>CM060382.1:189986431-199986431 GCA_030545235.1 Helianthus tuberosus | reverse complement strand
TAATAATAATAATAATACAAATCATCAGAATCAATAATCAATTCACACACATACACACACGCGCGAGCATATACAGATGTGTATGTATATATATATTACCGTCTTCTTGCCTGAAACCATTTTTGATCAACGTCCCTCTGCTGTTGTTGAGCTAGGGTTTACCTGCGGCGGCGAACAAGATGACACTGAGTTTGCTGCTTATTATGTGATAGGTATTTAAATGGACCGAATAGCCACTTGGGCCATTAGATTATTGGGTTTTGTTTTTAGGCCCAATTTTATAAACTAATTTTGGGCTTTTTTTTTCTATTTGTAAGTAAAGTAACGCATAAATAACTATGAATAAATAACCATTTCTATTTTTTTTAAACAAAAAGCAAAGGTTTTAACGCTTGTCTAGCATAAGTGATTGTGGGATAATTTGTGAAGACGGGATAAGCCCAGAGGCATCTCCCCTGCAAGGAAAGGATACGGCGCTCTAGCCTTCCAGATGCATCGTTTATATTAATCACACTAAGGAAGTGATATGTTCGATCCATCCAGTGTGTCTAACATCCACTATATAAAAGGGTTCAAGGCCTCGATGTTAGACACACCGGATGGATCGAACAGATCACTTCTTGGTAGGCCTATAAATGAATCGAAGTAGCTTTATTTCCCCTAAGAAATAACTTTCAATTCATTGGCACCACTCAATTAGAAGGAGCTATATTTCCCCTAAGAAATAACTTGCTAAAATGAATGCTCTAAATTGTTTTGAAACACCACTAATGAAAGTTAAGAGGCATATAGAGTTGCTTTACATTAGAGTAGGGTTGTTCTTGAAAGTGAAAGTTACAACTTTCATTGGTATATATACATTATTGTGGATAAATAGGTGATTATTAAAATTCAATCTTATGTTTATATATATATGGGAGGGTATTCGTGTTCTACACAATGTATTTTCTTCATATGCAATAAATTATAATTTGATATCCATACCCACACACAAGGTTGGAGAACTCGCTAGTCGTTAGCGGGTCGGTGAGGTAGGGACTAGCGACTACTCGGGATTACTAGGGATTAATCGGATCGGACTTTTTATGTATAATTTTAAATTTTTATACATATATACATATATTTTTATACGTAATTTTTTTAAGTGGACAAGTTTTGACCGGAATCTGGGAGGTTTTGGCCGGAATATGTGTTTTTTTCGATTTTTTTTGTTTTTTCCCGATTTTTTCCGATTTTTCCCGACCGACTAGTCGCGATTAGGGCCGACTAGGGCCGATTAGGGCCGACTAGGCCGACTAGCGATTTTTTTACTGATTAGCTGAAAATTACTCAGTTGATGGGCGACTAGTCAGCGATTAATCGCCGGCTAGTCACGATTTTTTGCAACCATGCCCACACATAGTGATCAATATATTTTTCTTATTTTTTTAACGACAAAGGTTGCTTATACCCTACGTTATATTATTATTTAAATGATTCCACTTGGTACGAACCCAATGTCTCCCTCTAAGACCACACGGAGTGCAGGCGCAGAGAGGGGAGGGTACGCCCCTCCATGCCACCCACACCACTCCTCCGCCCTTGTCCTTGGGTGTTGCCCCCTCCCAATGCGGGATTCTCCATGGTCATTTGGGCTCTTCCAACCTTGACCCACTTGATTTTTTTGGGCTTTGTCGTTGCCCTCCCCTTCCTTTCACCAACCATTCCATTTTGTGACGTGGAGGGTAAAGCCCCTAAGGTCTACGTGACAGGCCCTTACCCTTGCCGTCATACACATGACTCCATAATCCATATAGTCTAAGACATGTACCTTTACTAAATGTGTTACCACCAAATTAACCTATTTTTCTTATTCAATATACTTAATTAAGGGTATAAGTTTAAACATCCATACAACGTTTAAGGGTATAAGCTCAAACATCCATACAACTTTATTTAATTATTATGTGTCGACAAATTACATTGTCTGCAAATCCCAAGAGACAAAAGCACAAATAAATAAATTAAACTTTATATTTGCCGGAAGCATGAAATAGTATTTGTAAAGAATCCAGAACCGAAGGAATTTAGCATGAACCTTAGAAGCACAAAAGAACACATATGAAACTGCTACCACTGGCACTATTAAAGTAGACCAAGTAAGCAAATATGGCACATTAACTACGTATCAAAGTATATCCTCAAATAGGACGGCCGACTTATAAACAAGACAACAACAACATTGTGATTTCCTTGCATCAACATCACAACTTGTCCTTGTCGAAAAACGAACATGTAAAACAACGGTTTATCTGGCACGTTCTTCTTATATTACAAAGCCAAGCGAATATGCACTTGTGATTCTCAGATACGTCTTTATTTTATGTATATATTCAATATAAAGGATAATATAAATATAATGGTATGTAAAGAAAGAAAGAAAGAAACACACTCTAGTCGCATGCAAAATGAGGAAAGTTGGCTCACAAGAGACCATAGATGATGATGAAAAGGTGGTTTTAAATGATCAACCATTGTCATTCTTTAAACTTTTGAGCTATGCAGATGCAGTCGATTACACGCTAATGGCGTTTGCATCTTTGGGTTCGGTTATTCATGGCCTTGCACAGCCACTTGGTTATCTCCTACTAGGAAAAGCCATAAATGCGTTTGGTAACAATATAAATGATGATGTTGCTATGGTTAAAGCCCTCAAGAAGGTAACCATATAACAAGTTGTGGTGCCCTTTTGTGTCTTTTAGTCTTGTTTAATGGTTCGGTTTTGGTTTCAGGTTATACCGTTTGTATGGTACATGGCTTTTGCTACGTTTCCAGCTGGAATTATAGGTGAAGTTTAAATTAGAAGCTTGTAGTTCTCGAAAATGTGGTTCTCGAAACAACTCACCCCAATATATATAAGGGATTGTAAGAAAACTTAAAATATACCAGAAAACCTCAAGAAATCATTTGTAAACAAGATATTTTTTTATTTTTTAATTCTTTTTATATGTTATTGATGTTTGCCAAACCAAATGTAGTTCCCTAGACACAAATGTAAATCATAAATTACTTACATATAGTATGAGATACATATCGCTACATATATGTAGCTTTGGCGAATTGCACACACACACGTGTGTGTATATATATATATATATATATTATATAGGGTAAGGATAGTGTAAAAAGGGCCTAAAGTGTGAGAAGTGTATTATAACACTATATATAATACTATATAGCACCATATAAACACCGTATAACAATATGTAACACCATTTAATACCATATAACACTATGTAACACTATATAACATTATATAACAAATATAACACTATACATCTATCATAGACATGCTATCAGACAAACTATAGTGTTATATTTGTTATATAATGATATATGGTGTTACATAATGTTATATGGTATTATATGGTGTTACATATTGTTATACGGTGTTTATATGGTGTTATATAGTATTATATATAGTGTTATAATACACTTCTCACACTTTGAGCACTTTTTACAGGATCCTCTACCTATATATAGGGGTAAGATCAAATAAAAAGTTAATTTTCCCTAAGTAAGATGAGAAGGAATCTTAACCATTCATTTTTCAAATCAATGGTTAAGATGAAAGTGTAGGAGAAAGGAGGAGTGGAAGGGTATCTTGAGAAAATCATATTTATAGACTTTCTCTCTCCACATGCAAGGCACATGCATATTTCACCCCAATTTTTTAAACGTTCATAACTTTTTCATACGACATTATTTTTTCATAAAAATTTCACCATAAAATCAAGCGTATTTTTATCTTTAATTTGAGTACCATATTGCTATATAAAATATGAAGACTAAAAAAATCCACTAAAATGTGTTGTATTTCTATGTTGTATAACATTTTTTTGTGCTGAATTTTTGTACTATATTTTTGTGCTAAATTTTTTTTGCTTAATTTTTTTGTCTTAATTTTTTTTTCTCAATTTTTTGTGCTATATTTTTTTTACTACATTTTTTTTGCGGAATTTTTTCGTGCTATAATTTTTTTGTACTAGATTTTTTTGTGCTATATTTTTTGTTACTACATTTTTTGTGTTATATTTTTTTGTACTGGATTTTTTGTGCTAGATTTTTTTGTACTAGATTTTTTGTGCTAGATTTTTTTTGTACTAGATTTTTTTTGTTGTATTTTTAATAAGAGTAAATTTCAAAGTTCGTCCTTTATGTATGTCTAATATATCAAAGTATGTCATTTGTCTTTAATAACCTCAGAAAACATCCTTAATGTTTGAAAAACCAATCAAGTTATGTCCTTTACCCTAAACCTTGTTTGTTTTCCCAGTTATGTCAGGTCATGTGAGAAGCACATGAGGGTATATTGGTCATTTTACCTAAATGGGTCCGAAACACAATATTAAACATAAAAACACTCAGATCCGATCCAACAAACACGTCTGTGTGCGAATTAGGTCAAAATTATCCCCACAAACTCTCAATCATCTTCTTCTTCTTCTTAGCTCTCAAGCCCTCCATAGCCACACCTCACCCTAATTGTCTTGATTCTCCACCAAATCAAACCGTTCAAGAGTCTATCTTGAATGATTTTTCACAAAGAACAAGATTCTAACCTTCGTTTGATCCGATTCGCACCCGATTGCAATAAATCAGAACATTGTGTGAAGAACCCTAATTTCCAAATTTGGGGTTTTTCGTTTTGGAGTGAAGTTTGTTGAATCTGAAGCATATTCTAGCATATCTAAACATAAAATGTACGTTTTATTCATTATTTTGCTAGTGTGTTGAAGGTAAGTGGTTATTTGTATGAGACATGAAGGACACTTGAATCTCTATATGCGAAACTGAGATTGTGAAGCATGTTATTGTGGTTTGTTGCAATCGTTGAACCGGCGTCGTCGAGAACTGGCCGGAACGGCGGTGTTGCAATCGTTGAACGTTGTGGAATCTTCGTTCAAGTTGCAGTGGTGTATGGAGCTATGGCAGTGGGTTTAGATCCAACAACTGGCGGAGCTATGACGGGGCGGTGGGCGGATCTGTGTCGACAAGGAAGCCGTGACGGTGGAGGTCGTGATGGTGTTGGTTTGATCAGAGGTGGATGGTAGTGGGGTGGGTGGTGGCGGTGGTGGGGTGGTGGTGGTGGTTCTAGAGGGAGAAAGAATGTGAAGAGAGAAGAGAGAAGACAAATCTTCTGATTATATCAAGTATATATACATATATAATTTTAAAATTATTTTATTATGTATATAAAATAATTTTATTAAAAAACAATAAATAAAATGATTTTATTTAGGTAAAATGACCAATATACCCTCATGTGCTTCTCACATGACCTGACTTAACTGGGAAAACAAACAAGGTTTAGGGTAAATGACATAACTTGATTGGTTTTTCAAACATTAAGGATGTTTTCTGAGGTTATTAAAGACAAAGGACATACTTTGATATATTAGACATACATAAAGGACGAACTTTGAAATTTACTCTTTTAATAAACAAAAGGAGTGTCACATGTCATTTTCACTCCTATTTATAAGGACCAAAATGCCTTTTATTCCTACTTATTAGAGTGTCACATGTCATCATCACAATCCTTCTTAGGCTACTTAGGCAAAATCCACTTTTTAGTGGATCCTTCCCCTATATATATAGGGTAAGGTTCATGCGAGAACCACCCTTATTGCGAGAACCGCGAGAACCAATGTGAACACAACCTAAAATAGCTAAAACAACCTAAAACAACCTAACCCCCACCCCCCAAGCTAAAATGCTAAAAACTAAACCCCCAAAAAAACCTAAAAAAATCTAAAAAAAATCTAAAAAAATAAAAAAAAATCTATTTTTTTTAATATTTTTTATGTTAAAATCGCTACTTTTAGTAGAAAAAAAAAATTAAAAAAAAATTTTTAATTTTTTTTTAGCTTCGAAAAGTAGCGATTTTTTTATAAAAAATATTAAAAAAAAAAATTTTGGGTGAATTTTAGCTATTTTTAGGCATTTTTGGTTGTGTTCACATTGGTTCTCGCGGTTCTCGCAATAAGAGGTGGTTCCTAACGGATCTTTGTCCTATATATATATAGGGAGAAGATCATGCGAGAACTATATAGGACAAAGATCCGTTAGGAACCACCTCTTATTGCGAGAACCGCGAAAACCAATGTGAACACAACCAAAAATGACTAAAAATAGCTAAAAATCACACAATTTTTTTTTAAATATTTTTTATAAAAAAATCGCTACTTTTTCGAAGCCAAAAAAAAAAAAAAATTTTTAAAAAATGTTTTTTTTTTTTTTTTTTTGCTTCTAAAAGTAGCGATTTTAACATAAAAAATATTAAAAAAAAAAATTTAGATTTTTTTTTTTTGATTTTTTTTAGATTTTTTTAGGTTTTTTGAGGTGTTAGTTTTTAGCATTTTAGCTTTGGAGGGGGTGGGGGGGGGGGGTAGGTTTTTTTTAGTTTTTTTGGGGGTTTTAGTTTTTAGCATTTAGCTTGGGGGGGGGGGGGGGGTAGGTTTTTTTTTTTTGGGTGGGGGGGGGGGGGTGGGGGTTAGGTTTTTTTAGCTATTTTAGGTTGTGTTCACATTGGTTCTCGCGGTTCTCACAATAATGGTGGTTCTCGCATGAGCTCCTCACTATATATATATATAGTTTGAGGTTAAACGGAGAACACTAAAAAAGTGCAAAATAAGAACCATACATTTAACATGTTAAATATATATATATATATCACAAAAATTCAATTTAAAATGATAAAAGAAAAGTTTTACATTCTTCCGAAGCTTCTGCATATAAAGATGTGTAGAATCTATTTCAATAAAAAAAAACATTTTTGTAATTTTTTTACCTTTTTTTTACTGTTTTTACGCATTTTTTTTTTATGTTTTTAGGTTTTGATTTTTTAATTAAAAAGGCTTCTACTTGTGTTTATATGTAGAAGCTCCGAAATAAAATTAATTTTTAACATCCTAAATTGAATTTTTAACCTGTTAAATGCATGGTTCCCGGTTTTAACTTTTTGGTGTTCCTCGTTGAACCCAAACCTATATATATATACACACACACACACACATAGGGAATGGTTATCTTGAGAACGCTATATATTGCGTGAACCATGAGAACTAGCGGAAAAAAAAAACAATCAAAAACATTTTTTATACAACCCTCATTATAATACGAAATTAAAAAAAGAATTTACTCTTTAAATAGTTTATCTCTCCTCTCAAAATGACCTTTAATAAACTTTTTACACATGTGTAAATACAAAACTTACACATGTGTAAATACAAAAAACTCACATATATGTAAATATTTTTATTTACGAATACATATAAATTTAAATGTGTAAACTTATTTTCTGATGTTATATTCGAATAATAATAATAAATGAAAAAGAAAATATTTTGACATACGGTTGGATTTTACGTCAGCAAAGACTAACTTTCGATTAATATGAGATCGTTAAAGAAAAATATATTTAAACACATTTCCTAATTTGAAATTAATTCTGAAGACTAAGTCAAAGTAAGGATTATAAAATCCAATTTTCCTACATTTTGATACATTTTGTTTTATATTACCTTTTTATTCTTATGTTATAATTACATTACTTTATTTTGTTATAATATATATTAAGTTTTTATTCTTATAATAGTTTTTTTTAACATTGTTTTTTTCTTAACTATAATGATTGTTGATACCGTAACGGAAACGTAACAAATCGGACCAATACTAACTGAACAACGTTGGTATCGGTATCAATGATTATCAGAATCGGTATCGGTATTCGTATTTGTGCCAATCACATTTTTTGTTTTTGTTTTCTTTTTGGGTTGCTATAATAAGTGACCGTACAGTAACGAATCTTCATCGATTTTCCCATCATTTCTTTGTTTATCTCAAACACCTCTGTTTGGTATGTGGTAATAGAATAGATGGTGTCTGTTTGGTATGGGGTCATGGAATAGACGAGGGAATGGAAATTACGAGGTAATGGAATGTACAAAGGAATGAAATGGATCATTACCATTCCATGGTCTTGTTTGGTTACAATGTGGGAATGAAATGAATCCTTACCTTGTGTTGTTTGGTAGGTAGGAAAACAGGGAGGAATAAAATCAACGATAAGTGACAGTTTTGAGTGGTGGCGGTGGTCGATGGCGGCGGCGGCAATGGGTGGTGGCAGTGATGACGCCGGTGTTCGGTGGCAGTGGTCGGTGGTTGTTTGGTGGCGGAGGGTGGCGGCGACGGTGGTGGCCGGTGGTGGTGACGGAGGGTGGCGACAGCGGTGGGTTGTGGCGGTGGTCGGTGGTGGTGGCGGGTGGTTGCGATGACACCGTTGTTCGGCGGCGGCGGGTGGCGACAACAGGTGCTGGTGGTATAATAGGCGGGGCTGGTGACGCCAATGGTCAACAACGTAGGGTGGCGGCGGCGGGTTGCTAGTGGTGGAGGTGGTGGGAGGTGTTGGTGATAAAGATGAGAGGGAATGGAATGAAAAAAAAAGGGTGCAGATGGAATGAATTTGATGGAATGGAATGCCCTATGTAATGAGTGATTCCATTACCTTGAACAACTAAACACTTTTTTTCCATTCCCTCGTAATGGTCCACTCCATTCCGTCTCTCATTCCTGCATACCAAACATTACAGAATGGAAAAGGAATGGAATGGATCATTATCATTCCATGGTCTTGTTTGGTTACCATATGGGAATGAAATAAATCATTACCTTGTGTTGTTTGGTAGGCAATAAGAGACGGAGGAATAAAATCGGTGGTGAGTGGTTGTAGTGGGTGGCGGGTGGCAGCGACGGTGGGTGGCAGTGGATTGCGACGATGGTCGGTGGTGGCGACAGTGCGTGGCGGTAGGTGGCGGTGGTCTGTAAGGGAGAATGGCGATAGTGGTGGTGGTGATCAGTGGTCGTGATCATGGGTGAAAGAGGGAATGAAATGTAAAAAAAAACAAGGGAATATTGGATTTTAATAATCCCAACCAATGGGACAGCCATTGGTTATTTTTTAAGTTGAGGCTGTTGGCCGTTGGCGGCCAACGACGAATAGTTGAGATTATTAAAATCCGATATTCCAAAAACAAGGGGTATGGAGAATGTATTTGAGGTTTTTAGATGGAATGAAATGCCTAATGTAATGGAATATTTCATTACCTTAACTAACCAAACACATTTTTTTCATTATATCGTAATAGTCCATTCCATTTCACCTCTTATTTCTTCGTACCGAACACTACCCAATTTTTACATATGAGCCGAAACAATCCTCAAGTTTTCGTTTAACTAATTCAACCATTTTATTAAGATTAATCTCCAACATTCTCCTCCTTATTCTCCTCCTTAATCTTGATGTTGTAACACCCGAATCTCTTTCACTTTTAATCAATGTTTTAAAAACCGGTAAATACCGGCCGGTTATACCGGTATTACCGTTTCTAGATGTAAATCCGGTACGAAACACCCCGGTAAATAAGTGAAACGGCATAAGGTTTGTACCGGCGGTAAAATCCGGTATACCGGTTTGAAACGTAATACCGGTACCGGCCCAGGGTTATTTTAGTTTGGGTTGTTACTTATTTTTATTATATATTTTACTTATCTTACGTAATTTTTATATATTATGATTATTTGTAACTAAAAGTTCTTATTTAATATTGTATGAAACGAAAATAGTTGATGTATTCAACACTCAAATGACTTAAACATATCGTACACTTTAATTTAAAAGAGCTTGTTGGAAAATTGAATGATTTTTTATTATCTTTTGGATTATTTTTATTATGGAATTACTTTTAGATCATCTTTTAATATCTAATAATGCATTTTTTGATTAACTTTTGAGTTGATGTTGTAATTTATGAAAGTATAGAGTTAGCTAGTTAACCCGGTTGAACCGCTCGGTACAACCTGGTTTAACCGGTTGAACCATTTTTTAGCCTAATCCGGTTTGATTTAAAAACCGGTTTTTACAACATTGCTTTTAATCATGGACTGCTTACCTTGTCTCTTTTCTTTGATCTACCACATATATCATTATTTTTAGCCGGTCAACTTGATCTTGATGTATATATCTATCATCATCGTTATCTTCATGATAACCATTATGATCTGCATATCTTCTTTTCTTCTCATATAGCTTGAAATAAACAAGATTCTTGATAACCTTTTCGTCTCTTCACTCGGTTCTTTCTTTCTTTCCCGAGTCTCACAAGTCATCTTCTATATATATCATTCTCTTCCTCTCTTTTTTTGTTCGATTTGATTCACACTTTTCGCTGACACTTGTTGTTCTCAGCTCACACAAATCATCATAACCTCCTAAACTAACCGTTTTGTCCATAATATAATCCTACGAGTACAAGTGTTACATAATTACAAATATTAAACATAATACTAAGTCTAGTTTAATATAGTCTAATACCGCTCTGATACTACAGAAACACACACGATCAACTCTTTTTTTATCATAAAAACCGAAAGACAATTTAAAATAAATCTTTCTAATAAACAAATCTCTAGCAATTATCTCTCTAATCCATGGCATGGTTGAAGATTACCTTATATCGAAACATTTGAAAGGTTAAATTGGTTACCTGAAATAACAATCTTACTAAATGCCTTAATATGTTTGGTTTGGTTTGGGTTGGAATGTGCAGAAGTTGGAGGGTGGATGTATGCAAGTGAGAGACAAGTTACGAAATTGAGATTAACATATCTGAAAGCAGTTCTTAAACAAGAGATAGGTGCTTTCGATACAGAATTGACAAACGGGAAAATCATCACCGGTATTAGTAGTCACATGAGTATCATACAAGATGCTATTGGCGAGAAGGTACTTACTACCCTTAGATGTCACAATATTGTCGACTACAAAAGTTTCATTAATAATCTAAGTTTTTCAAAAGCAAAATAATTACAAGGTTTTATGCATAAAAGATTGTTTTTGGGCAAGCCACCCTCATCCTGCCAACCCGTTTTGATGCGTTTTCTGTGAAGCTATTTTTTTAGTTTAACATGTATGTAATTGTACGCAGTTGGGCCATTTTCTGTCATGTTTCGCCACCTTTTTTACCGGAGTAATAATAGCTTTTATATCATGTTGGGAAGTATCATTGCTCACCTTATTGGTTGTTCCTATGATTCTCATAATTGGAGCCACTTATACAAAGAAAATGAACTCCATTTCAACCACAAAAGCCACATACCTTGCGGAAACCACAATCATAGTGGAACAGGTAAATTCTTATCCTTTCCATCACAAAGACGTCTTAGAGTTGGTAGTGTTTTGAAAGTTGAGTTGGATTGGATTGTTTACAGACGGTTTCTCAGATCAGAACAGTGTTTGCTTTTGTTGGAGAAAACTCGGCGGTAAAATCATTCTCAGAATGCATGCAGAGACAATTGATTATTAGCAAAGGAGAAGCATTGATTAAAGGAGTTGGAACTGGAATATTTCAAACAGTGACATTTTGTTCATGGGCTCTAATTGTGTGGATTGGAGCCATTGTTGTTGTAGCCAAAAGAGCTAAAGGAGGTGATGTTATAGCAGCAGTCATGAGCATACTCTTTGGAGCCATGTAAGAATCAAATTATCCATATATATTATATGCAATATCATATTAATATGCATATATGATTTGAATTATTATTATTGCTGCAGATCAATCACATATGCAGCACCTGATATGCAAATCTTTAATCAAGCAAGAGCAGCAGGAAAAGAAGTGTTTGAGGTGATTAACAGGAAATCTGCTATAAGCTATGATGGAAAAGGGAAGACACTTGACAAAATTAATGGAACTATTGAAATTCGCGATGTGCATTTCGCTTACCCATCACGCCAAGAAAATCTAATTCTTCAAGGCTTTTCGTTATATATCCCAACCGGAAAGGTTGTCGCTTTAGTAGGTAGTAGCGGGTGCGGGAAAAGCACCATTATTTCTCTAGTGCCAAGATTTTACGACCCCGAGAAAGGTTTGCGTCCACCCACACCTAGAGTTGGCAAGATGGTCGGGTCGGGTAATGGATAAGAGTACATTTTTTTGCCCTTTTTTGTAATATAAGTAGTAGTACAATAAATATTTTTTACAACTATATTTTTATAGTTATACTTATTGAAAAAAAAACGATTCAGAAGGTTCTATGTATTAAAAACAAACTATGGGTAAAATAGCTCATATTGATCCATTTGTAAGTAAATGGGTTGTAATTGCCTCCTATATCCACATAAGTAGAGAAGGCAATTTCAATCCAGTTACATATGAATGGGTCGGATTACATTTTATTTGTAACGGGGTATATATGTCAAAAGACACCCAAAATGTGTTTTAACACATAAAACCTTGTAAATCATTTTCTTGAAAAAAAAAGATAATTACTGAAAAGGAATAATGGATTTTAATAATCTTAATTGTTAATCATTGTCCGGTGCGGTCCCAACTTAAAAAATAATCAATGGTGGTCCCATCTTTTCACATATTGTTAACCAATGGACCACCACTGGTTATTTTTTAAGTTGGGACCGTTGCCGGCCAACGGCTAATAGTTGAGATTATTAAATCCATTATTTCTATCGAATACAATTGTAATCAGTTTTGACAAAATTTATAAAAAGTTCAAATACTTTAGACAGAAGGGGGTTCAGGACAACCCGAATGAGAAACTTGCACGTTTTGATCCGTAGCCCAACCTGACCACACATTTTTGCCAGTTTTAGATCATTTGTTACTAAAAATATTATATAAATCTCGTGACGTTTAGGTGAGGTGCTAATCGACGACCATAACGTGAAGGATCTTAATATAAAGTTTTTAAGGTCAAATATAGGAGCAGTTTCACAAGAGCCTGCGCTCTTTTCGGGCACAATCAAGGATAACATGAAAGTAGGAGGAAACAAAGACGCCGATGATGAACAGATCCGACGAGCATCAGTTATGGCAAATGCACACACTTTCATATCCCAACTCCCAAATCAGTACCTAACAGATGTAAGTTTTATTAAGTAACTAACTAACCAGATAAAATTTAAATTTGCTGACATGTCCATGTGTATACATACTTACGACGCTGACGTGGATTTTTGTAATAATAAGGTAGGACAAAGGGGTGTACAGTTATCAGGAGGCCAAAAGCAGAGAATCGCTATTGCGCGAGCCATATTAAAAGACCCTCCGATTTTGTTGCTTGATGAGGCAACAAGCGCGCTCGATTCAGAATCTGAAAAACTGGTTCAAGATGCCCTTGAGAGTGCAATGAAAGGAAGAACAGTTATTTTGATTGCACACAGGATGTCAACAATTGTTAATGCAGACATGATTGTTGTTGTACAAAATGGACGAGTTACAGAGACAGGAACTCACAGAAATTTGCTAAAAACCAGCGAATTTTACCGCAATTTGTTTAGCATGCAGAATATCAGTACAGATGCCGAACCGAGGTTGGTATTAGACCCTTTCTTTTTTTGCCAAGACTTTAGAGATAAAACACAACCCGAATCTGCCATATGTATTTACTGATTCAAATTGTGTTGCTTAACAGTTCTGTAAATCCCATTAAAGAGACAGAAGTAACAGATCCCATTAAAGAGACGGAAATAAAAGAGCAACAGGCTTCTGATCAACTTGACACGCCTATAGAAATGAACAAACTCCTTAAAGATGCTCCCAAGAAAGATGAACAAGATGGAAGTGTGAACAAAGATATATTTTTCAGAATCTGGTTCGGTTTGAATAACCAAGAGTTTATAAAGATTGGTGTAGGCTCTTTTGCTGCTGCATTTTCTGGCATTTCAAAACCGGTTTTCGGATTCTTTATTATAACCATCGGAGTTGCATATTTTAAAAGTGGGGCTAAAGAGAAAGTTGGATGGTATTCATTGCTATTTTCTGCAATCGGCTTGCTTTCTCTTTTCAGCCATACTGTGCAGCATTATTTTTATGGAGTAATCGGAGAGAAAGCGATGACAAATCTTCGACAAGCTTTGTATTCAGGTACTTCATTCAATCAACTATCCTCTATAGAAACAGGTTGATTAAAGTTATGTTTTTTCGCTAACGGGTCAACGGGTGATATTAAAAAACTGAGCTTAAAAGGAGATGGGTCAAACAGGCAGAAAGTTGTCCAAAGTGTTTTTTAATGCATAAAACATCATAAATTGTTTAAGTAAAAATACTAGATTTATTGGTGAAATATAATAAATTTTATACTCATAACTGTCAACCTGATAAATTTATCATACAAAATTATTTGGCCCCAATCGTTTTTGACGGGACAAACTTTGATAGTCTCACAAGCTGCATTTTTAATGCATATAACCTCCTAAATTAATTTATTAGAAAGGAAAACAGTTATAGGAATAATATACCTTCTGTAATCAAGTCAGACTAATAATCAATCAAGAAAAAAAAGGAAATTTGGGCAACATAGTGTTCAGGGATAAACTGACCCGACCCGTACCAAAGAGTACTCATTTTAACCCGGTCTGTTTTGGCCCATTAATCAACATGTGTGACCTGCCCATTTGTTACCTCTATATGTAAAATGACAAAAAGTTGTGTATTTACATCTTGCAGCTGTACTAAGAAATGAACTAGCATGGTTTGACAAGCCCGAAAACAATGTCGGTTCGCTAACCTCACGAATCATAAACGAAACATCCACAGTCAAGACCATAATATCTGACCGGATGGCGGTCATTGTGCAATGTATTTCCTCGATATTAATAGCAACCGCGGTTAGCATCCGAGTCAACTGGCGGATGGGTCTGGTAGCTTGGGCAGTTATGCCATGCCACTTCATAGGCGGTTTAATTCAAGCGAAATCCACCAAAGGATTCTCCGGAGACACGGCTGCAGCACATTCAGAGGTCGTCGCACTTACTTCCGAAGCAGCAACCAACATAAGAACCGTTGCTTCATTCTGCCACGAAGAACGCATACTTGAAAAGGCTAAATTGTCGCTAGACTCGCCACTAAAAAAGAGCCGAAAACAAAGTTTATGGTATGGATTGATTCAAGGTGTGTCCCTTTGCTTATGGAACATTGCTCATGCTGTTGCATTATGGTATTCAACCGTGTTAGTCGAAAAAAAGCAAGCGAGCTTCGAAGATGGAATCCGATCATACCAGATCTTCTCCCTAACCGTACCTTCGATCACCGAGCTATGGACTCTAATCCCGACCGTTATCTCAGCCGTCAATGTACTAACTCCAGTGTTCCAAACCTTAGATCGAAAAACTGAAATCCAACCCGATGAACCCGAGAACCCACCTTCCAAGCCCATCATCGGTGAAATCGAGTTTCAAAACATCGATTTCAGCTACCCATTACGTCCGGAAGTGAAGATACTTGATAACTTCAGCATGCGAATCGAACCGGGGACAAAGGTGGCTCTGGTAGGACCAAGCGGAGCCGGAAAGTCGTCAGTGTTAGCTCTGATATTAAGATTCTACGTTCCATCAAAAGGAATGATATTAATTGATGGAAGGGACATAACAGAATACAATTTGAGGAAACTAAGGAAGCAGATCGGGTTAGTGCAGCAAGAACCACTACTGTTCAGCAGCTCCATCAGGGACAACATATGTTATGGAAACGAAACAGCTTCCGAAAGCGAAATCATCGAGGTTTCGAAAGAAGCAAACATTCATGATTTTGTAAGTAATCTGCCAGACGGGTACGACACAGTGGTGGGAGAAAAGGGGTGTCAGCTTTCGGGTGGACAGAAACAAAGGATTGCGATTGCTCGGAGTCTGTTAAAGAGGCCCGCAATCATGCTTCTTGACGAGGCAACTAGCGCGCTCGATGCAGAGTCGGAGAGGGCTGTGGTGAGTGCGTTGGAATCGATCAACAGCAGTGGGGTGCAGCAGACTACACAGATTACGGTGGCGCATAGGCTTTCGACCGTTGTACACTCGGACACCATAGTTGTTATGGAGAAAGGTAGAGTGGTGGAGATGGGTACACATTCGGATCTGGTTGCAGTATCTGAAGGTGTTTATTCAAGATTCTACAGGATTCAGAGCATGAAGTAGATAAACAACTTATAACGGTACTCATTGTGCACCGGTGGGCATCGTATGTTATCATGTCATATGCTACTAGGAAGGAAGGAAGTTAGTTATTTATAACAACGTTGTTGTTTTATAAAAGGGACTCTATGGAGTTCATTTCTCATATAACGAATGAAATTCTCAACTTTGATATTGTCATCGGTTTATTACTATCTAAATATTAATAAAAGACTTCAATTAATTAATTTTACATGACAATCTCTCTTTCAATTTTACAATTTTAATTTTATTTAAAAATATTTTTATTATCCTTATTATTAGAAATTCTATCGATTTTAATTTTAATATTAATAATCTAATCTATACATATAATTTTAATTCATTAAAGTCATGTATTTTTTAGTTTTCTTGTCTCTATCTCCTACTTAATTATAAATAAGTAATATTAATTAAAAGATAATTATAAAATTTAATTTAATATAAATTTAAACAATTCATATAGGAGATAATATAATCTTTTGAAATATTTATTAGATTTCAAAATTATTTATCTTGAAATTAACAAAAGACGTACATTAAATATAAATTAGAGTTAACTTCTGTTTTGCTCCTTGTGGCTTGGTCGTTTTAATGGTTTTGCCACAATCCTTTAAAAATAGCCATTTTACTCCCTGATGTTTCTATTGGTTCTCTAATATACTCCCCGACCTTAACTCCATTCATTTTTATTGTTAGAAGTAAGGGCAATTTTGTCTTTTTAGTTCAAAGTAAAGGTAATTCAGTAATTTTACATATTGTGTAGTATTTACTTATTATTACCTACAAAAAATCCAATCCATTTCTCAATTCATCATTCATCAGTCTTCTCTCTATATACCTTTTGTGACCACCATCAATCACCATCCTCACTCACCATCCATCGCAACCACCACACACTTCCACCTCAACCAGCACCACCTCCATTACCACCAGACATTACCATCACCCCCAACCACCTACCCGCACCCCCAACACACCGGCAGATCTGAACAACCACCATCTCGCATGGCGCACCACCACCACCATTCTACACTAGAAAGAGAGAGAGCTGAACGAGAGAGAAACAGGAGAGAGAGAGATGAACACAGATCTAGGGTTTCGAGCCAAGAAAGAACTCTAGGGTTTCGGTAACCACAGAGATGACGACGGTGGATCTGAGTTCAGAAGGTGACAACCTCCTAGGGTTTCAAGCCAAGAGCTCTAGCTCCGGTGACTTTACACACTCGGATTATGACGGTGACGACGGAGTCCATTGGAACCGTCTTTGTGTGGTGTTTAGAGATCTCTGATGTCCGTGGTTTATGTTGGTGGTCAGGTGGGGGTGGTGCAAGGTGGAGGTCAGGTGGGGGTGGTGCAAGGTGGTGGTTGTCAGGTGGAGATGGTGGGAGGTGGTGGTTGGCAGATGTAGACGGTGGGAGGTGATCGTTGATTGTGAGAAAGAGAGTTATTAAATGTGAATGATGATGTTCATATATGTTTTTTTATTGAAATATATGTTGATACATATATTAATCATGAAAGAGAGTTGTTTTTTTTCTTTTTTATATATAAATACTAAATAATAATTGAGAGAATGAGAAAAGACTGAAATGCCCCTCATGTGAGGGGCACATGACCAGGATTTAACGGTGGAAATGGATGTCATTTGGGGTGGGGAGTAAAATGGTGATGAGCTTCATAGATCAGGGAGTAAACTGACTATTTTTAAAGGAGTGAGGCAAAACCATTAAAGTGACCAAACCACATGGAGTAAAACGGAAGTTTACTCTAGAAATTAATATAATGTAAAGAGTTAAATGTCATTTTAGGGTAGGGATAGTGTAAAAAGGAGTAGAATTGTGAGAAGTGTAAGAAGTGTTTTAATCCATTAGATCTTAGATCTAATGGTTGAGATCAAAAGGGACTAAAATGTAAATTGTGTTTTATGTATAGGGTCTGATTTGTTATTTAGAGGGTTAATAGTGTCTTTTAACACATTCAAAATATGGAAACTGTATCCTAAAATCCTAACCCACGATCACATCTCCTGATATCACGCACCACACCTTCAAAAATCATTGACCAAATTCTATCAAAATTCGAAGATCACTGGCGAAATCGGAATCCTCATTGTGTTATAAAGGTAATCTGGTTGGTTCTTCATCCTTGTTCATTGTCATCTACATCGAAAAATTAGGGCTTTTTTTTTATTTCTCAATCGCAGGGTGTTTATCGCGAAATCGGGGGGAAATAACCAGCAATCGACATCCTCATTGTGTTATAAAGTGATTAGGTTTGGTTCAACATCATTATTCCTGGTCATCTCCATAAAAAAAGGGTTTTTTTTATTTATTTCTCAATCTGCTCTGCAGGGTGTTTTACGGCGAAACGGTTGAGAAATTGTTCATGGTGTGGTGTTTTAAACATCTATGATTCAAGACTATACAGAATAAAACACTATTAATGAGGATAAAACACTATGAAAGGAACAGTATATTACATGATAAAACACTATAGAAAGATATAACACTATCTGTTTCCTGTAAGACACTATACAAAATAAACAATATTGATGGGGATAAAACACTATGAAAAGGAGATTAAAAGATACCTGTACGTAATATAACACTATTGACTGGGGAATATAACACTACAACAAGAACTTACCGTAAACAATTAAATGTATAGAACAAATCGAATTCGAATCACATCCCTAATATATCGCCTGATATTTTTGGCAGTTATCTTTGGAAATCAATTAATTGATAAGAATGGACAATTACTAATATACCCTTTTGAATTAATTAAGATAAGGGACACTTGTCATTCCCAAATTATTTCTCACACTTCTTACAAAAGTTGGACTTTTTACAGGATCCTCTACCTGTCATTTTAATCCATATGGTTTGGATTATTTTCTCAGTTTAGTACAAAGGTTTTATAATACACAGGGTTTATAAAGATATAACTTTTTATTGATTGGTATATAAAATTACATCTGTTCAACCCATATAATACATGAGGTTCTTAAAAATGTAACTTTTCTCATTATTTAATATATAAAATTAAATTTATTCAACCCGTATAATACACGGGGTTCTTAAAGATATAACTTTTTTTTATTATTTAATATATAAAATTACATTTATTCAACCCATGTAATAAACGAGATTTTTAAAGATATATTGTTTTATTATTTGGTATATAAAATTACATTTATTCAACCCGTGTATTACACGGGGTTCTAATCTAGTCTCTAATAAACTATTCCCACAAATGTTACATGGCAATTTTTCATGCTACCTAAATAAAATATTAATTTATATTCCAATTTTATATTTAAAATAATTTACGGATAAGCAATTAAAATGTTTTATAGATAACTACAATTATTATTATTATTTATTATAAAAACTCTCAATTTTAATTTTAATATTATCTAATATATCTATACTTTCTATAAAAGGAGAAATCCAAGTGACATAAGAAAAGCTGTTGTGTCAGCAGGAGAGCATGTCCAACAAGGCTTTTCTTATTTCATTATTACATCATAAAGCCTAATATTAAAAGACTTTAAAAGTCAAAGTTGGCCCACATTCATATCCCAAAGGTCTGCTATCAAACTATTGCCTTAAAACTCTGACGATTCAAAATCCTGGCTCCATATTCAATTCAAAATTTTATAATCAAACATCTGTTCCCAGTTCAAAATTCTGGCTCCACGCTTTCATTTATCCCTCAAATCCAGTTCCCAATTCAAAATTCTGGCTCCACATTCAAAATTCATAATTCAAATCATATATTCTAATCCTATAAATAAGACATAATTATTTGGCTCCACATTCAAATCTCTCTCGCTGATATCTGCGAGCGTGTCTTTCTCTCTCTCTCAAATGCATCTTTCTCGTGATTCAGCCGCTATTCTCCGATTACACTTCTTTGTTTGAATGTTTGATGATTCTGTTTACATGTTATCGTTCCAGTATCATTGTTCCAACATCGTCGTTTCAATGAAGTTTCCCATCACACATCAACCTTTCAATATCGAAGTTTCAGTTTAATTGTTGCAACATCGTGAAAGGTTGCATGTGTTACCTTCTTTAATGGGAGAGTTGCAACTTGAACGGACGATATGTATCTTCTATCGTGAAAAGTCAGTTGTGCTACATCAGTTGAGAAGAGACCTTTGCATTTTAGGTTTGTTTCTTATTTTGATTAACTGTTGATGATGTTGAGAGTTTTTATTTACACTAACATTTTAGAATATGTTAAGATGCATGTTTATATTATTAAAATGAACTACTACATAGAAAAATACAAATTTAATGAAATATTTATAAAGTATTACACGCTAGGGTTAACACTTGCTAAGATTTCGTAGACTCTGACCTTTCTCCATGTGATTTCATGCTCTCTTTTGAATTTCAGGTCAGTTAGCATGTTGCAGATTTTCTGATCCTGTTCTAGAAGTTGTGTCAGAAACTCTTCTGCATTCTTCTGGAACTCTGATGGAGGAGAGTGGAGGACTTCATCGAGCAATGCTATGCTGTTCCAGGTTTTGTTGTAATTAGTGTCATTGATTATGTCGACTTTCCTGTTTAGTTCTTGGTCTGTTCTTTGTTCTTTGAGTGACCACATCGAGAATTGTGTTTAAACATCGTTGGTGTCTGACCAGTGGAAGAAGCTGAAGTTTGCCATGTAGATTTTTTGTTGGTTTTCTGATTTGGAACAATTTTTTACAGAAAGTGATTTGTAGGACAGTTTGTTGATGTTTTGAATCAAAAGTAATCATCGGTCTTTTATAGAGTTTAAAAACGCGTCTACATGGTAAATGAAGAGGTTAATTATAATTGTGACAATCTGCTTTTATTCTTTGAATTTCGATATTTTGTCCCTTGGGTTTCTTGGTATTTAATTTTACAGTTTTTCCATAAAACTTGGGGTTTGAAAAGGTTTTTGCATTAAAAGACTGTTGTTTTGAAATATACATTAATATGTTTATATTAAATGTACACGTTTTGACAATTACAAATTTCAGTATATAAATTTGTAACACCCCGAAAAATATTAAACCTTATATTAAAATGTTAAAGTTTAAAAAAAAAAAAAAAAAGATAAACTAACTAGGAATAAATAACCTGGTTAGTCATAAGTCTAGTTGGGACAAAGGAACTTGGTTAAGAATAACTAAATAAAGAAAGAACTAATAAGTTGAGGGGCCAAAGATGTTAAAGATCAAACTAGTTTTAATAAAAACTAATTAATAAAAAAAAAATCAAACACACAATTGTGTGTGTTGGTCGACCAGAACGCAGAGGAGGGCGACCAGATGACCCTCAAACCCTAGTTTCACAAATTGATCAAATTGAAGGCTCTAATCAGTTCCAAATCGATTTCCAAGCATAAATTAGTGATCATCTCCGTGAAGTGATCATAAGGTATGCAAAATTCCATCATTTAGCTCCATCTCAGATTTCTTGATGATTTGTGAAATCAAAATCTAACCTTGATATGTTGATGTTGAGATAAAACAGTGATGGAAACATGTTTAGATGTAAACCCTAGCTAATAAATTGTGAAGTTAATGCTTAAATTATGAATGTTCATGTTTACCCATCTAGATGTTAAATGGGTTTTGTGAATAATAAGGAAATCCTAATAGTGTAATCAGAAACTGATGTTAATGGCATGCATGAAGTGAATCTGATATTAATATGCATGTAGAAGTAAAGAACTTGCAAGATGTGTAAAAGTTCGGCTAAATAGTTGAGACATGAACTAGATAATGATTAATTAAAAACCACGCTCATAAGGTGTTTGTTATAATGCTTAAGAGAAAGCTAACATGGCGAATTTAAGATAAAAGCGTATGATTGAACAATATGGCAAGTTATGCGTAATGTGTTGTGAAAAGAGTTCTAAACGATATTTGGTTGAACTCTATAGGCAAGGAATCCGGATCGTCAAGTGGACAAGCCGGTGGAGACACGCTTTTGAAAGGAGTGTACTAAAGGTACGTAACTACGGTTCCGTTATGTTATGCTCGATTGTGTATTTTCATTGGTAGACTTAAAAATTTGCATAATATATGAAATTGGTAATTATTTGAAGTGACGAAGATCACTAGATAAATAAACGAGTCAAATATTGGTTAGAATAAGTTTGGTGTGTTGTAAAATGGTGGTTTCCATTAAACAACCAAACGGGTCGAACATTGGATGAATTTGTAGTATTGAAGTGACTAAAACGTCACTCATTAAAAATTGAGTATAAAATCATAAACCATGGGACGGGCGTGACACGCTAAGGTTGACAAACCCGGGAATGGGTAATTATGGTTAGAAACCAATGTTGATGAATTGTGAAAGTATGTAACTTGAACTGTTACATTCAATGAATTATTGTTAAATTACGCATAGTCGCATTGTTGATTAATATTTGCGTTGAAATTATAGTAATGATGATTGTTAGGTGAATTGATAGACTTAGTATAGCCAACGAACCAATTGGTAGTCATCATAGTGGAGGATTCCACAAGGTGAGCCAACGGATCTATCAGTTGTGAAAATTGTAGCTTTAAGCGTTTTAATAGTTGATAATGGCGGTAATAATCACAAAGGCATTAAACCATGGAATTGGTAAGAAATGCGGGTGGTAATAAGCCCCGGATGTTGGGCATAAGACGCCATAGGTTTATTAGCTATAAGGTAGTAAAACGAGCAAGATTAGAATGGGTCGAATAATTACATGATGACATATAGTCTTTCGGTCCGTAAATAAATTTTTCGGTATGATAATCATAATAGGCACGTCGGTAATGAATTTACAGACGTATAGGAAAAAGAATCACTTAAAACAGACTTACGAGTCAAAAGATATGGCCAAACGAAGTTAAAAACTGGAAATTCCGGAGCTGTCAGCAAATGCAGCTCACAAAACTGGAGCTGCTGGAAAACCTGATCCCCCGCGCCACGCGGAAGACGACCAGGATTGTGTCGCGACACGCGGGAGGTCCTCGCGGCCCGCGTAAAACCTCTCGCGGGGCGCGAGCGACCTGGATCCGAATTTTTCATTTGTTTTCAATGGTTTTGACCCTAGATTTCGATTATACATGTTTCAATATTGTCAAAACTAACCTTTGATGTGGTTTTGACATTAGGTCACGTTGTGGAACTTACGGATGGCGATCAAGCTTATGATGAAGAACCGAACACTATATTTTGAAGCTTCTGCAATGTTATTAAATCTTTATTAGTCTTTGTGTATGGGTTGTAAACAATGGTTAAACAACTTTTGAAATGTTTTAACTTAGTGTAGTGGACTATGGTTATGCTACATGTGAACTTTTTGTACGAAAATCATGTTAAGTAAGGAACTTTTAATTACAAATGGTATAATCTATTACTAAAATCAAGTAAAATTTGATGAGTGTTACAAGTTGGTAATCAGAGCTTAAGGTTGTCAACAAAGTGTTCGGTTCAAGCTTGATCGCTCGTCCGGTAAGAATTAACTCATTATGTTAGTAGATTATGTCTTATGTAAGGAATGAGAAACGAATTGTTATGCATGGGAAGAGCGTGTTAACACACTCAAACCCAGAAAGTGTATTAAATGTGAACGGTTAAAGCAAGTTATGAACTTGGCTAAACCGAAACAAAAGAAGCAATGTCATGAATGAAATGTTTAACGTTTGATGTAAACATTTCAGTTTCAAGATGTCCGATGGGAATGATGATAATCCGGTGCAAACAAGCACGGAACAAATGAAAGAGATAATTGCCGAAGAGGTAGGGAAAGCAATTGAAGGAAGTCTATCCGGGTTTATAGACAAAATTCAAGGCACGGTGTTGTCGCTTGTAGAAGAGCGAGTTAAAAGGTTGGAGGATATTGTCAACCTTATGAAGGAAAAAACGGGAGAACGCAAAGGGTGTTCGTACAAGGAATTCATGGCGTGTAAACCGCCAATCTATAACGGGGAAGTCGACCCGATAATTTGCCAAAGATGGTTGGGCGACATTGAAGGAGTGTTTGAAAGGACCCATTGCGACGAAAGCGACTTCGTTGCTTACGGAACGGGTCAGTTAAGAGGACAAGCCAAGGATTGGTGGGATAACAAAAAGAATGAAATAGGGCCGAAGCGGCAAGGGCCATGACATGGGGAGAGTTTAAGACACCATTTCTTAAACATCATAGTCCCAAAGCGGTCATTAACAAAATCAAGGAAGAGTCCATGCAACTTAGGCATAAGGGTGAAACCATAGACAAGATCACGGCGATGTTTATGGATAAAATGAAGTTTAGTAGTGAATTGGTAACGAACGAAGAACATAAAATATACTACTACTACAATATGTTGAGCGTTGAATATAGGGAGTTTATGACTCCTTCAAAATATGAGACCCTTACTGAAATCATAAACGTTGCTCGGGAAAGAGAAATTAAACTCAAGAAGCAAATTGAACGAGGCGAACGAAGGGCGATGGATGTTAACTCAAGCCCTATAAAGAAGGCTCGAACAACTGAGACGGTAAAGGAGACAGATGCGAAGGGTGGAACACCGAGTTGCACAGTTTGTGGAAAGGGGCACAAGGGTGAATGCCGCTTTAAAGACAAACCATGCCCCATATGCGAAAAGACAGGGCATACGGCCGCGCTATGTCCCGGGAAAGTTTCGGTGTGTTATAAGTGCTATCAGCCGGGCCACAAAAAGTCGGAGTGCCCGGAATTGGACGGAAAAGGGAATGAGAAGGATGTGCAGAGGGAGGTACAAAAGGAAAGGGCCAGATCCTTTCAGTTAACTGCAACCGAAGTAAAGATAGAACCTGATGTCGTTTCGGGTATGTTTCTTGTAAATTCAATTTTAACACGAATTTTAATTGATATGAGTGCCAATGATAGTTACATATGGGCATATAGGAATAGTGAAATGAGAAAATTATATAAAAGCAATATACATATATATATATGTATAAGAAAATAAACAATAGTGAGTATGCGGAACCGAGGCAAATATATATATATATATATATATATATATAGTTATGTTAAATATTGACATGGGAAGGGGTGCGCGTAGACTCGAACCCGGAAACTTAATAAAGCATCAACAAATATGGATTAGGAACTTGGATACGGGTAACTATCCAAGTAACATGTAATTAATAAAATCCTTATGAGGAAGAAAGACGATCACGTTGATGCGTGTGATTGTATAAAGAACTCAGTTTTGGTGAAAAACATTGTTTAACAGATAATGCACATTACGAGACAAAATAGAAAATGGTTAATAATAAAGACTGTAGGTCTTAACATTGATAGATGCAGGACGATATGTTAGAAAGAAGGTTTTGATGATGAAAAGTTTATAAAAACTTAAACACGACGTGATGCGATGCAATCATGGTTATGAAAAGCGATATAGAATATAATCAAGTTGTAGCACGAGGTAAAGGATAAAAAAGAAAAGAGAAAAAAAAAATCGTAAACTCACATAACTCCGAATATGGCGAAGGGATAAACCCAAATTAACGGGATAGGAGGTGACGGTGACAATCAGTCTAGCCGACAAGATCACCCGGGGTCAAAATAGCGTTGTGATTTACATAAAACACTTGGTAATATGGGGTAATATAGAATAAATATGTTGACAAACTCGTACTATTGAGTGGTCAAGTGGCTAATTGGGCCGAGTAGGCAGCAAGATAAAAAAAAAATACAGGACACGAATTAAAGTCCATGAGGACTTACACATGGAAGACGCATGCGTCGAGACAAATGATAACTTTTGACTAAAAGAAATGAGGTCTGAAAAATGAAACTAAGGTAGTTGGGTCCAAACCAAGGAACTACTTAACGAAGGTTTCGGGGACGAAACCTCTTTAAGGGGGGTAGACTTGTAACACCCCGAAAAATATTAAACCTTATATTAAAATGTTAAAGATTAAAATAAACAAAAAAAAAAGATAAACTAACTAGGAATAAATAACCTAGTTAGTCATAAGTCTAGTTGGGACAAAGGAACTTGGTTAAGAATAACTAAATAAAGAAAGAACTAATAAGTTGAGGGGCCAAAGATGTTAAAGATCAAACTAGTTTTAATAAAAACTAATTAATAAAAAAAAATCAAACACACAATTGTGTGTGTTGGTCGACCAGAACGCAGAGGAGGGCGACCAGATGACCCTCAAACCCTAGTTTCACAAATTGATCAAATTGAAGGCTCTAATCAGTTCCAAATTGATTTCCAAGCATAAATTAGTGATCATCTCCGTGAAGTGATCATAAAGTATGCAAAATTCCATCATTTAGCTTCATCTCAGATTTCTTGATGATTTGTGAAATCAAAATCTAACCTTGATATGTTGATGTTGAGATAAAACAGTGATGGAAACATGTTTAGATGTAAACCCTAGCTAATAAATTGTGAAGTTAATGCTTAAATTATGAATGTTCATGTTTACCCATCTAGATGTTAAATGGGTTTTGTGAATAATAAGGAAATCCTAATAGTGTAATCAGAAACTGATGTTAATGGCATGCATGAAGTGAATCTGATATTAATATGCATGTAGAAGTAAAGAACTTGCAAGATGTGTAAAAGTTCGGCTAAATAGTTGAGACATGAACTAGATAATGATTAATTAAAAACCACGCTCATAAGGTGTTTGTTATAATGCTTAAGAGAAAGCTAACATGGCGAATTTAAGATAAAAGCGTATGATTGAACAATATGGCAAGTTATGCGTAATGTGTTGTGAAAAGAGTTCTAAACGATATTTGGTTGAACTCTATAGGCAAGGAATCCGGATCGTCAAGTGGACAAGCCGGTGGAGACACGCTTTTGAAAGGAGTGTACTAAAGGTACGTAACTACGGTTCCGTTATGTTATGCTCGATTGTGTATTTTCATTGGTAGACTTAAAAATTTGCATAATATATGAAATTGGTAATTATTTGAAGTGAAGAAGATCACTAGATAAATAAACGAGTCAAATATTGGTTAGAATAAGTTTGGTGTGTTGTAAAATGGTGGTTTACATTAAACAAACAAACGGGTCGAACATTGGATGAATTTGTAGTATTGAAGTGACTAAAACGTCACTCATTAAAAATTGAGTATAAAATCGTAAACCATGGGACGGGCGTGACACGCTAAGGTTGACAAACCCGGGAATGGGTAATTATGGTTAGAAACCAATGTTGATGAATTGTGAAAGTATGTAACTTGAACTGTTACATTCAATGAATTATTGTTAAATTACGCATAGTCGCATTGTTGATTAATATTTGCGTTGAAATTATAGTAATGATGATTGTTAGGTGAATTAATAGACTTAGTATAGCCAACGAACCAATTGGTAGTCATCATAGTGGAGGATTCCACAAGGTGAGCCAACGGATCTATCAGTTGTGAAAATTGTAGCTTTAAGCGTTTTAATAGTTGATAATGGCGGTAATAATCACAAAGGCATTAAACCATGGAATTGGTAAGAAATGCGGGTGGTAATAAGCCCCGGATGTTGGGCATAAGACGCCATAGGTTTATTAGCTATAAGGTAGTAAAACGAGCAAGATTAGAATGGGTCGAATAATTACATGATGACATATAGTCTTTCGGTCCGTAAATAAATTTTTCGGTATGATAATCATAATAGGCACGTCGGTAATGAATTTACAGACGTATAGGAAAAAGAATCACTTAAAACGGACTTACGAGTCAAAAGATATGGCCAAACGAAGTTAAAAACTGGAAATTCCGGAGCTGTCAGCAAATGCAGCTCACAAAACTGGAGCTGCTGGAAAACCTGATCCTCCGCGCCACGCAGAAGACGACCAGGATTGTGTCGCGACACGCGGGAGGTCCTCGCGGCCCGCGTAAAACCTCTCGCGGGGCGCGAGCGACCTGGATCCGAATTTTTCATTTGTTTTCAATGGTTTTGACCCTAGATTTCGATTATATATGTTTCAATATTGTCAAATCTAACCTTTGATGTGGTTTTGACATTAGGTCACGTTGTGGAACTTACGGATGGCGATCAAGCTTATGATGAAGAACCGAACACTATATTTTGAAGCTTCCGCAATGTTATTAAATCTTTATTAGTCTTTGTGTATGGGTTGTAAACAATGGTTAAACAACTTTTGAAATGTTTTAACTTAGTGTAGTGGACTATGGTTATGCTACATGTGAACTTTTTGTACGAAAATCATGTTAAGTAAGGAACTTTTAATTACAAATGGTATGATCTATTACTAAAATCAAGTAAAATTTGACGGGTGTTACAAAACTCATAGTCACTTCACCTGTTTTTCAGAAAATCTTCCTACGAAGATATCATACTTTCAGGAAAGTCGAGTAATATAGTTTATTCAAATGGTGTCATTCACAAATGCAAAATCAGATGATTTAAAGCATCGTTTTGTCAGGCAAATCGAGGAACAGGCGTATGAAGATAGGGCTACTCTTTAAGAGCTGAAGAGATGTTTTGATGGATTGCAAGTTGGCATGTTCACTAGAGAGCAGGTTTCCAGAGATCTTATGCAGATGCCTTCAACTTCCGTTCGTGAGCTTTGTGTTGTCAGTAATATAGAGTGCGGTGATAGAGACGTGGAGTTCATGACGATGCTGAAGGACATACATCGAGAGGTTCAACAATCGATGGAGTTGAAGCTAAAGTTTCTTAATTCTTGCTGTTATTGTTAGATTTGAACTTTAATGTTGTTCAGTATGTGATGTAATTGTTGGAATTTTAATGTCATGAATAAATTTTAATCTTATGAATCTATGTTGCGTTTTAGTTTTACTTATTTAGTGTTTGAGTTTGATTTAGATTATGTTGATGTTTAATTGTGTCTGAACATCTGTTTGGTAAGTCAATAGAGGTCAATATTTAGAGTTTTCAAAGGTCTGTTGTAGTTAAAGTTCGGTAAAAGAGAACATCTGCTGATGATGAAACAACTGTGTATGCTATCGACTATTTGATTTACCACTATTGACTAAATGAATAAATTTTAATAGTATTAATCTTTGTTGTTGCATATTCATTTTAATTATTTCAGTCATTCCTAAGTATTATTTTATAATTTTGTTTATCAGTCATTCCTAAGTTTTAATAGTATTAATCTGCATTTTAGTTTTACTTATTTAGTGTTTGAGTTTGATTTAGATTATGTTGATGTTTAATTGTGTCTGAACATCTGTTTGGTAAGTCAACAGATGTCAATATTTGGAGTCTTCAAAGGTCTGTTGTAGTTAAAGTTTGGTAAAAGAGAACATCTGATGATGATGAAACAACTGTGTATGCTACCGACTGTTTGATTTACAACTGTTGACTAAATGAATAAATTTTAATAGTATTAATCTTTGTTGTTGCATCTTCATTTTAATTATTTCAGTCATTCCTATTGGTTAATAGATGTTAACGAACAACAGATGATATTCAATCTTAAAATGCTTAACAGAGGAGTTGATACTAACAGTGGTTGGGCTAATGATGAATAAGTATTATTATATAAGGTCTGCTATAAGTATTATTATATAATTTTGTATGTCAATAACAGTTCTTTGGAAGAATTTACGGTATATTTTGTTGTTATAAAAGGTGTGTTGTAGCTAAAGTCTGACAAAAGAAAGCATCTGCTGTTATAAAAGGTCTGTTTTCAATCTTAAAATGTTTAACAGAGGATTTGATACTAACAGTGGTTGGGCTAATAGCAGATGTTAGACTTACGACTGTTGAGTTACACCGATTGAAAACAACTGTTTTTGAAACTTATCCTTGCCTAAAAATACATCCACTGCTAAATGGTACCGTCTAATGACTGTTGATTTACTATACTGCTTACTGTCATCCATTATGACAACAGAGGTTCTGAAGTGGACAGATGTTAGCTAAAAATAAAACATCTGCTGAAAGTTATCATTTGTTCTCATAACTTCTGTTTATCTAACGACTGTTTGACTCACACTGTTCCCAACGACCAACAGAGGTTATGTGTAAATATGTGTTATGCAAGGTTTTCAATGTAAATGTAAATAACAAATTCAATAAGGGGTGTATGTGTAAATATTTTTCATCTGTTGAAAAATATGGGAAAACAAAAACACAACCGTCATTATTTCTTTAGCATCATTACACATCAAACATCTATCATCTGACTTCTTTCAAAAATCTCTTCTTCCCAGTTATTTTCTAGGGTTTCAACTTTCTTATTCTCCGTCTTCTACACTTCAATTTCTGAAGGTTTTATTGTTTTTTCTTCAGCAACTGGTATGTACATTCATATTGTAATGAACTTTATATTGTTTAACCGATTTTAATTTAAATCCTATCTTGCTATAAATACGATTTTAAACGTTTATTGCTATACATTCAAGAAGGGTTTAGTTAGGTGTTTGAATCATTTGTTGAGAACATATTAAAATAGTAAAAAAAAAATTAACTCATACTCTGTTTCTATGATTAATTTCAGTAGATACTCTGTTAATACAAAAAGTTAGTGTTCATCTTTGAAGCCAACTTTTTAATTTCAATCTTTTAACATCTTTACTGATTCAGGTTTTATCATGTATACTACATTTGTCAAGTTTCTTGATAACCCAGAATCTTTGAAACTGGTATGACATGTTTTTATATACATAATTTATTTTTATTGAGATATATATTTAACAGTTGTTATGGTTTATATTTTCTTACACTACTTAAAAATTATATATAGGATGTACCTATAGCCTTTGCTAATCAAAAGTGGGGAGATTGTTGGCAAAAAAAGAAGTTCCGAATCTATCATGAGTCTGGTAAAAAATGGGTTGTGAGGGTCAGAACAGAAAATTCAACTCCAATAATAAATGACGGTTGGGACAATGTTGTTAAAGATCTCAATCTGCCGAGGGATACTTTGTTGGTTTTCAAAGCGTTAGGTGATTTTGGGCTTGAACTTTCATGTTTTGTTGATGGGATGTGTGGTGAATCTTATTTCACGTTTAATCGTTATGCAAGATTTGGTTTTACGGTATGACTATTGATCTTAACTTCAATCCTTTTGCATCTTAAACGTGTCAACACTTATTCTCATAAGTTACATACTTCACGTATAGTATTCATTATTTTTAATTTTATGCTGGTAATCGAAGACTGCTTCATTAAACAATTTCACGTAAACAGCCCACCAAGTGGCAAATTTCAAATCTGTTATAAGGGTTCCTATTGGAATGTTGAGGTGTCTAAGGTTGATACAAACTTTGTATTTGCTAGAGGATGGCCTGAAATGTGCAAAGATGTTGGGATACTTAAGGATGATTTGCTTGTGTTTAGCAGAACTGATGATGTTGTTTTTGAGGTAGTAGTTTATAGAGATGAGACTGAGATTTGCTTTTCGAAGAAACCTGAATCTGACGATGATAGTGTACTTGAGATATCGAAGGCTGATTACGTTGAGAATGCATTCAAGGTACGTATGTATTTAGCATTAGCAGTAAAAGGTTTAATTATTTTAGCATTATATTAATTATTTCATTAATGTTGACCAGGACATCTATGAGGATGAAGAAGTTGTGTCTGTAGGTGAAGGAAGAACCATTACTCAGGTACTTACTAAATTATTAAAATTATTTATATTTATTTTTAATTTAACACATATAAGAATTTAATGTTTTTACAACTATTAGTAATGCTGTTTACTGATGTTACATTTATCCAATAATGTATTATTTAGAAGAAGTTACCAACCAATGCCGAATGCACGTCGAAGAGACGCATGTCTTCACGATTGAATAAAACACAAGATGTAAGTTTACCATCTTAAAGATTGTTATATTACTATGGTTATTAAAGTTACTCTATGACAACAGGTTAAGAAGAAAGGTAAAGTTACTTCTGAGAGGAAGGAGACGGTCAAGAATAGGACTAAGGGAAATGCTGACTTAGCTGTCGACACAAGTGATCATATTGGATGTTCTTCATCTGCTCACAAAGTTAAGATATCTATACTCACCACTTAATTAGTATATCTTATATAAACTGTTTTTTTTTTGTGCATATATTCAACATTCCTTTAATTTACATGTATATGTTTACTTTTTCATCAAGGGGAAGAGAGCCGCCAACGTTTCAAAAAAACTTAACTGTAGAAATAAGATTACGAAAACTGCAAAAAAACATTCTGGACATCTTCTCGACCCTGAATTCTTTCATTTTGATCACAAAGGAGACTATAGGCTGGTATACCATTTTTTATAACAAACTAATGATTTATGTTTATTTGTCTGACTATTATTTTTTTCTACACAATATATGTAGCGTCTTCCTGTTGAAGTTGCCAGACGAGCAGGTATTTTTGTTGATCTTCATCCTTTGAAAGTTCAAAACATGGTTGGAGTTGTGGAGGTTTATGATGTTAAGTCGGAGTTAAATGAATTGAAGCCACGTTATGCGTTGGACGGTTGGCGAAAGTTTATGACTGAGAATAACTTGAGGTTTGGTGATATGTTGCACTTCACATATGTGTCTTCGCAACAGAAGATCGTATTAAATCAAGTTACCTCACTTTAACAACAACATTTAAGTATGTTCTGATATCAGATATTATAACTATGAATTTTTTTATGGTGATGTTGTATGTTTTTTTTTTAAATTATTAACTTGATGTTTTGTTGCTACGTATAGCTAACATGATAAAACATTGTTATTAGCTCTTTATGTTTTATATATAGATGATATCATGCTTCTTTTTGCTAATAGTAACTGCAATTAGTAGAAACTTGGTTTATTAATCGCAAATGTGACATTCTTCTGCATTTATGGGTTTATGAATTTAGAATAATGGATGGATATATATGACTGTATTTGGCATGATGATGTTGTGTTTCATGTTGTAAAAACCAGGGAATTGTCAGATAATAGATTTCTTTGCCCGATTAGATTATGTGTTAAATTATAGTTCTTTAAGTCATTGTTTCGTTTTCTTGAATTTTATGTAATTTTGTAAAGAAGTACAATAACAAACAGTGGTTTGAACCCATATTTGCCTTTTGGTCAATAGTTAATGGAAACGCATGTTAGGTTCAACAGTGTTTTGATGAGGAAAACAGTGTGAGAAGACAGTAGATCTGATTAAGTTAAACATCTGTTCAGACTTAAACAGATGTTTGGCCTTAAACAGATGTTTGGCCTTTTATATTAGAGGTTTGGACTTAAACAGTTGTTTGACCTTAAACAGATTTTTGGCCATAAACAGATGTTTCAGCTTAAACTCATGTTTTGCCTTAAACAGATGTTTAGCCTTCTATATCAGATATTTGGACTTAAACAAATGTTTTACCTTAAACAGATGTTTGGCTTTAAATTAAACATCTGTTTAAGGTCAACATCTGTTTGACTATTGGTCAACATCTGATTGACTTTTGGTCAACATCTGTTTGAATTTTGGTCAACATCTCATTTAGTATTCAACAGAACTTTGAATAACTCAACATCTGTTTAATTCGTTGTTTCGTTTTCTTGAATTCTATGTAATTTTGTAAAGTAGTACAAAAACAAACATTTTTACAAAATCCCAAATCACCCTATAATTTAAGTTCATTGAAGTAAAAGTGGAAATGATGTTATTTATGTGGTCCTGTTGTGCTTTTGTTTGACCTCTAATATGGGTTCATGATCTAATCCGGTGATTTGAAGACAATGTTGTTGAATCGAATGAGATGCATGATGTAATGTGGTCCTATTAATAACAAATAGTAATTAATATAATAAGTTTTCGAGCCCGGGAAACAATCTCGGGTAATAACCTAGCTAAATAATATTTTATAAGGAGCATTGAATAAACCTATTGATCATTAATTTATATCAATTTTGTAAGTCTGCAGTAATTATTTTTTTACTCTCGGTCAATATGTGTTATGCATGGTTTTCTAATAAACGACCCGTGTTTGCACACGGGTCTTACCGCTAATACTATATAATAAAAGAAACCAATGGGAGGACACATGTTATTCATTGAAGCTATCTATATTTTATAGATAATTAATGTCAGTTAAAAGATAATTATAAAATTAAATTTAATATAAATTTAAACAATTCGTATAGGAGATAATATAATATTTTAAAATATTTATCAGATTTCAAAATTATTTTTTTCTGAAATTAACAAAAGATGTACGATATATATAAATTAATATAATGTACATGGATTTATTTATTTTATTAAACTAAAGTAGTTAATGGTAGAAACTATTTCAAAAATATGCATAAGGGGTAAACAAAAATATTAATCAATTTTTATTGGTTCTATACTTTTATTTTCGTGTTCAACTCTCAACTCAAATACGGTAATCACTATGTTTACGTGACATTTATAAGAACCATCACCGTAATCACCCCATCTATCGTATATCGAGTATATCTGTTAGTTTTTTTTAAGATATAATTTTTTATTAGATTCATTCAACCCGTGTAATAAACGAGGTTTTTTTAAAGATATAACATTTTTATTTTTTAATATACAGAATTGCATTTATACAACTCGTGTAATACACGGGGTTTTTAAAAATATAACCTTTTTTTATTATGTAGTATATAAAATTAGATTTATTCAATTCATATAATACATAGGGTTTATAAAGATATAACTTTTTTATTGTTTGATATATAAAATTACATGTGCTCAACTCGTATAAAACACATGAGGTTCTTAAAAATGTAACTTTTTCCATTATTTAATATATAAAATTAAATTTACTCAACCCGTACAATACACGGGGTTCTTAAAAATACAACTTTTTATTTATTTATTTAATATAAAAATTACATTTATTCAACCCATGTAATAAAGGAGATTTTTAAATATATATTGTTTTATTATTTGGTATATAAAATTACATTTATTCAACCCGTGTAATAAAAGAGATTTTTAAAGATATATTTTTTTATTGTTTGGTATATATAATTACATTTATTTAACCCGTGTAATACACAGGGTTCTAACCTAGTATCTAATAAACTATTCCAACTAATATAACTTAGGGATATTAGATTTAAATAACCCCAATTTTCATCAATTGACCGATAACACTCCCAACTTTCGATATGTACCACATCACTCCCAACTTTCAACTTATTGGCCAATTGCACTCCCAAACTAACCCAACACGAACCCAGTTTGCTGACTTCAGCTGCCCATGTCATAAAAAAGCCAAGTCATATGCAACGTCAGTTGCCATGTTATCAAAAAGCCAAGTCAGATGCCATGTCAGTTGCCACCTCAGCTGCCATGTCATCAAAAAATTCCAAGTCATGTGTCACGTCAACACACAAGTGCCACATCAGCAAAAACTAACTGGGTTAGTTTTCAGTTAGTTTGGGAGTGTTATCGGCCAATAAGTTGAAAGTTTGAGTGGTTTTGTACAAATCGAAAGTTGGGAGTGTTATCGTCCAATCGGTGAAAGTTAGGGTTATTTAAATCCAATATCCCTATAATTTACTACAAGTAACTTCTATTTTGTTTAATTGTTATTACATCTAATCTCTAATAAACTATTCGCACTAATATAATTTACTACAAGTAACTTCTATTTTGTTATCATTAACAAACAAATATATTTTACTACAATTAAAAAAATGTAACTGAATATAGATAACGATTAAACATAACAAAATATAGTTAAGCCTTTTATATTAATGTATATATCTTAGATTTATAATTTTATGAATATTTTTTAATAAACTTAATTTATTGTACAATAATTAACTATTACATTAAAAACTAAAATATATTATTAAAATATAACGTTGTAGGATTTTTTTTTTCTAAAATTTGAAATGATTTGTGTGTTGGATTTTGGATACTTAAAACAAAAATCATTATCGTTGATTCTTCGATATATTAAATGAAAATTATTTCATTATTTCATTACCTCATTGGCTAAGGGTGTAAAAATAATTAAAAAGTTTCATATATAATTGATGAATGTGACGAGCACTTTACAAGCAGGTTAGGTCTTACTTAAAAATAAACAATTTTCATTATTCAACCCGTGTATACACGGGAGTACAACATAGTATTTAATAAAAATGTTGAGTAAATTACAAAAATTGTCATTTATGTTGACACCAGATTGAAACTATGTCTTTTACCTTCAAAAAGTACAAAAAAACGTACTCGATGTTTGCAAACACTTGCACGTTACATCATTTGACCCTGAATTAGTTAATTTTTTTGGTTAAATTTAACCAAGTGGATCCATCTGAGGGCAAATTAGTCTTTTAGCTATTTATTTTAAGTATTTAATAAATAAACAAAATCAAATTTAAAAAATTTATATATATATGTATACCATATATTTCATATATGCCTCTTCTCTCTCTCTCAACCTTCACCCACCACCACCATACTTACATGATTATAATGTCACACCCCAACCAATAGCGGAAACATCCGAACGAGACAAAATGAGATTGTTCAAAACTTCATAACGTACTATTGATGACAATAATTAAAACAACAATTTTTCATTTCATTTCTAATTCAAAGGTACAGCGTTTGAAAGGAAATTACAACAACTTGTTCATAACATAATCAAACAAAAGGAAATACAAAACATAGATATTAAGTGCGTTTCTAATCCACCCTAAGTAGATTTCTTCAAGCATCACCATACTTTTCCTGCAACATGTATTAAAGTATATGTCAACACAAAAGGTTGGAAAGCATACAAGTTTCGTTTTACATAGCCTATAATAAAAAAGTTTCTCAAATCCAATATGAAAATTCGTATACTAAGTTAAATTACATACTAGCATGCATAACCTAAGTGTCAAACCAAAGATTTCACGTGCGTAATCTTGTTAACAAGTGAACAAGACCGTTTATGAATACTTAACATAGATCACGAAACGGGCGGTGCGCTACTCCTATAGCACTATACATGTTAAGGTAGGTGTAACGACCCTCATTAAAAAGTCCTATTTATATTATTATTTTATTCAATAGGAAATCCTAATTGAGACACCCAAGTAATTCTGCGCAAACCCTAAAATTTTCAGGACAATCAGAATCAGGATCAGGGCCCCTAAAACTCAGGGGGGGTATTTCCTAGTTACGATTATCCACTTAAAACGTAGGCAGAAAGGAATTTACGAAAACCGTCGACTCAGCTGAGCTAGTCCCACACGTGGCAACCCTACGCATAAAAATAGTTCTTACGCGGGCCGCCTCAAGTTAGCTTAAAACTCACGCGGGCCGCCTAAGGTACAAAATTCACCTATAAATACAGGAGTTTGGGACTTGAATTCTGGCTTCAGAACGACGCTCAAATTCACTTTGTGCGCCGAGTTATGCTCTGTTTACTCTCAAAAACACTAATTAGTAGGGGGGGTGCTGCTACGATACAGGGTATTAACTTAATCGCTATTACGATTCATTTTCCGACCGATCAATATATCCAATGGATGTTTAAGTGCCGCCCACACTAGGGTTATACTTTATCATTCGTCATTAATTTGACGGATCATCGTTAATTCGATGGATGAAGTATTATACTTTGTCGTTCGTCATTAATTTGACGGATCATCGTTAATTCGATGGATGAAGTATTATACTTTGTCGTTCGTCATTAATTTGACGGATCATCGTTAATTCGATGGATGAAGTATTGCACTTTGTCGTTCATTGTGAGAATTTGATCTCGTGAGTTATCGTAATTATTGTATTAAGTTACCTACCTAGTTCGTATGCACTAGGTAACAAGGCAAAATCAATAGGCTAAGCCCTGCCTGTATAAATCTGCAATATATCAAGGCTTATCTGTAGACTAAATTCTGTCCGTATGAATCTGCATGATTATCTGTGAGTCATTCTCTTTTTATCAAATCTATTTATAAAATCATGTTTATTTCAAAGTTATAATTACGGGGATTAAGTCTTTGTAATCACCAAGTTACAGCCGGTATGTGGGGTTTTGTATACATTACTTGATAATCGTCACCATTGGGGCAGCCAATGGGGGATATGACCATAGTCACAGACACCATTGGACGAATGGGCCAATGGGTCGAGTGACAAATACCGTGGGTAGTTGGCTTGATATCAGAAACATTGTAATCGCTCTTAATACTGTAAATTATAACAAATTTGTCATTTTAGTAAATAGAATGATTCACTCAGTATTTCCCGCTGACAAAACCTTTTTAAAACGCGTTTCAGGTAATGACAGTAGATTAAAGTAAGAGATGGATACGGCACTGAAAGGCATCAAGAAGTGGCTTATTTTATTAATTAAATCAAATTAATAAATATTGTTTTATGTAATCAAATTTATCTTTATTAAAGCTACCTTTGTAAAACATGGATTTATTCCATCTATTTAATAAATAAAATCCGGTGTTTCTAAACTCTGATATTTTTCCTAACCCACGGTCCTGATGAAAATTCCGCTGCAACGTTTTCAAAATAATCACCGGTACCACTGGGCTGTTCGCGGCTTCCGATTCCGTCCAGGGTGGGTCGGGGGCCGTGACAGAAGGTGGTATCAGAGCCACTGATTTAAGCCTTTAGGTGTTGTGACAATAATACCTAAGTTTGTATAAAAGAGTTAGGAGATTGCTATTTACTGGTAGCACACATGATAGCATTTAGACTTGAACTTAAGAAAAGATGCCTTAGTATAAGCTTCGAGATAAGCTAAGTATTGGTGTAAATAAAGTATGATGGGTTTTGATATACCATAAGAATGGTAATTAGAATATTGCAAGATATGATAAATAAGCAAGAATTAATAGTAATTATTGCGTATTGATATTACTTGGGCTAGAATAAGATATGTTATGGAAATACAAATTTCCTTAATTCTGAATAAAAGCCCTAATAAGATAGGCACTTTTGAAAAGATACTACTTATGGGAAATAGAAAATTTTCTCTGGCAAAACTGGTTATGATGTAGTAGACTCTCCAGTTTGTCCAGATATACTGAGGTTACCGCTCCGGCGTGAATCGGATAAGACGGGATAGACAATAAGTGACAAGATTTCCCTAAATAGTATCATGATCTGATATCTGACTGGTTTTTGGAAATATGAAATTGTTAAATACATTGACCTGATAGATGGTATGTTTATTACAGCATGTGAAATATATGATTTAATAAGATATGTATATCTATAAGGAAATTCAAAAACCATAAGGATTGACAATTTGGAATAAAACACAAACATCTGTGTCTAGATTTCTTTATTAGGAATCTCTTTTCCGACATCAAACATTATTTCGTTTGATTATCTGCCTAGTAACTCGAGCAACAATATTAAGTTGGGATATCATCAAAAATGTAAAGAATTTCTAACGCATTACCATAAACTAGTAACGCAAGTAAGAAAGTACAAGAAAACACATGAAAATTTAATTATAAGTCCACAAAAGTTGAAGTATATCACACACAACTTTCGAGGCAAGATCTTTGGAAAATATAAATTGGGCACGATAACACCAATGTTAAATTCCGTCAGTAGAAGAACTAAAAGCAGCACTTTGCCACATGATCCTACAAGCAACATGAAATTTCGCTGAGGTACGTTGTAACAAGATTTCACAATCATCAGTGCACAGTCTAATCAGAGTCATAATTATTATCACTGCAAAAGGAGTCATATACCTTTGCAAATTCCCTATTTCATTTTATTTGACATTCCCTGGTAATGTCATTTAATAAACGGTTATCACTCGAAATTCCAGATAGACGTTCTTATATTTCTTTTGTTGAAAATTCTGACTTCTGCATATAATAAGTTGACTTTCGCAACGGTCATCATACCAGGAGGATTCATTTCCTAGTAGCAGATATTGATTCATTTTATTTCTTGGTAAATCCACATGTTACACATGCACCATTTGTCGTGCATGTGGTTCGTTTAATTTCTGAATTTCCACTGGAGGGCTTCATTCTAATTTGTCGTTTTATCCAAACTCAAATATCCTTTAGTTAGACTTGATTTTTGGTACTGTACTCCGCATTATTACAAAATGATAACTCTTTGATATCGAGTCAATGAAGTTCTTGAAAAACTCAAATTTCTTTACATGATTTTGTTGTGACCATGTCCAATCTTATTAAAACTCATTGTGATTAAACCAAGTTCAATTGCTTGAACTTGCTCATATTCATTTCAAATTCCCATATGATGGATTTAAAGCTATCATATTCTCCAACAAACACTTCAATTCTCTAGAACTATAAAATGCTTATTTGGTCTTCGACTTCACTAAATCATTTCTTTGATCACGATCACCTTGTACTAACGTTTTCATAAAATTTAAAGCTTGCACTAATCTCATTTATATATATCATATACGGATATTTATAAAAGTTATCTTAACACAAATCATGTGATAAGATAATGATACACAAATTCTTGTCATATTTTAATATATCTCTTAAATGATTTTTACAACATCAATCTAGCCTTTCGTGATAAATTATTACTTTAACATCTTCAATCGAAAAACATTATATAAAATTTATTTTATATATGGAAACTTACATAAGTAATTACCTAATAGTATTACTATATTTTTATTAGTCACCATAAGGAGGATAAGTAAATACTTAGTCAATATAAGTAGGTGACTTATAATAAGAAGTACATAATTTATTGTACATGTGTTTATAGTTAACCAAAATGGAAATTTCATAAACTAGGCACCTAGCTCGGTTGGTTAGATGCGCGAAAGGGTGTGGCCTAGACCCGGGTTCGATCCTGGGGACGGCCAGTTTCACCATTTTATTAGAAATTTTTCCATTTAAGTGTATGTTTAATTATGTATTACTAATATCAGTTTTATTATTAGTAAGAAAATATTAATAATAATAGTGTTGGTATTATTTTTACTAGGATTATTATCAAAGGTAGGTATTGGATAGCCTAGCCTTAATTAGGCATGGACTGATCACCTATGCTTAAATAAGGGAGCACTAACCAATATCCACCATGATAATGACTAGTAATATATATAAATTAAGTCATCATACTTATTTAGTAAATTTTAATTATATATGAATACATATACCTTGGAAAAGACATATTTTCATAAAACAAAGGACAAATAAAATTATGTAAATAAATTATCTATCACATATTTTGTGATAACTATGTGCTGTAACCCTATGGTAAGAAAGTAACAATATAAGAATAATATGGTAGTCATTAACTACGTTGGGTTAGGAGAACATTATAATATATAAGAATAATTTCCATTTTCACTTATTTACAACATTTACATTCACAACGTTATATGGTTTCAAAATGGAAATAAGTAATCAAATAGAATCGACCCATTAAATGTTATATATTTACCAAATATTTTACACAATAAATATTTTTACACCTTTATTTACAATTTTCATTTTAAATAGTGATTTCTTTTACAAAATGATATTTTGTAACATAAATTACGGTATTTTGTAATATATATTACATAGTTATTTTACAAAGTATGGTAAAATACTAAAATAGTATTTATTTAAAAGAAGTAACCATTTACATATAGTAAAAATATGTAACCAATAATATATTACATAGTATTTATATTTGATATATAAGATACGGTTCAGACAGGGATACAAATAATATATATTATATTGGTAAGATCAATACAACTTGTTCTTATTATATTTCAATCTCTAGTATATAATATGGAAAATATGGTTACTAAAAGTATACTATCACATTGTTTCACAATTAAAACAACTTGGAACTTTAATTAATGATACACTAACTCTATTGTCTTTTGGTATATCATTACAATTCACTCATCTCAACACTTTGATTTTCTCATATCATAAATATTTGACAAATCATTTTTCATGCTTTTATTTCATTTGAAATCTGTCAATTCTAAATCTTCTTCAGTTACTAATCAAAGTAAGCTTCCTTTTGACAAAGAATTTCATTGATTTTAAAAGTCCTTTCCATTCATTTGATCATATATCCTTTGGCTTGAACCTAGTTATCTTGGAAATTATATCATTTCATATCATTCGTTGGTCATCGATTTCTTGAACTAATTCAGTTGAACCATTGAATCCTACTTATGGTACAACTCGTATTCACAAAATTTGATATTTTAATTCTGTGTCATCTACCCTAATATTATTTTTATTAACTAAAATGTGACATAATTCCAAAAGAAATATAATAATCCAAATACACTTGGGAGCTGGAATCTAAGATGAAGAAAAAGTATTCCTATTTATTCCAGTAAATCTCGAGGACGAGATTTTTATTAAGGTGGGGAGAATGTAACGACCCTCATTAAAAAGTCCTATTTATATTATTATTTTATTCAATAGGAAATCCTAATTGAGACACCCAAGTAATTCTGCGCAAACCCTAAAATTTTCAGGACAATCAGAATCAGGATCAGGGCCCCTAAAACTCAGGGGGGGTATTTCCTAGTTACGATTATCCACTGAAAACGTAGGCAGAAAGGAATTTACGAAAACCGTCGACTCAGCTGAGCTAGTCCCACACGTGGCAACCCTACGCATAAAAATAGTTCTTACGCGGGCCGCCTCAAGTTAGCTTAAAACTCACGCGGGCCGCCTAAGGTACAAAATTCACCTATAAATACAGGAGTTTGGGACTTGAATTCTGGCTTCAGAACGACGCTCAAATTCACTTTGTGCGCCGAGTTATGCTCTGTTTACTCTCAAAAACACTAATTAGTAGGGGGGTGCTGCTACGATACAGGGTATTAACTTAATCGCTATTACGATTCATTTTCCGACCGATCAATATATCCAATGGATGTTTAAGTGCCGCCCACACTAGGGTTATACTTTATCATTCGTCATTAATTTGACGGATCATCGTTAATTCGATGGATGAAGTATTATACTTTGTCGTTCGTCATTAATTTGACGGATCATCGTTAATTCGATGGATGAAGTATTATACTTTGTCGTTCGTCATTAATTTGACGGATCATCGTTAATTCGATGGATGAAGTATTGCACTTTGTCGTTCATTGTGAGAATTTGATCTCGTGAGTTATCGTAATTATTGTATTAAGTTACCTACCTAGTTCGTATGCACTAGGTAACAAGGCAAAATCAATAGGCTAAGCCCTGCCTGTATAAATCTGCAATATATCAAGGCTTATCTGTAGACTAAATTCTGTCCGTATGAATCTGCATGATTATCTGTGAGTCATTCTCTTTTTATCAAATCTATTTATAAAATCATGTTTATTTCAAAGTTATAATTACGGGGATTAAGTCTTTGTAATCACCAAGTTACAGCCGGTATGTGGGGTTTTGTATACATTACTTGATAATCGTCACCATTGGGGCAGCCAATGGGGGATATGACCATAGTCACAGACACCATTGGACGAATGGGCCAATGGGTCGAGTGACAAATACCGTGGGTAGTTGGCTTGATATCAGAAACATTGTAATCGCTCTTAATACTGTAAATTATAACAAATGTGTCATTTTAGTAAATAGAATGATTCACTCAGTATTTCCCGCTGACAAAACCTTTTTAAAACGCGTTTCAGGTAATGACAGTAGATTAAAGTAAGAGATGGATACGGCACTGAAAGGCATCAAGAAGTGGCTTATTTTATTAATTAAATCAAATTAATAAATATTGTTTTATGTAATCAAATTTATCTTTATTAAAGCTACCTTTGTAAAACATGGATTTATTCCATCTATTTAATAAATAAAATCCGGTGTTTCTAAACTCTGATATTTTTCCTAACCCACGGTCCTGATGAAAATTCCGCTGCAACGTTTTCAAAATAATCACCGGTACCACTGGGCTGTTCGCGGCTTCCGATTCCGTCCAGGGTGGGTCGGGGCCCGTGACAGTAGGCTAGCAAAGTTAATGACAAGTAGTTGCATGATTGAATATCTAACATGGATAACCTAAGCATAACAAATAGCATTTTTGATAGATGAGTGATTTCATAACTTTGATTGTGTGCATGAGTGTGTTTAATTATTTCATACATGTTACACCCCAAAAAGTGATTAAAGAGAAAAAGGGGATTCGAGTATACTCAGGGTTTGCAAAGCTTCCACAAACGTGAGTTAAAAAGTCTTGAAGTTTAGGACACCGAAGTTACCCTACAATGGGGAAAAGAAGGTGTGTGAGTTCATGAGATTATTGAGGGTTTCGGATTTGGAGTTTTAATTACTAGAAAGTATGTATACAAGAAAATTACATCTTGTCTATACACTCAATTTGGACACTATGTTTTTAGTGTGATTTTATTAGACCAAATCACCCATTAGAATCCAATTTGAGGAATCAAAAACAAGAATGGCATCTACCATAACTCATAACATTCAACCATGATTTGGTTGATATTATGGTTCGGTTTGGATAATAATATATACATATATATTTAGTCCAATGTTACGTTAATCATGTAAGGTCATGTAAAGTTAAGATTAAGATCCCTTAACCTTGTGACACAAAAAGAATTAATTCAACGAGACAGATCAAAAAACAGTAAAATGCCAAGTAATTAATGAAGATAGTTAAAGCCAAAATTATCTTAGACGCCAAAACTGAAGCAGCATGTGATGCACGAACCCGGGGAAAAAAAGAATATTGAAAAGACAAAAAACCCCTCAGACCCTAATTACATCCGCGCCAGTGTTCCATCAGGATGCGTTCTCACCGTTCTCACACTTTAGGGCGTTTTGTCCTGATTCCGTACCTATATGTATAAAGAGAGAAAGTGGAGTGATATGATAAAAAGGCCCAAATTCATGAGAATGATAGAAAACCACCAGAGAGTATCGTGTGTACAAGGGAAGATGAAGTGGGAAGTGCAAATACGTCAAAGGGAAAAAAGAAGATGCAAATGCTTTTCGCATGCCAATGAACATGCACATGTAAGTCACATACAAGTTCTCCCGTCATTTTTAAATGTCCGTAAATTTTTGGGCGTCACATATATATAGGGTGAGGTTCGGCTACAAAGTTCATTGTAACACCCCATGTTCGAAAGTCAAAGTTAAAGTCAAGATTGAAGTCAAAGGAAGAAAAGATTGCTAATTGCGATCTGTCACTCCTTGCTCAACTACTGTTTTGACTTCTTTGACTTGTAATCAAATCTATTTAATTATTCGCTTTAGTTGTATTATGTGGAGTATCTATTAATAATCGAGGATTAATCGCTAATTAATCGCATGTTTAATCGACTTATCGCTTATCGCTATCGCATCGCAACTCGAATTATGTGTTCTGGATATTGTTTTACGAGTGTGTGCTAATTATGTGTTACTTTTGCATGTTATGTTTATGTTGAGGCATTAATCGCAATCGCAAATCTATCGCATCGCTAACGCTAAACGCAAGTTAATTATAGTGATTGTATGTTAGATATAGTATTTATGTTATTTGAGTAACTAATGGGTAATACTATCGCATCGCTCCTGTCGCAACCCCCGCCCCCTATCTGTCCCGGGAACGGGCGGCCGCGAACTCAGTGGTGGTGGTATCGATATTTATTAATTTGGCAGCGGAAATTACATCAGGACCGTAGTTAGTAAATATTTTATCAGAGTAAAACTCCACATTTTATATAAATAATCATAATGGGATGAAACCCAAGTTTTTATTACAACTGATTTATAGGGATAAATCCCATTTTTATTGAAATAAAACGCCTTCTTTATTTAGGTAACTTTTATAGCCACTTTTCCAAGCCTTCGGTGCTATCCAGCTGGCTTCTAATTGGCTTTCACATTGTGTTACCTGAAACACGTTTTAAAAATATTTGTCAGTGGGAAATACTGGTGAGTGAATCCCATTTTAATCAAGAAATATTAATTTAATTTAAACAATATTGAGGGCGATTACAATGTTTATATCTACCCAATTACTCATTCAGTACTGTCAATCCTGACTGGTGGGTCATATTACACATTGGCTAACTCTTCATCCAATGGTAACGTGTTCCACATTTTGTATACAAAACCCCAACATACCGGCAGTAATCGTATAATTACAAAGACTCAATCACTGCTAAATTGCATTCTAAAATGGTTAAGGTTTTGTAAAAACTGTTTACAAAAAAAAAAAAAGAGATTACTCACATTGCTGTCTTAGATTATCCTTTAGGGTTTCCTGGTGACAATCTATAATTTACACAAATGCACACGTGTTAGTATAATAACTCATTTTAACATTAGTAATACCCTCCCCGAGACGACATTCCAACGACTATGTCGGGTAGAACCACGACAGCCTTTACGGAACCCTAGATCAATCGGGCAGCGTATCTAATACGTATCCAGGGGTTAAAATACTTACAACGGAGCAGAACTTCGTTATTTAGGGGGGTATTATACCCGTGTATAATGCCTACACTTTAGATTTGAGAGAAAGAAATGAATTCAGAACGACGTAAACTGAAATCCTGAGGCCTCCTTATATAGGGCCTGATTTTGGTCCTCTCGCGGCCCGCGTAAAGTGTAACCCAAGGGTTACGCGGCCCGCGTCAACGCTGGTCAACTGCGTAGCTGATCCGGGTCATCGCCTAGCCTCGCCACGATGATGACACGTGTCATCATCGAGTGTTGCCGCGTTCTTGATTTTTAATTATTTTTAACGATATTTAAAGTATTCGGGGTCCGTTTTCGTGTATGGGGTGTATTTTAGGACATATTGGGATATTTTGAAATATATTGGGGTGTCGAAAATATTTCGAGGGTGTCGGTTTAGAGTTGTTATATCCTCCCCACCTTGTTTTAGAGCTCGTCCTCGAGATCTACTGGAACAAGTGTGGATATTTCCTTTGCATTTCTGATTCAAGCTCCCATGTGTACTCGGGTCCTCTTTTGGAGTCCCATCTCAATTTGACCAGAACTAATCTCTTGTGCTTGAGGTTCTTGACTTTCCTGTCTTCAATCTGTAGAGGCCTTTCTACAAACTTGAGTTGTTCATTTACCTCTATATCCTTAAGAGGTATCACAAGTGATTCATCGGCTAAGCATTTCTTGAGATTAGATACATGAAATACATCATGTATTCCTGCCATTTCCTCTGGCAGTTGTAGCTGATAGGCTACAGGTCCTATTCTTCTAATAATCTCAAAAGGTCCAACATACCTGGGACTTAGCTTTCCTCGTTTGATGAATCTTACTACTCCTTTCCAAGGAGAGACTTTTAACAATACTTTATCTCCTACTTGAAATTCCAACGGTTTGCGTCGGTTATCAGCATAGTTATTTTGTCGATCACGTGCTGCTTTCAGTCGTTCCTTGACTTGAATAATTTTGTCGGTTGTTTCTTGCACTATCTCAGGTCCAGATAGTTGCTTTTCCCCCAATTTATGCCCAATAGACTGGGGTTCGGCACTTTCGTCCATAAAGTGCTTCGAATGGTGCAACATTGATACTTGTATGATAACTATTATTATAATAAAATTCTATTAAAGGTAAGTGATCGTCCCAATTACCTCCGAAATCGATTACACAAGCTCTAAGCATGTCCTCCATTGTCTGAATTGTCCTTTTGCTTTGTCCGTCCGTTTGAGGATGATAAGATGTGCTTAGATTTAACTTGGTTCCCATAGCTTTTTGGAAACTTGTCCAAAAATGATAGGTAAAACGACTGTCCCTATCAGAAACAATTGATAAAGGTATTCCATGTAATGAAACTATTTCATTTACATACAATTTAGCTAGCTGTTCCATACTAAATGTTTCTTTCATTGGTAGGAAGTGAGCTGACTTGGTTAGCCTATCTACAATCACCCAGATTGTATCATTGCCTTTCCTTGTTTTGGGTAATTTAGTAACAAAATCCATTGTTATCAATTCCCATTTCCATACTGGCATTTCTAATTGTTGCAGCAATCCTGAGGGTTTCTGATGTTCAGCTTTAACTTGTGAACAGGTTAAACATTTAGAAACATAGGTTGCTATGTCTTTTTTCATTCCTATCCACCAAAAATTCTTTCTTAAATCCTGATACATTTTATCATTTCCTGGGTGCATCGTATATTTAGACTTATGGGCTTCTTCTAATATACGATGGCGCAGGTTCCCTAACTTAGGTATCCACATTCTCTTTTTATGAAATCTCCAAATTCCTTCTGTTCCTTGTTGTAATTCCTTAATCATACCTTTTAATTTTTCAGTATCCTCCTTGATTACTGATTCTTGTGCTTTTCTAATTTGCTCATTTAAATCTACTTGTAGATTTAATTTAAGAGAACGTGCCCTTTTTGGCTTTTCATGATATTTTCGGCTTAAAGCATCAGCAACTACATTTGCTTTTCCTTCATGATACTGGATATCACAAACATAATCACTAAGCATCTCCATCCAGCGTCTTTGTCTCATATTCAACTCCTTTTGCCCGAAAACATACCTTAAACTCTTATGATCAGTGAATATGGTAAACTTACTACCATAAAGGTAATGTCTCCAAATCTTAAGGGCAAAAATTATAGCTCCTAATTCCAAGTCATTGGTTGAATAATTTTCTTCATGATTCTTAAGCTGTCTAGATGCATAGGCTATAACCTTTTGACGTTGCATTAATACACATCCATAACCTAGTTTGGAAGCGTCACAATAAACTATAAAGTCTTCGGTTCCTTCTGGTAACGCTAGTATGGGAGTATGGGTTAGTCTTTGCTTAAGAATTCTAAATGCTTCTTCTTGTTTTGGTCCCCATTCAAACTTAATAGATTTACAGGTTAACTTAGTTAAAGGAATGGCTATTCTAGAAAAATCTCGAATAAATCTTCTATAATAACCGGCCAATCCTAAGAAACTTCTAACCTCAGTTGGTGATTAAAGGGTCTTCCATTTGGTAATTGCTTCGATCTTAGATGGATCTACATGAATTCCTTCATGGTTAACTAAATGTCCAAGAAATTGTACCTGTTCCAACCAAAACTCGCACTTTGAAAACTTAGCATAGAGCTTTTCCTTTCTTAATAGACTTAGAAGTGCGTGCAAATGCTTTGCATGTTCCTCTTTACTCTTAGAGTAAATGAGAATATCATCTATAAAGACAATTATGAATATATCCAAATATGGCTTACATATTCGGTTCATCATGTCCATAAATGCAGCTGGGGCATTGGTTAAACCAAATGGCATGACAGTAAATTCATAATGGCCATACCTTGTTCTGAGGCGGTTTTAGGAATATCCTCTTCCTGTACCTTTAATTGATGATATCATGATCTTAAATCAATTTTTGAGAAAAATCGAGATCCTTGCAATTGATCAAACAGATCATCGATTCTTGGTAATGGATACCGATTCTTAATCGTGAGTCGTGACTTTGTTCAATTCACGGTAGTCAATGCACATACGCATCGATCCGTCCTTCTTTTTGACAAACAGTATCGGCGCTCCCCATGGTGATGAGCTTGGCTGTATGAATCCGTTTTCCAACAATTCGTCTAATTGTTTCTTTAATTCCTGCATTTCTGCGGGTGCCAAACGGTAAGGTGTTTTGGCAATCGGTGCTGTTCCTGGTAGGAGGTGAATTCTGAATTCAACTTCCCTATCCGGCGGTAGTCCTGGTAATTCCTCTGGGAATATATCTGAAAACTGAGACACTACTGGAATGTCTTTTAGTTCTTTTCCTTTAGTGTTAGTGATTATAGAAATCAAATACACTATAGATCCTTTTCTTATATAGCTCGCAGTTTTCATCACAGAGATGAATTTCGTGGATCTAGATGGTTTATCTCCTTTAATTGTGATCTTTTCACCTTTTGGTGAATTTACTTGAATTGACTTTTGATCACATAAAATGCTAGCTTTATTGGTTATTAACCAATCCATTCCTAAAACAATATCGAATCCTGCCAGATTCATTGGGTAAAGATTTGCAATAAACTTTTGATTTAAAATTTCTACTCTTGCTCCCTGCAAGATTTCAGAAATTTTAATGGTTTCTCCATTAGCTGTCTCTACTAGACATTCTTGTGGAAGTTTAGTTAATGATTGAATAAGAAGTTTGCAAAATGAAGTATTAATAAAACTTTGGTTTGCACCAGAGTCAAATAATACTTTAGCAAAAACATCATTAACTAAAAACGTATCGGCTATTACATCTGGAATCATTTTGGCTTCATCTGCAGTCAGAATAAATGCTCTAGCATTTTTAACGTTCTTGTTGTTTGTAGCTGGAGCTAATTTCGGACAGTTTGGCTTGATATGACTTTGTTCCCCACAGTTGTAGCATACCCTTTTGTTGGCTTTCCTCCTGCAGTCTTCTTCCTTATGTCCTGATATTTTGCAGAAATTGCAATATATGGAGCATCTTCCAGAATGCTTCCTTTTGCAATACTTGCAATAAGGTGCAGATGTGGAACTTACATTTTTCTCATGGTTGGAATTTCCTGATCGGAATTCCTGAGTAAGTCTTTGAGCTAGATTCCTTCTCTGATCTTCTTCTCTAGTGCGAATTAATTCATCGGTCAAGGTATTTGCTAGTTCTACAGCTTCTTCTATAGTTTGAGGTCTAGCTGCTTTGACTACATGTCTAATTTCCCCAATTAATCCCCAGATATATCGGGAGATTAATACCGGCTCTGGTGATGCAAGGGTAGGTACGATTCTAGCATATTCAAAGAATAACTTTGTGTACCCCTTACTATCTACTCCATTCATCCTAAGGTTCAGAAACTTATTCGCTATCTGTTCCTTTTCGTTAGGAGGGCAGAATTTCCTTTCTACCATATTCTTAAATTCTTCCCATTCCATATTGTATACCCTATCACTTCCTCTAGATTGGAGGATAGTGTTCCACCATTCTAAGGATGAATTCTTAAATAGATTGGAAGCAAACATTATCTTATCCTCTTCCGCACACTTGCTTATTTTTAAAACAGCCTCAGTCTTTTCTATCCAACGTAGAGCTGCAAGAGGTTCTTCATTGCCCGAGAATTCTATCGGTTTACAGGACCAGAATTCTTTGTAAGAACAACCATAAGGCATGGTTCTTCTTCTTTTAGGAATGGGCATTTGAAGTACAGGGCCATTGTTTACGCTGTGTTCTGGTTCAGTTGGTCGCTTACTGCTATGTTTACTTTTATTATCAGCATCCTTAACAGTTTGGATAATAAATGGCATTGCATCTATGATTCCTTGTGCCACTATGTGTTGGATAGCACTATTATCCATTTGGTTTCCATTATTATTGATGCTCGGATTCTCATTAACCAAGTTAATGTTACTCTGGTTATCGTTATTCAGATTTTCTTGATTTCCTTCGTCGGCCATCTGAATTTTAATCAGTTACCACGTATTAATATCACAAAATAATATTTAATATAGCCAATCACATGATACGCATTTTAGTCAAAAGCGTCGATCATTGCGACTTTACTCTATTCATATAGTATGCATCTATTACACACCAGTACTGAAATTAAAATTACAATACCAACTAAAATTAAAATCACACTAATAGTAGTAGGCATCCGTAGTTTTTTTTTCATACACATACACACATATATCATTATTATATTATTATATTATTATTACTACCGTTTCCATTCTCACATTCATGGATATGGATTCATCCAGAAATCCATATTGCGCTCGTCGTACTTCCAGACGAGTCGCTCTCCCACCTGTCTCATCCATTCGCTACTCTCTAAAATTTCCTCACCAAATGTCCTAAGTTCTTGTACGTTTTCTGCACTCATTGGGGGTGCAGGTTCTAGGACTGGGTTCGGAATCTAGGGTGCGGGTTCCTGGTATGGGGGTGTAGGTGCCTGGAATTGGTAAGGATCTTCTAAAATCTCCCTAATGTATACATCGTGGTAATAGGGATCTAAAGGATCCAAACCTAGATAGGCTCCTAAGTTCTGCATGGGCATGTCTTCATGTATCGGGTAACGTTGCACATAGTCCCTATTGTCATCCCACCAGGGGTCGTAATTTGGGTCTAAGGGATTTGGTGCTGGTACCCTAGGTATTTCCTCTGGGTTGAAATCATGCATTTCTATTTGATTTTCAGGGTTTTCTATTTCCATTGGTTGATCAGGAAATGGTAGTTGTGGTTGGGGTTCTATTATTTGTTCCAGATTAGGGTCAGCTGCAGTGGTTGCTAGGATGTGGATGTTGACTATACCCCTATTGATCAGGTCCTGGGCATAGGCATCTGTCTTTCTCTTGGCTGCTGCTAGTGCTCTCTGGTCTTGTAACTTTTTCATACGTTTTCTACGCTCGTGTGCTCCTCTACTGAACCATCCCCTCTTTTTCTGAGGAAATGGCTCTTCTGACTGAGCCTTAAACACGAATATTCCTTCTTCCGTATCAGCAGAATACCCCGAGAGGGCAGGCTGAGAAGAGGAGGTGCCTTCGCTTCTAGGCGAACCAGACAATTGATGGTACGCGTCAGATGACCCTTGGTCGCTCATATTGTAAACTAACAAATAGTCAAATAACACATAACAAATAAATACAACTATGCACGTAGTTCCGTAATTTATTTCCTAACAAATTGAATTTTGATGTCAGTAGAATGCTTCTGTGGCTAAATCAGTGGCTTAGCTCTGATACCACCTTCTGTCGCAACCCCCGCCCCCTATCTGTCCCGGGAACAGGCGGCCGCGAACTTAGTGATGGTGGTATCGATATTTATTAATTTGGCAGCGGAAATTACATCAGGACCGTAGTTAGTAAATATTTTATCAGAGTAAAACACCATATTTTATATAAATAATCATAATGGGATGAAACCCAAGTTTTTATTACAACTGATTTGTAGGGATAAATCCCATTTTTATTGAAATAAAATGCCTTCTTTATTTAGGTAACTTTTATAGCCACTTTTCCAAGCCTTCAGTGCTATCCAGCTGGCTTCTAATTGGCTTTCACATTGTGTTACCTGAAACGCGTTTTAAAAACATTTGTCAGTGGGAAATAGTGGTGAGTGAATCCCAGTTTAATCAAGAAATATTAATTTAATTTAAACAGTATTGAGGGCGATTACAATGTTTATATCTACCCAATTACTCATTCAGTACTGTCAATCCTGACTGGTGGGTCATATTACACATTGGCTAACTCTTCGTCCAATGGTAACGTGTTCCACATTTTGTATACAAAACCCCAACATACCGGCAGTAATCGTAGAATTACAAAGACTCAATCACTGCTAAATTGCATTGTAAAATGGTTAAGGTTTTGTAAAAACTGTTTACAAAAAAAAAAAAGAGATTACTCACATTGCTGTCTTAGATTGTCTTTTAGGGTTTCCTGGTGACAATCTATAACCCATTTTAACATTAGTAATACCATCCCCGAGACGGCATTCCAACGACTACGTCAGATAGAACCACGACAGCCGTTACGGAACCCTAGATCAATCGGGCATCGTATCTAATACGTATCTAGGGGTTATAATACTTACAACGGAGCAGAACTTCGTTATTTGGGGGGGTATTATACCTGTGTATAATGCCTACACTTTAGATTTGAGAGAAAGAAATGAATTCTGAACGACGTAAACTGAAATCCTGAGGCCTCCTTATATAGGCCTGATTTTGGTCCTCTCGCGACCCGCGTAAAGTGTAACCCAAGGGTTACGCGGCCCGCGTCAACGCTGGTCAACAGCGTAGCTGATCCGGGTCATCGCCAAGCCTCGCCACGATGATGACACGTGTCATCACCGGGTTTTGCCGCGTTCTTGATCTCTCGCGGCCCGCGTAAGGGTTAAGGGGTACCTTACGCGACCCGCCTAAACCCCAAAACTTGATTTTTAATTATTTTTAATGATATTTAAGGTATTCGGGGTCCGTTTTCGCGTATGGGGAGTAGTTTAGGACATATTGGGATATTTTGAAATATATTGGGGTGTCAAAAATATTTCAAGGGTGTCGGTTTAGAGTTGTTATAGCTCCCCTGAATCGCATCGCAACGCTCAACACGCGAATCAAAACGACAAAACTCGTCGCGCCGAACACTATTATCGAGTGGCCAACCGATCGAGTGGCCATCCGATCGGGCTGCCATCCGATCGAATTTTCACCCGATCGGGCAGCCACCCGATCAGGCTGCCACCCGATCGACCAGCCACTTTCCCCACTTTCCTTTTTGGGAAACCCTATAAATACCCACCTGTCACATCACAGCTCCCTTGTTCGACCAGCCGACCTTCAGCCCACATTTCTCTCGATTTCTCTCGATTCTTGTAAGTTTCCAACCTAAATCTTGTACTTCTATGATCTACACACATTTCTACACCATTTTCACCTTTGAATCTTAACTTTTAACCATGAAATCACCGGATTTGAGGTGTTCTAGGGTGATGTCATCATGGAGTTCTTATGAACTTCAAAGTTTGGCTTCATTCCACCAAGAACAACTTAGATCTGAAGGATTTCCGCATGAATAATCAACATTTTTGCATAGATCTACACATATTCATGGATAAAAGGATTGAGAGAAGGTTTTCCAACTTTCTTTTAACTCTTTTACACTCAATGCACTTAAAACCAATAGAATCGGAGCTTGCTCTAATCTTCTACTCATTGTTAGTGATGTATTAGTTCCAGATCTGAATTCTATCTAAAGAGATTACTGATTTCGGGTTTGAACATGAACAACCATCTCGAACCGTGGACTGTCAGACTAGGGTGGTTCCTATTCGATCGGGTCACTTGGGTCGGGATGAGGTTTCTGTTGTTTAAGCAAGTTATCATAACGTCTCGTTCAAAACTACAAAACTTCAAACATAATCAAGTGTCGAGACGATCAGGTCGTTGGGACGGATTGTCGTCCGATCGGATTGCCATCCGATCGATCGGCCATCCGATCGGGTTGCACTTGGTCCCATACTTGAACTTTTATTCAAACTTTTCAAGGATCTAAACGTCAAACGGATTGCCGTCCGATCGGATTGCCATCCGATCGAACGACCACCCGATTGTGTGACGTTTGGGACTTCGGTACTTAAACAATTTTCAACATGTTCAATACATACGGATTGCCATCTGATCGAGTGACCGTCCTGCTATGAACTTGTTCTCAACTAAGAAGACTCACCAATCGGATCGTCGTCTGATCGAATGACCATTCGATTGACCGACCTGATGGGTAGAGATACTTCTCTATTTTTAAAATGCTACAACGAAAACTTCAAAGGACAAACCATTATACACAAACACTTCCTCACCAAACGAGGTATCAATCCAATCGAATGGCCATCCGATCGGATGACCATCCGAACGGATTGACACCCGATCGACTGGCCATCCAATCCTTGGTACACTTGCACCGTTTTTCGCGCCGCTTATCGTTATGCTATCGTTAACTGTTCAGGCTAACTTCTCTCAGTGTTCCCTTCAATCCAAGGGAGTGTTTATTAAGATAAACGCTATCTGTGAGTATACTCGACCCCTTTTTGCTTTATGCACTTTTGGGTGTTACATACGTTACTTATTCAAAATCACATCGAACACACAACGCAACACTATTTATACGCTGACCTGTAATGCATGTTACACGTGACTCGATGAATGCCTGTTTGTTATGTTAACACATTGATTGCTGTCTACCTGCCTTAGCAACGATAGTACTATAGTTTGGACTCAGCACCTGTTCACTCAGGGGTTGTTAAGGATAATACCTCACGTGTTCACAGTGGTGGATATGTGTTGCGCACTCGCTATTCGCAGTCAACTCGCAGTCATTGGTATTGATAGGATCTTTGTCAATAACTTACATGCTTCACATTATACGTTATACATGCTGGTTATGCGTAAACGATTTCGAACTCTAATATGCTATTATCAAACTTGTATGCTCACCTTTACACTATGTGTATTGACCTTTATTTTAACGTATGTGACAGGTGCTTAAGATGCTAGGATGCTTGCTTGCTCTTTGATGGAATCAAGTAGGGGAGGGTCTAGAAACAAATAAACAATTGATTTTTATTTGAATCTGAGTTGTCAGAACAGTTTTATTTGTTTTGGAGATATCTATGTCTGTAATAACTTACTTGCTTGATAGGTTATGGTATGGGACATAATGTTTAACTATTCGGTAAAGTAGTTGTTATGGAATTTCTCTTGAACAATCTGTTTCGCTCAGTGTCATGCCCCGATGTTTCCGTCATCGGTTGGGGTGTGACAGATTGGTATCAGAGCCATAACTATAGGGAATTAGGCAAGACTCGACCTAGTCCAGGTGGATGTCTTAGAAAGACCTAGTCTATAGTCTAAGTACCAACAGACTGACTTGTGCATGCCCAGTAGGGTTTTGTACGAGCTTACTCACTATTTCTCGCTCGAACTCGCTGTACACTACACACTTGCGCGAACATCGCATACTACAGTTCCGCGCAAGATCAGCCTTTCCTAAGGCTGATTACACACACAAACGAATGATCTGGTTAAGATTAGGTGTGAAAACCGCAAACTCTCGACCAGATTACTCGTTCGAATTGCTATTTTTGCTATAAAACAAGAGAATTTGCGTTAAATCAGGAGTGAAATCCATACATCGACGCAAATCTCCTTATCTATCTCATGGTTTCATCACACAAGAAGGAACGTAGTCGCTAAGTTAGGGGTGAAACCCGAACCTTGGTAACTCGTTCTACTCCTTAATGTGGTTTTACAAAACTCTCACCAAAGCCTCGACGGACTCCAACGACTTGGGTCACACTGTAACTGGAAGGAATACGTGCCGACCGCTCGAATCGAAGCGGGAGCACAGTTCCGAAGGCCAAAGTGTGCACTTAAAGTCCTTGTGAATAGTTGAATCGCTTTGGGTAGTCGACGTTTACCAGCCGCAGACAATTTATCCTCGAATTTTATGTGTTTTGATTTTGGATTTGCTACTGCCAACTCTGTGATTTATCAATTTTATGGGAATTTTATGTGATTACATGTTTCGATTTTGGTAATTTATTCGTTTTCGCTGTTCATTTCGATCAACACGCACAACTCGCAATGCACACTTACTTCAAAACGCCAACAAATCGCTGGTCATTATTCGCAATCGTTGTACGATACTTGCAATCGCTATAATTAATCACTATACGCGCTGTGAAGGATAGGGAATACGTATAACATATAGTAAGGTTTCTGTGTTCTGACTGCCTCATGTGCTTCTATGCCTTACGTGCTTACGTGTTCCTGTGTTCTACATGATTATGTGCTTATGTGCCTATGTGGTTCTGTGTTTATGTGGATACGTGTTCCTGAGCTTTATGGTAAATCGCTAGACTATACTAGGAATGATCGAATAGTGTTTTGAATCATATGGCGCTGTCTGTTGCAGACAAGCGACTTGCTTCTCTCGTTGCCAACCAAATCGCTAAAGTCATCCCTCAGATCGTGAGTGAACTGAACGAGAACGCAATCAAATCATCTGAAGAGTCCCGAACTGATTCGCCAAAAGATGCTTTTAGCTTCAAACAGTTCAAAGCCTGCGGACCGAAAGAGTTTACTGGTGAAGACGGTCCTACGGCCATGTTCCAATGGTTTGATTCTATCGAGGTCACCCTGCGTCAGAGTGGCTGTCCTGACAATCTCCGTACTCTCAACGCAACTGCCGTCTTCCAATCCCGCGCTTTAGACTGGTGGACGGCCGAGAGAAACAAACGCGGAAATGATGCAGCTTACGGGCTATCATGGGATGAGTTGAAGGACTTGATGATGGAAGAGTTCTGACCTCCCCATGAGCGCTAAAAGTTGGAGGATGAATTCTGGCACATTAAGCAGAAAGATGGTGACAACGCTGGGTTGACTGCGCGCTTCAAGCAGTTGAGTATTATCTGTCTGGATCAAGTCAAGACGCCCGAAATCGCCATCAAGAAGTATATCCGCGCTCTTCCGGATTGCGTGGCTGATTTTGTTCAAGCCGCAAAGACGTCAACGATTGAAGAACCCTACTTGCCTGCAGCTGAGATCAACGACAAGCGAGTCAAGTTTGGAGTCTGGGATAAAGCTCCTAAGAATCTGCATCAAGCTACTACTACTTCAACCGCTGAAACCACCACCGCTCCTCAGTCATCCAAGCTTTCAAGACACAAGAGAAAGAACAACAGCAGTTCCCGCAACAAGAACTGCGCTGTGACCAATGCTGCCCCGCTCCAATCAGTTCCAGCTCCTCAGCAACAGCAACACCGCCAAGTAGCGGCCCCGGTTACCAACGCACCGCCGGCAAAGCGTGCGTATACTGGTCCTCATCCGGCTTGCCCTACTTGTATTTATCACCACCCAGTGTCAATCGCCTGCAGGTACTGTGCGCATTGCAACATGTACGGCCATTTCACCATCAACTGTCGTACAGGTCCACGTCAAAACCCTGCTCCAACCCAAGGTCAAGCTCCTGCTCAACAAGCTCTACTTGTTGCTCCTCAAGGCTATCAAGCGGCTCATGCACCCGCGGTCAATGCTAGAGCTTGCTATGCGTGTGGTGATCCCAACCATTTTGCTAACATGTGCCCGAACCGAGTGGTCAAGCAAGAGCCTCAGCAACAGCAGCAACAACAACCAGCGGCCCGCGGACGTGCATTCAACATAAACGCCCGCCAGGCCCAAGACGATAACAATGTGGTCAATGGTACGTTTCTCGTGAATGGTATATATGCTACGTGTTTATTTGATACTGGAGCAGATAACTATTTTGTATCGTTTGAATTTGAGAAGCTCCTCAATCGTAAGCGCGTTCATCTCCCCTCAACGTTCGATGTTGAAGTTGCCACCGGAAGAACCGTCGCCGTCAATTCCGTTCTTCGTGATTGTACTCTCAAGCTCAACAATCACGTCTTTCCTATCGACCTTATTCCGATGCAGCTCAGTAGTTTTGACGTCATAGTAGGCATGGAATTTCTTCGTGAAAACCATGCTGAAGTTGTTTGCTTCGATAAGATGATTCGATTCTCGCTCGCTAATGGTGATTAATTGTGTGTTTACGGAGAAGTTGCGTCAAATAAACTCCAACTCACGTCGTGTGTCCAGGCTAGCAAGTATCTCCGCAAGGAATACCAAGCTTTCTTGGCGCACATTGTAGTAGCGGAGAAAAAGGAAGTTAAGGAGGTGAAAGACGTTCCTGTTGTTTGTGAATTTCAACGTGTATTCCCTGATGATTTACCGGGATTACTTCCCGCTCGTGATATCGATTTCCGAATCGACCTCATTCCTAGAGCCAATCCCGTTGCTAAAGCGCCGTATCGTCTCGCTCCTTCTGAAATGCGCAAACTCTCGAGTCAGCTTGGGGAACTTCTTGATAAAGGCTTTATTCGCCCTAGCACCTCTCCATGGGGCGCGCCTGTCCTTTTCATCAAAAAGAAGGATGGTTCGTTCAGGATGTGCATCGACTATAGGGAGTTGAATAAGTTGACAATCAAGAACCGCTATCCCTTGCCCCGAATCGATGATTTATTTGATCAGTTACAAGGTGCTACGTGTGTTTCTAAGATCGATCTGCGCTCAGGCTATCACCAATTATGCATTCAAGAAGAGGATATTCCCAAAACTGCCTTTCGAACCCGCTATGGTCATTACGAGTTCGTTGTCATGCCTTTTGGTTCGACCAATGCTCCTGCAGTCTTCATGGACTTGATGAATCGAGTGTGCAAACCCTTCCTTGATCGCTCCGTGATCGTATTCATCGACGATATCCTGATCTATTCCAAATCAAAAGCCGAACACTTGCAGCATCTACGTTTGGTTCTTGAGTTACCTCAGGGAAACCGTCTCTATGCCAAGTTCTCCAAGTGTGAATTTTGGCTGGAGGAGGTTCAATTCTTGGGTCACATTGTCAATAGTCGAGGTATCCACGTTGACCCTGCGAAGATCGAAGCTGTTAAGAGTTGGGTTACACCCAAGAATCCGTCTGAAGTCTGTTCCTTTCTCGGACTGGCAGGATATTATCGCCGTTCTATCAAAGGTTTCTCCAAGATCGCTGTACCGTTAACCTCTCTCACGCACAAGGATAAACCTTTTGTTTGGGGAGCCAAACAGGAGGAGGCCTTCCAAACCCTCAAAACCATGCTTTTCAATGCTCTCGTGCTCTCGTTGCCCGACGGAAATGACAATTTCGTAGTTTACTGCGATGCCTCCAACCTTGGTCTTGGTTGTGTTCTCATGCAACGAGACAAGGTTATCGCGTACGCTTCTCGACAACTCAAAATCCACGAGAAGAACTACACCACACACGACCTCGAGCTTGGCGCAGTTGTTCTTGCGTTAAAGATATGGCGACACTACCTTTATGGTACCAAGTTGTAACACCCTTAGTTACTAATTAACAGTTTTATATGTAAATACCAAGATTAGATGTATAGTTAAGACTAAACATACTATAAAAATATGGGTTTATTAAAACTTTTCGCAAATCAAAAGTTATTCGACATAACGTGATCAGATTCGTCGTTTAAAATCTATGACTATGCAATGTGCGGAAGCATGTATCTTTATCGTGTTCGGTTCTTCGTTGAGCTTGATCGTCTTTCGGCATCCAAAATGTACCTACATTTCATAAACATGAAATGCTTTAGTCATATGGGAATTAAATCGTATCTAAACAAGTCCGGTAACGATAATGGAAAGAAAAATCCCGACGTGAATCTCTTGATCTCAAAAGACTAAATTTTGAGCTGGCCTCCACCGTAACTTACGGTGGCACCGTAAGTTACGGTGGCCACTGAATGTCAAATCCCCCACCGTAAATCAGTGGGCAATCACCGTATCAATATCATCCCCACCGTAACTTACGGTGGCACCGTAAGTTACGGTGGTCCCTGCATCCAGCCTTTCCATTTTGCCGTTATTTGACACGAAAACTTTCGTATCTTTCAATCCGCTTATCTGTTTGACCTACCGTTTCTTCCTACATGTTTGTAATTTGATCCCCCATCAAATGGAGTTAAAATCCAACATCCGGATTAACAAAATTTAAGACTTTTAAGTCTTCGGCTTATTACCCTTTTTACCAAATTTTGACCTGTTCGTGATTTCATCTAACAAACTTGTTTGTGGCCCTTGTTTCTTTTGTAAACAAATTATTATGATTATTTCCTATTGCACAAGGTTCAAATCACGGGTTATTACGCATTCTTAACCTGTTTCGCTAATACTTCTATTTTGACCTGTTAAGGGTATTTAAGCACTATCGAGCCTAAAATCGCATTCGATTGCTTCTAGCATTCCATCACCACATTTCTTATCCTATAATCTCCCACCACAACTGTATTTATGGTGGGTTTAATGTGGTGATCCATATATTCCAAATTTTACCCTTCAAATCATTATTTTATGGCAAAGACTATTTATAGAGTCATTGAACCAATATTTTACATCTTTCGCTTTTCATACATATTCAAAGTATTTATTTCATCCTATCACTTATTTCCAAACAACCTTTATGGTGCGTTTGCTCAATTTCGCTTACAAGGGCGTTTTAGTCAATTTTAGTCCTTCTTTTACGACGAAGGACTTTTAGTACATGTTTGACCCAAAAATCCGACTTTTTAACTATAGTCTTGTTTAGAAACCATTATGTTTCTAAAACGTTATAATCATAACTAAAGTTATTCGGATTACCTAAAAGATAACCAAATATCTATGTTTTAACCTTGTCTAACTCTTATAGAACTCCAAATTCTACATGATGAGTTGTATCATTATACATACCTGGCTCGGATCAATATATTGACCTGTTTCAATACCTTCCCTTAGTGACTGCTAAGTGATAGCGATGTAAGCATCCATGTGCTATTTATTTCCTAAAATCATACAACTTGACGACCCATTAGTCGATATTGTCAAAGGGCGATAATTTCACCTTTTGACCCGTTTGGTCTAAATGACCAATTACCATTGTCAAATTGTCAAATTACTATTTTGCCCTTAATGGTTATTATAATTTAACTTATATGATAACCATTAAAAGTACATATCTCATTCGTCATAATATGATCGAATTACCGATTTAACTCATTTTTAGCCATCACTATGTTTTCTTATCATATTTGATTATCTTGTTCCGTACGACTACACGCCGGAACACTATATCTCAATTAGGTATTTGTCTTTTACGCAATTAATACGACAAAAGAATATTCTAAATATATGACTAGTGTAAGATATACTTACCTTGCATCCCGAATACGCTTTTCCTTTATGCTTGACTCGTTCGACCCGCTTTCTCCCCAAGCTTCACCTAGCTTGTTAAGCGCCAACTATCATTCATTATTCACAAGGTTGTTAGATTAGTCACTCCAAATCATGACTTTCACACCTTATGATTCTTTGACTATTTTTCTCTTTAAACTCAATAATAAATCATGAGTTTAATCCTTGTGTCAAGACGCACTTCTAATCAATTATGAACTCTTAACAAAATCCCTATTTTGTTCAAGTAGTCATTCATACGAGTTAGTATGGCGTTTATAAACACCAATACGACATTAATTTCATCAAATCAACTAAACCCATTTCATAGCAATTATGATCTTGTGCACAAATTCATGGTTTAATCGAACACCTTCTATTTGTTATCATGCATGTTGATTCTAAGCATAGTTATATCATCAAAATCATCATAACATCAAAACCCACTTATCTAAGTGTGTTAATTCACCAAATTCATCAATCTATAGCATGTTATGTATGATTTTCACTTAGGGTTTCGTTCCTAAGCAAGTATACATCACTAATCTAGCCATAGCTTCTATAATCCATGCCTAATTCGCGATTAGGATGATTATCAACTTTTTACAACTTCATGAATGTTAGAAATTCGACATACCTTAGGATCCCCTTGACTTGGTGATCACGAATATGTGCTTGAATTTCGATTTGGGTTTGATTTGCCCTTCCAATTTCTTGATTTGTGCTTGTTAGGGTTTTGAGCTCAAGATGTTCTTGGCTCCTGTGGATATATCGAACAGAATACACACTTTAAGTGTGTGTTTTGGTGTTTAACTTTTGTTTTAATAAAACAACTTTCTCACTTGGCAATATTGGTCCCTCATGTTTCCTTTTGATCAAATGAAGCTATAACTCACCATTAGTCACTTAATTCACATGCTACTAACTAGGTTAATTATTCCTTGTTACTTTAGCGGTTTCGGGAAGTCATAACCCGTTATGTTTTTAAGTCCCGTTAATTTAGACTTCTTATAAACCTTATTTACTTAAAAACATTTATTAACGTTTTATTAAATATTAGGTTTATTTATTTAAATCCTAATATTTACCGGGTTACTTTCACCACTAACGGTATCTTACCCGCTTTTTTGTATTAACGGGGTTTAATTACCAAACCCGTTTTCGGGGTGTTACACAAGTGTACGATCTTCACCAATCATAGGAGCCTACAACATATCTTTCACTAGAAGGAACTGAATATGCGTCAACGCCGGTGGGTGGAACTACTCAACGATTACGACTGCGAGATCCGTTACCATCCAGGCAAAGAAAACGTCGTTGCCGATTCTCTCAGTCGTCGAAGCTACTTGCTTAGCATTCGTAATTCCCAAGCCCAGTTTAACCTCGAAGCTCTTATCCGTGACGCGTAGCATGCTTGTTTTACCGAGCGAACTTTGAAGAAGGAAAGGATTCTGAATGATGGCGCCCAACTCGAGAATAAATCGAATGGTATCTTTCACTATTTGGATCGAATTTGGATTCCCAAGCGTACAAACTTGCGACAACTTCTGATGGACGAAGCCCACAAATCTCGATATTCTATTCATCCCGGTACCGACAAGATGTACCAGGACATACATTACAAGTACTAGTGGCCGGGCATGAAAAAGGATATCGCTATCTATGTTTCGAAATGCCTGACCTGTTCCAAGGTCAAGGCTGAGCATCAAAGGCCCTCTGGCTTACTCGTTCAACCCGAGATCCCGATGTGGAAATGGGAGAGTATAGCCATGGACTTCATAACGAAACTTCCGCGTACTCAATCTGGTCATGACAGCATTTGGGTTGGGGTTGACCGTTTAACCAAGTCAGCTCACTTCCTGCCGATACGAGAAGACTTTAAGGTAGAAAGATTAGCCCGAATCTACACCAACGAGATCATTAGTCGACATGGGACGCCTCGTGACATCATCTCTGACCATGACGGTCGGTTTACCTCGCATTTTTGGGAATCATTTCAATCTGCTCTCGGTACTACTCTCAATCTAAGTACCGCTTTCCATCCCCAAACCGATGGTCAAACTGAAAGAACGATTCGCACCCTTGAAGACATGCTCCGTTCGTGTGTCAAAGATTTCGGTGGTAATTGGGACGCGTACTTACCTTTGGTCGAATTCTCATACAATAACAGTTATCATTCTAGCATACAAATGGCACCATTTGAGGCCTTATACGGAAGGAAATGTCGACCGCCTATTGTATGGCACGAGATCGGAGACGCTCAAATTACCGGTCCCGAGCTGTTGCAAGAAACGACAGAAAAAATCCTCCAAATTCGAGACAACCTATTGAAAGCTCGGAGCCGACAGAAAAGTTACGCTGATAGACGTCGCAAGCCCTTTGAATTTGACGTTGGTGATCACGTACTTCTAAAGGTTGCACCTTGGAAGGGGGTGATCAAATTCGGCAAGAAAGGAAAGCTCGCGCCTCGATATGTGGGACCCTTTAAGATTCTGGAAAGGATTGGAAAAGTGGCCTACAGACTTGAACTACCGGAGGAACTGAGTAACCTCCACCCGACTTTCCACATTTCGAACCTCAGAAAATGTTTGGCCGACCAGGAATTACATGTCCCTCTTGAGGACTTGCAAGTGGACGAAACATTACACTTCGTGGAAAAGCCTATCGAGATCGTGGGATGAGAAACCAAGGTACTCAGACGCTCACGCATTCCCATTGTGAAGGTTCGCTGGGAAGGCAAACGCGGTGTCGAGTTTACCTGGGAACTCGAAAGAGACATGAAGGCGAAGTACCCGCACTTGTTTGTTTTGACTAAAGCCTAATTTCAGGACGAAATTTCCTTAAGTAGGGGAGGCTGTAACACCTCGTGTTCGAAAGTCAAAGTCAAAGTCAAGATTGAAGTCAAAGTAAGAAAAGATTGCTAATTGTGATCTGTCACTCCTTGCTCAACTACTGTTTTGACTTCTTTGACTTGTAATCGAATCTATTTAATTATTGGCTTTAGTTGTATTATGTGGAGTATCTATTAATAATCGAGGTTTAATCGCTAATTAATCGCATGTTTAATCGACTTATCGCTTATAGCTATCGCATCGCAACTCGAATTATGTGTTCTGGATATTGTTTTACGTGTGTGTGCTAATTATGTGGTACTTGTGCATGTTATGTTTATATTGAGGCATTAATCGCAATCGCAAATCTATCGCATCGCAATCGAATCACAAACGCTAAACACAAGTTAATTATAGTGATTGTATGTTAGATATAGTAGTTATGTTATTTGAGTAACTAATGGGTAATACTATCGCATCACTCCCCCGAATCACATCGCAACGCTCAACACGCGAATTGAAATGACAAAACTCGTCGCCCCGAACACTAGGATCGAGTGGCCATCCGATCGGATTGTCATCCGATCGGATTGTCATCCGATCGGGCTGCCACCTGATCGGGCTGCCACCCGATCGACCAGCCACTTTCCCCACTTTCCTTTTTGGGAAACCCTATAAATACCCACCTGTCACATCATTTGTGATGTGACAGCTCCCTTATTCGACCAGCCGACCTTCAGCCCACATTTCTCTCGATTTCTTTCGATTCTTGTAAGTTTCCAAACTAAATCTTGTACTTCTATGATCTACACACACTTCTACACCATTTTCACCTTTGAAACTTAACTTTTAACCGTGAAATCACTGGATTTGAGGTGTTCTAGGGTGATGTCATCATGGAGTTCTTATGAACTTAAAAGTTTGGCTTCATTCCACCAAGAACAACTTAGATCTGAAGGATTTCCGCATGAATAATCAACATTTTTGCATAGATCTACACATATTCATGGATAAAAGGATTGAGAGAAGGTTTTCCAACTTTCTTTCAACTCTTTTACACTCAATGCACTCAAAACCGATAGAATCGGAGCTTACTCTGATCTTTTACTCATTCTTAGTGATGTATTAGTTCCAGATCTGAATTCTATCTAAAGAGATAACTGATTTCGGGTTTGAACATGAACAACCGTCTCGAACCGTGGACCGATCGGACTAGGATGGTTCCTGTTCGATCGGCTCACTTGGGTCGGGATGAGGTTTCTGTTGTTTAAGCAAGTTATCATAACGTCTCGTTCAAAACTACAAAACTTCAAATAGAATCAAGTGCCGAGACGATCAGCTCGTTGGGACGGATTATCGTCCGATCGGATTGCCATCCGATCGACCGGCCATCGGATCGGGTTGCACTTGGTCCCATACTTGAACTTTTATTCAAACTTTTCAAGGATCTAAACGTCGAACGGATTGCCGTCCAGTCGGATTTCCATCCGATCGAACGACCACCCGATCGTGTGACGTTTGGGACTTCGGTACTTAAACAATTTTCAACATGTTCAATACGTACGGATAGCCATCCGATCGAGTGACCATCCTGCTGTGAACTTGTTCTCAACTAAGAAGACTCGCCAATCGGATCGCCGTCCGATCGAACGACCGTTCGATCGACCGACCTGAAGGGTACAGATACTTCTCTATTTATAAAATGCTACAGCGAAAACTTCAAAGGACAAACCATCATACACAAACACATCCTCACCAAACGAGGTATCAATCCAATCGAATGGCTATCCGATCGGATGACCATCCGAACGGATTGCCACCCGATCGACTGGCCATCCGATCAGATTGCCATCCGATCGGATTACCATCCGACCCTTGGTACACTTGCACCGTTTTTCGCGCCGCTTATCATTATGCTATCGTTAACTGTTCAGGATAACTTCTCTCAGCGCTGCTATCTGTGAGTATACTCGACCCCTTTTTGTTTTATGCACTTTTGGGTGTTACATACGTTACTTATTCAAAATCACATCGAACACACAACGCAACACTATTTATACGCTGACCTGTAATGCATCTTATACGTGACTCGATGAATGCCTGTTTGTTATGTTAACACATTGATTGCTGTCTACCTGCCTTAGCAACGATAGTACTATAGTTTGGACTCAACACCTGTTCACTCAGGGGTTGTTAAGGACAATACTTCACGTGTTCACAGTGATGGATATGTGTTGCGCACTCGCTATTCGCAGTCGTTGGTATTGATAGGATCTTTGTCAATAACTTACATGCTTCACATTATACGTTATACATGCTGGTTATGCGTAAACGATTTTGAACTCTATTATGCTATTATCAAACTTGTATGCTCACCTTTACACTATGTGTATTGACCTTTATTTTAACGTATGTGACAGGTGCTTAAGATGCTAGGATGCTTGCTTGCTCTTTGATGGAATCAAGTAGGGGAGGGTCTAGAAACAAACAAACAATTTATTTTTATTTGAATCTGAGTTATCGGAACAGTTTTATTTGTTTTGGAGATATCTATGTCTGTAATAACTTACTTGCTTAATAGGTTATGGTATGGGACATAATGTTTAACTATTCGGTAAAGTAGTTGTTATGGAATTTCTCTTGAACAATCTGTTTTGCTCAGTGCCATGCCGCGATGTTTCCATCATCGGTTGGGGTGTGACATTCATATTCCTAAAACGTGTAAAAATTCATAAAACACTATAATTCAATCATAAAACACACCTAAAACCCACAAATAACAAAGTGAATATTACTAAAACACCATATTCAAACCCTAATAGTCTATAAAAACTTCAAACACACCATCGTAGAACTATGAAAATAAAACGCAGCATGCTAATCATTATAAAACACAATAATGTTATGCATTCCATAATCAGAGTCTTATCATCCAAAACACAACACAAAAGCCTCGTATATGAAGTTTTCATAATCTTCATTATGTTATATGTGGGTTTTTGGTGTGTTTTATGGTTGACATTATGGTGTTTTATGACTTTTTACACTTTTTAGGAAATTTGGATTTTGTAGCCAATTCCTAATATGAGTATAATATTGCTATACTTAAAAAAAGAAAATAAAAAACCAAGGCACATAAAACACAATTGACAAAATATAAAACACCATGTGTAATTTGTGGCCCAAAATGTTATGTGTAAAATGATGTATGAATGTAAAAACACCATGCGTAAATGTTAAAAACCATGTTTAAGCTGAAACGCATGTTGAAAATAGACGCTATTTAATTAAGTGAAGTTAGTTCTGTTCTAGTTTACCTTGAAAGATAGAGCTAAGCATTGGTTCTTAACCCTACCATCTGCAAGTATCAACATGACACTCGTTCGTCTTAGCTATTAATTGCTCTTGAAGAAAGCTTCACATTTCTTCTAATCCTTTCTAAAATTTTCACCCTTTCTTATTTTATTCTCTTCGTCTATGTATCAATGGAATTTGCAAATTATAGGTTTCAATGACTTAAGTGATAATGTGTTATGGGGAAAGAATCCAATAACAAATGAACATATGGACTAATTAATAATAATTGTTGCATGATGATAAAAAAAAGTAACAACATATTCTCCTGAATTTCTTCTAATCTTGTTCATAAGAATCCAACATTTGAATCACTTTTAAGTCCTTCTACCACGTTTCTTCTCTTCCTTGCTCCTGCTTAGTAAAATGAACACATCTTCAAACAACATATCCATTAATATTTAATGCGATCTTTCGTTCCAAGGAAAGGGCGAGATCATACCTTTGGACATGATCAAGAATCACATGTCTTGGTCCAGGTGGGATTTTTATGTCTTGCAGAGCCCTAATTAATAATTTGATATATGCCAAGAAAATATGCATAAGTTTGGATAAAGTTAATAAAAGCAAGAATTTCAAAAGTTTAAACTTGCTTGTCTGTGAGTTGCGGCAAAGTGTTGTCGGTTAACAAGCCAATTTTGAAGTTCTTTTCATATTTCTCAAGACCAAGGCTAGACAACATGGCTCTAGTTTCATTGTACATCACATCTTCACCTCGTGGTCGTATGAATATCCTACTTACCTGCATAAGTACCAGCTTAAAGTTAGGGGGTGTGTTTGGATGTGCATTTTGAAAGTGATCATTCAGAATCCAAAGATCAAAATCATATTCCATTGAAATAAACATACTAAAGAATATAGTGTTTGGATGTGCTTCTACTGCTTAAAGTAAAGTTGTAACATTCGAATAATCAAATGCTTGAGATTTAGGAATAATCGAATTATGTAATGATATGTTTATCCAAACACTAAAAACCAACTATTGCAGCTTCAAAAGGGAATACTCAAACAATCATTTCTCCTTAGTGACATATTTACCTTAAAGAGTACACCTTCACATAGCGCGAAGAAAACACCAGTTGTGATTACATTCGCGTGACTGTTACCAGAGCCACTAACCAAAGAAAACATTACCCCAGAACCAAAAGCGGCTACCATACTGCAATTGAATCATACATTAATGCCCAAGCAAGGTAGTGTTTTGATATGCACCAAATGCAACATATAAATTATATCAAATAAGGTATAAAATCAGCCCTTTTGTGTACTAATGTTGGAAAAAGTGTGTTTCTGTATATACTTTTGATTTTCAGGATTAAAAGTGTGTTTCTTTGTGCAACCCCCCCCCCCCCCCTCCAATTGGGTCCTTGACTTTCTGCCCCCCCCAAAACTTTTGCTCAAGCTCTGCCACTGCAGGAACGTAATATACATCTACCTTGTTTGGACATCTTCCTTGCCTCTTAATCTTTTCAAGACACTAGATATGCCTGCATTAACACCCGAAAGTACAGCGTAATTACGGGCTTGTATTAAGGGCCCACCTGCAGGAGCCTATAAATAATACAACAATCTGCGTTTAGACTTTAAAAGATGTATACGAAAGAAATCACATGATTCTGAGCAGTGAATTCTTAAACGACATAAAATGTACATTCACGCTTTTGAACACGTAAAGTGTAAACCCATGTTAGTTAGACCAAACCCAATGCAATGCATTTGTGACATGGATGATAAGGTGGAGGAGAGAGAGAGTAGAGAGAGGGTAGAAATGTTCTTAGCTAAGTGCATGCATTTGTATGTAGAGAGGGAATGAGGTTTTTGAGTACTGAGTTATTAAAGAAAAAAAGTAAAAGAAGAAAGAGCGTGAATAGGGAGATGATGTGACAATTTTTTTGCAAGAATCTTGATCTTGCATTGGAGATGGTCTTATTAAACTTTATCATGAGAGACAATTAATAGATGCATTAAACATGGATTCATATGAAAAAGAGCTATTGTATTAAATTAGGTGCAAATCACAAATCGTTAACTACCCGAGATTGGCTTCCTACAACTCGAATCAAGCTAATAAAGAGGTCGATTATAAATTGGTGCTCATATTATAAACAAGCTTGAGCTCACAGAGTTTATATTTATTTATTTTTTTAACGGCAAATTTGGATCACTGACGGACCAGAACTTAGTATATAACAATATTTAGATTGGGTAAACTTAATCACAGCAACCTGGGGCGGGGAGTTCTGGAAGGAAGCCATCGTATTTGGGTTGACGGAGTCGTCGGGAGGTGGTGCGATGGAGGAGGAGTCTTTGGCGAATGCACCCATGAAACCACCAAAGACTGCGCCCTTAGCGACGCCAGTGAGGGTCATCACGGCGGCCTCAACCGGTAAAGATTGTTTGGCGAGCCAACCCTTGAACCCATTATGTAACTCGTTGTGTTTAGTTTCCAAGTATGTGATTGGGTTGTGCATCTAAAGATAATTTTGGCCTATGAACAACGAATTACCTTGCAATCCTGACCCCGTTGTAGCTATGTAGAAGACGAAATCCAGAAGCTGGCCGGTGCCGGCTTTAGTTTGTAACGAAAAAAAAGATCACAATTATATAAATTATGTATTGCATAGTTATATAATACATATAGTTTGTCGACATTGGTTGTTGGATAATATTTTAAAATGGGAATGGGAATATTACGCGAATGTTTTTTATAGAAATAGTTAAACTAAATTTTCTTGGATTGGGCTTTTAGAGCAGATAAGAGGAGTGTGGAGCAATAACAGAGTACTATATTCACTATTTTGTTTAGTCTACGTGTTTTATATAATGGTTGATTATTTGTTTCGGGTGTTTGTAATTAATCCACTTTGTAGCCTAGTAGTATGGAGGTTTGGGTTCTCTAATAGAGACTTAAGTTCAATCCCCATTTGTGTTACTTTGTAGATTTGACAATGATGGATAGAGCCTAGCCTTCTTGCAGAGATACCAGGTTCTATTCTAAGCTCACCCGAGTTTTCGTCCCACGTATTTTTAAATGGTCAATGAGCCAAGGAAATCTTTTGTTTGCAATAGATCAGGATCTTTAATATTTCATAAAATCGTGTTTATCAAAATTATCTTCGCATAACACTTTTTTTTATATTCAGTATTGTGTGTTTATTTGTTGGTTGAAATTTTTGAATATTATCTTTTTTTTTAATCACAAGTCATTAGTACGATTTTAACATTGTGCTACATGTTCAAAAACCAATGTTTAATTATACCAAAACTTTAAAAATTTGTTTATAGATAACTTATTGTATTATTTTAAGTACGATATTACTCATAAAATTAGAATATAAAAAACTTTCTCGAGTCCATGAATAAGTCACGTGTAATAACCTAGTACTATAATAAAGTAAATCATATGGGGCCACATGACGCTCTATGAGGTTATCCCAATTATTTTTCCCGCTTAAATAAATAGATATAGATAATTAATATTTGTTAATAAGATTCAAATAAAAAATATATTATTGATACATAAAATTTATCTTTTTATTTTTTACCCTAAATAAATAGATATAGATAATATTTATTAAGAAGATTCAAATAAAAAATATCTTATTTTAGTACAAATCTTGTATCTTTTTTATCGTTTACTATTTTGTTCCTCATTTATGTTTATCTTGTCTTTGCTTTATAAGAGGCATTAATAAAATTGAATTATATACTTTGTCAGGCAATGCCATTTACCCAAAAAAAAATTGAATTATAATAAAATAAGCATATAAATAACCCATGGTTTCTACTAATGTTTTAGACTTTTAATATAAAAATATAAATTAAAATACAAGTAATAATAACCTATAACAAAATAGTTTATGTTAATAATTTAACAATCTATAATATATAATCTTTTATAATAAAGAGTTGAGTTTATTTTAGAACTTTAAATAATCACAAAACTTTCAAAACTCTTAAGAAATAATCAGTTAATTTATACAATAGATTTTAAGAACTATATGACATATTATTTAAATTAATTTATACAATAGATTTTAAGAACTATATGACATATTATTTAAATTAATATTTTTAAAAAAAACATTTATTCAACATGTTTAGCACACAGGCCACTATTGTATGTACATTGAAGACGTTTTTTACGGTAAGTAAAACACCATGTACACAAAAAAGTCCGCCGATGTCATGATTGTAAGGTATGCATGAATTTGCGATGCTGACTAACATATAAATATTATGAAAGAAATGTAATGTTAAAATGATTGATTTTGTCCTCTCAAGGGGACATTTGACGGTTTGAAAGAAATGTAATGTTAAAATGTTTGATTTTGTCCTCTCAAGGGGACATTTGACGGTTAAATGGTGCATTTCACAGTTAAAAAATTGGTTCAAATCCAAATATAGATATTGATATGTTTATCTAAAAAAGATTAGGATTTTTTTGTTTAAATGAAAAAAACAAATCTTTCTTGGTTGGTAAAGTAAGTTATATTTCTTTTTGGGGTGGTAAAGTGACTTAAAAGTCGGCAATAAAGATGAGGAAATCTTTAACAATATCCCTATCCTTTCTCTAATATTTCAACAAAAGGTTCAATCACACTTCTCTAATATTTCAACAAAAGGTTCAATCATGCATTCACGCTTCACGTGTTTTGTTCATGTAGTTTTCCATTAGTCATTGAAATACTCAATGTAAACTAATATACTTTATATGATAATAATAATATGGGTATGTCATTGAAATACTCTAGCTAAAATGATATATTTTATATGATAACTAGTATTAATCACCCCGCGTTTCGGTAGGGGCGAGCACTAATGCCACACTACTGCCAGCGATCACCGACACTAAAGTTGCGGCGTGTTAATGCGAAGAAATTAAACCAAAACGTAAAACATAGAATAAAATAACTGATGACGGGGGTAGCCCAAGACTAAATAAAATGACTAAGTATGTAAACGCTAAAATGGTTAAAAGGTTCAATGGTTGAAAAGCTGTGAGGTAGAAAAAGCAATGCGGAAACAGTGGCCAGTCACATCCGGAGATCACTTCACCAACTCACAGCCGCAAAAGCAAAGCAGGTCTGCACTATACATGCTATTATCCGGGGGTCAAAAGCCTTCAACCCCCGAAAGGGGAAACCCTCCACTGCAAGCAAGGTTGCTAGTCTAGTACATTCTACTTCGGGAGATGTCTTCTCTTATAAATGGACACTTCATTTACTCCAAAGAACATCTCCTGGCCAGCTCCGATTCTATAATCTCTGGTCACTCACATCGAGTGCTTGTTTCATACATGTCACTCCCTTTCACATCCAACACACACATTCCCTTTGCTACGGCTTCCGAATCTGAGTGCATTTCAGAGGAGGATACATAGCAAAGAACAACAATAAACTAGCGAACCTCCTTCCACGTCTTGCAAACGTGGGGGGACCCCACGACCTGCGTTAGGCAAGGTTGAACCCTTCAACCATTTTGCCTAGCCAGTCCAGCTACCACCGTTGGTCTTGTATTTGTTGCATCAACAAGTTGGCGCCCACCGTGGGGCTACGCCGCTATTTCTTCTCAAAAAAAAAAAGACCTAGTAGTGTAGCTCTATTCACCTAAAATCACCATGTCTGAAAGTGGATCCCCGGAAGAAGTAAATCAGATTCCAAACACTTCTACTCCGGGTAGTAGCCAAGCTCACGTGGCTATACCAACTTCTTTCTCAACTCCGGGGAGCACACCCGAGTTCCTCAACTTCAACACACCAACTCCGTCCAGATCCGGAGTTCCATCTCCCAATATCGGTGTCTCTGATGCCCCATCATGTGTTGAACTCACCCCTGAAGGGGTTGCCAACAATTTCCTTGTGCTAAGGTCCCTTCTCAACCAACATGTGAGTAAAGAAAGAGAAAGGGGAGTGAGGATTCGTTTAGACTATGATGAACCTGAACCAACATTGTCCCCTGGGCCACCTCCCCCTCTTTTTGCAACAAGAAGTGAGGCTGGTCCCAGTAACCTTTCAAACCCTCACCCTTATCTGTCCACTATGATAAATCCTACGGTGCACCCTATCTTCTCTTCCCAACCAATTACCAGTGGTGCTCCTTTGGGACATGAGCTAACTCTTGACCAGCTCCTACAATCCCCAGTAACAAGCTATCCAGCATCTACTACAACTACATGGGAGCAAGCTCTGTCCGTGCTCCCCTTAGCACGAAGTGCTGTTATGAGCGCTCCCTTCGGGATAAACTGCTCCGCTGGCCCAGGAAGCCTTCAAGGCTTCAACCCTATGCCCAACATGATGACCCAGATGATGGCCAACTTCCCATGGCAACACTTCATCAATCAAGTGCTTGCCACTCAGGGAAATAACGGCAATAGCAGTAATGTGGATGCAAGGACTGAAGAAGACTTGGCTAAACCATACAAGCCAAGTAACCTTTTATGCTTTTCAAAGCAGATAGCGGATTATGATTTCCAGTCAAAGATCAAAATGCCAGCCCACATCAGGACGTATGATGGGACTGAAGATCCTGAGGACCATCTCCAGATCTTCACCGGTGCAGCTCGGATAGAGAAATGGTCCAACGCTGAGTGTTGCCTAATGTTCATGCAAACTCTTGTTGGATCCGCCAGGATCTGGTTCAACGACTTACCTGCTCAAAGCGTTCGAAGCTTTGACGATCTTAGCAAGGGATTTCTAGCCAATTTCTCCCAACAAAGGCGATATGTCAAAGACGCAACAGTGATCTTTCAGATAAAACAACGTGATGATGAAAGTCTCCGTGCTTTCATTGAACGATACAAGAAGGAAGGTCTGACTTATGTAGGGGCCGATGAGAAAATGAGGGTGGCTGGCTTCATGAATGCCATCACCTCTAAGTACCTTACAAGGGATTTCAACAAATCTCTACCCAAGACCTTAGAAGAAGCTCTTGAAAGGGCTGAAGCCCACATCCGGGGAGAGGAGGCAGTAGATATCAAGGAACAAAGAAAAAGAGGGTCCGGCTGGAGAAGCAACAGTCCAGCCAGAAAAAGAGGGAACTTCAACTCCTATGACAGGCGGTCAAAGGGTTCAGACCCTCGAAGGTCTGAAGGTCGGAACCTTTCAAGCAGGGAAAAAGGCATAAGTTTCACACCCCTCACGAAGACCCCTCAAGAAATCCTTGCAACAGAAGAAGTTAAACAAAACTTTCGGCCTCCTAGGCCTCTCCCCAAGAGCAGGAAGAATGAGAACTCCACCCAATACTGTGAGTTTCATGAAGAAAAGGGTCACCACACCAATGATTGCTTCCAACTCAAGAAAAGAATTGAAGAAGCTGTTAAGTCCAGAGAACTTGCTCATTTGGTAAAGGGAGTCCGGGACAAAATGGCTGAAGGAAAAGGTAAGGAAGTCAATATGGTGGATTTTGATGGAAGGGTTCCTCATAAGAGGCAGAGGTTGGAAGCTTGGGAGCTTCAGTGTGTCTGTTTCCCCCCTACGGAGAAAGACCCTCTCCCCAGCCCTCTTGTGGTAGAAGCTACCGTGGGAACGTTGCAAACATATAAGGCATACATAGACACGGGGGCAGCCACTGAAATCATGTTCGAAAAATTCTTCAACCGTTTGAGCAATGAAGAGCGTGCAAGGCTTCAACCCTCTGGAACTTCCATAAAAGGTATAGCTGATATACCTCTCAAACCTTTGGGGCAACTGACACTTAATGTTCGTTTCAGCGATGGTTTGAAAGAAAGGACCCAACTGCTGACCTTTGTGGTTATCAACATCCCCTCAAGCTATGATGTGATCATTGGAAGACCAGGACAGTGTGCATTTTACATGGCCGTGTCTGTTGGCCACGGCACAGTCAAATTCCCTACCAAGAGGGGCATAGTGATGTGTGTAAAATGCAACATATAAATTACATCAAATAAGGCATAAAACTAACCCTTTTTAAGTACTAATATTGGAAAAAGAGTGTTTTTGTCTTCCTTTTGTATTTTCAGGATTAAATGAGCTCAAAAACGCAAAAGAAGCAAAAAGACAGCTAAATCCAACATAAATACAAGAAAAGGAACATTAGTGGACTGCCCGACCCCTCAACGGCACCTTCCAAAGCAAAATAGAGAAGTCAGAAGACTGAACACGCCCCGTGCTCAGCCAGCACGGGGCCGTGCCCAAGAAGCAGCAGAAAAGACAAACCTATAGAAGCTTCTATTGCCCACCACGGGCCGTGCCCAGCAGACACGGGGGCGTGTCGAAAGTACAGCAGGCGCATTTATTGTAATTGCGAATTACAATTAATGAGGAGAGAGAGTGTCAGACAGGCACGGGGCCGTGCCCAGCGGACACGGGGCCGTGCCCAGCTCTCTGTTCAGCCTATAAATAAGAGTGCTTGGATTCATTTCAACCCATCCCTTGGCACACCACCTCTCTCACACTTCATCCACCACCCACCACCATCACAACACCATCATCCACCACCATCATCCATTGTCCATCGTAGAGTGTGTGAGTCGTCTCGGGATCCAAGATTGATCGTAAGAGTTCTTGACAATCAAGGCCATGTTTGCCTAAGTCTCTTACATCACTTGGTGAAGACAAAGTGTCTAGTATATTACTTTTTATTTCTAATCTTTTGCACTTTTTATTTGGTTTTGTATTAATGACTTTAATAACTAGTTACTTATGTTGAAGGTGATCTTTCCTTATCGTTTGTCCGTGGTGTCTTGGCATTATTTTACTGTCTATATAAAATAAAGGATTTTCACCATTCATATCTCCACGGTCTATATGGAGGTATGTTGGCTACCTGGTCGGGGGTTAAGGGAACGGTTTGGTAAAGGTCTTGCCATTGTTTAGCGTTTAGAGGTCCTGCAATGGACCTGGGTCAAATTTAGTAGGACCTCCTTCAATGCTTCACGGTATTGGATGGCGGGGGTCCAAACTCTTTGATCCCCTCATAAGTTAACTACTATTAATACTATAACCCGGCTATTTAGGACTGTATCCCTGCTGACTCAGACTACTTAGCCGAGGGTAACGTCACCGCCAAAAGCGGGGCCTACCACAATACTGCATTAATAACTTAATTCATTATCTTCCAATAATCCACCCTTTTAGGATTGTATCCTTGCTGACTCAAACTACTGGGGTGAGGGTAACGTCACCTTCAAAAGAGGGGCCTACTACAATAACTAAGATAATCTCTTAATTATGTGCAAAAGTGCGGAAATAATCAAAGGTTATACTAGATACGAGTCGGAACCAAGTGATTCATCTTGTCTATCTATTTTTATTTTATTTTTATTTTCAGCATTTTAGTTAGTTTTTATTTTTCTTAGCTTAAAACCTTTTTCTAAACTTTTATTTTGATTAGACGTTGAGGATAAACCGGTACTAAAAGCTCTTGTGTCCTTGGACGACCTCGGTATCTTACCAACGCTATACTACACTCAACGATGGGTGCACTTGCCCATATGTGTGTTTAGTTTAGTGAAATATCGTGTTTTATAAATTTAAAACTTGGCTAAAATAAGTGTTAAAAAGGGCTTAAAATATACACCTAATATATACGACACTTCACACGCATCAAGTTTTTGGCGCCGTTGCCGGGGACACAAGGATTTTAAGAAAGCTTAAAATCGACGGCCTAATCAGTTTTTCAAAACTTTTTTTTAAACGCGCGCATTTTTTTCTGCATTTTAGTTTAGATTTGCATTTACAGTAACCTGTACACGGGGCCGTGTTCACTGAACACGGGGCCGTGTCCAGCATTTTCATAAAAACACCCAGTAACAGAAGCTTGACCACGGGCCGTGCTCACTGAACACGCCCCGTGCTCAACGAAATCAGTAAATTTAATTAAAACGCCCAGATACAGATCCTGAACACGGGCCGTGCTCACTGAACACGGGGCCGTGTCCAGCTTCTGTTTCCGTTTTTATTTTTGTTTTCTGATCTCGAGACTCGGTTGTGGTCTGCTGAGTGATTCTTATGGATCAATACTCAGGAGGTTACAACTACACCTATGATGAGGATGATTATAGGGGTAATTATTGCACCAATTGTCGTAATGCACGTTCGATTCAAAATAATCACTCATATCAACCATCCAATTCATACACCTACTATGAGGAGCCCAGGTACGAGCCGTCAACTTCATACACATCCTATGAAGACCAAAGGTATGAACCTCCTCCCTCATATTCATATTTTGATGAACCAAGGTATGAGCCTTCTTACTCATACTTTGAGGAACCAAGATATGAGCAACCACCTTCATATGCTTATTATGAGGAACCATGGCGTGAACAACCCACCTCATATGAGTATTATGAAGAACAAAATTACGAACCTTATCCATCATATGCTTACAATGAAGGACAATGGTGTGAACCATCAACTTCATATGGGTATTATGAGGAACAAAGGGTCGAACAACCGGATTCAAGCTTAGAAAATAATGATTCTTTTTCTATAACCGAAGTGACCGATAGGATATTAGAACACATTAGAGTTATTGATCGATGTATAAGAGAAGCTCGCGCAAGGGAAGAGGAGTCCCGCGCAAGAGAAGAATTAAAAAAGGAAGAGATAACTGAAAATGTAAAAATGGAAGAACAAATAAGTGAAAATCCGACACATGAGTTAAACAACGAAAAAGGTGAGTCCGAAAAAGTTAAAATCCAAGAAGAGTCTAATTTTGAAGAAATTAATCTCTTGATACCTTCTTTCGAAAATCATTGTTTAGTACCCACTCATGCTAAGTTTTTAAAAGAGTTAAACACTAACACTAAAATTGACGAAACGGTAAGTGTTAAGTTAACTAATGATCAAACTTCACTAATAAAAGAAGACCCATTTGAAATGAACATTACACCGGTTCCATGTTTCTTTCAAAATTCGTTTATTAGTAATGTCACAATCGATAAAGATCTTTGTGTTAACATAATGCCTAACTACATTTTCGAAAAATTAAGTATTAGTGATTTTTCTCCACTTCAAATACCCATTTTTCTATCCAATCGGAAAGTAATAAAATCAATCGGTATAGTTGAAGATGTCTTGGTTCAAACAAATCAAATGGTAATCCCAACCGACTTCGTCATCCTCGATGACGCTCCTCTGGTGTTGGGACGACCATTTGTAAAAACTCACGAAGCTTTGAAAAACCGGAAGTTCAATAATCTACCTCTTCAATTAGGGGCATTTAAAAGAAGTGTCGATCTCGAACGATCAATGAAATATCCATTCGGCAATAATGACCCCCTAATTGAAGATGAAGATGAACCACCCGATACAAGTGAAGAGATTGACCACTTTGTTGAAGAAGAGGTCGCCATAGAACAAACTTTTAAAGTTCTTGATCGAAACGAGCAACCAAATAAGGAGTCTCCTAAAGACCCACCACTTGAGCTCAAAGAACTTCCAAAAGGTTTGGAATATGCTTTTCTAGACAAAGATGGTAAGTTACCTGTCATTATTTCGTCTAAATTAGATAACTTAGAAAAAGAAAAATTAATTAATCTTTTGAAAAAACACAAAAATGCAATAGCTTGGAAACTTGTGGACATAAAAGGAATTAGTCCTTCTATGTGCACTCACAAAATTTTGATGAATGATGACTACAAATCGGTCATACAACCACAACGTCGAGTAAATCCAAATGTTCAAGAAGTGGTTAAAAACGAAGTCATCAAGTTACTTGACGCCGGACTTATCTATCCTATCTCCGATAGTCCTTGGGTGAGTCCCGTCCAAGTAGTTCCAAAGAAAGGAGGTATGACGGTAATAACTAACGAAAAGAATGAACTAATACCAACGAGAACCGTCACAGGATGGAGAGTATGTATAGATTATAGACGATTAAATGAAGCAACAAGAAAGGATCATTTTCCTTTACCCTTCATTGATCAAATGTTAGAAAGATTATCCGGTCATAAATTTTACTGTTTCTTGGATGGTTTTTCAGGTTACTTTCAAATTCCGATAGCACCCGAAGACCAAGAAAAGACAACTTTCACATGTCCCTATGGAACTTTTGCTTATCGACGCATGCCGTTTGGTCTATGTAATGCCCCAGCAACATTCCAACGTTGCATGGTAGCTATTTTTCATGACATGATAGAAAAGACAATGGAAGTCTTCATGGACGACTTCTCTATCTTTGGGGATTCATATGACCAATGCCTCGATAACCTTGAACGAATGCTATCCCGATGTGAGGAAACTAACCTCGCCCTTAATTGGGAAAAATGCCATTTCATGGTAACGGAGGGAATAGTACTCGGTCACAAAATCTCAAGCGAAGGAATGGAGGTGGATCGAGCCAAAATAGATACCATTTCTAGATTACCACCTCCATCCTCCGTAAGAGCTATCAGAAGTTTCCTAGGGCATGCCGGATTTTATAGGCGATTTATCAAAGACTTTTCAAAAATCTCAAGGCCTCTAACGAAGTTACTTGAAAAAGATGCTCCTTTCATCTTTGACAAGGATTGCAATCAAGCATTTCTAACCCTAAAGGAAATGCTAGTCAATGCACCTATCATGATAGCGCCTGATTAGAAATTTCCTTTCGAAATCATGTGTGATGCCAGTGACTTTGCAGTTGGAGCTGTCTTGGGACAGAGAAAAGAAAAGCATTTCCACCCAATCTATTATGCTAGTAAAACACTTAATGATGCACAAGAAAATTACACAACAACTGAAAAAGAGTTACTAGCTGTGGTATTTGCTTTTGATAAATTTCGTTCTTATCTTGTTCTTTCTAAAACTATAGTCTATACAGACCATGCAGCCATTCGATATCTCTTCAAGAAGCAAGACGCAAAACCACGTTTGATTAGGTGGATTCTACTCCTCCAATAATTTGACATTGAAATCAAGGACAAAAGAGGAGCAGAAAATACCGCAGCAGATCATCTTTCACGCTTAGAGGACCCAGCTTTAGAGGCAACCAGGGAGGAGCAAATCAACGAAAAATTTCCAACTGAGTCCCTGGAAATGGTGGAATATAAAGAAGAACCATGGTACGCCGACTATGCTAACTACCTAGCTAGCGGTATAGTCGCAAAAGAATGGCCACATCATCAAAGAAAAAAATTCTTTGCCAATGTAAAACACTACTTTTGGGAAGATCCATATCTTTTCAAAATGTGTGCCGACCAACTCGTCAGACGATGCGTACATGGTAGAGAAGCACGAAGAATTCTCCGCCATTGTCATGAAGGTCCATACGGAGGACATCATGGTGCTGCCAGTACCGCACGAAAGGTATTCGATTCAGGATTTTATTGGCCAACCATTTACAAAGATGCTCAAAGTCTTGTAAAGACATGTTATGCTTGCCAAAGAACAGGTAATATTTCTTCCAAAAACGAAATGCCACAAAATGGCATTCTTGTTTGTGAAATATTTGATGTGTGGGGACTCGACTTTATGGGACCTTTCCCACCATCGAAAGGAAACAAATATATACTTGTGGCAGTAGATTACTTGTCTAAATGGGCCGAGGCCGAGGCACTTCCAACAAATGATGGAAGAGTCGTGGTAAGATTTCTGAAAAAATTATTCTCTCGTTTTGGCACACCTAAAGCTTTAATAAGTGATAGAGGTACCCATTTTTGCAACCATCAACTTGAAAATTTTTTAACAAGATATGGGGTCTATCACCGGGTTTCGACAGCGTATCACCCTCAAACAAACGGACAAGCCGAAGTGACTAATAGAGGTTTAAAACGAATACTCGAAAAAACCGTAGGGTTAAATAAAAAGAAATGGGCTGATAAATTAGACGATGCTTTATGGGCTTTTCGAACTGCTTATAAAACAACAATAGGTACAACCCCATATAAGCTAGTTTATGGAAAAAGTTGTCATTTGCCAGTAGAAATTGCACACAAAGTCTACTGGGCAATCAAAAATGTAAACTTAGATCTAGAATTTGCTGGTAAAAATCGATTTTGTCAAATAAATGAATTAGACGAGCTTAGGAATTATGCATACTCAAACTCCGAGATTTATAAGGAAAGAATGAAAAATTTGCATGACAAACATATTAAACCTAATGAATTTCGGGTAGGAGATTTAGTTCTTTTGTTTAATTCACGACTTCGATTGTTTCCTGGTAAATTAAAGTGTAGGTGGTCAGGACCTTTTTCCATCACCCATATTTTTCCACACGGTGCAGTAGAAATTAAATCTCGAAATGGGCCACCATTTAAAGTCGATGGTCAACGGATGAAACTCTATCAAGGATTCATTGAGGATGAGGAAGAAGAAATCTCGCTTCAAACGGTGGAAGAATAAAAACATCATGCCTGGTAAGTTACGAACGATTGAAACGACAAAATAAAGCGGTAAGTTTTCTAACCATAGCTTATGGGAAAAAGGGGCACTCACACGAGCACTAAAAAAAAATAAAAAAAAAACATGCTCGGCACGAGGCCGTGTCCGCTGGACACGCGGCCGTGTTCGCGCAGCAGACGGGATAAAACCCCTTTTTCAAAACAGTTTCTTAATTCCACACGCCCCGTTTCCCCACAAAAGCTCTGGTTCCAGGCGATTTTTCGCGAAATTTCGGCGTCTCCTATCGATCTAACAACATCAAGGTATGATTCTATCACTCTTAGTAGTTAGATTAGTTACTTGCATGTAGTTAAAACACCAAAAATTTGGGGAAAAATCTAGGGTTCTTGAACTTCATCCGGATCAAACCTCAAATTTTTGTTTAGATCTGTTTGCATTTAGTTAGATTAGTGTTAAGGAAAGTAAATACACTTAGATTGTTCAAAGATTCACCCGATTTCTTACAAAAACCCCAAACCCTTGTTCTTGAACCGAAAAAGATAAAATTGATGGGGTAAACGGGATATTTTGGGAAAAACGGTGTTTAGGGTTTCATTTTCGGGGGAAACCGCACCTATTGGACCAAAAAATTTCAAGTTTTCGAAACCGGGTCGAAAAATGAAGTTTTTGAGTAACAGACCTCTGGACACGGGGTCGTGTCCAGCCCGCTGTTTGCAGTTTTGTCCGAAAACGTTTCTGTTTCGTACTAACTTTTGGTGTACTCATGCAGATGGCCAGGAAGTTTACAAGATTCAACGCCAATGAGATAGATGCAAGAGCTCGATACGAGCTTCTTCAAACAAGGCGAGAGGAACACCCGAGGCAGGCATGCACAGAACTGCTAACCATGGTGAATCAAATTGACCGTTTCAACAACATTGTCACGGGACCACTCAGAGTCGCACTAACAACTCGACTCCGTTCCGTCCATGAATGCACCTTGGAATTCTACAGCACCTTTGCATTCACTTCAAGGTGCGACCCGTTCGATAATGACGGGGTGTCATTCCGGTGTGGCGGGACGAGGTATTCAATCTCCATGGCACAATTCGGGTCGATTATCGGGTTGTATGCGGAAGAGGATGCGGGAAACGAAGAAAATACAGGGGGATTGAGAGAGATTGAAGACAACGAGCGCCAAGCCATGTGGGCTCAGATTGGGGAAGGGTTCTACAATCCGAGCAGCACTAAGAGTACCAAGCTGAGGGATCCGCTATACAGATACATTCATAGGCTCCTCGGCTACTCTCTTAGCCAAAGACATGACAGTGGTGGCGTCGTTGGGTTAAGAGATTTGCTTGTCCTCCATTGCATTCACAACCGCAGGCCGCTCGATGTTCCGTTCCTCATGCTCCGAAACATGCATCACAACTGCCTTGCTAGTGCACCAACTCCTATTTTCTTTGGGGGATGGGTGTACCGTCTCTTCAGGCACTTCGCCCACATTCCAAGGTCATTTGAGAGGAGCCCATGGTCGGGAACGGTGGATATTCACATATGCCGCTCAATGAACCTAATTTATGAGGCAGAAGACGGGACGGTAACCTTTCAAAGGATGCAAGGTCATGCATGGAACCCATAGGAAGCGCTTGTCCTCCCAGCTCCGCAACATCATTAGTACCACTACCAACCCCACGGTGATCCGGGCCAATCATCCTCCTCGGGAGGTGGTTTTCCTAATTTTCAAAGTTTGCATGATTTGTTGCAGGAAAACCTCATGTGTACTCGGAACACCTATAACATGGCGAGCAACACCTACCACCGGGTCGGAGCTATTGAGAGAAACCTATCCGAGATACAAGACGATGTCGGATACATACGAGACCACATTGCACGCCATGGAGGGGATGATGAAGGTGATGATAGCGATGAGGATATGGAGTAGGGAGCATAGGAGGAAGCGGTTGATTGATGACTCCCCAGGTTAACCCTTTGCAATCTTGAACAATTGATGGCCTGCGTGCCAAGTGTTAGACAATTTACTTTTCCTAACTATTTCCTGCATTTTATTTTTCTTTTACTTTATGCTTGGAACAATTAACTATGGTAATTTAGGATGTTTGTGTTGCTTGGTGTGGTATTAAGTGATGAAACAGGTACAAACCGAGGCTTGGAATGCTAAGCCTCAGCACTTATAGGGCCAGGATGGAAAAACCAGAGGAAGAAACCTGTTTTTCAGGCTTTCAGACTGTCCACACGGGGACGTGTCCAGCCAACACGCCCCCGTGCTCACCTCCCAGACCTGCTGTTTGGCTACTGTCCTGCAGATTTTTGTCAGACACGTGGCCGTGTCCAGTGGACACGGGGCCGTGTTCACCTTCTGTAAGTTCTCGTTACTGGCAGTTCGCCACGGGGTCGTGTCCAGTGGACACGGGGCCGTGTCCAGACTACCAGTAACATAAACCTTTGCTTTCTAACACCATTTTACACATCTAATCAACCTAAAAATTTATTTTTTGGGACACATTGAGGACAATGTGTAATTTAAGTGTGGGGGGGATGCTAAAACCTTGAATTTTGCAAGTCCTAAATACAAGCCTTACACAAAACTCTATTGGAACCGCTAATCACCCCAAATTTTTTTCAAAAATTTCATTTTTTCTTACTTGTCTAGGTTTAATTCGGGAAATTCAAGTTCTCAAAAAGGTTATATTTTTACGAATTTACAACCGATAGCGTAGTGATAAAAAGAACCAACATAAGAAAATTATGAAAAGGCATGGCAAACTTAGTTAAAATTTGATTATATATACCTGATCACATAAAAACCCATTCCCACAAAAGTGAGTTTTGAGCCTTTATTGAGCATACAAATTTACATCTTTAGACTAAATGCTCATCTTTCGTTTCTTGTGTGAATAGCCGCTTGGTTCTTACAACTCTAGAACTTGCCATGACGATACATTCCCGGTCCTTATCAACTTAAACCCGAGTAAGTAAATGATGGAGGCATTAGGACTAACCCCTTTTTATTTCTACACCATTATTTTTCTTTTTCTTTTACCACCTACCCAAAAATCCCCCTAGTTAGCCCCTTTAAGCCTAAACCTTTTCATTTCATCACCCAAACCAAAAACCCTTTTACCCACCAAAAACCTTTTTCATTTTTAACCCTTTGTTTTAGTAACAAGTTCGGTTTTTCGTAAAAAAAATAAAAATAAAAAAAATAAAAAAAAAATAAAAAAAATGTGTTGATGATGAAGCAAAAAGAAAATAAACAAACAAGTTCATCAAAAATAACTTTGTTTGAATAAAAGCTTCATCAAAATAAAAAGTTGCAAAAATAGAAAGTCCTACGAAAACCGACACTTGTTACGTTTTTCGCCCTTTTTCTACTAACCACTATCCCAACCACCTACTTTTAACCCAAGCGTAACCCTTAACCCACAAAGTCCTCTTGATATTTACAAAGGTATAAAAGTTAAAAAGGAGGAGGATTGATTGCTTGGCAAGCCTATGGTAGGAATAAGTTCCATGCCGCTCTCGAGTGATTCACTAAAAATACACCTTCGGCCGAGTGTGAGTGATTTCTCCCGTGAGGTATGTGAACTTGTATATAAATGGAATTTTAAAAAAAGGCATGTTATGCCCAAATAAGTAATTTCTCCTATGAAAAGTTCTAAATAAATCATTACGAATAGGAGTGTAAATAAATAAAAATAAAACCCAAAAAGATCTTGGATATCCCGACACTCTACGACAAGCCCAAAAAAACCTTCTCTTCTACCCATTCCATTTGGGAGTGTAAGCCACATATTAAAGAGTTTTGCTTGAGGACAAGCAAAAGTTCAAGTGTGAGGGTATTTGATGTGTGTAAAATGCAACATATAAATTACATCAAATAAGGCATAAAACTAACCCTTTTTAAGTACTAATATTGGAAAAAGAGTGTTTTTGTCTTCCTTTTGTATTTTCAGGATTAAATGAGCTCAAAAACGCAAAAGAAGCAAAAAGACAACTAAATCCAACATAAATACAAGAAAAGGAACATTAGTGGACTGCCCGACCCCTCAACGGCACCTTCCAAAGCAAAATAGAGAAGTCAGAAGACTGAACACGCCCCGTGCTCAGCCAGCACGGGGCCGTGCCCAAGAAGCAGCAGAAAAGACAAACCTATAGAAGCTTCTATTGCCCACCACGGGCCGTGCCCAGCGGACACGGGGGCGTGTCGAAAGTACAGCAGGCGCATTTATTGTAATTGCGAATTACAATTAATGAGGAGAGAGAGTGTCAGACAGGCACGGGGCCGTGCCCAGCTCTCTGTTCAGCCTATAAATAGGAGTGCTTGGATTCATTTCAACCCATCCCTTGGCACACCACCTCTCTCACACTTCATCCACCACCCACCACCATCACAACACCATCATCCACCACCATCATCCATTGTCCATCGTAGAGTGTGTGAGTCATCTCGGGATCCAAGATTGATCGTAAGAGTTCTTGACAATCAAGGCCATGTTTGCCTAAGTCTCTTACATCACTTGGTGAAGACAAAGTGTCTAGTATATTACTTTTTATTTCTAATCTTTTGCACTTTTTATTTGGTTTTGTATTAATGACTTTAATAACTAGTTACTTATGTTGAAGGTGATCTTTCCTTATCGTTTGTCCGTGGTGTCTTAGCATTATTTTACTGTCTATATAAAATAAAGGATTTTCACCATTCATATCTCCACGGTCTATATGGAGGTATGTTGGCTACCTGGTCGGGGGTTAAGGGAACGGTTTGGTAAAGGTCTTGCCATTGTTCAGCGTTTAGAGGTCCTGCAATGGACCTGGGTCAAATTTAGTAGGACCTCCTTCAATGCTTCACGGTATTGGATGGCGGGGGTCCAAACTCTTTGATCCCCTCATAAGTTAACTACTATTAATACTATAACCCGGCTATTTAGGACTGTATCCCTGCTGACTCAGACTACTTAGCCGAGGGTAACGTCACCGCCAAAAGCGGGGCCTACCACAATACTGCATTAATAACTTAATTCATTATCTTCCAATAATCCACCATTTTAGGATTGTATCCTTGCTGACTCAAACTACTGGGGTGAGGGTAACGTCACCTTCAAAAGAGGGGCCTACTACAATAACTAAGATAATCTCTTAATTATGTGCAAAAGTGCGGAAATAATCAAAGGTTATACTAGATACGAGTCGGAACCAAGTGATTCATCTTGTCTATCTGTTTTTATTTTATTTTTAATTTCAGCATTTTAGTTAGTTTTTATTTTTCTTAGCTTAAAACCTTTTTCTAAACTTTTATTTTGATTAGACGTTGAGGATAAACCGGTACTAAAAGCTCTTGTGTCCTTGGACGACCTCGGTATCTTACCAACGCTATACTACACTCAACGATGGGTGCACTTGCCCATATGTGTGTTTAGTGTTAGTGAAATATCGTGTTTTATAAATTTAAAACTTGGCTAAAATAAGTGTTAAAAAGGGCTTAAAATATACACCTAATATATACGACACTTCACACGCATCAATAGCAACCCTTCAACCCTCTCAGGAAGCCTACATGGTTGAAGGTGAAAGTTCAAACAGTGAAGAAGACAGGCAAAGGTTGGTCATAAACCCTAAATACCCTGAACAAAGAATAAGGGTCAACCCAGACCTTTCTCAAGAGACCCTTTCATACCTTGAAAAATTGCTAACACACTACAGCGATGTATTCGCTTGGTGCCCCGAAGATATGACCGGGATCCCCCGGGACATTGCCGAGCATGAGTTGAGAATACCACCGGAGGTCAAGCCTGTGGTCCAGAAGAAAAGAAGCTTGGCACGAGAGAGAAGTCTGGCAGCCTGCCAAGAGGTTGAAAAGCTTGTGTCAGCCGGTATTCTCCGAGAAGTGAAGTACCAGTCATGGGTTGCAAACCCGGTTATGGTCAAGAAACCAGACAACTCTTGGAGGATGTGCATAGACATTAAGGATCTTAACAAAGCTTGTCCTAAGGATTGCTATCCACTACCAGAAATTGATCTCAAAGTTGACTCCCTCACCGGATACTCGTTCAAATGCTTTCTAGATGCATACAAAGGTTATCACCAAATCCTCATGAAGGAAGAAGACGAGGAAAAAACAGCCTTCCACACGGACAGAGGGATCTTTTGTTATCAAAAGATGCCTTTTGGTCTCAAAAATGCCGGAGCAACCTACCAACGACTCGTTGACAAAGCCTTTGCAGGCCAAATCGGTAAAAACATGGAGGCATATGTCGACGACTTGGTGATCAAAAGCGAAACGGAGTATCAAATGCTCGATGACATCCAAGAAACTTTCAAGAACCTCAGAAAAGTCAACATGAAGCTCAATCCTGAAAAATGTTCGTTTGGATTTGAGGAAGGAAAATTCTTGGGTCACATTGTTGGAAAGCAAAGTATCAAAGCCAACCCAAACAAGGTGAAAGCAGTCCTTGAAACCAAGCCACCAAAGACCAAGAAGGAGGTTGAAAGCTTGAACGGGAAGCTTGCAGCCTTGAAGCGTTTTACCTCGAAGTTGGCTGAAAGATCTCTGCCCTTCTACAAAACGCTCAAAAACTGCTCAGATAAGAAGGATTTCAAATGGACTGAAGAAGCTGAAGAAGCTTTTAACCAGATGAAGCAACATCTAGCTTCCCTACCAGACATTGCGGCACCAAAAACCGGGGAGTTAATATCGGTGTACCTCGCAATCACGGACGAGGGCATCAGTGCAGTCCTCACCATTGAGCGAGACAAGGCCCAGGTACCCGTTTATTTTTCAGCAAAACTTTAAAATTAGCTGAAACGAAATACCCTCCCCTTGAAAAACTTGCCCTAGCCTTAGTTCAAACAGCTAGAAGGCTTCGAAGGTACTTCCAAGCACACCCCATACAAGTGGTCACCGACCAACCTATTAAGAGTGTGCTTGAAAAACCTGAAAACTCGGGGCGATTAGCCAAATGGGCCATAGAACTAGGTGAACATAACATCACCTATGTCCCAAGGAAAGCTATCAAGGCCCAAGTCTTGGCCGATTTCATTGTGGAAGTCCCAAACCAAACAGCCACTGAAGTAAACACTACCACCACTGAACCTTCCAACCCTGAAGCCTGGAAGCTTTTTACCGACGGGGCTTCAAGCGTTGAAGGATCAGGGGCTGGATTAATTTTGATCAACCCAAAAGGTTTGGAATTCACATATGCTCTCCGTTTTGATTTTCAGACCACCAATAACGAGGCTGAATACGAAGCACTAATAGCCGGCCTAAGGCTGGCCAAAGAAATGAAGGTTGAAAAGCTTGAAGTGTTCACGGATTCGTTGCTGGTCTCAAGCCAAGTGAATGACAACTACATAGCTAAAGAGCCCAACATGAAAAAATACAGAGAAAAATCCAAGGAACTGATGAGTACCTTCCAAGCGTGCAACATCAAACAGATCCCAAGATCTCAAAACAAAAAGGCCGATGCCCTAAGTAAGCTTGCATCTCTCACTTTTGCCCACCTCACCAAGAAGGTACTCGTAGAAGTGTTGAAGGCCCCATCCATTAATGAATTGGAGGTTCAAGACGTCGTTACCGAAGAAGAACCAAACTGGATGACTCCCATAAGAAAGTTCCTCAAAAATGGTGAATTGCCCAATGATCAAGTGGAAGCCAAAAGGGTTGAAATCAAGGCAAGGCAATACATACTACAAGGAGAAACCCTTTACAAAAAGGGTTACCTTGCTCCCTTGCTAAAATGTGTCGGTCCCGAGCAAAGTAAGTATTTGATCAAGGAAATTCATGAGGGTGTATGCGGAGCTCACTTTGGAGCTAGGTCGGTAGTTGCAAAGCTCATGAACCTCGGATATTTTTAGCCTTCAATGCATCGCGATACAGCCGAAGAGTTGAAGAAATGTGATGCTTGCCAGATCCATGCACCAATCCCAAAAAGTCCCAAGCATGATTTAGTCCCGATAACCTCGGCATGGCCATTCCATAAATGGGGAATGGACATTGTTGGTCCATTTCCCCCAAGCAAAGGGGGAGTGAAATTCCTACTGGTGGCGGTAGATTATTTCACCAAGTGGCCCGAGGTCAAACCACTTGCTAAGATCACAGGAAAGCAAGTCATTGACTTTGTCTGGGAGAACATCATTTGCCGTTATGGATTGCCGGGAGCACTTTTCACCGACAACGGAAGGCAATTTGCTGAGAAGCCTTTCAGCGTTTGGTGCAAAGAATACAAAATCGATCAGGTTTTTAGCTCAGTGGCTTATCCGCAATCAAACGGTCAGGTTGAAAGAACAAATAGAAGCATAGTAGAAGGCATCAAGACAAGATTGGGAAGATATGAAAGCAATTGGCTCGAAGAATTACCTAGTGTTCTATGGGCAATTAGAATAACCGAAAAAACAAGCCATAAGAAAACACCGTACAGCTTGGTATTTGGATCCGAAGTTGTGATCCCTGCCGAGATAGGAGTTGTAACCCAAAGAATTGTCAACATGGATCCCGAAACAAACCAAAAAGAGACTATGTTGAATTTACAACTCCTAGAGGAAGCAAGAGATCAAGCCGCAATTCAAGAGGCCAAATACAAACAACAGATGGAAGCTTACTACAACAAAAAAGTCAAGAACGAACGTTTCAAGCCTGGGGACCTGGTCCTCAGAAACAACGAAGCCAGCAAAAAAGAAAACCAAGGAAAGCTTGGCCCAAAATGGGAAGGCCCATACACCATCCTTGAAGCACACAAAGGTGGATCTTACAAGCTGGCTGATTCAGAAGGCAAAAAGCTTCCAAGGCACTCGAACGGCAAAACCCTGAAAAGGTTCCATGTTTAAACGGGAAAGTTTGGTTTGTATCAAAAATGTATTTCACGAAGGATTATGAATACCTTTTGTAAAAAGCAAATATTGCTTTAATGAATGAAGTTGTTTTTATCAAACTTGTCTTTCTATCCCAAAATCAGGTTGAGAACCTAGCAAAAAAACTCCATGGCAAGGGCCATGTAAGGGGATGAGCTCCCAGGCCACATCGCTCAATAGGTTCAAGGTTTGAATGAGCCTATATAAGGGGTGAGTTCCTAAATCAATACAACTCCATGAGACTTGTTAAGAAAACACAAAATCGTCTCATAGACGGGTATGAGCAGCCGACACCAAATGTTCCCTAAGCCTTAAAAATATAGTCCACAAAAAGGCTAAAAAACCAAAAGAAATAATAAAAAGGATAGGTGCTATCTCTTCTTGTTAAAAATGCCAAGGCTAAGTGTCTGCAGCACTGAACCCTTTTAGGCATAAAAAACATAAGGGCAGCACAAACTCGACAAAGACAAAGTTACAAAAGAACAAGACAAATCCAAAAGAACAAAGTTACTTGGACAAAAATCACAAAGACACAAACCAGGTCTGGATACAAAAATAAGAAGCCTTCAAGGCTTCAACCACACGGGTAATATATCGAAACCTTAAAGGCTTCAACTTATTAACAGACAGCCAAAAGGTTTGGAAGGTTAAAAGCCAAATAAACTGCCTTGTCCAAAAAAGCACAAGCATAAAACCATAATACAAGGAAAATAGTTAAAACATAACATCATATAAAAGAAAGCCCCAAAAGACTTTCAAACATAAGTTAGGGCAAGTCCTAATAACTTGCAAACTTAAACTACTGTTCCAGCGGCCACAAAGGCCTTAAAACACAGAAACCTTAAGGGTTCATAAAAACCTAATATTGTTCAGATTAACATTACAAAACATAAATTGTTTTCAGTGCTAAGAAAGCTACGAATTAACCATCAACGGGCTTGGAAAATCCAGAACCCTCGCCCTTAGCCTTCTTGGTCTTCTTCAGTTTTTTAGTCTTCAAACCTCCATCACCACCAACCGCTGAAGCCTCCAAACTTGCATCCTTGGGAACATCCAACGGACCGGAAGGGGTATCATCACTATCCCCCGAGTAGGATCTCTTCCTTGAAAGGGAACCCAAGATCTCAGCACAAACCTTTTCATTTAGACCCTCCGGTTTCAAGTCCTGCAACACAGCAAGAGGCTTACCAAAACAAGCAGAAACTTGATGGATGTAAGGATAGGTCAACTTCTCCATCTGCTCAACAGAGCCTTTAAAAACATCAGAAGCTTCGGGACGGAACAGAGGTGACTTCTCCAAAGGATGGCCGGATTCATGAAGCTTATAGCCAGCAATGAGGCCTTGGTGTTTCCCCAGGTTGAGAAGCTTAGTGTAAACGTCACCAAGGGCAGAATTAAACTCCTTGGAATGTAGAAGGTAAGTAACAACCTGTTGGAAAGCTTGCTCAATTAACCACTGATTGTCAGCGGTAGAACGAGCAACTGAAGCTTTCAACCCCTCTTTCTCATTACCAAAAGCCTGCTGCTGAACAAACAAAGTTTCCCGGTCAGCCCTAAGTTTCAATCTATCAGCCTCGAAGCTCTTTTTCAAGTCACTCATCTCAATCTCATGCGTCTTCTTCAAATCACTAACCTTCTTGTCCCAAGCCGCTTCTCTCTCGGCAAAACTAGCTATCTCCTTTTTCATCCCAGACATGGAAGATTTCATCTTATCCCTCTTCTTGGAGAATTCTTCATACTCCTGCATTCTTTGACGAAAACGGACAATACCTTGAGGAAGCATAGCAGCAAGGTTGCAAGTACTCAAAATCATACGGGACAACATCAGGTCATCATCCATCCCAGCAATGGTCTTGTGAACCGATGGAGGAGCAATGTGACTCAGAGCATCCTCACAAACAGCAGCATCTTTGAAGCTGTCATCATTCTTCACCGACCAAGCAGGCACATAAATCCCTTCCGGATCCAACCCTTCAACGTCCCTGCTTGAAGATTCCTGAACAGGAGTGGCAACAACCTTCTTGCCTGAAACCTTTTTACCATGAACAACCAATTCCTTATCCTTCTCAGCACCTGCTTCAACACCTTGATCTTCCGAAACTTCAATATCATCACTCAAATCCACTGGTTCAGTAGAAGTGGATTGAGGACCAGCCTTCAACAACCGACGAGAAGATCGACGAGTTGAAGACTTAGGAACATTGGACTTAGAAAAACCTTTGACAGTAGCAGCACTAACATAACCTGAGCCCTCAAATCTTTGATCAACAATTCTAACCACAACATTCTCACCAGGAACAGACGGAGCATCCTCAAAAACAACATCAGAAGTATCGTCGCTCTTAATAAAATCCAAAGCAGACATGACTGCAAAAAACAACAACACATAAGTCATAGGTTAAGAAAAACATAAAGAGGACAAAAAAGGAAAATGCATACCCATTCCACTCCTCATAAGAACCGGATCCCGATCAACATTCCCCCAAATTTTACTAACCCCTAAAAGAACTAGTAAGTGTTCAGGAAAGGGACGAACCCTCGAAGGGCACCCCCGGATGGCATTGAGAAAAACAACATTCAATTCAGACTCGGAAGGTTCCGGATCATTGAGAACAGCATCCGGATTCCTCCACACCATTTTAAATGGGAGAATAGTATCGGAAACCCAGAAAAAGCGGTCTTTCCAAGCCCCAAGCGTAGTAACCATCGACGAAATAAGGCAGGTATCAACTTTGGTTGTTTTAAAAGTAAACCAATCGCCATTCTTAGCCAAGCGAAAAAACCGGCGAAAGGGTAAAAGGGAAGTATCATACCCAAGAGCACGACACAAAACCTCAAAATGCAAAACCCTAGCCATCCCCTTTGGATGAACTTGCCCAAAAGAAACCCGATAATACTCCAACAAGTTCAAAACAAAAAACGAAAAGGGATAACGAAGGTTTGAGAACTCAAAATGACTACAATAAAGGGCAATCGAACCAGAAGGTGGTTTATCAACAGGAACATCACAAGCAGGGGCAGTTGGGTTAAACTTCCTATCAACGCCATATTCCATACAAAATAAATCTACATCCTCTTGTGTTAACTGGGAAAAAGATTTTGCTAAGTCCTTACGAGCACCCATTTTTTGAAAAACAGAAAATGAAGAATGCAAGATGTAAAGAAACCGGAACTAACCTTAGAGAAGGAGAGAAATGGCAGAAACTTGAGAGAAAAAAGAACAAAGTGATGTTTATCCAAAGTAAACCGTGTAAATAAATGAGATATGAAAATATAAAAACCTACGAATAGGGGTAATAATGGTAAAACAGTAACTTCTGCAAAACCGCCACCCTCTCAACTGCCATACATCAATCAAATCAATTGTCAGTTATTTAAAATTCAAATTCAAATATTAACTGACTTCAACCTTTCAAGCCTTCAAGCAACGAACCCTTGTAACCTTCAGGCAATAAAATATGTACATAAAAGTCAGAAGTCTTTGAGCTGACTCCCCAAAAACCTCTGATTTGGGGGGCTGATGACGGGGGTAGCCCAAGACTAAATAAAATGACTAAGTATGTAAACGCTAAAATGGTTAAAAGGTTCAATGGTTGAAAAGTTGTGAGGTAGAAAAAGCAATGCGGAAACAGTGGCCAGTCACATCCGGAGATCACTTCACCAACTCAGAGCCGCAAAAGCAAAGCAGGTCTGCACTATACATGCTATTATCCGGGGGTCAAAAGCCTTCAACCCCCGAAAGGGGAAACCCTCCACTGCAAGCAAGGTTGCTAGTCTAGTACATTCTACTTCGGGAGATGTCTTCTCTTATAAATGGACACTTCATTTACTCCAAAGAACATCTCCTGACCAGCTCTGATTCTATAATCTCTGGTCACTCACATCGAGTGCTTGTTTCATACAAGTCACTCCCTTTCACATCCAACACACACATTCCCTTTGCTACGGCTTCCAAATCTGAGTGCATTTCAGAGGAGGATACATAGCAAAGAACAACAATAAACTAGCGAACCTCCTTCCACGTCTTGCAAACGTGGGGGGACCCCACGACCTGCGTTAGGCAAGGTTGAACCCTTCAACCATTTTGCCTAGCCACTCCAGCTACCACCGTTGGTCTTGTATTTGTTGCATCAACAATAACTAAGTTGATCTAGGACTCGTGCGTTACGATGAACCCGCATCTATTTTTCCCATTTGACAGGTTCATCGTAATCTATATATAATATATATCATTACCACTATACAAATCATAATGCATACATTACAACAACCATTGCATCAATATGTTGCAAATTATATTTATACAAGATTTTGGCTAAATTAATTTGATTATTATAAATAATAATAATTTACAAATAAAACAACACAACTTTGAATGGATCAAACCGATTGAATATGGTAAGATAATGAAACCATTATTTGATTAGGTTACAACCATTTAAGCACAATTTACAACCATACATTCATACAAAACAGATTGAATTGGGTAAGGTAATGAAACTATTATTTGATTAAGGTACAACTACTTAAGCATAAATTACAACCAAACATGCATACATGGTAAGGTAATGAAACTATTATTTGATTAAGGTACAACTACTTAAGCACAAATTACAACCAAAGATGCATACAAATGTTCCAAAATAATAGTATATTTATTTGATTAAGGTACAACTACTTAAGCATAAATTACAACCAAACATGCATACATGGTAAGGTAATGAAACTATTATTTGATTAAGGTACAACTACTTAAGCACAAATTACAATCAAAGATGCATATAAATGTTCCAAAATAATAGTATATAAATAAATAAATAATATAATGATAATAATATAATATAAAGAAATAAAAAAATAAAAAGTGTAAGTAGTCACTAGAGAGACAAGTGTTCAATAGAAAAACAAGTTAATTTGTTGCCATTTGCCCGTTTGGGTCGGGGTTGTGTGGTGTATTGGTCTTTTGCTCGTTTGGGTCGGAGGTGTTTGTTTTAATAGTTTTCTTTAAAAAAATAGAAAAACAAGTGAGAAAGGTAGTTTCATCCAAGAGAAAAAAACTCAACATGCACATGCTATGAAACATGCACATGCAAGTCACATGTCATTCCCCCCATTTTTTTTAACGCCCGTAAATTTTTTATGCGTCATTTGTTTAAAAATAATTATACCGTAAAATTGAGAGTCTTATGACGCTTTAATGCGAGTACTATATTATTATACTTTTAAAAAAAATCGAAAACCCAGTTATGTATTACATAATAGACATAACATAAAACACCGTGAGTATCAAACTAAAAATACAATCGATGACAATAGATAAAAAGACACAATAGACCACACTAAATCACAATGGACATACCCTAAAACACAAAGAACAAAAGAATAAAACACAATTGACAACAAAACAAAAACACAATGGACAGCGGATTAAAACACAATGGATAATAGACTAAACACAATATATAGAAAAAAACTCACCCTGTTGAAAACAAAATAAACAGAACTAATGACACAATGCATAGAAAACCCAAATATAACACATTGTGCTTAGGGCTGTAAACAAACCGAACGTTCAGCGAACAGTTCGTGAACCGTTCGGGGGGAAGTTTGTTTATGTTCGTTCGACTAGCTTACCGAACGAACACGAACAAAAAAATTCATTCGGTTAGCTTAGCGAACGAACACGAACACATGTCTCGTTCGTTGACTACGTTCGTGAACGTTCGGTAATATGTTCGTTTACGTTCGTTCATGTTCGTTTGATTATATCAAAAAAATAATAAATAATAAACCTTTTATCTAAACATATTGAAAACTTGAAATCCTATTTTTTCTATGTTAGCTAAAATTTGGACATTCTAAGACATTTTTGGGATAATTATGTCTAAATTAGTTAAACTTAATTCATCGTTTGCTGGTCTAGTAGACTTCTTGTATTTTGATTTATCATCTGATGGTTGAATTTAACTACTTACACCAATGTTTAAGGATAACGATGTTTTTATTTTTTTATTTTCAAGTTAAATGTTCGTTTGCGTTTGTTTGTATTCGAGACCAGTGTTCACGAACTGTTCGTGAACAACTGAATTTCCTTAACGAACGAACATGAACATAAACTTATAATCAGTATACGTTCGTGAACATTTTAATTTCCTTAACGAACGAACACGACCATGGTGTTGTTCGTGTTCGTTCGGTTCGTTTACAGCCCTAATTGTGCTATATGTTCTGATAAAAACACAATGGACATAATCCAAAATACGTTGGGTTATAACTTTTGATAATAACTGATGAGGATACGTCCTTGGTCGGACCGAATGCCCGATGAACACAAGGTCGGACCGTAAACTCAAGGGGCTGGTCACACCTAGTATCCCAGACGGAACGATCATTCACTTGGGTCCTTCCTAACTAACCCAGGGCCCACAGCTTTAACTACCTGATAGCGACTGGTCCGACCCTAACTAACTCGCCACGTCAGCATATCCAAAAGGTATAAATACCCCGCCATAACCTCCATCCAGGGGTAATCGCTACTTTCTCTCTCTAAACTCTCCTCTCTCTCTCTCCCTGACTTACTTCTCCCCGCAAATACTTATTCTCACGCCCGAGCTTGGTCACAGAGAGGCCCCCCTCCCTGTGACTAGGCTAACGGTGTGCTTTTTTCCTTATGATCTTTCTGGTTTAGTCAAGGTCATCTGAAGTTCTACTCTTACCAGCTCGGACCAACTGGTTTTTGAGTCTTCAGTGGCGCCATCCCCTCGAATTCACACAATCCACTTCATTGATTCTTTTCATTCAAAATTATGGAATCCACAACAGCTGTCTCCACAAGTACTTTCCCGTCTTATAACGATATTTGGGAAGGAAGAGTTGCACCTGTAACAGCTGTATCCACAATAGTTGCCACCTCGGCGGTTTCATTAGGATCGGCAACAATACCTCCACCTGCAAATTCTGTAATCACGAGCTCTGTCACCACGGTCTCGGTTACTGCTCCAGTCTCCACGCCGCTGCCTAATTTCGACAACGCTTTCCTATTACGGAACGCTGATTTACTACGGCAGCTCCAGCAGCAGCAACGGGAGTAAATGTTACAGAGTCTCCGCACGAACTTGTTCAGCAGTGCTTATCCAGGGGCTAATCCCATCTCCGCTGGAACTTTCGCCTCTGGATCTATGGTAAGTCCTATAATCTCCACTCCCATAACATGTGTTTCACAAGTTTTCACCCTTACGAACGCCCCAATAAATAACGGTCTTTACGACCTGTAACAACCCTCAGCAAAACCAACACCCTTAGTATATTTCCGACACCCTATTATATTTTAAAATACCCTTATATGTCTTTAAATACACCCCATACGTGAAAACGAGCCTCAAATATATTAAATAATATTAAAAAATAAAATAAAAATCTGAAATATAAGTTGAGGCGGGCCGCGTAGAACCCACCTCAATCTTACGCGGGCCGCGAGTGTCCCAAATGGTGGCGCAACCTGGTGATGACACGTGTCATCATCGTGTCAATCCTAGTGGTGATCCGGACGAGCTACGCGTTGACCCTAGGTTTGACGCGGGCCGCGTAGCCCTAAGGCTACTCTTACGCGGGCCACGTGAGAGTCAGGTTCTGCAACTATAAATAGATGGCATCGGATCTCAGTCGAACTCGCTCACAATTTCATTCTCAATCTCGAAATTCTGTAGTAGAGTTATAATAGTCGGGTATTATACCCCCTAATTAGCGAGGTTCTGCTCCGTTGTAAGTATTATAACCCCAATTTCGTAAAAGTTACGCTGCCCGATTGATTTAGGGTTCCGTAACAACTGTCGTGGTTCTGCCCGACGTAGTTGTTGGAATGCCGTCTCGGGGAGGGTATCATTAATATTTTCAAATGGTTATGATACTAACCTAGGTACATTTGTGTAAATTATAGATTATTCCCAGGAAACCCTTACGCGAAGTCTAAGATAGCAATGTGAGTTTATCCTCTTTTGTTAATCTTTTTGTAATATTTTACAAAACCTTAAATGTTTTACAATGCGATTAAGCAGTGATGGAGTCTTTGTAGTTCTTCAATTACTCCTGGTATGTTGGGGTTTTGTATACAAAATTTACTACCTTTTGAGTAGTAAGTCGGGGATGACAGGACGTTACCATTGGACAACGAGTTAGCCAATGAGTAATATGACCCACAAGTCAGGATTGACAGTACTGAATGAGTAATTGTGTAGAAATAAACAATGTGATCGCTCTCAATACTGTTTTAATTGATAAAATGTTTCTTGATTAAACTGGGATTCACTCACCTGTATTTCCCGCTGACAAATGTTTTTAAAACATGTTTCAGGTAACAAAATGTGACAGCCAATTAGTAAAAAGCCAGCTGGAGAGCACTGAAGGCTTGGGAAAAATGTGGCTATAAAAGTTACCAAAAAGATGATGTTTTAAATTCAATAAAATAGGGTTTATCCCTATGAATGTATTGTAATAAGAAACTTGGGTTTTACCCATGTGATTATTAATATCAAATATTGTGGTTTTACTCTGATAAACATTTCCTAACTACGGTCCTGATGAAAAATTTCCGCTGCCAAATTAGACAAATACCACGATACCACCGAAACTGGCTCGCGGTCGCCCGTTCCCGGGAATCAGGGATCGGGGGTTGCGACAGAGGGTGGTATCAGAGCCTAGCCACTGGTCTGAGCCAAAGAAGTGTTCTGCTGACACTTAAAATTCTAAATTTTGTGTTAGGAAATAAATTACGAAAATACGTGCATAACTGTAATTATTTGTTATGTGTTATTTGACTATTTGTTAGTTTACAGTATGAGTGACCAAGGACCCTCAGACATGAATCATCAGTTGTCTGAATCACCTAGGAGTGAAGGTACCTCTTCACAGCCTGCCCTCTCTGGGTATACTGGTGATCAGGAAGAAGGAATGTTTGCCTTTAAAGCTCAATCGGAAGAGCCATGCCCTCACAAAAGGAGAGGATGGTTCAGTAAGGAAGCTTTTGCTCGTAGGAAAAGAATGCGAAAGTTGCAACAGCAATGAGTTTTAGCAGCTGCTAAGCGAAAGACAGATGCCCATACACAAGATATGCTTAATAGAAGCCTAGCTAATTTCCATATCCTAGCTACAACTGCTGCTGAACCAAGTTTGGAATAACTAGTAGCCCCACAACCCCAAATCCCAGAACAACCCATTGAGATAGAAAACCCTGAAAACCAAGTGGAGATGCATGACTTTAACCCAGAAGAAATCCCTAGGGTACCTGCACCAAACCCCCTAGACCCAAACTACGACCCCTGGTGGGACGACAATAGAGACTTTGTGCAACGTTACCCTATCCATGAAAACCCACCCATACAGAACTTAGGAGCCTATCCAGGTATGGACCCTTTAGATCCCTATTACCATGATGAATATATTAGGGAGATCTTAGAAGATCCTTACCAATTTCAGGCACTTTCACCCCATATCAGGAACCCGCACCTCAGATTCCAAACCCAGTCCTAGAACTTGCACCCCCAATGAGTGCAGAAAACGTCCAAGAACTTAGGACTTTCGGGGAGGAAATTTTAGAAAGCAGTGAGAGAATGCGTCAGGTGGGAGAGCGTCTCGTATGGAAATACAATGAACGCAATATGGATTTTTGGATAAATCCATATCCGTGAATGGAGGAAATGGTAGTAATAATAATAATAATATAATAAGATAAAATAAAATAGAATATGTGTGTACGGATGCATATTACTATTAGTATGATTCTATTTCTGTTGGTATTGTAATTTTCTTTCAGTACTAGTGTGTAATAGACTCATAGTATATGAATAGAGTAAGTCGCAATGATCGACGCTTTTGGTTAAATTGCGTGTCATGTGATTGACTATATTAAACATTATTTTGTGATATTAATACGGGGTAAATGTTTAAAATTCAGATGGCCGACGAAGGAAATCAAGGAAATCTAAATAATGATAACCAGAGTAACATTAACATGGTTAACGAGAATCCAAGCATAAATAACAATGGAAACCAAATGGATAATAGTGTCGTTCAACATATAGTGGCACAAGGAATCATAGATGCCATGCCATTTATTATTCAAACTATTCAAGAAGCGAATAATAAAAGTAAGCATAGCAGTAAGCGACCGATCGAACCCGAAAACAGCGTGAACAATGGACCTATACTTCAATTGCCTATTCCCAAAAGAAGAAGAACCGTGTCTTACGGTTGTTCTTATAAAGAATTCTGGTCTTGTAAACCAATGGAATTCTCGGGTAACGAAGGGGCCATTGCAACCCTACGCTGGATAGAAAAGACTGAGGCAGTCTTAAGGATAAGTAAGTGTGCTGAAGAAGATAAGATATTGTTTGCTTCTAATCTGTTTAAGAATGCAGCACTAGAATGGTGGAATATTATCCTTCAATCAATAGGAAGTGATAGAACCTATACTATGGAATGGGAAGAATTTAAGAATAAGGTAGAAAGGAAATTCTGCCCTCCCAATGAAAAAGAACAGATAACAAACAAATTCCTAAACCTTAGGATGACTAGTGTGGATAGTAAGGGGTACACTAAGTTATTCTTCGAATATGCTAGGATAGTGCCAACTCTCGCTTCACCAGAACCAGTGTTAATCTCCCATTATATCTGGGGATTAATCGGAGAGATTAGACATGTAGTCAAGGCAGCTAGACCTCAAACTATAGAAGAAGCTGTAGAACTAGCCAATACCTTGACTGGTGAGTTAGTCCGTACCCGAGAAGAGGATCAAAGGAGGAACCTAACCCAGAAGTTGACTCAAGAATTTCGTTCTGGAAATTCTAACCGTGGGAAAAATGTAGGTTCTACCTCTGCACCCTACTGTAGGCATTGCAAAAGAAAACATTCAGGAAGATGCTCCATATACTGTAACTTTTGCAAAACATCGGGACACAAGGAAGAAGACTGCAGGAAGAAAGCTAACAACAAAATATGTTACAACTGCGGAGAACAAGGTCATATCAAGCTTAACTGCCCAAAATTAGCTCCAGCTACAAACAACAAGAATACCAAAAATGCTAGAGCATTTGTTCTGACTGCAGATGAAGCCAAGATGATTCCAGATGTCATAGCTGGTACGTTTTTAGTTAATGATGTCTTTGCTAAAGTATTATTTGACTCTGGTGCAAACCAAAGTTTTATTAATACATCATTTTGAAAATTTCTAAATCAATCATTAACTAAATTACCACTAGAAGCTTAGTAGAGATAGCTAATGGAGAAACTGTTAGAATTTCTGAAATCTTGCAGGGAGCAAGAATAGAAATTTTAAATCAGAAATTTATAGCAAACCTATATCCCATGAATCTGGCAGGATTTGATGTTGTTTTAGGAATGGATTGGTTGATAGCCAATAAAGCCAGTTTTTATGTGATCAAAAGTCAATTCAAGTAAATTCACCTACATGTAAAATGATCACAATTAAAGGAAATAAGCCATCTAGATCCACAAAATTCATCTCTGTGATGAAAACTGCAAGTTATATAAGAAAAGGTTCTATAGTGTATTTGATTTCTATAATCACTAACACTAAAGGAAAAGAACTAAAAGACATTCCAGTAGTGTCTCAGTTTTCAGAAGTATTTCCAGAAGAATTACCAGGACTACCTCCAGACAGAGAAATTGAATTCAGAATCCATCTACTGCCAGGAACAACACCAATTGCCAAAGCACCTTACCGTTTGGCACCCGCCGAAATGCAGGAGCTGAAGAAACAATTAGATGAATTGTTAGAAAAAGGATTTATACAGCCAAGCTCATCGCCATGGGGAGCACCCATCTTATTTGTTAAAAAGAAGGACGGATCGATGTGCATGTGCATTGATTACCGTGAATTAAACAAGGTCACGATTAAGAATCGGTACCCATTATCGAGAATCGATGATCTGTTTGATCAATTGCAAGGAGCTCGATTTTTCTCAAAAATCGATTTGAGGTCAGGATATCATCAGTTAAAGGTACATGAAGAAGACATTCCTAAAACCGCTTTCAGAACAAGGTATGGTCATTATGAATTTACTGTCATGCCATTTGGTTTAACCAATGCCCCAGCTGCATTTATGGACATGATGAACCGAATATGTAAGCCATATTTGGATAAATTCATAATAGTATTTATAGATGATATTCTAATTTACTCTAAGAGTAAAGAGGATCATGCAAGACATTTGCACGCACTTTTGAGTTTACTACGAAAGGAAAAGCTTTATGCTAAGTTTTCAAAGTGCGAATTTTGGTTAGAACAGGTACAATTTCTCAGACATTTAGTAAACCATGAAGGAATCCATGTGGATCCCACAAAGATCAAGGCGATTACTAAATGGAAAACCCCTGAGTCACCAACCGAGGTTAGAAGTTTCTTAGGATTGGCCGGTTATTATAGAAGATTTATTAAAGATTTCTCTAGAATAGCCATTCCCTTAACTAAGCTAACCTGTAAATCTGTTAAGTTTGAATAGGGATTAAAACAAGAAGAAACTTTTAGAATTCTTAAGCAAAGATTAACTAACACACCCATACTAGCGTTACCAGAAGGAACTGAAGACTTTGTAGTCTATTGTGACGCTTCTAAATTAGGTTATGGATGTGTATTAATGCAACGTCAGAAGGTTATAGCCTACGCATCTAGACAACTTAAGAATCATGAAGAGAATTATTCAACCCATGATCTGGAACTAGGAGCTATAATTTTTGCCCTTAAGATTTGGAGACATTACCTTTATGGTAGTAAGTTTACCATATTCACTGATCACAAAAGTTTAAGGTATATTTTCAAACAAAAGGAGTTGAATATGAGACAAAGACGTTGGATGGAGATGCTTAGTGATTATGATTGTGATATCCAGAATCATGAAGGAAAAGCAAATGTAGTGGCAGATGCTTTAAGCCGAAAGTATCACGAAAGACCAAAAATGGTACGTTCTCTTAAATTAAATCTGCAAGTAGATTTAAATGATCAAATAAGAGAAGCACAAGAATCAGTAATCAAGGAAGATACTGAAAAACTAAAAGGTATGCTAAAAGAATTAGAACAAGGAACAGATGGAATTTGGAGATTCCATAAAAAGAGAATGTGGATACCTAAATTAGGAAACCTACGCCATCGTATATTAGAAGAAGCACATAAGTCGAAGTATACAATGCATCCAGGAAGTGATAAAATGTACCAGGATTTAAGGAAAAAATTTTTGTGGATAGGAATGAAAAAGGACATAGCAGTCTATGTTTCTAAATGTTTAACTTGTTCACAAGTCAAAGCCGAACATCAGAAACCCTCAGGTTTGTTACAGCAATTAGAAATGCCAGTATGGAAATGGGAATTAATAACAATGGATTTTGTTACTAAATTACCCAAAACAAAGAAAGGAAACGATACAATCTGGGTGATTGTAGATAGGCTAACCAAGTCAGCTCATTTCCTACCCATGAAAGAAACTTTTAGTATGGAACAATTAGCCAAATTGTATGTAAATGAAATTGTTTCTTTACATGGTATTCCTTTATCAATTGTTTCTGATAGGGATAGCCGATTTACCTCTCATTTTTGGTCAAGTTTCCAAAAGACAATGGGAACTAAATTAAAACTGAGTACAGCTTATCATCCTCAAACGGGCGGACAAAGCGAAAGAACAATTCAGACAATGGAGGACATGCTTAGAGCTTGTGTAATTGATTTCGGAGGTAATTGGGATGATCACTTACCTTTAATAGAATTTTCTTATAACAATAGTTATCACAAAAGTATCAATGCTGCACCATTCGAAGCACTTTATGGACGAAAGTGTCGAACCCCAGTCTATTGGGCAGAAATTGGGGAAAAACAACTATCTGGACCAGAAATAGTGCAAGAAACAACTGACAAAATCATTCAAGTCAAGGAACGACTGAAAGCCGCACGTGATCGACAAAAAAGCTATGCCGATAACCGATGCAAGCCATTGGAATTTCAAATAGGGGATAAAGTATTGTTGAAAGTCTCTCCTTGTAAAGAAGTAGTAAGATTCATAAAAAGGGGAAAGCTAAGCCCCAGGTATATTGGACCTTTTAAGATTATTAAAAGAATAGGACCTGTAGCCTATCAGCTACAACTGCCAGAGGAAATGGCAGGAATACATGATGTGTTTCATGTATCTAATATCAAAAAGTGTTTAGCTGATGAATCACTGATAGTACCTCTTAAGGATATAGAGGTAAATGAACAACTCAAGTTTGTAGAAAGGCCTCTACAGATTGAAGACAGGAAAGTCAAGAATCTCAAACATAAAAGACTAGTTCTGGTAAAAGTAAAGTGGGACTCCAAAAGAGGACCTGAGTACACATGGGAGCTTGAATCTGAAATGCAAAGGAAATATCCGCACTTATTCCAGTAGATCTCGAGGACGAGCTCTAAAATAAGGTGGGGAGGATGTAACAACCCTCAGCAAAACCAACACCCTCAGTATATTTCCGACACCCTATTATATTTTAAAATACCCTTATATGTCTTTAAATACACCCCATACGCGAAAACGAGCCTCAAATATATTAAATAATATTAAAAAATAAAATAAAAATCTGAAATATAAGTTGAGGCGGGCCGCGTAGAACCCACCTCAATCTTACGCGGGTCGCGAGTGTCCCAAATGGTGGTGCAACCTAGTGATGACACGTGTCATCATCGTGTCAAGCCTAGTGGTGATCCGGACGAGCTACGCGTTGACCCTAGGTTTGACGCGGGCCGCGTAGCCCTAAGGCTACTCTTACGCGGGCCACGTGAGAGTCAGGTTCTGCAACTATAAATAGATGGCATTGGATCTCAGTCGAACTTGCTCACAATTTCATTCTCAATCTCGAAATTCTGTACTAGAGTTATAATAGTCGGGTATTATACCCCCTAATTAGCGAGGTTCTGCTCCGTTGTAAGTATTATACCCCCAATTTCGTAATAGTTACGCTGCCCGATTGATTTAGGGTTCCGTAACAACTGTCGTGGTTCTGCCCGACGTAGTTGTTGGAATGCCATCTCGGGGAGGGTATCATTAATATTTTCAAAGGGTTATGATACTAGCCTAGGTACATTTGTGTAAATTATAGATTATTCCCAGGAAACCCTTACGCGAAGTCTAAGATAGCAATGTGAGTTTATCCTCTTTTTGTTAATCTTTTTTGTAATATTTTACAAAACCTTAAATGTTTTACAATGCGATTAAGCAGTGATTGAGTCTTTGTAGTTCTTCAATTACTGCTGGTATGTTGGGGTTTTGTATACAAAATTTACTACCTTGTGAGTAGTAAGTCGGGGATGACAGGACGTTACCATTGGACAACGAGTTAGCCAATGAGTAATATGACCCACAAGTCAGGATTGACAGTACTGAATGAGTAATTGTGTAGAAATAAACAATGTGATCGCTCTCAATACTGTTTTAATTGATAAAATGTTTCTTGATTAAACTGGGATTCACTCACCAGTATTTCCCGCTGACAAATGTTTTTAAAACATGTTTCAGGTAACAAAATGTGACAGCCAATTAGTAAAAAGCCAGCTGGAGAGCACTGAAGGCTTGGGAAAAATGTGGCTATAAAAGTTACCTAAAAGATGATGTTTTAAATTCAATAAAATAGGGTTTATCCCTATGAATGTATTGTAATAAGAAACTTGGGTTTTACCCATGTGATTATTAATATCAAATATGGTGGTTTTACTCTGATAAACATTTCCTAACTACGGTCCTGATGAAAAATTTCCGCTGCCAAATTAGACAAATACCACGATACCACCGAAACTGGCTCGCGGCCGCCCGTTCCCGGGAATCAGGGATCGGGGGTTGCGACACGACCTGTTTCGCCAGGGATCTATGGGTCTAAACCCTCAGGATCAGGAGTTAATCATGCCATATCATCCTACGTCCATGACTTCTCAGTCAAAGTTCACGTTAAGGATCGCTAATGCACCGCTCCCGGCAAAGCTGAAGATGACTCCAACGTTAAAATTTTACGATGGTACGTCCGACCCGGACGATCATATGTTCGCTTTTGCCGGAGCAGCCAAGGTCAAACAATGGCCCATGCCAGCGTGGTGTCACATGTTCACTCAAACTCTCACCCGGTCAGCACGGGTATGGTTCGATGGGTTACCGGAAGGATCGATCTATCATTTTGAGGATTTCTGGCGTATGTTTTTGCAAAATTTATGTCAGCAGCGACACTGCAAGAAAGACATTACTGAAGTTCATCACATAAAACGCCACGACGGAGAATCCGTAGAAGATTTCATCGACCGCTTTAATCGAGAGAGCATGCAGATAAGTGGAGCAGTTGATCAACTCCGCGTTTACGGGTTCTGTCACGGAGTTCAAAACAATCAGCTCGTAGAGAAACTCCACGAAGATCTCCCAAAAACCATGGAGGTACTTATGGAACGAGCCCGAGCCTTTGTTCGGGGAAAAAGCGCCTGCGGACAACTGAACGAAACAGCAGCAAAGAACGCGAAGGCTCGAACCGCATCATGGAGACGGAACGCGTCACCAACAAAGGATAGAAACAGCAATTGGAATCGAAGTCGTCGGCCGTACCAAAAGTCTGATCGAAGCACCTTCCGAACTAGTAACGTACATTTCAATACTTTCTCCGAATTAACTAAGTCGCCGAGCGAGATCCTTAGTACGGAAACCTCCCGGTTTCCTACACCTTCGAAGCAGCGGCCTACATCAGATAAGCATTCCAAAAAGTATTGTGAATATCACCGGGATAAGGGGCATACAACCGATGAATGTTGGGCACTAAAATAAGAAATTGAGAAAGCTGTACGATCCGGAAAACTCTCCCACCTCGTGAAGGAAGTAAAAGATGGCAAAAAGTCAGCGACTGCCGCCGACAATCCAAACACCGAGGCCGGAATCAATATGATTCGGTCTACCAAATCAAGGGGGTAAAGCGATCGAACCAGCACATGGCAGCTTGGATGCACCAACCTACATACTTCCCTCCGGTTGACCTATAAGATGCTCGAGACGGACCGATCACAATATCGGCCGTGATCGCGGGACATCTGGTCTGGCGAATATACGTAGACGGAGGAAGTGCCTTTGAGATAATGTATTTACAGTGTTTTCAACAGCTAGCCCCCCAGACAAAGAAGAGATTAATCAAGGTGTCTACTCCGTTGATAAGTTTTTCGGGAGAGGTGGTTCGTCCGATAGGACAAATTACCCTCCTGATCATGTTTAAAGATAATGATAGAAGCAGAACCGTTCAACTAATGCAGACAAACTGCATTTAATGAAGAAAGAGAAGATGGATGGATACGAGGCCGTGCCCAATGGACACGGGGCAGTGTCCGAGCTTCTGTGCAGGCTATAAATAGGGGTGCTTGGCTCACTTGCAAATCATCCCTTGGCAAACCACCTCTCTCACACTTCACCCACCCACCACCACCATCATAACCCACATCCACCACCATCATCCATCATAGAGTGTGTGTAGTAGTCTCGGGATCCAAGATTGATCGTAAGAGTTCTTGACAATCAAAGGCCATGTTTGCCTAAGTCTCTTACATCACTTGGTGAAGACAAGCATTTAGTGTAATACTTTTTATTTTTAATCTTTTCGCACTTTTTAATTGGTTATGTATTAATGACTTTAATAACTAGTTTCTTATGTTGAAGGTGAAACTTCATTATCATTTGTCCGTGGTGTCTTGGCGTTATTTTACTGTCTATATAAAATAAAAGATTTACACCATTCATATCTCCACGGTCTATATGGAGATATGTTGGCTACCTGATCGGGGGTTAAGGGAATGGTTTGGTAAGCGTCTTGCCTTGTTCAGTGTATAGATCCTGCAAAGACCTGGGTCAAGCTTAGTAGGACCTCCTTCAATACCCACTGGTATTGGATGGTTGGGGTTCGAATTTCTTGATCCCCTCATATGTAAACTACTATTAAAACATTAACCCGGCTACTTAGGATTGTATCCCTGCTGACTCAAACTACTTAGCCGAGGGTAACGTCACCTTCAAAAGAGAGGCCTACCACATTACGCATTAATAACCTAATTAATTATCTTTCAATAATCCAACCCTTTAGGATTGTATCCTTGCTGACTCAAACTACTGGGTTGAGGGTAACGTCAACTTCAAAAGAGGGGCATACTACTATAACTAAGATAACCTCTTAAAAAGTGCAAAAGTGCGGAAATAATCAAAGGTTACACTAAAGGGGAGTCGGATCCAAGTGATGCATCTTGTCTATCTGTTTTATTTTTATTTTCAGCATTTTTAGTTTTTTTTCATGTTTAAACCTTTTTCTAAAATTTTGATTTGATTAGACGTTGAGAATAAACCGGTACTAAAAGCTCTTGTGTCCTTGGACGACCTCGGTATCTTACCAACGCTATACTACGCTCACGATGGGTGCACTTGCCCATATGTGTGTTTAGTGTTAGTAAAATATCATGTTTTATAAATTTAAAACTTGACTAAAGTGTAAAAAGGGCTAAAAATATACATAAAAACCTATCACACTACACATGCATCACTAGCTACATCATCAGAGAAATACATTATGGCATCTGCGGAATCCATGCCGGACCAAAAATGATCGTAACCAAAGTCAAGAACGCAGGGTATTACTGGCCCGGGATGCACGAAAGTGCGGTAAAAGAGCTCCAACAATGTGATGAATGTCAGAAAAACGCACCAATAAGCCTCCGAGGGAAGAAAGAGATGATCCCAGTAACTGCTGCATGGCCCTTTCTAAAGTGGGGCGTCGACATAGTTGGGCCTTTCCCACGATCAAGCGGAAGTGCTCAGTATTTGCTAGTAGCAGTAGATTATTTCACCAAGTGGGTGGAAGCAAGACCATTCACGGTTATCTCTGGCTATAATGTGACAAGGTTCTTCTGGGAGCAGATCGTGTGTTGTTTCGGTCTTCCGCTATATATAGTGAGCGATAATGCAAAACAATTTGCATAGAACCCATTCAAGCGGTGGTGTGAGAATCTGAAAATTAACCAAGTCTTCTCCTCGGTCGCTCACCCACAGGGGAACGGGCAGGTTGAGCAGATAAACCGCCGAATCGTTGATGGGATGAAAAGAAGGCTCGGATACGAAGGCAAAGGGTGGGCAGACGAGTTACCGAATGTACTATCACAAGACCAACAACGGAGAAACGCCGTTCAGCCTCACATACGGCACTGAAGCAGTGATCCCCGCAGAGATCGGGCTCCCAAATCAAAGGTGCAGAAATTAGGAGGAAAACGAACAGGAGCTCCGATCCAATCTCGATTTATTGGAGGAACGTCGGAACGTTGCTGCGATCAAAGAGGCCGATACAAAAAGAAAATCGAAAAGTACTACAACGCCCGTACCAAGCTCTATAAGTTTAAAATCGGAGACTATGAGCTCTGAAGCAACGACGCGAGTCGAGGCTCCCGGGAAGTTGACCCCAAAGTGGGAAGGACCGTATCGCATAAAAGAAGCTAGCGATAAAGGGTCCCACGTGCTCAAAAAGATCGACGGAACCTCCATCCCAAGAACATGAAATGAGATTCATCTGAAGAAAGGCTTCATGTAGACGCTTGCCCACCACGGGCCAAAAAGATCGCTACTTTTATTTCAGTATTTCCTTTTTTCATGTAAGTATCGGGAGGGTAATGCCCCGAGTATGTTTACATTTCCTTGTAAAATCCGGGAGGGCCTACCCCGGAAGATATAACTATATATCGAATAAAGCGATCTACATTTTGATAAAATAAACAATAGCATATCTATGCAAAAGTTCGAACAATACAAAATGTGCACAAACGGGCCTCGACCCATGCCTCGCGCCGATCGAGAAGGCTTAAATAGTTCAAAAACAACAAAATCTATTAAGCAAAAGGATCTGATTCGATCCGACCATAAAAAGCATAAAGGATTGAAGCAAATGAAACAAACTTATAAAAGTTTTGGCTACGATCCGGTCATCTAGATGGCCCAATAAAGATTTGGCTAAGTAGTGGAAGTTTGGACGCAAACTAAAACTAAAAAGCCAAGCATAAATATCATAACCAAATATACGATTCCATAAAACTAAGAAAACATGTCCAGCAAAATTATAACAAGCCCAGATTGTACGGTTACATGCCATAATCGAAATAAAAATATTATACGAATACAAAAGCAAGGTTCTTCTTAATCTTCCTTGACAATGGGAAGTTCACTCTTCTGCTTTATAACCGATAGAGGTTCGTTCACCAGTTCCAAAACCTTGTCAAGAACCGAGATGTGGAAATTATCAAAAGATTTGATTGCAACATCCAAGGTGTCCTTGGCTCCTTCATCATATCCGAGAACTTCCTCAACAGACCGAGCCGAACCTTTTACAGCTTGAAAGCCTTGCTTGATGCCATCGTTCACACCCACGGCATTAACGCTGTTCACCAGATCTGCAACCACCTTCTCCAACTCGGGGCTCTGATGAACTAGTTTAACGACCCAAGCTACCCCTTCCGTCAAAAACCACAGTTTTGTAAGCAAAAGTTCCGATGTAAGGCCTTACAACCCAACCATCACACCATCATACCGAGACAGTATGTCCTTCATATCCGAAACAGCATTCAAATGCGACTCCACAGCTCTATCACGGGCCCTTTCGAGCTCAGCTTTATCTAATAGGGAAACAAAAGACTTAAAGAGAAGCCAAGAAAACAAGAAAAAAAGGGCGTTTTACGAACGTACCATTAACCAAGCGATGATGGTCAGCTAAAAGTTGATCATAAGAGGACTGCATCTCCTTTAGCTCCGATTTACCTCTTTCTTCAACTTCAGACAATCTCTTCTCTAAACCTCCAAATTTCAACTTAAAATCCTCCAAGTCCTGAAGAGCTTTGTCCCGAGCCTCGTAAGCAGCCGCAGCTGAAGCTTGAGAAGCTTTATTGACTTATCTTGTCTCCGAGACCTGCTCCTTCAACCGGTTCACTTAGGTACGAAGTGATGAGACTTCCTGTTTAGTTTTTGACCGGATGCTATCTTTACTCTTTAAAGAGGCAACTTCACGTTTAAATCTACGACAGTTCGACTCCGCCTCAACCCACCGCTTATAAGTTTCGACCACCAGAGAATTAGATTGGGCCTGGTTCAGCATTAGAGCGTTTCCGAGTTCCGGACCACTCATTTTCCTATGATATGCGTGTTCAACAGGAGTACCAAAGTGAAACAGCGCCATTTTCGCAGAGAGAGCATCCACGATCCTGTCCTTATTAGCCAATGACCAATCGGGGACATATTTCTCCAAAGCATGAGCAGAATTCGCATCCACAGCCTCACCCGAACCTAGCTCCCGACATATAAAAACAGCTTCAGTTTCATACCACAAGGGGGAGGAAGAGTCACTATCTCCACCATCAATCTGCTGAGGACTCGGCCTTGAAATATTAGAGGCAACCCCGGTCGTAGGCTTACCCGAAGGAGAAGGATCGACTTTCTTAAAAGCTTGAGGATCGGGCATATTGACATCGTCAATCACCCTGGTAGCAGGCCCCCCAAAGGATAAAGGACTTGGGGGAAGAGTAACCGGACGATCCTTGGGGGTCTTGCCACCATGCAGGTGAGCATCCAGGTTCTTCAGTAAGCCACCAGCAGCAGAAAACCCAGTGACTTGATCGACTTCATCTTCCTCCAACACAATTGTTTTAAAATCTAACTTCTTCTTCAGTTTCTTTGGGTTCGGATCAGGTTTTGAAGAGGTGCTTCGTCCCCTTTTAAAACTAACTTGAGGACGAGCCTCAGCATCCTCATCATCATCTTCAGCATTCACTCCTTCGTCTTCCACAGAAAGATGCTCCGAACCATACAGAATAACTTTCGAACCGGACCCTTTCGCCTCGCTTGAACCCGTTTTCTTTCCTTTATCACCACCAACCATTACTGTCTCTTGAACCGAAGCCACATTCACTGTTCGTACCGAAGGAGCCGAGCCCGAACCTCCCTGGCCAGCCGAACCCCCTTGATCAGCCGGGATAATCGGCTCTCTGATCGGATAAAGGTTCTCCTTCACAACGTTAAGATATAATGGATCGCCTTTCGGTGTTCTTGTAGCCCGAATATCGAGCTCGGTGGAATCAAAAGATTTCAATCTCAAGGCTTCTTTCAAACCCATAACTGCACAAAGCAAGCAAATAATAATATTCATAGTCTCACATAAACAAAGCATACAATATATGTGTAAAAAACAATAACACAAGTATAGTACGAGAAACGTTATTTCTAGTTAAAAACGTAACTAACCCTCTCCGTTCCACTTAAGGGTAGGATAAAATGCCGGTTCGGACCAGATCGTGCTTATCCGTCCCATGACTAGAATGTGTTCCGGATATTTTTGAACACGCCCGACCTCCTTGATCAAAGCTGCATATAAATTTCTATCAAATTCGAAGTCTTCAGGAAGATGGGACTTTTTCAGCCTCCACGTCATCTCGGGAGGAACGCACCGATCGTCTACTAGGAAGAAACGATCATTCCAATCTTTTAAACTGGAGGTGATCCACGTGTAACAGCAAGCATTTTTCTTCCTAACTTCGAAGGTATACCAGTTACTAGACCGATTCAGCCTATAAAGAGCCCGGAACACATTCAAATCCATGTCGGACTCCAAGCCACGGCAGGCAAGCTCGAAATGGCACACCTTGGCAACGCCAAAAGGGTTCATCTGAGAAAGATGAACCTCGTGAAACATAAGAACCTCGACCAAGAACTTCGTCAAAGGGAGACGATAGTTGCAGTAGTCGAACATTCGGGTGTAAACACCTATCTTCCCCGGGACAAAAGGATAAATGGCCGTATTTTTTTGGGGAAGAATGGGGTTTAGAGAAGCGGGAATCGCGTATTGTTCCACATACCATCTCAGACCGTTTTGGTTTAAAATATTAAAACAACCGGACAAATTACTCTTATTAGCCATGACTAAAAGGAGACACTAACCTGCTCGATAACAGTGTTTTACCTCAAAGAAAAAGAAGAGGAAGAAGATGAAGTAAAAATGTGGAAATAAAAAGTTATTTTTTCCCTTTTATAGAGACATTCACCGCCTCAAGACAGCCAATCGAGTGGCGACACGTCATGATGAATGACGCATGTCAAAAGTCACATCGGTCAAAGAAAAGATAAAATAACCGACGATCACCAAACGAAAATCACCGCCAGAATTCAAAATTAAAAAATTAATAAAAACGGCAGCAGATAAAAGCACCGAATCACAAAAACTTCGCCATTTAGTTCGAAGCTTTTGCTAAACAAACACTACGAACTAGGGGGACTTGATGAGGATACGTCCTTGGTCGGACCGAATGCCCGATGAACACAAGGTCGGACCGTAAGCTTAAGGGGCTGGTCGCACCTAGTATCCCAGACGGAACGATCATTCACTTGGGTCCTTCCTAACTAACCCGGGGCCCACAGCTTTAACTATCTGATAGCGACTGGTCCGACCCTAACTAACTCGTCACGTCAGCATATCCAAAAGGTATAAATACCCCGCCATAACCTCCATCCAGGGGTAGTCGCTACTTTCTCTCTCTAAACTCTCCTCTCTCTCTCTCTCCCTGACTTACTTCTCCCCGCAAATACTTATTCTCACGCCCGAGTTAGGTCACAGAGAGACCCCCCTCCCTGTGACGAGGCTAACGATGTGTTTTTTTTCCTTGTGATCTTGCAGGTTTAGTCAAGGTCATCTGAAGCTCTACTCTTACCGGCTCGGACCAACTGGTTTTTGAGTCTTCAATAACAAAATGTATAGAAAACCCAAATATAACACATTGTGCGAAGGAACGAAACCGTGGTTGTATGGATACATGGTAGAAAGCATGGTATAAAAAGCTAGATTTTTTTTATAAAATAAAGAGAGAGTGGATAGTAATAGAGAGTATTGGTTTTTTAAAAAGTTAAGTGAAAAGGTTATATTTATAGAGATTTTTAGGAAAGATTTTTTTTAACTAATATGACCGTTCAACGCAAGTTTATGAAACAAGAATAACTTTGGTGTGACTTTTTTCGCGAGGAAGTAGGGATGGGCATTTGGTACCGGGTACCGGAACCGTACCGGGTATATTTGGTATCGGTACCAACTTTTTTCGTTTTTCGGTACAGGTACTGGTATTTACGGGTAAAACACCGATAAATACCGGTATCTGTACTGAACCAGTATATTCGGTACCGAACGGGTACCGTACTCATCCTTACAAGGAAGGGCATGCGGACACATATAGCGCCGCCTGTTTTGGTATGCCAAGATACCCAAGTAAAGAGGGTATAAAAACTACATGTGAAAGAAATGTTGAGTAATCCCTCCTTTTCATCATCTTGTGGGTCAACTGTCCGTTGGAGTCATCCCTGATATCCGTGCTTCTTTAATCATTCATAAATAAATTAATATTAATAATAATAATGTACAACCGAATAGAAAGAAGTAAAAATAAATAATAAATAAAAAGACCAAGCGAATAACACCAACGTACGATTAACCACTCATTTGCTTGCATTGAATCGAAAGCGATTTATGCGGCATAAGCACCGCACATCCTGCAAATCGAAGAATTACATTCCATTTCATTTTGTTGATATATAGTCCCCAGATGTATCTCTCCTTCCTTTGGCTTCGATAATGGTATAAACCCAGGATGCCCCCACACAATTTGATTCTGTTTCTCCACTCTTTAGCCATTTCCATCATGTATTTATACCTCCAAGGTACCCCCCTCTCAAATTCACCCTTCCTTCCCTTCCATTTTTGAATATTTCTTTGTTGAACAACAGGAATCATGGGCCGGAAGAACAGAGGAATGAGCAAAAGAAGCCCATCCAAAATCTGTAACAATTCCCCTGTTGTTGTTGACCCCACTTGTTTTTCATGTACAACGTTCAATATTCTTGCTCCGATATACAAGCGCCTTACGTATGAGGTAAACCTAAACCCCTGCCCTGATTATTCATCATTTGTTTGTGGGTTTTGGTTTTGGTTTTGGTTTTGGTTCTGATTTTGAAGAGATATGGTTTGGAAGAATAGGGTCGGGCTTGCAGAGAGAGTACTGTTCGGGCCTATTGGTTGAGTAGAAATGAGAAGATCTTGTACTTGTTGTTGCGACAACGTTCCTCGATTATATGTTTGCAGGTTTTCATCTTCCCAACTTTATGAATTCATTATTACTGAAACTAATTTATCTTAACGGTCATGCATATCTCTTTCAATAATCAAGGGGTGTTTCCGATATTAGTCAAAAGTTAAATCATTAAAAATTGGCTTAAAATAGTTGTTCTTTACACCTATGCACGTTTTGAAGGGTCTTGCTAAACCGACACCCTAAAAGGGGGTTTTACGGAATCATTTCATCTAGTATACAGGCGTATTGCCCCCTTTATACCTCCTCAAATCAACAGTGGGTTGATTACCGGCCCACTATTGATTTGAGGAGTATACGGGTCAGCCTAAACCCGACCCATTTTATTAAATGGGTCGAGTTAGTCGACCCAAACCTGTTTCTAGCTTTTAATCAAAACTTGATTTGAAAACTGTTACTGGTGTCTGTTAGGAATTTTGGGTTGACAATGAAGAACTTGTGGATATGTATGACACAAAGCTTGGGGATGCAGGTTATGTCAGTTTCAAGCTTCCACGAACGAATAATCGTGGAGACGGTACGCTTTCACTGAAATAGCATTTCTTCATGAAGTTTTGTGTTCGACTTCATATTGTTATATACTTTTGACAGGCTTGTTAACTGCTGTCCATAAAGACTACTTTCGAGTTATCAACCATAGAGAATTCCTCTTTAATGATTTTGGAGACCGGGTTGCTCAGCTTTTGCACGTTGAAGTAATTGCGCCCTTTGCACAATGCCGATCCAAGAACATGTGTCGTGAAATGCTTATAGTTAACACTCATTTGTTATTCCCACATGATTCAAGTCTGTCTTTGGAAAGACTGAGACAGGTGTACAAAATCTTGCAGTCTGTTGATGCTTATCAAAAAGAGAACAATCTTGATCCTTTGCCAATTATTTTATGCGGGTAAACTAACATGATCATTTGTCTGTCTTCCAAGTTTAAGCTTGTTGTGTTAACTAATGTTGTGATTTTTTTCAGTGACTGGAATGGGAGCAAACGAGGTCATGTTTACAGGTTCTTGAGATCGCAAGGATTTGAATCATCGTATGATACAGCTCATCATTATACAGATGCTGATGCACACAAGGTCAATATCTTTACAATCTTTTTTCATTGGTCGTGTTTTGATCGAACTAATTTGTTTACCATGTATGCAGTGGGTTAGCCATAGAAATCATCGTGGAAACATATGTGGTGTAGATTTTATATGGTTTCTTAATCCAAACAAATATCGAAAATTACTAAAAACGAGTTGGAGTGAAGCCGTCTTTGGATTGTTCAAGGTATGATATGTGGTTTCTTTAGATCTTTACCAAGTTGTGCATGTGTTTGGTTCTAATCAGGATTTTTCTATTTATAGTATCAAGTGAGTCGGGCCTCACTAACGGATGAAGACGCATTTGCATTTTTGAAGGCGGTGAGCAACGGTGAACATATTACGTACACGGGATTTTGTGAAGCATTGCGTCAGGTATTTTAATAGCAAAATATATGCATATAGTATACCTTTTTTGTCAACTTGACCTTGTATTGTTGTTTCAAATGCAGCTTAATCTTATAGGTAAAGCGTATGGCCTTAGCGAGGAGGAAATCGAAGACTTGTGGCTCCAAGCAGACATCGATGGAAATGGCGTTCTGGACTACAAAGAATTTCAGCAACGGATATGGAATCCAATGTGGAGTGATCAAATTGAAAGCCCAAACCAAGATCAAGAAGACAGTATGAATGGTACGCGTGCCACGATAGGATTGGATGTGAAAAAAGCAGAATTATTTCCAACAGAAACCGAAAATGGATGCTGGCCAGAAGACTATTCTTTATCGGATCATGCCAGCCTTACGGCTGTGTTTTCGCCTATTAGAATGACGAGCTCTCGGCTGAATTCTTTGTAGTCTTGTTCTATTTTTGAAGAAACGAAGAGTCAAATGACGATATGGACCGCTCTCGGCATGAGAATGTTGAGTGATCATCTTTGATGGTGTGGGTGGTATACTGGGAAACTTGAAGAAAATAGAATCTACAGGATATTGTTGATCATGGATTCTGATTGTTCAGTATATGTATTTGTATAGAAATATCAAACAAACACTTGAAAAGACCAATGATACAAAGAAGATGCATGCAACTATAGAATATAGAATGTGTTTCGACTTGTGTGTGATAAGATAACTCTACTCACAGTCTAATCAACGGTTATGCTGCTGAGTAAAATAAATTTTACCCAGTAGACTGTCTAGACTCGGTTTCTAACGAACTCTAAGCATTATTAACTCAAAGGTGCAAAATAACCGTTCTTACTTCAATGTTACATCCTTTCACAAATGTCATGACCCCCTCGAGTTGTACTCGCTTAATTTTATGTACATGGGTCAAATATAAAACGTTTACGTTCTTCGATTGGTTTATGTTTTAGCAATACGTTGTTATGTTTATTTTTTTATGTATGTTTTTAGTTGATCTACGTTTTGTCATACATAATACGTTTTCACGAAATTGTTCGAGTTACTTTACGTTTCAACGTTGCAGCAATATGAGATACCGTTTTTCTTAACTTAAAAGAAATACTATTTTCTTACGTGCTTGAAGTACATTTCGTTATTGCTGCAAGTTGGTTTATAATGTTTTGACGTAATTTTCTTGGTAATGAGTGAGGTGAAATTTAATACGTTTTTGTGCTTATTTTATGTATGTTTTTAGTTGGTCTACTTCGAGCCGGGGTCTCATTGGAAGCAACCTCTCTGTTCTTACGGGGTAGAGGTAAGGCTGTCTACATCTTACTCTCCTCAGACTCTACCTTAGCATTGCTATTGATGGGATTTACTAAGTATGATGATGATGATGATTTTAGTTGGTCTACGTTTTAACGTAAGTTTTGCTCGAAAACGAGTCGAGTAAGATATTTGATTGTAAAAATTCGAACTACTAGCTCTACATAAAATCAAAGAAATTAATAAAAGAAGAAAAAAAAAACAGAAGAGACCACGTGACTCTTCACCTGGTTCGTCCTGATCGAAAGGAAACAAAATCGAGTCATAGATGACGCGTTAGATGATAATAGATATGGTCTCATGTTACATAATTTACCTTGTGTGACGTGTCTTCATTCGATTAGCAGCCTCAGCTTTATCTTCCACCTCAAGCCTTTTTAAACCTTGTTCCGATTCTACCCTTGCTCCACTAGCCCACACTTTCTAGAAACGTGTGGTTTTATCGTAATTAAGACCCATAATAATCGTCAAACTAGTATACGCGGTATATACACAGAATGAAAACAGACCTTCGCTTCTCACATTCACTTTCCCCTTTCCCCACTCCCAATACCCAATCAAAAAAAAAAAATATTACTAATTTGCAAAAATAAATTAATGGAGGTGGTGGCTGCAAAATCACTTCCGGTGGGCTACCGGTTCCGTCCCACCGATGAAGAACTCGTGAATCATTACCTACGGTTGAAGATCAACGGCTTCGATAAAGAAGTTAGTTGTATCCGTGAAGTTGATGTCTGCAAGAAGGAGCCGTGGGACCTACCCGGTTAGTCCTTTCCCCTTTTTCCTTTTTTCATCATCTTCATATTTGGTGGTATACTCATAGTAATTGCAAGGTCGGTGGGTGGTTACTTACTGATTAGCGATTAATCGGGATTAATTGGATTGTGATTTTATATGCAATTTTTAGTTTTAGGCCAGTCATAAAGCCCCTTGTTGTAAGAGAGGGGCTTAAGTGTGTATTGGGGTTATATATGTATGGGCTTTATATATATATGTATGTCTATGTGTGTGAGAGGGGAAAGATTCATCGTGCCCACCTCCCCCGTAGCGCCCACCGAAGTGGTGTTGGCGGCGCCCCACTTTTGACATGATATGGCGCCCCATTACGGATGCTCTTACATGTATATACATACATATATTATAAGTATTTTGTTTAAGTTAACATGTTATAACCATAGTTGTCAAAGGCGCAAAGGGTGAGCCTTGGGCCTTAATGCAAGGCGCTTAAAAAGCGAGTGCCGTTTTAGACGAGTCGTCTAGTATAAAAAAATACAGTTTTTAGGGATTTTAGACATGTTTTAGGCTTCTTTAGGGCTAGTTTAAGTTGTTTTAGGTTGTTTACAGGCTTGTTTAGGGTTCTTATAATTGTTTCAAACATGTTCAAAAGATTTTTGACCGGAATTTCGTTGGAATTTGGCCTGAAATTGCGCCCGAGAGCCCGAAAATGGGGCTTTTGAAACGAATAGCTAGACGGTCACCGATTTTTGGCCAATTTGGGCTGGATTTGACCACTGTTGACCGTCTACTGATTAATTGGCCGATTAATGAAAATTACTCGGTAAACCTAGGACTAGCAATTAATCGGCGACTAATTGGAGGCTAGTCGGGCTTTTTACAACCATGGTAAATTGACCTGAATAAATTGGTTGCAGATTTGTCGGTGATTGAGTCCATCGACAACGAATGGTTCTTCTTCTGCCCGAAAGACCGCAAGTATCAGAACGGGCAGCGGTCGAATCGCGCTACGGTGTTTGGGTACTGGAAGGCTACTGGAAAAGATAGAATGATCAAGACGAGCAAGGGGAACAATTTAATAGGGAAGAAGAAGACACTTGTGTTTTATACTGGTCGGGCCCCAAAAGGGGAACGGACTCATTGGGTCATCCATGAGTATACTCCTACTGAAAAGGAACTTGATGGTACCCATCCTGGACAGGTGTTGTAATTGTATTATACTATTATTTATGTTAATTGTATTTAATGAAATGTGTCTTTTAGGGTTTAGGGTTGATGGTTTTGATTTTGTTATATTATTTGCAGAGTCCATATGTGCTTTGTCGTTTGTTTAAGAAGCATGATGGGAAGGATGAAAATGGTGAAGGTTTGGATTGTGCTGATGTTGTTGATCAGAGTGATGGGTCTCCTCCTTCGGTTGTAAAGTCTTGTATAGAAGATGGTCAATCGGAGCCCGTAACTCTAGTTTTGACGGGTCAGCCGAATGCACAACCTTCAAGTAATGGAGTTTTGAAACTCGAAGATCCTGATGGAAAAGATGATGCCTTTATGTTTCTTGATTGTCAGGACCATGACATTGATCACTCAAAATATCCAATGGTATGTGCCTATGTTTGTTTAAATATTTACATAATCAGAATTTGTAGCTTGCTGACTATTTGAGTCTGATTTAGCAGCCAGTTTTGGGTCTAGAAGAAGCTCTATGTTACTGGGATGCGTCAGCAGAAAATTTCGATTCAAAAATATTTTCGCCGTTGTATTCTCAGACGCCATTAGAACTTGGACATGCATATGATGGAATTGTAACCTATGGAAATGAACAAAACGGATTGCAGAATCAGTATGCAACAAATGATATGGAGTTCTGGAGTAATATGCTAGTTAAATCAGAACAGTCTTCTTTCAATGATTCTGGTTGGGTTTCATTTGCTCAAACTTCAATACCTGAAGTTCATATTAAAGAAAATGAATATAGCAGCGAGTCCGATGGTGAAGTCATGCAAAAACAGGTACGAGTTAAACACATCTTTTAGAAAGAAAACATTACTTGTAAATTACTGTACCTATGCAGTCAGTATCGGTGATATGTCGATATCACTAATATATCGGTTATCGGTCTCCATGTAAAATATTGGTGTCAAATACCAGTACTCGGATATTATCGGTGATATTGACCGATATATCACCGATTTTCCCGATATCAGTACCTTTTTCTTAGTTCTACCATTTGTCTCTCTTCTTATTGCTGCTACTAGTGTTTGAAGTCATAATTTCTTAATGAGTTCTTACTTGCTACAATTGTCAAGTGTTTTGCAAGTTGCAAAAGGTTAATTTGTTAATGGTAGGAGAGTATACTAAATTGCTATATATATATAAATTCAGCATGATATTAAAATTACTGATATCCCACTGCGATAAACGATATCTCAAATATCTGTTCTTGACTGATATCCGATTTTTTACCGCATTAACTGCATAGTACTATACTAACTTGTGGCATCTTGTGTTTTGTATTAGCCTTTGAGTAGGGATTTCTCTTTCAAAACCAGAGCTGGTCAAAGTAGCGCGGTCACAAAAGTTTCTTGCAGCAGCCAGAACAACGGTGCAGGAACTAATTCTGATTTGGGATTCAAAATCAGGAGTCGCCCTGAACAAAGTGTTGCCAATGGTGCAGACGTTAATGATCAAGGAACTGCACAAAGAAGAATTCGTATGCAAACGAAACTACAAGGGCACAATGGGATCAAGGAAGGCCAGAGTGCTAATGATTTAAGTTCGAGTGTGAAACCAAAAGCCGATTTTCTTGCAGGAATTCGTGTGCATATGAGTAAGGTGCTTCTGGTTGTGGGCTTGGGCGTAGGCATTGCTAGTTTATGGAGATGTTTAAGTTACTGATGACTTGTGTAGGGAAGAAGAGTTGACTGATTAGTGTGAGTTTAGTAGGCGTCTTATGTTCATATGTTCCCTTTTTGTTTTTGTTACTTTTTTTAGTATGGTAATGTTTAAATGAAAAGACTTTGTTAGATTGCTGTGTATGCTCCAACTGTGACCGACTAAAACTGATTAGAAAATCATATACTAAATAACTTAAAAGTAGGTGTTTTATACTTTTGATATTGTAAATATCAAAATAAATTTTCTTGAAATATACTTTTAAAACTAATTATCTAAAATTGATTATTTCAAATTATTATAAAAAGCCTAACAATAGCAGTAGTAATAATAAATACTTTCATGAAAACTAATACAAACCAAGTAGCTAGAAGTTATAACAATATATTCTTCCAATGAGAATAAATTCCAAAAACTCATTTCAAAACAACAAAAACCTAGGTGGTGAGCTCCATGATGGCACTCACTATGTCTCCATTGTGAGCCTTGAGAGCCTTGACCGCCTTGGGCCTTGACACACTGGCTTGAGTCATCACCAGATCAATGTCACGTGGCTCAACGCCTGTCTCATCAACTTCCTCTTCTTCTTCTTCTTCATCTGCCTGAGCGGCTGAAGCAGCAGCTGAAACATCCGATTTGCCCATCACTGAACCCATGTCAGGCATTCTGAATTGTTGAGCTGCTTGAGTTTGCAATTGTGAGCTCAGATCCTCAATCTTTGCCTCTCCAAATATCACATAGGTTTCCGAGTTTGGGCTTTTGAATACATCCGGCTTTGAGATGAAAAACATGACCTGTATAAACACATAAAGAAACCGGTTTTTTACAGTTTAGAGAGATGAAATCCATACCAACAATTAATGTAAGTTCCCATTTCAATCATAAGCATCCATGTGAGTGAAATCAAGTGGAAGTCTATGCAGGAAAATCAAGGTTTTAAAAACCGGTTTATACTGGCCGGTTAAACCATATGCCGGAAACTTGGCCGACACGGATCATACCGGCTATGCAGTTAATATCGGTGATATATCGGTCCCCTAGTAAAATATCGGTGTCAAACATCGGTCATAATATCGGTACTGATGTTATCGGCGATATTGACCGATATATCACTGAATTATTGGTGTTAAATTGCTATATATATACATAAATTGCTATATACATAAAATTACCGATATCCCACCAATATCTCACCGAGATAACCTATATCTCAAATATCGGTCCTAGACCGATATCCTATATTTTACCACATTAACTGCATAGCATACAAGTAAACCGAGGGAACGGCAAAGAAATTGTACCGCCAGTAAATTGGGTTATACGGCTTAAACCGATATACCGGTACTAGGCCAAAGGTTAAAATTTGGACTTTTAATCTTTTATGGGCCCAAAAAGATGACAATTTACCTTGTTAGTAAAACCAAGCGCCCAAAAAGGTACCAGTAGTGAATTTTTGGATTAGTTTTTGATTATGGAATAATTTTTATTACGGAATGATATAGTTTTGGATTATTTTTTGAGTTGAAATTGTATTTTATGGATATACAGGGTTAATTAGTCACCCAACCAGTTGAACACTTTGATATGTGCCATATGCATGCATCATGCAACCCTTCGTAGCAGATTAGTTTATTTTAGGGTAGTGTTAGTTTCTTAATTTCTTCTAGTCATGCAGTAGTGGGTCAAATTATCAAGTAGTGGGTAGTTTTTATGTTGAAGTAAAGGCATGAATGAAAAATTGGAGAGTTATTTTCTTGCTATTATTTTCTTCTGAGCTTTACCCACATACTTAGACCGGAGGGTATGGGGGCCGTCCCCATGCCCGTCCTCCCCCCGCCGCCCCAAAAGTTCCACCCCCAGCCCCGTCGCCGCCCACTCACACACACCTATACATACACACATACATATATATAAAAGGGTTCATCCCCCACCCCCCTAGGTCCATCCCCTTCAAGCCCCGCTTACGTGGCGGTGACGTGGCGTCCCATCCCCTTGGGGATGAGGCTCTCCATACCCTTTAGCCTTAATGGGTTATCTATAAATAAATAAAGCAATTGATTGATACATAACAAGTAACTTTGTGAGGGTAGATTTAATTAAAAAGCGGTTTGAGTGAAGAAAAGGTGAGTGAGTGACTTACATTTTTTGCCCTTTTAATGGTGACCCTGCTAACACCAAGAACAGGTTTCATCCCCAACTTCAACATCGCCTTTCGACTCTTTTTCTCACTCCTACTTTGCTTTGAGCTTTCACTCCCACCTGCTGCTTTAGAATTATTAACATAATAATAATATTCATCAACAAACAAACAAACAAACCAACCTTATACTGTTTTTTAAAGAAAGAAAAAACATATACTTTTGAAAAATAACTTCTTTACTGATTATAGAGCCCTAAATACTGAAAATATGATTACCTTGAGCAGCGTCGTCTTCTTTGTCATCCTCATCGTCGTCGGAATCATCGACGTCGTCTTCCTCCTTAACATCCTCCACCACACCCTCTACCACCGGAATCTCTTCCTGCACATTTCATTAACAGCCATGAAATCATAATGATAATTAAACGGATAATAATTTTAACAGCGTACCTCAATCTTCTTCTCGGATTCAATTTCTTCGACGACGGGTCCCGGCATATTTAGAAGCTGAGCAGTAGCAAGCACCGGTGTGGATGGATAATCTTCTTCCAAGGAAAGGAAGTGGTTGCAGACAGACAGAGACAAGCGGGTGGGTTTTACTCTTTAGGGTTCCTTTCTTGTTGGGCTTTTTTATTGGGCCTGACCCAACAACTCATCGATCACGTTGCATTTATTTGCATCCGTTACTTACTTCTTGCCCAACTTCAAAGGACAAGGACCGACCAACTAAAACTCTAACATTCATCCCAAGCTAGTTTGTTTATATAAAATTTCAATCCGAGTTAGATCTTATAGTAATTACCTAGTTGTCAAGAGGAATTATCTTTTGTGGGGAGACAAAGGTTAAATACTTAGGGGGGATGTAATTCAATATGATATTTACGGGGAAAAAAGCTTAGTTGTTCAAAAAAAATTTACCATGTTGTCTCAATCAAATAAGCTTATGTCCTTGATTCTCCTTTATATATCGGTAGTTTGGAATTGAAAAGGTAATGGCTCCCGACTGAACTATATGCTACGGCTGGCCGATCAAGATGAGTAGATGACTGAGGCTCGCATTCCAGAACTTAAAGGATCTCACTGAATAACTAACCATGGAAGTGACAGGTTCGGTAGGGACCACAAACACTCATCATCAAATATCCCAAATGTATAAATACCCCCATAAGTACAATCAAAGTATGTTTTCTCACTCGCCGAAACACATTTTCTCTCTCTAATTGTCTCATCTTCAAATATTTATCCTCGCGTTGGATGGTGGTCCCAGTCTACGACAAGCCTAACGGTTTACTATTTTGCAAGTTCTTAACCACATCAAGGATCCGGATCTGTTCTTGAACTTATCCAGGACCAAAATTTGGATCTTAAATTGGCGCCATCAGATTTCAAACAAACCCATTTATCCATTTCTTGATTTTGTGATCTATGGCAGCACATACATCTTATGTAGTGGATAACATCTTCGTTACAGAGGTGGACGTCTCTATTGTCACCTTTGTGTCTTCATTCACTATTACAGCTCCTCTGTGTTTTGGCACCACCACCAGTACTATTGCATACATGCCTTCTCATACTACCACGTATTCATTAGTGATAGTAGGTGCAGGAACAAGGGGTGGTGCGACAACCAGTTAATTTGACGATGCGATGTGGGTCGAAACAATTTAGGTCGAAGATTCCAATGAATTTACTTGAGGGTGTTTCGCACCCTCTAGAGTCCCATGTATTCCTCGTGGCTAAGGAAGCAAATTCATCAGAGACTCATACTTATATACCACTCCAAGGTTCTACCATCCTTGTATGTGGGATAAGTTCCCACTCAATTTCTTCCGGTCTAGAACATGTCACTTTAAGCATAGATATATCATTCATCTTACCTCCATTTTGGACCCGTCTTAGTTCTTCATGAATCTCTCATCAAGTCACAAAACCATTAACTAATAATGGGTTTAACAATAATTACATATAAATATTTGTGTTTAAACATATTGAAAACCATATTTTAGAGCTGATCTCATGTGTCTAGCTTCTGACACTTAGTTTGTAGTTGTTTTATCAATAAACAAAGCAAGACAATAAATGATTTCAACAACTTGATGAGATTTGTGCGAAATTAGAAATCAAATTATTACAAATGGATGATAACGAACTCTTGTTTTGATATCATTGTTAAATGAATACAAATACCCAAGTAGAATATTTCCTAATGATAAATCTCCTTTTACAAGAAAATAGCTCACACAATTGTGACCCTAAAGTTGTTTTATGAAATTTCGTACAATTGTTATGTGTCGCACTTGCTAAGAATCCATGAATGTGAATATATATCATATAACTAGCAGGGGCGGCCCTAAGGGTGGGGGTGGGCGGGAAGGACCACCAACCAGGGCTCGATATTTCGAATGACACAATTATTTAAAAAAAAAAACCCAATATATATATGTAAAAAAATTAAATAATAGGGTATACCTATACAAACACCAACATAGATCCACTTACAAAACTATTCTTATGGTTTAGATTAGTTATTAGTCCACTGGCCTTAGCTTGTATGAAAAACTAGTTTATATTATATATTTCATTATGGCCCAATGGCACGTTTTTTCGAGCTCGAATAGGGTACATGAATTCTCAGGGCCAGCCCTGAGAACTAGGGTCCTTGTGGATAGTAACAACAAAGATTTCATTAGTTGATTTGTTTCCGTATACTGCCATTGGTTCAGTGGTGTAGCTTTTAAGGGACCGGGGGTGTGCCCCCCCCCCCCCCCCCAATGTTTCTGTTAGACAAATTGAAAATAAATAATCCCACCTAACTCAATTTGGCCAATCATAATCCCAAGTCAGTTATTGACCGATAATAACCCGAACTGGTGATTTTTTTTTAAATAGTCACCCGTTAAAATAGCTTAACGGAGTTAAGGTTTTTTTTTTCCGAATTACAAACCGATGTTTTAGGGCTTTTGATCAGAACAAGGATACGAGTCGATTGATGTAAAACTTACCTCGAAACACTGCCTGAACCCACGAAAACGGTGCTTCAATTCGGGTGTTTAAACTCCCAATTAACAAAAATCAAGCCATTTCGAGCACAATTTCGAGGTAAGTTTTACATCAATCGACTCGTATCCTCGTTCTGATCAAAAGCCCTAAAACATCGGTTTATAATTTAGAAAAAAACTTAACTCCGTTAAACTATTTTAACGGCGGACTATTTTACAAAAACAATTGACCAGTTCGGATTATTATCGACCAATAACTGACTTGTGATTATTATAGGCCAAATTGAATTAGGTGAGATTATTTATTTCCAATTCGCCCCAAGTTTATTGTCAGAAATATTTATACATATTTTCGTATTGAGATAAAAAAAATATATGAACGGGCTAAACTTTAAATAAAGTTTGTTACTACTTTGTATATAAATCAAAGTTGAGAGTTCTTTTTTCTCTAAAAGGTTTTAAAGGTACTTACCATTTATCTTAAAGATTGTTGGGATGAGTTGCAATTCTTCGTCCAGGTACTTAACATTTATTTTGTATCATTGTAAATATTTGGTCTTTATTGTTTGACCCGACCCAAACATGTAACCCGAAACATATCATCATCATCATCATCGTACTCAGTATATCCCACCTATAGCAAAGCTAAGGTAGGGTCTGAGGAGGGTGGGATGTAGACAGCCTTACCTCTACCCCGTAGGAATAGAGAGGCTGCTTCCAATGAGACCCCCGGCTCGATTGTGGTTTTGCATCAAGCCTTGGACATAAGGCACATAACACTCAGCAATTGAGACAAACGCCAATTGGTGCATGTACCCCCTTGTCTTTCGGCTATCAACGCCACCACATGATGCCTGATTAACGATCCCCTCTTTTTAACGTTATTTTCACGAAATTAGTAAAATAACGTTAAAAATTAGTGCATTTTTGCTTTTGCCCCCCCCGAGCGCCCACACATATGTAACCCGAAACATAGCGATTGAAAAACTTTTTTTGGTCCCATGACCCCCCCCCCCCCCCCGGGCAACTTTTGGTCAAGGTCCGCCACTGCATTGGTTCTTAGACGTGTGCGCATGAAAGAAAAGTCGTTGCATGTTCTTTTCGGGCAGCTTTAACTTGATATACAATCTTGTTGGACAGATTTTGTGTGTTGCTCGTCGTGGTCGGAGGTATACAATTCTTTGGATATTCAAAGATAATTTAAAGTCTCTGTATTCTTGGAGGTATTCACTAAAAGGATCTTCCAAAGTCTTGAAGTGTCTTTAGTTTTATTTTGAACCGGAGAAAAGGGGGATATGAGGTCTCAACACGACATGCTCAATGTGTGGATTGGGGGTAGAGGATTCAGAACACATTCTGATAAAATGTCAAACAGCAGATGAGGTCTGGAAACAGATTTTGTGGTGGCTTAAATTACCTTTAAGTCAACAGATTAACACATTGAAATATTTTATGCAAACCATTGGCGAGCTGGGTCTATCAAAAAAGCGGGTAGAGGTTATTCATGCAGTTTTTTTCACAAACAATGTGGAGCCATTGGAACGCTAGAAACCAGAAAGTTTTCGAAGGAAAAAGGGATGTGCACTTACAAAGTCGTGGAGGAAATAAAAGAAAGTTCGTTCAAGTGGATCACAAATAGATCAAAGTTGTTGAACGTTAGATGGAGCGACTGGAGAAGATTTAATATAAATGTTTGATTGTAATATTTGATACGGATCCTCCGTGACCGGTAAACACCGGGTCAAGTAACCACCTTGTCCACGCTTCCATGATCACAGATTACCCACGTTTCCATTGCAAATCCTTTTTATCTTCATTTCATTTCTTTTTAAGGCAGTTATTCATGTAGTGGGTTAAATGCATTAGGTCCATGTTTCATTTCTTTCATGCACATGCACGTTGCTTCTTGTAAGCCTATATAAGGCCTTTGGTTTTATTAAATGTTAAGAAGAAAATTATTGAAAAAAGTATTGTTTCGTTTCTCTTATCTAGTTCTTGGAGCCTAACCCACTTGGGAGATTAGTCATCTCGAATCAGCTACTATCAGGTTCATTGTTTCTGTAATCAGGGGCGGACCCACATTGGTGCCATCGGGGTCCCCGGACCCCAATCTTTTTAAAAAAATAGTAGATTCGGTATATTAAATTGTATATGGACCCCATAAATACAATTAGGTGGACACCATAGAAATAAAAAGAAAGCTGGTGTAGTGGTAAATTTCCCTCTTTTCCACCAAGAGGTCATGGATTCAATCCTTGATAAGCCCATTTTTCTTGTTTTTTTAAAAATCTAGTTCAAACCTCACTTTGACTCGACCCGAACGAGGACTGACCCGAAAATGGACCCCATTGAAATAAAATCCTGGGTCCGCCACTGTCTGTAATGTTCCCTTCTTTTATATTTTATCCTCCCTAGCTTCTTGTTGGGCCGGACTGTTCGGTGCTTTTAATAAAAATTTTCCGTTGCCTGTAAAAAAAAATCTTAAGTATTAGGGTTTGTGTTCTTCTAATCAATTTTAGGTTTCTGTTTTCGAAATCAAATTTGGGTTTTGTTCTTTAAATCAATATCGATTTTTAAATGAGATAATCTTACTTAACGCAATATCTATTTGAACCAAATGAATGAATGTCACTTTTTATGGCAACAAGGTATTTATTTGTAAGCTAAAACCTTGAGGCTTACGTCATTCAACCTCATTTGTGGAATTACTTATTGAAGAGGTATGGTCCCAATTCCCTGCCCACATGGCAGGGACCACACCACTTTTCCATCCTATGTGGCGCCGACATCAACAATGTCATCCAGAAGCTTCTGGAAAACATCAAGGTGGCACCAAAGATGCTCCATCCGACAAAAAGGACAACACGTGTCACCAGTCATCAAGTGCCAGGTAGGCCTGCGACGAATCAAGGAGCAGTCCAACAACACCAGTACGACGTCTCCAAAATAGGCAAATGTAAGCGCGCCACGCGTACCACTACACTGACCACAGCAGAGGAGACCAAGAGGATATTCCCCTTGGTCGGACAGCTGGCGCGCAACCACAGCTGGCACAGCTGCTCCTCCCTCCTTCACCCTCCGGCTATAAATAGGGCCCTTCATCATCCAGGTTGAATCATCTTGCTCTCTACACCCTCACACTGTTTATTCTCCCTCAGAACAGAACTTATTCTCACGCCGGAGCCTGGTTAAGAGGGAAACCCCCACATTCCCCTCTTAACGAGACTAACGGTGTTGCTGTTTTGCAGGATCCAGGTCATTTCTACGAGTAAGAAAGGAGATTGAACTCACAGAAGAAATAACCCCACAGATTTACCCTGGTGTTAACCTGTGTTTCATCATTGGCGCCATCCGCTTTTAGCAAAAAACCACTCTCATCTCTTTTCTTTTTTGAAAAACACTCGTCAAAATGGCTGAAGCAAACCCTTCCCACCAAGTGGACGGAGACGTTTCTTCCTTTGAGCTCGTTTCGGACACCGTGCACGTCCAAAGGGGCCAGAGGAACGAGATTATCCAGGAAGGACAAATGAACAACGATTTTCCTAGTATTTTTTGGAGTGCATCCAGGGTTGTTAGCCAAAATACAACTGGTGCTACTTTCCAAACCCCACCTAGGATCATCACCCAAACTACAAATGGAGCCACTTTCCAACCTCCGTCGGGGGTAGTCCAACAAACACCTCCACCAGTGCAAACACAAAGCCATGGAGCTGGCCCCTCAGCTCCATCGGACCAAACACAACTGAACTTCTCTTCACTACTAGGGCTACCCGAAGGAAAAACTCTGGCTTCCTGGTATGCCGAACAAATGGCGTCTATAAACCTTGTTTACACACAGCTCAGTGCGCAGCAAGCTCTGCTTTAAGCACAAGCCAACCAGTCCGCATTTGTCACCCCACTGCAAAGGCCTTTGAGCGCTCCCATGCCTCAACAGACCAATGCATTCAATTTACGCCCTGAATCAGTACCTGCACCACACATCAGAAGGCCGAGCGCGCACGACACGCGCGATACTTACGGTGAAACAGAAAGCAATTATGTGCAGTACTCTCACCAACCAAGAAAGCCAATACAAAGTCGTTTAGGTCCGCGCAACATAAACGACGAGCTCGATAACTATGAAGAAGAAGAAGAAGACGAGACGTACAAAGAAAGTACAGTGTTCAGTAGGTTACCGCCAGAGCATGAAGTATACAAACCTCGCAAACGCGCAGGTTATAACCCAAAAGCAGAGCATGATTACACTTTGAGCTATCGTCCAGACGACATGGCTGAGAATTCAAAATTCATTAGAGAGATCGCCACGGCTGCTATCGATAAAACGAAATTGCCACACAACGTGGGCAAATACAACGGGTTGACAGACCCAGACGATCACCTTCAAGTTTTTAACGGTGCTGGAGCAACAGGCGGATGGAATTTACCAACTTGGTGCCATCTCTTCGCGCAAACCTTCGTCGGCGCAGCACGCGTCTGGTTTGACAGCCTACCAGCAGGAAAAATCAAATCATGGGTCGATTTCCGAGAGAAGTTCCTTGCACATTTCTCTCAGCAACGTAGACACACCAGAGACCCAGCTGATTGTTTAAACATATGGCGCAGAGACCACGAGAGTATGGAAGACTTCATCACTAGGTACAACAAAGAATGTCTGGAAATAGGAGACGTAGGCGAAAAGATGATGCGCGCACACTTCATGAGGGCAGTTAAGTGCGATGATCTAATCAAACCTATAAAGGGAAGAGACGGAGGACCCAAAGATTGGGAAACCTTCATTGAAGCAGCAAAAACCATTGCGCAGTCTGATAGACAGTTGACCGGTGATGACAACCGTCAGCGCGGATACAACCATAACGACCGGCATAACAAGAAAGGCAGAAGCCAACCATGGAAAACATCCGGTCACAGAGAAAGAAGCCCAGCAAGGGAGGATGCGCACCACACAATCAATCAGATAGCTCACCGGAAAGAGGTGAAAAGAGAAAACAGGGAGAAACAATGGACACTCCTAACGAAAACTCCTTCAGAAGTCTTGGCAACTGAGAACCACCAGTTCAAGCCACCGCTACAAATGCGCAACAAGAGGGGCCAAGACCCAAATCTTTTCTGCGAGTTTCACAAAGACACAGGCCACTTAACCGACGATTGCTTCAGCCTCAAGCAAGAAATCGAAAGGGCCTTAAGAGACGGAAAGCTAACTCATCTGGTAAAAGGGGGAAAGCGTGATTACCGCCAGATACAAAGAAGAGACGAAGGATCAGATAACAAAAAGCTCCGGAAATTGGAAACCCACATGATTCAGGGAGGTCAGTGAAGGCCAAAGAAAAACTACAACAAGCGCACACAAGACGACTCGTGGCGTGAAAGGCAGGTTGTTTTCCCTATCGTAAGAGGAGGCCCAAGAGAAAGAAGACCCATAGTCATCTCGGGCGTGATCGGGCACTACCAAACCGATTACATTTTCATTGACCCAGGGAGCACCGCGGATATCATATATGAACAATGTTTTAATCAATTCGATCAGGAGGATAAGGCGCGCTTAGAACCAGTTGATTACCCACTCACTGGTTTCTGCAATGAAGCCGTTTTTCCCCTTGGATAGATATCGTTCCCGGTGTTACTCTCGGATGGAAGGAATTCAAGAACGGAAGATGTTACATTCATGGTGCTACCCGCGCATTCAAGGCACGACATTCTGCTAGGAAGAGAATCCCAAGGCGCTTTAGCATGATCTGCTCCGGCCCACATTCAGCTGTGGGATTCCCAACAGAAACAGGGGTGGCAATAATATACGCAAGCAAGGAAGTCTTAACAACAGATGAACTCAGACCCGCAAAGGCAAGTAAACCAGCACCACGCCAGGAGGCAGAAAAATGGGTGTTAAACAGCGCATACCCGGAACAGACAGTAACCTTAGGACCTGCAATGTCCGATCTAACGCGCGCGGCGCTAAAAAAGCTGTTGTTCCAAAACATGGATGTGTTCGCCTGGACACCGGCAGACATGGTAGGTGTTCCACGGCACATAGCTGAACATCGATTAAACGTCTCAGAAGAAGCAAAACGGGTGGTGCATGCCAAGCGCCACTTGGGAGACATAAAGCACGACGCTATGAAAGAGCAGGCGATGGAGCTGTTAAATGCGGGAATCATCAGAGAAGTCAGATACCAAACATGGGTAGCAAGCCCAGTGATGGTCCAAAAGAACAACGGTAGCTGGAGAATGTGCGTAGATTACAAGGATCTGAACAAGGCATGTCCACGCGACTGCTACGCCTTACCAGATATCGACGAAAAGATTGATTCGCTAGCAACATTCAGATGGAAATGTTTCCTGGACTGTTACAAAGGGTATCACCAGGTGCAGATGGCCGTGCAAGATGAAGACAAAACCGCATTCCGAACACCGACAGGGCTATACTGCTACACCAAGATGCCGTTCGGTTTAAAGAATGCAGGCGCGACCTACCAGAGATTGATGAATGAGACTTTCCATGATGCCATCGGCAAATACATCGAAGTGTATATGGACGACTTAGTCATTATGAGAAAAGAAGAGAATACAATGCTGATGAACATCCAAAAAACGTTTGACACCTTGCGCGGAGTAAGTATCAAGCTTAACCCAGCAAAATGCTCTTTCGGCATGGAAGAGGGAAAATTCCTGGGTTTCATCGTCACAAAAGATGGCTTCAAAGTAAATCCTGATAAGATACAAGCAATCGAACGCATGCCTTCACCTTCAACGATCAAGGAGATGCAAAAATTGGCAGGGCGGCTGGCAGCACTTAACCGTTTCCTGGCCAATCACGCAGCCAAATCTTTCCCGTTCATCAAAACACTACGCAACTGCATGAAGAAAAGCCAATTTCAGTGGACTCCGGAAGCCGAGAGCGCATTCCGCGAGATGAAAGATTGCCTCATCAAGTTACCAACATTAACTGCACCAGTCAAGGGAGAGCCTCTGGTGCTATACTTATCAGCCTCCGACAGAGCAGTAGGAGCAGTGTTACTTGTTGATCGACAAGGTGTCCAAACACCAGTTTACTATGTGTCACGAACCTTGACCGACCCAGAAACCCGGTATGCCATCATGGAGAAACTCGTACTCGCATTGATCCATGCATCAAGACGGTTGCGCAGGTACTTTGCCAACCACGTCATTCAAGTATTAACAAACTACAATATTGGCAACATACTAGCAAGGCCAGAGATTTCAGGAAGACTAGCAAAGTGGGCGATAGAACTTGGTGGCCTTAATGTGGTTTTCCGGCCAAGGCCAGCAATCAAGGGCCAAGTGCTAGCAGACTTCATGACAGAGGTGCCTGACGACAAAGATCGGGAATGTCAAGCAATGGAAAAAGCCGAAAGACAGCAAGTAGAAGAACCGTGGTTATTATACACAGACGGCGCGTCTAACGAAGACGGCGCGGGCGCAGGGCTTCGGCTGGTAAGCCCTGACAAACATGAATTCACCTACGCCATACGTTTGGATTTTAAGAGCACGAACAATGAAGCTGAATATGAAGCTTTCCTCGCTGGCTTAAGATTGGCAATCAAAATGGGAGTTAAACACATCGAAGCGCATGTGGACTCCATGTTAGTGGCCGGGCAAATCAACGGACAATACGAAGCCAAAGGAGATGTAATGGCGCTCTACCTGAGTCAAGCAAAGACGTTGCTACAAACTTTCTATTCCTACAAGGTGCACCACATTAATAGAAGTGAGAATAAACCAGCAGACGCGATGAGTAAACTCGCATCTACAAGCTTCCAACACCTGGCAAAGGACGTGCGCATAGAAGTTTTGAGCAACCCATCAGTGCCGCTAAGAGAAGTAAGTGTCATTCAGGTAGGTACAACGTCATGGATGACTCCGATAATAGCGTACCTTCAATCTGGAGTACTCCCAGAGAACAAAGCCGAAGCGAGAAAAATCCAGTACAAGGCAGAGCACTATCAGATGGCTGATGGAATTTTGTATCGAAAATCATACCTTGGGCCACTATTACGATGCGTAGACCCCGAAGACGCAAACTATTTGATCAGAGAAGTACATGAAGGAATTTGTGGTATACACGCCGGGCCAAGAATGGTGGTGGCAAAGGTGATGAATGCAGGGTACTACTGGCCCGGAATGCATTTAGATGCAGTAAGAGAATTGAGGAAATGCAGTGGATGCCAAAGACACGCCCCGAAAACGATGCGCCCCAAGAATGAATTAGTACCAGTCACAACGGCGTGGCCTTTTCAACAGTGAGGAATAGATATGGTCGGCCCTTTCCCCGAAGCCCCAGGTGCTGTCAAATTCATAATAGTCGCAGTCGACTATTTTACCAAATGGGTAGAGGCAAAGGCACTTGCATCAACCATATCCACTGTCGTTAAAAGATTCATATGGGAACAAATCATATGCCGTTTCGGACTACCACTCAAGATCATCACTGACAACGGAACGAACTTTGCCGCAGACACTCTTCAACAGTGGTTTAAAGAATTACACATTGAGCACACCTTCTCCTCGGTTGCGCACCCGCAGGGGAACGGTCAAGTGGAAGCCGTCAACAAGAGTATTGTCGATGGAATCAAGGCAAGATTGGGAGACAAGAGAAGAGGTTGGGTCGACGAACTGCCCAGCATACTATGGGCCCATAGAACAATGCCGAAAACGAGTAACGAGGAGACACCGTTTAGCTTGGTTTACGGGTCCGAAGCTGTGATACCAGCTGAGATGGGGCTGCCATCACCTAGAAGGCTTTCCATGAACGTGATCAACAACGAGGAAGAACGGAGGTTAGACCTCGATCTCCTAGAAGAAAGGAGAGAGGTGGCGGCGATAAATGAAGCAAAGTACAAGACAAAGCTGGAGAAGTATTACAACTCCAAAGTCCGCATCTGCACCTTCAATCCAGGAGATTATGTCCTAAGGGACAATGAGGCGTCTAACGCCGAAAAACCAGGAAAGCTAGCCCCCAAGTGGGAAGGTCCATATGTTATCGACACAATACTCGGAAAGGGAGCCTACAAGCTGCGCACCACAGACAACAAGGAGGTTCCACGAACTTAGAACGCTCAACAGCTGAGAAAGTGTTACCTGTAAAAAGATTATGTAATTGCAATGGCTGAATCGCCAACACATTCATAGTAATGCAAGAAGTGTTTGGCTGTCTTTCTATTATGCAAATTTCTTGTCACAACTGCATATATTACTTTGGGCGTACACGAAAACATCAATGGCTCGACCATAGGAAACGTTGTAGACCTCCAAGGCTCGTCACCACCAAGTGCACAGCCGGGTCAGAAACACAACTAAAGCCTACAAAACGCCAAAACAAAACTTCGTGCCCACATAAACACGAAAACGTCGAGCACAGGATAAACAAACATTGTAAATACCCCCAAGGCTGAGCACAGCTGGGTAAACACAATAACCTGTAACTCGATCACTTCGTAACTAACACAACAAAACCTGTCAGCGCCATCATTCATTCGTGACACCTGAATCAAAGTAATTATACATGCACATATTATGACGATAACAAAATTCGCATAAAACAAAAGGCGAATACTAACATAAGAAGCGTCAAGCATAGCCAAATATTCACAGGCATAACAAGTAAGCAAAAATTAAAATTGTTCACGAAATTGTCAAATGATTACAGGACCGTCTACGGCCATACGCGACACGCAGGCCGGAATCCTTCATTCAGGATGACTGGTTCCAGCACCTCCAGCCGCGTTACCTTCATCGCCAAGAGCCTTCTTCAACAAGGCAACACCATCGGGCTTCCGAGCCAATTTTTGGGCGGCTTTGACAACCGCAAACTCAAGGGACTCAAATCCTTGACGTTTTTCAGCGTACCGAGCGACACAGTCAGTCTTGTACAACTCAAAATTCTTCAATGGTTCCTTCGATTCAGCTGCAGCTCTTCCTTCCGCATACCCTTCCTTTCGACCAAGATCGCGTGCAGCTTCCCCAAGCTCATACATGTACTGGGCCAATTCCTCAGAACTGGCAATGCGCTGGGCGATCTGCAAGGCAGTACACACATGAAGCAACAAAACAACGAAAACAAACAAACAACACAAGAAACAAAGGAAGTTACCAAAGGTACAGCACGCGATAGCAGCCACTTGCTATCAGCAGAAACCTCTTCAACCAGAAATTCAGAGGCCTTGCATTCAGCAGTCTTCTCCTCAAGAAGGCGTTCGGCAGCTTCACAATCAGCAACCTTCTGCTTAGCAAGGTTTTCCAGGTTGCCAATACGATCAACATACTCCTTCTCTTTCTTCTCAAACGCAACACGTGCCCGTTGAGCTTCCTCAGCAATCTCTGTCTTTTCACCAGACAAACGTACAATAGCGTCACGTTGAGATTTCAGCTCGGCATTAGTACGTTCACACGCAGCTTCCCAATTTTTCTGCTTGTCAACATTGACTTGCTTCTCTTGGGCAAGTTTCTGTTCTGCATCAGATACCCTCCACGTCAACCCCTTCTTCTCAGTATTAAATTTTTCTCTCTCTTCCGCAAATAGCTTCTTTTCATTTTCAAACTCAAGAGTGTCTTCCCCCATCAGTTTCCACTCACGGACAATCTCCTGAGAAGTGGACAAGAAGTTAACCCCGGCATGAACATGATCATCTAACAGTTCTAACCGGCGGCGCCTCTTCTGAAACAACCTTTCAGCTGGGGGGAGAGACAAAGAGAAGAAATCATGACAGTTGCCCAGATCATTCATCCTGGAACCTTGGGTTAAATTCCAGCGAGGGACATGTGGGAGATCATCACAAGCAGGGTTCTGTGTATCAAAAGAATCAACACGAACATTCTCGAACTGAGGGCTGCGGACAACACCTGAAGTAGCCCCACCACCATCACCCGGAGGGTGTTTAGTGTAAATGGTTTGATGTGGAGCAGTTTGACTGGACTCCACCGCATGGTCAGCAACCTTACCTTTACCAACCCCACCATCGCCACCAGCAGTATCACCACCACCTTCACCCACCTCTTCAGCACGCACATCATCTTCTTTCCTCTTCTTACCAGGGATATCATGAGGGGGAGACAACCCAAATGTCCTCGACGGCGGAGAAGCGGGAGGAGTAATTTGCGAAATATCAATATTGCGTAAAGTCTTGGCTGGCTTGGCACCTGAACGAACAAGACATTCAGAGAAAAAGTATGGAAAATAAGCAACCAGGAAAAGCCAAACGGAAAAACTGATAAAGCGAGTACCAGAAGCTTCATAAATCTTCTCCAACAGATTCCCTTGCTTTTGAGTAAAAACGCCCAGATCAACCTCCGATTCCGAAGGAGCTGGAGGAGGCTCCTTCTGAAGTTTAGCCTTTTTTGAAGCAAGAAGAGCAGCAGCCTGCTCGTCAAGTTTCCGCTTGTGGTCCGCAACAGCTTTTTTCTTCATCAGTTCCGTCAAGGTAGCGCGGTCGTCCGGATCAGACCCACGATGTTTCTCTCCGCTCCCTAAGCCGAACAACGTATCATAAACTACAACGTAATCTAGGACAGGAAGAGTAGAAGGTCGCTTACGAGGAGTTTCAGTGGCATGTTCCTCAGCCTTTTTCCCTTTCCCTTCAGGTTGGTCAGTTTTTGTTTTTCTCCTTGTCTCCAATTGCTCAGCAGTCTCAACCGGAATCTCCACATCATCATCAACAGACTCGTTCACCGGCTCATGCACAACCCCCTGCGCCGGACCTGCACGCGGGGAACGAGAAGTTAGGTCTTCAAAAGATCTGCCAGACCCATCACTCGAGAGAACGATAACTTCCTCTCGAATAAAATCAAAAGCATCATCATCATCCTCACTATCTTCACCTAAGACAGTGTTGGCATAAGTGGTAAAACTCTCATTGGTCGGATGCAGGAAACGACCACGGATCTGATCCAACCAAGGTTGTTTCCCAGCCTTTTGAATAGCCTCAACCATGGCACCACCGGCCTTCGAATCCAGAACATTCAACAAGGTGTAACCCACTGCAAAAAACACGAGGATGAAGAATAACGACAAAAACAACACAAAAATATATATATAAAAGAGAGACAACAAGTTATGGAACTATACATACGTTTGCCTTCATAACCATAAACTGGGACCCCCAAAGGATGCTTCGGAACCCACAACATACTCATCCCAGCACCCACCAACGCCATCTCCTCAAGCTGAAGAATAGGTGTAGCTTTATGTGTCAACTTTTTGTACCAGGCTTGCTCAGAAAAATCCGCAACCACATCAACCTTGGGGATTCCCTCACTCCCGGCCCGGTAATGCATATCTACCGGAATAACCCCTCGGCGAATATAGAAAAAAATTTGTTTCCAGTCGTGAAGACTCTTCAAAGGAGCAGAACAAACCGGAGCAACACCAATCCGAGAGTTAAAAGAATAAAAACCACTTGTATACGAAACGGTATAGAAGACGTTGAACATCGCAAACGTTGGATCCAAACGGTTAGCCATGCAAACAAACTCAAAAAGAGTAATACGGGGAAGCCCGATAGCATTGATCTGAGAAATGTGAAGCCCATAATTCCTCAACACATCAGCAGTAAATCTAGTCATCGGGAGCCTGAAGTTGCCTTCCCGGAAGAACGCAGCATACAAAGTAATATAACCGGGAGGAGCGTCCATGGCAGTAGAACCAGGGGTGGGGAATTAAGCACCCCATTCAGGCAAGAAACCCATCTCCCTCACAAGATTGTGGAACTCCTCTTCCTTCCACCCTATGACCGCCTGGTCAGGACCCGGAGGAGTCCTCCCTTTATTCCTTTTCTTCTTTGACGACGGATTCGTACCAGACATATTGTGAGAAGATGAACAATAATGTAGATGAACTCAAGAAAAGAGGAATCAAGATAGAGGAAGAAGAGAGAAAACCGGAGTTCAAAATTTGAAAAGTGAAGAATATGCAAGAAACCGCCATATATTTATACCCATCGCATTTAATGCGATGGGTAGTGGGCCGTCAGAATCTGGAAAAGCAGTCAATAGGGGAGAGACACGTCAGAAGAGAGAGAAGACGGCACCTCTTTTTTCGGGAGCAGGTGAACAGACGCCTGACACCTCGCCGAAAAGTAACTGACAGTGACTGAAAAGGCGCCTGTTCACCTTCGATAAGACAGGGGACACGTGACAGTCACATCAGTCACTCCCTCCCAAGACAACAAAACTTCCTCCAGAAGACAACAGCAACTGCCATTGCGCCATGCGTCCATTTGGCTCAACTTTCACAAGTGGCCAAAACCCATGCGCCATGCGTCCATTTGGCTCAACTTTTACAAGGTGCCAAAACCCATGCGTCCATTTGGCTCAACTTTTACAAAGTGGCCAAAACTCATGCGCCATGCGTCCATTTGGCTCAACTTTTACAAGCGGCCAAAACCCATGCGCCATGCGTCAATTTGGCTCAACTTTTACAAGTTGCCAAAACCCATGCGTCATGCGTCCATTTGGCTTAACTTTTACAAGTGGCCAAAACCCATGCGCCATGCGTCCGTTTGGCTCAACTTGTACAAGTTGCCAAAACACATGCGCCATGCGCCCATTTGGCTCAACTTCTCAAGTTTTCCACAAGGTACACGCCTTAGAAACCACTGCCTTCATAAGTCCAGAATCCCTCCTAGACGATCAACTCAACTAGAAGGCACACTGGACTGGGGGGACTTGAAGAGGTATGGTCCCAATTCCCTACCCACATGGTAGGGACCACACCACTTTTCCATCCTATGTGGCGCTGACATCAACAATGTCATCCAGAAGCTTCTAGAAGCTTCTGGAAAACATCAAGGTGGCGCCAAAGATGCTCCATCCGACAAAAAGGACAACACGTGTCACCAGTCATCAAGCGCCAGGTAGGCCTGCGACGAATCAAGGAGCAGTCCAACAACACCAGTACGACGTCTCCAAAATAGGCAAATGTAAGCGCGCCACGCGTACCACTACACTGACCACAGCAGAGGAGACCAAGAGGATATTCCCCTTGGTCGGACAGCTGGCGCGCAACCACAGCTGGCACAGCTGCTCCTCCCTCCTTCACCCTCCGGCTATAAATAGGACCCTTCATCATCCAGGTTGAATCATCTTGCTCTCTACACCCTCACACTGTTTATTCTCCCTCAGAACAGAACTTATTCTCACTCCGGAGCCTGGTTAAGAGGGAAACCCCCACATTCCCCTCTTAACGAGACTAACGGTGTTGCTGTTTTGCAGGATCCAGGTCATTTCTACGAGTAAGAAAGGAGATTGAACCCACAGAAGAAATAACCCCACAGATTTACCCTGGTGTTAACCTGTGTTTCATCACTTATCAAAAGAAAGATGTTGGTGTTCATCTTCTTGGTGGATGAATGATTGGTTTCTAGATTATGGTCGATGTTTTTTTTCTTTCATTTTAATTATGGTTGATGGATTTTTTAATTTGATTTCATAGATGGATTTGTTATTTTGGATTTCAGTTTTTATTTGGTTTTCACCATTAAATTCTGATTTTTAGTATGTTTTGGTGGTTTTAGTTGGAGGCATTGATGGGTCGGGTCGGGTCTGGTAATGTTTACACATTCCATTAAAATGTTTTTAATTCCATATGATAGGGGAAGGAATTTAACTTTCCTATGATTGATGGAATTTGTTGGAATGAGTTCCAATTCAATTCTCTTTATTTACCAATCAAACATATTTTTGAAAGTAATAAATTCTAACTTGGTTTCCAATTCCATGAACCAAACAGGATCTAACAAACGCTTGTTTTTTTCTTCAACACATCCGAACTGGCCAACCGACTAGTTGGGGCACTATGTGTTTTCAGAATGACTAACACAAATTCTTAACCATTTGGGGGAGAAACAACTTTACCATGCCATGATACCACTAGATTACAAGCCCTTTAATAGTTAAATGATTACATAATTCCTAATAGTAGCAATTATCTCCAACATAATTTTATCACTTCAAATAAGTTAAAATTGAGTTTAAACTCTTATCTTACATATGTATGGTCAATCTATGAGTCAACCATGACTATACACGGAATGCTGTAACATTGATGGTAGATATTTGTTCTCAGATCTTCTTGTATTTTATATAGTGTATTTGACGTTCGGTTCTTTCATCTTCATTAATCTGCAAAACTAACAACACCGTGAGTCTCGATATGAGAAGGAAAAGTTATGGGTTCTTCTCGTAACCATCTTCCGGCGTGAGAATAAGTATATGCTCTTAAAAGAGTAATTTTGTGAGTTAGTGAGAGGGGAGAGAATGGAATGTTTTCACCTTGATGAATTGTAATAATTAGAGCGGGAGTGATGAGAGACAATTGGGTGAGACGTCGCTATAAGGTTATCCATTTGGTTCCCTCTTTACTGATTATTAGTTGTTGCAGAGGAGAGTGCACTCATTGGACACACGTCGCTTTCAGGATGTCCTTGTTGTCTCTTCTTTGTCAACCGTTAGTAGACGGTTGAGAGGATTGCGCGACGGGCGATTGGCCAGATGTTGATATCACTTGTACGGCTTGCGATAACCGCTAGTGGGGATCTTGTGGTACAGTAGTTCGTGGACCGTCATTGGTTGTAATTTGGTTTCAGATTGTGCTTCTTGACCATTATTAATTATATTAGCTGATTAATTGACGTTGCGTTTATCTCAAATATCACATGGACATTATTTATTTATTAGTAACTAGTAATCAGATAACAATCACAAGTAAATATATGAAAATCTTACTAAATACTAATACTATATGTTTAGTTAATAGATATACTTGAAGTTTGAATTTCAAAAGGAAGAGTATGTTGGGGCAGAGTACACAACGAAATAGTTGGAGGTCTGTTATTTTCAAGTACCTACTTTCTCTCTCCTCTATATAGGTATTCCCATACATACATACATACATACAAACTTGTCTGTTGTTTTGCCACTGTCCGGCAGTTGCAGGTATGTTCCGTTGTCTACCAGATCGCTTTTGTTTCATCGTCATCTTGTCGATGATTTTATTGCCTATTCCTCTCATCCTATCGTTTTTTTGTTGCTTTCTGTCCCTAAAAACTAGGCTACCAATGACTTTAGTGATTTTTTTCTTTTCTTATATTCCACTATAAAATTAATTTTAGGAGTTGTATTGATTTAGGAATTCATAACTTCATGTAGATTAATATTAGGGTTTGATCATACAGAAAATTATATGTTTTTTTCAGCAGTGTTATTTTGTGAATTAAATTAGATATGTTTTTTTCAGCAGTGTTATTTTGTGAATTAAATTAGGGTTTTGAATTCACAGTGATCGATCGATCATGGTGATGATGAATAATGAAGATGAGACATGCTTGGATTCTGGGTTGTGGCATGCTTGTGCTGGTGGAATGGTGCAAATGCCGCGGTTAAACTCGAAAGTTTTTTATTTCCCTCAAGGTCATGCTGAGCATGTAGCCTCTGGGAATGCGGATTTTGGGGGTTTCCCACAAATCCCGCCTTACATTCTGTGTCGGGTATCCGCCATAACCTACATGGCGGATCCCGACACAGATGAAGTCTATGCTAAAATGAGACTGGTTCCATTGATAAATGATGATGGTTTTGATTCTGATGACGATGATGGAGTTATAATCGGGTTTGATCAAAACAAGAATGAGAATCAAGAACATGCTAATGCTACGTCTTTTGCGAAAACATTGACTCAATCGGATGCTAACAATGGCGGCGGTTTCTCTGTTCCTCGGTACTGTGCTGAGACGATATTCCCAAGGCTGGATTACACGGTGGATCCACCGCTTCAAAACATCTTAGCCAAGGATGTTCATGGTAACATTTGGAAGTTTAGGCATATTTACAGAGGGACCCCACGCCGCCATCTTTTAACCACGGGTTGGAGTACTTTCGTGAACAAGAAGAACCTAGTGGCTGGTGATTCCATTGTGTTTCTTAGAGCTCATAATGGTGATATCTGTGTCGGGATCTGCAGGGTAAATAGGGGATTCAATAATGGTAGATTTTGTGGGCTCATAAAGGAAAGAGGGAAATTGAGCAGTGAATCTGTGATAGAAGCTGCAAAACTTGCAGCAAATGGTCAGCCATTTGAGGTGTTTTACTATCCAGGATCGGGATCGAGATCGAGCGCTCCTGAGTTTTGTGTGAAAGCTTCAACTGTGGTGGCTGCAATGAGGATTCAGTGGTGCCAGGGGATGCGGTTTAAGATGGCTTTCGAGACGGAGGATTCATCCCGGATAAGCTATTTCACGGGGACGGTTTCTTCGGTTCATGCTACTGATCATATCCATTGGCCTAATTCTCCATGGAGGCTCCTTCAGGTATCATTTTCATTGTTTTTTTGTTTGATATTACTGTTTTTGATCTATGCAGTTAATGCGGTGAAAAATCGGATATCGGTCAAGGACCGATATTTGAGTTATCGGTTATCGCGGTGAGATATCCGTAATTTTAATATCATGCTGAATTTATATATAGCAATTTAACATTAACAATTGTAGCAAGTAGGAACTGATTAAGACTTATAACACTAACAATTAACAATTAAGACTTAAATGACTAATACCAGCAATAAGAAGAAAGACGAATGGTAGAGATAAGAAGAAAGGGACTGATATCGAGGAAAACGGTAATATATCGGTCAATATCGCTGATATTATCGGTACCGGTATTTTGCACCGATATCTCACCGGGGACTGATAACCGATATATCAGCGATATTAACTGCTTAGTTTTTGATGTTAACTTGAGTCCATTGGATTAAAGGTATCGTGGGACGAACCAGATTTGCTACAAAACGTGAAGCGAGTAAGCCCGTGGTTGGTTGAAATCGTTCCAACCATACCCGCAATCCATCTTTCACCTCCAAGAAAGAAGCCTAAACTAACCCAACCTCCCGATTTCCCCCCAACTTTATCGCTTATCACCAACAACAACTACATTAATCCCGCGAGCATCCAGGGAGCCAGGCATAATAATAATAATAATAATCCTCAATTCGACAACATCCTATCTGGGATGTTGAATGACCCTTTCCCTTCAACAACTAAAGAAAGCAATGGCAACGTTGAAAAGGATAAGAAAAAACCGGTGTTCATGTTGTTTGGTCAACCAATTTTTACTGAACAAGAGTTAGTAGAGAGTTGGTCTGGTGATGATGGTTCAGTGGTCCTTCCGGTCGAAAGCAGCTCATCTGACGAAGCTGTCCCATGGCTCAATGAACCAAACTCTCATTGCAAGGCTCTAATTTCAGAAGAATTGTAGTACTAACCAAAGATGAACCTGTCAGGTATTATTATGCATCTATGTGTTGTATTCATACTCGTTAATGTATGTATGTATGTTCTAAATATAGTTATTTGTTTTCTTTCTCTTATTGCAGTGAGACATCACAAAAGCTAACAAACAATTCTAATGGAAGTAGGAAGCATGTTCTCACAAGTAGCAATTGATATGGTGGCATTTATATTTTTGTTTAATTTCTAATATTGTTTCTCGGAATTGTGGGAAAAGTCCCACTACCGAGTTTAGCGATATTTTTAGCGGCGAGTACATTTTGCTTTTGCTTTTATTATGTAGCATCTGATACTCGTTTTTTGACGTCTATTCGATTATCCAGTGCATTGATCTACACGAGACTTTTCTAGTAATCATGGTGATCCAAAGTAATTTAAACTTTATAGTTTAAGAACATCAAGATTCTATGCTTTTACAGTTGGAATATTGGATTTTGATAATCCCAATTATTCGTCGTTGGCCGCCAACAGTCTCAACTTCAAAAATAACCACTGGCAGTCCCAACTATTAACATATTAGCCTTCAATAGACCCTGACTAACAGAACTCTAACGCCGTTAATCTCTGGTCGCCGGAAAAACGTTTTTGGCCGGAAAACTCAACATTTTCGTCCCAAACCTCTTTGTAACCTTATTACGGACCTTTAGGAACATTTTTCTAGTAAAAACCCCAATTATTGAAGTCGCCGGAAAACTTATTTTTGGCTAGAAAACTCAACTTTTTGGCCGGAAAACTTTACATCCTCGTCCCAAACCTCTTTGTAACCTTAGATCGGACCTTTAGAAACCTTTTACTGGCCAAACACAGTTTTCCGGCGACCAGAGGCTAATGGCGTTAGGGTTCTGTCAGTCAGGGTCCATTGGTGGCCAATATGTCAATAGTTGGGACTGGCAGTGGTTATTTTTTAAGTTGGAACTGTTGATAAGGCGAATAGTTGGGATGATTAAAATCCAATATTCCTTTACAGTTTTACATAATTTTACAGGAAAACCGTTTGAAACAGGATTAAATTATTATTTTATTTGAAGAATAATTATAAACGATATTAAGTGTCTAAGAACTAATTATTAATATGGTTAATTGTTTTAAAAGAATATATTGTAATTTTCATGATATCCTAGTGATAGATTTTGTGGTATAATTTTTGACAGTTTTAGTCAGTCTACGAGTAAATATTTTTAATAAAAGAACTAAAATTATTGCTAGTGTGATTTTATTTCATTAGGGGAATGTAGAAACGTCACCTGAGATACGTCCTTAAGCTAGGTAATCCGGTCGGAAGTGGCTTGAACTTCGATTTACAAAACAGAACACCGTTAAGACTCGTCACAGGAATGGGTTATTTATGTAACCACCATTCGGTGTGAGAATAGGTATTCGTTTATGGGAGTGAAAGTATTTGAGGGAGAGAGTTGTGATGATCTGACCTCAAGATGTGTCTTCTATATATACTTTTTGGTGGATTAGGGTTTCCCTGAAAATCGGGGAATTAGTTGTACGATAATCCTCACTTTCTAGGAGATATTGCAAATCTTCTATTTGCATAGCAATATAGCGATGATATTCTTCTTAATTATGTCGCATTGTTGACGGTTTATCCGACCCGTATAATTTGTAATAGTATTTTAATTCCCAAGACTTCCGCTGTGTTATTTGTGTATCTTGATATCAACTCGCCATGTACCCTAAGTCTGGGCAATAGAGGGTGTGACAACAATGACGGATTCATGATTTTTTTTTTCTAATGGGTTCCTTTTGGTAAATTCTCTTTAATTATCACTATTTTTTTCTAAATTATATAAGGTTCTCACTATTTTTTTCCAAACGCACTAGGTTCCTGGGAACCCACAAATGTGCGCTAGGTCCGCCCCTGGTAGAGCACCTAGTTTGAGTGGTCGAGCACTTAGGTCTAAAGACGGTTGTTGTGTTGAGGTGGCATTGCGTCTAAGGATGTTGACATATGTGGTCGTTGTCTTTTGACGGCGAAGGCGCGTTGATCACATCCTTTTGATGTGGTTGAATTGTGTGTTAGGTTCTCACCTTATCTGACTTATTTGCATTCATATAGACTAACTAATGGGATTGTTGTCTATTTATTGATGTGAGTACTTGGTGTCCAAATTGTGTGAAGTATCAGAATAACTAGTGGGATTGTTGTCTAGTATCATTATTAACTAAATATCATTACAACCAATATAGTAACTTCTTGTTGATGGCAAGTTATCACTGACTTGGTGTTGATAGAGTAACTTGCTACTAATCACAAGTTACCACTCACCCGAGCAAATCACAAGTTGTCACTGTACAACTTACCACTAATGATGAGTTGCTACTATGCAACTTACCACCAATGAAAAATGCTAAATTTATAAGGTATGGGTCACTAAGGGCAATCTTATAAGACATAACTCTAAAAAGCTAGCCCCTGACTTTGAGAGATGCCAAGGAGGGTATGGATGAGAGGAAAAAAGAATGAATGAATGAAAAATGGAAAGCATCGCTCCATTCGATTTTGCAATCATCAAAATTCACGATGCATAACATGGCGGGTATAGCCAAAATTTTAGGTTCGATTGTAGTCCGTAATATCAGTTGAAGAACTTATACTCAAAATATTCTTATTGCCTTGTTCTTATTATTATTTTGTGTGAGATTTAATGAAACCATATAACCCTAATTTGATTAACAACTATTCTCCTACAATTAATCTAACAAATTAATTAGGAATTAGATTCTAGTTCAGATTGTTAGAATCACTAATCCAACAAACTAGTATTTTAGACTCATTCTTAATCCTATTTCATTAGTCATAAATTATGAACAAATAAGGGTTTTCTACTCTAGATCCATTTCCATGGAGGATATAATGTATCAATGAATAACATTAAAAATTGGTTCGCAATTAATTTGTCATGTATAAGCGTGTACACATCATTTTATCATTATCTTTGATTTCTCACTATTGCATTCGACCACAGACGGAGCATATGTGCCAATGACAATATCAACAAACATTAGATGCATTTCTATTCCTAGATAACCATGTAAATATATCGACAATGATCGCTAGAGAATGGAAGATTGATGAAATAACAATTGGAATGCTCATTATAGCCCTACTTAGTGAGATCTATTAAAGGGCTATCTCACTATGATAGTGTCGAGGAGCTTTGAGACAACTTATGTGAACTTTGATTGTTACGACATTATGAAAATGAATAGGAGCTTTGAGACAATTTATGTGAACTTTGTGAGAACTTTGATTGTTACAACATTATGAAAATGAATAGTAGAGTAGGCAAAACATGACTACATGTTAAATGGGTCAGATATAACACATGTACTAAACATAATCATGACATGACTAACTTATCATTCGCTCATTGTTTGTGAAAGTAGAGAACGGTGGCTTGTCAGGAAAATCATCACTGTGAATCACTCAACATAACTTGTCCATAAACTGGACTCAGACGATGGCTAGGGCTACGATTCATCAAATGAGAGAAGCAGAGAACAATGATGTTCTAATTTTCAAATGCAACTAGGGTTTTTCAAAGTTAAACGTGTATTTATGTAATATATTTAAGTGTTTAAAAATATTATAAAATTAGCTTGTTAAATGCGTTTAATCGAGTCATACACATGTTAGGTAGATTGAACCTATATAGACACAAATTTAACCGTGCCATAAACGTTTCCACCTGTTTAGACAAAACGTGTTTAATCAAGTCATAGACATTTAGACGGATTGAACACACAAATTTTAACCGTGTCATTTTTTTAAGGGTTATTGGATTTTAATAATCCTAAGTTTCACCTGTTGGCCGATAATAATCCCAACTTTAAAAATTCTCTCCAATAATCCCAACTTGTAAAAGTTTGTCCGCCATTGATCCTTTTCAAACATATAAGAATTTGGTATTCTCAATAGATTCAATTACACCTAAAGACTCATTAATTGATTTAAGTGAACCTATGTTAGAAAATGATCAATGCCGGTCAAACTTTTACAAGTTGAGATTATTGGAGGGAATTTTTAAAGTTTGGATTATTATCGGCAACCGGTAAAACTTAGGATTATTAAATTTCAATAACCCATTTTTTAATAACTATTTAATATTTTATTAATTAATTCAACCTGATGTTAACAAATTCTAATCTAATTTCGTGAAAATAACGTTAAAAAGAGGGGATCGTTAAACAGGCATCATGTGGTGGCGTTGATAGCCGAAAGACAAGGGGGTACATGCACCAATTGGCGTTTGTCTCAATTGCTGAGTGTTATGTGCCTTATGTCCAAGGCTTGATGCAAAACCACAATCGAGCCGGGGGTCTCATTGGAAGCAGCCTCTCTATTCCTACGGGGTAGAGGTAAGGCTGTCTACATCCCACCCTCCTCAGACCCTACCTTAGCTTTGCTATAGGTGGGATATACTGAGTACGATGATGATGATCTTGAATTTTAATGATCGCTATTGATGCTTTGATACGAGAAGTAAACCCCCAATTGGAAAGAGGAGCTTTCTTCAGTCACTCAACGGGCTCCTCTTGATTCATCTTCTTCTTCTTCATCAGTTCTCATCAATCAAGGTAGGTACACACATATAATAATAATAATTAGGGTTTGATCTCCCTTTGTTTTTCTACTTTCACTTAAATCCGCAATTCTCATCGTTGTTTTTTCTAGGGTTCTTTGATCCGAAAAATTAGAGTAAGTAGTTGTTAGTATAAATATATAGAGAAACATGTCGTCAACTGGCCTTCCTAGATCTTCCAGTGGCATCCCCCCTAAAGAACTCCTTGACGATCTCTGCAGGTATTCCATCTACTTTTTTTTTTTTTTTTTTTACTTTTAGGCTGTTGATTTTAGTATTTAGGGTTTTGAATTTTATTATTTGGCTTCATTTGAACTCTTTGTGTGTTTGATCTGAGTAACATGTCTCATCCATTTTAATCGCCTTGTATGTTTGATTGATGCTTTATGAAATTCCTAAGTCTATGAGTTCAAGTTGCTGACACTTGACAATAAAGTCTTATAATTGTTTGTTTTTCCCGAAATTGTAGTCGATTTGTTCTGAATGTGCCCAAGGAGGACCAGCAATCATTTGAAAGGATTTTGTTTCTAGTGGAGTATGCACATTGGTTCTATGAGGACAATTCTGTAGAAAATAATCCATCTTTGAAGTCATTCACTCTCAAGGAATTTACCTCTTTAAGTATCCTTTCTTATTATTAATTTTTCGGTTCACTACCACCGATTGGTGTTACTAGATGTTATATAACTCCCATCCTTAACATGTTATTATAGTGTTCAACAGTTGTGATGTTTTGAAGCCTTATGTCCCCCATATAGATGACATATTCAAAGATTTCACATCCTACAAGGTTAGAGTTCCTGTAACAGGGGCTATTATTTTGGATCAAACTTATGAAAGGGTAAGTAAGGTTTCTTCTTCTGAATTCAGCTGCTTTTTATCTATATATCAATTATTTTATGTATTTCATGTCTGCAGTGTGTACTGGTAAAAGGATGGAAGGGAACAAGCTGGAGTTTCCCTAGAGGAAAAAAGAACAAAGATGAGGAAGATGATGCTTGTGCCATCCGAGAGGTAAATAAAATACCATTGTTTCTTGTGTAACAACATCATCTGTTTTCACTAACAAATCTTTGTTGGCTTCTGCAGGTTCTGGAAGAAACAGGATTTAATGTTTCAAAACTTATTAACAAAGATGAGTATATTGAAATGACATTTGGCCCACAGAGGGTCAGACTCTACATAGTTGGAGGCGTCAAAGATGATACGCCTTTTGCCCCACAAACCAAAAAGGAGATCAGTGTAAGTAATCTAACAATGCAAATAACGTTGTAAACGAGCCGAGCCAAGCCTGAGCTCGGCTCGTTTTGTGCTATCTTTCTAAAGCCCGAGCTTGGCTCATGAGTAGTTTATCAAGCTCGAGCTCAGCTCGGGCTTGGCTTGGCTTGTTTAATATATATTAATTAATTTATAAGCATTTATAATTATTTGTGTGTAGTCAGTGTTGTAAGAATCGCTAGGCGCTAGTCGGGCGGTGGGGTACCGGCTAGCGATTAATCGGGATTAATCGAAATTAATCGGATTGAGATTTTTATATGTAATTTTTAGTTACATATATACACACACATTTTTATATGTAGTTTTTTAAAGTAGTCATGTTTTAACCACTCATTAACCCATTTTTTTAACTAATTGGAAGGAATTTATATGGTTTGGTCAAAATTTAGCCGGCATCTAGCCAAAATTTGGCCAGAATAGGACCACCATTGACTGCCTAGCTATTAATCGGCCATTAATCGGTGAACCTCCGATTAGTGATTAATCGGCGATTAATCGGAGACTAGTCGGGATTTTTACAACCATGTGTGTAGTATATAATTATGGTTTTAATACATAACATAATATATTTTATGTGGTTATTTTATCATAGTTATATATATAATAACAATTGTTACATACATATTTATTTGATATGTTAAATAAAAATTATACAAGTAATAGGCTCGTTAAGGTCGCGAGCCCAGCAAGTGAAGCTCAGGCTCGGGCCTCGTATATGAAACAAACTTATTTTTAGGGTCAAGCTCGTTTAAGCTCGGCTCGATTCGAGCTTCTAGCGAGCCAATCTTGAGTGGTTCACGAGCGGCCTGACTCATTTTACACCTCCAAATGCAATAACGTGTACATTGTTGACCAAAAAGAAAAAAAATGAATTTAAGTAGCAGTTAAAACATTAGAACTGATTTTTTGATCCGAAACCATCATGATATGTAACGGTATTGGTTGCAGGAAATTGCATGGCAACGTCTTGATGAACTTCAAACGGCTAATCGGGATGTAATATCACGCAGTGTAGCCGGTCTTAAGCTTTACATGGTTGCTCCATTTTTGAAGTAAGTACATAAAGTACTAAATATGAGCTTGTCTATTTCTAGCTACTAATGTATAAAATGGGTTATATCAGATCTTTGCGATCTTGGATTTCATCACATCAGCCCCCCATTGCACCAAAACCAGATTCACCTGCTAGAGGTTTCTCTCTTTCCCCTTATCGACATTCGAGTCAAACAAAAGTCAACTTTGATTCTAATTTATGTTTTTTTGAATTAGCCATGAGCTTGTGGAAGGCAAAAGGCAGTAGTTCTTCAGGGAACAACTTGGTGATGACAGAAACTCCGTCAACAACTAACCTGGCTTCGGCTTCAGTTTCGGTCCCAGTTTCAAATTCAAACAACGGCCCCGGCCGAAGCTTCAGGAACTTTCAGTTCGATAGTGCCCCTATATTACAAGCAATTGAGGCGGCTTTCTCCTGAATTGATTGCACATAAAATTCCGAATTGATCTATGTATAGACGACATACTACGGGTAAGTATTAGTCTATTCAGAGTAGTAGTGTTGGCAGGCTTTTGCCTTTTGAATGGTTGTACGTACTGGGAAACTTTGTTATGTTCTGGCGACCTGATTGTGTATTGTTTGTTACATTTAAGTTGAAACACAGCCCAATGTAGTTTGTTCTTTTTGCTCATTTTGTAAATGTTTGGTGCGTGGTCAACACGTATATATATTTAAACAAGCGTATATAGAGATCACGTTCACAGCTTACAATATTGGTAGGGGCGAACATTTGTTGAAAATAACTTGTCTTTGCTTGCTAATCTATGTTGTTTTTTTCTAGTGTTTAAAGAGTTGGATATCATTTAGAAATGACCTACAAGTATGGAGTAAGTTGGATTAAGTTTGGAAATATTTATTGCTCAAGTACTGTGTTGAATTCAAATGCTTAAAAATTGAACACTCTTCACTGCATATGTTATTCTCCTTCCAGTAGCATTTGGAGTTTTGGAATTTGGTTTTATTTCAAGTTTTTGTAAGATGTTTCCCAAATCTGAATTAGAATGTACAAAAGTTGGCTACTTTTTGTAAAAATAATTTCAAACATTCTATGCATGTTTCAAAAATAAAATTACGGTCAAGCGCGGAACTAGTGTATTAGAGGGGTAGCACGGACTACCCCTCAACTCCGTCTCCGTACCATTTTCGTAGTGTAAAAAAGGATACTCCTAATCCCTCACAAATAAAAAAAAATTGGGATGCCCCTGAATTTTTGGGCTAGGGTTACTCCTCAACCCCGTCTCCGTACCATTTCGTAGTGTAAAAAAGGATACTCCTGATCTCTCACAAAAAAAAAAAAAAAAAAAAAAAAAAAAAAAGATGCCCCTAAATTTTTAGGCTAGCTCCGTCATTAATTCCTATGAGAAGTTTGTCTAATAATTTAGTTTTATACTTGCATTTTATAAAAAAGATAAACTTCATAATAAAATCTTCCATTCCGTTTGTCTTAACATACTTCTTAGTTAACGTTTTTTTATAATCATTTGACATAGTATAAGATTTGGCTACTTTAAAAAAGAAGTAAAAACATTTCATGCATGTTTTTAAAATAAATATTTGTGTTAATTCTTAAATGGTTAATTTGGCATTAGTAAATGCTATTGCATTTTCGAAACTTTAAAACATCTTTCCACAAAAACTTGTCCAATAATTTTTGCCTTAATAAACTCTTCCATTCCAAATGCTCCTTTTGCCTCGAAACAAACGTGTTAAATGTGTAAGCCATGGTATGACAAAATTAAGGGTGGAGGGTATCGTTGCAGTGAGTTTGATCGGGGAGGGGGGTTGCCGAGCGGGGAGTGGTTGCCGGCCTTCAATTGGTGAGTGGGGAGTGGTGTTTGCGATGAGTATTCACCGATCCGGTGTAGAAGAGGGAGAGGTGGGAGAGAGAAGGTGAATAGTGTACCCCACCCTTTTTCAACCAATCATAATTTTTTTTTTAAATTCTTTACCACTCTCCATGTGTTTGAACCATTGTCAGTGATTGAGTGCAAAATGAGGACTTGACATGATATTATTGACTAGAGAATAACTCAAACACCCTAAGTGATTGAACGATACCCTCCACCCTAATATAGGTACTAAACACGAACATAACACATTTAACTAATTACAAACATAACACAATTAACTAATTGGGTCATTTCTTAAAACACGGACACAAATCTATATAATAATTGTGTTACACGACACAGCTCGTGTATTAGGTAAAGTAAAGTTCACCAAATAACAATACATAATAATATTATCATTCTAGAACAACTCGTAACATATTGTAGAAGTCTTAATTAACAATACCTAACATACTTAAAAAAAAAACAAATCACAACATCCATGATGCCATTTGAATTGGGCATTTGGAACTGGTCCTTTATGCTCCTTATATTCAATTACAATCTTCCACAACTTCAACAACATTTTTTAATCAGCCAACATTTTGCACTACAAGTAGAATTAATCAGTTTCAACTTATTTATAAGCAACCTAACATCAGCTTAACATGTATAACAATTTCCATAATTAACCTAACATGTTGTATAAGTTGCCTAACATCAACACAAATATAATAATCAGCCTAACATCAGTCTAATATAATTGGATGAACCAGATTGTTAAGTCATATTAACTTACTTTTACACATATTACATATTTTTACATTTGACAAATGGTTTGAAGTAGACTTAAGTTGATCATCATATGCAGCCACAACAATCTGCTAAAACTTTCCTTTTGCTCAGAAGTGTTATGCATCAAAAAACAATTCATTTAAACTAAGTGGAGCTCCATTTCTATTTCCAGCATGTAAAATACTAGTACCCAAACACCTACCTACTTTTTAAGTTGCACAACACAAAGAAAAGCCTACAAAATCCTAAAAGACCGACCACCTTTTGTCATCAAATTTGCAGCCCCTTCAAATCCAATTTGGTGGCATCTTTATCTTCTGTTGGTAATGCTGACATGGCAAGTGGTGATTTGGAGTCCTCGTCAGAACCTGTATTCTGTTGGTAATGCAGCCCCTTCAAATCCAATTTGGTGGCATCTTTATCTTCTGTCGGTAATGCTGACACGGCAAGTGGAGATTTGGAGTCCTCATCAGAACCTGTATTCTTTTTCACTTCAGTTGGTGTTACAGAGCTTGTCACAGGCTTGATTGGAGTGGCAAAAACGGGAACCGCATGTCTAACGGTGACCGGAGGCGCTATAGGCACCGATGGTCTCCCAAACTGAGAAAGGTGATTCGGTGGAGGCGGTGCTACACCCATGTGTGGTGATCGAGGGAGTGGTGGTGCAGAGAAAACAGGAATCGAGTTGCGAATAGTCACTGGCGGAGCGATTGCCCTCAAGTGCCGAACAGGGATGTATGGGGCCGCTCCAACAGCAGGAAACTTGTGCTGGCGGGGAAGGACGGGGTTTTCTGCTGACTGAGAAGCAGGTGATGGTGGCTCATTGGCGGTGGTTTGGCGACGCCTACTAGGATCCATTTTGGGGCATATTAGTGGAAGGATTTTTGAAGTTGTGGATGGCGGTGGTTGGGCTGCATTAGGTGTTTTTGGTTTTGGGGCGTGAAAACGAATTGGAAAGGGTATGTTAGACATTCTTGCCTTTAATCTGAATTTCTGTAAAGCACGAGCCACAATAACATGTTCCTGCTCCTCAGTGTTGCCCTTTTGCAATAAGATACTACTTTCTGCTTGCTGCTGTGTTACTGAACAAAGAAAGATAGGATATACATGTCATTGTTTATATATATATATATATAGAGAGAGAGAGAGAGATGAATAGAATTTGCATGATGACTTACAAAGTTTTAGAGATGACCAAGCAGACATGGCAGCATTCTTTTCAGCTTGTTTCTTGTTCTTGGCTGGTGCCCCGGTAAATGTACAGCCAGCTAATTCTACGGTGCAGGTGAAAACAGGCAAATGCCCAAGGCCCGACCGAACAGTTGTGTATGTCGGTAAAGATGACCCTACTCTTTGAGAAACCTCCTGCAAAAGGTTCTTGTACACCCCTGTCTCATCCTGTCAATTCCATGAAACAGCTTTTACATTCTTCAGATCAAAACCTTCAACTTGTGTAATGGCCTAATGGGGCGTTTTATAACGTGGAAGAAGGCCATGGCGCCCCATAGCGCCGCCCAACACCGAAACAGGGGGCGCTATGGGGGTGTTTTTTGAAGCAGCCGTGATACATATAGCGGCGTGAAGGAAGAAGATTTCAAAGCCCCACTTGCACACATATATATACATACATATATACAAGGCCCCATACATATATAACCCCACTTCACCCTCTTGTGATATAAAGCCCCATAAAGCCCCTCTCTTACGCGTTTCGCCACTTGTCGCATAACGCCCCACAAAGGGCTTTATGACTACACATGGCCTTATAACTTTCATCCCCAATCACTTCTTCAATAAAATCAAGATATGGACAAGTGACAAAAAAAGACAAGAATAATAACACAGTATGACGCTTTAGTTTTAACTTTTACGTAGTATAGATTCACCAAAAAGTATAAACCAAAGGGATATTTAATCATATCTAAGTATCTAACCATGAGATATGTGCAGAAGGAATTGCAACGCTACACTAGCTTCTAGACACTTATGGTAAAACTAAACCGTGCTCCGGCTAGATCTCCTATACATTCAGAACATGTAGATCAATCTTAGCTTATAAATATGATTCAAAATGCAGCCCAGTATCCTACCACTTAACATCCACAGAATCCATAACCAACAGAAGAAATTCACTAAGGCATTTCGACAAAAATACATCCATCATATTACAAAATCCACCTGATGATACCCAAATCTAAACCTCCTCCCGCATTGAAAAAACCCTAAAATGAATTCTGAAACCAACTTATTTCCAAATCAAAAGCACTTTTCAAGTCCTCATTATCATCATCAATTCCAAAATCAAAAGTTATAAGAAACAAACAAACCCTAGAGACTCACCAGTATCCTAGCGGCAAGGGAATTAGAAGGACCTTGACACGCAAGCTCACCGAGAGCCACCTCCGCGGCGGAGTGCTCCGCCTGGCGCAACGTAGTGCAGTAATTAGGGCTCTCATACGTCTCGCCGTTGAAATTGACCGTGGCCTTGAACCGCGGCGCGTGATCTGGACCTTCTCGTATGCACGTGTACGACGGCAGATTGAAGCAGCTCCTCTGCGCCAGTTCTTGCAGCTGGTTCTTATACATCTCTTTCTTTCACTCAATGAAAACACAAGTAAAATTGGATTCAATCGGAGCGTCGATTGAAAATGCAGCTACATGGAGGTTAATAATATGTTTTCTAGGGTTTGAATTTCACTAACAGGCATGTATGTTCGTATATCTGTGTATGTATATGTTTGGTGGTGTGTGTGTGTAAAACAAGGATGTGTGTGATGAGAGAGAATGAGTGAAGTACAGTGTCGTAGTGCGTTGTATGCTTTGGTAGGAAGTGGGCGCCCTCATGGTATCTGAGGTAAGCCCTTGTGATTAAGGGCTGTGATTTTTTTTTTTTTTTTGAAAGGCAAACAAAAACTTTCATTCCACCATAAAATGTTGGCTAACAGTCTGTTAACCAGACCCATGATACAGCCGAAACATCAAAAAACCAAAAACATACAGCTAGTAATTAAAGGAACAAACTAAACCCCCAGACATGCTAAATTGAATGAAACCCAGCTTTCCCAAGTGATTTCGCGTCCTTTTATTCTACTCCGCATCCAAAGAAAACCGAGAAGTTTGATCTCCTCGATTATATTTGTCACCGAAACACGCTTCCTGTTGAAAACAGTACTGTTACGAAACCTCCAGATGCACCAAATTGCTGTTTGAACAACCAGATACACCGCTTTTTTCCACATTTTTGACCCACGATTCTGGTTATGAATATTTGCTAGATCCTTCAGTTCCAAAATGAAAATCGGTTTAAGTCTACACCATCTAGCAATGTAGTCCCAAACCTGGATGGCGACGCTACACGCACCAAACAAATGCAAGGCTGATTCTTCAAACGCATTACACAGGTTACACCGAACAGAAGGTAGAGCAACATTTCGCCTTTGTAGAGCTACTGCAGTTGGTATTCTATCTTGTATTAATCTCCATAGCAAGAAATTGATCTTAATCGGGCTCCAACTGTTCCATTCAAACTGAATACCCAAATCTGAAAACGATGCTTGCTGAATCTTGTTTCTCAGACTCTTGACCGAAAAACTGCCCGAATTCTCCAATGTCCAATTCCACTTGTCCAACCCGGCCCCAAACGAGAATCTCCCAATGGCGTCTAATAGCACTTGTAATTCCTCTTCCTCCGCATCACTTGATGGATTTCTGCTCCACATAAACTCAACTGTATTGACGCCTTCAACTACCTTCACTCTATCGCCCACCAAGACATTTTTATTTGTTTCCAACTCGAATAGGTTCGGGAATCGTCTATATAATGGGACGTCAAACAACCATGACTCTTTCCAAAAGTATATCTGAGAATCAAATCCCGGCTTACCGCGAAACATGTGAACAAGGTCCACCCCTACTTCATTAAGATCAAGATATACCCTTGCCAATTGTTTCCAAGGTCCAGGAATAGATAACTTTATCGGCACAAAACTCCACGTTCTCGAGTTTCTATGAATACCCCAAACCACACGCCTCCAAAGACCGCTTCTATCTACTTTGAAACGCCACCACCATTTAGCCATCATGGCCAAGTTCGCCTCCCTTAAAGATCCGAAACCCATACCCCCATAGTCCTTAGGAGTGATAACATTCTTCCATGCGACCCACTTTAATTTTGCGTTTTCCGGACTTGCACCCCAAAGAAAGTCTCTTCTTAACCTTTCCAATTGGGTAATGACGCCTAAAGGAGCCTTAAAAAGAGAGAAATAATAGGTCGGCAGTGCATTGAGCACAGACTTAACCAAAGTGACCCGTCCACCAAGAGAAAGTGTGTTCGCCTTCCATACCGAGAGCCTCTTCTTGAAAGAATTAACAACCGGGTCCCAGTTCTTTATTAAGTTCATGTTGGCCCCCACTTGCAAGCCAAGATATTTGAATGGAAATGAACTTTTCTTGCACCCCAACACTTCGGCCATGGATTGAACATGTGCCTCATCGACACAAACCCCAAACAAATTGCTTTTTGAAAGATTAACCCGAAGGCCCGACGCGAGGTAAAAACACCTAAGTAGTCTCTTAAGATTAAGGACGTTTTGCAACGACCATTCACCCACAAAGACTACATCATCGGCATACAAGAAATGTGACAAGGAAGGCACATGTTGAGAGATGGACATACCTTTAAACAAACCGATAGCACAAGCTTCCTTCATTACCCCGGTCAATGCTTCCATGGCGAGAACAAAAAGAAAAGGAGATAATGGGTCCCCTTGCCTAAGACCCCTATAGCACGGGAATTCTTGAGTCGGGGATCCGTTCACTAAGACCGAAGCACGTGCCGCCTTCACAATTGCCATAACCCATTTTCGCCACTTTTGGTGAAAATTCATTTGAGTAAGCATTGACTCAAGGAACTCCCAAGACAAAGAATCGTAAGCCTTTTCAATATCCACCTTAAAAATCATACCCGGTCTCTTGAAGCATTTCATCCAAGGAATCAATTCATTTAAAATGAGTGCCCCGTCTAAGATACTCCGGCCCGAGAGAAAGGCCGTTTGCTCCTCCGACACCAAACTTTGAATTACTGGTTTTAGTCTATTGATCAACACCTTTGAGATGATTTTGTTAATACACCCGGCCAAACTAATTGGACGATAATCATTTAGGCCCACCGGATCGTTTTTTTTAGGAATTAGAGCCAAGAAAGAAGACATGCAACCCAAACTCAATGTGGCATTATCATGAAAATGTGTAAACAGGTTCATGAAGTCATGTTGCAAGAATTCCCACCATCTTTTGATAAAATTAAAATTAATCCCATCAGGACCCGGTGCTCGGTCACCCTCACATTCCCAAACCGCAACTTTAATTTCGGCCAAGGAAAACGGGCTAACCATGTTAGCCGCGTCCACGTCCGATAGAGTCGCCAAGTTCGGGCAAATTAGACCCGGCCTAGCCGCCATTGGCTCCTTAAACTTCTCCTCGAAGAATGTGAACACGTAGTCCTTAATAGCCGGCGGAAATGTGGTCCACACCCCATCGATATGAAGGCCATTGATGCGATTATTGCTAGTGTTTGCATTGACCACACCATGAAAGTATGACGTGTTCTCGTCCCCATCTCTTGCCCAACGAACTCTCGACTTTTGTTTGAGGTCCATTAGCTTTATCCGATCCGCCTCTACTATAAAGCTTTTACATTCCACCCTTTCTTCTAATTCCTCATTAGACAAAGGCCTCGATTCAGCTATAACCTCCAATGTATCTAGTCGCTCCATTTTACTCACATATAAACCCCCGTTGGCAAACTTGTAAGTATTTACCCACTCTTTTAAGCGTCGTTTGACCCACTTAAGCTTGGTAGCCAAGGCTAAGTCCGGGGGCCCGTCAAAACTGAAAATGGGAAATAACTCTTCCACATATTCCATTGCACCCGGGAGATCCAACCATGAATTAAACAACCTGCACGGGATTGGACCAAAGTCCGTTTGAACCGTGGAGAGAAGGATAGGACTGTGGTCGGATACGGTATTTGATAGTGCCACCACCGATGCCAAAGGCCACTTGTTCATGAACTCCCGACTAACCAAAAACCTATCCAATTTGCTCAGTTTTTTCCCGTTATCAGAATGGTACGTAAACCTCCTACCCCCCATTTGGTACTCCAATAATTCCGCCTCATTTATAAATTCATTAAAAAAGTGTGCATTTAAGGCAATAAACTCCGAATTAAGGCGTTCCTCCGGACACCGGACATCATTAAAATCTCCTAGAAAAACCCACATACCCGGAAGAGAACTTTTTAATTGAATCAGTTCCCGCCATAGAAGTCTCCTATCTCCTGGATCGTTTTGTGCATGAACATTTACAAAATTAATCAATTCCCCAGACATACGAATCTGACCCGTCACGACCAAAAAGTGATGATGCTTAACAACCCCCTGCGTATAAAAAACGCAAGGGTTCCAAATAGTGAGAAGGCCACCCGACCTTCCCACAGCCTCCACTGCCTCAAACTCGAAAATAGTCCGCCCCCAAAAACTATTAACCATGAAGCTAATGTTACCTGCAAATTTTGTCTCTTGAATTGCCAACAGATGCACTCCGTTAGAAGTTTTTAGACCACGCACCCACTCCGATTTCCTGGAGTCCTTGACTCCCCGAAGATTGACCGATAGGCAATTCATGGATGACCCACTTGTTCGCCATCACCCATAACTTGCCCTTCTTCCTCAATCAGACCTTCCACTAGGGAAGCTTTACCAGTTAATTGAAATCCTACTAACACGCCAACTTGAATAGTGGCCGCTGCCTCCGTCGCAAGAGACGATGCAAGGCGATTAGCTTGACCAGGAGAAGGAGGAGATATACTCTGATTGCGTATCGTATCCGGTTGAGAAGCAGAAGAATTTTCTGCAGTCGCGCTGTCGTTTATTACTGGAGTATTCAGGTCCAACGATGGTTCCAAATTCACCAAACAAGGCTCGCCTTGGGCCCCTTTGTCGCAAACCTCAGGTTCATTAGGGGTTGGGCTTCTAAGGCACCTGGCCCTTTTACGAGATACTGAAAGACTTCCTTGGCCCACTGCTTTATTTGTTCCCATATTAAAAGGGCTTTTATTAAATAAAACATTATCATCCATAAAATTTGTGCCACCTGAAGAGAAACCTTTAGCCGCCATTGGGGTTTGTACCCTCATGTTGTCATTCCTTTCCCCATGCACCTCCTCGAAACCCTCATGCACGTTATTACCTACCGCCGCCTCATTGTCTGCCATACGGATCCCAACCGACCCCTCCACTTCCGGTGGGGTTTTTTCCGGCGAACCAGCATCGAACCGCCGAAACTCCCCCTCCTCCAGTTCCATTTTGTCCGGGGCGACTGATTCCTCCGATCCCGTATCGTCTTCATTCTGCGACAATTCAACCAACGTAGAGCCAAACTCTTCGTTCTCAAACTCCGATACCCACAACTGGAACTTCTTCCCATCCCATTCGACATCAACCACTTCATCAAGTCTCTTCCTTACGTCTGTAATGACACAACATTTAGCGACAGAATTGTCCGGAATCGACCATGTGAAGTCCGAGCCCCAAACAACCTTTCCGAACAACTCCCCGACCCTGTCAAAGAACTTATCCTCTCGGACTTGGATCGGAGCTCCCATAATTTTTAACCAAGCTAAACGACTAAAAACAGTATCTTGGCCCTCCCATAGCACCGCCTCTGAAAACATGCTTTTCCACAAATCCTCCTTCTCCCTAATAAACACTAACGCCTCCCTCTTTTCCGGAAAAGTAATAAAAAAAGTAAGGCCTCCAATGTAGCTCAATGCATTCTCCTTATAACCACCTTCATCCAGCTTTCTCCTGATCCCTTTAACTACCTTTAAGTTTATCGCCTCCACAAGAACGGATCTCATCATACAATGAGCTGGATATAGTGCCATCCGCTCATTGTACAAGAGGGTCTTTCTGTTTTCCGCACCAGGTTTCCCCGGATTAGCCACATCGCAAAACGATGGCCCGGATCCAGTGTAGAACCGGTTTGTTTGGCAAGCCGCAACGTTTGTAGTCTGCCCATTCGCCGGAACATATTTGGTGGCGGTAACCGGTGGTGGGTTTTGCTCAATTCTCCGATGATTTTTGTCGTATCTAGCAACTGAAACACTGAGTTTGGCCTCATAGATTTTTATCTCGTTCATACCTTTTAGCACCATCTCCGTATTAATCACACCCTCCAATCTCACAAAACCAAAGTAGTTACCTCTGTTGTCCCGTTTCTTGGCCACGTATGTGTCCTTGACCACACCATGTGGGAGAAAAGCCCTCCAAAGCAGAGACCGTGATACGTTCCCCGGAAGGTTACTTACGAAAAACGTTGTGGTCGGCTTCTGTTGGTTCTTCCCATTCCTTTCCCCTCTTCGGTAGTTGACATCCATGGATTCCCTTCCACACAGACCACTCATCCTCTCTGTAAAGTTTTAAAAATCCTTAAGGGTAGGGAGGGGATGAATATATAGGTGTAATGAGTAATGACTTCTAGTTAATAGAGCTTTTAGTTTAATAAGTTTAGTTAATTACCAATTAAATATGCCGAGGCATTGATGAAGTGGTTGGGGAAATACTTGGTGTTCCTTGTAACCAAGGTTTGACTTTCGCTCTCCCCATTATTTTTTGCGGCATGCAGGTGAAGGGCGAATACGGGTGGCGTCGGTTCGTCTTGGATGAGAGACGAGGTTTTATCAATTATTCCACTGTCATGTCTTCGGGTGGGTGGAGATCGGGTTTCCGCGCATATGGAAGAGCCAAGGGTTGTCGACTTTGGCCACAGTGTCCGGTGTCATGATGATTGACACGTCCTTCCTTGCAGTTAAAAAAAAAACCAATTAAATATCTAAACAGTTTCATAAATACAACGTAAACAAAATTTTGAATCCCAATTTTATCTTTTAAGCAAAATGTCAAAATCGTCCATAAGGTTTGGCATTTTTGTCTGATATATCCAAAATAAGAAACTTTTTGTAACTGTATCTCTAATGTTTTATTTTTTATGTCATTTTCATTCAATTTTTTTAACTTAGCTAAAAGACTTCGTTAACTAATATACGATTTTGGCAATATCGTTAACTTAGGGACGATTTTATAAATTTACTCTATTATTTTTCTGTTGTTTAGTTTTTTTTACTTATCTTTTTACGGTTAAATAAAAACAATAAATATAATCTATCTATACATATAATAAAGTCAACCAATTTGAGACACATGCAAATCATTAAGACTATCTAGAATTATATTTTCTCGCCTAAAATATAATCCTTTTAGTTTCATAGTTAATCTTAAATTCAAAAAAAAAAAAAATAATCCTGAAATCTGATCTCCCTTCGCATATCAATTTAATATTATTATTATTTATCCATTTAAAAACATATTAAAGCAAATCAAATATATGATTATAGATTAACTAATAAGTGATACACGAATTAATATTCATAAAAAAAAACCCTGAAATCTTATTTCCTTTCACATATCAATTTATTATTATTATTATTATTATTATTATTATTATTATTATTATTATTATTATTATTTATCCTTTTAAAAACATATAAAACCAATCCAATATACGCTTGTAGAATAATTGATAAGTGATACACGTATTAATAATTAAAAATATATTAAATCAAAATCTTACTATATAATAAAAGAAACCATTTGATGGACACTTGTCATCGTATGAGGTCATTTCTTATGAATAATTATTGTTTTAGTTTAATCTATTCTAATTAATTACAGATAACCATCATACTAAATATTATATAATTTAATATGTTATGGATAATTATTGTTTAGTTTAATTTTTTCTAATTAATTATAAATAACTCTCATACTAAATATTATTAATTTAAGATATCTTTAAGAGTAAATTGCCAAAATCGTCTCTGAGGTTTAGGCATGCTTGCCATTTTCATCCAAAACAATTTTTTTTGTGCAATATAGTCTCTGAGGTTTGGACATTTTTGTCATTTTCATCCAAACATCTAATTTGCTTTATTTTTCTATCAAACATTTGGATGAAAATGACAAAATATCCCAAACCTTATGGCTGCTTATTTGTTTCTTGAATAACATGTTTGATCACTGTATCTTCTTTTCGATAATCATCTCATCAATCACCATATCTATCGCATACCGAGTATATCCATTAGTTTTTTAAATATAATTTTCTTTATTTGGTATATAAAATCATATTTATTCAAGCCGTGTAATACACGAGTGATTTTAAAGATATAACTTTTTTTTATTATTTGATAAATAATATTACATTTATTCAACCCGTGTAATTAATACATGTGTCTTAAGGATATAACTTTTTTATTATTTGGTATATAAAATTACATTTATTTAACCGTACAATATGCTTCTTATAGATATAACTTTTTATTACTTAATATTTAAAAATGATATTTATTTAACTCGTGCAATAAATGAGGTTTTTAAAGATATATTGTTTTATTATTTAATATATAAAATTTATTTATTCAACCCATGTAATACACGGGGCTATAACCTAGTACTATATAAATTAAAATTCTAAGATTGGAGGAGATGGTGCCACGTGACATTATTTGAAATCCTTTATTTTATTTTATATAACTTTACATATTAAATTAAAGAAAAACTTTAAATAACTCTGTGTATTGTACGAGTTGAATAAATGTAATTTTATATACCAAATTTATACTATATAAGTAAACTATTGTGTGACACGTGTCATTAATTGAAGTCATCTAATTTTCTGTTTTCCTAAGAAAAATTAAAAACATCTTATCTTAAATTAACAATTTTAAATTTAAAGATAATATTTTGTTAGAAAAATAGAAGGATTTTATTTCAAATTTAAAGTAGGATAATATTTAATATTAATTTATTATTTAATTAATATAACATATGTATAAAAAAGAGGCGGAAAACAAAAATTAGATGGTTCCAATGAATGACACGTGTCACACACTGGTTTACTTAAATATTTAGTTTCATAATTAACCCTAAATTAAAAATTATAAAAAAGTAATCCTGAAATCTCGGTAATAAACAACAACAGCCATGCCTAGTCTATCCCACAAATAGCAAAAGTTATTGAAAGGGTCTGGGAAGGGTGGGATGTAGGCGAACCTTACCTCTGTCCTTGCGGATAGAGAGGCTGCTTCCAGAGAGACCCCCAGCTCAATACAAAAGTACATAGACAAACCGAACTGACAATTGAAGTAGAGAGCTACCAAAAACTAAAGTACATAGACAAACGGAACTGACAAATAAATATAGAGAGCTACGAAAAACAAAAGACATAATGATACACACAAGCGCGCATACACACACACAAAAGAAACAAATATATAATAAAACAACATATAAACATAACTAAAAGAAGGTAATCACATGCAAGGTCCACCTAAAAAGTAGGGAATCTAGAACCCTAAAACAAAGCCAGAGACAAATGCAGCCTCTCCTAAAAGTCCTTGACCTTAGTTCTACGCCTCCACAAACTCTTATCCTAGACCCTTGTAACACCTCGGAAGTTTGTATCGAATCGTATGGAAACACGTGTACAGTTAACTCTTAAATGTGCCAAATTGTTTGGACGGGGGGGACCAAATATGTAAAATAGTGGAAGATTGGATGTGGAGGGACCATTTGTGACTAAATGCCAAAATTATGGCTTCTGAGTAATCCTTACGGACCGCAAGGCATTAAATAATATTGTTCCTGACAGTTTCATACGGACAGCAAGGTTTGTTCCTTACGGATCGTAAGTAACTTGAATACCGTGGGCGCGCTAGATCCTTATGGACCGTAAGCCATGACCCTTACGGGCCGTAAGGGGTGTAGCTGGCAGTTTATGCGTGCTGCCCAAGACAGTCTGCACTCCTGCCACCTATGTCGCGAAATGCCAAACCCTCCCTGCTTCAAACACATCATGGGGCACTTGTTAACATCAGGAAATGATTACCAACACTTGGCATGATCTCATGAGCTTGGTGCAACTATAAATAGAGGTGCAAATGCACCATTCCAACTTGCATCTTTCTCATTACTTTCTCTCTACTCACTCTTGGAGTGCTTTTGATCATAAAGAGGTTTCCCACTGAGTTTAATTTTCTATTAGAACACTTGTAAGTGTTCTTCCCTTGTTCTTTTTCATTTCTAGGCTAAGTTATTAGCCGAAAGTCAAGCAAATTGACTTTTGCTTTGACTTTCGGTTATGACCATTATGGTCAAGCCAATGTTTGAATCGAACATGGCTACGTGATCGTAATAAGGTAGGTGATAATCCCATATGAGGGCACCTCCTGAAGATCACGTTAAGTTGGTTAAATGACGGGTCAAAGTTATATGAAAATAAAAGTCAAAACGCAGATTTTCGGAAAATAAGTTAAATGAACTTCTAAATATCTAAACACTAATTTTTGACATTATATAAGTTGGTATAACATATTAGGACATGTTCAACCCGTCATTTCCTGCTTATAGCTCGGTTCGCAACCGAAAGTCAAGTAGTTTGACTTCTGCTTTGACTTTCGATTCTGACCCGTTTAAGCTAAGTTAGCTACTAATTTGGAGTTGTATTATGATCATATTAATGTATGGAATAACCCTCTGAAGTTATATCATTTGATCATAATAAATTTTCGGGTTTTATGCAAGTTCTTATATTATACCTTAAAAATGCCGATTTTGCCCTTTTGTGCATAAAATGATTTTAAACCATAATGAACATGTAATATGGATTATAAACTTATGTGGTAATATAACATACATGTTTTGGCATAATGAACTTGACATTGACTCATCTGATCACCCGATGTCGCCTATGCGCGTACAGTTGACTTATATAGTTTAGATTATATAAGTTAACCGAATTGGGTCAAATTCCTTCAAAATCATTTATAACCAGAATGTATTATTGTTTAACTCATATTATACAAGTCATAGTACTTGTGAGGGTACAAACTGTGACAACTGTCACTTTTCCGTACATTCCGTACACTAATTGAACAGTAGTCTGTGCTTTAATAACTGTTCATGATCTAGTTTACAAGACAAATGAATTTCTGATTACTGTTATATACATACAATGGCATTTCATGTTGCAAGACTTACTACATGCAACACGATATAGTTCTAATAATGCACAGAACAGAATTGGCACCATTATCAGACAAACTAAAATGCTGACGAAGTTCAGTACATAGACAGACAGTGTTTTGAGGCCCAGTATGAGCCATAGACTACGTATTACTAGTATAGTGTGTAGGGAAGTAAGGACCACAAAACTGCATTCCTAAGTGATAGTTTAAGTGCCGGAAAGTGCCTAAAACTCACCCAAAGTGCAGAATTCTGCATAATTCGGCAAAAATCAGCTTTTTAACAAGTTTATTACATGAAAAAATATGGCAAAATGGTCCTGGATGCTTTCCTAAGTGTCGGGGATTAAAAACATTACAAAAGGGTACATGAAGAACACTAAATGGAATAGTTTGACACATTAACGAACCGGTATCTAACCGAACAACCGGACATTACCCGAAACACCAAAATTATACTAGAAGCACTGTTTTATTATTTCTGAGCTAGTTATGATCCCCGAACACCCTAACACACTATATAACATATCTTATGCATAACACCTAAACTAATACACTTGATTTTCAACTAATCACCTACTTATCATTACAACTTACACTTGGACCCCCTCCCCCTTATATATTTTTGGTCACAAGGTGTGGCCCCACTTGTGATCTCTACAAATCTTGCAAGATATTATATGATCTTCTCTAAGATATTGCTTGATTTGGTGGACATAATATTGGTTGGAAGATTATAAGTATGGCTTGTAGATACAAGAGATCATTACATTTCATAACTTCACTCCACCCTCTTGCTCTCTCCCTCTCCTCTCGGCCTAGATAGTGCCGCCGCCACCACCACCACCTTACAACCACCATCCATCCATTCCAAGCTCATTTCAAAGTGTAAGAAGGTGTTTCATGAAGCTTGAAGCTTGTGGAACTTGAAGAATCTTTCTCATTTGCTTTCATCCACCATTTTCATCATCTTTTCTTCAAGTGTTCTTCCCTAGCTTAGAGCTAGTAGTAAGACTCTCACAACCCTTTGTTATTTCTAATTTTGATTTGTTAAAAGATGTATTATGTTGTAATCACAAGAACACTAAAAGAACATAAACTTGAATCATGAATATGAAGCTTACACATGATGAAATCTTGATAAAATAATGTTGTTTAAGTATGTGTATGATACTTGTTGATGTTTACTTGAGGTTATGATGTTGATCATCATAAGGAGCTTGCTAAATTGTGATTAAACACATGATCTAGCAAGTTAAAGGATGGTTATGTGCTAACACAAGAAGATCATCCTCATGCATGAGCATGAACTTGAATGATAAGACGATTTCTTGAAAAACAATAAAAAAAAAAGTAAGCTAGTAATCTTACGAATCTAAGATTCATGAATGATTTTCCAAGAAAACCAAGTTCAAAATATGATTTTAGTAGAATTTGATTCTTACTTAAATGTACACTATTTTTGGTGATAAAATAAGTGTAAGAGCACTTTATTTACAAGAAGAGTTCAAAAGAATAATTTTTAGAAGGATCATCTAACAAGTTGTAAACACCTAGTCTCTGTAAGAATGAGTTTTGTAAAGTAATAAACGCACTTTAAGGGGTAACTAAGTCTACTAAACACCTTACCAAGTTCCTACAAGTTTTTAATAAAAGATCAAGTTCATGTTGTTATGTAAAGTGTATAGTTTTTGCACTTGGTAAGAATAATATTGTTTAGGGTTGATTGTTGATTATTGTGTGTTGATTTTTGAAAAGAAATGATATGCTTATATAGCATGGACACCTCCATTTTCAAAGGAAACCATGGCAAAATTTTCTAAAAATTTAAACACTTAAAGAAATATTTTCTAACACATATTTACAAGTGTGTTTTAACTTTGGTTATAAAAATAAACTTTGCCATAGATTTTGTTACAAAAATACAAGTATTGGAGGTTGGTTTTTATAAATAAAAATGGGTAAACATATATATTTAGAATATATATACATATTAAGACACTTGTGTAATTATTTGTATACTCGGTGAAATGGTTATATTATTTTAGGGTAAAGTAATATAACTTAACAAAATACCAGGAAGTTTACTATCCAAAATAATACCAAAAATCACAAGGGGATAAATATATAAGTTACACACTTAATATTGTGAAATCAAACGCAAGAACGTAACTTACAAAATATTCCGGAAAATACCGTTATAAATATGTTTTTGGTAAATATTATTTTGGGACACAAGGAATGAAAATATGATTTTCATTATTATTACAAAGTATATCATATTTTCGACAAAGAGAAAATATATTATTTTTGGAAGTAAAAACATATTTTCTTAGAATATTTAGAAGACATATGATTTTTGAGAAAAAAATATATATTTTCTTGAAATACATTATTTTTGGGACAAAACAAGTTTAAATATATCATATTTTCGACAAAGAGAAATATATTATTTTTGGAAGTAAAAACATATTTTCTTAGAATATTTAGAAGACATATGATTTTTGAGAAAAAATATATATTTTCTTGAAATACATTATTTTTGGGACAAAACAAGTTTAAATATATTTTCTGAAGTGAGACTTGAAAATATATTATTTTGGAACTACAAATACGAGGATACAAATACACATGCATGAATTACTCCCATCCTTGGGAAGGAAATACGAAAATAAATACTTGAGAAGTATTATAACCTTGGGTAATGTTAAAGACATAAAGGAAACGTAACTCAAAACATAAATACTAAGGCAAGGCACGGCCCGCTCGTCTAATAGACCCTAGCACATTGTAGGTAGTCGTGTTTGCTGACGAGATTTGAGTTACGAGTACTGAAGACGCAAAACAGTGAGTTCATGCTCCCCCTTTTCTTTAACTGTTTTTGGTTTTATAACTCTCGGAGGTGAAATACATGTTACGAATGCTTGAATGGTATGAAATGCCTATGAAATACCAGATCATGTGAGCATATACTAGATATTGAAATACCATTAATACTTAATTAGGGACGAGGATTAGATCTAACGGGTACGGCCGAGCCCCACTCATGGTCCGCATGTGACCACTTGAGTGCTTTGGTGTCCCAGTCAAGGGGAAATTCGACATAGTCGAGGTAAATCGACACAGTCGAGGTAAATCGACACAGTCGAGGTAAATCGACACAGTCGAGGTAAATCGACACAGTCGAGGGAAATCGACACATTCGAGGGAAATCGACAAGGGTATATGCCTACTCATTACGAGTGCTCCCTATGTCCTCACATGCCTTAAAGTCCTTGTAAAACAATCATGTTCATACACACTTTTCATACCTGTTTACAAAGGAGTCTCTCAAAGATTTACAAGATTACAGTACTCACACAAAACGCATGAACTCGCACAACTTTTGTTGATGTTTTCCAAAATTACATGTATTTCAGGTGACAGGATGGATCTTGGGCGCGGGTGTCGTAACTAGAAGTAGACTTCAAGTTTAGATGTCATCCACTTTTGTTGGTTTGTAACCTAGTCGAAGGTTGTGTTTTAAAACTTAAATAACCAGTGTTTGTAATACTCAAATTTTATGAATGGATGAACATCGTTTTGATCATGTAGTTGTTTATTACGATTGAATGCAATGATATTAAACCAGTCACACATCATACGCTTCCGCAAAAGTCAGGGTATGACAGTTTGGTATCAGAGCTTCGATTGTAGTGAACTAGGATTCCTTCTCGAGTCTAGACTACAATCACTAGAGTTCTCTCACAAAAACATTTTACAAAAAGGTTTTTCATTGCATTCACATCAGCGTCAAGACCTGTGAGTCAAACACTTTTCAAACAAGAGACAAGGCAAGGACATTAGTAGGGAATACCCCAAAATAAGGTGCCAACTAAGGCATAGTCTACACGAGTTAGACTTGCCAAAGACAAAATGACCCCCCAAAGGATAAACGAGAGTTATACGTGATATGATGCATCGAAATGCCTGTTTACGCTAAGAAATATATTTGTTTACTGATATATACATACGAATAAGTGTACGGAATAATTGTTGACGTGAATAAGATACTTTCGACTCCGAACTCTATTACTATACTTAACTCGCACGATGAAGCTATCGACCTCGCGTTCATTGCAAAGCTCATGGCTGGAGTGATTATCAAACAAGATTCTAAGCTTGCTTCCATAGGAAATGGCTGCTCTTCCCTCTCGATCGTGAAGGTGCCTAACTACGGTAGTGAAGGCGAGGCAGAGGCGACAACCTTGAACAACTTCTTAATCAGCGGGACGAAATCCCCGCGGCTTTTGTGAAGCGAGATTGATGACATACTTGACCAGAAAAGGAAGATGAAGTATTCATCTTGAAGGTGCCCCTCCAACTACTAGGAATTCTCCTTATTCCTATTTCGTTTAATCATCGTGCCTATTCGCGCGTAACGATAACGGGTGTTAGCGCGTGGACCACCGCAATGCTCCTTTCCATGACAGAGGTATAAGGACAGTAGTGTCCCTTCTTTGGTTGATCATCTGCTTGGACGAGAGAAAATTTGGGGTAACTGTGCAAGACAATTTATTATTACGAGGGCCCACGTAATAACGACTTGTAGTGCATGGAAATCCTGGTGGACTCTGCGGGTCAGGTTGATGATCACCATCCCTCCAAAAATAATCCATAGGTGTTCACACCTTCATCTGGTAGAACAATACATAGACTGGTGCTTTAGCACTTTATAAAATAGGAAACCTGTCTTTGCCTACTTCGTGTCTGACACTTCTACCCGTGTACGAGACGTTTGAGAAACAATATTTAAGCAAGTGAAGACGGATAACATTCAGAATGATTCAGTGACGTTACACTCTCTATCACCCCTACATAAACAACCCCCATCTCAGGGAAAGTATACCCATCTTGTGAAGCTAAAGACCAAAGAGAGCTAACGTAGAAGGAAAATCACTACTACCTTATGAAAACTCAGTAATTGTTTCCTCACTCGTACATTGTTGATTATATAAGCATGTGATATTGGGTGATTGCATGATGTCACACCCCAACCGATGGCGGAAACATCGGGATGAGACGAAGTGTGTATAGATTGCTAGAGACTTCATAACACTATGTGACAATATTTAATTAAACTCAAATTTCATTGCAATTGCTAAATTGTCATACAACATATAAAATGGAAATAACAACATTGTTCAAATTTCAACATAACATCAAAAGATAGATAGATTAAAGGTGTGTATCTAGTCCACCCTAAACTTGTTTCATCAATCATCCGTACTTCATTAATCAACCTGCAACATGTATTAAAATAGAGTTTCAATGCAAAGGCAATGAGCGAGTATACAAGTTTGTTTACATAACATAATAGAATAAAAACTCAAATCCAACATGATTCATAATATGTGATTACTAGTATGCAATTTTGGCGTACAATATGTTCAAACCCTAGAATACAACGCATAAAATAGCCTAATCCCAATAGTTTAGCGGGGTGGTAACTTAACAATACCCAATTAGAATAGCGGGCGGGGCGTTAATCCTATAGCGCTATAATTGTTAAGGTGGGCGAGCAAAGTCAATGAGCATATAACGTTCCAAATCGTTCATAGAGCATACAAGAATAGCAAGTAAGTCACATTAGTTTCATGCTTCGTTCAAAGGATTGAGTATGTTTAGTTTAAAAGTATTTGCATAATTATACATGTTGCATCCCAAAGTGAAAAGGGGAAAAAGGGATCGAGTATACTCACGGTGGTTGCAAGCTTTCCTACTTGAAATCCCGCGAGTGTGTTGGTGGATGGATTAGTTTGGAGCACCTAGTCCTTCTACACGAGGAAACATAGGTGTGTGAGTTTGGCGTACAACGGAAGATTATAAATTTGGAGCTTAACATAACATAAAGTACGATATTGAAAATAATCATCTTTAACTTATACTCTTATATGACACTATGTAACCACTAGGGTTATATTGTATTTCATGGGTAATACGCCCATTAGAATCATACTTGGAGTTTTAAGTCTTAGATGGTATTCTACTACTTTAACATATAAACACAAGTTTAACATTAAAGGTTCGAATGAGTGTATATATATATTTAGGTTAAGTATTACATATTATTAAGTCCGATAATTCAAGTAGGAGGTAGAAGATTAAATCTTCATTTAGGCACCTCGAGTTATCATGGATGTCATGTACGGGGTAGGAAGAACAAGCTTCCGTTTAGGGACCCCTTGAATGTTCACCACTTCACTTGATGTAAAAACAACCAAGGAGGGTCACGAACTAGGATTAGTACAATAATATAAACAACCTAACTAAAGAGAAATCATCAAATCATGTGAGGATTGTATGTTTGGACAACCCAAGTTGTTCCATAATCACTCATTCATCAAAGTCTAAGCTTGACATGACTTGTGGGTTAAATACCCTAACAAAACAGAAAGTTTATGAGGTTTAATCCTCTGATTTAAGTGTCTCAACCTTGTTTTTAAGCTTAACCAACCATGAGATAGGTTGTAAGCATTAGGACATAGGTATGAGATGTGTTAGACACAAGTTGGATAAGTTTAAACAAGTTCTTGAATAACATCAAACAAAACAGAAAGTTTAGGTCCTTTTTAGGGCAATTCCAAGCCTGATTTCTCCAAGGAAAAACCAAGGAATCAAACCCAAGGATATAACAAAGCAATAGAAGAAAGAATCAAGTGATTTGGAGTGAAAACAAGCAAGTTACACTCACTTTTGTTAAGGTGTATGATTCTGTCCAAAAACTCAGATTTACTGCAGAACTAGAGTGAATTTGTGAAGTGTAATGAGTTGTGAAAGTGTCAAAAGGGTTAGAGAGGGTGTGTATTTATAGTGGAAGAGTTTAGAGTTGATTGGAGGTGATTAGAGGTGGATTAAAGGGGATTGGGTGAGATTAGAACTTGGGATTTCGTGCATAACAGCTGAGAAAACACATTCTGTCGAAACAAGGGCCTCGCGTGACGCGAGGAGGCTTGGCGTCACGCGGCGCCTCACTTCTGATGAGTTTCATTTTGTTGCACTTTAGTCCCTGAAGTTTATGTTTGATGCTTTTAGGTGCATTCTTGATAGTTTAGGGATTCGTTTTGATATAAAAGCATAGTATAAGATAAAATCAAGCATGGCGTTCATAACCCAAGTATAATTGAGTGTATAAGTATCATAATCAAGTGTCGTTCACGTTCAAAACACGTTTCGTGCATAAGTTTAGTTTAATTACAAGTTTAGCACATAGTTTCCAAGAATAATGATTTAACATCAATTGATTCACAAAATCGAACATACGAGCATATATAAAGTGTGTATAACATATTTGTAACAAAATACGAGTTTCATTAATGATCCAAGTCTCGGTTTTACAATGATTACAAAGAAGGAAAAGATTACAAGAATACAAAGTTTCCAAAAATAGCAATACGAACAAAACTTTCTATAATTGGAAAGTACAAAAGAGCCGGGCGTTACACATGATTGCTTAAGGTACAATGTACCTCATAGACAATTATGGAATGTTGTCTAACTTACCTCATACCTTTTGACAGAAGAGAATGCCGCCCAGACTTGACACAAACACCAGTACGTTACCAAGGACAGAAGCCGAGCTTCAAGAACGTATCTCTCAGGCAATTGCACGACATGAAGCCCTCCGCTCTAAACACAGCGGTGGCATTTCCGGAAATAACCCTCCAACTGGCTGCACCTATAAACAATTCCTGGACTGCAAGCCATTGAATTTTGATGGCACAGGAGGTGCCGTTGCATTTGTTCGTTGGGCAGAAAAGACTGACTATGTTCTAAGAATGAGTAACTGCTCACCCCAGCAGAGCGTTACCTTTATCTCAGGGTTGTTTGTGGATGGCGCACTCTCCTGGTGGAACCTTCAGGTTCAGACCCTTGGTGCATATACTGCTCATGCACTGAGCTGGGACGAGCTCAAGGAAATGATGGAGAAGAAATACTATTCTAGGGCTGAAATTCAGAAGCTTGAGGTGGAGTTCTGGAATTTGAAAATGGACCGGCCGAAGATTTCTGAGTACGTCCAACGATTTCACGACTTATCTAGGGTCGTCCCCTACTTAGTCAAGCCGGAATTCAAGAGGATTGAGCGATTCATTTGGGGACTTGCACCTCAAATTAGGAGCATGGTTACTACCTCAAAGCCCTCGACCATCGCAGAGGCTATCGATTTGAGTGTCACTCTTACTGAAGAAGCTCTACGCATGGGAAAATTTTCGAAATCTGAGGATAACAAGAAAGAGACTCATGTGGAGTCATCAGGCAACAAGAAGAGGAAGTCTTCAAACCTAAAGGTAGGCACCCAAGTCTGCTATGGAAGCTCTAAAGCTAACAAAAGATAGGAAGTGAACCCGCCGCATGGCAGGAAAGCTTATGGAACCACTAATAAGGCTGGTGGTAAGATATACTTGGGGAGTAAGCCGATATACGAGGAATGCAATTTTTACCATGAAGGTCAATGTCTGAGGCCTAAGTGCGGGAAGTGTGGAAAAGAAGGGCACAACAAGGACGCCTGTTGGGCGAAGGATCCAGATGGAAGAGATAATGGTAGAGTACCAGGTTGCTACAGATGTGGTGAAGCAGGGCACTTTAGGAAAGATTGCCCTAGGAAGAAACAAGCAAGGAAGGGTTTTCACGATCAAAGCTCGTGAAGCACGCCAGGATCCAGATGTGGTTACGGGTACGTCCCCTATTAACCAACCTTATGCCTCTATTTTTTATTAATGTTGGCACCAACTTTAACCTTGCATGCGTAGAACCTAAGAAACTGCTTGACCTAGTTTCGAGTAGAATAAACGTCCTGTATCCTTTAGAAATGGGCATATAGAAGGCTAGTTTAAGCAGACGAAGCGATTACGAATTATATTTTGGGAACTCAGAAGGCCGGAGCCTTTTATTACCAATGACTTGGGGAGTCATGTTGTAGTAGTCGACATGGATTGGATATCCAAGTATAAAGCTGAAGTTGTTCATTATAAGGGAAATCAGTTGCATTCCTCTTGCGAATGATGAAACACTTATAATACGCAACCTTCTTGCATTAGGTGAAAGGGTGCTAGACCGTGGGTCTGCAACATCTCTCATCGGTCGAAGAGACACATAAGCGCTCTGAGTAGACTGCGGAGCCTGAGAACATCCCCGTGACGGAAGAAGTTCCAGAAGCCTTTTCTGAAGACTTGCCGGTAATACCTCCACAACGACAAGAGGAGTTTAGGATAAACCTCGTGCCAGGAGCGACACCAGTGCCGAATGACGCCTTACCGACTAGCTTCGTCCGCAAAGCATGAGCCTCCGTTATAACTGCAAGAGCTGCTAGACAGAGGAAATTTAGGACATGACACCCTTAGTTAAGGACACAAAGAGGAAGTTGACAGTTTCCACTTTGCATAAATTCCAGAGAATTGGATATCAAGGATCGGTATCCTTTGCCAAGGATTGATGACGTGAACAGACCAATTGTCTGGTTCTAGTTACCACTAAAAGATCGACTTGAGGACAGGATGTCCTCAACTGTGAATACAAGAAGGAAATATCCCTAAAACGACCTTTAGGACTCGCTTCGAGCATTACGAGTTCCTTGTCGTACCATTTGGCTTGACACATGCATCGACAATATTCATGGACTTCATGAATCGAACGTGTAAACCATACCTGGATAGATCATGATTATATTTATTGACTACATTCTTATATGGCCAACGACCAAGGAAGGTCGTGAGCAACAGCTGCAATTTACCTTGCAACTCTTAGAGAAAGAACAGTTATGTGCTAAGATGTCGAAAAGCGGATTTCGAATTCGCGAGGTAAGAACTTTAGGGTACATGGTGGATAAAAACGAGATTCATGCCAACCCTGCAATCAAGAGCTAAGGAGTTAGAGTTGCAGTTATGTGACGCTTCTCGACAAAGTCTCGATTGGGCGTCAATGCAACGAGACCACGGCATTGCATACGCGTCATGTTGATTAAGGGATCATGAGAAGAAACCATGATCTAGATACAAGGATTGCGCGCCGCAAATTTGACAACATTACTTGTAAGAAAAAGCTGCACGACCTTTACTGATCACAAGGGTTGCAGCACACCGTTGATCGTAAGAACTTGAATATTAACGTAGATGGACTAAGCTACCGAACGATGCAGACTGTATGGACATGTTACGTGCTTGTGTGATAAACTTTGATGAAAAATTGAAACACTCACTTGCCCTTAGTGGAGTTTTCCTACAACAGTATTTATCGCACCGCTGTTTAAACCGCTTCGTGTGAAACCTTAGGTGGAACATAATAAGTCGATTCCCGTTGTGTTAAACGGAGACCGGAGATAAGCAATCTACTGGCCTGAGTTGGTTCAGGAAAAATTTGAGGCAAGATCATTCAGATATGTGATCATATCAAGACAGCCCGCGGAATACAGGAAGGTTACGCCGACGAGCGGCGGAAATCGTAGAAATTGAGATAAAAAGTATGGCTATAATGGGAGCCTCGCCTTGAGAAGGCGTGATGCGAATTGGAAAACATGAAATGATTGAATCCCCGGTATATTAGACCTTTCGAGATCCTGGTAGGGATCGGAACCATTGCTCACAAGCTAAAATTTCCAGAAAAGATCAGTAGTGATCGCGACATATTCCACGTGGCTAGTCTTTAGAGAAGTCTGACTCAAGGAACAGTCGTTGTTCCCACAAATAAGATTCACGTCAACGAATTTATTATAGAACCTGTTAAGGTTACGGACCAAGAGTCCACAAAACACAGAAAAGACGTAATTGATTTACTTGAGTACAATAGAATTCATATCATGACCCAGAGTTACATGGGAACATGAAGACAAATTTTAAACCTAAGTGACTACATTTGATTCACAACTCCCTTGCGACCGATGTCATCGCTTGAATTTCGGGACGAAATTCTTTTAACGGGGGGAGTCTCTGACAACTGTCACTTTTTCGTACATTCCGTACACTAATTGAACAGTAATCTGTGCTTTAATAACTGTGCATGATCTAGTTTACAAGACAAATGAATTTCTGATTACTGTTATATACATACAATGGCATTTCATGTTGCAAGACTTACTACATGCAACACGATATAGTTCTAATAATGCACAGAACATAATTGGCACCATTATCAGACAAACTAAAATGCTGACGAAGTTCAGTACATAGACAGACAGTGTTTTGAGGCCCAGTATGAGCCAGAGACTACGTATTACACTAGTATAGTGTGTAGGGAAGTAAGGACCACAAAACTGCATTCCTAAGTGATAGTTTAAGTGCCGGAAAGTGCCTAAAACTCACCCAAAGTGCAGAATTCTGCATAATTCAGCAAAAATCAGCTTTTTAACAAGTTTATTACATGCAAAAATATGGCAAAATGGTCCTGAATGCTTTCCTAAGTGTCAGGGATTAAAAGCATTACAAAAGGGTATATGAAGAACACTAAATGGAATAGTTTGACACATCAACGAACCGGTATCTAACCGAACAACCGGACATTACCCGAAACACCAAAATTATACTAGAAGCACTGTTTTATTATTTCTGAGCTAGTTATGATCCCCGAACACCCTAACACACTATATAACATATCTTATGCATAACACCTAAACTAATACACTTGATTTTCAACTAATCACCTACTTATCATTACAACTTACACTTGGACCCCCTCCCCCTTATATATTTTCGGTCACAAGGTGTGGCCCCACTTGTGATCTCTACAAATCTTGCAAGATATTATATGATCTTCTCTAAGATATTGCTTGATTTGGTGGACATAATATTGGTTGGAAGATTATAAGTATGGCTTGTAGATACAAGAGAACATTACATTTCATAACTTCACTCCACCCTCTTGCTCTCTCCCTCTCCTCTCGGCATAGATAGTGCCGCCACCACCACCACCTTACAACCACCATCCATCCATTCCAAGCTCATTTCAAAGTGTAAGAAGGTGTTTCATGAAGCTTGAAGCTTGTGGAACTTGAATAATCTTCCTCATTTGCTTTCATCCACCATTTTCATCATCTTTTCTTCAAGTGTTCTTCCCTAGCTTAGAGCTAGTAGTAAGACTCTCACAACCCTTTGTTTCTTCTAATTTTGATTTGTTAAAAGATGTATTATGTTGTAATCACAAGAACACTTGTCACACCCCGATATTTCCACGTATTACCGGTGGGCCCGGTGGGGAGTATCGTGACGTAGTTGATATCATCATAGTCAAACAATACAATATATAAATGCACAGCGGAAGCAAAAGATAGATTCATTTCAACTGAATAAAATTGTAACATTAAGTATCACAAAATAGTTGAAACAGATCCACAGGTGGATCGAATAAAAAGGAAAACTGTTCAACAGACTTTGACACCTAGTGTCACACCCCAACCAATGGCGGAAACATCGGTATGAGACGAAGTGTGGAGATTGCAAGAGACTTCATAACGCTATTTGTGACATTATTTAATAAACCGATTTCATTTCATAAGTAAATTGTCAACAATACAAGAAATTCAAATAACAACAAGTTCAAAGGAAATACATAACAACATAATAAAAGTTGATACAACATTTAAACCTAAACGTCTATATGTGTATCTAGGTATCATTTCTACTTCATTTCATAGCATCATCATCATCATCAACCTGTAACATGTTTAAAATACAATTCAATGCAAAAGCAAAGGCGAGTATACAAGTTTGGTACATACGTATCAAAAGATAAGTTTAAACAATTCCTTGTGGCAAGCTCTTGATACGAGATAAACAATAAAATTGGCATGTGTCAATCATATCAAACCAATAATGAGACGCAAGATGCTCATGACATAACCACAAGTCTACGGGCGGGTCGTCAATCCTATAGCTCTAAAATTGGCGGATGTTACACTCTCTCCTACTTTAGGAGATTTCGTCCTCGAAATCTAAGATTAACGTATTTGCATAAAAATTTAGAACAATCCACATGACAAACTTAGTTAACAAGATTAACGTATCCCTGGCATGTGAATACACAGGTCAACCCATCGTGTATGTTAAGGTGTGGCTTCTTACGAAGTTAATGACAAGTTTATCACATAAAGAATGTCCAAGTAACACGAATCCAGTATTAGCATGCACGTGAAATAAATTCCATTTTTTTTTTGAAAAGGGACGTTCAATCATTTGAGAACGAAGAAAAGTTGGTAACTACCTCCGAGGTAAGGGAATCACCCCTAGCTCATTGGTGAAGTTGGAAAGTGAGCGGAGCTAATCATCAAGGTTAGGGAATCACCCCTATCTTGATGATAAGTTTCCATTTTTTTTGGAATATGAGTATTAACAAGCATCAAGATGTATCAAAGTATTCATATATAATGTATTATTTTGTGCATTGCATAAGAATAAGTTTAAGTGTAGTTTAATAGTAAAACATGTTACACCCCAAAAATGGTAAAAGTAAAAGAGGGGAATACGAGTATACTCACAGTTTCTCATAGTTGTTCCTGTGGTAATCCCATGAAGAGTTGGAGAATTGAAAGTTGGAACACCGTGGTCACCCTATATGGGGTAAACGGAGGTGTGAGAATTGGAGTGTTTAAGGAGGATTCGGATTGAAATTTAAGATGCAAAGTATATCGGTAGATGTTCATAGTATATATTACGTATGAGGATATATATATATATAGTTTAAAAGTTAAGTCCTTTGCAAGTTAAGTCCAAGAGTTAGGTTGTTATGTTATGTCCAAAATCACATATCAATACGAAGATGATCGGACGGTATGATTAACCATCACCTATCACCATAGGTATGATCGGATTGTATCACATATCAATACAAGTATGATCGGACGGTATAAATTACTCATCTCTTATCAATACAAGCATGATCGGATTGAAAGGAAAATAACAACATAATAATAGAGTTTGTAATTAAGTTAGCTTAACCAAAGCACAAATCTTATCACAATAATTATGGTAGACTCGGTTGGTTTAACCAAAACACTTGCCACCACAAGAACTATGATAGATTTGGATGGTTTTAATATTTGTAATTATGTTAGTCATTAATAACAAAAAGTTAAGAGGGTTTTCACACCTCTAAACTCATGAGAATTAATCATACGTAAGTGTCTTGAACATGGTTTTGATTAGAAGTATGGAGGATATAAATTTCATGTATGTTAGTATGAATATAGATATAGTATAAGATTAATCATCAAAAACAGTAAGTTTGGATCATGAAATGGTGTTGTTGTACCTTAGATTAACAAGATAATCTGTTGGAAACAATCCTAGAGAAGATCCAAGCTTTGTAGCAGAAGATTTGATGAATAAATGATGAAGAAAAGTGAGTTTGAACACACTTGTATACTAAGAAAAATTCTGCACTTGTTCTTGAAAATGCAGAATTTTAGAGAGGATTTTGATGATTTAGAAGTGTTTGGCAAGTGAAATGAGGGCTAGAGAGGTTGCATATATAGTGTAGGGGGTAGGTGAGAGCTTGAAATGATAAAAAATGGCTGCAAAAAGGTCAACAAATGAGAAAATTCTGCAAGTTTTCGTTCAAGAGAAGTTGCTGAATGAATAGTGCCTGCAGGGCACTGTTCACACTATTCATCCGTTTTTTTTTTTTTTTTTTTTGAATACTATGGATTAAAACAAGCACTTTTTATAAAAGGGACCTATGCTAAAACAATTTATAAAAATTACTAAAAGTCCTTTTGTAAAGTTTTACGCTAAAAATTATTAGAAAAATATCTTTGTATAGTTTTTCGGTTTCTTATAAAAATCTTGTGTTTATCCATTAACAATGTGATAAAAAAATGTATTACCATTATGATTAACGCCTCGAAAAGTAAAATACAAATATGAAAAAACGAGGCTTTACAGTCTCCCCTACTTTAGGAAATTTCGTCCCGGAATTTATTCGGGAGGAAGGCCTTGGAGAAAAATCATTTTGGCTAAAAGAATTCGTATAGGGAACAAGATTAATGATGGATAATGAAGGTACAAGAGTGAACGATTGATCTAACAAACGAATGCGAGTAATATGAATGATATGTGGATTTGGTATTATATGAACACGAGTATTGAGGTTGTTGCTTCATCACGGATAGTCGGGTGTTGTGCGCTTAGCAATGCGTTTGTGAATTGTTGAAGTCTGTATCGGGTCTAAATAGGTCTGTAAAACACCAAATTTCTCATGGCACGTTTTACGAAAGTTTGATAACATGGTGAAAACACTTATATACAGGAAGTACCAGCGGCGTATCCACCATGTTTTGACCATGTTATGTCCGTTTCGTATTCGGTGTCGTGTTACGTTCTGTGTTTTATCATACACAGTAGTACACTCTATGGTTTTCATACGCCTATCACTATAATCCCGTGTGCACCCGTGATTATATTGATCGTCGCATGATCCGCATAGCTTGTACTAGTTGTGTATGAATTTGGGGTAGGTACTCAAAGAAAATAAGGTGTATTAAAAATTTCGTTTAACGTGTTATTGAAAAATTTTCTAAATTTGTGTGGTAATAAAAATGGTGGAAACGGCCGTCCCCGGGATCGAACCCGGGTCTAGGCCACACCCTTTCGCACGCCTAGCCAACCGAGCTAGGTGCCTAGTTTGTGAAATTTCCGTAAAAGAAAAATAAGAATGTGTGTGTATAAGAATAAGGTATGTAAGCAAGTCCATGCTTAAGTATGTATAGGAACCACGTAAGCGAATCACTCGGATTACGCTCGCGTATGGGTACAAAGGTATGAATCACGAGTATGAATGAAGGTATGAGCATACATATGATTATTCACGTAAGTATGAGCATAGACATAAAACGTATGAGTAGTATGAGTATACGTATAAGCATGAAACGTATGAATATAAGTATAAGCATGAAACGTATGAATATAAGTATAAGCCTGAAACGCATAAATATAAATATAAATATAAATACGAGCATAAGTATAAAATGTATTGTTATGAGTATGAGTATGAGTGTGAGTACGAATACTAATGATTTCGTATATAGTATTAATTGAAACATGACAAATTTAAGCATGTAAAACAAATCATGAAATTTCGAGTGTGAAAAAAAAAAAAAAAGAAGTATAATGATAGTATGTGTGAATTTGTCACGATATTTGACTACACGAGTTGAAATGTGTATGATGATGTATGTAAAATAGTTGGTAGGGTAATGTAATGATTTTATTCCTACTATGGTTCACTTAAAATTTTATTTTTGAAATGAATACAATAAACATGACAAATCATACCCTTATCATCAAACAAATAAAATACAATGGTAAAACAATGAAACTCTCCAAGAATAAATATGAACCAATTTCTTCTAATGGAAGGCTAAAAATCAAATAGTGCAGTATCACGATCAGTACCCCAGCAAACACAAGAGCCTGATGAATCATCCTTAATATTATTTTCAAAAACTTGAAGAGAGTGAGAAGGGAGAGTGTTTTGTTATGAATAAATGAGATTTGTTGATTGGGTATTTATAGGGGGGAAATATAGCCGTTTGGCAACGGCTACATAACCGTTATATATATATATAGGGTAGGGATATGGTAAAAAGTGTCCAAAGTGTAAGAAGTGTAAGAAGTGTTTTAAACCATTGGATCTTTGATCTAATGGTTGAGATCAATAGGGTATTAAAATGTAAATTGTGTTTTAATTAGAAGGGGCTTTTGTAAAATTGAAGGGCAATAGTGTCTTTTCCATTCTTTCAAATATGGTAACCGTATCATACACAACCAAAACCCCTATCAATCTCCTAAAAACAAGCGACGTTCCCATCAAAGCAAGAGTTTTATACTTTCCGGAGACTTTCGTCTATCAAACTACATTGCAAAGAAGCAGCGAAGAGTTTTATAGGTAAACGGAGAAGGGTTCGTCGTCAAAATCCAGTTGAACGTAAAGGTGTTTTATTTTTCACTAATCAGATGACAATGGTGTTCTATTAACAGGAGAATCAAGGATCAACGAGTGTTATATGGACCCAAAAAAAGGAACTATGAAGCCAGCAGGTTCGAAGAGGAAGCGAGAATTATCCGAGGCGAAACCAGGTTAGTGTTTTATTAGTGATTTGATGTTCGGTAAATGGCATAGTGTTTTATTAGTGTTTTATTAGCGATTTGAAGTGTTTTAGGGTTTACTGGTTAGTATTTTAGGGTGTTATAAAGGATTATTGGGTGTAATATGTTATGTAAATGAGTTAATAGTGTAGTATTGTAAATCGGTCTGTTCTTTGGCTTCTCTGTTTTTATTACTGCATGGTTTTTTTTATATTGGGGTTTTAGAAGTATAGTGTCTTATGAAAGAATAAAGGGGGTTTTAGTGGGGGTCTTCTCTGTTTTGATTAATGCAGGGTGTTCTAAAATGGGTTTTTTAAAAATATAGTGTCTTATGAAAGAATAAAGGGGGATTGAGAAAAATAGTGTCGTATGAAAGAAATGTAGTGTCCTATGATAAAGGGGGTTTTAAATTTGTCTGATTGCATAAAGCACTACAATATTTGCATAAGCCTCAATATTTGTGATGAAGTTGGTGGCTTTTCATCACTGTATTGTATTAAAACACTTCGTTGAATAAAACACTACACTTCTGATGTTAATGAATACTTTAGTGCATACCTTAGTGCAAAAAAAACACTAAATTTTGCATAAAACACTTTATGTGCATAAAACACTACAAGTATGTCAATGGTTGTAGATAATGACAGTATTGCACAACACACTACACTTATGAATATTTTTTTGCATAAAACACCAGAATTCTGTTGTTTGTAGAGTGTTATATGGAAATGGTTGTAGATGGTGACAGTATTGCATAACACACTAGACTTCTGAAGTTCCTGAATAGTTGAGTGCATACTTTAGTGCAAAAAATACACTTTATTTTCATATAACACTTCTGTTTCTGACACAGTGTTAAACTTAAATGGTGGTTTTGAAATAGAGTATTTTGAGTAGTTTATTGCATATAACACAACTAGTCTTATCATTTCGTATAATTTGAAATTCCTGGTTCGATAACTAATTGTAAAAAGGATTTAATTTTAGTCCGGAGAAGCGGCCGAATACCAAAAATCAAAATGGGAAAGGGATTCCATAACACAATTGGACAAAGCATCCAGTTGAGCGATTCGGATAATGATAACGAAATGCAAAAAGGTATACGTAAAAAAAAATTAACTACGCCTGTAAAAAACAGTTTGTGTACACTTTACTTTTAATAATTTGTTATGCACTATGACGTTTTGTCGGAATTATTGCACCAAGTCTCACCAACAAAAAAGTACGACACTTTAATTATATTGAATTTGCTGTTTTAAAGTAATAAAATGTGTTCGGTTTGCAGCTACAGCAACACCCGATGCAAACAGCGATGACGACTTCCAAACGCCGCTTCCGGTACCGTTCGCGAAAGGTAAGAATTTGAATAACTGAAATTAAATGTTGGACTCTTTCGTATGATAGGGATCATAATGTAACATCATCTAACATTTTGTATTAGTTTCAACTAAACACCATACTGATGCTGATATAACACACCGTGTCACGGCTGACGACGACGACTTCGTGACGCAACCACCAACGACAGATCATTCAGGTAACTTTGCACACAAAAGTTGTAACCACAAAACACTTTTCGTTTCATTGAAAATATAGTCTAACTGATGAGCTGTATATGGGTTACAGCTGCCAATTCACAGGAAGTCCGTGACAATGTTGACCACCAACAACCATGCGATGGAAAAAGACGTAAGTCAACAGCGACTAGGAGGAAGTCGACGAGACCACCAGCATCATTTCAATCGAAAAAATATGAGCCCTTTACCGGGCCAAAAATTAAACTGAAGACGTCTCCGGATAATCTGGTTATATTGGTTAACAGCTTGAATAAAGTTCAAAAAAACAAGGTCATAGAGATGGGATTCGGTGCATTGCTGAATTTCAACATACATCATGTACCGACGCGGCTAGCATATTGGCTGGCAAGCAACTATGACGACGCTGCAGGGGTGTTGAACTTTGGAGATACCCGTTTACGAATCACATCAAAGTTGGTGAACACAATATTCGGAATACCAAACGGGGGTATAAAGATTGTAGAAAAAGAAAGAGCGAGAGACAGCAATCCGGTTGTGAAAGAATGGATGGATCAGTTCAATGATAACACTAAGGTGTCGCCAGTCGGGCTGAAGGACATGATGGTTACAGACACTTCAAGTGGCCGGGCATTTGAATTGAACTGGTTGGTGTTATATAATACTATACTTGGAGAGATAAGCGCATGCAACACAGTTAACCAGCGCTTCTTGGGATGCGTGGACCCAAATGAAAAAATATCGAGCTTTGATTGGAGCAGCTACATGATAACCTGCTTGGATCGGACAACGAATGCATGGAACCGGAAGAGGAATGACGCTTTTAGAGGCCCGATCGTGTTGCTAGCGGTATGTGACTCTACTGTATTGTTTATGATATGAAAGTTAAAACACTACGTGCATAAACACCACAAAAAAATATATGTAACATCGTAAAACAGTAATACACTATGTTATAGTGTATAACACTACAGACACATAGTGTATTAAGAGACTGCATCAATGTACTATGTAAAACACTACAGTCGAACCGTAGTACGATATGTTACAGTATATAACACTACAGTCACATATATAGAATTACAAACAGGTCTGTTTTGAATAGAATATTCCATATCATATTAAACAGTACCATCATATTAAGACACTGCATCAGTTGACTTCGTAAAACACTACTGTTGACTTCATATTAAGACACTGCATCAGTTGACTTCACAAAAAGTATAACACTTTTAACAAGCATGCATAACCAGTAAACATGTGTACATAATCCTTATAATTTAATGCTTATATGTGCAGGCTGCATACGCGTACGACCAACGGGATGCTTTGAAGCGTAATAAGAGGGGATGTAAACCGATTGAATTGATAGATGACGGGATGCTTGACGAACTGCTCGGAAAGCTTGATGACATACTTTGGGATTCTCACATAAAGCATAACACCCCAATGATACCCAAAACTCATGTAGAAGCAGAAAAACCGAAGAGTGATAAGGTTAAGAAGATACCTGATGATAAAAAATCAGCATCAACCAGCGCTAAAGTAGTTGAAACGGCAGCAGAAAAACGTGCGGATGACTACAAGGATGATGGCAACGAAGAATACGGACCGTACGAAGAAGGGGACGACGACCATATGGGAATATATAAGCATTGCAAAAGTTATCTGTTGTCACAGCCAAGTACACAGGAGCTGCCGTTTGTATGTCAAGTTGGGGCAGACGGCGAGTTTCGGATCCCAATGGTATCACAGTATGGGACGCCGCCCGTCTACTCACAAGAAGGAAAAGATAGTGAAGAGGTACACCACTTGATAACCTTTTTAACGTTTGGTGTAATATCAGGATTATTTATACTTATATACATCTGACAACGTTTTGCATAACACTTTATACTTTGGTTAGCAGGATATGGCGACAAATCTGGATGATGCACTTAAGGAATTTGAAGATTGCGTTGAGAAGATAAAAAATGCAATGAGGGAAGCTTTACGTTTGCACCCCAACAGTGAACAAATATTGAGTAGGAAAACGTCATGGATTGCGAGTGTCCGCAAACATCTAAAGGACATTGCGGATACTGAGGAAGGCGATGAAGTGTCAGAAAAAACACCCACAGCTGTCAAAAACACTGGACTGTTGACACAAGGTAATCAATCTCCTTTCTCGCCCATGACTTCATCAGTTTGCGCAGAAATAGATGAACTAATATCTGCAATACAATCCGTACGACACCCAGGCACACAATCGAAAGCTGAGGGGATCAAACCAGTAAACTTGCAAAGTGAACTGGACAACGTCGCAACAACTTCAAGTATTCCAGCCACCGAACAGGAAGGAAACGCCTTACTGCAGTATAAACTCCAAAGGCCAAAAAGAAACACCAATCTTCCAGATGTTTTCAGGTCACCGTACGTGCAGCGTGTGGTTTCGTTAACAGATAAACGAGAACAATTGGAATCTGCATTGGCTAGCTGTATACTCAGCGCAACGGGAAACAAATGGTAGGCATCGAAAACAACAAAAAAAATTAAATAATTGAACAAATTTGTTTCTTAATTAATGATTGAGTTTCATTTTATCACGTAGGGATGTTATATTCGATTGCCCAGCAGGTGTCTCGATTTTGAGAGGCTCGTTTGAGACGATGTACCCATCATTATGCTTGGATGCAGATATTATATCAGCTTGGGCCGCAGTCCTTAACCACGAGGAGCGGTTAAGGGCACCTGGTACCCCCGCGAGGCTGTTTTGCAATGCCGGAATGTTGGTAAGATACTTTTCACACCTTATAGAACACTACTTGATAATGTAGACCAGATGATAAAGTAGACAAATTTATAACAACCCAATACTAAACATAAATTAAAAAAAATACTTATAACACTATATGCTGCAAAGTAGCTTATAATACGGCTTATAACACTACAGACCCCAGCTTATATTATGCCTTTATACATATAAAACAGCTTATAACACTACACCCCCCAGCTTATAACCCAGTTTTTTGAATATCGTCGAAATAACAAACGGACAAAGTTGCTTATATAAACTAAAATCTGTTATTTGTTATGAAACAGGTGGCAGGCGATTTTCAAGAGACCGATGAATACAGAAGGTCGATGTTCGGTAGCCGGATGGAAACAATACTAGGCCAAGCAGATAACATGGACATCAGAAACTTCCAAATGGTATTCGTGCCGGTGCTGTATAATACACACTATATTCTAGTGTTCTTCAATCTCGCACAATCACAAATATTGGTGATCGACAATATCGAGGGTGATGTCCCTATCAACATACGATACAACGGCTACGTAGAAAAAGTTGTAAGAACACTACCATTAGAAAATATTAGTCGACATACAATAAGTAGGGGTGTTCAAAACCGGATATCCGGAAATTCGGATATCCGAATTTCGGATATCCGAAAATTTCGGATAGTTAATTTTACTATCCGAATCCGTATCCGAAAATTCGGATATCCGAATTTTGGATATCCGAATTTTCGGATACGGATTCGGATAATACAACGGATATCCAAAATTTTAGAAGAAAATTTGCTCAAAATAAAAAAATGAACAAAATCATGATATTCATCAGCTACCATTAGCAGCATAGTACCAAAAATGTTTAAAAATCCCAATTTTCATCATACATTTTTACAAATCAAAGAAATATAGCTAATAATTGTTAAGAACAATTAAAAAAAAGCACGATATGAACAAATCAAAAGTCTAATGATTCTCACATCCAATAAACAATGAATAATTTATAATGCTTTTCACATGTAATAATACTAAATAAAACTGCGGCTCCATCTTTTTGTCTCCAATTTTAGGCAAATTTTAAACAAAATGAACCAAAATTCATCTACGGTCACGAGAAAAACGAAAGCGACAGAGATTATCAAACTTTAAGCAATCTTTTCACTCTAATTTGGTTGTTATAATCGCGTTTAGCAAGAAACAATCTTGCACTTCCAAGTTGAAGAACAAACACTTGCAGAACAAACACTTGTAGATCGAACATACCGGAACAATCGATGATTATCAGAACAGTCGGCGTTGAAGACACCACATCAGAGATTCAGAGGGACTAGAGGAATTCAGAGGGACTAGAGGGAGTGGGTGGAGGCGGACTAGAGGAATTAGGGCTTTCAACACTTTCAACTAATATTTGATATATATATTTAAAAATAAAAAAATAGTAGTATTTAATATTTCGGATATCGGATATCCGAAATATCCGAAAATTTTCAATATTACTATCCGAATCCGAATTTTCGGATATCCGAATGTTCGGATATCCGAATTTTCGGATATCCGAATGTTCGGATAATTCGGATACGGATTTTCGGATATTTCGGATTCGGTTTCGGATTCGGATTTTTTTGAACACCCAATAAGTATAACTTTTAAAAAACCCCATTTGACGTCATAAAATTCACAGGTCAATGCATTCTGCTCGTATGTCAAAAACCACTCTCCTGCAATTGCTAAAAAACTGCGATCAACATCACCAGTTAGTCTGAAGTTCCCGTGGCAAACATTGTATAACGGAACAGATTGTGGAATATTCGCCATGCGTCATATGGAGACTTTTAAAGGTGTTATTATAATTATAGTTTTATTATTAAAGTTGACACTGGCATGTACCCTAAATTGGTTTGCATTTCTGTTCACTAGGGACAAGTGTGCGCGAATGGAACTGCGGGCTATCGCCAGAGCGAGACATCACGGGGGAGGTGTTGAAAGACCAATCAATAGAACTATTTGACTTGCGAATAAAGTACTTATAAAAAATCTTGTTAAGTGACATAAACTCAATGCGGTCTAAAATGGAGAAAGAAGTACATGAGTATGCAAATAAGAGTCAAGATGAAAGACTGGAAAATTCTAGGACTGCAAAAGAAAGGATCGAGCTACGATTGAAAGAAGAATAGCACATAGTTCTGAAATGTTTTGATACACGTTATAATTAGACTGGTTTCATTTTGTCTGGTACAAACACTTTTATTTAGATATTAGCCTGGTAGCATGGTTCTGAAATGTTTTGATAAACGTTATAATTACACTGCTTTCATTTTGTCTGGTACAAACACTTTTACAAAAGTGATGGTAGTGGTCTGTTTCGTTAATATAACACTATATTTCATTACAAAACACTGCATTTATAAGTAACTGATGGACTTTAAACTAACTGTATATGACAATAACAACATACTGCAGGTCCCCTAATACTGCATTTAACACTATAATTATAGATAAAACACTATAGGTAAAGGTCAGTCTTTAAACTAAATATAGTACCTATAATAAAACACTACAAATCAATTATAAAACACTATATGTCGTCACAAAAACACTGCATTACATAATTTGACAGCAATTAAGTGTTTGATTCAGATGATTATTGTTGTCATAGTTTAAACTATGATAAAACACCGCATCTAATTATAAAAAACACTGTATTATAAACCAAGGAATTCATGTATGTCAATTAAAAAAAATTACAATTTCTATTCATGTTGACAAACAAACAAATTCAAAATACATATAACACTATAATTATAGTTAAAACACTATATGGTAAAACACAGACCTTTAACTAACTGTGTATGACAATAACACCATACTGCAGGGCACTATTACTGCATTAAACACTATACTTATAGATAAAACACTATAAGTACATGTCATACTTTACAATAAATTTAGAACCTGTAAATATAACACTACAACTTAATTATAAAACACTATATTTATAAAATATGATAAACGACTTGGTCATTAAGAAATAACAACGTCAAACACAAGGAATCCAACAAAAAAATTAAACGTCGATTGATACTGGGCAACATGGTCCCTAAAAGCGCACAACGCATCAAAGTTATAAACCAACCTGTTGATAAGAGACTCGGCTGACCTTGTTATCTCCCTTACAACACCATTAACTTGCTGGTACCGATCATCACTTTCACTAATCCCCAATATCGCTCCCGGCGCACTGTTAGGAACAGCTTCCCTTGTCCAACGTCTCATTATGTACCTTTCAGGGAACTGCCTGATATCAAGAAGCCGCAAAACGCAAAAAATATGCGCACACAGAAGCCCAAATTGTTCATACCTATTGCATGAGCAACTAACGGTCATGTCTAGCTGCCGCATCATAACCTAATACATAAAAACAAAAAAAAAATGAGAACAAAAATAGATACTAAATCAAAACTATAAGATAAAACACCATGCACAAAGAAAAATTATAAACAAACAATTGTTACATCCTATAGTTACCTGAAAAAATGTAGTACACGCCTGAGAAAAGTCCTTCACAGAGAAGTTCACAAAGTTATCCTCTCTATCCTCCCATTTTCCAACAGCACACTTGTGAATGGCTGTCTGAATTTCAAGTTGCGCATCAAAGAAAATTGTCCGTGTGTATATGTTTGCCGCCTGTTGCTCTAAGACAAACTCTTTTGCAAGTATTTGGGGGTTCGTGTGCCTAGTATCGTGATCATTCTTCCTGTGCTCGTGTCTTTGGGCTTCAACTGCAGAATCAAAATGCCCCAAGAATTCAACAAGGGTACAATTCGGGTTGCAAAACTGCCCAAAGAAATGGTTCTCACTCTCCGAACGTGATGAGGTACGCATCAGCCCAGACATATGTTGATCGCGATAATATGCAGGGATCCATGTATCCCTAATCTGATACATTGACTGTAACCATTCATGATTCAGCAAATCAAAATCAGCCAATATAACACCCCATTCATTTTCAAACTGTTCTGGCAGTAAGGCATCGGTCCAAACAATATCACACAACCTCTTCTTAAAATCAGTGCTATTGCATAGGTTGGCGCCAACCTAAAAAACAACGATTCAACAATGAACAAAAAAAAAAAACATGATAAAAGCAGATAAAAACATTATATAAAAGTAAAACGACATCAATAAACAAAAACAGACATATTCATATATAAAAAGGTACAAAAAAAACAAAAAAACCAATTCCATTAAAATAAATAACGTCGTAAAACATAATTTTGGTATTTAATAAACCTTGGTAGTGAGTTTCTCCATTATATGCCACATGCAAAGCCTGTGCCTACTTTCAGGCCAAGTATCTTGAATAGCTTTCCTCATCGCGGGGTCTTGATCAGTTACAATCACAGGTGGTGCGCGCCCAAACGCCTGCCGAAATGCGTTGAGCAACCAGCTATATGTTTCGGCAGTTTCATCCCCTATAATAGCAGCACCCAAGGTAACATTACGATAGTGATTGTCAACGCCGGTAAAAGGTACGAACATCATATTGTACCTACAAAAAAAAAAAAAAAAAAAACGGGAGTGATCACTGATTTGATATTGTAAAATCCATACAATATTAAAAACATGAAACAACATACATTTTTAAGTATTTGCAAAATTAAAACACTATTAGTATGATATAAAAGTTACACGTCTTTTCGTGCATATACCAAAACACTATAAAGACATTATCATGCTGATAAAACACTATGATATGTATCTATTATGGATGTAATGTATCTAGAAACAAAGGAAGGATACGAACTTGTTACGACGATAAGTAGCATCGAACGACACAACATCCCCAAAAATATTAAAATTTCTCTTTGTATCACCATCGGCCCAGAACAACGCACGTAAAACGCCCTCGGCAGTTGTAAGGTATTCCATAGAGAAATTGGGCATAAATTCTTTCTTCCTTCTTAGGCGTTTGATAACCATGTCAGCATCGTACTCAGCTATATACCTATTTAAGTCTCTCTTAAAGTTCTTGAAGTCAACTTTAGTTGCGCCTACCTTATCGAAACCTCCATAAAGAGTCCTCATAATGTTAAACGCTCTAACTGGACCAACGTTTATGGCACTCAAAGCATTCACGGCTTCTTCCTGTACGTAATTCATAGATCTGTTTTCAGGAAGCAAGTACCTGTCATCTTCGGCAACAAATGAGTGATTATGCGACTCCTCGAAGTAATAAACCACGTAAAGATTATCCGGGGTTATTAACTTAACCCGAATGCACGCTTCACATCCGGTCCTTATAGAAGGAACCCTGCGAGTAATCTTAGACTTCGAGTTAACATTAGAACTACCAGCTTCCTGGGTCGAGTCAAGCGCCTTTAAGGGTTTAGTACCCTCTTTTGAGCACACGAACCATTTATTAAGTATTAAACCCTTTCGAGGCTCGTATTGAGTACCCTTCCTAGCTGTGAAACCTCCCGCCTTAGCATATCTTTGGTAAAAAAGATACGCATTTTCCAGCGAATCAAACGTCATATCCATCTGAGGTTTAATCAAATCATCAACATCTGGAATAAATGTCCTCCTTCCAGAATTTGGGGACACCTGAACATTACCAACGGGCTGGTATGTAGGAATATCTACAACGAAAAAACGACAAATCAGTCTTTTATAAATACATTGATAATAAACACTATATCAATAAATAACCCTATCTGTATAGAATAAAACAGTATTTGTGACGGGAAAAACACTATGAAAATAAATTAATATTCCTGTATATAATATAACACTACACATAGTGGATAAAACACTATGCATCTGATAAAAAAAAATACCTTTCTCAATGATAAAACACTAGAACGGGACTAGAACATACAACTAAATGTATAAAACACTATGAATGGGGATTCAGATGAGTGAATAGAATCTAACACTGTTGTTCTTACATATGACACTATAACACACTAGAACAAAAATTACTAAAACATAGGTAAGCAATTCAATGTATAAAACACTATGAAAGGGAAATATGATGTGTGAACAGAATATTGATCATGCATATAACACTACCCATCTAAAAAACTATAAAACAGAAAATTGATCTTGCATATATGTCTAGACTATAAAACACTACGGATCATGCATATAACACTACACAACTAAATCAAGAAAAAAACTTTAAAATAACAATCCGCCTAAACAACTAAATGTATAAAACACTACGTACACACAAAATCAAACAAAGAGTAAATGTCCTGTAAAAACGACATACTAAACAACAACACGAGGAACAAAAACTACTAGTTATCGGAACATGCTAACTATTAAGAGATTAAAACACTAATATACACATTAACCTGCATCGCCGGACTCCATTGAAATCGATATAAAACACCAAAATCGAAAAAAGGCGCAGACGTTAAACAACTGGAATGGGGATATCGATTTGATAATCGTTTATGTATTTATAATTAACGATGATTGAAAGATACGTAGAACACAATCGTATTGTATCTTGCAGTAAATTACAAAATTCGTTCAAATCCCTAAACAATCTCATTTACGGTTATTTTTGGATCAGTTATCCTGAAATTGAATTAAATGACAAAAATATGCAATTACAAAACTACCCTTTTGAATTAATTAAGAGGATGGACACTTGTCATTCCAGAAATATTTCTTACACTTCTTACAAATTATGCCCTTTGTACAGGATCCCAAACCTATATATATATATATATATATATATATATATATATATATATATATATATATTGACAAAATGACTAAAGATTTAAGTATAAAACTAAATCGTGTGGTAAAACGTTTAAGATATGTTTAAGAATCTGGTGTAAATGAGTTAAGTGAAAATAGGTTGTAGGATAGAAAGTACGCTTGATAAAACAATGTATTTTGAAATCGTATACGTATGTATTTTGAATAATGATAAATAATTTAGGTATAAAACATGATCGAGTTTGCATAATAAGATATTCAGAAGAGACGGTTTGGTAACGATCACCTAGGTAAGGGAATCACCCCTAACTCGTTGGTGAGGTCGTTTTAAGAAAAGGGGGAGTGGAGTTAATCGTCAAGGTAAGGAAATCACTCCTATCTCGATGATATGTCTCCACTTATTGTTACAAGGAATATGAATTTAAGTTATATGAAATCATGCATATGTATAAGTGTATGAAAAAGATTTAGTATGATGTGTGTGTGAGAAAAAAAAATATCGAAAGTAAATTCGAATTTGAAAGATTGCATCGTATAAAATAAATAGTAGAACACATGATTGATTAAAATTTGGATGGTTCCAAAACGGAACTTTGACTAACCAAAGTGCTCGAAAAGTCTTTCGAGTTTGAGGAGCATGCTTTGGCCTAATAGGTGAAATACTCTCGCCGACAAGTCGGTTAACGGTATTTACCCTTCCGGTTACTACATGTCCCCAAATCAATTGAAATTTCAAGACTTGGCGGGATTAATGAAAATCAAGGAGTGGAACTAGTCGACAAGGTGCGGGATTCACCCCTAACTTGAAGACTTCGTACCCTAAGTGTGGTTGGTACTCGTCAGGTCAAAATTTAATTTCGACACGTTGACGAGGATCCACTAGAATTTGAGATTGAAATTATCATTAAGATGTGGATTTCACTCCTAACTTAATGGTGTAATTTCATGTAAAAAGAATAGGTAGGTTGAGCGTCGTTCACCAAATTGTGGGTTTCACGTCTATTTTGGTAAACTCGTCTCGTTTGTACAATATGAGTGTTGTCGGATTTAGAATAATCGAGTAAAATGCATAGGGAAAAATGTAAGTCAAAGGAGTACACAAACAAGTATAAACACATAAGAAGCATATTAAGAATGGTACATAAAGAATGAAATAATAAAAAAAGTATTAACAATAAGAATAGCATGTTATGTATTAACACATAAGTGATGTATATGTCTAAAAGATCAAAAGCGGATAAATAAGAAGTAAATAAACTAACATGCAAGTAGTTTCAAGTAAAACATAAGAATAAAGCTCTAAAACTATAGACTAGGTAAAAGCATTCCTACTTTTCCTAATTCCCTATAGTTATGGCTCTGATACCAATCTGTCACACCCCAACCAATGGCGGAAACATCGGGATGAGACGAAGTGTGGAGATTGCAAGAGACTTCATAACGCTATTTGTGACATTATTTAATAAACCGATTTCATTTCATAAGTAAATTGTCAACAATACAAGAAATTCAAATAACAACAAGTTCAAAGGAAATACATAACAACATAATAAAAGTTGATACAACATTTAAACCCAAACGTCTATATGTGTATCTAGGCATCATTTCTACTTCATTTCATAGCATCATCATCATCAACCTGTAACATGTTTAAAATACAATTCAATGCAAAAGCAAATGCGAGTATACAAGTTTGGTACATACGTATCAAAAGATAAGTTTAAACAATTCCATGTGGCAAGCTCTTGATACGAGATAAACAATAAAATTGGCATGTGTCAATCATATCAAACCAATAATGAGACGCAAGATGCTCATGACATAACCACAAGTCTACGGGCGGGTCGTCAATCCTATAGCTCTAAAATTGGCGGATGTTACACCTAGAGCTTGCGAAACTTGATTATTGATGCCTGGAGTAGCCAGCCTATTTCGTGTAGTACATGCACTTAGCCTTTTTGGAAAATACGTCAGTTTATACCGGTAAATACAACTTAACTGACTCATTTTGAAAAGAGTTTAAAAATTGGTTTGAATGCACTTCGGCAAAAATATCTTTTATAACTTGGGACAATTATTTGTATATAATCTTGTATACAGTTTTACTTATTTGTCGTCCATTAGGGCCGGTCTAGATTAATTGACACGCCACAGGTATAATGCCCACAAGGAGTATTTCCTTTAAGTGGATTACCAGTTTTTACATAATGCATCTGTCAGGTGTACGCCTACACCCCGTGCTTAGGTCGTGGCCATTTCTTTGAATGATGCCAAGGATATCCGGGACATGGTCATTTAACCCCCAAAGGCCATACACCAAATAATACATATTAAACGGGTCATGCAAATACATTAATCACAATCCGATTTAAATGACTACACACACCCGACCAAGCGGTACTTTTATAGTACCGTATCCCAAGCCCGTATAGGGAAAATAAGTTAAGAGTATTTACCTGAGCAAAGTATCAATCAAATATAGCAAGTGCACGTAGCTTTTACTGGGCTCCTAATCTGGAACGAAGGTTTTAATAACCTATTAGAATCCTAACGGGTCTTTAATTAAGCTTAAACTTAGACCGGTTAGTTTTCAAAAAGGAAGACACGGTTCAAACGCATGATAAAGCGAAGACCGGTTTAGAATGTGGTTTTGACCCGACAAGCTTGGACACTTGTTTAATATGGGTAACTTAAACACATTCTGGATTTTGAGGCAAAAATGATATGGTTTGACCCGTTTCGGCTAATATATGCAACTAGTCGCATAAGCCGATCCGAACGCGAAAAGTGCGTAACGAGTAACCAAATGAGTCATATGTAAGTTTCCTAAGTTAATACATCTTAAATATATTGTGACATCAGTAAGATATATTCTATTATGCCCGAAACGAATTTAAACTCAAACTATGCCCTGTAAGGGCATTTTGGTCATTTAAAAGGTTATAAAAGAGTTTAATTAATAATTTGAGTTACAGGTCTGATATAATCAGTAAAAATATTCATTTTTATAAATCATAACAGTAGGGTGCTAAATATATGTGAAATTTATCTATTATAACCGAACTATGCACCGTAGGGGTATTTTGGTAATTTCACATAACCTTTAAAGGTCAAATCCGGGAATCTGAGTTTAAAAATTTAGCTTACTGTTAAAGTATAAAATATACTTAAAATATCAGTAGGTATCAAACCTTATATGTTTAAAATAGTTTTAGTACCTACTATGCGTTAAAAACGCTTAAAAAGGCGATTTGGAGCCATTTCCGGGTTTTCAAAGGAAAGCTGATATTTTTATTATTCCAGAAGGCTCAAAATATTTTATTTATCATATTAGATCAGTAGCAAAAGGTTTGGGGTCAAAAGGATTTGTAAAACTCATTTTATAGCCCAAGGGGCAAAACCGGCAATTACCGAATTAAGCTTAGAACTCTAAGTTATGCTCAGCCTAAAAATAAATAAAAATCTCCAAAAATCCCAAAATATTATATTACATCAGTGGGTAGAAAGTTTTATATCAAAAATTGGGTTTAGGTAGGCTATGTGCTAATTATGCCATTTAATTACTAAAAAGCTTCTTATTTACGCTAATGAGCATAACTCTTAATCTAGACCTCAAACTGATGTAAAACTTTAGGTACAAGTTTATAAATCAGTAACTAAGGTTTCTATTCTTTTACATTTTCAAAATTCACGTTTTAAGGTCATATGGGCATAATAGTCAACATTTAGGCACTTAACGGAAATATGCATATGGATGGGATAACTAATGAACCAAGTTGTATAATCACAGAGGGTTATACTAATATGAAACCTGGTCCAAATAAGGCTCTAAGGCATTTCTAAAATAGGCTTAAATGGGTCAGAACTGAAAGTCAAAGCAAAAGTCAAATTATGCGACTTTCGGTTCCGAACCGGGCCTAAACTGAAAATTGTTGGGTTGAACATGTTTAGACATGTTCTTACATTAATTACCAAGTTATATTAATGATAAAACAGGTTGCATAGCTTCTACATTGCTAATTATGCATTAATTTGAAATTAAGCTTTCTGTTGACTTTGTAATATCAAGTTTGACCCGACAATTGACCTAGTTAGAGTGGGGATCAGAGAGTACCCTTTTGAGAGTTTATTACCCACATAATTACCTACTTATAGGTACTTTTAATTCGAGATTTGACTGAACAATTATTGATTAATCTCGAAGTCAAACCTTAATTACGACGGTTTGACTTTTAGCTAATTAACTAAGCTAAACTGAATTAAGAAGGATTAAGGACACTTACAAAGGTCCTAAGTATGATTTGGAACTTAAGGGGACTTGCTTGCTGACTAAAGGAGCTCCAGAGACCAGCTTGAAGTGAGTTGCAAATGAAAGACCAAATGTTGCAACAAGAGGTTCTCTTATATAGCAACTTTGATGCAACAAGATCACTCCAAATCAGTCTACAATTGTTGTAAGATGTTCCCAGGTGTCCCTATGATGCTAAAAACCAGTTATAGGGCCCCTGATTTTCGAATACCACTCTTATAAGGCGGTGTAACTTGTTTAACAGGCATCTGTCCAAAATTCTGCCCAGATACATGCCTTACGGACCGTAAGCCTTAGGCTTTGCGGTCCGTAACCATCTTTCAGAAACCGTCGCCCAGCTCCGCTATCTTACGGACCGTAAGGGTTAGCCTTTGCGGTCCGTAAGCCTTTATCAGAAGACAAAAACTTGCAAATTTTGAAGTTTTGACCATGCAACTTTGTAGTTTCCGAATCTCATGCTTTCTTTTCAGTGTAGGGACCATGAAGTCAGCCTTTGCATGTCTCTGAATGTTGCCATGCACAATTTCCATCTTGGATTCTTGTGGAGAGTCTTGCCATACACTCGAATAAGGTTTTAATTCTTTTAAACAAGAATTTTAATTATGAACTTTGTTGTAACATTATTTAAAACCCAAATTCTTTATAAATTGAATTTATTCATCATAGGAATAACCGGTTCTAACCAGATCAGATGTTTATCATAATGATTAAGGTCTTGGGATTTATAATTAGGCCGCTCAGAGGTGTTTATTAACATGTCGACACTTTTTAAATCCTGCCATACATCTTCTAATTTGGCTCGGGTTCCTGACACGTTTATCTTATATGACACGTGTCTTTATTCTATTTGGCATGATTTTATGAGGTGTTACATCCTCACCGCCTTAAAAGAAATCTCGACCTCGAGATTTACTGGAACAAATGAGGGTACTTTTCTTTCATTGCGGATTCTACCTCCCACGTATATTCGGGACCTCTGCGGGCATCCCATTTAACCTTTACGATAGGTACATGCTTCCTCCGAAGCTTTTTAACCCGTCGATCCTCAATTGACAAAGGTTTTTCGACAAATTTCAAGCTCTCATCTATGTGCACATCTGTATGTGGTATGACTAGCGATTCATCTGCTAGACATTTCTTCAGATTGCAGATGTGGAATACATTGTGAATACCACTGAGCTCTTCAGGCAAGTTCAACTTATAAGCCACTGACCCAACACATTCAATAATCTCGAATGGTCCTATATACCTTGGGCTTAACTTACCTTTCTTACCAAATCGCACCACTCCCTTCCAGGGTGATACTTTAAGCAAAACTTTATCACCAACCTCAAACTTTAGAGGTTTTCGCCTTTTATTAGCATAACTTTTCTGCCTATCCCTGGCAGCTTTCAAGCGGTCACGAATTTGGACAATCTTGTCCGTCGTTTCAAAACTATGTCAGGTCCTGATAACTGAACCTCTCCTACTTATGCCCAACAAATAGGCGTTCTGCATTTCCTACCATATAATGCCTCAAAAGGCGCAGCCTGAATGCTGGTATGGTAGCTATTGTTATAGGAGAACTCGATCAACGGCAGGTGGCTATCCCAGCTGCCACCTAAATCAATCACACATGCACGAAGCATGTCTTCCAAAGTTTGGATGGTACGCTCACTCTGCCCGTCCGTCTGAGGATGGTAAGCCGTACTAAAATTTAAGCGTGTGCCCAAAGACTGTTGGAAACTTTTCCAAAAATGTGATGTGTATTTGGTATCTCTGTCAGAGATAATTGACACTGGTACGCCATGCAGAGATACAATCTTATCTACGTACAATTGGGCTAACATGTCGGAGCTATAAGTCTCCTTAATGGGTAGGAAATGTGCTGACTTAGTCAGTCTATCTACTATCACCCATATAGTATCGTTCCCTTTCTTCGTCTTTGGAAACTTGGTGATGAAATCCATTGTCACCATCTCCCATTTCCATGTGGGAAGTTTAGGTTGTTGTAGCAAACCTGACGGCTTTTGGTGTTCAGCTTTGACCTGCGCGCACGTCAAACATTTAGCTACATAGGCAGCTATAGACTTCTTCAAGCCTATCCACCAATAGTTTGCCTTCAGATCCTGGTACATCTTATCAGCTTCAGGATGAACGGAATATTTGGAACTGTGGGCTTCCTGGAGGATAACATCCCGAAGTCCTCCATAAACTGGAACCCAAATTCGTCCGTTTAATCTCCGGATTCCCTCCTTGCCATAGGATAACTGTTCTTCAGTTACACCTAATTTTTCATCAGGATAGTTAACTTCTAGCACAGCTTCCTTCTGCGCAGCTAACAACCTTTCATTCAAACTATTCTTTATCTCAATGCTCTTGGCATTGATTCTTATAGGCTTCACTCTTTCATTCCTGCTTAAGGCATCAGCAACCACATTTGCCTTATCAGGATGGTATTTTATTTCACAATCATAATCATTCAAAGTTTCCATCCAACATCATTGCCTCATATTCAAGTCCTTCTGATTAAACAAGTGTTGAAGGCTCTTGTGATCTGAATAAATCACACACTTGGTTCCATACAAGTAATGTCTCTACAGTTTTAGTGCAAATACAACGGCACCCAGCTCCAAGTCATGGGTGGTGTAATTCTTCTCATGCACCTTTAACTGTCTTGAAGCATAGGCAATGACTTTTCCTTTCTGCATAAGCACACAACCCATGCCGGTGTGTGATGCATCACAATATACTACAAATTCATCAACTCCATCAGGTAACGTCAATACAGGAGCGTTGCTCAACCTCTGCTTCAGAATATCGAAAGATTCTTGCTGTTTAGGTCCCCATTCAAACTTATTATTCTTGCGGGTGAGTAGAGTCAGGGGTGCTGCAATTCTTGAGAAGTTTTCAATAAATCGCCTATAGTATCCTGCCAGTCCTAGAAAGCTGCGAATCTCCGTAGGCGTCTTGGGCTCTTGCCAGTTCATAATAGCTTCAATCTTAGCGGGATCCACTTGGATACCATGCTCACTAACAATATGTCCAAGGAATTGGACTTCTCGAAGCCAAAATTCACACTTCGAGAACTTGGCATAGAGCTTCTCTTGATGAAGCAGCTTCAGAATGCAACGGAGATGCTTCTCATGGTCAGCTTGACTTTTTGAGTAAATGAGAATGTCATCGATGAAGACGATGACAAATTTATCCAAGTAAGGCTTGCAAACGCGATTCATGAGATCCATGAATGCAGCAGGCGCATTAGTGAGCCCAAAAGGCATCACCAAGAACTCATAATGACCATAACGTGTCCTAAACGCAGTCTTGTGTACGTCTTCATCTCTAACCTTCAATTGATGATAGCCTGACCTCAAATCGATCTTAGAGAAGTAGCTTGCCCCTTGCAATTGATCGAACAGATCATCGATCCTAGGCAAAGGATACATATTCTTGATAGTGACCTTATTAAGCTCACGGTAATCGATGCACAGACGCATCGATCCATCCTTCTTCTTGACAAATAGGATTGGCGCTCCCCAAGGAGATGAACTAGGTCTAATGAAACCTTTAGCTAGCAAATCATCTAATTGTGTCCTCAATTCCTTCATCTCTGTTGGTGCCAACCTATAAGGTGCTCTCGCAACAGGTGCTGCTCCAGGGATGATGTCAATTCTGAATTATACTTGCCTATCTGGTGGTAGACCAGGTAGTTCTTCTGGGAAAACTTCAGGGTATTCAGAAATGACGGGAATATCTTCAATCTTGGGTTTCTGCTCATCAATGGTTACTTGTGCCATATAAATGACACAACCCTTCTTCAAGCATCTAGATGCCTTGAGCATAGACACTTGCTCAGGCAATCCATACTGGGTGTCTCCCTGAATGGTGAGTGACTCACCAGACGGTGTCTTGATCACCACTTGCTTCTTATTGCACACTATCTGGGCCTGGTTATGAGATAACCAGTCCATGCCTATAACTATGTCAAAACCGGCTAACTTCAAAGGAAGTAGGGATAATGGAAAAGAGTGGTTCCTAATGGATATGAAACATCCATCTAATACGGTTGGCGCGGTTTCTAAGGTACCGTCAGCTAATTCCACCTCATATTTCACACTTAGGGTTTTAACAGGTAAATTCTGCTATTTGCACAACTTATTATCTACGAATGACTTATCAACACCTGAATCAAATAATACCCTGGCATAGACATCATTTACGAGGAAGGTACCTGTGATCACATTGTCGTCCTGGACAGCTTCCTTTGCATCCATCCGGAAGACCCTTGCATTGGTTTTCTTGATCTCTTCAGGCTTCTTGGCGTATTTAGGGCAATTGGTTTTAATGTGCCCTTTCTCATTGCAGTTGTAGCATGTGGAATCTTTAATCTTCTTGCAATCAACAGTCTTGTGCTCTTTGGACTTGCATAACCCACATGCAGATGGTCCTGACTTAGACTTGGACTCAAGTCTGCATTTTTCAAAGTGGCGTTTTTGGCAAGTTTTGCACTTTGGCTTCTCCTCAGTTTGTTGGCTACCCTTGCTGGATCCAGACTTCTTCCTGAAGTCAGTGTTACCCTTATGCTTCTTTTCAGACCTTCGTGAGTTATCATCCTCACGCTTTCTCTTGCCTTCTTCCGAATTCCTGAGCGATCTTAGCCTGACCGCGTCCAAGGTAAGGGATAGAGATAGATCGGCTGCTAATCTAAAGGTAGTAGGTCTGGATGCCTTAACACTGGCTTTGATTTCTGGGGCTAAACCCCCAATGAAGCGAGTAATCCTTTTGGGTTCCAGGGTTACGAGATACGGAACCAGCCTAGATAGGGTATTGAAACTGGTGAGGTAAGCTTGACAATCTAAATTCTTCATCACCAACGATAAGAAATCTGATTCAATTCTTTCAACCTCATGTTGCGGGCAATAATTCTCCTTAATGAGAGCAACGAACTGATCCCATGACAAATTGTAGAGCGGGATCTTTCCAACAGCTTGAATGAGAAACTTCCACCATGCCAGTGTCTCTCCCTTGAATGATTGGGATACATACTTCACTACATCCCTTTCAGCACATCCGCTGATGTCAACTACTGTGTCCATTTCATCTAACCAAGTCATACAATCAATTGCCCCTTTCTCCCTAGTGAAATCCTGGGGTTTGCAGGAAACAAAATTACTTATAGGTACAGGACTTGGTACGTGGTTTATCATCAAACACTATCCTTTTAGATGGAACACTGCTTTGATTAGATGAATGTCAGTCATCATCTTTCTTTGGCTCATCGTTCTTAGAGGGTGGCTTGCTATGAGCCTCTGAATGAGTCTTAGGCTTAGAGTACGGTGTGGATAGGGTCCTACTTCGAGTCCCACTAGATTCATTATACTGCCGCTCTATAGCTTTGTAACAGCATTATCTACTAATGCTTGCAGCTCCGCACCGGTCACATGTATCTTAGTATTTTCATGGTTTTCCAACGGATGACTGTTTCCCTCTTCTGACCTAGTCATTTAGCTTTAATTGCTACATAAAGAAATAAGGACAAGGTTTAATTTAGAAGCCTAAACAGTACTATCGTTCTTGACGATTTATTAACTATGGTTTTAATAGCCATTTTAGTTAATTTGTTAAATATATAATTATTCAGGATCTTTATCATAATCCTAAATTATAAGTTAGTAATAGCACAAAAGGCCTAGTCGCGTAGACAAGTTTAGTTTATAAGCCCAGATTTTTATGGAATCGAGGCATTAAGGTTTGAATCCAAGTTCATTACCTTTTCTTGACAGGGAGTTGTAGGCTACCACTGTCTTTAGTCCCATAGGACGTTAATTATAGCCCGTGGGCACTTCATCCTTAAGGGATGATTATATAAATAAGGGAAATTAGAATACCCAATTTAAAAATGACTTATGTGATTTTATCGAATCACATTTGTCAAGCATGTTAATATGCTTTCAGTTGTTAACAAGGATTGGAATCTTTTGAATAGGTTTTACCATCTTGGCCATGTCTGCAATGACATATAGGCTAGGTTTTACCTTTAAGATTCTTGTTAATATTTAACGCAGAACAATCCTAATTTAAGAGGTTAATATGGATCTGAATCTAATTGGGGAACTACCATCTTGGCCCTGTCTTAAGGTGACATATGGCTAGGTTTTGTCCTTTTTAGATTTTGCCATTTTATTATAATGATAGATCTTTTAGTAGGAATGTTATTTTATTTATTTCACATTTTACGTTTATGCACATAATTAATAAAATGAAAATTTAAATTAACCATTCCAAAAATTTAACAAGTTCAATTTTGCCCTAAACGGGACTTCTACAAAAATAACATGCCCACGCAGGGGCTTAAACAAACAAACATACCCACGCAGGGGTCAACATAAAGACATGCCCACGCAGGGGCAGAATACAAAAAGACATACCCTCGCAGGGGTTAAACAAAAAGGCATGCCCACGCAGGGGCTGGATTGAAAATAAGGAAGTACAACCAACAATTTAAAGGATTCAACGGTCCTTCTTGCTTTTTCCTTTTATTAAACTCGGCAATCCCTTAAAGAAGCCTTGTCGTTCCCTGCGATCTCTGTGAACTTCCTGCTCAACCTGGTCCAATCTTTGGAGAATTTCCCCCCGTTCTGGCGGGGAAAACCGTGGTACATGCGGCTGATGTGGAGGTCAAAGAGGTGGTTGTTGTTGGTATCCATAAGCTGGGTATCCAACTCCCCAAGGAGCTCCGTAGGGCCCTTCGGGGTTAAGAGCATTGTAGTTCCACGCCGCCAGGTATGGGTCGATCTCAGCATAATTGAAGCTGGTGTGAGCCGGCTGCTCAAAGGGATTATATGCTGCTGAGCCAGCGTACGTAGGAATTGGGTTACCAAAACCCAACGGTGGTGACGCGACATGCGCGGAGTTTACTTCCGGGTTGGGGTTTGAAGGTCCCCCCATCTGCTGGTTTTCTTGGAGTGGCGGGTAGTGGCTGCCACTCGATGGTTGACGGGTGCTGATATGCACTCCTCTTCCTTGCATGGACATCCGTGCGTTTGTTCTCCTTCGCCTCGGCGGCTCAGGAGGCTGCTGCTGAACTGGTGGCGGTGGCGGGGTAACTACCACAAAGCGTGAATCCCCGAAAGGATCCTGTTGCTGCTGCTGCTGGTACGGCGATGAATGGTGAGAGGGTGTAAAGTACCATTCATACTGGTTGAACCTTGCTTGGTAGTTGTCTGGACCACGGTAAGGTGATCCATGAAAAGATGATCCATCAGAGATTTCAATAGGATGTGTGGGGTACCGGTCGGTGGTTCGGTAGGGTCAGTATCCTCATCCATATCCATGGCGTGATCTCCAGAAAAGTGATCTTCAGGTCCCAATGGGTTAACACCCACTGGTTCCTCGAGGTAGTTTGCCGGGTTGAACCTGCTTCAGAAGATATGTGACGGGTTATCAAAGGAATGACGGGAGTTTGACCTCTGGAGAGGGATGAACGAAGGTTGTGGGTTATCGGGTTCGTTTTCGGATTGGGGTCCAAAGGAGTGTAGGTAAGAAGGTGACGAAGCTAACGAGACAGACTGCCTTGCTGGCTGCAGATGTGCCCTCCAGTCCCCCGGGGGACTTGTACGCATGTTGATAGGTGAGGTTCGTCTTTGAGAAGGCCCGGCCTCCTGGTCGTGGCCTGCTACTGGTGACTTTCCCTTTCTCCTAAAGAATCTTAGCGGCATATTTACACCTGTCCACATAATCAAAGATAACAACAAAGAATAATATAAAAGACAAAATAAAACAAAATCGGGATTTGTCCTATGTTCTTTGTCTAGACTCGAAAGTTCGAGGAATGTGCAACTGTGTAACTGAGATTAAACACAAAAGGCTAGTGTTTAATTCACTCAGTGTTGGCTCTGATACCAACCTGTCACACCCCGATATTTCCACGTATTACCCGTGGGCCTGGTGGGGAGTATCGTGACGTAGTTGATATCATCATAGTCAAACAACACAATATATAAATGCACAGCGGAAGCAAAAGATAGATTCATTTCAACTGAATAAAATTGTAATATTAAGTATCACAAAATAGTTGAAACAGATCCACAGGTGGATCGAATAAAAAGGAAAACTGTTCAACAGACTTTGACACCTAGAGCTTGCGAAACTTAATTATTGATGCCTGGAGTAGCCAGCCTATTTCGTGTAGTACCTGCACTTAGCCTTTTTGAAAAATACGTCAGTTTTCACTGGTAAATACAACTTAACTGACTCATTTTGAAAAGAGTTTAAAAATTGGTTTGAATGCACTTCGGCAAAAATATCTTTTATAACTTGGGACAATTATTTGTATATAATCTTGTATACAGTTTTACTTATTTGTCGTCCATTAGGGCCGGTTTGTAGGGCCGGTCTAGATTAATTGACACGCCACAGGTATAATGCCCACAAGGAGTATTTCCTTTAAGTGGATTACCAGTTTTTACATAATGCATCTGTCAGGTGTACGCCTACACCCCGTGCTTAGGTCGTGGCCATTTCTTTGAATGATGCCAAGGATATCCGGGACATGGTCATTTAACCCCAAAGGCCATACACCAAATAATACATATTAAACGGGTCATGCAAATACATTAATCACAATCCGATTTAAATGACTACACACACCCGACCAAGCGGTACTTTTATAGTACCGTATCCCAAGCTCGTATAGGGAAAATAAGTTAAGAGTATTTACATGAGCAAAGTATCGATCAAATATAGCAAGTGCACGTAGCGTTTACTGGGCTCCTAATCTGGAATGAAGGTTTTAATAACCTATTAGAATCCTAACGGGTCTTTAATTAAGCTTAAACTTAGACCGGTTAGTTTTCAAAAAGGAAGACACGGTTCAAACGCATGATAAAGCGAAGACCGGTTTAGAATGTGGTTTTGACCCGACAAGCTTGGAAACTTGTTTAATATGGGTAACTTAAACACATTCTGGATTTTGAGGCAAAAATGATATGGTTTGACCCGTTTCGGCTAATATATGCAACTAGTCGCATAAGCCGATCCGAACGCGAAAAGTGCGTAACGAGTAACCAAATGAGTCATATGTAAGTTTCCTAAGTTAATACGCCTTAAATATATTGTGACATCAGTAAGATATCTTCTATTATGCCCGAAACGAATTTAAACTCAAACTATGCCCCGTAAGGGCATTTTGGTCATTTAAAAGGTTATAAAAGAGTTTAATTAATAATCTGAGTTACAGGTCTGATATAATCAGTAAAAATACTCATTTTTATAAATCATAACAGTAGGGTGCTAAATATATGTGAAATTTATCTATTATAACCGAACTATGCACCGTAGGGGTATTTTGGTAATTTCATATAACCTTTTAAGGGGTAACTAAGTCTACTAAACACCTTACCAAGTTCCTACAAGTTTTTAATAAAAGATCAAGTTCATGTTGTTATGTAAAGTGTATAGTTTTTGCACTTGGTAAGAATAATATTGTTTAGGGTTGATTGTTGATTATTGTGTGTTGATTTTTGAAAAGAAAATGATATGCTTATATAGCATGGACACCTCCATTTTCAAAGGAAACTATGGCAAAATTTTCTAAAAATTTAAACACTTAAAGAAATATTTTCTAACAAATATTTACAAGTGTGTTTTAACTTTGGTTATCAAAATAAACTTTGCCATAGATTTTGTTACAAAAATACAAGTATTGGAGGTTGGTTTTTATAAATAAAAATGGGTAAACATATATATTTAGAATATATATACATATTAAGACACTTGTGTAATTATTTGTATACTCGGTGAAATGGTTATATTATTTTAAGGTAAAGTAATATAACTTAACAAAATACCAGGAAGTTTACTATCCAAAATCATACCAAAAATCACAAGGGGATAAATATATAAGTTACACACTTAATATTGTGAAATCAAACGCAAGAACGTAACTTACAAAATATTCTGGAAAATACCGTTATAAATATGTTTTTGGTAAATATTATTTTGGGACACAAGGAATGAAAATATGATTTTCGTTATTATTACAAAGTATATCATATTTTCGATAAAGAGAAAATATATTATTTTTGGAAGTAAAAACATATATATGATTTTTGAGAAAAATATATATTTTCTTGAAATACATTATTTTTGGGACAAAACAAGTTTAAATATATTTTCTGAAGTGAGACTTGAAAATATATTATTTCGGAACTACAAATACGAGGATACAAATACACATGTATGAATTACTCCCATCCTTGGGAAGGAAATACGAAAATAAATACTTGAGAAGTATTATAACCTTGGGTAATGTTAAAGACATAAAGGAAACGTAACTCAAAACATGAATACTAAGGCAAGGCACGGCCCGCTCGTCTAATAGACCCTAGCACATTGTAGGTAGTCGTGTTTGCTGACGAGATTTGAGTTACGAGTACTGAAGACGCAAAACAGTGAGTTCATGCTCCCCATTTTCTTTAACTGTTTTTGGTTTTATAACTCTCGGGGGTCGAAATACATGTTACGAATGCTTGAACGGTATGAAATGCCTATGAAATACCAGATCATGTGAGCATAGACTAGATATTGAAATGCCATTAATACTTAATTAGGGACGAGGGTTAGATCTAACGGGTACGACCGAGCCCCACTCATGGTCCGCATGTGACCACTTGAATGCTTCGGTGTCCCAGTCGAGGGAAATCGACATAGTCAAGGGAAATTGACATAGTCAAGGTAAATTGACATAGTCGAAGGGAAATTCGACACAGTCGAGGTAAATCGACACAGTCGAGGGAAATCGACACAGTCGAGGGAAATCGACAAGGGTATATGCCTACTCATTATGAGTGCTCCCTATGTCCTCACATGCCTTAAAGTCCTTGTAAAACAATCATGTTCATACACGCTTTTCATACCTATTTACAAATGAGTCTCTTAAAGATTTAGAAGATTACAATACTCACACAAAACGCATGAACTCGCTCAACTTTTGTTGATGTTTTCCAAAATTACATGTATTTCAGGTGACAGGATGGATCTTGGGCGCGGGTGTCGTAACTAGAAGTTGACTTCAAGTTTAGATGTCATCCACTTTTGTTGGTTTGTAACCTAGTCAAAGGTTGTGTTTTAAAACTTAAATAACCAGTGTTTGTAATACTCAAATTTTATGAATGGATGAACATCATTTTGATCATGTAGTTGTTTATTACGATTGAATGCAATGATATTAAACCAGTCACACATCATACGCTTCCGCAAAATTCAGGGTGTGACACAAACCACATTCTATCCGGTCTTCGCTTAATCTAGTGAACCATACCGTTTTGATTATAGTTAACCGGTCTAAGTTATATGACTTGAATAAGACCCGTTAACATTCTAGTGGATCATAATTCTATTCATTCCAGACTAAGGGCGTGCAGTAAATTGCAACCTTGTTAGTTGTTTTGACTGAAAAGGCTGTGCTTATAAATATCTTTGGATTGTAAAGATTTAAGCTCAGGTAAATACTCTTAACCTATTTTCCCTATACAGGTTTGGGATACGGTAAATTATTACCGCTTGGTCGGGTATGGGATCAATGACCTATGTGTCCAAAATCCAAATAACCCGTTTTAATTCATTATGCTTGATAACTTAAATTGGGGGTTAATGCGAGCGTGTCCTGGATATTCTCGGCTCATATAATTGCAAATGGCCACGACCTAATCACGGGGTGTAGGCATACACCCGACAGATGCTAATACTATGATAAAATATTTTCTTACCCAATATGGGGATTAAAGTGGTGTGTCGGTTAATCATGTATCAGAGTTTAGTTCCGGGCCCCATATGTATTGACAAGCATGTAATACTGATAACAAGAGATATAGTTTGTCCGAAGTTATTTATGAAAATTAATATACCAAATGGTATATAAAAGGATTTTGAAATATTTTCAAAATGTGTCGGTTATTTGTATTTATCAGTGAAAACTGACGTATTTTCAAAAGATTAAGCGCAAGTTTGCAAAGTACAGAATAGGCTGGAAGCTACCCGGTAATTGCTTAGTGGAATTTGCAACTCCATGCAAGAAGCCTGGAAGTCTTTTATGTAATCATTTGTTACTCAATCCGCCTGTGGATCTTTTAGTACACTCTCGTCTGTATATTATTTTTTGAACTTTCGAACATTGTACTTTATCACGCATAAACCCCAAGTCCGGGCCCATCGAGAAATCAGGGTGTGACAACCATGTCCTCAGAAAGGTGCAACTCTAACAACTCTTTCCTGGAAATAATTTACGATTTTATGGAACAATGATTGGCAGAAATATTGACTAATCTTTATGGTTTCAGGTGGCAGAAAGGGCATTGCTTTTATGGAACAACGACCAATCTTCAATCTAATCGGTCACAACCGACAATTGATATTACCTATCATCTTTCTAGTACTTTAAACCAATGTGCAGAATCACCGAACCAATCGGTTCTTAACCTAACACTTAATGTGATAATTGTGCTCACAGATATGGACAACATGTTGTTTTCACAGAGAAATGTGGTCGCCGACAAGGTGCAGTGGCCTGAAAAATGTTATGATCGTGGCCGGATTTAAAGAGTTTTCGAATAAGAACGTGATGTAATAGGGGTAAGTTATTTTTTTTAATATACAAGTGGAGCCTTTTAAATGATTTATTTGAATTTTATTATTGTCTTATTAATTTTAATAAGAAAGGGTAATTTGGTTATTTCACATCAACTGAACTGAACAAACCAACGCTCATTCATTGTAGTGACTACCCGAGTAACAGGTGAGCAAACCACAGGGAAAAAACATGTTATTTTGAAAAGTTGGGACTAAAGATGAAAACATGACAAACCATAGGACTCTCACCCACTTCTTTTCACTTTTGTGTGAATGGTTTTACAAATTTCTATCATCTATCACCAATAAAATAATATTTATATTAAATAAATTAAAAACATAAAAAGAAATAAAGGGTTAATTTGATTTGTTGGGCTGACAAACCATTGCCTTCACGTTGTGGTACGACCCACACCCCTTGGTATTAACCACCTTTCACGCCCCAATTTTCAGTGTATAACGATTGTTAAAGGCGCTAAGCATCCACCTCACCAAAGGCGTGAGATAGGAAGTACCGATAACACATGGTCTTAAAGAGATTTGAAATGATGTGATATATCTAGGGTCCTAATATTAACACATGGAAAAAAACTTATTTACACATGGTGTATACGGGCTGTATAATGTTATACGGCCCGTATAGAATTTAAAAAACTAACAAAGTCTGTGCCAGCAGACTTTGCCAGTTTTTTTAATTCCATATGGGCCGTATAACGGTATACGGCCCGTATACACCATGTGTAAATAATTTTCCTGGTCGTATATAATGTATACGAACGGTGTAAACGGCCGTATACTGTTATACGGCCCGTATTCTTCGAAAATTTGATTTTTCTCAAAGTATTTAAGGGATTTAAGGTGTCAATCACACGAGACATTTTACAGTCGTGAGGTGCACAAACCTTTCTAAAAGTAGAAAAAAATAAAACATTAACAAGTAACAAAGATTGAAGAACAAAAAAACGTGTCGTATAACTGTAATAAAACAGAAGCTATCAACGCGGGATTACGGGCATGGTGTTATTCTTTATTTAATATTTACCGAATAAAAGGAAGGGTGAGGCATTTGATGAGAGTTGTAAGGAGAAGCGTTGAAATCAAGGGTCCCGTCATTACAACCACTTGCTTCATAGGATACTTTCTTCATATGACTCACTTGAATCATCTCGAAAGTACTGAACAACCGAAATAACAGCTTCGGTTTCATCAGCCTGTACCGAAGAAACCAAATTCGCAACAATGAGTCTGAGTCCATTGTTGTTCGTGAATGTTTCGAATCATCATAGAAGACGTGTCGGGTTCTTCTGCTAGTGGTCGGGCTTCCAATGCTCACACAGGGTGATAAACAACACTGATATGAACACAAACCAACTTCTTTGTCTTGAGTCATCGGGAAAACTTTTCCTCAGGGGAGGGTGAGTAGTATGAGTCTGAGTCCATTGTGGTTCGTGAATGTTTCGAATCATCATAGAAGACGTGTCGGGTTCTTTTGCTAGTTATTCGGAATGTTTCGAATCATCATTAAAATTAACAATGCGGTCTTGATTGAAAAGACGTAATTGCAAGACTGTTTGTCGGGCTTCCAATGCTCACACATGGTGAAAAACAACCCTTGATGTTGAAACCAGTTTTACCTCATGAAAAGGAAAGAAACAAATTTTTTTAGAGAAGCGTTGGGATTCAAGGGTTTATGAGTCAAAGTTAACATTCAGATTCAGATTCAGAAAGCAGATGATTTTGTACTTGGTTTATTCTCTTTAAACTATTAGAACGATCCTTGTTTTGTCACGTACATGGGTTTAATTCCCAACATCCTTGTTTTGTCACGTACATTTCGTAAGAAACTTTTCGTGCACTGAACCTTCAGTTGTGTACGCAAATTCACCACTGGTTTCTACAGCACAACACATACACCGGTTTCCAAGTAGGGTTTAGAATGTTTGAAGGAAATGTTGGTTCAATACCAACTCATCTTTAGTAGTGTTTATTTGAGAACCTGATTCAGATAAACAACGGTTCTCCAATTCCAGGGTAAGCAAATACATAACGGTTCTCCAATTCCAGATCAGTAATGAACGTTCAGTTGTGTACACAAATTCATCACCGGTTTCTACAACTCAAGCACATACACAGGGAGAATGTTCTTGAAAATGAAGGAAAAGAAAAAATGGTTGCTGATGTTTTTCACTATCAGGATTTTGTTGGTTTGTTTCCAGGTAGGGTTTAGAATGTTTGAAGTATTCTTGGTTTAATACCAACTCTTCTTTAGTAGTGTTTGTTTGAGAACCTGATTCAGATACACAACGGTTCTCCAATTCCAGATCAGTAGTGTTTGTGGATCAACAAATGATTGGTTTAATACCAACTGCTCGAAATCCCTTTCGTTTTTTGGATCGTTCTAATATATTAAAGAGAATAAACCAATTTTTACCATTTTTTACCATATGAATACGGTCCGTATACAATTATACGAGCCATATACTATTATACGGATCGTATACTATGGATAAAAAATGATTGTATCAGACTCTCTCCCCTCCTTTTCTCTCTCTGATAACCCTAGACTCAAACCACCGCAATCTATTAGATGTTCATCATTGTTCTTGAAGATGAAGATGAAGAAACGAGGGTTTATTCTCTTTAATCTATTAGAACGATCCTTGTCTTGAGAACCTGATTCTGATTTAAACAATGCACGAAGATCCTTGCATTAGACACAATCTGATGGAATTTTTGAATCAACAGAAATAACTGAAATAACTCGCCATTCTCTTGCACCTGTATATGTTGATTGTGGATTTAACTTGCAAAATACATGGATGGTTTTTTTACGTTCAATAAGATTCTATAATTATATTTAATATTGAATGAAACTAACAAGGTGAACCTGAATTTTCAGATTTTTAGACACTTACTTGAACCATTAGTAATGCTAGATGTCATTTTGGCTGAACCACAACCTATTACAGCACTGTATGATACGGGCCCACAAGAGTTGAGTAAGAATTGGGTCCGTCGCATGATAGAAGATACATATCGTCCGAGCTTCCTGATGCAACTTTTTTTGTGAAAGGAAATGAGAGGTCGAAGGTTAAGGATGCTGAGAATTCTTCAGCTTCGGTGATGTTATAATTTCATTTGAATTAACTTCACTAGTTAGACAACAATTGTTGAGAACCTGATTCTGATTTAAACAATGCACGGCATGTCTGTTAGTGGTTTCTGTAACCAATTGGGAACCACATATTTGCTTCAAGATTTACGTCTGATGTCTAAGTTTGATCACATTTGACTTCATCTACCTGTGTTTTGAAAATAGGCTTTGTTCTTCATTTTTTGGATCGTTCTAATAGATTAAATAGATCTTTACCATTTTTACCCTATGAATACGGGCCGTATACTGTTATACGGCCGTATACACCAAGTGAAAAAAAAATTACCTGATCGTATACAATGTATACGATGCTTGTATATAGGCCGTATAATATTATACGGCTCGTATACTATGGGTAAAAAATGGTAAAAAATGGTTTATTCTCTTTAATATATTAGAACGATCCTTGTTTTCATAGGACTCACTTGAATCATCTCGGAAGTACTGAACAACAGAAATAATAGCTTCGGTTTCATTAAACGGCTTTGAACGAGTCTATAACACTCGTAATCCTCAACCGGCTTTGAAACCGGATGGAATATACGAAGAAACTGTTGGAATTTGTGGATTTCGGTTGGTTCAGAAACTTAACAAGAGAATCATTGCAAGTGTCCACATGGATGGTACATTTGTGGATTTCGGTTGGTTCAAAATGCAACTTTTATTGCATCCCGCTCTTCCGACACCAAAGAGAATGCAAAGCTTCATGCAGCCGAGGCCGCTTTGTTAAAAATAACAAAACCTAAAATTAGTGATACGGGCCCACAAGAGTTGAGCAAGAATTGGGTCCGTCGCATGATAGAAGACACATATCGTCCGTTCAAGTTGAGCTTCCTGATACATATCGTCCATTCAAGTTGAACTTCCTGATACATATCGTTCGTAAGAAACTTTTTGTGCACTGAACCTTCAGTTGTGTATGCAAATTCACTTTCTTTCTCCTTAGGTACTGGTACCCTTCAATCTTCTTGAGTATTTTTCTAACTTTATGCTTGCATCAATCACAGTGAATATTAACTTTGAGTGAAAGAGTCTGTTTAACTACAGCACAAGCACATACACATTCCGAATAACTTCACAAAGATTTGTTGGAATTTGTGGATCAACAGAAATAACTGAATACAACCGGTCAAATCACACACTATAAAGTGTAAACTTATCGTGTGTTGTAGTTTGGAAAGATGACCGAATAGAGATCTGAATCAGGTGTTGTTCTCGTTGTTGCATCGGGAACAAAGGGGAGACTCAACTGTCGCTGCACTGTTCTCGTTGTGGTCGACGTATACCAACGGTTCTGCGAAAAAAAAACATCATTTGTTCATCATTGTTCTTGAAGATGAAGATGAAGATGAAGAAACGAGGGTTTATTCTCTTTAATCTATTAGAGCGATCCTTGTTTTGAGAACCTGATTCTGATTTAAACGATGCACGACATGTCTGTTAGTGGTTTCTGTAACCAATTGGGAACCACATATTTGCTTCAAGATTTACGTCTGAAAAATGGTTTATTCTCTTTAATCTATTAGAACAATCCTTGTTTTGAGAACCCTGATTCTGATTTAAACAATGCAATTATTCCTCTCAATTGAAAAGACAGACACTTGCTTCATAGGACTCACTTGAATCGTCTCGGAAGTACTGAACAACAGAAATAAAAACTTCGGTTTCATCAACCGTCTTTGAACGAGTCTAGAACACTCGTAATCCTCAACCAGCTTTGAAACCAGACGGAATCTACGAAGAAACTGTTGGAATTTGTGGATTTCGGTTGGTTCAGAAACTGTTGGAATTTGTGGATTTCGTGTGTTGTAATTTTAATGAAGCAATGAAGATTGAATATGCAAACCGCATCCGTTTTGTATATGGAAGAGAACTTTTATCGCATCCCGTTCTTCCGATACCAAAGAGAATGCAAAGCTTCATGTAGCCGAGGCCGCTTTGTTAAAAATAACAAAACCTAAAACTAGTGATACGGGCCCACAAGAGTTGAGCAAGAATTGGGTCCGTCACATGATAAAAGATACATATCGTCCATTCAAGTTGAGCTTCCTGATACATATCGTCTGTTCAAGTTGAGCTTCCTGATACATATCGTTCGTAAGAAACTTTTCATGCACTGAACCTTCAGTTGTGTACGCAAATTCACTTTCTCTCTCTTTCTCTCTCTCTAGGTACTGGTACCCTTCAATCTTCTTGAGTAGTTTTCTAACTTTATGCTTGCATCCACCACAGTGAATATTAACTTTGACTCTTTGAGTGAAAGAGTCTGTTTAACTACAGCACAAGCACATACACATTCCGAATAACTTCACAAAGATTTGTTGGAATTTGTGGATCAACAGAAATAACTGAATACAACCGGTCAAATCACACACTATAAAGTGTAAACTTATCGTGTGTTGTAGTTTGGAAAGATGACCGAATAGAGATCTGAATCAGGCGTTGTTCTCGTTGTTGCATCGGGAACGAAGGAGGAGACTCAACTGTCGCTGCACTGTTCTCGTTGTGGTCGACGTATACCAACGCTTATGCGAAAAAAAAACATCATCTGTTCATCATTGTTCTTGAAGATGAAGATGAAGATAAAGAAACGAGGGTTTATTCTCTTTAATATATTAGAGCGATCCTTGTTTTGAGAACCTAATTCTGATTTAAACAATGCACGACATGTCTGTTAGTGGTTTCTGTAACCAATTGGGAACCACATATTTGCTTCAAGATTTACGTCTGAAAAATGGTTTATTCTCTTTAATCTATTAGAACGATCCTTGTTTTGAGAACCCTGGTTCTGATTTAAACAATGCAATTATTCCTCTCAATTGAATAGACAGACACTTGCTTCATAGGACTCACTTGAATCGTCTCGGAAGTACTGAACAACAGAAATAACAGCTTCAGTTTCATCAACTGGCTTTGAACGAGTCTAGAACACTCGTAATCCTCAACTGGCTTTGAAACCGGACGGAATCTACGAAGAAACTGTTGGAATTTATGGATTTCGGTTGGTTCAGAATAGGGGTGTTCATGAGCCGAACCGAACCGAACGGAGGTCTGCTCGTGCTCGGTTCGGTTTGAAACCGAGCCGCTCGGTTCGGTTCGGATTTAGGAAATCGAGCGGAAATCTTATGCTCGTGCTCGGTTCGGTTTAGAACCGAGCCGCTCGGTTCGGTTCGCTTTTGCTCAGTTTTATTTAGCATTCCTACACAGCCATTCATTCACCAAAATTCACTAACTTATATGTCTCACAAACACTTTAACAATTTAACAAAATACAAACATAAAAAGTCCCACAAAAATAAACACAAAATGTCATCCAAATGTTTAATGTTTAAAAACATCTAAAATGCAAAATAACTTCAAAAACACGCGTTGAAGTCATTCCAGACATCTTCAATCAAAAACTGAATTCAAAACATAAAATTTGATACAGAACATCAATTGAAACCCATAAAACACCCCTCTTTTTTTTTAACTAAAGAGTTGAGAGAGATTAGGGTTTTTTTTTTTTTTTTTTTGAACTAAAGATATGAAGATATGAGGATTCTAGGTGCTGGATATGTTACATGTTTATCATATTTAATAATTATAATATATATATATTTAATAAATATAATATATATATAATAATAAAAATATATTCGATCGAAACCGAACGAGCGACGAGCGAGCGTACCTATGCTCGTGCTCGGTTCGTTTTTAAACCGAACCGAGCTGCTCGGCTCGGTTTTAACCGAGCAAGGAATCGAACGAGCAAATTTCCGAGCTTTTTCGAACGATCGTCGAACGATCTTCGAGCGCCGAGCAGTTTGGACACCCCTAGTTCAGAAACTGTTGGAATCTCAATGCACGCCTCAACTGAGATAACGGACATCCATCAAGCTCAAAAAGAAAACTTGTGTTTCCCATAGTCACAAAAGATTGCGGTTTGTATTTCGCATAGCCACCGTTTCCGTAGTAAAAAACGGTTGCGGTTTGTATTTCGCATAGCCACCGGTTGCGGTTTGCACATTCAATCTTCAATACTTCATTAAAATACCACTAGTAGAAGAACCCGACACGTCTTCATGTTACGGAGAATGTTCTAGAAATTGAAAGAAAAGGAAAATATTTGTTGAAATCGAATTTGACAACTATGACAACTTATTAAAAGTAGCAATTACCTCTAATCAATATAAAGTTTAAAGTTATCGTGTGTTGTAGTTTGAAAAGATGACCGAATAGAGACCTGAATAACAAACTGTGGAGAACTTGTTTGTGTCGGGTTCTTCTGCTAGTTACTTGATCAACAGACTGATCGGTAACGTTACTCTACTTGTGCTCCGATTTAAGCGGCGTGTTCCGATCAACTGTTTTAAAGGTGATGAAAAGTTTAGAAACCCTAGAATGATGGTGCTTTTACTGGAAAAAACGTGATACTTGAAAAAACATCCTTATATACGGCCCCGTATACAGTTATACGGCCCGTATACATTTGGTAACATCAAAAACCTCACAAAATAAATCCATTGAGCCGTATACGTTTTACAAATCGTATAAACATGTATACGGCTTGTATAACTATATACGGGCCGTATATAGTAAAATCAGAAAAACATTCTCTGCGCATTTTCCTATTAAAAAACATTCTATATGGGCCGTATAATTGTATACGGCCCATATACACTAGGGGTGTGAAAATAAGATATAGGGGGTGTGAGAAAAGGGGGGGCCTGTATCTATTGAAGATGCTCTTAGAAATGATTTAGAGTACAGGGGCATATGTGCAATACGCTCTAAATACAAGGAGCCGACCCAAATGTTAAACCTTCTAGTTTGTATAAGAAGACGAACATCAATCATATCATATATATACGCCTCTTATCCATTTTTTGTCGATCTCCGATTCTTAGGTACGTTTTTCTCGCTCCCTGGATTGGATCGTCCCGCACATATAGGTTTGATCCTAATAATCTGCTTCGTAGATCACATTTGTTGCTCATTCTGCTCCTCATCTTAAGTTTCGAATGCTACTCTCGATCTCAAGTATATGATTGATTAATCAAGATAAATCATCCTTTGTTTTTGCAGTTGGATTTGATTGTTGTGTTGTGATGTTTGAGCTTTGTTTGCTGATTTTGGTCGTAATTTCGGAGTCTTATTAGTTTGAGGGCCATTGCTATTTGTGACCCCTGTCTGTCTGATACAGAATTAAAACAAAATGATGAGAACAACTTTTCAGTTTGATCATCGTTATTTTCAAATTAATTTCATTAGCTATACTCTGGATTTCTGGAGTCTATGAGCTGCAACTTTCTCGTTAATTAGGTTGCATCATGAACAGGGGCTGGCCATGAGAATTCATGTACCCTGTTCAGCTTGAAAAAACGTGTCTTAGCCTTAACGAAATTGGGTATTGGGCTCACTAAAGTTCTAAATCTAATGCCAATGAGCTAGTAACTAATCTAAACCATAAAAATAGTTTTGTAAGTGGGCCTATGTTGGTGTTTGTATGGGTATACCCTATTAATTAATTTATTTTTACATATACATATAGGAGTTTTTTAAAAAATAACGTGCCCTTCGAAATATCGGACCCTTGCCGGTGGTCCTCCCCACCCACCTTCAGGACCGGCGATGATCATGAATTTTCTTATTTGCTAAATATAATTATAACAAACAAACTATGAAAATTTCAAGTGACATGGTTTCGGTTCACATCCCATCCTTTTTTTAAACAAGGTATTGTGATATAGGCGGACTTGGTTTAAAATTGTATGGATCGAGTGTGCATAATGTGAGATGCGCTTGATGCGGTGATGGAAACGCGTTGTTGTAGTTGATGCGATGTGATTCCATGATATGGTACATTATGCACTTGACTGGTATTTTGAACCATCGATTGCAATGGGCGGGACTTTTTCAAATCTGGCAAGAGATGATGAGAATATCTTATATTTTAGACTTTTAGTGTTTAAAGATTGTCAAGTAAAAATTTTATCGATAAATAATTTTTTAGTATTCCTTTAAAAGCATTGGTTTTTGGGATCCTAACGCATCGGAGGGCTTCACAGCTTTTAAAACCGAGTGGGCGAACAGTTTTATTAAACTATATGTAATTGCATATCATGATGATTCATGTTAAAGGTGAATAATAGAGTCTACTTTGATTTTTTTTTCTTTTGTTACCATGTCTTCGTATACGTAGATGGAGGTTCAATTGCGAACCATACTTAGGAACCGAAGATATCACTTTTTTTGTCACTTTCAGTGAACGAGTGAGTCCTAGGCCAGTTAAGTCTCTTTTACTCCATGATTAAACTGATCGGACAGTGGTAAGATGGTTTGTTTTCAATTATCGAATGCTTCCCATTCAAACCTACCTCTACACGCACACACTTTTGCAAAAGTATATATGTTTCAGACTTTCAGTCACTTAGAGCTTCTTAGAGTTGGTATCAGTGTCATTACTGATTGCTCAAATAACTACTTATTATCAAGCATTGTTTCAACATTTAGGTTATATTCCAGCGTTTTTAGCGTCAATTTGGTCTTGACATTTAGGTTATACTTATTTTCTAATGATTAAAACTTCTACATGGTAATCTGTTTTTCGGATCCGATTTTCGGATATCCGAAATTTCGGATTCGGGTTCGGATATCTAATCGGATATCCGAATATCCAATTTTTTTATTATTTTTTAATATTTGGAACCAGATTTTTCGGATAGTTTTGGATATCCGAATATAAATTTCGGATATTTTTCGGATACTTCGGATATTTTTCGGATACTTCGGATATTCGGATATCCGAAAAAAATAAAAATTAAATTTTCGGATATTTTAGGATAATCCGATTATCCGAAAATTCTCAAAATCACTATCCGAATCCGAATTTTCGGATTTTCGGATAATCCGAAAATTCGGATATTTCGGATACGGGTTTTCGGATATTTCGGATTCGGTTTCGGATTCGGATTTTTTTGAACACCGAGTAATTGATAAGAACAAGCAACAACTTTGACTACAAAAGTTAAAAAAAAAACGAATTGAAAAGAGTGTGTAAAATAATATAGTTGTTAGACTTTTGCTGAGCATTGTTGATTGTCTCTACTCTAGTCTCCTTGTAATTTATCGTGGTTACTTCATCCATACGTTTCATACCTTTGTTTTGGAAGTGTATTCATTTCGCTTCAAACTTAAGTTCTCTTTGGTTTCCGTCAAACTCGGAAGCATATCAGTATTAGTATTCTGTATAAACAGTAAACTAATGTGTTCTTACTTCTTTTCTCCAAAATGGCCCCTTAAATTACCTTTAGGCGTTCTTCTTGTTAATTTTTTTTCTTTTTTATTATTATCCTGGCATATTATGATCTTATGGTGTGTGCCTGTGTGGTGTATTAGCAGACATGGATTCTAGCAGGGGCCAGAACGGAATTCAACAATTGTTAGCTGCAGAGCAAGAAGCTCAGCAAATTGTTAACGCTGCCCGAAACGGTCTGTACTTATATGATATGATTACATTAACCTTTCACATTTGTAAAATTGATAAACATTGTTGTATTATTTATATTACTACATTCTTCTAAAGTCTAACCATACATCTTGGCTGTTAATCTTTTTGAAGATTTGAATCTATGTCATCAAGTTTCTTTAATTAACTCAACATATTGGCCTCATTTTAGTATTTTACTTTGTAGGATATGAATATATAACAATTCAGCTGACTAGTTAGGTTAGGTATAAAAGTAAAAACAGATGCAATTATTGATGATATTTATTTTTGTCTCCCAGCAAAATTAGCTCGGCTAAAACAAGCGAAAGAAGAGGCTGAGAAGGAGGTTGCCGAATTTCGTGCTCAAATGGAAGCTGAATATCAAAGAAAGCTCACTGAGGTAAGTCAAAACACGAAGACTAACTTAAGAATGTCTTTATAAAATAATCTTTTGCATGCGCTCAATTTGAATCAGGATGGAAAGACATGCATTATATAAAATGGCATGATCTTCAGAGCGAGCAGTTTTTTTAATGATATCATGCTTCGTTTTAAAAAGCCCAAAGCGTTCCGAGCCGTTTAGGTCTTGAAAGTCGAGGTGCTAGGCCTTGGTCTTTGTACAGCAAAATAAGCTTTATACGCAACCAAAAAGTTGCACTCTCTCATCTCTTTTACATATCAGCCTTTTAATCAAATAAACCATTCATAATCTCTTCATCCTTTAGATCATATTTACATACCAGCCTCTATATTTGACCAGTTTTTACCTACATACGCATGAATTGCCACCTCAAGGCCTTGAGGCGTTTTTCCGGTCACATGCTAGAATCCATGTCTGCAAAAGGACTCAAACAAAGACATAGAATGAAAGGCCTTGAGGCGTTTTTTCGGTCACACGCTTTTCAAAACCAAGATATCATATTCTTCATTTATATAGAATTTATGTTTCTGTTTGCTTATTTCTCTTTGTCCCTCAAAAACTACAACTTGCCATTTGGGATATTTTTTTCTTTTTCTCAAAGCTGTAAGTCAACCTAGAGGGCAAAGGTGCTGTTTATACCAACCAAAGTGTTTCAAAACCTAGAGGGCAAAGGTGCTGTAAGAGATATGAAGTCTAGTTCATTTTAAAACTTTGAGAGATCACTTTCACTTGCTAATATGAAGTGTAAATAGTCATTTGATATGCTACAGTACTGATAGAACTGTTATTGATCTTGATTTCCAAAGTGGGTTGGGTAGCGGGTCAAACTTATAGTTGGGACTCTGGTTGACCTGAAACACTTTTTTGTCTAAAGTTTATAGATTCTACACTTCTTTAGTAATTACCCATCTTTAGATAAGTAATTTACGCGTTTTATGCTTTAAAACTACGATCAACAGATTTAAAAGTTTAAACATAACTGGAATCTACCATTCGTAAGTAATCGGGTCGAAGTCACCTCTAGAAAATATATATTTTGGTCATTATTTTGTGACTTTTTACATTATTTTAATTTTTTTTTGTCTCATCATACACAGACAAGTGGAGACTCAGGTGCTAACGTGAAGCGTCTTGAGAAAGAAACCGATGCAAAGATTCAACACCTAAAGACTGAGGCCGAAAGAATTTCAGGTGATGTTGTCGGGATGCTACTGAAGCACGTAACTACTGTAAGGTATTAAACTCCGCTTCCAGAATCTGTTTTGTCTGCATGTCGGGTTTTTTCTTCTCCATTTTGCATGTGTATCGTCCTCTCTGTTGATTTCTCGTTATTGTACGATTACTGTTCATTTCTTTTTGGAGATCACATACTCCATGATGTTAATAAAATGTAATGAAAATATTTAAGGTAGGGGTTTGTGTATTGAATTGGGTTATTCTGTTACAACTCTTTATTCGGGTGAAATCAAATATGGAATTGGTTTTAATGGTTCGGTTTTTGGTCTGGGTCTTTTGATCCATGCTCGAATAAATGTATGTTGTTATTGTTATTGCTTTATTCTCGCTTTAACAAACCAAACAGGATCACACGAACAGGGGCGAAGGATAAGAGGGGCGGGGAGGGGGCGCCCGCCCCCCCGAATTTTTCGCTCAGTAGTGTTATATATGTAGTTTTCGTATAGAAATTTGTGGGTATATACGTTTTCGCCCCCCTGGTTCTATAGAAATTTTTTGGTATATACGTTTTCGCCCCCCCGGCCGAAAAATTCAAGCTTCGCCACTGCACACGAAAGGATTTTACTTTGTCCTGCAAAACGTATGACAAAATTCTATTCCTTTGATAGAATTCCCTTGTTTGAACAAAAAAAACTTCTGATCGTCAAAACATCTTTGAAAGATGTCGAGAAAACAATAATGTCGTCGTACAAATCTATCAACGCGGGGCTAGCGCACTTCATTCTATGTCTTTGTTTGAGTCCTTTTGCTCCTTACCTTCTTCCTTAGCCTTCTTTCTCCCTTGTAGTTTCTCTTGGATCCTATAATGAATCTCCGTAGTTCTATCATTATATCCCTGTGAAGCCTTTTTTGTACCATTACTTAATGAGCCCACTCCCCATTGACTTTATCACAGGATTCATTGTGGTAGACACCCACTAATTCTCATTAATTTTTTTCCAAAATCATACAAGGTTTTCATTATTCTATTTATTAGGTAAAACTAAGTTAGAAGTTGCATAAATGTAATTTTATATAATAAAAAAATATATTTTAAAAAAACTCGTATATTGCACGTGTTGAATAAAATATAATGTCATATGTTTACATATATAATTGTCAAGATTTATCTTTTAAAAATGAACTTTGATGTACTATTTACTTATTATAACATTTTACTTGTTTTTTTATTTATTATTAGGTATAAAAAACACATGTATTACATGGGGTTGAATCCTGTTTTTATGATACATTCAAGTTATGCGATACAATTATTTTAGTTAGTTTTATGCACCCATATGCTTATTTGTTTATTTCATTCATAAAACACTTGTCTTAAATTTGTATTCAAGAGAGTTTGCGGTACAAAAAGGTGGAGATCGGTCTCCACTTTTTATATATTTCATCATTTTTATGAATTATAATCGAGAATTAAATTCTCTTTGAATGGAGTATAAAATTGTTGTATTTAAAAATTGTGTTCTTTCTACATGTTGATGCAATGTGCGATAAGTGATGGGTTTAAACCAATTATAATAGTACGCTTACCATTATAGTGATGCGTCTAAAAACACTAGAGTTTGATAGAAGCATATGCCTGACCTAGAATGATTATTTAATTTTAGTGATAAAATAATAATAATAATAATACAATTATTAAGTATGCATCAAAGGGAACCTTCGATTCCTAATTTACCATAAATTTCTATCTAATTTTTTGTTTAAAATTATTATTATTTAATATGATCATAATAAAAACAAACGTTTATATTCTTATCTAATTTTCTATTTAAAAGTATTATTATTATTATTATTTAATATGATCGTAATAAAAACAAACGTTTATTCTTATCTAATTATTTGTTTTTATCTAATATTTTGCTTAAAATTATTATTATTATTATTTAATATAAGAGATTAATAAGAAAATAATGTGAGAAAGCACCAGAAAATAACACGTGTCCAAAAAAGTATTTTCATTTATTGGTACCGGAAGATATTGTGGCCATGGGTATTTAAGTTTCACCTATGGTGGGTCCGGTTGAGTTTTCCCCTCCAGGTCTCAAGTTTGAGTCTGGCTGATAGGGATTTCTCATTGAGATGTTTAAATTGAGGATCTATTATGCGAGAAGGCTTTCTAGCGCGGACCCAGTTAAGATAACTTATGCTAGACCTCCCGACATTTATGAATAATTCATACCTTTCAAAAAAATATTATATGAAAAACACAAACAATAAAATATTTAATATTATATTAACGTTCATGTTTTTATATATCCGTCAAAATCAAATTATTATTATATTATATATTGTCTATTTAGCTGTATTATTATTTACTACATATACATTTTCAAGTTGAGGGAATAGTGTCACTTCCCTACTGGACCAACCGCTTTTTAATTTAATTTTATTTCCAGTTTAAAATTACGCTTTCGTCCTTCGTTTAAAATTACGTTTTCGCCCCCAGTTCAAAATAAAATTATAATTTTGCCCCTAGCTCTACACTTTTGCCCTCGGTTCAAAAACTCATTTTTAATTTTGTTCCCAGTTTAAAATTACGGTTTCGCCCTCCGTTTAAAATTACGTTTTTGCCCTCAGTTCAAAATAAAATGTTGTTTTTTTCCTCTAGCTCAAAATTACGATTCTGCCCTCAGCTCAAAATTACGTTTTTGCCCGCAGTTCAAAATAAAATTATGTTTTCGCCCTAGCTCAAAATTATGATTTTGCTCTTAGTTTAAAATTATGATTTCTCCTCCAGTTCAAAATATAATTACGATTTTGCCCTCTGTACAGACATACATGTTATGAGAGAGAAATATTCGGCTTATTGCTCCGCAACAGGCGGGGCAAAAACTAGTTAGAGACAAAATAAAGAGTTATATAACATTTATTGCTTATTTACGGTCAATATTCACGTTCTTGATTTTTATATATCCGTCAAAATCAAATTTTAAATTATATTGTCTATTTAGCTGTATTATTATTATCCATAGCCAAAAAAAATATATTTATATAACATTTATTGCTTATTTACAGTCAAAGCGTGTAATACTTTTCTTTTATTTGTAAAGGCCAACAAATTCTTTAAATGGGCTACTCCCGAAATTCACCACATCGGCCCATGAACACTTGTCTGAAGGCACGACAGTGAGGTGAGGTAAAACCCGCTCGGTTCAAGGATCGAACTAGCGATTTCCACCTATTCGCCCACATTGGCTGGTGAACACTCGTCTGAAGGCACAACAGTGCGGTGAGGTAAAACCCACTCAGTTCAAGGATCGAACTAGCGATTTCCACCTATTCATCTAGTCTCCCATTATCACCAGGTACCGCAGAAAATAGCGGAGATGACAGGAATCAAACTTGGGTCCCTCGGAACACCAACCACATTGGCAAGTGTAATACTAATAGGGTTGCAAACGAACCGAACGAACACGAACAAGACCTTGTTCGTGTTAGTTTGTTAAGAAATATATGTGTTCGCGAACTGTTCACGAACACTTATCAAACGAGATTTTATGTTCGTGTTTGTTTGTTAAGGAAATGAACTTGTTCGTGTTCGTTTGTGTTTGTTTGTTAACTTTAGGCTACGAACAAAAACGAACGTTGACGAACACAAACGGGCACAGACTAATGTTAATGAACACAAATGGAAGCAAACGAACACAAACAATCGTACATGAACAGACTATATAATACACTGACACTTATTAGATATTTAATTTGTCGGAATTTTTAAGTATTTAAATAAATATAAAAACTAAAAACACTAATGAACCATAAAACACAAACGAACATGTTACCGAACGTTCACGAACATAAACGAACAAACATTACCTCTGTTCATGTTTGTTTATTTAACTAAACGAACGAAATTTCTTGTTCGTGTTTGTTTGTTTAATAAACGAACGAACACAAACGAACTTCCCGCCGAACGGTTCACGAACTGTTCGCCGAACGTTTGGTTCGTTTGCAGCCATTCTAATATTAATTATATATATATGGGTTAAAAAAACAGACATGCTCTCCACTCTCCAGTCCTTTGGTCATGTCCTCCATTCTCTCATTTTCTTCTTCACTTTTCACTCCTTCCTCTTCATCATTCCCAATTTCAAATCAATTATTATTACTAGTATCAGACCTTTTTATTTTCAAGTAAATGGTTTTGCCACTTCTTATTTTGGCGGGAGACACGAGGTGAAATTGTTATTTATTGTTCTCTGTGTTTTTCCCTGGTTTGGTATAAGAATTCACGCAAGCTTCAGAAATTTAATGCAGATATAGTCACTGCATTTTAACTGCAAGTTGGTGTTCATAATACTACTAGAAAGAAATTATGGCCTCGAATCATCTGGAACTGTTGCAGGAGCCAAGCATCGACACCGATAAGCTCAGTTACGAGATCTTTTCCATTCTCGAATCAAATTTCTTATTCGGTTACGACGATCCTAAGCTCTGGAAACCTGTTGATACCGGTGTTCAATCAATGAAGAATCAGAGAGGTAAAATCTGCATTCTCTCCATCGACGGCGGCGGAATGCGGAGCATTCTCGCCGGAAAAGCGTTAGCGTATCTCGAAAACGCGTTGAAAGTGAAATCCGGCAATCCGGACGCCAGAATCGCCGATTATTTCGACGTCGCCGCCGGCACCGGCGTCGGAGGCGTTTTCACGGCAATGCTGTTTGGAAGCCGGAACGATAACCGTCCGATTTTCAAAGCGGAGGACACGTGGAAGTTTCTTGTAGAGAACGGTAACCGTTTCTACCGCCAGAAATCCGGTTCCAGTTTGTTGAAAAGAATTCTCCGAACCGGAAACGGTAACGGCGTTAAAAAAAACACTCTGGGCTTTGAAACGGTAATGCAGGAAGCATTCACGGTTAACGGAAAGAGTTTGACTTTGAGAAACACGTTGAAGCCGGTGTTAATCCCGTGTTACGACTTATCCAGCTCGGCTCCGTTTCTGTTCTCGCGAGCCGATGCTTTAGAAAGCGAGAGCTTTGACTTTCGGCTGTGGGAGGTATGCCGTGCCACGTCAGCACTACCCGGGTTGTTCGAGCCACTGTCGATGAAATCAGTTGACGGAAAGACAAAATGTGTGGCGGTTGATGGTGGTTTGGCGATGAGTAACCCTACGGCGGCTGCAATAACGCACGTGCTGCATAACAAGCATGAGTTTCCGTTTGTTAGAGGGGTGGAGGACCTGCTGGTGGTATCGTTGGGTAGCGGTGGGGTTTTGGATGAGTATAACAAGGTGAAAGGGTGGAAGGGGAAGGAGTGGGCTCTCCCCATGGCTAGAATTTCCGGTGACAGCTCCGCCGACATGGTGGACCATGCCGTCTCACTGGCTTTTGGCCAATGCCGTACCAGTAATTACGTCCGTATTCAGGTATGTTAATGTATGTGGTCCATCCATCCATATAGCTTTTTCATTGATTCATACATTGTGTTCTTGTTACATTTTTTACTCAACTCATTCATGTATTAGTTTTAGAGTTTGGATCAATTGTTCTTGTTCTTTTTCCAAGTTAAATTGAACAAACATTTTTTCTCCTCTGGGCACGCCCGTTGCCTATGTGGAGCCACTCGTCGTCGAATTGACAGACTGGCCAAAACCGGTCAATGCACCGACAAAACTCAACTTAACCCGGTTTTGACTTTTCGTTGACCAACCTGAACTAGTTTAGGGTTTGAACCTGATTTGTACACCTTTAGCTCTTGGGGTGTATGCCCGTGTAGAAGGGTGGGTTTTGTGAGAGGAGAGAGCCGGTCATGCTAACGTGGGGGCCATGGGCAAAGCTTTTAAGGGGCGGGAGGGGGCGACCGACCCCCCGAACTTTTCGCTTAGTAGCGGAGAGTATGTAGTTTTCGTATATAAATTTTTGGGTATATACGTTTTCGACCCCTCGGTTTTATAGAAATTTTTATGTCTGGTGACTTCCGCCCCCGATCAGAAATCTCAAGCTTCGCCACTGGTGGGGGCCACTCTTCAATCCGGTAGCATTGGGGGTGGTCTTGGTTGTTGAAAGTTAAAAAATATGATTGTAATAATTATATTGAAAGGCCCTTCATTTGTTAAAATAATTGTTGGTTTAAAGATGGTTTCAAATGACCTTCTAAACAATCACATATATCACACACTTATCGAGCCGGGGGTCTCACTAGAAGCAGCCTCTCTATTCCTACGGGGTAGAGGTAAGGCTGTCTACATCTTACCCTTCTCAGACCCTACCTTTGCTTTGCTATTGGTGGGATTTACTGAGTATGATGATGATGATATATCACACACTTGCATGGTACATTCTCATAGTTATTCCCATGTATGTATGCCCCATACTGCGTCGTCCGGTCCTACGGCATTACTGACATATCAGAATTTTAATTTGTAAATTCGGTCAGTTGATGCAAGGACGAGACGCGTAATTGTTTGTTTTTTGGGTACAAAACATGAAATAATGTTGGAAAAAAGTTATAAATTACTTGGGAAGGGAGTTATGGAAATGGTCCTTCAAGAAATGATTGTGGTTTGTTTTGTAGTTTACATGCCGTGGTGTTGTTTTTAGGCTTATGCAATTGAATGTTAGATAATTGGTGGGTGACCATTCTTCCAGAGATAGGTTTTTTGTATCATTCGAGGTCCTCCAGCTATTACAGACCCAATTGGTGTGTTTTTACAACATTTTGTGTGTGTGTAGCTTTCTTGAGACAGATAGGCAACCCCAATAATATTTGCTTACGCACTACATTTGATTTTCATACTTCTTTTACATTCGATGTAAATGAGTCGAGACAGCCGAGCTCTATATCCCCTATAATATTTGCTTACGCACTACATTTGATTTTCATACTTCTTTTACATTCGATGTAAATGAGTCGAGACAGCCGAGCTCTATATCCAAAGCTCGATCTGCGCGAGTGAGAAAGTTTAAAAGCTCTGACTCGGCTTTTTATTATTAATTATATTATATATCTACATATATAGTTATGTTTATAAATTTTAAAATAATAATTTTTAATATATATATTATTTAATTATTTTTATTATTTAGTATATAATGAAAAGTTTAGGCTTGTTTATTTTCTAGCTAACGGCGGTATATGAAGCTTTGGATTAATGTCTGATTTTTCATTAGCAGTAACTTTTTTTTTTGGCCAAGTGATTCATGGTGTTGACAGTTACTAGTTATAATATCAAATTATAAGATGTTAAAACCCGCTCTTTTTTGTCCGCGTATTAGAAATTACTAATAAACAATTAATGAATTATATAGGCTTACAAAAACTATACTATTGCATAAGTAAATAGGTAAAAATTAGTGTGTCTAAATGTCTAATTTTTGTAGGCAAATGGATCCAGTATGAAGCGTTGTGGGGTGAACATTGACTCTGACTGTAGCCCCGAAAACATAAAGTTGCTGACGGGTATAGCTGATGAAATGTTGAAACAGAAGAACGTAGAGTCGGTGCTCTTTGAGGGCAAACAGATAGGAGAGCAAACCAATTTCGAGAAACTTGATTGGTTTGCAGGTGAGCTTGTGTTGGAGCATCAGAAGAGGAGTTGCAGGATAGCTCCAACTGTTGCTTTCAAGCAACCCTCCTGAACAACTATTTCTCCACAAACGTTAAGGTACGCTGCGCCGGTTTCCAAAATGCTTACAGTGAAATTACCAATTTGCCCTTTCTAACTTTGATTTCTTACCATGTGGCTTTAAGTGTAGTAATATTAACTTGTTGACTGTTAAAAAAAAGAAAGAAATCTTGACCCTTTATCACCTGAAACAGATCATTTATTTCTCTCAAAATGCATTTGATATGATCACACTTGTTGAAAGTAGACTTTAAGGCTGGGACCCTCTTTTCATGTAGGCCATTTATGTCTTTTTCTATGCATGTCCCAAGCGTTAAATGTTAATGCCTCTAGTGCAATACAAAAACTACCCCCCCCCCCCCTCGAACCGACACATTCATATATTAACAAGGACACTTCTGTCATTGAATCAGAATAATTTCTAAAAGTTTCAGTGGTGGTAGGGAAGAACGGTTCATATCACTATATGAGTTGGTGACCGTCTTCCGTCTCCCAGGGCATTTCTGTAATTTCAATAACATAAATCTGAAAAAAGTCCTTATATGGGTGCGTGTGTGGTCGATTTCGGTGTGGGGAATAAGGAGGGTTTAGAATATATTAGTTTGGTGTCATCCTCCCCATTGAACTTTTCGGCTTGAGCACAACAATGATCCTCTTTTGACCTTGAGTTTCTTATGTTCTCTTGTTGGATCAAGATCAAATTTGTTGAAGCCAGAGGGTATTTTTGGTAAATTCGGCCATGTATCACACAAAACACCCATCCTTTTCTTTCATTGTTGAAAATATGCACTTCTTATCTGAAGAAAAGATTATATTAAAGTGTTCATTATGCTACATTAACATTACCCAAATATCAATTTGGCTTCGTTTATACTAATAAGTAATTACAACCAAAATGTTTCATTGAATCGACGGCAGAAGAAACAATTTTAACCAAAATTCATATATATAACATCTATAAAAAAAATAACAAAATTGGAACCTCTTGTTTTCAGTCCTTTGTGAAACATGTTGGAAGTAATTATGTTTCTCATTTGGTGATGTTTGTATGCAGGGCAAAAAAGAAAAAGAAGTAAAGTGGCATAATAGTGCATACTCAGCTTTATTTTGAAAGAGAGATAGGTAAATTGACAGACAGAAAAGGACACTCAACTCAACTGTAAAAAGGCATATGGGATTGTTGGGGGTAATCTTGGTGTGATATGTTTTGCCTGCTGGAGTACAATTACCCACTCTTGTCTTGCTTTGTCCTTTTAAGGCACAAAAGAAAAAAAAAAAGGGGTAAAACTGAAAAAAGAAAAAGAGAAAAAAAAAAAAAAAAAAAAACAAGAAGCAGTGAGTGTGTATGAAAGTCCTAAAAGGTGGTAATTATTTTTGGGGTTGATGTATTAGATTTATGTTTTATCTAAGGTAGTGGATATTTACGAGAATGCCCTTTTCATTTATGGTTGGTTATAGACTAGTAGTGGACTAGTGGGTATGATGGAAAGCAACATGCCTTGGTGTGGGACATTGTAATGTGAAGAAGATTTTACTAGATTTAGAGGTTATGTTTATTCATATTATCTCTTACAACTTCCAACATTTGAGTCAGCTTCAAGATTCTTATCCTAGTTGTTTTCAGACTCATGGACAATAATATCACTGTTGTCGTTTTTGTGTGTATAGGGTTAAGATGTAATAAAAAGAAATTAGATGACAAGAGTAATATGTGCCTCGGTTTTCTTGTTCTCCTTATGTTTCGATTTCGTATTTCCTTCTTATGTCATACGTCGCTTTCTTATTCCTTTTTTAGTTAAAAAACGTTTTAGTAAATGAAACTTATGAAGGTTTCGGCATACAATATGTGTACATGCGTCGATGTACTTGCGCTAATTCAACTACATGTGCTTTTGCAACAACAACGAACCCTTGTGTGAATCGTAGGACATATCGTTGTAATCTATAGCAAACTCATTATAAAAATGAAATACAATGGAAAATTGGATGCACCATTATAATAGATCAAACACACTATTAGATCAATTGTTATACCTTTCGTTCTCTATTATGTGTCATATTAGCGTCACATCAATCTCTATTCTCCATCTTTTAACCATAAAATACCCCATTATTCTCCATCATTATTCATTGTACGTTATTTTTCTCTCAAATTTTAGTAATAACAACTATTAATTTAAAAAAAATATATCCAAAAAATAAGATGAATAAACTTAGCATTAATAATAAAAAAATATTAAAAATCCGGACGCCATATTGTAGAATCCTTTACAACATCCCAATCCTTTACAAAATAATAAAAAATATGCGCAAACGACGTGATGTTATTTATTAAAAAAGTACTGGTCATAAGCCGTCCTCAAAAGATTGACTTCACGCGTATCACTTCTCTTGTGATTGTAGAGGTTGTTGCAGATGATATTAAACCTCGTCAACTTCTTCTCAAGTCCCTTCACCTTCGATTAAAGTTGATGGTGCATACAATAATCTAGTTAATCAAATAGTGCTATTCGAAATTAAAAATTTGAACTTGTACTTGAATTCAAAACATTATAAAAGAATCGATTTGAATCCCAGTTATTTCAATGCGAATTAATAACAAAAATTTACAAAGTTACAAATTGGTCTTCTAGGTTATAAGGCCTTGGGGTATAATTTAAATCTTTTTAACACCACCTATGTGCCACATCACTTACTTTTCTCCATTTCACTTTACCTCACATCAAGGAAATGGTTTAATCCCTTTAACTTTATTCTTTTAATGGTTTGAGTGTAAAAACTTTTAATGGTTTGGGTGTAAAAAAGGAAAACAAATTAAGACAATCTCTTAACATCATGTTAACATATAATCCCTTTAAGGCTAGTGGGTATGGGACCGTCCCCCCATCCGTCCTGGTCCGGCGACGCGGAATACCCCAACCCGCCCCCCCCCCCCCCCGGTCCCCGTCCTCACCGTCTCTTCTTGGACGTTGGCGACGAACCAAATGTGGGCCCCCTCCCTTCAAAAAGTGACCGTTATTTAAAAAAAAAATTCCATTTTTCAAAAACAAACAAACGGTCAAAAATTTTAAATATATATAATTCCATTTTCACATCCATTCACAAATTTAACCCCAAAATTTCATCTCTCTCACATAATTTTTACAAATCTTCTTCCACTTTTATAAACCTTATACTCTATCATGGCTTCACCTTCTTCCATTTCTTCAATTTCTTCCATCTCTTCATCATCTTCGTCTTCATGGTATTCATCATCTTCGGAAGAGGATACTATTATGCACAACATGATTATGAACGCGGCTCAGGTCTTCATGGCGGGTGATGAAGCGTCGTCTCAACGGCTAACTAGACGAGCAAAATTAAACCGAGACCAAGAAGGTATTTTACTATTTTTTCCTTATTATGTTTTATATAGATTTGAAAATGTATTTTATAATTAATTTCATTTATGTTTCGTTTTAAATTTATAGCCGCCCACGTTAAACTAGTAGCCGATTATTTTGCCGACGAACCCGTGTACCCAGCCGAGATTTTTCGACGTCGGTTCCGCATGAGTCGTCGACTGTTTTTACGTATTGCAGGCGACATGGCACAGTCTGAGCCATTTTTTACACTGCGAAACGACGCTAGGGGGCAAAGGGGTTTCAGTAATTTACAAAAATGTACGTCGGCCATTCGCCAATTGGCATACAGTTACTCACCCGATGCATTAGACGAGTATATTAGGATGTCTGAAAGAATCGCACGTCTATGTTTGCACAAGTTTTGTGAATGGGTTGTCAAATTGTATAGCAAGCGTTACATGCGGAAACCGAATGCAAACGACGTTCAAAAATTATATCAAGCACACGAACAGAGACATGGTTTCCCAGGAATGCTCTTGATTGCATGCACTGGCCGTGGCAGAACTGCCCAGTTGCCTGGCAAGGTCAGTATACTAGGGGAGATCATGGACACCCGACTATTATTCTAGAGGTTGTTGCGTCACAGGATCTCTGGATCTGGCATGCTTTTTTTGGTCTACCTGGTTCGCTCAATGACCTTAATATCATATACCAGTCACAGATATTTGAGGATGTAGTGGCGGGTACAGGTCCAGACACAAGCTTTACGGTTTCGGGGGTGGAATACAGACGAGGTTACTACCTAGCCGATGGAATATACCCAACGTACTCGACAATCGTTAAAACTATTCCGCACCCGACAGACGATAAAAGAAAAAATTTGCGAAGTATCAAGAGGGTGCGAGAAAAGATATTGAACGGCCATTTGGTGTTCTACAAAAAAAAAATGGCAAATCATTGAACATCCAGCACGTTCGCAAACACCAAAGAGGTTACGACACATTATGTACACTTGTATCATCCTTCATAACATGGTCATTGAAGACAAAGGTAGAGCGATATGCGAGTACGACGAAAACGCGTCTACTGGAAATTCTGTTCCAGTTAGTGGGGAACAACAAGATTTGAACATGTTCGCTCTACGTAACGAGTACACACATCATAACCTACAAGTGGACTTGGTGGAGTACATTTGGAACAACGCTCAAAACGAACCCGACCACGACATGGAAGCCGAAGACTAGTAGCTTATTTTAATATATTAGGATATTTTTAAGTTTATGTTTTTTTTAAGTTTATTTTTTTTAAGTTTATGTTTTTTTTAAATCTATTTTTTTTATGTTTATGTAATGTTTTTTAATATTAATGAAAATATTTTGTTACTTTATTTGTTAAATGTTAAAGAAAGTAGAAGATTAAAAAACATAAAAGTGGTGGAGGACTATGACTAGGACCATCCTCCTATACCCTCTAGTTTTGGAGGATGGACCATCATTGGGAGGACTATGACGTGGCGCCTACGTGGCGGATCATCCTCCAAGGATGGACCATCACCATACCCACTAGCCTAACACCCTTTAACACAAGAAGGGAGTGGTTTGCAATGCCGTTTAACATGTCATGTCATCGTTAACACCTTAGATGTTAAGGTACACCCCATGGCCTAAGGCTACTCGGTATGGTGATGGACCATCCTTGGAGGATGATCCGCCACGTAGGCGCCACGTTATCATCCTCCCAAGGATGGTCCATCCTCCAAAACTAGAGGGCATGGTAAGATGGTCCTAGTCATCATCCTCCACCACTTTTATGTTTTTTTTTTATTTTTTTTAATCTTCAACTTTTTTTTAACATTTAACAAATAAAGTAACAAAATATTTTCATTAATATTAAAAAACATTACATAAACTTAAAAATAAAAATTTTAAAAAAACATAAGCTTAAAAAAAAAATAAACTTAAAAATATCCTAATATATTAAAAGAAGCAACTAGTCTTCGTCTTCCATGTCGTGGCCGGGTTCGTTTTGAGCGTTGTTCCAAATGTACTCCACCAAGTCCGCTTGTAGGTTATGATGTGTGTACTCGTTACGTAGAGCGAACATGTTCAAATCTTGTTGTTCCGCACTAACTGGAACAGAATTTCCAGTTGACGCGTCTTCGTCGTACTCGCATATCGCTCTACCTTCGTCTTCAATGACCATGTTATGAAGGATGATACAAGCGTACATAATGTGTCGTAACCTCTTTGGTGTTTGCGAACGTGTGGATGTTCAATGATGTGCCATTTTTTTTGTAGAACACCAAAAGCCCGTTCAATATCTTTTCTCGCACCCTCTTGAAACTTCGCAAACTTTTTTCTTTTGTCGTCTGTCGGGTGCGGAATAGTTTTAACGATTGTCGAGTACTTTGGGTATATCCCATCGGCTAGGTAGTAACCTCGCCTGTATTCCACCCCCGAAACTGTAAAGCTTGTGTCTGGACCTGTACTCGCCACTACATCCTCAAATATCGGTGACTGGTATATGATGTTAAGGTCATTGAGCGAACCAGGTAGACCAAAAAAAGCATGCCAGATCCAGAGATCCTGTGACGCAACCGCCTCTAGAATAATAGTCGGATGTCCATGATCTCCCCTAGTATACTGACCTTGCCATTGGACTGGGCAGTTCTGCCACGCCCAGTGCATGCAATCAATGCTCCCGAGCATTCCTAGGAAACCATGTCTCTGTTCGTGTGCTTGATATAATTTTTGAACGTCGTTTGCGTTCGGTTTCCGCAGGTATCGCTTGCTATACAATTTGACAACCCATTCGCAAAACTTGTGCAAACATCGACGTGCGGTTCTTTCAGACATCCTAATATACTCGTCTAATGCATCGGGTGCGTAACCGTACGCAAGTTGGCGAATGGCCGACGTGCATTTTTGTAAATTACTGAAACCCCTTAGCCCCCTAGCGTCGTTCCGCGATGTAAAAAACGGATCAGACTGGGCCATGTCGCCTGCAATACGTAAAAACAGTGGATGACTCATGCGGAACCGACGTCGGAAAATCTCGGCTGGGTACACGGGTTCGTCGGCAAAATAATCGGCTAGTAGTTTAGCGTGGCCGGCTATAAATTTAAAACGAAACATAAATGAAATTAATTATAAAATACATTTTCAAATCTATATAAAACATAAGGAAAAAAAAAGTAAAATACCTTCTTGGTCTCGGTTATATTTTGCTCGTCTAGTTAGCCATTGGGACGACCCTTGATCAGCCGCCATGAAGACTTGAGCCGCGTTCATAATCATGTTGTGCATAATATCATCCTCTTCCGAAGATGATGAATACCACGCAGACGAAGCCGATGAAGACATAGAAGAAATTGAAGAAATGGAAGACATGGGTGAAGCCATGATAATTTTTGAGCGAGAAATGGGGTGGTAGTGGGTAAAAAACGGTATAAAATATGATGAGTTTTTATAAAAAGGGAAGAGTGGTTATAAAATGTGAGAGAGATGGGGTGGTAGTGGGTGAAAAGTTGTGAAAAAAATGGTTAAAGAGGTGAGCATTTATAAAAATGGAAGTGAAATGGGGGATTTTTTGAATTATAACCGTTTGAAAATTTATGTTTAATTAGAATTTTTTTTTTTTTTTTTACAACGGTTACTTTTTCTTTGGGCCCCACCTCATTTGGATCGTCGCAAACGGCTAAGATCGGACGGGGAGGACGGGACGCGGGGGGGGGGGGGGGGGGGGCGGCACGGTGTTCCCTCCGTCGCCGACCCACGACGACCCGGGGCCGAACCCCATACCAACTAGCCTAAGAGATTATAGTCGTAACCAACATGACTAATTAATAAAGGTTTAAGACAATGAAACGGTCCTTAAAATAAATAAAAAATGGTTACAATAGTATAATAATCATTTCACATGAAACTAATAAAACTTTTAAGTTTTAACATCATTCAGTGAAAAGTAAGGATGTACATGGGAGGTTTGGATTAGTTTTTTTTTTTTTTTTTTAAATCAAAATTTCGGTTATTGGAAACATGTTAACTGATTGGTTTTAGACATTGATCCGGTTAACCGGTTTCTAACCAATTGGCTTTGTTTAAATCGGTTTTTGAGATTATTGAGTGTTATGTTAATACGATTTTCAACTATTGTATTGTATGTTTTCTCTCTTTTGTACACACGTATGCACCTCAAACCTTATTCTTTTAATATTCACAAATCGAAAATTCAGATTTAACATTCTTGTGGCCCTTATTTGATAGTTTTTAGTAACTAGCGATAAGGACAAATTATTTTAAGCTTAATAAATAATGGTGTTAAGCTTTGAACTTTGGATAAGGCTACTCGGTATGGTTGAGAGAGGATGGGCCTCTACGTCAGCGCCACGTAGGTTGGGTGTGAGGATGGACCTAAGGAAATGGGGGATGTGCCTAAAATATATATGTATATGTTGTATGTATATGTGTGTGTGAGAAGAAGATGCAGTGGCGGATCTAGAAAATCCTCCAAGCCGTAACGTTTTATAAAAAAACGGTAGCGAAATCGAAAAAACGTCAAATTTTTCCAAAATTTACTCTAATTTTACACTACCACCGGAGCGCCAAGCCGTAGCGGGGGTTTCCCCTTGTACAATGCTGGATCCGCCCCTAAGAAGATGCAACATTTTTTGTCCTTTACCTCCCGTCTTCATCGTCCCAACCCCGACGTTCAAGACGCCGACGAGCCACCCGGAATGGGGCCTGGACGACCCCACACCAAGTGGTCTAAGGAACAGAATCTTTGTGCTAATTTCTTAAAAAGAAATGTTGTTGATTTAGGTCAATAAACTAGCGAGGCTACATTTAGCAAGAAACAAAATACATAGCATAACATTATTTTGGGTTGACCATTAAGTTGTTGGTGAGCCTTCGATTTAGTTTTTCGTAATAAATTATGTCATCTAGTACCATCACTTAGTAAATTGAGGCCACATCATTAAAGGATAGGTATCCTAAGAGTGAATCCAAAAAGTCATGAAGTGACTTGATCTTGACATGGGGTTTTGTATTATTATATGCTTTTCATGTTTTTTATAGGCACGAACTATCTACACACCAAGTGTGTAGATAGCCAACCCAAAAAGGGGTTTTTTGTCTTATATGCACACCCTACAGTGTCGAGTTGTGGCCAAAGCGCGACGTTTTGGTCCGGTCAACCAGACAAAGACTGACGGGTGTCTGACGGGTCTGTTGACCGGACCAAAACGCCGAGCTTTGGCCGCGTTAACCAGACAAAAGACTGACACCCGGTCAGTCTTTTGTCTGGTTGACAGGACCAAAGCTCGGCGTTTTGGTCCGGTCAACAGACCCATCAGACACCCGTCAGTCTTTTGTCTGGTTGACCGGACCAAACTGCCGCTCTTTGGCCATAGCTCGACACTGCAGGGTGTGCATATAGGACAAAAAATGTCTTTTTAGTGTGCAAATAGCCAATTGGGTGTGCCAACAGGTACACCCTTTTTATATCATTTTACAGATTAGGAAACAGAAAATAAACCTACTGAAATATAGTCTAGTTGCATCATTCTTATTATTTATCTTGTTGATTAATATATTGCTTAACACAACATAATTGAAAACGTTAATAATAAGTTTTGGTGCAATAATAATAATAATATAGAATAACAAAATCAAAGTTAAAAGATGTTAACAACAACAATAACATTAAATTAAATAACATAGAAAACGAATAATAAGAATAAAAAGTTAAAGTGAATTACATGAATGGTACATTAATAAGTAGTAAAGTTATATTAAGGTTTTGGTTTTTTATTTTTTAGAAATTACTAGTTCAATTTAAGTGTTCACGAATGATAACAAGTTTGGTCCAATGTCTCGTTCACTAAACCGTTTATGAGAAAACCCACATAAATTCCTACTGTCTCGGACTCAGTCGTGTGAAGGTCATGGCGAATCAGGTTGTACCTTGTTTTCAGTTATATACATATCCAATGGTCGAGTTTTATATTGTTTGGACAAGGTATTTGCTAAGGGTGTGGTTTCACAAGAGGTGTTGGTCATGGTCGAACCAAATGGTTGGTATAGGTTTTTCATGTGGCTAGAGAGTTAGTGGTGAAAACAAGTGGTGGGGGATAAAGAAGAAAAGGCAGACGGAGGGGGTGGGTTTTATTTTTTTATTTTATTAAAAACGGCTTATGCCGAGTGAACAGCAAGACTTACTCAAAAGTTAATGGCAAAGTGCGAGTGTTGCAGGGACATTACGTATCTTTGCTAAGGTTGGATCTCGTGACATCCTATGTCGTTGCTAAGAGTCGATCCGAGACATCCCATGTCATGGCTAAGGAGTGTTACAATTTTTTATTTGAACTTGGAAGGTTAATAATGGCATATCAATCTTGCAATGTTCCTTCAATTAAACTTTTGAAATTTCTGTTCTAATATTTGACTTAAGTTCTTGATCATATCTTGATCTATTTGTAAAAGTAAAATAAATTTATATTCAATTTGGTTTGATAAAAAGATAGGTCCATAAAAGGATATAATGTAATTTTCCATCAATGAGGTAAAACGGAAAAAAGGTACAAGATTTAGTGGCCATACAAGTACTATTTATGATGTCATGGACTCAAAAAAGGAAGGTAGTGGTGGTAATCATACATTTCCCAAACTCTATATTTGTGGCATCCCCTTTCCGTCACCAAAATCACAACCACTTTTTTTTTACCCTTCCTTTAATCCTTTTACTTTCAACGAATTTACTTTTGAAAAGTCTTTATAACTTCTTTTTATTTCCATAATTGAACCAACTTTATGCTAATTGATTAATTAAGAAAAGGAAACTAATTGCTTTAAGAAGAGGGTGTAAAGCTATTCAACCATCATCCATTTTTTTTTCAATTATGATTTTTTTTGAAAGGTAAACTTTATTAACCACAACGACGACCCAAGCCGGGACGACAAACCAAACTACAAATTACATATTTACAAACGAAACCCAATCTTTCCAATCTATCCCTTTATGTTTCGATCTTTTAGAAAACCATAAAAAACTCAAAACCTTAATTTCACTTAAAATTCCTTCTATTTTGATTTGGTAATTGTAAATCAATCAAACAACAAACTCCTAGTAAAAAACAAAAATGTTAAATGATATATGTAAAGGTGATACACACTTGAATGATGTTGAATTCTCTCTTGTTTCTTCACAATCAATTATTTTAGGGCCTAATATATTTAGATCTAATCTAGTTCATTGACATCCTTGTGCTTCATAACATGCGTAAAGCACTTCGATGGCCATTTGTAATTCCGCTTGGATTTGAAGGATGTTAGGTATGTTAGACTAATCTTGCATATTATGCGTAAGTTCGGGTTAAAAGTGACCGACTTACAAAGTTCGGGTAAAAAGTGACCGGGTTATAAACTTGGGGTTTTTTTTTAGATAGTTTTTTAATCCTAGTTTGAGTCAAATAGGTTTACTTGTTGAACAAGTTATTAGGGCTTATAAATAGAAGAATTTATTTCCTCGCGATTCCGGTAAGATTTCAACCTAAAACTTGTACTTCTACAATCTACACTCGATTCTACATCATTCCATCTTTCAAACTCCAATTCTAACCGTGAAATCTGCGGATTTGAGGCGTTTTGAGGTGATGTCACCAAGAGTTCTTATGAACTTCAAGTTGGGGTCTCATTTCACTATAAACGACTCAGATCCGGGTGATTTCCACATATTTTAATGACAAATCTCACCTAAATCTGTGCGATTTCGAGTTAACCATGAAGAACCATCACGAACGGCCAGATCTGATGGAACGGGGTGATTCCCGGCTGTTAGAACGAGTCGGAACTGACGGAACTTCAAGTGTTAGTGCGAAATTACACTACCCTAGTAAGAACGAACGTATTCCTTCCGTTAAACACTCGGAAACAGTGTTCAGAGTGTGAAACAGACATGGCAATCCGCACGGATGACATGTCAGCCCGCACGGATGACATGTCAGCCCGCACGGATGACATGTCAGCCCGCACGGATGACATGTCAGTCCGCACGGATGGCACATGTCCGCACGGATGACTTGTCACCCGCACGCACCACTCATCCGCACGGATGACTTGTCACCCGCACGCACCTCTCATCCGCACGCACAAGCAAAGTCAGTCCGCACGCATCACCTTCATCCGCACGTACCACCTTCATCCGCACGGATCATCTGTATCCGGACGGATGACATGCCATCCGGACGGATGACTTGTCATCCGGACGGATAACATGTCTAACCGCACGGATGAGGACCAATCAACCAAATGAGTAACTTTTCAAGGTAATCTCGCTTAACCGTATATCGTTTACTCTATTTCTTCAAGGATCATTACAGACGTACTCGCAACCGACTCAATCAAGTTGTAATCTCGCTAAATACGCACTGTGAGTATACTTGACCCCCCTTTTTAATCGAATTTTGGGTGTAACATACGTTTCTAACAAATCGAACTTATCAATCGAAATATTCAATCAACCGAATTATCACTTGCGAATAACTGTCATGCATAGATATACGTGATGCTAGTTGCATATGTGCTAGGGCTTATACTCGCGACGTCCCACCACGACTAGTATAGTACTATTGCGCCCGACGGGGTCTAGTTATGCCATCGTACATTCGAGCATCGAGGACTTAGTTGGTAGTATCAGTTTTGTGAGTATATATGTCGTGTATTACATTTATGCATATGGAAATTCGTAGCACTTTTAATCTATTATGCTATACTTATCAAACCTGTATACTCGCCAATACTTTTGTATTGACAAATATTTTAACGTATGTTGCAGGTTAGATCGCAGACTATATCAAATCAAGCTAGGGAGTCTAGAAACCCAACTAAAATCTAGGTTGTCGGATTTGTATTGTTCGAGAGGACAAGAAATCTGTGATAACTTATGTGATTGTATTGTTGTTAGTATGGGATAACGAATGTAGTAAATATTATCGCAATATAGTTGTTATGGATTCTCTTGAGCAATCTGATTCGCCTAGTGCCGCGCCCCGATGATTCCGCCATCGGTTGGGGTGTGACACTAGTCAAAGAGGTCGGGGTCGCGGTCGAGGAAAAATCGGGGGTCAAGACAAAGACAAGGAACCGAATCAAAAACCAAAGAAGGACTGTTCTAAGATAAGGTGTTTTCGATGTGATGAATTAGGACATTTTTCTTCGGATTGTCCTACACGTAAAAAGGACGAGGACGAGGAAAACAATCTTATTCAAAGGGTTGAACCGGTTCTTTACTTGCAAACACACGTTGAAGAGGCTAATGATGTGTTTCTAGACGAGGAAAGGATTATTCCAAGGATGTATGCTTCGAGCCCAAGTGAACTCAATACATGGTTTCTTGACAACGGGGCGAGTAACCACATGACGGGTAAAAAAGAGTGGTTCACTAACCTCGATCAGAACATCAAGGGAAAAGTGAAGTTTGGAGACGGGTCATGCGTAGAGATTAAAGGACAAGGGATGGTCGTCTTGGAAGGAAAATCTGGGGAACAAAGGGTGTTGCGTGATGTTTACTATATTCCAGCACTTGAAAGTAATATAATAAGCATTGGTCAGTTGGACGAGAGAGGGTACAAGATCGCAATCCAAGACGGTATACTTTGGATGTTTGAGCAAGACGGAACTTTGCTAATGAAGGTACCTCGTTCACTTAATCGCATTTACAAGATTAATCTTGAGGTTGTATCTCCAATTTGCATACAGACTAAAGATGACAAGGCTGAAAATAGCGACCAACCAGTCTCTATTGTGACAGAAGTTAGCGACCAAACAGATCAGTCAGCAACAGGAATTAGCGACCAATCTGGGCAGTCAGCGACACAGCAGACATATAGTGACCAGACTGACCAGTTAGTGACAGAATCTGACCAGTCAGCGACAGAATCTGATCAGCCAGTGAGAGCTTTTAGCGACGAGTCTGCGACAGATCAGTTTTTCAGCACTTCAATACTTAAATGGATGCTCGGTTTATCAAATAAAGAGACAAGTTTGAAAGTCGAGAACTTATTGCAAGAGAAAGAAAAAGTGGAACGTGTTGGCGGGGATTTGCAACGGATTGGCATCCTTACAAAAGCCATGCCACGACTGAAGATTATCGAGATGAGATATCTTCCCGGTATTGCAAGATTAGGGGGGTGATTGTTAGACTAATCTTGCATATTATGCGTAAGTTCGGGTTAAAAGTGACCGACTTACAAAGTTCGGGTAAAAAGTGACCGGGTTATAAACTTGGGGTTTTTTTTGAGATAGTTTTTTAATCCTAGTTTGAGTCAAATAGGTTTACTTGTTGAACAAGTTATTAGGGCTTATAAATAGAAGGATTTATTTGTAACCCTAGCCGTACCAATTATCAATAAACGAGTTTTGATTCAATACGTTCTTTGGTATCCAATTCTAACAAGGTAACAATCGAGGCTCAGATGAAAGCAGCCATAAACTTACTCTCCGATGAGCCAGTGGTCATCGTCATTGAGCTCCAATTCGAACTTCATCATCATTGTCATGAACATTCCCATCGCATCTCCCAGATGAGCTAGTAATCATCGTCATCTAGCATAATAAGTAATCGGTGGTCATTAAGAAACCGCATCAAGAAATCTCAGAAACATTATACAAAATATTTCAAACATAAAATCTGGAATCAATATTGATTTGTTTGTGGAGAAGATAATATTTTGGCCGATATCATCATTCTAACAATTGGTAGCTTGTTGAATATGAAGGCTTTTTCTTGGTTCTCTCTTCTCTCGATCCCACTAAGAAATTTTTATCCTTTGTTTGAATTTATCTTCAAACTGTTGAAATATATAATGATTTTCAATCTTGTTGTTAATGAAACCATTGAGTGCTTTTGTATAATTTTTAAAACAGGCCTTTGCTGAGAAATGGTTTTATAACCATATGATATTGGTTTTAGCTTTATATAAATTTTTAGTCTAATATATATTGTTTTTGTTTGATATGTACGAGTGCTGTTGGGTTATGTTGTTTTTGGGCTCGTGGTCAAAGATATGTGCAAGTGGGCTGGCTCCTTCATACTTTATATACAAGTGGATGAATTAATGGGCTTAGGGCAGTAAGTGGTCAACCATATAATAGAACAGATCAAGTCTGCAACTGAGGGGATTCACTCAATACTTGTCTTCGTCGTTCTCTTCATCAAACACTGCTGAGTTTCCAGATTCTTTACCATCCTATTCATTTAGTTTGTGCATGTAAGTTCATTGTATATTTGGTTCTTGTTTACTGATCGCTTTAGATCAGTCTTATCACTTTGTATTGTTGAAGAACTCACAAATTTTCATGAGTTCTTCTACGATTCGGTTGTGTTCTTTGGTTTGGGTATAATATTCTTAATAAAATCCTTCATCACTGTTCTGGTCGCTATTTCTTTCTTTTGTATGCACATCCATGGTTCTTGACACAAACATTCGAATCAATAACAGGAAGCCGACTTTGAGCTCTTTATGTACAAAACACAAACATATACATATATGTACATTCGTTTATGTTATGTGTTAATATCAGTGGCGGAACTAGAACATTAACTCAGGGGTATCCCCAAAATTTTTTTTTTTTAGCGTGCAATCATACAATATTAAAAAAACAGCAATAAATAAATAAAATAAAAAATTCTTTTCGACCGCACAAACCGTAGCATTGTTCAAAAATTACGGGCCGATTCGATTGCGTAAATCCGCCTTGACAAGCTTCAATTTCGAATTTTTTTTTAGTTATTTTGGCTATTATTTGGTTATTTGGGCTAATCTAATGTGCTATTATTTAGTTACTTGGGCTTATTATTTGGGTTTGTATCATCATCACTAACTGGGCTTATTATTGGTTTGTAAAAAATAATTTGAGGGGTGTCCTCGTAGTTGTTTAGAGTTGTCCTTAGTATAAAAATCGAAAAGAAAATAAAAATTTACACTACCGGAAAAAAGTTGAGCCGTAGCCCGTGCTACGCCTGGACCTTCTTTAGGTCCGCCCCTGGTTAATATCATGCAGTTGTTTACTTATATGATTATGTATATACATATATGTATATTACGATTTTACATATATATAACTCACTTGATCCTAGTTGCTTTTGTAAATTTATACGAATCCACCTATTATGTCATTTGTTTGTGTTTGTTATGATATAAATATAGGGAGAGAGAAAGTGTACTGTACAATTGAACTTAACGTACGAGCGTACGCGATGGGTATTCGCACATTATAAAGCCTCAAAACCATAAATCCGCATGTTGGAATCGTCCGAGTTTGTGAACTCCGCATGTTGGAATTGTCTGGGTTTGTGAGTCTTCCGAGTTTGTAAGTTAAAATCCGCATGTTATAACCTCAAATCCGCATGTTATATGTTCATCACGTACACATCGTACGTTAAGGCCAATTATACGTTAACAAACCCCTATATATATATATATATATATATATATATATAGTTGTATATGATTATGGGGGGCCGCTAAAACGAGAACCACCTCCAGTTGTAAGAACCGCGAGAACCACTCTTAACCAATCAGAATATGCCAACTCAAAGGGTATATTGGTCATTTACCCCCTAGTGTCTAATCATTATTCTCTCTCCTCTGTCTTTCTATTAAAGTTGCAGACTTCACTTTATCATCTGTCATTTATGTCCCTCTCTCTCTTCATTTCATATTTTGAAGATATAATAGGTTTTCTATGTTCATCTTTCTCTCATTTCTCCCAAACCGACATGAAACTCGCCGGAGAAAACCTAACCGCCGGAGTAAACCATCACCGCCGCCCTCCTTCAAAACCTAATCACCGGAGAAAACCATCACCGCCGCCCCCTTTCTTATCCCATATTCAATGAAGAGAAAAGATCCGGATCCGCTGATGCTTTGGATACAATAAAGACCCGGATTCAATGAAGACCCATATTCATTGAAGAGAAAGAGGACGGCGGCGGTGGTGGGATGCCGGCGCTAGGATGCATTTGAAGGGTGTTTCTCTCTCTGATAGGCTCTCTCTCTCACCTCTCTCTCACCGAGGTGAGAGAAAGAGAACGACAGTGGGGAGGTGTTGGTGGGAGGTGGTGGTCGGTGGCGGAAGACGGTGATGGCGGTGGGGTGTTCGGGAGTCGGTTCTGGTGCAGATGGTTGGTGGGGGTCCAAAGGTTCGATCTTGTTTATGTTATTATTTGCAATCTCACATTTTGTTTTTGAATGACTTTTGATTTTTGGGGACTCATCCAGCCTGATGGGTGAAGGGGGGTTGTTGTGGTGGGTTAGGGGGCGGTGGGTCGAAGGTGGTGGTGGCGGTGAATGATGGGGTGGAGGGGTGGATGGGGAGGGGTGTGAACCGGTGAACTATGTGGGTGTTAGATCTGTGTTTTTTATTTTCATTCTCTGGTGGGTGTTTTGTTTTGTGTTCTTTGATTCTCTGGTGATTTGATTCTCTGCTGGGTTTGTGCAGAGATTGGTGGTGGTTTTGTGGGGAGACCGGTGGGTTTGAATGATGTTCATGTTCCTTCTGGGTTTGAATGATGTTCAAGGTCCTTCTGGGTTTGATTGATGTTCATGTTCCTTCTGGGTTTGAATGTTGTTCATGGTCCTTTTGAATGTTTAAATCGGTTGAATCTGGTGCCTTTTTGAATCGCCGGTGATGATAAAAAAAAAACGGACGATGGCGCGGCAAGGACGGCGGAGGGTAGGTTTTTTAAACCTGCAACCCCTCTTTTGCAGCCTTTTGATTATCCGTTAATCTGAGCCAAACACCGTTTTTTTCGAGATAGACTTTGTTTTGATGTTGTTGGTTTTTAATTTCCCCCCCTAGTCGATGATGATAACGATATATCTGAGACATCTCCCCAGTTTGCGATTTCTGGGTGCGTTCGTTTTTGCGTAAAGAAGTTTTTGTAAAAAAAAAAGTTAACTCGTAAACTTTTTAACGTAAAACGTAAAAAGTTTTATGTAAAACGTAAAAAGTTTTCACGTAAAAAGTAAAAAGTAAAAAGTTTTAAAGTAAAACGTAAAAAGTTTTCACGTAAAACGTAAAAAGATTTTCGTAAAACGTAAACCGTAAACTTTTTGACGTAAACTGCAAACTTTTTTAACGTAAAACGTAAAAAGTTTTAGGTAAAACGTAAAAACGTAAATTTTTTTTTACTAAAACGTAAAAAACGTTAACGTAAAAAACCTGAATTTAAAAATGCTAACGTAAAAAACGTTAACGTAAAAAACCGGCGCGTAAAACGTAAATAACCTTAACGTAAAAAATGGCGCGTTGAAAAAACGACGCGTGAAACGTAAATAACGTTAACGCAAGAAAGGCGCGTTGAAAAAACGGCGCGTAAAACGTTAATAACATTTACGTAAAAAAGGCGCGTTGAAAAAACGGCGCGTCAAAAAACGAGGCGCGAAAAAGCCGTGCGTAAAAACGTAAAACGTTAAACGTAAAAATCTGTAAAAATCGTAAAACGTTCCGTAAAAAAACGCTCGTAAAGAACGGCTCTTAAAAATGTTTTAATCTCATCCATCTATTTTGAAAATCTTAAAAAAATTATCATAAAAAATCTGATTTTTAAAAATATTGTTTAACAAAAAATTTTGTTTTTAATAAAAAGTAATAAATGAATAGGACAAAAAGGCAATTAAATATAATATATATAAAAAGACAAAAAAAGTAATTTTACTTAAATACCATTTTGAATTAAAATATTAAAGACATAATAAGACAAAAAATACTTAATATTATTTTTAAATCATTTTAATCTCATCCATCCATCATCTTGATCTAATGGCCAGAAAGTGGTTCTCGCGGTTCTTACAACTGGAGGTGGTTCTCATTCTAGCGGTCCCCTATGATTATGTATATACATCATGTACTTTTTCTTTAATTTTTAGTGTTTAATTATTATCTATATTAATTTGAAGCTGTCATGAACAGTAATATTTTAGCTTATTTTATTATTATTTAATATTAGTTTTTTATTATATTTATTATTAGTATATTGTTATAACTAATTATTATAATAATTAATTTATTTTATCCCTTTACTATATATATTATACCCTTCTAACACGTTTGACTTTTTAATAATTTGATTTTTCTCTGATTACTTGCATTCTTTTGCTTAAGAAAAACTAAATACAAAGTTGTGTTTGATTTTTTTTTCGACGTTTCTATATAAATTTTATTAAAAACGCGGTTGTGTTTGAAATATAGGTTTTTTTGGGATCATGTGCTATACCAAGTGTCCGTGTCACAACGGTTCCATGATGAACGGAACCAATACCGACTAAACCACGTCGATACCGGTATTAGTATTATCGGTATATACTTACAAAAATATACGTTTTTAGCCCATTTGTTTTTATTTAGTTTGATTTCCATCCGATATCTCGCGTCCAATATCTTTTTTATAAAGTAGAATACAATATTGTGCATAAAAAAATCTCGCCACCAAAACCGACAATGATATCGGTGTTGCTATAGTTATTATGAGAACCGACACCTATATTCGTTTTTTTTTATGAATTTCAATGTAAAACACATTATTTTGAACATATCGTGACTTTAAACAGAGTGTCGGAACCATAACGAATTGAACAAAACTGATGGAATTCCCGCCGCATCGTGCGGGCAAATCCACCTAGTTAATATAAAAAAAGAATGAATGATTAGATAGGTTCTTTATAGAGCACTCATACTAGGTTACTATAATTTAACTAAAATACATCATTTTCTCTTAACTTTTTTTATTTTTTGAAAACCTCTTACGTTAGATTCTCTATTTCAATTTCTATCTTACTCACAAGTCACAAAAAATAGTTAAGTTCAGATTCAAAGAGCCTTATTGTACAAAACGTACTAAATGCATGAAAAAGCAAAAAAAAAAAAAAAAACGCGATGACATTTTTGTAATTATTTGCTCGTATGGTAATTTTAAAAAATGATCTTGTAGGGTAATTATCAAAATTACTCTGCAAGTTTATCAAACTACATACAGTTCAAAATTATTCTACAAGATCATTTGTTGAGTAATTATGATACTCTACAAAATTACCATACAAGATCAAAACTATCTTACAAAATCAAAATTAGCATACAAGATCATTTGTAGAGTAATTATGATACTCTATAAAATTACTCTACAAGATTAAAATTACCCTACAAGATCATTTTATAAAATTACCCTACAAGACCATTTGTAGGGTAATTTTGATAATTACTCTACGAGTAAATAACTACAAAAATGTCACCCCGTTTTTTTACATTTTCATGTCTTTCGTACGTTTTGTACGATAAGACTATTTGTATTTGATCTTTTGCCTACTTATTTTATTGTTATTTCTTTGTTTTATACACTCACAAAGTTATATTTAGAGGTTAATAGTGAATCTCAGTACTTAGAGAACTAGTGTAGCTTCTCTAAACATTCTCTCTATTTAAAGATGCCGATGAAGGGTATAAATGAAACAAAACCATATATTTTTTTCTATAATTTTGAGAAAAAATGGAGACGCTAATGTGAATGCTCTAAGTTCCCAAAAAAAAATAATAGTTCGCTTAGGATCCCTATTATTATATTATACATATTAAAATAAAGTTGCGATGAATAGTGATTTTTAATTTTTAAGCAATTGTTTTAATTTTCTTAATAATATTTTATTTATCATATATTTTTATTATTTTTCTGACAACTTGCATTCTATGTTTATTTTTTTAACATTTTTTTCTTAATAATATTTTATTTATCATATATTTTTATTATTTTTCTGACAACTTGCATTCTATGTTTATTTTTTTAACATTGCAGTATAAATCTATTGAAAACGGATAATGTGCCACTATCGAACTAAATTGAACCAAATCTAATTTTTTTTCCAACATTGCAGTATAAATTTTATTGAAACGGATATTGTGGCCCTGTTGTACCAAAAAACAATTGAAACCGACTGAATAATATATGTATTGGTACCAATATTTATTTATATTGTTTTTGCTTTTGATAAATTGGCATCGTATCGTTACCACATCGTACCGAACAACATCGGTACCTGTACATGTACTCATTTGTATGGTTTCTGTTTGGTAATGAGTTTTATGTCGCTACTGTAGTTAACCAAATCGAAACCGACCGAACAACATCGGTATCAGTACCGGTACTTATTTTTATTGTTTTTGCTTTCGATAAACTGACGTATCCTACCGAACAAGATTGGTATATGTACCTGTATTCATTTTTATAGTTCCCGGTTCTAATATTTTTATTTATACAACTCTGTTTGCGATTATAAACGGATATCATTACCAATACCGTGACGATCTGAAGTGATTGATACCGTGCGGACAACATTGTTGTCGGTACCAGTGTTCGTTTTTTTCATTTTCGGTAGATGTAAAACATGTGTTGATTTATATACCGAGTGCATGTATCGTACCGGTACGATAACAAACCTAACCAACGCTGATCAAATGCCCGCGATAACGTACCGCCGCAACGCGCGGGGAAACAACCTAGTATATATAATTCACGAGTTATGTATCTCACTGAACTACATACACCTACGTCTACCCTTTTTTAAAGACTAGTAACATACAAAAATGAAAAAAAACTTACTGTTTAATAGTGATTCTCTTGGTTCTCAAGTAACTTTTTGGTTCTTGTATGATCACTTAGGGGGGAGGGGGTGGTCATCACTTACATAAATTCTATCACTCATAACATCTAATCGAATTCCGCCATGTCATCAACCATTATTCCATCACTCACAACCTTTTTAGTGGCAATGGTCATCACTCACAACACATAACAATAAACTCTCACACCCCCTCGCATCCATTTATCACTCAATACCCCATAACGCGTGAAAAACATCACGGAAACATCTCCATCACCCGTGGTACTTGTTGGTTGCGGTGGGAAGTTGTTGACATCCACGCGTGATAGTTGTTCTATCACGGACAAATTGGGAACCGCCCCCAGTCCCCTTATATTATACATTTGACCAAGTTTAACAGTATTAGTGTGTTCATAAATGAAACTCATTTATATCTATGTTATTTCATCCTAATTTTTTTATACAAATACTATTGAAAGTACCATTAATAAACAAGATTTGAAAATTGAAGCAATAATAAGAAAACTAAAGTTTGTAATATAAAAAGTTGACAATAAAATTTTACTACAAATCTGGATTTGATCAACCATCCATTTTAATGTAAATCAACGGAAATTGAAGCCATAACTACCTTCCCATGAACAATCCTTGAATCTACAACACCGGTGGACAAGCCTAGGGTGGCGAAGACAATATAATAATAAACCGTTTACCTCGGGAACAAAAAATTTTGAGATACTGAGGGCATGGTTTATAAGGGAATGCCTGTTTGTTCAAGTTTGGGGAGCTGCAATGGCTCTTGGAACTCGGGATTAATGGGGAACAACTGACACTGAGCGTATTGTGCTAGTAATTGATCGATCAACACCAATGCCACTGATGCTTCTACCATGGGCACGGCTGCACCACCATCATCAATCAAAACGCGAAACATATACATATAGAACAAAAACTGTGTGGATTTCGGTACAAACTACAAACCTCTTGGGACGACGCATGGGTCATGTCGGCCACGAGCGATAAGTTCTGTTTCCTTTTTGTCTCTGGTCACTGTGTTTTGTTTCCTCTGCATCACATTACAACATACATATAAGATAGCACATTGACCCAGTTTGACCCTTTAGCAATACAACATAACCCAGATCAACCCAATTATAAAGAATAGGCATACACTGATAGTCGATGTTGGCTTGAAAGCTATTCTCATGTTTATGATCTCTCCATTGGAAATACCACCCTGGATCCCACCCGAGCGGTTTGTTCTTGTCCTCACGCGTCCACATTCATCCATGTAAAACTCGTCATTATGCTCGCTACCAGTCAAAAATGTACCTAGGGTTTCATCATTTACAATAATAATCAGAAAATACACAATGACAAAAGTGCAATCATCATAGACAAACAGGATATAGCAACCCAACCAATTTGTATCATTCTTTATTTATTGTTAGTTACAGGTGCCAATTTTGATCCGTGGGTCGATTTGGTAGAATTAGAGTAAAATGTCATTTTCGTCCTTGAGGTTTGGTCGGTTTTGCAACTTTCGTCCAAAGGTTTGTTTTTTTCGCATATGGATCCAAAAGGTTTGAAGTTCTTGCCATTTTCATCCAGCTCGTTAACTCCATCCATTTTTTATTTTTCTACGTTAAGTCAGGGGTATTGCTGTCTTAGTTGCTAACTTAAAGGGCAATGCGGTCTTTTTCACTGTATGTAAAAAGACCGAATTGCCCTTTAAGTTAACAAAAAAGACAGAAATATTCCTGACTTAACAGAGAAAAATGGATGGAGTTAACGAGTTAGATGAAATGGCAAGATTTTAAACCTTTTGGGTCCAGATGCGGAAAAACAAACCTTTGGACGAAAGTTGCAGAACTGGGCAAACCTCAGGGACAAAAATGGCATTTTACTTGGTAGATTTAATATAATTAGCTAAAAGGGAAGCAAGTCAAAACGGGTCAAAATTCCTCAATATATCTTTTCATGCATTAAAAGTCATAAACCAGCTTCCTCAAAAAAAGAGTTAAATGCTTGGTTGGTCCCTGTGGTTTTCAAAAATTGCAGACTTGGTCCCAGTGGTTTACTAATTACACGCGTGGTCCCTGTGGTTTTCAAAAATGCACTCGGTTGGTCCCTAGCCCTAACATCAGTTAAATTTCTCAGTTAAGTCCATGTTAAATGACCAAAATACTCATGCTTATTAACTTTCTTTATAATTTAAATAATCCCTTTCACCACATCATCTTCCCCAAACAAACCTGCAATTTAGGGTTTCATCTTCATCCACAACAACCTGCAACCCACCGCCTCCACCTTCCCTTCGACCCACCACCACCGCCGTCACCTTCAACCCACCACCTCCGCCGTCACCTTCGACCCACCGCCTCCACCTTCACCGTAAAACCACCACCTTAAACCCACCACAACCACTGTCACAAGCACCCTCACCGTCGTCACCTTCGACCCACCGCCTTTAATCGATCGAATCCGGATTCAATTGGCGGTGCGGCAGTGGGTTGCGGAGCAGGAGGATTTGGGGTGGTTAAGGTTAGGGTTGATGCAGGTTTTTCTCCTGAAATTGTCGCCCACAACAACCTGCAACCCCATCTCTCCATCTCGTTTTATAACTCCAGTGAATAACCAGCTGGAGCCGCCGCTACGGCGGCGGTGGTGGTGAGCTTTGACTTCGTCTCCAACAAGCACACCCGTAACCCCCTGCTCTCCGGTGACGGCGGTGCTGAGGTTTTCCGTCGATGATGATGACGATGATACAAGATGATGGTGAAAGGTGGAGGCGGTGGGTTTTTACTGAAGGTGAAAGGTGGAGGCGGTGGGTTTTTACTGATGGTGATTGTTCAAGACTCCAATTGCAGTTGCATTCCCTCGTCTCCGGTGCTCTTTCTTCTTGCGACTAATACCATTTGATTTGATTGATTCAAGACTCCAAGATCACAACTGATGGTGATTGTTGAATATGAAGGTGGGTGGTGGGTTTTTACTGATGGTGATTGTTCAGGGGTAATATAGTCATTTCACACATAGTTAACTAAGAAATTTAACTGATGTTAGGGCTAGGGACCAACCGAGTGCATTTTTGAAAACCACAGGGACCACGCGTGTAATTAGTAAACCACTGGGACCAAGTCTGCAATTTTTGAAAACCACAGGGACCAACCAAGCATTTAACTCTCAAAAAAATTAGTAATAAAATAATATGGTTTCTGTAAACAGAAAACTTAAAATAGTGTTATACATCAACCTGCATAAAAGTTAACACGTTTCTACCGGACAAAAAACTACCCTTTTAACCAATATGTCCGACCCACCCATTCTTCCACCCATAGTTGTTAATGGCAAATAGCGACAAATAGCGATAAGGTACCAATATGTTACATAGCGAATAGCAATAAATAGCGGGCGGCTATTTTATAAATAGCGATACACTAGAAAAAAAATTACAAAATTTTATATGTATATCATATCAAAATACACTAGTATAGATGCTATTTTACATGTATATTTAACAAAAACCTAAAATCCAGCTATTTTATAGCTATATTTAATCGCTATTTATATTTTAAAATAAATATAAAAATAAAAAATAAATAAACTGAAATCCCGCTATTTATGGCTACATAACCTGCTACGCTATTCGCTATAGCGACCATAACGACCGCCATTGACAACTATGCTTCCACCTTTATGTTTATACCTGCAAATCCACTGCCAAACTCAAACCCCTTGGTTGCGGGTAACGACAAAGCCGCCTTAGCTAACTCAGCTTCAAGTTTGTCAAAAACCGGTGAACCGAGTCCCTGTCACGTAGATACCAGAGTATCAATCAATCACGTCTGAGCAAGCAGGCGCACACATAGTAGAACAGAGTAAATGCTTACACGAGGGAGGTTCCTCACAATACACGTAACGACACCACCAACCGAATCTCCTCTCACTCGGACTGCATCGATAGCAGCAATCATCTTCTCTGCATATTCGGGATCTGGACACCTTGCAATGTTGCTTTCTACCTGATCAAGGGTCAACGTATCATGATCCACTAGGTCTTCCGGAAGTACAACCTTGTGAGCTTGCGATACATACGCAAGAACCTCAGTTCCTGAATATGCTTTGAGAATTTTTTTAGCAACAGCACCAGCAGCAACTCTTCCGATCGTCTCTCTAGCGGATGATCGGCCACCGCCCTACAATCCATCAGCATGTATTTATAAGTGTGAACATACTTGAAGTCATACGTGATACGTCGCATATGTAGTTGTAGAAAAAACAGGTACCTCCACTGATCTCGTACCGTACTTGAAGTCATAAGTAGCATCAGCATGCGAAGGTCTATACGCCATTGACATTTCACTGTAATCCTGTTATGTACAACTATTAATATAGTTCAAAAACTACAAACACCAATAATTGTTTTGTATTCGATGCTAATGAGTACTCACTTTTCCCCTTTGGTCTGTATTGGGCACTTTGATCATAATAGGAGATCCAGTAGTATATCCTGCATTGAAGAGCCATGCATGAGTCGTAAAAAAGATTGCATCAAAAACTTTATAAAAAAAGATGGTTACACAGGTGTTAACGACAAACTAACCTTCAGCAACACCTGAATATATGTGAGCTGTGTCGGTTTCTTTTCTAGGTGTCGTAATCCGACTCTGACCTGGCCTCCTATATGTATAAAAGAGCATTGAGTGGTCTACATTATGTAAACCAGACTTATGCTAAGTCGTACTAGATGATGAATAGGATAATACCTTCTGTCGAGATCGACTTGTAGGTCAGCCTCTGAAAGGGGAATTCGAGGAGGGCATCCATCAATCACACAACCAACTCCGCCACCATGAGATTCACCAAACGTTGTAACACGAAAGTAGTTTCCATATGTACTTCCAACTGCTTTTATCTCTGTCCAAATGCAAGGTGATAAATTTTTTATCTGACTTTGAAATGTACGCAAATTAGAGGAAACTAGAAACCACAAACATGGAAGTCCATCTATAATTTACAGAAATAGACAGTGATTCCACCAACGTTTTACCAGTTTTGGGTCTTTGGTTTATGAAAAACCAAGTTACTGGTTTAGGGATAAATATATTAGGAGATTCTAGTTTTAAACATCAGTCTTATAGGTGAAGTTTGGAAATTACTAATTTGGTTACATCATCATGTCTTAATACTGCTTAGGTGTCTATTTGAGAAAGACAAAACTATGGAAGATCCTGTTAGCTATAAGATTCGTAGAATTATCATACGCATGCGTAATACAGGTTTAGGCCGGAATCTCGCTGGAATAGCCTATTTCCAGCTGACTAGAGCCGATTTTCGGGCACCGATTACCTAAAAAATAATCATTGGCCGGACGACTAGCAAGTAATCGCCGATTTTTCCAACACTAGACAATGAGATTGCAAGATAAAATCCTGATACATGTTTATAAATTGATACGTCTCTTGAACATGGCTCCATTTATCATACTAACAGAGATAAAGCAGAATCAGGGATTTGATAAAATGAAAGAAATCAACTAAGTGGATGATGCCATAGTATGTATGTTTACAAGATATAAAGGTATAACTAACTAGTGATCAGCTTTGAAAATCATATTCATCATCAGGCATGTGTTTTTGTTGAAAATAAACTACTGCAGATTTTGCAAAGAAGAAACCAAACAAAAACTATACTATACGTTTTAAAAGATTTAACATAAATGCAAGAGGAATCATTGGAAGATAAACAGAAAACAATGATTTGACGATATAAATCCGAGCAAGAGCAGACTAACGGATCAACGACTTGAATTACATTCATAGAAATCAAAACTAATAATAATAATATATATCAGACTACGGAAGAGCCCCGCTTGCGGTCTGCTCATATAATGTAATATATGTGTGGGCGCTCGGGGGGGCAAAAGCAAAAGTGCACTAATTTTTAACGTTATTTTACTAATTTCGTGAAAATAACGTTAAAAAGAGGGGATCGTTAATCAGGCATCATGTGGTGGCGTTGATAGCCGAAAGACAAGGGGGTACATGCACCAATTGGCGTTTGTCTCAATTGCTGAGTGTTATGTGCCTTATGTCCAAGGCTTGATGCAAAACCACAATCGAGCCGGGGGTCTCATTGGAAGCAGCCTCTCTATTCCTACGGGGTAGAGGTAAGGCTGTCTACATCCCACCCTCCTCAGACCCTACCTTAGCTTTGCTATAGGTGGGATATACTGAGTACGATGATGATGATGATGATGATCAGACTACGGAAGAATGAGGGTTACCGAGTGTTGGAGAGCGTGATTGACGACTAGTGGAGATTTGAAGGACTGCAGAACGGAGATCGGGATGAGGTGAAGAACCGAATCGTGAGGATTGGTCTGAAGATAGAGCTCCGATGAATGATTTCGCAGAGAGAGAAGATGCCATTGTTGGAGAGAGAGAGAGGGTAGGTGTAATGCAAGTGTGTGATGTTGTATATACAGCTGACGTCGACGGTTGGTGTGTGTGTGAATGTATCTGGGTTGGGGGTTGTTGGAGGAAACAGCCGCCAGGGATAAGATACAACTTTTTTTTAAACGGTGAATGAATCCTCCAAATGAGTTACTGACACTCTGGGGATTTATCAAGTTCACCTATTATTAATGATTGTAAGAAAAAACTTTTCCAAAGTTTTTTCTTCTAAGGCTATAGGGTGTGGTTGGAGCCCCATGGGTTTTTATCAAGTCCACCTAAGCTCCATGTCAACGCCATGTCACCCCTGGGGCTTTATCATGGCCCCCTTTAAATTGCAGGGTGTGGATGGAGCCCCATGTCATGATTACCTAATTATTTATTTATTTTTTTTAAATTAAATGGCATTTTTAATAACTAGAAAATTAAAAAAAAAACATAATTTCATTAAAAAACATAAGATACTAGAAAAAAAAAAGACAGCATACTAAAAAAAAACACAACATACTAGAAATAAAAAAAAAACTACATATATTTGGCCCGAATTTGTGCCTTACGAGCCTCCAAAATGACTCGGTCCTGCTCTGGGGTTGTTGGGAAACATTGTTGAGAATTTTTTTTAAAATATGAAGAGAATTGTTGTAACACCTCGTGTTTCTGAGGTCAAAGTCAATGTCAAAGTCAACGACCGATTTCGCGCGACTTGACTAGTAGTGAATTTCTTATATGTGTTTATATTAGCTGTATTATGTGGAGTAAGTGTCAATAATTACAATAATCGACGTATGTTGTTCGCTATTTAATCGACTTACGACCGTGAACTATAGGAAGTAACAATGCGATAAAGTCAACTAAAACGCTAATCAATCCAATTTAACCGACATCGAATCGCAATCGAACTCGCAACTCGAATTACGCATCTTGGTTATTGTGTACGTGTGTGTGTGCCTTATGTGTTACTTGTGCATGTTTATTTATGTTATGTGTGGTAATCAATCGAATCGCAATCGAAACTCGAAACGCAATCGAACTTAATCGCAATCGAAATGGTATTATAATTAGTGGAGAAGAGATAGCGCTAGATATGAGTAGTTGGGATTAAAAGTAATTTGACTAGGAAAGCCTATCGCATCGCAACGCTCGCAATCGCAATCGAAACAACAAAAATCATCGCGTCGCGCACTCGAACCAAGTGCCATCCGGCCGGATTGCCATCCGACCGGGCTGCCACTTGATCATGGTGCCAGGTTGCCATCCGACCGAGATGACATCCGACCGGACAGTCATCCGGGCGAGATGCCATCCGACCGACTTGCCTCTTTCCTCTTTTGGAACTCTATAAATACCTCCTGTCACTTTCATTCTTTCTACTTTTGGGCAACTCTCTGTCCGACCAGCTCGTGCTCCTCACCTTTTCTTCGATTTCTCTCAATTTCGGTAAGATCTCGTCCTAAATCTTGTACTTCCTTAATCTACACGCACTCCTACACCTTTCTATCTTTTGAATCTTAACTTTTAACCGTGAAATCACTAGATTTGAGGTGTTCTAGGATGACGTCATCATGGTGTTCTTATGAATTTCATGTTTTGGCTTCAAGCCACCAAGAACAACTTAGATCTAACCGATTTCCACACAAATCAACAAAGATCTTGCATAGATCTAAACACATTCATGGTGAAAAAGGATTGAAAGCTGGTTCCTAACTTTCTTTCAACTCTTTTACACTCAATGCACTCAAAACCGATAGAATCGGGCTTTGATCTAGTCTCCTACTCATTCTTAGTGTTGTGCTAGTTCAAGATCTGGATTCTACACACGAGACCACCGATTTCGGGTTAAACAAGAGCAACCGTCTTGAACCGGTTAACTGGTCGAACTAGGGTGATTCCTGTTTGATCAGGCCACTTGGGTCAAGATGGGGTTCTGTTGGTGAACACGTTGTCACAACGTCTCGATAAAACTACAAACAATCAAAACGACCAAGTGAAAGACGAACGGATTAACCAGCACGGAGTGCTATCCGACCGGACTACTGTCCGAACGGACAGCCATCCGAACGGCTTGCACCATGGGTCCCACACTTAACCAACCTTATCTAAAGTTTGAGTGTTGAACGAGTTGCTGTCCGACCGGACTACCATCCGACCGGATTACTCTTCGGATCATGAGATACTTGGACTTTAACAATTTTCAACATGTTCAATGCACCAAGGATGCCACCCGGTCGAACAACCATCCGACCGAGTGACCGCCCTGCCGTGAATTTGTCCTCACTAAAGTAATCTCACCACTCGAGTCGCCGTCCGACCGAATAACCATCCGAGCGGATTGTCGTCCGCACGGCTGACCGTCCGATCGACCGACTTGAAGGATATAGTTACTTCTATGTTTTCAAAATGCTACAACGAAAACTTCAAAGTTCAAGCCATCATACACAAACACATCATTCTCATAGGAAGAAACAATCCACTCGAATAGTCATCCGACCGGACTACCGTCCGACCGGACTACCATCCGACCGGACTGCTGTCCGAGCCACTTACACTTTGCATCGTTTTACGCATCGCTTATCGTTATGCTATCATTCTAATCAGGCTAATTTCGCTCTAAGCGCTCCCTTCAATCCATCATCGCTGTGAGTATACTCGATCCCTTTTTGCTTTATGCACTTTTGGGTGTTACATACGTTACTTATTCTAAATCACATCGAACACACTACTCAATACTATTTAAACGCTAACCGTTACCGTATGTTATACGTGGCTTAATGAATGCTTGTTTGTTATGTTTACACATGGAATGCTGTCTACCTGCCTTAGCAACGATAGTACTATAGTTTGGACTCAACACCCGCTCACGCGGGGGTTGTTAAGGACAATTATTTGCATGGATTATAGTGGTGATCATGTATTACGAACTGCCTTGGGCAGTCAACCCGCAGTCATTGTATCGATAGGTCTATGTTGATAACTAACATGCCTCATTTCGCTCTGTGTACGTGCTGGTTATGCGTAACGCTTTCGAACTCTATATGCTATTATCAAACTTGTATGCTCACCTTTACACTATGTGTATTGACTGTTATTTTAACGTATGTGACAGGTGCTTAGGATGCTTATCTGCTAGGAAATCGAGGCTAGAATAAGGCTCTAGAGGCCAACAAATAGTTGTCTGTACAAATGAAATCAAGAGTCTCTAGAAGCATATAAACAATTGCTCTATTTGAAAAATCTGAGTTGTCGGAATAGAACTATTTGCCTAGATGTTGTCTGTAATAATTTGTTTTACCTTTTGAGACATGGTATGGGACATGTTACTTTAAATTGATTGGTGATGATAATTATTATGGAAACTTCTGGCAAATCTGTTTCGTTCAATGCCATACCCCGATGTTTCTGCCATCGGTTGGGGTGTGACATATTGGTATCAGAGCCATAACTATAGGGAATTAGGCAAGACACGACCTAGTCCGGGTCGATGTCTTAGAGACCTAGTCTATAGTTAGGAACCACAGACCGACTTGTGCATATCCGTTAGAGATTATGCATGAGCTTACTATTATCTCTCGCTATTCTCGCCTACGCTACACTATCACTGCACTCAAATTTTCAAATATGAATGAGCTATTAAGTCGAGATTAGGTGTGAAAACCGCAAACTCTCGATTAAATTGCTTGTTCAACCCGTATTTTTATCTGGAAACATGAAAATTTGCGTTGAACCAGGAGTGAAATCCATACTTTAGCGCGGATTTTCGCCTCCATTTTAAGCTCAGGAACAAAAGTTGTTAAGTCAGGGGTGAAACCCTAACCTTGACAATTTGTTCCGATCCTTATTTTGTTTTATAAAACTCTCACCAAAGTCTCGACGGACTCCAATGACCTGAAGTCACGGTATGACTAATGGGAAGCGCGCCAAACGCCCAAGAATCGAGGCAAAGGCACAGTCCTGAGAGTCAAAAGTGTACAACAAGTCCTTGCGAATAGTTGAACCACTTTGGGTAGTCGAAGTCTAATAGCCGCAGATGATCTGTTTCTCGATTTTGATGTGTTCGATTCTGAGCCCGCAACTGCTGACTCTGATGATTCGTTGATTTTATGTGTTTATATGTGTGTTTATTTGTTGTGTGTTTAATTTTGGAGACTTGTTCGATTTTTGCCTTACTTCGATCGACACGCACAACTCGCACTGCATTGCTATCTCAAAATGCTAACAAGTCGCTAAATTATGGACGACCTTATACTATGATATGCTTATACTATACTACTCGACAAGTTAACTCGTGGTCGCTATTCTCAAATGCGCACGGGCTTTGAATGATAGGTTTTTGTATTCTAACTGCCTCTTGTGATTACATGCTTACGTGCTTCTGTGCTTTACGTGCTTACGTGATTATGTGCTTCTGTGTTTATGTGAATCTGTGATTATGTGCTTACATGTTTATGTGATACATGTTTTCCCTCTGTTCCTACATTTTAGTAAGTATTAGACGTGTGAGGTAGAATTCGATTATGATGTGTCTGAGGCCTATGACGATGTCTGTTGCAGACAATGTCAACTGGACCATCATCCCGTCACACACGACTCTCTCGCCAAGAACAATGGGACAAACGCCTTGCTGCCATCCTCGTGAAACAAGTGGCAAAGGTTGTGCCCCAGATCATGAGTGAGATTTACGAGAACGTCAGCAAATCGTCTGAGGAGTCTAGAACCGACGCTTCTAAAGCTGCTACTGCTTTCAGCTTCAAACAGTTCAAGGCATGCGGTCCAAAGGAATTCACTGGAGAAGATGGCCCAACGACTATGTTTCAATGGTTCGATTCCATCGAAGTCACTCTGCGCCAAAGCGGCTGTCCTGAAAATCTCTGTACCCTAAACGCTACCGGCGTCTTCCAGTCCCGCGCATTAGACTGGTGGACGGCCGAGAGAAACAAACGCGGGAATGATGCAGCTTATGAGCTGACTTGGGAAGAGCTGAAAACCATTATGATGGACGAATTCTGCCCTCCCCATGAACGCCAGAAGCTGGAGGACGAGTTTTGGAACATAAAGCAGAAGGATGGAGACAACGCTGCCCTGACTGCTCGCTTTAAGCAGCTCAGCATCATCTGCCCCGATCAAGTGAAGACATCAGATATGGCGATCAAGAAGTAACTTCGAGATCTACCCGACTGTGTTGCGGATTTTGTGCACGCCGCAAAGACCACAGCGATTGAAGAAACTTACTTGCTTGCCGCGGAAATCAACGACAAGCGGGTAAAGTCTGGTGTTTGGGACAAAGCTTCAAAGAGCCTGCATCAAGTCACCGCCGCACCAACTACCGACACCGCCACCGCTCAATCGTCCAAGTCCTCACGCCGAAAGAAGAAGAACAACAGCAGCAGCTCCAGCAACAAGAACTGTGCTGTCACTACCACTGCTGCTCCACTTCAGGCCGTACCAGCCTAGCAGCAGCACCATCACTGACCAGCACCAGTTGCTTACGCACCGCCAGCAAAGCGTGCTTACACATGCCCCCACCCTGCTTGCCCAACATGTTCTTATCATCACCCGGTGGGTCTTGCCTGTCGTTTCTGCGCTCACTGTAACCTGTACGACCACTTCACCGTTAACTGCCGTACTGGTCCCCGTCAAGCCCCAGCTCAAGCCACTGCTCATCAAGCTCTGCTCCCAGCCCCGCAAGGCCAACAAGCAGCTCAGGCACCCGCGATCAACGCCTGAGTCTGCTTCGCATGTGGTGACCCCAACCATTTTGCAAACATGTGCCCGAACAGGGTTGTGAAACAAGAGCCCCAGCAGCAGCAGCAACATCAGCAGCAACAGCCCCAGCAGCAGCAACCAGCCGCACGCGCCAGAACTTTCAACATCAACGTGCGCCAAGCCCAGGCTTACAACAACGTGGTCAATGGTACGTTCCTTGTGAATGGTATTTATGCTTCGTGTTTGTTTGATACTGGAGCCGATAATTGCTTTGTGTCGTTCGAATTTGAGAAACTCCTTAGTCGTAAGCGCTCCCATCTCCCATCGACGTTCGATGTTGAAGTCGTTACCGGAAGAACTGTCGCCGTTAATTCTGTTCTTCATGATTGTACTCTCGAGCTCAACAATCACATCTTTCCAATCGATCTTATTCCGATGCAACTCGGAAGTTTTGACGTCATAGTAGGCATGGACTTTCTTCGCGAAAACCATGCTGAAGTTGTGTGCTTCGATAAGATGATTCGATTCTCGCTCGCGAATGGTGATTTATTGTGTGTCTATGGTGAAACTGCTTCAAAAGGTCTCAAGCTCATGTCATGTGTCCAAGCTAGCAAGTATCTCCACAAGGAATACAGAGCTTTCTTGGCCAATATTGTAGTAGCGGAGAAGGAAAAGAAAGGTAATCCTGGAATAAACGATGTCCCAGTGGTTCATGAATTTCCTAACATTTTTCCTGAGGATCTTCCCGGACTACCACCAAGTCGTGATATCGACTTTCGTATCGACCTCATTCCTGGAGCCAACCCTATTGCCAAAGCTCCTTACCGACTCGCACCGTCCGAAATGTGTGAACTCTCAAACCAACTCCAGGAATTACTTGAGAAAGACTTCATTCGCCCGAGCACCTCTCCTTGGGGCGCGCCAGTCCTTTTCGTTAAAAAGAAGGATGGGTCGTTCAGGATGTGCATCGACTATCGGGAATTGAATAAGTTAACTATCAAGAATCGTTATCCCCTGCCTCACATCGACGATTTGTTTGATCAGCTACAAGGTGCTACGTGTTTCTCGAAGATCGGTCTACGCTCAGGCTATCACCAACTACGCATTCAAGAGGAGGATATACCCAAAACCGTGTTTCGCACTTGATACGGCCACTACGAATTCGTTGTTATGCCTTTTGGTTTAACCAACGCACCCGCGGTCTTCATGGATCTGATGAATCGCGTGTGTAAACCATATCTCAACCGTTTCGTCATCGTGTTCATTGACGATGTCTTGATCTATTCCAAGTCGAAAGCCGAACACGCGCAACATCTACGTTTGGTTCTCGAGCTACTCCAGGGGAATCAACTCTATGCCAAGTTCTCCAAGTGTGAATTTTGGCTGGAAGAGGTTCAGTTTCTGGGTCACATCGTAAATAGTCAAGGTATTCACATCGACCCCGCGAAGATTGAAGCCGTTAAGAGTTGGATTACACCTAAGAACCCGTCTGAGGTCCGTTCTTTTCTCGGACTAGCGGGCTATTATCGACGATTTATCGAAGGATTCTCAAAAATCGTTGTGCCACTTACCGCTTTCACGCATAAAGACAAGCCTTTTGTTTGGGGAACTGAATAAGAGTCTGCTTTTCAAACCCTCAAGCACATGCTTTGCAATGCTCCTGTTCTCACATTGCCCGATGGAAACAACGACTTCATTGTCTATTGTGATGCTTCCAACCTTGGTCTGGGTTGTGTTCTTATGCAGCGAGACAAGGTTATACAACCCATGATCTCGAGCTAGGCGCTGTTGTTTTTGCGTTAAAGATTTGGCGACACTACCTATATGGTACCAAGTGTACGATCTTCACCGATCATAGGAGCCTACAACATATCTTTAATCATAAAGAACTTAATATGCGTCAACGCCGATGGGTAAAACTTCTCAACGATTACGACTGTGAGATTCGTTATCACCCAGGCAAAGCAAATGTTGTTGCCGATGCGCTCAGCAGACGGAGTTATTTGCTCAGCACTCGTAACATCCAAGCCCAATGCGATCTCGAAACCCTCATCCGCGAAGCTCAGCATGCATGTTTTAATGAACGCACTCTGAAGAAAGAAAGAATCTACCACGATGGAGCCCAGCTTGTGAATTAGTCGAATGAGATATTCCACTTTCTGGACCGAATTTGGATCCCTAAACGGACCGATCTGCGACAGATTTTGATGGACGAAGCCCACAAATCCCGGTATTCTATTCATCCCGGTGCCGACAAAATGTACCAGGATCTTCGCTACAAGTACTGGTGGCCGGGCATGAAAAGGGATATTGCCCTCTACGTTGGAAAATGCCTGACCTGTGCAAGAGTCAAGGCTGAACATCAAAGACCCTCTGGCTTACTCGAACAACCGCCTATCCCTATGTGGAAGTGGGAGAGTATAGCTATGGACTTCATAACAAAGCTTCCGCACACGTCATCAGGTCACGACATCATCTGGGTTGTTGTTGACCGTTTGACCAAATCTGCTCACTTCTTGCCAATACGGGAAGACTACAAGGTAGAACGATTAGCCCGAATCTGCACCAACGAGATCATTTGTAATCATGGGACGCCTCATGACATCATCTCTGACCGTGATGCTCGGTTTACCTCGCGACTGTGGGAAACGTTTCAGACGGCTCTCGGTACATCGCTTAATCTAAGTACCGCTTTCCACCCTCAAACCGACGGTCAGACTGAAAGAACGATTCGTACTCTTGAAGACATGCTCTGTTCATGTGTCATAGACTTCGGTGGTAATTGGGATACATACCTGCCGTTAGTCGAATTCTCGTACAACAACAGTTATTATTCCAGCATTCAAATGGCACCATTCGAGGCTTTAAATGGAAGAAGATGTCGATCGCCTATTGTGTGGCACTAGATCGGTCACTCGTAATTAAGCGGTCCTGAGCTATTACAAGAAACGACTGACAAAGTCCTCCAAATTCGAGACAACTTGTTGAAAGCTCGAAGTCGACAGAAAAGTTATGCCGATAGACGACGAAAGCCCCTTGAATTTGACGTTGGCGACTACGTACTCCTAAAGGTATCACCTTGGAAGGGTGTGGTCAGATTTGGCAAGAAAGGGAAACTAGCTCCTCGATATGTTGGACCTTTTAAGATTCTGGAAAGGATCAGAAAAGTCGCCTACAGACTCGAACTACCGGAGGAACTTAGTAACGTCCACCCGACTTTCCACGTGTCAAACCTTCAAAAGTGCCTGGCTGAGCATGACTTAATTGTACCTCTCGACGACCTTCAAGTAAACGAAACACTACACTTCGTGGAGAAGCCTGTCGAAATCATGGATCGCCAAACCAAGCAGCTCAGACGCTCGTGCATTCCTATAGTGAAAGTCCGATGGGAAGGCAAACGAGGCGCAGAGTTCACTTGGGAACTCGAAAGCGACATGAAGGCGAAGTACCCGCAGTTTTTCGTTACGGCTTCGGCCTAATTTCGGGACGAAATTCCATCAACTAGGGGAGGCTGTAACACCCCGTGTTTCTGAGGTCAAAGTCAAAGTCAAGATCAAAGTTAACGACCGATTTCGCGCGACTTGACTAGTAGTGAATTTCTTATATGTGTTTATTTTAGCTGTATTATGTGGAGTAAGTGTCAATAATTACAATAATCGACGTACGTTGTTTGCTATTTAATCGACTTACGACCGTGAACTATAGGAAGTAACAATGCGATAAAGTCAACTAAAACGCTAATCAATCCAATTTAACCGACATCGAATCGCAATTGAACTCGCAACTCGAATTACGCATCTTGGTTATTGTATACGTGTGTGTGCCTTATGTGTTACTTGTGCATGTTTATTTATGTTATGTTGTAACACCCTAGTTACTAATTAACGATTTTGTATGTAATTACCAACGATTAGATGTGTAGTTAAGACTACACATGCTATAAAAATACGGGTTTGTTGAAACTTTTACAAATCATGAGTTATTCTACATCACGTGGTTGAACTCGTTGTTTAAAAATTACAACGTAGCAAAGTGCGGAAGCGTGTGTCTTTATCGTGTTCGGTTCTTCGTTGAGCTTGATCGTCTTCCGGCATCCAAGGTGTACCTACATTTCATAAACATGAAATGCCTTAGTCATACAGGGCTTAAAACGTATTTAAACGAGTCCGAGAAACAATTTATAACAAAAACAAAGTTTTCAATCTGGCCACCACCGTAAATTACGGTGGAACCGTAATTTACGGTGGCCTCTGGTTATTTAAGTTCCACCGTAAAACAGTAGAAACCTACCGTAAATATATATTAGCTCCACTGTAAATTACGGTGACACCGTAATTTACGGTGGACCCTGCATTCCAGCTTTTCATTTTTGCCGTAACTTGACACGAAATCTTTCGTATCTTTCAAACCGCTTATCCGTTTGACCTACCGTTTCTTCCTACGTGTTTGTAATTTGATTCTCCATCATTTGGGGTTAAAATCCGACATTCGGCTTAACCAAATTTAAGACTTCTAAGTCTTCGGCTTATTACCCTTTATACCAAATTTTGTCCCGGTTATGCATTTTATCAAACAAACGTATTTATTTGATTCCTATATTTGATACACTTCATCAAATAATTTTGATATACCGTATTAGGTTCTAATCATAGGTTTATTACACAAATTAAACCCGTTTTCACTAGTATGCTTATTTTGACCCGTTAAGGATATTTTAAGCACTTTTAAGCTCAATTTCGCTTTCATTCTAATCTAGCGTTGTAACCTATATTTCTTATCTAGTACTCTTCCATCACTACTAAATGTGTGTTGGATTTAAAGTAGATATCTATGTGTTCCGGATTTATTCCCCTTGAAATATCATTTTACGGCAAAGACTCATATGGAGTCTTTTGGCCCAAGAATTACATCTTTCACTACCCATACTCGTTCTAAACTTTTGTTTAATCATAAGACTCCTTTCCAAACAACCTCTAAGAGTTGTTTGTTCAATTTAGCCTACAAGGGCGTTTTGGTCGATTTTGGTCCTTCTTTTACAATGAAGGGCTATCACCAATTATTCGACCAAATTAGCACTTTTACATACATCATAAATATGCGTACCTGGCTCGGATTAACAATTAGACCCAATTTTAATACCTTGCTTTATATTTGCTAATTAAGAACGATGCGAATATCCATTGGATATCTATTCCTGTAAGCATATGACTCGACAAAAGAATCATTAGTCTATAATGTAACTTCGAAATAACGTAGTCTCGTTATTTCCACTAGTTTAGTTAACTTAGCGATATCCATCGCTTTCATATACCATCAAATTTCTTATGAATCCGTTACTTTGACCCGTTTAAAGATCTTTAGTGAAATCTTTCACTTTTAGCAACAAATTCTTTTGTTTTCAAATTTATCTATTCGGTTCAGCTATACCGACTCTACCGCTTACAAGCAAACCAAATTTCTTGATTTGAATTGGTGACCTTAACTGGTCTCATTAACTAGTCTTATTAGTTCAGTTACTTTTATCACTTGCTTGGTTATAATGTGATTTTACTTCACGTTACATTTACTAACCGTGATCGTGTCACATCATGTTTAATTTGTATCAACCTTTCATTTTTGAGAATATCACTTTTCGAATGTATCATCTTGCGCCTATCAGTGTCAAGACTTGTATCTTTCATGCTTACTATTTAAATTCCTATCAGAATTTATGTTTGTAAAAAAAAAAACATTATTTCTTACTAAAACCGAAGTTTTAGTTTTAGGATCTTTTCTTTAACTTGTGTCAATCATCCATACCGGGATATTGACAGTCCGTAATTTAATCCTTTACAGTCCTAGTTTTTATGCGGGGATTCTTAACTGATTTCCTCACTTTATTCCATTTAACCCGTAGGTTTTTATCACTTAGCCTTATGGGCTATTTTTGATTAGACATTCACCTCTTTAGGGCGAAGTCCTTATAACTTCTTTCTAATCATGACCCGTGGGTCGTTTTAGTCCGTAGATCTCTCATTTGTTTATAACCTAAAGGTTATGTTGATCCCGTAGATCACTATTTTTACTCGTGTCTTATTAAAATATATATTTGGTGTCAAAGCACTCTTTTTACGTTTGAAATTTATTTGTCTCAAGCTTACCGTTATCCGGCTTGCGCTTACTTATGCCTTCAAGCATTATACTTTATTCAACCCGTTCAATCTCAAAATAGTTGAATATAATTATCAGAATTTCCGTTTACGAAATTTTATGGTCTTTTAGTCATAACTCATAATCCGAGTCTTTTGACTTTAAATTCGTGTTCTCGTTTCTCGGTTTACGCATGTGTTTAATTCTTACCCATCAACCGGGTGTTTTACCGTAATCGTTATTATTGCAAACCTCCCGGTATGCATTAAGACCTCGCTTCATATTTATATTCTGACTTTGTCTTTAAGTTCGACGTTTTACAAAAATGACCCGTTAAGGGACATATTTGCATTTTCCGGGTTCGAGTGTAAGTACACTCCCTCCCATTGCTTGTCTAAATCATTTTTTTTATGTTTGCGTTTTCTGGGTTCGAGTGTAAGTACACTCCCTCCCAATACTTGTCTAAATCATTTTACATGCTCGCGTTTTATGGGTTCGAGTGTAAGTACACTCCCTCCCAATACTTGTCTAAATCATTTTACATGCTTGCGTTTTCTGGGTTCGAGTGTAAGTACACTCCCTCCCAATACTTGTCTAAATCATTTTACATGCTTGCGTTTTCTGGGTTCGAGTGTAAGTACACTCCCTCCCAATACTTGTCTAAATCATTTTACATGCTTCTTTGTCCCTTCGCTCGGGCTCATTATCCTGATGTAATACGCTTCAGTCACTCGGTTGTGCGTTTACATTATTATCAAATATTTTGCTTATCTGATTTATTTGGGTACTTTTTAATTAGTCCCATTTACTCCGCCCTTACTACATCGGATGTAAATGTGTCCACTATAAGAAACTCGTGGTATCATATGCCACTACTTACTTGGCCAGAGTAAGCGATTTAACACATGACGTACACGACCTTTTTATAGTTTTCACATCACGCCCTATGCAAGTAACGCCTCTATTCAGTTTTCTTGGAAATTATATCCTGGATATGTATTTCTGTTCAGGCTTTCCAAGTTTCTAATTTACCCATGCAACAATCATTCTCTACGTGTTTGTTGCATATTGCTAATTGTGCGATTATTTAAAATGTGCACCTGGTAATGTTTGCCCCTACGGGCGTTCCTTGCTATTAACCTTGTTCGCGACCGTTACGCGATTTTGGTCCTTGATGAGTATGCTCTTCCTGTCATACCTCGTACCGTTCCATCATCATATCCATAATTCGTTCAACTCCCGTCATCTTCAGACGCGAGTGTCCTTCAATTAAAACATTCACAAGAGTTAGTAATGTCAGCTTCAATAATTGCCCGTATTATAATACAAGGATTTTTCTACTATACGCGTCAACGCGCGTATTTTCGTCAACCATATCAATCATTTAAATTGGGGTAACATATACCACACGATAGCTCTATGTGTTGTTTACAACACTCTAGCATACTAACTATTAACGTACTTGTACTTACCGGATTTGCGATCAAGCCTCGAACCGAACACTATTCTTTGTCAAGAGCATAAGGTTTAAGTCCAAGCATGGTGCCTCCCCACCATACTCGGATCTCTTAAACCAAGGCTCTGATACCAACTTGTAACACCCTAGTTACTAATTAACGATTTTGTATGTAATTACCAACGATTAGATGTGTAGTTAAGACTACACATGCTATAAAAATACGGGTTTGTTGAAACTTTTACAAATCATGAGTTATTCTACATCACGTGGTTGAACTCGTTGTTTAAAAATTACAACGTAGCAAAGTGCGGAAGCGTGTGTCTTTATCGTGTTCGGTTCTTCGTTGAGCTTGATCGTCTTCCGGCATCCAAGGTGTACCTACATTTCATAAACATGAAATGCCTTAGTCATACAGGGCTTAAAACGTATTTAAACGAGTCCGAGAAACAATTTATAACAAAAACAAAGTTTTCAGTCTGGCCACCACCGTAAATTACGGTGGAACCGTAATTTACGGTGGCCTCTGGTTATTTAAGTTCCACCGTAAAACAGTAGAAACCTACCGTAAATATATATTAGCTCCACCGTAAATTACGGTGACACCGTAATTTACGGTGGACCCTGCATTCCAGCTTTTCATTTTTGCCGTAACTTGACACGAAATCTTTCGTATCTTTCAAACCGCTTATCCGTTTGACCTACCGTTTCTTCCTACGTGTTTGTAATTTGATTCTCCATCATTTGGGGTTAAAATCCGACATTCGGCTTAACAAAATTTAAGACTAATAAGTCTTCGGCTTATTACCCTTTATACCAAATTTTGTCCCGGTTATGCATTTTATCAAACAAACGTATTTATTTGATTCCTATATTTGATACACTTCATCAAATAATTTTGATATACCGTATTAGGTTCTAATCATAGGTTTATTACACAAATTAAACCCGTTTTCACTAGTATGCTTATTTTGACCCGTTAAGGATATTTTAAGCACTTTTAAGCTCAATTTCGCTTTCATTCTAATCTAGCGTTGTAACCTATATTTCTTATCTAGTACTCTTCCATCACTACTAAATGTGTGTTGGATTTAAAGTAGATATCTATGTGTTCCGGATTTATTCCCCTTGAAATATCATTTTACGGCAAAGACTCATATGGAGTCTTTTGGCCCAAGAATTACATCTTTCACTACCCATACTCGTTCTAAACTTTTGTTTAATCATAAGACTCCTTTCCAAACAACCTCTAAGAGTTGTTTGTTCAATTTAGCCTACAAGGGCGTTTTGGTCGATTTTGGTCCTTCTTTTACAATGAAGGGCTATCACCAATTATTCGACCAAATTAGCACTTTTACATACATCATAAATATGCGTACCTGGCTCGGATTAACAATTAGACCCAATTTTAATACCTTGCTTTATATTTGCTAATTAAGAACGATGCGAATATCCATTGGATATCTATTCCTGTAAGCATATGACTCGACAAAAGAATCATTAGTCTATATAGTCAAAAGGTGTTGTCTACACCTTTTGACCCGTTTGGCCGAATTGACCATTTATCTTTGCGAGATGATATTTATTATCATCTCCTCTACATGACTCTTCCCGTTTAACACCGTACGGTCATTTTAATTATAAACCGTGTATTGCTTTCGACATAATATGACCAAATTATCGATTTACTTCTTTTTAACCATTATTATGGTTTCTATCATCTTTGATTTTCTTGTTCCGTTCGACTACACGACGGAACATCATATTTCAATTGTTTAGATATCTCATTCATAATTTATATGATAAGAAAACATTCCACAATTTAAGACTAGTGTAAGCTATACTTACCTTGCATCCGAATTACGCTTTTCCTTCATACTTGCTTCGTTTGACCCGCTTCCTTTCCAAGCCTCCACCTAGCTTGTCAAGCGTCAAACTATCATCATAATTCGTAAGACGGTTATATTAGTCATCGTTAATTATGACTATTCCATCTTACATATTTTCTATCACAATTACCATTCGATCTTATTAATGGTCGGTTTGACTATTTAAAAGTCAAATCACCAATTAACACATATGATTGCACTATCAAGTTCACAAGACTCAATTAGGCACATTATCAACACTTAGTTCCCATTTAGGCATTTTAACAAACACCTAATGTGCATAATTTTACATATTTACTAACTAGTTCCTAACTAGTTATTTTTACCAAGATTAACATCAAAATCACCACTTAGTGAACATCATCTTTTGAGGTGACAAATTAACTAACATGTCATCAAATTCCTACCTCAAGTAATGATAAATCAACATGTAAATTTCAGTCATTATAAGCATATACCCACTTTGATCATCAAAATCATGGTTTAACTCTTATGTCTAGACCCACTTCTAGTTACTTATGAACTCTTAACAAAATCTCTAATTTGCTCAAGTAGTTCATTCTTATGAGTTAGTATGATGTTTATAAACACCATTAGAACATCAATTTCATCAATTCAACCAAAACCCACTTAGCTCATAATAGGGTAATTATCAAATCCCTTGTTTGACAACAATTCATCAAGATTTCTACTAGGGTTTGCTTCTAAACCAAGATATAATCAAAATAACACTCATAGATTTAACATTCATTCCAGAATTTCGATTATGATTGTTCATCATAATCTCAAAGTATCACCAAATCTGAAAATTCGACATACCTTGTGATCCCCACGACTAGGTGATCATTTATATGCGTTCATGCATCGATTTGGGTTTTGATTTGAGCTTCAATTTGTTGATTTTCTGTGTTTTAGGGTTAAAGCTTGGGACCTCCTCCTTGTCTGGTTGAAATCGCAGAACACACACCACGTATGTGTGTGTTTTGTGTTTACTACTTTATTTAATTGAAACTTTAATTCAATTGTCCATGTTTAGTCCCTTCACTTTACACAAGTTATTTAAAGGGTATCTTAGCCACATTAGTTCTATTCTGTCAAGACATTAACTAACTAGGTTAATACTCCTAGTTACTTGGTGGGTTCCGGGAGTTATAATCCGTAGTATTTTAAGTCCCGTTAACTCGGGCTCTTATAAACTCAATTCATTAAAACTTTGTTTCGCTTGTATTTAATATTAGGATTTCTTATTAAATCCCGAATATTTACCGGGTTATTTTTACTACTAGCGGCACTTTACCCGTCTTTTAGTATTAACATGGGTTAATTACCAAACCCGTTTTCGGGGTGTTACAAGTCTACCCCCCTTAAAGAGGTTTCGTCCTCGAAACCTTGCTTATCTAGTTCATTGAGTTTCTAAACCCAATGCGTTTGACTTGAGTAATCTCTTAAGCATTACTCCTACTTTAACCAATTGTTAGCATTACCAGAAAATTATGGTAATGTCTTTTTGGTTACAGAACCTCTACATATCTCATATGACATAATGTAACTTCGAAATAACGTAGTCTCGTTATTTCCACTAGTTTAGTTAACTTAGCGATATCCATCGCTTTCATATACCATCAAATTTCTTATGAATCCGTTACTTTGACCCGTTTAAAGATCTTTAGTGAAATCTTTCACTTTTAGCAACAAATTCTTTTGTTTTCAAATTTATCTATTCAGTTCAGCTATACCGACTCTACCGCTTACAAGCAAACCAAATTTCTTGATTTGAATTGGTGACCTTAACTGGTCTCATTAACTAGTCTTATTAGTTCAGTTACTTTTATCACTTGCTTGGTTATAATGTGATTTTAATTCACATTACATTTACTAACCGTGATCGTGTCACATCATGTTTAATTTGTATCAACCTTTCATTTTTGAGAATATCACTTTTCGAATGTATCATCTTGCGCCTATCAGTGTCAAGACTTGTATCTTTCATGCTTACTATTTAAATTCCTATCAGAATTTATGTTTGTAAAAAAAAAACATTATTTCTTACTAAAACCGAAGTTTTAGTTTTAGGATCTTTTCTTTAACTTGTGTCAATCATCCATACCGGGATATTGACAGTCCGTAATTTAATCCTTTGCAGTCCTAGTTTTTATGCGGGGATTCTTAACTGATTTCCTCACTTTATTCCATTTAACCCGTAGGTTTTTATCACTTAGCCTTATGGGCTATTTTTGATTAGACATTCACCTCTTTAGGGCGAAGTCCTTATAACTTCTTTCTAATCATGACTCGTGGGTCGTTTTAGTCCGTAGATCTCTCATTTGTTTATAACCTAAAGGTTATGTTGATCCCGTAGATCACTATTTTTACTCGTGTCTTATTAAAATATATATTTGGTGTCAAAGCACTCTTTTTACGTTTGAAATTTATTTGTCTCAAGCTTACCGTTATCCGGCTTGCGCTTACTTACGCCTTCAAGCATTATACTTTATTCAACCCGTTCAATCTCAAAATAGTTGAATATAATTATCAGAATTTCTGTTTACGAAATTTTATGGTCTTTTAGTCATAACTCATAATCCGAGTCTTTTGACTTTAAATTCGTGTTCTCGTTTCTCGGTTTACGCATGTGTTTAATTCTTACCCATCAACCGGGTGTTTTACCGTAATCGTTATTATTGCAAACCTCCCGGTATGCATTAAGACCTCGCTTCATATTTATATTCTGACTTTGTCTTTAAGTTCGACGTTTTACAAAAATGACCCGTTAAGGGACATATTTGCATTTTCCGGGTTCGAGTGTAAGTACACTCCCTCCCATTGCTTGTCTAAATCATTTTTTTTATGTTTGCGTTTTCTGGGTTCGAGTGTAAGTACACTCCCTCCCAATACTTGTCTAAATCATTTTACATGCTCGCGTTTTATGGGTTCGAGTGTAAGTACACTTCCTCCCAATACTTGTCTAAATCATTTTACATGCTTGCGTTTTCTGGGTTCGAGTGTAAGTACACTCCCTCCCAATACTTGTCTAAATCATTTTACATGCTTGCGTTTTCTGGGTTCGAGTGTAAGTACACTCCCTCCCAATACTTGTCTAAATCATTTTACATGCTTCTTTGTCCCTTCGCTCGGGCTCATTGTCCTGATGTAATACGCTTCAGTCACTCGGTTGTGCGTTTACATTATTATCAAATATTTTGCTTATCTGATTTATTTGGGTACTTTTTAATTAGTCCCATTTACTCCGCCCTTACTACATCGGATGTAAATGTGTCCACTATAAGAAACTCGTGGTATCATATGCCACTACTTACTTGGCCAGAGTAAGCGATTTAACACATGACGTACACGACCTTTTTATAGTTTTCACCTCACGCCCTATGCAAGTAACGCCTCTATTCAGTTTTCTTGGAAATTATATCCTGGATATGTATTTCTGTTCAGGCTTTCCAAGTTTCTAATTTACCCATGCAACAATCATTCTCTACGTGTTTGTTGCATATTGCTAATTGTGCGATTATTTAAAATGTGCACCTGGTAATGTTTGCCCCTACGGGCGTTCCTTGCTATTAACCTTGTTCGCGACCGTTACGCGATTTTGGTCCTTGATGAGTATGCTCTTCCTGTCATACCTCGTACCGTTCCATCATCATATCCATAATTCGTTCAACTCCCGTCATCTTCAGATGCGAGTGTCCTTCAATTAAAACATCATCGCGCCGCGCACTCGAACCAAGTGCCATCCGGCCGGATTGCCATCCGACCGGGCTGCCACTTGATCATGGTGCCAGGTTGCCATCAGACCGAGATGACATCTGACCAGACAGTCATCCGGGCGAGATGCCATCCGACCGACCTGCCTCTTTCCTCTTTTGGAACTCTATAAATACCTCCTGTCACTTTCATTCTTTCTACTTTTGGGCAACTCTCTGTCCGACCAGCTCGTGCTCCTCACCTTTTCTTCGATTTCTCTCAATTTCGGTAAGATCTCGTCCTAAATCTTGTACTTCCTTAATCTACACGCACTCCTACACCTTTCTATCTTTTGAGTCTTAACTTTTAACCGTGAAATCACTAGATTTGAGGTGTTCTAGGATGACGTCATCATGGTGTTCTTATGAACTTCATGTTTTGGCTTCAAGCCACCAAGAACAACTTAGATCTAACCGATTTCCCCACAAATAAACAAAGATCTTGCATAGATCTAAACACATTTATGGTGAAAAAGGATTGAAAGTTGGTTCCTAACTTTCTTTCAACTCTTTTACACTCAATGCACTCAAAACCGATAGAATCGGGCTTTGATGTAGTCTCATACTCATTCTTAGTGTTGTGCTAGTTCAAGATCTGGATTCTACACACGAGATCACCGATTTCGGGTTAAACAAGAGCAACCGTCTTGAACCGGTTAACTGGTCGAACTAGGGTGATTCCTGTTTGATCGAGCCACTTGGGTCAAGATGGGGTTCTGTTGGTGAACACACTGTCACAACGTCTCGATAAAACTACAAACAATCAAAACGACCAAGTGAAAGACGAACGGATTAACTAGCACGGAGTGCTATCCGACCGGACTACTGTCCGAACGGACAGCCATCCGAACGGCTTGCACCATGGGTCCCACACTTAACCAACCTTATCTAAAGTTTGAGTGTTGAACGAACTGTTGTCCGACCGGACTACAATCCGACCGGATTACTCTTCGGATCATGAGATACTTGGACTTTAACAATTTTCAACATGTTCAATGCACCAAGGATGCCACCCGGTCGAACAACCATCCGACCGAGTGACCGCCCTATTGTGAATTTGTCCTCACTAAAGTAATCTCACCACTCGAGTCGCCGTCCGACCGGATAACCATCCGAGCAAATTGTCGTCCGCACGGCTGACCGTCCGATCGACCGACTTGAAGGATAGAGTTACTTCTGTGTTTTCAAAATGCTACAACAAAAACTTCAAAGTTCAAGCCATCATACACAAACACATCCTTCTCATAGGAAGAAATAATCCACTCGAATAGTCATCCGACCGTACTACCGTTCGACCGGATAACCATCCGAACGGATTGCCATCCGTACGACTGGCTGTCCGACCGGACTACCATTCGACCGCACTGCTGTCTGAGCCACTTAAACTTTGCATCGTTTTACGCGTCGCTTATCGTTATGCTATCATTCTAATCAAGCTAATTTCGCTCTAAGCGCTCCCTTCAATCCATCATCGCTGTGAGTATACTCGATCCCTTTTTGCTTTATGCACTTTTGGGTGTTACATACGTTACTTATTCTAAATCACATCGAACACACTACTCAATACTATTTAAATGCTAATCGTTACCGTATGTTATATGTGGCTTAATGAATGCTTGTTTGTTATGTTTACACATGGAATGCTGTCTACCTGCCTTAGCAACGATAGTACTATAGTTTGGACTCAGCACCCGCTCACGCGGGGGTTGTTAAGGACAATTATTTGCATGGATTATAGTGGTGATCATGTATTACGAACTGCCTTGGGCAGTCAACCCGCAGTCATTGTATCGATAGGTCTATGTTGATAACTAACATGCCTCATTTCGCTCTGTGTACGTGCTGGTTATGCGTAACGCTTTCGAACTCTATATGCTATTATCAAACTTGTATGCTCACCTTTACACTATGTGTATTGACTGTTATTTTAACGTATGTGACAGGTGCTTAGGATGCTTATCTGCTAGGAAATCGAGGCTAGAATAAGGCTCTAGAGGCCAACAAATAGTTGTCTGTACAAATGAAATCAAGAGTCTCTAGAAGCAGATAAACAATTGCTCTATTTGAAAAATCTGAGTTGTCGGAATAGAACTATTTGCCTAGATGTTGTCTGTAATAATTTGTTTTACCCTTTAAGACATGGTATGGGACATGTTACTTTAAATTGATTGGTGATGATAATTGTTATGGAAACTTCTGGACAATCTGTTTCGCTCAGTGCCATGCCCCGATGTTTCCGCCATCGGTTGGGGTGTGACAATTGTATAAAAAGTGAGGGAGAAAGTGAGAGGAATGAGGTAAAAAAGTTAAAGAATAGTGGGTATTTATAGTGTTAATTTATAAATAAAATGGAAAATATTTTTTTAAATTATGACCGTTTTCAACGGTCAAATGTTTAAATGCTCCTCGATCCAAGCAAATGAAGCCCGTTACCATGCTCGCGAGCCTTCAATGGCGCCCCGACATAGTGCCGGGGGTGTGGTCCGATAGCGTCGTGGGACGCTATAGATGCCCAGCTGGCTTGGGTGGCGCCCCCACACCCTCCAGCCTAAGTACCAAAAAAAATAAAATAAAACATTATGCGTAGTTGTTGCTCATTTGATCAAGTTCCCAAGCTTTCGGCAACACCTTTTCTTTAAGTATGTTTGTACCAGAAAGAAATTTTCGCTAAAACCAAAATCAATTTTTCTTGTGTAACTCCCATAAACACTAATAGTTCCATATGACGCAACACAAAAACTTCATAATTTGTACAATTATCCTTTGTTGCCCGACTGATATTTAACTTTACAGGTGTTGTTGCGCTAATTTTTTTATACTTAGGATGTTCAACACATGTGTAAAAACATATGAAGAGTTGTTATAAATTTATTTTTAAAACTACACATGTGTAAACATTTATATTTATATTTATACTTATTTTTTTACTATTATGATTTACGCATGTGTAAACTTTGATATCTATGCTTATTATTTAACTATTATAATTTACACATGTGTAAACCTTCGTGTTTATGTACAAAGAGAGAATCTGAACAAATATTTACCCATATACCACTCCATTTTCCTCGTAATCTTTAATAAAATACATGATCGTGTTTATGTGCATATGTATGGACAGAAAATGGTCTATAGACTATTTATAGAACCGTACAAACTCTTGTACACAGATGCACAATTCTTTATAAACAGGTGTACAGTTTCTTGTAAACAGGTGTTAAGTTCATTGTACACATGTGTACAGACTATTTATAGAACTGCACAAACTCTTGTACACATATGTACAGTTCTTTGTAAAACAGTTGTAAAGTTCATTGTACAAAGGTGTACAGTTTCATGTGATATGAGTGCAGTTTCAAGTAAAAAAGAAAGAATGAATAAGAAACTGTGTTGTGATCAGGGAAAAGGAAAACTGTTGATTAATTTCTGGATGGATTACGATTGGAATCTTATTATAATTTAAAATATGTATTAGTTTCACAAAAAAAATAGGAACTGTAACTGATTTGGATTAATGAAAAATAACGAGATAATACTATTTTAAATGTAAAATTACAATCCTATCCTTTTCAACTAAAAAATAAATGAATGGCTCGGATTGGTTCACTAAGTTCACAACCAAAGGGGATGTTCACTAATGAACCTAACCCTATATATATATATTGCACCCAAAAGTGATAAAACGGAAAAAAGTGGGTCATTGATGTATAAGAATTTATACATCTTTAAAACGTCAAATATGCCCCGTTTATGCGAGAACTCTTTGTATTTTCATTGATTTTGGTACTCAGTTGAGTTGCTTGTGAAAATACAGGTCTGGGCTCCGGCCCGGTGTTGAAACGGAGGCTTTTGGAGCAAAATGGAGCAAAAACAGAACATTCCAGCAAACTGCCAGATATGCCACATACGACCGTGCCAAAAGGTGGCATGGTCGTGTCAAATGGCAAACAACTTAAATACGGGTCTCAAGCTCATTTGCAAGGGAGTTAGAGCATTTTGGTGAAGTTTTCTCTCAAAAATCTGGACTTGGAAGCTTGTTGGAGCCAAGGAGGGGCTTTGAAGAAGACTTAATCAATTGAAGGTTCACTCGGTTCGCTTACTTATTACATTATGAACAATTTAAGCCTTCTTGTAGTTGATCTAGTAGTTACGAGCCTTATGGGCTAAACATTTGTGTTGCTTAAACTTTGTTGAAGCTAATGAATATGTGATAACATGAAAGGAGATGTGATGATTGTTTTTGTTAATCTTCATAGTGATGTTTTATCTTGTTCTTGGAGTTCATGTATATGTTTAAAGTTGTTGTTCTTGAATGTTTGATCATACGTATATACATGTTGTGTTGGAAAACCCAAATATTGCATCTTATGAAATTTTAAACCCCAATAGTGGAAATGATATGAGTATGACTCATAGTAATGGTGCTTACTCCATCAACATGTTTCTATAAACATGGTTCTTTGTTGAATTCTTTCAAGCCCATTTTTTGTCTGACATCGCTAGAACGCATACCCTTAGAGAGCACCTCCCCTGTAAAATCCAAGGTGAAGCCAAAGCAAAGATTTAACAAGTTGTAGTTGCATATTTGGTCCTTTGGCCTAACTATAACTTGCACATATAACCATTTAGTTAAATTACACTGTAACTATGGTCTTCATGTTAGATAAAGTTTAACGTTTGAGTGATTTTTAGGTTAGTAAACTTGATGGTTCATTGTTAGATAGAGCTAAATCGAGCCGGGTTGGCTCGAGCTTTATTCGATTCGAGCTCGAGCCCAAAAGTTCAACTCGATTTAGAATTCGAGCTCGAGCCAAGCTAGCTCATTTTGAATTCTAGCCCAACTTGAGCTGGGTCTGGCTTGGATCGACTCGACTCATTAACAACCCTAGTGGAGAAGGAGGGTTTGGGGAGTGGTAGAGGTGGGTGTAACACCCCGTGTTTCAGAAGTCAAAGTCAAAGTCAAGACTTAAGTCAAAGGAAGAAAAGATTGCTAATTGCGATCTGTCACTCCTTGCTCAACTCCTGTTTTGACTTCTTGACTTGTAGATAATCTATTTATTTTATCGCATTAGCTGTATTATGTGGAGTACTTGTTAATAATCGAGGTTTAATCGCATATTAATCACTAATCGACTTAATCGCACTCGCAACTCGAATTACGTGTTTGGATATTGTTTTACGTGTGTGTGCTACTTACGTGTTACTTGTGCATGTTTACTTATATTATGTTTGTGGTAATCAATTGAAACGCAATCGAATCGCAGACGCTAATCGCAAGTTAATTAGGATGATTGTATGTTAGATATAGTAGTTGGGATTAAAAGTAATTTAATGGGCAATTCTATCGCATCGCTCTCTCGAATCGCATCGCAACGCATTAGGCGCGAAATGAAACGACAAAACTCATCGCGCCGAACTCAAGGGTCGAGTGGCCAACCGATCGGATTGCCGTCCGATCGGGTTGCCACCCGATCGGGCTACCACCCGATCGACCAGCCACTTTCCATTTTGGGAAACCCTATAAATACCCCAGTTGTTACCTCATTTGATGGTGACAGCTCTCTTGCTCGACCAACTCGCTCCAGCACGCATTTCTTCCGATTTCTCCCAATTCTTGTAAGTTTTCAACCTAAATCTTATACATTCTTGATCTACATGCACTCCTACACATTTCTATCTTTTGAATCTCAACTTTTAACCGAGAAATCAGTGGATTTGAGGTGTTCTAGGATGATGTCACCATGGTGTTCTTATGAACTTCATGTTTTGGCCTCATTCCACCAAGAACAACTTAGATCTAAATGATTTCCACATGAATGAACAAAGATCTTGCATAGAACTGAACATAATCACGGTGAAAAGGATTGAAAGATGGTTTTCTAACTTTCTTTCAACTCTTTTACACTCAGTGCACTCAAACCCAATGGAATCAGAGCTTGTTCTGATCTTCTACTCATTTGTAGGGATGTATCAGTTCTAGATCTGAATTCCATCCGAGAGATGTTGATTTCGTGTTTGAACATGAACAACCGACTCGAACCGTGAACCGAATGTACTTGGGTGATTCCTGTTCGGTCGGGTCACTTGGAATGAGATAAGAGTTCTGACTGTTCAAGCAAGGTATCAAAACGTCTCGTTCAAACTACAAAACTTCAAGCAGAATCAAGTGACAAGACGATCAGGACGTCGGAACGGACTGTCGTCCGATCGGATTTCCATCTGATCGACTGGCCGTCCGATCGGGTTGCACTTTGGTTCCTCACTTAAACTTTCATTCAAACTATTCAAGGACTTGGACGTTGAACGGATTACCGTCCGATCGAATTGTCATCTGATCGAGCGGCCGTCCGATCGTGTGATGTCTAGGACATTGGTACTTAAACAATTTTTACACAAGATAGCCACCCAGTCGGATTGCTATCCGATCGAGTGACCGTCCTGCTGTGAACTTGTTCTCACACTAAGAAGCCTCGCCAATCGGATTGCCGTCCGATCGAATGACCGTTTGATCGACCGACCTGAAGGGTAGAGATACTTCTCTATCTTCAGAATGCTACAACGAAAACTTCAAAAGTCAAACCATTATACACAAACACGTCCTCACCAAGCAAGGTGACAATCCAATCGAATGGCCATCCGATCGGATTGCCATCTGATCGGATTACCATCCGATCCTTGGTACACTTGAATCGTTTTACGCGCTGCTTATCGTTTATGTTATCGTTAACTGTTCAGGCTAATTCCACTATAAGCGCTCCCTTCAATCCACAATTCTATAGCTGTGAGTATACTCGAACCCTTTTTGCTTTACGCACTTTTGGGTGGTACATACGTTACTTATTCTAAATCACATCAACCACACTATGCAATACTTTAAAGCTAACTGCTACTGTATGTTATACGTGACTCGATGAATGCTTGTTTGTTATGTTTACACAGAGATTGTTGTCTACCTGCCTTAGCAACGATAGTACTATTTGTTTAGACTCAGCACCTGTTCACTCAGGGGTTATTAAGGACAATTAATTACATGGTTCACAGTGGTGAATATGTATTACGAACTGCCTTGGGCAGTCAACTGGCAGTCATTGGTATCGATAGGATCATGTCGATAACTAACGTGCTTCACATCACACGTTGTACGTATTGGTTATGCGTAATCGATTTCGAACTCTACTATGCTATTATTAAACTTGTATGCTCACCTTTACACTATGTGTATTGACTGTTACTTTAACGTATGTGGCAGGTGCATAAGATGCTAGGACGCCTTGTTGCTGTGTGATGAAATTGAGGCTAGGAAAGAGTCCTAGAAACAAATAAATAAATTGTCTATTTTGAAATCTGAGTTGTCGGAACACAACTACTTGTCTTGATTTTGTCTGTAATAACTATGCTACTTATTATGTCATGGTATGGGACGTGATGCTTTTAAATAATTGGTAATCGTAGTTGTTATGGAAACTTCTGGACAATCTGTTTCGCTCAGTGCCACGCCCCGATGTTTCCGCCATCGGTTGGGGTGTGACAGATTGGTATCAGAACCATAACTATAGGGAATTAGGCAAGACTCGACTTAGTCCGGGTCGATGTCTTAGAATGACCTAGTCTATAGTTAAGTACCAACAGACCGACTTGTGCATGTCCTGAAGGGTTATGTACAAGCTTACTTGCCATTTCTCACTATACTTGCTTACACTACACCATCACTGCACTCTAAATTTTCGAAAATGAACGAGTGATTAAGTCGAGATTAGGTGTGAAAACCGCAAACTCTCGACTAAACCACTTGTTCGACCCGCATTTCTATCTACAAACAGGAGGATTTACGTTAAAACAGGAGTGAAATTCATACTGTAACACAGATTTCCCTCTCTATTTTTATCAAATTAGGAACAAGGTTATTAAGTCAGGGGTGAAACCTGAACCTTGATGACTTGTTCCGTGCCCTATTTTGTTTTTAACAAAACTCTCACCAAAGGCTCGACGGACTCCAACGACTTGAGGTCACACAGTGGCTAGAGGGATGTGTGCCAATCGCCCAAAGTCGAGGCGAGAGCCTAGTCCTGAAAGTCGAAGTGTGTACCAAAAGTCCTTGTGAATAGTTGAAACCTTTGGAGAGAGATTTGTCTTTTCACTAACACCACTCTTAAAGTACAAGCTGATGTCTTGTTCTCCATCATAATTCTTCATTCGAGCAATCTTCCTCTGCTCCATCTCTTGAGCTTCCAGGTGTTTGATGAACTCTCCCAATGTTAACTTTTTATATTCCTTCCGATTGTTCCTCAGCATCATCAGGAAAGTTCCCCAAGTCTCATGTGGTAGTGCATCAGTAAGTTTCTCAATCAGCTCATCAGTATCCTTTTTTATTCCCAATTTCGACATATTTCTCACCAAGTTACAATATTTTTCAATAATTTGCTTGGTGTTTTCAGATTTTAAACCTCGAAAAAGATCAAATTCTTTCTTCATGAGAGACATCTTGTTTTTAAGCATATCATCACTTCCTACAGATTTTGCTTCTAATTCAGTCCAGATCGAATAAGCACTTCCATCATGTTGAAGCAAAATCAAAATGTCCTCCTTAATTGCTTGTTGAAGTAGACTCACCATCAATTTTTCATCTCTATACTTCTTTTTCTCATCAGCACTCATTTCTCTGACTGTTAACTGAATACCATTCCTTGTGGGCTTTTCATATAGTTCTTCAGTGTGATCCCATGCATCCAAGTGATAAGCTTCAACCCAATTTCCAAACCGTTCAGACCACGCATTGTAATCATCAATATCCAAGAGCTTTGGTGGTTTCTGTGATGTTCCGGTTTCATTTTCCAAGTTCATATTCTGAGCAATAGAAACCGGAGTAGTCGCAGTAGCAAACGCGTTGTAAAAATCGTTGTCCATGATTCAGATTTTCAAATGAGTTGTATCGCCTTGTAAAAATACCTGACAACAAACAAATAAAAATACAATCAGTTTAAAGAATTATCAACTAACAGAATAAGACTGGTACTCGAACTGGTGAATATTCTGTGCGGACTGAAAGTTGACAAAACTATGCGGACTGAAGGTTGACACACTGTACGGACTGCTATGACCCGGATCAAAATCAAACGACCTTTTCCAATGACCTCGGTATACAAAGACACGACCTGAACTGTTTCAAGTGATTTGACTGGATTGCTTTGAACCGTATGACTTTGATGTGACGATTCTTGACTTTCAATCCATTCAAACGGACATATCTCATGTACACACTAATCAATTCCGACAATAATAAAAAACTTCACATGCACACTGAGCTGCCTGACAACAACTAAAGATGACACAATCTAATTTAACCTTTAACAAAAATAATAGAAATGAGAGTTCTTGAGCTGATGAAAATATCACACGGGCTGACAACACCAATAACTATTCTCAAAATTGATTGGGCCGCAATGTAAATTCAATCCCAAATCACATGCAACAACCTATATCTCGATTAAGACAAGTCTTCTAATTGGGCCTTTAAATTTAGTGGCCGACACTTGTTTCTGATTGGACCGTTATTATGCGGATTACATGATCAGATCACTTAATGCATATCTCATGTATATCACTTAATCATTTTATTGGGCAGATACAATTCAATGATCACATGCACTTCTTGGGCCAATAAAACACATGCAAACTAATATCCGACAAAAATTTCTCAAAGGCCGACAACTTTAATGAAGATTACTTAATTCCCATACTATTCTTGAACCAAGCATTCACGTGACCTCATGACACACTTTAAAACTTTCACATGCAAATCTTGAATAAAGCAATCATGTGACTGACTCGTGATTTTTAGTCCCAACAAACTGACACCTCGAATTCAATGTTACACAATATTCGATGAACAATCATGTGAAATACTGAAACACTTTCAAACGGGCACCATGTTTCAAACGGTCATGTCCAAATTCAAACGGTAAGGTGGCAGTTTCAAACGGTCAGGTGCAGTTTCAAACGGTCAGGTGCTGGGCTCGTTCAAACGGACACCAGTTTCCAAGCCATTTTTACCACTTTTACTTCGAATTAGGGTCTGATATGTTCAAGGATTATACTACACTGAATTCCGATCACAATGATGTGTATATCAATCAAAAACATCCACTAAATCGCTATAGATCTGAGTTCAAAGTTCCTGTTCATGTAAACTGGACGCACCTTCAAACGAACCGGTCGTTTTTTATCAAATAGATTGAGTTTTACTTTGAATTTAAGCCTGAAACTTTTACAGATTGATTAAAACATAATTTCGCTTGTTATGAGCAAAAATCAGTTCATTTTATCCGAAAAATTTCGTTAAATTTTGAAAAAAAAAACGTGAAGAATGGAGTAGAAACAGAAATTTTTGCTGAAATCGAGCTGAAATTGGCAAGAACTCTTCCTCCTGAGCTCTGATACCACTTGTAGGATCGTTTTCTGACCCGAACGAGTCGTTCAGAAGAGTTTATCTCAACACGAAAGGCGGAAACAGACGTGTAGAGTGCAATTCAGCTAGATTTACTCATTAAACTGTTGTATGATTGATTTGTAGACGTTTTACAACCTGACAACACTTCGGCAGCACTTCGTTGCACAAGCCGGAAAGTTACAAATGATGAAAGTTTGAAGGGTATTTATAGGAGAGACCCCTGACCGTTTGAAGGTGACACACCACTCTTCAAACGGTCACCACTTTCAAACGGTCACCACCCATTCAAACGGTCAACCCTTCTCAAACGGTTACAAGCACATTCAAACGGTCAAACATAAATTCTACATTCAATTTTGTCCTTTTGTATGCATGATGTAATGATGTAAAATTGTGATGTCACATATATGATGTCACGCTTGTTCAGATCCGCAACGAAACTGAGACTCGATATAAGACGAAGTCGACAGATGTATGCACCAACAGACTCCCCCTCAGATGTTGACGAGTCTTCAGTGTCGAGTCTTCGCATCTTCAGTCTTTATCAGTCTGTTCACTTTCTTCAAAAATTCTCCATTGTAAGCATCCTCAATGAATCTCTTACTCTTTCTCGTAATCTTCAGGATCTGAATCTGGCTCTACTATCTTCAGACTCCCTCTCGATGTCTTCAGACTCCCCCTTTCACTAGACTGGGATCGTAGTCTGGAATTCACTTTCCACATGTTCTTAGATCGTAACCTGGCACTAATCTAACTCAGGTATCGGAACCTGTTCAACCTGCATAACTCTCTACCCAAAAATAAATTTTCTGATAACCATTTGTGGATAAGATTTTCAAATCTAATTTACCACTTGCAGGAATAACGTTTTTATTTCAAAACCTTTTCTCATTTCATTTCAACAATCCTCAAATACTTTCACCCAAACCATTTGTTCATCATGTTTAGCACTCGGAATTTTGAAAATCAGCTCTCCAAAATCAGTTGTCGAAAATCTTTTTGGATTTTTCAAAATTTATGCTAAAACACACTGAAAATCTTTTTGGATTTTTGAATGTAATGAAAATGCATTAAAGAAATATTTACAGACAATATTTTTGTGAGTTTGTGCAAGAGGATCATATCAGTTTATGAGACAAATCACTAACACCGTTAAGCTTGATTTCATTTTAAGTTTTAAACGATTCACTTAGATTGTCAGTATACTGATCCACTTAAATTCTTACACAAAGTTCAATTGCTTCGAGATACGGATGTTAATGTCTTAAGCACTTAAACTCAATCGCGTGTCCCACCTCAGAATATACTCCCGTATCCAGATCCCAATATTCAGTCTTACAGGTAAATATGACACGAATGATATCTGTAGGGGAATAAATTATGATCGAAATCGTGAGAGCTCAGGTCAGAACTACCGTTCAGCAGAGAGATCACGAATCGACTATTGGGTGTGTCCCCTTTAGAGGATCTTTTTTACAACAGCATTGCTAAGCAATTTTATTGTCTTATCATATATGCTGAGGGTGAAGCTATGTTTCAAGCATTGCGGAAAGTATTATTCGAGGACTAGGTCAGAACTTCCATTCAGCAGAAGTCCAGGAATAATACCCCAGATATCACTGAGTATAAAGACCTAGTATATCAGAAAAAGAAATCTTTCAAACGAGATTTCGGGGGTTACCCATATATCCGAGAGATGTTACCCACGAATTAAGCAAGTTTGAATTTAGGTTTATATCTCGTCACAATCTACTAAATGTGCAAAAACCTACTCACACATCCACAGTGAGATCGTTTATCACGTTTGACTTTCCAATTCTTTAGCATGTTGTGATAGTCCACTGATGTACTATCATTTCCTCTTTTATACAACAAAACTCATTTTCATTTTTTACTGTTTTTGGTTTTTTCAAATTTTCAAATGTGTTTGTATTTTCTAAAAATTCTTACTCCCCCTAAAATGCAAACACATTTTAGGAAATTTGAAAACAAACTGTACAACAACGTGACAACTGATATCGAATCACTTCAATTCACCATCCACTTGGCATAAACAATCAGAACTCCCCCTCACAACAAACTATTTTCCCATTGATTTCAAAACACTTAAGTTTGTTTTAATCAAATGGTTTTTTCGGAAAATTAGTTTTGTTGATTGATTTTACCATTTATAGATTAGGGGATAAACTCATCATTTTGTTTCTCAACCACTTGTAGGAAATCAGATACAACTTAATGTCCCTGATTTACCACTTGTAAGAATAATCCAATCAAGTTCAAACTAATGACCTTGATTTTACCACTTGTAGATAAAAACCTTTTTCAACCACATGGCTTACCAACCGATACCACTTGTAAGTTACCATATGTAGGTTGAATTCTCAAGATGCCGATTCCTACTCCTCGCTTAACAACCTGGGAGTTCCGGAAAATCACACTTATACAAAAACAATTTTCAAACACAAGATAAGAATGATGCCGATTCATGCTCCACGATTACCAACTTGGGAGCTCCGGCAAGTCAGGTTTTTACTTTTTGAAAAATATATCCACCCAAGCCTGACCTTCCTTGGGTGTAACAACCTCTTCTTCATCTTTACTTTCAACCGACCTGTGAACATTTCTTTTGGAAGCATAAAATTCTTTCACTCCTTTGGCCTTACCATCGACCATTTTTCCAAAAATGTGTTTCACAGTTCCGTTGAAAGCCTTATCAACATCAAATTTTTTCTTGTCAGAATAAAATTGATTTGAAATTTCAACTTTCCCAACTTTCTTTTTAAAATTTTCAGCCCGCAGAGGTGGAAAACTCACATCATCCACATTCGGAACTGATTTCTCAACCTTTTCTTTAACAACTTTTGGGTCCTCTGATTTTGTGGAATCAGATTCATCACCAGAACTATTCCCTGAACCTTTAACCACCCATTTCTGATTTTTCAGATTTTCTTTTCTTTTTATCACATTCTTTGAACATTCTCCAACCTCAAAAGTTGGATTTTCAAAGCCTGTAAATTTTCTGGTTGTAAGTTCAGTTTTCCCAACAACTTTTTCTTTCATTTTACCAGAGACTTCCTGTTTTGGTTTGAATGTTTTCGGACAATTTCTAGCAATATAACCAGCAGTTTTGCACTGAAAACAGGTTCTCATCTCTGTAGTCTTCTGAGCAATACTCTTCTTCTTCATGTCCTCTTGCTTCTTTGCAAGGAATTCTTGATTTGTCTGTTTTCTGAATGCTTGCTCTTTTTCAGCTTCTAAAGAGTTTCCTGAAACAAACACAGTTTTATAAGCTTTTTCATTTTTATGATTTTTCGGTTGATTAAATCCTAATCCTTTCTTTTTGAAATTACAGTTATGGTTTGGTTTTTTATGAATACCAGAACCAGAACTGTAACCCTTTTTCTTGTTTAATCTTTGTTGCACTCTTGAGGTGTAAGGTTTAGGTTTTTCATAAAGATTTGCATCTTTTATTTCAGAAATATTAATTTCTATTAATTTGAAAACCTTTTTAATCATTTCATTTTTAACACCTCTTGTTGGAAAAATCTCATCTGAATATAATTTGTCAGAATCTTTCAAAGTATATGCTACTTTGACCGGTTCGTCATCCAAATTAGATTTTGATAACAAAAACTCTTTGTCATAAACCCGTTTGTCCTTTTTGATTGTTGACTTTGACTTGTCAGACCCAGACTTTGACTCGGATTTGGACTCCGGTTTTGACTCCTCTATGTCATCTTTGTCTAACACCTGATCGACCACACGTTTAATCAACTCGGACTCATGATCAGTATCAGACGATGTGAATGTAACATCAATATTTTCTGGCAAATTATCCGACGACACAGACTCCCACTGTAAGTTAATTGCCTTTTTGACTCTTTCAGAATTTGGACTTCGAGACAAATATCCATTTTCGACCGGGGGTGGACATTTGTTATAGACAACACTTGGTTTCTCACCACAAATTTTCACTTCATCATCTTCTTTTGTCTCGGACTTCTTTTCTTCCGAAGTCTTCTCTTCTTCAAACGTCTTCATTTGTTCCACAATTGGATAAATCATGTCAACAACAAAAGTAGAACATGAGTAACTTTCTAATAAATTTTTAACTCTCTCAGTTTCTATTCTTTGTGTTGCCAGCATCAATTCCAGATCAACACACTTCTTTGTGTAGAAGTTGACATCATCAAGCTGTCTCATGTAAGCTCCTTTGAGTATGTTCAATGCTACAGCTTGTTCACAGTTTGAATCAGTGTACTTGTTAATTTCTCTGTTCAAAGTATCATAAGATTCTTTCAATCTTTTTATGTTGTGAAGCAGCTCGTTGTTTTGCATGATCAAAGAATCACAATTCAAACACTTTTCAGGAACTTTGATTCCTTCAGTATCAACTTTGATTTCAAATTCAGGAACATCTTTGACTGTTCTGTTTGATTGGAAAAACTCATTTCTTTTCTTTTTCTCAGCTTTAGCTTCAGCTTTTAACCTTTCTTCTTCTTCTTCTTCTTCTTCTTCACTTTTTCTCCATTTTTCTTCTTCAGCTTCCCTGACCTTTCTGATTTTTTCTGCCCATTTCAGATCGTAAGCATTAGCAATAAAAGCTTTATGATCTGTAGATTTGTTTGAAACATAATCACCCCAATTAAAATTTTCCCAGCTAAAGCCTTCAGGTAACTTTTCATCATCTTGATTTACCAAACACACTTTGCTGTCTGTTGGAATGTAATTATCCTAACTGAATCCATCATCCTTCCCTGACAAGCTTTCTTTGAATCTTTAATCTCCATTCTTCCATGTGCAGTTTGTGCTTGATGCGATGCTTGTTGTTGTTGATATGGCTGTGGTGTGACTTGATGATAAATCGCCTTTTTGTGATAATCATTGTTTCCGAAGGGATTTTGAGCTCCACTCGCTTCTCGATTTGTGCACTCCCTCTTGAAATGCCCCTTTTCCCTGCAACGAAAACAAGTAACTTTAGTCTTATCAAAACCTAAAGGTGAAACATGTGCCTCGCGAAAATCATCTCTGCCTGTAATTTGTTTGAACTTTTCAGCCCGTCTCAACACACTTGCCATACACCATTTAATATCCATCAGTTCCATTTCCTCTGCATCAATCTGATCGTAATCCTCTTTCGTGAGCATTGGATTTCCGATCCTCCCTGCAACTAAACCACCATAGGATTCAAGCACGGTCACCAACAAAGACATGTGACTCTTTGCAACTTCCTCAGTATAATTCTAATCATTCTCAAGCTTTAAGGCAATGTTGCATTGAAGAACTTTGCCACTCTTTGTCGTAGAAAACTATGGATCATATGTTGGAAACGAAGAAAATCCAGTTGTGCTGCTTGATCCTTGAGTTGATTTTTCCGAACAACCTTTTGCATTATAAGCTGTTTCAACCTTTGGAGAGAGATTTGTCTTTTCACTAACACCACTCTTAAAGTACAAGCTGATGTCTTGTTCTCCATCATAATTCTTCATTCGAGCAATCTTCCTCTGCTCCATCTCTTGAGCTTCCAGGTGTTTGATGAACTCTCCCAATGTTAACTTTTTATATTCCTTCCGATTGTTCCTCAGCATCATCAGGAAAGTTCCCCAAGTCTCATGTGGTAGTGCATCAGTAAGTTTCTCAATCAGCTCATCAGTATCCTTTTTTATTCCCAATTTCGACATATTTCTCACCAAGTTACAATATTTTTCAATAATTTGCTTGGTGTTTTCAGATTTTAAACCTCGAAAAAGATCAAATTCTTTCTTCATGAGAGACATCTTGTTTTTAAGCATATCATCACTTCCTACAGATTTTGCTTCTAATTCAGTCCAGATCGAATAAGCACTTCCATCATGTTGAAGCAAAATCAAAATGTCCTCCTTAATTGCTTGTTGAAGTAGACTCACCATCAATTTTTCATCTCTATACTTCTTTTTCTCATCAGCACTCATTTCTCTGACTGTTAACTGAATACCATTCCTTGTGGGCTTTTCATATAGTTCTTCAGTGTGATCCTATGCATCCAAGTGATAAGCTTCAACCCAATTTCCAAACCGTTCACACCACGCATTGTAATCATCAATATCCAAGAGCTTTGGTGGTTTCTGTGATGTTCCGGTTTCATTTTCCAAGTTCATATTCTGAGCAATAGAAACCGGAGTAGTCGCAGTAGCAAACGCGTTGTAAAAATCGTTGTCCATGATTCAGATTTTCAAATGAGTTGTATCGCCTTGTAAAAATACCTGACAACAAACAAATAAAAATACAATCAGTTTAAAGAATTATCAACTAACAGAATAAGACTGGTACTCGAACTGGTGAATATTCTGTGCGGACTGAAAGTTGACAAAACTATGCGGACTGAAGGTTGACACACTGTACGGACTGCTATGACCCGGATCAAAATCAAACGACCTTTTCCAATGACCTCGGTATACAAAGACACGACCTGAACTGTTTCAAGTGATTTGACTGGATTGCTTTGAACCGTATGACTTTGATGTGACGATTCTTGACTTTCAATCCATTCAAACGGACATATCTCATGTACACACTAATCAATTCCGACAATAATAAAAAACTTCACATGCACACTGAGCTGCCTGACAACAACTAAAGATGACACAATCTAATTTAACCTTTAACAAAAATAATAGAAATGAGAGTTCTTGAGCTGATGAAAATATCACACGGGCTGACAACACCAATAACTATTCTCAAAATTGATTGGGCCGCAATGTAAATTCAATCCCAAATCACATGCAACAACCTATATCTCGATTAAGACAAGTCTTCTAATTGGGCCTTTAAATTTAGTGGCCGACACTTGTTTCTGATTGGACCGTTATTATGCGGATTACATGATCAGATCACTTAATGCATATCTCATGTATATCACTTAATCATTTTATTGGGCAGATACAATTCAATGATCACATGCACTTCTTGGGCCAATAAAACACATGCAAACTAATATCCGACAAAAATTTCTCAAAGGCCGACAACTTTAATGAAGATTACTTAATTCCCATACTATTCTTGAACCAAGCATTCACGTGACCTCATGACACACTTTAAAACTTTCACATGCAAATCTTGAATAAAGCAATCATGTGACTGACTCGTGATTTTTAGTCCCAACAAACTGACACCTCGAATTCAATGTTACACAATATTCGATGAACAATCATGTGAAATACTGAAACACTTTCAAACGGGCACCATGTTTCAAACGGTCATGTCCAAATTCAAACGGTAAGGTGGCAGTTTCAAACGGTCAGGTGCAGTTTCAAACGGTCAGGTGCTGGGCTCGTTCAAACGGACACCAGTTTCCAAGCCATTTTTACCACTTTTACTTCGAATTAGGGTCTGATATGTTCAAGGATTATACTACACTGAATTCCGATCACAATGATGTGTATATCAATCAAAAACATCCACTAAATCGCTATAGATCTGAGTTCAAAGTTCCTGTTCATGTAAACTGGACGCACCTTCAAACGAACCGGTCGTTTTTTATCAAATAGATTGAGTTTTACTTTGAATTTAAGCCTGAAACTTTTACAGATTGATTAAAACATAATTTCGCTTGTTATGAGCAAAAATCAGTTCATTTTATCCGAAAAATTTCATTAAATTTTGAAAAAAAAAACGTGAAGAATGGAGTAGAAACAGAAATTTTTGATGAAATCGAGCTGAAATTGGCAAGAACTCTTCCTCCTGAGCTCTGATACCACTTGTAGGATCGTTTTCTGACCCGAACGAGTCGTTCAGAAGAGTTTATCTCAACACGAAAGGCGGAAACAGACGTGTAGAGTGCAATTCAGCTAGATTTACTCATTAAACTGTTGTATGATTGATTTGTAGACGTTTTACAACCTGACAACACTTCGGCAGCACTTCGTTGCACAAGCCGGAAAGTTACAAATGATGAAAGTTTGAAGGGTATTTATAGGAGAGACCCCTGACCGTTTGAAGGTGACACACCACTCTTCAAACGGTCACCACTTTCAAACGGTCACCACCCATTCAAACGGTCAACCCTTCTCAAACGGTTACAAGCACATTCAAACGGTCAAACATAAATTCTACATTCAATTTTGTCCTTTTGTATGCATGATGTAATGATGTAAACTGATGATGTCATATATGTGATGTCACTTGTGATGTCACATATATGATGTCACGCTTGTTCAGATCCGCAATGAAACCGAGACTCGATATAAGACGAAGTCGACAGATGTATGCACCAACATGTATTCTGACTGCCTCTTGTATTTATGTACTTTACATGCTTATGTGCTTTTGTGCCCTATGTGAACACGTGTCTACATGATTATGTGCTGAGGTGTTTATGTGCCTATGTGTCTAGATGTTACATGATTGTGTTCCTGAGCTTTATGATCAATCGCTAGACTATACTAGGAATAATCGAAATTGTGTTGAAGTCCTGTGACGATGTCGTCATCTGGACCTCGTTACTCTCGACACGCTCGCCGAGAACAGGGAGACAAACGCCTTGCAGCACTCGTCGCTGAGCAGATAGCAAAATTCGTCCCGCAGATCGTTAGCGACCTACAAGACAATGCTAGCAAGTCTTCTGAAGAGTCCAGGACAGAGACTCCTAAAGATGCTCCCAAAGCTGCTTTCAGCTTCAAGCAGTTCAAAGCTTGCGGACCGAAAGAATTTACTGGCGAAAATGGTCCTACGGCCTTATTTCAAAGGTTTGATTCGATCGAGGACACCCTGCGCCAGAGTGGCTGTCCCGATGATCTCCGCACTCTTAACGCGACCGGCGTCTTCCAGTCCCGCGCTTTAGACTGGTGGACGGCCGAGAGGAACAAACGCGGAAATGATGCAGCTTACGGTTTGACGTGGGAGGAGTTGAATAACGTCATGTTGGAAGAGTTCTGCCCTCCCCACGAGCGCCAAAAGTTGGAGGACGAATTATGGCATATCAAGCAGAAGGATGGTGACAATGCCACTTTAACTGCTGGCTTCAAGCAGCTCAGCATAATCTGTCCTGATTAAGTCAAGACTTCAGATATGACGATCAAGAAGTATATCCGAGCTCTTCCGGATTGTGTCGCAGATTTTGTGCAAGCTTCAAAGCCAGCAACAATCGAGGAAACTTACTTGCTTGCCGTAGAAATCAACGACAAGCGAGTCAAGTCTGGCTTCTGGGATAAAGCCACCAAGAACCTGCATCAAGCTACCACCGCACCAACCGCTGAAGCCTCCGCTACCCCTCAGTCTTCAAAGGCCTCACGTCGCAAGAGGAAGAACAACAGCAAATCCAGCAACAAGAACTGTGATGTTACCACTGCTGCCCCACTCCAAGCTGTACCATCTCAGCAGCAGATGCAACACCGCCAGGTCGCAACACCGGTAACCCAAGCACCGCCGGCAAAGCGTGCTTATACGGGTCCCCACCCGGCCTGCCTAACCTGCACCTATCACCACCCAGTGGGAATCGCCTGCAGATTTTGTGTGCATTGCAACATGTACGGTCATTTCACCGCCAACTGCCGTACAGGTCCTCGTCAAGCTCCAGCTACTGCTCATCAAGCTCTACTACCTGCTCCTCAAGGCCAATAAGCGGCTCAGGCACCCGCGGTCAATGCTAGAGTCTGCTTTGCGTGTGGTGATCCCAACCACTTCGCAAACATGTGCCCCAATCGAGTTGTGAAACAAGCGCCACAACAGCAGCAGCAACAGCCTCAGCAGCAACAGCAACAAGCAGCACGCGCCCGAACTTTCAATATCAACGTGCACCATGCCCAAGCCGATAACAACATGGTCAATGGTACGTTCTTTGTGAATGGTATTTATGCTTCGTGTTTGTTTGATACGGGAGCCAATAACTGTTTTGTATCGTTTGAGTTCAAAAAGCTCCTTAATCGTAAGCGCGCCCATCTCCCTTCAACGTTCGATGTTGAAGTCGCCACCGGAAGAACCGTCGCTGTCAATTCTATCCTTCGTGATTGTACTCTCGAACTCAACAATCACATCTTTCCTATCGACCTTTTTCCGATGCATCTCGGTAGTTTTGATGTCATAGTAGGCATGGACTTTCTTCGCGAAAACCATGCTGAAATTGTTTGCTTCGAAAAGATGATTCGATTCTCGCTCGCTAATGGTGATCAATTGTGTGTATACGGTGAAGTCGAGTCGAAGAAACTCCAACTCATGTCGTGTGTTCAGGCTAGCAAGTATCTCCGCAAGGAATACCAAGCTTTCTTGGCACACATTGTAGTAGCAGAGAAAAAGGAAGTTAAGGAAGTAAAGGATGTCCCCGTTGTTTGTAAATTTCCCAACGTATTTCCTAACGACCTCCCAGGACTACCTCCAAGTCGTGATATCGACTTTTGTATCGACCTCATTCCTGGAACAAACCCTGTTTGCTAGAGCTCCTTATCGACTCGCACCGTCTGAAATGCATGAACTATCGAGTCAGCTCCAGGAATTACTTGATAAAGGCTTCATTTGCCCTAGCACCTCTCCTTGGGGCGCACCAGTCCTTTTTGTCAAAAAGAAGGATGGGTCGTTCCGAATGTGCATCGACTATCGGGAGTTGAATAAGCTGACAATCAAGAATCGCTATCCCCTGCCTTGCATTGATGATTTGTTTGACCAGTTACAAGGTGCTACGTGTTTCTCCAAGATCGACTTACGCTCAGGCTACCACCAATTGTGCATTCAAGAAGAGGATATACCCAAAACCGCTTTTCGCACTCGATACGGTTACTACGAGTTTGTTGTTATGCCTTTTGGTTTAACCAACGCACCCGCGGTTTTCATGGATCTGATGAATCGCGTGTGTAAACCTTTTCTCGACCACTTCGTCATCGTGTTCATCGATGATATCCTGATCTATTCAAAGTCGAAAACCGAACACGCACAACATCTACATTTGGTTCTCGAGCTACTCCAGGGAAATCGACTCTATGCCAAGTTCTCCAAGTGTGAATTCTGGCTAGAGGAGGTACAATTCCTCGGTCACATTGTCAATAGTCAAGGTATTCACGTCGACCCCGCGAAGATCGAAGCTGTCAAGAGTTGGGTTACACCTAAGAACCCGTCTGAAGTCCGTTCTTTCTCGGACTAGCGGGCTATTATCGTCGATTTATCGAAGGGTTCTCTAAAATCGCTGTGCCGTTAACCTCTCTCACGCAAAAAGACAAGCCTTTTGTTTGGGGAACTGGACAAGAGACTGCCTTTCAAACCCTCAAGTATATGCTTTGCAATGCTCCTGTTCTCACTCTACCCAACGGAAACGATGACTTTATCGTCTATTGTGATGCCTCGAACCTTGGCCTTGGTTGTGTTCTTATGCAGCGAGACAAGGTTATAGCTTACGTATCTTGTCAGCTCAAGATCCACGAGAAGAACTATACAACCCACGACCTCGAGCTAGGCGCAGTTGTTTTTCCGTTAAAGATCTGGCGACACTACCTTTATGATACCAAGTGTACGATCTTCACCGATCATAGGAGCCTACAACATATCTTTGACCAGAAGGAGCCAAATATGCGTCAACGCCGGTGGGTAGAACTTCTCAACGATTATGACTATGAGATTCGTTATCATCCTGGCAAAGCAAATGTCGTTGCCGACGCTCTCAGCAGACAGAGCTATTTTCATAGCGCCCGTAATATCCAAGCCCAATATGATCTCGAAACCCTTATCCGCGAAGCCCAACATGCTTGTTTCACCGAACGCACCTTGAAGAAGGAAAGGATTATCAACGATGGAGCCCAGTTAGTGAATAAGTCGAATGGGATATTCCATTATCTGGACCGAATCTGGATCCCTAAAAGGACCGATTTGCGACAAATATTGATGGACGAAGCCCACAAATCTCGATATTCTATTCATCCCGGTGCCGACAAAATGTACCAGGACCTGCGCTACAAGTACTGGTGGTCGGGCATGAAGAGAGATATCGCCCTCTATGTTTCGAAGTGCCTGACTTTCTCGAAAGTTAAGGCCGGGCATCAAGGACCCTCTGGCTTACTCGTTCAACCCGAGATTCCTATATGGAAATGGGAGAGTATAGCTATGGACTTCATAACGAAACTTCCGCGTACGCCATCAAGTCACGACAGCATTTGGGTTGTCGTTGACCGTTTGATCAAATCTGCTCACTTTCTGTCGATACGAGAATATTATAAGGTAGAACGATTAGCCCGAATCTACACCAATGAGATCATTTGTCGACATGGGACGCCTCGCGACATCATCTCTGACCGCGATGCTCGGTTTACCTCGCGTCTTTGGGAAACTTTTCAATCTGCTCTCGGTACTACGCTTAATCTAAGTACCGCTTTCCATCCCCAAACCGACGGTCAGACTGAGAGAACGATTCATACCCTTGAAGACATGCTCCATTCGTGTGTCATAGATTTCGTTGGTAATTGGGACGCATACTTTCCTTTAGTCGAATTATAGTAAAATAACAGTTATCATTCCAGCATTCAAATGGCACCATTTGAGGCATTATATGGTAGAAGATGTCGATCGCCTATTGTATGGCACGAGATCGCGCACTCGCAATTAACCGGTCCTGAGCTATTGCAAGAAACGACTGACAAAATCCTCCAGATTCGAGACAATCTACTGAAAGCTCGGAGTCGTCAGAAAAGTTACGTCGATAGACGACGCAAGCCCCTTGAATTTGACGTTGGCAACCATGTACTCCTAAAGGTATCACCTTGGAAGGGTGAGGTCAGATTCGGCAAGAGAGGAAAGCTCGCGCCTCGATACGTTGGACCCTTTAAGATTCTAGAAAGGATCGGCAAAGTGGCCTACAGACTCGAACTACCGGAGGAACTTAGCAACGTTCACCTGACTTTCCACGTTTCGAACCTCAGAAAGTGTCTGGCTGTGGATGATTTACACGTACCCCTCGAGGATCTTCAAGTAAACGAAACATCACACTTCATGGAAAAGCATGTCGAGATCATGGACCGACAAACCAAGCAGCTCAGGCACTCACGCATTCCCACTGTGAAGGTTCGCTGGGAAGGCAAACGAGGCGCAAAGTTCACTTGAGAACTCGAAAGTGACATGAAGGCGAAGTACCCGTAGTTGTTTGTTACGGCTTCGGCCTAATTTTGGGACGAAATTCCCTTAAGTGGGGGAGGCTGTAACACCCCGTGTTTCGGAAGTCAAAGTCAAAGTCAAGATTTAAGTTAAAGGAAGAAAAGATTGCTAATTGCGATCTGTCACTCCTTGCTCAACTCCTATTTTGACTTCTTGACTTGTAGATAATCTATTTATTTTATCGCATTAGCTGTATTATGTGGAGTACTTGTTAATAATCGAGGTTTAATCGCATATTAATCACTAATCGACTTAATCGCACTCACAACTCGAATTACGTGTTTGGATATTGTTTTACGTGTGTGTGTTACTTACGTGTTACTTGTGCATGTTTACTTATATTATGTTTGTGGTAATCAATCGAAATGCAATCGCAACGCTATCGCAATCGAATCGCAGACGCTAATCGCAAGTTAATTAGGATGATTGTATGTTAGATATAGTAGTTGGGATTAAAAGTAATTTAATGGGCAATTCTATCGCATCGCTATCTCGAATCACATCGCAACGCATTACGCGCGAAACGAAACGACAAAACTCGGTCGAGTGGCCAACCGATCGGATTGCCATCTGATCGGGTTGCCACCCGATCGAGTTGCCACCCGATCGGGCTGCCACCTGATCGGACTGCGACCCGATTGACCAGCCACTTTCCATTTTGGGAAACCCTATAAATACCCCAGTTGTTACCCCATTTGATGGTGACAGCTCTCTTGCTCGACCAACTCGCTCCAGCACGCATTTCTTCCGATTTCTCCCAATTCTTGTAAGTTTTCAACCTAAATCTTGTACTTTCTTGATCTACACGCACTCCTACACCTTTATATCTTTTGAATCTCAACTTTTAACCGAGAAATCAGTGGATTTGAGGTGTTCTAGGATGATGTCACCATGGTGTTTTTATGAACTTCATGTTTTGGCCTCATTCCACCAAGAACAACTTAGATCTAAACGATTTCCATGAATGAACAAAGATCTTGCATAGATCTGAACATAATCACGGTGAAAAGGATTGAAAGATGGTTTTTGTCACACCCCGATATTTCCACGTATTACCGGTGGGGAGTATCATGACGTAGTTGATATCATCATAGTCAAACAACACAATTTAAATGCACAGCAGAAGCAAGAGATGAATCACATTACAACCCGAATAATTAGTAATATCAAAGTATCACAACGGACTGTAACGGATCCACAGGCGGATCAAATAAGAAGAAACATAATTCATCAGACTTAAAATGCATCCAAGCTTGCGAGACTCTTATTGATGCAAAGGAGAGGCCAGCCTATTTCGATTAGTACCTGCACTTAACCTTTTTGGGAAAATACGTCAGTTTACACTGGTAAATACAATTAACTGACTCATTTTGAAAATGTTTAGAAAATTGATTTGAATGCACAAGGCACAAAACATTTTATAACCTGGGATAATTATTTATATATAAACTTGTAAAAGAATCACATGTTTCTTATACGTTCAGTAGCCCGGATTGACACCGGATTAAAGATTAATAAACACACCACATGATATAGTCCCGCGGCGAGTTATTCCCGAAACCGGCGGTTATACCTTGTTATTTATATATGCACTGTCGGGTGTACGCCTACACCCCGTGTTTAGGTCGTGGCCATTTCTTAAAATGATGCCAAGGATATCCGGGACATGGTCATTAACCCCCCCAAAGGCTTTAGGCAAACAAAACAATTTAAACGGGACATTTCAATAAATTAACCTTCATATGATAAAAAATTCAATGCCCGACCAAGCGGTATTTTATATACCGTACCCCAAGCCCGTATAGGGAAAATAAGTTAAAAGTATTTACCTGAGCAAGTGAAATTCACAAATAGCAAGTGCAAGTAGCTTTTACCGGGTCTCCTAATCTGGAACAAAGGTTTTTAATAACCTATTAGATTCCTAACGGGTCTTTAATTAAGCCTAATCTTAGACCGGTTAGTTTTAAAAGAAGATACGGTTCAAACGCACGATTAAGCGAAGACCGAAATAGAATGTGATTTAGACCCGACAAGTTTGGAGACTTGTGTAATATGGGTAAACTAAACACATTCTGGATTTTGAGACAAAAATGATAAGGTTTGACCCGTTTCGGCTAATTTATGCAAACTAGTTACATAAACCGCACCGAACGCGAATAATGCGTAACGGGTAACCAAATGATTCATGAACAAATTTCCTAAGTTAATATGCCTTAAATGTGTTGTGACATTAATAAGATATCTTCTATTATGCCCAAAATGGATTTAAACTCAAATTATGCCCCGTAGGGGTATTTTGGTCATTTAAAAGGTTATAAAAGAGATTTAATATAATTCTGAGTTTCAGGTCTGATATAATCAGTAAATACACTTAATTTAATAGGTAATATCATTAGGGTATAACATATATGTGAACTTTACCATTTATAACTAAACTATGCATCGTAGGGGCATTTTGGTAATTTCACATAAGCCTAAAAGGTCAATTCTGGAAATCTGAGTTTAAAACTTTTGCTTACTGTTAGAATATAAAAATTTACTAAAAATATCAGTAGGTGTCAAGTCTTATATATTTAAAATAGTTTTGATACATACTATGCGTTACAAATGCTTAAAAAGGCGATTTTTGAGCGATTACCGGGTTTTATAAAGGAAGCTGATATTTTTATTATTCTAGAAGGCTAAAAATAATTTATTTATCATATTAGATCAGTAGAAAAAGGTTTGGGGTCAAAAAGATTTGTAGAACTCATTTTGTAGGCCAAAAGGGCAAAACCGGCAATTACCGAATTAAGCTTAGAACTCTATGTTATGCTCAGCCTAAAATTAAATAAAAATCTTCAAAAATCCCAAAATATTATATTACATCAGTGGGTAAAAATTTTGGTATCAAACATTGGGTTTAGATAGACTATACGCTAATTACACCGTTTACTTAATAAAAAGCTTTTCATTTACGCTAATGAGCATAACTCCTAATCTAGACCTCAAACTGATGTCAAATTTTAGGGACAAGTTTATAAATTAGTAGCTAAGGTTTCTATTCTTTTACATTTTCAAAAATCACATTTCAAGGTCATATGGGCATACTAGTCAACATTTAAGCATTTAACGGAAACATGCATATGAATCTGATAACTAATGAACCAAGTTGTATAATCATAGAGGGTTATACTAACATGAAACCTGGTCCAAATAAAGCTCTAAGGCATTTCTAAAACATGATACATTTGGTCAGAACTGAAAGTCAAAGCAAAAGTCAAATTATGCGACTTTCGGTTCCGAACCAAGCCTAAACTGAAAATTGTCGGGTTGAACATGTTTAGACATGTTCTTACATTAATTACCAAGTTATATTAATGATAAAACAGGTTGCATGGCTCCTACATTGCTAATTATGCATCAAATTGAAAAATAAGCTTTCTGTTGACTTTTTAAGATTAACTTTGACCCGACAATTGACCTAGTTAGAGTGGGAATCAGAGGGTGCCCTTTTAAGGGTTTATTACCCACATAATTACCAACTCATAGGTACTTTCAATTCGAGATTTGACTGGACAAATTTTAAATAATCACGAAGTCAAACTCTAATTACGACGGTTTGACTTTAAGCTAAATAACTAAGCTAAACTGAATTAAGGAAAGTTAAGGACACTTACAAGGGTCCTAAGCACGACTAGAGACTCCTAGGAAGGGTGCTTGAGCTCCAAAATTCTCCAGAAGTGAAGTTGTGAAGTTTGCAAGTGAGTGTGCCCAATGTTGCAACATTGGAGCTCCTTATATACCCATTTTGATCATCTAGGATCATGCCAAGGAAGTCTACAAGTGTTATGAGATGCTTACAGGTGCCCCCTATGCATGAAATACCATTGGGGCAGCCCCTGGTATGTAAAACAAGCGTTTGGAGTCGGTTATCAGCCTTAACAGGCACCTGCCTGTATTTTCTGTCACTGTAGGTCGGACGTGGCCCGCGTAACAGACCACACAGGTCTTACGCGGCTGGTATGAGCCCCCGGTACAGGTTAAAAATGTTTCATCAATTGCATTTTAGGTCCCTGGTCCTTATATACGTGGTTTCAACTTTTTTTCTTGCATTTTTGACCCTCTAACTTGACTTTTAAGGGATCCAATACATATACAAACTTTGTTAAGTCCTTGGTTAACTTTATGATCACCCGAAAAGTCATAAATTTCAACGTTGACGCTTTTAACCCCTTGTATACGAATGTTATCATAACTTTCTCATACTTTATCAAAACCTCGTGAAATTTTTATCACTTATTCTAGTGACCATAATTAATCATTACGAAGCTTCGGGTTTGCTAAAAGGTCACTCAGAGGTATACTTTAAACATGCTGACACATTTAACCCCTGTAGTTTATAATTTCTCACTTTCTTTCACGATTAGCTTCGTATGATCCATGATTCATTCGTCTAAGGGTGTAAACATCGTGTAGGGTTATTGAAAGTCATATTTATCCGTTGTTGACATCTTGAATCCTTTTATTCACATATTTTCTATGTTTGTCAACTTTAGTCCTTCTAAAGTAATCTTTTACACGTTTAAAGCTTATGACACGTGTCGATACAATATTGGACATAAATTTACGAGGTGTTATAGTTTTCTAACTTTCTTTCAACTTTTTTACACTCAGTGCACTCAAACCCGATGGAATCGGAGCTTGTTCTGATATTCTACTCATTCATAGGGATGTATCAGTTCTAGATCTGAATTCCATCCGAGAGATGTTGATTTCGGGTTTGAACATGAACAACCGACTCGAACCGTGAACCGAACGGACTTGGGTGATTCCTGTTCGGTCGGGTCACTTGGAACGAGATAAGAGTTCTGATTGTTCAAGCAAGGTATCAAAACGTCTCGTTCAAACTACAAAACTTCAAGCAGAATCAAGTGACAAGACGATCAGGACGTCGGAACGGACTGCCGTCCGATCGGATTGCCATTCGATCGACCGGCCGTCCGATCGGGTTGCACTTTGGTTCCACACTTAAACTTTCATTCAAACTATTCAAGGACTTGGACGTTGAACGGATTACCGTCCGATCGGATTGTCATCCGATCGAGCGACCGTCCGATCGTGTGACGTCTAGGACTTTGGTACTTAAACAATTTTTACACAAGATAGCCACCCGATCGGATTGCTATCCGATCGAGTGACCGTCCTGCTGTGAACTTGTTCTCACACTGAGAAGCCTCGCCAATCGGATTGCCGTCCGATCGAACGACCGTTCGATCGACCAACCTGAAGGGTAGAGATACTTCTCTATCTTCAGAATGCTACAACGAAAACTTCAAAAGTCAAACCATCATACACAAAAACATCCTTACCAAGCAAGGTGACAATCCAATCGAATGGCCATCCGATCGGATTGCCATCGATCCTTGGTACACTTGAATCGTTTTACGTGCCGCTTATCGTTTATGCTATCGTTGACTGTTCAGGCTAATTCCGCTCTAAGCGCTCCCTTCAATCCACAATTCTATCGCTGTGAGTATACTCGAACCCTTTTTGCTTTACGCACTTTTGGGTGTTACATACGTTACTTATTCTAAATCACATCAACCACACTACGCAATACTTTAACGCTAACCGCTACTGTATGTTCTACGTGACTCGATGAATGCTTGTTTGTTATGTTTAAACATAGATTGCTGTCTACCTGCCTTAGCAACGATAGTACTATTTGTTTGGACTCAGCACCTGTTCACTCAGGGGTTGTTAAGGACAATTAATTACATGGTTCACAGTGGTGAATATGTATTACGAACTGCCTTGGGCAGTCAACCCGCAGTCATTGGTATCGATAGGATCATGTCGATAACTAACGTGCTTCACATCACACGTTGTACGTACTGGTTATGCGTAATCGATTTCGAACTCTACTATGCTATTATTAAACTTGTATGCTCACCTTTACACTATGTGTATTGACTGTTACTTTAACGTATGTGGCAGGTGCATAAAATGCTAGGACGCCTTGTTGCTGTGTGATGAAATCGAGGCTAGGAAAGAGTCCTAGAAACAAATAAATAAATTGTCTATTTTGAAATCTGAGTTGTCGGAACAGAACTACTTGTCTTGATTTTGTCTGTAATAACTAATAACTATGCTACTTATTATGTCATGGTATGGGACGTGATGCTTTTAAATAATTGGTAATCGTAGTTGTTATGGAAACTTCTAGACAATCTGTTTCGCTCAGTGCCACGCCCCGATGTTTCCGCTATCGGTTGGGGTGTGACAGTGGGCCATGCTTAAATGATTTTATATTTAATTATATTTCTTTTAATAAGTGGTGGGGCCTAATTGGAATTTAATAAATCTGAACATCCAAGAAATAATTTTGGAAAGAGTAAACTGCCAAAATGGTCCCTGAGGTTTGGTCACTTTTGCCACTTTAGTCCAAAACTTAAACCTTTTGAATCCAGGTCCCTATGGTTTCAATTTTATTGTCGTTTTCATCCAAAAGCAAAATATTCTCAGATTTTTCAGTGAACATTCAGTTTTTTTTTTGTCTTTTCCCCCTTTTAACGAAGGACAAAATGGTCAGATTTTTTTAACTTATTATAATAAAACGTTAAAAGACCATTTGCACTTCATTAAAAGGGAGGAAAAAGACAAAAAAACTGAATGTTAACTGAAAAATCTGACCAGATTTTGGATGAAAATGGCAACAAAATTGAAACCACAATGACCTAGATTCAAAAGGTTTGAGTTTTGGACTAAAGTGACAAAACCTCAGGGACCATTTTCGCAGTTTACTCTTTTGGAAATTAATAAATCTGAACATACTTGATCAATAAAAAGATAATTAAGTTAGTTTCGAAAAAAAAAAAAAACTCCGCAGTTTACTCTTAAGCCATTTTCGCGGCTTAAGGGCCCAACATCTTTTAGATGCTTTTTGTGGGGAGGGGTCTGTGATTGCTGATAGCCTGCTTAGGGCTACTACAGCTATGGTTAATTTGTGCTTGGGGGGGAGGTGCCCGAGGAGTCTGGCGGAGTTTGTTGCTTCTGCTCCTCTTACACCTCTTCTCAAACCAGATAATGGGATTAGGCCTATCGCTGTTGGGTCGATTTGGAGGAGGGTGATCTCCAAGGTGGCCATGAAAGGTGTTGGGAAGGAGATGGCCAAATACCTTGGCGATTTCCAGTTTGGGGTAGGGATTTCGTGTGGGGCAGAGGCCGTTCTTCATAGCGCGAACAGGTTCCTTAATGAGTACCACCAAGATGGGTCTCTTGCTATGCTTACTGTTGATTTTTTCGAACGCTTTTAATTTGGTTGATAGGACAGCCCTACTGTACGAGGTGAGGAAAATGTGTCCTTCTATTTCTACGTGGGTCGATTTTTTATATGGTCAACCAGCTAGATTATATGTGGGGGATGAGTATATTTGGTCTACTACTGGCGTTCAGCAGGGGGACCCCTTGGGGCCCCTCCTTTTTGCCCTTGTTCTACACCCCCTTGTTCACCGAATAAGGGATCGCTGCAAACTTCTATTTCACGCCTGGTACCTAGATGACGGAACGCTTATTGGAGATGCCACCCAAGTGGCTAATGCTTTAGATATCATTAGAGCTAAGGGTCCTTCCTTAGGGCTTCAACTTAATATAAAGAAAACTGAAGTGTTCTGGCCAACCTGCAATGGTGTAAAGGTTCAGGAGGGCTTATTCCCTCGGGGGATTGGGAGGCCGGTGCTGGGTGTGAAACTCCTAGGGGGTGCCGTTAGTCGTGATGCAGAGTTTATTAGTGGTATGGCTCTTAAAAGAGCGAACTGTGCAGTCGAGCTGATGAGGTGCCTTAAACGCCTACGGGACCCTCAGAGCGAGCTCCTCTTGCTTCGTTCTTGTATGAGTGTTGCTAAATTACTGTTTGGTCTTCGAACGTGTCAACCTTCTTTGGTCGGGGGAGCTGTCTCTGTTTTTTATGAAGGCCTCCGGGGAGCTTTAGAGGATATTGTTGTTTGTGGGGGTGCCTTTTTTGGAGATCTCCAGTGGAGGTTGGCTTCTCTCCCGACCCGGTTCGGAGGCTTAGGGATTGTACGGCCGAGGATGCCTCTTCATATGCTTTCGTGGCTTCAAGAGCCCAATCTTGGGGTTTACAAGACCACATACTACGAGAATGTGGTGGGGATGTTTTAGACTCCGATTACAGGAGTGCGTTGGACCTTTTGCATAGTTCTCTTCCCGACCTTGATATTGGCGGTTTCTACATTAAAGACACCACCCCTCCTAAATCCCAGAAAATTCTGGCGAATGCCTTATATGGCGAAATTGTCAAGAGGTTTGAAGAGAAGTTTGTTTTATCCCCTCGGCAAAGAGCTATGTTTGAATGTCTACGTGCCCCACATGCTCAGGATTTTCTGTCTGTCGCACCTATTGAAGGCTTGGGGCAACACATGTCGGCTGTGGAATACCGTGCTATCCTTAGATACCGACTGATGATTCCTTTGTTCCCAGTTGACGAGCCATGTCCGGTATGCCGCAAAGCGTGTTTGGATTCTTTCGGCGAGCACGCGATCCACTGTAAAGAGCTACCAGGGTTTAAATATCGGCATGATTTGGTGAGAGATGTGTTATGTGACGTTCTTAAGCGGGCTCTCTGCCAAAAATGAGGCTCCAGTAAATTTCCTGACTGACCCCTTAGAGGGGAGGTCCACTTTACGCCCGGCGGACATCCTTGTGTTTGGATGGGAAGGGGGAAACACGCTTGTGTAGATCTAACTGGAGTCTCCTCCCTTGTCGGGCTAAAGGACAAGGGCTTTGTCGTAGGGCAAGCGGTGCTCAAGGCAGAGGCGAGCAAAGTGGCAAAACATGAGAAAGCCTGCCTGGAGAATCAACATGTGTTTGTCCCGTTTGCGTTTGATACCTTTGGTGGTCTCGCTCCTGACGCTGTGCGACTTTTGAATCGGGTTCAAAAAGTCGTTAATAGTAATTCTTTGGCGCTAAAGGTTTCAAACTTTGTATTTAGTAGAATTGGTTTTTCTATTCAAAAGGGGGTGGCGGCACAACTTGTTGCCCGACTACCTGTTATTGCTTTGTAATTACCCTTTTTCGTGTGAAATAAAAAAAGAAATAGGAAGGAAAAAGATAATTAAGTGTGATATCAGATCTTGGTTGGGTTTGGTCTTCGAAATCGGTCGCTAGGGCTTACAATCAGGAGGATTCTGCTGCTGGAGACATCTTTACTTGCGAATCATCAGGTATCAACAGCATATACTTCTTCTTCTAATCTTTTGTTGCGATTCGATACGATACAATACATAAATGTTACAGCATTGCTGTATCCTATCCTATCCTGCTTATGATTTTATTGTGCTATCTGTGCATATGTTTATGATTTTGAGATTGCAGATGTCGCTATGCAACTCTATTTAAAATGCGCAAGAATTTGAAGTTGAAATCGTTTATCTGCCCTAGAAAGCTAGAAATCGAATGTTTTTTTAGGTCTTTTTTGGAATTGCATGCTTCATTGAATACACTCTAGTTTTTGTTTGTATTTTGGGATTATTACTAATGTTATGCAATAGATTATTAGCATAGTTCAAATTAGTGGTTAATGTTACACATCTTCTTCTAGGCTATTGCTATACATACATATTACTTGAATCTGTTATTAGCCAATCAATCTACTGAAACTCAAAACTGTGTTCTTCTATGAATTGAATGTTGTATACCTTATGTAATACCTTACCTAAATTCCACATCGACTGTGGACATGAGAGATGTTCTACATAAGAAATCAGAAATGTCCCGAATTAAATACCATTGACGGGTTTTGGGGCGCATTGTTTGTGGATGATTGAACTCCATAGTTAAACATGCTTGGGTTGGAGTAATTCCATGATGGGTGACGTCATTAATTGGTACGAGGGCCAGATGTTACAGCTTACATCCGCTTTAACTCTGGCCGGTCTTATTTTATAGTTATAGCAATAGAAAAGTGTGAAAAAAAATCAAAAGGATAAATTAAATGCATGGTCTTAATGAGATGGTTAAAAACGGAAAATACTTTTATAATTAAATATTTGACTTATTATGTTGAATATTTATATTTCTTTTGCAGGTTAAAAGACTTGATTGCTTGTAAGTTAAGTAACATTAATGGAAAATTCCGAAGCATCAGTTTCCTCAACTGCAACCCGTACATGGCATGACTTTTTGGAGCGAATGCGACAACCTTCTGCTACAGAATTTGTTAAGCAGATCAAAAATTTTATCGTGTCATTATCAAACAATGCTCCTGATCCAGATAGAGACGCTGCATCCGTACAAGAGTTTTTCAGCAATATGGAAGCCAGTTTCCGGGCCCATCCTCTATGGGCTGGTCGAACCGAAGAAGAATTAGATAGTACGGGTGAAGGCCTGGAGAAGTACATAATGACAAAATTATTCACTCGCGTGTTCGCTACACACCCAGATGATATCAAGACAGACAGTGAATTCAACAGGAAATCGGCTTTGATCCAACAATTTATACATCCCGATCACTTGGAAATTCAACCGATATATCGGAACGAAACATCATGGTTACAAGCCCAGGAAGAACTTCTGAAAATCAACACGTATAAATCACCACGAGACAAACTGGCGTGCATCCTTAGCTGTTGTAAGGTTATTAGTAATTCGATGTTTAACGCCTCGGTTTCTAGTAATGAAAATCCACCTGGGGCTGATGACTTTTTTCCTGTTTTGATCTACGTTACGATTAAAGCAAACCCTCCTCAGTTTCACTCAAATTTGATGTATATTCAAAGGTACAGAAACAAATCCCGACTAGTTGGAGAAGCAGCTTATGTTTTCACCAATATGCTCTCTGCAGAATCGTTTATTTTGAACATTGATGCAAAAGCATTGTCGATGAATGAAACCGAGTTCGTGAAGAATATGGAATCTGCGCAAATAGTTGTTTCGGGGCTTTCTAGGGACTACAATGGTGAACATCTGCAGAGTCAAAGTGGTCAAAGTCAAAGTGTATCGGAATCGAAGTTGAAAGAAGTCCCGTCAGTTTCGGATTTGGAGAATAAAGGTGCGAGTATGCTTGTGATGGACGAAGAAGTAAGTGAAAAGTTTGAGAATTTTCGGTATTTGTACTCGAAAGCTGGAGATTTAACAGTAGGTGAGGTAGAAGATTTGTTAAACGGTTATAAGCAACTCGTGTTCAAGTATGCTTGTCTTGCTAAAGGGATGGGTGTTCCGGTGGTGCAGCCAGAAGCTCCTGGAACCCAAACCAGCGGTGAAACAAGAGATGATGGTAAAAAGGAAGGGTTGGGTGTAGCGGAACCACCACCGGAAACCGTAATTGGTGGTGAAATGGTGAATGCACCGGAAAACGATGTTCAGGTAGAGGCTGTTAGAGTAGAAGTTGATCGGAATGATGGTGTAGGAGCTTCAACACATGAATCTCCGGTGACCGGAGAAGTTGCTTCTGAAACTGAGGAAAATGTTGAAAAATAAATTGTGTATTTTTAGATTTTATTGTGGATTAGATCTTCCATTTCTATTTATCTGTAATAACAAATACACGAGTAGGTACTCAAAAGTTTGTTTTTTGCACAAACATCAAGTACTTGAAAGTTTGTTTTTTGCATAAACATGAAGGTACATTGTTATAAACGGAGATCAGATGAAAGTGTATGTTTAATTTGTCAGTTAACCTCTTAATTTTATCTATAAAGATATAGATTTGGTTAGGGTTATTGAAGTTTTGGCCTTGAGGCATAAATTATAGTCAAATTTCAGTTTATTTCTTTTGAGAAATTATACATATAATATGTTACTTAACCATAATGGCATAATACATTTGGTCATTTAAATTAAAGAAAAAAATATATGGATAATCTATGTGTTTTGCAGAATTTAGGAATTGGTCATTGTATATGAAAACTACACCGATGATCCAAGCTTACGTAGACGCTCAACACCTTTTATCCCCTGGTTGGATATCAGTTTATACAAGCGACCATCCAAGTGGGGGACTAAAAGTGTTATCCGTTTGCATACGTTTAAATCATTGGTGTAGTTTTTTAAAGTTATGGACTAAATCCAAAATTTTGACATACCACATGAATAATCTGTGCATTTTTTTCTTCATTAAATGGCTTGCCTTGATTCTTCAGGTTTCAATGCCCTTCTTATTTCTTAACCTCCAAAACTACTTTTTTTTCTTCGTAAAAACAAAATAAAAAATAAAAAAATCAATGAAAGTCAAGTCTAAGCTAGGTTATATTTTGTTAAGTTGTCCAATCAAATTATTCTCATGATAACTAACAATAAGATAGAGTAGTCATGCTAATCACACACGGAGAAAATTATTTTCACATCCCAAAGCGCCGCGCTATGGCCAAAGCGCGGCGCTATGCTCGACAAAAGGTGCTTCGATTGACGTTTGAGACATTCCCTACTGTTTGACAGACATAAAGCTGATTATGATGTTTTGTCGTTAACCCTAAGCGCCGCGCTTTGGCCATAGCGCGGCGCTTCGACCCAAATTTTCACTTTTAAAAGCAAGCTACTGATTGAGGTTTCTTCTTCAGAAAAGCATACGTTCTTCTTCTTCTTCTTCTTCTTCTTCAGAAAAGCATCGTTCGAGACAAGGTCACACTCAATACGTTGTTTACAAACATACATGGGTATTCGAGTGTTTTGTTGTTTGTTGTTTACAAAAAACGATGTCGTGGTTAAACAACTATATTTTCGGTCAATATTCTGACGAGACAGTTGTTCCTGATTCTTACGAGGGGACCGCTATTTCTGACTCGTATGAGAAACCGGTCTCGTCCAACTTGAGGGAGGCAGAGGTTGTATCTGGCATTCGTTATCGTGATAACACGGTGACGCTGGATTTGAATACCCCTGTGGAGGACCCTTACGCACAACAAGGTTATTCGAATTTCGGTTACGGTGGCGAGTACAGCTTTGTATAGCAGGAGTGTGGTCCAAACGACAGTTACGGTTGTCAACAGAGCTTACAAGGTTATTCGAATTTCGGTTACGGTGGCGAGCACAACTTTGAACATCAAGTATATTCGGACCTCGGTGACGATGGTGAGCTGGGGGATGTGTCTGTTGACGAGGAAGGCTGTTACCCGGTTACGTTTTCGTTTGATACAACGCAGACCTTTTCGTCACGTAAAGAGTTGGTGCGTTGGGTACAAGACACGGCAAAAGACAACGGTTACCTCATTGTGACTAAGAGGTCGAATAAAAGAGGAGAGAATTACAAGATTTGGTTTCAATGTACTTTTGGTGGGGAGCATAAGAGTATAGCTACACAGAGGAAAACGGGTAGCAAGAAAATAGGCTGCCCGTTCGAGATGATCGGGTTTTCGGAATCATCCGGAAGTGTTTGGAGGATCGAGGTGACGAAGGCGAAGCATAACCACACTCCTATTGAAAACTTAGAGGGTCACGCGTATGCGAGAAGGCTTTCTTCGGAGGATACAAAACTGGTTAAGGAGCTGGCAGAGCAAGACATTCCCAACCAAAGTACCTGGCGAACGCTGACAAAAAACAATCCGGCTAGAAAGCTTATTCCGAAAGATATACACAACGCTGTTCAGAAGATCAACGCCGAAAAAATGTCGGTAAGTCTCCGATGCAAAAACTTGAAAGCATTCTTCTCGAAAAAAATTACACTTATTACATGCGCACGAATGAGATATCAAACGAAGTTGAAGATGTCTTCTTTGTTCACGAAAGATCATTCAATATGTGGTGTGCCTTCCCGCATGTGCTAATGATTGACGCCACCTACAAAACGAACATGTACAACCTGCCATTTGTTCAGGTCGTAGGCATGACGTCGACAAACAAATCGTTTACGGCTGCTTGTGCGGTAATTTCCGCTGAGAAGTCAGAGAACTACCTATGGGTGTTGCAGAGGATCAAGTCTATGCTGGTAGGATGTATGGAACCGCGCGTGATTTTAACAGACAGGGATTTTGCGCTAATGAACGCGTGTGAACAAGTTTTTCCAAAAGCGCATAAGTATCTTTATCGGTTCCATATTCAACAAAATATTAATAAGAACAGCAAGAATAAATTCTCTGACAAGGAATGGAAAGAATTCGTACGTAGATTTTGGTTATTGTGCGAGTCTACGACCGAGGAAATATACAGGTATAACTTGGAAAACCTTGAAGCACAGCTGAAAGAAGGTGACCGTGAACGTAGGTATTTCTTACATAATTATGTTCAAATTTTATATAATAACAAAAACTGACTATTTACGTTTTTTTTTAATTTTAGAGGTTTTTGATTATTTGAAGAAATCCTGGTTGGATCCGTACTGTGAAAAGTTTGTATCATGCTGGATTAACAAAACTATCAACTTTCACCAAACTACGACCAACAGGGTTGAGGGCATGCATGCAACACTAAAAAGTCACTTTCCAAGTCATCGCAACACACTGGATAAACTTGTACTGTATGTTGATCATGTTGTTGATAGACAATACACCGAGATTAGTAGTAGCTTTGAAACAAGCCTCCGAAAAGTGATGACGCACCACAAGAAGCAGCCCATGCTTGCATATATTCTCAGAAAAGTTTCAATATATGCGATTGAGCTTTTGAGTAGGGAACTAAAATGTAAGGAAGACGGGTTGAGAGCCTACGGTGCAAGCTGTGGTTGCCAACTTTTTACCAGCTGTGGTTTGCCATGTGCCTGTCGTTTGGAAAAGTTGGAAAATAAAGGTAATTAATATCTTTGACCTTTCTCGTTATGATTCTGCCACCTAATTTGTTTTCATCCACAGGTCAGCAACTCCGGATCACACACATAGACGTGTTCTGGAAGAAGCTTAACTTCAAGCCTGCAAAGAAAAACATAGAGGATATCGATGTAGACGCGAAATTTGAAAAATTGAAACAAAAGATCGATCCAACACCCCCTCAAGTGAAAAGGAGCTTCTTTGAAAAGTTTCAGCAAATCCTCAATCCAGGGAACAATAACAAAAAACCTCCTGCTGTTCTGAAGAAAACTCGTGGTCGCCCAACATTGAAAACGCAGGAAGAAAGAAAGGTTGAAGCCGCTAGAAAAAGCTCGTACATTCCGTCGGAAGAAACTTGGGTCGAGGCCTCAGATGATCTTCCCCGTCACAGCTCGTACATATCACCCGAAGATTCTAGAAGACAAAACAATACCAAACCGATCAACCTGCACCCTGATTTCCCGATGATCAAGCTCGGTCCTAAGACGGATATAGCGATCTGTAACTACGCATCTCAGATTCCCGAAGTGATCCATCCATACATCGTTAGAATAAAGGACGTGAAACCAGATGGTCATTGTGGGTTTCGATCGGTGGCTGTTGGGTTAGGAGTGAAACAAAATTCATATTTGATGATCCGGAAACAACTTATAAAGGAGTTACGTACGAACGAATCGCTTTGGAGGCAGTTTTTCGATCCGGAAAACATAGGACATTATGATGCGCTGCTTAGACGGATCGATTTCGAGGGGGTGGGACGAGCAGATATCGAAAATTACATGACGATGCCTGACACGGGGTTTCTTATTGCCCAACGATACGGTGTGATTGTTCACACCTTCGACATGCGTGGGAGCAATACAATTTTCCCTCTGCTGGGCGGGCCAAACGAAGCTGAGCAACCTCACCTGGTGGTTGCGGTTGTGTTCGTCGACCATGGGCATTTCATACATGTAGAGCTTGGAGGTTGTTATCCAATGCCTCCCCAAACCCACTCTGGACAGCGAACAGAACAGAGCGCGCAGCAGCCTGGCACACATTATACAGGGATCAGATCAACGCGTACGAAATGCTTACTTATCATGCCCCTGACCTTAATGTAACCCCATATGTTCACGATGTAGGTTAAATGTGTTTAATAATAATCACGTTTGTGTTTGTTCAATATATGCGTTACATCACGTTAAAAACCGAATGTCACCGACACGACCCAATCAGATTCAATACGCACTTGTACGACCCAAAATGACCATATACATCATAATACTACAATTAATGAAAAAATACGTCATGTTCATGTGCGGTAGGCGGTTGATACACATAACACCTCTTACAGGAGTACTTGTGCTTTCAAACCCAAATGATACGATATAACGGAATAAGACATCACACGTAACCGATTTGACCCGGAACTTGCAGTATACTCCATATATAATAAAAAATGATGTATAATGGAAAAAAACGTAAAATTTAGACTATTATCGACGCGTTTGTGAATTAAAAACAATTTTAAAAAATTTTAAAAAGGCCCAAAGCGCCCCGCTATGGCCAAAGCTAAGCGCTTTGCCCTTAAATAAAAACAGAAGCGCCCCGCTATGGCCAAAGCGGGGCGCTTTGGTCCCTCGTTATACCTGAAGCGGGGCAGCTTCTCCCCCATTTCAACACAAAACACACACAAAAGGTGCGATTTACACACACGTGAGCCGGATCATCAACGTTTTCAAGCTTTCAACCGCTAAAAGGTACGATCTAACTTCATTTATTGTTTTGGTTCATGTTACGTGTTTCAGTTTGTTTGATTTTTGTTTGATTTGGGCGTTTGGATCGATCGGGTGGGGCTGTTCTTCATCACGAAGAACCAAAGCGCCGCGCCGAGGCCAAAGCGCGGCGCTTTGGTTCATGTTTATTTTTTTTTAATATTATTTGTTTAATAATATTTGTTTAATATTATTTGTTTAATAATATTTGTTTAATATTATTTGTTTATTATTTTATATTTAATATTATTTGTTTATTATTTAAATTGTTTAGTAATATTATTTGTTTATTCTTTTATATTTAATTTTATTTGTTTATTATTTATATTTAATATTATTTGTTTATTTCAACGTGCAGGGATGGATTCCTCCGATGACGAGATTGAGCATACGGAGGCTGAGGGAGAGGTGGGAGATGAGGGAGAGCAGGGAGAGCCGGCATGTCCGTACCTGCAGTTTCCGCCGGGGTCACGGGCGAGGGGGAGATGCGCGAGGTTGCGCGCCATCCCCATTGGGGAGCATGTAGGGATAGACTAGGGCCTGCTGGATACCGTGGGAGAGGCCGCGCGGACGCGTGAGATAGTTGGACTAGATACTCCTTGGTCGCGCCTATTTGAGTTAGCGATGGAGGACTCGTACCCTGAGTTTACGTGGGAGTTTCTTTCCACGTTTACATACGCGCCGCATCCGGCGGATTACGTGGAGGACCCGGATTTTCCAGTCCACGAGGTTACATTCCGTCTCGCCGATCAGGAGTTTCAGATGAGTGTGCGGCAGTTTGCTGTCCATACAGGTTTGTTTAAATAATATTATTTATTATTTTATATTTAATATCATTTGTTTATTTAATGTTATTTGTTTATTTAATATTATTTGTTTATTATTATTATTTGTTTATTTAATGTTATTTGTTTATTTAATATTATTTGTTTATTATTATTATTTGTTTATTTAATATTATTTGTTTATACAGGTTTGTACACAGAGCCCGAGCTTGATACTGATTTATATACGCAGGCGGTTACGGCGATGAACAGGCAGACGCTTATCAGTTTCTGGAGGGTCATTTCCAGGGTTCCCTTTGGGAAATCCTGGCAAAAGGCCACCACCATTAAAGACCCCTTGTTCCGATACCTGCACCATGTTATCGCGGCAACTATCGTGCCGCGGGGTGCCAGCAGGGAGAAGGTCAACCTCAGTGACCTTTTCTTTCTATACTGCCTACTGCGCCGCCAACCCTGCGATCTAGCAGCCTGCCTGGCAGATTACTTTGCCACAGCATACCACCGGCAGCTCCGCGGGTTCGTGCACACTGGCTCATACATCACCGCCATTGCACGCTCGCTAGGGCTCGTGCCCGAGCATGATCCGGAGCTGTCCGATCCGGTCCCGTCTACCAGGTTGGGCCGCGCGTCAGTATCTGCCATGCAGATTACCCGTACCTTTGATGTTGGTCTGAGGTTTCGGGGACGTGACGGGCTGATTTGGCATCCGGAGGTGATGCCGGAGGTCATCCCGGTTGTTATTGAGGTGAGGGCTGGAGTGTTAGCCCCTCCTGATGTTCAGGCGGCCGCTCGGCAGGCTCAGCTACAGGCTCAGGCTCAGGCTCAGCCTGTATTAGAGGATCCGGCTCAGGAGGAGCATATCGAGGAGATCCCGGTACCACCAGTTCAGCCAGCTCCTGAGCCGCCACAGTACCCGCAGCACGTTTACGCTGACCTGCCTCCGGTAGCGCGTGAGGTGGCTCGGGACTTCGACCGGCGCCTCAGACGCCAGGGCGCACGCATTGACTGGATCGTCGAGACGCTTGTTGCTCTACGAGAGCACGCTGGGTTGCCTCCACTTCCCCTCCCACCGTCCCCACCGCACGAGGATTAGTACCTTAGTTTGTTTGTATAGTGATTTGTTATGTATTATGTACTCAGTTGTACCTTTTTGTATGTACAAACTGATATATATAAATATATATATTGCAGTTAATCTTCTATTTACATCACGTTGGTTTTGGATTGTTTACGTTTAATTCTTATGGCTTTTTGTACATTTTAACGTGTTCGTTTAATTTAACAAAATAAACAAGGTTAACAGTTTATAAAGACGCACTTATATTATATACGTTCTATAAAAATAATGACGTAAAAAACGTAATTATAAAAAAACGTATTATAAAACTCAAATACAATTTTTTCCTCCAAAAAACACTACCAAACTAACCCACATCTCACCTATTTAAAAAAAAAACAACACAAACTTCAGCACACGCTTTTTGTCTTTTTGCACACTCAAAGCGCCCCGCTTTGGCCATAGCGGGGCGCTTTGAGTGTGCAAAAAGACAAACACCGTGTGCGAATAGACCAGGCCTTTATTAAACTATCATTTTTGTTGTATAAAGCACAAGTTTTTAAACCATCCTACACATCCTTCAAATCAATAATCTATATCGGGGTGACAAGTTACAATCATGTAACTTTAGCATGACTTGCGCAATCCTATTTATATATACCAGTTGTTAAAACAACAAATAACCAACATCGGATGTTACAGACGTCTCCCAGTTCCGAGGCTTAAAGGGTTTTGCAAAACAACAAATCACTAGTCTTAACGCAGGAGATGGTTTTTTGCGTTTGGACTCAGACGTGAGAATAATTTAAACCTACTACTTCGTAATGAGCCCACCTACTACGTCAGCAGTTAAAACGGGTTAAATATTTTGGACCTGTTTACTAAACCCATATTAAAACCCCTACCCGACCCACATGAAAGAAAGTAAACCCCAGTTGACATGGCCTACGTCGGCGTTTGAACTCTGAAGAAACCTCCTCCTCCTCCTCCTCTCTCTCTCTCTCTCTCTCTCTCTCTCTCTCTCATGGCAACAGGAGCTTATTTCCTAACAATATCATCATCATCATCTTCTTCATGTCAAATCAAATTATTTACCACCGGAATTTCAATTCAGACGAAATATGAACCTCACCGAAGAAGAACCATACCTAAAATCTCATGTTGTGCTAATTCTCCATTGCAGAATAAAAGTGAGGAGATACCGTGATTGTTACTTTGTTGTTTAACAGTCTCTGTTTGAAAAATTTATGTTGAATTTTGATTTTTGCTCTTCGTTAGTATCGATCGCCTGAAGCATACACTTTTTCTGTAAGTTATTAAGCAACAAGAAATTATAGGTTTGAAGTCAATCTGTCTCATTTTGCTTCGATTTGATCGTGATCACATCGGAATTCCCTAAAATAATTTAGATCATTTATGTTTAAGCTGATTAAGAACATAAAATTTATCCCAAAACATACGCATACAAGTAACTGTAACGTATATCATGAAAGTTTTGATTAATATAATAAGGTTGATTTTGAAGGATGTTTATGTGCATTTAACATGTTTGATAAAATTGCAGGGCCATTAACTTCAACTGATATCACTGGTTCATCAAAGGATGGCGCTGGAATCCGTGTGGCGTATCAGGTATGAGACTGCATACCGGATTACCGGGTGCTCTGTATTAAAAAGAGTGATGCAATGCCTTATCGCCTCGGTTTAAAAAGGTGCGCCTCATGTATTTCTGGGTGTGTAGGAGATTTATATGTAAAAAAAAACAACTAAAGGGAATGAAGAAACTATGAAATGTTTACTTGAAAAGTTGTTTGATATGTAAAACAGATGAGAGAGACGCAATTTCTGGTTCTAAATAAAGCTTATTTGGTTGTACATAGATGCGTGCCTGGATGTTTTGGTTAGATTATTAACATTACAGTACATCTAAGGGTGCAAACGAGCTCGATTAACTAATGAGAGCTTCCGTTCGAGTTTTGCTTTCAAAGCTCGAGCTCAGCTCGTTTATTATCTATTAATTAATATATTAAATAAAAATAATTTTAAATAACAAACTCGTTTAGGCTCGTGAGCTCGATAAGTGAAGCTCGGGCTCGGCTCGTAAACAAGTTTAAATAAGCTCAGCTCGGCTCGTTTAATAGACAACTTTAAATAAGGGGTAAATGTTATTAACTATAATTAAAAACTAATATTACACTAAGGCTCGTCGAGCCTGACGAGCTTCACATGCCAGGCTCGATAAATAAATGAGCTTTATTTTAGGCTCAAGCTCGGCTCGTTTCGAGCTTTTTCTTGAGCCGATCTCAAGCAGCTCGGCTCGTTTGCACCCCTAAGTACATCTGTCATTAATGGATTTACAAACTAATAATCTTCCTTGTGAAGGGCGTTAGTGGGGCGTACAGCGAATCTGCAGCTGAGAAAGCATATCCAAATTGTGAAACTGTCCCTTGTGAGCAGTTTGATATTGCATTTCAGGTATGAGCGCAATTTTTATTCACTATTACTGATCATTCTGACATTCATTCACTTATATTTCTATTAATATATTGTTTCATCATACCGTTTATGAATATGAATATGCAGTCAAATGTTAATTTATAAATGCAGGCAGTTGAAAACTGGATCGCAGACAGGGCTGTTTTGCCTGCTGAGAATTCTCTGGGTGGTAGCATCCACCGAAACTATGATCTTTTACTTCGTCACAGGTTACATATTGTTGGAGAAGTGCAACTTTCTGTCCGACACTGCTTATTAGCAAATCATGGTGTCAAACTTGAAGATCTTAAAAGGGTTCTCAGTCATCCGCAAGTAAGTTTTTTTGCATATTAACTCTTCCTTATTGTAGCTTGAATGTTGACAAAGATCATAATAATTGTTTGCAGGCTCTTGCACAGTGTGAGCACAAATTAACGAGTCTACAAGTGGTTAGGGAATCTGTTGATGATACAGCTGGTGCTGCACAGGTTGGTTGGGTTGATAATGGATCATTTTTGTACCGGTCAATGGTTTGGGTTGTTGACCCAAAGGAATTATCATCCAAAATTTTAATGTTTATATAAATAATTTGTGTTTCACATATGATTACAATATTTCTTTCAAATAATTTCAGTTTGTTGCTCTGCATAAACTCAAAGACACAGCTGCAGTTGCGAGTATAAGTGCTGCAAGGATATATGATTTGAATGTTCTAGCTCAAGATATACAGGTCTGATTTCTTCCTCGGTTAAAAAATTCTTTCCGAATTGACGCGTTTAAGTTCTGAATATTTCGTTGATTTGCAGGACGATTCAGACAATATCACTCGCTTTCTGATGCTAGCAAGAGATCCAATTATTCCTGGCACCGATAGACCCTTCAAAGTGGGTGATTTAATCAAACATATTGCAAATAAAAAATGTTTTTTTTTTCTATTAGTTTATAATTACTAATTTCTTTTTTCAATTTTATGCAGACTAGCATAGTTTTTTCTCTCGATGAGGGTCCCGGTATGCTTTACAAGGCACTTGCTGTTTTTTCTATGAGAGATATCAATCTCACCAAGGTCATATTCAATCTATACCGCATCTCGTTGCTTCATGTTATGTCAAATTTGGAGGTGGCGGGTAGTTCTCTAAGACTAGTAGGTGTCAATAGGAGTGTTCATCGAATCGAATAACGAATTTTCGAATTTCTAGAATCGATTTTTCGAATAATAATTTATATTTTTGCTTGAATTCTAATTCGATAAAAAAACCAGCCAATTTGATTAGTATTCGATTAAAATTTCGAATTCAAATCGAATTCGGATAAATTAGAATAAATTTGTTTTGATTTAAAGCTAGGTTTAAGTTAGGAGCTTGATAATGGGTTTGGTAAAGGGCTATTTTAAGATCTATAACAAAATTTATAGATAAATATCTATAGCCCAACTTAGAGTTATATGTGTATTATAAATTAATATAGTAAATATATGTATGTATAATTTTAATTCGAATTTCGAATCGAATTTAAAATTATTAATTCATATTCGATTTACTGGACTCGAATTGAATCGAATTCGAATTCAAATTCTTAATAATCGAAACGAATTCTTGATAATCCAATGGACCTGGTCGAATTGGGTTGACCCACACATTTTTGTCATAAATTTTTCTCTTAGAACTAAATTATGTTTCGTATATGGCAAAAAAAACTATATTATTATTACATTAATAATTTAACTTTATTATATGGAAGCTGTTTAGATGGTTGTATACATTAATAATGCACCCTAGGTGCATTTTACTAGTTTAATGTTTACTTTTAGCTAAACATTTTGTTTGGTATGACCCGTTTGAACCATTGATATTGTCACCACTACTGCATTTATTTGCTGTATATTAACGTCAAAATTATTGTTGCTTTTTTCAGTCTGATTTATAACTGTTTCTCTTTACCTGGTTTTATAATCTTTATTTGTTTTCATGTAATTAGATTGAAAGTCGTCCTCAGCGGAAACGTCCTCTTCTACGGCTTGTTGGAAACAATGATGGTTTGAAGTAAGTATAAATGTATATGTATAATATGATATTTATATGTAATTATTCTATGACTAGAACCAAAATTAGCTTCCCTCTGGGCTGTGGTTTGGTGATATTAAATTACATGGAGGGTTCATTGACCCAGAAAAGTTGACCCAAGGCTGGCTTTCGGATCAATCATTTTTTTTTGAGAGCCAAAGTCAAACTAGGGCTGCACACTGTAGTTGACCCCGAAAAGGTGACCGATGGGCTGCCCTTGATGTTAAAAGTACTTGAAAGTATACAATATAAAGTTATCTAAATATTCAATTACTCACTGAAAAACACAAGGTAAACCCTTTAAACGGAGTCAAAGTCAAACAATTCATAGACAAAGGGTACACAACAATATAAACAACTTTACAATGTCAATGGGTCCTGGTTGAAAGGTTGACCCGTCAGGTTTGACCATCTTTTGTAGTAACTCAACGCGACTGTGATTTTGTTTATGCTAACCATGCAAGTCGTTTGTCAAAATTTATTTATAGGCATTTCGACTATCTCTTCTACTGTGATTTTGAAGCATCAATGGCTGACCACAATGCCCAAAATGCGCTTAATCATTTAAAGGTGAAAATGCATATTTCTTTTTCATTCTCGAGTCTCGACTTCTAAACAATCTACTATAATACAATAATCTTTCCTCTTCTCGCAGGAGTTCGCGACGTTTTTAAGAGTTCTGGGGAGCTACCCAATGGACGTCAACTTGTTATGAGTATATAAACCAACCGAAAATTTTTTGACTCATCTTGGTCAAACTCTAGATGGTAATACATTGAAGGTCAAACGTTAAAATCCCCACACGCCGATTCAGATGATTGTCATATACGTTGTAGAAACCTGATCAACTCTTAGATGGTAACACCTTAAGATCGATGCTTCAAAATTTGGAAAGAAAATAGATCCAAATATTACCGACCAATGCTACTTGGTTCCTGTTTGAGAATAGTTACGGTTTAGTTTGATTTTGAAGTTATTAACCAAGCAAGTATAGCTTGGCTTGCAGTTCTTACCAGTCTAGCTGCTTAAAGTTAAACATAAATGTAGGTTTTTTTTATTCATGCTAAGCGCGTTATTATTCTTTACTCACCCGAGATATGATATTATTTTTTACATGTGCGGATGTGGTATAGTATCGTGTCTCTTCTTGAAATTGTTGGTGGTAAAACGTCTTTGTGTACAAAGAAAAAGTCCAACAATCGGACGTTAGATTGTCGAAGTATGTTTCAAACATGTTATGGTTACAAAAATATTGTTTGTTGAAGATATTTGACATTAGATCGCCACCTTGTTGGTGGTTTAGAAATTATTATTTATTCAGGATGAATTGGTGTTAAGATCACGACGACTTCACAGGTTGGTAAGTTTCAGGTTGGTGAGATGAATTAAATCTGAATACAACCTACGTGTTTATTCGTGTCATTTATCTAAACGTATAAAGCCGATTGACGAGTTATAAACGAGTTAACGGGTTGTAGTTAAGTTATAAGCAAGTTAAACGTATGCAATCATGTGTTCTTTTCTCATAAAGATGATTGAAAAAATCTCATACATGATCTCTGCTTATTCCACACCTTTATAGATACATCTCAAGAATAATAATCTCAGTTCAAATCCCGCATGATTCCGTTCACCTCACAGCGATCCTAGCCGCACCAGTAAATGGTGAACTTGTGACCAAATGACGCTTGTTGGCTAACCCCACCCGACATCCTGTATTTACGCGACATGGGCCGGTCTTTGATATCACTGATTTTGGTGACGTTGACCTTTGACCAGATGACAGAGCTGGCTTAGAGGGTGGTGACTGGGGTCGAACCATGGCTCCAGTTTCCCTTAGTCTAATCGCATCCCATCGGTTGGACCAACTCCAAGCCCAATCAAAATGCTTTGGGTCCACAACTGCAGATTTGGGTGATTGTGAGTTCCTCCACATCTGCTGACGCGAGAATGCATACGCCAATGCCTTTTCTCTTCTTTCGGCAGCCTCCTTTTTGCTTCGTAAGCTGGCTTCTACTTGTGCCTTTGATTTCGGACTCAAATCAAACGCTTGCTGTAGAATAAGCCCAGTGTAAGTCTCAATTATATATAAATATATAATGATTGATGACACTAAAATATGCGGTACTTTTGTGGGTCCCATCTCAAATGAATGGACCCACATTGATGTACGGCTAGAGGAACTAACCTTCTCAAGAACCTTTTGACGCTTCTTGATTTGCTGTCGTTGGAGAGTCTCGTTGACTTCAGCCATTCGCATACTCCTGGCCCGAACTTGAGACTGGACACGACCCATTGTCTGTATGCGCATTAAGGCAGACGTCGTTTGACGTTTAACTGCCTGCCCTTGAAGCCACAATTTCAGTCTCCTCATGGCTCTCAAAGACCGGAAAGCCCTTCTTGCCTTAAAACAACAAACAAATAAAAAAAATCGTGTCACATCTCGGTCACAATAATTTTTTAGTAATAACTAACTCATCAAAAAGATCATTACCGTGTACCCACGATAAGCCGCCTGAATCTTGGTGGCACTGATTTCCTCACTTGTAGCAGCAGATTGAGACACAACATCTTCTGCAACGATTGTGGTGTATGTGATCGTATCCACATCCACGTGTTTGATCTGCTCATTCTCGGGAACTATGAACTCCATGTCCATAATTGAATGATACTGAGGGGTAGGGTTAGCCAATGCAGCTTCTGTGTGAGATGAACATGCATCCAAACTCACTTGATTTACTTGCAATGAGTTTTTGGGATTTGATTTTGATTTATTGGATCTCTGCAATGATGGACAAGTTAGTTATTAACTCTCATAGGCATTTATACAAACATTTGGTATGCAAGAAAGAAGTGGCAACACATACACACCTTCTCTTTCTTGATCTTGGAAATAGAAACAGCTTTCTTCATTGCAGAAAACCAGCTCTTCTTCCCCATTTGAACCTCTGAAAAAAAGAAAAAAAATAATAACTATTCAACTTCAAAAAATATAGATCTGCCACTAGAAAACTGAGTCGTTTCATAAGGTGATGTTCGATGGAAACGCGTAGGGAACATATTTAGCGACAATTTTTTGACAAAACTGATTTTGTCGAAAATTTGTCGTTGAAAACACTATTTGACAAATTTCCAACACGAGGTGTGAAAATAATACCTCCTTACAAAAATCAATTAAATATAAAAAAATGCCCATTTATCGCACCTAGAAAACTGGGTCGTCTCTGACAATGATATTAACAGAAATGCGGAAACATATTTAGCGACAATTTTCCGACAAAACTGTTTCTGTCGGAAAATTCGTCGTTGGAAACATTTGTGACAAATTTTCTACACATTTCCAACGAGTGGTGTTAAAATAATTCCTGTTAAAAAACCAATTTAACATTAGATGTTATCCATTTACCCCTACGAGAAAACTGGGTCGATTCTAAAGTCAATGTTCGCCAGATATGTGTAGGAAACAGCATTTAGCGACAGTTTTCTGACAAAAATGATTTCGTCGGAAGATCTGTCGTTGGAAACATTTTTTTGGACAAAAACATTTCCTACGCAGAAATGCGTAGGAAACAGCATTTAGCAACGGTTAAGATGATTTCGTCGGAAGATCTTCCGTCGTTGGAAACACTTTTGGACAAAAACTTTTCCTACGCGTTTCCTACGAAAACAATTTCCTACCTGCAACAACGACGGAAAGATTGAATCCTTGTCTTATTTTTCCTTAGTTGAAAAGGAAGCAGTAGAAAAGGATAATCCCTGTTGTTGCTAGAGATTCGGGAGGTGAAGAGAAGAGATCCTGAGAATGAGAAGAATGTTGGTTGCAGGTTCATCACAATGCTGGACCACCAGCAACATATACCACCCAAAATGCCTATTTTTGGAACCGTAAAAGGTGGTACTTGTATGGAAGAAAACTCCTTTTCCAACTTTGGAGAGTCATTTTAACCCCAAGTTAACCATTTATTTTGCACACCATTTAAATTTGTTTACATACCGTTAAATTTTGTGGTTATCTTCTAAACCATCGGTTTTTGTCAGATTTATTGGGTTTCGTCCTGAATTAGTGAATAGCTATTATAGCTTAGTAGAGATGGATATGATCGAGTGGTTCCGCTGGTGGCACAATGATACTCCAGTGGTCCGTCCGTCAATGATCCAAATTTGCCATTAAAAATATTAATTAACTAAAATTCATCACCCTATTTATGGATATTACACATAATAATAATAATAATAATAATAATAACAACAACAACAACAACAATAATGTTTTTACTATAATTACTTATAATGATAAACTTAACAATTAATATTTAAAAGGTAACTGAAATTTTTTTTTTTTGGAAACGTGTCGGAACTTCCGACACAATACCAGAGGAAGTTTAATATTTTGGTTGAAAAATAGTCGTAATATATTAGCGCAAAACCAAGAGTTTTTGATTTCTCGGTATTTTGTATGTATAGCGACGCTAAATTATGGTTTTTTTTTCGTGCTGGTATTAGTTAGAAATGTGCATTCAGAAAATTTCTAGTATATATTCTCTAAATTAGGGTTTCTTGCCTCGTTGTGTTGTAAGTACGAAGGTACTTCCGACACTTTTTCCTCAGAAATTTTCGTAGGAAATTTCCCCATCTCTAAAATTTCAAAAGACACAATATGGTGTTTTTCGAATTCACTCCCTTTGTATACATCGAAATAGAGCAATGATTTAGTAGAATGTCACAAAGCTAAAGACTTAAGTAACAAATGTTTTTGAAATGGAATATCTTTGATTCAACGTTGGAATTGGGTCGCAACATTTTGTGACAAAAATATAGCAATACATAAGAGACATATCTTGAAACATATTCAAGTGTATAAATTCAATAGTTTCAACATAAAATTTTGACATGAGTAAATTACAATTTTGGCCCCTGTGGTTATATCACTTTTACCCTTTTAGCTCAAAAAAGAATTTTTTAACATCTGAGTCCCTAACGTTTTTTTTCTAACTCTTTTGGCTCCTAACACTAACTCCATCCATTAAATGTTAGGGGCCAAAAGGGTTAGAAAAAAAAACGTTAGGGGCCAAAAGGGATAGAAAAAAGATGTTGGGGGCTCATATGTTAAAAAATTCTTTTTTGTGCTAAAAGGGTTAAAGTGATATAACCAAAGGGGCCAAAATCGTAATTTACTCTTTTGACATTCAGGTGTGTATTAGTGTGTGTATAAATATCCACTTAAAGGAAAGGATTGAGTAAAAGTCTCTGCCTGTTTTGGAACTCAACAAGACAAATTAAACATAAATGTAAAGAGTTATGAGGTTTACACAAATCATGCAAATAGAAACAAGATTCGAATTTAAACAAATAGCACTAGTCTAGACATGTTATTCCATTGAATGTAACAACACTATATAGATTGGGAAGAAAAAGAATTTGTTGACGATGTCGTTTGCTTTGATGATTCAGTGTTAGGAGGTTCTACTCTTCTACTTAACGATTGGTATTGGCCAATGGAAGCAAAATCAGATAGCGAGGACACTAGGGGAGTCGAATAAGATGCAATCGGCATCTTTAAGGGTAGTAAAGGCAGTGAAGCTTCGAGGTTAAGCACTTTAATGGCTTTTCTTATCGATGGGCGAAGTTCTGGGTCAGGGTGCACACACCATAATCCAACGATCATTAAGCGCGTGGTCTCTTCTTCTTCAAACTCTAACCCTAGACTCGGATCGATTGCTTCTAAAAGAGTGCCATTCCCATAGAGCTCCCAAACCCAATCTAATAACCGTATTTGATTTTCTTGAGCCTTGTAGTCAATGGCTTTTCGCCCACAAGCTAATTCTAAAGCAACCACTCCGAAACTAAAAACATCTGATTCCTTGGTTGATCTGCAAGTGACTACACATTCAGGAGCCATATACCCCAATGTTCCTGCCAATATTGTTGTTTGCGCACCTTTCTCATGGTCAACCAACTTAGCTAGCCCGAAATCACCAAGCTTCGCATTGAAATTTGAGTCTAGCATCACATTACTCGATTTGATATCTCTATGCAAAACACATTGCTCCCATTCTTCATGTAAATATAACAAAGCAGAAGCCAAACCATGGGCAATTTTGTACCTTGTATTCCATGTCAATAAGCTCTTTCCCTTGAAGAGATGTAAATCTAAGCTTCCGTTTTCCATAAATTCATAAGCAAGCAGGAGTTCTCCTTTTTCATGGCACCAACCGCTGAGTTGCACCAAATTTCTATGCCTTAGTCGGCTAATAATCCTTACCTCCGACGCATATTCTTTGATCCCTTGTTTGGATGTCTTTGACACCCTTTTGACCGCCACATGCATCCTTAAATCTTTCAGAAAACCTTTGTAAACACCTCCAAAACCACCCTCTCCAAGCTTCTCTGTCTCCGCAAAGTCAGCAGTTGACTGAGCTAATTGATGGTAAGAAAATCTTCTAGGCATAGAGGCTTCCATTTCGAATGCGTCGTTCATCTCCAAAAGTCCAAGTTCTTCTTCATCACCAACATTTTTCTTCCTCCTCCTTAAAAAGTATGCAAGTATAGCCAAACTAGTAACTAGAACCAACGTTCCAGCCGCTAATCCCATCTTAAGCAACGCACTGTTTTTCCCATTGTTTTCAGTAACATTCAATTCTGTACTATTAAAAGTCCAAGATATTATATTGTTTTTCTCGAACTGATCTCCAGTTGAAGCTGAAAACCCAAAAATAACCCATTCAGGCAACACACGTCTTAGATCAACGGTGTAGTCAAGCCCCGTTTCCCATACAAGTGAATCGTTTATCAGATTAGTGAAGGAAACATTGAGATTTTTTGAATCAGAATCATAATTAATCAACGCTCTACACTCCTTCCCATACCTTATATTGTTAAACCATTTCCGAGACACAACAGAAGTAACAGAGTTTATATCGATACCTACGTGGTCATCTATGGAAATATTAGTGGCTGGATCTGTTGGATCCCATTCGTTTCCACCAAAGGTATCAAACTCCACAGCGACAAACCGATGTCTAGTGGATTTGGTTGTAGAATCAAACGGAAGCCCAATGGACCCCCCCGCATTTATCACAGAATTATCCTGAGCAAGGAAGAATGTGAGCCCATCACCGTAATTATTATTGGCGTATGAATCGATCACAAATGTGAAACTGGTGGAGAAGCTGGCTAGATCAGTAGAGTCCTTGTCCCAAAGATGAAGAGGTTTGATATAAGTTGCTCTGCCTGCTAACCATGGGGAACTATGATCAATACTCCTATTGTAGGTCACTTGGATTCCTTCACCCGGGGTATAAGCTGCAGCACCGGATAGTATAATATCCTGGGAGTTGTCTTGACTAATATTTGGGAAATTGAAAGTAACTGAAGCTGAATAAGGGATTAAAACAAGAAAGATGCATGTAAAGATAGACATGTTAAGGTGGTCTCTGTAGATGTTCTTTACAAATTACATGAATATTATTGTAATGAAGACATTAATTGGAGAAGAAGTTGTTTTTGCCTTTTCAACTTGTTTTATGTTGATGGAAACATTTTTGTTTTATAATGTATTTTTCTTTCTTTTTTTTTTCTTTTTCTTTGTAATATCCTATTCCTTTTGTAACATTAAGTTTTTAAAACCTATACATAAAATCAATTCTGTTATTCGCATTTACATATAGTTATAACGTTTTTGTTTTTCTTCATGAATCCATCTTTGTTATACAACTTGTTTATGTTAAAGCGTTATAGTTTTATGTAAAAGTAATTTTTAAATAAATTTTGTTTACTAAAATTTTACAAAATTAATAAAAATTATAGTTGTTTGTAAACGAGAAAAAAAATTAAAACGAAAAACATTTATCCATAGAGTTTTATATATTAGATTAATGTTAAAAAGAAATCGGTTCATGAGTTTTGTCATTGGCTATGTCCAAACAAAGCTCTTTGTTCCACCATTTAGGACCATCTGATCATCAAATTTTAAACCATCCGACTTATAAGCCTACTCCGGGCGCCCTCGGGTGAGTTTGCTCTGGTATAAAGGCAATATCGCCGCAAGGGTGTCTGGTAAAGGAATCGGTTTGCAAGGTAAGGTAGTATATGTTGATTTGAAAGTGCTAGCCAATAGTCGTATGTGGTGGCTGTTATGGACTTGTTAAAGAACATCCATCACCCTCAAAAATACCAACCACACCTTTATATATATTGTTAGTTAATTGGAGAATACTAAAAAAAAAAGTAGAGAATCAGGGAACACTCTTAAAAATTCAACTTAACATGTTAAAAATCATTTTTTTTTTAAAAAAATTGTCGGGGTTTTTCCTTATAAATACATGTAGAATCATTTTTAATAAAAAAATTAAAAACTAAAAATATAAAAAATATTAAAAAAAAACAGTTATAATAGTAAATGATATTATGTTTTTTGTTTATGTTATCAAGGTTGTGTCAGCTTTTATATCCTTTTATCTACCTAAGTTAAGTTTCATCTCTAGATGTAACACCCTAGTTACTAATTAATGATTTTGTATGTAATTACCAACGATTAGATGTGTAGTTAAGACTACACATGCTATAAAAATACGAGTTTGTTGAAACTTTTACAAATCATGAGTTATTCTACATCACGTGGTTGAATTCGTTGTTTAAAAATTACAACGTAGCAAAGTGCGGAAGCGTGTGTCTTTATCGTGTTCGGTTCTTCGTTGAGCTTGATCGTCTTCCGGCATCCAAAGTGTACCTACATTTCATAAACATGAAATGCTTTAGTCATACAGGGCTTAAAACGTATTTAAACGAGTCCGAGAAACAATTTATAACAAAAACAAAGTTTTCAATCTGGCCACCACCGTAAATTACGGTGGAACCGTAATTTACGGTGGCCTCTGGTTATTTAAGTTTCCACCGTAAAACAGTAGAAACCTACCGTAAATATATTAGCTCCACCGTAAATTACGGTGGCACCGTAATTTACGGTGGACCCTGCATTCCAGCTTTTCATTTTTGCCGTAACTTGACACGAAATCTTTCGTATCTTTCAAACCGCTTATCCGTTTGACCTACCGTTTCTTCCTACGTGTTTGTAATTTGATTCTCCATCATTTGGAGTTAAAATCCGACATTCGGCTTAACAAAATTTAAGACTTCTAAGTCTTCGGCTTATTACCCTTTATACCAAATTTTGTCCCGGTTATGCATTTTATCAAACAAACGTATTTATTTGATTCCTATATTTGATACACTTCATCAAATAATTTTGATATACCATATTAGGTTCTAATCATAGGTTTATCACACAAATTAAACCCGTTTTCACTAGTATGCTTATTTTGACCCGTTAAGGATATTTTAAGCACTTTTAAGCTCAATTTCGCTTTCATTCTAATCTAGCATTGTAACCTATATTTCTTATCTAGTACTCTTCCATCACTACTAAATGTGTGTTGGTTTTAAAGTAGATATCTATGTGTTCTGGATTTATTCCTCTTGAAATATCATTTTACGGCAAAGACTCATGTGGAGTCTTTTGGCCCAAGAATTACATCTTTCACTACCCATACTCGTTCTTAAACTTTTGTTTAATCATAAGACTCCTTTCCAAACAACCTCTAAGAGTTGTTTGTTCAATTTAGCCTACAAGGGCGTTTTGGTCGATTTTGGTCCTTCTTTTACAATGAAGGGCTATCACCAATTATTCGACCAAATTAGCACTTTTACATACATCATAAATATGCGTACCTGGCTCGGATCAACAATTAGACCCAATTTTAATACCTTGCTTCATATTTGCTAATTAAGAACGATGCGAATATCCATTGGATATCTATTCCTGTAAGCATATGACTCGACAAAAGAATCATTAGTCTATATAGTCAAAAGGTGTTGTCTACACCTTTTGACCCGTTTGGCCGAATTGACCATTTATCTTTGCGAAATGATATTTATTATCATCTCCTCTACATGACTCTTCCCGTTTAACACCGTACGGTAATTTTAAATATAAACCGTGTATTTCTTTCGACATAATATGACCAATTTATCGATTTACTTCTTTTTAACCATTATTATGGTTTCTATCATCTTTGATTTTTCTTGTTCCGTTCGACTACACGACGGAACATCATATTTCAATTGTTTATCTCATTCATAATTTATATGATAAGAAAACATTCCACAATTTAAGACTAGTGTAAGCTATATTTACCTTGCATCCGAATTATGCTTTTCCGCCATTCTTGCTTCGTTTGATCCGCTTCCTTTCCAAGCCTCCACCTAGCTTGTCAAGCGTCAAACTATCATCATAATTCGTAAGACGGTTATATTAGTCATCATTAATTATGACTATTCCATCTTACATATTTTCTATCACAATTACCATTCGATCTTATTAATGGTCGGTTTGACTATTTAAAAGTCAAATCACCAATTAACACATATGATTGCACTATCAAGTTCACAAGACTCAATTAGGCACATTATCAACACTTAGTTCTCATTTAGGCATTTTAACAAACACCTAATGTGCATGATTTTACATATTTACTAACTAGTTCCTAACTAGTTATTTTTACCAAGATTAACATCAAAATCACCACTATCACTTATGATCAATTACTCAAACTTGCAAATTGTTCAAGTATCTTGTTCCTACTAGCAACTATGATGTTTTTAAACATGTGTACATCATCATCTTTACTACATAATCAAAACCCACTTGACACATGAGTGTATGATCATGGATTCACAACCATGAACATCAATTCAACAAGTACATGACTAGGGTTTACTCCTAGACATACTTTCATCACTAATTTCATCCAAACAACAAACATGCAAGTTCAGATTCGAGTTCTCTAGGTTTGCTCAGAATTTCAACTAGAGATTTCTCAAGAAATTTACATACCTCATGACTCCTTTTTCAATGGAGATCACTAATTCATGTTCGGATTTTGATTTGGACTTGATTTGCCCCTTCAATTTGATGAAATTGTGTTGATTAGGGTTTGACCCTTCTTGGTCGCCCCTGAGCTCGATCCAGAACACACACTGTGTGTGTGTGTTTGTGTTTGTTTTTATTAAATAACTTTTCTAGTTATCCCGCTTTAACCCCTCGTGTTTGGTTCGTTATTAAGTAGGCCACAACCTACTTATTTCTTTTAACAATTTTCCCACTTATTAACTAGGTTAAATATTCCTAGTTAACTTAGCGGGTTCGGGAATATTTATGACTAAGTTTATTTTAGGTCCCGTTAACTCGGGCCTTCTAAGCTTTTATTTCTTAAAAGCTTTTATTCACTTTTTATTTATTATTAGGATTAATTATTTAAATCCTAATATTTACCGGGTAAATTTTTACCACTAAAGGTATTTTACCCGTCTTTACTATTAACGTGGTTTGATTACCAAAGCCGTTTTCGGGGTGTTACAAGTCTACCCCCCTTAAAGAGGTTTCGTCCTCGAAACCTTTTCTTACTTAATTTATCGAGTTCAACTCCATGTATTTGCTCTCGATAATCAATTAAGCATTTCTCATATCTTAACCGATTGTTAGTATTACCAGAAAAGTATGGTAATATTCTTTTGGTTATTAATCATCTACGTATCTTACATGACATAATGCGACTGGAAATAACGTAATCTCGTTATTTCCACTAGTTTAATTAACTTAGCGATATTCCTCGCGTTCATATACTATCGAATTCTTTATGAATCCATTACTTTGACCCGTTTAAAGGTTTCTAGTGAAATCTTTCACTTCTAGCAACAATTCCTTTTATTTTCAAATTTACTTATTCGGTTTAGTTATACCGAATTTACCGTTTACAAGCGAACCAAATTTCTTAACTTAAATTGCTGACTTTAACCGGTTTCATTTAACTAGACTTATTTGTCCAGTTCCTTTTTACCGCTTGCTTGGTTATATTGTGATTCTACTTCACATTACATTTCTTGACCGTGATTGTGTTACATCATGTTTAATTTATATCAACCTTTCATTTTTGAGAATATCACTTTTCGAATATATCATCTTGCGCCTATCAGTGTCAAGACTTGTATCTTTCATGCTTACTATTTAAATTCCTATCAGAATTTATGTTTGTAAAAACATTATTTCTTACTAAAACCGAAGTTTTAGTTTTAGGATCTTTTCTTTAACTTGTGTCAATCATCCATACTGGGATATTGACAGTCCGTAATTTAATCCTTTACAGTCTTAGTTTTTATGCGGGGATTCTTAACTGATTTCCTCGCTTTATTCCATCTAACCCGTAAGTTTTATCACTTAGCCTTATGGGCTATTTTTGATTAGACATTCACCTCTTTAAGGCGAAGTCCTTATAACTTCTTTCTAATCATGACCCGTGGGTCGTTTTAGTCCGTATATCTCTCATTTGTTTATAACCCTAAAGGTTATGTTGATCCCGTAGATCACTCTTTTTACTCGTGTCTTATTAAAATATATATTTGGTGTCAAAACACTCTTTTTACGTTTGAAATTCATTTGTCTCAAGCTTACCGTTATCCGGCTTGCGCTTACTCACGCCTTCAAGCATTATACTTTATTCAACCCGTTCAATCTCAAAATAGTTGAATATAATTATCAGAATTTCTGTTTACGAAATTTTTATGGTCTTTTAGTCATAACTCATAATCCGAGTCCTTTGACTTTATATTCATGTTCTCGTTTCTCGGTTTACGCATGTGTTTAATTCTTACCCATCAACCGGGTGTTTTACCAAAGTCGTTATTATTGCAATCCTCCCGGTATGCATTAAGACCTCGCTTCATTTTTATATTCTGACTTTGTCTTTAAGTTCGACGTTTTACAAAAATGACCCGTTAAGGGACATATTTGCATTTTCCGGGTTCGAGTGCAAGTACACTCCCTCCCATTGCTTGTCTAAATCATTTTTCATGTTTGCGTTTTCTGGGTTCGAGTGTAAGCACACTCCCTCCCATTGCTTGTCTAAATCATTTTACTTGCTTGCGTTTTATGGGTTCGAGTGTAAGTACACTCCCTCCCAATACTTGTCTAAATCATTTTACTTGCTTGCGTTTTATGGGTTCGAGTGTAAGTACACTCCCTCCCATACTTGTCTAAATCATTTTACTTGCTTGCGTTTTATGGGTTCGAGTGTAAGTACACTCCCTCCCAATACTTGTCTAAATCATTTTACTTGCTTGCGTTTTATGGGTTCGAGTGTAAGTACACTCCCTCCCAATACTTGCCTAAATCATTTTACATGCTTGTGTTTTATGGGTTCGAGTGTAAGTACACTCCCTCCCAATACTTGTCTAAATCATTTTACTTGCTTGCGTTTTATGGGTTCGAGTGTAAGTACACTCCCTCCCAATACTTGTCTAAATCATTTTACTTGCTTGCGTTTTATGGGTTCGAGTGTAAGTACACTCCCTCCCAATACTTGTCTAAATCATTTTACATGCTTCTTTGTCCCTTCGCTCGGCTCATTATCCTGATGTAATACGCTTCAGTCACTCGGTTGTGCGTTTACATTATTATCAAATATTTTGCTTATCTGATTCATTTGGGTACTTTTTAATTAGTCCCATTTACTCCGCCCTTACTACATCGGATGTAAATGTGTCCGCTATAAGAAACTTGTGGTATCATATGCCACTACTTACTTGGCCAGAGTAAGCGATTTAACACATGACGTACACGACCTTTTTATAGTTTTCACATCACGCCCTATGCAAGTAACGCCTCTATTCAGTTTTCTTGGAAATTATATCCTGGATATGTATTTCTGTTCAGGCTTTCCAAGTTTCTAATTTACCCATGCAACAATCATTCTCTACGTGTTTGTTGCATATTGCTAATTGTGCGATTATTTAAAATGTGCACCTGGTAATGTTTGCCCCTACGGGCGTTCCTTGCTATTAACCTTGTTCGCGACCGTTACGCGATTTTGGTCCTTGATGAGTATGCTCTTCCCGTCATACCTCGTACCGTTCCATCATCATATCCATAATTCGTTCAACTCCCGTCATCTTCAGACGCGAGTGTCCTTCAATTAAAACATTCACAAGAGTTAGTAATGTCAGCTTCAATAATCGCCCGTATTATAATACAAGGCTTTTTCTACTATACGCGTCAACGCGCGTATTTTCGTCAACCATATCAATCATTTAAATTGGGGTAACATATACCACACGATAGCTCTATGTGTTGTTTACAACACTCTAGCATACTAACTATTAACGTACTTGTACTTACCGGATTTGCGATCAAGCCTCGAACCGAACACTATTCTTTGTCAAGAGCATAAGGTTTAAGTCCAAGCATGGTGCCTCCCCACCATACTCGGATCTCTTAAACCAAGGCTCTGATACCAACTTGTAACACCCTAGTTACTAATTAATGATTTTGTATGTAATTACCAACGATTAGATGTGTAGTTAAGACTACACATGCTATAAAAATACGGGTTTGTTGAAACTTTTACAAATCATGAGTTATTCTACATCACGTGGTTGAATTCGTTGTTTAAAAATTACAACGTAGCAAAGTGCGGAAGCGTGTGTCTTTATCGTGTTCGGTTCTTCGTTGAGCTTGATCGTCTTCCGGCATCCAAAGTGTACCTACATTTCATAAACATGAAATGCTTTAGTCATACTGGGCTTAAAACGTATTTAAACGAGTCCGAGAAACAATTTATAACAAAAACAAAGTTTTCAATCTGGCCACCACCGTAAATTACGGTGGAACCGTAATTTACGGTGGCCTCTGGTTATTTAAGTTTCCACCGTAAAACAGTAGAAACCTACCGTAAATATATTAGCTCCACCGTAAATTACGGTGGCACCGTAATTTACGGTGGACCCTGCATTCCAGCTTTTCATTTTTGCCGTAACTTGACACGAAATCTTTCGTATCTTTCAAACCGCTTATCCGTTTGACCTACCGTTTCTTCCTACGTGTTTGTAATTTGATTCTCCATCATTTGGAGTTAAAATCCGACATTCGGCTTAACAAAATTTAAGACTTCTAAGTCTTCGGCTTATTACCCTTTATACCAAATTTTGTCCCGGTTATGCATTTTATCAAACAAACGTATTTATTTGATTCCTATATTTGATACACTTCATCAAATAATTTTGATATACCATATTAGGTTCTAATCATAGGTTTATCACACAAATTAAACCCGTTTTCACTAGTATGCTTATTTTGACCCGTTAAGGATATTTTAAGCACTTTTAAGCTCAATTTCGCTTTCATTCTAATCTAGCATTGTAACCTATATTTCTTATCTAGTACTCTTCCATCACTACTAAATGTGTGTTGGTTTTAAAGTAGATATCTATGTGTTCCGGATTTATTCCTCTTGAAATATCATTTTACGGCAAAGACTCATGTGGAGTCTTTTGGCCCAAGAATTACATCTTTCACTACCCATACTCGTTCTTAAACTTTTGTTTAATCATAAGACTCCTTTCCAAACAACCTCTAAGAGTTGTTTGTTCAATTTAGCCTACAAGGGCGTTTTGGTCGATTTTGGTCCTTCTTTTACAATGAAGGGCTATCACCAATTATTCGACCAAATTAGCACTTTTACATACATCATAAATATGCGTACCTGGCTCGGATCAACAATTAGACCCAATTTTAATACCTTGCTTCATATTTGCTAATTAAGAACGATGCGAATATCCATTGGATATCTATTCCTGTAAGCATATGACTCGACAAAAGAATCATTAGTCTATATAGTCAAAAGGTGTTGTCTACACCTTTTGACCCGTTTGGCCGAATTGACCATTTATCTTTGCGAAATGATATTTATTATCATCTCCTCTACATGACTCTTCCCGTTTAACACCGTACGGTAATTTTAAATATAAACCGTGTATTTCTTTCGACATAATATGACCAATTTATCGATTTACTTCTTTTTAACCATTATTATGGTTTCTATCATCTTTGATTTTTCTTGTTCCGTTCGACTACACGACGGAACATCATATTTCAATTGTTTATCTCATTCATAATTTATATGATAAGAAAACATTCCACAATTTAAGACTAGTGTAAGCTATATTTACCTTGCATCCGAATTATGCTTTTCCGCCATTCTTGCTTCGTTTGATCCGCTTCCTTTACAAGCCTCCACCTAGCTTGTCAAGCGTCAAACTATCATCATAATTCGTAAGACGGTTATATTAGTCATCATTAATTATGACTATTCCATCTTACATATTTTCTATCACAATTACCATTCGATCTTATTAATGGTCGGTTTGACTATTTAAAAGTCAAATCACCAATTAACACATATGATTGCACTATCAAGTTCACAAGACTCAATTAGGCACATTATCAACACTTAGTTCTCATTTAGGCATTTTAACAAACACCTAATGTGCATGATTTTACATATTTACTAACTAGTTCCTAACTAGTTATTTTTACCAAGATTAACATCAAAATCACCACTATCACTTATGATCAATTACTCAAACTTGCAAATTGTTCAAGTATCTTGTTCCTACTAGCAACTATGATGTTTTTAAACATGTGTACATCATCATCTTTACTACATAATCAAAACCCACTTGACACATGAGTGTATGATCATGGATTCACAACCATGAACATCAATTCAACAAGTACATGACTAGGGTTTACTCCTAGACATACTTTCATCACTAATTTCATCCAAACAACAAACATGCAAGTTCAGATTCGAGTTCTCTAGGTTTGCTCAGAATTTCAACTAGAGATTTCTCAAGAAATTTACATACCTCATGACTCCTTTTTCAATGGAGATCACTAATTCATGCTCGGATTTTGATTTGGACTTGATTTGCCCCTTCAATTTGATGAAATTTTGTTGATTAGGGTTTGACCCTTCTTGGTCGCCCCTGAGCTCGATCCAGAACACACACTGTGGGTGTGTGTTTGTGTTTGTTTTTATTAAATAACTTTTCTAGTTATCCCGCTTTAACCCCTCGTGTTTGGTTCGTTATTAAGTAGGCCACAACCTACTTATTTCTTTTAACAATTTTCCCACTTATTAACTAGGTTAAATATTCCTAGTTAACTTAGCGGGTTCGGGAATATTTATGACTAAGTTTATTTTAGGTCCCGTTAACTCGGGCCTTCTAAGCTTTTATTTCTTAAAAGCTTTTATTCACTTTTTATTTATTATTAGGATTAATTATTTAAATCATAATATTTACCGGGTAATTTTTTACCACTAAAGGTATTTTACCCGTCTTTACTATTAACGTGGTTTGATTACCAAAGCCGTTTTCGGGGTGTTACACTAGACATCCTTAACATTAGCTGAGGATCCTAAGTTCAGGACCGCCTTAATCTGCTCCGGATTTGCTTCGATTCCTCTTTTTGTAACCATGTACCTCAGGAATTTTCCAGCTTCAACTCCAAAATGACACCTTGAAGGGTTTAACTTCATGTTATATTGGTCCAGGATATCAAAAGCTTCTTTAAGATCCTTGAGATGATCTTTAGCTTTCTTCGACTTTACTACCATGTCATCAATATATACCTACATAGTATCCCCTAATTTGTCTTTAAACATCATGTTCACTAGCCTTTGATAGGAAGCACCTGCATTTTTCTAACCAAACGGCATGGCAGTGTAACAATATATACTTGTCGAAGTCATGAAGGCAGTATCTTCCTGATCAAAAGGTTCCATCTGGATCTGCTGGAATCCTAAAGAAGCATCCATAAACTCAGCATTTCCTGAGTCCATTCTAGATGATTGGGACTAAAGTAATTATGTCTTATGTGTGTTTAATTAGGGCTTATTATGTTTAATTATGTTTAAGCAATGTTTTAATTAGGTTTGCCGTCTGTATCATTTTTAAAGTTAATATATTTATATATTTTTGTTTAATTTTTATTAATTAAAGTTTTATTTACTTATTTTAAACCATTTAAATATAAAGAGGGTGGGGGCACATGTGTCATACTGGACATAGCAAACCGGACCGCGTCACATTAGATTCTCCCCGTCGTAACGCGCAACCGGCTTGCTTACTTTTCTTCACATTTTGGTGTAAATTTTGTTCGAATAACATATAATAATTGTTAAAGTGATAAAAATAACTCGATCACATGAACGGTTTATATAAAAACAAAGTAAAAATTACATTATTTGTAAAATAAAAAAAGTTAATTTAAAAAAAAAATTATGGAAACATATATTTTTATTAAAATGTTAATTAATAAATTAAGAAAATTTAAAGTAATATTTAATAAAATAAAAAGAAAGAAAAGAAAGGAAAAAAGAAAAGAAAACGTAAATTACATTACATTTTATATAATTTTCAACAACTACAATCTTTAAAGTCGGCTGGAATAGTGCCGGTCTTTTATTGGGTCATATGGGCGGCACCTTCAATAGTGCCAGGCAGTTTGTCTGGCATTCCCCCATTGGCCCAACAAATTTACGTTTTTATGCCGTTTTAAAACTATGATTTTGCCATCAGTTCAAAATTATGTTTTTACCCCCACTTAAAAACAAATTTACGCTTTTGCTCCCTGCTAAAAATTTCAATTTTGCCCTGGGTTCAAAATTACGTTTTTGCCCCGTTTAAATTTACAGTTTTGCCATTAGTTTTTTTCCCATTATAATTAGGATTTTTGGCATCAGTTCAAAGTTATGTTTTCTCCCCGACTTAAAAATAAATTTATGCCTTTGCTCCCAGCTAAAATTTTAATTTTTCCCTCGGTTCAAAATTACGATTTTGCCCCGTTTAAATTTACACTTTTGCCATTAGTTTTTTTTTTCTCACAACCAAGTTACAATTTTGCCCTCAAATTAAATTTACATTTTCTCCACCGTTTTTTTGGTTTCCTTGGGTAAATTACAAATTTGCCCCCAGTGTAAAATTACAGTCATGCCGGCAGATATCTGCCACTCCATCATTGGTTCATTTAATTTACGATTTTATCCCTGAAAAAAAATTATGATTTCGCTCTCAGTTCAAAATTACATTTTTCCCATCGTTTTAGTTTTTTTTGCAAAAGTATAAAAGTTATTTTTTTAATTGGTTGACTCGATTTAATTTTTTCTCGTGTCATGGAGCTGCCTAACACTTGCTCATTAGTTCTGAAAAATTACACTTTTGCCCTGCGCCGAAAAATATGGTCTTATCATCGTTTAAGATTGATTGAGAATTATTCGACCATCACCCCGCAACGCAGACGGGCATCAACTAGTTTGTAAATAAATTTCAGATTGTGTTGTTTACTAAAAAAAAATAATTACTCAGAATTATTGCTATCCAGTATCCACATCCATCTTTGGCCCACTAGAAAATGCTACCTCAATTTTTGACTTTGATATATTTGACGTTGAAAAAATAAATGACAATATTAGAATTTTGAATTTTCTACCACCGGCTCTCTTTGTGGGTCGCGTGAGAAGGTCTCATACATGATACATACATGGTAGATTTTTATTTCTTTCTTTTTTTTCTTTCTTCAAAAAAGTGTTCTAGAAAACATATTTATCAAAAAAAAAAAAAAATATTGATTTAAAAATACTTACTAAGGGAGTGTGTTAAAAAATTTGATAGTCTCGTGCTCTTCATCTGATTGGAATTCTTTTTAACGGCGACAATATCATTAAATAAGAAAACGGGACTAATGTAACCAAACAAAGAGAGCTTAATATCTTCGGCTGTGTTTATGGAGAGCAAGTGCCCATTCTAAAAATTAACGTATTCCTTCGTGTGGCGGGTTTTCTACAGAATCGGGGATGATGAGTTTGGGCTATCTCTATACACACATATAGGGTTAGGATCATGTGAGAAGCATTAGTGACGGATATAGAAAATAATTATAGAGACAACGTTTAAAAAAAAATCTATAGGGGGGCAGCAAAATCGAAAAAAATCAAATTTTCAAAAAAAAAAAAAAAATTACACTACTGCCAGAGCGTCAAGGGGTAGCCCCGAGCAACCCCTTTTTCTAAGGTATATCCACGCCAGGTCGGTGAAGGTCATAAATCCAACCCTTTGCGCATCGAGCGATACAATAGTATATGTGTACTGTGTAGTTGTATCCGACACTCGGAAGAAGCCAAGTCAGCTAGCTCTTGTGGTAAGTTCCATATCAACTATGTGCCTTTAGTGTACACGAAACATCATTAGAAAGGTGGTATAATCGCATCTAACATATGAGAGCGTTAGATGGTATATTTTACGGGCTAGATTTTAGTTATAGTGGATCCAATATTCTGAGGTGTTGCCTGGATAAGTTATCCTTAGCGGGTAGCATAGTTATTAAAAGCGTTAAGCGCACTCTAGACGCATAGGCCTCGCCTGGGGCCTAGGAGCAAGATGCAAAAAAAAAAAAAAAAAAAAAAACGCGGGCCTGAGAAAAAAAAAAAAGCGTACAACAAAAAAAAACATAAAATATTTTTATGTAATAGAAAATTAATACTATTCTTCAAATAAAATAAACTAAAGCTATTATATAACATTTAATATCGTCTCTTTAGTACCAAAAGTTATAAAAGGCTAGTTATTTAGTGTAGAAAACTAGTTTTGTTAGATAAAAGTAGAAATCTAGCTAGAATCTTGCACGAATTTAGAGAATTTGGCCGAAAACTCTCAAGAATATAGGAATCTCGCCGGAACCTGCGCATGAACCATCACTTGGAGGATAAAGCACAATTGCCTCGCCTCGCTAGGAAATTGGGCCTAGGCGCAAGAGGCGATGGATTTTAACAACTATGGCGGGTAGTGCAGGGACTCGGAGGATCAAAGATCCTTATCATTACTTATAGTTTCTAACAATTGTTCTCTATATTTTCTTATGTTCATGTGCAGGATATCAACGAGGTGGACTGAGTCTTAGCTGGAATCTCGGGGATAATTCGTTATGGATGTTGCACGTGCTTATTCCACAGCGGTCATGGGGAGTGAACGTGGTCAAGCAAATTTTTCGGACTTAGTTGTTATGGTTATTCAAAAAGGATTGATCAAGTGTTATAAGATACATTCACATTTTCGCATACACACTCTACGAACCAGAAGCTCACAAACACTCTTAGCAATCACTTGATCAACATCCGAAGTTATAACTATTTTCATTATTCAATATAGTCGGTGGTTGATAGTTTTCACCACCCGAGGTTTTTATGCCGGCGATCTACTAGTGATCAAGGGCTTTTCCTCGTATAAATCTCTGTGTTCAATTACATTTACAGCCTTACATTCATTTCTATCATTGTTAACCATCTAATCACTTTACCTCACATTTCAGATTTGGTTACATTATCCTTAATCAGATTTTTGACCAAAACAGTATACCACGTTTGATATCGGTGATGCTACGCCATTCTAGCCCTCGGGTTGAATGCCGCAAATAAATGTTAGTAGTATTGAACTTATAAAGAATTTTGTAGAAAAAGTTTGCTAGGTAATGAATGTGTGTGTATAACAGCTCTTCTTAATCATCAACCTTGTGCTACTTGCATGAAACTTAACCCATCCTGTGTGTATATATATGCGAGGCGATAACAACAATGGGTTGTAATTATGCCCAAAAGCATAGCAAAGTCCAAGTTGTGACTCCTTTTCTCATAGCACATAAAGTAATTAACAATTGTGTTATAATGTATATATGTGTGGGCCATTGGGGGGGGGGGGGGCAAAAGTGAAAGTGCACGAATTTTAACGTTATTTTACTAACTTCGTGAAAATAACGTTAAAAGCTGAGGACGGTTAATTTTGCATCATGTGGTGGCGTTGATAGCTGAGAGACAAAAGGGTACATTCACTAATCGGTCTTTGTCCCGAGTGCTGAGTGTTATGTGCCTTATGTCCAAGGCTTGATGCAAAACTACTATCGAGCCGGGGGTCTCACTGGAAGCAGCCTCTCTATTCCTACGGGGTAGAGGTAAGGCTGTCTACATCTTACCCTCCTCAGACCCTACCTTTGCTTTGCTATTGATGGGATTAACTGAGTATGATAATGATGATGATGATGATGATGTTTGTCACGGCCCCCGACCGGGTTTGACCCGTTTTAGGAGCCGCGGGACAGGAAATCCTGTGGTATTTATTTAATTGAGTTTAACAGCGGAAGTTTATCATCAGGATCTTTTTAAAGCTAAAATTTTCCCGATTATTTTATTTCGCAATCTTGGGATAAAAACCCTGGTAATTTACAATCATATGATTTCACGGAGAAATATTTAGGTTACAAAACATGATTTCTTTATTTTATTATGAGCCACTTCCGTAAGCTTGTAGTGCTTCACGGCACTTTTCCTTTGATCACAACAGATCACCTGAAACATGTTTGAAAAATGTTTTGTCAGCGGAAAATACCGGTGAATCATCCTATTTACTAAAACGACCTGTTTGTTATAATTTACAGTATTAAGGGTGATTACATTGTTTCTATATCAACTAACTACCCACAGTATTTGTCACTCGACTTATTTCTGTGACTGTGGTCAGATCACCCATTGGCTAACTCGTTGTCCAATGGTGACGGGAACAAGTAATGTATACAAAACCCCACATACCGGCTGTAATTTGGTGATTACAAAGACTTAATCCCTGTAATTATAACTTTGAAAATAAACATGCTTTTGAAAGTAATTTGATAAAAAGAGAATGACTCACATTGCAGATTTAATTGAGCAGAGTCTAGCCTACTGATTAGCCTTTTGACCTAAATTTAATAACATGCACACGAACTCGGTTAGTAACTAATACTGCATTTACGATAACTCACGAGATCAACCCTCACAACGAATGACAAAGTGCGATACTTAAACATCCATCGAATTAACGACGAATGACAAAGCATAACCCTAATGTGGGCAGCACTTAAACATCCATTGGATAGTTTAATCGATCGGATATTGAATCGTAGCAGCGATCGAGTTAATACCCGGTATCGGAGCAGCACCCGACTAATTATATATGAAATTTCGACTTTAAAGCAATAGAACTTCGTTTTTGAGAACTTTGATCGACACGGAATGAAAGCCCCTGAGCTAAGCTATTTATAGCTAAAATTAGGGCCTTACACGGCCCGCGTAACCTATCCCATACTTCTTACGCGGCCCGCGTGGCCGCCCAGTCTACGAATAGGCTTGACCAGTCACGAGTAGGTTAGCCAGGTGGTCACTACGTGGATCCGGAATACTTATCCGGTCAACACAGGTTTGACGCGGCCCGCGTAAAACATAGCCTGTCTTTTACGCGGCCCGCCTGAGACCCAAAATTCTAAATTTCCTATTTTTAATATGGCTTAGGGTTTCAGGGGTCCGGGTTTATACTTACGGGTATTTTAAGGATAATTTTGAGAGTCCTTACATTCTCCCCGCCTTATTTAAAATCTCGTCCTCGAGATTTATTGGAATAAGTAAGGATACTTTCGCTTCATTTCCGATTCCAGTTCCCACGTGTACTCAGGTCCTCTCTTGGAATCCCATTTGACTTTGACAAGTACTAACCGTTTATGTTTGAGAAATTTCACTTTTCTGTCTTCTATCTGAAGAGGTTTCTCCACAAATTTTAATTTCTCATTTACCTGTATATCTTGGAGAGGTACTACCAAAGATTCGTCTGATAAGCATTTCTTGAGATTGGATACATGAAATACGTCATGTACTCCAGCTAATTCTTCTGGTAGTTGTAAACGATAAGCAACTGGTCCTATACGTTGGATCACTAGAAATGGTCCTACGTACCTTGGACTTAGCTTTCCCTTCTTACCGAATCGAACTATTCCTTTCCAAGGAGATACTTTCAATAGTACTTTGTCTCCAATTTGAAATTCCAATGGCTTCCTTCTATTGTCTGCATAACTTTTCTGACGATCTCGAGCCATCTTCAATCTTTCTTTGATTTGAGTGATCTTATCAGTGGTCTCTTGCACAATTTCCGGACCTGATAATTGACTTTCTCCTATTTCTGCCCAACATACTGGAGTTCTGCACTTACGTCCGTATAGTGCTTCGAATGGGGCAGTTTCAATACTTGAATGATAACTATTATTATAAGAGAATTCAATTAATGGTAGATGATCATCCCAATTTTCACCAAAATCTATCACACATGCTCGGAGCATGTCTTCTAGGGTTTGTATCGTCCTTTCACTTTGCCCGTCTGTTTGTGGATGATATGCCGTACTTAAATTTAGTCGAGTTCCCATTGCTTTTTGGAAACTTGTCCAAAAATGAGAAGTGAAACAACTATCCCTATCCGAAATAATGGAGAGTGGAACTCCATGTAAGGATACGACTTCATCTACATACAACTTTGCCAATCTTTCCATGCTAAAGGTTTCTTTCATAGGTAGAAAGTGAGCTGATTTGGTTAATCGATCCACAATTACCCAAATCGCATCATTACCTTTTCTGGTTTTGGGCAACTTAGTAACAAAATCCATTGTTATGAGTTTCCATTTCCATACAGGCATTTCTAGTTGTTGTAGTAGACCTGAAGGTTTATGGTGTTCTGCCTTAACTTGTGAACAAGTAAGACACTTAGAAATATATCTAGCTATATCCTTTTTCATGCCTATCCACCAGAAATTATTTCTTAAATCTTGGTACATTTTATTGTTCCCAGGGTGCATGTTATACCTAGATTTATGGGCTTCTTCTAAAATCTTATATCTTAACTCTCCCTGCTTAGGTACCCAAATTCTTCTTTTGTGGAATCTCCAAATTCTATCGGCTCCTTTTTCTAACTCTTTTATTCGTCCTTTCATTCCTTCAGCATCATCCTTGATTGCTGTTTCTTGAACATTCCTTAGTTGTTCCATTAAATCTACTTGTAGATTTAATCTGAGAGCACGAACCCGTCGTTGTTTCTCATGATACTTACGACTTAAGGCATCTGCAACTACATTTGCCTTTCTTTCGTGATACTGAATATCACAGCCGTAGTTACTTAGGATTTCCATCCATCTCCTTTGTCTCATGTTCAATTCTTTTTGCCCAAATATATACCTTAAACTTTTATGATCTGTATAGACAGTAAATTTACTTCCGTACAGATAATGCCTCCAAATCTTAAGGGCAAAAATTACGACTCCTAATTCTAAATCATGAGTCGTATAGTTTTCTTCATGCTTTTTCAATTGTCTTGAAGCATACGCAATTACCTTCTTGCGTTGCATTAGCACACATCCTAATCCTAGTTTTGAAGCATCACAATATACTTCAAAATCTTCAGTCCCTTCAGGTAAAGCTAGGATTGGAGCATTTGTTAATTTCTGCTTCAAGATTCTAAAGGCTTCTTCTTGTTTAGGTCCCCATTCAAACTTAACTGCTTTACAGGTTAGCTTAGTTAATGGTACAGCTATCTTGGAAAAATCCTTAATAAACCGTCTATAATATCCAGCTAAACCTATAAAACTTCTAATTTCTATTGCGGTTTGCGGAACCCTCCAATTGGTAATTGCCTCTATCTTAGCAGGATCTACATGAATACCTTCATGATTCACCATGTGTCCTAAGAATTGCACTTCTTGTAGCCAAAATTCACACTTCGAGAATTTTGCATAAAGCTTTTCTTTTCTTAACAAAGTTAAGAGTGCATGCAAGTGCTCACAATGTTCTGTCTGACTTTTGGAATAAATAAGTATATCGTCGATAAAAACAATTACAAATTTATCCAAATACGGTTTACAGATTCTATTCATCATGTCCATGAATGCAGCAGGAGCATTCGTTAACCCAAAGGGCATGACTGTAAACTCGTAATGACCATACCTAGTCCTGAAAGCAGTCTTAGGTATGTCTTCCTCTTGTACTTTCAATTGATGATATCCGGAACGTAAGTCAATCTTAGAGAAATATCTAGCTCCTTGGAGTTGATCGAATAGATCATCAATCCTAGGTAATGGGTATCAATTCTTAATTGTAACCTTATTTAATTCTCTATAATCAATACACATTCTCATCGAACCATCCTTCTTCTTTACAAACAACACTGGCGCTCCCCAAGGGGATGAGCTAGGTTGTATGAATCCTTTGCTTAGTAATTCATCTAATTGCTTTTTCAGTTCTAACATTTCGGTAGGAGCTAACCGATAAGGTGCCTTGGCTATCGGTGTAGTTCTAGGAATTAGATGAATCCTAAATTCTACTTCCCTATCTGTTGGTAATCCTGGTAACTTTTCTGGGAATACATCTGGATATTCTGAGACTACAGGAATTTCCTTAAGTTCTTTATTCTTAGTACTAATGATTACTGAAATCATATATACTATTCCTTGCTTTCGTTTATAACTAGCAACTTTCATTACTGCTATGAACTTCATGGGTTTACACGGTTTATCTCCTGTAATCATGATTACTTCTCCGGTTGGTGCCTAAATTTCTATAGAATTTTTATCACAAAGAATTCGAGCATGGTTGGCTACTAACCAATCCATTCCTAACACGACATCGAATTCAGCTAATTTCATAGGCAATAGGTTTGCAGAGAATTTATGACCTGAAAGTTCTATATTTTCTTTTTGCAAAACCTGATCTATTTTAACTGAATTCCCATCTGCCGTTTCCACTGTAAAAATCTGCCTAAGTTGGGTTAAAGGTAAGTTAAGAGCTTGGCAGAATGAAGTATTGATAAAACTTTGGTTGGAACCAGAGTCAAATAATACTTTTGCGTAAATGTTGTGAACTAGGAACGTACCAGCTATCACATCTGGAATGAGTTCTGCTTCTTGAGTAGTCAACTGGAATGCACGAACATTCTTCTTGGTAGCTCCGTCGGCTGGTTTGGCTTTGTTGTCTGCTGGTTTAACCAATTTAGGGCATTCTGGCTTAAAATATCCTGTTTCTCCACAGTTATAACAGATTCTTGTTTTCTTCCTGCAGTCTTCTTCGCGATGTCCTATGGCTTTGCAAAAGTTGCAGCTTACATTACATCTTCCATAATATTTCTTTCTGCAAAACGGCGAAGTTGAAGATTGCCCTGTTCCTCTTCTCTTGAAGTTGCTATTATTACCCACCCGAAATCCTTGGGTAATTTTCTGAGCCAGTTCCTTTTTCCTGTTCTCATCTCTTGTGCGTACCAATTCGTCAGTGAGGGTATTAGCTAATTCGACTGCATCGTCAATAGTGCGAGGTCTCGCAGCTTTAACGATATTACGGATTTCGCTAATTAATCCCCAAATATAGCGAGAAATGAGTACCGGCTCTGGCAAAGCCAGCGTTGGTACCACTCTAGCATATTCAAAGAATGTTGAAGTATATCCTCGACAGTCCACATTCACCATCCGATGGTTTAGGAACTTATTTGCCATTTGATCTTTTTCATACTCGGGACAAAATTTTCTTTCTACAAGATTCTTAAATTCTTCCCAGTTCATGGCATATGCCTCAATCCTTCTTTTAGCTTATAACACAGTGTTCCACCATTCTAGCGCCCCTTCTTTAAAAAGATTTGACGCATACATAACTTGATCTTCCTCAGCACATTTACTTATAGTGATCACTGCCTCAGTTTTCTCTAACCAACGCAGTGCTGCAATAGCCCCTTCGTTACCTGCAAACTCAACTGGTTTACAGGCAAGAAATTCTTTGTAAGTGCAACCAGGCATTGCAGCTTTCATTTTCTTGAAAATTGGAGCTTGCAGATCATTATTGTTATTATTAATATGATTGCCTCATCCGTTTATACTATTACTGAAATTGTCGCCTTGTGTACATTTACTAGGAATGATTGATTGAGGTTTAACAGGTTTCTGGACAGCAGCAACGATTGCTGGAATAGCATTAGCTATTCCTTGTGCAACGATATCCTCGATATCTTGCCTATTTAACAATTGCTCTTCCTGAATTTGCTCAGATTGATTTACTTCATTTACTGGTTCATTACCAATGTTTGCCATCTGATAATAAATTTAAATAATTAATATAGAATAAGAAACAATCCAATATAACAATTAATCGCACATAATTATGTAAACAAATATACAACCAAAATTGTAAATTTTCTTTTATTTTATAGATTATATTATGCTTTCATATACATTTTTATCTTACAGCCGTTTTATTATTTATTTTACACATACTGATTTTTACTAATATTACTGTTATTATACAAACACAGATTTACTACCTACTTCTTCCTCGTCAACTTTTATCTTTAATAACGATGTTCCCTTTCATCATATTTCCATGAAATTTTCCCTCCAATCTCTCGGATCCTATTCCCAACATCCATCAGCTCTTCACTAAAATGGCGAAGTTCAGCCATATTCTCATTACTCATCGGTGGTTTTGGTAAAGGTTCTGGATCAAACTGAGGGAAAAACGTATAGGGACTGTTGATAAGGTTTTGGAATTGCCAATCATTAGTCCACCATTCGTCCATACCTAAAGGTTGGGTGTGTATTATTGGTTCTGGGATTGCTGGTTCCAAGTTCATTGGAAGTTGGGTTTCAATAGGATGAGTAAAAACATTTTCATTGACAGGCTTAATAGTATCACAGCTTGTCAATATAAAGTCTAGTTCCTCCTGAAATGTCATTTCCTGGGTTTGTTTAGAGCTTTCTCCAACTTCCATCTTGGTTTGTCTAGAACCTTTTCCAACCTCCATTTCTATTTGCTTAGAATATTTCTCAAACTGTATTCCCATCTGCCTAGAATCTTCCCCGACTTCAGTCTCCAATTCCTGCTGTCTAGAACTTTCCCCGGTTTTAATTTCTTTTCCTTTTTCTAAGGGATTGTTTATTTTAGGAAGTCTCTTAGCTGGCTTTCTCTTATGAACACGCCTCCCCCATACGAATCTCTTTCTTTTCTTAGGTTTTGGCTTTTCCAGAGGTGGAGCATTGAATTCTATAGGTTGTTCCAATTCAACAAAGTACCCAGTAAATTCTTTAGAGACTTCTATGTTTACAGGGTAGAGGTTGAGATTCTCTAGGGCTCCAGATAACTCATTCATGCTGTTTAGCATATATGTAAAAATAATAAATTAAAATTTTATAATAAATTTTACAGATAAACGTCAAATATTATTGCATATTCTGTGACTAATTTAATACAAAGGAAAATTAACAATTTGAACATACTAAATTTTATTGTAATTTTATTTATTTATTTGATAATATTTCTGGCTTGTAAGTGATAAGGTTGCTAATACGGAGTCATGGTATTCTAAAGATTAGCATTTACTGCTATAGTGGCTAGCATATAAAGATCCGCCCATTTTTCATCTAAATTGTCTTCCCATGGTGATTTACGGATTAATTCCTGTGTTTCCTTTTTAACTTTCTTTTCTCGGGATTTCTTTAATTTCTCCTGACTTTTTCTAATAATCAAACTTCTTTTATCAGGAGAAAGTGGTTCCTCGTATTGGGCTTTTCGAACAAATATTCCTTCTTCAGGAGTTTGGGATGAACTTCCTTTTTCATTTGATGATCTATCTAATTTAAGATAGATGTTTGAAAGCTTTTGCTTACCCATACTGTAACTAACAAATAGTCAGTTAATAAAACACATAATCACATAATAGTAATCAGGAAAAAATTAAGTATTTCTAAATACTTAATTAGCTTAACTCAGTGGCTCTGATACCACCTTTTTCTGTCACGGCCCCCGACCGGGTTTGACCCGTTTTAGGAGCCGCGGGACAGAAAATCCCATGGTATTTATTTAATTGAGTTTAACAGCGGAAGTTTATCATCAGGATCTTTTTAAAGCTAAAATTTTCCCGATTATTTTATTTCGCAATCTTGGGATAAAACCCTGGTAATTTACAATCATATGATTTCACGGAGAAATCTTTAGGTTACAAAACATGATTTCTTTATTTTATTATGAGCCACTTCCTTAAGCTTGTAGTGCTTCACGGAACTTTTCCTTGGATCACAACAGATCACCTGAAGCATGTTTGAAAAAGGTTTTGTCAGCGGAAAATACTGGTGAATCATCCTATTTACTAAAACGACCTGTTTGTTATAATTTACAGTATTAAGGGTGATTACATTGTTTCTATATCAACCAACTACCCACAGTATTTGTCACTCGACTTATTTATGTGACTGTGGTCAGATCACCCATTGGCTAACTCGTTGTCCAATGGTGACGGGAACAAGTAATGTATACAACACCCCACATACCGGCTGTAATTTGGTGATTACAAAGACTTAATCCCTGTAATTATAACTTTGAAAATAAACATGCTTTTGAAAGTAATTTGATAAAAAGAGAATGGCTCACATTGCAGATTTAATTGAGCAGAGTCTAGCCTACTGATTAGCCTTTTGACCTAAATTTAATAACATGCACACGAACTCGGTTAGTAACTAATACAGCATTTACGATAACTCACGAGATCAACCCTCACAACGAATGACAAAGTGCGATACTTAAACTTCCATCGAATTAACGACGAATGACAAAGCATAACCCTAATGTGGGCAGCACTTAAACATCCATTGGATAGTTTAATCGATCGGATATTGAATCGTAGCAGCGATCGAGTTAATACCCGGTATCGAAGCAGCACCCGACTAATTATATATGAAATTTCGACTTTAAAGCAATAGAACTTCGTTTTTGAGAACTTTGATCGACACAGAATGAAAGCCCCTGAGCTAAGCTATTTATAGCTAAAATTAGGGCCTTACGCGGCCCGCGTAACCTATCCCATACTTCTTACGAGTCCCGCGTGGCCGCCCAGTCTACGAATAGGCTTGACCAGTCACGAGTAGGTTAGCCAGGTGGTCGCTACGTGGATCCGGAATACTTATCCGGTCAACACAGGTTTGACGCAGCCCGCGTAAAACATAGCCTGTCTTTTATGCGGCCCGCCTGAGACCCAAAATTCTAAATTTCCTATTTTTAATATGGCTTAGGGTTTTAGGGGTCCGGGTTTATACTTACGGGTATTTTTAGGATAATTTTGAGAGTCCTTACAATGTTATTCTTCATGGGATCCTTTTAGCCTAAAATACTCATGTTTCATGGTACTAAAAATTTAAAACACCTTGTGTTGATTATATCTTTAAACATGGGTTAAAAATATAGAACCTTAATCATGTTTATTCAATCATAATCTAAATATAGATACCAAGATAGAGATACTTACTTGCAGGGATGATTATCTTTGAGAATAAAGATGAAGCCATGATTCCCGTTATGGTACCTTGTGTTGATGGATCACACTAGAGAGAATTTTGTATTGGTGTTCTACAAGAGTTTTTTTTATCACCACTTATCATCAATATATAATGGATCAATGAATAATGGTCATGAATAGTGATCCGTTATAAAAACTCTATGTATTCTCTATTAATGGTACCTAAAGGGAAATTATAATTGCCCCTTGAACTAATCAATATTTACAATTACTACCATCAGGTAATTATCAGGGACTAGTTATGTCATATTGGTAATGTTACCAAATGATCTGTAAGGCCACATCAACGGGTTATTTATAACATTCTCCCACTTGGCCGAGTGATCATTTGTGATAAGTATAAGTAAGTTTGGCCAAGTTAAAACATTAATCAATGATTCAAATTGAAATTGCAACAGAAAAATACAGTCATTGAGTTATTGTCAACTCAAGACCCCCATTAATCATGTTACAGCCCCAAATCAAAACATACGTAAATTTAAGACCAAAATGACTGAGGCAAGCCCTTTGAAATTAATTTGTATAATTCTTGTCTATACGTCATCAGGTGCACATAAGTATTTATAGACAAACAAATTGTGTAATTGAGGAAAAAAATAATAACTAATCATTCATATGTACGATATGCTATTATGTAAAGCCTTTAGTAAAACCCGTCTTTATTATGAGCTCTTAAAAAGACTTTGGGTGTAGACCTTAGTTATCGGATCCGCAAGCATATCATGAATGTAAATGTATTCGATACAAGTATTTAGGTTCCTCTTCTTGTTCATAAACGAACAATAATTTTGTATCGAAGTTTAATGCAGCACCTCTCGAACTGTTACTGTTCGAGGAAATAAGGTAGCTGACTTTTCACAGTAAGTCTTCAATATAGTACTTATATGGATTTAATAAGTTTATGAGTCTACTGATAAAATTTCAACAATATTTAGTGACAATTGCGTTGTTAATTAACAACATATTATGTCATTATAATTTAGGTTGTTGTTAATAGTTTCTCATGACTCCTCCATGAGATAGATTTGTCCGCAGACATAAGGTTACCCCAAATCGACTTTTAGTTTCTTTTGAACATCATAAAATCAAGGTAAGAATAATCAACCTCTTCTTATAGTCTTTCTCGTTTCTTAAAGATATTGTAAGATGCTTCACAATAATCTAGAGTGATCTAATGTTCATCAATGTGAGCAATATCTAAATGAGTATAGACTTGAACCTTCATAAGGCTTCTAATTAATGAAGCATAAGGAAGTAATCTAATTTATCATTTTATCCTCTTAATGAGAGCAATATTGTTTGTTACATATGTAAGGACCCACTTTAGAGTAAAGCTTATGGCACGAAACTAATGCCCCAATGGGTCTATCTCGGTATATTTTGATATCTCTCACGTAAGTGGTATTTCCGAGATTCATTATATCAAAATATGTGTGAGAAATTGTCACACCCCGATTTTTCCACGTGTTACCGGTGGGCCCGGTAGGGGGAGTATCGTGACGTGGTTGGCAACATAATAGTCAAACAACACAATATTTAAATGCACAGCGGAAGCAAAGTATAGATTCATTTCAACCAAACGATATTGTAATATTAAGTATCACACGTAGTCGAATATAAATCCACAGGTAGATCAAAATAAAAGGAAACAGTGTTCAACAATCTATGACATCCAAGCTTGCGAGACTTATTGTGGATGCTAGGAGACAAGCCAGCCTATTACGCGTAGTACCTGCACTTAACCTTTTTAAGAAAAATACGTCAGTTTACACTGGTAAATACAATCAACCGACTCATTTTGAAAAGGGTTTAAGAAAATGTATTGAAGGCACAAGGCACAAATAATATTTTATAACTTGGGATGCTTATTTAAATATATAAACTTGTAAAGGATTTACATGTTCCTTATGTGTTCAGTAGCCCGGATCGAGCCGGGTTAAAGATCAATAGACACACCACTTTATTTAAATGAGACACTGACAGGTGTACGCCTACACCTGAGTGCTAAGGTCGTGGCCATTTCGTAAAATGATGCCAGGGATATCCGGGACACGGTCATTAACCCCCAAAGGCTTTAAGCAAACAAAACAATTTAAACGAAACATCTCAATACTTTAACCATCATACAATTAAAGATTCAATGTCCGACCAAGCGGTATTTTATATACCGTACCCCAAGCCCGTATAGGGAAATAAGTTAAAAGTATTTACCTGAGCAAGTATAAATCAAAATCAGCGAGTGCAAGTATCTTTTACCGGTTCTCCTAATCTGGAACGAAGGTTTAATAATAACCTATTAGAATCCTAACGGGTCTTTAGTTAAGCTTACGCTTAGACCGGTTAGTTTTAAAGATACGGTTCGTACGCACGATTAAGCGAAGACCGGATAGAATGTGATTTAGACCCAACAAGTTTGAAGACTTGCTTAATATGGGTATATTATACACATTCTGGATTTTGAGATAAAACCGATAAGGTTTGACCCGTTTCGGCTAATTTATGTAAACTAGTTACATAAACCGAACCGAACGCGTATGAAGCGTAACGGGTAACCATAAGAGTCCTAAACAGGTTTCCTAAGTTAACATGCCTTAAATATGCTGTGATATCAGTAGGATACCTTCCGTTATGCCCAAAACGAGTTTAATCTCATATTAAGCCCCGTAGGGGTATTTTGGTCATTTTAAAGATTATAAAAGGAATTAATTTATCTTCTGTGATCTGGGTCTGATTAAATCAGTAAAATGGTTTATTTTAACAGGTTATAACATTTGGTTATAAGTCTTATATGCCAAAATAGTTTTAAACCCTAACTAGGCGTATAATACGCGTATAAAGCCGTTTTAAGCGACGTACGGGTTAAAATAGGATTCTGAGTTTCCTGATCAGTTAAACAGGTTCAAAACACTCCATTTAATATTTAAAATCAGTAGCAATTGGATTGGCATCAAAAGGATTTGTAAAACTCATTTTATGGCCGAAAAGGGCATAATCGGTAATTACCGAATTAAGGCGCTAATCCTAGCTTATGATCAGTTTAAAAATAATTAAAAATCTTCAAAAATCCCAAAATATTATTTAACATCAGTGGGTAAAAGGTTTGGTGTCAAAAATTGGGTTTAGATAGGCTTTACGCTAATGACGCCATTTAATTACTAAGAAACGTTATAATTACGTCATTAAGCATAACTCCTAATCTAGACTTCCGATTGACGTGAAATTTTGCAGACATGTTCAATAATCAGTAACTAAGATTATTGTACTTTCACATTTCTAAAAATCTCGTTTTATGGCTATAAGGGTATTATGGTCATTATTTAAGCAATTAACGGAACCGTCGGACAATCGAGATTTCAAGTGGTATAAACGCAGAGGGTTATACCAACATGTAACTAGGTCCTAATGGAACTTTAAGGCATGTCTAAACCTATCCAAACCGGGTCAGAATCGAGGTCAAAGCAGAAAGTTGTCGAATCAAACAAGCTTAGATAAGTTATTATACTTATTTTCAAGTTATATGAATGATAAAACATATCACACGCCTTCTGTATCGCTACTTACACGATTAATGATTCTGTTGACTTTTTCGGACAACGTTTGACTCGACAAACGACCTAGTTAGATTAGGAATCAGTGAGTGCCCTTTTTGGGGTTTATTACCCATATAAATACCAACTTATAACAACTTTTATTTCGACAACACTCTGGACCGATTGTGTTTTATCGCTAAGTCAAACCGTAGTTATGACGGTTTGACTTCTAGGCTAAAAACTAATCAAGACTTAATTTAGAAAGGTCAAGGGTACTTACACTTGTTTAATGGATGATTAGGAAGTCTTGTATCAGTTCTTGAGCTCCTCCAAATGTCCAGAAGTTAAGATATGTTTGTATGTTGTAACATGTGACTTTTATAAGAACTTTGATCTTCATAGATGGTTGCCAAAGAAGTCTAGGAGTGTTACCAGATGTCAAACATGTGTCCCTAGGCCTAAAAACCATTTTAGGAAGCCCATGGTATGCCAACAATTCGATCTAAGTCGGTTAAGGGACGAAACAGGCAGCTGCCTGTTGTTTCTGCAGCTGGCAGTCGCACGCGGCCCGCCTGAGATACAGGCAATCCTTACGCGGGCCGCCTGGAGGCTGGATTCAGGTTAAACATGTTTTCTTGTATTGCACTTTGGTCCTTGGTCCCCCGAAAGGTCGTTTTCACTACAATTCTTGCATTATGAGGCTTCAATATTAACATATGGGGGCTTTAGGGCTTATACCATCTTTGTCAAGTCCTCGGGTAACTTTGTGATCACCCGAAAAGCCCTAAATTTCAATGTTGACGATTTTAACCCTCACACACGAATTTTATCACAACTTTCTCATACGGTAACGAAACTTGGTGAATTTTTTATGGTACATTCTAGTGAGCATATTTAATCGTTACAAGGCTTCGGGTTTGCTAAAAGGTCACTCAGAGGTATATCTTAAACATGTTGACACATTTAACCCCTGTAGTTTGTAATCTCTCACTTTCTTTCACAATTCGCTTCGTATGATCCATGATCCATTCGTTTAAGGTTATAAACATCATGTAGGGTTATTGTAAAGTATATTTATTCATTGTTGACACTTTGAACCCTTATATTTACACAGTTTCAATGCTTGTCAACTTTAGTCCTTCAAGAACATTCTTTCACACGTTCAAACCTATGACACGTGTCAACACATTATAGGACGTAAATTTTCGAGGTGTTACATCCTCACCCCCTTAAAAGAAATCTCGACCTCGAGATTTACTGAAATAGATAAGGGTACTTTTCTTTCATCGTGGACTCAACCTCCCACGTATACTCGGGACCTCTACGGGCATCCCATTTGACCTTTACAATCGGTACTTGCTTCCTTCGAAGCTTCTTAACCTGTCGATCCTCGATCGACAATGGTTTTTCCACAAATTTCAAGCTCTTATCTATATGCACATCTGTATGGGGTATGACCAGTGATTCGTCAGCGAAACACTTCTTCAGATTGCAGATGTGGAAAACATTGTGTATACTACTGAGCTCTTCAGGTAAGTTCAACTTATAGGCAACTGACCCGACACGTTCGATAACCTCAAAAGGTCCTATGTATCTCGGGCTTAGCTTGCCTTTCTTACCAAATCGCATCACTCATTTCCAAGGTGATACTTTAAGCAACACCTTGTCGCCTACTTCGAAGTTAAAATCCTTACGCTTGGGATCAGCGTAACTCTTCTGCCTATCCCGGGCAGCTTTGAGACGGTCACGAATCTGGACAATCTTGTCCGTCGTTTCGAACACGATCTCTGGTCTTGATAACTGGACATCTCCAACTTCCGCCCAGCAAATAGGCGATCTACACTTTCTACCGTATAATGCCTCAAAAGGCGTAGCCTTAATGCTGGTATGGTAGCTATTGTTGTAGGAGAATTCAACTAATGGTAGGTGCTTATCCCAGCTACCACCCAAGTCAATTGCACATGCACGAAGCATGTCTTCCAACGTTTGAATAGTACGCTCACTCTGACCGTCAGTCTGAGGATGATAAGCCGTACTAAAATTCAAACGTGTGCCCAAAGATTGTTGGAAACTCTTCCAAAAATGCGACGTGTACCTAGTATCTCTATCAGAGATAATAGCCACAGGTATGCCATGTAAGGCTACAATCTTATCCACGTATAACTGGGCTAACATGTCGGGGCTATAGGTCTCCTTTATGGGTAGGAAATGTGCTGACTTAGTCAGTCTATCAACGATCACCCATATTGTGTCATTTCCTTTCCTGGTCTTAGGTAACTTGGTAATAAAATCCATCGTCACCATTTCCCACTTCCACGTAGGAAGTTCAGGCTGTTGTAGCAAACCTGACGGTTTCTGATGCTCGGCTTTGACTTGCGCACATGTCAAGCATTTAGCTACATGAGTGGCTACAGACTTCTTCAAGCCTATCCACCAATAATTTGCCTTTAGATCCTGGTACATCTTATCAGCTCCAGGATGAACGGAATATTTGGAACTATGGGCTTCCTGGAGGATGACATCTCGAAGTCCTCCATAAATTGGAACCCATATTCGTCCATTCAATCTTAGTATTCCGTCCTTGCTAAGTGTTAACTGCTCCTTAGTTACCCCTAGCTTTTCGTTGGGATAGTTAGCTTCCAACACAGCTTCCTTCTGTGCAGCTAACAACCTTTCAATCAAATTGTTCTTTATTTCCATGCGCTTGGCATTGATTCGGATGGGTTTCACCTTCTCCTTCCGACTCAAGGCATCGTCGACTACATTCGCCTTGCCGGGATGGTATCTTATTTCACAATCGTAATCATTCAGAGTTTCCATCCAACGGCGTTGCCTCATGTTCAAGTCCTTCTGGTTGAACAGATGTTGAAGGCTCTTGTGATCAGAATAGATCACACATTTGATTCCATATAAGTAGTGCCTCCACAGTTTTAGTGCGAATACAACGGCACCCAATTCCAAGTCGTGGGTGGTGTAATTCTTTTCGTGCACCTTTAACTGGCGTGAAGCATAAGCAATGACTTTGCCTTTCTGCATAAGCACACATCCCATCCCGGTGTGTGATGCATCACAATAAACTACAAACTCTTCTATTCCATCAGGCAATGTCAGTACCGGAGCATTGCTCAATTTTTGTTTCAGAATATCGAAGGATTCCTGCTGCTTAGGACCCCAGTCAAACTTAATCTTCTTACGTGTCAGCGAAGTCAGGGGTGCAGCAATCCTTGAAAAGTTTTCTATGAATCGCCTATAGTATCCTGCCAAACCTAGGAAGCTACGAATTTCTGTAGGCGTCTTTGGCTCATGCCAATTCATGACAGCTTCAACTTTAGCAGGATCTACTTGAATACCATGCTCACTAATAACATGCCCAAGAAATTGGACTGCTCGAAGCCAGAATTCACACTTCGAGAACTTGGCATAGAGCTTTTCTTTATGAAGTAGTTCCAAAATGCAGTGAAGATGCTTCTCATGGTCAGCTTGGTTCTTTGAGTAGATGAGGATATCATCGATGAAAACGATGACGAATTTATCTAAGTGCGGCTTGCAAACGCGAATCATGAGATCCATGAACGCGGCCGGTGCATTAGTGAGCCCAAAAGGCATCACTAGGAACTCGTAATGACCATAACGAGTCCTAAATGTTGTTTTGTGCACGTCTTCTTCTCTAACCTTCAATTGATGGTAGCCTGACCTCAAGTCAATCTTCGAGAAGAAACTTGCCCCTTGTAGTTGATCGAACAAATCGTCGATTCTGGGCAAAGGATACCTATTCTTGATAGTGACCTTATTAAGCTCGCGGTAGTCGATGCACAGACGCATCGATCCATCCTTCTTCTTGACAAATAAAACTGGTGCTCCCCAAGGAGACGAACTAGGTTTGATGAAACCTTTGGCTAGCAAATCATCTAGCTGCGTTCTCAATTCCTTCATCTCTGTTGGTGCTAACCTATAAGGCGCCCTTGCAACTGGTGCTGATCCAGGAATAATGTCAATTCTGAATTCTACTTGCCTATCTGGTGGCAAACCAGGTAGTTCTTCAGGAAATACTTCGGGGTATTCAGAAATGACGGGGATATCCCCAATCTTGGGCTTCGGCTTATCTATAATCACTTGTGCCATGTAGATGACACAACCTTTCTTCAAACACTTAGAGTCTTTGAGTATAGACATTTTCTCGGGTAGCCCATACTGGGTATCTCCCTGGATGGTAAGTGATTCACCAGACGGAGTCTTGATCATCACTTGCTTCTTATTGCAAATAATCTGGGCCTGGTTATGAGATAACCAGTCCATACCCAAAACTATGTCAAAACCAGCTAGTTTTAAAGGAAGTAGGGACAAAGGAAAAGAGTGGTTCTTAATGGATATGAAACATCCATCTAATAAGGTTGAAGCGGTTTCTAAAGTGCCATCTGCTAGTTCCACCTCATACTTCACACTTAAAGTCTTAACAGGTAATTTCAACAATTCACAAAACTTATTATCTACGAATGACTTATCAGCGCCTGAATCAAATAACACTCTCGCATAAACATCATTTACGAGAAAGGTACCTGTTATCACATTGTCGTCCTTGACGGCTTCCTTAGCATCCATCCTGAAGACCCTAGCATTGGTCTTCTTAGTCTCTTCGGGCTTCTTGGCGTATTTTGGGCAATTGCTCTTGATGTGCCCCTTTTCATTGCAACCGTAGCAGGTCGCATCCTTTATCTTTTTGCAATCCAAGGTTTTGTGTTCCTTGGACTTGCACAAGCCACATGCAAAAGATTTCGATTGTGAATTCGAGTTTGATTCATACCTGCACTTTCCGAAGTGCTGTCTTGCAGATTTTGCATTTGGGTTTTACACCCGACTGCTGACCATCCTTCCTAAATCCTGACCCCTTCTTATGGTCATTGTTTCCCTTCTGCTTCTTGTCTGAACGTCGTGAGTTGTCATCCTCACGCTTCCTCTTTTCGGTATCAGTGTTCCTCTGCGATCTCAGCTTGACCGCATCCAAGGTAAGTGACAATGATATGTCCGCTACGGACCGAAAAGTAGTTGGTCTGGAAGCCTTCACACTTGCTTTGATCTCCGGGGCCAAACCCCCAATGAATCGAGCTATACGTTTAGGTTCCGGAGTTACCAAATATGGAACCAACCTTGACAAAGTGTTGAAACTGGTAAGGTAGGCCTGACAGTCTAGGTTTCTCATGACCAGCGACAAGAAGTCAGATTCAATTCTCTCAACCTCGTGTTGAGGGCAGAAATTTTCCTTGATTAATGTCATGAACTGTTCCCAGGTCATATTGTATAACGGGACTTTCCCTGTAGCTTGGATCAAAGATCTCCACCAAGCTAATGCTTCTCCCTTGAAAGACTATGACACGAATTTCACAATATCCCTATTATCACAACCACTAATATCCACAACCGTATCCATTTCGTCCATCCAAGTCATACAATCTACCGCTCCTTTTTCCCCATTGAAATCCCTGGGTTTGCACGGAACGAAGTACTTATAGGAGCAACCCTTATTACGGGGTTCTTGATTCCGTATGACTCTTTGGGATGGAGCACTCCTCTGGTTTGATGAGTGGTGAGAATTACTGTTGTGGGCAGTGTGAGTCCTGGAGGGTGTTCTAGAGTGTGGTGCAGATTGGGTCCTTGCACGGGTACCACTGGATTCATGGAGCTGTCTATCCATAGCTCAATTTACAGCATTATCTATCATTGCCTGTAATTCTGCACCCGCTACATTTACTCGGGCATTATCATGCTCTCTCCCTGGGTGACTGTTGACCTCATTTGAGTCTGCCATGTAGCTTGAACTGTTACATACCGACATCAATTTATTGGTGAGTTTATTATAGAATTGTCTTTTATGGCAATTTATTAACCGTGGTAAACATAGACCATATATGGTTAATTTAGTACTCACATTTATTTAGGATTTCTAATATAATTTATCCTAATTATTAAAACAATAACAGTTTTATTAGCTCATAAGGCTTAGTCACAGGGACAATTTAGATCATAAGCTATGATTTCAGAGAATCAAAGCATGAAGGTTTGAACAAAGTTCGTTACCTTTATCAGACAGGGTCACAGACTATTAATGTCTTTTGTCTCATATGAAAATGAGAAGGGCCCGTAGGCATTCTATTACCAATGGATGGTAAACAGAACTGATCATATATATTAATGATTTAACCCATGATTCAGAGATCATTTAGTTGGGTTTGGAGTCTTTGAAAAGATCCATATATAATAATAACACGTGTGTTTTTAATGAATCATGTTTGCCAGGAGTGTTAACATGTTTTCAGATGTTAACAGGGATTTGAATCTTTTTAACGGGTTTTACCATCTCGGCCAGGTCTTAAAATGACATGCAGGCTAGGTTATACCTTTAAGATCCTAAATAAAAATAACATAGGCAGATAGATTTTAAAAGGAATGATTCTGATTTATTTATTTCATATATAATTTAATTATGCATAATATGGCAAAGATGAAATTTATAAACTTACATTCCATTAAAACTAAAAGTAATACATTTTGCCCTAAACGGGACTTTTCACAGAAACACTTGCCCACGCAGGAGCTATACTGGCAATACAAGTCCTCGCAGGGACTGTTTGCTAAAATAAGTAAATGTCCACGTAGGGACTAACAGAGACAAGTCCACGTAGGGACTAAGTACAAAGGTAGATGTCCACGCAGGGACTACATACACACATAAATAAATGTCCACGTAGGGACTTGATTTAAACAAGGAAATACAATAATACATATTGGGATTTAACGATCCCGTTTCTTCTTTCCCTTCAGCAAATTTGCCAAGCCACTCATAAATCCCTCATTCTTCTTACGCTCTCTCTGGAGGTCTCGCTCAACTCTGCCCAGTCTTTGACGGAGATCCTCCTGCTCTGGTGGAGAAAACCGTGGTGGCTGGTACTGTGGCGGCGGCTGAGAAGGTACTTGATACCCTCTAGCTGGATGTCCTATTCCCCAAGGGGTTCCATATGGTCCCTCAGGATTATGGGCAAGGTAGTTTGCTGCCACTAGGTATGGGTCGGCCTCGGCATAGTTATAGTTATGGTATGCCGGCGGTACGTATGGGTTGTAAGCTGCCGGAGCAGTATAAGCAGGGATAGGGTTGCCAAAACCCGGTGATGGCGGTGCAATAGGTGCCGAATTCACCTCAGAAACTGGAACTGAAGGTCCACCCACTTGTGGGTCTTCATATATAGGCGGGTAGTGGCTGCCGCTAGAGTGTTGAGGGGTACTGAAATGAAACTCCCCTCCTCGTGCTGACATCCGTGCGCCAGTCCTCCGACGTCTTGGTGGTTCTGGAGGCTATAGATGAACTGGCGGCGGTGGAGGCGGTGGCGTGACTGCCTCTAAACGTGGATCCCCAGAGGGATCTTGCTGTTGCTGTGGCGGCTGCTGGTGAGGTGATGAGTGGTAAGATGGTGTATAGTACCACTCACACCGTTCGAACCGTGCCATGTGACTATCCGGACCCTGGTATGGTGTTCCGTGAAAAGACGATCCGTCTGAGATCACAAAAGGATGGTTTAGGGATCCGGTTGAAGCCTCGACGGGATCTGTGTCCTCGTCCATATCTTGATCACCAGAAAAGTGATCCTCCGGCCCTAGTGGGTTAAAGCCTACTTGTTCTGGTAGGTACTCTGCTGGGTTAAACTGGCCCTGAAAGACAGGAGTAGGGTCGCGGAAGGAATCTTACGATGCGGATCGCTGTAACGGCATGTATGAAGGTTGCGGGTAGTTGGGCTCATTCTCGGACTGAGGCCCAAAAGAGTGATAATATGGAGGCGTGGAGCTATGTGACGTGGATTGTCTGGCAGGCTCCTCATAGATCCTCCAAGGTTCTCGCGGATCTATACTCCTTGTAGCAGAAGGAGTTCGCCGGCCCGAAGGCCCGGCCTCGTGGTCGTTAGGGGCGCTGATCGGCGCCTTTCCTCGATCTCCTCGCCTGAATCTTGGCGGCATTGCTAAACCTGTTAATATAACAAAGGTAACGACAAGGAAAATAAAGGACAAATTTAAATTAAAATAAAAACATTTTGGATTATTCCTATGTTCTTTGTCTAGACTCGAAGATTTAGGAATGTGCAATTGTGTAACTGAGATTAAACACAAAAGGCTAGTGTTTAATTCACTCAGTGTTGGCTCTGATACCAACCTGTCACACCCCGATTTTTCCACGTGTTATCGGTGGGCCCGGTAGGGGGAGTATCGTGACGTGGTTGGCAACATAATAGTCAAACAACACAATATTTAAATGCACAGCGGAAGCAAAGTATAGATTCATTTCAACCAAACGATATTGTAATATTAAGTATCACAAGTAGTCGAATATAAATCCACAGGTAGATCAAAATAAAAGGAAACAATGTTCAACAGTCTATGACATCCAAGCTTGCGAGACTTATTGTGGATGCTAGGAGACAAACCAGCCTATTACGCGTAGTACCTGCACTTAACCTTTTTAAGAAAAATACGTCAGTTTACACTGGTAAATACAATCAACCGACTCATTTTGAAAAGAGTTTAAGAAAATGTATTGAAGGCACAAGGCACAAATAAAATTTTATAACTTGGGATGCTTATTTAAATATATAAACTTGTAAAGGATTTACATGTTCCTTATGCGTTCAGTAGCCCGGATCGAGCCGGGTTAAAGATCAATAGACACACCACTTTATTTAAATGAGACACTGACAGGTGTACGCCTACACCTGAGTGCTAAGGTCGTGGCCATTTCGTAAAATGATGTCAGGGATATTCGGGACACGGTCATTAACCCCCAAAGGCTTTAAGCAAACAAAACAATTTAAACGAAACATCTCAATACTTTAACCATCATACAATTAAAGATTCAATGTCCGACCAAGCGGTATTTTATATACCGTACCCCAAGCCCGTATAGGGAAATAAGTTAAAAGTATTTACCTGAGCAAGTATAAATCAAAATCAGCGAGTGCAAGTATCTTTTACCGGTTCTCCTAATCTGGAACGAAGGTTTAATAATAACCTATTAGAATCCTAACGGGTCTTTAGTTAAGCTTACGCTTAGACCGGTTAGTTTTAAAGATACGGTTCGTACGCACGATTAAGCGAAGACCGGATAGAATGTGATTTAGACCCGAAAAGTTTGAAGACTTGCTTAATATGGGTATATTATACACATTCTGGATTTTGAGATAAAACCGATAAGGTTTGACCCGTTTCGGCTAATTTATGTAAACTAGTTACATAAACCGAACCGAACGCGTATGAAGCGTAACGGGTAACCATAAGAGTCCTAAACAGGTTTCCTAAGTTAACATGCCTTAAATATGTTGTGATATCAGTAGGATACCTTCCGTTATGCCCAAAACGAGTTTAATCTCATATTAAGCCCCGTAGGGGTATTTTGGTCATTTTAAAGATTATAAAAGGAATTAATTTATCTTCTGTGATCTGGGTCTGATTAAATCAGTAAAATGGTTTATTTTAACAGGTTATAACATTTGGTTATAAGTCTTATATGCCAAAATAGTTTTAAACCCTAACTAGGCGTATAATACGCGTATAAAGCCGTTTTAAGCGACGTACGGGTTAAAATAGGATTCTGAGTTTCCTGATCAGTTAAACAGGTTCAAAACACTCCATTTAATATTTAAAATCAGAAGCAATTGGATTGGCATCAAAAGGATTTGTAAAACTCATTTTATGGCCGAAAAGGGCATAATCGGTAATTACCGAATTAAGGCGCTAATCCTAGCTTATGATCAGTTTAAAAATAATTAAAAATCTTCAAAAATCCCAAAATATTATTTAACATCAGTGGGTAAAAGGTTTGGTGTCAAAAATTGGGTTTAGATAGGCTTTACGCTAATGACGCCATTTAATTACTAAGAAACGTTATAATTACGTCATTAAGCATAACTCCTAATCTAGACTTTCGATTGACGTGAAATTTTGCAGACATGTTCAATAATCAGTAACTAAGATTATTGTACTTTCATATTTCTAAAAATCTCGTTTTATGGCTATAAGGGTATTATGGTCATTATTTAAGTAATTAACGGAACCGTCGGACAATCGAGGTTTCAAGTGGTATAAACGCAGAGGGTTATACCAACATGTAACTAGGTCCTAATGGAACTTTAAGGCATGTCTAAACCTATCCAAACCGGGTCAGAATCGAGGTCAAAGCAGAAATTCAAACTATGCGACTTTCGGCTCCGAATCGGTTCAAAACAGAAAGTTGTCGAATCAAACAAGCTTAGATAAGTTATTATACTTATTTTCAAGTTATATGAATGATAAAACATATCACACGCCTTCTGTATCGCTACTTACACGATTAATGATTCTGTTGACTTTTTCGGACAACGTTTGACTCGACAAACGACCTAGTTAGATTAGGAATCAGTGAGTGCCCTTTTTGGGGTTTATTACCCATATAAATACCAACTTATAACAACTTTTATTTCGACAACACTCTGGACCGATTGTGTTTTATCGCTAAGTCAAACCGTAGTTACGACGGTTTGACTTCTAGGCTAAAAACTAATCAAGACTTAATTTAGAAAGGTCAAGGGTACTTACACTTGTTTAATGGATGATTAGGAAGTCTTGTATCAGTTCTTGAGCTCCTCCAAATGTCCAGAAGTTGAGATATGTTTGTATGTTGTAACATGTGACTTTTATAAGAACTTTGATCTTCATAGATGGTTGCCAAAGAAGTCTAGGAGTGTTACCAGATGTCAAACATGTGTCCCTAGGCCTAAAAACCATTTTAGGAAGCCCATGGTATGCCAACAATTCGATCTAAGTCGGTTAAGGGACGAAACAGGCAGCTGCCTGTTGTTTCTGCAGCTGGCAGTCGCACGCGGCCCGCCTGAGATACAGGCAATCCTTACGCGGGCCGCCTGGAGGCTGGATTCAGGTTAAACATGTTTTCTTGTATTGCACTTTGGTCCTTGGTCCCCCGAAAGGTCGTTTTCACTACAATTCTTGCATTATGAGGCTTCAATATTAACATATGGGGGCTTTAGGGCTTATACCATCTTTGTCAAGTCGTCGGGTAACTTTGTGATCACCCGAAAAGCCCTAAATTTCAATGTTGACGATTTTAACCCTCACACACGAATTTTATCACAACTTTCTCATACGGTAACGAAACTTGGTGAATTTTTTATGGTACATTCTAGTGAGCATATTTAATCATTACAAGGCTTCGGGTTTGCTAAAAGGTCACTCAGAGGTATATCTTAAACATGTTGACACATTTAACCCCTGTAGTTTGTAATCTCTCACTTTCTTTCACAATTCGCTTCGTATGATCCATGATCCATTCGTTTAAGGTTATAAACATCATGTAGGGTTATTGTAAAGTATATTTATTCATTGTTGACACTTTAAACCCTTATATTTACACAGTTTCAATGCTTGTCAACTTTAGTCCTTCAAGAACATTCTTTCACACGTTCAAACCTATGACACGTGTCAACACATTATAGGACGTAAATTTTCGAGGTGTTACAGAAATTATTTGACTTATGTAACATATACTTATCAAAAAAGTGTTATCTATATAAGGATAAGTTTACATTAATTGCTCCCACTCATCTTGAGGTTGGTACACATATATCCACTTAATTCGTGATGAAAAGAATTGCATTAAGATTTCATCACATTTTGATGTTTGCTTCAACCCATATATGAATTTCATCGACTTTGAAACTAAGTGTTCTTGACCTTTCAGTTTAGAACTTTCAGTTTAGAACTTTCAGGTTGTTTTGAACATGTAAGTCTTTGTTTAGGGAAAGTTGTTTTAATATCCATTTAATGTAGCTACAAAAGATTATAAGCTACTAGAACAACAATGATCCTCAAAGAAACCTTTTGTAAGAAAGGTAAGATGATTCTTTGATAAATAATTCTCTTCTGAGCATAACCATTAACAATCAATCTTGCTTTTAGTGTCTTAACGTTTGCATTTGGATTTAGGTAATTCAACCAAATCCCAAATGTTATTTTGACACATAAAATCAAATTTGCTAATAACAATTTTTATTCCCTTTAGAAAATTGATTGATGCTAATGGCTTAATTAGAAGAGGTAGGATCCGTAAACTTTCTAATATCCATTTCAACTTCAGTCAAGGAGGATACATAATCATCAAAGTTAAACCTAGATGACCTCCGTAGTTGATTAACTCTTGATTAAGTTGCTATCATTTTCAAGATTCTGAGTGTGTAAGAGTTGGTGGAGTATGGTGTACAAGAGGTGTAATCGGAGTAAAATTTAATAAGTCTATTCCCCCCGCCTCTTGTACTTCTTGCAAGTCATGATAAGGACTTTTACTACTCCCACTAATTTTAGAAATCATTAAAAAATTTAGCATGCTTATGGTCAACATTAGAAGGCCAATAGATTCTAATAGAGAATCAAGTTAATGATGTAACTCATTGTAGTTTCTCTGTTTGAGGATTATAATTTTTGTAAGAAATCTGAGTGTGCCCACGTTTCAGCAACAATGAAACTTTTGTTAGAGTAGCAGTAGATTCTTAAAGAGAAAAGTTGTGAAGAAGCAATGTCTTGTACAAGAGGTACAAATTGAGGTAACAACAAGTTTTCACTCCCCTACCTCTTGCAACTCTCGCAAGTTAAGATTAAGACACTTAATGCTCCCACTAACCTTTTAGATCTCTAGGAATGCTACAAGATAAGTTTCAATGATGTACGTGCTGTTGGAACCTGTCATATATGCCAGACTTGATTTCCTTAATGTCCAGATGTTATAAAATTTTGAGGGACATATTTAGAAGAAATCATAGTATATATGAATTAATTTCTTTAATACCTTTATTCATATAAGACATATTAAATACAAGTAAATATTATGATAAATGAATTATGTCTGAATATTCCATTTTGGGATAAGTTCCAATGAAATATAACTTCTAATGGAACTTATTTATTCCCTTGGCCATTTAAATATTAAGGCTTATAACACATGCTCATAAGTCACTAAGAATGAGATTTGATAATATTTCATCCTTCATTAACCTAGTCATGATTTCTCATGAAATTTGGTCTTAATGGATGGAATTTGTAAGTCTCATTTTTCTTTTGTTAAATTTTCATTTTCATGATAACAAAAGGTTGTGAAAAAGTGTAGCATCATCTAGTTCTATCTTATAAGGTTTCTATCCAGATTGAGATGACAAATAATATGAGAGTTTAAGGTAAGAGTGACTTTGTTTTAACCATGCAAACCTCACAACTGTCATAATGTAGCTTTTATATTGATACTAAATTCTGAATAATCTACAGAATATATAAGGTATCATAAAGCCCAATTATAAAACAGTTTATTATGGTTCGGCCCCGTAGTCAGACTGCCAGTATCAAATTTAAACAGAATGCTGGGCACGGGGGCGTGTTCAGTGAGCACAGCCCCGTGTCCAGTTACCTGAACTGGGCATTTTCTGCAGAACCTCGGGCACGGGGGCGTGTTGGGTTGAGCACGGCCCCGTGTTGAACTTGCTGTAATGAAGAAAAATTGTCGGAAGGCTCTGTTTTTGTGCATGGGGTGTGGGTTCAAGTTTCCCTTAGTTAACATAAAATTTTGCCACTAACTCTCATATTAATTATTTGTTGATTTTTTGTAAAGAAACACATAGAACTAGAGTCAACCGGTCATGTGTTGGTTAGAATATTACCATTAGCAGACTTAAATATTATAAATATCTTACTACTTATCTTAGCCAGCTGTTCCATTGAATTATGGATAGTCTCGATGCTCATGCCTAGTTTAATGGCATAAACCTGCTGTGAGACTTTCCTTTGAAGAAACTTATAGCCACACTATCTCTGAATCTTAAAAGTATCATCCTTTCAGGTTTAGTGGCGGTGAGATGAACAACATCTAATTTTCCAGTTTCATGCATTCCCTTTCCTGTACATATGTTGCTAATCAACACACTCATTTTCCTTTGGTACTCTTGAGTGTTATAGTTGATTCTTAAGGAAACTTATGGTATTAGTGGAAAAGTTATATGTAATGCACCGGAAAAGTGTAATGATTTCCATGTGTAAACCTTTAAATTATGGGTCATGGTATTGTACATCATGATGTATTCACATATGCCACAAACTTTATAGTAAGAATCTAGAGTAATGCATAAGTCTTAGGAGCTATTTTGATTCTTCCAAAGAAAACAAATTAGTCTTAGGAAATTTAGAATCTAGAATAGCTCCCATGATAGCAATAATGAAATGAGTTCTTGATTATCATAAGAGATATAATGGTTGACTTATCCCACTAGTCATGCTCTAGTTTTCTTCTATAATACTTTTATCAGAAAAGAGCAGTAGGATTATCATATCTTAAGAAATAATCAACAATCCAACAAGAGCAAATTTTGTAGAAACTCTTTAGTAAGCAAAACATTTTAGGTTATGAAATTAGAGTGGATAAAATAGATGAGATACAATCCTAAGAAGAAACTTGGAGTGATTTACATTATGGGGTAATCAAGTAAGGCAGACACAAATTATTATATTGAAGATATAGTCTACTATAACACCAAAATAACAGACTAATTTAAGGTTCTACCTGAATTTTGGCTTCGCTTTGGCTTTGACCAAAATTCATAAATATGAACGTACATAAATAACAGATTGTCTTGATGTTCTAAATAAATTTGGCTTCGCTTTTGCTTTGACCAGAATTTATGCATTATGAACATACATAATAGACTGACTTATTGTTCTACATGAACTTTGGCTTTGACCAAAATTCATGTATTATGAACATATGTAAATAAAAACCAACTTAATGTCCTGCCTGAACTTTGGCTTCGCTTTGGATTTGACCAAATTTCATGCATAATGAACGATATAAATAATAGACCGTCTTTAGTGTTCTACATGAACTCTGGCTTCGCTTTGGCTTTGACCAAAATTCATATATTATGAACACTCATAAATATAGACTGGCTCAATGTTCTACATGAACTTTGACTTCGCTTTGACCAAAATTCATGTATCATGATGAACATACATAAATAATAAGGTAAAACACATAAATATAACATAACACCTTTGGGCCAGAAATGAAATATTTATGTACATTATGCTAATAATTTATTATGTGTATCATCAAACAATTAGTTGTTGGGTTCTTTATCCAGCAATACACATAATAACATAAAATGACATAAATTAAAGTTGGGCCATTCGCAAGTTATGGTCATACAAAACCAAATAAAATAAGGCTTCCAAAAGGTGAAGTAAGGCATGTGAAAGATATACATTTCGTATAAACGTTATGCGAAAAGTTTATGCAAAATAATTTATACAAAACATTTCACATGCGGAAGCTTAAAATATAATTGAGTTACTCTATATATTTCATATAACCTATACAAAAAAAAAAATTAATTCCGTATAGTATGTGACATAAATTGACATAACATAAATATATGCGATTAGTGATATCTTTTTAATCACTAAATTATTTCCCCATTAAATACAAATAATAATGATAAGAATACAAAACAAAATAGTGAATTGTTTTGTTTTGGTTCATGATGCCATAGTGTTGGAAGCTCCAAAAGTATGCCAACGTATGCAATAAAGGCCTAAAAAAGCTTAATAAATTATCTTCATGCCAATGTATATTATGAATAAAATAATGGCCAGTTCTAATTAAAATAAAGCATTACTTTATTATTGGTTTATTTCATGCTGAATGATTATATGGTTTGCAAATAATAACCACTTATTCCAAATAAATTTGTTAAACAATAAAACCCATTGAAAAATTTATAGTTTTATTTTTAACCATCTAATCACTTTACCTCACATTTCAGATTTGGTTACATTATCCTTAATCAGATTTTTGACCAAAACAGTATACCACGTTTGATATCGGTGATGCTACGCCATGCTAGCCCTCGGGTTGAATGCCCCAAATAAATGTTAGTAGTATTGAACTTATAAAGAATTTTGTAGAAAAATTTTGCTAGGTAATGAATGTGTGTGTATAACAGCTCTTCTTAATCATCAACCTTGTGCTACCTACATGAAACTTAACCCATCCTGTGTGTATATATATGCGAGGCGATAACAACAATGGGTTGTAATTATGCCCAAAAGCATAGCAAAGTCCAAGTTGTGACTCCTTTTCTCATAGCACATAAAGTAATTAACAATTGTGTTATTCTTCATGGGATCCTTTTAGCCTAAAATACTCATGTTTCATGGTACTAAAAATTTAAAACACCTTGAGCATGTTTTCTAAATGTGCCATGAAAAGAAATTGAGGGTTGAAACCATCAGTCTAACAGTTATGTAGACCGTGGGAACGAAAGTTGTGAGAAGGCCTTTGAGACTAGGTGATATGAAAGCTAGAAGAAAGCTAGGCCTTTTGAGCTTCTGATCATATCCTGCTAAATCACATCTTCAAATTCGTTTTCAATCTTATAAACGTGTTAATATCTCACTCAACTTATTTATATATTATCAAATTGTAATATGTTTGTGCTATTGTTTGTTGTATCTTATGCATTATTGGTTTAATGTGTATGATATGTTTGTACATTTGGCTTTTTAACTTGTATAGTTAATTAACAAAGATCATATTTTACAACCATTTTTCAAGAAATTCAAATAATTGTTATTTATATAATATAATTTTGTAACATTTCTAGGTATATAGTTTTGTACATTTAGTTTAGTTAGAGTTTCATACTTTAATTAGTTGTACCCTTAATTTAGAAGGTTGTAGCTTTTGATTTATTATTATATAATAAAAATAAGAATTGATGTATTACCTCTTTGGTTTTTTTATGGTTTTTTTATTGTAGTAATATTTTTCTTTTATTGTTTTTTAGTTAGAATGGTTTATATGTTCTTCAAGTTTTGTGTTTTCTTTTTCATTATGTTAAAGCTTTTTCGGTACAAATTCGAGTTTATTTATATTTAATGCCAACTTAGAGTATAACTGTGTTTATATTTGTCTACGTTTTACGTCACATGACGGTATAAATTCACATTTTTGTTTTACAATTTATATCCTACGTTTTACGTCACGTGGCAGTATAGATTAATGTTTTGTTTTACAATTTTTTGACGTTGTTTGCTTACCATTTAGCACAGTTTTACGACTAACGTGCCCGCAACACGGGTGTTAAACACTAGTTTATGTTCAAATTGCAAGAAAGCAATGACATTTGTGTTGGGGTCCTAGATTACGATCAATACTCCACACACACTGTTTGAAACAACACAAGATAAACAAACAGATCGGTTGATGCTGTTTTGTTGGTTTCTTTCGGTAACCATGGTAGGCCCTTAGGGTGGGCGGGGAGGACCACCGGCCAGGGACCGATACTTCGAAAGGCACGTTATTTTAAAAAAAAAAAAAGTCCGATATGTAAATGTAAAAATAAATAAATTAATCGGGTATACTCATATAAACACCAACATTGGCCCACTTACAAAACTATTTTGATTGTTTAGATTAGTTATTAGCCCATTGCCATTAGGTTTAAACCTTTAATGAGCCAAATACCCAATGTCGTTAAGGCCTAAGGGCACGTTTTTTGAAGCTCGAATAGGGTACATGAATTCTCAGGGTCGGTCCTGTCGGTAACACACACTTAAACACACAAAGAGGACAATAACTGTATTATCTAGGATTATGTCTTGATAACAGAAAAGTATAACATACAATAACTTAAATATGATCCAAAAAACGGTTGGTGGCGGGTACTTTGCAGTTGAAACTGGCGAGAATGGCCCTAAGGGCAGTTCTGTCTTTTTTCGGTCTGACCCGAGGTGCGCCTCATGTATTTCTCGGTGGAAGGCTGCACTTGTTTGAATGGATCATATTTATACCAAACTAACATAGTACTAGCTACTTTACACCTAATCATTATATTCTAAACACACATATACATAAACAATAATAAAGTTCAATGTTTGATTTATAATTTTCGGTCCAATAATTTGGACACCATTATTAACAGGAGTTTTAGTCGAAAGAAGGGTTAACAAAACCTAACTCGTGTGTACTTTTGACCATTCATGAAAATAAAGAAAAGTCATAGCTAATTAGTACATATAAGCCTATAGCCCTATGATCTAGCGTCATTCGTGATTGTCTCTCACAAACGTAGTGTGAGTTCGAATCTTTGTAAGCATAGGTTTATTAGATGGTACTCGGGAGTAAAATGATGTAAAAAAATAGAACATATTGTCACAGGTTATACCTTTTGTTATCTTTATTGTGGCAGTTGCACATAAGTTTCTTTGTTTGGGACCATTTGTGGGTAACAAGCAATTAAAATAAGAGAGAGGTAAAACAAAGGACGACCTTGTTATGTACGGACTTCTTCATCACAAGCTTTTCTCTGGTTTTTTCTTAAATTCTAAAAACTTTCTTTAAGACCTACAAGATTTTGTCTGTACTATAATCATATCATGTTACGATGATACTCCAAGTAAACACATATATACCAACACATAATTATACAAACATATATGAACCGTAGAGGTTAGGGGTTTGAATCGTGGAAACAAGCTCTTGTACATTTTAAAAAGAAATGCGAGAAAAGACGTATATATATATATTGATACATAATGATAAAAACAAAACCTCAGAGGTGAAAGGTTCGAGTCGTGGAAACAATCAATTGCAAAAATGTGTTGGAAATTTTAGTGAAAATGAGTTTTTCACTAAATATTTTGGACATCAATAAGATTTATATATGTGTTGTATAAATAATTATTTATGGTTTGTGTTTAAACTATGTCCAAATAGAGCTAAGATGAATAAGATATCGAAGCTTGAAGTTGTATGTTTGGAACAAACAAAGATGAATAAAATGGATTAGTTTTGTCAACTTGTCCCACATAGGTGGGATGACAAAACTTAAAGTGGTTTATAAGGAGGAGCACTCCTTGTAATTGTTTCCTTAAAGGCAAACACTAGTGGGGACCAAAGGGTGTGTCGCACCCGCACATATGCGCGCGAGTATGGATGGCACATAACCAGGTGGCGTCCTGGTATGCGTAGTGGCATCCATGTGGCGCAAGTATAGATGGCGCATGACCAGGTGGCGTCCTGGTATGCGCAATGGCATATGTGTGGCACGTGGCTCCATATGGCCTGGCGTAAGGTCCATGTAGTGTGTTGCATGGGTTTGCGGATCAGTTATGGCACACACGCAGGTTACAGTAGTAACTAGGAGTACTGGTCGGCACATCATGCGCATGCGCGGGTTCCATACAATGTGGCGCACAGACTGAAGAGCCACTTCAGGCGCGCGTACATGTCTGCAACGGTAGCAGAGCAACTGGCAGGACCTGGTCAAAGCTAGCTGTTACAACCAGTTTAATGCGTATCATGATGTATATGACCGTTTTAGACTAACCACTTAAGTCCATTTAATTAGAGATTAATGTCATATTCATTATCTTGTTTATTACAAGATTAATGTTATAATTATGACAAGATTAATGTCTATTTTATTACTAGTTTTAATTAGATTAAAACTATGAGTGTATAAATATGAACTTGGTGGTTCATACTAGATACACTAGAAAACAGACATTCTCTTTAGTCTCGATGTTTCAATGAGAGGAGTACTCTCAATTTTACACAACTTCACATTGTTCCAATTTTTATGAACACCAATTTATACCTGGTGTAATCTCGGGCGCGAGTGCCATCTCCGGCAGTACACATACTGTTCCGGTTGTTGAACCCTAGGAGACAGACCGTCTGAGAGGAGGCGCGGAATCTGTTTTAAGGGAAGCGTGTTGAACACGTGCCTCAACCAAAACCTTCAACGACAGTTTGTTCATTCTTGCAGCGGAGGTTTACTAAAGGGTGCGGTAGAAGTTCTTCCAAAGATGTTGGCTTGAATCAAGATTGGTACAATTATTGTGTATTTTATTTTCGTTCATTTGGTTTATGTAACCGGTATTGTACTTGATGAATTTCCCACAAATAACGAGAGTCTCGTTATTATTTATTTTATTAATATTTTAATAAAAAGTGAACCTAGTTCCTACAATCTTAAAACAGACTTTCGTGAAGATTGTTGCTACAATCTTAAATCCCTTCTCTACGAGGATTTAGGTTCACGAAAGTTAAAATATTTAATGGGATTTTTGTTAAAATCTTGAAAATATATTTTGGGAAATATTTATTTAGTACAATGAGTCGGATTAATTTTATGATTTGAGTACAATCTTTAATCCGAATACCGGGTTGCAAAACGACTGTTTTGATTCAAGTTTTACAGTTCATGGGTTTTGTTCGTGTTTAGTTAAACCGAACCATATACAGAATAATATGTATTTCAATTTGTTTTGAAATACTAAATTTTCTAATGAGCGTATTAGAAAATTTTATTTTGTAACTCCTTTCAAATTAAATGTTTGTAACGTTTAATTTATTTATTATAAGCTTTTAGTAACCATAATTGATATATTAATGTTGGTTTTAAAAGTCTTGAAATATTTTTATTTTCTAATTAGCATAATAGAAAATAATTATTGTATAAAATAACTAGTTTTAATATTTTCTAACGAGCGTGTTAGAAACGTTGTTGAAAGAATAACAAGATTAAAACTTTTTATATCTCTAACGAGCGTGTTAGAATTTTATAGAATAATAAGTTTTAATATCATCCTTTATATCTAATGAGCGTGTTAGATACGATGATTGTGTAAAACTAACTTGTTAAAAGACGATTAGATTTTCTAACGAGCGTGCTAGAAAATATGCGTCTAGATTTTCTAACGAGCATGTTGGAGACAATTATTTTGGATAATAAACCTTGTAACGGTTTCGTCTAAACGATTAAATTTCTAACGAGCGAGTTAGAAACGGATTTTTTTTCCACATATGTTTAAGCGATTTTATTTGTTTATTTCTAATGAGCGTATTAGAAACAGTTTATATTTTTATAAACTTCGAAACAAATTTTGTAATCGATTATTTCTAACGAGCGTGTTAGAAACGATTTAAAGAGTTTGATAGTTGTTTATTTTCTAACGAGCGTGTTAGAAACGATTTAACGACTTTGTCAATTGTTTATTTCTAACAAGCGGGTTAGAAAACGTTTATTTAATATAAACCAAAAACGGCTTTTGGCAATAAATAATCGTCTAATTTTCTAATGGGTGTATTAGAATTAGTTTATCTTATAACCAACTAATTTAACGATTTGCAATCGTTAATTTCTAACGAGCAGGTTAGAACCAGGTTAACTATGATAAACTATTTAAGATGATTTGTAATCGTTTATATATATTTTCTAACGAGCGTGTTAGGAAGGGTTTATGTTTATTTCTAACGAGTGTGTTAGAAAACGTTCATTTAAACCAAAAGTGAATAATTATATTCGTTTTATTTCTAACGAGCGCGTTAGAACCGGTTTACTTTATAAAAATCGAATATTTTGAATGTTTGTTCAACATTTAAATTCTAATTAGCATATTAGAATTGGTTATCATACAAACCACTTTTTTAACGATTGATAATCGTTATTATCTAACAGCGGTTAGAAATGGTTTGAATATGATAAACCATTTATTAAAACGATGTGTATTCGTTTTATTTTCAAACGAGCGAGTTTGAAATTGTTTTATTTATTAAACTATTATAAGGTTTATTGTCTTGATTTGTAATCAAAACATAAATATATAGTTTAATATTAAAACACTTGCAAAAACGAGAAATGTTTTGAACAAATAAAACATGTCTTTGCAAAGTATAACGTCTTGAACCATATAATAGTCTTGGAGAGACTATTTGGTGAAAAACAACTCGATGTTGTTATAAATATAATAAGTTGCTCAACTACTTGCGAGTAGTTAATTGTAAACAACTTTATACTTTGGACAACTTGTGATTATTCAAGTTTAAAGTTCCAAGATGAGGGAGTACCTCAAAACATGACACCGAACGAAATAATTGTGTTTATTTTGGTAAAAAGTGTTGAAGATAATAACACTTTGGCTTTTGATGTTTAGATATCATTGGTGTATCCGTTATTTTGGACTACTAATAAGTTGTCAAAAGGATACACATTTTGATACAAAGTGTAAAAAAGTAATTTACACAAACACAACGAGCGGGTTGTGATCATGACTTATGTAATAAGTCACAAATCAAACATCAAATGCATAACGGCGTCGTGAGAAACGTGGTGTATGGTTTGAGATGGAATACACGAAAACGACATATGTCATCTAATGTTGAGAGCATCAACATGGAAATGCACATGTAAGTTTTCAAAGAATATAACATATGAAAGAAATGTATGTTATTATTGTAAATGTTTTAATAAATTTAGGAAATTTATTAATGGAAATTTACAATAGTGATGGACTTGTAGATGCTTCTACCACCATCAATGTTGTTTAAACTATGTCGAGGCATGGTCCTCAATTTGGGAGAGTATCCCAATACATGGTATTAATTAAACAACAACGTAAATGTATATATCACTATAGGCATACGTGAATGCTTTGTTGTTGAGAGTCAAACTAATTGGCTATATCTCAAGACTCAAGTGATTTTATACAAAGAACTTTCATCAAAGTGACTTGGATTAAGACTTATGTTTAAGTCCTTAGGAAGTCAATGGTGAAGCCTTGGAGATAAAAAGGCAAACGAGTTATGATCTTAATGGATGAAGTTAACTATGGTTTTGAGGCCTTCCTAAAACCGATGGTTTTGGAACGGTGAAATAAAATTTTATTATTGTGTCTAAACTAAGAAACGAATGTTCGGAAGAGATAGTGCGTTATCTCTTAAGGCTGTGAAGAATCAGAATGATGCATCTTCTGTTCACATGCTAGAGTATTGTGGTCTAAAGCATGCTAGACTAATACTTGTTAATTTATATGCTCGACGGAGATTAAATTAACTTTAAACATTCAAAATATGTGATGACACAAGAACGAATTTTGTGCTAAACAAAACTATAAATATAACTTCATTAAAATGCAAGCAATGTGGGGGGAGGCCATTTAAGAAACAAACCCTTTAGGGTATGTGGAAATGGTAGTTGAGAAGTTTTCTCAAACTCGAAATGAAAGGGAGATCCTTTCATCACCCCATTTGGATGTTATCCAATTACACTTAAATGTGGGGGTGACTTGCATTTGAATGTGGAAATGGTAGTTGAGAAGTTTCTCAAACTCGAAATGAAAGGGAGATCCTTTCATCACCCCATTTGGATGTTATCCAATTACACTTAAATGTGGGGGTGACTTGCATTTGAATGTGGAAATGGTAGTTGAGAAGTTTCTCAAACTCGAAATGAAAGGGAGATCCTTTCATTACCCCGTTTGGATGTTATCCAATTACACTTAAATGTGGGGGTGACTTGCATTTGAATGTGGAAATGGTAGTTGAGAAGTTTTCTCAAACTCGAAATGAAAGGGAGAACCTTTCATCGCCCCATTTGGATGCTATCCAATTACACTTAAATGTGGGGGGTGACTTGCATACATTGCAAACGCATGACCAAGTGGAGTACACAATGGTTATATGGAGTCAATCGAATAGATTAGACTCGAATGCCAATTGGTTAGATTCAAAATCTAGTAAGATGTCAGTCATGACACACCAAAGGCATGGTGAAAACGTGTTTGGCCATGAATTGAGTTTCATGTCATTCTAAGACAAGGTACATAACTGGATCCAGGTTGAGATCACGAGTTATAAGTCTTATGAATCGACTAAAAGGCAAAGGTGACTAGCGAGTCAAGAACACGTTAGAACAACTGATCTCAATTTAAATTGTCGTTGGTGACTTAGCGAAGTCAAAGATAATTTTGGATCCAACAACCAGTGGGTTGATAAGAGATCAGGTTGTGGAATGGGACTAAAGCCATGGAAAAAGGGACATGAGGGAAACCTAACCTAGTTGACTGGAGATCCCAAGATCTAGGTTCAATAGGCCAACTTAATCATGAACCGAAGGGTAGTCACTGTGGGGGCGTAGCTAATATATATGTTTATATATAAGCTAGTTTATATGTTTCATATATCCCCCTAAAACTATAAAAGGGTGTTTAAATACGTCCTAGTCCATTCCTATAATATTCAGTGACATTGTTGTGAGGTTAAGCATAATATGTGGTTTTATGATTTGTGTAAATCATAGTAAACCATAATGCTTTTAATGATTTAAAGGGAAATCACCTATGTTGGAGAAAAGTGTGGTCGCTTCGAATGGAATTAGGGCATAATTCCTAGAGCTCCCGCAGAACCAGGAAAGTGCTCCATGACCATTATAGGACACGATAGTGAGGGGATGGCCCGGCTAGGGAAAGTATTGTGTGAATGTATATTGTCGTTTACACAAATGGGGGGTTGTTCAAGGACATCACGTCTACAAAACCCTAGTAGACTAAGTATGCTTCACAAAGGAAGGTTCAAAGGCAAAACCTACCTATCCTGCAATACTCGACTGTCGAGCTTTCATTGGGGAATTTTGTGTGTTTTAATCGATCTCCATTCATGTGGGGGATTGTTGGAAATTTTAGTGAAAATGAGTTTTTCACTAAATATTTTGGACATCAATAATATTTATATATGTGTTGTATAAATAATTATTTATGGTTTGTGTTCAAACTATGTCCAAATAGAGCTAAGATGAATAAGATATCGAAGCTTGAAGTTGTATGTTTGGAACAAACAAAGATGAATAAAATGGATTAGTTTTGTCAACTTGTCCCACATAGGTGGGATGACAAAACTTAAAGTGGTTTATAAGGAGGAGCACTCCTTGTAATTGTTTCCTTAAAGGCAAACACTAGTGGGGACCAAAGGGTGTGTCGCACCCGCACATATGCGCGCGAGTATGGATGACACATAACCAGGTGGCGTCCTGGTATGCGTAGTGGCATCCGTGTGGCGCAAGTGTAGATGGCGTATGACCAGGTGGCGTCCTGGTATGCGCAATGGCATATGTGTGGCACGCGGCTCCATATGGCCTGGCGTAAGGTCCATGTAGTGTGTTGCTTGGGTTTGCGGATCAGTTATGGCACGCGCGCAGGTTACAGTAGTAACTAGGAGTACTGGTCGGCACACCATGCGCATGCGCGGGTTCCATACAATGTGGCGCACAGACTGAAGAGCCACTTCAGGCGCGCGTACATGTCTGCAACGGTAACAGAGCAACTGGCAGGACCTGGTCAAAGCTAGCTGTTACAACCAGTTTAATGCGTGCCATGATGTATATGACCGTTTTTGACTAACCACTTAAGTCCATTTAATTAGAGATTAATGTCATATTCATTATCTTGTTTATTACAAGATTAATGTTATAATTATGACAAGATTAATGTCTATTTTATTACTAGTTTTAATTAGATTAAAACTATGAGTGTATAAATATGAACTTGGTGGTTCATACTAGATACACTAGAAAACAGACATTCTCTTTAGTCTCGATGTTTCAATGAGAGGAGTACTCTCAATTTTACACAACTTCACATTGTTCCAATTTTTATGAACACCAATTTATACCCGGTGTAATCTCGGGCGCGAGTGCCATCTCCGGCAGTACACATACTGTTCCAGTTGTTGTACCCTGGGAGACAGACCGTCTGAGAGGAGGCGCGGAATCTGTTTTAAGGGAAGCGTGTTGAACACATGCCTCAACCAAAACCTTCAACGACAGTTTGTTCATTCTTGCAGCGGAGGTTTACTAAAGGGTGCGGTAGAAGTTCTTCCAAAGATGTTGGCTTGAATCAAGATTGGTACAATTATTGTGTATTTTATTTTCGTTCATTTGGTTTATGTAACCGGTATTGTACTTGATGAATTTCCCACAAATAACGAGAGTCTCGTTATTATTTATTTTATTAATATTTTAATAAAAAGTGAACCTAGTTCCTACAAAATGTAGAGTAAGAATTCGTACATCAGAACTAAATTGGCTTGACACCCCTCGGACCCTACGCTTGCAGGAGCCTTGTGCACTGGGTTTGCTATTTTTAACCGGAGAAAAATGCCTGGATAGTCCCTGTGGTTTCGCCTTTTTTTACCTATAGTCCCCAACTTTCTAAAATTACCTGAATAGTCCCCAAGTTTTCAATTTTTGTTCCCGGATAGTCCCTGAAACAGATGGGGGTTAGTTTTTGGTGTTAAGTAGGTGTGAAATTACTAAAATATCCTTATCATAAAACAAAATATATACACCCACATATTATCCCTTTCTCTTCATCCCTGCTCTCTCTCTCTGGTACCACCACCACCACCGTCACCTCCACCTCCACCGCCGCCATCATCACTGACCACTACCACCATCGTCACAACCACCACTTACTACTCTCACTCAAACCACTAATGGCGTCGTTTGCAGTCCTAACTCCACTCCCCACTGCCTTACTAGTACTCGGTTCATCTTTCACAACACGATTGCCGCTGCTGTTCGGCTTTGAACGCACAACCGCATCCTGTGTGTTTGCAGTAGTAGTGTTACGGCTTAAAACCCTAGGAGGTTCCGATCGTTTGAAGCTTGGAGTGTCGAATATGATGTTGATTGCAGCAGTTGCGTCATTGTTCGCCATGTGAAGAGCTCTGACTACATCCATTTTTGAGTAATCTGGACCTACGATCGATTGAACTGTTGCGATCAGTTCATCGGTGATTTTGTTCCCCATTTATAGTGCGTTGATTAGAAATAGGAAAATTTTATAAACCCTAACTGAAATGAAATTAATAAATAGGCGCTAATGGATTATGAGTTCTCGTGAAGCGATTGAGAATCTGACCTAAGAAGAACAGGGTTTTAGGTTTTGATAAACCCAGGTGAGGTGGATCTTCTGGTGAATGAAAATGGCGCTTTATCTTCTGTTTATATTTAAGAAACAGAGAGGTTGTTTATATTTATTCGTTGCTCCGGGCCGGCCTTCATTGATTTAAGAAACAAAGTGTTTGTTTATATTTATTCGATGGTCTGTGGATGGTGGCGGATTAAGTGGTGGTTGATTGGCTAAAGAGGCAACGATTGGAGGCGGTAGGCGGCGGGGGCGGCGGTGGTTCTCCGATGGAGGGTAGTGGTGGGTGCTGGTGGGTATAGTGAACGAGAGAGAGAAAGAAGTGATATGTTTATAATAAACCATGTGGGCCCTACCTGAATTAACATATTAATTGTTTTGTTTTTACATTAAGGGTAAATTTGTCATTTCCCACCCACTTAACATGGAAAACAAACTGAAGTTAGTCCCAGGGACTATCCGGGAACAAAAATTGAAAACTTTGGGACTATTCAGGTAATTTTAGAAAGTTGGGGACTATAGGTGAAAAAAGGCGAAACCACAGGGACTATCCGGGCATTTTACTCTTTTAACCGAGTGTCCAAACACTCAAAGTATATGAAAAGTTTTATGTCAAACGATTGGACAATATTGATAGATACATGACACGAATTCATGCTCAAAGTTATTGGAGGCCCTTTTCTCAGACGTTTAATTTGTAGGGTAGAGTGTTATCATTTGAAATACTTTCTTTCAAGTTTCACACCATCGAATATAATAATTCAAGAAGTTGTTGCAAGCCATGGATCAAGGCTTAGGTTCAAACGCATGACACGTAGTGCTGAACCTTTGGATTGGGACCCAAGAATGGATGTCAAAAAAGTTATGACATTAATGCATAAATCTAGTTTTCCTCAATATATATGATTATGATGTGCCGGTAAACCTTTCAATACGTGACCCAAAGAGAGCACATATAACACTTAACCAAACCACTTTGTACTTCAAAATCACTAAAAGGGAAGGATGATCTAAAAACAATCACATGGGAGGCGAGGTTTTACCGATTATCCCATTGGCGTGCCTTCGTGCGGATAGAGGTCGGGTTTCCGCGCATCTGGGAGAGCCAAGGGGCTGGCGGGCGGCGGCGGTCGAGTAGTCGACCTTGGCCACAGCACCCGGTATCACAGTGGTTGGCACGTCATTCCTTGCCATTCAAAAAAAAAATAGTCAACACATCATGGTCATGAATCAAAACCATCCTTACACATGTAAATATCAAAACACATAATATTTATGAAAGGTTAACAGCAATTTGTTAAACTCTAATTTTACTGTTAACTTTCATTCCCTCGTCCCAACCGGACCGGTAGATTCCAAAATCCAACACATCAGACAATCTCTAAACCAGCAAACCTTTGACTGTTTGCTTCTTCTTGGAGGACTGTATGGATATGAACAAGTGAGGTATTGAATGTATCTATAAAGTTATATGATAAAAAAAAGTGTACATTCTTTCTTTATGAAACTAATCGCTTTTCCTTCATCAGTTAGGACTATCAACAATGAAGAAGAATAAGGCAGCAATGAAGAAAAAGAAGGCGACACGATCTGAATATTGGTACGGCCTTGATCTTCTTGTTCAAGTAACTTTTGTTATGTAAACTAAACGGGTCATCTATGTTAGAATAAATCCAATAATGAATAATTCATCAAATTGGATTCCAAATTGGTGCAAATGGATTCCAACCAAATGTAATGTGCACGCATGGAGAGCCGAGATGGACAAGATTCCCCCTAGTATGGCGCTAAGAAGTAGAAGCATCGAGATTGAAGACACTTCTTGCCCCCTGTGCGGGTCATTCGACAAATCGAGCAATCATCTCTTCGCGACTTGTATTGTAGTGAACAAAGTTTGGCATTTTGTCGCTAGATGGTGTAAAACTGTGCCTATTATTGTCAACACGGTTAGGGAGCTTTTGGATATTCATGATCATATTGGGTTACAGGGCGAAGCGAAAGAGATTTTCCATGGGATCATGATGGTGACTTGTTGGAGCATTTGGCGGACCAGAAACGGTGTTAAATTTTCAAGCGGTAAGGCAAGGATAGAAGATATTTGTAGTGAAATTAAATCATTTGGATTCTTATGGTATAATAGTAGATCCAATTATCCAAAAGAAGGTCCGTATCATGGACTGAGTGGTGTAATTTTGTAATTATGTGTAGCTTCTCTTTGCCCCCCCCCCCCCCCCCCCCCGGTTTTGTGGGTTGATGATTTTTTAATGAAGTTTACGTTTATAAAAAGAACGAGTTCAAAAATGTTTCAGTTTAATTTCTAAAGCTATATAACTTTTTTTAATAAACAAAATTTCCAAATAGTTTTAACCGACTATGTAGTTATTCTTAACTTTTTTTCTCCGATATCATAATGAACTAAAACAATATCAACCGAAGTGTAACGTGGATGATGCATTCTTAACACGTTAAGCCGTTAACTAGCCCCGTAGCCGGACTACGTTCTAGAAGGACCGTCTTGCTTTTGACTATTTTAACCCATTTTATATATTGTGTCGATGTAGGCCGCCGGCTTTGTAGGCGGCTTGTCAAATTATTATTTGTACATAACTAAATTATATTACAACATATTTGGAATTTTATGCATTGAAATAGAATATTTTTAATAAATTTCGTATGATAATTTTATTGAGTAGTTCTAAATTAAAAACTGTTAATTATTCAAGCAGCTAGATTATAAATGATTGTTAATTATTAAATACGGTGTTTGTGTAACTAATAGTGAAATAAAAGTTATACTTTATTTTGAATATTTGTACATTGTGATCTATATATTTATAATTCATTAATTCATTATGCAAAACTTATTTATTTTGATCCATGTAGTTATGTCTTGATAGTATTAACTTTTCTTAATGTGATTCATAAGTTATCTTTTTCTTTTACGGCAAGGAACGACGTGGCAACCACCGTGACACTGGGCGTTGTGGCCAATGTCGACTATTCGATTGTCGCCAGCCCCTTAGCTCTCCACAGATGCGCGGAAACCCGACCTCCACCCGCCCGAAGGCACGGCAGTAGAATAATCGATAAAACCTCGCCTCCCATCAAAGTCGACCCGGCGCCACCCGTATTCGCTCTTCACCTACCGCAGGAAATAGTGAGGAGAATAAAAATCGAACCTGAGTCACAAGGAACACCAATTCTTTTTTCATCCACCCCACCACTACCTCATTCGCATCTTTTGTTTTATTTTCGTCTTTAGTAAGTATAATTTAAGATTATTGATCAACAATCAAATACTTTTAATAAATGATATGCTAAATACAATATTGTAATTAGACTAAAGAGTGTGTGAAAAGACACAAATGAATGAAAGCTGTGTCTTCTTCTGTGTAAATGGTCGATAAGGTTCAACCCTCGTATTATTGATCTTCATATAAGTAATTTTCTAGATTAAAATAAAATATTGTAAAGATCGTTAAATTAAAAAGTGTGTAGTGTGAGTACTTTTTTACTCATATAAGATATATATGAAATATAGGTAAATGTTGATATAATTATATATTATATTTGAGTTTTTAAATACATCAAAGTTTACGATTTCACTCATTTTTATAAAAAAAACGTACATATTTATGAAAGGGGTTGGTTATCGTACAAAATTCCTTAACGTACAATGTGTACGAGATGAAATTACGCACGTTATAAAACTCAAAAACCATAATCACGCATGTTGAAAACCCTAATCACGCATGTTGAAACCCATAATCACGCATGAACATAATCACGCATGTACAAAATCAGAAATCACGCATGGGGTAAAAACCTTAATCATGCATGTTATAAAACTAATCACGCATGTTATATTTCAGCAGCGTACGTTAACCAAGATTGTACAATACACTTTCTCATGAAATCGTTAAAATATAAACGTCTATTGTTTTAATGAGAGAGAAATGTATACTTCTTTTTTTTTTAATGGCAAATTTCTTTTATTCATGTCATCTATGGGACTTGAACCCAAGACCTCTCCCTCCCAAGGTGTTTAAAGGCTTTACCTTTGTCAATGGACCACCACCCCATTGGTAGAAATGTATACTTCTATCACATATCATATGCCACGATCCAAATATCTCTGAGAAATTCAACAGACCATCATAACAATTGTTAATGAACAATGATCGGAAAAGGCTATACAGGTAGAGGATCCTGTACATTAATCTAAAAGTGTGAGAAGGGTGAGAAATATTGTGGTGATGACAAGTGTCCTAAATCTAAATTAATTCAAAAGGGTAAACAAGTAATTTTCATATTGATTTAATTAATTGATAACCTTTCATAACCGCCACCCTTAATTATAGGAATACAAATTAAGAATTAATCTACGAATTTGTGTTAGAACTGTATAGTGTTATATATTTTTATATAGTGTTATATAGCGTTACATAGTGTTATATGGTGTTATATAGTGGTTTTTGGTGGTATATAGTGTTATATGATGGATGTATAGTGTTATATAGTGTTATATGGTGTTATATGGTGTTATATAGTGTTATTTTAGATTTATATAGTGTTATAGTGTTATATTTTTCTGATAGCATGTCTATGATAGATGTATAGTGTCATATATTGTTATATAGTGTTATATGGTGTTATATGGTGTTACATAGTGTTATAGGGTGTTATATGATGTTATATAGTGTTATATGATGGATGTATAGTGTTATATATTTCTTGTAGCATTTACATATTTTCTGGATTTTTTAGAATGTCCGAATTTTTGAATAAGTTTAAAATTGAATTGCTAGAATTTAGGAGAGGTTACTTAATTTGAAACATATACAAAGACACTATTACCCATACAATTTTCAAATCAGTCCAAATATTAAAACACAATTTATAATTTGGTCCCTATTGATCTCAACCATTAGATCAAATATCTAATGGTTTAAAACACTTCTCACACTTTTGAATTAATGTACACTATCCCTACCCAGGCTATACATATCATTTTGATTTAGTGTTATATGGATATTTGAATAGTGTAAATAATTTAATGTATTTTAGATGCATTGGCGGATCAAGGAATTATTTGTTGAGGGTGCAGATGAGCAGTTCAACCATACTTTCAAGGGGTGTGGTCGGGTTTTTTTGGCTAAAACATACACTAATTTTTTTTCAAGAGGTGCGCCCGTCCACCCACCAAGACACTTGGGTCCGCCCTGTTTACATGGCTTTACGTTAGTTTAACAGTCGGTATACATGACTATATGGCCGATTAATCACCTATATACATGGCTTATGGCTATATGGCCGTTTAACTGAATTCCCGTTTAAATGTTGTACGGTTTATGTAACTTGTATCAAAGATTAAAGATGTGTCGTATACACCAAACACCCTAAAAGTTATACCTTTCATATAAGGGGGGACGGAGTCATAGCGGGGAGGGAAATCGGGGAGTGGGGTTGTCGCATGGGGAAGGGGTGTCGGTGTTGAATCGGTGAGCAGGGAGAGGTTTCTTCGGTGAGTATACACCGACGCAGGAAGAGGAGGGAATGAGGACAAAGGGGGGTTTAATGGTGGGTCCCAACCCCTTCCAACCAATCACAACTTTTTTTTTAAATTCTTTACCACTCTCCATGTGTTTGACCATTGTCAGTGATTGAGTGCAAAATGGGGACTTGACATGACATGATATTATTGGCTAGAGAATAACTCAAATACCCTAATAGTGATTGACCACTCCCTCCACCCTAATAAATTTTGAGTTAAATGTCATTTTAGTCTATGTGGTTTTGGCCATTTTGTCAGTTTAGTTCAAAAGTTTTATTTTTCGCTCGTGGGTCCAAAAAGGTTTCACCGTTGCCATTTTAGTCTACTGGGTTAACTTCATCCATTTTTTCTGTTAACAAGAAAGGCAATTTAGTCATTTTATATGGCCGAATTGCCCTTTCTAATTAACAAAATTACATATAAAATGACAGAATTGCCCTTCTCATTAACAGAAAAAATGGATGAAGTTAACCCAGTGGACTAAAATAGCAACGGTAAAAACTTTTTAGACCCACATGCAAAAGATGAAACATTTGAACTAAACTGCCAAAATAGCCCAAACCACAGGGACTAAAATGACATTTAACTCATAAATTTTCTTAAACAATAAATTTATTCCATTTGACTCTATAATCAATCCAAAATCAGCAAAATGAAACCCAAAATCTGGAATGGTAACCAAATCAAATTCATATACCAAGATGAACACATGCACACCTTTAAAAATTTAAAAATATCACGCGTTATTCAATAATATAAACCAGAAGTCATGATCCAAGTTTAATAATAATAATGTTCACACGGTTTCTCATGATGATCGATTTCAGTACCACCACCACCACAACCTAAGAACCTTATAAACCCTTGGGACCTTGATCTACCATCGTCGCGACAAATGCTACAATAACCACACAACTTCCTCTTGAATGATGTTTGTCTTTCCCTCAAGTCTCTAATGTGCATCTTCTTAGGATATCTACTTGACCCAAATCCAAACATGAACACATACCATCTAGATTTCCTTTTTAGTTGCTTCTTGCGCTCGAACATCTCAATGTTTCTAGGAGAAACTTGCATGACTTTCCCACAAAACACAACCGGGTTCGATGAATCATGAGAAGTGATCATCATCTCACTTGAAAACTCGAAGTCTTGATCAAAATCGTGGCTCATACTTCTTTGGTTATCTACCAAGAATTCAATGTTCTTGTCGCTATACATGTAAAGACCCGAAAGAGAGAGGGTGTCTTCATTTTCTTCATTTAAAATGCATGTTGCATCATTAGGCTTTGGTTTCTCCATTGATAGATGATACTTGATCAATGATCAAGTGTGTGTTTTTAGTGTGAAAAACAAGACAAGAAACCCTAATAATATATAGTTGACAAATATTCATATGTGGTTGTGTCATGGTTATATTAGTTAATTTTCAAAAATATTTGGATGTGCCAAGTGGCAAAAGGAGATGGAATTGGGTAGGGTAGGGTAGGGTAGGGTGTGCCTTTTTACCAATTTATTAAAAAAAAGTTCAACTTTTGAACATTAAGTTAGTTATATTTTTCGTCTCATTATTTTGTTTTTTAATCTGTTGATTAATTCTTTTGCTGCTGAGGTCACATTATGATCAACAAGGTAATAGAGTGTGAACTGAGAGTGTGATTTCGATTTATTCCTTGAATTGATTCTATTTCATATTTTCATGGTAGGCCTAAGTAACTCTCACCTATCTATGACTCCAAATTGACCTATATATTAATAAACGGATCTTTTGAACAGTAGTAAAGTAGATAAGATTATAATAATAGATATAGTTTTTTAATATTTTTAGGGTCTTGCTATTCACACACCCCCACCTACCTCTTTGTCTATTCACACACCCTCCAGTATTGAGCTATGGTCAGAGCGTGGCGTTTTGGTCCGGTCAACCAGACAAAAGACTGACGGGTGTCTGACGGGTCTGTTGGCCTGACCAAAACGCCAAGCTTTGGCCGCGTTCTGGTCCTGTCAACCAGACAAAAGACTGACACCCGCTCGACACTGGGGGGTGTGTGGATAGACAACATGGGTGTGTGAATAGACATGCCTATTTTTATTATCTTCTTTACTTTTTAAGTTAGATAAGCTTGTGTTAACCTGTACTGGTATCGAAAATACCAGTACAGTTATCGGTACATGAAGCTGGTAAAAACCGACACCAGCCAGCTACAGAAAACACCAAAAGTCAGTATCGAATTGATCTTGAAAATATTTTATTTTGGGAAATTCGGTACTACTACCTGGTACCATTTGCTCATCCCTGATCACGGGTGTCGTACGAACAACGGTATCATGCAACTTTTTCTGTTGATTTTCTTCAACTTTTAATGATTTCTTTTTTTTAGTTTCAGGGGTAGGGATGAGCTCGGTGCCAACCAATACCGAATCGGTACTGGTACCGAAAATACCAGTTACGGTACCGGTATATGAAGGTAAAAAACGTTAGTGAACCGGTACCAGAACGCCAAAAGTCGTACCGAATTGGTACTTAAGATCTTTCGGTTCGGGAAATTCGGTACCGGTACCCAGTATCATTTGCTCATCTCTGACCACAGGTTTCATACGAACAACAATGTTACCATACAACTTTTTTGGTTGATTTTTTTTTGGTTATCTTTTAGTGTTTTTTTCTATATTTTCTTTTTATTCTTGTTAGCGGTTTCCGTGCGCAACACGCTCATAGTGATTTCAAAACACATGTAAACACAGACTAAACAACAAAAGACGTTCGCCGCAACGCGGCGATAGTAAAAAACTAGTTTTATGAATATCATACATATGAACAGTGGCGGATATAGGATTTTTTTATAGTGGGGTCCATTTTTTGGTGTTCAAAATTTTCATAACAAAACGTTAAAATTTTTGGGTCTGTCCTCGTTCGGGTCGGGTGAGAGTGAGGTTTGAATTAGATTTAAAAAAAAAACAGAAAAAACAGGCTACACAAGAATTGAACCCATTACCTCTTGTTGGTAAAAAGAGAGGTTTACCACTACACCAACTTTCCTTTTCTTTTTATGGTGTCCACCTAATTATATTTATGGGGTCCTTATAAAATTTAATATACCGGATCTACTAATTTTTTTAAAAACATTGGGGTCCGGGGACCCCGAGCCGTTCAATGTGGGTCTGCTCCTGCATATGAAATAGAATATATGTATAACTAGTTGATGCCCCGCCCGCGTTGCGGGGCGATGGCCGAATAATGTCAATCAATTAAAAAACAGTCATATAGTTTTGGTAAAAAAAAAACTAAAATGATGACAAGACCGTAATTTTGAGCTCAGGGTAAAATGATAATTTTTAACACACGGCAAAATCGTAATTTTTAGCTAGGGGAAAACATATTTTTATTTTGAACTGGAGGGCAAAACCGTATTTTTACGCAGCGGCCAAAGTCGTAATTTTGAACCGATGGCAAAATCGTAATTTTGAGCTGAGGGGAAAAGTATAATTTTATTTTGAGTTGGGGGCGAAAACGTAATTTTAAACTGGTGGCAAAAACGTAATTTTAAACTGAGTATAAAATAATAAACTAGTTGGTCCAATGGGGGAGTACCAGACAGCTGCCTGACACAATTCCCCCATTTAAAACTAATGGCAAAACTGTAACTTTAAAAGGGCAAAACCGTAATTTTTAACCGAGGGCAAAATTGAAAATTTTATCTGGGAGCAAAAGCGTAATTTTATTTTTAACTAGGGGTAAATACGTAATTTTAAACTGATGGCAGAAACGTAATTTTAAAGCGAGAATAAAATCATAAATTAATTGGGTCAATAGGGGAGTGGTACTATTCTCCTAACCGCCACTTTCATCCAATTGAAGGGAATCTCTATTCCCGCCGACCATTAGTTTTGTTATAGATTAATTGGGCCAATAGGGGAGTGACACTATTCTCCTAACTGCCACTTTCATCAAATTGAAGGGAATCTCTATTCCAGCGGAACATTGGTTTTGTTGTAGTAATGATCTCTAAGGTGTTGCTCCGTTTGACTGGCCAAAAAAAAAAAGTAAATGATGTTAAAAGAGTTGATTATATGGCTGGTTTTGATGGGTTTTCTGGACCAAAACCCACCGTAGCTACGGTTTTTTTTAATAAAGTAAACAAAACCTTCTAGATTTGTTGGGTCAAGGCCGGCCAAAACGGTTTGGGTTGGGGTTTTTTGTTACGTTTTTTTAACTAGTCGTATGGTTTGATTAAGTGATCGAAAAGTTATGTTATTAAGATAAGTAGATAACCAAATTACTATTAAAACAACATATATGCAATTATGCATGATCAAATGATGATAATCTATTAGTCTATATGTATTTATACCAGGTAATATATTTTTTTTTCAAACGGCGAAACTTCTATATAACACAATATAGAAACCGGACTAGGTAATATATAACTACATAATGAAATTGATCAGCAAACGATCGTTAAATAAAATTTTTCGTATTATAATGTCTACCATCTTTTTTCTTATAATCATACAATCATCCATGTTTATGATCAATACAAAAAACAAAACCAAAATATTATAAACTTATGATAAAATGGTTGTCTTCAATTTTTGTAACTTCAAAAGTCACAATCCCATTCCAAATCATGCAAGCCTTCATACGCACCAAATTCCATTTGATGCTCGCGTTGCCATTCAAAACGGTGGGTTTAAACGCGACCATTAGGAACCATTATAATGAGTTAACTGTCATTTTCGTCCATGTGGTTTGTTCACTTATGCCATTTCAGGCCAATTTTAAAAAATGCACCAGTTTCCTCCCTGGAAACGTGCCACTTCAATCCAAAAATTAAAACTCAGTTAAGTCAGACATGTTAAATGAAGGGTATTATTGTCAATTCATATATCTTTTATTTTCACCTTATTTTATGAATCTATCAATTCATATATCTTTTATTTTCACCTTATTTTATGAATCTATGAATCGACAGAATATACATTGCAATCTCCCATCTTAAATGTGACAATACATACATTGCAATTGTTCTGTCAAGGGTTATGGAAATTGATGTCATGCAACATCAAGGTTAAATTTTGTAACAAACAATGAATCTCTTGAAGTTGAGGATGCAACCTTCCACCAGCAACAAATTCATGAACTTCCCCATTCACTTCAATTAGGCTGCATCCGGGCTTCTTTTCTATCTGTTTTTCTTTCATCGACATTCTTTCTTGTATCGCCATCTCAAACTGACCACCCGCTGCATACACATTCGACAACAGAACATGACCACAGCTCTCATCGACACCTAAATCAAGCAGATTGTTATAAGCCCATTGACCCATTTTAACGTCTCCATACCTCCGACAAGATGACAATACAGATCCCCATATAACAGCATCGGGTTTCATCGGCATGCTTTTTATAAATGTTTCTGCTTCTTTAAGCAGCCCTGCTCTACATAGCACATCTATCATGCAGCCATAGTGCTTAATTGATGGTTTAATTTTATATCTTTCTGTCATTAAAGAAAAATAATGTTTTGCTTTTCCAACCGATCTTGAGTGATTACACGCCGTCAGAACACCAATAAAACTTACATCATCAGGTGAATTGAGCCTGGAGAATAGCTCGAACGCTTCATTTTCACGCCCATGCATCGCAAGACACATGATCATCGAGTTCCAACAAGATAATCCGTTCACAGGGGCTGATTCAAACACTTGCCATGCTCTTTCAACGCTCCCGCATTTGCAATACATGTTGATAAGTGCGGTAGTTAAAATCACATTCAGTTCGACTTTATTCCTCTTGATGTAATCATGAACCCACTCCCCTTGTTTCAGCGCTCCTAATTGCGCCAAAGCGTTTAACAAACTCACAAGCGTAAACGCACACGGCTTCATCTTCTCCGCTTGCATAACCCTAAAAAGACTCAACGCCTCAACCCACTTCCCCGCCCTTACATACCCACTGATCATACTATTCCACGAAACCAAACTTCTTTCAGGCATTTCATCAAACACCTTCCGCGCATCATCAACTCTCCCAAATTTCGCAAGCGAGATAACCATCGAATTCCACGCAACAACATCCATACCCTCCCCATCTCCAAACACCTCAAACGCCTCACCGAAACACCCGCAATTCGCATACATGTGCACAATACTGTTACATATATAATCATCAAACGATAACCCTAACTTCAAAACTCTCCCATGAAGCTGAGCTCCATTTTTACACAAACCCAGTTCAGCATACGCCTTGAAAACCGAAGGGTAAGTGAGATTATCTGGAACAACAACCGAATTACACAACATTTCAATAAACAACGAAATCGCCATACGAGGGTTTGAGCTTCTGGAGAAGCCTCTGATGATGGTGTTCCAGGTGAAAATGTTGGGGTTTTGAATGTGATTGAATATCGTTAGAGCGTAATTGATATCGGCTGCTGAGGAAGTGGCTGCGAATGCTAACAGGCGAGAGGCTGCAATGGTGTCTTTGATTAAACCGGTCTTGATGATTTGAGCGTGTATGATTTGAAGGTGTTTGATAGTGGAGCATTTGGTTTCTAGAAGGGAGAGGTATGGTTGTTCTGAAATGAATTTGGATATGGAGGTTGAAGAAGATGAGCAGATGCAAGGCACCATTTTCCAGTAATTTTCTGTTGGATTACACTAAAAATAATTAAGCTATTATATTAAAAATACTGAATATTGTTTTATTTGAAAAAAAAATAATTTTAATAATGCAAACCAAAAAAATACTGAATATTTTTTTTATTTGAAAAAACAATTTTAATAATGCAAAGAGTAAAATTTTTTGGCTGATAATAATTAAGAATGACAAGTTAAACCGTAACACTTTTCAAGCATGAGAAAGCGTGCCTTAACAACCAGCACGTGTTTATCCCATTTGCTTTTGATACTTTTGGTTTTCTGGCGCCAGAGGCTGTGGACCTACTTAGTCGAGTTCAAAGGGTCATGCGTAGTAATGTTATGACCCCGAGATCTATGGACGTAGTTTTTAAAAGGCTTAGTTTTGATATTCAAAAAGGGGTAGCGACGCAGGTTGTTACCCGTTTACCAACTATCTTGATGTAAATTATTATATAATATCAATGAAAATACGGAAAAGCAATTAATTAAAAAAAAAATTGATTTCACACAGAGGAAATGCACGTTTTTTGTGTTGTTCATAACCATCTATGTGAGCGAGATCATTTATAAGTATGTTATAATTATGTGAGTGAAATTGCTTTCGACGACGAAGAGAAAGTTAAATATATCATTATAAGTTATTAAAATTATTAATATCTAATTTTTCTTTTATTTATTATACTGTAATATATTAAGTTGACATGTAACACATAAAAAATTGAAGTTCTCTTCCATAACTCGACACGTACAACTAAAATAAAATGATTTTATTTATTGAAAGATAATGTATATGAATGAAATGCAAGTGCTTAATTAATTTTAATTTTTTTTTATTGAGATAATTTATGTAATAAACTTGTTACATAGATACCTAAGTATATATTATGTGTACATCAACTTTGATTTGAAGGATAATGTATATGAATGAAATGCAAGTGCTTAATTATTTTTATTAAGATAATTTAAGTAATAAACTTGTTACATAGATAGTATGTGTATATCAACTTTGATAAGAAGAACTAAATTATGTAAGTTGTCTTTTAAGATAAAAATATTTTGAGTTAAATGCCACTTTAGTCCCTGTGGTTTGGGTCATTTTGTCAGTTTAGTCCAAATGTTTCATTTTTCGCTTGTGAGTCCAAAAAGGTTTCACAGTTGCCGTTTCAAAGTTGCCACTTCATCCGTTATTTCTGTTAACGAGAAAAACAATTCGGTCATTTTATAATTATAATGCAATAGTAGTTGTGTTATGAGTTATAATGATTAGAGTTTAATATTGAAATATTCTAGTTTAAATAAAGGTTGTAGCCATGTCCAATGCCAGTGGTGGCAAATTGACTTTTCGAGGCAAACGTCATTCGAATATGCGGGGGTAGAGACTGATTGGTCCCAAACGCACACGAATACTAGATTGAACAAAGAAGAGTGTATCTTTAGGGTGACATCAACAATAAAAACAATGAACACATGATTTGATCCCAATTAGACATGACTACTAGGTTGCATGATACGATCAGAGTTCTGATTATGTAAAGGTGATCAAATTTTCATTCCATCAGAAATTAAACTTCAAAAAGAAAAAATGTTACAGGAACCCAAGTAAAATTTAGAAAAACTCAGGTGGTTGTGTGTTCTAAATGAAAACAATAAATATCTAGACTCAGAATAGCAACAAAATGGGCATTTGGTCTAGTGGTATGATTCTCGCTTAGGGTGCGAGAGGTCCCGAGTTCAATTCTCGGAATGCCCCATTTTTTTTATTTGGTATAATTTATTTATGTCTCTTTTTATACGCTCATGCTTTTTGATAACATGATAACAACACAAGATATGGCCATTTTTATTTTTAATAGACTAGAATACAAATTAGAGTGGCCCTTCTCCCAGATCTCCTACTTTTATTTTTAATAACAACATGATATGTTGTGTATTTGTGGCACAGATACCACCAAATCTAACACAAATTCGTGTATAAGTTTGGGTTTAATGAATATCATTGTGTGAAAATAGATTCTAAAAGATTTTATTAATGTTACGACACATTTTTTTTATCTACGTTTTACTGTGTGAAATTTAACCGAACTCACTACGTAATTTTTATCTATGTTTCGTTGTGTGAAAATCTATAGATTCTAAAAGATTTTATACAGTGTTGCAAAAATCGCGACTAGTCGGCGACTAGTCGCTAGTCGGCCTCCTACTGAGTAATATTTCATTAATCAGTTAAAAAATTGCTAGTCGGTCAAAGCCGGTTCTAGTCGGCCCAAGTCGGCCTAGTCGACCCAAATCGGCCCAGTTAAAACAGTTAAAAAAGTGGCCCAAAATTAAGACTTTAGCCCAATTTCCTTATATTCCTTAGAGCATTCACATTCATTCCATCAATTTTTCACCCTAAATTACAGTGAAAAACACTACATCTTCTCTTTCCTTTTCAATTAAATAATATTCTTTTATATCTTTATCATTACCTTTTTTCTTTCCTCCACTCACAATCACTTTCAAAATATATTAAAAAATTATAGGGTGTGAACAGTGTCCCCTCAATTATGTAGATGAACAGTAACATTTTTCTCTCTCCTCCACTCACAATCACTTTGAAAATATATTAAAAAATTATAGGGTGTGAACAGTGTCCCCTCAATTATGTAGATGAACAATAACATTTTCTATCTCCTCCACTCACAACCACTTTTTATACTCTTTATATTATAAAAACTCCTCTCACACATTTTAGTGGGTTGGATGTGAATGCTCTTATACAGTTATACCCTAAATCAGTAAATCATAGATTCATAGTTAACTCAGTTCATTAGAATCGTTGCCCTAATTCCCTAAATCATCAGCGACATCAGGCGACACGCCGACAGCGGCGACCCAGCTTCCCGGCGGAGCTGCTTCTCCGGCGGCCCTGCTTTTCCGGCGGCCCTGCTTTTCCGGCGGCTCTGCTTCCTTCTCCGGCGCCTGCTTCTGTGACAATACTCACTAAACCAGGTATCCGTACGACTTAATTAATAATTAATTACTGCTTAATTACTGTGCTTGTTTGAAACTACTGATGAACTGCTACTTGATTTCTGATACATGCATATACCTGCATCATACTTTACTTGCCGTCACTACATTATTTACATGCTGAACCTTAGTGACAAACATGATGCACAAAAGCACAGTAGCACTATAAACGGATAACCTATAGAACATGCTGATAAAGCCAGCATCAGGCAGACACTGCCTCTAAGGCCTGTATGAGCCAGAAATATTTTGCTACACTAGTGGTGAGTGTAGGGATACAAGGGTTGTAGAACTGCGTCTCTAGGAATAAGTCACAATGACTGGATGTGCCTAAAACGTACTCTAAGTACAGAACTCAGCACTTTACATAATAATTCAGCTTTTAGCTAACTAATAAAGTGCCAAAACATGAGAAAAATATTACTAGACACTTTCCAAAGTGTCAGAAATAAGTTGTGTCACTAAAAAGGGTATTGACGACACTTTAAAAGCTTTGTTAATCACTTTAACGGATTACTATCCAACCGAACAACCGGACTATACCCGGAACATGAAAATATTGTTATTTTCATTATTTATCTTTTTCTGAGCCAGTTAGGGTCCCTGAATACCCTAACACCCTTTGTAATGCATAACACGCTAGTAACCGAGTTAACACTTAACTTAACTAACTAAGTCCCAACTAACTAGTTGGAATCGAACTAGTTACCCCCCCCCCCCCTTAACCAACCGTCCCCATGAGGGGGGACATACTTTGTCCTTCCTTGATTATTATAATCTAGTTTGTTTGATATCTACTAGACACTTAATCCATTGGGTAATTACCATATGATTTGCCTATAAGTATAAGCTTAAACACATGAGATCATTCATCACATTTCTCAACTCAAACACACCCTCCTCTCTCTCTCAAGGCTTCGGCCGAACATCCCCTTATACATCCATCATATTTTCGGCTTCCATCATCACATTCCAAGATCATTCTAGTATCAAGGATCGCATATAAGGAGTCTTGGTGCAAACGGAAGGCGAAGGACCTCACTCTCTTGCTTTTATCCACCCTATTTGCGCTTAGATTCTTCCCTAGCCTCGAGCTAGTGGTATGTTACTTAAATCACCTTCTTGAACTATTTTTAAGTGGTTAATATGATTTGTAACGGTTAAAAGTTATGAACATACAAGATGACACACAAAAGTCTACTTAAAACACTAAAAATGGTGGTTAAAAGCTCATATGTTGTGTAAAACTTGTAGTATTTGATTTGTGTAGTTATTTGGACCCGATCTATGTTGTGGTAGTTCGGATCGTCATTTAACCCGGGTTGGTCATGATCATAGATCATGACATAAGGTTGTTTTGGAAGTAACAAGGGTTAAAGGATGAAACTCTACCACACACTAATCATGAACTTGTGTAAAAGCGATTTTAGTTGTGAAATAGTGTTTAAAACTAGTAGATCTACGGATCTACAAGTGGTATTTTCAAAAGACCTCGTGTCAAGAGAAAACATGCTTTTAAAGACGGATCTTACACTAACACGAATGGTTTTTAGAACACACAAGTGTGTAACACAAAGTTTCGACAAAATAACTATTTTTGGAAAAGATGACGAGAAGTTGTAAAGATGGAGTTTCTTTAAAAACGAGGTTTTTACAAAGTCGGATTGTTATATATAAAGATCCACTAAAAGTAATGAGATTTACTTCATAGTTTGGAAAAACCACAAGTTCATGTATTAATGCGATTTACATCTATTTTGACTAGTTTGATGGTTTGAATAATGCTTATTGTTGATTGAGAAAAATTGTTGATTTGGTTTATAAAAGAAAATGATACGCTTGAAAGCGTGGCCACCTCCAGTTACAGAGGAAACTCTGGCGAAATTTTTCCAAAAACCTAACACTTAGAAATATTTTCACTATAAGTGTTAGAAATACATTTTGACTTGTTTTCAAAATATAAGTTTCGCCACGACTATATTTACAAAACATCGGAGGTGGGATTTTCACAAAATAAAACGTGATACATATATATTTAGTATATATTCTTCCTTCACAACATCACTTGTATAAGTGTTCATGATTATTTTGTGAACTACGTAAATATTATTTTGGGAAAATCACATGTATTAAAATATAATATTTTTGGGAAGAATATTTATATTTTGGAGTTAGGAATAAAATATATTAAGTGAGACTTAGCAGTGTAATCCGAACTATACGAACGCACATGTATTAAATCCCCCATCCTTGGGAAGGAAAAATAACTACCAAGTATATACAGAATGTAAACACGAAATAGTTGCCTAACTATTTCCCAAAAACTTAAACCATAAAGCTAAGGCACGGCCGTCCGTCTAATAGAATTAGTACGTGTAGGTCGTCACACAGCTGTTTGATTTGGAGGCATACTTGGTAGAGACGCACCACTGTGAGTTCATGTCCCCCTTTTCTCTAACTGTTTTCAGTTTTCTTAACTGCGGGGGTGAAATACATGTTACTTTGATTACAAGTACTTTATACATGGTATGGTTAGCGTAAGGAGGTTTACTACTTAGATCATGTGAGTGGGTAGGAGCAATATGAGGCCATTAGTCCTCATGGCGGGACCGAGGGACAGGAGCGGTAGATCTATCTGGGTGTAGCGAGCCCAGCCCCAGGCCAAACTAGAAACGGACCTTGGGGTGACTTTGTCCACATACTAATGCCGTGGCGAAATCTGCTAGGTTTGAGTCTCCCTATTTGCACTTCACATATATCAGTGGCCTTGCAAACCATTGGTGATCTCAATTCCCTTATTTGCTACATACCAAGACTATTTTTATACTCACAAAGGTTTACTTACTCACTTACACATGAACTCGCTCAACATTATTGTTGATTTTTCAACTTACATGTATTTCAGGAAATTAAAGGATCTGGCGCGGTATGACACGTTTTCCCGCTGCACTAGTTACGAGGTCATCCGGGTTTAGGGAATGTGACTCTTTCCTGGACAAGTCACAGTCCTTAAGCTACGCTTATGTTATGTTGTGTTTGTTGAACAATGTTTATGTCGTTAGAATGTGTTTCCGTTAAGACAATGTTATTGTATTTGGTTTTTAAAACTTAATCGAGTGGATGATCTTGCATGATTTTATTTCATATAGCTTTGTTATGGTTAAGCTATGGTATTAAGAAGTCACACCAAATTAACCACGCTTCCGCAAAGCCAGGGTGTGACAGCTTGGTATCAGAGCTCTGATCATAGCGAACTAGGATTCCTTCTCGAGTCTAGACTATGATCACTAGGGCTCTCACGAAAACATTTTTTTGCATACCACTTAAGTCCAGATCCAACACTTTTTACAAACAAATGTTGAGCACATTTTATTCATTATTTTTAGGCTCAGTCCGGAAAGGCTGAGGCTCGGTCTTGGAGGCCGAGGCTCGGTCTGAGAGATCGAGGTAGTTGGCTAGTTGGACTAGGAAGAGTAGGCTCAGTCTTGGAGGCTGAGGCTCGGTCTTAGAGGCCGAGGCTCGATCTAAGAGGTCGAGGTAGATGATAGAGCAGTCTTAGAGACTTGGAGAATTTGGCTAGTGAGACTAGGAGTATCAGTCTAGGAGACTGGGAGGCTAGTGGGACTAGGAGAATGATCTGAATGCTTACTTGGTGACTTATGTGATTATTTGATTGTATGATTGACTGTTTGTGCATGTTTGTGTTTATGTTACAGACACTATGGACACCTCTGGCACAGGTGACTCAGACACCACCGGGCCTAGACCTATAGTCTCAGATGACCTAGAGCCTTCAGAGCATGAGGTCCACACCTCCGACGTTACGAGCATGGACGAGGATGATTTCCAGCCCTTTGCTTTACCTGATGGTGCTGATGAGCTCGCTGATGGCCCTTTGGCCGGGGACCTACCGTTAGTGGAGATCCCTGCTCCCATACCCTTAGCTGTTTATCCTGCCTATGATTTGCTTCTCGACGCCGAAGATGATGGCGACGTCGATCTGTTTGATGACGAGCCCTTAGAGGACAAGGTTCAGGGCGAGGCCCTTCTTGCTGCTGGTGATCTCTTGATGATCGCAGATGCTCCCGCCGAGGAGTCACCTGCTCACTCTCCGGTCCCAGACTCTTTCGAGTCTGTGGCCTCCGCACCTTCACACACTCAGAGTGCGCAGCACTTTTCTCATGGATCAGATCCCGATCAGGCATCCTCTGTTGCCCCTATTCCTAGTTTTACTTTCGACCACGATGATGTGGAGGATTCCGATCCTGTTTTTCCCCCAGGATTCGACCCAGATGAGGATATAGAGTTTATACCCATGGATCAGCCTATGGAGGATCTAGTCGACCCAGTTGATCCCATCGATCCCGAGTTTGATTTTGAGATGGCCTTTGATGAGCCCGAGCAGCCACTAGACCCTGCTCCTGACCCAGTGCTTGAGCATGACCCTGCTCATGCTGGCATGATTATTGAGCCTGTCATTGCTGACCCACCTATTGATGATCACCCTATAGATGCTCCGTTGTTGGAGGGCGATCATGTCATTGCTGCTGATCATGTTGATCCCCCACTTTTTGCTGATGCACTAGTTGACCCCCTTGTTGCACCTCACCATGATCCTATGCCAGTTCAGTTTGATCGTGCACTTTTTGAGGCACAGGTGGACCCACGAGACGAGCACGCCCAGTGTGGGTGGATTCCTGCTGATGACGAGGTCCCACCTATTCCCCCTCAGATCACTGATACCCGTCACATTGATACCTCCTTTTCATTTCCTCGGTTCACACCTCCAGCGCGACCTGGAGAAGGTTCTTCGGCTCACCCTTTTGGACATGTACCAGTATCTATCCCTGCTATACCACCGTCTGCTACTTTTCCCACTGTTTCTCCATTTCATGTGGCACCTTTTGATCCCACCAGTGAGCCGTTTCTCTGGGCGTCACCTTCTGCCATGCCACCGACTGACCCCTACCATTCTTTCCACATGGGGTATACTATTGAGGACGTTTTGATGTCTTTTGTCGCCCAGCACGAGGCACACACGCAGCGCATTCAGGAGCTTGAGAGAGCTCAGCCGCCGCCGTGTCAGTGCCAGGGTCAGACCCACTCTCCGTTGCAGCCCTCTCGACCTGTACCGCCAGACTATGCTGCACGCCTTTTTGCCCTGGAGCAGCAGGTTGCTTCGTTCTTGCGTACCCAGAGAGCCATGGAGGAGGACTGGCTCCTCTTGCGCCGCTTGTTTTACACTCACTTTCCCCCTCCTCCACCGCCATCCGTGTAGAGCTCTTCAGTACCGTATAGGTAGACATTGGTGAGAAGACGACGAATGCTTTTGACTGCACAGCATTTTTGGAGACTACATTTTGATTCTGACTTTTGTTGACATGTATTTGATGTATCGACGCTGATTTGATATAGATTTTGGACTAGGGTGATGTAGCCCATAGTCGACTGATGTTGTATGACGCTGTGATGTACTTGTACGCTTACTATGTGGTCTCGATATATGGCGATCGCAGTATTCTCATCATACTTGGTGCTTGATTTGATTATTTATATTCTATGACATGGGATGTTGTGTGATTGATGTTTGTAACATGGGATGTTGTGTGATTGATGTGATTATAACATGAGACGTTATGTACTATTACTATCATTATATACGTACGCTACATTATGACCTGACTTACGTATTATAACATGGGATCTTTACTATGGCCTGACCAACGTAAACCATCTTTTAGAAGATGCCGCCGAGACGTGAGACCCACATGCCTACCAATGAGGCAGAACTCCAGCAAATTATCGCTGCTGCCATTGCACAATAAGCCGCCTCTCAAGAAGGGACTAGTGGAAGCAACTCTGGCAACAACAATAATCCACCTCATGGTAATACTAAGTCATTTAGACCTACCATGACCTAAATGGATATCTTTAGCAATGATGCTAATGTCAATCGTATGTTATAACATATGTGCAGGATGCACCTACAAGCAGTTTCTAGACTGCAAACCGGTCAACTTTGATGGCACAGGAGGTGCTGTCGCCTTTATTCGTTGGGCGGAGAAAACTGAATCTGTTCTATGCATGAGCAAATGCGCACTAGATCAGCAAGTCACCTATATCTCAGGGCTATTCTTGGATGGAGCCCTCTCTTGGTGGAATTTGCAAGTACAGACACTTGGTGAAGCTGCTGCCTACGCGCTAACCTGGACCGAACTGAAGGAACTTATGCGCAAAAAGTACTGCTCCCGCGCGGAAATCCAAAGATTGGAAACCGAGTTCTGGCATTTGAAAATGGAAGGTCCAAAGATCGCAGAGTACGTTCAAAGGTTCCATGACTTATCGCATGTGGTACCCTACATGGTCACTCCGGAGTTCAAGCGGATTGAACGTTTCATTTGGGGATTAGCTCCTCAAATCATAAGCATGGTGACCTCATCCAAGCCTGCGACAATTACTGAGGCGATCGATTTGAGCGTGGCCCTCACAGAGGAGGCCATTCGCCTGAACAAGTTTGATGATGCTGAGCTTAAGAAGAAAGAGACTCACGTAGAGTCATCAGGAGGTAACAAACGGAAGTTCTCAAACTTCAAGCAGGGCGCCAGTGTGGCGGTTAAGAAAGGAGGATTAGGCACGCCAGCTCAGGTTACAGCTGGTAGTGGAAAGAAAGGAAAAGGATATCAGGGCACCCAGCCCAAGTGTAATACCTGTCAACGCCACCATACTGGCCATTGTATTGTGAAAGTATGTGAAGCATGTGGAAAACCGGGCCACTTGAAGGATTCTTGTTGGGCTAGTGCTGGCCGGGGAGGCCAGGGAGGATTTGGGAATATGAATAATAATCGTGGTGGTATTGGAAATCGCCTACAGGGGAACAATGGAGGAAACGGGAATCGAGGCAACTTTGCGAACCAAGCGGGTAATGCGAACCAAAACAACAACCAAGCTGGAAATGGAGGTGGAAACGGGCAAAGACTTGGATGCTTTAACTGCGGTGATATTGGGCATTTTAAGAGGAACTGCCCAGAGTTAAACCAAGCCCGTGGAAGAGTGTTCCAAATCGAAGCAAGGGAAGCGCGCCAGGACCCCAATGTCGTTACTGGTACGTTCCCTGTAAATCAACGCTATGCATCCGTTTTATTTGATACTGGTGCCGATTATAGCTTCGTGTCGTTAGAGTTTAAGAATATGCTTGGTTTAGCCGCAAATAAGTTAGATATTCCCTACTCAATCGAATTGGCCAATGGGAAGTTAGTAGAAGCAAATGAAGTTATCAGAGGCTGTGTGATCGAATTAGGAGAGCGTGAGTTTGCTTTGGATCTACTACCAGTCCAGTTGGGAAGCTTCGACGTGGTAGTAGGAATGGATTGGTTATCAGGCAACAAGGCTGAGATAGTTTGTCACGAAAAGGTCGTTCGTATCCCAACCGAAGATGGCGAAACAATTGTGGTTCACGGGGAGAAGCGTGATACGCCGTTAAGAATTATCAGCTGCCTGAAAACGCGAAAGTGTTTGCAGAAGGGATGTGTTGCCTTCCTGGCACACATTGTGGATAAGAAGGCCGCTGAGCCAAGAATAGAAGACATCCCTGTCGTGAGGGAATATCCAGAAGTCTTCCCAGAGGACTTACCTGGACTGCCACCTCAGAGACAAGTAGAGTTCCGCATTAACTTAGTTCCAGGCGCCGCGCCTGTGGCTAAGGCACCTTATAGACTTGCTCCGTCTGAAATGCAGGAACTGTCGACACAACTTCAAGAGTTGTTAGACAAGGGATTTATCCGACCAAGCTTCTCGCCTTGGGGAGCTCCGGTCCTGTTTGTCAAGAAGAAGGACGGTAGTTTTCGTATGTGCATCGACTACCGGGAGCTGAACAAGCTGACGATCAAAAATAGATATCCTCTGCCAAGAATTGATGATTTGTTTGACCAAGTGCAAGGTTCAAGCTTTTATTCAAAGATCGATCTTCGATCTGGATACCATCAGTTAAGGATACAAGAGGAGAGTATCCCGAAGACAGCCTTCAGAACTCGTTATGGACACTACGAGTTCCTTGTTATGCCGTTTGGTTTGACAAACGCACCTGCAGTCTTTATGCACTTGATGAATAGAGTTTGCAAGCCGCACTTAGACAAGTTCGTGATTGTGTTTATCGACGACATCTTGATTTATTCAAGAACAAAGGCTGAGCACGAACAACATTTAAGAGCTATTTTGGAGCTGCTGAAGAAAGAACTGTTGTACGCCAAATTCTCCAAGTGCGAATTTTGGCTACGTGAAGTCCAATTTCTTGGACACGTGGTGAACGGAGATGGAATCCATGTGGATCCAACCAAGATCGAAGCGATCAAGAATTGGGAAACGCCAAGGACGCCAACCGAGATTCGGCAATTCTTGGGTTTGGCTGGCTACTATCGAAGGTTCATTGAGAATTTTTCGAAGATCGCTCAACCATTGACGCTCCTCACGCAGAAAGATAAGAAGTTTGATTGGGAAATCAAACAGGAGGAAGCATTCCAGATACTGAAGGATAAGCTCTGCAATGCGCCAATCTTAGTACTACCGGAAGGTACAGATGACTTTGTGGTATACTGTGACGCTTCGCGTCAAGGATTGGGTTGTGTGTTGATGCAACGCCAAAAGGTTATTGCTTACGCCTCGCGTCAATTGAAAGTGCACGAAAAGAACTATACCACACATGATTTGGAACTTGGCGCAGTGGTTTTTGCATTAAAGATCTGGAGACACTACCTTTACGGTACGAAGTGTACAATCTTTACAGATCACAAGAGCCTACAACACATATTCAACCAGAAGGAGCTGAATATGAGGCAGAGACGATGGGTTGAGTTGCTGAACGATTACGACTGCGAGATAAAGTATCATCCAGGGAAGGCGAATGTAGTCGCCGATGCCCTAAGTTGAAAGGAGAGGATCAAGCCCATAAGGGTTAGGGCTTTAGAAATGATTATCCGAACCGATCTTTCCTTGCGCATTCGTGCCGCGCAGAAAGAAGCTCTCAAGGAAGGAAACCTCGAAGAAGAATATCTCCGTGGGATGGAGAAGCTACTGGTGCCAAACGAGGAAGGAACATTATGTTTTGAGAAGAGGATGTGGGTTCCTTTGTTTGGAGGTTTAAGGAAGGTTATTTTCGATGAAGCTCACAAGTCGCGGTACTCTATCCACCCTGGAGCGGATAAGATGTACCAGGATCTCAAAGATTATTATTGGTGGCCTAGGTTGAAAGGCGATGTTGCTGTTTATGTGAGCAAATGTTTAACATGCGCTAAGGTGAAAGCGGAATACCAGAAGCCTTCAGGACTTCTGCAACAACCCGAGATTCCCAAGTGGAAATGGGAACAAATCTCAATGGATTTTATTACAAAGTTGCCAAGAACGCCGAGAGGCCATGACACTATTTGGGTAATAGTGGATCGATTAACGAAGTTAGCACACTTTCTACCTATCAGAGAGAAGGATAATACGAGCAAGTTGGCCGAAATATACATGAGAGAAATCGTCGCACGTCATGGAGTGCCTCTCTCGATCATCTCTGATAGAGACGGAAGGTTTGTGTCAAGGATATGGCAATCCTTCCAAGAAGCTTTTGGCTCACAATTAAATCTGAGCACTGCGTTTCATCCGCAAACTGACGGTCAAAGCGAGCGAACGATACAGACTTTGGAAGACATGCTGAGAGCGTGTGTTATGGATTTGGGCGGTAGCTGGGACAAGCATTTGCCTTTGGTCGAATTTTCATACAACAACAGCTACCACACCAGTATTGGTGTCGCGCCATTTGAAGCCCTTTACGGACGCAAGTGCCGATCACCCCTATGCTGGGCTGACGCAGGTGATAGGCAGCTTGCTGGTCCCGAAATCGTCCAAGAGACGACAGACAAGATTGCGCAGATTCTAAAACGCATCGAAGCAGCTCGCCACAGACAGAAGGCCTATGCGGATCCAAACCGAAAACACGTGGAATTTCAAGTGGGAGAAATGGTGTTATTGAAAGTTTCACCCTGGAAGGGTGTGGCACGCTTCGGAAAGCGTGGGAAGTTAAATCCGCGCTACATTGGTCCTTTCAGAGTTTTGGAAAGAATAGGACTAGTAGCATACAAGTTGGACCTACCGGCTGAACTCCATTCTGTTCACGATACCTTTCATGTATCCAACCTGAAGAAAAGTCCAACTCAAGATAACATTGCCATTCCCATCGACGAGATTCATGTTGACGACACGCTCCATTTCGTTGAAGAACCGGTTGAGGTTACGGATTGGAAAGTAAACAAGACCCGCCGGAGCAGTGTCAAGCTCGTCAAAGTTTGTTGGAATGCCAGACACGGTCCTGAATACACCTGGGAGCGTGAGGACCGGATGAAAGAGAAATACCCCCACCTATTTCCTAAGGACCCTGCATCTACAAGCAGAACTTAAAATTTCGGGACGAAATTTTTCTAACGGGGGGAGAATGTGACAACCCTCACTAAACCAGGTATCCGTACGACTTAATTAATAATTAATTACTGCTTAATTACTGTGCTTGTTTGAAACTACTGATGAACTGCTACTTGATTTCTGATACATGCATATACCTGCATCATACTTTACTTGCCGTCACTACATTATTTACATGCTGAACCTTAGTGACAAACATGATGCACAAAAGCACAGTAGCACTATAAACGGATAACCTATAGAACATGCTGATAAAGCCAGCATCAGGCAGACACTGCCTCTAAGGCCTGTATGAGCCAGAAATATTTTGCTACACTAGTGGTGAGTGTAGGGATACAAGGGTTGTAGAACTGCGTCTCTAGGAATAAGTCACAATGACTGGATGTGCCTAAAACGTACTCTAAGTACAGAACTCAGCACTTTACATAATAATTCAGCTTTTAGCTAACTAATAAAGTGCCAAAACATGAGAAAAATATTACTAGACACTTTCCAAAGTGTCAGAAATAAGTTGTGTCACTAAAAAGGGTATTGACGACACTTTAAAAGCTTTGTTAATCACTTTAACGGATTACTATCCAACCGAACAACCGGACTATACCCGGAACATGAAAATATTGTTATTTTCATTATTTATCTTTTTCTGAGCCAGTTAGGGTCCCTGAATACCCTAACACCCTTTGTAATGCATAACACGCTAGTAACCGAGTTAACACTTAACTTAACTAACTAAGTCCCAACTAACTAGTTGGAATCGAACTAGTTACCCCCCCCCCCCCTTAACCAACCGTCCCCATGAGGGGGGACATACTTTGTCCTTCCTTGATTATTATAATCTAGTTTGTTTGATATCTACTAGACACTTAATCCATTGGGTAATTACCATATGATTTGCCTATAAGTATAAGCTTAAACACATGAGATCATTCATCACATTTCTCAACTCAAACACACCCTCCTCTCTCTCTCAAGGCTTCGGCCGAACATCCCCTTATACATCCATCATATTTTCGGCTTCCATCATCACATTCCAAGATCATTCTAGTATCAAGGATCGCATATAAGGAGTCTTGGTGCAAACGGAAGGCGAAGGACCTCACTCTCTTGCTTTTATCCACCCTATTTGCGCTTAGATTCTTCCCTAGCCTCGAGCTAGTGGTATGTTACTTAAATCACCTTCTTGAACTATTTTTAAGTGGTTAATATGATTTGTAACGGTTAAAAGTTATGAACATACAAGATGACACACAAAAGTCTACTTAAAACACTAAAAATGGTGGTTAAAAGCTCATATGTTGTGTAAAACTTGTAGTATTTGATTTGTGTAGTTATTTGGACCCGATCTATGTTGTGGTAGTTCGGATCGTCATTTAACCCGGGTTGGTCATGATCATAGATCATGACATAAGGTTGTTTTGGAAGTAACAAGGGTTAAAGGATGAAACTCTACCACACACTAATCATGAACTTGTGTAAAAGCGATTTTAGTTGTGAAATAGTGTTTAAAACTAGTAGATCTACGGATCTACAAGTGGTATTTTCAAAAGACCTCGTGTCAAGAGAAAACATGCTTTTAAAGACGGATCTTACACTAACACGAATGGTTTTTAGAACACACAAGTGTGTAACACAAAGTTTCGACAAAATAACTATTTTTGGAAAAGATGACGAGAAGTTGTAAAGATGGAGTTTCTTTAAAAACGAGGTTTTTACAAAGTCGGATTGTTATATATAAAGATCCACTAAAAGTAATGAGATTTACTTCATAGTTTGGAAAAACCACAAGTTCATGTATTAATGCGATTTACATCTATTTTGACTAGTTTGATGGTTTGAATAATGCTTATTGTTGATTGAGAAAAATTGTTGATTTGGTTTATAAAAGAAAATGATACGCTTGAAAGCGTGGCCACCTCCAGTTACAGAGGAAACTCTGGCGAAATTTTTCCAAAAACCTAACACTTAGAAATATTTTCACTATAAGTGTTAGAAATACATTTTGACTTGTTTTCAAAATATAAGTTTCGCCACGACTATATTTACAAAACATCGGAGGTGGGATTTTCACAAAATAAAACGTGATACATATATATTTAGTATATATTCTTCCTTCACAACATCACTTGTATAAGTGTTCATGATTATTTTGTGAACTACGTAAATATTATTTTGGGAAAATCACATGTATTAAAATATAATATTTTTGGGAAGAATATTTATATTTTGGAGTTAGGAATAAAATATATTAAGTGAGACTTAGCAGTGTAATCCGAACTATACGAACGCACATGTATTAAATCCCCCATCCTTGGGAAGGAAAAATAACTACCAAGTATATACAGAATGTAAACACGAAATAGTTGCCTAACTATTTCCCAAAAACTTAAACCATAAAGCTAAGGCACGGCCGTCCGTCTAATAGAATTAGTACGTGTAGGTCGTCACACAGCTGTTTGATTTGGAGGCATACTTGGTAGAGACGCACCACTGTGAGTTCATGTCCCCCTTTTCTCTAACTGTTTTCAGTTTTCTTAACTGCGGGGGTGAAATACATGTTACTTTGATTACAAGTACTTTATACATGGTATGGTTAGCGTAAGGAGGTTTACTACTTAGATCATGTGAGTGGGTAGGAGCAATATGAGGCCATTAGTCCTCATGGCGGGACCGAGGGACAGGAGCGGTAGATCTATCTGGGTGTAGCGAGCCCAGCCCCAGGCCAAACTAGAAACGGACCTTGGGGTGACTTTGTCCACATACTAATGCCGTGGCGAAATCTGCTAGGTTTGAGTCTCCCTATTTGCACTTCACATATATCAGTGGCCTTGCAAACCATTGGTGATCTCAATTCCCTTATTTGCTACATACCAAGACTATTTTTATACTCACAAAGGTTTACTTACTCACTTACACATGAACTCGCTCAACATTATTGTTGATTTTTCAACTTACATGTATTTCAGGAAATTAAAGGATCTGGCGCGGTATGACACGTTTTCCCGCTGCACTAGTTACGAGGTCATCCGGGTTTAGGGAATGTGACTCTTTCCTGGACAAGTCACAGTCCTTAAGCTACGCTTATGTTATGTTGTGTTTGTTGAACAATGTTTATGTCGTTAGAATGTGTTTCCGTTAAGACAATGTTATTGTATTTGGTTTTTAAAACTTAATCGAGTGGATGATCTTGCATGATTTTATTTCATATAGCTTTGTTATGGTTAAGCTATGGTATTAAGAAGTCACACCAAATTAACCACGCTTCCGCAAAGCCAGGGTGTGACAGCTTCTTCGCTTCTTCAGTTCTTCCATACTCCAAAGTCCAAACAGGTAACGATCTTTAATTCTTTATTAGTTGTTACAATTAAGTTGTTAATTGTAGAGTTATCAGCTGACATTAAATTTCAGTTGGCCGATTATGAAATAAGTTTCATTTCAGAATTCAGACGTTGGCCGATTAGATGAATGAATCTAACAGTTTGTTAGTTGTTAGTTTGTTACTTGTTACAATTAAGTTTCACTTGGCCGATTATAGGTTGATGTTAATTTTAACAGTTTGTTAAACAGTCACAATACTTGTTTTATACATGTCACAGTAGTTGTTTTACAGTTCATAGGTTGGACACTACGAGGATGACGATTACATTTGAACTATTTGTAATGTTTGAATTTTAAGTAGTTAGACTTGTTATGTTATGACTTATATGTAAGTTTAGTTTGAATTTTGAACTACTTTTACCTTTTTAAGTATTATATTGATATGGATGTGTGAGTATATATATACATATTTATAAAAATAATAAAATATACATATAAAATTTCCGCTCCGATTAATCTCGAGTAATCCCGAGTAGTCGCTAGTCCCCACCTCACCGGCCGACTAGCGAGTTCTCCAACCTTGATTTTATCTACCTCATGGCATATTTTTTTTTATCCAGGTTTCGTTGTGTGAAACCGAGCCGAACCCACTACGTATTTTTTTTTATCTATGTTTCGTTATGTGAAAAGCTATGATTCTAAAAGATTTTATCTATGTCACGACATATTCTTTATCTACGTTCCGTTGTGTGAAAATTTATATTACAAGATTTTATCTACGTCAAGATGTACTTTTATCTACGTTTCATTGTGTAAAACCAAGCCGAACCCATGACATATTTTTTACGTACGTTTCGTTGTATGAAAAGCTATATATTCTAAAAGATTTTATCAACGTCGCGACTTATTTTTATCTACGTTTTGCTGTGTGAAAATTTATATTACAAGATTTTATCTACATCAAGACGTATTTTTATCTACGTTTCATTGTATAAAACCAAGCCGAACCCATGGCATATTTTTATGTACATTTTGTTGTGTGAAGAACTATAGATTCTAAAAGATTTTTATCTACGTCACAACGTGTTTTTTTTTATGTACGTTTCGATGTGTGAACATTTATATTACAAGACTTTATCTATGTTAAGGCACATTTTTATCTACGTTTCGTTGTGTAAAACCGAACCGAACTCATAACGTGTTTTTTTATGTACGTTTCGTTGTGTGAAATCGAGTCGAACTTACCATCTCAAAATTTATCATTTAGTCAAATAATTAAGAAACATATAATTGAATAATAAGAATAATAAGAGAAAAAAGAAACATTTTGTTTTAAATAATTAGAGTTAATTACGCGATAAGTCTATATTACTAAAAAGTAAAAAAAAAAACGGCAACAATGATTAAATTGTAAACTTTGGTGTCCATTTTTACACAAAAAAAAAACAATTTGAGACACAATTGTAAATCATTTCATTGATTAAGCGAGAAACCCCTACGGCTTCTACTACCGACTCGCCCTGCCGGAAACCTTCACCGGCGGCATCTGTTTATCACGTCGTTGCGCAGAGACCGCGGCGTATCTCCGGCTACACCTTGTTTGGCGACCAGTGACGTAAGATTCGAAGGCTGAGTTGACACTTTTATCTCTCACTCTACCGATTTATCATTCAATCAATAATTCTGGTACGAATCTGGCTTTCGGCAAGATCTTATACGATTACAGACGTCTGTTCTTGTGCAATTCTCAACTGAATTTGAATTAGTTATGATAATTGACAATATACATGATAGTAATCTAGTATAACTCCAACAATTTTGTGCATAATTGTTACGCCGATACGAATTTTGGTGCGAAACTCGCTTTCTGTTTGTTTTGAAAGCTCCTATAAGTTATATAATTACAGATGTGTTTTGCTTTTGTATTTTTCAATTGAATTTGAAGTTAGTTATGGACTTATGGCAATAAACATGATAGCATAGGTAGAATAATTTGTGTATAATCGAATCTCGCTTTTTGTTTGTTTTGCAAGCTCTTATATGATTACACAAGTCTATGCTTGTGTGATTCTCAACTGAATTTGAATTAGTTATGGCGGAAAACACGATAGTATAAGTCCAATAATTTTTGTGCATAATTAGTATTACGCCGATACGTTCACCGTCAATTAAATTGATTATGATGAATTTGTGTTCTGATTTGGTAGTCATGTGAATTTAAGATGGAGATGATCTAATTGATAAGTGAATTAATTACTGTGCTATTGTTGTAAGAGTTATTATACTGTTTAGATTGTAGTTCCTTTTTGTACAAAGAAGAAGGAAATGGAAGAAGAATTGATGATTGGTATTGATGTTGATGGTGATGGGATAGAGAAGATGGAGGAGAATAATGCTGCTGCTGCTGCTGATGATGATGATGATGATGTAATTGGACATCAAGTGGATGATTTGTTCACCAAGGTTGAAAAGGTCAGACTTGGATCTTCTGTTACTTGACCTATAAGAGTCTTGAATGTATAATTCGCATTTACTTCCGTTTTCGCTGTTTTTCTTTTCTGGTTTGTTTTGATTATGATTAAGCTTGTGCTTGTTTTCGTGGGGCCAAATATGGCAGTGCTATGCGTACCCTGACATATAATTATTGATAATGTGAGTGAGGGGTTTTGATTTGTTTATTGGTAAAATTATGGATACCGAAACTTATGGTGCTTGTCAAGTAATTCTATTGCCGGTCCGTATTTTCCATTCATCCCTTTGCTCCTATATAAGAACTATCATTTGTCAATTTGTCTTTTAGGGGTAAAATGACCTAACATATAAGAATGGAAACATGTTGGTATTAATTTCTTCATGGAATGAACAGGCTGGTTATTCTTTTCACAAATCACAACTTTAATGTATGTTCTTTGGATGGATATGATGATGTTTGATTAGGGTCTTTTGAACCTTATCTTACTAGCTTTATGCTTGTTTGCAGCTTGAGCAAAGAGTAAATGAGATCGAACAGTTCTACTTGACTTCAAGCAAAATGCAATCCAGTAATTCTCAAAAAAGCTCTTTTGTAAAGGATAAAGAAAAGTTAAAGCATATTCCAGGGTATAAGAAACATCAACAAGAAGCAGCACGCAGAGAGGCAATCGCTGCTAAGAGAATGCAGGATATTATGCGACAATTTGGCTCAATTCTGCGCCAGATCACTCAGCACAAGTGGGCCTGGCCATTTATGCAACCCGTAGACGTTGAAGGTCTTGGATTGCGTGACTATTATGAGGTAATCGATAGGCCGATGGACTTCAGTACGATAAAAAATCAAATGGAGGCGAAGGATGGTACTGAATACAAACATGTTCGGGATATATGTTCCGATGTTCGGTTGGTTTTTCAGAATGCTATGAAATATAATGATGATAAAAGCGACGTTCATGCGATGGCCAAAACTTTGTTGGAAAAGTTTGAAGAGAAATGGCTTCAGTTTTTACCAAGGGTTACTGAAGAGGTAACTGTTACAGTTGGCAGTTAGCAGTTGATCCTTTTGTAAATTCTATCATATGTTAGTTCTTATTTAGATACAATCTGAGTAGGAAAAAAGGCGAGAGGAAGAGGAAGCAGAAGCGCAATTGAGCATTCAGCGTAGTCAAGAGGCAGCTCACGCTAAAATGGCTAGGGATCTAAGTAACGAGGTAAACTTATTATTTCTTGAAATTAAAACAGTTGTAGTTTTGAGGGTTTGAACTGATATTGTTTTTACTTCAGCTGTATGAAACTGATATGCAGTTGGAAAAACTTAGAGAGACTGTGGTTCAAAAATGCAGGTTCGTTAACGTCATATCATCTACTACTCTCATTCATGTTTTCTTATTTCAACAGATTTAGTACATATTTGGGTCTTAAATTGTATTGAAATTCTGAAGTTTCTCCCGCAATAATGCTAATTCTTAAAGGATATACAATAAGCGGTTTGTTTGGTTTGGTTATATATCGGTTTGGTTTTGTAAATGTAAGTAACCAAAAAGCTACCAGTACCATAGCTGTCAATAGCGGTTGCTATGGTCGCTATAGCGAATAGCGTAGTGTATAGGTCGAAGGTCGCTACAGGGTATGCATCCATAAATAGCGGGATTTCAGTTTTTTTTTAAATCATCATCATACTCAGTAAATCCCACCAATAGCAAGGCTAAGGTAGGGTCTGAGGAGGGTAAGATGTAGACAACCTTACCTCTACCCCGTAGGAATAGAAAGACTGCTTCCAGTGAGATCCCCGGCCAGTGGCGGACCCAGGAATTTTTCCATGGGGGTGCGGAACATTTTTAAAATTTTAGGCCCCAAGGTATATAAGTAAAAAATCGGTTAGTATCGGGTCGGGTCGGGTCATGTAAAACAAAAGAACATCGAACTATATTATATAATCATCAAAAATATGTCAAACCTTGTTACAAACATAATTAAAACGACACCCTGCGGATTTTCATTTTTTGAAATCTATCCAAAACATGGCTCCATAACATATTACATAATATATCAACTATTCAAGTCCTAGAAATAATAATGTAAATAACCCTAAAAATCATCTAAACAACATATACACCATAAAAAGAAAAAGCCAAACATTCTTCACTAACAAATATAACCCACCAGATCTACCGTGTGGTGTATGCGGCTATAAAAAAAGGCAAAATATCATCACTAACAAAATATAACCCACCATATAACATAATGAAAAAACAAAACGAAGCACATGTCTACTGTCATGGTTAGTATGCGGCTAATATCAACCAAAAAATCAACCAAAATTCATAAAAAATAACAAAGAAATTTACCCGTGTTCGATCGGCGGTGGTATGGTGGCTGATTACGGTGGTATAAAGAGAGTGGGAGAGAATATGTAAGGGTTTTGGGCTTGTTTATTTTATTTTAGTTTGAAATATTGTTGATTTGTTGGGTTTGTTTATTGGGCTAAGACTTAGTAGTGGGTTAGTTAAAGATATTGGGTATTTGGGTTTAGTTATTTAGGTATTAAAAGTTATATAATTTAGGTAGTATTTAAAATAAAAATAAGAGTTTACTAAAAAAAATTTAAAATATAAATTGATAACAATTTTTACCTAAGGGGTGCAGACGAAAAATTTCAAGAGGTGCGGACGGAAATTCCAAGGGGTGCGGACGAAAAATTCCAAGGGGTGCGGACGGGATTTTCGACGGAACTTAGCACTAAATTTTTTTTTTCCCGGGGGTGCGCCCGCCCACCCTGGCTTTGTCTTAGGTCCGCCCATGTCCCCGGCTCGAAAATATAGCTATAAAATATAAATATACATAATACATGTAAAATAGCGTATATACCAAGGTATTTTGATATAATATACATACAATTATTTTTAGTGTATCACTATTTATAAAATAGCTCCCGCTATTATCGCTATGTAGCATAAAGGTACCTTATCGCTATTTGTCGCTATTCGCCATTAACAAGATGACCAGTACAGTCAGTTATCGATAATATTAAAGCAGAACCATCTGTTTTCTGTTTTTTTTCGGTGATTTTGGTTTTGTTTGGTTTTTTCGGTTATGGTTAGGTTACTCGGTTTTTTTGCTCGTTTCTTATAATGGTTATGTTTATAGTGGCCCATGAATTTTCTTACCTTTTTCTTATCAATGTTAGTTTAGGTATTTGATTATTAGTCAAAGATAACACTAAGTGTTAATTAAGTCTATGAAAAAGCTGAAACCGTAAAATATTGTCAGGAAAATGTCGACTGAAGACAAAAGAAACATCGGGATAGCCCTTACTCGCTTATGTCCTGAAGATCTTAGTAAGGCACTCGATATTGTAGCTCGGCATAATCCGAGTTTTCAGTCAACAGCAGCAGAGATTGACCTCGACATTGATGCTCAGGTGAACATTATTTTTTAAATGTATCTTTAACCACATACATATATTAAGTTTACAACTCTTCATAGCATAAAACTTGTTAAATCATTTTATTTTATGCAAAAAATCATATTTATCAAGAACATTTTTATGTGAATCTATCTATACTATATAATAAAAGAAAACAATGTGGGACACGTATCATTCATTGGAACCATCTATTTTCTTGTTTTCCCGTCTCTCTCTTCTACTTAGTTATGAATAAGTATTTTTTAATTAAAGATGGTTATTATATCATTAACCAAATAAATTTAATATAGTACTAATTTTTTAAATAAACTTAAATTTTTTTACTTAAAAGCTTCACTAACTTGAAAATTATGTTGGTTAAAATATTAAAAAAACGAAGAATAATGATGATAATTGTTTTTATCATTGATTTCTAAAAATTTTCAAACATTTAATGTGGTTGGATGGTAAATGACAAAAATAAAATATGTTAAATAATTAAAAATAGGTGGTATTAAAAAAATCAATGTTAATACCCAGTTTAAAGAAATAATGTTTTAAAAACTAACTTAACAAAATTTATAACTGTCAAGTCGATGTTCATTTTTTTAAATACATATCTTGACGATTGCATATGCTAACAAATTACATTATATTTTATTCTATTAGTATCATACATAGATTTATTCAGTCGTAAAATGCATATATATTTTTAAACATAACTCTTTTATTACTAATTATATAACATTACATTTATCAACCCGTGTAATACACGGGAGTATAATCTAGTTATACATAAACTTGGATTATTGGACGTTAATTTCAAATAATCTAATTCTCGACACATGTAAAAATGTATGTTTTTTGAACCATTACCCAACCCACTTGTGTGGTATTGTTGCTCATTTTACCACTACTAGTTGAAATCCTTGTGACATTGTTTACGTAATTTTTTACATGATCATTTGTTTATGTCTTTAACATCTTGAAAACCACCTGCCCAACGTCAGCGGCTAAAAGGTATCGGTGGGGCATGTGAGTTTTCTAGTGATGGGTTTCCACTGTTATAAAAGATAATTTTGTGCCTGACAACTATATTCGTGGTGTGTAGAGTGAATTAACTCTATGGAGGTTAAAGTATTTTGTAAAAGACGCTCTCCATGGCCAAGTCAAGAATGATGCAATGTTTGAAGTCGGAAACAAAGCTGATAGTCATGTGAACCCCATCGAAACCATCGTGTCCAAGCGGAAAATGCAGATATGTAATGCACTTGCCAAGACTGCAAAGAAAAGGAACCAGAAACACTAATCGCACACTCCTGCACACATAACATGATGGTGATCTTTATAGAGCATCATTCACTGAGTTATGCATGCATGATTCTCGGGTTGTATTAGATGTTTGATTCTCATTTCTTTCTTTTCAATCCATGCATTGATAAGCTAGAACTAATCGAGTGTTGGTATATCCATCAATCATGTATGGGGATACCAAACATCGTAAAGAGTAGTTGCTATCATAATGTACGTGTATCATTTATAGGCAGAACTGGAAGGGGGTGAGGAGTTTGTTGACACACTGATCGACTAAAAATTTCTATTAACAAGTATACAAAGTTATATTTTATGAGTTAAGTTCCCGTATAAAGTGTCTTATCTTACAAAACGTACGAAAGACATGAAAAAGCCAAAAAATCGCGGTGGCATTTTCGTAATTATTTACTCGTAGAGTAAATATCAAAATTACTCTACAAAATTACCCTACAAGATCATTTGTAGAGTACTTTTGATAATTACTCCACGAGTAAATAATTACGAAAATACCACCGCGTTTTTTCAGCAAAACCTTCGGTTCGTACGTTTTGTACGTATTTGATCTTTTGTCTATATTTTATTTGTCTTCTAAACTGTCAACATTAGTGTAGTTGAATGAAAGTAAAAAAATCTATTTTTCCTGTTTGAAAAGCTGTTGATACATCCACGCACGACAACATTCTGTCATCCTTCTTGATGAAACCTGTACAACAATGAACTCGGTACAGTAAGAACCCTTATCAACTCGTGATGCTGATTTATTGTCTTTTGCATTTTCGTTTGTGTTTGTATCTATGATTCTAAATTGTAAAATGTATCATGTAACTCTAAACATAGCAAAAGTTACATCCCTATAAGTTGGGTAATTTTCTTGCCCACTTCGTTAGCCTTATCATTTCTTGCAATGTCACATTATTCGGCTAGCTCAGACAACTGTTATCATATATGAAAGGCACAAATCTCATCTCTAATGGATCGTTTATGAAAACAGTCATTGTTATTGAAACCATCGTGATCAATCTTTCTAAAAGCTGTTAAGACATGATAATAGTTACACGTTCATTTGTATTTTGTAAATGAGTAAGCGACAACTTATCATTATTAGCCATAAGGATGGCAAAATTTGTATCGGGAACAAAATTTGAAACCTGAAATATTTGAGAGGTAACATGATACGGTTTAGATGGTTAAAGGGTCAATAAGAGTTAGTTGGAAGTAGTTATGTGTTAGGTGGAAGTTAGTTGGAAGTGGTGTGTGTTGGTTAGAAGAGTTGTTAATAGTTTGGGGTTATAATATAACCGTTGTAATAGAATAGGGCATCTTTTGAAAATAATAACTTCTTATCTTTGTCTCTCATCAACTGCCATTAACAACCTTTTGGAAGCTCTTTCAATCTCGAGCATCCCAGAGTATTAATCAGCTTGTCCATTGTTATGCAATCACAAGCTTGTTCAAATTCAACCCTTAACATTGGTATAAGAGCGGCCTGTCCTAGGACGCTCTCAATTTCAAATCCTAATTCACTGAATTGGGGAAAATTGCCGTTCGATTCAAATTATGAATTTGGTCATTCTTTCGATCAAATTTCGTTCAATTCTTGTGCGATTCAATTCAAATTCATATGTTGATCATTGTTCGATCAATTGTAATTCAAAATGACAAGGAGACATGGAATCCAGATGTTGAGGAAGCTGAAAGTAGTCTGCAGCTTCAGATGAACAATAAAATTGAGGATAACTCGAGGGCTTTGGAAGAGATGCGGAACATGATGACATGATTATCACTTCAATTGACTCAAATAGTGAATAATCAGAATAATACCAGAAATCAAATACAGGAAGTGCAGAATGAGGGTGAAGGTTTCAACTACGCAACTAGGCTTACAAAGATTGAGTTCCCTCGGTTCAAAGGTGATGAGCTGACTTCATGGTTGTTCAAAGTTGAACAGTTCTTTCAACTTGATAGAGTGACAGATGCGACAAAGATAAGGTTAGCTGTAATACATTTTGAAGATAAAGCGTTACAATGGTATCAATCATTTACTAGTCGAAGGGTTAAGGGTGAGGTCTTGTCTTGTCTTGGGTAGAGTTAGTGGAAGCCTTGAAAGTTAGATTTGGTAAGTTGTTTGATGATCCTATGACTGAGTTGAAAAATTTAAAACACACAACAACGGTTCAAGAATATCATGACAAGTTTGACACTATTATTAGTAGATTACAACTGCCTGGGGAATATGCTTTGAGTTGCTTTATTGCTGGTTTAGAAGATGAGATACAATTGCAAGTTAGAATGTTCAATCCCAAAAATATTCAAGAAGCTTTTTGTTTGTAAAATCTGCAAGAGGCAACCAGCCAAGAAAAACAAATTTGGATTTAAATCAGCTATTCTACCCAATCCAAACATTAACAAACAGTAAGCACCATATGTTAAACCAGTAAATAATGAAGCTAAAAGAAGTGTGGTTAGAAGGACCTTGACTAAGAGTGAGATGGATGAAAGAAGGTCTAAAGGGTTGTGTTTTAACTGTGATGAAAAGTATTCGCAAGAGCATGTGTATAGGGGTTATAAAAGACCTCAGTTGTACCATATAGAGGTGGAGTGGATGGAAGAGGAAGTAGAAAATGAATAAGGAGAAGAAGTTATGATGGAGTGTGCTCAGATTTCTGTAAATGCGGTAGAAGGTAGTGATATGTATAAGTCTATTCGAGTGACGGGTCACTTTGGGAAATATGAGCTGCAATTGTTGATGGATACTGTAAGCTCTCACAATTTTCTGGATCTTACATTAGCCAAACAGTTGGGTTGTAGGTTAGTTAAAGGACTGACTATGTTGGTTAAAATGGCAAATGGGCATGTGGAAGTCTGTGATATGACGGTTAAAAGGTTTCGTTGGGTTATGCAAGGCATTTAGTTTGAAGATGATGATTATGTGATGCCTCTTGGTGGTTGTGATTTGGTATTAGGAGTGCAATGGTTTACTACTTTGGGAAGCATTAAGATGAATTATAATGACAGGACTGTTGCGTTCAAGTTTAAGGGACATAAGGTAGTATTACGAGGGCAACATGGAAAAAGACTAACTCAGTTCAGCAAAGGCAGTTTAAAGAAGATAGAACAGCAGATGGGGGAGTTAGCTATGGTTCAAGTTTGTGCTATTGAGGGGTATAGTACTGGTACCTCTGTTATGTTGCAGAAAACTCAACAAACCAGTGGGCAGAGGCAATAATTACAATAGATATTAGCAGATTTTGATGATGTGTTTCAGGATTTAAAGTCTTTACCTCCGTTTAGGGGGCAATATGATCATAGGATTCCTTTGAAACAAGGAACTGATGGTGTGAATTTGAGGCCTTATAGGTATCCTCTTGTCCAAAAGGATGTTATAGAGAAAATGACAAACAAATTGTTAGAGCAAGGGGTAATTAGAACAAGTACCAATTCTTTTGCTTCACCAGTGGTGTTGGTTAAGGAGAAGGATAATACTTGGCGGATGTGCATTGATTATAGGAAATTAAACCAAGTGACCATTCCTGATAGGTTCATATACCTTTGGTGGAAGATTTAATGGATGAACTATATAGGACTAAGTTTTTTTCTAAACTAGACTTGAAGTCTGGATATTATCAAATCAGGATGGGGGCAGAAGATATTCATAAAACATCATTCAAGACTCATAATGGCCACTTTGAATTCTTAGTAATGCCTTTTGGCCTTACAAATGCTCCTACTTTCCAAGGTCTGATGAATCAAGTCTTTAAACAGTATTTGAGAAAGTATGTGTTGGTCTTTTTTGATGACATATTGGTGTATAGCCCCTGCTGGAACACTCACATGTCACATTTGAAAGATGTCTTAACTGTGTTGAGGCAACATTAGTTGGTGGCAAAGAAGAGTAAATATGAGTTTGGCTACTGAATTGGAATATTTGGGACACATAATTTCTCAACAAGGGGTAGCTACGGATCCTGCAAAGGTGTCAGCTATTCAACAATGGCATGTTCCGAGAAATATCAAAGAACTTAGGGGTTTTTTTTGGGTCTTACAGGATACTATCGATGATTTGTGAAAGAGTATGGCAGCATTACTAAACCTTTGACTCAATTGCTTAAAAAGGATTCTTTTCAGTGGTTAAGTATAGCCCAACAGGCTTTTGAATAATTGAAAAATAGTATGAGTCAGTCTCCTGTGTTAGCATTACCTGATTTCAGTGAAACTTTTATAGTGGAAACTTATGCTTCAGGGTATGGAATTGGGGTAGTTCTTATGCAAAGAGGGCATCCTATTGCTTATATTAGTAAAGCATTGTCTCCTAGACATATGTCTTTATCTACTTATGAAAGGGAATTGTTAGCAATCATTCATGCAGTCCAGAAATGGCAGCCATACTTAGCCCATAATCTCTTTGTGATTAAAACTGATCAACATAGTTTGAAATATCTATTGGATAGTAAGATTTCTACACCATGTCAGCAGAGATGGTTGTCTAAACTAATGGGATTCAATTTTGATATTGTGTAGGGGGTTAACAATAAAGTTGCAAAGGCGTTGTCAAGAGTAACTCATGGGGAAGTCTTACAGTTAGCTGCTTTTGCAGTACATACTGATTTGTGGGCTGCCATAGAAGATGGGTGGAAACAAGATGTTGATTTGGTAAATATTATCCAAGATTTACAAAAGGATCCTTTATCTCATGGGCAGTATAAGTTGGAATAATAATGAATTGAGAATGAGGGGTAAATTGGTCATTGGCAGTATAGTTCCTTTAAAACAACAGATCTTGTAATGGATGCATGATTCAGGGCAGGGAGGCCATTCGGGAATTCATGCAACTGCAAATAGGGTTGCTAGACTATTTTATTGGCCAAAGTTAAAAAAAGATGTCATGGCTTATATAAAGTAGTGTACTGTTTGTTAGCAATGTAAGTCTGAAACAGTAGCTTATCCGGGTATGTTGCAACCTTTACCTATTCCTAAAGGGGTATGGGAAGACATAGTTATGGATTTTGTTGAGGGACTACCTAAACCTGGCTTATCGACGGGGAACAAAGGGATCATTAACCGATATTTAAGGATGACTCGATATTTCACTGCTGACATGTGTTGTCCTAGGTATTCAATGGGGATGACGGTTAAGAAGTCTTGAGCATGAGGACCCCGAAGACACTCTAACACTGCTTTCTTTCTGGCGCAAGGATAGGTTAAACTTCTCTCCCAAACATAAAAAGAAACCACTTCACATACCATAGAATTTACTTTCAACATATAAAGATTAGGCTAACGAGCTATAACTCAATTGACATTAGAGGGAAGTGAAGATTTGGGTTTCAGGCTGTAGGTCTCAAATTCGAATCCGATCCCAACCGGATTTTACCGCAGTGGACATTCAGGTTTTTCTCGGAACTAGAGATGGAGGGCCTGGGCTACCCAGCGCTATCTATGATCATAGGCGTAAACCGACCTTTTATTTCGTTGGCCATTAAAAAACATATAAAGATTAGAATTACTTTTATTTCTTAGAAATTATAAGTCATTACTTAAAAGGAATTCCAAACACCCTCTAAATCTCTCTAAAATACAAAAGAAAAAAAAAAAAAACAAAAACAAAATGAGATATTTGTTTTATAAGTAGGACTTGGTGTTGATGCATGATTCACATTTATTTATTAATTTATTATTATGAAGGTAGAATAGTCAAAGATGAATACGGCGTCGTTTGACAATAGGAGTGTGGAGGGCATATTACCCACCCCCTTTTGTGCATTTGACCCACCCACTCTTCCATTCCCAACTTGCTTAAAACTTAACTCATCATCTGGGTTTCATTTGTCTTGTCTACCCTCATCGGCATCATCTAAGGTATTATGAATACATCGATTTCTTCATCTTGAATTTTGATCATCCACTTTAATTTTCGATGAAATTGATAACTGATCATATGGGTGGTTTTCGTTGCTGAATAGAAAATTGATATTTGTTTATGCTTCTTAAATTTTGTTTCGATTTAGACGTTTGCATGTGTATTTTCATGTGGATCCATAAAGTTCCTGAAGCCCTTTGTTTGTTTTTGTCAAATTTAGATTATTTGCTTTCTCCACAAATCATGTATTCCTTCTTCATTTTGTTATTATTATTGTTTAGCAAATGAAGGAATCAGTGATTTTTTGCATGTTAATAATATTCTGTGTATCTATCAGGATGTTAGTTATGTATAAAAGTTATATATATGTAAATAATACCTTGCGTGATGTGGTGTGCCTCATGCCTTTTAGAACCAGGGGAATCAAATCACACATTTTTGTTAGTCTTGTGCAACTTTTTTATGTGAATTTGTAGCTTGATGGTGTTGACTTTGACCTTTGATGCAATTTCTATGAGGTTTTGAAGAAACTGTGAGTGAACTAGGTTGATCAAATGGTGTTTTGACTTTTGATTTGGAGTCATTATTTAGATATTTGATACAGTAAAATTGTAAGATTAAACTTTTCAAAGTGGATTAAGTATGCGAATTTATAAATAACTATACAGTGTTCGTTTTGATGTTAACTAGGGGTGTTCATGAGCCGATCCGATGGAGGGTCTGCTCGTGCTCGGATTGAATTACAGCCGATCCGATCCAATCGGATCGAATTTGCAAAACCGAGCACAAAAGTGATGCTCATGCTCGGATTGAATTTGAATCGAGCGGATCGTTTTCGCTCGGTTTTTCTCAGCACCGAAATTAAAACATGTGTAGCAAAAAAAAAAAAAAAAAAACTGAAATCAAGACTATTATAAGGTTGCGTTCAACAAAAACAAATCCTAACTTAATTGAAACATGTCCAACACCTTACTAACAAAAGCAAGACATAACTAAAATCATGATTCTAAAAATGTTCTTAACAATATCAAGAAGCACAAAATAAATTGCGATATGTGATTGTGTAATAGAGAGGACCTTACCAAGTTATACCAAGGACTTCACCCTCATCTTGAGATCGAACAATCAGTTTATGAGATTGTTTTAGGAATTAGGAATTTAGGGTTAGATTTTGGTGTGTGGTAGCGACGAGATATGCAGATCGAACATTCGAACAATCAGTTTATGTGATTGTTTTAGGAATTAGTGATTTAGGGTTAGATTTTGGTATTAACTATTAAGTTGGGCTAGTATATTTTTTGGGCTTTTACTTTTTCTTGGGCTAGTATACGTTTTGGGCTTTTAATCTTTAAAATCTATAATATATATATATAGAGCGAGCGGACCTTTGCTCATGCTTGGATTGAATTTGAATCGAACCGATCCGAGCGGCTCATTTACAAACTGAGCGGGAATCGAACGAGCATTTTTCGAGCGATCGTCGAGCAGTTTGGACAGCCCTAATGTTAACTAACTTACCATTGTGGTTTGAATGTTTGATGAAATGGAGTATTACTTTTTTAATTTGATGGCTTCCTTGTAATGCTAATTTTGTGGGAAATTTGATGTTTATTGTGACGGATTAGGTGTTTGATGTATAGGTTTCCTGTTATCATATAACATGAATGAGATTAGAGTTTGCGTAACATGGATGGAGATTTCAGAACGTGTGTGTCGTGTTGTATTCATATTAAGTTATTAAATAAGCCTATAGTTATTAATTGATTGTTATGACTTTATGTATGAACCCTAGTTACCATCTTTGTAGGTCAAATTTATAAAAATCCAAGCTTTTGTAGCCTTTTTTAGTTAACATGTAAATTGTTTTCGTATGTGGTAATGGTGGCAATTTCGATCCATTTACTTATGAATGGGTCGATTCGGGTATGTTTTTACTTTTTATCTCTAACAGGTGAATTTAGAAAATTGGCCAAAATGAGATGCGTCAAACGGGTTGAAAGTTACTGTTTATTTAATTGCTTACATTTCTCTTACATGTGCAGGTCATCCTGCTGTCAAAATGAATTTTTTCTGTAGGAAATTGGCCGATGAATCTTCACCGTCACAGGATGACATTGTTCGATGCCCATTTTTGCGCAACATTAATGAACCAACTAACTTCTCCTTTTCTTCATCCATGGCTTTCTCAATCCCCGTAAGCTTTTATTATTTTCCTTGTCGATTTCATTTGGAGGGTGAGTGGTAATTTTTTATACGGATCCAAACAGGTTGGGTGATCCTTAACACTTTGTGAATAAATTTTGTTATTTTTATTTTAGAGTAAAATGCCATTTTCGTCCCTGAGGTTTGGCCAGTTTTACAACTTTCGTTCAAAGGTTTGTTTTTCCGCATCTGGATCCAAAAGGTTTGAAATCTTGCCATTTTCATCCGGCTCGTTAACTCCATCCATTTTTCTTTGTTAAGTCAGGGGTATTTCCGTCTTTTTTGGTTAACTTAAAGGGCATTCGTTCTTTTTCAGGGGTATTCAGTCTTTTTACATAAAGTGAAAAAGACCGAATTGCTCTTTAAGTTAGCAAAAAAGACAGAAATACCTATGACTTAACGTAGAAAAATGGATAGAGTGAACAAGCCAGATGAAAATAGCAAAGATTTCAAACCTTTTGGATCCATATGCGGAAAAACAAACCTTTGGACGAAAATGACATTTTACTCTTTATTTTATAAATAATAGTGTGCCAAGTATGATTACAAAAATCATATTGTTGCATTAATAATCTAATTTTCTGAATTAAACGATTTAGGTGGTTATATGCGTTAAAACCACACTTTGGAAGACTGGCCAAACCTTAGGGACGAAAATGACATTTTACTCTTTATTTTATAAATAATAGTGTGCCAAGTATGATTACAAAAATCATATTGTTGCATTAATAATCTAATTTTCTGAATTAAACGATTTAGGTGGGTATATGCGTTAAAACCACACTTTGGAAGACTTTCAACCTTTTCGACCTATCTGATACATTTCCTTTTTAACTAATTTTTTATCTTACTAGTTTGACTAGTTAGAAGTTAAACATACGAGTTAATGTCATTATCGTTTTTTTCTATATCAGGCTCGTGGAACCAAAGGTCCTATATTTGAGGATGGTCCCAGTTTCGATACGGCTTTTAGGCTTTTCCATGGTCAGAACGGTGTTGTGCCACTTTCTGAAGGGTCATTGCAGTTTACCCAAAAAGTGAAGCCCGAACACGTGTCCCAACAGTTTAACCCATTAGCAGCAAAGGCTGCTACTATTAGTCTTTCGGGTTTTGGAGGGTCCTTCGGTTTTGACGCATTCAACGAGATGTTCAAGAATCAACAAAAAAATCACAAATCATCCAAGAAAGACTCTTCTCAGGTACTTCTTCACCTAAAATCATGATAAACATTAAAAAAATGGTAAAAAAACATTATAGTTTGATAAATTTCTTATTTTATAAAACTGATTATCTGATTATAGTGATCTGATGATGAAATATCTAGTTTTTAGTGTTTGCATAAATTGAATTTTATTATGTAGGCGTTAAACACTCGTTTTGATTCCCACTGCAAAACCGATTGTTTAAGAAATCTGATATAACTTATTTTTAGACCTTTTGCCACATTTTTATCGTTAGTAATAGTATTTAAAAGTATATTAATGGGAATCATGTCTCATATAAAAGCTGATTAACATACTATTACAAAAAAATTATTGTTACTAATAGTATTGCAAATAAATAAACACTGTTATAGTTGATCACAGTAAGATGTCATATTTCTATATTTGAATGCTAAAAACAATATATACATGTCTGTCTTGGAGATTTTATCTATTAGTTCCTTGAATAGTGTAAGTTTCCAAACACCCCAACATGAATTCTTCAACACGAGAAGCACATCCAAACACTGTTTTCTGCAACATGTTTACCATAATAACAGGGGCAAATTGGTCTTTTTACAAGATTTCAAACGATTAAGTAACTGCCATTTGACAGAAGGACTCAGACTGCAACAAAATGACAATTTTCTGTTTTTATAATGTTTTGAACTCCCTTTGTTATCTGGTGTCGTTATTACCGTTTATCGCGTTTAATTACCGTTTCTTTCAAAATAAGACGTTGTAAGTTATAAAAATATTTTATATTAACAAAATAATATATTTCATATTATCTTATTGTAAGAAAATCATTTTTTATGTATTTGCCTTTTTAATCCTTTTTTTATTATTAAAAATGCTCTACTAATTTTCCAATGAGCCGTGATTTTATATGTGATCTTATTAATTATAAAAATTGATATGTTATTGCAATAACGGAACCGCTAACCGAAACCGAACTGAAAACAGACTAAACCGCACAGAAATCAACCGAACTCTGAATTAACCAAAAACCAAATTAACGAAAATTGGTTATCAGTTTTTTTGTACCCTCGGTTAACCGAATTAACTGAATCGAGTGTACGTTTCATGTTAGTCACAGACTTAATATTATTCAACATAAGAGTTCATAGTGGGCTTCAACCAAAAAGGTGTTAAAATGGTTATTGGGCTGGTCTTAGGACCAATAAGTTTATGGACTTCATAAATAGTTTCAACTCAGTAGGTTTACTGTATTAAACTTGTAAAAATTTGTTTAAGGACCCTCGGTCTAAAATAGTGAAAATTTCAGATCGCAATTATTTAGTAGCACATGACCAGTTTCAGTACACGCATACAAACACCCTTGGAGGATATTCGAGTAATGCTGTTTTCTTACATGCGTTTTTTCAAATAATTTTACAGAAAGGTGACTCGAAACATGAAGCGATGGGCGAGGAGTGGTTGCAAAGCGGGAATTGTCCAATTGCTAAGTCATACAGGGCAGTGAGTAACGTTCTACCACTTGTGGCCAAGGCATTTAAACCGCCATCTGGCATAAAATACCAGTGTCCGCCAGCAATCGTGGCGGCTCGGGCGGCTATAGCACGCACCGCCTTTGCAAAGAACCTCAGACCACAACCTCTGCCTGCAAAGATACTCGCGATTGGGGTTCTGGGCATGGCGGCTAATGTTCCGTTAGGGGTTTGGCGAGAACACACCGAAAAATTCTCACCTTCTTGGTTTGTAGCGGTTCATGCAGCGGTTCCTTTTATAGGCATGCTTAGAAAGTCGGTTTTAATGCCGAAAACAGCCATGGCGTTTACTATTGCAGCCTCTATTCTTGGACAGGTTATTGGATCTAGAGCTGAGCGGTACCGTCTGAAAGCTATTTCCGCTAGACCTCCAACGGTTGTGATGGAAACTTTTGTTGGCGGGTTTGACCCGACAGGGGTCGATGTAGGTGGGTCTCGTCTGGCGGGAGTTACGGGTGGGCATTGTGGTGAAGCTATCGAGTGGAAATCCTCCCCCCTGCAGGTTGCTGGGCCGTCTGCTTAATGTGTGTAATGATTATTGTTGGTAAATTGTGTTATGTTCGCCTCCTTGTCGGGCACGAGTTCAAAACAATAAATGTACTGTAAGTTTGTTTTATCGTCATAAATGTTGGCAAATGCGTCTAAATGAAACAATATCATGTATTTGTGTGCTAAGAATCACTATCTACTCGACAGTTAATAGTTAGAAATAACTAAGAGAAATCATGTATTTATAATTTTATAGGCCAAAAAAAGGAATCAATGTCCACTTGACCAAGCCACATTGGTTTACTGTGATAATGTTAGCGCTATCTACTTGGCCGGCAATCCGGTCCAACACCAATGTACAAAGCACATCGAAATGGACATACATTTCGTTCGCAAGAAGGTCGCCAAAGGTCATGTTCGGGTTCTCCATGTTCCCTAACGATATCAAATAGCCGACATTTTCACCTAAGGCTTGCAAAGGTTCTATTCGACGATTTTCGTAACAGTCTCAACATCCGCGATCCTCCCGTTTCGACTGTTGAGGAATATTAGAATAGAGTTTGACAGTTGGCAAAATATGTATCCTAAATTGTATCTTTATATTTATTGTAATTAGCACAATCATAGAGGCATAATTATAGGAAACCCATTCAATGTAACGATTATATAATTGTTGAGAATTATGGAATGAAGAGACAGAAAAACATTCTCTCAATCTCTTACAAAAAGAAAAGAGGGAACCACCCCCAATTTATGCGTGGCAGTGTATATACACGTGGTCATCGCTCACCAAAGAAACAAACCCTGAAGCGTATGGTACAACAGCCCAAAGCGTGAAAAACCATTTTTCCACAATGTACAAACACCTAATGCCAACCAAGGTTGGTAATTGAGACTACATAAATAAACAGGGTATATCGATCGTTTCACGAAAACTTAACAAGATAATCTAATAGTGTTAGTTAGTTGTATTCAAATTGATAAAATTGGAAACCGTAAGGGCTCAAAGGGTTAAGAATTTAGGAATTTGATTCAACTAGTTAAATTGAACAAACCACAAGTACTCAAATACCAATTTACTTTTCAATTTTTCTCAAGGTTCTCATACAGTTGAAACAAAACCTTTTACAATGAATAAGGGGGGAGGGGGTAGTGATCACTCGTCACTCACTCATCACTCACAACATCCAATCAAGTTCCGCCATGTCATCAACCATTATTCCATCACTCACAACCTTTTTTAGTGGAAATGCCCATCACTCACAACACCCAACAAAAACCCTCACATTCCCTCACATATTCCATTCTTCACGGCGTGATATATTCCACGAGTTATAAAATGCACGAGTGATATAAAACATTGGGGGTGGTGTGAATTAATGTTCCATGCGTGAAGAAATCCATCACGGAGGATTTCTCCTCCCACCCCATCTGCCCTAACCCTTACATATATAAGAGCATTCTCATCCAATCCATCAAATTATACATACATTTCACTAAAAAACAACTCCTATATTAATATATTTTCACTAAAAACAAATACTTTTTTTCTCTCCTTTTCAATTAAATAATATTATCATTACATTTTTCTTTCTCCTTCACTCACAACCACTTTCAATATATATTAAAAAAATTATACTGGGTGAACAGTGTCCCCCCAAATATACAGATGAACAGTAACATTTTCTCTCTCCTCCACTCACAACCATTTTTTATACCCTTTATAATATAAAAACTACCCCTCACATATTTTGATGATGGTTTGGATGAGAATGCTCTAACAAGGTGTACTTTAGAAGTATGTTAGACCCTCTTGACTTCTATTTATAATAACCCTTCCGTATACAACAAGGCGTACTTTGGAACTAGTGTTAGACTTTTCTTCCTTTAAAAAATATCTAATCGACTTGCATAAAATCCTAGGCCCCATAAAAAGATTGACGTGATTCATTTGGTTTTCAAAATGGTTACATTTATGACAACGTAAATGTCAATTTATGGTTAGTTGGTGATATTAAAGTACGGGACTCAAATCGTATATCTATAATAAATATCTAAATTATAATTTCATTTAGCAACATTTCTATATATTTTGTGTCAGATAAAAGTTTATTTACTAGAAGTGATGTTTCGGGTAATAGCAATAATATAGAGAAAGAGAAGATGCAATATAAATAGACGATTATGTCGTTAACACTGGACAATTTTTAACGACGACTTTTTATAGATAAAGCGTTCAACAAGAAGCTAAAAACGAACTAAGCAAAACACATTACATACACATCAGATCTATGCTTGATCCAAATAAACGAGTCCTCCTTAACGCTGAACAACCATAAAGATGAACTTCGGAGTTCAATACTAGTTATATATTTCATGGATGTTCGAGAGGAAAATATAGATATTACAGGGAATACTTTGTTAGAATTGTATGTTACATTTAATTCAGCACAACCGATAAAAGAAATATCCAGTTTTTATGATTAAGAAAGGGACCACACCATCACTGTCTCGACTGTCACAACAAATACCCAGAATAAGATAACTATCTAAAACGTGACTATTCAAACGGAATATAATAACGTTTTAATACGTCAAACGAATAATGAAAAGTATGAAAGATATAAATATATTTAATAATTTATGTACGTTTTTTACGTAACACAAATCTTTTTTTTTTTTCGTAGGTAAAACTTGAACTCAAAACCTCTCTCTTCAAACCCAAGGTGTCTAAAAGTTATATACTTTTGTCAATGGACCACACCCTCATTGGTTGCCACGCTCTAACCACCAGGGGCGGTTCTTAATAGGGCTGTGGCAGGGCCACGACCCGGGCAAGTTTTTCGGCCGTAGTGCTAATTTTTCGCATTTCAATCGAAATTTTTTATATATACTATGCCCGGGCTTTTTTTAGTGCCAGTGTCTTTCGGCCCTGGCACGTTCAACGGTCAAGATCCGCCACTACTAACCACATAGAAATCTTTGCAATTGTTGTCTAGTATAGAGAACAAACACAGTGATTAGGGTTTGAATTGTATTGAGATTGTATTGTGTTAAAAAATGGATTACATAGAGATGGTGTATATATAGAACACCATATTACACTCTAGCCCCTATACTATCTTTTTTCTTCTTTCCGACACCCCCCCTCAAGTTGAGTAGTGGGGTCACCAATACTTAACTTGCTCAAACAGCTACTAAAAGCGTTTCCGTTGGCTGCTTTTGTGAGAATATCTGCGAGTTGTTCTTTTGTTGATATATATGGGAGCTCTATGATTCTTTCCTCCAGTTTTTCCTTGATGAAATGTCGATCCACCTCCACATGTTTGGTTCGATCATGCTGAACTGGGTTTTCTGAGATTTGTATTGCAGCTGTATTGTCGCACATAATTTTACTGGGTATCGCCCTTTGGGAGAAACCAATGTCTTCTAGGAGCTTACTGATCCAAAGAACTTCACTTAGCCCTCGAGCTATGCCTCTGAACTCAGCTTCTGCACTCGACAGAGCGACCACCTTCTGTTTCTTACTTCTCCAGGTGACAAGGTTTCCACCAACCAAGGAGAAGTACCCTGACGTTGACCTTCGGTTTCCCTTATCTCCTGCCCAGTCGGCGTCCGTGTAGAGCTCAACATTTAAATGTCCACTTACTTTGAACAACACTCCATGGCCTGCGGTACCCTTTAGATACCTTAGAATTCTCTGAGCAGCTTCCATGTGGGCAACTTGCGGTTGGTGCATAAACTGACTTACCACTCCAACAGCATAAGCTATATCAGGACGAGTATGGGAGAGATAAATTAACTTGCCCACGAGCCGTTGATATATTTCTTTGTCTGGGAGCTTTCCATCGAGTTCCATGTGAAGATTGTGGTTCACCACCATTGGCGTATCTGCTGGTTTACAATCAATCAACCCAGTTTCCGCCAAGAGATCAAGAACATACTTCTTTTGGCAGATGAAAATCCCCCGTTTAGACCTGAGAACTTCTATTCCAAGGAAATACTTGAGATTCCCAAGGTCTTTCATTTCAAACTTTGAAAACAAATTTCTCTTCAGCTGTGCTATTTCTTCTACATCATCTCCAGTGATAATCATGTCGTCCACATATATGATCAAGCAAGTTACGAGGCCGTTCCCCCTTTTGAGGAACAAGGTATGATCAGCGTTACTTTGGTGATACCCGTATTCTTTCATGGCCAAGGTGAACTTTCCAAACCATGCCCGAGGAGACTGTTTTAGCCCGTATAAAGATTTCTTCAGCCTACAAACTTCCCCATCTTTAAAACCCCCTGAAAAACCTGGAGGTGCTTCCATGTAAACTTCTTCAGTTAGGTCTCCATGAAGAAATGCATTTGTAACATCAAATTGTTGAAGGGGCCAATCCTTATTAGCTGCCACGGAAAAGAGAATTCTTATGGTATCCATTTTTGCAACCGGAGAAAATGTCTCAGAGTAATCGATCCCATACGTCTGAGTGTACCCTTTGGCTACAAGCCGGACTTTGTATCTTCCAATAGAGCCATCTGGTTTATATTTAATCGAATACACCCACCGGCATCCAACTGTTTTCTTTCCTTTAGGAAGATGCACTTCTCCCATGTGTTGTTTTTCATAAGAGCACGCATCTCCACTTCCATTGCTTCTTCCCAGTTCTTCTTACCTTGAGCTTCCTTTACGGAATTAGGTATTTGTTCAGTGTATAGAGAAGTAACAAATGCTTTCGCACTGTTAGATAGGTTCCCGTTGACCATATTAGCTACATGATATCTTGAATTTCTGGTCTCCCTCTCTGGGGAGTACCGTTTTGGAGGAACCCCTCTATTGGCTCTAGGTGGAAGAGAGTATCTTCCGGTAGTCTCTGCTGCAACTGGTTCAACATGTTCAACAACTGGTTCAACCTGTTCAACAACTGGATCAACATGTTCTGTAGTTGTCGGTTCTATGTGTTCCCCTATTGTCTCATAGTTATAAGACGTAGAACATTCAGGGTTCTCAGTATTTCTTACCTCAGGCATCACGTTGGATGGACTTTCTTCAGTGGTACTGTGCTCCGCGGATTGTGTGTCTGTGTTTGAAGGACTCGCAGTACTGTGATAGTTTTCTGTTGTGACTTCTTCAGATGAGGGAATTTGGGTTAACCAGCTCAGAGTGTCTATACTGTCATTCTCCCCCTGACCACTGAGTTGGGTGTTATAAAAGTATTTTGTTTCTAGAAAGTCAACATTCATTGTGGTGAACATTTGACGAGTTGTTGGATTATAACATCGGTAACCTATTTGATCGATCCCATAGCCGACAAATACACATTTTTCAGCACATGGGCCAAGCTTGTTTCGATTGGTTTTGGGTATATGAACAAATGCGGTACACCCAAAGATTCGAGGTTCAAGTGTAAGAGGATGAGGAATACTGGCAGACAATCTAAGGGAGTCTTAAATTTAAGAGCTTTTGTGGGAAGCCGATTCAGCAGATACACGGAGGTTGCAACTGCCTCCGGCCAGAAAGATTTAGGGACCTGAGATTCGATCAAAAGGGCTCGAGTCATTTCAAGAATAATACGGTTTTTCCGTTCGGAAACACCGTTTTGTTCGGGGGTATGAGCACACGAGGTTTGATGAATTAATCCTTTGGTTTTAAAGAATTGTTTCATAGATGTATTGACAAATTCCCCCCATTGTTGGATCGGAGGATTTGAATTTGAGTTTGAATCATAGCATAAAACATGACAAATTTTTCGTACACTTCGGCTTTATTTTAAAAAAAATATACCCATGTCATGCGAGTGCAATCATCCACGAATAGTATAAAGTACCGAAGACCCTGCCCCCCATCACAGGAGCAGGACCCCACACATCGGAATGGATAAGTGAGAAAGGTGAGGCCACTTTCGTATTGCTAGGTTTGAACGATTGTCGATGGCTTTTAGCGCGAAGACAAGTTTCACAATCTATTTTCCCATTTGAAGGGAAGAGTTTTGGAAACAAAAGATGCGAATAACCATGGGATGGGTGTCCCAAACGTCTATGCCATAGGCAGGCTTCCCGGTTATCAGTTCCATGAGCCAACATCACAGTACCCTGTTGAGCCACTTCATCCACATAGTACAATCCCTGGCGCTCAGTACCACGTCCAATAATCACACCCGTCCTGATATCCTGTAGAAGGCAGAAAGTAGGGTGCATTAGTACTGTGCAATTTAGCTCTTTGGTAATATGGCTAATTGAGAGCAGTTTGTGCGATAATGATGGAACATAAAGACAATTTGATAATTTCATAGTTGGTGAAATTTCAATTGTTCCTCCTCCTTTCACTTGCATCATTCCATTGTTTGCAGTGTGGATTTGAGTTTTTTTGAGGATTGGACATTGATCGTATGTCTGATGGTTCAAACGTCATGGTGTCAGTGGCACCAGAATCGAAAATCCAAGCACTGTTTTTTTCATGATTGATTTCCATTTTTTTAAATAAGTTGTCATTACGGATAACGCAGCAGACCATCGTATTTAATAAATATGCTGGACACTCGAACTCGCGTTCAAGATTTATCAATTACGCCGGGAACAAATATGCTGGACTGCTCAAATCCGCCAGAATAACAACGCAAAAAACGTTATATTACCGGCGTATTTATCAAATACGCTAGGTAACTTGAACTCGCGTTCAAGATTTGAGTTTTCTCTACGAAAACAAATCCGCTCAGAGACGTCTAGGGTGGGTGCAGCGAATTTATCAAATTCCAAGAAAACAAATCCGCTCCAAGATTTGAACTCGTATTTATCAATTTCAATGACACAAGTGTAGGATCGTTTTCAGACCCGAATGAGTCGATCAGAAGAGTTTTGCTCAGTACGAGAGGCGGAAACAATCGTACTAAGGTCAATTCAGCAAGATTCACACTTTAAATTGTCCGTATATTGATTTCAGATCAAATACAAGCCTGTGGACACTTCGGCAGCACTTCGTTACACTGACCGGAATCGTTCCAAATGAAATGGCACAAGGGGTATTTATAGGAGGAGTGATTTCGTTTGAAAGTGACATGGTGTCCTTCAAACGAAATTAAACATCTTAATTTCGTTTGAAAGTGTCACCTGACATGTTCAAACGAAATTAGCTCAAACATATGTAAACTCTCCTATTTTCCTCGTATAACGTGCCTTAATCTATCATTCTACATACAAGACTCGATACAAGACGAAGTCGACAGACGCATGCACCAACAGACCCCCCCTCGAATGTTGACGAGTCTTCAGTGTCGAGTCTTCGGTTGTCAAACCTTTTCAGTCTGCTCGCTCTCTTCAAAATTCTCCATTGTACGCATCCTCAATCATTCTCTTTCTCTTTCTCGTAATCTTCAGGATCTGAATCTGTCTCTACAATCTTCAGACTCCCTCTTGATATCCTCAGACTCCCCCTTTCGCTAAACTGGGATCGCAGTCTGGAATTCACTTTCCACAGGTTCTCAGATCTTAACCTGGCACACATCTAACTCAGGTATCGGAATCTGTCTAACCTGCACAAATCTCTACCCAAAAATAAGTTTCACAACTTTAAGATTTTGCAAATTTAGAAACCACTTGCAGGTACTATTCAAAAATGATTTAATCTTTGATAACCACTGAAAATACAACTTTTTCATTCATTCTTTCCCAAACCTGTTCATCAAGTTTAGCACTTTGAATTTTGAAAATCAGCTCTCCAACAACAGTTTTTGAAAATCTTTTTGAATTTTTCAAAATTTATGCTAAAACACACTAAACTCTTTTTGGATTTTTGAATAAAATGAAAAATGCTGTAAAGAAACATTTACAAACAATATTTTTGTGAGTTTGTGTAAGAGGATCATATCAGTTTATGAGACCAATCACCAACACCATTAAGCTTTAAACATTTTATGTTCTAAACGATTCACATAGATTGACGATATTGTTGTCCACTTAAACTCAATCTAAAAACTTTCGAAATGCTTACCGATATGTTAAGGTATATTAATTTTGCACTAAGCTCTTATGGACCCCACGATCTCAGCATATCCCCTCATCATGCAATACACTGACTCAAGTAATGTCTTTAAACTTTTATCAACTGTGATTTGTGCGAAAACAAAGCAGAATGTTTAAACATTAACAATCAGGTCGATACTTTCGTATACGCAGAGAAAGTCCAATGTTTAAACAAAATAAGAAAATAAAAATAAATTGAAGTTGTTTAGGCTTTAACCACCAGGTCGATACTTCCGTATACGCATAGGAGGTCCAAAGCTTAAACGAAACACCAAAGAAAATAAAGCAGAATGTTTAGGCAATAACAACCAGGTCGATACTCACGTATACGCAGAGGATGTCCAATGCTTAAACAAAATAAAGAAATAAAACAAGTTTAAATCTTTGCAAAATAAAATGCACAATCACAGCGACTTTTTAGCAAAGTAGTGAAAGTTCACAAACTTAACCAGTTTTATGTCTTTCGACAATCAACGATTACTGAGTAGGCACACAATCAAGAAGGACAAAACTAAGTACTATGCTTTCAACCGTGTTTTCCACCAGAACTAGGCTTTTTTACTTTAAGTTTGTATCGTTATCGCAAATCTACTAGTCTAGCTGAGCCTACCGTCACATCTTTTGTGAGATCGTTTATTACAATTTATCATTCCATTTCTTTAGCATGTCGTGATCATCCACTGATGTACTATCATTTCCTCTTTTTCACAACAAAACTCATTTTTTCATTTTTCAATGTTTTTGGTCTTTTCAAATTTTCAAATGTTTTTGGATTTTCTGAAAATCTTACTCCCCCTAAAATACAAACACATTTAAAGAAAATTTGAAAACAAACTGTACAAGTAAATTGACAACTGATATCGAATCACTTCAATTCGCCATCCACTTGGCATAAACAATCAGAACTCCCCCTTACAACAAACTATTTTCCCATTGATTTCAAAACACTTAAGTTTGTTTTAATCAAATGGTTTTTCCGGAAAAATTAGTTTTGTTGAATGATTTTACCATTTGTAGATTAGGGGTTTGGTTCATGATGCGTGTGAAGTGTTATATATATTAGGTGTATATTTTAAGCCCTTTTTAACACTTATTTTAGCCAAGTTTTAAATTTATAAAACACGATATTTCACTAACACTAAACACACATATGGGCAAGTGCACCCATCGTTGAGTGTAGTATAGCGTTGGTAAGATACCGAGGTCGTCCAAGGACACAAGAGCTTTTAGTACCGGTTTATCCTCAACGTCTAACCAAAATAAAAGTTAGAAAAATGTTTTAAACTAAGAAAATTAAAAACTAACTAAAATGCTGAAAATAAAAATAAAATAAAAACAGATAGACAAGATGAATCACTTGGTTCCGACTCGTATCTAGTATAACCTTTGATTATTTCCGCACTTTTGCACATAATTAAGAGATTATCTTAGTTATTGTAGTAGGCCCCTCTTTTGAAGGTGACGTTACCCTCACCCCAGTAGTTTGAGTCAGCAGGGATACAATCCTAAAAGGGTGGATTATTGGAAGATAATGAATTAAGTTATTAATGCAGTATTGTGGTAGGCCCCGCTTTTGGCGGTGACGTTACCCTCGGCTAAGTAGTCTGAGTCAGCAGGGATACAGTACTAAATAGCCGGGTTATAGTATTAATAGTAGTTAACTTATGAGGGGATCAAAGAGTTTGGACCCCCGCCATCCAATACCGTGAAGTATTGAAGGAGGTCCTACTAAATTTGACCCAGGTCCATTGCAGGACCTCTAAACGCTGAACAATGGCAAGACCTTTACCAAACCGTTCCCTTAACCCCCTACCAGGTAGCCAACATATCTCCATATAGACCGTGGAGATATGAATGGTGAAAATCCTTTATTTTATATAGACAGTAAAATAATGCCAAGACACCACGGACAAACGATAAGGAAAGATCACCTTCAACATAAGTAACTAGTTATTAAAGTCATTAATACAAAACCAAATAAAAAGTGCAAAAGATTAGAAATAAAAAGTATTATACTAGACACTTTGTCTTCACCAAGTGATGTAAGAGACTTAGGCAAACATGGCCTTGATTGTCAAGAACTCTTACGATCAATCTTGGATCCCGAGACGACTCACACACTCTACGATGGACAATGGATGATGGATGATGGTGGTGGATGATGGTGTTGTGATGGTGGTGGGTGGTGGATGAAGTGTGAGAGAGGTGGTGTGCCAAGGGATGAGATGAAATGAATCCAAGCACTCCTATTTATAGGCTGAACAGAGAGCTGGGCACGGCCCCGTGTCCGCTGGGCACGGCCCCGTGTCCGTCTGACAATCTCTCTCCTCATTAATTGTAATTCGCAATTACAATAAATGCGCCTGCTGTACTTTCGACACGCCCCCGTGTCCGCTGAGCACGGCCCGTGGTGGGCAATAGAAGCTTCTATAGGTTTGTCTTTTCTGCTGCTCCTTGGGCACGGCCCCGTGCTGGCTGAGCACGGGGCGTGTTCAGTCTTCTGATTTCTCTACTTTGCTTTGGAAGGTGCCGTTGAGGGGTCGGGCAGTCCACTAATATTCCTTTTCTTGTATTTATGTTGGATTTAGCTGTCTTTTTGCTTCTTTTGCGTTTTTGAGCTCATTTAATCCTGAAAATACAAAAGGAAGACAAAAACACTCTTTTTCCAATATTAGTACTTAAAAAGGGTTAGTTTTATGCTTCATTTGATGTAATTTATATGTTGCATTTTACATACATCAAATACCCCCACACTTGAACTTTTGCTTGTCCTCAAGCAAAACTCTTTAATATGTGGCTTACACTCCCAAATGGAATAGGTAGAAGAGAAGGTTTTGGGCTTGTCGTAGAGTGTCGGGATTTCCAAGATCTTTTTGGGTTTTATTTTTATTTATTTACACTCCTATTCGTAATGATTTATTTAGAACTTTTCATAAAAGAAATTACTTATTTGGGCATAACATGCCTTTTTTTAAAATTCTATTTATATACAAGTTCACATACCTCACGGGGAAATCACTCACACTCGGCCGAAGGTGTATTTTTAGTGAATCACTCGAGAGCGGCATGGAACTTATTCCTACCATAGGCTTGCTAAGAAATCAATCCTCCTCCTTTTTAACTTTTATACCTTTGTAGATATCAAGAGGACTTTGTGGGTTAAGGGTTAGGCTAGGGTTAAAGGTAGGTGGTTGGGTTAGTGGTCAGTAGAAAAAGGGCTAAAAGCGTAACAAGTGTCGGTTTTCGTATTTTTGCAATTTTTTATTTTGATGAAGCTTTTATTCAAACTAAGTTATTTTTGATTAACTTGTTTGTTTATTTTCTTTTTGCTTCATCATCATCACACATTTTTTTTTTTTTTTTACGAAGAACCGAACTTGTTACTAAAATAAAGGTTTAAAAATGAAAAAGGTTTTGGTGAGTAAAAGGGTTTTTGTTTTGGGTGATGAAACGAAAAGGTTTAGGCTCAAAGGGGCTAACTAGGGGGATTTTTTGGGTAGGTGGTAAAAGAAAAAGAAAAATAATGGTGTAGAAATAAAAAAGGGTTAGTCCTAATGCCTCCATCATTTACTTACTCGGGTTTAAGTTGATAAGGACCGGGAATGTATTGTCATGGCAAGTTCTAGAGTCGTAAGAACCAAGCGGCTATTCACACAAGAAACGAAAAATGAGCATTTAGTCAAATGATATGTAATTGTGTGCTCAATAAAGGCTCAAAACTCACTTTTGTGGGAATGGGTTTTTATGTGATCAAGTATATATAATCAAATTTTAAATAAGTTTGCTATGCCTTTTCATAATTTTCTTATGTTGGTTCTTTTTATCACTACGCTATCGGTTGTAAATTCGTAAAAATATAACCTTTTTGAGAACTTGAATTTCCCGAGTTAAACCTAGACAAGTAAAAAAAATGAAATTTTTGAAAAAATTTTGGGGTGATTAGCGGTTCCAATAGAGTTTTGTGTAAGGCTTGTATTTAGGACTTGCAAAATTCAAGGTTTTAGCATCCCCCCCACACTTAAATTACACATTGTCCTCAATGTGTCCCAAAAATAAATTTTTAGGTTGATTAGATGTGTAAAATAGTGTTTAAAAAGCAAAAATTTGTGTTACTGGGCACTGAACACGGCCCCGTGTTATCCGGGCACGGCCCCGTGTTCAAGTGCCAGTAACAAAAATTAAAATAAGAGAGACAGAAGTCTGGACACGGGGGCGTGTTGGGTGAACACGGCCCGTGTCCAGTTACCTGAACTGGGCGTTTTCTGCAGGGTGCTCAGCACGGGGCCGTGTTGGTTGGGCACGGCCCGTGTTGAACCTTCTGAAATGGTGAGAATTGTCGGGTTGCCTTGTTCTTGTGCATGGGTTCATTTTTCTCGTTCTCCTTTTCATCCTTTACCACCATGAGTGTGTTTTATTCCTGAAAATTAAAACTAACTAGAAAACATAAAAATTAACCTAAATTAAACTAAGGATAGTTCCGTGGAATGCCTCCATGGTGCGCCACGTTTATAAGGGTCCTTGGCTAGACCCAAAGCCTGGTCATATGTTACCCAATTGGGATGTGTTGCATCCCATGTTACACCATCGGAGAGCGTCATCCAAGCTTGAGTCTATGACCTTCATGTAGTTGACCGGATCTTCTTCCTCTACTCGCTTTCCACATTCAAATTTTTCTTCCTCATCCCCAAACTTCAATGTTAGAGTTCCGTCATTCATATCCACCAATGCTTGGGCGGTGGCTAGAAATGGCCTCCCGAGGATGAGAGGGACATCGGTGTCTTCTTCCATGTCTAGGATGACGAAGTCGGTTGGAAAGACGAATTTGTCAACCTTGACTAGCAGATTTTCGGCGACACCAACTTGGAAGCTCCGGCAAGTCAGGTTTTTTTTTAGTTAGAAAGATTCTCCCAAGCCTGACAGACCTTGGGAGATTCCAAGTTGTTAACACTCGGTTGCCTACCTGCCATTTTCTTTTCATAGAATTCTTTAACCCCCTTGACTTTTCCATCAATCATTTTACCAATAATATTTTGCACTGTGGGGTTAAAAGTCTTTTCAATATCAAATTCTTTCTTTTCAAGAAAAAATTGATTTGAAATTTCAATTTTACCAATTTTAGATTTAAAATTTTCAGCCCGCAATGGTGGAAAATTTGCATCATCCAAAGGCGGAACTGAATTCTCACATTTTTTCTCAACACGTGGCTCCTCTGATTTTGTGGAATCAGATTCATCACCAAAACTATCATATGATTTCTTAACAATCCATTTTTGATTGCTAAGTTTTTCTTTTTTTTATAAACATTTTTCGAACATTCACCAACCTCAAAAGTTGAATTTTCAAAAACTTTAAATCTGTTTGTTGGTGGTTCAATTTTTTCAACAAGTTTTTCATTTAGTTTACTAGAGACTCCCTGTTTTGTTTGCATTGCCTTTGGACAATTTTTGGCAATGTGACCAACTGTTTTACATTGAAAACAGGTTCTGGTCTCTATCTTCTTCTGAGCTAAGTTTTTCTTCATTTCATCTTGCTTCTTGGCAAGGAATTCTTTGTTTGTTTGTTTTCTGAAAGCTTGCTCCTTCTCTTCTTCAGTCGTTTTCCCTGAAACAAAAACAGTTTTTGGTTTATAAATTTTCTCGTATTTATAATTTTTCGGTGGAATAAAACCAAGTCCTTTCTTTTTGAAATTACCATTATGGTTTGGTTTCTTTTGAAAACTGTAACCATAATTGTAACCTATTTTCTTGTTTAAACGTTGTTGAACTCTTGAGGTGTAAGGTTTAGGTTTTTCAGAAAGATTTGCATCATTTATTTCAGAAATATTAATTTCTGTTAGTTTGAAAACCTTTTTAATCATTTCTGGTTTAACACCTCTTATTGGAAAAACCTCATCAGAATATAATTTGTCAGAATCTTTCAAAGTATATGCTACTTTGATCGGTTCGTCATCCAAATTAGATTTTGATAACAAGAACTCTTTATTATACACCCGTTTTCCCTGTTTGGCTTTTTGACTTGACTTGTCGGACTTTGACTTTGACTCTGATTTTGACTCCGACATTAACTCCTCTGTTTCATCCTTATCCAACACCTGATCGACCACCTTTTTTTTATTAATTCGGACTCATGATTAGTGTCAGACGACGTGAACGTGACATCAATATTTTCTGGCAAACTATCTGTAGACTTAGACTCCCACTGTAAATTTGTTGCTTTTTCGACTCTTTCAGAATTCGGATTTCGAGGAGAATATCCATTTTCGACCGGGGGTGGACATTTGTTATAGACAACACTTGGTTTCTTACCAGAAATCTTCACTTCATCATCTTCTTTTGTTTCGGACTTCTTCTCTTCCGAAGTCTTTTCTTCTTCAAACGTCTTCATTCCTTCCACAATGGGGTAAATCCTGTCAACAATAAAAGTAGATCATGAGTAACTTTTCAACAATTCATTTACTCTATTTGCTTCAATTTTCTGAGTTTCCAATTTCTTCTCAAGTTCAGCACATTTTCTGTGTAATAAATGACATTGTCAAGCTGCCTCATATATGCCCCTTTGAGTGTATTCATAGCTACAGCCTGTTCACTGTTCGACTCACGGTACTTATTCATCTCTCTGTTCAAAACATCGTAGGATTCTTTCAGCCTTTTGATATTGTGTAGCAGTTCATTGTTTTGATTTATCAGAGATTCACAATTCATACACTTCTCTGGAACTTTGACTGCATCAACATCTGTTTTGATTTCAAATTCTGGAACTTCTTTGACTATTCTCACTTGAACTTCTTCAGCTCTTTTCTTTTTCTCAGCTTCAGCTTGTCTCTTTTCTTCTTCTTCTTCTTCTTCTGCATAACTCTTCCATTTCTCTTCTTCAGCTTCCTTAATTTTTCTGTATTTTTCTGCCCAATATTCATCAGAAGCATTAGCAATACAACATTTATGATTTGTAGATTTGTTCGGATCATAATCATCCTAGTTGAAATTTTCCCAGCTAAAGCCTTCAAGTAACTTTTCATCATCTTGATTAATTAGACATGCTTTGTTGTCGGCTGAAATATATTTGTCCCAGTTGAAATTTTCTTGATTCCCCAAACATGCTCTCTTTGAATCTTCAATTTCTTTTCTTCCATGAGCTGTTTGTGCCTGTTGTTGTTGATGTGGCTGTTGAGCAACTTGATGATATATCGCTTTTCGATAGTAGTCATTGTTTCCAAAGGGATTTTGAGTTCCACTTGCTTCACGATTGGTGCACTCCCTTTTGAAATGCCCTTTTTCCCTACAACGAAAACAAGTAACTTTAGACTTATCAAATCCTAAAGTTGAAACATGTGCATCGCGAAAATCATCTCTGCCTGTAATTTGTTTAAACTTTTCAGCTCGTCTCAACACGCTAGCCATACACCATTTTATATCCATCAATTCCATCTCCTCAGCATCAATTTGATCGTAATCCTCTTTTGTTAGCATTGGATTCCCAATCCTCCCTGCAACTAAACCTCCATAGGATTCAAGCACAGTTACCAACAAAGACATGTGGCTTTTAGCAACTTCCTCAGTATAATTCTGATCATTTTCAAGGTTCAAAGCAATGTTGCATTGGAGAACTTTGCCACTCTTAGTTGTGGAAGAATGCGGATCAAATGTTGGAAATGAAGTAAATCCTGTTTTGCTGCTTGATTCCTGAGATGAACTTTCTGAAGAACTTTTTGCATTGTAAGCAGTTTCAACTTTTGGAGAAAAAATTGTCTTATCACTAACACCACTTTTGAAATACAATCCGATGTCTTGTTCTCCATCATAGTTCTTCATCCTAGCAATTTTTCTTTGCTCCTTCTCTTGAGCTTCAAGATGTTTAATAAACTCTCCCAGTGTTAGCTTTTTATATTCCTTTCTATTATTCCTCAACATCATCAGATACGTTCCCCAAATATCATGTGGTAATGCATCAGCTAGTTTTTCAATCAATTCATCTGTATCCTTTTTGATGCCTAATTTTGTCATATTTTTCACCAAGTTACAATATCTTTCAATAATCTGCTTGGTGTTTTCTGTTTTCAAACCACGGAATAGATCAAATTCTTTCTTCATAAGTGACATTTTGTTCTTGAGCATATCATCACTTCCCAGAAATTTTGATTCTAATTCATTCCAAATCGAATATGCACTTCCGTCATGTTGAAGAAGAATCAATATGTCCTCTTTAATCGCTTGCTGTAATAGACTAACCATCAATTTCTCATCTCTATACTTCTTTTTTTCATCAGCACTCATTTCTCTAATTGGCAATTGTTCTTTGTTGGTCTTTCATATTGAACTTCAGTATGTTCCCAAGCATCCAAATGATAAGCTTCAACCCAGTTACCAAAATGTTCAGACCAACCATTATAATCATCAATATCCAAAAGCTTAGGCGGTTTTTGTGATGTCCCCGTCTCATTTTCAAGTAATGTACTTTGATTCACAGTCATCGGACTAGCAAAAGTGTTATAAAACTCGTTCTCCATAATTTTGATTTTCAAAGATTCACAAACAGACAGCTTCAAACGGAATACCACTCCAAACGAAATACCCTTTCAAACAAGATGACTAATTTCGTTTGAAACAATACTTGTTCAAACAAAATTGCTCTTCAAACAAGATAGCTGCTTTCAAACGATATTCCTCAAACGAAATCACAATTTCAAACGAGATTCCACAACTTCTCAAACGAGATACCATATTCAAACGGAATTAACTAGTAAACTCAAACGAAATTATACAGATTGTGCACTCTCAAACGAGATCAGCAAGTTCTTTCAAACGAAATCAGTCCCAATGTTCAATCTCAAACGAAATCAGCTAGTAAGTTCAAACGAAATCATGATGACATCATCTTTTCGGTCCATTTTTTGTCCAATTGATCAAGTAAATGGTCGAATTTAGATCTGAAACTCTCTAGGGTTTGTTAAAACAACATTATGCACATGATATGCGAAAATCATCCGTTTTTAACCGTGAAAACTTGTTTAATTTTGAAAAGAAGGTATAGAAGTCAGAAAATGAAGCTGAATTGGTATGAACTCTTCCTCCTGAGCTCTGATACCACTTGTAGGATCATTTTCAGACCCGAATGAGTCGATCAGAAGAGTTTTGCTCAGTACGAGAGGCGGAAATAATCGTACTAAGGTCAATTCCGCAAGATTCACACTTTAAACTGTCCGTATATTGATTTCAGATCAAATACAAGCTTGTGGACACTTCGGCAGCACTTCGTTACACTGACCGGAATCGTTCCAAATGAAATGGCACAAGGGGTATATATAGGAGGAGTGATTTCGTTTGAAAGTGACATGGTGTCCTTCAAACGAAATTAAACATCTTAATTTCGTTTGAAAGTGTCACCTGACATGTTCAAACGAAATTAGCTCAAACATATGTAAACTCTCCTATTTTCCTCGTATAACGTGCCCTAATCTATCATTCTACATACAAGACTCGATACAAGACGAAGTCGACAGACGCATGCACCAACAACAAGTGTGCGACTGGTTGCAGCGAATTTAGGGCGACTGGTTGCAGCGAATTTGAGAGGTTTTAGGGTTTGCTGTGCAGCGGAATTGTTGGACAAATTAGGGTTTCGGTTTTTTGATGTGCGGCTGAATAGACAAGGTTTGCTGAAAAAACTAGGGTTTACTGACAACGGTGAATATGGCGGCAGCGAATTCTGAAGATGATGACTTTCTGTTTACGGTGGCCGGAGGTAAGTGGCGACGGTAGTGAATGCAACAGCAGATTGCAGGTTCGATTTTCAGTGGAGTTTTATGGCGGCCGGAGGTTAGTGATGATGGTAATTGATCAGTGGAGTTTGATGGACACGGCAGCAGATTGCAGGTTCGATTTTTCAGAGTTTGATTTTGGTTTTGATTGTCGGGTTTTCTGGTTTTCTGGTTTGAGGTTGGATTGATGATGAGCAAAGTGTTCAAGAATCAACACTGCTCTGATACCATGTTGTCTAGTATAGAGAACAAACACAGTGATTAGGGTTTGAATTGTATTGAGATTGTATTGTGTTAAAAAATGGATTACATAGAGATGGTGTATATATAGAACACCATATTACACTCTAGCCCCTATACTATCTTTTTTCTTCTTTCCGACAGCAATATCATTCATAATTAACTGTGACATGTAAAAATAAAAAGTTGGTTTTGCCTGAAGGGATTTTTTAAGAGGGTAAACCCAATATTCGGCTCAAACTTTGATTGAACTTATTTTAGATACGTTGGAACTGGCTTGTCGAGATTTACCATCTTAGCTTTTAAGGCTTTAGCATTTAGATCGTGGGGTATGGTGGGGCGTGGGTTGGGGGCATGGTGCGACACGTGGTGTATGGGGCACCCAAAATCAAAAGCCAATTTCAAAGGGGTATGGTGGAGCGTGGTTGGGGTGGCGTGGAAAAAAAGCCAATTTCAAAGGGCTAGTGCACTTGGCTAATGAGGTTCCGCCATGTCATGTGGGTAGCCCCGCCCAACGCCCTGGCTGAAACCCCTGCCCAAGAGGCCACGCCGAAACCCAAGCCCACCCGGGTACCCAACCCACGCCACAACCCCCGCCCCATACCCCATAGTCTTAAGGTTTAGTTTTTTGGTTTTAGCTTTAGAGTTTAGCTTTAGCTAAGGGTTAGAGTTTAGCATATAGGGTTTAGCTTTTAGACCCTACTTTTTGGGTTTAGCTTTAGATTTTAGGATCTAGCTTCAGAGTTTAGGATTTAGGGATTAAAGTTTAGTGTTTAACAGACTAGTTCCAATGCCACTGGAATATTGAGTTTTTAAGAATCATTTTTAACATTCTTTGACAAAACAAACTTCTTAGCAGAGCCTTCTCAATATTTAATATATATTAAACAATAGAATATGTACTACTGAGTATAGGTTCAATATTAGGTGTGTGAATTTCTGACACGACCCGAAAACACGACATGAACCTAACACGAAATTTGCGGGTTTAGGTTTAGTCTAAACGGGTCCGGGTCAGTTTAAGGTTGAACTCACGAACCCGTTTAGGTTAACGGGTTGGGTTCGGGTCAACCCGGTTGGGTTTATGGGTTGACCCGTTTAACACATTTATATTATATGAATTTTTTTTACAATATATTTTATGTCATAATTTAAATAGAGTGTGTATTTTATGTGATAATTATAACTTAAAAAGAGAAATTAACATGAAATTTTATAATTTAGATATAATTGAGTTATATATATTAGTGTTTTTTAAGTAAATTTTAATTTTAATATATTAGTTTCATAAAAAAATAGAAAAATCGTGTTGAACGGGTCGTGTTTGGGTCGTGTTCGGGTTAATATGTATGATACGATGTTGATTATATCTTTAAACATGGGTCAAAAATAAAGAACCCTAATCATGTTTATTCAATCATAACATAAATATAGATGCCAAGTTAGAGATACTTACTTGTAGGGATGATTATCTTTGAGGATAAAGATGAGGTCATGATTCCCGTTATGGTACCTTGTGTTGATGGATCACATTAGAGAGAATTTTTGTATTGGTGTTCTTAAGGAGTTTTTCATACCTTTTTTATCAATACCAATGATCAATATATAATGATCATAAGTGATGATAGGTTATGAAAAACTCTATATATTCTCTTATTAAAAGGTACCTAAAGGGAAATCTTAATTGCCCCTTGAACTAATCAATATTACTACCATCAAGTAATTGTAGGAGACTAGTTATGTCATATTGGTAACATTATTCAAATGATCCGTTAGGCCACATTAATGGGTAATTTCTAACATTCTCCCACTTGGCCAAGTGATCATTTGTGACAAGCATAAATAAGTTTGGCCAAATTAAAACATTAATTAATGTTTCAAATTGAAGTTGTAACAGAAAAATACAGTCATTGAGTTATTGTCAACTCAAGACCCCCATTAATCATATTACAACCCCAAATCAAAACATACATAACTTTAAGACCAAAATGACTGAGGTAAGCCCTTTAAAAAATTAATTTGTATAATTATTGTCTATACGTCATTAGGTGCACATACGTATTTATAGACAAACCAATTGTATAATTGAGGAAAAATAATAACTAATCATTCATATGTACGATATGATATTATGTAAGGCCTTTAGTAAAACCCATCTTTATTATGAGCTCTTAAAAAGACTTTGGGTGTAGACCTTAGTTATCGGATCCGCAAGCATATCATGAATGTAAATGTATTCGATACAAATATTTAGTTTCCTCTTCTTGTTCATAAACGAACAATGATTCTGTATCGAAGGTTAATGCATCACCTCTCGAACTGTTACTGTTCGAGGAAACAAGGTAGCTGACTTTTCTCAGTAAGTCTTCAATATAGTATTTATATGGAGTTAATAAGTTTATGAGTCCACTGATAAATTTTCAACAACATTTAGTGACAATTGCGTTGTTAATTAACAACATATTATGTCATTATAATTTATGTTGTTGTTAACAATTTCTTATGAGTCCTCCATGTGATAGATTTGTTCGCAAAGATTTTCAACATCAAGTTCAAGTTCTTTAGTGTTCATAAGATTTTCAACATAATAAGTCTTTTAACCACTAAAAATATGAAGTAAACAAGATCAAGAGAGCCTCACCACTAGCCTCAAGCTAGGGAAGAATACTAGAACTTGAAGATGACAAAATGGTTGGATAAAAGCAAACAAAGAAGGTCCTTCAAGTTCCGTGAGCACCGAGCCTCGTTAGTGACCTTCTAGCACCTTATGTAAGCCTTGAAATGGATGAACAATGGATGAAAATGGGTGGTGTGTGATGGTGGATTGGAGCCGTGAGGAGGGAGAAGGGAGGAGGGAGGAGGGTGTGGTGTGAAGTGTGAGGTTGATGATGGTGTATAAGTAGGACAAGATCTTTAGCATATCTTACAATATCATATAAAATCTAAATAAATCCAAGAAATATCCAAATAAATCTAATGGGATCTTGTAAGATATTGGCAATATTTGGTGGGGTCACCTCCCCATGTGACCGTATACATGAAGGGGGGGGGGGGGGGCAAAGTGTAATAATATTTACTCCCTAGTTCATAAATAAGTTGGTTTCAAGTAATAAGTTTAGGGATTTAATGCGTTATTACGTTATAAGGGGTGTTATGGTGTTCGGGGACCATAACTAGTTTAGAAACATTAAAACAATGCTTCTAGTAATATTTTTATGTTCCGGGTAATGTCCGGTTGTTCGGTTAAATACCGGTTCGTTAAAGTGCTAAATTGCACCGTTTAGTGTCCTTTATGTACCCTTTTGTAACCCTTTTAATTCCCGACACTCAGGGAAGTATTCTGGATAGTAAAACATAAATTCAGCATAATATTTACGTGTTAAAAGCTGATTTATAGCTGAATTTAATAAAATTCTGCCCTTAAAGTGCGTTTCAGGTGCTTTTTAGTGCGTATGTTAGCTTTCGGAAAGTTTATATATAAACCCTTGTATGTACTCTTGGGTTTTAATGTATTCTTGTCGTTGGACCTACACCTAGGCTCTAATTCTATTGTCTAACTGCTTTCTGCAGAATTGTTGACACAATGTGTCTTACCGGTGAGTTTACTAGTATTTCTGACGCAACGCTATCATAAAGTAATTCTTGTAGTATAAAACGTGCATGAATTCACTTGTATAGTATGTAATCAAACAATGTTGACATTTAAGCACATAATTGTAGTCATTAAATAATAATTAAAGTGTACGGAAATTACCGGTTTGGTGCCAGTTGTCACAGTCTCCCCCCGTTAAAAGAATTTCGTCCTGAAATTCAGGCTGAACTAACTCTCGCAGGAGTCTTCTTGAACAGGTGGGGATACTTTTCTTTGAACTGGTCTTCACGTTCCCACGTGTACTCGGGTCCATGCTTAGAGTTCCAACGTACTTTGACAAGTTTCACACTGCTCCTCCTGGTCTTGTTGACTTTCCAGTCGGTAACCTCAACGGGGTTGTTCTGTAAATTGGAGGGCATCATCAATATGCACTTCATCCGCAGGGATGATCACGTTTTCTTGTGTTGGACTCTTCTTGAGGTTGGATACATGAAACGTATAATGTACTCCATTAAGTTCTTCCGGTAACTCCAACTTGGACGCCACAGTACCAATTCTTTCCAAGATTCTGAATGGTCCGATGTATCGTGGATTCAGCTTTCCACGTTTTCCAAATCTTACTACGCCCTTCCAAGGTGAGACTTTTAACAACACTTTGTCTCCCACCTCGAATTCTAATGGTTTTCGTCTTCGATCAGCGTAGCTCTTTTGTCAATCTCGAGCCGCCTTAATGCGCTCTCGGATCTGCATAATCTTGTCGGTTGTCTCTTGTACAAGTTCAGGACCAACCATTCGTTTGTCTCCAGCGTCTGCCCAACATAAGGGCGATAGGCACTTGCGGCCATACAGAGCTTCGAACGGTGCGGCTTTTATGCTTGTATGATAACTGTTGTTGTAAGAAAACTAAACTAAAGGTAGATGAGTATCCCAGCTGCCACCTAAGTCCATGACACATGCGCGAAGCATATCTTCTAATGTTTGTATGGTTCGTTCGCTCTGGCTGTCTGTTTGTGGATGGAATGCCGTGCTTAGATCTAGCTGAGATCCAAAGGCTTCCTGAAAGGATTGCCAGATTCTTGAGACAAAGCGTCCATCTCTGTCTGAAATAATTGAGATTGGCACTCCATGACGTGCCACAATTTCTTTTAAGTATATCTCATCAAGTGTTCCAGTGCTGTCTTTTTCTCGGATCGGTAGGAAATGCGCAGATTTCGTCAACCGATCAACTATCACCCATATCATATCGTGCCCTCTCGGGGTCTTGGGTAATTCCGTTATGAAGTCCATCGAGATTTGCTCCCACTTCCACATGGGTATCTCTGGTTGTTGCAGTAGGCCAGACAGTTTCTGATATTCAACCTTAACCTTAGCACAGGTTAGGCACTTTCCAACATAAATAGCAACATCGCTCTTGAGTCTCGGCCACCAATAGTAGTCTTTCAAGTCTTGATACATTTTGTCCGATCCTGGATGGATCGAGTATCTTGATTTGTGGGCTTCATCAAGGATGATTTCTCGTATACCGCCATAGAGCGGAACCCAAATACGCTTCTTAAAGTATAAGGTTCCCTCTTCATTTGGCACCATGTATTTCAACATACCCCGGAGGTATTCAGCTTTACGGTTTTCCATCTTAAGGGCCTCTTGTTGCACGTCACGAATGCGTGCAGTGAGGTTCGTTTGAATGGTCATTTCTGATGCTTGAACCCTTAGGGTCTTAACCCTTTCTTTTCGGCTTAATGCGTCTGCTACAACGTTTGCCTTTCCAGGATGGTACTTAATCTCAAAGTCATAATCGTTCAGCAACTCGACCCAACGTCGTTGACGCATATTTAATTCCTTCTGATCAAATATGTGTTGTAGGCTTTTGTGATCTGTGAAGATTGTACATCGAGTACCATATAAATAGTGTCACCAGATCTTCAAGGCGAATATCACTGCGCCGAGTTCCAAGTCGTGAGTGGTATAGTTTCTTTCATGTACCTTCAATTGTCTTGAAGCATAAGCGATGACTTTCTGGCGTTGCATGAGCACGCAACCCAAACCTTGTCGTGAAGCGTCGCAGTATACCACGAAGTCTTCAGTGCCTTCGGGTAAGGATAGTATTGGTGCATCGCATAGCTTATTTTTGAGCAGTTGGAAGGCTTCTTCCTGCTTATCACCCTAGTTATATTTCTTGTCTTTCTGCGTAAGGGTAGTTAGCGGTTGAGCTATCTTTGAGAAATTCTCAATAAACCGTCGATAATAGCCCGCTAAGCCCAAAAATTGTCGGACTTCAGTTGGGGTTTTGGGGGCTTCCCAATTCTTTATTGCTTCGATCTTGGCTGGATCTACATGAATGCCCTTCTCGTTCACAACATGACCAAGAAATTGTACTTCGCGAATCCAGAATTCGCATTTCGATAACTTTGCATAAAGTTTCTCTTTCTTTAGTAGTTCTAGAATGGTTCTGAGGTGTTGCTCATGTTCTTCTTTCGTTCGCGAGTAAATCAGGATATCATCGATAAATACAATCACGAATTTATCGAGATATGGTTTGCATACACGGTTCATCAGATCCATAAATACCGCTGGCGCGTTCGTCAGTCCGAATGGCATCACAAGAAACTCGTAATGCCCATAGCACGTTCTGAACGCAGTCTTTGGTACGCTTTCCTCTTGTATCCTTAACTGATGGTATCCACATCGGAGGTCGATTTTGGAATAGTAGCTTGATCCTTTCAATTGATCAAATAAGTCATCAATCCTCGGTAGTGGATACCGATTCTTGATTGTGAGCTTGTTCAGTTCCCTGTAATCGATACACATCCGCAGTGTTCCATCATTCTTCTTTACGAACAATACTGGAGCTCCCCAAGGCGAGAAGCTTGGCCTTATGAATCCTTTATCCAACAACTCCTGGAGTGTGTAGATAATTCTTGCATCTCGGATGGTGCAAGCCGATAGGGTGCCTTGGCTACAGGAGCGGCTCCTGGAACCAAGTCTATACGGAATTCGAATTGTCGTTGCGGAGGTAATCCTGGCAGATCTTCGGGAAAAACATCAGGGAATTCCTTCACCACAGGAATGTCTTCGCGTTTCGGCTCCTCAGCCTTCTTGTCTACAACGTGCGCTAGGAAGGCAACGCATCCTTTCCTTAAGCACTTCTATGCCTTCATACAACTGATGATTCGTAGAGGCACATCTCGTTTTTCTCCATGTACTAAGAGGGTTTCATCATTCGCCAGAGGGACGCGAATGATTTTATCATGACAAATAACTTCAGCTTTGTTCTTGGACAACCAGTCCATTCCGACCACTACATCGAAGCTACCCAATTGAATAGGTAAGAGATCGATGCTAAATATTCATTCACCAAGTTCTAATGAGCAACCCCTAACAACTTCGCCCGATTCAACAAGTTTACCATTGGCTAGCTCTATGGAATGAGGAATATCTAATCTACTAGATTCTATTCCAAGCATGCGTTTAAATTCCACAGACATGAAACTATAGTCGGCACCAGTGTCAAATAATATGGATGCAAAGTGATTGTTAATGAGAAACGTACCGGTGACCACATTAGGGTCCTCGCGTGCGTTCTTTGCTCCAATCACAAATGCTCGAGCCTGAGCGTTGTTCCCCTTTGGGCAGTCTTTCATGAAATGATCATTGCTTCCACAACTGAAACATCCTTGGTTCTTCCCATTTTCGTTACCATTCCTGTTACCAGCACCATTCCCATTCTAGTTCTTTCCTTTTCCCCAACAATCTTCAGTGCGGTGACCCAGCTTTCTACACTTGTCGCATTTTGGAATGCGAAAAACCCCTTCGTGATGACGCTTGCAATTGTTGCAAATGGGCAGAGTGCCCAGGTATCTCTTGGTAGAAGCATCATTCATGTTTGCAAGAGTTTTCGACTCCTGAGGTGGGTTAGTGTCACGCTTCTTGTTGTTGAAACCTTTGTTGTTACGCGTTGCTTGATTCAGGTTCGCATGTTTCCTTTTCTTGTCACCGGACGACTCAGCATGCGTCTCGGCCTTTTCAGTGGGGTTCAGCGATAACTTCTTCATACTAACACAATCTTCAGTAAGGCTGACAGCCAGAGTTACAGCCTCAGTGATTGTTTGAGGTTTGGCCGAAGTTACCATGCCGCGAAATTCTGAGGCCAATCCCCAAATGTAGCGTTCAACGCGCTTAAATTCAGGAGTTACCATGTAGGGAATCACTCTGGACAGATCGTGGAACCTTCGAGTATACCCAGTAATGTCAGCACCTTCCATGGTAAAATGCCAGAACTCGGTTTCCAACCTTTGGAGTTCAGCACGAGAGCAATACTTCTCTCTCATTCTTTCCTTCAGTTCATCCCAAGTCAGGCCATAAGCGGCATCATCACCCATGGTTTGGACTTGCAAGTTCCACCAAGTCAGAGCTTCATCGACAAACAACCCAGTAGCAAAAGTGACTTGCTGATCCGCGGTACACTTGCTCATGCGGATAGTAGCTTCAGTCTTCTCCGTCCAGCATACAAATGCTATTGCACCTCCTGTGCCGTCGTAGTTCATTGGTTTGCAGTCGAGAAACTGCTTGAAAGTGCAGCCTTGAGCTGCGTTTCCTCTAGATGAATCTCCATTCCCATTGCGTCTTGCATTGCTTGGTCCTCCACTTTGTTCAGTACGGTTTGCCTCGTACTGGGCGATTGCTGCGGAGATCCTTTCTTCCAGTAGAGCGTTCAACTCTTCAGCAGTTCTTGGCAGTGGGGGAGGAGGTTGATCATGAGCGTTCACAGCTCTTCTGGGTGCCATGTTCTGACAGAACACAACATAATAGGGTTAGACATTTGTTTGATATCGTCCTACGAGACAGTAGTAGTATATATATATACACAGGCATATACAACATAAGTGACATCAAACAATCCGCCAAATGTATAAAACAATTCATACAACAACTCGCATGTATAATTAGGTAAACACCTTACTTCACATTGGCGGTTCTTGTCTTTATACCCTAGATCATTACTCCAAAAGAGTATTTAATAGTCTGGGGGAAAGGTGTTCACGTTTGCCCTTTTTCTTGTACTGAGGGAATCTATACGTGACAAGACTTGCTGTGGTTTCTGTGCACTGAATTCCATAATTATGTATGCATCCATAATTACGTAACTCCTTGCACAGTCCGCACAGTTCGTTTCATCCTCGTATCTCTTCCTTCAGATAGGCCATTGTTTTCAGGTAAAGTCACGTGTACCTGTGACATTCTACTTCTAGTATATGTAAATATCAAGTATCAAACGTAATCGCAAGAAATTCTTAATCAAAGACAAGTGCTACTCCAGTGCACCCTAAGTCTCGTAGTGTCTTTTCTTGACTCTTGTAAACAGTTTCAGGTAGTGGATGTCGCAGAAAGTTTTATGCAATGAAAACTTTTTGAAAAAATGTTTTCGTGCAAGGATCCTAGAGATTGTAGTCTAGACTTGAGAAGGAATCCTGGTTCACTACAATCGCAACTCTGATACCAATCTGTCACACCCCTTTCTAAGGCGGAAGCACGAGGTGTGATCATAAAAGGCTTTCACTGCATACGATTGATAAACATACTACATGCTCATAAAATAACTTCAAATGCCAAACGTTACATAACCGAAATCATAGTTTTAGTGTTTATATCACAAGACAACATTTTGTCTGAAAAGTTACAACTTTATTCAACGATAAACATAAACAACATCCACGAGCATGAGTAAGACCGCGCGCACATCCACTTTTAGTTACCTGAAATACATGTGAGTTTTTGGAAAAACGTCAACATAATGTTGGTGTGAATTCATGCAATTTTTGTATTTCACGCTAGTATACTTTGTATGAAAACGTGATATGTGTCTTGTAAAAATAAAGTATTCATGTGTAAATAAAGTATTCTTGTATAAATAAAGTATTCTTGTGGTATGAACCAAATAAAGTATTCTTGTGTACGAACCTCGTACAAATAAAGTATTCTTGTGTAAATAAAGCATTCTTGTATAAATAAAGTATTCTTGTGGTATGAATCAAATAAAGTATTCTTGTATATATCAGGGTTGTTAATGGGTTGCAAGGCCATTAACATGTGACACGACATAGGAAGTCACCAAACCATAGGCATTTTTCTAGTTGTCGATTCACGACGGAGACACAAAAGCACTACTCGGTACTAGTTTTCACCAAGAGTGTGGCTGCCCGGTCACCCGTTAGATCTAACCTTTTGTTCTGCGGTCTAAGTATGTACACGATTAATGGTGCTTATGGTACCCTACTCGTGACACGATTTCTCGTATCATTCCTCAAAACGCATCATACTTGGTACTAGTTTTCACCAAGAGTGCTTCTTGTTTTTATATCATACCATTTATAAACATTGTACATTTGTAACATGTATTTCACCCCCGAAGTTATAAAACTGAAAACAGTTAAAAGAAAAAGGGGGAGCATGAACTCACAACTTTGCGTTCCTTGCGCCGTAAACTTCACCGGATTTGCTTATCTAGCGTCGTGACCTAAACGTGTTTTATTAACGTTAGTCACTAGACTTGCATCGCACAAGTACAAGTCACTGATTTTTTTTGTATATGTGTTCTTGTGTGTTAAAAATAATTTATATTTTTAACTACGTCTCTTACTTATATTATTTTCTCAAATAAGTATAAGTATCTTGTATTTTCACCCGAGTTATGTATTTTGTCCCAAACTTCACTTCATGTTTATAACTTGTCCAAGTAATATATTTTCATAAATATATCTTCTTGTATGTGTCTAAGCATGTTGTATGTGTATTTTTTGTATTCTTACTCTTTAGGAGTATTTAGTGTATTTTCAAGTCCTAATACACTATTCACGTATAATACATACTACATACACTTAGCACAAAATTTGGTGACCCATAAATATATATATTTTTCTCAAAATATACATACTTAGTATCAAATTTTATCTTGAAGAAATCATCATTTCTTATCTTGAGGCTTTCATAAAAAATTAGGAAACCTTGGTAAGTATTCTTAGGTACATTTTTAGGGAATAAGTTTCACAAAACTTATATTTTTCTAAGTGTCAAAATTTATAGAAATTTTGACATGGTTTCCCCTAAAATGGAGGTTTCCCATGTTTTCAAAACATGTGTTTATTTTCTTTTAAAACATCATCAACAATCAACAACTCACTCCTCATCTAACAAGTGTTAAAATCAAGTAAGTTACATGACAACATGAACTTGTTCTTTCTCAAAACTTGTAGTAACTTGGCGATGTCTCTAGATTTGTCTGCAAAGATTTTCTACATCAAGTTCAAGTTCTTTAGTGTTCATAATATTTTCAACATAATAAGTCTTTTAACCACTAAAAATATGAAGTAAACAAGATCAAGAGAGCCTCACCACTAGCCTCAAGCTAGGGAAGAATACTAGAACTTGAAGATGACAAAATGGTTGGATAAAAGCAAACGAAGAAGGTCCTTCAAGTTCCGTGAGCACCGAGCCTCGTTAGTGACCTTCTAGCACCTTATGTAAGCCTTGAAATGGATGAACAATGGATGAAAATGGGTGGTGTGTGATGGTGGATTGGAGCCGTAAGGAGGGAGAAGGGAGGAGGGAGGAGGGTGTGGTGTGAAGTGTGAGGTTGATGATGGTGTATAAGTAGGACAAGATCTTTAGCATATCTTACAATATCATATAAAATCTAAATAAATCCAAGAAATATCCAAATAAATCTAATGGGATCTTGTAAGATATTGGCAATATTTGGTGGGGTCACCTCCCCATGTGACCGTATACATGAAGGGGGGGGGGGGGGGCAAAGTGTAATAATATTTACTCCCTAGTTCATAAATAAGTTGGTTTCAAGTAATAAGTTTAGGGATTTAATGCGTTATTACGTTATAAGGGGTGTTATGGTGTTCGGGGACCATAACTAGTTTAGAAACATTAAAACAATGCTTCTAGTAATATTTTTATGTTTCGGGTAATGTCCTGTTGTTCGGTTAAATACCGGTTCGTTAAAGTGCTAAATTGCACCGTTTAGTGTCCTTTATGTACCCTTTTGTAACCCTTTTAATTCCCGACACTCAGGGAAGTATTCTGGATAGTAAAACATAAATTCAGCATAATATTTATGTGTTAAAAGCTGATTTATAGCTGAATTTAATAAAATTCTGCACTTAAAGTGCGTTTCGGGTGCTTTTTAGTGCGTATGTTAGCTTTCGGAAAGTTTATATATAAACCCTTGTATGTACTCTTGGGTTTTAATGTATTCTTGTCGTTGGACCTACACCTAGGCTCCAATTCTATTGTTTAACTGCTTTCTGCAGAATTGTTGACACAATGTGTCTTACCGGTGAGTTTACTAGTATTTCTGACGCAACGCTATCATAAAGTAATTCTTGTAGTATAAAATGTGCATGAATTCACTTGTATAGTATGTAATCAAACAATGTTGACATTTAAGCACATAATTGCAGTCATTAAATAATAATTAAAGTGTACGGAAATTACCGGTTTGGTGCCAGTTGTCACATACACACTTTCTTTTCTTGCCCAATAGCTGTGAAGCCTTCGGGTTGCTCCATGTAGATTTCTCCCTCTAGAATTCCATTCAAGAAATCTGTTTTCACATCCATTTGGTGAACTTCAAAATTTCTAATGGCGGAAATGGAAAGCACCAACCTGATGGATGTTATTCGCGTAACTAGCGAATATGTGTCAACGTAATCTAAACCTTCTCGTTGTTTATATCCTTTGATCACCAACCTTGCTTTGTACTTGTCGATGGTTCCATCTGGTTTCATCTTCTTCTTGAAGATCCATCGATATCCTAGTGGTTTACATCCTTGAGGAAGATCCACTAGTTTCCAAGTATGGTTTTGTAAGATAGAGTCTATCTCACTTTTGATTGCCTCCCTCCACTGAGGTCCTTCTGAGGAATGCACCGCTTGTTGGTACGTTTGAGGTTCATCTTCTACCATATAGGTAAGAAACTCAGGGCCAAAAGATTTTTCAGTCCTTTGCCGTTTACTTTTCCTGATTTCAACTTCCTCAGTGTTAGATTGTTCTCGAGGTTCATCGTTTTCAACTTCACCCTCGGGAACAATTTCCTCAACCGGTCTAGAAGAACTTGGTTCACTTTTATCTAAGCATGGGAACATATGTTTAAACCATGATGCATCCTTAGATTCTATTATGATGCCATTGCATATTCCAGGGTTCTTAGAATCATGCATAAGAAAGCGATATGGACCATAAGGACGAGTGTATCCTATAAATACACAATCCACTGTTTTAGGTCCTATTAGTAGGCTCTTAGGCGGTGTGACCACCACCTTAGGTAGACACCCCCACACTTTCAAGGATTTATATGGTGGTTTCTTTCCCGTCCATAATTCGTAAGGCGTTACATCCTTTTTCTTATTGGGTATCATGTTCAACACATAATTTGCCGAGAAGATTGCTTCCCCCCACATGTTTTGGTTTACACCAGTGTGACAACTGTCAAAAATACAGGTATCCGTACAATTAATTAATCTTGATTAGTGCTTAATGACTGTGCTGAATTACAAATGACTGCTCTCTGATTTCTATATCATACTTACGTGTGCATCACATATCCCATAATGTCACATCATATTTACATACAAACCATATTGACATACATGATGCACAAAGCATAGTTAGCACAGTTAACAGATAAAACAGGAAAATGCTGACGAGGTTCAATACATAGGCAGACAGTGTTTTGAAGCCCAGTATGAGCCAGGGACTAAGTACTACACTAGTATAGTGTGTAGGGAAGTAAGGACCACAAAACTGCTTTACTAGGTGTTAGTTAAAGTGCCGAAAAGTGCCCAAAACCCACTTAAAGTGTTGAATTCAGCATATTTCAGCAAAAATCAGCAATTTAACAAGCTAGTAACATGCAAAAAAATGACTAAATGGTCCTGAATGCTTTCCTAAGTGTCAGGAATTAAAAATGTCACAAAAGGGTACATAAAGATAACTAAACGGAATAGTACGACACTTTAACGAACCGGTATCTAACCGAACAACCGGACATTACCCGAAACACCAAAATTACACTAGAAGCATTGTTTTATTATTTCTAAGCTAGTTATGATCCCCGAACACCCTAACACCCACTAAAAATATCTAGTAACTAACTTAACTAACCATATACTTGGATTTGAACTTTAATCTAACTACATGATTCAAATTTACACTTAGACCCCCCCCACAAGCTAGTAATCGGCCACATGGCCTAATTGATGGATTTTATTTGATTCATTTAGTAGATATTGTCATGTACTTTGGGTGACACAATGCACAAAGGATAAACACTTGTTGGATATGAGTCTATAATAACCCCAAGACATAAGCACTTCATTCTTACACAAACTTCATCACACCATACTTCTTCATCCCTCCATCTAGCTCTCGGCCGAACACCCACCTCCACACCACCATCATCATCATTCAAGTTCCATACAATCTACATACACACAAGGGTGTTATAAGGTGCATAAGGAAGCTTGGAGCTTTCGAAAGTTCAAAGACCTTCATCGTTTGCTATTACCCAACACATTTGTTATCTCCATCATCTTGTGTTCATCCCTAGCCTTGTGCTAGTAGTAAGGCCCTCATAACCCTTTGTTACTTCATATTTAGTTGGTTAATAGATGATATATGTTGTAAATCTTGATGAACACTAAAGAACCTAATCAAGAAACATGAACATAAGCTTAACATATGATGAAATCTTGATGAAATTATGTTGTTTAGTGTATGTATGATACTTGATTGTTAGTTTCTTGAGATTTTGATGTTGATCATCATAAGGAGCTTGCTAGATTGTGATTAAACACATGATCTAGCAAGTAAGAGGATGGTTATGAGATAACACAAGATGATCATCCTCATGTGTAAGCATGAACTTGAAAAATAAAGTGATTTCTTGAAAAATAATAATCAAAGTAAGTTAATAATCTTATGGATCTAAGATTTATGAATGGTTTTCCAAAAGGACCAAGTTCAAAATATGATTTTTAGAAGATCTTGGTTCTTACTTAAATATACACTATTTTTGGTGGTAAAACAAGTGTAGAAGCACTAGAGAAACAAGAAGATTTCATAAAGAAGCATTTTTGTAAAACATGTTTACAAGTTGTAAACACCTAAATCTTCTAAGAATGAGACTTTGAAAGAAATAAACACACTTTAAAGGGTAACTAAGTTTCCTAACACACTACCAAGTTACTACAAGTTTTTATGAAAGTTCAAGTTCATGATTATTATGTAGATAGCAATATTTTGGCATTTGGTAAGTATAAGTTGTTTAAGATTGATTGTTGATTGCTGGTGATGATATTGAAAAGAAAATGATATGCTTTGATAGCATGAACACCTCCATTTTTAGGGGAAACTATGGCAAAATTTTCTAAAAATACAAACACTTGAAAAAATATTTTCTAAAGAAATATTTACAAGTGTGTTTTAATTATGGTTGTAACACCCCGAAATTTATAAAATTAAAATCAGGATAATAAAACGCTAAATAAACAAGAACCAACTAACTAGGAACCTATAACCCAGTTAGCTACAAGTCTTGAAATAACTCATAATAAGGTTAAAACACTTAAACTTAAGGTTAAATAAAAGTTTAGGGACCAATCTAGCCAAATCTGAAACTTAATTACTAAAATAGTAAACAAACACACTAAACACACAGTTGTGTGTGTGCTTGGATCGAACAGAAGACAGGAGCGACCAGGGGTTTCCTCCAAACCCTAGCTTTCACACAAATTTCCCAAATTGTAGGCTCAAATCAAGTCAAAATCGAAATCTGAACATAGATTCGTGATCACCTCGTCATAGGGATCATAAGGTATGCCAAATTAGGTTGTTTTGATTCAACTCAAATTCCTTGCATGTGATAGAAATCGAATGTTGAGCTTGATTTTGTGTTTGATATATCAAATTGGAAGTGATATGAGGTTTAGGAACAAACCCTAAATGATTTCTTGACAAAATCTTGCATGATACTTGTAGGATTTCATAATCACCATTGTAGGTGATTGATGAGCTTGAAGAAACTTGATAAATACTAGAATTATAACTCTTGTTCTAGCACAATCTGAATTTAAGAAGTAATTTCAGAAATATTGATGTTAAGACATGTGTAGAATTGACTAATTGAAGTGAAATTGGATGATAATTACAAGTCATGAACTTGGTAATGATTATGTGAAAATCTGACCCGCTAGGTGTTTGTTGAAATGCCTAAGTGGGGATTTAAATGTTAAAAATAGGATGAAAATGCAGATTTGATTATTGTTTATAATTATGCGTTAATAATCATGTAAAGAGTTCTAAACCAAGTGTAAATTGAACTCTCTAGGCAAGGAGTCCGGACCGTCAAGCGGACAAGCCGGAGGGAATACGCGTGGGAAAGGTGTGCACTAAAGGTACGAAATTTACCGTTTCACTACATTATGTTTAATTGTTAGTCTTATGTTGTTATATTGAAATTTGGTAAACAAGATACACCAATATGTCACGGAAGTGACAAAGTGCCTTAAGCAAGTAAAACGGGTCAAAACATGAGTTAGAAATAGAGTTTGGATGTGTCTAGCAATGGGGATATCCATTCGGCACCCAAACGGGTCAAAACAAGTTGTGTTACAAATCTAAAACTAATAGCCATCACTTTGATTGGTTATGTATCAAGCATAAGTTGTGTAACGAACATGCAAATCCGTTGTGAAAACATGAGCCCTTGTAGAGGGATTATAGCTCGGAACATTTGTTTGCCAATCGAGTCTGAAAAGCATGATTAAATCCTTAGGATTAAGCATGATAGTTATGACATGAGCGCTCTCGAGAGGGAAACGAAAGTCATAATTGGTAAACATGGAAATGGGTAAAATGGCCGAATACATGAGATGACACAAAACAAGTTGTTGAACTTGTAAACAAACGGGTCAAAATAAAGCAAAACGTAAACCGGGTAGCGGGAACGTAAACTATATGAATAATGGATCCGGGTAATGGATGATAGCTTAGACATGTTAAGAAACGAACCCCAAGTAATTAAAATGAGTTTGGATAGGTTTGGATGTAAATTTAATGAAAAATAAACGTGCAGAGTTGACACGGGCTGGTGAACTTTTGACACGGCCGGGTGAAGGGGCTGTGAATAATATATGTTAAGCTGACACGGCCGGGTGATCTTTTGACACGGCCGGGTGAAGGGGCCGAAAACAAAATATATAATTTCTTGTATTTAATTATTTTGTTCAAATGCCTTGATTTCTAATCTTTTAAATGAAATTGTATGATAGGTAAAGATGCTCTTTAGACCCCAGAGGATGATCAAGCCATGTCAAGAACTGAACACACCGAACAAAGCTTCCGCATTTTATCAATTTTGTTTTAGTGACATGTAAACACTTGAAATTATGTTTTGAAAGTTTATCTAGCATGATGTAGACTTGAATGTTATGATCAAGTATGATCTTAAAACCATGAAGTTTTTGTAAACTCGAAAATTTTTTTGTACTAAATGCATGATAAATGTCATAAATCCTGTTATTTTAAGTTGGGTCTTACAAGTTGGTAATCAGAGCTAAAGGTTGTCAATAAAGTGTGTTCGGTTCAAGGTTGATCAAGCATCCGGTAAGAGTTAATCGTTTTAAGTAGATTTAGAAAATATAGAAATAAATCATGAACAAATATGCATGAAAAGAGTGTGTAAGCTCACTCAAACACAAGAAATGCATGAAACAAGAACGGTTGAATCAAGTTATGAACTTGATTAAATCAAAACAAGTAAATCATATGTTATAAATGAAATGTTTAACAATTAATGTAAACATTTCAGTAATAGAGATGGCAGATGGAGGTAATGATGATGCGGTGCCAAGAGTTACCGAACAAATGAGAGAAGTGATTGCCGAAGAGGTTGGAAAGGCGATCGAAAATAGTTTTTCGGGCTTTATTGATAAAATTCAAAACACGGTTCTATAGATAGTAGACGAGAGAATCAAGAAATTGGAAGATAGTTCTAATCTAGCAAAGGAAAACCCGGAGGACGAAAGCCTTGTTCATACAAGGAATTCATGGCGTGTAAACCACCAATATATAATGGGGAGGTTGACCCAATAGTGTTCCAACGATGGCTAAGTGATATTGAAGGGGTATTCGAGAGGACCCATTGTGATGAAGATGACTACGTAGCCTATGGTACGGGTCAATTAAGGGGTCAAGCGGAAGATTGATGGGATGATAAAAAGAGAGAGATCGGTAGTGAAGCGGCTAAGGTCATGACATGGGAGGAGTTTAAGACGCCATTTCTTAAACATCATAGCCCCAAGGCGGTCGTTAATAGAATCAAGGAAGAGTTCATGCAACTTAGGCACAAGGGCGAGACCATAGACAAGATTACGGCAACGTTTATGGATAAGATGAAGTTTTGCAATGAATTGGTGACGAATGAAGAACAAAAGATATACTACTACTATAACATGTTGAGCGCTGAGTATAGGGAGTTTATGACTCCTTCAAAATACGAGACCCTATCGAGATCATAAATGTTGCTCGGGAACAGGAGATTGAACTGAAAAAGCAGGTTGAACGGGGTGAACGAAGGGCACATGATGTTAATCCAAGCCCTACCAAGAAAGCACGAACAAACGAAACGGTGAAGAAATCGGATGCAAAAGGCGGGTCGCCAAGTTGCAAAATCCGCGGAAAGGGTCATAAAGGCGAATGTCACTTCAAGGATAAGCCTTGTCCCATATGTCGGAAGACGGGACATATGGCTACATCATGCCCAGAGAAAGTGACGGTTTGCTACAATTGTTACCGAACGGGTCACAAAAGATCGGAATGCCCGGAGCTAGTTGGAAAGAAAGATGGGCAAGACCCGAAAGGTGAAGCCCCAAAAGCAAAGGCAAGATCTTTCCAATTGACTGCCGCAGAAGCAAAGGTTGAACCTGAAGTGGTCTCAGGTATATTTGCTGTAAACTCGATTCCTGCACGTGTATTATTTGATACGGGTGCGAATAAATCCTTTATTTCATATGGATTTATTCGACATCCTTCGTTTGTTCTAACAAAATTTAGAAGTAGAGATAGGTAATAACGAGAGTTTTATCGTTTGTGATGTATGTGAAAACTGTAAATTGAGCATTGATGACGAAGAATACACAATAGATCTAATCCCGATGTCGATGGGAGAATTCCAAGTGATCGTGGGGATGGATTGGTTGTCCCGATTCCACGCGAAGGTGGTTTGTTTCCGAAAGGAAATAAAACTGACGTCTCCTAGCGGAAAGCACATTACGATATATGGTGAGAAAGGGGGTAACCCGGTGGTATGCTCAATGCTAGAAGCCCACAAACTTATGAAACATGGATGCAAGGCCTACATGGTATACGCAAGCGAGTCAGAGAAAGAATCCCTCAAAATTGGAGACGTGCCGGTGGTACGTGATTATGAAGACGTGTTCCTGGAAGAACTACTGGGAATACCACCAGAACGAGAGGTAGAGTTCGGAATCGAATTGATTCAGGGCGCAAAACCTATGGCCAAGGCGCCGTATCGGCTCGCGCCGTCGGAGCTACAAGAATTGATGTCTCAAATCCAAGAATTGCTCGACAAAGGGTTTATCCGACTGAGTGTATCCCCGTGGGGCGCACTAGTTCTATTCGTGAAAAAGAAAGACGACAGTATGCGCATGTGTATCGATTACCGAGAGTTAAATAAACTCACGGTGAAGAATCGATACCCACTTCCAAGAATTGATGACTTGTTTGACCAGCTACAAGGAGCAAGTTGGTTCTCAAAGATTGATCTCAGATCGGGTTATCACCAATTGAATGTCAAGGAGGAGGACGTACCGAAGACGGCCTTTCATACGCGGTACGGGCATTATGAGTTCCTTATAATGCCCTTTGGGTTGACTAATGCACCCGTGGCTTTCATGGACCTCATGAACCGGGTTTGCAAACCGATGCTGGATAAGTCGGTAATTGTATTTATCGATGACATTTTAGTATATTCGAAGAATGAAGCTGAGCACGTGTATCATTTGCAAGAAGTGTTAGAGACACTCAGACGAGAAAAGCTGTATGCAAAATTCCCAAAGTGCGCTTTCTGGCTACGAGAGGTGCAGTTTCTTGGGCATATCATTAGTGCCGACGGAGTACTAGTGGATCCGTCAAAAGTAGAAGCCGTGTCAAAGTGGAACACTCCAAGGAATCCCTCGGAAATCCGAAGCTTTTTAGGGCTCGCGGGATATTATCGGAGATTCACACAAGATTTCTCCAAAATTGCTTTACCATTGACCAAATTAACTCGCAAGGAGGAAAAGTTTGTATGGGGAATCAAGCAAGAGGAAGCCTTCCAAACGCTCAAAGAAAAGTTAACTCAGGCTCCGGTGATAACATTACTGGAAGGAGTTGATGACATGGTGGTATACTCGGATGCATCGCATTCGGGGCTCGGATGTGTTTTAATGCAACGAGGCAAGGTCATCGCCTATGTCTCGAGGAAATTGAAGATCCATGAAAAGAAATACCCGACTCACGACTTGGAACTGGCAGCAGTGGTGTTTGCCTTAAAAATATGGAGACATTACTTGTATGGGGTAAAATGTACAATCTTTACCGACCATAAAAGTTTGAAATATTTCTTCGATCAGAAGGAATTAAACATGAGGCAAAGGCGGTGGTTGGAAACGGTCAAGGATTACGACTGTGAAATACACTACCACCCCAGGAAAGATAATGTAGTGGCAGATGCGTTGAGCCGAAAGGCAGATTATGCCCCGATACGAGTACAATCATTGCAACTTATTGTGACCTCGGGTTTACTTGAACGAATTCGAGAAGCACAAGTTGCAACTTATTCGACAATCACCCCAACGATAGGTGACACCCTTCCGAGTCAGTGAAGTGAGAGGTTGCGCAATCTTTGAGAAATCCTTGATAAACCTTCTATAATATCCTGCCAAACCCAAGAATTGGCGGATTTCTGTTGGTGTACGGGGTGCAGGCCGGTTCTTGATCGAGTCAATCTTGAATGGATCAACATGAATCCCATCCTGGTTTACCACGTGGCCTAGAAAATGGACTTCGCGAAGCCAGAAGTCACATTTCGAAAATTTGGCATACAACTGCTCTGTTCGAAGAAGTTCCAAAATAAGCCTCAAGTGTTGCTCATGTTCTTCCTGACTCTTCGAATAGATCAGGATATTGTCGATGAAAACTATGACAAACTTATCCAGGTAAGGCTTGCACACTCGGTTCATGAGATCCATGAAAACCGTAGGTGCATTCGTCAATCCAAAAGGCATAACCAGAAACTCGTAATGGCCGCAACGAGTTCTGAATGCTGTTTTGGAGACGTCCTCATCTCGGACTCTCAGCTGAGGGTATCCCGATCTCAAATAAATCTTAGAGTAATAACTCGATCCTTGCAACTGGTCGAACAAGTCATCAATGCGTGGAAGAGGATAATGATTCTTCATGGTCACCTTGTTGAGTTCGCGATAGTCAATACACATTCTGAAAGTACCGTCTTTCTTTTTCACAAACAAGACTGGAGCTCCCCAGGGCGAAGAGCTAGGACGTATGAAACCCTTTTCCAAGAGTTCTTGTAGTTGCGTGGACAGTTCTTCAAGTTCTGACGGAGCTAGTCGATAAGGTGCACGAGCTATTGGCGCTGCTCCAGGGGCTAGCTCGATTTGAAACTCGACTTGTCGATGAGGCGGAAGACCAGGTAATTCCTCAGGAAATACCTCAGGAAAATCACGTACAATAGGTATGTCTTCTATCTTCCTTTCTTTCGAGGATGTATCAGAAACGAGAGCTAGAATAGCGGTATGGCCCTTTCGCAAACACTTCTGGGCCTAAAGGAAAGAGATGATGCCTACGACTGCACCACTCTTGTCGCCATGAATCACAAGGGGTTCTTGACCAGAACGAGGGATGCGGACAATCTTCTCGTTGCAAAGAATTTTCGCTTGATGATGAGATAGCCAATCCATCCCGATAACGACGTAGAAACTACCATGTACAATAGGGATAAGATCGATAGAGAAGGTCTGACCAGCTAAGAAGAGGTTACAGCCCTTAACTATGCGTGTGGCTTCAAGACTTTTACCGTTTGCTAGTTCTACCGTGTATTTGGTGTTCAAAAGTGTTGGGGTGCGCTTAAGCATTTGACTAACTTTTAAGGACACATAACTAGTATCGGCACCCGAATCGAATAAAACAGTAACAAAGAAGTCATCCAGAAGAAACTTACCCATCACAACGTTGGGATCGTTCTTTGCATCACCCTGACCTAGCACGAAAACACGTCCCCTGGCACCATTGCCATTATTGTTACCCCCGTTGTTGCCTCCATTGTTGCCTCCATTGTTGTTCCCGTTTCCTTGGTTGTTGTTGTTTTGATTCTAGTTCAGCTGAGGACAGTTCCTCTTAAAGTGGCCTTCAGCGCCACACTGAAAGCACCCTTTATTGCCCTGCTGTTGTTGCTGCTGGTGGTGGTTCTGTGGAGCTTGTTGTTGTTGTTGGCGATTCTGATTTGCTGGTCGTGCGCTCCTGCAATCCTTTGCTTCATGACCAAACTTGTTACATCTCTGACAACGACCCTTGTTGCACATCCCGCTATGGTGCAAATTACATCGATTGCACTTAGGATGATTACCCCTGTATCTACCCTGACCTTGATTCCCAGAAGAATGCTGACTCGGGCTCCTGTACTCATCAGTCTTTCGCTGCTGGGACTGAGGCTGAACTGAGGTAGAACCTTTGCCCGAGTTTCCATCCCACTTGCGCTTGTTATCACTGGGAGTATCAGAAGTAGTAGCGCTAACACGCTTGGGCAACTTGTTTTGCTCAACTGCCTGATCAGTGAGACAGTGAGCCAACTTGATGATTTGCTGAATGGTGCCAAGATTAGCTGAGGTCATGTGGCTTTGAATTTCTGGCACCAAACCCTTAAGGTACAGCTCAATACGCTTGATAGGAGGATCCAGCATTGTGGGACACAAGATAGCTAATTCATTCGACCTCTTTGTGTATGCCTCGATTTCAGACCCCGTCATCTTCAGATTGAAAAATTCTACCTCTAGCTTGTGGATGTCGTCACGACTACAGTACTCTTCTTTGATCAGTTCTTTGAAACCGTTCCATGGGGTGGCATTAGCAACCGCCAACCCTAACAGTTGAACCTGTGCTTTCCACCAGGTTAACGCAGCACCATCGAGTGTTCCAGTAGCATATTTCACCCTACGATCTTCAGGGCATTCACACTTCTCGAAAACAGACTCAAGCTTCTCAAACCAGTGGAGAAGACCTACGGCTCCTTCTGTGCCGCTGAAAGTACTAGGTCGGCAATCCATGAACGTTTTGAACGTACATACGGGAGGTTGAGCATGCTGACCTCCTGCTGGAACTGCTGCGAGTGCCTCAGCAACTCGTTCGTTGATTAGAGCCGTCAGCTGGGCTTGAGTTAGTTCAGTCGTCCACTCATGATCTTTACAATGAAGCGAACATAAGTGAGAAACGTGTGGTGAAAGTGCGTAAGTGTGGAGTGACAGAAGAGAGCAAACACACAGAGTTTCAATTACCAGTTGTTATATTAACTAAGCATGCAATGTACTATGTAAACTAATAGACAGACAATGTAAGCATGAACCATTTCACCTATGGTGTTGAGTCTTGCACGTGGAGCGAAGCGTCGTTGTGGATCGTTGAGCACTGTACAGGTTATAGTCTGGTTTTATCAAAAAGCTTTTCCCCTTTTTAAAACCAAGTTCACTATAACCAATGGCCCTGATACCAATCTGTCACACCCCCAAAATCCACCCTGCGGAGTATCATCGCTTGGAGGCGTGACATGACCAGGATCGAGCCACCAATCATATTGAACAACGTAATTAAGTAAATAAACCAACCACAATACAATTGGTGACCAAAAGACAGTAACCGACTTTAAGTTAACAGCAGAAGCATAAAACGTAAGTCCAAAACATAAGTTCCATAGTTCATAAGTTTAAGCATGGAACATAACAGTCCGTATCCCACAACGACCTCCTTCTCGTGCAAGCTCCATAAGCATCTAGCGACCTGTAAGGCATGTAACAATGAGTCAACAACAAAGTTGAGTGAGTTCACGTTTGGTTGTTTAGTTTTAAGTTGTTTCCGAAAACATGGTTTGTCTTTCGTTGGCTTACTTTCCGTGGGGAATACCCCGTAGTTGAAAGTAGGATTAATCAGTTTCTCCTTTTTTACCCAAACCATATCCATAATCAGTGGGGAGCTTCCCCGTATGAACCACTAGACCGATATCGACAACTGACGAACAATAAAGTGCCCTACGTCAATGTTTATCATCATTGACAGTTTGCCATAGTCCATTAGTACACTCCCGTCCGACTGGCACGGTGTGAGGTTTGTTAAACCTAATAGCGCTATTAACTAATGACCCGCTCGCCATTGGCCTCGGCGATTAAGTCGATATAAGATGAGGGACTGAATGATAGAGTTTTGTCTAGTAAGTTTTAAGATTTGTTGTCCTACCCAAGGAGGACGAACATACGTATTCTACCCAAGGAGAATACACATGATTAATATTGGCATCCTACCTATGGAGGATGGCCGTACATATCCTACCCAAGGAGGATATGTAGGTTCCATTTTTAGTTTCTTAACCCGTTCCCAAACCACCGGGAAACCCATGCCTTATAGAAAGTGTGAACTCACCTCGGTTGCTCGGTTTGACTCTCAAAAATAGCTAACAGTCAAGGTCGGTCAATCACATCCTAATATGATTACCAGTTAGTCATTTAGTGGTTTTCAAATAGAGCACAAAGTTCCTACACGTATCTATCACATAACATGCATCACTTTAACGGTTCATGCCCATATAAACTTCCCATCTATTCCCGTTTATAAGCAAACATACGACATTGCACATAACACTTTTATTGACATATAACATGTTAGATTATTCTCAGATAACCAACCCTATATTTAGACACGCAAATTACTACATACGTCGTTTTAGCTTTAATCTTCAAAACTGGGCTGTTTTCGGGGATTTTAATAAAATAGTTAACTTATTCCAAAAATTCCCAAATTTTTACAGAATGTCTTAAACGATCCAGATATTATTTTGTAAATATCTCGGGATCCAATTCACTGCCAATATTTTATAAAAATTCATTTACCGGACTGCAATCAGATTCATCTTTTTCTAACTGCAGTCCACGGAATAATTTACTTAAAATTCCTCGTAAGTCCGATTTATGAAATTCTAGTGGGAGGACTACAAATACATCAGTGGTCATTTACAATACAAATTTCATGACCTAGTTCTACTCAGGTTTCAAGTTATGATGAAGAATATAACACATATTTTCAGCAGCAAAAATGCAACTTTTGCTGTTGTTACAAAACGCCCCTTTAAAAATAGCAAACGAAGTCCAAAAATTATGATTCCAGTGCCATTAGAACCGTATTTCATAATACATAAATCTAGACTTCAGAAAATGCATTTTTCGTTTTATTAAGGTCCGGTTACAGCCAACTGAAGTTGGCTGTAATAACTAAATAGCCTCCTGTTTTCAGCTTTTAACATTCTAAAGCGTGCTCGTTGATTCCGTTAACATGTTTAGCGATCAATAACGACATTTAACATTAACAAGTAATCAGCAACATATCAAAACAACTTCATACTAACATTATTACATCATGTTTCATCTTTAATAAAGCTTTATATTCATCTTCTTGGTTCTTATTATTTAGTGTTTCAACATAATCATCATACTACAACTTTTAACTACAAAGACAAGATGAACAAGGGTGTAACAAGGACTTACTACTAGCACAAAGGCTAGGGATGATTCTAGTGAAGAAGATGATGAGAAAATATGATGAAACGGCAAGAACAATGCTCTTTTGAAGCTCCACAAGTTGCAACCTCCTTGAATCACCTTACAAGCTTGAATGGGACATGAAAATGGAAGATGATGGTTGTGAAGTGGTGGTGATGGGGGCGGTTGTGGGTGACCGAGAGGAGGGAGAGAGAGTGAGAGTGAGAGGGTGTGAATTATGTGAAGTATGATTGTGATCTAGCATGCCATACTTAAAGAGATGTCCTTAATATTTTGTCTACAACAACAAGAAATCAATCTAATATAAAATTGGATTAAAATCTAGAGATGATATTGTGAAGCATGGTGAAGATTATGTGGGTCCATCTTGGGACCGATTTCGGTTAAGGGGGGGGGGTTGGTTGTAACATTTTCAACTAAATGGTAAATATAAGTTAGTTTCCAAGTAACTAGATTATATATGTTAGTTATATGATTTTTAGTGGGTGTTATGGTGTACGGGGACCATGACTAGCTCAAAAATAATTAAATAATGTGTTTGACAAATATTTGGTGTCCGGCTGTTCGGTCGGATACTGTTCTGTTAAAGTGTTTAATTATTCCGTAAAGTGTCTTATATATATATATATATATATATATATTTGTAACACTTTTAATTCCTAACACTTAGGAAAACATTCAGGACCATTTAGTCAATTTTTCTGCACATGACTAGTGTGTTAACTAGCACATGTAAGTATGTCACAGTAATCAGGAAACAGTTAAGTAATTCAGTACAGTCATCAAGCATTTTAATTAACATTAATAAATCGTACGGATACATGTAATTACGAGGGTTGTCACAACCCCGTCCAGGGGAAGGACCGTCTAGCCAGCCGTCTGGTCATGTCCCACCTGTGTCAGCAGCCTTTCCTTTCATGCCACAGTTTACACATACTGCGCCTTTTGCTTCTGCACCATCGGGCGAGCCACTGATTTGGTTCCCGCCTAACACGATGCCTATTTCTGATCCATACCATCCCTTCCATTACACTGGGTACACGAGGGATGAGCTACTCCTATCCTCACAGCTCCAGCAGGAGATGTTGTGTCGCAGAGTCATGGATCTGGAGAGGATTCCGCGTCCTCCACCTTGCACTTGTCAGTCACAATTCGCGACTCCACCCGCTCCTCTTCTGCCATACCCAGATTTTGATGTTCGTTTTCTTACTATGGAGCAGCAGGTTAGCTATCTGTTGCATCGTGTTCATGCCCTCGAGGAGGAGCTAGCGCATGTGCGCAGTTTACTATTCGTTCCTCCACCTCCTCCTCCACCATCAGCATAGCAGTTTTTGGTTTTATGCAGGTAGCATACTTTTGGTGAGAGTGTAGCTGTTGAGCCCAGATTGCACAGCCTTTGAAAGACCACTATTTGACTTTTGACTATTGTTGTTGGATAGACGATTTGGACAAGGGTGATGTGACCCTATAGTCCCCTTTGATGTATGGTACATTGTAGAACATGTAAAACTGTAATTGTGGTCATCTGTTATATGAAAGCTCAATCGCAACATTCTCATTCCATACATTGTTGAATTACTTGCTTACGTTATGATTGGGATGTTATGTGTTTACTTGCGTTGATAAATATTATTACGTGTGCATGCCATGTACTTACTATACTTATTATGACCTGACCGACGCAATCTTCTTATAGAAGATGCCTCCACGAAGAGAAACTCGATTGCCCACAACAGAGGCTGAGTTACAAGAACGGATTTCACAAGCGATAGCACAGCACGAGGCCCTGCGCTCTGAACATAGCGGGGGTACCTCTGGAAACAACCCACCTCATGGTAATGTTTAAGTCTCTAAAGACACATTACGTTACATTTGGATATTCCATGTGTGTTCGCTAATGCTTTATGTGAATGATGTTACTTGTACAGGCTGTACCTATAAGTAGTTCTTAGTCTGTAAGCCTCTGAATTTCGACGGCACCGGGGGTGCTGTGGCTTTCGTCAGATGGACGGAGAAAACTGATTCGGTGATAAGAATGAGCAAGTGTGCGCCGGAGCACCAGGTCACCTACATCTCTGGATTGTTCTTAGACGGAGCGTTTTCCTGGTGGAATCTTCAAGTCCAGACCTTGGGAGAAGAAGCTGCTTATGCCATGACATGGGACGAAATGAAGGAACTCATGCGAAAGAAGTACTGCTCAAGGGCCGAAATCTAAAAGTTGGAAACTGAGTTCTGGAACCTCAAGATGGATGGTCCGAAGATTGCTGAATATGTGCAGAGATTTCACGACTTGTCTCGCGTCGTGCCATACATGGTTGATCCGGAATTCAAGCGCATTGAGCGTTTTATTTTGGGATTAGCACCCCAAATCATGAGTATGGTGACAACGTCGAAGCCTGCCACAATCACCGAGGCTATTGATCTAAGTGTGGCGCTAACTGAAGAGGCGATCAGGTTGAACAAGTTCTCGACTTCTGACCAGAAGAAGAAGGAGACTCACGTTGAGTCCTCGGGTGAGAACAAAAGGAAGTTCTCAAACTTCAAAAAGGGTACCAGCAGTGCTAATAAGAAGGAAGAGGCTAACGCACCAGCCAAGGTTAAAACTGGTGCTGAAAACAAAGGAAAAGGGTATATGGGCACCTTGCCCAAATGCGATGCATGTCAGTTGCATCACAATGGACGATGCCGAGCTGGAAGATGCGAGTCTTGTGGAAAAGTTGGCCATTCGAAGGAGACGTGCTGGGTTGGTACTGGTCGTGGTGGCCAGAGAGGTTTTGGTAACGGGAACAATAACCATGGAGGAAATGGGTATGGAAACCGCCCTCAAGGAGGAAATGGCGGTAATGGTAATCGTGGTAATTTTGGGAATCAAGCTGGTAGTGGGAACCGTGGAGCAAACAACAATCAAGGTGGTAACAGAAATGGTAATGGTCGGGCACCAGGGTGTTTTAACTGTGGAGATGTGGGGCACTTCAAGAGAGAATGCCCAAAGCTCAATCAAGCTCAAGGAAGGGTTTTCAACATCGGAGCTAGGGAAGCTCGCCAGGATCTGAACGTAGTCACTGGTACGTTCCCTATCAACCAATGCTTTACATCTGTACTGTTTGATACTGGTGCCGATTATAGTTTTGTATCCCTAGAATTTAAGAATATACTTGGGTTAGTAGCTAGTAAGCTAGATATACCGTACTCGATAGAACTAGCCAATGGAAAGCTAGTAGAAGCAAATGAAGTAATTAGAGGTTGCGTAATAGAGCTTGGGGAGCACGAGTTTTCGCTTGATCTTCTGCCCGTCAAGTTGGGAAGCTTTGACATGGTAGTTGGGATGGATTGGTTGTCAAGCAACTGATCAGAGGTCGTATGTCACGAGAAGGTCATTCGCATTCCGATGGAGAATGAAGAAACGATTGTAGTACATGGAGAGAAGCACGATACGCCCCTAAGGATCATCAGTTGTTTGAAGGCCCGAAAGTGTTTGCAGAAAGGATGTGTTGCCTTCTTGGCACACATTGTGGACAAGGAAGCCGCTAAGCCAAAGCTAGAAGATATCCCAGTTGTGAAGTAATATCCTGAAGTCTTTCCCGAAGACTTACCAGGATTGCCACCGCAGCGACAAGTCGAATTCCACATTGACTTAGTTCCAGGTGCCGCGCCTGTAGCTAAGGCACCCTATCGACTTGCACCTTTGGAAATGCAGGAATTGTCGACGCAACTTCAGGAGCTCTTGGACAAGGGATTTATCAGACCAAGCTTCTCGACTTGGGGAGCTCCAGTGTTGTTTGTTAAAAAGAAGGACGGTAGTCTCCGCATGTGTATCGACCACCGTGAGCTGAACAAGTTGACCATTAAGAATCGGTATCCTTTGCCAAGAATTGATGACCTGTTTGATCAACTACAAGGTTCGAGTTTTTACTCCAAGATCGATCTTCGATCAGGTTATCACCAGTTGAGAATACAAGAGGAGAGTATTCCAAAGACTGCCTTCAGAACTCGATATGGACATTACGAGTTCCTGGTTATGCCGTTTGGTTTGACAAACGCGCTAGCAGTGTTTATGGATTTGATGAATAGAGTCTGCAAGCCATATCTCGATAAATTTGTGATTGTGTTTATCAATGATATTTTGATTTATTCGAAGATGAAGGAAGAACATGAGCAACATCTAAGAGCTTTCTTAGAGCTGCTCAAGGAAGAAAAATTGTACGCGAAGTTGTCGAAGTGAGAATTCTAGTTGCGTGAAGTTCAGTTCCTTGGTCACATGGTTAACAAAGATGGAATTCATGTGGATCCCATGAAGATCGAGGTGATCAAGAATTGGGAGACTCCGAAGACGCCGACCGAGATCCGCCAGTTCCTAGGTTTGGCTGGCTATTACCGCAGATTCATTGAGGATTTTTCAAAAATCGCTCAACCTTTGACCTCCCTCACTCAAAATGACAAGAAGTACGAATGGGGAGAAAAACAAGAAGAAGCTTTTCAGTCGCTGAAAAACAAGCTTTGCGATGCACCCATCCTATCCTTACCCGAAGGCACTAATGACTTCGTGGTATATTGCGACGCCTCGCGTCAAGGTTTAGGCTGCGTGCTGATGCAGCGACAGAAGGTTATAGCTTATGCTTCGCGCCAGTAGAAGGTTCATGAGAAAAATTACACCACGCATGATTTGGAATTAGGCGCGGTGGTGTTTGCATTGAAGATCTGGCGACATTATTTGTATGGCACCCGTTGTACGATCTTTACAAATCACAAGAGCCTGCAGCGTATATTCGATCAGAAAGAGCTTAATATGAGACAACGCCGATGGGTGGAGCTGTTAAACGATTATGATTGTGAGATTAAGTATCACCCAGGGAAGGCGAATGTCGTAGCAGACGCCTTGAGTCGGAAAGAGAGGATCAAGCCCATAAGGGTTAGGGCTTTGGAAATGATTATTCAAACGGATCTCTCGTTGCGCATTCGTGCCGTGCAGAGAGAAGCTCTTAAGGAAAAGAATCTTGAAGATGAATATCTCCGTGGGATGGAGAAACAGTTAGTACCGAATGAGGAAGGAACGTTGTGTTTCATGGGAAGAATTTGGGTTCCCCTCTTTGGTAGTCTTAGAGACGTTATTTTCGATGAAGCTCACAAATCAAGGTACTCGATCCATCCAGGATCGGATAAGATGTACCAAGATTTAAAGGATTTTTATTGGTGGCCAAGATTAAAAGGTGATGTTGCAACGTATGTTGGCAAATGTTTGACTTGTGCCAAGGTAAAGGACGAATATCAGAAGCCTTCAGGTCTTCTGCAACAACCTGAAATACCCATGTGGAAGTGGGAGCAGATTTCAATGGATTTTATAACAAAGTTACCCAGGACACCCAAAGGTCATGATACGATTTGGGTAATCGTAGACCGTCTGACGAAATCTGCACACTTTTTGTCAATCAAGGAAAAAGACAACACTAGTAAGCTTGCCGAGCTGTATCTCAGAGAGATAGTTGCACGACATGGAGCGCCTCTCTCGATTATATCCGATAGAGATGGAAGATTCGTGTCAAGGATTTGGCAATCCTTCCAAGAAGCCTTTGGTTCTCAGTTGAATCTGAGTACTTTTCATCCGCAGACAGACGGCCAGAGCGAACGAACGATTCAAACGTTAGAAGACATGTTGCGAGCTTGCGTGATGGATTTGGGTGGCAGTTGGGACACCCATCTACCGTTGGTAGAATTTTCGTATAACAACAGTTACCACGCAAGCATTCAAGCTGCACCGTTTGAAGCTCTCTATGGACGCAAGTGTCGATCACCGGTATGCTGGGCAGACGTGGGTGATAGACAGCTTGTTGGTCCTGAATTGGTTCAAGAGACGACTGATAAGATTATTCAGATCCGAGAACACATCAAGGCGGCTCGTGATCGACAAAAGAGCTATGTGGACCAAAGGAGGAAACCTTTGGAATTTCAAGTGGGAGATATGGTTTTATTAAAGGTTTCACCCTGGAAGGGTATAGCACACTTTGGGAAGCGTGGGAAGTTGAACCCGCGATATATTGGACCGTTAAAAATCCTGGAAAGGATTGGTCTTGTAGCTTACAAGTTGGATCTACCCGCAGAACTGAATGGAGTTCATGATACATTTCATGTATCTAATATGAAAAAGAGTCCAACTCAAGAAACAACTGTCATTCCTGCCGATGAAGTCCACATTGACGACACACTCCACTTTACTGAAGAACCTGTTGAGGTTACTGATTGGAAGGTTAACAAGACACACAGGAGTAGTGTTAAACTCGTCAAGGTTCGTTGGAATGCGCGTCACGACCCAGAATTTACTTGGGAACGTGAGGATCGCATGAAAGCAAAATACCCACATTTGTTCCCCAAGACCCCTGCAGCTAGTAGTAGAACTAAAAATTCGGGACGAAATTTTCTTAACAGGGGGAGAATGTGACAACTGTCAAAAATACAGGTATCCGTACAATTAATTAATCTTGATTAGTGCTTAATGACTGTGCTGAATTACAAATGACTAGGGCTGTAAACGAACCAAACAAACACGAACAAGACCTTGTTCGTGTTTGTTTGTTAAAAAATATATGTGTTCGCGAACTGTTCACGAACACTTATCGAACGGGATTTTATGTTTGTGTTCGTTTGTTAAGGAAATGAACTTGTTCGTGTTCGTTTGTGTTTGTTTGTTAATTTTAGGAAACGAACGTTGACGAACACAAATGAGCACAAACTAATGTTCATGACCACAAATGGAAACAAACGAACACAAACAATTGTTCATGAACAGAATATATAATACACTTACACTTATTAGATATTTAATTTGTCAGAATTTTGATATATTTAAATAAATATAAAACCTAAAAACACTAATGAACTATCGAACACAAGCGAGCACGTTACCGAACGTTCACGAACATAAACGAACGAACGCGACCTCTGTTCATGTTTGTTCATTTAACTAAACAAACGAAATTTCTTGTTCGTGTTCGTTTGTTTAATAAACGAACGAACACAAACGAACTTCCCGCCGAACGGTTCACGAACTGTTTGCCGAACGTTTGGTTCGTTTACAGCCCTACAAATGACTGCTCTCTGATTTCTATATCATACTTACGTGTGCATCACATATCACATAATGTCACATCATATTTACATACAAACCATATTGACGTACATGATGCACAAAGCATAGTTAGCACAGTTAACGAATAAAACAGGAAAATACTGACGAGGTTCAGTACATAGACAGACAGTGTTTTGAGGCCCAGTATGAGCCAGGGACTAAGTACTACACTAGTATAGTGTGTAGGGAAGTAAGGACCACAAAACTGCTTTACTAGGTGTTAGTTAAAGTGCCGGAAAGTGCCCAAAACCCACTTAAAGTGTTGAATTCAGCATATTTCAGCAAAAATCAGCAATTTAACAAGCTAGTAACATGCAAAAAAATGATTAAATGGTCCTGAATGCTTTCCTAAGTGTCGGGAGTTAAAAGTGTCACAAATGGGTACATAAATATCACTAAACGGAATAGTACGACACTTTAACGAACCGGTATCTAACCGAACAACCGGACATTACCCGAAACACCAAAATTACACTAAAAGCATTGTTTTATTATTTCTAAGCTAGTTATAATCCCTGAACACCCTAACACCCACTAAAAATATCTAGTAACTAACTTAACTAACCATATACTTGGATTTGAACTTTAATCTAACTACATGATTCAAATTTACACTTAGACCCCCCCCACAAGCTAGTAATTGGCCACATGGCCTAATTGATGGATTTTATTTGATTCATTTAGTAGATATTGTCATGTACTTTAGGTGACACAATGCACAAAGGATAAACACTTGTTGGATATGAGTCTATATTAACCCCAAGACATAAGCACTTCATTCTTACACAAACTTCATCACACCACACTTCTTCCTCCCTCCATCTAGCTCTCGGCCGAACACCCACCTCCACACCACCATCATCATCATTCAAGTTCCATACAATCTACATACACACAAGGGTGTTAGAAGGTGCATAAGGAAGCTTGGAGCTTTCGGAAGTTCAAGGACCTTCATCGTTTGCTATTACCCAACACATTTGTCATCTCCATCATCTTGTGTTCATCCCTAGCCTTGTGCTAGTAGTAAGGCCCTCATAACCCTTTGTTACTTCATATTTAGTTGGTTAATAGATGATATATGTTGTAAATCTGGATGAACACTAAAGAACCTAATCAAGAAACATGAACATAAGCTTAACATATGATGAAATCTTGATGCAATTATGTTGTTTAGTGTATGTATGATACTTGATTGTTAGTTTCTTGATATTTTGATGTTGATCATCATAAGGAGCTTGCTAGATTGTGATTAAACACATGATCTAGCAAGTAAGAGGATGATTATGAGATAACACAAGATGATCATCCTCATGTGTAAAACAAGTGTAGAAACACTAGAGAAACAAGAAGATTTCATAAAGAAGCATTTTTCTAAAACATGTTTACAAGTTGTAAACACCTAAATCTTCCAAGAATGATATTTTGAAAGAAATAAACACACTTTAAAGGGTAACTAAGTTTACTAAACACACTACCAAGTTACTACAAGTTTTTATGAAAGTTAAAGTTCATGATTATTATGTAGATAGCAATATTTTGGCACTTGGTAACTATAAGTTGTTTAAGATTGATTGTTGATTGTTGGTGATGATATTGAAAAGAAAATGATATGCTTTGATAGCATGGACACCTCCATTTTTAGGGGAAACTATGGCAAAGTTTTCTAAAAATACAAACACTTAGAAAAATATTTTCTAAACGAATATTTACAAGTGTGTTTTAATTATGGTTTTCAACATAAACCTTGCCATAGATTTTGTTACAAAAATACAAGTATTGGAGGTTGGTTTTTATAAATAAAAATGGATAAATATGTATTTAGAATGTATATTTACACATTGTGTGTGATTATTTGTATACTCTGTGTAGTAGTTATATTATTTTAGGATTTAAAGTAATATAACTTAACAAAAATACCAAGGATTTACAATCCAAAATAATACAAAAAATCACAAGAAATAAATATATAAGTTACACACATAATATTGGCAAACCAAACAAGAACGTAACTTATAAGATATTCCGGAGAATACCGTTACAAATATATTTTTGGTAAATATTATTTTGGATACAAGAAATGAAAATATGATTTTTGTAAATATTACAAAGTTGCATCATATTTTTGACAAGGAGAAAATATATTATTATTGGAAGTAAAAATATATTTTCTTAGTATATTTAGAAGATATATGATTTTTGGGAAAAAATATATATTTTCTTGAAATACATTATTTTGGATAAAATAAGTTTATATATATATATATATATAGGACAAAGATCCGTTAGGAATCACCTCTTATTGCAAGAACCGCGAGAACCAATGTGAACACAACCAAAAATGCCTAAAAAACACACAATTTTTTTTTTAATATTTTTATGTTAAAATCGCTACTTTTAGTAGCAAAAAAAAAAAAATTTTTTTTTGGCTAATAAAAGTAGCGATTTTAACATAAAAAATATCAATTTTTTTTTTAGATTTATTTTAGATTTTTTTGGGGTTTAGTTTTTAGCATTTTAGCTTGGGGGGGGGGGGGGGGTGGGGGGGTTTAGGTTTTTGGGGGTGGGGGAGGGGGAGGGGGGTTTAGTTTTTTTTTTTGGGGGGGGGGGGGTGGGGTGGGGTTAGGTTTTTTTTTAGGGGTTTTAGTTTTTAGCATTTAGCTTGTGGGGGGGGGGGGTAGGTTTTTTTTGGGGGGGGGGGGGGTGGGGGGTTTAGGTTTTTTTTTTGGGGGGGGGGGGGGTGGGGGTTAGGTTTTTTTAGGCTTTTTTAGCTATTTTAGGTTGTGTTCACATTGGTTCTCGCGGTTCTCGCAATAAAGGTGGTTCTCGCATGAACCTTACCCTATATATATATATATTTTCTAAGTTAGACTTGGAAATATATTATTTTGGAACTACAAATACAAGAATACAAATATACATGTATGAGATACCCCCATCATTGGGAAGGAAATACGAAAATAAATACTTGAGAAATATTGTTACAAAAATATGGTTTAACAATTATTCCAAAATTAAATATAATTAAAGTTAAGATATTTATTATTTTAACAAGTAATTATAACTTGGAATAATATTGAAGACTTAAAAGAAACATAACTCGAAAACATTAACTCTAAGTCAAGGCACGGCCCGTTCGTCTAATAGACGTTAGTAGATTGTAGGTAGTCGTGTTTGATGAGGAGATTTGAGTTACGATTCTGAAGACGCAAAACAGTGAGTTCATGTCCCCCTTTTCTTTAAATTGTTTTGTTTATTAACTTCAGGGGTGAAATACATGTTACAAAAGGATTACATACGAATACTATTGGTATGATTAGCCTAGGAAAGAACCATAGATCATGTGAATGGGTAGGCGGATACTTGGGACCATTAATCCTCGTATAAGGACCGAGGGGCATGAGTGATAGATCTATTTGGGTGTAGCGAGCCCACACCCATGCGGACCAGGGTGGCCCATAGGGTGACTATGTCTTCCATCCGGAAGCCCGGTACAAATTTGCTAGGTTTTAGTCTTCCTACACCGTCACATATATCAGTGGCCTTGCAAACCATTGGTGATCTTTTCCTTGTTTGCTTTCATACCGGGATTTACATACACTGTTTACAAAGGTTTATACATACTTACACAAAACGCATGGACTCGCTCAACTTTTGTTGATGTTTTCAAATTACATGTATTTCAGGGAACTAAGTGGATCTGGCAGGTGTTGCATGTTTTCAAGCTGCGTCATGAATAAAAGATGTCATCCGTGGTCATAGGGTTTATTCCTGGACGGGATACATGTTTCTAAACTCGGTTTTAATTAAGGTCTTTTGTTGAGTCTTCATGAACTCATTTAAAACATGTTGTGGTTCGTAACTTGAATTAGATGTCAACGTTTCAGACAAGTATGTTATGTTGCTTTCAAACTTAATTAATGGATGAACATCTTATGGTTTTATCATATAGCATTGTTATGATTGAATGCTATGGTATTAATAAGTCACACCAATAACCACGCTTCCGCAAAAGTCAGGGTGTGACAACCAGAACTTATCATCATGGCATTCATCATTTCTTTCAAGGTGCGATTTTTCCGTTCCGCTATGCCATTTGATTGAGGGGAGTAAGGAGCCGTGAGTTCGTGGATGATTCCACTTTTTGCACCTACGTCAATAAAAGGTGAAACATATTCACCTCCTCCGTCGCTCCTTACGATTTTGATTTTCCGATTTAGTTGATTCTCAACTTCGGCTTTGAACAAGATAAACTTGTCAATAGCCTCGTGCTTACTCTTAAGTAAGTAAACATAGCAATACCTTGTACTATCATCAATGAATTTGATGAAGTACTTGTTCCCACCACGAGTAGGAATTGCTTTTAGATCACACACATCAGTGTGGATCATCTCGAGGGGTTCGGTGGTTCGTTCAACCTTTTTGAATGACGATTTCGTTTGTTTTGCTTCTATGCAAGTTTCACATTTATTAATTAAGTCGATATCGAATGTTGGTATGCAATCAAGTTTAATTAAACGACAAATGGAATTATAATTAACATGACCTAGTCTACCATGCCAAAGATTAGAAGACTCAATCAAGTAAGTAGAACTAGTAGCGGTTTCTTTCATTGCATTCACAACCATTACATTGAGTTTAAACATTCCATTTAGGGCATAACCCTTACCAACATACATACCATTTTTGGTCAACACGACCTTATCCGACTCAATCACCATTTTGAACCCAAACTTGTTCAATTGCCACCCCGACACAAGGTTCTTACGAATTTCTGGAACATATAACACGTTTGACAAAGTGAGTTCCTTTCCAGAAGTCATCTTGAGAACCACGTTCCCCTCACCTTTAATTTCGGCCGTGGCGGAGTTTCCCATAAAAACCTTTTCGCCATTAGTCACCTCCTTGAAGGTGTTGAAAAGGCTTTTGTCGGAACACACATGACGGGTAGCCCCCGTATCAACCCACCAATCCTTGTTATTTTGCCCAACCAAATTAACTTCGGTCACCAAAATCGAGAGATCCGTGACCATGGCAACAAGGTTGTCGACTTCATGAACCATGTTCACTTGTCGAGCATTTTCCTTCTTGGGAAGCTTGCATTCGTTGGCCTTGTGGCCTTGCTTTTGACAATTATAACAAGTTCCTTGGAACTTCTTTTTCCCAACTCCTCCCTTAGCACCAAGGTTGGAGCGTTTCCCATGACTTTTCTTTCCACCTTTTCCACTGTTTTTTCTCTTTGAAGATTGGCCATGTTCAACAAGATTGGCCTTCACTGTTTCAGGACCATCAATCCGTTTCAAAGCCAACTTGTTATCTTCTTCAATACGAAGACGAACAACGAGATCTTCAATGGTCATCTCCTTTCGCTTATGCTTGAGATAGTTCTTGAAATCAACCCAACTTGGTGGCAGCTTTTCAATCATTACAGCAACTTGGAATGTCTCGCTGAGGACCATTCCTTCCGCATGTATATCATGAAGAATAACTTGCAATTCTTGGACTTGGCTCATGATAGTTTTAGCATCTATCATTTTAAAGTCCAAGAACTTAGCCACCACGAATTTCTTGGTGCCCGCATCTTCTGGTTTGTATTTGCGGTCCAAAGACTCCCATAACTCTTTGGCAGTCTTGGCTTTACAATACACATTGTAAAGCGTATCAACCATACCATTCAAGATATAGTTGCGGCACAAGAAATCCGAATGATTCCAAGAATGAACCGCGCTCAGTGATTGAGCAACCACATCCCTTTCATCCACATGGGGAACGGTTTCAGTTAAGAACCGTGCTAGGTTCAGAGTGGTTAGATAGAAGAACATCTTTTGCTGCCACTGTTTGAAATTCACACCGTTGAATTTCTCAGGTTTCTCAACATGTGAGATTGCGTTAGGCAGTGGTGCAACCAGGCCGGTTGTAACAGCAACAGCGGAAGTCATGACAGCAGAAACAGAAGTAGACATGGGCTGGGACACCATTCTGAAAAGAAAAACAGAATGCAGAAACAATTAGTAAGACGGTTCTGTTTAAGTTTGTTAGAAAACTGCTACTGAAAGAGCTGCAAAATAATCAAAACAGTAATAAAGAAACAGTTAACGAGAACCAGGCTTGTGTTTGACACAATTCCCTTAAACAGATTCATCGTCTGTTCCCAGGGTATGCTAGTTCGAAGCAGCAACAGCGCACTACCATACTTGAACACTTGCCTGAAAAGAAAAAGGAGTTGTGTTGCAGAAGCTGAGATTGAGAGAAGAGAAGCTGTTGAGGTGTATCTAAACAGGTTGTCTGCATTGGGTTTTATAGGCACAGATCATAACTGATTCTGGCCTCATCATTGCAGAGAATTAATGGCTCATCGGTTTCAAAACTGATGCCTCATCATTGCAGAGAATTAACTCACATAATGGCTCAGCGGTTTCGAAACTGAATAATGATTCTCATTAAAACTGAAAATCATTTCAGTTAAAAACCCATTAATAAGACCAACCGTTTTAGTTTTAAAGACTAATTAATAAAAACAATTAGTCAGTCTCGAGAGCAAAAACTGTCTCCCACGAGCCCGGGTTTTCGGAGCTGCATTCGTGTCCGCAGGACGTGCGGGCATACGCGAGTTCAACTAATTCTAGTTCCATTTTTTGCACCCCCCTGCGCGCGGGCGGGTAGGACTTGTGGTAAAACGTGTCATAAGACTTCAAAGGCTTCATTAAGGTTTCACCTTATAAATAGCCTATCTTTTTGTTCCCACTCCAATGTGGGACAAAGTGGTTTTACCACTTAAGACTTTCCATTCACACCAAAACTTCCAACAGTTATTGACATACAAAGTAAGTGTTCTTGACCTTCAGTTTAGAACTTTCAGGCGGTTTTATGAACATTTAAGTCTTTGTTTAGGGAAATTTATTTTAATCTTCATATAATGTAACTCTAAATGATTATAAGCCACTAGGACAACAATGATCCTCAAAAAAAAAATTTGTTAGAAAAGTAAGATGATTCTTTGATAAATAATTCTCTTATGAGCATAACCTTTAACAATTAATCAAGCTTTTAGTGTCTTAACATTTGCATTTGGATTTAGGTTCAACCAAATCCCAAACGTTATTTTGACACATAAAATCAAATTTGCTAATAACAATTTTTTTATTCCATTTAGAAAATTGATTGATGCTAATGGCTTAATTAGAAGAGGTAGGATCAGTAAAATTTCTAATATCCATTTCAACTTCAGTCAGGGAGGATACATAATCATCAAAGGCTTTTAAATCTAGATGACCTCCTTAGTTGATTATTAGGTTTTATAAAGAGTTTCAGTTTTATGGATTAACTCTTGCTTAAATTGCTACCACTTTCATAATTCTAAGCGTGTAAGAGTTGGTGCAGTATGTTGTGCAAGAGGTGTAATTGGAGTAAAATTTAATAGGTCTCTTCCCCCCGCCTCTTACACTTCTGGCAAGTCCTGATAAGGACTTTTACTGCTCCCACTGACTTAGAAATCTTTAACAATTTAGCATGCTTATGGTCAACATTAAAAGACCAACAAATTCTAATAGAGAAACAAATTAATGAAGTTACTCATTGTAGTTTCTCTGCTTGAGGATTACAATTTTGGCAAGAAATCTGAGTGTGCCCACGTTTAAGCAAAAATGAAACTTTTGTTAGAGTAACAGTATATTCTTAAAGAGAAAAGTTGTGAAGGAGTAGTGTCTTATACAAGAGGTACAAATTGAGGTAACAACTTTCACTCCCCTACCTCTTGCAACTCTCGCAAATTAAGATTAAGACACTTAATGCTCCCACTAACTTTTTAGATCTATTATGAATGCTACAAGATAAGTTTCAATGATGTATGTGCAGTGGGAACATGTCATATATGTTAGACTTAATTTCCTTAATATCCAGATGTTGTAAAAATTTTGAGGGAACATACTTAGAAGGAATCATAGTATATAGGAATTAATTTCTTTAATACCTTGATCCATAAGGGACATATTAGACATAAGTAAATATTGTGATAAATGAATAATGTCTGAATATTCCATTTTGGGATAAGTTCCAATGAAATATAATTTCTGATTGAACTTGATTTATTCCCTTAGCCATTTAATTATCAAGGCTTATAACACATTCTCATAAGTCACTAAGAATGGGATTTGATAATATTTCATCCTTCATTAACCTAGTCATGATTTCTCATGAAAATTGGTCTCAATGGATGAAATTTGTAGGTCTCATTTTTCTTTTGTTAAATTTTCATTTTTATGATAACAAAAGGTTGTGAAAAAGTGTAGCATCATCTAGTTCTATCTTATAAGGTTTCTATCCATATTGAGATGACAAATAATATGAGAGTTTAAGTTAAAAATGACTTTGTTTTAACCATGCACACCTCACAACTGTCATAATGTAGCTTTTATATTGATACTAAATTCTGAATAATCTACAGAATATATAAGGTATCATAAAGCCCAATTATAAAACAATTTATTATGGTTCTTATAGTCTTAAAATAAAATTTTGCCACTAACTCTCATATTAATTATTTGTTGATTTCTGGTAAATAAACGTATAGAACTAGACTCAACTCATCATGTGTTAACTGAAATATTATCGTTAGCAGAATTAAATATCATAAATATCTAACTACTTATCTTAGCCAGCTGTCCTATTGAATTATGGATAGTCTCGATGCTCATGCCTAGTTAATGACATAAATTTGCAATGAGATTTTCCTTTGAAGAAACTTATAGCCGGAAGTAGTACTTGTACACTATCTCTGAATCTTAAAAGTATCCTCCTTTTAGGTTTAGTAGCGGTGAGATGAACAACATCTAATTTTTCCAGTTTCATGCATTCCTTTTCCTGTACATATGTTGCTAATCAACATACTCATTTTCCTTTGGTACTTCTGAGTTGTATAGTTGATTCTTAAGGCAACTTATAGTATCATTGGAAAAGTTATTCTATAATGCACCAGAAAAATGTATTGATTTCCATGTGTAAACCCTTAAATTATGGGACATGGTATTTTACATTATGATGTATTAACATGTGCCAGTAAACTTTATGGTTAGAATCTAGAGTAAATGCATTCGTCGTAGGAGTTATTTTGATTCTTCGAAAGAGAAAAAAATAGTCTTAGGAAATTCAGAATCTGGAATAGCTCCCATGATAGCAATAACTAAATGGGTTCTTAATTATTATAAGAGATATAATGTTTGACTTATCCCACTAGTTTGCTCTAATTTTCTTCTGTAATACTTTTATCAGAAAAGTGCAGTAGGATTGTCATATCTTAAGAGATAATCAACAATCCAATAAGAGCAAATTTTATAGAAACTCTTTAGTAAGCAAAACATCTTAAGTTTTTGAAATTAAAGTGGATGAAATAGATGAGATAAAAACTTAAGAAGAAACTTGGAGTAATTTACATTATGGGGTAATCAAGTAAGGCAAACACAAATTATTATATTGAAGACATAGTCTACTATAACACCAAAATAACAGACTAACTCAAGGTTCTATCTGAATTTTGGCTTCGCTTTGGCTTTGACCAAAATCCAGACACATTATGAACATATATAAATAACAGATTGTCTTGATTTTTTACATAAATTTGGCTTCGCTTTGCCTTTGACCAAAATTTATGTATTATGAACATACATAATAGATTGACTTATTGTTCTATGTGAACTTTGGCTTCGCTTTGGCTTTTGACCAAAACTCATGTATTATGAACATATGTAAATAAAAAAACTAACTTAATGTTCTGCCTGAACTTTGGCTTCGCTTTGACCAAAATTCAGACATTATGAACGGTATAAAATAATAAAACTCGGCTTAATGTTCTACCTGAATTTTGGCTTCGCGTTGGCTTTGACCAAAACTCAAGCATTATGAACAATATAAATAATAGACCATCTTTAGTGTTCTATATGAACTTTGGCTTCGCTTTGGCCAAAATTCATATATTATGAACACACATGAATATAGACTATCTCAATGTTCTACATGAACTTTGGCTTCGCTTTGTTTTTGACCAAAATTCATGTATCATGATGAACGTACATAAAGAATAAGGTAAAGCACATAAGTATAAAATAACACCTTTGGGCCAAAAATGAAATATTTATGTAAATTAGGCTAATAATTTATTATGTGTATCATCAAACAATTAGTTGCTGGGTTCATTATCCAACAATACACATAATAACATAAAATGACATAAATTAAAGTTGGGTCATTCGCAAGTTATGGTCATACAAAACCAAATAAAATAAGGCTTCCAAAATTTAACATAAGACATGCGAATTCGTATAAACGTTATGCGAAAATTTATGTAGAAATAATTTATACAAAATATCACATGCGAAAGCTCAATATATAATTCATATGAGTCATACGAAAACATGAACTAATTATGTATATTATGTGCACTGATTTCTAATGAATTTTTGCTAAACCATAATACTCATTGGTTAAATTCGCGTATTACAATTTTGAATTAACCCATTGTGATGAAATAATTTAACATAATAACTAGTGCATTAACTTAACAACAATAAAATAAATAAAACGATAACATCACATTTTTTTATGGATAACTTTCATCCAATCCACAAATTCATGAATATTAATTGAGTATTTGTTTTGAGATGATGAATCCACATAGACTTTCTGACTTTCTAGAATATTGTTCGATGAATAGAAACATGTGCCTTATAATATTCTAAAAAAATTCTAATTCAATTTATAAAAGCAATTCATTGATTTTAATATATACATAGATTTCGACTCATGGGTAAGATCTCTGAAGATTTATTTCAGTGGCGCTTAAAATCAACTTGCCTATGTTAAAACTCATTAGTTTCCAGAAGATTCAAATACTCTTATATGGCCGATGTTTAAACTCATTAATTTTCACTAATTTCAAATACTATTACATGATTGAATTAATATAATCAACATAAAGCCCTGATACCACATGTTGATTATATATCTTTAAACATAGGTCAAAAATAAAGAACCCTAATCATGGTTATTCAATCATAACATAAATATAGATGCCAAGTTAGAGATACTTACTTGTAGGGATGATTATCTTTGAGGATAAAGATGAGGTCATAATTCCCATTATGGTACCTTGTGTTGATGGATCACACTAGAGAGGATTTTTGTATTGATGTTCTTAAGGAGTTTTTCATACCTTTTTTTATCAATACCAATGATCAATATATAATGATCATAAGTGATGATAGGTTATGGAAAACTCTATATATTCTCTTATTAAAAGGTACCTAAAGGGAAATCTTAATTGTCCCTTGAACTAATCAATATTTACAATTATTTCCATCAAGTAATTGTAGGAGACTAGTTATGTCATATTGGTAACATTATTCAAATGACCCGTTAGGCCACATTAATGGGTAATTTCTAACATACGATTCTCGGGTTCGGGTCGAGTTCGGGTTCGTGTAAAATTTTTTAGTTCGGGTCGGGTTGAACCCACCAACCCGCAAACATGACACGTTTAACTCCCCTATTCAATATTATAGAACATATACAATTTTCATTTTCTTGTCACGATTGATATATCACAATAAAATATTCTTTATCTATTAAATAAAAAGAATTGATAATTCAAGTATTTAAAATTTTAAAGGGAAAATAAGAGATATTTATTAGCTACCAGTGGAGAACCCGCTTGTTGCTGCGAAGTCGACATCTAATAATGTCGTACTCGTTTTCCCCGTTAACTTATCAATTATTTCAGACCATCCAAACAAAACCATTTCATACCAAATAAAGCGTCAATCAAAACACAAGACCTAGCAAGACACTAGAAACCACAAAACAAAAATGAAAAACAACATGCTAAAGCTAGGAAACTGGTCTCTACAAAGGCTAAAGCCCCCAAACCAAACCAAACCGAAAGAACAAAAAGCAGGTGCAACCCAAAACAGCCCAGAGCATGAACTAAAGAAACAACTAATTCACTTTATAAACATTTGTATTTAAATTTGTTATAAGTGGACTTTAAAACCGATTGAAAAAAAGTAATAACAAAAAAAGATATTAACTGCACAATAATTATACGAACAAATGATGAAGAACAAAAAAATTATGAGAGATGAGATGAAACCTGTCAATTGCACACATATTTCTGAAGAGCATTCTTCCAATTGACGTCACCTGTTACGCACTTGATAAATCCACCAAAAGATTCAAAGCTTTCTTCAACGTTACTTGTGCTATTGTTCATATCGCAATTAGTAACCTAATCAAGCATACAAAAACCATTACCAAATAAATCCCATCTAAAACTGCTAGATTCAAGTCAAACACGCAAATAATGACACAAATCACTACTAAAACAAGCAAACAAATCACTTGCTAGTTCGAAAAATCAAACATATAAGATATATCGATTGAAACCAAATCGACAACACTTACCGATAGAATTTCTTCAAGAGCTCAACAATCAACAAGCAACTTTAAACACATATCCAAACTCAGAGTGAGATTGATAACAATAGTGACAAAAATTGAAAGCAAATCGCTTCCTGCAACTCCATTTTTACTCGAAAACAATTGATTCTGAAAATAATGCAGTTTCACTCCCTCTAGTTTCATTATGTATTTCCAGATTTTTGTACCTTTAGTCCATTAGCTTACTTCCAAACTCCCGGTTCTTCATTTATTTATCGTTTAAGCTCGTTTTTAATACTTTTTCGCACCGTAAGCTACAGATACACCATCTAATCAAATAAAAGCAAAAAACTAATAAAAATGACTCTAAAACTACCGAAAATTAAACAATTACATAGGATTATCGTGAGTGTTTTACAACACATCATTTATCGAGCTTGAACCTGCTCGTGAGCCTAATCAATCCCCTCGGTATTTATAAATTTTTTAATTAATATATTAAATATATATTTGAATAATAATTACTATTTATAAAACTATGAAAAGATAACTAAATTATACCTAAGAAGTGCAGGAGTTGATGATGAGATATGAAAAATCCAAGAATGGCTTTAGGTATGGTTTTGTTGGATGGTCCGCTTACTTGAGATCTTGCAACATCGTGTTTGGTGACGAACTTTTCTTTGAGTTTCACAACTCTACTCAGCTGTTGAAGTTGACAAAAGTTGTGCACACGGTGAAAAAGAAAAAGCCCTGTTCATGAATGTTCGAGAATGTCTTTTTGGATGGTTGTTTATAAACAATATATGGTAGCTGTTTGTGGTTGTGCTTTTGGGCCTTGGGTGGTAGTAAAGTAGTTGGTTAGATATGTTTTGGTATGTAGTTATGTTTATAAACATGTTATATCATGAATGGGTGGTTAGTCGTTTTTTTTGTAGGACAAGGGAACTAAACTCATATAAGTGATGTATTACGGTTTAATCTTGAAATATAGTTGTCTATAATAGATAACAAGTTTTGGTAGCATTTCATTTTGTGTCCATTGTCAATACAAATGTTCAATGTACATTTATATGTGTAACATGAAAAATCCTTGGATTATTTAATCAATTTTCTCAATATGACGTGATTAAAAATAGTTTATCAGACAAATCTTCATGGTACCAAACTTTTGAACAACACACATTATCATTCATTACAATTTGTGAAAAAAACTTGGTAATTCTATAAATGTTATTTGATTAACGATTTATTATAATAATTCAACAACTATTTCTTTATAATCCATTTTCAATTAAACCTTAAAAAATGTTTAGTGATTCGTTCTTTAATAAAATGTGGTATGTAAAATTTCTAAAAACTACCCGTGTTTTTACACAGGTTTTACATCTAGTAATAATTATAATTAATATAAGTTAATTGAATAATGAAAATCGAGCGGAGCCCGAGTCAAGCTCAAGCTTAAAAAACTACCTACAAGCCGAGCTTGCATAAGTCAAACTAGCTAAATCTCAGACCTGATAAAACTCAGCTTGTTTGCACCCTATTTTTAGTAGAATTAGCATTTATCAACTATAACTGGCTACTGAAAATTAATTACACGTCTCTAGAATTATAGTCAAATTTAAATATCAGTATTATTATATTACTTAAAAATAATATCTAACGACTTTTCAAGCCACTAGAGAAGATTGGGTTCCCAAAAGTTTGGTCTACATGCAAGTTGTTTTGCCTATGGTCCCATTGGTGTTGTTCTAATTTCGTTCATTTATAATGTATATATCTATAAAGCCTACTTCTTTCCATATGCAGAATCAAAACACACACAACTATCTGTATTACCTTCAAGTGTCATAACACCAAACTCTTCTTCAATAAAGAGAAATATAGATACATAAGAGAGATGGATAAAGTGGTATTTCTTGAAAAGACAAAAGAGAGATCATTAAAGATAACACCGTCATGGGCAGTTGCAGTCGTAGTGTTTGTGATACTTGCCATTTCAATTGCTCTCGAATACATCCTTCATCTCATCGGCCATGTATGTATCCTCTCTATCCATATATATGTCTTAGCTATAAGAGGGTTTTTTTGGGATTTGCTTATTAAAACATTTTGTGTTCAAATGAGATGAGCATATTATATGTAATAAGTAACTTGTGAATCGTTACTTAAAACATGTTTATGTAACTAGTTTGAATAAACAAGCTTGTGCTTCAAATAATTGCTATTTGACTCTTAAAGAATTCTCTTAAAAAGTCCAGGTATTTCGAATTAACTATATTAATTATGGTTGATTTTTTTTACAACGTACAAAACACAATAATCAAGTGAGCAATATTTTTAAGCAATCCCGGATTATAAACACCCTTTAAATCACTTATATGATGTAATAAAATGTCGGAATCAAATACGCAATTTATATACATAATCCTAAACACATTCAAAAAAGTTCTATAAACTAGAAATCCCTTAAATCTAGGTTATTGGAACAAAACATCTTGTTTGTGATGTCTTGTGTAAAACTAAAACTAATGAAACAAAAACAAAGTGAGGATTAAACTAAAGTACTCTAATTTATGTTTTACATTTTACAGTGGTTACAACACAAACAGAAAAAATCACTTCTTGAAGCTCTTGAAAAGATAAAAGCAGGTAAATTTTGAATCTTTTAATTTTTATAACTTGCTCAAAGTATATATGTTTACATTTTAACTATATATTTTTCTTGAATTCTACTTTCAGAGTTGATGCTTTTAGGGTTCATATCATTGTTGCTAACTGTGGGTCAAGAACCAATTGCTAGTATATGTATTTCAAGTAAAGTTGCAAGAACATGGCACCCTTGTAATGATGATAGTGCCGACACTGACTTTTATGATCCTTGTCTTAAGAAGGTATGTTATATTTTCTTTGTTTTTTTTTTTTTTTTTTATCAAATTCATTTTTCTCGTTTATAATAGAGTAAATTGTCATTTTAGTCCAAATAGTTTTTTTTTCTCCTTTGGGTCCTTGACTTTTCTTTTTTCTTGCAATTTTGATTACATTGCCTAACTTAATCTAAAAACCAGGTTATAATCAGGAGTATTTTTGGCATTAAATTATTATGAGGTTTATAAATTATGTTGTAAACTACCCATAATTATCACCTCACAATAGTTATGCCAAAAATACCCATGGTTATAACCAGATTTTTAGATTGAGTTAGGCAATGTGATCAAAATGGCAAGAAAATGGAAAAGTTAGGGACCCTGAAAAGAAAAAAAACTATTTGGACTAAAATGACAATTAGAATTAAAATGACAATTTGAACTAAATCTCAGGGACTAAAATGACAATTTACTCTTTATAATAATACATAAATGGTAGGCGAATGCCGGGCCATATAGGCGGGGCCAGAAAATGTTAATATTGTCATTATATATGTTAAGGGGCTATAAAACAAAATGGAGTGCATTATTAACCTTTTTTCCGGGGCCAAAAAAATCTTAATATTGTCATTATATGTTAAGGGGCTATAAAAGACTAGGGAGTGCATTATAACTAAAATTTTACATATTTTTATGATATGAAAATGACCCCTCTTCTTCTTAAAACTAATTACTATAGTTTATTATACACTTTTGATGATTTTGTTAATTTATTTTTATGATGATTACCACTTCATTTTAAATGATCTAATATTCAATCAACCTTTATTAGGGAAAGGTACAAATGGTGTCAAACTATGGGATACACCAACTCCACATATTTCTCTTTGTGTTAGCTGTGGTTCATGTCGCGTATTGCCTTCTTACTTTGGCTTTGGGAAGACTCAAGGTATGATCTTGGATAACTTACAAGTACATACACACATATGTGTGTCTTTGAGCATTAGTTTTTATTCTCATTAGCAACTCAAACTCACATTATATATATACGTGTGCTAAATAGCAATTAAGTTTCAGAATTATTCCAATCACGTCACTCATATTTTTTTTTGTCTCAGTTAAGTCAATAAAGTTCATTGATGTTTCAATTTTAGATGTTTTACCTAAATGAAAGGTTATCCATCCTACATGGTATATATATATATATATATATTTGCATGGCTTATAAATGGCAACATGGATTAGAAAATTGCAAAATAATTTTTAAAAATTCTAAAAAAAATTAAAATTGTGAAAATCTAAATAAAAAAGTGAGAAAATTTTAAAAATGAATAAAAAAGTTTAATTTTTTTGATTTTTTTTAATAAAATCATCAAAACTTTTATAAAATTGCGAAATATAGTTAAACGAATAAACCGAGTTCAATAATTTTTTTAACTATTGTTTCAAGTAGGGTCAGTCTTGTATGTACATCGACTCTCTGGTTTCATAGCAAGATAAACAAAAGAGTCGCATACACAAGAAATAAAACACTTTTTTATATGAATTGTTGTAAACATAGAGAAACATTAGAAGTTTGTATGTAAAGATTAGAGCCCAAATGCAACAAAAGATTGAAAAAATCCCACAAGATAAATATTTACAAAGTCAAACTTCCACGTCAGCATGTTTTTTTAAATAATAAATACCATGTAGGATTGTGACCTGATATTCATATAAAATATCTAGCATATATTAGAACACTAAAACAAGCTTCAATAATTGTTTTATGAGTAATCTAATTAAAACATTCCTAAATTTTGATAACTATATTTTGTGAAATATTTTGTAACATGTAATTCAACTATGGGTAGTAATAGAAATCCTCTTACATACTTTTCAATTAAGTTATCTATGACAATCTGAAGAGATGTTATAAGAAAATGATTATAATATTAATTGATGATACTCTTATAATAGAAAATACCTTAGATATCACTCATCTACAATAATCTGACTAGGGTTTTTTATGCTATGAAAATGGATATAGATGAGGAGGTGGAAGGCTTGGGAAGATGAAACAAGGACATCTGAATACCAATACCACCACGGTACGTATATTTATATTTAAGTTTGAGCCGTTTTTTGAAATGTATAAAGTTCTATACCTTGGGTTTTTGGAAATTAATTTATTTATTATATAGCTTTTTGAAAATTGATAAAGTTGCATAATCTGGGTTTGTAAAAGTCCATATTATTTTCTATTTATATTATATCCTTAACTTCAGATCCCGAAAGATTTAGATTCGCAAGAGAGACGACATTTGGACGTCGACATTTAAGATCATGGAGCACATCGTCAATTCTCATGTGGATTGTAAGCACTTATTATTAAATATTTTCGATGGTCACATGTCCTCTAATACAAAAATATTGAGATAATAGATCATCTTGAGTAGTTATCCAAAAACTAATTAATTATATGTATTTTTTATTAAAATTAATATTATATATATATACATATACAACCATGTGGGTCAAGTCGACATTTTCATTAAATTGAATATAACATACACCGAAACATCGACTGTGACAACTGTTGACTCTACAATTATCCTATAGCTTGAAATACAGCCACAAACAAAGGGCCCATCATTAACTATTGTAATAAAACGTCGAACTAAAATTAATAACAAGTTGCATTTTATTATTTAAATAAAAATACTATATTCTAACTGCTAACACATAAAAAGTTAAAAACGAAATTACATGTCTGTAAAAATTGCTAAAGTAACATGACGGTGTTGCTCAAATATTTCTTCCACTGATAGCAGGTAATTATGTGATACTTCTATCACTAATCACTATCACATAAATTACTTTTTTTAGAACCATTTTAATTAGTATAGTTTCGCTTTTTTGGTTTCACTAGAACATGATTATTAATTATTTAACAAAAGTTGATTTTTAACTATTTATATTTTTGCTTCCAATACTTTAATTTACACTTAACAAGTCCCAAAAATGTTTATATAATTTCAAGAACTTACATGGTTAATTAATAAAAATTCTATATAATGAAGCTGTCTTCAACTAAAAGACTACCCTAAACTTTAATATGAAGTTTAACCATATTGGCATATTTTGAGATACATCTTTCTTATTTAACTAATTAAAATGTTGATGGTGAAATCAATAAAACCATATTGGCATATTTTGAGATACATCTTTCTGATTTACTTTATAGTAAAATTTTAAAGTGTTTTGCCTTTAACATTTATCAATAATAATTTTCATTTTTCTTCAAAAATTACAGGGTTGCTTTTTTAGACAGTTCTTCTCATCAGTAGCAAAAGTTGATTACCTTACCCTTAGACATGGCTTCATCAATGTAAGAACCTAAAACAACCTTCCAAACATATTATTATTATTATTGTTATTGTTATTGTTATTGTTATTATTAATGTGGCATTTCTATGAAGTTTTAAAAGAAGTATATTTATACAAACACAAGCCCACGAGCCCAATTTAGGCTCTTTTGGGATAATACCTGGATCGACAAAAGACTGAACTTGAAATTTCAAAGTCATTTATATAAAAAAGTCTTTAAGCATTTGCTCATCTATCTAAAACATTATATGTCTATCATAATCATATTTGTGTATATACAGACACATTTGAATCATTTGAGTCCCGAAAGTCAACATAAGTTTGATTTCCACAAATATATCACTAAATCACTCGAAGAAGATTTTAAAGAAGTCGTTGGAATAAGGTTAGTCATTCTATTTTGTTTAGAAGCTATTATAATATGTGTGTGCAGAACACTATATTGCAATTTGCTAGAAACACAGGCAACATTCATTTATTTCTTAAATTTTAAAAACTTTTAAAGTATAAGAAATTGGTTGATATGAAATATTTATTCATCTCTCCTGAGATTAAACAAATGAACAAATCTAAGTTTATGTACAGAATCTCTACATTTAAAAGGTTATATTACCTACACATGTTTAGGTAAAAGGTTAAAAATTAACTAAAAATATGAAGTGCAAAGTTTTAAAAGTATGAACCATTGATAAAAATTATAAAAATAACACACATTTGTGTCTAGATTTATTCTTTTCCTCACAACAATTTAGTGTTCTGTAACATATATATACACACACAATTTGATTCTTTAATTTGAAGATGAATCCTGTATAACAAGTTAATGTTTTGTATATGCAGTCCCATAGTATGGTTTTTTGCCGTTTTGCTCCTTCTCACAAACACCCATGGTATGTTAAATATTTTCTTAACGGTTATATTCTTCGTATATTATTCATAGAGGTAAAAGTTTTTACTAAAAACATATGCTCAAAGACGCGTAAATATATTGTTTCTCTGAATTAAATTCATTTTTTGTTGACAGATTGGTATGCATACCTTTGGCTGCCCTTTATACCGCTAGTTGTAAGTAGTGTTCTCATATCGATCATCTTGAGACCATGGGGTCAACATGTGTTGCTGATGACCTGAATTTGAAATAATGTAGATAATACTTTTGGTTGGAGCCAAGCTACAATTAGTCATAACACAAATGGGGAGGAGGACTAATGATATGGCAGATGTGGTGAAGGGTACACCCGTGGTTAAGCCTGCGGATGACCTCTTTTGGTTTGGTCGACCGCACCTTGTACTCCTTTTGATCAACTTCGTTCTCTTTCAGGTCCAAAACTTATTCTACCTTTACAGAATAATTAGTTTTGTGTCATTTTGACATTGTTATAATCAATTCTTACAGAACGCGTTTCAACTGGCTTTTCTTTGGTGGAGTTGGGTAAGCATCTCGGATTTGATACAAAAGGATTAGGGATAAGTTAGTTTTGCTTCTTATGGTAATAAGTATTTGTTTCTTTTTCTTGTAGGATACATTCGGTTTCACTTGCTTCCACCATCGAACTGAAGACATTGTAATCAGGATCACAATGGGGTGAGTTCCTGTTTCTCATGAGTCTCCTGTAACGAGGAGTAATAACCACAAGTCGTATCACGCGCTAATTTTAGATTGTGCTCCTTTTCAGGGTCGTGATACAGTTTCTTTGCAGTTATGTGACACTCCCGTTATACGCCTTAGTAACGCAGGTAAAGTTTCTGGTTAACTTCCACTTTGAAATGCATACCACATTAGTAAATGAACGGACATGTTTATGTACTTTAACTGAACGAACGAACACAAACACTCAAATGAACAAATTTTCTTGTTTATGTTTGCTCATTAAGAAAATTAATGTTTTCGTGTTCACTTATGTTCATTCGTTAATATTCAAAATGTATGGTTTACAAACATAAACTAACGTACACAAATGGCCATAAATGAACACAAACCAACACAAGTTAAAAAGTAAACTTCAATATCCAAATTAAGTCTAAAAGACCATCATTATTACATCAAACATTTCAAAATTAGCAAAGGGTTTTAAAATACGAAAATCAAAGCGATTTCAATATAATAACAATAATAAATAAATTTGAATGATAGTTTTAATGAACATATTTGAATGAACAAATACGAATCAACGTAAATGAAGGAATAAAATAAACATTCATGCACGCAAATAAACGAATGAGACAGTTGCTCATGTTTGTTTGTGCAACCAAAATAAAAAAAAATGTGTTCATGTTCGTTCTTTTATTAAATGAACGGACTTCCTCCAATTGGTTCACGTAAACAGGTTTGGTTGATGTAAACAAAAGGTTTAACCTATGACATTTTTTGCTAACTCTTCAACAGATGGGTTCAAGAATGAAACCAACCATTTTTGGTGACAATGTAGCAAAAGGACTAAAAACTTGGCACCATACAGCCAAAAAAAATATCAAGCATGGACACCACTCTAGCACAAACACACCATTCACAAGCAGACCCGGAACCCCACTTCATGGGAGTACATCCCCAATAAGTCTGTTGCATAGGCACCAAGAAGACAGTCTTGATAGCCCTTCAGAATCTCCAAGAGGTGAGCACGAGGGTTGGGCCAACGAGTCTTCTTTAAACGATCGGTACCAATACCATGAACCCGAAAACTTCAGAAGAGACAGCCACACTGATCTTGAGGAAGAAGAGATTCAAGAACTTGGCCCGACATCCACCCGGTTGCCATCTAGACCAAGACCTGTTAGAAGTCAAAGTGCAGTTGATATGACGGAGTTCTCATTCGGCCAGAGTAAGTAGATATATATTTTTGTTTATTCATAGCTAGTTGCGTTTGATGTACTATTCTCTATGTGCTTGTGCTGTTGTATACGGGATCTTTTTTCGATATACTGAACATGTAAGTTTAAAGCCAATGTAGAATAAGTGAAACAGTTGATTGCAGCCCCAAAACAGTTAAAACAAGTGTAATGATCGATGTCGTAAGCGTATATACTCGTCATATAGAGTGCTTTCTAATACGGAATCACCACAAATACCAATTAAGTGATCATTACAAAAGCCTATGTGATTTATTTGATTTGAAAAGAAAGCGAAAATAGAAATCTAAGTTTTCCATGTGTTTTACTAGAGAGTTAATTTTTTTCTCTCTCAAAACTCACTCAAATTTTATTTATTATTCTATCTTGTGTAATTTTCGAGTAGAATAATCTATACTATCTATAGTACATTTGAGGAGGATTGTCTTCTTACATTAAGTTTGATCGATATTTCTAATAATCTTTTTATTGGAAATGACATGTAATTACCATATAAGCATATCAAATAAGCATTTGTAATCAAAGGAAAAATATAATCGAACATGTCATCAAGATAACATGGTAATTGCACAAGACTGGAACACATAACTAAACTTGAGTGACTTTAAAGAGAATAACAAAAAAAAGATATCAAAGTGACTTGATTGTTGTATCAGTTGGTGTAAAGCATAAAACTGGAATACAATAATTTTAATTTTGTGGGTGGACACAGGACAACTTTTTTTTTTTAATAAAAAAACTCTCTTAAAGATTAAAATGATTTATCTATTCTATTTATACTACTTTCAACTTAGTATGAGTATGAGTATGAGTATGAGTATGATGATGTATGATGTGCGTGTAGTGTTATAGATTTTTAATGTATATTTTAAGCCCTTTAACACTTTTTAGCCAAGTTTTAAATTTATAAAACACGATATTTACTAACACTAAACACACATATGGGCAAGTGCACCCATCGTGAGCGTAGTATATATAGTGTTGGTAAGATACCGAAATCGTCCAAGGACACAAGAGCTTTTAATACCGGTTTATCCTCAACGTCTAATCAAATCAAAAGTTTAGAAAAACGTTTTAAACTAGAAAAATAAAACTAACTAAAATGCTAAAAAATAAAATAAAAATAAAAATAGATAGACAAGACGAATCACTTGGATCCGACTCGTGTTTACTGTAACCTTTGATTATTTCTGCACTTTTGCACTTTTTAAGAGATTATATTAGTTATTGTAGTAGGCCCCTCTTCTGAAGGTGACGTTACCCTCAACCCAGTAGTTTGAGTCAGCAATGATACAATCCTAAAGGGTTGGATTATTGAAAGATAATTAATTAAGTTATTAATGTATATTGTGGTAGGCCCCTCTTCTGGAGGTGACGTTACCATCGGCTAAGTAGTCTGAGTCAGCAGGGATACAGTCCTAAGTAGCCGGGTTAAAGTTTTAATAATAGTTTACATATGAGGGGATCAAGGAGTTCGGACCTCCGCCATCCAATACCAGTGGGTATTGAAGGAGATCCTACTAAAGTTGACCCAGGTCCTTGCAGGATCTATACACTGAACAAGGCAAGACTCTTACCAAACCGTTCCCTTAACCCCCGACCAGGTAGCCAACATACCTCCATATAGACCGTGGAGATATGAATGGTGAAAATCTTTTATTTTATATAGACAGTAAAATAATGCCAAGACACCACGGACAAACGATAAGGAAGATTCACCTTCAACATAAGAAACTAGTTATTAAAGTCATTAATACATAACCAAATAAAAAGTGCGAAAAGATTAAAAATAAAAAGTATTACACTAGACACTTGTCTTCACCAAGTGATGTAAGAGACTTAGTCAAACATGGCATTTGATTGTCAAGAACTCTTACGATCAATCTTGGATCCCGAGACTACTCACACACTCTATGATGGATGATGGTGGTGGATGTGGGTTGTGATGGTGGTGGTGGGTGGGTGAAGTGTGAGAGAGGTGGTTTGCCAAGGGATGGTTTGCAAATGAGCCAAGCACCCCTATTTATAGTCTGCACAGAAGCCCGGACACGGCCCCGTGTCCATTGGGCACGGCCCCGTGTCCACCCGTCTTCTCTTCCTTTATTAAATGCAGTTTGTCTGCATTAGTTGACCACGCCCCCGTGTCCGCTGGGCACGACCCCGTGTGCAGAAGCGTATCTATACTATCAAGATTTCCTCAGATTCTGCGAATCTTAGAGTTGACCACGGCCCCGTGTCCGCTGGGCACGCCCCCGCGGTGGGTGATAGAAGCTTCTACAACTTTGTCTTTTCTGCAGACACTTGGGTACGCCCCCGTGCTCATTGAGCACGTGGCGTGTTCAGCCTTCTGTTCTCTTGTTTTGCTTGGGAAGATGCTGTCGAGGGGTCGGGCATGCCACGTTTATTCATTTTCTTGTATTTATGTTAGATTTAGCTGCCTTTTTGCTTCTTTTGTTCATTTGAGCTCATTAATCCTGAAAATACAAAAGGAAGACAAAAACACACTTTTTTCCAACATTAGTACTAAAAAAAGGTTAATTTAATGCCACATTTGATGTAATTTATATGTTGCATTTTACGCACATCAATGTATACTACTTTCGACTTAACTATCCTTAACCATTTACAGAACAAACTCAAACTTTAAACATATCTGATGAGTGTCGTAAGGGTCATGCAAAACCTAATTAAACTAAGTAGATAGCGTAAGTTGGGTATCATATCCATGGAGAATCTGTGGTTAGTGTAGAAGACTTTAACTAAAAACTAAAATTATCTAATTTGAGGGTTTGATTATTTGATTTCATAAACATAAAAACTAATTAATAAAGTTGTTATCAGGATGAGAAAAGTAACCTCCACCTGGAATCCCTATTGCCCGTTTTAACATAAAAACCCGTTAACGAATTCATAACACCACATAGACATGGTCTTGGAATTAATGATTTTGATTAATTATTAGGGATAGTTTTTAAGACTCACCATACAACCTAGTAACCCGTTTAGTTATACCAATTACCCACCAATTTACCAACCCGCTAGCAATGCAAGGAAATTGCCAATACGCTTAATAAACGAAAAACAATTCAAATATAATAAAATGTTTCACAAAATCAACACAAGTGGTCAAGATTTACTAGTTAAACAAAATCCGAAAAAACAAAGTTTAATGCAAAACGAGACAATCCTTCATCCGTGCGGAAGTCACAAGCGTTTAGCCGTGCATGGAAGTCATCACAGCTTCAGTTATGATCGAGAATTGATTGAACGTGAAGGAACAACTTGAAAGATGGAAGAATACTGAGAAAATCGCCTAAAATCGCCCTTTGGTTCGTCTCTGACGACTGGGAATGGAACCGGGAAAGTTTCCATGCAAAACTAGGTTTTAAACCCAAAATTCACCGCCATACACTATCGTGCCATGCGCCAGAACCACTCTGCTCCCTCGCGTGGCGCGAGGGAGTCAAATTTGACTTTTATTGACTTTGTGCCTGTCATGCCACGCGCCAGATCAAGTGTGCTCCCTCGTGTGGCGTGAGGGAGTCAAGTTTCCAGAACTTGTACTGTAGGCCCCGTGTTGACCCGTCAAACCCATTTTCCCACTTGGATGCTCATTTTTTTCTCATTTAGACCCTGTTAATCCTGAAAACCCCAACGCGTGATAAGCACATATATCAATACGAGTAAACACGTTTAAATACTTAAAACCGACACAAAACTATACAAAATACAACATGTTTACACCCGCACATCACATCCCCATACTTATCTTTTTTCGTCCCGATAAAATTATTTGCAATGGAATCACAATCAAACTCACTGGCCTTTAATATATTTCGTTACTTTATTAAAATGAATCTAATCATACTTTAACCAAGATTGCGGGTATATGATCCACCTAAACCCAACCGACGGTTTCCAAGCCCTTGTTCATAATCCATTAAGTTCAAGTGAATTATTCATCTATGGATCACACACTTAAAAGACCACAACTCTACCTAATCCCGCTTCAAGCTTATGAGTTTACCGTCTATATAAAAAACTCTTATATATTTCCGATTAAATTTATGATGGATAATGGATGATGGTCATGAGCTTTGATATGCTTTTTCTTATGGTCAGCTTAGCGGACATACCCCGCCCGAGTCACCATCCTAGTGGTTAATGCCATAAGCTTTACATTTTTATCATTTTTTTCTAACTCCACTTAGAGGGTATGTACCACCCGTGTCACCACACCATCCCAGTGGTAATACCATAGGGTTCGTCAATACACACTAGCTCATATGAATGGATATCTATCCATTCATAAAAAGAAACATATGTGCCATTTAACCGGAATACTAATAAGTTTTTTATTTATCACGGTACCCCTTATTGATAACGGTACCCCTTATACTTTCTACAGTTTCGGCTTTGCTACAGCTCCTAAGGTGAGAACCCACAAGACTCCTAATATTTAAGTATATTATATCGATCCCAAGGAACTTTTCAACCAGCTAGGCCTACCCACATATCCTAAGCTAGACGCATCCTCGACCGTTTCGTTAACTCATATATATAATAATCAAAAACCAATGATCTGATTATACCTATCATTTTCCATTTTGCTTGCAAAATCTTTTGGGACATTTTCAAAATTTTTCATTTTTTTAAGATTTTTGGTTTTTTTCCATTTTTTTTATTTTCTAGTTTTTTTTAACGACCAGGACATGGCACTGACTAAGACACAACTAGACGCTAGTTTCCCCTCCCCACACTTAAATTTTGCATTGTCCTCAATGGAGCGAGAAACTATCTATTAAAAAAACTAAAAATAAAAATACAACAATAACAAAAATGGAACTCCCCTGGTTTAAAGCGGTAGAATCCTCATAAGTCGTGTTCCACAGCGACCGTATAGCATTTCATTCGCGTTCGCATTCTGCAAAGACTAGGTTCGCTCTCTACAAGTGGTATTCAAATCATCCCCGTCCAAATGGAGATTGAGTATGGATAGTTCTGACTGAATCCTTGGATTCTACTAAAGATCCCCACACTTGGCAAACGCATCCGTGGAAATAATTATTACTAGATAACTTGCACGAACACACACGCAAAGCAAAACAAAACAAATATACACTACTCTACATCCTCGGGCTGCCTCCTAAGAGCGCTACGTTTATGGGTCTTCAGCCAGAGCGTACCTGGTATGCTCAAGGTGGTTTAAAAGAATGCTTGCCTCCGGACTTCTCTAAATAACTTGGCTTCCAATAGTCTGGAAAATTTTCATCCTCACGCTAGTTATGATTAAACTTGGCCTCATCGCCCCATGCGTTTCCACCATCAGGTGGTTTACCTACTATTTCTCTCTTTCGCTCATTTTCCTTCTTCACCGGCTCTCTCTCTCTTCTTTTCAGCCGCAGACCTGTAACACTTAATACCAATCTAATCAAGTGTGTCCTCACTTACACATATAGTGGATGGAGGAACACATTTGTTAGTAGCAATTGCTTCACATAGATCATCAACAACGTCGTAAGTAATGGATTTTGAATTAACATTAAATATTAACTTACGATTCACAGCGCTCATCGTGATCAATCCATCTCTGCAATTAATTTGAGCGTCGGCGGTATGCAAGAATGGACGACCCCAGAATCACCTTTTGTTGCTCGTTCATCCTTGTTGGTGCATAATCTAGTACCATAAAATATACCGGGTAAAATAACTCACCCAACTGGATCATCACATCCTTTACAACCCCACGAGGTTGTTTCCAGGTATCATCCGCCAAAACTACCTTCTTGTCAAAATCATGTAGCGGACCAAAGTCGTACTGGTCATGCAAACTTCCAAGGAGAATACTCATACTCGCCCCATAATCCAATAAAGATTTGTGGATCTTCAGCTTTCCCACTTTAATTGGAACGAGCGGTGCCCCTGGCTCACTTTCCTCTCCTCCATCTATTTCCTCTCATACACCTGCAACTACTTGAGACGGAGAAGTTAAGCATGTATCAACAAATTCAGAAACAGGAGTGATACTTACTGAATTAACTCTTGCATGATGTTGAGGATTCTTTGTGGTGTCACTAGGCAGTCTGCCCGAATCCTTCCGTACTTGAGCCACATCAGTTGCCAGTTAAGCAATTTGCTTTTCTAAGGTTTGATAAGCCTTAAACTAAATCTCTTGATCCTTTCTGATTTGCTTCAAAATTTCCATCATCTCACTGTTTGATCCTTCATTCTGATTGCTAGCTCTACCTTGATCCGAATTTTGATGATAACTTCTTTGAGTGCACTGGTTGTAACCACCTTGGTTGTAGGTCTGATTATTGTACCCAGATTTTCGGTCCTTATCTTGCTAACTTCCTTGATTTGGTACCTGAAATTTTGATTCAATTGATTAGTAGTATAATTGTACCTTAAATTAGGATGATTATGCAAACCTGGGTGATATGTGTTCAAGTTCATATCATAATTCTTTTGCTCTCCATACACCATGTTCACGTCCTCCTCAGCCGCAACAAATTGACTCGGTGTCACACCCTGACTTTTGCGGAAGCGTGATTTGGTGTGACTTGCTTAATATCATTGCATTCAACCATAACAGACAACTATATGATGAACCAAGATGTTCATCCATAGAAAATTTTCAAATTAATACAACCGTCATTGTTTAACATCAAACTAAGACTTCAAGTTTAGATCACATGGCAACCAAAGCTTAAAGTTCCATACTGGACTTCTCAAAAGACACAAACAAAATAGGTTTCGAGCCATGTATCTTATCCAAGACAAAATACATATCCCAAACCCTTCAACTTCAGATGACACATTTTATTAGAGACATGACTTGTAAACTCCAACGCCCGCCATATCCATACTTAATTTCCTGAAATACATGTAGTTTGAAAACATCAACAAAAGTTGAGCGAGTTCATGTGTGTGTGTTTGTGAATAAACCTTTGGAACATTTGTAAGTATGTTTGTATGTATTTGAAAACCCGGTATGAAAGCAACAAGGAAACATATCAAATAATGTGTAGCTAATACATTAATATCCGTGACACGGTGCAGGAAGACTCAAACCTAGCAGACTTTGTCAATAAGACATAGTCACCACATGGTCCACTCGACGGACTCATGGGTGGGGCTCGCTACACCTAAATAGATCTATCACTCATGTCCCTCGGTCCTACTACGAGGATTAATGGCCTTAAGAGTGCGCCTACCCATTCACATGATCTACTGTACTTTCCAAAGCTAACCATACCAATTGTAATTGTATGTAATCATTTTGTAACATGTACTTCACCCCCGAAGTTATAAAACCAAAGCAGGTTAAAGAAAAGGGGGAACATGAACTCACATGTTTGCGTTCTTCGAATCCGCCTGTAACTCAAAGTTTCCTCTGTTGTACACGACTACCTACAACGTACTATGGTCTATTAAACGAGTGGGTCTTGCCTTGACTTGGTATTAATTAGTGTCTTTGAGTTACGTTTCTTGGTGTCATCAATGTTATTCCAAGTATATAGTTATTTGTTAAAATAATAGATATTTTAACTTAAATTATATTTGTTAAATTTTGGAATAATTGTTAAAACCATATATTTAACTTAATACTTTTCAAGTATTTATACTCGTATATCCTTCCCAAGGATGGGTGTATTCGTATTCTTGTATCCTTATACTTGTATATTTTTTCCATGTATTGGGGTCGTATTCCGGTGTGTATTTGTACGTGCAAGATTACGCATTTCTCATAATTATTAAGTATCCTTATACTTAACATTATATTAACTTTTCCGGAATAATATCCTTAATAAAAGTCCATATATATTTCCAAAATATATATTACGAGGAATATTACTTAGAAAAATTATTTATAATTTTTCTTTGGCAAAAATATTTGTATTTTTTTATAAGTTCCAATAATAATATATTTTCAAGTCTAACTTAGAAAATATATATATAAACTTATTTTCCTCCAAAAATGATATATTTCACATTTATTTGAGAAAATATATCTTTCTCCCAAAAAATATTGTATTTCATGTTTGTTGAGAAAAAATATATATTTCTTTCAAAATAATATATCTTCTAAGAGTTTCAAGAAAAGTATATATTTATACTTTCAAAAAATAATATATTTTTCCTTTGTCAAAAATATGACATATTCTTATAGTAATTGTAAAAATCATATTTTCATTTCCTTGGTGTCCAAAATATTATTTACCAAAATATGCATATGAATAAGTTATATTCCTTGGTTCGGTTTCATCAATATTTTGTGTATAACTTGTATCTTCATATCTTTGGAATTTTGGTAATATTTTGGATTGTAATTCTTGGTATTTTGGTGTGTTATATTATTCCAAATCCTAAAATATTATAACTAATACACAAAATATACAAATAATCACACACATGGTGTCTTCTAAATATATATTTCCTAAATACATATTTAGTCACTTTTATTTATGAAAACCAACCTCCAATATTTGTATTTTTGTAACAAAAAATTATGGCAAAGTTTATGTAAAAATTCATGGTTTAGAATATACTTGTAAGTGTATGTTAATAAATATTTTTCTAAGTGTTTAGATTTTTAGAAAATTTTGCCATAGTTTCCCCTAAAAATGGAGGTTTCCATGCTTTCAAGCATATCATTTTCTTTTGTAAAAATCATCACAATCCATTCACAATCAATAATAAACAACCTTTACTTACCAATTTTGCCAAAAATAAGTATAATCTACTACTTCATGAACTTGAATATTTGTAGGAACTTACTAGTGTTATTAGTAAGCCTTGTTATCCTTTAAAGTGTGATTAGTTCTTTAAAAACTTCATTTTTAAAGAATATAGATGTTTACAACTTCAAATTATGTTTTCTAAAAATACTTCTTTATGCATTCTTCTTGTTACACAAGTGTTTCTACACTTGTTCAACCACTAAAAATAAGATTTGTTTATGTAATATCCAAGATCTAGCAAGTCTTATATTTTTAACTTGGTTTCTTTGGAAATCATCCATAAATCTTTAGATCTACAAGTATCACAACTTACTTTGATTTTATTTTTCAAGAAAACATTTCATTCATTCAAGTTCATGACTTTTGTGAGGATAACCCATTAATCTTTAACACTTTCATCCTCTCATCTTGCTAGATTATGTTTTTAATCATGATCTAGCAAGATCACATGATGATCTACATCATTTACACAAGTAAACAATGATCAACAAGTATATCACACATAAACAACATGAATTCTTTAAGATTTAAGCTTATGTTCAAGTTTTATTCTTGTGATTCTTCATGTTCTTCAAGAATATCATTGTGAATCTTCTTTTAACCACTTAAAATGGAAGTAAAATGGAAAGATCATGGTTCTTACCACTAGCTCAAGGCTAGGGATGATCAAGAGGAGAAAACAAGTGGATAAAAGCAAACGGTGAAGGTCCTTCAACTTCCGAAAGCTCCTAGCTTCTTTATTATGCTTCTAACACCTTTGTATAAGTGTGGATTTAATGGAACTTGATTGAATGATGTTGGTGTGTGGGTGATGGATCATGGCCGTAGCCAAGGAGAAGAGAGGAAGGAGTGTTGTGTTGTTTGTGAGTTTGTGAAATTGTGAAGTTAGGATCCTTAGGTTACTTCTTATAATCTCTAATACACAAGTTTCCAATGGTTATAATGTTTAGTAAAGTGGTATCAAGATCTATTAAACAATCAAATAAAATCTTTGGTGGGGCCACCATGTTGGACTGTAATACCCTAACACGTTTAACCTTAAAACGACGCAGCGGAATTTCGAGTCTGAAAAATTTCTTTCATGACATACATCTTGACATTCTAAACGTTCATTTTATAATATAAGAACATAACTTATCGGCACTAAATTACATATTTAGTCATTCCCGTACAATCCGTCTTGTGACTCGATCTTCGATCTCTACTCCTTAGTAATCCTCATGGCTTGTACTACCTGCGCTCACCACATTAAATTCATAACGTTAGTACGTATCATAAGCATACAAGACTTGTTCACGTTTACTTTTCATTTCATTAACTCTTTACATCCCGGCTTTCCTTCTGATCATACGATCCGTAGTGAGACTTCCTTGGTATTCCTGCGTTACACTTCATCACCAGGCACGCTGTCATTATAGTTAGTACTCAATTTCATTGGATGCATGCGTGCATACTTTCATACAACCTATACATACACTTACGATCACACATAGCAACATACATACCTATGTACCTACATACATACGTACGTGCATACCTAAATACATCCCTTCACACATACATACATACATACATACATACTTACATACCTACATACATACATACATACATACCTACATACATACATACGTACAAACATACATACATACTTACATACATGCATACATACTTAGTCCATACCTTCTCACAACTTACATACGTACATACCTTCGTACATACTCACTTGACTACATATACATACCATCTACATACACCCTTACATACATACACTTATCCTTATACAACATACATACGTATACACTTACACACATACATACATTTATATTTTCAATCACCCATAGCAATATACCCGACTCATACTTGCCTACTCATATACGTCTTCATATATATATATCCTTATGTACTCGCTTTCACACTATAATCTTACATACATTCGCGCATACACGCTTACATACACTTCTACATATGTGTAAAGAGATACACAACATCCATACATACCTATCCACACATACGCTTACCATAAAGGTCACAAAACAAGAGTTAAATTAGTCATACGCAACTTAAAACGCGTTTAAACGAGTTCCCAAGCCAAAACTGAGCAAACGAGCAACTTTCGCCAACCAGGGGGGGCTCGCGTGACGCCAAGGGCCCTGGCGTCACGCTAGGCCCCTGTTTTGGCAGAAGATGTGCAGCAACTTGCTGCATATTCCCAGCACGATCCCGTTTCACGGAAACGAGCATAACTCTCTCGTTTTTTATCCGTTTTACCTGATTCTTTTTCCTACGCGTCCGTAATTTAATCCTCTACCCTGTGGAGTTAAAAACCAACATCCAACATAATAAAATTTCATACTTCTAACTCTTCGGCTTATTACCCTTTTCCCAAACTTTGACCCATTCGTGCATTCATCAACATAACTTGGTTATTTTACCATAGCACCTTATAAACCTCACAATATCCGTGACGTCTATCATAACCTACTAAATTCTTGGATGTCTTGCATCCTCTTAACATATTATCGTTCATATGCTTACTTTGACCCGTTAAGGGTATTCGCGCATTAATTGGTTTATGACTGACCAAACCATCATCCCCACTTCCATACTTGTCCAAAACATTACTCTAATCGAATAACTTGCTTCTAAACTACTTTTAAGATCGTTTACCCCAAAATACCCATCAAGGGCATTTTGGTCAACCTTAAACCCATCACTTACGACGAAAGACTTTAACACCTATTTGACCTCAAACCTCATGTTTAATTCATTACAACACTTTATTACTTACTTGTACTAAGAAGTGATTACGGAAATCACTTACCTTATGCGTCCGTGCTCGTATCCGATTCCTCGCCTTTTCTTGACCCGTTATCCTTTCAGGCGTGAGTCCATCTTGACATGCTTCCTATACTCTCTTTTCATCAAGATCACGCTCCTATTAGCATATGCATTCGTACATGTTAACAATCATATCAATCGCATATTTCACCCTTAACTTTCATTAGTCCTTTCTAGCATACATAACTCATATGATTATATTCATATCCGTTTAACTCTTGTAATTCATCATATAATCACAAATAACACATATTGACATAACATGTACCATACGACTTCCTATAATCCTGCCTTTACGGCAACGTGTCAATTCATGTTTCTTACACTTAGTTGACTTTCGAAAGTCAACTATTAACCATATTTAACTATCGACTTATCAACATATACCCGTAACATCGTAATCGACCATACGGACGACACTATATTCATTTTATCATACACTTGATGTAAGTACTACCTTTCAAGCATAACTTACAACTAATTCAAGCATGAATCCTCTAAACTCATACATAACTCATCAAATCCTTCTACTTATCATTATATATCATTCCAAATGAACATTAAACATAACATCATCATATTCCTATACTTTCATCTAACAATAATTCGTCATACCCACATAATACATCAATCATTCAACAAGACTTGAACATAAGAGGTGATTCTAGTCATCATCTTCACCCTAACTAACGGGTGTCACCTCTAATCATCAAATTAACGCAAACCATTCATAACCCATGTTCTACACGAGGATTCTAACCCTTGTACATGATCAATCTCATATTAACTCACGGATTAGAACATAACCCACTTCACCCATGATCACCAATCTTATATTTAAGACATACCTTATGATCCCATCGTGTTGGTGATCATTAATCCATGCTCGGTTATGGATTTCAACTTCATCTTGCCTTCCAATTTGAGCTTAAAGACGATTTAGGGTTTGAGGCTCCATAGGAGCCTCCTGATCTTTCTCGAACACACACGTATGTGTGTGTTTGTGTGTTTAGTTATTTTATAACTTAACTTTCATTTGTTCCACTTTAGCCCCTCGGGTTTACCTTTAAAACATAACTGACACTACCCTCATCATTTAATACTTTTGACCATACCTTTAACTAGGTTAAATAACCTAGTTATTTATTTCATGACGTGTCACATAAGAACTTACGACAAATATTAACATTCAGATTTTGGGGCGTTACATGGACGGTCATAGGTGGGGGTGTCTAGATGTAGGTTGTAACTAGTTAGTTTGAGTATAGTTGAAATCTAAGTGTATTGGTTAGGGTATTGGTTAATAGGTATTTATATGATGTGTTATGATGTTCGGGGACCATAACTAGCTTGGTAATGTTAAGATAGTGATTCTAGTAAAAATTTGGTGTTTCGGGTAGTGTCCGGTTGTTCGGTTGGTTACCGGTTCGTTAAGGTGCTAAACTATGCAGTTTAGTGTGCTTTATGTACCCTTTTATGACAGTTTCGATTCCCGACACTTAGGAAAGTATTCAGGACCATTTAAGCATATTTCTACATGATATTAGATTGTTTAAATGCTGAATTTTGCTGAAGTCTGTAGAATTCTGTAGTTTAAGTGAGTTTTAGGCACTTTCCGGCACTTAAACTATCTCTAGGAAGGCAGTTTTATGATCCTTACTTTCCTACACACTATACTAGTGTAAGACTTGGTTTCTGGCTCATTCTGTGTCTCAATACAATGTCTGTCTATCTGCTGAACTCTGTTAGCATTTTCTGATTTGTCTGATAATTGTGCTAGCTTTGTTTCGTGCATCATTTCAATCAATAAAGTTTGCATGCAATAATGTTATGTCATTTGCAATATATGACGCATATGTATGTATGATAACAATATTCAGAAAGAATTATAGTCATAAATTGTAAATCATCACAGTCATTATTCATTAATTATTGTCTAATTAATTGTACGGATGCATGCAATTTGACAGTTGTCACATTCTCCCCCTGTTAAGAAAATTTCATCCTCGAAATTTATACTACCTTAACTCCTTAGGGTTACATTATGCATGTATGGATATGAATAATACTGAGGTTATAACAACCCTAAATTGAACCGACACTCTCCCGAATATTTTTCCAACACCCTAATATATTTTAAAATATCCTAATATGTCTCTAAATACACCCCGTATGTGAAAACTAAGCCCGAAATATAAAATAGCATTTAAAATAAATAAAAAACATGAAATTTGGGGTTTAGGCGGGCCGCGTAAGCCACCCCTTAAGCCTTACGCGGGCCGCGACAAAGTGAAAGTTGGCGAAACCCTGGGCCGCCACGTGGCCCAACACCCGTCGACCCTATATGCTGACCCGGATCAGCTATGCCGTTGACTCCCTTTGACGCGGGCCGCGTAGCCCGTTGTCTTACCTTACGCGGGCCACGTAAAAAGCCAAATCAGGCCCTATAAGTAGCATGCATTGGCCTTCAGTCTGAAATCTTTCACGAATACTTTCTCTCTCGAATTTCTTAAGGAATAGGCATAATCTCGGGTATAATACCCCGCTAATTAACGAAGTCCTGATCCGTTGTAAGTATTATAACCCCTGGATACGTATTAGATACTCTGCCCGATTGATCTAGGGTTCTGTAACGGCTGTCGTGGTTCTGCCCGACGTAGTCGTTGGAATACCGTCTCGGGGAGGGTATTACTAATGTTAAAATGAGTTATTATACTAACACGTGTGCATTTGCGTAATTTATAGATAATTCCCAGGGAACCCTTACTGAAAACCTAAGATAGCAATGTGAGTAATCTCCTTTTTGCAAATTGTTTTTACAAAACCTCACATGATTAATTATATATTAAACAGTTATTGAGTATTCGTAAGGATACAATTATCGTCGGTATGTTGGGGTTTTGTATACAAAATTAGTTACTGCCTTGTGATGAGTAACTTTTCCACAAGTCGGGTTTGACAGTACCGTGGGTGGTAATTGATATGACTTGGAAACAAATATAATTGCGAGACCGCCCTCAATACTGTACAATGGTTTTTATTAAAACTTGATTGAACTAGGATTCACTCACCCGTATTTCCCACTGACACAATGTTTTTAAACGCGTTTCAGGTAACAAAATGTGAAAGCCAAATAGAAGCCAGCTGGACAGTACTGAAGGCTTGGAAAAGTGGCAATAAAGTTACCTAAAATAAAATAGATGTTTTTATTAAATAAAAATAGGATTTATTCCTATGAAAATGTGTGTACTGCAAACTTGGGTTTTGTCCCATGTGTTTAATATTATGAAAATGTGGTATTTTACTCTGATCAAATATTTCCTAACTACGGTCCTGATGAAAATTCCGCTGCCAAATTAGACAATACCAGATACCACCAAAACTGGTCGCGACCGCCCGTTCCTGTATTTGTATAGGGGGACGGGGGTTGCGACAGAAGGTGGTATCAGAGCTAAGCCACTGATTCAGCCACAGAAGTGTTCTGCTGACATCAAAATTCAAATTGTTAGGAAATAAATTACGGGAATACGTGCACAATTGTATTTTCTTGTTATGTGTTATTTGACTATTTGTTAGTTTACAGTATGAGCGACCAAGGACCATCTGACGCGTACCGTCAATTGTCTGGTTCGCCTAGAAGCGAAGGTGCCTCTTCTCAGCCTGCCCTCTCAGGGTACTCTGCTGATACGAAAGAAGGAATATTCGTGTTTAAAGCTCAGTCCGAGGAGCCATTCCCTCAGAAAAAGAGAGGATGGTTCAGTCGAGGGGCACATGAGCGTAGGAAGCGTATAAAAAAGTTACAAGACCAGAAAGCACTAGCAGCAGCCGAAAGAGAAACCGATGCCTATGCCCAGGATATGATTAATAGGGGTATAGCCAACATCCACATCCTAGCAATGTAACACCCCGAAAACGGGTTTGGTAATCAAACCATGTTTATACTAAAAGACGGGTAATTTACCTTTTGTGGTAAAAGTAACCCGGTGAATATTAGGATTCTTAAATAAACAAGCCTATTATTAAAATAAAAGTTAAATGAAAGTTTTCGAAGAAATAAAGTTTATAGAAGCCCGAGATAACGGGACTTAAAATAAACTTAGTCGTAAATTCCCCGAACTCATTAAATTAACTAGGAATGTTTAACCTAGTTTAAAAAGTGGTAATGTTGTTAGAAGTTAAGTAGGTTGTGACCTATTTAATAAACTAACCAAACAAGAGGGACCAAATGCGGGTAAATGGAAAGTTAAGTTATAAAAAGAAAAAAAACTTAAAAATAAAACACACATTCAGTGTGTGTTGTGGGTGTTCGGATCGACCAGAAGCATCCCCAGGAGCTTCGAAACCCTAGCTTCACTATAATCATCAAATTGAAGGCTCCAACGAAGCCTGAATTCACATTTAAACATGGATTAATGATCACCCAAGCTAGGGGATCACAAGGTATGTAAAATCTTGATGTTTGGTGAAGTTGTAAAAATTTGATAATCATCCTAATCGCGAATTAGGCATGGATTAGAGAAGCTATGGCTAGATTAGTGATGTATATTTGCTTAGAAACAAAACCCTAAGTGAAAATCATACATAACATGCTATGAATTGAAGGATTTGATGAATTAACACACTTAGATAAGTGGGTTTTAATGTTATGATGAAATTGATGATATAACTATGCTTAGAATCAACATGCATGATAACGAATAGAAGGTGTTTAATTAAACCATGAAGTTGGGTACAAGATCATACTTCTCACGAAATGGGTTTTGTATGATATAAAAGAATTGATGTTAAGATCATGATATAGATGCTTGAAATCATGTTACCTAGTAGTTAGTGTGTAAATTTGATTTCGTTAAGAGTTCGGATGAAATGCCTAAGCGAAATTCAATAAACCAAATGTGCATTGAATAAGTTGATAAGTCGATTGACTTTAAAAAGTCAAAACGACCAAGTATATGATCGAATGATAAGTTCGATATAAGAAGCGTAGGATGGAATAGTCGTAAATGATTATGACTAACCTAACCATCTTACAATTACAATGATAGATTGACGCTTGGCAAGCTAGGTGAAAGCTTGGGGAAGGAAGCGGGTCAAACGAATCAAGAATGAAGGAAAAGCGTAATTCGGATGCAAGGTAAGTATATCTTACACTAGTCATATATTTTAGAATATTCTTTTGTCGTATTAATTACGAAAAAGAAAAATACCTAATTGAGATATGGTGTTCCGGAGTGTAGTCGTACGGAACAAGATAATCAAATATGATAAGAAACCATAGTGATGGCTTAAAATGAGTTAAATCGGTAATTCGATCATATTATGACGAATGAAACATGTACTTTTAATGGTTACCATATAAGGTAAATCATAATAACCAATAAGGGCAAAATGGTAATTTGGTCACACGTTGACCATAACCGTTAGTTTTGAAAGACAATTATGACGTAAGCCATAATAGGCCAAAAAATGTTAAGAAAGGAATTTATAAGTAAAATGACCGCACGGTGTAAACCGGAGCGAGTCATATATACGAGGTGGTAATAAATGTCATCTCGCTAGTATAATCGGTCATTTAGACCAAACGGGTCAAAAGGTGAAATTATCACCCTTTGGCGATATCGACTAATGGGTTGTCAAGTTGTATGAATTTTAGGAAATAAATAGCACATGGATGTTTACATCGCTATTACTTAGTGTGACAACCCTCAAAATTTCAGGTACTGTACAAATTAATTAATCTTAATTACGTGCTTAATGACTGTGCTTGATTACAAATGACAATTTAAACTTCTCTATGATTCTATATCATATATACATGCATCATATTTATACAGTCACACCATTCATTACACACCAACATTAGTGACATACTTGATGCACTCAGCACAGTTAACACACTGAACGGTTGATTCAGAAATAATGCTGACAATGCCAGCACATAGACGGACAATGTTTTTATGGCCAGTATGAGCCAGAGATAGGATACTACACTGGTTTGGAGTGTAGGGAAGTGAGGACCATAAGACTGCGTCATTAGGTGATAGATATAGTGCCGAGAAGTGCCTAAAACACACTTTAAATGCATAATTCTGCATTTATTAATAAAATTCAGCATTGTAATATGCTAGTAAAGTACAAAAATATGACAGAGTAGTCCTGTATACTTTCCTAAGTGCCAGGAATGATGTCGTTACAAAAAGATGCATAAAAGACACTATTCGGTACAATTTAACGCTTTAACGGAACGATACGTAACCGAACAACCGGACATTACCCAGGACACCAAAATTTTGTCAGAAATATTATTTTATCATTCTTAATTATTTACGGTCACAAAAATCCCCATACACTATAGAAACATGGCATACACCCACTATTCTTGATAATACCCTTAACCTTCTAATTAAATACCTATTAGTTACCAATTTTTTTTTCATATTACCCCCCCCCCCCAACCGAAAATCCTGCCCATGATTACAAATATATTTTGTTTGGATATGATTTATATTCTCTTGATCCTTGATTGGCCAAAAATTATCTAATGATGACTATAGGGTTAGGGTGCACATGGTTCCAAAGATTCTCATCATTCACCTTAAAATCTACACTCCAACCTCACTCCTTCTCTCTCATTCGGCTCCCCCTAGCTGATTTCACCATCACCACCACTTAATCACCTTCATATTCATCATACTCAAGCCCCATTCAAGCATTGAAGGTGGTTCATGAAGGTAGCAAGTTGAAGGAACTTCAAGGAAGCTTTGTTCTAATCTTGTCATCATCTTTTCCCACCATCATCTTCACTAAGATTCATCCCTAGCTTTAAGCTAGTAGTAAGTCCTTGCTAAACCTTTGATCATTTTGTTTTGTAGTTTAAAGTGTAGTATAATGCTATTTACAAGAACATTGAATGGATTAAAACAATAAATAAACATGCTGATTGAAATTTCCAGCCAACTTCAACAGGCTGTAACTGGGTCATTTTAAATCGAAAAACTGAATTTCTGGAGTCTAAATTATGTAATTTTGAACAACCGAACAAATGGCACTGGAATCGTAATTTTTCGAGGTCGTTTACTATTTTTAAAGAACTGTTTTAAGATAGCAGCTCAAGCTACAATTTTTCTGCTGAAAAAGTGTGTCGTACTCGGAGTCAAAACTTGAAACCTGAGCAGGATCAGCCCATGGGATTTTTACTGTAGATGGTCACTGTTGTTTCCGTGACCCTCCAACTGGAATTTCGTCGATCGGACTTACGATTGATTTTTAGGGAATTTTTCCGTAAAACTGCAATCAGAAGGTAACAAATCTGATTGCAGTCGAGTAAAATAATTTTTATATAAAATTGGTAATGAACTGGTCCCCGAAATTTTTACACAATAAATTTTGGATTATATATGACACTCTGGTAAAATTTTAGAATTTTTGGAAAAGGTTAACTATTTTATTTAAATGCTCGAAAACAGTACAGTTTTGTTTAATAAAGCTGAAAAGACGTAAGTAGTGTATTGCATGTATGTTTGTCGAGTTTGCTATGTGGGAACAATCTACGGGATATATGTAAAAGAAAATGATGTGCTTTTAAGCATGGACCCCTCTATTTACAAAGGAGACTATGGAGAAATTTTCCGAAAATCCTAACACTTAGTAAATATTTTCTGGACAAGTGATTACTAGTATATTTTAGACCATGTTTTTCAAACATAAAACTCGCCATAATGTTTATAACGAAATATAGAGTATCGGCGGTTGGTTTTATACAGGAATATGGGTAAATATGTATTCTCTAAAAAGGGACTTAAAAATATAACTCCAATACGAACAGACATATGTAAAATATCCCATCCTTGGGAAGGAAATACAAATACACAAGTATGAGAAGTATTATTACTAAAATATTGAAGACACTTTAAAACGTAACTCAAAGGCACTAATCAATACTAAGACAAGGCACGACCCGTTAGTCTAATAGACATTAGACCATTGTAGGTAGTCGTGTTTGCTGAGGAGATTTGGGTTACGAGTACCGAAGACGCACTACTGTGAGTTCATGTCCCCCTTTTTCTCTTAACTGTTTTCAGTTTTATACTTCGGGGGTGAAATACATGTTTCAATTATTACAGACATTTACAAACTTTCATTTATATGGTATGGTTAGCTTAAGGAGGGTTTACTACTAGATCATGTGAATGGGTAGGGCGATTAAGGCCATTAATCCTTGTTGTGGGACCGATGGGCATGAGTGATAGATCTATTTGGGTGTAGCGAGCCCCACTCCTGAGTCCGCTGAGTGGACCAGGTGGTGACTATGTCTTACAGCCGGAAGCCCGGTGCGAAATCTGCTAGGTTTGAGTCTTCCTGCATCACTTCACACATATCATTGGCTTTGCAACCCAATGGTGATATCTTTTTCCTTAATTGCTACATACCAGGGATTTTCATACATACGGACATATTACAAAGGTTTATACATACTCACTTACACATGAACTCGCTCAACTTTATGTTGATTTTTCAAACTATATGTATTTCAGGAAACTAATGGATCTGGTACGGTATGCACGTATTTTCAAGCTGCGTTTGAATAAAGAAGTCATCCAGGGTTGTAGGGTTTAGAAAGTGTAACCTCTACCTGGACGGGTTACATATCTCTAAGCCTAGTTTTATTTAAGGTCTTTTGCCAAGTTTTTATGAATCCATTTAAACAAGTCAAGGTTTGTAACTTATTTTGGAATTGAAGTTTTAAGACAGGTGTAACATGGTATTTTTTTTCTAAACTTTAGTTATGGATGAACATCTCAGGTTTTTATCATATAGCATTGTTATGATTGATTTCTATGGTATTAAGAAGTCACACCAATAACCCACGCTTCCGCAAAAGTCAGGGTGTGACAGCTTGGTATCAGAGCCTCGATCATAGCAAACTAGGATTCTTTCTCGAGTCTAGACTATGATCATCAGGGCTCTCACGAAAACGTTTTCAAACATTTTTACACTGCATACACAAAACGTCCAGATCCAGGAAACAAACATTTTTACAAACAAAAGGCACAAATACACGTTTCCAAATTTAAATTTATAATTCAGTCTTAGAGACTGAGGGAGGATCAGTCTTAGAGACTGAGGGAGGATCAGTCTTAGAGACTGAGGGAGGAATTTAGTCTTAGAGACTGGGAGGATGGTCTTAGAGACCAGGAATTTAGTCTTAGAGACTGGGATGATGGTCTTAGAGACCAGGGATTTAGTCTTAGAGACTGGGAGGATGGTCTTAGAGACCAGGGAGTTAGTATGAGAGACTAGGGAATCTAGTCTGAGAGACAGGGTAGGATAGTCCGGGGAAGACTGGGATGACTACATGCCTTCATTAATACTACATACATGCTTAATTGCTAATTACTGATAAACGGGCATATGTGGTGGTTATTGCATACATAAATTGTTAATACTTACTATGGATATACATGCTACTCACCGGCACACATGTCACTCTATTTAGAGAACGAGTTATCAGACATTGATAGCCCTACGACCACCGCCACAGTTAATGAAGACTACAGCTGCGCCAGAGACATTTATGCCAGACGCTGAGAGTGATCCTGATATGCTGACTAAGGACGAGGACGACTTCCAACAGTCCGCGCTACCAGATTTTGGTGATACTTTATTTTGCCGATGGTTTCCCTTGACAAGAAACTTTCTGTCACTCTTGTTTCAATCCATGACCACTCTATCGCTGGTCATCCCGATGGTGGGCACCCCATGGCTCCAATCCCCGATGATGTGCCTCCTGTGGACATTTCTACTAAAGGTTGGCTACTCGACAAACAATTCATAATTGACGATGACATTGGCGTATTATCGATGGTCCCCTTGTTGACGCCCATGATGATAGAAAATTTGACGAGAACCTTGTTACTAATTTCACTTCTTAAGACCCCTGTTATCAGGCTATCCTATGCTCCTAGTATACACTCGACTTCAGACTTCTTTGAGTTTGTGACATCTGCAGCCTTAAAGGCAGCTGGACTACAGCTTTCTACTAATAACGCAGACAACAATGACATGGCTGCTGCACTATCACCTGTTCAAGGCACCACACCGTTACACGACCTACCCCTGATGCTAGCTTCTGCACTTGTGAGGGACAGTTTGATGTTGCACCTGCTGAACCCGCACCTTTACTTGACCATGCCCATGTTCTTTGGTTTACCAGGCATTGCATCCCTTATATCTGACCCAGTACCTGCACGGATGATATCCTTATTGGTTGAAACATATGTTCCTGCACCTTCAACCGCTGATGTTGCCCTTATAAAAGACCGTCGTCCATTGCGCCAACATGCCTATTGCTTGCTTTTAAGACATACCCGCACCCCGGGAAGGTACTCCAAGTCAGCACCCGTGTAACTATCCCATTCGCTACTGCAGTATTTTCTCCAACCTCACAGGCCGCACCGTTTGCTACATTCGCCTCTACATCGCTGGACGAGCCAATTTGATGATTCCTATAATACACTATGCTAATTTTAGACCTTTACCATCCCTCACATTATGGAGGCCACACATGAGATGAGTTGCTCCTGTAATACCCACTACAGTTTGAGGATATGAGTCGCAGAACGTTGGAGCTTGAGCTGACACCACATTTGGTAACTTCAAATGCCAAACATTACATAACTAAACGCATGATTTAAGTATTTATATCACAAGACAGCATATTGTCTGAAAAATTTATGTAAGACACCAAGTCCCCCACCCTGTTTATTGCCAACATACTTTGATCCCCCACATTTATCAAGGTTCCTTTTTGCGCTCTCAACCGTTACTATTACACCGTTCCCAGGATGCTGATGCTTATTTCTTTACTATCGAGCGGCAGAACAGATAATTACTTCGACGTGTACGCAAGCCCACGGAGGAAGTCCACGCATGTTAACCAGTTTACTTTTCTTTCCTCCTCCACCTCAGACACTGGTATAGTGATTTCTGGATTATGCGGATTACATTGCTTTCAAGTAAAGACACTAATGATAAGCCGGGTTTGTGGAGACTTTTAAAGACCACTTCAGACTATGTGATTTCGATACACTAATACATTTAATGGACAAGGGTAGAGTGACCCTGTGTCCCTATTGATGTGATACATTTTGGAGGGCAATACAATTGTGGTCAGGGAATAATGAGGGCCCAATCATTATAAAACATGCGACAATACTTTATGGCCAACGACCAACGAAACTTCGTCGCTATATCTCCGTACGCACGTTATTAATCTATATGTGTGTACAATAATTATAACGCTACGTGCTTGCTTACTATGCTCTCATTAAACAAAATTACCAAATTTCATGGTTATACTATGATTATACTAGTGCTTGATTGGTTGGTATGATAACCTAATATGTGTGTGTACATACGATCTCTAAACAACTATATGCACTCCCCGAACGAATGAGACCTGACCTAACCAATCTTCTTCTCAGAAGATGTCGATACAAGGGAACATCGATACCAACAACCCTCTGCCGACGAAAGCAAAGTCAGAACTGCAAGGGCGCATCTCGCAGGCCATCGCGCAACTCGAGGCCCTTCGCTCCGAACACGGCGGAGGTACCTCAGGAAATAACCCACCCAGTGGCTGCACCTACGAGCAGTTCTTGAACCACAAACCTCTAGAATTCGACGGCACTGGGGGTGCCTTAGCATTTGTGCGTTGGGTGGAAAAGACGAATTTTGTCTTACGATTGAGCAAATGCGCCCCAGAACATCAGGTTACGTACATAGCGGGGCTATTTGTTGATGGGGCTCTGTCATGGTGGAACCTTCAAATTCAAGCAATGGGCGAGGCCGCTGCATATGCTATGACGTGGGACGAACTGAAGGACCTAATGCGAAAAAGATATTGCTCTAGGGCGGAAGTCCAGAAGTTGGAACTTAATTGTGGAACTTCAGAATGGAAGGTCCAAAGATAGCTGAATATGTGCAGAGATTTGGCGAGTTATCACAAGTTGCATCGCGTTTGGTGGAACCAGAATCTAGGAAGATCGAACTTTTCATCAGGGGACTAGCACCGCAGATATAAGCCTGGTAACAACATCTAAGCCTTCAACAATTATCGAAGCAATCGACATGAGCGTGGCGCTCACTGAAGAAGCGATTAGACAAGGAAAAATTTCCACTCCGGAAGAGAAAAACGAGGCTCCTGTAGAGTCATCTGGGGACAACAAGAGAAAACTCATGAATTTCAAGAAGGTTACTCGGGTAAGTAACGAGAAGAAGGCCAAAAAGGGAAAGGATTACAAGGGTATCCTACCTAAGTGCGACAATTGTCTACGTTATCATGTCGGACGATGCAAATATGGAAGATGTGATAACTGTGGCAAGAGGGGGCATCCCAAAGAAACTTGTTGGCAAAATACTGAACATAGTAATGGAGGCCAAGATAGTAGTGAGAATCGCGAAGGAAACAACAGCAATGACAATTACCAAGGCAGAATGAGCGAAAAGCAGAAACGTGCTCAAGGATGTTTAAACTGTGGAAGCAAAAAGCATTTCAGAAGATATTGCCCTAAAAAGAATCAGACACAAGGATGAAAGCTCCCCACCGGAGCTAGGGAGATACGCCAGGGATCCAAGCATGGATATCGATACGTCCCGAATTACTAAATGTTATGCATCTGTATTGCCAAATACTGTTGCAAATTTTACGATTAGCACCTCTAGAGTTCGAGAGTATAATTTGTTTAAGTAACGAGTAAGTAGATATTCCAGTACCATTAGAACTAGCTTAGGGGAAGCTAGTGGAAGCCAACGCAGTAACTAGAGACGGCAAGATAGAACCCGGAAAGCGTAAGTTTCCGCTTGATCTACTGCCAGTGAATTGGGAGACTTCAACAAGGTAGTTGGAGGGATTGGCTGACGAATGATCGATAGGAAATTGATATCCGCGCCGCGGTGGCGAACGAAGAAGCAATCTTGACTCATGAAGTAGGATACGCCCCTACAAGTTACAAATTGCTTGAAGGCACGAAGAATATTGCATAAAGGATGTGTTGCATTCTTGGCTCATGTCGGGGACAGGAGGAGCCGAAGAATCAAAGCGTGAAGATATTCCTATGATAAGGAAATATCTTAAGGACTTCCTCGAAGACTTACCAAAAATTATTTCCTCAACGATTAGTCAAATTGCGCGTCTATCTGATTCCAGGCGCCGCGCCTGTAGTCGATGCATCTTAGCGACTTACATCTTCAGAAATGCAAGGATTGACAGTGTAGTTTCAGTAGTAAATAGAGAAGGAAGATAACAGACCAAATTCCCTTTTGGGTAACCTCAGTTCCGCTCATCAAGAAAAAGGACGATGACTTTCAAATGACCGGAAGTCGGACGAGCTAGCCAACCAGGGTCAGTGGCTCTTGCTAAGGATTGACGAATTACTTATTGACTGACGGTGAGGGTCTGACTACCATTACACGACGGATCGACGATCGAGTGTCATTGGCGGTAAGTTCAGTAAGGAGGTATACCGAGGAAAAATTGTGGGACAACGACCTGTTATTAGACGTACACAAAAATAGTGCTTCCTACACAATGCCCAAACCAGTCTACACGGGATACGAAATCTGGAGGATTTAGAAAACATATATTTAGGACCTTTGTAAACCCAGGTCCAAACTCGTAAGGGTTTTTACTTAGGAACCACGTCTGTCAACTCAATCAAACATCATAAACCTGACAAACATGTCCTTTCAGTTAACCAAACAGGGAGTACATAAATTTTCTTTCGTTGAAGCCTTCGCTATTAACAAGTAGTTAGTTGCATCTCTACTCCCCTCAAAGTAGTTACATCACGTTGATTTCTTCGCTGAGAGCGAACACACGTTTGCTTCGTATACTTGGTCACTTCTCCGTTCTGGCAGATACATATTGCTTCATTTCTTGAAACCTTATAAATAACCCATGCACCTTTGCTACGCATGCGGTTTCATTCCGGATAAACGCTTTATTAAAGTTCAAATATTACGTTGCTAAATCTAGTTACCGAATCATGATTCGAATGACCTACGTTATCGAAATTGATGACTCTCTTGCTATCAAGTCAACACACTCTCTTGAAACTTCTTTTATTACAAATTACATTCACGGCTTATTTTGATACCATGCCGATATTTCCTCTATTGGTACATACGTTTATGGTCGGGTTACGCTGAAGCTAAGCTCAATTGCTTGAACTTATCCATTTTGCATATTCAGTTTAAAACGTCATATGATGTATTGGGAGCATCATATTCAAAACATTTTTGCAAAGATTCTTTCATTGCGAGTCGTAGTTGATTCGGTTGGTCTACGACTCCACTAAATCGTTTGATTGGTTCCGATACATTGCGGTGATACTTTCACAAAATTGAAGCTTGCGCTAATTTGATTACTCACTTCGTACACGAAATTCAATTCCCTATTTAATTGTTAACAATCCATTTTGGATCTTCACGATCAAAGTGGTCTCAACACAATTGTGTGTTAAGGCAACGGTACATATATTCATTTCATAAGCACAATGTACCTCCTAACGATACCTTCATTGTCAATCAAATACCTTGCCAAACTTAATGCTTTTCACCTTCAATCAAAGGCAGTGGCTCTTTGATGTTCCGTATTTAACTAAAAACTTTGTGACATTGTGTAAATCAAAACTTCAGATTGTCTCGATACACTATCATTTGATTTCAGGCACGGTGAACTTGTTCAATCACCATTATTATTGAATCTCGTCATTTCGGCACCTTGTGGTGTTACTAGCTTGTGCTAATTATGGTCAACTGTTTCACAAAACTACATATACTCTTGTTTGACTTGTCATTTAAACATTTCTGATGCAACTACAAATTTAGACAATGATACACCAGATTCGCTTATACTTCATTCGGTGTATTTTCGCAACTCAAGAATGTCAACACACAAATCCTTATCATTTACTTATTCGCCAGTTGGCAGGTCATTTTCTTCTCCAAGTTGTTGATTTTGAGTTCATATAGCGGATGCTATGGTTTGTGAAAATTTGCATACTATGACCAGTCATTTGAAAACTCTATTGGATAAGACTCCTCTTTTTGTGGAACACTGCTGCTGGATTACACTAGACTACGTACTGTACCTTTGACATCAAATGCTATAAGCACACACCTTTAACCATAGGATTCGGGTTGTTATATAGACTTGGACTCACCTGACGTGAGTAGGTTAAATTCAGTTTAATGATTATCAACCTCGGTAATATTCATATACATACACGTGTGACATAACCACAAGGAGTTAAGGTAGTACAAATTCCGAGGACGAAATTTTCTTAACTGGGGGAGAATGTGACAACCCTCAAAATTTCAGGTACTGTACAAATTAATTAATCTTAATTACGTGCTTAATGACTGTGCTTGATTACAAATGACAATTTAAACTGCTCTATGATTCTATATCATATATACATGCATCATATTTATACAGTCACACCATTCATTACACACCAACATTAGTGACATACTTGATGCACTCAGCACAGTTAACACACTGAACGGTTGATTCAGAAATAATGCTGACAATGCCAGCACATAGACGGACAATGTTTTTATGGCCAGTATGAGCCAGGGATAGGATACTACACTGGTTTGGAGTGTAGGGAAGTGAGGACCATAAGACTGCGTCATTAGGTGATAGATATAGTGCCGAGAAGTGCCTAAAACACACTTTAAATGCATAATTCTGCATTTATTAATAAAATTCAGCATTGTAATATGCTAGTAAAGTACAAAAATATGACAGAGTAGTCCTGTATACTTTCCTAAGTGCCAGGAATGATGTCGTTACAAAAAGATGCATAAAAGACACTATTCGGTACAATTTAACGCTTTAACGGAACGATACGTAACCGAACAACCGGACATTACCCGGGACACCAAAATTTTGTCAGAAATATTATTTTATCATTCTTAATTATTTACGGTCACAAAAATCCCCATACACTATAGAAACATGGCATACACCCACTATTCTTGATAATACCCTTAACCTTCTAATTAAATACCTATTAGTTACCAATTTTTTTTTCATATTACCCCCCACCCCCCAACCGAAAATCCTGCCCATGATTACAAATATATTTTGTTTGGATATCATTTATATTCTCTTGATCCTTGATTGACCAAAAATTATCTAATGATGACTATAGGGTTAGGGTGCACATGGTTCCAAAGATTCTCATCATTCACCTTAAAATCTACACTCCAACCTCACTCCTTCTCTCTCATTCGGCTCCCCCTAGCTGATTTCACCATCACCACCACTTAATCACCTTCATATTCATCATACTCAAGCCCCATTCAAGCATTGAAGGTGGTTCATGAAGGTAGCAAGTTGAAGGAACTTCAAGGAAGCTTTGTTCTAATCTTGTCATCATCTTTTCCCACCATCATCTTCACTAAGATTCATCCCTAGCTTTAAGCTAGTAGTAAGTCCTTGCTAAACCTTTGATCATTTTGTTTTGTAGTTTAAAGTGTAGTATAATGCTATTTACAAGAACATTGAATGGATTAAAACAATAAATAAACATGCTGATTGAAATTTTCAGCCAACTTCAACAGGCTGTAACTGGGTCATTTTAAAACGAAAAACTGAATTTCTGGAGTCTAAATTATGTAATTTTGAACAACCGAACAAATGGCACTGGAATCGTAATTTTTCGAGGTCGTTTACTATTTTTAAAGAACTGTTTTAAGACAGCAGCTCAAGCTACAATTTTTCTGCTGAAAAAGTGTGTCGTACTCGGAGTCAAAACTTGAAACCTGAGCAGGATCAGCCCATGGGATTTTTACTGTAGATGGTCACTGTTGTTTCCGTGACCCTCCAACTGGAATTTCGTCGATCGGACTTACGATTGATTTTTAGGGAATTTTTCCGTAAAACTGCAATCAGAAGGTAACAAATCTGATTGCAGTCGAGTAAAATAATTTTTATATAAAATTGGTAATGAACTGGTCCCCGAAATTTTTACACAATAAATTTTGGATTATATATGACACTCTGGTAAAATTTTAGAATTTTTGGAAAAGGTTAACTATTTTATTTAAATGCTCGAAAACAGTACAGTTTTGTTTAATAAAGCTGAAAAGACGTAAGTAGTGTATTGCATGTATGTTTGTCGAGTTTGCTATGTGGGAACAATCTACGGGATATATGTAAAAGAAAATGATGTGCTTTTAAGCATGGACCCCTCTATTTACAAAGGAGACTATGGCGAAATTTTCCGAAAATCCTAACACTTAGTGAATATTTTCTGGACAAGTGATTACTAGTATATTTTAGACCATGTTTTTCAAACATAAAACTCGCCATAATGTTTATAACGAAATATAGAGTATCGGCGGTTGGTTTTATACAGGAATATGGGTAAATATGTATTCTCTAAAAAGGGACTTAAAAATATAACTCCAATACGAACAGACATATGTAAAATATCCCATCCTTGGGAAGGAAATACAAATACACAAGTATGAGAAGTATTATTACTAAAATATTGAAGACACTTTAAAACGTAACTCAAAGGCACTAATCAATACTAAGACAAGGCACGACCCGTTAGTCTAATAGACATTAGACCATTGTAGGTAGTCGTGTTTGCTGAGGAGATTTGGGTTACGAGTACCGAAGACGCACTACTGTGAGTTCATGTCCCCCTTTTTCTCTTAACTGTTTTCAGTTTTATACTTCGGGGGTGAAATACATGTTTCAATTATTACAGACATTTACAAACTTTCATTTATATGGTATGGTTAGCTTAAGGAGGGTTTACTACTAGATCATGTGAATGGGTAGGGCGATTAAGGCCATTAATCCTTGTTGTAGGACCGAGGGGCATGAGTGATAGATCTATTTGGGTGTAGCGAGCCCCACTCCTGAGTCCGCTGAGTGGACCAGGTGGTGACTATGTCTTACAGCCGGAAGCCCGGTGCGAAATCTGCTAGGTTTGAGTCTTCCTGCATCACTTCACACATATCATTGGCTTTGCAACCCAATGGTGATATCTTTTTCCTTAATTGCTACATACCAGGGATTTTCATACATACGGACATATTACAAAGGTTTATACATACTCACTTACACATGAACTCGCTCAACTTTATGTTGATTTTTCAAACTACATGTATTTCAGGAAACTAATGGATCTGGTACGGTATGCACGTATTTTCAAGCTGCGTTTGAATAAAGAAGTCATCCAGGGTTGTAGGGTTTAGAAAGTGTAACCTCTACCTGGACGGGTTACATATCTCTAAGCCTAGTTTTATTTAAGGTCTTTTGCCAAGTTTTTATGAATCCATTTAAACAAGTCAAGGTTTGTAACTTATTTTGGAATTGAAGTTTTAAGACAGGTGTAACATGGTATTTTTTTTCTAAACTTTATTTATGGATGAACATCTCATGTTTTTATCATATAGCATTATTATGATTGATTGCTATGGTATTAAGAAGTCACACCAATAACCCACGCTTCCGCAAAAGTCAGGGTGTGACACTTAGCAGCCTCTAAAGCAAGGTATTGAAATGGGTCAATATATTGATCCGAGCCAGGTATGTATAATGATACAACTCATCATGTAGAATTTGGAGTTCTATAACAGTTAGACAAGGTTAAAATAAGATATTCGGTTATCTTTTAGGTAAAGCGAATAAATTGAGTTATGATTATGGTGTTTTAGAAACATATTGGTTTCTAAATAAGATTATGGTTAAAAAGTCGGATTTTGGGTCAATCAAGTATTTAAAAGTTCTTCGTCGTAAAAGAAGGGTGAAAATTGACCAAAAAGCCCTTATAAGCTAAATTGAACAAACGACCTATAAAGGTTGTTTGAAAACGAGCTTTATGAGTAAATAAATACTTAGAATAAGTATAGAAAGTGAAAGATGTAAATACTTGGGTCAAATGACTATATAGGAGTCTTTGCCGTAAAACAATGATCCGAGGGGTAAAACTCAGAATATATAGATCTCCATATTAAATCCACCACAAATGCAGTTGTGGTGGAAGATTACTTGGTAAGAAATGTGGAAATATAAAGCTAGATACAAATGAAAGCGAATCATGTTTAAAATATACTTAAATACCCTTAACGGGTCAAAATAAGCATACGAGCGAAAACGGGTTTAAATTGTGTAAGAAACCTGTGATTAGAACCTAACATGGTAGATAACATTAATTTGAAGAGGTGCATGTGAAATAAGGATAAAACAAATATGTTTGTTTGATAAAATGCATAAACGAGCTAAAATTCGGTAAAAAGGTAGTGATTCGAAGGCTTAGAAGTCTCAAAATTTATTATGTCGGATGTTGGATTTCAACTCCATAAGATGGAGAATTAAATTACGGACGCGTAGGAAAAAGAATAGGGTAAAACGTATTAAAAACGAGAGAGTTATGCTCGTTTCTGTGAAATCGAGTCATGCTGGGAATTATGCAGCACCAGCATCAACATTCTGTCGAAACAAGACCGTGGCGTCGCGCCACGGCCAGGCCCCTTTGCCGTCGCGTGTGGCGACGGCCTAAAACGCTGAAAAATTATTTTTTTGGTTTATTTCGATTATTTGACCCAATTTTCTTGTTGTACTTGTTATTTAACTATCAAAACTGACTTCTAAGTTGGTTTTGATCATAGGTGAATGTCGAGAGTCCCGGATTAAGATCAAGTGGCGAGCAAGAACCGAACACACGTTAAATGAAGCTTCCACGTTAAATCTTGAGTTGTTTTGCTAAAAGTGAATTATGTAAACATTTATAAACATGTTTTTGAAATGTTGTAAACTTATGGGAATGTTAGTGTGACAAGTTTTTGTAAAGTCACATTTTAGCATTTAAAATGTGTATCTTATTATTAAAATCTTGATAAATTGAGACGGGCGTTACAAGCAACCACTGCAGCTGACCCTAACCTGGAACAAATGATAGCACCCCAACCACAACCACCAATTCCTGACCAACCAATGGAAATAGAAAACCCTGAAAATCAAGTAGAAATGCATGATTTCAACCCGGAAGAAATACCTAGGGTACCCGCACCAAATCCCTTAGACCCAAATTACGACCCATTGTGGGATGATAATAGGGACTATGTGCAACGTTACCCGATACACGAAGACATACCCATGCCAAACCTAGGAGCCTACCCAGGGTTAGATCCTCTAGATCCCTATTACGATAATGATGTATTCATTAGGGAGATTTTAGAGAATCCTTACCAATTCCAGACACCTACACCTCCATACCAGGAACCCGCACCTCAGATTCCGAACCCAGTCCTAGAACCAGCACCCTTAATGAGTGCAGACAATGTACAAGAACTTTGGACATTTGGTGAGGAAATTTTAGAGAGTAGTTAAAGAATGAGACAGGTGGGAGAGCGACTCGTCTGGAAGTACGACGAGCGCAATATGGATTTCTGGATGAATCCATATCCATGAATGTGATGGTGGAAACGGTAGTAATAATAATATTTATAATAAAATAATATAATATGTGTGTATGTGTATGAAAAAAACTACGGATGCTTATTACTAGTAGTGTAACTTTAAATTTCAGTCGGCATTGAAATTTTAATTTCAGTATTGGTATGTAATAAATGCATATTATATGAATAGAGTAAAGTCGCAATGATCGACGATTTTGACCAAAATGCGTGTCACATGATTGGCTATATTAAATATTATTTTGTGATATTAATAAGTGGTAACTGTTTAAAAATTCAGATGGCCGACGAAGGAAATCAAGAAAATCTGAATAACGATAACCAGAGTAACATTAACTTGGTTAATGAGAATCCGAACAACAATAACAATGGAAACCAAGTGGATAATAGTGCTATTCAACACATAGTGGCACAAGGAATCATAGATGCAATGCCATTTATTATCCAAATTGTTAAGGATGCGGAAAATAAAAGTAAGCATAGCAGTAAGCGACCAACTGAACCTGAACACATCGTAAACAATGGACCCGTACTTCAAGTGCCCATTCCCAAAAGAAGAAGAACCATGTCTTATGGTTGTTCTTATAAAGAATTATGGTCCTACAAACCAATAGAATTCTTGGGCAATGAAGGACCCATTGCAACTCTACGCTGGATAGAAAAGACTGAGGCTGTTTTAAAAATAAGCAAGTGTGCTGAAGAAGACAATATAATGTTTGATTCTAATCTGTTTAAGAACTCAGCCTTAGAATGGTGGAACACTATTCTCCAGTCAAGAGGAAGTAATAGGGTATACAACATGAAATGGGAGGAATTTAAAAATATTGTAGAAAGAAAGTTTTGCCCTAGAAAGAAAATTCTGCCCTCCCAATGAAAAGAAACATATAGCGAATAAGTTTCTGAACCTAAGGATGACCGGGGTAGATAGTAAGGGTTATACTACCACATTCTTTGAATATGCTAGAATAGTACCAACCTTTGCATCACCAGAACCGATATTAATCTCCCGTTACATCTGGGGATTAATTGGAGAGATTAGACATGCAGTCAAGGCAGCTAGACCCCAAACTATAGAAGAAGCTGTAGAACTAGCAAATACCTTGACAGATGAATTAATCCGTACTAGAGAAGAAGACCAGAGGAGAAACCTAACCCAAAGACTTACTCAAGAATTCCGTTCTGGGAATCCTAATCGTAGGAATATAGGTTCTACCTCTGTACCATACTGCAAAGCTTGTAAGAAGAAGCATTCAGGAAGATGCTCCACTTACTGCAATTTCTGCAAAGTACCAGGGCACAAGGAAGAAGACTGCAGAAGGAAACCTACTAATGGACTGTGCTTCAATTGTGGAGAAAAAGGTCACATCAAGCCAAATTGTCCGAAATTGGCCCCAGCTACAAACAACAGGAACACTAAAAATGCTAGAGCATTTGTTCTGACTGCAGATGAAGCCAAAATGATTCCAGACGTGATAGCTGGTACGTTTTTAGTTAATGATGTTTTTGCTAAAGTATTATTTGACCCTGGTGCAAACCAAAGTTTTATTAATACTTCATTTTGCAAACTTCTTAATCAACCATTAACTAAACTCTCACAAGAATGTCTAGTCGAGACAGCGAATGGAGAAACGGTTAGGATTTCTGAAATCTTGCATGGAGCAAGAATAGAGTTTTTAAATCAAAAGTTTATTGCAAACCTTTACCCAATGAATCTGGCAGGATTTGATATCGTTTTAGGAATGGATTGGTTAATAGCCAATAAAGCCAATATTTTATGTGATCAAAAGTCAATCCAAGTAAATTCACCAAGAGGTGAAAAGATCACAATTAAAGGAGATAAACCCTCTAGATCCACGAAATTCATCTCTGTGATGAAAACTGCAAGCAATATAAGAAAAGGGTCTATAGTGTATTTGATTTCTATAATCACTAACACTAAAGGAAAAGAACTAAAATATATTCCAGTAGTGTCTCAGTTTTCAGATGTCTTTCCAGAAGAATTGCCAGGACTACTGCCAGATAGGGAAGTTGAATTCAGAATTCACCTATTACCAGGAACAGCACCAATTGCCAAAGCACCTTATCGTTTGGCACCCACAGAAATGCAGAATTAAAGAAACAATAAGACAAATTGTTGGAGAAAGGATTCATATAGCCAAGCTCATCGCCATGGGGAGCACCAATTTTATTCGTTAAAAAGAAGGACGGATCAATGCGTTTGTGCATTGACTATCGTGAATTGAACAAAGTCACAATTAAGAATCGGTACCCATTACCGAGAATTGATGATATGTTCGATCAATTGCAAGGAGCTCGATTTTTCTCTAAAATCGATTTAAGGTCAGGATATCATCAATTAAAGGTACAAGAAGAGGACATTCCTAAAACCTCCTTCCGAACAAGGTATGGTCATTATGAATTTACTGTCATGCCATTTGGTTTAACCAATGCCTAGCTGCATTTATGGACATGATGAACCGAATATGTAAGCCATATTTGGATAAATTCATAATTGTCTTTATAGATGATATTCTAATTTACTCTAAAAGTAAAGAAGATCATGCAAAGCATTTGCACGCACTTCTAAGTCTATTAAGAAAGGAAAAGCTTTATGCAAAATTTTCAAAGTGCGAATTTTGGTTAGAACAGGTACAGTTTCTTGGACATTTAGTCAATCATGAAGGAATTCATGTGGATCCCACAAAAATTGAAGCAATGACCAAATGGAAAACCCCCGAATCACCAACCGAGGTTAGAAGTTTCTTAGGATTGGTCGGTTGTTATAGAAGATTTATTTGAGATTTTTCTAGAATAGCCATTCCTTTAACTAAGTTAACCTGTAAATCCATTAAGTTTGAATGGGGACCAAAACAGGAAGAAGCTTTTAGAATTCTTAAGCAAAGATTAACCCATGCACCCATACTAGCATTACCAGAAGGAACTGAAGACTTTGTAGTCTATTGTGACGCTTCTAAGTTAGGCTATGGATGTGTGTTGATGCAACGCCAAAAGGTTATAGCTTACGCATCTAGACAACTTAAGAATCGTGAAGAAAATTATTCAACCCATGATCTAGAATTAGGAGCCATAATTTTTGCCCTTAAGATTTGGAGACATTATCTTTATGGTAGTAAGTTTACCATATTCACCAATCACAAAAGTTTAAGGTATGTTTTCGGGCAAAAAGAATTGAATATGAGACAAAGATGTTGGATGGAAATGCTCAGTGATTATGATTGTGATATCCAGTATCATGAAGGAAAAGCAAATGTAGTGGCAGATGCTTTAAGTCGAAAATATCACGAAAAACCAAAAAGGGTACGTTCTCTTAAATTAAATCTACAAGTAGATTTAAATGAACAAATTAGAAAAGCACAAGAATCAGTAATCAAGAATGATACTGAAAAATTAAAAGGAATGATTAAGGAATTAGAACAAGGAACATATGGAATTTGGAGATTTCATAAAAAGAGAATGTGGATACCTAAATTAGGGAACCTGCGTCATCGTATATTAGAAGAATCCCATAAGTCCAAATATACGATGCATCCTGGAAATGATAAAATGTATCAGGATTTAAAATGGAATTTTTGGTGGATAGGAATGAAAAAGGATATAGCAGCCTATGTTTCTAAATGTTTAACATGTTCACAAGTTAAAGCTGAACATCAGAAACCCTCAGGATTGCTGCAACAGTTAGAAATGCCAGTGTGGAAATGGGAATTGATAACAATGGATTTTGTTACTAAATTACCCAAAACAACAAAAGGAAATGATACAATCTGGGTGATTGTAGATAGGCTAATCAAGTCAGCTCATTTCCTACCAATGAAGGAAACTTTCAGTATGGAACAGCTAGCTAAATTGTATGTAAATGAAATAGTTTCACTACATGGAATTCCTTTATCAATTGTTTCTGATAGGGATAGCCGTTTTACCTCTCATTTTTTGGTCAAGTTTCCAAAAAGCAATGGGAACCAAGTTAAATCTAAGCACAGCTTACCATCCTCAAACGGACGGGCAAAGCGAAAGGACAATTCAGACAATGGAAGACATGCTTAGAGCTTGTGTAATTGATTTCGGAGGTAATTGGGACGATCACTTACCATTGATAGAATTTTCTTATAATAATAGTTATCACACAAGTATCAATGCTGCACCATTCGAAGCACTTTATGGACGAAAGTGCCGAACCCCAGTCTGTTGGGCAGAAATTGGGGAAAAGCAACTATCTGGACCTGAGATAGTGCAAGAAACAACTGACAAGATCATTCAAGTCAAGGAACGACTGAAAACAGCATATGATCGACAGAAGAGCTATGCCGATAACCGACGCAAACCGTTGGAATTTCAGGTAGGAGATAAAGTATTATTAAAAGTCTCTCCTTGGAAAGGAGTGGTAAGATTCATCAAAAGAGGAAAGCTAAGTCCCAGATATGTTGGACCTTTTGAAATTATTAGAAGAATAGGACATGTAGCCTATCAGCTACAACTGCCAGAGGAAATGGCGGGAATACATGATGTATTTCATGTATCTAATCTCAAGAAATGCCAAGTTGATGAATCACTTGATGTGCCTCTTAAGGATATGAGGTAAATGAACAACTCAAGTTTGTAGAAAGGCCTCTACAGATTGAAGACAGGAAAGTCAAGAACCTCAAGCACAAGAGATTAATTCTGGTCAAAGTGAAATGGGACTCTAAAAGAGGACCAGAGTATACATGGGAGCTTGAATCAGAAATGCAAAAGAAATATCCACACTTACTCCAGTAGATCTCGAGGACGAGCTCTAAAACAAGGTGGGGAGTATATAACAACCCTAAATTGAACCGACATTCTCCCGAATATTTTTCCGACACCCTAATATATTTTAAAATATCCTAATATGTCTCTAAATACACCTCGTATGTGCAAACTGATCCCGAAATATAAAATAGCATTTAAAATAAAAAAAACATGAAATTTGGGGTTTAGGCGGGCCGCGTAAGCCACCCCTTAAGCCTTACGCGGGCCGCGACAAGGTGAAAGCTGGCGAAACCCTTGGCCGCCACGTGGCCCAACACCCGTCGACCCTATATGCTGACCCGAATCAGCTATGCCATTGACTCCCTTTGACGTGGGCTGCGTAGCCCGTTGTCTTACCTTACGCGGGCTGCGTAAAAAGCCAAATCAGGCCCTATAAGTAGCATGCATTGGCCTTCAGTCAGAAATCGTTCACGAATACTTTCTCTCTCGAATTTCTTAAGGAATAGGCATAATCTCGGGTATAATACCCCCCCAATTAACGAAGTCCTGCTCCGTTGTAAGTATCATAACCCCTGGATACGTATTAGATACTCTGCCCGATTGATCTAGGGTTCCGTAACGGCTGTCGTGGTTCTGCCCGACGTAGTCGTTGGAATACCGTCTCGGGGAGGGTATTACTAATGTTAAAATGGGTTATTATACTAACATGTGTGCATTTGTGTAATTTATAGATAATTCCTAGGGAACCCTTACAGAAAACCTAAAACAGCAATGTGAGTAATCTCCTTTTTGCAAATTGTTTTTACAAAACCTCACACGATTAATTATATATTAAACAGTTATTGAGTATTTGTAAGGATACAATTATCGTCGGTATGTTGGGGTTTTGTATACAAAATTAGTTACTGCCTTGCGAGGAGTAACTTTTCCACAAGTCGGGTTTGACAGTACCGTGGGTGGTAATTGATATGACTTGGAAACAAGTATAATTGCGAGACCGCCCTCAATATTGTAGAATGGTTTTTATTAAAAACTTGATTGAACTGGGATTCACTTACCAGTATTTCCCACTGACACAATGTTTTTAAACGGGTTTCAGGTAACAAAATGTGAAAGCCAAATAGAAGCCAGCTGGACAGCACTGAAGGCTTGGAAAAGTGGCAATAAAGTTACCTAAAATAAAATAGATGTTTTTATTAAATAAAAATAGGATTTATTCATATGAAAATGTGTGTACTGCAAACTTGGGTTTTGTCCCATGTGTTTAATATTATGAAAATGTGGTATTTTACTCTGATCAAATATTTCCTAACTACGGTCCTGATGAAAATTCCGCTGCCAAATTAGACAATACCAGATACCACCAAAACTGGCCGCGGCCGCCCATTCCTGTATTTGTATAGGGGGACGAGGGTTGCGAAACAAAAGAACTACTGTTTCCGATCGAAGATGAAAAGGTAATAAATACTGCAAGGCATTCGGTCGATAATGAAAACTAACGCGATGCCACTGCCATTAGGAGGAGTAGAGATGCAAACATCTACTCGCTAGAAGCAAACGTGGAAATTTCGATATAAGATATTTGAGTGCTTTATCTGCTTGGTTAACTGAAATATCATATATGTCAGAAAAACGGGGTTTGCTCGAGTTAATAGACGTAGTTTCTATGTGATAACCTTTTATGAGTTTTGACCTATGTTCCCGAAGGTCCTAAGTTCGTGTTTTTCTTGGGTTCTCGAAGTTTCGTGTTCTGTTTGAAACTATTTTGTGCATCGTGTAGGAAACACAATTTTAGTGTATGTTTAGAACAAATTGCTGACTCACTGTACTTTGGTATGCTTTTATCCTGAATTCATAGCTAATGATACTCGATAAACGATCAGTCTTAGAATAATAGTTGGATCCTCACAGTTAATTAAATAAATAATTCGTTACTCCTCAGCAAGAGTTACCGACTCTTGTTGGTTGGCTTGTTCGGCTCCTGGTATCTGATGCACATTCAAAAACTACCGTCCTTCTTCTTGACGAACAGTACAGAAACTCCCCAGGGCAAAAAGCTTGCCTTATAAATCCCTTATCTGGCATCTTTAGAAGTTGCGTTGGCAAATCTTGCATCTCTGAAGGCGCAAGTCGATAAGGTGTCTTAGCTACAGGAGCGGTGCCTGGCACCTAGCCAATTTGGAAGTCGACTTGCGTTGAGGAGGTAATCCTGACAAGTCTCTGGGGAAGACTTCAGGATATTCCCTTACCACAGGGATATCCTCGAGCTTAGGTTCTTCGGCTTCTTTGTCCACGACATGAGCCAAGAAGGCGATACATCCTTTGCGCAAAAACCTTCGTGCCTTAAAACAACTGAGAATCCGTAGTGGCGTATCCTACTTCTCCTAGTGACTCACGATCGTCTCTTTACTCGCCATCGGGCTGCGGAAAAATCTTCTCATGGCAGACAATCTCCGCACGATTACTTGACAACCAATCCATCTTGACTACGACGTCGAAACTTCACAGCTCAACTGGCAGAAGATCTATTGAGAACTTACACTCTCTAAGTTCTATCACACAGCCTCTAATTACTTCGTTGGCTTCCACTAGCTTCTCATTAGCTAGTTCTATCGAGTATGGGATATCTAACTTACTTGTATCTAAACCAAGTATGTTCTTAAACTCTAGAGATGCGAAGCTTAAATTAGCAACAGTATCTAGCAGCACAGATGCATAACGTTGACTAACAGGGGACGTACCGATGACCACGTTTGGATCCTGGCGTGCTTTCCTAGCCCCGCTATTGAGCTTTCATCCTTGCGCCTGATTGTTTTTAGAGCAATATTTTCTGAAGTGCCTTTTGTCTCCACAGCTAAAACAAACTTGAGCACGTTTTTGTTTGTCACTCGTTCGGCCTTGATAGTCGTCGTTGTCGTTGTTTCCTCCGTGATTCTCGCTACCATTTTGGCCTCCATTTCTACGTTCAGTATCTTGCCTACAAGTCTCCCTGGGATGCCCCCTCTTGCCACAGTTATCACATTTTCCATATTTACATCGCCTGACATGATAACGTAGACAATTGTCGCACTTAGGTAGGATACCCATGTAGTCTTTTCCCTTTTTGGCCTTCTTCTTGTTACTCGCCCGAGTACCCTTCTTGAAATTTGCGAGCTTCCTCTTGTTATCTCTAGATGGCTCCACAGGAATATCCTTTTTCTCCTCCGAGGTGGAAAATTTTCCTAGTCTGACCGCTTCTTCAGTGAGCGCCACACTTAATTCTATAGCATGGGTGATTGTTGGAGGTTTAGATGTTGTCACCAGGCTTAGTATCTGAGGTGCCAATCCCCCGATGAAGCGTTCGATCTTCTTAAACTCTGGTTCCACCAGACGTGGAGCAACTTGCGATAAATCATGAAATCTCTGCACGTACTCGGCTATCTTTGGACCTTCCATTTTCATGTTCCAAAGTTCAGTCTCCAACTTCTGGACTTCTGCCCCCGAGCAATATCTCTTACGCATCAGCTCTTTCAGTTTGTCCCACGTCAAAGCATACGCAACAATCTCACCCAACGTCTGAACCTGAAGGTTCCACCATGACAGAGCCCCATCCAGAAACAGTCCAGCTATGTACGTGACCTGATGCTCGGGGGCGCATTTACTTAATCACAAAATATAATCTGTCTTCTCAACCCAACGCACGAAGGCTACGGCACCCCCAGTGCCGCCGAAATCTCAGGGCTTGCAGCTCAAGAACTGCTTGTAGGTGCAGCCTGCGACATAAGCAACATCATTCACATAAGGCATTAGCAAAGCACCCTTGGAAATGTCCAAACGTATTGTAATGTGTCTTAAGTGACTAAACATTACCGTTGGGTGGGTTATTTCCTGAGGTACCTCCGCTGCGTTCGGGGTGAAGGGCCTCGTGCTGTGCGATGGCCTGTGAGATGCGCTCTTGTAATTCCGCCTCTGTCGTCGGCATAGGGTTATTGGTATCGGTGTTCCTTTGAAGTGACATCTTCTAAGAAGAAGATTGGTTAGGTCAGGTCTTATTAAGGACACAAGCACATAAGTCTCTACTTAATGAATAAGACCTAGGAGGTGCGTATACATATGTATATAAGAAATCGTCATACCAAGCAATCATATAACATTACGATTATAGCACCAACATGTAGATGGGAAAATATTTAATGAGAACATAACAAGTAAGCACGTTGTTTGATTTACGTGTTTAATGGGGAATATGACGATTGGGCTTTCATTATTTACCGACCACAATCACATTGTCTACAAAGTGCATCACATCAAAAGGGACACAGGGTCACCCTACCCTTGTCCAATAAGTATATCAGTGTATCAAAATCACGTGGTCAAAAGTGGTCTTCAAAGTCTTCCCAATCTCGGCTCATTAGTAGTGTCTTTACCCAAAAGTAATGCAGTCTGCATAAAACCAAAAACCAACTATACTGATGACTGAGGTGGAGGAGGGAAGAAAAGAAACTGCTAACATGTGCGAGTTTCTCCTCAAGCTTGTATATACGGCGAAGTAAGTATCTGATCTGCTGTGAGCATCAAAACCTAAGAAAGGTGTAATAGCAGCAGGTGAGAGTGCAAAAGGAGACAGTGATGAATGTGGATGATCGAAGTATACTGGCATAGACAGGGTGGAGGACGTGGTGTCAGCTCAAGCTCCAAAACTCTTATAACTCAAAACCTCGAGTTGTAGCTGAAGTAATAGGAGCAACTCATCCCGTGTGTAGCCTCCATAATGTGAGGGATGGTAGGGGTCTGAAATCAGCATAGTGTATGGTAGGAACCATCAGAATGGCTCGTCCAGCGGTGAAGTAATGAAAGGAGCAAACGGTGTAGCCTGAGGGATTTGTGGAGAAGCTGCTAAAGCAAAGGAATCGTCGTGCGGGTGCTGACCAGAAGTACCTTCCCCTGGATGAGGGGCAGGGATGTCCTGAAGGAAAAACAATTGGTGAATCAGTGCGATGGACATCGATATCTACAGGAGGGAGAGGAGCAACACCAGCGGGTGCAGGTGGGGGAATAAATAATATCTTAACAAAAAGGAGGATCAACAAGTGCAGGAACTGGATCAGGTATAAGTGGTGCAATGTCTGGTTAACCAAAAGAATCATGGTCAGGATCAGGAATCGGCTCAAGATCAGTAGGTGTAACATCAGGCTGACCCAAAAGGGACTGGAGCTGGCTCACGAGCAGGCTCTGGGTCGTGTGGAGGTGCGGGATCTCGAGCAGATGATAGTGCAGACAAAGCGGCGTTGTCATCTGAGTCAGTAGCAAAAAGCGGCAATCTGGCCGTCTGTAAAGCTGCAGTTGTCACAGACTCAAAAGAGTCTGAAATCAAGTGTAAAATGGAAGCAGAGGATACTTCAATGGCAGGCATCTCAGGGTAATTTTCTTAACATCTTACTCTGAAGCCTCCATGATATCCTGGGCTCGTATCTTTAATTGCTATCCTGCTTTAGGCTTTGTTGAAGACTTCATTGAGGAAGAATAACATTCTTTTGCCTCTTGTTAATCACTTTCCACCTTGAAAACCCCCCAAGGGGTAGGAATTTTGTTACACTGATGATAGGTTGATGGGACAACCTTTATGTCATGGATCCATGGTCTGCCAAGTATAATATTGTAGCAAGATAATGAGTCCATAACACAGAAACGTTGCATTGAATTCACACCCTCAACATATACTGGTAGCTTTATTTCTCCAACAGTATTTTTAGCCTCTCCACTGAACCCTACAAGTACAGTGGACTTTGATGTGATCTCCACCTGGGAAAAGTTCATCCTTTTCAGCGTCTCTAGTTGAATAATGTTGACGGAGCTGCCATTATCCACCAGTATCTTGCGCACAAAATGATTAGCAATATATAAAGTTATCACCAAACCATCATGGTGAGGATCCTGGACATTATCCCTGTCGTCACTATCAAACGTTATCACTTTATCGGTTGTGAGGGTTGTCATCCTGGTCGGCTTATCTCTGCGTTCTGCCTTAGCCTCCTTCGCATGTCTCTTAGCTGCAGAATAAGAGGTTCCACAAATGTCTGATCCTCCTGAGATAAAGTTGATTATCTTGGCATCCGTAGGATGTGATGCTGCTCGTTCAGGATCCTGCTAAATATCCTGACCCTTATTTTTCTTTCTGCCCAAAAGGTCCTTTAGATATCCTTTGCTTAGCAGATAGCTTATTTCCTTCCTCAGGGCTATGCAATCTTCCGTGACATGTCCAAAATCCTCATGGAAAGCACACCATTTGGATTTATCCTTCCAATCGGCTTTTTGCTGGTTTTTCCTGGGCCACCATGCTTTATCTCCCAAACCCCGCATAGCATACATTAGTTCGGGTATATTAACAGAAAAACAATATTCTGACAATTCAGGATACTCCTCAGGATCCTCATCCTCAATAGCATTCACTTTCTTGCTGTCATTCCTGGCATATGGCTTAGAGCGATATGGTTTGTATGAGGATTCGGACTTCCTGATAGTTGATTCATAGTTGAGGATGAATTCATCCTCTCTTGCATCTTTTTGTCTTCTTCAAGTCTGATATATCCCAGAGCCCTGTTCCGAGCTTCATCAAGGTTCCTACAAGGATTCATTACAAGATCCTGATAAAACTGGGAATCCTTTTGTAGTCCCATCTTGAATGCTTGAACTGCTGTAACAACATCAAGGTGTAGGATGTCCAAGGATTCCCTGTTGAATTTTTTCACATAATCCCTTAGGGATTCTTGAGGACCTTTAGTTATCCGGTAGAGATCACTGGTTAGTTTTTCAAAACTTCGACTGCAAGAAAATTGACTATTAAATAAATTAACTAAGTGAACAAATGATGTAATTGAATGAGGTGGAATGTTTAGGAGCCATTTTAAGGCTGATCCTATTAGGGTAGAACCAAAACCCTTGCAGAGGCATGCTTCCTTGAGATCCGGAGGGATAGGGTTAATCTCCATCCTTTCCCTATATTGAGCAACATGTTCTTCAGGATCTGTAGTTCCGTCATAGAGCTTCATGTTGGGGGTTTGAAATCTTTTCAGGATTTCAGCATCACATATAGGATATGCAAACCAGGATATCCTGTGACTATCCTGGGATACTTCCGGAATAGGCTGAACAACCCCAGGTACACTGGATATCATATCCTTCAATTTCTGAAGATCCCTAGAGAGTGCCGACGTCACACCTGTATCCTGCAAAGATCCAACACCGTTAGTAGCAAAAGTATTAGTATTATTATACACGTTACCAGCCTGAGGATTCTGGCCATATCCTGGAGCATATCCTGAGCTTCTCACAGTTGATACCTTGACCGATGAGGGTATCTCAGGAGTATGACTAGGTACAATATTGCCCCTGTTATCCCTCAGTGTATACTGCCGAACTGAAGTTCAATGCTCTGGGCTGCAAGGGAGTGACAGTATCCTCAGTAGGTCTACTTGAGCTGGATTTCAAGAGTTGTATCTCTCTTATCATCATTTGGTTGGTTTCCTGCTGCTGCTTCATCTGATCCTGTATACTACCAAACAAAGTTAGAATTTCATCATTAGAAGCCATAATAGGAGTTCTCCCTGAGGCAGCAGATTCGTGGATATTCTGAGTAGGCATAATATCCCGAGATGTTTGAGTTTCAACCCTCCTCGGAGGAGCTTGAAGCTGTGAGGAAGCTTGCGTCCTTGGAGGTGGTGGTAGCACCGAACCAATTGTTGCAGAGGTTGTAGCAGACATGGTAGAAGAGCTCATGTTTGATTTTGAGGCCATTGAAAATAGTTGTGCAAAAAGCTTTGAAAATAGAAAACCAAGTAACGATTTTAAGAAAGCTTTTAGTAGAAATAGCACCACTTGCCCCACGGTGGGCGCCAAATTATTTTTGTCAAAAATTACCTAAGCAATTTAGTGATCAAATTAGTTTTGTGAGGTAGTGTGCTAACAATGTGTATTGAAAATATCCTAGTTTGGTTGTTTGCAAAAACTGTTTCAGGATATAACATAGGATATCGAGCTATATCAGCAATCAAATAATGAGAAAATAAAATAAAGGGTGACACGAGATGTACGAGGAAAGCCCTTGATCAGTTTAGATCACCGGTATAAAACCTCGGGAGCTGACAATCGCAGCTGTCTAGTTCTTCTTATTGCTTTAAATTTCAGGATACAGTGCATGATATGATACGGATCAACTAAGTGTTACAATGAATTTCAAGTGTAAGTGTAGGTGGTTACGAGTGATTGCAACTAGTAGAGAGCAGAAGTGTGGGTAAAAAGTTGTATGTCTTATCGATCCGATCATTCCTTTATATAGTAAAAAGAAATAACAAACTATCCTAAAAATAAGGGATGCTTCGAATATTCCCATTGGAACGCCGGAGACCCCTTCTTTGCGGCTTCAATGTTCTCCTCTCAACCGTTTAGTCCGAGTCTCCAGGGAGAACCAGTCCATTTTAAACGTTAGAGGTCTGCCATGTTAATCTGAACATGAACAATTAGTAAACACTAGGATACTGCATCAGGATGTTACCAATATCCTGATCCGGTATCCTGGTCACAAACAAAAGTAATAAAGCCATGATATAATTCAAGATATATGTTCAGAAAACCACCCATAACAGTATGCTAGTGAGATTCACTTTTATCTATTCCTTGGTTATATATCGATCATTAACTAAGGCCTTGAAAATTACCCGATAACAGATAAATTAATCCATTGATTGGTAAAACGTGTGAACTACTGCGGGAAGGATCTAAATAAACTGGTCTAGAAATTGGTTATGTTTTTTCTTTAAACTGATCTAGACAAGTTATAATTTATGAGTCGTTGGCCTATAAAATCCAGTTTAGAGATCTTAATTCACAAGGACTTAGTAATTAAACTTGCTACATATATCTAGATTGTCTATGTGGATCTACAGCATAGTTGTCTGCATTTATGTGATTATCATGGTAGGGATATAATCTTGCTAGAACTTCACACGTTGGTTTGATAAAACATCTTTTAAAATTTTTTATAAGTCATTCATTTGACAAACATTTTATGAAACTCGAAGGATTCTAATCTAATGGGTTGTTTTGCAAAATCTGAATTCATAACAACTATCTTTCTCATTTTCATTTTCACTTCCTTGTTACTTTTGTTTTCACCATTGGTAGAGGTTTTAGTATCAAGAGATATCTGGTATCTTACCCAACGATGTTATATAATGATAGATGTTGTTGGTGACAACTTGGAGAGTGTGTATATTTTGTGTTATGGTATTAGCCTTATCTGTATCGAGTCTGGTTGGTCTGTTTAGTATGTAATTGTTTTCTTGTATGCTACTTGCTTAGTTGCTAGTTGCGTTAGAGCATAATATAGTGCACCTGCGTGTTCCTAGTGACAATTCAATTGTTTTTGTAATGAACTCTATGATCTGTAATGAACTATTTTCAATTGCAAAGCTTTGTATTTACATAGCTGTGAACTATTTTCAAAGATCCCGCATTTTATTGAGTTATTTGAGGTTTGAATTCGTATTATTCGTGAAAGATCGATTCTTTGGTTTTGCAATTGGCATCAGAACAATAGTCTTAAATTCAACCACAACTAGAGAAATTGGAGCAATTTGATTGAAAATTATTTGATTTTGGATTGAAATTTGATCAATTATGGCTTGTTACTGGGTTTTCCAACTGTTGACTGAATTTTGATTGATTTCGGTTCAAATTTGTGAATCAAATCTCAAATTGATTGTCTAGGGTTGTTCAACATCGTCTAATCATCAAATTTCATTAGTTTACAATTGTTAATTCGATAATTAAGCATGGATTTGCATTTTCGGAGTTGTTACAGACTTACAGTTGACAAAGTTGTAGCAATAGCGCACCTTTCTCTCTAGTACCTTCTAGCCCACGTGTCCTCTGCGCTACATTAGTCCAGTGAAGACACTGAAATGTGCTAATCTATCTCTCAGCACAGACACCGGCTACCCCTCAGCGCACCTACGAGGCTTGAAATTTTTCCAAGAAGTCTGATCTACGATGTTTTGCTAACGTTCAAAACAACATGCAAACCATATTGAACTATGCCAATGAAATCGGAACTCCAAATAAACCTCCACGACTTATGTCTATGTCAGAGTATTCCTGATGGAAAAATCATTTCAATGAAGTATGTTGATACAAGTCTGGGGATTCCCATTTTTGAAGGGTGCATAACACCAGGCGAAGAAGGTTCCTTTCGTTTAGCAACACAATCGAAGCCATTATGTACAATGGCATTACTGTTGGTGCATACGTCTGTCGATTTCGTCTTGTATCGAGTCTTGTATTAAGAATGTTAGATCAGGGCACGTAGTTCGAGAAAATAGGGCTTAAGGGTAATTTCGCTTGTAAGTGTCTAATTTCGCTTGAAATAGCCACTGGCTATTTAAAACGAAATTAAACATGTTAATTTCACTTGAAATGGCCAGTGCCACTTTCAAGCGAAATCACTCCCACTATATATACCCTTGAAGCGAAATCATTTGTAACTTTTTGTAATTCCGGTACCGAAGTGCTGCCGACGTGTCTAATGATCTGTAATCTTGTTATATCAATAAAACAAGACAATTAAGTGTGAAACAAGCTGTTTTCCAAGTCAATTCATTTGTTTCCGCCTTTTGAATTGATAAGAACTCTTATGATTGACTCGTTTGGGTCACAAAACGATCCTACAAGTGGTATCAGAGCTCAGGAGGAAGAGTTCTTGCCAAAACAGCCATAAATTCTGATTTCTACACCTTCTTTTCAAAATTGAACAAGTTTTTACGGTCAAAATGACTTGAATTTCACATATTGTGTGCGAAACAGTGTTTTAACAAACCCTTGAAAGAATCAGACCTGAATTCAGAATAAAAGTGACAAAAATGGGTCAAACAGTTAATTCCGTTTGAACGGGCACCTGATTTCGTTTGAAAGTTGAGGTAATTTCGTGTAATTTCACACGAAATTACAGATTTCGTTTGAATCACATCTAATTTCGTTTGAAAGAGGTATTCCGTGTGAAGAGGTAATCTCGTTTGAAGAAGTATTCCGTGTGAAGAGGTAATCTCGTTTGAAAAGAAGGTGATTCCATTTGAAAGTGCTATCTCGTTTGAAAGTGTCAGTTTTTTGTAAAAAGTTTATCGAATCATGGAAGAGGAATTCTATAATGCGTTTTGCTACAGCCCCGACTACTCCGGCTGCCATTGCTTAGAGCATGAACATGGAAAACAAAACTGGAACTTTACAAAAAACCCCCAAAACTCATGGGAATTGAAGAGTATTATGGTTGGAAAGATCGGTTTGAGAACTGGGTTCAAGCTAATCATTTGAGATCTTGGGAGTGTATTGAGAAAAAGTATGTCAAGCAGCGTACAGATTTGGGAGTTATCAAAACAATTTCTGAATTTACGGACAAAGAACGAGACATGTATAAAGTTGAAAAGATGATGATCAGTCTGTTACAACAAGCTATTAAAGAAGACATCTTTATTTTGCTTCAGCACGACAATACTTCACGATCGATCAGGGATGCTCTTAAAACTAAATTTGAGGGGAGTGAAAAGATGATCAGGAGCAAGAAAGCATTACTTAAGAAAGAATTTGACTTGTTTTCAAGCTTGTCAGGTGAATCATCAAAGAAACTGATTGAAAGATACTGCCATTTGGTGAGAACTATGTCTTTGTTAGAAATTGTCAAAGATCAAGAAAAATGGGTCGACAAGTTAGCTGATGCATTACCTCAGAAAGAATGGGGTACGTATTTGATGATCTTGAAAAACACGGGAGAATATGACAAGTTGACTATTTCACAGTTCATTGAAAAGATTGTGGGACAAGATCTGGAACAACAGAAGATTGCAAGAATGAACAATCCAAGTGGTCAACAAGATGTAAAATGTATTACAAAGGAAGTGTTCAAGAGGTTGAATTAAGTCCAAAAGTTCAAACTGCTTTCAGTGCTGAAAACTCATCTGGATCAGTTAATCAAAGTCTAAGCAGTAGCAGTGGTTTTTCTTCATATCCGAATGTTAATCCAAAGAGTTCTACATCAAGTCATCAGTTTCAAAACTCAAACAGTAGTAATGGTCAAGTATTGAATTGCAATATCGCCTTGCATCTTCAGAATGGTCAAAATTTTTCTAAAGAGATTGCCAAAAGTCACATGACGTTACTTGCTACAGTATTAGAGTCTTATGAGGGATTGGTTGAACGGAGAATCGGGAATCATATGCTGATGAAAGAGGATTACGATCAGATAGATGCAGAAGAGATGGAGCTCATGGACATCAAATGGTGTTTAGCTAGTGTTTTGAGGAGAGCTGAAAAGTTCAAGATGATTACTGGAAGAGATGATTTTAGAGATGCAAATGTTTCTACTTTGGGTTTTGATAAATCTAAAGTTACTTGTTTTCGATGCAGGGAGAAAGGACATTTCAAGAGGGAATGTAAAAATCGAGAAGCAAGTGAAGCACAGAATCTGTTTGGAAAAGATGATTACTATCGGAAAGCTATATACCAACAAGTTGCTAATCAATCTTACAAACAAAAGGAACCACAAACTGCTCATGCTAAAATGATCGTAGAAGCAAATAAGAAAGTGTATTATGGCATAATTGATCAAGATGATGAGAAAGTAGCTGAAGGTTTCAGTTGGGACAAATACATTCCACCTGATTCCAAAGTGGCTCTTACTGCACAAATCATTCAAGAGCTTGTGTTTGATCAATCATTATCTGATGATAGTGATGATGAAGAGGAGACACAAATAAATATTGGAAAATCTATGTTATCTCCTGAAAGTTTTGAATTTTATTTTGCAGATAGATTGGTGAAGCTGAAGGAGAGACGAGCAGCAAAAGAACAAAAGAAGATGAAATGTGAAAGTGTTGCTCAAGAAGTAAAACATGAACAGAGTGAAGAAGTAAATAATGCTGAGAAAGTAATTGAAGCTGATAAAGTTGTAGAATCAGAGAAAGTTATAGAAGTTGAAAAGATAATCGAAGTTGAAAAGATTGTTGAAGTTACAAAACCATGTCAAAAATGTTTGGAATCTTGCAAGCAGTGTGCAGAGAACGATGAGAAGAAGAATGAGTTTGAGAAAATGAAAGAGAATTTATTGTTTAATCTCAATTACGTGAAAGAATCATATGATGTGTTGAATAGGACAGTAACTGGTCTACAAAAGACAAATTCTGAAAGAGAAGATGCGTTGACAATGATGAATGTTGTGATGATGTCAAAGCAGAAAGCCATAAATTTTTACATTGAAGAAAGTGCAAAATGGAAGCAAGAGTTGGAGACAGAAAAGATAGAAAATGAAAGAATTAGACGATTGTTACAACGCTATTCTAGTTCTGATTATCTGATTGATCGAATTTATCCAACTGTTGCAGGTTTAGAAGCATTTCAAGATGAGAAGACTGAAGAGAAAGATAATGGTAAGAAACAAAGTGCAAATTATAACAAGTGTCCGCCTCCGATCTGGGAAAGTTATTCTCCCAGAAAACCAAATGAGGAGCAAGTCTAAAAGGCTGTCAATATAAAGTTAAAGTCCGAAACAACTGATGAGTTACCAGAAAATATTGACGTCACATTCACATCGTCTGACACTGATCATGAGTCTGAGTTAATAAAGAAAGTGGTCGATCAGGTGTTGGATAAAGATGAGGAATCAGAGTCAAAGTCCGAGTCTAGAATTTCGAGTTCGTCGGTCAACAGTTCAAAGACGTCGGTTAAAAGGGTTTACAATAAAGAATTTTTTTTTATCAAAATCTAATTTGAAGGATGAAACATTCAAAGTTGCAAACACTTTGAATGATTCTGAAAAATTATATTCTGATAAAGCATTTCCAATAAGAGGTGTTAAAACTGAAATGATCAAACAGGTTTTCAAACTAACAGAAATTAATATTTCTGAAATAAAAGATATAAATCTTTCTGGAAAATCTAAATCTTACACCTCAAGAGTTCAACAAAGATTAAACAAGAAAATAGGTTACAGTTATGGTTTAGGTTATCGAAAGAAACCAAACCATAACGGTAATTACAAAGAGAAAGGTCTTGGATTTATTCCTCCGAAAAATTATAAAAATGAGAAAACGTATAAACCAAAAACTGTATTTGTTTCAGGAGCAAGTTCAGAGGAAGAAGAAAAGAGCTCATTTTGGAAGCAATCAAACAAAGAATTCCTTGCCAAGAAGCAAGAGGGAATGAAGAATGGAGCTTATCAAAGAAAGGAAACAAGAACCTGTTACAGATGTCAAGAAGTTGGACACATTGCCTGGAACTGTCCTAAGGCAACCAACATCAAACAGGAAGTTGTTTCTAAACTTAAAGAAAAGATTATTGAGACAAATGAACCACCAACTGAGAAATTCAAAGTTTTTAAAAATTCAACATATGAAGTTGGTGAATGTTCAAAGAAAATATTTTACAAAAGAAGGATGAATTCTGACAACCAAATGTGGGTTGTTAAGAAATCTGATATGAAATCTAGCGATGAATCTAATTTCACAAAGTCAGAGGAGCCACAAGTTGATCTAAAAATAGAAACATCAGTACCGCCAATGGATGATGTCAATTTTCCACCATTGTGGGCTGAAAATTTTAAACGAAAAGTTGGAAATGTTGAGATTTCAAATCAATTCTATTCTGAGAAGAAAGAATTTGATGTCGAAAAGGTTTTTAATGGAAATGTGAAAAAGATTTTTGGGAAAATGGTTGAAGGAAAAGTTACAGGGGTTAAAGAATTTTATGAAACTAAGAAGGCAATTTATACCCCGAGTGAAACTGAAGAGGTCACATCCAAGTTTGGTGAAGCTTGGATGTCTGTTTTTCATATGTAAACATTCTGAATTGCCGGAGCTTCCAGGTTGGTAAATGTGAAGCAGGTATCAGCATCTTTCTTGAGAAATTCATGTTAGTGATATTTCGACTTACAAGTGGTAAATCAGGGACATTAAGTTGTACTTGATTTTCTACTAGTGATGTTTGTTGATTGAATTTAAAAACGGTTATATTTTTCAAAAGATTGAAGATAAAAGAACAAAGTGATGAGTTTATCCCCTATCTTACAAGTGGTTTTATAAAATCAACAAAACTAATTTTCCGGAAAAACCATTTGATTAAAACAAACTTAAGTGTTTTGAAATCACAATGGGAAAATAGTTTGTTGAAAGGGGGAGTTCTGATTGTTTATGCCAAGTGGATGGCGAATTGAAGTGATTCGATATCAGTTGTCACTTTACTTGTACAGTTTGTTTTCAAAGTTTCTTTAAATGATTTTGAATTTTAGGGGGAGTAAGAATTTCTGAAAATCCAAAAACATTTGAAAATTTAAAAAAGGTAAAAACATGATAAAATCAAAAATGAGTTTGTTGTAAAAAAAAGAGAGGAAATGATAGTACATCAGTAGACAGTTACACTATGCTAAAGAAATGTAATGATTAAATAGTGTTAAACGGTCTCACTGATGATATGCTGATAGGTTTTTACACATTTAGTAAGCTTTTTCGGGATATAAACTTAAATTTTTACTTGCTTATTTTGTGGGGAACACCACTTGGATATATAGGTAACCCCTGAAATTTCGTTTGAAGGATCCCTCTTTCTGAGATACTAGGTCTTTATGCTCAGTGATATCTGGGGTATTATCCCGAGACTTCTGATTTTGCGGAAGCAATGGCCTAGTCCCCGGAGAATACTTTACGCTTGCTTGAAAAATAGCCCACCCTCAGCATAAAAAAATGATGAAACATTGCAAAATGCTAATCATGTGCTGTTGAAAAAAAAATCCTCTAAAGGGGACCCACCAAAAGTCGAAGCCGTCATCTCTCTGATTTTGCGGAAGCAATAGCCTGAGCTCTCACGGCCCTCGCATTTAACCCCTTACAGATATCATCTGTGGTATACTCACCTGTAAGACTGAATATTAGGATCTGGATACGGGAGTATATTCAAGAGGTGGGACACATGAATGAGTTTAAGTTCATAATATACCTAATTCGTATCCTGAATGAGTTGAAATTTGTGTGAGAATTTAAATGGATCAGTATATCGACAATCTAAGTGAATTGTTTAATTCTTAATGTGTAACTAAGCTCAACGGTACTTGTGACTTGTTAAAAACTGATATGATCCTCTTACATAAACTCACAAAAATATTGTTTGTAAATATTTCGTTACTGCATTTCTTTATTATCAAAAATCCAAAAAGATTTTAGTGTGTTTTAGCATAAATTTTGAAAAATTTAAAAAGATTTTCGACAACTGATGCTGAAAAGCTGATTTTCAAAATTCCGAGTGCTAAACATGATGAACAACAGGGTTGGGAAATTTTGTTCTGAATAAAGTAGATTGTTTGAAAAGATATATTTGAATATTTTGTTATACAAGTGGATCATCAGAAATTAAATTTGTTATATCAATAATTGATGTTTTGAACTGAGTTTATCAAGTGGTTAGCAAAATTTAAATTTGTCAAATTGTTAATTTGTGAAATTTACTTTTGGGTAGAGATTGTGCAGGTGAGCCAGGAATCGATCCTGAACCTGTGAATCTGTGAAAGATAGACTACGATCCCAAGCATACTTTAAGGGGAGTTTGATGATGCAGAGCTTAAGGAATCAAGAGATCTGATCAAGAAAAGATATAGCCGGGTCGAGATCCTGAAAATGAAGAGAAGATTGAGAAAAGAAGTCCAAAGACTGATAAAGACTGAAGAATGTGAAGACTCAACACTTAAGACTCGTCAACATCCGAGGGGGAGTCTGTTGGTGCATACGTCTGTCGATTTCGTCTTGTATCGAGTCTTGTATTAAGAATGTTAGATCAGGGCACGTAGCTCGAGAAAATAGGGCTTAAGGGTAATTTCGCTTGTAAGTGTCTAATTTCGCTTGAAATGGCCAGTGCCACTTTCAAGCGAAATCACTCCCACTATATATACCCTTGAAGCGAAATCATTTGTAACTTTTTGTAGTTCCAGTACCGAAGTGCTGCCGACGTGTCTACTGATCTGTAATCTTGTTATATCAATAAAACGAGACAATTAAGTGTGAAACAAGCTGTTTTCCAAGTCAATTCATTTGTTTCCGCCTTTTGAATTGATAAGAACTCTTCTGATTGACTCGTTTGGGTCACAAAATGATCCTACAATTACCTAAAGAGATAATGCATCAATTCAAGCAACACAAAACTTCCAAAGAATTGTGGGCTGGAAATTCTCAACTAAGGAAAAGCAAGAGAAATATGCTAAAGAGAGAATTTGATGCGTTTAAGCATTTCAAGAATGAGAATCGGAATGATCTATTAAGTGAGATGGATAAGTATGAAGTTGTTACACATTAAGGAAAAGCTTATAGATTCTCATTGGGAAACTTATACATTACTAATGAAGGATAATTTGAGTATGACTGACTTGTTGTTAGACAAACTCATTGGAAAGCTACATTTATGAAAAAGAAGGCTTTTGCACATGTTCAAGTTTAAGATCTAGGGTGGGTTATATTTTGGAAAGTCTTCTACTCTAATGAAACATTATCTAATTAAATTCTATCAAGTGTTACTCGAGGATTTGGGTGTCAGACATGCTGCAGTGCTCCAAGTTCAGTCAATACAAATTCAAAGGTTTAACTTCTAAAGTCGCTAAAGAGCTTGTTTCTTTGTTTTCATCATTTGTTGCTTCGCATGAAGGTTTAGTTGTTGGTATAATTGCCGGTCTGTTAGGCTTTCCACCCTAGGCATAGGCCTCACCAAAAAATAAGAGCCTCCATTTCTCTTTACTAGCAGGAATCATTTTCCTAAAAAGGAATATATAAAGGGTCGTATTATTGTCACACCTTGGCTTATTAAATTGACACACTCAATACCCATCGTATAGGCCTATACGATGCGTATTGAGTTGGTTCAAACTTTTAGGTCAGTAAAAGGCTGACAATGTCTCCCCGGGCAACTATAATACGCATCGTATAGGCCTATACGATGCGTATTACTTTTTTAAGGAAATACGAGCAGCTTTACGTCACTCCAAAGTGACGTAAAGTGATTGACGTAAGCCCTATACGATGCGTATAGGGCTATACGACCTGTATTGAATTCTGAATTTGAATTCTGCCTCTCCTATTTAAATGATGAAGAAGACAATGATATATATCACCGTCGTTATATATTCACATTCGCTAACAAACATGTCTTGGTTCAATCACATTTTCGGCGAGCCGTCTGTCACAAACACGAGCACGTTTATTCAAGATAGCAGTGTGGTATATCATTTTTTAACTTGTTCTGTTTTTTTTTATGAAATACTTAGCACACCATTTGTATTAAGATGGGTCTAATGTCCCTGATTCTTACTATCGGAGAGGAAATGATGATCATGCGGACGAGGTCATGTCCAGCTATCGTCCCCATCATAATGAATCGTTGTTGCCAGACCTCAACGAGGTAAGTATATATATTTATTTTTTTCTATTCGGCGTTAAACTTACCATTACCTTTTACCCGTTGGTTTTTTATAGTCCGTTATGCCCCGCCAACTGTTGTTATCAGATCTGAACGTGTGTAGCGATGATCATGGTTATGGATCTTCGTATTATGAATCCGGTTACGGTGCCTCGTACGGACAGGAAGAATATCGCAATAACGTTTTCATTAGTGGTGCCTCGGGAGTACAAGAAGACATTGGTCAGCCTTCTTACATGCAAGAGTCATTAGGTGACGAGCAACCCGCTTACCCTGAAGTTTCGTACAAAACTGATCAGGTACGAATGATATATATTTTTGTTAAATGTTATATTTTTTCTGTTAAAAAATTATTATAAAATTTTTAATACAAAATGTTTTGGTCAAAAATCACACAAGGATAATACAACCAAATATGATTTTGTGAGGTGTGATGCTTGAATTAGTGAACAAATGTATGAACAATTCACGAATGAAATGAATGTTGAACACAAGGATTTATACGAGGAAAAAGCCCTTGATCAATGTATGATCTCCGGCACAAAAAACCTCGGGTGATGGAAACTACCGATCACCAACCATATAGCACAAACAATGTTTACAAATCGGGATGATAACAAGCTAGTTACAAGGATCACTAGTGTGCAAAAAAGTGTGTAATCGCCAATGAGTTGCAGAGAGTTCTCGAGAGTAGTGTGTATTGCTAATTATTATCTAATCTAGCTTGTTATCCCCATTTAAAAATATAAATAACTACCTCACTAACAATCCGCAAAAGATGCTAGCTTCCCACGACCTCCATAACGGTCACAAAGGCCATGCACGTGTAGAATAATGGAGCATATTCCCCTAGAATCTTGGTTATACCAAGTCCCACTCGTATACTCCTGCAAAACAAGTTCAAACATAATGGAAACAATTCTTAGTACAAGGTTCATAATGAGGATCCTGGATCCTTAGTCCTGCAACGTCTTCTCAGGATCCATAATTCAAAACTGAACTGAGGATCTGTGATCCTAGCTGCACTTGAGGATCCGTGATCCATAGATTGTAAAAATCCATCCCTAACAATTGCCCCCAAAATATGAGGAGTTAATTGCAGCTTAATGAGTCATATTTTCTACTTTATCTCGAATGAACTGGTTAGCGTAAATATAGTCGTTGCAATAGGACTAGCCGTTGCAATATGACGTCAGCGAAAAGACCTCCTGCAAAATCATCATTATATATACAAGGTTAGAGATAAGGATCAAGATGCATTTAAATTCGAGCGTTTCACTCCTTTAAATCTTCATCCGGAGACCAAACAGGTACTCTCTCTTTCCTTCTCTCTAAATTCTTCTCTTCTGATCCTTTATTCTCCAAGCATCCATGGCGAAGATAACTCTCTGATCCTCACCTGCTAAGGATCCTACGAAAGACAACCCCTTGAAAAGCCAGGGTGTTACCAAAAACCCTTCGTTGGAGCTTTGTCATTTCACCAATCCAGAGATTGATCAGATACGTCACTGCTTCCCGGCAGAAACTGACTTCAGGTCTTTCGACTCTTCAATGAAGAGCGATTGTATTTCTGAAACTTGAGTCTCTTTTCCGGTAACCCCTTTTCTGATAGGGTTTTCTTATCCTTTCCCTGCTTTTACACAATCCTTCTTCACACTTACGGGCCTGTGCTACATACAAGCCATGCCCATGATGTGGAGAGTTCTTTATACCCTTGAAAACATCATTGAGCAGGAAGGTTTAGACATAGGGTTGTCTGAGTTAAGCCAGTTATACAACCTTGTTAGCCATAATTCCCACCGTTTCTTGTTCAAGCATAAACCTGGTCAGCCTCATCCAATCCTCAAAACCACCAAAAATGATACCTACTGGAATAACATGTTCTTCTTTGTAAGGAGGGACTCTATTCCAGATGGGAAGAACCTCCCCAAAAGATGGATCACCCAGGGTAGGATATGGGATCCTTAGACAAGGATCATAGGACTCTTTTTCTTTTATGGATAACTGATCCTTCTTCTCTATTTCTGTTGTGCAGCTATCTCGCTCTCACACATTCAAGAAACTCCAGCAACAAAAGAAAGAATTGCTGCTTTTTGGAAGCTTGACCCTGCAGTTAGAACTTTTCAAGCCAAGATACAGGATTCACAAGAAGTCTCTTCCGGTTCCTACACAATGTCAAGTAAGTATCCATATCCTTGAATAAATAAATGTTTAAATAAAAGTGAAGTATGAATACTAGTCTGTGTTTTGTATTTGTAGGCGCTGGAAAATCCTCTAAATCAGCTTCAAGGTTCAGTGTCAGTGATCTTGATGCATTCGCTTCCTCAAAGTCCATCAAGAAGGAACTAGCTGCCAGTCCCATCATCCCAAATCCTAAGGGTGCCAGCACAAAGGGCAACGGCGCAAAAAAGAGAAAGACTGTTGGACCTACTGAAGGCCTCCCTCTCATCCAACACCAGTTCGAGGAGTATGTCTCCTAGGTAAGGATCCTGGATCCTTAAATCTGATCTTCACTTTCTGAGGATAACAGATCCTGATCTATACTTCTTTTATGCAGAAATTTGCTGAAATCCAAATGCTCCTTGATCATAGTCTGGCGGAGGCTGAGAAGAAGAACCTTGACTTCCAGCAGATGTTCCTGGCCAAAGATAAGAAGATCTCCTCCCTTGAGAAGGATCTTAACCTGGCGAAGAAGGAGTTGGTTCTGACCCAGATCACAGCTCAGCAGGAGAAGGAAGAGGTGATGGAAGGGGCAAAGCTCTCTGCTACAATCGCCATGCTCAAAATCAAGCTACAAATGGCTAAGGAGGCTGAGGATCCTTCTTTTGACAGGTCTGCCTGGAATCAGAAGGCTTGGAAGCAGAAGCTGGCGGAGCTGGATGATGAAGAGGAAGCTGAGGAGGTCCTTGCAACTGAGGCCGGTAGCAGTGGGATGAAGGATCCGATGGAAGAAGCGGCTGGTGGTGGCGATGCAGCGAAGGTGTAGGCTGCAGAAATGGGCGATGATGGAAATTTCTAGATGTGGCCGGAGCCCATTTTATATGATTTGGTAGTTTTTTGGTTGTTGGTGTTTTTGAACAATGCTGGTCTGTACTTAAACAATAGTATTTAGGTTTAAGGATCAAGGATCCTTTGGACAATAGGTAGGGTGATAGCTGGTGGAGGGATCCTCTGGTTGGGGGATGAAGCCACTATTATCCTGCCATCTTGATTTCCTGCACTTTAGACTTGTTAATATGGACACCCTTTACCTACCCCAGTGGATGGGCCACGTATTGCTGGTAGATGCTTGGGGTAGGTAATTTTGACAACCTTTGAAGGGTTTAACTTTGGATAAATAAATAAAACTTTAACCTTTTGACTATCTTGTGTTGTTCATTCTGTGTATATTTACCTTTTAATTATTATTGCATATTCCTTTGAACTTACAAGTTAATAATGAAAGTATAGAAATTAATTTTAAGTAAAAAAGTTTTAGGATATGATCAAGGATCAAATATCCTATAATCGAAAAGTTCAAAAAGGGGGATAATTTTAGGATCATGTATACTGTTGTCAAAGAATAAGGGTAACATAGATAAACCAAGAATAAAGTTAAGGTAAATAAGGATCATACCAGAGGATCCAAGTTAGGATCCTAAATCCTTAATACTTATAATCATGATAACCATAAAACAAACCCTTGTATGAAGTTAGGATCCAGGATCCTTAACTGTTTAGCTATAGAAACCTGAAATAAAACATAACTTGGGACTAAGCCAACTGCAAAAGAAGAGTTAGTATCTGGGGACAAGCCCAACAATCTGGGGACAAGCACAATAAACTGGGGACAAGCCCAAAAAAACTGGGGACAAGCCCAAAAACTGGGGACAAGCCCAAAGGATCTTGTGTAAACTGGAGTATGACCCTTACTGGCGACTATCCAAACTTAGTGACATGAAGATGCCAAAACCTTAGCTAACGTGAAAACGTTAGGAACCTTAGGAACGGATGTATGGTACGTCTACCATTATACTTAGGATCCTGAATACAGCTAGTACAATGAAATTGTCAGCCCCTAAAGCGAGTACTGGTCCCATTGCCTTTAACTGCACCAGGATAATCGTACGCTACTGACGAAGGTAGTAGATACCTTAAACTAGGGACGAGCCCAAAAACTGGGGACAAGCCCAAAAACTGGGGATAAACCCATGAAACTAGGGTCAAGCCCATAAAACTTAGGAAACTTCTGTGGATACTTGATCCTTTGTCAAGGATACATGAACTTCTGCAAAACTCAAAACTTAGTGAAAAAAGATAAAGGATCCTGGATCCTTCTCCTTGTAATCAAGTAAATTAAAGGATTAGGTAAATTAGAATCAAATCATTACCAGAATGAGGATCATATATCCTCTAAGGATCCTTCGTATATATCGGACATGAGGATGATTAAGGATCCTGGATCCTTCTTACATAAAGTATCTTTTTAAATGGATAGCATTCCAAGCTCTTGGTAGCAAATCACCTTCCATTGTTAATAATCAATATTCCCCCTTTCCTGCCTCAGCTTCAATAAAATAGGGGCCTTCCCAATTTGGTGCTAACTTGCCATCAACAGGATTTGTGGTATTTTGTAATGTTTTCCTTAACACCATGTCACCAACTTGAAACTTTTTGATCCTAACATTTTTGTTGTAATCTCCAGCCATCCTTTGTTGATTGCTAGCCAATATTATCCTTGCCAAATCCCTGAGTTCTTCTATGGTATCCAAGTCTTGAACCAAGTTTTCAGCATTTCCTTCAGGATCACGGATGCTTGTTCTTGCAGTAGGGACTACCATCTCTGTAGGGATCACTGATTCTGTTCCAAACACTAAAAAAAGTGGAGTTTGGCCAGTAGCATTCTTGGGAGTTGTTCTATCAGCCCATAATACATATGGTAGCTCTTCTGCCCGTTTTCCCTTTTTGGATCCAAGCTTCTTCTTCAAGTTGTTGATGATGATCTTGTTGGATGATTCTGCTTAACCACTAGCTTGTGGATGGACTGGTGTTAATGTTATCATTTTAATCCCCCAACTGTCACAAAAGTTAGTAGTTCTACTCCCAATAAATTGGGATCCATTATCACAAACAATTTCAGAAGGGATACCAAATCTGGTAATAATGTTTCTTTTAATAAAGGATATCACTTCTTTTTCTCTGACTTGAGCAAAGGCTTCAGCTTCTATCCACTTGGAAAAGTAATCAGTCATAGCAAGCATAAACACTTTTCCTCCTGGTGTCTTGGGAAGTTTGCCAACTATATCCATTCCCTATCTCATGAATCCCCAAGAAGAGGATATAGGATGCAGGAGCTCTGCTGGTTGATGAAGGATATTACTATGTCTCTGACAAGCATCACATTTCTTGGCATAATCCACAGCATCCTTCTTCATAGTATGCCAATAATATCCTGTCCTAAGGATCCTTGAAAATAGTGCTCTGCCCACAGTGTGGTTTCCACAATCTCTTTCATGAAAATCTTTAGGACTTCTTGAATTTCAGGATCCTCAATGCACCTTAGTTATGGACCTGCAAGAGATCGTTTGTATAGCATGTTATTTAATATTGTAAATTGAGATACCTTCACTTTGAAAGCTCTAGGATTTTCTCCGGTAGGGATCTCTCTATGTTGTATATATCTTAGGATTGGAAGGATCCAGGATCCTGAATGTGATTGTGCACCATCACTAGGTAATATTGCAGAATCCTCTACTATCTCAATAGCTGTGTGATCCTCAATAGCAGGAGTTAAGATATGGATTATGGGGATTTTAACATCCTCTGGAATCTTCAATGATTATCCAAGGTTGGCCAAAGCATCAGCTTCTGCATTTTCTTCTCTGGGTACCTGTGTCAAGCTAAAAGAAGCAAAAGAGTCTGCCAATTTCTTGACTATCTCTAGATATTTGATTAGTCTTTCACCTTTAACAGCATAAGAACCATTAAAGTGATTAGTGATTAACAGTGAATCTACATGTACCTCAAGATACTTGATCCTCATGTGCTTGGCGATTTGCAAACCAGCTATCAAGGCTTCATATTCAGCCTCATTATTAGTAGTTTGGAACTCACAAGCAATGGAATGGGGTATTATGTCCCCCTGTGGGGTTTTTAGTAGTATTCCTAGTCCAGTTCCCTTGACATTTGAAGCCCCATCTGTGAAGAATATCCAAGGATCCTTAGTCTCTTCAAGCTGTTGAACTTCTAACTCAACTTCACTTTGTAGATCACTACTGAAATCAGCCGCAAAGTCAGCTAAGGCTTGGGATTTATTGGCAGTTCTTGGCTCATATCTGTTAGGGGAGGATTTTCTAACAATTAGTGATCCTTACTTGTTATCCTAATTAATGATCCTTACTTCTGTGACAGATAGTGATCCTCAGAAGAGCATTAGGATAAGGATCATGGATCACCTTAAGGATCCTCATACTAACGATTGTTTATTTGTGTTTCGTATTATTTGGCAGGAGTAATAAGCTTGACTTGGTCTTGGCAACGTTACTATGGAATATTCCACGAGTATTTCGCACACGTTTGACTGGAAATGGACGTTGTGGAGAACGTGGGAGCTTGGCACAAAAGTCGGATAGTTTGTTATTGTAGTTAACTTCTATTTTTAAAGGGGTGACGAGCTAGAATTAGAACACTTAGCCATTTTCAGCTACACACACTTTCGTACAATTGCACTCTTGAAGCTCTCGACGAACACTTATTAGTTTTCATTCATTTTTACACATTTCACCGTAGTGATCCTTGTACCTAGCTCGTTACTATCCGAAGTTGTAAACATTTATTGATTTATTTGAGCTTGGTGATCGGTAGTTTCCATCACCCGGGGTTTTTTGTGCCAGAGATCAACTCTTGATCAAGGGCTTTTTCCCCGTACAAATCCTTGTGTCATTTGTGCAATTTACGTTGAAGTGATCCTTATCATTGTTCTATATTCAAAGCATCATTCCCTGTAACAGAGAGTTTGGTTGCATTATCCTCATTAGATTTTTTGACCAAAACAGTTTGGCGCCCACCGTGGGGCAATTGGTGCTTCATTCTTAGAAAAATTCGTATTTCTGTGCTCATTTCAGTTCACTGCAACCAAGCAAATGGCTTCCTCAGCGAAGAATGCTTCAAATTTGATGCCCTCATTCAGTTCTTCACAAGGCGTTCCCCCTTTGCCTCCACCACCTTCTGGATCCCAGAAGAATGCTGAGAATGCTGCGAAGAAACCAACTCCCATTTTCTCAAAACCTCCAACTTCTTCTGCTTCTTACACTCCCACTACTAGTGACATGTTTACTTTGATTTTGCAGATGAAGGATCATATACAGCAACAGGATAAGACCAATGAAAGGATTCTCAAAGAAATCAGAGATCTCAAGAAACAAAAGAAAACGGCAGAGGATCATTCCCCACTGATGCCCAGATCTTTGAATTTTGATACTCCGGTGATTACTTCTCAGCCATCAGTGGTTCCAAATGTTCAATATGTGGGTGGACCAAAAGGAGTGCACTACGGAACAACAACAGTGACCCAGGCATTGGGTTCCTATTTCCAGCCAGCGGGATCCTATCCTCAGCATATGGGATCCCTCACGAATTCAGGAGGATACTCAGGAGCGCAGCAGATTCAAGGATCCTCCTTTGTTCCAGGATCATCCCAGGTTCATGGATCCTCCTTTGTTCCAGGATCATCCCAGGTTCAAGGATCCTCCTTTGTTCCAGGATCATCCCAGGTTCATGGATCCTCCATTGTTCCAAGATCATCCCAGGTTCAAGGATCCTCCTTTGTTCCAGGATCATCCCAGGTTCAAGGATCCTCCATTGTTCCAGGATCATCCCAGGTTCAAGGATCCTCCTTTGTTCCAGGATCATCCCAGGTTCAAGGATCCTCCTTTGTTCCAGGATCGTCCCAGTTTCAGGGATCCTTCCAGATGCCAGGATCCTTGAGGAGTTTGCAAACAGGAAATTCAGATGTCCATCAGGGAGATTTTATTCCAATGCAGACCAATGCTTCTACTGGTCCTTCGATCATTCCAGAGCCCCAACAATATGGATTAACATCCATTCTTCCTAATTTGAATCCAATGGGAGGTAACACTTTTAATAATTCTTATACTACTAACCATGGCCTTGTGCAGGATCCAGGTATCAATCATGCCATGGCCAGAGAATTGAAGAAGTTGAAGGATATGATATCAAGTGTTCCAGGAGTGGTCAAACCTATCCCAGATATCGCAGATGGGAGCCACAAGATATCTCGTTTTGCACCACCAATCTGTGATGCTGAGATACCTAAGAGGTTCCATGTCCCAACTATGAAGCTGTATGATGGTTCGACGGATCCTGAAGAACACATAGCACAATACAGGGAGAGGATGGAGATCAATCCAAACCCAGAAAGGTTAAAGGAAGCATGCCTGTGCAAGGGATTCGGATCCACTCTTACTGGATCAGCTCTCAAATGGCTGCTAAGTCTTCCCCCCTACTTTATTACCTCATTTGCTAATCTAGTTAACCTATTTAATAATCAGTTTTCTTGTAGTAGAAAATTTGAACGATTAACTAGTGATCTATATAGGATAACCCAGGGTCATAATGAATCATTAAGGGATTACATTACCAAATTCAGTAAAGAATCCTTAGACATTCCCAACTTGGATATAGCTACGGCTGTTGAGGCCTTTAAAATGGGATTGCTTAGGGATTCGTTGTTCTATGATGATCTTGTTATGACACCATGCAGGAACCTAGATGAGGTAAGAACCCGGGCACTTAGGTTCATCCGGCTAGAGGATGACAAAAGGATCCAGGAGAGGTTAGCAGGATCCTCAAAGCAGGATAAGCAAGGATCCTCATTCAGGAACAACAAGTTCAGATCCTATAACAGATCTGATAACCAGAACGTGCATGCTGTTGATCAAGAAGAGGATGATGAGGATTATCCTCCAATCTCTGAATATTGTTTTTCTGTTGATAACAATGAACTAATCCTTGCGATGCAGAACTTAGGTGATAAAGCCAGATGGCCCAGAAAGAATGATAGGCCAGCTGCAACTAAGGATAAGTCAAAGTGGTGTGCATACCATGAAGATTTTGGGCATCTTACAGAAGAATGCATTGCACTAAGAAAGGAAATTGGATACTTGTTGAGCAACGGGCATCTAAAAGAGTTGTTGGGTAGGAAAAAGTCAAGGACTCAGGATCCTGAAAGGATCCCTGAGAAAGCTCCGGCTCCTCCAGCAGATGCACAAGTAATAAACTTTATTTCTGGAGGATCAGACATTTGTGGCACATCCTTCTCAGCAGCTAAAAGGCATGCAAAGGAAACTAAGATGGATAGTGGAGAAAGACCCGTTCGAACATCAAGTGTCTCCGAAGGAAAAGTCATAACCTTTGATGAGGATGATCGTGTTGATATCCAGGATCCTCATCACGATGGTTTAGTTATTACTCTTTTTATTTCTAACCATTTTGTCCGCAGGATCCTTATAGATGGAGGAAGCTCAGTAAACATTATCCAGCTCGATGTTCTAAAAAAGATGGGTATCCCTGAATCAGATATAATACCAAGATCCTCCGTGCTCGTAGGACTTAGTGGCGAAACTAAGAATACCCTGGGGGACATTAAGCTCCCAATATACATCGAAGGCCTACATTCTTATCAAAAATTTTGTGTTATTGACTGTTTATCTTGTTGTAATGTTATCCTTGGCAGGCCCTGGATACACGATATGAAGGCAGTCCCATCTACTTACCATCAATGTGTGAAGCTCCCTAGTCCTTGGGGAATAGTCAAGATTGATAGTGATCAACAGGAGGCTAAGAATTGCTATACTTCATCGATGAAACCAGCATCGAAGTCAAGGGAACAATAGCAATCAAAGTATCCTCCAAGGGATGTCTTGGAGGCAAGAGAGCAGGATGTGGTAGAAATCCTCATGGATTCTCATGATCCTGAATCCAAAATCTATATCGGATCAGGGATCCTTGGCGATATGAAAGAAGACCTCGTATCCTTCCTCAAAAGGAGAAAGACTACCTTTGCATGGAAACACGAAGATATGACTGGTATATCTAAAGATGTAATCACTCACAAACTTGGCATTGATAGGTCCTTCAAACCAATCCATCAAAGGAGAAGAAAGTTTGCACCGGAAAGAAATGCCATTATCCAGGAAGAGGTAGAGAAATTGCTCCGGGCAGGTATGATTAGAGAGGTCAAGTATCCAAGATGGTTGGCCAATGTGGTTGTTGTTCAAAAGAAAAACGGAAAGTGGAGGGTATGTGTCGATTTTACCGATTTAAATAAGGCATGTCCCAAGGATCCTTTCCCATTACCCCACATTGACTCCATGGTGGATGCAAATGCGGGTCATGAACTGTTAACTTTTATGGATGCTTCATCTGGATTTCAACAGATCCAAATGGAACCATCCGATCAAGAGGATACAGCCTTCATGACTCCAACTGGTATATACTGCTATATTGCTATGCCGTTCGGACTAAGAAATGCAGGTGCAACTTATCAAAGGCTAGTGAATATGATGTTCAAGGATCAGATTGGACAAACTATGGAGGTCTACATAGACGATATGGTGGTAAAATCAATAAAGGCTGAGGATCACCTAAGGGATTTGGAGGAAGCATTCGATATCCTTGATAAATACAATATGAAGCTTAACCCTTCCAAATGTCACTTTGGTGTTAAAGCAGGTAAATTCTTAGGATATATGGTAACAAAGAGAGGCATTGAAGCTAGCCCGGAACAAATCAAAGCAATAGTGAACATCAAATCTCCGGCCAATGCTAAGGATGTCCAAAGATTAACAGGCAGGATAGCGGCTTTGAACAGATTCATATCCAAATCCTCAGAAAAGTGCAAAGAATTCTATGATATCCTGAGGAAGAATAAGAAATTTGAATGGACTGAGAAGCATGAAAATGCTTTAAGAGCCCTCAAAGATTACCTATCCTCAGCCCCGTCCTTGATGAAACCAGAAAAAGGCGATGTGCTATCCTTATATCTTGCAGTATCCTCAAAAGCAGTAAGTGCGGTCCTTGTTAAGGATCACGAAGGTACACAACATCCTGTCTATTATGTAAGTAAAAGTTTACTTGATGCCGAATCCAGGTATTCACACCTTGAAAAACTTATTCTTGCATTAATTATGGCATCTACTAAGTTGAGACATTATTTTGAAACTCATGTTATTGTTATTAAAACTAACTTTCCAATTAAGAATGTCCTCAAGAAACCAGAGATGTCAGGAAGGATGGCTAAGTGGGCAGTAAAGCTTAGTACCTATGATATAAGATATGAGCCTAGGACAGCCATCAAATCCCAAGCATTAGCCGACTTTGTGGCTGATTTCAGTAGTGATTTACAAGAAGAAGCTGAGTTAGAAGTCCAGCAGCTAGAGGAGACCAAGGATCCTTGGATACTCTATACTGATGGATCCTCAAATGTCAAAGGCACAGGGCTTGGAATACTACTAAAATCGCCACAGGGGGACATAATACCCCACTCTATAGCTTGTGAGTTCCAAACCACTAACAATGAGGCCGAATATGAAGCCTTAATTGCTGGTTTGCAAATTGCCAAGCATATGGGGATCAGGTATCTTGAGGTACATGTAGATACATTGTTAATTAGAAATCACTTTAATGGATCCTATGCTGTTAAAGGTGAAAAGCTAACCAAATATTTAGAGATAGTCAAAGAATTGGCACTCTCCTTTGTTTCCTTTAGTTTGACACAGGTACCAAGGGAAGAAAATACAGAAGCTGATGCATTGGCTAACTTAGGATCATCCTTGAAGATCCCGGAGGATATCAAGATCCCTATTATCCATATTCTGACCCCGGCTATCGAGGATCATGTGGCTATGGAGATAGGAAAGAATTCTGCAATTATCCCTAGTGAGGATACTCAATCCCATTCAGGATCAGGATCATGGATCTCACCAATTATGAGATACTTACAACATGGAGAGATTCCTACAAGAGAAAACCCTAGGGCTTTCAAAATTAAGGTATCTCAATTCACAATTTTAAATAATATGTTGTATAGACGATCTCTTGCAGGACCATACTTGAGATGCGTTGAGGATCCTGAAATCCAAGAAGTTTTAAAAGACTTCCATGAAGGAGATTGTGGAAACCACACTGGGGGCAGGGCATTATTCTCAAGGATCCTGAGGACAGGATACTACTGGCCAACCATGAAAAGAGATGCTGTGGAGTATGCTAAGAGATGTGATCCTTGTCAGAGACACAACAATATCCTTCATCAACCAGCTGAATTTTTTCATCCTATATCCTCCTCTTGGCCATTTATGAGATGGGGTATGGATATAGTTGGTAAGCTCCCTAAGGCTCCTGGTGGAAAAGTGTTCATGCTAGCTATGACTGATTACTTCTCCAAGTGGATAGAGGCTGAAGCTTTTGCCCAAGTCAGAGAGAAGGAAGTTATATCCTTCATTAAAAGAAATATTATAACTAGATTTGGAATTCCTTCTGAAATTATATGTGATAATGGTTCCCAATTTATTGGGGGCAGAACCACTAACTTTTGTGACAGCTGGGGGATTAAGATGATAACATCAACACCAGTCCACCCACAAGCTAATGGTCAGGCAGAATCATCCAACAAGATCATCATCAACAATTTGAAGAAGAAGCTTGGATCCAAGAAAGGGAAATGGGCAGAAGAACTACCTTATGTGCTTTGGGCTGATAGGACAACCCCTAAGAATGCAACTGGTCAAACGCCATTCTCTTTGGTATTTGGGGCAGAATCAGTGATCCCAACAGAAATGGTGGTTCCAACTGCTAGAACAAGTACCCGTGATCCTGAGGAAAATGATGAGAACTTGGCTCAAGACCTGGATACTATTGAAGAAATCAGGGATCTGGCTAGGATAAGGATGGCCAGTTATCAACAAAGAATGGCTGGTGCTTATAACAAAAATGTCAGGATCAGGAAGTTTCAAGTTGGAGATATGGTATTAAGGAAAGCATTTCAGAATACCACCAATCCTGCCGATGGAAAATTGGCTACAAAATGGGAAGGCCCTTATTTGATTGAAGCTGAAGCAGGAAAGGGGGCATACAGATTGCTAACCATGGAGGGTGATTTGCTACCAAGAGCTTGGAATGCTGTCCACTTGAAGAAATATTTCATGTGAGCAGGATCCTCATGGCACAGATGATCCTTACGTTAGGAGTATCCTTGAAGGATCCTTAAAGTATCAGTGATCCTTACTTTGGTAATATCCTAACCTTGAACTATTTCATTTCTTTATTTTCTCATATAAGGATAAGGATCATGTGTCCTTTATCCATCTCTCACGTGATTTTAAGTTTTGAAAGTTCAGGTATCCTTAGCATAACATTGGTTATCTGCAGAAGCAATCCGTTCCTTGGGTTTAACCCCAGTTATTTGGGCTTGACCCCAGTTCCGCCTGTAGCGCATGATGATCCTGGTATAGTTCAAGGCAGTGGGACCAGTACTCGCTTTAGGGGCTGATAATTCCATTGTACTGGCTATACCTAGGATCCTAAGTATAATGGTAGACGTACCATACATCCGTTCCTAAGGTTTCTAACGTTTTCACGTTAGCTAAGGTTTTGGCATTTTCATGTCACTAAGTTTGGATAGTCGCCAGTTAGCGCCATACTCCAGTTTACATACGATCCTTGGGCTTGTCCCCAGTTATCCTTGGGCTTGTCCCCAGTTATCCTTGGGCTTGTCCCCAGTTGCTAACTATTATCTTATATTGGCTTAGTCCCAAGTTATGCTCTATTTCAGGTCCTTGAAGATAAGCAACTAGGGATCCTTGATCCTTACTTCTCTCTAAGGTTTATTTTGTAGTTATCCTGATTATGGTTAGGATCCTAACTTGGATCCTCAGGTATGATCCTTCATTATTTTTAATTCTACTCATTGTTTATTTGAATGACCCTTAAAATTTGACAACTAAACTTGTGATCCTTAAAATATGTTACTTTTTGGGATTCTTTAACTATAGGATACTTGATCTTGGATCATATCCTAAGTATTTTCAATCTGACTTATTCAAAATTGTTTATTCAATAAATGTATATCAAAACAATTGAGAATTAAAGAGACAAAAAGGATAACAATACAAGATAAGCGACAAAAGATTAAGGTTTTATTTATTAACAAAAGATTAACCCTTAAAAGGTTGTCAAAATCACCTACCCCGAGCATCTACCAGCAAAACGTGGCCCGTCCGCTGGGGTAGGTAAAGGGTGTCCATGATAATAGGTTCAAAAGTAGTGCAGGAATATAAAGGCGGCAGGATCACAATGGCTTCATCCCCCAAACAGAGGATCCCTCCATCGTTTGCAATCCTGCCTATTGTCCAAAGGATCATACATGATCCTTAATCCTAAAAACTATTGTTCAGTACAAACCATCAAATTATTCAACAAAACAACCATTAAACTAAAAAATTGGGCTCCGGCTATGTCTAGAAGTTTCCGTCATCGCCCAATCATGCAGCCTAAACCTTCCCTGCATCATCACCTCCGGCTCCACTTGCTTCACCACCTTCACCTTTGCCTCCAGCCTCGATCGCCAAAACCTCCTCAGCCTCATCATCATCTTCAAGATCAGCCAATCTTGCTTTCCAGTCCTCAATTTCCCAGCTGCTTCTGTCGAAGTTAGGATCTTGAGCTTCCTGGGCCATCTTTAGTTTGGTCTGATACATTGTGATGGCAGCAGAGACCTTTGCACCTTCTATGAGATCATGCTTTTCATAGTCAAGGTCAATCAGAAGTTTAGCCGTCTTAGTCTTGGCATCCTGGAGCTCCTTCTGAAGATCAGCGATTTTGAGGTCCTTTAGCAATGCAACCTACTGGAGGTCGGCAATCTTCCTATCCTGATCCTCAACGTGGCCAACATAATCCTCAATCTCAGTGAATTTCTGCAAAGGGGATAAAAGATAAGGTCAGGACCAAGTGATCCTCAAATCAGCAGGATATGTCAGCAGGATATGTCAGCAGGATATACTAGCAGAGATAGTGATCCTTACATCGTTGAAGTATTCGAGGAATTGATGGCGGATCAGAGGCAGACCCTGCAGATCCTCAGCTTCAGAGGCCTTTCTCTTCTTGATTCCCTTTCCTTTGAGGGGTGCCTTGGGGACTGAAGCTGTCGGGCTGGTAGGAGCCTTTCTTTTGGAGGATCTGACGGTGGTGAGATCGGTGACATTGAACTTTGAAGCAGACTTGGTGGATTTTCCAGCACCTACACAACCAAAACAAGATAAGTATCTTTATTTCACTCATATTTCACTATTTATTTAATTTTTAAGCAAAGATACTTACTTGAAATCGTGACAGAACCTGAGGATACCTCCTGAGAATCCTGGGTTGTTGTTTTGAAAGTTCTTGTTTCAGGATCAAGTTTCTTGAAAGCGATGAGTCTCTCTTTGGCAGCAGGAGACAGTCTGAGGCGTGAGACGGTGATAGCTGCATAACAAGAAAGCAAAAGTATATAAGTGATCCTTATATCAAAAGAAAGTTCTCTGGTGATCCTTCTCAGGATCCTCCACCCTACCATGGGTAGCCCAATTCTTGGGTAGATCCTTTCCATTATCAATAGAATCTCTCTTGACGAAAAAGAAATGCCGCTTCCAGTTAGCATCATTCTTGGTAGCTTTGAAGATCGGATGTTCCTCACCAGGCTTACGTTTAAACAGATAACGATGAGAGCCAAAGGTAGTAAGATCATACAGCTCTCCCAGCTCTGACATTCCTAGGTCTATCCTTTCTTGCTCGATGATCCTTTCAAGGGTATACAAAACCCTCCAGATCATCGGCATGGCTTGGATATAAGAGATGCCGGTTAGGGAAAAGAAAGATTGGGTGAAGGCTGGAAAAGGATATGTATAGCCTATGGTGAACGGAGTGACAGGAAAAGCAACCCACTTGTCGGAAATGTGATCACTCAGGGTATTAGGATCAAAAGGTCTGAATTCGGTGTTCGCCGGGAAGCAGTGGCGGATCCTATCAATCTGTGCATCGTTGAAACAGCAGCGTTCATTTATGGAATCTTCGATGATCCCCTGGCTTTTCGGTGGGCTGTTTTTCGGGTGATCCTTAGCTGGGGAGTTCCGGAGCAACATCTTTGATAGAATGGTGGAAAGAAACGGAAAACAGAGCAAAGAAGGAAGAAGATGAAGAGAGAATACCCGTTTATCTTCGGAATGCAGTTATAAAGGGAGTATCTCTGAAATTTTAAATGCAATCGATCCTATCTATATCTCCTATTTATAATCATGATTGTGCAGGGTTGTCACCTCTGTGACGTCATGGTTGCAACGGATAGTTCTACAATAACGGCTATATTTACGATAGTTAGTTGCGGATAAGATCAAGAAAATATAATTCGCTCATTTTACATATCACTCCTTATATTTTGGGGGCAATTGTTAGGGGAGGATTTTCTAACAATTAGTGATCCTTACTTGTTATCCTAATTAATGATCCTTACTTCTGTGACAGATAGTGATCCTCAGAAGAGCATTAGGATAAGGATCATGGATCACCTTAAGGATCCTCATACTAACGATTGTTTATTTGTGTTTCGTATTATTTCGCAGGAGTAATAAGCTTGACTTGGTCTTGGCAACGTTACTATGGAATATTCCACGAGTATTTCGCACACGTTTGACTGGAAATGGACGTTGTGGAGAACGTGGGAGCTTGGCACAAAAGTCGGATAGTTTATTATTGTAGTTAACTTCTATTTTTAAAGGGGTGACGAGCTAGAATTAGAACACTTAGCCATTTTCAGCTACACACACTTTCGTACAATTGCACTCTTGAAGCTCTCGACGAACACTTATTAGTTTTCATTCATTTTTACACATTTCACCGTAGTGATCCTTGTACCTAGCTCGTTACTATCCGAAGTTGTAAACATTTATTGATTTATTTGAGCTTGGTGATCGGTAGTTTCCATCACCCGGGGTTTTTTGTGCCGGAGATCAACTCTTGATCAAGGGCTTTTTCCCTGTACAAATCCTTGTGTCGTTTGTGCAATTTACGTTGAAGTGATCCTTATCATTGTTCTATATTCAAAGCATCATTCCCTGTAACAGAGAGTTTGGTTGCATTATCCTCATTAGATTTTTTGACCAAAACAATATCTTATATCATAATCACTAATTTTACTGCCCATTTAGCCATCCTTCCTGACATTTCAGGTTTCCTGAGAACATTCTTAATTGGAAAGTTAGTTTTAACAATAATAGCATGAGTTTCAAAATAATGGCGTAATTTAGTAGATGCCATAATCAAAGCAAGGATAAGTTTTTCTAAATGTGAATACCTGGATTCAGCATCAAGCAAACTTTTACTTACATAATATACAGGATGTTGTGTACCTTCATGATCCTTAACAAGGACTGCACTTACTGCCTTAGAAGAGACTGCTAAATACAAGGATAATGTATCCCCTTTTTCTAGTTTCATTAACGCTGGGGCTGAGGATAGGTAATCCTTAAGGGCCTTGAGAGCATTCTCATGCTTTTCAGTCCACTCAAATTTCTTGTTCTTTCTCAGAATGTCATAGAACTCTTTGCATTTCTCTGATGACTTTAAGATGAACCTGTTCAAAGTTGCGATCCTTCTTGTCAATCTTTGCACATCCTTGGCATTGGTAGGAGACTTAATGTTCACAATGGCCTTGATTTGCTCTGGACTTGCCTCTATGCCTCTTTTTGTCACCATGTACCTTAGAAACTTGCCAGCTTTCACACCAAAGTGGCACTTGGAAGGATTCAATTTCATATTGAATTTATCAAGGATATCAAATGCTTCCTCCAAATCTCTAAGGTGATCCTCAACTTTCTTGGACTTAACCACCATGTCATCTATATAGACTTCCATCGTGTGTCCTATTTGTTCTTTAAACATCATATTGACTAGCCTTTGGTAGGTAGCACCTGCAATTCTTAGTCCAAACGGCATAGCAATATAACAATAGATACCAGTTGGGGTCATAAAGGCTGTATCCTCTTGATCAGATGGTTCCATCTGAATTTGTTGGAATCCAGATGAAGCATCCATGAAAGTCAACAACTCATGACCCGCGGTAGCATCCACCATGGAGTCAATGTGGGGTAATGGGAAAGGATCCTTGGGACATGCCTTGTTTAAATCAGTAAAATCGACTCATACCCTCCACTTTCCATTTTTCTTTTGAACAACAACCACATTGGCTAACCACCTTGGATACTTAACCTCTCTAATCATATCTGCTCTGAGCAGTTTTTCTACCTCCTCCTGGATGATGGCATTCCTCTCAGGTGCAAACTTTCTCCTTTTTTGATGTATAGGTTTGAATGACCTGTCAATGCCAAGTTTATGAGTAATTATATCTTTAGAAACACCTGTCATGTCTTCATGCTTCCAGGAAAAGGTAGTTTTTCTTCTCTTTAGGAAGGATACTAGATCCTCTTCAATATTGTTGAGGATCCCGGATCCTATAAAAACTTTGGATTCAGGATCCTGAGGATCCATCAGGATATCTTTGACATCTTGTTCTCTTGCCTCCAGGACATCTCTTGGAGGATATTTTAATTGCTATTGTTCCCTAGGTCTTGAGGCTGGTTTCATTGATGAAGTGTAACAATTTTTAGCTTCTTGTTGGTCACTTTCTATCTTCACCACACCCCATGGAGTAGGGAGTTTGACACACTGATGATAGGTAGATGGAACTGCTTTCATGTCATGTATCCATTGCCTGCCAAGGATAACATTGCAACAGGATAAGCAATCTATAACACAAAATTTTTGAAAAGAATTAACTCCCTCTATGTAAATAGGAAGTTTAATGTCCCCCAAAGTGTTCTTGGTTTCTCCACTGAATCCCACAAGAACTGATGATCTTTGGATAATCTCTGATTCAGGGATGTTCATCTTCTTGAGGACATCAAGTTGAATGATGTTCACTGAACTCCCTCCATCTAGGAGAATCCTGCGAAAAAAATGGTTAGATATAACCAAAGTAATAACAAGACCATCAGATGAGGATCCTGAATATCGACACGATCATCCTCATCAAAGGATATAACTTTCTCCTGTGTAAGGATCGAGGTTCGAATGGGTCTGTCCCCATTATCCATCTTCGTCTCTTTAGCATGCCTCTTGGCTGCTGAAAAGGAAGTGCCACATATGTCTGATCCTCCAGATATGAAGTTGATAATCTGTGCATTGGCAGGAGGAGCAGGAGCCCTTTCTGGAATCTTTTCAGGATCCTGGATCCTTGACTTTTTCCTTCCAAACAGCTCCTTCAAATGCCCATTACTTAACAAGTAACCAATCTCTTTCCTGAGTGCTATGCATTCATCAGTGAGATGACCGAAATCTTCATGATATGCACACCATTTAGATTTGTCTTTTGTTGCAGCTGGCTTATCACTTTTTCTGGGCCATCTTGCTTTTTCACCTAGATTCTGCATTGCAAGGATTAGTTCATTGTTATCAACAGAAAAACAATATTCAGAAATGGGAGGATAATCCTCATCATCCTCTTCCTATTCTACTGCATGCACGCTTTGATTATCAGACTTATTGTATGACTTGGACTTGTTGTTCCTGAAGTAGGATCCTTGCTTTTCCTGCTTTGAGGATCATGCCAGTCTTTCCTAGATCCTTTTATCATCCTCTAATCGGATGAATCTAAGGGCCCTGGTTCTTACTTCATCAAGGTTCCTACAAAGGGTCATGACAAAATCATCATAGAACTGTGAATCCTTAAGTAAACCCATTTTGAAGGTTTCTACAGCCATAGCAATATCCAAATCAGGAATCTCTAAGTGATTCATTTTGACCTTGTGTCACCCTATAAAGATCACTAGTTAACCGTTAAAATCTCCTACTGCATGAAAATTGGCTATTAAACAAATTAACTAGATTAGCAAATGAAGTAATAGAGAAAGGATGAAGACTTAGCAGCCATTTAAGAGCTGATCCTGTTAGTGTGGATCCAAAACCCTTGCATAGACATGCTTCTTTTAACCTTTCAAGAATGGGGTTGATCTCCATTCTCTCCCTGTATTGAGCTATATGCTCTTCCGGATCAGTTGTTCCGTCGTAGAGCTTCATGCTTGGTATTTGAAACCTCTTTGGTATCTCTGCATCACAAATGGGTGGTGCAAAACGAGATATCTTGTGGCTTCCATCTGGGATTTCAGGAATGGGCTTAACCACTCCTGGAACGCTGGATATCATATCCTTGAGTTTCTGCAATTCCCTGGCCATAGCTTGGTTGATTCATGTATCCTGCATAAAGCCATGGTTAGTATTATAAGAATTATTCAAAGTGTTACCTCCCGAAGGATTCAGGTTTGGAATTGCTGATGTGAATCCATATTGGCGAGACTCTGGTATGATTGAGGGACCAGATGAAGCAATAGTTTACATAGGTATGAAGTCTCCCAAATGAATCTCTGAACTTCTGGGTTCTGCACTTCTTAAGGATCATTGGTCTTGAAAGATGTTGGACCCTTGATACACCGAGACTGGGGGTCTTGAAGGATAATCCATGGATCCGTAAACCTGAGATGAGGATCTCTGAACCTGAGAGGAGGATCCTTGAACCTGAGAGGATCCCTGGACCTGAGAGGAGGATCGTCGAACCTGAGAAGAGGATACTTGACCCTGGAATGAGGATCCTTGAACCGTCTACGCTCCCATATATCCTCCAGAACTGAAAAAGGATCCTTGATGCTCGAAGGAGGATCCTTGAGGCTGAAGAGAGGATCCTGAAGGCTGAAAGTAGGATCCTTGAGCCTGCGTCATTGCCGATGATCCATAGCGTGTACTTGATGATCCACCCTGGTATTGAACGCCTGATGCTGTGGAGTGCTGGGCAGTTATGGCTGGAGAATCAAAATTCAGTGATCTAGGCATCAATGGAGAGTGATCCTCTGCTGATCTCTTCAATTTCTTGATTTCATCAATTTCTCGAAGGATCCTGTCATTGGTTTTGTCCTGCTGCTGCATGTAATCCTTCATCTGCAAAATCAAAGAATAAAGATCATTGTTAGTAGGACCAGAAGAAGCAGCAGAAGTTGGTTTTGGGAAAACGGGGGTTTGTCTCTTCGCAGCATTCTCGGCATTCTTCTGGGATGCAGAAGGTGCTGGAGGCAAATGTGGAATGCCCTATGAAGAAGTTATCGCCGGCATGGAGCTTGAAGTGTTTTTTTTTTCCTGGGAAGCCATGTGGTTAGAAAGTAATGAACCGAAATGAATGAAATGAATAAAATTTCTCAGAATTGAAGCACCAATTGCCCCACGGTGGGCGCCAAACTGTTTTGGTCAAAAATCACACAAGGATAATACAACCAAATCTGATTTTGTGAGGTGTGATGCTTGAATTAGTGAACAAATGTATGAACAATGCACGAATGAAATGAATGTTGAACACAAAGATTTATACGAGGAAAAATCCCTTGATCAATGTATGATCTCCGGCACAAAACACCTCGGGTGATGGAAACTACCGATCACCAACTATATAGCACAAACAATGTTTACAAATCGGGATGATAACAAGCTAGTTACAAGGATCACTAGAGTGCAAAAAAGTTTGTAATCGCCAATGAGTTGCAGAGAGTTCTCGAGAGTAGTGTGTGTTGCTAATTATTATCTAATCTAGCTTGTTATCCCCATTTAAAAATAGAAATAACTAGCTAACTAACAATCCGCAAAAGATGCTAGCTTCCCACGACCTCCATAACGGTCACAAAGGCCATGCACGTGTAGAATAATGGAGCATATTCCCCTAGAATCTCGGTTATACCAAGTCCCACTCGTATACTCCTGCAAAACAAGTTCAAACATAATGGAAACAATTGTTAGTACAAGGATCATAATACGGATCCTGGACCCTTAGTCCTGCAACGTATTCTGAGGATCCTTAATTCAAAACTGAACTGAGGATCCGTGATCCTAGCTGCACTTGAGGATCCGTGATCCATAGAATGTAAAAATCCATCCCTAACACAAAATACATTAAAAATTGTTATATTTTTCAAATAGGATAAAAATTAATTAATAAATGTTATATGTAATATTTTTATAAAATGAATTAAACTTGTTATATTTTTTAAAATATTATAAAAAATACATTAAAAATTGTTATATTTTTTTAAAATATTCGTTGAAGAGTTGAAGACACTCGTATTATACAAACGAGATGATTTCACCAAAATAGGCGTGAAACCCATAATTTGGTGAATGACTCTCAATCCGCTTATTCAATTTTGCACGAAATTACGTCATCAAGTTAAGAGTGAAATCCACATCTTGATGGTAAGTTTCCAATTCAAACTCTAGTGGACCCTTGTCAAAGTTTCGGAATTAACTTTCTTGACCCGACGACTGTTAGGGGAGGATTTTCCAATGATCAGTACTCCTTAATTACTGTTGGGCTTAGTGATCCTCAATTCTGTTTGAATTAGTGATCCTCAGGAAGTATCGTAGGATCAGGATCATGGATCATCATAAGGATCCTTACACTAACGATTGTCTGCTTTGAATATGATGTTGTTTTGCAGGAGTACGAGCTTGGACTTGGTCTTGGCGATATTCCTGGAGCATATTCCATATTTATTCCGCACGTGCTTAACTGAAGTGGACGTTATGGAATTCATGGAAGACTTGCACAAAATGCGGATAGTTTGTTAGCTTAGATTCTTTCCATTTTTAAAAGGGATAGCGAGCTATATTAGAACACTTGGCTATTTTTAGCTTAACACACACACTCGTAACTTCTCTCATCAGCTCTCAAGATTTCACTTGGCGATTACACACTTTTTTGCACATAACACTATAGTGATCCTTGTAACTAGCTCGCTATCATCCAAAGTTGTAATAACTTGTTAGTTTAATTTGAGTTGGTGATCGGTAGTTTCCATCACCCGAGTTTTTTTATGTCGGAGATCAACTCTTGATCAAGGGCTTTTTCCTCGTACAAATCTTTGTGTCACTTGTTCATTTCATTTCTGAGTGATCCTTAGCATTGTACATTGATTCAAGCATCACACCTCACAACAGAAAGTTTGGTTGCATTATCTTAGCTTGATTTTTGACCAAAACAGTTTGGCGCCCACCGTGGGGCAATTGGTGCTTCGTTCTTGAGAAATTATTGTTCTGGTGATCATTTCGATTCATTACAATCAAGCAAATGGCTTCCTCAGCAAAGAACACATCAAGCTCTATGCCGGCGATCAGTTCTTCACAAGGCGTTCCTCCTTTGCCTCCACCACCTTCTGGATCCCAGAAGAATGCTGAAAATGCTGCGAAGAGACAAACCCCCATTTTCCAAAAACCACCAACTTCTTCTGTTTCCACTAATCCTACTACTAATGATCTTTTTAATCTGATTTTGCAGATGAGGGATCGCATGCAAGAGAAGGACAAAACCAATGAACGGATCCTCCAAGAGATTGGTGATATCAAGAAACAGAAGAAATCAGTGGAGGATCACTCTCCTCTGATGCCAAGGTCATTGAATTTTGACACTCCAGTTGTAACTACCCTACAATCGGCAGTTCCGGGCATCCAGTATCAAAGTGGTCCATCAGAAAGGCGTTATGGAATGGCAACTATGAGTCAGGCATTTAGCTCTCACTCCCAGCCTCAGGGATCCTATTTTCAGCCATCGGGATCCTCTTTTCAGCATCAGGGATCCTTCGTCAGCTCAGGAGAATATTTAGGGATGCACACAGTCCAAGGATCTTCCCAGGTCCAAGGATCCTCTCAGGTCCAAGGATCCTCTCAGGTCCAAGGATCCTTCCCGGTCCAAGGATCTTCCCAGGTCCAAGGATCCTCTCAGGTCCAAGGATACTTCCCGATCCAAGGATCCTCCCAGGTCCAAGGATCCTCACAGGTCCAAGGATCCTTTATGATTCCAGGATCCTTTCAGGTTCAAGGATCATCTTAGCCTCAAGGATCTAACATCTTTCAGGATCAAGGATCCTTAAGAAGTTTGCAGCCCCCAAGCTCGGATGTTCATCAAGGAGACTTCATACCAATTGTTAGGGGTGGATTTCTAAATGACCAGTGATCCTTATTTACTGTTGGATTTAGTGATCCTCAATTCTGTCTGAAGTAGTGATCCTCAGAAGTGTTGCAGGATCAAGATCATGGATCACTATAAGGATCCCTGTACTAACGATTGTCTACTTTGAATTCGTAAATGTTTTGCAGGAATATCAACTTGGACTTAGTCTTGGCGACATTCCTGGAGAATATTCTCAGTCTATTCCGCACGTGCTTGGTCAGAAATGGACGTTGTGGAGTCGTGGAGGACTTGCACGAATTGCGGAATGTTAGTTAGGCTTGATATTTTCTATTTTTAAAGGGGTAGCGAGCTATTTTAGAAACACTTGGCTATTTTTGGCTACACACACACTCATACAACCGCTCTCATTAGCTCTCGACAAAACACTTAGCATTTTTCATACATTTCTACACGATACACTATAGTGATCCTTGTACTTAGCTCGCTATCATCCGAAGTTGTAACAGATTGTTTGTTTAATTTAAGTTGGTGATCGGTAGTTTCCATTACCCTGGGTTTTTTGTGTCGGAGATCAACTCTTGATCAAGGGCTTTTTCCCCGTATAAATCTTCGTGTCATTTGTTCATCATACTTCATAGTGATCCTTATTATTGTTCATCAATTCAAGCATCATACATCACAACAGAAAGTTTGGTTACATTGTCATTGCTTGATTTTTGACCAAAACAGTTTGGCGCCCACCGTAGGGCAATTGGTGCTTCATTCTTAGAAAGATTCATGTTTTTGTGGTCATTTCGATTCGCTACAACCAAGCAGATGGCTTCCTCAGTGAAGAATACTTCAAGTTTGATGCCCTCATTCAGTTCTTCACAAGGCGTTCCTCCTTTGCCTCCACCACCTTCTGGATCCCAGAAGAATGTTGAGAATGCTGCGAAGAAACCAACTCCTATTTTCCAAAAACCACCTACTTCTTCTGTTTCAACTAATCCTACTACTAATGATCTTTATACCCTGATTTTGCAGATGAGGAATCATGCACAAGAGTAGGATAAGACCAACGAAAGGATCCTCCGGGAGATCGATGAAATCAAGAAACAGAAGAAATCAGTGGAGGATCACTCCCCTCTGATGCCAAGATCGCTGAACTTCGACACTCCGGTCATAACTTCACAATACTCAGCAGTTCCGGACGTACAATACTTGGGTGAACTATCAGGAAGGCGTTACGGGACAACAACAATGAGTCAGGCATTTGGCTCTTACTTCCAACCTCAGGGATCCTCTTCTCAACCATTAGGATCCTCCTCTCAGCATCAGGGATACTTCACGACAGGAGGATATGTGGGAATGCATGCAGTAGAAGGATCCTCCCAAGTCCAAGGATCCTCCCAGGTCCAAGGATCCTCCCAGGTCCAAGGATCCTCTCAGGTCCCAGGATCCTCCCAGGTCCAAGGATCCTCCCAGGTCCTAGGATCCTCTCTGGTCCCAGGATTCTCCCTGGTCCTAGGATCCTTTTAGGTTCAAGGATCATCGCAATTCCAAGGATCCAACCCCCTTCAAAATCAAGGATCCTCGAGAAATATGCAACCTCAGAACTCAGACGTCCATCAAGGAGACTTCATACCAATGCAGACCATTGCCTCCTCTGGTCCTTCAATCATGCCAGAGTATCGACAAGATGGATTCGCATCCGCAATTCCAAACTTGAATCCTGTGGGAGGTAACACTTCTAATAATTTATATAACACTAACCATGGCTTTATGCAGGATACAGGTATCAATCAGGCCATGGCTAGGGAGCTGCAGAAGCTTAAGGATATGATATCCAGTGTACCATGAGTGGTTAAACTAATTCCTGAGATTGTGGATGGTAGCCATAGGATATCTCGTTTTGCACCACCTTTGTGTGATGCTGAGATACCTAAAAGATTCCAGATACCATCAATGAAGTTGTATGATGGTTCAACGGATCCAGAAGAGCATGTAGCTCAGTACAGGGAGAGGATGGAGATCAATCCAATTCCTGAAAGGTTGAAAGAAGCATGTCTATGCAAGGGATTTGGATCCACACTTACAGGATCTGCTCTTAAATGGCTGCTAAGTCTTCCCCCTTACTCTATTACTTCATTTGCTAATTTAGTTAACTTGTTCAATAGTCAATTCTCTTGTAGCAGAAAGTTTGAACGATTAACTAGTGATCTATATAGGGTAACACAAGGCCAAAATGAATCACTTAGAGATTATATCGCTAAGTTTAGTAAAGAATCCTTAGATATTCCCAATTTGGATATAGCTACGGCTGTTGAAGCCTTTAAAATGGGATTGCTTAGGGATTCATTATTCTATGATGATCTTGTTATGACACCTTGCAAGAATCTTGATGAAGTAAGGACTAGGGCCCTTAGGTTCATCCGCCTAGAGGATGACAAAAGGATCCAGGACAGATTGACAGGATCCTCAAAACAGGATAAGCAAGGATCCTACTTCAGGAACAACAAATCCAAGTCCTATAACAGATCTGATAACCAGAATGTGCACGCAGTGGAACAAGAAGAGGATGATGAGAATTATCCTCCTATCTCTGAATATTGTTTCTCTGTTGATAACAATGAACTAATCCTTGCAATGCAGAATCTAGGTGAGAAAGCTAGGTGGCCAAGGAAAAGTGATAAACCAGCTGCTACAAAGGATAAATCCAAGTGGTGTGCATATCATGAGGATTTTGGGCATCTCACTGAAGAATGTATTGCACTTAGAAAGGAAATTGGTTATTTGTTGAGCAAGGGGCATTTACAGGAACTTTTGGGACGAAAGAAGTCAAGGACTCAGGATCCTGAAAGGATCTCGGAAAGGGCTCCTGCCCCTCCAGCAGATGCACAAGTCATAAATTTCATATCCGGTGGATCAGACATCTGTGGTACATCCTTTTCAGCAGCAAAAAGACACGCTAAGGAAACCAAGATGGATAATGGAGACAGACCCGTCCGGACCTCCGTTGTCACCCAGGATAAAGTCATTACTTTTGATGAGGATGATCGTGTTGACATCCAGGATCCTCATCATGACGGTCTTGTAATTACATTGTTTATTTCTAACCACTTTGTTCGCAGAATCCTTATAGATGGAGGAAGCTCTGTGAACATCATTCAGCTGGATGTTCTCAAGAAAATGAATATCCCAGAGTCCGATATTATCCCAATATCCTCAGTACTTGTGGGATTCAGTGGGGAAACAAAGAATACATTGGGGGACATCAAACTCCCAATCTATATTGAAGGATTGCATTCTTATCAAAAGTTTTGTGTTATTGATTGCTTATCGTGTTGTAACGTTATCCTTGGCAGGCCATGGATACATGATATGAAGGCAGTCCCATCCACCTATCATCAATGTGTAAAGCTTCCAAGTCCATAGGGAGTGGTGAAAATTGAGAGTGATCAACAGGAGGCTAAGAATTGCTATACCTCATCAATGAAACCAGCCTCACGACCAAGGGAGCAATAGCAATTAAAGTATCCTTCAAGAGATGTCTTGGAGGCAAGAGAACAAGATTTGAAAGAAATCCTCATGGATCCTGATGATCCTGAATCCAAGATCTTCATAGGGTCAGGGATCCTTAGCGATATTGAACAAGAGCTAGTATCCTTTCTCAAAAGAAGGAAGACCACCTTTGCCTGGAAACATGAAGACATGACATGTATATCTAAGGATATAATTACTCACAAACTTGGCATTGACAGGTCATTCAAGCCAATTCATCAAAAGAGGAGGAAGTTTGCACCTGAAAGAAATGCTATTATCCAGGAAGAGGTAGATAAGCTACTTCGAGCAGGTATGATTAGAGAGGTTAAGTATCCAAGATGGTTAGCCAATGTGGTTGTTGTTCAAAAGAAAAATGGAAAGTGGAGGGTATGTGTCGATTTTACAGATTTAAACAAGGCATGTCCCAAGGATCCTTTCCCATTACCCCACATTGACTCCATGGTGGATGCTACCGCGGGTCATGAGTTGTTAACTTTTATGGATGCTTCATCTGGATTTCAACAAATTCAGATGGAACCATCCGATCAAGAGGATACAGCCTTTATGACCCCAACTGGTATATATTGTTATATTGCTATGCCATTTGGATTAAGGAATGCAGGTGCTACTTACCAAAGACTTGTCAATATGATGTTCAAGGAACAAATAGGATACACTATGGAAGTCTATATTGATGACATGGTGGTTAAGTCCAAAAGAGCTGAGGATCACCTTAAAGACTTGGAGGAAGCATTCAATATCCTTGATAAATTTAACATGAAACTAAATCCTTCTAAGTGTCATTTTGGTGTAAAGGCAGGTAAATTCTTAGGATATATGGTGACAAAGAGGGGCATTGAAGCAAGTCCAGAGCAAATTAAGGCTATTGTGAATATCAAATCTCCTGCCAATGCTAAGGATGTGCAAAGGTTGACTGGCAGGATCGCAGCCTTGAACAGATTCATATCCAAATCCTCAGAAAAGTGCAAGGAGTTCTATGACATCCTGAGGAAAAACAAGAAATTTGAATGGACTGAGAAGCATGAAAATGCCCTTAAAGCTCTTAAGGATTACCTATCCTCAGCCCCAGCCTTGATGAAACCAGAAAAGGGAGATGTGTTATCCTTATACTTGGCGGTATCCTCAAAAGCAGTAAGTGCGGTCCTTGTTAAGGATCACCAAGGTACACAACATCCTGTTTATTATGTAAGTAAGAGCTTACTTGATGCTGAATCCAGGTATTCACATTTAGAAAAACTTATCCTTGCATTAATTATGGCATCTACTAAATTGAGACATTATTTTGAGACTCATGCCATTATTGTTAAAACTAATTTCCCAATTAAGAATGTTCTTAGGAAACCTGAAATGTCAGGAAGGATGGCTAAGTGGGCAGTGAAGTTGAGTGCATATGATATAAGATATGAGCCTAGGACAGCCATTAAATCCCAAGCATTAGCTGACTTTGTGGCAGATTTCAGTAGTGATTTGCAAAAGGAAGCTGAACTAGAAGTCCAACAGCTTGAAGAAACCAAGGATCCTTGGATACTGTTTACTGATGGATCCTCCAATGTAAATGGAACAGGGCTTGGAATACTACTAAAATCGCCACAGGGGGACATAATACCCCACTCCATAGCTTGTGAATTTCAAACTACCAACAATGAGGCTGAGTATGAAGCCTTGATAGCTGGTTTGCAAATTGCAAAGCACATGAGCATCAGGTATCTTGAGGTACATGTAGATTCTTTATTGATCACTAATCACTTTAATGGATCCTATGCTGTTAAAGGTGAAAAGCTAATCAAATATTTGGAGATAGTCAAAGAATTGACACTCTCTTTTGTATCCTTTAGTTTGACACAGGTACCAAGGGAAGAGAATGCAGAAGCTGATGCATTAGCCAATCTAGGATCATCTTTGAAGATTCCTGAGGATATTGAGATCCCTATTATCCATATCCTGACCCCTGCTATCAAGGATCATGTAGCTATGGAGATAGGAGAAGATTCTGCAATCATCCCTAGTAATGATACCCAATCTCATTCAAGATCATGGATACTCCCAATCATGAAATACATACAATATGGAGAAATTCCTACAGGAGAAAACCCAAGGGCTTTCAAAATTAAGGTATCTCAATTTACAATATTAAATAATATATTGTATAAACGATCTCTTGCAGGACCATATTTAAGATGCATTGAGGATCCTGAAATTCAAGAAGTCCTAAAGGATTTCCATGAAGGAGATTGTGGAAACCACACTGGGGGCAGGGCATTATTCTCAAGGATCCTGAGGACAGGATACTATTGGCCCACTATGAAGAAGGATGCTATGGAGTATGCCAAGAAGTGTGATCCTTGTCAGAGGTATAGTAATATCCTTCACCAACCAGCAGAGCTCTTGCATCCTATATCCTCTTCTTGGCCATTCATGAGATGGGGAATGAATATAGTTGGAAAGCTTCCTAAGGCACCTGGTAGAAAAGTATTCATGCTTGCTATGACTGATTACTTCTCTAAGTGGATAGAGGCTGAAGCCTTTGCTCAAGTCAGAGAAAAGGAAGTTATATCCTTTATTAAAAGAAATATTATTACTAGATTTGGCATCCCTTCTGAAATTATTTGTGATAATGGATCCCAATTTATTGGGAGTAGAACCACTAACTTTTGTGACAGTTGGGGAATTAAGATGATAACGTCAACACCAGTCCATCCACAAGCTAATGGTCAGGCAGAATCATCCAACAAGATCATCATCAACAATCTGAAGAAGAAGCTTGGATCCAAGAAAGGAAAATGGGCAGAAGAACTACCTTATGTGTTGTGGGCTGATAGAACAACTTCCAAGAATACTACAGGCCAAACTCCATTTTCTTTGGTATTTGGGGCAGAGTCAGTGATCCCTACAGAGATGGTGGTTCCAACTGCAAGAACAAGCGCTTGTGATCCTGAAGAAAATGCTGAAAACTTGATTCAAGACTTGGATACTATAGAAGAAATCAGGGATTTAGCAAGGATAAGGATGGCCAGTTATCAACAAAGGATGGCTGGAGCTTACAAGAAAAATGTCAGGCTCAGGAAATTCCAAGTTGGGGATATGGTATTAAGGAAAGCATTTCAAAACACCACCAATCCTGCTGATGGAAAGCTAGCACCAAAGTGGGAAGGACCCTATTTGATTGAAGCTGAAGCAGGAAAGGGGGCATATCGATTGCTAACAATGGAGGGTGATTTGCTACCTAGAGCTTGGAATGCTGTCCATTTGAAGAAATATTTCATGTGATCATGATCCATGATCCTTACCCGACAAGTATCCTTGAAGGATCCCCACTGACAGATGATCCTCTTTCTGGTAACATTCCAGTCTTAAACTATTTCATTCTTTTTATTCTCTTACAAGGATAAGGATCCTGCGTCCTTTATCCTCCTTTTACTTGATTTTGAGTTTTGAAGGTTCAGGCATCCTTAACTAAGCGTTGAGTATCCACAGAAGTATCCAGTTATTTGGGCTAGTCCCCAGTTTGGGCCTGTCCCCAGTTTCGCCAGTAGCGCACGATGATCCTGGTATAGTTCATGGCAACGGGACCAGTACCCGCTTTAGAGGCTGACAATTTCGTTGTACTGGCTATATTCAGGATTCTCCGTATAATGGTAGACGTACCATACATCTGTTCCTAAGGTTTCTAACGTTTTCACGTTAGCTAAGATTTTGGCATTTTCATGTCACTAAGTTTGGATAGTCGCCAGTAAGGGCCATACTCCAGTTTACATACGATCCTTTGGGCTTGTCCCCAGTTATCCTTTGGGCTTGTCCCCAGTTATCCTTTGGGCTTGTCCCCAGTTATTTTTTGGGCTTGTCCCCAGTATATTGGGCTTGTCCCCAGAATTATTGGGCTTGTCCCCAGTTACTAACATTCATCTTTTATTGGCTCAGTCCCAAGTAATATCTTATTTCAGGTTTGTGAAGATAAGTGACCAAAGATTCTTGACCCTCACTTTCAACTAAGGTTTGTATCTTGGGTTATCCTAATTTTAAGTGTTGAAGGATAGGATCCTAACTTGGGTTCTCAGGTATGATCCTAAACTGATTTGATTTTATTCATTATGTATTTAAGTGACACTTATCCTTTGACAACTGAACTTATGATCCTTAAACTATTTTTTATGTGATCCTTGATCATATCCTTAACTCTTAAGGGATATTTTTTAATTTTTTTTTCCTTACTTGATAAGTTTAAACAACGTGAACATCACAATAGATTGAAAAATAAAATAACCATAAGGATATCAACACAGGATATAGCCAAAAAGTTAAAGTCATTTTATTCACAAAAGCTTAAACCCTTTTAAGGTTGTCAAAATTGCCAACCCATGTTTCTACCAGCAAAACGTGGCCCGTCCACATGGGTTGGCAAAGGGTGTCCATTGTTCGTAGGTCTAACAAGTGCAGGAAATTAAAGACGGCAGGATCACAATGGCTTCATCCCCCAAACAGAGGATCCCTCCACCATTTGTAATCCTACCTATTGTTCAAAGGATCATCCATGATCCTCAACCCTGATTACTATTGTTCAAGTACAGACCAACCGTTGTTTATCAAAACATCATCAAAACAAAAAAACCATAACCAAACTAAAAAATGGGCTCCGGCTACGTCTAGAAATGTCCATCATTGCCCATTGTAGTAGCCTACACCTTCGCTGCATCACCATATCCCGCTCCGCTAGCTTCACCACCATGATCCTTGCCACTACCACTAGCCTCAATTACCAGAACCTCATCAGCCTCATCTTCATCCTCCAATTCAGCCAGCCTAGCCTTCCAGCCTTCCACATCCCAGCTGCTCCTATCGAAGGCAGGATCCTGAGCTTCTTGAGCCATCTGGAGCTTGGTCTTATACATGGCTATGGCAGCGGAGACCTTAGCATCCTCCGTGATCTCACTCTTCTCATAATCAAAATTGATCATGATTGTAGCTATCTGAGCTTTGGCATCTTTGAGATCCTTTTGGAGGTCAGCAATCTTGAGATCCTTGAGCAATGCGACTTGTTGGAGGTCAGCAATCTTCTTGTCCTGCTCCTCGACATGCCCAACATAGTCTTCAATCTCAGTAAATTTCTGCAAAGAAGATAAAGAGTAGTTCAAGAACAGGTGATCCTCAAATAAGCTGGATACTTAAAGCAGGGACAAGGATCCTTACCTCGTTGAGGTATTCAAGGAACTGGTGGCGGATCAGGGGCAGACCTTGCAGATCCTCAGCTTTGGAAGTCTTTCTCTTCTTTCCACCTCTACCCTTTGAAGTGGTAGCTTTGGGGATTACAACGGAGGGGCTAGCAGCAGATTTTTTCTTGGATCGGACGGTGTCAAGCTCAGTGACACTAAATTTGGAAGCAGATCTTGATGATTTTCCAGCGCCTACACACCCAAAACAGATAAGTGTCCTTATTCTATTCATATATAACTATTTATTTAAACATTTGAATATAAAAAGAACAGGATACTTACTTAACATGGTGACAGAGCCTGAGGATACTTCTTGTGAATCCTGGGTGATTGTCTTGAATGATCTTGTTTTAGGATCAAGCTTTCTAAAGGCAGCAAGTCTCCCCTTGGTGGCAGCTGAAGGAATAATATGCGAGAATGTGATAGTTGTACAAAAAGAAACAAAAGTATATTAGTAATCATTATCAAAATGAGCTTACTTAGTGATCCTTCTAAGGATCCTCCTATCCTACCATGAGTGCTCCATTTCTTCGGCAAATCCTTTCCATCCGGGATAGAATCCCTTCTGACGAAGAAGAACCATCGTTTCTAGTTGGTATCGTTTTTAGTAGCTCTAAAGATGGGATGCTCTTTTCCGGGTTTACGCTTGAATAGATATCGGTGGAATCCAAATGTGGTAAGGTCATACATCTCGGCTAATTCTGACATTCCCAAGTCAATTCCTTCTTGCTCAATGATCCTTTCAAGGGTATACAAGACCCTCCAGATCATTGGCATAGCTTGAATATAGGAGATGCCGGTGAGGGAGAAGAAGGATTGGGTAAAGTCTGGAAAGGGATACGAATATCCTATTGTGAAAGGTGTGACTGGGAAAGCTACCCAAGTTTCAGAGACATAATCGCTTAAAACGGTGGGAACAAATGGTTTGAAAACAGTATTTGCCGGAAAACAGTGGCGGATTCTATCTATTTGTGGATCAGAGAAACAACATATTTCTTTCACCGAATCTTCGAGGATCCCCTGGCTCTTGAGAGGACTTTCCTTCTTATGATCCTTGGCTGGTGAGGATTTCAGCATCATCTTGATTTGAAGAAGGTAAAGAAAGATGAACGGAGGAAGAAAACGTAAAGGAAGAAAAGGAAAAGAGTTACCTGCTTGATCGTCAGATGAGAATTTAAAGGGAGTTCACTTGAATTTGAATGCTAATCGATCCCTATCTCTAACTCCTATTTATAATGATGATTCTGCAGGATAATCACTTCGCTGACGTCATGATCGTATGTCACGGCCCCCGACCCGGTTTGACCCGTTTCAGGAGCCGCGGGACAGAAATCCCGTGGTATTTAATTAACAGCGGAAGTTTCTTCAGGATCTTTTTAAAACTGAAATATTTCCCGTTTATTTTATTTCACAATTCGGGATAAAACCCGGTAATTTACAATATTGAGATTTCACAAAGAAATCTTTTATTTTACAAAACATGTTTCTTTATTTTATACTGAGCCACTTCCTTAAGCTGATAGTGCTTCACGGCACTTTTCCTGGATCACAACAGATCACCTGAAACATGTTTGAAAAAGGTTTTGTCAGCGGGAAATACTGAGTGAATCATTCTATTTACATAAAACGACCTGTTTGTTATAATTTTCAGTATTAAGAGCGATTACAATGTTTCTGATATCAAACCAACTACCCACGGTATTTGTCACTCGACCGGATCTGTGACTATGGTCATATCCCCCATTGGCTGCCCCAATGGTGACGATTATCAAGTAATGTATACAAAACCCCACATACCGGCTGTAACTTGGTGATTACAAAGACTTAATCCCCGTAATTATAACTTTGAAAATAAACATGCTTTTGTAAATAACTTTGATAAAAAGAGAATGACTCACATTGCAGATTTAACAGAGCTTATTCTACTGATTAGCCTTGATAACCTAGTTTAAATAATCAGGCACACAAACTAGGTTAGTAACTTAATACAGCATTTACGATAACTCACGAGATTAAAACCTTCACAACGAATGACAAAGTGCGATACTTAAACATCCATCGATTTAACGACGAATGACAAAGCATAAACCCTAATGTGGGCAGCACTTAAACATCCATTGGATAGTTTAATCGATCGGACATTGAATCGTAGCAGCGATCGAGTTATTACCCTGAATTGTGGCAGCACTTCGTGATCAGTGTGTGTTTTTGTAGTGATTATACTATAACTCGAAGCATAAATTGAATTTCTACGTCGAACTAACGCAGAATGTCAAGTCCCAAACTGTTCTATTTATAACTGAAAAACCGCCCCCCTCGCGTGGCGCGAGGGGGTGTCGCGTGGCGCGAGAGGCGCCCCCCTACCATAGGGTAGCCTCGTGTAATAGTAGCCTTGCTGAGTTGGTGGCTCGTTCAATTTCGAATTTGACAACAAACTGTCAAGATAATATCGATTGGGGTTTACCCTCTCTGAGTTTTAGGGCCCCTGATCCTTATTCTGAAAATTTTAGGGTTTGTTTAGAATCACTTGGGTTTCTCAATTAGGGTTTCCTAATGAACAATTAAAGTAATAATTAAGACTTTTTAATGAGAGTTGTTACATTCTCCCTACCTTAATAAAAATCTCGTCCTCGAGATTTACTGGAATAAGTGAGGATACTTTCGCTTCATTTCTGATTCCAGCTCCCAAGTATATTCAGCTCCTCTTTTTGAATCCCATCTGACTTTGACTAAAACTAGTCGTTTGTGTTTGAGAAACTTGATCTTTCGATCCTCAATTTGAAGAGGTTTCTCAACAAATTTTAGCTTTTCGTTTACCTCTATATCTCGAAGAGGTACTACCAGTGATTCATCTGATAAGCATTTCTTGAGATTGGATACATGAAATACATTATGTACTCCAGATAATTCTTCTGGTAGTTGTAAACGATAAGCAACTGGTCCTATACGTTGGATTACTGAAAATGGTCCTACGTACCTTGGACTTAGCTTTCCTTTCTTTCCGAATCTAACTGCTCCTTTCCAAGGAGAAACTTTTAATAATACTTTATCTCCTACTTGGAATTCAAGTGGCTTGAGCCAATTATCTGCATAACTCTTCTTGCGATCTCGAGCCGTCTTCAGTCTTTCCTTGATTTGAGTAATCTTATCAGTCGTCTCTTGCACTATTTCAGGACCTGATAATTGACTTTCTCCTATTTCTACCCAACAGACTGGAGTTCTGCACTTTCTTCCATACAGTGCTTCAAATGGGGCGGTTTCAATACTTGAATGATAGCTATTGTTATAGGAGAATTCAATTAATGGTAAGTGATCATCCCAATTTCCACCAAAATCTATTACACATGCTCTGAGCATGTCTTCTAGAGTTTGGATCGTCCTTTCACTTTGTCCATCTGTTTGTGGATGATATGCAGTGCTTAGATTTAGTCGAGTTCCCATAGCTTGCTGGAAACTTTTCTAGAAATGAGAAGTAAAACGACTATCCCTATCCGAAACAATGGAGAGTGGAACTCCATGTAAGGATACAACTTCATCTACATATAATTTTGCCAACCTTTCCATACTAAAGGTTTCTTTCATTGGTAGAAAGTGAGCTGATTTGGTTAATCGATCCACAATTACCCAAATCGCATCATTACCTTTTCTGGTTTTGGGTAACTTAGTAACAAAATCCATTGTTATAAGTTCCCATTTCCATACAGGCATTTCTAATTGTTGTAGTAGACCTGAGGGTTTCTGATGTTCTGCCTTAACTTGTGAACAAGTGAGACATTTAGAAATATATCGTGCTATATCCTTTTTCATTCCTATCCACCAAAAGTTTTTTCTTAAATCTTGGTACATCTTATTGTTTCCTGGGTGCATAGTATACCTAGATTTATGAGCTTCTTCTAAAATCTTAGGCCTTAAGTCTCCCTGCTTAGGTACCCAAATTCTACTTTTGTGGAATCTCCAAACTCCATCTAATCCTTGTTCTAATTCCTTGATTCGTCCTTTCATTCCTTCAGCATCATCCTTGATTGCTGTAGCTTGAACATTCTTCAATTGTTCCATTAAATCTATTTGTAGATTTAATCTGAGAGCACGAACCCGTCGTTGTTTCTCATAATACTTACGACTTAAGGCATCTGCAACTACATTTGCCTTTCCTTCGTGATACTGAATATCACAGTCGTAGTCACTTAGGATTTGCATCCATCTCCTTTGTCTCATGTTTAACTCTTTTTGCCCAAATATATATCTTAAACTTTTGTGGTCTGTGTAGACAGTAAATTTACTTCCGTAAAGATAATGTCTCCAAATCTTAAGGGCAAAAATTACGGCTCCTAATTCTAAATCATGAGTCGTATAGTTTTCTTCGTGCTTTTTCAATTGCCTTGAAGCATATGCAATCACCTTTTTGCGTTGCATAAGCACACATCCGTATCCTAGTTTTGAAGCATCACAATATACCTCAAAATCTTCAGTTCCTTCTGGTAAGGCTAAGATTGGTGCATTTGTTAATTTCTGTTTTAATATTCTAAAGGCTTCTTCTTGCTTTGGTCCCCATTCAAACTTAACCGCTTTACAGGTTAGCTTGGTTAATGGAACAGCTATCTTGGAAAAATCCTTAATAAACCGTCTATAATACCCAGCTAAACCTATAAAACTTCTAATTTCCATTGCTGTTTGTGGAACCTTCCATTTGGTAATTGCCTCTATCTTAGCAGGATCTACGTGAATACCTTCGTGATTCACCATGTGTCCTAAGAATTGCACTTCTTGCAACCAAAATTCACACTTCGAGAATTTGGCATAAAGCTTTTCTTTTCTTAACAAAGTTAAGAGTGCATGAAGGTGTTCACAGTGCTCTGTCTGACTTTTGGAATAAATAAGTATATCGTCTATGAAGACAATTACAAATTTATCCAAATATGGTTTACAGATCCTATTCATCATGTCCATGAATGCAGCAGGTGCATTCGTTAACCCAAAGGGCATGACTGTAAACTCGTAATGACCATACCTAGTTCTGAAAGCAGTTTTAGGTATGTCTTCTTCTTGTACCTTCAATTGATGATATCCGGAGCGTAAATCTATCTTAGAAAAATATCTAGCTCCTTGAAGTTGATCAAACAGATCATCAATCATAGGTAATGGATATCAATTCTTAATTGTAACCTTATTCAGTTCTCTATAATCGATACACATTCTCATTGAACCATCCTTTTTCTTTACAAACAATACTGGCGCTCCCCAAGGGGATGAGCTAGGTTGTATGAATCCTTTACTTAGTAATTCATCTAATTACGTTTTTAGTTCTAACATTTCTGTGGGTGCTACCCGATAAGGTGCCTTGGCTATCGGTGTAGTTCCTGGAATTAGATGAATCCTAAATTCTACTTCCCTATCTGGGGGTAATCCTGGTAACTCTTCTGGAAATACATCTGGGTATTCTGAGACTACTGGTATTTCCTTAAGATCTTTTCCCTTAGTACTAATGATTACCGAAATTATATACACTATTCCTTGTTTTCGTTCATAATTAGCAACTTTCATTACTGATATGAACTTCATGGGCTTACGTGGTTTATCTCCTGTAATCCTAATCACTTCTCCGGTGGGTGATTGAATTTCTATGGAATTCTGATCACAAAGGATTCTAGCATGGTTGGCTACTAACCAATCCATTCCTAATACAACATCAAATTCAGCTAAATTCACCGGCAATAGTTTTGCAGAGAATTTATGTCCTTAAAGTTCTATGTTTTCTTCTTGCAAAACTTTATCTATTTTAACTGAATTTCCGTCTGCCGTTTCAACTGTAAAAATCTGCCTAATATTGGTTAAAGGTAATTTAAGAGCTTGGCAGAATGAAGTATTTATAAAACTTTGGTTTGCACCAGAGTCAAATAATACTTTGGCGTAAATGTTGTGAACTAAGAACGTACCCGCTATCACATCTGGGATGAGTTCTGCTTCTTGAGTGGTCAGCTGAAATGCCCTAGCATTCTTCTTAATAGTTCCGTCGGTCGCCTTAGTTTTGTTGTCTGTTGGTTTGATTAATTTAGGACATTCTGTTTTATAATGTCCATTTTCTCCACAGTTATAGCAAACTATTGTTTTCTTTCTGCAATTTTCTTCACGATGTCCTACAACTTTGCAAAAATTGCAGGTTATATCGCATCTTCCATAATGTTTCTTCTTACATTTTCGGCAGAATGACGGAGTTGAGAATTGCCCAGTTCCTCTTCTCTTGAAATTACTACTGTTACCCACACGAAATCCTTGGGTAATTTTCTGAGCCAATTCTTTCTTCTTGTTTTCATCTTGTGTACGTACCAGTTCATCAGTTAGGGTATTAGCTAATTCCACAGCATCGTCAATAGTGCGAGGTCTCGCAGCTTTAATGATATTGCGGATTTTACTAATCAGTCCCCAAATGTAGCGAGAAATGAGTACTGGTTCTGGCGAAGCCAGTGTTGGTACCACTCTAGCATATTCAAAGAATGTCGAAGTATAACCGCGACAATCTACACCCATCATCCGGTGATTTAGGAACTTATTTATCATCTGTTCCTTTTCATACTCGGGACAGAATTTTCTTTCTACAAAACCCTTAAATTCTTCCCAAGTCATGGCATAAGCTATCATTCTTCCTTTTGATTGTAACACAGTATTCCACCATTCAAGTGCTCCTTCTTTGAAGAGATTTAATGCGTACATGACCTGATCATCTTTAGCACATTTACTTATTGCAATGACTGCTTCGGTTTTCTCTAACCAACGCAGTGATGCAGTTGCTCCTTCATTGCCTGCAAATTCAGTGGGTTTACAAGCAAGGAATTCTTTGAAAGTGCAACCAGGCGTTGCAGTTTTCATTTTCTTAGGTAATGGAGCTTGATGTGGTTCCCCATTATGATTAACATGATCATTGCCTCCGTTTACACTATTACTGAAGTTATCTTCAGAAATATGTTTACTAGGAACGATTTGTTGCGGTTCGATTGGATTCTTTACAGCAGCAACGATGGCTGGAATAGCATTGGCTATCCCTTGAGTAACAATATTTTCAATATCTTGTCTAGTCATATATTGATCTCCTGGATGTTGCTCAGACTGATTAACCTCATTTACTGGTTCATTACCAATGTTTGCAATCTGATAATTAATTTTAATTAGTATAATTATAAATATAATAAAACAGTTTACACATAATCACATTAACATGTATAACCAAAAATTATCGATTTCACAAGTTTCATTTCTATATATTATATTATGCCTCGTACACACGATTATCATACAACGTTTTATTGTTAAGTTATTACACATACTGGTTATTATGATTATTTATTAACACATATTCCTGCAAACTCCCATTATCTGGTCAGCTAATTTCTTAAAAACGACGCTCCCTTTCGTCATACTTCCAAGTAACTCTTTCTCCCACATCCCTAATCCTATTTCCTGCATCAATTAACTCTTCGCCCCAAAGACGAAGTTCAGCCAGATTCTCCGGGCTCATAGTTGGATATAGTGGAGGTTCTGGGTCAACTTGTGGGAAAAATGTATCAGGGTTGTTTAAAAGATTTTGGTATTGCCAATCAGTTGTCCACCATTCATCTAATTCTACTGGTAGTGGTTGAGGTTGGACAATAGGATCTGGAATAGCAGGTTCCAGATTGATTGGTATTGGAACTTCTAATGGGTAACTAAAAAGATCTTCTTCAGTAAATATAAGATTTGGATTAGCTGGTTCAAGGTTTCCATCGGCAGGTCCGATGAGGTCACTCATTACTAATTTATGATCTAAAACTTCCCAGGGAGTCATTTTCTGTTTCTGTCTAGAACTTTCTCCGACTTCTCTTTCTGTTTGCTTAAAACTCTTTTCAGCTTCTATCTCTACTTGATTAACATTTTCCTCAATTTCTACCCCTTTTCCTTTGTCTTTTGGTTCTTCAGTTGTAGTAACCTTTCTTGTTGCTGGCTTTTTCCTTCGTACACGTCTCCAGCCCACAAATCTGCTTCTTTTCTTGGGTTTAGGTTTTGCCAGTGGTTTGGATTGAAATTCCATGGGTTCTTCTTTATCAGCGAAGTAACCGGTGAATTCCTTGGAAACTTCTATCTTAACGGGATAGAGGTTAAGATTTTCTAAACCTTCTGATATCTCATTCATGCTGTTTAGCATATATGCAAAATACATACCAAATGTTAAAATAAAATAACAACATTTTATAGATAACCCGTAAATATTATTGCATACATAAAACAACTGACAAGTAAATTATACTACGATTTACGGTCAACTTATTTATTTACTAAATAAGGTTTCTGGAAAATAACAGTGCTAAAACTTTTGAGTATTTAGAGATTTGCATTTTCTGCTACTGTGGCTAGCATATAAAGATTTGCCCATTTCTCATCTAATTTGTCCTCCCAAGGTGATTTATTGATTAAGTCCTGGGTTTCTTGTTTAACTTTCTTCTCTCGGTTTTTCCTTATTTCCTCCTGACTTTTCCTAATAATCAAATTTCTTTTATTAGGAGAAAGTGGTTTCTCGTAATGTGCCTTACGGGCAAATATTCCTTCTTCAGGAATTACATAAGGTTTTGTTTGGGATGAACTTCCCTTCTCGTTGGATGACCTATCTAGTTTAAGATGTTTGACAGCTTTTGTTTACCCATACTGTAATTAACAAATAATCAGTTAATAAAACACATAATCACAAACTTGGCAATTAGTAAAATTAAGTATTTCTAAATACTTAATAGGCTTAGATCAGTGGCTCTGATACCACCTTATTTCTGTCACGACCCCCGACCCGGTTTGACACGTTTCAGGAGCCGCGGGACAGAAATCCCGTGGTATTTAATTAACAGCGGAAGTTTCTTCAGGATCTTTTTAAAACTGAAATATTTCCCGTTTATTTTATTTCACAATTCGGGATAAAACCCGGTAATTTACAATATTGAGATTTCACAAAGAAATCTTTTATTTTACAAAAAATGTTTCTTTATTTTATACTGAGCCACTTCCTTAAGCTGATAGTGCTTCACGGCACTTTTCCTGGATCACAACAGATCACCTGAAACATGTTTGAAAAAGGTTTTGTCAGCGGGAAATACTGAGTGAATCATTCTATTTACATAAAACGACCTGTTTGTTATAATTTTCAGTATTAAGAGCGATTACAATGTTTCTGATATCAAACCAACTACCCACGGTATTTGTCACTCGACCGGATCTGTGACTATGGTCATATCCCCCATTGGCTGCCCCAATGGTGACGATTATCAAGTAATGTATACAAAACCCCACATACCGGCTGTAACTTGGTGATTACAAAGACTTAATCCCCGTAATTATAACTTTGAAAATAAACATGCTTTTGTAAATAACTTTGATAAAAAGAGAATGACTCACATTGCAGATTTAACAGAGCTTATTCTACTGATTAGCCTTGATAACCTAGTTTAAATAATCAGGCACACAAACTAGGTTAGTAACTTAATACAGCATTTACGATAACTCACGAGATTAAAACCTTCACAACGAATGACAAAGTGCGATACTTAAACATCCATCGATTTAACGACGAATGACAAAGCATAAACCCTAATGTGGGCAGCACTTAAACATCCATTGGATAGTTTAATCGATCGGACATTGAATCGTAGCAGCGATCGAGTTATTACCCTGAATTGTGGCAGCACTTCGTGATCAGTGTGTGTTTTTGTAGTGATTATACTATAACTCGAAGCATAAATTGAATTTCTACGTCGAACTAACGCAGAATGTCAAGTCCCAAACTGTTCTATTTATAACTGAAAAACCGCCCCCCTCGCGTGGCGCGAGGGGGTGTCGCGTGGCGCGAGAGGCGCCCCCTACCATAGGGTAGCCTCGTGTAATAGTAGCCTTGCTGAGTTGGTGGCTCGTTCAATTTCGAATTTGACAACAAACTGTCAAGATAATATCGATTAGGGTTTACCCCCTCTGAGTTTTAGGACCCCTGATCTTGATTCTGATTATTCTGAAAATTTTAGGGTTTGTTTAGAATCACTTGGGTTTCTCAATTAGGGTTTCCTAATGAACAATTAAAGTAATAATTAAGACATTTTAATGAGAGTTGTTACATCGTAACGGCTAGTCCGCTTATAACGGCTAGTTATCCGTTGGTTAAATACGGATAAGATCGACAAAATATAACTCATTTATTTACATATTTACTCCTTATATTTTGGGGGCAATTGTTAGGGGTGGATTTCTAAATGACCAGTGATCCTTATTTACTGTTGGATTTAGTGATCCCCAATTCTGTCTGAAGTAGTGATCCTCAGAAGTGTTGCAGGATCAGGATCATGGATCACTATAAGGATCCCTGTACTAACGATTGTCTACTTTGAATTCGTAAATGTTTTGCAGGAATATCAACTTGGACTTAGTCTTGGCGACATTCCTAGAGAATATTCTCAGTCTATTCCGCACGTGCTTGGTCAGAAATGGACGTTGTGGAGTCGTAGAGGACTTGCACGAATTGCGGAATGTTAGTTAGGCTTGATATTTTCTATTTTTAAAGGGGTAGCGAGCTATTTTAGAAACACTTGGCTATTTTTGGCTACACACACACTCATACAACCGCTCTCATTAGCTCTCGACAAAACACTTAGCATTTTTCATACATTTCTACACGATACACTATAGTGATCCTTGTACTTAGCTCGCTATCATCCGAAGTTGTAACAGATTGTTTGTTTAATTTAAGTTGGTGATCGGTAGTTTCCATCACCCGGGGTTTTTTGTGCCGGAGATCAACTCTTGATCAAGGGCTTTTTCCCCGTATAAATCTTCGTGTCATTTGTTCATCATACTTCATAGTGATCCTTAAGCATCATACCTCACAACAGAAAGTTTGGTTACATTGTCATTGCTTGATTTTTGACCAAAACACCAATGCAGACCATTGCTTCCTCTGGTCCTTCAATCATACCAGAGTCCCGTCAATATGGATTCACATCTGGAATTCCAAACACGAATCCTTTGGGAGGTAACACTTTTAATAATTCAAATAACACTAACCATGGCTCTATGCAGGATACAGGTATCAATCAGGCTATGGCCAGGGAGTTACAGAAGCTTAAGGACATGATATCCAGTGTTCCAGGAGTAGTCAAGCCCATTCCTGAGATCGCAGATGGTAGCCATAGAATATCTCGCTTTGCACCACCTATTTGTGATGCTGAGATACCCAAGAGGTTCCAAATACCTTCCATGAAGCTATATGATGGTTCGACGGATCCAGAGGAACATGTAGCCCAATACAGGGAGAGGATGGAGATCAATCCAATTCCGGAGAGGTTAAAAGAAGCATGTCTATGCAAGGGATTTGGATCCACACTTACAGGATCTGCTCTTAAATGGCTGCTAAGTCTTCCCCCTTACTCTATTACTTCATTTGCTAATCTAGTTAATTTGTTTAATAGTTAATTCTCTTGTAGTAGAAAGTTTGAACGATTAACTAGTGATCTATATAGGGTAACACAAGGTCAAAATGAATCACTTAGAGATTATATCACTAAGTTTAGTAAAGAATCCTTAGATATCCCTAACTTGGATATTGCTACGGCTGTAGAAGCCTTTAAAATGGGTTTGCTTAGGGATTCATTGTTCTATGATGATCTTGTTATGACCCCATGCAGGAATCTTGATGAAGTAAGAACCAGGGCCCCTAGGTTCATCCGCCTAGAGGATGAGAAAAGGATCCAGGAGAGATTGACAGGATCCTCAAAACAGGAAAAGCAAGGATCCTACTTCAGGAACAACAAATCAAAGTCCTACAACAAGTCTGATAACCAGAATATACATGCAGTGGAACAGGAAGAGGATGATGAGGATTATCCTCCCATTTCTGAATACTGTTTTTCTGTTGATAACAATGAACTAATCCTTGCAATGCAGAATTTAGGTGAGAAAGCTAGGTGGCCGAGAAAAAGTGATAAACCAGCTGCTACAAAGGATAAGTCCAAGTGGTGTGCATATCATGAGGATTTTGGGCATCTCACTGAAGAGTGTATTGCACATAGAAAGGAAATTGGTTACTTGTTAAGCAAGGGGCATTTGAAAGAGCTTTTGGGACGAAAGAAGTCAAGGATCCAGGATCCTGAAAGGATCCCGGAAAAGGCTCCTGCTCCTCCAGCAGATGCACAAGTTATAAACTTTATATCCGGTGGATCAGACATTTGTGGTACTTCCTTTGCAGCAGCCAAAAGACATGCCAAGGAAACCAAGATGGATAATGGAGACAGACCCATCCGGACGTCCACTGTCACCGAGGATAAGATAATAACTTTTGATGAGGATGATCGTCTTGATGTTCAGGATCCTCATCATGATGGTCTTGTTATTACCCTGTTTATTTCTAATCATTTTGTTCGCAGGATCCTTATAGATGGAGGAAGCTCTGTGAATATCATTCAGCTTGATGTCCTCAAGAAGATGAATATCCCGGAGTCTGATATTGTCCCAAGATCCTCAGTCCTTGTGGGATTCAGTGGGGAAACCAAGAACACATTGGGGGACATCAAACTCCCTATCTATATTGAAGGACTCCATTCTTATCGGAAATTTTGTGTTATAGATTGCTTATCATGTTGCAATGTTATCCTTGGCAGGCCGTGGATACATGATATGAAGGCAGTTCCATCCACTTATCATCAGTGTGTGAAGCTTCCTAGTCCATGGGGAGTGGTGAAAATTGAGGGTGATCAACAAGAAGATAAGAATTGCTATACCTCTTCAATGAAGCCAGCCTCAAGACCAAGGGAGCAATAGCAATTAAAGTATCCTTCAAGAGATGTCTTGGAGGCAAGAGAGCAGGATGTAAAAGAAATCCTCATGGGTCATGATGATCCTGAATCTAGGATCTTCATAGGATCAGGGATCCTTAGCAACATTGAACAGGATCTAGTATCCTTCCTTAAAAGAAGGAAAACTACCTTTGCCTGGAAGCATGAGGATATGACAGGTATATCTAAAGATATAATTACTCATAAGCTTGGCATTGATAGGTCATTCAATCCTATACATCAAAAAAGAAGGAAATTTGCACCTAAAATGAATGCTATTATCCAGGAGGAGGTAGATAAACTACTTCGGGCAGGTGTGATAAGAGAGGTCAAGTATCCAAGATGGTTAGCCAATGTGGTTGTTGTTCAAAAGAAAAATGGAAAGTGGAGGGTATGTGTCGATTTTACTGATTTAAACAAGGCATGTCCCAAGGATCCTCTCCCATTACCCCACATTGACTCCATGGTGGATGCTACTGCGGGTTATGAGTTGTTGACTTTTATGGATGCTTCATCTGGATTTCAACAAATTCAGATGGAACCATCTGATCAAGAGGATACAGCCTTTATGACCCCAACTGGTATATATTGTTATATTGCTATGCCATTTGGACTAAGGAATGCAGGTGCTACTTATCAAAGGCTAGTCAATATGATGTTCAAGGAACAAATTGGACACACTATGGAAGTCTATATAGATGACATGGTGGTTAAGTCCAAGAAAGCTGAGGATCACCTTAAAGACTTGGAGGAAGCATTCGATATCCTTGATAAATTTAATATGAAACTAAATCCTTCCAAGTGTCATTTTGGTGTTAAAGCAGGTAAATTCTTAGGCTATATGGTGACAAAGAGGGGCATTGAAGCAAGTCCAGAGCAAATCAAGGCTATTGTGAATATCAAATCTCCTGCCAATGCTAAGGATGTGCAAAGATTGACAGGCAGGATCGCAGCCTTGAACAGGTTCATATCCAAATCCTCAGAAAAATGCAAGGAATTCTATGACATCCTGAGGAAGAACAAGAGATTTGAATGGACTGAGAAACATGAAAGTGCCCTCAAAGCTCTCAAGGATTACCTATCCTCAGCCCCCGCCTTGATGAAACCAGAAAAGGGTGATATATTATCCTTATACCTAGCAGTATCCTCAAAAGTAGTAAGTGCGGTCCTTGTTAAGGATCACCAAGGTACACAACATCATGTTTATTATGTAAGTAAGAGTTTGCTTGATGCTGAATCCAGGTATTCACATTTAGAAAAACTTATCCTTGCATTAATTATGGCATCTACTAAATTAACACATTATTTTGAGACTCATGCCATTGTTGTTAAGACTAATTTTCCAATTAGGAATGTTCTCAAGAAACCTGAAATGTCAGGAAGGATGGCTAAGTTGTCACACCCCAATTTCCACGTGTCACCGGTGGGCCCGGTGGGGAGTATCGTGACGTGGTTGGCAACATAATAGTCAAACAACACAATATTTAATATGCACAGCGGAAGCAAATGTAAAATATATTTCAACTGAATAAATATTGTAATATCATGTATCACAAACAATCGAAAGTTTATCCACAGATGGATCGAGAATAAATTGGAAATAGTAGTTCAACAGACGTAGGCATCTTAAGCTTGCGAGACTCTTTATTGATGCTAAGGAGAAAATCCAGCCTATTACGCTTAGTACCTGCATTTAATCTTTTTGGAAAAATACGTCAGTTTACACTGGTAAATACAATCAACTGACTCATTTTAAAAATGATTAAAAATTGATTTGGATGCACGTGGCATAAACATTTTTATAACTTGGGATAATTATTTAAATATATAATCTTGTGAACGAATTACATGTTCCTTATGCGTTCAGTAGCCCGGATCGTGTCCGGGTTAAAGATCAATAGACACACCACATTATTCTTTTGTGCACTGACGGGTGTACGCCTACACCCCGCGCTTAAGTCATGGCCATTTCGTAAAATGATGCCAAGGATATCCGGGACATGGTCATTAACCCCCCAAAGGCTTTAAGTAAACAAAACATATTTAAACGGGCCGATCAAATTATTCAATTAACCACCAAATGATGGAAGATTTGATGCCCGACCAAGCGGTATTTCATATACCGTAACCCAAGCCCGTATAGGGAAAATAAGTTAAAAGTATTTACCTGAGCAAAGTAATAATCACAATAAGCAAATGCAAGTAGCTTTTACTGGTTCTCCTAATCTGGAACGAAGGTTTATAATAACCTATTAGAATCCTAACGGGTCTTTAATTAAGCTTAAGCTTAGACCGGTTAGTTTCAAAGATACGGTTCGTACGCACGATTAAGCGAAGACCGGATAGAATGTGATTTAGACCCGACAAGTTTGAAGACTTGCTTAATATGGGTACATTATACACATTCTGGATTTTGAGATAAAACCGATAAGGTTTGACCCGTTTCGGCTAATTTATGTAAACTAGTTACATAAACCGAACCGAACGCGTAATAAGCGTAACGGGTATCCGTAAGAGCCATATACAGGTTTCCTAAGTTAATATGCTTCAAATATGTTGTGACATCAGTAAGATGTCTTTTATTATGCCCGAAACGAATTTAAACACAAACTATGCCCCGTAGGGGTAGTTTGGTCATTTACAAGGTTATAAAAGAGTTTAAGTATTAACCTGAGTTACAGGTCTGATGTAATCATCAAAAATACTCAATTTAATAAGTTATAACAGTAGGGTAAAGTATATACGTGAAATTTATCAATTATAACCAAACTATGCACCGTAAGGGCATTTTGGTAATTTCACATAAGTCGAAAAGCTCAAAACTGAAGTATGAGTTTAACAACTTTTGCTTACTGTTAAAATATTATAATTTACCTAAAATATCAGTATGTATCAACCCTTGTATGTTTAAAATAGTTCTAGTACATACTATGCGTTAAAACGCTTAAAAGGCGATTAGAAGCCATTTCCGGGTTCTATACATAAAGCTGATATTTTTATTATTCCAGAAGGCTTAAAATAATTTATTTATCATATCAAATCATTAGCAAAAGGTTTGGAGTCAATTAGATATGTAAAACTCATTTTATAGCCCGTAAGGGCAAAACCGACAATTACCGGATTAAGCCTACGACTCTAAGTTATGCTCAGCCTAAAATTAATTAAAAATCTTCAAAAATCCCAAAATAATATATTACATCAGTGGGTAAAGAGTTTGATATCAAAAAGTGAGTTTAAATAGGCTATACGCTAATTACGCCGTTTAATTAACATAAAGCTTTCAATTTACGCTAATGAGCATAACTCTCAAACTACACCTCAAACTGATGTCAAACTTTGGGTACAAGTTTATATATCAGTAACTAAGGTTCCTACACTTTTACATTTTCAAAAATCACATTTTAAGGTGAAAAGGGCATAATGGTCAACATATGAGCAATTAACGGAATCATGATGAACCATGGTGTATAATCACAGAGGGTTATACTAGCATGTAACCTGGTCCAATTAAAGCTCTAAGGCATTTCTAAAACATACCATAACGGGTCAGAACTGAAGTCAAAGCAAAAGTCAAAGCTTTGCGACTTTCGGTTCCGAACCGGGTCTAAACATAAAATTGTCGGGTTGAACATGTTTAGACATGTTCTTACACTAATTACCAAGTTATATTAATGATCAAACAGGTTGTATGTGTTCTACATTGCTAATTATGCATATATTGAAAGTTAAGCATTCTGTTGACTTTTTAATAACAAGTTTGACCCGACATTTGACCTAGTTAGAGTGGAAATCAGGGGGAACCCTTTTAAGGGTTTATTACCCACATAATTACCAACTTATAACTACTTTCAATTCGACTAATCACTGGACCATTAGTGATTAATCGTTAAGTCAACCGTTAATTACGACGATTTGACTTTTAAGCTTAAACTAAGCAAAAACTTAACTAAGAAAGGTTAAGCAAACTTACTGAAGTCCTATGCACGATTTGTGAAGCTTAGAGAGAAGTCTTTAGCTCCAGAAATGCTCCAAAGTGCAGATGGAAGGTGTGAAGAACTTGTTGCAACATCATGGCCTTTTATAGTGCTCAAAAGCACTTAGATCTTTGACAACAAGAGCTACAACTGATAATGGATCATCAACAGATGTCCCTAAGGTTCTAGGAGGCACTTAGGGGTCGCCCACAAAGTGAAAATATCTGTTAAAGGTCGGTTAAGCGCGAATACAGGCTGCTGTTTGATGTTTCTGTATCTGGGCATCTGACGCGGCCCGCGTAAGACCATAACAACTCTTACGCGGCCCGCCTAAGCCCCGTTTTCAGGTTTAAACATTTTCTATCTTTTGCAACTTGTCCCTTGTCCTTTCGAAGGGTCAACCAACATTATTACTTGCATTTTGAGCCCTCCATATTTACCTACAAGGGCTTTAGGACTTATACCCACTTTATTTAGTCCTTGATCACTTTGTTATTACCCGAAAAGTCATAACTTTCAACGTTGACGCTTTAACCCCTTGTATACGAATTTGATCATAACTTTCTCATACGATAACGAAACTTTATGAAATTTATATCGTGCATTCTAGTGAGCATAATTAATCGTTACAAAGCTTCAGGTTTGTTAAAAGGTCACTCAGAGGTATAACTTAAACATGTTGACACATTTAACCCCTGTAGTTTGTAATCTCTCACTTTCTTTCATATTTAGCTTCGTATGATCCATGATTTATTCGTTTGAAGGTATGAGCATCATGTAGGGTTAATGTACAATATATTTATTCACTGTTGACATTTAGAACTCGTATTTTCATATACTTTTCATGTTTGTCAACTTTAGTCCTTTCAGAACATTCTTTCACACGTTCAAACATATGACACGTGTCAACACATTATAGGACGTGAATTTTCAAGGTGTTACATAAGTGGGCAGTGAAGCTTAGTGCTTATGATATAAGATATGAGCCTAGAACTGCCATTAAATCCCAAGCCTTAGCTGACTTTGTGGCAGATTTCAGTAGTGACTTGCAAAAGGAAGCTGAGTTAGAAGTCCAACAGCTTGAAGAAACTAAGGATCCTTGGATACATTTCACTGATGGAGCTTCTAATGTTAAAGGAACAGGGCTTGGAATACTACTAAAATCGCCACAGGGGGACATAATACCCCACTCCATAGCTTGTGAGTTTCAAACTACTAACAATGAGGCTGAATATGAAGCCTTGATAGCTGGTTTGCAAATTGCTAAGCATATGAGGATCAGGTATCTTGAGGTACATGTAGACTCATTATTAATCACTAATCACTTTAATGGATCCTATGCTGTCAAAGGTGAAAAGCTAATCAAATATTTAGAGATAGTCAAAGAATTGGCACTCTCTTTTGTCTCCTTTAGTTTGACACAGATACCAAGGGAAGAGAATGCAGAGGCTGATGCATTGGCCAATCTAGGATCATCCTTGAAGATCCCGGAGGATATCAAGATCCCTATTATCCATATCCTGACCCCTGATATCGAGGATCATGTAGCTATGGAGATAGGAGAGGATTTTGCAATCATCCCTAGTGATGATACTCAATCTCATTCAGGATCATGGATCATTCCAATCTTGAGATACATACAACATGGAGAGATTCCTACAGGAGAAAACCCCAGGGCTTTCAAAATCAAGGTATCTCAATTTACAATATTGAATAATATGTTATATAAACGATCTCTTGCAGGTCCATATCTAAGATGCATTGAGGATCCTGAAATCCAAGAAGTCCTAAAGGATTTCCATGAAGGAGATTGCGGAAACCACACTGGGGGCAGAGCATTATTCTCAAGGATCCTGAGGACAGGATACTATTGGCCCACTATGAAGAAGGATGCTGTGGAATATGCCAAGAAATGTGATCCTTGTCAGAGACACAGTAATATCCTTCCCCAACCAGCAGAACTTTTGCATCCTATATCCTCTTCTTGGCCATTTATGAGATGGGGAATGGATATAATTGGTAAGCTTCCTAAGGCACCTGGTGGAAAAGTATTCATGCTTGCTATGACTGATTACTTCCCCAAGTGGATAGAGGCTGAAGCCTTTGCTCAAGTCAGAGAAAAGGAAGTTATATCCTTTATTAAAAGAAACATTATTACTAGATTTGGTATCCCTTCTGAAATTGTTTGTGATAATGGATCCCAATTTATTGGGAGTAGAACTACTAACTTTTGTGACAGCTGGGGGATTAAGATGATAACATCAACACCAGTCCACCCATAAGCTAATGGTCAGGCAGAATCATCCAACAAGATCATCATCAAAAATTTGAAGAAAAAGCTTGGATCCAAGAAGGGAAAATGGGCAGAAGAACTACCTTATGTACTTTGGGCTGATAGGACAACTCCCAAGAATGCTACTGGTCAAACTCCATTCTCTTTGGTATTTGGAGCAGAATCAGTTATCCCTACAGAGATGGTGGTTCCTACTGCAAGAACAAGCATTCGTGATCCTGAAGAAAATGCTGAAAACTTGGTTCAAGATCTGGATACTATAGAAGAACTCAGGGATTTGGCAAGGATAAGGATGGCCAGTTATCAACAAAGGATGGCTGGAGCTTACAACAAAAATGTCAGGATCAGGAAATTCCAAGTTGGTGATATGGTATTAAGGAAAGCATTTCAGAATACCACCAATCCTGCTGATGGAAAGTTGGCACCAAAGTGGGAAGGCCCTTACTTGATTGAAGCTGAGGCAGGAAAGGGGGCATATCGATTGCTAACAATGGAAGGTGATTTGCTACCAAGAGCTTGGAATGTTGTCCACTTGAAAAAAATACTTCATGTAACAAGGATCCGTGATCCTTAGCTAACGAGTATCCTTGAAGGATCCTTACAGGACAGATAATCCTCATTTCGGTAATATTCTAGTCTCAAACTATTTTATTCTTTTATTATCTTATATAAGGATAAGGATCCTGTATCCTTTATCCTCCTTTCACTTGATTCTGAGTTTTGAAGGTTCAGGTATCCTTAACAAAGGATTGAGTACCCACAGAAGTATCCAGTTATTTGGGCTTGACCCCAGTTATTTGGGCTTGACCCCAGTTTGGGCCTATCCCCAGTTTCGCCAGTAGCGCACGATGATCCTGGTACAGTTCATGGCAATGGGACCAGTACTCGCTTTAGGGGCTGACAATTTCATTGTACTGGCTGTATCCGGGATCCTACGTATAATGGTAGACGTACCATACATCCGTTCCTAAGGTTTCTAACGTTTTCACGTTAGCTAAGGTTTTGGCATTTTCATGTCACCAAGTTTGGATAGTCGCTAGTGAGGGCCATACTCCAGTTTACACACGATCCTTTGGGCTTGTCCCCAGTTATCCTTTGGGCTTGTCCCTAGTTATCCTTTGGGCTTGTCCCCAGTATATTGGGCTTATCCCCAGAATTGTTGGGCTTGTCCCCAGTTACTAACTTTCATCTTATATTGGCTTAGTCCCAAGTTGTATCCTATTTCAGGTTTTCGAAACTAAATGACCAAGGATCCTTGATCCTTACCTTCTGTTGAGGTTTGTCTTTTGGTTATCCTGATTATAAGTGTTAAAGGTTAGGATCCTAACTTGGATTCTCAGGTATGATCCTCAATTACTTTGATTCTATTTACACAAGTGACCCTTATCCTTTGACAACTGAACTTATGATCCTCAAACTACACTACTTTTCAGAACCTGTCGATTATAGGATATGTGATCCTTGATCATATCCTAAACTTTTTAAGGATATTTATTAAATTTTTTCTTTACTTAATAAGTTCAGACAAAATATATATCACAACAATTGAAAGGTAAAGTATTCACATGGATAACAACACGGAAGATAGCTAAAAAGTTAAGATTTTATTTATTCACAAAACGTTAAACCCTTTAAGGTTGTCAAAATTGCCAACCCACGTTTCTACCAGCAAAACGTGGCCCATCCACATGGGTTGGCAAAGGGTGTCCATTGTTTACGGGTCTTTGTAGTGCAGGAAATAAAAGACGGAAGGATAACGAGTGGCTTCATCCCCCAAACAGATGATCTATCCACCACCCATTATCCTGCCTATTGTCCAAGGATCCATGATCCTTCACCCTAGAAACTATTGTCTAAAGTTATTACAACCCAAGATTGTTTCAAAACACCATAACCAAAATAAAACTACCAAATTCTAAAAAATGGGCTCCGGCTACGTCTAGAAATGTCCTTCATCGCCCATTCCTGCAGCCTACACCTTTGCTGCATCACCACCAGCATCAGCATCCTTTCCACTTCCACTCGCCTCAATTGCTAAGACCTCTTCTTCGTCGTCCAGCTCAGCTAACCTTGCCTTCCAGCCCTCTACGTCCCAGCTGCTCTTGTCAAAGTCAGGATCCAGAGCTTCTTGGGCCATCTGCAACTGGGTTTTGTACATAGCAATGGCGGCGGAGACTTTGGCGTCATTGGTGATATCATTCTTCTCTTGGTCAGCAGTGATGTGAGCCAGGACGAGTTCCCTCTTTACCAGATTGACATCGTTTTCGAGGGAGGCAATCTTCTGATCCTTGGCCAGCATGATCTTTTGGAGGTCCAAACACTTTTTCTCAACCTCTTCAACATTGCCTACGTAGTCCTCGATTTCAGCAAATTTCTGCAAAAAGACAATGTGAAGTTTAGGATCACATGATCCTCAAGTGGGCAGGATAACTTAGCTAAGTCAGTGATCCTTACATCAGCAAAGTATTCAAGGAACTGGCGGCGGATTAGAGGTAAGCCTTCTAAATTGTCAGCCTCAGAGGTTTTCCTCTTCTTTCCCTTGGAGGTGGTAGGCTTGGGGATGGTAGTACTTGGGCTAGCAGCAGCCTTCTTCCTCCCAGATTTGGGACCAACAGTGGTGAGGTCGGTGACACTGAAACGGGTAGCAGACTTCGATGATTTTCCAGCACCTACACATCCAAAACAGATAAGTATCCTTATTTCATTTTTATTTAAATATTTAGTTATGCACAAAATGGGATACTTACTTGACATCGTGACAGAACCTGAGGATAACTCTTGAGAATCCTGGGTATTTGCTTTAAATGATCTTATTTCAAGATCAAGCCTCCGAAAAGCAGCAAGCCTTTCCTTCGTTGCAGGTGTTATGATAAGGTGTGCGACAGTAATAGCTGCAAAATAGAAATGAAAGGATGTTAGTGATCCTCAGCAAAAACAAGGTTATCCTGTGATCCTTCTCAGGATCCTCTATCCTACCATGGGTGGTCCGTTTTCTAGGCAGATCCTTTCCATTAGGGATAGAATCCCTTCTGACAAAGAAGAATCGCCGTTTCCGGTTTGTGTTGTTCTTAGTGGCTTTGAAGATGGGATGCTCTTCACCGGGTTTATGTTTGAATAGATATCGGTGGGATCCATGGCTAACAAGGTCGTACATCTCTGCTAATTCCGACATTCCCATATTAATACCTTCATGCACAATGATCCTTTCAAGGGTATACAAGACCCTCCATATCATCGGCATCGCTTGAATGTAGGAGATGCCGATGAGAGAGAAGAAAGATTGGGTGAAATCAGGGAAGGGATACGAGTATCCTATTGTGAATGGTGTGACCGGAAAAGCCACCCAGGTTTCAGAAACAAAGTCGCTTAGGACGGTGGGATCAAAAGCTTTAAAGACGGTGTTTCCCGGGAAACAATGGCGGATTCTGTCTATCTGTGGATCAGTGAAGCAACATCGTTCTTTTGCAGAGTCATCGATGATCTTTTGGCTCTTCAAGGGACTGTCCTTTTTATGATCCTTAGCCGGTGAGGATCTCAGCATTATCTTGGTCATAACGACGGGGGAGAAGAAGAAACAGAATTGAGAAGATGAAGAGAGAAAGGAAAGAGAAATACCTGATCAAGTCTTCGAATGAGGATTTAAAGGAGGAAACGCACGAATTTAAATGCTCTCTAACCCTTATCTCTAACTTCAATTTATAATGATGATCTTGCAGGATGGTCACTTCAGTGACGTCAGGATGCAACGGCTAGTCAGGAATTAACGGCTTTATATCCGTTGATTTATTACGGATAAGAACGAGAAAATATAACTCGTTTATTTATAAATTACTCCTTATATTTTGGGGGCAATTGTTAGGGGAGGATTGATGTGCTAAAAGTGGTTTAACAAAAACAACTAAAATTAACCCTAATTTAGACACTCTAAGCTTTAAATTTATAAACTAAGACTCGATCTAAACCCTAAACCACACAACCGGCAAGTGTACCGATCAATGTAGTAAAGCTAAAGCAAGTCCGAGTATCGAACCCACGAGACTCTAAGGATTACGCTAATGACTCTATAAAGACTAAGACTGACACGACTCAAACTATTTGTTTATTGATTGGGGGGGTTTTCTAAAAATCCTAAGAATGCAAATAACGAATAACTAGATTAGCTAAATAACTAACACGAACTCGAACGAAGACTTTGACCAGAGATGATGAAGACTACCTAGGCTAGACGCAAGCTAAACTCAGAATGGATTTCTATTCGATGATTTTGTGGTGTGGAACCGGGATCTTTAGATACTAAACCTATTAAGACACCACTAAGCCCCTCAAACACTCTCAAGGCGATTCTTGTGGCACTACCTAGGCTGTTACGCTCACCGGTTTTCTAGATTTCCTCACAGTCCTCTAGTTTCTTGAAAGTGCCTATATAAGACAATCTACCCCACAGCGCGAAAGTCTAAGGCAACTATGGATTTTAATCTTGGTTTAATAGACAAGAGAATGTTTAAAGACTAGACCGATTTCTTAGACCTAGCTATAAACCAAACCGAGACCTATTAATAACCTCGAGCCTCACAGCGACAAGATTAGCAGAACATTTGATTATATTAAATTACCGATTATTACTTCTAAGGTTACTTATGCAATTTTCACCCTAAAGGATTAATGATCTATTACGTGATATAGACACTCACCTAAATCAAGAACCCTAGCACAACCCTATTATGTGATAAAGACCGTCACCAAAGATTATACGAAGCAATAAACAACGATAAAACAAATATCAAGCATGCATATACACCAAGTTAAAATTCCATAGCTTTTACAATACAAGAAAATCCATAAACCACGCCAAAAACCGAATAAAAATCCAAACTTTATTTAAACTATTGTCATGCCTAGGTAGTTAAAGGTTTTTAGCCAGAAAACATGTCTAAAAGTATAATAATCAATATAATCAGATCTGAATTCATCTTGAAACAACTAAAAACAAACGAATAAAGAAGATAACGGGAAGAATAAACCCAAATGCTTCAATCCCGAGTGCTCCCGATTGTTACCCGATGATTCCTTGCTTCCCGAGTGCTCCAAAACCTTCAACAGCCTTCAATGGTGCTCCAAGAAACTCCAATTCGTAATTCTTTTTCTCCCCCCGATCTTGTATGCGTCTCTCAAATATATATAATAATCATCGCCGCCTCTATTCTTGCGTCCCAGTTATGTATGGCTAATTGAGTTCGCTGGCCCATACACTTTCACGGCCCAATGTATATTCTGCCGTCCACTGTTGCGTGATGTATATGTTCCCATAATTCCTCTGATCTATCGCTATATATTACGAATGAAATAGAGTTACATTAAATAATGTATTATCTAAATGTCAAAGCCCAATTCCCATAATTACTTTCACGAATGGACTTTAGTCTTTGGCGGCCCACTGAACTTCTTCCAAAAGAATGAACGTGTCTATGATGTATATAATGTCCACTGCCTTTAATTATGAACAATAATTTCTTCACATGGCCAATGCCAATTCACGTAAACACTTGGCTGGACTTATACACTTTCAAAGCCCTCTAATTCGGTCAACACTCCATCCATTAATATATATAGCCTCTTGAATTTTATAATATAGAGATAGTGGGTTCGGCCCATTCGAGAAAAATAGCGGCAAATTTCATTCGGTCCCTGGCACCCCACTCTGCCCAACTCGCTGGTCATTTCCATATTACTCGTTTTTGCTCCATTTGCACCAGGACCTGCCAAAACACAATATAATGTAATATAATACTAAAACTAAATAAAAACAAATAAACCTTGTTAGGGGAGGATTTTCTAACAATTAGTGATCCTTACTTGTTATCCTAATTAATGATCCTTACTTCTGTGACAGATAGTGATCCTCAGAAGAGCATTAGAATAAGGATCATGGATCACCTTAAGGATCCTCATACTAACGATTGTTTATTTGTGTTTCGTATTATTTCGCATGAGTAATAAGCTTGACTTGGTCTTGGCAACGTTACTATGGAATATTCCACGAGTATTTCGCACACGTTTGACTGGAAATGGACGTTGTGGAGAACGTGGGAGCTTGGCACAAAAGTCGGATAGTTTGTTATTGTAGTTAACTTCTATTTTTAAAGGGGTGACGAGCTAGAATTAGAACACTTAGCCATTTTCAGCTACACACACTTTCGTACAATTGCACTCTTGAAGCTCTCGACGAACACTTATTAGTTTTCATTCATTTTTACACATTTCACCGTAGTGATCCTTGTACCTAGCTCGTTACTATCCGAAGTTGTAAACATTTATTGATTTATTTGAGCTTGGTGATCGGTAGTTTCCATCACCCGGGGTTTTTTGTGCCGGAGATCAACTCTTGATCAAGGGCTTTTTCCCCGTACAAATCCTTGTGTCGTTTGTGCAATTTACGTTGAAGTGATCCTTATCATTGTTCTATATTCAAAGCATCATTCCCTGTAACAGAGAGTTTGGTTGCATTATCCTCATTAGATTTTTTGACCAAAACAGTTTGGCGCCCACCATGGGGCAATTGATGCTTCATTCTTAGAAAATTTCGTATTTCTGTGCTCATTTCAGTTCACCGCAACCAAGCAAATGGCTTCCTCAGCGAAGAATGCTTCAAATTTGATGCCCTCATTCAGTTCTTCACAAGGTGTTCCCCCTTTGCCTCCACCACCTTCTGGATCCCAGAAGAATGCTGAGAATGCTGCGAAGAAACCAACTCCCATTTTCTCAAAACCTCCAACTTCTTCTGCTTCTTACACTCCCACTACTAGTGACATGTTTACTTTGATTTTGCAGATGAAGGATCATATACAGCAACAGGATAAGACCAATGAAAGGATTCTCAAAGAAATCGGAGATCTCACGAAACAAAAGAAAACGGCAGAGGATCATTCCCCAGTGATGCCCAGATTTTTGAATTTTGATACTCCGGTGATTACTTCTCAGCCATCAGTGGTTCCAGATGTTCAATATGTGGGTGGACCAAAAGGAGTGCACTACGGAACAACAACAGTGACCCAGGCATTGGGTTCCTATTTCCAGCCAGCGGGATCCTATCCTCAGCATATGGGATCCCTCACGAATTCAGGAGGATACTCAGGAGCGCAGCAGATTCAAGGATCCTCCTTTGTTCCAGGATCATCCCAGGTTCATGGATCCTCCTTTGTTCCAGGATCATCCCAGGTTCAAGGATCCTCCTTTGTTCTAGGATCATCCCAGGTTCAAGGATCTTCCATTGTTCCAGGATCATCCCAGGTTCAAGGATCCTCCTTTGTTCCAGGATCATCCCAGGTTCAAGGATCCTCCTTTGTTCCAGGATCGTCCCAGTTTCAGGGATCCTTCCAGATGCCAGGATCCTTGAGGAGTTTGCAAACAGGAAATTCAGATGTCCATCAGGGAGATTTTATTCCAATGCAGACCAATGCTTCTACTGGTCCTTCGATCATTCCAGAGCCCCAACAATATGGATTAACATCCATTCTTCCTAATTTGAATCCAATGGGAGGTAACACTTTTAATAATTCTTATACTACTAACCATGGCCTTGTGCAGGATCCAGGTATCAATCATGCCATGGCCAGAGAATTGCAGAAGTTGAAGGATATGATATCAAGTGTTCCAGGAGTGGTCAAACCTATCCCAGAGATCGCAGATGGGAGCCACAAGATATCTCGTTTTGCACCACCAATCTGTGATGCTGAGATACCCAAGAGGTTCCATGTCCCAACTATGAAGCTGTATGATGGTTCGACGGATCCTGAAGAACACATAGCACAATACAGGGAGAGGATGGAGATCAATCCAATCCCAGAAAGGTTAAAGGAAGCATGCCTGTGCAAGGGATTCGGATCCACTCTTACTGGATCAGCTCTCAAATGGCTGCTAAGTCTTCCCCCTACTCTATTACCTCATTTGCTAATCTAGTTAACCTATTTAATAATCAGTTTTCTTGTAGTAGAAAATTTGAACGATTAACTAGTGATCTATATAGGATAACCCAGGGTCATAATGAATCATTAAGGGATTACATTACCAAATTCAGTAAAGAATCCTTAGACATTCCCAACTTGGATATAGCTACGGCTGTTGAGGCCTTTAAAATGGGATTGCTTAGGGATTCATTGTTCTATGATGATCTTGTTATGACACCATGCAGGAACCTAGATGAGGTAAGAACCCGGGCACTTAGGTTCATCCGGCTAGAGGATGACAAAAGGATCCAGGAGAGGTTAGCAGGATCCTCAAAGCAGGATAAGCAAGGATCCTCATTCAGGAACAACAAGTTCAGATCCTATAACAGATCTGATAACCAGAACGTGCATGTTGTTGATCAAGAAGAGGATGATGAGGATTATCCTCCAATCTCTGAATATTGTTTTTCTGTTGATAACAATGAACTAATCCTTGCGATGCAGAACTTAGGTGATAAAGCCAGATGGCCCAGAAAGAATGATAGGCCAGCTGCAACTAAGGATAAGTCAAAGTGGTGTGCATACCATGAAGATTTTGGGCATCTTACAGAAGAATGCATTGCACTAAGAAAGGAAATTGGATACTTGTTGAGCAAGGGGCATCTAAAAGAGTTGTTGGGTAGGAAAAAGTCAAGGACTCAGGATCCTGAAAGGATCCCTGAGAAAGCTCCGGCTCCTCCAGCAGATGCACAAGTAATAAACTTTATTTCTGGAGGATCAGACATTTGTGGCACATCCTTCTCAGCAGCTAAAAGGCATGCAAAGGAAACTAAGATGGATAGTGGAGAAAGACCCGTTCGAACATCAAGTGTCTCCGAAGGAAAAGTCATAACCTTTGATGAGGATGATCGTGTTGATATCCAGGATCCTCATCATGATGGTTTAGTTATTACTCTTTTTATTTCTAACCATTTTGTCCGCAGGATCCTTATAGACGGAGGAAGCTCAGTAAACATTATCCAGCTCGATGTTCTAAAAAAGATGGGTATCCCTGAATCAGATATAATACCAAGATCCTCCGTGCTCGTAGGATTTAGTGGCGAAACTAAGAATACCCTGGGGGACATTAAGCTCCCAATATACATCGAAGGCCTACATTCTTATCAAAAATTTTGTGTTATTGACTGTTTATCTTGTTGTAATGTTATCCTTGGCAGGCCCTGGATACACGATATGAAGGCAGTCCCATCTACTTACCATCAATGTGTGAAGCTCCCTAGTCCTTGGGGAATAGTCAAGATTGATAGTGATCAACAGGAGGCTAAGAATTGCTATACTTCATCGATGAAACCAGCATCGAAGTCAAGGGAACAATAGCAATCAAAGTATCCTCCAATGGATGTCTTGGAGGCAAGAGAGCAGGATGTGGTAGAAATCCTCATGGATTCTCATGATCCTGAATCCAAAATCTATATCGGATCAGGGATCCTTGGCGATATGAAAGAAGACCTCGTATCCTTCCTCAAAAGGAGAAAGACTACCTTTGCATGGAAACACGAAGATATGACTGGTATATCTAAAGATGTAATCACTCACAAACTTGGCATTGATAGGTCCTTCAAACCAATCCATCAAAGGAGAAGAAAGTTTGCACCGGAAAGAAATGCCATTATCCAGGAAGAGGTAGAGAAATTGCTCCGGGCAGGTATGATTAGAGAGGTCAAGTATCCAAGATGGTTGGCCAATGTGGTTGTTGTTCAAAAGAAAAACGGAAAGTGGAGGGTATGTGTCGATTTTACCGATTTAAATAAGGCATGTCCCAAGGATCCTTTACCATTACCCCACATTGACTCCATGGTGGATGCAACTGCGGGTCATGAACTGTTAACTTTTATGGATGCTTCATCTGGATTTCAACAAATCCAAATGGAACCATCCGATCAAGAGGATACAGCCTTCATGACTCCAACTGGTATATACTGCTATATTGCTATGCCGTTCGGACTAAGAAATGCAGGTGCAACTTATCAAAGGCTAGTGAATATGATGTTCAAGGATCAGATTGGACAAACTATGGAGGTCTACATAGACGATATGGTGGTAAAATCAATAAAGGCTGAGGATCACCTAAGGGATTTGGAGGAAGCATTCGATATCCTTGATAAATACAATATGAAGCTTAACCCTTCCAAATGTCACTTTGGTGTTAAAGCAGGTAAATTCTTAGGATATATGGTAACAAAGAGAGGCATTGAAGCTAGCCCGGAACAAATCAAAGCAATAGTGAACATCAAATCTCCGGCCAATGCTAAGGATGTCCAAAGATTAACAGGCAGGATAGCGGCTTTGAACAGATTCATATCCAAATCCTCAGAAAAGTGCAAAGAATTCTATGATATCCTGAGGAAGAATAAGAAATTTGAATGGACTGAGAAGCATGAAAATGCTTTAAGAGCCCTCAAAGATTACCTATCCTCAGCCCCGTCCTTGATGAAACCAGAAAAAGGCGATGTGCTATCCTTATATCTTGCAGTATCCTCAAAAGCAGTAAGTGCGGTCCTTGTTAAGGATCACGAAGGTACACAACATCCTGTCTATTATGTAAGTAAAAGTTTACTTGATGCCGAATCCAGGTATTCACACCTTGAAAAACTTATTCTTGCATTAATTATGGCATCTACTAAGTTGAGACATTATTTTGAAACTCATGTTATTGTTGTTAAAACTAACTTTCCAATTAAGAATGTCCTCAGGAAACCAGAGATGTCAGGAAGGATGGCTAAGTGGGCAGTGAAGCTTAGTGCCTATGATATAAGATATGAGCCTAGGACAGCCATCAAATCCCAAGCATTAGCCGACTTTGTGGCTGATTTCAGTAGTGATTTACAAGAAGAAGCTGAGTTAGAAGTCCAGCAGCTAGAGGAGACCAAGGATCCTTGGATACTCTATACTGATGGATCCTCAAATGTCAAAGGCACAGGGCTTGGAATACTACTAAAATCGCCACAGGGGGACATAATACCCCACTCTATAGCTTGTGAGTTCCAAACCACTAACAATGAGGGCGAATATGAAGCCTTAATTGCTGGTTTGCAAATTGCCAAGCATATGGGGATCAGGTATCTTGAGGTACATGTAGATTCATTGTTAATTACAAATCACTTTAATGGATCCTATGTTGTTAAAGGTGAAAAGCTAACCAAATATTTAGAGATAGTCAAAGAATTGGCACTCTCCTTTGTTTCCTTTAGTTTGACACAGGTACCAAGGGAAGAAAATACAGAAGCTGATGCATTGGCTAACTTAGGATCATCCTTGAAGATCCCGGAGGATATCAAGATCCCTATTATCCATATTCTGACCCCGGCTATCGAGGATCATGTGGCTATGGAGATAGGAAAGAATTCTGCAATTATCCCTAGTGAGGATACTCAATCCCATTCAGGATCAGGATCATGGATCTCACCAATTATGAGATACTTACAACATGGAGAGATTCCTACAGGAGAAAACCCTAGGGCTTTCAAAATTAAGGTATCTCAATTCACAATTTTAAATAATATGTTGTACAGACGATCTCTTGCAGGACCATACTTGAGATGCATTAAGGATCCTGAAATCCAAGAAGTTTTAAAAGACTTCCATGAAGGAGATTGTGGAAACCACACTGGGGCAGGGCATTATTCTCAAGGATCCTGAGGACAGGATGCTACTGGCCAACCAGGAAAAGAGATGCTGTGGAGTATGCTAAGAGATGTGATCCTTGTCAGAGACACAGCAATATCCTTCATCAACCAGCTGAATTTTTGCATCCTATATCCTCCTCTTGGCCATTTATGAGATGGGGTATGGATATAGTTGGTAAGCTCCCTAAGGCACCTGGTGGAAAAGTGTTCATGCTAGCTATGACTGATTACTTCTCCAAGTGGATAGAGGCTGAAGCTTTTGCCCAAGTCAGAGAGAAGGAAGTTATATCCTTCATTAAAAGAAATATTATAACTAGATTTGGAATTCCTTCTGAAATTATATGTGATAATGGTTCCCAATTTATTGGGGGCAAAACCACTAACTTTTGTGACAGCTGGGGGATTAAGATGATAACATCAACACCAGTCCACCCACAAGCTAATGGTCAGGCAGAATCATCCAACAAGATCATCATCAACAATTTGAAGAAGAAGCTTGGATCCAAGAAAGGGAAATGGGCAGAAGAACTACCTTATGTGCTTTGGGCTGATAGGACAACCCCTAAGAATGCAACTGGTCAAACACCATTCTCTTTGGTATTTGGGGCAGAATCAGTGATCCCAACAGAAATGGTGGTTCCAACTGCTAGAACAAGTACCCGTGATCCTGAGGAAAATGATGAGAACTTGGCTCAAGACCTGGATACTATTGAAGAAATCAGGGATCTGGCTAGGATAAGGATGGCCAGTTATCAACAAAGAATGGCTGGTGCTTATAACAAAAATGTCAGGATCAGGAAGTTTCAAGTTGGAGATATGGTTTTAAGGAAAGCATTTCAGAATACCACCAATCCTGCCGATGGAAAATTGGCTCCAAAATGGGAAGGCCCTTATTTGATTGAAGCTGAAGCAGGAAAGGGGGCATACAGATTGCTAACCATGGAGGGTGATTTGCTACCAAGAGCTTGGAATGCTGTCCACTTGAAGAAATATTTCATGTGAGCAGGATCCTCATGGCACAGATGATCCTTACGTTAGGAGTATCCTTGAAGGATCCTTAAAGTATCAGTGATCCTTACTTTGGTAATATCCTAACCTTGAACTATTTCATTTCTTTATTTTCTCATATAAGGATAAGGATCATGTGTCCTTTATCCATCTCTCACGTGATTTTAAGTTTTGAAAGTTCAGGTATCCTTAGCATAACATTGGTTATCTGCAGAAGCAATCCGTTCCTTGGGTTTAACCCCAGTTATTTGGGCTTGACCCCAGTTCCGCCTGTAGCGCATGATGATCCTGGTATAGTTCAAGGCAGTGGGACCAGTACTCGCTTTAGGGGCTGATAATTCCATTGTACTGGCTATACCTAGGATCCTAAGTATAATGGTAGACGTACCATACATCCGTTCCTAAGGTTTCTAACGTTTTCACGTTATCTAAGGTTTTGGCATTTTCATGTCACTAAGTTTGGATAGTCGCCAGTTAGCGCCATACTCCAGTTTACATACGATCCTTGGGCTTGTCCCCAGTTATCCTTGGGCTTGTCCCCAGTTGCTAACTATTATCTTATATTGGCTTAGTCCCAAGTTATGCTCTATTTCAGGTCCTTGAAGATAAGCAACTAGGGATCCTTGATCCTTACTTCTCTCTAAGGTTTATTTTGTAGTTATCCTGATTATGGTTAGGATCCTAACTTGGATCCTCAGGTATGATCCTTCATTATTTTTAATTCTACTCATTGTTTATTTAAATGACCCTTAAAATTTGACAACTAAACTTGTGATCCTTAAAATATGTTACTTTTTGGGATTCTTTAACTATAGGATACTTGATCTTGGATCATATCCTAAGTATTTTCAATCTGACTTATTCAAAATTGTTTATTCAATAAATGTATATCAAAACAATTGAGAATTAAAGAGACAAAAAGGATAACAATACAAGATAAGCGACAAAAGATTAAGGTTTTATTTATTAACAAAAGATTAACCCTTAAAAGGTTGTCAAAATCACCTACCCCGAGCATCTACCAGCAAAGCGTGGCCCGTCCGCTGGGGTAGGTAAAGGGTGTCCATGATAATAGGTTCAAAAGTAGTGCAGGAATATAAAGGCGGCAGGATCACAATGGCTTCATCCCCCAAACAGAGGATCCCTCCATCGTTTGCAATCCCGCCTATTGTCCAAAGGATCATACATGATCCTTAATCCTAAAAACTATTGTTCAGTACAAACCATCAAATTATTCAACAAAACAACCATTAAACTAAAAAATTGGGCTCCGGCTATGTCTAGAAGTTTCCTTCATCGCCCAATCATGCAGCCTAAACCTTCCCTGCATCATCACCTCCGGCTCCACTTGCTTCACCACCTTCACCTTTGCCTCCAGCCTCGATCGCCAAAACCTCCTCAGCCTCATCATCATCTTCAAGATCAGCCAATCTTGCTTTCCAGTCCTCAATCTCCTAGCTGCTTCTGTCGAAGTTAGGATCTTGAGCTTCCTGGGCCATCTTTAGTTTGGTCTGATACATTGTGATGGCAGCGGAGACCTTTGCACCTTCTATGAGATCATGCTTTTCATAGTCAAGGTCAATCAGAAGTTTAGCCGTCTTAGTCTTGGCATCCTGGAGCTCCTTCTGAAGATCAGCGATTTTGAGGTCCTTTAGCAATGCAACCTGCTGGAGGTCGGCAATCTTCCTATCCTGATCCTCAACATGGCCAACATAATCCTCAATCTCAGTGAATTTCTGCAAAGGGGATAAAAGATAAGGTCAGGACCAAGTGATCCTCAAATCAGCAGGATATGTCAGCAGGATATGTCAGCAGGATATACTAGCAGAGATAGTGATCCTTACATCGTTGAAGTATTCGAGGAATTGATGGCGGATCAGAGGCAGACCCTGCAGATCCTCAGCTTCAGAGGCCTTTCTCTTCTTGATTCCCTTTCCTTTGAGGGGTGCCTTGGGGACTGAAGCTGTCGGGCAGATAGGAGCCTTTCTTTTGGAGGATCTGACGGTGGTGAGATCGGTGACATTGAACTTTGAAGCAGACTTGGTGGATTTTCCAGCACCTACACAACCAAAACAAGATAAGTATCTTTATTTCACTCATATTTCACTATTTATTTAATTTTTAAGCAAAGATACTTACTTGACATCGTGACAGAACCTGAGGATACCTCCTGAGAATCCTGGGTTGTTGTTTTGAAAGTTCTTGTTTCAGGATCAAGTTTCTTGAAAGCGATGAGTCCCTCTTTGGCAGCAGGAGACAGTCTGAGGCGTGAGACGGTGATAGCTGCATAACAAGAAAGCAAAAGTATATAAGTGATCCTTATATCAAAAGAAAGTTCTCTGGTGATCCTTCTCAGGATCCTCCACCCTACCATGGGTAGCCCAATTCTTGGGTAGATCCTTTCCATTATCAATAGAATCTCTCTTGACGAAAAAGAAACGCCACTTCCAGTTAGCATCATTCTTGGTAGCTTTGAAGATCGGATGTTCCTCACCAGGCTTACGTTTAAACAGATAACGATGAGAGCCAAAGGTAGTAAGATCATACAGCTCTCCCAGCTCTGACATTCCTAGGTCTATCCTTTCTTGCTCGATGATCCTTTCAAGGGTATACAAAACCTTCCAGATCATCGGCATGGCTTGGATATAAGAGATGCCGGTTAGGGAAAAGAAAGATTGGGTGAAGGCTGGAAAAGGATATGTATAGCCTATGGTGAACGGAGTGACAGGAAAAGCAACCCACTTGTCGGAAATGTGATCACTCAGGGTATTAGGATCAAAAGGTCTGAATTCGGTGTTCGCCGGGAAGCAGTGGCGGATCCTATCAATCTGTGCATCGTTGAAACAGCAGCGTTCTTTTATGGAATCTTCGATGATCCCCTGGCTTTTCGGTGGGCTGTTTTTCGGGTGATCCTTAGCTGGGGAGTTCCGGAGCAACATCTTTGATAGAATGGTGGAAAGAAACGGAAAACAGAGCAAAGAAGGAAGAAGATGAAGAGAGAATACCTGTTTATCTTCGGAATGCAGTTATAAAGGGAGTATCTCTGAAATTTTAAATGCAATCGATCCTATCTATATCTCCTATTTATAATCATGATTGTGCAGGGTTGTCACCTCTGTGACGTCATGGTTGCAACGGATAGTTCTACAATAACGGCTATATTTACGATAGTTAGTTGCGGATAAGATCAAGAAAATATAATTCGCTCATTTTACATATCACTCCTTATATTTTGGGGGCAATTGTTAGGGGAGGATTTTCTAACAATTAGTGATCCTTACTTGTTATCCTAATTAATGATCCTTACTTCTGTGACAGATAGTGATCCTCAGAAGAGCATTAGAATAAGGATCATGGATCACCTTAAGGATCCTCATACTAACGATTGTTTATTTGTGTTTCGTATTATTTCGCATGAGTAATAAGCTTGACTTGGTCTTGGCAACGTTACATGGAATATTCCACGAGTATTTCGCACACGTTTGACTGGAAATGGACGTTGTGGAGAACGTGGGAGCTTGGCACAAAAGTCGGATAGTTTGTTATTGTAGTTAACTTCTATTTTTAAAGGGGTGATGAGCTAGAATTAGAACACTTAGCCATTTTCAGCTACACACACTTTCGTACAATTGCACTCTTGAAGCTCTCGACGAACACTTATTAGTTTTCATTCATTTTTACACATTTCACCGTAGTGATCCTTGTACCTAGCTCGTTACTATCCGAAGTTGTAAACATTTATTGATTTATTTGAGCTTGGTGATCGGTAGTTTCCATCACCCGAGGTTTTTTGTGCCGGAGATCAACTCTTGATCAAGGGCTTTTTCCCCGTACAAATCCTTGTGTCGTTTGTGCAATTTACGTTGAAGTGATCCTTATCATTGTTCTATATTCAAAGCATCATTCCCTGTAACAGAGAGTTTGGTTGCATTATCCTCATTAGATTTTTTGACCAAAACAAACCTATACAAAAATTATACAATTTACACGGGACAAATATGCGTATTTTACCGCTCATCAAGGATTTTCCAATGATCAGTGATCCTTAATTACTGTTGGGCTTAGTGATCCTCAATTCTGTTTGAATTAGTGATCCTCAGGAAGTATCGTAGGATCAGGATCATGGATCATCATAAGGATCCTTACACTAACGATTGTCTGCTTTGAATATGATGTTGTTTTGCAGGAGTACGAGCTTGGACTTGGTCTTGGCGATATTCCTGGAGCATATTCCATATTTATTCCGCACGTGCTTAACTGAAGTGGACGTTATGGAGTTCGTGGAAGACTTGCACAAAATGCGGATAGTTTGTTAGCTTAGATTTTTTTTCCATTTTTAAAAGGGATAGCGAGCTATATTAGAACACTTGGCTATTTTTAGCTTAACACACACACTCGTAACTGCTCTCATCAGCTCTCGAGATTTCACTTGGCGATTACACACTTTTTTGCACATTACACTATAGTGATCCTTGTAACTAACTCGCTATCATCCAAAGTTGTAATTACTTGTTAGTTTAATTTGAGTTGGTGATCGGTAATTTCCATCACCTGAGGTTTTTATGCCGGAGATCAACTCTTGATCAAGGGCTTTTTCCTCGTACAAATCTGTGTGTCACTTGTTCATTTCATTTCCGAGTGATCCTTAGCATTGTTCATTGATTCAAGCATCACACCTCACAACAGAAAGTTTGGTTGCATTATCTTAGCTTGATTTTTGACCAAAAAAACGACTACCAACCACACTTATGGTACGAAATCGTCAAGTTAGGGGTGAAACATGCATCCTGTCGACTAGTCCCATTCCTCGATTTTCAATCCCGCCAAAGTTTCGATTTTTCAATCGATTAGAGATGTGTAGTAACTAGAAGGGTAAAGTACCGTTAATCGCTTCTCGATGAGAGTATTTTACCTATAGGCCAAAGCACGTTTCCCAAATTTGAAAGGACTTTCGATTCACTTTGGAATAGTCGAAGTTTCTAAACCCGAAACAATCCAATGTTTTATCAAGTCTCTCTTTTACGTTATCTCAATTTCTATGTCTTTTAATACTTGTTACCTCGTTCATTTCAAAACCGATGCACAATTCGCACGTTCCTCGCAATAAAAAATAATAATAATTCGCACGTTAAATTATTATAAAAATGGTAAAGAAAAAATGCATTCAAAATTTTTATATTTTGTAAATAGGATAAAAAAATTAATTGAAAATGTTATATTTTTATAAAATTAATTAAAATTGTTATATTTTTTTAAACATAATAAAAATACATTAAAACTTGTTATATATTTTTTTAAATTATTTGTTATATTTTTAGGATTTTTTATCCCGCGGTGATTTGGAAGGTTGGGTAAAACGAAGGGGTTTAGCCAACGGATACGTTATTGTTACCAGACGGTCCAAGGATCACCGGGTATGACTCCAATGTTGTCATAGTGGCGAGCATGAGAGTAAGTCCACGATTAGGAAAACCGGCAGCAAAAAATGTGTGTTCCCTTTTATGGTGATAGGTCGTCTCGACCAAAGTCGTCGAGCTTGGCGGATAGATTATCTGAACAAAAATTTTAACGAGACCTACAACCACGGCCCTACTGAACATCTGGAGGGTTACGCGTATGCCATGAGACTTACTCCTGATGAGTTTAGGCTGGTGCAAGAGCTGACAGATCAAGATATACAGCCCCACACAATCTGGAAGGTCGTAACCGAACAGAAATCTGAAAACAAATGTGTTCCCAAAGACATACACAACGCTCGCTAAAAGATCAGGGCCCCAAAGTTCGAAAAAAACGTCTCCCATGCAGCGGCTGGAACAAATCCTCCAGGAAAAAAAGATGACCTATTACATACAGGCGGAACCTTCCACCAACGTCGTTCAGCATGTATTTTTCTGTTACGATAAGTCCTTTGAAATGTGGAGGGCATTCCCGCATGTGCTTATGGTCGACGCTACCTACAAGACTAACATGTACAATCTTCCATTTGTACAAGTTGTGGGTATGACGTAAACAAACCAAAACTTCTGTGTTGCGCATGCATTTCTTTCAATTGAACCGGAGGCAACGTACGTCTGGGTCATGGAGAGGGTCAGGTCCATGTTGCATGAGTGCATGGAGCCGCGTGTAATTCTAACGGACAGGGACCAAGCACTGATAAACGCATGTAGAAAAATATTCCATGGCGCACAAACATATCTCTGCAGGTTCCACATCTTACAAAATATTGTGAAGCATTGCAAGAATTCGTTTACTCATCCGGATTGGGATGACTTTGTTCGTCAGTGGAAAACAGTGTGTGATTCTGCTACCGAGCAGTTGTTCGATTATAACCTCATCAACCTTTAGAGACACCTTATCAATCAACAACGTAGATGTATGTTTTCTCTAAGTTAATACATTCATTTAAATAGATATAAAACCTAAGACGTCGTAAATATATAATTTTTTTTATTTTTAGTCGAAATCGTCCGTATCGCGCGTAGGTCCGTAACGAGCGTCGAAACCTAATACAACGTATATAGATAATATTTATAATATATAGTCGAGGTCGTCCGTATCACGCGTAGGTCCGTAACGAGCATCGAAACGTAAGTCATCGTAAATATATATGTATTTTTATTTTTAGTGGAAATCGTCCGTATCGCGCGTAGCTCCGTTACGACCGTCGAAACCTAAGACGTCGTAGTTATAAAATATTTATATTATATAGTCGAAGGCGTCCGTATCACGCGTAGGTCTGTAACGAGCGTCAAAACGTAAGTTGTCGTAAATATATTTTTTTTTATTTTTAGTCGAAATCGTCCGTATCGCGCGTAGGTCCGTAACGAGCGTCGAAACCTAATACGTCGTATATAGATAATATTTATAATATATAGTCGAGGTTAGAGATGGGCATAATAACCGGTTCCAAACCCGAACCGGTAGAACCGACCTGGAACCGGTTCCAGTTCCTACCCATCTTATAGAAGAAACGGTTCCGGGTTCAAAAAACCCGTTGGTTCCAACCCGGTTCCACATTTTATAAAAAAAATCGGTTCCTACCCGGACCCGGTTCCTACCCGTAGGTTCGTACCCGGTTCATACCCGGACAAAAACCAGCATCAGCGTGACGGTAGAGACGTTGGGATGAATACAAAAGAGTGAAATTACATAGGTTGTAGCTTTTTCCGGTAGCCGGAGTTGACCTCTGCAAGTTGTGTTTGAGGTGAGATATGGCGATACCGAGCAAATACAGAAGAACACAAGAAAACTACAACTAAGAAGAATGCCATTTGATGAGTTAATCAGGTTCGTAATTTGATAACACATAAAAGATGAACGAAACGAGTTATCAAAATCAAATAAAAGAAAACGAAAATCAATTCTCAAACCCTCCACGCATCTTTCCTCGGGTCGACTCGAGGTCGTCCGTATCGCGCGTAGGTCCGTAACGAGCGTCGAAACGTAAGTCGTCGTAAATATATATTTTTTTTTTATTTTTAGTCGAAATCGTTCGTATCGCGCTCAGGTCCGTAACGAGCGTCAAAACCTAAGACGTCGTAGTTATATAATATTTATATTATATAGTCGAAGTCGTCCGTATCGCGCGTAGATCCGTAACGAGCGTCGAAACGTAAGTCGTCGTAAATATATATATTTTTTTTTATTTTTAGTCGAAATCGTCTGTAACGAGCATCGACACCTAATATGTCGTATATAGATAATATTTATAATATATAGTCGAGGTCGTCCGTATCGCGCGTAGGTCCGTAACGTGCGTATGTTATATTTTTTAAAATTAATTAAAAATTGTTATATTTTGAAAAAAATTGATTAAAAAATTGTTTAATCATTCAGATATGGATGCCGTTATTGGTAGAGGGAGAGGCTGGGGTGCTGGCCGTGGAGGTGGCGGTGGAGGTGGAGGTGGCGGACGTTGCGTGGGCTTGGACGTGGTCGCGCACGTGGAGCGGCGTGGGCGTTGATGGGGGTGGCGGTGGCTGGTGGACGTGGACGTGGACGTGGACGTGGGAGTAGGCGTGGCGCTGGCCCTATAGAGGATCCGTTGATGGAGATTCCTTATCTGATGTTCGAGCAGGGGAGCGAGGCTTTTCACAGATGTGAAAAGTTTTGTCATATGGAGATCGGCGGCCACGCCGCCCTCGATTGTGGAGCTCTCGATAAGGTTGACGAGGCGGCGAGAGCCCGACAGTTCATCGGACACGATACTCCATGGGAGAGGTATACTATTTGTTACTGTTTTTTCTTTGTTTTGTATACGACATGCATACTAACCACACTGTGTGACAGGTTGTTCGATATTGCATATACGCCGTCGTACAGGGTCATGGCGTGCACGTTTTTGTCGAATTTCGACTTCGCTCCCAGGCCTGCAAACCAGCCGCAGGAGCTTGACGACCCCGACGACCTGTGGATAGAGGTCAGCTTTCGTCTAGCCGGACAGTGGCATGTGATGTCACTCAGACAGTTTGTCGTGCACTGCGGCCTTTACAGGGTGGAGGAGTTAGACACCCCCATCTACACCGACGACATCCATATGGCCCCCCGTACGACTCTGTTGAGGTTCTGGCAGGTGATCAACCCACGTCACTTCGGCATGAAGTCGAAGTCGAGGGCTGCCTGGATCACCGATCCATCGGACCGTTACCCGTACAAGCTTATTACCACATCCATTGCACCACGCGAGAAGAGTCGCGAGTGGTGCAATCAAGGGGATCTCTTTTACCTGTACTGCCTTATATGGGGGGAGACGTGCGCCCTCCATCACTACCTAGCCCTGTGGTTCACGGCGGCGTTCCACAAGCAGGACAGGTCTGTGTTGTACGGGGGGGGGGGGGGGGGCGTACATCACACGTATCGGCATCTCCTTGGGCCTTGGCAGGACCCATTATTCTTGCAGGGGGCGTGATGGAGCCGGTTACCAGAGTTGCGTCGAGAGCCGGCACAAGGTGAGGGTCAGCCGGCAGATGGTGATACCGCAGAGGGCGACAAAGACGACGACTCCTTCGATGACGACGATGGTGACCACGCTGACCCACCACTCTCGCCGCAGCCTCCATTCTGATAGGTGCTCCGCCACCGGAGCCGCAACCACATGGGGTGCCTCAGTACCCCCAGCACGTACTCGACGACAAGCTCGATCTAGCTTTGGTACGTGCGTTAGATCGGTTGGAGGCGCGGATGCAGGCGCGGATGGACGCCGCTCACAGCTGTATGGAGCGTCTTATCATGCGGGCGATCCAGGGCGATATACGGGCGGCTATGGCGCGTGGTGAGAAGCCATTTCCGATACCGTCGTTGTCACCTGTCCCTAGAGAGGATGTGGATCAAGGGCGGGGACCTCAGGCACTCAGGGGGCGGGGCCCTCAGGCACCACTCAGGATCCATAGGTTTAGGATCGTTATACTTTTCTTGTATTTTGACGGTTTATGTATTTTGAACAATGTCCTGTGTATGTACAAACTTATTATGTAATTAAATTTACAGTTTCAGCTTATTTGTATTTGTGATTGTTTATTTTAATTGTTTTGATTGGTATGCTTGGTTACGTACAATCTATAATACGATATTAAGTTAAAAATGTGATACGATATGACACGACACGATACAATATACTACGATAATTAACGATATAAAAATAATAAAGATGTGATACGATACGATACGATACGACACGGTACGCTATAATACGATACGATACGTTATAATACAATACTTAACGATAAAAAAATAATAAAGATTTTAAAACTCATTAAAAAAAATAACCAATAATAAACACCAAAAACCCAACACAAGACATCAAAAATAAACTTCAAAAATTCAGTGTCTTAATACGCATCGTATAGGCCTATACGATGCGTATTATGTCAGCCGCCAGACAACAGCTGCACCTGTAAGTCTGCCATGTTTTTTACTTTTTCAATACGCATCGTATAGGCCTATATGATACGTATTGAAAAAGCAAGATGCACGGATAGATAATGAGGTGTGGAAATAAAATTCCTCTAGATAAATCTCAATTCAAGACAGTAATAATTTTAAAAATAACTTACCAACCATAAGATAATAATTTTCCAATGCTTATAGTGAAGAATTAAGATATACAGTAAGAGATATACAATGAGAAAAGCTATAACAATAAGTTTAATATTAAGGTTTGTTAAGCTAATTAACTAGCTTATAGTATTAAATATCAGTTTTTAGTTATAGTTTGGTGTAGAGTGACTTTTCTGGAACGTCAAACTGGCGTATTATTTATTTTATATATATTTAAAAACATAGGTTAACGTAGTATTTCCAAGAGAAAATTATGTAGAATATAGTTTACCTATCTGTAACAATAAACGAAACTGTAGATTACCATCCTCACCTAAAATGTTGCTGCATACGTAAGGGCCAATCAACTCAAACCACGTGTCATAATTGTTTACCTCGACACTCATCCGTCCTAGTCAATAACGTCTAGACATGTATCATATTAGGCAATGTAGCTCACCACACCGTTTTCTTTATTTTATGTATCATGACTTCAATTTTAGTTGCATTTTGTAAGACTAAATTGTTTCATAACTTTTCAACAAATACGAAATTTATTATATAATTAATCTACAAAAAATGGAAATAAATTATTATCTGTTAAATTATTGTTTTTTCAATTTTGAATTATTATTATTAGTTAATGGATAGTAGATATGTGTATAAAATTGAATTTCTAATAATCCAAACTATAACATTTCGATCAATAATAATCGTTTATTCTTTAATTACTTATGCACTTAACTATCTTTTTTGTTGGTAAATACAATTTCACTTGCATAATTATCATAGATTATAGTCGATTTACATTTGATTTACTTTAATTTCGCTCTGAAGAAAAAAATACATTTCACCATTTTATTAATAACTATCCATGTAAGATGACTCTTGAAAATGAGAGTGAAAGCTATGAATTGAATGTAATTAGTCAAATTTTCAGTATAAATATTAGAATTCTATTCATAAATATTTTTTATTAGTTATAACTTTTTTTTAATCTTCGCATATAACTATAACAAATAGATAAATAAGTTTAGCGTATAAAAAACCAACACGAAAGTTAGAATATTCCTATTTCTCTTTACAAAAATGTGACTATATATAAAGTATAAATTCTTTATAATTAAAATTAAAAAAAAAAACAATGATACTTTGATTGAAAATTGTAATACTTTATTGTAATATATATCTTACAAAATAACATTCAACTACGGGGATGAGCGTAGTACCGGTACCATACTGAACCGATACCGTACCGAAAAATATCGATACCGAAATTCATCAAAACTGGGTACCGGTACCGAAATATTCGGTACGATACGGTACCGGTATTTGAAGGTAAAATTCGGTATTTTACCAGTACCGATACCTAAAATACCCATACTGAAAATGACAAAAAATGGATACAGGTACCAATACCGAAAAATTTCAGTACAGAAAATTCGATACCAATACCCAAATTACCAAATACTCGTCCCTACAAACATTTCTCTCTCACACACTCGTCATTTGACATGCAACATACACATACACACACAATACACATACACATATTATATATAACATCTTCAATCTTTCAAAAAAAAATATCGCATCTTCACCTTCTTCACACTTCCCATAACCTCTCACCTTCCCTACAACTACCTCCTTACTTCCTGGACCTCCAAGATAACATGACGGCACCGTCACCCACTCTCGGCGAGCTTCTGAAATACGTCGGAGACCTCAGAAAAAACGTTAACGGCGATGAAACGCCGGCGCACAGTGTTGTAGAAATGAGTGAAACTAGCAACGAGCCCCGATCACTACCGTTTGTTCTATCGTTTAACAATCTAACGTATAGTGTGAAAATACGAAGCAAGATGAGAATTCCGGCGGCTTTTGGACCTTTTGGTGGCCAGAGTGGGTTATCCGGCAGTGCTCCGGCGACTTCAGCGGAGGCTGTGGGTGGAGAGAGGTTGTTTTCACGGCATAAGACTTTGCTGAATGATATTTCCGGTGAAGCGAGAGACGGTGAGATACTTGCGGTGCTTGGTGCAAGTGGGTCGGGGAAATCGACGTTAATCGATGCGTTAGCGAACCGAATTGCGAAAGGAAGCTTGAAAGGTACGGTCACTTTGAACGGTGAACAGTTGGAGTCTAGATTGTTGAAGGTGATTTCGGCTTATGTGATGCAAGATGATTTATTGTTTCCTATGTTAACGGTGGAGGAAACTTTGATGTTTGCAGCCGAGTTTCGGCTGCCTCGATCGCTATCGAAAGCGAAAAAGAAGTTGAGAGTTGAAGCTTTGATTGATCAGTTAGGGCTTCGAAACGCCGCCAAAACTGTTATTGGTGACGAGGGACATAGAGGCGTTTCGGGTGGCGAACGAAGGCGTGTGTCGATTGGTATCGATATTATTCATGATCCGATTATATTGTTGTTGGACGAACCCACATCGGGGCTGGATTCGACGAGTGCGTATATGGTGGTTAAGGTGTTGCAACGTATTGCTCAAAGTGGAAGCATTGTTATCATGTCTATACACCAACCGAGTTACCGGATTCTTGGTTTACTCGATCGGTTGTTGTTTTTGTCGCGTGGACAGACGGTTTATAGTGGTTCGCCGTCGAATTTGCCTTTGTACTTCTCAGATTTCGGTCATCCGATACCAGATAAAGAAAACCGGACGGAATTCGCGCTTGATTTGATTAGAGAGCTTGAAGGATCGCCAGGTGGAACCAAAAGCCTAGTTGAATTCAACAAATCCTGGCAAAACCTCAAGCGGTCTCGAAACAACATCGGTACCGGTACTGGTAATGATACACCAGCACATGGCTTATCGCTCAAAGAAGCGATAAGTGCAAGTATCTCAAGAGGCAAATTAGTCTCCGGTGCGGGGGCCACCAATGACATCAACCATAGTCCTTTGGTCCCTACATTTGCTAATTCAATGTGGATGGAAATGGCCGTTTTATCAAAACGGTCATTTACCAATTCACGACGAATGCCTGAACTATTCGGCATTCGGTTAGGCGCGGTGGTGGTCACGGGGTTCATACTCGCGACAATGTTTTGGAATCTCGATAATTCTCCAAAAGGCGTTCAAGAACGGTTAGGGTTCTTCGCGTTCGCCATGTCTACAACGTTCTACACATGTGCGGACGCATTACCCGTCTTCCTTCAAGAACGTTACATCTTCATGAGAGAAACCGCTTACAACGCGTACAGACGATCATCATACGTCCTCTCTCACTCCATCGTCGCCATTCCATCTCTTATCTTCCTCTCTTTCGCATTTTCCGCAATCACATTTTGGACCGTGGGACTCGATGGGGGGTTCTCGGGTTTCTTGTTCTACTACTTCATAATTCTCGCCTCTTTCTGGGCCGGAAGCTCGTTCGTCACATTCCTCTCAGGCGTAGTCCCTCACGTCATGCTCGGATACACAATCGTGGTCGCGATCCTCGCTTACTTTCTTTTGTTCAGCGGCTTCTTCATCAACCGCGATAGAATCCCTGACTACTGGATATGGTTTCATTACCTTTCACTTGTGAAATACCCGTATGAAGCGGTTTTACAAAACGAATTCCAAAACCCGATCAAATGCTTCAGTCGAGGAACTCAGATCTTCGACAACAGCCCTCTTGCCGAGATTGATGACTCCATGAAAGTAAGGCTGCTACAAAGCATGAGTAAATCACTAGGATTCAACATCACCAGCAGCACCTGCTTGACCACCGGCGCCGATATACTACAACAACAGGGAATCACTGATCTGAGCAAATGGGGCTGCTTGTGGATAACAGTTGCATGGGGGTTCTTCTTCAGGATCTTGTTCTACTTCTGCTTGTTGCTAGGAAGCAAGAATAAGAGAAGGTAAAGTGTAAAAAGTGTTGGAAATTTTATCTACTTGTATGAAAAATTTATAGGTTTGTAATTGTATTAATTACTTTTATTATTTTTGCAATATGTATGTATTGAGAATAATAATTAAACTTGGTTTGTTTGGAAATTGCATGTTAATAATACAATCCTTTGAATTTAAATTAAAATCACTTTTAACTATGTCTATCCTTTAAAATCCTTTGTATTATGAGTTTGGTGTTTACCTTTTGTTTGTGACATGTATAATTCGAAACTGTTTACTTTTTATTAAGTAAACATATGGGTCACACACAAGCTTAATACCTAGTTAGCTAGCTCGTATTGTTATGAGTTTCAGCCTAAGTTAAGATTGACTCGACTTACTCATAGAATATCCATATATACTATCAACTTTACTTTGATCAAAGTTAACTTCTTGTAGATAACCAAAAAGGACATGATGTGAAGCAAAACATACGATTACGAAACATCATGTTTTTACAATAAAAGACAAGACGCGACAACATGATAATCGTGTGACGTACTCTAATCTTTATCTAAACCATGAGATATGTAACATCAATATTATCTTACCATGTTGGTGGATGAAGAAACGTGTACCAGATGAAAGGTGGGTCTCCTTGGCTCAACTTCCACGTTGGCAACCAAATTGTAACCTACAAAACAGGTTAGGACTCTTCACATGTGTCGTCAATTTCCGTCGCTATTGATGCCCAAAGTCGTCGCTAAATGCAATAGAAACTGAAGCAATATGGGTGACAAGTGTAGTCGCTATTGATGCCCAAAGTCGTCGCTAAAGGGGCGCCGCTATTGCTTGGCCGCTAAAGGCTCTTTTCGTCGCTATTTCTTTGTCGCCGTTATTACTGTTTTCGTCGCTAAAGGCCTTTTTGTTATAGCGGCGACAACTAAAAGTATTTTTTAGGTTTTTTTTGTTTTTCCTGTTATTCGGTTTTTTCAGATCAAAACCTGTCAATTTCCGGTTCACGACACACAAAAACTAGATAAAAATAAACTACATAAATGTCACAAACGTCATAATAATTCGGGTTCGTTTTAAGTCACAAACACATTATAAAGCTACTTAACTATAAGGGTCTACATATTTACACACCTTTATGCCTATTTTGACACCCTTCAGGACGCCTCGTATAGACCTATACGAAGCGTATAGGGTTACTTTTCCGACCATCTCTGCACCAAAGCACAATGTCAAATCAGTCACATCAGACGGGGAGTATAGGTCTGTACGAGGGATGGATACGAGGCACTAAGACGCCTCGTATAGACCTATACGAGGCGTCTTCTACAGGTGACAAAAAGATATACGAGGGGTCTAGAGCTATACGAGGCGTCGATGGCTTATGAAAAAGTGCAACATACAGTGTATGGTTTGTCCCGAGCATCCGACATTTAAGACATTTGCTTGTTCTTCTTCTTTCATTCTGCTTCTTCTTCTTCTTCTTTCATTCTGGGACGGCATTTAATTTGTGTTCTTATCATCCCGAAGTGTTGAAATGTCATCATACTGGGACGGCAACTATGTCTTCGGGCAGTATTATAGCGAGAACTGGGTGCCCGAAAGCAATCCGGTAACAGTACAGGTACTTAAATGTTTTAATTAGTTTTTGTTTTAGTTTATTATTTACTAATGATGATACGGTTCTTTATTTTGGAGGAGTCTTGCGTTCCCGATTCTAATGAGCAAGAGGAGGTTGTGTCTAGTATACAAGGAGAACAAAACAAACCGTTTCTAGATTTGAACAATCATCCCCCTGTTGATGAAACAGCCCCTGTAGATGACTCATACCATGCTTGTCAACCAAGTTATCTGACGCAACAAGGGTATCCGGATTATAGATACGGGTGTGAATACGGAAGAGACGGTGGATACGGAGGAGACGGTGGATACGGAGGAGACGGTGGATACGGAGGAGACGGTGGATACGGAGGAGACGGTGGATACGGAGGAGACGGTGGTTACAGAGGAGATGGTGGATACAGAGGAGATGGTGGATACAGTGGATACGGAGGAGACGGTGGTTATGGTGGATATGGTAGATATGGTGGTGAGACACCTCCCATCCAGGACAGTCCGTACTTAAAAAAGCAGGTATTAATTACTATTTTTGTATTATTTAATTATTTAATTATTATTATTATTATTATTATTATTATTATTATTATTTATTTATTTATTAAAATTATTTATTATTATTGTCGATGTTACAGGTTTTCAACTCTTTAGATGAACTAAAGAATCGGATACAAGAAATAGCAAACGCGGATGGTTTCGTTATTGTCACCCGTCGATCAAAGAAAACCGGTGGAAGAATCCGGAGGGTATGGCTTGAATGTGATCGTGCTAGTGAGCACCAGACTACAGCAACACTTAGAAAAGCCGGAAGCAAAAAAACCGGTTGCCCGTTTTACCTGCTGGCTGTGCGAAACCACCCGTATGAAACCTGGGAGATTAAAGACGGAAAAATTGAACATAACCACGAACTTTGTGAGGACCTGTCGGCCCACGCGTTTGTGCGAAGGTTTACTCCAAGCGAAATGAAACTGATCGAGCAGCTGACAGCTCAAAACATGGAGTCGCACAAAATATTTCAAACGATAAGGAAGCAGGACCCCGACAGGTTTCATGTTCTGAAAGACGTTCAAAACGTTGTGGCGAAGATTAGAGCCGAACAAACACAAGGATTAACTCCCATGCAGTCACTAGAAAACAAGCTGATAAACAACGACTTTATTTACGAGACACGGGAGGAACCCGGAACAGAGATCGTAACAGAGATCTTCTTTCTTCATCGGTACTCGAGAGACATGTGGCGTGCATTCCCCCACGTCATGCTGATTGATGCGACGTACAAGACAAACATATACAATATGCCCTTTATCCAGATTGTTGGTATGACGCCTACCAACAAATCGTTTATTATCGCGCATGCCGTTGTTAGTAAAAAACGGGGTGATAACTTTGTGTGGGTGCTTGAGAGGGTCAAGTCAATGTTGGATGAATGCATGGAGCCACGTGTGATTTTAACCGATAGAGACCTAGCCCTTATGGGCGCGTGTGCTAAAGTATTTCCAAACGCCTCCAGGCTTCTTTGCAGGTGGCACATACAACAGAATGTTATGAAGCACTGCAAGGGTGCCTTCACAGACGAAGACTGGAAGAAATTTTTGTCATTCTGGGGGACATTGATTGAGTCTCCATCCATACTCATCTACGAGTACCACTTGCGCAACATGCGACAACGACTTGTGGAGTGCAAACGTTCTAGTAAGTTTTTATAATAACATACGACTCACATATGCAAATTTTATTAAATTATTTTTACGTTTTAGGAGTCTTCAAATACGTGTACGATAACTGGCTAAAAGACTATAAGGAGATGTTCGTCTTTGCGTGGACTGATAAGAGGCGCAACTTTGGTAATCGTACCACAAACAGAGTTGAGAGCCAACACGCCAACTTAAAGAGATACGTTGAAGATAGGAGCTCGCTGGACCGTGTAGTTGGTTGTGTCCATGATATAGTTGAGACACAGTTCGGTGAAATAAGGAAGACTTTTCGAGATAGCATCGAAAAAAGAATGACCCACCACAAACACCCGTTGTTTCAACACCTACTTGGAAAAGTATCCCATACAGCCCTTGACTTGTTGAGGTGCGAGGCAATTAGGAAGGTAGATGTCTTGGAGCGCTTTCATTCATCATGTGGTTGCCAAATGTGGCACAGCTGTGGGTTGCCCTGTGCTTGTAGGATAGAAAAGTACATTCTTGAAGGTAATAATTGTTAAACGTACAACACTTGTGTGATATATTTCCGTTAATCATGTGACTTAAACAATGTTGTTTTTAACCGTGCAGAGCGTCCGATTCAACTCGAAGACGTGGACGTCTTCTGGCGGAAACTTAACTTCCAAAGTTGTAAATTGATAGACGATGACGTGGACGTGGTCGAAGAGCTAAATATTGTTAGACAACAATTAGAGTCGCACCCCCCAGCTCAGCAAAAAAGCCTGATTTCAAAGATTAAAGCGGTGTTGACTCCAAAGAAATCTACCAAGAAACCACCGGTTGTCCAACAAAATACTCGTGGCCGACCAACAACAAAGCAGATACAACAAAGGTTGGACGAGGCCTCTCGTATAGATGAAGAATTGAGGAGAAGCTCATTCGGTGATGCAAACACGTGCTTTGAAGGTTCCCGACAAAGTAAGTACGACAAACCTCGTCACAGCTCGTACGTTCCGTCACAGGCCTCTCAACAGTCGGTTATAAGGTCCCAAAAACCCAAAGCGAGCCTAAGCCGTTCAAAGAGTTCTAAGAAGAAAGAGACACGAGATGCTCACGGTTTTCCGTTAATCATTGGGGACGAGTACGTGGGAATCATCGAATAGTTTCAGGATGACATTCCGCTAGTGTTCCATCCGTACGTCTCGTGCATACGAGATGTGATGCCGGACGGTCATTGTGGGTTTCGGTCTGTGGCTGTGGGCTTAGGTATGGAACAGAGTTCATGGGGGCTCATTCGAAGGCACCTTGTTCAAGAAATGGATAAGAACAAATCGATCTGGTTCCCAATATTTGAAGCATGGGATAAAGGTTATTTTTACACGCATCGTCAGGGCCTAATTTGGGATTCAGTGTCCGGTTGTGGGGGGGATCACTGGATGGACTTCCCCTATGCAGGACTTCTTATTGCACAAACGTACGGTATCGGGGTGCACCTGTTAACGACAACCATGGGTGCGAGTTCCACTTTCTTCCCGATACTAAGTCCTCCGGCTAATCAACAACCATTGTTCATAACGCTTACACATGTAAACGAGAACCACTTCATACATGTTAAGCTGGAAGGGGATTATCCAATGCCACCAGCACACGGGGGGGCAAAAGCAAAAGTGCGAGAACCACTTCAGCCCCGCTTGCGGTCTGCTCATATAATGTAATATATGTGTGGGCGCTCGGGGGGGCAAAAGCAAAAGTGCACTAATTTTTAACGTTATTTTACTAATTTCGTGAAAATAACGTTAAAAAGAGGGGATCGTTAATCAGGCATCATGTGGTGGCGTTGATAGCCGAAAGACAAGGGGGTACATGCACCAATTGGCGTTTGTCTCAATTGCTAAGTGTTATGTGCCTTATGTCCAAGGCTTGATGCAAAACCACAATCGAGCCGGGGGTCTCATTGGAAGCAGCCTCTCTATTCCTACGGGGTAGAGGTAAGGCTGTCTACATCCCACCCTCCTCAGACCCTACCTTAGCTTTGCTATAGGTGGGATATACTGAGTACGATGATGATGATGATGATGATGACCAGCACACGGGCTATGGTTGACCAACCGAACACCCCATACGAAACAATGAGAAGATATGTACTTGCCACGTCTAGAATGGTATACATCGATAATGAATCCTCCGCCAAGATCAAACCCCAGTCTTAATTACATCGATAGTGATACGGAAGAATGATTTTTGTAATTTGAATGTATTTTTTTTATTAATTCCTATAATTTTCTACAATTTCTATAATTTTTTTTATAATTTGTATCATTTTTCAATAATTAAAACAGTTTAATATCATTTTTAAAAAAAATTAAAAATATACGACGCGTATAGAGCTATACGCGTCGTATAGCTATGCCCAAAAGACCATTTTGCCCCTGTTATGCCCCCAATCTAGGCTTATTTCAGGGGCTAAAAGGTCATTTCCTAATCCACAGACGCCTCGTATAGATCTATACGAGACGTCTATTTGAGCGGGTTTTTGAAATTTGAATTTTTTGAATTAGGACGCCTCGTATAGAGCTATACGAGTCGTCTACAGTGTCGGCAACAATTCTTTTTTTAAATTTTGAATTTTGAAAATATTTTATGTTAATTACCATTTTGCCCCTGTAAAGCCCCCAGTATAGACCATTAACAGGGGCTTAAAGGTAATTTTGAAACCCCAGACGCCGCGTATAGAGCTATACGTGTCGTCTTGTGAGGCGGCAACTTTTTGAGATTTTTTGTTTTTTAATTATTAAAAAAAGTTTATTAAATTACCATTTTGCCCCTGTAAAGCCCTCAGTATAGGCTTTATTCAGGGGCAAAATGGTAATTAACCATTCCAGAAATATCTTTTTGGAATGGTTAATTACCATTTTGCCCCTGAATAATGCCTATACTGGGGGCATACCAGGGGCTAAATGGTCATTTAATAAAAAAGGAAGACGCCTCGTATAGAGCTATACGAGGAGTCTAGGCCTCGTATAACACAGGGGGGGGTCTAGACGAGGCTGCTTATAACCCCCAAACAAAAAACAAACACACATACGGAGAATACACCTCTATACGCCTCGGATACGTATTTCGACCGGATTTTCGAAGATTTGAAGCATCACCGGTACGTATTTCGCCCTGTAGTTTAGTATTTTTGCCATGTTTTTGCCTTTAGACCGTAGGTTTGCCCTGAAATTTGATTTTTGTGGGGTTTGGGGGTTTGAGTTTTGAGGTTGAAGATGAATGTGGAAGAACAGGACGCCGAGTATAGCCCTATACGAGGGCTATACGAGGCTCTGTGTTTTTTTTTTTTTTTAATTAATTATTATTATTAGTTTTATTATTATTGTTATTATTAATGTTGTTATTATTATTGTTAATGTTATTATTATTATTATTATTATTATTATTATTATTATTATTATTTATTATTACTATTATTTATTATTATTGTTATTGTTATTTATTATTATTTTTATTTATTATTATTATTATTATTATTATTTATTATTACTATTATTTATTATTATTGTTATTGTTATTTATTATTATTTTTATTTATTATTATTATTATTATTATTTATTATTACTATTATTTATTATTATTGTTATTGTTATTTATTATTATTTTTATTTATTATTATTATTATTATTGTTTATTATTATTAGTATTATTATTATTATTATTATTTATTATTATTACTATTATTTATTATTATTGTTATTGTTATTGTTATTTATTATTATTTTTATTTATTATTATTATTATTATTTATTTGCAGATTGATTATGGAGGGCGATGATATTGAGATAGAGATTGAGGGGGGTCAGCCGGCTCTCCAGATTCAGCCGGTTCAGGAGGGTCCACGACGGAGACGGCGGCCGCCTCTGGATACGCTGCAGGGTTGTCCGTATCTAGAGTTTCCCGCGGGCACCGATGCCGCCCGCCATTGCCAGAAGCTTCGGAGGATGTACATTGGATCGCATGCTTCGATCGACTGGGATGCGATGGACCAGCTTGCTGAGACGGATAGAGTGCGTCGGTTTGTACCTCTCGATTCGCCGTGGCATCGACTTTTCGATTTGGCCACACGCCGACCTACAGGGAGCTGCTGGTCGAGTTCCTTTCGTCATTCACATTTCACCCTCCTGGGGTCCCAGTGCCGCTGCCGTACCCAGGTGCTCCCCCTCCGCCTGAGATTTCTTTCAGGCTCGCTGGCGTTTTGCGTACGATGACGCTAGCAGACTTTGCGGTGCGTTCTGGTTTATACATGCAGGGGGAGATCGAGACTGAGGTTTACACAGCGGGGCTAGTGGTGGTTGAAAAACCCATTCTTCTAGGGTTTTGGCAGGTGATTGCGGGGCCAGATCATTGGGAGCACGATAAGTCGAAGGGGAGGGTGTCGTTTGTTGCGGACCCACTGTACAGGTACGTACGTTTATTACGGCAATTATTGTGATTATGTGCATTGTTTATTTATCTCTATTTCTGTATTTCGCTAACACTAACACTATCTGCAGGTATCTGCACCATTTGCTCGCTACTTCTATCTCAGCGCGCGGGTACAGCCGTGAGTGGTGTACGACCACATATCTTTTTTTCCTTTACTGTTTGTTGTATAGGAGGCCGTGCGCGCTAGCACACGGTCTAGCCCAGTACTACGCCTCCGCCCATCACCGGCAGGAGCGCGGATTTTTGTATGGCGGGGCGTATGTGACCGTCATTGCCCGTTCATTTGGCCTCGTGCTGCACGAGGACCCACATCTACAGACGCCGCCAGTCATGCCGACGCGGATGGGCATGCAGTCGCTGTGGGGGATGAAGGTAATCAAGAGGTTTCCAGTTGGCCCGCGGTTTAAAAACCGCGAGACCGGGGGCATATGGACAGAGGAGGCACTACCAGAGCATTTCGAGCCCGTTTATCCTCCTGTAGATCCTGCTGATATAGTGCCTGTGGAGGAGCCTCCGGAGGATGTAGACGGTGCAGCGGTGCCACAGCCACCGCCACCTGCCGGGGCGCCTCAGTTTCCACGTCACGCTATTCCAGGTCATGCCCCAGGACCTGCGCCGCTACATCCGGAGGTACGAGCAGAGCTTGACAGGCTCAGCGATTTGATAGGTTGGGTGGTTCGGGAGCTGCAGGATAGACGCGAGAGAGAGGGGTTACCCGCGATACCGCTCCCACCACCTCGAGCACCACATCAGCAGCAGCAGCCGCAGCAGCCAGATTCGGATTCGGATTCGGATGCATAGACCTGTTGTTGTTTTTATTTTTATTATGGATGTACAAACTTATCTTATATATTTTTGTTATGGATGTACAAAGTTATCTTATCTATGTCATATTTATGTTTGTTTTCAATTATTCGGTTACTTAATGATTGTTGTCTTAAATTGAGATAATACGGAAACAAAATATGTTTTGAATATTTGAACGAGATAAAATTTTAATCGGAAGAATAATATTTAAAAAAGTAAAATGTAAAAAACATTATAATATTTAATCGATATAATATATTTAAAGAGCCGATTTTTAAAATAGTTCATTTTTAAAAAACTAAAACTTTTTTATAGTGTAAAAAACAAAAAAAAAACATAACTTTTTTTAAAAACAAAAAAAATTTCAACAAAAAACACATCTTCAAAAACTATCCAAAAACCATACCAAAACCCACCAAAACACCCCTCATTTCAGCCAAAAAAAATTCCCAAGTCTAGACGCCTCGTATAGCTCTGTACGAGGCGTCTAGAATCCTTAAAATTTGTGCCTGACACTCTCTCAGACCCCCTTGAATTCAGTGCGTAGACGCCTCGTATAGACCTATACGAGGCGTCTAGGGCACCAAAGGTGTGAAAATAGGCGCGATGGGTGTCCAAACATCTCCAGCCAACTATAAATGTCAAGAATGAGAATACGTGAGAGAGTAGATGATCATACCCTAGGTTTAGTTCCCTCTATTTATAGTGTTTGGTGGTTTAGGGTTTCCCTTTTTTTTTTTGGAAGTTATAGTTACGTTGGGATCATATCCGAAAATAGGAGATGATGCAGATTTTCCCAACTTTTTGGAGATTCGGTTGACAATGATCATCCTTACCAATGGAATTTTCCGAAATAATATATTTATTATTATTGTATTAGGTTTGATCTGGATTCCAGATCAAAGTTCTGGATCATACCTCATCAGTGGACATGAAAGAGATATTTGTAACTTATATCAGTTTCATTACTAGTCTTATCTTAGTTGTAGTACAGGAACAATACAAGGCATGATACTTAACATTAGAGGTGTAAAAAATCGATTTGACAAACAAAACCAATTTGGCCCAAACGAGTTTGAGCCCGACCCCAATCTGTTGATTTGGTATCGGTTCGAGATTTGCGGAGAAAAAGCCTGTTTTAAACCTGGACTTATTCAGTTTTGTGAAAAATAACCAGTTTATTAATAGATTTGGGCCCCGAACTGGTTTAGAACCCGGACCTAATCGATTCGTATATAGTGAGGTTTTTTTTAGTCAAAACATGATTCGTAACCCGGACTAGTTTTTCTCAAACTGATTTGGGCGTTCAATAAAAAAACGATTCAGCTTGGACCGCAAATCGGTTTGGGTTTGAAACCAGGTTTTGTAAACATCTACTTAATATCAATGTTGTAGTTAAAGTTTAACTTTTTTATAACCCTTCAAATTAGGATGTATGTCACACCCTGAAAATCGCAGTAGAATGCGCGAATGGTGGTGACGGAGGTTGTTGGCAATCAATAACAATAGAGCAAACATAAATAATTGTGCATTGGAGATAAAAAGTTTAAAAAGAGTTATACATTCATCTCAACAAAAAAGTTAAAAACGTTAAGGGTTCCAATAACTATTGTTGTCCCACATTAATGTCCACATGTATTAATTTGCTAAAGCCCATTTTCAATTTCAGAAACCATTAAGCACATGAAAAACACGCTTAAAAGTATCAACACAAGGCTGGTGAGTTTATATATGTAATTTACATATAATAACCAAAATATTTTTCCAATTTTGAAAGACATGGCAACCCTAGACCAACATGTAACATCGTAAACTATCTAGGAATATGAAAAATGTAACATCGTAAACTATCTAGGAATATGAAAAATGTTCGCAACCAAGAGCCCATAATTAAAATGAAACCTGTTTCCTTTATAAAATACTTTCAACATATATTCCTCGTCCAAAACCGGAGCAACCAGTTACGAGCTGGGGTTTGTCAAAACCCGATAGATCTATCAATATATCATGTGCCCAACCCTCCAAGAGGCTAATGATTACGGTGACTGGGAAATGTTCCATGGATAAGCCCTAAAAGAGGTAAATAAAAGCCCTTACTCAAAATCAACATAGGCTACATTTATTTGTCATCTATTAATCATGTCAACTCAAAATAATATGTGTTTCTCCCCTGTAAATATAAAAACATAATTTAAAAAAGGGGTCATGAAAACTCACCTTAGAGTGTGTTTAGAAGTTAGCAACAAAAGCCTAACAAATAGATATTCCACCTAATAGTGCCCTATATACGAGGGACACTTCAAAACCAACTTCTAGTCTACAACATTGGTGACTACAACATGTGGTTTTCTACAATTTTTTTCATTTTTAATCACCTTATATATGGAATTATATTATCGTGTTATGAATTTACATTGAGATAGATTGTAAACGGGTAACAAGTTACGTCGCTACCCCTTTTTGAATAGCAAAACTAAGTCTTTTATAAAAATACAATTTTGTGAATGTCTTATCCTATGACTTTCATAACAATCACTCATTCCACATAGGATTATACACATAAATCCATCACTATAATGTCACACACCAACCGATGGCGGAAACATTGGGGCGGGACGAAAACGAGATTGCAAGAGACTTCATAACACTATTTGTGATAAGTATTTAAATAACGATATTTCATTTCATTGCTAAATCAAAATGCATTGTTTGGAACAAATACAACAAAGGAACATGAAGCAAAATACAACAATACAAAAATTAAGATGAGTTTCTAGTTCATCCTACTAAGTTCCCTTCATCATCATCATTAATTTCCTGCAATACGTATTAAAGTACATGTCAACACATAAAGTAGGACTGTCCAAACTGCTCGACGATCGCTCGAAAAATGCTCGTTCGATTCCCGCTCAGTTTGTAAATGAGCCGCTCGGATCGGTTCGATTCAAATTCAATCCAAGCATGAGCAAAGGTCCGCTCGCTCGTCGATCGCTCGGTTTCGCTCGAATTATTTTTATTAATAATTAATATATATTATAGATTTTAAAGATTAAAAGCCCAAAAAATATACTAGCCCAAAAAAATTAAAAGCCCAAAATATATACTAGCCCAACTTAATAGTTAATATCAAAATTTAACCCTAAATCCCTAATTCCTAAAACAATACTCATAAACTGATTGTTCGAACTTCGAAGATCTGCATTTCGATTGAAAGAAAATCTGAACTCTCTTTTAAATGATATGGTGGAATTTCTTGTTTGTGGAAGTGATTGGTTAAAGGCCAGCTCAAAAATAACCTTAAAAACATTGAAAGTAAGCTTTTATTACATTTATAATCTACTTATACTTTTGTAGTTTATGCATTAACATTTGTATTTTGTTTTTTTAATGTGTAGCAAGCTGCAAGAGATGAAGAAAAATTGGAAATTGATGTGTTGACTCTAGACGGGTCTGATAATAAATGAAAGGTATTTTTATAATTAACAAACCATAAAAGTTGTTATGTAATATGTAGAACTTAATGGTTTTGTTTAATGCTTGCGTTTATAGGTTATATGTTGATTTGAAGTGGAATTTTGTGGATGGAGATGATCAAGCTTAAAGAAGAAGTTTATGGCTTTTGAACTAAATGACAATTTGTATTTCGAACTTTATTTTGTGCTTCTTGACAATTTGTATTTCGAACATTTTTAGAATCATGATTTTAGTTATGTATTGCTTTTGTTAGTAAAGTGTTGGACATGTTTTAATTAAGTTATGATTTGTTTTTGTTGAACGCAGCCTTATAATTCAATCGAGCTAAACCGAGCGAAAACGATCCACTCGATTTTTTTTAGGATTTGATAAAAACCGAGCGAAAACGATCCGATCGATTCAAATTCAATCCGAGCATGAGCATCACTTTTGTGCTCGGTTTTGCAAATTCGATCCGATTGGAACAGATCGGTTGTAATTCAATCCGAGCATGAGCAGATGTAAGGACCTGCAAAATTGTCCATAAACGACCCGTAAGCGAAAACCCGGACCCCTGAAACCCTAATGTGCATGAAAAACCAAGAAAACAAGATTTCTGGATTTCAGGCGGGCCGCGTAAAACGTAAGCCTAGGCTTACGCGGGCCGCGTCAACTTAAAGTTGACCGGATAAACGTTCCGGGCCACGTGTCGCACACGTGGCAACCCTACTCATGACACACCAGCCCTACACGTAGGATAGGGGTCCTCGCGGGCCGTGTAAAAGCCACGTTAAGGCTTACGCGGGCCGCGTAAAACTTAAAATGTGGCTTTAAGTAGCCTGTGCATGGGACTTGCTTCAGTACTCGAAAATTTCATCTCAAAACGTCCATATTCTGCTGAAAACAAGTATTAAGGGGTCACGACGCTGCTACGATACAGGGTATTAACTCGATCACTGCTACGATACAATGTCCGATCGATTGAAACCGATCCGATGGATGTTTAAGTGCTACCCGTATTTGGGCCATACATTGTCATTCGTCGTGAGGGTTTTGATTTCGTGAGCATATCGTAAATGTTGTATTAAGTTACTGACCTAGTTTCGTGTGCATTGTCATTTAAACTAGGTTACAAGGCTAAATCAGTAGGCTAAACTCTGCCCAATTAAACTTGCAATGTGAGTCATTCTCTTTTATCAACTGTTTTACTAAATCTCAAATCATTTTCAAAAGTTATCATTACAGGGATTAAGTCATGGTTATCTTAAATCACTGGCAAGTGGAGTATTGTGCACATTACTAATTTCTCACGGTTAGGTTCATCAACCTAACAGTGATAATCATCACTACTTGGGTGAAAGAACCCAATAGTGGTATGACCATCGTCACCAGGGTGTGACACGGCGCCAGATAAAAATAAGATAGTAGCCATTGTAATCGCTCTTATGCTGTAATTTATAACTAATGTGTCGTTTTATTTAACCTGAATGACTCGCCAGTATTTCGCCGCTGATAAAATATTTTTAAACATGTTTCAGGCGACTTACTGTGAATCAAGGAAAAGTGCTACGGAGCACTAACAAGCTTGAAGTGGTGGCTCGGTTAAATAAATAAACATGTTTTATAAAACAAGGGATTTCCTCGTGAACTTCCCTTTACTGTAAATTGCGGGGTTTATCCCAAGTTATGAAATAAAAGAATTGGACGTTTTCAAGTTTTAAAAAGATCCCGTTAAACTTCCGCTGTCAACTCAAATATTAAATACCATGGGTTTCGGTCCCGCGGCTCCTGGACCGGGTAATTACTTAGTCAAGATTAATCATCATTTTCAAGTTCATTACATCTAGCATGCATAACAACACCTAGATTCATTTCATAAAAATCAATAACACTCGTTTCATGATCAAGATTCTAGTATTCTTAATCTCCCTACAAAACCCATTTAACATATAAGTGGGTGATTCTCAATTTCATATGCATGAATATCAATACATCAAATTATTGATTAGGGTTCATTCCTAACCATGAATTTATCATAGCTTCATTCAAATATCTAACATTCAAGTTCCAGATTTTGACTTCACATGTTCACCAAGAAATCAAAACATAACCAAAAGACGAAATTTGACATACCTTATGATCCCCTCACTTAGGTGATCACTAGTTTGAGCTTGGTTTTCAATTTGATCTCGATTTGCCTTCTTGATTTGGCCAATTTATGCAAGTTAGGGTTTTGGCTCCTTGGAGCCCCTCTCCTGGTCGCTCACGAACACAGTGGGTGTGTGTGTATTTTGTTTTTGTTTTTAATAATTAATCTTTTAGGTTATCCCACCTTTGGCCCCTCAAGTTTTGTTAATTAGTAAGTAGGCTACTACCTACTTATTTTCAATAATATTTTGTCTTGTTAACTAGGTTAAATTTTTCCTAGTTTAACTTAATGAGTTCGGGGTAGTCATAACCCGTTTCATTTTAAGTCCCGTTAACTCGGGCCTCTTACGAACTTTATTTCTTCCAAAAGCTTTTATTCTCTTTTATTAATATTAGGCTTATTTATTTAAATCCTAACATTTACCGGGTTGATTTTTACCACTCATGGTATTTTACCCGTCTTTTAGTATTAACGGGGTTTGATTACCAAACCCGTTTTCGGGGTGTTACAACAGATCATAAGAGTTTAAGATACATATTTGGGCAAAATGAATTAAACATGAGGCAAAGAAGATGGATGGAAATTTTAAGTGACTACGACTGTTATATTCAATATCACGAAGGGAAAGCAAACGTAGTAGCAGATGCCCTAAGTCGTAAGTATCATGAGAAACAACGACGAGTTCGTGCTCTCAGATTAAGTTTACAATTAGATTTAATGGAACAACTGAAACACATTCAAGAAACAGCAATCAAGGATGAGGCTAAAGGAATGAAGGGAAGAATAAAAGAATTAGAACAAGGAAATGATGGAATTTGGAGATTCCACAAGAAAAGAATTTGGGTACCTAAGCAAGGAAACTTAAGAAATAAGATTTTAGAGGAAGCCCATAAATCTAGGTATACCATGCATCCTAGTAATAATAAGATGTACCAAGATTTAAGAAATAACTTCTGGTGGATAGGAATGAAAAAGGATATAGCTAGATATGTATCTAAGTGCTTAACTTGCTCACAAGTTAAAGCAGAACACCAGAAACCTTCAGGGTTACTCCAACAATTAGAAATGTATGTCTGGAAATGGGAGCTCATAACAATGGACGTTGTTACTAAGTTACCCAAAACCAGAAGAGGTAACGATGCGATTTGGGTAATTGTGGATCGATTAACCAAATCAGCTCATTTCTTACCCATGAAAGAAATCTTTAGCATGGAAAGGTTAGCAAAGTTGTACGTAGACGAAATAGTATCACTACATGGAGTCTCACTCTCCATTGTATCGGATAGGGATAGTCGTTTCACTTCACATTTCTGGACCAGTTTCCAGGAAGCAATGGGAACGCGATTAAATTTAAGTACAGTCTACCATCCCCAAATGGACGGACAGAGTGAAAGGACGATCCAAACCTTGGAAGACATGCTGAGGGCATGTGTTATAGATTTTGGAGGAAACTGAGACAACCATTAAAGCATCAAATCCGCTCTTCTCTTTTAGCACCTCGCTTTCCAACATTTAGATAGTTACTTATATTCCACCACGACTATTTTTGTGGCACATTTACGTAAGGACCCTATAATCCTAATTTTACCCTTCATTTAGTCATTTTACATGAATGACCCGTTCTTAGGCATTTAACCTACGAAGTTTATGCCTACGACTCTTACCTGTCTCTAAGAGTTACATAATTATAATACAAGTTTCTAAACGGCCTCTAAGGGTCGTTTGCCCGATTTACCCATCAAGGGTGTTTTGGTCAATTTTAGTCCCTCTTTTTACGACGAAGGGCTTCCACTAATTATTTGATCAAAATAAAATTTTTAACTACAAATCTAATTATGCGTACCTGGCTCGGGTCATAATATCGACCCGTTTCAATACCTTTCACTATTAATCACTAGTTAATAGTAACGCGAACCTTATGTTAATTCCCGTGAACACAAAACTCAACAAACGATATCAAATGTTATTGTCAAATGGTGTTAACAACACCATTTGACCCATTTAGTCTAATTGACCACTCGTCCGTATGAGATGGTATTTAATTACCATCTCACCCCTTTATACCTATCCCGATTTTCTCTTTGAACTCTTTTTACTTAAAAATCGTTTCTTATTTGTTCGTCATTACATGAATAATTTACCATTTTACCTCGTTACCATAGTTCATGATTTCTTACCATTTTCCCTTAATCCGACTCGCATTAAATCGTGTCGGGACATCATATCCCAATCACTTAATGGAATTTATATGCAATACTTGCAATTAAGTAAATTGTAAATAATGTAAAGGGGCGTAAGCTTTACTTACCTTGCATCCGTTACACGCTTTTCCTTCACACTTGATTCGTTTGACCTGTTTCCTTTCCAAGCCTCCACCTAGCTTGTCAAGCGTCAAACTATCATTATAATTCATAAGACGGTTAGATTAGTCATTATTACATACGACTATTCCATCTTATGAACTCCATGTTGAATCTACCATTCGACTTCACCATTAGTTAGTTTGACCTTTAAGAGTCAATTACCCTTAATCTTATGATATCTGAGATTAGTTAAAATCTACTTTATGGCTAGAATTCCGTATTTTCACACATCACCCCTAGTTAGTCAAATTAGGCGATTATACATTTCGTTCATGATTTCAACATATGAACATTCGTTTTGGCATTTTAACAAACACCTTATGGGCATAATTTTATACTATTAACAAACAAGTTCATGACTAACTACTTAGTCAAGATTAATCATCATTTTCAAGTTCATTACATCTAGCATGCATAACAACACCTAGATTCATTTCATAAAAATCAATAACACTCGTTTCATGATCAAGATTCTAGTATTCTTAATCTCCCTACAAAACCCATTTAACACATAAGTGGGTGATTCTCAATTTCATATGCATGAATATCAATACATCAAATTATTGATTAGGGTTCATTCCTAACCATGAATTTATCATAGTTTCATTCAAATATCTAACATTCAAGTTCCAATTTTTGACTTCACATGTTCATCAAGAAATCAAAACATAACCAAAAGACGAAATTTGACATACCTTATGATCCCCTCACTTAGGTGATCACTAGTTTGAGCTTGGTTTTCAAGTTGATCTCGATTTGCCTTCTTGATTTGGCCAATTTATGCAAGTTAGGGTTTTGGCTCCTTGGAGCCCCTCTCCTGGTCGCTCACGAACACACTGGGTGTGTGTGTATTTTGTTTTTGTTTTTAATAATTAATCTTTTAGGTTATCCCACCTTTGGCCCCTCAAGTTTTGTTAATTAGTAAGTAGGCTACTACTTACTTATTTTCAACAATATTTTGTCTTGTTAACTAGGTTAAATTTTTCCTAGTTTAACTTAATGAGTTCGGGGTAGTCATAACCCGTTTCATTTTAAGTCCCGTTAACTCGGGCCTCTTACGAACTTTATTTCTTCCAAAAGCTTTTATTCTCTTTTATTAATATTAGGCTTATTTATTTAAATCCTAACATTTACCGGGTTGATTTTTACCATTCATGCTATTTTACCCGTCTTTTAGTATTAACGGGGTTTGATTACCAAACCCATTTTCGGGGTGTTACAACAGATCATAAGAGTTTAAGATACATATTTGGGCAAAAGGAATTAAACATGAGGTAAAGAAGATGGATGGAAATTTTAAGTGACTACGACTGTGATATTCAATATCACAAAGGGAAAGCAAACGTAGTAGCAGATGCCCTAAGTCGTAAGTATCATGAGAAACAACGACGAGTTCGTGCTCTCAGATTAAGTTTACAATTAGATTTAATGGAACAACTGAAACACATTCAAGAAACAGCAATCAAGGATGAGGCTGAAGGAATGAAGGGAAGAATAAAAGAATTAGAACAAGGAAATGATAGAATTTGGAGATTCCACAAGAAAAGAATTTAGGTACCTAAGCAAGGAAACTTAAGAAATAAGATTTTAGAGGAAGCCCATAAATCTAGGTATACCATGCATCCTAGTAATAATAAGATGTACAAAGATTTAAGAAATAACTTCTGGTGGATAGGAATGAAAAAGGATATAGCTAGATATGTATCTAAGTGCTTAACTTGCTCACAAGTTAAAGCAGAACACCAGAATCCTTCAGGGTTACTCCAACAATTAGAAATGCATGTCTGGAAATGGGAGCTCATAACAATGGACGTTGTTACTAAGTTACCCAAAACCAGAAGAGGTAACGATGCGATTTGGGTAATTGTGGATCGATTAACCAAATCAGCTCATTTCTTACCCATGAAAGAAACCTTTAGCATGGAAAGGTTAGCAAAGTTGTACGTAGACGAAATAGTATCACAACATGGAGTCCCACTCTCCATTGTATCGGATAGGGATAGTCGTTTCACTTCACATTTCTGGACCAGTTTCCAGGAAGCAATGGGAACGCGATTAAATTTAAGTACAGCCTACCATCCCCAAACGGACGGACAGAGTGAAAGGACGATCCAAACCTTGGAAGACATGCTGAGGGCATGTGTTATAGATTTTGGAGGAAACTGGGACAACCATTTACCTTTAGTTGAATTCTCCTATAACAATAGTTATCATTCAAGCATCGAAGCTGCCCCGTTCGAAGCACTGTATGGACGAAAATGTAGAACTCTAGTTTGCTGGGCAGAAATAGGAGAAAGCCAATTATCAGGTCCTGAAATCGTACAAGAAACCACCGACAAGATCACTCAAATCAAGGAAAGACTGAAGACGGCTCGAGATCGCCAGAAGAGTTATGCAGACAATCGACTCAAGCCACTAGAATTTCAAGTTGGAGACAGGGTACTCTTGAAAGTTTCTCCTTGGAAAGGAGTAGTTCGGTTCGGTAAGAAAGGAAAGCTAAGTCCAAGGTACATAGGACCATTCCCAGTAATCCAGAGAATAGGACCAGTCGCCTATCGCTTACAACTACCAGAGGAGCTAGCAGGAGTACATGATGTATTTCACGTATCTAACCTCAAGAAATGTCTATCGGACGAATCACTAGTAGTCCCTCTTCAAGACATACAGGTGAATGAAAAGTTGAAGTTCGTGGAGAAACCGCTTCAAATAGAAGACAGAAAGATTAAGTTTCTCAAACACAAAAGATTGGTACTGGTCAAAGTCAAGTGGGATTCAAAAAGAGGACCGGAATACACCTGGGAGCTGGAATCGGAAATGAAGCGAAAATATCCTCACTTATTTCAGTAAATCTCGAGGACGAGATTTTAAATAAGGTGGGGAGGATGTAAGGACCTGCAAAATTGTCCATAAACGACCCGTAAGTGAAAACCCAGACCCCTGAAACCCTAATGGGCATGAAAAACCAAGAAAACAAGATTTCTGGATTTCAGGCGGGCCGCGTAAAACGTAAGCCTAGGCTTACGCGGGCCGCGTCAACTTAAAGTTGACCGGATAAACGTTCTGGGCCACGTGTCGCACACGTGGCAACCCTACTCGTGACACACCAGCCCTACACGTAGGATAGGGGTCCTCGCGGGCCGCGTAAAAGCCATGTTAAGGCTTACGCGGGCCGCGTAAAACTTAAAATGTGGCTATAAGTAGCCTGTGCATGGGACTTGCTTCTGTACTCGAAAATTTCAACTCAAAACGTCCATATTCTGCTGAAAACAAGTATTAAGGGGTCACGACGCTGCTACGATACAGGGTATTAACTCGATCACTGCTATGATACAATGTCCGATCGATTGAAACCGATCCGATGGATGTTTAAGTGCTGCCCGTATTTGGGCCATACTTTGTCATTCGTCGTGAGGGTTTTGATTTCGTGAGCATATCGTAAATGTTGTATTAAGTTACTGACCTAGTTTCGTGTGCATTGTCATTTAAACTAGGTTACAAGGCTAAATTAGTAGGCTAAACTCTGCCCAATTAAACTTGCAATGTGAGTCATTCTCTTTTATCAACTGTTTTACTAAATCTCAAATCATTTTCAAAAGTTATCATTACAGGGATTAAGTCATGGTTATCTTAAATCACTGGCAAGTGGGGTATTGTGCACATTACTAATTTCTCACGGTTAGGTTCATCAACCTAACAGTGATAATCATCACTACTTGGGTGAAAGGACCCAATAGTGGTATGACCATCGTCACCAGGGTGTGACACGGCGCCAGATAAAAATAAGATAGTAGCCATTGTAATCACTCTTATGCTGTAATTTATAACTAATGTGTCGTTTTATTTAACCTGAATGACTCGCCAGTATTTCCCCGCTGAAAAAATATTTTTAAACATGTTTCATGTGACTTACTGTGAATCAAGGAAAAGTGCTACGGAGCACTAACAAGCTTGAAGTGGTGGCTCTGTTAAATAAAAAAACATTTTTGTAAAACAAGGGATTTCCTCGTGAACTTCCCTTTACTGTAAGTTACGGGGTTTATCCCAAGTTATGAAATAAAAGAATTGGGTGTTTTCAAGTTTTAAAAAGATCCTGTTAAACTTCCGCTGTCAACTCAAATAATAAATACCACGGGTTTCTGTCCCGCGGCTCCTGGACCGGGTAACACCGGAACGGGGGTCGTGACAGAAAAAGGTGGTATCAGAGCCATTGATTTAAGCCAATTAAGTATTTAGAAATACTTAATTTCTCAAATTGCCACTCTGTGATTCTGTGAAAAATTTAACTTGCAAAATATAACTTTCTAATTAGGATTTTGTGTTTTTCTCTATATCTGCTAAACAGCATGAATGAGTTGTCTGAAGCTCTTCAGAATCTCAATATCCATTCTGCTGGTATGGAAGTTTCCAGAGACTTTTCCGATTATCTGGCCGACACTGAAGAACCTATGGAATTCCAGGCTCAAGCCCAGGAGAAACCCAAGACGAAGAAAAGAAGGAGAATCATAGGCTGGAGACGCGCACGGAGGAAGAAGACAGCTGCCCAGAGGATTAAAAAGACTGAGGAACCAAAAGACAAAGGCAAGGGAAAAGAGATCGGGGAAAGTTCAGGACAAGCCCAGGAAATGCCACCGTGGGAAGAGCTGGATCGCAAACTGGCAAATTGTGACTTCATTGGACCTGCCAATGAAAACCTCTTCAATTACCCAATTGAATCACAACTTCCAGTTAATTTGGAACCTGCTATCCCAGATCCCATTGTCAACCACCAACTTCTACCTGGAGAGCTGGAGGAATGGTGGACAAGTGATTGGCAATTTCAGAATCTGTTGAATAATCCTAACACCTTTTTCCCTCAGTTTGACCCTAAGCCTGCACCAAACCCACCGATGAGCACCGAGAACATGGCTGAACTCCGCCACTATGGCGAGGAGCTGGTGGATGCAGGAAATAGAATTCGGGAAGTGGGGGAGAGGATATCCTGGAAATACGACGAGAGGGAACGTCGTTTCTAAAAGTGCCAGCTGACAGGGATCGTATGTGGTTACATGATTACGTGTTTAATAATAAATATTAATAAAAGTATAATTATGTAAAATAACTTAAAATAAAACTTTTGTAATATAACTGGTGTGTATGGATGCATACTGATATATAAAAATATCAACGTCGCAAAGTCGACAATTTTGGCTATACATGTTAACATGATTATGTGTGATTGTTTTATTGTGACTAATTAATAATTATTTTGTGCCAATAATTTATATATTTATCTATTGATAATTATCAGATGGAACACGCCGTCAATGAGCCAGTTAACGAAGATAATCAATCCGAACAAAACAACGGAGACCAATTTCTTAATAGGCAAGATATAGAAAACATCGTTGCCCAGGGAATAGCAAATGCTATTCCAGCAATCCTTGCTGCTGCCCGAAATCCAGTTGAACCTCAACCAACTACTCCCAGCAAACGTACTCACGGTGACAATTTCAGTAATAGTGTAAATGGAGGCGGCAACAATAACAATAACGATGATGTGATGCAAGCCCCATTTCTAAAGAAAATGAAAGCTGCAACGCCTGGTTGCACTTACAAGGAATTTCTTGCCTGTAAACCAATCGAATTTGCAGGCAATGAAGGGGCGACTGCCGCACTGCGTTGGTTAGAGAAAACCGAGGCAGTGATTAAGATAAGTAAATGTGCCGAGAAAGACAAGGTCATGTACGCGTCGCATCTTTTTAAAGAAGGGGCACTCGAATGGTGGAACACGGTACTACAAGCCAAGGGAAGCGATGTGGCTTATGCCATGAATTGGGAAGAATTTAAGAGACTAGTAGAAAGAAAATTATGTCCCGAATATGAGAAAGAACAAATGACAAATAAGTTCCTAAACCACCGGATAGTGGATGTTGACTATCGAGGGTATACTTCGACATTCTTCGAGTATGCAAGAGTTGTACCAACCCGGGCTTCGCCAGAACCGGTACTTATTTCTCGCTATATTTGGGGTTTGATTGGCGAAATCCGTGATATCGTTAAAGCTGCGAGACCCCGCACAATTGACGATGCAGTAGAATTTGCCAATACCTTGACCGACGAACTGTTACACACAAGAGAAGAAAACCGGAAGAAGGAAGTAGCTCAAAAGATTACCCAAGGATTCCGTATGGGTAATAATAATAATTTCAAGAAAAAGGGAACCGGGCAATCTTTCACTGCTCCATTTTGCAGTACTTGTAAAAGAAAGCATTTTAGAAAATGCAAAGAGTATTGCAATTTCTGCAAAATTCCGGGGCATCAAGAAGAAGATTGCAGAAGAAAGAAATCAACAATCTGCTTCAACTGTGGAGAAGCTGGACATTTTAGACCAGACTGTCCTAAATTGGTCAACCCAGCTGACAACAAAGCCAAACCTGCAGAAGGAACTACCAAGAAAAACGCAAGAGCCTTCCAGTTGACTACCCAGGAAGCAGAGCTAATCCCTGATGTGATCGCTGGTACGTTCCTAGTTCACGACGTTTATGCAAAAGTATTATTTGACTCTGGTGCAAACCAAAGTTTTATAAATACTTCATTCTGCCAAGCTCTTAACCTACCCTTAACCAACCTTAGACAATTTTTTACGGTAGAAACGGCAGATGGAAATTCTGTTAACATAGATTAGGTTTTGCAAAAAGGAAAGATAGAACTTTTAGGCCATAAATTTTCTGCAAACCTGTTACCTATGAATTTAGCTGGATTCGATGTTGTGTTAGGAATGGATTGGTTAGTAGCCAACCATGCTCGAGTCCTCTATGATAAGAATTCCATAGAAATTCATACACCCACAGGAGAAATAGTGGTGATTATAGGAGATAAGCCACGTAAGCCAATGAAATTCATTTCAGTAATGAAAGTGGCCAGTTACTCAAGAAAACAAGGAATAATGTATATGATATCGGTAATTATTAACACTAAAGGTAAGGAACTTAAGGAAATTCCAGTAGTATCAGAATACCCTGATGTATTCCCAGAAGAACTACCTGGATTACCACCCAATAGGGAAGTAGAATTTAGAATTCATCTAATTCCTGGAACTACACCGATAGCCAAGGCACCCTATCGGTTAGCACCCACCGAAATGTTAGAATTGAAAAAGTAGTTAGATGAATTATTAAGCAAAGGATTTATACAACCTAGTTCATCCCCTTGGGGAGCTCCAGTATTGTTTGTGAAAAAAGAAGGATGGTTCAATGCGAATGTGTATTGATTATAGGGAATTGAATAAGGTTACAATTAAGAATCGTTACCCATTACCTAGGATTGATGATCTTTTCGATCAACTTCAAGGAGCTAGATATTTTTCTAAGATAGATTTACGCTCCGGATATCATCAATTGAAGGTACAAAAAGAAGACATACCTAAAACTGCTTTCAGAACTAGGTATGGTCATTACGAGTTTACAGTCATGCCCTTTGGATTAACAAATGCTCCGGCAGCATTTATGGACATAATGAATAGGATCTGTAAACCGTACTTGGATAAATTTGTAATTGTCTTTATCGACGATATACTCATTTATTCCAAAAGTCAGGACGAGCATTGTGAACACTTGCATGCACTCTTAACTTTGTTAAGAAAAGAGAAGCTTTACGCCAAATTCTCGAAGTGTGAATTCTGGTCACAAGAGGTGCAATTTTTAGGACACATGGTGAATCACGAAGGTATTCACGTAGATCCCTCCAAAATAGAAGCGATCACCAAATGGAAAGTCCCGCAATCAGCTATGGAAGTTAGAAGTTTTCTAGGGTTAGCCGGATACTATAGACGATTTATTAAGGATTTTTCCAAAATAGTTGTACCGTTAACTAAGCTAACCTGTAAAGCAGTGAAGTTTGAATGGGGATCTAGACAAGAAGAGGCTTTTAAGATTTTAAAGCAGAGGTTAACAAACGCCCCAATTCTTGCCTTACCAGAAGGGACAGAAGATTTTGAAATCTACTGTGACGCTTCTAAGCTAGGGTTAGGATGTGTGCTAATGCAACGCAAGAAGGTAATTGCGTACGCCTCAAGGCAATTTAAAAAGCACGAGGAAAATTATACGACTCATGATTTAGAGTTAGGAGCCATAATTTTTGCCCTTAAGAGTTGGAGACATTATCTGTACGGAAGTAAGTTTACTGTCTATACAGATGTAACAACCATAAATTTACTTAGCGATTCCCGTAAATAATCACAAATTACTGAGTTTTTATATTTAAACATTCATGCTCAAATACGGGTTTATTAAAACTTTTCTAAACTTTGAAAGCAAAACAACATAGTGTAATTTATTTCATCGTTTTAGAATAACGACGAAACAACTTGCGGAAGCTTCATTTAACGTGTGTTCGGTTCTTGCTCGACGCTTGATCTTCATCCGGGACTCTCGACATTCACCTATGATCAATACCAGCTTAAATGTTAGTATTGATAGTTTAAATAACGGTACAAGACAAGATAAATGATAATGGAAGGAAATTCCAACATTAATCTCTTGATCCCAAAAACAAGGACTTCAACTGTCCTCCACCGTAGCTTACGGTAGCCACCGTAAGCTACGGTGGCCTCTGTTTTAAAATACCTCCACCGTAAAGCAGTAGGTAACTGGCGTAACGATTTCAGCCCCATTGTAACTTACGGTGGGCACCGTAAGTTACGGTGGTCCCTGTATCAGACCTTTCCATTTTTTTGTCGTTTTTGACACGAAAACTTTCGTATCTTTCAATCCGCGTATCCGTTTGACCTCCCGTTTCTTCCTACATGATCGTAATTTGATTATCCATCTAATGGAGTTAAAATTTAACATTAAAACCAATAAAATTCTAAATCTTTAAGAGTTCGGCTTATTATTCAAAATCAATATTTTGACTCGTTTATATTTAAGACCTCCAAACTTGTTTCTAGTTAATCATAAATCATAAACCAAAGTATTTAACTCAAAATATCTATCTTGGATTCATAAGTTTTGCGAATTACGCGGCAACCACCCAAGTTACGCGCGTAATTCATTTTGACCCGTTTAGGGGATTTGGATGCATTAAAGCATCAAATCCGCTCTTCTCTTTGAGCACCTCGCGTTCCAACATTTAGATAGTTACTTATATTCCACCACGACTATTTTTGTGGCAGATTTACGTAAGGACCCTATAATCCTAATTTTACCCTTCATTTAGTCATTTTACATGAATGACCCGTTCTTAGGCATTTAACCTACGAAGTTTATACCTATGACTCTTACCTGTCTCTAAGGGTTACATAATTATAATACAAGTTTCTAAACGGCCTCTAAGGGTCGTTTGCCCGATTTACCCATCAAGGGTGTTTTGGTCAATTTTAGTCCCTCTTTTTACGACGAAGGGCTTCCACTAATTATTTGATCAAAATAAAATTTTTAACTACAAATCTAATTATGCGTACCTGGCTCGGGTCATAATATCGACCCGTTTCAATACCTTTCACTATTAATCACTAGTTAATAGTAACGCGAACCTTATGTTAATTCCCGTGAACATAAAACTCAACAAACGATATCAAATGTTATTGTCAAATGGTGTTAACAACACCATTTGACCCATTTAGTCTAATTGACCACTCGTCCGTATGAGATGGTATTTAATTACCATCTCACCCCTTTAAACCTATCCCGATTTTCTCTTTAAACTCTTTTTACTTAAAAACCGTTTCTTATTTGTTCGTCATTACATGACTAATTTACCATTTTACCTCGTTGCCATAGTTCATGATTTCTTACCATTTTCCCTTAATCCGACTCGCATTAAATCGTGTCGGGACATCATATCCCAATCACTTAATGGAATTTATATACAATACTTGCAATTAAGTAAATTGTAAATAATGTAAAGGGGCGTAAGCTTTACTTACCTTGCATCCGTTACACGCTTTTCCTTCACACTTGATTCGTTTGACCCGTTTCCTTTCCAAGCCTCCACCTAGCTTGTCAAGCGTCAAACTATCATTATAATTCATAAGACGGTTTGATTAGTCATTATTACATACGACTATTCCATCTTATGAACTCCATGTTGAATCTACCATTCGACTTCACCATTGGTTAGTTTGACCTTTAAGAGTCAATTACCCTTAATCTTATGATATCTGAGATTAGTTAAAATCTACTTTATGGCTAGAATTCCGTATTTTCACACATCACCCCTAGTTAGTCAAATTAGGCGATTATGCATTTCGTTCATGATTTCAACATATGAACATTCGTTTTGGCATTTTAACAAACACCTTATGGGCATAATTTTATACTATTAACAAACAAGTTCATGACTAACTACTTAGTCAAGATTAATCATCATTTTCAAGTTCATTACATCTAGCATGCATAACAACACCTAGATTCATTTCATAAAAATCAATAACACTCGTTTCATGATCAAGATTCTAGTATTCTTAATCTCCCTACAAAACCCATTTAACACATAAGTGGGTGATTCTCAATTTCATATGCATGAATATCAATACATCAAATTATTGATTAGGGTTCATTCCTAACCATGAATTTATCATAGTTTCATTCAAATATCTAACATTCAAGTTCCAATTTTTGACTTCACATGTTCATCAAGAAATCAAAACATAACCAAAAGACGAAATTTGACATACCTTATGATCCCCTCACTTAGGTGATCACTAGTTTGAGCTTGGTTTTCAATTTGATCTCGATTTGCCTTCTTGATTTGGCCAATTTATCTTTTAGGTTATCCCACCTTTGGCCCCTCAAGTTTTGTTAATTAGTAAGTAGGCTACTACTTACTTATTTTCAACAATATTTTGTCTTGTTAACTAGGTTAATTTTTTCCTAGTTTAACTTAATGAGTTCGGGGTAGTCATAACCCGTTTCATTTTAAGTCCCGTTAACTCGGGCCTCTTACGAACTTTATTTCTTCCAAAAGCTTTTATTCTCTTTTATTAATATTAGGCTTATTTATTTAAATCCTAACATTTACCGGGATGATTTTTACCACTCATGGTATTTTACCCGTCTTTCAGTATTAATGGGGTTTGATTACCAAACCCGTTTTCGGGGTGTTACAACAGATCATAAGAGTTTAAGATACATATTTGGGCAAAAGGAATTAAACATGAGGCAAAGAAGATGGATGGAAATTTTAAGTGACTACGACTGTGATATTCAATATCACGAAGGGAAAGCAAACGTAGTAGCAGATGCCCTAAGTCGTAAGTATCATGAGAAACAACGACGAGTTCGTGCTCTCAGATTAAGTTTACAATTAGATTTAATGGAACAACTGAAACACATTCAAGAAACAGCAATCAAGGATGAGGCTGAAGGAATGAAGGGAAGAATAAAAGAATTAGAACAAGGAAACGATGGAATTTGGAGATTCCACAAGAAAAGAATTTAGGTACCTAAGCAAGGAAACTTAAGAAATAAGATTTTAGAGGAAGCCCATAAATCTAGGTATACCATGCATCCTAGTAATAATAAGATGTACCAAGATTTAAGAAATAACTTCTGGTGGATAGGAATGAAAAAGGATATAGCTAGATATGTATCTAAGTGCTTAACTTGCTCACAAGTTAAAGCAGAACACCAGAATCCTTCAGGGTTACTCCAACAATTAGAAATGCATGTCTGGAATTGGGAGCTCATAACAATGGACGTTGTTACTAAGTTACCCAACGCCAGAAGAGGTAACGATGCGATTTGGGTAATTGTGGATCGATTAACCAAATCAGCTCATTTCTTACCCATGAAAGAAACCTTTAGCATGGAAAGGTTAGCAAAGTTGTACGTAGACGAAATAGTATCACTACATGGAGTCCCACTCTCCATTGTATCGGATAGGGATAGTCGTTTCACTTCACATTTCTGGACCAGTTTCCAGGAAGCAATGGGAACGCGATTAAATTTAAGTACAGCCTACCATCCCCAAACGGACGGACAGAGTGAAAGGACGATCCAAACCTTGGAAGACATGCTGAGGGCATGTGTTATAGATTTTGGAGGAAACTGGGACAACCATTTACCTTTAATTGAATTCTCCTATAACAATAGTTATCATTCAAGCATCGAAGCTGCCCCGTTCGAAGCACTGTATGGACGAAAATGTAGAACTCTAGTTTGCTGGGCAGAAATAGGAGAAAGCCAATTATCAGGTCCTGAAATCGTACAAGAAACCACCGACAAGATCACTCAAATCAAGGAAAGACTGAAGACGGCTCGAGATCGCCAGAAGAGTTATGCAGACAATCGACTCAAGCCACTAGAATTTCAAGTTGGAGACAGGGTACTCTTGAAAGTTTCTCCTTGGAAAGGAGTAGTTCGGTTCGGTAAGAAAGGAAAGCTAAGTCCAAGGTACATAGGACCATTCCCAGTAATCCAGAGAATAGGACCAGTCGCCTATCGCTTACAACTACCAGAGGAGCTAGCAGGAGTACATGATGTATTTCACGTATCTAACCTCAAGAAATGTCTATCGGACGAATCACTAGTAGTCCCTCTTCAAGACATACAGGTGAATGAAAAGTTGAAGTTCGTGGAGAAACCGCTTCAAATAGAAGACAGAAAGATTAAGTTTCTCAAACACAAAAGATTGGTACTGGTCAAAGTCAAGTGGGATTCAAAAAGAGGACCGGAATACACCTGGGAGCTGGAATCGGAAATGAAGCGAAAATATCCTCACTTATTTCAGTAAATCTCGAGGACGAGATTTTAAATAAGGTGGGGAGGATGTAAGGACCTGCAAAATTGTCCATAAACGACCCGTAAGTGAAAACCCAGACCCCTGAAACCCTAATGGGCATGAAAAACCAAGAAAACAAGATTTCTGGATTTCAGGCGGGCCGCGTAAAACGTAAGCCTAGGCTTACGCGGGCCGCGTCAACTTAAAGTTGACCGGATAAACGTTCTGGGCCACGTGTCGCACACGTGGCAACCCTACTCGTGACACACCAGCCCTACACGTAGGATAGGGGTCCTCGCGGGCCGCGTAAAAGCCATGTTAAGGCTTACGCGGGCCGCGTAAAACTTAAAATGTGGCTATAAGTAGCCTGTGCATGGGACTTGCTTCTGTACTCGAAAATTTCAACTCAAAACGTCCATATTCTGCTGAAAACAAGTATTAAGGGGTCACGACGCTGCTACGATACAGGGTATTAACTCGATCACTGCTATGATACAATGTCCGATCGATTGAAACCGATCCGATGGATGTTTAAGTGCTGCCCGTATTTGGGCCATACTTTGTCATTCGTCGTGAGGGTTTTGATTTCGTGAGCATATCGTAAATGTTGTATTAAGTTACTGACCTAGTTTCGTGTGCATTGTCATTTAAACTAGGTTACAAGGCTAAATTAGTAGGCTAAACTCTGCCCAATTAAACTTGCAATGTGAGTCATTCTCTTTTATCAACTGTTTTACTAAATCTCAAATCATTTTCAAAAGTTATCATTACAGGGATTAAGTCATGGTTATCTTAAATCACTGGCAAGTGGGGTATTGTGCACATTACTAATTTCTCACGGTTAGGTTCATCAACCTAACAGTGATAATCATCACTACTTGGGTGAAAGGACCCAATAGTGGTATGACCATCGTCACCAGGGTGTGACACGGCGCCAGATAAAAATAAGATAGTAGCCATTGTAATCGCTCTTATGCTGTAATTTATAACTAATGTGTCGTTTTATTTAACCTGAATGACTCGCCAGTATTTCCCCGCTGAAAAAATATTTTTAAACATGTTTCATGTGACTTACTGTGAATCAAGGAAAAGTGCTACGGAGCACTAACAAGCTTGAAGTGGTGGCTCTGTTAAATAAAAAAACATTTTTGTAAAACAAGGGATTTCCTCGTGAACTTCCCTTTACTGTAAGTTACGGGGTTTATCCCAAGTTATGAAATAAAAGAATTGGGTGTTTTCAAGTTTTAAAAAGATCCTGTTAAACTTCCGCTGTCAACTCAAATAATAAATACCACGGGTTTCTGTCCCGCGGCTCCTGGACCGGGTAACACCGGAACGGGGGTCGTGACAGAAAAAGGTGGTATCAGAGCCATTGATTTAAGCCAATTAAGTATTTAGAAATACTTAATTTCTCAAATTGCCACTCTGTGATTCTGTGAAAAATTTAACTTGCAAAATATAACTTTCTAATTAGGATTTTGTGTTTTTCTCTATATCTGCTAAACAGCATGAATGAGTTGTCTGAAGCTCTTCAGAATCTCAATATCCATTCTGCTGGTATGGAAGTTTCCAGAGACTTTTCCGATTATCTGGCCGACACTGAAGAACCTATGGAATTCCAGGCTCAAGCCCAGGAGAAACCCAAGACGAAGAAAAGAAGGAGAATCATAGGCTGGAGACGCGCACGGAGGAAGAAGACAGCTGCCCAGAGGATTAAAAAGACTGAGGAACCAAAAGACAAAGGCAAGGGAAAAGAGATCGGGGAAAGTTCAGGACAAGCCCAGGAAATGCCACCGTGGGAAGAGCTGGATCGCAAACTGGCAAATTGTGACTTCATTGGACCTGCCAATGAAAACCTCTTCAATTACCCAATTGAATCACAACTTCCAGTTAATTTGGAACCTGCTATCCCAGATCCCATTGTCAACCACCAACTTCTACCTGGAGAGCTGGAGGAATGGTGGACAAGTGATTGGCAATTTCAGAATCTGTTGAATAATCCTAACACCTTTTTCCCTCAGTTTGACCCTAAGCCTGCACCAAACCCACCGATGAGCACCGAGAACATGGCTGAACTCCGCCACTATGGCGAGGAGCTGGTGGATGCAGGAAATAGAATTCGGGAAGTGGGGGAGAGGATATCCTGGAAATACGACGAGAGGGAACGTCGTTTCTAAAAGTGCCAGCTGACAGGGATCGTATGTGGTTACATGATTACGTGTTTAATAATAAATATTAATAAAAGTATAATTATGTAAAATAACTTAAAATAAAACTTTTGTAATATAACTGGTGTGTATGGATGCATACTGATATATAAAAATATCAACGTCGCAAAGTCGACAATTTTGGCTATACATGTTAACATGATTATGTGTGATTGTTTTATTGTGACTAATTAATAATTATTTTGTGCCAATAATTTATATATTTATCTATTGATAATTATCAGATGGAACACGCCGTCAATGAGCCAGTTAACGAAGATAATCAATCCGAACAAAACAACGGAGACCAATTTCTTAATAGGCAAGATATAGAAAACATCGTTGCCCAGGGAATAGCAAATGCTATTCCAGCAATCCTTGCTGCTGCCCGAAATCCAGTTGAACCTCAACCAACTACTCCCAGCAAACGTACTCACGGTGACAATTTCAGTAATAGTGTAAATGGAGGCGGCAACAATAACAATAACGATGATGTGATGCAAGCCCCATTTCTAAAGAAAATGAAAGCTGCAACGCCTGGTTGCACTTACAAGGAATTTCTTGCCTGTAAACCAATCGAATTTGCAGGCAATGAAGGGGCGACTGCCGCACTGCGTTGGTTAGAGAAAACCGAGGCAGTGATTAAGATAAGTAAATGTGCCGAGAAAGACAAGGTCATGTACGCGTCGCATCTTTTTAAAGAAGGGGCACTCGAATGGTGGAACACGGTACTACAAGCCAAGGGAAGCGATGTGGCTTATGCCATGAATTGGGAAGAATTTAAGAGACTAGTAGAAAGAAAATTATGTCCCGAATATGAGAAAGAACAAATGACAAATAAGTTCCTAAACCACCGGATAGTGGATGTTGACTATCGAGGGTATACTTCGACATTCTTCGAGTATGCAAGAGTTGTACCAACCCGGGCTTCGCCAGAACCGGTACTTATTTCTCGCTATATTTGGGGTTTGATTGGCGAAATCCGTGATATCGTTAAAGCTGCGAGACCCCGCACAATTGACGATGCAGTAGAATTTGCCAATACCTTGACCGACGAACTGTTACACACAAGAGAAGAAAACCGGAAGAAGGAAGTAGCTCAAAAGATTACCCAAGGATTCCGTATGGGTAATAATAATAATTTCAAGAAAAAGGGAACCGGGCAATCTTTCACTGCTCCATTTTGCAGTACTTGTAAAAGAAAGCATTTTAGAAAATGCAAAGAGTATTGCAATTTCTGCAAAATTCCGGGGCATCAAGAAGAAGATTGCAGAAGAAAGAAATCAACAATCTGCTTCAACTGTGGAGAAGCTGGACATTTTAGACCAGACTGTCCTAAATTGGTCAACCCAGCTGACAACAAAGCCAAACCTGCAGAAGGAACTACCAAGAAAAACGCAAGAGCCTTCCAGTTGACTACCCAGGAAGCAGAGCTAATCCCTGATGTGATCGCTGGTACGTTCCTAGTTCACGACGTTTATGCAAAAGTATTATTTGACTCTGGTGCAAACCAAAGTTTTATAAATACTTCATTCTGCCAAGCTCTTAACCTACCCTTAACCAACCTTAGACAATTTTTTACGGTAGAAACGGCAGATGGAAATTCTGTTAACATAGATTAGGTTTTGCAAAAAGGAAAGATAGAACTTTTAGGCCATAAATTTTCTGCAAACCTGTTACCTATGAATTTAGCTGGATTCGATGTTGTGTTAGGAATGGATTGGTTAGTAGCCAACCATGCTCGAGTCCTCTATGATAAGAATTCCATAGAAATTCATACACCCACAGGAGAAATAGTGGTGATTATAGGAGATAAGCCACGTAAGCCAATGAAATTCATTTCAGTAATGAAAGTGGCCAGTTACTCAAGAAAACAAGGAATAATGTATATGATATCGGTAATTATTAACACTAAAGGTAAGGAACTTAAGGAAATTCCAGTAGTATCAGAATACCCTGATGTATTCCCAGAAGAACTACCTGGATTACCACCCAATAGGGAAGTAGAATTTAGAATTCATCTAATTCCTGGAACTACACCGATAGCCAAGGCACCCTATCGGTTAGCACCCACCGAAATGTTAGAATTGAAAAAGTAGTTAGATGAATTATTAAGCAAAGGATTTATACAACCTAGTTCATCCCCTTGGGGAGCTCCAGTATTGTTTGTGAAAAAAGAAGGATGGTTCAATGCGAATGTGTATTGATTATAGGGAATTGAATAAGGTTACAATTAAGAATCGTTACCCATTACCTAGGATTGATGATCTTTTCGATCAACTTCAAGGAGCTAGATATTTTTCTAAGATAGATTTACGCTCCGGATATCATCAATTGAAGGTACAAAAAGAAGACATACCTAAAACTGCTTTCAGAACTAGGTATGGTCATTACGAGTTTACAGTCATGCCCTTTGGATTAACAAATGCTCCGGCAGCATTTATGGACATAATGAATAGGATCTGTAAACCGTACTTGGATAAATTTGTAATTGTCTTTATCGACGATATACTCATTTATTCCAAAAGTCAGGACGAGCATTGTGAACACTTGCATGCACTCTTAACTTTGTTAAGAAAAGAGAAGCTTTACGCCAAATTCTCGAAGTGTGAATTCTGGTCACAAGAGGTGCAATTTTTAGGACACATGGTGAATCACGAAGGTATTCACGTAGATCCCTCCAAAATAGAAGCGATCACCAAATGGAAAGTCCCGCAATCAGCTATGGAAGTTAGAAGTTTTCTAGGGTTAGCCGGATACTATAGACGATTTATTAAGGATTTTTCCAAAATAGTTGTACCGTTAACTAAGCTAACCTGTAAAGCAATGAAGTTTGAATGGGGATCTAGACAAGAAGAGGCTTTTAAGATTTTAAAGCAGAGGTTAACAAACGCCCCAATTCTTGCCTTACCAGAAGGGACAGAAGATTTTGAAATCTACTGTGACGCTTCTAAGCTAGGGTTAGGATGTGTGCTAATGCAACGCAAGAAGGTAATTGCGTACGCCTCAAGGAAATTTAAAAAGCACGAGGAAAATTATACGACTCATGATTTAGAGTTAGGAGCCATAATTTTTGCCCTTAAGAGTTGGAGACATTATCTGTACGGAAGTAAGTTTACTGTCTTTACAGATGTAACAACCATAAATTTACTTAGCGATTCCCGTAAATAATCACAAATTACTGAGTTTTTATATTTAAACATTCATGCTCAAATACGGGTTTATTAAAACTTTTCTAAACTTTGAAAGCAAAACAACATAGTGTAATTTATTTCATCGTTTTAGAATAACGACGAAACAACTTGCGGAAGCTTCATTTAACGTGTGTTCGGTTCTTGCTCGACGCTTGATCTTCATCCGGGACTCTCGACATTCACCTATGATCAATACCAGCTTAAATGTTAGTGTTGATAGTTTAAATAACGGTACAAGACAAGATAAATGATAATGGAAGGAAATTCCAACATTAATCTCTTGATCCCAAAAACAAGGACTTCAACTGTCCTCCACCGTAGCTTACGGTAGCCACCGTAAGCTACGGTGGCCTCTGTTTTAAAATACCTCCACCGTAAAGCAGTAGGTAACTGGCGTAACGATTTCAGCCCCATCGTAACTTACGGTGGGCACCGTAAGTTACGGTGGTCCCTGTATCAGACCTTTCCATTTTTTTGTCGTTTTTGACACGAAAACTTTCGTATCTTTCAATCCGCGTATCCGTTTGACCTCCCGTTTCTTCCTACATGATCGTAATTTGATTATCCATCTAATGGAGTTAAAATTTAACATTAAAACCAATAAAATTCTAAATCTTTAAGCGTTCGGCTTATTATTCAAAATCAATATTTTGACTCGTTTATATTTAAGACCTCCAAACTTGTTTCTAGTTAATCATAAATCATAAACCAAAGTATTTAACTCAAAATATCTATCTTGGATTCATAAGTTTTGCGAATTACGCGGCAACCACCCAAGTTACGCGCGTAATTCATTTTGACCCGTTTAGGGGATTTGGATGCATTAAAGCATCAAATCCGCTCTTCTCTTTTAGCACCTCGCGTTCCAACATTTAGATAGTTACTTATATTCCACCACGACTATTTTTGTGGCAGATTTACGTAAGGACCCTATAATCCTAATTAACCCTTCATTTAGACATTTTACATGAATGACCCGTTCTTAGGCATTTAACCTACGAAGTTTATGCCTATGACTCTTACCTGTCTCTAAGGGTTAAATAATTATAATACAAGTTTCTAAACGGCCTCTAAGGGTCGTTTGCCCGATTTACCCATCAAGGGTGTTTTGGTCAATTTTAGTCCCTCTTTTTACGACGAAGGGCTTCCACTAATTATTTGATCAAAATAAAATTTTTAACTACAAATCTAATTATGCGTACCTGGCTCGGGTCATAATATCGACCCGTTTCAATACCTTTCACTATTAATCACTAGTTAATAGTAACGCGAACCTTATGTTAATTCCCGTGAACATAAAACTCAACAAACGATATCAAATGTTATTGTCAAATGGTGTTAACAACACCATTTGACCCATTTAGTCTAATTGACCACTCGTCCGTATGAGATGGTATTTAATTACCATCTCACCCCTTTAAACCTATCCCGATTTTCTCTTTGAACTCTTTTTACTTAAAAACCGTTTCTTATTTGTTCGTCATTACATGACTAATTTACCATTTTACCTCGTTGCCATAGTTCATGATTTCTTACCATTTTCCCTTAATCCGACTCGCATTAAATCGTGTCGGGACATCATATCCCAATCACTTAATGGAATTTATATACAATACTTGCAATTAAGTAAATTGTAAATAATGTAAAGGGGCGTAAGCTTTACTTACCTTGCATCCGTTACACGCTTTTCCTTCACACTTGATTCGTTTGACCCGTTTCCTTTCCAAGCCTCCACCTAGCTTGTCAAGCGTCAAACTATCATTATAATTCATAAGACGGTTTGATTAGTCATTATTACATACGACTATTCCATCTTATGAACTCCATGTTGAATCTACCATTCGACTTCACCATTGGTTAGTTTGACCTTTAAGAGTCAATTACCCTTAATCTTATGATATCTGAGATTAGTTAAAATCTACTTTATGGCTAGAATTCCGTATTTTCACACATCACCCCTAGTTAGTCAAATTAGGCGATTATGCATTTCGTTCATGATTTCAACATATGAACATTCGTTTTGGCATTTTAACAAACACCTTATGGGCATAATTTTATACTATTAACAAACAAGTTCATGACTAACTACTTAGTCAAGATTAATCATCATTTTCAAGTTCATTACATCTAGCATGCATAACAACACCTAGATTCATTTCATAAAAATCAATAACACTCGTTTCATGATCAAGATTCTAGTATTCTTAATCTCCCTACAAAACCCATTTAACACATAAGTGGGTGATTCTCAATTTCATATGCATGAATATCAATACATCAAATTATTGATTAGGGTTCATTCCTAACCATGAATTTATCATAGTTTCATTCAAATATCTAACATTCAAGTTCCAATTTTTGACTTCACATGTTCATCAAGAAATCAAAACATAACCAAAAGACGAAATTTGACATACCTTATGATCCCCTCACTTAGGTGATCACTAGTTTGAGCTTGGTTTTCAATTTGATCTCGATTTGCCTTCTTGATTTGGCCAATTTATGCAAGTTAGGGTTTTGGCTCCTTGGAGCCCCTCTCCTGGTCGCTCACGAACACACTGGGTGTGTGTGTATTTTGTTTTTGTTTTTAATAATTAATCTTTTAGGTTATCCCACCTTTGGCCCCTCAAGTTTTGTTAATTAATAAGTAGGCTACTACTTACTTATTTTCAACAATATTTTGTCTTGTTAACTAGGTTAAATTTTTCCTAGTTTAACTTAATGAGTTCGGGGTAGTCATAACCCGTTTCATTTTAAGTCCCGTTAACTCGGGCCTCTTACGAACTTTATTTCTTACAAAAGCTTTTATTCTCTTTTATTAATATTAGGCTTATTTATTTAAATCCTAACATTTACCGGGTTGATTTTTACCACTCATGGTATTTTACCCGTCTTTTAGTATTAACGGGGTTTGATTACCAAACCCGTTTTCGGGGTGTTACAACAGATCATAAGAGTTTAAGATACATATTTGGGCAAAAGGAATTAAACATGAGGCAAAGAAGATGGATGGAAATTTTAAGTGACTACGACTGTGATATTCAATATCACGAAGGGAAAGCAAACGTAGTAGCAGATGCCCTAAGTCGTAAGTATCATGAGAAACAACGACGAGTTCGTGCTCTCAGATTAAGTTTACAATTAGATTTAATGGAACAACTGAAACACATTCAAGAAACAGCAATCAAGGATGAGGCTGAAGGAATGAAGGGAAGAATTAAAGAATTAGAACAAGGAAATGATGGAATTTGGAGATTCCACAAGAAAAGAATTTAGGTACCTAAGCAAGGAAACTTAAGAAATAAGATTTTAGAGGAAGCCCATAAATCTAGGTATACCATGCATCCTAGTAATAATAAGATGTACCAAGATTTAAGAAATAACTTCTGGTGGATAGGAATGAAAAAGGATATAGCTAGATATGTATCTAAGTGCTTAACTTGCTCACAAGTTAAAGCAAAACACCAGAACCCTTCAGGGTTACTCCAACAATTAGAAATGCATGTCTGGAAATGGGAGCTCATAACAATGGACGTTGTTACTAAGTTACCCAAAACCAGAAGAGGTAACGATGCGATTTGGGTAATTGTGGATCGATTAACCAAATCAGCTCATTTCTTACCCATGAAAGAAACCTTTAGCATGGAAAGGTTAGCAAAGTTGTACGTAGACGAAATAGTATCACAACATGGAGTCCCACTCTCCATTGTATCGGATAGGGATAGTCGTTTCACTTCACATTTCTGGACCAGTTTCCAGGAAGCAATGGGAACGCGATTAAATTTAAGTACAGCCTACCATCCCCAAACGGACGGACAGAGTGAAAGGACGATCCAAACCTTGGAAGACGTGCTGAGGGCATGTGTTATAGATTTTGGAGGAAACTGGGACAACCATTTACCTTTAATTGAATTCTCCTATAACAATAGTTATCATTCAAGCATCGAAGCTGCACCGTTCGAAGCACTGTATGGACGAAAATGTAGAACTCCAGTTTGCTGGGCAGAAATAGGAGAAAGCCAATTATCAGGTCCTGAAATCGTACAAGAAACCACCGACAAGATCACTCAAATCAAGGAAAGACTGAAGACGGCTCGAGATCACCAAAAGAGTTATGCAGACAATCGACTCAAGCCACTAGAATTTCAAGTTGGAGACAGGGTACTCTTGAAAGTTTCTCCTTGGAAAGGAGTAGTTCGGTTCGGTAAGAAAGGAAAGCTAAGTCCAAGGTACATAGGACCATTCCCAGTAATCCAGAGAATAGGACCAGTCGCCTATCGCTTACAACTACCAGAGGAGCTAGCAGGAGTACATGATGTATTTCACGTATCTAACCTCAAGAAATGTCTATCGGACGAATCACTAGTAGTCCCTCTTCAAGACATACAGGTGAATGAAAAGTTGAAGTTCGTGGAGAAACCACTTCAAATAGAAGACAGAAAGATTAAGTTTCTCAAACACAAAAGATTGGTACTGGTCAAAGTCAAGTGGGATTCAAAAAGAGGACCGGAATACACCTGGGAGCTGGAATCGGAAATGAAGCGAAAATATCCTCACTTATTTCAGTAAATCTCGAGGACGAGATTTTAAATAAGGTGGGGAGGATGTAAGGACCTGCAAAATTGTCCATAAACAACCCGTAAGTGAAAACCCGGACCCCTGAAACCCTAATGGGCATGAAAAACCAAGAAAACAAGATTTCTGGATTTCAGGCGGGCCGCGTAAAACGTAAGCCTAGGCTTACGCGGGCCGCGTCAACTTAAAGTTGACCGGATAAACGTTCTGGGCCACGTGTCGCACACGTGGCAACCCTACTCGTGACACACCAGCCCTACACGTAGGATAGGGGTCCTCGCGGGCCGCGTAAAAGCCATGTTAAGGCTTACGTGGGCCGCGTAAAACTTAAAATGTGGCTATAAGTAGCCTGTGCATGGGACTTGCTTCTGTACTCGAAAATTTCAACTCAAAACGTCCATATTCTGCTGAAAACAAGTATTAAGGGGTCACGACGCTGCTACGATACAGGGTATTAACTCGATCACTGCTATGATACAATGTCCGATCGATTGAAACCGATCCGATGGATGTTTAAGTGATGCCCGTATTTGGGCCATACTTTGTCATTCGTCGTGAGGGTTTTGATTTCGTGAGCATATCGTAAATGTTGTATTAAGTTACTGACCTAGTTTCGTGTGCATTGTCATTTAAACTAGGTTACAAGGCTAAATCAGTAGGCTAAACTCTGCCCAATTAAACTTGCAATGTGAGTCATTCTCTTTTATCAACTGTTTTACTAAATCTCAAATCATTTTCAAAAGTTATCATTACAGGGATTAAGTCATGGTTATCTTAAATCACTGGCAAGTGGGGTATTGTGCACATTACTAATTTCTCACGGTTAGGTTCATCAACCTAACATTGATAATCGTCACTACTTGGGTGAAAGGACCCAATAGTGGTATGACCATCGTCACCAGGGTGTGACACGGCGCCAGATAAAAATAAGATAGTAGCCATTGTAATCGCTCTTATGCTGTAATTTATAACTAATGTGTCGTTTTATTTAACCTGAATGACTCGCCAGTATTTCCCCGCTGATAAAATATTTTTAAACATGTTTCAGGCGACTTACTGTGAATCAAGGAAAAGTGCTACGGAGCACTAACAAGCTTGAAGTGGTGGCTCAGTTAAATAAATAAACATGTTTTGTAAAACAAGGGATTTCCTCGTGAACTTCCCTTTACTGTAAATTACGGGGTTTATCCCAAGTTATGAAATAAAAGAATTGGACGTTTTCAAGTTTTAAAAAGATCCTGTTAAACTTCCGCTGTCAACTCAAATATTAAATACCACGGGTTTCTGTCTCGCGGCTCCTGGACCGGGTAACACCGGAACGGGGGTCGTGACAGCAAACCCTCGATCGGATCGGATCGGTTCATGAACACCCCTAACATAAAGTATTGGCGAGCATACAAGTTTGAGTACTAGCATATGTATAAAAGTTTAAACGAATCAACATGGCATAATGGTTATCTAGAACTAACGTACGATACTAACATGCAACTATAAATGTCAACCCAAAGATTCCTGCTAGCGTAATATTATTGTAGCAACGATAAGATCGTTTTGTTTAACTTAACATGACCTCAAGAATACGGGTGGTGCGTTACTCCTATAGTGCTATACATGTTAAGGGAGGCTTGTACGAAGTTAATGACAAGTATAAAGCATAAGAATAGTCTATCATATACGAATTCGAGCATAACATATCAAGCATGTATATTGGATTGTTTATTTGTGTTTTAAGCATAAAGTATGTAATTATGTGAGTTTGATAATATATGCGTATTGCACCCAAAAGTGTTAAAATAAAAAGGGTCATGTACACTCAAGGTTTTGCAAAGCTTCCGATTAAACCGAGAGTTGATGAGTTGTTGAGATGGGAACAACGAAGTTACCCTACATGGGGGAAATGAAGGCGTGTGATTTTTCGGATTTGGTAAGAGATTTGGATTCGTAATTTAAGTATATAAAAAGTAGGTACACGAAAATATATCTTGTCTTAAACACTCGTTTTGGCACTGAGAATTTTATGTGATTTCATGGGTCCTAACTTGACCATTAGAATCAATAACGAGGAATTTAGATTGAAGATCAAGTAACCTATATTCATAATATATAACCATCAACCGGTTAATATTAAGAATTTGGCTGTGTATATATATATTTATAATATAGTCCATCATATAATGTCATAGAATTGATGTAGGTCAAGCATGGAGGCATGTATACCTCTTTGTATGATTCACCAAAGCACAAAATTTATCAACATAGTTGATAAACCCGGTTAGTCATGAATAAGAATAAAATAAACTAACTAATAGATTATCCAAGTAGCCAAATAAGAACAATTCGGGTGTGTCATATGGCAAATGCTGGAGACGAGGAAAAGATTTTGATTAGGGGTGTGCACGGTTCGGTTCGGTTTTTGAAAACCTTTTGGTTTTGGTTTTTTCGGTTTTAGTAACAGTTCGGTTTGTTTTTTCGGTTTCTGGAACAAAGTTTTGTAAGATTAAAAAAAAGTATAATCCAAGTTTAAAGAATCTTTCTTAGGTGTATACATTTATGTTAATATATTTAACTTTTAGAATTTATATTGTTAACATAAACATAACCTTTTAATCGAGTAAATTACGATTTTGGCCCCTGTTGTTGTATCACTTTTACCCTTTTAGCCCAAAAAAAGAATTTTTTAACAGCTGAGCCCCCAACGTCTTTTTTTCTAACTCTTTTGGCCCCTAACACTAACCTCATCCATTAAATGTTAAGGGCCAAAAGGGTTAAAAAGAAGTCGTTAGGGGCCAAAAGGGTTAGAAAAAAAGACGTTGAGGGCTCAGATGTTAAAAAATTCTTTTGGGGCTAAAAGTGATATAACCACAGGGGCCAAAATCATAATTTACTCCCTTCTAATCTATATTTATGATTATCCAAAGTTTTTATTAAGACATTTTCTTTTATAATTCTTTGGAAATCATTTACTTTTTATGTTAAATGTTTTTATTTTATTTTTGTAAGCAATGGATACACCATTTCAAAGATAAATAAACATGTGGTCTTATTATAAATACTTAACATTCATCAATGAAATTATATAACAAACACTACAAAAATGATTTTTTGGGTTATTCGGTTCGGGTTTTTTGTTTTCATAAAATACAAAACCGAACCATAAATTTCAGTATGTTTTTTTTGGTTTGATTTTTGTGTGGTTCGATTTTTTCAATTCGGTAAATCGGTTTTTTGCTCACCCCTAGTTTTGATAAAAGAGTAACATGTGCTAAAAGTTAGTTAAAAGTACTGGGACGGAATTGTAACTTGTAGGAAATTAGAGGGTTTATGTTAATTCTTGTAAACTTGATTTGAGAGGTTGTTAAGGACTAAAGGTAGTTGAGCTCACCACCAACATTTTAGCTTTAATTTAGGAAAACTCTCTAGATTCTCTTTCTAATATAGAAGCTAACATAAAACAATTAGGCTATTGGGTATACTTTAACGCCCCTTAACTACATGTAGGCACCACATCACCTACTTGACCATCTTTCACCTTTACCACACACCAAGGAAATGGTTTAACCCCATTAACTCCCCTTAAAATTAATTAAAATACATATATATATATATAGCATGTTGTTGTGTGTGTACAAATTTTGCAATGCTTGATTCTCTCTCTCTCTCTCTCTCTCCTAGTTAACATCTTAACATGTGAAGTTTTTAATGCCTCTTAACACCCTTCAGGAGCGGTTTAACAAGTGTTAACGGATGCCAACTAGGATTAACACCAATGGATGTTAGAGTATACCAGGTGGTCTTACTATTATGTATGTATGTAGAATTATGATTAAATACAAAAGATCCTAAAAATAAAAAGTGTACAAAAACTCTTAAAAATAAACTCACTTCACAAAAAAAAAAAAAAAAAAAAAAAAAAAAAAAAAACCCTAAACACCCGTCACCATAAAGATTTTGGGTGTTTAGGTTAGGTTTTTGGGTGGTGGTGGGGTGGGTGTTTAGGTTTTTTTTAGGTTTTTGAGAGGGGGGGGGGGGGGGGGGGAATTAGGTTTTTGGGTGGTGGTGGTGGGGTGGGGGTTAGGTTTTTGTATGGTGATGCAGTGAGTTTAGGTTTTAGGTTCTTGGACACTTGTCACTTTATAAAGCCTTCTCATACCTCTTATGATTAGAAGCCTTTATAGAATAACTTAACCATATGTATGTAACCCATAAAATGGCTAGTTTTAAAGAAAACAAAATGAAGACACGTAAAAAATTAAATTGATATGTAAAAAAGTTGATACGTGAAATAAGATATATTTACTTAAAAATTCAACGTATAAATAAAAGGCAGGTTAAAGTTTATTACTTTTAATCTCACAACATTTACAATAATAAAGATACATAAAATAGCTCCATGACTTTCCTTGATTTCAATGTAAAATGAACACCATGTACAAATGTACCTAAAAAAGCATATTTAAAATTTTATCATTATATTTCTATTTATAGTACTTGTGAAAAAAGACTTTTAACAGTAAAAAAATATGAAAAAATGAATATCACATGTTTAAATATCAATATAAGAAATCAATTTGCAAAACCCTAACACAAAATTTGTATCCACAATCTGCCATACAGGAACACCTCTACACAAAATAATGAAGACCATACTCTAATCAAAACAACTTTTACTATATCAACCAGTTCTATCGCGATGATCATACACTTGCGACCCCCTTATCGAAACCATGCCTCGGTGTACAAAAACTCTAGGCCCATTTCCATGATTGGGGATTATATTAGCTCACCTAGTTTTGTTACAGCTTTCTCGTGTGTGTGTTTATGGCTTATTATACGGCTATGATAACGAACGCGTCAAAAAATCATTAACAGCAAGACTAGCATCCCCGTGGGCCACTGCATCATCAGGCTCCGGCATGAACAGTGAAGCCATTGAGGCCTGCACATCGACATCCAAAATCAATAAGTTTCGACCCGTTTACCCAACCCAACCACACATTTCAGTATTTCACGGCCCATTGGTAAACCGTAAACGTACCTTGGCATCAAGCATCATCTCACCAGAACCGTCGGTAGCAAGACATGCACCATGAGCCTTCAACCATTCGGTGCATTCCTCCAATCCGCCTGTACCTTTTTCATCAGATGAGTCGGCTGATTGGAACCCGAGAACCTGAGCCACATATGACACTGGGAGTGTCGGCCGATACGAACGTGTCACGCATTTCACAGCTGCATACCGCATCTTCTCAACATAAAGATCTGCAGATAAAAGACAAAAAACAATACATAATTATGGATTAATTTCATATATAGCCTTACAAACTTGAAAATTTTCATATATACCCAACCAAAACTCAAAATATCAAATATGCCCTTACAAAAAATAGTTAAAATACCAAATATACCCAATTTATTTAAAAAAATCTAATAAATAATCATTTTACCCTTATTTTTTTAACTTCTAAGTTTTCATATATGCTCATCTTTTAACTTCATATTTTTATATGACACATTTTGTGCTTAAATTTATTTTTACCCATTTTTATTTCTTTTCTATTTCTTTTCCCATAAACAAAGTATTCTCCATATATAATATTTAAGCTGAATAAATTAAGCTAGAAATGAGTAAATATAATATTTTAAGTTAAAGGTCATATATGACATTTTAAATTCTAAAAAAATAAGGTAAAATTGTCATTTATTAAATTATTTTTAAAGAATTGGGTATATATGATATTTCAACTACTTTGTATGGGTATATATGATATTTTTATTTTTCATGGGTATATATGATATTTTGCAAGTTTGTAGGGGTATATATGAAATTGCCCCTTATATAAAGCATACATTTTTTACTAATGGTTGCAAGATAGTGGGTTAGATATATAACTTACCCATAAGGCAGGTATTTAGGTTAGGAGCATTCTTGTATAATTTAAAAAACGATACGTAATTTCCTGATGTGACGGCTGCACGAACTGCAAGAGCATGTTTTACCCCCGTATCTTTCCTTGCTTCAACTGATAATCTAGAAAGAAAACAAAAATATTTCACTCTGATATTTATTTATCCACTGGAAAAATGAACAAATAAATAAATAAATGCATGAATGTATCATGTTACGAACCTCGACATTGCTGACAAGAGATCTCTGTTGTTATTAGAGTGCAAGATAACACAAAGTAAATTGTATGCAGAAAATTCCATATCTTGTCCTTTAATTCCTTCAGCATAAAGGGTCTGCAACTGTGACTGGCACTGTAAAACGAATAAACGGTTTTATCAACGAAAAATATTGGAAGTATACCGATATATCTATTCTCATTGCATGTACGAACAGAATAATGGGATATTTGATGAAAATAAGATCACTAATGTTAGTGATATCTTACAGTAAAATAACATACATTAATCTCTTTTTTATAATTTTGGAACACGCATCTTAGTAAGCTAATAATTAGGTACGCATTCTTATGTAAACAGACTATTAAGAAAAACATGGTAAATTTATTAATATTACAGCACAATAATTTGGATGTTGCGCGCACACACACACATGTATATATGGTGAGAGACACATTAGAAAATTCATTGTTAAACCAAAAAACTCCATCCGAAGTTGCGTTACTTATATGTAACACATATATCCAAAGTTGAAAAAACACGTTGCGGACCGTAATGGTAAGGTGCTTGCAGTACTTTTTTTCCAAAATTTTTATTTTTTGGATATACCGCATGTATGCATTATACCCAAAAATTATTTGAAAAAAAATGTTGTATTACATATGTACAATATTTTATGTATTGCATATAGGGGTGTTCATGAGCCGATCCGATCCGATCGAGGGTCTGCTCATGCTCGGATTGAATTACAACCGATCAGATCCGAGCGGATCAAATTTGCAAAACCGAGCAAAAAAGTGATGCTCATGCTCGGATTGAATTTGAATCGATCGGCTCGGTTTCGCTCGGTTTTTATCAAATCCTAAAAAAATCGAGCGGATCGTTTTCGCTCGGTTTCGCCCGATTGAATTATAAGGCTTCGTTCAACAAAAACAAATTCTAACTTGATTAAAACATGTCCAACACTTTACTAACAAAAGCAATACATAACTCAAATCATGATTCTAAGAATGTTCTTAACAATATGAATTATGATATGACTGAATGTTGTTTTAGGAATAGGATCTAGGGTTAGTTTTTTATATTAAATATTAAGTTTGGCTGAATATTTTTTGGGCTATTATATTTTTTTGGGTTTTTAATCTGTAAAATCTATATATATATATAGGGAAAGGTTAACATACAAAAGCCCTTATCATACTTCACGTACGCGACAATGGTAACCGTCAGATGAGGGCTATAATCATGCATGGAGGTGATAATCACGCATGGGATCAGTTATTTGGTGATAATCACGCATGGGAGGTGATAATCACGCATGGGGAGTATAATCACGCACGTTATGATGGTGAAAAAAATAATTACGCACGTTATGTATTTGGTCGCGTAGGTTAATGTAGGTTAAGCCGTAATGTACATTATACTTTCTCTCTCTATATATATATATATAAATTATTAATAAAAATAATTCGAGCGAAACCGAGCGATCGACGAGCGAGCGGAGCTTTGCTCATGCTTGGATTGAATTTGAATCGAACCGATCCGAGAGGCTCATTTACAAACTGAGCGGGAATCGAACGAGCGTTTTTCGAGCGATCGTCGAGCAGTTTGGACAGCCCTAATTGCATACATGTAATACAACTTTTTTTACATTGAGGACCGCAAGCACTTTCCCATTGCGGTCCACATCAAGTGTTCTCAACTTTGAATATATGTATTACAACTTTAGATGGAGTTTTTTTAGTTCTCATAAGTTACATATATATATATAGGGCCAGGATCATTTCAGAACCATAAATATTTACAGAACTCGCAGAACTCCTAATAAACAATCTTTTTATTTATATATTTTTATGTTTAGGATAATTTTATCATTTATTATGTGTATTTTTACGATTACATACATGTTAAGAGTAATTTTATCATTTTTTATATGTAATTTTATAATTACACATATGTAACCTAGTTTTTTTACATATATGTAATTAGTTATGACACATATATATACTTTTGGCAATTAAACATATGTAAACTACTTTTAACATGTATGTAATCAAAGAAATACATATAATAGATGGTAAAAAGATCTTAAATACAAAAACTTATATATAAAATGATTGTTTATTAGGAGTTCTGAAAGTTCTGTAGTTATTTAGAGTTGTGATAGTTATTTAGAGTTCTAAAATTTCAGAACTCTAAATAACTACAGAACTTTCAGAACTCCTAATAAACAATCATTTTATATATAAGTTTTTGTATTTAGGATCTTTTTATCATCTATTATATGTATTTCTTTGATTACATACATGTTAAAAGTAGTTTACATATGTTTAATTGCCAAAAGTATATATATGTGTCATAACTAATTACATATATGTAAAAAAACTAGGTTACATATGTGTAATTATAAAATTACATATAAAAAATGATAAAATTACTCTTAACATGTATGTAATCGTAAAAATACACATAATAAATGATAAAATTATCCTAAACATAAAAATATATGAATAAAAAGATTGTTTATTAGAAGTTCTGCGAGTTCTGTAAATATTTATGGTTCTGAAATGATCCTGGCCCTATATATATATATATATATATATATATATATATATATATATATATATATATATATATAGGATCAAGATCATTTCAGAACCAAAAAAATTTACAGAACCTGCAGAACTCTTTACATCCACTCATTTTATTTTTTTTATTATTTTATTTATGAGGGGCATTAAAGTAAATTGGGAAAATTCAAAAAGTCATTTCCTAATTTTTCTCCATATTTTGCTCTCCTCACCAATTAATTACGATTTATAAAATAATGGATAATGGAGTTTATGAACTTACCTATTGATTCACTACGATCCAACTAAAACAAAGATTACTGCAGGTAACTAAATTCTTTCTCTATGGATCCAAAATGCAAGTGTACAGATTAATTTTCATTTCATTTCCATTTTTCAAAAATGAATTGTAATGTTCGAAATTAAAAAAAAAAGGATATTTATTTAAACGAAATGTACAGAATGTTTGTTTTATTGATTCGGATCTGCATACGCTTGATTGACTTATTATTATTTACATATATGTAGTTGACTATTTTACATGTATGTAATTTATGTTTTACACATATGTAACTTATGATATATAATTCAATTACTTATATGTAATTCCCTTCTCTTTTAAACATATATAGTTATAAACATATGTACAAGTCTCCTATTTAATTTATGTATATAACAGTTACACATATGCAATTATTTTATTTACATACATACATGTATTTGTCTTATTTAGATATATGTTAATTCAAAATTTTAGATACATTTAAACATTTACATATATGTAGCTTATAATTTGTAGATTTTCATTTATGTAAGTCCACAAATGTGAAACTGACGTTACATATTTTAATTTGTGTTAATTTAATATCCATAAAAAACAAATAATAGTGCTATATAAAGTTTGTGTATAGGATTGAGAAGGAAAAGTAGTACGTAGATATACAAAGTTTGGATATAGTATTGAGAGGAAAAATCGGGATATATGTTGTTTTTATCAAATTCAAAGAATGTTCTGTTACTATTATACCCTTGCATCGTTTAAAATTACCTATTTAATTTCCATTTAATTACAATTATAGACTGATTTATTTTTAACCATTGATTAATAGATCAAGGGCTCTAGAGAGTTCTTAAGAGTTCTGTATAAAATATGAGTTCTGTATTGAACCTAACCATATATATATATATATATATATATATAGAGGCCGGTTATTGTACAATATCCCTTAACGTACATTACGTACGCGATTTGTGTATAGCATGCGATTTTGTAATTTTGGGGAGTCCGAGTTTATCAGCCATGCGAATTTATACACGTCCAGGTTTGTATAAGATGCGATTATGACATGTCCGAGTTTGTGTATAACATGCGAATATCAAATTCGCATGTTATAACGAAGGTCGCATGTTGTAAATGGCATCAATTCATTTCAAGCGGCATCAATTCTCGCATGATGTAAATCGCATCAATTCATTTCAAATGGCATCAATTCATTTCAAATGTATATCGCATGTTCAAAATAGAAAAAAAACAATTTGCATGTTTATAAAAAAAAAAAAAAAACAATTTCGCATGTTAATTAAAAAAATCGCATGTGGGTTCAGAAAACCAAAGTCGCGTCCAAGTTTGTGTATAACATGCGATTTCTAATCGCGTACGTAATGTACGTTAAGGCCAATTGTACGATACACTTTTTCTATATGCGTGTGTGTGTGTGCTTATAACGGAAAATAAAAACAAACCTGGTTATACTCAGACAAGTCTCCAACCTCTATTGCTAGTCGTGCATGAGTTTCATAGACCTGAATTATAAACATGAAAGAATTAGAAATTGTTTCAACATGAGAAAAATAAATTTGTTAACTAACAGAGATATATCAGTATGCTTTTATGGTAATTTGCAAAAAGATTGAATGAAAAATTAAAGTATACCTTAACCGTTAACTCATTGCGTATCCGTTGTACTGTAAGATCTTGCCTGATAGATTTTAGCTGGTCACATTTATAAAGATAGTTTTTCGGAGAATCTTGAACAAAACGCAAAGCCTTTTCTAATACTTCCTCTGGTCTTACCTGCGAAAGAAGTAAAGTATTAATCTCAGAATCATGTATTATATATACCATAAATATGCTATTTTGTCACATCAACTAACTTTGACCCCTCAACTTTGGCATTAACCAACTTTAGCCCCTCAACTTTAATAATTACCTGTTTAGCCCCCCAACTTCGATAATGACATGCTTATCCCCTTATTAACTAAAACAACTTTAGCTCCTCAACTTTAATAAACGAACAACTTTAGCCCCTTAACTTTAATAATGACATGTTTAGCCCCTCAATTTTAATAATATGTTTAGCCCCTCAACTTTAAGAATAAACAACTATAGCCCCTCAACCTTAATAATGACATGTTAGGCACCTCAACTTTAATTATAAACAACTATAGCCCCTCAACTTTAATAAGAAACAACTATAGCCCCTCAACTTTAATAATGACATGTTTATCCTCTCAACTTTAATAATAAACAACTTAGCCCCTCAACGTTAATAATGACATGTTTAGCCCCTCAACTTTAATAATGACATGTTCAGCCACTCAACTTTAATAATGACATGTTTAGCCCTTAACTAAAAAACAACTTTAACTCTCGCGATTTGCTTATTTTTATCTACGTTTCGAACCCACTGCGGAGCGTGAGTGGTAACCCATTAGTTTAAATTATTTAGGGGGCGTTTGGATTTGTGTACTGAAACTGATTATCTGATCCTGATTATTCAATATCACATAAATCATCTTCAAACTGAAAACCCATTTAAACTAAAAATTTGAACATAAAAAGGCAAAGACTTACAGTAGCGGGATCTGGTGCAGAAGTGAGACGCAAGTAACGTTTCTCAATTTCTTGGCAAGTTCCTTTAACAGTAAGAGAATCCCAATCAATATCTTCAACGGCCCTGCTGGCGGGACCCTCATCCAAACTGTTACTATTTGCCAACAAAGATGCAGATGCCCTTCGAGTGTACAAATTTCCACCAACGTTTTTGGTTTTTGCAAAATTAGATGCTGCTCTGTTGCCATGATTTTTTTCAAAACGCTTTGAACGACTTTCACGTCTTCTTCTTTCCTCAGGTGTATCCGCAAGTGCAATCGCACCCGCATAATACGCAGTCAGGCTTTGTTGTTCTTTATCACTATCACTATCAGAGTCACCGTTATTCAACCCAATCCGACCATCACCGACATGTTGCCGCTTAGCTGGCCTAAAACCTGCTTTATTCGTTTCTTTCTGATTTCCTATATAGAACTTAAGGTTACTAAATTTATTCTCCTTGTTTTCTGGCCTTGCAGTGGAAACCTGTTTATCCCTTTCGTTACTATGAACGAGCCCACCATATTTTACATTATTGGGAGTAAAAGACATTTGTTTTTCAACCGGTTTATCCTCTGGCAACGGTTCCCACCTACTTTTGGTACGCCTACTTGGACTTCTTCTGTTCTTCATCGGTGATGGCGTAGTTGCACTATTAGTAAGCATGAGATAAATTAATACAAGTGTTTAATCATTATGTAACAATATATAATCATCGTCTAATCTATTATTGTGCATCTGCGTATATACATAAAGAGAAGCAGCATACTCATTATTGATCAAGTTGGTGTTAGGAAGCGGGAAAAGAGGCTCAGTATCCCAGTCTCGTGTAGCAAGAGTACCATCAGTACTTGCCTTTGTAATAACCTGGAGCAATGATATATAAGAGTACTGGTAGTAATATCAACATACGATATAACAACTGTATGGTTATGCAACACAAACATGAATAAAAAACACACAACATGATGCTACCAAAACTACTTCACCTTACTCAAATGTCGTTACAAAAAAAAAGCGAAAAAATGATACTCATGTTTACCTCCTTGAGGATATCTTGACAAGCTGACATCTGTTTATCGTCCCTGCAACGAGCCAAAGCCCTTTCTACATATCCACGCAGTGATTTGGGAAGCGTACCAGGCTGCAAGCAACACAAATTTCAGTCGAGTAGTCGGTAATAACATCATTTTGCTCTCTCTGTATACATGTGTGTGTATAGAGTGAGAGAGAGGAGCAAGGTCCAAATAAGAACAATTCAATAACTTGAAAAAGGTTTAGGTGATCTAGGTGTAGAGCTGTTCAAAAAGCCGGCGGCTCGCGGCTCGCTCAAAGTTCGCTCGATATCAGCTTGGTTTACGAGCCAAGCTGAGCCGAGCCTGAGCCAAGGTAGTTCGGTTCGTAGTTGGCTCACTCGTTTATATTAAACCGCAAAATATATATATATGTGTATATACAAATAAATTATAAGCTAAAATTATAATATGTATGTTTAAGCAATGGTGTTTAATTAGTAATTTGATTATTTTTTATCAAAAAAAAAAAGATTTAAAAAACTATAGCATTATTAGTAATATCATTTAAAAAAATACAGATTAAGGCAACCTGCTTATTTCTCTTGTTGGTTTATAGTTTGCCTAAATCTAAAAACTGGTTTATTCGTTGTTTTTTTGGTTTTATGTATATCATTCTATGTAAAAAAATACAAAAATGTAAACTTGTTTTTCAAATAAAAGAGCTGGCTCAACAAGCCACGAGCTGGCTCGAGCTTTTGACTAGCCGAGCCCAAGCTTAACACTTCAGCTCATTAAGATAAACGAACCGGCTCAGCTCGGCTCGACTCTTAAACGAGCCGAGCCCGAGCCAAACTGGTCCGGCTCAGCTCGACTCGTTTACAGCACTATCTAGGTGGAACAACTGTGAAACTTAATTGGTATGCAGTGGTGTTTACTGTTTTCCCTTAAATAAATGACAACAAGAGCAACTTCTTTAAGTCAAGATATAGTCTCACCTTCAGTGAAGAATCAGCAGCAGCAGCATCATGTGATGATGCATTATCATTAGTCTTTGGAAGTGAGACACTGATATAAGCCGGTTTCGTCACTCCAATTGTAGTGTTATTGTTTTTGGGCAAACTCACCGGTAAATTGGAAGAGATTCTAGGGTTCGTTGGAATCTGAACGTTGTTTACTTGGGCCGAATTGAAGGGTGCAGCAGTTTGAGGAGGAGGAGGAGGTGGTGGTGGCAGAGGCAGAGAAGGATGATAAGTTTGTGTCAACTGATGAGAAGCTGCTGCATATGGTACATATGGTTGTTGAGGGACCTCGGGCTTTTGTTGGTTCTGGAAGCTTCCAGAAGCAGGATATAAATCCAAAGGCTTCTGAAAGTTCGATTGCATGTTACTACTAACATTGTAATTTTGGAAAGCCTGACCCTCTTGTTTCCAATATCCCTCATGGACATTGTTAACTGGTGCACTAGGCTGAGAACAAATCGCAATATTATTTAGTCCATATCAATAGCTAACATATTACATATGTTGGTAACACAAGAGAAGCATAAATATTTACGCCCGTGTATGCATGTATAGCTTGTAACTAGCTTGTTATCTTTGTTTAACTATAAAATGCAAGAATGTGTGGATACATATAAGTATGTATGGTAAGGTCGTTTTATATATTAATGTATTACATAACATAACTATATGAGTATGCTTGATTGTATGTATGGATGATAAATGAATGCATTTTTCACTATGAAATAAGAAGCAAACATGGGTTTGATAAATGATAACTGTGAACTCAATCAGTCAATCAACAAATAAGATTCATCAATAGTTTACAGGATGAATTGTTTTGAAAACTTAATAGTGAACATCTTAATATTACAGTCAGTCAGTCAGTCACTTGCGTGAACTTGAAATTATTAGAAAACACTCTTCTTAAGCAGGTTTATAGAAGTGAAATGGAACATAAACCAGAAATGGATATTGACAAAACAAAAAAAAATCACTGAGCCAGATTCCACGAGTAGGAATGTACCTCAACATGAGTTGAACTTGAAGTGTATTGTGTATAATAACAAATTCACTCATTAAGGTTAATTCATTCTTATAAGACTAAATGAAAAACTCGCAGAACAATTCAAATTTTAACATGGTAATCCATATGATTGCGAATCAATAAATACAAGAATAAGATGGCTTATATTCACATATAAGATACGACTGTACAATTTAACATTTATATGATATACAGTAAAAATATATATTATAATCACCAATTTAGTTTCTTTGCTTGCTTCCATACAAATGTGAGCAAATGGACATTACTAAGTGAATAGATAAAAAGAATGGTCAACAGTATCTCTTAGATTACCCTTCCATTGTATTTAAAGCTCCAGGGAAACGTTATATGTAACCTATCAGATTAAAGATACTCTCAACGTATTCTATAGGTTAAAACATAGTTGTTAATGGCGAATAGCGACAAACAGCGATAAGGTACCTATATGCTACATGGCGAATAGCGATAAATAGCGGGCACTATTTTATAAATAGCGATACAGTAGAAAAAAATGTTAACAAATTTTATATGTACATTATATCAAAATACCTTGGGATATACGCTATATTACATGTATATTTAACAAAAACCTAAAATCCAGCTCTTTTATAGCTATATTTAATCGCTATTTATAATTAAAAAAAAAACTCAAATCCAACTATTTATCGCTACATACAATGTAGCGACCTTCGACTTATACGCTACACTATAGCGGCCATAGCGACCGCTATTGACAACTATGGGTTAAAAAAACTTGCTCATTCTGTGAATAATTAATTAATTAATACTTATAAAGGCAACATAGCAGCTAAATTTGACAAATTGTAATGATAAGAAATTAATTTATATCATGCAATGCACTCTACGGTTGCCGTAAAAGTAGAGGCTTAGGAAAACCATATAAACTGTATAAACATTCAATAGTGTTACTTACTATCTAGTTTGCAAAAATCATTTTTCATTGGTTACTCTTTTGGAAATAAGTTCAATAACACGTAAAGTCAAGACCAGGTTTAGTATGCGATATTATTTTCTCACTGAATTAACACAACTATACGGAAAAAATAATCCCAAACCTGTACTGTCGACACTTGCTGGCTGTTTGGAGCAGAGTAACCAGCAGGCACCAAATTGGAAGAGCTGGTAGAAGCTACATTTTCTGTACCAGGAGCACAAGTAACTTCCGTTTGACTATAATAATCTGTCCACTGTTTATAATCTTGTTGGTATTGTACAGATGTTGCAGGTGCAGGTGCACTTTGAGTATTATAAGCACCGTTAGATTCTGCAGTATAGCTTGGATATTGATGAGCATAATTCGCATAGCTTCCTTGATTCCACGTGTTCGTCTGACTATTATTGTAATTCGCACTTGGATAACCACCGGAGGATGTCTGATAATCACCAGGATTGTAATAAGTGGTTGAAGAATAACTGGCGGGACCAGCATAAGACCCTGCATTCTGAAATGATGAAATAGGCTGATGAGGAGCACCTGTGCTTTGATATGCTCCTGTTGGTTGACCATATGCTTGAGTTTGACTCGGTTGTTGCTGTTGAGGATATGCTTGATTCGGCTGCTGCTGATAGCTACCATAGTAATTTGAATAATTTGTGTTTCCATACCCATATGGATCATTGTTAGGGTATGCTGCATAGTTGGCATACTCTATATTAGTTGCTCCGGAACTTGAAACGGCACCGGCAGATGCCTGTGGAACCGAACCGGGTGGCCCGGGTTCGGTATGCTGAGCATGGTTGTAGCTGGCCCAAGATGCTGGTTCGGAGCCAGGAGGTGGGGCATAATAAGATTGTGCTTGTGCATGGCTCGGATCAACAGTATGCTGCTTAAAAAAAACAAACATATCAAAATTGTATCAGCTAAAAAGCTAACATACATAATGAAAATGATCATAAGTCATCAACGCCATAACATCCAAGTATGAATCACTGAGCATACACAAATCACCAGACCTACACCTCTCGATTACAAATTTAACAAAACTACGAAACATGTATGCATTATGATGCACAACTCAAAAAAGTCCTAAAAGCTAGGAAGATTTTACATGTGGCTTTTGTTTGCCTATAATCCTATATTTAAGTAGTGTTTGTTTCGTGGAATGTAATGAAATTGGAATTGAAATTTGATTCGAAATTTAGGTGTGTACAATACGTTTCACAGAACGAAATAGAATCCGGATGGAATTGAAATGTAGATTTTGTTCCTTATGTTATTGTTCAATTCCAATTCGCTTCATTTGTTGAAACAAACAGCATAAGAAATTGAATCAAATATCCAACTTCATCCAGATTCCATTCCATTCTGTGAAACGAACACCACCTTAGTGTCCACGATAATTGCACCTTCCAATTACCAATCTCAATATTCATACATTACATACATAGTAATCACTTGAACGAACCTCCGAACAACTATAACCTACATGTTTATTCAAATCCATTATACTTAAACACCTAACCATTGAACCAATAATAGCCAACACAATATAGTCTAACTAAGCCCTAACAATCAACCACCAATGAGTAACATCAAATGATATCACAAATTATCATTTAAAAAGCATTAAACAGAGGTTAATACCAACCTCAACTGAAACTTTCTGGTCCAGTGTGGTTCTGGTGTCTGAAACTCCTCCTTGATTCATCATATCACACCATAAGCTTCCTCCTGCTGAAAGCAAAACATCAGTTAAAACCTCAAATTATAATAAAAACGATGATAAATAATACGAAGAAAAACCCTAAGTAAATCGGCGGAAAGAAGAAATCAAAGTTACGAACCTGTAGAGTCAATTCAGAAGGAAAAAAGTGGTGGCGGACGATCTGTGGATTGGATGAGGGCTGAAAAGGAAGAAATTTGAAAGGAGAAATATGAAAAAATGAATGTTGAGATTTAGGAATTAAGGAACGATCGGAGAGGGGAGAGGGCGAGAAAGGGGGATTAGTGAAAGATTCAACTAGGCGTCTACGTTAGGTCCAATTTGAGGTTCCCAATCCTGCCTGCCGGTGGCTTATATTTACATTTACAATCAATTGCTATGATATATTTACAACTATCGGCAGGGTATGCACATATAACGTATATCGTGTGGGCGTCAAAGGTGAAATTGCACTAACTTTTTTGTGAAAATAATGTTAAAAACGGCGGACAACTAATCATGCATCATATGGTGGCGTTGAAAGCCGAAAGACAAGGGAGTACATGCACAAATCAGCCTTTGTCCCGATTGTTGAGTGTTATATGCCTCATGTTCAAGGCTTGATACAAAATAACTATCGAGTCGGGGTCTCACTGGAAGCAGTCTCTTTATTTTTCATATGGGGTAGAGGTAAGACTGTCTACATCTTACCCTTCTCAGACTTTACTTTAGCTTTGCTATTGGTATGATTTATTAAGTATGATGATGATGTTATATTTATAACTAATTTTGTCTAATTTTGTTTTAGAGCATTCTCATCCAATCCATCAAAACTTGTGAGGGTGAGTTTTTATATTGTAAAGGGTATAAAAAGAGGTTGTGAGTGGAGGAGAGAGAAAATGTTACTGTTCATCTGTATATTTGGGGGGACACTGTTCACCCAGTATAATTTTTTTAATATATATTGAAAGTGGTTGTGAGTGAAGGAAAGAGAAAAATGTGATGATAATATTATGTAATTGAAAAGGAGAGAGAAAATATTTGTTTTTAGTATAAATATATTGATATAGGTGTTGTTTTTTAGTGGAATGTATGTATAATTTGATGGATTGGATGAGAATGCTCTTAATCATAACCCTAAACTTAAAAATTGTAAGGAAGAATTAATATAGGTAAGTTTCACATAAAGTCTTATTTAAAGCATTAGGATACATAATATCTTATTTATGTTGCCTTAAATCTTTAATTTGAAAGAACTTAAAATATATGATAGTGATTTTGTGTTTTTATATGTAAACTAGTGGGATTTCTCACGTTTTGTAATGGGCTTTCTATTGGTATTAATTTTGTTGGTTACGTTATCGGTTTGGTTTGTAACAGTACCGGTATGATATAGGTGCTTGGTATAGTGATGTGTTTGAAAGACAACATGATTTATTGTAAAATGACATGTATTAGTAATGCTTTGTATGCAAATCATGTTAGAAGTGATTATTGTTTGCTATTATGAGGATTTGCAAGTAAAACCCTAAAAACTAATGATTCCAATTAAAATCTGAAGTTAAAGCTAAAGAAATGAAGAATAATCGTAAAATTCAATGGTGTACAACATGTACCCTAGACATAGTACGGATCGTACCGCTAGACGACAAAAGAAGAGTCGGAAACCCTAATGACGGCCCATTATTGTTGGATACGACTCGTACTCACTTAGGGGTGCGAATCGTACCTACGTCGCAGAAACCCAAAATTTCACTATAAATAGAACGTGATGGTTGGAAACTAAAAAAAGACTAGGAAGACGACTGAGAAGTTGTTTTAGATGTTGTTCCAACCCATTCTAACGTGAATCAAGGCTAAAACGCAAGCATATCAAAAGTGCAGATTGCTAATGAAGCATTGCAAACTGGTGTGATTATTCTTTTAACTTTTGTTCTTAGACCTTTAATCATGTTTTTGTGATGTTGAACCTGAATTTGTCTGCCTAACCGCTTTATAGTGGGTTAGGTGTGATGAATATTAGTTAAATGGTTTGTTTTGAATTTGAAAATTAGTGTTTGTGTGATTTCTAATTGTTAGTTGTCATTAATTAATGATATATATAATTGCATGTTAGAAGTTAGTATTGTCATTAGTTTGTGTGGGTTAAACCTATCATTCCATGAGGTATTTTAATCCTATCTTTCAGTGAGGTATTTCAATTTGATTTGGTTTATTCTATCTTCAGGTTATATATCGATCGTTAATCAAGATCTTGAACCGTACCTGATAATGAGCAAACTTATATGTGGGTTGGTTAAACACGTGAACTACCTATGGGAAGGGTCTGAATAAAAGGATCTGAAAACTAGTTAGGGTTTTCTTTATACTGAACTTGTATGGGTCGTATACCGTAACGTCGTTAACCTGTAAGAATCCAATTAAGAAAATTGAGTTGCTAAGATCCCAAATACCATTTAGCTTTTGTAACAAACTTCTTCTCACCATTGGATTGGTTTCTTTATCATAAGATTTCTTTAACTTTTCAAGTTGTTCATCAAATGCAATGTCTGGTTCATCTTGGTTGAACAATAGTAGTGAGAAATCAAGCTTCCTCCAAAGATATCTAGGGAATGTAATGGAAAGGATTCGAATGCATCCACATACCAACTAGTATGAATAGGACAACCACATGCTTTGTCTTTTTTATAATACCTTTAATCCGCGTCAGCTCACTGGTTAATACATCTAGAGTTTCAACATAAACTTTAATTAATATTAAAGCAAATGTTTTGTTGATGTTTTATTTTAATTCGTGTTTTCTCGAAACTTGTCTTTATTTTGGTGTATTGTATGCACCTATGTCATATATAATTCTTACAAATTTATCTATAGTTGACTTATAAGATTTCAAATGCCTTTTTAGCAAAGCATGCTGACTTTCTACCATGTTTGTTATTCGTTCTCTGAAATTGAGATGTTGATCAATCCATGCAAACACAAACATCTCCATAAGATCCAACTCTCTATTTGTGACTATGACTCATGGTAGCATGTAACGGTCTAGTGTATGTCTCAAACCATTTAGAGCCCATTTAAAATTATCTATTTTCTCATTTTGTATGAGTGTGGATACGATACAAATGTCTTCTTCGTTGAAGTTAATCCAACAATTTAAAGAAAAGGGAGGCGATACATGTTCGTCTTATGCATGGCATCCAAAAGAAGCACGTTTGGGAATGCACGCCATATTTTCTATTGAAGTTGGATTCATGAAGAATAAATCTTGTACCTGATTGGAATGATCACCTTTATGAATATAATGGACGTATCCACCGCTGTGCAAAGATTTTAACAGAGTTTGGATATGGGTGCTTCCAACTTTTTGGGCCATCTATATCTTCTTTGGTGCTTCGTAGATAGTTTCATTTGTGGAGATGTTTTGCCTATTATCTTCTTTAATTGAAGTGAGAATATGATGTGGTTGAATGCTTATTATTATCATGTCTTCCACCATTGCGAACTCATTTTAGATAACCTTTTTGCATAAGCATGCCCCTCCAAAAAAATGAGTGATTCATGGTTATGTTGGTCACATTTTACTTCTATTTTCCAACCTCCAAGTTCTTTGTGGTGTTTTGCTATAAGCTGAAATGGACATCCAGTTTTCTTTGTCCCTAAATGTGTGGTTGACTTTTTTGTTTCTTTGTACACACCACCACGATTGCACATAAGATAAGCCTTGTTGACGAAGCCTTTATGGGTCTTCTTCATTCTTTTTGTGACAACAATGTAACCAAGACTATGTATTGTGTTTTGCACGTTGTGCATCAGCTCCTCCCGTGTCTTGTACACCCACTCATTATGAAATGTTGAACTCGTATTGGAAACATAACCTACGTTTGAATAAATTGCTTTAGAACCAGACATTATATATTGTCCCTTTTGGCTGTTAAAAACGTAATTAGTTACATGTAAAGCTACCATTGAGGTTGGTGGTCCAGTGACAAGACAAAACCTTTTAATACACTTAATTATGAGGTTTTAGGTTCAAATCTTACAAAAGGCAAAAAAAATCGTGATTAAAAAAAAGGTTACATGTAAAGCATATAATTAATAATTAACGCTAAAAAGCAACAACAATCTTACGCTAAAATATATGTAAGGCATACATGATTTAAATTTTAAACAATATTTAGAATTGGAAATGACTAATGCAATGTGTATATATGATTAAAAAAAGTAAAGAACTGCAACTCAAAATATTTTTTTTACAACTTTTGGCATAGAAATTAAAGAACAAAAATGAACTCATCAAAAACACAAAGACAAAGGATTCGATTCTGGTTGTTTCACCAAGTGGTGCGTAAACATACAAATTTATTGACAACTGTGGTACTGTATTATCAATAACAAAACATATGTGACAAAATTTGAATACTGTTAGTGATTATGTTTGTTTTTTCTTTTGACATAACTAATTTAGAGAGTGTTTGTATTTCCTAAAGATGATCATTTTTTAAAAAAAACATGCCCATAAACAAAATACTACATACCTGTTGGAAGCATAAGGAAATACACACTTGGGTCTGCAAACGTTTCATTGTGGAAAAAAATAAAAAAGAAAATAGAAGGTGGTGGTGTATATTAGAAAGAATGTGGTGAAAAGTACATAGTGGATGCAAGTTGTTACCTAAACTTAAAAAATAATAAAGGAAGTTGAATAAAAAGTTGTTGAGTATCAAACATTAAAAAGAAAATAAAAAGTTTGATGCGTATTCTCAAAAAGTAAGTTTAAATGACAAAAAAATAAGTGGTGTATTTGTAGTTAATGGTGTATTAAACCCATACCCCAATCTAGTTACCGAATACCGATAGACTTCAAACTTGTGATTTTATGAAGTGAACTAGACTAGACAGGCTTTTGATTTCAAGGCAATTTCGAAGGCTGAACAAGTGAACAATTTGTTTTGAGAATGAAAATCTAAAGACTTGCTATGATTTTAATTTCAATTTTTAGAGTTCAGTTTTCATTTGGAGCTGAAGGTCTCACTGGAAACAGTCTTTTTATCCCCTGGGATAGTGGTAAGACCTGCCTACATCCTTATACCCTACCAATAGCTTTGATATGGGTAGGAGTATACTGGGTACGATTGATTGATATAGTTTTCAGTTTTCAAGATGTGTCGGGAATAATAAGTGGTTGAAACAAGTAGCTTTACTATTTCAATTTTCAACTTTGAAGAAAATAATCGAACAAGGTGATCTTAAATGTTTATTGTGAACTGAACCACGTGGTTGTGGGTTCGAGTCTCATGGATGGCGCCAATGAAGAAACACAAGTCTAATCCGCAGGGGCTTAGACCTAATGTCTCGATCGGGGGTTAATCCTCTGGTTTCCATGAGCTCAAATCCACAAAGAATGATTTGAAAAACTAAGAGAAAACATCATAAACTCGTCACTAGAAAGAGAGGTGGGAGGTTCTTCTCATAACTAGACTCTGGCGTGTCACACCCCGATATTTCCACGTATTACCGGTGGACCCGGTGGGGAGTATCGTGACGTAGTTGATATCATCATAGTCAAACAACACAATTTAAATACACAGCGGAAGCAAAAGATGAATCACATTACAAACCGAATAAAAAGTAATATCAAAGTATTACAAACGGACTGTAAAGGATCCACATGCGGATCAAAAGATAAAAGATCATTGTTCAACAGACTTTAACATCTAAACCTTGCAAGACTTGATTAATGATGCCAGGAGTAGCCAGCCTATTTCGTCTAGTACCTGCACTTAGCCTTTTTGGAAAATACGTCAGTTTACACTGGTAAATACAATTAACTGACTCATTTTGAAAAGAGTTTAAGAAAATTAGTTTGAATACACAAGGCACAAAATATCTTTTATAACTTAGGATAATTATTTAAATATAATCTTGTATACAGTTTTACTTATTTGTCGTCCGTCAGGGCCGGTTAGAAGAGCCGGACAAGATTAACTAACACGCCACAGGCATAATGCCCACAAGGTTTATTCCTTAAAGTGGGTTACCAGTTTTTACATATGCAATTGTCAGGTGTATGCCTACACCCCGTACTTAGGTCGTTGCCATTTCAATGAATGATGCCATGGATATCCGGGACATGGTCATTAACCCCCCAAGGGCCATATACCAAATAAAACAGATTAAAACGGGTTATGTAAATATATTAATCACAATCCGATTTAAACAACTACATACCCGACCAAGCGGTATTATTATAATACCGTATCCCAAGCCCGTATAGGGAAAATAAGTTAAAAGTATTTACCTGAGCAAGTATAATTCACAAACAGCGAGTGCAAGTAGCTTTTACCGGGCTCCTAATCTGGAACGAAGGTTTTTAATAACCTATTAGATTCCTAACGGGTCTTAATTAAGCCTAAACTTAGACCGGTTAGTTTTAAGAGAAGATACGGTTCAAACGCATGATTAAGCGAAGACCGGATTAGAATGTGGTTTAGACTCGACAAGTTTGTATACTTGTATAATATGGGTAAACTAAACACATTCTGGATTTTGAGACAAAAATGATAAGGTTTGACCCGTTTCGGCTAATTTATGCAAACTAGTTACATAAACTGATCCGAAAGCGAAAAGTGCGTAACGGGTAACCAAATGATTCATGAACAGGTTTCCTAAGTTAATATGCCTTAAACATGTTGTGATATCAGTAGGATACCTTCCATTATGCCCAAAACGAATTTAAACTCAAAATATGCCCCGTAGGGGCATTTTGGTCATTATAAAGCTTATAAAAGAGTTTAAATAAAATCCTGAGTTTCAGGTCTGATATAATCAGTAAAAATACTTATTTTTATAATTCATAACAGTAGGGTATGGCATATATGTGAAATTTATCTTTTATAACCAAACTATGCACCGTAGGGGCATTTAGGTAATTTCACATAAACTTTAAAGGTCAAAACAGGGAATCTGAGTTAAAAACTTTTCTTTACTGTTAAAATATATATATTTACTTAAAACATTAGTAGGTACAAAGTCTTATACGAGAAAAAAATGGTTTTAATACATACTATGCGTTTTAAACGCGTAAAAAGACGATTTTAAGCGATTTCCGGGTTTTTAAAGAAAAGCTGATATTTTTATTATTCCAGAAGACTCAAAATATTTTATTTACTATATAAAATCAGTAGCAAAAGGTTTGGTGTCAAAATATTATGTAAAACTCATTTTATAGACCAAACGGGCAAAACCGACAATTACTGAATCAAAGCTATAACCCTATGTTATGCTCAGCCTAAAAATAAATAAAAATCTTCAAAAATACCAAAATATTATTTTACATCAGTAGGTATAAATTTTGGTATCAAAAATTGGATAGGCTTTATGCTAATTACGCCGTTTAATTAATAAAAAGCTTTCTAATTACGCTATTGAGCATAACTCTTAATCTAGACCTCAAACTGATGTGAAAATTTAGGGACATGTTTATAAATCAGTAATAAAGATTATTGTCCTCTCACATTTTCAAAATTCTTGTTTTAAGGTCAAAAGGGCATTTTGATCAATATTTAGGCATATAACGGAAACATGTACATGAATCGAATAACTAATGAACCAAGTTGTATAATCACAGAGGGTTATACTAACATGTAACTTGGTCCTAATAAAGCTCTAAGCATTTCTAAAATATGTTCTAATGGTTCAGAACTGAAAGTCAAAGCAAAAGTCCACTTATGCGACTTTCGGTTCTGAACCGAGCTTATACAGAAAATTGTCGGGTTGAACATGCTTAGACATGTTCTTACATTAATTACCAACTTATACAAGTGATAAAACAGGTTTCATAGCTTCTATATTGTTAATTATGTGTTTATGCGAAAATTAGCTTTCTGTTGACTTTTTATAATCAAGTTTGACCCGACAATTGACCTAGTTAGAGTGGGAATCAGAGGGTTCCCTTTTAAGGGTTTATTACCTATATAATTACCAACTCAAAGCTACTTTTAATTCGAGAATTGACTGGACCATTAGTGATTAATCACTAAGTCAAACCTTAATTACGATGGGTTTGACTTTAGGCCATTAAACTACTAAAATTGAATTAAGAAAGGTTAAGGACACTTACTGAAGTCCTATGCATGACTAAGGATCCTTAGGAAATGGTCTTGAGCTCCAGGAATCTCCAGAACAAGTGTTTGGAAGCTTTTCAAGTGAAGTGCTCAAATGTGAGTTCAGAAGTTGCAACAATTGGACTTATTTATAGCCAAGGAAGGTTCAAGAAGATGGATACAGGTGTTATGGCAACTCCAGGGATGATTACAAGTGTTAAGGGACGTGTTTCAAGCAGCTAGAGGGTGGCAAACTCGCGGAATCGAGCAAACATGCAAGCTGCCACGTTAAAAATCATTTTTCTGAGCTGGCAGTCCATCGCGTCGCGCGACGGAGGTGTGTCCAGGTGGTGGCGCGACGCCAGCAAGTGGCTGGTCTGATCAACAAGTTTCAAACAATGTCATTTTCACCCCCTGGACCTTCTAATGCGTAATTTCTTCCATTTTAAGCACTTTTAACCCATGAAATTTAAATTTCTATGATCCATGAGATATAACCAATCATCATTAGGTCCGGTTTAGTTAAACGATAACCGAAAACACAAGTTTTGCCTCATTGACGCTTTTAACCCCTTAATTACGAAAGTTAACGTATCTTTCTCATATGATATCGAAACCTTGTGAAATTTTTACCACTTATTCTTGGGAGTATAATTAATCGTTACAAGGCTTCGGGTTCGATAAAAGGTCACTCAGAGGTATAACTTAAACATGTTGACACTTTTAACCCTCGCGTCTTGTAAACTTTCACATTCTTCCACAAACGGTTTCATATGCTTCATGATACATTAGTTTTAGGGTATATACATCATGTAGGGTTGTTAAAAGGCAAAATTATCAAATGTTGACACTTTGTATCCTTATATACATATACTTTCTTCGTTTGTCAACTTTAGTCCCTCATATTCAATTTGTTACACGTTTAAAGTCCACGACACGTGTCGATACTATATTGGACATGATTTTACGAGGTGTTACATGGCGTGAGAATTAGTATTGTTCTTCTAGAGAGAGATGGAGAAAGAGAGAAAGGACAATGTATAGAGTGAGAGTGTATAGTGCAAGGTAATAGAGATCCTTAAACCTTTGGAGAAGTGTGGTATTTATAGTCGAGAGGTTGGAAAAGAAATGATGTGTAACAACTCGAAAATTCATGTCCTATAATGTGTTGACACGTGTCATAGGTTTGAACGTGTGAAAGAATGTTATAGAAGGATGAAAGTTGACAATCATGGAAAGTATGTGAATATACAGGTTCTAAATGTCAACAGTGAATAAATATACTTTACATTAACCCTACGTAATGCTCATACCATCAAACGAATAAATCATGGGTCATACGAAGCTAATTGTGAATGAAAGTGAGAGATTACGAACTACAGGGGTTAAATGTGTCAACATGTTTAAGTTATACCTCTGAGTGACCTTTTAGCAAACCCGAAGCTTTGTAATGGTTAATTATGCTCACTAGAATGCATGATAAAAATTTCACCAAGTTTCGTTATCGTATGAGGAAGTTATGATAAAATTCGTATTCGAGGGGTTAAAAGCGTAAATGTTGAAATTCACGACTTTTCGGGTGATTAAAAGTTAGCCAAGGACTTAACAAAGATAGTATAAGTCTTGAGGCCCTTAGAATTCAATTTAGAGGGCTCATTGTGCAAAACAAGACGTGAAAGCGACCTTTAGAAGGACCGGGGACCAAAACTGCAAATAATGGAAACTTGTTTTGGCAGGTCACCACATGCTCGCATAGCGCGAGCAGTAGCCCCTATGCCGTCGCGCTACGCGACGGCCTTACCTGATCAGAAATCTGAATTCTTTGGGTTCTTGTCTGCCATAGCCCTTGTAACCGACTTTAATCCGATTTTCCTCATCTTGCATGACCCCTAAGAAACCCCTAGACACTTAGGGACATCTGGAAGTGATCCATGGCCATTGTTAGGCTTGTGTGTCAACAATCCATGAGTTCTTGAGCACTATATAAAGGGCCAAGGTTGCAACCATTTCTTCACACCTTCCATCAGCATTTCTGATCATTTCGGGAGCTCCAAAGCAGGCTCAAGTGATCACAAATCGTGCATAGGACTTCAGTAAGTCTGCTTAACCTTCCTTAGTTGAGTTTTTACTTAGTTTTAGCTTAAAAGTCAAACCGTCGTAATTAACGGTTGACTTAATGATTAATCACTAATGGTCCAGTGATTAGTCGAATTGAAAGTAGTTATAAGTTGGTAATTATATGGGCAATAAACCCTTAAAAGGGCACCCTCTGATTCCCACTCTAACTAGGTCAAACATCAGGTCAAACTTGTTATTAAAAAGTCAACAGAATGTTTAATTTCTAATTTATGCATAATTAGCAATGTAGAACCCATACAACCTGTTTGGTCATTAATATAACTTGGTAATTAATGTAAGAACATGTCTAAACATGTTTAACCCGACAATTTTCTGTTTAGACCCGGTTCGGAACCGAAAGTCGCAAAGCTTTGACTTTTGCTTTGACTTCAGTTCTGACCTGTTTTGGTATGTTTTAGAAATTCCTTAGAGCTTTAATTGGACTAGGTTACATGCTAGTATAACCCTCTGTGATTATACACATTGGTTCATTAGTTATCCAATTAATATGCATGATTCCGTTAATTGCTCATATGTTGACCATTATGCCCTTTTCACCATAAAACGTGATTTTTGAAAATGTAAAAGTGTAGAAACCTTAGATACTGATATATAAACTTGCACCCAAAATTTGACATGAGTTTGAGGTGTAGATTGAGAGTTATGCTCATTAGCGTAATTAGAAGCTTCTTTAGCGATTAAACGACATAATTAGCGTATAGCCTATTTAAACCTACTTTTTGATATCAAACTTATTACCCACTGACGTACTATATTATTTTGGGATTTTTGAAGATTTTTAATTAATTTTAGGCTGAGCATAACTTATAGTCATAGGCTTAATCCGGTAATTGTCGGTTTTGCCCTAACGGGCTATAAAATGAGTTTTACATATCTAATCGACTCCAAACCTTTTGCTACTGATTTTAAATGATAAATAAATTATTTTAAGTCTTCTGGAATAATAAAAACATCAGCTTTCTATATAGAACCCGGAAACGGCTTCTAATCACCTTTTTAAGCGTTTTTAACGCATAGTATGTACTAGAACTATTTTAAACATACAAGGGTTGATACCTACTGATATTTTAGGTAAATTATAATATTTTAACAGTAAGCAAAAGTTGTTTAACTCAGACTTCCGTTTTGAGCTTTTCGGCTTATGTGAAATTTCCAAAATGCCCCTACGGTGCATAGTTTGGTTATAATTGACAAATTTCACATATATACTTTACCCTACTGTTATAACTTATCAAATTAATTATTTTTGCTGATTACATCAGACCTGTAACTCAGGTTAATACTTAAACTCTTTTATAACCTTGTAAATGACCAAACTACCCTTACGGGGCATAGTTTGTGTTTAAATTCGTTTCGGGCATAATAAAAGATATCTTACTGATGTCACAACATATTTGAGGCATATTAACTTAGGAAACCTGTATATGGCTCTTACGTTCACCCGTTACGCTTATTACGCGTTCGGTTCGGTTTATGTAACTAGTTTGCATAAATTAGCTGAAACGGGTCAAACCTTATCGGTTTTATCTCAAAATCCAGAATGTGTATGAAATACCCATATTAAGCAAGTCTTCAAACTTGTCGGGTCTAAATCACATTCTATTCCGGTCTTCGCTTAATCGTGCGTACGAACCGTATCTTTGAAACTAACCGGTCTAAGCTTAAGCTTAACTAAAGACCCGTTAGGATTCTAATAGGTTATTATAAACCTTCGTTCCAGAATAGGAGGACCAGTAAAAGCTACTTGCATTTGCTTATTGTGATTATTACTTTGCTCAGGTAAATACTTTTAACTTATTTTCCCTTTACGGGCTTGGGGTACGGTATATAAAATACCGCTTGGTCGGGCATTAAATCTTCCATCGTATGGTGGTTAATTGATAATTTAATCGGCCCGTTTAAATTGTTTTGTTTGCTTAAAGCCTTTGGGAGGTTAATGACCATGTCCCGGATATCCTTGGCATCATTTTACGAAATGGCCACGACCTAAGCGCGGAGTGTAGGCGTACACTCGTCAGTGCATAAATAGATAATGTGGTGTGTCTATTGATCTTTAACCCGGCATGACCCGGGCTACTGAACGCATAAGGAACATGTAATTCTTTTACAAGTTTATATATATTTAAATAATTATCCCAAGTTATAAAAGATGTTTATGCCACGTGCATCCAAATCAATTTTCAATCATTTTTAAAATGAGTCAGTTGATTGTATTTACCAGTGTAAACTGACGTATTTTCCCAAAAAGATTAAATGCAGGTACTAATCGTAATTGGCCGGATTTCTCCTTAGCATCAATAGAAGTCTCGCAAGCTTAAGATGCCTAAAGTCTGTTGAACTACTGTTTCCTATTTATTTTGATCCTTCTGTGGACAAAACTTTCGACTATTGTGATACTCGATATTACAAGTTATTAAAGTTGAAATATATCTTTCATTTGCTTCCGCTGTGCATATTAAATATTGTGTTGTTTGACTATTATGTTGCCAACCACGTCACGATACTCCCCACCGGGCCCACCGGTGACACGTGGAATTTGGTGTAACACCTGTGCCTCCACGGCCATCAAACAAATACCAAACCAATGAAATGTGTATCATTTGCACATATCAATTTTTTTTCAAATTCAAACTCTAAATCGCTTTCTGGAAGGTTATACGCGCACCGACGCGTAAATATAACCAGTTTAACGCAACAAACACTCCGGAACATCAACATATACTTAACATACCTTAAACAACCTTTACATAACTTAGAAATAAGTTTTGAAGGCTTTGGTATGGCAAAAACAAGTTAATTCGCTTACAGGGACTAAACTTGACAAACTGCGAAAGTATGCCAATTTGAACTGTAACGAACATTCCGGAACATGACCATAAGTTAAACATACCATAAATATCCTTTACATAGCTTAGAAATAGGCTTTGAGAGGTTCGGTGTGCTAAAATACACTTTTGGGACATTCAGGGACTAAAAACGTCAAAAAGTGCACAAGTTTGCACTTTCGCGCATAACTCACGTTCTGAATACATCCGGACATCCAAAAATTTATGTAAGCATTTTATTTTAGTGTTTGGCATAATAAAAATCCATTCGTCACGCCATTTGGATCGTTTTTCGCGCTTATGCGCATTCCGTCGTAATTAACCGAACAACGCAATTGTACGGCTAAACGAACCGACCTCTGAGATATTTTTGAGCACATTTTAAGTTCCCTATACTTTAACTTCATTTTTGAGCTTTGAAATGGGGTTAACGGGCCTTAAACGCGTCGGAAATGACCTTATAGCACAACAGGGACTAAAATGGTAAATCTGCCAAACTTGGCCCTTGCGCACCGTAATGGTTATTTGTTACGGTGCGCAAGCAATGTCCAGATGCAGCAAATCGTTTTTGGCTGCTGTTATCTGCCCCTAGACATTCTCCAAAGGTCAAGTGCCACTTGTTAAACTCTTATGGTGGCCAAAAATCAGTCACCACAACATTGCAACAAGTGTACGGGCTAGATCATTCCCTCTTTTCCAAGAAACGATCCTAACGGTGGACCGAAAACTATAAATACCCAACTCATTTCACTTCTTTTCTCACTAGAATCTGATCAATTGTGCTCTAAGTTGAAACCTTTGTTTCATACATGAGCTATTTTGATCTAGATTAGCATTCGGGGACCCTTCGTAAGTGTTCCTTCGTTCTTTTATTGCTTTTCGAGTCTTTTTGAGTCCGAAAGTCAAACTTTGTTTGACTTTCTGCATTGACCAGTTTATGGTCGATGCGAAGTTCGTTTGAACTTCATAACGTGAGCGTGATCACGATGGTTATAGTCCCTAGTGACTAGGGCTGTAAACGAACCGAACGTTCAGCGAACAGTTCATGAACCGTTCGGCGGGAAGTTCGTTTATGTTCGTTCGATTAGCTTATCGAACGAACACGAACAAAAAATTTGGTTCGGTTAGCTTAGCGAACGAACACGAACACAAGTCTCGTTCGTTCGACTGCGTTCGTGAACGTTCGGTAATATGTTCGTTTGATTATATTAAAAAATAATAAATAATAAACCTTTTATCTAAACATATTGAAAACTTAAAACCCTATTTTTTTCTAAGTTAGCTAAAATTTGGACATTCTAAGACATTTTTTGGGATAATTATGTCTAAGTTAGTTAAACTTTATTCATCGTTTGGTGGTGTGGTAAACTTCTTGTGTTTTGATTTATCATTTGATGGTTGTATTTAACTACTTATATCCAATGTTTAATGATAACAATATTTTCTTTTTTTTATTTTCAAGTTATATGTTCGTTTGCGTTCATTTTTATTTGCTTGCGTTCGTTTGTGTTCGAGACCAGTGTTCACGAACTGTTCATGAACAATTGAATTTCCTTAACGAACGAACACGAACATAAACTTGTGTTCGGTATGCGTTCGTGAATAGTTCGCGAACATGTTAATTTCCTTAACGAACAAACACGAACATGACCTTGTTCGTGTTCGTTCGGTTCGTTTACAGCCCTACTAGTGACTATACGTACTGATTACCACGTTATCTAGGCTCAGTGACGAGCCGTAGTTTCGGTCAGAATACGTATTCTTGCGTATTTTGTAACCAAACTACTCTTAGGTATCACAACCGTTTGTTGTGATACCAAACCTGTTTTCTAAACTTAGTTAAGCATGTTTTAACATGCTTAGCTCGTCACTTTTAGTTTAGTGCTTATATAGGGTCGTCAGGTAAGCGATCTAAACAATCGCTTATACTTTCGAACCCGACCCATTTGGTCGATCATTAGGATCCGACCAAACACATTAGGTGACCATAGTAGGTAGGGAATAACCTTCCGAGGTTATACCCTATGGTCACATCGTTTGAGTAGTTGTATGATAGGTAGTTTATATGCCTTAGGTAAATTACCAGAATACCCTTTTCATGAATAATTGGTAATTAAGCATATGTAACCTAAACTTTTGTCACATAACTGATTATGTAACATGTTTAGGCATATAACACTTGTCATAGGACTAGTTAGGCGGTCCGAACGCGTTTCACGCGAACGACGCCTTAAAGTAGCATAAGCTACCTAAATGGGTCGCGATGGGTCGAAAGCACTTAGGTTAGGTTTCATTTAGTATGTAGGCTTTGTTAAACCATATGACAAAAGTCTCTACACTCGTTTGGTTTACGAACCCTCATTCTATCCGATCTTCCGATTTAGGTCCGGTTTATTAACATAAGTTACCTATATTAGGTGTCGTTTGATATCCGTGATCTCTAGCATTGTTTGGTTGTCACTCAAGGACTACTGAGCATTCTCAAGTGAGTACATAGACCCCTCTTTTACTGTTTTCCAAACTGTTTTGGGGTGGAACACATGTGCCTACTTGTTACTTTCATGCTTTCCTGTTTTCACATCATATACTTACTATGTTCATTAGTACATTTATAGTACATGATTTCATTGTGTTTTATGCTATGTATGTCCATTGTGTGCATACTTAGTACATTATATTACATTGCATCTCTGTTGCATATGTTCCAGTAACATATGGACACATTGTTTTACAGCTCTACCTTGTATGTTTACTCTAGCATACTAGGTACATTATCTTCATAAAACATGCTTACATTTTGGTATGACATTTGGTTTGTTTAAACTATACTATACATTCATTAACATTTGCTACGCCGCTCGGTAGTAGGTAGTGGTACCATAGGACTTGACAAATCCCATTCCTGAAATCTCGGGTTTGTTTGGACGTAAGGAATGACCGAATCCGAATACATATTCTTTTGATAACTCATTTTTACATAGTTATCCGACTGTCGCAAGGCTTGGATGTATGAATTTTCACAATACCGCATAAATGTTTATATCAGTATAGCATGCATTTACTACACAAAACATAACTTTGATTTAAACCAAGTTTTACTTCAATACTTTGTTTTGTACATTTTTACTTATGGTTTAAGTAGTCTTATTTTACTTACCATACATAACATTTGTTACACATTACTTGACTACTTTTGGACTATTAACATTTGATATGATTTATAAAAGGACTTTTGACAATTGGTTTAAACATAGACTTATTACATTTGGTGGTTTGTTTAAGTGACTTAAGTAACGAGGCGTGTGTAATATGATACAAGCATGGTGGATACGCCGCTGGTACTTCCTATATATAAGTGTTTGTATGGTATTACATATCGTAGCGTTATTTGAATCATTTCAGTTTATGACATATAACATTTTATACAAATAACATACTTTTCACAATACATTGTTTTATAAACAACTTAACTTATACAAACTCATTTTACATGGTTATTCATTTAACCATGCATTATTCTCTTATTTATACGTATCATCTGAACTTATTGTTTTTCAAATGATTTACAAAGACAAAGCAAATTACAAGGTTCATGACTAAACATTTTCTTAAACAGAAGTCATGAATCTTATTTTCACAAAACCTATGTACTCGCCGGCATTTTTATGCTGACGTACCTATTTTCACATGTGTTTCAGGAAATGAAGCATAGGATTGATCAAGATACACTTAGGCGGACATGGGCCTTAGTGACAATAAAAAGATGCAGACTAGTTATTTATGTTATGTTTCTTTAATTATCAAGACATTGTAACTATTTTAATCAATAAAACAATATTTCAATTCCCATGTGTTATGAAACAATGATTCTGTTACAACACTCCCCGATGTTTCCGCCACGTTTGGTTGTCCTACGTGGTCGGGGTGTGACATTCGGGGTGTGACAGGTTGGTATTAGAGCCAACACTGAGTGAATTAAACACTAGCCTTTTGTGTTTAATCTCAGTTACACAATTGCACATTCCAAAAACTTTCGAGTCTAGACAAATAACATAGGACAAATTCTACTTTGGTTTGTTTTGTTTTGTCCTTTATTTTATATATTCTTGTCGTTATCTTATGTTGTATCGACAGGATTAAATATGCCGCCAAGATTCTTTCGACGAAGAGGACGAGGCAAGGGGCCAATCACCGCCCCCAATGACGACGAGGCCGGACCTTCGCATATGCGAGCTCCTACCACCACTGCGAGTGCTGACCCTAGAGAAAACCGGAGGAACCTTTTTGAACCTGCTAGACGATCTGTCTCGCATAGTTCGACACCTCCCATTCACAACTCATACGGACTACAGTCGGAAAATGAGCCCGACAACCCTCAACCTTCTTACATACCTCTTCAGCGATCCCTATCGCATAATTCCTTTGGTAATCCCACACCTGTTTTTAGGGGCCGGTTTAACCCGGCAAATTACATACAAGAACCAGTGGGTTTTAACCCATTGGGGCCAGAGGATCATTACTCCGGCGATCATGCAGAGGATATGGACGAGGACACCGATCCCGTCGAACCCGCAACCGGAACTCCCAACCATCCTATCGAGGTCTCGGATGGTTCGTCTTTTCATGGATCACCCTACCATGGTCCGGACAGTTATCAGACACGATTTAATCAACACGAGTGGTATTTTACACCCTCGCATCATTCGTCGCCTCATCAGCAGCAGCAGCAGGATCCCTCTGAGGATTCACGATTCGTGGCAGTCACGCCACCGCCTCCACCGCCACCAGTTCAGCCGGCACCTCCGCAACCGCCGAGGCGTAGGAGAACAGGCGCACGTATGTCTGCGCGAGCAGGGGATTTCCATTTTAGCTCCCCTCGACACTCAAGTGGCAGTCATTATCCGCCACTTCAGGAAGACCCACAAATGGGTGGGCCTTCGCACCTAGTTGCACCGCAACCACCACCGATGGGTTTTGATAACCCGATTCCGGCATACACTGGTTCTATGGCGTATAACCCGTTTGAGCAGCCGATGCACACCAACTATAACTACGCCGAAGCCGACCCATACTTGGTAGCGGCCAACTATAACACCCATCATCCGAAAGGACAGTATGGAGCTCCATGGGGAGTAGGGTACCCAACTCATGGGTACCAAATACCTGCAAGACCTATAATCCGGCAACAATCGCAACCGCCACGGTTTTCCCCACCTGAAAGGGAAGAAATTCTTCAAAGGTTGGACCAAGTGGAGCGAGATTTTCACAGAGACCGTAGGGAGCGACAAAGTTTCTTCCAAGGATTGACAAGCCTAATAAAAGGGAAGAGCAAGAAGGACCATTAAATCCTTCCACTATTGTTGTAATTTCCTTGTATCAGTTGAGCCCCTGCGTGGGCCTGTCTTGCTGTATTGACCCCTACGTGGGTATGTTTGTTTGCTTTGACCCCTGCGTGGGTCTATCTTTTTGTTAACCCCTACGAGGGTATATTGTTTTTTTAAGTCCCTGCATGGACTAGTATGTTGTTAAGCCCCTGCGTGGGTAAATCTTTGCTTAAACCCCTGCGTGGGTGATTTGTCTATTTGAAAAGTCCCGTTTAGGGCGATATGTAATCTTTTAATAAATCAATGGAATGTAAGTTTATAAATTTCATTTTTGCCATTATGTGCATAAATAAATTATATATGAAATAAATAAATTAAAAATCATTCCTTTTAAATATAATCTGCCTACTTTAAATGTTAATTAAGAATCTTAACGGTATAACCTAGCCTCTGTGTCATTATAAGACCGGGCCAAGATGGTAAGGCCTATTTAAAAGATTCAAATTCCTGTTAACATCTGAAAACATGTTAACGCTCCTGGCAGAAGTGATTTGTTAAAAATCACACACGTCATTTTTATATAAGGATCTTTCCAAAGATTCCAAACCCAACTTAATGATCTCTGAATCATGGGTTTAAATCATCAATTAAGATGATCATATTTTGACCATACATTGGTAATGTAGTGCCTACGGGCCTTTCTCATTTTCATATGAGACAAAAGACAGTAATAGTCTATGACCCTGTCTGAAAAAGGAAAAGAACTATGTTCAAACCTTCATGCCTTGATTCTCTGAAATCATGGCTTATAATTTAAAATGTCCTTGTGACTAGGCCTTTTGTGCTACTAATAAAACTGTTATTGTTTTATAATTAGGATAAATTATAATAAAAATCCTAAATAAATATGATTAATAAATTAACCAAATATGGTCTATGTTTACCATGGTTAATGAATTGCCATAAAAGACAATTCCATAATAAACTCCCAAGTAAACTATTGTACTTGTTTTATGTAACAGTTCAATTAAAATGGCTGACTCGGATGAAATTAATAGTCACCCAGTGGAGAATAATGATAACGCCCGAATTAATATAACGGGTGCTGAACTGAAAGCGTTAGTAGACGACGCAGTTACAAAGGCCTTAGAGCGGCAGTATGAAGAATATAGTGGGACTCGGAGTAGGACCCTATCTACACCGCATTCGAAGCCACCTTCCAAGAAAGAAGAACCAAAGAAAGATGATGATCGACTCTCCTCAAACCACCACAGTGCTCCATCTCAACAGATTGTACTAAATCAAGAACCCCGTAGTAAGGGTTGCTCCTATAAATACTTTGTTTCCTGCAAACCCAGGGATTTCACTGGGGAAAAAGGAGCCATTGACTGCATGACGTGGTTAGATGAGATGGACACAGTAGTGGATATCAGCGGATGCGCTGAGAGGGATATAGTCAAGTTTGTGTCTCAATCTTTCAAGGGAGAGGCTTTAGCCTGGTGGAGATCACTGATTCAAGCCACTGGGAAGATCCCATTGTATAACATGTCATGGGAACAATTTGTTGCCCTTATCAGGGAAAACTACTGCCCTCAACACGAGGTTGAAAAGATTGAGTCTGATTTCCTATCGTTGGTTATGCAGAACCTGGACTGCCAAGCTTACCTCACGAGCTTCAACACAATGTCCCGATTGGTCCCGTATCTGGTGACACCGGAACCAAAAAGAATAGCTCGTTTCATCGGGGGTTTAGCCCCAGAAATAAAGGCAAGCGTGAAGGCCTCTCGGCCAGCTACTTTCAGATATGTAGCTGACATATCCTTGTCACTCACACTCGATGCGGTCAGACAAAGATCGCTGAGGAATAAGGATGCTGAGAAAAGGAAACGTGAAGATGACAATTCACGTAGGTCAAACAAGAAGCAGCGGGGAAGCAATGACCACAGGAAAGGGTCTGAGGCAAAGAAGGATGGGCATCAGTCTGGTGATAAGCCCAAGTGCAAGATCTGCAAGAAACAGTACTTCGGGAAGTGCAGGTTAGAATCGAACTCGCAGACTCAGTCGAGAACTTTTGCCTGTGGTATATGCAAGTCCAAGGAACACAAGACCTTGGATTGCAAAAAGTTAAAGGATGCAACCTGCTACAGCTGTAATGAAAAGGGGCATATCAAGACCAATTGCCCAAAATACGCAAAGAAGGCTGATGACGGAAAGAAGACCAATGCTAGGGTCTTCAGAATGGATGCAAAGGAAGCAGTACTGAATGACAATGTGATAACAGGTACATTCCTCATAAATGATGTCTATGCAAGAGTACTTTTTGATTCAGGCGCTGATAAGTCATTTGTAGATAATAAGTTTTGCAAATTGCTGAATTTACCTGTTAAAACCTTAAGTGTGAAATATGAGGTGGAGTTAGCAGATGGCACCATAGAAACCGCCTCAACCATATTAGATGGATGTTCCATATCCATTAAGAACCACTCTTTTCCTTTGTCCCTACTTCCTTTGAAGTTAGCTGGTTTTGACATCGTGTTAGGCATGGACTGGTTATCTCATAACCAGGCCCAGATTGTCTGCAATAAGAAGCAAGTGGTGATCAAGACTCCGTCTGGTGAATCACTTACCATTCCGGGAGATACCCGGTATGGATTGCCTGAGCAAGTGACTATGCTCAAGGCCTCTAAGTGTTTGAAGAAGGGTTGTGTCATCTACATGGCACAGGTGACTATCGATGAGCCGAAACCTAAGATGGAAGACATCCCCGTCATTTCTGAATACCCTGAGGTTTTTCCTGAAGAACTACCTAGTTTACCACCAGATAGGCAAGTGGAATTCAGAATTGACATCATCCCCGGAGCAGCACCTGTTGCTAGAGCACCTTATAGGCTGGCACCAACAGAGATGAGGGAATTAAGAGCACAACTAGATGAATTGCTAGCTAAAGGTTTCATTAAACCTAGTTCGTCTCCTTGGGGAGCGCCAGTCTTGTTTGTCAAGAAGAAGGATGGTTCGATGCGTCTGTGCATCGACTATCGTGAACTTAATAAAGTCACTATAAAGAATAGGTATCCTTTGCCCAGGATCGACGATTTGTTCGATCAATTGCAAGGGGCAAGTTATTTCTTGAAGATTGACTTGAGGTCAGGCTACCACCAACTGAAGGTTAGAGATGAAGATGTACACAAAACTGCATTTAGGACTCGTTATGGTCATTACGAGTTCCTAGTGATGCCTTTTGGGCTCACTAATGCACCTGCCGCGTTCATGGATCTCATGAATCGCGTTTGCAAACCTTACTTAGATAAATTAGTCATCGTTTTCATCGACGACATTCTTATTTATTCGAAGAACCAAGCTGACCACGAGAAACACCTTCGCTGTATTCTTAAACTTCTACATCATGAGAAGCTCTATGCCAAATTCTCTAAGTGTGAATTCTGGCTTCGAGAAGTCCAATTCCTTGGACATGTGGTTAGTGAGCGTGGTATCGAGGGGTTAAAAGCGTAAACATTGAAATTCATGACTTTTCGGGTGATTAAAAGTTAGCCAAGGACTTAACAAAGATAGTATAAGTCTTGAGGCCCTTAGAATTCAATTTAGAGGGCTCATTGTGCAAAACAAGACGTGAAAGCGGCCTTTAGAAGGACCGGGGACCAAAACTGCAAATAATGGAAACTTGTTTTGGCAAGTCACCACATGCTCGCGTAGCGCGAGCACTAGCCCCTATGCCGTCGTGCTACGCGACGGCCTTACCTGATCAGAAATCCGAATTCTTTGGGTTCTTGTCTGCCATAGCCCTTGTAACCGACTTTAATCCGATTTTCCTCATCTTGCACGACCCCTAAGCAACCCCTAGACACTTAGGGACATCTGGAAGTGATCCATGGCCATTGTTAGGCTTGTGTGTCAACAATCCATGAGTTCTTGAGCACTATATAAAGGGCCAAGGTTGCAACCATTTCTTCACACCTTCCTTCAGCATTTCTGATCATTTCGGGAGCTCCAAAGCAGGCTCAAGTGATCACAAATCGTGCATAGGACTTCAGTAAGTTTGCTTAACCTTCCTTAGTTGAGTTTTTACTTAGTTTTAGCTTAAAAGTCAAACCGTCGTAATTAACGGTTGACTTAACGATTAATCACTAATGGTCCAGTGATTAGTCGAATTGAAAGTAGTTATAAGTTGGTAATTATGTGGGCAATAAACCCTTAAAAGGGCACCCTCTGATTCCCACTCTAACTAGGTCAAACGTCGGGTCAAACTTGTTATTAAAAAGTCAACAGAATGCTTAATTTCTAATTTATGCATAATTAGCAATGTAGAACCCATACAACCTATTTGGTCATTAATATAACTTGGTAATTAATGTAAGAACATGTCTAAACATGTTCAACCCGACAATTTTCTGTTTAGACCCGGTTCGGAACCGAAAGTCGCAAAGCTTTGACTTTTGCTTTGACTTCAGTTCTGACCCGTTTTGGTATGTTTTAGAAATGTCTTAGAGCTTTAATTGGACTAGGTTACATGCTAGTATAACCCTCTGTGATTATACACCTTGGTTCATTAGTTATCCAATTAATATGCATGATTCCGTTAATTGCTCATATGTTGACCATTATGCCCTTTTCACCATAAAACATGATTTTTGAAAATGTAAAAGAGTAGAAACCTTAGTTACTGATATATAAACTTGCACCCAAAATTTGACATCAGTTTGAGGTGTAGATTGAGAGTTATGCTCATTAGCGTAATTAGAAGCTTCTTTAGCGATTAAACGACATAATTAGCATATAGCCTATTTAAACCTACTTTTTGATATCAAACTTATTACCCACTGACGTAATATATTATTTTGGGATTTTTGAATATTTTTAATTAATTTTAGGCTGAGCATAACTTGTAGTCATAGGCTTAATCCGGTAATTGTCGGTTTTGCCCTTACGGGCTATAAAATGAGTTTTACATATCTAATCGACTCCAAACCTTTTGCTACTGATTTTAAATGATAAATAAATTATTTTAAGCCTTCTGGAATAATAAAAACATCAGCTTTCTATATAGAACCCGGAAACGGCTTCTAATCGCCTTTTTAAGCGTTTTTAACGCATAGTATGTACTAGAACTATTTTAAACATACAAGGGTTGATACCTACTGATATTTTAGGTAAATTATAATATTTTAACAGTAAGCAAAATTTGTTTAACTCAGACTTCAGTTTTGAGCTTTTCGGCTTATGTGAAATTTCTAAAATGCCCCTACGGTGCATAGTTTGGTTATAATTGACAAATTTCACATATATACTTTACCCTACTGTTATAACTTATCAAATTAATTATTTTTGCTGATTACATCAGACCTGTAACTCAGGTTAATACTTAAACTCTTTTATAACCTTGTAAATGACCAAACTACCCTTACGGGGCATAGTTTGTGTTTAAATTCGTTTCGGGCATAATAAAAGATATCTTACTGATGTCACAACATATTTGAGGCATATTAACTTAGGAAACCTATATATGGCTCTTACGTTCACCCGTTACGCTTATTACGCGTTCGGTTCGGTTTATGTAACTAGTTTGCATAAATTAGCCGAAACGGGTCAAACCTTATCGGTTTTATCTCAAAATCCAGAATGTGTATGAAATACCCATATTAAGCAAGTCTTCAAACTTGTCGGGTCTAAATCACATTCTATTCCGGTCTTCGCTTAATCGTGCGTACGAACCGTATCTTTGAAACTAATCGGTCTAAGCTTAAGCTTAACTAAAGACCCGTTAGGATTCTAATAGGTTATTATAAACCTTTGTTCCAGAATAGGAGGACCAGTAAAAGCTACTTGCATTTGCTTATTGTGATTATTACTTTGCTCAGGTAAATACTTTTAACTTATTTTCCCTATACGGGCTTGGGGTACGGTATATAAAATACCGCTTGGTCGGGCATTAAATCTTCCATCGTATGGTGGTTAATTGATAATTTAATCGGCCCGTTTAAATTGTTTTGTTTGCTTAAAGCCTTTGGGAGGTTAATGACCATGTCCCAGATATCCTTGGCATCATTTTACGAAATGGCCACGACCTAAGCGCGGAGTGTAGGCGTACACTCGTCAGTGCATAAATAGATAATGTGGTGTGTCTATTGATCTTTAAACCGGCACGACCCGGGCTACTGAACGCATAAGGAACATGTAATTCTTTTACAAGTTTATATATATTTAAATAATTATCCCAAGTTATAAAAGATGTTTATGCCACGTGCATCCAAATCAATTTTCAATCATTTTTAAAATGAGTCAGTTGATTGTATTTACCAGTGTAAACTGACGTATTTTCCCAAAAAGATTAAATGCAGGTACTAATCGTAATTGGCTGGATTTCTCCTTAGCATCAATAGAAGTCTCGCAAGCTTAAGATGCCTAAAGTCTGTTGAACTACTGTTTCCTATTTATTTTGATCCTTCTGTGGACAAAACTTTCGACTATTGTGATACTCGATATTACAAGTTATTAAAGTTGAAATATATCTTTCATTTGCTTCCGCTGTGCATATTAAATATTGTGTTGTTTGACTATTATGTTGCCAACCACGTCACGATACTCCCCACCGGGCCCACCGGTGACACGTGGAATTCGGGGTGTGACATGATGCTGATTGGATGAGGTGTCATTGTTAAGGAATATCCATTTGGTCCTCTCTGACGTGACAGTTAGTGCCCACAAAGGTGGGAGTATGACCGCGAGCCCTGATTGGCTACACATCACTTTCCAGATGTACTTGGTATCTCATCTGCCATCAGGCATTAGTGTAGGTTGAGGATAGGTGAAGTGGCGCGCTGTGATTAGCCACATGCTGCTGTCGGCTGTACTGTTTGTTCCCTACACGATGGCACATCGTGGGGATCTATTACTACAGTGTCTGGTGCATGTTGATTAGATGTGGGGCACTTTCACTATGTAGCTGGCTTAGCATCGGGCCTGCAGGCGGATCGTTGTGACTAGTTGATTGATTTTAGGACCATACCCCTTCAGAACTGAACCAAAACACGTTTTCATCTTATGTGTATGCGGTTTTGTTTTGCCTGTTTGATAAATCGAAACCAAAAGGCCCTTTTAAGTGACTTTTGATAAAAGGTGAATGTTCCAAAACTTTAGTATTGTTTTAGATACCCAGAAGTTACACTAGTTTTATCTAATAGTTCATGAAAAGTGGTTTTCTATTGTTTTAGACAATGTTTGAAAAACTGGTTTGTAAATCATCGGGTTGAGTTCTGAAATGATTCAATTGGTTGAATTGGGTGGTTCAATCGGGTTACTGATTAACCCTGTAAATTTCATAAAATACAAATTCATCTCAAAAAACAATCCAATCTCTATGAATTGATCATGGTTTTATGCAAAGTAACTATTTTCTTCTAAAATATCAAGGGTGGAAGGGGCACCATGCGGTGACCCCTTCGGTGAGCCTCTTTACCGATCGGGAATTGGCCGCCACCATTAAATCAGTAATGGTGAAAGGGTGAAACTGTGTGTACTCACTGAATGAGAGAGGGGAAAGAGAGGGGGGTTAATGGTGGGCCCCGGTCTCCTCCAACCAATCACACATTTATTTACTTTTTTTTGTTTTTTTTAAATAAAAATTTGTTTGGGTAAAGCACCCATAGTGATTGAGTGTAAAATGGAGAGTGAAGAGTGGAGTTGACATAACATGAAATTATTGGCTATGAAAAATGTTTACTACTCCCCATTTGGGGAGCACCCCTTCCACCCTAAGCATTTTAAGAGCATTGTTAATACTTATAAACAATAATACATTGGACGAGGTGGGTAACAGTTACAACAACGATTAAATACTAGAATGGAAGACAATAAGTTAATTACTAGAAATAAGGAAGGTTGGTATAACCTTAATATCATATTCTAATAAAAAAATAAAAAAATAAAATTTAAGATCATGCAAACCGGTTCAACGGTTTGAACCGATAAGACCAAAGTTACCACCGATAACCAGATGCCATTTGTCTCGTTTCCACACTACACCACCACCTGATTCAATATTCCCATTTTACAAACCAAACAAATATGGAACCTTTTCAGAACGGCAACTCCACCGTCACCACCGCTACAACGCCGTCGGTCACCACCACATCCCTCCCATCACATCACGACGGAGTCCGTACATCCAAACTCACACAACTAACCGAGTCCTTAAAATTAGAACATCAGTTCGTAAGAGTCCCATTCGAACACTACAAGAAGACGATCCGTGCAAACCACCGTGCCCTTGAAAAAGAGATCTCCGCCGTCGTCTCTGCTCTACCGGATACCAATCATCTCTCCCAAGACGAAGCCGTTCTGCATCTCAATTCGCTTGTCTCCCGATTACAAGGCCTCAAACGGAAGGTAGTTAATTGTTAATTCTGTATTCTTATAAACTAGGGTTACGGTTATTAAAATAGCACTACTTGATTGTTATTGTATTAGTTGATTAGAATATATATTTAGTTAATCAGTGTTTTCTAATTTGTAACAATTCAGTTTTCTAGGGTTACATTTATCTAAATGCAGTATTTGATTGGTATTGTATCAGTAGATTGGAAAATGTTTGGTTAAACAATGTCCTTTAATTAGCAACAAATCAGTTTTCGAGGGTTACATTTCTCTGAATGCACTACCTTATTGTTATTGTATTAGTCAAGGTTTAAAAGAACGGAACCGAGGCGGAAATAAAAAATAAATACAAAAATTATATATTTTGTAAAAATAAAATAATTGACACAGAAAGTCTAAAACATCAAAAACACATAAAAACATAAAATAATTGACACAGTAAGTCTAAAACATAATAAACAGACATAACTCCATGAGGCGCACGTTTTTTACCGCCTCGGCTAGAGGCGTGCATACAAAGATAACCCCATGAGGTGCGCCTCATGCACGTTTTCTTACCGATTCGCCTCGAGGCGCGCGCCTCAATTGTTTTTTAAACCATGGTATTAGTTGATTGGAAAGTATTTTGTTAATCGGTGTCTTTTAATTTGAAACAAATCAGTTGGAAGATGGGAGTAAGGTTGAGCATCTACAAGAGCAACGGTGTCGGGCCAGACTTGATCATTTGGAATCTGCTGATGGTGACGATATATCAGAGTGGAAGAACATGTGATTGAAGCGAATACTGGTGGACTATATGTTGAGAATGTCATATTATGATACTGCCACAAAGGTTGCCGAAAGCAGCAATATACAGGTATGGCATTGAATTTTTCTATATGTGCTGTTGGGTAACTGTCTGGTGCTGTTTTTATTTGTTTAAACTATTGATTGGTCTCATAAACTTAATTGGGATCATTTAAATCTGTAGCATATCCAATGATTGATTACTTATTAAAGCATAATGATTTAACGATTCTTATGTTAAATTTATAGTTCAAGTTAAAATCTGTCTTACTGTCTACAATAACAAGCATTGAAGCGTTGATTTTTAAAAGTATTTCTTTATTCTAAAGTTTTTTTAATTAATTGTTTCTTTTTCTTTTCTTTTAACAGGATCTTGTTGATATTGATATTTTTTATGAAGCCAAAAAGGTTATCGATGCTCTTCAGAATAAGGAGGTCGCTCCTGCTCTAGCCTGGTGTGCTGACAACAAGTCTAGGTTAAAGAAATCTAAGGTACTTTCTTTTGAGTAGTTACATTCAAATGGACCGTTCATCTGCATGAAAAATTAATATGTATTGTTGAAATTTTGTATGAATTTGGCTGATATCGAGTTTGTTTTACTTGATGACAGAGCAAATTTGAGTTTCAGTTACGACTCCAGGAGTTCGTTGAATTAGTACGCAGTGAAAATAATGTTCGGGCAGTTATGTATGCCCGAAAATACCTTGCACCATGGGCATCTACATATATGAACGAATTTCAGAAAGTTATTGCCACACTGGCTTTTACAAGAAATACCGGATGTGAGATATACAAGGTTAATGTTCTTGTTCATACATGCTTGCTCAAATGAGCATAAACAAAATTGCTATATTTATATTAGCGCCCTTCAAATCTGTTAAGGTAATTGAAGACTAAGATCATATTTCGTTATTGTTAGGTACCTAGGCTGTTAACCTTATCTGAAATAGCATTTTTTTAACGCGACTTATATGTCACTTACGGCTATAAAAGCTCGCTGGTTAACCTCTAACTAAATCACGCTAAATAACTTGATTTTATGGCAGGTTTTATTTGAACCGAAGCAATGGGATTTCTTAATGGATCAATTCAAACAAGAGTTTTGTCGGTTATACGGCATGACTCTGGAGCCATTGTTGAATATTTATCTTCAAGCAGGCTTATCTGCTCTGAAAACCCCGTATCCTATTAAATCATTATTGGTTTGTTTACATTGTTTTCAAATCATAATAATTGGTTACATACATCAGTTATTTAGAAATACAGTTAAGAATCGTATAAATGCATTGCTTTGTATCATTTGAAGCAGGTTCTATTTTGAAGTTGGTTTTTTTTGCTCAAAAGTCGTATTTTGGGTTTGTTACTTGACAATTTTTAGATTCTGTTATGAGGATGACTGTACAAAAGAAGATCCTTTGTCTCAAGAGAGCTTTCGGAAGCTTGCAATGCCGTTGCCCTTCTCAAAGCAGCACCATTCAAAACTTGTTTGCTATATAACAAAAGAGTTAATGGATACAGAGAATCCACCACTTGTCTTACCGAATGGCTATGTTTACAGCACTAAGGTAAGATATGTTCTCTTTTGAACACTTTTTGTTCACTCTTCACTTTAGTAATTAACCAATGAAATACCAATCCTGTCTCAACAAAGTTCACTTCACAAATTTATTGTCTGAACAGATTTTATATTGTATAATCTTTCAAATAAATAATATAAAGAAGAAAAATCTTTTTGTGATTAGAAGATCATCCACTTGCTAGTTTATTTTACTCAATTTTTAGGGTCATAAGAACATTTGGTTTTTGTTTTGCAGGCTCTTGAAGATATGGCAACCAAAAATAATGGAAAAATCACATGCCCAAGAACAGGCTTGGTTTACAACTTTACTGAAGTCACCATTGCATACATCTCGTAGTAAAGCCACTCATCTGAGTGGAGGCCTGTTACAACCTTCATCATCGTCTTCGTCATCTTCATCACATATGTATGTATATATATGTGCGCGTGTGTATATATACGCTAAGTACCTTCTTCCTTCATAATTGTTTTATTTGTAACTAAACCAACCATTGATGATGGAAACCATTTGTTTGAATGTAAAGTTTGTGCTTCATGTCGATGATGCTCTCAATAACCGACACGCTTAATAATGCACGTTTATAATAATTCAAATGTTTCACGTATTAATGCATGCACATGAGTTCTAAATTGTCTGAAATTTAACAGAGATAGTTAACATATTAACCTGAGAATGCGAGTTGTTACACACGCCCCGTGCGCCTTGTGCCTCAGTACCACGGGCCATGCCTTGCCAACCAGTCAGATTTACTAGGATTTGCTCTAGGTACGGATCGTGCCTCGCGACCAAATTCTGCCTATAAATTTGAAGCTACTCCAACCATTTCCATTGTTCAATTCTTCTCTTTACCCCCTTAATACACTCTAGTACCCATTTTCTCTTAGTTTTGTAAACATTATAAGAACACACAAGTAATTTTCAATCTTGTGATGATTGATACAATCTTTCCAAGTTTGTCAAGTTCTATCTGTGAAGCCATGAGTGGCTATAGTTCTTGTGGGTACTTGAGGGGAAACAACCCCTTGATGAGAGTTAACTAAACATGCTATGGATTAACAAGAGGTGTGTGTTTGTTAATGACTGTAAGTACTAATTACCATATTGAAAATAAGTTTACTAAATCCTTAAAAACAAACTAATAACCTTATAATTATTGAGTCAAACGTTCATGCTTTTCTATGAGTATGTAGTAATAACATGTTAATTACTTGAAAGAGGGTCAGAGGTTTTGGTTCGATACTTCGGGTTTGAGTAAGTCTTGCCTTGGCGTGGTGACAAAATCTAAGGGACGAGGACTTGGTTTATATCATCATTGCTACTTTTGGGGAGATAGAATTAAACCAAGAGGTTCATTATGAATGGTGGTATAAACCCCTAATGACTAGACGAGGACTTGGTTTATATTATCATCGCTACTTTTAGGGAGATAGAATATTGTGATTGGTGGTATAAACCCCTTATGACTACTTTTTACTTAATACTAAACCACAATGGTGTATAGTTTTCCTACTGATTCTATGGTTCTATGGTATCTTTACCTCCAACCTTACAGAGTTTAACTTTTTTTTTTGACAGGTGAACTTCACAACAGACGGCTAATTTACACCCGCAAGACACAGGCCCGCCACCACTTATTCCGGAGTTTAACTGCTGATTCTATCCATTATGGTTGTGTGACAAGCCCAATTTAGCTAGGTCATCATCCATATAGTCTAAATTACATACATCATTATACGTGGATCATATAGACCTACTTTGGCATTGACTAGGTCATACAACGTGTAGCATGTACATGACTAGGCACAATTATAGTATGTCCAGTAATGAATACTAGCGTCAACGAACACGCAAGTGCTATTTCAAGCTAAACACGATTGATAGACGATCTTAAACAGCGAACAACGGTGATATACAATTTGAAATAATCAAACAGCCTTTATAAAATTTCGAGACCGAATCAACCATAGAAAGATTTTAAGAAAATTTGGTGAAAGTGTAAATGGTATTCTCTAATCCTTTATTTCACAATTGCATGTGTGAAACAAGTGAAAATAAAATAAAATGCATGTAAGGTGACCACATTCCATGTAGTGATGCATCTTATGATATCATGTAGAGTATAATTATTGTTAAATTTCAACAACGATAACAGTCCCAAGCTATACAAATGACCAGGAAGATGCAGCACCATCTTATTGATCAATGCAGTTCAAATTGGTTTGAACTGAAATCGACTATATAACCCGACTCCTTTATATGCAAACAACACATGCACAATGGATACAGAACACCTAAATCAGACATTTAAACATTCTTATTATGCTTATATACTCATCACCAGACTTTTCACTTTTAAGATCTATTCTGTCGGCTCTTGAATTTGAATAGATGTTTTCGCCAAGCTTGCTTCCAGTTGGTTCAGTTCATCCATATCCAGATCATCATCATCATCAATGTCAGAATTCCCGTCTTCAGAAACAGCTGCTACACTTGTCGATGAGCTTGGGCCACCGGTAGATGAACCATTCCAAGCCTGCAGTTGAATGTTAAGGGGTTAAAAACAAGCCGAGCTACTTGAGTTTGTCTCGCTAAAAGCTCGAATCTAGTGGAGCTCAAACGAACTCAAGTCTGCATTTGAGTTCCTATTAATAAAAAGCTCGAGCCCGAGCTTCACATATCGAACTTCACTAGGCTCGTGAGTCTAAACGAGTCTATTAATTATATAACTTTCATTTAATATATGAAAGAAATATACATAATAACTATTACTGTACATCAAGTTAAGATAAAAGTAACTAAATAGCGTATCTTCTTATGTTATATATAAAAACTATAATGATAAAATATATACCACAAATGTATAGACCCATGTATTACACAGAGTTGTATAACAGAAACGATATAATTACAAAATTTTAAAAAAAATTCATGTAATTGACGTACTTTAATTACCATATAATAGTTAGCACAACTAACTTGAACAAATATATATATATAATGTAATATAAACAAATATTATTTTTTAAAGTAAATAAAAATAATTTTATTGGTAGGTATGCCATAAATTAGATTTGTTATTCTTATTAATAATTGTTATGCAGATATAATTAATGATTAGTTATTATAAAATTATGATCTAAGTTAACGGTTCTATATGACATAAAATATTTTTCATAATTAATGGTGAATTGATTATGTCACAAATCCGTAAAAAAGTTAATAATATTAGAATAGGATTATGTTACTCTTTCCTACTTTATAAAACATTTATTTATTTAGGACCATGAAGGGATTGGGCAGAAAAATATTTATGAGGATATGGTGGGTGACTAGGGGTGCAAACGAGATCGGCTAGAGAAAAAGCTCGAAATGAGCCAAGCCTTATCGAGCTCGAGCCTAAAATAAAGCTCGTTTATCAAGCCCGAGCTTGAGCCGAGCTTGTGAAGCTAGTCAGACTCGTTGAGCCTTATCGAGCCTTGGTATGATATTAGTTTTTATCAATATATAATAACATTTAAAGTGGTCTAGTAAATGAGCCGAGCCGAGCCAAACCTAAAAATAAGCTTGTTTAGTGAACGAGCATGAGCACGAGCCCGAGCTTCATTTATAGAGCTCACGAGCCTAAATGAGTCTATTATTTATATTAGTTTTATATAAAATATTAATTAATAGATAATAAATGAGCCGATCTCGAGCTTGAGAACCTACCAACAAGCTGAGCTTGAGCTCTCATAAGTTAACTGAGCTCGAGCTCTCATAAGTTAACTGAGCTCGAGCTCGTTTGCACCCCAAGTGGTGACACATGTCCAACTTTGTATTTATTTATTTATTAGGTAGTAGATATAAACTAATGAATAATAAACAAGTTGAGCACACGCCGCGCTCAAGCTTGAAAAACTACTCATGAACCAAGGTCGGGCTTGGGCTTTGAAAATAGAGCCCGAAATGAATCGAACTCAGACTTAGGTGAGCTTGCGCTCAGCTCGGCTCGTTTACACCCCTAAATTCAATAGCTGAGAGTCAGGATACCGTGTTGATGTTGTTATCAGTTGGTTCTTCTTCACGGTTGTACTTCTCATACGCCTCAGCATCATCCACAAATACACTAGCGTCGGAAAGAAATAGCTCTCGACCGCTGCACGTCCATTAAAAATTTTAAATAATTAATGCCAAGTGTTTTTATCAATAAAAAAATAAAGAACGTGACACAAACCTCATGCGATCATTCTTAGCCCTCTCGGCTCTTTGAGCAGCCAAACCGGACTCTCTTTCTTCCACCTTCTTCCTTTTCCACTCCATGAACAGATCAGTCGTCATTGGAGTTGTGGTTTTCAGTTTCCCACGCTAATAGCATCAATTCACAAGCATTAGTAAGAACCAAGGGTCAATATAAGATAAAAATGATATGATAACAAACACGTTTCAAAACTGAACCCGCGGGTGCTAGTTAGTTTTCCGTTTCCCTCTGTTCTCTACCAATTGTTCTACTTTGACTTTCGATGTCAAGCACATTACTATCAATTTTTGAATGTTATAGGTTATCGGTCAAGGACTGATGTTTGAGATATAGGTTATCGCGGTGGGATATCCGTAATTTGAATATCATGCATAATTTATATATATAGCAGTTTAACATTTACAATTCAGTATGCTCTCTTACCATTAACATATTAACCTTTTGCAACTTGCAAAACACTAACAATTGTAGCAAGCATGAACTGATTAAGACTTAAAACACTAACAATTGTAGCAAGCATGAACTGATTAAGACTTAAAACACTATTAGCAGCAATAAGAAGAAAGAAGAATGGTAGAACTAAGAAGAAATGTACTGATATCGGGAAAATCGCTGATATAACAGTCAAATATCGGTGATATGACAGTCAAATATCGGTGATGTATCGGTCAAAATTGTCACTATCGCCGATAATATCGGTAACGATATTCGACACCAATATATTACATGGGGACCAATATTAACTGTATAGGTTAGTTATATAAAAAAGTAAAGTACATGAATGGTCCCTGTGGTTGACCAAAAATTTGGAATTGGTACCTAGTTTTCCAAAACTACAAAGACGGTGCCTGTGGTTAGCACTATGTATCGTATTTAGTCCCCAACTTTTGCCAAAAGTACATGGATGGTCCCTATGGTTTGCACTTTGTAACGCGTTTAGTCCCTAACTTGGACCTGCTGAAACGTTAAGATCTGTTAGCTAGGGAATAAATGAGTTACAAAGTGCAAACCACAGGGATCATCCGTATACTTTTGAAAAGCTAGGGACCAAATCCAAGATTTTGGTTAACGACAGGGACCATGGATGTACTTTACTCTATATGATATGAATATTGTTAAAATTTTTATTAGACAACACATTGTATACTCTCTTAAAAGAGAAAGTCGGTGGCTTTTGCCACCGACGTTTTCTCCGTTTTGTCTTATATACATGTGCTAAAACATTTCCTCCGTTTTGTCTTATATACGTGCTAAAAAGGTGACTTAATCCATTCGTTTATACCATGTTTTGTCCTTATCTTCTTTGTAAGAAAATTGTGAAGACCAAAAAGTAAAAACATGGTCAACCGTGTTTCACCCTTTGTCTAACTTGTACGTACAAGTCTACTCCATGTGTAGTTTTTAAAATATAAAAACCCGTTAACTAAAGGTAATAAACTGCTAATCTTAGTGGCGGGGCTTGAACAAAACTCGATAAGTGCTGGACTCTTAAAAATCTAATATATGTTAAGCACAAATGTCGGTAGGTTTCCCCACCGACATTGTGAGTTGTTAAGTAAATTTAATTATAATAATTCACACCAAAAGCTGCATGGTGGAGTTGGTAAATACGATTTTTGATAACATATCAGTCATGGGCTCGATCCCTATTCCTTCCAACTATTTTTCTTTTTGATTTTTTCCTTCTTTTTTCATTTCCTTATAACTTCTTCAATATAAATTGCTTTTCTCAGATTCGTATACTGCGTCATTCAGGAATGATAATGTTTTCTATATATCTTTGTTTACGTGCATCATGCTCTTTAGCCACCTACAAAGTCTAACCCCTAAGCTTTCACGCAATGCCGCATATTTGTGTGTTTTAATGTTTTATGCACATGGTTAAAAACTTTGTATTATACACCTTCAAGTAATTGTCTTTTGGTCATTGTGTTTTACGAATTACACGTAGCGTATATTATGTCTCACGCATTGTGTTTTACGAATTATGTGTAGTGCAATGCGTCTTACGCATTGTGTTTTACACTTCGTGTGTGACTGCACGGTTCAACCCGCCGTGCGCCGCCGCAACGCGCGGCGGGCAACATACTAGTATTTATATGCAAAAAAGATTTTTTTTTAATTTTCACATTAAAATTTACATCGAGATAGTTGGTAAACGGGCAACAAGTTGCGCCGCTACCCCTTTTTGAATAGCAAAACTAAGTCTTTTAAAAACTACGTCCACAGAGATCTCGGGGTCATAACATTACTATGCATGACCCTTTGACATTCAAAGTCAAAGGAGAAACAATAATAACGGATAATGAGAAGAGTAAAGTACACGGATAGTCCCTGTGGCTTACCCAACTTATGGATTTGGTCCCTAGCTTTCCAAAAGTACACGGATGGTCTCTGTGTTTTGTAATGCATTTAGTCCTCAACCAACAAATCTAAAAGTTTTAGCATGTCTAAGTTAGGGACTATATGTGTTACAAAGTGCAAACCACAGGGACCATCTGTGTACTTTTGGAAAGCTAGGGACTAAAACAAAAATTTTGGTAACCCACATGGGGACCATGAGTGTACTTGACTCTAATGAGAAATACCATTTTCCTCAAGAACGGCCGACAACCACATCTTTGTTTTTTCCTCAAACGATACAAATTGGACCGACAATATGGAAACATTAAATGAACAAGAAAAACAAAACAATAACTCGGCTGGAAATAATACTCACTTGATCCTCAATCTCATCCTCGATAGCTAGCTTGTTGGCTTCTTCTTCTAAAAGCGCCTTCATTTGCGACTTCAAAATATAACCCGGAGGGAGTGCATGCCTGTAATGACACTCTTTGTTACCATTCGGACAAACCCAGAACCAACCGTATTGTTTCTTCTCCACTAGAGGTGTACAAATCGGTTAATTTGAGAAACCGGTTTCGGTTTTTTAACCGAACCGGTTTTAACCGGTTTCAGCAACCGAAAATTAATAACTGGTACAACCGGTTATAACCGGTTTTATAACCGGTTTGTATAATAACCGGTTTCCGAACTGATTAAATTAACTGATTTTATAACCGGTTTAATATAACCGGTTAAAAAAACCGGTAAAAAAACCGGTCTGCAGGAAATGTCACAGAATGCTGTTTTTGATGCTGTTTTGCTGTTTTTTAGCCTGTTTTTAAAAAAAAACAGCAGTTTTTTTAAAAAAACATAAAATACAAATTGTAAAAAGTCAAAACATAATATCATTAAGTCTACGAACAAACGGAAACATAACATAAGGAAATAAGAACGGTACGAACGCTAAAGCGTAACAACGAAAATACATAAACTTCATACATAAACTTCAAATATTAATCCGCACGAAGGTCCACACTAGTATATATATTTTTTTAGTGGGACGAGAATAGTAATATATCTTGAACCGCGTCTAATCTTCTTCGGCCGAACCCGAACTCGAACTATTGCGGAGTAATTCATCTAGTTCGGCTTCTTCTTCGGTCATTGGGGTTGTCATTTCGTTTCGAACCTCGTCTTCGTACACTTCGGCTTCGTAATCTAATTCACCCTCGAGTGAGCGTATGTGTTGACATCTCTCCGCCGCATCCAAGTAGTCTTTCAAGCAAATCGACATCTCAACCGCCTTTGGTGTTGACCACTAGCGGTTTGTTGTTTCAACGCCCTACAAAACGGTTTTTCGATGTGTTGTTTCAAGGTGGTGTTTGCCCCAACGGCGTAAAAACTATTACAATGATGACAACGCGCTTTTTTCGGTCCGCTCGCCATCTCGCACAAATCGAAATGGTTCCAAACTTCCGGGTTGCGCTTCGTTGCAAGAACACGAACAACCGTGTCGGTTGTAGACTCGCCAACATTGACCGAATCATGAGCACTAGAGCTTGCCATGTTTTTTTTCACAATTATCGAATAAGAAAAGTGAGCGTTTTTATGAGATTTAGGAGATTAGAGAATGGTGTGATTGAACCAAAACACCCAACACCCTTTTATAGTAATTGGAGATGAATTTTTGACAAAAAAAAACAAAAAAAACGGCCACTTTCTAGTCCCAACGGTCATATGACCGTTTTCTGCACATCAGCGACATAAACCGGTTTTAACCGGTTTTTATTGATCCGTTTTCGGTTAACCGGTTTTAACCGGTTTTTAACCAGTTTTTATAACCGGTTTTTACATATAACCAGTTTTAAAACCGGTTTTTTATATAATCGGTTTTAAAACCGATATCCAACTAACAACCTATAACCGTTTTATAACCGGTTCAACCGGTTACAAAAAAAACCGGTTTTTCCAACAACCGGTTTCGGTTTTTTTTTCGGTTTCAGTTGCGTAATCAGTTTTTTTGTACACCTCTATTCTCCACTGCTTCCAAAAAGTGTTTGCAAACCTACTCATAAATTTGCAAAAAAAAAAAAAAAAGTCAACCAACATGATTTCATGGTCAATGTAAGGTGGGAAAATAGCACCTGACAAGAGGCACCAACGTCTACAATTCATACAACTCTCCTGAAAGTTGGCAAAGATAAAGTAGAATCTAATTTAGCAAATGTCATCAATAAAAAAAGTTAAATATATCTTTGTTGATTATGTGGACACATATGTTATACATTTTCAATATTTTCTTTAACAGCTCAGAAGAAGAAACAAAGAGGGGGAACGATAATAACACACAAAATATTTAATTGCAGGAAATGAAAGATGTGTTCAGCGTTCCATTGGCATATACGGTTGCTGGAACGATTTAATTATTGTCTCATGAATTAAATAGAAATTATTAATAACTAATAACTACAAAGAAAGCTAGTTAATGTCAAAAGAATACGATATACAAATACATTGCCATCGGCACTATGAAGCTATTATAACTATGAATCTTTGCTTATATTTACGTTGAAGACTTGCAGTTACATACCAGCGTATGCATAGAGCTACATTCTATGTATATTTATAAAATTAAAGTGAAATCATACTCATTTAAAATAATCTTTGCTCAGATTTTTTTCTTTTTGGCTATTATATAACTTCACGTTTTCCTTGTTAGCTAATTTTATCTCAGGCTGGTGTTATTTTAGCGTCTTCAGTTAAGTACACCTTGTCACTTTGCCTGCTATGATTTAGTGTGCCATAATATAATCTCTCACACAATAATATCGGCATTGATGAAATACGGTTTAAAGAATAGCGAGGAGGGCATACAATGTCAGTTGGTTTATTCTGGTTATACTCTTTCCCTTTTGATGCCACAACTTTTTCCAATGTCTCTTGGTCCCAATCCTCCATTGTTCCTAACACCATATTGTTCCATATCAAATCATGAAAGAAGAGTAATAATAACAAAATGAAATAAAAAGTACCTTCATCACGCTTGTCACTGAAAATGTCAATCTTCTCACCCTTCCTCTGTACATTCAGATCATGAGAAAACTTGCATTTGAAACCTTTCGCACACTGACCAGCCTTGAAAAATTCACACAATATCGACTTTGGATCCACCCCTAACCATCATTAACATGTTAATATGTTATGTGTAGTACTGTAGCAAGTGTTGTAAAAATCAAGACTAGTCGGCGATTAATCGCCAATCGGCCGGTCACTGAGTAGTTTTTCGTTAATCAGTTAATTAATCGGTGCCCTAGTCGGCCGGCCAAAATCGTCAATTCCGGCCAGATTCCAGCCAAAACCTGTAAATTCCGGCCAGTTTCCAACCAAACCATGTAGATTCCGGCCAGTTTCCAACCAAACCATGTAGATTCCGGCAATTAATCTTTATACTTGTAAAGAATGGGTCAAGGAGGAGTTAAAAACTGCCTGCTTATAATATTTACCTAGAAAAATGTGTGTGTGTGTGTGTGTATATATAACTGAAAACTACATATAAAATCCTTGGTTTAAAAAGGTGCGCCTCAGGCGCGCTTAAGTGCGAGTGGCAACAAGGCGCACACCCTGGAGCTTTTTCGCTCAGTGCCTAGAGCAATTACAAGAAGCGCCAAAAAGGCGCGCTTTTTTGGGATTAATCTGGGCTTTTATGGCCAGAGGCGCGCGCCTCTCGTACCCGAGGCGTTTTTATGCATCTAACTGTTGTACCTTGGGTTTTTTGGCTTGTACATGCAGCTAAAATCATACAAAAACCTTACTTATAGCTATATTTTGGGTAGGGAAAGCTAACAACCTATGGGATATATTAAAAATATATATAATTCGCTTGCACCTCGGGTACGGAAAGCCCGCCACTTTTGCACTTCGCGCCTCGGTTTTAGACCCTGTCGCTTTTGTGCGCCTCTCGCTTTTTAAAACCAAGATAAAATCTCTATCCAATTAATCCTGACTAATCCCGATTAACCGCTAGTCGGCACCTCACCGGCCGACTACGCCTAACGATTTTTACAACAAAATTTTAAGTTACATATAGAGTTAAAACTAGCAACAGTTTCTCAAAAATACAAATCATATCAATTATGACAAGCAGAAAAAGATTCAAATATCATCACCTCATAAGCAGAAAAGATCACAAAAACTAATACGAATCCGGCACCGATCAATACAACAAAATTATAACTTTCCAATATAAAAAAAAGCAAAATGATCCAAATTTCAAAACAAATACAAAAATGAAAAAAAAAAAACATACCAACAGGTACTTTGGGTTGAACAACAGCAATCTTAAACAAATCATTCAATTCTTTCTCTCTAGCCTTCTCTTCCTCTTTCTTTTTCTGTTAATTAGAAAACCAAACTCAATTAACACAACACAACACAACACATCTGATCAAATATAGCTAACCCATATGTATGATTGATGTGTCTACTATCAAATCAATACCTTTGCAGCAAGTTTAGAAGGATCGGGTTTAGGCTGTACGTTCTGATGAAGTGATTGAACATACTTTTGGACGTTCTTACTCTTGTTCTTGTTCTTCAGCCCAAATGTCTTGTCCTCCACAATTTTCTGCTTCTTCGCAATCTCTGCTTTTGATTGTTTCGGAGGCATGTTGTTTAAATGGAACAAATTCGAATTCTTAGTGTGTAGATTTTGTGTTCGTGCGAGAATATTGATCGAATGAAGTACAGACCAAAATTAGGGATTTTATATGAAAAAGTTTTGTTACCATAGAGAAGGCTGTAGAATAAAATATATTCTTTTCTATTATAAAATGGTGTGTGTTCGGTTTACCCGACACGTTTTAAACCGTAAACTAAACCGTAAAACCTGGGTTTTCAATTGTAAATCTAAATGTGTGCTTTTTTCCGGCCTTCTGTAGGGTTAGTGAGGCGAACAGGACAATCCCCTACTCGGACAGTCCAGTTTCGAGTGTATTTATTTGATAGTTATAGCGGCCCATAGACGCGAGATGTACCTTGTGGGGCCGATTATTCATTATCACCAATCGTGAAGCACAATATTTCAAATAGTATTATTAAGGCATACCAAACAAACATATTTAGCTTAATTTAGATAATACTATCGGTTAAACTGTTATTTAACATCCCAAACCAATGCACTTCTGGCCTAGTGATACTAATGTGTATAAATATGTCCCTCTTGAAAAGGTTGAGACTTCGTGTCATATGATAGACATTGATGTAGAGTTATGAGTAATACTAGATGGGTGTGTGTTAGTTTTTATTTTTATTTTTAATTAACACCCATAGTGACAATAATTGAAACTAGTGAGATCCCCCATTACCTCGATTTGAATCCATGACCTCCAAAAGAAGCAAAACTTTAAATCTCCCACTGACCACTAGCGAAGAGACCATTGGTATCAAATACAATATTAATGTTTCACGTATTAACCTTGTATGTTCGCACTTAAGTAACATTAAAATTAATTTTTTACTTCCTAGGAAATAGAAATTGTTAATTAAATTAATATATTTTAAATTCAAATTAAATAATATACATCTATCTCCATCAAATATTCAAAATATTAGTTCAAATCACTCATTTATTTTTGGTAAGTTAGATTTTAATAATACGTAATGTAAGTTAGGGGGCATTTATAGTTATTTTTCCGTTGTATGATTATCATTAGTAACGAAAATGTAAGTTGGATATCTTGTAAACTGTTAAACAATGTTTGAGAGTTTAAGAGAAGTAAAATGTATGTATTATCAAGAGGAGAAATGAAGTTCCAGTAAAGTTGTAAGGGTCCGGAAAAGCCACATATGAAAGGTTCTGGAAAACACAACTTCAAAGAGTTCCGAGTTATTTAGCTTTGTATGGTTCCAGATTATGTGTCTATTGAGAGTTCCGAGTTATATCTCCGGTCCGGATTTTTGTATTTGTGTGTGTTCGAGTTATGATGTTTTGTTATGTTGGGCTTGGCCCATTTTGCATGCATACGTATTATATAAACACAATTATGCATTAGGGTTTTAGTTAGTCATTGAGAGAGTTGTTCAAAGAGAGTTTTTGAGAGAATTACACGGAGATAGGTTGTGAGAGTTCTTGTTCGGTATTGGTTGATTGTAAATTGTTTGTTCGATAATCAATAGAATATCATGTTAATTGTGATTACATGTTTGCCGCTTTAAATACATGTTTTCTCTGTTCATTTGATCTACTAAGTGGATTCCGCACTCTTACTGGATTAACAATCTGGTTATCGATCCGTGTGATAGGGACCTACAATTGGTGTCAGAGCAATCGGCTCTATTGTCTGGTTCGATATTTATTTTGCATAAAATTAAGAATACAAAATATATTTCATGCCTGAAACAGATTAGTTGTTGGCTGTTCGTGTTCGAAAATTCATTATTTGGGATTTTTAGCCGTCACAGTTGGGAGTTCAAGGGTTTCCTAAATTTGTGGGTGAATCTGCATTATTGTGTGTATCATAATCTTGAAGGTTTACAAATTTACACAAATTTTAGGAGTTCAGGGTTTATTTGTCCGGAATAAACGGTTTGTCTGGATCACTCTAAGGCTGTGTTCCAGAGATCCACTTAACAGGGGGAGGGGAGGGGAGGGAAAATGGGGTTTTTTTTTGCCTGAAAATAGTCTTTCCAATTTGGAAAGACATGGAGGGGAGGGGAGGGACGGGGAGGGATTTTTAACTCGGGAACACACCGTAAGTTCCGGGGTACACTTGTTCCGAATTACTTTTAGCTCCAGGTTAATCTTGATTCCGGAGTACTCCTAGTTCCGGAATACTTATATTGTACGGATTATTCATAACTATGGATTATACAAGTTCCGGATTACTCATTTATTTCGGATTACTCATTGGACTGTTAAACGAATCGGAAATAAATGTATTTGAACGCAGAGGATTATTCATGCACGACTTTAAAAAGTAGACAATACGGTTTGAAAGCCCCCGTTTGTATGACAAAAAAGGCACGAAATTTCCAAAAAAAAAAAGGATTTGGATAATATACATAATATACATCTTTGGATTCGTAATATTGAGACGAGTCTAATGGTAACATTTGGTAAAAACAATTTTCGAACAGTTTTAAACATTTTTAACGAGCTGGCTACATTAAAAATGTCGAATTTACAAACTTGAATGAACTATTGAAAATGGACCATGAAGTTGGAACAACTAACAAACCACCTAAGTTTCTCAAGGTGTCACAATATGTAGGATGGAAAGACCATTTTGAATCTTTTGCTCAGTTCCAGGATGCTAGAATGTGGATCTACATCACATATGGATATGCGAATCCCACACATGAATTTGAAGGAAGACTGTGCGTGACTACTTATGATGCCATGTCTGATGCTGACAAGAGAATGTATGAGACAAAGAATAAAGCCTTAGCCACCATTAGCATGTCTCTTCCACATGAAATAAACCACACGTTTCGTAGATATACCACTTCTAAGAAACTTTGGGATGCATTGGAGAAAAGATATGAAGGAAATGCAAACGTTAAGAAGAATAAGGTTGATTTGTTGAAGAAACAATTTGCAGTATTCAAGTGCATGAAGTACGAGTCTTTAGAGGAGATTATGACCCGATTCTATCATCTGCTTATGGAAATTCATAATTATGGAATAAATGGTTACACAGATGGTAAAATTAATGACAAACTCTTAGATGCACTTCCAGCGAAGTGGGATATCTACACCCTATCGATCAAAGGTGATCGAGGGTATGATGAGATGGAATTGGAAGAGGTTGTTGGCAAGCTTAGAGCATATGAGTTGAACGTGAAGAAGAAGGAGACGGGGTTTGATCAGGTTGAAGATCCAGGGATGTATTATGGACTTCCGTCTTCATCTTCACATAATGCTTCAAGTGACAGTGCAACAACATTCTTGTTTGATGAGAATGCATCTAGTAGGATTTTGACTGATGCTGAAGGTGAGGTATGTTTTGTAGCTGCTTTTGGTGGTTCTGGTTCAAGCAAAAGACAATAAATTAATTAAAATAGTAGAAACCACAAGGCTATGCCTTTAGGTGTGAATGTTGCTGAATAACATCTGGGATTGCTTGCACATTTTGTTGCTTCGTATGAGAATTACATTCAAGGTAAAATATCTGATCCATACCCATTTGATGAAGATTATGATTAGATAGATCCTAATGACCTAGAGGAGATGGATTTATAATGGCAGATGTCCATGATATCTAGATGAATTAAGAGATTTATGAATCGCACAGGAAGGTAGTTTATGGAAAGAGTGTTGGATTTGACAAATGCAAAGTGAAATGTTACAACTGTTAGAATTTTGGTCATTTTGCTAGGGAATGTTAAAGACCTAAAGTGAAGTCTCATTCTAACTCACTATATCAAGATTCTCCTGGTCAAGGGATAAGCAAAAGAAATGCAACAAACAAAAGTGGCTCAAGAGCTTTGATCTCTACTACTCAAGATGGCTCTTATGACTAAAGTGTTCATTTGGAGGACTCGGGAACTATCACACAAGCTTTCATGGCAAAAATTTATACAATCGATAATTGTCACACCCCAACCGATGGCAGAAACATCGGAGTGAGACGAAGATAGATTGCTCATTTCATCATAACACTATAGTGACAATAGAATTAAAGGTAACTGATTTCATTTCATTCAAAAGTGTTACAATACATGGAACTTGAAATACAACATGTTCAATACAAGAAAATGATACAACAAACAAGTACAAAATTGATACAGCATATTAAAACCTAAGACGTCTATATGTGTATCTAAGCATCATCACTACTTCAGTTTCAAGCATCGTCATCCTCAACCTGTAACATGTTTAAAATAAAGTTCAACACAAATATGCATTGGCGAGTATACAGGTTTTCATACATAGCATAAAAGATAAGTTTTAAACAATTCCACATGGCAGTTTATTCCACATGGCAAGCTACTGAAACAAGATAAACAATAAAATCGGCATGTGTTTAACTAATCAAACCAATGATGAAACGCAATAAGCTCTTAACATAACCCAAAGTTTACAGACGGTGCGTTAATCCTATAGTGCTATATATGTCAAGGATAGGCTCGTACGAAGTTAATGATAAGTCTAACACAAAACGTATAACCCCAAGTTTAAAGTATCAAGTAATCAAGTATGTATGCATGTATAAGGAATGTTAATAAAGTTTAAGTGTAAGTTTATAGTTTAACATGTTACACCTCAAAAGGTGGTAAACGAAAAGGGGGTTCAAGTATACACACAAAATTGCTAAGTCTTCCGATTATCCATGTATTGACGAGTTAATGAGAATAAGAGAATGAACGTGTTCGGTGTTGGAGTTTATGGGGGTGTTTAGAATCAGGATTAGGAATTTAAAGTAGTAAAGGTATGTATATATGAAAGTAATATCTAAGTTCTAAGAGTTTGTTTATGACACCATATCAAGTGGTTTCATGGGTCCCAAATTGCCCCTTGGAATCATAACAAGAACTCTAGAATCTTTGATATGATAGCTTAGGTTTATGATGGGTAATCATGGTTTGATTAACGGCCCACAAACTCAGCCATGTTTTTATATAATTATACATAGTTAATATAGTAATAATACCTCCTAAAAACTAAGTCCAATCAAGTATTGTCATATTGCATCATGTATGTCAAGCATAGAGGTTAGAAAACCTCATTATAAGATTCACCACTACACACACCATCTTGAAGATGGTGGGAGGGTCACGAATAACAATAAAGTAAATCTAATCTAATCAAGTCATAAAAGTGTTCAAATGAAGGAGTGGAACTTAATTTGGAGGGCCAAAGCCTCCATTTGTTCACACTTCACAAGTCACAAGTTCATCATATAGAAGATGATAACTTGTGCTTGTTTTCATCATTTGTTTATCAAGTTTAAAAAGAAAATAAGTGAGTGTTTGAACTCATAACTTTGATGGTAATCACCCTAATACAAACCCATAATCATAGACTTGATTGGGAGCTTGATGGGAACAAGATTCCATCAAGTTATCAACATGAAAATGAACATACAAAGAAATAAAAAATGTGCAAAAAGTTTATTACACTTTGGGCCTAAAAAATGGTGAGGTTTCACCTTAGATTACCCAAGTAATCTTGTGAAAACCTTCCTAGAGGTAATCCAAGTGTTAGGAAGAAAGAAATGAGTAGAAAAGAGCAAAGGAAGTGAGTTAGAACCCACTTAGAAAGTCTTGAACTTTTTGATTTTGTTGTTGGAACTCAGCTGTGTTTAAGTGTGTTCTTGAGAGGGTTTAAGGGTTGTAAAAGTGGTAAAGTGGCTGGAAATAAGTGGGTATTTATAGGGAAAGGATTAGGGATTAAATGGGTTGGGCTTTGAATGTGATTAGTGGGTAGTAAACTAACAAACAAAGGACTTTATGTAATAACTCTTACCAAAATTATTATTTCTTATTTTAATAATGTCCATTAGGAAACCCTAATTGAAACCCCCACGTAGTATGGCATGACCCATAATTTAAAAAAAAATGACCGCAACTAGGATCAGGACCCCCTAAAACTCAAGGGGGTTATTCCCTAATTGATAATTATCCTTCAAAATAGTGTATATCACGGATTTTCGTTTAAAGTTGACTCACCAGGGCTATGTGGGACACGAGGCCACCCTAGCTAAAATAGGTGTGCCTCGCGTGTCGCGCCAGGATCCCTGCCAGCCTGCGCGACACGCGGGAGGGACTAATTTTCAGTATATATAGTAGGGGTTGGCACTTGCATGGGAAATTTGTTACGACGGAAAAATTAGCCACGTACGTTGAGATATTCGCTGTTTCGTTCAAAAACACACACATTCACAAACCTCTGCTGCGACAACAGGGTATTAACTCGATCACTGCTACGATACAATGTCCGATCGATTGAAACCGATCCGATGGATGTTTAAGTGCTACCTGAATTTGGGCTATACTTTGTCATTCGTCGTGAGGGTTTTGATTTCGTGAGTTTATCGTAAAAGTTGTATTAAGTTGCTGACCTAGTTTCGTGTGCATTGTTATTTAACTAGGTTACAAGGCTAAATCAGTAGGCAAAGTCCTACCCAACTAAACTTGCAATGTGAGTCATTCTCTTTTTACCAAATTGTTTGCAAAACCCTAAATATTTTCCAGTTATACTTTGCAGTGATTAAGTCTTTGCTAATCTTTAATTACTGGTAGTAAGTGGGGGTTTTGTGCACATTAATACTAACGATTTATCACTTTAGGTGGGCGAGCCTAATTAGTGATATGTCCACAGTCATAGATTCGGTCGAGTGACAGCTGAACCAGCTAATTATAAGTTAGGGGCAAATATAAAAACCCTTAATGCTGTAATTTATAACAATGTGTCATTTTATGTAAAATGAGTGACTCGCCAGTATTTCCCCGTTGATAAAATCTTTTTAAGCATGTTTCAGGTGATTTACTGCGAACCAGGGAAAAGTGCCGCGTAGCACACCAGCTTGAAGAATGTGGCTCAGTAAATAAAATAAATAAACATGTTTTTTTGTAAACAGGGAATTTCCCCGTGAAATTTCCTTTATTGTAAATTCAGGGGTTTATCCCAAAATGTGATATAAAATAATTGGGCATTTTCATTTTAAAAGATCCTGTTAAAATTTCCGCTGCCAAAATAAACAAATACCACGGGTTTCTGTCCCATGACTTCTGAAACGGGTAAAACCGGGTCGGGGGCCGTGACAGAAAAAGGTGGTATCAGAGCCACTGATTTAAGCTAATTAAGTATTTAGAAATACTTAATTTTTCAAATTGCCATTTTGTGATTCTAGGAGAATTTAATTTAATAAATAAAATTTTAACTTAAAATTGTGTGTGTTTCTTCATGTGTGCTAACAGCATGAATGAACTGTCAGAGGCACTCCGAAACTTTACTATCCATACCACCGATATGGATACCACAGGAAACCCATCTGGCTATCAGGCGGATACTGAGGAACCACTAACATTCCAGGCCCAGGCCTAGGAGAAACCAAAGCCGAAAAAGAGGAGGAGAATCTTGGACTGGAAACGCGGCCGTAGGAAGAAGCCAGCTGCCCAGAAGGTTAAAAAGACTGAGGATCCTAAAGATAAAGGGAAAGGAAAAGAGATCGGGGAAAGTTCCGGGCAAGCCCAGAAAATGCCAGCATAGGAAGAGCTTGACCGCAAACTGGCAAATTGTGACCTCATCGGACCTGCCGATGAAAACCTCTTCAGTTACCCTGCTGAATCACAACTTCCAGTTAACTTGGAGCCTACTATCCCAGATCATATTGTCAACCACCAACTTCTACCTGGAGAATTGGAGGAATGGTGGACGAGTGATTGGCAGTTTCAGAATTTCATGAATAACCCCAATGTCTATTTCCCCCAGTTTGATCCTGAGCCTGCACCAAACCCACCTATGAGCACAGAAAACTTGGCAGAACTCCGCCACTATGGCGAGGAGCTGGTGGACGCGGGAAATAGAATTCGGGAAGTGGGGGAGAAAATCTCATGGAAATACGACGAGAGGGAGCGTCGTTTCTGAAGGGCTGATCAACTATGGTTGTGTGTTTAATAATAATAAAAATAATATAATAATAAATAATAAAAATATAATCATGTAAAATAACTCAAAATAAAACTTTTGTAATATAACTGGTGTGTATCGATGCATACTAATATATATATATATAAATATGAAAGTCGCAAAGTTTACAATTTTGGCTATACGTGTTGACGTGATTATGTGTGATTGCTTTATTGTGTTTGGTTGTTATCTATTTTGTGGTAATAAATTGCATATATTGTCAATCATTCAGATGGAAAACGCAGAAAACCAACCAGTCAACGAAGTTAATCAATCTGAGCAAAACAATGAGGATCATTTCCTTAATAGGCAAGACATAGAGAATATCGTTGCCCAGGGAATAGCTAATGCTATCCCAGCAATCGTCGCTACTGTTAAAAGCCCTGTTGAACCTTCGCAAGCCAACCCTAGTAAACGCACGCGCGACGATAATTTCAGTAACAGTGTTAACGGAGACGACACCAATGACAACAAAGTGATTCAAGCCCCAATACTTAAGAAAATGAATGTTGCAACACCTGGTTGCACCTATAAAGAATTTCTTGCCTGTAAACCAGTTGAATTTGCAGGCAATGAAGGGGCGACTGCTGCACTACGTTGGTTGGAGAAAACCGAGGCAGTAATTAAAATAAGTAAATGTACCGAGGAAGACAAGGTTATGTATGCGTCTCACCTTTTCAAGGAAGAGGCATTAGAGTGGTGGAACACGGTACTACAAGCCAAGGGAAGTGACATGGCTTATGCCATGAGTTGGGAAGAATTAAAAGATTGGTGGAAAGAAAATTCTGTCCCGACTATGAAAAGGAACAAATGACAAATAAGTTCCTGAACCACCGGATGGTGGATGTGGATTGTCGAGGGTATACTTCGAAATTCTTCGAGTATGCCAGAATTGTACCAACTCTGGCTTCGCCAGAACTGGTACTTATTTCTCGCTATATTTGGGGGTTAATTAGCGAGATTCGTGATATCGTCAAGGCTGCGAGACCCCGCACAATTGACGATGCGGTGGAATTAGCCAATACCTTGACTGACGGGCTGGTACGTATGCGGGAAGAAAACAGGAAAAAGGAATTGGCCCAAAAGATTACCCAAGGATTTCGTGTGGGTAATAATAGCAATTTCAAGAGAAAGGGAACTGGGCCATCTTCCACCCCGCCATTTTGCGGGAATTGCAAAAAGAAACATTTTGGAAAATGTAAAGAAAATTGTAATTTCTGCAAAATTCCGGGCCACCGGGAGGAGGAATGCAAGAAGAAATCAAAGATCTGCTACAACTGCGATGAAGCAGGGCACTTTAGACCAGAATGCCCAAAATTAGTCAAGCCAGCCGATAACAAGGCCAAACTTGCTGAAGGAACTAATAAGAAGAACGCAAGAGCCTTCCAGCTGACTACCTAGGAAGCAGATCTGATTCCCGATGTAATAGATGGTATGTTTCTGGTACACGACATTTATGCGAAAGTATTATTTGACTCTGGTGCAAACCAAAGTTTTATAAATACTTCATTCTGCCAAGCTCTTAAGTTACCCTTAACCAAACTTAAGCAGATTTATATGGTAGAAACAGCGGATGGAAATTCTGTTAACATAGATAAGATTTTTCAAGAAGGAAAAATAGAACTTGCAGGCCACAATTTTTTGCAAACCTCTTACCTATGAACTTAGCTAGATTGGACATCGTGCTAGGAATGGATTGGTTAGTAGCCAACCATGCTCGAATCCTCTATGATAAGAATTCCATAGAAATTCATACACCCACAGGAGAAATAATTGTGGTTACAGGAGATAAGCCATGTAAGCCAATGAAGTTCATTTCAGTCATGAAAGTTGCTAGTTATGAACGAAAGCAAGGAATAGTGTATATGATTTCGGTAATCATTAACACTAAAGGTAAGGAACTTAAGGAAATTCCTGTAGTATCAGAATACCCGGATGTATTCCCAGAAGAGCTACCCGGATTACCACCAAATAGGGAAGTAGAGTTTAGAATTTATTTAATTCCTGGAACTACACCAATAGCTAAGGCACCTTACCGGTTAGCACCCACTGAAATGTTAGAATTGAAAAAGAAGTTAGATGAATTGCTAAGTAAAGGATTCATACAACCTAGTTCATCCCCTTGGGGAGCACCTGTGTTGTTTGTGAAAAAGAAAGATGGTTCAATGCGAATGTGTATCGATTACAGGGAATTAAATAAGGTTACAATTAAGAATCGATACCCACTACCTAGGATTGATGATCTTTTCGATCAACTTCAGGGAGCTAGATATTTTTCTAAGATAGATTTACGCTCCGGATATCACCAGTTGAAGGTACAAGAAGAAGACATACCTGAAACTGCTTTCAGAACTAGGTATGGTCACTACGAGTTTACAGTCATGCCATTTGGACTAACAAATGCTCCTGCAGCATTCATGGACATGATGAATATAATCTGTAAACCGTATTTGGATAAATTTGTAATTGTCTTTATTGACGATATACTTATTTATTCCAAAAGCTAGGACGAGCACTGTGAGCACCTACATGCACTCTTAACTTTGTTAAGAAAAGAGAATCTTTACGCCAAATTCTCGAAGTGTGAATTTTGGCTATAGGAAGTGCAATTCTTAGGTCACATGGTGAATCATGAAGGTATTCATGTAGATCCTTCCAAGATAGAAGCAATCACCAAGTGGAAGGTCCCACAATCAGCTGCCGAAGTTAGAAGTTTTCTAGGATTAGCTGGGTACCATAGACGCTTTATTAAGGAATAATGACTTTTCAAAGATAGCTGTGCCATTAACTAAGCTAACCTATAAAACTGTTAAGTTTGAATGGGGACCTAAGCAAAAAGAGCCTTTAAGATTTTAAAGCAAAGATTAACAAACGCCCCAATTCTTGCCTTACCTGAAGGGACAGAAGATTTTGAAGTATTATGTGATGCTTCTAAGCTAGGATTAGGTTGTGTGCTGATGCAACGCAAAAAGGTAATTGCGTATGCCTCAAGGCAATTGAAAAAGCACGAGGAAAATTATACGACTCATGACTTAGAGTTAGGAGCAATAATTTTTGCCCTTAAGATTTGGAGGCATTACCTGTACGGAAGTAAGTTTACAGTCTATACAGATCACAAGAGTTTAAGGTACATATTTGGGCAAACAGAATTAAACATGAGACAAAGAAGATGGATGGAAATTCTAAGTGACTACGACTGTGATATTCAATATCACGAGGGAAAGGCAAATGTAGTCGCAGATGCCTTAAGTCATAAGTGTCATGAAAAGCAAAGACGAGTTCGTGCTCTTAGATTAAATCTACAACTAGATCTAATGGAACAACTGAAGAATGTACAAGAGACAACAATTAAGGATGATGTTGAAGGAATGAAAGGACGGATAAAATAATTGGAGCAAGGGACTGATGGAATTTGGAGATTCCATAAGAAAAGGATTTGGGTACCTAAGCAAGGAAATTTAAGAAATAAGATTTTAGAGGAAGCCCATAAATCTAGATATACGATGCACCCTGAAAATAATAAAATGTATCAAGATTTAAGAAATAATTTCTGATGGATAGGAATGAAAAAGGACATAGCTAGATATGTTTCTAAGTGTCTAACTTGTTCGCAAGTGAAGGCAGAACACCAGAAACCTTCAGGGTTACTTCAACAACTAGAAATTCCTGTATGGAAATGGGAACTAATAACAATGGACTTTGTTACTAAGTTGCCCAAAACCAGGAAAGGGAATGATGCAATTTGGGTAATTGTGGATCGATTAACCAAATCATCTCATTTCATACCCATGAAAGAAACCTTTAGCATGGAGAGATTGGCTAAGTTATACGTAGACGAAATAGTATCACTACATGGAGTTCCACTCTCCATTGTGTCGGATAGGGATAGTAGCTTCACTTCACACTTTTGGACAAGTTTCCAAGGAGCCATGGGGACGCGATTAAATTTAAGTACTGCTTACCATCCTCAGACTGACGGTCAAAGTGAAAGGATGATACAAACTCTCGAAGACATGCTTAGGGCATGTGTGATAGACTTCGGTGGAAATTGGGACGACCACCTACCATTAATAGAATTCTTCTATAACAATAGTTATCATACAAGTATCAATGCTGCCCCGTTCGAAGCACTTTATGGACGAATGTCCCGACCCCCGACCCCACCCTGGACGGGAGCGGGAGTCGTAAAGCAGTCAAGTGGTACCGGTGGTTTATTTTGAAAAGTATTGCAACGGAAATTTCATCAGGACCGTGAGTTAGGAAAATATCAGAGTTTAGAAACACCAGATTTTTATTTATTAAACAGATGGGGATAAACCCATGTTTTTGCAAAGGTAGCTTAATTAGGAAATAATCCTGAGTATATAAAACAAATTTTTCTTAATTTAATTGATAAAATAAGCCACTTCTATAAGCCTTGTTGGTGCCGCATCCAGCTCTTATTCCGATCTACTGTAATCACCTGAAACGCGTTTTAAAAAGATTCGGGTCAGCAGGAAATACTGGTGAGTTCATTCATTTTGTACAAAAACGACACGTTGTTATAATATACAGTATTAAGGGTGATTACAATGTTTCTATCAACCAATTACCCCAAATCGGTATTTGTCACTCGACCGGATCTGTGACTATGGTCAGATCACCCATTGGCTAACCCGTTGTCCAATGGTGACAGGTGTCAAGTAATGTATACAAAACCCCACATATCGGTAGTAATTGAAGATTACAAAGACTTAATCCCTGTAATTATAACTTTGAAAACAAATAAGGTTTTGGAAAACAATTTGGTAAAAAGAGAATGACTCACTTTGTAACTTTAGGGTTCAACTAGAAAGCCTCCTGGTATACTCTTGGGTATAACTCATGAGCTATTTAATAAATATATATATTTGCACTCGTGTTAAGTATAGTAACCCTAATTCAACCTTATCCCTATGTCACGAGACAGAACCCCAACGAACTTAGTCGGGCAGAGCCTTGACATGCGTTATGGGGCTCCAGATCAATCGGAAAGGGTATCAGTGATCGGGAGTTAAAACACTTAAAACAGGGCAGGGTTTTTGAAGTGTTGTAGGTATAATGCTTAACAAAAAAAATAGACTAAGAAAAGAATATAGAAGGAGGCGTGAGAGATTTGAAAAATGAACAAAGGAAATGTTGAAATGAACCCTTCAATTTATACTACATTTTAACTTGATGTTCACGCAACTCATGGCCACGTATTCATAACCACTAATGGCCACGTGTATGTGCATTGCTATGTGTATTACTTTCATATTTTGAGTTGCATGCATTTTATTTTAACGATTCTAATGCCTACGTATGATTACATTCATATGTTAATTTGTTTTTATTATTTTATATATTATATTTAATTTAACAGCTTCACTCATTTGGCGCTTATAATTTCTAAAATATGACGTTTTACAAAATAATAAATATGTCGTTAGAACGAGAATAATCTTATCTACATTTTGAACCAAGTTTCATTAAAAACGGAGTAAGGTTAATTATAATGTATTTTTATTATTATAATTATTAAACGGTTCCTACGTTCACCAAACTATCTCATATTTCTATCGGTCAACTTACCCATGATCTATCCGCTTAATAACATAAGTTTTTATATACTTTATTTTAAATTTTATAAATAAAAACTTTGGGAATGTTACATCCTCCCCACCTTGTTTTAAATCTCGTCCTCGAGATTCCCTGAAATATGGATGGATACTTTTAGTTAGTTACTGATCCTAGTTCCTAGATATATTCTGGTCCTTGCTTTGAATTCCACTTTACTTTGACCCGAACTATTCTCTATGTTTTGAGATTCTTATCTTCTCAGGAATTCTTAATGAAAGTAAAATTATTATTAGCGTAAGTTTTTAGATGTTTTGTGTCCTAGCATAACTTTTAGTTACAGGTTTCCTAATGCGTCAATAATCTAAGGTAAAGCAAGGGAAATTCTTACACTTTCGATGTCGTCCAACTTATAGGGTTCCCATCGTTCATCTTGTCGCACGGGTTACGATACGGATGATCAAACGAAATAATGTTTGATATCGGAATTTTAGAAGTATACGAGAGATTCCTGATGAATAAATCTAAAATTATTATTGACACCCTGTTCGTGATTAATTCCTAATTGGCAATCATTATGGTATTTGGATCTCCTCATAGACATACATGTCCATATAATCATACATTTCACATATTGTTATATACACACCATTCATAAGGTCAATGTATTTAACAGATTCATATTTCCAAAAACAGGTCAGACATCAGGTCATGGTACTATTTAGGGAATTTTATTAACATAACATATACCCCATCTCACCCGGTCTCGCCGGAGAGGTACTCCCATCTTACCCGGACAAGCTGGAGAGTCTACTACACCATACCCAGTCTTGCCGGAGAGGTAATTATCATTGTATTCCCTTAAATAGGATTTTCTCAAATCATGATTTTAAAAGTGTATCATTTATTATGGCTTGCATCAAGAAACAAGGAAATTAGTATTCTCATGATGGATCATATTCTAGAACCGAGTAATACTAATAAACAAGAAATAACAGTGGCCAAGTGTTATTGCTTATTTATCATACTTGCACTGTTCTAGTCATTATCCTCACGACATACCAACATCCATCACACTTTATTTACACAAGTAATTTAGCTTATCTCGAAGCTTATACTAAGACATTTTCTTAGGTTCAAGTCTAAATACTATCCTGGTGTTACTAGTAAAATTAATATTCGAACCCTTTTGTTAAAGCATAGATGTTATTATGGTTATGATTTACTTTTGTTTGAAAATGGAGTTTAGACAACAATGTTATTGTCTCCATTGACTCTATGGCTGGATCCAATGAGTATGTTTATAGCTAACTCTATTCATGCTTATACAATTAAGGGATATTTTTTTGAGACAGATGGTATATTTTTAAAACATAATACGTTTTATGATTTATTTTTAGAGTTAAATGCCATTTTAGTCCCTGTGGTTTGGGCCATTTTGCCAGTTTAGTCCAAAGGTTTCATTTTTAACCTGTGGGTCCAAAAAGGTTTCACAGTTGCCATTTTAGTCCACTGGCTTGACTTCATCCGTTTTTTCTGTTAACGACAAGGCCAATTCGGTCATTTTATATGGCTGAATTGCCCTTTTAGTTAACAGAATTACATACAAAATGACCAAATTGGCCTTCTCGTTAACAGAAAAAATGGATGAAGTTAACCCAGTGGACTAAAATGGCAACTGTGAAACCTTTTTGGACCCACAGGTTAAAAATGAAACCTTTGGACTAAACTGGCAAAATGGCCCAAACCACAGAGACTAAAATGGCATTTAACTCTTTATTTTTATATGACTTCATGTTTTCATATGAATCACCAGTGATATTTTCTATTATGTTTATCTTTAGAAGATATTTGATTATTATATTATGTATCACCAAGAAATTCTATTATATATGTATATATTTGGAAGCAAAAAATTTCAAAAAATTAATATTTAAAACTTACATAATATATATACACACATATATATAATACTAAATTATTTTGTAATATCTTTAATTTCTAAAAATCAAACGTACCAATTATTAAGTTTATTCCCTAGCTTTATTTACCCTTTTATAAAAGTAATATATTGAAATAAACTTCTGTTTATTGAATATAATATTTTTAAAGGACGGAAAGTTTAAAGAGATAGTTTAATCAAAATATAATCTTTCTGGACTCATGAGAACAAAATTCATTTTTAACTAGTGAGTTGAACCATATTGGTTTAAAATATTAAAACTTAACTTTTAATTTATTCTATATTATATTATTTATTCAAAGAAGTATTATAATAGGGAATACAACATTTGATATTTCTAAAACCGATTCTAATTATATTAGGTAATTAAACAATATACATGTACTAGAGTATGCATATTCATCTCTCAAACAATAATAATAGTAATTTGTTTAAAAATATTATAATATTAAGATTGTAATTTGATTCTTAAATGGAGCTATATAAAGGGCAAACGTATTAAACATACATTTGAGTCAATTATTTTTATGTAGGGTATCTATTTTAATTCTAGCTTGCAAATGAAACAATAACTTAGAATGTTTTGGAAAATTTTAACGTGCCAAGTAAAATAAATAAATAGATACTAAATTATCGATTTAAGTCGGATAAGAAAAGATGTTTTCATTTTGCAATATCTTTTACTTCCAAAAATTAATTATCTAATCTCTTTTATATATACTGATTGTACAAACCATCAGGCCCATCTTTTATCTTCTTTTATAATACATTATAAAGTAAAAATTATTACATTTATTAAGTATAATATTTTAAATGATAGAGAATAAAAACATGATTACAGATACACAACATATGTTAATAGAGATATAAGCATACTAGTAGTGGTTAAAAATCACAAATAACTTTTGGTAGTACAATTTAGTTTGTCACAAAAGAAAATTAATTAGTGTATGTGAGAACATAGATATAATGTTAATTACTAAAAATTAATTAGGTCCCGAAATTGTGCAAGAAACCACCGACAAGATAACTCAAATCAAGGAAAGACTGAAAACTGCTCGAGATCGTCAGAAAAGTTATGCAGACAATCGACGTAAGCCGTTAGAATTTCAAGTCGGAGACAAGATACTCTTAAAAGTTTCTCCTTGGAAAGGGGTAATCCGGTTCGGTAAGAACGGAAAGCTAAGTCCAAGGTATATAGGACCCTTCCCAGTGATCCAGCGAATAGGACCAGTTGCCTATCGCTTACAACTACCAGAAGAACTAGCCGGGGTACATGACGTATTTCATGTATCCAACCTCAAGAAATGTTTATCTGACGAGTCCCTAGTAGTACCTCTTCAAGATATATAGGTAAATGAAAAGCTGAAATTTGTGGAGAAACCTCTTCAAATAGAAGACAGAAAGGTCAAGTTCCTCAAGCACAAGAGACTGGTGCTGGTCAAAGTAAAATGGGATTCGAAAAGAGGACCAGAGTATACCTGGGAACTAGAATCAGAAATGAAGCGAAAGTACCCTTACTTATTCTAGTAAATCTCAAGGACGAGATTTTAAACAAGGTGAGGAGGATGTAATAATTCTTGCCACAATTATTATTTCTTATTTTAATAATGTCCATTAGGAAACCCTAATTGAAACCCCCACGTAGTATGGCATGACCCATAATTTAAAAAAAAAAAACGACCGCAGCTAGGATCAGGACCCCCTAAAACTCAAGGGGGTATTCCCTAATTGATAATTATCCTCAAAATAGTGTATATGACGAATTTTCGTTTAAAGTTGACTCACCAGGACTATGTGGGACACGAGGCCACCCTAGCTAAAATAGGTGTGCCCCGCGTGTCGCGCTAGGATCCCTGGCAGCCTGCGCGATACGCGGGAGGGACTAATTTTCAGTATATATAGTAGGGGTTGCTACTTGCATGGGAAATCTGTTACGACGGAAAAATTAGCCACGTACGTTGAAATATTCGCTGTTTCATTCAAAAACTCACACATTCACAAACCTCTGCTGCGACAACAGGGTATTAACTCGATCACTGCTATGATACAATGTCCGATCGATTGAAACCGATCCGATGGATGTTTAAGTGCTGCCCGAATTCGGGCTATACTTTGTCATTCGTCGTGAGGGTTTTGATTTCATGAGTTTATCGTAAATGTTGTATTAAGTTACTGACCTAGTTTCGTGTGCATTGTTATTTAACTAGGTTACAAGGCTAAATCAGTAGGCAAAGTCCTACCCAACTAAACTTGCAATGTGAGTCATTCTCTTTTTACCAAATTGTTTGCAAAACCCTAAATGTTTTCCAGTTATACTTTGCAGTGATTAAGTCTTTGCTAATCTTTAATTACTGGCAGTAAGTGAGGGTTTTGTGCACATTACTACTAACGATTTATCACTTTAGGTGGGCGAGCCTAATTAGTGATATGTCCACAGTCATAGATTCGGTCGAGTGACAGCTGAACCAGCTAATTATAAGATAGGGGCAAATATAAAAACCCTCAATGCTGTAATTTATAACAATGTGTCATTTTATGTAAAATGAGTGACTCGCCAGTATTTCCCCACTGATAAAATATTTTTAAACATGTTTCAGGTGATTTACTATGAACCAGGGAAAAGTGCCGCGTAGCACACCAGCTTGAAGAATGTGGCTCAGTAAATAAAATAAATAAACATGTTTTTTTTTTTTTTTTTTTTTTTTTTTTGTAAACAGGGAATTTCCCCGTGAAATTTCCTTTATTGTAAATTCTGGGGTTTGTCCCAAAATGTGATATAAAATAATTGGGCATTTTCATTTTAAAAGATCATGTTAAATTTCCGCTGCCAAAATAAACAAATACCACGGGTTTCTGTCCCACGACTCCTGAAACGGGCAAAACCGGGTCGGGGGCCGTGACACTTAATGCAGCCCATATGTCATCGCAAATTCTGGCAGCCTTTATTCTTTTTTTTGACATTTAATTGTTGTATATTAACTGAATATGTTATGTGACATTTAATTGTTGTATACACAGGGCCTAAAATGCAAAGGAACATGTTTTAATTAAACCAAAAGTGTGATGAAATAGGTGTGTCACAAATCAATGTAATAAGTATATATGATTTGTACTTTGGTATTAATCAAGTGAAAATCATATAACTATCGAATAACCAAGTGTTTGAAGGTATGGAAGGTTTAAGAATTATGAATACACAATCATTGTCTACGAGTTAAACTTACATTTATGTGAATTACGAATCATGTATCAAACAAATGCACGTATCGATGTATAAACATGTATAAACAATGAGTATTTAACACAATGGATCAATTTCATTACGATCGAAGTCTTGGATTTACAATGGTTTGGAAGGAAATACGATTACAGAGGAAACGAGTTTCCGAAAGTAGAAGTACGATACAATCTTTCTAAAAAAGGAAAGCTGCGAAAAGCGAAGCGTTACAATAATGTTGAAATTGAAGCTAATATAAATACTGAGAGTTAAAAGAAAAAGGGTATATGGAAGCCCCTCCTGGATACACGGGAAATTTCAAAAACAAAGAAGTATGTCGGTTGAAAAAGGCTCTCTATAGACTTAAGTAATCTCCTCGAGCTTGGTTTGGAAGATTTACAATAGCAATGAAAGGATATGGTTTCCAACAAAGAAACTCTGGTCATACATTATTTCTGAAACGAAGAGGTAAACTTATAACTTGTTTAATTATATATGTTGATTACATGATCATTTCAGGTAACTATGAAGAAGAAATCAGAAAGTTAAAGGGAAATTTGTTTACAAAACTCGAAATGAAGGACTTGGGAAGACTCAAGTACTTTCTTGGAATAGAGGTTCTAAGATCCATAAAGGAGATCTTTATATGTCAAAAGAAGTACGTACTTGACGTCTTAGCTGTAACAGGAATGATCGATTGCAATCCAGCTGATACGCCAATGATTGCTAACCAAAAACTTCATATGGAAGAAGAAGCAGAATTAGCCAATAAAGAAAGATATCAGTAGTTGGTGGGCAAACTTATATATCTCTCGCATACTCGCCCAGATATTGCGTATGCAGTTGGGGTAATCAGTCAATTTTTGCACCAACCTCAAATTGCTCATATGGAGGTAGTATGGAGGATTATAAGGTATCTCAAAGGAACCGCAGGTGGAGTTTTCTTTCAACCTAACAAACATCTAAAAATTCAGACATATACTGATTCTGACTGGGAAGGAGATAAGGGAGATCGAAGATCAACATCAGGATGCTTTACCCTTGTAGAAGGGAACCCAGTTACATGGAGAAGCAAGAAACAAAAGGTTGTAGCCCTATCAAGCGCCGAGGCAGATTTTAGAGGGATTGCACAAGGTCTAGCAGAAGTTCTATGGATACACAAACTCTTGACTGAAATCTGGTTTCCTCAAACTAAAGCTAGTAGGATCATGTGTGATAACAAAGCTGCAATACAACTCTTAGAAAACCCGGTTCAACACGATCGTACAAAGCACATGGAAGTGGACAGACACTTCATCAAAGAAAAAATCGAAACTAGGGTGATAGAGCTTCCATTTGTTCAATCAGACGGCTAATTAGCAGATATACTAAAAAAAGTTGTTAGTGGGAAAATATTCAACCATTGTCTAAATAAGTTAAGTATTGGAGACCCCACTACTTAACTTGAGGGAGAGTGTTAGAAAAATAGATCAGATAACTTATGCTATGCTCTATAGAGCAACGAGTAGAACATCTCCTAACATCTCAATGAGCATAACATTAGCGCATCACTTAATCTCGCAAATGATCGTTGTCTTTCAATCAATCAAGGATATGCCAGCAATGTATTTTATTGTATTTCCATATATGGGTCTCCCTACCCATCTTTTTAATTTGTATTCTTTTTCGCTATAATACACACGTTTTAACAATATACAAAGAAACCCTTTCTGATCCAATTTGAAACCAGCCCAACATATCGAAAACCGCCAACAACACTACCAATATTAACCTCATGTGGAGTATGAACCACCAAAGGCTCACCACACCTGATGAACCGTTCCAAAATGTCATCAAACGCCCTATTAGAAACCTCATTTGTGATGTGTGACACCTCATAGAAATTCGAATGGCAATTGTGATAAAGATCCTCTAAACGTATACATTTCCCATCAAGAAAACACTGAAGAAACGATACGTCATAGCTTCTACTGCTTCCTTCAAACAACAAGTTCTTAGATTTTGTTTCCCAGAAGAACTTGAGGCATGTCACGACCTCATTTGCAACCCGATCGATTAAATCAGGAATCAACGAGTTCATGATGGTTTCAACTAGATTCTTTGAGGTGTACCCTTCTCTTTCAAGCCACAACAGAAACCCCATCATGTGCATTGACTGGACAACCTCACGGTGGAGAATTACAAAAATTGGTAAATAAAGTTCGATCTTTTTTGTAAAAGAGATAGTAATCTTCTTGGGTGATCGTAGGCGATGAAATCGTCATCAGAAAAAAGTGCAAGTTGGTTCGGTGATACAAAGATATTAGCCATTGGAATTATGAACTTGAGTTGGGTATGAAGTGATGAGCTAGTTTAGTGTGTGTATTGTGTGAAGTGTTTGGACCAGAATATATAGGGTAAGGTATTGTGTTTGAAAGACCAAAATAACCTCTAAAAGGTGCAAATATTAAAAATTTTAAATTAAGGCAACTATATTATAGAAAACGTTAATTAAAAGTGTATGTTTTATAATAGTAAATTTTTTGTTACATTTTGCTTATACATTAGTAGGGGTGTTTATGATCGGATTATCCGGTTTTGGATATTCGAAAACAGAATATTCGAAATTTTTGGATAGTGAATATTAATATCCGAATCCGTATCCGAAACTTTGGATATGTATTCAGATATCCAAACGGATATCCGAATTCATAAAAAATTCATTTCGCGCATAGATTAAAACTAAACATATATTAATTTTCTAAATTTTCAACGTTAAAAACAACGAACTTTTATAAATCCACATCCGAATCCGATTATTTACTAGTTTTTACTATATTTCAAACTAAACATAATACTCATATACTATGTATATTTAAAAATTATTGGTTTTCGGATATCGGATAATCCGATTATCCGAAAATATTTGAAATTCACATCCGAATCCGAAAATTCGGATTTTTCGGTTTTCAGATATTCGAATTTTCGAAAATTCGAAACTTTGGATATTTCGCATACGGATTTTCGAATAGTCCGGATTTAGTTTCGAATCCGAATTTCTTTGAACACCTATCTATATTAGAAGGATTTGGTAATATGAACATATTAAATGTCTACCTATTTATGTTATCTCCTTTTATTTCTTTTTGGTCATTGAATTAATCAAATACAATACTAATTTTTTTAACAACGTATGATTAGGATGTCGCTAACTGGGTTAGTAGTTAGTATGTTAGTACTAAGTTCTTAGATTTTGTGCCAAGAACTTGCGGCATGTCACAACCTCATTTGTAACCCGATCGATTAAATCAGGTATCAACGAGTTCAAGATGGTTTAAACCATTTTCTTTGAGTTGTACCCTTCTCTTTCAAGCCACAACAGAAACCCCATCACATGTATTGACTGGATAACCTCACGGTGGAGAATTACAAGCAAAATGGTGAACAAAGTTAGGTCTTTTTATGTAAAAGAGATAGTAATCTTCTCGGGTGATCAAAAGCGATGAAATCGTCAACGAAAAAAGTGCAAATTGGTTCGGTGATACAAAGATATCAGCCATTGGAGTTATGAACTTGATTTGCGTATGAAGTGATGAGCTAGTTTAGTGTGTATATTGTGTGAAGTATTTGGACCAGAATATATAGGGTAAGGTATTGTGTTTGAAAGACCAAAACAACCCCTAAAAGGCGCAAATATTGTTTTTTTTTAAATCAAGGCAATTATATTTTAGAAAACCTTAATTAAAGTGTATGTTTTATAATAGTAATTATTTTATAACTTTATGCTTATATATTAGTAGGGGTGTTTAAGATCGTATTATCCTGTTTTCGGATATCCGAAAACGAAATATCCAAAATTTTCGGATAGTGAATATTATGTTTGAATCCGTATCCGAAACTTAGGATATCCGAACGGGTTTCCGAATTCATAAAAAAAAAAATCAAAAAATTCATTTCATGCATAGATTAAAACTAAACCTACATTGATTTTCTAAATTTTCAACGTTAAAAACAACGAACTTTTATAAATCCACATTTGAATCCGATTATTTACTAATTTTTACTATATTCCAAACTAAACATAATGCTCATATACTATGTATATTTAAAAATTATTAGTTTTCGAATATCGAATAATCCGATTATCCGAAATTCTTAGAAATTCACATCCGAATCTGTAAATTCGGATTTTTCGATTTTCGGATATTCAAATTTTCAAATATCCGAAACTTTCGATATTTCGCATACCGATTGTCGAATAGTCCGGATTTAGTCCGCATACAAGCAAAATGGTGAACAAAGTTCGGTCTTTTTTGTAAAAGCGATAGTAATCTTCTCGGGTGATCAAAGGCGATGAAATCGTCATAGGAAAAAGTGCAGGTTGGTTAGGTGATACAAAGTCCGCATATAAGCAAAATGGTGAACAAAGTTCGGTATTTTTTGTAAAAGAGATAGTAATCTTCTCGGGTGATCGAAGGTGATGAAATCATCATAGGAAAAAAGTGCAGGTTGGTTCAGTGATATATATCAGCCATTGGAGTTATGAACTTGATTTGCGTATGAAGTGATGAGCTAGTTTAGTGTGTGTATTATGTGAAGTGTTTGGACGAGAATATATAGTGTAAGGTGTTGTGTTTGAAAGACCAAAATAACCTCTAAAAGGCGCAAATATTAAAAAAATAAATAAATACTTTAAAATAATAATTTACTACTCATCGTCGGTTTGGTTTGGTACAACAGCGAAACGGTATCCATTTTCAATAAAAACTGTAAGGACCTGCAAAATTGTCTAAAAACGACCCGTAAGTGAAAACCCGGACCCCTGGAACCCTAGTGCTTATGAAAAATCAAGAAAACAAGGAAATCTGGTTTCAGGCGGGCCGCGTAAAACGTAAGCTTAGGCTTACGCGGGCCGCGTCAAACCAGAGATCACCAGATAAGCGTTCCAGGCCACGTGGCGAACCTACTGATGACACGCTAGCCCTACACGTAGACTAGGGGCCCTCACGGGCCGCGTAAGATTCATCTAAGGGTTTACGCGGGCCGCGTAAAACCCAATTTCATGCTATAAATGGCCTGTGCATGGGACTTGCTTCTGTGCTCGAAAACTTTACTCAAAAACGAAAGATACTGCCCAAAATCACAATTTCACTTAGGGAAACGTTGCTACGAATACAGGGTATTAACTCGATCACTACTACGACACAATGTCCGATCGATTGAAACCGATCCGATGGATGTTTAAGTGCTGCCCGTATTTGGGCTATACTTTGTCATTCGTCGTGAGGGTTTTGATTTCGTGAAGTTTATCGTAAATGTTGTATTAAGTTACTGACCTAGTTTCGCATGCATTGTTATTTTAACTAGGTTACACGGCTAAATCAGTAGGCTAAACTCTGCCCATCTAAACTTGGAATGTGAGTCATTCTCTTTTTATCAACAATGTTTTACAATACTCAAATTATTTTCAAAAGTTATAATTACAGGGATTAAGTCTTGGTTATCTTGAATCACTGGCAAGTGGGGTATTGTGCACATTACTAATTTCTCATGGTTAGGTTAACAAACCTAACAGTGACAATCATCACTATTTGGGTGAAAGGACCCAATAGTGGTATGACCATCGTCACCAGGGTGTGACACGGCGCCAGATAAAAATAAGATAGTAGCCATTGTAATCGCTCTTATGCTGTAATTTATAACTAATGTGTCGTTTTATTTAACCTGAATGACTAGCCAGTATTTCCCCGCTGATAAAATATTTTTAAACATGTTTCAGGTGACTTACTGTGAGTGAATCAAGGAAAAAGTGATACGGAGCACTAACAAGCTTGAAGTGGTGGCTCAATAAAATAAATAAACAAGTTTTGTAAAACAAGGGATTTCCTCGTGAAATTCCCTTCACTGTAAATTACGGGGTTTGTCTCAAATTATGAAATAAAGTAATCGGGCATTTTCAAATTTTAAAAGATCCTGTTAAACTTCCGCTGTCAACTCAAATAATAAATACCACAGGTTTCTGTCCCGCGGCTCCTGGACCGGGTAACACCGGGATGGGGAATTTTTTGCAAACCTGTTACCTATGAATTTAGCTGGATTCGATGTTGTGTTAGGAATGGATTGGTTGGTAGCCAACCATGCTCGAATCCTCTATGATAAGAATTCTATAGAAATTCATGCACCCATAGGAGAAGTAGTGGTGATTACAGGAGATAAGCCACGTAAGCCAATGAAATTCATTTCAGTAATAAAAATGGCCAGTTATTCAAGAAAAAAGGAATAGTGTATATGATTTCGATAATCATTAACACTAAAGGTAAGGAACTTAAGGAAATTCCAGTAGTATCAGAATACCCGGATGTATTACCAGAAGAACTACCTGGATTACCACCCGATAGGGAAGTAGAATTTAGAATTCATCTAATTCCTGGAACTACACCGATAGCTAAAGCACCCTATCGGTTAGCACCCACTGAAATGTTAGAATTGAAGAAGCAGTTAGATGAATTGCTCAGTAAAGGATTTATACAACCTAGTTCATCCCCTTGGGGAGCACCAGCGTTGTTCGTAAAGAAGAAAGATGGTTCAATGCGAATGTGTATCGATTACAGGGAATTGAATAAGGTTACAATTAAGAATCGACACCCATTACCTAGGATTGATGATCTTTTCGATCAACTTCAGGGAGCTAGATATTTTTCTAAGATAGATTTACGCTCCGGATACCATCAGTTGAAAGTACAAGAAGAAGACATACCTAAAACTGCTTTCAGAACTAGGTATGGTCATTACGAGTTTAAAGTCATGCCCTTTGGGTTAACCAATGCTCCTGCAACATTCATGGACATGATGAATAGGATCTGTAAACCGTATTTAGATAAATTCGTAATTGTCTTTATCGACGATATACTTATTTATTCCAGAAGTCAGGACGGACATTGTGAGCATTTACATGCACTCTTAACCTTGTTAAGAAAAGAGAAACTTTATGCCAAATTCTCGAAGTGTGAATTTTGGCTACAAGAGGTGCAATTTTTAGGACACTTGGTGAATCACGAAGGTATTCACGTAGATCCCTCCAAAATAGAAGCGATCACCAAATGGAAGGTCCCGCAATCAGCTATGGAAGTTAGAAGTTTTCTAGGATTAGCCGGATACTATAGACGGTTTATTAAGGATTTTTCCAAAATAGCTGTACCATTAACTAAGCTAACCTGTAAAGCAGTGAAGTTTGAATGGGGATCTAAACAAGAAGAGGCTTTTAAGATTTTAAAGCAAAGATTAACAAACGCCCCAATTCTTGCCTTACCAGCAGGGACAGAAGATTTTGAAGTTTACTGTGATGCTTCTAAGCTAGGATTAGGATGTGTGCTAATGCAACGCAAGAAGGTAATTGCGTACGCTTCAAGGCAATTGAAGAAGCATGAGGAAAATTATACGACTCATGACCTAGAGTTAGGAGCCATAATTTTTGCCCTTAAGATTTGGAGACATTATCTGTACGGGAGTAAGTTCACTGTTTATACAGACCATAAGAGTTTAAGATATATATTTGGGCAAAAGGAATTAAACATGAGGCAAAGAAGATGGATGGAAATTCTAAGTGACTACGACTGTGATATTCAATATCACGAAGGAAAAGCAAACGTAGTTGCAGATGCCTTAAGTCGTAAGTATCATGAGAAACAACGACAAATTCACGCTCTTAGATTAAGTTTACAATTAGACTTAATGGAACAACTGAAAAACATTCAAGAAACAGCAATCAAGGATGATGATGAGGGAATGAAGGGACGGATAAAGGAATTAGAGCACGGGATTGATGGAATTTGGAGATTCCACAAGAAAATAATCTGGGTACCTGTTTTGGTCAAAAATCACCGAAGTAATTAAGTGATCAAATTAGTTAAGTGAGGTAGTGTGCTAGAAATGAGTGTCAAAAATATGTTAATCAAGTTAATTGTAAAAACAGTTTCAGGATACGGCTCAGGATATAGAGCTGTATCTATGATCAAACAATGAGCAAAAAAGGTAAAGGGTGACACTGGATATACGAGGAAAGCCCTTGATCAATCTAGATCGCCGGCATAAAACCTCGGGAGCTGACAATCGCAGCTGCCTTGTTCTTCTATTACTTCAAATATCAGGATACAGTGCAGGATATGATGCGGATCAACTAGGTGTTACAACGTGATTTGATTACAAGTGTTGGTGTGTAGTGATTGCTAGAAGCTAGAGAACAAAGTGTGCAAAAGAGAGTGTGTGGAAAAAGTTGTGTCTGCCTATGATCCGATCGCTCCCATTTATAGTAAAAAACTAACAAACTATCCTATTATTCCGGGATACTTTGGAATATTCCATTCTGAACGTTGGGGGACTGCTTTTACTTGTTTTCCACGTGCTTATTGACTATAAAACAGGGTCTTCAGCTCATATGACCGTTACAACGTCAATAGCATTGACCAGCATCCGATATTCTCGCGGAATATGCCTTTCTTCTATTCTGACCGTTACAAGACCCATTCTTCCACCATCAACGTCCATTTTTCAACCACCTTGAGCGAATCTTCAGGTAGATCAAGTCCTTTAACGTTGGTACCTTGCAACCAAAGAAAATCGTTAATAGCAAGCAGGATACCCCCAGAGGATGTTACCAATATCCTGGTTCAGTATCCTGGCCACAGCATCAAGCATATAATATCAGGATATGCTTCAGGATATAAGCTCGAAATTCCACCCATAACAATTGTCCCCAAAAATATATCTGTTAGGATCTTGAAATCCAAACGGGTATATTTTTCGTTGTGTTGTTCGATGCACTTAATGGGATGTAGATGTTGATGTGACTTCACGCAACTTCCAAGGTTATACTTTCTCATAACTAGGTAGTCTTCTGGCACGTCTGGTAAGGATATCTATTTCGAACATTCCTGCATATGTTTGGTTAATCAGCATATAATATGATAAGACTGAAACTACTCCCTTTTCTGTAGACTCTGCTAAGGTCCCTGTTGTCTTCGATCTTGAGGAGCTTGACAGTTACTCCAAGCTTGTCCTGGTAAAAAAAGAATCATCTGTTGCCACCTGCTCTAAGCCCTCCACTGTTGCTGCCGAAGGTTTCTCTTATGATGACCTTGGCTTCATGGAATCCATCGAGCCCATGACCTCCTTCCTTAATAAGGTAAATACCCAAATCCTGTATCCCGTACACATATACTGAACCTGTATCCTGGTTAGTTTGTCTTTAACGATACCTGTATTTTGCTTTGTAGGGTCTGAATCATCTGGTCGTCTTGTACTTAGAACAATTTTAATTTCCTGCAAGCTTTAGAACAATTTAACAGTTGGAGGTGGAGGGATCTCGTGTTTTCAGGACGAAGCCTTCAACTGTTTATGTAAATATGCTTTAAAAACTTAATTGTGTTCTTGGTGGATGGGTCTCTTTTTGAGATGAAACCAAGAATACAATTAATAATAAACTAACCTTTTGACCTTACATGTTGTTATTTGTTATGCATTGCTTAGTCTGAATTCCGATGTTCCAAACTTAGTGCAATTATTATTTTTTATGAAAATATCTTGATCAGTATACTCGCAAATATCCTATTAAGACTTCCGTCAAATAGGGTTCAGATAAAGTTTTCAGAGAAAGAGGACAGTTCATTTTTATTTTACAAAGTTGGTTTTGAGAACACTTGTTTGACTAGAACACAGTTTCAGTTTTTAATCCAAGTATCATGTCCCAAATATTCCAATCAAATATCCTGAAACATATTTTGAAAATACATTTTGAGAATATATCCCGAGAATATATCCTAATCAGGATGCTTAAGCTTTTGTCAAATATAGTTTCAAAAATTCAAGTGATTTAAATAACGTTTACAAAGGAAAGATCATACCAGGAATAGAGTGTAACCCTATTCTCAAACTTCAATCCTTTTGCAACTTTTCCAATGAAGATGTCCCCAGTCTGAGACACTTAGTGTACTAGGTCCGAGCTTGATCCTTTGAGCTTTACACAATTGCCTCAGTAGGAATGTACCCTGTGCATAATGTCTTCAAATACTTAGAAATCAGCTGCAACCGTTTGAATAATTCTTATATTACAGGGGATAAACCCTAAAATATACTGGAGATAAATCCTTAATGTACTGGGGATAAACCCATAAGTATTCTGGGGAAAATCCCGAATTTTCGTGCGCTACAGGCGGGAGTGTATAAACTCCAAGACTTAGAAAGGTGAAAACCTTTAAACCTTAGAGAGTATGAAAATACCCTTTCGCGAGAGAGGGTGATAAATCCTCATATACCTTTAGGATTCAGGATATAGCCAATAGTAACGAAATTGTCAGCTACTTTTACATGGACTGGTCCCACCACCTTGAACTATTCCTGAATAACTTGCGCTCCAGGCGGGGTGTTTAAACCCAATTCGGAAGAAATGTGAAAACCTTTAAACCTGTGAAGGGATCAGGATCCCTTATACATGAGAGAGGGGGCCAATCCTCTAATCTTCCGAAGTATCCTGAGTGAGCATCCTGGAGCTATATCCCGGAGCATATACTGCAAAACATCCTTAAACTAAGGTGGGTGTTAGCTTGGCTAACACCCCTCCGATGCTTAAGTTAGTATTGGGTTTCAAAGATCAAATCAAACATATTTAAAAGAGATAGAATTCATACCATCTTGAGTTAGAAATTAAATTCTAAACTTAGTTGAAATAAAGTTTAAGGTGTATAGCATTCCAAGATCTCGGTAGCATATCCCCCTCCATATCCTTGAGTCGGTATGCACCTTTTCCTGATTCTGATTCAATCTCATATAGTCCTTCCCATTTCGGAGCCAGCTTTCCATCAGCAGGATTGGTAGTATTCTGAAAAGCTTTTCTTAACACCCAATCTCCAACTTTGAACCTTCTAATCCTTATATTCTTGTTGTATGTTCTGGATATCCTTTGTTGATATGTTGCCATCCTTAGCCTTGCTGCATCCCTTTTTCATCTATAGTATCCAAATCTTGACATAAGGCTTCAGGATTCTGTTCAGGATCCTGTAGGATAGATCTTGCATTAGGTATAGTCATTTCCGTTGGAATCATTGCTTCTGCTCCAAATACCAAGGAAAATGGGGTTTGGCCTGTTGCATTCTTTACCGTTGTCCTATCAGCCCATAAAACAAAAGGTAATTCTTCTGCCCATCTTCCTTTTTTGGCTCCAAGTCTCTTCTTTAAATTACTGACAATTATCTTGTTTGAGGATTCTGCTTGTCCATTCGCTTGAGGATGTACCGGAGTAGACATGATCATTTTGATTCCCCAACTCTTGCAAAAGTCAGTAGTCCTCTTGCTTATAAACTGGGACCCATTATCACAAATGATTTCAGCTGGTACCCTAAACCTGGTCAGGATATTCCTCTTTATGAAGGATACTACTTCTTGATCCCTGACTTGGACAAATGCCTCGGCTTCAACCCATTTGGAGAAATAATCTGTCATTGCTAGCATAAAGACTTTTCCTCCCAGAGCTTTTGGTAACTTCCCTACTATATCCATCCCCCATTTCATGAATGGCCAAGGGGATGCTATAGGATATAGTGGTTCAGCTGGTTGATGTAGTATGTTACTATGCCTTTGACATGCATCACACCTTCGAGCATATTCTGCAGCATCTTTCCTCATCATTGGCCAATAATATCCTGTCCTTAATACTTTGGAGAACAATGACCTGCCCCCAGTGTGGTTACCACAATCCCCTTCATGTATATCCTGAAGTACTTCCTTGGTTTCAGGATCCTCCAAGCACCTCAGATATGGTCCTGCAAGAGATTTCTTATACAAAACATCATTTATAATAGTGAATCGTGATACCTTCATCCTAAAGGCTTTAGGATTCTCATTCTTTGGGATGTATCCTTGCTTTAGATATCTCATGATTGGAGCTATCCAGGACTTAGGATCCTCCTCAAGATAGCCATCATCAGGATCCTGAATACTTATTACTTCCTTATCCTGAGGATTCGTCGCAGGACATAGGATATGTAATATTGGTATCCGGATTCCTTCTGGTATCCTGACGGATGATCCTAGATTTGCCAAGGCATCAGCTTCAGCATTGTCTTCTCTTGGTACCTGTTCAAGTGTAAAAACATCGAAATATCCTGCTAATTTTTTGAGAATATCGAGGTATTCGATTAATTTCTCACCCTTAACTGCATAGGATCCATTAAAATGATTAGTAATTAATAAGGAGTCAACATATACTTGCAGATTCTTGATACTCATATTCTTAGCCAACTCTAGTCCTGCAATTAAAGCCTCATATTCTGCTTCATTATTAGTAGCAGGAAATTCACACCTAATAGCCTGGGGTAATATGTCCCCCTGTGGCGATTTTAGTAGTATTCCCAATCCTACTCCTTTTACATTAGATGCACCATCAGTATATAACGTCTAGGATCCTGAAGATTCTCCTAACTGTTGAACTTCTAGGTCTACCTCATCCTGAATGTCACTACTGAAATCAGCCACAAAGTCAGCTAAAGCCTGAGACTTTATGGCATTTCTAGGTTCATATACTAAATCATAAGCACTTAACTTTACTGGCCACTTGGCCATCCTGCCTGACATCTCTGATTTCCTAAGCACATTTTTGACAGGATAATTTGTTTTAACATGAATCCTATGTGTCTCAAAGTAATGTCTAAGCTTTGTTGATGCCATAACTAATGCTAGTATCAATTTTTCTAAATGAGAATACCTAGTTTCAGCATTTAACAAACTTTTACTAACATAATAAACAGGATATTGCTGACCTTCATGATCTTTTACAAGGACGGCACTTACAGCATTCCCTGATACAGCGAGGTATAGGGATAGTGGTTCACCATTCTCAGGCTTCATCAGTAGAGGTGTAGTTGAAAGATATTGCTTCAAATCCTGCAGGGCTGTTTCATGCTTATCACCCCATTCAAATTTCTTGTTCTTCTTCTTCAGGATATCATAAAACTCTTTGCACTTCTCTGAGGATCTTGAAATAAATTTGTTTAATGCTGCCACTCTCCCTGTTAATCGTTGAACATCTTTCATATTTGAGGGTGATTTAATATCCAAGATGGCTTTAATCTGCTCCGGGCTCGCCTCTATTCCTCTTTTGGTCACCATATATCCTAGAAATTTTCCTGCCCCTACTCCGAAATGACACTTAGCAGGATTTAGCTTCATGTTATATTGGTCCAGGATATCAAATGCTCCTTTAATATCCTGGAGGTGATCCTGGGCTTTCTTTGATTTTACCACCATATCGTCAATGTATACCTCCATGGTGTCCCCCAGTTTGTCTTTGAACATCATATTCACCAATCTCTGATATGTTGCATCTGCATTTTTCAAACCAAAAGGCATAGCCGTATAACAATAAATACCTGTTGGTGTCATGAAGGCAGTATCCTCCTGGTCAGAAGGTTCCATTTGAATTTGCTGAAATCCTGAGGATGCATCCATGAAGGTCAACACTTCGTGCCCGGCAGTAGCATCCACCATTGCATCAATGTGAGGAAGAGGAAATGGGTCTTTAGGATAAGCCTTGTTCAGGTCTGTGTAGTCTACATAGACTCTCCATTTCCCATTTTTCTTCTGTACCACAACTACGTTTGCTAGCCATCTTGGAAACTTGACTTCTCTGATCATCCTGGACTTCAACAATCTTTCAACTTCCTCTTGGATAATCGTATTCCGCTTAGGAGCAAATTTCCTTCTTTTTTGCTGAACAGGCTTGAATGATCTGTCAATTCCAAGCTTGTGAGTAATAATGTCTTTGGATATGCCTGTCATATCCTCATGCTTCCATGCAAACGTTGACATCCTGTATTTCAAAAAGTTAGTTAATTGCTCTTCAATATCCTGAGAGATATTGGTTCCTACGAGCACCGAGATATCAGGATTATCCTGATCCAGGATAATTTTCTTCACATCCTGCTCCGGATCCTCCACGATATCCTGGGCCCGCATCTTTAATTACTATGCTGCACTAGGCTTGGTCGAGGATTTCATTGAGGATGAGTAACATTCTTTCGCCTCCTGCTGATCACTATCGACTTTGACAACTCCCCAAGGGGTAGGGATCTTGATGCATTGGTGATATGTTGATGGCACAGCCTTCATATCGTGAATCCATGGTCTTCCCAGTATGATGTTATAGCAGGATATAGAATCCATCACACAGAAACGTTGTATCGAGTTGACTCCTTCAACATATACTGGTAACTTTATCTCTCCCACTGTGTTCCTAGCCTCTCCACTGAACCCAACAAGCACAGTGGACTTCGAAGTGATGTCCATTGGAGATACATTCATTCTCTTCAGAGTCTCTAGTTGGATTATGTTGACGGAGCTGCCATTATCAACTAATATCCTGCGCACAAAATGGTTAGCCACATATAACGTTATTACCAGAGCATCATGATGAGGATCCTGGACAGTATCCCTGTCATCAGCATCAAATGTGATCACTTTTTCAATTGTGAGGGTAGTCATCCTGACAGGTTTGTCTCCCCTTTCAGCCTTAGCTTCTTTTGCATGTCTCTTCGCCGCCGAGTACGAAGTCCCACAAATGTCGGATCCTCCCGAAATGAAGTTGATTATCTTGGCATCCGCGGGAGGTGAGGCTGCTCGCTCAGGATCCTTCTCAGTATCCTGACCCTTATTCTTCTTTCTTCCTAAGAGATCTTTCAGATACCCCTTGCTTAGAAGATAGCTTATTTCTTTCCTTAGAGCAATGCAATCCTCAGTTACATGTCCGAAGTCTTCGTGGAAGGCACACCATTTTGACTTATCTTTCCAATCGGCTTTTTGTTGATTCTTTCGAGGCCACCTAGCCTTGTCTCCTAAACCCTGCATGGCATACATCAATTCAGGAATGTTAACAGAAAAGCAATATTCAGATAATTCAGGATATTCTTCAGGATCCTCGTCTTTGATAGCATTCACTTTCTTATTTTCATTTCTACCATATGGCTTAGGGCGATATGGCTTAAATGAGGATTCTGACTTCCTGGTAGTTGTCTCATAGGTGTTGGATGAGTTCATCCTCTCTTGCATCTTTCTGTCATCCTCCAACTGAATATATCTTAGGGCCCTGTTCCGAGCTTCATCCAAGTTCCTGCATGGGTTCATTACAAGGTCTTGGTAAAATTGAGAATCCTTTTGCAGCCCCATCTTGAAAGCTTGCACAGCTGTTGCAACATCAAGATGCGGAATGTCTAAGGATTCTTGGCTGAACTTGTTCACATAATCCCTTAGGGATTCTTGAGACCCCTGTGTTATCCTGTAGAGGTCACTTGTTAGTTTTTCAAAGCTTCTACTACAAGAAAACTGACTATTAAATAAATTGACTAGGTGAGCAAAAGATGTGATCGAATGAGGAGGAACATTCAGGAGCCATTTCAAGGCTGATCCTGTTAAGGTAGAACCAAAACCCTTGCACAAGCATGCTTCCTTGAGCTCCGGAGGGATAGGATTAATCTCCATTCTTTCCCTATACTGGGCAATATGCTCTTCAGGATCCGTAGTTCCATCATACAGTTTCATGTTGGGAGTCTGAAATCTTTTTGGGATTTCAGCGTCACAGATAGGATACGCAAAGCGGGATATCCTGTGGCTATCTTGGGGTACTTCCGGAATTGGCTAGACCACCCCAGGTACACTGGATATCATGTCCTTCAATTTCTGGAGCTCCCTGGTAAATGTTGACGTCATACCTGCATCCTGCAAAGACCCATTGTTGTTAGTAGCAAGAATATTATTATTTGACACATTACCGGTCTGAGGATTTTGGCCATATCCTGAAGCATATCCTGAACTCCTCACAGTTGACATCCTGACCGAGGAGGGTATCTCAGGGGTATGATTCTGAGAATGGCTTAGGACGATATTCCCCCTGTTATCCTCAGTGTACACAGCCGAACTGAAGTTCAAAGTTCTGGGTTGTAGTGGAGTGACGATATCCTCAGCAGATCTGCTCGAGCCGGACTTCAGGAGTTGTATTTCCCTCAACAGCATTTGGTTTGTTTCCTGTTGCTGCCTCATTTGTTCCTGCACACTTCCAAATAAGGTTAGAATTTCATCATTAGAAGCTAAAATCGGAGCAGATTCCTGAATACTCCGGGTAGGGATAATATCCCGAGGTTGTGAAGAAGATGGCATCCTTGGAGGAGGTGGTGGAAGCACCGGACCAGTAGTAGCAGAAGTTGTAGCAGACACAGTGGAGGAGCTCATGTTTGATCTTGAGGCCATTGTAAATAATGTGGCAAAAAGTTTTGAAAATAGAAAACCGATTAACGATTTCACAAAGATTTTTAGTAAAGAGAGCACCACTTGCCCCACGGTAGGCGCCAAATTGTTTTGGTCAAAAATCACCGAAGTAATTAAGTGATCAAATTAGTTAAGTGAGGTAGTGTGCTAGAAATGAGTGTCGAAAATATGTTAATCAAGTTAATTGTAAAAACAGTTTCAGGATACGGCTCAGGATATAGAGTTGTATCTATGATCAAACAATGAGCAAAAAAGGTAAAGGGTGACACCGGATATACGAGGAAAGCCCTTGATCAATCTAGATCGCCGGCATAAAACCTCGGGAGCTGACAATCGCAGCTGCCTTGTTCTTCTATTACTTCAAATATCAGGATACAGTGCAGGATATGATGCGGATCAACTAGGTGTTACAACGTGATTTGATTACAAGTGTTGGTGTGTAGTGATTGCTAGAAGCTAGAGAACAAAGTGTGCAAAAGAGAGTGTGTGGAAAAAGTTGTGTCTGCCTATGATCCGATCGCTCCCATTTATAGTAAAAAACTAACAAACTATCCTATTATTCCGGGATACTTTGGAATATTCCATTCTGAACGTTGGGGGACTGCTTTTACTTGTTTTCCACGTGCTTATTGACTATAAAACAGGGTCTTCAGCTCATATGACCGTTACAACGTCAATAGCATTGACCAGCATCCGATATTCTCGCGGAATATGCCTTTCTTCTATTCTGACCGTTACAAGACCCATTCTTCCACCATCAACGTCCATTTTTCAACCACCTTGAGCGAATCTTCAGGTAGATCAAGTCCTTTAACGTTGGTACCTTGCAACCAAATAAAATCGTTAATAGCAAGCAGGATACCCCCAGAGGATGTTACCAATATCCTGGTTCAGTATCCTGGCCGTAGCATCAAGCATATAATATCAGGATATGCTTCAGGATATAAGCTCGAAATTCCACCCATAACAGTACCTAAGCAGGGAGAGTTAAGAAATAAGATTTTAGAGGAAGCCTATAAATCTAGGTATACCATGCATCCTGGTAATAATAAGATGTACCAAGATTTAAGAAATAACTTCTGGTGGATAGGAATGAAAAAGGATATAGCTAGATATGTATCTAAGTGTCTAACTTGTTCACAAGTTAAGGCAGAACACTAGAAACCTTCAGGATTACTCCAACAATTAGAAATGCCTGTATGGAAATGGGAACTAATAACCATGGATTTTGTTACTAAGTTACCCAAAACTAGAAAAGGTAACGACGCAATTTGGGTAATTGTGGATCGATTAACCAAATCAGCTCATTTTCTACCCATGAAGGAAACTTTTAGTATGGAAAGATTAGCCAAGTTATACGTAGACGAGGTGGTATCCTTACATGGAGTCCCACTCTCTATTGTATCGGATAGAGATAGTCGTTTCACTTCACATTTCTGGACAAGTTTCCAAGAAGCAATGGGGACACGATTGAATTTAAGTACTGCATATCATCCCCAAACAGACGAACAGAGTGAAAGGACGATCCGAACCCTGGAAGACATGCTTAGAGCGTGTGTCATCGATTTTGGGGGAAACTGGGATGACCACTTACCCTTGATTGAATTCTCCTATAACAATAGTTATCATTCAAGCATTGAAGTTGCCCCGTTCGAAGCACTGTATGGACGAAAGTGTAGAACTCCAGTTTGCTGGGCAGAAATAGGAGAAAGCCAGTTATCAGGTCCTGAAATCGTACAAGAAACCACCGACAAGATAACTCAAATCAAGGAAAGACTGAAAACGGCTCGAGATCGCCAGAAGAGTTATGCAGACAATCGACGCAAGCCACTAGAATTTCAAGTTGGAGACAGGGTACTCTTGAAAGTTTCTCCTTGGAAAAGAGTAGTCCGATTCGGAAAGAAAGGAAAGCTAAGTCCAAGGTACATAGGACCATTCCCAGTAATCCATAGAATAGGACCGGTCGCCTATCGCTTACAACTACCGGAAGAGTTAGCTGGGGTACATGACGTATTTCATGTATCCAACCTCAAGAAATGTTTATCTGACGAATCCCTGGTAGTACCTCTTCAAGAAATAGAGGTAAATGAAAAGTTAAAGTTCGTAGAGAAACCACTTCAGATAGAAGACAGAAAGATTAAATTCCTTAAACAGAAAAGATTGGTACTTGTCAAAGTCAATTGGGATTCGAAAAGAGGACCCGAGTATACGTGGGAGCTGGAATCGGAAATGAAGCGAAAGTATCCTCACTTATTTCAGTAAATCTCGAGGACGAGATTTTAAATAAGGTGGGGAGGATGTAAGGACCTGCAAAATTGTCTAAAAACGACCCGTAAGTGAAAACCCCGACCCTTAGAACCCTAGTGCTTATGAAAAATAAAGAAAACAAGGAAATCTGGTTTCAGGCGGGCTGCGTAAAACGTAAGCTTAGGCTTACGCGGGCCGCGTCAAACCAGAGATCACCGGATAAGCGTTCCAGGCCACTTGGCAGCCACGTGGCGAACCTACTGATGACACGCTAGCCCTACACGTTGATTAGGGGCCCTCGCGGGCCGCTTAAGAATCATCTAAGGGTTTACGCGGGCCGCGTAAAACCCAATTTCATGCTATAAATGGCCTGTGCATGGGACTTGCTTCTGTGCTCGAAAACTTTACTCATAAACGAAAGATATCGCCCAAAATCACAATTTCACTTAGGGAAACGTTGCTACGAATACAGGGTATTAACTCGATCACTACTACGATACAATGTCCGATCGATTGAAACCGATCCGATGGATGTTTAAGTACTGCCCGTATTTAGGCTATACTTTGTCATTCGTCGTGAGGGTTTTGATTTCGTGAAGTTTATCGTAAATGTTGTATTAAGTTACTGACCTAGTTTCGCATGCATTGTTATTTTAACTAGGTTACACGGCTAAATCAGTAGGCTAAACTCTGCCCGCCTAAACTTGTAATGTGAGTCATTCTCTTTTTATCAACAATGTTTTACAATACTCAAATTATTTTCAAAAGTTATAATTACAGGGATTAAGTCTTGGTTATCTTGAATCAATGGCAAGTGGGGTATTGTTCACATTACTAATTTCTCACAGTTAGGTTAACAAACCTAACAGTGATAATCATCACTATTTGGGTGAAAGGACCCAATAGTGGTATGACCATCGTCACCAGGGTGTGACACGGCGCCAGATAAAAATAAGATAGTAGCCATTGTAATCGCTCTTATGCTGTAATTTATACCTAATGTGTCGTTTTATTTAACCTGAATGACTCGCCAGTATTTCCCCGCTGATAAAATATTTTTAAACATGTTTCAGGTGACTTACTGTGAATCAAGGAAAAAGTGTTACGGAGCACTAACAAGCTTGAAGTGGTGGCTCAATAAAATAAATAAACATGTTTTATAAAACAAGGGATTTCCTCGTGAAATTCCCTTCACTGTAAATTACGGGGTTTGTCCCAAATTATGAAATAAAGTAATCGGGCATTTTCAAATTTTAAAAGATCCTGTTAAACTTCCGCTGTCAACTCAAATAATAAATACCACGGGTTTCTGTCCCGTGGCTCCTGGACCGGGTAACACCGGGACAGGGGCCGTGACAAAAACTTATATCGCATTATTGAAAACAAAACATAGTTACGAATTTAAGTTTTCTGAAAAAGTTAACGAATGCAAATTTAAATACTTAAATAGAATTTAAAAACAATTGGACAATCACTTTTCGTCATGACTTTGAAATAATATGTATAATTATTTTATTAATTTTTGCTTATATATTAGTAGGGGTGTTTAAGATCGGATTATCCGGTTTCGGATATCCGAAAATCAGATATTTAAAATTTTTGGAAAGTGAATATTAATATCCGAACCTGCATTCAAAATTTCGGATATAGATTCGGATATCCAATTTCATAAAAAAAATAAAAAAATCATTTCGTACATAGATTAAAACTAAACCTGTATTTGATTTTCTAAATTTTCAATGTTAAAAACAACGAACTTTTATAAATCAAAATCCGAATCCGATTATTTACTATATTTCAAACTAAATATAATGCCCATATACTATATATATTTAAAACAAACTATTAGTTTTCGGATATCGGATATTTCGAGTATCCGAAAATTTTGAAAATCAACATCCGAATCCGAAAATTCAGATATTCCGGTTTTTTTATATTTGAATTTTCGAACATCCGAAATTTTGGATATTTGAAGTTTCGAAGATCCGAAATTTCGGATATTTTGCATACGGATTTTCGGATATTTGGGAGAATTTTTTTGAACACCCTTTATATTAGAAGGATTTGGTGATATGAACATATTAAATGTCTACCTATTTTTGTTATCACCTTTTATTTCTTTTTGGTCATTGAATTAATCAAATACAATATTAATTTTTTTAACGGCCTACAATTAGGGTGTCGCTAAACGTGTTAGTAATTAGTATGTTAGTATAACCAAGTTAGTATTAAAATGCCTTTGTTGGATTTGAATGCAGGACCTCCGAAAGAAGCAAAGTCCCCCCCCCCCCCCCCACCACACCAATTTTACGTGAATAACATCTTTATTTACAAATTTTACGTGAATCAAATAAAATATATAATATTTCACACAAATAAAGAAATTTTTTAATATACATTGCATCTATATATGTTATCGGGGGAGACAATATTACAAGACTGAGTCATAATTTTAAGCATGTAGGTTACATTGTGTTGGACAGACTTGAAAGTCACATGGACTTAGAAGTTATTTTTCACTGAGTTTAAATCAAATGGCATTTTGTTTAAATTGGCACATCTGTATTGCTTTTTGACATCTCTATATAAAAGAATGGCTTATCTACCTTTATGAAAAAGTCTAATGGAGTTTTCGAGATGTTTATATTGGTATACAGATGGATGCAGTTTGTTCCTGTTGAGCAAAGTGAAGTGCTGTGCAGGGAAGCAGAGCTGCTATGAAGTGAAGAGGAGTCTGATTAGATGCATGGTCGAATCCTTCTTCTACATTGTAGAGAAAAATAGTGAAGACATAAACCGGATTGTTTCTTCCTAAACTTACAAGACTTAAAAGATTTGGTGATCGATTGGATTCATCAGCTTAGGGGGAGTCTATTGCTGACAGAAGCTGTTGAAGCTGAAGCTATCCAAAGACCAAAGATTGCAAGATGACTTAAGACTAAGTTAACCATGGAAGCTATTGTCAAGGGAGAGTGTGTTTGTGCATGTTATGTGACAATAACTTTATGTATGGTCTTTGGATATCTTGTAAACTGTTAAACAATGTTTGAGAGTTTAACAGAAGTAAAATGTTCGGATTATCAATAGGAGAAGTGAAGTTCCGGTGAAGTTGTAAGGGTTCAGGAAAAGACTGCATAAAGACTGGTCCGAAAAAAACACATATGGTAGGTTCCGGAAAACATAACTTCAAAGAGTTCCAAGTTATTTAGCTTTGTATGGTTCCGGATTATGTGTCTTGTGAGAGTTCCGAGTTATATGTCTAGTCCAGATTATTGTATTTGTGTGTCTGAGTTATGAGGTTTTGTTATGTTTGGCTTGTCCCAGTTTCATGCATGCGTATTATATAAACACAATTATGCATTAGGGTTTTAGTTAGTCATTGAGAGAGTTGTCCAGGGAGAGTTTTTTGAGAGAATTACACAGAGATAGGCCGTAAGAGTTCTTGTTTGGTATTGATTGATTGTAAACCGTTTGTTCGATAATTAATAGAATACCACATTAATAGTGATTGCATGTTTGACATCTTAAATATTTGTTTTCTATGTTCGTCCGATCTACTAAGAGGATTCCGCACTATTATCAATCTCGCTATCGATCCGTGTGATAGGGTTTTTAGTTTGGTCCATCATTCTTTTTGTGATTGCGTGTTTTCCATCTCAAATACTTTATGTTTCTTGGATATTCATGGAGTATGCTTTGGTCTTTCATTCTTTTTTGTTTTGCTAGATTTAGTACCTATAGCTTTTAATGAAATGGGTTTTTAGTTTATGGAATGGATTAGGCCCAAAATAGAAAGTCTAGGATGGGTTATGGGTCTCTATTTCTATACAAAGGATAAGATGGAGCCCTAGTCGCATTTTCCATCATCTTCACCAAATCTAGAGAGAAGTTAGTGAGAGAAAAAATGGGTTTTTAGAGAGAGAAATAGAAGAAAAAAAACCAAAGTCCAAGGAATTGAAGATTTGAAGCTTGAAATCTTTTTCTCATCATTCAAACATGATCCTAATATTGTTTTGGTAGAAGATTCAGGTAAGAATCACCTTAGATCTGGGTTTTAGGGTTTTGAGGTTAAAGATGGGTTTTCCAAAAAAAAAAAGGTTGGATTTTACGTGTTATTAAGGTAATGAACCATGGATTTTGCTTCATGAAAGTGAAACAAACGTTTTGAACGTAAAAGGTTGTGATTTCGGGTTGAAAACAAACCTGAGTAAGATGAACTCTTTGAAGGTGGTGACACTGATGGGGGGAGTGTTGAAGACGATGGTGTCGATCCTAAGGTCTGCCAGTGATTGGTGACTTGTGTCATGGGTGACATTGTCATTGGCGACACTCTTAGTGTCGCCTGGTGTCACACCCCTTTCTGCGGCGGAAGCACAAGGTGTGATCATGAAAGGTTCTCATTGCATACGAAAGGTAAACATACTACATGCTCAAAAATAACTTCAAACATTACATTACTGAAAACATAAGTCAAGTGTTTACAACACGAGATAGCATATTGTCTTAAAAGTTACAACTTTATTTAACGATAAACATAGCAACATCCACGAGCATGAGTAAGACCACGCGCACATCCATCCTAGTTACCTGAAATATATGTGAGTTTTGGAAAAAAACGTCAACATAATGTTGGTGTGAATTCATGCAGTTTTTGTATTTCACGTTTGTATACTTTGTAAGAAAACATAGTTTGTATCTTATGTAAATCAAGTATCTTGTGTGCACCACGTACTTACGTATAAATCAAGTATTCTTGTGTAAATCAAACATTCATGTATAAATCAAGTATTTTTGTGTACACCACGTATTCATGTGTAAATCACGTATTTTTATGGTATGAATCTTGTATAAATAAGGTGTTCTTGTATGTATTAGGGTTGTTAACGGGTTGCAAGGCCATTAACATGTGACACGACATAGGAAGTCACCAAACCATAGGCATTTATCAATTTGGCATATTCTGAGACACAAAAGCACTACTCGGTACTCGTTCTCACCGAGAGTGTGGCTGCCCGAAACCCGTTAGATCTAACCTTTTGTTCTGCGGTCTAGGTATATTGTTGATTAATGGTGCTTATGGTACCCTATTCGTGACACTATTTCTCGTATCATTCCTCAAAACGCATCATACTTGGTACTCGTTCTCACCAAGAGTGCTTCTTGTATTTGTATCATACCATTTATAAACATTGTAACATTTGTAACATGTATTTCACCCCCGAAGTTATAAAACTGAAAACAGTTAAGAGAAAAGGGGGAGCATGAACTCACAACTTTGCGTTCCTTGTGTCGTAAACTTCACCGGATTTGCTTAATTAACGTCGTGACCTATACGTGTTTTCTTATCGTTAGTCACTAGCCTTGCATCGTACAAGTACAAGTCGTTGTCTTTGTGTGTACGCATTCTTGTGTTAAAAATAATTTATATTTTTAACTAAGTGTCTTACTTATATTATTTTCTAAAAAAAATATAAGTTTCTTGTCTTTTTCACTTTGCATCCGAATTATGTATTTCGTATTTTGTTACAAAAATTATGGCGAGGTTAATATTCGAAAAGCATAGTTTAGAACACACTAGCAAACATTTGTCAAGAAAATATTTACTAAATGTTAGGATTTTCAGAAAATTTCGCCATAGTCTCCTTTGTAAATGGAGGTGTCCATGCTAAGTAGCATATCATTTTCTTTAACATATAACACGTTAGGTCGTTCTCAAATAACCAACCCGACATTTAGACATGCACAGTACTACTTATATCACTTCAGTTTTAATATACAAAACGGGGCTGTTTTCGGACATTTTAATAAAATAGTTATCTTATTCCAAAAATTCCCAAATTTTTACAGAATGTCTTATACGGTCCAAATATTATTATGTAAAAATATCGGGGTCCAGTTCATTACCAGTATTTTATAAAAAGTTATTTCCCGGACTGAAATCAGATTTGTCGCTTTCTGATTGCAGTTTACGAATTAATTCATCTAAAATTTATCGTGAGTCCGATTGACGAAGTTCCAGTGGAAGAATTACTATGACAACAGTGGTCATCTACAGTACATTTTTTATGAGCTGATTCAACATGGGTTTCAAGTTATGACTAAAAACATATCACCCATTTACTGCAGTAAAAACTCAGCTTTAGCCGCTGTTATAAAACGGGTCTTTAAAAATAGTAAACGACCTCAAAAAAATATGATTCCAGTGCCATTTTCTTCATTTTTCGAAATTACATAATTTAGACTTCAGAAAATCAGTTTTTCGAGTTATAATGATCGGTTTACAGCCAGTTGAAGTTGGCTGAAAACGCTAATCAACATGCTTCTTTATAGTTTAAACGCCACTAAAAGGTACCCACACGACCACCATTCTTTCTAATAACGATTTATATCATATCATAAGTCCTTTACAGCAGGTTGTTGCTTATTTAACTTAGATTTATCATGTATCATCATCTCTCATCTCATGATCTTTATGTAGAGTTTTATGTTCAAGTTTCTTGATTAAACTCTTCTAGTGTTCTTATGCATACATCATACTACAACTTGTAATTACAAAAACAAGATGATCAATGGTTTAGCAAGGACTTACTACTAGCACAAGGCTAGGGTAGAATCTAGTGAAGAAGATGATGAGAAAAGATGATGAAAAAGCTAGAACAAAGCCCTTCTTGAAGCTCCACAAGATGCAAGCTTCCTTGTATCAACCTTTAAGCTTGAATGGGTCTTGAATAATGGAGGATGATGGTGGTTTAAGGGTGGTGATGGTGGCGGTTTGGGGTGAGCCGAAAGAGAGAGAAGGAGAGTGAGTGAGAGAGTGTAAGATATGAGGAATGGTGGTGATCTTGGCTCCACAATTATATAGATCTTCCATCATATTTTGTCTAGATTGGCAAGCAAGATCCAATATAAAAATGGGATTAAATCTAGGAGAAGATCATGAAGTATGGAGGTGGTGATTTGTGGGTCCATGGGGACCGATTTCGGTTTTGGGGGGGGGGGGGGTTGGATGTAACATTTTGCAACTAATAGGTAACCATAAGTTAGAATTCAAGTAACTAGTTTACATAAGTTAGTTTGATGATTTTTAGTGGGTATTATGGTAAACGGGGATCACAACTAGTCAAAAATAATAAAACTATGTAATTAACAAAAATTTGGTGTCCCGGGTAACGTCCGGTTGTCCGGTTAGACACCGTTCCGTTAAAGTGTTTAACTAGTCCACACAATGTCTTTTATATATATTTTTGTAACGCTAATTATTGCCGCCACTTAGGGAAATATTATGGACGATAAAACATAAATTCTGCATGGTATTTATATGTTTAAAAGCTAGTTATAGCTGAATTTAATAAAATTCTGCACTTAAAGTGCGTTTCGGGTGTTTTTTAGTGCGTATTTTAGTCTCTGGAAAGTCTATATGTTAACCCTTGTATGTACTCTTGGGTTTTAACGTGTTCTCGTCATTGGACCTACACCTAGGCTCCAATTCTATCGTCTGACTGCTTTCTGCAGAGTTGTTGGCATATTGTGTTTTACCGGTGAGTTTACTAGGATTTTTGACGCAACGCTCTAGTTAATGCATAAAGCAATATTTTGTAGTAATAAACGTGCATGAATTCACTTGTATATAATGTAATCAATCAGTGTTGACATTTAAGCACATAATTGCAATCTTTAAATAGTAATTAGAATGTACGGAAATTACCAGTTTTGTGCCAGTTGTCACACCTGGAATGGTGGTTGGTGACACTCTTAGTGTCGCTAGGGAGGAGGCCGGTGACAGTGTTAGTATCAAGTCCTAACTCATGTTAGGAAACAATGTACTGATTAACCCTATCACCGACACGACACTAGCTGGCTACACCTCTGGTGACATTGCCTAAAGGTCACTACAAGGTCATGATAACTATGTGGCCGTGACCTTGACCATGACACTTGGCGACACTGCCGGTGACACCACTGGTGACACTCATGTGATAGTATTACAAAGTAATAGGGTTTCGTGTGTGAATTCTGTTGGAAATTTTAGTGAAAATGAGTTTTTCACTAAATATTTTGGACATTAATAATATTTATATATGTGTTGTATAAATAATTATTTATGGTTTGTGTTCAAACTATGTCCAAATAAAGCTAAGATGAATGAGATATCGAAGCTTGAAGTTGTATGTTTGGAACAAACAAAGATGAATAAAATGGATTAGTTTTGTCAACTCGTCTCACAAAGGTGGGATGACAAAACTCAAAGTGGTATATAAGGAGGAGCACTCCTTGTAAATTATTTCCTTAAAGGAAAACACTAGTGGGACCAAAGGGTGCGCCACACCCGCACTTATGCGCGCGAGTATGGATGGCGCATGACCAGGTGGCGTCCTGGTATGCGTAGTGGCATCCGTGTGGCGCGCGACTCCACATCTCATATGCGCGCATAACATGAGCTATAGGCCAAATGTGGTGCACTTTGAACTTCGCACACCGCCTTTGTATTTTTGCCCATGAGCGTGTGGTCAGATACATGGCGGGTCCGCTTATGGCGCACCTTGGATGGCGTAGGTGCATGGCACAAGTTCGTTATGCGTCTGTCATTGGCTACGGCGGAAGCGCAGTATGCGCACAAGGTCCTTATGTGTGGGTCTGCTTATGGGGCACCCAAGGATGGCGTGAGGTATCCCGTTGATATGCGCGCTCCTTGGGGGAATGTAATTAGTCATGGCAGATGGTACATGGCGCAACATGTGGTGGGTGTCTCACGTGTGGCGCGAAGACTGCGTAGCACGTGGCCTGCTTGCGGGCGGGTCACACTCAGTCAACCCAGTCTCCGTCAGTTACAGGCAAGCTTTGACTACCACTTAAATTCATTAAAATGATATTAAACCTTGTTTATTATAGAATTAATTGTCTAATTCATGACAATAATAATTGAGGTTTAATGGCTTCTTTATGTGTATGGTTATAAGAAGAGAATGTTGGTTCATTCTAGAGATCATCGAAAAGATGGAGAAATACACACACATGAAAGAACTTTTGTTCCATAGAAATTTAGAGAAGAGTATTCTCTAAATTGTCTTTTTACACAACTCAGTATTTTCCTACAATATAAAGAACACCAATTATACCCAGTGTAATCTCTGGCGTGAGTGTCATCTCCAGCAGTACAACTACTGCTTCGGTTGTTGTATCCTGGAAACAGACCGTCTGAGAGGAGGCGCAGAATCTGTTTTAAGGGCCCCGTGTCTAACACGATCCTCAACCAAAACCGTCAACGACAGTTTGTTCATTCTTGCAGCGGAGGTTTGTACAAGATGGTGCGGTTGAAGTTCTTCCAAAGATGCTGGCTTGAATCAAGATTGGTACAATTAAATTGTATTTTATATTGGTTTATTTATTTTGTAACCGGTATTCTACTAGTCGAATTTCCCACAAATAACGAGAGTCTCGTTATTATTTATTATTTTTTATTAATATTTTTAATAAAAAGTGAATCTAGTTCCTACAAATTCTCATGTAGATTAAGTGACGTTCGAGTTATGCTAGGCATGGTACCACACAATTATTGATTGCGAACATATGAGTTTCTAGACCCTTCATAATTACTGTTTGGGGGCGGTGTGCATACTGACAAAGTTTTCAAAGTAAAGAAATGTTGTTCTCTTTAAAGCATGATAGAAAATGAAATGGTTTTCCTACTAGTAAAATGTGAAGTTTTAAAAGTGATAGAAAGTTTTAGTAAACGAATGTAAAGTGTGATGGTGTGTATCTTACACAGAATGGACGGTTACCTTCAAGGCTATTATTGTAGTGGCAATGCATTTGTTTCTTGTTAGTGATTGATCAACTACGTAGAGTATCGTGTGCATGTTATAGTTACAGTACACAAGTTGCAATCCCGTTATAAGTTAGAGTTTATTGTATGTTGTACATTTGTATGTGCTTAATTATTAAAACTAGAACTTACATAGCGTAGCTGACTTTTAGTATGCACATTAGGCAAATCACCGAAGTGAAAGTTGGCGTGCAGCGAAGGTTTTCCGACTGCTGGTATTCCATGTTTATGATTTCAATGTTTAAAGAAAAAGTTTTAATTTACTCGGTTGTAAAGACTTATTGTGTTTTCGCTGCAAATGTTTAATTTAAATGACAATCTTTTTTTTACTGTTTGACGAAAAGTAATCTCCCCCCCCACCCCGGGTTTTGGGCGTTTCATGGTTCGACTCAAAACTAGTTCAAGTCAAACATTTTCGGTCAGAAGAAAGTCACATAATATAAATATATATTGATTAGTTGAATTCAATATATTGATTTTCTTGTATTCATTTTTTCTTTAAATAATGCGTTTGGTATTTGATAATACGTATTTGTCAGGTCAGGTCAGGTCGGGCAGCAGGTCACACAAAAAGAGTTATTTTGGTTGGAGCCATAATGGGTTTAGGTCATTAGTTAGTTGAAAATAAAATTTTAATTTCAAATTTCAATTTTCTTTTAAAAATACGTTTGGCATTTAATAATATGTATTGGTCGGGCAGGGTTGTGTCACGGAGCATGTCGTGTCAATACATGTCAGATAAAAAGGGTTATTTTGATTGGAGTCAAAACAGTTTTGTGTTAGAACAGGTCACATAAAAAGGGTTATTTTGATTCGAGTCAAAATGGGTTCGGGTCGAAACAATTTTGGGACGGAACATACTATATGGTATTTAATATTTATTAATTAGTTGAATTTCGTATTTTAATTTTAAATTTCTTGTATTCACATAATTACTTTTAATAATACTTTTGTTATTTAATACTACATATTGGTCGGGTTAGGTCGGACAACATGTCAAGTTAGAACATGTCACATTTGGTTCGAGTAACACAAGTTTGTGTCTTTAATTAGTTGAATTTATTATTTTTAATTTCAATTTTTTTAATTTATTTTTCTTTTAATAATACGTTTGGTATTTAATAATACATATTGGTCGGCCTGGGTCGGATGGTGTGTAGCGTCAAAACAGATTACATGAAAAGAGTTATTTGCTTCGAGTCAAAACGGGTTTAGGTCAAAACAGTTCACATGGAATTAGTTGAATTTAGTATTTTAATTTGAAATTTCTTCTATTCATTTTTCTTTTAATAATACGTATTGGTCAGGTTGGATCAGGCAACATGTCATGTTAGAACAAGACACACAAAAGTGGTTAGTTTGGTTAAGGGGCTGTTTGGCAACATCTAATGGTTAAGTACTGAACCAGTAAGACGTCTGAACCATTAAGTACTGAACCAGTAAGAGGTCTGAACCATTAAGAGCCTGTATAATACTTAACCGTTCAGATACAAATGTCTGAGTAATTCAGATTAGAGATCTTAACCATTCAGACTCTGTATAAATCTTAACCATTCAGAGGAAAATGTCTGAACCATTCAGACATGTGCTCATGAAACAAACAGTCTGAACCATTAAGTGCTGAACCAGTAAGAGGTCTAAACTATTAAGAGCCTCATTAAGAGGTAAACAAACAGCCCCTAAAGTTAAAAAGGGTTCGGGTTAAAACATGTCACATAATATTTAACTAGTTGTAGGACCCGTGTGACCACACGGGTAGCTTTAATAACCATCGAAATAGATTATAATACATTATTTAAATTGTTTGTATTTAGTTACATATCTTTATAAAACAATGTTAAAGGCAATATGTGTTAGGACATAAAAATTTTATTACTTTGTTATGAAAAAATTATTAGTTCATGTTTGTTATAGAAATTAGCTAACTAACTGATAATTTGTTGTCCAAAATGAAAGCATGACCTAATTTTATATTGTCTAATAAGTAAAACATGACCTAATTTAAATAACCAAATGTTATTGAACAATTCAATAAAACTCGTATATTTGGTCCAATTAACCTTATATTTGATCCAATTAACCTTAATAATGGATTAGATTTTGTAGGCCCATTAAAACCCTTGTATCAAATCCGGCGCCAAATTGTAATCACTTATCTACCGCTCCATCTGCCTCTCTGTTCTTCAAAGGGCGACAAAGAAACGACAGGGAGTGTTCAAGATTTTCCTTTATCAGCAAAAGGTAATCTAAAACGTATCGATTCGATTTTATTCTTCTGAAATCTTTGCTTCATGTAATTTTTTATACCACGCTTGCATGTATGATTTTTGATCTTAGGTTTGTTATTCTATACGAACTGTAATTTGTGATCGTGTTTGTTTATTTGATTTGTTATACTTCAGATTCCATCATATGAATGTTCGTATTGATGTTCGATTGAAGTTTATACTTTTGTATGGATGTTCGATTGACGTTTATATATTTAGGGCTATGTTAAAAATGATTGTTTATCAGTTGTTGTATAAAGATTTTTTAAGATTATAATGTTTAGTATACTTTCAGTTGGTGTTCTTGACATATTTTATCAGATTATAATGTTTAGTATAGTTTCAGTTTGTAATTCTTGATGTGTTGTAATTCTATTTTTCATATAAATATTTTATAAGATTATGATGTTTAGTTTAGTTATATAATTTTAGTCTTTCACAGATTGAATTGTAATATTTTGGATGTTTCACATGTTATGTATGTTCATATGTTGATTACTTATGGTAGTTTAGATGATACATTTTGTATTTTCAAGTCTTTGTTTATGACATGTCAAACTCCCCTGATGCTTAATGAGAAGTAATAATGACAGTCCAAATCAAATGTCTTTGTTTTTCTCTTTAGGATAAAATGTGTGTAATAATTTGCAATGACTTATTAAGCATCATAGAACCTGAATATCACACTTACGCATTCATCACAGTCTCAACGTACATGATTTGATCGTCAGTAGTCGTCAATAAACCAAGGACTTAGGATTTCATATCAGAAACCATGACAACAACTAATATTGAAGGAAATAGTAACAACCCGGTTTGGGGTTTTGTATCACACTGTCAAAAATAGAAGGAAGACGAAGCCTTAGAAACTCTCGGCATCGAAAACAACATTTGGTCTTTCACATTCTTGACATTGAATATATAAAATAACGTTTTAACGTTATATAATATTTTAGTCTATTAGTTATACTCTTTTTAATTGCAATACTTAGAATAATCTTTTAACATTTTACTCTGTTATTTATTAATGATATTCATATTATTTTCTCTGACAGTTCAAACGTACAAGGATGTATGGGTTTGCTTCTTACATGACCGACAACCAAAGGAAATCTTTGGTTAGTATTTTAATCTCGGTTATGGCGAATTTATTTTCTTTATAACATCATGTTAGGCAGTTTCTGATTTTAATATATTTATACATAGGTTCTGCCAAAAAATATAAATAATGGATAAACGAGTTTAACTATCCTGTTGGCTTTGTCAAAGTACGAACAACTAATGGGCAAGTTTTTGAAGTCAAGATAAATGATTTAGGAAACTTCTATTATCTCTACAATGGGTGGTATTCCGTAGTTGAAACTTTGAAACTACAATCTGGACCGTGGCTCGTATTTCAGTATGAAGAAGCATTACAAAGTTTCCGGATATTTTATTTCTATGATAATATTGCATTTGCTCCATCTGATTATTTTTACTACAGACCTAATGGCGCTTTTGATAAACCTGATGCTATGGTATGTAGTTCGCAATCTGGGTTCGGTATATTTATTATCGTTTCTTATTTATTGGATGCTAGTATATGAAACCACTAATATTTATTTTTTCTCGTTGTAGCATATCAATCGTTTATTTGTACATTACAAGATGGACAATACCATTCCAAATTATCCGGTTGTTATTAGAGGTCCTGGGAAGTATAATTTTTTTGTTCGAATGGATGTTAGTGACAATCAGCTTTACATAACAACTGGATGGGATCGGATTAAGAAGAAATTTTCACTAAGTGATGAACATCTTCTTGTGTTTGAAATGATTGATCTTCACACTTTTGATATGTCCATTTTCAATTGTTCCAAGGATGCTGATTTAGTGTTGCCACCATAATTATATGCTGCTATTAAGGAAGAAGTGGTAGAAGAGGTTATTAGTATCTCTGATGGTGAAGATGTGCATGACATAACTAAGGACAATGAAGCTGAAATGTTCGCTGTAACTACGAACGACGAAACTATTCCAGTAGTTTTCTGTGTGGACAATCATTTTGTAAGTTTCTGTAACCAAAAAGTACTAACAGGACCTTACATTGTATTAACCATATTATAAAACTATCTTTCTAAACATTATTTATTGTTTGTTACAGCGCATTAAAAAAGTTCTCGCTAACAAACTTGGCTTGGATAGGAAAAGGACTTTAAAGATTGTAGATGCTGCTGGAAATGTTTGGGATGTTCGAGTTGGTATCGAGTCTCCTGATGGTCGGTTTTACATAAAAAACATGAAACAGTTTGTGAAGGATAAAAACATGGTTCCTCGTGAAGAGTTTACCCTTAAGTTCGTCATGGGTAAAGGTATTTTCTTGTTTGACTGAATGGTTGTGGGGCTTTTGCAGATAATGTTATTATGTATGGAAACAATGTTTTTTGTTTGTGGTTGTTAGTTTGCTCAAAACTCTTTTGTAAAGGTTGATAGTTTAGTTTTGACCCTGGTGGTATGAACGGTGTACGTACTCAAAAGTTTTTGGTTCATATGTTACTAAACCACTGCAGACTATATATTAAGAACATGAAGTGTTCCTAATGACTAACGGTTGAAAGTATTACTTGCATTAGTTATTTCTTGTCTTTTATATATATGTTATTGTTATTTACCTTTCATTGTTCTATAATTGTTAAAGGTATCATTTTTTAAAAATGTATACTATATTTTAAAACAATTCTCTAAAATAACATCCATTATTATTAGATAAAAGGAACATGTTCATAGGATGTGCAAAACATAATACCAAATAACTTCAAACATTAAAAGACTTTTGTTCAAAATGCTATTTCTACAACGACTATAGATTTTGTAGAACTTCTTTGTAGACCACGTTAGTTGTGGTTTTACACACTTGTTTTCCCCTGTCACATATCAAGATCTTCAAACCCTTCCTGCTCTTTACTCGAGATACAGCAACGTATAGTTGTCCGTGACTAAAAACCGGTCGTGGAAGATATAAGCCTACACGTTCAAGTGATTGTCCCTGGCTTTTGTTGATGGTCATTGCAAAGCATAGAGATAATGGGAACTGTCTTCGTGCAATTTTCACTGGTAATCTTTTATCGGACGGTGTCATTTTCAATCTTGAAATCAAAGTATGAAGACCTATATTATTTCCGATAATAATCTTTGCTTCGATTACAAGTTTTCCAAGTTTTGTTACTTGAAGCCGTGTACCATTACACAGACCATTTGTTTGATTAATGTTTCTAAGTAACATTACCGGAGCTCCAACTTTGAGAACCAATTTATGGTTAGGTAATCCTGACAGATGCATTTTGTTTAATACATCCGGAGGAAACAATGCCATGTTAAGGTCGGTTTAATCCTCAGACTCACATAAAGTATCTGAACTGAGATATATATTTTCTTCACCAGGCATACTATTTAACAGTTCTGTATTTATTGAATCCACAACTTCATTTGTGGGTGCAAGAATGGCTCTTTGTTGGAAGTAATTTGAATCGCATAAAAACTTTTGCATATCCGGATAGGTGAAAGTGATCAATGAAGATATAGGATTCACTGGATCGAGTATAAGTAAATCATCTGGAATTTCAATTTCTACTTCTCCATCATTTGGACCACCAAGTAGACCATCACCAAGCCTTAAAATCCATTCAGAAAATTCCTTGGTCTCGTTAAAATTACTTGGTTTGGTATCGATTTTTAATGTCATGTTTTTAGTTAACTTGAGTAACTGACAATCCTACCATATATAAGAAGAATTCAATGAAGAATTTACAATCATGCTTCTGGTACCTTTTGGAATGACTGGAAGGATTTGTCTAAAATCACCGCCAAAAAGCACAATCTTTCCACCAAAAGGTTTGTTCTGCAAGGACGGATTATTGGAACGGGCTATATCTCTCATTGTTCTATCCAGAGCTTCAAAACAATGCTTATGTGTCATTGGTGCTTCATCCCAGATTATCATCTTAGTTTCTTTTATTAAGCCTCCTAGCTCACTGTTCGGTTCTATAGAGCATACAGAATCCTCATTAACATTTATCGGAATTACAAACCTGGAATGAGCCGTTCTACCACCATCTAATAGAAGTGATGCAATACCACTGGATGCAACATTCAACACAACTTCACCATTGGAACGTAACGCAGCTGCAAATGTTTTCCACAGAAATGTTTTACCAGTTCCACCGTAACCATATAGAAAGAAAACACCTCCACTTCCTTTACCAACTGCATTCATGACGGTTTGATACACTTTTCGCTGTTCATCAGTTAAAGATTTTAAAGAAGCTGCAAGTTCCTTTTTTAAGATAGCCCGATCATACGAAAGTTCCTTCATTATCAATTGATTGTTCAATGCTGAAATGTAGTTGTCAGGAACATTTGGCATGTCAGAAAAGCTGCTTAACGTACTTCCATAACCAAGTAACAGTTTTTCAATATGTGATAAGCAAATATTTTCAATCTCTTCCTCTGTAAGAACCAAATCTAAAAAATAAAACAGATGTTTAGTAATTAGATTTTTTAAATACTTGATTAAACTAAAATGGAATCTGAAAATTTATTTAAGTTTTTTAAATTACCTGGAATACCAGTAATCCTCCGTTGCTGATATAATATATCTTCACACAATAGAGATTTTGTTTCCATCCAGAAATTACCCGGCCTAGAAATGGAGTTTGACATCAACAGCATTACAAAAAATGTACGCAAGAAATCAGAAGTGGCCCATGTGCTTGCTTCATTAATGGCCATTAAATACTCCTTATCATCGTCCAACAGACCGCGAGCGAAACATGCATCTTTAAAGGTATCATATATTTTTCCATCAACTGTTTTTATATCATTGAAACTCATTGGTCCTATAACGTGATTCAATAAAATTCTCAAGAAATAACAATCACCAAGTGATGGAGGTACATAATGTATCCTACCAACTGCACCAAAAGGTTTTTTTCTACGTACCCACTTTCGTGCTTTGCGTATCCATACAAAGTATCTGGGGAACTCTATATACTTCAACGTTCTAGCAAATGCATCCGTTTGATTACATTTCATCCATTCTGTGAACATAGACATTTTCACAGTTGGGTTACTGACCACGTCACACAAGTTTGAATTATCATCATAAACAATAGCCTGACCATCTTCACAGTGAAAAGGTAATATTTCAACAGATGGAAATCGATAGTGTTTGTCAAACTTAAAGATTCTCCAAGCAGCTTCACACGCTGAAATATATCTACAATCAAGATATGCTTTAACTTTATCTAATTCTGTTTTGTTTGACAGATTTTCATTATTTGTCATTTCCTCGTTTTGAGGGTTCACATTAGCAGTGGTGGTACTTTCGTAAACAGAAGCTGTCACTTATCCGGACCCTTATTAATGTATTTGAACAGATATTTGATGGATCCTGTTTGGTTACACCACTCAACATTTATGTGGCACTGATACTTTTTGAGTAGCATAGCATTGTACGGAACTACAAACCTATTGTCAAGCAACACACCATTTTTTTCTACTGTGTTGCATGATTGCCGACGACGGTAGACAGGATATCCTTCAGAATCAACACAAGTCTCATCTACATATTTTTTCGGAAACTTCTTCGAACATTTTAAATTAACCATGCATGGACAATGAGGATTGTCTGTACCACAAGGACCATGGATCATAAATTGTTTGACAAGTTCATACAGTTCAGCATCCAACTCTTTGTCAGGTATTTCAGCACTAATAACCAAATCGATTTCTTTAGCTGTTGGAAACTTGCTCTCAGCACTTAAGAACAAACATATATGAGCATGCGGTAGACCACGTTTCTTAAATTCGATTGTATAAATAACTGAAATATTACATCCAAAAAAGTGTTAGTAAAAGTATTATTTGAGAAATTAATTAAAATAGTTTACAATGACTTACTTGCTTGTATCCCACCAAAGAATTTATGTTTCTTGAAATCTTGAATTAGATTATTGATTTTAATTTTGAATAACCGTGCGATAATATCTGGTCTATCTTGAGGGTTCAACCGTTTGTCTTTTAAACATCTATAAATCTCAGGCCAATTGGGATTACAAGTGACTGTTATGAACAGATCCGGATATCCGACAGCTTTGCAGACTGCCATAGCATCTAGATACTTTTGCATCATATATCTCGCTCCACCGGTAAATGAAGATGGCAACAAAATTTGTTTTCCACAATTTGACGCATCGCTTTGGCCACTTTAAACACTTTGATTTAAATTCTTAAACGTTTGACTTCTAAGTTTGGGTTGTTGTGTCTTTATGTAAGCTAACCGTGCAGATTCTATCATTGTATACGCATCAACTAAAAACTGTTGGAATAGCTTTTGGGCATTGAGTAATAACGAAAATTGGTTGGCTCTGTCTTGTATTCTGTAACTATAGTACTCTCTCATTGTGGTGCTGGTTCTAAGTATATCACAATCAACTGAAGCACCTCGATGTTTAATACCAAGTCTAAATCCATCTTCTGCAAATGGGAAGATAAGTGGATATTGCAGTGCAAGATAAGAGGGATGAAGCTCACTAATTCTTTGAAGATCGCCTGATTTTGTTTGAACTATGATATCCCTTTTATCAAATGCTCCATCAAAATCACCAATTATTAAGGCAGCAATTTCTTCAGCAGTGGGCAAGTTAAAAATTCTACCATCCTTATCCCTTACTCCAATGAGCTTGAGTCTTACATTTTGCCAATCATTTTCTTTAAAACAATCTCGTACCATTCTAAATGACTTCACAAGTGGATTGCATGAATCCAACATTTTTTTAAGACTTGATATGATGGCAAGATCAAGTTGTTGTTTAGTGTCTGTCTTCGAAACTTGCTCGACACTGTGTAAAAAATGACATTATTATATAGATCAGATATATCTAAAACACTTGACATAAATCAGTATTTAGTGAATGCTTAATTTACCTTACAGCCTTTTGACGGTTAAAATCCTCGTTTTGGGAATCATAAATATAAAGCTGTGAAAATTTGGGCTCTTCACCATCATTCGGTAGCAGGCTACCAATGCGATGGTAATTTTGTCCTTGCAGTCCAAAAACATAAGGACCTTTGGTTTTTTGAAAACTTTTAGAAACCTTGCCACCAAGGGATGTGAAGGAAAACATCATGTTATATGCTCGAATATTATTCATGAAATTGCGGCTTTCAGGAGTAACTCTTTTGTAAAATCTTTCGAGAAGTGGAGGAGGAGCAGGTGAGGAAGGCAATTCAACGTCTCCGTTCGAACAACAAAGAGAAAAAGACGATTTCTTAGAATCCAAATTACCCCTAAGCATTTCATCTTTCCAAACCATTGCATGACAGTAAGAACATACAAAAATAGCATCTCCATGATCAACGTATTCTACAAAATTATATAGGCAGGTAAAAAAAATGATTATATAAGTGAAATATTAGGAGATTAAACTGTTATCTGGAAACATACTTTGATAAGTTTAAGGAGGGTATGTACCTCTTGTAATTCCGTAAATCTTTTTTACGATAGAAGATGGTAAACAATCAAAGGAATTGGAATCATCAAAGTTAGACCTTTCACCAGGGTAGGAATTTTCTTTTCCTGCCGTTTCATTTTGGAAATGACAATTAACATCGGTTCCAACAGGTAGGAGGATAAGCAATAGATTCGACAAATATAGTGAATCGAAAACCTATATTTAGTTTTGCATTAAAAGTAAAACACATACCAATAAACGCTAATACGGAAGATTTTGGCAACTGTCGAGAAGTTCTAATATCAATATTCTGAGGAGTTGGAATATCACTTCGACGGGACCTTACCGTAACATGATCCACTTGCAAGACAAAATTTACAAATGTTATAAAACTTACATTAACATTCAATAAATGATTAACAGTAATAACAAAAGTGTATACAACATACAGTTTGTAATATCCGTTAATGGGCTGCTCTCAATTTTATGATTTGATGGTTCAAGGGGTGTGACCATTGAAGATGTCCTCCTTACATCAGCTACAATGGATAAATCAAATTTACTTATATCCATGGTTTTGAAACTTTGTTTCCTCTTTCTAGAGTCATAAACACCATAATTAGCCTTTCCGGATTGTCCTAAAATTGAAACAAAGGGACAAGGTCAAATCTGATAGCATACCTTAAAAAAAATAAGATTTATAACCTTACCAAGCCTGGATGAAGTCAGAGGAATGGTACTAACACATGTTCGATCTAACTTGTCGGGCGTGTCACATGTTGTACATGACGAGATTTGGTTAATTTATGCTACAAACACTTACAATTTTCACATATTTTACATAGACATATTTAATAAACAACAACAATCAGTATGTAAGATAATTAGAAAAGTAGCACAAGAGTTGTTTACCCATATTTTTAGAGGAGGATTCCAACGACATTACACTTTGTTTCTGATTTAAACTGGATGGCGTGTAATGTTGAGTTGAGGCTTCGTAGACTATCTTAGAAAAGTAGCACAAGAGTTGTTTACCCATATTTTTAGAAGAGGATTCCAACGACATTACACTTTGTTTCTGATTTACACTGGATGGCATGTAATGTTGAGTTGAGGCTTCGTAGACACCTTTTGATGATACTTGTTGATATATATCAACAAACTGATTTCAGCTAATATAACATTACGTATATATATTTATTTAAAAAATGACCATAAAAAACATACCTCCATTATCGTTTTTTGTAATAGTAACATTGCCCAGAAGTGTATCAATAATAGGAGGTGTCTGTACAAATTGAACCACACCACTGTTTCTACGCTTATTCAAGATAGACTTTCTTATCTTCCTTGATTCTTTGGACTGTTGGGGACTGCACTGTGGAAAATACTCTCTATGTCTTGGTATAAAATTCTTTTTACTCTCCAAAACTGTACACAAGAATTGAGAAAATATGTGTGATTTAGGGCTAGCTACAGGTGATTATTGTAATCACTGTCTCCAAAAACATTTATTCTCAACAGCTAGTGGTGATTGAACATCCCTATTTAAAACCTAACTAAATAAGTGGATGATCACAGAAAAATCTTCAGAATAGATTTAAACAAATGAGATAGAAAAACCTACCATTTAGTGTTCATCGATTGCTTCCAAAGTAAGAGTGTCTTGAATTATAACTTGAGTTTTTGGCGCTAATTTTTCATCTTCACTTTGATTCAGTCGGAAAAGAAGCTATAAACATAGCGGACGATATGAAATTGTGATTTAAGAAATCTGATTCATTTTGTGGGCCTTTGACAGGATATAAATACAGGTTCACAACTTATGGGCCAGAAATTATTGAAAGACTTACACCATTTAATTGCAAAAGGCAGCCAAATTTGGGGCCCTTTGGTGGATTTTATTTGGTACTGATTTTATTTGTTAGTATGTTTACATACTGGTTTTTGTTTAAAAAATATAAGTAAGTGAAATTGAAAAATCCATAATCTATTGGTTCCTACAATGAAGTTACTATAACGCGATCCACAAGATTTATATTTGGAGTTGAAGTTTAATGATAGATTTTTACTGAGTCACATTGTCCGATAATTTATGTGCACCAGGAAATTTATATGGATTTAACTACTACATGTTTCTAAACATTCTTGTCTTGGTTTTATTAGGAATTCGTTGGACCCCTTAGAAACATCATAATTTATATGGATTTAAATACTACATAAGCTTTAATCATCCTTGTCTTGGTTTTACCAATCTATTGGTTACTACAATGAAGTTACTATAACGCGATCAAATAGCCAACTTATATTTGAAGTTGAAGTTTAATGATAGATTTTTAGCGAGTCACATTGTCCCATAATTTATTTGCATACAGAAACTTATATAGATTTAACTACTACATGTTTTCTAACCATCCTTGTGTTGGTTTTATTAGGAATTCGTTGGGCCGCTTCGGAACAGGCTTTCCAATTTATCAATCTATTGGCTCCTACATTACTTTATAAAAGGGTAGGTTAATATTTATGAATTATATCCTATCATAACGAAAATTGATTTAACTCAAATAATATAACTTCTTTCACATAATTTGTAGATATTAACAATTTCTTTGTAATGCGATTATAAAGTAAACATACATTCAAACTCTATATTAAAAAAGTAGAATTTAGACTATGCCAAACTAATTTAGACATCTCATATACTATATTCACAAATCAAAACACACATTATAAGCAAATATTATATTTCCCAGCATAAAACCACATGTTCCAAGTTCATAAATTACCAACATCTAAAACATACAAAACAATTGTTTAAGTAGTTTAACACTTACCAACTCCAACCAAACTTTAAACAACCACATACTTAAGTACATACCAAAAACATAGTTTTGCTTAAACATCAAAATATAACGACATGAAAGAAGCTAAGTGTTAAGCCTAGATGGCTTCCTCTGGTTCCTTTTGTTGTTAGAAGAGAGTTCCCCAACATTTTGACCTTCCACATCCTGCAACGAACGTTTACCATTAGGACTGGTGGCCGAATCCTTCTCGGCTTCGACAACGGAAGAGTCGGCCATAACAGATACAACATCCTTCAATTAAATCACAAAACTACTAAGGTATCAAATAATGTAATATAATCTACACTCAAGCGAAAACAAAACTGTAGAATTCTTATTCACCTTTGAAATATCAGTACCGGCCATCTGTGAGGATTCAGATAATTGAACAGCTTTAATTTCTGAACCTTCTTGACTAAACACCTAATATCAAAATATTACCAAAAGGGAATTTAGTTAAGATATTTAAACTACAAAAATTGGAAAGAAAAAAATAAATCAATATATGATATACAAAAACTCTTACCTCATCAGCAACCTCAAGAGCATTTCCATTACCAGCAACCAATTCAGCGATTATGTCCGGATCATCACATACTTTTTGGATAGTGTAGACGTGGTAGTCATGGTTAAGGTTGTAATCAGAAACTTCAATTTTAAACGCCAACTTCTTTTCGACCAACCGTGATATTTCATGGGGAAAAGTTTCAGTATCATTGACCTTCACTTGGTGTTCCCTTATATCATTCGCAGTTGAACCAATAAGCTTCATTACATCTTTATCAAACATCACAAAAGAAACGCTGCCAGTTTCATCTTGCACTCTCAAATGTACTTTGAACCTGTAATAAATGTCAAGTAAATTACAGCTAAAACCATAGCAGTTCTGGACATAAAAAGATCGGACGTCAACTTACTTTATGGTTATGGAAGTGCATTCTTTATCGCATTTCGGACAAACCAATGAAGTAGGTGACAGATTCATGACCTCATCAGAAATGGTTTTAGCATATCGTAAGTACTCAATTTTGGTCAACACCTTCTTGTTACAGTCTCGACATGTCGGATAAAACCAGCCATAGTTTTGTTGAACAATTTTGACCGTTGCAACTACCACACATGGCATTACCTACGATATCACAGATAAAGCTTTATTAACATGCTCAATTGATAAAACATAGAAAAAATTAACAAAATGAAATGCCTATGAATGTATATAGAATTATTCGTACGCTATCAATCTCAATAATTTCATCAACATGTCTCTTAGGAGTCTCAATTAGAAATTCTTGACGGACTGGAAATACACTCTGAGATGAAAGAATGGTTTGAGTAGAAGAAGCACCAGCTTCAAATTGTTTCACTAAAAGACTATAAAAATAAAACCACAATTAGCGTTAATACTCAAACTTATGTTAATAAAATATGAAAAATATAAAATATAAATCAGTGAAAGTACCTCCTGCGAAGTTCATTAATCTCATCAATTTCTTGGTTGAGAAATAGACGACTTCCAAACCTATCACTCTGAACAGTATATTGACCTGCAAGAAACAATATACATATCCAACAATTCATTACAAATCACTACAGAAATAAAAAAATGTTCTTAAAAAATGTAACAAAATGGATATTGGAAAAACTAAACAAAGATAAATCAGTCAAATATAAATTACCCTGCCACTTCCTAATCCTCGCATGCTGAATGACAGCCATCACAGTCTCATTCAGAGAGTTTTGAGACAAAAAATCATTAAATTCTTGTGCATACCCATTCCACAAAGTACAACGGACTACTTCTCCCCTAAAAGAAACAGATAAAAAAAACAACATTAAAAGTTCATACAATCATTTACTATGAATATTGTATATGATTTACTAATCATTTACATTAAATAATGAAAATGATTTACTATGAATATTACATTAAATGCAATGAAGAATCTTATATATAAAATAATCTAATCATTGCTATTGTATTAAATTGGCATAACAATTTAATGAATCTTCAGTACATTAAATACAATCATAACACACAAACAAATTTATATAAATGGCAAATTATAATTTACTGGACATCTTGAAGATCCAAGTTCATCTTTTTTCTTTCATTAGGAAAGATTTCCATATCTCCACACCAGACAACAATTCCAGCAACATCTAAAATGGTAAACATAGCAACAGAAATTATTGAGATTCGAAAGTGTGGCAAAACATATATCATATTATCAGAAACAGTCATACCACACGTGAGCAGATCCTTTCCTTCTCCATTAACAATGTCTGAATGTGCCATGAAATTAAATCTTTAATCAACACCTTCCCAACCATTCGCACGAGTAATAACCGTACACCGGTAAAAGTTAATCTTGTAACCATGGTTAATAAGTTTGTAAGCATCGGTGTTTTCTCCAACACCAAATCTGGAGAGAATAACAACTTCATCCTCATGAAGCTGTGAGATAAATACAGGGATCAATGGAGCCTTAATCCCTGCCTGAATCTTACGGCCCTGACAAATAAGTGAAACCACATACTTTAGAAACAAACAAACAAACAGTACCTCAAAAAAAATATAAAAGATACTCAGCTAAAGTCTCCACATATGAAGGATCAATAACCAACTAATATTCATGTTTGTTTCATTGTGCCTAATCCTATAACAAAGAAACAAACAGTAACTATCTATAAAGGACCAAAAACCAACTAAAATATTAGTCTTTTTATCATTATAACTAACCCTAAATTACACAAAACAGAAAATACATAACCATGTAACTTTAGTTACACAAATCTAAATTACAAAAAAACACTTTCAAAACATAAAGAATATTCATATTTGTTTCATTATCCCTAACCATAAAACAAACAAACAAACAGTAAACAATAATCATCTATCAAGGATCATAAACCAACCAAATAAATATTCATCTTTGGTTCTTTATATCTAACCCTAAATTATCAAAGATCCAAAAAACAAACAAAAAACCATCTTTCTTTCTTTAAAGAAAGAAACAAACACTAACTTCACAATAATTATCTATTAATTATCTATTTCAGAGGAAAAAACAAACAAACAAATATTCATCTTTGTTACTTTATATCTAACCCTAAATTACAAAGGATCCAAAAAACAAACAAAAAACCATCTTTGTTTCTTTAAACAAACAAACAAACAGTAACTTTACAATAATAATCTATTTCGGATAAAAACAAACAAATATTCATCTTTGTTTCTTTTTATCTAACCCTAAATTACACAAAACTCAAAATAAAAAAATGATAAAAAGAGCAAAAAAGGAAAAATGCTTGACAAACACTAATACCTTCTCATCGAGCAAGATCAGATCCATCCGAAAGGACTGAACCCATTTCTGGATGATTCGACACTTGAGATTCCACATATCTTTGGACGGATTCAAATCATCAATGAAACTGAGTGACAAAGATGGTGGTTCACCGCCGGATTTCTTGCCGGATGACATAGTTTGCACAGAAGATGAGGACATTTTGAAATGAGAAGAAAAGGGTGAAATGGAATCACTGAACTTTTTGAATGAGAAGAAAGTTTGAATAAGAAAGTGTGAAGAAGGAGAGAGAGATATATGATTACTTGTTGCAGTGCATTAAATGGCAATTTGTTCTCCCCATGCAATTTCAAAACTCCCTCCTAAAGAAAACCATAATTTACTAAATAATAAAATCAGATTATATATTTTAGTTAGATTTATATAGATATAAATATTGAAAACGGAATTATGACATCAGCGAGTACATGTGGCATAGCTTAGAAATTGACACGTAGACAGTTTTACATCAGCTCATAATCTCTTATTATAGAAAGTATAGATATTTATTTATTAGTTAAATTTAATATTTTTATTTAAATTTTCTTTATTTATTTAATACGTGTGATATTTATTAATATGTATTGATCGAATCTCTTACACGTACCGATTATCTCAAAAACCTAGCAAATTATAACACCTCGAAAAATCACGTCCAATGAAGTATTGACACGTGTAATAAACCCTAATGAAGTCAAATGTTGAATTTAAGGGACTAATTTTTCGAAAAATCGAAAACTTTGATTATGAAAGAACTGGAAGTATTATCATACCTAAAATAAGCTTCTAAATAACCTTTTTCGGTTTTATATTCACAAATGAGCCAGTGTTAATCAAGTGTAGCCGTTTATGTAATTAATTGAAAGTTTGCGCAGAAAAGGGTTAAAAGCGTCAACATGTTAATTCTTACCTCTGAGTGACCTTTTAACAAACCGAGAGCCTCATGATATTTGATTATACTCTCGGGATTGCCAATCATTGGCCACCCAAGGCTTTTATGCCCAAAAGTGAAGTTACGCGCAACTTTGCAAGTATAAGGGACTAAAAGTGTCAATATGTTTAATTATACCTCTGAATGACCTTTTATCGAGCCCGAAGCATTATCATGTTTAATAATACTTTCAAGAATGCCTGTTATGGTTTAGATAAAACTTCAATGCAATTAAACGATGAGATGTGCAAGATTGCGCAATTGAGGGACCTAAAGCGTCAAACTGCAAAAGTATGCCGATTCGTATGTTATCGGACCTTTCGAAATATGACCATGAGATAAACATACCATATTTATCCCTAATATAGCCTAGATATAGGCTTAGAGGTGTTTGGTGCGCAAAAATAAGCTTTTAAGTCATACAGGGACTAAAAGTGTCAAAAAGCGCACAAGTTTGCGTTTACGCGCATATCTTACATTCTGAATATCCCCGGACACCCAAAAATTTATGTAAGCACTAAAATATTTTATTTTAGTGTTTGGCTTGATAAAATTCCATTCTTCGCGTCGTTTGGAACGTGTTTCGCGTCCGTCCGTGTTTCGTCGTAATTAGCCGAACAACGTGACCGTACGACCAAACGAACCAACAACTGACATGTTTTTGAGCATGTTTCATGTTCTCTATGCTTAGGCATCATTATAGAGCCTTAAAAATGGTTTAACGGGCCTTAGATGTGTCGGAAATGACATTTGGAAGCACAGGGGCCAAATGTGTCATTTTATGAAAGTTCTGTTTTGCTGGCCAGGTCCTTACGGACCGTAAGGCTGGACCCTTACGGTCCGTAAGCAATCCCTAGATGCAGAAACTCATTTAAACTATCTGTTCAGCCCATGTAAACGACACCTCTTGCCCTTAAACACTTCCAAGAGCTGCCTAAACTAATCCTTAGGCCTTAGGGACACTTGTTAATCATCAGGGATCATGTATAGCATGATTTGTCATGATCTTAGTGGATCAAGAACACTATATAAAGCCCCATTTGTTTGCTACTTTGATCATTCATTCACAACTTCATTTGTGGAACTTCCTGGAGCTCAAGGGCTGTCCCTAAGCATCTCTGGTCGTAATTAGAACCTTGGTAAGTATCCTTAATCTTCCTTAGTTGAGTTTTGCTTAGTTATTAGCCTAAAGTCAAACCGTCGTAATTAAGGTTTGAATTATCGATTAATCACTAATGGTCCAGTGATTAGTCAAACTTAAGATAGTTATAAGTTGGTATTTATGTGGGCAATAAACCCTTAAAAGGGCACCCTCAGATTCCCACTCTAACTAGATCAAATGTCGGGTCAAAGTTGTTTAGAAAAATTTAACAGAAGCTTAATTTGCAAATTAACATGTAATTAACAATGTAGAAGGTGTGTAACCCATTTGATCACTCATATAACTTGGTAATAAGTATAAGAACCGGTCCAAGCTTGTTTGATCCGACAATTTTCTGTTTAAGCTCGGTTCGGAACTGAAAGTCGCAAAACTTTGACTTTTCCTTTGACTTCAGTTCTGACCCAATTTAGATGGGTTTGGGAATGCCTTAGAGTTTCCTTAAGGACCATGTTACATGATGGTATAACCCTCTGTGGTTGGATCGTTGATTGTCCGATTCGTTTACACGTTTCCGTTAATTGCTTAATGTTGACCATAATGCCCTTTTGACCATAAAACGAGAATTTTGGAAATATGAAAGGACAATAATCTTTATTATTGATTTATAAACATGTCCCTAAAATTTCATATAAGTTGGAGGTCTAGATTAGGAGTTATGCCCAATAGCGTAATTAGAAAGCTTTTTGTTAATTAAACGACGTAATTAACGTAAAGCCTATCTAAACCCAATTTTTGACACCAAAACTTTTACCCATTAATGTAATATAATATTTTTGGGATTTTTGAAGATTTTTAATTATTTTTAACCTGCTCATAACCTAAGGTTATGGCGTTGATTCGGTAAATACCGATTATACCCTTTTTGGGTATAAAATGAGTTTTACATAGTATTTTGACACCAATCCAATTGCTACTGATTTTATATAATAAATAAAGTATTTTGAACTTTATAACCTGATCAGAAAACTCAGATTTCCTGTATAACCCGGAAATCGCTTAAAACGGCTTTTTACGCGTATTAAACACCTAGTATGGGTTTAAAACCAATTTGGCATATAAGACTTATCACCAACTGATATAACCTATTAAATTAAGTTGTTTTACTGATGATTTCGGACCCGAGTCTCAGAATTAAAATTAATCTCTTTTTATAATCTTTTAAATGACCAAAATACCCCTACGGGGCTTATATTGAGATTAGACTCGTTTTGGGCATAATGGAAGGTATCCTACTGATATCACAACATATTTAAGGCATATTAACTTAGGAAACCTGTATACGACCCATATGGTTACCCGTTACGCCTCTTGCGCGTTCGGTTCGGTTTATGTAACTAGTTTGCATAAATTAGCCGAAACGGGTCAAACGTTATTGTTTTATCTCAAAATCCAGAATGTGTTTAGTTTATCCATATTATACAAGTCTCTAAACTTGTCGGGTCTAAATCACATTCTATTCCGGTCTTCGCTTAATCATGCGTTTTGAACCGTAAACCTTTCCTTAAAACTAACCGGTCTAAGTTACGACTTAAATAAGACCCGTTAGGAATCTAATAGGTTAATAAAACCTTCATTCCAGATTAAGAGCCCCAGTAGAAGTACTTGTGCTTGCTGATTAGAATATACGGCTGAGTATAAATTGCATTGCTAGCTTAGGTAAATACTTTTAACTTATTTTCCCTTATACGGGCTTGGGATACGGTATTATAAAAATACCGCTTGGTCGGGTGTAGAAACCTTTTAATCGGAGATAATTAAATTGCATAATCCCGTTTTAATCTGTATTGATTGATAACAAATAACATTGGGGGTTAATGACCGTGTCCTGGATATCCTTGGCTCATTTAAAAAGTGAATGGCCATAACTTAAGCACAAGGTGTAGGCATAACACCTCCTGTTGCGTATGTAAAAGATATACTCACACGTAAGGATGTCTTCTTGTGAGTTATATTTATGGTGTGTCGATTAATCTTGACCGGCTTGTATTGTATAATCACCGGCCCTAAATGTTGGACAACCATGTAAATCGGATACAAGATTTTTATTAATAAAATTGTCCCAAGTTATAAAAGATATTTTGTGCCTCGTGCATTCATATCAATTTTCAAAATCTTTTCCAAAATGAGTCAGTTAATTGTATTTACCAGTGTAAACTGACGTATTTTCCAAAAAGGTTAAGTGACAGGTACTGAACGTAATTGGCTGGAAGCTCAGGGCGTTAATAAGGAATCTTGCAAGTTCTAGGCGTCTAAAGTCTGTTGAACAATGTTTATGTTTTAAGATCCGCCTGTGGATCCTTTACTTTACGTTGTAATACTTGGATATTACTTTTTATTCAGATTGTAATATATTTATCTTTTGCTTCCACTGTGCATTTATATATTGTGTTGTTTGACTATGACGATATCAACTACGTCACGATACTCCCCACCGGGCCCACCAGTAATACGTGGAAATATCGGGGTGTGACAGGTTGGTATCAGAGCAAACATTGAGTGAATTAAACACTAGCCTTTTGTGTTTAATCTCAATGACACATTAGCACATTCCTTGACCTTCTGAGTCTAGACTTAACATAGGAATACTCTCAATCCTAATCTGGAAATTTTTGCTTCCAAATTTTTTTATATATATATATTGGATACGTCGCCAAGCGAAGAAACTGTATTAGAAATTCTCCACATCCGGAGCCTTGAAATGCTGAGCTTCGTGCCGCGACTAAGATGAAACGTGCATCCAGGGAGAAAACATTCAGAGATAAAGTGAAAACTCCTTTTGCTGAAGATCGTATCTTTAATAAGTCCTTATAAGGACATGTTTATCTTTCAGTCCCTTCGAGGACAACATTATTCCTTTCAAGTCCCGTCTAGGGCACATCTGTACCTCTATTTTTATATAGTGGAATGATTAAATTTAGATTTTCATTCAAAAAAAAAAAAATGAAATAAATGAAAAATAACATTCCTTTTATAAGATCTACCATTATAATAAAATGGCAAAAATCTAAAAAGGACAAGACCTAGCCACGTGTTATTTTAAGACATGGCCAAGATGGTAAGACCTATTCAAGAGATTCAAATCCTTGTTAACACCTAAGAACGTGTTAGCACTCTTGACAAATGTGATTCGAGAAAATCACAACAGTCATCCTTATATTGGATTCTTCCAATTTTCTTATCTAGCCTAGTAATTTAGAAATCATGGCTTAAATCATCGAATAAAGATGATCATATTGTTAAACACCTAAGAACGTGTTAAGCACTCTTGACAAAAGTGATATGAGAAAATCACAATAGTCATCCCTATATTGGAAATTTTCAAATTTCCTGATTTAGCCTAATGATCTAGAAATCATGGCTTATATCATCCTATAAGATGATCATGTTATAAACATCCGTTAGTGATGAAGTGCCTACGGGCTAAATTTGTTGTCCGATAAGACAACGACAGTGGTGGTCTTTGACCTCCTGTCAAAAAAAAAAATGTTGGACCATGTCCAAGCATAATAGTCGGTATGATCCAAACGATCTTGACTAATAGCATCTGAAAAGATGATCATATTATAAACATCCCTCAGAAGGGAAATGCCCACGGGCTATATCTATTGTCCTAAAAGACAAAAGGCAGTTGTAGTCTTCGACTCTCTGTCAAGAAAAGTAACCAACTATGCTCAAACCTTAAATGCCTCGATCCCAAACGATCATGGCTTATAAATCCAAAACTGTCCTCGTGACAAGGCCTGTTGTGCCACTTTAACATCCTTAATGTTTTATATACTAGGATAAATTATAATGAAAATACTAATAAAATTGACAAACTAACCCATATGGTTTATATTACCATGGTTAATAAATTATCAAAAATGATAATTTCATAATAACCTCTGAATAAATCATTGTCAATGTTTATGTAGCCATCAAGCTACATGGCTGGATTAGATGAAGTTAACAGCCACATGAAGGAGAACAATGATACTACCAGAATTAATGTAACTAGAGCGGAACTGCGGGCGATAATAGATTATGCTGTTACTCGAGCTCTTGACAGACAGTATGATGAATCAAATGATACCCATTCTAAGACTCTATCTGTGGCTCGTAGTAAGCCCCCTTCTAAAACACATGAGTCAAGGGAGGACGATGTTAATGACTTGTCAAATCAAAGGAGTATTCCGTCTAGACAGGTTGTGTTTCATCAAGAGGCACCAGTTGAGACCTGCTCATATAAATATTTTGTCTCCTGCAAGCCCAGAGACTTTACAGGAGAAAAATGGGCCATCGATTGCATGACATGGCTCGATGAGATGGACGCTGTTGTTGACATCAGCGGTTGTGCGGAGCAAGATGTTGTGAAATTTGTTTCACAAGCATTCAAAGGAGAAGCGTTGGCATGGTGGAGATCATTGCTCCAAGCCACGGGAAAGGTTCTACTCTACAACTTATCTTGGGATTAATTTGTTGCATTAGTCAAGGAAAATTATTGCCCTCAGCATGAGGTAGAAAAGATAGAATCAGACTTCTTGACTCTGGTCATGGAGAATTTGGATTGTCAGGCATATGTGACAAGTTTCAACACTATGTCCCGCCTAGTTCCTTATTTAGTCACCCCTGAACCTAAACGCATAGCGCGTTTCATTGGAGGCCTAGCACCAGAGATAAAAGGAAATGTTAAAGAATCTAGGCCAACCACATATAGGTCCGCGGTGGACTTATCCTTATCTCTCACCTTAGATGTAATCAGAAATAAATCTGTTAAGGCTTCTGGCGAGGGAAGAAGAGAAAGAGAGGAGGAAAACTCTCATCAATATAACAAGAAGAAGAAGGGAAGCTTTGAGCACGGGAAAGATTCTGGGTTTAGGAAAAAACTCGAGTCAGTCTAATAATAGACCCAAGTGCAGTAACTGCAGGAAGCAACATTCTGGAAAATGTACAATCGACCCACGTGCTAAATTATGTGGAATTTGCAAGACCAAGGGTCACAAAACCTTAGATTGAAAGGAGTTAAAGAACGCCACATGTTACAATTGTAACGAGGAAGGGCACATCAAAACCAACTGCCCAAAGCTTATAAAGAAGCCTGGAGAGGCCAGGAAAACAGACGCATGAGTTTTCCAGAGGAACGCCCAGGAGATGGTGCGGAATGATAACTATATAGCAGGTACTTTTCCTTATCAAGTAGTTTATGCAGAAATTTATTTGATTCTGGCACAGATAAGTCTATTATGGGCAACAAATGTTGTAAGCGGTTGTATCTGCCTAGTAGGGCCCTAGGCATATAACGCGAGGTAGAAATTGGCCGATGATACTTTAGAAAATGCTCCAACAAATCTTAGATTGATATCTTATATCTATTAGGAATCACCATTTTTTGATATCCTTATGGCAAGCTTTCAAGCTATCCAAATTCATCAACATAATAAAGACAGATGTGACATTTTGATCCCCTGTCAAGAAGATGATGGATTAGGTCAAAACCTTAAATGCCATTGATGGTCTTTTGTGGCCTAGGCTAAGTATAATTGTTATATATTAAATAACATTCATTAAGAATGTTAGTACTATATTAGCCTGTATGGTCTATTGATACCATGGTTAGTATATGTTAAGGCCATCAGGATGATGAATGGCAGTTGTTGGATTGCAACCAAAAATTGATTCATCTGGTGATAGGAACCAAAGCTTGAGTATGGCAAACTCGGATAAGACATCAGTCAATCGCGCCATTTGATGATGTGACACATGCTAATGATACTACAATTGTAAACCTTAGGATTTCCAAGGATGTTCTTCAAACTATGATAAGACGCAGCTGTTGGAAAAGCTGTGAAGGAGGCCGTGAAAAAGTTCAAGGAGCCGAATGCTACTTGCCCCAAATCCTTCATAAACTATAAGTATGGCAAACTTTTAAAATCTTTCATAAGAACCATAGATATTAAGTGTAAGGTAAAACTTACAGACAAAATCATAGGAATCATTTCTTATGTTCCTGTCAGAGATCTTCAATCGTAAGTTCTAGTGTACCCTCTCTCCAGATGAAGTACGTCAGAATATGTAGTTGATATCTCCTTGATCTCTATCGATTGCGAATACCAGACGGTATGATAAAAGCGTCATATGAGGATTGGTGTATCTTAATATGTTCCATAGATTGCTTCCATGCCTGATCAGTATGGAGGTTTAATGCATGGGACCACAAAGATATCCCGATGGTCATATGGTACTAAAGTCAACTATTGGTATTCAAGGAAGATATCCAGAATGGAATTGTCCAAGTAAATGTTCCCGATTAAGGAACTCATGGACTCGTAACATAAATGTGTCACTCATTTGACACCAGCAAGGATGGATGAACCGGAGCCTGAGATTTGGAAAATCTCTGTAACCTCCTTGTATCTTGATTATCTTCTCCTAAGACTACCCTGTTTACCTCCCGAGAGACAAGTAGAGTTAAGATTAACATCCCGCTTAGGGTTGGAGTGTTGTAAGAACTCCGTGTTGATCATGGAATAATCGAAACCCTGATTAAGTAAACTTTAAGATAAGAGATTCATATAGCCTAACTCGATATTCCGAGAGTTTGATAAGAAAGACTGTTCATTTTGCTTATGCATTCATTACCGCAACCCTATTTTAACAACGATTAAGAATCGCCATCAACTACCCAGGATCGTTGAGTTATTCAACTAGCTATAAGGATTAGCTACTCCTTAAGATTAGTTTTAAGCAATGGTTGGGATAACCATACCACCTTAAGATAAGCTTTTCTATAATAATTGATATGTAAGTATTAAGGCTGCTCCTTTGGAGACCTTGTATAGATGGAATGTTAAACATCTATTGTTAGATAGAGAATTGGTAAGTCCAATTATCAGGATCTGAAAGTTGCCTAGGAAACAACAAATAAGATCATACAAATCCATAATCGATTGTAAGTTGCCAATATACGACAGGAAATCAAGGATTTATGAAGATAGTAACCCTCCTAAGTTCTGGTTAAAAGATAAGGTTCAACAAAAGATAACACCCTAGAAGGGTGTGCCGAGTTGTAATTTTCAGGTTAGTTAAGCTCGGAATATATAAAGTCATTTGAAGGATTCGAATGTATCAATACTAAATAGCTTACGAGCTAAGACCTAATTTAGGAGCTTGGTGGAACGCGCAATGTGACCCACACTAATGATTTAGTGACGTGTCACCAATAAGTCGAAAAGCACTATCACATAATGATATGCAGATCTATGATAGTATGAGCAACCTATGTCGATTGAGAATCGATAGGTTATGGAGCTCCAAAAGAAAGTATGCACCTATTGTATAGGTCAACTGGGATACCCTTGGAGGCCCAAATATACTATGGAAGTTAAATCCATGATACGACAGAAAGTACTTCCTTTACTTTAAGCAAATCTCAAGGTCGAGATTTCTTTTAAGGGGGTGAGGATGTAACACCTCGAAAAATCACGTCCAATGAAGTATTAACACGTGTAATAAACCCTAATGAAGTCAAACGTTGAATTTAAGGGACTAATTTTTCGAAAAATCGAAAACTTTGATTATGAAAGAAGTGGAAGTATTATCATACCTAAAATAAGCTTCTAAATAACCTTTTGGTTTTATATTCACAAATGAGCCACTTGTTAATCAAGTGTAGCCGTTTATGTAATTAATTGAAAGTTTGCGCAGAAAAGGGTTAAAAGTGTCAACATGTTAATTCTTACCTCTGAGTGACCTTTTAACAAACCAAGAGCCTCATGATATTTGATTATACTCTCGGGATTGCCAATCATTGGCCACCCAAGGCTTTTATGCCCAAAAGTGAAGTTACGCGCAACTTTGCAAGTATAAGGGACTAAAAGTGTCAATATGTTTAATTATACCTCTGAATGACCTTTTATCGAGCCCGAAGCATTATCATGTTTAATAATACTTTCAAGAATGCCTGTTATGATTTAGATAAAACTTCAATGCTATTAAATGATGAGATGTGCAAGATTGCGCAATGGAGGGACCTAAAGCGTCAAACTGCAAAAGTATGCCGATTCGTATGTTATTGGACATTCCGGAATATGAACATGAGATAAACATACCATATTTATCCCTAATATAGCTTAGATATAGGCTTAGAGGTGTTTGGTGCGCAAAAATAAACTTTTAAGTCATGCAGGGACTAAAAGTGTCAAAAAGCGCACAAGTTTGCGTTTACGCGCATATCTTACATTCTGAATATCCCCGGACACCCAAAAATTTATGTAAGCACTAAAATATTTTATTTTAGTGTTTGTCTTGATAAAATTCCATTCTTCGCGTCGTTTGGAACGTGTTTCGCGTCCGTCCGTGTTTCGTCGTAATTAGCCGAACAACGTGACCGTACGACCAAACGAACCGACATCCGACATGTTTTTGAGCATGTTTCCTGTTCTCTATGCTTAGGAATCATTATAGAGCCTTAAAAATGGTTTAACGGGCCTTAGATGTGTCAGAAATGACATTTGGAAGCACAGGGGCCAAATGTGTCATTTTATGAAAGTTCTGTTTTGCTGGCCAGGTCCTTACGGACCGTAAGGCTGGACCCTTACGGTCCGTAAGCAATGCCCAGATGCAGAAACTCGTTTAAACTGTCTGTTCAGCCCATGTAAACGACATCTCTTGCCCTTAAACACTTCCAAGAGCTGCCTAAACTAATCCTTAGGCCTTAGGGACACTTGTTAATCATCAGGGATCATGTATAGCATGATTTGTCATGATCTTAGTGGATCAAGAACACTATATAAAGCCCCATTTGTTTGCTACTTTGATCATTCATTCACAACTTCATTTGTGGAACTTCCTGGAGCTCAAGGGCTGTCCCTAAGCATCTCTGGTCGTAATTAGAACCTTGGTAAGTATCCTTAATCTTCCTTAGTTGAGTTTTGCTTAGTTATTAGCCTAAAGTCAAACCGTCGTAATTAAGGTTTGACTTATCGATTAATCACTAATGGTCCAGTGATTAGTCAAACTTAAGATAGTTATAAGTTGGTATTTATGTGGGCAATAAACCCTTAAAAGGGCACCCTCAGATTCCCACTCTAACTAGATCAAATGTCGGGTCAAAGTTGTTTAGAAAAAGTCAACAGAAGCTTAATTTGCAAATTAACATGTAATTAACAATGTAGAAGGTGTGTAACCCATTTGATCACTCATATAACTTGGTAATAAGTATAAGAACTGGTCTAAGCTTGTTTGATCCGATAATTTTCTGTTTAAGCTCGGTTCGGAATCGAAAGTCGCAAAACTTTGACTTTTCCTTTGACTTCAGTTCTGACCTGATTTAGATGGGTTTGGGAATGCCTTAGAGTTTCCTTAAGGACCATGTTACATGATGGTATAACCCTCTGTGGTTGGATCGTTGATTGTCCGATTCGTTTACACGTTTCCGTTAATTGCTTAATGTTGACCATAATGCCCTTTTGACCATAAAACGAGAATTTTGGAAATATGAAAGGATAATAATCTTTATTACTGATTTATAAACATGTCCCTAAAATTTCATATCAGTTGGAGGTCTAGATTAGGAGTTATGCCCAATAGCGTAATTAGAAAGCTTTTTGTTAATTAAAAGCCTAATTAGCGTAAAGCCTATCTAAACCCAATTTTTGACCCCAACCTTTTACCCACTGATGTAATCTAATATTTTGGGATTTTTGAAGATTTTTAATTATTTTTAACCTGCTCATAACCTAAGGTTATGGCGTTGATTCGGTAAATACCGATTATACCCTTTTTTGGGTATAAAATGAGTTTTACATAGTATTTTGACACCAATCCAATTGCTACTGATTTTATATAATAAATAAAGTATTTTGAACTTTATAACCTGATCAGAAAACTCAGATTTCCTGTATAACCCGGAAATCACTTAAAACGGCTTTTTACGCGTATTAAACACCTAGTATGGGTTTAAAACCAATTTGGCATATAAGACTTATCACCAACTGATATAACCTATTAAATTAAGTTTTTTTACTGATGATTTCAGACCCGAGTCTCAGAATTAAAATTAATCTCTTTTTATAATCTTTTAAATGACCAAAATACCCCTACGAGGCTTATATTGAGATTAGACTCGTTTTGGGCATAATGGAAGGTATCCTACTGATATCACAACATATTTAAGGCATATTAACTTAGGAAACCTGTATACGACCCATATGGTTACCCGTTACGCCTCTTGCGCGTTCGGTTCGGTTTATGTAACTAGTTTGCATAAATTAGCCGAAACGGGTCAAACGTTATCGTTTTATCTCAAAATCCAGAATGTGTTTAGTTTATCCATATTATACAAGTATCCAAACTTGTCGGGTATAAATCACATTCTATTCTGGTCTTCGCTTAATCATGCGTTTTGAACCGTAAACCTTTCCTTAAAACTAACCGGTCTAAGTTACGACTTAAATAAGACCCGTTAGGAATCTAATAGGTTAATAAAACCTTCGTTCCAGATTAAGAGCCCCAGTAGAAGTACTTGTGCTTGCTGATTAGAATATACGGCTGAGTTTAAATTGCATTGCTAGCTCAGGTAAATACTTTAACTTATTTTCCCTTATACGGGCTTGGGATACGGTATTATAAAAATACCGCTTGGTCGGGTGTAGAAACCTTTTAATCAGAGATGATTAAATTGCATAATCCCGTTTTAATCTGTATTGATTGATAACAAATAACATTGGGGGTTAATGACCGTGTCCTGGATATCCTTGGCTCATTTAAAAAGTGAATGGCCATAACTTAAGCACAAGGTGTAGGCATAACACCTCCTGTTGCGTATGTAAAAGATATACTCACTCGTAAGGATGTCTTCTTGTGAGTTATATTTATGGTGTGTCGATTAATCTTGACCGGCTTGTATTGTATAATCACCGGCCCTAAATGTTGGACAACCATGTAAATCGGATACAAGATTTTTATTAATAAAATTGTCCCAAGTTATAAAAGATATTTTGTGCCTCGTGCATTCAAATCAATTTTCAAACTCTTTTCCAAAATGAGTCAGTTAATTGTATTTACCAGTGTAAAGTGACGTATTTTCCAAAAAGGTTAAGTAACAGGTACTGAACGTAATTGGCTGGAAGCTCAGGGCGTTAATAAGGAATCTTGCAAGTTCTAGGCGTCTAAAATCTGTTGAACAATGTTTATGTTTTAAGATCCGCCTGTGGATCCTTTACTTTCTGTTGTAATACTTGGATATTACTTTTTATTCGGATTGTAATATATTGTGTTGTTTGACTATGACGATATCAACTACGTCACGATACTCCCCACCTGGCCCACCGGTAATACGTGGAAATATCGGGGTGTGACACAAATGGAAGAAAAAAGTGTCGTTTGTGGTTCTACACCAAATAAAGGATGTTCTCTTTGCAAGCAAATACAAGGATGTTCTCTTTGTGCTATCATGCATCTATTAAGTACCTTTGTGCTACAATCGCAAGCAAATACAAGGATGTTCTCTTTGCAGCTACATAGCAGATGAAAAACAAACTCAGTTTTTGTTAATTTCATAACTAATACACATTACATAGATCAAGTGATGGAAGATTTGCATTTCTTTTGATAGATGCAAGTTCAACTCCCACTTGGTGCAGAGTGAGGCATTGGTGGGCGATGATAGGAGGCCCAGGGAAACTGGATTGGATTCTTGAGCCAAACGGGTTTTAACGGTAACTTCATCGTCATGCCTACGGGCAGGTGGGTTACCGGGTTTTCCCCAGAATTAGTGGTGGACCCGGGTACTCTCGGAGTACTCCGTTTGGTCTAGTGGGTGCCCCGAGAGTGCTCGGGATTAATTCTGTTAGCCGTTAAAAAAAATACACATTACATAGGATAATGCTCACAAATTCAACCTAATTTCAATGCTTGTTCACAATAAAGCACATCTTCATGAATTCTTAATCATTGTTTGGTGATGTTGAACGAATCGCACCATTAAGGGTTCATGAATTGCGAGAGGTGGCGATGGTTTAGGATGATGAGATGAAGCAGAAGAAGATTGTGATGATGGGTAATGTTGCAGGTGATACAGTGGTGGGTTTCGGTTGTCGGGGTGATGTTTGGTGATGGTGGTAGTGGCGGAACTAGCCCATTAAATCAGGGGTATCCCAAAAAAAATTACCGTGCAATCATACAATATTAAAAAAACAATAAATAAATAAAGTATAATCTGGAAATCCATCTCCGACGAGCGTTCAAGCAAACTCACTGGCATAACCAATAGCGGCGACATGCGTATTAACGAGGACATTTTGTTCATTAGCGACAACCTCATTACCGGCAAACATGTCGCCGCTAATGCCTATAGCGACGATTTTCGAGGAGACTTACGTCACCGCTAAAGCCGTGTTTCTTGTAGTGTTTATTGGCTTCTTTGTAAACACCAATTTAATTAACATTAGCATGTTTGTTTATTTGAGTATAAACTCTATTTTTTCTTATGTTCTTAAAGTTTTTTTCTTAAACTGCATATACTAAAATTCTGCATAAACTAGAATAGTAAAACTATAAAATTCCACATAAAATTAATCTGCGTAACAAGTTACCACTTACCAAGTCAGTGATTTTTTTGATTTCAGCAGCAAAACTACAAGGCAGGCAGTGGCGAAGCTTGAGATTTCCGACTGGGGGTCGAAAACGTATATACCAAAAAATTCTATAAAACCGGGGGGTCAAAACATATATACCCAAAAAATTCTATACGAAAACTACATACTCTCCACTAACGAGCGAAAAGTTCGAGGGGTTGGCCGCCCCCACAAAGCTACGCCGTTGAAGGCAGGGGCAGAACGGCCGGAACCAGTGTTATCGTAGCAGCAAACAACATGATTGTGGATTATTTTATCGAACCAGTGTTATTGGCAGCAACAAAACAGGAGACCCGTGTGTAAAGGATGACCAACGACGTTTGGTTTTCTTCCAGAACCTACCTGAGCGACGATCAGAAAGAATGCCGCCATAGGTATTTTGTGCTTTTTGGGCTAATCTATCCAGTTGGGCTTATCGAATCAATTAGGTTATTGTTTCAATTGGACTCTCCTTTTTTAAAAGTTTGGTTTGGTTAGGGGTATCCTTGTATTACTTTAGGGGTATCCTTGTATTACTTTAGGGGTATCCTTTGTATTAAACCGAAAAAATACACTACGTATACGGACTTCAACCGTAGCCCGTGCTACAGCTCACATAACACTAGTTTCGCCCCTGGACGGTGGTGTAGGTCGGAGGAGCTGGGGGTTTGGTTCCGGTTGCTGGTGGTGAGGGTGGTTGTTTAATGGTGATGGACGGCAGATATGGTGGTGAGTGATGGTGGTTAGAGGTGTTTGCGTCTAGGGAATTCAAGGAGATTTGAATTTGCTTTAAAAGTGGAATAATACTGGAATCATTGAGTAAATTTGTAAATTACATTTTTCGTCCTTTATGTTTGTACCAGATTGCAATAGATGACCTTTAACTTCAATAATTACAGTCACAGTCCTTTTTTTATCAAAATCAGTACACCCTAAGTCCTTTAGCACTAACAAGGTTAATCTTTTAAGTTAAATATGGCATGTGACGTGCACATGAGGGTATTATTGTCTTTTTCCGTTTAAAACAATAAAACAAAAAATTAAATTTTTAAAACAAATAAAATCCATTACCCCCACCCCCTCTTCAGTTCTCCCTCTCACCACCACCATCAGCCACCCACTCTCAACCACCATAAGTCCCTTCTACACTCACTTCAAAGGAAGAAAGATTCCCAGCTTCGATCATCTTCTCCGATTCTTCTTCCATAACAAAACAAATCTAATATATTTTTTAATCCACACAATAAATAAAATAATCAAACAAAACACAAAAAAAAAAAAAAAAACACATCATTTAGATCTCGCATACTTCAGAACCTTCCTCTCTCTAAAAGCCCAAAAACTTGCAGTTTTTCCGGTCACCGAAAAAATCATAAATTCTCCACCCAAAAAACAATAACCCATTAAATCATAAACTTATTCACCCTACCATTGTTTAGAATGCAGAAGGAACTCAAAATATCATAGATCTTCTTGATAGATTTAACAGATTTGCAGGAATTGAGCAGGTCAATGTTCTCGAATTCCGTGCAATAGATCGCTGCAAAAAAGCACTTCAATCGCAATCCCGTTTGAGTTCTTACATCCGATCACGCTGTAACAAACCCATTAAATCATAAACTTATTCACCCTACCGTTCTTCACCTCCGTCACAACCACCACCCACCGGAGAATCCTCCACCAGCCACTTTTTCCGACGAACTCAGCACCACCACCGGCATCATCTTCCGACAACCCCTTTTTCAACGATCACACCCCAGACCCACAGCCGCAATCACCACCGTCATCGCTGCCACCGCCTCCGCCAGACACGGCGGCAGAAGAAGTGGCGTGTCACCGCCTCCGGTTCTTCACAGATCTGAAACGCGATGGTGGTGGTTACGCTTGTGAGTTTAAAGGCGGGGTCTGTCATAGTGTGTTGTAGTATGCGAATAAAAGATCATGTTCTTATTATGCAGTTAAAGTTGAAGGTTTTTGTAGTGTGTGGGTGTAACACCTCGCAAAAATCATGTCCAATATAATATTGACACGTGTCATGGACTTTAAACATGTAAGAAATTATTTCAGAGGGACTAAAGTTGACAAACAAAGAAAGTATATGTGTAGAAGGATTCAAAGTGTCAACATTTGATAATTTTGCCTTTCAACAACCCTACACGATGTTTATACCCTAAGATGAGTGAATCATGAATCGTATGAAACCGTTTGTGAAAGAAATTGAAAGTTTGCAAGCCGCAAGGGTTAAATGTGTCAGCATGTTTAAATTATACCTCTGAGTGACCTTTTAACAAACCCAAAGTTTTGTAACGATTAATTATGCTCCCGAGAATAAGTGATAAAAATTTCACAAGGTTTCAATATCGTATGAGGAAAATACGTTAACATTCGTAAATAAGGGGTTAAAAGAGTCAACGTTCAAATTCAGAACTTTTTGGTGATAGTATAACTAACCGGGAGATTAACGAAGTTTGTTTATGACTTAGAGTCCTTAAAAGTCAAGTTTGAGGGTTAAAAGTGCAATATATGAAAGTTAAAACATGTTTATAAGGACCAGGGACCAAAAATGCAAAGTCTGAAAACTTGTTGACCGGATCTGACATTCATACCGGCCGCGTAAGACTTCCCTATGTCTTACGCGGGCCGCCTAAAAGTTACTAGCCCCCAAAAATGTTGACAGGTTCCTTTTCAGCCTGTTCCACCGCCTTAGATGCGTGGTTTTCAAATTCAGGGACTGCACCAGTGGTATTTCATGCATAGGGGACACCTGGGATGATCAGGAATCAATCTTAGACTTATGTGGAGTGATCTTGTGAATGTTATTTGGCTATATAAGAGTTCATGTTTTCTAGTTCTTGAGCTCACTTGCAAAAATCATTCAAAACACAATCTCGGGAGCTCTCTTAACTTCAAGCAAGATTCCACAAGCTCCTAATTCGTGCTAAGGGTCTTTGTAAGCAAGCTTAACCTCTCTAATTCAAGTTTTATTAGTCTAATGACCAAAAGTCAAAGCCGTCGTAATTAAGCTTTGACTTAGTGATTAATCACTAATGGTCCATTCATTTTTCGAATTGAAAGTGGCTATGAGTTGGTAATTATGTGGGTAATAAACCCTTAAAAGGGCACCCTCTGATTTCCACTCTAACTAGGTCAATTGTCGGGTCAAACTTAATATTAAAAAGTCAACAGAAAGCTATTTTGCAAATAAATTCATAATTAGCAATGTAGAAGCTATGAAACCTGTTTTAACACTTATATAACTTGGTAATTAATGTAAGAACATGTCTAAGCATGTTCAATCCGACAATTTTGAGTTTAGGCTCGGTTCGGAACCGAAAGTCGCAAAAGTAGACTTTTGCTTTGACTTTCAGTTCTGACATGATTTAGCTTAATTTAGACATGCCTTATAGTTCCATTAGGACCAGGTTATAGGTTAGTATAACCCTCTGAGGTTATACAACTTGGTTCCTAATTAATCCGATTCATTTGCATGTTTCCATTAACTGCTTAAATGTTGACCATTATGCCCTTTTGACCTTAAAACGAGATTTTTGAAAATGTGAGAGGACAAAAACCTTTATTACTAATTATTAAACATGTCCTAAAAATTTGACATCAATTTGAGGTCTAAATTAGGAGTTATGCTCAATATCGTAATTAGAAAGCTTTTTATTAATTAAACGACATTATTAGCATATGGCCTATCTAAACCCAAATTTTGACAGCAAACTTTTTACCCACTGATGTAATATAATATTTTGGGATTTTTGAAGATTTTTATCTATTTTTAAACTGAACATAACATAGGGTTCTTGCTTTAATTCGGTGATTGTCGGTTATACCCATTTTGCTAATAAAATGAGTTTTTCATAACATTTTGATACCAAACTTCTTTCTACAGATTTTATATGATAAATAAAATATTTTGAACTTTATAAACTGATCAAAAACTCAGATTTCCTATTATAACCCGAAAATCGCTTAAAACCGACTTTTACGCGTTTAAAACGCATAGTATGGGTTAAAACTATTTTTGGCATATAAGACTTAATACCTACTGATGTTTTAAGTAAATTTTAATACTTTAACAGTAAGCAAAATTTTTGAACTCAGATTTCCAAATTTGACCTTTAAAGCTTATATGAAATTACCAAAATGCCCCTACGGTGCATAGTTTGGTTATAAATGATAAATTTCACATATATGCAATACCCTACTGATATGACTTGCAAAAATAAATATTTTTACTGGTCATTTCAGACCAGAACCTCAGATTAATATTTAATCTCTTTTATAACCTTTAAAATGACCAAAATACCCCTACGGGGATTAATTTAAGTTTAAATCCGTTTTGGGCATAATGGAAGGTATCCAACTGACATCACAACATATTTAAGGCATATTAACTTAGGAAACCTATTCATGACTCATTTGTTTACCTGTTATGCATTTTTCGCGTTCGGTGCAGTTTATATAACTAGTTTACATAAATTAACCGAAACGGGTCAAACCTTATCATTTTTATTTCAAAACCCAGAAAGTGTTTAGTTTACCCATATTATATAAGTCTTCAAACTTGTCGGGTCTAAATCACATTCTATTCCGGTCTTCGCTTAATCTTGCGTTTTGAACCGTATACCTTTCTTTAAAACTAACCGGTCTAAGTTTAAACTTAAGTAAGACCCATTAGGAATCTAATAGGTTATTAAAACCTTCGTTCCAGATTTAGGAGCCCAGTAAAAGATACTTTGCACTTGCTGATTGATATACATATTTGCTCAGGTAAATACTTTTAACTTATTTTTCCTTATACGGGCTTGGGGTACGGCATATAAAATACCACTTGGTCGGGTGTTGAATTTTTAATCGTATGAAGGTTAAATCATTGAGATATCCTGTTTAAACTGTTTTGTTTGTTTTAAGCCTTTGGGGGGTTAATGACCATGTCCTGGATATCCTTGGCCCATTCATTGAAATGGCCACGACTTAAGCACGGGGTGTAGGCGTACACCTGCCGATGCGTATGTAAAATGATATGCCCACCTGTTCGAGAATAACTCGCCGTGGGTTTATTTATGTGGTGTGTCTGTTAATCTTTAACCCGGTATTCAACCCGGGTTACTGAACGTATAACAAACATATAATTATTTTACAAGATTATTTTTAAACTAATTATCCCAAGTTATAAAAGATATTTTGTGCCTTGTGCATTCAAATCAATTTTCTTAAACATTTTCAAAATGAGTCGGTTAATTGTATTTACCAGTGAAAACTGACGTATTTTCCAAAAAGGCTAAGTGCAGGTACTAGGCGGAATAGGCTGTCTACTCCTAGCATCAATAAAGAGTCTTGCAAGCTTAGATGTTTATAAATCTATTGAACAATGTTCCTTTTAACTTTGATCCGCATGTGGATCCCTTACAACCGTTTTTGTAATAATTGATATTACTTTCATTCGGTTTGTAATGTTTTTATCTTTCGACTTCCGCTGTGTATTAAACTGTGATAAATTGTCTATGATGATATCAACTACGTCACGATACTCCCCACCGGGCCCACCGGTAATACGAGGAAATATCGGGGTGTGACAGGTTGGTATCAGAGCTAACATTGAGTGAATTAAACACTAGCCTTTTGTGTTTAATGTCAATGACACAGTTTGCACATTCCTCGACTTCCGAGTCTAGACAAAGAACTTAGGACTAATCCTAATTTATTTTATTTTGTCCTTTATTGTTCTTCCTTTGTTGCTTCTTTTGTTTGTTTTGACAGGATCAACAAAATGTCACCAAGGTTTCGAAGAGGAGGATGAGGCAAGGGGCCATTCAACGCCCCCAACGATCACGAGGCTGGACCTTCCCACCAGCGAACTCTGTCTGTTACCATGAGCACCAGTCCTTAAGAAGACTGGAGGACCTATTTGGAGCCCGTGAGGCGATCTATCTCGCTAAGTTCATCACCCTCTTACCATCATTCCTTTGGGCCGCAATCGGATAACGAGCCCGAAGATTCACGCCACTCTTTCTTGCCGTTGCGGCGGTCAACCTCACATCGGGCCTTCCAGGACCCGACCCCGTATTTCCAGAGTCGGTTAAACCTGGCAAACCAGATTGAAGAACCAATGGGTCATAAGCCATTGGGCCCCGAAGACCATTTCCCTGAAGCTCAGGACATGGAGATGGATGATGACCCGGATCCCGCCGAACCACCATCTGGGACACCTACTCACCCCATCGAGATTTCGGATGGGTCGTCTTTTCATGGATCACCTTATCGTGGTCCAGACAGCTATGAGGCAAGGTTTGCCCAATACGACTGGGTGTTTACTCCCTCTTACAACCCGTCTCAGCAACAGCATCAGGATCCCTCCGAGGATTCCCGTTTTGTAGTGGTCACTCCACCGCCACCACCACCACCACCAGTGCAGCAACCGCCTCCGGAGCCACCGAGGAGAAGAAGAACAGGTGCACGGATGTCCGTGCGAGGAGGGGATTTCCATTTCAGCACCCCTCAGCATTCAAGTGGTAGTCATTACCCGCCACTATATGAAGACCCACAGATGGGTGGGCCTTCAAACCTCGTTTCTGAGGTGGACTCTGCGCCAGTCGCACCGCCACCAATGGGTTATGATAACCTAATTCCTTCATACGCCGGTACAGCGGCGTATAACCCTTTTGAGCAGCCTGCCTACCCGGGTTACAACTACTACAATGCCCCCGATGTTGACCCATACCTTGTAGCAGCCAACTACAATGCTCTTCACCCTGAAGGGCCCTATGCAGCTTCGTACCAGTCTGGGTACCAAGCTTTTGGGTATCCATACCCGCCACCTCCTCAACCTCCACATCAGCAGCCGCCGTAGTCGCCATTGATACCGCCACCGCAGCAACAGGAGATTCTTCAGAGGTTGAGCCAGGTGGAACGGGAGGTTCAAGAAGAGCGTAAGAGCCACCGGGGATTTATCAAGGGTCTGGCAAATCTAATCAATGGAAAGAAGAAAAGGGATTTTTGAAGATTCCTTATTTATTTATTTATTTATTTGTATTGTAATTTCCTTATTTCAATCAAGTCCCTGCGTGGACATCTATTTATGTATTCAGTCCCTGCGAGGACTTGTATTTTCAGTTTAGCCCCTGCGTGGGCAAGTTATTTATGTTAAAGTCCCATTTAGGGCAAATATGTACTCCCTTTTAATTTTAGTGGAATGTTTTAATTTAAAATTTCATTTCATCATTATATGTGTAAATATAAAATATCAAATAAATCAAAAATATCATTCCTTTTAAATGATCTGCCTTTAAATATTAAATAAGAGTCTTAAAAGGTATAACCTAGCCTGCATGTCATTATAGATCTGGCCATGTGTCACGGCCCCAGTCCCGGTTTTACCCGGTTCAAGAGCCGCGGGACAGAAACCCGTGGTATTGATTAATTGAGTGTACAGCGGAAGTTTAACAGGATCTTTTAAAACTTGAAAATGCCCAATTATTTTATTTCATCAATTGGGATAACCCCGTAATTTACAATAGAGGAATTTCACGAGGAAATTTCCTGGTTTACCAAACATGTTTATTTATTTTACTGAGCCACCACTTCAAGCTTGCTAGTGCTCTGTAGCACGTTTTCCTTGGTTCACAGTAAATCACCTGAAACATGTTTAAAAATATTTTATCAGCGGGGAAATACTGGCGAGTCACTCAATTTGGATAAAACGACGCATAGTTATAAATTACAGCATAAGAGCGATTACAATGGCTACTATCTTATTTTTATCTGGCGCCGTGTCACACCCTGGTGACGATGGTCATACCACTATTGGGTCCTTTCACCCAAGTAGCGATGATTATCACTGTTAGGTTAATGAACCTAACCGTGAGAAATTAGTAATGTGCACAATACCCCACTTACCAGTGATTCAAGATAACCAAGACTTAATCTCTGTAATTATAACCTTTGAAAACAATGTGGAGTATTGTAAAACATTGTTGATAAAAAGAGAATGACTCACATTACAGATTTAAACGGGCAGCGTTTAGCCTACTGGTTTTTGCCTGGTTAACCTAATTCAAATAATAATGCACACGAAAACTAGGTCAGTGACTTAATACAACTTTTACGACAACTCACGAGAACAAACCCTCACGACGAATGACAAAGTGCAATACTTAAACATCCATCGAATTCACGACGAATGACAAAGTATAGCCCGAGTTTGAGCAGCACTTAAACATCCATCGGATTGGTTTCAATCGATCGGACATTAAATCATAGCAGTGATCGAGTTATTACCTTGTTATCACGGCAGAATTTCGTGATTGTGTATGTTTTTGAAGTAAACAGAGGATATCTCAACGTACGAAACGAGTTTTTACGTCGAACCAACGCCAAAATTCAAGTGCCAAGGCCCTCTATTTATACTGGAAAAAGGTCTCCCTCGCGTGGCGCGAGGGCCTGTCGCATGGCGCGAGGGGTATAGTTCTAGGGTAGAGTAGCCACGTCTGTTTGTAGCCTGGGTGAGTGGACGGTTTGACGAAATTCGATTTTGAAAACAAACTGTGATGATAATCGTCAATGGGGAATACCCCCCCTTGAGTTTTAGGGGCCCTGATCCTAGTTTCAATTGTTCTGAAAATTTTAGGGGCCATGCAATATTACTTTGGGGTCTCAATTAGGGTTTCCTGTTGGGCAAAACAAAATAAGAAATAGTAATTTTGATGAGAGTTGTTACATCCTCCCCACCTTATTAAAATCTCGTCCTCGAGATTTAATGGAACAAGTAGGGATATTTTTGCTTCATCTCTGATTCCAGTTCCCAAGTGTATTCAGGCCCTCTCTTTGAATCCCACTTGACTTTGACCAGCACTAGTCTTTTGTGCTTGAGAAACTTGACCTTTCTGTCTTCTATCTGTAGTGGCTTCTCAACAAATTTTAACTTTTCATTTACCTCTACATCTTGAAGAGGTACTACTAGGGATTCATCAGATAGACATTTCTTGAGATTGGATACATGAAATACATCATGTACCCCGGCTAGCTCTTCTGGTAGTTGTAAACGATAGGCAATTGGTCCTATTCGCTGGATTATTGGGAATGGTCCTACGTATCTTGGACTTAACTTTCCCTTTTTACAGAACCGAACTACTCCCTTCCAAGGAGAAAATTTTAAGAGTACCTTGTCTCCAACTTGAAATTCCAGTGGCTTGCGTCGATTATCGGCATAACTCTTCTGGCGATCTCGAGCCGTCTTTAGTCTTTCCTTGATTTGAGTGATCTTGTCGGTGGTTTCTTGCACAATTTCAGGAACCGATAATTGGCTTTCTCCTATTTCTGCCCAACAGACCGGAGTTCTGCACCTTCGTCCATACAGTGCTTCGAATGGGGCAGCTTCAATGCTTGCATGATAACTATTATTATAGGAGAATTCAATTAAGGGTAGGTGGTCATCCCAGTTTCCACCAAAATCTATCACACATGCCCTGAGCATGTCTTCCATGGTTTGGATAGTCCTTTCACTTTGTCCGTCTGTTTGAGGATGGTAAGCTGTACTTAAATTTAATCGTGTCCCCATGGCTTCTTGGAAACTTGTCCAGAAATGCGAAGTGAAATGACTGTCCCTGTCCGATACAATGGAGAGTGGGACTCCATGTAAGGATACTACCTCGTCTACGTACAACTTTGCTAACCTTTCCATGCTGAAGGTTTCTTTCATGGGTAGAAAATGAGCTGATTTGGTTAATCGATCCACAATTACCCAAATCGCATCATTACCTTTTCTTGTTTTGGGTAACTTAGTAACGAAGTCCATGGTTATTAGTTCCCATTTCCATACAGGCATTTCTAATTGTTGAAGTAACCCTGAAGGTTTCTGGTGTTCTGCCTTAACTTGCGAACAAGTTAGACACTTAGAGACGTATTTAGCTATGTCCATTTTCATTCCTATCCACCATAAATTATTCCTTAAATCTTGGTACATCTTATTATTACCAGGATGCATGGTATACCTGGATTTATGGGCTTCCTCTAAAATCTTATTTCTTAATTCTCCCTGCTTAGGTACCCAAATCCTCTTCTTGTGGAATCTCCAAATTCCATCAGCTCCTTGCTCTAATTCCTTCATTCTTCCTTTCATTCCTTCAGCATCATCCTTGATTGTTGTGGCTTGAACATTTTTCAGTTGTTCCATTAAGTCTAATTGTAAACTTAATCTAAGAGCACGAACTCGCTTTTGCTTTTCGTGATACTTACGACTTAAGGCATCTGCAACTACGTTTGCTTTTCCTTCGTGATATTGAATATCACAGCCGTAGTCACTTAGAATTTCCACCCATCTTCTTTGCCTCATATTCAATTCTTTTTTGCCCAAATATGTATTTTAAACTCTTATGATCTGTATAGACTGTAAACTTACTTCCATACAGATAGTGTCTCCAAATCTTAAGGGCAAAAATTATCGACCCTAATTCTAAGTCATGTGTCGTATAGTTTTCCTCGTGCTTTTTCAATTGCCTTGAAGCGTACGCAATTACCTTTTTGCGTTGCATTAGCACACATCCTAATCCTAGCTTAGAAGCATCACAATATACTTCAAAATCTTCTGTCCCTTTTGGTAAGGCAAGAATTGGGGTGTTTGTTAACCTTTGTTTTAAAATCTTAAAAGCCTTTTCTTGCTTAGGTCCCTATTCAAACTTAACTGTTTTACAGGTTAGCTTAGTTAATGGCACAGCTATCTTAGAGAAATCCTTAATAAAGCGCCTATAGTATCCAGCTAATCCTATGAAACTTCTAACTTCCATAACTGATTGCGGGACCTTCCATTTGGTGATTGCTTCTATTTTGGAGGGATCTACGTGAATACCTTCGTGATTCACCATGTGTCCTAAAAATTGCACCTCCTGTAGCCAAAATTCACACTTCGAGAATTTGGCGTAAAGCTTCTCATTTCTTAACAAAGTTAAGAGTGCATGCAAGTGCTGACAATGCTCGTCCTGACTTTTGGAATAAATAAGTATATCGTCGATGAAGACAATTACGAATTTATCCAAATATGGTTTACAGATTCTATTCATCATGTCCATGAATGCTGCCGGAGCGTTTGTTAGTCCAAAGGGCATGACTGTAAACTCGTAATGACCATACCTAGTTCTGAAGGCAGTTTTAGGTATGTCTTCTTCTTGTACCTTTAACTGATGATATCCGGAGCGTAAGTCTATCTTAGAAAAATATCTTGCTCCTTGCAGTTGATCGAAAAGATCATCAATCCTAGGTAATGGGTATCAATTCTTGATTGTAACCTTATTTAATTCCCTATAGTCGATACACATTCGCATCGACCCATCTTTCTTCTTTACAAACAACACTGGAGCTCCCCATGGGGATGAACTAGGTTGTATAAATCCTTTGCTTAATAATTCATCTAACTGCTTTTTCAGTTCTAACATTTCAGTGGGTGCTAATCGGTAGGGTGCCTTAGCTACGGGTGTAGTTCCAGGAATTAGATGAATTCTAAATTCTACCTCCCTATCTGGTGGTAACCCTGGTAACTCTTCTGGGAATACATCCGAGTATTCTGATACAACAGGAATTTCCTTAAGTTCCTTACCCTTAGTGCTAATGATTACCGAAATCATATACACTATTCCTTGCTTTCGTTCATAACTAGCAACTTTCATTACTGAAATGAACTTCATTGGTTTACACGGCTTATCCCCTGTAATCATAATTACTTCTCCTGTGGGTGCACGAATTTCTATAGAATTTTTATCACAGAGGATTCGAGCATGGTTGGCTACTAACCAATCCATTCCTAACACGACATCGAATCCAGCCAAATTCATAGGTAACAGGTTTGCAAAGAATGTATGGCCTAAAAGTTCTATCTTTCCTTTTTGCAAAACCTTATCTATGTTAACAGAATTCCCATCTGCCGTTTCTACCGTAAAAATTTGCCTAAGGTTGGTTAAGGGTAGGTTAAGAGCTTGGCAGAATGAAGTATTTATAAAACTTTGGTTTGCACCAGAGTCAAATAATACTTTCGCATAAACGTCATGAACTAGGAACGTACCAGCTATCACATCAGGGATTAGCTCTGCTTCATGAGTAGTCAGTTGGAAGGCTCTTGCGTTCTTTTTGGTAGCTCCTTCTGCAGGTTTGGCTTTATTGTCAGCTGGTTTGACCAATTTGGGGCAGTCTGGTCTAAAATGTCCAGCTTCTCCACAGTTGAAGCAGATTGTTGATTTCTTCCTCTTGCAATCTTCTTCTTGATGCCCTGGAATTTTGCAGAAATTGCAATACCCTTTGCATCTTCCAAAATACTCTCTTTTACAGGTACTGCAAAATGGAACAGTGGAAGATTGCTCGGTGCCCTTTTTCTTGAAATTACTATTATTACCCACACGAAATCCTTGGGTAATCTTTTGGGCCACTTCCTTCTTTTGAGTTTCTTCTCGTGTGCGTACCAGTCCGTCCGTCAAAGTGTTGGCTAACTCCACTGCATCGTCAATTGTGCGAGGTCTCGCAACTTTAACGATATCATGGATTTCGCCAATCAAACCCCAAATATAGCGGGAAATAAGTACCGGTTCTGGCGAAGCCAAGGTTGGTACAATTCTAGCATGCTCGAAGAATGTCGAAGTATACCCTCGACAGTCTACATCCACCATTCGGTGGTTCAGGAACTTATTTGCCATTTGTTCTTTTTCATACTCTTGGCAGAATTTTCTTTCCACCAAACTTTTAAATTCTTCCCAATTCATGGCATAGGCCACATCGCTTCCCTTGGCTTGTAGTACCATATTCCACAATTCTAGCGCCCCTTCTTTAAAAAGATGCGACGCGTACATGACCTTGTCTTCCTTGGCACATTTACTTACTTTAATCACCACCTCGGTTTTCTCCAACCAACACAGTGCAGCAGTCGCCCCTTCGTTGCCTGCAAATTCACATGTTTACAGGCAAGAAATTCTTTGTAAGTGCAACCAGGCGTTGTAGCTTTCATTCTCTTAAGAATTGGGGCTTGCATTACACATTATCATTATTATTAATGTTGCCGCCTCCATTTACGCTATTACTGAAGTTGTCTTCATGAGTACGTTTGCTAGGAATAATTGGTTGAGGTTCAACTGGATTTTGGGCAGCAGCAATGATTGCTGGAATAGCATTGGCTATTCCCTGAGCAACGATATTTTCAATATCTTGCCTATTCGGAAATTGGTCTCCATTGTTTTGCTCGGATTGGTTAACCTCGCTAACTGGTTCATTACTAGCGTATTCCATCTGATATATATATATATATATATATATATATATATATAAGTTATTAGCACCAACTTAATTAATACCCAAGCATAATAAAACAATCGCACATAATCACATCAGCACATTTAGCCAAAATTGTCGACCTTACGACGTTGATATTTTTATATATATATTAGTATGCGTCCGTACACACCGGTTATCTAACAAAAGTTTTATTTCTAGTTATTTCACATGATTATATTTTTATTATTATATTATTATTAAACACATACTCCCACTACCACACAACTACAATCAGCTGGCATCTCAGAAACGACGTTCCCTCTCATCTTATTTCCATGAGATTCTTTCTCCCACATCCCTAATTCGGTTTCCTGCATCAATCAGCTCCTCGCCATAGTGGCGGAGTTCAGCCAAGTTTTCTGAGCTCATAGGTGGGTGTAGTGGAGGTTTTGTGTCAAATTGGGGAAAAAGGTATTAGGGTTATTCAGGAGATTCTGAAACTGCCAGTCAGTGGTCCACCATTCTTCCAGCTCTTCTGGTAGAGGTCGGGGGTGGATAATAGGATCTGGGATATCAGGTTCTAGATTAACTGGAAGTTGTGCTTCCGCAGGGTGATTGAAGAGGTTTGCATCGGTAGGTCCGAGGAGGTCACTAAGTGCCAGTTTACGATCCAGCTCCTCCCAGGATGGCATTTCCGGGGCTTGCCCTGAACTTTCCCCGATCTCCTTTCCTTTGCCTTTATCATTTGGATCCTCAGTCTTTATAACTTTCTGTGTCACTGGTTTCTTCCTACGCACACGCTTCCAGCCCACGAATCTTCTTCTCTTCTTCAACTTTGGTTTCTCTGGAGGTTGGGCTTGAAATTCCATAGGTTCATCAACATCGGTCAAATAACCGAAAAGGTCCTCGGAAATTTCCATTTCAGCAGAATGGATAGTGATATTCTAAAGAGCTTCAGACAACTCATTCATGCTGTTAGCATATATGAAGAAACACACAAAAACTCTAAGTTAAAATGTTATAAATAAATTTTCACATAATCACATAACGGCAATCATAAAAATTAAGTATTTCTAAATACTTAATTGGCTTAAATCAGTGGCTCTGATACCACATTTTTCTGTCACGGCCCCCGTCCCGGTTTTACCCGGTTCAGGAGCCGTGGGACAGAAACCCGTGGTATTGATTAATTGAGTGTACAGCGGAAGTTTAATAGGATCTTTTAAAACTTGAAAATGCCCAATTATTTTATTTCATCAATTGGGATAACCCCGTAATTTACAATAGAGGAATTTCACGAGGAAATTTCCTGGTTTACAAAACATGTTTATTTATTTTACTGAGCCACCACTTCAAGCTTGCTAGTGCTCTGTAGCACGTTTTCCTTGGTTCACAGTAAATCACCTGAAACATGTTTAAAAATATTTTATCAGCGGGGAAATACTGGCCAGTCACTCAATTTGGATAAAACGACGCATAGTTATAAATTACAGCATAAGAGCGATTACAATGGCTACTATCTTATTTTTATCTGGCGCCGTGTCACACCCTGGTGACGATGGTCATACCACTATTGGGTCCTTTCACCCAAGTAGCGATGATTATCACTGTTAGGTTAATGAACCTAACCGTGAGAAATTAGTAATGTGCACAATACCCCACTTGCCAGTGATTCAAGATAACCAAGACTTAATCCCTGTAATTATAACCTTTGAAAACAATTTGGAGTATTGTAAAACATTGTTAATAAAAAGAGAATGACTCACATTGCAGATTTAAACGGGCAGCGTTTAGCCTACTGATTTTTGCTTGGTTAACCTAATTCAAATAACAATGCACACGAAAACTAGGTCAGTAACTTAATACAACTTTTACGACAACTCACGAGATCAAACCCTCACGACGAATGACAAAGTGCAATACTTAAATATCCATCGAATTCACGACGAATGACAAAGTATAGCCCGAGTTTGAGCAGCACTTAAACATCCATCGGATTGGTTTCAATCGATCAGACATTAAATTGTAGCAGTGATCGAGTTATTACCCTGTTATCGCGACAAAATTTCGTGATTGTGTGTGTTTTTGAAGTAAACAGAGGATATCTCAACGTACGAAACGAGTTTTTACGTCGAACCAAAGCCAAAATTCAAGTGCCAAGGCCCTCTATTTATACTGGAAAAAGGTCTCCCTCGCGTGGCGCGAGGGCCTGTCACGTGGCGCGAGGGGTACAGTTCTAGGGTAGGGTAGCCACGTCTGTTTGTAGCCTGGGTGAGTCGACGGTTTGACGAAATTCGATTTTGACAACAAACTGTGATGATAATCGTCAATGGGGAATACCCCCCCCCCCCTTGAGTTTTAGGGGCCCTGATCCTAGTTTCGATTGTTCTGAAAATTTTAGGGGCCATGCAATATTACTTGGGGATCTCAATTAGGGTTTCCTATTGGGCAAAACAAAATAAGAAATAGTAATTTTGATGAGAGTTGTTACACCATGATGGTAAAACCTGATTAAAAAAAGATTCAAATCCTTGTTAACATCTGAAAACATGTTAACACTCCTGGCAGATGTGATTCGTTAAAATCACGCATGTCATCCTTATATTGGATTCTTCTAATTCCTTTAGTTAATTATTTGAACGTCCATTTGTGATGTAGGGTTTACGAGCCATATTCATTGTCATATAAGACAAAAGACAGTTGTAGTCTATGAATCCCTGTCAAGAAAGGTAATGAACTACGATTCAAGCCTTAATGCCTCGATCCTATAAGATCATGGCGTATAAATTAAATAGTCCCTGGGGACTAGGCCTTATGTGCCATTAATAATACCCTTAATACTTCATAATTAGGATAAATTATAATGAAAATCCTAAACAAAATGTGTTTAATAAATTAACCAAATATGGTTTATAATTGCAATGGTTAATGAATTAGCAAAGGGATGATCCCATAAATAACCTCTGAATAAGATATTGTCAATTGTTTTGTAGCAATCAAGCTACATGGCTGAATCGGAGGAAGTAAACAGTCACCCGAGAGAAAATCATGATACCACCAGGATTAATGTGGCTGGTGCGGATCTACAGGCATTAATAGACAATGCTATTACTAGGGCACTTGACAGACAATTCAAAGAATGAAGTGGTACACACTCTAAGACTCTATCTGTGGCACATAGTAAGCCCCCATCTAAAGTAAATGAGTCAAAGAAGGATGATGCTCGTCACTCGTTCAATCAAAGAAGTGTTCCATCTAAACAAATTGTGTTCAACCAAGAGCCTCGTGTTAAGGGTTGTTCTTATAAGTATTTCGTCTCCTGTAAGCCCAGAGATTTCACAGGAGAGAAGTGAGCCGTCAATTGTATGACCTGGCTCGATGAGATGGATACAGTGGTTGACATTAGTGGTTGTGCAGAACAGGATGTTGTGAAGTTTGTGTCACAATCGTTTAAGGGAGAAGCTCTAGCTTGGTGGAGATCACTGATTCAAGCTACAGGAAAGATCCACTTATATAGCATGTCTTGGGAGCAGTTTGTTGCTCTAATCAAAGAAAATTTCCGCCCTCAACATGAAGTTGAGAAGATTGAGACTGATTTCTTAACTTTAGTTATGAAGAATTTAGACTGTCAGGCTTATATCACAAGCTTCAACACTATGTCACGTTTGGTTCCATACTTGGTTACACCAGAAACAAAACGTATAGCTCGATTCATTGGAGGTTTAGCTCTGGAGATTAAGGCAAGTGTGAAAGCATCAAGACCTACTACCTTTAGGTCAGTGGCTGATTTATCATTGTCTCTTACCCTTGATGTGGTCAGGCAGAGATCGCTTAGGAATTTTGATGTTGGGAAGAGAAAACATGAGGATGATAACTCACACCGTTCCGATAAGAAGCACAAAGGGAACTCTAATCACAAGAAGAGTTCCGGGTTTAGAAAGGATGATCAACAGCCGGGTGAAAAGCCCAAGTTTAAAATTTTCAAGAAACGGCATCTGGGAAAATGCAGGTACGAATTGAAATCCCAATCACAGCCCAGGGCTTGTGGGATTTGTAAGTCGAATGAGCATAAGACGTTAGACTGCAAGAAGATAAAGGATGCGACGTGCTATAACTGTAACGAGAAGGGGCACATCAAGTCCAACTGCCCAAAGTATGCGAAGAAACCTGAAGAAGGTAAAAAGACTAATGCTAGGGTCTTTCAAATGAATGCACAGGAAGCAGTTCAGGATGACAACGTGATAACAGGTACCTTCCTTATAAATAATGTTTATGCAAGGGTATTGTTTGATTCGGGTGCAGATAAATCATTTGTAGATAATAAGTTTTGTAAGTTATTAAATCTTCCTGTTAAAACCCCAAGCATAAAATATGAGGTAGAATTGGCCGATGGTACCCTAGAAACTGCTTCAACCGTGTTAGATGGATGTTTCATATCCATTAGGAAGCACTCTTTTCCATTGTCTTTGCTTCCTTTGAAACTAGCTGGATTTGACATAGTAATAGGCATGGATTGGTTATCTCATAATCAAGTTTAGATCGTTTGTGATAAGAAGCAAGTGGTTATTAAAACACCTTATGGTGAGCCATTGACAATTCAGGGAGACACTCAGCATGGGTTGCCTAAGCAAGTGTCTATGCTTAAGGCATCAAGGTGTATGAAGAAAGGTTGTGTCATTTATATGGCACAAGTGACTATTGATGAACCAAAGCCCAAGATCGAAGATATTCCCATCATTTCTGAATACCCTGATGTATTCCCTGAAGAACTACCTGGTTTACCCCTAGATAGGTAAGTGGAGTTCACAATCGACATTATACCTGGAGCAGCACCTGTTGCAAGAGCACCTTACCGGTTGGCCCCAACTGAGATGAAAGAGTTGAGAACTCAGTTGGATGATTTGCTGGCAAAAGGATTTATTAGGCCTAGCTCATCTCCTTGGGGAGCACCGATTCTGTTTGTGAAGAAGAAAGATGGATCGATGCGTCTATGCATCGATTATCGTGAGCTAAACAAGGTCACAATTAAGAACAAATATCCATTGCCCAGGATCGACGATCTGTTCGATGAACTTCAAGGAGCAAGTTACTTCTCCAAGATTGACTTGAGATCAGGTTATCATCAGCTGAAGGTTAGAGATGAAGATGTTCATAAGACTGCATTCAGAACTCGTTATGGTCATTACGAGTTCTTGGTGATGCCATTCGGGATCACTAATGCACTAGCAGCGTTCATGGACCTCATGAATCACGTTTGCAAGCCCTACTTGGACAAGTTTATCATCGTCTTTATTGATGGCATACTTATATATTCGAAGAATCAGGCCGATCATGAAAAGCACCTTCGATGTATCCTTAAACTTCTTCAGCAAGAGAAGCTCTATGCCAAGTTTTCAAAATGCGAGTTCTGGCTTTGTGAAGTCCAATTCCTTGGACATGTGGTTAGCGAGCATGGTATCCAGGTGGATCCCGAAGATTGAAGCCATCATGAATGGGCAAGAACCAAAGACGCCCACAGAGATTCGCAGTTTCTTGGGTCTGGCAGGATACTACAGGCATTTTATTGAAAATTTCTCAAGGATTGCTGCACCCCTAACTTCGTTGACTCAAAAGAATATAAAGTTTGTTTGGGGTCCTAAGCAACAAGAATCCTTTGACATCCTTAAACAAAAGTTAAGCAATGCACAAGTGTTGACATTGCCAGAAGGTATTCAAGAATTTGTGGTTTATTGCGACGCATCACACACAGGCATGGGATTGTGCTTATGCAGAAGGGCAAAGTTATCACTTATGCTTCCCGTCAATTAAAGGTGCACGAGAAGAACTACACCACCCATGATTTGGAACTGGATGCCGTTGTGTTTGCACTAAAACTTTGGAGGCATTATTTATATGGTACCAAGTGTGTGATTTATTCTGATCATAAAAGCCTTCAACACTTGTTCAATCAGAAGGATCTGAACATGAGACAGCGTCGATGGATGGAGACTTTAAATGATTATGATTGTGAAATTCGCTACCATCCATGAAAAGCGAATGTTGTAGCCGACGCATTGAGCAGAAAGGAAAGAGTTAAGCCCATTAGAATCAATGCCAAGAGCATTGAATTGAAGAACAGCTTGAATGAAAGATTGCTAGCCGCTCAGAAGGAAGCTGTATTAGAAGCTAACTTCCCAAATGAAAAGTTGGGTGTGACTGCCGATCAACTATCTTGTGGTAAGGATGGAATTCTAAGATTGAATGGACGAATATGGGTTCCAAATTATGGAGGGCTTAGGGATGTGATTCTTCAAGAAGCCCATAACTCCAACTATTCTGTTCATCCTGGCTGTGATAAGATGTACCAGGATTTGAAGGCAAATTATTGGTGGATAGGCTTGAAGAAGTCTATAGCCACTTATGTGGCCAAATGTCTGACATGTGCTCATGTTAAAGCCAAACATCAAAAGCCGTCAGGTTTGCTGCAACAGCCTGAACTTCCCACCTGGAAGTGGGAAATGGTGACTATGGATTTTATCACCAAGTTACCAAAAAAAAGCGAGGAAATGATACTATTTGGGTTATAGTTGACAGGTTGACTAAGTCAGCCCACTTCTTACCTATTAAGAAACACACAGCTCAGATAAGCTAGCTCAGCTGTACGTGGACGGGATTGTATCTCTTCACGGAGTGCCAGTGTCTATCATCTCTGATAGGGATACGAGATACACGTCGCATTTTTGGAAAAGCTTTCAGCAATCCCTAGGCACTCGATTAAACTTTAGCACTGCATATCATCCTCAGACAGATGGTCAGAGCGAGCGTACGATTCAAACTCTGGAGGATATGTTAAGAGCTTGTGTTATTGATTTAGGTGGAAGTTGGGATGATCACCTTCCATTGATTGAATTTTCATACAATAATAGCTATCACTCCAGTATTCAAGCTGCACCTTTTGAAGCTTTGTATGGAAGAAAGTGCAGGACGCCAGTTTGCTAGGCGAAAGTTGGAGATGTCTAACTAACAGGACCTGATATAGTCCTAGAGACGACAGATAAGATTGTGCAGATTCGTGATCGTCTCAAAGCTGCCAGGGATAGGCAGAAAAGCTACGCAGATAAAAGGCGTAAACCTCTTAAATTCGAGGTAGGTGACAAAGTGTTACTTAAGGTATCACCCTGGAAAGGGGTAATGCGTTTTGGCAAGAAAGACAAGTTAAGCCCAAGATACATAGGACCATTTGAGATCATCAAATGTGTCGGAACAGTGGCTTATAAGTTAAACCTGCTTGAAGAGCTCAGTGGAATCCATAATGTGTTTCACATCTGCAATTTGAAGAAATGCCTAGCCGATGAATCGCTAGCCATGTCACATAAGGATATGCATATAGATGAGAGCTTAAAGTTTGTTGAAAAACCTTTGTCGATCGAGGATCAACAGGTTAAGAAGCTTCGAAGGAAGCATGTACCGATTGTTAAGGTTAAATGGGATGCCCGTAGAGGTCCCGAGTACACGTGGGAGGTTGAGTCCACAATGAAACAGAAGTACCCTCATTTATTTCAGTAAATCTCGAGGTCGAGATTTCTTTTAAGGGGGTGAGGATGTAACACCTCGCAAAAATCATGTCAAATATAATATCGACACGTGTCATGGACTTTAAACATGTAAGAAATTATTTCAGAGGGACTAAAGTTGACAAACAAATAAAGTATATGTGTAGAAGGACTCAAAGTGTCAACATTTGATAATTTTTCCTTTCAACAACCCTACACGATGTTTATACCCTTAGACGAGTGAATCATGAATCGTATGAAACTGTTTGTTAAAGAAAGTGAAAGTTTGCAAGCCGCAAGGGTTAAATGTGTCAGCATGTTTAAATTATACATCTGAGTGACCTTTTAACAAACCCGAAGCTTTGTAACGATTAATTATGCTCCTGAGAATAAGTGATAAAAATTTCACAAGCTTTCAATATCGTATGAGGAAAATACGTTAACATTCGTAAATAAGGGGTTAAAAGCATCAACGTTGAAATTCAGAACTTTTCGGTGATCCCGGGAGCTTAACGAAGTTTGTTTATGACTTAGAGTCCTTAAAAGTCAAGTTTGAGGGTTAAAAGTGCAATAAATGAATGTTAAAACATGTTTAGAAGGATCAGGGACCAAAAATGCAAAGTCTGAAAACTTGTTGACCGGATCTGACATTCATACCGGCCGCGTAAGACTTCCCTATGTCCTACGCGGGCCGCCTAAAAGTTGTCAGCTCCCAAAAATGTTGACAGGTGCCTGTTCAGCCTGTTCCACCGCCTTAGATGCATGGTTTTCGAATTCAGGGACTGCACCAGTGGTATTTCATGCATAGGGGAAACCTGGGATGATCAGGAATCAATCTTAGACTTATGTGGAGTGATCTTGTGAATGTTATTTGGCTATATAAGAGTTCATGTTTTCTAGTTCTTGAGCTCACTTGCAAAAATCATTCAAAACACACTCTCTGGAGCTCTCTGGACTTCAAGCAAGATTCCACAAGCTCCTAATTCGTGCTAAGGGTCTTTGTAAGCAATCTTAATCTCTCTAATTCAAGTTTTATTAGTCTAATGACCAAAAGTCAAAGCCGTCGTAATTAAGCTTTGACTTAGTGATTAATCACTAATGGTCCAGTCATTTTTCGAATTGAAAGTGGCTACGAGTTGGTAATTATGTGGGTAATAAACCCTTAAAAGGGCACCCTCTGATTTCCACTTTAACTAGGTCAATTGTCGGGTCAAACTTATTATTAAAAAGTCAACAGAAAGCTATTTTGCAAATAAATTCATAATTAGCAATGTAGAAGCTATGAAACATGTTTTAACACTTATATAACTTGGTAATTAATGTAAGAACATGTCTAAGCATGTTCAATCCGACAATTTTGAGTTTAGGCTTGGTTCGGAACCGAAAGTCGCAAAAGTAGACTTTTGCTTTGACTTTCAGTTCTGACCCGATTTAGATTAATTTAGACATGCCTTAGAGTTCCATTAGGACTAGGTTATAGGTTAGTATAACCCTCTGAGGTTATACAACTTGGTTCCTAATTAATCCGATTCATTTGCATGTTTCCGTTAATTACTTAAATGTTGACCATTATGCCCCTTTGACCTTAAAACGATATTTTTGAAAATGTGAGAGGACAAAAACCTTTATTACTAATTATTAAACATGTCCTAAAAATTTGACATCAGTTTGAGGTCTAAATTTGGAGTTATGCTCAATATCGTAATTATAAAGCTTTTTATTAATTAAACGGCATTATTAGCATAAGGCCTATCTAAACCCAAATTTTGAGAGCAAACTTTTTACCCACTGATGTAATATAATATTTTGGGATTTTTGAAGATTTTTATCTATTTTTAAACTGAACATAACATAGGGTTCTTGCTTTAATTCGGTAATTGTCAGTTATACCATTTTTGCTAATAAAATGAGTTTTTCATAACATTTTGATGCCAAACTTTTTGCTACTGATTTTATATGATAAATAAAATATTTTGAACTTTATAAACTGATCAAAAACTCAGATTTCCTATTATAATCCGAAAATCGCTTAAAACCGACTTTTACGCGTTTAAAACGCATACTATGGGTTAAAACTATTTTTGGCATATAAGACTTAATACCTACTGATGTTTTAAGTAAATTTTTATACTTTAACAGTAAGTAAAAGTTTTGAACTCAGATTTCCAAATTTGACCTTTAAAGCTTATATGAAATTACCAAAATGCCCCTACGGTGCATAGTTTAGTTATAAATGATAAATTTCACATATATGCAATACCCTACTGATATGACTTGCAAAAATAAATATTTTTACTGATCATTTCAGACCAGAACCTCAGATTAATATTTAATCTCTTTTATAACCTTTAAAATGACCATAATACCCCTACGGGGCTTAATTTGAGTTAAAATCCGTTTTGGGCATAATGGAAGGTATCCTACTGATATCACAACATATTTAAGGCATATTAACTTAGGAAACCTGTTCATGACTCATTTGTTTACCTGTTATGCATTTTTCGCATTCGGTGCAGTTTATGTAACTAGTTTGCATAAATTAACCGAAACGGGTCAAACCTTATCATTTTTATCTCAAAACCAAGAAAGTGTTTAGTTTACCCATATTATACAAGTCTTCAAACTTGTTGGGTCTAAATCACATTCTATTCCGGTCTTCACTTAATCTTGCGTTTTGAACCGTATACCTTTCTTTAAAACTAATCTGTCTAAGTTTAAACTTAAGTAAGACCCATTAAGAATCTAATAGGTTATTAAAACCTTCGTTCCAGGTTTAGAAGCCCAGTAAAAGATACTTTGCACTTGCAGATTGATATACATATTTGCTCAGGTAAATACTTTTAACTTATTTTCTCTTATACGGGCTTGGGGTACGGTATATAAAATACCGCTTAGTCGTGTATTGAATTTTTAATCGTATGAAGGTTAAATCATTGAGATATCCTGTTTAAACTGTTTTGTTTGTTTTAAGCCTTTGGGGGGTTAATGACCATGTCCTGGATATCCTCGGCTCATTCATCGAAATGGCCACGACTTAAGCACGGGGTGTAGGCATACACCTGCCGGTGCGTATGTAAAATGATATGCCCACCTGTTCGAGAATAACTCACCGTGGGTTTATTTATGTGGTGTGTCTATTAATCTTTAACCCGATATTCAACCCGGGTTACTGAACGTATAACAAACATATAATTCTTTTACAAGATTATTTTTAAAATAATTATCCCAAGTTATAAAAGATATTTTGTGCCTTGTGCATTCAAATCATTTTTCTTAAACATTTTCAAAATGAGTCGGTTAATTGTATTTACCAGTGAATGTAGGTCCACCCGGAGGATCGAGTCAACCTCTATTCCCTGTTTTCCGACGAACCCGAGAGTGCGGAATCCAAACGGGTAAGTTAAACCAAGCTCGAACACGTAAACGACAAACACGAGACTCAACGATTAACAGTCAATGTATTAATGCTTGAAACGGTTACAATGCGGTGTTTACAAATGGTCTCTGTAAACTCTCAGTGTGTGTGTGTTTTACAGTGTGTTCTCTCTCAAATCTATTCAGACTTGCACACCTGTTTCTATCTACTGTCTGTGTTTATATAGTGAAGCATTGACGAAGTCCTCTAGCCGACGAAATCCCATCGACGAACTTGGATTTCGTCGTGACACATCATCCCCACACTTACCCGTTGCTTGTCTCAAGCAACTCATCAAATCAATTTCTCAACAAGTGATCAATGTAAGCCAAGCAAAAAAAAACAAGCAATCCTTTTACTAACCCCTTTTTAACACCCAACTAATCCACCCCTCTCTAAATCTCTCCTCTCGGCTACAAGTGAATACTAGCAAAGATAAGCTAGACACACAATAGGCAAACGGGTGGTTGCACAACTATAAGCTTGTACCTAAATCGATCCTTCTCCTAAAATGGGTCAAACATGAATGCAAATCAAAGGGACTTTCAAGGTTGTAACGTGGCTAGGTGTATAGGTAGGAAATGGAATATATATGAAGTAGCGAAAACTTAACCCGGTTTTTTTATTACACAATAAAACAAACTAACAACTACCAAAGCAAACTACTATATACAAGATAACTAAACATCATTTTTTATTTTCCATTGCTTTTTCTCTTTTTTTTTTTTCAAGCATAATACTTTCAACATAACATCAACTAACATTACATACTACGAAACAATCACTAATCACTATAAAACCGGGTCAAGTTGGGTAAATTTTTAGGTAAGTAGCTAGGGGTAACAAATGATAGGCTTTTAGGCACAAAATTAGGCAACTAAATGTCCAAACCCCCGCCCCTCTCACTACCATGCTCATATATATAACTTATGAGGTCCAACCCCCCAAATCCCACACTCGCTCACACCAACGACGAGGCTACCTAAATGCCCTTATCCTTTCTACATTCATGTCTAACTAAGGACTCAAATCGCATTCAAGCACAAATTCTAATGCACCCCCACCCGTAGCCACTCTCATCAAAGACAATCATTATTTATGTACAAGTGTGGCTACAACTCTCACCAATAATGAAAAGGTATCAAGGGTTGCCGGTGCACCAAATTGGGGTTAATCTAGGGGGTTCAAATTTTCACATCGTTTCGCTTGGCTCAAATTTTTTTTTCAAAATCTTCAAAAATTCCCCCATCCCCACACTTGGGATACATTGACCCCAATGTATGGTTCTAGGAGGCTTTGATCACAAAAATCATTCAACATCAATAAAAGCTTCTTCACTCAAACCACAAATTTCTTTTTATACTTTTCATTTTATTTTATTTATTTTTATTTTTTTTTAAACATGACACCACCAACAAGCACCAACCCAACAAAACAACACAATCATACACCACCCAACCGCCCAACCACAAATATATCAAACTAACAAATATGCACAAAATATACAAAGAGAGAACACAACCTGACTAATAATAGCGCGGTCACGGCGGCCCAAAAATGGAAGACATCATATCGTTCCATTCTTCGAACGCAAATGAGCCGCTACTACTTCCACCTTGTTGTTGTTGTGCTCCTTCTTGTTGCCTTGGGTCAATCCATTGTGAGTGGTGGATCGGCGGGGTTGGATACGAAACACTACCATCATACGGCGGTAGAGACACATAATCCACATGTTGTGGATCCACAACCACCGGCCGCCCGGCATGATAATCACCGTGCATTCTCCTCTCTTGGTCGTCATGATATCTATTATTCATTTCCACTTCACGGGAATACGCATGTGTGCGATTCCATGATTCTTGACGATCAAAGCTATGTTTTAACGACCGCTCTATACTTGCACTATTCCTCATGTTTTGATCAAATAATGTCCTCTCCGAGCCCGACCATGTATCAAAAATAGATGCCGGAGGACGTTGACTCTCAATCACTTCTTGCATTGTACCGTCATAAGCCCACCCCGGCTCATAAGACTGCTGCGTATAATCGTAAAACATACCACCGTAACCTCTACCATAACCCCCTTGACCTACGTTTGCATCACCATGCGGCTCGTCCGCATAATCCTCGTCTCCACTTGGAACTACTTCTTCATCACTTTCCTGCTCGTCCGGCTCACCCGGCAACAAATCTCGTGCACCCGCCTTCAGTGCTCTCCACCTTTGGCCTTCCGACTTTAGCTTATGATAACGCTCCGATTGTGTATATGACCAACCAATCCCCAGCTTATCTAACGTAAAAGGCTGATGCCTTTTTGTTGCTCCTCGATCTTCAGATGTTATTGCCTTTTGTTGTTTCATCAGTCCCGTGATTATTCGACAATACGGGACGATATCTCTTCCATACTTATTCCGGCATATCCATAAGTGGTTCATGATCAGATAGCGTATCGGAAAACGCGGAGACCCATGCATTAGAGAATAAAGGACAGGTACCTCCGGGAACCTAACCTGCTCCTTGTCTCCCCTTCGTGGAATAACATTGAGAACGCAGATTACTAGCAACAATTTGGCTTCTATTTTTAAGTTCTTCCTGTATAGAATACCACTGTATTTACCGGGTAAAAACAGTGCTGCCAACATATCATTCCATCGCTAATGCTTCTCCGGCTTAACTAGGAGGTCATCAAGAGTCGGTATCATATAATCACTAGCCGGTAGACTGTCATATTTTCCCAATTTCTTCAATGTGGTAAAAGACATCTCCACTGGAACCCCATGCACTATACCTGTTAGCTTCATTTGTGATGGCCTGTCATATGTGTTACACTTAAGCGTGGCCATCCATTCTTGTATTTCGGCTATGAACAAATTGTTTTTATCTTTATCATAACAATTAAGCGCCCCCTCCCAACCTAGAGCGCGAAATTTATCAAACACATCGAACTGGCCAAATTGAACCTCATTAACTTCTCTTTCACAAATGAATGTAGCAGCCTTGTTCTTCAACTTATTCATGCTGTCATGGTAGAGTGTCGGTTGCCACTCCTCTGCTTGATCATCTAATGGACCCGAATTCCATTTCGGTTTCTCCGTCATATCCAACTCCATCTCTTCCTCACCTTCACTTTCGCTTTCATCCACTCGACCCATGTATTGTCTCTTCCTTGGTTGTTGTTCCGGCTGTTTACCCTTTCCCTTCGAAGACGAAGATGAACTAGCTCCGGTCTTTTCTTTTGTTCGTGCCATTCCTACACACATTAGAGCAAACAACACAACCAAACGAAACAAAATTAGACTCTTTTCTCCAACATATCCCCACACTTGCTTGTTATCATGGTTGTAGATGTTAGTGAACCAAAAGTGTATCAAGAATTTTTCAAAAATCGGGCATGATGTCTCTACAATGTAGAGCATCCCAAAAGTTCACTACTTTAACCACAAATCCTACATCTACAACCATAATCATGTTCAAATAACCAATTTCATAACCATATCTAAGAACAAGCAAGTGTGTATGGGCAAGTAACCTAAATAACCTTACTTTTCACAATGTAGCATCAAAATATAACAAATAAGCTTTCATACCTTATTTTGAAGATGCTAAAGTGCTTGAGAAACAAAAACTCCAAAAACCCCCAAAAATTTTTGGACTAGGGTTTTGAATTCGGACCCAATAACTTCGTTTTTTCACCAATCTCTTGGCAAAATCAGAAACTACGTGAAAAATTAGTCAAAATAGACCTAAATTTCACTTAGTTTGGACAAGAATTGAATAAGATATATAGGATTGAAGGTAGAAGAAGCTATGGAGATTTGTGAGTCTTTGTGAAAGAGATGGATGTTGATAGATAAAATGAAATTGTGTGGTTGGGGATGACTTCACGTGACCAGATGTTATTATGTGTTTTTTTTTATATACATATAGAAACCAAACCGACGGATCCATGTTTCTTGCGTACCGTAAATTACGGTCAAGCCGTAAATTACGGTATAACCTGAACACAAACCCCCATCGTAAAACAGGAGCATATCACCGTAAAGCTTTAATCAACTTACTCCCCACCGTAACTTATGGTCATACCGTAAATTACGGTATGAACTAGGTGTTTCTGATTTGAAGAAAATATGATTTGTAAGGTTCATTTTTTTTTATTTTTTTATGTTTTTCGATTTTTTTATGTTTTTTAAATTTTTCCAAAAGCATGTAAAAATCACCCTACCCCCTCGAAAGTCCCGTGTTGTCCTCAACACAATGTTGGAGTAATTCGTGACCCGAATATCCCCACACGTGTTTCAAACACGAATTTCAAGGAAATACGGTAATTGTGCAAACTATACAAAACAAACAAAATGAAATGCTAACTATTTACACTACCAAACCTGGGCCTCTCATGGTTGCTCATCGTCGACCGGGCGTAAGATGTAGCCCGCTTTGTCAAGCTCCAAGGTGTTGATGTCGTTCCCATCCAAGTACGGCTTTAACTGGTGATTGTTCACCGTTTATTGTTTCAATGTTTGCTCGTCTTGGATGTCTACATCACCAAATCTCCCAACTCTCCGAACAACATACGGACCCATCCATTTGCTTTTGAGCTTGCCCGCGAACATCTTGAGTCTTGAGTTATACAACCAAACTTTTTGACCCACTTCGAACGTTTTCTTTCGCAATTTTGCATCATGCACCTTCTTGAGTTTATCTTTATAAGCCGATGCACATTCATACGCCTCGTCTCGAATCTCTTCTATCTCGCTTAATTGCAACTTTCTTAACTTTCCCGCCTCGTCATAATCCGCATTGACCGTCTTAATTGCCCAATGTGCCCGATGCGCTAACTCCATTGGCAAGTGACAACCCTTTCCATACACCATCCGGTAAGGCGTTGTGCCAATAGGAGTCTTGTAGGCCGTTCGGTATGCCCACAACGCATCGTCTAACTTACTCGACCAATCCTTCCTATCCGTTCTTACCGTCTTCATGAGAATTTCTTTGATTTGACGGTTGGACACTTCGACTTGTCCACTCGTTTGCGGATGGTAAGGTGTGGCAATCCGGTGATTCACGCTATACCTCTTCAATAATTTTCCGAAGTTGAAGTTCTTGAAATGCGAACCACCATCACTTATAATAACCCACGGGATGCCAAAACGAGAAAAGATGTTGGATTGAACAAATTTACAAACAACCGAATGGTCGTTTGTGCATGTTGCAATAGCTTCAATCCACTTCGAGACATAATCCACCACTACCAAAATGTATAGAAAGCCATTCGAATTCGGAAAGGGACCCATAAAGTCTATACCCCAAACATCAAATATCTCTACAACCAAGATTGGTTGTAATGGCATCTCATCCCTCTTCGATATGCTTCCCATCTTTTGACAATTTATGCAATTTCTAGCGAACTCACATGCATCCTTGAAAATTGTGGGCCAATAGAACCCACATGAGAGCACCCGATAACCTGTTTTATGCCCACTAAAATGACCCCCATATGCGGACGAATGAGCATGGGTCAAAATTTCCAACACTTCTGTCTCGGGCACACACCTTCGTATAACTTGATCCGGTCCAATCTTGAAAAGATCCGGTTCATCCCAAATGTATTGCTTCACTTGGACCATAAATTGTTGTCGGCGCTTCTTAGTCCAATGACTTGGGATGGCACCCGTGGCTAAATAGTTGACATAGTGAGCATACCACGGTGCAACAAAGGTGGAAACGGCTAGGAGTTGCTCGTCGGGAAAACTTTCATTGATTTCACTAACATCATCGATCCCTTCTACCGGAATCCGAGACAAGTGATTCGCCACTACGTTCTCACTTCCCTTTTTGTCTCGGATTTCTAAATCAAACTCTTGCAACAATAATACCCACCGAATCAACCGAGGCTTTGCGTCCTTTTTCTCCATCAAATATCGGACCGCACTATGATCCGAATAAACCACCACTTTGCTCCCCCAAATATAAGCACGAAACTTATCCAAAGCATACACCTCCGCTAATAACTCCTTTTCGGTTGTGGTGTAATTGAGTTGCGCTTCGGATAAAGTTTTGCTTGCATAGTAAATCACCACCGGCTTTCCATTTACCCGTTGACCCAAAACTGCACCAATAGTGGTGTCGCTTGCATCACACATTATCTCAAACGGCTTTGACCAATCCGGTGGTTGCAAGATAGGAGCTTTGACCAAGTGTTCCTTCAAAACAGTGAAAGCTTGCATACACTCGTTAGTAAAATCAAATGGGACATCTTTTAATAACAAGTTGCATAAAGGTTTGGTGATAACACTAAAACCCTTTATGAAACGTCTATAGAACCCCGCATGTCCCAAGAATGACCTTACACCCTTAACATTTTTCGGAGGTGGAAAAGATGCTATTACCCTTATTTTTGCCTTATCCACCTACATCCCCCTTTCAGAAATTACATGACCCAACACAATGCCCTCTTGCACCATGAAATGACTTTTCTCCCAACTTAGCACTAGATTTTTCTCAACGCACCTTTTTAAAACCTTTTGTAATTCGTTGAGACAAGCATCAAAACTAGTGCCAAAAATGGAGAAATCATCCATAAAAACTTCAAGCGACTCTCCAACCATGTCCGAGAAAATACTCATCATACATCGTTGGAAGGTTGCCGGAGCATTGCACAAGCCAAAGGGCATTCATCGAAAGGCAAAGGTGCCATATGGACAAGTGAAGGTGGTCTTGTGTTGGTCATCCGGGTGTATTGCTATTTGATTGTAACCCGAGTACCCGTCCAAAAAGCAGTAATATTTTTTACCCGATAATTTTTCAATAATTTGGTCAATGAAAGGTAGCGGGAAATGGTCTTTAGAAGTGGCGGCATTCAATTTTCGGTAGTCAATACATACACGCCACCCGGTAACCAGTCGGGTGGCAATTTGTTCACCACTTTCGTCCTTGACTACTTGAATGCCGGCCTTCTTAGGCACAACTTGGGTGGGACTCACCCAAGCACTATCTGAAATCGGATAGATGATTCCCGCATCCAACCATTTAATTACCTCATTTTTAACTACCTCCCTTAGATTCGGATTCAACCGCCTTTGAGCTTCTCGTGTCGGTTTGGCATCTTCGGTTGTAATGATTTTGTGCATGACAATTGATGGACTAATTCCTTTGAGATCGGCAATTGTCCATCCGATAGCTCCCTTATGTTCCTTCAAGACTTCCAACAACGCTTGCTCTTGAGCCAACTCTAAATTAGAGGCAATAATGACCGGTAAAGTGTCATTATCCCCTAAAAACACATACTTCAAATGGCTCGGCAAGTCTTTAAGTTCCAACTTTGGCGGTTCCTCTAATGATGGTTTAGTACCCGAATCTATTTCTGCCGGTAAGCCTTCGAACTGGTGGGTCCATGGCGGCCGACCTTCTTTCAACGCCATCGCATCTTGTTTTTCCTCTTCAACCCGGAGTGCATAAGCATGTACCTGTTCAGAAAAATCACACAGGCAAACATCCAAACCTTCCTCCTCATACTCATGCGGGTTGCATCCGTCAACTATATCTGCCATGAAACACTCATCAACACCATTAGCATTAGAATTGTTAGTAAAAACATTCAAACGCATTTTTCGATTCCCAAAAGTCATATCGACTGTACCAAATCTACAATCGATTACTGCATGTGCGGTGCTAAAAAATGGCCGACCCAAAATTACGTTTTGTTGTTGTTTTGGGTCCGTGGACGAGTAGTCCAAGACTAGAAAGTCAACCGGGTAATAAAATTCATCAATTTTAACAATTACATTTTGCACCATCCCCCGGGGTAACTTATGAGACAAATCGTCCAAAACAACCGTTGTCTCCACTCTTGCTAACGGACCAAAATCATATTGGTCATATAAGCTCCCCGGTAAAATGCTAACCCCGGCTCCAAGATCTAGCAACGCCTTAGCCATTTGAAAATTACCAACTTGTATGTTAATCAATGGCGTGCCCGGATCTTGGAGCTTAGGAGGAAGCTCCCCATTTAAAACTGCACTCACTTGCCCGGTTAAATCGACCCGCTTAGGCATTTTCTTCTTGTTTTGCCTTTTTTGTGTACATAACTCTTTTAAGAATTTTGCATAAGCGGGTACTTGTTTTATTGCATCAAGGAGTGGAAGGTTAATTTTAACTTGTTTAAACATGTCCCACAATTCTTCTTTTTGGGGACCTCTTGATGCAATAAAATTTTTCTTTCCCGGGTCAAGTAAAGCCGATGGAAAAGGGACTTGACTCGGTTCACCCTCAACTTTTTCACTCTTTTCATTTTCACCCAAACCCGGTTTGTTAACATTTAATTCTTTTGGTTTAACCGGTGAAACTTCATCATCACTATCATTACCCGTGATGTCCTCAACTACCCCCTCAACCAATTCGGGTGACAAATTGGCTTTAAACTCTTTTCCACTTCTTAAAACACTAACATGATGAACATTAACATTACCTCGTGACGTACCATGCGAAGGGTTTACCTTAGTGTCGCTAGAAAGTTGACCCTTGCTTTTCTTCAATTCAGCCACGTCGGTTGCTAATTGACCCATTTGGGTTGTTAGTGATTGGATGCTTTTGTCACGAACCTCATCCTTTTGCATTCGAACTTCATCGAGTTGGTTCCGTTTTTGCATCTCCGTTTGCATGCTTTTTAGCATCTCCATCATCTCATTTCCACCCGAAGACCCCCCTTGCTCTTGACCTGGTTGATATTGCTTTTGATAGCCTTGGTTGTTCCCGCCTCGATATCCACTTTGATTGTTGTAAGGTTGGCGTGACCCAAAGTTACCTTGGCTACCTTGAAAGTTCGGGTTAGCTTGATTAGAAGGGTTCCCATAATGAAAATTTGGGTGGTTCCTCAACCCGGGGTGATAAGTATTAGAGTTCATGTTGTTGTAATTTATACCACCCCCTCCTTGACCTTGACCTTGAATCGCATGAACCTCTTCATATTGCCCTTCCACCATTCCTTGGCAATTTTCAGCCGCATGACCTATTTCATTACACAAAGCACACACATCATAAATTTGGTTAGTAGTTTGAACATTACCATCATCTATGGCATGCACTTGAGGTCGGGCAATGGCCGGTCGCGCTCTCCTCGATGCTTGAGCCTTTCTCTTTGATGTAGTTGCCATATTCTCCAAGAACTCCCAATCATCATTTTCATAATTTGTGCCAAAAGTCCCACCGGTAATGGACATTAAATCTCGAGCATCCTCGGCACTCAATCCCTCGTGGAAGGCATTCATCAACTCCCAAAGTTTAATCCCATGGTGAGGGCAATTTTTAATCATCATATTAAAACATTCAAATGCCTCATGGAACATCCCACCATGTTGTTGTTGAAAGCTCCTCAACCCCTTTCTAGTATCGTTGGTCTTTTGGGCGGTGTAAAATTCATCTAAGAAAATTTGTTGCATCTCCACCCAAGTATATATAGATGCTGAAGGCAAAGTGTAGAACCACTTCTTTGCCTTGTCTTCCAAAGAAAACTGAAATAGAACCAACTTGACATCATCGGCCGAAAAACCTTGACTCCCAAGAGTATTGCAAATTGAGTCATAGGCCTCTAAGTGGAAATACGGCTCCTCCGTTGCTAGCCCTTTGTATTTCGGCAAACTTTGTAAAGAATTAGTCCTTACTTCAAAAGTTCTTCCTTCATTGTTGTGAGGGATAACTACCGGTGAAGGGTTTTGAGTAATTATCGGCCTGAAATGTGCCTCTATTCCCTGTGCTTGTTCCCTAAGATGCCTTCTTGGAACACCCAATCGACCCCTTGGACGAATAGGACCCATAGGTCTTGGTATATGCCCTTGTGGTGCGAACGGTGGTTGAAATTGTTGTTGTGGCATCGGTTGGTGTTGAATCGGCCTTTGGAATTGAGGTTGTACGTTTTGCGGCCGAACTTGTTGCAAAGGAATAGGGCGTTGCATTGGTGGCCCTTGTGGTCTTGGCCGAATATGTTGCGGTATGAGTTGTTGTTGTGGCACTCCACCTACACTTGCCATTCCTTGAGATTGACTTTGCACATACCCAAAATCTCCTTGATCACCATAACCCCCATAAGCATACCCGTCTTCATCATAGCCCTCAAAATCTTCGTATCCTTCTTCATATCCATCCCCCCCTATACCCGAAGTTTGCCCAAAGGGAAGAGTCGAGTATTGAAATCCCGATTGGTTCAATGGTCTAAATGTTGAAGTTGCATGAACGACCGTTGAACCTTGGGGTATTGAATAATGTGACGATGACTGACCCAAAACTGGGAAAAAATGAGCGAGTGGTGGAATTATAGTAGATGGGCTAAAGGTAAGACTGGGTTCGACTTGAGTAGTGATTGGTTGTGTGGTGTTAGATGGTGTAGTATCATGAGGTGGAGTAGGGATTGTAGTGGAATTTGGTATGGTTGTGTTTGGTGATGGTTGTGTGGTAGTAGGTATAAAAGATGAGGTTGTTTGACCCGTTGTGGGTGGTACTTGTGTTTCTTCCATGATATTTCTTGGTGTAATGGGTGAAGTGGGTGAACTAATGATTCTGTTTTCGCGTAATAGAACTCTGTTTTGCCTTAGCGTTCGTTTGATTTCCGGATCAAATGACAATGGTGACGCTTTGTGAGAGCCTCTAGTATGCATGCACCTGTAGAACCTGCACACTAAACACACCAGTGTAAACCAGAAAATAACAAAGCAAAACTAACAAACTGACACACGTTGCGCACTACTCCCCGGCAACGGCGCCAAAATTTGACGTGCTGTCGTAGGTACACGCAAATTTAATCCTAATAACAACTATAGATAGTGGTAAGAGGGTATCGAACTCAGGGAGTATGTGGAAAGTGTGTTGATTTTATAGCTTTGCAATTAAACTACAATTAACCTAATTTGCAGAAAATAAAGATCAATGAATTGGATTGTTGTTTTAGAAAACTAAATTAAAAACTAATTGCAAATCAAAGTTGGTGGTAAAACAGATTAGGAGAGAACAATGACCATCTTAGGTTTCAGTTTCTTTAAACAATTGTGTGAAATCCAACTAGAAAGAGTTACATAGACATAACTCGTGCATGAATAATCGAAGTGATAAAAGGGAACAAAGTACTCGGATTTGTAAACGCGAGGTTGTTTCCCGATGATCAATTAATCAATAACCAACCCTAACCCTTCCCGTGATATCTCGATTGCCAACGGCACCAAGAACGTACGATTAAGACTAGAAATTGCAATATCGATTAACAAGCTACAAACAATTAAACAAACACCATGATATTCAAGCAACGCAAGTTATCATTCTAGAAATTCAGAAATAAACACACAAAAGTTCAAGAGAAACCTTCTCCTAAGATGATCACCGAAAGTTTTAGCCACACATAGCTTGGTGAATCATCATAGCAACAAATTCAATGTTCATACGAATTGAAATCACAAACCGAATGTTAGAAATTGTCTAGAACCAAGCCAAGATAGCCAAAATCGCCCCTAGTGTCTCCAATAACCGACCAATGATGAGAATACATGAAAAGACACAATAAAACTGATTTTAATGAGGCAGTTATGGTTCTTCGTGCAGACTCCACCGTAACTTATGGCTCCACCGAAAGTTACGGTGGACATAATGTTGTTACGGTGCAGCTTGTCTGAGTTACGGTGGAGATCTAGCCAAAATCAGGTCCACCGTAAATTACGGTGGGACCGTAATTTACGGTACAAACCTGATTTTGGTTCCTTGTTTCAGCTTTTGATCCATACGCGTCACGTTCAACTTCAAACCTTCCAAAGCTGCATTTTTCTTCACTTTAAGCCTCCAAACCGCACCTGAGACAATAACAACAGTAGTTATCTAATTCGAGATAATTACACACTTAAATGAGGGATAAACTTGTCTTTTAACATCATAAAGGGTTGTCCTACGGACCACCCGTCACACATCTTGACGAACTTTGGGACTTCGCCGTTCAAGGGATTTCGTCACATACACATATGACGAACTCTAAGACTTCGTCATGTTGAGACTTCGTCCAACATGGAGTGTTCGTCACATGTAGGTCTTCGTCCAAGATATGAGACTTCGTCATGTATAACACAAAAACAGTTAATGAATTCATACAGAATTCATATTCAATTCATGCACACATACGTTATCTTATGACAATGACATCATCATGACATCAACATGGTGATGTCATGGTGATGTGGTGACGGGAAAGGTTCTTCACGTGTCGATCTCTGGGGCGCACGACGGAGGAATGTCGCAACGTCGGGCTTGAGCCGAACCTAACCGAGTCGAACTGAACCGAGTCGAATCAAACCGAGTTGAACCGAAACGTGTCGCGTCCACATAAAGTGTACCAACAAACTCCCCCTTGGACGCTACTCGTGAGGTTCGTCATCTCGTGATGGTTCATTCATTCTTGTCGTAGGATCTTCAAAGTCTTCACGTGTCGCAAGTAGAAAGTGTATCAACAAACTCCCCTTTTCATTTAGGAAGTGTGTTAACAGACTCCCCCTTAACATAAGCTATCTCTTGAGTTATGCTCGTGAATCAGTTGATCTTCAATTCTTGAGATCCTTGTGGTGTTGATGATTGGCCAGCGGCAACTCGATCATCTTTATCATTTGAGTGCCTTCACGTCGTGTCTTCATTCCAAAGCTCATCATCTAACATGTTCTCCTTGCCTTTAGCATATGCACATGCAAGAAAGCTAAATGCGTAATGAGAACAACTGCTTGGAATATAGTTAACATAAACAAATGACACATATGAGACCAATTCTCATTCAACTACCGTCCGACAGTTTGAAAGTTTAACAAATTGTTCAATTTTGGATTTTAACTTTCAAAACTTGCAAATTTTGACCGTTTATGAAGAATTAGTCGTTTTGGTTTTCGTTCAGGTTTCAGGTAACGAAGATTCGAGTTCCAACATCGGTTAATCAAAAGAATCTAGAAATAAAATCTTTTTGGCTTTTGTAAAGTTTATATTAAAACACACGTAAAATCTTTTTGGCATTTTGAATATTTCAAACTTAAAGACTGAAAGCAGTAAATAAATATATACAAAGATGCAGAAACTGAAAGCATTAAATAAATATTTACAGACATTCTTTTTGCGAGTTTCGAGGGTAAGAGAATCATATCAGTGTACGGTCACGCGAAAACGCTCTTGTTGTTCAATTAGTTAACATTTAGATAAGCATCCTATAACAATTATCGGTATTGTTGTCCACATAAGCTCAACTTATCAGATGTAATCATGGCGAGGGGATACGTTAAGGTATGATTTATACTTACCGACCGGTGTTCGTCCACACACGACACATTCCCGTATCAAGGTATGCACGAGGGTTCATCTTACTGGTGAGTATACCATTTATCATCTGTTTGACCATATATGAAAATGTGAGATACTCGCTTATTTTGATTGAAAACAAGCCCTATGTGATAGAATCACTTATTGATGAGGAACTTGATTTTCAGATGCATGAGGGCACAGGAGCAAGTCCGTGAACAGGTCAGTACAAACGTATAGCAAAGAGACGAACTTGACTCCCGGATAAATATGATATATTATCACTTATTTTGTTTGGACATGTGATTGTTGATCACTTATTGAGGTCGTATGCAGTATGTACACGTATGTATGGTATCATGGAAGATCTAGACTTCGTCTCCGTTATATTTCGGTAAGAGAACCAACCATGATACCCAGATGATAAACATCATAAAGACCACATAACTCAGAACCTCGACAATCTATCAAACGAGATTTCGGTACCAAGACCATATGCCAATGAGCGGTTCCCACCTGGTCTTCAGTCGGTTTAAGTTTATATCACCCTGCACACTTTAAGATGATTGTGAGCCTACCGATACATCTCATATAGAGCTGCTTATCGCTTTTCATTTTGCATTTCAGTTTAAAAAGGTTTAGACAGACCACTGATGTACTATCATTTTCTCTTTTGCTCGCCAGGAAACTCATTTTTTCTTTTCTATTGTTTTTGAGTTTTGAATTTTTTTTTTTTTTTTTGATGTTTTTGAATTTTTCAAATATTGGATTTACTCCCCCTAAAATCAACAAACTTTCAATAATTTTAAAAACACAAAGATATTTACAAAAACGATTTTCCGATGTCGGTTTTACTCTTGCTTGACCTTAATGCCGTTTACCAATAATAAAAAGTCAAATCGTGATTTGTCAAATGCTTTGGTAAAAAGATCGGCACGTTGGTCATCGGTATGGACCTTAACAACATCGATTAGCCTTTTATCAAAGCAATCACGTATGAAGTGATACTTAATTTCGATGTGTTTGGTCTTTGAATGCTGCACAGGATTTCTAGTGATAGATAAGGCAGTAGAATTATCGACTAAAATAGGAGTAGTTAGGAATTCAAAACCGTAATCATGCATTTGCTGTTGTATCCACAGGACTTGGGAGCAACAACTTGAGGCAGCAATGTATTCAGCTTCACAAGTTGATGTAGCGACACAAGTCTGCTTCTTGCACTGCCATGTTACGAGGCGATTTCCTAAAAACTGGCATCCAGCCGTTGTGGATTTGCCGTCGATTTTGCATCCGCCAAAATCAGAATCACTGAAAGCGACTAAATCAAAGTTATCATCCTTAGGGTACCATAGACCGGTGTCTGGGCAACCCTTCAAATAACGAAAAATCCTTTTTACAGCTGCAAGATGTGAGGCCTTCGGGTTCACTTGATATCTGGCTAGCAGGCATGTTGGATACATTATATCTGGTCTTGATGCTGTGAGGTACATAAGGGATCCAATCATCGCGCGGTAGTATGAAGAGCTAACAACTTCACCCTTCAAGTCTGGATTGATTCCGTGATTTTGCTGCAGTGGGGTACCAATGGGCAATGTGTCGGACATCTGAAATCGGTTCAGGATGTCACTCACATATTTAGTCTGATGGATGAAAATCCCAGACTTCGTTTGTTGCACTTGCAGGCCCAAAAAGAAAGTCATCTCCCCCATAGCGCTCATCTCGAATTTATCCTGCATTACACGCTCAAAATCCCTACACATAACATTGTTAGTAGAACCAAATATAATAGCATCCACATATACCTGTACCAGTAGAAGATCTCCATCTTGTTCTTTTATGAAGAGAGTGCAATCGATAAGACCTCTGCGAAATCCGTTCTCCAGCAGATAATTAGATAAGGTTGCGTACCAAGCTCGTGGTGCTTGATGCAGACCATAGAGAGCTTTGTTCAGCAACCAAACCCGATCGGGATGGATAGGATCTTCAAAACCTGGAGGCTATTCAACATACACCTCTTCTTCGATTAGACCATGTAAGAAAGCACTTTTGACGTCCATCTGGTAAACCTTGAATCCTTTGAATGAGGTATAAGCCAGAAAGATCCGAATTGCTTCCAGACGTGCAACAGGTGCATACACTTCGTTGTAGTCTATACCTTCAATCTGAAGAAAACCTTGAATGACCAATCTTGCTTTGTTTCGAATAACGATTCCACGGTCGTCCTTTTTGCATTTATACACCCAACGGGTACCAATCTTCTTATAATCAGCAGGTTTCTCTACTAGCTTCCAGACACCAAGTTTCTGGAATTGTTGCAGTTCTTCCTGCATTGCTTCAACCCAAGAGTTATCTTTCAAAGCTTCTTTCCAAGTTCTTGGCTCTTCCTGTGAGACATAACACGCGAAAGACCAATCATTCTGTTGACCAGATTCTCGAATCGCCGCATAAAGGCCTGCATTGTTGTTGTTTCACAACATGTTTCTTGTTTGTATGCCACTTCGTACATTTCCGATGATGTTTTGTTGAGGATGGGTATTGTGAATTCTTGTTTCAGGGTTGTCCGGAACTGGAATGTTTGTACCCAGATTGTTGAGATTGAGATCAACAACCAATTCAATACCCGGAACTGGCGAAGAGGATGATGCAGTAGCTTCAGCTGTTTTGGGGTTATCAACTGGAGCTGTAGCCTCTGAAGAACCATGAACAGCTGTTGTTGGAGCTTCTTGATCTGCATCTAGAAATTCTTCATCCTCTGAAGATTCGTTCAGTTCGGTTGCATCATGAAAATCCTCATTGTCGAGAGCATTATTGTTCACTGAAGATGGTTCTTGATTGTTGACAATAATTGGACGAACCAACGGTAAATCTGTTGCGTTGTCACTCTCGAAAAATATCCTAGCCGCAACACTTTCTTCGACTTCTTGAATATTGATCGAATTGAAAAAGTCATCGTACTCACACATCCATGGTTGACCTGGACATTTGACTGGCAATGTGTGCCTTTGTACCCTGACCTCAGACCATTCCTCGACCCTTTTAGTCTCTAGATTCCAGACTCTTAAGTTCGGGGTGGCATAACCAAGAAAGTAACCTTCAATAGCTTTTGCCCCAAACTTTCCATTAGGATCGATCATTGTGCAAGGAGCTCCAAACGGTTCAAGATATGACAAATCTGGTTTCCGTTTGTAAAGAAGCTCGAAGCAGGTCTTGTTGTGCCTTTTGACTGTAAGGACTCGGTTCAATGTATAATAAGCAGAGGACACAGCTTCAGTCCAGAAGGGAATCGGCAATTGTGACTCTACCAACATCGTCCTAGCAGTCTCGATCAATGTACGGTTTTTACGTTCAGCGACGCCGTTCTGTTGAGGAGTGTAAGCTGCACTAAATTCGTGAAGAATACCCTTTAAAGTACAGAACTCCTTCATGGCTTGATTTTTAAATTCTGTTCCATTGTCGCTGCGTATCCGTTTAACCTTCAAAGTATACAAATTCTCAATCTGAATGATCAAGTTTTTGATAATACCGAATGTATCACTCTTGTGAGCCATGAACGCTACCCAAGAAGATCTTGAATAATCATTGGTTATCACGAGGCAGTATTGATCATTCCTGATGCTTTTGTGCTTGACAGGACCGAACAAATCCATGTGCAAACGTTCAAGAGGAACTGCCACCGTGTTGATTTTTTTGTCGGATGTCGCATCTTAGTTTGCTTTCCTTTTTGGCATGAAACACGGACGTTTTGAAGATGGAAATTTTTAAGAAGAACACCATTCACTAATTCATTCGACACCAAATGATTCATTTTCCGTAAGTGAATGTGACCCATACGTCTGTGCCAAGAGATTGAGTCTTTTTCTGTGACTTTGGTAATAAAACAAGTTGCTTGTGCAGTCGTTGTTATTGCTTGGCTCATATCAAGGACATATAAATCGTTTATCCTTGGAGCTGATAAGAGAATCCATTCTTTTGGAATCTTGAAGCCGGGTTTCAGCACATAACATCCATTTGCGTCAAAGTGTACTGAAAACTGTTTATCACAGATTTGTGAAACGCTGAGAAGATTGTGATCAAGCTGTTGTACAAAGTTGATCTTGTCAAAACTTACAACCCCCTTGGATACCATTCCTGCTCCCATAATATATCCTCCTTTATCTCTAGCAAAAGCAACATAACCTCTCTAATAGATTTAACGTCGTAGAGAAGCTTCATGTCGCCGGTCATGTGCCTGGATGCCCCACTATCAACAATCCAATGACTGCTGAAAGTTCCTCCTGGAACACCCTGCACATGTACTCACATGATTAGTTGGAGATAGGGACCCAAGCCTTTGTGGTCTTGGGTCTTCCATTTTCATCAACATAAGTTACTTGAACTTCTCGATGTTGTGGAAATTGTGATGTTCCCCCTGATTCAGTAACCGTTTTTGGTTTCCAGGTCTGTTTTGTTTTACCAGTTTTATTCTTTAAAATCTTAACTTCATGATTGTCTGAAGTTTTTGAATTGTCAGGTTTGACAGAAACAGATGTTTTGTTAACCAAATCGGTTTTAATTGCCTTTTCAATTTTCTTGACCTGTTGGCGTTTCTGTTTCTTTTCCCTTTCTTTTACAAGACGGGGATCTGGTTTTGATGAAACAGATTGCTTTCGGTCATTTCGGTCACGGGGATCATCAACTTTGGCTTTTTATTTATGAAGATATGGACAATTGCGAATAATATGTCCAAATGTGCCACATGAAAAACATGATCTTCGTTCTACAAACCCCGAAGTATCATGTGATTGTCTTGATGATGATGAACTTTGTGATCCCGAGGTACTTGGTTTTGAACTGTTTTGTTCATTTCTTTTCAAAATTTTCGCTTGATTAACAAAATCTAAGTTAGATTTGTTTTCAAATGTGTCAATTTTATCCGTTCCCCTTGATTTCACAAAGTTCACCTTCTTGTCCTTTTTCTGGGTCTGTTTCTTTTGACCTTGAGTCGGTGATTTACCTTTTGGTTTGGTGCGATTTTGCTGAACTTTCTCAGTTGGTAATCTTTGATTGCCATTTTGTTTGCGAATTTCAGCTCTTGGAATCAGAGGACACTGTGATACCACAACGTGTGATCCTGTCTTTCCCAAGAACTTACTTGTTGAATCTTCAAAAATTTTACTGATTAAAGATTGATTAACATTTTTAATCGGAAAATCTTTGTCAGAATAGATTTTATCATCACCAACAAGAGTGTACAGCAAATTCACACTCTTAGACTCTTGTGAGGAAGTGGACGTGGACTCGGTCAGAACAGTCGTAGCAGGTTTTGCGGGAGGATCACATAGAATATGATTCTCAAGAGGTATGTCCTCTTCTTTAATTACCGCATCTGACTGTGCTGAGTCAGTATCATTAGATTCATCATCTGAAGAATCAGCATCCTCAATAATGACTTGAGCATCCTGATTCTGTTCAGCAGTTACAAATGTATCTGCTGACACATCCGAATCTGATGATACTTCCTGTTTGTACCCAAGACCCGTTGTAAACTCCTCAATGTTTAGAGAAACAGATGGCTCAAAATAAGTTCTATCCTCTTCATCAGGCATGGCATCATAATTGTGTTTACAGGAGGTGGACATTTTTTATATCCAATGCAAGTGACATCCCTTTTCTCCTTCTGAACATCAATGATGTGATCCAACACATAGCTAGAGTTCAAATAACTATTTAGTTTAAGATTGATCGCCTCACTTTCAGATTTTACACAAGCCATCTCTTTTTGCATTATCTCGAGCCTATTGATGTAACAGTTAATGGTTGTTTGTTTTCTTGAAACCATTTTCGTTAGATCGGATTTGTTTTCTCTTAAATTTTCAATCATTGTTTTATACTCGTTTTCATGGTTTGTATAAAACATGTTGGCTTCTATGCATTTGGCAAGATCCACGATCAACTTTTGGTTGTGGATAAATGTCACATCATACTTGTTTTGCAAGTCAGACAATTCAACATTTAAAGCATCATGTTTGCTTTGCAACTCAGACATATTAGCATCTAAATCAGCACATTTATCACTTAAGCTAGCACAATTATCACAATTAACGGCAGTTGGTTCATCGACACATACCTGGCTTGATGAACTGCCGCCATTAGCCATAAAGGTTGAATGAAGAGAATAAGAAGAATAAGCAGCTTGATCCACCAGAATAGATCTTCTATCATTCCTTGCTGCAGCTTCTCCTAACAATTCATCGATATCTGCATCGATTCTCCCACTAGATACATCATCAGAATAATCTTCGCCTGAGGTTGAGGTTTTCTCATCTAAACTCCTTGAATAACCAGAACTCTCTTCATCTGAAGATTCACCACCACTGGCGAAAGATTCTCCACCACTGGCGTGATTCAAATCCTTAGCAGCTTCAGCAAAACAAGCTGCTCCTCCCTGATCACCAATGCCTAATTGCATTGACCAGTCGCAACCTTCATCTATTTGCACCACAAGAGCTTGATTGGTGTTCGATGGTCCTGCTTGATTGTTTGCAGGGACCAATGTGCGATCATCATTCCTGGCTTGATTCTGATTCGCCTGGTTACCTTGACCTCTGAAAGGATTCTGGTTTCCATGCTGAGCTGGCTTTGTGCATTCACGCTTGAAATGACCACGTTCACCACAGTTAAAGCACTTAACAGACTGCTTATCAAACCCATACTTGGTGTCTTTCTTGCTTTCCAAGCTGGTTCTACCAGTTCTTTCCATGAAGTCCTTAGCCCGCCTAACAGCACTAGCGAAATCCCACTTGATGTCCATCATATCCATCTCCTCTTTATCTATCTGCTGGTAATCTTCTTGAGTCAGATTGATGTTCCCGATCTGACCTGCTATCAACCCACAATACGCGCTAACCAGAGTGTTCAGTATCTCCATATGATCCTTAGCTACTTCAACAATCACTTTTGAAAAGTTTGAAGTATCTAGCCGTACTGTATTTGATGGCTGGCCAGCTGATGACGTGCTACCATAACAGGCTTGTTGTTGCACAGGTAGTGGATTGCCGTACAAATCTGTGGTTGGAAGAACAACCGTTGGTCTTGAGGAAACTGGAAGTGGATTTCCATACAGATCTGTTGCTCCGGTAGATCAAACAGGTAATGGATTTCCGAACATATCAGTTGCTACGGTAGATCGTTGGCTTGGCTGTTGTGGAGCTGGTTGTAGTGGATTTCCATACAAGTCTGTGGTTGGAGCTGGCTTAACAGGAACTTGTATCTGATTGCCATACAAATCTGTGCTTGTGACAAACGCCGTTTGGAGTGGAGCATGTTGAGCAGGTCTTGCAGAAGTGCTAGAAGCTCCATAATACATATCAGGATTTTGTTGTACTGGAACCTTTTTCGCCTTTAGAGTTTCTTCCTGATCTTTATTCTTCAACATCTGAACGAAATCATTGATTGAGGTTGTAGCCAATGTGCCATTGTACTTCAAAATTTCCAAGAAACCCTTCCATTGAAATGGCAGCGCATCGGCCAATTTGTGACAACCTCTGTAGGAGTTGTTACTACCCCATAATGATTCAACTCAGTCAACAAGAGATAAAATCGACTTGTCAAATCTCTCAAATATTCTCTTTCCATACATGTGAAACCATCAAACTCTTTCTTGAGTAAGTCATGTCGTAATTTGCGTGACGCTTCGTTTCCTTCACCTATCGTCTTCAATGCGTCCCATAACCGCTTTGTTGTGTTGAAGCTTACAAACTGATGATAGATGTCTTTGTTTAACGCTTGAGTTAGAATAGAAAAAGCCTTCTTTCCTAAATCATAAATCTTCTTATCATCTGGAGAACGATCTGCAAATGACGCGGCAGTTGAAGCGGCAACATCAAGTGCTTGATCGGAGTCTGTAATGAATCATAACCATAACTCCGTGTTTTGCCCAAGAATATACGTATGAAATCTGTCTTCCCATCCCGGATATACATTCATGTGCATTAGTTTCGATGGACGATTATTGCTTCCGGTTTCATTTTCGCTTAAAAGTATACTTTGAATACTTTGATTTTGATTTGAAACAAACGCCCATTGACTTGACAAAATTTGAGGTGACGACGATGGTGCAGGAGGTTCGGCCCATGATGGAGATAATCCCGTGCTTATATACTTACTTTCCGTATTAGACGGAGTACCCCACCAATCCGGATTCATTTTGGATGTCTATTGATGAAAACCTGCTTAAATCACTCAAATCAAACAGTTAAATAAATTTTGCAAAGGTTTTGTTAAAATTTTAAGGATGATTGACGAAATCTTGTATGACGAACTCAGAGATTTAGTCCAGAACCACTTATGACGAAAATAGTGATTTCGTCCAAGACAACCTTTGACAAAAATAGTGATTTCGTCTAAGACAACTTTCGACGAAAATGGTGATTTTGTCCAAGACAACTCTCGACGAAAATGGTGATTTCATCCAAGACAACTCTCGACGAAAATGGTGATTTCGTCCAAGACAACTCTCGACGAAAATGGTGATTTCGTCCAAGAACCGATTTCGTTGACAAATGAGACTAGATACAGAAGATATTTTCAAAACCAAATAAAATCTTATCTTCTGACAAGAAGTTGGTGACACAATTTCAACACAGCATGCTTTTATCTGATTTCGAAGCTTCTTTTTCTCAACAACCCATCATCACACATGTACACGATGCCAACATAATATATTATAATTGACAAACACTTTGATTCAAACAACACACAGATCAAATACATATGTATATCAAGAACAGTTTGAATATTCCAAGAACACTATGATGATTCTGGCCAAACTTATCAACAGATAAAATTTTTGAGACCCAATTTTTTGCTAAAACTTTCAATAAAAACCCACAATAACATACAAGCATGTAATATAACAAGGTTTCCACTAAAACAAGAAGCAAAACATCATGATTATCAAGGTTTTGTAAAAAGTTTTTCAGAAAAATGATTTTCAACAAGAACATAAACTGAAAGACACTTTCAAAATCTATCAAAACACAAGAAATCAACTTGGTTTTAAACAAGGAATCGAGCCAATGCTCTGATACTAATTGTAGGTCCACCCGGAGAATCGAGTCAACCTCTATTCCCTGTTTTCCGACGAACCCGAGAGTGCGGAATCCAAACGGGTAAGTTAAACCAAGTTCGAACACGTAAACGACAAACACGAGACTCAACGATTAACACTCAATGTATTAATGCTTGAAACGGTTACAATGCGGTGTTTACAAATGGTCTCTGTAAACTCTCAGTGTGTGTGTGTGTGTTTTCAATGTGTTCTCTCTCAAATCTATTCAGACTTGCACACCTGTTTCTGTCTACTGTCTGTGTTTATATAGTGAAGCATCGACGGAGTCCTCTAGCCGACGAAATCCCATCGACGAACTTGGATTTCGTCGTGACACATCTTGACGAACTTTAGGACTTCGCCGTTCAAGGGATTTCGTCACATACACATATGACGAATTCTAAGACTTCGTCATGTTGAGACTTCGTCCAACATGGAGTGTTCGTCACATGTAGGTCTTCGTCCAAGATATGAGACTTCGTCATGTATAACACAAAAACAGTTAATGAATTCATATAGAATTCATGTTCAATTCATGCACACATACGTTATCTTATGACAATGACATCATCATGACATCAACATGGTGATGTCATGGTGATGTGGCGACGGGAAAGGTTCGCGTCTCTTCGTGCTTCGCGTGTCGATCTCTGGGGCGCACGACGGAGGAATGTCGCGACGTCGGGCTTGAGCCGAACCTAACCGAGTCGAACCGAACCGAGTCGAATCAAACCGAGTCGAACCGAAACGTGTCGCGTCCACATAAAGTGTACCAATAGTGAAAACTGACGTATTTTTCATAAAGGCTAAGTGCAAGTACTAGGCGGAATAGGCTGGCTACTCCTAGCATCAATAAAGAGTCTTGCAAGCTTAGATGTTTATAAATCTATTGAACAATGTTCCTTTTAACTTTGATCCGCCTGTGGATCCCTTACAACCGTTTTTGTAATAATTGATATTACTTTCATTCGGTTTGTAATGTTTTTATCTTTCGACTTCCGCTGTGTATTAAACTGTGATAAATTGTCTATGATGATATCAACTACGTCACGATACTCCCCACCGGGCCCACCGGTAATACGTGAAAATATCGGGGTGTGACAGTGGGTAGAAGGGGCTGGATTCTGAAAAGAAAGATAGTGGTGGTGGAGGTTTGGTTGTGAGTGGGAGTAGGATATGGTGTTCTAGGGTTTTGAAGATTAGGGAAGACGATGCATATGACATATGTAATTTTTTTTATTTTATTATTAAGAAACATTTTAAACAAAATTGTGAAATGACCAGAATACTCTTAAGTAGATAGATTTAACTTGAAATTTTAACCTGGTTAGTGCTAAACGAACATCAAGCAAATAAAAACAAACGCAAACGAACATTTAACTTGAAAATAAAAAAATAAAAACATCGTTATCCTTAAACATTGAATATAAGTAGTTAAATACAACCATCAAACGATAAATCAAAACACAAGAAGTCTACTAGACCACCAAACGATGAATCAACTTTAACTAATTTAGACATAATTATCCCCAAAAATGTCTTAGAATGTCCAAATTTTAGCTACTTTGAAAAAATAGGGTTTCAAATTTTCAATATGTTTAGATAAAAGGTTTATTATTATTATTATTATTATTTTTTATATAATCAAACAAACACGAACGAACGTTCACGAACATAGTCGAACGAACGAGACCTGTGTTCGTGTTCGTTTGCTAAGCTAACCGAACGGAATTTTTTGTTCGTGTTCGTTCGTTAAGTTAATCGAACGAACATAAACGAACTTCCCGCCGAACGGTTCACGAACTGTTCGCTGAACGTTCATTTCGTTTACAGCCCTAATCATATATCATCAGATTTGCCATATTTACGTTGTTCTATTTACATACAAATAAATGTTCAGCTTAAATATATAAAATACATTAAAAAATATAATAACAACCTGGATTTTAATGTTTAAGTTGAGAGTAATATTAAACATATTTTTTTATAAAATATCTAACAAGTATCTATACTATATAATAAAAGAAACCATGTTTGGGACACATGGCGCTCTATGAGGCATTCGTAATTATTTTTTTTTAAATATTTATTAAGGAAAGTTAATTATTGATAATATTAAATTTAAAATTTATAGAAGAGATTTAATGATAAAGACAACGATAACTGATAATAATATATTAATTATTATAATCATATATTAATTATTAAAATCTAAAAAAATATGTTAGCGTTTTAAATATTTAGAGTTAATTACATAGTTAGTACATGTGGTTTGCACAAAGTAACATAGTTAGGTACTAATAGTTTAAAATCACACTCTAGGGTATTAACTTTTCATTTTGTAACGTTTGGAGGTATTAACGTTATTTGTAGGTTTAAAATCACATTCTATTAGTAACTAAGTATGTTATTTTGTACAAACCATAGGGACTAACTATGTTAATACCCTAGAAAAGATTTTATTTAATTGGTAGTTTTAATTGTTTTTATATTTGATGATAAGGACAAGGATAACTGATAATCACATATTAAAGTAAAAATATTTATTTTAATCAACTGTTTCGTTAAAAGGATTTATTCAATACATGTAGAACATATATATTTTTTATACATGCGGTATAATTAGAATCCTACTTTTAATAAAGGATCTCATTATCCCGTTTTACACTCCAATGAAATAATAATATTACATCATAATATCCAACTTATCTCTTGGTGTATTTAATATTTTTTACTAAAATATTTCTTTTTTTTTCTGTTGATTATCCAACATCAAGTAATGCGTAAGTTTCTAACCTAATAATAAATAAAAAAACAAAGTAAAATGTTATAAACCATGTAATACACAACTCTCTAACCTAATAAAAAATAAAATGAGATGTTACAATAAGTAAATAGTAACTCAAAGTTCATTTTGTTAGAAAACACATCTTGATGACTAAATGTGTTAACGGATTACATTATTCGTGTAAGACATGTGTTTCAAATCGTGCAATACACGAGTTTTTAAAAGATGTAACTATTTTATTACTTAGTTTATAAAGTTATATTTATTCAACCCGTGTAATACACGGGGTTCTAACCTATTTATAAACTATGATGAATCAATAAAGTGGTCTTAACCGAGATTCACTCATTTCACTTCTAAAAGTTGGTTGCTTAATTGTTTGAAACTTGTGATCTTTTAATTAAAACTTTATTTTTGTAAAATATATGAATAAATATTTACATGATATTTATTAAATATGATAATTATTTTATATCAAATTAAAGGGTACACAAAGACATTGATGTGAATTAATTTGTAATCTTTACTAGTCCAGATTCGTTTTTAGTTTTTAACAAGAAAAAAAGATAATACAAAACAATGTATTCACACGCCCATTCCATATTCGGTTTATGAGTAAAAGCCAAATAAAACGTGAAACCATCCTATATTACACATCATTTTTTATTAACATAATTTAAAACGATATGATTAAGGTATAAATAATACGATCCACTCCATTATATATGAATTATACAACAAAGTATACTTCTAATGAAGTTAGACATGAACCAGTTGATCAATCCAAACTAAAGATGAATACATTCGATCGACCATGATCTAAGGTTGCGGAGATTCGACGCCTTCATTAGCGTCCTTAAATGGTGTTCTCTTCACATATTTCCTAGCCCAAACGTGCTTCCCGTTGATATAGTATTTTGATTTGCCATCCGAACCATCTCGGTCAACCACCGCACTAACCATGGATGGAGATCGAGCCACAATCCGCGCAAAAAGCGGTTGGTTGTCTGCTTCAACCGGTTGCATGAAGATGGTCTCGATGAAATCCCCAAACATTCTGATCATATCATCCGAAATATCGAGTTATAGAAAAACATAAACATATAAATTATAATTAAATATTGATAAGAGACGTGGAACTTTTTTTTTTTTTTTTACTAATGGTTGGTTTAGAAAAGAGAACTATAATTTTAGGTGTTTTGTAGACTTTTTTTTACTTCTAATAAATTCTCTACTCCTATAAGCGAGTTTGGAAAATATTCACTTGGCTAGTAAGCGAACTACATAGAGTTTGGTGAAATGATGAAAAACTCTATGAAGTTCGCTTCTCTCACGTACCCAAACAAACTTGCCCAGTTCGCTTATAGGGGTAACATATCACCTAGATTTACAACAAGTTATAAAAAAAACCTAGATGTATACCTAGTAAAGTAGTCTCTAACTTCTTGTTCCGAAATCGGGTACCCTTTCGAAAATGTCAAGAAGATGGTCCGGTTTTCCTGCGGTATCTCTTCTTTCGAATCGCGTACGACAGATGGAGAATGAGCACGAGCACACAACCGATTCAAAACCAAGTTTCTTTGTTTTCTTAGGTACATTTCCAGAGTGATTAGAGCGTGATGATGTGCATCTTCTTCATTAGCAGCCATCTGTGTCTGCTGCTGATGATGAAATCCAGCATACTTGCTGATATCATATGAGGGGAACGGGACAACCGGGCCAACATATCGAAAACCGCCAACACCACCACCAATATTAACCTCTTGTGGAGTATGAACCACCAAAGGCTCACCACACCTGATGAACCGTTCCAAAATGTCATCAAACGCCCTATTGGAAACCTCATTCGCGATGCGTGACACCTCATCGAAAATCAAATGGCGATCGCGATAAAGATCCTCCAAATGTATACATTTCCGATCAAGAAAACACTGAAGCAAGGATATGTCATAGCTTCTACTGCTTCCTTCAAACACCAAGTTCTTAGATTTTGTTTCCAAGAACTTGAGGCATGTCACGACCTCATTTGCAACCCGATCGATTAAATCGGGTGTCAACGAGTTCACGATGGTTTCAACCAGATTCTTTGAGGTGTACCATTCTCTTTCAAGCCACAACAGAAACCCCATCACGTGTATTGACTGGACAACCTCACGGTGGAGAATTACAAGCAAAATGGTGAACAAAGTTCGGTCTTTTTTGTAAAAGAGACAGTAATCTTCTCGGGTGATCGAAGGCAATGAAATCGTCATCGGAAAAAGTGCAGGTTGGTCTGGTGATACAAAGATATCAGCCATTGGAGTTATGAACTTGATTTGGGTATGAACTATAAAGTGATGAGCTAATTTAGTGTGTATTGTGTGAAGTGTTTGGACTAGAATATATAGAATATATAGGCAAGGTAAGAGAGCAAGGTGTTTTGTTTGAAAGACCAAAATAACCTCTAAAAGGCGCAAATATAAAAATTTTTGAAATCAAGGCAATTATATTTTAGAAAACGTTAATTAAAAGTGTATGTTTTATAATAGTAATTATTTTATTACTTTTTGCTGAAATATTAGATGGATTTTGTAATATGAACATATTAAATGTCTACCTATTTATGTTATCACCTTTTATTTCTTTTTGGTCATTGAATTAATCAAATACAATATTAATGTTTCATGTATTAACATTTGTATGTTCACACTTAAGTAACATTAAAATTAATTTTTCATTTTCTCAGAAATAGAAATTTGTTAATTATATTAATATAGGTTAAATTCAAATTAAATAATATACATGTATCTCCATCAAATATCAAATTATTAGTTCAAATCACTCATTTATCTTTGGTAGATTAGATTTTAATAATTCAAAATGTAAGTTAAGGCGCATTTATATTTATTTTCCATTAGAGTGCGATTGTTAATAGTAACGAAAATATAAGTTAGAAGTGTCATTGGTGATAATGTTAGTGTATATTATTATCATCTAATAGATTATAATTTAGATTATTAAAATTCAGTTTATCTTAACTTCTTAAAAATAACCTATGTTAGTATAAATATGCTTTGCATATAATACTATTTTTTTTCTTAAAACATAGCTTATTTAGTGGTTCATGTATTTGTTTTTATAATAATAACTAGTTAGCCAAAAAAAAATATTAAACATCTACGACACTTTTCTAATTGTTTCTTGGTTAAAAATGAACCAAACAAATATATTTATATTATATTATCCAACAAACAATTTTATATAATATACTAAATGAAAATATAAAGTGTTCTTCTGAGTCATTTTTTATCATTTATCATATCTTCTTTGTTAATTTTAAAACAAAAAATAACATCTTTATTTACAAATTTTACGTGAATCAAATAAAAACAAAAAAATAACATTTTTATTTACAAATTTTATTGAATCAAATAAAAATTATTTCACACAAATAATGCACATTTTTTGTATACAATCCATCTATATGCTACCGTTAAGTTACGAATGTTTTCCAATGAGTAGCTAGTTTTTTATATAATTATTTTTTTTTAAATGTGTATGTATTCCTTTCTACTAGTTATTATATATATTTGTTATATTTTCATATATATAGCAAAATATGATGTACTATTCTAATAGAAGGGGATAATATAATGAAAATGTGAGAATCACATAATCTACTAGTATCTTTTATTTTAAGTGTGATACATAAAACGGTTACATTTTACGAAGATCAATGCTATTGTAACGCTCTCCTTTTTCAAACTTAAACAATAACTTATTATTATTATTATTATTATTATTATATGCATACGAGAATGTACATAATGAATAAATACAAAATGATTTCACCTAATAATTTTCCATATTTATTCTATTTACAAAATAAAAATATAATATAATATAATATCATCACTTAATATCTGTTTACTACATATGTATTAATTATATATTTATCATTTTTATGTTGTATGTATCTTACTATATAAGTAACAAAATATGTTATACTACTTTAATAAACTAATGTACATAATTAATACAACTTGATGAACTCAATAATACAACCTATTATATATATCAGATCAAATATTAATTCACTATATTACAGAGACATGTATTACACGAGTTTAAGAATAGAAATTATATAAGTTAATAACATATAAAAAAATAATATAAATGAATAATGTACACAATAATATATGTATTTTTTAGATAGTTTGATTGGCATTTAACAAAAAATAAGTAGTTATTGTATAAGATACATATTTACATAAATCTTATATATATATACACATATGGTATTTTCGACGTGGGGTGCGGCTGATAAACATTTTTTATCAAACTTATTTCTCGTATTTAATTATTATAACTTATAACAAAAGGCGATAATTTATAACTTATAACAGATTAATTGAATTTTGTATATGCTTCAGAAGATGTGGCCTCGTACTCAATTACTTATTAACAATATGCCGAGAGGCTGAGAAATTCTTTAAGAAAAATGTTGTTCCAAAATTTAATTCTTAGTTTTAAGCATTAGCTATTTACCCTTTCTAAAAGTTCCACCAATGCGGAATTCGAGTGAATCTATACTATATAATAAAAGAAACCACTTTTGGGACACTTGTCATCATATTAGGGCATATCTTATAGATAATTATTATTTTAATTTAATCTTTTTTAATTAGTTATAGATAATCCTCCTATTAAATATTATTTAGTTTAATATCTTATGGATAATTATTATTTAGTTTAATCTTCTTCTCATTTATAATATTGTTTAGAGAAAATTTTGATTTTGGCCCCTGTAGTTATATCACTTTTACCCTTTTAGCAAAAAAAAAAAAATTAACATCTGAGCTCCCAACGTCTTCGTTTCTAACTCTTTTGGCCCCTAACACTAACCCCATCCATTAAATGTTAGGGGCCAAAAGGGTTTAAAAAAAAAAGACGTTAGGGGCCAAAAAGGCTAGAAAAAAAGACGTTGGGGGCTTAGATGTTAAAAAAATCTATTTTGGGCTAAAAGGGTAAAAGTGATATAACAACGGGGCCAAAATCGTAATTTTATTATTTGATGTGTAAAATTAGATTTATTCAATCAATACACGAGGTTTTTTAAAGATATATATTTTTTTTATTATTTAGTACAGAAAATTACATTTATTCAAACCATGTAATACACGGGTAATAAATTACATTTATTATTTGGTATATAAAATTACCATGTAATACACGGGTAATAGATTTTTAAAGATATATTGTTTTATTATTTGTTATATAAAATTACATTTATTCAACTCGTGTAATAAATGGGGTTTTTTAAAGATGTATTATTTTATTATTAAACAATATTACATTTATTCAACTCGTGTAATACACGTGGTTTTAAAGATTTATAGATATCACTTTTTACTATTTAATATATAAAATTATATTTATTCTACTCGTGCAATAAAGAATGTTTTTAAAGATATATTATTTTATTATTTAATATATAAAATTTATTTATTCAACCCGTGTAATACACGAGGTTATAACCTAGTTTAAACTAAATTAAAGTCATTAAAGTTCATCCTTATTCTAAAAAAAAGTACATAAACCCTCACTCTTTCGTCAAGATTATTAACAATAACCACATGATCTGAAAACGGCTTTATTGATTAAAAATAATAGATGGACATCGATTTTTTGGGATGGGATAAACATATGCAAATTAGTTTTGACATATGTATAATATTTCTCATATTAACAGTTTAAGCATATCTAATATTAACGTTTGTAACTTTATTTATCGTAACTTTATTATCCTATTTAACTATTTGTTAAATATTTATTCTTCTTATTTATCAGTTATGTTATTATTTTAATTTAATAAAAAGGAGTATTTCATATGTTTAATCAATTAACTACACGGGTGGAGATACAATAGGAAGTTTATTTGGCTAGGAAGGATAGGAAGTGATCTTGACCATCCATTAAGTAAATCAAGGGCTAAGATTAAATCAGGCAAATTGAAATGAAGAAAAGAGGCGCGTGAGTTTGTTCAAGGGCATTCTAGTCAATCCAAGCCAATAGTTTCTCTCTCCTCCAATTCCCCCCCATTTTTTAAACGTTAATAACTCTTTCATACGACATTATTTTTTTTATAAAAATTGCACCAAAAAAACGAGCGTTTTTTTATCTTTAAAACGAGTATACTATTGCTATATTTAAAAAAAAAAATTAAAACCCAGTTGCGTAAAACGCAATAGAAAAACCACCAGTTACGTAAAACGCAATGAAAAAAAAAACCTAAAAAATGACATTTTTCTAAAACGCAATGCACCAAAAACACAAAGAAATGACTTATTTGTAAAACGCAATGGCCAGAAAACACATAAAATGTGTTTTACCTAAAACGCAATGCACCAAAAACACAAAGAAATGACTTATTTGTAAAACGCAATGGCCAGAATACACTTAAAATGTCTGTTTTCTAAAACGCAATGGACTGAAAACACATAAAAAAGTGTTTTACCTAAAACGCAATGCACCAAAAACACAAAGAAATGTCTTATATGTAAAACGCAATGGCCAGAAAACACTTAAAAATGACTCATTCTAAAACGCAATGGACTGAAAACACCTAAAAAATGTGTTTTACCTAAAACACAATGACTAAAAACACTTAAAAATGTGTTTTTTTCTAAAACGCAATAGCCAGAAACCACATAAAACTCTCTTATTTCTAAAACGCAATGGACACATAAAACTGTCTGTCACTGTGAACTGTCTGAATTGTCTACGAATTACTGTCTTCGAAATGAGCCAATTTATGGAAATTTAATTTTTCTGCCCCTTGGACCCCGCCAGGGGCTGCCGCCCCTAGGACCCCGCTACCGGGGGCTGCCGCCCCCGGACCCCCTCAAAGATCATAAAACGCAATGACTAAATCAAAAACCCATATCATGAAAATGAAATTAAAGAATTTCTTACATGGATCGAAGCCGATTTCTTCATCAATTGACGAAATTTGAATGATAGAAACACTTATCAACGCTCGAATCGAACGAATCGAGTGATTATCTCCAAAATCACCGGAAAAAACGAGATTTTTTTATGAAATTAAACTGGGTTTTCTTCAAAAAAAAAGCTGAAGAACACGTTGATCGGGTTCTGACTCATTGATTTGTGATGAAAATCGCACTATAATGTAGTGATTATTGAGATAGAAAGTGAAGAAATAGTTGAAGATGATGGGTTTTGAAAATGATGGGTTTTTGAATTTACTGGGTTTTGAAAAAGGAAGAAGAAGGAGTTGGATTGACTAAAATACCCTTTCTCTTTATTTTAAAATTTGCCACATGTCATAATCTTATGGCTTCCTATCCTTCCTAGCGAAAATTAACTTCCTATTTGATCTTTACCCTTAACTACTAATGATGATATGCATAAAAAAACAATTAACTATTTTGAAATTGTTATCAAGGATAATATGATTAATAAATAGCAGACATAATATTAATATATTAATATTAATAAATCTAACTAATAAATATAAGTAGTTTATTAATATGTTAATCTAACTTCTAATCTAACTAATATAATAAATCAAAAAATTAAAGGAAGAAGGTTATAATTCAATCCTATTTATAAATAAGTTAATATATTAATAAGATAATGGAAATACAAAAAAGATAACGGAAATACAAAAAAGCATACTGATTGCAAAAACCTCATACGCAGTGGCGAAGCTTGAGATTTCCGACCGGGGGGTCGAAAACGTATATACCTAATAATTTTATAAAATCGGGGGGTCAAAAACGTATATATCTAAAAAATTATATACGAAAACTACATATCAGACACTACTGAGCAAAAAGTTCGGGGGGTCGGGCGCCCCTTCGCCCCTGCAAAGCTGCGCCCCTGCTCATACGATTATAATAAAATAGTAGATATATATCACTAATTAATAATCGTTAATTTTTAAAAATTAAAGAAGAGAATATTAATGTCATGTGATATTAATTGGAATCCTTTATTATAAGTTAGATTAGATTATGTCTTAAATAAAATTTACACAAAACTATATAAATCAAATCCTTAAAAAAAATAAACTTTGTTTCTCATTAATAGATTATGTCTTAAAGAAAATGTACACAAAACTATATAAATCAAATCCTTAAAAAAATGAATAAACTTTGTTTCTCATTAAATAAATGGTTGAATCAAAAGATTTAACTTGAATTATTATAATATATATTTGTCCCCAAAACAACTTTTATTCTTTATTAGTTTTTTGTTTACGATTTTATATTATATCCACTAAAATAACAATATATGTAAATATATTATTTAGTTATTGTTAGATATATAATAATATTTATGCAGGCCGGCCCAAGGGTAAGCCAAACGAGGCTTGGGCCTTGGGCCACCAAAACTATAGGGCCTCCATTATTTGATGAAACCACAGTCCATTTATAAAAGATTTAGGGTGTGGGTTATCAATAAATTGATGGTTGGTAGTGTAGTGGTTTTGTGTATGTATGGATGTTGGTGAGACTCAGGTTCGAATCCCTTGTTCACCATTTTTTTCTTGTTTTTAAATTTTAACACAATCTTTCAAATAATTACACTTGGGCCCTTCAAGTTTAACTTTCAATTACATACATTTTTTTGAGAAAAAGGCCACAAGATTTTACTTTGCCTTAGGCCACCAAAATGGTTGAGCCGGCCCTGTATTTATGTATACCTAAAGTTATTGATGTATACTTTATGCATCCATGCATCACAGTGTCACTTTTAGTAATTATTTGTAATTAATTGCGAGAAAATATAAAGATATCGTTTTAAAATAATTAAAAGATTAACTTAATGAGTATGTTGTGAAGAAAATCTGATATGTTCACTAAATAAATGTGAATGTATCATATTATATTGATGTATAGCACAATCTGATATGTCCACTAAATAAATGTGAATGTATCACAATCACATGCCATTAGAAGTTTGGTGAATAGAGAGAGTGAGATAGAGTGTGAGAGAAATCAGTCGTGAGCCTTGTGGAGATATTTACGATTTTCATGATTCATGAGGGTCGAGAGCAGTGTTCACTAGTGATCATGATGGCACATCAGCGCTTATAACATGATCCCACATCCCATAACCTTATCACACATGCCTAATAAAACTTATTTATTAAGTAACAAATACATAACGTCTCTCCTTACCCACAAATATTTAAAGGAGAAACATTTTTTTTTATAAATGAAAATTATATCCGAGTATCGGATCTGCAAGATAAGAAAATCACAATGTGACATTTTTATAACTAAATGGAAACATGAGGTGCAATTTATTGGTTGCTGGAAAATGAAAAATCATACGGTAGACTGGTAGTGCCATATATAGACACAACATTAATAGTAGTATGGCGTATGCGTTGTTTAAACGAAACAACGAAACTTCACCTTTAGTTAAAGCTACTAACGGTCAGAAAGGAATATTCTGAAGTATCCTCGGGATATTGGAATATTACTTATTTTCTTATCAGTATAAATAGAGAGGTTGGACGACTGAATTAGGGGTTACTCTTTACTCACTATCACTTTCGCACACTTGTTTCATCTTGCAAATTACACACTTGCGATTACGCAATCACTTACACTAGAATTCGTTGTACAACTGATCGATCCAGTTCTCGAGTTGTATCTTTTTTATTGTTTCAATACTATTGAATGTGGCAGACGACCCGACGTTTTGTGCCGGCGATCTACATTGATCAAGAGTTTTCCTCGTAATTCCTTGTGTTCTTAGATACTACATTACTTAGTTTCATTGTCAATATCCTGAGCCATATTCTAGTATTTTGAGCAGTATTTTTAGCAAGTCAAACGGTATTCTGTTACAAACTCTTAGCATCTTTGTCCAACGTGTTAATTACACATTTTTAACGAAATTCTTAATCAATTAAAATCTAGCACACTACGAAACATAACGAATTTATTTGATAAATTAATTGCTTAGATAATTTTTGACGGAAACAAATAGAGTGAATTGATAAGCAAAAGTCGCTTGATGCCATTCAGGGGTGTTAAAAGGGAAAATCACGTGGCGGGCTGGTGGCAGTATCTTGAATATGTGAAATATTGATAGTAGAGTGTATGCATTGGTGAACTAGGATTTTACCCGAGCTGCGCGTTGCGGCGGCAACGTGACGTTTGTTGCAATAGGAATTAGGTTGGTATTAGTTCGTTTTATGACACTATAGATATTGTAACAACACTCGGTTTAGTAATCGAAAAGAAAACGAAAAAATAAAAGCTGACATATTATTAAAACTTATTTTTTATTTAATTATTTTATCAATTATCTTATATATATATATATTAATAATACAACCTTATGAATAGTACTTTTTATATTATAAAATTATATACATTTTTTTCTTTACTTTTTAAATTGGATAAGTCAGGTGACAACCGGCACTGATATCGAAAATACTGGTACACTCCGGTTCGGTATCATTAGTGCATTTTATATTATATATCCTATATATTAATAATACAACCTTATGAATAGTACTTTTTATATTATAAAAATATATACAATTTTTTCTTTACTTTTTAAATTAGATAAGTCTGGTGACAAACGGCACTGATATCGAAAATACTGGTACGCTCTGGTTCGGTATCATTAGTGCATTTTATATTATATTATACTATATATTAATAATACAACCTTTTGAATAGTACTTTTTATATTATAAAACTATATACATTTTTTTTCTTTACTTTTTAAATTGGATAAGCCTGGTGTCAACTGGCACTGGTATCGAAAATACTTGTACGCACCGGTTCGGTATCATTAGTGCATTTATATTATAATAATTTTTTGTATCACGGGTCGGATAAACTTGGTGTCAACCGGTACTTGTATCGAAAATACCGGTATGCTCCGGTTCGGTATCGGTATATGAAGGTAAAAACCGTCACCAACCCGATACAAAAAACGTCGAAAGTCGGTACCGAATTGATATTGAAAATCATTTAGTTTGGGAAATTCGATACTGCTACCCGGTACCATTTGCTCATCCCTGATCACGGGCACCGTACGAACAACAACGGTATCGTACAACTTTTTTTTGTTGATTTTCTTCAACCTTTAATGATTTTTTTTAGTTTCAAGGGTCGGGATGAGCTCGGTGCCAACCGATACTGAATTGGCACTGGTACCAAAAATACCGGTTATAGTACAGGTATATGAAGGTAAAAACCGGTAGCGAACCGGTATCAGGAACGCCAAAAGTTAGTACTGAATTGGTACTTAAGATATTTGGGTTCAGGAAATTCGGTATCGATACCCAATATCATTTGTTCATCTCTGACTACAAGTTTCATACGAACAACATCATTACCATACAACTTTTTTGGTTGATTTTATTTCGGTTATCTTTTGGTGTTTTTTTCTACATTTTATTTTTATTCTTGTCAACGGTTCCATGCACAACGCGCTCGTAGTGATTTCAAAACACAAGCAAACACGGACTAAATAATAAAAGAAGTTAGCCGCAACACGGCGGGATGATAAAACTAGTTTTATTTTATAAAGGATACTTGTCGAATTCCTTTTTCTATATAAAAAGCATATTAACAATTTTAGGTTCAAATCAAAACCTAAAGATTATTTGTTTAGGAAAAAAAAAAAATAACAATATTAACTACCACCAAGTTTATGTTTGGAAAAGTCATCCACCAAATTCGTATACTTAAAACATGTTTCTAATATTTGATTGTATTAATAAATGATGATAAAAAATGAAAAAATAGGTTGCATATTCTTGAAAGGTAAATGGGCTTTAAAATGAATAAAGACTTAAAAGAAGGAAACTAAAATCAATAATGGAATCAATTTGGACTTGGACGGACCTTAAAGGTTTAATTAACCATTCTTAATATTTGATATATCAACTAAACTATTGACTACCATTTCTTTCTTTCTACACCCACCGAACCATCTTTGATCACCGCCAATCACCACCCAAACATATCCCCACCACCACCGACCCATCATCGTCATACCACAAAAATGACAAATCGATCACCGCCAATCACCGCCGCAACCCAGATGAAACCGCCCAACCACCTAGCCGCCACAACAATAGAACCACCGCCTAACCATTGTCGTGTTTGTGTGTCTTCTTGTCCACAAAACCCAGATCTCCATTAGATATACCTTGGTTGTGGCGGTTCTCGTTCCGATCCACCGTGGTTGTGGCGGATCTCATTCACATAGACTAAAGTAAACCCATTTCTCTCTCTACACTCTCTTTCTCTCTACTCAAACATTATTTGCCGGAGGTGGGGTTCTGAATTCAAAACTCTATTTGATTATCTAGTATTTGTATTGTGTTGTTTTTTGATATTAAACAATGTTCCCTTTAATTGTTGGGCGAAAACTTGAACCGAGAGAAAAATGATGTTGTCCCACTGACTTGGTGGTTGGATCCCATCCCTTCATGGTGGCGATTGTCTTGGTTGCATTGTGACAACCCTCAAAATTCCATGTATTCCGTACAATTTATTAATAATAATTAATGTGCTTGACGACTGTGTGGAATTACGTAACTGCTTTCTGATATCTGTGTTATATTTACATGCGCCTGTTAACAAACTAGTAATGTATAGGAAAGTCATTAAATAGTCCGTTATGATTTCCTAGGTGTTAGAAATTAAAAACGTTACAAAAATATATACATAGGACACGTTACGGATTAATTAAGCACTTTAACGGAACAGTGTCAAACCGAACAACCGGACTTTACCCGGAACATGAAAATATTGCCAGTAACATAGTTTATCTTTTTCTGAGCCAGTTAGGGTCCCCGAATACCCTAACACCCGTTGTAAATTACAACACACATCATACACTAATTAATCCCCAACTTAACTAACTAAACCTTAACTAGATGGTTCAAAACACAATCCTAACCCAACCCCTTAGTCCAAATCCCCCCCCCCCCCCCCCCGGGAGACAACACTCCACACTTTTGAATATTTAATTTGATCTTGTCTAGTCCTTCACCAACACATTAACCTACATGTAAAAGGATATTGGAGGATTTAATATATAACCACTAGTATCATCTCATCCATTCCATCATAATTCACCAACACATATCACCCTCCTCCCCCCTTCTTACCTACGGCCACTCACCACCACCATACCATCCCCATTTCCATTCCATTATCTAGCATTCTAAGGTGATATTAAAGAGTAAGAAGGCACCTAAGGAAGCTTGGTGCTCTCGGAAGTTGAAGGACCGCTCTCGTTTTCTTTTAACCACCACTTTTACGCCTTGTTTCTTCCCTAGCCTCGAGCTAGTAGTAAGTGACTCTAAACCTCTTCTTGATCTTGTCTAGAGTGGTTAATAAGAGATTTGTCGGATAAAAATCGTGAACACTAAAAATCAAAACTAAAAAGTCTTGCTAGAGTGATGAACTTGTTGGTTAAAGAGTAAATAATGGTGAAACATGGTAATACAAGATGAATCTGAAATATATGAGTTTTAGTCTGCTGTAAATAACTTATAACCTGTTGTAAATCATTATTAGAATGAATGGTAATCATATGTGTGCGTTTTAGTAGCCTTTAGACTGAAAACAGCTTGCTGATGTGTATTTTCAGCCGCCTTTAACAGGCTGTAAACAGGTCATAAACTTAACGAAAAACCGATATTTTGAATCTAAAATATGTTATTATGAAATACGGTTCTAATGGCACCGGAATCGTAATTTTTGGACTCCGTTTACTATTTTTAAAGTGTTAATTTGTAACAACAACTTAAGCTGAATTTTGACAGCAATAAATGGGTGTCATACTTTCAGTCATAACCTGAGTTTTGTGATGAATCGGACCATGAAATTTGTACAGTAGATGAAAACCGATGCATTTGTAATTACCCCACTGGAATTTCATAAATCGGACACTCGAGGAATTTTAAATAAATTATCCCGTGGACTGTGGTCAGAAAAATATAAATCTGAGTTCAGCCCGGAAAATAAATTTTTATAAAATATTGGTAAGGAACTGGACCCCGATATTTTTACACAATAAAATATGGAACGTTTAAGACATCTTGTAAAAATTTGGGAATTTTTGGAATAATTTAACTATTTTATTAAAATGTCCGAAAACAGCCGGTTTTGAATATAAATGCTGAAATGACATAAGTTGTGACTCGCGTGTCTAAATGTCGAGTATGCTATCTGTGAATGATCTAACATGTTATATATGTTATGTGCATTATCGTATGTTTGATTTTGAGTGGGGAATGGATGAGAAACTTAGATGGGCATAAACCGTTAAAATGATGCATGTTGTGTGATAGATACGTGTAGGAACTTTGTGTTCTATTTGAAAGCCACTAAATGACTAACTGGTAAATCATACTAGGACGTGATTGACCGACCTTGACTGTTAGCTATATATTTGAGAATCTAACCGAGCAAACCGAGGTGAGTTCACACTTTTCTACAAAGCATGGTAAATTCCCGGTGGGAATGGGAATGGGTACAGGAATAGGGATTCCTCGTCCTTGAGACGTGTTCAGGAATGTAAATTCCTCGTCCTGTTGGGACGTGTTAGACTTACTGGACTAGAACTCTATCAGCGAAGTCCTTCCCTTTTCGTATCAACTTAATCGCTGAGGCTATGGCGAGCAGGTCATTAGTTAATAGCGCTATTAGGTTTAACAAACCGCACACCGTGCCAGTTGGACGGGTGTGTACTAATGGACTATGGCACGTCGGTGGTGATAGAACACCGACGCTAGGGCACAATTCATTTCTTTTGTTAGTAGTCAATATGATAAACGAGTCTGGTAGTTTAAAATACTGGGGCAGCTCCCCACGGCCAAAGTGCCGGGCTGGATAGCCAGGGAAGGTGGACATGGGATGGTTAACTAATAAACGTTTTCGAACTATGGGGTAACCCCCACGGCTGGACGGCCGAATGAGATTAAACTATGTTTTTTTGGAAACAACACTAAAATGGACAACCAACCGTGAACTCACTCAACTTTGTTGTTGACTCGTTATTACATGCTTTGCAGGTCGTTAGATGCTATGGGGCTTGCACATGGAGGTGGTCGTTGTGGGATGCGAACTGATATGTCCCGTACTTAATGAATAAACTTCATGAACTTATTAAACCTACGTTTTGGACTTTAAACTTATGAACTTTGGACTTATGTTTTGAACTTATGTCTTATGCTTCCGCTGTTAACCTAAAACCGGTTTACTTCCTTTTGGTCACCAATCGTATTGTGTTTGGTTTTATTTACTTAATTATGTTGTTCAATATGATTGGTGGCTCGATCCTGGTCATGTCACGCCTCCAAGCGGTGATACTCCGCATGGTGGATTTTGGGGGTGTGACAGATTGGTATCAGAGCCATTGGTTATAGTGAACTTGGTTTTAAAGAGGGAAAAGTTTTTAATAAAAACCAGACTATAACCAGTACAGTGCTCAACGATCCACAACGACGCTACGCTCCACGTGCAAGACTCGACACCATAAGTGGTATGATTTATGTTATATTGTCGGTTAGATAGTTCTCACTGTGCATTAGATAATGTAGTAATTGCTATTTGAACCTTGTGTGCTTACTCTCTATTGTCGTCCCACACTTACGCACTTTCACGACACTTTTCTCACCTACGTTGCTTCATTATGAAGATCATGAGCGGACGCGGAGGACGTATCAACCTCACTCAAGCCCAGTTGACGGCTTTGATCAACGAACGAGTTGCTGAGGCACTCGCAGCTGTTCCTGCAGGAGGTATAATGTCACACCCCTTTCTGCGGCGGAAGCACGAGGTGTGATCATGAAAGGTTCTCATTGCATACGAAGAGTAAACATACTACATGCTCAAAAATATCTTCAAATATTACATTACCGAAAACATAGGTCAAGTGTTTACAACACGAGATAACATATTGTCTTAAAAGTCACATCTTTATTTAAAGATAAACAAAGCGACATCCACGAGCATGAGTAAGACCACGCGCACATCCATCCTAGTTACCTGAAATACATGTGAGTTTTGGAAAAACGTCAACATAAAGTTGGTGTGAATTCATGCAATTTTTGTATTTCACGTTTGTATACTTTGTATGAAAACATAATTTGTATTTTGTATAAATCAAGTCTTTTGTGTACACCACGTACTCAGGTATAAATCAAATATTTCTGTATGTATCAAGTGTTAATGGGTTGCAAAGCCATTAACATGTGACACGACATAGGAAGTCACCAAACCATAGGCATTTTTTCTGTAGTCGATTTACGACTGAGACACAAAAACACTGCTTGGTAAAAGAGTGGCCAAGAGTGGGGCTGCCCGGAACCCATTAGATCTAATCTTTTGTTCTGCGGTCTAAGTATGTACACGATTAATGGTGCTTCTGTACCCTATTCGTGACACTATTTCTCATAACGCATCCTACTTGGTTCTCGTTCTCACCAAGCGCGTTTCTTGTTATCATTTCTCATAGCGCCTCATACTTGGTTCTCGTTCTCACCAAGTGCGCTTCTCATATTCTTATATTTCGTCACACTTAGTTCTCGTTCTCACCAAGTGTACTTCTTGTATTTATATCATACCAATTATAAATTTTGTACATTTGTACATGTATTTCACCCCCGAAGTTATAAAAACTGAAAACAGTTAAAGAGAAAAGGGGGAGCATGAACTCACAACTTTGCGTTCCTGTGCGTCGTAAACTTCACCGGATTTGCTTACTTAACGTCGTAACCTATACGCGTTTTCTTAATGTTAGTCACTAGACTTGTATCGCACAAGTACAGCCACTCTCTTTTGTATTTGTATTGTTGTGTTAAAAATATTTCATATTTTTAACTACGTATCTTACTTATATTATTTCCTCTAAAATGAATATAAGTCTTTTGTGTTTTGCACTTCGCACCCGAATTATGTATCTTGTATTTTGTATGTGTATTTTTATGTTTATACTCCTCACGAGTATTTAGTGTATTTTTAAGTCTTAATACGCTAGCACGTATAACACATACTTTATACACTTAGCACATAAGTTGGTGATCAAATAATATATATATTTTTCTCTCAAAAATATACATACTTATATCCATTTTTATTCTTGAAGAAATCCTTATTTCTTATCACCAAAAATTAGGGAAACCTTGGTAATACTTTTAAACACTTTTTTAGGGAATAAGTTTCTCAAAAACTTATATTTTTCTAAGTGTCAAAATTTATGAAAATTTTGACAGAGTTTCCCCTAAAAATGGAGGTTTCCCATGTTTTCAAAACATGTGTTTATTTTCTTTTCAAAACGTCAACAATCTCGTCAACCAACAATGAACAATATGCAACTAGTTAAAATAGATATAATCGCAGAAATACATGAACTTGTGGTTTTTCCAAAATAGGTAGTATTCTTCCATTATTTTTAGTGGATCTTTGCATCGATCAACTTTGTTTCTTGAAAGTCTCGCTTTTAAAGAAGTTACATCTTTACAACTTCCGGTCAACATTTACAAAATTAGTTATTTTGTCGAAACTTTGTGTTACACAAGTGTTTACATACTCGTGTGTTTGCTAAAATCATTCTTTTTCATGTAAGACTCGGCTTTAGAAAATATGATTTCTTTGACGCTCGGTCCTTTGAAAATACCGCTTGTAGATACGTAGATCTACTAGTTTTAAACACTATTTCACAAGTTAAATCGCTTTTACACAAGTTCATGATTCGAGTGTGGTAGAGCTTCATCTTCTAACCCTTGTTATACTTAAACAAGCTTTATGTCATAATCCAAGATCATGACTAAACCGGGTTAAATGATGATCCGAGCTACCACAACATAGATCGGGTCCAAATAATCACACAAATCAAATACTACATGATTTACACAACATATGAGCTTTTAACCAACATTTTTAGTGTTTTTAGTAGACTTTTATGCTTCATCTTGTAAGATTACGAGTTTTAACCGTTACAAATCGTATTAACCACTTTAAAATAGTTCGAGAAGGTGATTTAAGTAACATACCACTAGCTCGAGGCTAGGGAAGAATCTAAGCGCAAATAGGGTGGATAAAAGCAAAGTAGAGAGGTCCTTCGCCTTCCGTTTGCTCCAAGGTTCCTTATATGCGACCCTTAACACTTGTATGAACTTGAAATGGCAAGATCAAAGCTTGGCAATGGTTGTGTGTTCAAGGGGTGTTTGGCCGTAGCTTCTAAGAGAGAGAGGGAGAGTGAGTGTGTTGAGTTGTGTTGTGAAAGAATGATAGTCCAAGTCTTGATCTTATAGGCTAATCATATGTTTATTATCCAAGAGGTCTTGTGTAGCCTTGATATTAAACAAACTAGATTATAATAATCATCCAAGGACAAGGTATGTCCCCTAGATGGGGACGGTTAGTGAAGGGGGGGGGGGTCCTAGTCCGATTCCAACCATTAGTTAGGTAATTTAGTTAGGTTAAGCAAGTTAGTTAAGTGCTTAACCTGGTTAGTTGTGTGTCGTGTGTTACAATGGGTGTTAGGGTATTCAGGGACCCTAACTGGCTCAGATAAAGATAAGTAATGTTATCAACAATATTTTCATGTTCCGGGTATGGTCCGGTTGTTCGGTTGCACACCGATTCGTTAAAGTGCTAAATTGCACCTTTTAGTGTTTAATAAGTATATCGATTCCCAACACTTAGGGAAATATTATGGATAATAAAACGACATTTCTGCATAATATTTATATGTCTAAATGCTGATTTATTGCTGAATTATATAAATTCTGCACTTAAAGTGCGTTTCGGGTGCTTTTTAGTGCTTAATCTTTGCTTTCGTACTGCATATTTATTAAACCCTTGTATGTACTCTTGGGTTTTAATGCATTCTTATTGTCAGACCTACACCTAGGCTCCAATTCTATTGTCTGACTGCTTCCTGCAGTTCTGTTGACACATTGTGTCTTACCGGTGAGTTTACTAGTATTTTTGACGCAACGCTCTCGTTTATGCATAAAGCAATATTTTGTAGTATACAACGTGCATGAATTCACTTGTTTAGTATGTAATCAGATATTGCTGACAATTAAGCACTAATTGCAGTCATTAAGCAATAATTAATGTGTACGGAAATTACCGGTTTGGGGCCAGTTGTCACATATAACCTGCTATATCAACCCATCTTAGGACGTTTAGATCCTACCTTCGCAAACCAACCCTCGTGCTTAACCTTGTCCTTTATTCTCGCGCAACAGGTCAACATGCTCAACCTCCTGTGTGCACGTTCAAGACGTTCATGGACTGCCGACCTACCACTTTCAGTGGCACCGAAGGAGCAGTGGGCCTTCTTCACTGGTTTGAAAAGCTTGAGTCAGTTTTCGAGATGTGCGAATGCCCCGAAGACCGTAGGGTGAAATATGCTACCGGAACACTTGAAGGGGTAGCGCTCACATGGTGGAACGCTCAGGTTCAGCTACTGGGGTTGGTTGCTGCTAATGCCACCCCATGGAACGGTTTCAAGGAACTGATCAAGGAAGAATACTGTAGTCGGGATGACATCCACAAACTGGAGGAGGAATTTTTCAATCTGAAGATGACGGGGTCTGAGATTGAGGCGTATACCAAGAGGTCGAATGAACTGGCCATCCTGTGCCCTACTATGGTGGACCCTCCCATCAAACGTATTGAACTTTACCTCAAGGGCCTTGTACCCGAGATTCAGAGTTACGTGACTTCGGCTAACCTGGGTACCATTCAGCAGATCATTAAGTTAGCCCATCGTCTCACCGATCAAGCTGTGGAACAAAACAAACTGTCTAAGCGTATTGGTGCTGCTACTGCTGACGCACCCAATGATAACAAGCGAAAATGGGATGGGAATTCAGGCAAAGGTTCTACTTCAGCTCAGTTCCAGCAGCGAAAGACAGATGAGTACAGGAGCCCCAGTCAGCAGTTTTCTGGGAATCGAGGTCAGGGTGGATACAAGGGAAATCACCCCAAATGTAATCGCTGTAACTTGCACCACAGTGGGCCATGTGGTAAAGGCAACTGTCATCGATGCAACAAGCCTGGTCACATGGCAAGGGACTGCAGGAGTCAGCATCCGGCAAATCAGAACCGGCAGCAACAGCAAGCCCCACCCAATCAACGCCAGCAGCGGCAACAACAAGGTAACAACAAAGGGTGCTTTCAATGTGGTGCTGAGGGCCATTTCAAGAAGGACTGCCCCCAGCTAAATCAGAACCAGAACAACAACAATCAGGGGAATGGAAACGGCAATGGAGGAAACCACAATGGTAATGGGGCAAAAGGTCGTGCTTTCGTGATTGGTCAGGGTGATGCAAGGAACGATCCCAACGTTGTGATGGGTAAGTTTCTTCTGGACGACTTCTTTGTTACTGTTTTATTCGATTCAGGTGCCGATACTAGTTATGTGTCCGTAAAAGTTAGCCAAATGCTTAAGCGCACTCCAACACTCCTGAACACCAAACACACGGTAGAACTAGCTAACGGTAAAAGTCTTGAAGCCACACACATAGTTAAAGGTTGTAACCTCGTCTTAGCTGGTCAGACTTTCTCTATCGATCTTATTCCTATCACACTGGGTAGTTTCGACGTTGTTATTGGGATGGATTGGCTATCTCATCATCAAGCGGAGATTGTTTGCAAGGAGAAAATCGTCCGCATTCCTCGTTCTAGTGAAGAACCTCTCATGATTCGTGGCGACAAGAGTGGTGCTGTCGAAGGCATCATCTCTTTCCTTAAGGCCCAGAAGTGTTTGCGAAAGGGCCACACTGCCATTTTAGCACTCGTTACTGACACATCAACGGAAGAGAAGAGAATTGAAGACATCCCTATTGTGCGCGATTTTCCCGAGGTATTTCCTGAGGAATTACCTAGTCTTCCGCCTCATCGCCAAGTTGAATTTCAAATCGAGCTAGCTCCTGGAGCAGCGCCAGTAGCTCGAGCACCATATCGTCTAGCTCCATCAGAACTCGAAGAACTGTCCACCCAACTATAAGAACTCTTGGAAAAGGGTTTTATACGTCCTAGCTCTTCGCCCTGGGGAGCTCCAGTACTATTCGTGAAGAAGAAAGATGGTACTTTCAGAATGTGTATTGACTATCGCGAGCTTAACAAGGTGACTGTGAAGAATCGTTATCCTCTTCCACGTATTGACGACTTATTTGACCAGCTGCAAGGGTCGAGCTATTACTCCAAGATTGATTTAAGATCGGGATACCATCAGCTGAGAGTCCGAGATGAGGACGTCTCCAAAACAGCATTCAGAACTCGTTACGGCCATTACGAGTTTCTGGTTATGCCATTCGGGCTGACGAATGCACCAGCGGTCTTCATGGATCTCATGAACCGAGTGTGCAAGCCTTACCTGGATAAGTTCGTTATTGTGTTCATCGACGATATCCTGATCTATTCTAAGAGTCAGGAGGAACACGAGCAGCACCTACGACTTATGTTGGAACTCCTTCGAAAAGAGCAGTTGTATGCCAAGTTTTCGAAATGTGACTTCTGGCTTCGCGAAGTCCACTTTCTAGGCCATGTGGTAAACAAGGATGGAATTCATGTGGATCCATCTAAGGTTGAATCGATCAAGATCTGGCCTGCACCCCGCACACCAACAGAAATCCGCCAATTCTTGGGTTTGGCCGGATATTACAGAAGATTTATAAAAGATTTCTCCAAGATTGCACAACCTCTCACTTCACTGACTCAGAAGGGTGTGATCTATCGTTGGGGTGATGCACAAGAGTCCGCATTTCAGCACTTGAAGGATAGACTCTGTAGCGCGCCTATCCTCTCATTGCCTGAGGGCACAGACGATTTTGTGGTTTACTGTGATGCTTCCATCCAAGGACTTGGTTGCGTGTTGATGCAACGTGACAAGGTCATTGCCTACGCATCACGCCAACTCAAAGTTCACGAAAGAAATTACACTACTCACGATGTGGAGCTGGGAGCAGTTGTTTTCGCACTTAAGATATGGAGACATTACCTGTACGGTACCAAGTGCACCATTTACACCGATCACAGGAGTCTCGAGCATATCTTCAAGAAAAAGGAGTTAAACATGCGTCAACGCCGATGGGTTGAGCTCTTGAACGATTATGAATGCGTAATCAAGTATCATCCGGGCAAAGCCAATGTTGTGGCCGGCGCCCTCAGTCGAAAGGATACTATACCTAAGCGTGTACGTGCTTTACAGCTTACCATCCAATCGAACCTTCCCGCTCAGATTCGTGATGCTCAGGTTGAAGCACTGAAGGCAGAGAACATCAGGGCTGAATCCCTACGAGGATCGAGGCAACGGCTAGAACAAAAGGAAGACGGCGCCTACTATGTAACAGGGCGTATTTGGGTTCCACTCTATGGCAACTTACGCGAGCTTGTGATGGATGAAGCACATAAATCTCGTTATTCAGTACATCCTGGTTCGGATAAAATGTACCAGACTTAAAGACCACATACCGGTGGCCTGGCATGAAAGCCCACATAGCAACCTACGTCAGCAAGTGCTTGACTTGTGCGAGAGTTAAGTCTGAATATCAGAAACCAGTAGGCCTGCTTCAACAACCGGAGATCCCGAAATGGAAATGGGAGCAAATTTCCATGGATTTTGTTACCGGCCTACCTAGATCTCAACGCGGAAACGATACCATTTGGGTGATCGTAGATCGACTGACCAAGTCTGCACACTTTCTGGCCATCAAAGAAACGGATAAGTTTTCTACTCTTGCAGACATTTATCTAAAGGAAGTAGTGTCAAGGCACGGAGTGCCAACTTCCATCATATCTGATCGTGACGCACGTTTTACTTCTGAACTGTGGCAAGCAATGCACAAGTCCTTTGGCTCACGTTTAGATATGAGCACCGCTTATCACCCGCAGACGGATGGGCAATCTGAACGTACCATCCAAACCCTTGAAGACATGCTTAGGGCATGTGTAATCGATTTTGGTAATGGCTGGGAAAGGCACCTCCCGCTAGTGGAGTTTTCGTACAACAACAGCTACCACACCAGCATCCAAGCCGCTCCGTTTGAGGCATTGTATGGACGCAAATGCCGATCACCTCTCTGTTGGGCAGAAGTTGGTGACAGCCAAATCACTGGCCCAGAACTTGTGGTAGATACCACCGAGAAAATTGCTCAGATACGACAGCGAATGGCGGCAGCTCGTGACCGTCAGAAAAGCTATGCTGATAAGGGAAGAAAACAACTCGAGCTCCAGGTTGGGGATCGAGTGCTACTCAAAGTCTCACCTTGGAAAGGTGTAGTTCGCTTTGGCAAACGAGGTAAACTCAATCCGCGTTATGTCAGACCATTCGAAGTCATTGAGAAAATTGGCAAGGTAGCCTACAGGCTGAATCTACCTGAAGAACTCAGCGGAGTTCACAACGTATTCCATGTGTCGAATCTGAAGAAGTGTCTGTCAGATGAGACCCTCATAGTTCCTCTCAAGGAACTCACAATCGACGACCAGCTACGATTCGTCGAGGAACCAGTAGAGATTACGGATCGAGATGTTAAGATCCTCAAACATACCAGGATACCTCTGGTCCGAGTCCGTTGGAATGCTCGTCGTGGCCCAGAGTATACCTGGGAACGAGAAGACCAAATGAAAATCAAGTATCCCCAACTATTTAAGAAAAACGTAACCACTACTGAGGCTGAAGCTACTGCAGAATTTCGGGACGAAATTCCAAATCAACGGGGGGATGATGTGACACCCCAGGAAAATCAGGAAAACAACACAACTTAGCTAGCTTCCTCAGTAACCACGCGCTAAATTTCGGGACGAAATTCTCTTAACAGGGGGAGAATGTGACAACCCTCAAAATTCCATGTATTCCGTACAATTTATTAATAATAATTAATGTGCTTGACGACTGTGTGGAATTACGTAACTGCTTTCTGATATCTGTGTTATATTTACATGCGCCTGTTAACAAACTAGTAATGTATAGGAAAGTCATTAAATAGTCCGTTATGATTTCCTAGGTGTTAGAAATTAAAAACGTTACAAAAATATATACATAGGACACGTTACGGATTAATTAAGCACTTTAACGGAACAGTGTCAAACCGAACAACCGGACTTTACCCGGAACATGAAAATATTGCCAGTAACATAGTTTATCTTTTTCTGAGCCAGTTAGGGTCCCCGAATACCCTAACACCCGTTGTAAATTACAACACACATCATACACTAACTAATCCCCAACTTAACTAACTAAACCTTAACTAGATGGTTCAAAACACAATCCTAACCCAACCCCTTAGTCCAAATCGCCCCCCCCCCCCCCTGGGAGACAACACTCCACACTTTTGAATATTTAATTTGATCTTGTCTAGTCCTTCACCAATACATTAACCTACATGTAAAAGGATATTGGAGGATTTAATATATAACCACTAGTATCATCTCATCCATTCCATCATAATTCACCAACACATATCACCCTCCTCCCCCCTTCTTACCTACGGCCACTCACCACCACCATACCATCCCCATTTCCATTCCATTATCTAGCATTCTAAGGTGATATTAAAGAGTAAGAAGGCACCTAAGGAAGCTTGGTGCTCTCGGAAGTTGAAGGACCGCTCTCGTTTTCTTTTAACCACCACTTTTACGCCTTGTTTCTTCCCTAGCCTCGAGCTAGTAGTAAGTGACTCTAAACCTCTTCTTGATCTTGTCTAGAGTGGTTAATAAGAGATTTGTCGGATAAAAATCGTGAACACTAAAAATCAAAACTAAAAAGTCTTGCTAGAGTGATGAACTTGTTGGTTAAAGAGTAAATAATGGTGAAACATGGTAATACAAGATGAATCTGAAATATATGAGTTTTAGTCTGCTGTAAATAACTTATAACCTGTTGTAAATCATTATTAGAATGAATGGTAATCATATGTGTGCGTTTTAGTAGCCTTTAGACTGAAAACAGCTTGCTGATGTGTATTTTCAGCCGCCTTTAACAGGCTGTAAACAGGTCATAAACTTAACGAAAAACCGATATTTTGAATCTAAAATATGTTATTATGAAATACGGTTCTAATGGCACCGGAATCGTAATTTTTGGACTCCGTTTACTATTTTTAAAGTGTTAATTTGTAACAGCAACTTAAGCTGAATTTTGACAGCAATAAATGGGTGTCATACTTTCAGTCATAACCAGAGTTTTGTGATGAATTGGACCATGAAATTTGTACAGTAGATGAAAACCGATGCATTTGTAATTACCCCACTGGAATTTCATAAATCGGACACTCGAGGAATTTTAAATAAATTATCCCGTGGACTGTGGTCAGAAAAATATAAATCTGAGTTCAGCCCGGAAAATGAATTTTTATAAAATATTGGAATATTACTTATTTTCTTATCAGAAAAATATAAATCTGAGTTCAGCCCGGAAAATATAAATCTGAGTTCAACGAAACTTCACCTTTAGTTAAAGCTACTAACGGTCAGAAAGGAATATTCTGAAGTATCCTCGGGATATTGGAATATTACTTATTTTCTTATCAGTATAAATAGAGAGGTTGGACGACTGAATTAGGGGTTACTCTTTACTCACTATCACTTTCGCACACTTGTTTCATCTTGCAAATTACACACTTGCGATTACGCAATCACTTACACTAGAATTCGTTGTACAACTGATCGATCCAGTTCTCGAGTTGTATCTTTTTTATTGTTTCAATACTATTGAATGTGGCAGACGACCCGACGTTTTGTGCCGGCGATCTACATTGATCAAGAGTTTTCCTCGTAATTCCTTGTGTTCTTAGATACTACATTACTTAGTTTCATTGTCAATATCCTGAGCCATATTCTAGTATTTTGAGCAGTATTTTTAGCAAGTCAAACGGTATTCTGTTACAAACTCTTAGCATCTTTGTCCAACGTGTTAATTACACATTTTTAACGAAATTCTTAATCAATTAAAATCTAGCACACTACGAAACATAACGAATTTATTTGATAAATTAATTGCTTAGATAATTTTTGACGAAAACAAATAGAGTGAATTGATAAGCAAAAGTCGCTTGATGCCATTCAGGGGTGTTAAAAGGGAAAATCACGTGGCGGGCTGGTGGCAGTATCTTGAATATGTGAAATATTGATAGTAGAGTGTATGCATTGGTGAACTAGGATTTTACCCGAGCTGCGCGTTGCGGCGGCAACGTGACGTTTGTTGCAATAGGAATTAGGTTGGTATTAGTTCGTTTTATGACACTATAGATATTGTAACAACACTCGGTTTAGTAATCGAAAAGAAAACGAAAAAATAAAAGCTGACATATTATTAAAACTTATTTTTTATTTAATTATTTTATCAATTATCTTATATATATATATATTAATAATACAACCTTATGAATAGTACTTTTTATATTATAAAATTATATACATTTTTTTCTTTACTTTTTAAATTGGATAAGTCAGGTGACAACCGGCACTGATATCGAAAATACTGGTACACTCCGGTTCGGTATCATTAGTGCATTTTATATTATATATCCTATATATTAATAATACAACCTTATGAATAGTACTTTTTATATTATAAAAATATATACAATTTTTTCTTTACTTTTTAAATTAGATAAGTCTGGTGACAAACGGCACTGATATCGAAAATACTGGTACGCTCTGGTTCGGTATCATTAGTGCATTTTATATTATATTATACTATATATTAATAATACAACCTTTTGAATAGTACTTTTTATATTATAAAACTATATACATTTTTTTTCTTTACTTTTTAAATTGGATAAGCCTGGTGTCAACTGGCACTGGTATCGAAAATACTTGTACGCACCGGTTCGGTATCATTAGTGCATTTATATTATAATAATTTTTTGTATCACGGGTCGGATAAACTTGGTGTCAACCGGTACTTGTATCGAAAATACCGGTATGCTCCGGTTCGGTATCGGTATATGAAGGTAAAAACCGTCACCAGCCCGATACAAAAAACGTCGAAAGTCGGTACCGAATTGATATTGAAAATCATTTAGTTTGGGAAATTCGATACTGCTACCCGGTACCATTTGCTCATCCCTGATCACGGGCACCGTACGAACAACAACGGTATCGTACAACTTTTTTTTGTTGATTTTCTTCAACCTTTAATGATTTTTTTTAGTTTCAAGGGTCGGGATGAGCTCGGTGCCAACCGATACTGAATTGGCACTGGTACCAAAAATACCGGTTATAGTACAGGTATATGAAGGTAAAAACCGGTAGCGAACCGGTATCAGGAACGCCAAAAGTTAGTACTGAATTGGTACTTAAGATATTTGGGTTCAGGAAATTCGGTATCGATACCCAATATCATTTGTTCATCTCTGACTACAAGTTTCATACGAACAACATCATTACCATACAACTTTTTTGGTTGATTTTATTTCGGTTATCTTTTGGTGTTTTTTTCTACATTTTATTTTTATTCTTGTCAACGGTTCCATGCACAACGCGCTCGTAGTGATTTCAAAACACAAGCAAACACGGACTAAATAATAAAAGAAGTTAGCCGCAACACGGCGGGATGATAAAACTAGTTTTATTTTATAAAGGATACTTGTCGAATTCCTTTTTCTATATAAAAAGCATATTAACAATTTTAGGTTCAAATCAAAACCTAAAGATTATTTGTTTAGGCAAAAAAAAAAAATAACAATATTAACTACCACCAAGTTTATGTTTGGAAAAGTCATCCACCAAATTCGTATACTTAAAACATGTTTCTAATATTTGATTGTATTAATAAATGATGATAAAAAATGAAAAAATAGGTTGCATATTCTTGAAAGGTAAATGGGCTTTAAAATGAATAAAGACTTAAAAGAAGGAAACTAAAATCAATAATGGAATCAATTTGGACTTGGACGGACCTTAAAGGTTTAATTAACCATTCTTAATATTTGATATATCAACTAAACTATTGACTACCATTTCTTTCTTTCTACACCCACCGAACCATCTTTGATCACCGCCAATCACCACCCAAACATATCCCCACCACCACCGACCCATCATCGTCATACCACAAAAATGACAAATCGATCACCGCCAATCACCGCCGCAACCCAGATGAAACCGCCCAACCACCTAGCCGCCACAACAATAGAACCACCGCCTAACCATTGTCGTGTTTGTGTGTCTTCTTGTCCACAAAACCCAGATCTCCATTAGATATACCTTGGTTGTGGCGGTTCTCGTTCCGATCCACCGTGGTTGTGGCGGATCTCATTCACATAGACTAAAGTAAACCCATTTCTCTCTCTACACTCTCTTTCTCTCTACTCAAACATTATTTGCCGGAGGTGGGGTTCTGAATTCAAAACTCTATTTGATTATCTAGTATTTGTATTGTGTTGTTTTTTGATATTAAACAATGTTCCCTTTAATTGTTGGGCGAAAACTTGAACCGAGAGAAAAATGATGTTGTCCCACTGACTTGGTGGTTGGATCCCATCCCTTCATGGTGGCGATTGTCTTGGTTGCATTGTGACAACCCTCAAAATTCCATGTATTCCGTACAATTTATTAATAATAATTAATGTGCTTGACGACTGTGTGGAATTACGTAACTGCTTTCTGATATCTGTGTTATATTTACATGCGCCTGTTAACAAACTAGTAATGTATAGGAAAGTCATTAAATAGTCCGTTATGATTTCCTAGGTGTTAGAAATTAAAAACGTTACAAAAATATATACATAGGACACGTTACGGATTAATTAAGCACTTTAACGGAACAGTGTCAAACCGAACAACCGGACTTTACCCGGAACATGAAAATATTGCCAGTAACATAGTTTATCTTTTTCTGAGCCAGTTAGGGTCCCCGAATACCCTAACACCCGTTGTAAATTACAACACACATCATACACTAATTAATCCCCAACTTAACTAACTAAACCTTAACTAGATGGTTCAAAACACAATCCTAACCCAACCCCTTAGTCCAAATCGCCCCCCCCCCCCCCCCCCGGGAGACAACACTCCACACTTTTGAATATTTAATTTGATCTTGTCTAGTCCTTCACCAACACATTAACCTACATGTAAAAGGATATTGGAGGATTTAATATATAACCACTAGTATCATCTCATCCATTCCATCATAATTCACCAACACATATCACCCTCCTCCCCCCTTCTTACCTACGGCCACTCACCACCACCATACCATCCCCATTTCCATTCCATTATCTAGCATTCTAAGGTGATATTAAAGAGTAAGAAGGCACCTAAGGAAGCTTGGTGCTCTCGGAAGTTGAAGGACCGCTCTCGTTTTCTTTTAACCACCACTTTTACGCCTTGTTTCTTCCCTAGCCTCGAGCTAGTAGTAAGTGACTCTAAACCTCTTCTTGATCTTGTCTAGAGTGGTTAATAAGAGATTTGTCGGATAAAAATCGTGAACACTAAAAATCAAAACTAAAAAGTCTTGCTAGAGTGATGAACTTGTTGGTTAAAGAGTAAATAATGGTGAAACATGGTAATACAAGATGAATCTGAAATATATGAGTTTTAGTCTGCTGTAAATAACTTATAACCTGTTGTAAATCATTATTAGAATGAATGGTAATCATATGTGTGCGTTTTAGTAGCCTTTAGACTGAAAACAGCTTGCTGATGTGTATTTTCAGCCGCCTTTAACAGGCTGTAAACAGGTCATAAACTTAACGAAAAACCGATATTTTGAATCTAAAATATGTTATTATGAAATACGGTTCTAATGGCACCGGAATCGTAATTTTTGGACTCCGTTTACTATTTTTAAAGTGTTAATTTGTAACAACAACTTAAGCTGAATTTTGACAGCAATAAATGGGTGTCATACTTTCAGTCATAACCTGAGTTTTGTGATGAATCGGACCATGAAATTTGTACAGTAGATGAAAACCGATGCATTTGTAATTACCCCACTGGAATTTCATAAATCGGACACTCGAGGAATTTTAAATAAATTATCCCGTGGACTGTGGTCAGAAAAATATAAATCTGAGTTCAGCCCGGAAAATAAATTTTTATAAAATATTGGTAAGGAACTGGACCCCGATATTTTTACACAATAAAATATGGAACGTTTAAGACATCTTGTAAAAATTTGGGAATTTTTGGAATAATTTAACTATTTTATTAAAATGTCCGAAAACAGCCGGTTTTGAATATAAATGCTGAAATGACATAAGTTGTGACTCGCGTGTCTAAATGTCGAGTATGCTATCTGTGAATGATCTAACATGTTATATATGTTATGTGCATATAAATTCCTCGTCCTTGAGACGTGTTCAGGAATGTAAATTCCTCGTCCTGTTGGGTCGTGTTAGACTTACTGGACTAGAACTCTATCAGCGAAGTCCTTCCCTTTTTGTATCGACTTAATCGCTGAGGCTATGGCGAGCGGGTCATTAGTTAATAGCGCTATTAGGTTTAACAAACCGCACACCGTGCCAGTTGGACGGGTGTGTACTAATGGACTATGGCACGTCGGTGGTGATAGAACACCGACGCTAGGGCACAATTCATTTCTTTTGTTAGTAGTCGATATGATAAACGAGTCTGGTAGTTTAAAATACTGGGGCAGCTCCCCACAGCCAAAGTGCCGGGCTGGATAGCCAGGGAAGGTGGACATGGGATGGTTAACTAATAAACGTTTTCGAACTATGGGGTAACCCCCACGGCTGGACGGCCGAATGAGATTAAACTATGTTTTTTTGGAAACAACACTAAAATGGACAACCAACCGTGAACTCACTCAACTTTGTTGTTGACTCGTTATTACATGTTTTGCAGGTCGTTAGATGCTATGGGGCTTGCACATGGAGGTGGTCGTTGTGGGATGCGAACTGATATGTCCCGTACTTAATGAATAAACTTCATGAACTTATTAAACCTACGTTTTGGACTTTAAACTTATGAACTTTGGACTTATGTTTTGAACTTATGTCTTATGCTTCCGCTGTTAACCTAAAACCGGTTTACTTCCTTTTGGTCACCAATCGTATTGTGTTTGGTTTTATTTACTTAATTATGTTGTTCAATATGATTGGTGGCTCTATCCTGGTCATGTCACGTCTCCAAGCGGTGATACTCCGCATGGTGGATTTTGGGGGTGTGACATGCATGATCGAAGATCTAATCGTGATAGAGAAAGAAGACAAAGACTGCCAATACGTTGAAAAAAATAGCAAACAGGACTACTATTGTAATTTGCAAGAAGGGTACTTTTGTAATTATTTAGATTAAAAGAGAAAGGGTAGGTAGCAAGCCACCGACCTTTCTCTTTAATATTATATAAATATATTAAGTATACCTTAACGCATAAATATCGTACAATACCACTTTTGTAATTAAGTGGAAACATCATGCGTAATTTATTAGGGGGACGGGGTGCTCCGTTACGGAGGTGCCATCACGCGTGGAATGCAAGGGAACACCGCCGCCACCCATATTGATCACGCGTGGAACATATAACGCGTTGAGATTTTCACACATGAAGAACTTGGATGTTGATGCAATTCAGTTTTTTTTGAATGATTTTGATAGTGCCTGGTGAGTGATGGGCATTTACACTAAAAAAGAAAGAATCACGTGATGACATTATGGTATATAATTTTTTTTTTTGACAGATGAACTTCACAACAAACGGCTAATTCACACCCGCAAGACGCAGGCCCACCACCACTCATTACCAGGACTATGTTGTCTTAACCGGGCACACGCCTAGTCGAGAAGGGCGTTACGCTGTCCTCGAGAAAATTTCCAGCCTCCTGCCACATGACAGGAGTTGCACCATCCACAAAAGCCGACCCTCTGGAGTAAATACACTGTAGTAGAAAACTCGGGTGGGATCTAGAGTCGAACCTGAGTCCTTCCGCATCATTTCCAATGCATCAACCAGCTGGGCTGGAATCATTTGCTCATTATGGTATATAATTGAAACATTATTATATATATCAAATGCCATCGTATGTTTGCGCTAGGGATTTTTCCCACTTTTGGCTTTTGCCACTGAAGTTTGTCTTCTTTGATTTCCACCCTCAGCAGACAAAACAACAAACAACTCTCAGGTGGTGTTTGTTTTTTGGCCAGAAGTGCTTCTGGCCACTTATGTCTGCGTCGCGCAGACGCGCGCAGACGTTTGATGTCTGCAGCTTGTTTGTTTTCCGGAAGCACTTCTCACCAAAAAGGTCTTCCCCACCTCTTCCCCAAGCAGACATGTCCCAACCTCTTCCAACTTCTTCTCTCTGCCACGCATCACCCCTGCTCCGCCACCGCCACCGCCACCGCCACCACCTCCACCCCCGACACCACCTCATCCGCCGCCCACCCCTGCTCCGCCACCACACCAAGCCGAAACAAACCTAGGTCAAACCCGAAACTGAAACCCGCCGCCCACCCCTGCTCCTTTCTCGTTCTCTCTCTCCGATTTCTCCTATCTCTCTCTCTCTCTCTCCTTATTTTTGTGCTTGTCATTCACCGGAGAAGTGGAAGAATGAGGGTGTGGGGGTGCAGTTGTCGTCTTCAATCAAAACAGAGGTGGAGGGGGGTGCTTCTTGCCCGACGGAGCAAACCGCCGGCAGCCACCGGCTCCGCCGGTAACTCCGGTCGCCGTACAGAAAGAGAGAGATCGATGGAGGAGAGTGTGACGGGGGTGGTTGCGACGGGGGAGGTTTGTGGTGTAGTGGTGACGGTGGTGGCGGTGGGTATGCGACCAGCTTGGTGGTGGTGATGAAGGCAGAGAGGAGAGAGATCGAGGGAGGTTGAGAAGTGATATATGTTTGAAGTTGCAACAATCTGGTGTGTGTTGAGAAGAGTGATAAGATGTTTTTATAAAATAAAAAAAACAAACCCTCTTCTTCTTGCAGACTGCAGACCTTTGGTCCACCTCTTCTCCTGCAGATGCCTGCAGATGTGGTCCGCAGACTGCAGACCTTTTCCCGCAGAAAAAACATCAATCTCTTATAATACGCGTGTCTTCTAGCCCTTCTGTTCCACTCCTTTTCTTCTTGATGTCTGCGACCATTGCTGCTCTCACTGATCTTTGCAAGGTGTATGTGCCGTTGTCTTCCAGTGTCACCATCAACGTGACCACCACCGTCCTCCGCCTCTTTCCCACTTCTGCCGTCACGCGCAGCCGCTCCAAACCCTCTCCTTCAACCCCCGAAGACTCAACCCCTGAAGACCCACGAGAGAGAGAGATCGGAGAAGATATGGGAGACAGAGACGTAGTAGGCTCTCCGGCGTCGACATGGGGGATCCGCCGCACATGACTCCGATGTCGAGATGACCAAGGGGATCCGTCAGCGGAGAGGTTTGTGCTCTACGGCGTCGACATCGGTGAAGAGGTATCCACCGGACGGAGGCAATCTGGCAACAGGTTATGTGTTCTTAATATGTATTGTACTCTTACTGTTGGTTATGAACCGTAATACATACTAAAGATTTGGTTATTAACCCTAACTAATTATTTGCAGGAGTTCTCTGTTTCTTTATTATGCTTTTAGAACAAAGTAACAAAGAAAACCTGTCTTCTTATTAAATTTGTGATTCTTATTTTTTCTCTTGGCTTCATTACTTCACGTCTCTTTGCCTCCTTCTTGAAGCTTGCAATTGAGCCCTTGAATCCTTCTTACTTTTGCGATTTCCGCAGCCACTGCTCTGGTGATCTGCCAACGCCATTTTTAGTGTCTGCAGTCAAACATGTGTATTCAGGGAAATCCTCGATTTGGGCGTGTCACCATCTTCCATTCGAAGCTTCGGTCACTTTCTTCTCCAGCGCCTTTTTTTCAGGTTAGTGTTAATGTTCGTTGCTGTGTATTGTTTGTAAATCCTGATTTTCCGTATTGTTTTACCTCGATTTGGGCGTGTGTTGCTGTTAGCGTTTCGTTGATGTTTATTGTCTGTGGATTGCACTGATTTGGCATCATGATGTTGGTTGTAACTTTGTCAATGTTTCTAAGTAAAAAAAAAAAAAAAAACCTTGCCATCGATATGCGTTTTGAATCATGAATTCTGTGGAATTCATATGTGGCCGTGCTGCATTATTTTCGTGGTCAAATTCCTACTTAGGAGTGCGGCATAAAGTGACGGGTAATAAAAAGTGAGAAATTCCTACACTGTAAGTGACAATTTTGTTATGCTCGATGGAATTTTGATGGTAGCTTAAATGCTTAATGTATCTGTTAATTCATGTATTTAAACAACTTTTTTTTTTGTTTCAGGTTATATACATGTTGAATTATTTTATAGTTGCATGGAGGAACCATCGAAGAGTTCAGTTGTATTGAAGTTTCCCCAATGACTTAGCTGGTAGGACTTAAAGCTAATTATAGACTTGATTAGATGACGTAAATTAGTGTAAAAGTACTTCATTTGCAATAATTTGATTATAAATTTATAAGCCATATGATATAGTGTTATTCTTATATAAGTGTTGTTTGTTCGTTTGAAGGTTGTTTACGTAAGTTCAAAAGGAATGGTCTCAACCAGAAAAGTTAATATACTGCATCTAACAAAGTCAAGTGGTGAGTATGCAAATAATATAATTAATTTGTTTGCTTTGTGGATTGAGTCTGCTAATGGTTGGATCAAAGTGAAGATTTAAAAAGAAAAGAATGAGTAAAGATTTAAAAAAAAAATCAAAGTAAAGGTTTTATGGACACGATCTTATGTATAATTACATTGTTGTTGCTAGGCTTGGAGCAATATGCTTATCTGCAGTGAGTGCTTTGGACAACACATTAGAAACTGTGGAAACATTGGATAATGGGCAGGCCAAATTTGATGATATTTTTAACTTGCCTTCGATAGAAGCAGCATGTGCCAAGATCAAAAGTCTTGCAAGGGCCAACGAACTTGATTCCTTTATAATTTTTGTAATAAATATTGCCTGAGCTTCTACGAAAGAATCCCCTATCATGAAAAACGAGGTAAAAATGACAACTTTATTAAGTTTTTAAAGAAATAATTATTACTGTAATGTCACATAATTTGTCGGTGAAAGTGATCAAGTATGAGTTATTATGTTATACGAAGCCACCAAGAAAACAACAGGAACAAAGCGATTATCTATTTGTTGTAGACTTCGTATAGTCGGTGGCGTAAGTACCATTTCAGTATAAATTGTGGTGTAAAGGACAATCAATGCATCGATATGCCCGGTATGGGTTCCTACATAGGTCATAATAGATGATCATTTTTGAATATGATAAGAAAATATCTCTCATTACAATAACAATCCATTTTTTTAATAAAGTTCTTTAGGAGGTTGTATGCTAAAAATATTCAGATTCGACAATATTGACCCGTTTTAATAATTATATCCATTTGACCCACTACAGTCACAACTTTTTTGTTGCTAACTACCAACAGAAAGATCATGACACTTGAATCATTAAATTTTGACACTGCGACCCTTAATACGTGCATTGAATATGAATTGGTACAACGGTAATGGGTATTTATACTCAAGCAGCCCATGGGTTGCTTAAGTAGGCTTTCTATGTGTTACTTTGAAATAATGTTTCTGCTATTTTGTTCAGGCATTTTGCTAACCAGGAAGATGAAGAAGTTGCCAAACATGAGGTGTTGGAAGGTGGGATCTTGCAATGTGGATGTTGAAGATGCGATACGTGGGTTTAACAATAGTTGGGATACTGATCTGATAGTCGGCCAGCACAATTGTTGACATCACACGAATGGTATTGAAAATTTAGTCACATTGCTAACAAAATATTGCAAGTTTAATGTCTACTAGGAATCATGATCCTTGATACTTTATCACATAATTATTGCCACAAAGTTAGCTTTGTAGCACATGTCGTGAGTGTGAAATATTTTTTAATGTTGTGATGCATAAACCATATGTGTCGCATGCTTAAAACTTGCAAGTTTCATGGGGCAAAGGAAACATACTTAGTTGTTTATTGTTTTTTCTAAATCGATTCCTGTCATTTAGAAGGGTTGGTGGAGTGCCTCACAGGCGAGAAGGATGTGCTAGATCGTCTGACAAAAAATCAAATTGCAAGTGGTAGTTTTTTCAAATTACTTTGGTTTAGCTGACGCGGGTTTTAGTTTTTTAGCCGCTTTCACACCCCGCCGCAACGCGGCGGGTCTTAACACTAGTTAACATTATAACGTATACCTTGCTGTGACATACATATCATTATGGTACATAACTGAAACATTAACATTGTAACGTATACCTTGCTGTGACATCCATATTTAATAAAGTTCTCGAAATCAATCATATGATTATATGCGGAAGTTCGGTCCCATGATTATTTTTTTATAATATTGAAAACTTGGTTTCATCATCAAGGTATCATACTCATACTTACAAAACATCAGGATTTAGTTAATTTAAATTTTGGAAAACAACATTTGGCGAAATGATCCTTGGTGCATATACAAATCATGAAACCAACATCTAGATATGGCTTTCGTGTTTTCTCGAGCACTTGATCACCAACCACCAACTCATACATGAGCTTTATCCAAGGCATTACAACATGTCAAAATACATGAATCAAGAACAAATAACACTCTATTTCAATAGATTCAAACAGATTCAAGATACAATAAAAAAAAACAGAACTCACAACTCACCGGTAGATCACCAACATGATGATCCGCAAACACTCTAAACATGATCTAAAAGACGAACACAAGTTCTCAACACAAGATCTACAATAACAATCTAGATCTAATAAATTTGACTAAACCCTGCAACAAGTGATAATATCTCAAAAGTGAATGAAAGATGAGATCATTTATATATGATCCACAAATAAGTCTGCACCAACCCGCTTCCATTCTACTCCACAACTCTAGCCCAAGCTTCTTATCCAAGCCCATGAGTCCAAGAGTCAAAGCACATCCAGTCCAAGGCCCCCATGTATACAATACAAATAAAGGGTGTATGCATTAATAGAGGTGCACAAAATAACCGGTTAATTAACCGTAACCGGTTTTTAACCGAAACCGTAACCGGTTAATAACCGATTTAGGAATAACCGGTTCAATAGGTTATTTAACCGTAGGTTAGTAACCGGTTATAAGTGTTTAGTATAATAACCGGTTATTAACCGGTTTTTTTAAACCGGTTTTTTAACCGATAGACTGGTTAACCGAAAAATTCAAAAAAAAGGCAAAAAAACGGTTAATAACCGAAAATAACCTGTTAATTAACCAAACCGATTAAAGTAATTAACCGGACCAGTTAAAAAAAAATAACCGGTTAAAGTAATAACCGGTTAAAGCATTAACCGGTTAAAGTCAAAAAGTCAAATTAACCGGTATAACTGGTTAACCGAACCGGTTATTAAAATTAACCGGTTTGTGCACCTCTATGCATTAATAGCATAAAAAAAAATAATAAAAGTGAAAGTATGCATGTACATAATTTAATAAAACACCGCAAGTTAGTACTAATTTTGAATATGGTCATATACGAACAAGATACAAATTTCTCAACTAAAAATATATTAAAGTCTCCAAACTAAAATATGTCCGACAAAGGCTACCCTAGCTTAGCATAAACAATGGTTGTAAAGCCAGTGTAGATGTAGGATCTGAGTTTGTAATACTTGTGAGTGTAACAATCAAAGAACAAACAATTTATAAATTGTTATGCAAATATAGTAAACACACAAGCATAAAGATATATCAAAAGCTGTTTTATATTGAAATCCCAAGATTACAATTATAGTATAATGATTTTACAATCTCCCCCTCAGCCTGATCACTCACAAATATGTTCGTACAAAACAGAATGTGATAAAGTGATAAATGTATGTCTAACATGTGTGATCCATTTATACTAAGTACAAAAGGTCTGTTTGCAACCAGTTGACATCACCTTAATAGTGACATCTAACAATCCTAACAGAAAAGATTCCACAGATGTTAGCTTGAGAAACCTTTGTTCTTCAAACTGTTGTTGACTTATATCAAACATCTGTTTGGCCACAACAGATGTTTGGTCTTTATGATCAGTGCTTTGCTTCAACAGAGCTTTGGCCTTGAACAACAGTTTCTTCTTTTTCAACAGTGGTTCCAAGGCTTCAAACAAATCTTTGGATGTCTTGAAATAAATGTTCTTATTAGTGTTCAGATTCACTATCTTTGGGAGGAGAATGCTTCATTTACTGTTTATTACTTGATCAAGAGATCATGTTTTGTCTTTTAAATATCATTTGTTCTTTTGTAGGTCCAATAGTAGAACAAAGACCATGGGCATAGGACTTCAAGATCCAATGTAGAGTTAGCATATAGCGTACTTTACATTAGGGCATGTGTTTTTGGGCAACCTCTTATTGGCCTGTTACCTTTCCCCTTGTATAAATCCATCTAAATCATGTTTAGAACACAAAGCAAGTTATAGCCATATTTAATCACAAACCATGGTTCATATCTCCTTAAAATATACAAAACTCTAAGAATTTCTATTTATACCTATTTATCAAACCTTTATATTAGTTTTTAAGATATTATACAACTCATTAAGATTATAGAATGGACACTTACATAATACCATATCAAATATAACGAAAACTCATTTACCAAACTGGATACCTATGCAGTCAATAGCGTGCTATAGCGTTAGCGGACATACAAACCAGGGCTATTAGCTGAAGTAACACGAACATTTAGAGAATAGGCACTAAATGTTACACGCACTGAAATATCTACAACAATGGGTAAAGCCGAGAATATATTCTAGCATGTTGATTCAAAAACCATAGAATCGGATTAGATTAATTAAGAGTCAAGGAATTGCCATTATCATATGGGAGTCATGGAAAGACATGGAATGTAGAAGGTGGGGCGGTTTTGTTAGCACTTGCAAGCTTGTTAAGAAGGAACCTTTACAACTTACGGTTGATCAAGTCATATATTAGGAAAATATTGGTGGGTTGGGTGAAGGTTTGGTATTAAGTATTTAGAATAGATACAGGGGGGCAGTAGCTAAGCCCATGCCTCCCTGTATCTATTCTAACTACTTAATACCAAACCTTCACCCAACCCACCAATATTTTCCTAATATATGACTTGATCAACTGTAAGTTGTAAAGGTTCCTTCTTAACAAGCTTGCAAGTGCTAACAAAACCGCCCCACCTTCTACATTCCCTGTCTTTCCATGACTCCCATATGATAATGGCAATTCCTTGACTCTTAAGTAATCTAACCCGATTCTTTGTCGAACCGATTCTATGGTTTTTGAATCAACATGCTTTCCACTTGCATCCGTCACATAGAATATGTTCTCGGCTTTACCCATTGTTGTAGATATTTCAGTGCGTGTAACATTTAGTGCCTATTCTCTAAATGTTCATGTTACTTCAGCTAATAGCCCTGGTTTGTCTTGCTTGCATAGCTCCAACCTAACACATTCACAGGCTCTTCTCTTGATGGCGGCTCCCAAACATAGTGTCACGCGTTGTTTTTCAGCTTCCGAACTAATCGCGATTCCATTTGTATGCCTGATAAAGAATTCCTGTAACATAAAAAAGATTAAAAATTTAGCAAATTAACAAAAACCCATGACAAATAAATAAATAAATAAAATCAACATTTTTTTATCTTTTTATAATAAAGTGGTATGAAAATTGTACCATATATGCTCTTGTCTGCGTGGTGGCAATAGTGGCATGGAAGACTATGTATTGCATATCTGTTAGAGTGAACACGACATCAAACAAAAGCTTGGGTCTATCTTTACACTGGATGTTAACAACAGAGTACCCTTTTTCTAAACAATTCTGAACTGATACAGCAGGGGAATTTTCACCACTTGCTTTAATAAACAAGGACCACTCATTAAATTTTTCCCTCTCATCCAATAAATCTGTAATATTTGAAGAGTTTCCGGACACGTGTTGTGTTGCCTTATGATTCGAGATAAATTTCCGATGTGTTACATCCGAGATCTCCCAATTCATGATAAGTGTGTTTAGAAGCCTTAAGGGGAGGATTAGTGGCAGATGAGGTGTTCAAAGGAGGAAGAGTGTGGCAAAAAATTTAGGAGAGGTGGCACAAGAAAAAGAATGCAGCTGTCAGCTACATTCTGCTGTTAGCGAAGGCCTTACAGACCGTAAAGCGTTCTACCTTACGGTCCGTAAGGACCTTGGGCGCGCAGGAATTTTAAATTCCTTACAGACCGTAGGAGATTACCCCTTGCGGTCCGTAAGGACTTTTAGATCCTCAACTTGATTCCATGTCCCAATTAAATATATTTTATCCCCCGCCTCCAACAAATCTGGAAATTCTAGAGAGTTTTCAGACACATGTTGTTTTATTGTCACACCCTGATTTCCCGGTGGGCCCGAACTTGGGGTTTATACGTGACAAATTGATATAGATATTCACAATTAACACAGCGGAAGTCTTGGGAGTATAATATAATTATTACAAAGTACAAATGTCCAAATGTTCAAAAATAATATACAGACAAATGTCAGACGCTTTTGGATCTTTTAGTACACTTTGTCTGTATATTATTTTTGAACATTTGGACATTTTGTCACACCTCGATATTTTAACCACAAACCGGTAGTCCCGGTGGGGAGTATCATGACGTTGTTGATATCATCATAGTCAAATATGCACAGTTTATAGCACAGCGGAAGGCTTGGTAGAAATTACTATTACAAACCGAAAGTTCAAAGTACGAATTAAAATAATATACAGACGGTTGTAAAGAAAAGGATCCACAGGCGGGTCTAAATATAATACAAAACATGTTCGACAGACTTAAGGCATTACGAACTTGCAAGATTCTCTATTTAACGCCCAGAAGCTCCTAGCCTAGTACGTGTAGTACCTGTCATTTAGTCTTTTGAAAATACGTCAGTTTACACTAGTAAATACAATTAACCGACTCTTTTGAAAAACATTTATAAAAAATTGATTTAGATGCACAAGTCACAAATATTCTTTTATAATTTGGGATAATTATATATAAATAATCTTGTATATAGATTTACATGTTTGTCAATCATTTAGGGCCCGGTATAGAAGCCGAGGCATGATTAACCGACACACCACTAATATAAACCCACAAGGAGTTATCCCCAACAATGTGGGTATATCTTTTTACATACGTAACTGTCAGGTGTATGCCTACACCCCGTGCTTAAGTCGTGGCCATTTGCAATTAAATGAGCCAAGGATATCCAGGACATGGTCGCATTAACCCCAAATGTTTATGTTATCAAGCAAAACAGATTAAAACGGGGTATGTAATTTATTAATCACAATCTGATTAAATGATTCCATACCCGACCAAGCGGTAATATTTTACCGTATCCCAAGCCCGTATAAGGGAAAATAAGTTAAAAGTATTTACCTGAGTTTCTAAATTCAAGATCTATCTACTAAGCAGTATAATGCAATTAGACTCGTGAAGGTAGCTTTTACTGGGGCTTCCTAATCTGGAACGAAGGTTTTATTAACCTATTAGATTACTAACGTGTCTTATTTAAGTCATAGACTTAGACCGGTTAGTTTAAAGGATGACCAGATTGGAATGTAATTTTAGACCTGACAAGTATGGAGGCATGTATTATATGGGTAAACTAAATACATTCTGGATTTTGAAGTTAAAACGATGAAGTCTAACCCATTTTGGCTAATTTATGCAAACTAGTTACATAAACCACACCGAACGCGTATATACATAAACGGGTAACCGGATGAGTCATATACAAGTTTAATAAGTTATTATGCTTAAAATGTGTTATGATATCAGTAGGATATCAACAAATATGCCCAAAAGATTCTAAAACCCTATTAAGTCTCATAAGGGCATTTTGGTCATTTTATGATTTATAAAAGAGGTTTACATGAAAATTGAGGTTCTGGTCATAAACCTTCTGTAAAAATATTTAATTTGTGTTATATTAGCAGTAGGATATCATATATATGTGTGGTTTACCATTTATGGCCAAACTATGCCCCGAAAGGGCATTTTGGTCATTTCACACATAGTTTTAAGGACTTATTTGGGATTCTGAGTTCATGACTTATACCTACTGTAAAAATATTAGAAATGGTTTATAAAATTAGTAAGTAAAAAGTTTTGGGTGCTAAGTATGGTTTAAAACCATACTATGCACCTTATTGTCGTAAAAATCGCTAAATGACGACTATTTCGATGTTTAGGAAATTCTGAGGTTATGACCAGCTTTGAATGGTCAAAATAATTTATTTATCATATCATATCAGTAACAAAAGTTTCTTGCACGTTAATCTTATTTAAAACCCAATTTATGTGTGAAAAGGGCATAATCGTCATTTATTAATATAATACGAAACTCATGCATAAACTCAGTAAGTAATCTGAGTTGGAATCCCAATTAGTCCTAAATATGATATCATAACAGTGAGTAATGAATTTTTATGTCAAAATTATGTTCAAACTTTATTTGCATGCAAAATGGTATTTTAGTCCTTTTAAAAGCATGTTTTACGATTTATTATATAATCTCAGTTTGTGACCAGAAGATAAATGTCAAAATATGTTAAATAACATTACTAATCAGAATGTAATTTATTTACATGGTTGTTTATGTTAAAAATCTCATTTTTGACAAAAAGGGCATTTTAGTCAACATTAAGCATAATAACGAAATCAAGTAAATAAACTCATATTACTAAGGGACCATGTAATATAATCTCATAGGGTTATACTACAATAAAATATGGTCACAAAGGAATCTTAATGCATAAAGAAACTAAGCAGAACTGAAAGTCAAAGCAAAAGTCAAGCTTTTGTGACTTTCGGTTACGAACCGAGCCTAAACTTAGAATTGTCGGGTTGAACATGTTTAGACATGTTCTAATAATGTTTACCAAGTTATTAGAGTGATAAAACATATTTTATAACCTCTACATTATCATATTTGAATTTATTTAAAAACTGACTCGTTTGACTTTTTATGTTAATTACTTTGACCCGACAATTAACTAAGTAAACGTGGTAATTAGGAGGTGCCCTTTTGAGGGATTAACACCTACCTAATTACAATCACGTAGCTATATTCGCCTTGAACAATGGCTGGACCGTTTAGGTCTAAACCGAAAGTCAAATCCGAATTGCGGCGACTTTGACTTTCGGCTTTTAATTGCATAAAAACCGAACTAAGGGGGCTAAGGACACTTACAAAGGGTCCTAGCTCGAAAATTGAACTACGGAGAGCTTCCTTTTGATCAGGAACCTCAGAGAAACCAAGCTAGAGAGAAGAGTTTGTAATTTTGAAGTGAGCAAGGAAGAATGAGGGGTAAGGGACCTATTTATAGTGCAAGAGGAGGTCTCTTGTTGCTACTAGGTGTCCAGGGGAGTTAGGAGAGCTTAACAAGTGTCCATAGACGTGTCCCAAAACAGCTAACAGCCCCTAGTATCGATTCTAAATTGTTTTGGCTGTTTGTGTGGCATGCAAGCAAATTTTCTGCCCAGTACCAGTCCTTACGGACCGTAAGCATATACCTCATACGGTTCGTAACCGCTTTTGGATTGTTTCGCCCAGATACAGTCCTTACGGACCGTAAGCCTGAACCTTTTACGGTCCGTATGCAATTGATCAGAGAACTAAATTTTTAAACTTTATATATTTGGCCCCTCAACTTTTATTATTCAATATCAATCATTCCCGAGAGCATGTTTTAACATTATAAAGCCCCGGGGTTGATAAAAGGTCACTAAGAGGAAAAAATTAGCATGTTGCCACTTTCAGCCCTTCAAAGTCAACTTATTACCCGTCTAGGTTTTTTTTGACACGTGTCTTCGTATTATTGGGTATGATTTTGCGAGGTGTTACATCCTCACCCCCTTAAAAGAAATCTCGACCTCGAGATTTACTGAAATAAGTAAGGGTACTTCTGTCGCATAGTGGATTCAACTTCCCATGTATATTCTGGTCCTCTATGGGTATCCCATTTCACCTTCACAATTGGTACATGTTTCCTTTGAAGCTTTTTAACCTATCGATCCTCAATCGATATAGGTTTCTCGACAAACCTCAGGCTTTCATTTATCTGCACGTCTTTATGAGACACTGCTAGCGACTCATCAGCTAAACATTTCTTTAAATTGCAGATGTGGAACACATTGTGAATTCCACTAAGCTCTTCAGGTAAATTTAGCTTATAGGCCACACTCCCGACACATTCGATGATCTCGAATGGTCCGATGTATCTTGGGCTTAGCTTGCCCTTTTTACCAAATCTCATTACTCCTTTCCAGGGTGACACTTTGAGGAACACTTTATCTCCTACCTCGAATTTTAGAGGTTTGCGCCTCTTGTCTGCGTAGCTCTTCTGCCTATCTCTGGCAGCTTTTAGATGATCGCGGATCTGAACAATCTTCTCCGTCATCTCAAGGACTATCTCAGGTCCTGATAGCTGGGTTTCTCCAACTTCCGCCCAACAAATGGGCGTTCTGCATTTTCTTCCATATAAGGCCTCAAAAGGCGCAGCCTGAATGCTCGTATGGTAACTGTTGTTGTAGGAGAACTCAATCAGGGGAGGATGATCATCCCAACTTCCATCTAAATCAATGACACATGCCCGAAGCGTGTATTCGAGTGTTTAAATCATACGCTCGCTTTGCCCATCCGTCTGAGGATGATAAGCAGTACTGAAATTCAAACGAGTGCCTAGAGATTGTTGGAAACTTTTCCAAAAATGAGAAGTGTATCTAGTATCTCTATCGGATATAATAGACACTGGCACTCCGTGGAGAGATACGATCTTATCCACGTATAATTGGGCTAATTTATCGGAGCTATGCATCTCCTTGATGGGCAAGAAATGAGCCGACTTAGTCAGTCTGTCAACTATGACCCATATTATATCATTCCCATGTCTCGTCTTAGGTAATTTGGTGATGAAATCCATAGTTACCATCTCCCATTTCCATGTGGGAAGTTCTGGTTGTTGTAGTAAACCTGACGGCTTTTGATGTTCGGCTTTAACCTGTGAGCACGTCAAACATTTAGCTACGTGTGTGGCTATGGATTTCTTCAAACCCATCCAACAATAGTTTGCCTTCAGATCTTGATACATTTTGTCGCTTCCCGGGTGAACTGAATATTTAGAATTATGAGCTTCTTGGAGGATTATATCTCTAAGTCCTCTATGAATTGGAACCCAGATTCGACCATTCAATCTGAGGATTCCATCATTCCCAGGTGACAACTGATCAATAGTCACACCTAATTTTTCTTCTGAAAGTTTATCTTCCAATACAGCTTCTTTCTGTACTGCCAACAACTTTTCGTTTAGACTGTTCTTTAGTTCAATTCTCTTAGCATTGATCCGTATAGGTTTGACTCTTTCTTTCCTGCTTAGAGCATGAGCGACCACATTCGCCTTGCCAGGTGTCGCAACCCCCGACCCCTGCCCGGGAGCGGGCGGTCACGAGCCTCAGAGCGGGTGGTATCGGTGTTTATTAATTTGGCAGCGGAATACATCAGGACCGTAGTTAGGAAATATTTTTATCAGAGTAAAACACCGCACTTTTTATAAAAATAATTTATGGAAATAAAATTCCAAATTCACTTGATAATACATTGATAGGGATAAACCTAATTATTGAAAACAAAATGTAGCCACTATTCCAAGCCTTCAGTGCTCTCCAGCTGGCTTCTATTGGGCTTTCATATTACGTTACCTGAAACGCGTTTAAAAACATTTTGTCAGCAAGAAATACTGGTGAGTGCATCCCAGTTTAATCAAAATAGGTTTTTATCATTTTACAGTATTGAGGGCGGTCGCGCAATTAAATTTGTTTATATTTCTACCTTAATTACCACCCACGATATAGTCAACCCGACTTGTGGTCATGTTACTACTCACAGTGTAGTAACAAATTTTGTATACAAAACCCCAACATACCGACGATAACTGTAGAATACAAATACTCAATCACTGTTAATTATAAGGTAAAACAATTGAGGTTTTGTAAAAACAATTTACAAAAAGATTTATAAAAAGAGAATGTACTCACTTTGCAAGTTTAGACAATACTAAGGCTTTCTGAGAATCTCCTGATTATTATCTATTAAATCAAATAATGCATACGTGTTAGTAAAATAACCCAATTCAATTTAACCGTACAACTCGAGACAGAATTCCAATGACTGAGTCGGGCAGAGCCGAGATGCATTACGGAAATTCTAAATCAATCGGGTGTACACAGAGACAGAATTCCAATGACTGAGTCGGGCAGAGCCGACATGCATTATGGAAATTCTAAATCGATCGTGTAGGGTAATAGCAGGGTTATAGTACTTACAACGAGGCAAAGCTTCGCTAAATAGTGGGTATTATGCCTGAGCAGAGTTTCTATTATAAAGAAGTTGAGAGAGAATTCAGAAAATGAACTGCTGAACAAATGAGCTCGAGCCCTCCATTTATAGGCTGCTGGGCCACTTGGTCGCGCCCCGCGAAAGAGAAGGCTAGGGCCTTCGCGGCCCGCGAGAGACCACGTGTCTTGCTATAGCTTTGCTGAGTCAGGGGTAGCTTTGCCGGTCACCTGACACGTGGCACACTTGTGTGCCGGCCAAGTAATGGATGTCGCGCCCCGCGAAGGACCAAAGGGTCTCTATCGCGGCCCGCGAGCGACTGCCAAACTCAGTTTTTGTTGATTTTTCTAAGTGTAGGGCTATTCTGGGTCCAGTTTTCACGTACGGGGTATACTTTAGGACATTTCGGGTGTCCAAAATATTTTGGAGGGTTGTTATACCAGGATGGTAGCGAATTTCACAATCGTAATCGTTCAATGTTTCCATCCAATGGCATTGTCTCATATTTAGATCTTTCTGGCTAAATAAGTGCTGGAGACTTTTGTGATCTTAACATATCACACATTTAGTGCCAGAGTTTCCTTTCTTTTTCTTATCAGAACGTTGTGAGTTATCATCCTCTATCTTTCTCTTCCCTTCATCAGTAGTCTTTACAGACTTATTCCTAACAATATCCAGTGTTAGGGATAGAGACAGATCCACTGCTGACCGGTAGGTTGCAGGCTTTGAAGCCTTCACATGTCCCTTCAGCTCGGGAGCCAAACCACCAATAAAGCGGGCAATATGCTTTGGTTCTGGTGTTACCAAATAAGGTACCAATCTAGACATGGAGTTGAAGCTAGTAATATAAGCTCGACAATCTAGGTTTTTCATAACCAGAGTTAGGAAATCAACTTCAACTTTTTCCACTTCGTGTTGCTGGCGGAAAGTTTCTTTTATCAGTTCTACAAATTTATCTCATGACAGATTATAAAGTGGAATTTTCCCCGAGGCCTGTATCAGTGCCCTCCACCAAACTAGGGCATCACCCTTAAAAGACTGAGATACAAACTTTACAACATCTTCCTCAGCACACCCACTAATGTCAACAACTGTCTCCATCTCGTCTAGCCATTTCATACAATCTATGGCACCTTTTTCATCAGTAAAGTCTCTTGGCTTGCAAGAGACAAAGTACTTATAGGAACAAACTTTGGAACGTGGTTCCTGGTCAAACACTATCTTCTTGGATGGTTGACTATTTTGATTTGACGAATGTTTGAGAGTCGTCCTTCTTAGATGTATGCGTTTTGGAAGGGGGTTTAGAATGAGCCACTGAATGAGTCTTGGTACGAGTAGCACTCGACTCCCTGAATACTCTGCCAACAGCTTTAGTTACAGTAGTGTCTATCATAGCTTGCAAATCAGCACCCATTACGTTTAATCTTGTGTTATTATTCCTTTCAGTAGGATGACTATGAGCTTCATCCGAGTCAACCATGGTGAAGCTTGAATGATATATATCAAATGACAACAACTTATTTAGTGGTCTTATGTCGAATCATCTTATTCGGTGATTCACTAACCATGGTATAATTAGACCACATTGGTTAATTGGTTAATCAGTTCACTACTAGAAAATTGGGCAATTGCCACCAAAAATTTGCCACCTAAAAAAACGGTAGCAAATTTAGCCACCAATTTCCCATGAAAATGTGAATTAGGCGTATTTGCGATGGCATGGTAGCTAGGCGGTCAAAAAAAAAAATTGTGACCATTTATTTTCGGTTGCAAATTGGTAAGAAAAATAATAATTTTTAAAATAACATGGCTAAATAAAAAGGTGTGATTGAATTGCCACCGTATTAGTGACCAATGAAATTTAAGCAGGTTTATTTCAATTGTTTTAATCTGATGCGCCATATGTTATCCATATTTCAAATAACCTCTTGATATCTCATGTACACCTCTCCACTAATTAGGGTTTTAATCACCTCTTGATATCTCCTGTACACCATTCCAGGTCTAAATCAAAAAACACCATCCGTCCACATATTAGGGTTTTGCTACTTCGCAATTCCAAGGTATAATTCTTGATTAGGGTTTTGCTACTTCTATTCCAAGGTATAATTCTTGATTTCCCATGACTTTTAAATCCTATGCCTCTTCTAAAATTTACCTTCAATTGACTTCCATTCCTGGAAGCCCAAATTCAACTTCTTGTTCTTCAAATGAATTAAATCTTGTTCTTTTCAAGATTTATTGTATGGATCGATAATTGGTACTTAGATAAATGCTCATTTCTTGAATTAATAGCAACTCATTTCGCTTAAAGACTCCAACCTTTGAATTTCTATGTGATTATTTTTTGTTTGTGTTTGATTTTACTAAAATATTGGAGTTTATGTTTGCATAAACTTGTATCTAAATTTTTTTTATAAACTTGTTGGGGTTCTTTAATTTCAATTTGGGATGGTGGGTTTGGTTGTAATTGTGTAAATTTGTTGTGAGATGAGTGTAGGCAAGCTGTTCGATAAAATGTCTCTGTGCGCAAAGTCACTGATAATGACAATAAATTGTCTTTTTGAGTTGGGTTTTCTGGATCTGAAGTCACTGATATAGAGTATATGTGTTTATTTTTATTTTTTGGCATACAGATTCACTAACTATCTGTTTCCTTACAATGTAGAATATGATATCACAGTGTGTGACAGTTGGAGGATCAAGATCATACTTTGTTGACCTGCTGCACGGTTTGTTGAAGTTTGATCCTGTAGACCGTCTCACCGCTCAATAAGCTCTTGACCATCCATTCTTCAGAAACAGTCCTGCATAAGCTGACAGCAGTTTTCCGGTATGGGTCCACCCAAAACAGCTGTTTTTAAATTTGTTTGTGGGTTGTAAATTTTAACTAATATATAGTGTATCAGGTATATACATGATGATTCCTTCTGCCGGCGATCACCAAATATTAACTGTAAGTTCAACTAATGGAAGATCATGGCTCGTTATACTTGCTTACAGCTCTTTAAGAAGTAAATAAACACTGTTTTTTCTCCATTAGTATTGTTTCTTACTATCATTTATACTTTCTTCCTTATAAATTTAAGCGCTCTCTCTCTCTCTCTCTCTCTCTCTCTTTCCTCAATGATTCGTCAAAGTAGAATGAAGAATCTTCAATCTCTAGTTTGGATCACTTTCGGATCTAACAATGGATCGACCAACCTCTACCGTTTTCAACTATTATATTGATGCTTTTTAATCGCTTCCCAACCTGTCTCTAGATCTTTGATTGTTTTAAGTTCAATTTGATTATGAAAAGTTGGGGATTGGTTTAGATCTGCTTCTAGCCTACAAGATTTCTGGTTTATGTACTCTTAAGTACTATCTTTGTTATAAAATTCACCAAAAGTCAACCCAGTTTACAGATCTTGGTTCCTTTGAGCTTTTAATACCATTAAATGGATGTGGAAAAAAATTGTATAAAGATGTGTTTCTGGAGTTGCTTACCTGCTGCTCTTGTTGTTAGATATCAAACTGTGTCCATAACAATTCAACTTTCCTTTACTAGGTAAATTTAACATATTTATTAGTTACAACTTATACAAGTTTTAGATCTGATTCATAGGAAACTACCTGCACTAGACATAAGTCTCCAATAAGTTTTTTGTGTCCACTACCAAAAACCTCATTTGTTTTCTTGAAATTATGCGCGTGTAGCATTTTAGTTCATCATATATTGTCCTAATATGGTTTGTATACCTTGCAGATATACGTGTTCCGACAACTAGGGGCGGCAATTGTTGACACGACCCGTCAACCTGACCCGTACCTGACACGAAAGAAAACAGGTTTGGGTCGACTAATACGCCCCGTTTAAAAAAAACGGGTCGGGTTCAGGTTGATACGTATTAAAAACGGGTCGGGTTCGGGTTGACTTGTATAAAAATGGGTTGACCCATTAATCCGTTGAACTATTTAGAAAGAAAACTTTTTATATTTTTGTTTTTGTTTTTTTCTGATTCCATTTTACATGCTTAGTTATAAAAACACATTATATTTTTTATTTGTTACACTCATACTCATCATTAAATTTATTATCGATAACCCGCTTAAAACCCAACAACTCGTTTATAAATCATCAACTTGTATGACTCATTTAAAAATACGAGTTAAACGGGTCAGGTTCGGGTTGACCCGAATTTATGTGGGTCGGTTTAGGGTTGAAGAAGCCTACAACAAACAATCGCACCGCCATAAGCTTCATCCGTGATTCTTTATTGTTTTTTTTTTTTTTTTTTTTTGGGTTTTTTGGATATGGGAAATCCAAATTTGAAAGATCTTGAGAGCTATTTGAGCATGCTGTTGAAATGGTATGCATGGTACTTTTCTTTAAAAACTTTGTTTGATATAAAAATTTGCCATCTTTTGTTGTAAGTAAGATACGCATATGTAATTTGAACTTTTTAATTATTTATGACTTAATCTGGTTTTTAAACATGGTTCAACTGATCCAACAAGTCTAATCAGTGCCAATAAGACGTACAGTTCACTATCCAGTCCGGTTATGAAAATATTGGTGTTAATTGGCATTTTCATTTTAAGCAGGATGAGATACTCTCACGTCTCAGTAGTTTATTAGTTACTGATTTTCTTTGCTTTGCAGTTCTTTTGATAAAGCTTGTGATTTGTTTACTCATAAGCTAAACGAGTTGTACTTTGATCTTAACAGCAGAGATGGACATGGGGCTTGAAGATAATCAACGATTCAAGAAATATTATTTTTTATATTATTATTGAGCTGCAAGTGATTCGGGATAGTAATGATTGCGGTAGGGTAATGTTGGGCTAGAGTTGACTTTGTGTAAAGTCAGCTAATGTGCTATATTTGCCAAGTCAACAATCCGTACAACATGATTGGTTAGAGGCAAAGGTATGGTCAAAGGCAATTGATTATAGTGCATCAGTTGAGTTCCATTGATTTAGAGACTCAAATGCCAAAAGTCCCCAGGTATGTCAACATTGTAATTGGGATTGCCATTCCAGTAGTTTGGATACTAGTGAAATTGGCCAGTTCACACTGATCCGTGTAAACTGTTTTTGTTTTTTTTTGTTTTTTTGGCATGCAATTGGATGGCCACTACAAATGCACCTGGTTATGTTTTATGAACTCCGTATGTGCAAAGACTAAAAGTGCAAAGATGTTATTGTTGGATCCTATGTTGTCAAAGACGCAAGGCGTAGGCGAGGCGCATCGGCCTCGCCCGGAGCCTAGGCGCAAGGCGCAAAAAAAGCGTGGGCTTTTTTTTAAGAAAAGCGCATATAGAGAAAAAATATATAAAAAATATGTTATGCTTTGAAAATAAATAAGATTCCACATATAAAACTAAAAAAAGGACGGTTTTTGCGCCTAGTTGCGCGCCTTTTTGCGCCTCGGCACCGTTTTTTATTTAAAAAACCATTTTTGCGCCTAGGCTACCACCAGGCGCTATAGGTGCGCCTCGCTGCGCCCGAGCGGCTAGGCGCGCGCTTTTTGCACTTTTGACAACATAGGTTGGATCAAAAGGGAACAAAATAAGCCAAAGTGCAAAGATGCTGCTGGTCAAGTAGAAAATGTTGACGACACAAGAATTCAGTCATACTTACTCAAATGAGCCAAAAGTAGATTACCCTGAAGACTCGAGAATTTCGTTGTGTTTTGTATATCGAGTCTTATGAGCCGAAGATTCTTTTTGTTGCTCCTTTTATTTCACGAACTGGGGGCAAGAATAAAAGAAAAGTGTACGGGTTAGGCAATATTAGTGACCCGTGTGTACATAACAGAGAAGACCCTAAGGTATGTTTAATCCTTTTAGACTAATAGGTTTTTAAAAATATAGATAAAATTGTTTACTCTTTGGCATAAGTGGAATCACATACATTAGTAATTTTTGTGCATTTCTGTTTGTTTGGTTTGCAATGTTTTTTTTATTGTTGGGTTTGACATTCATATTGAGGAATTTCATATTGATTTGATTACACTTTCTCTGTTGGTTGTTTCATACAAAAATTTGCTTTTGAAATTAGGTATAATTTCCTTCTAAATATGTAAACATTTGAAATGTAGCTCACAATTATATTTTATTCTCTTTGCAACCAACTTGACCCGTTATTACTTTCGTTAGTTCTGACATATTATTAAAACTTATTTTTTATTTAATTATTTTATCAATTATCTTATATATATTAATAATACAACCTTATGAATAGTACTTTTTATATTATAAAATTATATACATTTTTTTCTTTACTTTTTAAATTGGATAAGTCAGGTGACAACCGGCACTGATATCGAAAATACTGGTACACTCCGGTTCGGTATCATTAGTGCATTTTATATTATATATCCTATATATTAATAATACAACCTTATGAATAGTACTTTTTATATTATAAAAATATATACAATTTTTTCTTGACTTTTTAAATTGGATAAGTCTGGTGACAAACGGCACTGATATCGAAAATACTGGTACGCTCTGGTTCGGTATCATTAGTGCATTTTATATTATATTATATTATACTATATATTAATAATACAACCTTTTGAATAGTACTTTTTATATTATAAAACTATATACATTTTTTTTCTTTACTTTTTAAATTGGATAAGCCTGGTGTCAACTGGCACTGGTATCGAAAATACTTGTACGCACCGGTTCGGTATCATTAGTGCATTTATATTATAATAATTTTTTGTATCATGGGTCGGATAAACTTGGTGTCAACCGGTACTTGTATCGAAAATACCGGTATGCTCCGGTTCGGTATCGGTATATGAAGGTAAAAACCGTCACCAGCCCGATACAAAAAACGTTGAAAGTCGGTACCGAATTGATATTGAAAATCTTTTAGTTTGGGAAATTCGATACTGCTACCCGGTACCATTTGCTCATCCCTGATCACGGGCACCGTACGAACAACAACGGTATCGTACAACTTTTTTTTGTTGATTTTCTTCAACCTTTAATGATTTTTTTTAGTTTCAAGGGTCGGGATGAGCTCGGTGCCAACCGATACTGAATTGGCACTGGTACCAAAAATACCGGTTATAGTACAGGTATATGAAGGTAAAAACCGGTAGCGAACCGGTATCAGGAACGCCAAAAGTTAGTACTGAATTGGTACTTAAGATATTTGGGTTCAGGAAATTCGGTATCGATACCCAATATCATTTGTTCATCTCTGACTACAAGTTTCATACGAACAACATCATTACCATACAACTTTTTTGGTTGATTTTATTTCGGTTATCTTTTGGTGTTTTTTTCTACATTTTATTTTTATTCTTGTCAACGGTTCCGTGCACAACGCGCTCGTAGTGATTTCAAAACACAAGCAAACACGGACTAAATAATAAAAGAAGTTAGCCGCGACACGGCGGGATGATAAAACTAGTTTTATTTTATAAAGGATACTTGTCGAATTCCTTTTTCTATATAAAAAGCATATTAACAATTTTAGGTTCAAATCAAAACCTAAAGATTATTTGTTTAGGCAAAAAAAAAATAACAATATTAACTACCACCAAGTTTATGTTTGGAAAAGTCATCCACCAAATTCGTATACTTAAAACATGTTTCTAATATTTGATTGTATTAATAAATGATGATAAAAAATGAAAAAATAGGTTGCATATTCTTGAAAGGTAAATGGGCTTTAAAATGAATAAAGACTTAAAAGAAGGAAACTAAAATCAATAATGGAATCAATTTGGACTTGGACGGACCTTAAAGGTTTAATTAACCATTCTTAATATTTGATATATCAACTAAACTATTGACTACCATTTCTTTCTTTCTACACCCACCGAACCATCTTTGATCACCGCCAATCACCACCCAAACATATCCCCACCACCACCGACCCATCATCGTCATACCACAAAAATGACAAATCGATCACCGCCAATCACCGCCGCAACCCAGATGAAACCGCCCAACCACCTAGCCGCCACAACAATAGAACCACCGCCTAACCATTGTCGTGTTTGTGTGTCTTCTTGTCCACAAAACCCAGATCTCCATTAGATATACCTTGGTTGTGGCGGTTCTCGTTCCGATCCACCGTGGTTGTGGCGGATCTCATTCACATAGACTAAAGTAAACCCATTTCTCTCTCTACACTCTCTTTCTCTCTACTCAAACATTATTTGCCGGAGGTGGGGTTCTGAATTCAAAACTCTATTTGATTATCTAGTATTTGTATTGTGTTGTTTTTTGATATTAAACAATGTTCCCTTTAATTGTTGGGCGAAAACTTGAACCGAGAGAAAAATGATGTTGTCCCACTGACTTGGTGGTTGGATCCCATCCCTTCATGGTGGTGATTGTCTTGGTTGCATGATCGAAGATCTAACCGTGATAGAGAAAGAGGACAAAGACTGCCAATACGTTGAAAAAAATAGCAAACAGGACTACTATTGTAATTTGCAAGAAGGGTACTTTTGTAATTATTTAGATTAAAAGAGAAAGGGTAGGTGGCAAGCCACCGACCTTTCTCTTTAATATTATATAAATATATTAAGTATACCTTAACGCATAAATATCGTACAATACCACTTTTGTAATTAAGTGGAAACATCATGCGTAATTTATTAGGGGGACGGGGTGCTCCGTTACGGAGGTGTCATCACGCGTGGAATGCAAGGGAACACCGCCGCCACCCATATTGATCACGCGTGGAACATATAACGCGTTGAGATTTTCACACATGAAGAACTTGGATGTTGATGCAATTCAGTTTTTTTTTTGAATGATTTTGATAGTGCCTGGTGAGTGATGGGCATTTACACTAAAAATCATCACTAGTGATGGAATAATGTTCGATGACATGGCGCAAATTGATTGTATGTTGTGAGTGATGAGTGAGTGGTGAGTGATGGGCGCCCCTACCCCTTTAGGGTGCTAAAAAAGAAAGAATCACGTGATGACATTATGGTATATAATTTTTTTTTTTTGACAGATGAACTTCACAACAAACGGCTAATTCACACCCGCAAGACGCAGGCCCGCCACCACTCATTACCAGGACTATGTTGTCTTAACCGGGCACACGCCTGGTCGAGAAGGGCGTTACGCTGTCCTCGAGAAAATTTCCAGCCTCTTGCCACATGACAGGAGTTGCACCCTCCACAAAAGCCGACCCTCTGGAGTAAATACACTGTAGTAGAAAACTCGGGTGGGATCTAGAGTCGAACCTGAGTCCTTCCGCATCATTTCCAATGCATCAACCAGCTGGGCTGGAATCATTTGCTCATTATGGTATATAATTGAAACATTATTATATATATCAAATGCCATCGTATGTTTGCGCTAGGGATTTTTCCCACTTTTGGCTTTTGCCACTAAAGTTTGTCTTCTTTGATTTCCACCCTCAGCAGACAAAACAACAAACAACTCTCAGGTGGTGTTTGTTTTTTGGCCAGAAGTGCTTCTGGCCACTTATGTCTGCGTCGCGCAGACGCGCGCAGACGTTTGATGTCTGCAGCTTGTTTGTTTTCCGGAAGCACTTCTCACCAAAAAGGTCTTCCCCACCTCTTCCCCAAGCAGACATGTCCCAACCTCTTCCAACTTCTTCTCTCTGCCACGCATCACCCCTGCTCCGCCACCACCTCCACCCCGACACCACCTCATCCGCCGCCCACCCCTGCTCCGCCACCACACCAAGCCGAAACAAACCCAGGTCAAACCCGAAACTGAAACCCGCCGCCCACCCCTGCTCCTTTCTCGTTCTCTCTCTCCGATTTCTCCTCTCTCTCTCTCTCTCCTTATTTTTGTGCTTGTCATTCACCGGAGAAGTGGAAGAATGAGGGTGTGGGGGTGCAGTTGTCGTCTTCAATCAAAACAGAGGTGGAGGGGGGTGCTTCTTGCCCGACGGAGCAAACCGCCGGTAACTCTGGTCGCCGTACAGAGAGAGAGAGATCGATGGAGGAGAGTGTGACGGGGGTGGTTGCGACGGGGGAGGTTTGTGGTGTAGTGGTGGCGGTGGGTATGCGACCAGCTTGGTGGTGGTGATGAAGGCAGAGAGGAGAGAGATCGAGGGAGGTTGAGAAGTGATATATGTTTGAAGTTGCAACAATCTGGTGTGTGTTGAGAAGAGTGATAAGATGTTTTTATAAAATAAAAAAAACAAACCCTCTTCTTCTTGCAGACTGCAGACCTTTGGTCCACCTCTTCTCCTGCAGATGCCTGCAGATGTGGTCCGCAGACTGCAGACCTTTTCCCGCAGAAAAAACATCAATCTCTTATAATACGCGTGTCTTCTAGCCCTTCTGTTCCACTCCTTTTCTTCTTGATGTCTGCGACCATTGCTGCTCTCACTGATCTTTGCAAGGTGTATGTGCCGTTGTCTTCCAGTGTCACCATCAACGTGACCACCACCGTCCTCCGCCTCTTTCCCACTTCTGCCGTCACACGCAGCCGCTCCAAACCCTCTCCTTCAACCCCCGAAGACTCAACCCCTGAAGACCCACAAGAGAGAGAGATCGGAGAAGATATGGGAGACAGAGACGTAGTAGGCTCTCCGGCGTCGACATGGGGGATCCGCCGCACATGACTCCGGTGTCGAGATGACCAAGGGGATCCGTCAGCGGAGAGGTTTGTGCTCTACGGCGTCGACATCGGTGAAGAGGTATCCACCGGACGGAGGCAATCTGGCAACAGGTTATGTGTTCTTAATATGTATTGTACTCTTACTGTTGGTTATGAACCGTAATACATACTAAAGATTTGGTTATTAACCCTAACTAATTATTTGCAGGAGTTCTCTGTTTCTTTATTATGCTTTTAGAACAAAGTAACAAAGAAAACCTGTCTTCTTATTAAATTTGTGATTCTTATTTTTTCTCTTGGCTTCATTACTTCACGTCTCTTTGCCTCCTTCTTGAAGCTTGCAATTGAGCCCTTGAATCCTTCTTACTTTTGCGATTTCCGCAGCCACTGCTCTGGTGATCTGCCAACGCCATTTTTAGTGTCTGCAGTCAAACATGTGTATTCAGGGAAATCCTCGATTTGGGCGTGTCACCATCTTCCATCCGAAGCTTCGGTCACTTTCTTCTCCAGCGCCTTTTTTTCAGGTTAGTGTTAATGTTCGTTGCTGTGTATTGTTTGTAAATCCTGATTTTCCGTATTGTTTTACCTCGATTTGGGCGTGTGTTGCTGTTAGCGTTTCGTTGATGTTTATTGTCTGTGGATTGCACTGATTTGGCATCATGATGTTGGTTGTAACTTTGTCAATGTTTCTAAGTAAAAAAAAAAAAAAAAAACCTTGCCATCGATATGCGTTTTGAATCATGAATTCTGTGGAATTCATATGTGGCCGTGCTGCATTATTTTCGTGGTCAAATTCCTACTTAGGAGTGCGGCATAAAGTGACGGGTAATAAAAAGTGAGAAATTCCTACACTGTAAGTGACAATTTTGTTATGCTCGATGGAATTTTGATGGTAGCTTAAATGCTTAATGTATCTGTTAATTCATGTATTTAAACAACTTTTTTTTTTTGTTTCAGGTTATATACATGTTGAATTATTTTATAGTTGCATGGAGGAACCATCGAAGAGTTCAGTTGTATTGAAGTTTCCCCAATGACTTAGCTGGTAGGACTTAAAGCTAATTATAGACTTGATTAGATGACGTAAATTAGTGTAAAAGTACTTCATTTGCAATAATTTGATTATAAATTTATAAGCCATATGATATAGTGTTATTCTTATATAAGTGTTGTTTGTTCGTTTGAAGGTTGTTTACGTAAGTTCAAAAGGAATGGTCTCAACCAGAAAAGTTAATATACTGCATCTAACAAAGTCAAGTGGTGAGTATGCAAATAATATAATTAATTTGTTTGCTTTGTGGATTGAGTCTGCTAATGGTTGGATCAAAGTGAAGATTTAAAAAGAAAAGAATGAGTAAAGATTTAAAAAAAAAATCAAAGTAAAGGTTTTATGGACACGATCTTATGTATAATTACATTGTTGTTGCTAGGCTTGGAGCAATATGCTTATCTGCAGTGAGTGCTTTGGACAACACATTAGAAACTGTGGAAACATTGGATAATGGGCAGGCCAAATTTGATGATATTTTTAACTTGCCTTCGATAGAAGCAGCATGTGCCAAGATCAAAAGTCTTGCAAGGGCCAACGAACTTGATTCCTTTATAATTTTTGTAATAAATATTGCCTGAGCTTCTACGAAAGAATCCCCTATCATGAAAAACGAGGTAAAAATGACAACTTTATTAAGTTTTTAAAGAAATAATTATTACTGTAATGTCACATAATTTGTCGGTGAAAGTGATCAAGTATGAGTTATTATGTTATACGAAGCCACCAAGAAAACAACAGGAACAAAGCGATTATCTATTTGTTGTAGACTTCGTATAGTCGGTGGCGTAAGTACCATTTCAGTATAAATTGTGGTGTAAAGGACAATCAATGCATCGATATGCCCGGTATGGGTTCCTACATAGGTCATAATAGATGATCATTTTTGAATATGATAAGAAAATATCTCTCATTACAATAACAATCCATTTTTTTAATAAAGTTCCTTAGGAGGTTGTATGCTAAAAATATTCAGATTCGACAATATTGACCCGTTTTAATAATTATATCCATTTGACCCACTACAGTCACAACTTTTTTGTTGCTAACTACCAACAGAAAGATCATGACACTTGAATCATTAAATTTTGACACTGCGACCCTTAATACGTGCATTGAATATGAATTGGTACAACGGTAATGGGTATTTATACTCAAGCAGCCCATGGGTTGCTTAAGTAGGCTTTCTATGTGTTACTTTGAAATAATGTTTCTGCTATTTTGTTCAGGCATTTTGCTAACCAGGAAGATGAAGAAGTTGCCAAACATGAGGTGTTGGAAGGTGGGATCTTGCAATGTGGATGTTGAAGATGCGATACGTGGGTTTAACAATAGTTGGGATACTGATCTGATAGTCGGCCAGCACAATTGTTGACATCACACGAATGGTATTGAAAATTTAGTCACATTGCTAACAAAATATTGCAAGTTTAATGTCTACTAGGAATCATGATCCTTGATACTTTATCACATAATTATTGCCACAAAGTTAGCTTTGTAGCACATGTCGTGAGTGTGAAATATTTTTTAATGTTGTGATGCATAAACCATATGTGTCGCATGCTTAAAACTTGCAAGTTTCATGGGGCAAAGGAAACATACTTAGTTGTTTATTGTTTTTTCTAAATCGATTCCTGTCATTTAGAAGGGTTGGTGGAGTGCCTCACAGGCGAGAAGGATGTGCTAGATCGTCTGACAAAAAATCAAATTGCAAGTGGTAGTTTTTTCAAATTACTTTGGTTTAGCTGACGCGGGTTTTAGTTTTTTAGCCGCTTTCACACCCCGCCGCAACGCGGCGGGTCTTAACACTAGTTAACATTATAACGTATACCTTGCTGTGACATACATATCATTATGGTACATAACTGAAACATTAACATTGTAACGTATACCTTGCTGTGACATCCATATTTAATAAAGTTCTCGAAATCAATCATATGATTATATGCGGAAGTTCGGTCCCATGATTATTTTTTTATAATATTGAAAACTTGGTTTCATCATCAAGGTATCATACTCATACTTACAAAACATCAGGATTTAGTTAATTTAAATTTTGGAAAACAACATTTGGCGAAATGATCCTTGGTGCATATACAAATCATGAAACCAACATCTAGATATGGCTTTCGTGTTTTCTCGAGCACTTGATCACCAACCACCAACTCATACATGAGCTTTATCCAAGGCATTACAACATGTCAAAATACATGAATCAAGAACAAATAACACTCTATTTCAATAGATTCAAACAGATTCAAGATACAATAAAAAAAACAGAACTCACAACTCACCGGTAGATCACCAACATGATGATCCGCAAACACTCTAAACATGATCTAAAAGACGAACACAAGTTCTCAACACAAGATCTACAATAACAATCTAGATCTAATAAATTTGACTAAACCCTGCAACAAGTGATAATATCTCAAAAGTGAATGAAAGATGAGATCATTTATATATGATCCACAAATAAGTCTGCACCAACCCGCTTCCATTCTACTCCACAACTCTAGCCCAAGCTTCTTATCCAAGCCCATGAGTCCAAGAGTCAAAGCACATCCAGTCCAAGGCCCCCATGTATACAATACAAATAAAGGGTGTATGCATTAATAGAGGTGCACAAAATAACCGGTTAATTAACCGTAACCGGTTTTTAACCGAAACCGTAACCGGTTAATAACCGATTTAGGAATAACCGGTTCAATAGGTTATTTAACCGTAGGTTAGTAACCGGTTATAAGTGTTTAGTATAATAACCGGTTATTAACCGGTTTTTTTAAACCGGTTTTTTAACCGATAGACTGGTTAACCGAAAAATTCAAAAAAAAGGCAAAAAAACGGTTAATAACCGAAAATAACCTGTTAATTAACCAAACCGGTTAAAGTAATTAACCGGACCAGTTAAAAAAAAATAACCGGTTAAAGTAATAACCGGTTAAAGCATTAACCGGTTAAAGTCAAAAAGTCAAATTAACCGGTATAACTGGTTAACCGAACCGGTTATTAAAATTAACCGGTTTGTGCACCTCTATGCATTAATAGCATAAAAAAAAATAATAAAAGTGAAAGTATGCATGTACATAATTTAATAAAACACCGCAAGTTAGTACTAATTTTGAATATGGTCATATACGAACAAGATACAAATTTCTCAACTAAAAATATATTAAAGTCTCCAAACTAAAATATGTCCGACAAAGGCTACCCTAGCTTAGCATAAACAATGGTTGTAAAGCCAGTGTAGATGTAGGATCTGAGTTTGTAATACTTGTGAGTGTAACAATCAAAGAACAAACAATTTATAAATTGTTATGCAAATATAGTAAACACACAAGCATAAAGATATATCAAAAGCTGTTTTATATTGAAATCCCAAGATTACAATTATAGTATAATGATTTTACAATCTCCCCCTCAGCCTGATCACTCACAAATATGTTCGTACAAAACAGAATGTGATAAAGTGATAAATGTATGTCTAACATGTGTGATCCATTTATACTAAGTACAAAAGGTCTGTTTGCAACCAGTTGACATCACCTTAATAGTGACATCTAACAATCCTAACAGAAAAGATTCCACAGATGTTAGCTTGAGAAACCTTTGTTCTTCAAACTGTTGTTGGCTTATATCAAACATCTGTTTGGCCACAACAGATGTTTGGTCTTTATGATCAGTGCTTTGCTTCAACAGAGCTTTGGCCTTGAACAACAGTTTCTTCTTTTTCAACAGTGGTTCCAAGGCTTCAAACAAATCTTTGGATGTCTTGAAATAAATGTTCTTATTAGTGTTCAGATTCACTATCTTTGGGAGGAGAATGCTTCATTTACTGTTTATTACTTGATCAAGAGATCATGTTTTGTCTTTTAAATATCATTTGTTCTTTTGTAGGTCCAATAGTAGAACAAAGACCATGGGCATAGGACTTCAAGATCCAATGTAGAGTTAGCATATAGCGTACTTTACATTAGGGCATGTGTTTTTGGGCAACCTCTTATTGGCCTGTTACCTTTCCCCTTGTATAAATCCATCTAAATCATGTTTAGAACACAAAGCAAGTTATAGCCATATTTAATCACAAACCATGGTTCATATCTCCTTAAAATATACAAAACTCTAAGAATTTCTATTTATACCTATTTATCAAACCTTTATATTAGTTTTTAAGATATTATACAACTCATTAAGATTATAGAATGGACACTTACATAATACCATATCAAATATAACGAAAACTCATTTACCAAACTGGATACCTATGCAGTCAATAGCGTGCTATAGCACTGCTATAGCGTTAGCGGACATACAAACCAGGGCTATTAGCTGAAGTAACACGAACATTTAGAGAATAGGCACTAAATGTTACACGCACTGAAATATCTACAACAATGGGTAAAGCCGAGAATATATTCTAGCATGTTGATTCAAAAACCATAGAATCGGATTAGATTAATTAAGAGTCAAGGAATTGCCATTATCATATGGGAGTCATGGAAAGACATGGAATGTAGAAGGTGGGGCGGTTTTGTTAGCACTTGCAAGCTTGTTAAGAAGGAACCTTTACAACTTACGGTTGATCAAGTCATATATTAGGAAAATATTGGTGGGTTGGGTGAAGGTTTGGTATTAAGTATTTAGAATAGATACAGGGGGGCAGTAGCTAAGCCCATGCCTCCCTGTATCTATTCTAACTACTTAATACCAAACCTTCACCCAACCCACCAATATTTTCCTAATATATGACTTGATCAACTGTAAGTTGTAAAGGTTCCTTCTTAACAAGCTTGCAAGTGCTAACAAAACCGCCCCACCTTCTACATTCCCTGTCTTTCCATGACTCCCATATGATAATGGCAATTCCTTGACTCTTAAGTAATCTAACCCGATTCTTTGTCGAACCGATTCTATGGTTTTTGAATCAACATGCTTTCCACTTGCATCCGTCACATAGAATATGTTCTCGGCTTTACCCATTGTTGTAGATATTTCAGTGCGTGTAACATTTAGTGCCTATTCTCTAAATGTTCATGTTACTTCAGCTAATAGCCCTGGTTTGTCTTGCTTGCATAGCTCCAACCTAACACATTCACAGGCTCTTCTCTTGATGGCGGCTCCCAAACATAGTGTCACGCGTTGTTTTTCAGCTTCCGAACTAATCGCGATTCCATTTGTATGCCTGATAAAGAATTCCTGTAACATAAAAAAGATTAAAAATTTAGCAAATTAACAAAAACCCATGACAAATAAATAAATAAATAAATAAAATCAACATTTTTTTATCTTTTTATAATAAAGTGGTATGAAAATTGTACCATATATGCTCTTGTCTGCGTGGTGGCAATAGTGGCATGGAAGACTATGTATTGCATATCTGTTAGAGTGAACACGACATCAAACAAAAGCTTGGGTCTATCTTTACACTGGATGTTAACAACAGAGTACCCTTTTTCTAAACAATTCTGAACTGATACAGCAGGGGAATTTTCACCACTTGCTTTAATAAACAAGGACCACTCATTAAATTTTTCCCTCTCATCCAATAAATCTGTAATATTTGAAGAGTTTCCGGACACGTGTTGTGTTGCCTTATGATTCGAGATAAATTTCCGATGTGTTACATCCGAGATCTCCCAATTCATGATAAGTGTGTTTAGAAGCCTTAAGGGGAGGATTAGTGGCAGATGAGGTGTTCAAAGGAGGAAGAGTGTGGCAAAAAATTTAGGAGAGGTGGCACAAGAAAAAGAATGCAGCTGTCAGCTACATTCTGCTGTTAGCGAAGGCCTTACAGACCGTAAAGCGTTCTACCTTACGGTCCGTAAGGACCTTGGGCGCGCATGAATTTTAAATTCCTTACAGACCGTAGGAGATTACCCCTTGCGGTCCGTAAGGACTTTTAGATCCTCAACTTGATTCCATGTCCCAATTAAATATATTTTATCCCCCGCCTCCAACAAATCTGGAAATTCTAGAGAGTTTTCAGACACATGTTGTTTTATTGTCACACCCTGATTTCCCGGTGGGCCCGAACTTGGGGTTTATACGTGACAAATTGATATAGATATTCACAATTAACACAACGGAAGTCTTGGGAGTATAATATAATTATTACAAAGTACAAATGTCCAAATGTTCAAAAATAATATACAGACAAATGTCAGATCCGCTTTTGGATCTTTTAGTACACTTTGTCTGTATATTATTTTTGAACATTTGGACGTTTTGTCACACCTCGATATTTTAACCACAAACCGGTAGTCCCGGTGGGGAGTATCGTGACGTTGTTGATATCATCATAGTCAAATATGCACAGTTTATAGCACAGCGGAAGGCTTGGTAGAAATTACTATTACAAACCGAAAGTTCAAAGTACGAATTAAAATAATATACAGACGGTTGTAAAGAAAAGGATCCACAGGCGGGTCTAAATATAATACAAAACATGTTCGACAGACTTAAGGCATTACGAACTTGCAAGATTCTCTATTTAACGCCCAGAAGCTCCTAGCCTAGTACGTGTAGTACCTGTCATTTAGTCTTTTGAAAATACGTCAGTTTACACTAGTAAATACAATTAACCGACTCTTTTGAAAAACATTTATAAAAAATTGATTTAGATGCACAAGTCACAAATATTCTTTTATAATTTGGGATAATTATATATAAATAATCTTGTATATAGATTTACATGTTTGTCAATCATTTAGGGCCCGGTATAGAAGCCGAGGCATGATTAACCGACACACCACTAATATAAACCCACAAGGAGTTATCCCCAACAATGTGGGTATATCTTTTTACATACGTAACTGTCAGGTGTATGCCTACACCCCGTGCTTAAGTCGTGGCCATTTGCAATTAAATGAGCCAAGGATATCCAGGACATGGTCGCATTAACCCCAAATGTTTATGTTATCAAGCAAAACAGATTAAAACGGGGTATGTAATTTATTAATCACAATCTGATTAAATGATTCCATACCCGACCAAGCGGTAATATTTTACCGTATCCCAAGCCCGTATAAGGGAAAATAAGTTAAAAGTATTTACCTGAGTTTCTAAATTCAAGATCTATCTACTCAGCAGTATAATGCAATTAGACTCGTGAAGGTAGCTTTTACTGGGGCTTCCTAATCTGGAACGAAGGTTTTATTAACCTATTAGATTACTAACGTGTCTTATTTAAGTCATAGACTTAGACCGGTTAGTTTAAAGGATGACCAGATTGGAATGTAATTTTAGACCCGACAAGTATGGAGGCATGTATTATATGGGTAAACTAAATACATTCTGGATTTTGAAGTTAAAACGATGAAGTCTAACCCATTTTGGCTAATTTATGCAAACTAGTTACATAAACCACACCGAACGCGTATATACATAAACGGGTAACCGGATGAGTCATATACAAGTTTAATAAGTTATTATGCTTAAAATGTGTTATGATATCAGTAGGATATCAACAAATATGCCCAAAAGATTCTAAAACCCTATTAAGCCTCATAAGGGCATTTTGGTCATTTTATGATTTATAAAAGAGGTTTACATGAAAATTGAGGTTCTGGTCATAAACCTTCTGTAAAAATATTTAATTTATGTTATATTAGCAGTAGGATATCATATATATGTGTGGTTTACCATTTATGGCCAAACTATGCCCCGAAAGGGCATTTTGGTCATTTCACACATAGTTTTAAGGACTTATTTGGGATTCTGAGTTCATGACTTATACCTACTGTAAAAATATTAGAAATGGTTTATAAAATTAGTAAGTAAAAAGTTTTGGGTGCTAAGTATGGTTTAAAACCATACTATGCACCTTATTGTCGTAAAAATCGCTAAATGACGACTATTTCGATGTTTAGGAAATTCTGAGGTTATGACCAGCTTTGAATGGTCAAAATAATTTATTTATCATATCATATCAGTAACAAAAGGTTCTTGCACGTTAATCTTATTTAAAACCCAATTTATGTGTGAAAAGGGCATAATCGTCATTTATTAATATAATACGAAACTCATGCATAAACTCAGTAAGTAACCTGAATTGGAATCCCAATTAGTCCTAAATATGATATCATAACAGTGAGTAATGAATTTTTATGTCAAAATTATGTTCAAACTTTATTTGCATGCAAAATGGTATTTTAGTCCTTTTAAAAGCATGTTTTACGATTTATTATATAATCTCAGTTTGTGACCAGAAGATAAATGTCAAAATATGTTAAATAACATTACTAATCAGAATGTAATTTATTTACATGGTTGTTTATGTTAAAAATCTCATTTTTGACAAAAAGGGCATTTTAGTCAACATTAAGCATAATAATGAAATCAAGTAAATAAACTCATATTACTAAGGGACCATGTAATATAATCTCATAGGGTTATACTACAATAAAATATGGTCACAAAGGAATCTTAATGCATAAAGAAACTAAGCTAATTCGGGTCAGAACTGAAAGTCAAAGCAAAAGTCAAGCTTTTGTGACTTTCGGTTACGAACCGAGCCTAAACTTAGAATTGTCGGGTTGAACATGTTTAGACATGTTCTAATAATGTTTACCAAGTTATTAGAGTGATAAAACATATTTTATAACCTCTACATTATCATATTTGAATTTATTTAAAAACTGACTCGTTTGACTTTTTATGTTAATTACTTTGACCCGACAATTAACTAAGTAAACGTGGTAATTAGGAGGTGCCCTTTTGAGGGATTAACACCTACCTAATTACAATCACGTAGCCATATTCGCCTTGAACAATGGCTGGACCGTTTAGGTCTAAACCGAAAGTCAAATCCGAATTGCGGCGACTTTGACTTTTGGCTTTTAAATGCATAAAAACCGAACTAAGGGGGCTAAGGACACTTACAAAGGGTCCTAGCTCGAAAATTGAACTACGGAGATCTTCCTTTTGATCAGGAACCTCAGAGAAACCAAGCTAGAGAGAAGAGTTTGTAATTTTGAAGTGAGCAAGGAAGAATGAGGGGTAAGGGGCCTATTTATAGTGCAAGAGGAGGTCTCTTGTTGCTACTAGGTGTCCAGGGGAGTTAGGAGAGCTTAACAAGTGTCCATAGACGTGTCCCAAAACAGCTAACAGCCCCTAGTATCGATTCTAAATTGTTTTGGCTGTTTGTGTGGCATGCAAGCAAATTTTCTGCCCAGTACCAGTCCTTACGGACCGTAAGCATATACCTCATACGGTTCGTAACCGCTTTTGGATTGTTTCGCCCAGATACAGTCCTTACGGACCGTAAGCCTGAACCTTTTACGGTCCGTATGCAATTGATCAGAGAACTAAATTTTTAAACTTTATATATTTGGCCCCTCAACTTTTATTATTCAATATCAATCATTCCCGAGAGCATGTTTTAACATTATAAAGCCCCGGGGTTGATAAAAGGTCACTCAGAGGAAAAAATTAGCATGTTGCCACTTTCAGCCCTTCAAAGTCAACTTATTACCCGTCTAGGTTTTTTTTTGACACGTGTCTTCGTATTATTGGGTATGATTTTGCGAGGTGTTACATCCTCACCCCCTTAAAAGAAATCTCGACCTCGAGATTTACTGAAATAAGTAAGGGTACTTCTGTCGCATAGTGGATTCAACTTCCCATGTATATTCTGGTCCTCTATGGGTATCCCATTTCACCTTCACAATTGGTACATGTTTCCTTTGAAGCTTTTTAACCTATCGATCCTCAATCGATATAGGTTTCTCGACAAACCTCAGGCTTTCATCTGTCTGCACGTCTTTATGAGACACTGCTAGCGACTCATCAGCTAAACATTTCTTTAAATTGCAGATGTGGAACACATTGTGAATTCCACTAAGCTCTTCAGGTAAATTTAGCTTATAGGCCACACTCCCGACACATTCGATGATCTCGAATGGTCCGATGTATCTTGGGCTTAGCTTGCCCTTTTTACCAAATCTCATTACTCCTTTCCAGGGTGACACTTTGAGGAACACTTTATCTCCTACCTCGAATTTTAGAGGTTTGCGCCTCTTGTCTGCGTAGCTCTTCTGCCTATCTCTGGCAGCTTTTAGATGATCGCGGGTCTGAACAATCTTCTCCGTCATCTCAAGGACTATCTCAGGTCCTGATAGCTGGGTTTCTCCAACTTCCGCCCAACAAATGGGCGTTCTGCATTTTCTTCCATATAAGGCCTCAAAAGGCGCAGCCTGAATGCTCGTATGGTAACTGTTGTTGTAGGAGAACTCAATCAGGGGAGGATGATCATCCCAACTTCCATCTAAATCAATGACACATGCCCGAAGCATGTATTCGAGTGTTTAAATCATACGCTCGCTTTGCCCATCCGTCTGAGGATGATAAGCAGTACTGAAATTCAAACGAGTGCCTAGAGATTGTTGGAAACTTTTCCAAAAATGAGAAGTGTATCTAGTATCTCTATCGGATATAATAGACACTGGCACTCCGTGGAGAGATACGATCTTATCCACGTATAATTGGGCTAATTTATCGGAGCTATGCATCTCCTTGATGGGCAAGAAATGAGCCGACTTAGTCAGTCTGTCAACTATGACCCATATTATATCATTCCCATGTCTCGTCTTAGGTAATTTGGTGATGAAATCCATAGTTACCATCTCCCATTTCCATGTGGGAAGTTCTGGTTGTTGTAGTAAACCTGACGGCTTTTGATGTTCGGCTTTAACCTGTGAGCACGTCAAACATTTAGCTACGTGTGTGGCTATGGATTTCTTCAAACCCATCCAATAATAGTTTGCCTTCAGATCTTGATACATTTTGTCGCTTCCCGGGTGAACTGAATATTTAGAATTATGAGCTTCTTGGAGGATTATATCTCTAAGTCCTCTATGAATTGGAACCCAGATTCGACCATTCAATCTGAGGATACCATCATTCCCAGGTGACAACTGATCAATAGTCACACCTAATTTTTCTTCTGAAAGTTTATCTTCCAATACAGCTTCTTTCTGTACTGCCAACAACTTTTCGTTTAGACTGTTCTTCAGTTCAATGCTCTTAGCATTGATCCGTATAGGTTTGACTCTTTCTTTCCTGCTTAGAGCATGAGCGACCACATTCGCCTTGCCAGGTGTCGCAACCCCCGACCCCTGCCCGGGAGCGGGCGGTCATGAGCCTCAGAGCGGGTGGTATCGGTGTTTATTAATTTGGCAGCGGAATACATCAGGACCGTAGTTAGGAAATATTTTTATCAGAGTAAAACACCGCACTTTTTATAAAAATAATTTATGGAAATAAAATTCCAAATTCACTTGATAATACATTGATAGGGATAAACCCTAATTATTGAAAACAAAATGTAGCCACTATTCCAAGCCTTCAGTGCTCTCCAGCTGGCTTCTATTGGGCTTTCATATTACGTTACCTGAAATGCGTTTTAAAACATTTTGTCAGCAAGAAATACTGGTGAGTGCATCCCAGTTTAATCAAAATAGGTTTTATCATTTTACAGTATTGAGGGCGGTCGCGCAATTAAATTTTTTTATATTTCTACCTTAATTACCACCCACGATATAGTCAACCCGACTTGTGGTCATGTTACTACTCACAGTGTAGTAACAAATTTTGTATACAAAACCCCAACATACCGACGATAACTGTAGAATACAAATACTCAATCACTGTTAATTATAAAAAGGATAATTTGCACGGTATCCCCAACCGCGGAAGGGATCTCCCTTCCCAGGTCACTACCCAACAAAGCTTCCTGGCTGTAAATATCCTCATGCCATACTCGCTTGTGATCGAACCTAAGACCTCCACGCAATGGGAGGCCACGAGAGACTTCGCAAGGATGTCGGTGGCTACTTGAGCTAGCCCAAGTGGTTTGTTAATTATAAGGTAAAACAATTGAGGTTTTGTAAAAACAATTTACAAAAAGATTTATAAAAAGAGAATGTACTCACTTTGCAATTTTAGACAATACTAAGGCTTTCTGAGAATCTCCTGATTATTATCTATTAAATCAAATAATGCACACGTGTTAGTAAAATAATCCAATTCAATTTAACCGTACAACTCGAGACAGAATTCCAATGACTGAGTCGGGCAGAGCCGAGATGCATTACGGAAATTCTAAATCAATCGGGTGTACACAGAGACAGAATTCCAATGACTGAGTCGGGTAGAGCCGACATGCATTATGGAAATTCTAAATCGATCGTGTAGGGTAATAGCAGGGTTATAGTACTTACAACGAGGCAAAGCTTCGCTAAATAGTGGGTATTATGCCTGAGCAGAGTTTCTATTATAAAGAAGTTGAGAGAGAATTCAGAAAATGAACTGCTGAACAAATGAGCCCGAGCCCTCCATTTATAGGCTGCTGGGCCACTTGGTCGCGCCCCGCGAAAGAGAAGGCTAGGGCCTTCGCGGCCCGCGAGAGACCACGTGTCTCGCTATAGCTTTGCTGAGTCAGGGGTAGCTTTGCCGTGTCACCTGACACGTGGCACACTTGTGTGCCGGCCAAGTAATGGATGTCGCGCCCCGCGAAGGACCAAAGGGTCTCTATCGCGGCCCGCGAGCGACTGCCAAACTCAGTTTTTGTTGATTTTTCTAAGTGTAGGGCTATTCTGGGTCCAGTTTTCACGTACGGGGTATACTTTAGGACATTTCGGGTGTCCAAAATATTTTGGAGGGTTGTTATACCAGGATGGTAGCGAATTTCACAATCGTAATCGTTCAATGTTTCCATCCAATGGCATTGTCTCATATTGAGATCTTTCTGGCTAAATAAGTGCTGGAGACTTTTGTGATCTTAACATATCACACATTTAGTTCCATATAGGTAATGTCTCCATAGCTTAAGTGCAAATACAACGACACCCAATTCCAAGTCATGGGTGGTGTAATTCTTTTCGTGTACCTTCAGTTGTCGTGAAGCGTAGGCAATCACCTTGCCTCGTTGCATAAGCACACAGCCCATGTCACTGTGCGATGCATCATAATAGACAACGAATTCTTCTATTCATATTGGTAGCGTCAACACAGGAGCATTGCTCAACTTCTGCTTGAGAATCTCGAAAGACTCTTGTTGTTTGGAACCCCAATCAAATTTCACATTTTTGCGGGTTAAAGTAGTTAGAGGTGCAGCTATCCTTGAAAAGTTTTCGATAAATCTCCTGTAATATCCTGCCAACCCTAAGAAACTGGTAGGTGTCTTAGGTGCTTCCCAATTCATGATTGCTTCTATTTTAGCGGGATCCACCTGGATACCACGCTCGCTTACCACATGCCCAAGGAATTGGACTTCGCGAAGCGAGAATTCGCATTGGAGAATTTTGCGTAGAGCTTCTCCTGTTGTAGAAGTTTGAGGATACATCGGAGATGTTTCTCGTGATCGGCTTTACTCTTGGAATAAATAAGTATGTCATCAATGAAGACAATGACAAACTTATCCAGATACGGCTTGTAGACTCGATTCATGAGGTCCATGAATGCTGCAGGTGCGTTAGTGAGCCCGAAAGGCATCACTAAGAACTCATAGTGGCCATACCTTATTCTAAATGCAGTCTTGTGTACATCTTCAGTTCTGACCTTTAATTGATGATACCCCGACCTTAGATCAATCTTTGAGAAGAAGCTTGCCCCATGTAGCTGATCAAACAGATCGTCGATCCTGGGCAATGGATAGCGATTCTTGATTGTTACTTTGTTTAGCTCGCGATAATCAATGCACAATCGCATTGAACCATCTTTCTTCTTTACAAATAGAATGGGTGCTCCCCAAGGTGACGAGCTTGGTTGAATAAAGCCTTTCTCCAATAGTTCATCTAACTGAGTTCTTAATTCTTTCATTTTGGTCGGCGCTAAGTGGTAAGGAGCTCGTGCGACTGGTGCTGCTCCTGGTATAATATCAATTCTGAACTCTACTTGTCTCTCGGTAGGTAATCCAGGTAATTCTTCAAGAAAGACATCTGGATATTCGGAAATAACAGGAATATCTTCTATCTTGGTCTTCGGCATGTCTACTGTCACCTGTGCCATATAAATGACACAGCCGTTCTTCAAACACTTGGATGCCTTAAGCATAGACACTTGATCAGGCAATCCATAGTGCGTATCTCCTTGAATAGTGATTGATTTACCAAAAGGGGTTTTGATGATAACTTGTTTCTTATCACAGGCAATTTGGGCTTGGTTAAGAGATAACCAATCCATGCCTATAACTATATCAAACCCCGCCAATTTCATCGGTAATAAGGACAACGGAAAAGAATGACTCCTAATGGATATGAAACATCCATCTAGAATTGTTGAAGCAGTTTCTAAGGTACCATCAGCTAGTTCTACCTCATATTTAATGTCTAGAGTTTTCATAAGGTAGATTCAACAGTTTACTAAATTTATTGCCTACAAAGGACTTATCTGCACCAGAATCAAATAAAACTCTAGCATAGATATCATTTATGAGGAAAGTACCTGTTATAACGTTATCATCCTGCAATGCCTCCTTGGCATTCATTTGGAACACTCTGGCGTTTGTCTTTTAGCCTTTTCGGGCTTCTTTGCGTTTTTCGGGCAGTTGGACTTGATGTACCCCTTCTCATTGCAACCATAACAGGTTGCATTGTTTAGGTCCTTGCATTCCAACGTTTTGTGACCCTTCTTCTTGCAAATTGAACAGGGTTTAGCCTGCGGATCTATATTGCATTTCCCGTAGTGTTTTCTCTTGCAGTTCTTACACAGGGGCTTTTCTCCCGACTGATTTGTGTTTTTCTTAAATCCAGAGTTTCCTTTCTTTTTCTTATCAGAACGTTGTGAGTTATCATCCTCTATCTTTCTCTTCCCTTCATCAGTAGTCTTTACAGACTTATTCCTAACAATATCCAGTGTTAGGGATAGAGACAGATCCACTGCTGACCGGTAGGTTGCAGGCTTTGAAGCCTTCACATGTCCCTTCAGCTCGGGAGCCAAACCACCAATTAGGGCTGTAAACGAACCGAACGTTCAACGAACAGTACGTGAACCGTTCGGCGGGAAGTTCGTTTATGTTCGTTCGTTTAATAAACAAACGAACATGAACAAGAAAGTTCGTTCGATTAGTTAAATGAACGAACATGAACAAAGGTCTCGTTCGTTCGATTGTGTTCGTGAACGTTCGGTAAGGTGTTCGTGAACGTGTTCGTGAACATTCGTTGATTTGCGTTCGTTTATGTTCCTATGTTTGTGTTTTAATTGAAAATCTTTGTACTTTCAATTCTTATATTTTATTTGTACTTTATATATTATTAAACTTTTATTTATTTTATTACCCTAATAATTAAACTAGGAAACCCACTTTCACCTTGTTTATGCATCATTTCCCTTTCATTTCTCATTATTTACATCGGCGAATACGATTGACCTTCGTTCCACAATAAGGGATTCAAGTTCGAGTGCTACTCTCTGGGCCATCTATCTTTATCCTTTATCGCGTTCGCCAAATTTATTTGTGTTCGTTTGTGTTCGTGAACCGTTCGCGAACACGCTCATTTTCTTAATGAACGAACACGAACATAAAATCTCGTTCGGTAAGTGTTCATGAACCGTTCGTGAACACATTTATTTCCTTAACGAACGAACACGAACAAGGCCTTGTTCGTGTTCGTTCGGTTCGTTTACAGCCCTACCACCAATAAAGCGGGCAATATGCTTTGGTTCTGGTGTTACCAAATAAGGTACCAATCTAGACATGGAGTTGAAGCTAGTAATATAAGCTCGACAATCTAGGTTTTTCATAACCAGAGTTAGGAAATCAACTTCAACTTTTTCCACTTCGTGTTGCTGGCAGAAAGTTTCTTTTATCAGTTCTACAAATTTATCTCATGACAGATTATAAAGTGGAATTTTCCCCGAGGCCTGTATCAGTGCCCTCCACCAAACTAGGGCATCACCCTTAAAAGACTGAGATACAAACTTTACAACATCTTCCTCAGCACACCCACTAATGTCAACAACTGTCTCCATCTCGTCTAGCCATCTCATACAATCTATGGCACCTTTTTCATCAGTAAAGTCTCTTGGCTTGCAAGAGACAAAGTACTTATAGGAACAAACTTTGGAACGTGGTTCCTGGTCAAACACTATCTTCTTGGATGGTTGACTATTTTGATTTGACGAATGTTTGAGAGTCGTCCTTCTTAGATGTATGCGTTTTGGAAGGGGGTTTAGAATGAGCCACTGAATGAGTCTTGGTACGAGTAGCACTCGACTCCCTGAATACTCTGCCAACAGCTTTAGTTACAGTAGTGTCTATCATAGCTTGCAAATCAGCACCCATTACGTTTAATCTTGTGTTATTATTCCTTTCAGTAGGATGACTATGAGCTTCATCCGAGTCAACCATGGTGAAGCTTGAATGATATATATCAAATGACAACAACTTATTTAGTGGTCTTATGTCGAATCATCTTATTCGGTGATTCACTAACCATGGTATAATTAGACCACATTGGTTAATCGGTTAATCAGTTCACTACTAGAAAATTGGGCAATTGCCACCAAAAATTTGCCACCTAAAAAAACGGTAGCAAATTTAGCCACCAATTTCCCATGAAAATGTGAATTAGGCGTATTTGCGATGGCATGGTAGCTAGGCGGTCAAAAACAAATTGTGACCATTTATTTTCGGTTGCAAATTGGTAAGAAAAATAATAATTTTTAAAATAACATGGCTAAATAAAAAGGTGTGATTGAATTACCACCGTATTAGTGACCAATGAAATTTAAGCAGGTTTATTTCAATTTTTTTAATCTGATGCGCCATATGTTATCCATATTTCAAATAACCTCTTGATATCTCCTGTACACCTCTCCACTAATTAGGGTTTTAATCACCTCTTGATATCTCCTGTACACCATTCCAGGTCTAAATCAAAAAACACCATCCGTCCACATATTAGGGTTTTGCTACTTCGCAATTCCAAGGTATAATTCTTGATTAGGGTTTTGCTACTTCCATTCCAAGGTATAATTCTTGATTTCCCATGACTTTTAAATCCTATGCCTCTTCTAAAATTTACCTTCAATTGACTTCCATTCCTGGAAGCCCAAATTCAACTTCTTGTTCTTCAAATGAATTAAATCTTGTTCTTTTCAAGATTTATTGTATGGATCGATAATTGGTACTTAGATAAATGCTCATTTCTTGAATTAATAGCAACTCATTTCGCTTAAAGACTCCAACCTTTGAATTTCTATGTGATTATTTTTTGTTTGTGTTTGATTTTACTAAAATATTGGAGTTTATGTTTGCATAAACTTGTATCTAAATTTTTTTTATAAACTTGTTGGGGTTCTTTAATTTCAATTTGGGATGGTGGGTTTGGTTGTAATTGTGTAAATTTGTTGTGAGATGAGTGTAGGCAAGCTGTTCGATAAAATGTCTCTGTGCGCAAAGTCACTGATAATGACAATAAATTGTCTTTTTGAGTTGGGTTTTCTGGATCTGAAGTCACTGATATAGAGTATATGTGTTTATTTTTATTTTTTGGCATACAGATTCACTAACTATCTGTTTCCTTACAATGTAGAATATGATATCACAGTGTGTGACAGTTGGAGGATCAAGATCATACTTTGTTGACCTGCTGCACGGTTTGTTGAAGTTTGATCCTGTAGACCGTCTCACCGCTCAATAAGCTCTTGACCATCCATTCTTCAGAAACAGTCCTGCATAAGCTGACAGCAGTTTTCCGGTATGGGTCCACCCAAAACAGCTGTTTTTAAATTTGTTTGTGGGTTGTAAATTTTAACTAATATATAGTGTATCAGGTATATACATGATGATTCCTTCTGCCGGCGATCACCAAATATTAACTGTAAGTTCAACTAATGGAAGATCATGGCTCGTTATACTTGCTTACAGCTCTTTAAGAAGTAAATAAACACTGTTTTTTCTCCATTAGTATTGTTTCTTACTATCATTTATACTTTCTTCCTTATAAATTTAAGCGCTCTCTCTCTCTCTCTCTCTTTCCTCAATGATTCGTCAAAGTAGAATGAAGAATCTTCAATCTCTAGTTTGGATCACTTTCGGATCTAACAATGGATCGACCAACCTCTACCGTTTTCAACTATTATATTGATGCTTTTTAATCGCTTCCCAACCTGTCTCTAGATCTTTGATTGTTTTAAGTTCAATTTGATTATGAAAAGTTGGGGATTGGTTTAGATCTGCTTCTAGCCTACAAGATTTCTGGTTTATGTACTCTTAAGTACTATCTTTGTTATAAAATTCACCAAAAGTCAACCCAGTTTACAGATCTTGGTTCCTTTGAGCTTTTAATACCATTAAATGGATGTGGAAAAAAATTGTATAAAGATGTGTTTCTGGAGTTGCTTACCTGCTGCTCTTGTTGTTAGATATCAAACTGTGTCCATAACAATTCAACTTTCCTTTACTAGGTAAATTTAACATATTTATTAGTTACAACTTATACAAGTTTTAGATCTGATTCATAGGAAACTACCTGCACTAGACATAAGTCTCCAATAAGTTTTTTGTGTCCACTACCAAAAACCTCATTTGTTTTCTTGAAATTATGCGCGTGTAGCATTTTAGTTCATCATATATTGTCCTAATATGGTTTGTATACCTTGCAGATATACGTGTTCCGACAACTAGGGGCGGCAATTGTTGACACGACCCGTCAACCTGACCCGTACCTGACACGAAAGAAAACAGGTTTGGGTCGACTAATACGCCCCGTTTAAAAAAAACGGGTCGGGTTCAGGTTGATACGTATTAAAAACGGGTCGGGTTCGGGTTGACTTGTATAAAAATGGGTTGACCCATTAATCCGTTGAACTATTTAGAAAGAAAACTTTTTATATTTTTGTTTTTGTTTTTTTCTGATTCCATTTTACATGCTTAGTTATAAAAACACATTATATTTTTTATTTGTTACACTCATACTCATCATTAAATTTATTATCGATAACCCGCTTAAAACCCAACAACTCGTTTATAAATCATCAACTTGTATGACTCATTTAAAAATACGAGTTAAACGGGTCAGGTTCGGGTTGACCCGAATTTATGTGGGTCGGTTTAGGGTTGAAGAAGCCTACAACAAACAATCGCACCGCCATAAGCTTCATCCGTGATTCTTTATTGTTTTTTTTTTTTTTTTTTTTTTTTGGGTTTTTTGGATATGGGAAATCCAAATTTGAAAGATCTTGAGAGCTATTTGAGCATGCTGTTGAAATGGTATGCATGGTACTTTTCTTTAAAAACTTTGTTTGATATAAAAATTTGCCATCTTTTGTTGTAAGTAAGATACGCATATGTAATTTGAACTTTTTAATTATTTATGACTTAATCTGGTTTTTAAACATGGTTCAACTGATCCAACAAGTCTAATCAGTGCCAATAAGACGTACAGTTCACTATCCAGTCCGGTTATGAAAATATTGGTGTTAATTGGCATTTTCATTTTAAGCAGGATGAGATACTCTCACGTCTCAGTAGTTTATTAGTTACTGATTTTCTTTGCTTTGCAGTTCTTTTGATAAAGCTTGTGATTTGTTTACTCATAAGCTAAACGAGTTGTACTTTGATCTTAACAGCAGAGATGGACATGGGGCTTGAAGATAATCAACGATTCAAGAAATATTATTTTTTATATTATTATTGAGCTGCAAGTGATTCGGGATAGTAATGATTGCGGTAGGGTAATGTTGGGCTAGAGTTGACTTTGTGTAAAGTCAGCTAATGTGCTATATTTGCCAAGTCAACAATCCGTACAACATGATTGGTTAGAGGCAAAGGTATGGTCAAAGGCAATTGATTATAGTGCATCAGTTGAGTTCCATTGATTTAGAGACTCAAATGCCAAAAGTCCCCAGGTATGTCAACATTGTAATTGGGATTGCCATTCCAGTAGTTTGGATACTAGTGAAATTGGCCAGTTCACACTGATCCGTGTAAACTGTTTTTGTTTTTTTTTGTTTTTTTGGCATGCAATTGGATGGCCACTACAAATGCACCTGGTTATGTTTTATGAACTCCGTATGTGCAAAGACTAAAAGTGCAAAGATGTTATTGTTGGATCCTATGTTGTCAAAGACGCAAGGCGTAGGCGAGGCGCATCGGCCTCGCCCGGAGCCTAGGCGCAAGGCGCAAAAAAAGCGTGGGCTTTTTTTTAAGAAAAGCGCATATAGAGAAAAAATATATAAAAAATATGTTATGCTTTGAAAATAAATAAGATTCCACATATAAAACTAAAAAAAGGACGGTTTTTGCGCCTAGTTGCGCGCCTTTTTGCGCCTCGGCACCGTTTTTTATTTAAAAAACCATTTTTGCGCCTAGGCTACCACCAGGCGCTATAGGTGCGCCTCGCTGCGCCCGAGCGGCTAGGCGCGCGCTTTTTGCACTTTTGACAACATAGGTTGGATCAAAAGGGAACAAAATAAGCCAAAGTGCAAAGATGCTGCTGGTCAAGTAGAAAATGTTGACGACACAAGAATTCAGTCATACTTACTCAAATGAGCCAAAAGTAGATTACCCTGAAGACTCGAGAATTTCGTTGTGTTTTGTATATCGAGTCTTATGAGCCGAAGATTCTTTTTGTTGCTCCTTTTATTTCACGAACTGGGGGCAAGAATAAAGGAAAAGTGTACGGGTTAGGCAATATTAGTGACCCGTGTGTACATAACAGAGAAGACCCTAAGGTATGTTTAATCCTTTTAGACTAATAGGTTTTTAAAAATATAGATAAAATTGTTTACTCTTTGGCATAAGTGGAATCACATACATTAGTAATTTTTGTGCATTTCTGTTTGTTTGGTTTGCAATGTTTTTTTTATTGTTGGGTTTGACATTCATATTGAGGAATTTCATATTGATTTGATTACACTTTCTCTGTTGGTTGTTTCATACAAAAATTTGCTTTTGAAATTAGGTATAATTTCCTTCTAAATATGTAAACATTTGAAATGTAGCTCACAATTATATTTTATTCTCTTTGCAACCAACTTGACCCGTTATTACTTTCGTTAGTTCTGCCTTCTTGATTCTATTAATTGGTTGTTTTGTAGATTGAAAAGTTGAACTTAGTTATCAAGGAGCTTGTCAGGGATAATGATGAAGAAAAAGAAAGGTTAAATGGAATTATTGCGAAGTTGTTGGCTGCAAAAGAAAAAGATAAAGTGGATAAAGACGCAATGCTCGAAAGGATGTCACAAATTGAAGCTATGTTAACTGCCGCAGTTCGAAGATAGGCTATAAACACTTGGTTTTGAATGTTTCGATCTTTATCATATTAGGATACTTTTAGTTTTATGTTTTAGTTGGTATTTTTATTAGAATGTTTTATATGCTTTTGAAACAGAAATGTTTTATAAAACTTTGGGATTTTGTGATTTTATTAGAATTTTTATATATAATTTTGTAGTTTTCTTGATATGTAATTTTGATGAAAATAGCAGGGAGAAATCTGAATCAAAACCCAAAAAAAAAAAAGCACGACCAAATAGACAGACGGTCACAACTTGGGGGCAAATAAATAGTGGCTAAATGGTGGCTAAATGGTATCTAAACGTGTGGCTAAATGGTATCTGGTGTCAAAAATGGTGGCTAAATGGTATCTAAACGTGTGGCTAAATGGTATCTAAACGTGTGGCTAAATGGTATCTAGTGTCAAAAACGGTGGCTAGATGGTGGCAATATCGGTGGCTAAATGGTATTAAAGCGGTGGCAAAAACCCGTCACAACACGGTAGCAAAACAAGGTGGAGCATAGCAAACATGTAGCGGTGGCAAAAAATTTTGACCAGTTTTGTGGTGGCAAAAATTTGGTAGCAAAATATAAAAATGGTCGCTATTTGGTGACATTAGGGCAATTGACACGGATGTTTTTGTCACCGCATTTTCGGAGGCAAAATGGTGACAACAAGGAAATTGCTACCGTTTTGTGACCGAATATTTCATGACAAAAACCTTATTTTCTAGTAGTGGTTTTTGAAGAATATTTATTTAAACTTTTTATTATGGTTAGCCTAGGTTATAAAAAACATCAAGAGCATTGGGTGGCACAAAAGGCCTTATCACAAGGACAATTTAAATTATAGGCCACGATCTTATTGGATCAAGGCATTAAGGTTTGAACATAGTTCTTCACCTCTTTGACAGAGAGTCAAGTACTACTACTGTCATTGTTATGAATTTGGTATAGTTTGGCCCAAAGGCGAAACAATAACATCGCCAGTGGACGCTTTGATATGATCATCTTATTTGATGATATCAACCATGATTCATTTGATCATTTAGGCTATAAGGAATTTGGAAGAATCCCAGTATTAAGATGACTAGTGTGATTGTCTCGAACCACATTTGTCAGGAGTGCTAAGATTTCTTAGATGTTAACATGGATTTAGTATCTTAAGAAGGTTTTACCATCATAGCCATGTCTATATTGACATTTAGGCTAGGTTATACCTTTAAGACAGTCTTTTGGAAATTTATTGGCAGATCAATTATAAATTGAAATGATAGATTGATCAATGATATAATGCATATATATATATATATATATATATGTATATTAACAAATGTAATTCCAAAAGAAATTTCTCAGTAAAAGTGCTAAGAATTACATAACTGCCCTAAACGGGTCTTTAAATAAATAAACTTGTCCACACAGGGACTGATACATAAAAGAAATATCCACACAGGGACTTAATTAAATGACAAATACAAGATAAAATAAAGGTCTTCAATGATCCTTCTTCTTCCCTTTGATAAAGTTTGCAAGACCCTTAAGAAACTTATGGGTCTTCCTAACACGTTCTTCCACCCTACGCTCCACTTCTTCCACCCTATGCAAGATTTCATCTTGATGTTGTTGCTGCTGAGGTGGAGGTTGAGGTTGTGGCTGTGGTTGGGGTTGGGGTGGTGGGTATTGATATCCATAAGCAGGATACCCAGTTGGGTATGCTGGAGGAAATGGTGAGGGATAGAGGGCGTTATAATTAGCTGCCTCGACGTATGGGTGATAGGCAGGTAGTTGGTAGTTATAACCCGTGTGAGCTTGTGACTCGAACGGGTTATACCCGGTTGTATCCTGGTATGCAGGAATTGGGTTTTCAAAACCCGTTGGAGGTGGTGGTGGTGCAAAAGTGGCCGGTGTAGTGTCAATTTCCGGCATAGTGTTTGAAGGCCCACCCATTTGTGGATCTTTAAAAATGGGAGGGTAGTTTCTTGAAGTTTGTGGAGTACCAATGCGTATACCCCCTCGTACGGACATTCGTGCATTTCTCCTTCGCCTTGATGGTTCTGGTGGTGGCGGAGGTTGTTCTGGTGCTGGTAGTGGCGGTGGCGTGACCGCCTGAAAGTACGGATCCTCAGAGGGAGCCCGTTGTGGTGGTGGTGAATCGTGGTGAGAGGGAGTGTAAGCAAACTTCCACTGCCCATACCATTCTTGGTAGGTATCGAGACCTAGATAGGGAGATCCCGTAAAAGAAGAACCGCTAGAAATACAAATGGGATGCGTGGGCGTCCCAGACGGTGGCATCTCTGGATCTAGATCCGTGTCCACATCCATATCTTCCGAGAAATGGTCTTCTGGACCCAGCAAGTTATGACCTGCCGGTGCATTGATGTAGTCGTCAGGGTTGAAGTGACCCTAAGAGTAAGAGTGGTGCGAAGAATGGTGGGAGGAGTAATGTGAATGGTGCGAGTGCAGTGAATGCTGCGAATGGTGTGAGCCTTGGGGCTCGTCGGGTTGCTGCCGACCAAATGAATGGTGATAAGAGAGAGAGGTGCTAAGTGAGACAGAACGTCTCGCTGGTTCAAGGGAGTGTCTCCAGTCATCATATGGGTCTGAGCTAAACGACGCAGAGGGGGTTCGCCGATGTGAAGGCCCTGCTTCACTATGCCTTCCTCCCCTCATGGGTGCTTTTCCTCTTCCTCGGATTCTTGGCGGCATTTTTGGTATGTGGACCTGTCAAAAACGAGGAAACAAACAAAAATATATAAACCAAATAAGATTAAGATTAATCCTAGGTCATTTGCCTAGACTCGGAAGTCTGAGGAATGTGCTAATGTGTCATTGAAATTAAACACAAATGATATAAACCATCTGGTAATGAACAATACCTTTGATCCTTACCGAGATTTTCAGTGTGGTATTGATCACACTTACTTTTGTAGTGTGGATGGCTGGATGGCGAAATCAAACAAGAAGTACGATTCAAAGCATATGCCCGGGCCCTGCTTAACGTGCCAAAACAGTCCAACCCATACGATTGTGGGGTATATGTCTGTCGCTCTATGGAATTTCCCGATGAAGTGTTGAAATACCATACGGAGAATGTATAGTATTATTATTATTATTATTATTATTATTATTTAATTTGGTGTTGTTGTTGTTGTTGAATATTGATATTGCAGTGGGACAGCACAGAGGAAAGATGTCTTCTGGCAATGAGAATCTTAAACGCAAATGAAAACACTGTTTTTAAGAGTTTGTATTAATATACATATTTTTACTTTATGATTGCTAAGCACCCTATCATCGAGCAATGGACCACCTTACGAACTTGATCATCTGCAAGAATTCCACCACGGCAGTAAGTGCAATTTGTCTCCTTTTTTGACATCCATGATAATGCACTCACCTATTATGGTAAAACATAAAAGTTACCACAAATGAAAACCATGTGTAAAGAAAGTGAAAATCAAGAGTCTTGTGCATAGATTCAAACCTGGTCTCTCAAAAGCTGGATTGCCAAGCCGTGTATTGCATGGACATGGTTTATAATTATTACTTTATGAAGCAATGGTTCTTGGACCAGAAAGACTTGGGTTTGGTGGAGAACTTCCTACAACCAACTCAGTTAATCTTGATTGTAAAAATAATTAGTGAATCTTTATATATATGGAACAATAGAGTAAACTGTCATTTCGGTCCTTGTGTGACTCGTTTTGTTATTTTCATCCTTCGGTTAATTTGGTTGCCATTTTGGTTATGTGTTATCAAAAACCTGCCATTTTGGTTGGAAACAAAATTAACTAATGTAGACCAAAATGGAAAAGTTTAGATAACACGGGGACCAAATGTAACGCCCAAATTTTTCACGGAAAATTTAAACTTATAAAACACGAGGAATTAGGTCCCAAGAAAAACAACATTCATTTCTATGTAGTCAAAAACGCACGAGGCGCTCTGAGGCGTGCAAAGTTTGTATTATTGTAGGGAAACAAACCAATTCCATTAAAATTTCAACTTTTCCTTTCTTTTTATTTGCCATTAAATTCCCTTTCTTCTAAATGGTATAAATATTTTGCAATTATCATCCTTTTGTCTACATGGACCAACTACAAAGACAGGGTAATACTCTGGGTATTAGTCTAGGACATGTTCAGTTTAGGGTAATACCCATTGTATTAGTCTTGTATAAGTTCAGTTTGTATTATTGTAGGGAAACAAACCAATTCCATTAAAATTTCAACTTTTCCTTTCTTCTTGTTTGCCATTAAATTCCCTTTCTTCTGAGAGCATGTTTGGCTTTCCATTATAAACAACTTATTAACTTATTAACTTTTTCAAAAAGACAATAAGTCAATAAGTTGTCCAGTTTGAGCAAAAGACCTTTTTGTTTTAGCTTTTTGGTATAGGTTAAAAAGTAGTTTTGCAAAAGTCACAAAAACCTGACTTTTTGTTCTCCTTTTTACTTTTTGAATACCAAATTACCAATCTACCCACACTTAATCTCCCCACCCTTTAATCTACTTACCCTTTTTAGTCATTTTACACAAATAAACACTTTCACAAAAAGGACTTTTCACAACAACTCATCCAAACACCTTTTATAAAAATATCTTTTAAAAAGTCATAAGTTAATAAGTCCTTTTTATGAAAAGGACTTTTGAAGTTAATAAGCAATCCCAAACACCCTCTAAATCGTATAAATATTTTGCAATTATCATCCTTTCGTCTACATGGACCAACTGCAAAGACAGGGTATACCGCGGGTATTAGTCTAGGACATGTTCAGTTTAGAGTAATACCTCGTGTATTGTGTTCTGGGCACGGAGAAAGCGGAATCAAGTTATCCATATCTTCCAAGAAATAACAAACACATGAGAATCGATGGATAAGCAAAAACGACAAAGTTTGACAATTCTGGACCAAAATACCCTTTTCAGAAAAATCACACGAATCTGCAGAAAATGTTTACATGAATCTGCAGAGACAGACATGAACCTGGCTTGGTTCGTGTCCAAAGACGCACGAATGCTCAGGTTCGTGTAATGCTTGACACAAACCAAGCTTGGTTCGTGTCCAGCGTTCTGTTAGACACTTAGAATGTTCATTGATCGATTGTAAGTGTTTTAAATCGGTTAATTCGGTTAAAAACAGCCTAAATGCATCGACTAATCAGTTTATGCCTTTAATTTTACTAGACAAACCCTAAAAACCGATTAATTCAAAGTTAAACCTAATCGATTCAAAACCCACAATAAAACTACTCATTCGATCAAATTTGGCCACATTCAATTTTCGAAAAGGGGGGGGGTGCAAATCGGTGTCTGAAAATTTTTTGAATGACAATATACGAACCAGCAGAGGGTATTTATAGACACCTGCTGGTTCGTGTCACCTTCCACACGAACCAGCATTGGTTCGTCTAATACATGACACGAATCAAGACATGTGACCCTGGTTCGTCCCAAAATTTCACACGAAGGAGATCTTTTGAAGCTGGTTCATGTCAAAGATACACGAACCAATCTCTGGTTCATGTCAAACCCACACGAACTAAGCTTAAAATCCATATGGCTTTTCTTTAGAAAAATCCTCACCATCAAATTTCCATAACTTTGTTTATCAAATGGACGTGAAATGTGCATTTCTTCATCATGTCATTCGTGAGAAAGTCTATGTAGGTCAACAGCCAGGGTTTGAAGATCCTTGTAAGGACCTGCACGAAAATGCCCTAAAACACTCCTAAATACACCCCGAATGCAAGAAACGGACCCAAAATACCTTCGTGCTTGGAGAAATCAAGAAAAACAAAATTTTTGTGGCGCTCGCGGGCCGCGAAGACACTGTCTTCGGCTTACGCGGGGCGCGACAGCTCAACATCAGGCACGCACCTGGTGCCGCCACGTGTTGACAACTCAACAACCCTCAAACCACCTTTATGGCCTCGCGGGCCGCGAAGGATCCCCCTTCAAGTTTACGCAGGCCGCGAGAGACCTAAATTTCAGCTATAAATTGGACGAAGTTTGGGCATTTCAAACTGCTCAATTCTTTTCTTTCTCTTAGCTTCTATTATAGCAAAATAGTAGCTCGATATTATACCCTAAACCCCGAAACTCTGCTCGTTATTAGGGTAATAACTCTAATCACTGGTACGATACTTTATCCGATCGATTGAAACCAATCCGATGGATGTTTAAGTGCTGTCGGTACCCGGCTACACTTTGTCATTTGTTGTGGGTTTTGATCTCGTGATTATCGTTAAAGTTGAATTGAGTTAATACACTAATACGAGTTCCATTTTATCTAGAAATTTGAACTCGTAACCAGGGAGCTGCTAAGCTAGAATACTTAGCAATTAAGTAAACTTAATAATTAAGGAAACTTAATAGTTAGGTAAACTTAATAGTTAAGGAAACTTAGTAGTTAAGATAACTTATCAGTTAAGAAACCTTAATAGATAAGTTAAACTTAATCAGCTAAGTAAGATTAATTAATCAGTTAAATAAGATTAATTAAGTTAAGTAAGATTAATTAATCAGTTAAGTAAGACTAATTAATCTAAGTAAGATTAATTAATCAGTTAAGTAAGACTAATTAATCTAAGCAAGATTAATTAATCAGTTAAGTAAGATTAATTAAGCTAAGTAAGATTAATTAATCAGTTAAGTAAGATTAATTAAGCTAAGTAAGATTAATTAAGCTAAGTAAGATTTATTAATCAGCTAAGTAAAATTTATTTAACACCTATATAGATATACATGAAAATAGATATATACGGGGTAGGTATTATCTAAGGAAGGTATTATATAAGGAAAGTTTTATCTAGGGAAGGTTTTATCTAGGGAAGGTTCAACTGAGGAAGATAACACCTAGGGAAATTCTATATAGGGGTAAGACTTATCCCCTTTACCTATAAATAGGAAGCTTAGGATTCATTTTTCTTTGCTCATTTCTTCTATTCTTCTCTCTATACGTTGGTGTTCTAACCAATAATCACCAATACGATATTCTTTCCGATCGATTCGGGAACCAACTAACGAATGCCAAAGTGCTGTCTAAACAAGACTATACTTTGTGAATTTCGTTAAGGTTCTGAAACGAATGCCAAAGTGTTGTCTAAACAAGACTATACTTTGTGAATTTCATTAAGGTTCTGAAACGAAGGCCAAAGTGCTGTCTAAACAATACTATACTTTGTGAATTTCGTTAAGGTTCTGATCTCGTGACCATCGTTAGGTTTGATTTGGTATAACACTAACACGTATTCCACTCTGTTAAACTATATGTTTAACTGTCAGAAAACTCCAAACTATACACTTACTACCAAACAAAATATTTAATCATCAGAAGATTCAGAAGTCTAAAGAAAAGTAGATGCTTAGTTATCAAAAGACATAGAATCAGAAGGCTTGTTGATCAAGACTGTATGCTAACAAGGTGAGTCATTCTCTTTTTATCAAATTGCTTTCCAAAACCCTAAATGTTTTCCAGTTATACTTTGCAGTGATTAAGTCTTTGCTCATCTTTAATTACTGGCAGTATGTGGGGGTTTTGTGCACATTACTACTAATGATTTATCACTTAGGTGGGCGAGCCTAATTCGTGATATGTCCACGGTCATAGATACAGTCGAGTGACAACTGAACCAGCTAATTAATAGATAGGGGCAAATGTAAAAACTCTTAATGTTGTTGTAATGACAGTGATTAAGTCTTTGTCAATCTTGAAAAGGCAAATGTAAAAACTCTTAATGCTGTGAATTAACTAATGTGTTTTTGTACAAAACGAATGAACTCACCAGTATTTCCTGCTGACCAAAATCTTTTAAAACGCGTTTCAGGTGATCACAGTAGATTGGAATAAGAGTTGGAACACGACACCGAAAGGCTTAAAGAAGTGGCTTATTTTATCAAATAAATTAAATTAAACGTTGTATTTGGGTTTATCCCATACTAAAGCTACCTTTGTAAAACATGGGTTTATTCCCATCTGTTTAACAAATAAAATCCGGTGTTTCAAAACTCTGATATTTTTCCTAACTCACGGTCTTGATGAAATTCTCCGCTGCAATACTTTTCAAAATAACCACCGGTACCACTTGACTGCTTCACGGCTCCCGTCTAGGGTGTGGTCGGGGGGCGTGACAGAGGTGGTATCAAAGCCATTTGTTTAAGCAATTAGGTGTTGTAATAATACCTAAGCTTAAATGAAAGAGTTAGGAAATTGTTATTAAATGGTAGCACCCAGGATAATATTTAGACTTGAACCTAAGAAAAATGCCTCGTATAAGCTTCGAGATAAGCTAATTACTTGCATAAATAAAGTATGATGGGTGTTGGTATGCCGTGAGGATGATGACTAGAACATTGCAAGTATGGTAAATAAGCAATAACACTTGGCCACTGTTATTTCTTATTTATTGGTACTACTTGGTTCTGGAATATGATCTGTCATGCGAATACTAATTTCCTTATTCTTTGATGAAAGCTCTACTAAAAGATTCATTTTTAAATCATAAATTGAGAAAATTCTATTTATGGGAATTACAATGATAATTACCTCCCCGGTGAGAACCGGGTAAGATGGGGTTACCTCTCGGGCGAGAACTGGGTAAGATGGGGTATATGATATGTCAAACAAGTGACAAGAATTCCCTAAATAGTATCATGACCTAATGTCTGACTTGTTTTTTTTTTTAAATATGAATCTGTTAAAATACATTGACCTTATGAATGGTATTTATATTACAATGTAAAATATATGATTATATAGATATGTATATCTATAAGGACATCTGACGGGTGGTCCGTAGGACAACCCTTAAAAGGTTTAATATAATGCACATTCTACACTTTATTCGGTTAATTGCTTGAACATGATAACCACTAGATGATGTGATGTGCAGGTGTTATAATGCTCAAGATATAAGTTTTAGAAGGTTGGATGAATGTCGGGAGTTGATGGAAACTTAAAGTGAAGGAATTGGATATGTATGAAGAAACAAAGAAAAAGATATCACTGACCGCCGTAACCTATGGCTAAGGGCCGTAGGTTACGGCTCCCATGTCTTTGATGGATGCACATCCGTAAAACAGGAGATCCTCGCCGTAAAGTTCACTGTCAGCCGTAACATACGGCAGGTGGCCGTAGGTTACGGCCCCATATTGACTTGTTGACCCATTGCCAGCCGTAACCTACGGCTGGGAGCCGTAGGTTACGGCTCCGACTGATGTTTTCTTGTAACTCCTCATTTAATGTTGTTTTCAAGATATTTTATGGAGACTCATGATTGCCATTCGGTTAAGACTGCTTGGAACTCGAGATTAGAGCAACTTTTGGAGATTTTTGGCAAGGAGACATTATCCTAATCATTAGTTTTGTGTGCTTTGATCTACATGAACATTAAAACTCTTGTTATGATGTTGTTTGAAGCCATGAGTGGCTAGGTTCTTTATGGTCATCCTAGGTTGAAGGTTTGTATGAAACAATTGTTTTTTGATTCCATATTTCTAGAATGGTAAACTCTATCTATGTTTTGTTTATCATGGTGTGTGATTGCTTAATTGTAAATTGTTGATTCTTATGATATTCTAGTTTGAAACCATACGTTCTTGGTGCCGTTGGCAATCGAGATATCATGGGTAGAATTAGGATTGGGTAAGGGTTGATTGGTCATCGGGTAACAACCTCACGTTCTAGGAATCTGAGTACTTCGTTCCCTTTTATCACAATAAGTAATTACACATGAACTATGTCTATGTAGTTCTTTCTAGTGGATGATAGCACAATTGTTGAAGCAAACCAGAAACTTAGGATGGTCATTCGTCTCTAAATTGTTTACAAACTCAATTCTCATTTCGCAAATTAATTAGTAATCTTAGTTTTAAAAACCAATTCAATCAAACAAACTCTTGAAATTTACTTTTATTGCAATTAGTGTAGTTTTAGTCAAGCTAGATAAATTCTTAAATAACACATTTTCCACAAACTCCCTGTGTTCGATACCCACTTACCGCTATCTATTTAGTTGTATTGGGATTAAATTTGATTGTGACCACGACATCACGTCAAATTTTGGCGCCGTTGCCGGGGAGTAGTGCGCAACGTGTGTTATTTTTGATCTTTCTTAGGTTTGTTATTTTTCTGGTTTACGCTGGGTGTGTTAGTGTGCAGGTATTGACAGGTGCATGCGTACTAGGAGCTCTCACAAGCTTTCACCATTAGCATTTGATCCGGAAATTGAACGAACTTTGCGAGCAAACAGAATTTTGTTAAGGGAAAACACAATTAGCGGTTCACCAACAACACCAATTACACCGATTACACCACTGAGATACATGGATCTACCACTACCCACCACGGGTGAATTTATACCACCTTTCATACCATCAACCACTCACCGTCCCCAAATACCACCATGCCCAGTTCTACTACCGAATTTACTTCACCATTTGATATCCCATCACCCAACACTACATTACCTACCACTACTCAAACTGAACCTACTCTTACCTTTAGCCCTGCTTCTACAATTCCACCACTTACCCATTTCTTCCCAGCTTCAGGTCAATCATCATCCACCTATACATTACCACAAGGCTCAACTGTTGTTCATGCTACTTCATCATTTGGAGCACCAAACCAGTCAGGTTTTCAATACTCATCTATTCCATTTGGGCCATCATTGGGGGGTATAGAAGGAGATGGATATGAAGAAGGATATGAAGATTTCGAGGGTTATGAGGAAGAGGGTTATGCTTATGTGGGTAGTGGAGATCAAGGGAAGTTGACTTATGTACCTGGTCAAACGCAAAGAATGTCAAGTGTTGGTGGGATTCCACAACAACAACTCATACCACAACACATTAGACCAAGGCCACAAGGGCTACCAATGCAACGCCCTATACCATTGCAACAAGTTCGGCCACAAAATGTTTAACCACAATTTCAAAGGCCAATTCAACACCCACCGATGCCACAACAACAATTTCAACAACCATTCGCACCACAAGGGCATATACCAAGACCCATGGGTCCTATTCGTCCAAGGGGTAGAGTGGGTGTACCAAGAAGGCATCTTAGGGAACATGCACGGGGAATTGAAGTGCATTTCAGGCCGATAATTACTCAAAACCCTTCACCGGTGGTTATCCCTCACAACAACTAAGGGAGAACTTTTGAAGTGAGAACAAATTCTTTGCAAAGTTTGCCGAAATATAAGGGTCTAGCAACGGAGGAACCCTACTTTCATTTGGAGGCCTATGACTCAATTTGCAATACTCTTGGGAGTCAAGGTTTTTCGGCAGATGATATCAAGTTGGTACTATTTCAATTCTCTTTGGAGGATAAGGCAAAGAAGTGGTTCTACACTTTGCCTTCGGCATCTATATATACATGGGGAGAGATGCAACAAACTTTCCTCGATGAATTTTACACCGCCCAAAAGACTAATGATGCTAGAAAGGGGTTAAGGAGCTTTCAACAACAACATGGTGAAATGTTTCATGAGGCTTTTGAGCGTTTCAATATGATGATCAAAAATTGCCCTCACCATGGAATTGAATTGTGGGAATTAATGAATGCTTTTCATGAGGGGTTGAGTGCCGAAGATGCTCGTGATCTCATGTCTATTACTGGTGGGACTTTTGGTACAAATTACGAGCATAACGATTGGGAGTTTTTGGAGAACATGGCCAATACATCAAAAAGAAAAGCTCAAGCATCGAGGAGAGCACGACCGGCCATTGCTCGACCTCAAGTGCACGCCATAGATGATGGTAATGTGCAAACCACTAACCAAATTTATGATGTTTGTGTGTTGTGTAATGAAATAGGTCATGCGGCTGAAAATTGCCAAGGAATGGTGGAAGGGCAATATGAAGAAGTTCATGCCGTTCAAGGTCAAGGAGGGGGTGGTAGAAATTACAACAATATGAATTCTAACACTTACCACCCGGGGTTGAGGAACCACCCAAACTTTCGCTATGGGAACCCTTCAAATCAAGCAAACCCGAATTTCCAAGGTAACCAAGGTAACTATGGTTCGCGCCAACCTTACAACAATCAAGGTGGATATAGAAGTGGGAACAACTAAGGGTACCAAAGGCAATACCAAATGGGTCAAGAACAAGGGGGGTCTTCGGGTGGAAACGAAATGATGGATATGTTGAAGAGCATGCAAGCAGAGATGCAAAAGAGGAATCAAATGGATGATGTGCGGATACAAAAGGATGAGGCCCGAGATAAGGCAATTCAAACTTTGACCACTCAAATGGGTCAACTCGCAACTGAAGTGTCGGATTTGAAGAAAAGCAAAGGCCAATTACCAAGCGACACTAAGGTAAACCCATCTCATGGTACTTCAAGAGGTAATAATGTTAATATTCACCATGTAAGTGTTTTGAGAAGTGGGAAAGAGTACAAAACCAATCCTTCACCGGATTTGGTTGATGGGGTGGTTGAAGATATAACGGGTCAAGATAGTGAGGAAGAAAATGAACCACCTATTGTTTTTTCTAAAAAACCCAATTTTGAAAAACCCGAAATTAATAAAGAAAACGAACAGAAAAATGAGGGTGAGGGATCTAGTCAAGTACCATTTCCCTCGGCTTTATTAGATCCGGGTAAGAAAAATTTCATTTCGAAACGGGGTCCTCAAAAGGAGGAAATGTGGGAGGTTTTTAAACAGGTTAAAATTAATCTTCCTTTACTTGAAGCAATCAAACAAGTACCCGCTTACGCCAAGTTTTTAAAAGAATTGTGTACCCAAAAGAGGCAACAAAAAGTGCCTAAATTGGTTGACTTGACGGAGCGGGTAAGTGCGGTTTTGAAAGGAGATCTTCCTCCTAAGCTACAAGATCCGGGAACGCCTCTTATAAATATTCAAGTAGGAAATTTTCAAACCGCAAGGGCGTTATTGGATCTTGGAGCCGGAGTAAGTATCTTACCGGGGGGGTTATACGACCAGTATGATTTTGGTCCATTGAAACGGGTTGAGACAACGGTGGTATTAGCTGATTTGTCTCATAAACTCCCTCGGGGTATTGTACGGGATGTGATAGTTAAGGTTGATGAGTTTTATTATCCCGTGGATTTTCTTGTGCTAGATTACTCATCCGTGGACCCAATTCAACAACAAAATGTTATTTTGGGTCGGCCATTTTTGAACACCGCACATGCCGTTATTGATTGTCGATATGGTACGGTCGACATGACATTCGGTAATAGAAAGATGAGATTAAATGTTTTTACTAATGGTACTAAAATTTATGGTGATGAGTGTTTTGTAGCAGATTTCATAGATGGGTACGACCCAAAGGAGTTCGAGGAAGAGATTTTGGGTTCTTGTGTTTGTGATGTGTCTTTGCAGGTGCACGCATGTGATTTGGAAAAGGAAGAAAAGGAGCAAGAGGCTCTCGCGGTGAAGGAAGGAAGACCGCCATGGACCCACCAAACGGGCACTTTACCGGTGGGAATTGATTCGGGTACAAAGCCTTCGCTGGAATGTCCACCGAGTGTGGAATTGAAAGAGCTACCAAAACATTTAAAGTATGTGTTTTTGGGGGAGAATGACACTTTACCGGTGATCATTGCTTCCAATTTGGAGGTAGCTCAAGAGGAGGAGTTGATACGGGTGTTGAAGGCTCACAAGGCGGCAATCGGGTGGACAATAGCCGACTTAAAGGGTATTAGTCCTTCCATTGTAATGCATAAAATTATTACAAGTGAGGATGCAAAGCCGACCCGTGAAACACAAAGAAGGTTGAACCCGAATCTAAGAGAGGTGGTCAAGAAAGAAGTTATCAAGTGGTTGGATGCGGGGATCATATATCCCATTTCGGATAGTGCATGGGTAAGCCCAACTCAGGTAGTGCCTAAAAAGTCAGGCATGCAGGTAATAAAAGATGAGCAAGGTGAGCAAATTGCCACCCGCCCGGTAACTGCGTGGCGAGTTTGTATCGATTATAGGAAATTGAACGCCGCTACCTCCAAAGACCATTTCCCGTTACCTTTCATTGACCAAATCATTGAAAAACTTTCCGGTCAAAAATATTATTGTTTTTTGGATGGGTACTCGGGATATAACCAAATTGCTATTCACCCGGACGACCAACACAAAACCACATTTACATGCCCATATGGTACATTTGCTTTTCGGCGAATGCCATTTGGGCTATGTAACGCCCCCGCCACGTTCCAAAGATGTATGATGAGTATATTTTCGGACATGGTCGGGGAATCTCTTGAAGTGTTTATGGATGATTTTTCCATCTTTGGCCCAAGTTTTGATTCTTGTCTTGATGAATTAGAAAAAGTTTTAAAAAGGTGTGTTGAGACAAACTTGGTCTTAAGTTGGGAAAAGAGCCATTTTATGGTTCAAGAGGGTATTGTGTTGGGGCATGTGATTTCGGACCGGGGAATGGAGGTAGATAAAGCAAAAATTCGGGTAATTTCATATTTACCCCCACCAAAGAATGTTAAGGGGGTGAGATCATTTTTGGGACATGCGGGGTTTTATAGAAGGTTTATTAAAGGCTTTAGTGTAATTACAAAACCTTTATGTAACTTATTATTGAAAGATGTTCCATTTGATTTTACTGACGAATGTTTGCAAGCGTTTCATGTGTTGAAGGAACAGTTGGTGAAGGCTCCTATCTTGCAACCACCGGATTGGTCAAAGCCGTTCGAGATTATGTGTGATGCTAGCGACACGACCATTGGAGCGGTTTTGGGTCAAAGGGTCGATAAGAAACCGGTGGTGATCTATTATGCAAGCAAAACTTTGTCCGAGGCGCAACTGAATTACACCACGACCGAGAAAGAATTATTAGCGGTGGTGTATGCCTTGGACAAGTTTAGAGCCTACATTTGGGGGAGCAAGGTGATTGTTTATTCGGATCATAGCGCGGTTCGATACTTAATGGAAAAGAAGGATGCAAAGCCCCGGTTGATTCGTTGGGTGCTTTTGTTGCAAGAATTTGATCTTGAGATTCGGGACAAAAAGGGATGTGAAAATGTTGTTGCGGATCATTTGTCCCGGATCCCGTTGGAAGGTGTTGATGACCCGAGCGAGATTAATGAACGGTTTCCCGATGAACAATTGTTAGCCGTTTCTACTTTCGTTGCACCTTGGTACGCCCATTATGTGAATTATTTGGCTAAGGGTGCAATTCCAAATCATTGGACGAAGAAGAGACGACAACAATTTCTTAGTCAAGTGAAGCAATATATATGGGATGAACCGGACTTGTTCAAGATCGGATCCGATCAAATGATACGGAGATGTGTTCCCGAAACTGAAGTTTTAGAGATTTTAACCCATGCTCATTCGTCGGCATGTGGAGGGCATTTTAGTGGGAACAAGACGGGTTATCGGGTGTTATCTAGTGGGTTTTATTGGCCCATGATTTTCAAGGATTCTTGTGAGTATGCCCGAAATTGCATCAATTGTCAAAGAATGGGAAGCATTTCGAAACGGGATGAAATGCCATTACAACCGATTTTGGTAGTGGAGGTATTTGATGTTTGGGGAATAGACTTCATGGGTCCTTTCCCTAACTCAAATGGGTTTTTATACATATTGGTTGCGGTTGACTATGTTTCGAAATGGATTGAAGCTATTGCTACGAGGACCAACGACCACTCCGTTGTATGCAAGTTTGTACAATCCAACATTTTTGCTCGATTCGGTGTGCCTAGAGTGATAATAAGTGATGGTGGTTCACACTTCAAGAACTTCAACTTTGGGAAGTTGTTAAAGAGATACAATATGAATCATCGTGTTGCTACACCGTATCACCCGCAAACGAGTGGTCAAGTTGAAGTTTCCAATCGGCAAATTAAAGAGATTTTAATGAAGACGGTGCGAACGGATCGGAAAGATTGGTCAAGTAAGCTTGATGATGCGTTGTGGGCTTATCGAACGGCCTACAAAACTCCACTTGATACCACTCCTTATCGAATGGTGTACGGAAAAGGATGTCATTTGCCTATGGAGTTAGCACATCGAGCATATTGGGCGATTAAAACGGTGAATGCAAACTATGACGAAGCGGGTCGGGCGAGAAAGTTACAATTGAACGAAATTGAGGAAATAAGGGATCAAGCTTATGAGTGTTCATCCGCATATAAAGACAAACTGAAGAAAGTTCATGATGCGAAGATAAGGAAAAAGAACTTTGAAGTGGGTCAAAAAGTGTGGTTGTATAATTCAAGATTGAAGATGTTTGCGGGGAAACTCAAAAGCAAGTGGATGGGTCCTTACGTTGTTCGACGAGTGGGAAGGTTTGGAGATGTTGATATACAAGATGAACAAACAAATAAGCAACAAACGGTGAACGAGCATCGGCTCAAACCGTACTTGGAAGGTAATGATATCAACAATCTCGAACTCAACAAAGTGGGCTTCATTTTACGCCCATTGGATGACGAGGAAACTTGAAAGAGGCCCAGGTTTGGTATTTTGTATATATTGTAGCTTAGTTTCGTGTTTTGAATAAAGTCCCGTTTAAAACCCGTTTAGAACCGGTGTTTGAAACAAGTGTGGGGAAATTCGTACGAATTTCCCGAACATAGTGTTGAGGACAACACGGGTTTTTAACGGGGGGTAGGGTGATAATTTTCATGTTTTCAATAAATTATAAAAACACATAAAAATTACAAATTATAAAAGTTAAAAAAAATAAATAAAAAAAAATTTTCATTTTTGACACTCCAATAAAAAGTGTGATCAGATGTGCCCAGCAAGAGCCGTAACTTACGGCATATAGCCGTAGCTTACGGCTAGCATCAAGTAAAAAAGAAGCTTACGCCGGACAGCTCCTGTTTTACGGTGACATTGTTTTTGCCCAGGTCTAGCCGTAACCTACGGCAGGGAGCCGTAGGTTACGGCTCGCAGTAAAAAGCTGAGAATCCTTTTTCGGTCGGCGTTTACATATATAAAAAAAAAACAATAAACCCGAAAATGATATTAATAATAAATCAAAAACAACAATATACCCCATCCACATATTCGATTCCCTATACTCCCCAACCACACATTATCTTTCTTCTTCTTCTCCATTTTTCTTTCAAGAACCCTAGTTCCACCATCTTCAAACCTTCACAACTTCTTCATATCTAGTCCGATTTCAGTGATTTTTTGGTCCATTTTGGGTGAAATTTCACAAGGAATCTAGATTTACACTTGTATCTTGAAGATTCCTTTGGTTTGGGGTCGGATTTGAGCTTGAGGAATGCCGAAAATTTGGGGTTTGTTGTGGGTTTTTGTGTGAACTTCAAGTATTTGCTATTTTCATCTTCTACAACACTAAGGTATGCAATTTCTTGTCATTCTTTGAAGTACATTAAGGTTTGTAAGTTTTCATTATAGTTTTTGCTTACACACTTGCTTGTATGAGATAGATGATAGAATTTTGTAAGCCATTGAATGTTTGGGTGTAAATGTGTTTGATGTCTATTGAAAACTTTTGGAAAAATTCTGAATTATAGGGGACATCATACCAAAATTTTGTTTGAAAGAATGAAATTTTGGTTTTTGCACATCTACACCCATAATATGAAGCAAGTGTGGGGAAGATTGGGTAGAAATACTAACTTGACTTGTTTGTGTGGTTTTTGAATGTGTGTAGGCATGGTGACGAAAAAGGGGAAAGGAATTGCAAGTTCTTCTAATGCGCCTCAAGGGGATGATGCACAACAAAAGAGGAGGAGATTGACCCGGGTTGGTGACCCGGACTCGGAGGAGGATGCACCTCCAAGGGGCCCGAAGCCGGATTGGACAACCGGTTCATTGCTAGACCAACCTGAGGAATGGAGAGAGGATCTGTTTCATGAACAAATGAACAACTTAAAACAAAGGGGTGAAGCGTTTATCTGTGAGAAGGAGATCAAAGAGGTTGATTTCGGGCCGTTCGGGATAACGGACAAGTTTAAAGCATTGGGTTGGGGTGCAGCTTTGAAGTGTTATGACGGGGAAGTGAAGAAGATGTACGACAAGCAGATTCAAGAATGGGTGGCTTCACTTGAATGTCCCCCGTTTAGGACCCCAAGCAAGATGAGGCTCGTTGGACGGTGTAACGGGGTGAAAGTAGAAATGTGTTATGACTCTTTGCGCAAAATAGCAAAGTTTGACAACAGACCTGCAACTGAGTACATTCACCCGAGTCTCAAAGATCTCTACCACGAGCCCAACAAGCACCCGCAATGGCAAAATATGCTTGACTACCTTTTCCTTCTGGGCACAACACATGGGGAGTTATATAGGAGTAATTTGAGAATGGAAGCAAAATTGTTGTTGACGTTGTGCATATATAATGTTGTTCCAAGGCGGGGTGACAAGATGGAAGTGCGGCATCAGGAAGTACCGATTTTATACATGATGATGCATGGATCTCCCAAGTCCCTTTCCGATTTCTCGTGTTGAATAACATCTGGTTGAGCAAAATTAGTGGAGAAAGAAAGATTATACCTCATTGCCGGTTGATTACGGCGTTGTTAAAAAATATGGGGCGATTAAAGGTGATGAAAAAGGTTCTTACAAGAGGTTTAGACCATTCGACCTTAAGAATCTTGGGCCAGGTTGGGTTTACACAGAAACGGAGAGGTATCATAGGCTGAAAACAGATGGGAGAAGGTGGAGAGCGTTGAAGGTGGATGCGAGGCCGTTACGACCGGGTGAGGTTGATGAGCCCGAAATAACCGATGAAGAGGTAAGTGGAGATGAGGATTACCGTGAAGATACTTTCATGGTTGATGCTCAAGTTCAGGGAGCTGGAGTGCAAGCTGGTTATGTGGGGGGTGCATTTGATTATGCACAGCAAGCTTATGATCCTTATTGGGCCCACTCGGGAAATATGGGCCAAATTATTGAACAAAGGCGGCCTCCCACTTTTGGAGAATGGAGTGAACCAAACTAGATGCTTTTTGATCAACAAACTTTCATGGGGGCGAGTATAGAGAGGGCTTTGAAGAAGAGTTATGATAGGAGTGAGCAATGGAACCGTGCTCATATGTATGCCCATGAAGAAGAAGTGAACAACCGCTATTTAGATGATCGCCAGAGACGCATGCATGATCAATGGCATGCGGGCCAACCAATTGAAGGAGATCCGCCCGTTGTGGACTACACCACATTGCCACCAAATGATGGTAGTGTGTCATACCCCACCCCACCATTGCATCATTCTTAGTGGGTGGATCCACATGCTATGAGTTGTCAACAGGCGAATCCAAGTGGTGATCAAGGAAGCAGTAGTAGCGGTGGAGCATTTGGCTTTGGTGAGTGGACTGATATGATGACATCCATTTTCGGGCCTCCACAGCCGAAGTACTACTAGTCAGGTCGTATCTTGCTCCTTTGTACATTTTTGTATATTTTTATGTAGTTTGTTTATGTTATGGTTGGGAGGTAGGGTGGTGTTTGAAGTTGATATGTTGATGGGTTGTGAAAGTTGGTGGTGTCTCTAATAATAATAATATATATATATATAAAAAGAAACTTGGGATTTGAGAATATTAGCAAGGGTTAATGTTGTTGGTTAAAAGCGATCCTTCCCTCAAAACCATACATTGGGACAATGTATCCCAAGTGTGGGGATGGGGGAAATTTTTGAGAGTTTTAAAAAATTTTGTAAACCCAAGCAAAAATTGTTAAAAATTTGAAAACTTGATATTGTGCCATTTGACACACCGACACCCATTCTTAGTCTTTTTCTTGGTGAGGATTTGAGCCACACATGATTGTTATTGATATTTCATTGTTCGAGTGGCGATGTGTGTTGTGTGTTAATAGAACTTGTGTGTGAATACTTGTTAAATCCTAGAATTAGCATGCTTCTGGAAATGATAGGGGACTTTTAGGTAGCCTTGTCTAGATGTGTGAGAGTGCGGGATTGGTGGGTTGGACCTCATACTTTACATATATGAGCTTGGTATTGTGAGGGGTGGGGGTTTGGTCCTTAGAAAGCCACGTTTGAGCCTTAAACCATTCGGTTGTGACCAAAGCCTACTTCCTATAAAATTTTACCCTTTGAGATGACCCGGTTTAGGAATTTAGTTTGTGATGGTTGATGTTCTTGTATATATTGTTGAGTTTATATGTCAAAAAAAAAAAAAAAAAAACATGAGAAAAATACAAAAAGATATGATTAGTTTGTATGAGAGTTGAGAATGTTAAAGAATGTTGAAAAAGTTTGTATATAGTTGTTTGCTTTATTTAGTAGTAGAAATAAAAATCGTGTCAAATCAATTAGCTCTTATATATATGCATTTCACCATTTTCCTACCTTTACACCTAGCCCAGTTACAACCCATAAGTTCCTTTGATTCAAAAGCATGCTTGATATTTGTTAGGAGGAAACTTGATTTTTATACAAGCTTATTGTCGCGCACACACACATACGCATTGAGTGGTTTAGCATTATGCTAATAATTCTTGTTACCGAGAGATTATTGTGAGGGGTGTGTCTTGTGGAACGATTGAAGGTTAGTAAAAGGTCGGCACATTTTAGCTTGGTTTGTATAATTGATCGCTTGGGTTTCGAATCGTTTTGAATGGGTTGCTTGGGACAAGCAACGGGTAAGTGTGGGGATGTGACGGGTGGTCCTTTGGACAACCCTTAAAAGGTTTAATATAATGCACATTCTACACTTTATTCGGTTAATTGCTTGAACATGATAACCACTAGATGATGTGATGTGCAGGTGTTATAATACTCAAGATATAAGTTTTAGAAGGTTGGATGAATGTCAGGAGTTGATGGAAACTTAAAGTGAAGGAATTGGATATGTATGAAGAAACAAAGAAAAAGATATCACTGACCGCCGTAACCTACGGCTAAGGGCCGTAGGTTACGGCTCCCATGTCTTTGATGGATGCACATCCGTAAAACAGGAGATCCTCGCCGTAAAGTTCACTGTCAGCCGTAACATACGGCAGGTGGCCGTAGGTTACGGCCCCATATTGACTTGTTGACCCATTGCCAGCCGTAACCTACGGCTGGGAGCCGTAGGTTACGGCTCCGACTGATGTTTTCTTGTAACTCCTCATTTAATGTTGTTTTCAAGATATTTTATGGAGACTCATGATTGCCATTCGGTTAAGACTGCTTGGAACTCGAGATTAGAGCAACTTTTGGAGATTTTTGGCAAGGAGACATTATCCTAATCATTAGTTTTGTGTGCTTTGATCTACATGAACATTAAAACTCTTGTTATGATGTTGTTTGAAGCCATGAGTGGCTAGGTTCTTTATGGTCATCCTAGGTTGAAGGTTTGTATGAAACAATTGTTTTTTGATTCCATATTTCTAGAATGGTAAACTCTATCTATGTTTTGTTTATCATGGTGTGTGATTGCTTAATTGTAAATTGTTGATTCTTATGATATTCTAGTTTGAAACCATACGTTCTTGGTGCCGTTGGCAATCGAGATATCATGGGTAGAATTAGGATTGGGTAAGGGTTGATTGGTCATCGGGTAACAACCTCACGTTCTAGGAATCTGAGTACTTCGTTCCCTTTTATCACAATAAGTAATTACACATGAACTATGTCTATGTAGTTCTTTCTAGTGGATGATAGCACAATTGTTGAAGCAAACCGGAAACTTAGGATGGTCATTCGTCTCTAAATTGTTTACAAACTCAATTCTCATTTCGCAAATTAATTAGTAATCTTAGTTTTAAAAACCAATTCAATCAAACAAACTCTTGAAATTTACTTTTATTGCAATTAGTGTAGTTTTAGTCAAGCTAGATAAATTCTTAAATAACACATTTTCCACAAACTCCCTGTGTTCGATACCCACTTACCGCTATCTATTTAGTTGTATTGGGATTAAATTTGATTGTGACCACGACATCACGTCAACATCCAAAAACCATAAGGATTGATAATTTAGAATAAAGCACAAGCATAAGTGTCAATGATAATTATAGATTTCTTTATCAGGAATCTCCCGTATACATATATAATTCCGATATCAAACATTATTTTGTTTGATCATCTATCTAGTAACTCATGCGACAAGATGAACGGCGGGAACCCTTTAAGTTGGAACGCCATCGAAAGAATAAGAATTCCCTTTGCGCTACCTTAGATTATTAACATGTTAGGAAACATGTAACTAAAAGTTGTGCTAGGAACAAAACGTCTCAAACCTATGCTAATGAGAGTAATTCTACTTTCTTTAAGAACTCTTGCGAAGATAAGAGTAACCACGACTAGGTGCACTTACCATGACTTTCTTCACCTCTAGTCCTACTAAGATTACCAGTAATAAAGAAGCTGTTACGAAATACATGGGTTGCAAAGGTCTAAAGTTGTCCAAACCATTAGTATATACGTTAAAAAGAATGAAGTAGTGTATGCTTCAAAATTTAGACATTAAAATAGTGAGACCCGATCTTCAAAACACATGGTCACGATGTATGCCATGAAATGGAAAGAACTGACAGAAAGGAAATCATGTCTGCTTCATAAAAAGGAATAAAATGGCAACAATGATTCCTGAGGTGATTGCTGACTTAGGTTTAGATTTGCAAGCCAACCGGAGAAGCGACCACAAGGAGACAAGGCAAACCAGCCGCCAAAGTTCGTCTCAGTGATGAAAGTTGCGAGTTATGCACGGAAGTAAGACAAAGCGTATGTGGTTTCGGAATTCATTAACACTAAAGGCATGGAAATGAAAGAAATTCCGACCGACGTCTTCCCAGAGGATCTACTTGGGCCATCACACCGTCGTGAGGAGAAACTCAAAATTCATCTGAGACTAGGAACAACACCAATTGTTATACCACAAAGTTAAGACTAATGTAGTAATTAATGCTTTAAGTCATAAGTTTCATAAGAAGCCGAAACGAGTAAGCGCTCTTAGATTAAATTGCGGATAGATTTAATAAAATAATTAAAGAGTACCCAGCAAACAACAATCAAGGATGATGCTGAAAGATTATAAAGGAATAATGAAGGAATTAGAAAAAGGAACTAATGGAATTTAGAAATTACATAAGAAAATAATTTGGGTACATATTCAAGGAAACCTACAAGAAAGGATTCTCGAAGAAGCTCATAAGACTAAGATAGGAATGAAGAATGATGTAGCAAGTTACAAGTATTTAGCAATTCAAAACTAAACAATAGAGCCCTTTAGGTTTACTTCAGCAATTAGAAAGGCAAGTATGGATATGAGATTGATAACAATAGATTTTGTTACCAAATTTCCCAACATAATAAAATGTAACGACACAATCTGGGAAATTGTGAATTAATTAACCAAGTCTGCTCAATCCTCACCAATGAAGGAGACCCTTTAGTATAAGACACTTAGTTAAGTTGTGTAAAGACGAAATAGTCTCATTACATAGAATTCCGTTATCTATTAGATCGAGACAGTCATTTCACTCCTCATTTCTCAGAAAACTTTAACCCGACTTATTTTGAGCAAGTACATATGCGATAAACATTGGTAAAAGTAGGACTATCGATTATCACTCATAAGATTTTTCAATAATTGGCCTGCAAGTATTAGTGTTACCCGTTTGAAGCACTTTATGGATGAAGGTACCATCCAGTATGTTGAGCAGAAATATGAGAAAAGCAACTATCAGGCCATGAGATTGGCAACCCATTAGAAATTCAAATCAGAAAAAGAATACTACTAAAATTCTCTCTGTAGAAAGAAATAGTCATATTCGGTAAGAAAGAAAATTTAAGTCTAACCATTCGGAATCATTAAATAAATTGGATCAATAGCTTATCAGCTAGAATTTCCAGAAGAAATGACATAAATACATGATTGTATTTCATATATGCAACTTAAGGAACGCCTAGCTGATAAATTTTTTACTTGTACATCTACAAGATATAGAGGTAAATGAAAACTTCAAGTCCATTGAAAGATCTTACAAGTCAAGGATAAGAATCTCAAACCATGGAAAATGGTTCTGATCAAGTAGAGTGGAATTCAAAGCAAAGACCAGAGTATACTTGGAAACTAAGATTAGCAACGAAGTAAGAATATTCCTCCAAATTCCAGTAAATCTCGAGGACGAGATTTTAAATAGGTGGGGAGGATGTAAGGAACTGCACGAAAATGCCCTAAAACACTCCTAAATACACCCCGAATGCAAGAAACAGACCCGAAATACCTTCGTGCTTGGAGAAATCAAGAAAAACAAAATTTTTGTGGCGCTCGCGGGCTGCGAAGACACTGTCTTTGGCTTACGCGGGGCCCGACAGCTCAACATCAGGCACGCACCTGGTGCCGCCACGTGTCGACAACTCAACAACCCTCAAACCGCCTTTATGGCCTCGCGGGCCACGAAGGATCCCCCTTCAAGTTTACGCGGGCCGCGAGAGACCTAAATTTCAGCTATAAATTGGACGAAGTTTGGGCATTTCAAACTGCTTAATTCTTTTCTTTCTCTTAGCTTCTATTATAGTAAAATAGTAGCTCGATATTATACCCTAAACCCCGAAACTCTGCTCGTTATTAGGGTAATAACTCTAATCACTGGTACGATGCTTTATCCGATCGATTGAAACCAATCCAATGGATGTTTAAGTGCTGTCGGTACCCGGCTGTACTTTGTCATTCGTTGTGGGTTTTGATCTCGTGATTATCGTTAAAGTTGAATTGAGTTAATACACTAATACGAGTTCCGTTTTATCTAGAAATTTGAACTCGTAACCAGGGAGCTGCTAAGCTAGAATACTTAGCAATTAAGTAAACTTAATAATTAAGGAAACTTAATAGTTAGGTAAACTTAATAGTTAAGGAAACTTAGTAGTTAAGATAACTTAGCAGTTAAGAAACCTTAATAGATAAGTTAAACTTAATCAGCTAAGTAAGATTAATTAATCAGTTAAATAAGATTAATTAAGTTAAGTAAGATTAATTAATCACTTAAGTAAGATTAATTAATCTAAGTAAGATTAATTAATCAGTTAAGTAAGATTAATTAAGCTAGTAATATTTATTAATCAGCTAAGTAAAATTTATTTAACACCTAAATAGATATACATGAAAATAGATATATATGGGGTAGGTATTATCTAAGGAAAGTATTATATAAGGAAAGTTTTATCTAGGGAAGGTTTTATCTAGGGAAGGTTCAACTGAGGAAGATAACATCTAGGGAAATTCTATATAGGGGTAAGACTTATCCCCTTTACCTATAAATAGGAAGCTTAGGATTCATTTTTCTTTGCTCATTTCTTCTATTTTTCTCTCTATACGTTGGTGTTCTAACCAATAATCACCAATACGATATTCTTTCCGATCGATTTGGGAACCAACTAACGAATGCCAAAGTGCTGTCTAAACAAGACTATACTTTGTGAATTTCGTTAAGGTTCTGAAACGAATGCCAAAGTGCTGTCTAAACAAGACTATACTTTGTGAATTTCGTTAAGGTTCTGATCTCGTGACCCTCGTTAGGTTTGATTTGGTATAACACTAATACGTATTCCACTCTGTTAAACTATATGTTTAACTGTCATAAAACTCCAAACTATACACTTACTACCAAACAAAATATTTAATCATCAGAAGATTCAGAACTCTAAAGAAAAGTAGATGCTTAGTTATCAAAAGACATAGAATCAGAAGGCTTGTTGATCAAGACTGTATGCTAACAAGGTAAGTCATTCTCTTTTGGATAAATTACGCTTTTCGTCCTTTATGTTTGTAGCAGGTTGCAATGGATGACCTTTAACTTTAATAATTACAGTCACAGTCCTTTATTTGGAAAACTTATTACACTCTACGTCATTTGGGTCTAACCAGGTTTGTTTTACACGTTAAGTCATTTCATATGCCCCTCATGTTAGGGCATTTATGTCCTTTTAAAAAAAATAAATAAAAAAAACCCATGGCATCAATAACATCATCATCATCACCAGCCATCCAATCTCATTCACCAAAATTCTCTGTGCTTCGACGACCATTGTTCCCCAAATCTCAATAATAAACTCAATAACTAAAAAATAAAACCCCTTTTACACAGGCTACAACTTCATAAAACACAAATAGCAGAAATAGAGGACCTTTACCGGCGGTACACCAGAGCAGATCTCAGGCCGTCGGCCGTCGTGTTGCTCCGACGACCTCTGTCTTCGCCTCGGTTTTCTCTTCCGAAACCCTAGGTACAACATCCAGTGTAGTAACCATCGAAAAACACCTCGATAACGGAGATCTGTACGTCGGAAGCTTTTCCGGCAACGTATCAAACTGATTTTCGGTAAGTACTTGAAGGTTGTATGTGTGAAGGCGATTGGAGAATATTTTAACAGATTGTATGTGTGGAAGAACAGGGACGAGTATGCTGGAGAACAGGAACGGATCTGGAAAATTTTACAGGACTGTAAAGGAAGGTATGTGTGAAATAACATGAACGAGTATTTTGGAGATTGGGGAAACTTTTATCAGATTGTATCATCTCAGGTTCAACATTTAAAAACTTAAAAAATCCGTTTCAGGTTCAACAGATTGTTAATGGAACATTTTATCTTGGAACTAATAGTGGTGGGAATGAGGATAAGTTGGGGTTTTTTTATGAGGATTTTAATTGTTTTTATAAGTGGTTGGATTCGAAGGTGGCAGATTTGTTGGTGATGATGGATTTGGTGGTGATGGTGGTAGGAGTTGGTTGGAGAGAGGAGAGAGTGAGGGTAGATAGTGGTGTGGTGGCAGGTGGTGGTGGGTGGTGGAGAAAAAAAAAAGAAATAGGATGTGGGTTTTTAGTGGGAGAGAATGAGGTTTATATATATATATGTATTTTTTTATCAAAGATAATTTTAAAATGACATTTAACTGAAAATTATAACCTACTTAAGGACAAAGGACGTAGAGTGTAATAAGTTTTCCAAATGAAGGACTATGACTGTAATTATTAAAGTTAAAGGTCATCCATTGCAACCCGCTACAAACATAAAGGACGAAAAGTGTAATTTACCCTTCTCTTTTTATCAAATTGTTTTCCAAAACCCTAAATGTTTTCCAGTTATACTTTGCAGTGATTAAGTCTTTGCTAATCTTTAATTACTGGCAGTATGTGGGGGTTTTGTGCATATTACTACTTATGATTTATCACTTAGGTGGGCGAGCCTAATTCGTGATATGTCCACGGTCATAGATACGGTCGAGTGACAACTGAACCAGCTAATTAATAGATAAGGGCAAATGTAAAAACTCTTAATGCTGTTGTAATGACAGTGATTAAGTCTTTGCCAATCTTGAAAAGGCAAATGTAAAAACTCTTAATGCTGTGAATTATAACAAATGTGTTTTTGTACAAAACGAATGAACTCACCAGTATTTCCTGCTGACCAAAATCTTTTTAAAACGCGTTTTAGGTGATCACAGTAGATTGGAATAAGAGTTGGAACACGACACCGAAAGGCTTAAAGAAGTGGCTTATTTTATCAAATAAATTAAATTAAACGTTGTATTTGGGTTTATCCCATACTAAAGCTACCTTTGTAAAACATGGGTTTATTCCCATCTGTTTAACAGATAAAATCCGGTGTTTCAAAACTCTGATATTTTTCCTAACTCACGGTCTTAATGAAATTCTCCGCTGCAATACTTTTCAAAATAACCACCGGTACCACTTGACTGCTTCACGGCTCCCGTCTAGGGTGTGGTCGGGGGGCGTGACAATCCTCATCATCCATATCAAGCTTATCTACTGGATAAAGCTCTCTACAGTTTACACTAGGCCCCACGTGCTTGGTATGGGATGCTTTCAACATATATTCTTGAACACGGGTTCAAGAGAGGATCTTTAGACTGCACATTGTTCGTGAAAGAGAACGGCATGCTTCTAGTTCAAGTGTACGTGGATGATATTATTTTCGGATCTATAAATGATGGTCTCTGCAAGGAATTCGAAAAAGTGATGCAAGACAAATTTGAGATGAGTTCTATGGGGGAGATGAATTATTTCTTGGGGCTACAAGTGCAGCAATCTCCATCAGGCATATTTATTCACCAAACGAAATACGTGAATGAAATTCTGAAAAAGTTCAAAATGGAGGATCATTCGCCAGCTGCAACTCCCTTGCCTGTCAATCACGGGATTAACATCGACGAGAAGGGTGTAACCGTTGACCAGACTCTTTATCGGTCGACGATAGGCTCTCTCATGTACTTAACTGCATCAAGACCTGATATAATCTATCCGACTTGTCTCTACACTCGCTACCAATCAAAGCCGAAAGTCTCTCATTTAACAGCGGTGAAAAGAATTCTACGGTATCTCAAGGGATGTCCCAGCACCGGCTTGTGGTACCCCTGTGATGATAATTTTGAGTTCACGGCCTACAACGACTCAGGTTATGGACAGCAGGTTGTCAATTCTTTGGAGAGAGGCTGGTGACGTGGCAATGTAAGAAACAATCTACCGTATCGACTTCAACCGCTGAAGCCGAATATGTTGCTGCATCGAGTTGCTGTTTATGGTCTTAGTACCGTAATTTCGTTTGATAGAATTGCCAAGGTACTGAGATACTAGGTCTTTATGTCAGTTATCATCTGGGGTATTATGCCTGTTCTTCTAACTGTACGGTGGTACAAACCTAGAACACCCATAATACTTTACTCAATACACCAATGTTGTGTACACCCAAACCGAGTTAACAATCATAAAGATGTGATTCTCCGAGAAAACAAGAAAAGATACCTAAAGGTACACTCCCCAAAGTCGATCTTCTATCTCTTTGTCTGAATGGGAATTCTAACCTGAGCTCTAGAAGTTTCGCAAAACCCCTTTCAACAGATGATAATTTGAGATATTCACCTGTAAGATGATAATCTTCGGGAAATTCTTGATACGGGAGTATGTCATGTTGTGGGAACCACATATGAACATGTAATTAATGGTACCTTAACGTATCTGAAAAGCAATTAGTACCGATTTCATGGATTTAAGTGGACAACAATACCTGTAAAACGATAATCTTCGGGAAATTCTTGATACAGGAGTATGTCGTGTTGTGGGAACCACATACGAACATGTAATTAATGGTACGTTAACGTATCTGAAAAGCAGTTAGTACCGATTTCATGGATTTAAGTGGAGAACAATATCTGGGACCATCGCGAAATATCAATAAATGCAAAGTAAAAAATGATCAAAAGGTATGATCAGATGATACTCCAAGCTGACATGATCCTCTTGCGTGTGATGCTCGCAAAAATATTTGTCAATGTAAATATTCAATTTATTTTCAGCCTGTATATACATTTGATTTCAACATTCACAAAATCCAAAAAGACAAAAAGATTTTAGATGTGTTTTAATATAAATTCTATAAAAACCAAAAAGATTTTAAATTTCAAGTTATTTTCGATAGACCAATGTTGGAATACAATCTTTTGAAATCTGAGGTGAATCACGCCAAAGCCGTGTCATGATAAGTTCTTGCACATCTAAAATTGTTTCGTTCAGTTCAGTCAAGGTTTTTAAAGTCAAATCATAATGATGAACTGGATTTGTGGTCGTGCGAATGCAAAAGGGCAAAGTAAATGATTGAATGCATTCAAAAACCCTAACCATCATCACTAAAATTACATGCATTCATCTACCACCACCTGCATCACCATCACAAAAATTACATGCATTCATCTAGCATAGCACCACCTCAAAAGTTACCCTTCAAAAAAGTCAAAGCCCTAGCGGTCAAGGTTGATAAAGGTTTTATGAAAACTCTTGGCGCCATAATCAGCTTCATCATCGGCTTCATAATCAGCGACTTCATCTTCGACGGCGATTTCAACTTGACATTTATTCACTTGAGACTCTTTCACAACGGATTCTTTCACTTGAGATTTTTTCTTGTGATTTTTCAAGAGCATAAAACCAAGAATCAAGATACCAACGATACCAAGAATCACGATAACCACAAAACTAAAAGAGAGTGTTAGAGATTTTGAGTTCATGTTTGAAGTGATTTTGATCTACCATTACAATGAAGCAAATGAAGGAAATGAAGGTGATTTGGTCGAGAGTTTACAGGGTCACAGCTAGAGTCTACTTTGAGGAAAGACATTGAGATGGTATCTTTATATATTATATTTGTCTAGTTTTATCTTGCCACCTAAACTAATTATGAATGATAATATGTTTTTTGGTGTAGATATGGGATTCTGTTCTAATTAAGCCAGAAATTTACAAACGCACCCCACTGAGTGATATTTTTGATGTAAGAACCTAGATTTAACAGAAATTTACTAACCCGAACCTTAATTGGGTCAGTTATTGGGTCATTTTTTACTAGCAAAAACCCGAATAGCCCGACCAGAAAACCAAAACCCGAAAAAACCCCAAAGATTTATTGTCTATTTTTATGTTTTTATTTGGAGTGCTTGGTAATTGGAACACTAAGTTTTATAACTTTTGAAGATTACCATATCATGTTATCAAATGATGTTTAAATTTTGATCATTTTTCTTAGTAGGACTATACATTACGATGATATAGGGGTGTTCAGAATTCGTTTCGAATTCGAAAAATTCAAAATTCGTTTAAATTCGATTCGATTATAAGAATTCGAATTCGATTCAATTCGAGTCAAGTAAATCGAATACGAATCAAATACGAATTTACAATTTCAAATTCGATTCGATTCGAAATTCGAATAAAAATTATACATTTTTATTTATTATTTATATATATAATACAGGGTGGGAGTTGGCTACAAAGTCTATTTTTCCTACAAAGTGTAAAAAGTCATAAAACACCATCATATCAACCATAAAACACACTCGAAACCCACAAATAACAAAGTGAAGATTACCAAAACGCCATATTTGTGGGTTTTGTGTTGTATTTTGAATGATAAGGCTTTGATTACCGAATGACTAACATTAGTGTGTTTTATGATGATTATCATGTTGTGTTTTATATTCATAGTTCTACGATTGTGTGTTTGAAGTTTTTATGGACTGTTAGGGTTTGAATACTGTGTTTTAGTGATCTTCACTTTGTATTTGCGGGTTTTGAGTGTGTTTTATGGCTGAAATTGTGGTGTTTTATGACTTTGTACACTTTGTAGGAATAATGGACTTTGTAGCCGAACCCCACCCAATACAGGACATATATAACTTTTATTAGGCTATACTACAAATTATTTTCAAAATTTATTCCAAGTATTAAAATTACCCATTACCAAACCAACTACATGGCCCATAACTAAAACCTAAGTAACAATGTATCAATAGATTTCTAACCCTAAAAATATTAACTTGTAATGTGGAGTGGCTATTCCCGACTTCTCGTTTTGAATTTTAAACTTATGATACTTTATTTGGAACTGTTTTAATATGATATCGTGCTTTATTGTTGCTTTAAAATTTATGTTTCATTTTGATAGTTTTTTACATGTTTTTAAAGAATCTAAATCAAATCGAATTTATTCGAATTCGAATTTTTAATCGAATACGAATTGGGTTTTTTATTCGAATACGAATTCGAATCGAATTTTATAGATTTTAATCGAATACGAATTCAAGGGAAAATAAAAATTATTCGAATAATTCAATTCGAATAATTCGAAAATTCGATATTCGATTCGATGAACACCCCTACGATGATATTTTGTTAAAAAACATATATTTTTTTCATTTTACATATAAAATCCGAAAATCGAACAACCCAACCCGAACTAACCCAAAGCCGAATAACCCGAACCCGACCTGTTACATAGTTGGAGGTGCATAGACTTGTTACAGCAAAGACAAGAGATTTCAGAATTCTACAAAAAAACAAGAAAGGTGGGTTAGATGTTAATATCAACAATATAACCCATATGTGGAAACAAAGTAAATGGATGAAGAGGATTAGTTCTAACTGTTTCACATATGTTTTCCTCTATGCAGAAATTGTAGAAAGCAGCCAACGCCTCATCTTCCGTATCAAATCCACAATAAACAGACTTAGAAAATCCATACACATTTCTTTTGCACTCATCCCATGTTCGATAAATGCCAGGATTTCTTCCTTTGAAGACAACGTAAGTTTTCATGCTATCGGTAAAAACATGGATTAAAATTTCCACGCTACTTTATATGATCCCGAATACATGAACTTCCACTTGCAAACTCATGAAAAAAGATGCTAAAAGAATGAGGTCTTTATCTAGTCATAACAAGTAAGCTATTGTATAATTTTATGTTCTATTTCATTTATGTCATAAGGGAAGTTAATAATAAAGTAACATTATCCTTTCTTTCCTTACAATATCATCTTGTTTATGAAAGGCAAATGCAATAAATTGATTATCCAAATTGACTAATTCAGATGGTTTAAAAGTCACCCAAACTACACTAAACTAAACCTAACATTCTAAAAAGTTCTACCCAAATTCATTGAATTGTTAATTTAATAGTGCTTTTTTAATCATATTTTATACATTAATAATTTACAAAACTAGAAAAAGGTAATTTACACCTCTTCATTTTGAGCCTTGAAGAATCAGGTTATCAGCAACTTTATTCTAAACATCCATTTTCAATAATGAGATACCATGTTTGCAGTAACCCGATTGTTAAGTCCATTTTTGGCGGTGTTTGTTAAGTCGTAACCTTGAATCCATTACGGTACTAAAAACATCCCAAAAAACACCGCCAAAAATCTAGGTTTGATTTCTAAACATCCATTTTCAATAATGAGATACCGTGTTTGCACGAATGCACCTTTTTGGGTGAGTTATTGCAAGTTTTGTTTGCATATATGTATTCTTCAAATAAAAAAATATTGCACTTGTGTTCTATAATTTTTTTTAATAGATGTGTTTTGTATGGGGCATTATTTTATTCATCTTGCCCAGGGCAACAAAACCCAATGGACCGGCCCTGGTAATCAAAATGCACTCTTTAAAGATGGAACTGATGAAACATGAAAACCAAAGTTCCAACTTTACCGAGTGAATTTTGATTACCTTGCAAAGCGTGGAAAAATCATCAATACTAGGGACCAAATCTGTAAATAATTTCAATAGAGGTACCTGTTTTGTAAATATTTAAACCATTTGCCCATAAAAGCAATGCAATTACATCTGATGTGTGTGACATCCAAATCAGAAGTACCACAGGTTCATCTTTTAATTTCATTGATGAACTTACAATCTACCCTTATTCAAATTCTTTTAAGATTATTTTCTATTACAAATATATTTTCATGTATATTTTCTTTGTTTTAATTGATTATTTTATAGCTTAAAAAAATATTGCAAGAAGAGATAGTAAGTTTAGTAGACCTAAAACAACATCATCAGATAGTCATTTCGAAAAAAGAAAAAGAAAAAAGGAACATTAAATAGTGTTTGGTGATGCAGAGTGTGAATCTTAAACAACAGGTGGATTTGCAAGCATATCCCGGATATATTGGACCTGATCTGCTGGCAGATGCTTCCCCAAAAAGAGCCGAAGCCCTACGCGGGTAGTAGATCTTCTAAACTGAGCACTTACTAGATCCACCTCAGCCACAGTCACTAGATTCACGGAATGAAGAGCAGCAAGAGCATCGGACAGACGTGGTTCCCACTCATTCCAGTCATCATTTACATCCTGCCTCAAACTTTGACTTGCACCACTAGGCCCTCTTGCGTCACTAAGCCTACTAGCAGACTTACCGGACCTAGAAGAGTTACTGGAACTTCCAGTAGAATTTTTTCTCCGGAAACGCGGCTTACGTGTTCCAAAGACTTTGAAAAGTGATTGCTTTAGTTGTTGTGGTTGAATTGATTGTTCTACATGATGCTTTTCAATTGCCCTAGAAGTTTTCTGCAAACCACAAAATGTATATGAGCTCAATGAATATCCTGCAAAATAGCTACTGAATTAATCTTTTGGACAACACAATCTGTTCAGAAAGCAACCAACAGTTATATAATCAAAACTTTTCTAAGTCAAATTGAAAACTAAACTGAAATTCCAAAACCACTAGTTGCCAGTCAAACTTTATGGCATATTAAGCCCTAAAAGCAACAATCTTACTCATATTTAGGATTCATGAAATCAAATTTTAGGGAATAATTACTATAAAAGCGATAGACAATAACAGAAAGCATAAAACAATGTTAAAATTGAAAGAAAAACTTCAAAAACAGCTTTAAATATGAAGAACCTCCATTGCCAGGTGCAAGTCTTTAAGGGACCTTCCAAATCTTTCGCATTCGGCAACAGTTTCTTCTGTTATCACTATGTCAAGCTTGAGATCATGTACCAATCTAAAAGTAAACCTCTCCCAGAAAATTTCAGGCATGTTAGGAGATCCCATGGTATTGTCGGTCCCATCGCAAGCGCTTACTAAAAGTTTTATGAAGGCATCACGATTAGCATGACAAGTTGCCTACAATAAAATATTTTCTTTCAAATGATTTCTTAAACAATGATTTATTATTCAAAATTCTTGTACTCCTATTGACATCGGATATGTATATTGAAATCTATGCCTCTATAGACTAAAATCAAATATATGAGAACTTACAAACATTGGGTTCGGGGTATAATCACCCAAAAACTGCTGCTGCACCTCATTGCGTATGCTCCTCTTTATTTTTACACCTAGTTGGGCCATATGAAATCTTGGCCTTTTTATACGTGTCCTCTGTAAAAAGGGAAAAATAAATGTTTATTAGAAATGCTATTGCTCAAAATAAGATATGTTATATTATTTAAAGGATCGGAGTTAATATATAGTAGGGTAAATTACAAAAATGGTCCTGTGGCTATATGTTTTTTTACAGAGCCCAAAGATGTGTACTGCTGGGATATCCAGAGGGGGGAAAAGGGTATAGACTATGGAGACGCAGGTGGCAACAATGAAGTCATAATCAGTAGAAATGTGACAACAGCTTGCATTAATTTTGACTCAATTTCATGATTTCTCAAAAAAAAAAATTGACCTAATTTTGACCCAGCGAGTAAAGAGAGTAAAGAGTAACTAACTTATATGAAAGTAGTCTAATCCACTTGCTAGCATGAGCTTTCTCTAATCTCTTCAACAGAAATAAAATGACTGTAACAAAAAGAACAACGAAATCAACGACCATTCAGCATTAAACCAATTATTAATCACCTATTGACCATGCATTTTTGCTATATACATAACGATTATAGCACATTACCATTGCATATCGAATCGATTAGCAAAAGTAAGACCAACATACTTTAAAAAGCAAGATATCAAGTCCCAATAAACCTCAATCTCCTTCAAGTGCATGGAGCTTTTCTGCACATTAAGGGAAATAAAATATCAAAATAAACAGTTAAGATTAGTTTATTTTAAGTTTAACTTCAGTTTTGTGCAACAAACCACTACAGAATAACAATGACATAAGCTAAAAAATTTTATTTATATAATAAACTGAAAAATAAAGTTTCAAACACGAAAACTCTTCCCCCGTTAACAGATCCCTTGAAAGTTTCAAAAAAAAAAATCAGCATATCCATCATTTGTTAACATGAAAAATATTATATTTGGAAAAAATAGATTGGTAATTTAGAAAATGAACAGGAAAAAACATATTTAAACGTATTATACTAATAACATAAATAAATTATTTAACAGAGAATTACCTAAACAAAAGATAAATTATTTAACATTTGATGAACAAGCTGATTTTTCTTCAGCTCCGTATAGCCTCTTCCGTGTTCTCATTTACATAAAAAAAAAAAAAAACAAAAACAATTCCTTATACGAGTTATAGGAAGATAGAGATGATATGATTGATAGATAGGAAGGTGGTAAGTGGCGTGTTTAATTATCGCATCGGGCAGAGGAATTGTAGTCAAGATTCAAATCCATGGAGATGGAGAAAGAAATTTTCCAGCAGCTAGTCTATTGCCTACGAAGGGGGTGTTTGGGTTAGCTTATTTTTTGATTATCGCATCGGGCAGAGCAACTTATAACTGCGGGTGCTACTTTCTACACCCCCCTAATTACTTATTACACCCCACTCCTCTCACATACTTACAAGTGGGGCCTGCGTGGGACCGGCAGTTTTCCTCTCACAAGGGGGGGTATAAACAGGAGGGGGAGGGGTGCGTTTAGAATCAGCCATAACTTATTATAACTTATTGATTTTTTGAAAAAGTTAATAAGTTAGAATGGAGTGACTTATTGACTTATTCCCCTCACATAATATATTCATCCAAACACTGTTTAACTTTTTAAAAAGTCAATAAGTTAATAAGTCACTAAAATAAGCTAACCCAAACACCCCCGAACAGCCATTGCCTACGAACAGCCATTGAAATTTTTTTTGAACGGCTGCTCACCGGGTTTCTCACCACGGGTATTGCGACGTGGCCCGAGTTCGAGACGGCGCCACACTCCTACGACGGACATACCTACCGAGGCCTGGCCAGGGTTAACCCGGGGCTGCCAGGAATCGAACGCGCGACCTGAGGATGGGAACCACGCTAGCATGTAAACCCACCCCCACCTCACTTGCAGCGAGTGGGGATCGAACAGGAGTCTCTATAGAGAACTCAAATTCTTTCCACCACTAGACCACAAGGTCATTGGCAACAACTATTGAAATAGTAGGCATTTCTTCTTTTTCCTTTTTTTTAACAGCCAAACTTTCCCCCATTTATTTACCAATTGCATATATCCCCTAGGGTTGTTCAAAAAGCTCGTGGCTCGGAGCTCGCTTGAAGCTTGCTCGGATTTAGCTCGGAAAAAGCTCGCATGATATGGTTTGGTTTAAAAGTGAGCCGAGTCGGCTCGGCTCGGTTAGAAAGTGAGCCTAGCTCGGCTCGGCTAGTAATGAGCCGAGTTGGCTCGGTTTGGCTCGCTTTGTAGCTCGGCTCGGTTTAACTCGGATTATTTTACTTATAATAAATTTTAATTTTATAATATATGACAAAAAAACTGATTACTATTTACATGTATAAAGGTTTGTAATTTGATATTTATGACATATTTGAAGGTTGATTATAATACTAATGAACTAATATTATATTTCATTGAAATTAAAACTTATTTTGCGTTGTTGAACTTGATTTTGGTTTGTAATGTATTAGGTTGAACTTATTTTGAATATATACTTTTAAAATATTGAATAATATTTTAGGCTACTGAATTTTGAGATGTATATATTAATTTTTCTTTATAAAATCAAGTCAAATCAAGCCGAGCCGAGCCAGCTCGGATTAAAACCAAGCCGAGCCCGAGCTTAGATTTTTAGCTCGGTTTCAAAAACGAGCCGAGCCGAGCCAGCTCGGTTTATAATCGAGCCGAGCCCGAGCTTGGCCTGGCTCGGCTCGGCTCATGAACAGCCCTAATATCCCCCCTCTTTAATTTGTTAAATGCATATTTACCCAACCCCTAATTTTAATTGCATATTTCTCCCTCTCTAACTTGTTAAATGCATATTTACCCAATCCCTAATTTTAATTGCATATTTCCCCATCCCTAACTTGTTAGACTGCCAACAAACTTAAACAAACGTATATAAATGGAAGTAAAAGACTAAACGTTCACGAAACTAATTGACCAGGTCAGCGCGCGCTGCAGACCGGGTCAGCACGAGTGTATATTATATATATATAGGGGAAGGTTCAAATGAAAACCACTTTTATTGTGAAAACTCGAAAACTAACTAAAAAAAGCCTAAAAAACACACCAAACTTTTTTTTCAATTTTTTTATAAAAAATCGCAGGTTTTTTTATATAAAAAAAATTTCAAAAAAATATATTTTATTTTGTAGTACACATGTGTAGTATTACACATGTGCACTACCAAAAAAAAATTTTTTTTTTGAAATTTTTTATATATATAAAAAGTGGCGAAAAATGATATGCAAAAAAAAAAAAATTGGTATGTTTTTTTTGCTTTTTTAATTAGTTTTCGAGTTTTCACAATAACTAGTGGTTTTCATTTGAACATTCCCCATACATATATATATATATATATATGTAATTCTAATAAAAGAGTCATATTGATGCCACATGTCATTTTCTCATTCAAAAGTCCTAATAAAGCCACATGGCATTTTCTCATTCATTTCACTAATATATTTATTTCATATATAATAAATATTATAATCCATAATATTAACAATAATTACTCGCATATGTCATAAGGTTTGTTTAGCTATTTTATATTTAGTAATTTAAAAGTTTAATATTTCTTTAAACACTATAAAGTTATTTAAATTAAAAAAATAGTAAAAAAACAAAAGTAATAAATTTATAACATGTAATTGAGCTTTTAAAATATAAGTTAATTTGATCTACAAGCTTTTTAAATTTGATATGGATTCTAATTCTAAAAAAAGAGTTATATTAATACTACATTATATTTTCTTATTTAATTCACTAATAATATATATTTATATTTCATATGCATAAATATTATAATGCATAATAATAAGAATAATTATATCTTTAGCTATTTAAATTTATCAGTTTAAAAGCTTAATATTCAATTCACTAATAACATAATCGCTTACCAGAGTAATCGCAGAAACGGATTCAAAGATTGAGCTAGAATTTTAGGTAAGGGCACTGACCCCTGGCCTTGAAAACGTAGATAATGGGGGAGTGAATGGGTGAAAAGGAGGGAAAAGAGGGAATTTGACCGATTAGCAGGGTAGGGAGGCAGAGGTAATAGATATGTTTTGAATTTTACAAGTTTTTTGTTTTATTTGAAAACTTGTATTTTTATTTGTTTTATTTTCATTACATCTTTTCTCTCTCTCTTTTTTTTTTTTTTTACAAAAAAAACTTCAATATTAAACTCATATAAAGACATGACACTTCAATAGTCACATGCCAAGGCGGTGCCAGTAACAATTACTGACATTTAGTTCTCAGACTATTAGGTATTTATAAGTCACTTATCCTTTCCGTATAAGACATCAGTTAAACGTGAGAAGTGGATCCCTTACACGGTCTCACATAAGTTTAACCATTCTTGTTCTCGTGCCAGATTCAAAGTGGTCCAATCAAACACACAGTCAGTTTGGGTAAGGCCTTATACTTATCCAGTTTGAATCAACGAGGGCGCCTTGATGTCTAGCTGTCACACCGGAGTGTGAGAGTACAGAATCCCATATTGCCTACATACAACTCCCACTGAACTTCAGGTCTATTCCCAATCCAAGCCCTGTGACTGGCAGTTACGCGACAACGAGTAACTTGGTCAAAGAATAGTCCTTGGTAGAGCGAAGTTCTAATATGCATCTCAGGTCGAAGGATAAAAGGTGAGTATACCTTTTATAATCAGAAACATTTCAGTAATTGGATCCACTGAAAAGATCTGATGCGAGTTACGTCTAGCGTCATACTAGATGAGGCCTGTGAAGTTTAAATCCAACCCTTTTGAATTTAAAGTTCAGAATAGTCTTAATTTGGAATTGTTCCCACATTTCCAACCGACTACGGACAATTTTAGAATACAATATTCATGGATTATAAACATATTAAAACATGAACACAAACATGGAATTCATAATGCATTTAACCATTAAATCAGAATGAAACATCAAACATGAATGTTAAAGTTCGTACATCCAAATACTAAATCAAAATGTAAAGCTAGCATGTCTAAGTCCAATCGCATCCCTATGCTGATTGTGTTTGTCCTGAGTCATCGGCTTAGTGAACGGGTCCACCAGATTTTGATCTGTGCGAACTTTGTTTATTGAGATGTCACCACGTTCCACTACTTCCCGTATGTAGTGGAATCTCCTAAGGATGTGCTTGGACTTATGATGTGACCTTGCCTCCTTGGCTTGAGCAATGGCACCTGTGTTGTCACAAAATATCTCTAGTGGTTTGCGAATGCTAGGAACCACGTCGAGATCAGCTATAAACTTCTTCATCCAAACAACTTCCTTAGCAGCATCTGATGCGGCGATGTATTCAGATTCAGTGGTTGAATCAGCAACCATGCTCTGCTGGAACTCCTCCAAGAAACTGCACCTCCATTGAGGGTAAACACAAAGCCGGATTGTGAGCGAGAATCGTCCCGGACAGTCTGGAAGCTAGCATCAGTGTAACACCTTATAGTGAGCTCTTCTTCCACTCCTTCATACACCAAGAACATGTCCTTAATATTTCGCAAATAATTTAGGATGTTCTTGACTGTGATCCAGTGGGCATTTCCTGGATTTTGCTAATAACGACTCGTCATGCTCAAAGCATACGAGACATCAGGTCGTGTGCATAACATAGCGTAATTAAATGATGTTTTTCCTTGAAGCCTCGTGTCATTTCAGAAGGGATGGAGAAAACACGTTCTCTAATTGTCCACTTTGACAAAGGAACCTGTCACACCCCGATATTTCCACGTTTGACCGGTGGGCCCGGTGGGGAGTATCGTGACGTAGTTGATATCATCATAGTCAAACAACACAATATATGAATGCACAGCGGAAGCAAAAGATAATTATATTACAATCCGAATATAAAGTAATATCAAGTATTACAACGGAAAGTAAAGGATCCACAGGCGGATCTTAAAACATAAACATTGTTCAACAGACTTTAGACGCCTAGAACTTGCAAGATTCCTTATTAGCGCCCTGAGCTTCCAGCCAATTACGTTCAGTACCTGTCACTTAACCTTTTTGGAAAATACGTCAGTTTTCACTGGTAAATACACTCAACTGACTCATTTGAAAAGAGTTTAAGAAAATTGGTTTAGATGCACTAGGCACAAAATATCTTTTATAATTTGATTAAAATGCACAGAGGCAAAATTAACCTTTTATAACTTGGGACAATTATATTTATAATCTTGTATACAGATTTACATGTTCGTTGTACGTTCAGGGCCCGATGTAGAAACCGAGTCAGATTAACAGACACGCCACAAGTATAGGCCCACGAGAGAGTGAGATACCGTTATTACGTAAGCAACTGTCAGGTGTATGCCTACACCCCGTGCTTAAGACGTGGCCATTTTATAATACAATGATGTCAGGGATATCCGGGACATGGTCATTAACCCCTAAAGGCTTTTATTTCAAACAATACAGATTAAACCGGGTTACCTCAATAATTTAATCACAATTCGATTAAACATTCAATACCCGACCAAGCGGTATTATTATAATACCGTATCCCAAGCCCGTATAGGGAAAATAAGTTAAGAGTATTTACCTGAGCTAGCTCCTGTCTTAAATAGCAAGAATTTAATAACTCAGCCGTATTCACTTAAGTAAGCGTAGATACCATTTACCGGAAGGCTCTAGTCTGGAATGGTGGTATAAATAACCAATTAGAATGCTAACGGGTCTTTAATTAAGTCTAAGCTTAGACCGGTTAGTCTTTAAGATAGATACGGTTCAAACGCATGATAAGGCGAAGACCGGTTTAGAATGTGGTTTTGACCCGACAAGCTTGTATGCTTGCTTAATATGGGTAACTTAAACACATTCTGTATTTTGAGACCAAAAGATATGGTTTGACCCGTTTCGGCTAATATGTGCAAACTAGTCACATAAGCCGATCCGAACGCGACAAGTACGTAACGAGTAACCAAATGAATCATATACATGTTTCCTAAGTTAATATGCCTTAAATATGTTGTGATATCAGTAGGATACCTTCCATTATGCCCAAAATGCATTTAAACTCAAATTATGCCCCATAGGGGCATTTTGGTCATTTTAAAGGTTATAAAAGAGCTCAAATATAAATCTGAGTCTCGGGTTTGATGTAAACAGAGAAATACTTAATTTAATAAGTTATAATGGTAGGGTATCAAGTCTTATATTTATAAAGTGGTCTTGATACATACTATGCGTTAAAAACGCTTAAAAAGGCGATTTGGAGTCATTTCCGGGTTTTCAAAGGAAAGCTGATATTTTTATAATTTCAGAAGGCTTAAAATAATTTATTTATCATATTAGATCAGTAGAAAAAGGTTTGAGGTCAAAAGGATTTGTAAAACTCATTTTATAGCACGAAAGGGCAAAACCGGCATTAACCGAAATAAAGCTACAACCCTATGTTACGCTCAGCCTAAAATTAATTAAAAATCTTCAAAAATCCCAAAATATTATATTATATCAGTTGGTAAAAAGTTTGGTATCAAAGATTGGGTTTAGATAGGCTAAACGCTAATTACGCCGTTTTATTTATAAGAACGTCATAATTACGCCATTGAACATAACTCCTAATCTAGACCTCCAATTGACGTGAAACTTTATGTACAAGTTTATAAATCAGTAACTAAGGTTTCTATTCTTTTACATTTCCAAAATTCGCGTTTTAAGGTCAAAAGGGCATTATGGTCAACATTAGGCATTTAACGGAAACGCGCAAACGAATCGGACAAACAACGATCCAATCATAGAGGGTTATACCATCATGTGACTTGGTCCTAAGGAAGCTCTAAGGCATATCCAAACTTATCTAAATCGGGTCAGAACCGAAGTCAAAGCAAAAGTCAAAGTTTTGCGCCTTTCGGTTCCGAATCGAGCCTACATAGGAAATTGTCGGATCAAACATGTTTAAACATGTTCTTACATTAATTACTAAGTTATATTAATGTCAAAACAGATTACACGTCTTTTACATTGCAAATTATGCGTTAAATCAAAGATTATGCTTCTGTTGACTTTTTCGGATAAGGTTTGACCCGACATTTGACCTAGTTAGAGTGGGAATCAGAGGGTGCCCTTTTAAGGGTTTGATGCCCACATAATTACCAACTTATAACTACCTTTGATTCGACTAAACACTGAACCAATCATGATTAATCATTAAGTCAACCGTTAACTACGACGGTTTGACTTTTAAGCTAAATACTAAGCAAAACTTAATCGAGAAAGGTCTAACATACTTACACAAGTCCTATGCTCGAGTAGGAAGGTCTTGAGTTTGCTCCTATGCTCCAGAAATGCTCACAAATGCAGATGGAAGGTGTGCAAGAATGTTGCAAACATTGGTGGCCTTTTATAGTGTTCAATCTCACTTAGATCATTGACACACAAGTCTAGCAATGTTCCTAGATCATTGACATGTGCCCCTAAGTCCTAAAAGCATGTAGGGGGCGCCCATGAAGTGAAAATATCTGATATAAGTCAGTTCCAAGGCTGAACAGCCAATCTGCCCGATTTTCTGTATCTGGGCAACCCTTGCGCACCGTAAGGCTTTTGGTGTTGCGGTGCACAAGCCTGTCATCAGGGCAATTATTTTCTTTTTCAGTTTGCATCCCTGGCTCTTGGTCGTTCGAAAGGTCAATCCACCTTTATTCTTGCAATTTGAGCCCTTCTAATTGACTTATAAGGGGTTCAAGACTTATACCTACTTTGTTAAGTCCTTGGTTAACTTGGTTATCACCCGAAGAGTCATAATTTTCAACGTTGACGCTTTTAACCCCTCGCACACGAAATTTATCATAACTTTCTCATACGATAACGAAACTTGGTGAAATTTTTATCACGTATTCTAGTGAGCATAATTAATCATTACAAAGCTTCGGGTTTGCTAAAAGGTCACTCAGAGGTATACTTTAAACATGTTGACACATTTAACCCCTGTAGTTTGTAATCTCTCACTTTCTTTCACAATTAGCTTCGTATGATCCATGATTTATTCGTTTAAGGGTATAACCATCATGTAGGGTTATTGTAAAGTATATTTATCCATTGTTGACATTTTGAACCCTCATTTTCACATAGTTTCTTTATTTGTCAACTTCAGTCCCTCTAGAGTATTCTTTCACACGTTCAAGCTTATGACACGTGTCAATACATTATAGGACGTGAATTTTCGAGGTGTTACATCCTCACCCCCTTAAAAGAAATCTCGACCTCGAGATTTGTTAAAGTAAAGGAAGTAGTTTCTGCCTCACATTGGGCTTAATCTTCCCCAGTACCTTTGAGCCTCTATGGCATTCCAATTGACCTTTATGATAGGTACATGTATCCTTTGGAGCTTCTAATCCTGTCGATCCTTAATCGACGCAGGTTGCTCATCGTATCATAAATATGTATGTCATTATGTGATAGTGTTTCTTGACTTATTGGCGAAACACGTCTTTAAATCATTTGGGTGGGGTGCATTGCGCGTTCCACCGAGCTCCTTAATTAGGTCTTAGCTCGTAAGCTATTTAATCTTGATACATTCTAATCCTTCGAATGGTTCTATATACTCAGAGCCTGACTAGCCTGATAATTTAACAAATTTGGCACACCCTTCTTGGGGTGATATCTTTTGTTGAGCCTTATTTCTTAACAAGAATTTAGGAAGGTTACTACTTTCCATTAATCCTTGATTTTCTGCCGAATAATGGCAACTTATAGATAATTAGGGGTTTGTATGATCTTATTCTTGTTTCTAATGCAACTTTCAGATCCTGATAAGTGGACTTACCAATCTATTGTCCTAACAATAGATGTTTAACATTCCATCTTTACAAGGTCTCCAAGGGAGCAGCCTTGATGCTTACTTATCAACTATTATAGAAAAGCTTATCTTAAGGTGAGATGGTTATTCCAACCACTACTTAACTAATTTTAAGGAATAGCTAATCCTTGTCGTTAGTCGAACAATTTGACGATCCTGGGTAGCTGATGGCAAATTCTTAATCGTTGCCTAATTAGGGTTGCGGTAATGTATGCATAAGCAAAATGAACCGTCTTTCTTACCCAACAATATCAAACTCTCAGAATATCGAGTTAGGCTATATGAATCTCCTATCTTAAAATTTACTTAATCAGGTTTTCGGTTATTCCATAATCAGCATGGAGTTCTTACAACACTCTAACCCAAAGCGGGATGTTAATCTTAACTCTACTTGCCTCTCGGGAGGTAAATAGGGTAGTCTTAGGAGAAGATAATCAAGATACAAGGAGGTTACAGAGATTTACCCAATCTCAGGCTCCAGTTCATCCATCTTTGTTCGTGCCAAATGAGTGACACTTTTATGTTATGAATCCACATGTTCCTTTGCCAGGAAACATTTATTTGGAAAAATTCTATTTTCTAGATGTCTTCTTTGAATACCATTAGTTGACCTTAGTACCATATGGTCATTGGGATATCTTTGTGGTTCCATGCATTAAACCTCCATACTGATCAGGCATAGAAGCAATCTATGGAACATATTAAGATACATCAACTTCCATACGGCGGTTTTCTCATACCATTTGGTATTCGTAATCAGTAGGGATTAAAGAGATATCAATTACATGCGAATGTCCTTTATCTATAGAGAGGGTACATTTGAATTTTATGACTCAAAGATTTCTGACAGGAACGAAAGAAATGGTTCCTATTACTAAATGAATCAATTTCTTAGTTGCGATTCAACAACTGCTATTCATCATCCTCATGGCCTTATATACTAACCATGGTTTCATTAAACCATACAGGCCAATATAGCATTAACATTCTTAATGAACGTTATTTAATATATATCAATTTTACTTAGCCTTAATCACAAAAGACCATTAATGGCATTTAAAGTTTGGTCCTAATCCATCATCTTTTTGACAGGGGATCAAAATGTCACATCTGTCTTTATTATAGTGATGAATTTGGATAGCTTGAAAGCTTGCCATAAGGATATCAGAAAAGAGTGATTCCTATTAGATATAAAATATCAATCTAAGATTTGTTGGAGCATTTTCTATAGTGTCATCGGCCAATTTCTATCTCGCGTTAAATGACCGGAGTCTGAATCAGCGGAGACAACAGTTCTCAATATTTATCGTTCCTTATAGAATCATAATTGCCAGTATCAAATAAATTTCTGTATAAACTGCTTGATAAGGAAAGGTACCTGCTATATAGTCATCATTCTGCACCATCTCCTGGGCGTTCATCTGGAAAACTCATGCGTTTGTTCTCTTGGCCTCTTCGGGCTTCTTCTGATTCCTAGGGCAGTTGGTCTTGATATGCCCCTTCTCGTTGCAACCATAACAGGTTGCATCTTTTAGCTTCTTGCAATCCAGGGTTTTATGTTCCCAAGACTTGCAGATTCCACACGGTAGAGGCTGAGATTCAAATCTGCATTTCCCGAGGTGGTATTTCCTACAGGTTTCACACCTGGTTTTCTCAACCGACTGCTGGCTGTCTCTTTTAAACCCGAAACTCTTCTTATCGGAGCGATGAGAATTCTCATCCTCCCTTTTACGCTTTCCATCTTCAGAGGCTTTGGCAGCCTTGTTTCTAACCACATCGAGTGTGAGAGATAGCGACAGATCTGCCGCTGACCTGAATGTAGTAGGTCTTGAAGCCTTAACACTGGCTTTGATTTCTGGGGCTAAACCCCCAATGAAGCGAGCAATTCTCTTGGGTTCTGGTGTTACTAGGTAAGGAACCAGTCTGGACAGGGTATTGAAACTGGTGAGGTAAGCTTGACAATCTAAGTTTGTCATAACCAATGATAAGAAATCTGACTCTATCCTCTCAACCTCGTGTTGAGGGCAGTAGTTCTCCATAATGAGAGCAACAAATTGTTCCCATGACATGTTGTAAAGTGGGACCTTCCCAGCAGCTTGAATGAGAGCTTTCCACCATGCTAGTGCCTCTCCCTTGAACGATTGGGATACATACTTCACTACATCCCTCTCAGAACAATCGCTGATATCGACAACTGTGTCCATTTCATCCAACCAGGTCATACAATCGATTGCTCCTTTCTTCCCAGTGAAATCCCGGGGTTTGCAGGAAACAAAGTATTTATAGGTACAGGACTTGGTATGCGGTTCATTATCGAACACTATCTTCATGGATGGGACACTGAGTTGATTAGATAAACGTCGATCATCATCTTTCTTCGACTCATCTTTCTTTGGGGGTGGCTTGCTATGAGCCTCAGAATGAGTCTTAGGGACAGACTTAGAGTGGGGTACAGATGAGGCTTTACTATGAGTCCCACTATATTCCTTGAACTGCTCCTCTACAGCTTTAGATACAGTTGTATCAATCAGTGTACGAAGTTCTCCTCTGGTTATGTTAATCTTATCTTCATCGTGGTTTTCCAGAGGATGACTGTTTATCTCATCGGAGTCAGCCATGTAGTCTTAATTGCTACAAAAAAAATAAGGGCAAGGTTTATTTAGAAGCCCATACAGTACTATCGTTCTTGACGATTTATTAACCATGGTAATATAAACCATATTGGTTAATTTGTTAGTTATATTTAATTAGCATTTTCATTATAATTTATCCTAGTTATAAAACATTAAGGATATTAAGGTAGCGCAAAGGCCTAGTCACATGGGCAGTTTTAAATTTGCAAGCCATGATTTCAGAGAATCGAGGCATTAAGGTTTGAATCAAAGTTCATTACCCTTTTCTGGACAGAGAGTCAAAGACTATTACTGTCTTTAGTCCCTTAGGACAATAAGTATGGCCTGTAGGCATTTCATCACTTATGGATGTTTATAATATGATCATCTTCATTTGATGATATTAGTCAGGATCGCATTGATCATACAAACTATTATGCTTGGACGTAGTCCAACATCTTTAGACGGGGGTCAGAGACCACCACGGTCGTTGTCTTATCGGACATTAAGTTTGGCCCGTAGGCACTTCATCACTAATGGATGTTTATTTCAAATAAGGGAATTTGGATTAGCCCCCTTTTTAAAGATGGCCTGTGTGACTTTAACGATTCACAGTTTACCAAAAATGTTAGCATACTTACAGATGTTAACAGGGATCGGAATCTTTTAGATAAGTTTTACCGTCTTGGCCATGTCTACAATGACAATTAGGCTAGGTTTTACCTTTAAGATTCTTTTAATATTTAACGCAGAATAATCCTAAATTGAAATGTTAACAAGGATTTGAATCTAATTGGGGAACTACCATCTTGGCTCGGTCTTAATGTGACATATGGCTAGGTCTTGTCCTTTTTAGGTATTGCCATTTTATTATAATGGTAGATCTTATAATATAGGAATGATATTTTAATTATAATCGTTCCATTAAAAATTTAAACAAGTATATGGTTGCCCTAAACGGGACTTCTACAAAAATGACTTGCCCATGCAAGGGCTAATAAGAAAAATAACAAAAGAACCAAATAAGGACAAAATAAAACGAATTTTGGATTAGTCCTATGTTCTTGTCTAGACTCAAGAATGTGCAACTGTGTAACTGAGATTAAACACAAAAGACTAGTGTTTAATTCACTCAGTGTTGGCTCTGATACCAACCTGTCACACCCCGATATTTCCACGTTTGACCGGTGGGCCCGGTGGGGAGTATCGTGACGTAGTTGATATCATCATAGTCAAACAACACAATATATGAATGCACAGCGGAAGCAAAAGATAATTATATTACAATCCGAATATAACGTAATATCAAGTATTACAACGGAAAGTAAAGGATCCACAGGCGGATCTTAAAACATAAACATTGTTCAACAGACTTTAGACGCCTAGAACTTGCAAGATTCCTTATTAGCGCCCTGAGCTTCCAGCCAATTACGTTCAGTACCTGTCACTTAACCTTTTTGGAAAATACGTCAGTTTTCACTGGTAAATACACTCAACTGACTCATTTGAAAAGAGTTTAAGAAAATTGGTTTAGATGCACCAGGCACAAAATATCTTTTATAATTTGATTAAAATGCACAGAGGCAAAATTAACCTTTTATAACTTGGGACAATTATATTTATAATCTTGTATACAGATTTACATGTTCGTTGTACGTTCAGGGCCCGATGTAGAAACCGAGTCAGATTAACAGACACGCCACAAGTATAGGCCCACGAGAGAGTGAGATACCGTTATTACGTAAGCAACTGTCAGGTGTATGCCTACACCCCGTGCTTAAGACGTGGCCATTTTATAATACAATGATGTCAGGGATATCCGGGACATGGTCATTAACCCCTAAAGACTTTTATTTCAAACAATACAGATTAAACCGGGTTACCTCAATAATTTAATCACAATCCGATTAAACATTCAATACCCGACCAAGCGGTATTATTATAATACCGTATCCCAAGCCCGTATAGGGAAAATAAGTTAAGAGTATTTACCTGAGCTAGCTCCTGTCTTAAATAGCAAGAATTTAATAACTCAGCCGTATTCACTTAAGTAAGCGTAGGTACCATTTACCGGAAGGCTCTAGTCTGGAATGGTGGTATAAATAACCAATTAGAATGCTAACGGGTCTTTAATTAAGTCTAAGCTTAGACCGGTTAGTCTTTAAGATAAATACGGTTCAAACGCATGATAAGGCGAAGACCGGTTTAGAATGTGGTTTTGACCCGACAAGCTTGTATGCTTGCTTAATATGGGTAACTTAAACACATTCTGTATTTTGAGACCAAAAGATATGGTTTGACCCGTTTCGGCTAATATGTGCAAACTAGTCACATAAGCCGATCCGAACGCGACAAGTGCGTAACGAGTAACCAAATGAATCATATACAGGTTTCCTAAGTTAATATGCCTTAAATATGTTGTGATATCAGTAGGATACCTTCCATTATGCCCAAAACGCATTTAAACTCAAACTATGCCCCATAGGGGCATTTTGGTCATTTTAAAGGTTATAAAAGAGCTCAAATATAAATCTGAGTCTCGGGTTTGATGTAAACAGAGAAATACTTAATTTAATAATTTATAATGGTAGGGTATCAAGTCTTATATTTATAAAGTGGTCTTGATACATACTATGCGTTAAAAATGCTTAAGAAGGCGATTTGGAGCCATTTCCGGGTTTTCAAAGGAAAGCTGATATTTTTTATAATTTCAGAAGGCTCAAAATAATTTATTTATCATATTAGATCAGTAGAAAAAGGTTTGAGGTCAAAAGGATTTGTAAAACTCATTTTATAGCCCGAAAGGGCAAAACCGGCATTAACCGAAATAAAGCTACAACCCTATGTTATGCTCAGCCTAAAATTAATTAAAAATATTCAAAAATCCCAAAATATTATATTATATCAGTGGGTAAAAAGTTTGGTATCAAAGATTGGGTTTAGATAGGCTAAACGCTAATTACGCCGTTTTATTTATAAGAACGTCATAATTACGCCATTGAGCATAACTCCTAATCTAGACCTCCAATTGACGTGAAACTTTATGTACAAGTTTATAAATCAGTAACTAAGGTTTCTATTCTTTTACATTTCCAAAATTCGCGTTTTAAGGTCAAAAGGGCATTATGGTCAACATTAGGCATTTAACGTAAACGCGCAAACGAATCGGACAAACAACGATCCAATCACAGAGGGTTATACCATCATGTGACTTGGTCCAAAGGAAGCTCTAAGGCATATCCAAACTTATCTAAATCGGGTCAGAACCGAAGTCAAAGCAAAAGTCAAAGTTTTGCGCCTTTCGGTTCCGAATCGAGCCTACATAGGAAATTGTCAGATCAAACATGTTTAAACATGTTGTTACATTAATTACTAAGTTATATTAATGTCAAAACAGATTACACGTCTTTTACATTGCAAATTATGCGTTAAATCAAAGATTATGCTTCTGTTGACTTTTTCGGATAAGGTTTGACCCGACATTTGACCTAGTTAGAGTGGGAATCAGAGGGTGCCCTTTTAAGGGTTTAATGCCCACATAATTACCAACTTATAACTACCTTTGATTCGACTAAACACTGAACCAATCATGATTAATCATTAAGTCAACCGTTAACTACGACGGTTTGACTTTTAAGCTAAATACTAAGCAAAACTTAATCGAGAAAGGTCTAGCATACTTACACAAGTCCTATGCTCGAGTAGGAAGGTCTTGAGTCTGCTCCTATGCTCCAGAAATGCTCACAAATGCAGATGGAAGGTGTGCAAGAATGTTGCAAACATTGGTGGCCTTTTATAGTGTTCAATCTCACTTAGATCATTGACACACAAGTCTAGCAATGTTCCTAGATCATTGACATGTGCCCCTAAGTCCTAAAAGCATGTAGGGGGCGCCCATGAAGTGAAAATATCTTATATAAGTTGGTTCCAAGGCTGAACAGCCAATCTGCCCGATTTTCTGCATCTGGGCAACCCTTGCGCACCGTAAGGCTTTTGGTGTTGCGGTGCGCAAGCCTGTCATCAGGGCAATTATTTTCTTTTTCAGTTTGCATCCCTGGCTCTTGGTCGTTCGAAAGGTCAATCCACCTTTATTCTTGCAATTTGAGCCCTTCTAATTGACTTATAAGGGGTTCAAGACTTATACCTACTTTGTTAAGTCCTTGGTTAACTTGGTTATCACCCGAAGAGTCATAATTTTCAACGTTGACGCTTTTAACCCCTCGCACACGAAATTTATCATAACTTTCTCATACGATAACGAAACTTGGTGAAATTTTTATCACGTATTCTAGTGAGCATAATTAATCGTTACAAAGCTTCGGGTTTGCTAAAAGGTCACTCAGAGGTATACTTTAAACATGTTGACACATTTAACCCCTGTAGTTTGTAATCTCTCAATTTCTTTCACAATTAGCTTCGTATGATCCATGATTTATTCGTTTAAGGGTATAACCATCATGTAGGGTTATTGTAAAGTATATTTATCCATTGTTGACATTTTCAACTCTCATTTTCACATAGTTTCTTTATTTGTCAACTTCAGTCCCTCTAGAGTATTCTTTCACACGTTCAAGCTTATGACAGGTGTCAATACATTATAGGACGTGAATTTTCGAGGTGTTATAGAACCCTTGCACTTGCCAATGAAATCAAAGAAGCTCTTGAAGGCAATGATGACACTGCAAAGGTCGATGCCATGAAAAAGGCAGTTATGCTTTTACTGAACGGTGAAACATTGCCTCGGCTTTTATCACAATCGTCCGCTATGTCCTCCCTTCAGAAGACCACACTGTTTAGAAGCTACTCCTGCTTTATCTTGAAATCATTGAAAAAACAGACTCAAAAGGGAAGATCTTGCCTGAAATGATCTTGATCTGCCAAAACTTGAGAAAAAATCTCCAACACCCAAATGAATACATTCGTGGTGTTACATTAAGGTTTCTTTGTCGTCTGAACGAGACAGAGATTATCGAACCCTTAATCCCATCAATACTGGCTAATCTTGAAAATCGACATCCGTATATAAGACGAAATGCGGTACTTGCTGTAATGGCAATATATAAGCTTCCACAAGGTGAATAGCTTCTGATTGATGCTCTAGAAAAATGGGAGGAATCACATGATATTAAAACTCCATTTGGGAAAAATGGGAGGAATCACATGATATTAAACTCCAGACCACGATTGAGAAAAGGAAAATTTAAGAAAAGGGGGAGGAATCACATGATACTTAAAACTCCTGTTGAGAAAAAAAAGGTAGAATCAGGAGTCTAAGGAGTTGAATTCCTAAACTGTTGTTTTGCTTAATGTGCAGCAGCCACCATACCAACTCTCATTTTGAAGTCTTATACTCAAACATTGTTTATATATAAAGCAACGGCAGTGGCTGTTATGTGACAGGCACCGACCTTTTGTTTTGAGATACAGAGTAATAATTTTGCATTACTCCGCATTCATTAATTAATGCAAATTTACTTGACTGCCCAACCGATTTACAAATAGAATCACACGATTCCCCTTGTTTACCAACCACAACATTAATACCAATTAACCGAACCTCTATTTGTGTATTACTAATTCCAACCAAATTATTGGATGGCGGTGCAAAACAATGATGAAATTCACTTAAATAAGTGTTTTCATGAACTTCAGTCTTGGATGGTGGTTTAAAACAATGATGTGTTACTGATTTAGCTGTTTTCACCTTCAATGTTTGATTTTAAAAAATTCATATGAATTGCGGCATTGTGAAACAAGATTGCAGCTTTGTCAGCTGTATTGGTCTCTTTTTTACACGACAGCAGTGTGATTTAGGATCAAGTGATAAGGCATCACATAAGTAACCAGTATAATCAGTAATTAAATATCTCCCTTGAACGGTTATGTAGATTTGTGTTTCTTGAAAACTAATATCCTTCCTAATTGCAAATGTTCTTAAAATTTAATGTATAAAAAAATGTGATGGGTTTGCATTGTGATGTTAAATCAATTATATTCTAAACTCTTAGATGTACAAACTATAGCATATTAACAATAAGCTAGCCATAATTACAAAGCTTAAACTAAGTATTTGTTTGTAACTCTTGTAATGAACATTGTACGTTATAAACTTTTCAGGAGTTTTCAGCACCATGAATGTGTTTTCTTCATCTTGACCTCTAACCACATTGATGACGTCAAGAGCACAATAACTATACCTAGAAACCATCTCTGGGAAAGCACCGAGAAGTTCATCAAACTGTAGCTGATACTTGACAAACCAACCCAAATGACCGCTCAACATCTCATACACATTGAAGTGTAAACTATAATCTCTGAACTTCTTTGGTATGATTAAATGCAGATGACCTCGAGATTCTCCAAAGTACATTGCCATTATTTCATAAGACATCAACCATAATTATTTTATTTAAGAGATGTTCTCATATTTAGGCCACGAGGTATACTTTAACCATTCTTAACTCTAAATAAGCGTCACATCACCTCTTTATTTTTCCTTTTTCCCAAAGGACTACCCTCCTCTACACCCTTTAGTCTAATAGAGAAAATGGTCAGGCAATTGATTATCTTGATTATCATAAATGCTTCCTGAATGATCAGAGCATGGGGCAGGACTAGTCATTATACTCTTAGGTAAGGCCTTTAGAGTATAATACCGGTTTGGTGTACCTTTTTTGTCAATAATAGATCTAGATATGTGAATAGATCTAGGTAGGTTAATAGGTCTAGATACGTAGAGAGTCTGGATAGATGGATTTTAATAAAATAACAAAAAAATGTAACACGAATAGCACAATATCAACAATACTAATAAGATAATGATAGATAAACATAACATGAATGAAAAACTAATGATAATAATAACAAATTAATATAATAGTTGAAATTTGGAAAATAGTTGTGTTTGGTGATGAGCGGGATATTGATATGACTTTTGAAGTAATAGTCTTTGTATTGTTAAAATTGAATGTGTAAAAGTATAAAACAGTGAGATGGAGTTGCATCGTGTATAAAATTAAGTACAAAAGCATAGCAACAATAGACCAAACATAATTTATCAATGGTTGTAAAACACACGCTCAAACACCCTAACAATGAAATTATAAATAAACCGAATTGTCATTTAGAAAGAAGTTAAGGTTTCAGACTTTCAGTGTAACGATTAAAACTTGAGAGACCTTCATATTTTCTGGGAGACTAAATATGTGTTTAAACTCGTGTGATGAACATTGTATGTAATAATCTCTTTCTGAATTTTCAGCACCATGAATATATCCTCTTCTTCTTCGCCTCTAACCACATCAATGACTAAGAAACAATAACCATACAAAGAGATCATCTCTAGGAAAGCATACAAGAGTTCATCAAACTCTACTTGATACTTGACAAACCACCCGGAATGATCGCTTAACATCTCATACACTTTTAGGTGTAAACTACTGGATACATTTAAATTTTTATATACTTAATGTAGATACCCTCTGGATTCCCTAAAGCACATTGGCATTATTTCAGACGACACCAATTCCTCCGGCAAGGGCAACCGATGCAACTGTTCAACATCAATTTTAAAGTTCAAGGGATCGCCAAAAAGATGAGCCCAATAAACAGCTCCATTCCAGTAAACTGTGTGGAGGAAGACCAGTGTATCTGCATAGAAAGATTTGATAGAAATCTTCCATTTCCCTGTATCAGACGAGTAGATTTGAATCTGAAACAACTCCATATGAGTATCGGAAGAGCAAATACACACAAGTTTGTAGTGATCGAGGACAATCTGTTTGATGAAATGCCAAACCCATAAAACGGATAGTTTTATGACCTCCTGGGACAGATGGGATAAGTGCCAATTGCTTGGTGGTAGGATTAAAGACGTAATACCTAAAAGCAGCTTTGCTGCCTTTGGGCCCTGGAGGGCTAAAGCAAAGTAGTATAACCCATTACAAGATTGCATAATCTCAACATCACAACTACCAAGGTATAAATCAAGACTGAGGAAAGGGGGAATGCTTGGGTTTTCAAACATGATAAATTACAAATTCATTTGTATTGTTTTTGATATGTTGTATTGTTATGAAATAGTGGTTATTACTAGTGACAATATGTAAATGGATGATATGCATTTAAGTAATTCGAGTTGTGATTTTTAACTAGTTATTATTAAATACTTTTTATACACCTTATTCTCTCTGTATATTGCTTGTGAATTTAAAAATATAGCATTTCTTATTAAATACTTTTTATATACCTTATTCTCTCCGTATATTGCTTGTAAATCTAATTCTATTTTTAGTTATCTAAACCAAAAAGCATCCGTAAGAAAATAAAGACACGGATGATATAAGCGTAAAGTGATTTATTTATCCTTAACTTCAACTACTTTAAATACGTTTCTGTTTGTATAGTATATTGTAGGGATGAGCATGTGGTACCGGATACCGATATCATCCCGATACCGTACCGTACCATACCGATACCATACCGCTTGTATTCGGTATCGGTATCGGTATTACGTTTTACCATTTTTCGGGACCGGATTTTGCGGGATCGGTACCGGTATTTTTCGGTAATACCGAATTAATACCGATTGTGAGGTTAGCATATTTAAAAGGGAATATACCATTTACAAACATGGCACTATGGTAGTACCGAATTAAATCAGGTGATCCCACTTATTCCCATTTCCCACCCATAATATAATTCCCATGCTTACTGAAGAAGTTGAAAGTTTCAAGTAGGGTGGTAGTAGGGTGGTGAAATGTAATTTAGAACTAGAGTGGTGAACTGTAAGTCTTCTCATTATCTCATATCCCTTACCTAATCCAAATCCAACTTCAGAAACAAAACATGACGATCCCAATTCCCCCTAGGTCTTAACCCGTTGCTGCGCTCCATCGGAAGTTCTGTAAAAAAAAAAATTAAGGTTCGGTGGTGAACTGGTGATTGTCTTTGTTCGTTCTTTCCCGCTGGACTTGTGGGTGTTTTGTAAGTGCCCTAATTTTGTCTCATTGCTGAACAAATCAAGGTACACTCTTACTGTCTTACATTTTCTGGTAGAATTTGTAGGTGACTTTGTTTTGGGAGGTGTCAAGCTGGGTAGTAGAAGGGTTGTTTTAGCTTCTTTTGTATTATAGCAAGTATTATTGAATAATCTTTGTGTGAAAGCAACAGAAAGAGCATTTATTACTTACATACTTTGAATGAAAAATCAAAATGGGTTTATACTTTATAGCAACAGTGGTTTACTTACAAGTTACAACCATAAAAGAGTTCTTACTTCTTAGTATGAAAAATTAAAAAGGGTTGAAAAGAAATGAAAATATTGTAAATAAATCCATATTATTTACATACCTTATGATCATGTTTTTAGTTCTTAGGAGTTACCTGTTTTGTTCATATCATGTGAATTGTGATACATGTTTAATAAAAGAGTTCTTACATACCTTATTATCTGTTTTTTTCTTCAGCTGAGTATAATAGCAAGAATCCAAATGGCATCTTTGAATGGACCGCCTTCTAGTCAAGTAAGTATGCTTATTGGTTTTTCAAGTTATGTTAGTAACTTGGTAAGTTTGTTTAGTATAAAGCTTACTTTTTTGTGTGGATTATATATGGGTAGGAGGAAGGCGAAATGCTTGTTGATGATACCCCTCATGACCATTTCCAACTTGATGATGATTCGGAATCGGTTAAGGAAACATGTAATGACAAAGTGGAATCAAGTCGTAAGAGAAAACAACCAACAAAGAAAAAAACCCCCCAAAAGAAAGCTAAAAAAGGAGTCAAAAGTGAGTGGTGGGTTCATTTTGATGTCGTTTATCTAGAAGAACCTGACGGAGTGAGTCGGAAGTACGGAAATTGCAAGTATTGCAAAAGTGACATTAAAGCCGATCCAAAAAGAAACGGTACGTCTGGTATCAAAACACACGCTTTATCTTGTCAAAAAAATCCCGAGGTACTTGGTAGTCAAAGTACTTTAGTGTTTGAAAAAGAAGCTAGCGGGGAAGGTAGTGTGAGCATTTGGAAACATGATGAGGCTAGAATCAAGAAAGCATTACTAGATTTGATTATTGTCGCCGAATTACCGTTTAAGCTTGTGGAAAATCCGGTTTTTATTGAGTACACCAATGCTTTGAATGGAAGATTCAATTTGCCATCACGACATAAATTGTCTAGAGATATTGGAAAGTACTATATCGAGGAAAGCATTACTAGATTTGATTATTGCAGCCTTGTAACCGACTTTAAACTCTTGTTTTACATACCAGGGGCTGCCCCAATGGTATTTCATGCATAGGGGGCACTTGGCTTGATCTGGAAACACTCATAGACTATCTTGGCATCATCTTAGAAGATCAAAATGCATATAAAAGAACCCACTTTGGTTGCAACTTTGCTCACTTGCATTTGCAACATTCACAAGTGTATTTCTGGAGCTTCTCTGGACAGCAACCAAGTTCCTTAGGCTTCCTAATCGTGCTTAGGACTTTTGTAAGTATCCTTAACCCTTCCTAATTCAGTTTAGCCTAGTTAATTTGCTAAAAGTCAAACCGTCCTAATTAAGGTTTGACTTCGAGATTAAATAAAATTTACTCAGTCAATTCTCGAATTGAAAGTACCTATAAGTAGGTAATTATGTGGGTAATAAACCCTTAAAAGGGTACTCTCTTATTCCCACTCTAACTAGGTCAATTGTCGGGTCAAAGCTAACTTTAAAAAGTCAACAGAATGCTTATTTTCAAATTAATGCATAATTAGCAATGTAGGAGGCATGCAACCTGTTTGATCACTCATATAACTTGGTAATTAATGTAAGAACATGTTTAAACATGTTCAACCCGACAATTTTCAGTTTAGACCCGGATCGGAACCGAAAGTCGCATAAATTGACTTTTGCTTTGACTTTCAGTTCTAACCCGTATAAGCATGTTTTAGAATTACCTTAGAGCTTTATTTGGACCAGGTTTCATATAAGTATAACTCCCTGAGATTATACACCTTGGTTCAATAGATATCCGATTCACATGCATGTTTCCATTAATTGCTTATATGTTGACTATTATGCCCTTTTCACCTTAAAACATGATTTTTGAAAATGTAAAAGAGTAGAAACCTTAGTTACTGATTTATAAACTTGCACCCAAAATTTGATACCAGTTTGAGGTCTAGATTAAGAGTTATGCTCAATAGCGTAATTAGAAAGCTTTTTGTAATTAAATGGCGTAATTAGCATATAGCCTACCTAAACCCACTTTTTGATATCAAAATTTTTACCCACTGATGTAATATAATATTTTGGGATTTTTGAAGATTTTTAATTAATTTTAGGCTGAGCATAACTTAGTGTCGTAGCTTTAATTCGGTTAATACCGGTTTTGCCCTTTTAAGCTATAAAATGAGTTTTACAAATCCTTTTGACCCCAAACCTTTTGCTACTGATTTTATTTAATAAATAAAGTATTTCGAGCCTTCTGGAATTATAAAAATATCAGCTTTCCTTTGAAAACCCGGAAATGGCTCCAAATCGCCTTTTTAAGCGTTTTTAACGCATAGTATGTACTAAAACTATTTTAAACATATAGGGTTGATACCTACTGATATTTTAGTATATTTTTATATATATTAATAGTAAGTAAAAGTTTTTAAACTCAGGTTTCCAGTTTTGACCTTTTAAGCCTAAGTGAAATTACCGAAATACCCCTAAGGTGCATAGTTTGGTTTTAAATGATAAATTTCACATATAGGACATACCCTACTAATATAAGTTAGTAAATTAAGTATATTAACTAGATAAATCATACCTGTAACTCAGATTACAAATTTAACTCTTTTATAACCTTTTAAATGACCAAAATACCCCTACGGGGCATAATTTGAGTTTAAATCCGTTTTGGGCATAATAAAAGATATCTTACTGATGTCACAGCATAATTATGGCATATTAACTTAGGAAACTTGCATATGACTCTTTTGGTTACTCGTTACGCACTTTTCGCGTTCGGATCGGCTTATGTAACTAGTTTGCATATATTAGCCGAAACGGGTCAAACCATATGATTTTTGTCTCAAAATCCAGAATGTGAAACAAGTGTCCAAGCTTGTCGGGTCAAAACCACATTCTAAACCGGTCTTCGCCTTATCATGCGTTCGAACCGTGTATTCCTTTTGAAAACTAACCGGTCTAAGTCTAAGCTTAATTAAAGACCCGTTACGATCCTAATAGGTTATTATAAACATTCGTTCCAGATTAGAAGCCCAGTAAAAGCCATCTGTACTTGCTGTATTTGACTTATACATTGCTCAGGTAAATACTCTTAACTTATTTTCCCTATACGGGCTTGGGATACGGTATTATAATAATATCGCTTGGTCGGGTGTGTAATCATTTAAATCGGATTGTGATTAATGTATTTACATAACTCGTTTAATATGTATTATTTGGTGTATGGCCTTTGGGGGTTAAATGTGTAGGATCGTTTGCGGACCCGAACGAGTCGTTCAGAAGAGATTTATCAGTTTTAGATGCGGAAAATAAAAAACTGACGATGAAACAGCTTGTTTATCACTCTAATCCTCTTTTGTATTGATATAACAGTGTTTACAATCAAAAGGTATACCGGCAGCACTTCGGTATTACTCTGAGACAAATGTTACAAATGATTTAGCTTGAAGGCTATTTATAGTGGTGTTGATTTAGCTTGAAATGACACATGCCACTTTCAAGGGAAATCACCACGTTCAAGCTAAATTACCTTAAACACATTCTAAAACATATAACATATCTAACATATTTAGTCCTAGACTCGATACAAGACGAAGTCGACAGACGCATGCACCAACAGACTCCCCCTCGAATGTTGACGAGTCTTAAGTGTCGAGTCTTCGCATCTTCAGTCTTAATCAGTCTGAACACTCTTTGAAATATCTGACGCTATAAGTATCCTCAAACTTTATTTTCTTCTCCTCTTCAGCATCAACAGACTCCCCACTAACAATCTCTACTCGGATGTCTTCAGACTCCCCCTTTCGATATGCTGGGATCGCAGTCTGGCATATTGAAATCACAAAGTCTTCAGGTATCGGAGCCTGACTCTCTATCATTTAGAAACCTTCACATTCTCTACCTCACAATAAATTTTCTGATAATAACTTGAAAAGCAAATTTTAAAATGATTCAACGTATATAGCCTCTGATGAACCACTTGCAAAAATATCATTTTCATTTCAAACACAACACAAATACTTTCCCAAACCTGTTCGTCATGTCTAGCACTCGGAATTTTGAAAATTAGCTCTTCAACACCAGTTGTCGAAAATCTTTTTGAATTTTTCAAAATTTAAGCTAAAACACACTAAAATCTTTTTGGATTTTGGAACGTAATGAAATGCAATAATAAAAAAAAATATTTACAGACAATGTTTTTATGAGTTTGTGCAAGAGGATCATATCAGTTTATGAGACAAATCACCAACACCGTTAAGCTTCATTTCATTTTAAGTTTTAAACAATTCACTTAGATTGTCAGTATACTGATCCACTTAAATTTTCACACAAAGTTCAACTGCTTCGAGATAGGGATTAATGTTTTAAGTACTTAAACTTAATCGCGTGTCCCACCTCAGAATATACTCTCGTATCCAGATCCCAATAATCAGTCTTACAGGTAATTATGACACCAATGATATCTGTATATAAATTAGGTAATGCGAGGGCCGAGGGATCTCAGGTCGATACTTCCGTATACGCAGAGAGATATCAGCTTCGACTTTGGTATGTCCCCTTTAGAGGATCTTTTAGCTACAACAGCAGCGACTATCAATTTTATTGTTTCATCAGCATGCTGAGGGTTTATGCTATGTTTCAAGCATTTGCGGAAAGTATTATCCAAGGACTAGGTCAGAACCATCGTTCAGCAGAAGTCCGGAATAATACCCCAGACATCATTGAGTATAAAAACCTAGTATATCAGATTATGAGACCTTTCAAACGAGATTTCGGGGGTTACCCATATATCCGAGAGATGTTCCCCACGATATAAGCAAGTTTGAAATATAGGTTTATATCTCGTCACAATCTACTAAATGTACAAAAACCTACTGGCACATCATCAGTGAGACCGTTTATCACATTTGACTTTCCAATTCTTTAGCATGTTGTGATCGTCCACTGATGTACTATCATTTCCTCTTATATGCAACAAAAACTCATTTTTCATTTTATCATGTTTTTGGCTTTTTCAAATTTTCAAATGTTTTTGGATTTTCTAAAATTTCTTACTCCCCCTAAAATGCAAACACATTTCAGGAAATTTGAAAATAAACCGTACAAGAAACTTGACAACCGATATCAAATCGCCTCAATTCTCCATCCACTTGGCATAAACAATCAGAACTCCCCCTTTCACAAAACTATTTTCTCATTATGATTTCAAAACACTTAAGTTTGTTTTAACCAAAATGATTTTTCCGGAAAATAAGTTTTGTTGATTTAACCACTTGTAGGTTCGGGGTGTGGTTCATCACATTGTCTACTTTTCACTACTTGTAGTAGATCAAGTACAACTTAATGTCCCTGATTTACCACTTGCATGTATGCAACCTCTGTACCTCTTGCAAAATATATTTACAACATATAAGCCTATGTAGGAATAAACCTCTACACAAACCATTTTACCAATCAAGATGCCGATTCCTGCTTCACACTTACCAACCTGGAAGCTCCGGCAATTCACACTTATCCTGTAAAAATTAAACACATTTAAAAATCTTTCACAAAATCTATCTTAACAAGAATGATGCCGATTCCTGATCCACGATTACAAACTTGGGATCTCCGGCATAGTCCTAAGACTTCAAGGGAAACAGACTTCCATCCAAGTCTTTTCAGACTTGATGGCTTTTATTTCTTGCGCAGTAGGGTTGTAAGTTGCCTTTTTAGTTGCATAAAAATCTTTAACCCCCTTAACTTTCCCATTCAACATTTTCCCAAAAATTTTCTTAACACTTCCATTAAATGTTTTCTCGACATCAAACTTAGTTTTCTCGTTGTAAAACTGATTCGAGATATCAACCTTACCAACTTTCTGTTTAACTTCTTCAAATTTCAGTGATGGAAACTCATCATCATTTACTGAAATTTTCATATCAACCTGTGGCTCTTCTGGCTTTGTGGAACCAGATTCATCGCCGACTTTCTCATCATCTTTTTTAACAACCCACACTTGGTTGTCTTTTGCATTCTTTTTGTAAAAATTCTTTTTAGAACATTCACCAACCTCATAAGTTGAGTTTTCAAAAATTTTAAAATTTTCAATTGGTGGTTCAACATTAACAACCTTTTCTTTCAATTTCTGAGAAACTCCCTGTTTTGTTTTGGCATTTTTCTGACAGTTCCATGCAATGTGACCAACTTCATTGCACTTGTAACAGGTTCGAGTCTCTCTTTGATAAACCACTTCAGTTCCATTTTTCTTCTTTTCAGCAAGAAACTCTTGATTTGACTGTCTCCAGAATGAGCTTTTTGCTTCTTCTTCATGACTATTTCCTGCAACATATGTCATTTTTGATTTAAAATCTCGAACATATTTTTTATTTTTATAATTTTCTAGTGGAATAAATCCAAGACCTTTCTTTTTGTAGCTACGATTTTGGTTTTGTTTCTTTTGAAAACCGTAACCAGAATTGTAACCCTTTTTCTTGTTTAGACGTTGTTGAACTCTTGAAGTGTACTTTTTAGGTTTTTCAGCAAGATTTAAATCTTTTATTTCAGAAATATTAATTTCTGTCATTTTGAAAACCTTTTTGATCATGTCAAAACGAACACTTCTTATTGGAAACTCTTTGTCAGAGTAGAATTTGTCCGAATCATTTAAAGTGTATGCAACTTCAAATGTTTCATCATTCAAATTTGCTTTCGATAACAAAAATTCTTTACTATAAGACCGTTTAACCGACGACTTTGGACTGTTTACTGACGAATTTGACCCTCCAGACTCAGACTTTGACTCAGACTCTTCCTCAGTATCCAACACCTGATCGACCACCTTTTTGATTAACTCAGACTCATGATCAGTATCGGACGATGTAAACGTGACATCAATGTTATCTGGTAAAACGTCAGTTGTGTTGGTTTTTAGCTTTATATTGAGTGCTTTTTCAAGTTGCTCCTCGTTTGGTTTTCTAGGAGAGTACCCTTCCCAAATTGGAGGCGGACACTTGTTATATCTAACAGTCGGTTTCTTACCACAATCTTTCTTTTTCTTCGGCTTCTTATCTTGAAAAGCTTCCATACCTGCAACAGTTGGGTAAATACGATCAATGAGATAATCAGAACTAGAATAACTTTGTAATAAACGTCTAATTCTCTCATTCTCAATCTTCTCTGTCTCCAACTCTTGCTTCCATTTAGCACTTTCTTCGATGTAAAAGTTAATGGCTTTCTGCTTTGTCATCATCACAGCATTCATCATCGTTAGTGCTTGTTCTCGTTCTGAGTTTGTCTTTTGGAGACCAGTTACTGTTTTGTTCAAGACATCATAAGATTCTTTTACATAGTTGAGATTGAACAGTAACTGCTCCTTCTTCTTCTCATACTCAGCAATTATATCATCTTTGGCTGCACATTCCTTGCATGCTTCCAAACACTTTGTGCAAGGCTTGACAACTTCAACAATCTTTTCAACTTCGATTGTTTTCACCACTTCAACCATCTTTTCTTCTTCTTTCACCTTCTCAGTTTCAATCATCTCCTCAACAACACTTTCAACATTCTCTTTCTGAATAACATCTTCAGATTTCTTTAGTTGTTGTTCTTTAGCAGCTCGTTTCTCCTTCAGTTTCTCCATGCGATCTGCAAAATAGAAATGAAAACTTTCAGGAGAAAGATGAGATTTTGCAACATTTATATGTTTCTCTTCCTCATCATCACTGCTACTATCAACTGGTGACTGATCAAACTGTACAGATTTTTCAGAATCAGCATCTGATACACCAGAATCAGACGGTGTTTGATCAAATACAACTTCTTTTTCTGAAGTAACATCATTTTGCACACTCTCATCTGCACTTAGTGAATCTTCATCAGCACTTTCTGAGCTTTCTTCAGATGTAACAGACTGTTCCTTCATACTTTTCACTGTCTCACCAATAGCTTTGAAATCACCCTTCTCATCAACAAACATATTCCAGCTGAAACCTTCAGGTAGTTGTTCATCATCTTGATCAATTAAACATGCTTTGCTATCAGGAGATATGTAGTTGCTCCAGTTGAAATCTACCAAACATCCTCTCTTGGAATCCTCAATCTTTCTACCATGAGCCGTCTGTGAGTCTTGTGATTGACCAACTTGCTGATAAATGGCTTTCCGGTAGTAGTCGTCTTTTCCGAACGTATTCTGAGCGCCACTAGCTTCTCTGTTCTTTCACTCCCGCTTAAAATGGCCTTTCTCCCTGCAACGAAAACACGTAACTTTAGATTTATCAAAACCTAAAGTAGATACATGAGCATCAAGAAAGTCATTTCTCCCGGTAATTGTTTTGAACTTTTCAGCACGTCTAAGAACACTCGCAAGACACCATTTGATGTCCATCAGTTCCATCTCTTCGGCATCTATCTGATCGTAATCCTCCTTTGTGAGCATAGGATTTCCGATTCGACCAGCCACTAGACCTTCATACGAGATAAGCACGGAACCAAGTAATGCCATATGATCTTTTGCAACCTCCTCAGAAAAACTTTGTCCATCTGGAAGATTCAATGCAATATTTCATTGTATCACACAACCATTTCCCATTTTTGAGCTTTGATGCTGAAAACTTTCTGATGAACTCTTTGGATTAACACTCGGATATAATGAGAAACCACTGTTTCTTTTGTTTGAACTTTGATCAATCTTTTCTGTAGAATCTCCAGCACTAAACGCAATCTGGATTTTCGGACTTCTCTCAGCTTCTGGAACCAGAACACTTCCTTTGTAATACATCTTTACATCCTGTTGACCACTTGGATTGTTCATCCTCGCGATCTTCTGCTGTTCCAAATCTTGACCCTCAATCTTTTCGATAAACTCACCAATTGATAACCCATCATAAACCCCTGTGTTTTTCAGGATCATCAAATAAGTTCCCCACTCTTTTTGCGGTAACGCATCAGCTAATTTGTCTACCCACTCTTCAGACTCCTTTTCTATACTAAGCATTGACATAGATCGCACAAGGTGACAGTATCTTTCAATCAGCTTCTTTGTGTCTTCACCTGGTAGACTGCTGAACAGATCAAATTCTTTCTTTAACAGTGCCTTCTTGCTTTTAATCATTTTCTCGCTACCCTCAAATTTGACTTTAAGTGCATCCCAGATTGACTTTGAAGTTTTGTCATGCTGAAGCAGTATGAAAATGTCTTCTTTGATAGCTTGTTGAAGTAGACTAATCATCATCTTTTCAGATCTATACATATCACGTTCTTCATTACTAAATTCATGTATTTTTTTATTAACTTTCAAATCAGTCTGTGGCAAAACATATTTCTTCAAAATACATTCCCATGACCTAAGATGGTTAGCTTGAACCCAGTTTTCGAATCTATCTTTCCACCCATAGTATTCTTCGATACTCATCAATTTCGGGGGCTTTTGGGTGGTTCCCGTCTCGTTTTCCAAATTCATGTTCTGAGCAATAGTAGATGGACCAGACGGTGTTGCAAATGCATTGTAGAACTCGGTATCCATGACTCTCAAACAAGCCTTCAAACAAACTGATTCACCTTGTAAAAATAATACCTGAAACAGACAAACAAGCAATCAGTTTAAAAACTTATCGATTAACAGAATAAAACTGGTACTCGAACTGGTGATAATTCTGTGTGGACTGAAGGTTGACAAAACTGTGCAGACTGAGATGACCCGGATCAATTCAAAAGACCTGACCCTTTGAAACCTTTGAACTCCAAACCGTACGAACAGGACTATTTCACGCTAACTGATCACACTATATGACCTGACTTATCAAACGTACTGATCGAACCATGCTCCAAACCTTGTGACCTGATTACCGACAACTGACAACTGACAACTGACAAACTGACAAGAACAATAATCAACTAAACATGATTGGACTGAGAACTAGTATGCATCATTTGCAACCTAGAGTTTACTGATTCAAAATATGCATCATGTGGACATTTTTTTATTCAAGTTTCGATATTATCAATGCTGACACATGGTACAAGAAGACTTCACATGCAATACATTTATTATCAACAAACTAGACTGACAACTATATCTCTAATATTGAAACAATTATTACAATCACATGAAACATCTGATTACACTTTAACACAACATGAATTTTCAGTGAACCACATGAATTTATAAAATCTTGTGCCGACCATCATTATATTTCACATGCCCATTTTTGTTTTCAATAACACTAAACTGACAACATCATTTAAGAGAAACAATTTTCAAGACTTAGAATACTCCATATCACATGCAATCCTCGAACTACTAAATCAATTGCAAACATATAATTTCATTTCTCAACAAACTGTGATCAGACAATCTCAAACAGATTCACAATACTCAATACATGTTTCAAGCGAAGTCACACAACAAGTTTCAAGCAATATCAACAATTACACTTTGAAGCGAAATCTTTTATGTTATTTCAATGTTCAAGCGAAATCTTCAAGATTGTCATATTCAAGCGAAATCATCAACATATTTTCAAGCGAAATCTGAATTATATGCACTTTCAAGCAAGATTATCAAGTACACTCAAGCGAAATCATGATATTTGTGAATACAAGCGAAATCAACAAGTAAGTTTCAAACGAAATCTGATGATGTCAGCAAAAACGATCTGATTTTGGTCCGATTGAACAAGATTTAAGCCGATTTTAGATCTGAAACTCTCAAGGGTTTGTTAAAACATGTTTACGCACATTATGTGAGAATTTGAGCCGATTTTATCTGTAAAAATTTTAATTTTTTGAGAAAGAATGGTGTAGAAACAGAAAAAGTGACAAAAAACGAGCTGTTTTGACGAAATCTCTTCCTCCTGAGCTCTGATACCACTTGTAGGATCGTTTGCGGACCCGGACGAGTCGTTCAGAAGAGATTTATCAGTTTTAGATGCGGAAAATAAAAAACTGACGATGAAACAACTTGTTTATCACTCTAATCCTCTTTTGTATTGATATAACAGTGTTTACAATCAAAAGGTATACCGGCAGCACTTCGGTATTACTCTGAGACAAATGTTACAAATGATTTAGCTTGAAGGCTATTTATAGTGGTGTTGATTTATCTTGAAATGACACATGCCACTTTCAAGGGAAATCAACATGTTGATTTAGCTTGAAACTGTCATGTGACACTTTCAAGGGAAATCACCACGTTCAAGCTAAATTACCTTAATCACATTCTAAAACGTATAACATATCTAACATATTTAGTCCTAGACTCGATACAAGACGAAGTCGACAGACGCATACACCAACAAAATGACCATGTCCTGGATATCCTTGGCATCATTCAAAGAAATGGCCACGACCTAAGCACGGGGTGTAGGCGTACACCTGACAGATGCATTATGTAAAAACTGGTAATCCACTTTAAGGAATAATCCTTGTGGGCATTATACCTGTGGCGTGTCAATTAATCTAGACCGGCCCTACAAACCGGCCCTAATGGACGACAAATAAGTAAAACTGTATACATGATTATTTAATAATTGTCCCAAGTTATAAAAGATATTTTTGCCGAAGTGCACTCAAATCAATTTTCAAACTCTTTTCAAAATGAGTCAGTTAAGTTGTATTTACCAGTGTAAACTGACGTATTTTCCAAAAAGGTTAAGTGCAGGTGCTACACGTAATAGGCTGGATACTCCAGGCACCAGTAATTAAGTCTCACAAAGCTTTAGGTGTCTAAGTCTGTTGAACAGTTTTCCTCTTTATTTTTGATCCGCCTGTGGATCTGTTTCAACTACATCGTGATACTTTATATTACAATTTATTTGGTTGAAATAAATCTATCTTTTGCTTCCGCTGTGCATTTAAATATTGTGTTGTTTGACCATGATGATATCAACTACGTCACGATACTCCCCACCGGGCCCACCGTTAATACGGGGAAATATCGGGGTGTGACAGGTTGGTATCAGAGCCAACACTGAGTGAATTAAACACTAGCCTTTTGTGTTTAATCTCAGTTACACAATTGCACATTCCTCAAATTTTCGAGTCTAGACAAAGAACATAGGAAAAATCTCAATTTTGTTTTACTTTGTCTTTTATATTATTCCTTGTTGTTATCTTATGTTATGTTGACAGGTCTAAATATGCCGCCAAAATTTTTCAGAGGAAGAGGAAAAGGAAAGGCACCCGTTGGAAGCCACGACCAGGAGGCCGGGCCTTCTCAAAGGCGAACTTCTCCCGTTGCTATTAGCACCAGTCCACAGGGAGACTGGAGGTCGCACCTGCAGCCAGCGAGGCGGTCAGTCTCGTTAGCTTCGTCACCTTCTTACTTACACTCTTTTGGACCCCATTCCGAAAACGTACCTGAAAACCCGCAACCTTCGTTTATCCCTCTTGAGGGGTCCAACTCACGCCATTCCTTTGACAACCCGTCTCAAATCTTCCGAAGCCGGTTCAACCCGACCAACTACTTTGAGGAACCCATGGGTGTTAACCCATTGGAACTGGAAGATCACTTTTCAGGAGATCACGCTATGGACATGGAAGAGGATACTGACCCTACTGAACCACCATCCGGTACCCCCACACATCCTATTGAGATCTCAGATAGATCGTCTTTTCATGGATCACCTTACCGTGGTCCAGACAGCTTTCAAACGAGGATGAACCAGTATGAGTGGTATTTCACTCCCTCCTATCATTCATCACCTTATCAGCAACAGCAACAACAGCAGCAGCAGCAGTAATCGGATCCTTCCAGGGATTCTCGCTTTGTGGCAGTTACCCCGCCACCACCTCCACCTCAGCAGCAGCCTCCTGAGCCGCCAAGGCGAAGGAGAACAAACGCACGAATGTCCTTGCAAAGTAGAGGAGTGCATATCAACACCCCGCAACCATCGAGTGGCAGCCACAACCTGCCACATCCACAAAACCAGCAGTTTGGGGGACCTTCAAACCTCAACCTGGAAGTAAACTCTGCACATGCCATGTCACCACCATTGGGCTTCGGTAACCCAATTCCCACGTACACTGGCCCAGCGACATATAATCCCTTCGAGTAGCCGGCTCACAACAGTTTCAACTATGCGGAGATCGACCCATACCTGGCTGCGTGGAACTACAATGCTGCAAACCCTGAAGGGCCATACGGAGCTCCTTAGGGAGTTGGTTACCCAGCTTATGGGTACCAACAACAGTCGTCTCTCCGACCTCCTCAGCCGCAACCACAGCCGCAGGTACCGCGATTTTCTCCGCCAGAACATGAAGAAATCCTTCAAAGATTGGACCAAGTTGAACGGGTAGTTCACAAAGATCGCAGGGAATGACAAAGTTTCTTCCAGGGATTAACAAGTTTAATAAAAGGAAAGAGCAAGAAGGACCGTTGAATCCTTCAAGTGTTGGTTGTATTTCTTTACTTTTTAGTTGAGCCCCTGCGTGGGCCTGCCTTTCTGTTTTAACCCCTGCGTGGGTATGTTTTTGTTGTTAAGCCCCTGCGTGGGAAAATCTTATGTTTAACCCCTGCGAGGGTATGTTCTTTAGTATTATGCCCCTGCGTGGGCATGTGTTTTTCTGTTGACCCCTGCGTGGGTATGTTTGTTGTTTAAGCCCCTGCGCGGGCGTGTTATTTTGTAGAAGTCCCGTTTAGGGCAGACTCGTGTTTTAAATTTATGTGGTGGAATGATTAGATTTAAATTTTCATTTTTATATTATATGCATGAACAAAAATGTAAAATAAGTAATAACATTTCCTACTAAAAAGATCTACCATTATAATTAAAATGGCAAAATCTAAAAAGGATCAGACCTAACCACATGTCACCTTAAGACAGGGCCAAGATGGTAGTTTCTCAATGTAACACCCCGGCCGGAGGCGGAAAAGCCAAAGGTGTCACGAAACTTGATAGAATGCATTTGAGCACATGGAGATTATGTTAAGTTAAAATATAATTTAAGTTTAGTTCAATAGATTGCATTCACATCTGAAAAAATATAAGAGTACATAAACAAATACAACATAAATTGTTTCATAAATGATAAATTTGGATTTAATCTAAGGCATATGTCTTGATCAATCCTATGTAAAATGTTCTTGCAAATCCTGTCATCAAATATTGTCACCTGAAACATATGTTAGGGAAAATATTTGGGTCAACAAACGGTTGAGTGAATTCATAGGTTTTGGTTTGCAAAAATGTTAATATAGATAAAGTTTGAATAAAAGTGGTTGTCGATATGTCTTTATAGCAAAAGAGTAATACATGTAGTTACTTAGTGGTACATTCAAACCTATGACGATACTCGAAAATATCACCTCACTTCTAAGTTTCACATGAGTACCAACAACAACAACAATTGCAACAAAATGTATGAGAAGTGAGATGGGGCGTCAATCCTATAGCGCTATAATACAACCGATGGGCTTATGCAAGTTGATGAACGTAAACTTCTTAAAGCAAACAACAAAGTATTAAGCAAATGCAAAAACAATCGGGGAAACCACAAATAGCAAATAGTTTGTATCATATTGTAACATATGTATCATCCCAAAAATAATGTAAAAAGGGACTATGAACTCACCTTGATCTCGGGTAAGTCCAAACAAGTATGCAAAGTGTGAGAGTTCTTGGAATTAAGATTCCACGTCACTCTAATTGATTGAACATGCAACAATATGGAATATGTATTAACAATAATGTTTAATTGGATAATTGGAAATCCTAAATCTATAGGATTTGGTAGTGTTTTGTTTATGTGGTAATTATGTGGTTTGGATAACCTAACAAGAGAACTCAGAAAATGAATATGATGTAAAGGAATTACTTATGCAAAATATTAATTTAACATAAATAATAAAATTGCAAAGATATGTAATTGCTTTAATATAACCATTTGTAATAATAAATCAAATATAATTAATTAGTATAATTAAATAACGTAATTAATTATAGTGATTATTGGTAAAATATTGTACAAGTGATATAATTAATTTATAAAAATTATAAATTAATTTAGATGGTTGAAATATATATTATTTGATAAATAATAAATATTTTGTTTAAAAGAATTCATATGATAATTATATGCTTAATTATCAAAATAATTATAATTAAATCTGAACAATTAAAATAACATTTTTAATTATTGAACTAGAATGTTACTGGTTTAAAATAACCATTATGGCAGAATATAAATTTCTAAAATAAATAGTTATATATAGTTTAAAAAAAAATGAAATGACATGATAATTATCTAAATAATTAGTTTAAATCAGAAAAATTAAAAACAACACATTTTTTTATTAATAACATGTAATATTACTGATTTACAGTAATTATTAGAGCCTTTGAGTATTTTTTTATATAACTAAATGGAATTAAAAGGCTAAGATATCAATATTTAAGTTTATCAGTTTAATTATTAAAAATAATCTGAAAATAAATAAATTAGTTTCTGAATTTTTAAAAACTCAGAAAAATATGTACTTTGTTATAAAAATAATTTCGGACATAAATTATATAGTTATATAATTTAAATATATTAAATGAAATTAAACTTTTAAAGTGTAAACACTGTTCTATTTATAAAAGTATCAAAATTATGTGAAATATTAACAACAACAATAATTATGTAAAGTCCAACATATAAGGTAATTACTATAAAAATTTCAATAATTAATTCATTAAATTCGAATTATTATAAATTTTGAAATGTTAATACTGTTTTAATTTATAAAAAAATAGTTTTATACATAATTTTGCATGTCTTATATTTTTAATAAATGTAACAGTATTTGAAGGATTTGTGCTAAAAATTCCAGGTTTTAAATATTTACAACTGATTTAATATGAATTAATAACCAAACTGTTTTTAATATAAAAATTAGATGATGAACACTGTTCATCATCTTCCCCAAATGTTGGTCAACAGAAGTCAAACATTCAAATTACGGGTTAATCCTAAACTGATGTCTCAATTAAACATAGTGGAACATTTGTACAAGATAATACGAATCAAATGGTGAAGTTTGAACATACCGGTATCGACTAAAACGGCGAAGCAGCTATCTCCGGCGACTGGTTATTCCGGCGACAGTTGCAGACGGTGAACAGAAGGATTTTTCGAAGTGTTTGTGCAATGTAAAAGGTGTAGAATGATCATGGGGATAAAAGGGATTTAAATACAGTCAATTTCGATCTCAGATCCGACAATTTTAGTGGAATCGGTCCTGTTTGATTTTTTTTAATAAAAGTTCCGGTTGTAATCGTTTTGGATTGGAATAATGTCAGATTATTGGTCCAATGATTTGGCAAAGTGATTGGGGACCTCGTGGGAATGATTTCGGATAAATTAAACAAGTTCAAGTGGGGTTTGGATCGAAGTCCGACAACAACATGTCTAGTGCGATCTGTTTTGAATTATTATATTTAATTGCCAAAGTGTTGTTAAATATAATACAAGTCCAAGAAATAACCGGATGAGGGCTTAGCCCGACCGGTCACAAGTTCGTTTGTTGAATTAAAGGTCTCGAGTTCGACCCCCCCCCCCATGTGACCGGTTCAATCTTTTTGTTTGATTAAAAGCATATTTTCATTTTGGTCCCTGTGGTTCTACAATTTCATGAATAGTCCATGTAATAGTCAGTTAACTAGGTTAACTGAGTTAGAACTTAAAGAAGGTATTCCTTATATATAAGTTAACCCGTTTAGGATATTTAATTAAAATGAGTTTATAAAAGTCGGCTTTAGTCCCTAAAACATAAGTTTGAAAGAATGGCCAAACGAACCTTGTACTTTTAAAACAAAATATATATATATAAGTTTTCTTTATAAATAAGTTTCAAAAATGACCCAAAGAACCCTAAACTTGTAGTTTGAAATAATTGCATTTTAACCCTTGTATTTGTATAGTTTCAAAAATGACAATTTAGCCCCTAAACTTTGTACTTTCAATAAATGACGGTTTTAGTCCTTGAAATTAAAAAGTAATAATTTCAAGCAAGTTTCAAAGAATGTCAAATAGGTCCTTTAGATTGTAGTTTCACAAAATGTCACAAAGGCCCTTATAATTTATGTAACCTTGTTTAATAGCATAAAACTCAACGAATTTTGCAATTGTTTCACGTGTTTGTATTGGTATAAGCATGTATAAGCACAAAGTAAGTATGTTCAAATAAGTTTCATTCCAAATACAGTATTTGTTACAATGCATGTCAAAACAAATACGAGTGTGAAAACCAGGGTGGTTACAGTCTCCCCTACTTTAGAAAATTTCGTCCCGAAATTTATTCGAAAGAGACCGTAGAATATAATTGTAATGATTAGAAAGATAATCAAATCATTGTTTGGTGCTGATAATTTTGAGGAATTTACGAGGATCATTGTATAAAAATTGTTTTGCATGGCACTTGTTGGATCGTGTTTTGACCCTACATACTCAAGTTGAGTCGTTCATCTTTGAATACAGAGGCGGAATCAAAGTAAACAAAGTCAAAAACAGCTTGTATCCTTTTAACTTTCTTTCTATTACTGATTGTGAGCTATTACAATGTATTCTGACAAAAAACCGGCAGCACCTTCGCTCACACACATACACATGACCGCTTCAAATGAACAACACACAACCCTATTTATAGGCACACTAGGTTTCGCTTGAACATGTCTATCCATGGGGTTTCGCTTGAGCTGATCACAACCCTGTTCAAGCGAACTCAGATGATAGGGTTTCGCTTGAACTGGCACATATACACATTCAAGCGAATCCTCTTCCTAAAACATGTATAAACCCTAATTTCAAATCTATTGTGTGCTCATTCATTCTATCTAGATAAAAGACTTGATAAGACATAGTTAACAGACATTCAGTGCACCAACAGACTCCCCCTTGGATGTTGACGAAGTCTTCGGCGTCAAGTCTTTAGTCTTTGACTTTATCCAGATTCTGTCATTGTAAAGCCTTTTCTCAAACTTTATCTTCAAACTTTAATCTCCAATCTCCCCTTAGACTGTTGATCTAGAATTCTGACTCCCCCTTTCACAGACTCCCCCTCTCGGAATGCTGGGACTTGAAATTCTGATTCAAACTTTGACGATTTGTTGCCATGGGGATTATGAAATCTACAACCTGTAAAATCTCTACCCAAATATAAGGTATATGACAATAACAATTACAATCCAAACTTACCATCCAATCTTCAGTGTTAGACATCCACTTAAGTATTCAGGTCCAAGTTAATGACCCTGATTACTCAATTAATCTACCAAGTACAATTTAATGACCTTGGTTGATCAGAGATAATTCACACTGACACTCAGTACAATTTGTTTTTCTAAAAATTACAAGTTTCAAATTAATGAACTTGCTTCAATGTTCTAACTTCTCAAACTTATCAAGATTAGCTCACAACTCATCATCCAGTCCAGAAACCTCCTGCATCTGCTTTCATCTTTCAGAATTCAAATCCGAAGATCAACTCTCCACTTTGGTTTGTCGGAAATAAAACAGAAATGTAAAATCTTTTTAGATTTTAACAAAGTTTCTATACTAGAAATGAAATACAGAACTAAAATGCAATAAAAATAAACTATTTACAAACATATTTTTGGTGAGCGTGTTAGGGAATCATATCAGCTATTCGACAAATCACAAGTACCGTTAAGCTTCAATTACATACTCAGAATTAAACAATTCGCGTAGATTGTCGATATACTGATCCACTTTAAATTCTCACACAATTTTCAATCTGTCCAGGATACGGATTTAGTGTTTTAGAGACTTAAACTTATACGTGTGTCCCACCTCTTGAATATACTCCCGTATCCAGATCCCGATATTCAGTCTTACAAGTAATTATGACACAAATGATATCTATAAGGGGTTAATAATTTATGAAGAATCATGAGAGCTCAGGTCAGAACCATCGTTCAGCAGAGAGATCATGACTCAACTTGTGGGTGTGTCCCCTTTAGAGGATCTTTTTTACAACAGCATTGCTAAGCAATTTTATTGTCTTATCATATATGCTGAGGGTGATGCTGTATTTCAAGCATTGCGAAAAGTATTATTCGAGGACTAGGTCAGAACTTCCATTCAGCAGAAGTCCCGAAATAATACCCCAGATATCACTGAGTATAAAGACCTAGTATATCAGAAAAAGGAATCTTTCAAACGAGATTTCAGGGGTTACCTATATATCCAAGTAGTGTTCCCCACGAAATAAGCAAGTAAGATTTAAGTTTATATCCCGAACAAACCTACTAAATGTGCAAAAACCTATCGGCACATCATCAGCGAGATTATTTAACGCATTTAAACATTCCATTTCTTTAGCATACCGTGACTGTCAAGCCGATGTACTATCATTTTCCCTTTTTACACAAGCCCCTTTTCTGGTTTTCCATTGTTTTTGGATTTTGAAAATATCTCATGTTTTTTGTATTTTTGACATTTTTTATTGTTTTTGTATTTTCTGAAATATTTACCCTATACCTCCCCCTAAATACCAAAACAAGTAAAAAATCGACAAACCATTGCAGATTGCTTCTCAACATCATCTACAATGTCACCTTCATCAACGCCAATGATCTCCTCCAATACCGATAAAAGCTTCATACCATTCAGTTTTAGCAAATACTGAAAACGTGTTTTGTCAAATGCTTTGGTATGTAAATCAGCTTTTTGATTGTCAGTGTGGATTTTCTCAATTCGTATCAACTTCTTCTCGAAACAATCGCGAATGAAGTGATGACGAATCTCAATATGTTTGGTTTTAGCGTGATGAACTGGATTTTTAGTAATGTTAATCACTGCCTCATTATCAACAAAGATAGGGGTGTTTAGAAATTGCAAACCGTAGTCGCGCATCTGTTGCTGGATCCACAAGATCTGTGAGCAGCAACTGCTAGCAGACACATACTCCGCTTCACATGTGGATAAAGCCACAGAGGTTTGCTTTTTGCATTGCCAGGTGACCAATCGTGATCCAAAGAACTGGCACCCTGTTGTTGTTGATTTAGCGTTAACTTTGCAGCATCCGAAATCGGAATCGGAATACCCTTCGAGCGTGAAATCTCCTTCTCTTGGATACCATAACCCCAATGATGGAGTTCCTTTCAGATAACGTAATATCCTTTTCACAATCACCATATGCGATGCTCTCGGGTTAGATTGAAATCTTGCTGCGAGGCATTTTGGGTACATGATATCGGGTCTTGAAGCTGTCAAATACATCAGCGATCCGATCATGGAACGATACATCGTTTCGTCTACCTTCTCTCCGGTGAGATCAGGGTTTATCCCATGATTTGTTGCTAAAGGGGTGGCTGCTGGAGTAGAACCTGACATCCCAAATTTCTCCAAGATATCATGAACATACTTCGTTTGATGTATGAATATTCCTTTGGGTAGTTGATCAACCTGCAATCCCAAAAAGAATTTCATCTCACCCATCGATGACATTTCGAATTTCTGCTTCATGACTGGTTCAAAATCTTTGCATAGATTCTCATTTGTTGACCCAAATATAATATCGTCCACATATATTTGAACAATCAGAAGATGTCCGTCAACCTCTTTGGTGAAGAGAGTGGCATCCACTTTTCCACGAATGAAACTATTGGCTAGTAGGTGTTGAGACAATGTCTCGTACCAAGCTCTCGGGGCCTGGTGTAAACCATACAACGCTTTGTCTAACAAGTAGACCTTGTCTTTGTGGTGTGGATCGGTGAAGCCCGGTGGCTGACCGACATAAACCTCCTCTTTTACCTTCCCATAGAGAAAAGCCGATTTTACATCTAACTGATATACTTTGAAGTTTTTCCAAGATGCAAATGCTAGGAAGATTCTGATTGCTTCTAGTCGAGCAACTGGAGCATATACTTTAGTGAAATCTATACCCTCCTGCTGACAGAAACCCTGGACTACGAGTCGAGCTTTGTTACGAACCACAACTCCTCTATCGTCTCTCTTGCACTTGAACACCCACTTGGTGTTAATCTTCCTCTGGCCATCAGGTAAATCCACTAACTTCCACACTCCTAACTTCTCGAATTGACTAAGTTCTTCCTGCATTGCATTGACCCAAGAATCTTCTGTAAGCGCCTCTTTGTAAGTTCTTGGTTCAACCTGCGAGATAAAACAACTCAATGAGAATTCAGTTTGCAAAGGAGCAACTTTTGTATAAAAACATGTAAGCCCTTTATCAATCTGTCTTCGAGTACGGACGCCTGTTTGCAATTCTCCAATGATCAATTCCTCCGGATGATATGAAAGAGTTCGTGGCATTACTTCGCCTGAAACATCTACATCACCTTCCAGATTAGTAACATTCTGATTTGCACCTTGTTCACTGACTGGGTTTGTTTGACTTGAGATCTGAATTTGCTCCCCCTCAGAATCTGAATCACTACAATAAAAAACTGGCATGTTCTCAGATTCTTGATTATCATTCTGTGCCGACTGATTATCTTGAGCAACTTCATCCTGTTGGATATCATCGTGTTCACCAGCATTGCTTGGACCTGCTTCATCATCATTTGAAGCTTTGTGAGGTCTTCTTGAATATTCAGCTGGGAATCTTTCCTGCGATTCTCCATACTGTCGCAAAATATCCAACTCGTCAAAGAAATCTTCTTCTTCTTCTGGTTCTTCCATTATGTCAAATGAATCCCACAACTTATCGTAATTAAAACGCCATGAGTCACCGGGGTTCTGAGGCGGCATAGTATACCCCTGACACTCAACATTTGGAGCTTCAATAATCCGCTTCAGACTTGGAACGAAGACACGTCTTAATGGACTTGCATAACCTATGAATATCCCTTCAATACTCTTCGGACCAAACTTTCCAAAAGGCTCTAGAACAGTACAGGGTGACCCGAACGGTTCAAGATACTTCAGATTCGGTTTGTGGTTATTGATCAACTCAAAGCATGTTTTGTTGAATTTCTTGACAGTGAGAACCCGGTTGAGCGTATAGCATGCTGCGGAAACTGCTTCTGTCCAAAAATTTATCGGTAGCTTTGAATCAGCAAGCATTGTTTTGGCCGTTTCGATTAGCGTCCTGTTTTTACGTTCTGCAACTCCATTCTGCTGCAGAGTGTACGGAGCACTAAACTCATGCAATATACCTCTTTCATCACAATATTCTTCCATCTTGTTGTTCTTGAACTCAGTACCATTATCACTTCTAATTCTTCTAATACGCCTTTGGTACAAATTTTCAATCTTCCTGAACAACGCCATCAAACTGTCAAACGTTTCATCTTTCGACTTCAAGAATGATACCCAAGAAAATCTGGAATAATCATCAGTAACCACAAGACAGTAGAGATCCCATGTAATACTTTTAATGTTTACTGGACCAAACAGATCCATATGTAGTCTCTCTAACGGTCTGGAAACTGAATTGACTTGCTTTTTAGGGTGTGACTTTTTCTTCTGCTTGCCTTTGATGCAGCTGATGCACTCCCCTTTCCAGATGAAAACCTTTGATATTAACTCCAAGAACTAAATCATTGTGCACCAAGTGATTCATTTTTCTAAGATGTATATGCCCCATCTTCCGGTGCCACAACTTCGATTCTTTCTCTGTTGCTCTAGACACAAAACAGTGAGCCTGACCCGTGGTTGTAGAAGCTACACTCATGTCCAACACGTACAGGTCATTCACTCTAGGTGCCCTCATGATAATCCATTCTTCAGGGATAACAAATCCTGGTTTCAAGATCAAGCATTCTTTGTCAGTGAAGTGAGTGGTATACATATTGTCACAAATCTGCGAGATACTCAGCAGATTATTCTCCAGCTCAGCAATGAAGTTAACTCTTTCAAACGTAACAATCCCATTGGATAACGTTCCTTCACCAATAATCCTACCACCTTGATTTCCAGCGAATCCCACATAACCACCATTGAAATTTCTAACATCATACAACAATGCAGTCTTCCCTGTCATATGTCGAGATGCTCCACTATCCATTATCCATCTTGAAATAGCACTCGGAAGATCCTGCACATATTACAAACAATTTAAGAAAGATGCCGATTCATGCTTCACAATTACCAACTAGGAAGCTCCGGCAAGTCCAAAATCTTTAGTGAGATTTTGATGCTACCCAAGCCTCTTTTGACTCAGGTAACTAGACTTTTAGTTTAGATTTCATAGTGTAAAGTGGCGGAAAATTTTTATCATTCATCTTTAAACTCTCAGCAGACCCAACCTCAACCTCTTTATACATGAAAAATTCGTCTTTTTGAGGTTGACCAGATGGTTGGTCTTTTTCCAAAACAACCTTTTTCTCAGAATCCTGTTTATCAATTTTCTCATAATAATCAACAGAAACATTCATCTTTACCGAAGTGGTAGAAGACGATTGTTTTTCTTTCTCAGAAACCTTTGGATTTGAAGAACTTGGTTTCTTTTCAACCACTTTTGGCTTCCATGTTTGTTGAGGTGATGCAACCAGTTTGTAAAACTTGTCATTTTTAGTTACCACATTCTTAACAGGTTCAGTTTTGGATTTTGTTCTCTCATTTTTCAAAACTTTCTCAACAACCATTGGAGCTTTGCCCTTTGAATCAACCTTCTTCTGTCGATTCTTAACAACTTCAGTCTTAGGCTTGAAGTTGGTGCAATTTCTTGCAATATGACCAACTTTGTTGCATCTAAAGCATGTACGAGTATCAACTACCCGACTTGTGCCTTCAGACTGAAATTGTGAGGCCCTCTTCGCAAAAAAATCTTCATTTGATTTCGAAAAGATTTCATTTTCCTCATCAGAAAGTGAACTTGAACTGTTCACAAATACTTTCTTTTTAGCAAACTTCTTGTTTTGAACATTTATCTTTTGATAACTCTTACCATCCCGATAACCACCCGACCAATTGTTTCAATTGTTATTATAAAAACGTGGTGGAACAACAGGCTTTTTGTAGTAAGCTTTATCTTTCTCAAAATTCATTTGTCTCTTTGTTTGACTCAAACTGTTCACTTCTGACATCTCAACTTCAACCAATTTGAAAACATTTGTTAATTTGTTCACATTAACATTCTCAATGGGAAACTCAGAATCCGAATACAACTTATCAGATCCAGCCATCTTGTACATCACAAGACCCGGTTCATAACTTAAGTTGTTTTTGGATTTTGGTTTCTGAATGTACTTGTCCAAGAAACATTCATCATCTTCAGCTGAATCAGACAACAAAACATTTTCAGCTGTGCTTTTAACTATCTCAGTTTGAACACTATCATCAGATGATGATGAAAAAAATGTCACATCAATCGAATCAGGAAGTTTCACTTCATTTTCTTCTTCAATTTCAACCAATCCAGATTATTTTTTCGAGTAATTATCAAGAACTGGTGGTGGAACTTGATGAAAACCCACCCCGATTCCATCAGAGTACACATCATCGCCTGCTTTGTCTTTCCCGATGGGTTTGGGAATAATATGTTGCAAAACAAAGCTTGCGGAGTTGTAACTCTTAAGCTTCAACTGGATTCGCTCATTTTCAATTTCAGCTTCTTGAACTTTAAGTTTCAATTTAGCGATTTCATCCAGTTGTTGGTTGATTAATTCTTCTTTTAATCTCAAAACACATTGCAATTGGCAATTTTCTTTGTATGTTTTACCATTTCTATCATCATTATCTTTAATCGTGCTTTTAAGCTTCTCCAATTTTTCAGTGATCTGACGATTTTCAAGAACTAACTTCTCATTTTCTTTCCTAACCCTTTCCTGATCAATTTTATCAGTTTCAATTTTGTTAGTTAATTCTTTTAATCGTTTAGTTGAAGCTTTCACCGATTTATCACGATCAAGAATTTGATCCTCAACACTTTTGACTTTAGTAGTCAGATCCTCAATCTTCTTACCTTTGATATAAGTGTTTGTACTACAAACCTTGCATTCTTTGATGCAATTTTTGCAGTCAACATCACCACTGACCTTCTTACCTGACTCAGTCGTTGACGCGTTTGAACTGACTTGGCTTTTAGACTCAGAAACGGATTTAGAATCTACCTCAAGTGCATTAGCAGCCAGCACCTTGTCAGCCATCTTTCCCAAGTTTTCACCATTCAACTCCTTTGTCGTGTCAATGATCCCAGTGTCAATCTTCTTTGACTTCTCTTTCTCTTCTTTCTCCTTCTTCTCTTTCTCTTCATCTTCTCCGCTTCCCCACCATTTCTTCTGCCAATAATTATCTTCAATTTTATATTCTTGAATTATGGTTTCCACATCAAGAGTGTTATGATCAACAGCAATGTTTCCATAGGGATCAATATAACACTCCCTGTCTGGATCCCATCTCTTTGCTCTTTTTGCCTCAGAAAAAATACCAGATAATCTGATCAATTTGTTCGTGGCTAACATCCTTCTGTAATTATACTTCTGTTCTTTAGTTCTGTTATCTTTCCAAGGTTTAGGTTCAGAATTTGCCATGAATGCATATCCAACCGCATCCTCCTCAGGTAACAACTCGCTCCAGTCGTAACCTTCATCGTCATGAATTACCGCAAGAGCTCTAGATTTTTCTTTGTTATCTTCAAGCTGCTTCATCCGTGGTGGTTCTGATTTATTCTGATGATAAATCGCCTTCTTGTAGTAATCTTCTCTGAACGGGTTTTCAGATTCATCAGCATACGCGTTTCTGCATTCACACTTAAAGTGACCTTTCTGCTTGCATTTGAAGCACGTCACCTTAGACTTATCAAAGCCCAACTTGGTAGATGGTCCACCAATTGACTTCCTCCCAATTATCTCCATGAAACGCTGTGCTCGACGAACTGCACTGGCCATACACCACCTTATGTCGATCAGTTCCATTTCCTCAGGATCTATTTGGTCATAGTCTTCCTTCGTCAGGTTGGTGTTGCCAATCTTCCCTGCAACAAGGCTTTCATACGATTCCAGTACCGAGGCTAGAAAAACCATCTGTTGTTTGGCAGACTCTTCGCTGAAATTCTGAGCATTCTTTAAGTCTACAGCGATGTTGCATTGAAATAAATTCTTTGCATCAGACTGGTTTGAATTTGATGAAGACCCACTGTGATATCCACTGCTTTGACTTTCTTTGCTTGTTTTGGAAACATTTTCAGCAGAAAATGCAGTCTTTGGGAGATGTGTTCTTTGGCATCATGCTCTTTGGATAATATAAATCCAAATTCTGCTGATAAGACGAATGATTGACTTTGTGAGTCTTTTTTAACTCCAACTTGTGACTCTCTAATCTCTCAATCAACAGATCCACCGTAAGATCTTCAGGCTTGATTGTATTCTTCAGCATCAATGCATAGTATTGCCAATCCATTTCATCCGGTAGTGAGTCAAACAGCTTATCAACTAGCTCTTCTTGAGAATAGCGAATATCATGTCTCGCCAGTTCCAGTTTCAGATGCCCAAACCTCTCTATCATTTTACAAACTGATTCATTCTTTAAACACCCAAACAAGTCAAATTCTTTTCTAAGTAGTTTCGTTTTGTTTTTCACAATTTCTTTGCTTCCTAAACATTTGTTTTTCAACTTATTCCAGAGATCTGTAGCACTAGAGTATTCGATCAAAGATATTATATCTTCTCTGACAGACTGAAACAGCAACGCAATACATTTTTGCTCAGCAACAAACGATTCTATTTCATCAGGTGTCGTTAAAGTTTTGCCACTTTTGCCTCCATTATCGTAACCATTTTTTAGACTCTTCCAGCTAGGAAAAGCAAAGGCTCTCAACCAATCTTCAAACTTCTTGGCCCACCGACTATATTCTTCGATAGCCATTAACTTCAAGCAAATAATGGATAATCACATAACCACATAATGTTTTTTTTTATATGTCACCTTACTTAACAAGGCTTACTATGATTCTCATGCGTCGAACCCCGTAATTAAGTGTGCACCCAAAATTACGCGTTTCGTTGCATGGTCCACATAGCACTTCTAGTTAAGTGAGGAAACAAATAAAATTGAGGTATTTGTTTAAATCAAACAAGCATCAATATAACATAACATCAACTGAATCAAAACGTATTTCACATTAGCAATGATAGCATTGTTTGTTTGACAGTCTATTGAACAAATTTACATTTGAAATAAGTCATGTAATGGATCAAATTCAGGATTATAAGGTGGTGGAGGTGGTAGAGGCAGTTGCATATGATCAGTTATTTGTATCAGCATGCTTTCCAACCATTGATTTCTTTCTGTCAACCATCTTATTTGTTGAGACAAATTTTGAACTTGATGGTTTAACCTAGTCACTTTGTCTCCCAATGAATCTGGAGGTAGATTCATTTGAGGCATCGTACTTGGGCCTGCTATATCAGTTGGTGGCAGTTGTTCTACTTCGTTCAACAGTGACTGGAAAGAATGTGGCAGTAATGGTGCTTGCAAAAAGGATTCTGATGCTAACTGATCTTGAGTCATCATGTTTTCATCAAACCAAGTGCCTTGCATCGTTGAATTCTCCTCAAAAAATAACGGTGGGAAGCTTGGTAAGACGTTCGGTGTTAAAGGTTGGGATAAGTTAGTTGTAATATGTTCTTGTATGTATGGTAGCGGTGGTTGCATATCAAACCGATAAAAAGACGGTTGAGGAAACTGCAAAAATGATTGTTGTAAATTTTGTGGGAAGGTGTTCTCTAAGATAACTGGAGCTCCCTCCGACTGTGATGGTTGTGTTAGTGTACTAATATGAACAGGGGTTAGCCTCATGGTGTAAGGATTTACAATCCCAGGTGTCTTCGGTGGAGATAATCCCTGGATAATCTGATCACTTAAGACACCTAATGATTGTGCTATTTTTGTAATGTAAGACCCTCCCATGAGACTTCTCTGAGGATTTGATTGTTGACTAGAAAAATATTCAGCAAGCCCGTGGGCAATATTACAAGGAACTTGCTCAAAAATACTATACAAATAGAAAAGTTCGATTGTTCTAACCCTGTGTTGATTATGTTTGCGCCCCGTGATAGTGTGGGCTAAAACACGGTGCATATATTGATAACAAGGGTCTATGAAGCTTGTAGAATTATTGTTGACACACCATTCTTTTAATGAATGGTATTGCCAATAATTTACCATATCCACGGAGGAACAAGAGGTTGGTGCCTCCGTAAAAATGGGTTGTTTGACTTCTTCATCTGTATATATGCCCAAATGAACTGCGAATTCTGTTAATGACATAGTATAAAGTTGCCCACAAAGTTGAAAATGAATGGATTCATTGGTAAGATTTTCATTATTTTTGTAATAGAAAGTGGACAAGAACTCATACACCAGTTCATCGTATGATGGTTCTAGGATGTCGAAGAAACGGCGCCAGGGTGTATTAGGTTGTAGTGATCTTGCCAGCAAACCACTGAAATCAAACGTTCCTATTTGTTGCCAATCAATACCGCTAATAGTAAGAATTTCCTGATGCTTGAGTTTTTTATACCTCTCCCGGTTGCATAAATTAGCAAACTGAAGGAAGGGATGAATTTTTTGTTGCATTTGAAGATTCAGCATATGCTGTTGGGAGATTTGTCATTGGGATATGGGGTTTTGTTGAACTAAGAAAAGTTTGGGTATGTGGTATTGAATTATATCAGAAATTGTAGTTCTTGTGTGGATTAGCTCGTGTAGTGAGTTTCTTATATAGTTAAGGAGATTCCGGATTACACCATGTGATCAGTTAGAGCTTCCATGCTACGTTCTGCAGCTAGTTTGAAAATTTGAATCTGACAGGTATGGTCTCGAGAAAAATTTTGAAACTTTGAAAAAGAGGGAATCGTATCGTAATAAATTGATAATAGTACAACGTAGATCGATAAAAACTTGGATTGTTCTGAAACGGAGAAAAGAAAAAAAATCCTTTTGAATTAGGGTAACATGCCTTGAGCCGATAGGCGTACTGTACTCTCATCGGTAGTTCCCAGGTAGGCAAACGCGTGTCTCATCATGGAGGCAAAATAAAAATTATAGTGATTTCATAATGGGGTAATGTAGTTTCATAAAATCAATGAGGATCAAAGAAGACACGTAACAAGATGGATATCATTTATTCCACGAATAAATGACATCAATGACAAGTCAAAGTAGTTGGGTTCTTATAACTTGGTGAATTCATGCTTTAGCCTATAAGTGGATACTCATCCCAAGAATTCCCAGGTAAGCACAACTGGTCTCGCGTCTGATGAGATTTATACGAAGTGCTTGCCTAGACAGAAAACTCAGAATACAGGCATCCACCCTTCCAGATTGCACGAGTTCGTTATTAGAGCCCAAGACTTTGATGAGAATTTAAAAATCAGAAGAGGTTTTGAAAATAATCACCTAAGGATAGATGATGAGCATTTGTAAAATCTAAAGATAAGATCTGTGGTGACGAGGCCTTGGTTACAAAAGATAAGAATAGGGATGAAGACAAGGCAAAGATAACGAAAGAGTTACTAATGGAAAGTGTCCTAGGTAAGTTATAGTCTAGGTCAAAAGTAATTTCTAATAACCTAAATCCCTATAACCATAGCTCTGATACCAATCTGTAACACCCCGGCCGGAGGCGGAAAAGCCAAAGGTGTCACGAAACTTGATAGAATGCATTTGAGCACATGGAGATTATGTTAAGTTGAAATATAATTTAAGTTTAGTTCAATAGATTGCATTCACATCTGAAAAATATAAGAGTACATAAACAAATACAACATAAATTGTTTCATAAATGATAAATTTGGATTTAATCTAACGCATATGTCTTGATCAATCCTATGTAAAATGTTCTTGCAAATCCTGTCATCAAACATTGTCACCTGAAACATATGTTAGGGAAAATATTTGGGTCAACAAACGGTTGAGTGAATTCATAGGTTTTGTTTTGCAAAAATGTTAATATAGATAAAGTTTGAATAAAAGTGGTTGTCGATATGTATTTATAGCAAAAGAGTAATACATGTAGTTACTTAGTGGTACATTCAAACCTATGACGATACTCGAAAATATCACCTCACTTCTAAGTTTCACATGAGTACCAACAACAACAACAATTGCAACAAAATGTATGAGAAGTGAGATGGGGCGTCAATCCTATAGCGCTATAATACAACCGATGGGCTTATGCAAGTTGATGAACGTAAACTTCTTAAAGCAAACAACAAAGTATTAAGCAAATGCAAAAACAATCGGGGAAACCACAAATAGCAAATAGTTTGTATCATATTGTAACATATGTATCATCCCAAAAATAATGTAAAAAGGGACTATGAACTCACCTTGATCTCGGGTAAGTCCAAACAAGTATGCAAAGTGTGAGAGTTCTTGGAATTAAGATTCCACGTCACTCTACTTGATTGAACATGCAACAATATGGAATATGTATTAACAATAATGTTTAATTGGATAATTGGAAATCCTAAATCTATAGGATTTGGTAGTGTTTTGTTTACGTGGTAATTATGTGGTTTGGATAACCTAACAAGAGAACTCGGAAAATGAATATGATGTAAGGGAATTACTTATGCAAAATATTAATTTGACATAAATAATAAAATTGCAAAGATATGTAATTGCTTTAATATAACCATTTGTAATAATAAATCAAATATAATTAATTAGTATAATTAAATAACGTAATTAATTATAGTGATTATTGGTAAAATATTGTACAAGTGATATAATTAATTTATAAAAATTATAAATTAATTTAGATGGTTGAAATATATATTATTTGATAAATAATAAATATTTTGTTTAAAAGAATTCATATGATAATTATATGCTTAATTATCAAAATAATTATATTAAATCTGAATAATTAAAATAACATTTTTAATTATTGAACTAGAATGTTACTGGTTTAAAATAATCATTATGGCAGAATATAAATTTCTAAAATAAATAGTTATATATAGTTTTAAAAAAAATGAAATGACATGATAATTATCTAAATAATTAGTTTAAATCAGAAAAATTAAAAACAACACATTTTTTTATTAATAACATGTAATATTACTGATTTACAGTAATTATTAGAGCCTTTGAGTATTTTTATATAACTAAATGGAATTAAAAGGCTAAGATATCAGTATTTAAGTTTATCAGTTTAATTATTAAAAATAATATGAAAATAAACAAATTAGTTTCTGAATTTTTATAAACTCAGAAAAATATGTACTTTGTTATAAAAATAATTTCGGACATAAATTATATAGTTATATAATTTAAATATATTAAATGAAATTAAACTTTTAAAGTGTAAACACTGTTCTATTTATAAAAGTATCAAAATTATGTGAAATATTAACAACAACAATAATTATGTAAAGTCCAACATATAAGGTAATTACTATAAAAATTTCAATAATTAATTCATTAAATTCGAATTATTATAAATTTTGAAATGTTAATACTGTTTTAATTTATAAAAAAAAACAGTTTTATACATAATTTTGCATGTCTTATATTTTTATTAAATGTAACAGTATTTGAAGGATTTGTGCTAAAAATTTCAGGTTTTAAATATTTACAACTGATTTAATATGAATTAATAACCAAACTGTTTTTAATATAAAAATTAGATGATGAACACTATTCATCATCTTCCCCAAATGTTGGTCAACAGAAGTCAAACATTCAAATTACGGGTTAATCCTAAACTGATGTCTCAATTAAACATAGTGGAACATTTGTACAAGATAATACGAATCAAATGGTGAAGTTTGAACATACCGGTATCGACTAAAACGGCGAAGCAGCTATCTCCAGCGACTGGTTATTCCGGCGACAGTTGCAGACGGCGAACAGAAGGATCTTTCGAAGTGTTTGTGCAATGTAAAAGGTGTAGAATGATCGTGGGGATAAAAGGGATTTAAATACAGTCAATTTCGATCTCAGATCCGACAATTTTAGTGGAATCGGTCCGGTTTGATTTTTTTAATAAAAGTTCCGGTTGTAATCGTTTCGGATTGGAATAATGTCAGATTATTGGTTCAATGATTTGGCAAAATGATTGGGGACCTCGTGGGAATGATTTCGGATAAATTAAACAAGCTCAAGTGGGGTTTGGATCGAAGTCCGACAACAACAGGTCTGGTGCGATCTGTTTTGAATTATTATATTTAATTGCCAAAGTGTTGTTAAATATAATACAAGTCCAAGAAATATCCGGATGAGGGCTTAGCCCGACCGGTCACGAGTTCGTTTGTTGAATTGAAGGTCTCGAGTTCGATCCCCCCCCCCCATGTGACCGGTTCAATCTTTTTGTTTGATTAAAAGCATATTTTCATTTTGGTCCCTGTGGTTCTACAATTTCATGAATAGTCCATGTAATAGTCAGTTAACTAGGTTAACTGAGTTAGACCTTAAAGAAGGTATTCCTTATATATAAGTTAACCCGGTTAGGATATTTAATTAAAATGAGTTTATAAAAGTCGGCTTTAGTCCCTGAAATATAAGTTTGAAAGAATGACCATACGAACCTTGTACTTTTAAAACAAAATATATATACAAGTTTTCTTTATAAATAAGTTTCAAAAATGACCCAAAGAACCCTAAACTTGTAGTTTGAAATAATTGCATTTTAACCCTTGTATTTGTATAGTTTTAAAAATGACAATTTAGTCCCTAAACTTTGTACTTTCAATAAATGACGGTTTTAGTCCTCGAAATTAAAAAGTAATAATTTCAAGCAAGTTTCAAAGAATGTCAAATAGGTCCTTTAGATTGTAGTTTCACAAAATGTCACAAAGGCCCTTATAATTTATGTAACCTTGTTTAATAGCATAAAACTCAACGAATTTTGCAATTGTTTCACGTGTTTATATTGGTATAAGCATGTATAAGCACAAAGTAAGTATGTTCAAATAAGTTTCATTCCAAATACAGTATTTGTTACAATGCATGTCAAAACAAATACGAGTGTGAAAACCAGGGTGGTTACACTCAATTAGATTCAGATCCATATTAACATCTCAAATTAGGGTTGATCTGCGTTAGATAATAAATAAGAATCTTAAAAAGGTAAAAACCTAGCTTGAATGTCATTATAAGACCTAGCCAATATGGTAAAACCTGTTTTAAAAGATTCAAATCTCAGTTAACATCTGCAAACATGTTAACAGTATTGGCAAAATGTGATTCGATAAAAATCGCATAAGTCATCCTTAAATTGGACCATAATTAACGTCCTATGAGACTAAAGACAGTGGTAGCCTATAACTCCCTGTCAAGAAAATGTAATGAACTTTGATTCAAACCTTAATGCCTTGATTCCTTAAAATCTGGGCTTATAAACTAAAATTTGTCTACATGACTAGGCCTATGTGCTATTATTAATTTATAATTTTGGATTATGATAAAGATCCTAAATAATTGTTTATTTAACAAATTAACTAAAATGGCTATTAAAACCATAGTTAATAAATAGTCAAAGAAAGATAGTACTGTTTAGGCTTCTAAATAAACCTTGTCCTTATTTTCTTTATGTAGCAGTTAAAGCTACATGGCTAAGTCAGAAGAAGTAAACAGTCATTCGGTGGAAAACCCTGAAAATGCTAAAATACTCGTGACTGGTGCGGAGCTGCAAGCATTAGTAGACAATGCTGTTACCAAAGCAATAAATAGGCAGTATAGTGAATCGAGCAGGATTCGAAGTAGGACCCGATCCGCACCACATTCCAAGCCGAAGACTCATTCTGAGGCTCATAGCAAGCCACCCTCTAAGAAAGAGGAACCAAAGAAAGATGATGATCAACATTCGTCTAATCAAAACAGTGTTCCATCAAAAAGGATAGTGTTTGATGCTAAACCTCATACCAAATCCTGTACCTATAAGTACTTTGTTTCCTGCAAACCCCGGGATTTCACTGGGGAGAAAGGAGCAATAGATTGTATGACCTGGTTGGATGAGAAGGACACGGTAGTTGACATCAGCGGTTGTGCTGAAAGGGATGCAGTAAAATATGTATCTCAATCGATCAAGGGAGAAGCACTGGCATGGTGGAAATTTCTCATTCAAGCTGCTGGGAAGATCCCGCTCTATAACTTGTCATGGGATCAGTTCGTAGCTCTCATTAAGGAGAATTATTGCCCGCAGCACGAAGTCGAAAGAATTGAATCAGATTTCTTATCATTAGTGATGAAGAATTTAGATTGTCAAGCTTACCTCACCAGTTTCAATACCCTGTCTAGGCTGGTTTCGTATCTCGTAACTTCGGAACCAAAGATAATTGTTCGCTTCATTGGGGGTTTAGCCCCAGAAATTAAAGCCAGTGTTAAGGCATCCAGACCTGCTACCTTCAGATCAGCAGCTGATCTATCTCTGTCCCTCACCTTGGACGCGGTCAGGTTAAGATCGCTCAGGAATTCAGATGAAGGTAAGAGGAAGCGTGAGGATGATACCTCACGAAGATCTGAGAAGAAGCATAAGGGTAATACTGACTCCAGGAAGAAGTCTGGATCCAACAAGGGTAGCCAACAAGCTGAGGAAAAGCCCAAGTACAAGACTTGCCAAAAACACCACTTTGGAAAGTGCCGACTTGAATCCAAGTCTAAGTCAGGATCACCTGCATGTGGGTTATGCAAGTCTAAGGAGCATAAGACTGTCGATTGCAAGAAGATTAAAGATGCCACATGCTACAACTGCAATGAGAAAGGGCACATTAAAACCAACTGCCCTAAATACGCCAAGAAGCCTGAAGAGGCCAAGAAGACCAATGCAAGGGTCTTCCGAATGGATGCAAAGGAAGCACTCCAGGACGATAATGTGATTACAGGTACTTTTCTCATAAATGATGTCTATGCAAGAGTACTTTTTGATTCAGGAGCTGATAAGTCATTCGTAGATAATAAGTTTTGTGAATTGCTGAATATACCTGTTAAAACCTTAAGCGTGAAATATGAAGTGGAATTAGCTGACGATACCTTAGAAACCGCATCAACCGTATTAGATGGATGTGTTATATCCATTAGGAACCACTCCTTTCCAGTATCCTTACTTCCTTTGAAGTTAGCCGGTTTTGATATAGTTATAGGCATGGATTGGTTATCTCGTAACCAAGCCCAGATAGTGTGCAATAAGAAGCAAGTGGTGATCAAGACCCTTTCGGGTGAGCCACTTACCATTCAGGGAGATACCCAGTATGGACTGCCTGAGCAAGTGTCTATGCTCAAGGCCTCTAAGTGTTTGAAGAAGGGTTGTGTCATCTACATGGCACAAGTGACTATTAATGAGCAAAAACCCAAGATTGAAGATATTCCAGTCATTTCTGAGTACCCTGAAGTTTTCCCAGAAGAACTACCTGGTCTACCACCAGATAGACAAGTAGAATTCAGAATTGACATCATCCCTGGAGCAGCACCTGTTGCGAGAGCGCCTTATAGGTTGGCACCAACAGAGATGAAGGAATTGAGGACACAATTAGATGATCTGCTAGCTAAAGGTTTCATTAGGCCTAGTTCATCTCCTTGGGGAGCGCCAATTCTATTTGTCAAGAAGAAGGATGGATCGATGCGTCTGTGCATCGACTACCGTGAGCTTAATAAAGTCACTATCAAGAATAGGTATCCTTTGCCCAGGATCGACGATTTGTTCGATCAACTCCAAGGGGCAAGTTACTTTTCTAAGATTGACTTAAGGTCAGGCTATCATCAACTGAAGGTTAGAGATGAAGACGTACACAAGACTGCATTTAGGACTCGTTATGGTCATTACGAGTTCCTGGTGATGCCTTTTGGGCTCACTAATGCACCTGCCGCATTCATGGATCTCATGAATCGCGTCTGCAAGCCGTATTTGGATAAATTTGTCATCGTCTTCATTGATGACATCCTCATCTACTCGAAGAACCAAGCTGACCACGAGAAACATCTTCGCTGTATTCTTAAACCTCTACATCATGAGAAACTCTATGCCAAATTTTCGAAATGTGAGTTTTGGCTTTGAGAAGTCCAATTCCTTGGACACGTTGTTAGTGAGCGTGGTATCCAAGTAGATCCCGCTAAGGTTGAGGCAGTTATGAACTGGCAAGAGCCAAAGACGCCTACGGAGATTCGCAGTTTTCTAGGACTGGCAGGATATTATAGGCGATTTATTGAAAACTTCTCAAGGATTGCTGCACCCCTGACTTCGTTGACTAGGAAGAATATCAAGTTTGACTGGGGACTTAAGCAGCAAGAATCCTTTGATATTCTAAAGCAGAAGTTGAGCAACGCTCCTGTATTGGCGTTGCCTGATGGAATTGATGAATTGTAGTATATTGTGATGCATCGCACACTGGAATGGGCTGTGTGCTTATGCAGAAAGGCAAGGTCATTGCTTATGCTTCTCGTCAGTTAAAGGTGCACGAAAAGAATTACACCACCCATGACTTGGAGCTGGGTGCCGTTGTATTTGCACTAAAACTGTGGAGACATTATCTGTATGGGACTAAGTGTGTGATCTACTCTGATCACAAAAGCCTTCAACACTTGTTTAATCAGAAGGATTTAAACATGAGGCAACGACATTGGATGGAAACCTTAAATGATTATGACTGTGAGATAAGATACCATCCAGGCAAAGCAAATGTGGTTGCTGACGCTTTAAGTAGGAAGGAAAGAGTGAAACCTACAAGGATCAATGCCAAGAGCATTGAGATAAAGAATAGTTTGAACGAAAGGTTGTTAGCTGCACAGAAGGAAGCTGTGTTGGAAGCTAACTATCCTGACGAAAAGCTAGGAGTAACTGAGGAGCAGTTATCCTATGACAAGGACGGAATCCTAAGGTTAAATGGACGAATATGGGTTCCAGTTTATGGAGGACTTCGGGATGTTATCCTCCAAGAAGCCCACAGTTCCAAATATTCCGTTCATCCTGGAGCTGATAAGATGTACCAGGATCTAAAGGCAAACTATTGGTGGATAGGTTTGAAAAAGTCTATAGCCGCTTACGTAGCTAAATGTTTGACGTGTGCGCAAGTCAAAACTGAACATCAGAAGCCGTCAGGTCTGCTACAACAGCCTGAACTTCCCACATGGAAGTGGGAAATGGTGACAATAGATTTCATCACCAAGTTGCCAAAGACAAGAAAAGGAAATGATACTATATGGGTAATAGTAGATAGACTGACCAAGTCAGCACATTTCCTACCCATTAAGGAGACTTATAGCTCTGACATGTTAGCCCAACTGTACGTAGATAAGATTGTATCTCTGCATGGCGTACCAGTATCAATTATCTCTAACAGAGATACCAGATACACATCACATTTTTGGAAAAGTTTCCAATAGTCTTTGGGCACGCACTTAAATTTTAGTACGGCTTACCATCCACAGACGGACGGGCAGAGTGAGCGTACCATCCAAACTTTGGAAGACATGCTTCGTGCATGTGTGATTGATTTAGGTGGCAGTTGGGATAGCCACCTGCCATTGATCGAGTTCTCCTATAACAATAGCTACCATACGAGTATTAAGGCTGCGCCTTTCGAGGCACTATATGGTAGAAAATGCAGAACGCCTATTTGTTGGGCAGAAGTAGGAGAAGTTCAGTTATCAGGACCTGATTTGGTCTTTGAAATGACGGACAAGATTGTTCAGATTCGTGACCGCTTGAAAGCTGCCAGGGATAGGCAGAAAAGCTACGCAAATTTAAAGCGTAAACCTCTGAAGTTCGAGGTTGGTGATAAGGTTTTGCTTAAAGTATCACCCTGGAAAGGGGTGATGCGATTTGGAAAGAAAGGTAAGTTAAGCCCAAGGTACATAGGACCATTCGAGGTTATCGAATGTGTTGGATCAGTGGCTTATAAGTTGAACTTGCCTGAAGAGCTCAGTGGTATTCACAATGTTTTTTCACATCTGCAATCTGAAGAAATGTCTAGCCGATGACTCGCTAGTCATACCTCATACAGATGTGCATATAGATGAGAGCTTGAAATTTGTGGAAAAACCGTTGTCGATTGAGGATCGACAGGTAAAGAAGCTTCGAAGGAAGCATGTGCCTATTGTGAAAGTCAAATGGGATGCCCACAGAGGTCCCGAATACACGTGGGAGGTAGAGTCCACAATGAAAGAAAAATACCCTTATTTGTTTCAGTAAATCTCGAGGTCGAGATTTCTTTTAAGGAGGTAAGGATGTAACACCTCGAAAATTCACGTCCAATAATTTCTTGACACGTGTCACGGACTTTAAACGTGTAAGGAATTAAGTTAAAGGGACTAAAGTTGACAAACAAGGAAACTATGTGAATATAAGGGTCCAAAGTGTCAACAATGGATAAATATATTTTAAAATAGCCCTACAAGATGTTTATACCTTCAAACGAATAAATCATGGATCATACGAAGCTAAATATGAAAGAAAGTGAGAGATTACAAACTACAGAGGTTAAATGTGTCAACATGTCTAAAGTATACCTCTGAGTGACCTTTTAGCAAACCCGAAGCTTTGTAACGGTAAAATATGCTCACTAGAATATGTGATAAAAATTTCATAAAGTTTCGTTGTCGTATGAGAAAGTTATGATCAAATTCGTATGCGAGGGGTTAAAGGCGTCAACATTGGAAATTATGACTTTTCGGGTGATTACAAAGTTAACCAAGGAGTTGCCAATGTTTAAATATGTCATGGAGCCCTTAAAAGTAAGGTTAGAGGGCCAAAATTGCAAGAACAAGACTTAAAACCACGTTACAAAGGACCAAGGACCAAAAATGCAAAGTTTGAAACTTGTTTGGCAGGTTATAGGAGGCCAGGCGGCCCGCGTAAGAAACCCTTATGGGTTTACGCGGCCCGCGAGGGAGTGCCAGTATCAGAATGTCGCGACAGCTGCCTGTTGCAGCCTTGTAACCGACTATAAACTCTTGTTTTACATACCAGGGGCTGCCCCAATGGTATTTCATGCATAGGGGGCACTTGGCTTGATCTGGAAACACTCATAGACTATCTTGGCATCATCTTAGAAGATCAAAATGCATATAAAAGAACCCACTTTGGTTGCAACTTTGCTCACTTGCATTTGCAACATTCACAAGTGTATTTCTGGAGCTTCTCTGGACAGCAACCAAGTTCCTTAGGCTTCCTAATCGTGCTTAGGACTTTTGTAAGTATCCTTAACCCTTCCTAATTCAGTTTAGCCTAGTTAATTTGCTAAAAGTCAAACCGTTGTAATTAAGGTTTGACTTCGAGATTAAATAAAATTTACTCAGTCAATTCTCGAATTGAAAGTACCTATAAGTAGGTAATTATGTGGGTAATAAACCCTTAAAAGGGTACTCTCTGATTCCCACTCTAACTAGGTCAATTGTCGGGTCAAAGCTAACTTTAAAAAGTCAACAGAATGCTTATTTTCAAATTAATGCATAATTAGCAATGTAGGAGGCATGCAACCTGTTTGATCACTCATATAACTTGGTAATTAATGTAAGAACATGTTTAAACATGTTCAACCCGACAATTTTCAGTTTAGACCCGGATCGGAACCGAAAGTCGCATAAATTAACTTTTGCTTTAACTTTCAGTTCTGACCCGTATAAGCATGTTTTAGAATTGCCTTAGAGCTTTATTTGGACCAGGTTTCATATAAGTATAACTCCCTGAGATTATACACCTTGGTTCAATAGATATCCGATTCACATGCATGTTTCCGTTAATTGCTTATATGTTGACTATTATGCCCTTTTCACCTTAAAACATGATTTTTGAAAATGTAAAAGAGTAGAAACCTTAGTTACTGATTTATAAACTTGCACCCAAAATTTGATACCAGTTTGAGGTCTAGATTAAGAGTTATGCTCAATAGCGTAATTAGAAAGCTTTTTGTAATTAAATGGTGTAATTAGCATATAGCCTATCTAAACCCACTTTTTGATATCAAAATTTTTACCCACTGATGTAATATAATATTTTGGGATTTTTGAAGATTTTTAATTAATTTTAGGCTGAGCATAACTTAGGGTCGTAGCTTTAATTCGGTTAATACCGGTTTTGCCCTTTTAAGCTATAAAATGAGTTTTACAAATCCTTTTGACCCCAAACCTTTTGCTACTGATTTTATTTAATAAATAAAGTATTTTGAGCCTTCTGGAATTATAAAAATATAAGCTTTCCTTTGAAAACCCGGAAATGGCTCCAAATCGCCTTTTTAAGCGTTTTTAACGCATAGTATGTACTAAAACTATTTTAAACATATAGGGTTGATACCTACTGATATTTTAGTATATTTTTATATATATTAACAGTAAGTAAAAGTTTTTAAACTCAGGTTTCCAGTTTTGACCTTTTAAGCCTAAGTGAAATTACCGAAATACCCCTAAGGTGCATAGTTTGGTTTTAAATGATAAATTTCACATATAGGACATACCCTACTGATATAAGTTAGTAAATTAAGTATATTTACTAGATAAATCAGACCTGTAACTCAGATTACAAATTTAACTCTTTTATAACCTTTTAAATGACCAAAATACCCCTACGGGGCATAAGTTGAGTTTAAATCCGTTTTGGGCATAATAAAAGATATCTTACTGATGTCACAACATAATTATGGCATATTAACTTAGGAAACTTGCATATGACTCTTTTGGTTACTCGTTACGCACTTTTCGCGTTCGGATCGGCTTATGTAACTAGTTTGCATATATTAGCCGAAACGGGTCAAACCATATCATTTTTGTCTCAAAATCCAGAATGTGTATAAGTTACCCATATTAAACAAGTGTCCAAGATCGTCGGGTCAAAACCACATTCTAAACCGGTCTTCGCCTTATCATGCGTTCGAACCGTGTATTCCTTTTGAAAACTAACCGGTCTAAGTCTAAGCTTAATTAAAGACCCATTAGGATTCTAATAGGTTATTATAAACATTCGTTCCAGATTAGGAGCCCAGTAAAAGCCATCTGTACTTGCTGTATTTGACTTATACATTGCTCAGGTAAATACTCTTAACTTATTTTCCCTATACGGGTTTGGGATACAGTATTATAATAATACCGCTTGGTCGGGTGTGTAATCATTTAAATTGGATTGTGATTAATGTATTTACATAACTCGTTTAATATGTATTATTTGGTGTATGGCCTTTGGGGGTTAAATGACCATGTCCCGGATATCCTTGGCATCATTCAAAGAAATGGCCACGACCTAAGCACGGGGTGTAGGCGTACACCTGACAGATGCATTATGTAAAAACTGGTAATCCACTTTAAGGAATAATCCTTGTGGGCATTATACCTGTGGCGTGTCAATTAATCTAGACCGGCCCTACAAACCGGCCCTAATGGAAGACAAATAAGTAAAACTGTATACATGATTATTTAATAATTGTCCCAAGTTATAAAGGATATTTTTGCCGAAGTGCACTCAAATCAATTTTCAAACTCTTTTCAAAATGAGTCAGTTAAGTTGTATTTACCAGTGTAAACTGACGTATTTTCCAAAAAGGTTAAGTGCAGGTGCTACACGTAATAGGCTGGATACTCCAGGCACCAGTAATCAAGTCTCGCAAAGCTTTAGGTGTCTAAGTCTGTTGAACAATTTTCCTCTTTATTTTTGATCCGCCTGTGGATCTGTTTCAACTACATTGTGATACTTTATATTACAATTTATTTGGTTGAAATAAATCTATCTTTTGCTTCCGCTGTGCATTTAAATATTGTGTTGTTTGACCATGATGATATCAACTACGTCACGATACTCCCCACCGGGCCCACCGGTAATACGTGGAAATATCAGGGTGTGACACACTCATACTAAACTTAATTGTCAAAGATGGTTTATCAGAAAACAGGTATCATGTTGATTGTTTGCGAAAAGCAATTAGATATATTCGGCACTCATCACAAAGAATAACCAAGTTCAAAAAGTGCATCCAAGAATCAAATATTGAATCAACTAAGTTTTTGTGTGGAGATATGCCTACTAGGTGGAATTCCACCTATGAAATGTTGAAAATGGCGGTGGATTTGAGGGAGGCGTTTTTCTCTTATGAACTTGAAGATAATAGTTATATTCATGATTTAGAAAGGCTACCTGAACATTCAGACTTTGGTGCTTGCCAAAAGATGGTTAAATTTCTAGAAAAGTTCAAGACGAAAACAGAAATTGTATCAGCCGCATCAAAGCCCTTGGCTCACTTATTTTTTTAGAGAAATCCTAGATGTGGATAAACATCTACGGGTGTGGGACTGTGATCCAATTTTTGCTACAATGGTTAGGTCGATGCGTGGGAAATACGACAAGTATTGGGGGGAGTTTGACAAACTTAACGACTTCATGTATTTTGCTGTTATTTTGGATCCTACCATGAAGTTATATTTTGTTGAGCATTGTTTTACGAAGATGATTACCTCTGAAATAACCGAGAATGACCATGTGACTAAAGAAGACGTTTAAAAGATGGTATCGTTGAAGTTGTTTGATCTTAAGAGTAGGTTACATGAGCTATTTCAAACATACATGGAAAAATTTGACACTGTTGATTACAATTCGGCATCCCAAGAAGCACGTAACGATGACGTCATTGGAAGTGACGAGGGCAATGACTTCTTCACGGAGTTTCTGAGTAAAGAAGAAAGCAAATCGGTTGGTATAGATTCTGAGTTAAAGAGGTACTTAGATGAGCCAAGAATGAATTTTGATATCCGATTTGATATACTTAAGTGGTGGAAACAAAACGCAATTAGATTTCCAGTTGTATCTCGCATGGCTAGAGGTAAACTGACTTGCCTTTTATTGTGTTTTTTTCATTACTTGTTACATTATTGTTGTTTATTAATAATTTGTATAATTGTTAGATATTTTGGCAATTCAAATTTCCACGGTTGCATCCGAATCAGCCTTTAGCACTAGTGGTCGTGTACTAGATGCTTACAGAACACGCTTGTCAACTAACATAGTTGAAGCTTTGATTTGCACCCAAGATTGGGTGAGAAAGTCAAGAAAACCGATTTTGGATGACGTGGACGACATATTAAAGGACGACGACATTGCCCTAGGTAAATTGTACTATTGTAGAAGTAGACTACTAGTTCTTTACATGTATAATGGGTGTTAAGTGTTAACCTTATTCGGTTTCTTTTTTTTTTAGAAATTGAAGATGCAATACAACAACAAAATGGAAAAGGGAAGGGGATGGTGCATGACAAGGCTTAAGAAAACTCGAATGGAATGTAGTGAAATGTTTTGACATTTTTGGTCCAGAAGTTACTATGATGACTGATGAAGGATGGTAATTTAGTATTTTAGTGCAATGTTTTGAACTTGTTTTTTGTCATTCTACTACTCTACTGTGTGATGAAGGAATGATGTCTCTAGTATGTCTTGTATATGACTTTAACTTTTTTGGCTGATGTTATTTCTTAATGAAGTGAATGTTTTGAACTTGTTTGGCTGATGTTATTTTAGTGCAATGTTTTGAACTTGTTTTTTGTCATAAACAAAGTTTCCAATGAAGTGAATGAAGGCCGATGTTATTTCTTACATGGATGAGCATGACTAACTTTTTTGGCAAATCTTGGTATCCAAAGTGGTGGACAGAGCTGGTGGATGATTTTAGTGGCAATTTATCAATTTAAGAATTCGGTATTTTTCGGTATCACACCGGAAAACCGTATCGATACCATACCGCCTGTATTCGGGATCGGGATCGGGATCAATTTTTGAGGAAAATTGGGATCGGGATTGTCGGGATCGGTATCGGTTCGGTACCGTGCTCATCCCTAGTATATTGTGCAGGTTTGTGTGTCATCTATATGCTTTTCTTATTGCCATGTAAGTAGGAGCTTCAATGGTGTCCCCTCAATTTCACTTAGCTCTTTGATATTTTAGTTTCTTCATTCTTGCGAAAATCTTACATTCATATAATGAATTATAATGTGTAAATGAATTAATTTGCTACTATTTGTTTTTTATAAGATAAATAATATTATTTTTATTAATATATAACATTAAAAATAATTATTAAATAAATAAAAAACATAGCCAAGTAGGTGACACGTGTCGCGTGTCGTCCCATGGTGAAAGTTTTTTATTTAATGAATTAATTTGCTCCTATTTCTTTTTTGAAGTTAGTAGCTATTAACACATATGTTATGTGTAATTCTTAGAGCATCAATTTAAAACATCATACTAATATGATTTTGTATATTCTTAAACCATATCAAACAACCCTAAAAATAGAAAAATAAAACTATTAGTCAGACATGGTTTCCTCGGGTAAACAAAATGCACACCCTAGGAAACACAAACCCTAAAAATAGGAAAATCAAACTTTTATTCTCAAAGTTGGTTTCCTCGGGTAAACATAATACCCACCCTAGGAAACACTAATAAGCCATAAAAATAGGGTTTTATAAAATTTAATACATTCGATTACTAAATATATAAAAATACTATACGTTATTAGTTTTTAAAACCGCCCTAAAGATAGAAAACCAAACTATTATTCAGACTTAGTTTCCTCGTGTAAACATAATACACACCCTAGGAAACACAACCCCTAACAGGAAAATGAAACTTTTATTGTCAAACTTGGTTTCCTCGGGTAAACGTCATAGACACCCAAGGAAACACTAATAACCAATAAAAATAGGTTATAAAATTTAATACATTCGATTACTAAATATATAAAAAATACTATACGTTATTAGTTATTAACACATAATGATGATGATGAATCATCGAAGAAGTTAGTAGCTATTAACACATATGTTATGTGTAATCCTTAGAGCATGAATTTAAAACATCATACTAATGTATGATTTTGTACATTCTTAAACCATATGAAACAACACTAAAAATAGAAAAATAAAACTATTAGTCAGACATGGTTTCCTCGGGGAAAAAAATACACACCCTAGGAAACACAAACCCTAAAAGTTGGAAAATCAAACTACTATTGTCAAAGTTGGTTTCCTCGGGTAAACATAATACACACCCTAGGAAACACTAATAAGCCATAAAATAGGGTTTTATAATATTTAATACATTCGATTACTAAATATATAAAAATACTATACGTTATTAGTTTTTAAAACCGCCCTAAAGATAGAAAACCAAACTATTATTCAGATTTAGTTTCCTCGGGTAAACATAATACACACCCTAGGAAACACAACCCCTAACAGGAAAATCAAACTATTAGTCAGACTTGGTTTCCTCGGGTAAACATAATACACACCCTAGGAAACACAACCCCTAACAGGAAAATCAAACTTTTATTGTCAAACTTGGTTTCCTCAGGTAAACGTCATACACACCCTAGGAAACACTAATAAGCCATAAAAATAGGGTTTTATAAAATTTAATACATTCGATTACTAAATATATAAAAATACTATACGTTATTAGTTATTAACACATAATGATGATGATGAATCATCGTAAGAAGTTAGTAGCTATTAACACATATGTTATGTGTAATTAGGGCTGCAAACGAACCGAACGAACACGAACAAGACCTTGTTCGTGTTCGTTTGTTAGGAAATATATATGTTCGTGAACCGTTCACGAACACTTATCGAATGAGATTTTATATCCATGTTCGTTTGTTAAGGAAATGAACTTGTTCGTGTTCGTTTGTGTTTGTTTGTTAATTTTAGGCAATGAACAAAAACGAACGTTGATGAACACAAATGAGAACAAACTAATGTTAATGAACACAAATGGAAACAAACAAACACAAACAATCGTTCATGAACATAATGTATAATACACTGACACTTATTAGATATTTAATTTGTCTGAATTTTGAATGTATTTAAATAAATATAAAAACTAAAAACACAAATGAACTATCGAACATAAACAGACACGTTACTGAACGTTCGCGAACATAAACGAACGAACAGGACCTCTGTTCATGTTTGTTCATTTAACTAAACGAACGAAATTTCTTGTTCGTGTTCATTTGTTTAATAAACGAACGAACACAAATGAACTTCCCGCCGAACGGTTCACAAACTGTTCGCCGAACGTTTGGTTCGTTTGCAACCATATGTGTAATCCTTAGAGCAAAAATTTAAAACATCATACTAATGTATGATTTTGTACATTCTTAAACCATATGAAACATCACTAAAAATAGAAAAATAAAACAATTAGCCAGACATGGTTTCCTCGGGTAGAAAAAATACACACCCTAGGAAACACAAACCCTAAAAATAGAAAAATCAAACTTTTATTCTCAAATTTGGTTACCTCGGGTAAAAATAATACACACCCTAGGACACACTAATAAGCCATAAAAATAGGTTTTTATAATATTTAATACATTCGATTACTAAATATATAAAAATACTATACGTTATTAGTTTTTAAAACCGCCCTAAAGATAGAAAACCGAACTATTATTCACACTTAGTTTCCTCGGGTAAACATAATACACACCCTAGGAAACACAACCCCTAACAGGAAAATCAAACTATTAGTCATACTTGGTTTCCTCGTGTAAACATAATACACACTCTAGGAAACACAACCCCCAATAGGAAAATGAAACTTTTATTGTCAAACTTGTTTCCTCAGGTAAACGTCATACACACCCTAGGAAACACTAATAAGCCATAAAAATAGGGTTTTATAAAATTTAATACATTCGATTACTAAATATATAAAAATACTATACGTTATTAGTTATTAACATATAATGATGATGAATCATCGTAAATATCTATTAACACATATGTTATGTGTAATCCTTAGAGCAACAATTTAAAACATCATACTAGTGTATGATTTTGCACATTCTTAAACCATATGAAACAACACTAAAAATAGAAAAATAAAACTATTAGTCAGAAATGGTTTCCTCGGGTAAACAGAAAAATAAAACTATTAGTCAGAAATCGTTTCCTCGGGTAAACAAAATATACACCCTAGGAAACACAAACTCTAAAAATAGGAAAATCAAACTATTATTGTCAAAGTTGGTTTCCTCGGGTAAACATAATACACACCCTAGGAAACACTAATAAGCAATAAAAATATGGTTTTATAATAATTAATACATTCGATTACTAAATATATAAAAATACTATACGTTATTAGTGTTTAAAACCGCTCTAAAGATAGAAAACCAAACTATTATTCAGACTTAGTTTCCTCGGGTAAACATAATACACACCCTAGGAAACACAACCCCTAGCAGGAAAATCAAACTATTAGTCAAACTTGGTTTCCTCGGGTAAACATAATACACACCCTAGGAAACACAACCCCTAACAGGAAAATCAAACTTTTATTATCAAACTTGGTTTCCACGGGTAAACGTCATACACACCCTAGGAAACACTAATAAGCCATAAAAATAGGGTTTTATAAAATTTAATACATTCGATTACTAAATATATAAAAACACTGTACGTTATTAGTTAATTAACACATAATGATGATGATGATGAATCATCGTAAGAAGTTAGTAGCTATTAACACATATGTTATGTGTAATCCTTAGAGCATCAATTTAAAACATCATACTAATGTATGATTTTGTACATTCTTAAACCAAATGAAACAACACTAAAAATAGAAAAATAAAACTATTAGTTAGACATGGTTTCCTCGGGTAAAAAAAATACACACCCTAGGAAACAAAAACCCTAAAAATAGGAATATCAAACTTTTATTGTCAATGTTGGTTTCCTCGGGTAAACATAATACACACCCTAGGAAACACTAATAAGCCATAAAAATAGGGTTTTATAATATTTAATACATTCGATTACTAAATATATAAAAATACTATACGTAATTAGTTTTTAAAACCGCCCTAAAGATAGAAAACCAAACTATTATTCAGACTTAGTTTCCTCGAGTAAACATAATACACACCCTAGGAAACACAACCCCTAACAGGAAAATCAAACTATTAGTCAAACTTGGTTTCCTTGGGTAAACATAATACACATCCTAGGAAACACAACCCCTAACGGGAAAATGAAACTTTTATTGTCAAACTTGGTTTCCTTGGGTAAACCTCATACACACCCTAGGAAACACTAATAAGCCATAAAAATAGGGTTTTATAAAATTTAATACATTCGATTACTAAATATATAAAAATACTATACGTTATTAGTTATTAACACATAATGATGATGATGAATCATCGTAAGAAGTTAGTAGCTATTAACACATATGTTATGTGTAATCCTTAGAGCATCTATTTAAAACATCATACTAATGTATGATTTTGTACATTTTTGAACCTTATAAAACAACACTAGAAATAGAAAAATAAAACTATTAGTTAGACATGGTTTCCTCGGGTAAACAAAATATACACACTATGAAACACAAACCCTAAAAATAGGAAAATCAAACTATTATTGTCAAAGTTGATTTCCTCGGGTAAACATAATACACACCATAGGAAACACTAATAAGCCATAAAAATAGGGTTTTATAATATTTAATACATTCGATTACTAAATATATAAAAATACTATAAGTTATTAGTTTTTAAAACCGCCCTAAAGATAGAAAACCAAACTATTATTCAGACTTAGTTTCCTAGGGTAAACATAATACACACCCTAGGAAACACAACCCCTAACAGGAAAATCAAGCTATTAGTCAGACTTGGCTTCCTCAGGTAAACATAATACACACCCGAGGAAACACAACCCCTAACAGGAAAATACAACTTTTATTGTCAAACTTGGTTTCCTCGGGTAAACGTCATACACACCCTAGGAAACACTAATAAGCCATAAAAATAGGTTTTATAAAATTTAGAGTTAATTACATAGTTAGTCCCTGTGGTTTGCACAAAATAACAACATTAGGTTCTAATAGTTTAAAATCACATTCTAGGGTATTAACTTTCCATTTTGTAACGTTTGAGGGTATTAACTTTTCATTTTGTAACGTTTGAAGGTATTAACTTTTCATTTTGTAACGTTTGAGGATACTAATAAAATGTGATTTTAAGCCTTTAAATAGTGCTAATACCCTCAAACGTTACAAAATGAAAAGTTAATACCCTAGAATGTGATTCTAAACTATTAGTACCTAAGGTTGTTATTTTTTGCAAACCACAGGGACTAACTATGTAATTAACTCTAAAATTTAATACATTCGATTACTAAATATATAAAAATATTGTACGTTATTAGTTAATTAACACATAATGATGATGATGAATCATCGTAAGAAGTTAGTAGCTATTAACACATATGTTATGTGTAATCCTTAGAGCATCAATTTAAAACATCATACTAATGTATGATTTTGTACATTCTTAAACCATATGAAACAACACTAAAAATAGAAAAATATAACTATTAGTCAGACATGATTTCCTCGGGTAAAAAAATACACACCCTAGGAAACACAAACCCTAAAAATAGGAAAATCAAACTTTTATTGTCAAAGTTGGTTTCCTCGAGTAAACATAATACACACCCTAGGAAACACTAATAAGCCATAAACATAGGGTTTTATTATATTTAATACATTCGATTACTAAATATATAAAAACACTATACGTTATTAGTTTTTAAAACCGCCCTAGAGATAGAAAACCAAACTATTATTCAGATTTAGTTTCCTCGGGTAAACATAATAAACACCCTAGGTAACACAACCCCTAACAGGAAAATCAAACTATTAGTCAGACTTGGTTTCCTTGGGTAAACATAATACACACCCTAGGAAAGACAACCCCTAACAAGAAAATCAAAATTTTATTGTCAAACATGGTTTTCTCAGGTAAACGTCATACACACTCTAGGAAACACTAATAAGCCATAAAAATAGGGTTTTATAAAATTTAATACATTCGACTACTAAATATATAAAAATACTATACGTTATTAGTTATTAACACATAATGATGATGATGAATCATCGTAAGAAGTTAGTAGCTATTAACACATATGTTATGTGTAATCCTTAGAGCATCAATTTAAAACATCATACTAATGTATGATTTTGTACATTCTTAAACCATATGAAACAACACTAAAAATAGAAAAATAAAACTATTAGTCAGACATGGTTTCCTCGGGTAAAAAAAAAATACACACCCTAGGAAACACAAACCCTAAAAATAGGAATATCAAACTTTTATTGTCAAAGTTGGTTTCCTCGGGTAAATATAATACACACCCTAGGAAACACTAATAAGCCATAAAAATAGGGTTTTATAATATTTAATACATTCGATTACTAAATATATAAAAAATACTATACGTTATTAGTTTTTAAAACCGCCCTAAAGATAGAAAACAAAACTATTATTCAGACTTAGTTTCCTCGGGTAAACATAATACGCACCCTAGGAAACACAACCCCTGACAGGAAAATCAAACTATTAGTCAGAATTGGTTTCCTCGGGTAAACATAATACACACCCTAGGAAACACTACCCCTAACAGGAAAATGAAACTTTTATTGTCAAACTTGGTTTCCTCGGGTAAACGTCATACACACCCTAGGAAACACTAATAAGCCATAAAAATAGGGTTTTATAAAATTTAATACATTCGATTACTAAATATATAAAAATACTATACGTTATTAGTTATTAACACATAATGATGATGATAAATCATCGTAAGAAGTTAGTAGCTAACTAGCTATTAACACATATGTTATGTGTAATCCTTAGAGCATCAATTTAAAACATCATACTAATGTTTGATTTTGTATATTCTTAAACCATATAAAACAACACTAAAAATAGAAAAATAAAACTATTAGTCAGACATGGTTTCCTCATGTAAACAAAATATACACCCTAGGAAACACAAACCCTAAAAATAGGAAAATCAAACTATTATTGTCAAAGTTGGTTTACTCGGGTAAACATAATACACACCTTAGGAAACACTAATAAGCCATAAAAATAGGGTTTTATAATATTTAATACATTCGATTACTAAATATATAAAAATACTATACGTTATTAGTTTTTAAAACCGCCCTAAAGATAGAAAACCAAACTTTTATTCAGACTTAGTTTTCTCGGGTAAATATAATACACACCCTAGGAAACACAACCCCTAACAGGAAAATCAAACTAGTAGTCAGACTTGGTTTCCTCGGGTAAACATAATACACACCCTAGGAAACACAACCCCTAACAGGAAAATCAAACTTTTATTGTCAAACTTGGTTTTCTCGGGTAAACATCATACACACCCTAGGAAACTCTAATAAGCCATAAAAATAGGGTTTTATAAAATTTAATACATTCGATTACTAAATATATAAAAATACTATACGTTATTAGTTAATTAACACATAATGATGATGTTGAATCATCGTAAGAAGTTAGTAGCTATTAACACATATGTTATGTTTAATACTTAGAGCATCAATTTAAAACATTATACTGATGTATGATTTTGTACATTCTTAAACCATATGAAACAACACTAAAAATAGAAAATAAAACTATTAGTCAGACATGGTTTCCTCGGGTAAAAAAAATACACACCCTAGGAAACACAAACCCTAAAAATAGGAAAATCAAACTTTTATTGTCAAAGTTGGTTTCTTCGGGTAAACATAATACACACCCTATGAAACACTAATAAGCCATAAAAATAGCAACCAGAAGGATTTTGACAAGCATATCATCAAACTGTTCGTATACAAGTCGCCATAACGGTTTTCCTTTTTCTTTTTTAAGCTCATTAAAACCATAAATTTCACGTTGTTTTTCTACATCATATGAAGATAAACCCTTTTCAAGCTTCACATTATAAGCTTTCAAGCATTCTTCCACAGATTTTGACCAAGCAGGAAATGGTGTGTCATCCATCATGTTGTTGAATCTTTAAATTTCAAGTTAAACCTACACATAAATTAAGTTAAATCCTTAAGTCATTTAGATTTTTTTGTTGTAAAACAACTAACTCACACAACCTAACATATTTCTAAAATTTACATAAATGTCCACCGTCAGAACACCTTTACTACACACCTTGATACCACTAGGCTACAGTAGGGGTGTGCATGGAGTCGGTTTGGGTCGGTTTTAGCCTAAAACCATAACCATAACCGCGATGTCGGTTGTTGGATAATCATAACCATAACCAATCAGTTATGGCGGTTTTGGTTAATCGGTTTTGAACGTTATAGCGGGTTGATTATGGGTGGTTAACCATGAATTTAGGTCTAGCTAAAAATAGTTCAATTTTTTTTAAAACATGGAATACATTGTTATTATAGATTTCTATATATTATTATATTACATACTATTAAAATATATAATTTACAATATTGATACTGTATATTAAAAAAATGATATGAATTCAAATAAACATTCAACAACTACATGTCGGCTCGGTTTGTTTATGGTGGGTATGGAAACATTGATAACCATAACCGACCCGCTATTTTCGGTTTTCAGAAGAACAATTAACCAACCGGCCCACTAGTTCTTGATATGGTCCGGTTTTTGCGGTTAATTTGGTTATAGGTCAGTTAATTCGGTTTTTTGCACACCATGAGGCTACAGGTCCTTAACTAATACAACAACAACCGTACCCACTAAAATCCCACTCATAGCAAAACCGTATCTAGACATGAAAAATAATTAAAAAAAAAAAAAAACCGAAGGTGCTTCTCATGGAATCTAAACAGCAGAAAACAAAAAGATACTAAATTATAGTATTAGCAAACTACTAATAAAAAAATTGTGAAAAAAGGTATAATTATAACAGATAAAAAACATCATAGATACGAAAACAAAAATACACTAACATACAATACAAAGGCACCAACCATATACGAAAAATACCCTTAGTAACTCATTTAGTTAAACTCTCATAGTAGATCTTACAAAATTAAAATTGGCTAACATGAACAATTAATAACAAAAAATGAAAAAGAAAAACCTAACTGTGAACCCCAGGCAAACAGATGTGAGGAAGAAATCTTATCATTCAAAGGGGAAAGTTACAGTAAAAAAAATAAATAGAGTTAAGGAAGTTACCTTTGAAGCAGAGAGTGAAGATGACTTTGAAACAAAGCAATGTATAAAAGGAAGAGATTCTTCTTCTTCAGAGAATTTTCCAAAATCAAAAGTCATTTTCAGAAAACAGCAACCCTAATCTTTGATTAACACGACTAACAATCTATATATGCCCAAACAAACAAACAAACAAACAAACCTAATCATTGATTAACACGTCTTTGACTAACAATCTATATATGCCCAAACAAACAAACCAACAAACAATTTTGACCCAGCGAGTAAAGAGAGTAAAGAGTAACTAACGTATATGAAAGTAGTCTAATCCACTTGCTAGCATGAGCTTTCTGGATCTAATCTCTTCAACGGAAATAAAATGACTGTAACAAAAGAACAATGAAATCAACGACCATTTAGCATTAAACCAATTATTAATCACCTATTGACCATGCATTTTTGCTATATACATAACGATTATAGCACATTACCATTGCATCTCGAATCGATTAGCAAAAGTAAGACCAACATACTTTAAAAAGCAAGATATCAAGTTCCAATAAACCTCAATCTCCTTCAAGTGCATGGAGCTTTTATGCACATTAAGGGAAAGAAAATATCAAAATAAACATTAGAGAGTGTTCACTTTGTCTCCACTAAGATTAGTTTATTTTAAGTTTAACTTCAGTTTTCAGTTTTGTGCAACAAACCACTACATAATAACAATCACATAAGCTAAATATTTATTTATATAATAAACTGAAAAATGAAGTTCCAAACACGAAAACTCTTCCCCCATTAACAGATCCCTTGAAAGTTTCAAAAGAAAAAATCAGCATATCCATCACTTGTTAACATGAAAAATATTATATTTGGAAAAAATAGATTGGTAATTTAGAAAATGAAGAGGAAAAACATATAAACCATATTTAAACGGATTATGCAAATAACATAAATAAATTATTTAACAGAGAATTACCTAAACAAAAGATAATTGTATTGCCTTCCGGTTGTGGAGGATTATCTCTTCTTTCTTGTTCACTGCAGAAAACAAAAGAGAGTATACATACAATGGAGACTAGATGCGTAGAGAGAGAGAGAGAGTTGTGAGGGGTTTTATACACAGCGCCACTGGACCAATGGATCGAAGGGTCATTGTGCCACTGGACCAATGGATCGAAGGGTCATTGTCAATTCACCGGATGCTGAAGTAGTGAAGTTGGTATGGCATTTAATGTTTGGTTTAATTATTCTGATGAAGTAGGTGTAGGTCATGTCCTGGTGGTGTATGAAGAAATTAGTTGGTTGACGGGGGAGTTGAGAGCACTTAGTATAGGCGGAGAGTACTCGGTAGAGATGACAATCGAACCTGAACCCGTTGGGTAAACCCGAAATCCGATACATTTGGAATGGGTTTGGGGTCAGAGAATCAGGTTTGAGACTAGTTTTTATTTTTTTAACAGGTTGGGATTTGATGGTATACCAATTTACCCAACCCAATTAGTTACCCGATATAATTTCTTTTATATTTTTAAATATGTATATATATGATACATCCATTATTTATACATATAGGTATTTTATTTCGTATAGTTATTTGATATATTTTTGTAGTAATAATACTAAATGTAATTTAGTTACCTGATGGGTTTTCGGTCGAGTATACCCAACGGATATTTTTTTTTTTAAATTAGCGGGTTTACCCGAAACCCGCGGGTATACCCGATGAATATTTACCCGCTAGAAACCCACGGGTTTGGGTTTAGGATTACCTAAACCCGTCCCAAACCCGACCCATTGTCATCCTTAGTACTCAGAGAGTACTCGGACATATTAAATTATAAAGATATTAGTTTTTGGAAATTAAATATATGTCAAGTGGGTGGGGTTCGTCTACAAAGTTCATTTTTCCTACAAAGTGTACAAAGTCATAAAACACCATAATTTCACTCATAAAACACACTCAAAACCCACAAATAACAGAGTGAAGATCACTAAAACACCATATCCAAACCTTAACAGTCCATAAAAACTTCAAACACACCATCGTAGAACTATGAATATAAAACACAACATGATAATCAACATAAAACACACTAATATAAGTCATTCGATAATCAAAGCCTTATCATCCAAAACATAACACAAAACCCACAAATATGGTGTTTTAGTAATCTCCACTTTATTATTTGTGAGTTTTGAGTATGTTTTATGGCTGAAATTGTGGTGTTTTATGACTGTTTACACTTTGTAGGAAAAATGGACTTTGTAGCCAACTCCCACTCTATGTCGGGTGTCAAGTAACATAAATTTACTAATATTACTATATATATATATACACACACAATTTGCGTCGCTTCTTATAAACAGTATACAAACTGCACAAATTTGAGTTGTTATTTACAGTTATGCCACATATCACCTTTTCACTTGTCCACGTTTCAACTCATTTTTTTCTACATCGGAGTCTACGTTTTAAGTTGTTTTTACAACTGAAATTACAGGTCTGGACCTCCTATACAACGCCGCAATGGTTTCCCGCCAAGCACAGATGACCGATCTGAACATCCGCACACCGAACTGAATGTCGGTTGGCGAACATCATTTATGAGACGCGGGCCGGAGGAGGGGGACTCGATTTTCTGGCAAAATTTTGACAGATGTATTCATGAACGACGCCCGGAGATGGTGACGGCCGGCGGGTGGTGCTGTGGTGGTGATGCTGGTGGCGGTTAGGTCACAAACACACACATCTCGATCTATCTATCTGTATATATGTATATGTATGTGTATATGTATGCAAAGTGTTTGTGGAGATGAAGGTGAGACTTACGTTGCAAAGTGTGTGCATTTCACACAATAGTTACAGGTAATTTGCTGTTGTGGAAGAATCTATGTTAGAGAGAGATAGGGTGCTAAAAGTAGTGAAATGGTTAAAGTGAGAAGAGTCGTGTATACACATGCTGTGTGTTTTTAAAAAGGTTCAAAACAAATTTAGATCTAACGAAAACATAATTCTCATCACAAGAATCACTTGATGAAAATTACCTAAAACACATGTAGTAAAAATAGTTTTTATGTATTGTAAGTTGCAGAAAACGTGACAAAGCAAAACCTATATTGTTTGAAAAACATGGAACTGGTGATAACGACGAAACTTCCGGTGCGAATAAAATTCTGTATCAATTGCCGTTTAATTAGTTTTCAACATTCGGAAACGTGGCGAAATCCTAAGCGCAACGCGCTAGGAGAAAAACCTAGTTTATAACAAAATACGTAAAAATGATATACATTGTTTGACGTAACAGGGATAGAAATTATATTTTATTTTTTTTAAATCAAACTCGGCCCGAGTTGACCTACTAGATCTGATTATGGTCGAGTTTGATCGCGTTTGATCGATTACAAATAATTAGGCGGAGTTGAAGGAAGTCGTATTGGCAGCCTATCTTGAAGCGGTTATTGATCATATATACTCTTTCTGAGTTCAATTAACTATTTCATTTCAAACAAGGTAATTAAGCCACTAAAGCATGGTGTACCAACTACGAATATGTTTCTATCTTTACATACATACATGATACACCCATGGTTGTAAAACAAGGTCATTATGAATATGCCATTGTAATCAACAACTTTTAATACATGTAATGTCACATTGTGATATGATCAATATCTTGATACAGATTTCCAGCTCATTATGAACATGTTATATCATGAAAAAAGAGTAAATAATTATATATAAAGCATTACATTGGTGAATGCAAATGTGTAAAAAAGAATGCCACCAACTTGTACTTCTTGTGAACCAATAAAAGGATAGTCAGGTATGACTTCCAATGCATGAGGTACAAGTAATAACAGCAAAGAAATGAAACCTTTGACCATTCTAGCTGTAACAGTAGTAAATAGGTATATAGTTTATCATCATCCCAGTGATACCTCCCCCATTTGATGGCCATTGGTGTCTTCAGCCAACTTCTCCTGTAGTTTCAGATAGTTAGTTATAGCGAAAACGAGTTGCAAACAATCAAACAATATTTTTCCTTTTCTACCCTCGATCTGTCTCTACAAACAAAGTTCAAAAGTAGGCCTGTAAACGAACCGAATGTTCATGAACTGTTCGTGAACTTGTTCGGCGAGAAGTTCGTTTATGTTCGTTTATTTAAACGAACAAACATGAACATGCGTGTTGTTCGTTCATTTATGTTCGTGAATGTTCATTTATGTTTGGTTATGTTTGTTAGTTTATATTCTAACAAACACATATGGAGTTGTATTTATACAAATATAAACATAAAGAGGTTTTCTAACCACTTATATACATATAACTAATTGATAATTGAGCTTTCCAGTAATAAAAATGTTGCTGTCCAATAGAACTTATCGTAACTAATCAATAAGTTATATAAAAAAGCTACTTTTTGTCCGTTTATGTTTGGCCATTTATGTTCATTTGTAGTGTTACATATTTGTTAAATTATGTCTGCTTAAGTTTGTTTGTTTATGTTCGTGAACTGTATGTTTAGGTTTTAAACGAACGAACATGAACATACCCATTTTCTTAACGAACAAATTTGTTCGATTATATGTTCGTGTTCAGTTAAAGTTAGGTGAACGAACACGAACACAAACACGAACATCGTTCGGTTCGTTTACAGGCCTATTTAAAAGTACATTGCTTGCAACTTGCAAGGGTAAAAATGGAACCACTATAAAGTCTATAATTACAACCGCCTATATGTGGCAAAATCTTAAATAGTTAAATGGCTTGCTTGTTTTGTAACATTTTACAAACTGGAACAAAAACACGCAACTACAAACTAAGCATTTTTGTTGATGGATGTAAAAACGAACCTTGTTCTTGTCGAGCCACCCAAGACCAAACGGTCTTGATAACAGACCGACTTTTCTTGCACGCGTGTCTTGTGAGGGCTCTTGATTTGTTCTGGAGGATGGAGTGTGTAACATAATTAAATAACATAGTTTACTTTTTTTACCATTTTAACCCTGACATAAGTTATAAAAGGAAGTACCTTGGGGAAGACGGTGCTTTATGTTGGCCAGATTGGTACTGCAACGTAGCCTCCAACATCGATTCTGCCATAACGAGTCTCTCCTCCATTTCAGCAAGGGAACTAGTTGCTGCTTCGTATTTTTCCTGCAAAATTTTAATATTATGTCCTGTAGTTTCATTTTGTGGGTCCCGTCTATATAGTTGAATTGATTAGCAAAAAATGAATATATAACTGAAGAACAGAAAATCTACTTCAAAATTTCTTCTATAAAAAAATGATTGTATTTGGTAAACAAACCTGAAGCATGTTAACGGCATATCTCTGGGCTGCAGCATCTTGCTCAGCATATACGCGAGCATCTTCCGTTGCCCTTTGTTCTTGCTCTACTCTCATCAAAACCTTCAAAATAATAATGAAGTATTTACTATAAAGCAAATACACAACTAGACACACACACACACACACACACACACACATATATATATATATATAGAGAGAGAGAGAGTAATTATACTACATGAAGCGTAAACTGAAACAAACCTGAAGCATGGCATTCTCCTGTTCCTGTTTGCAAGCAAGGGCCTGCTGTAGCTCAGCAACGTCTCTCTCTAATTGTTCAACCTATAAACCAGTAGCAATGTTAAACCTTTTCCATTTACTTTTTCTTCACCAGACAATATACATACACCTCTAAAAGCTTTTAGATCATGGCCCACTAGTACTTTTTTAACTATCTCATGATGTTTAATTAAAACGAGTTTATAAAGTTTCAAGCATACCTTTGCACTCAATTGGCGTCGGTTATCCTGTTTGACCATCTCCATTAGAGCAATTTCCAACTCCTCAGCTCTTTATATTAAAAGAAATAAGTGAACATTAAACCTCAACATCCAAACATTTTCATTCTATTTATATAATTTGAGAAGAAATCATGGGTCCCATTTGCTTGATGTAAGAATTGAGTTTGGGACCCACAAAGTGGAGAAAGGAAATTAAAAAAAAAGTATAAACGAGAAGTGTCTTATTTTTCAAATTCATTTGTTGTACACGATTGTCTTAAACTAGTTTAAATAAGCTAATACTGAAAAAACCCAGAAGATATATTAAACAAATTGTTTTTGTTGCATTAACCTGAGTGTCGAAGATCGTTTTTCCTCTAGTACCAAGCACAACTCATTCTTTAAGCACAAGATCTACACAGAAATTTGGGAGCCATCAGATATACATAGCTATGATCGGCAAAAACATAGCTGTAATCACTAATGAAAAAAAATTAAAAACTATTTATTTGTGGTTGAGAAGTAACAAGAAAACCATATAATAAATAGGGGTGTGAATTTCTCACACGACATGAACCTAACACGAAATTCGCAGGTTTGGGTTTAGTATAAACGGGTTCGAGTCAGTTTCAGGTTGAACCTGCGAACCTGTTTAGCTAAATGGTTCGGGTTCGTGTCAACCCGGTCGGGTTGGCGGGTTGACCCGTTTAACCAATTTATTAGATTTTATCTTTTACAATATGTTTTATGTCATAAATTAAACTGGGTGAATATTTTATGCCAAAATTATAACTTAAAAAGAGAAATTGACATAAGATTTTATAATTAAAATGTACTTGTACTATATACATTTGTGTTTTTTGTAGTAAAATTTAATTTTAATATACTAGTTTGCAAAGAAAACTAAAAAATACAAAAAAAAAATCGGGTTGAATGGGTCGTGTTCGGGTTAACCCGTGAATATTCGGGTCGTGTTCGGGTTAACCCGCGAATATTCGGGTCGTGTTCGGTCCATATGTGAGACGATTTTCGGGGTCGGGTCGGGTTTGAGAGACTGTGGAACCTGTTCTTGAAGATCTGGAGCAGAATCAATCTCCGCATCCGCTGATACGCCTAAATACGGTTCATCGCCATTGGAAGACTCAGAATTCATCCTCGACAATTCACCATTTGACATTTTTTCCCCTCTATGGTCCACTTTATCTTCTTTGGAACCACACAACATCCGAAGTCCCTTTGATCTTTCCTCTAGCGCCGCTTTTACAGCTGGTCTATGTTTATTTCGCAAAACTTTCAATCTAGACTCGTTTACATTATGATAACCCATGCAAGCGGTCAACACAAGTTGACTACTATCGAACGTTGATCCAGCCAGTGACTGCAGCAATGTGATGGCATCTCCAGCATCTTTCGTTGTAACTAACGCGGGTCCTACACGATGATACTGAACGAACGTAAGTTGCGATCTCTAACTTATTTTAAAAAAAGATAAAAAAGAAAGATAGTCAGATACCATACAACTCCATCAAAGCAAGGGCTGTTCGAAACAGCATAACACGGTTTCCATGAAATAAAAGCACATCCCAGACTCTAAGAACTGCAATCATAATAAGTAAAAGTGCTTAACTTTCCGTACTTATATTTATCATAGAGTAAAATGCCATTTTCGTCCCAGAGGTTTGGCCAGTTTTGCGACTTTCGTCCAAAGGTTTGTTTTTCTGCATCTGGATCCAAAAGGTATGAAATCTTGCCATTTTCATCCGACTCGTTAACTTCATCCATTTTTCTCCGTTAAGTCAGAGGTATCTCCGTCTTTTTTGCTACTTAAAGGGCAATTCGGTCTTTTTCACTTTATGTGAAAAGACTGAATACCCCTGAAAAAAGACTGAATTGCCCTTTAAGTTAACAAAAAAGACGGAGATACCCCTGACTTAACGGAGAAAAATGAATGGAGTTAATGAGTCGGATGAAAATGGCAAGATTTCAAACCTTTTGGATCCAGATGCGGAAAAACAAACATTTGGACGAAAGTCGCATAACTGGCCAACCTAAGGGACGAAAATGGCATTTTACTCTTTATAATAATATATAAATAAAATCTGGTTGATGAAACATAAAACTAACTAACCACTTTCCCAGGGAAGCATATTCATAAATATCGAAAGGAACCACGGTCCAGAGACCCAGGCTACTTGCACCCCGAGGTAATCTAGATGATTAACTGCAACAAGTGATTAGATGACATCAGCAAGGGAAAAAATATATTTGTAGTGTAGTATGGAAATCTCAATATTAAATAAAAACAAACCAAGTTTAGGAAACCGCTCACGCACCAACTCCTCAAACACAAGTTGATCAACCTGGCGATACATGACCGATAAATATTTTGAACTTATAATGTGATTAAGAGACAAAAAAAGATACGTATAACAAGTTAACAACTACCTGAGACTCGATCATTTCCTCTGAATAATAGCCCTCGAAATAATCATCAAGAATTCCCAACAAAGCCCTAAGATCAAATTATAATATGAGCCGTTTAACATCACAATAAGCTTTTTGAGTTATGCAAGTTGCACGAACTACCAAAAAGTAAGCATTTATCGTTCAGAATACCGAGAAGCTTAAACCTACCAGAAGGCATTTTCTTCAGGCATCAGCAGCAGTAACAATCCAGCAAAGAAATTCATGGCCTATATATCCAGAAAATTATCAAATTACCAAGTACCCTGATTACAATAACATGAATATGTATGACTAGAAATTATGTTCATTTGCTTGAAAATTTGAAATCATAGTTACATGGTTAGCAGAGTTCGCTGGACGAGGTACGAATTTCGTTTTGGATCGCACGTTCCGGGTTCGCGTTTCCGATCAAGTTTAACTGCCACATCGTACCACATTATATGGTACATTGTACTGGAGCGATCTGAAATGAACCCCCCCCCGGGAACCGAATTATAGGGACCTAACGAATTGCGATCTCGTTCCACATTCCCGTACCGGAGCGTATCGCGAACCATGTGACTAAGGCTTAAAATCCAAATAAAACTTACAAAACATAGGTGTTACATGAAAATTTATGTACCTGACAGTAACCAACCAAGGGATTATGTCTAGCATATGCGGTCAGTAAACGTCTCAAAGCATTTCTACCATCGCCATCTAATGCAGGATGACCTGGAAACGTTCGAGGCAAGTCCTGCATAAGAACATTATATAATTATATATAATTAGGAATGCCAATAAAGTAATGTCATAAATTAGTTTATATGATCACCTTCTCAATCTGCCCTTTCCATTTCTCAGATAAGCATACAGGTGTGGTAGTTGATGTCTTACTATTATCATTATTTGTATCAGAATCCAAAAGATTTTGATAATATTTTGGAATGTGGCGTGCCTTCACACCCACAAATGCTTGCCAGAGCTGCAATAAGTGGTGAATACTATTAAATCAGTATTTTTTTTTTTAAGTAGAGATGGCATGTTCAATCTCTAACAGGTCAAACGTGTAAACTTTTTAAGGAAACGGGTCAACAGTCCACCAAAGTGTAGTTTTTACGTCTTACACCTCCTATATCATTTTGTTCAAAAGCTTCGATAATTACTAAAAAAATACCATTGTTGAGATCATACTCAACACACTTTACTATTTACAATATACATATAAGGTATGAAACCCAAGTTAGGGAGAAAACCCTGGAAACTCATATGTAACAATTTTTTATTTTATTTTATTTTATTTGAAAAAAGTAACACGTATAACGTAATATACATGTTTTAAGCGTTTTGAGCCAAAAAAAAATCAAAAAAGTGCCGAGAGAATTTTTGTTTTTTTTCCAGTTTTGTGCAACATATGTAACAGACGTGTTACGCAGTGTTACACAGAAACTTGTTTTTTTAAATGGTTCGGCACATTTTTTTTTGGTGCAAACCCCTTAAAACATGTGTATTACACGTGTTAATTTTTTCCAAAAAAAAATTGTTACATAGGACTATAGGAGTTTCCTGGGTTTTCTCCCTAACAGAGTAACAGTGTATATTGCATGTGTTATATATATACACAGTGTGTGTCGGGTCAACCCACCTGTTTGAATTCATAACGATAAAGAAACCCGTTTTGGCCGGTTACCCACGTGACCCACCCATTTTACCACCTATATTTAAAAATGACACCAATACAGGAATCAAAATGCATACACACAGCTTACCTCTCCTCTAAGAGCCATTGGAACTCCCCCCTGAACAAGGCATTCCAACTCTTCTTTCCAAGGAACCGACGATTCTATATACGCAATTCGGTTATTTAAACCATCACTTGACAGAACATTCTGAGCTGGGTCTGATTCTGACCTCTCCAAATCGTAAAATTCTTCTTCTGAATCCTCTTCATTACATGCTTTTACAAGAACAATCTTCTTTCTAACACGGGCATTCATCATATCCTCGATGACTCGAAGAGATGGTCTAATATGAGACCATATTTGTTCATTTTGATCAGGTTTCTTGTTACTCGATTCATCCCCGTTTGTGGCGTTATTTTCCTCTGTATGTAAGCCAGTATCAGACAACTGAGCCGACTCTGATTGTCGTTGAAGAAAATCCTTCCACCTATCAGATCGTTCCTCTTCTTCCTCCTAAATCCATGAAAATGTACAGATTCGGTGTTTACATTATAAAGGATTGTTATCAGATGAATTTATTCTTGAATATTCCTCTGTATGTAATGTAATACCTTGTATATTCTTGAATATTCACGGTATCTCTGTACATGTTGTGGTCTCACTGCAAAACCATAAGCATCTCTGTCCAAACAATACCAAAAGCAGCTCAAATTCATAGAACTTTCGATCATAAAATCAATTTTAAAGTAAGCAAGTTAGCAATGAACACTTAAAAAACCAAACTACAAACACTAATTTAAACGGAATTGAACCCAAATGGACACCTGACATCTAAAGATTTCTGACAAAATAATGCTCGAAAGAAACTCGGTTCTCAAAAGCTCACACGATTACACCACACAACTCTAGTCACCAATGTCATTGTCGAGATAAATGTGATGAAGTTTATGTAGAAAAATGTATGCTAAACACATTTTTAGCATTCAAAACTTTAGTGTTTGCAGGTGTGGTTTCATATACAAAGAATATAACTTTAAAGTTCAAAATCAACCCTTTGACACCCAAATCCTAAAAATTAGTCAGAGCATCCGGGAGCATCCGGACCGGTCCTCTTAGGGTTTATGTAACAATGTTTACCATAACTAGAAGAACCGATTCGATTAGGTTTCCTTTGTAATTATCTCCATCTTCATTCGTTGTAATCTTATAAACAGAATTCTAATTAAAATCAACATTCATAGCAGCAAATTGATAGATTAAAATCCATTGATTCCTTCACTAACATCATCAATAATCCTTAAAATTTAAAATTTTCGTAGGTCCTAATGTCAAACAAACACTCTGTCTGTCTGTATGCAAGTAAGTAGTTGATGATACGGATCCAACAAAATAAGCGAGTGAAATGCGGTGCAATGCCCTAATAATAACAATACGGATGCAAATTAAGTGAGAGAATTAGTAATACCTACCTCTTGTGTTCGATATTGACTAGGGTAGAAGGCTTCAAACTCGGTGATTTGGCCGCCATTGTAGGAGATGGATCTGGTTCAACAATTGAATTGAAGCAGCTAGATTTTGGGCGGATGTGAGTGATTCTACTCACAGCTTCTAACAACTACAAAGTAAAAGTAAGAGAGAGAGAGTGTGTGTGTGGTGGAAGGAAGCATTGGCCGGAAGTCACGCGGAGAAGCCCTCACGTCGTCGCATACGCGGTCGTCGCCACAAATGGTGGTGGTGGTTTTATATTGTAATGGAGGTGAACTTCTTTATTGCTGGCATCCATAAACATACTAGTTGTGTCGGGTACATTAACATCATTACAAATTCTATCTAACTAGTATCGAGGGCCCCCGCGTTGCGGCGGGGTCATAGACTGTGCCAAGTAACACTAATGCTACCATCGACCAATAACACCGGAAAAGCTCGTAAAAACAAAATAAATAAAAATGAAAAATAACACCGAACGAAAAGCGTACGTAAAATCGTTGAACCACGTATGCCAGTTGCGAGATGTTAATGCGAAGAAATTAGAATGAGATGCAAAAATAGAAAAGAATAACTAAGTCGATCTAAGACCACGCGTGTTTCAACGAACCTCTCAAACATGGAAAATAGACGCGTTGTGACGATCCTTTCAAACGGGAAAAAATAGTAAAAAAACTTTGAATCCCACACGTACGTTACAACGTGTTTACTCACAAAATTAGAACGAAACATAAAACGAAAAAATTGAAAAAGGTGAAAGATACGTGGATCAAAGTTGAAAATAAAAATGTGTTGGGGTTAAATCGCAAAATATGAATAGTTTTGGGTTAAAAGTAAAAAAAAAAAAGTCAAAAAGGTTAAAATGCAAAAAAATGAAAACCTTTAAGTTAGAAGTGAAAAATCAAGAAATTATTTTGAAATACTCCCTAAGCTTGGAGTACATTCCACAAAGCACAAATATCTTCCTAATTTATAATATGGTAATTATAATTCTATGTACGAAGCAAGGTTTTAAAAACTGGTTTAAATCGGTCGGTTAAATCGGATGATGAATGCTTGGTCGGGATGAATCATACCGGTAAATTGATAAAACGGTAAAAAAAATTGTACCGTCGGTAAGTTGGGTTATACCGGTACTGACGTATACCGGGCCAAAGGTTAAAAATTTGTTCTTTTAATTTTTATGGGCATAAAAAAGGTGACTATTTTACCTTCTTAGTAAAAGTGTAAAACCTAACACACAATTGGCAATCCATGTCGATCAAACTTTTTCGGCACTCAAAGATTTTTACCTTCTTTTGAGTTTTGTTCAATCACTCACGTTGAAAATTGTTATAGTGTTTGCGAATTGCTATATAATGGGTATTTAATCATGAACTTTTGGATAGTTTTTTTATTGGATTAACTTTTGTAATATTTTTTTATTATGTAATGATGTAGTTTTGGAATATTTTTTGAGTTGAAATTGTATTTTATGGATTTATAGGGTTCATTAGTCCACGTGGTTGAAACGTCCGGTTCAACTAGTTGAACCATTTCTGAGTCTATCCCGATACGATTTAAAAACCGGTTTTTAAACCATTGGTACGAACTACGAAAGTTAAAATCGTCATGTTGTATGAGTTAAACCTATTACTTGATAAATGGAGGTGAACTTCTTTATTGCTTGCATCCATAGCTTGGGGTAGGGATGAGCATTTGGGATTTGGTATTAGTATCAAACCGGTACCGTAACGGTACCGATTCAAATTCCCATACTAACTTTAACATGTATTAATTAAGGCTCATAAATCTTTGTTTCGTTGGTTGCTTATAAGAAGCCATCACAGCTTACTAACACAAGATCTTTTAAATCATAGCATGTTTACCCAAAAATCGACTACAATATAATTACCAACCACAAAAAACATGTATTAATATTTCTTTAATTACTATTAATTAGCAACATGTTTGTGCAGATGGTAGAATTGCATGTAAATATAATAAGGCTAAGGCTAAGGCACAACACGACTGCGATAAAAATTGTCACGTCATACACTTGTACCATCATAGCCAACAAATCCAATCAATACGAACATTCTTAGGTGAACACAAAGCCATTTTTATCAAAACCTTAGCCCCCTGAAAATATATAGCCAAAACAAACCATGCACCAAAATAAAGCCTATCCACAGCTTCAAAATGAAGCCAATCCACAGCTTCCAAATAAAGCAGGTAACAAATGATCCAGACAGAGAATAAGGCTTCAAAATGAAGCCTCAACTACTAAACCCCAATTTATGTAGTAACACAAATTACAACTTGTTAGGTTGTATAAGATCTACTGATGATGAAAGCCAAAACCTAAGGGAACCATCTTCCCTGCCTGATAAAATAAGTCGAAATACAATTACTAGTCCAGAATTTTCCCTCTGAAGGTTTCCCAAACTACTGGAACAAAACTACTGATCAAACAAATATAAAGACAAAGTATAGGAATGAAAAGTGTTGTGTCAACAAATCAACAATTAAGTCAACAAAGTCAAGGCTGAAGACCAGAAGACCAAGTCAACAAGTCAATACAAGACCAGAAGTATTGGATTTCAAAGAGCTTGAATCCTTCCAACTATTTTCTCCTTTGTTAGCAGTAGTTTCAATGTAACAGTATATTTGGTAACTACCTAGCAGTTTTGTTAACTACTGACAGTTACACTAATTAATAGTTCTTCTCTGTCAATGTATCAGTTAACATGTAGAGCCAAAAAGGCAGAAGAATTATGTGAGAGAGAGTGCACCTAGTGAGGGCGAGTACCTTTAACTGTTTGATTGTATTGTAAACATATTGAATCTAATGAAATCATTCTGTAATCATTCTCAAATCCTGTTGTGTTTATAGTGATACATTTCTTATCACTTTTTGATTGATTTTCTTTAATTGATTTAAATTGTTTGATCAAAAATACACACTATCATACACTCTTAGATCCAACACAAACAAATAAGTGTAGTTTACAAACCCACAATGCACAAACAAACACTAAAGCCAATGGTACAAACAAATGGTAGAGATGCATGCAAATATAATTAGGCTCAGACACGTCACGGCCGCATTAAAAATGCCACGCCATATGACATGTACCATCATAGCCAATAAACCCAATCATTCTGACCATTCTCGGATGAACATAAAGCCATGAAAACATGCAGCCAAGACAAACCATACACAAAAATGAAGCCAGTCCTGAAGCCTATCCACAACTTCAAAATGAAGCCAAAACAAACACCAAAGTGCATAGTATAAACAACACTACACAAGTATGTTGCTAATTAGTAGTATAGAAGACCACATAATGAGTCCGAAGACATGTACAAAAAAACAAAGCTCGAAAAGCCTGAGTCGGATGCAACAAAGTGTCGAGCCAAAGATTAAAGCACCATCATAGAGCATAGAATCAATCTGAAGGCAGACACCCAACAAGGAAGCTCATTCAGTCGGCAACAAAGTACCAACCCAAATCAAGGCGCCATAATAGCCATGCTCTTAACAGATTTTTGATGACCAGACATGCATCATCATCATAGATACAACCCAACTTCAAAATCCATCAACACTAACAAATAAACCAAAAAACCATACAGAAACAATCTCGTAAATAGTCTTCGATGAACAAAGGCGTGTCATCTTCATCGACACCAAGTTGGCGATAAACACCCACCTACAAACACCATCAACAACTACCCAATAAATAGTCGATATAAAGCAACCGTCAAACGCACAGGAAAAAAATCCGATTAGGGTTCCCAAGTAAAGCAACCCATTTAAAAAAAACAATCATATTAACATATACCGCAAAAAAAAAACCACATGCAAGTACATCAAAAACAAATTCAGAAAACAAACATCTTAAATGAAGCACAAATGGCTCACTACGGCGACCAGAAAAACAATCAGCCACCCAAAAAGTAAACATCACAAACCCCAAATCCGCCGGTCAAAGAAACCAAACTAAATCGTGCTCGTAAAACTAAACCAAAGCATGCCAGTAACGAAAACGCCGACAAAAGAACGAAGCTACGGCGGCGAAGCGGTGGTTCGGCGGTGGCCGGAAAGCAGAGCAGGCAACATACCGTAGAGAGAGAAAGTGAGGCTTCAATATGAAGCCTCACACACTAAACCCAAATTTATATACCAACCAAATAAGCTTAGTTCACACACACATAGGGTTGTAAAGGAACCAAATGTTTGGCGAACAGTTTGTGAACCGTTCGGCGGGAAGTTTGTTTGTGTTCGTTCGTTTATTAAACAAACGAACACGAACAAGAAGTTTCATTCGTTTAGTTAAATGAACAAACATGAACAGAGGTCGTGTTCGTTCGTTTATGTTCGTGAACGTTTGGTAACGTGTTCGTTTATGTTCGATAGTTCATTAGTGTTTTTAGTTTTTATATTTATTTAAATAATTCAAAATTCCAACAAATTAAATATCTAATAAGTGACAGTATTTGTATATTTTGTTCATGAATGACTGTTTGTGTTCATTTGTTTCCATTTGTGTTCATAAACATTAGTTTGTGTTCATTTGTGTTTGTCAACTTCATTTTTGTTCATTGCCTAAAATTAACAAACAAACACAAACGAACACGAACAAGTTCATTTCCTTAACAAACGAACACGAACATAAAATCTCGTTTGATAAGTGTCCGTGAACGGTTCACGAACACATATATTTCTTAACAAACAAACACGAACAAGGTCTTGTTCGTGTTCGTTCGGTTCGTTTGCAGCCCTGCACACACACTATGCACAAACAAACACCAAATCCAATGGTACAAACACCATTTTCACAAACATGTTGCTAATTGATGGTATTTAAATTTAAATTTAAATTAAATTAAATTTATGTGCTGACTACACATCAATTATGTCTTAACTTTCCAAACGAAGATGTGCTGATAAGAGAAATATATGTGATGATTGTATACAATTTATGTGCTGACTACTTCATAGCACGTTCTTTATCTGGACCCTTCTTACGGTGTCTACATTTGTTGGATGAAGTCAGTTAGGTTTCAGGTAGGGATTGTGACGGATACGGGGATCGTGGAGAATTTTGCATCGATTTTGGCGTTTGAGTGGAATAGAATATGAAACTGGGTGCCAGGCCCGGCTTTGTGGGCTGGGCAGCCCGAGCAGACGCCAAGGCCCAAAAGGTTTATAGGGCCCAACAAAAATTTAGGGTCAAGATTTTTAAATGAGCACTGTTATCTTGAATGTTTAATAAATGACTTCATTAACAAAAAATGAAGCTAGTTCAATGGTTAAGATACTCAAATTTGAAAACCAAGGTCATGAGTTCTAAACCCTTCCTTTACATTTTTATTTCCTAAACAATTTTCAGTTAATCCCATGCATTTTTTATTTCCTAAACTGTTTTGAACTATCAATTCACTTAAGTAATTGACTTTTCGATCTTGTTAACAAGATGATTATATGATTAATTGGTTAATGTTTTAGGTTATAATCTTGAGGTCATGAGTTCAAACCCCATAATTAGCACGTCATATTATGGTTTCTTGATATATATTTGACGAGTTTATATTATACCATTTTTTCTGTTTCGCCTGGGGCCCAATTTTTTTTTATCATTCTCGTAGACGACCCTGCTGGGTACGAGTAACGGTGGATGCAGGGATCATGGAGAATTTTGCGGTATTTTCGGATAATACTCGACGTCACCTGTTTGTGGGTTTATTGGTACGGGATGTCGGGGTCCATCGGTTGACGATTTGCAAAAAAAAAGGTGGTTCGGGCTAAACGCATTACGCATTTATGTTGTCGTTGAGAAGCATAGTGAAAAAAAAGAAAGAGTTAAATGCCCGGATAGTCCCTGTGGTTTGCCATTTTTTCACCTTGAAGGGGTAAGGTCCCAAAAACCTCGTAATAAGTACTTGGGACCATACCACAACCTTATCTTTTAGCTCTCTTTTGACCTTGCGCGGCCGCGCACTGGTCCTACAAAGAAGGCTTAGGAGAAAGATAGCAGGCAACACCTGCGCGCCAAAAGGAAGTTAATAAACCTTTGCGCCTTCCTTCGTAACAAACAAAGGATAAGAATCCTAGTTTAAATACTTCCGCTTAAATAGTACCCAGACTTGGATATTATTTACTCAACTGGTACACACGATAAGGAGTCACACTGGATTATAGCAATGATGTGCGTGAGTGTTATTAGTTTTTAATGTATATTTAAAGCCATTTTTAACACTTTTTAGCCAAGTTTTAAATTTATAAAACACGATATTTACTAACACTAAACACATATATGGGTAAGTGCACCCATCGTGAGCGTAGTATAGTGTTGGTAAGATACTGAGGTCGTCCAAGGACACAAGAGCTTTTAATACCGGTTTATCCTCAACGTCTAACCAAATCAAAATGTTAGAAAAAAAAATTTAAACAAGAAAAATAAAACTAACTAAAATGCTGAAAAATAAAATAAAAATAAAAACAGATACACAAGATGAATCACTTGGCTCTGACTCGTGTTTAGTGTAACCTTTGATTATTTCCGCACTTTTGCACTTTTTAAGAGATTATCTTAGTTATTGTAGTAGGCCCCTCTTTTGAAGGTGGCGTTACCCTCAACCCAGTAGTTTGAGTCAGCAATGATACAATCCTAAAGGGTCAGATTATTGAAAGATAATTAATTAAGTTATTAATGCATATTATGGTAGGCCCCTCTTTTGAAGGTGACGTTACCCTCGGCTAAGTAGTCTGAGTCAGCAGGGATACAGTCCTAAGTAGCCGGGTTAAAGTATTAATAGTAGCTTACATATGAGGGGATCAAAGAGTTTGGACCCCCGCCATCCAATACCGGTGGGTATTGAAGGAGGTCCTACTAAATTTGACCCAGGTCCTTGCAAGATCTATACACTGAACAAGGCAAGACTCTTACCAAACCGTTCCCTTAACCCCCGACCAGGTAGCCAACATATCTCCATATAGACCGTGGAGATATGAATGGTGAAAATATTTTATTTTATATAGACAGTAAAATAATGCCAAGACACCACGGACAAACGATAAGGAAGAATCACCTTCAACATAAGAAACTAGTTATTAAAGTCATTAATACATAACCAAATAAAAAGTGCGAAAAGATTAAAAAATAAAAAGTATTACACTAGACACTTGTCTTCACCAAGTGATGTAAGAGACTTAGGCAAACATGGCCTTTGATTGTCAAGAACTCTTACGATCAATCTTGGATCCCGAGACGACTCACACCCTCTATGATGGACAATGGATGATGGTGGTGGATGATGGTGTTGTGATGGTGGTGGGTGGTGGGTGAAGTGTGAGAGAGGTTGTAACACCTCGCAAAATCATGTCCAATATAGTATCGACACATGTCATGGACTTTAAACGTGTAACAAATTGAATATGAGGGACTAAAGTTGACAAACGAAGAAAGTATATGTATATAAGGATACAAAGTGTCAACATTTGATAATTTTGCCTTTCAACAACCTTACACGATGTTTACACCCTAAAACGAATGTATCATGAAGCATATGAAACCGTTTGTGGAAGAAAGTGAAAGTTTACAAGACGCGAGGGTTAAATGTGTCAACATGTTTAAGTTATACCTCTGAGTGACCTTTTAGCAAACCCGGAGCCTTGTAACGATTAATTATACTCCCAAGAATAAGAGGTAAAAATTTCACAAGGTTTCGATATCGTATGATAAAGATACGCTAACTTTCGTAATGAAGGGGTTAAAAGCATCAACGAGGCAAAACTTGTGTTTTCGGTTACCGTTTAACGAAACCGGACCTAACGATGTTTGGTTATATCTCATGGATCATAGAAATATAAATTTCATGGGTTAAAGGTGCTTAAAATGGAAGAAATTACGCTTTAGAAGGTCCAGGGGTGAAAATGTCATTTGTTGAAACTTGTTTGCTGGTCCCATACCCCCTGGCGCTGCGCCACCACCTGGGGCACTTCTCCGTCACGCGATGTGACGGACTGCCAGCTCAGAAAATGTTGTTTGGATGTGGCAGCTTGCATGTTTGCTAGATTCCGCGAGTTTGCCACCCTCTAGCTGCTTGAAACACGTCCCTTAACACTTGTATTCATCCCTGGAGTTGCCATAACACCTGTATCCATCTCCTTGAACCTTCCTTGGCTATAAATAGATCCATTGTTGCAACTTGTGAACTCACATTTGAGCACTTCACTTGAAAAGCTTCCAAACACTTGTTCTGGAGATTCCTGGAGCTCAAGACCACTTCCTAAGGATCCTTAGTCGTGCATAGGACTTCAGTAAGTGTCCTTAACCTCTCTTAATTCAGTTTTAGTAGTTTAATGGCCTAAAGTCAAACCCGTCGTAATTAAGGTTTGACTTAGTGGTTAATCACTAATGGTCCAGTCAATTCTCGAATTAAAAGTAGCTTTGAGTTGGTAATTATGTGGGTAATAAACCCTTAAAAGGGTACCCTCTGATTCCCACTCTAGCTAGGTCAATTGTCGGGTCAAACTTGATTAGAAAAAGTCAACAGAAAGCTAATTTTCGCATAAACACTTAATTAACAATGTAGAAGCTATGAAACATGTTTTACCAATTGTATAACTTGGTAATTAATGTAAGAACATGTCTAAGCATGTTCAACCCGACAATTTTCAGTATAAGCTCGGTTCGGAACCGAAAGTCACATAAGTGGACTTTTGCATTGACTTTCAGTTCTAACCCATTAAAGCATATTTTAGAAATGTCTTACAGCTTTATTAGGACCAGGTTACATGTTAGTATAACCCTCTGTGATTATACAACTTGGTTCGTTAGTTATCCGATTCATATGCATGTTTCCGTTATATGCCTAAATGTTGACCAATATGCCCTTTTGACCTTAAAACAAGAATTTTGAAAATGTGAGAGGACAATAATCTTTATTACTGATTTATAAACATGTCCCTAAATTTTCACATCAATTTGAGGTCTAGATTAAGAGTTATGCTCAATAACGTAATTAGAAAACTTTTTATTAATTAAACAGCGTAATTAGCATAAAGCCTATCTAAACCCAATTTTTGATACCAAACTTTTTACCTACTGATGTAAAATAATATTTTGAGATTTGATGTGTGTAAAATGCAACATATAAATTACATCAAATGAGGCATAAAACTAACCCTTTTTAAGTACTAATGTTGGAAAAAGAGTGTTTTTGTCTTCCTTTTGTATTTTCAGGATTAAATGAGCTCAAATTCACAAAAGAAGCAAAAAGACAGCTAAATCTAACATAAATACAAGAAAAGGAACATAAGTGGACTGCCCGACCCCTCAACGGCATCTTCCCAAGCAAAATAGAGAAGACAGAAGACTGAACACGCCCCGTGCTCAGCCAGCACGGGGCCATGCCCAAGAAGCAGCAGAAAAGACAAACCTATAGAAGCTTCTATTGCCCACCACGGGCCGTGTCCAGTGAACACGGGGGCGTGGCGAAAGTACAGCAGGCGCATTAATTGTAATTGCGAATTACAATTAATGAAGAGAGAGAATGTCAGACAGGCACGGGGCCGTGCCCAGCCTTCTGTTCAGCCTATAAATAGGAGTGCTTGGTTTCATTTCAACTCATCCCTTGGCACACCACCTCTCTCACACTTCACCCACCACCCACCACCACCATAACACCATCATCCACCACCATCATCCATTGTCCATCATAGAGTGTGTGAGTCGTCTCGGGATCCAAGATTGATCGTAAGAGTTCTTGACAATCAAGGCCATGTTTGCCTAAGTCTCTTACATCACTTGGTGAAGACAAAGTGTCTAGTATAATACTTTTTATTTCTAATCTTTTGCACTTTTTATTTGGTTTTGTATTAATGACTTTAATAACTAGTTACTTATGTTGAAGGTGATCTTTCCTTATCGTTTGTCCGTGGTGTCTTGGCATTATTTTACTGTCTATATAAAATAAAAGATTTTCACCATTCATATCTCCACGGTCTATATGGAGGTATGTTGGCTACCTGGTCGGGGGTTAAGGGAACGGTTTGGTAAAGGTCTTGCCATTGTTCAGCGTTTAGAGGTCCTGCAATGGACCTGGGTCAAATTTAGTAGGACCTCCTTCAATGCTTCACGGTATTGGATGGCGGGGGTCCAAACTCTTTGATCCCCTCATAAGTTAACTACTATTAATACTATAACCCGGCTATTTAGGACTGTATACCTGCTGACTCAGACTACTTAGCCGAGGGTAACGTCACCGCCAAAAGCGGGGCCTACCACAATATTGCATTAATAACTTAATTCATTATCTTCCAATAATCCACCCTTTTAGGATTGTATCCTTGCTGACTCAAACTACTGGGGTGAGGGTAACGTCACCTTCAAAAAAGGGGCCTACTACAATAACTAAGATAATCTCTTAATTATATGCAAAAGTGCGGAAATAATCAAAGGTTATACTAGATACGAGTCGGAACCAAGTGATTCATCTTGTCTATCTGTTTTTCTTTTTATTTTACTTTTCAGCATTTTAGTTAGTTTTTATTTTTCTTAGTTTAAAAAAACATTTTTCTAAACTTTTTATTTTGATTAGACGTTGAGGATAAACCAGTACTAAAAGCTCTTGTGTCCTTGGACGACCTCGGTATCTTGCCAACACTATACTACGCTCACGATGGGTGCACTTGCCCATATGTGTGTTTAGTGTTAGTAAAATATCGTGTTTTATAAATTTAAAACTTGGCTAAAATAAGTGTTAAAGGGGCTTAAAATATACACCTAATATATATAACACTTTACCGCACATCAAGTTTTTGGCGCCGTTGCCGGGGACACAAGGATTTTAAGAAAGTTAGGAATCAACGGCCTAATCATATTTTTATTTTTCTTTTTAAATTTTTAGGATTTTCTTAGTTTTTCAGCTTCTCAGAGCTTAGCACGGGCCGTGCCCGCTGAACACGCCCCCGTGCTAAATCATTGGAACTGGCAATCCTGTTTTAAGTCAGACAGTAAGCTGAACACGGGGCCCTGCTCACTCAACACGCCCCCGTGCCCAAGATTCACTTACTGAAAACAGAACCGTTAGATCCCGACGGTTGGTAATTTCTGACATAAACATGAGTGATAGTAATTGTTTTTACTTTCGGCACTCTTATGGTACGTGGTGTCAATTATGTGGAGGCGAACATAAAGAATTAGAATGTTACTTTCTAAATTATAGGCCCAACTACATAGACCCACCGATTCCTTATAACCTTAAGAGGGGCGAAAGTAAAAATAAGCATTATTTCTCCCTCGAATGCGCCCAGCCAGATATTCTAGGAGAAATGCTCCTTGACGAGTTATTTCAACTAGAAGAGCTAATTCTGAATTGGTTAAAAGAGCTTAGGGAGGATTTTATTGATCCGCCCCAAGACGATGACCATGAAGAAATGTTGGAACCGCATTCCAACAACCTCGTTGCTCCCGAAAATACCTTCATACCTAGCAAAGACGTGGACGATAGTCGTCCCTGTGCCGATTGTGCCGTGAAGGACTCTCCATCGACTTCGTTCGGTGCATACATAGACCTGAGCGATTCGGCATACACCTTCTTTAACGAGAGCCCGGGAAAGGGTTGGACTTGTCCACCTAGAATGAAAATAGGAATTACCCTCACCGACAACCTCTTGCGTTCTCGCCTTAGTCTAGGACAATTAAGGTATCTAAGGCACTTTGGGGTTGTTCCAACCAATCAGGAGCCACCCGATGCTAGTGAGTTCCTTAAAAATCTAGACAACTTCATAAAACAGTCCCTCGACACGGGGCCGTGTCCAGCCAACACGCCCCCGTGTGCACCAAAAGATTCCCTTCTGATCAGTACGTCAGAATACGGACAAACTGTGTCAGAACTCCACCTGCACACAGGGTCGTGTCCAATGGACACGGGGCCGTGTCCAGGATGCTATCGTTTTCTATAAATGCAGCCAAGAATTCTGCACATTTGGACCAACTTGGGACAGAGATTTGAAGGAATCTTCTCCCAACTATCCTAGGTAAGTCTAAAAGAAGGTTCCAACAACCCATCTTGTCCTTTCCTCTTCTAGCCATTTCCTTCTTCTCCATCTTTCTCCAAGAACTACCATTAAAAGTTTGAATTCTTCCAAATTTGTGGTAGGGATTAATGAGTTTTGTTCAAGGAATCTTGGTAAAAATATGTTATGTAACATTGTTTTAAGTTATTAATGTCTAAAAAGACCCCACAAGTTCAGAAAATAACTTAAAATTTCAAGTTTCCTTGCTCCAAAATTATGCAGAAAGATGAACACGGGGCCGTGCTCAATGAGCACGGGGCCGTGCTCAATGAGCACGGGGCCGTGTCCGGTCATTGTTTCATCAAATAAACTATTTTTCAGTTTATTTTTCGTAGGATGTCGAGTGAAAACAACGAAACATCTTCCGTACATTCATCAAACAGCCGAAGAGGAAGGAGGCCCTCCGTTGAAGCTACACTTGTGCACTATGTGATAGCATTAAGGGAGGCTCTCGACGAAATGACATCAGTAGAGGAGGTCCTAATCGACCGTATTAACGATCTTACGGTGGGACTCGAAAGCAGCTTCCAAGAAATTAACCTCTTGCACCAGAGGTTAAATATTCTTGTAGCACCCCCGATGGAACCAGTCCTCCCTCAACAGGATTGGAACCTGGCACTCGGAATTAACAACCCTACCGGGTGGGAAGATTTGCCAGCGGAACCTCCCGTGGAACACCAACAAGAGATCCCGGTGGAAATCGAAACTCCTCAAACCAATGCCAATGAGCCTTCTTTTCTCCTTCCAAGGGAGGTGGAAGAGTGGCTCGCCAACGTGTGAGGAAAGCCGCACCCGGAAGAAGGAGTTCTAAAAGGCCTTGTCTAACCAAGATTAGTAGCTTCTTGGAAATTTTGCTAATTAAAATAAAGTAGAGGCTAGAACTCCATGGTTTAGTATTTCTTTGTTTTGATATCTAGTTTAATCTTAATTTAGGACTATGTAAGGTCTCTCTATGATGCAATGAAATGATGATTTTTAAAGTTTGGATGGTTCATAATGAATAAAACAAACTCATGGTGGTAAGGGATGAAGAGGGGGAACGAGAAAAATGACCTCATGCACAAGAACAAGGCAACCCGACAATTTTCTCCATTACAGAAGGTTCAACACGGGCCGTGCCCAACCAACACGGCCCCGTGCTGAACCCCCTGCAGAAAAATGCCCAGTTCAGGTAACTGGACACGGGCCGTGTTCACCAGACACGCCCCCGTGTCCAGGCTTTTGTTTCTTTTCTTTAATTTTTGTTACTGGCACCTGAACACGGGGCCGTGTTCGGTCCCCACGGGGCCGTGTCCGGTCCCCACGGGGCCGTGTCCAGACTGCCAGTAACATAAATCTTTGCTTTTAACACCATTTTACACATCTAATCAACCTAAAAATTTATTTTTGGGACACATTGAGGACAATGTGTAATTTAAGTGTGGGGGGGGGGATGCTAAAACCTTGAAATTTTGCAAGTCCTAAATACAAGCTTTACACAAAACTCTATTGGAACTGCTAATCACCCCAAAAATTTTTCAAAAATTTCATTTTTTTTACTTGTCTAGGTTTAACTCGGGAAATTCAAGTTCTCAAAAAGGTTATATTTTTACGAATTTACAACCGATAGCGTCGTGATAAAAAGAACCAACATAAGAAAATTATGAAACGGCATGACAAGCTTAGTTAAAATTTAATTATATATACTTGATCACATAAAAACCCATTCCCACAAAAGTGAGTTTTGAGCCTTTATTGAGCATACAAATTTACATTTTTAGACTAAATGCTCATTTTTCGTTTCTTGTGTGAATAGCCGCTTGGTTCTTACGACTCTAGAACTTGCCATGACGATACATTCCCGGTCCTTATCAACTTAAACCCGAGTAAGTAAATGATGGAGGCATTAGGACTAACCCTTTTTTCTTCTACACCATTATTTTTTTCTTTTTCTTTTACCACCTACCCAAAAATCCCCCTAGTTAGCCCCTTTGAGCCTAAACCTTTTCATTTCATAACCCAAACCAAACACCCTTTTTACCCACCAAAACCTTTTTCATTTTTAACCCTTTGTTTTAGTAACAAGTTCGGTTTTTTTTTCGTATGATTGAAAAAAAAAATGTGTTGATGATGAAGCAAAAGAAAATAAACAAACAAGTCCATCAAAAATACCTTTGTTTGAATAAAAGCTTCATCAGAATAAAATGTTACAAAAATAGAAAATCCTACGAAAACCGACACTTGTTACGCTTTTTCACCCTTTTTCTACTAACCACTAACCACTAACCCAACCACCTACCTTTAACCCAAGCCTAACCCTTCACCCACAAAGTCCTCTTGATATTTACAAAGGTATAAAAGTTAAAAAGGAGGAGGATTGATTGCTTGGCAAGCCTATGGTAGGAGTAAGTTCCATGCCGCTCTCGAGTGATTCACTAAACATACACCTTCGGCCGAGTGTGAGTGATTTCTCCCGTGAGGTATGTGAACTTGTATATAAATGGAATTTTAAAAAAGGCATGTTATGCCCAAATAAGTAATTTCTCCTATGAAAAGTTCTAAACAAATCATAACGAATAGGATTGTAAATAGATAAAAATAAAACCCAAAAAAAGATCTTGGATTCCCAACACTCTATGACAAGCCCAAAACCTTCTCTTCTACCCATTCCATTTGGGAGTGTAAGCCACATATTAAAGAGTTTTGCTTGAGGACAAGCAAAAGTTCAAGTGTGGGGGTATTTGATGTGTGTAAAATGCAACATATAAATTACATCAAATGAGGCATAAAACTAACCCTTTTTAAGTACTAATGTTGGAAAAAGAGTGTTTTTGTCTTCCTTTTGTATTTTCAGGATTAAATGAGCTCAAATTCACAAAAGAAGCAAAAAGACAGCTAAATCTAACATAAATACAAGAAAAGGAACATAAGTGGACTGCCCGACCCCTCAACGGCATCTTCCCAAGCAAAATAGAGAAGACAGAAGACTGAACACGCCCCGTGCTCAGCCAGCACGGGGCCGTGCCCAAGAAGCAGCAGAAAAGACAAACCTATAGAAGCTTCTATTGCCCACCACGGGCCGTGTCCAGTGAACACGGGGGCGTGGCGAAAGTACAGCAGGCGCATTAATTGTAATTGCGAATTATAATTAATGAAGAGAGAGAATGTCAGACAGGCACGGGGCCGTGTCCAGTGGACACGGGGCCGTGCCCAGCCTTCTGTTCAGCCTATAAATAGGAGTGCTTGGTTTCATTTCAACTCATCCCTTGGCACACCACCTCTCTCACACTTCACCCACCACCCACCACCACCATAACACCATCATCCACCACCATCATCCATTGTCCATCATAGAGTGTGTGAGTCGTCTCGGGATCCAAGATTGATCGTAAGAGTTCTTGACAATCAAGGCCATGTTTGCCTAAGTCTCTTACATCACTTGGTGAAGACAAAGTGTCTAGTATAATACTTTTTATTTCTAATCTTTTGCACTTTTTATTTGGTTTTGTATTAATGACTTTAATAACTAGTTACTTATGTTGAAGGTGATCTTTCCTTATCGTTTATCCGTGGTGTCTTGGCATTATTTTACTGTCTATATAAAATAAAAGATTTTCACCATTCATATCTCCACGGTCTATATGGAGGTATGTTGGCTACCTGGTCGGGGGTTAAGGGAACGGTTTGGTAAAGGTCTTGCCATTGTTCAGCGTTTAGAGGTCCTGCAATGGACCTGGGTCAAATTTAGTAGGACCTCCTTCAATGCTTCACGGTATTGGATGGGGGGGGGTCCAAACTCTTTGATCCCCTCATAAGTTAACTACTATTAATACTATAACCCGGCTATTTAGGACTGTATACCTACTGACTCAGACTACTTAGCCGAGGGTAACGTCACCGCCAAAAGCGGGGCCTACCACAATATTGCATTAATAACTTAATTCATTATCTTCCAATAATCCACCCTTTTAGGATTGTATCCTTGCTGACTCAAACTACTGGGGTGAGGGTAACGTCACCTTCAAAAGAGGGGCCTACTACAATAACTAAGATAATCTCTTAATTATGTGCAAAAGTGCGGAAATAATCAAAGGTTATACTAGATACGAGTCGGAACCAAGTGATTCATCTTGTCTATCTGTTTTTCTTTTTATTTTACTTTTCAGCATTTTAGTTAGTTTTTATTTTTCTTAGTTTAAAAAAACATTTTTCTAAACGTTTTATTTTGATTAGACGTTGAGGATAAACCGGTACTAAAAGCTCTTGTGTCCTTGGACGACCTTGGTATCTTGCCAACACTATACTACGCTCACGATGGGTGCACTTGCCCATATGTGTGTATAGTGTTAGTAAAATATCGTGTTTTATAAATTTAAAACTTGGCTAAAATAAGTGTTAAAGGGGCTTAAAATATACACCTAATATATATAACACTTTACCGCACATCAAGATTTTTGAAGATTTTTATTTATTTTTAGGCTGAGCATAACATAGGGTTATAGCTTTGATTTGATAATTGTCGGTTTTGCCCTTTTGGCCTATAAAATGAGTTTTACATAATATTTTGATACCAAACCTTTTGCTACTGATTTTATATAATAAATAAAATATTTTGAGTCTTCTGGAATGATAAAAATATCAGCTTTTCTTTAAAAACCTGGAAATCGCTTAAAACTGTCATTTTACGCGTTTAAAACACATAGTATGTATTAAAACCATTTTTCTCATATAAGACTTAATACCTACTGATGTTTTAAGAGATTTTTTATATTTTAACAGTAAGCAAAAGTTTTAAACTTAGATTTCAAATTTTGACCTTTAAAGCTTATGTGAAATTACCAAAATGCCCCTACGGTGCATAGTTTGGTTATAAAAGGTAAATTTCACATATATGCCATACCCTACTGTTATGACTTATAAAAATAAGTATTTTTACTGATTATATCAGACCTGAAACTCAACTTTATATTTAAACTCTTTTATAACCTTTAAAATGACCAAAATACCCCTACGGGGCATAATTTGAGTTTAAATCCATTTTGGGCATAATGGATGGTATCCTACTGATATCACAACATGTTTAAGGTATATTAACTTAGGAAACCTCTTCATGACTCATTTGGTTACCCGTTACGCATTATTCGCGTTCGGTGCGGTTTATGTAACTTGTTTGCATAAATTAGCCAAAACGGGTCAAACCTGATCGTTTTTATCTCAAAATCCAGAATGTGTTTAGTTTACCCATATTATACAAGTATACAAACTTGTCGGGTCTAAACCACACTCTAATCCGGTCATCGCTTAATCGTGCGTTTTGAACCGTATATCTTCCTTTAAAACTAACCGGTCTAAGTTTAAGCTTAATCAAGACCCGTTAGGAATCTAATAGGTTATTAAAACCTTCGTTCCAGATTAGGAGCCCGGTAAAAGCTACTTGCACTCGCTATTTGTGAAATATACTTGCTCAGGTAAATACTTTTAACTTATTTTCCCTGTACGGGCTTGGGATACGGTATTATAATAATACCGCTTGGTCGGGTATGTAGTTGTTTAAATCGGATTGTGATTAATATATTTACATAACCCGTTTTAATTTGTTTTATTTGGTATATGGCCCTTGGGGGGTTAATGACCATGTTCCGGATATCCTTGGCATCATTCATTGAAATGGCCACGACCTAAGCACGGGGTGTAGGCATACACCTGACAGTTGCATATGTAAAAACTGGTAACCCACTTTAAGGAATTACCCTTGTGGGCATTATGCCTGTGACGTGTCAGTTAATCTTGTCCGGCTCTTCTAACCGGCCCTGACGGACGACAAATAAGTAAAACTGTATGCAAGATTATTTTTAAATAATTGTCCCAAGTTATAAAAGATATTTTTGTGCCTTGTGCATTCAAATCAATTTTCTTAAACTCTTTTCAAAATGAGTCGGTTAATTGTATTTACCAGTGTAAACTGACGTATTTTCCAAAAAGGTTAAGTGTAGGTACTAGACGGAATAGGCTGGCTACTCCCGGCATCATTAAACAAGTCTTGCAAGCTTAGATTTTAAAATCTGTTGAACAATGATCCTTTTTAACTTTTGATCCTCCTGTGGATCCTTTACAGACCGTTTGTAATACTTTGATATTACTTTTTATTCGGTTTGTAATGTGATTCATCTTTTGCTTCCGCTGTGCATTTAAATTGTGTTGTTTGACTATGATGATATCAACTACGTTACGATACTCCCCACCGGGCCCACCGATAATACGTGGAAATATCGGGGTGTGACAGGTTGGTATCAGAGCCAACGTTGAGTGAATTAAACACTAGCCTTTTGTGTTTAATCTCAATGACACAGTTTGCACATTTCTCGACTTCCGAGTCTAGACAAAGAACTTAGGACTAATCCAAATTTGTTTTTATTTCTAACTTTGTCCTTTATATTTATTTGTTGTTCTTTTGTTTGTTTTGACAGGACCTACAACCATGCCGCCAAGATTCCGAGGTAGAGGTAGAGGCAAGGGGCCATTCGTCGCCCCCAACGATCATGAGGCCGGGCCTTCACACCGGCGAACTCCATCGGACTCATTAAGCAAAAGTCCTCAGGAAAACTGGAGGACCCATGTAGAACCCGTGAGGCGTTCAGTCTCGCTGAGCTCCTCACCTTCTTACCAAAATTCTTACGGGCCTCAATCGGAAAATGAGCCCTTCTTACGGGCCTCAATCGGAAAATGAGCCCCACAACTCACACCATTCTTTTATACCCCTCCAAAGCCACAACTCACCCTTCAACGACCCAACACCCTACTTCCAAAGTCGGTTCAACCCGGCAAACCTAGTTGAAGAGCCAATGGGTTATAACCCGTTGGGACCGGAGGACCATTTCTCCATGGACATGGAGGAGGATCCAGAACCTGCCCAACCACCAACTGGAACACCTACACACCCCATCGAGATTTCGGATGGGTCACCCTTTCTTAGATCACCTTATAGTGGTCCCGACAGCTACGAGGCGAGGTTTACCCAATACGACTGGGTGTTTACTCCCAGTTATCACTCGTCTCCGCATCAGCAGCAGCAGCAGCAGCCACAGCAGGATCCCTCCGAGGATTCCCGTTTTGTAGCGGTCACTCCACCGCCACCACCACCAGTGCAGCAACAGCCTCCGGAGCCACCGAGGCGTAGAAGATCAACCGCACGGATGTCCGTGCGAGGGGGAGTCTGGATCAGCACCCCTCAGCATTCAAGTGGCAGTCATTACCCGCCACTATATGAAGACCCACAAATGGGTGGGCCTTCTAACCCCGTTTCTGAGGTGCAGTCTACGCCGGTCGCACCACCACCAGTGGGTTATAACAACCCAATCCCTGCATATACCTGTGCAGCGACATACAACCCTTTCGAGCAGCCAGCCCATACTAACTACAACTACGCCGAAGTTGACCCATACCTTACGGAAGCAAACTACAATGGTCTTCATCCCGAGGGGCCCTTTGGAGTCCCATATCAAGCTGGATATCCACCCTATGGGTATCAACAACCGCCACCTCCTCAACCTCCGCAGTATCAGCAGCCCCTGCAGCCACCAGTGATATCACCACCGCAGCAACAGGAGATTCTTCAAAGGTTTAGTCAGGTGGAGGAGGAGGTTCGGGAAGAGCGTAGGCAAAACCAAGGAATTCTCAAGGGTCTGGCAAGCTTAATCAAGGGGAAGGGCAAAAAGGGTCATTAAATCCTTTATTTGTTTATTTGTACTTCTTTAATGTTTAATCAAGTCCCTGCCTGGACATCTGTTTCTGTAATCAGTCCCTGCGAGGACTTGTATTTCCTGTTAGCCCCTGCGTGGGCATGTCTTTTCTGTTTAGCCCCTGCGTGGGCAAGTATTTCTGTTAAGTCCCGTTTAGGGCAAAATGTACTCCTTTTAAATTTAATGGCATGTTGTAATTTAAATTTCATTTTATCATTATATGCATAAATGTAAAATGTATGAAATAAATAAATAAAATTCAAAATATGTTATTCCTTTTACAAGGTCTGCCTTTAAATATTAAATAAGAATCTTAAAGGGTATAACCTAGCATGCATGTCATTATAAGACCTGGCCATAATGGTAAAACCTGTTTAAAAAGAGATTCAAATCCTTGTTAACATCTGAAAACATGTTAACATTCCTGGCTGATGTGATTCGTAAAATCACACGTGTCATTCTTATATTGGATTATTCTAATTCCTTCTTTATTATTAAACATCCATTTGTGATGTAATGCCTACGGGCCATAATTATTGTCATATAAAACAAAAGACAGTCGTAGCCTATAACTCCCTGTTAAGAAAGGTAATGAACTACGATTCAAGCCTTAATACCTCGATCCTATAAGATCTTGACTTATAATTTGAAAATGTCCATGTGACTTGGCCTTCTGTGCCATTATTATATTATAACTAAGGATTATTAATGAAAAATCCTGAATGAAATACTTAACAAATTAGCCAATATGGTTCTTTAATACCATGGTTAATAAATTAATAAGATGACAAATCTATTATATACCTCTAAGAGATTATTGTCATCATTTTATATAGCAATCAAGCTACATGGCAGAATCTGAAGAAATCAACAGTCACCCAAGGGAAAATCATGATACCACCAGGATCAACGTAACTGGTGCGGAACTTCAAGCATTGATTGATAATGTTGTTACCAAGGCCATAGATAGGCAATTAAATGAGTCAAATGGTACTCGAAGCAAGGCCTCATCTGTACCCCATTCTAAACCTAAGACTCACTCTGAGGCTCATAGTAAACCACCATCAAAGAAGAATGATGACCGACACTCTTCAAACCAGCATAGTGTTCCGCTTAAGAAAATTGTATTGGGCCAGGAGCCACGTACAAAGACTTGCTCCTATAATTATTTCGTATCCTGTAAACCCCGAGATTTCACTGGGGAAAAAGGAGCTATCGACTGCATGACGTGGTTAGACGAGATGGACACCGTAGTTGACATTAGTGGTTGTGCCGATAAGGATGTTGTGAAGTATATATCTCAGTCGTTTAAAGGAGAAACACTAGCCTGGTGGAGGTCACTAATCCAGGCTACTGGGAAGATCCCGTTGTACAATCTGTCATGGGATCTGTTTGTTACTCTCATCAAGGAGAATTACTGCCCTCAGCATGAGGTTGAAAAGATTGAGTCCGACTTCTTATCATTGGTGATGAAAAATCTAGATTGTCAAGCTTACCTCACCAGTTTCAATACCCTGTCTTGACTGGTTCCGTATCTGGTAACACCGGAACCCAAGCGAATAGCTCGGTTCATTGGGGGTTTAGCCCCAGAGATCAAAGCCAGTGTAAAAGCATCTCGACCTGTTACTTTTAGGTCAGCAGCTGATCTATCTCTATCCCTTACTTTGGATGCGGTTAGACTGAGATCGCTTAAGAACTCTGAAGAAAGTAAGAGAAAACGTGAGGACGATAACTCACGACGGTCTGAGAAGAAGCATAAGGGTAACACGGACCACAAGAAGAAGTCTGGGTCCAATAAAGGTAGCCAGCAAGCAGATGAAAAGCCAAAGTGCAAAACCTGCCAGAAGCGTCACTTCGGAAAATGCAGGTTTGAATCCAAGTCCCAGTCAAAACCGTATGCATGTGGGTTATGCAAATCCAAGGAGCACAAGACAATAGACAATAGAGTGCAAGAAGATGAAGGATGCAACGTGCTATAACTATGCCAAAAAGCCTGAAGAAGTCAAAAAGACCAATGCAAGGGTCTTTCGAATGGATGCACGGGAAGCCGTTCAGGATGATAATGTGATAACAGGTACCTTCCTTATAAATGATGTTTATGCAAGGGTGTTATTTGATTCGGGTGCGGATAAGTCATTTGTAGATGATAAGTTTTGTAAGTTGTTGAATTTACCTGTTAAAACCCTAAGCGTGAAATATGAAGTAGAGTTGGCCGATGGTACCTTAGAAACTGCCTCAACTGTGCTAGATGGATGTTTTATATCCATTAGGAACCACTCATTTCCGTTATCCTTGCTTCCTTTGAAATTAGCTGGTTTCGACAGAGTAATAGGCATGGATTGGTTATCTCATAACCAAGCCCAGATTGTTTGTAACAAGAAACAAGTGGTGATCAAGACTCCGTATGGTGAGCCACTTACCATACAAGGAGATACTCAGTATGGGTTGCCGAAGCAAGTGTCGGTGCTTAAGGCATCAAGGTGTATGAAGAAGGGTTGTGTCATTTATATGGCACAGGGGACTATGGATGAACCGAAGCCCAAGATCGAAGACATCCCTGTCATTTCTGAATATCTAGAAGTATTCCCTGAAGAACTACCTGGTTTACCCCCAGATAGGCAAGTAGAGTTTAGAATTGACATTATACCTGGAGCAGCACCTGTTGCAAGAGCACCTTACCGGTTAGCCCCAACTGAGATGAAGGAGTTGAGAACTAAGTTGGATGATTTGTGGCAAAAGGATTTATTAGACCTAGCTCATCTCCCTGGGGAGCACCAATTCTGTTTGTAAAGAAGAAAGATGGATCGATGCGTCTATGCATTGATTATCGTGAGCTAAACAAGGTTACAATCAAGAACAAATATCCATTGCCCAGGATCGACGATCTGTTCGATCAACTGCAAGGAGCAAGTTACTTCTCCAAGATTGATTTGAGATCAGGTTACCATCAGCTAAAGGTTAGAGATGAAGATGTGCACAAGACTGCATTTAGAACTCGCTATGGTCACTATGAGTTCTTGTTGATGCCTTTTGGGCTCACTAATGCACCAGCAGCGTTCATGGACCTCACGAATCGCGTTTGCAAACCCTACTTGGACAAGTTTGTCATTGTCTTCATTGATGACATTCTTATTTATTCAAAGAATCAGGCTGACCATGAGAAGCACCTTCGGTGTATTCTTAAACTTCTTCAGCAAGAGAAGCTTTATGCTAAGTTCTCTAAATGCGAATTTTGGCTTCGTGAAGTCCAATTCCTTGGACATATGGTTAGTGAGCATGGTATCCAGGTGGATCCCGCTAAGATTGAAGCTATCATGAATTGGCAAGAGCCGAAGACACCCACAGAGATTCGCAGCTTCTTAGGCCTGGCAGGATATTACAGGCGTTTTATTGAGAATTTCTCAAGAATTGCAGCACCCCTAACTTCGTTGACTAGGAAGAATATTAAGTTTGATTGGGATCCTAAGCAGCAAGAATCCTTCGATATTCTTAAATAGAAGTTAAGCAATGCTCCTGTATTGACATTGCCTGAAGGAATTGAAGAATTTGTGGTTTACTGCGACGCATCACACACTGGCATGGGGTGTGTGCTAATGTAGAAAGGTAAAGTTATTGCATATGCTTCTCGACAGTTAAAGGTGCACGAGAAGAATTACACCACCCACGACTTGGAGTTGGGTGCCGTTGTATTTGCACTGAAACTTTGGAGGCATTATTTGTATGGTACCAAGTGTGTGATCTATTCTGATCACAAGAGCCTTCAACATCTATTTAATCAGAAGGATCTGAACATGAGGCAACGATGATGGATGGAGACACTGAATGATTATGATTGTGAAATCCGATACCATCCAGGCAAGGCGAATGTAGTCGCCGATGCTTTGAGCAGAAAGGAAAGGGTTAAGCCCATTAGAATCAATGCCAAGAGCATTGAATTAAAAAACAGTTTGAATGAAAGTTTGTTAGCCGCTCAGAAGGAAGCTGTATTAGAAGCTAACTATCCGAATGAAAAGTTGGGAGTCACCGTAGAACAATTATCATATGGTAAGGATGGAATCCTAAGATTGAATGGACGGATATGGGTTCCAATCTATGGAGGACTTCGAGATGTGATCCTTCAAGAAGCCCATAGTTCCAAGTATTCAGTTCATCCTGGAAGTGATAAGATGTACCAGGATTTGAAGGCAAATTATTGGTGGATAGGCTTGAAGAAGTCTATAGCCACTTATGTGGCCAAATGTCTGACATGTGCTCAAGTTAAGGCATAACACCGGAAGTCGTCAGGTTTGCTGCAACAACCTGAACTTCCCACCTGGAAGTGGGAAATGGTGACTATGGATTTTATCACCAAGTTACCGAAGACAAAGCGAGGAAATGATACTATATGGGTGATAGTGGATAGACTGACTAAGTCAGCCCACTTCTTACCTATTAAGGAAACACACAGCTCAGATAAGTTAGCTTAGCTGTACGTGGATGAGATTGTATCTCTCCATGGAGTGCCAGTAGCTATCATCTCTGATAGGGATACGAGGTATACATCTCATTTCTGGAAAAGCTTCCAGCAATCCCTAGGCACTCGATTAAATTTCAGCACTGCATATCATCCTCAAACGGATGGTCAAAGTGAACGTACTATACAGACACTCGAGGATATGCTACGAGCTTGTGTTATTGACTTGGGTAGAAGTTGGGATGATCATCTTCCATTGATTGAATTCTCATACAACAATAGCTATCATTCCAGTATTCAAGCTGCACCTTTTGAAGCTCTGTATGGAAGAAAGTGCAGAACGCCCGTTTGTTGGGCAGAAGTTGGAGATGTCCAACTAACAGGACCTGATATAGTCCTGGAGACGACAGATAAGATTGTACAGATACGAGATCGTCTCAAAACTGCCAGGGATAGGCAGAAAAGCTACGCAGATAAAAGGCGTAAACCTCTGAAGTTCGAAGTTGGTGACAAAGTGTTACTTAAGGTATCACCCTGGAAAGGGGTAATGCGATTTGGCAAGAAAGGCAAGTTAAGCCCAAGATATATAGGACCATTCAAGATCATCGAATGTGTCGGAACAGTGGCTTATAAGTTAAATTTACCTGAAGAGCTCAGTGGTATTCATAATGTATTCCACATCTGCAATCTGAAGAAATGTCTAGCTGATGAATCACTAGTCATACCACATACGGATGTGCACATAGATGAGAGCCTAAAATTTGTTGAGAAACCTTTGTCGATTGAGGATCGACAGGTTAAGACGCTTCAAAGGAAGCATGTACCGATTGTAAAAGTTAAATGGGATGCCCGTAGAGGTCCCGAGTATACGTGGGAGGTAGAGTCCACAATGAAAGAGAAGTACCCTCATTTATTTCAGTAAATCTCGAGGTCGAGATTTCTTTTAAGGGGGTGAGGATGTAACACCTCGCAAAATCATGTCCAATATAGTATCGACACGTGTCATGGACTTTAAACGTGTAACAAATTGAATATGAGGGACTAAAGTTGACAAACGAAGAAAGTATATGTATACAAGGATACAAAGTGTCAACATTTGATAATTTTTCCTTTCAACAACCTTACACGATGTTTATACCCTAAAACAAATGTATCATCAAGCATATGAAACCGTTTGTGGAAGAAAGTAAAAGTTTACAAGACGCGAGGGTTAAATGTGTCAACATGTTTAAGTTATACCTCTGAGTGACCTTTTAGCGAACCCGAAGCCTTGTAACGATTAATTATACTCCCAAGAATAAGTGGTAAAAATTTCACAAGGTTTCGATATTGTATGAGAAAGATACGCTAACTTTCGTAATTAAGGGGTTAAAAGCGTCAACGAGGCAAAACTTGTGTTTTCGGTTACCGTTTAACGAAACCGGACCTAACGATGTTTGGTTATATCTCATGGATCATAGAAATATAAATTTCATGGGTTAAAGGTGCTTAAAATGGAAGAAATTACGCTTTAGAAGGTCCAGGGGGTGAAAATGTCATTTGTTGAAACTTGTTTGCTGGTCCCATACCCCTTGGCGCTGCGCCACCACCTGGGGCACTTCTCCGTCGCGCAACGTGACGGACTGCCAGCTCAGAAAATGTTGTTTGGACGTGGCAGCTTGCATGTTAGCTAGATTCCGCGAGTTTGCCACCCTCTAGCTGCTTGAAACACGTCCCTTAACACTTGTATTCATCCCTGGAGTTGCCATAACACCTGTATCCATCTCCTTGAACCTTCCTAGGCTATAAATAGATCCATTGTTGCAACTTGTGAACTCACATTTGAGCACTTCATTTGAAAAGCTTCCAAACACTTGTTCTGGAGATTCCTGGAGCTCAAGACCACTTCCTAAGGATCCTTAGTCGTGCATAGGACTTCAGTAAGTGTCCTTAATCTCTCTTAATTTAGTTTTAATAGTTTAATGGCCTAAAGTCAAACCCGTCGTAATTAAGGTTTGACTTAGTGATTAATCACTAATGGTCCAGTCAATTCTCGAATTAAAAGTAACTTTGAGTTGGTAATTATGTGGGTAATAAACCCTTAAAAGGGCACCCTCTAATTCCCACTCTAACTAGGTCAATTGTCGGGTCAAACTTGATTAGAAAAAGTCAACAGAAAGCTAATTTTCGCATAAATACATAATTAACAATGTAGAAGCTATGAAACCTGTTTTATCACTTGTATAACTTGGTAATTAATGTAAGAACATGTCTAAGCATGTTCAACCCGACAATTTTCAGTATAAGCTCGGTTCGGAACCGAAAGTCACATAAGTGGACTTTTGCATTGACTTTCAGTTCTGACCCATTAGAGCATATTTTAGAAATTCCTTAGAGCTTTATTAGGACCAGGTTACATGTTAGTATAACCCTCTGTGATTATACAACTTGGTTCGTTAGTTATCCGATTCATATGCATGTTTCCGTTATATGCCTAAATGTTGACCAATATGCCCTTTTGACCTTAAAACAAGAATTTTGAAAATGTGAGAGGATAATAATCTTTATTACTGATTTATAAACATGTCCCTAAATTTTCACATCAGTTTGAGGTCTAGATTAAGAGTTATGCTCAATAGCGTAATTAGAAAGCTTTTTATTAATTAAATGGCGTAATTAGCATAAAGCCTATCTAAACCCAATTTTTGATACCAAAATTTTTACCTACTGATGTAAAATAATATTTTGAGATTTTTGAAGATTTTTATTTATTTTTAGGCTGAGCATAACATAAGGTTATAGCTTTGATTCGGTAATTGTCGGTTTTGCCCTTTTGGCCTATAAAATGAGTTTTACATAATATTTTGATACCAAACCTTTTGCTACTGATTTTATATAATAAATAAAATATTTTGAGTCTTCTGGAATGATAAAAATATCAGATTTTCTTTAAAAACCCCGAAATCGCTTAAAACCGTCTTTTTACGCGTTTAAAACACATAGTCTGTATTAAAACCATTTTTCTCATATAAGACTTAATAACTACTGATGTTTTAAGCAAATTTTTATATTTTAACAGTAAGCAAAAGTTTTAAACTCATATTTCAAATTTTGACCTTTAAAGCTTATATGTGAAATTACCAAAATGCCCCTACGGTGCATAGTTTGGTTATAAAAGGTAAATTTCACATATATGTCATACCCTACTGTTATGACTTATAAAAATAAGTATTTTTACTGATTATATCAGACCTGAAACTCAGATTTATATTTAAACTCTTCTATAACCTTTAAAATGACCAAAATACCCCTACGGGGCATAATTTGAGTTTAAATTCATTTTGGGCATAATGGAAGGTATCCTACTGATATCACAACATGCTTAAGGCATATTAACTTAGGAAACCTGTTCATGACTCATTTGGTTATCCGTTACGCATTATTCGCATTCGGTGCGGTTTATGTAACTAGTTTGCATAAATTAGCCGAAACGGGTCAAACCTTATCGTTTTTATCTCAAAATCCAGAATGTGTTTAGTTTACCCATATTATACAAGTATACAAACTTGTCGGGTCTAAACCACACTCTAACCCAGTCATCGCTTAATCGTGCGTTTTGAACCGTATATCTTCCTTTAAAACTAACCGATCTAAGTTTAAGCTTAATTAAGTCCCGTTAGGAATCTAATAGGTTATTAAAACCTTCGTTCCAGATTAGGAGCCCGGTAAAAGCTACTTGCACTCGCTATTTGTGAAATATACTTGCTCAGGTAAATACTTTTAACTTATTTTCCCTATACGGGCTTGGGATACGGTATTATAATAATACCGCTTGGTCGGGTATGTAGTTGTTTAAATCGGATTGTGACTAATATATTTACATAACCCGTTTTAATCTGTTTTATTTGGTATATGGCCCTTGGGGGGTTAATGACCATGTCCCGGATATCCTTGGCATCATTCATTGAAATGGCCACGACCTAAGCACGTGGTGTAGGCATACACCTGACAGTTGCATATGTAAAAACCGGTAACCCACTTTAAGGAATTACCCTTGTGGGCATTATGCCTGTGGCGTGTCAGTTAATCTTGTCCGGCTCTTCTAACCGGCCCTGACGGACGACAAATACGTAAAACTATATACAAGATTATTTTTAAATAATTGTCCCAAGTTATAAAAGATATTTTTGTGCCTTGTGCATTCATATCAATTTTCTTAAACTCTTTTCAAAATGAGTCGGTTAATTGTATTTACCACTGTAAACTGACGTATTTTCCAAAAAGCTTAAGTGCAGGTACTAGACGGAATAGGCTGGCTACTCCTGGCATCATTAAACAAGTCTTGCAAGCTTAGATGTTAAAATCTGTTGAACAATGATCCTTTTTAACTTCTGATCCGTCTGTGGATCCTTTACAGTCCGTTTGTAATACTTTGATATTACTTTTTATTCGGTTTGTAATGTGATTCATCTTTTGCTTCCGCTGTGCATTTAAATTGTGTTGTTTGACTATGATGATATCAACTACGTCACGATACTCCCCACCGGGAATACGTGGAAATATCGGGGTGTGACAGAGGTGGTGTGCCAAGGGATGGTTTACAAATGAGCCAAGCACCCCTATTTATAGCCTGAACAGTAGCTCGGGCACGACCCAGTGTCCATTGGGCACGACCCTATGTCCATCCTCCTTCTCTTTCTTCATTAATTGCAGTTTGTCTGCATTAGTTGACCACGCCCCCGTGTCCGCTGGGCACGCCCCCGTGTGCAGAAGCGTATCTGTACTATCAAGATTTCCCCAGATTCTGCGAATCTTAGAGTTGACCACGGCCCCGTGTCCGCTGGGCACGCCCCCGTGGTGGGTGATAGAAGCTTCTACAACTTTGTCTTTTCTGCTGACACTTGGGCACGCCCCCGTGCTCATTGAGCACGGGGCGTGTTCAGCCTTCTGTTATCTTGTTTTTGCTTGGGAAGATGCTGTCGGGGGGTCGGGCATGCCACGTTTGTTCCTTTTCTTTTATTTATGTTAGATTTAGCTGCCTTTTTGCTTCTTTTGTTCATTTGAGCTCATTTAATCCTGAAAATACAAAAGGAAGACAAAAACACACTTTTCCAACATTAGTACTAAAAAAAGGGTTAGTTTTATGTCACATTTGATGTAATTTATATGTTGCATTTTGCACACATCAAATACCCCCACACTTGAATCTTTGCTTGTCCTCAAGCAAAACTCTTTATAATGTGGCTTTACACTCCCAAATGGAATGGGTAGAAGAGAAGGTTTTGGGCTTGTCATAGAGTGTCGGGATTTCCAAGATTCTTTATTAAGTTTTATTTTTATTTATTTACAATCCTATTCGTCATGATTTATTTAAAACATTACATAAGATAAATTACTTATTAAGGCATAACATGCCTTTTTAAAATTCCATTTATATACAAGTTCACATACAAATTTATCATTGACTTTTTGACCTTTTCTCTCCGTACAACTCAACTTCTCTCCGGGGGAATTCTCATTGACTTTTTGACCTTTTCTCTCCGTACAACTCAACGACCACTTTTTTACTCCGGCCAACTTTCGTTTCGCCACCGGTTTAATCCGGCAACTTTTCTCCTTTTTCTTCTTTTTTGCAGGTCCTGTTCCAGCCCAAGTTCTTCTTCTCTCCGTTCCTCACCGAACATTCGTATTGCGAACACAAATCAAGACAGGCTTACGCCTCCAATATCTCCGACGAGTTCAAGAAGTATTTTCTGTTCACATCTCCAGCCACAGACGATTTTTTCCGGTGGCAGTGTCTTACCACAACACCCAGGTGCAGTCGACCCTCAGCATAACTATACATATACATATAACATACATGCTAATTATACATATAACTATACAAATCACCTACCCACCGTCTCAAACACACACAATTCACACAACACCTTCAATTTCAACAGCATCACAATCATACCCGTAAGTCTGTTCCATTAATGTATCTGATATCACAACACCTTCAATTTCAATAGCATCCCTAGGGTTTTGATCCGGTTAATTTGAAGAAAAGTTTTGACATAATTTCTCGTTCTAGGATTTCGAAATTAGGCGTTTTTGTCTCTGCGATATAATAATATTGTTTTAGAAGATTAGGTTATTTAGTTGTTTAGCTTTTGCATTGCATCATCGAAACTGTGAATCGTCGAAATTAGGCGTTTTTGTTCGTTGCTATATAATAATATTTTTTCAGGCCAGGTGCTTTCGTTTCAAAAAAAAAAAAAAAAAAACCCTGAATATAAAGTCTAATAATAATAGCAGACATTTTGTGTGCCTCTTGTGTGGCTTATTGTGTTTTCGTGTTAACTTGGTCATAGTCATCTACGCTATTTATTGTCATTGCGTGCTTGCTGTTTCGGATTATATAGTTTTGCCCTTTGTGTACTTTGTGTTGCACGTTGTTTGTTACCTTGTGGTTAGTTATTAGCTGTAACCATAAACAACAGAAACCATGACTTTTACTTGAGATCATGTCCAAGGACGAGAGGTGCAGGTAAGGGTAAAGTTAGAGGGTGTAGTTTATGGGTGGCATCTTGGAACGTAGGAACACTTAGTAGTAAATTGTTGGAAGTGATAGACGCACTTAAAAGACGTAGGGTACAGATAGCGTGCCTTCAGGAGACTAGGTGGAAAGGACATAGAGCAGAAGAGCGGAATGGGTATAAGTTGTTGTATTCCGGGTCTGATGGGGCCAAGAACGGAGTAGGATTTTTGGTGTCTATAGAATTGCCTAAGAATGTAATTGAGGTGATACGACACAACGATAGAATTATGGCACCAAGGTTAGTATTAGGTGAGCAAGTAGTGACAGTGGTATGCGCCTATGCACCGCAAGAGGGACTAGGAGAACAAGAGAAAAGAGAGTTCTGGGATTGTCTAGATGTAGTAATAAGGGCCATACCTGGGGAGGAGAAAATTTTTATAGGAGGAGATTTTAACGGGCACATTGGTAAGGATAGTGATGGCTTTGACTTGGTACATGGGGGTTTTGGTTTTGGCGATAGGAATGACCCTGGTAGAGACCTTCTAGACTTCGCGGCTGCTCACGGCCTAGGTATTGTAAACTCGTTCTTTAGGAAGAGGGAATCTCATTTGATCACTTTCAGCAGCGGAGGACGTAACACGCAAATCGACTATCTTTTGATGAGGCAGGAAGATCGACGGATGTGGATGGACTGCAAGGTTATACCAAGGGAGACTGCAGCGACTCAACACCATTTGCTGGTAGCAGATATAGCCATAAAAGTAAGGCTGTCTGAGGGGGAGAGGAAAACCCGACCTAGGATCCGTTGGGGAGACCCGAAGGGAGAAAAACTTATGATGTTTAGAGATAAAGTTAACTTGATGACATCAATGCAACTAGGTGACGACACAAACCGGATGTGGGAGGATATGGCGACTACAATCACTACGGTGGCGAATGAGACGCTAGGGGTAACAACAGGAAATACTAGTGGGCATAAGGAGTCCTGGTGGTGGAACGAAGACGTGCATGCCAAAATAAAGGATAAGCAACAGAGTTTTAGAGATCTTTTGAGATGCACAGATGAGGAGGAGTGGCTAAGGGTGAGGGAGATATACAAGAAGGCAAAAAGGGAAGCGAAAAAGGCGGTGACCGAGGCAAAAAACACCGCCTATAAACAATTGTATGAACGTTTGGAAATAAAAGAGGGGGAGCATGATATGTTCAAGATTTCAAAAGCTAGGGAGTGAAGAAGACAGGATCTAGGAGTAGTAAAGTTTATCAAAGGAGAGGATGGAAGTGTTTTAGTCAAGGCACATGACATTAAGTTGAGATGGCAAACCTACTTCCATAATCTTTTCAACGACGGTAGGGCATACCAACAAGATAGCAGCAATCCCAGAACTCAAAGGCGACAACAGAATAATTGCTACTGCAGGAGGATCACACATGAAGAGGTGAGGATGGCACTTAGGAAGATGGGAAAAGGCAAGCCAGTAGGTTTGGACAACATACCGATTGAGGTGTGGAAGTGTTTGGGGGAAGAAGGAGTCCGATGGTTAACACTTTTATTCAATAGTATTTTCAAGACTGGAAAAATGCCAGATCAGTGGAGGAGTAGTGTAGTGGTTCCTTTATACAAGAAAAAAGGAGACGCTCAATTTTGTGGGAACTACAGAGGAATCAAACTACTAAGTCACACTATGAAGCTCTGGGAGAGGGTAATTGAAACTAGAATTAGAAGAGAAACACATGTTTCAGTAAACCAATTTGGATTTATGAAAGGGAGGTCAACTACAGAAGCGATACATATTCTAAGGAGATTGATGGAAAAATATAGAGCGAAGAAGCAAGATTTACATATGGTGTTCATCGACCTTGAAAAGGCATATGACACTGTCCCACGACAACTGATTTGGGATAGTTTGGAGGGTCGAGGGCTATCTGGGAAGTATATTGACATAATTAAGGATACATACGATAGAACGGAAACTAGTGTCCGCACACCTATAGGGGATATAAACTCCTTTCCTGTGGCGGTAGGACTCCACCAAGGGTCTGCGTTGAGCCCTTTTCTATTTGCGGTGGTCTTAGATGAGTTATCCAAGTTGATCCCGGAGCCAGTCCCGTGGTGCATGCTTTTTGCAGACGATATTGTGTTGATTGCAGAAACTAAACAGTGCCTGAACGCGAGGGTAGAGGAGTGGCGAGTCGCTCTAGAGGGCAAGGGCCTAAGGATTAGTCGATCTAAGACTGAGTATCTAAACTGTGTTTTCAGTGGTGTAGCCGATGACGATGACACCCAAATCACCATTGAGGATCAATTGGTCCCACAGGCAACTAAATTTAAGTATTTGGGGTCGTTTATACAAAGGGATGGTGACATAGATAGTGATGTAACCCATCGCATACAGGCTGGCTGGTGTAGATGGAGGGCAGCAAGTGGAGTATTGTGCGATAGGAGATTCCCAACTAAACTAAAAGGGAAGTTTTACAGGGTAGCAGTTAGGCCAGCTATACTATATGGAACAGACTGTTGGGCTATCAAGAAGACACAAGCGCGCAAGATGGAGGTAGCAGAGATGAGGATGCCAAGGTGGATGTGTGGACACACGAGGTTGGATCGAATAAGAAATGAGGTTTTTAGGGAAAGATTAGGAGTGGCTAGTATATCGGAAAAGATTAAGGAGGGGAGATTGAGATGGTTTGGGCATGTGAAGCGGAGGCAAATGACGGCACCAGTTAGAGTGGTGGAAACTCTTATTGTGGAGGGGAGGGGAGGAAGAGGCAGACCCAAACTGACACGGGAAGAGCAGATTAGGCATGATTTACTAGAGTTGCATCTTTCCGAGGACATGGTCCAAGATAGGACTTCGTGGAGGCGTAGGATTAGAGTTAAGGACTTCTAGAGGATATTGCAGTAAGGTCTTAGGAGTATTTTTGGGACGTAGGTTTTTCTTATTCTTTAAGTGACTGTACGAGCGATTGACTTCTTGTGTTTATGCCGGAATGAGGTTGTATGCTATTATACATGATTTACATTATACTGTGTCACTCTGATCACTTTCTTGGTATAGGTGACTGCTTTTTTTTTTCTATATTCTATTTGTCTATATTCTTTGACTTGATGTGTTGGTATGTTGTTCGTCTTGGAGCCGAGGGTCTCTTCTGGAAGCAGCCTCTCTATCCCTAGGGATAGAGGCAAGGTCTGTCTACATCCCACCCTCCCCAGACCCTATAAGTAGCTTTGCTATTTGTGGTATTTACTGGATATGGTAGTTGTTGTTGTTGGTTATACAAGTTCACATACCTTACGGGGGATCACAAAACACTCGGCCGAAGATGTATTTTAGTGAATCACTCGAGAGCGGCATGGAACTTACTCCTACCATAGGCTTACCAAGCAATCAATCCTCCTCCTTTTTAACTATATACCTTTGTAAATATCAAGAGGACTTTTGGGTGAAGGGTTAGGCTTAGGTTAAAGGTAGGTGGTTGGGTTAGTGGTTAGTAAAAGGGCGAAAGGCGTAAAAAGCGTCGGTTTTCGTAAGACTTTTTATTTTTGAATTTTTTATTTTATTTTGATGAAGCCATTATTCAAACAAAGTTAATTTTTGATAAACTTGTTTGTTTATTTCTCTTTTGCTTCATCATCATCATCATTTATGTATATATATATATATATATATATTTGAATGTCATAAGAAAAACCGAGCTTGTTACTAAAACAAAGGGTTAAAAATAAAAAGGTTTTAGTGGGTGAAATGGTGTTTGTTTTGGGTTATGAAATGAAAAGGTTTAGGCTCAAAGGGGTTAACTAGGGAGATTTTGGGTAGGTGGTAGAAAAAAAGAAAAATAATGGTGTAGAAATAAAAAGGGTTAGTCCTAATGCCTCCGTCATTTACTTACTCGGGTTTAAGTTGGTAAGGACCGGGAATGTATATATATATATATATTTTTGAAAGTCATAAGAAGCGTCGGTTTTCGTAAGACTTTTTATTTTTGAATTTTTTATTTTATTTTGATGAAGCCATTATTCAAACAAAGTTAATTTTTGATAAACTTGTTTGTTTATTTCTCTTTTGCTTCATCATCATCATTTATGTATATATATATATATATATATATATATATATATATATATATATTTGAAAGTCATAAGAAAAACCGAGCTTGTTACTAAAACAAAGGGTTAAAAATAAAAAGGTTTTGGTGGGTGAAATGGTGTTTGTTTTGGGTTATGAAATGAAAAGGTTTAGGCAAGTTCTAGAGTTGTAAGAACCAAGCGGCTATTCACACAAGAAACGAAAAATGAGCATTTAGTTTAAAGATATGTATTTCTATGCTCAATAAAGGCTCAAAAATCACTTTTTGTGGGAATGAGTTTTTATGTGATCAAGTATATATAATCAAATTTTAAATAAACTTGTCGTGCCGTTTCATAATTTTCTTATGTTGGTTCTTTTTATCACGACGCTATCGGTTGTAAATTTGTAAAAATATAACCTTTTTAGAACTTGAAATTCCCAAATTAAACCTAGACAAGTAAAAAAAATAAAAAGATTTTTGAAAAAATTTGGGGTGATTAGCGGTTCCAATAGAGTTTTGTGTAAGACTTGTATTTAGGACTTGCAAGATTCAAGGTTTTAGCATCCCCCCCACACTTAAATTACACATTGTCCTCAATGTGTTCCAAAAATAAGTTTTTAGGTTGATTTATTGTGTAAAAAGGTGTGAAAAAGCAAAAATTTGTGTTACTGGGCGTCTGGACACGGCCCCGTGGTGACCGGGCACGACCCCGTGTTCAGATTGCCAGTAATAAAAGTTTGTAAAAAGAAACAGAAGCCTGGGCACGGGGGCGTGTTCAGTGAGCACGCCCCGTGTCCAGTTACCTGAACTGGGCATATTCTGCAGATTGTGCAACACGGGGCCGTGTTGGGCGGGCACGGCCCGTGCTGAACTTGCTGTAATGAAGAAAAAATTATCGGATGGCTCTGTTTTTGTGCATGGGGTGCTGGTTCAAGTTTCCCTTGTTATCCTTCACCATCTCGAGTGTGTTGTATCCATTACAACATCATCCAAACACCAAATTAATTAAAACCATCATTCATTAAGTCATAGAGAAAATTACATAATGATCCTAAAAAGTTAAAATTCTAGATAAATAGGTCAAAGAAGCACAAGAAATCTAAACCAAGAAGTTCTAGCCTAAAATTTATTCTACTAGCAAAATTTCCAAAGAGATAATTCTCTTGGTTGGATGCGGCTTGAAGAACTTCTTTCTCCGGGCATGGTTCCCTCATACGTCGGCGAGCCACTCCTCTATCTCCCTTGGGAGAAGAAAGGCGGGCTCATTGGCATCGGTTTAAGGGGGTGCAACCTCCACCGGGACTTCTTGTAGATCTTCAAGAGGAGGCTCCACTGGAAGGTCATCCCACCCGGTAGGATTGTTGATTCCAAGTGCTAGGTTCCAATCCTCTTGAGGGAGGATTGGTTCCATGGGAGGTGTTACAAGAATGTTCAACCTCTGGTGCAAGAGGTTGATTTCTTGAAAACTGCTTTCCAACCCCACCGTAAGATAATTTATACGGTCTATTAGGACCTCCTCTACCGATGTCATCTCATCAAGAGCCTCACGTAATGCCATTACATAACGTACGGGAGTTGCTTCAATTGATGACCTTCTTTCCCATCGACTGTTTCTGGAGTGTGCAAAAGAGGTTCCACTGTTTTGACTAGACATTCTACAAAAACAAACCAAAAATAGTTCATTTTAATGAAACAGTAACTTCGGACACGGCCCCGTGCTCAATGAGGACGGCCCCGTGTTCACCTTTCTGCAGATCTTTGGAACAAGGAATCTTGGAGTTTCAAATTATTTTTCCAACTTATGAAGCATTTTTTGAGCAGAAATAACTTAAAACAATGTTGTACAACTTATTTCTAACAAGATTCCTTGAACAAAAACCTAATAAACATCACAATAAAGCTTGGAATCATGGTGATCTCAAGCTTCAATGGAGGTGTTGAGGCAAGAAAGATGAAGAAGAAGGCAATGGATAAAAGAGGAAAGCACAAGATAGTTGTTAGAACCTTCTTTTAGAAAATACCTAGGATGGTAGGTGAGAAGATCCTCTCAAATCTCTGTCTCTGGATGGTCCAAATGTGCAGGATTCTTAGCTGCATTTATAGAAAACGACAGCACGCTGGACATGACCCCGTGTCGGCTGGACACGGCCCCGTGTGCAGGCAAGATCCTGACACATTTTGTCCGTATTCTGACAAAAAGTCAGAAAGGAATCTTTTGGTGGACACGGGGGCGTGTTGACCTGGGCACGGCCCCGTGTCGAAAGGCTGTTTATGAAGTTTGTCTATTTCTAAGGAACTTATCCGGATCGGGCGGTTCCTTACTGGATGGAACAACCCCAAAGTGCCTAAGATACCTTAATTGCTCTAGATTAAGACGAGAACGCAAGAGGTTGTCGGTGAGGGTGATTCCTATGCTAAATGTAGGTGGACAAGTCCAACCCTTTCCCGGGCTCTCGTTAAAGATGGTGTATGCCGAATCGCTCAGGTCTATGTATGCACCGAACGAAGTCGATGGAGAGTCCTTCACGGCACAATCGGCACAGGGACGACTATCGCTCAAGTCCTCGCTAGAGTTAGAGGTAACATCGGGAACAACGAAGTTGTTTTTATTTGAATGCGATCCCAACAATTCTTCTTGGTTATCGTCTTGAGATAAATTATTGAAATCTATCCTAAGTTCTTTTAACCAATTAAGAATTAGATCTTCCATATTGAAATAGTTCATCAAGAAGCTTTTCTCCTAGAAGATCCGGTTGAGAGCATTCGAGGGAGAGATATGGATTATTTTTACTTTCGCTCCTCTTAAGGCTACAGGAAAACAATGGGTCTATATAGTGGGGCTTATAATTTAGAAAATAACATTCTAATTCTTTATGAGAGCCACCACATAATTGACACCACGTACCATAAGAGTGCCGAAAGTAAAAATTATCATTATCACTCATGTTTGTGTCAGAAATTACCAACCGTCGGGATCTTACGGTTCTGTTTTCAGTAACTGAAACTTGGGCACGGGGCGTGTTGAGTGGGCACGGCCCCGTGTTCAGCTTACTGTCTGACTTAAAACAGGATTGCCAGTTCCAAGGATTGGGCACGGGGCGTGTTCAGCGGGCACGACCCGTGCTGAGTTCTGCAGAAGCTGAAAAATTAAGAAAAATCCTAAAAAAAAGAAATAAAAAAAAAACGATTAGGCCGTTGATTCCTAACTTTCTTAAAATCCTTGTGTCCCCGGCAACGGCGCCAAAAACTTGATGTGCGCGAGTGTTATTAGTTTTTAATGTATATTTTAAGCCATTTTTAACAATTTTTAGCCAAGTTTTAAATTTATAAAACACGATATTTACTAACACTAAACACACATATGGGCAAGTGTACCCATCGTGAGCGTAGTATAGTGTTGGTAAGATACCGAGGTCGTCCAAGGACACAAGAGCTTTTAATACCGGTTTATCCTCAACGTCTAACCAAATCAAAAAGTTAGAAAAAAGTTTTTAAACAAGAAAAATAAAACTAACTAAAATGCTGAAAAATAAAATAAAAATAAAAACAGATAGACAAGATGAATCACTTGGCTCCGACTCGTGTTTAGTGTAACCTTTAATTATTTCCGCACTTTTGCACTTTTTAAGAGATTGTCTTAGTTATTGTAGTAGGCCCCTCTTTTGAAGGTGACGTTACCCTCAACCCAGTAGTTTGAGTCAGCAAGGATACAATCCTAAAGGGTCGGATTATTGAAAGATAATTAATTAAGTTATTAATGCATATTATGGTAGGCCCCTCTTTTGAAGGTGACGTTACCCTCGGCTAAGTAGTCTGAGTCAGCAGGGATACAGTCCTAAGTAGCCGGGTTAAAGTATTAATAGTAGCTTACATATGAGAGGATTAAAGAGTTTGGACCCCCGCCATCCAATACCGGTGGGTATTGAAGGAGGTGCTACTAAATTTGACCCAGGTCCTTGCAGGATCTATACACTGAACAAGGCAAGACTCTTACCAAACTGTTCCCTTAACCCCCGACCAGGTAGCCAACATATCTCCATATAGACCGTGGAGATATGAATGGTGAAAATCTTTTATTTTATATAGACAGTAAAATAATGCCAAGACACCACGGACAAACGATAAGGAAGAATCACCTTCAACATAAGAAACTAGTTATTAAAGTCATTAATACATAACCAAATAAAAAGTGCGAAAAGATTAAAAATAAAAAGTATTACACTAGACACTTGTCTTCACCAAGTGATGTAAGAGACTTTGGCAAACATGGCCTTTGATTGTCAAGAACTCTTACGATCAATCTTGGATCCCGAGACGACTCACACACTCTATGATGGACAATTGATGATGGTGGTGGATGATGGTGTTGTGATGGTGGTGGGTGAAGTGTGAGAGAGGTGGTGTGCAAGGGATGGTTTGCAAATGAGCCAAGCACCCCTATTTATAGCCTGAACAGTAGCTCGGGCACGACCCCGTGTCCATCCTCCTTTTCTTTCTTCATTAATTGCAGTTTGTCTGCATTAGTTGACCACGCCCCCGTGTTCGCTGGGCACGCCCCCGTATGCAGAAGCGTATCTGTATTATCAAGATTTCCCCAGATTCTGCGAATCTTAGAGTTGACCACGGCCCCGTGTCCGCTGGGCACGCCTCCGTGGTGGGTGATAGAAGCTTCTACAACTTTGTCTTTTCTGCTGACACTTGGGCACGCCCCCGTGCTCACTGAGCACGGGGCGTGTTCAACCTTCTGTTCTCTTGTTTTTGCTTGGGAAGATGCTGTCGGGGGGTCGGGCATGCCACGTTTGTTCCTTTTCTTGTATTTATGTTAGATTTAGCTGCCTTTTTTGCTTCTTTTGTTCATTTAAGCTCATTTAATCTTGAAAATACAAAAGGAAGACAAAAACACACTTTTTCCAACATTAGTACTAAAAAAATGTTAGTTTTATGCCACATTTGATGTAATTTATATGTTGCATTTTGTGCACATCAGGACTCGTCAAAAGATATTAAATATAACCAAGGTTTGGAAGACGTGTCTCGTCCAGGAATAAGACACCCTGACCAACCCAAATTAGACAAGACACCTACTAAAGCGCATAATAAAACTTGCTCAGATGCGCAAAAGAAGTAAATAATAAACAATATAGGGATAGCTTACCAGCACCAGCAGCAGGTTGTGCAAGCAGATCAGCATCCCGAGGAAGTACAAAATTCTTCACAATACGGTGATACCACAGTTCCTCATCTGGTTTCTTTGCAATAGTAGACATCTTTCCACCTTCCCTCTTGAAAGCAACAACGTACAACGAAACGACTGCACAAAGGGAAAAATTCAAAAAAAAAAAAAAAAAAAAAGAAGGAAGACAAGAAGAAAGGCAGATATCTTACTCTTGCCATCTTCCATATACACTGGCTTATCCTCTCGTTCCATCCTCCAGTTCAGACTCATACTGGCACCAACAAGGGCTTTCTCCGGCAAGGCAATTGAAGGAACATCTTTTAAGTCCTGGTACCAATTTTCATCAACAAGAGTTTGAAGGGTCTCGGTAGGAACATCTTCCTTTCCCCTAAATATCATCCTCATCGGAACGACGCCGGCCTTGATAAAGAAAAATTTCTGCTTCCAATCATGGAAGGATTTTGGGGGTTGCAGCAAAATTTTCTTCGCCGACGCTCTCTGAACAAAAGAATAAAACCCTTGGGTACAGTGCATTTGGTGAAAAACTCGGAATCGAGAAACGGTCGGCTCAATATGCATCGTACGACACACGAACTCAAAATGCCGAACCCTAACCATACCAATCGGGTGCATCTGGGAGAGATGAAATTTGTAATACTCAAGAATTTCAAGAAAAAATTTCGTTACATGCAAACGAAAATTGCCTTCGCAAAAGAAATCCCAAAAGAGGGTGATATACCCAGCCGGAGCATTTGCCGCCGTCTGACCCTCCTCGGGGTATTGGGCACCCCAGTTCTCTGGAAATCGGAGGTTCCGAACCAATCCATCGAAGGTTGCCCTGGACCACTTCAACGGTGGAAGTTCGACAGACATTTCTTCCGTTGAATCTTCCGAACCAATCCATCGAAGGTTGCAAATTCTTTCTAAAGAACAGATAAAGAAGACGAAAAGAGGAGGATTTTTCAACAAAGTAATGATTACTAGAAATGGGAAATCCAAAACACTTATATACCCACCGCCATAAATAGCCTCGGTAACTGCACAACACCTTTTTCGGAGTAACACAGTTACCCAAGCGACATGGGCGAGTGGGAAACAACATAAACGCGAGTTCACGCGCGTGTGTGAAGCACGGTCAGTGATGTGCACCTGACAGTGACAGCCTGTCACACAGTCCTTACTGTACCTTTCTCACCCAAAGTCAAAGATTTTCAAAATCACCATAATAAGCAAAGTAAATCTTCTCATAGAAGATTCCCTACTTTCGCGCCCAAAAACATTTCCCTCATATAGTCCAGTGCTCCATTTATTTGCATAAGAGCAACACTAGACTGGGGGGACTTGAAGGGGTAAGGTCCTAAAAACCTCGTAATAAGTACTTGGGACCATACCACAACCTTATCTTTTAGCTCTCTTTTGACCTTGCGCGGCCGCGCACTGGTCCTACAAAGAAGGCTTAGGAGAAAGATAGCAGGCAACACCTGCGCGCCAAAAGGAAGTTAATAAACCTTTGCGCCTTCCTTCGTAACAAACAAAGGATAAGAATCCTAGTTTAAATACTTCCGCTTAAATAGTACCCAGACTTGGATATTATTTACTCAACTGGTACACACGATAAGGAGTCACACTGGATTATAGAAATAACCTTCTAGAAGGCTCAATCGTGCACCACTAGACGGTTATAACCGTCTGGACACGTGTCATCATCTCAGGCCTCCCTGAAATCACGATGATGGCATGGAATCGGAGGAAAACCTCCACTTGCCCACTTTCCACGTGGCGATTCCCCATCCGTGGATCTGAATAGCGATCCGTGTGCACTCACGTCAGATTAAGATGATTAACGGAAGGAAAAATAACCGCTTACGGGGTTAGCATCTTCCGTTAATATTTCATCAACAAGTTTTCCCGCCCAAACTCCCGGCTATAAATATAAGAGTAATTCAGGTATGAACTTCAAGTTACACACACTTCATCAATACTTCTTCTTCTTCATAAACACATACTTATTCTCATGCCGGAGTCGGGTCATGGAGAAAACCTCCATTTTCCCCGTGACGAGGCTAACGGTGTTCTGTTTTGCAGTGTTCACCGGAGAAGAAGATCCGTACCATCAAATCAAACGGGAGAGAACCACCATTTTTATGCAGAACATAACCCCTGGATAAACTGATTCTGATCCTTTTATCCAGTGTTTCTTCACACCTTTAGTCCCTAACTTTTTAAAATTACAGCTATAGTCCTCAACTTTTCAATTTTCATTCCCGGATAGTCCCTGTGTCTAACATCAGTTAGTTTTCTCAGTTAAATTGATGTGAAATGGCAAAAATATCCTTTCCTTAAATAGGGCAAACCACAAGGACTATCCTGACATTTAATAAATAAAAAATAAAAACCTAATTAATAAGTGAAATTTCAAATGGCCCCACAACCTACCCCACCCTCACCCTACCCCCTATGTATCATTGTAGCTAGAACAACCCCCTGTAGATTGCCATTAGAAGACCATCGCCGTAAAAAAAGCTCCATCAACAACAGCAAAACCATTGAGATCATCCAACCCAACATCTCGAGCCGCTGTTACTGCCGCCACAAAGCCAATGGCCCCTATAAAAAGATCCACAACCCCTACGCCAAGTCAGCGTCAAGATCATCAACCCCCAACTCCACAACCTTGTGAAATATGAGATAACGAAGGGCCATGGATATCCGAACGCTAATGGTGATGATGATGTAAACCCTGTGTTGATGGGTACTAAAATGGTTATAAGGGTTGTAAACATGAGAAACCTGGCCCCTCCCAGACAAGACGACATCTCTAATCGGTGATCTTCGCCGTCGTAGCCACAACCTTCGCCGGAAAAGCTCTGTTTTTCAAACTACACAAAACCAGACTCTGTTTCAAACCCCAATTCGAAATGGGTAAAACAGAGCACCAATATCGATTAATTTCATTTTAAAAACTCAAATTCACAAGCACAGTCAACTGTATCAAAGAATAAACATCATACGGATGGGCGCCACCGGAGTGGTGTACAAAGCAAAGATTTCATGAACAAACGACGTTGTCGCTAGGGATGGCAACGGAGCGGGTATGGGGCGGGTATGACTGATCCCAAACCCATACCCGGTTACAAAAACTTGTCCCATACCCGGCCCAAAACCCGTCGGGTATGGGACGGGTAATTACCCATCGGGTACCGGGCTTACCCGCGGGTATCGGGTATACCCGTTATTTTGTTAAAAGATACCCGTTGGGGTTTCAAGTATCGGGTATACATGCGAGTACTGGGTATACCCGTCATAATTATATTTTTTTTTACCGTAGAATATAATAAGTTACATATATGGTTTATCATAAGATGTCTCAAATAAATAAACTTCATAGTATATAAATCTCAAAAGAAGCTAATACACCAGACGCTAGTTGGTTCTTTAATGCTAGCTTAATTAGTTTCATATCCAAAAAAGTGTTCAACAATCCTACATAATTAAGCTATCAAAATACATATCCAAATCCAAGGAAGTAAGTTTAATTCCCTAGCTACCAAAGTGTAGCAGGTACCAAAATACACTTCAAATAAATTCATTTTCCAATTTCCATGAAGTTGATTGTTTTCCTTTCCACATAAGCTAAAGTACCATATAAATTTCTTATTCCTTCATACCATTTCCCTGCAATTACAAAAAATAAAAATAAAAGAAGAGTTAACTGCCATTTTCGTCCCTGTGGTTTGGCCACTTTGGCCATTTCAGTCCATTTTTCAAAAATGCGCCATTTTCCTCCCCGACGTTCTGGAAAGGTGCCATTTCAGTCCAAAAATCATAACCCAGTTAAGTCGGTTTGTAAATAAGGACTGATTGTGTAAATTTGTAACATAAAGGACCATTGAAGTAAAATGTATAAATATTAATATAATTATAAAATATATAATATATATATATATAATGTATACACACACTCTGATTCAGTTCACACACACTCTCTCTCTCTACTCTCTCTCTCTCTATGCTCTGCAATCACCACCACCATCACCTTTACCTTTACCTCTCTACTCCGGTGACCGGAGTAAATCCGACCATCTTTCCAACACCCCACACCCCCACGAACCAAACTAACCACACACCCCTCCACATCTCACAGATCAGACGAGAGAGGGAGAAAGTCGGAGAGAGAGAGAGAGAGATAACGACGAGAGAGAGAGAGAGAGAGAAGGAGGCGGGAGAGAGAACCGGCGACGGTGGGGGTGCCATTTTTCCGGTGAGTTGCAGGCGGCGGCAGTGGTGATGAAGGTCTGATGATGATGATGAAGATCGCGATGATGATGATGAAGGTCGATGATGAAGGTCTGATGATGAAGGTCTGATGATGATGGTCTGATGATGAAGGTCTGATGATGATGATGAAGATCGCGATGATGATGATGAAGGTCGATGATGATCGATGATGATGATAACAGATGATGACGATGATGACGTTGATGGTGGTGGTTCCGGCGGCGGCGGTGGTGACCACCGGAGCTCCGGTTCTGGCGGCGGTGGTGAGTATGCATGTAAGGTGTTTGAAGAAATGTCTGTGTGAAATGAAATGTTTTAGGTGTTAGGTTTGTTTGGCTGTTTTGGTGATGGCGATGGTGGTTATGGATGGGATGTTGACTGTGGTGAATGAGGGTGGTGAATTGGTGATGGTTGTCTGAGATGTTGTTGTTACTGGAGTTAGAGAGAGAGAGAGAGAGAGAGAGAGTAGAGAGACAAAGGGTAATGTGGTGGGACGGTGGTTATGGATTGGATGGTGACGGTGGTGAACGAGGCGGTGACGGTGGCCTGAGATGTTGATGGCGGCCAGGGCTAGTGGTGGTGGTGTTTTTATATAGAGTAGGGAGAGAAAGGGAGGCGGCAGGTGTGGTGGTGGTGGTGGTGTGTTAGTGGTGAACGAGGTGGAGATGGTGGTATGAGATGTTGGTGGCAGATCGGAGTGGTGGTGGTGGCAGTGGCTGTGGTGGCGGTGGTGGGAACTGGTGATGCAGGTGGTGGAGAGTGTAGAGATAGAACAGGTTTGGTTTTGGTGGATGGTGGTGGTGTTGGAAGGGGATGTGGGTGGGGTTTGGTGTGGCGGCGGCGGTGGAGGTGAAGGTGATGGTGGTGGTGGTGGTTTAGAGAGAGAGAGAGAGAGAGTAGAAAGAGAGAGAGAGTGGCGGTGATGGTGTGGTTACAGGTTACTGAATGTGTGTATATTTTGTATAATATAGATTTTATAATTATATAAATATTTATACATTTTACTTAAATGGTCCTTTTATTAACAAATTTACACAATCAGTCCTTATTTACAAACCGACTTAAATGGGTTATGATTTTTGGACTGAAATGACACCTTTCCAGAACGTCGGGGAGGAAAATGGCGCATTTTTGAAAAATGGACTGAAATGGCCAAAGTGACCAAACCACAGGGACGAAAATGGCAGTTAACTCATAAAAGAATACACCATCACGTAATCATCACTAAAATTACATAAATAAAACAAACTTGGAATGTATATTTACCTCGTCACCATCATCATAATCATACTCAATTGTCCGACAATATGCTTCACTTTCTTTAGAACAAGTTGCTATGTATATAAAAAAGAGAACATTCTAAGGACATAAAACAAAATAGTTGTACAAATGTAATCAAATTGTATTACCTCGTATTTCATTTAGCAACCAACTTTGAGCACACATCAACGCTTCCAATGTACTTGGATGAAGACGACTACGATGAGGACTTACGAATCTACCACTTGTGCTAAATGAAGATTCAGATGCCACCGTAGTTATAGGGATTGCCAATACATCTCGGGCTATCCTTTGGAGTATCGGGTACTTCGAACCATTTGTTTTCCACCAAGCTAGTATATCAATATCTATGTTTGGTGGTAACACTTTCTCTTCAAGGTAGAGGTCAAGCTCCAATTTGATACTACCTATAACAACCAATCTAGTTTTTATCTATAACTATATTACTTGAAAATGAATACAATAACTAAATGTGATAATAAAACATACCAGATGTATTTTCTTCAGTTACGTATGACAAATAGTCATCAAACAATCCACTTTCACTCTTGTCATCATTTGAAGTTGGCCTACCATAATCATGGTTCCTTACATTCTCATAACCTTTTGTTTTATAGTCTTCAAACAAGTCATATATAAACTTTTTGTGATATTCAATTTCAGCCTTTGCGCCTTCTTCAGAACCATAAAGTATCGGAAATAAATAATTCATAATTTTCAACTTGTATCGAGGATCTAAAATGGCCGCTACTCCCAAAAACCCATGAATAACTGACCAATATTTATCATACTTTGAAATCATCTTCTTGGCCATTTCCTTTATCACCTTCTCCTCATCTCGACTCCACTTATCCAACGCGAATTTTATTTCATACACCGTTTCTCCTTCGCGGGTATTTTGATATTGTTCTTGAGATTGACCAGTGTTTGCTTGTTGATCTTGTGTAAGTTGCTCACCATCATCATGTGCCAGTGAATTTGAACTATTACACCCTATTATTCCTTCTCCTTCTCCTTCCATATCGATATTCCCTAAAAAGAATGTTATATGCCAGATTATAAACATGTATAAATAACATGCATAACATCATTAAAGATACAATCAAAACCCAAAAAAACATAAAAAATGGACAGACTAGTAACAGTAGATGTTAAAGATGCTAAAAATGCTAAACAAAGAAGAAAAAAATATGAATCGATTCATCAAGTCAGCTTTCATCATCTCCTTTTTTACCATGATCATATACATATATTTTTTAAATCTAAAAATGCTAAACAAAGAAGAAAATAATATGAATATATATAATGTGGGCGTTGCTCTGTACTAGTCACTCTAAACCCTACATAATTAACACTTAGAACAATCAACAAAACTCAAAGTATCAAACTTGACACCCCCATTGACGATTCTGAACTAGAAAGAACAAAATTTTATCACTAAAACCATTAATTATGAACAAGAAATAAAAAGATTTAAACACTAACACATTAAGAAGAATATACCTTAAGGTCTGAGTCTGAGCCCTAAGAACTTCAAGTGGTGATTCACTAAGAATTCGATGGAAGCACGCACTAGCGATGATGATGATGAATGGTATCCAAGAAGACAAATATTGAAATCTGAATTGGAGATTTGGTTGGAGTAGGGAAGTGTAAATGACGTTTCAAAAAAGGCCGACTCTAAACACACCCCCCTCCCCTCCTGATTATACCCCCCTTGTGAGAGGAAAACTGCCGGTCCCACGCAGGCCCCACCTGTAAGTATGTGAGAGGAGGGGGGTGTAAAAAGTAATTAGAGGGGGTGTAGAAAGTAGCACCCTTCAAAAAAGTAACTAAAGATTGCAATTGGGGATTTGGGGGGAAATATGGCTACATGGGGAATTGGGGAATTGTTATATATTAAATATATAATATATATAACGAAATAAAATACTATACATATATTGGTTTGGGTAAATTTTTTGGGTAATCGGGTCGGGTATTACTATATCCTATACCCGTACCCGAACCCGAAAAAAAAAAATTTATACCCATACCCGGACCCATACCCATCGGGTTTCGGGTATACACGACCCAAATATTTCGGGTTTCGGGTAAACCCATCGAGTTCGGGTTTTTTTGCCATCCCTAGTTGTCGCGGTTAAAAACTCTAGAACATGAAACCCGACATCGAAATAGGCACCAACGCCGCTGACTTCTGCAGAGAAGTGAACGTTCTGGGGAAACTCCGGCACCGGAATATTGTTAGATTATTGGGGTTTGTGCATAATGATAACAATGGGATGATTGTTTATGAGTATATGATAAATGGCAGTTTAGGTGATGCCTTGTACATGTACAACTTGTGGTGTGGGTTTTGAGGTGTAATATTGGGGTTGGTGAGGCTGGAGTGTAAGATGGATGGTGGTGGTAGTGAAAGGTGAAGATGGTGGTGGTGAAGGGTGGGGAAGATGAGTGGTGGGGTAGGTGATGGGTCCTACATAAATCTTTATTAAATTAAATGGTGGGGCTTTTGGTTTATTTAAGGAAAAAGGTATTTTTGTTATTTCACGTCCTTTTAACTGAGAAAACTAACTGATGTTAGGCATAGGGACTATCCGGGAACGAAAATTGTAAAGTTGGAGACTATAGATGTAATTTTAGAAAGTTAGGGACTAAAGGTGAAAAAAAGGCAAACCACACGGACCATCCGGGCATTTAACTCAAAAAGAAATTTTTGAATGGTTTTGTAGCATAAAGTGAGAAGGTTTGTTGTTTGGTATAAACTAGTTACAAGACACGCGCGCATTGCGGCGCGGGTACATTGCAAACATCAGATAGATTAGTTCAAGTATTATGTAACGCGTCAACAATATGAAAATGCTTGTTTCCACGTATCCGATTGAACTCATTGTAACCAATATAACCCTTTCAACTCCGTTCTATAAATCAGATATATTTTTTTTATGTAGTTGCAAGTAAATTACGCTAATTAGTAAGAAATGAATGTACATTAATTTGTTGGTGTAAAAATGTACAAATAACTACATAGTATATACATGTAACAGAGAGTAGAACGTTTGAATAAGTTTTGTTTAATGATAAAAGTATCAATGTCTCATGTTTATGATGCCTAGACAGAGTCTTAACAATCAATGTAACAAACCCAGCAACGAATTGGCGGTGTTGATCTCCAACGGCCATGACAGCGCCGCCTTATCGAAAACGTAAGCATTCAGGCTCCGGTCATCGTCGGTGGCTGAATTGGCGATGTTGATCTCCACGGCCCACAAAATCCTCGCTGTAAGATTCGATGGACGTAGCTGGTGACAACCATCAAAACGAAAAAAAATAGGACAAATAAAAAGGGGATTATGAGAGTAAGTAATGGAAGTGCGTATGAAATTAAAGGGAACTTACGTTCGATGCTCTCCTAATCTTCTCTGACGATTTAAGTATTGTTTGAATGAATCGAAACCCCATTGTCGCTTAAATTCCAAAGCCTATGTAAAAAAAAAAAGCAAGATGTTATTAAACGCCTGTACCCAGTACACCAGAGCTGCTTATTTCTGTCCCTATTTAAAGCTCACAACTTTGTTAAAAACAAAGCCTAAAGCTGGATAAATTGACAGCTAAATCTACGTTTGTTCTCATGACATAAAAACCAAGCATTTCGTATTTGTGAAGTGCCGATAGTACTTATGTAAAATTAAAAAAAAAAAACGTAGAATCCATATTTGTATATGTTATGTTTATGATTATCTACCAGAGACACACCTGGTAAATGCCTTTTCTCATGTTACTCATCAAAAAGGCCTTTTATAAAAAACATAAACTTAAAAGAAAGTTGCAACTTGACATATGACTTCAGAAAAACGAAAGTGGTCATTTGTATAATCGAAACCAAGGATAAACAAATTGGAAGTCACGAAGACTTTTGAGTTGTAAAACGATCGTTACGAAACACGAATTCGTAAAGAGAAAAAAAAGAAAAAACTAAAGATAATACTTGCAAACCAAGTGGATGGTCATCACCAAAGTCACCTGTTTAGTTCGAGTAACAATAAGGATCTTGAACGAAACACTTGTACAATATTTTTTTATAAAAAGCAGGTAGGTACACACAGTATTATGGCTAGCAAGATCAAATTTGACAATGAGAATAAGCTAATTACAAATCTAATAAGATTCAAAGCTTATATCCCCTAGTTCAACACCAATAATTTTCTCAACATACACCTTTCCTTAAAACCTACTATGTAGGAAATCCCAATTTTAAAACCATACACCATTCAATAAAGCTACTGTAAGAAATGCATTTTTATAGATATACAATTGAGACCATCATGCATTAATAAAAAGGAACCATTCATGCATCAAGTTCATTGTAGCAACACATATGAAATCCAACTACTACAACATGTGAAATCCAACTATTGAAAACACGCATATCAACTTGCAAAGAAGAAGCTATATAAAAAAGCCAAATATAAAAAAACCCTAGGCCATGAATAAAAGGAATGTGCAAAGCAAAACTTACTTGAACAGCAAATTAAAGCTCCAGGCAAGCTGCAACTCTAAACCCCCTCTATACGATTTGAGATACTAAAGCCAAAACGGTGAACCCCATTTGTTCGATTGATCCTAGGGTTTGTGAAATTGGATGATTTCTTGATTACTTATGCAGCTTGATTCAGTGAAAATTGTGTTTTGGAACTACGATTTCATAAAGAGGAAAAGCATGAAGAAAACCCTTAAAGATTAGAGAGGAAAACACATAGGCAACAAACAAACAACCTGGGCGATTTGGTAAACAGGAAGAGTACGAAGAAAACCCTTAAAAGATTAGAAAGGAAAACACGTAGGCAACAAACAAACAACCTGGATAACACAGAATGCAATACGGTGTATATAAAGTGGTGACGAAAATTGAAAGCGAAGAAATTGACCTGAGAATCGTGTGTACTTTTTCAGATTCCGTTGAGCGGAGGTACGGCGGCGGCTAGGGCGGTTTACGGTGGAGAGAGGAGTTTTGGTTCGACGGTATTTGGATACTTTGAAGAAAAGTGTGTGTTTGTGTATATAAGAAAATCGGAGAGATTGTCGGTGGCAAAGGCCACCGACTTTGTGCTTTAAGTATATAGGGTAATTGGTTAAAATTGTGAGTTCATATATAGTAGGTTTCTTCCGGTTAGTATCACAAGAACAAACCCAATCAAGGGTTATCGAGGCTGCGGATGTGATACTTCAACATACGACCAAATTCGAATCACATCCCCCTTTAACCGAACCCGACTATAACAATCAGGCCTTGATCACAGGTAATAAACAGACACACAACAACAATTGTATAACGGAATTAGATGGTTCGACAAAATTTATTTTTTAATAGAGATCCAGCACACAAGTACACAACATAAGTACATAATTATCTACAAGCCATTTTTGCTTAAAGTGCCCGCTTCGCTTGTCATGAGATCCGAGAGCCTTGATGCTAAACTTTGTTTGGCTGCCGGGGAAACACCATGCTTCCCTATCATCGACTCGAGTATTGCTTCTCCCAGTTTATCATTCTCTAACACCGCATTCCCAGTTTCCGGGATACTTCCATCTTTCGAGAAACTTATCTGCGCATGGAGAAAGTAAAGTCGTAGTTTTGCATGATTTTGGTTGTGTTAAACTGTTAATGGTTCAAATGAAAAATATCTAAAAGGAGAATGGGTAATGTCAAAAGTGTTGAAAATTGGTTTTAGGAGAATGTGTAAGATGCCAAATTAGACAATTTCAGGAGCAAGAATCTTTCTCTCTTGTGAAAGTTCAATATTGGACTATTTAGGAGTTGAAGTTTAGTTTTAAAGAAAGTTAAAAGTGTTTGCTTTGAGACAAATATACAGAGACCAAACCTATTTACTTTCTTGGCAATTTTACTTTTAGAATTCAAATATAAATTTTGACTTCTAAGTTTTTTACAAAATGAGATTTTACCCTCGATGAGAGGTTTATTGTAATTATTAGGAGACATAGTTTGATTAAGTTTCTTTTATATAATACCTAACAAGGTTTATAACTTTATATTATTCTATATGTAGGATTGAACTAACCGTTAGTGATCCAGCAGGTGAAATTGTAAAGAGAATAGAGGAGCCTGGTGGGAAGTTTTGGTCGCTGAAAATCTCTAGAAACTTGTCAATGGTTTTGGCATCTGCGTCTGTATATATCCCGAGTGCTTTCCATACCGCTACGCAGTTTTCCGACACCTTTTCAGCGTATTGCTTTCCTGTTAATGGTAGGATCATTGTCACCTGAGCAAATTTTTCAAAGGGACCTGCACAGACATAAGGATCATGGTTAGTGTGAAATGTGAATCAACATAAATAGTATTGCTTTCTTAGAATTCTTATATCACTAACAAAAGATTGATATTTCCACATGAATCCATAAATGTAAATATATGTTTCTTCAAATAAGAAAACTAGAAATTGAGATGTGTGTTTATGGAGATGTATATAAACATCTTCTTTTTATTATTGTTGAATTTGTTGTCATAGCCTGACTAATTATCAAACCGGTTGTCTTAAGGACAGTTTTAAGAACCAGATGATGATATAGATAATTTAAAAATAAAAAAAATATTGTAGCTTAATTAAAAGGTACAAAGAAAAACACACATCGAATTGTCATTTTTTATAACCAAATATACAATATGAGTCGTGTAATATTTAACACAACCCGGCTATATCATTCAAAAAAAGAATGTCAATAGTTCACATGTTATGTGCCAAGTATAAAATGTCAACACCTCCAAATGCCATTATGGAAAAAAATTCTAAATCCAGTCTGGCCTGCTCACTAGCGTAGGGTCGAATCCGGGTCCCACCAGTAGGAAAACAATGTGGTTGATGATACATATGGTTGAGAAAAAATGATGACAGTTTTCCCAAATGTAAGTTTGGTACATTTTTGTCAAAATTTAGTGGCTGATAAAAAGTTCCAAACAAATAATACACAAAGTCATACGAAAGTTATAAGCAAATTAAATTAAAAAAAAAAAAAAAAAAACTAGTTAACGCTTTACCAGTAACGATATCCCTGTAAAACTCAACGGAATCCGTTAACTCCTGGGCAGTTTTGCCTTTCCACTTAACGGCAAGTGAAGAAATAGCTTTATCCTCCAAGTACACACCGATACCAGTAAACTTGACGAAATTGCCTTGGATCTCCAAACCTCTCACACCTAGTAGCACAAGACAAAAATAATATTCACACGATTCATCAACAATACATATTAACATTAACAAATAAGCCTTTCAAAAAAATTGATATTCACACGATTCATCAACAATACATATTAACATTGACAATTCGCGAATAATTCACACATTTCAAAAAAAAAAAAAAAAAAAAAAAAACAAATAAGCCTCATTCACAACCACTTATATTTATAAAAGAAGTTCTACATCTTATTCCCATGACCCCATCTCTACTTGATTAAATAAATTTTTTTATTTGAAACCAAAGTTTCTTAGAGATATTAATTTGATTAATATCTTTATTTTATCCAGCTTCGAATTTACATCGAGATAGAAGGTAAACGGGCAACAAGCTACGCCGCTACCCCTTTTGAACGAATTATTTATTCTTTTCTTTTTCTTCTGCAAATAAAATATGGGGTTTCCGAGACGTGGAATAAATAGTGAGAGCTTAACTACACCCATGTTAAATTATTGCTCATGTACGACAGATAGCTTAATTTAGGGAATCTAATCATAATGAGATGCCATAAGAACATCCACAAATAAAAACTATAAAAACACTTAAAAACGCACCTGGTCAACTACAAAATCATAAAAACAATCCTCATTTTTAAATTTTACCTAGTCAACTCCAAAATCATAAAAACAATTGTTCTTAAAAACAACCCTCGTTTTTAAATTTTAGCAACTCATTTACACCATCCAATATCTCTATATATATTCAGGGCCGGACCTATAGTACAACTAACCTAGGCTAGGGTCTAGGGCCTCCACTTAAAAGAAAATTAATATGCTAACTATTAATACTAGCGTAAACTTACTGATTTAGAGATGTTTGATTACTTATACAAGCAAACCACTCTATGTTATAGTTGTGTTAGATTTTTGCTTGCTTCCAGACACGTATCATTTATAGTAATCAAAGAAGGAAAAAGGGCTTCAGAATTTCATTTCCCCTTGTGCGGTTGGAACGGCCCTATATATATTTTATATATTAAAAGTACACGGCCCACCACTGACTTGTTTTTGTGTAAAAACAACCCTAAAAACGGGTTATTGTAGATTCTCTAAAGTCTAAATCTAATAACGAATGATGTGGTAAAAACGTGAAAAAACATTCCGTAAAAACGGGTTACTGTAATGCTCTAAAGTCTAATGGTCTGTTTGGCAACTTCTGAATGGTTAAGTGTTGAACCAGAGGTCTGAATCATTAAGTGCTGAACCAGTAAGAGGTCCAAACCATTAAGAGCCAGTATAATGCTTAACTGTTCAGAGCCAAATGTCTGACCAATTCAGATTAGAGGTCTTAACCATTCAGAGGCAAATGTCTGAACCATTCAGACATTTGCTCGCGAAACAAACAGTCTGAACCATTAAGTGCTGAACAGGTAGAGGTCTGGACCATTAAGAGTCGGTAAACAAACAGCCCCTAAATCTAATAACGAATGATGCGGCAAAAACGTGAAAAAACATCCCTAAAAATGGGTTATTGTAGATGCTCTAAAGTCTAAATCTAATCAAGAGTCCAAACCAACATGATTTCTTATGAGTTAATGTTCGGAACTGCTGTTTTGAATAAACATTATCAACACAACAAGATCTCCATGAGGATTAGCATTCACAATAAAATTCTACACCTATGTGAAAATACAAAAACTAGATGATATAATTATAGTTAATGATCAGAACAATGATTTGAATGCGAAAATACCTGCGCCACCGAGAAAAAAGGTAGCGGTTGCGCCAGGAGGCTTGACGGAAGGTGGAAAGAGGATGGATTCAACCTGGAGACCGGTGGTAGCCATGGCGGTACAGTCGGAAGTAGAAGTTGTGTTTGACTGGCAGTTGTGAGTTGACAGAAGAAGCTATTTATAAATAAGAATGGGGGTAGATAGATCGTGTGGTAGATAGTCAAGGGGTAGAGGATATTTGCGGTCGAGATTAAAACCTTAGAATATGGGCATGTTTGGCTAAGCTTATTAGAGTTAAAAAGGACTTTTGAGAAAAGGACTTTTGGGAAAAGGACTTTTTGAAAAGGAGTTTTTAAAAAAAGTGTTTGGATTAGCTTATTGGTGTAAAATGACTAAAATGGGCATTCTTTTAGATATAAGGGGGTAAAGAAGGGGTAATTTAGTAATTTCATTTTTGAAAAGTCACTTTTGGATCCAAAAGTCATGAAATCTTGGCTTTTCAAAATCTCATTTTCCTTCTTTGCAAAAAGCTATTTCCAAAAGTCCTTTTAGTCTATCCAAACACAAAAACAACTTATTGGCTTCTTGATAAGTCAATAAGCCAATAAGTTGTTTTGAGAAGCCCATCCAAACATGCCCTATATATACAGGGGAAGGATCCACTAAAAAGTGGATTTTGCCTAAGAAGGAATCTTAACCATTCATTTTTCAAATCAATGGTTAAGATGAAAGGGTAGGAGAAAGGAAGTGCAAGGGTATCTTGGGAAAATCCTATTTATGGACTTTCTCTCTCCACATGCAAGTCACATGCATATTTCACCCTCTTTTTTTAAACGTTCATAACTTTTTTATACGACATTATTTTTTCATAAAAATTTCACCATAAAATCGAGCGTCTTTTTATCTTTAATTTGAGTACCATATTGCTATATAAAATATGAAGACTAAAAAAACCCACTTAAATGTGTTGTATTTCTATGTTATATAACATTTTTTGTGCTGAATTTTTGTACTATATTTTTGTGCTAAATTTTTTGTGCTGAAATTTTTTGTCTTAATTTTTTTTCTTCAATTTTTTTGTGCTAGATTTTTTTGTATTACATTTTTTGCTAAATTTTTCCGTGCTATATTTCTTTGTACTAGATTTTTTTGTACTATATTTTTTTGTATTACATTTTTTGTGCTACATTTTTTGTGCTAGATTTTTTTGTACTAGATTTTTTTTGTTTATATTTTTTAAAAACAAAAGGGGTGCCACATGTCATTTTCACTCCTATTTATAAGGACCAAAATGCCCTTCATTCCTACTTATTAGGAGTGCCACATGTCATCATCACAATCTTTCTTAGGCTACTTAGGCAAAATCCACTTTTTAGTGGATCCTTCCCCTATATATATATATATATAGGGAGGAACTTATGCGAGAACCACCTTTATTGTGAGAACCGCGAGAACCAATGTGAACACAACCTAAAATAGCTAAAAAAAACCTAACCCCCCCCCCCCCCCCAAAAAAAAAACCTATCCCCCCCCCCCTCCCCAAAAACCTAAACCCCCCTCCCCCCAAGCTAAATGCTAAAAACTAAAACCTAAAAAAAACCTAACCCCCCTCCCCCACCCCCCAAAAACCTAAACCCCCCAAGCTAAAATGCTAAAAACTAAACCCCCAAAAAACCTAAAAAAATCTAAAAAAAATCTAAAATTTTTTTTTTGAATTTTTTATAAAAAAATCGCTACTTTTCGAAGCCAAAAAATTTTAAAATTTTTTTTTTTTTTTTTTTTTGCTTCGAAAAGTAGCGATTTTTTTATAAAAAAATATTTAAAAATTCAAAAAAAAATTTTTTGTGTGATTTTTAGCTATTTTAGGCATTTTTGGTTGTATTCACATTGGTTCTCGCGGTTCTCGCAATAAGAGGTGGTTCTCGCATGATCTTCTCCCTATATATATATATATATATAGTGTAAGTATATGGAGAAAACCAATTTTATTGAGAAAACTTAGGAAACTAGAATATGTGGACCACATTCATTCACATCACCTCATCCAAACCCATGCTTTAAGGGTATTTTGGTCTTTTTGTTTTTTCTTTGAAGATTGTGCTTTGTACTTTTCACCTTTTTCAACCCATCATCCATCACCTTTTTCAAACCATCATCATCCATTCTCTCTCTAAAATAACACCTTTGAGAATTCAAACTATCTCATTCTCTCTCTATCTTCTTCTTCTGTACATTCACCATCATCATCATCATCATCATCATCATCATCATCATCATCCGATCTCTCTCTATCTTCATGATTCAATATAAACACCAAGAACACACACACAAGTGTGTGTGAGAGAAGCAAGCCTGAATCGTTATTGTTAAAGAAAGAGAAACACCAAAAACACACACACAAGCGTGTGAGAGAAAGAGAAACAAGATTCTCCATCGTGTTCATGAAGAACACCAAGAACACACACATAAGTGTGTGCGAGAGAAGCAAGCTGAAATCGTTTGGTTGCATGAGTTTCTAGAGAGGGAAAGTTATTGGAACACCAAGACCAAAAACACACACAAGTGTGTGAGTGAGAAGAAGGTCAGAAATCATTTGGTTCATGGGTTTTAGAGAGAGAAAGTTGTTAGAACACCAAGAACACACACAATTGTGTGAGAGAGAAGCATGTCAGAAATCGTTTGGTTACATGGGTTTTGGTTGAGAAAAAAACTTGTTAGAACACAAAGAACATACTCACAAGTATGACATAGGCTGGTTCCATGTCTTAATGTTATTTATTTGGTAAAAGTTGAATGATTTTGTGTGTGTATTAGTAAAATAGATTTGATAGTTTGTTGGGTATTTTTTTTTATTTTAAATGTATTAAAAAAATTTAGAATTGAGATAATGATTCTTGTTGTTGTTGTTGTTGTTGTTGTTATATATTAGTTACATTTAAAAAGTCCATAATATAATCATTGATGATCTCGTTTATTTTACAAAAAAAAAAAAAAATTGTGGTTGGTTTGGTTGCTTGTTTGAGGCTTTTGATCTGAACAGTAATTGTTTTTGTTAGTTTGATTGCTTGTTTGGGGCTTTTGATCCGAATACTAACTGTTTTTACCTACTTACATGTCTCTATTACAAATGGATGAAAACAGTTTTTTTAAAACATCCACGTTGTAACACTTGTTTATTTGAAAGTTCTTAAAACAACCGTTGTAACACGTGTTACATCTTTTTACTTAGCTGTGCATTTTCCTTTTTATAATCACATCCTCAACGTAAAGATACATCCAATGTAACACGTGTTACAAAAGGAAATTACCTACTTACACGTCTCTATTACGTTGATTTAAACAGTTATTTAAAAACATCCACTTTGCAACACTTGTTTATTTGAAAGTTCTTAAAACAACCGTTGTAACACGTGTTACAACTTTTTTAATGTTGTGCATTTTCCTTTTTATAATCCCATCTTCAGCTTGAAGATACATCCAACGCAACACGTGTTAGATTTTTCAAAACATCCATTTGTACCACTGGCTATCGTCCGGCTTGTCACTTATTTGAAAGTTCTGTAAACAACCGTTGTAACACGTGTTACAACTTTTTACTCAGGCGTGCATTTTCTTTTTATAATCCCCTCCTCAACGTAAAGATACATCAAATGTAACACGTGTTACAGCAGGTTTTTACCTACTTACACGTCTCTATTACAAATGGATGAAAACAGTTTTTTTTAAACATCAACTTTGTAACACTTGTTTACTTGTTTTTGTTCACAGGTGAAAAGATGTTTTGTGTTCAAGATGAAGATGGTTATCAAGAAGCGAAGCCCGCCAAAGGATTAAAACGCATCATCAAGTTTTCATGGTGACGATGGTGTGTTTTTTGGTTGGCTGCTATGTGTTGTGAAGATGGATGTTGTTGTGAAGACCATATGTAACATGTGTAAGATGGCTATACATGTGTTACATTTGTTGCCCCAGAGTGTAACATATGTTATAAACATGTGTTACATATGTCAGTCCCTTTGGTGTCAATTTAAACTTAGTAAAATTACATATGTAACAACATTACGTCATCCAAAATGTCATATCAATGAACAAACAAGTAATATATGTAACTATAAGTATATGAGACTAGCGTAACGAATTAAAGGGACAAACGATACACTTCATGTTACATATGTACCTAGAGTTGTTATTAACAATGTTATTAGTAGATAAAAAAACTGCATTAACGTATATTTTTTACATTGAACCCAGCATATTGGTCATAAGTCTTATACATGGCAAGAAGTTCTTCCGGTGTGACGTATGATTTAACATTAATTGGATGATATTGCTCGTTGACATTCGGTGTCCACAATTTAGTGCCATTAGAAGACTCGCAAAGATGGTAATGTGGAGTATGTTCTAGATCATCTGTGGACATAGGGATGGATGTTAGTATAAGTTTACGTGCGTTATGAACGTTGTAATACGTTTAGCACCCTAGGGTAACAAAAAAAGATCACACATGACACTTGTCGCCATGTTACACATGTTAATTGTGTGTGCACATGTTACATCTTCTCTACAACGTGTGTAACATCCTTAAAAGTTGTGTTCCTACTATGCTTTATATTTTTTAAGTACTTATAGGTAAACATGTTTCTTAAGATACAACATGTAACATGTGTTACACCGAAATGTTACACAAGTGTTTCCAGTTTGCACATGTTACATCTTGTGTAACTCTCCTTTATATTTTGTAAGTGTTTCCAGTTTCCAGTTTAAACATGTTTGAAAGATACAACCTGTAACATGTAAGTATTTATAGGTAAACATGTTTTAAAGATACAACCGTATCACCTTACAAGTTATATGTTTTGCTGACAAACGCCATGTCACACATGTTACACACTATAGAGTGAAACAACAGTATTGAACGCTGCTACACATTTCCCATTTCTGTCATAACATGTGTAACACGTGTTACAGCAGTATTGAATGTAACACGTGTTACAGCAGGTTTTGAATGTAACACGTGTTATAGCAGGTTTTTACACACTATAGAGTGAAACAACAGTATTGAATGTAACACGTGTTACAGCAGGTTTTTACCTACTTACACGTCTCTATTACAAATGGATGAAAACAGTTTTTTTTAAACATCAACTTTGTAACACTTGTTTACTTGTTTTTGTTCATAGGTGAAAAGATGTTTTGTGTTCAAGATGAAGATGGTTATCAAGAAGCGAAGCCCGCCAAAGGATTAAAACGCATCATCAAGTTTTCATGGTGACGATGGTGTGTTTTTTGGTTGGCTGCTATGTGTTGTGAAGATGGATGTTGTTGTGAAGACCATATGTAACATGTGTAAGATGGCTATACATGTGTTACATTTGTTGCCCCAGAGTGTAACATATGTTATAAACATGTGTTACATATGTCAGTCCCTTTGGTGTCAATTTAAACTTAGTAAAATTACATATGTAACAACATTACGTCATCCAAAATGTCATATCAATGAACAAATAAGTAATATATGTAACTATAAGTATATGAGACTAGCGTAACGAATTAAAGGGACAAACGATACACTTCATGTTACATATGTACCTAGAGTTGTTATTAACAATGTTATTAGTAGATAAAAAAACTGCATTAACGTATATTTTTTACATTGAACCCAGCATATTGGTCATAAGTCTTATACATGGCAAGAAGTTCTTCCGGTGTGACGTATGATTTAACATTAATTGGATGATATTGCTCGTTGACATTCGGTGTCCACAATTTAGTGCCATTAGAAGACTCGCAAAGATGGTAATGTGGAGTATGTTCTAGATCATCTGTGGACATAGGGATGGATGTTAGTATAAGTTTACGTGCGTTATGAACGTTGTAATACGTTTAGCACCCTAGGGTAACAAAAAAAGATCACACATGACACTTGTCGCCATGTTACACATGTTAATTGTGTGTGCACATGTTACATCTTCTCTACAACGTGTGTAACATCCTTAAAAGTTGTGTTCCTACTATGCTTTATATTTTTTAAGTACTTATAGGTAAACATGTTTCTTAAGATACAACATGTAACATGTGTTACACCGAAATGTTACACAAGTGTTTCCAGTTTGCACATGTTACATCTTGTGTAACTCTCCTTTATATTTTGTAAGTGTTTCCAGTTTAAACATGTTTGAAAGATACAACCTGTAACATGTAAGTATTTATAGGTAAACATGTTTTAAAGATACAACCGTATCACCTTACAAGTTATATGTTTTGCTGACAAACGCCATGTCACACATGTTACACACTATAGAGTGAAACAACAGTATTGAACGCTGCTACACATTTCCCATTTCTGTCATAACATGTGTAACCTTTTTGGGGGTTTCGATGTTGTAGGTTTATACAGACTTAAATATATACAAATGATCCAAAAATGATCATACATGTGCTACCCTCTAGTGTAACATAAGTTACAAACATGTCTTACATATGTGCAGCCCCGATTTTTGGTAACAAAGGGGTTGAACATATGTAACACATGTTTGTAACATGTGTTACACTAGAGGGTAACTTCTGTACAACGTCAAATGTACCCACCACCTGCCCTTCGTCGACTTCTTGTTCCCCTTCTTCATCGGTTTCTCCATCTTCCTGCCAAGATGCCTTCTCGTTTGGCTGCAACTGCTATGGTCAAGTCATAATAACACAAGTTACAGTCCAGTATTTTTAATTTACTAATTAAAAAACAATAGTAGTAACATAACTAACACTAGTTACCTTCTACCCAATTATGCCCTGAACTTGAAGACTCCCCAAATTTTGAGTTTTTATCTGCATCATTTCACACATAAAAAAAACTAAGCAAAACCACCCAAAAAAAGGTTACATATGTAAACAGTTACCATACACTTCAAACAACTACTATCCGGTAGAACCAACTCCCTCGCTGCAAGCACTAAACAAACATGTAACATATGTTAGCACAACCTTTCGTATTTGTTTGACGTCGTATAGCTTTTGTTTTTGTTTTCTAGACTGGACAGTTGTGCTCCCCACAACAATTGTTTTAGATGTGTTACCCTCCAGTGTAACACACGCTACAAACATGTGTTACATATGTGTAGCTCCTTTTTGTGTCCAAGGAAGGGCTGGTTTTAACATAAGTAACACGTGTAACATTATTACAACATATGTAGCTAATTATGCTAGCAAGACATTTCAACTAACAACCCATTTAAAATAAATTTCAACCCATTTAAAATTACATTTCAACATTTCAACTTGTAAGCTAAGAACAACTGATAATATCAAAAAATAAAAATGATTTTAATACAAAAATAAAAACCTGTAAACTACATAAACATTTACCCATTAGTAGACCATTTTGTGCACACAAAAACATATTAACAACTGCCTTAACAAAAAAAGGTTACTAAGTAAAACCTCCAGTGTAACACACGTTACAAACATGTGTTACATATGTGTAGCTCCTTTTGTGTCCAAGAAAGGGCTGATTTTAACATAAGTAACACGTGTAACATTGTTACAACATATGTAGCAGCAAAAAGAACTACTTTTTATATATAAAATGAACGAGATCATTACTACATAAACATGATTTTAATACAAAAAACAAAAACCTGTAACTACATAAACATTTACCATTACTAGACCACTTTGAGCACACAAAAACATATTAATAACAGCCTTAACAAAAAAAAATCAAGGTAAATTAGTTCAAACCTGCTTCTCTCTCACACACTTGTGTGTGTGTTCTTGGTGTTCGAGAACACGATGAAGATTGTTGTCTCTCTATCTAAAATCAAGGTAAATTAGGTTCAAACATGCCTCTCTCTCACATACTTGTGCGTGTGTTCTTGGTGTTCGAGATGAACACGATGAAGATTGTTGTTCCTCTCTCTAAATCTGCTTCTCTCTCATGTTCATCTTCAAATCTGCTTCTCTATCATGTTCATCTTCAAATCTGCTTCTGCACTTGCTTCTTGTTTTCTTCTATTTTCCGGTGACTTTTACCGGATGATAACAACTGAAATGTTGCTCTCATATCTAGGGATTTCGATTCACCGTCGCACCTTGTTTTTATCTTGTTTCGCGATTCACCGTAGCACCTTTTTCTTCTTCTCCGGCAAGACCTCTTCTTCTCCGGCGAGACTTCTTCTTCTCCGGCGAATGGATGATGATGATGATGATGGTGACTTCTTCTTCTCCGGCGAGACTTCTCTCTTAAATCTCTCTCTCTACCTCCTGAACTCTCTCACACACACTTGTGTGTGTTCTTGGTGTTTATTTTGAAACATGGAGAGAGAGAGAGAGAGAATGGATGATGATGATGATGATGATGATGATGGTGAATTTACAGAAGAAGAAGAAGAAGGAAGAGAGAGAATGAGATATTTTGAATTCTCAAAAAGAAGAAAGAAGAAAGAGAGAGAATGATGATGGTTTGATGGTGATGGTGACAATTAAAGAAGAGAGAGAAAGAGATATTTTAATATATGGTTTGTACTTACTTTGACTTCTTTTGGACAAATATATCCCTCTTTGCATTTACAATAGAATAAAAATAATGATTTAAGTCTTCTTTTTCCTCAACCATTAGATTACCTAGATCAATGGTGAAAAGGTTGGTTTCCTTAGTTTTCTCACTAATAAATGGTTTCCTATATATCCATTCCCTATATATATATAAATAATAATAGAAGTAGGTAAAAATAATAATACAAAAATTAAGTACTTATTGTTTTGCCTCAACGGTTGAATGGTGGATGCAACCACCTTTTTAATAGAGTTTGATGTTTATGTGGTGATTTTAAGGGTGTGAAGAGGGTGGTTTGATTTGTTTTTGAGTTATGACATAATCAAAAGAGTAAATTGTAATTTGCGTCTTTGATTATGTTGGTTGGGATCAGATTGAGTCCTCAAACTAAAAATTTTGTTTCTTGAGTTCTGGCCATATAAAAAGTGTTTTGAACTTGAGTCCCCTTACTAACCCAGTTAGATTTTAAGGTTAAATAGTCAATTTGCCTTTAAAATTCAACGACCCCGTGGTATTATAGCTGTTGACATTTGACTCCATAGTCGAGTCTTTTGACTTTACCCGCCAATTTCAAATATTCCCACTTCACTTTGAGTCCCCGGCGAGCCTGATGACGTTTGAAACACGTCTGACGTGAATGGATGGTGTATGATTTTTAATATATTTTTAAGCATTTTAACTCGTTTATCAAGCTTTAAATTTATAAAACAAAAAAAAGGGTAATGCACGGTACCCCTGACCGCGGAGGGGATAATCCCTCCCAGGCCGCCACCCGACAAGCCTGAGCCTGGCAGTAAATACCCTTGCCGAGCCGACCCTTTGAGAGTACTTTGTTTGCCCCAAGGTTCGAACCCGGTACCTCTTGGTAAGAGGTGGGTGTCGGTGGCCAACTGGGCTACCCCAACTGGTTAATTTATAAAACACGTTATAACACTATCACTCTCTACAACACGCTAGGACAAGTGCACTCATCGTTGGCATAGCTAGTGATGGTAAGATACCGAGGTCATCCAAGGACACAAGAGCTTTTAATACCGGTATATCGTCAACGTCTAATCTAACTAAATTTTTTAGAAAATATTTTTAGTAGCTAAATTAAAGAAAGAAACTAAAATAATAAAAGAAACAAATAAACAAGATAGAATCACTTGGTTCCGACTTATCTTTTACGTATCCTTTAATGATTTCCGCACTTTGGATTTTTCAAGACATTATTTTAGTTATAGTAGCATGTCTCTCTTTTGGAGACAACCTACCCTCGGCCATATTGGTCTGAGTCAGCAGGGATACAGTCCCGCAAGGCCGAAATATTGAAAGATAATTAAGTAAGTTATTAATGCAAAATGTGGCATGTCCCTCTTTTGGAGGCAACGCTACGCTCGACCATATTGGTCAGAGTCAGCAGGGATACAGTCCCGCAAGGTAAGTTTAAAGTTTTAATAGTAGTTTATTTATAAGGGATTCAAGCCGTTCTTACATCCCCTGATTTGATGTTATCTGCCTCAAAGGAAGTCCTAATAAGCTTAAATCAAGTCCTTGCAGGATCTATACACTGAACGAGGCAAGAACTTTACCCAAACCACCATTATAAACCCCTTCTAGGCAGTTAACGTGCTTTATATAGACCGTAAAGACACGGATGAGTGAATCAATAAAACATGAAGAGATGATAGAATAATGTTCACTTTCAATATAAAAAACTAGTTATTAAAGTCATTAATACATACCGAATTAAAAGGTTAATCAAAGCTTGGAAATCAAAAGTAATACCTAAAAGACTTGTCTTCACCAAGTGATGTAAGAGATTAGCCAAGCATGGCCATAGTTGAAAAAGGCTCTCACGATCAATCTTGCATCCCGAGACTAATACACACTATAAACTCTAATGGTTGTGGTGGATGATGATGTTGGAGTGGTGGTAAAGTGATAGAGAGGGCTGCCAAAGGATGAATTGCAATGAACCAAGCACCCCTATTTATAGCTGGAAACAGACTGTTTACATGGCCCCGTGCCTCCTTCTTCTCTGTCTTCATTTAATGAGTTGTGTCAGTCCGTATGCTCACACGGCCCCGTGTGTCTACGACATGACCCCGTGGTCCTTATACTTGTTGTACTATCCAAGAGTCTGCATATCTAGGAGTTGACCACGACCCGTGTCCATGGGACACGGCCCCGTGTCTCTTGTCTGCTTCTGTTTGTCTTTTTCTTCATGGAATCTGGAGTGGGGCACGACCCCATGCCTTGGTGGCATGGCCCATGTCTTCTGATATGTTGTTTATTGGTCTTAGGGTGAAGCTCGGAGGGTCGATATGAAGTGTCAACTTCTCTTCTTTTGTATTTATATTGGTTTTTTTTGCCGTTAATTTGTTCCTTTCGTACATTTAAGCTCTTTTAATCCTAAAAAAATATATACAAAGAAACACATTTTTTCCAACATTAGTACTTAAAAGGTTTGATTTTATACCTTATTTAACATAATTTATATGTTGCATTTGGTGCGTATCAGCGTCCCTGGGATGTCAAATTCTCATAAATTAAATTTAACACTGTATTTCACAAACATAAACGCACGTAACATACTAAATTAAGATGAATGTATTTAAACTAAATAACAAAAGGGTATATTATAAGGTTAAGGTCACTGATGGAGAGTGTGAAACCTGGATGTTAAAGTATTTAAATTATGTGTTTAAGTGCATTTTAGTCGGTTATATATTTCGAATGTGATAACTACGAGTTCTTGTGGTTTTACAGGTTAACCGTCTAAATCGGTGAAGTTAGAGGACTTGGTGATGAAGCAGGACAAGCAAGGGTGATTATCACTGATTGATTTTACTTAAATTTTAGTTCCAATTCATTCAATTCCCGAGAGTTCTAGTAATTGGGATATATTTGATAGGGATTAGGGTTGGTAATTTCAGTTGATTATTTATCTGATAACCTTCCGTTGTTTTACGATCGAAGTAAGTAGTCTTTAGGTAATCACAACTGGTTAATTAAATTAAACAATCATGTCTATGTGGTTGTCACAATTAAACACATAATTGAAGTTGGCCTTGAATCCAAAATCCAGAGGAACCATTGTTTTCTCCAACTGTTTACAACTCAATTTAGTAATTCGTTAGTTAAATCAACAAACAAACAACCGAGTTTACGTTTTTGCAAGTAGTTAATTATTACTTAATCCATAACACTTTCCAACAGACTCCTCTAGATACGATACCCTGCTTACCCTAGCTACCTAGGTTAATTAGGTTTTTGCATGACCCGTTCGACAGTCATCAAGGTGGCGCCGTTGCCGGGGAGTCGTGCGCAAAGTGTTTTGTTTTAAGTTTTTTGTTTAAAAATTATTAAAAATCCAAAAATAGTGTAATTTCGTTTCGTTCAGAGTTACGCTGGGTTTTGTGTTTATGCTTGTGCAGGTGACTTTGTTTGTTCATGCATCATACTCGGGAATCCAGAAAGTCTTCACCATTAGTCTTTGATCCTGAAATTGAGAGGACAGTTCGAAAGACCCGAGTCATTCATAGAGAAAACAAACTTCTGAAATCTCCAACACTGACATCCGAACTAATGGAGAATTCAGCAAATCCTGATAAGCAACTATAACACCCCTCGAAAACGCCCTAAAATACCCTGTATGTCCAAAACGAACCCGTATAACCTTATTTTATTTAAAAACAAATAAAATAATTATTTTTATGTGGCTCGTGGGCCGCGACAGGATCAAGGGGGCTGGTCACAGGGCACGACAAACCCTTGACTTGCCGGACACCCAGAGTGCCACATGTCGGGACAGCTGCTTGACCTACTTGATGAGTGGTCAAACCTAGTTGTAGCTAGGTGACCCTCGCGGGCCGCGAGAGGCAGACCCTCAACGGGCCATGGGGCGCGAGAGACCTTCGGAGAAACTATATAAGAAGCCTCAGTCTACCTTTTCAACTCGTTCATCAATTTTCTTTCTCTCTGTCCCTATAGTGCAAAATTATAGCTCGATATTATACCCCCTAAAACACGAAGCTCTGCCCCGTTGTAAGTATTTTAACCCCCAATCACTAATTCGTTACCCTACCCAAGAAGGATGTGATTGCCGGTACGTTTTTAGTTAATGATGTTTATGCTAAAGTATTATTTGACTCTGGTGCAAACCTAAGTTTTATCAATACTTCTTTCTGCAAACTTCTCAATCAACCATTAACTAAACTTCACCAAGACTGTCTGGTGGAGACGGCAAATGGAAGTTCTATAAAGATAAGCGAAATCCTCCAGGGCGCAAGGATAGAAATTTTAAGCCATAACTTTACTGCTAATCTTTTACCAATGAATCTAGCCGGATTTGACGTCGTATTAGGAATGGATTGGTTGGTAGTCAATCAGGCGCGATGTGATCAAAAGTCTGTACAAGTAAGTACACCAACTGGTGAAAAGATCACAATTAAGGAGAAAAGCCAACCAGGTCAACAAAATTCATCTATGCGATGAAAGCTGCAAGTTATGTATGGAAAGGAGGAATGGTGTATATGATTCCCGTAATCATTAACACTAAAGAAAAAGAATTAAAAGATATTCCCGTAGTATCTAAATTCTCAGATGTTTTTCCAGAAGAGTTACATGGATTACCGCCAGATCGAGAGGTTGAATTTAGAATTCACCTAATACCAGGAACGACACCAATTGCCAAAGCACCTTATCGATTAGCACCGATGGAGATGCAGGAATTGAAAAAAACAACTAGATGAATTACTAGAGAAAGGTTTCATACAACCTAGTTCATCGCTATGGGGAGCACTGGTGTTATTTGTCAAGAAGAAAGACGGATCGATGCGTATGTGCATTGATTACCGAGAACTGAATAAGGTCACGAATAAAAATCGGTACCCACTACCGAGAATCGATGACCTGTTCGATCAACTTCAGGGAGCCTGATTCTTTTCCAAGATCGATTTACGCTCAGGATATCATCAATTGAAAGTACGGGAATAGGACATTCCTAAAACTGCTTTCAAAACGAGGTACGGTCATTATGAATTTACAGTCATGCCATTTGGTTTAACCAATGCCCCAGCTGCATTTATGGACATGATGAACAGGATATGTAAACCATACCTGGATAAATTCATAATTGTCTTTATAGATGATATTCTAATTTACTCTAAGAGTAAGGAGGAACATGCGGAGCATTTGCATATACTCCTGACATTGTTGAGAAAAGAAAAGCTTTATGCTAAATTCTCAAAATGTGAATTCTGGTTATAAGAAGTACAATTCCTTGGACATCTGGTTAATCATGAAGGAATTCATATGGATCCCACAAAGATCGAGGCAATTACCAAAATGGAAAGTCCCTGAGTCACCAACGGAAGTAAGAAGTTTTCTTGGACTAGTAGGATATTATAGACGTTTTATTTAAGATTTCTCAAGAGTAGCAATTCCATTAACTAAACTAACTTGCAAATCCGTTAAGTTTGAATAGGGACCAAAATAAGAGGAAGCATTCAGGATTTTGAAACAGAAATTAACCAATGCACCAATACTCGCTTTGCCAGAAAGAACTGAAGACTTTATAGTCTATTGTGACGCATCCAAATTAGGATATGGATGTGTGTTGATGCAACGTCAAAAAGTAATTGTTTATTGTTTTCGTCAAAAATCAAGCAATGATAATGCAACCAAACTTTCTGTTGTGAGGTGTGATGCTTGAATCAATGAACAATACTAAGGATCACTCTGAAATGTAATGAACAAGTGACACAAAGATTTATACGAGGAAAAAGCCCTTGATCAATGAATGATCTCCGGCATAAAAAACCTCGGGTGATGGAAACTACCGATCACCAACTCAGATTAAACAAGAAATGTATTACAACTTCGGATGATAGCGAGCTAGTTACAAGGATCACTATAGTGTAATGTGCAAAAAAGTGTGTAATCGCCAAGTGAATTGTCGAGAGCTGGTGAGAGCAGTTGCAAGTGTGTGTGTTAAGCTAAAAATAGCCAAGTGTTTCTATTTAGCTCGCTATCCCCTTTTAAAAATGGAAAAATATCTAAGCTAACAAACTGTCCGCATTTTGTGCAAGTCCTCCACGACTTCCATAACGTCCATTTCAGCCATGCACGTGCGGAATAAATATGGAATATGCTCCAGGAATATCGCCAAGACTAAGTCCAAGCTCGTACTCCTGCAAAACAACTTCATATTCAAAGTAGACAATCGTTAGTCTAAGGATCCTGATGATGATCCATGATCCTACAATACTTTCTGAGGATCACTAATTCAGACAGGATTGAGGATCACTAAACCCAACAGTAAATGAGGATCACTGATCATTGAAAAATCCTCCCCTAACAATTGCCCCCAAAATATAAGGAGTAATTTGTAAATAAACGAGTTATATTTTCTTGTTCTTATCCGTAACCAACTAACGGATATATAGCCGTTGTAATCGAACTATCCGTTGCCATCCTAACGTCACTGAAGTGACTACCCTGCAAGATCATCATTATAAATTGAAGTTAGAGATAAGGGTTAGAGAGCATTTAAATTCGTGCGTTTCCTCCTTTAAATCTTCATTCGAAGACTTGATCAGGTATTTCTCTTTCCTTTCTCTCTTCATCTTCTTTCTTTGTTCCTCCTTTCTTTATCTTTATCCGCGATCAAGATGATGCTGAGATCTTCGCCGGCTAAGGATCATCATAAGGATAGTCCTCTAACAAGCCAGGGGATCATCAAAGATTCTGTGAAGGAACGGTGCTGCTTTACTGATCCACAAATAGACAGAATCCGACATTGCTTTCTGGTAAACACCATTTTCAAACCATTTGACCCCACCGTTCTAAGTGACTATATTTCTAAAACCTGGGTAGCCTTCCCGGTCATACCATTTACATTAGGGTACTCGTATCCTTTTCCAGATTTCACCCAATCCTTCTTCTCTCTCACCGGCATCTCCTACATTCAAGCGATGCCAATGATCTGGAGGGTCTTATATACCCTTGAAAGGATCATTGAACATGAAGGAATTGATCTGGGAATGTCGGAGTTTGCAGAGATGTACGACTTCGTAAGCCATGGATCTCATCGGTATCTACTCAAACATAAACCTGGTGAAGAACACCCCATCTTCAAAGCCACTAAGAATGACACCGTTTGGAAACGGCGATTCTTTTTTATCAGAAGGGATTCTCTCCCAGATGGAAAGGATCTGCCTAGAAAATGGACCACCCATGGTAGGATAGAGGATCCTTAGAAGGATCACCAGATGACCTTGTTTCTGCTGAGGATCACTAACATCCTTTTGTTTCTATTTTGCAGCTATTACTGTCACACACCTCATCACAACACCTGCAACAAAGGAAAGGCTTGCTGCTTTCCGGAGACTTGATCCTGCAATAAGATCATTCAAAGCAAATACCCAGGATTCTCAAGAAGTATCCTCTGGTTCTGTCACTATGTCGAGTAAGTATCCATGTTTATATGTAATTAAATGCTTAAATTAAAATGAAATAAGGATACTTATCTGTTTTGGATGTGTAGGTGCTGGAAAATCTTCAAGATCTGCCTCCAAATTCAGTGTCACTGACCTTGACACTGTCCGATCCTCAAAGAAGAAACTTGCTGCCAGTCCGACTATCAGGATCCCCAAGGCAACCACTTCTAAAGGCAAGGGTGGCAAGAAAAGGAAAACTACCGACACCCTTGAAGGCCTGCCTCTGATCCGCCATCAGTTCCTTGAGTACTTTGCTGATGTAAGGATCACTGACCTAGCTTAGTTATTCTGCCCACTTGAGGATCATGTTATCCTAAGCTTTATATTGTCTTTTTGCAGAAATTTGCTGAAATCGAGGACTACGTAGGCAATGTTGAAGAAGTTGAGCTAAAGTGCCTGGACCTCCAAAAGATGATGCTGGCCAAGGATCAGAAGATAGCCTCCCTTGAAAATGATGTCAATCTGGTGAAAAGGGAACTTGTCCTGGCTCACATTACTGCTGATCAAGAGAAAAATGAGATCACAAATGATGCTAAAATCTCAGCTGCCATCGCTATGTACAAGACCAAGTTGCAGATGGCCTCCCAAGAAGCCCTGGATCCTGACTTTGACAAGAGCAGCTGGGACGTAGGGGGCTGGAAGGCTAGATTGGCTGAGCTGGACGACGAAGAGGAGGCTGAAGAGGTCCTAGCACTCGAGGCTGGCAGCAGTGGAGTCAAGGATCATGTGGAGGATGCTGGAGCTGGAGGAGATGGTGATGCAGCAAAGGTGTAAGCTACAGGAATGGGCGATGAAGGACAAGGACATTTCTAGACGTAGCCGGAGCCCATTTTTTTAGAGTTTGGTAGTTTTATTTTGGTTATGGTGTTTTGAAACAATCTTGGGGTTGTAATAACTTTAGACAATAGTTTCTAGGATGAAGGATCATGGATCCTTGAACAATAGGCAGGATAATGGGTGGTGGATGGATCCTCTGTTTGGGGGATGAAGCCACTCGTTATCCTTCCGTCTTTTACTTCCTGCCCTACAAAGACCCGTAAACAATGGACACCCTTTGCCAACCCATGTGGACGGGCCACGTTTTGCTGGTAGAAACGTGGGTTGGCAATTTTGACAACCTTAAAGGGTTTAAACTTTTGTGAATAAAATAACTTTAACTTTTTGGCTATCTCCCGTGTTGCTATCCTCGTTAGTACTTTACTTTTCAATTGTTGAGATATACATTTTGTCTGAATTTATTAAGTAAATAAATATCTTCAAAAAGTTTAGAATATAATCAAGGATCGTATATCCTTTAGTTGGTAAGTTCTGAAAAGTAATATAGTTTAAGGATCATAAGTTCAGTTGTCAAAGGATAAGGGTCACTCAAATGAATAATGAATAAAATCAAAATAGTTAAGGATCATACCTGAGAATCCAAGTTAGGATCCTATTCTTTAACACTTATAATTAGGATAACCAAAAGACAAACCTTAATAGAAGGTAAGGATCAAGGATCCTTGGTCATTTAGCTTCAAAAACCTGAAATAAGATACAACTTGGGACTAAGCCAATATAAGATGAAAGTTAGTAACTGGGGACAAGCCCAACAATTCTGGGGACAAGCCCAATATACTGGGGACAAGCCCAAAGGATAACTGGGGACAAGCCCAAAGGATAACTGGTGACAAGCCCAAAGGATAACTGGGGACAAGCCCAAAGGAACATGTGTAAACTGGAGTATGGCCCTCACTGGCGACTATCCAAACTTAGTGACATGAAAATGCCTAAACCTTAGCTAACATGAAAACGTTAGAAACCTTAGGAACGGATGTATGGTACGTCTACCATTATACGTAGGATCCCGGATACAGCCAGTACAATGAAATTGTCAGCCCCTAAAGCGAGTACTGGTCCCATTGCCATGAACTGTACCAGGATCATCGTGCGCTACTGGCGAAACTGGGGACAGGCCCAAACTGGGGTCAAGCCCAAAGGATAACTGGGGACAAGCCCAAATAACTCGATACTTCTGTGGATACTCAATCCTTTGTTAAGGATACCTGAACCATCAAAACTCAGAATTAAATGAAAGGAGGATAAAGGATACAGGATCCTTATCCTTATATAGGATAATAAAAAAAAATGAAATAGTTTGGGATTAGATCATTACCAAAATGAGGATCATCTGTCCTGTAAGGATCCTTCAAGGATACTTGTCAGGTAAGGATCATGGATCCTTATTACATGAAGTATTTCTTTAGGTGGACAGCATTCCAAGCTCTTGGTAGCAAATCACCTTCCATTGTTAGCAATCGATATGCCCCCTTTCCTGCCTCAGCTTCGATCAAGTAAGGGCCTTCCCACTTTGGTGCCAACTTTCCATGAGCAGGATTGGTGGTATTCTGGAATGCTTTCCTTAATACCATATCTCCAACTTGGAATTTCCTGATCCTGACATTTTTGTTGTAGGCTCCAGCCATCCTTTGTTGATAACTGGCCATCCTTATCCTTGCCAAATCCCTGAGTTCTTCTATAGTATCCAAGTCTTGAACCAAGTTTTCAGCATTTTCTTCAGGATCACGAATGCTTGTTCTTGCAGTAGGAACCACCATCTCTGTAGGGATCACTGATTCTGCCCCAAATACCAAAGAAAATGGAGTTTGGCCAGTAGCATTCTTGGGAGTTGTCCTATCAGCCCATAGTACATAAGGTAGTTCTTCTGCCCACTTTCCTTTCTTGGATCCAAGCTTTTTCTTCAAATTGTTGATGATAATCTTGTTGGATGATTCTGCCTGACCATTAGCTTGTGGGTGGACTGGTGTTGATGTTATCATCTTAATCCCCCAGCTGTCACAAAAGTTAGTAGTTCTATTCCCAATAAACTGGGATCCATTATCACAAACAATTTCAGAAGGGATACCAAATCTAGTAATAATGTTTCTCTTAATAAAGGATATCACTTCTTTTTCTCTGACTTGAGCAAAGGCTTCAGCCTCTATCCACTTGGAGAAGTAATCAGTCATAGCAAGCATGAATACTTTTCCACCAGGTGCCTTAGGAAGCTTTCCAACTATATCCATTCCCCATATCATAAATGGCCAAGAAGAGGATATAGGATGCAAAAGTTCTGCTGGTTGGTGAAGGATATTACTGTGTCTCTGACAAGGATCACACTTCTTGGCATACTCCACAACATCCTTCTTCATAGTAGGCCAATAGTATCATGTCCTCAGGATCCTTGAGAATAATGCCCTGCCCCCAGTGTGGTTTCCACAATCTCCTTCATGGAAATCCTTTAGGACTTCTTGGATTTCAGGATCCTCAATGCATCTTAGATATGGACCTGCAAGAGATCGTTTATACAACATATTATTCAATATTGTAAATTGAGATACCTTGGTTTTGAAAGCCCTAGGGTTTTCTCCTGTAGGAATCTCTCCATGTTGTATGTATCTCATGATTGGGAGGATCCATGATCCTGAATGAGATTGAGTATCATCACTAGGGATGATTGCAGAATCCTCTCCTATCTCCATAGCTACATGATCCTCGATAGCAGGGGTCAGGATATGGATAAGAGGGATCTTGATATCCTTCGGGATCTTCAAGGATGATCCTAGATTGGCTAATGCATCAGCCTCTGCATTCTCTTCCCTTGGTACCTGTGTCAAACTAAAGGAAACAAAAGAGAGTGCCAATTCTTTGACTATCTCTAAATATTTGATTAGCTTTTCACCTTTAACAGCATAGGATCCATTAAAGTGATTAGTGATTAGTAATGAATCTACATGTACCTCAAGATACCTGATCCTCATATGCTTAGCAATTTGCAAACCAGCTATCAAGGCTTCATACTCAGCCTCATTGTTGGTAGTTTGAAATTCACAAGCTATGGAGTGGGGTATTATGTCCCCCTGTGGCGATTTTAGTAGTATTCCAAGCCTTGTTCCTTTTACATTAGAGGTTCCATCAGTGAAGAGTATCCAAGGATCCTTAGTTTCTTCAAGCTGTTGGACTTCTAACTCAGCTTCCTTTTGCAAATCACTACTAAAATCTGCCACAAAGTCAGCTAAGGCTTGGGATTTGATGGCAGTCCTTGGTTCATATCTTATATCATATGCACTAAGCTTCACTGCCCACTTAGCCATCCTTCCTGACATTTCAGGTTTCCTGAGAACATTCTTAATTGGAAAATTAGTCTTAACAATAATGGCATGAGTCTCAAAATAATGTCTTAATTTAGTAGATGTCATAATTAATGCAAGGATAAGTTTCTCTAAGTGTGAATACCTGGATTCTGCATCAAGTAAACTCTTACTTACATAATAAACAGGATGTTGTGTACCTTGGTGATCCTTAACAAGGACCGCACTTACTGCATTTGAGGATACTGCTAAGTATAAGGATAATATATCCCCTTTTTCTGGTTTCATCAAGGCCGGGGCTGAGGATAGGTAATCCTTAAGAGCTTTGAGGGCACTTTCATGCTTCTCAGTCCATTCAAATTTCTTGTTCTTCCTCAGGATGTCATAGAATTCCTTGCACTTTTCTGAGGATTTGGATATGAACCTGTTCAAGGCTGCGATCCTGCCTGTCAATCTTTGTACATCCTTAGCATTGGCAGGAGATTTGATATTCACAATAGCCTTGATTTGCTCTGGACTTGCTTCAATGCCCCTCTTTGTCACCATATAGCCTTAGAATTTACCTGCCTTAACACCAAAATAACACTTGGAAGGATTTAGTTTCATATTAAATTTATCAAGGATATTGAATGCTTCCTCCAAGTCTTTAAGGTGATCCTCAGCTTTCTTGGACTTAATCACCATGTCATCAATATATACTTCCATAGTGTGTCCAATTTGTTCCTTGAACATCATATTGACTAGCCTTTGATAAGTAGCACCTGCATTCCTTAGTCCAAATGGCATAGCAATATAACAATATATACCAGTTGGGGTCATAAAGGCTGTATCCTCTTGATCAGATGGTTCCATCTGAATTTGTTGAAATCCAGATGAAGCATCCATAAAAGTCAACAACTCATGACCTGCGGTAGCATCCACCATGGAGTCAATGTGGGGTAATGGCAAAGGATCCTTGGGACATGCCTTGTTTAAATCAGTAAAATCGACACATACCCTCCACTTTCCATTTTTCTTTTGAACAACAACCACATTGGCTAACCATCTTGGATACTTAACCTCTCTTATCATACCTGCCCGAAGTAGTTTATCTACTTCTTCCTGGATAATAGCATTCCTTTCAGGTGCAAACTTCCTCCTCTTTTGATGTATAGGCTTGAATGACCTGTCAATGCCAAGCTTATGAGTAATTATATCCTTAGATATACCTGTCATGTCTTCATGTTTCCAGGCAGAGGTGGATTTCCTCCTCTTAAGGAAGGATACTAGCTCCTGTTCAATGTCGCTAAGGATCCCTGATCCTACGAAGATCTTGGATTCAGGTTCATCAGGATCCATGAGGATTTCTTTCAAATCATGTTCTCTTGCCTCCAAGACATCTCTTGAAGGATACTTTAATTGCTATTGCTCCCTTGGTCTTGAGGCTGGCTTCATTGATGATGTATAACAATTCTTAGCCTCTTGTTGATCACTCTCAATTTTCACCACTCCCCATGGACTTGGAAGCTTTACACACTGATGATAGGTGGATGGGACTGCCTTCATATCATGTATCCATGGCTTGCCAAGGATAACATTACAACAAGATAAGCAATCTATAACACAAAATTTCTGATAAGAATGGAGTCCTTCAATATAAATAGGGAGCTTGATATCCCCCAATGTGTTTTTGGTTTCCCCACTGAATCCCACAAGGACTGAGGATCTTGGGACAATATCAGACTCCGGGATATTCATCTTCTTGAGGACATCAAGCTGAATGATGTTCACAGAGCTTCCTCCATCTATAAGGATCCTGCGAACAAAGTGGTTAGAAATAAACAATGTAATTACAAGACCATCATGATGAGGATCCTGGACATCAACACGATCATCCATATCAAAAGTTATGACTTTATCTTGGGTAACAGTGGAGGTCCGGATGGGTCTGTCTCCATTATCCATCTTGGTTTCCTTAGCATGTCTCTTGGCTGCTGAAAAGGAGGTACCACAAATGTCTGATCCACCGGATATGAAGTTTATAACTTGTGTGTCTGCTGGAGGAGCAGGAGCCCTTTCCGGGATCCTTTCAGGATCCTGGATCCTTGACTTTTTTCGTCCCAAAAGTTCCTTCAAATGCCCCTTGCTCAACAAGTAACCAATTTCCTTTCTTAGTGCAATACACTCTTCAGTGAGATGCCCGAAATCCTCATGATATGCACACCACTTGGACTTATCCTTTGTAGCAGCTGGTTTATCACTTTTTCTCGGCCACCTAGCTTTCTCACCTAGATTCTGCATTGTAAGGATTAGTTCATTGTTATCAACAGAAAAACAGTATTCAGAAATAGGAGGATAATCCTCATCATCCTCTTCTTGTTCCACTGCATGCACGTTCTGGTTATCAGATTTGTTATAGGATTTTGATTTGTTGTTCCTGAAGTAGGATCCTTGCTTTTCCTGTTTTGAGGATCCTGTCAATCTCTCCTGGATCCTTTTGTCATCCTCTAGACGGATGAACCTAAGGGCCCTGGTTCTTACTTCATCAAAATTCCTGCATGGGGTCATAACAAGATCATCATAGAACAATGAATCCCTAAGCAATCCCATTTTGAAGGCTTCTACAGCCGTAGCTATATCTAGGTTAGGGATATCTAAGGATTCTTTACTAAACTTAGTGATGTAATCTCTAAGTGATTCATTTTGACCTTGTGTTACCCTATATAGATCACTAGTTAATCGTTCAAACTTTCTACTACAAGAGAATTGACTATTAAACAAATTAACTAGATTAGCAAATGAAGTAATAGAGTAAGGGGGAAGACTTAGCAGCCATTTAAGAGCAGATCCTGTGAGTGTGGATCCAAATCCCTTGCATAGACATGCTTCTTTTAACCTCTCAGGAATTGGATTGATCTCCATCCTCTCCCTGTATTGAGCTACATGCTCCTCTGGATCCGTTGAACCATCATACAGCTTCATGGATGGTATCTGGAAACTTTTGGGTATCTCAGCATTATAAATAGGTGGTGCAAAGCGAGATATCCTATGGCTACCATCTGCAATTTCAGGAATGGGTTTGGCCACTCCTGGTACACTGGATATCATGTCCTTGAGCTTCTGTAACTCCCTGGCCATAGCCTGATTGATACCTGTATCCTGCATAGAGCCATAGTTAGTGTTATATGAATTATTAAAAGTATTACCTCCCACAGGATTCTTGTTTGGAATTCCAGATGTGAATCCATATTGACGAGATTCTGGTATGATTGAAGGACCGGAGGAAGCAATGGTTTCCATTGGTATGAAGTCTCCTTGATGAACATCCGAGCTCGGGGACTGCATACTTCTTGAGTATCCTTGATCCTGAAAGATGTTGGATCCTTGAGGCTGAGATGATCCTTGAACCTGAAAAGACCCTGGATTCATAAAGGATCCTTGGACCTGGGAGGATCCTTGAACCTGGGAGGATCCTTGGATCTGGGAGGATCCTTGGACCTGGGAGGATCCTTGGACCTAGGAGGATCCTTAGACCGAGTGCAATCCTGAATATCCTCCTGAGCTGATGAAGGATGCCTGATGCTGAAAAGAGGATCCCGATGGCTGAGAGCAGGATCCTTGAGGTTGGAAGTGAGAGCCAAATGCCTGACTCATAGTTGCTGTTCCATAACGCCTTTCTGATGGACCACTTTGATACTGGATGCCCGAAACTGCCGATTATAGGGTAGTTACCACTGGAGTGTCAAAATTCAATGACCTTGGCATCAGAGGAGAGTGATCCTCCACTGATTTCTTCTGTTTCTTGATATCACCAATCTCTTGGAGGATCCGTTCATCGGTTTTGTCCTGCTCTTGCATGCGATCCCTCATCTGCAAAATCAGATTAAAAAGATCATTAGTAGTAGGATTAATGGAAACAGAAGAAGTTGGTGGTTTTGTGAAAATGGGGGTTTGTCTCTTCGCAGCATTTTCAGCATTCTTCTGGGATCCAGAAGGTGGTGGAGGCAAAGGTGGAATGCCTTGTGAAGAACTGATTGCCGGCATTGAACTTGAAGTGTTCTTCGCTGAGGAAGCCATCTGCTTGGTTGTAACGAACCGAAATGACCACAAAAATATTAATCTTCTTAGGAATGAAGCACAAATTGCCCCACGGTGGGCGCCAAACTGTTTTAATAAAAATTCAAGCAATGATAATGCAACCAGACTTTCTGTTGTGAGGTGTGATGCTTGAATCAATGAACAATACTAAGGATCACTCTGAAATGTAATGAACAAGTGACACAAAGATTTATACGAGGAAAAAGCCCTTGATCAATGAATGATCTCCAGCATAAAAAACCTCGGGTGATGGAAACTACCGATCACCAACTCAAATTAAATAAGAAATGTATTACAACTTCGGATGATAGCGAGCTAGTTACAAGGATCACTATAGTGTAATGTGCAAAAAAGTGTGTAATCGCCAAGTGAATTGTCGAGAGCTGGTGAGAGCAGTTGCAAGTGTGTGTGTTAAGCTAAAAATAGCCAAGTGTTTCTATTTAGCTCGCTATCCCCTTTTAAAAATGGAAAAATATCTAAGCTAACAAACTGTCTGCATTTTGTGCAAGTCCTCCACGACCTCCATAACGTCCATTTCAGCCATGCACGTGCGGAATAAATATGGAATATGCTCCAGGAATATCGCCAAGACTAAGTCCAAGCTCGTACTCCTGCAAAACAACTTCATATTCAAAGTAGACAATCGTTAGTATAAGGATCCTGATGATGATCCATGATCCTGATCCTACAATACTTTCTGAGGATCACTAATTCAGACAGGATTGAGGATCACTAAACCCAACAGTAAATGAGGATCACTGATCATTGAAAAATCCTCCCCTAACACTTATGCCTCTAGACAACTTAAGAAACATGAAGAGAATTATACAACCCATGATCTAGAGTTCGGAGCAATAATTTTCACCCTTAAGATTTGGAGACACTATCTTTTCGGTAGTAAGTTTCTTGTGTTCACCGACCACAAGAGTTTAAGATATGTCTTCGGACGAAAGGAATTAAACATGAGGCAAAGACGTTGGATGGAAATTCTTAGTGATTATGATTGTGATATCCAGTATCATGCAGGAAAAGCTAACGTAGTAGCTGATGCTTTAAGTAGAAAATACCATGAAATGCCAAAAAGAGTACGCTCCTTTAGACTAAACATGCAGGTAGATTTAAACGAGCAAATTAAAAAGATATAGGAAACAACAATCAAAGATGATGCTAAAGGTCTAAAAGGAATGATTGACGTAATTCAAGTTGGAGATTTTCATGACCTCCTGAAGCTACCTACAGTAAGAATTTGAGATCATAACTAAACTCCTAAATTGAGTTATAACATTCATAATTGGCTGAAAATTATGCCAGAAAACGCACTCTGAACCTTCGATGCGGAAAAATTCATAAAACATTCAATTATCGTCAAAAAAATGCAATTCTAGTGGGGTTTTGAAGCTATTTCCTGGAATTACATTTTAGACTCAAGAAACACATGTTTTTGTCATGTTTTGTCCACGTTACAGCCGATACAAGTCGGGTTCTGTTTGGATTCAGCTTTCAATTATAACATGTTTATGACACTATAAACCCTATTTTCAGCAATCAAAACCCCAACAACACCACATACATGAATTTAGCATCAAGTTTCATCATCAACATCAGACATAATCAAAACCCTAGCATGCATACATGATCATCAAGTTACTATACTATCAAGAATCATTACATAAACATCAAAATACATGTTTTTTAGCAAACCCTAACACGTATAAGATCATGTTTTCATGCATCAAGAATCAAAGCAAGATCAAGATTACACATATGTAAATGCAATATAACAACCAAGATGTGATTACCGGAAGCAAGCAAAGAACCTAGAGACGGAGAAGAAGATCAAACAAGCACGATTAGGGTTCTTGGTTTTCTTGAAGTCGCCTAGAGTAAGAGAGAGGGAGAGTGCGTACGTGAATGGGAGGGAGCGGCCTAGGGTTGGGTTTGATTTTATTACTTTTTTAAAACCATCTTACAATAAATCCATAACTGGTCCCTCAAGTTTCCCAATTCAAAGCTTGGGCAGAAAGTTATCACAATAACTTTGTAGAATGACACTCATGCCCTTCGTTTTGCAAAGTTAACCAAATTAACTATGTATGTTTGTTTATGTGCTACTAACTTGTGTGTTTATAAATTGTAATTAACAGAAAAAGGGTTAACGACGTTAACCTGAAAGTACGGGATGTCACAACTTTCCTTCATGTTTTCTTCTCATTTCTTACCTTCCTACTACTTAGATGACCTCTAGGAGTGTTTACACAATTTACCATTGTAAAATAAGTTGGAACATCACCATTTTTAGGCCAAAGTAGGATAAACTTTCTATTTTTATAAAACTTTCATATAGTGGCACTTCTATCTTGCTTTCTTGGAGTATCTTGTACCAAACCAAGTTCTCATCTAATCTACATGTTGAGGGACTTGAGTTGAGGTTTATCCCAAAAGGTATGAGGTCCTTGCACCTCTTTTCTTAATGTTACAAATACCCGAAGTGGTCTCCATATGAGAGAAACCAAACCAAGTCCTCAACTTGAAATGTTGTAAGATTTGTGTTATGGTGCATGGTGTGAACTATGGAACTTTGGTTCTACAACTATGATTCCACCTACATCACTTGATTACTTAGTTAGTTAGCTTACATTCTATACCATCTAAACCACCAAACAACTTCCAAGTAAACATAGTGAGCAAACTACATCAAGTCTCCAAACACAATCCATGTTTGGAATGCACTCGTCTCGTTTAAATCACTTAGTTGTTTGGTGAACTAGAGGATCTTATTTTTGTTCTTATGTTTATATATTCATGAACATCCGAATAATCCTTGAGATGATTTATGTATTGATGAAATCCCAAGGTTAAAGGAATTATCCTACCTTTGCATGACAATCTATGATTTGGACTTTAAATGATAAATATACATATGTACATACAACATTCAATCCGACACCGAACCATGATATCAACCAATCTATGGTTGAATGTCATAAGTTGAGGTGGAAATCTATCTAAGTCTTGAACTTCTTATCTTGTCCTTCCAACGAGTATCTTACTCATGAAAAACACTAACTAAAATGACGTCTGAATAAGTATTCAGGTAAGATAGATTTTTATGTATTTTCATACTATTAGATTTTTGAATTCCTTCCAATAAATTCGCCATACTCATACACCTTGTTTATCCATTTTAGGATATCCTCGGTGCTCCATCCTTCCAACACATCCAAGCTCACCTTTGTGGAAAGCATTCGCAAACCGTGAGTATACGTGACCCATTTATGCTTTAAAACACTTTGGGTTGCAATATGTATCATTATGAAACTCATAATCACACATACAATCATGCTTAAACAAACACTCAATCCATCAACATGCTACTTGTTATGATATTTTTTATACATATTAGGACACATTATATGCATGTTATCTATTATTAACTTTTAAAAGCCTCCCTTAACATGTATAACGCTATAAGAGTAGCACACCACCCGTTTTGGGTCATTGTTAAGTTATCATTCTTTACGGTCTTATTCATTGCGATGATAAGATTAGGCTAGTGGACATTTTGGTTTGATTTATTGGTCATGCAAGCTCGTATGATTTATATAACATAGTATACATTTGACATGTGGATTTGAGACTTTTCTATTCTTATGCTATGTAGACAAACTTGTATGCTCACCGATCATTTTATGTTGACATATACTTTAATACATGTTGCAGGAAATTGATGATGATATGACAAGAAATCAATTTAGGGTGGACTAGAAACTCACTCGAAACTTTATTTATGAATTTTGTTCTTGTATTGTTTCAATTTTCAATGTTTTGTACTTTCATTTTCAAGACAATGTAACCTTTAGTAATGGAATGAAATTTGGTATTTAAATTATTGTCACAATTATAGTGATGTTGTATTTGAACTATCTCGATCGTCTCACTCCGTGTGACAATTAAATTATTTCAATAGATTACTTATGAATGATTTCTTTTAGATTGTTATCAAGACCTTGTGAGTATATGGTTGCATGTTAAGTATTGATCTTTGAATTGGTTTACGTGGATTGAATTGAGATTCTTATGAAGTTATGCATGTTGGATTTAGTTTATTCCATATCTGGGTTATATCAATCATTAACTTAGTGTTTGAAACTTACCCGGTAAAAGATAAACTAATTCATTGATTGGTGAAATATGTGAACTACTTATGGGAAAGGCCTAAATTAATGGATCTAGAAATAGTTGGGGTTTTCTTTAAACTAATATGTACGAGTTATAATCCGCAAGTCGTTAACCTGTAAGAACCCACTTAAGAGGCTTTAAATCACAATGGATTGGTAACTGATGTGTGTGTATTAGGTGTTACTTTTAGTAACTTTAGCACTATTAAGTGAGTTAATTTAAAACATGATTATCTAGTTTTAAATTTATAAAGTTGATTTTTAATTTGACTAAATACACAAAACGGGCAAAGAAACCATCGCGTATAATATAACTTAGATAAGAAACCAAGTATAGTCCAAGGATACGCTTCTCCCACTCAACAGTCCATTATTACATTGACCAACAACATGTATATTGTTTTGGTCAAAAATCAAGCTAGGATAATGCAACCAAATTTTTGTTGTGAGGTGTGATGCTTGAATCAATGAACAAATGTATGAATAACTTGCAAAAAGAAATGAACAAGTGACACAAGGATTTATACGAGGAAAAAACCCTTGATCAAGAGTTGATCTCCGGCATAAAAACCTCGGGTGATGGAAACTACCGATCACCAACTATAATTAAACAAATGATTGTTACAATTCGGGATGATAACAAGCTTAATACAAGAATCACTATAGTGTAATGTGTATGAAATCGCCAATGAACTGCTGAGAGCTGTTTCAAGTGTGTGTGTTTGCTTAATTGTTCTAACTCAAGCTTGTTATCCCCTTTAAAAATAGAAATAACTTAAATAACTAACTATCCGCTAAATGTGCAAGCTCCCCACGACTTCTAAAACGGTCACCAAGCCATGCACGTGCAGAATATTAAGGGCATATTCCCCAAGAATATCGGCAAGACCAAGTCCAATGCGTATACTCCTACAAAACAAGCTTAAACATAATGAAGGCAGCCGTTAGTATAAGGATAACAATGAGGATCCTGGATCCTGATCTTGCAAGGTCTTCTGAGGATCCTTAATTCAAACAGAACTGAGGATCCGTGATCCTAGCAGTACTTGAGGATCCGTGATCCTTAGGTTTAGAAAATCTATCCCTAACAATTGCCCCCAAAATATGAGGAGTAAAATGTAAATTAACGAGTCGTATTTTTCTTGATCTTATCTGCAACAAACTATCCAACGGAAAAATAGTCGTTAGAATCGAACTAGCCGTTACATAGCCTGCGTCACTGAAGTGATATCCTGCAGAATCATCATTATATGTAGGTTAGAGATAAGGATCAATTTTGCATTTAAATTCGAGCGATACTTCCCTTTAAATCCTCATTCAAATATCGATCAGGTATCTCACTCCTCCTTCTCTCTTCTCTCTTCATCTTCTTATTCTGTTCTTCATTTTTCTGAACATCCATGACGAAGATGGTTCTTAGATCCTCACCGACTAAGGATCCAAAGAAGGATAGTCCCCTGAAAAGCCAAGGGATTATAAAAAATCCTTCGAAGGAACTCTGCTGTTTCACTGATCCGGAGATTGACCGGATTCGCCACTGTTTTCCGGCGGACACCGTTTTCAAATCCTTCGACTCTTCCGCTAAGAGTGATTCTGTCTCAGACACTTGGGTTGCTTTTCCGGCCACCCCATTCCTGATAGGATTCTCCTATCCTTTCCCTGCCTTCACCCAATCCTTCTTTTCCCTCACCGGCATGTGCTACATCCAGGCCATGCCAATGATGTGGAGAGTTTTATATACCCTAGAGAACATCATTGAGCAGGAAGGCATAGAGTTGGGAATGTTGGAACTGGCTGAACTGTATAACCTTGTGAGCCATGGTTCACACCGCTACTTGTTCAAACATAAGCCGGGTGATCCTCATCCAATCCTTAAGACCACAAAGAATGAAACCAACTGGAAAAAGCGTTTCTTCTTTGTCAGGAAAGATTCTATCCCAAACGGGAAAGATTTCCCCAAAGAGTGGACCACCCATGGTAGGATCCTTATAGAAGGATCATAGGATGATTCTATTTCTGTTCAGGATAACTGATCCTTTTCTGTCTTTTTGTGCAGCTATCTCAGTTTCTCACATCATTCAGTCACCTGCAACAAAAGAAAGGATCGTTGCTTTTTGGAGCCTTGATCCTGCAGTTAGATCATTCCAGGCAAACACAAAGGATTCACAAGAAGTATCCTCTGGTTCAGTCACAATGTCAAGTAAGTGTTTATTTTTACGTATGATTAAATAGATTTAGATCAAGGATACTTATCTGTTGATTGCCATTTGTAGGTGCTGGAAAGTCCTCGAAATCAGCCACTCGCTTCAGCGTCAGTGATCTTAGTACTGTTGCTCCCCGGTCCGGAAAGAAGAAATCTGCTGCTAGCCCAAGCGTTCCAATCCCTAAGCCTGTCACCTCCAAGGGCAAAGGAGGAAAGAAGAGGAAGTCCACTGAAGCTGATAATCTTGAAGGCCTGCCCCTCATCCGTCATCAGTTTGAAGAATACTTCAATGATGTAAGGATCCCTGATCCTTAATACTATCCTGTCCATTTGAGGATAACGGATCCTGAATTGTATTCTTCTTTCTTTGCAGAAATTCGTTGAGATCCAGATGCTCTTTGATGCCTATGTTGAAGAGGCTGAGCAGAAGGAGCTGGACTTCCAGAAGATCTTCCTGGCTGAGGGTCAAACCATCTCCAACCTCGAGAAAGAGCTCAACTTAGCAAAAAAGAAGTTGGCCATGGCCCACATCACTGCTGATCAAGAGAAGAATGAGGTGATGGAGGATGCCAAGCTCTCTGCCGCCATTGCTATGTACAAGACCAAACTGCAGATGGCCCAGGAGGCTGAGGATCCTGGCTTTGACAGGACCAATTGGGACCAGGAGGGCTGGAAGGCTAGGTTGGCTGAGCTGGATGATGAAGAGGAGGCTACAGAGGTCTTGATGCTTGAGGCAAGCGGTAGCGGGGGTAAGGATCAGGCTGGTGATGCTGGGGCTGGAGATGATGGTGATGGTGATGCAGCGAAGGTGTGAGCTACAGAAATGGGCGATGATGGATTTATCTAGACGCGGCCGGAGCCCATTTTTTATGGTTTGGTAGTTGGTTTTTTGTTTGATGGTGTTTTTCTTGAACAATGCTGGTCTGTACTTAAACAATAGTTTTTAGGGTTGAGGAGCATGGATCCTTGGACAATAGGTAGGATAATGGGTGGTGGATGGATCCTCTGTTTGGGGGATGAAACCACTTGTTATCCTGCCGCCTTTATTTCCTGCACTTAGACCTTGTTAATATGGACACCCTTTGCCAACCTAAGTGGACGGGCCACGTTTTGCTGGTAGAAACTTGGGTTGGCAATTTTGACAACCTTTAAAGGGTTTAACTTTTGATAAATAAAACCTTAATCTTTTGGCTATCTGATGTGTTGTCATATTTGTGAATACTTTATCTTTCAATTGTTATGATATACTTTGTTTGAATCCATAAGTTAAGTATAAAATTTTATTAGTTTATGTCAAAAAGTTTAGGATATGATCAAGGATCAAATATCCTATAATCGATAAATTCAAAAAAGTAGTGTAATTTAAGGATCATGCAAGCTGTTGTCAAAGAATAAGGGTCACTTAGACAAATAAAGTATAAAATTAAAGTGATTAAGGATCATACCTGAGAATCCAAGTTAGGATCCTAAACCTTTAACATTTACAATCAGGATAACCAAAAGACAAACCTTCATAAAAGGTTAGGATCAAGAATCCTTAGCTGTTTAGCTTCAAAATCCTGAAATGGAACATAACTTGGGACTAAGCCAATATAAGAGAAGAGTTAGCAACTGGGGATAAGCCCAACAATTCTGGGGACAAGCCCAATATACTGGGGACAAGCCCAAAAAACTGGGGACAAGCCCAAAAAAACTGCGGACAAGCCCAAAAAACGGGGGACAAGCCCAAAGGATCTTGTGTAAACTGGAGTATGGCCCTCACTGGCGACTATCCAAACTTAGTGACATGAAAATGCCAAAACCTTAGCTAACGTGAAAACGTTAGAAACCTTAGGAACGGATGTATGGTACGTCTACCATTATACGTAGGATCCTGAATGCAGCCAGTACAATGAAATTGTCAGCCCCTAAAGCGAGTACTGGTCCCATTGCCTTGAACTGCATCAGGATCATCATGCGCTACTGGCGATACTGGAGACAGGCCCAAAAACTGGGGACTAGCCCAAATAACTGGGGTCAAGCCCAAATAACTGGGGTCAAGCCCAAATAATTGGAGACTTCTGTGGATACTCAAACCTTTGTTAAGGATATACCAATCTTCTGCAAAACTCAGAATTGAATGAAAGAAGGATAAAGGATCCAGGATCCTTCTCCTTGTATATATAAGATAACTAAAGAATTAAATAGATTGAAATTAGATCATTACCAGAATGAGGACCATCTATCCTCTAAGGATCCTTCTAGGATATCGGTCATGAATGTTGCTAAGGGTCCTGGATCCTTATTACATGAAGTATTTCTTCAAGTGGACAGCATTCCAAGCTCTTGGTAGCAAATCGCCTTCCATTGTCAGCAATCGATATACCCCCTTTCCTGCCTCAGCTTCAATAAGATAGGGGCCTTCCCATTTTGGTGCCAACTTCCCATCAGCAGGATTTGTGGTATTCTGAAATGCTTTCCTCAATACCATATCACCAACTTGGAACTTCCTGATCCTGACATTCTTATTGTAGGCTCCAGCCATCCTTTGTTGATAACTAGCCATTCTTATTCTTGCTAAATCCCTGAGTTCTTCTATGGTATCCAAGTCTTGAACCAAGTTTTCAGCATTTCCTTTAGGATCATGGATGCTTGTTCTTGCAGTAGGAACCACCATCTCTGTAGGGATCACTGATTCTGCTCCAAATACTAAAGAAAATGGGGTTTGGCCAGTATCATTCTTGGGAGTTGTCCTATCAGCCCATAGTACATAAGGTAGTTCTTCTGCCCATTTTCCTTTCTTAGATCCAAGCTTCTTTTTCAAGTTGTTGATGATGATCTTGTTGGATGATTCTGTTTGACCATTAGCTTGTGGGTGGACTGGTGTTGATGTTATCATCTTAATCCCCCAGCTGTCACAAAAGTTAGTAGTTCTACTCCCAATAAATTGGGATCCATTATCACAAACAATTTCAGAAGGGATACCAAATCTAGTAATAATATTTCTTTTGATAAAGGATATCACTTCTTTCTCTCTGACTTGAGCAAAGGCTTCAGCTTCTATCCACTTGGAGAAGTAATCAGTCATGGCAAGCATGAACACTTTTCCACCAGGTGCCTTGGGAAGTTTGCCAACTATATCCATTCCCCATCTCATGAATGGCCAAGAAGAGGGTATAGGATGCAGGAGTTCTGCTGGTTGGTGAAGGATATTACTATGTCTCTGACAAGGATCACACTTCTTGGCATAATCTACAACATCCTTCTTCATAGTAGGCCAATAGTATCCTGTCCTAAGGATCCTTGAGAACAATGCCCTGCCCCTAGTGTGGTTTCCACAATCTCCTTCATGAAAATCCTTTAGGACTTCTTGAATTTCAGGATCCTCTATGCACCTTAGATATGGACCTGTAAGAGATCGTTTATATAACATGTTATTTAATATTGTAAATTGAGATACCTTGATTTTGAAAGCCCTGGGGTTTTCTCCTGTAGGAATCTCTCCATGTTGTATATATCTCATGATTGGAAGGATCCATGATCCTAAATGAGACTGTGCACTATCACTAGGAACTATTGCAGAATCCTCCTCTATCTCCATAGTTATGTGATCCTCAATAGCAGGAGTTAAAATATGGATGATAGGGATCTTGATATCCTCTGGAATTTTCAATGATGATCCTAGATTGGCCAATGCATCAGCTTCTGCATTCTCTTCCCTAGGTACCTGTGTCAAACTAAAAGAAACAAAAGAGAGTGCCAATTCCTTGACTATCTCTAAACACTTGATTAGCTTTTCACCTTTAACAGCATAGGATCCATTAAAGTGATTAGTAATTAACAATGAATCTACATGTACCTCAAGATACCTGATCCTCATATGCTTGGCAATTTGCAAACCAGCTATCAAGGCTTCATATTCAGCCTCATTATTAGTAGTTTGGAACTCACAAGCTATTGAGTGGGGTATTATGTCCCCCTGTGGTGATTTTAGTAGTATTCCAAGTCATGTTCCTTTGACATTAGATGCTCCATTAGTGAAGAGTATCCAAGGATCCTTAGTCTCTTCAAGCTGCTGAACTTCTAACTCAGCTTCTCTTTGTAAATCACTACTAAAATCTGCCACAAAGTCAGCTAAGGCTTGGGATTTGATGGCAGTCCTTGGTTCATATCTTATATCATAAGCACTAAGCTTCACTGCCCATTTAGCCATCCTTCCTGACATTTCAGGTTTCCTGAGAACATTCTTAATTGGAAAGTTAGTCTTAACAATAATGGCATGAGTTTCAAAATAATGTCTTAGTTTAGTAGATGCCATAATCAAAGCAAGGATAAGTTTCTCTAAATGAGAATACCTGGATTCAGCATCAAGCAAACTCTTACTTACATAATAAATAGGATGTTGTGTACCTTCGTGATCCTTAACAAGGACTGCACTTACTGCTTTAGAGGATACCGCTAGATATAAGGATAATATATCCCCTTTTTCTGGTTTCATCAAGGCAGGAGCTGAGGATAGGTAATACTTAAGGGCTTTGAGAGCATTTTCATGCTTTTCAGTCCATTTAAATTTCTTGTTCTTTCTCAAAATGTCATAAAATTCCTTGCACTTTTCTGATGACTTGGATATGAACCTATTCAAGGCTGCGATCCTCCCAGTCAACCTTTGCACATCCTTGGTATTGGCAGAAGATTTGATATTCACAATTGCCTTGATTTGCTCTGGACTCGCTTCTATGCCTCTTTTTGTTACCATCTAACCTAGGAACTTGCCTGCTTTAACACCAAAGTGACACTTTGAAGGATTCAACTTCATATTGAATTTGTCAAGGATATTGAATGCTTCCTCCAGGTCTCTAAGGTGATCCTCAGCTCTCTTGGACTTAACCACCATGTCATCTATATAGACTTCCATAATGTGTCCTATTTGTTCCTTAAACATCATGTTGACTAGCCTTTCATAAGTAGCACCTGCATTCCTTAGTCCAAATGGCATAGCAATATAACAATAGATACCAGTTGGGGTCATAAAGGCTATATCCTCTTGATCAGATGGTTCCATCTGAATTTGTTGAAATCCAGATGAAGCATCTATAAAAGTCAACAACTCATGACCCGCGGTAGCATCCACCATGGAGTCAATGTGGGTTAATGGGAAAGGATCATTGGGACATGCCTTGTTTAAATCAGTGAAATCGACACATACCCTCCACTTTCCATTTTTCTTTTGAACTACAACCACATTGGCTAACCACCTTGGATACTTGACCTCTCTAATCATACCTGCTCGGAGTAATTTGTCTACCTCCTCCTGGATAATAGCATTCCTCTCAGGTGCAAACTTCCTCCTCTTATGATGTATGGGCTTGAATGACCTGTCAATGCCAAGCTTATGAGTAATTATATCTTTAGAGATACCTGTCATGTCTTCATGCTTTCAGGCAAAGGTAGTTTTTCTCCTCTTAAGGAAGGATACTAGATCCTATTCAATGTTGCTGAGGATCCCTGATCCTATGAAGACTTTGGATTCAGGATCATTAGGATCCATAAGGATATCTTTCACGTCCTGTTCTCTTGCCTCCAAGACATCTCTTGGAGGATACTTTAGTTGCTATTGCTCCCTTGGTCTTGAGGCTGGCTTCATTGATGAGGTATAGCAATTCTTTGCTTCTTGTTGGTCACTCTCAATCTTTATCACCCCCCATGGACTAGGAAGCTTCGCACATTGATGATATGTAGATGCAACTGCCTTCATGTCATGTATCCATGGCCTGCCAAGGATAACATTGCAACAGGATAAGAAATCTATTACACAATTTTTTTTTATAAGAATGAAGTCCTTCAATGTAGATGGGAAGTTTAATGTCCCCCAATGTATTCTTGGTTTCTCCGCTGAATCCCACAAGAACTGAGGATCTTGGGATAATATCCGACTCAGGGATGTTCATTTTCTTGAGGACATCAAGCTGAATGATGTTCACCGAGCTTCCTCCATCGATTAGGATCCTGCGAACAAAATGGTTAGAAATGAACAAAGTAATGACAAGACCATCATGATGAGGATCCTGAACATCAACACGATCATCCTCATCAAAAGTTATGACTTTCTCCTGTGTGACAGTAGAAGTCCAGACGGGTCTGTCCCCATTATCCATCTTGGTCTCCTTGGCATGTCTTTTGGCTGCTGAAAAGGAAGTACCACGAATGTCTGATCCACCAGATATGAAGTTTATAACTTGTACATCTGCCGGAGGAGCAGGGGCTCTTTCTGGGACCTTTTCAGGATCCTGGATCCTTGACTTTTTTCTTCCCAAAAGCTCCTTCAAGTGTCCCTTGCTTAACAAGTAACCGATTTCTTTTCTAAGTGCAATACATTCTTCAGTGAGATGTCCGAAATCCTCATGATATGCACACCATTTGGACTTGTCTTTTGTTGCAACTGGTTTATCACTTTTTCTAGGCCATCTTGCTTTCTCACCTAGATTCTGCATTGCAAGAATTAGTTCATTGTTATCGACAGAAAAACAATATTCAGAAATGGGAGGATAATCCTCATCATCCTCTTCCTGTTCCACTACATGCACGTTCTGGTTGTCAGACTTGTTATAAAATTTGGACTTGTTGTTCCTGAAGTAGGATCCTTGCTTTTCCTGCTTCGAGGATCCTGCAAGTCTTTCCTGGATCCTTTTATCATCCTCTAGTCGGATGAATCAAAGGGCCCTGGTTCTTACCTCATCAAGATTCCTGCATGGGGTCATGACAAGATCATCATAGAATAATGAATCCCTAAGTAAACCCATTTTAAAGGCTTCCACGGCCGTAGCTATATCCAGATTAGGAATATCTAAGGATTCTTTACTAAACTTAGTGATATAATCTCTAAGTGATTCATTTTGACCTTGTGTTACCCTATATAGATCACTAGTTAACCGTTCAAATTTTCTACTACATGAGAATTGGCTATTAAACAGATTAACTAGATTAGCAAATGAAGTAATAGAGAAAGGGGGAAGACTTAGCAGCCACTTAAGAGCTGATCCTATGAGTGTGGATCCAAAACCCTTGCATAGACATGCTTCTTTTAACCTCTCAGGAATTGGATTGATCTCCATCCTTTCTCTGTACTGAGCTACATGCTCCTCTGGATCCGTCGAGCCATCATACAACTTCATGGTTGGTATTTGGAACCTCTTTGGAATTTCTACATCACAAATGGGTGGTGCAAAGCGAGATATTATGTGTCTTCCATCTGCAATTTCAGGAATGGGCTTAACCACTCCTGGAACGCTGGATATCATATCCTTTAGTTTCTGTAATTCCCTAGCCATAGCTTGATTGATACCTGTATCCTGCACAAAGCCATGGTTAGTGTTATAAGAATTATTCAAAGTGTTACCTCCCGGAGGATTCAAGTTTGGAATCCCAGATGTGAATCCATATTAACGAGATTCTGGTATGAATAAAGGACCAGAAGAGGCAATGGTCTGCATTGGAATGAAGTCTCCTTGATGAACATCTGAACTTGAGGGCTGCACACTTCTTAAGAATCCTTGATCCTGAAAGATGTTGGATCCTTGATGTGCTGTGACTGGGGGTCTTGGAGGATAATCCATGGATCCGTAAACCTGAGATGAGGATCCTTGGACTTGAAAGGAGGATCCTTGAACCTTAGAGGATCCTTGAATCTGAGAGGATCCTTGAACCTGAGAGGATCCTTGAACCATGTGCATCCCCATATATCCTCCTGAGCTAACGAAGGATCCCTGATGCTGGAAAGAGGATCCTGAAGGCTGAAAGCAGGATCCCAAAGCTTGAGTCATGGTCATTGATCCATAACGCCTTCCCAATGGTCCACTCTGGTACTGGATGTCCGGCGCTGCAGATTGCAGGGCGGTTATAGCTGGAGTGTCGAAATCCAGTGATCTAGGTATCAGAGGAGAGTGATCCTCCACTGATTTCTTCTGTTTCTTGATGTCACCAATCTCCCAGAGGATCCTTTCGTTGGTTTTATCCTGCTCTTGTATGTGATCCCTCATCTGCAAAATCAAAGTAAAAAGATCACTATTAGTAGGGTTAGAAGAAACAGCAGATGTTGGTGGTTTTGGGAAAATGGGGCTTTGTCTCTTTGCAGCATTTTCAGCATTCTTATGGGATCCAAAAGGTGGTGGAGGCAAAGGTGGAATGCCCTGTGAAGAAGTGACTGCCGACATAGAGCTTGAAGTGTTCTTTGCTGAAGAAGCCATATGGTTAAAGATAATGAACCGAAATGAACACAATGAGCAAAATTTTTCAGAAATGAAGCACCAATTGCCCCACAGTGGGCGCCAAACTGTTTTGGTCAAAAATCAAGCTAGGATAATGCAACCAAATCTTTTGTTGTGAGGTGTGATGCTTGAATCAATGAACAAATGTATGAATAACTTGCAAAAAGAAATGAACAAGTGACACAAGGATTTATATGAGGAAAAAGCCCTTGATCAAGAGTTGATCTCCGGCATAAAAAACCTCGGGTGATGGAAACTACCGATCACCAACTATAATTAAACAAATGATTGTTACAACTCGGGATGATAACAAGCTTGTTACAAGGATCACTATAGTGTGATGTGTATGAAATCTCCAATGAACGGCTGAGAGCTGTTTCGAGTGTGTGTGTTTGCTTAATTGTTCTAACTCAAGCTTGTTATCCCCTTTAAAAATAGAAATAACTTAAATAACTAACTATCCGCTAAATGTGCAACCTCCCCACGACTTCTAAAACGGTCACCAAGCCATGCACGGGCAGAATATTGAGGGCATATTCCCCAAGAATATCGGCAAGACCAAGTCCAATGCGTATACTCCTGCAAAACAAGCTTAAACATAATGAAGGCAACCGTTAGTATAAGGATAACAATGAGGATCCTGGATCCTGATCTTGCAAGGTCTTCTGAGGATCCTTAATTCAAACAGAACTGAGGATCCGTGATCCTAGCAGTACTTGAGGATCCGTGATCCTTAGGTTTAGAAAAACTATCTCTAACATATATATAGTTAAACTAATATGCAACTAAATATTTAGTTTCAAGTGTGAATAAAATAAAGTTTCAATAAATAATTAAATAATCAATCGAGAAATATTTTTTCCATTAATATTTAAATATCTAAATCCGAATGTAATAAAATCAACTATCAAAAGTATCCGAGATTTGATTAGTAGTGATTTATAGCATACAAGAAATTTAAAAAAAAATTATCTTTGGTAACTATGATAATTGAGGTGATTATAAAATTGAAATATTTTTTACACTAAAGGAAACTTTTTTCCCACTAATATAACTTATTTAAACCCTCTACATTTTCATACTCCATTTTATTGTTATATGTCAAACAAACACATCCTCTACAAGTTATCAAGAACATGTATGCTGCTTACAATCGGCTCGATTGGATTGTGAGTCAATCATAGAAGGAGGTTAATTACTTCCTATATTCTTATTATTTGTTTCTATTGTTATAAGTGTGTGTAGTTTTATCTTTGTATACCAATCAAATATTAAAGAATTGTACTTATTAGTTAACAATGTAGTGATTAATAATTTGATTAAAGAATGAATCTTCTTCTTCTTTATTCAGTTACATTAATCACATTTTCAGTGATGTCTGGAGTCTGGAGGTGGATACTATCCATGTATATTTTGATTTTTCTTCATAAAAAATATGTACTTTAATTTTCTTATTGACTTAGGGTCAAAAAATAGTTATATAGGTACACTTTGACGATATAAATCACTTGAGTTACTCATTTTACTGACTGTTTTGATGAAGTTAATGGGTTAGATGAAATTGACAAAAAAAAAAAAAATGCAAACATCACGGACAAATGAGAAAAATTGTTATTGCTATTGTTATTATTATTTATTTGTAACTAGGTTAGAACCCCGTATATTACACGGGTAGAATAAATGTAATTTTATATATTAAATGATAAAAAAGTTATATCTTTATGAACCCCGTATATTGTACGGGTTAAATAAATGTAATTTTATATATCAAATAATAAAAAAATAGTTATATCTTTAAAAACCATGTGTATTACACAGATTAAATAAATGTAATTTTGTATACTAAATACTAAAAACGTCGTATCTTTAAAAAACTTGTGTATAATCGGGTTGAATAAATCTACCAAATAATAAAAATATTACATCCTTAAAACTCCCGTATGTTACACGTGTTGAATAGATCTAAAAAAGAGTTATATCTTTAAAAACCATGTGTATTACACATATTAAATAAATGTAATTTTGTATATTAAATACTAAAAACGTCGTATCTTTAAAAAACTCGTGTATACTCGGGTTGAAAAATCTACCAAATAATAAAAAAATTGTATCCTTAAAATCCCGTGTATTACACGTGTTAAATAAATATAATTTTACATAGCAAATGATAAAAAGTTATATCTTTAAAACTTCATGTATTACACGTGTTATATAAATGTAACTTTGTATAGTAAATAATAAAAAAGTTATATTTTTAAAAACCCCGCGTTTTACACGAGTTGAATAAATATAATTTTGTATACCAATTAATAAAAAGTTATATTTTTAATAAATTAGGATAACATTTAATATTAATTTATTATATTTATATATTTAATATAAGATAAGTAGGAAAGAGATGTATTTATTTTAAAAATATATTAAATTAACAATTTAGATTTGAGGATAATATTTTATTAAACTATGATAAGATTCTTAAATAAGAAACCAAGTATAGTCCAAGGATACACTTCCGACACTCAATAGTCCATTATTACATTGACCAACATCATGTATATATAGTTAAACTAATATGCAACTAAATATTAAGTTTCAAGTGTGAATAAAATAAAGTTTCAATAAATAATTAAATAATCAATGGAGACATATTTTTTCCATTAACATTTAAATATCTAAATCCGAATGTAGTAAAATCAACTATCAAAAGTATCCGAGATTTGATTAGTAGTGATTTATAGCATACCAGAAATTAAAAAAAATTATCTTTGGTAACTATGATAATTGAGGTGATTATAAAATTGAAATATTTTTTACACTAAAGGAAACTTTTTTTCCCACTAATATAACTTATTTAAACCCTCTACATTTTCATACTCCATTTTATTGTTATATGTCAAACAAACACATCCTCTACAAGTTATCAAGAACATGTATGCTGCTTACAATCGGCTCGATTGGATTGTGAGTCAATCATAGAAGGAGGTTAATTTCTTCCTATATTCTCTTATTATTTGTTTCTATTGTTATAAGTGTGTGTAGTTTTATCTTTGTATACTAATCAAATATTAAAGAATTGTACTTATTAGTTAACAATGTAGTGATTTATACTTTGATTAAAGAATGAATCTTCTTCTTCTTTATTCAGTTACCTTAATCACATTTTCAGTGATGTCTGGAGTCTAGAGGTGGATACTATCCATGTATATTTTGATTTTTCTTCATAAAAATATGTACTTTAATCTTCTTATTGACTTGGGGTCAAAAAATAGTTATATAGGTACACTTTGACGATATAAATCACTTCAGTTACTCATTTAACTGACTTTTTTGATGAAGTTAATGGGTTAGATGAAATTGACAAAAAAAAAAAAAAAAAAAAAAATGCAAACATCATGGACAAATGAGAAAAAATGTTATTGCTATTGTTATTATTAGTTATTTGTAACTAGGTTAGAACCCCGTGTATTACACGGGTAGAATAAATGTAATTTTATATATTAAATAATTAAAAAGTTATATCTTTATGAACCCCGTATATTGTACGGGTTAAATAAATGTAATTTTATATATCAAATAATAAAAAAATAGTTATATCTTTAAAAACAATGTGTATTACACAGATTAAATAAATGTAATTTTGTATACTAAATACTAAAAACGTCGTATCTTTAAAAAACATGTGTATAATCGGGTTGAATAAATCTACCAAATAATAAAAATATTACATCCTTAAAACCCCCGTATGTTACACGTGTTGAATAGATCTAAAAAAGAGTTATATCTTTAAAAACCATGTGTATTACACATTAAATAAATGTAATTTTGTATATTAAATACTAAAAACGTCGTATATTTAAAAAACACGTGTATAGTCGGGTTGAAAAATCTACCAAATAATACAAAAAATTGTATCCTTAAAACCCCGTGTATTACACGTGTTAAATAAATCTAATTTTACATAGCAAATGATAAAAAAATATTTCTTTAAAACTTCGTGTATTACACGTGTTATGTAACTTTGTATAGTAAATAATAAAAAGGTTATATTTTTAAAAACCCCGCGTTTTACACGAGTTAAATAAATATAATTTTGTATACCAATTAATAAAAAAAAGTTATATTTTTAATAAATTAGGATAACATTTAATATTAATTTATTATATTTATATATTTAATATAAGATAAGTAGGAAAGAGATGTATTTATTTTAAAAATATATTAAATTAACAATTTAGATTTGAGGATAATATTTTATTAAAGTATGATAAGATTTAATATTAATTTATTATTTATTTATTTAGTTAATATAAGATAAGTATAGATTTGAGGATACCTTCTATGAATGACACGTGTCCAAAACTTGGTTTATTTTATTATAGTAGACTAGGTGGACACCAGTCCGATGGACGCGGGTACATCGTAAACATTGAATGTAAGCCTACGTTTATATGTAAAATATGATGTGAAATTATTTAATGAATTCACGTTCGCATTATACTTAAGAATACTCAGTTTCCCCATTATACTTAACTCATAGCTTATATGTTTCTGAGCATATTGCAAATACTCAGTTTTAGTCAGCACCTTCTTAAAACACTTTCGACAAGCAGGATAAAACCAACCATAGTTTTCTTGAACAATCTTGATGGTTGCAACTACCACACATGACATTGCCTATGATATCAATAAATTCAACTGTATTATTCAAACTGTGTGTGTGTGTGTGTATATATAGACACACACTGCAAAAGGGTATATATATATATATATTATAAAAAAATCTCAAATTGCAGAAAGTGTATATATGTATGTGAATTATTCAAACCGATTCGATCTCAATAATGTCATCAACATATTTCTTCGGGAAATCTATCAGAAATTCTTGCCGGACAGGAAAAACAGTTTGAGATGACAGTATCGATTGAGAAGAAGAACCACCAGCTTGGACTTGTTGTACCAAAAGGCTTTAAAATTAATTGTACAATGAATAAGAAAATCACATGACAATAAATAGTATAATAATAATAATAATATTCTGAAAATATTCAAACACATGAATTGAATAAAAACCTCTTCCTAAGCTGTCTAACTTCATCGATTTCTGGATTAAGAAAGATACGTGTTCCAAACTTATCATTCTGAACAGTGGATTTTCCTAAACAATTTGGATATAGATAACCATCAATTAATTAGACTACAATAATAAAACAATCAATTATATTGACGAAATTACCCTGCCATTCATTAATCTTTGCATGCTGAATGATAGCCATCACATTATTATTCGATTTTTTTTATCCAAGAAATCTTTAAACTGTTGGGCGTATTCATTCCACACTGTACAACGCACTATATTACCACTGCATAAGAGAAAAAAGAGGTGTAAACATAGCTGTTATTACAAAAAAAAAAAAAAAAATTTGACACAACTTCAAAATTAACTAAACCTGAATTACAACAGCAATTAATATCTCAAATATTATATATTTTTAATATACCAAAATTTGTAATAAATGAGAGAACCTAACAGCAATTAATATATCTTCATACTTTAAATGATATATGACAAATAGACATCAATCATTGATAATAAATACCAATCCTGTTACAAATAAATACCAATTCTCTTACGAATCTCAAAAATACAAACACAACTGGATGATTGCTTATAATAAATACAAATTATTTTCTGATTGTTTGAACTATATTGCAAAGAAGACAAATAAATACAAATCATTTTTAATAAATGCAAATCATTTAAATCCAAATAACACAAATAATTTCGAATGAATGAACCTACATGTAGATAAATAATACCAATGAAATTAAAAATGCAAATGATCTTACAGAACATATATCTAATAAGGCATACAAAGAACAAAAATCTAAACAATATTCATGGTGAACAAAGTTAAGAAACGAATTGAATTTCTTGCAAAACATATACATTATCACACAAATATAACACATATGTTTATATCACAGAAAAATACTTACTCCACATCTTGGAGTTCAAAGTTCATCCTTTTTCTTTCTTTTGGAGGTTTTCCATATATGTCCATATCACTACAGGAAACGATAGTACCTGCAACATCTGCAATAAAATAAGGATGATCACTTCCATATGATTTACATGCTCAAAAATAATAAAGAAACGTTATGACAACTGCAACTAAACAAAATACATACCAACAGTCAAAAGGTCTTTGCATTCTCCTTTGTCAATAAGTGAATGTGAGATCAGCTTAAAACCGTATTCAAAACCTTCCCAACCAACAGCAGCTCTAACAGTTGTACAATGATAAAAGTTAATCTTATAAGCATGATTCACAACTTTGTATGGGTCCAGGTTTTCACCAACACCAAACCTGGACAAAATAACAACCGAATCTTCCTGAAGTTGGGAGTCAAAATAAGGTATCAAAGGGCCCTTGATACCATCCTGAATCTTACAACCCTGAAATGTACGAAAAAAACCCTAACATTAAAATACATTACAAAGTTAAAAACCCTAATATTATAATGTATCCAAACCCTAACTCGTACCACTGAATCTTACAAAGGTGATTTGCAGCCTGAATCTTTCAACCGAATCTTACAACCCAGAATACATTACAGAACAATACTCATGAAAAAGAAAGTTAAATACGTATATACCTTCTCATCCAGCAAGATCAGATCCATCCGAAACAGTTGCATCCATTTTCTGATGATTCGAGCCTTTAGATTCCACATATCTTTCGACGGATTGAGATCATCGATGAAACTTAGAGAAAGAGACGATCCTCCGCCTTCAAACATAACCAATTTTGACATCTCCGTGTAGTTTGAATTTGAAGATCTGAAGAGAAAAAACAGAGATTAAAGAAGAAGAAGAGACGGCGTTTGTGTGTGTGAGAGAATTAGGGTGAATGTGATATATGTCAAGAAGAAGAAGAGTTGAGAGGAGGTATGATGATGGTGTTCAGAAACAATTAATGCAAAAAACACTTCCCCATGCAGTTCAAATTTCCCCCCAATATCTCTAAAACACACTAATATATATTTTATATATTATATGATTAGAAAAAAATAATAGAATATATTAACAATTTAATTGTTATTTATGACATCAGCAAAAGCTACATGGCATATCTAGTTTGTTGACACGTATGCAAAATTACATCAGCTCTACTTCTCCTTTTATATATAGTTAGATAGATTTTATATTAGGGGAATGTTCAAATGAAAACCACTATTTATTATGAAAACTCGAAAACTAATTAAAAAAGCCAAAAAAACATACCAAATTTTTTTTTGCATACCAATTTTCGCCACTTTTAGTATATAAAAAAAATTCAAAAAAAAAAAAGTGTAGTGCACATGTGTAATACTACACATGTGTAGTATTACACATGTGTAATACAAATTTTTTTAAAAATTTTTTTTATATAAAAAATCCTGCGATTTTTTATAAAAAATTGAAAAAAAAAATTTGGTGTGTGTTTTTTAGTTAGTTTTCGAGTTTTCACAATAAAAGTGGTTTTCATTTGAACCATCCCCTATTATATTATTATAATTATGAATTATTATTAGGGATTATTACATATATCCCCCTATTAAGAACCTTAATTACATATTTACCCAACCTAAAATTTATATTACATATTTCCCCTTCTTATAGCAAAAATGACACATATACCCTTACAACACAAAAGAATTATACCCCATACAAACACTGCTGAATTGCGAATGTAATGATTCCCAGACGTAACCGTTAAAGCTATATAGAAATCGGTGGCTCTAGATAATTATATTACAATAAAACCAAATTAAAGAAGAAAGCGGGAAGAACAAATGCAATTCCCAGGCATAACCATTCTTACATGTTTACTTGTTTTGGTCCAAGATTTCAAAACCCACAATTACAAAGGGTTATCAAAAACAAAAGATAAGAATTTCATAATTTAGTGATATAACGGGATTAGTCATACAAAAGTAATAGAGAACACGATTTGGACTTCGAACATCAGATCTTCGGTTTGAAGAAGGGCTTCAAGCTTAGCTAGTTCAATCAGATTTATATTTGTTAAATTACTAAAAATCATAATAAATTTAACCTGTTAAGCTTTCTTCTCCAGCAGTTCACCGGAAAAATGTGCAGGTTGACTGGAACTTGTTTTAAGTTCTATAAGAGGGTTCTAAACGTTTAGACTTCACGAAATTGTTGCATACGGGTGGAGATGAGTAGTATGGGTATCTATTCAGTGTTTGGGTTCATTATGGGTTCGTCGGAGAATACGAATTCACCATTACTTCATTGCTGAGAGTACAGGTTACAAAGGTAGATGAAGGAGATGGCGACGTTTAGGGGTGTGTAATAACCGAACCGTTAACCGAAACCGAACCGAAAACCGAACCGAAATTAACTGAAATTGAATTAACCGAAAGTTGGTTAACGGATATTTTTTTACCATCAGTTAACCAAAATTTATCGAACCAAATCGAACCATTTATTTTTTTATATATTTCTAGCTTTTATACCTCAATTTCATGTATTTCATGTTTTATACTTTCATTTCATGTAATAATAACTCTATTCCATTTATTTATGCCTTCATTTCATTTATTTATACCTTCATTTCATTTATTTAAACATCCATTTATGCATTTATACCTCCATTTCATTTATTTATATATCCATTTCATGTATTTATACATCTATTTCATGTATTTATACCTCCATTACATGTATTTTTAAGCAAACAAATTAGCCCTTGTTTGAATTGGTTATTAACCGAAAATTAACTGAAGAAACACTGGTTTAATTGACCCAAATCAACTGAACCAGGGGGTTTGAATTTACATAAAGGGGTTAAATCTTCTCGTTCGATTCGTGGGTGAATGATCTTCTTCCTCTAGCAATCACTGCAAAACAACCACCGTTAGACTCGCCACGGGGAGAATGGAGGTTCTCTCCGTGACCATCCTCCGGCGTGAGAATAAGTACAGGGTTTGATGAAGAAGAAGAAGTGAAAGTGAAGTGAATGTAACTTGAGAATTATAACTGAATTATCCTTCTATTTATAGCCGAAGTTTGGGTGGGAAAGTTTGTTGATGAAAAGTTTACGGAAAGTGCTTTTCCGTGAGCGGTTATCTTCCCTCCCGTTAATCACCAACGAGTGTGTGTGCACACGGATCGTGATCTTGATCAACGGTTAGGGTATTGCCACGTGGGAAGTGGGCAAGTTTGGATCTTTCTTCAATTTCGTGCCATCATCGTGACCTTGAGAGAGCATGGGATGATGCCACGTGGACATTCGGTTATAACCAAATGGTGGTGCATGATTGAGTCTTCTAGAAGGATACAACTGTAATCCTGTGCGACTCTTCCTCACGTTAACTCCGTGGTAACAGAGAAGTTATTTTTATCCAAGTCTGGACATTATTTATGCGGAAGTGTTTGCTAGGATTTTTATTCTACCTGCTATGGAGATCGGCGTAAGGATTTGTGAGTTTCCTTTTGGCGCGTAGATGTTGAACATCGTTTTTCTTTCTAAGTTCTCTTTGTAGGACCAGTGCACAACCGCGCAAGGTCTAAAGAGGGTTTTTTGACGAGGTTGCGGTATGGTCTCAAGTACCTGAAGCAAGGTTTTTGGGACCTTACCCCTTCAAGTCCCCCCTGTCTAGTGTTGCTCTTATGCAAATAAGTGGAACACTGGACTATGAGAGATGGGTGCTTTTGCTGTAGAGTTTTTGGGTTCAGAATAATGGGGAATCTTCTTGGAGAAGATATTTCTATGGTAATCTGAATAAATCGTTGTTTATTCGTGACGTGACCCATGGATGGGAGATGCATGTGTGTGTTGACCTTCCGTCTTCTTATTGACACTGTAGCCTTTGGAATACGTGCGGGTGTTGTCAGAGAGTAATAATGGGATGTGATGATTTATAGTGGCAGCGCCGCTCCTGAGAGGTTTGATTTGACTTTAATCATCACAGTTTCCTTCATATCTTCTCTCGATGCTGACGTTATCTTTTCCCCTTCTATATATTTATAGTGGGCTTATCGACGTTTTACCATATTTGGTAGAAGATGAGATCTAGGCGAAGATTCCGATCCCGGAGGGTGTCGGAAATTTTGAAAACTTTCGAAGCTGCAGAGGCTCTGCTCCTACTTGCCGGCTTGTCGCCGGTCGAGGATGCTGGAGGTAATTTTGCTTCTCTGTATTCAGGGGAAGATTATGCTTCTCTTCGTGTTGGTAATACTGGTGAGGGGGTTACTCGTTTAGCAGCAAATGTCTTGATGTAGAGGTTCCCGGTTGATCGGAGGGGAAGTTGTTCGTTGGTGTATCAACGGCGTCGAGGTGGACAGTCTTCTGCGATTCCGGCTGATTTGCAGGTGACTGCTTCTGCTATGGGTGATTGGGGGGGGGGGTGGAAACCCCTGGATTATTGACCCCATCCTCTTGCTTGGTATGGTGAAGCCTTACACACCCCTTTGGGTGTGCTAGATATGTTTCATGGTGTTTAACTTGTTGGACTTTGTAACTAATGTTTTGATACACTGTTGTGTGCTGTATATTTCGTTAATGTGCTTTGTTGCACAAGTAACTGTTTTTGATGCACTGTTGTGCATAAGGATTTTTTGTTATTGCGCACGACGCGTAAGAATATAAATATAAGTTGTGTTTGAATTACAATATGTTACATGTGTATAATTACTTTGTTTAGGTAACTCGAATAAAGATGGTATTGAGCTCATATGTGAACGTAGGTCTGGGCTGTATACGGGACTTGTACCTGTTAGACCGTTCATGCGACTTACAATGTTTTACCATAGTGTTTTCGTGTGTACCAAAAGGAATTACATGCATTTTGTAATAAACAATTAAACATATAAGGATAAGCCTTGTATTGATAAGGCGCAGGGCCAATGCGTACAAAGTGAATAGTTTAGAATAACTATGTTGCCTGCGCATGTGTTTGGCTATTGCGTGAAATGGCTTGGTTGGTTACATGTAGCACCTGCGCAGTTGTTGCGCGTTCCAGGTGCGTGGCACATCTGTTCCGTCAAGCCTTTTTAAGGAGTATGTGCCTTTGCCCAGGACTTCATGGATGATGTACGATCCTTCCCATTTAGGTGCTAGCTTCCCTGGTTTTTCCGCGTTGGAAGCTTCGTTGTCGCGCAGGACGAAATCTCCTGGAACGAAGGTACACACGCGTTATAGTATTTTTCTAATTTTGATTTATACATGGCTTCCGCAATGGCTGCGTTCTCGCGCCTTTCTTCGAGAAGGTCCAGATCCATTCTTCATTCTTGTTCGTTATCTTGTTTTTCCATGGCGATCATACGCGGTAATGGGAGGCCGATTTCTGCCGGTATTACTTCCTCTAAACCTTATACAAGGCTGAATGGGGTTTCTCCTGTACTGGTTTTTGGCATGGTGCGATGGGCCCATAAGATGCTAGGGAGTTCGTCTACCCATCCCCTACGCGCGGACCCCAGCCTTGCCTTGATGATATCTACTATTTGTTTATTCACGCTTTCAACTTGCCCATTCGCTTGTGGGTGTGCCACAGAGGCGAAGCTGTGCTCGATATTCATTTCTTTAAACCATTTTTGGAAGTCTTTCGACGCGAAGTTTGTGCCATTATCGGAAATGATGCGTAAAGGTATCCCGAATCGACAGATAATATGTTCCCATATGAACTTGCGGATTACCATTGCTGTAGTCGATGCCAATGCCTTAGCTTCCACCCATTTGGTGAAGTAGTCTATTGCAACTACGATGAATTTAACTGCGCCTGGCGCATCGGGGAAAGGACCGACGAGGTCGATACCCCATTGTTGAAAAGGCCAAGCCGAGGTGACCGGAACTAGAGGATTTTTCGGGCGGAGGGTCTTTGGCGCTTGGCGCTGACATGCTGCACATTTGCGCAATAGTTCTACTGCGTCCACATGCATTCCTGGCCAATAATAGCTTGCATTCATGATCTTCACCACTACCATGCGTGGTCCGGCGTGGATCCCACTTAATCCTTCGTGAATTTCTCTGACTAAATATTGCGCATCCGTCTTATCGACACAGCATAGAAGTGGACCCATGAACGATTTCCTGTATAAGATACCATCTGCCATTTCGTAGTTCAGCGCTCTGTGTTGGATTTTCCTAGCCTCCGCTTTTCCTTCTGGAAGTTTGCCATGCTGCAAGTATGTAATGATCGGGGACATCCAGGATGGATTCCCGACTTCGATGATGTTCACTTGTCTTAGGGGAACGGATGGGTTAGATAATACCTCAATGCGGACTTCCTTTGCGAGATGTTTGAAGTTGGTGGCGGCCAGTTTGCTCAGTGCGTCTGCATGTTTATTTTCACTTCTATTGATATGTACTATCTTGAATGTTTGGAACTGGTTGATAAGCATTCGTGCTTGCTCCAAGTATAAAGCCATGGCTTCGCCTTTAGCGTCGTAATGACCATTGACTTGTTCCGCCACTAGCTTGGAATCGACGTGTGCTTCGAGGTTCTTTGCTCCCATTTTAAGTGTCAGACGGAGGCCCGCAAGAAATGCTTCGTATTCCGCCTCATTGTTTGTACTTTTGAAATCTAAGCGTATGGCATATGTGAGCTCGTGGTTGTCCGGGCTAACCAGTTGAAGGCTTGCGCCTGCCCCATCATTGTTGGAGGCGTCGTCTGTGTGTAGTGTCCAAACCCTATCATCGAAGACTGGAGTAGGGTTTTGGATTGCCTCGCATTCTTGGATTTTGTCAATAGGAACTTCGGTGGCGAAATCTGCTAATACTTGCCCTTTAATTGCTGGTCGGGGTTTATACAGGATGTTGTATCCTCCTAGCTCGATGGCCCATTTGGCCAAACGCCCCGCGACATCAGGTTTAGACAGAATTTTTCCTAGATGATAATTTGTGAGTACTGTGATAACGTGGCCAAAGAAATACCATCGCAGTCTTCGTGATGCGTGGACCAACGCGAGGACGAGTTTTTCTATCATAGAGTAGCGTGTCTCTGGGACAGTTTGCATCTTGCTGATGTAGTATATCGGAGTTTGAACGCCATCTCTTTCTACCATTAATACCGCGCCAACTGCTACTTCAGCTGCGGATAGATATAGGATTAACGGTTCCTCCTTTCGTGGTGCTGTTAAAGTTGGTAACTGGATCAGACACTCCTTCATTTGCTTGAAGGTTTTCTCCGCTTCTGGTGTCCATTGAAAATGGCTCTTCTTGGCGCAGTTGCGCAACATGCTAATGAACGGATAAGATTTCGCGGCGTGATTTGCCAAGAATCTGTTTAGTGCTGCTAATCGACCCGCGAGTCGTTGCATTTCTTTAACTGTCGCTGGTGACGACATTAGTTGGATGGTTTCTACTTTTTCTGGGTTGACGGCATTTTGTTGGATTCAGTTTGAAATTGACGTTGCGCAAAGAGTCAAAGGTGCGCTGAATGTTTGCAAGTATGGTTTCTTCTTCTTGGCTCATGATAACGAGGTCATCCATGTAAACTTATATTGTTATGCCAATGTCTTCCCCGATAACTCTATCCATCAAGCGTTAGTAAGTAGCCCCTGCGTTGCGGAGACCAAAAGGCATTTTCGTATAGCAAAAGATACCTTTATCTGTGCGGAAGGCTGTTTTGTCTTCATCTTCCTCCTTCATTTGTACTTGATGGTAGCCTTTATAGCAATCTAGAAAACACTTCCATCGGAAGGATGCTAGAGAATCAACTTTCTTGTCTATTTCCGGGAGCGCGTAACAGTCCTTCGGGTAGGCTTTGTTGAGGTCTTTGAAGTCGAAACACATGCGCCACCCGCCGTTGTGTTTTTGTACCATTACTGGGTTGGCTACCCAGGTTTGGTACTGTACTTCGCGTAGGATCCCAGCTTTAAGCAATTCTGTTACTTGGTCGTTCATTGCCACTGCTTTTTTTTGTGCTGAGACTGCGCCTGCCTTGCGCGACAGGTTCTGCTGAAGGTCGGACATTTAAACAGTGTTGCGCTATGTCTCGTGGTACTCCAGTCATGTCCGCCAGGGACCAGGCGAAGATGTCCATATTGTTAGAGAGTAGTTCTTTCAACTTTATTCGGATTGCCGGGGAGATGGCGTGCCCTAATAAGATGGTTTGTTCTGGATGCTCCTTGTTGAGGACCCATTTTTCTGGTTCGTTTGATGTCGAAGGTTTGGCAACCTTTGCTGGTGGTTCGTCGTCCGCGTACATAACTTCCTTGCTGGAATACAAAATTGCTACCCCGGTTTCCGTTGGAAAACCACAAGCGGCGTGTGTTATGGAGGTAATCATGCTGAATTCTCTTTGAGATCGTCTCCCTAGTAGTACATCATGACGCGACGTTGCTGGCAAAACCATGAAATTAACTGTGACAGTACGTGAGTGCTCGCCGTCTGAGAGAGTCACAGGAAAAGCGATTGGGCCCAGCGGGAAGACAGCTTCGTTGCCGAAACCAGTGAGAGGAAAATCAACTGGTTTTAAGCGTACCTTATCTTCTGGGTCGAGTTGCTTGAAACATTGCTAATAGATTATATCCATTGAACTTCCTGGATCTATGAACATATAGTCAGTTCGATAATGGCCGAAGATACCGGTGATGATTACTGGACGTTCTTCTTGAGGACCTCCGGGGACGACAGGGAAGACAACCTGTTGCCCTCGCCAATGTTGATTATGGCTTCGTTTGTTCGGTCTTCGCGAGGGACCTCCTTGTACCATATTTATCTGTCTTGTTTTATCTTCCTGGTGATTGGTATCTTCCGAGTTTTGTTCCATATCTCCTCGACTGGTGAATTGGATGTCCCACTGACTGGCTGACTGTGGGTCCAACGTTGCAGTACCGGATTTTCCCTTGTTTCCTATTTGATTATCAGATCTGTTGTATAATGACTCAGATCTGACGTTTAGTGCAAAAATTTGGTTCATGGCGTTCTGGAACCTGGTGAACCGGCACTCTGGAGTTTCCTCCGGGAGTAGATCTGGTCGATTATGAACTTCTGTTTGTACCACAGAGCCTGTTTCCTCCGGATAACGTCTGTTGCTGTCCAAGTTGCCCATGATTCCGTCGATCTGGATACCTTGGGTTTCAGTACCCTTTATTTCAAATCGAGGACTTGATGGGTGAATTGTCGAGTTCTCTGCCATATGAAACAGAGAATGAAGAGAAAACGAATTGAAACGAGAAGAGATGAATAAAAATTGAAAAATCGGTGGGCGCCAATGAAGAAACACTGGTTTAATAGACCGGAATCAACTGAACCAGGGGTTTGAATCTACATAAAGGGGTTAAATCTTCTCGTTCGATTCGTGGGTGAATGATCTTCTTCCTCTAGCAATCACTGCAAAATAACAGCCGTTAGACTCGCCAAGGGGAGAATGGAGGTTCTCTCCGTGACCACCCTCCGCGCGTGAGAATAAGTACAGGGTTTGATGAAGAAGAAGAAGTGAAAGTGAAGTGAATGTAACTTGAGAATTATACCTGAATTATCCTTTTATTTATAGTCGAAATTTGGGCGGGAAAGTTTGTCGATGAAAAGTTGACGGAAAGTGCTTTTCTGTGAGCAGTTATTTTCCCTCCCGTTAATCACTAACGAGTGTGTGTGCACACGAATCATGATCTTGATCTTGATCAACGGTTAGGGTATTGCCACGTGGGAAGTGGGCAAGTGTGGATCTTTCTTCAATTCTGTGCCATCATCGTGACCTTGAGAGAGCATGGGATGATGCCATGTGGTCATTCGGTTATAACCGAATGGTGGTGCATGATTGAGTCTTCTAGAAGGTTACAGCTGTAATCCTGTGCGACTCTTCCTCACGTTAACTTCGTGGTAACAGAGAAGTTATTTTTATCCAAGTCTGGACATTATTTATGCGGAAGTGTTTGCTAGGATTTTTATTCTACCTGCCAAGGAGATCGGCGCAAGGATTTGTGAGTTTCCTTTTGGCGCGTAGATGTTGAACATCGTTTTTCTTTCTAAGTTCTCTTTGTAGGACCAGTGCGCAGCCGCGCAAGGTCTAAAGAGGGTTTTTTGACGAGGTTGCGGTATGGTCTCAAGTACCTGAAGCAAGTTTTTGGGACCTTACCCTTCATTAACCGAACCGAACCGATAACCGACAAATTAACCGAATTAACTGAACCGATAAACCGATGACTTCGGTTACGGTTACGGATAATGCTAATAATCGAACCGAATCGTGCACACCCCTAGTGACGTTTTTGTAATTTAATAAAAAAAAATAGGTAAACCTAGAAATTTTGAAGTTTTATTTGAATAAAAAGGGTAAATTTGTCATTCTCTAATTTATTTTTATTAAAATAAATCAAAATGAGTATATTTGTAATTTTTTACTTTTAGGAAGGGGATATATGTAAATAAAATTTTACATCGGGTATATATGTAATTTTTGAAGTTAATAGGGGGATATATATAATTGCCCCATTATTATTATCTTCTAAATTTTGATATCTATCTCACTCTTGTTAAATACTAAATTTAATTTGGTAAATAATATGATTATACGATAAACTTTATTATTTAACTTTTTTTCATAAAAAACGTTTTTAAGAAGTATATGATATGTTATTTAAAATAAATTGGGTTAAGACCCACCCGCGTTGTGGCGCGGGTACATCGTAAACATTGAATGGATTAGTCCAAACGTTATGTAATGCACTAACCATATGAAAACCACATTTCGACGATCCAGTTAAACTCAATGTAACATGTATAAGCATTGTGATTTGATCAAACGTAAAGTAAATCAAATTTCATATCGAACAATCATAACGTATGATATGTGACCCAACTCATACATAGAAAACGTAACGGGTATGAAGGAAAATATGCACATGTAATCAAAAGGGATTAATTAGAGCTTTCGAAAAAAAAGGAGAAAAAGAAACCATAGTTTGACTCCACTCGGTTCAAAACAAACTTTACGTAACATACATAAAATAAACACGAAAACATATTATATTTGACCTGAATCATTTCCCAAAAAAGTTTACGTCGAAACGTAGAACAACTTGAATTTATACCAAAATGTCATAAAAATATGCACGTAAAAATGGTTTCTTTAAACGAAAACGTATTATATTTGACCTGACTCGTCTATAAAAAAAGTTTACGTCGGAATGTAGAACAAATCATATTTATCATACCGTACATAAAATATTCAAGTAAAAAATAGTTTTTAAGTAAAGGAAGTATAGGGGTAAACCGAAACAAAATATTAGTAAAAAATTTAATAGGTTAAAAACGTTCGTAAAACCGTGCCAAGTAGCACCAATGCCACAACAACATCGACTCTTAACATCGTAAAAATAAAATAGATAAAATGGTAAAAATTACACTGAACGAAAAGCAGACTAAAATCGTTGAACCACGCACACCCGTTATAGTGTGTTAATGCGAAGAAATTAATCAAAAACGTAAAACGTAGAAAATAATAACTTAGTCGATCTAGGACCCGCCCGTTGTGACGCACTTTTCAAAAGAGAAAAAATGGACGCGTTGCGACGGGTTTGTCAAATATGGAAAAATAGAGCAAAAAACATTGAACCTCACATGCACGCTACGACATGTTAACTCGCAAAATTTAGAACGAAACGTAAAACGAAAAACTTGCGAAAGACATAAAGTATGGGGGACCAAAGTTGTAAATAATAAAGTGTTGTGTTAAATTACAAAAGATGAAAAAGTCTGAGTTAAAAATAAAATTTTGAAATGGGTTAAAATGTAAAAGAAAAAACTTTAAGGTTTAAAGTGGAAAATGAAGTTTTTTTGTTTGAAAAAGTTCCAAAGCATGATGTACAAGTTACGATGCACAAGAAAGTTGCTAATTTATATATGGAACTAGGATTGCGACCCGCCGCAATGCGGCGGGAATTCTTTAGTTATAACTAAGTCAATCTAGGACCCGCACGTTATGTTAAACCTGTTAAACGGGTAAAAAATAGACGATGTAAAAACGTTCACCCACACACGCACGTTGCATCGTGTTAACTCGCAAAATTTAGAATGAAACGTAAAAACGTTAATCCAAAGACGCACGTTGCGATGTGTTAAGTCACAAAATTTAGAACCAAGCATAAAGAGGAAAATTTTGCGGAAAATGAAAACTACAAATGATCAAAGTTGAAAGTAAAAAAAAGTTATGAGAATAGATTACAAAAGATAAAAAGTTTTGGGTTAAAAGTAAAAAAAAAAACAAATAGTTTTGGGTTAAAAGTAATTTATGAAATATTTTTGTGTGAAAACTAAAAAAAACTTTTTTGTTTAAACCCCCAAAGCCAACGTTACGACAACCATATGCATAACCATTCACCCTGCGTTGCGGCGGGGCGTAAAACGGTGTGTCAAATAGTACTAATGTCACACAACCGTCATCGACCACCAACACTGACTCGACCTAGGATATGCGTGTTGTGAAGAACCTGTCAAACATGGAAAAATAGAGGTAAAAACGTTGAACCACACATGAACATTGCGTCATATTAACTCGAAAAATTTAGAACTATACGTAAAACGAAAATTTTCGAAAGATGAAAAGTATAAGTGACAAAAGTTGCGAAGTTAAATTGCAAATAATGAAAAGTTTTGGGTTAAAGTTAAAAAACAAATTATTTAGAGTTAAATTGAAAAAGGTAAAAACCTTTTGTTTAAAAGTAAAAAATCAACTTTTTTTTTTAAAAACTCACAAAGCACAACGTACAAGTAGTTATGCACAAAAAAGTTGCAATGTTATATATGGAATAATAATATTTTTAATATTTAACCTGTGTATTTTAATTTTAATTTTAATCCAGTAACATATAAATATGAAATTGTGGGTTTGGTCCGAATGTTGTAGATGCTTAGAAGAGATTCAAATTCGAAAGAACCGTGATCTGAAACAGAAATCTCGGGTGAAATGGGCTTCTATGGGGGATGAGAATTCGAGTTTTTTTTCATAATGTAGTGAATGGCAGAAAAGCTAGGAATGGGATTCCTGGATTGATGATTAATGGGAGGTGGGTTTCTAAGCCTACTTTGATTAAGAAAGAAGTTATGAGATTTTTCCGTAACCATTTTCGAGAAAACGTCAAGAATCGCCCCCTTCTCATTTGTCCCGGGTTGAAGACTATCTCTTCGAGTGACAGCGATGCTTTGGTTGTTCCGTTTACAAAGCAAGAAGTGAAAGTAGCAGTTTTTTAGTGTGGTTCTAATAAGGCGCCAGGTCCAGACGGTTTCAATTTTCGGTTTGTGAAAAGATTTTGGGATTTGCTTGAATACGATTTTTGTAGTATTGTTTCGGACTTTCATGAGTCCGGTGTTATCAACCCGGGGTGTGCTTCGTCGTTTATCACTTTAATTCCAAAGGTTAAAACTCCTTTGGGACTTAAATATTACAGACCCATAACTTTGATTGGGATGATTAGTAAGGTTCTTTCTAAAATCCTTTCTAATCGCCTTAAAAAGGTTATGGGTCAGGTTATTTCCGAATCCCAATCTGCGTTTATTGCCGATCGTTTCATTCTAGACGGTCCTTTAGTGATCAATGAGCTCCTCGCGTGGTTAAAGAAAAGAGGGAGAAAGGCTTTCTTGTTGAAGATCGATTTTGAGAAAGCGTACGATAACGTGAATTGGAAGTTTTTGTTGGCTATTTTGGACCAAATGGGTTTTCCGTCTATTTGGTGCAAATGGATTGAAGGGATTTTAGTTTCCGCTCGAGCCTCGGTTCTTGTTAACGGTTCGCCTACTTTCGAGTTTAAATGTGAGAAGGGGTTGCGCCAAGGTGATCCTTTATCCCCTTTTCTTTTTCTTTTCGTTATGGAAGCTTTGTCGTGTTTATTAAAGAAGGCAAAGGAGATCGGGGTATTAAAAGGTATGGGGTTTGCGGATAATGAAGCGGATATTACTCACCTTTTTTACGCAGACGATGCGTTAATCATGGGAGAATGGTCTAGGGAGAACATCCAAAGTACGGCGCGGATTCTTCGTAATTTCCATCTATGTTCAGGTCTTCGTATTAATATTTCCAAATCTAATCTTTACGGGATCGTCACCGATGATAATGAGGTGGACGATATGATGGAGGTTTTGGGATGCCGTAGGGGGAGTCTTCCTTTTGTTTATCTTGGAATTAAGGTGGGCGCGAACATGTCTAGGATTTGTAATTGGGATTCGGTTATAGATGTCATTAAAAATAGGCTAGCGTCTTGGAAAGCTAGATGCTTGTCTATTGGTGGTCGCTTAATTCTCATCAAGTCGGTTCTTGAAAGCTTGCCTATCTACTACCTATCGCTCTACAAAGCTCCCAAAATGGTTATTGATAAAATTGAAGCAATCATGAGAAAATTTTTTTGGTCGGGCTCTAGTATTGAACGAAAGATCCCTTGGATCTCTTGGGATATTATTACTACTTCCAAGAAAGACGGTGGCCTTGGCGTTTCCAACTTACAGCAAACGAATGATGCGTTATTACTTAAATGGTCTTGGAGGTATAAAAAGGAGGGCAATAGTCTTTGGAAACGAATTGTCATAGCTTGTAATGGTTCTGCTCGAAGGTGGTCTGTCATGCCTTGCTCGGCTTCGACTAGTGGGAATTGGAAGGATATTGTCAAAGTTGGGGACAAGAAACTGCCTAATGGCTGCTCATTAAACTCTCTTTTTGTCGGTAAAGTTGGTAACGGGTCATCTATTTCCTTCTGGTGTGATATCTGGCTATGTGATGCGCCTCTCAGGCTGATTTATCCGAGCCTGTTCAGATTAGAAACAGACAAATGGGTGGCTGTCAGTAGTCGATTGAAGGTAGAAAACGGCATTAAGACTCTAGATTGGGGCTGGAGGAATGTTCCGTCTTCCCAGGTGGAGATCTCCGAACTCTTTCACTTGCTGGAAGATTTGTTTACTTTTCAGTGGAGTGGAGGCAATGATTCGTGGAGCTGGAAAGGAGACTCGAGCGGTAATTTTTCAGTTCGTTCAGCAAAGTTGTTTCTCTACAATACCTTTAACACTTTCAAGACTCCAACAATAAACTGGAAAGTTTGGGTCCCTATTAAATGCAAGATTCTGGTATGGAGAGCTATTCGTGACCGTCTTCCTACCTGTGCAGCGTTAGAGAAGCGAGGTGTTCAATTGCAAGAGACGAATTGTATTCTTTGTCAATCGGGTCACGAAACGGCTATGCATCTGTTCACCGGGTGTGTATTCTCTTTTGAAATCTGGAATAGAATTATGGCTTGGTGTTGCCTATGCCCTTTTTATGCCTTTGATGTGCCGGATGTTCTATCGATTGTCGACTCTGAATTGGTTTCAAACCAGAAAAAGTCCATTATCCGGGGTATTATCTACACGGCGTTGTGGTCGATTTGGAATGAAAGAAATGCGCGGATCTTTTTACGCAAACATAGAAGACCGGTTGAAGTGTTCGAGTACATCAAGACTACTTCGTTCTTTTGGTTTCGTCATAGAACTAGAATTAAAGATTTCGATTGGAAAAAATGGTGTAATTACCCTTTGGACTTGATGTAATCGTTTGTTTATGCCCGGGGGTCCTTGCTTTAAGGACCACCTTTTGGGTGTTTTGCATGAAAGTTACCTTACAAAAAAAAATATGAAATGAACCAACGTTATAAACTTTTTATTACTTATTTAATAACCGATGGTAATTAAAATATTACAACCAATTCAAACTGGAAGTTGAAATCGTCTAACTTACCCCTATAATTCTTGAAGAAAAAGATGAACTAGAATAATATACAAACATGTAATTAGATATGAGATCAGTGGCGGACCCAGGAATTTTTTCATGGGGGTGCGGAACATTTTTAAAAATTTTAGGCCTCAATGTATATAAGTAAAAAAATTGGTTCGTATCGGGTCGGTTCTAGTCGGGTCAGTTCATGTAAAACAAAAGAACATCAAACTAAATGGTTGATATGGTCCTCTTAGTAGATATGCCCTTCTAATTTCATCTCGTTGATTCACGTTATATGATTCAATCGGCTTGCGATTATAAGGATCCAAAGGAAGAGTATCCACATCAAGGAATTCGGAAGATGTATCAACTTTCCTCTTGAGAAATCACGCCATAACGTCCCTACTCATGGTTTCTGTTAGGATCGGAGGCTCTCATGATTGTGTTTGTTTGTGTAATTTGAACAAAGAATAAATATGAAACAATGTAAAGTGCAGCGGAAATGAATAACAAACTTTGTGAACACAATCAAAGGAGAAAATAGTTTTGAAAAAGCATATGCAATTCATTTAGTCAAAGGATTTACAATACGAATCAAATGATTACAAACATGCTTACAAACTAAGCTCCCCCTCAGCCTAATGCCCCAAGGTTGGATTGCACAAGATGAAAGGATTGAATTGAGGAGAATAACTCTCTCAAAACGAATCAAATGTAACAGTACAGGGTACTGTTCCATTTATAGACAAACCAAACCGCTGAGGCATCTCAGCTGACGTCACCATGAAAGCGACATCTAACAGCCTAACAACCTGTACCTACTGATCTCACACAAACACTGCTAAGCCTAACCACTGACAATACATACAACAGATGATATACTAAACTACTGCTCTCTTTGTTCATCAGTGCTTTCCTCAAGGTTGATCAGTCCTTGATTAGGCAGTGCTTTGTCATCAGCAGTTTGTACCAGCAGTGCTTAGTTTCCAACAGTCTTCTAGGCTTCATCAGTAGTTACGCAGAACAGCAGCAGTTGTATGTGGGCAGTGGATATAAGGCCTTCAGCAGTTGTAATCACTTTCAAGGGAGAAGACTTAGTGTAAACAGTTGCTTATTTCGAATCCACTGTTGCGACCTGGTTTTGGCTTTCATTATCTGTTCCTCTGGTAGGGTTCAATCCCAACAATCTCCCCATGGAACAGATAATGCCAAAACCTTTCATTATTCTGGATCTTTATTCCTCATCAGAAATTCCCTTGCTTTTCTTTTAAATTCTTCTTCAAATTCTTTGGAACTTGTATCATCTTCATCCCGACACACTGTAAGCTCAAGGAGATCTTGTAGATCTTCAACACCCAGGCCTAGTGCTTGATTCCTTGATATATGCTTCACTTCACCATTGATTCTGACCAGAGTCAATATATGGGTCTTTTGATCAGAGAGCCACTTTAGTATTTTTAAACCAAATGGGTTTCTAGGGAGAGATTTATTAGCTGATGAGCTTGAAGTTTTTGGCCTTGAGAAAAACTGTAAAGCAGTATCTTGAACTTCAGACATTCTTTTAAAAGCTTTTTCTATAACTTCATTTGCTACAGCTATATCTTCTGCAGCTTCTTTGTCAATTAGCTCTTGTCTCTGTTGTTGATCAAGCTCACTGTCTGTGATATCTGCTGATGATGATTTGCTCAAGACCTTTTTGGCAAGATCTTGTAGCTTTGCTAAGTTTTCTTTATCTAAAGCCATTTTCTTGATGGCTTCTTCAAGATGATCAGTTTTTTTTCTTTTTCTTCTCCAACAGTCAGTTTTTCCCTCTTTTCTTTTCTCAACATTGTGACAGAGGTTTCTGCTGCATTGATCTGTGTTTCAAGAGTCTTGGTCTGCTCTTTTAGCTTTTTGTAGTTAGACTTTTTAGGAGTGTCAGAGACTGTCAACATCCTTTTCTTAAGTCTTTCATAAGCTTCATCTGTTTGCTGCTTAGTCCATTTTGCTATGGCATTAGCAGTATCCACCCTTGCATCCACCAGCTCCTGCTTCTTTCTTTTATATTCAGAAGTAAGATCAGCTATAAGCTTTTTGTACTTATTCCAATTTGGAGCTGTCTTCTTCTTACTTGGATCACTTTTAACCCTTTCAATCCTGTTTGCTTCATGTTTCAAGGCAACCAGTGGCCACTCTTCAAATTTGTTTTCTTCAGCTGGATAGAATTTTTCTTTCATTATATATGCAAGATATTCTTTTCTCATTGCTTTTCATTGATCTGTCTTTTCTTTGATTAGATCTTGTGCATAGTCTTCCATCAGCTTGACTTTTGTGAGCAAAAATTCAAAATTTTCAGAAATAGCTTCATCACCTTGATCTTTGCATTCGAGTTTAGCTCTGATCTTTGCTTGCCTAGCTTTCATCTCAAGATATTCATCCATGTCTTCTGGAACTACGAAGCCTATGAGAGAAGGAAATCTTCTTTTTGAAGGATCATCCTCGGTGTAAAATTGTTTCATCTCATTTTTCACAGCATCTAGTTCTAGTGGATATTTAGCAGCAATAGGATCATATTTTTCATCAGTTGGCTGAGTAGTTTCTCTTTTTCTTTTGTGAAGCTTTATGGATGAAGAGGGTTTTAGTTGTGATGTAGGAATGATGAGAGCAGTGGTGGATGGTTGACTAACAGCTGTTGAAACAACTGGTGGTTCAACCTCTGTTGTCATTACAACTACTGATGTGTCAGTAGATGTCTTCTGCTTTTGAGCAGGGGTTGAAGGTGGTGAAGTGGTTTTTAATGATGGTGATGATGGTGGTGAGTCATAGGGTATGAAGATCCTTCTCCTCTTTATTGTAGGAGAGGAAGATGATGTCTTGGGTGGATCAGTGGTGGTAATATGAGTGGCAGTGGATTGTGACTGACTAACAGTTGTTGACACAACTGGTGTCTCAACCACTGTTGTCATTACAGCAGATGTTGTAACATCTGCTGTCTTCTGCTTTATGGCAGGAGGCAACGGTGGTGATATGATTGTAGATGATGATGGTGATAGAGCAGTGGTTGTGATGGTGTGTGTTGAAGTTGTGTGTGTTAATGAAATGGCAGCTGTTTGGCTACTGACAACAGTTTTTGTAACCACTGCTGTATCAGCTGTTTGGATGGAAGTTTTAGATGGCTGTTTTCCTTGTTCTGGTTCAACATACAGACCGTCTTCAATTCCCTTTTTCTTCATCTTCTTGACATTCTCCCCCTTTTTGGCATTATCTGCAAGAGGGTTATCCATAAAAAGGATAGTGGAGGGAACTTTTTCACCATGGGCAGTCTTTTGTATGCTGGCCTTTATAGCCTTGATGTCTGCTTGAGTATCTTTGAATCTTGACTCCACCATGTTTGTCTGCATTTTTACATGCATTTCATGCTGATGATCAGCCATCTATTTTTGTTTCTCAAGCATGGGTTGAAAAATATTCCAGAGCTCATTTGCAGCAAATGCTTGTGGTGAAGCAGGTGCTTGAGGTGGAATAGCAGTGGGTTGTGCTTTTTGAGCTTTCAGAATCTCTTGCACCATTTCTTTTATTTCAGCAACTGAGGTTTCCAGTTTTTCAACTCTTCCCGTCAATTCCTGGTATTTTGAATCATCGCCCACTTTAATGGGATCATCTGAATCCCCACCAGTAGTGGTTATATCAATGTTTGACTTAGGAACTGAGTCCCAAAAATCACCCATTGATGCCCCTTGTTCGTGGTACTGGGGACTTCTTTCTTCAGCACTTGATAAACCTTTGATGGTACCAGTGGTTAGAACCAACTCACTGGTGGTTACCGATGGTGCTATGGAAGAAATTGCCTTCAAGGGAGTCTTACTGATGAAACAACTGTCCAACTGAAGATCTGTTGATCCCTCAGTTGTAGTTGCTGCTCCACTTGAACTACCACCGAGAGTTACTTGTAACTCAGGGGGTGTAACCTCCTCAGTTGTTGCTGGGATAGCAGAGGTATAAGCATCAGATCCAGTCACTTGTTGGAGTGTACTCTCTTTGATGAGTGATTGAGAGGAACTGGTTTTTGTCTGAGCTATATCAACTGCATGCAACAAAGGTAGCATGGATTGTGGTAATATTATTGGTGAGGGTATGGGAGTTGAAAAAGACATGTCCTTGGGATCAGGACTGAGGAAGATGAATCCGATTGGGTCCAGAGCTTCATATTGTGGGGTCCTTGTGATTACAACCTGATCCTTTTGTGAGGATGCATGAGGATTTTGAGGTAAGGGTGGAGATCTTTGTACCAACTGCTGTGAGGAAGTAGCATCAGTGGTTTTTGGTGACATTTGTGTTGTCACAGCCAGGTGCTCTGGGATCTCATCTTCCAGAGTTGCCTTTTTCGTGGGTTTGGTGGGCTTTTTGTAAGATTTTCTTTTGGTCTTTTTGGTGGTGGCAGGTGTGGGTTTCAAAGCAGTGGCAGTGCTGCTAGGATCACCTGGAGCAGTGGGCTCAGCAGCAGATGTCTGAGGAGCAGTAGTAACTGCTAAATTCTGCTCGGACACCTCTGCTTTTGTTTTTATTGGTGCCAACATTCTAGTGAATGTTTCAGGTGTTAAACTTTTTATTTGAAAATAAACACCTTGTTTTGGCACATTTTCATTTTCTTTTTCAAATTTTTGTTTAAAATAGTAACTTAGAAACCTTGGAAAGAGTAAAAATGTTTTGCTATCAACATTATTTACCAAGTCATTGAAGATTTCCTGGGAATAGTTGTAATCTTCATTATTTAAAATAGCATAGCCCAGGCATTGAATCTTCAATGGTATTTCATTAAACGCTGTTGTTTTATTTGAAACACACGACAAAAGTGTGTGGAATAAAAATCTGGGTGCAGACGGAAAATAACCTTTTTGTAAGGTATCTACCTTTGATTGTTCTGCATATCCCCTTTTCAGAAAATCAGCTTTTAACTCGTTTTTGTCAAAAGAAGTTTTACCTTTCTGATCGTCGAGTTTGAAGACTTCTGATATTGATTGCGGAGTGATTTTAATCACTTTACCCTGTATCGAGGAGTTAATGGCTGTGACTTTATCGTCTTGTTTTTCAAGCGTCGCCTTTTTCCAGAACTCTCTCTGGGTTTGCAAGTAAATGGGAGCGTCTACTGTCAACAAAGTTTTGTACTTTGATGCAGATATGGTGTCAATGATGGAATCGAAGGTGCGGTTGTTTGAGGGTTTTGTGAGGAGACCCAAGTAGTTGTGCGGTGATTTGTATGGGATTTCAATGGTTTCTTCGGCCGTTTGAGCGACCTCTTTTGAAGATGATGGTGATTTTGGTTTAGATTTTGATTTTGATTTTGACTTCGTCATTTTGATGAAGAAGAATAGGAGAGTGATTTGGGAAGTAAGGTTGGAAACTGCTTTGAGAAGAGAACTTTGGAATTCAATTCGACAGTGTAAAACCCTGTTTGGGGGTTTTGATCAGGGTTTTATTTAAGGAAAAAGTGATCGCTGATGTGGCAGCGGTTATTATGATCTGAAGGCTAAAAACTGACCACGTGTCAACCTCTGATGATATGAATGAAGAATGGAGGACAATTGTTTTAAGAACCACTGATGTATCAAGCATCAGTAGTTACAACGGTAATAATGTGATGACAGTGGAAGATTTTTACTATCAGTGGATAGCATATTAGTGGATAAGACACTGATTTTGAGCATCACTGCTTGCCAAGCAAAATGAGGATCAGTGGTTGATTTTCAGCAGTGGATAGTAATTAGTAAACAGACGTTTGAGCAAAACAGTGGTTAAGGATAATATGATGGTGGTGATTTGAAGGATTAGTATGTCAGCAATGGTTTTAAGAATTTTCATTCAGGATTTTGTCACATGTCAATTACACCTGTTGAAATTTTTACAACTCCTTGACAGTGGTTTAGTACCCCAGATGATAAGAACTTTTTACAAGGGCAACTCATTTTCGTTTAATATCAAGTTAAAACATGGGTGCCCCCAGTAGTTTTAAGCACTGTTTGGCAATCAACCTTTGATTAGTGTTTAAAACAAACCTGAGTAAGACATGACCTTGACATATGTACCATTTCCTTTTGACCCATTTATGAGGACAATAATACCAACAAAAATAAGGTACTATATCCTGACAGGAAATTGAAACTATTGCCAACAAAAACAAGCATAAGTTCAAAGTATATTATTAAAAAAACCGAAATAATATATCCTGGTTATTTGAGAAAATCCTTTGAAAAAAAAATATGGTTAAAGGCTTTTCTGAGAACGGCATCACAAGGAACTGGTATATTTTCAGTAAAACACATAATCATATCATTCTCAAGTTTATGAAAATGGTCAGTGGTTTGACATCAGTGGTAGGAAATTTTGAAAATATTTTGACCACTGTTTGGTACCATTTTCTTGTCAGTTGATTGCAAACAAGAGGACACAAAATCACATAAGTTTTCGAAACCCTGATGTAGATTTTGTTACTATATGATGATCCTGAACATTTGTCTAGTCCTCTTTTAAATACATTTACTAGGAATACCATTGTTCCCTGAATTTTCTTAACCCAATGTTTGCACATAGTTGCTTAATGACCACAATTACCCCAACCTTTGACTCAAAAGTGTTTTATGTTTATACTCTTTCCTGTTGACTTCAAAAGTTTTGAGATAAACACACTTCTGAGCTTTTGTTAATTTTCTTCTTCCCCTTTCACCCTTCCCATTTATAAGTAATGAATTACTTACTGGGAGATCTTTGTTGAGGAAAACCTTAATCCAATATCATTTTGTCGTAATGTTTTGAGAGAATCGGTCATGTTTGCACAATTCTTTCAACCAATCTCACACTACATATGATATGGACTATGTTGATCCCTGATTTTCTGAATGTATTTTACCATAGTTGATTTTGTCCATTTGAGGATCCTCAACCTGTTTTTCAACACACCAGATCTTATGACTAAAGTTTTAAATTCCCTCTTTCATGTTTACCAAAAACACTAATGTTTTAAGAACATAGGTTTTGTTCATCTGAGGTTCATACTTTAGTATTAAACATGATGAAACAACACAAAATTCACAACAATAGTTGAAATCAATTTTGAAAATAAGAAATAATCTCAAAGTTCAACAGATATGTTTTCAGATCTAGAAACCATGAGTGTCTTGTGCATGAGATCACTTGTTGTGTGAAATTTGTGTGTCATATGACATCTTGGTTGATTTACAGAGTTTTTGAATCACCACTTTGAACATGGTTTACTCGGTACTCTGTTTTTCAACAAAATACAACCAACCTTAGTATCAATGAATTTTGAGCTGAACTGTTATGTCAAATTGATTGTTAGATCGAATTTGACTGTCCAAGCTCTGATACCAATTGTTAGGATCGGAGGCTCTCATGATTGTGTTTGTTTGTGTAATTTGAACAAAGAATAAATATGAAACAATGTAAAGTGCAGCGGAAATGAATAACAAACTTTGTGAACACAATCAAAGGAGAAAATAGTTTTGAAAAAGCATATGCAATTCATTTAGTCAAAGGATTTACAATACGAATCAAATGATTACAAACATGCTTACAAACTAAGCTCCCCCTCAGCCTAATGCCCCAAGGTTGGATTGCACAAGATGAAAGGATTGAATCGAGGAGAAGAACTCTCTCAAAACGAATCAAATGTAACAGTACAGGGTACTGTTCCATTTATAGACAAACCAAACCGCTGAGGCATCTCAGCTGACGTCACCATGAAAGCGACATCTAACAGCCTAACAACCTGTACCTACTGATCTCACACAAACACTGCTAAGCCTAACCACTGACAATACATACAACAGATGATATACTAAACTACTGCTCTCTTTGTTCATCAGTGCTTTCCTCAAGGTTGATCAGTCCTTGATTAGGCAGTGCTTTGTCATCAGCAGTTTGTACCAGCAGTGCTTAGTTTCCAACAGTCTTCTAGGCTTCATCAGTAGTTACGCAGAACAGCAGCAGTTGTATGTGGGCAGTGGATATAAGGCCTTCAGCAGTTGTAATCACTTTCAAGGGAGAAGACTTAGTGTAAACAGCTGCTTATTTCGAATCCACTGTTGCGACCTGGTTTTGGCTTTCATTATCTGTTCCTCTGGTAGGGTTCAATCCCAACAGTTTCTATGGGCTATCACAAACAAGTTGATCTATAAGTTCATGGCTCCATAACATATTACATAATGTATCAAGTATTCAAACACTAGAAATCATAATGTAAATCACACTAAAAATCATCCAAACATCATATACACCATTAAAAAAACCCAAACATCAGGTCAGATCGTATATAACCCACCACAAAAAAGACAAAATATCATCATCATCATCACTAACAAAATATAAATATATAACCCACCACAAAATAAAATATCATCACTAACAAGAAGCACATGTCTCCTACCATCAAAAAATCACTTCCGGTGGCTACCGGTTCCGTCCCACCCCACCAAAAATCATCAAAAATAACAAAGAAAATTACCCGTGTTCAATCGGCGATGGTATGATGACTGATTACAGTGGTATGCGGCTGTTGTTGTCGCTGATGTTCTGATCGATGGCGTGCGTGCAGGGATGATAGAGAGCGGGAGAGAATATGTAAGGGTTTTGGGCTTGTTTATTTTATTTTAGTTTGAAATATTGTTGATTTGTTGGGTTTGTTTATTGGGCTAAGACTTAGTAGAAGGCTAGTTAAAAGTATTGGGTATTTGAGTTTAGTTATTTAGGTATTAAAAGTTATATAATTTAGGTAGTGTTTTTAAAAAAAATAAGAGTTTACTAAAAAAATTTTAAAATATAAATTGATAACACTTTTTACCTAAAGGGTGCGGACAAAAAATTCCAAGGGGTGCGGACGGGATTTTCGACGAAACTAACTTAACACTAAATTTTTTTTTCCCAGGGGTGCGCCCGCCCACCTTGGGCAACCCTTATGAACAACATTATAAACATATTTTCACTTGTTTTTTAGTCGATGGTAATAAAAATAAAATAATATAAAAAATTTAACTCGAATTTATTTGGAATTTTCAAAATTACTCTTGCAATATAAAAAGTCAAACTGGAGTTTAATTGGAAGTTGAAATTTTCTAAAACACTCTTGCAATATAAAAATTCAAACTGGAATATGAACTAATATATAAATATGTAATTAAGTATGCGAAGAATAAGATTTTTCTTCAACTTATCCTTAACCATTCCATTCATCCTTGCTAAAGCAAACGAATTTTTCAATTAACTCTACTAATTTCAAAACTTTACTAATCCCTTATGAACTTTGTTGATTTCTGGACATTCAATGAAAAATTTTCAAAACTTTACTAGTTCATTATCAACTTTTTTGATTTCCTTCTGGACATTCAATGAAAAGATATACGGCATAATCATCGCCAATATTGACCTTAATAAACATGGCCTCAGTTAGTCAGTTGCATCACAATTTTGACTGCATCTTCTTGCATCAGGCATATGATCTCCTCCATACAATCAAGAGGATGATAGCTAGCTCTGGGACCATTGTTAGTTGTTTTTTATCGATTCGCTAATACATATGTACAAAGGACCCCATTTCAAAAATTACAATGTAGTCTCACCAGATTAACTTGGACACGACCTTGTTTAGCTAAACATGTTCACAGACTCAACCAAAACTGACCCAAACCAACGTATGTTGTATTAAGTTGTGTCGTGTCATAAATTCACAACCTAGTTAATATGAAAAACGTGTATGAAAAGGCATAACTAACAACTTTAATATATCTACCACTTTAATTTCGATCTATCTACCACTTGAAGTTCCTTTATAATAGCTCATGTATGTCAATCAAAATTAACTTCCAGCTTTGACTATACTGCCATGGCTAAGCCGCAATCCTCCATGGGTCTCCAGGTGGAATCCATCGTCTTTCCACCATCCGTCAAACCTCCAGGCGCAACCAGCACTTTTTTCCTGGGAGGTGCAGGTATTTCCGCATTGAATAAGTGAATCTAATCATCAACTAAAAATAAATCATGTTCATTAGGTGTTGATGTTTATTTGTTAGTGCTGATCCAATCGTGTGAATAATATTCGTATCATGTGCTAGGTGTGAGAGGAATGAATATCGAAGGCGAATTTGTGAAGTTTACGGGACATGGTGTTTACTTGGAGTATAAAGCTATTTCTTTGCTTGCTGTTAAGTGGAAAGGCAAAAGCGTTGAAGAGTTGACGGATTCCGTTGAGTTCTACAGGGACATCGTTACTGGTAAACCCAAAACACCAACGATTTGTCGATTTGAGTAAACATACATTTATGGATCCATGTAGAAACACCAATTATGTGTCGATACTATTTTTCGCATTAATTTTTCCAGTTGTATTTTTATAAAATAATTTTCAGTGTCATGAAATTGTTCTACAAATGCTAGGACAAGTGTAGTAACCATGATCTTTGCATATGTATGCTCTTGCAGGCCCCTTTGAAAAGTTTGCTCGTGTGACAATGATACTACCGTTAACGGGTAAACAATTCTCAGAAAAGGTGGCGGAAAATTGCGTAGCGATTTGGAAGTCACAAGGGAGTTATACAGAAGCAGATGCCAAAACCATTGACAAGTTTCTGGAGATTTTCCAGAACCAAAACTTCCCACCAGGCTCCTCTATTCTCTTTACAATTTCACTAGTTGGATCACTAACGGTTAGTTCAATCCTACATGTTTATATAGAATCATATAAGGTATTATGTATTATTATTGAAATATATATAACAAGAGAATGGTTACCTGGGCGAGGTGGGTAACGGCTCAAAAGTGTTTGATTGTTTTTTATGTTTCTTTTTAGTATAGAATGTGGTCGTTATGAGTTACGAGAACAAAAACAATATTGACACGAAAGATAGGTTAGGTAATTAGTTCGCATAGCCTAAATTCTCTCTCATCAATAGGGCTGTAAACGAACTGAACATTCAGCGAACAGAACGGTTCATGAACCGTTCGACGGAAAGTTCGTGTTTATGTCCGTTCGTTGCGAGGTGAGTAACGGTTCAAAAGTGTTTGATTGTGATGCGGGCCCAAGTGTGGAGGAGCGGGCCATCTTGTATTTGGAGGCCCAAGATCGCGTGACAAAAGGGGCTTCACTAAAATGGCTCTAACTTGGGCTACATGTGTCCGTTTTGGGCCTGCAACCAGGCGAAATGATCGTGAGAACGAAGCCCATCTTTCTACAAACGACCGTAGGTGGTTTGGGTCATCGTTCGGGCCCAAAATCGCTTATTTCTATGAGTTATTTATATTTTTATGTTTTTTAGTGCTTTTCGTGGACTTTTATTTCGTTCTAGCTTTTGGCCCAAGTGTATTTTGAGGCCCGTTTTCAATTTACGTTGTTATTTATATGAATGTAAAGGGAGGAAGATAATCAGTTTTGAAGTTTATGAAAAATCATTTTTCTCTCCCAATTCACTTGTGAGTGTTTTGAGTGTGAAACCCCAATTTTCGGTATTCTACGAGAATCAACGAATTTTGGAAGAATCGTTCCTGGTATTCGGTGTGAATCAACAGGTCCGATTTCGTATCCTATTTCCTAGTCTACATCAGATTGATTTTTATGTTTCTTTTTAGCATGGAATGCCATCGTCATGAGTTATGAGAACAAAAACAATATTGACACGAAAGGTGGGTTAGGTAATTAGTTCGCATAGTCTAAATTCTCTCTCATCAATGAGGGTAAAATAGGGATGAGCCCAGTACCGAACCGGTACCGGAACCGTAAGTACCGGTACCGAAAATCCTCAAAAGTGGGTACCGGTACCGGTACCGAATATACCCGGTACCAGTTCTGTACCGGTACCGAAAATGTCAAATGTCAGTACCGAATAAGTACCCGGTTCGGTAAATTCGGTACCGGTACCGTACCGGTTCGGTACCAGTACCGGGTCCATTTTGCTCATCCCTAGGGTAAAATATCTCATTTTATAAAAAACTTAGAAGTCAAAATTTATATTTGATTTCTAAAAGTAAAATTGCCAAGAAAGTTAATCGGTTTGGTCTCTGTATATTTGTCTCAAAGCAAACACTTTTTAACTTTCTTTAAAACTAAACTTCAACTCCTAAATAGTCCAATATTGAACTTTCACAAGAGAGAAAGATTCTTGCTCCTGAAATTGTCTAATTTGGCATCTTACCCATGTTGCCAATTTTCCTAAATCCTATTGCAACGTTGGATCGCTAACGGTTAGTTCAGTTAACTCAATCTCATATAATCAGAATGTATAAAATGATACAAGCTATGTGTGTATATATAAAATGACAATAATAATAACAACTGTAAATGCAGATCAGTTTCTCGAAAGACGGTTGCATCCCGGAAGCTGGGAGTGTTGTTATAGAGGATGAAAAACTGGGAGAAGCAATACTGGAGTCGATGATAGGGAAGCATGGTGTATCCCCAGCAACCAAAAAAAGTTTAGCCTCAAGACTCTTTGATCTCATGAACCAGAAAGCAAATAATTAAGTAAAGATGGTTTGTAGTGGGTAATTTGGTAATTTCATGGGTGTAATATTATTAAGTACATGACAATTTACGTATATGGTATGCTAAATCCATCAACCCAAAGGTTATGTAATAAATAAGGGTTGAGTTTATGTAGTGGTAACATATTTATAACTATTTATAAATTTTAGGGTGAGTTTGGTTTCAATGTGAAAATCTTTCTACTATAATAAACAAAAATCATTTCCTTTCACGTGTCTAGGGGTGTGCAGAATTCGTTTCGAATTCGAAAAATTCGAAATTCTTTTAAATTCGATTCGATTATCAAGAATTCGTTTCGATTATAAGAATTCGAATTCGATTCAATTCGAGTCAAGTAAATCGAATACGAATCGAATACGAATTTATAATTTCAAATTCGATTCGATTCGAAATTCGAATAAAAATTATACATTTTTATTTATTATTTTTATATATAACTTTTATTAGACTATACTATAAATTATTTTCAAATTTGTTTCCAAGTATTAAAATTACCCATTACCAAACCCACTACATGACCCATAACTAAAACCTAAGTAACAAATCTATCAATAGATTTCTAAGCGTAAAAATATTAACTTGTAAGGTGAAGTGGTTATCTCCGACTTCTCGTTTTGAATTTTAGACTTGTGGTACTTTATTTGGAACTTTTTAATGTGATATCGTTTTTTATGGCTGCTTTAAAATTTATATTTCATTTTGAAAGTTTTTTACATGTTTTTAAAAAATCTGAATTAAATCGAATTTATTCGAATTCGATTCGAATTCGAATTTTTAATCGAATTCGAATCGAATACGAATTGGGTTTTTTATTCGAATACGAATTCGAATCGAATTCGGTAGGTTTTAATCGAATTCGAATCGAATACGAATTCAAGAAAAAATAAAAATTATTCGAACAATTCGATTCGAATAATTCGAAAATTCGATATTCGATTCGATGAACACCCCTACACGTGTCACTCTCCAAGCCTATTTCCCTTTGATTTTTCCATCCGCACAAGTCAACTTTTAAATGCTTTTAAATTGCAATTTTATTATCTATTAAATGTTACAGTTATCAAGTTATCTAAATTTGCTTGTAACTTTTGTGGTTCGCGTTCATCTCCTACTTGGAGATAGCGCGTTGTTTTTTTTTTTTTTTTGTTTAATGAAGTTCGCCTTTCAAAAAAAATCAAACCCAACACAAAATTTTAAGAGAAAATTACGAAAATAGCCAAGAAAAATGTTGACTTACCAAAATAGTCATCTCATGCGTCCATGGAGCAGGGCATCAGTGATTACGAGAGAGCTTATGCGCCTGCATGGCTCATTCATGCGTCCGCCAATGTAGAAGTGACACGTGTCTCAATGACATCATGCGTCCCATGCGTCCGTGACTCATCCCATGCGTCCGTAACTCATCCCATCATCCCATGCGTCCGTTAAGGCATCTCATGCGTCCGTGACTCATCTCATCATCCCATGCGTCCGTTGAGGCATCCCATACGTCCGTGACTCATCCCATCATCTCATGCGTCCGTGACTCATCCCATGCATTTCCGACTCATCCCATGTGTCCCTGATTCATCCCATACGTCCGTGACTCATCCCATGCCTCCCATTTTCATACTTGCTGCTTCATCAATACACGCATCCATTTAAAGAATGGCAGACGCATAAGATGTGGGATGCCCCTCTCCAAGGACGCATGAGGTGGCTATTTTGGTAAGTCAACATTTTTCTTGGCTATTTTCGTAATTTTCTCAAATTTTAATATCTATTATCTAATATTCTAATTCAAATTATGCCTCATGTGTCACCACTACATTTTTTAAATTTCCTATACAATATTAGTATGCTCTTTCACATATGACTCGAACAGTCTTCATATTCTTGAACCCGTTCTGAATTGCTTCTCTAAGCAGCTTCTCACAAAAACTATCAGCTTTCTTTCTGAACCTTTCTTCGATTGATAAACTTTGCCCTAGTCAGTTGTTGTAGACCAATCTTTGTCCATGATTCAAACTTTGACTCATGATCATAATACTCTATTCTCCCACTAGTCCTCTTCATAGCCCACATATCTTTAGCGTCATCATAACCTCATTGTTCAACCCCAGAACAATCTCCCTTTTCATCATATATATCATCACCAACATACATTACCACTTTTGATGGAGGAGGATTTGGACTTCTAAACCAATCATGGTCTTCTGGATTTGCATTAGGCATGATATTGTTGTCATGGTTGTTTTGGCATTCTAGGTATTGACTTCCTTTTAGAACCTAGAATAGTATCAAAATATCTTTGAAGTGCCTCATCATCCATTGCCATTCTTCCTTGCACACTAAGATTAGGAGTCGTCTCTTCTCCATTTCCTGATCCACTAGCTCCTTAAGTGGCATTTACTTTTCTATAAGTGTTGAGACCATCCAAGCTCACCATCTTTAATATGATGAGACTTGTGGTTTGGTGAAAGTGTGAACCATGGAAGTTTTGTGTAACAACCCTAAAGAAAACCGACACCCTTGAATATTTTCCGACACCCTAATATATTTTAAAATATCCCAATATGTCCCAAAATACACCCCATACGTGAAAACGGGCCCTGAATACCCTAAATATTAATAAAAATAATTAAACACTGAATTTTTAAAGTTGAGGCGGGCCGTGTAAAGGACCCTTAACCCTTACGCGGGCCGCGTGAACTTAAAACTCAGGCGGGCTCCGGTGAGGACACGTGTGTGTGCGCGTGTTAGACCTACCCCATGACCCGGACAAGCTAGTCCGTTGACCAGCTTTGATGCGGGCCGCGTAAGCCCTTACTTACCTTTACGCGGGCCGCGTGAGAACCATATATCAGCACTATAAATAGAATGCATCGGCTTTCAACTCAATTCGTTCAAAATCTTTTCTGTATCTCGACTTCTGAAGTTATAGGCATAATATTCGAGTAGTATACATCCTAATTAGCAAAGTTCTGCTCCGTTGTAAGTATTATAACCCCAGTTTCGTATTAGATACGCTGCCCGATTGATTTAGGGTTCCGTAACAACTGTCGTGGTTCTGCCCGACGTAGTTGTTGGAATACCGTCTCGGGGAGGGTATCATTAATATAATCAAAGGGTTATTGTACTAACCTATGTACATTTGTGAAAATTATAGATTAATCCCAGGAAACCCTTACGCGAAGTCTAAGATAGCAATGTGAGTTTATCCTCTTTTTGTTAACCTTTTTGTAATGTTTTACAAAACCTTAAATGTTTTACAATGTGATTAAGCGGTGATTGAGTTTTTGTAGTTCTTCAATTACTGCCGGTATGTTGGGGTTTTGTATACAAAATTTACTACACTGTGAGTAGTAAGTCGGGATGACAACACGTTACCATTGGACGAAGAGTTAGCCAATGTGTAATATAACCCACCAGTCAGGATTGACATTACTGAATGAGTAATTGTGTAGAAATAAACAATGTGATCGCTCTCAATACTGTGTTAATTGATAAAATGTTTCTTGATTAAACTGGGATTCACTCACCAGTATTTCCCACTGACAAATGTTTTTAAAACACGTTTCAGGTAACACAATGTGACAGCCAATTAATAAAAAGCCAGCTGGAAAGCACTGAAGGCTTGGGAAAAATGTGGCTATAAAAGTTATCTAAAAGACGATGTTTTAAATTTAATAAAATAGGGTTTATCCCTATAAACATGTTGTAATAAGAAACTTGGATTTTACCAATGTGATTATTAAATATGGTGGTTTTACTCTGATAAACATTTCCTAACTACGGTCCTGATGTAATTTCCGCTGCCAAATTAACAAACTGATACCACCAAAAATCTGAGTTCGCGTCCGCCCGTTCCCGGGACAGATAAGGGATCGGGGGTTGCGACAGAAGGTGGTATCAGAGCCTAGCCACTGTTTTAAGCCAAAGAAGTGTTCTGCTGACACTTAAAGTTTAAATTTTGTGTTAGGAAATAATTTACATGATTATGTGTTTTATGTTATTTGACTATTTGTTAGTTTACAGTATGAGTGATCAAGGACCCTCAGACATGTGTCGTCAATTGTCTGATTCACCTAGGAGTGAAGGTACCTCTTCACAGCCTACCCTTTCTGGGTATTCTGCTGATTAGGAAGAAGGGATGTTTGCCTTTAAAGCTCAGTCGGAGGAGCCATTCCCTCATAAAAAGAGAGGATGGTTCAGTAAGGAAGCATTTGCGCGTAGAAAAAGAATGCGAAAGTTGCAACAGCAAAGAGTTCTAGCAGCTGCTAAGAGAGAGTCAGATGCCCATACACAGGATATACTTAATAGAAGCCTAGCTAATTTCCATATCCTAGCTACAACTGCTGCTGACCCAACTCTGGAACAACTAGTAGCCCCACAACCCTTACCTTTAATTCCCACACAACCAATGGAGGTAGAAATGCACGATTTTAACCCTAAGGAGATACCTATGATACCAGCCCCTAATCCTTTAGATCCAAATTATGCTCCATGGTTTGATGATCTTAGGGATTATGTGCCACGCTATCACTTAAACGAAGAAACCTTGCCGAACTTAGCAGCATATCCAGGTCTGGACCCTCTAGATCCCTATTTTGACAATGATGAATATATTAGGGAGATTTTGGAAAATCCATACCCTCAGGAGAATCCAGTAACTCAGTACCCAGAGCCAATACCAGTACCTGCACCCCCAATGAGTGTAGAGAATTTGCAAGAACTCCGAAATTTCGGGGAAGAAATCATAGAAAGTAATGAGCGGATGAGGTATGTAGGAGAGCAACTTGATGCGTGTGAAGTGTTATATATATTAGGTGTATATTTTAAGCCCCTTTAACACTTTTTTAGCCAAGTTTTAAATTTATAAAACGCGATATTTACTAACACTAAACACACATATGGGCAAGTGCACCCATCGTGAGCGTAGTATAGTGTTGGTAAGATACCAAGGTCGTCCAAGGACACAAGAGCTTTTAGTACCAGTTTATCCTCAACGTCTAATCAAAATAAAAAGTTTAGAAAAATGTTTTAGACTAAGAAAAATAAAAACTAACTAAAAATGCTGAAAAATAAAAATAAAATAAAAACAGATAGACAAGATGAATCACTTGGTTCCGACTCGTGTATAGTGTAACCTTTGATTATTTCCGCACTTTTGCACTTATTTAAGAAATTATCTTAGTTATTGTAGTAGGCCCCTCTTTTGAAGGTGACGTTACCCTCAACCCAGTAGTTTGAGTCAGCAAGGATACAATCCTAAAGGGTCGGATTATTGAAAGATAATTAATTAAGTTATTAATGCAAATTATGGTAGGCCTCTCTTTTGGAGGTGACGTTACCCTCGACTAAGTAGTCTGAGTCGGCAGGGATACAGTCCTAAATAGCCGGGTTATAGTATTAATAGTAGTTAACTTATGAGGGGATCAAAGAGTTTGGACCCCCGCCATCCAATACCGTTAAGTATTGAAGGAGGTCCTACTAAATTTGACCCAGGTCCATTGCAGGACCTCTAAACGCTGAACAATTGCAAGACTCTTACCAAACCGTTCCCTTAACCCCCGACCAGGTAGCCAACATACCTCCATATAGACCGTGGAGATATGAATGGTGAAAATCTTTTATTTTATATAGACAGTAAAATAATGCCAAGACACCACGGACAAACGATAAGGAAGAATCACCTTCAACATAAGAAACTAGTTATTAAAGTCATTAATACAAAACCAAATAAAAAGTGCGAAAAGATTAGAAATAAAAAGTATTACACTAGACACTTGTCTTCACCAAGTGATGTAAGAGACTTAGGCAAACATGGCCTTGATTGTCAAGAACTCTTACGATCAATCTTGGATCCCGAGACGACTCACACACTCTATGATGGACAATGGATGATGGTGGTGGATGATGGTGTTATGGTGGTGGTGGGTGGTGGGTGAAGTGTGAGAGAGGTGGTGTGCCAAGGGATGGTTTGAACTTGAGCCAAGCACTCCTATTTATAGGCTGAACAGAAGCTCGGGCACGGCCCCGTGTCCACATCCTTATCTTTCTTCATTTAATGCAGCTTGTCTTATTAGTTGACCACGCCCCCGTGTCTGCTGAGCACGACCCCGTGTGCAGAAGAATCTTTGTAATTTGCTTAGATTGTGCGAATCTTATAGTTGACCACGGCCCCGTGTCCGCTGAGCACGGTCCCGTGGTGGGCAATAGAAGCTTCTACCACTTTGTCTTTTCTGCTGACACTTGGGCACTCCCCCGTGTTGGCTGAGCACGGGGCGTGTTCAGTCTTCTGTCCTCTTGTTTTGCTTGGGAAGATGTTGTCGTGGGGTCGGGCATGTCACGTCTTGTTCCTTTTCTTGTATTTATGTTAGATTTTGATGTCTTTTTGCTTCTTTTGTTAATTTGAGCTCATTTAATCCTGAAAATACAAAAGGAAGACAAAAGCACACTTTTTCCAACATTACTACTAAAAAAGGGTTAGTTTTATGCCACAATTGATGTAATTTATATGTTGCATTGTGCACACATCAAATACCCCACACTTGAATCTTTGCTTGTCCTCAAGCAAAACTCTTTAATATGTGGCTATTACACTCCTAAATGGAATGGGTAGAGAAGAAGGTTTTTGGGCTTGTCATAGAGTGTCGGGATTTCCAAGATTCTTTATTTAGTTTTATTTTTATTTATTTACAATCCTATTCGTCATGATTTATTTAAAACTTTTCATAAGATAAATTACTTATTAAGGCATAACATGCCTCTTTAAAATTCTATTTATATACAAGTTCACATACCTCACGGGGATCACTCAACACTCGGCCGAAAATGTATTTTTGTGGATCACTCGAGAGCGGCATGAAACTTACTCCTACCATAGGCTTGCCAAGCAATCAATCCTTCTCCTTTTTAACTTATATACCTTTGTAAATATCAAGAGGACTTTGTGGGTGAAGGGTTAGGGTTGGGTTAAAGATAGGTGGTTGGGTTAGTGGTTAGTAGAAAAAGGGCGAAAAGCGTAACAAGCGTCGGTTTTCGTAAGACTTTTTATTTTTGTAACTTTTTATTTTGATGAAGTTATTTTTCAAACAAAGTTATCTTTGATGAACTTGTTTGTTTATTTTCTTTTGCTTCATCATCAACATACATTTTTTTTTTTTTTTTTGTGAAAAGTCATATGAAAAACCGAACTATTTACTAAAACAAAGTGTAAAAAAAAATTGAAAAAGGTTTTGGTGGGTAAAAGGTTGTTTGGTTTGGGTTATGAAATGAAAAGGTTTAGGCTCAAAGGGGCTAACTAGGGGGGTTTTTGGGTAGGTGGTAAAAAAAAAAGAAAAATAATGGTGTAGAAATAAAAAGGGTTAGTCCTAATGCCTCCATCATTTACTTACTCGGGTTTAAGTTGGTAAGGACCGGGAATGTATCATCGTGGCAAGTTCTAGAGTCGTAAGAACCAAGCGGCTATTCACACAAGAAACGAAAAATGAGCATTTAGTTTAAAGATATATATTTGTATGCTCAATAAAGGCTCAAAACTCACTTTTGTGGGAATGGGTTTTTATGTGATCAAGTATATATAATTAAATTTTAACTAAGCATGTCATGCCTTTTCATAATTTTCTTATGTTGGTTCTTTTTATCACGACGCTATCGGTTGTAAATTCGTAAAAATATAACCTTTTTAGAACTTGAAATTTCCGAGTTAAACCTAGACAAGTAAAAAAAATGAAAAAAATTTGAAAAAATTTGGGGTGATTAGCGGTTCCAATAGAGTTTTGTGTAAGGCTTGTATTTAGGACTTGCAAGATTCAAGGTTTTAGCACCCCCCCCCCCCCACACTTAAATTACACATTGTCCTCAATGTGTCCCAAAAATAAGTTTTTAGGTTGATTGAATGTGTAAAAAGGTGTAAAAAGCAAAAATTTTGTGTTACTGGGGGCTGAACACGACCCCGTGTTGTCCGAGCACGGCCCCGTGTTCAAGTGCCAGTAACAAAATTAAATCAAGAGAAAGAGAAGCCTGGACACGGGGGCGTGTTGAGTGAACACGGCCCGTGTCCAGTTACCTAAACTGGGTCTTTTCTGCAAACTGTGCAGCACGGGGCCGTGTTGGGCGGACACGGCCCGTGCCGAACTTACTGTAAACGAAGAATTTTGTCGGATGGTCCTGTTTTCCTGCATGGGGTGCTGGTTCAAGTTTCCCTTGTATCCTTTGCCATCTCAAGTGTATTTTATTCATTTCAACACCATCCAAACACCAAATTAACTAAAACCATCATTCATTGAATCTTAGAGAATTACATAATAGTCCTAAAAAAATGAAAAATAAAGCAGAAAATAAAAGTTAAAAGTCCTAATATTAGATAGGTCAAGTGATCCGTAAAGTCTTCCTAAGGAGCTCTACTTCTACAACAAGAACCAAAATTCCGGAAATAGACTTCCGGTCTAAAAGCCTTGTAGAACTACAAGCCGAACGGTGTCCCCTAGATGTTGCTAGAGCCATTCTTCTATCTCCCTCGGGAGAAGGGAGGCGGCTTCATGTTCCTCAACATCTTGTGGAGGAGGAACGACACCGATCGAAACCCCTTGTAGTATGTCTCGAGAGGGCTCCGGATGTAAGGCGTACCATTCAGCCGGAATGATGACTTCCGGTACCACATTCCATGCCCTTTGGGTGATAATTGGCACCAAAGGAGGAGAGGCGAGAAGGTTCAACCTTTGGTGCAAAAGGTTGACTTCCCGGAGACATCCTTCTAGTCCCATTGTCAAATGATTAATACGGTCAACCAATGCCTCTTCCACATTTGTCACTTCATCAAGGGCTTCTCTTAAGGTGTAAACATAGTTTACAAGAGAATCTTCAACCGTTGATGATCTTCTCCCCTGCCGGTTGTTCCTGGAATGCGACGAAGAGTTTCCGCTAGTTCTGCTTGCCATTCTGAGAAAACATACCGAAAGGAGTTCAATTTTATGGGAACAGTACTTCAGACACGGCCCCATGTTCAGCGAACACGGCCCCGTGTTCAGATGTCTGCAGGATTTAGGAACAAGGAATCTTGGAGTTTCAAATTGTTTTCATGATTTTTAAAGCATTTTTGAACATAAACAACTTAAAACATTGTTGTAGAACTTATTTTTAACAAGATTCCATGAACAAAAATCTAACAAACATCTCAATAAGGCTTGAAATTATGGAAGGTTCAAGCTTTAATGGAAGTATGAGAAAAATTGAAGAAGATGATAGTAGATAAAAGAGGAAAGGACAAGAAGATAGTTGAGAAACTTCTTTTAGAAAATACCTAGGATGGTATGTGAGAATATTCCCCAAATCTCTGTCCCTGGAATGGTTCAAATGTGCAGGACTCTTGGCTGCATTTATAGAAAACGACAGTACGTTGCGCACGGCCCCGTGTCGGCTGGACACGGCCCCGTGTGCAGATGGAATCCTGACACATTTTTGTCCGTATTCTGACAAAATCAGAAGGGAATCTTTGGGTGGACACGGGGGCGTGCTGACCTGGACACGACCCCGTGTCTAGAAGCTGTCTTAAGGAATTCGTCTATTTTTAAGGAACTTTTCCGGATCGGGTGGTTCCTTACTGGATGGAACAACCCCAAAGTGCCTAAGATACCTTAATTGTTCTAGATTGAGACGAGAAAGCAAGAGGTTGTCGGTGATGGTGATTCCTATGCTATATGTAGGTGGACAAGTCCAACCCTTTTCCGGGCTCTCGTTAAAGAAGGTGTGTGTCGAATCGCTCAGGTCTATGTATGCATGAAACGAAGTTGATGGGGAGTCCTTCACGGCACAATCGACATAGGGACGACTATCGCTCAAGTCCTCACTAGAGTTAGAAGTATCTTCGGAAACAACGAAGTTGTTTGAACGCGGTTCCAACCCTTCTTCTTAGCTATTGTCTTGGAAAAGATCATTGAAATCTTTCCTAAGTTCTTTTAACCAATCAATAATTAGATCTTCTAGTTGAAATAATTCATCGAGAAGCATTTCTCATAGAAAATCCGGTTGGGAGCATTCGAGGGAGAGATAGGGATTATTTTTACTTTCGCCCCTCTTAAGGATACTAGGAAACGATGGGTCTATATAGTGAGGTTTATAATTTAGAAAATAACATTCTAATTCCTTATGGTTACCACCACATAATTGACACCACATAGTACCATAAGAGTGCCAAAAGTAAAAAATATCGCTATCACTCATGTTTGTGTCAGAAATTACCAACCGTCGGGATCTTACGGTTCTGTTTTCAGTAACTGAAACTTGGGCACGGGGGCGTGTTGAGTGGGCACGGCCCCGTGTTCAGCTTACTGTCTGACTTAAAACAGGATTGCCAGTTCCAATGATTGGGCACGGGGCGTGTTCAGCGGGCACGGCCCGTGCTGAGTTCTGTAGAAGCTGAAAAATTAAGAAAAATCCTAAAAAAATGAAAAATAAGAAAAACGATTAGGCCGTTGATTCCAAACTTTCTTAAAATCCTTGTGTCCCCGGCAACGGCGCCAAAAACTTAATGCGTGTGAAGTGTTATATATATTAGGTGTATATTTTAAGCCCCTTTAACACTTTTTTAGCCAAGTTTTAAATTTATAAAACGCGATATTTACTAACACTAAACACACATATGGGCAAGTGCACCCATCGTGAGCGTAGTATAGTGTTGGTAAGATACCGAGGTCGTCCAAGGACACAAGAGCTTTTAGTACCAGTTTATCCTCAACGTCTAATCAAAATAAAAAGTTTAGAAAAATGTTTTAGACTAAGAAAAATAAAAACTAACTAAAAATGCTGAAAAATAAAAATAAAATAAAAACAGATAGACAAGATGAATCACTTGGTTCCGACTCGTGTATAGTGTAACCTTTGATTATTTCCGCACTTTTGCACTTATTTAAGAAATTATCTTAGTTATTGTAGTAGGCCCCTCTTTTGAAGGTGACGTTACCCTCAACCCAGTAGTTTGAGTCAGCAAGGATACAATCCTAAAGGGTCGGATTATTGAAAGATAATTAATTAAGTTATTAATGCAAATTATGGTAGGCCCCTCTTTTGGAGGTGACGTTACCCTCGACTAAGTAGTCTGAGTCAGCAGGGATACAGTCCTAAATAGCCGGGTTATAGTATTAATAGTAGTTAACTTATGAGGGGATCAAAGAGTTTGGACCCCCGCCATCCAATACCGTTAAGTATTGAAGGAGGTCCTACTAAATTTGACCCAGGTCCATTGCAGGACCTCTAAACGCTGAACAATTGCAAGACTCTTACCAAACCGTTCCCTTAACCCCCGACCAGGTAGCCAACATACCTCCATATAGACCGTGGAGATATGAATGGTGAAAATCTTTTATTTTATATAGACAGTAAAATAATGCCAAGACACCACGGACAAACGATAAGGAAGAATCACCTTCAACATAAGAAACTAGTTATTAAAGTCATTAATACAAAACCAAATAAAAAGTGCGAAAAGATTAGAAATAAAAAGTATTACACTAGACACTTGTCTTCACCAAGTGATGTAAGAGACTTAGGCAAACATGGCCTTGATTGTCAAGAACTCTTACGATCAATCTTGGATCCCGAGATGACTCACATACTCTATGATGGACAATGGATGATGGTGGTGGATGATGGTGTTATGGTGGTGGTGGGTGGTGGGTGAAGTGTGAGAGAAGTGGTGTGCCAAGGGATGGTTTGAGCTTGAGCCAAGCACTCCTATTTATAGGCTGAACAGAAGCTCGGGCACGGCCCCGTGTCCACATCCTTCTCTTTCTTCATTTAATGCAGCTTGTCTTATTAGTTGACCACGCCCCCGTGTCCGCTGAGCACGACCCCGTGTGCAGAAGAATCTTTGTACTATGAAGATTTGCTTAGATTGTGCGAATCTTATAGTTGACCACGGCCCCGTGTCCACTGAGCACGGTCCCGTGGTGGGCAATAGAAGCTTCTACCACTTTGTCTTTTCTGCTGACACTTGGGCACTCCCCCGTGTTGGCTGAGCACGGGGCGTGTTTAGTCTTCTGTCCTCTTGTTTTGCTTGGGAAGATGCTGTCGTGGGGTCGGGCATGTCACGTCTTGTTCCTTTTCTTGTATTTATGTTAGATTTTGATGTCTTTTTGCTTCTTTTGTTAATTTGAGCTCATTTAATCCTGAAAATACAAAAGGAAGACAAAAGCACACTTTTTCCAACATTACTACTAAAAAATGGTTAGTTTTATGCCACAATTGATGTAATTTATATGTTGCATTGTGCACACATCAAATACCCCCACACTTGAATCTTTGCTTGTCCTCAAGCAAAACTCTTTAATATGTGGCTATTACACTCCTAAATGGAATGGGTAGAGAAGAAGGTTTTTGGGCTTGTCATAGAGTGTCGGGATTTTCAAGATTCTTTATTTAGTTTTATTTTTATTTATTTACAATCCTATTCGTCATGATTTATTTAAAACTTTTCATAAGATAAATTACTTATTAGGGCATAACATGCCTCTTTAAAATTCTATTTATATACAAGTTCACATACCTCACGGGGATCACTCAACACTCGGCCGAAAATGTATTTTTGTGGATCACTCGAGAGCGGCATGAAACTTACTCCTACCATAGGTTTGCCAAGCAATCAATCCTTCTCCTTTTTAACTTATATACCTTTGTAAATATCAAGAGAACTTTGTGGGTGAAGGGTTAGGCTTGGGTTAAAGGTAGGTGGTTGGGTTAGTGGTTAGTAGAAAAAGGGCGAAAAGCGTAACAAGCGTCGGTTTTCGTAAGACTTTTTATTTTTGTAACTTTTTATTTTGATGAAGTTATTTTTCAAACAAAGTTATTTTTGATAAACTTGTTTGTTTATTTTCTTTTGCTTCATCATCAACATACATTTTTTTTTTTTTTTTTTTGTGAAAAGTCATATGAAAAACCGAACTATACACTAAAACAAAGGGTAAAAAAAAAATTGAAAAAGGTTTTGGTGGGTAAAAGGTTGTTTGGTTTGGGTTATGAAATGAAAAGGTTTAGGCTCAAAGGGGCTAACTAGGGGGATTTTTTGGTAGGTGGTAAAAAAAAAAGAAAAATAATGGTGTAGAAATAAAAAGGGTTAGTCCTAATGCCTCCATCATTTACTTACTCGGTTTTAAGTTGGTAAGGACCGGGAATGTATCATCGTGGCAAGTTCTAGAGTCGTAAGAACCAAGCGGCTATTCACACAAGAAACGAAAAATGAGCATTTAGTTTAAAGATATATATTTGTATGCTCAATAAAGGCTCAAAACTCACTTTTGTGGGAGTGGGTTTTTATGTGATCAAGTATATATAATTAAATTTTAACTAAGCATGTCATGCCTTTTCATAATTTTCTTATGTTCGTTCTTTTTATCACGACGCTATCGGTTGTAAATTCGTAAAAATATAACCTTTTTAGAACTTGAAATTTCCGAGTTAAACCTAGACAAGTAAAAAAATTTTGAAAAAATTTGGGGTGATTAGCGGTTCCAATAGAGTTTTGTGTAAGGCTTGTATTTAGGACTTGCAAGATTCAAGGTTTTAGCATCCCCCCACACTTAAATTACACATTGTCCTCAATGTGTCCCAAAAATAAGAAAATTTCCAAGTCCATTGATCACGCTGTGTTCAATGGACCTATACTTCAAATACCCATTCCCAAAAGGAGAAGAACCGTGTCTTATGGTTGTTCTTATAAAGAATTCTGGTCTTGTAAACTAATGGAATTCTCGGGCAACGAAGGGGCCATTGCAACCCTACGCTGGATAGAGAAGACTGAGGCAATCTTAAGAATAAGCAAGTGTGCTGAAGAAGATAAGATAATGTTTGCTTCTAATCTATTTAAGAATTCAGCACTAGAATGGTGGAACACTATCCTCCAATCAAGAGGAAGTGATAGAACTTACAATATGGAATTGGAGGAATTTAAGGACAGGGTAGAAAGGAAATTTTGCCCACCCAATGAAAAGGAACAAATAGCAAACAAATTCCTAAACCTTAGAATGACTGGTGTGGATAGTAAGGGATACACTAAATTATTCTTTGAATAAGCTAGAATAGTGCCAACTATTGCTTCACCGGAACCAGGGTTAATCTCCCGTTATATCTGGGGATTAATTGGAGAGATAAGACACGTAGTCAAGGCAGCTAGACCTCAAACCATAGAAGAAGCTGTAGAACTAGCAAATACTTTGACAGATGAATTAGTCCGTACCCGAGAAGATGATCAAAGAAGGAACCTAACCCAGAAGCTTACACAAGAATTTCGTTCTGGAAATTTTAATCGTGGGAAAAATATAGGTTCTACCTCTACACCTTACTGTAAGAATTGCAAAAGAAAGCATTCAGGAAGATGCTCCATATACTGTAACTTTTGCAAAATATCGGGACACAAGGAAGAAGACTGCAGGAAGAAAGCTAACAACAGGATATGCTATAATCGCGGAGAACAAGGTCATATCAAGCTTAACTGCCCAAAATTAGCCTCGGTTACAAACAACAAGAATACCAAAAATGCTAGAGCATTTGTTCTAACGGCGGAAGAAGCAAAGATGATCCCGGATGTGATCACTGGTACGTTTTTAGTTAATGATATTTTTGCTAAAGTATTATTTGACTCTGGTGCAAACCAAAGTTTTATTAATACTTCATTTTGCAAATTACTTAAGCAGTCATTAACTAAACTACCACAAGAATGTCTAGTAGAGACAGCAATTGGAGAAACCATTAAGATTTCTGAAATCTTGCAGGGAGCAAGAGTAGAAATTTTAAACCAAAAGTATGTTGCAAACCTTTACCCCATGAATCTGGCAGGATTCGATGTCGTTTTAGGAATGGATTGGTTAATAGCCAATAAAGCCAGTATTTTATGTGATCAAAAGTCGATACAAATAAATTCACCAAAAGGTGAAAAGATCACGATTAAAGGATATAAAACTTCCAAATCTACCAAATTCATCTCAGTGATGAAAACGGCAAGTTACATAAGAAAAGGATCATTAGTGTATTTGATTTCTATAATCACTAACACTAAAGGAAAGGATTTAAAAGATATTCCAGTAGTATCCCAATTTTCAGATGTATTTCCAGAAGAATTGCCAGGGCAACCTCCAGATAGAGAAGTTGAATTCAGAATCCATTTAATACCAGGAACAACCCCGATTGCCAAAGCACCTTACCGTTTGGCACCTGCAGAAATGCAAGAATTAAAGAAACAATTAGACGAATTGTTGGAGAAAGGATTTATACAGCCAAGTTCGTCGCCGTGGGGAGCACCAATTTTATTTGTTAAAAAGAAGGACGAATCAATGCGTAGGTGCATTGACTACCGTGAATTAAACAAGGTCACGATTAAGAATCGGTACCCGTTACCAAGAATCGATGATCTGTTCGATCAACTGCAAGGAGCTCGATTTTTCTCAAAAATCGATTTAAGATCAGGATATCATCAATTAAAGGTACAGGAAGAGGACATTCCTAAGACTGCATTTAGAACAAGGTATGGTCATTATGAATTTACTGTCATGCCATTTGGTTTAACCAATGCCCCAGCTGCATTTATGGACATGATGAACCGAATATGTAAGACATATTTGGATAAATTCATAATTGTTTTTATAGATGATATTCTCATTTACTCTAAGAATAAAGAGGAGCATGCAAAGCATTTGCACGCACTTTTAAATTTACTAAGAAAGGAAAAGCTTTACGCTAAATTTTCAAAGTGCGAGTTTTGGTTAGAACAGGTACAGTTTCTCGGACACCTAGTCAATCATGAAGGAATTCATGTAGATCCAACAAAAATTGAGGCGATTACTAAATGGAAAATCCCTGAATCACCAACTGAGGTTAGAAGTTTCTTAGGATTGACCGGATATTATAGAAGATTTATTCGAGATTTCTCTAGAATAGCCATACCTTTAACTAAGTTAACCTGTAAATCCATTAAGTTTGAATGGGGACCAAAACAGGAAGAAGCTTTTAGAATTCTTAAGCAAAGATTAACCCATACTAGCGTTACCAGAAGGAACTGAAGACTTTGTAGTATATTGTGACGCTTCCAAATTAGGTTATGGATGTGTATTAATGCAACGACAAAAGGTTATAGCCTATGCGTCTAGACAACTTAAGAATCATGAAGAGAATTATTCAACCCATGATATAGAATTAGGAGCTATAATTTTTGCCCTCAAGATATGGAGACATTATCTGTATGGTAGTAGGTTTACCATATTTACAGATCATAAGAGTTTAAGTTATGTTTTTGGGCAAAAAGAACTGAATATGAGACAAAGACGTTGGATGGAGATGCTTAGTGATTATGATTGTGATATCCAGTATCATGAAGAAAAGGCAAATGTAGTGGCAGATGCTTTAAGCCGAAAGTATCACGAAAAGCCAAAAAAGGTACGTTCTCTTAAATTAAATCTGCAAGTAGATCAAATTAGAGAAGCACAAGAATCAGTAATCAAGGATGATACGGAAAAGTTAAAAAGTATGCTAAAGGAGTTAGAACAAGGAACAGAAGGAATTTAGAGATTCCATAAAAAGAGAATGTGGATACCTAAATTAGGAAACCTACGTCATCATATATTAGAAGAAGCCCATAAGTCCAAGTAAACGATGCATCCAGGAAGTGATAAGATGTATCATGATTTAAGAAAAAAATTCTGGTGGATAGGAATGAAAAAGGACATAACAACCTATGTTTCTAAATGTTTAACCTGTTCACAAGTCAAAGCTGAACACCAGAAACCCTCAGGCTTGTTACAACAGTTAGAAATGGCAGTGTGGAAATGGGAATTTATAACAATGGATTTTGTTACTAAATTACCCAAGACAAAGAAAGGTAATGATACAATCTGGGTGATTGTAGATAGGTTAACCAAGTCAGCTCATTTCCTACCAATGAAAGAAACTTTCAGTATGGAACAGTTAGCTAAATTATATGTAAATAAAATTGTTTCTTTACATGGAATACCTTTATCAATTGTTTCTGATAGAGATAGCCGCTTTACCTCTCATATTTTGGTCAAGTTTCCAAAAAGCCATGGGAACCAAGTTAAAACTAAGTACGGCTTATCATCCTCAAACGGACGGACAAAGTGAAAGGACAATTCAGACAATGGAGGACATGCTTAGAGCTTGTGTAATTGATTTCGGAGGTAATTGGGACGATCACTTACATTTAATAGAATTTTCTTACAATAATAGTTATCACACAAGTATCAATGCTGCACCATTCGAAGCACTTTATGGACGAAAGTGCCGAACCCCAGTCTGTTGGGCAGAAATTGGGGAAAAACAACTATCTGGACCTGAGATAGTGCAGGAAACAACCGACAAGATTATTCAAGTCAAGGAACGACTGAAAGCAGCACGAGATCGACAAAAGAGCTATGCTGATAACCGACGCAAACCATTGGAATTCCAAGTAGGAGATAAAGTATTGTTAAAAGTCTCTCCTTGGAAATGAGTAGTAAGATTTATCAAAAAAGGAAAGCTAAGTCCCAGGTATGTTGGACCTTTTGAGATTATTAGAAGAGTAGGACCTGTAGCCTATCAGCTACAACTGCCAGAGGAAATGGCAGGAATACATGATGTATTTCATGTATCCAATCTCAAGAAATGCTTAGCTGATGAATCGCTAATGGTACCTCTTAAGGATATAGAGGTAAATGAACAACTCAAGTTTGTAGAAAGGCCTCTACAAATTGAAGACAGGAAGATTAAAAATCTCAAGCACAAGAGACTAGTTTTAGTCAAAGTGAAGTGGGACTCCAAAAGAGGACCTGAGTACACATGGGAGCTTGAATCAGAAATGCAAAGGAAATATCCGCACTTGTTCCAGTAGATCTCGAGGACGAGCTCTAAAACAAGGTGGGGAGGATGTAACAACCCTAAAGAAAACCGACACCCTTGAATATTTTCCGACACCCTAATATATTTTAAAATATCCCAATATGTCCCAAAATACACCCCATACGTGAAAACGGGCCCTGAATACCCTAAATATTAATAAAAATAATTAAACACTGAATTTTTAAAGTTGAGGCGGGCCGCGTAAAGGACCCTTAACCCTTACGCGGGCCGCGTGAACTTAAAACTCAGGCGGGCTCCGGTGAGGACACGTGTGTGTGCGCGTGTTGGACCTACCCCATGACCCGGATAAGCTAGTCCATTGACCAGCTTTGACGCGGGCCGTGTAAGCCCTTACTTACCTTTACGCGGGCCGCGTGAGAACCAGATATCAGCACTATAAATAGAATGCATTGGCTTTCAACTCAATTCGTTCCAAATCTTTTATGTATCTCGACTTCTAAAGTTATAGGCATAATATTCGAGTAGTATACCCCCTAATTAGCAAAGTTCTGTTCCGTTGTAAGTATTATAACCCCAGTTTCGTATTAGATACGCTGCCCGGTTGATTTAGGGTTCCGAAACAACTGTCGTGGTTCTGCCCGACGTAGTTGTTGGAATACCGTCTCGGGGAGGGTATCATTAATATAATCAAAGGGTTATTATACTAACTTATGTACATTTGTGAAAATTATAGATTAATCCCCCGAAACCCTTACGCGAAGTCTAAGATAGCAATGTGAGTTTATCCTCTTTTTGTTAACCTTTTTGTAATGTTTTACAAAACCTTAAATGTTTTACAATGTGAATAAGCGGTGATTGAGTCTTTGTAGTTCTTCAATTACTGCTGGTATGTTGGGGTTTTGTATACAAAATTTACTACACTGTGAGTAGTAAGTCGGGATGACAACACGTTACCATTGGACGAAGAGTTAGCCAATGTGTAATATGACCCACCAGTCAGGATTGACAGTACTGAATAAGTAATTGTGTAGAAATAAACAATGTGATCGCTCTCAATACTGTGTTAATTGATAAAATGTTTCTTGATTAAACTGGGATTCACTCACCAGTATTTCCCACTGACAAATGTTTTTAAAACACGTTTCAGGTAACACAATGTGACAGCCAATTAGTAAAAAGCCAGCTGGAAAGCACTGAAGGCTTGGGAAAAATGTGGCTATAAAAGTTATCTAAAAGACGATGTTTTAAATTTAATAAAATAGGGTTTATCCCTATAAACATGTTGTAATAAGAAACTTGGATTTTACCAATGTGATTATTAAATATGGTGGTTTTACTCTGATAAACATTTCCTAACTACGGTCATGATGTAATTTCCGCTGCCAAATTAACAAACTGATACCACCGAAAATATGAGTTCGCGTCCGCCCGTTCCCGGGACAGATAAGGGATCGGGGGTTGCGACATTTTGGCTCTCCAATCTTGTTTCACTACCTCACTTGTTGATTTGGTATCAAGTATCAAACAATTTCCATCAAAAGGACAATGCTACATCATGCCCCCAAACACTTTTCATGTTTGGGATGCACACATCTAGCTAACTCACTTGGTTGTTTGTAGATTTAGTAGGTTTACATTCTTGTTATTTTCATATTCATGAACAACTGAAATCATTAACAAAGTTGATGATTTTGTGCTTTGGTGAATCATATAATGAGGTTAAATAGATGGAATTCATCCTACCTCCTTGCATGACCATTCTTATGATACTTTAATTTAATTCATAATACGTTAACTTGTAATTTCCGAATCCGGTCCGTTGAACAAAAACCGCAACTCACACACCTTCGTTTCCCTCTTAGGGTAACTTTGGTGTTCCATATACTCAAGACTCTTCCGACTCACTTTCGTGAAATCTCTACGCAAACCGTGAGTATACATTAACAATTCGAGCCGATTAACACGAAGTAACATTGTGATAAATCTTCATTCAGACTTCAAAATATCTTCGTTAACAGTAACAAACCGAGCCGATTAACACGAAGTAATGTTAACCAGGTGATACCAATTTTAGAAATGATTATTCACATGATTAAACCACCAATCGATTGCGTAGCAAAGAACAAAATATGAACAATTAAATCACACAAACAGCCAAATACGAATACAATGAACAAACAATTTGATAGATCATCCCAATTGTTATGATTGATGTGTAGTAGTATATATACAAAGTAAACCGAAGCGGCAATTCAAAAATCGGCACAACCTTAGTTTCTAAATGACGTATCGTTCTAAACTAAGTTCTACATATATACATACAGGCCCTTATAGTTTAGACTATTTTAAATGGCTCAAACTATCCACACACCCTATCTGCCTATTTAGACACTCTTTGCCTCGTATAGGCCTATACAAGGCGTATAGGGTTACATCAAACTCAGTGTCTGACTCATGTGAGTTCTGGTTTGACTGCTCCTATATGCCTCGTATAGGCCTATACGGGGCGTATAGGACCCCTCGTATAGGTCTCATATATGACCCATGCCCCATATATGCCACGTATAGGCCTATATGGGGCGTATATAAGTTTTTTTTAACAAACATTTTATATAATATTAATCGTTTTAGCAAACTTTTATACAAAAACAAGTTTTCTATTTTAAATAAATAAAAATAAAAGTACATGATATGATGCAACACCTGTATAGGCCTATACGAGACCTAAACCACACCTATAGTCCTATGCGAGACCTATACTACACCTACAGGCAATGTTGTAGAAGGCGCTAGGCGCTAGTCGGACGGTGAGGTACAGCCTAGGGATTAATCGGGATTAATAGGGATTAATCGGGATTAATCGGAATGGGATTTTTATATGTATTTTTTCAAAATTATATATATATACCCAATAATATAAAAATAATACTTCAAAATTCACATAAAAAATCAAAAATTAACCAACTTTTGACCAACTAGGACCGATTAATCCCGACCAGGACCGATTAATCCCGACCAGGACCGATTTTTACCAAAAAAACCATGGTCCGATTAGTCCGATTAGCCCGACTTTTGACCGACTAGGACCGACTAGGACCGATTTTGACCTGGACCGATTAATTGACCGATTTTCTTAAAATTAGGCGATTAGCTACCGCCTAGCGCCTAGGCGGCGATTAATCGGCCGCCTAGGCCGATTTCTGCAACAGTGCCTACAGGTCTATACGAGTTATTATAATTAATATGAGTTTTTTTATAATTAATATTAGAGTTATTATAATTAATATGAGTTTTTATAATTAACATTAGTGTTATTGATATTAATATGATTTTTTTATAATTAATATTAGTGCTATTATAATTAATATGAGTTTTTCATAATTAATATTAGTGTTATTGATATTAATATGAGTTTTTTATAATTAATATTAGTGTTATTATAATTAATATGAGTTTTTCATAATTAATATTAGTGTTATTGATATTAATATGAGTTTATTATAATTAATATGAGTGTTATTATAATTAATATGAGGTTTTCATAATTAATATTAGTGTTATTGCTATTAATATGAGTTTTTTTATAATTAATATTAGTGTTATGGATATTAAAAAGGGAAAACAAAAAAAAATTAAAAATATATGCCCCATATAGGGCTAGACTAGGCGTATAGTGGGGTCCAAAAGACCATTATACCCATGTTTTGCCCCCAGTCTAGGCCTAATTCAGGGGTAAAATGGTAATTTGCATTATATACATACGCCTCATACAGGCCTATACTAGGCATATAATGTCACACCCTTTTCTAAGGCGGAAGCACGAGGTGTGATCATGAAAGGTTCTCATTGCATACGAATGGTAAACATACTACATGCTCGTAAAAATGACTCCAAATGCCAACATTACATAACTGAAAACATAGTTTAAGTGTTTACATCACAAGACAGCATATTGTCTGAAAAGTTTACAACTTTATTCAACGATAAACATAAACATCGTCCAAGAGCAAGAGTAAGACCGTGCGCACATCCACTTTAGTTACCTGAAATACATGTGAGTTTTTGGAAAATCGTCAACATAATGTTGGTGTGAATTCATGCAGTTTTTGTATTGAGCATTTGTATACTTTGTATGAAAACATGGTATGTAATTTGTATAAATCAAGTATTTCTGTAAGTATCGAGATTGTTAATGGGTTGCAAGGCCATTAACATGTGACACGACATAGGAAGCATCCAAACCATAGGCATTTTTCTAGTTGTCGATTCACGACTGAGACACAAAAGCACTACTTGGTACTAGTTATCACCAAGAGTGTGGCTGCCCGAAAACCCATTAGATCTAACCTTTTGTTCTGCGGTCTTAGTATGTACATGATTAATGGTGCTTCTGGTACCCTATTCGTGACACGATTTAAAGTATCATTCCTTGTTTTTGTATTCATCATACCATAACACATGTATTTTCCCCAAGTTTAAAAAGTATGTAAAAGATTAAAAACGGGGACATGAACTCACTTGTCTGTAAACATTTAGTAACATGTACTTCACCCCCGAAGTTATAAAACTGAAAACAGTTAAAAGAAAAGGGGGAGCATGAACTCACAACTTTGCGTTTCTTGCGCCGTAAACTTCACCGGGTTTTGCTTATATAGCGTCGCGACCTATACGTGTTTTATTAACGTTAGTCACTAGACTTGTATCGCACAAGTACAAGTCACCATCTTTTATGTATTTGTTCTTTGTTGTTAAAAATAACTTATATTTTTAACTATGTGTCTTACTTATATTATTTTCTCAAAAAATAAATATAAGTATCTTGTATTTTTCACCCGAGTTGTGTATTTTTGCCCAAGAAGACATTTTCAGTTTGTAACTTGTCCAAGTTACATAATCTATCAAGTAATATATTTTCATAAATATATTCTCTTCTATTTGTCTAAGCATGTTGTATGTGTGTTTTTGTATTTTCACTCCTTAGGAGTATTTAGTGTATTTTCAAGTCCTAATACACTATCACATACAATAAATATTACATACACTTAGCACAAAATTTGGAGACCAATAAATATATATATATTTTCTTCAAAAATATACATACTTAATATCAATTTTTATCTTGAAGAAATCATCATTTCTTAACTTGAAGTTTACATAAAAATTAGGGAAATCTTGGTAAATATTTTTAGGTAAACTTTTAGGGAATAAGTTTCACCAAAACTTATATTTTTCTAAGTGTCAAAATTTTATAGAAATTTTGACATAGTTTCCCCTAAAAATGGAGGTTTCCCTTGTTTTCAAAACATGTGTTTATTTTCTTTTAAATCATCATCAAACATCAACAACACAATCAACACTTATCGAGTGTCCAAATCAAGTAAATTACACTACATCATGAACTTGAAATTTTTGTAAAAACTTGTAGTAACTTACCATGTTATTTAGTAGGTTTAGTTACCCTTAAAAACATGGTTATTTGTTTGTAAATCACTTTATTAAAAGATTTAGTCATTTACAACTTGTAAGATGATTTTTTTCTGAAAATATTTCTTTTGTATCTTTCTTGTTACAAACATGTTTCTAGTCTTGTTTAAACACTAAAATATGATTAGTTTACTTAGAAACCACGACTTTGTAAATCTTGTAAATAAACTTGGTTTCTTGAGAAAATTATTTTTGTAATCATCTATTTACAAGATTGTATTTTGTTTAAATCATCTTTACATATGAAAATCAATTTCATCATTCAAATTCATGAAGACATAAAGCATGATGATCTTGGTCTTTCACAAGATCACCACTTTAACTTACTAGATCATGTGTTTAATCACAATCTAGTAGGTTTCTTATAATGTCTAACATCACTAACACAAATCATCATTCATCAAGAAGCAAATCATCATTTACATGTATTCTTATGTATTTAAGCTTATGTTAAAGTATCATGATCATGTTCTTTTGTGTTCTTCAAGATTAACAATGTATATCATCTTTTAACCAATTAAATATGAAATAACAAGGGATCATAAGGGTCTTACTACTAGCACAAGGCTAGGAAAGAACACTAGAAGTTGTAGATGACAAAAGAGTTGGGTAAAAGCAAACGAAGGAGGTCCTTCAAAATCCACAGGCTCTAAACCTCCTTAAACACCTTCTAGCACCTTGTGATAACCTGGGATTGGATGAAGATTGGATGAAAGTGGTGGTGGTGTTGATGGTGGTTTCGGCCGTGAGCCAAGGAGAGGGAGAAAAGAAAGTGGCGGGTGTTTAGTGTATGAGGGAATGAGGGAGATTAGTACAAGACAAGATCTCTAGTAAATCTTCATAAGATCTCATAATATCTAAATGAATCCAAGGAAAATCAAATGGGATCTTGGTGAATCAAGGGAAAGATTACACAAGATCAAAGGTGGGGCCTCCCATGACCGTCCACTTTAAAGGGGGGGGGGGGGTAAAGTGTAAATTTCAATCACTAATTTCATAAATAAGTTAGTTTTCAAGTATAAAGTTTAGGGATTTAATGTGTTATTATGTTATAAGGGGTGTTATGGTGTTCGAGGATCATAACTAGCTCAGAACATTAAAACAATGCTTCTAGTAATATTTTGATGTTTCGGGTAATGTCCGGTTGTTCGGTTAGATACCGGTTCGTTAAAGTGCTAAATTTCACCGTTTAGTGTCCTTTAGGTACCCTTTTGTGATGCTTTCAATTCCCGACACTTAGGAAAGCATTCAGGACTAGTTAGTCATATTTTTACATGTTACTAACTCGTTACAATGCTGAATTTTGCTAAAATGTATGAAATTCAGCATTTAAAGTGTGTTTCGGGTGCTTTTCAGTACGTATTTTAGCTTCCGGAAAGTCTATATGTTAACCCTTGTATATACTCTTGGGTTTCAATGTATTTTAGACTTTGGACCTACTCCTAGGCCCCAATTCTATTGTCTGACTGCTTTCTGCAGAATTGTTGACACAATGTGTCTTACCGGTGAGTTTACTAGTATTTCTGACGCAACGCTATCATTAATGCATAAAGCAATATTTGTATTATAAAACGTGCATGAATTCACAAGTATAGCATGTAATCAGACAATGTTGACATTTAAGCACATAATTGCAGTTATCAAGTATTAATTAAATTGTACGGAAATTACCGGTTTTGTGCCAGTTGTCACATATAAGAGAGGCAACAAAGACCAATTTACCCTCAGTATAGGCCTAACTCAGGGGTAAAATGGTCTTTTTCGTCTATACGCCCCATATAGGCCTATACGAGGTATATACGAGGCCTATAAGACAAAATATGACATAATCAGATATTCTCTTGGAAATTGAGAAAGGTTATACGCTACGTATAGACCTATACGAGGCGTATACAAGGGTGTGTAAATAGGGACTAGGGTGTGTGAATATGTAGACCTTTTAAATTAGACACATACACATAATTTCAATTTAAAATAAAATAAAATCAACAGACACAAGCACGAGTTGTTTAACCTGAAAATGATTTTTCTTATTTGCATACTGATAATTTATAATTATAAATTTGCACATTATTTTTTAAGCAATTATAAGAAATGCCCATTTATTTTTAAACTTTTCAATTTTAGTATAAAATTACATTACCACATTTTAGAAAAATGGGCTAATTAAACAGGTCAAACTATCAACCCACGTGGTTGACGCAAACATAACCCGTTTATCTAAGTATGTTCACGGACTCGATCAGAAACTAACCTGAACCTAGTTAGATTAAAGACCAAATCCATGTATTTTGTATTAAGTTATGTTGTGTGATAATTTCACACATTAGTTAATATATAACTAGTTGATGCCGCGTCCGCGTTGCGGGGCGTTGGCCGAATAATTCTCAATCAATTAAAAAAACACTATTATAGTTTTGTTAGGAAAAAAACTAAAACGATGACAAGACCGTAGTTCTGAGCTCAGGGCAAAACTGTAGTTTGTCAGGATTAATGAGCGAGTGTTAGGCAGCTCCTTGACATGGAAAAAAATCAAATCCAGTCAACCACTTAAAAAAAACACTTTTATAGTTTTGCTAAAAAAACTAAAACGATAGCAATACTGTAATTTGAACTGAGGGAAAAGTTGTATTTGTTGACTTGGGTAAAATCGTAATTTGCCAAAAGTTAAAGTGATGGCAATACCATATATTTGAACCAGAGACAAAATCGTAATATAACTTTGCACTAAGGGCAAAATCGTAATTTTAAGCTGGGGACAAAACTATATTTTTAATTTGAACTGGGGCAAAATCAAAATTTTGAATTGAGGGCAAAATTGTAATTTTGAATTGGGGGGCAAAAGCATACTTTTATTTTGAACCGGGCAAAAACATAATTTTAATCTAAAAGCGAAATCATAATTTTTTAAACGGAGCGAAAATGCAAAATCATCATTTTTAGTTTGGGGCAAAAGCAAAAATTTATTTTGAACTGGGGTGAATAATGTAATTGTAATCTGGGGATAAAATCATAATTTTGAACCGAGGGCAAAATCGTAATTTTGAGCGAGGGACAAAAACATAATTTTATTTTGAAGTGGAGGCAAAAGCTAATTATATTTTAAATTAAAGACGAAACCGTAATTTTAAAACGAATATAAAACAATAAAATGGTTGGTCGAATAGAGAAGTGTCACGCAGCTGCGTGGCAGTATTCCCCTAACTTATATGTAGATTCCCCTAACTTACTTTTGTATATGTAGGAAATATATACAATGTGTACGGAAAGGCAGAACTATCAACCTTAATATATCTACCAGTCTATCTTCGATCTATTTACCTGATGGGGTACGGTACTAAACCTGACCCGAGCGGTCACACTTCCCGCCACTTGTTGTTTTTATATTAATTATTTATTAATGTTGATTACTAACCCAACCGCGAGGCCCAACGCGATGTAGTTTACACTACTTTGGGTCGGGGCTTGTAGAGATAACCCTTAACTGGGCCTGGCCCATTGAGGTTAGGGGAGGCCCATATCCCCCTATATAAAGAGGTCATCACCTCATTATTGGGGTAGAAGATATGGAGCCACACACTTTGGTTACTGGAAACAGGGGATCTTTTCCCCTACCGGTCATCTCTACAGCTCCATTTTCTTCTCTTCTCTATTTGCAGATCTAGGTTCAAGAGGAAGAACAAGGTGTGATTCTTACCCACTCAGAGAAACCGGACCAATCATCCCGGCGGTGAAACCGTGTTTCTTCATTACCATTTTGACATACAATGTGTATGGAAAGGCATAACTATCAACTTCAATATATCTACCACTCTATCTTCGAACTATTTACCATTTTGACATAGCTACCACTTCAAGTTATTCTATAAATAGCTTGTGGCAAGTCATGAATGTCAATCAAACACAACCTCTAGCTCTAACTATACTGCCATGGCTAAGCCAAATTCCACCACCAGTCTCCAGGTCGAATCCATCGTCTTTCCACCATCCGCCAAACCTCCAGGAACAACCAACACTTTGTTCCTCGGAGGCGCAGGTATTTCCACCTTCCAATCATTAACTAAAAACAAATCATGTTGGTGATTCCAATCACCAACAAAAACATGTTGGTTGGGTGTAGATGTTAATTTGTTAGTGTTGCCAATCATGTGAATAATAATTTATCATGCACTAGGTGTGAGAGGACTGGATATCGATGGCAATTTTGTGAAGTTTAGTGGTATTGGTGTGTACTTGGAGTATAAAGCTATATCTTTGCTTGCCGTTCAGTGGAAAGGCAAAAGCGTTGAAGAGTTGACGGATTCTGTTGAGTTCTACAGAGACATCGTTACTGGTAAACCCGAAACACCAATTTTTTTAAATGTAAACTTGATTAAAAAAACACCAACCTATGAAACGGGGCGCCACACAAAACAAACTACATAATTACAAAGTAAAAAAAAAAAAAACATTATTGATAGTATTTTACTCCCTTAATTTATATATAATATAGTTTGCCAATAATAGTTAAAAAACTATAGCTGTGATTAAGTTTGTTCTATCATTCAAATAACTTTTTTATTTGAAAACTAAATTGAATCCAATAAAAAGTATTCATCGTCAAAAAAAAAATTAGTTTTGATATAACACAACTTTTGATAAAATTAATATGTGAAAGTGTAAAATACAATATTTCTTACTGTGCGATAGTACAATATGAAACTACGCATGTTATAAAACTGAAAATCCTAATCACGCATGAACAAAATCCATAATCACACATGAAGAAAATCTATAATCACGCATGGTTATGATTTTTGTTCATGCATGATTCATGGTTTTGGTCATGTGTGATTAGGGTTTTGTTTATGTGTGATTAGGGTTTTGAGTTTTATAACACGCGTAATTTCATATTGTATCATCGCATGTTAAAGAATATTCTACGTTAACCTTCCCCATTCCCCAATATAAAGATTTAGAAAAAAAAAAAAAAAAGTTAGACATGTTACAATCATTTTTCTGTCATAAAATTGTTCAACTAATGTTAGGACAAATGTAATTCATTCGTAACCATGATCTTTGTGCTCTTACAGGCCCCTTTGAAAAATTTTCTCAGGTGACACTGATACAAACATTAACAGGTAAGCAATTCTCAGAAAAGGTGGCGGAAAATTGCGTAGCGATTTGGAAGTCACAAGGGAGTTATACAGAAGCAGATGCCAAAACGATTGACAAGTTTCTAGAGATTTTCAAGGATCAAAACTTCCCACCAGGCTCCTCAATTCTCTTTACAATTTCACTTCTTGGATCACTAACGGTTAGTTTAGTTAATTGAACGTAGGAATACATTTATGATAATTACAGGTCTAAAGTGTAGGGCTACAAATGAACCTAACCAACACTTGTTAAGAAATATATGTGTTCACGAACACTTACCGAATGAGATTTTATGTGTGTGTTTGTTTGTTAAGGAAATTAACGTGTTTGTGTTCGTTTGTTAATTTTAGGCAATGAACATAAACGAACGTTGATAAACACAAACTAATGTTCATGGACACAAATGGAAAAAAACGAACACAAACAAGCGTTCATGAACAAAAAATATAATACGTTGACACTTATTAAATATTTTATATGTCGAAGTTTCGAAGTATTTAAATAAAATTAAAAAAAAAAACTAGAAACACTAAGGACCTATCGAACATAAACGAACATATTATCGAACGTTCACGAACATAAATGAACAAACGCAGCCTCTGTTCATGTTCATTCATTTGACTATTAAACTAAATGAACGAAATTTCTTGTTCGTGTTCGTTTGTTTAATAAACGAAAGAACACAAACGAACTTCCCGCCGAACGGTTCATGAATTGTGTTATGAACGTTTGGTTTGTTTGCAGCCTGATCGATGCATGTTTTAATGCAGATCACTTTCTCGAAAGACGGTGGTATCCCGGAAACTGGGGATGTTGTCATAGAGGATGGAAAACTGGGAGAAGCAATACTGGAGTCTCAGATAGGGAAGCATGGTGTATCCCCAGCAACCAAAAAAAGTTTAGCATCAAGACTCTACAATCTCATGAACCAGAAAGCAAATGATCATTAAGTAAAACTGGTTTTATGGGTGCATGCAATGCAACATAGTAAAATACATACGTACGTATATGGTCTGCTAAATCCATCAACCAATTAATTATGTAATAAATAAGGTTGAGTTTATATTGTGGTAAGAAACTTTTATAGATTTTAGGGTGTGTTTGGTCTCAATGTAAAAGTATGGAATATGCATAAAAATAAATAAATAATAGTGGCTTTTAAAGGGATATGGTTTTAAACATGAACCCAAAATCAACCGAACGAACACGAATTTATCATTTGGTAACATTACGAACGCAACCAATACTAACAGAACAAAATCAGTGCCGGTATAAGTATACTTTTTTAAATTTTTGATTGATGTAAACGTGAATTTAGGTTTTGGTTACATTAGACAACTTTTATGTAATTAAACTATTATAAATATTTTTTATCGTAAATTATATATACCACATACCAGTACCGTAATGAACTGAATTGTGTTTCGAATCGTGTATTTTTTGTGTCGTAAACAATACGGATTACCCATACCGTATTGCTAACAAAACGAACTGAACTGATACCAACCAATCGTCGGTATCGGTTTCATAGGAACTGGCATAAATATTTGTTTGTCTTTCAATCCATTTAATATATTTTATTCTTTTCAAACATAACATTTTATAAAATTCTGAAAACATCATTGCGACGCACTTACTTTGTCTATGTTTCATATGAATTTTATTTTATTCAAAACGAAGTTATATTCACACTAACTTTTAATATAATGAGATAAAAAAAATACATTAATTTGGATATAACTAAATTTTCAATATGATTGGACATTGAGATCTAAAAAATATATTTATATTACATCAATTATTACTCAGTTGTTTGGTGTTGTACAATATGGTTTTCTTTTTTATATATTTTCTTAGCTTGCCTTCTATGTTAATGTTGTGTTGGTTTTCATTCTTCTATATTGGGTAGGTTTATGATTGAATAAAGATGTTGATGATTTAAATGGTTTCATGAACCGTTACACAATGATGCCTGGTGTATGAAATAATTTGTTTGGTAAAAGGTATCCCAAGTGACACGGTAAAAATATGCCTTGCAAACTTTGGGTATACACGATTTTACGCTCCCGTCGCAACACGAGGGGCTTAATACCAGTTATATATACTATATATAAAACTATATTAAGTGTTAAACAGAACTAACATGACACAGCCTTGAAACTTGTTAATTCAGTAAATTAATATATGATGGTAGGTATTAAACTTTTAATAAACAGAAACTAATCGATAATCTAAAAAAGATTCAAAGTAAAACACAAAAGTTTAGTGAGTTGAATAGAAATCTAAAATAGATTCAAAGTAAAACAAAAAAGTTTAGTGAGTTGAATAGAGAATGTCTTCAAATTGAATTTTTCTTTTTTTTTATTACTTATGATTTCAACTTGAAAATAGTCTTTAGTTTCCAACTTTCATTAGTTACACCTTTAAACCTAGGGTTTATACAAACGTAACACGTTTTGTTCTGAAATTTTCGATTAGATTTTTCTATAAGTCCGTCGTTCGTATGTGATGAATGACAACCCTTTTTAAAAAATCCATAACCTACACTCATTGTATTACGTTTGTACAAACTATTGGTCTAAAGAAGTAACTAACGAAATTATCACACAAACTACATGTAAAGATTTCTAAAAACCCCGATTTGCTTTAATCATGTGTAATTACTAGGAATGATGACAACAAAGGCGCAATATAAATTACAAAATTATCACACAAGCTACATATAATTATTTCTAAAAACCCCGATTTTCTTTAATCATGTGTAATTACTCGAAATGATGACATAGAAACAAAATCCCAATATAAATTACCAAATTAGCACACAAACTGCGTGTAATTATTTCTAAAAAACCCGATTTGCTTTACTCATGTGTAATTACTAGAAATGATGACATTATACTCTTACTTAAAGCACAAAGTCGGTGGCAAGGCCACCGACAATCCTCAAATATTTCAGCAAGTCTGCAGGTCTGCATGCTCTAACAAAAGTCAACACGTCACGTCCACTCTTCCTCCCCGGTCTCCACTGCCCAAACCTCACCTCTCATCCATCGCTGCACCTTCTGCACCGACGACACCACCCACCAAGCCACCGCCGTTACCACAACTGATGTCACGTCTTCTTCACCGCCACTGGAACAACCAAACACCATTTTTTTGGGTTTTCCACTATACTACTACAACCGGCGACGATGATGACGTCGTTTACCACCCTCCGCGCAGCTGGAGAAGATAATCCGATTCCGGCCGCCGGAGAAGACATTTGTTCGTGAAGTCACCATTAGACCTCGCTCGATTGATACCTACCGTCACTAACGGAGGATGGCCAATCACCATAGACCACCTCTGGCTCTCTCTCTATCTTAAATTTTATTTTGTGTGCTGCAAACTAAGGTGGGATTTATGAAAATGGCGACCTCCAGATATAAAAACTTTGTTTTCTTAATAGGAGTTGGATGTATGTTTTCAATAGCATGAAATAAAAAGGCCTCGCATCTCAATGCTCTCTATTCAGCTTTTCTTTTTTATAATTGACATACTAACAAAAGTCTTATGATGTTTTTAAGGTTTTATGACAGGATGAGGCTATAGACATACAAGATGATGTCATCATACAGATCGTGTGACATGTGAAATGGTCATACAGTCCGTATGATTTGACAACACACCAACTCATTCGACCCGTGCAAAACATTAATATACTAACAAAAGTAAGTCTCAATGTTATAGTTTACCTTTTTTAATCGCGCATTGTGTTCTTTTAAAAAGTAAGTCTAATTCTTATTTCCTTTTCTTATTTTTAATCAAGCATTCAGATCTTTAGAATAGAAAAAAATGATGTTATTGCAAATCCCCAAATATAGAGACGGATTGATCTTTTATCTGTTTTCACGTAATTTTTGTTTAAAAATGGATTTGGTCAAATATAATATGCTATTATGCTTCATTCGAATTGTACGTTTTTCACGCCGGTCTCCGACCACCACTGATTTATATATCTACATGCTGCCACCTATTGAATACAATATAATAGAACAATTGGTTAGGTGATTTTGGTAGTGACAAGGTTTCGATCCATGTACACATTTTTTTCTTCTTTTTTTTCCTTTAATGTTTTTCTTATAGTGCTAGGTCGTAATGTATGGGCAAAAATAGTGAATTCGTGTTTCATAATAATCGTCTTATAACTCATATATTTTTTTTGACTCCGAATTTTTTATCCTACGTTTAGGTTTCCATAACATAATCTACTCAACTTCATACGCTTCCCTTTAATTGTCTAGCCACATCGATTTCACATTCGTAACCGGGTTTACAACAATGTTTTGACGTTGGTTTTGAAGTTTGATAAAATGTGCCTTTTAACACATTAATGTCATTGTAAGGCCTCCCCGCGCGAGAGGTAATTATAGTCTTTCTATTAAAATACTTTTTATATTTTATAAAGTCATAGTATGTGAGGCATATTGTTTTAATATGTTTTCTTATTTGTAGGTAAACACATTTATGTCATTGTCGCAACGAGTGTAATGAAGTTCGCAAACGCGACGCTACACGCGGTCCGGCCGCAACTTCGATATAAGCACATTGCTTATATATGTTACATTGAGTGAAATCAAATACGTCGAAACGCATATTTTCATATGGTTAATACAGCACATAATGTTTGGGCTAATCCATACCATGTTTGCAACGGGCCTGCGGCGCATCGCCCGCGGGTCATATAACTAGTAGAATATGAACTTTCATAACTACGGTTTGTTACCAAATATAGATATAATTAGAATATATGGATGTAAAAGGTCAAATGGTCAAAAATGAATATGCCTCTATTGATAAGGCAACTATTTATGCTCAAACACAAATGATGATCAAGATCTGATTATGAAAAATGCTTTGATCCAATGTTAATATAACCTTCAGAATCCAACAAACCGATAAAAGAACACACAAAATTCAAAATCTTAAAACTACCAAACCTAAGCCTTGATCGCGTACTTCCTCAATGGGAAGTACTTCTCTTTCTTTTTCTCTCGTTCTGTCTTCAACGAAGCCTGCATCAATCATAGTTAGTGGTAGCAACTTTTGACACTACCCAGAAACATGACACAAAAAAAGGCTGAGTTTTGAGATGTCGAGTTAATTACTATTTTCGTTCCTATGGTTTGTCAAAAATCACTATTTCAGTCCATTAGTTTAAAAATTGCGATTTCAGTCCCTGTGGTTTCACTTTCGTAACCATTTCAGTCAAATGGTTAAGAAAGTGAAACCACAGGGACTGAAATCGCAATTTTTAAACTAATGGACTGAAATAGTGATTTTTGACAAACCACAAGGACGAAAACAGTAATTAACTCTATCATATATTAACCCATTCAATAAACATGTCATGTTGGGGTGGAGTTGTTTAACCATAACAAATCGACACACCAACATATTTAAATAACCCGATTAACATGTACACAACTTGATTACTACATGTCAACCCAATTGACATGTTTAGATAAATGGGTTTAACACGTCAACAATTCAACCTGCCAACCCCACACAACTAACACCCAAATTCATAATAACATTTCAATAATATCAATAATCAAGTTTTGTGAAAATAAAACAATTAGTAAAGTACACGGATGGTCCCTGTGGTTTATCGAAATTTTGGATTTGGTTCCTAACTTTCAAAAGTACACGGATGGTCCCTGTGGTTTGCACTTTGTAATGCATTTAGTCCACAGCCAACAAATCTAAAGGTTTTAGCATGTCCAAGTTAGGGACTAAATGCGTTACAAAGAGCAAGCCATAAGGACCATCCGTGTAGTTTTGGAAAAAGCCAGGGACTAAATATGTTACAAAGTACAAACCACAGGGACCATCTGTGTACTTTTGGAAAGCTAGGAACCAAATCCAAAATTTTGGTAAACCACAGGGACCATCCGTGTACTTTACTCTAAAACAATTTAGAAGGTTTTATCCATCAACCGTTGAGCAGTACCTGATGCTTGGTGAGCCGCCTGCGAATGGCTCTGGTTTTCTTGGGACGCAGATCAAGCGGGAGGTACTTCTTCTTCTTGTAAGCTTCTCTAAGCATTGATTTCTGGGTCTGTGAAATCACGGTCAGCACCTGCGCAATTGAGGTCCTCACCACTTTTCTGCAGAGACAAAATAAATTCACTCTTAACCTTTTTGGGTATACATCAAGTGTTGACAGAACCAAAAATTGAACAGCTTGAAACACATGTTCCTTTTGCAGCACCAAACCATAATTGTATAAACAAACAACCCAGAGACGAAAATGCCATAAAAGCAAAATGATCTACGGTTTCTCATTAGGGGTGTTCACGGTCCTGTTTGGCCCAATATGAATAGAATTTTGGAAAAACACAAACCAAACTGGCCAAGTTGGTTGTGTTAGACAAAGCAGTAGGTTTTTCACGGTTTTATTGTTTGGCGGTTTTAGACCAAAAAAAAACATATTTTTGCACTAGATTTTAAAAAATAAATAAAAGAATATTAATCAACACACATAAGTTTATATTCCTAATATGAAATAAATAAACTATAAATGTTATACTGCCGGTTCTATTCACACGGTGGGTTTCAAGTCCTAAATCGTAAAAAAAACCCAAACCTTCAAACCTTTAAAACCGAACTGCATATACTTAAACCAGCCAAACCACCAAAATGTCTCAGTTTAGGCGGTTCCATAGTTGTTAACGGCGAATAGCTATAAATAGCGATAGAGTACCTATATGCTACATAGCGAATCGCGGGCGATTATTTTATAAATAGAGATACACTTAAAAAAAATAAAAAATTTATATGTATATTATATCAAAATACCCTGGTATATACGCTACTTTACATGTATATTTAACAAAAACCTAAAATCCAGCTATTTCATAGCTACATTTAATTGCTACTTATATTAAAAAAAACAAAGCGTCGCTGTTATCGCAATCTATTGCTACAACCCTAATAGCAGCGAGCCTAGACCTTTACGCTACGTAACGCGCTACAGCGTATAAAATAAATACGCAAATCAAAAGAATTACATCTTTGAGAGCTTGTTGGGAGCACCACCAGTGACCTTGGCGACACGAAGAAGAGCAAGCTCAGCTTTCAGATCCTTCAATTGAGTGAATAAATCGGCCTTTGATTTGCCACGAAGCTCATGAACTTTGATCCGAGCTGAAATTCACGTAACAGTGGCAATTAATCACACAACAATTTTACAAAATCATGTCATTCAAATGCAAAATTTACCCATTTCATTAACTGGAATCGGAACAGAAGGAAACTGGCTGCCGGCAAATCGCGAAATTAGGGTTCCGTTTTGGCGGGGTTTATATGTACTGGTGATATAAATTGGGCTTAGCAAAGTGTAACACAGGCCCAGGTTGACCAAAGTATTTATAATCATGTTTTTCTCCAACTACACTTTTTGGTTTTTTCATAAACTAAACCGGTTTTCGACCTCGGTTAAAACTAGTTTTAGGGTTGTTCACGAGTCGAGCTGAGTTGAGCCAGGGCAAGGTCGGGCTTGGTTTTATTATAAACCGAGCCAGCTCGGTTCGGCTCAGATTTGAAACCAAGCTGAAATCATACCTCGAGTCGGCTTGATTTTTAACTGAGCTGGATCGGCTAGGCTCAATTCGGTTTGACTCCAATTTAAAAAGAAAATTTAATATATAACTTTTAATATTTAATAGTCTAAAATATTATTTAATAGTTTAAAAGAATATATTCATAATAAGTTCAACATACTACATTATAAGTCAAAATCAAGTTCATTAGCATCCCAAGCAACCCCCAAATATGTTATACACACACAACTACACACCTAGATATATACAACTAATAACCAGTTTTCTATAATATATTACTAGATTTTCCCCCGTGAAATTCACGGGGTTAGACTACTGAAAATTTTACAACGAATGTAAAATTTTATTTAAAATGTAGTATGTGCGGGAGTGGAGATCGTAAAATTTTATTTCAAAAGGCGGTAGTCGTTGAAAATAAAAACAAAAAACTAAAAAAATATTTTTGTTTGGAAATGAATAAAGTATTAATTTGGTTTACGTCATGATCCGTGTAATAGAAAGGTTAAATAAGGGAAAAGTGTATAAATCATAAATTTGTGTTTTTCCAACAACAAAGTACTTTTATTATAGTATTATTTATTTATATTTATTTATTATGTGATTGGATCCAATTCAAAAATTGTAACATAGATCAATTAGAAATTGAAACATAAAATCTTTACTATATAATAAAAGAAACTACTTTAAGGACATTTTTTTATCATATTAGGGCATCTTTTATAGATAATTATTATTTTAGTTTATTTTTTTCTAATTAATTATAGATAACTCTTCTACTAAATATTATTTAGTTTAATATCTTATGGGTAATTATTATTTAGTTTAATCTTCTTCTCATTTATAATATTATTTATTTGAATTAATTATTACTTTTATATTTATCTATTAACTTCAAATTCAAACTTAATTATCTAATTTGATATTAACTATAAATTTGAACATTTTTTTAGTTTAGTATCAAATAGATTTTACGAAACATAAAATAAAATTAACTAATATTATATACCATTTATACATTTACGGATCACTATACAAAATTATATTTACTCGATCCATGTAATACATGAGGTTTTTTAAGATATAATTTTTTATTATTTGATGTATAAAATTATATTTATTCAATTCGTACAATAGACGGGGATTTTTAAAGATATATATAATTTTTTTATTATTTAGTACAAAAAATTACTTTTATTCAAACCGTGTAATACACATGTTTTTAAAAAAAAAATTGTTATTTGGTATATAAAGTTACATTTATTCAACTTGTGCAATAAATGAGGTTTTTAAAGATATATTGTTTTATTATTATATATTTAATTTATTTATTCAACCCGTGTAATACACGTGGTTTTAAAGATATAACTTTTTTATTTCGTATATAAAATTACATTTATTCAACCCGTACAATATTGTTCTTATAGATATAACTTTTTATTATTTAATAAATAAAATTATATTTATTCAACCCGTGCAATAAATGAGGTTTTAGAATATATATTGTTTTATTATTTACTATATAAAATTTATTTATTCAACCCGTGTAATACACGGGGTTATAACCTACTATATATATATATATATATATATATTTGATTTAAATAATCTCAACTTTCATCAAATGACCAATAGCATTCAAAATTTTTTTATTTGTATCACAATACTTCAAACTATTAACTTATTTTCTTTTAGCAATATCATACTAATTGAAATCTAACCCAGTTATTTGATGTCAGATGCTACGTCACTAAACGAGCGCCACATCAAATGCCACGTCAGCAAAACAAGCCACGCCAAATCAAAAATGCCATGTAATAAAAAATGTCACGTCACATGTCACATCAGCAAAAAAACTAACTGAGTTAGTGTTCAATTAGCTTGGAAGTCATCATTATCATCATACTTAGTAAATTCCATCAATAGCAAAGCAAATGTGTAGTCTGAGGATGATAAGATGTAGACAGCCTTACCTCTATCTCGTAGGAATAGAAAGGCCGCTTCCATTAAATAAGTTGAAAGTTGAAAATATTGTGATACTTTTCGAAGATTGAGAATGCTATCGACCAATTGATGAACGTTAAGATTATTTAAAGGGTCGTATTATTGGCACACCTTGGGGGTTAAATCGACACCCTCAATACGCATCGTATAGGCCTATACGATGCGTATTGAGGTGGGTTGAAACTTCTATGCCTGCCAAAGGCTGCCATTGTCCCCCGCCAAAAAGTAATACGCATCGTATAGGCCTATACGATGCGTATTGTGGGTATCGATTTAATTTTTTAATTTTTGCAAGGTAGCTTCTTGTCACGCGGTAGCTTTCCGTCATGCGAACGAAGAAGCAGCACTTTGGACATTTGTTGGTCTTCAAACATCTAGGAAACATTATTTGAGAATACCGCTTAAATTAACAAGGCGGTCACTTTGCTTCATCCACTAGAACTATTTGTCTATGCATTCTTAGGGTTTTTATTATTTGATCAATGGAAGTTGAAATCGGCTTTGTATTTAGCACACGAAAGTACTAAACAACCAAGATAACAGCTCCGGTTTCATTTGCTTCGTCCACTAGAACTATTTGTGTATGCATTCTGTTGGTACTGAACAACAGAATCAGGTTCTCAAAAACAAGGATCGTTCTAATAGATTAAAGAGAACTATTTCAGTTATTTCTGTTGATCCACAAATTACAACAAATTGTGTCTAATGCAAGGATCTTCGAACGCAGTGTGTACGTTAAATACCGTTCACCACTTGTTTAGTTGCTTCTCCTGTTAAGTTTCTGAACCAACCGAAATCCACAAATTCAAACAGTTTCTCTGTCGCTAATTTCTCCACTCACCGTGAAATCGAACAGTTTCTTCATAGATTCCGTCTGGTTTCAAAGCCGGTTGAGGATTACGAGTGATCTAGACTCGTTCAAGGCATGCAATGTTTCCTCTCAATTGAATAGACCGACACTTGCTTCATAGGACTCACTTGAATCGTCTCGGAAGTGGATTACGGTTGGTTCAGATCTCTTTGGGTATATTCGAAACCAACTAAAATACGTTGAAGTACTGAATCAACAGAAATAACTGAAAATACTTGAATCGTCTCGGAAGTACTGAACAACAGAAGGATGAGATATCGGCGGTTAGCTCGAAGGAGTTTCTCTCAATCAGGTGTTCCATTAGACATCCCCTTTTATCATGTGTCATACGTTACGAGATTCTTCGAGAATTAGAAAAGGAGAAAATACGGAACGACAAGGGTAGTATGAGTCTGAGTCCATTGTGGTTCGTGTCAGGTTTGTATTTCCCATAGCCACCGTTTTCATAGACAAAACAAGGATCGTTCTAATAGATTAAAGAGAATAAACGAAGTACAAAATCATCTGCTTTCTGAATCTGAATCTAAATGTTAACTTGGACTCATAAACCCTTAAATCCCAACGCTTCTATGATGATATCAGCGTTGTTTATCACCCTGTGTGAGCATTGGCAGCCCGACCACTAGCAGAAGAACCCGACACGTCTCCTATGATGATTCAGAGGTCGCTCTCGGGTGGGCATAAGATCCGTGGGCCCTATTGTCGGATATGTGACTCAACAAAGTCATTGGACTGCCGCCGATGAAGTCAAATGTGATCAAACTTGGACATCAGACGTAAATCTTGAAGAAACAGAACATAATCCCAGATTATCTAAAGAAGCGCTTTTATCATGTGTGATCCAGAGGTCGGTCTCGGGGTGTGCATAAGATCCATGGGCCCTATTGTCGGATATGTGACTCAAAGACAAGCCTTCGGTTTACTTTGTGTAATAGAACTTCCGAGCTAACATCTGACGTAGCAAGTACAAGGAAAAACATGGACATGAATGATTTAACCAAGTTTTGTTGCTGCGCCAGGGTCCAATACACGAGCTCACCCTTGTTATGGATGATTACTGGGAAGATTACAATTGTTTTGAGTTTTGTCAGATAATACTTCATTTGTCGAGAAACCATACTGTCAAGAAACTAACATCTTTTAATACTTCATTTGTCGAGAAACCATACTGTAAAGATCTCTACACAAACTCTTCTACATCTTTTAACCAATTGTCCATCACTTAAGACCTTGAAAGATTTGTTGAAATCGAATTTGTGTATCTGAATCAGGTTCTCTGCCTTAGATCGGTCATTCCTTGTGATACATGAACGTTTGATTTGAATTTTGAAAGTGACAAATTGATCTTCAAATTTTAGAGTATTTTTATCTTTTGTTGATGGATAACACAAACAAGTTCTCCACAGTTTGTTATTCAGATCTCTCTTCGGTCATCTTTCCAAACTGCAACACACGATAAGTTTAATACGTTAAAATACGCTAAAATACGTTAAAATATGCTAAAATACGCTAAAAACGTAAAAATACCCTAAAATACGCTAAAATACGTCAAAAATACTATTAAATACGCAACAATATGTTAGAATACGTCAAAATATGCAAAAATACATCAAAGTACGCAACTAACGATATTTCCACACACGTATACATATAATACGGAACTATGGAGTTCAAGTGGATTTCAAACCAAACTGTACGTAATCATAGAATAAGATATTCGCACGCAACCGAACGGCACCGAAACGACTTATGTTGAAGGTATACGTAATAAAACGACAAAATATGCGAAAGTTCGGCAAAAAACGAGACGTATACGCGTCGAACCGAGGGAAACACGATAACACTAAATTTGAAATAATGCCATATACGATCGTATAGGCCTATGTTGTATCGTATATCAGCTTAATAAGAATCGTATAGGCCTGTATGATTCGTATTAAACTTTGAATTTTCTCAAAAATACCCCTGAATTTATCAGAAAACCAGGGGTATTTCAGTAAAATCATCGACTAATACGCATCGTATAGGCCTATACGATGCGTGTTAAACTATAAATTTCTCAAAAATGTTTTTTCAAATCAAGGGTTCCATCATTACAACCACTTGTTTTCAATGGAGATGTAATGCAATGATTCCTCTCAATTGAACAGACCGACACTTGCTTCATAGGACTCACTTGAATCGTCTCGGATGTAATAACAGTATCAGGTTCTCAAAACAAGGATCGTTCTAATAGATTAAAGAATGCTGATATCTTGGAATTTGATCTTGGAAGTTTGAACCCACCTCAATACTCTTGTTACCATCAATAATCTTTGGAATTGATCTTGGAACAACATACTTTTGTTAACAAGGCGGTCTCTTTGCTTCGTCCACTAGAACTATTTGTGTATGCATTCTTAGGGTTTTTATTATTTGATCAATGGAAGTTGAAATCGGCTTTGTATTTAGCACACGAAAGTACTGAACAACAGAATCAGGTTCTCTTTGCTTCGTCCACTAGAACTATTTGTGTATGCATTCTTTTGGTAGTTAACAACGCTAATTAGAAAAAAATCTGTAAAATTAATCATATCGATTGCTATAACAGGATGGATGTGACACACATAGATAGATAAGCTGTCACAGTTGTCAAGACTATTTGTCGGGTTTCCAATGCCCACACAGGGTGATAAACAACGCTGATACGAACACATGTGTTTCGAAATAGGGTTTGTTCTTGGTTTAATGAAGTTACACGTAACATCCAGTTATATTCAGATTTAAACAATATGTTTCCCATAGTCACAAAGAAAACTTGTGTTTCCCATAGTCACAAAAGATTGCGGTTTGTATTTCGCATAGCCACCGTTTCCGTAGTAAAAAACGGTTGCGGTTTGTATTTCGCATAGCCACCGTTTCCGTAGAAGAACCCGACACGTATTCATGTTATGGAGAATGTTCTAGAAATTGAAGGAAAAGGAAAAGATTTGTTGAAATCGAATTTGACAACTATGACAGCTTATTAAAAGTAGCAATCACCTCCAATCATTTCATGGTCAAATCACACACTATAAAGTTTAAAGTTATCGTGTGTTATAGTTTGGAAAGATGACCGAATAGAGACCTGAATAACAAACTTGGAGAACTTGTTTGTGTCGGGTTCTTCTGCTAGTTACTAGATCAACGGACTGATCGGTAACGTTACTCTACTTGTGCTCCGATTTAAGCGGCGTGCTCCGATTTCGGTTGCTTCATAGGACTTTGAATCGTCTCGGAAGTGGATTTTCGGTTGGTTCAGATCTCTTTGGGTATATTCGAAACCAACTAAAATACGTTGAATTACTGAATGAACAGAAATAACTGAAATAACTTGAATCGTCTCGGAAGTACTGAACAACAGAAGGATGAGATATCGGCAGTTAGCTCGAAGAAGTTTCTCTCAATCAGGGATCTTCGAATGCGGTGTGTACGTTAAATACCGTTCACCACTTTTATAGTTGCTTCTCTTGTTAAGTTTCTGAACCAACCGAAATCTAGAAATACAAACAGTTTCTCCGTCGCTAATTTCTCCACTCACCGTGAAATCGAACAGTTTCTTCGTAGATTCCAACAAAGTTAATATTCACTGTGGTGGATGCAATCATAAAGTTAGAAACCGGTGGTATTGAACCAACATTTCCTTCAAACATTCTAAACACTACAAGGATGTTGGGAATTAAACGCATGTACGTGACAAAACAAGGATCGTTCTAATAGATTAAAAGAGAATAAACCAAGTACAAAATCATCTGCTATCTGAATTTGAATCTGAATGTTAACTTTGACTCATAAACCCTTGAATCCCAATGCTTCTATGATGATATCAGCGTTGTTTATCACCCTGTGTGAGCATTGGAAGCCCGACCACTAGCAGAAGAACCCGACACGTCTTCTATGATGATTCAGAGGTCGGTCTCGGGTGGGCATAAGATCCGTGGGCCCTATTGTCGGATATGTGACTCAAGAAAGTCATTGGACTGCCGTCGATGAAGTCAAATGTGATCAAACTTGGACATCAGACGTAAATCTTGAAGAAACAGAACATAATCCCAGATTGTCTAAAGAAGCGCTTTTATCATGTGTGATCCAAAGAAGACGTATCGGGTGAGTTGTGGTTGATTTATAGGAGGAGGTTATTAAACGAATATATGTTTATGCGAATTTAAAGGACAATACTGACAGAGGTGCTGGTCTTTTCTCTCACTGTGCAAACTTAAAAAATCTCATCATAACACATCTAATATGACACATGATAAAAGCACTTCTTTTATCAATCATATCATCGACCAACTGCTCGAAATCCCTTTCGTTTCTCGGGTTCGCATTCGACACAACGCAACAAAAAATAAATTCAAAAAAACAGCGGCCTGATACGCATCGTATAGGCCTATACGATGCGTATCAGGCCCGCCGCTAGACATAACCTGCACCTGTCAGTCTGTCGTGTTTTTTACTTTAATTCAATACGCATCGTATAGGCCTATACGATGCGTATTGAATTGAAAAAGTGTGTAGATAGACAGGGGGTGTGCCATTAGAAAAGCCCTATTTAAATCCAAAAAGTACTAAAAAAATAACATACGAAAAAGAACAGAAGCTTTCCTACCCCATAAATAACATGCTTCTCTTAATTTGAAGTACATGTGTTCCGTTCCCTTCGGTTCCTCGATCGATATCTCACATATTAATTAAATAACTTTATAACTTAAAACACACTAAAAATAAAAATAAAATAAAAAGTTATTTAATGAGTTTGCAACGGTATATGTTTTTTTTTTTTTTTTTTTTGAGTTAAATGTCATTTTAGTTCATGTGGTTTGGGTCATTTTGATAGTTTAGTCAAAAGGTTTCGTTTTTTGTCTGCGGGTGCAAAAAGGATTCACTGTTGTCATTTTAGTCCACTATGTTAACTTCATCCATTATTTCTGTTAACGAGAGGGGTAATTCAGTCATTTTTCTAGTTTAGTCCAAATGTTTTATTTTTTGTTTGTGGGTCTAAAAACGTTTCACCGTTTCTATTTTAATCCACTAAGATAACTTTATCTATTATTTCTGTTAACAAGAAGGGCAATTCAGTCATTTTATATGGCCGAATTGCCCTTTTAGTTAACAGAATTACATATAAAATGACAGAATTGCCCTTCTCGTTAACAGAAAAAATGAATGAAGTTAACCAGTGGATTAAAATGGCAACGGTGAAACTTTTTTGAACTTACAGGCAAAAAATGAAACCTTTGTAGTAAACTGGAAAAATGACCCAAACCACAAGGACTAAAATGAAATTTAACTTTTTTTAACGGCAAGGAACGACATGTCAACCACCGTGACACCAGGCGATGAAATTTTGCTAGTTTAGTCAAAATGTTTCATTTTTTGTCTGCGGGTGCAAAAAGGTTTCAATGTTGTCATTTTAGTCCACTAGGTTAACTTCATCCATTATTTATGTTAACGAAAAGAGCAATTCAGTCATTTTGCTAGTTTAGTCCAAATGTTTCATTTTTTGTCTGTGAGTCCAAAAGGGTTTCAATGTTGTTAATTTAGTCCACTAGGTTAACTTCATCTATTATTTCTGCTAACAAGAAGAGCAATTCAGTCATTTTATATGGCCGAATTGCCCTTTTAATTAATAGAATTTCATATAAAATGACAGAATTGCCCTTCTCGTTAACAGAAAAAATGAATGAAGTTAACCCAGTGGATTAAAATGGCAACGGTGAAACTTTTTGGACCTGCAGGTGAAAAATGAAACCTTTGGACTAAACTGACAATATGACCCAAACCACAAGGACTAAAATGAAATTACACTTTTTTAACGGCAAGGAACGACGTGTTAACCCCCGTGACACCGGGCGCTGTGGCCAAGGTCTACTACTCGACCGCTGCCAGCCCCTTGGCTCTCCCAGATGCGCGGAAACCCGACCTCTACCGGCCCAAAGGAAATCGGTAAACCTCGCCTTCCATCCAAGACGAACCGACGCCACCTGTACTCCCCTTCACCTGAATGTTGCAGAAAATAATAGAAAGACTAGGAGTAGAACCTAGGTCAAAAGAAATATCAAAGGCTCCCCTTATTCCCACACCCCCTATATCTTATTTTCACATCCCTAGTGTATACGGGCCGTATACAAAATATACGGCCGTATAGAATGTGTTTGAATAGGAAAATGCGCAGAAAATGTTTTTTTTTATTTTACTATATACGTATACATGTTTATACGATTTGTAAAACGTATACGGCTCAATGGAATTATTTTGGTAGGTTTTTTATGTTACCAAATGTATACGGGCCGTATAACTGTATACGGGCCGTATATAAGGATGTTTTTTCAAGTATCACGTTTTTTCCAGTAAAAACACCATCATTCTAGGGTTTCTAAACTCTTCATCACCTTTAACAACATTGATCGGAACACGCCGCTTAAATCGGAGCACAAGTAGAGTAACGTTACCGATCGGTCCGTTGATCGAGTAACTAGCAGAAGAACCCGACACAAACAAGTTCTCCACAGTTTGTTATTCAGATCTCTATTCGGTCATCTTTCCAAACTACAACACACGATAACTTTAAACTTTATAGTGTGTGATTTGACCAGGAAATGATTGGAGGTGATTGCTACTTTTAATAAGTTGTCATAGTTGTCAAATTCGATTTCAACAAATCTTTTCCTTTTCCTTCAATTTCTAGAACATTCTCCGTAACATGAAGACGTGTCGGGTTCTTCTACTAGTGGTATTTTAATGAAGTATTGAAGATTGAATGTGCAAACCCAACCGTTTTTTACTACGGAAACGGTGGCTATGCGAAATACAAACCGCAACCGTTTTTTACTACGGAAACGGTGGCTATGCGAAGTACAAACCGCAATCTTTTGTGACTATGGGAAACACAAGTTTTCTTTTTGAGCTTGATGGATGTCCGTTATCTCAGTTGAGGCGGGCATTGTTTAAATCTGAATATAACTAGATGTTATGTGTAACTTCATTAAACCAAGAACAAAGCCTATTTCGAAACACATTTGTTCGTATCAGCGTTGTTTATCACCCTGTGTGAGCATTGGAAACCCGACAAACAGTCTTGACAACTGTGACAGCTTATCTATCTATGTGTGTCACATCCATCCTGTTATAGCAATCGATATGATTAATTTTACAGATTTTTTTCTAATTAGCGTTGTTAACTACCAAAAGAATGCATACACAAATAGTTCTAGTGGACGAAGCAAAGAGACCGTTGTGTATTTGAATCAGGTTCTCAAACAAACATTACTAAAGATGAGTTGGTGATAAATACCGGAGCCGTTATCTCGGTTGTTCAGTACTTTCGTGATAATAAAACAAGCAGGCATTGATTTTGCCAAGATTGAAGGAAAGAATCTGGCCATAAGAGTTGTGGATTCTCAACGTTATTCGAATGTAAGTGGATCCAGTGATACGCTTATCTATTCTGGTCAAGGTAGGCATGGTTTGCTCGGGAGTAAATCACCACCCAAAGATCAACAACTTGTGAGTGGGAATATGGCTATGAAGAATAGTATGGATAAGAAATCACCGGTTCGGGTGATAAGGAAAGTTGTCTCGTTCTAATAGATTAAAAGAATGATCAACAACTTCGTGCATTGTTTAAATCAGAATCAGGTTCTCAAGACAAGGATCGTTCTAATAGATTAAAGAAAATAAACCCTCGTTTCTTCATCTTCATCTTCAAGAACAATGATGAACAGATGATGTTTTTTTCGGAGAATGTGGTGGATTGCGGTGGTTTGGGTCTAGGGTTGTCAGAAAGAGAAAAGGAGGGGGAGAGAGCCTGATACAATCATTTTTTACCCATAGTATATGATCCGTATAATAGTATACGGCCCGTATCACAAATCGTATACATTGTATACGATCCGGTAAAAAAAAATTTAACTTTGTGTATACGGGCCGTATAATTGTATACGGCCCGTATTCTTATGGTAAAAATTGGTTTATTCTCTTTAATCTATTAGAACGATCCAAAAACGAAAGGGATTTCGAGTAGTTGGTATTAAACCAATGATTTGTTGACTCATAAACCCTTGAATCCCAACGCTTTTCTAAAAGAGCCTGTATTAGAAACCATCCTATGTCTGTATTAGATCTCTACACAAACTCTTCTACATCTTTTAACCAATTGTCCATCACTTAAGACCTTGAAACCGGTGATAAATTTGTGTATCTGAATCAGGTTCTCTGCCTTAGATCGGTCATTCCTTTGTGATACATGAACGTTGTATTCTTGTCTTTCAACGTATACAGAATCAGGTTCTCAAGACAAGGATCGTTCTAATAGATTAAAGAGAATAAACCCTCGTTTCTTCATCTTCATCTTCAAGAACAATGATGAATAGACGATGTTTTTTTCGCAGAACTGTTGGTATATGTCGACCACAACGAGAACAGTGCAGTGACAGTTGAGTCTCCTCCTTCGTGGTGGATTAATACGAATAAGATACCTTTGAGATACTTCGTGTTAGTTTGATTTGAATTTTGAAAGTGACAAATTGATGTATCTGGTGGGGGTGATATAGTAATTTTCAATAATGTAGGAAGGATTGTAGTAGTACGACATTGGAATCAGGTTCTCAAACAAACCAACAAAATCCTGATAGTGAAAAACATCAGCAACCATTTTTTCTTTTCCTTCAATTTCGAGAACAATCTCCCTGTGTATGTGCTTGTGCTGTAGAAACCGGATTGTTGGACTTCTTATTCCTAATGTACGCCTCAATTCATCTTTTTTACTCTTTTCTTCGATCTCAACAAATCTTTTCAGTAATCAGTACGCAACAAAGAGACCACCTTGTTAATTTTAGAGTATTTTTAGCTTATGTTGATGGATAACGCAAACAAGTTCTCCATAGTTTGTTATTCAGATCTCTATTCGGTCATCGTTCCAAACTGCAACACACGATAAGTTTAAACTTTATAGTGTGTGATTTGACCAGGAGATGATTGTACGAAAAGTTTCTTACGAAATGTACGTGACAAAACAAGTATGATGGGAATTAAACGCATGTATGTGACAAAACAAGGATCGTTCTAATAGATTAAAGAGAATAAACCAAGTACAAATCATCTGCTTTCTGAATCTGAATCTAAATGTTAACTTTGACTCATAAACCCTTAAATCCCAACTCTTCTCTAAAAAAATTTGTTCCTTTCCTTTTCATGAGGTAAAACCGGTTCCAACATCAAGGGTTGTTTTTTCACCCTGTGTGAGCATTGGAAGCCCGACAAACAGTCTTGCAATTACGTCTTCAATCAAGACCGCATTGTTAATTTTAATGATGATTCGAAACATTTCGAATAACTAGTAGAAGAACCCGACACGTCTTCTATGATGATTCGAAACATTCACGAACCACAGTGGACTCAGACTCATACTACTCACCCTCCCCTGAGGAAAGGTTTTCCCGACGACTCAAGATAAAGCAGTTGGTTTGTGTTCATATCAGCGTTGTTTATCACCCTGTGTGATGTCGCAACCCTCGATCCCTTATCTGTCCCGGGAACGGGCGGACGTGAACACAGTTGTGGTGGTATCAGGTTATTTAATCTTGCAGCGGAATTTACATCAGGACCGTAGTTAGGAAATGTTTATCAGAGTAAAACCACAATATTTCATATTAATAATCACATGGGTAAAACCCAAGTTTCTTATTACAATACATTTATAGGGATAAACCCTATCTTTATTGAATTTAAAACATCGTTTATTAGGTAACTTTTATAGCCACATTATCCCCAAGCCTTTAGTGCTCTCCAGCTGGCTTTTTACTAATTGGCTGTCACATTGGGTTACCTGAAACGCGTTTTAAAAACATTTGCCAGTCGGAAATACTGGTGAGTGAATCCCAGTTTAATCAAGAAACATTTTATCAATTAAAACAGTATTGAGAGCGATCACATTGTTTATATCTACACAATTACTCCGTTAGTACTGTCAACCCTGACTTGTGCGTCATATTACCCATTGGCTAACTCATTGTCCAATGGTAACGTACTGTCAACCTTGACTTACTACTCACAGTGTAGTAAATTTTGTATACAAAACCCCAACATACCGGCAGTAATTGAAGAACTACAAAGACTCAATCACTGCTAAATTTCATTGTAAAATAATTAAGGTTTTGTAAAAACTGTTAACAAAAAGGAGGTTACTCACATTGCTATCTTAATCTTCTTGTAAGGGTTTCCTGGATATAATCTATAATTTATACAAATGTACATTGGTTAGTATCATAACCTTTTGAAAATATTAATGATACCCTCCCCGAGACGGCATTCCAACAACTACGTCGGGCAGAACCACGACAGTTGTTACGGAACCCTAAATCAATCGGGCAGCGTAAGTATTACGAAACTGGGGTTATAATACTTACAACGGAGCAGAACCTCGCTAATTAGGGGTATAATACCCAACTATTATGCTTATAACTTCAGAAATTCGAGATTGAGAATTGAGAATGAGCGACGGAAAACGAAAACTGATGCGTTCTATTTATAGTGCTGAAATTGGACTTTCAGGCGGCCCGCGTAAGGTAAGGCTAAGCCTTACGCGGCCCGCGTCAACATATGGTCAACATATAGCTTGTCCTGGTCAGTGTATAGGTCCGCCACGATGTCGACACGTGTCAGCTCAGGGTGTCTCCGCATCATTGATCTCTCGCGGCCCGCGTTAACTAACAAAGACTCTTACGCGGCCCATATTAACTTAAGAAATCAGCGGAGTCAGGTTCCAGACTTGATACCACCCGCGTGAACTGTTGGAGTGGGTCTATGCGGCCCGCCTCAACTGAATATTTAGGGTTTTTAATTTATTTTAAATGCTATAACGTATTTTGGGCTCGGTTTACACATACGGGGTGTATTATAAGACATATTGGGATATTCTAAAATATACTAGAGTGTTGGACATATTATAAGGGTGTTGGTTTTACCGAGGGTTGTTACATTCTCCCCACCTTGTTTTAAAGCTCGTCCTCGAGATCTACTGGAATAAATATGGATATTTCCTTTGCATTTCGGATTCAAGCTCCCATGTATACTCAGGTCCTCTTTTGGAGTCCCACTTCACTTTGACTAGAACTAGTCTCTTGTGTTTTAGATTCTTGACTTTCCTGTCTTCAATTTGTAGGGGTCTTTCTACAAACTTGAGTTGTTCATTTACCTCTATATCCTTAAGAGGTACTATCAATGATTCATCAGCTAAACACTTTTTGAGATTAGATACATGAAACACATCATGTATTCCTGCCATTTCTTCTGGCAGTTGTAGCTGATAGGCTACAGGTCCTATTTTTCTAATAATCTCAAAAGGTCCAACATACCTGGGACTTAGTTTTCCCCGTTTGATGAATCATACCACTCCTTTCCAAGGAGAGACTTTCAACAATACTTTATCTCCTACTTGAAACTCCAATGGCTTACGTCGGTTATTAGCATAACTCTTTTGTCGATCACGTACTGCTTTCAGTCGTTCCTTGACTTGAATAATCTTGTCAGTTGTTTCTTGCACTATCTCAGGTCCAGATAGTTGTTTTTCCCCAATTTATGCCCAACAGACTGGGGTTCGACACTTTCTTCCTTAAAGTGCTTCGAATGGTGCAACATTGATACTTGTGTGATAACTATTATTATAAGAAAATTCTATTAAAGGTAAGTGATCATCCCAATTACCTCCAAAATCAATTACACAAGCTCTAAGCATGTCCTCCATTGTCTGAATTGTTCTTTTGCTCTGTCCATCCGTTTGAGGATGATAAGCTGTGCTCAATTTTAACTTAGTTCCCATTGCTTTTTGGAAACTTGACCAAAAATGAGAGTTAAATCGACTATCCCTATCAGAAACAATTGATAAAGGAATGCCATGTAAAGAAACAATTTCATTTACATACAATTTAGATAATTGTTCCATACTAATTGTTTCCTTCATTGGTAGGAAATGAGCTGACTTGGTTAGCCTATTGTCACACCCCAATTTCCACGTATTACCGGTGGGCCCGGTAGGGGAGTATCGTGACATGGTTTGTAACATATTAGTCAAACAACATAATATTTAAATGCACAGCGGAAGCAAAGTATAGATTCATTTCAACCAAACAATATTGTAATATTAAGTATCACAAATAGTTGAATATAAATCCACAGGTAGATCTAAATAAAAGGAAACAATGTTCAACAGTCTATGACATCCAAGCTTGCGAGACTTATTGTGGATGCTAGGAGAAAAGCCAGCCTATTACGCGTAGTACCTGCACTTAACCTTTTTGAGAAAATACGCCAGTTTACACTGGTAAATACAATCAACCGACTCATTTTGAAAAGAGTTTATGAAAATGAATTTAAGGCACAAGGCACAAATAATATTTTATAACTTGGGATAATTATTTGAATATAATACTTGTAAAGGATTTACATGTTTCTTATGCGTTCAGTAGCCCGGATCGAGCCGGGTTAAAGATCAATGGACACACCACATTAATTATATGAAACACCGACGGGCGTACGCCTACGCCCCGTGCTTAGGTCGTGGCCATTTCATAAAATGATGCCAGGGATATCCGGGACACGGTCATTAACCCCCCAAAGGCTTTAAGCAAACAAAACAATTTAAACGAGACATCTCAATACTTTAACCATCATACAATTAAAGATTCAATGCCCGACCAAGCGGTATTTTATATACCGTACCCCAAGCCCGTATAGGGAAAATAAGTTAAAAGTATTTACCTGAGCAAGTATAAATCAAAATTAGCGAGTCCAAGTATCTTATACTGGTCCTCCGAATCTGGAACGAAGGTTTATAATAACATATTAGAATCCTAACGGGTCTTTAGTTAAGCTTAAGCTTAGACCGGTTAGTTTTAAAGATACGGTTCGTACGCACGATTAAGCGAAGACCGGATAGAATGTGATTTAGACCCGACAAGTTTGAAGACTTGCTTAATATGGGTATATTATACACATTCTGGATTTTGAGATAAACCGATGAGGTTTGACCCGTTTCGGCTAATTTATGTAAACTAGTTACATAAACCGAACCGAACGCGTATGAAGCGTAACGGGTAACCATAAGAGTCCTAAACATGTTTCCTAAGTTAACATGCCTTAAATATGTTGTGATATCAGTAGGATACCTTTCATTATGCCCAAAACGAGTTTAATCTCATATTAAGCCCCGTAGGGGTATTTTGGTCATTTTAAAGATTATAAAAGGGATTAATTAAGCTTCTGTGAACCGGGTCTGAATAAGTCAGAAAAATAGTTTATTTTAACAGGTTATAACATTTGGTTATAAGTCTTATATGCCAAAATAGTTTTAAACCCAAACTATGCGTTTAATACGCGTATAACGCCGTTTTAAGCGACGTACGGGTTAAAATAGGATTCTGAGTTTTCTGATCAGTTAAACAGGTTCAAAATACTTCATTTATTATTTAAAATCAGTAGCAATTGGATTGGCGTTAAAAGGATTTGTAAAACTCATTTTATGGCTTAAAAGGGTATATTCGGTATTTACCGAATCAAGGCACTAATCCTTGCTTATGATCAGTTTAAAAATAATTAAAAATCTTCAAAAATCCCAAAATATTATATTACATCAGTGGGTAAAAGGTTTGGTGTCAAAAATTGGGTTTAGATAGGCTTTACGCTAATGACGCCGTTTAATTACTAAGAAGCGTTCTAATTACGTCATTAGGCATAACTCCTAATCTAGACGACTAGACCTCCAACTGATGTGAAAATTTAGAGACATGTTTTATAATCAGTAACAAAGATTATTGTACTTTCACATTTCCAAAATTCTCGTTGTATGGTCATAAGGGCATTATGGTCAATATTTAAGCACTTAACGGAAACGTCGGACAATTAAGGATTTAAGTGGTATAAACGCAGAGGGTTATACACACATGTAACTAGGTCCTAATGGAACTTTAAGGCATGTCTAAACCTATCAAAACCGGGTCAGAACCGAAGTCAAAGTAGAAAGTCAAACTATGGGCCCTTCGGTTCCGAATCGATCTTAAACAGAAAGTTGTCGAATCAAATAAGCTTAGACAAGTTCTTATACTTATTATCAGGTTATATGAATGATAAAACAGGTTACACGCCTTCTATATCGCTAATTACGCGTTTAATGGTTCTGTTGACTTTTTCGTAAGAAGTTTGACCCGTCATTTGACCCGGCTAGATCGGGAATCAGAGGGTGCCCTTTTAAGGGTTAATTGCCCACATAATTACCAACTTATAACAACTTTCATTTCGACAAAACACTGGACCGTTTGTGTTTTATCGTTAAGTCAAACCGTAATTACAACGGTTTGACTTTTAAGTTAAATACTAAGCATAACTTAATTAGAGAAGGTTAAACATACTTACACGTGTCTAATGGATGATTAGGAAGGCTTGAGAATGGTCCTTATGCTCCAGAAGTCTTCAAGAAATGCAGATGAGAAGTGTGGTTGAAATGTTGCAACATAACAACCTTATATAGTGACTTTGATCATCATAGATTGTTGCCAAAGGAGTCTATACATGTCCCTTGATCAATTACATGTGCCCCTAAGGACTAAAAACAAGCCTAGGCAGCCCATGGTATGCAAAACTAGTGATCAAAGTCGGTTAAGTGGGCTGCAGGACATCTGTGCATTTTTTCTGATCAGACAAGGCAGTCGCGTAGCGCGACTGCAAAGGGGTTTAGTGCTCGCGCTACGCGAGCACATGGTGACCTGCCAAACAAGTTTTCATTAATTGCATTTCAGTCCCTGGTCCTCCAAAAGGTCGCTTTCTCATTGTTTCTTGCATTCTAAGCCTTTACTTTTGACATTTAGGGGCTTTAAGACTTATACCCACTTTGTGAAGTCCTTGGCCACTTTGTGTTTACCCGAAAAGTCATAAATTTCCATGTTGACGCTTCTAACCCCTCGTACACGAATTTTATCATAACTTTCTCATACGATAACGAAACTTGGTGATATTTTTATCACACATTCTAGTGAGCATAATTAATCGTTACAAAGCTTCGGGTTTGCTAAAAGGTCACTCAGAGGTATATCTTAAACATGTTGACACATTTAACCCCTGTAGTTTGTAATCTCTCACTTTCTTTCACAATTCGCTTCTTATGATCCATGATTTATTTGTTTGAAGGTATGAGCATCATGTAGGGCTAATGTACAATATATTTATTCACTGTTGACATTTTGAACTCGTATATTCACATACTTTCCATGATTGTCAACTTTAATCCTTTTATATCATTCTTTCACACGTTCAAACATATGACACGTGTCAACACTTTATAGGACGTGAATTTTCGAGGTGTTACATCCTCACCCCCTTAAAAGAAATCTCGACCTCGAGATTTACTGAAACAAATGAGGGTATTTCTCTTTCATAGTGGACTCTACCTCCCATGTGTATTCGGGACCTCTACGGGCATCCCATTTGACCTTTACAATCGGTACATGCTTCCTTCGAAGCTTCTTAACCTGTCGATCCTCGATCGACAATGGTTTCTCCACAAATTTCAAGCTCTCATCTATATGCACATCCGTATGTGGTATAACCAGTGATTCATCAGCGAAACACTTCTTCAGATTGCAGATGTGGAATACATTATGAATACCACTGAGCTCTTTAGGTAAGTTTAACTTATAGGCAACTGATCCGACTCGTTCGATAACCTCAAAAGGTCCTATGTATCTCGGGCTCAACTTGCCTTTCTTACCAAACCGCATCACTCCCTTCCAGGGTGATACTTTAAGTAAGACTTTATTACCTACTTCAAAGTGAAAAGATTTACGCTTGGGATCAGCGTAGCTCTTTTGCCTATCTCGGGCAGCTTTGAGACGGTCACGAATTTGGACAATCTTGTCCATCGTTTCAAAGACTATCTCCGGTCCTGATAACTGGACATCTCCAACTTCCGCCCAACAAACGGGCGTTCTACACTTTCTACCGTATAAGGCCTCGAAAGGCGTAGCCTTAATGCTGGTGTGGTAGCTATTGTTGTAGGAGAACTCAATTAGTGGTAGGTGGTTATCCCAACTACCACCCAAATCAATCACACATGCACGAAGCATGTCTTCCAACGTTTGAATAGTACGCTCACTCTGACCGTCTGTCTGAGGATGGTAAGCCGTACTAAAATTCAAACGCGTGCCCAAAGATTGTTGGAAGCTTTTCCAAAAATGTGACGTGTATCTAGTATCTCGGTCAGAGATAATAGACACAGGTATGCCATGTAAGGCTACAATCTTATCAACGTATAACTGGGCTAACATGTCGGAGCTGTAAGTCTCCTTAATGGGTAGGAAATGTGCTGACTTAGTCAGTCTATCAACTATCACCCATATTGTGTCATTTCCTTTCCTTGTCTTGGGTAACTTGGTGATGAAATCCATAGTTACCATTTCCCACTTCCATGTAGGAAGTTCAGGCTGTTGTAGTAAACCTGACGGTTTCTGATGTTCTGCTTTTACTTGCGCACACGTTAAGCATTTAGCTACATAGGCGGCTACAGACTTTTTCAAGCCTATCCACCAATAATTTGCCCTTAGATCCTGGTACATCTTATCTGCTCCAGGATGAACGGAATATTTAGAGCTATGGGCTTCCTGGAGGATAACATCTCGGAGTCCTCCATAAATTGGAACCCATATTCGTCCATTCAATCTCAGAATTCCGTCCTTGCTAAGAGATAACTGCTCCTCAGTTACTCCTAGCTTTTCGTTAGGATAGTTAGCTTCCAACACAGCTTCCTTCTGTGCAGCTAACAACCTTTCATTCAAACTGTTCTTTATTTCAATGCTCTTGGCATTGATTCGAATAGGTTTCACCCTTTCCTTCCGACTCAAGGCATCGGCGACTACATTCGCCTTGCCGGGATGGTATCTTATTTCACAATCGTAATCATTCAGAGTTTCCATCCAATGGCGTTGTCTCATGTTCAAGTCCTTCTGATTGAACAGATGTTGAAGGCTCTTGTGATCAGAATAGATCACACATTTGATTCCATATAAGTAGTGCCTCCAAAGTTTTAGTGCGAATACAACGGCACCCAACTCTAAGTCATGGGTGGTGTAATTCTTTTCGTGCACCTTTAACTGGCGTGAAGCATAGGCAATGACTTTGCCTTTCTGCATAAGCACACATCCCATCCCGGTGTGTGATGCATCACAATAAACTACAAACTCCTCGATTCCATCAGGCAATGTCAGTACTGGAGCATTGCTCAACTTTTGTTTCAGAATATCGAAGGATTCCTGCTGCGTAGGACCCCAGTCAAACTTAATCTTCTTACGCGTTAGCGAAGTCAGGGGTGCAGCAATCCTTGAGAAGTTTTCTATGAATCGCCTATAGTATCCTGCCAAACCTAGGAAGCTACGTATTTCTGTAGGCGTCTTTGGCTCATGCCAATTCATGACAGCTTTTACTTTAGCGGGATCTACTTGGATACCATGCTCACTAACAACATGTCCAAGAAATTGGACTTCTCGAAGCCAGAATTCACACTTCGAGAACTTGGCATAAAGCTTTTCTTTATGAAGTAGTTCCAGAATGTAATGAAGATGCTTCTCATGGTCAGCTTGGTTCTTCAAGTAGATGAGAATGTCGTCGATGAAAACGATGATGAATTTATCTAAGTATGGCTTGCAAACGCGATTCATGAGATCCATGAACGCGGCAGGTGCATTAGTGAGCCCAAAAGGCATCACTAGGAACTCGTAATGACCATAACGAGTCCTAAATGTTGTCTTGGGTACGTCTTCATCTCTAACCTTCAGTTGGTGATAGCCTGACCTTAAGTCAATCTTAGAGAAGAAACTTGCCCCTTGAAGTTGATCGAACAGATCGTCGATTCTGGGCAAAGGATACCTATTCTTGATAGTGACCTTATTAAGCTCACGGTAGTCGATGCACAGACGCATCGATCCATCCTTCTTCTTGACAAATAAAACTGGTGCTCCCCAAGGAGACGAACTAGGTTTGATGAAACCTTTGGCTAGCAAATCATCCAACTGTATTCTCAATTCCTTCATCTCTGTTGGTGCCAACCTATAAGGCGCCCTTGCTACCGGTGCTGATCCAGGAATAATGTCAATTCTGAATTCTACTTGCCTATCTGGTGGCAAACCAGGTAGTTCTTCAGGAAAAACTTCAGGGTATTCAGAAATGACGGGGATATCCCCAATCTTGGGCTTCGGCTCATTAATAATCACTTGTGCCATGTAGATGACACAACCCTTTTTCAAACACTTAGAGTCCTTGAGCATAGACATTTGCTCAGGCAGCCCATACTGGGTGTCTCCCTGGATAGTAAGTGATTCACCAAACGGAGTCTTGATCACCACTTGCTTCTTATTGCAAACAATCTGGGCCTGGTTATGAGATAACCACTCCATACCCAAAACTATGTCGAAACCGGCTAGTTTCAAAGGAAGTAGGGATAAAGGAAAAGAGTGGTTCTTAATGGATATGAAACATCCATCTAATATGGCTGAGGCGGTTTCTAAAGTGCCATCTGCTAGTTCCACCTCATACTTCACACTTAAGGTCTTAACAGGTAATTTCAACAATTCACAAAACTTATTATCTACGAACGACTTATCAGCGCCTGAATCAAATAATACTCTCGCATAAACATCATTTACGAGGAAGGTACCTGTTATCACATTTTCGTCCTTGACGGCTTCCTTAGCATCCATCCTGAAGACCCTAGCATTGGTCTTCTTGGCCTCTTCAGGCTTCTTGGCGTATTTTGGGCAATTGGTCTTGATGTGCCCCTTTTCATTGCAACCGTAGCAGGTCGCATCCTTCATCTTTTTGCAATCCAAGGTCTTGTGTTCCTTGGACTTGCATAACCCACATGCAAAAGTTTTTGATTGTGAATGCGAATTCGATTCATACCTGCACTTCCCAAAGTGCTGTCTCTTGCAGATTTTACATCTGGGTTTTTCACCCGTCTGCTGACCATCCTTCCTAAATCCTGACCCCTTCTTATGGTCATTGTTTCCCTTCTGCTTCTTGTCTGAACGTCGTGAGTTGTTATCCTCACGCTTCCTCTTTTCGGTATCAGCGTTCCTCTGCGATTTCTGCCTGACCGCATCCAAGGTAAGAGACAATGATATGTCCGCTGCAGACCGAAAAGTAGCTGGTCTAGAGGCCTTCACACTTGCCTTGATCTCCGGGGCCAAACCCCCATTGAATCGAGCTATACGTTTGGGTTCCGGAGTTACCAAATATGGAACTAACCTTGACAAGGTGTTGAAACTGGTAAGGTAGGCCTGACAGTCTAGGTTTCTCATGACCAGCGACAAGAAGTCAGCTTCAATTTTGTCAACCTCATGCTGAGGGTAGTAGTTTTCCTTGATTAGTGCCATGAACTGTTCCCAGGTCATATTGTATAACGGAATTTTCCCCGTAGCTTGAATCAAAGATCTCCACCAAGCTAATGCTTCCCCCTTAAAAGACTGAGACACGAATTTCACAATATCCCTTTTATCACAACCACTGATATCCACAACCGTATCCATCTCGTCCAACCAAGTCATGCAATCTACTGCTCCTTTTTCCCCAGTGAAATCCCTGGGTTTGAACGAAACGAAGTACTTATAGGAGCAACCCTTATTACGGGGTTCCTGATTCGGTATGTCTCTTTGGGATGGAGCACTCCTCTGGTTTGATGAGTGGTTAGAATTACTGTTGTGGGCAGTGTGGGTCCTGGAGGGTGTTCTAGAGTGTGGTGCAGATTGGGTCCTTGCACGGGTACCACTAGATTCATGGAGCTGTCTATCCATAGCTCGATTTACGGCATTATCTATCATTGCCTGTAATTCTGCACCCGCCACATTTACTCGGGCATTATCATGCTCTCTCCCTGGGTGACTATTGATCTCGTTTGAGTCGGCCATGTAGCTTGAACTGTTACATATTGACAATAATTTATTGGTGAGTTTATTATAGAATTGTCTTTTATGGCAATTTTATTAACCGTGGTAAACATAGACCATATATGGTTAATTTATTACTCACATTTATTTAGGATTTCTAATATAATTTATCCTAATTATAAAAAAATAACAGTTTTATTAGCACATAAGGCCTAGTCACAGGGACAATTTAAATCATAAGCTATGATTTCAGAGAATCAAAGCATGAAGGTTTGAACAAAGTTCATTACCTTTATCAGACAGGGTCACAGACTATTACTGTCTTTTGTCTCATATTAAAATGAGAAGGGCCCGCAGGCATTATATTACCAATGAATGGTAAAAAGAATTGATAATCTTTATTGATGATTTAAACCCATGATCTATAGATCATTGGTTTAGGTTAGGAATCTTTTGAAGAATCCTATTATAAGCATGACGTGTGTGATTTTGATGGATCACAACTGCCAGGAGCGTTAACATGTTTTCAGATGTTAACAGGGATTTGAATCTTTTGAACGGGTTTTACCATCTTGGCCAGGTCTTAAAATGACATGCAGGCTAGGTTATACCTTTAAGATCCTTAATTAATAATTTAAAATAGGCAGATAGATTTTTAAAAGGAATGATTCAGATTTATTTATTTCATATATAATTTAATTATGCATAACATAGCAAAGATGAAATTTATAAACTTACATTCCATTAAATTTAAAAGTAGTACACTTTGCCCTAAACGGGACTTTTCACAGAAACACTTGCCCACGCAGGAGCTATACTAATAATACAAGTCCTCGCAGGGACTGTTTACAAAAACAAATGTCCACGCAGGGGCTAATAGAGACAAGTCCTCGTAGGGACTAAGTACAAAGATAGATGTCCACACAGGGACTACATACACACGTAAATAAATGTCCACGCAGGGACTTCATTTAAACAAGGAAATACAATAATACATATTGGGATTTAACGATCCCATTTCTTCTTTCCCTTCAGTAAACTTGCCAAACCACTCATGAATCCCTGATTCTTCCTACGCTCTCTCTAGAGGTCTCGCTCAACCCTGTCCAGCCTATGACGGAGATCCTCCTGCTCTGGCGGGGAAAACCGTGGTGGCTGATGCTGAAGAGGTGGCTGAGCAGGTGCTTGATACCCACGAGCTGGGTATCCCACTCCCCAGGGTGTTCCATAAGGTCCTTCTGGGTGAAGGGCATTGTAGTCTGCTGCCACTTGGTATGGGTCGGCCTCGGCATAGTTATAGTAAGTGTATGCTGGCGGTCCGTATGGATTGTAAGCTGCTGGACCAGTATATGCAGGGATAGGGTTGCCAAAATCCGGTGATGGCGGTGCAATAGGTGCCGAATTCACCTCTGATACTGGAACTGAAGGTCCACCCATCTGTGGATCTTCATAAAGTGGCGGGTAGTGGCTGCCACTAGAGTGTTGAGGGGTGCTGAAATGAAAATCCCCTCCTCTTGCGGACATCCGTGCGCCAGTCCTCCTACGTCTTGGTGGTTCTGGAGGAGCTAGATGAACTGGTGGCGGTGGAGGCGGTGGCGTGACTGCCACGAAACGTGGATCCCCAGAGGGATCTTGCTGCTGCTGCTGCTGATGAGGCGATGAATGGTGAGATGGTGTAAAGTACCACTCACACCGATCGAACCGTGCCTGATGACTAACCGGACCTTGGTATGGTGTTCCGTGAAAAGACGAACCATCAGAGATCTCAACAGGATGGTTCGGGGTTCCGGTTGCAGGCTCGACGGGATCTGTATCCTCGTCCATGTCCATCGCTTGATCACCTGAAAAATGATCCTCCGGTCCTAGTGGGTTAAAGCCCCTTGTTCTGGTAGGTAGTCCGCCGGGTTAAACTGGCCCCGAAAGACAGGAGTAGGGTCATCGAAGGAACGGTACGATAAGGATCACTGTAGAGGTATGTATGAAGGTTGCGGGTTGTTGGGCTCATTCTCGGACTGAGGCCCATAGGAGTGATGATATGGAGGCGTTGAGCTATACGACGTAGATCGTCTGGCAGGCTCCTCATAAATCCTCCAACGTTCTCGCGGATCTACACTCCTTGTAGAAGAAGGAGTTCGCCGGTGCGAAGGCCCGGCTTCGTGGTCGTTAGGGGCGCTGATCGGCCCTTTGCCTCGTCCTCCTCGCCGGAATCTTGGCGGCATTGTTAACCTGTCTATATAAACAAAGGTAACAACAAGGAAAAATAAAGGACAAAGTTAAAATAAAATAAAAAAAACATTTTGGATTATTCCTAAGTTCTTTGTCTAGACTCGAAGATTTAGGAATGTGCAATTGTGTCATTGAGATTAAACACAAAAGGCTAGTGTTTAATTCACTCAATGTTGGCTCTGATACCAACCTGTCACACCCCAATTTCCACGTATTACCGGTGGGCCCGGTAGGGGAGTATCGTGACATGGTTTGTAACATATTAGTCAAACAACACAATATTTAAATGCACAGCGGAAGCAAAGTATAGATTCATTTCAGCCAAACAATATTGTAATATTAAGTATCACAAATAGTTGAATATAAATACACAGGTAGATCTAAATAAAAGGAAACAATGTTCAACAGTCTATGACATCCAAGCTTGCGAGACTTGTTGTGGATGCTAGGAGAAAAGCCAGCCTATTACGCGTAGTACCTGCACTTAACCTTTTTGAGAAAATACGTCAGTTTACACTGGTAAATACAATCAACCGACTCATTTTGAAAAGAGTTTATGAAAATGAATTTAAGGCACAAGGCACAAATAATATTTTATAACTTGTGATAATTATTTGAATATAATACTTGTAAAGGATTTACATGTTTCTTATGCGTTCAGTAGCCCGGATCGAGCCGGGTTAAAGATCAATGGACACACCACATTAATTATATGAAACACCGACGGGCGTACGCCTACGCCCCGTGCTTAGGTCGTGGCCATTTCATAAAATGATGCCAGGGATATCCGGGACACGGTCATTAACCCCCCAAAGGCTTTAAGCAAACAAAACAATTTAAACGAGACATCTCAATACTTTAACCATCATACAATTAAAGATTCAATGCCCGACCAAGCGGTATTTTATATACCGTACCCCAAGCCCGTATAGGGAAAATAAGTTAAAAGTATTTACCTGAGCAAGTATAAATCAAAATTAGCGAGTGCAAGTATCTTTTACTGGTCCTCCTAATCTGGAACGAAGGTTCATAATAACCTATTAGAATCCTAACGGGTCTTTAGTTAAGCTTAAGCTTAGACCGGTTAGTTTTAAAGATACGGTTCGTACGCACGATTAAGCGAAGACCGGATAGAATGTGATTTAGACCCGGCAAGTTTGAAGACTTGCTTAATATGGGTATATTATACACATTCTGTATTTTGAGATAAACCGATGAGGTTTGACCCGTTTCGGCTAATTTATGTAAACTAGTTACATAAACCGAACCGAACGCGTATGAAGCGTAACGGGTAACCATAAGAGTCCTAAACGGGTTTCCTAAGTTAACATGCCTTAAATATGTTGTGATATCAGTAGGATACCTTCCATTATGCCCAAAACGAGTTTAATCTCATATTAAGCCCCGTAGGGGTATTTTGGTCATTTTAAAGATTATAAAAGGGATTAATTAAGCTTCTGTGAACCGGGTCTGAATAAGTCAGAAAAATAGTTTATTTTAACAGGTTATAACATTTGGTTATAAGTCTTATATGCCAAAATAGTTTTAAACCCAAACTATGCGTTTAATACACGTATAACGCCGTTTTAAGCGACGTACGGGTTAAAATAGGATTCTGAGTTTTCTGATCAGTTAAACAGGTTCAAAATACTTCATTTATTATTTAAAATCAGTAGCAATTGGATTGGCGTTAAAAGGATTTGTAAAACTCATTTTATGGCTTAAAAGGGTATATTCGGTATTTACCGAATCAAGGCACTAATCCTTGCTTATGATCAGTTTAAAAATAATTAAAAATCTTCAAAAATCCCAAAATATTATATTACATCAGTGGGTAAAAGGTTTGGTGTCAAAAATTGGGTTTAGATAGGCTTTACGCTAATGACGCCGTTTAATTACTAAGAAGCGTTCTAATTACGTCATTAGGCATAACTCCTAATCTAGACGACTAGACCTCCAACTGATGTGAAAATTTAGAGACATGTTTTATAATCAGTAACAAAGATTATTGTACTTTCACATTTCCAAAATTCTCGTTGTATGGTCATAAGGGCATTATGGTCAATATTTAAGCACTTAACGGAAACGTCGGACAATTAAGGATTTAAGTGGTATAAACGCAGAGGGTTATACACACATGTAACTAGGTCCTAATGGAACTTTAAGGCATGTCTAAACCTATCAAAACCGGGTCAGAACCGAAGTCAAAGTAGAAAGTCAAACTATGGGCCCTTCGGTTCCGAATCGATCTTAAACAGAAAGTTGTCGAATCAAATAAGCTTAGACAAGTTCTTATACTTATTATCAGGTTATATGAATGATAAAACAGGTTACACGCCTTCTATATCGCTAATTACGCGTTTAATGGTTCTGTTGACTTTTTCGTAAGAAGTTTGACCCGTCATTTGACCCGGCTAGATCGGGAATCAGAGGGTGCCCTTTTAAGGGTTAATTGCCCACATAATTACCAACTTATAACAACTTTCATTTCGACAAAACACTGGACCGTTTGTGTTTTATCGTTAAGTCAAACCGTAATTACGACGGTTTGACTTTTAAGTTAAATACTAAGCATAACTTAATTAGAGAAGGTTAAACATACTTACACGTGTCTAATGGATGATTAGGAAGGCTTGAGAATGGTCCTTATGCTCCAGAAGTCTTCAAGAAATGCAGATGAGAAGTGTGGTTGAAATGTTGCAACATAACAACCTTATATAGTGACTTTGATCATCATAGATTGTTGCCAAAGGAGTCTATACATGTCCCTTGATCAATTACATGTGCCCCTAAGGACTAAAAACAAGCCTAGGCAGCCCATGGTATGCAAAACTAGTGATCAAAGTCGGTTAAGTGGGCTGCAGGACATCTGTGCATTTTTTCTGATCAGACAAGGCAGTCGCGTAGCGCGACTGCAAAGGGGTTTAGTGCTCGCGCTACGCGAGCACATGGTGACCTGCCAAACAAGTTTTCATTAATTGCATTTCAGTCCCTGGTCCTCCAAAAGGTCGCTTTCTCATTGTTTCTTGCATTCTAAGCCTTTACTTTTGACATTTAGGGGCTTTAAGACTTATACCCACTTTGTGAAGTCCTTGGCCACTTTGTGTTTACCCGAAAAGTCATAAATTTCCATGTTGACGCTTCTAACCCCTCGTACACGAATTTTATCATAACTTTCTCATACGATAACGAAACTTGGTGATATTTTTATCACACATTCTAGTGAGCATAATTAATCGTTACAAAGCTTCGGGTTTGCTAAAAGGTCACTCAGAGGTATATCTTAAACATGTTGACACATTTAACCCCTGTAGTTTGTAATCTCTCACTTTCTTTCACAATTCGCTTCTTATGATCCATGATTTATTCGTTTGAAGGTATGAGCATCATGTAGGGCTAATGTACAATATATTTATTCACTGTTGACATTTTGAACTCGTATATTCACATACTTTCCATGATTGTCAACTTTAATCCTTTTATATCATTCTGTCACACGTTCAAACATATGACACGTGTCAACACTTTATAGGACGTGAATTTTCGAGGTGTTACACCTATCTACAATCACCCAGATTGTATCATTTCCTTTCTTTGTTTTGGGTAATTTAGTAACAAAATCCATTGTTATTAATTCCCATTTCCATACCGGCATTTCTAATTGCTGTAACAAACCTGAGGGTTTCTGGTGTTCAGCCTTAACTTGTGAGCAAGTTAAACATTTAGAAACATAGGCTGCTATATCCTTTTTCATTCCTATCTAACCGTCTTACGAATTATGATGATAGTTTGACTCTTGACAAGTTAGATGGAGACTTGGGAATGAAGCGGGTCAAACGGAGCAAGTACGAAAAGAAAAACGTAATTTTGATGCGAGGTAAGTAAAGCTTACACTCTCTTTTTTATAAAATGTTTAATCATTATAAGGGTTACGAATATGTTAAGCTAATGGTTAAAATGTGGTGTTCCGACGTAGTTGATACGGCTCGGAATAAGTAAAAACGATGAAAAACCATAATGGATGGTAAAAATGGGTAAATGGTGGTATAGTCATGGAATGACAAACATACAACGAGTTTTGAAATGTTGCCCTATGGGATAACTCATAATAATGATGGGGATAAAATGGTAATTAGTTGCGTGACAACCAACGTAAGATAAAGTTAAATGATACCCTACGGCGTAAGCCGAAATGGGTTAAATAACGAAATGGTAAATATATATATACCATTCAAATACAAATGCAAAATGTTTGGTCGTTTAGACCAAACGGGTTAAAGGGCGATTTTAGCGCCATTTGACAAATAACGACTAATAAGTATTGTCGAGTCTAATGCTCACAGGATAAGAACGGCTTACGGAAGTTTGCATTTGCTATAAATTAGCAAAATCATTAAAGCAAGATATTAGAGCGGGTCAATACTTGACCCGAGCCAGGTACACATATTTTAAATTATAGTTAGAAGTAATATGTTGGTCAAATATCAATGAAAGCCCTTCGTCGTAAAATGAGGGACTGAAATTGACCAAAATACCCATGAACGCTAAACCGGGTAAACGGTCTTTATGAGCCGTTTAAGATCGTGTATTATGATAATGTAAGTTGTAGATAAGTATAAAGTGGATTGTGCATAACAAAAGGGAAAGATTTAAACTTAGAAGGTTTAAGTCTTCGAAACGGATCAAAAGAATTATGCGCATAGAATGAGTACTAGCCGCGTAATTCATAAAAGTTACAAACCCGAACTATAGATTTTGAGTTAAGCATGTTGATGTATGCTAAATGGTTAATTAGAAACAAGGTTGTAAACTTTTAAAACAAATGGGTCGAATAAATGAAATAAGAAATTATAAACTAATCGTTTACAATTCAGGTTTCATATGTGGTAAATAGGATAAATTGATGCATATTTTTATTACAAACGCGTAGGAAAAAGAATCACCTAAAACGGACTTGTAGATAAAAAGTTATGACACTTTAAAGATCGTTTTACGATTAAAACCATAGCTGGGAAAAATGCAGGTTTCAGGAACAAAACTGCTGGAAAATCATCTTCCACGCGACACGCGACAGGGAGCAGTAATCCTGGCGCGACACGCGAGGGCGCTCGCGGCACGCGAAAGATCAAGAGGAGTCTGTCGCGTGGCGCGACAGACTAAATTCCGAAATTTTATTTTGTTTTTGATTGTTCGCTACTAGAACTTGATTATACTAATATTTAAGATATCGAAACTAACTTTTAAGTTGGTTTTGATCATAGGTGAATGTGAAGATGTCCCGGATGAAGATCAAGCTCATTGAAGAACCGAACACGATCAAGATACAAGCTTCCGCACATGGTTTCGTCGTCATTTAAAAACGACGAATTTATACATATTGTATTGTATTATTTCAAATCCGAAAATGTTTTAATTTGACTGTATTTTTAAATGTATATGTAATTATAATTACATGTTTATTTACCTAAATAATACGAAAACCCTAAAATAATAGCAAGGGTGTTACAAGTTGGTAATCAGAGCTCATGGTTAAAGAATAAAGTGTGTTCGGTTCGAGGCTTGATCGCAAATTCGGTAAGTACATGTATGTTAATGGTATAACATGTTAAAGTGTTGTGAACAACACATAGGGTTATTGTGTAATACACGTTACCCCAATGAAAACGATAGGTATAGTTATCGAAATCACGTGCGTTGACACGTACAGTAAAAAAAGGCCTTGTATTACAATACAGCCGTTTATTAATGTCGGAATTACTAACCTTTGTGAATGTTTTAATTGAAGGACACTCGCATCTGAAGATGACGAGAGTTGGACAAATTACGGATATGACTGTGAAACGGTCCGATGTATGACAAGCAAAGCATACTCATCAAGGATCTAAATCGCGTAGTGATCGCGAACAAGGTTAACGGGAAAAGAAGCCCGTTAGGGCAAGCATTACCAGGTGCACATTTTAAATTTAATTGCACAAATAGCAATATGCAACAAACATGTAGAGAATGATTGTTGCACCTGTAAATTGAAAACTTGGAAAAACCCGAATAGAAAACCTATCCGGGATATTGTTTCCAAGAGAAACAAATAGAGGCATTACTTACATGGGGTGTAATGTGAAAATTATAAAAAGGTCATGTATACCAGGTGTTGATCGCTTACTCTGGCCAAGTAAGTAGTGAACATGTGGTACCATGAACTTCTTATGATAGACACATTTACGTCTGATGTAGTAAGGGCGGGGTGAATGGGACTAACTTAAATGCTACCCAAATAAATCAAACAAGCAAAATATTTGATAATAATGTAAACGCATAGCCGGGTGACGGAAGCGTATTACATTAGGATAATGAGCCCGAGAGAAGGGACAAAGACCAATATAAATGATGACATAAATGAATAACCTGATGAAAATTCATAAAGATAAGTCATGTTGGACGAAAGAGCCATGGTTGACAAAATGGGCAAGTAAAACCAAAGTATAGATGATCCGCCGGATAATAAAAACGAAGGTATTGCCCATACGAAAAAGATAATCAAAGTTGTTAACTTTAGTCATAGTAAAGCAAGGATGACGATGATAATCGTCACTCAGAATCTATAAGGCCGTCAAGGATGGTCACACAAGGAATAAAAGACATGGTTGAATAAAAGCGATGGATTTCGCTAAGATGACCAAATCAATCGAAGCGAAGTCTTAATGCATACCGGAAGGGTTGCAATGATAACGACTTCGGTAAAACAACCAATTGATAGGTAGGAATTTGAGTGAATGCGTAAACCAAGAGACGGGAACGCGAATTGAAAGTCAAAAGACTCGGGTTTCGAGTCATGACTAAAAGACGATAAGATACTGTAAATAGAAATTTTAATAAATTGCGTTCAACTATTCTAAAGTAAAACGGGTCGAATAAAGAATGAAGTTGGACATTCATAAGTGATGAAATTTCACACGAACAAGTCAAACGAATTAAATGAAGAATAACGCTTGCTAACATAAGTAAGCATGAAATATTAATAAACTTACGCGAGGGGCTAAAAAAAAAAAAAAAACCTTAAGGTAAAAGAACCCGGGTAGTGGGTTGCAAGGAAATACATGTGAGAACCAAATAATGGTAAGCGTAGAACAAATCGACGTGTAGATGGCGTAAAGAGTCATAAAATCGGAAAATTAGTCCAAGAGTAAACGAACGAAGCTTTAGACTACGGTCAAGGCCAACTAAAGTTCAAAAGCGAAAATAAACAATTCCAAACATAATAAGAGATGCTTTGAAGCTATATATGTATATATACATTTGAATATAGACATGGATAAAAGACGATCTACGGGATCATCATAACCTACGGGATTATAAATAGTGTTAAAGTCTACGGGACCAAAAAGACCTTCGGGTCACAAATAGAAAGAAACGAATGGTTGGGGTTCTCACCTTAAAAAGGTGAAAATCTAGAGAAAAAGCTTACGAGGCTAAGTAAAATAACTTGCGGGTCACTTGGATAAAACGAGGAAAACTGGTTGTAACTCCCTGCGTAAAATAATAATGGGAGGTAAAGTTAGTATAAAAGCGATGAGTTTCGCTAAGTTAATCGAATGGGTTAAAGTGAAGAATTTCACTAAAACATTTAAACGGGCAAAATCGACAAAGAATCCACAATTATTTAAATTGTGTTACGCCACAAAAAGGGGGAAGTCATTACCGAAATGACAACAGAAGGGGATAAACCTGTTAACAGACTGATGAGACTAAGTGGTCAAATGACAACCCGGTCAATAAAGATAAAGGATATAAGCTGAAGGTAACGGCCCGCGAGGCCTTACACATGAAAGACGTACGCGTCAATATAAATGAAAACGTTAGATCGAAAGGAACGAGTGAATGTCTTGAAAACGAAACTAGGTTCGTTTAGTCTAAATTAAAAGAAATACGTAAATAAGGTTTCGGGGACAAAACCTCTTTAAGGGGGTAGACTTGTAACACCCCGAAAACGGGTTTGGTAATTAAACCCCGTTAATACTAAAAAGCGGGTATAATACCGTTAGCAGAAAAGATTAAACCGGAAATTATTAGGATTTAAATAAATAAGTTTAATAATAAATAAAACGAGGATAAATACTTTGAGAAAACAAAGTATATAGAAGGCCCGAGTTAACGGGACTTAAAATAAAACGGGTTATGACTTCCCGAACCCATTAAGTTAACTAGGAATAATTAACCTAGTTAGTAATATATGATTAAGTGATGAATAATAAATTATAGTTTCTTTTGAAACAAAATAAACATGAGGGGCCAAAAGGGTTAACTTGAAAGTTAACTAAATAAATAACAAAAAAAAAAAAAACACAGTGTGTGTTCGTAGGATCGACCAGGAGCAGGAGAAAGAGGGGTGAAACCCTAGCTCACCCAAATTCATCAAATTGAAGGCCAAGATTAGCTCGAATCAAATGCATGAACACATAGAAACGATCACCTAGTCGTGGGGATCGTAAGGTATGTCAAATTTTTGATATTTATGAAGTTGAGATTTTTGATGAACTTATGAAAAATCGAAATTCAAGCTTGAATGATTGATGTTTGGCTGAAACTAGGATGAATTCATGTTTAGAAACAAACCCTAGTTGAAAAACTTGATGAATTAGTATTAAAGACTAGGGATTTGATGATTACTCTTGCATGTGCTAAGTGGGTTTTGACTAAATTCGTGTATGTGATGCTTTTAGGAGTTTTGATTGCTAAGAATAAGAGTTATAATGTCATAAACATGTTCAAATTGAAAGCTGAATTCAAACAGTTTCTGATCAGAATTTACAGCCGATTTGTATCGGCTGTAACCTGGACAAAACGTGACAAAAACATGTGTTTCTTGAGTCTAAAATGTAATTCCAGGAAATATCTTTAAAACCCCACTAGAATCGCATTTTTTCGACGAAAATTGAGCGTTTTATGAATTTTTCCGTATCAAAGGTTCAAGCTGCATTTTCTGGCAGAATTTGCAGCCCATTACGAATGTCATAACTCAAATTAGGAATTGAGTTATGATCTCAAATTCTTACTGTATAAAGTTTTAAGTGATTAAAAGAATCTCCAATTGGAATTTCGTCAATCGGATAAACGAGGAATTTTAAATGAATTTTTCCGTAAGCTGCAGTCAGAAGTGACGAATCTGATTGCAGCTTAGTAAATGAATTTTTACGATTTTTTGGTAAAGAGTTAGATCTTGAAATTTTAACACAAGGTCTAACCCTCTGAGAGGTACGCCACATAAAAAAATCATAATTTTTGAAGACTTGTAAACAGGTTAAACAAGTCACCAGAAACAGCCCATTTTCAGTGATATGAAATGCCTAAATGAAATCGCGGCCTACTAGTTAGTATGTAAAATTTGATTTCATTAAGAGTTCGGATGAAATATGCCTAAGTGAGTTCATTGAACCAAATGTGCATTTGAATATGTTGATAAGTCAATTGACTTTAAAAAGTCAAACCGACCAATGATTAGATCAAATGATAATTTTGATATGGTCGAATGATAAATTCGACATAAAACCCGTAGGATGGAATAGTCGTAAATGATTATGACTAATCTAACCGTCTTACGAATTATGATGATAGTTTGACTCTTGACAAGCTAGATGGAGACTTGGGAATGAAGCGGGTCAAACGGAGCAAGTACGAAAAGAAAAACGTAATTTTGATGCGAGGTAAGTAAAGCTTACACTCTCTTTTTTTATAAAATGTTTAATCATTATAAGGGTTACGAATATGTTAAGCTAATGGTTAAAATGTGGTGTTCCGACGTAGTTGATACGGCTCGGAATAAGTAAAAACGATGAAAAACCATAATGGATGGTAAAAATGGGTAAATGGTGGTATAGTCATGGAATGACAAACATACAACGAGTTTTGAAATGTTGCCCTATGGGATAACTCATAATAATGATGGGGATAAAATGGTAATTAGTTGCGTGACAACCAACGTAAGATAAAGTTAAATGATACCCTACGGCGTAAGCCGAAATGGGTTAAATAACGAAATGGTAAATATATATATACCATTCAAATACAAATGCAAAATGTTTGGTCGTTTAGACCAAACGGGTTAAAGGGCGATTTTTAGCGCCATTTGACAAATAACGACTAATAAGTATTGTCGAGTCTAATGCTCACAGGATAAGAACGGCTTACGGAAGTTTGCATTTGCTATAAATTAGCAAAATCATTAAAGCAAGATATTAGAGCGGGTCAATACTTGACCCGAGCCAGGTACGCATATTTTAAATTATAGTTAGAAGTAATATGTTGGTCAAATATCAATGAAAGCCCTTCGTCGTAAAATGAGGGACTGAAATTGACCAAAATACCCATGAACGCTAAACCGGGTAAACGGTCTTTATGAGCCGTTTAAGATCGTGTATTATGATAATGTAAGTTGTAGATAAGTATAAAGTGGATTGTGCATAACAAAAGGGAAAGATTTAAACTTAGAAGGTTTAAGTCTTCGAAACGAGTCAAAAGAATTATGCGCATAGATTGAGTACTAGCCGCGTAATTCATAAAAGTTACAAACCCGAACTATAGATTTTGAGTTAAGCATGTTGATGTATGCTAAATGGTTAATTAGAAACAAGGTTGTAAACTTTTAAAACAAATGGGTCGAATAAATGAAATAAGAAATTATAAACTAATCGTTTACAATTCAGGTTTCATATGTGGAAAATAGGATAAACTGGTGCGTATTTTTATTACAAACGCGTAGGAAAAAGAATCACCTAAAACGGACTTGTAGATAAAAAGTTATGACACTTTAAAGAACGTTTTACGATTAAAACCATAGCTGGGAAAAATGCAGGTTTCAGCAACAAAACTGCTGGAAAATCATCTTCCCCACGACACGCGACAGGGAGCAGTAATCCTGGCGCGACACGCGAGGGCGCTCGCGGCACGCGAAAGATCAAGAGGAGTCTGTCGCGTGGCGCGACAGACTAAATTCCGAAATTTTATTTTGTTTTTGATTGTTCGCTACTAGAACTTGATTATATTAATATTTAAGATATCGAAACTAACTTTTAAGTTGGTTTTGATCATAGGTGAATGTGAAGATGTCCCGAATGAAGATCAAGCTCATTGAAGAACCGAACACGATCAAGATACAAGCTTCCGCACATGGTTTCGTCGTCATTTAAAAACGACGAATTTATACATATTGTATTGTATTATTTCAAATCCGAAAATGTTTTAATTTGACCGTATTTTTCAATGTATATGTAATTATAATTACATGTTTATTTACGTAAATAATACGAAAACCCTAAAATAATAGCAAGGGTGTTACATATAGAGGTAAACGAAAAGTTAAAATTTGTTGAGAAACCTCTTCAAATAGAAGACAGAAAGATAAAATTTCTCAAACATAAACGGTTAGTACTTGTCAAAGTCAAGTGGGATTCAAAGAGAGTATCCGAATACACTTGGGAGCTGGAATCAGAGATGAAGCGAAAGTATCCTCACTTATTCCAATAAATCTCGAGGACGAGATTTAAATAAGGTGGGGAGGATGTAAGGACTCTCAAAATTGTCCTAAAAATACCCGTAAGTAACAACCCGGACCCCTGAAACCCTAAACCATATTAAAGATCAAGAAAAACAAAATTTTGGGTCTCAGGCGGGCCGCGTAAAAGACAAGATATGTCTTACGCGGGCCGCGTCAAACATGTGTTAACCGGATAAGTGTTCCGGATCCACGTGGTGTACAACTGGCTAACCTACTCGTGACAACTCAAGCCTACTCGTAGACTAGGCGGCAACGCGGGCCGCGTAAAGTTTGGGTTGTGGTTTACGCGGGCCGCGTGAGGCCTCAATTTCAGCTATAAATAGCTTGTTGCATGCACAGTCTGATGGTGTCGAAACAAACTTTCAAAAACGAATTGATATTACTCTGAAGTCGAAATTACTTTCAATATTAGCGAGGCGCTGCTCCGATACCGGGTATTAACTCGATCGCTGCTATGATTCAATGTCCGATCGATTAAACTATCCAATGGATGTTTAAGTGCTGCCCACATTAGGGTTTATGCTTTGTCATTCATCGTGAATACGATGGATGTTTAAGTATCGCACTTTGTCATTCGTTGTGAAGGTTTTAATCTCGTGAGTTATCGTAAATGTTGTATTAGTTACTAACCGAGTTCGTGTGCATGTTATTAAATTTAGGTTAAAAGGCTAATCAGTAGGCTAAGCTCTGCTCATATAAATCTGCAATGTGAGTCATTCTCTTTTTATCAAAGTGCTTTATAAATTCTTAAAAGCTTTCAAAGTTATAATTACGTCACCAAATTACAGCCGGTATGTGGGGTTTTGTATACATTACTTGATAACCGTCACCATTGGACAACGGGGCCAAGGGGTGATATGACCATAGTCACAGACACCATTGGACTCTGAGGTTACCGATGGTTGTTCGAGTGACAAATACTGTGGGTAGTTGGTTGATATATGGAAACATTGTAATCGCTCTTAATATTGTAAATTATAACAAACGCGTCGTTTTAGTAAAAATGATGATTCACCAGTATTTTCCGCTGACAAAACCTTTTTCAAACATGTTTCAGGTGATCTGTTGTGATCCAGGAAAAGTGTCGCGAAGCACTACAAGCTTAAGGAAGCGGCTGATTATAAAATAAAGAAACATGTTTTGTAAAATAAAGATTTCTCCGTGAAATCTTATGATTGTAAATTACCGGGGTTTTATCCCGAGTTGTGAAATAAAATAATCGGGAAAATTGCAGTTTTAAAAAGGATCCTGAAGAAAACTTCCGCTGTTAACTCAATTAAATAAATACCACGGGATTTTCTGTCCCGCGGCTCCTGAAATGGGTCAAACCGGGTCCGGGGCCGTGACAGTAGTCCTGGTAATTCTTCTGGAAAGACATCTGAAAACTGAGATACTACTGGAATATCTTTTAGTTCTTTTCCTTTAGTGTTAGTGATTATAGAAATCAAATACACTATAGAACCTTTTCTTATAGAACTTGCAGTTTTCATCACAGATATGAATTTAGTGGATCTAAACGGTTTATCTCCTTTAATTGTGATCGTTTTACCTTTCGGTGAATTCATTTGTATTGACTTTTGATCACATAAAATACTGGCTTTATTGGCTATTAACTAATCCATTCCTAAAACAACATCAAATCCTGCCAGATTCATTGGATAAAGATTTGCAATAAATTTCTGATTTGAAATTTCTATACTTGCTCCCTGCAAGATTTCAGAAATTCTAATGGTTTCTCCATTGGCTGTCTCTACTAAGCATTCTTGTGGTAGTTTAGTTAATGACTGATTTAGAATTTTGCAAAATGAAGTATTGATAAAACTTTGGTTCGCACCAGAGTCAAATAATACTTTAGCAAATATATCATTAACTAAAAACGTACCAGCTATAACGTCTGGAATCATCTTGGCTTCATCTGCAGTCAGAACAAATGCTCTAGCATTTTTAGTATTCTTGTTGTTTGCAGCTGGGGCCAATTTCGGACAGTTTGGCCTGATATGGCCTTTTTCTCCACAGTTGTAGCATAATCCATTACTGGATTTCCTCTTGCAATTTTCTTCCTTATGTCCTGGCATCTTGCAATAATTGCAGAGAATGGAGCATTTTCTCGAATGCTTTTTCTTGGAGACCTTACAGTATGGTGTAGAGGTAGAACCTACGTTCCTACGGTTGAAATTTCCAGAACGAAATTCTTGAGTAAGCCTTTGGGTTAGGTTCTTCCTTTGATCCTCTTCTCGGGTACGGACTAACTCATTAGTTAAGGTATTGGCTAGTTCTACAGTTTCTTCTATAGTTTGAGGTCTAGCTGCCTTGACTACATGTCTAATCTCCCCAATTAATCCCCAAATATAACGGGAGATTAACACTGGTTCTGGTGAAGCAAGAGTTGACACTATTCTGGCATATTCAAAGAATATTTTAGTGTACCCTTTACTATCCACACCAGTCATCCTAAGGTTTAGGAATTTGTTTGCTATCTGTTCTTTTTCATTGGGTGGGCAGAATTTCCTTTCTACCTTGTTCTTAAATTCTTCCCATTCCATATTATAGGTCCTATCACTTCCTCTTGATTGGAGGATAGTGTTCCACCATTCTAGCGCTGAATTCTTAAATAAATTAGAAGCAAACAATATCTTATCTTCTTCAGCACACTTGCTTATCCTTAAGACTGCCTCAGTCTTCTCTATCCAGCGTAGAGTTGCAATGGCCCCTTCGTTGCCTGAGAATTCCATTGGTTTACAAGATCAGAATTCTTTATAAGAACAACCATAACGCATGGTTCTTCTCCTTTTTGGAATAGGCATTTGAAGTACAGGTCCATTGTTCACACTGTGTTCTGGTTCAATTGGTCGCTTACTGCTATGTTTACTTTTATTATTCGCTTCTTGAACCGTTTGAAGAATAAATGGCATTGCATCTATAATTCCTTGTGCCACTATGTGTTGGATAGCACTATTATCCACTTGATTTCCATTGTTATTGATGCTTGGATTTTCATTAACCACGTTAATGTTACTCTGATTATCGTTATTCAGATTTCCTTGATTTTCTTCGTCGGCCATCTGAATTTTAAACATTTACCATGTAACACCCCGAAAAATGTAAAACCTTAAAACTGGAAATTAGTAAGGTTTAAATAAACGAGAATTTACTAACTAGGAATTTTAACCTAATTAGTCAAAAGTCTAGAAATAACCTAAAGTAGGGTTAAGAGTAATTAAAATCAATGTTTGACAAAGTTGAGGGGTTTAGGTTGTTAAACTTGAAACCTTGATTCCATTAAACAAATAAAAACCCAACCAAACACCCCACTTAGGGGTGTTGGTCGATTACAGGAAGCAAGGGGACGACCCCCACCTCTCCAAAAACCAAAAATCTGATTATCTTGCAAAATTGAAGGATTAATCCAAGTAGAAATCAGGAACTTAGTCTAAAATCGTAATCCTCATCACAAGAGGATTGTAAGGTATGTGAAATCTAATGAAATCTCTTAACTTGAATTTCTCATGATTTTAGAAAATCTGAATATTGTTGTTGCATGTGTGTTATTTGATTTGATTTGAATTGATAAGGTGTTTAGAAGTGAAATCTAGCAAATTTCATGTGCAAACATGACCAAATTCTGGAAATCTCCATGAACACCTTGAAGGTGGGTTGTGGGTTGTGGGTTTTACATGATGATGATGAACACTAGGGTTTTGATGATTATTCTAGTATGATTTGATCTTAGAGAAAGTAATTTCAGAAAAATATGATGTTAAATACTATATGAGGGCCTAATTGATGATTAAGTTAGCTAATTAGCAAGTGATAAACTTGAATACGAAAGATATAAAATTCTGCCCATAAAGTGTTTGTTGAAATGCCTCTATGAAGGTTTAGAACTGAAATTCTGAGCTTAAACGCATAATCATGATGTATTGATGTATTATGCGAATTATGATATAAAGGGAGTTCTAAAACGCTTCATAAATGGACTCTATAGGAACGGACGCAGGAGCGTCAAGCGGACACGTGGGTGGCGAACCACGTTTAAAGGGCAAACTTTGAAGGTATGTAACTTGACTCGTTACATTAAGTAAAAATTAGATCATTGTATTTGGTTAAGTTGAATTATAAAATGAAAGTTGTTGCAAATTGAAGTTATGATATTGCTATATTGAAAAATTGGTCAAAAGATGGATTTAACTCGTTGGTAGTTGTCAAAAATGAAGAAATTTCATAGACAAGCCGAACGGGTCGAATAATCAAGTGAAGCATGGTTAATACCTTGAAATATGACGGATCATTCTTTGATTTTGAGTAATGTATATATATATATATATATTAGAAATAAGAAAATTTGATGTATTGTTTTTCTTTAGAAAAACGGAATTGATGGAGTTGGTTTGAGTAAAATGAACAAACCAAACAATAATGTGAATCTCCAGCATCCACCGTAAATTACGGTAATACCGTAATTTACGGTAGGAGTCATGAGTTTTATGGTAGATCTTTACTGATTTACGGTGACCAAACAATCCCAGGTCTCACCGTAAATTACGGTGATACCGTAATTTACGGTGAACCCAGAAAACCTAGTATTTGTTTGTTAATTCAAATGTGTCATTAAACTTTGAAGACTTATTATATTATAACATCAAAACTAATGATTTAATGGTTTTGATCATAGGTAAATTTGGTAGACCTTACAGACGACGATCAAGCCATTAGACGAAGAACCGAACACTTCGTTTTGAAGCTTCCGCAACGTTTTTAAATCTATGTAGTTTTGTGTATGGGATGTAAACACATGTTAAACAAGTTTTTGAAACGTTTTAGCTTAGTCATTACTTGACTAAGGTCTTGGGTACTTATGATCTTTATTTATGAAAGTCATGTACTTAAACTTTATTTCGTCTAAATTTTTAAAGGTTGAAATTTAGGGTGTTATAAGTTGGTATAAATTAGTGATTAATTCTTGTATAAAATTTAGGGTGTTACATACCACATATTAATATCACAAATAATAATTAATATAGTAAATCATATGACGCACAATCTAGCCAAAAACGTCGATCATTGCGACTTGTACTCTATTTTCATATACTATGCGTCTATTACACACTAGTACTGAAATAAAGATTACAATACCAACAGAAAGAAAATTACACTAATAGTACTATGCATCCGTACACACATAATTTTATTTTATTTTATTATTACTATTACTACTACCGTTTCACCATCTTTATTCAAGGATATGGATTCATCCATAAATCCATATTGCGTTCATCGTATTTCCATACGAGACGCTCTCCCACCTAACGCATTCTCTCACTGCTTTCTAAAATTTCCTCCCCAAAAGTCCTAAGTTCTTGCACGTTTTCTGCACTCATTGGGGGTGCAGGTTCTCGGACTGGGTTTGGAATCTGGGGTGCAGGTTCCTGATATGGGGGTAAAAGTGCCTGAAATCGGTAAGGATCCTCTAAGAGTTCCCTGATGTAATTATCATAATAATAGGGATCTAAAGGGTCCATACCTGAATAGGCTCCTATAGGTGTATCTTCAGGGATAGAGTAACGTTGCACATAGTCCCTATTTTCGTCCCACCAGGGGTCGTAATTCGGGTCTAGAGGATTTGGTGCAGGTACTCTAGGGATTTCTTCTGGGTTAAAGTCATGCATCTCCACTTGGTTTTCAGGGTTTTCTATCTCCATGGGTTGTTCTGGGTTTTGTGGTTGTGGGGCTACTAGTTGTTCCAGACTTGGGTCAGCAGCAGTTGTAGCTAGGATATGGAAATTAGCTAGGCTTCTATTAAGCATGTCCTGCGTATGGGCATCTGTCTCTCGCTTAATAGCTGCTAAAGCTCTTTGCTGTTGCAACTTTCGCATTCTCTTCCTACGAGCAAAAGCTTCCTTACTGAACCATCCTCGTTTCTTATTAGGAAATGGCTCTTCTGACTGAGCTCTAAAAGCAAACACTCCTTCTTCCTGATCAGCAGTATACCCCGAAAGGGCAGGCTGTGATGAGGTACCTTCACTCCTAGGTGAATCAGATAACTGACGATTCATGTCTGAGGTTTCTTGATCACTCATACTGTAAACTAACAAATAGTCAAATAACACATAACAAATAATTACAGTTATGCAAATATTTCCATTATTTCCTAACATAAAATTTAGAACTTAAGTGTCAGCAGAACACTTCTTTGGCTCAGACAAGTGGCTAGGCTCTGATACCACCTTCTGTCGTAACCCCCGATCCCTTATCTGTCCCGGGAACGGGCGTACGCGAACACAGTTGTGGTGGTATCAGGTTATTTAATCTTGCAACGGAATTTACATCAGGACCGTAGTTAGGAAATGTTTATCAGAGTAAAACCACCATATTTCATGTTAATAATCACATGGGTAAAACCCAAGTTTCTTATTACAATACATTTATAGGGATAAACCCTATCTTTATTGAATTTAAAACATCGTTTATTAGGTAACTTTTATAGCCACATTATCCCCAAGCCTTTAGTGCTCTCCAGCTGGCTTTTTACTAATTGGCTGTCACATTGGGTTACCTGAAACGCGTTTTAAAAACATTTGTAAGTCGGAAATACTGGTGAGTGAATCCCAGTTTAATCAAGAAATATTTTATCAATTAAAATAGTATTGAGAGCGGTCACATTGTTTATGTCTACACAATTACTCCATTTGGTACTATCAACCCTGACTTGTGGGTCATATTACCCATTGGCTAACTCATTGTCCAATGGTAACGTACTGTCAACCTTGACTTACTACTCACAGTGTAGTAAATTTTGTATACAAAACCCAACATACCGGCAGTAATTGAAGAACTACAAAGACTCAATCACCGCTTAATCATATTGTAAAACAATTAAGGTTTTGTAAAACATTACAAAAAGGTTAACAAAAAGAGGATAAACTCACATTGCTATCTTAATCTTCTTGTAAGGGTTTCCTGGATATAATCTATAATTTATACAAATGTACATTGGTTAGTATCATAACCTTTGAAAATATTAATGATACCCTCCCCGAGACGGCATTCCAACAACTACGTCGGGCAGAACCACGACAGTTGTTACGGAACCCTAAATCAATCGGGCAGCGTAACTATTACGAAACTGGGGTTATAATACTTACAACGGAGCAGAACCTCGCTAATTAGGGGTATAATACCCAACTATTATGCTTATAACTTCAGAAACTCGAGATTGAGAATTGAAAATGAGCGACGGAAAACGAAAACTGATGCGTTCTATTTATAGTGCTGAAATTGGACTTTCAGGCGGCCCGCGTAAGGTAAGGCTAAGCCTTACGCGGCCCGCGTCAACATATGGTCAACATATAGCTTGTCCTGGTCAGCGTATAGGTCCGCCACGATGTCGACACGTGTCAGCTCAGGGTGTCTCCGCATCATTGATCTCTCGCGGCCCACGTTAACTAACAAAGACTCTTACGCGACCCATATTAACTTAAGAAATCAGCGGAGTCAGGTTCCAGACTTGATACCGCACGCGTGAACTGTTGGGGTGGGTCTACGTGGCCCGCCTCAACTCAATATTTAGGGTTTTTAATTTATTTTAAATGCTATAACGTATTTCGGGCTCGGTTTACACATACGGGGTGTATTATAAGACATATTGGGATATTCTAAAATATACTAGAGTGTTGGACATATTATAAGGGTGTTGGTTTTACCGAGGGTTGTTACATGTGAGCATTGTAAGCCCGACCACTAGCAGAAGAGCCCGACACGTCTTTTATGATGATTCGAAACATTCACGAACAACAATGGACTCACACTCATTGTTGCGAATTTGGTTTCTTCGGTACAGGCTGATGAAACCAAATACTCAGACTCCTTACAACTCTCATCAAATGCCTCACCTTTCCTTTTATTCTGTAAATATTAAATAAAGAATAACACCATGCCCGTAATCTCGCGTTGATAGCTTCCGTTTTATTACAGTCATACGACACGTGTTTTTGTTCTTCAATCTTTGTTATTTGTTAATGTTTTATTTTTTTCTACTTTTAGAAAGGTTTGAGCACCTCACGACTGTAAAATATCTAGTGTGATTTACACCTTAAATCCTTTAAATACTTTGAGAAACATCAAATTTTCGTTCCATACGGGCCGTATAAAAGTATACGGCCCGTATACACGTTCGTATACATTGTATACGACCATGCAAACTTATTTACACCTATACGGGTCGTATAACAGTATACGACCCGTATACACCATGTGTAAATAAGTTTTTTCCATGTGTTAATATTAGGACCCATATCAAATCTTTTCACAACCAGGGCGTCATTGTCAACGGGATATGTTAACACCCCTGGATATGTCGAATGTGTCGTGTAGCACACCCGCTGACGTGGATATTACACAGCATGGGACCACATGAGACGCCGCCACCCGCCAGCCAGCCTACGCCACATGAACACAACACCCCCATCATTTCTCACCTCAATTTAGTATTTACACAACTAAATTCTCACCTCAACAATACAATACAAACCACATATATTATACACGCCGCCTTTCGACTCCAGTAACGTTAAACTGGGTTTAGTCGTTGGCGGTGTGGTGTTGTTGAGAGAATATGGGGATGTCGTCGGACGACGTCGTTTTGATCGAAGAAGGGAAGAATTCCGGTGAACCGTCTGTTGTCACGGTTAACTGTCCCGATAAGGCTGGGCTCGGTTGTGACCTGGTACGGAATGTGCTTGAATTCGGACTCTATGTTACCCGTGGAGGTTAGCCATATATATACTTGATCTAAGTTTGTGTTCATTTTTATTCATCAATTTAATTATTTAAATGCTTCTATAGCTAATTGTAATGTGTCATGATGGAATCATCTGCTTGCTGGGTACCGAAACCGGTTTTTTTTTAATCGGTTTCAACCCGAACCAAACCGATGGTTTGTAGACATGGTTAATGTTTTTGATGTTTGAAACCGGTTTTAATGTTATCTAGCTTTAAAAAAATATGGCCCGTATGATGTGAAAGCTTGCTTTATACATCTATATGGTCTACAAAAGTTATATGGGCCGTTTAACCTTATACGACCCGTATGATGTGACAGGCATACTGATCTGCAAATTTAGGGGTGTTACATTGTTACCTGTAACATCACCCTATGCTTTGTATCAATTTATACTCTTTTTATGTAATACGTTTTCTCCGTTATCAGATTTCTCTACAGACGGAAAATGGTGTTACATTGTGCTGTGGGTTGTTTCGCGTCCACTCTCGCTGAAAATCGATTGGGGGAGCTTGAAAAACAGGCTTTTATCGTGCTGTCCATCGTTTTTGCCTGCATTTTATCTGAGCCAGTTACCCGATCGTTCTAGATCACCTCCGTTGTATGTGTTAAAGGTCTTCTCCCTCGACCGCCAAGGGCTAGTACATGGTAACCACATGCTAATCTTATCCTTTAGATTTCGGTCCACACTTATACAACTTTTTTCACTTGTTTTGATATGGAATTTGCGTATTTATAGATGTCACAAAAGTGCTGTGTGAGCTCGAGTTAACAATTCAAGGTTTAAAAGTCATGACTACGCCAGACGGAAAGGTGTTGGACCTCTTCTTTATAACCGATCATTTGTAAGTCTGTTTGTTTATAGCATCTAGTCGCATAACGGTTGACCCATGTCCGGTATTTTGATTATAAACTTATAACATAGACCATTAAATGTAGGGACATGTTACACACGCGTATCAGACGAGAAGAAACATGTGACCATCTTAGTGGTGTGTTAGGAGAGTGTTGCATCAGCTGTGAACTTCAGTTAGCAGGCCCGGAGTTCAAATACCAGCAAGGGTTTTCTTCTATATCCGAAGAAGTCGCTGATGAGTTGTTTAGCTGTGAGCTTTCCACAAAGGAAGATTGTTCACAAACTATCAACAAAGCCGTTTCAGGTGATAAGAAGGCGGTAATAAACGTGGATAATTTAATGAGCCCGGCTCATACGTTACTTCAAATACAATGCCTTGATCAAAAAGCTCTCATATATGACATTTTAAAGATCTCCAAGGACTGCAATATCCGGGTATATATAATACTCGCATCACATTTCATTTAATTTAACCTGTGTAGTTAATATCATGATATACCACGGATATATTAGTGATATATAGGTTATAGGTCAGGATATCACTGCAAAATATCAGTCAGAATATCGGTATCAATATTATCGGCGATATTGACCGATATTGGACAAATATTTGACGTATATATCACCGATTTTCCTAATAACAGTGCCTTTCTTCTTAGTTCTAGCATTCGTCTTTCTTCTTATTGTTGCTATTAATGTTTTAACGTTATGTTCCTTTATTAATTGCTCCATTTTGGATTTATCAACGTGCATCTTGTTTGTTGGAATGGTAATGTGACAAACAAACAACTTATATCATTTTTATTCAGATTGCATATGGAAGAATCTCTACTAGCGTTAAAGGGTACCGGAGTTTGGATTTGTTTATACAAAAAGATGACGGGAAAAAGATTCTAGATATCGAGAACCAGATTGCTTTATGTTCCCGGCTAAAGGAGGAGATGCTACATCCGTTGAGAGTCATCATCACAAACCGCGGTCCTGATACCGAACTTTTGGTTGCTAATCCTGTTGAGCTTTCCGGGAAGGGGAGGCCACGTGTTTTTTACGATGTCACATTTGCGTTGAAGACACTCGGGATATGCATATTCTCTGTGAGTTGTCCAATCTATAGCTTATCGCTAGCTAAAAAAAGGAATGTCGTCAAAGTATATTTTTAACGCATACAAGTTACTGAACAGTTTTATTTAGTAAATTAGATAATCTTCGTAATCGCGTCACTCAATCATAATTAGTTTAAATATTATTGTTACTTTGTTAGTTTTCTATTAGAGAAAGTAGCAAAAACAGTTACCACTTTTGACATGTTACCCAATTTTTCTAACTGCCTAATTTGCCACATGAAACACCCAAACATCTCTTTTTAAGGAAAGTTTCAATCTATGGCTTATCCCATATGCCAATTTTTATGATTGGGGACATGTCTAAAACTGATACTTTGATGGGACCAAAACGGGTAAGGTTGGGTTGACTTGAAACACTTTCTACCACAGCGGTACATGTTTTTGTAAATAACTAACGCAGTGGCGGACTTACAATAACAGTAGGGGTAGCACGGGCTACCCCTCAACCCCGTTTCCGTAGTGTAAAAATACCCCTTAACTCCGTTTCCGTAGTGTAAAAATACCCCGTAACTTCGTCTCCGTTATACAAAGGATACCCCTGGTCTAAAAAATAAAAAATTGGGATACCCCTAAATTTTTGAGCTAGTTCCGCCGCTGAACTAACGTGTCCATATTGTTAGAAAAAATAAATAATTTTAGCAAAAATTTCATTTTTTTTAATAAAATGATTTAGGTGGTTTTATGCATTAAAAGTTAACGTTGGGTGACTTTGACCCGTCAGACACCCTTTTTCTTCGAGCTAATCTTTTTTACCATGTCTGAAATTACCACCACTACTAGTCTACTATTATACTATTGTGAAAACATTGATTATGATTATGGGTGTTACAGGCTGAGGTTGGAAGACACTCGACGTCAGATCGTGAGTGGGAAGTGTACAAGTTCCGGTTGGATGAGACCCGCGGATTTCCATTGACCAGCAACCGAGCCAAGCGGGATATAGTTGATAAAGTCAGAAGAACACTTATGGGCTGGTGAATCAAACCGCAAGCGTCAATTATCTGATTTACATTTTGTCCACAAGATTTCAACTTGGAAATTATCTTGGTTATCGACTCTCTCGTTCTTGCTCTTGTTTGATCATCTGATTTTCGCATATGCAGTGTGGATTATTGTTGTTGTAACTGTGATTAATATGTAGTTTTTTAGTGTTTAGTTCTTTTAGAATATGATAATATATCCATAAATCACATAGGCATGTTACACTAACGTCACTAAAACTTGAAATAGCATTTCAGACCAAACTAGGGGGTAATTGCACGGTACCCCTGACCGCGGAAGGGATCTCCCTTCCCAGTTCACCACCCGACAAGGATCCCTGGCGGCAAATACCCATAGCCATCAAAGAGGGGTAAGAAACATGTTTCGAACCCGAGACCTCGAGTGTCCTCGGTCCGGCTTTAAAGCGGGTGTCGGTGGCCACCAAAGTGGCACTAATGGGAATTGAACTTGGGTCTCCATTGGAGAACCCAAGTCACTCCACCACTAGGCCACTTGTGGTGGTTATTTCAGACCAAACTAGGTTCTTTTTTGAAGGGCAAATTTATTAAGCAGCAGCAGAATATACAAGAAAGCAGAATAATTTTACTTTTTACAAGCTCAAGTATGACTTGTTTAATTATTTAATTGTTAATAAGAATTATGAAGATATCAATATTTGTTTCGTAACGATATGATAGTGAAGGTTTCAAATGAAAAGAAATTTTTTGTAAAAAGAAAAAAAAATTCAACTAATAAGAATTCTTTATTTAATATTTGTTTTTAATGTTAGTGTAAGGTATATTGGTAAACTTACATAATTTATAGTTTTCCATATGAATAACAAATTACATTAAATTTTTAACTTATTTTTAAAATATATTTAAAAAAATTAATTTAGAGTGTAGGATAAATTATGAGTTGGTGGGATAAATTCCGATATGTGTAGGATAAATTTCGAAATGTGTATGATAAACTTTGATATATGTAGGAAAAAAATTAATGTGAAAGATAATAATAAATGAAATGGAAGATAAACTATTTAATGTTTTACAACTATATCCTTTATCTTTTTTTTTTTTTGTACCGAATCGGTACCCACTATTTGGCATTTCGATACAGGTACTTTCGGTGTCGGTACCGGTACGGTATCGGTATTTTACCGAATTTTACCTTTGAATACCGGTACCAGTACCCATATTCGGCAAAATTCGGTACCGGTACCGAACTCATCCCTAGGTGCATACATAAAATGATTTGTACTTGCTAATAATCAACATGGAGCATACGAGCGGAGCAGATGAGAATAAAATTTGAATTTAACCATATATTTTAAAACGAATTAAAATAACTACTTAAAAAATTAGAGTAAATTACTTTTTGAGTCCTTATGTTATAGTGGTTTTAACCATTTGAATCCAAAATCAAAATGTTTAACGCGCTGAGCCCCTAGACGCTTTTTTTATAACCATTTGAGTCCCTTTGAGTCCAAATTTTAACCTTTTGAGTCCATTTTTTAAAACAAAATTGGACTCAAAACGTTATAAAATAAATAGCTAGGGATTCAGGGCGTTAAACTTTTTGATTCTGGACTCAAATGGTTAAAATCACTAAAACACAGGGACTCAAAAAGTAATTTACTCAAAATATTATCTCGTAAAAACAAAGTATACAAAAATAGGGCCCAACCGGGTTCGAACCGGTGACCTCTTGATCTGCAGTCAAATGCTCTACCACTGAGCTATGGACCCTTGACGTGTTTATTTAGTTAATCATATGCTAATTAGCAGCATAAATCAGATAGTACAATAATGGCTAACAGTTAACTTTTGTCAAATCGGTTGTTATGTGATGTAACTGGTATTATGATCTTGTTGTCAATAAATACAACGAAAATCAGAAAATAAAAATCAGACTTGCAGTTTCTTGTAATTGGCGTTGCAAAGTTATGATTTTAACGTTTAAAAATTATAATAAGTGTTATTTTATCGTTTTCAAGACATTGTTAACGATGGAAAATGTGTTATAATGTGCCTTTAAGAGCATCTCAACCGAATGCTTCAAAAAATGGATCCACATGATCACCCTTTGTCCGAACTTTGCCTTTTTACGCTCAAAAACAACTGCAAAAACATTCATTCCCCTCCTTCCTCTCTCATCTCATTCTCATAATGGGCGTTTGTGGGGATGGATGTCTCTCCTCCCTCTCTCTCAACCGCTTCTCCTTTATCTCCTCCATGAAACACACGCACAACTCCAAAAATGCCGTGTTGCATATATTTTTAAGGAATAAGATACAAATGAAGAATCAAGGTTGATGACGTATGAGAAGATTGAATCATAGAAGTACAAAAATTGCTTGTCAATTTTGCCAAGGAAAGCATCCATTCGTGTACCTTGGATACAAGGTGGAGATTGCTACGCTTGAGATTGTTACAACCATATCTATTATCTATTATATATAATAAATGTGTTAATTTTTGCTGATGTGTCAAGCTAGGAGGCCTCTAAATTTTGCTTTTTGGCGGGAAAACCCCGTCCACTTTTCTTTGGACACGGGATCCGAAATAATTCGGGTCGAAATATGGGTCAAGCATAAAAGATAATGGATCCTTTATATTTCCTTTTTACTCATTCTTCTTTCACAACCCTAACGAAACATAGTTGCAGCTCTCTCTCCCTCCTATCGCCACCGCCAATATCCCTCCTCAGTTCCACAAAATCTCACCTATCGAGAATCATACACTCGATCTAAGTCTTTCTATTTATCAGATTTCCTTCTTCCTCTTAACCCTAATTTGATTTCACTTGGCCTCTGTTCTCACTGCTTCCCCTGTTATCCAGAGATCTCTGTTACCTATCAATCAAGATTGTTGTTTTCAGCCCAATTCCAAGCACAACCAGGTATGTCGAGGTCTTTTGTTTATCTCACAGTTTGTTTTTTTTTTTTTTTGTTACTGATAGATTTCTAGGGTGAAGTTAACCCAGTTCTATAAAAAAAATATAATTTCCTTATAACAGAAAACATATGATGTAGAGTTTCATAAGTCAAGTTCTATAAAAACATATGTTTGTGTTTTGAGTGTAGATGCTGTTTGATGATCAGATAAATTAGGTCTTTGATTCAGATTGTGTGATTTAGTTTTCATTTTTTTACCTGATTTTGATGCAGACCTTTTCAAGATTCATAATCCACTACGGGTACGGTTTCCGTTTCTAGATTCTGACTTCATCGAGGGTCAACTGTTTTTGTAAATTCGATTTTTGTGTTCTAATTGATGATCTAATTTGGTTTATGATTGGAAATACGATTGTTGGTTTATGATTGCCACCTTTAAATCTTGATTTTAAAGCAAAAAACATAAGTGTGGTTTGGGTTTTTTTATTATAGGTTGGATTTGAGACACAGATGCAGAAATGGATGGGTGCTTGTGAGTCAATGAGGAATATAGTATGAAGCGTTTAATTTTGTATACTTGTCCTGGAATATAGTCGTTGAGGATGATTGGAAGCCCCCTGATCAACTCCTCAGCAATCGTGCCAGGCCCCGCCTACAAAATACGATCTACTCAAATCCTGCATTCGGGTTTATCAGTTTATGAATACCAGCTTTTAAAATATGATTTTTAGGTTATTAAATATGCAAAAGGGCTCTCTAGAAATTTGCATCTTTTCAAGTTCATCTTTGTTGGATTTTAATTTCAAAAGATTTCTAGGTATTGATTAATTTCATCGTATTTTGTAGGCGGGGCCTGGCACGATTGCTGAGGAGTTGATCAGGGGGCTTCCAATCATCCTCAACGACTATATTCCAGGACAAGTATACAAAATTAAACGCTTCATACTATATTCCTCATTGATGGGTTCATTAGGTTCTTATAAACTATATGTTCAGATTTATATTTTCATTATGATGTTTCCTATGGTTTAATTAGTTTATTTAGATTTTAGGGTTTCAATCCTAAAATGTTTTGTGTCTAAATCATGTTTGATAACCTTACATAAGAAGTTAAATTGTTTCTTTGAATATGGTTTCATTATAACGTGGAACAACAAGGTAATATTCCTTTTTGGATTTCTTTATTTTCCGATTGAACTCCGGCAAGTTCGTGAGTTTCCCTTTTGTATTTATTTCTTTTCTTGATGTTTCTAAACAAGTTATTGTAAAGCTTCTAAGACAAAGTCCTATCGATTTGCAATTTTTTTACTGTTTTCTTATACGACCACCAACTTCGATGAAATTCTCCAACGAGTAAATTTTAGGCTTTTATTAGGGATAACTCTTTTTCGTGTTTTTTTCAACATAACATGTTCGGCAATGGATTCATAACCGGTAATATGATATAAATTGAAGCTGTAAAATGACCATGATGAGTAAATATGGAGTTGAAAATGTCACTGAACACTTCATAAGTTTCAACACTATATGTGATGCTACTCAAGTAAGTGCTCTGCGAAAATTAATTGTGTGGGGCCTATTCACAAGTAAAAGGGCTTTGAAACTGCACCTTTATGATCTTTATTTTTTATATTATTTCATTTTTAGGGGCGACAAGATGCTATGTACAAATTAGTAGATTGAAAAATGGATCTTATGTTAGTTGTTGGTGGGTGGAAGTCGAGCAATACTTCACATCTACAACAGATTCTGAGGAACACGGTATTCCATCTTATTGGATCATAGTGTAATGATTGTGGGTCCCAGAAACTTTATAGCCTATAAGACAATGGTAAAAACACTTTTAACCATGCAATTACTTTACACTTTATGATTTTTTTACTATATTTTAATTGTCTCATTTTTAACAGCATGGCGAGTGGGTTGAAAAAGATCAGTGCCAATGAACTGAGAGAGGCCTTTTTCAGTTTGGGCTCTGCGGTTTGGCTGGTGGATTTGGATTTGCTGGTGTCCAAGTTTGACAAAAATGGTGGACATGACAGAATAAGGCCATCGAATATGACAATTTCATCGAGTATTAATTTCTTTCTTGAGTTTTAATTTATTTGAATATTGTCATATCTAACGATGATTTCAGGTGCTGCTTGATCGTTAAGGTATCTAACAAACTATTTGAAAACTACTATTCTTTTGGCAGAATGATAGTCGGGTAATGGGTCATAACGGCCTGGGTCAAATTTTGTTAACCTGTAAACATTTTTCTCCATTTTTTCTCAGACTAGGTTAGGTAATGGGTCATATATACTATGGTCCAATTAGATCTTGACCCCCTAGAGTTATTGTTCATTTTTTTTCTCAAAACTGGTCGGGTGAGGCAATGGTTCACATGGGTTTGGGGCGACTGGGTTGACCTGCAAACATTTTTCTCCAGTGTTCGTCAAATGAGGTCGGGTAACTGGTCATATCAGATTAGTCATGTGAGACTTGAACAACCAGGTTGGGTAACATCATATGTTGTGAGCCTTTGTCAAACCAGGTCTTCTCTATATTTAAAAAGAGCGAAAGGAATAGTGCCAAACACCTGTGTGGTATATGATTATTTGTTGGGTTATGTTTGCACGTGTTTGTTTGTTGCCTTGCCAAGTTTCTCTTCTGATGTCTTCCAGTGACACCTATTCTGTTAGATGAGACATTACTTTTTGCTCCCATCGTCTCTGTCTCTTCTACTCATGTACAGACCGTTTTGGAGACATCAGATTGAAGTGGTGGTAGTCTGATCCGCCAATGACGATGGTCTTTTATGGTTTTGATGGCACCGATGCCTTTTAATCGTCCTACCGAGGAAGCAAAGGCGCCGATGATGGTTGTAGGGGTAAACATCAACTCGGCGATTCGAGATATTGTTTTCAATAATAAATCATAGTTAATATTCAAAGTTATGAATTTACCGAAGATATTCGAGTAGATGGGTTTCAACCGGAGTTGGTATTGGCGATCACTCAACTCTCAACTCTGGTAGATTTTTTTTTTATCTTTGGGTTTTGTATTTTTTTTGTTTCATAGTGTTCTTTAGAATTTTGATGTTTATTACGAACAGATACAAATACAAATTAATTAATTTTTTTTGTTATTCTTTTTCTATTCTTGTGATTTGAATAAAATATTATTTTAAGGCAATTAAATTGCATGTTCACTTTGGTTCTTTGAAGACAAACTATTGGATCTAAGAGGGATTACTTTGTTTAAGGCAATTGAATTGCACGTTCTCTTTCTACTCATAAATGGTAAAGAAAATTGGGTATTTCATTAAGAGTTGATATCGGTCGTGCACTCGTGCGTTTTTTTAGAACTCAATAGTTTCGTATTTGAATCTTAGTGATGGGTTTATATTGTGTTGGTTAGATGATGTAGGTGGTTGCATAACACCTATCTTTTGAAGAAGTAGAAGGATTAAAGATATGTTTGCATTGATGGGACTTTGATGGTGGTGGGAAAAATACATTTGATGAACTCAAGGCCGGAGTAAAGACAATCGGCTCAAATTAGGTGAGTTCTATTGTCATTTTATTGCTTTATCCTAATTTATATAAATTATAAGCAAATATCAACCTCTCTTTCCATATATTACTTGACGATTTGGATTATCATTGAAAAGTTTGATAAAAATTTAGGTTTTGGGCTATGCATAATCTCTAATCGGTCAAACGGGTCAAACATATCTTAAAGAGTATTTTTAGAGCTTAAAACCTCCAAGCTCAATTAATATAAAAAAAGTTAGATTCTTGCTGGAATAATTCAGGTTTTGTACACTTTAAGACACGCTTGACCTCCAAACTCAATCATCTCTTGCACACTTTAAGACACGCTTGACCTATTTGATCGGTTATGCTTAACCTTTAACAAGTCAAATGGTTCTTATATTATAAGGTAAATTACTTTTTGAGTCCCTGTGTTTTATGGGTTTTAACTAGTTGAGTCCAAAAGCAAAAAGTTTAACGACCTGAGTCCCCATAAGCATTTTCTTTAACCATTTGAGTCCAAATTTCTAACTCCATCCACCAAGTCTGTTAACTATGAGGGTAATTTGGTGATTTACACACAAAGTACAAGTCTTATATGCACATAAGTACAAGGAACAAGTCTTTAATGCATAAACTTTTAACATATAATATATATAAACACCACCGCCCCACTGCTACCACCACTGCCACCACCGTCACCACCACAGCCACAACCACCTGCATCCCCCACCACCACTCCACCACCGTTTACACATCATCAATCAGACAGTCACAAACAACACAAATACAGATTAAATTACAAACTGAACAACAGCACCTAAAACTTTCATAACAAAAACACAAATGCAGATGTCACATGCAGCAGATTAACTGCACACCGATTGCAATTCAACACAGTTCACATATCATCAACCACAAACAACACAAATACAGGTTAAATTACAAACGGAACAACACTAACACCTAAAAAAATCATAAAAAAACACTCAACTACATCAAATTAATAGCACACCAATTGCAATTCAACACAATTTAACTCTCATCAACCACAAACAACATAAATACAGGTTGAACAACATAAATACAGGTTAAATTACAAACAAAACAAGAACAACAGCACCTAAACCTTTCAAAACCGTTTGTATAACAATAACGTGCCCTAGATATGAAACCGCAACCAATTGTACGAACATAACGAGTATACCTTCATTATTTGCATCAGAAGTAGTTGCAGATTCCTCGCGAGTGCCACAATTGCCCATCGAGATCAACAAGTGCAGAAATTGGAACCCTAGGTTGGGATACATCGGAGACAGTGATGGTGGCCCCGTTAGGGTAGTGATGGTGGCAGTGTTAGGGTGGTGGCGGCGACGTTATGGTGGTGGTGGTGGCGGCGTTAGGATGGTGGTGGTGATGGTGGTGTGGTTGAGAGAGAAGGGGGAGAGACAGAGTAATCATCTATTCTGTGAGTGTGTGTGAGTATTTATGTAATAATAATAATAATAATAATAATAATAATAATAATATGCAGGGGCATTTTAGTCTTTTATTGAAAAGTTAACAGAAAATGGTGGATGGAGTTAGAAATTTGGACTCAAATGGTTAAAGAAAATGCTTATGGGGACTCAGGTCGTTAAACTTTTTGCTTTTGGACTCAACTAGTTAAAACCTATAAAACACAGGGACTCAAAAAGTAATTTACCCTATATTATAAGATAAATTGTGTGTTTTTCGAATGAATAGTTTGACACCCTAAATTTACCTGCAGGATCAACCTCTGAGTCGAAAATATAACATCTTCTCAAGTGCTACAGTGGGCTTAAAGTCCTATTTTTTTCACATTGTATGTCCTTTGTTGTTCCCACAAAAGTAAGTTTTAAACATTATTTTTTTTTTTTTTGAAATGTGAGTGGCAATTTGAATCAAGGAAGCTGGCTTAAAATAATACTATATACAAACCATTCCTCATTAGCTTCACCAATATTGAAATGAATGATCTCTAGATCAAGTGGTGGAAGACTTGCATTTCTCTTATGAGCTGCAAGTTCAACTCCCATTTGGTGCAGAGTGAGGTATTGGTGAGCAATGATAGGAGACCCAGGGAAACCTGGGTTGGATCCTTGAGCCAAATGGGTTTTACCAGTAATTTCATCATCGTGCCTACGGGCGGGTGGGTTACCGGGTTTTCCTCGGAATTGGTGGTGGACCCGGGTTACTCTCGAAGTACTCCGTTTGGTCCAGTGGGTGCCCCGAGAGTGCTTGGGATTGATTATGTTGGCAGTTCAAAAAAAAAAAAAAAAAATCAAGGAAGCTAGCTTAAAATAATACTATATATAAACCATTCCTCATTAGCTTCACCAATATTTAAAATTTTATGGGCATATGAAAAAAAATCATGTGTAGTTGCAAAACAAAGTTTTATTAGGCTTACTGTTTGGCATATTGAGAACAAGACTTGGCAGCAGTAACTCTTGATAGGTACATCCATGCTAATTTAGATTGCTTGGTTAAAGTTAGAAAATTACCATACCCCTCTGAGGACACTAGGAAAGTGGACCAGATATCAACTGTATTAACTCAAGCCGACAAAAAATTGTTATAAATAAAACTTGAAAACTAGGGATAAGTCTTTTCCGTCATAACCATATACGTCAAGTGTTTGTGTGGTCTAACTTTCAAACAATTTCACAGTGGCCATTTTCTCGAAGCTACTGTATGGGACTCAATTGCCACTCTCTTTGGCAAGGACTTTGATAACGCAAATACCATCACCAATTATTTCAACAATTATGTCCTGTAAGGGTAAGCGAAAAACTATTCTTTCATTTGGTACAATTGGTTTTATGTAGTTTATAAGTGGTGATCTTTGTGTTGAAACTTGCCCATCCAGCTCATCTCTAACTACCATTGTCCAAGGAGCGCGTTTCACAACTTTGATCTGTTTACCAATGAAACAGGGAGATTCGGATTTAGGTAAACCAGCTACTTTGTACAAATGTGAAAAGAGACAAGAGTTAAAAGACGAAGGTTAACTTTGGATGGATGTGGATGGCAAGCATTTCTTGCATATGTGAATGTTGGATGTTATTATGTGGCTCGAGTGCCACTTGGTTCTTTGCCGGCCTTCATATTCAACTTTGGTGCTAAGGTATGACAATAATAATAACTGTTACTCTGATAAATTAAACATTTAACCTTATATATAACTTTATGATGTAAATTAAATATTTAATGCTCTATTTATTACTTTATCGACTATAATTAGCCGAAAAAAATAAAAGATTATTATAAGAAAATTTGACCGGTAGGATGGTAAACGACCTTTGATTGAAAACATTATGCGGGGAATATGGTTGGGTCTGGTCGGCGGTATGACTATGCAGACGCTTATTTTACTATGGGTTACTTTCGAATAAATTGGAACAAAGAGTTATTGTTTTTAAATAAAAATTATTGAACTTATGGGATTTTTTTATACTGATTCTTCTGATAAAAGTAAATAATTTGCAAAATAGTTTATTTTATGGTTTCACCTTCAAAGGAAATTATGGAATATCATACTTTACTGATTATATTTTTATCAAAATATCTTATTTGATACATGTTTAAAAAAATAAGATCCACCTGCAAAGGTACCAACCGTTAGCAATCTGTAAAATTATTGAAAAATTAGTCAATGAAATTTCATGAGAAAACGGGTTCTCGGTAAAAGGCTCTTTTTAGTTAATATGGGTTTTGTATGGCCTTTTATGATGATTAAGTTGGGTTTATCAATTCTGATCGATAATGTGTTAATTTCGGAGAGTTATCTTACGCTAATTATAATTTGACAAGAAAGAGAGATTTAATGAAATAATCAAGCTGAAGTTGATGCTTCAATAAGCTCGCTTTGGTGGGACAATGCGTGATCCATATGCCTCCTACGTAAGCCCATCTTCTCATATGTTAGTTCTTTTTTTTGTTTTAATTTGGTTCTGCAAAAATGCTTTTATAAGGTATCTGACCAAATTCTCTATATCATTGTCTCCTCTAACTTAGTTGTTTTGGTATTTCTTTAATAAAGAAACACATGCCAATTTGGAAGCTAAGATGTTGTCCTTTTACGTTATTATGATATCGTTTACAAGTTCACTTTAAAGCGCTTAATCCTTGGAGAAGTATTTGATGGTTATAATGAGGGCTAAACTTGAAAAAAAAAAAAAAAGCTTAACTATATGCCAACAATTTTAAAACTAAAAAAGCTTTAGAGTGCTTTTTCTACGCTTATTTCTTAACTGAGACTATATTGCAGTGGCGGATTAGATTAGATGTATTAGGTAATTCTGTGTGAATTTGCAAAAAGTATATTAGATTAGATAATTCTGTGTTAATTTGTAAATCATATTAATGTAAATTTATACCAAATTTCCAATTTTAGGTTGTATTTTATTTGTGGTTTTTGTTTATGTTAATAATCGATGTTTTATAATAATATTATACATGAGGTTAATAGGTTATAAGCACCAAATATGTTAATAATTGATGTTGGTTCAAGCCTAAGATAGTCACTTTCTTTTTTAATTGATTTCAACATGTACAGACATGAATATGATGAAGTATTTAGTGCTGATTCACATTTGTTGACAAATTTTGGGTAGCCAACTTAGGCTGAAAAAACATTTCTCTCTCAAAAAATATGATTTATGGTTATTACTTAATGTGCTTGAATGAAACATGCATAATGTGTAGGTGAGCAAAAAATAATGATTAACTAGCAATGTTAATCTATTTATATTAAAACAACCCTTTTAGACCTATTTGTGCGCTGTTGTATACATGATGTGAAAAAATCCTTGTAGGTCGGTGTTGAAGGCCTGAAGACATAAGTGGCTCCCACTGTTTCTAGATCTGGTGACGCTATATTCCCCAACGTTGAGGGTGTGGTAATGTTTTTGGATCTGAAATTGATTATTTGTAAGATATTTGTACTCGACTTGTGTTTAGATTTTGAATTTCTATCATGATTGCTAAACTATGATTATAACTTATCAAATTTGTTTGAATTATTTCATTCGAATATTAATAATGAATCTAAATAACTTTTTTGAGCCTAGGAAGCAATCCCGGGTGATAACCGAAGTTGTATATGGGAAATATTTTGATATTTAGAGATTTATGAAGTGTTTGTATATTTGGTGAATTCGAATACATATTTTATTTTTTTATTAATGCTTAATTTCAATTATTTACACTTATAAGCTTTTTATAATTCTCATTCTTTGTAGTTTTTTAATTTCTTATCAAAATTAAATTCTTTATCCCGTGTATCACACAGGTAGATAACAAAACACATATTTTTAAATTACTTTACTAAGGTTTATATTTCAGTAGCCACACAACTCCCATGTTTATGAATGGAATTTTGATTTAATTTTTACGAATTCATTTTTTAATTAATAAATTATCTTCCAATCGCCCATCTATTAAGTAGTAATTAAATAATTCGAAATATATGTTTTGTAAAAGTCACTGAAATATTGGTTCTAAATTAAATACTGCAACTAACGTTATGTTTACAATCAACTTTTTCATATTTAAAAAATTCAAAATATAAAAATCACATCTTTATATTATTGCTAAGATATTGATGGTTCAACATTTTGAAAAAGTGGAATATTTGCAATAATTTTGAACAAATATTTAAATGGATTAGTTGATTCTATTAAATAGTAATCAACATTTCAATCGATGGAAATAGGCTAAATTGAATTTATGTTTCAAGTTCATTTTCATTTTACTTATATAAATTAGGTTATTAATATACATATTATACTCAGTAATACATTATATGTTTCATTCGTTCATACAATGGTTTATATTCCTTTTAAAATGCTACTCTTTGAGATTTTAACCAAGCTAAATGTTATATTAATTCATCGCTTCAAATGTGTATACATAGAATGGCGAGATGTTCTATCATCCTTTCATCTTGGTCTGAATCATTCTACATACGTAGAAAATTATCTGGTAATATGTTGAAAATTATATGGTAATTGTTACCATTGATAAATCGCATTGTTTGCATATGTATATTTATATACGATTAACATTGAATTATTGAATATATATCCTCACAAATTTTATAAAAAAAAACGTTTTAATAAAATTAATATAATATTAATATCCTTAAAATAAAGCGACCCGTGGGTATCACGGGTTATAACCTAGTAAAATTATAAATGTCGTATCAAATGCTTGACTTAGTCATTCTAACTTATCCACCTTATTGTTATTTTAGAATAACTAAAAAATATAACAAAAAATCAACCTTTAGTGAAGCAAATGGAACAAAGGTGATGTTAGTACGAAATTTAATCATGCTATAAAACTTTGCATATTTAACCGGTTTATAAAGAGTTTTCTAAGCATTTCTATGTTAGCACTACACCTAACTTCTTCACATATATCTTGATTTGAACATTTAACAGGTTTATAAAAGTGACTATTTAATCATTTGAGCTGCCTCAAATTAACCATATAAAACTCTTTTTTACTAAATAAATTCAATTAAATATCTATACATTTATCATCAATGTTATTTCACTGCGCTCGATTCTTTTTTCTGCTTCTCTTATTTCACTCTCTCGCATTTTATTTTTTATACGTAATTTCAATCATATCTTATCTTAAAATATCGTTTTTAATCTATAAATCTTCATTACCAATTATTTAATATTTTGTCAATTTAACCTATGTAATACTTGAGTTTCTAACATGATTTATTAATAATACTAGTAAGTTCTCTTTAGTAACAACTTGTTATATGCTAGGTTATGTTGGACATGACACGTGACTAAACATAGTACTTTTCTAAGGCTATTTGTTATGCTTTCATTTTTTTCAATGACACACTACCCGACTATTTTCATTTACTTTTTTTCACCTCACAGTTTAATTGTTTCACTAATTTTACAACGCCCGAATTATTTTTTAATCATTACTTACTTATTTATAAACTATTTTTTATACAAACTAAAATTAGATAATAAAATAAAAGTGCAATTAGTTAAAAAGAAGTACACCTAAATTAAAATAACTAAACAGGTTCAATCCGTATGGTGTGCAAGTTTAGCCATTAACAAAACTACAATTATGTATTGTATGTTTCTTGGTGTGGTCTAACGTTTGTTAGTCCAAGTTTAATAAAATTTGTTGGCCTTTCAAAAATAAAAATAAAAACACAAAACTACAATTAAATTTAAACATACTAATCGGCCCACAAATAAAATGCAGAAGACCATCACATTGCAGCCCAACCGAACGGTCTCGACCCAGGTGTGTTAACACCAGGCCCATTTATTTTCCATTATCTTTTTAAATGATCAATTAGTATGCTGTTGTTTTCATAGAAGAGTTAATTCTCACACTCCTAAATCTACTACTAAAACACCAATATCCATGATGTGGCTAAAACTCAAAGTCATTTGAGAAGTAAGACATTTATCATATACTTTGATACCGCTAGTTTGATTATATCATTCTATGACATAAAGTAAAGACACTAATACCATGCGTAGTGGTAAGGGTAAATAATGTCCCCATCCTTTGGCGTTTTTCGCCATGTGGCGGTACAGTCAGCAAGGGGCATTATTGGGCGTTTTTCTAAGATGGGTGTAGTGGGGATGTGGGCATTATGTTAAAGGGTGTAAAGAATTAAATAAAAATAAAAAAACCAACAAAAAAAGCTATTGGACTAAAAAAAGGAAGATTAAATGCTATTGGCCAAGTTTTCTCCTTCAAAGTGTGATTCAAAACACGTCAGGGAGGTTTTTTTCGAAAAAACGCCGGATCACGCCCATGGGGGTGGGGGTTGGGCGTTTTCGGGCGTGATTGAGGGGAAAAACGCCGGAGATCATGCCCACTACGCATGGTCTAAGATGGATTAAAAAATTTATCTATTTGTCATTAGATATCTAATTACACATTAGAGTAAATTGCTTTTTGAGTCCTTGTGTTTTACTAGTTTTAACCACTTGAATCCAAAATCAAAATGTTTAACATGCTGAGTCCCTAACCGCTTATTTTATAACGTTTTGAGTCTGATTTTTAGCACTTGTACTTTTGATTTTGAACTCAAGTGGTTAAAACCACTAAAACACTGAGACTCAAAAAGTAATTTACTCTACACATTATTATCAACATTAGCTTACGTATTATATTAAAATATTAAACATTTTTAGAACACAAAAAATAGGGTAAATTACTTTTTGAGTCCCTGTGTTTTGGTGGTTTTAACTAGTTGAGTCCAAAATCAAAAAGTTTAACAACCTGAGTCCCTATAAGCATTTTCCTTAACCATTTGAGTCCAAATTTCTAACACCATCCATTTTTTCTGTTAGTTTTCTATTAAAAGACTAAAATGCCCCCATCTTCTTCAGTACCCTTATAAAAACCTAAAACCCCCTCTGTTGCAACTCAGGCGTTATACACTCTCTGTTTTCTCTCGAGTACACACCGGTGACCGGAGATCGGAGCTCTACAACTTCATTATCTCTTCCTCATCTCTTCCTCTTTCTTCATTATCTCTCTCTCTCTCTCTGAGATTTGCAACTTCATCTTTACACTCTCTCTCTATAAACACCACCAACAACCATACACCACCATCACCACAATAATCCACCACCATACACCGCCTCTGGGCCCCGCCTCCGTCGTCACCATCAGATCCGCCGCCACCATTCCACTGCCGAAAACACCACCAACATTAAAACCCCAACACCACCATCCCACTGCTGCCACCTCCGAACACCACACCATCCCCTCGCCGCCACTCCACCGTGAAGATTTGAAGCTTAAACCTACACCACCGCCGCCTTACTACTGCAGATTCCCCACCATCCCCTTGAAAGTTGATCAATTTCCGTTTCAATTCCTCCCAAAACTCCCAAACAAAGATGGGGGTTCCAGTTCGAACAGCAACAGGGACGATGGGTGTCGATAATCTGAGTGAGAAAGCAGCAAAGATGAGAGAATCACTGAAGCAGAGTCAAACAATCACAGAAAATATGGTTTCTATTTTGGGTTCTTTTGATCACCGTTTGTCTGCTCTTGAAACCGCCATGCGACCCACTCAGGTTTCTGATCTGTTCTCTAATCTAGGATAATTATGCTTGAATTTGAAGTGATTTGAAGTTGTTTGTGTTGGGAATTTTGGATTTGAAGTTGGGTACATCTCCAGTGACCTGCAAATAGAGTTCTGATTACAAATGAATCAATAAATCACAAAAACCTAGAAGTGTCCATCTGGGGGACGATCTGGAGGTTGTGGAGGTTGATCCCCAATTCAAATGAACAAGGCAGTGGATCTGGGGGACGATCTGGAGGTTGTGGAGGGACTGAAGGTGGGATTTGACCACCTGCTGAAGAGGTTGTGGTGGTGGTGCAGTGGTGGTGCGATGGTGTTAATGGTGGTGGTAGGGTTAGAGAGAAAGAGATGAGGGAATGTGAAATGTCTGTGTGTGGGTATAAGAATATATATAATTTATTTTATATATAATATTAAAATATTTATGCATTAAAGACTTGTTCTTTATACTCTTGTGCATATAAAACTTGTACTTTGTGTGTAAATGACCAAATTACCCTTGCAGTTAACAAACTTGATGGATGGAGTTAGAAAATTGGACTCAAATGGTTAAGGAAAATGCTTATAGGGACTCAGGTCGTTAAACTTTTTGATTTTGGACTCAACTAGTTAAAACCACCAAAACACAGGGACTCAAAAAGTAATTTACCCCAAAAAATATGTAATTGCAAAAGAAGTAGCACTGGTGTCAACTGTGTCGTGTTAGTAGGTTACGGATTAAATTGTTCAACCTGAACACAACCAATATGTGGGGCCATCGGTCAACGAGTCAACTGGCCCGGTTATCGGGTCATAACTACAGCCATAGAGGCCAGCCGCTTCACCTTTACCAACGGGGCCATGTACAACGTAGCTTATGTTAGTGAGTTGCTCTTCAGGGGTAGGCATGAAAGCAGTGGAAGCTGGAATCGAACTTGAGACCTCTACTTGAGGGGAATCATGTGCATACCACTGTGCCACCCCTTGTAGGTTGGTTTCAGTTTAAAAAGGAACCCAAATCATAAGTAAATGGGTCGAAATTGTCACCTCGATAATTATCATGGTAATTTGTTTTGAATGGTGCCCAAATACCGTAGAGGTGAGGAGCGAAATGATTTATGCAAGCTCAATGAAAAGGTTCAAGAGAGAACTTGATAGTATTAAAAGTTGAGCTAGCGGAACCTCTTTTTTTAGTGGATTCTACGTAATCTTTGTGATAAAAATACAAATTTTATTCTAAAATAAATATATATTCTTGTGTATTCATCTGTTTTCATTTGTGTCCATGAATATTTGTTTGAGTTCGTTTGTGTTTGGTAAGTGTTCATAAACAATCCATGAAAACATTCATTTCCTTAATGAACGAACACGAATAAGAATTCTGGTTCGGTAAGCGTTCGTAAACAGTTCATAAACAAACTCATTTCTTAACACTTGTTCGTGTTTGTTCGGTTCGTTTACAACCCTATCTGCTGCTACGTCAACAATTACAAGCTACCATTCACTGTCAAAGGCTTTTATTCTAACCTTTTATTGTTGTCTTTGTTTCGTATCAACCGTGAAATCTTTCTAAGAGATGTTTAATATCTTTGTATGTCTTACTTTCATTGTCGAAATATAATTTAAAACTGATGCTAGATAAAAATAAATAAAACATATATTAGGGTATACGGGGCACCAGCGGGGAGTGGCCTCGGTGACCCAATTCCCCCAGCGGGAACACCGCCGCCATCCCTGCGGTGAGTGAATTCGGGGAGGGGGGTCGGGGTGAGTTCACCGCATGAAGGAGAGAGGAGATGGTGGGCTACCCTCATTTTCAACCAATCAATAATTTTCCTTTTTTTTTAATAAAAAAACAAGTCCCCTAAGAGGGGAGTGCCGCCATCAAATTGAGGGTGTGAGGGAGTTAAGAGGGGAGTTGACGTGGCATAACCTGATTGGGTTTGCGTAAGAGAGGGGACTCCCCTAAGACTAAAGGGTATGGGGGCCGGCTAGGCCCGGCTAGGACCGGCGCCGGTCCCCCACACCGCCCCCTGAGGATCGGCTCGTCCCAAACGGCTCCCCACAGCCGGGTTAGACGGGGCCCCACTTGAAGTTTATAGCCGTTGGGAACGGCTCTTTTATATAAAAAAAATTCCTTTTTCAATTTAAATACCCTCTATCTCATCCATTTTTATACAATTCTATCATATTCTACTCTCATTCTTCTCCAATTCTCTTCCTTTTTTATAAAAAACACTCCATAATTTTTTTTTTCGGAAATGTTTTTTTATTTTTTTTTATTTTTAGGAAATGTAATTTTTTTTATGTTATGAAATGACTTTATTTATGTTGTTTTATGTTGTATTTTTTAACTTTTATAAATTTTATATTAAGTTAATAAAAAAACACTTAGAAAATTATAAAATAATGAAGTGGGGTAGCCCCATCCTCCATCCCCTCAAATGTGAAGGAGGCCCATCTCCCACGAGCCGCCTACGTGGAGGCTCATCTCCGTGGGAATGAGCCTTACCATACCCTTTAGTCTAAGAAGGGGTGCCCCTCTCACCCTTAAGATCCGGTTTCGATACGTTTTAATATAACACCATAAATTAATGCAGTATGTCGTGAATTTTTATTATTTTTTCATGGCGGCAGTATTGAGAGTTGACACATGGTTTTGGATTATTTTACAACCTATCACACAAAAAAAGGGCACCGTAACCTGTCACAGTTATCACGTGATCGAGTATCAGTATCAGTTATTTGTTTTCTAGCTAATACTATAAGAATAATATTAAACAAAGATATATGAATAATAGTTATAATAATTTATATGATCCAAAATACAACTCTTTTATATCATCTAGAAGATTGGGTGACCAATATATTGGGAGTAAATTCTGATTTTAGTCTATGAGGTTTGATCAAAATTGACACTTTAATTTAAATAGTTCTTTTCTTGTCATTTTAGTCTAAATAGTTTTGTTTTCTGTCATTTTAGTTCTTGACTTTTATCATTTTTTGTCATTTTCATCAAACCCATTAACTTCATTCAAACAATTTAGTTAACTTAGGTGAATTTTGGTTAAACCACAATTTTCTATCTTTTTTTGCAGGTGCGATGGTATGGGGATGGTGTTGTGCCGGTTTTACAGTGAAGACGATGGCGGTGGTTGTTGGTTTTACGATGATGGCGGCGGTGTTGGTTGATGACGTGGGTGGCGGAAAAGTGGCCGGTGGTGGTGGAAATGGTGGTGGGGTGGGTGTAGAGGTGTACAAAAAAACTGGTTTTAGAACCGAAACGGGAAAAAAAACCGAAACTGGTTTTTTTTTTAACCGCCGGTTTTTATACCGGTTACTATTCTTGACTTAAAAAACCGGTTATTAACCGAACCGGTTATTAAAAAACCGGTTAAAACCGGTAAAAAACCGGTTTTTTGGGAAAAACCGGTTAAAAACCGGTCCCAACCGGTTATACCGGTTATTGTTTTGGACCTCAAAAACCGGTTAGTAACCGGAACCGGTTATAAAAAAACCGGTTTTTATTTTAGTTAAACCTCAAGGAGTAAAATGACAATTTACTCAAAATATTGACCCACACAACGAAAGAGAAGAATGAGTGAAAGTTAATTTGGAGAAATTTCTTTTAAACTTAAGCATCAAGTGATCAAGTGATACATCACCTACGGGTTGATCATGGTCAAGTGATGATTTCACGTGATGGTGAACTCAGGCATAATACGTTAATGGAAGAAAGTGACAATTTTAGTCAAACTTCAAGTAGTAAAATGGCAATTTACTCAAAATATTGACCCACACAACGAAAGAGAAGAATGAGTGAAAGTTAATTTGGAGAAATTTCTTTTAAACTTAAGCTTCAAGTGATCAACTGATACATCACCTACGGGTTGATCTTGGTCAAGTGATGATTTCACGTGATGGTGAACTCAGGCATAATACGTTGATGGAAGAAAGTGACAATTTTAGTCAAACTTCAAGTAGTAAAATGGCAATTTACTCAAAATATTGACCCACATAACGAAAGATAATAATGAGTGAAAGTTAATTTGGAGAAATTTCTTTTAAAATTAAGCTTCAAGTGATCAAGTGATACATCACCTACGGGTTGATCATGGTCAAGTGATGATTTCAGATTAGAGGTCTTAACCATTCAAACTCTGTATAAATCTTAATCATTCAGAGGCAAATGTCTGAACCATTCAGACATCTACTCGTGAAACAAACAGTCTGAACCATTAAGTGCTGAACCAGTAAGAGGTCTAAACCATTAAAAGACTCATTAAGAGGTAAACAAACAGCCCCTTACTTTATTTTTTCATTCTACCTTTAATGTAAGAGTGAAAATGAAATCTTATATTTTTCTTATAATTTAGGGGTGAGGAAAGGATGAGGACTCCATTGTGAGTAATCTTAAGTCTTAACTAATAAAAATTGGTTGTTTCTAATATTTGGATGCATATACAAATATATAACTTAATATATATATAAAAAAACTTCTAAAAACCTTTGGGGCCCTTTAAACATTTGGGCCTCGAGCGACGGCACGAGATGGCCGGCCCAAGAGCCGGCCCTGTTAAACCACACCAGAGGAACACCGACTCAAACGAAAAGCCGATTGAACTCATTTTAATAGTGCTAGAACCAGCTCGTCAAATCCCAACACACATCCTCTCACCTTCATCTTGCATGAGCAATTCTAAGTATTAATAGAAATAAACCGTCTAACCATGAATTATTAACTTGTTATTACATTATTAAAGCCTTAATGAAAGAAACAAGACAAACATATGAATATAGAGCATGAGCCGCGTTTTAAGGCCCACAATAAGAAGAAGAAAAACACTATTCTTAATTACCAATAGTCTTGGCTCATTTCCTGTATGTTTGTCTAACAATTGGAAACACTAGGACGGATAGGAATCTAGAATGTTTTAATAAAATATGATAAAAGTATTAAGAAAATAAAACAAGTTAGCATATAAATATAGATGATATAGAAAATTATAAAATGAAATGATTCAACAAGTCCCCTTAGGTAAATAATAAGATATGAATCAAAAGTGAAACAAGTTTATGGATCCTACTGATTAAATTAAAAAAAAAAGAAATAAAATCTATTATTATTTAACGGGTTTATAACATGTTGTCAATAAGTTAAATGTTTTAACAAAAAAATATATAATGAAGTTAGAAAAAATAAACGGGTCAACGAAGTACAATAAAATGAATAACACATCTTAGAAAATAAAATGGATCAGCAGGTCATGACCTAATTTAGCCGGTTGTTTCGATAGCCGGAACCACCTGAGCCTTTCGATATTTAGTATTGAGTGAAGTTAAACCAAACAGTCTGTCGTGCCGTCGTGTCTGAGTGTCGACATCCGGTCTGATCAGATTTTTAACTCGGACCATCCGTGAATAATTTATACTTATTAGCATCAATTGTTTTATAAAGTACAACTTATAATATTTCACAAATATAATAAGCAGATTTTTAAATTTACAATAAACATGCCTATGAAGGCTTATGCACATAGGGCTGTTCATGAGCCGAGCCGAACCGAGCGGACCTTTGCTCGTGCTTGGCTCGTTTTCAAACCGAACCGAGCAGATCGGCTCATTTAAAACCGAGCATCAAATCAAGCGAGCATTTTTCGAGCACTTAAAATTCCGAGCGAGCGTCGAGCGAAGTTCGAGCGATTTGGACAACCGTGTCGCCCAATTTAAATTTGCTAAGAGAGATAGTGACAATGTTGGGTCTCAAGTTTTTATATCTTTAAAAACATGCGCATTTCATGCCATAAAATTTTTCTTATAAATAACAATGTTGTGGCTGACGAGGCGATGATCATATTGCACGAACAATTTCGTTGAGAGCAGGAGACAATCAACTTAGGGTAACGACATGAAACATTGAGGCGATGAATAGACTATCGTTTATCGGTTTAGGGTTTAACTGTTAGTTTTGATTTTAATTTTTTATTAGTGTGGTTGGGCTACTACGTATAGATATAGTTGTAAATTTGTATATAGTTGACCAAAATCTAATAGATTGGTACATATGAAACTATAAATTTAATTTATATTTAAGTATATATATATGTGTGTGTAAGTGTGTGTATATATATAGGTGTATGTGTGTATATATATGTATAATTTATATTTGTGTATATATATGTGTATATACATGTTTATAGATGTATGTGTATATGTATATGTATATATATCTAATTAAATAATAATTCGAACCGAACCGAGCCGAGCGGACCTTTGCTCATGCTTGGCTCGTTTACAAACCGAACCGAGCAAAGCGGCTCGTTTACAACCGAGCGTCAAATCGAACGAGCATTTTCAGAGCAATTTCCGAACGAGCGTCGAGCGAGCGACGAGCGGCGAGCGATTTGAACGGCCCTATATGCACATGATTTGTGATGCCAACAAGGGTTTTTTAAGAAGATGAGTGAAAATGACCTTTATCTGTCTTAATCCTTCTAGACGTTTTCCAATAGTTTTTCCATATAAATGAAAACATGGTCCATCATAAATTGATTTAGATATTAAAGTATAGCCAATTATTTGAAATATTTAATATTTTAACAATATCCAAATTGCAAATATATTAAATAAACTTGAATGAGTGACTATCCTAGAAATGTTGAAATTTGGGTAATTTTTTAAGTCTATTATTAAATAGTTGATGAATGTTAAATAATATAATACTAATTGTTGTAAAATGTGTACGTAGTCTTAAAATAATGTAATAAAGATTAATAATTAACCACAATTGTGTATAACATAGAATCTTGATTCATTATTTTGAAGGTGGATTTTGTTTTGAAACAGATTAAAATAAAATGTGAAATTCATAGTTGCAATTATATAATTACTTGTGTAAGATCTATAATGTTTGATACTTTAAAAGTCATATTAAAATCTATTAAGTATTATATACTTTTATGTATCATGTGTCGCTATAAATTTTTCGTTATCTAGAAAGGTCATCAACAACTTGCCTAAATTGTCCTGCCACCAACATGTCCAATAATGTAAGTAATCATATTAGTTATTTTTAACTGCAAATTTTTTGTATTCCCTGCTGTTAGACTTGAACCCAACACCCTCCTTTCTAAAGTATTTTAAAAGTTTTGTCTTTGTTAATAAACCACCATCCCATTGGTAACGTAATCATATTAGTACCATACATGCGTACATACATGCAATATTAGTACCATGCATGCGTACATACATACATGCATGCAATATACATACATACTACACACATATATCAAAGGGCGAATCCAACCCATATTTATGGGTTTCCAATAACCCAATGTATTTGAAAAAAAAAATGGAAAAACTAATGAGAACCTTATAGAATTAAAAAAATAGTGGGAATTAAATTACGATGTCTTAAGGGTTGTTTGTTTAGCTCTTAATGGTTTAGACCTTTAACTGGTTCAACACTTAATGGTTCAGACTATTTGTTTCGTGAGCAGATGTATGAATGGTTCAGACATTTGCCTCTGAATGGTTAACTATTATATTGAGTCTGAATGATTAAGACCTCTTATTTGAATTGGTCATACATGTGTCTCTAAACGGTTAAGCATTATACTAACTTTTAATGGTTCAGACCTCTTACGATTCAACACATAATGGTTTAGACCTTTTATTAGTTCAGTACTTAACTATTCAGAATTTGCCAAAGGGTGTACCTATTTGCACACCCATTTGCCTATTGACATACAAAAATGTGTTTTTTGTCCTATATGCACACCCTGCAGTGTCGAGTTGTGATCAAAGCGCGTCGTTTTGGTCCGGTCAACCAGAAAAAGACTGACGGGTCTGTTGACCGGACCAAAACGCCGAGCTTTGGCCGCGTTTTGGTCCTGTCAACCAGACAAAAGACTGACACCCGGTCTGGTTGACAGGACCAAAACACGGCCAAAGCTCGACGTTTTGGTCCGGTCAACAGAACCGTCAGACACCCGTCAGTCTTTGTCTGGTTAACCGGACCAAAACGCCACGCTTTGACCACAGCTCGACACTACAGGGTATGCATATAAGACAAAAAACACCTTTTTGGGTGTTACTATCTACACACTTGGTGTGTAAATAGTTTGAGCATTTGCCAAACGCCTTAGACTAGTGGGTATGGGGGCCGGCGCCGGTCCCCCACACCCCCCCCCACCCATAGGGTCGGCCCGTCACATTCGGCTCCCACCAGCCGGTGTTGCCGTGCCTCTCTCCTAACACACACACATATCTATATATACATACATATATATATATATATAGGGGATCGCTAGAATGAGAACCACCACGAGTTGTAAGAACCACGAGAACCGCGCCCCGCGGGTGGCCGTCGGCGACGAAATTTTTTACACACCTAGATCCGTATATTTTAGTGGGGGGTTTAAATTTTCGGTTCAAACGGCGCGCCCGAGGGGGTAGTTTTTTACGCCCAAAGTTTGGGTTTTTTTAATTTTTTTAATTTTTCTTTTTTTTTTTTACCAAACTTTGGGCGTAAAAAACTACCCCCTCGGGCGCGCCGTTTGAACCGAAAATTTAAACCCCCCACTAAAATATACGGATCTAGGTGTAAAAAAAATTTCGTCGCCGACGGCCACCCGCGGGGCGCGGTTCTCGTGGTTCTTACAACTCGTGGTGGTTCTCATTCTAGCGGCTCTCTCTCTCTCTCTCTCTCTATATATATATATATATATATATATAAAGGGGTTCATCCCCCACCCCCTAGGTACATCCCCTCCAAGCCGAGCCTACGTGGCGACCCATTCCCTTGATGATGAGGCTATCCATACCCACTAGTCTTAGTTGATTAAACTATGAATGATAGTGATGCCTTAAAACAGATATTCAAAGAATTTTTTTTATACTCATTGCACAACTTGTTATGCAAGATGTACAAATGGTTTTATTTTTCTAATCCAAGATAATCGAGTTATGCTTTTTATTATTAAAATAAAGTAATGAAGTTCTACTACGGTTATAAAACTTTTAAAATTTTTATGTAGTACGTGAATTATCATAAAGAATTGGCATACGGTTTTGGAATAGCAACCCATCGCGATGGCCACATCTCTGTTCAAATGACTTATTTATGATGAGGTTATTGGATTTTATCACCCACTAACTATTGGTTATTGGCTGCGGCCACCCCCAACTATCACTTGACGCCCGTCACCCCAACTTAACACTTAGTATGTTCTTTAACCATGTCGTTAACTGATCACTAACTTTTGATCTTGGTACTATACTTTTTGGGGTGTCATAGGGATCTTAGGAAGATTTTAGGAATCTTAGGACACCCCAAAAGTATAGCAATATCAAAAGTTAATGATTAGTTAACGACGTGGTGACATAACACATTAAGTGTTAAGTTGAGGGTGACGGACGTCAAAGTAATAATTGAGGGTGACAGCGGCCAATAACCAATAGTTAAGGGTGATAAAATCCAATAACTCTTGTGATATTAAGTAAAAGTCATCTTTAAGGCGATGTAAAAAAATCACATCAAGTATAAAATCAACAAATTTTCTTAACTAATTAGATTAAATTTATTGCAAGTGTCTAGAAAAGCTAACTCAAAAACATTCCCTTTCTATATATTGCTTACGAGACTATCTGGAGTGGTTAATTTCTTTTAAGGGGCATTTTCTGTCACATCAGCATCATAACGTCTTTTAAAAAAAATATGTAATGATTAATGTCCCTTAATGCCCTTTCAATCATTGTGTGGGAGTTGACTTCAAAGTCCATTTTATCTACAAAGTGTAAAAAGTCATAAAATACCATAATGTGAACCATAAAGCATACTCAAAACCCACAAATAACAAAGTGAAGATTACTAAAACGTCATATTTGTGGGTTTTGTATTGTGTTTTGGATGATAAGTCTTTTATTATCGAATAACTAACATTAGTGTGTTTTATGTTGATTATCATGTTGTGTTTTATATTCATAGTTCTACGATGGTGTGTTTGAAGTTTTTATGGAATGTTAGGGTTTGGATATTATGTTTTAGTGATCTTCACTATGTTATTTGTGGGTTTTAAGTGTGTTTTATGGATGAAATTGTGGTGTTTTATGACTTTGTACACTTTGTAGAAAAAATGGACTTTGTAGCCGAACCCCACCCTCAATCATTACTTTCTATTTTTTTCTCCTAATTTGGCGTTATACTTGAAACACTCATCACTCTTCATGCTCCTATAACGCCCAAGGTAATGGGAAGCGTAATTAGTGCATTATTATTTTTGCACTGCATATGTTTATTTATGATGAAGATACGCACATTCCATACTTATCATACGTCCCTCTGACTTACCAAATTGTTCATGGTATCAGAGCGGGAAAACATTAAACGATAATTCTTTTTGTCGACATCTTCTTTGCCCATCATTGCCGGGGACAAACATAAGGTAACAAAACTAAATCAAGCACCTTGGATCACCATACCACCTACCCCGCCGACTATCCTAGACAAATGCAAGTAAATGAACCCCTGACTGGCAACAATTATATTGATTGGTCACAAGAGATGACAAAATTTCTTTTCACAAAAAAGAAAATAAGTTTCGTTGATGGAGCCATTCAGAAACCATAACCAAAAGCTGCATGTTATATGGAATGGATGAGGTGAGATGCCATGGTAAAGGGGTGGCTTAGCTCCACCATTGAGAGGGGGATATAAAACAATGTCAAGTACACAAAAATAGGCAAAAAGATGTGGTCTGATTTGGAGGAAAGCTTCTCAAAGCAGAATGCTCTTAAAGCATTAAAACAAACGCTTACATTCACACGGCAAGAGTACACGAAGCTTCGGGTCCTATGGGATGAACTAGAATTTGTTCTTCCCACTTTGAGGTGTTTATGTAACCGTTGCATTTGTGATATTGAAATCAAGGAGAATGAAAGGCTTTATGAGTTTTTGCTTGGTTTAGACAACGAATGCACTACCATTAGAACATAAATCCTAGGCATGAGTCTGATCCCATCATGTTCTAAGAGTTATTAAATTAAGTAGACTAACACATTGCAAGACACAACACATCAGAACTTGAAAACAAAACCAAGATCGCACACGAACTCCCGGTGATTATACCTAATAGAGATAGTGGGACGGTTGAGGGAAGAGGCGATTACACGTTACCAAATGGAGTGAAGATTAAGAGTGTATTCTTCATGTTCCCAGTTTTAATTGCAATCTATTGTTTGTTTGTAGATTATCAAAGGATCTCAATTGTGTAGTAACATTCTTTACCGATTTTTTTGTTATGTGGGAATTACGTTCAAGGACATTGATTGGAACGAATGAGTGCAAAAAAAGTTTGTACCAGATGGGGATGCAGAGAAGCATGAGACAGGCGTTGATGACAAGCGTGGATGTTTGGCATAAACGTTTAGGTCATGCTTCTGATTCCAAGCTTCGTTATATGAATTTTTTTAAGAACTCTTCATAATAAAGATGATTATTGTGACTCTTGTATTAAAGCTAAACACAAGAGATTCCTATTAGTTCAATATAGATTCATGATTGCTTTTAATTAATTCATGTGACATTTGGGTCAGTATCGCACATTGTCTCCTTCCAGTGCCAGTTTTTTTTTGCCATTGTTGATGACTACAGTAGAGCCGTTTGGGTGTTCTTACCAATATATAAATTTGAGATGAGTACATGTTTGGTGGGTTTCCATAAGTGGGTAAAAACTCAATTTGGTAAAGACATAAAGAGAATAAGGTGTGACAATGGAGGTGAATATGTCTCAAGCCTAATGCAAAATTTTTATGCTAATGAAGTAATTGGGTTGGAAACAACTTGCCCACGTACACCTCAACAAAATGGGGGTGGTAGAGCGCAACCATAGACACCTCCTTGAAATAGCATGAGCCTTAAAGTTTGAAGCCAATTTGCCTATAAAGTTTAGAGGGAGTGCATATTAACAGCTACTTATAAATTATAAATCATTTGCCTTCCACAATCATAGGAAAAAGACTCCTTATGAGGTCCTATACAACCAAGAACTCGACTATGATTATATGAGGGTCTTTGGATGTTTGGCCTATTGCAAAAGCGTAGAAACTAGAGGGGACAAGTTTGAAATAAGGGGTAAACCTGGCTTTTTTTAGGATATCCCAAAGGAATGAAAGGGTACAAGGTTTATGATACGAAAAATAACAAAATGGTCATCTCTAGAGATGTTTAGTTTTTGGAAAATGTTTTTCCTTATGGCACAATGTTTAATCAAAATGATCAAGAACGAATTGTTAAATTTCTTGCTAATTGGGAAGTTGAAATCGCCAATATGGGCTTGGGCCACCAACCAAGTCAAGCGCCTAGTAAACATAGCCCAAACTTAGAAGAAAATGACCCTGGAGGGGGACCATGACCCACAAGTCGAGCCCATACAAGTGATCTGGACTTAAGGGATAATAGGCTCGATACTGTGGATGATTTACTTGGAGTCAGCAAGGATGGGTTTGGAAGCCCTGTAGACCCGAATGAAACAGTCAATAATAACATTTCCACCCTTGAGCCAATGCATGAAAAGAGGAACATAACTCAACCAAAGCGTTTTATTGATTACAAGGTGAACCTTCCCCCATCTTCGGACCATGCATGGCTCGACTACAATCAGCAGTCCTTGATGGTACATCCTCTAACTAACTTTGTCACTTATGATAATTTCTCTAATTCACACAAAGCTTTTTTAGCGGCCATTGGTTCGCACGATGAGCCCAAATATTATGTTAAGGCTGCTCAAAACGAGAATTGGGTTGAAGCCATGAAGAAAGAAGTCTGAGCATTTGAAGAAAAAGGCACGTGAACTCTAGAGGATTTGCAAAGAAAAACATGCTATAGACTCTAAATGGGTTTACAAATTAAAGTACAAACCAAAAGGGGAAGTAGAAAGATACAAGGCACGTCTGTTGGCAAAAAGGTTTACCCAGATGGATGGCGTCGATTATCATGAGACGTTTGCTCCCGTTGCAAAGTTAGTTACAGTTCGAGCTTTGCTAGTCGTTTTCGTCATGAAGAATTGGGTCATTCACCAATTAGATGTAAACAATGCATTCTTGCATGGTGACTTGAATGAAGATGTTTACATGAAGATTTCTCAAGGCTTCTAGAAAGGTGACGAGACAAGGGTTTGCAAACTAAGGAAATCTTTATACAGGCTTAAGCAAGCTTTTAGAAATTGGTACAAAAAATTTACCATTGCCCTGCATGAAATTGGTTTTAAACAAACAAAGGCTGATCACTCTTAGTTTGTTTTCAAGAATGGTACCACATATGGTTTTCTAAATATATCGCAATTGAGTATTTTATTGTATCGTAAGTTATAGTGAATGTCAGTAACTGAACTGATACCAACCGAACAAAATCGGTTCTGATATTCTTTTTTTCTCGTGTTTAGATAAATATAAAACACATGTTGATACTCTCTTGAGCATATCTCTTTCGATTGCTATACTAAATGCCTGAATCACACCGATATTGTAATGAACTAGACGGATACCAATTAAAATCTCGCATAGATACCAATTAAAATCTCGTTGGAAAGCGTAAATAATCCCCCTAGTTACCCACATTTTCAATTTTCTACCTAACATGTCTCATTTCAGGTCAAGCATTATTAACAATGTTGTTTTTATCAATTTTCTTGTTACAATTGTTTTAAAGTCAAAAACACTTTGCATAAGAATGTTGTTTTTGTACATTTTTTTGTTACAATTGTTTTTTTATGTCAAAAACGCTTTACGTGTGTACTAGTTTTTTTTTTCGTACGTTAAACAAGTTTATCATATACACATGTCATTTCCTTTTTTGTAAGTTTTCTAGAGAGTATATATTTGTCTCTCTATATATAACATACATAAGGAGTAGAAAAAGACAATCTACTTAATTTTAAAAGTGTAAGTTTTTCGACTATTAAAATATATGATACAGTTATTTAAAACATATTTTTGATTTTAAAATAATTACTTTTCATGATTTATAAACTGTCATAACTTTCTCATACGTTAATTTATAAAGATTAACATTTTACATGAAAATACCAGTGTGTCTGTGTGAAGCATCGCATGTGTACCATTTAGTGTGAGTGCGTATATATATAAATATAGGAGAGAGAGATACATACACACATAATACAATAGATGAAAACTATACACTTTTAAAAACATATTGTAAATACACCAATTTTTTAATGACAAAATGTTACAGTAACTCTACTCCTAAATTAGGACCAAATTAATCCTAATTTATCACATATCAGAAATTGAACCTTTATCTTCTCCCCAAAAAGGCAAGAGCTTCTACCACCCATGCTGGAATACACCAAAGGATTTGCATATAACCGGTTTAGTTTCATTATGTTTGTTTTCGGCCGAAAGTGATAATTAATCCCAACTAAGAGTAAAATGTCAAAAGCGTCCCAAAGGTTTGGTCATATTTGCTTATTTTATCCAAAATGATTTTTTTTTGCATCTGAGTCCTTTAGGTTTGCGTTTTATTACAATTTCCATCAAATTTGCTAACGCTGTTTTTTGTTAGGTTTAGGGGCATGTTTGTCCTTTTACCTAACTTACAACATATTAAAGCTTAGGTACAAGCTGTTAATGTATATAACCAACCCACCACCATCACCACCACAACAACCATCGCCTCCACCATCACCCAACCTCCACCACCACCGTCCAAAACAACAACCGCATCCACCATCACTATCGCAGCCCCCGACCCCTACCCCGGGAGTGGGAGCCGCGAACAACAGCTGGTGGTATCGGTGTTTCTTAATTTAGCAGCGAAAATGAGACATCAGGACCGTAGTTAGGAAATAATTTCAGAGTTCAAAACACCAAACTTTTATAGTTAACAAATGGGATAAAATCCATGTTTCATTGATAATACATTTATAGGGATAAACCCTAGTTGCTGAAAGCATAAACTTTTATTTAGGTAACTTTTATAGCCACTTCGTTAAGCCTTCAGTGCTCCATAGCTGGCTTCTTATTGCTTCACATTAAGTTACCTGAAATGCGTTTTAAAAAGATTTTATCAGCAAGAAATACTGGCGAGTGCATCCCAGTTTAATCAAAACAAGCTTTTATAACTTTACAGTATTGAGAGCGATTACAATGTTTATATCTACCAATATACTCATTCAGTATTTGTCATGTTGGCAGTTCCATGACTATGGTCATATTACTATTGGCTAACACTTTGTCCAATAGTAACACTTTACTAGTAGTGTATACAAAACCCCACATACCGGCAGCAATTGTAGAATACAAAGACTCAATCATTATAAGTATAACTGAAAATATTTGAGGTTTTGTAAAAACAGTTTGATAGAAAAAGAGAATGACTCACTTTGTAGACTTAGGTAATTTTATAGCTTCCTGTTGCTTTTCCTGATTATTTTCTATTAAAACAGACAATGCACACGTGTTAGTAAGATAACCCAAGTCACTTAGCCATACAACACGAGACAGAACTCCAACGAACTTAGTCAGGCAGAGCCTCGACATGCGTTACGGAGCCCTAGATCAATCGGGTAGGGTAACGAATTAGTGATCGGGGGTTAAAATACTTACAACGAGGCAGAGCTTCGTGTTTTAGGGGTATAATACCGAGCTACTTTTAGCTATAATAGAGGCTGAGAGAGAAACAGAAATGAACGAATTGAAACTGAGGCTGAAGGCCTCCTTTTATACTTGAAATCGTGCCTCGCTCGGCCCCCACGACTCCTTGGCTTGGTCCAGTCGCACCCCACGAGAGACCCCCTAGCTACGACTAGGGTGGCATTCTCACCACTTAGACTCAACACGAAGAGGGGACACGTGGCACCCAGGGGTTTCGACAGACAAGGGATCCTCGCGCCCCGCGAGCCACCCCCTGATCTAGTCGCGGCCCGCGAGCGACACTAATTTCTTATTTTATTTTATTTTTATAAAAACTAAAGTTATACGGGTTCGGTTCTCGTATACGGGGTGTAATTTAGGGCGTTTTTCGAGGGTTGTTATATCCTCCCCACCTTGCTTTAAATCTCGTCCTCGAGATTTACTGGTGTAACAATCCTAAATAAACCGACACCCTCGAATATTTTTCCGGCACCCCAAAATATTTTAAAATATTCCAAAATGTCCAAAAATACACCTCATACGCGAAAACGGGCCTCAAATATATTAAATAGTATTAAAAATAAATTAAAAATCTGAAACTTAAGTTGAGGCGGGCCGCGTAGACCCACCCCAAACCTTACGCGGGCGGTATGAAGGTTTAGACCTGATTTCGTTGAGTTTTAAGCTTAGGCGGGCCACGTAAGATCTCCATTAAGTTTACGCGGGCCGCGTGAGATCAAGATAGTGGCGCCGCCCGGTGTGGCCACGTGGCCGACGCGTGTTGACCCTACTTGCTGACTCGAACTAGCTACATGTTTGACCAGGGTTGACGCGGGCCGCGTAACCCTTGTCCTTGTTTTACGCGGGCCGCGAGAAAGACAGAATCAGGCACTATATAAGAATGGCATCGGCTTTCTGTTCCGATCACTCACAAACGTTTCTCAATCTCAAATTCTGAAATATAGGCTTTATTATACGAGTATTATACCCCCTAATTAGCGAAGTTCTGCTCCATTGTAAGTATTATAACCCCTGGATACGTATTAGATACGCTGTCCGATTGATCTAGGGTTCCGTAATGGCTGTCGTGGTTCTGCCCGACGTAGTCATTGGAATGCCGTCTCGGGGAGGGTATTGCTAATGTTAAAATGGGTTATTATACTAACACGTATACATTTGTGTAAATTTTAGATTATCACCAGGAAACCCTTACGGAAAATCTAAGACAGCAATGTGAGTTGATCCGCTTTTTGTAAACCTTTTGTTAATTGTTTTTACAAAACCTTAAATACTTTTGCATGCGAATAACAGTTATTGAGTATTTGTAAGAATACAATTATGATGAGTATGTTGGGGTTTTGTATACAAAATTTGTTACCACCTGGTCAAGGAGTAACATTTCCACAAGTCGGGTTCGACAGTACCATGGATGTTAATTGTGATGTCTTGTAAACAAATATAATTGCGGGATCGCCATCAATATTGTACACTGGGACTTTTTATTTAAACATGATTAAACTGGGATTCACTCACCAGTATTTCCCATTGTCAAATGTTTTTAAAACGCGTTTCAGGTAATGTGGTATTTTACTCTGATCAATATTTCCTAACTACGGTCATGATGAAAAAAAAATTTCCGCTGCCAAATTAGACAATACGCGATACCACCGAAACTGGCTCGCGGCCGCCCGTTCCCGGGGAACCTGGGATCGGGGGTTGCGACAGGAGGTGGTATCAGAGCTAAGCCACTGATTCAGCCACAGAGGTGTTCTGCTGACATCAAAATATAAAGTGTTAGGAAATAAATTACGAAAATACGTGCATAACTGTATTTATTTGTTATGTGTTATTTGACTATCTGTTAGTTTACAGTATGAGCGACCAAGGACCATCTGACGCGTACCGTCAATTGTCTGGTTCGCCTAGAAGCGAAGGCACCTCCTCTTCTCAGCCTGCCCTCTCAGGGTACTCTGCTGATATGGAAGAAGGAATCTTTGTGTTTAAGGCTCAGTCAGAAGAGCCATTTCCTCAGAAAAAGAGGGGATGGTTCAGTGGAGGGGCACACGAGCGTAGAAAACGTATGAAAAAGTTACAAGATCAGAGGGTATTAGTCGCAGCCAAGAGAGAGACAGATGCCTATGCCCAGGATATGATAAATAGGGGTATAGCCAATATCCACATACTAGCAACCACTGCAGCTGACCCAAATCTGGAGCAAATAATAGCACCCCAACCACAACTGCCAATCCCTGACCAACCCGTGGAGATAGAAAACCCTGAAAACCAAGTGGAGATCCATGACTTCAATCCAGAAGAAATACCTAGGGTACCAGCACCAAACCCCCTAGACCCAAATTACGACCCCTGGTGGGACGACAATAGGGACTTTGTGCAACGTTACCCGATACATGAAGACACACCCATGCAGAACATAGGAGCCTATCCAGGTATGGACCCTTTAGATCCTTATTACCATGATGACTACATTAGGGAGATCTTAGAAGATCCTTACCGATTTCAGGCACTTTCACCCCCATACCAGGAACCCGCACCCCAGATTCCGAACCCAGTCTTAGAACCTGCACCCCCAATGAGTGCAGAAAACATACAAGAACTTAGGACTTTTGGCGAAGAAATTCTAGAAAGTAGTGAACGGATGCGACAGGTGGGAGAGCGACTCGTATGGAAATACGATGAGCGCAATATGGATTTTTGGATGAATCCATATCCGTGATGTGATGGTAGAGACGGTAATAGTAATAATAATAATAAAATAAAATAAAATATGTGTGTACTGATGCCTATTACTATTAGTGTGATTCTATTTCAGTTGGTATTGTAATTTTTATTTCAGTACTAGTGTGTAATAGAGGCATAATAGTATATGAATAGAGTAAAGTCGCAATGATCGACGCTTTTGGCTAGAATGCGTGTCATGTGATTGACTATATTAAATATTATTTTGTGATATTAATATGGGGTAAATGTTTGAAATTCAGATGGCCGACGAAGGAAATCAAGGAAATCTGAATAACGATAACCAGAGTAACATTAACGTGGTTAATGAGAATCCGAGCATCAATAACAATGGAAACCAAATGGATAATAATGTTGTTCAACACATAGTGGCACAAGGAATTATAGATGCAATGCCATTTATTATTCAAACGATTCAAGAAGCAAATAATAAAAGTAAACATAGCAGTAAGCGACCAATTGAACCAGAAAACAGCGTGAACAATGGACCCGTACTTCAGGGGCCCATTCCCAAAAGAAGAAGAACCGTGTCTTACGGTTGTTCTTACAAGGAATTCTGGTCCTGCAAACCAATAGAATTCTCGGGCAATGAAGGACCCATTGCAGCTCTACGTTGGATAGAGAAAACTGAGGCTGCTTTAAAAATAAGCAAGTGTGCTGAAGAAGACAAAATAATGTTTGCTTCTAATCTGTTTAAGAACTCAGCCTTAGAATGGTGGAACACTATCCTCCAGTCAAGAGGAAGTGATAGGGTGTACAACGTGGAATGGGAGGAATTTAAAAATATGGTGGAAAGGAAATTCTGCCCTCCCAATGAAAAGGAACAGATAGCTAATAAGTTTCTGAACCTTAGAAAGACCGGGGTAGATAGTAAGGGCTATACTACCACATTCTTTGAATATGCTAGAATAGTACCAACCCTTGCATCACCTGAACTAGTGTTAATCTCCCGTTATATCTGGGGATTAATCGGAGAGATTAGACATGTAGTCAAGGCAGCTAGACCTCAAACTATAGAAGAAGCTGTAGAACTAGAAAATACCTTGACAAATGAATTAATCCGTACTAGAGAAGAAGAACAGAGGAGAAACCTAACCAAAAGCCTTACTCAAGAATTCCGTTCTGGGAATTACAATCGTAGGAATATGGGTTCTACCTCTGCACCTTTCTGCGAGGTCTGCAAGAAAAAAACATTTGGGAAAATGCTCCACTCTTTGCAATTTCTGCAAAATGCCAGGACGCAAGGAAGCAGATTGCAGGAGAAAATCCAGTAATGGATTATGCTACAATTGTGGAGAAAAAGGTCATATTAAGACAAACTGTCCGAAATTGGCTCCAGCTGTGAACAACAGGAACACAAAAAATGCTAGAGCATTTGTTCTGACTGCAGATGAAGCCAAAATGATTCCAGACGTGATAGCTCGTACGTTTTTAGTTAATGATGTTTTTGCTAAAGTATTATTTGACTCTGGTGCAAACCAAAGTTTTATTAATACTTCGTTTTGCAAACTTCTAAATCAGTCATTAACTAAACTACCACAAGAATGTCTAGTAGAGACAGCTAATAGAGAAACTGTTAGGATTTCTGAAATCTTGCAGGGAGTAAGAATAGAAATTTTAAATCAAAAGTTTATGGCAAACCTTTATCCTATGAATCTGACGGGATTTGATGTTGTATTAGGAATGGATTGGTTAATAGCCAATAAAGCCAGTATATTATGTGATCAAAAGTCAATCCAAGTAAATTCACCAAAAGGTAAAACGATCACAATTAAAAGAGATAAACCATCTAGATCCACAAAATTCATCTCTGTGATGAAAACTGCAAGTTATATAAGAAAAGATTCTATAGTGTATTTGATTTCCATAATCACTAACACTAAAGGAAAAGAACTAAAAGACATTCCAGTAGTGTCTCAGTTTTCAGATGTCTTTCTAGAAGAATTACCAGGACTACCACAAGACAGAGAAGTTGAATTCAGAATTCACCTACTGCCTGGAACAGCACCAATTGCCAAAGCACCTTATCGTTTGGCACCAACCGAAATGCAGGAATTGAAGAAACAATTAGATGAATTGCTGGAAAAAGGATTCATACAGCCAAGTTCGTCGCCATGGGGAGCGCCGATACTGTTCGTTAAAAAGAAGGACGGATCAATGCGTATGTGCACTGACTACCGTGAATTGAACAAAGTCACGATTAAGAATCGGTACCCATTACCGAGAATCGATGATCTGTTCGATCAACTGCAAGGAGCTTGATTTTTCTCTAAAATCGATTTAAGGTCAGGATATCATCAATTAATGGTACAGGAAGAGGACATTCCTAAGACTGCCTTCAGAACAAGGTATGGTCATTATGAATTTACTATCATGCCATTTGGTTTAACCAATGCCCCAGCTGCATTTATGGACATGATGAACCGAATATGTAAGCCATATTTGGATAAATTCATGATTGTCTTCATAGATGATATTCTAATTTACTCTAAGAGTAAAGAGGATCATGCAAAGCATTTGCACGCACTTATAAGTTTATTAAGAAAAGAAAAGCTTTATGCTAAATTTTCAAAGTGCGAGTTTTGGTTAGAACAGGTACAATTTCTTGGACATTTAGTGAACCACGAAGGAATTCATGTGGATCCAACAAAAATCGAGGCGATTACTAAATGGAAAACCCCTGAGTCACCAACCGAGGTTAGAAGTTTCTTAGGATTGGCCGGTTACTATAGAAGATTTATTCGAGATTTTTCTAGAATAGCAATTCCTTTAACTAAGTTAACCTGTAAATCCATTAAGTTTGAATGGGGACCAAGACAAGAAGAAGCTTTTAGAATTCTTAAGCAAAGATTAACTAATACACCTATACTAGCGTTACCAGAAGGAACTGAAGACTTTGTAGTCTATTGTGACACTTCTAAGTTAGGTTATGGATGTGTATTAATGCAACGTCAAAAGGTTATAGCTTACGCATCTAGACAACTTAAGAATCATGAAGCGAATTATTCAACCCATGACCTAGAATTAGGAGCTATAATTTTTACCCTTAATATTTGGAGACATTACCTTTATGGTAGTAAGTTTACCATATTCACTGATCATAAGAGTTTAAGGTATGTTTTCGGGCAAAAGGAATTGAATATGAGACAAAGACGTTGGATGGAATTGCTTAGTGATTACGATTGTGATATCCAGTATCATGAAGGAAAAGCAAATGTAGTGGCAGATGCTTTAAGTCAAAAATATCATGAAAAGCCAAAAAGGGTATGTTCTCTTAAATTAAATCTACAAGTAGATTTTAAATGAGCAAATTAGAAAAGCACAAGAATCAGTAATCAAGGAAGATACTGAAAAATTAAAAGGTATGATTAAGGAATTAGAACAAGGAACATATGGAATTTGGAGATTCCATAAAAAGAGAATATGGATACCTAAATTAGGAAACCTACGTCATTGTATATTAGAAGAAGCCCATAAGTCTAAGTATATGATGCATCCAGGAAATGATAAAATGTACCAGGATTTAAGGAAAAATTTCTGGTGGATAGGAATGAAGAAAGACATAGCAGCCTATGTTTCTAAATGTTTAACTTGTTCACAAGTTAAAGCTGAACACCAAAAACCCTCAGGTTTGTTACACCAGTTAGAAATGCCAGTGTGGAAATGGGAATTGATAACAATGGATTTTGTTACTAAATTACCCAAAACAAAGAAAGGAAATGATACAATCTAGGTAATTGTAGATAGGCTAACCAAGTCAGCTCATTTCCTACCAATGAAAGAAACTTTCAGTATGGAACAACTAGCTAAATTATATGTAAATGAAATTGTTTCATTACATGGAATTCCTTTATCAATTGTTTCTGATAGGGATAGTCGATTTACCTCTCATTTTTGGTCAAGTTTCCAAAAAGCCATGGGAACTAAGTTAAATTTGAGCACAGCTTATCATCCTCAAACGGACGGACAAAGTGAAAGAACTATTCAGACAATGGAGGACATGCTTAGAGCTTGTGTAATTGATTTCGGAGGTAATTGGGACGATCACTTACCTTTAATAGAATTTTCTTATAATAGTTATCACACCAGTATCAATGCTGCACCATTCGAAGCACTTTATGGACGAAAGTGCCGAACCCCAGTCTGTTGGGTAGAAATTGGGGAGAAGCAACTATCTGGACCTGAGATAGTGCAAGAAACAACCGACAAGATCATTCAAGTCAAGGAACGACTGAAAGCAGCACGTGATAGAAAGAAGAGCTATGCCGACAACCGACGCAAGCCATTAGAATTTCAAATAGGAGACAAAGTATTGTTGAAGGTCTCTCCTTGGAAAGGAGTAGTAAGATTCATCAAGAGAGGAAAGCTAAGTTCCAGGTATATTGGACCTTTTGAGATTATTAGAAGAATAGGACCTGTAGCCTATCAGATACAACTGCCAGAGGAAATGGCAGGAATACATGATGTATTTCATGTATCTAATCTCAAGAAATGCCTAGCTGATGAATCGCTAATAATACCTCTTAAGGATATAGAGGTAAATGAACAACTCAAATTTGTAGAAAGGCCTCTACAGATCGAAGACAGGAAAGTCAAGAATCTCAAACACAAGAGATTAGTTCTGGTCAAAGTGAAGTGGGACTCCAAAAGAGGACCTGAGTACACATGGGAGCTTGAATCTGAAATGCAAAGGAAATATCCACACTTGTTCCAGTAGATCTCGAGGACGAGCTCTAAAACAAGGTGGGGAGGATGTAACAATCCTAAATAAACCGACACCCTCGAATATTTTTCCGGCACCCCAAAATATTTTAAAATATTCCAAAATGCCCAAAAATACACCCCATACACGAAAACGGGCCTCAAATATATTAAACAGTATTAAAAATAAATTAAAAATCTGAAACTTAAGTTGAGGCGGGCCGCGTAGATGTAACAACTCTCATTAAAAGTCCTATTTATTTTATTATTTTATCCAATAGGAAACCCTAATTGAGACACCCAAGTGATTCTGCACAAACCCTAAAATTTTCAGAATCATCAGAATCAGGATCAGGGCCCCTAAAACTCAGGGGGGGGGGGTAAAACCCTAGTTACGATTATCTTAAAATCTCGCTGTCAAAAATGAATTTATGAAATTCGTCAAGTCAGCAAGGCTAGTCAAGGACGTGGCTACCCTATGGTAAATTCGTGTCCCTTACGGACCGTAAGGGATGAGGCTTCCGGTCCGTAAGCCTAGTCAATTTTTTGGTATAAATAGTAGACTTTGGGACTGGAAATTGGGCGCTTGAACGACGTAAAAAGTCAAAATATACACTGAGTTACGTTCTGAATACTACAAAAACACACACGGATCACAAATCGTCGCCGCAATACAGGGTAATAACTCGATCGCTGATACGATTTAATGTCCGATCGATTAAACTATCCAATGGATGTTTAAGTGCTGCCCACATTAGGGTTTATGCTTTATCATTCGTTGTTAATTCAATGGATGTTTAAGTATCGCACTTTGTCATTCGATGTGAGGGTTTAATCTCGTGAGTTATCGTAAATGCTGTATTAAGTTACTAACCGAATTGTGTGCCTGTTATTAAATTTAGGTTAAAAAGGATAATCAGTAGGCTAGGCTCTGCTCAATTAAATCTGCAATGTGAGTCATTATCTTTTTATCAAATTACTTTCAAAATCATGTTTATTTTCAAGGTTATAATTACAGGGATTAAGTTTATGTAATCACCAAATTACAGCCAGTATGTGGGGTTTTGTATACATTACTTTTTCCCGTCACCATTGGACAAAGAGTTAGCCAATGGGTGATCTGACCATAGTCACAGAAACGAGTCGAGTGACAAATACTGTGGGTAGTTGGTTGATATCTGAAACATTGTAATCTCCCTTAATACTGTGAATTATAACAAACAGGTCGTTTTAGTAAAAAGAATGATTCACTCAGTATTTCTCGCTGACAAAACCTTTTTCAAACATGTTTCAGGTGATCTGTTGTGATCCAGGAAAAGTGCCGCGAAGCACTACAAGCTTAAGGAAGTGGCTCAATATAAAATAAAGAAACATGTTTTTGTAAAAATAAAAGATTTCTCCGTGAAATCTTATGATTGTAAATTACCGGGTTTTATCCCGAGCCGTGAAATAAAATAATCGGGAAATATTTCAGTTTTAAATAGATCCTGAAGAAAACTTCCGCTGTTAAATGAATACCACGGGATTTCTGTCCCGCGGCTCCTAAAACGGGTCAAACCGGGTCGGGGGCCGTGACGGAAAAAGGTGGTATCAGAGCCACTTATTTAAGCCAATTAAGTATTTAGAAAATACTTAATTTTTCTACTTGTCATTTTGTGATTATGTGTTTTCTTATTTGAATATTTGTGTACAGTATGGGTAAACAAAAGCTGTCAAACATCTATCTTAAATTAGATAGGTCATCCAACGAGAAGGGAAGTTCATCCCAAACCAAATCCTCAAATCAGTCTGTAATTCCTGATGAAGGAATATTTGTGCGAAAGGCACAATATGAGGAACCACTTTCTCCAAATAAAAGAAGTTTGATTTTTAAGAAAAGTCATGAGAAAATAAAGAAATTCCGAGAAAAGAAGATTAACCAGGAAACCCAGGAATTAACTAGTAAATCACATTGGGAGGACAAGTTAGATGAGAAATGGGCAGATCTCTATATGCTAACCACTGTAGCAGTAAATGCAAATCTTTAAATAATCTGAGTAAAGTTTTAGCACCCGGATCACCTACAGTCTAGAAACTTTACCCAGTTAATAAATAAGTTACAATAAACCTTAGTTTGTTTTACTTGTCAGTTATTTTGTAGTTACCCAGTATGAAATAATATTTAAAGGTTTTCTATAAAATTTTGTTATGATTTTTAACTTAGTAATTGTGTGTATTTTGCATAACAGCATGAGTGACTTGTCTGACTCCCTTCAGAACTTAAATCTCTATCCGGTAAAAATAGAGGTTTCCAGAGATTTCAATAGGTATATACCAGATATAGAAGAACCTATTGAATTTAATGCTCCACCTCCCGAGAAACCCAAGCCCAAGAAAAAGAGAAGATTTGTGGGATGGAGGCGTGTGCGTAGGAGGAAACCCGTCCCTAGAAAAATTCCCAAAATAAAAAATCCTTTAGATAAAGGGAAGGGAATTGAAATAGGGGAAGAGTCTAGGCAGATGGGAATACAGTTTGATGAATATTCTAAGCAAATAGAAATGGAGATTGGAGGAGGTTCTAAACAAACTCAGATAGAAATTGGGTAAAGCTCTAAACAAACCCAGGAAATGACATTGCAAGAAGAGCTAGATTTTATATTGGCAAGCTGTGATACTATTCAGCCTGTCAATGAAAATGTTTTTACTCATCCTATTGAAGCTCAACTCCCTATAAACTTAGAACCAGCAATCCCAGAACCTATAATCCACACCCAACCTCTGGGAATGGATGAATGGTGGACGAATGATTGGCAATTCCAAAACCTGCTCAACAGTCCTTATTCCTTTCTTCCTCAATTTGACCCAGAACCTATACCTAATCCACCTATGAGCAATGAGAATTTAGCTGAACTTCGCCACTTTGGCAAGGAGTTAATAGATGCGGGAAATAGGATCAGGGAAGTAGGAGAACAGATCTTCTGGAAGTATGATGAGAGGGAGCGCCGTTATTAAAATATTAGCTGACGAGGGATAAGGGGGTTATGAGACTGTGGTTGTAAATAATAATATAATCATGTGAAATAACCTAAAATAAAACTTTGTAAGATAATGGTTTGTATTGATGCATACTATTAAATATAAATGGAAATCGAGAAATCAATAATTTTGGCTATATGTGTATTTGTGAAAATTTTATGATTGTTTTATGTATAATTGTTATTTAATCGATACTAATAAATTATATATATTATCAGATGGAAAACGCTAATAATGAACCAGTTAATGAGGTTAATCAATCTGAGCAACACCCGGAGGATCAATTTCTAAATAGGCAGGATAGAGAAAATATTGTTGCTCAAGGAATAGCCAATGCTATTCCAGCAATAGTTGTTGCTGTTAAAAATCCAATCGAACCTCAACAAATCATTCATAGCAAACGTATTTCTGAAGATAACTTCAGTAATAGCATAAATGGAGGCGGTAATCATACTAATCATGATAATAATCCACGGCAGGCTCCGCTCCCTAAGAAAATGAAAGCTGTAACACCTGGTTGCACTTACAAAGAATTTCTTGCTTGCAAACCCGCTGAATTTGCAGGCAATGAAGGAGCGACTGCGACACTGCGTTGGTTAGAGAAAACCGAGGCAGTGATTACAATAAGTAAATGTGCCACGGACGATCAAGTCATGTACGCGTCAAATCTTTTTAAAGAAGGGGCGCTAGAATGGTGGAACACGATGTTACAAGCAAAAGGAAGGATGATGGCGTATGCAATGAACTGGGAAGAATTAAGAGTCTTGTAGAAAGAAAATTCTGTCCCGAGTATGAAAAAGATCAAATGGCAAATAAGTTTTTAAACCATCGAATGATGGGTGTAGATTGTCGCGGTTATACTTCGATATTCTTTGAATATGCTAGAGTGGTACCAACACTGGCTTCGCTAGCATCGGTACTTATTTCTCGCTATATTTGGGGACTAATTAGTGAAATCCGTAACATCGTTAAAGCTGCAAGACCTCGTACGATTGACGATGCTGTGGAATTAGCTAATACCCTAACTGACGAGCTGGTACGCACAAGAGATGAAAATAGGAAAAAGGAACTGGCTCAGAAAATTACCCAAGGCTTTTGTATGGGTAATAATAACAATTTCAAAAGAAGAGGAACAGGTCAATCTTTAACTTCGCCATTCTGCAAGAATTGCAGAAAGAAACATTATGGAAGATGTAATGTAATCTGCAACTTCTGCAAAGCCATAGGACATCGCGAAGAAGATTGCAGAAAGAAAACAAAAGTCTGCTATAACTGTGGAGAAACAGGACATTTTAAGCCAGAATGCCCTAAATTGGTCAAACCAGCAGACAACAAAGCCAAGACAGCCGACGGAGCTATTAAGAAGAATGTTCGAGCCTTTCAGTTAACTACTCAGGAAGCCGAGATGATTCCAGATGTGATAGCTGGTACGTTTCTAGTTCACAACGTGTATGCAAAAGTATTATTTGACTATGGTGCAAACCAAAGTTTTATCAATACTTCATCCTGCCAAGCTCTTAATTTACCTTTAACCAACCTTAGGCAGATTTTTACAGTCGAAACCGCAGACGGAAATTCTGTTAGCATAGATAAAGTTTTGCAAAAGGAAAATATAGAACTCTCAGGTCATAAATTCTTTGCAAACCTATTACCTATGAAATTAGCCGAATTTGATGTTGTGTTAGGAATGGATTGGTTAGTAGCCAACCATGCTCGAATTCTTTATGATCAGAATTCCATAGAAATTCAAACACCCACCGGAGAAGTCATTATGATTACAGGAGATAAACTACGTAAGCCCATGAAGTTCATATCAGTAATGAAAGTTGCTAGTTATGAACGAAAGCAAGGTATAGTATATATGATTTCAGTAATCATTAGTACTAAGGGAAAAGAACTTAAGGAGATTACTGTAGTCTCGGAATACCCAGATGTATTCCCAGAAGAGTTACCAGGGTTACCACCAGATGGGGAGGTAGAATTTAGGATTCATCTGATTCCCGGAACCATACCGATAGCCAAGGCACCTTATCGGTTGGCTCCCACATAAATGTTAGAACTGAAAAAGCAATTAGATGAATTATTAAGTAAAGGTTTCATACAACCTAGTTCATCCCCTTGGGGAGCACCAGTGTTGTTTGTTAAGAAAAAGGATGGTTCGATGAGAATGTGTATTGATTATAGAGAATTGAATAAGGTTACAATTAAGAATCGATACCCATTACCTAGGATTGATGATCTTTTCGATCAACTTCAAGGAGCTAGATATTTTTCTAAGATTGACGTACGTTCCGGATATCATCAATTGAAGGTACAAGAAGAAGACATACCTAAGACTGCTTTCAGAACTAGGTATGGTCATTACGAGTTTACAGTCATACCCTTCGGATTAACGAATGCACCTGCAGCATTCATGGACATGATGAATAGGATCTGTAAACCGTATTTGGATAAATTTGTAATTGTTTTCATCGACGATATACTTATTTATTCCAAAAGTCAGGACGAGCATTGCCAGCACTTACATGCACTCATAACTTTGTTAAGAAAAGAAAAGCTTTACGCCAAATTCTTAAAGTGTGAATTTTGGTTGCAAGAAGTGCAATTCTTAGGTCACATGGTGAATCATGAAGGCATTCATGTAGATCCTGCTAAGATAGAGGCAATTACCAAATGGAAGGTTCCGCAATCCGCACTGGAAATTAGAAGTTTTATAGGATTAGTTGGATACTATAGACGGTTTATTAAGGATTTTTCCAAGATAGCTGTACCATTAACTAAGCTAACCTGTAAGGCAGTTAAGTTTGAATGGGGACCTAAGCAAGAAGAAGCCTTTAGGATCTTGAAGCAGAAATTAACCAATGCTCCAATTTTAGCCTTACCAGAAGGAACTGAAGATTTTGAAGTATATTGTGATGCTTCAAAACTAGGATTTGGATGTGTGCTGATGCAACGCAAGAAGGTAATTGCGTATGCTTCAAGACAATTGAAAAAGCACGAAGACAACTATACGAATCATGATTTAGAATTAGGAGCCATAATTTTTGCCCTGAAAATCTGGAGGCATTATCTGTACGGAAGTAAATTTACTGTCTATACAGATCATAAAAGTTTAAGATATATATTTGGGCAAAAAGAGTTAAACATGAGGCAACGGAGATGGATGGAAATCCTAAGTGACTACGACTGTGATATTCAATATCATGAAGGAAAGGCAAATGTAGTTGCAGATGCCTTAAGTCGTAAGTACCATGAAAAACAACGACGAATTCGTGCTCTTAGGTTAAATCTACAATTAGATTTAATGGAACAAATAAAGAATGTTCAAGAAACAGCAATCAAGGATGATGCTGAAGGAATGAAGGGGCGAATAAAAGAATTAGAACAAGGAGCTGATAGAATTTGGAGATTCCATAAAAGCAGAATATGGGTACCTAAGCAGGGAGAATTAAGAAATAAGATTTTAGAGAAGCCCATAAATCTAGGTATACCATGCACCCGGGAAACAATAAGATGTACCAAGATTTAAGAAATAATTTCTGGTGGATAGGCATGAAGAAGGATATAGCAAGATATGTTTCTAAGTGTCTTACTTGTTCACAAGTTAAGGCAGAACACCAGAAACCTTCAGGTCTACTACAACAATTAGAAATGCCTATATGGAAATGGGAACTCATAACAATGGATTTTGTTACTAAGTTACCCAAAACCAGAAAAGGTAATGATGCGATTTGGGTAATTGTGGATCGATTAACCAAATCTGCTCACTTTCTACCAATGAAAGAAACCTTTAGCATGGAAAGATTGGCAAAGTTATACGTAGATGAAGTCGTATCTCTACATGGAGTTCCACTCTCCATTGTATCAGATAGAGATAGTCGTTTCACTTCTCATTTCTGGAAAAGTTTCCAAGAAGCTATGGGAACTCGACTAAATTTAAGCACTGCATATCATCCTCAAACAGACGGGCAAAGTGAAAGGACGATCCAAACTCTAGAAGACATGCTCCGAGCATGTGTAATAGATTTTGGTGGAAATTGGGACGATCACTTACCTCTGATCGAATTCTCCTATAACAATAGTTATCATTCAAGTATTGAAACTGCCCCATTCGAGGCACTGTATGGAAGAAAATGCAGAACTCCAGTTTGTTGGGCAGAAATAGGAGAAAGTCAATTGTCAGGTCCTGAAATAGTGCAAGAAACAACAGACAAAATTACACAAATCAAGGAAAGACTGAAGACAGCTCGAGATCGTCAAAAGAGCTATGCTGATAATCGACGCGAACCAATAGAATTCCAAGTTGGAGATAGAGTACTGTTAAAAGTTTCTCCTTGGAAAGGAGTTGTTAGATTTGGTAAGAAAGGGAAGCTGAGTCCAAGATACGTAGGACCATTTCCAGTGATCCAACGTATAGGACCAGTTGTTTATCGTTTACAACTACCAGAAGAGTTAGCTGGAGTACATGATGTATTTCATGTATCCAACCTCAAGAAATGTCTATCAGACGAATCTTTGGTAGTACCTCTCCAAGATATAGAGGTAAACGAAAAATTAAAATTTGTAGAGAAACCTCTTCAGATAGAAGACAGAAAAATAAAGTTTCTCAAGCACAAGCGACTAGTACTAGTTAAAGTCAAGTGGGATTCGAAACGAGGACCCAAATACACTGGGGAGCTAGAGTCAGAAATGAAGCGAAAGTATCCTCAATTATTCCAGTAAATCTCGAGGACGAGATTTTATTAAGGTGGGGAGAATGTAACAACTCTCATTAAAAGTCCTATTTATTTTATTATTTTATCCAATAGGAAACCCTAATTGAGACACCCAAGTGATTCTGCACAAACCCTAAAATTTTCAGAATCATCAGAATCAGGATCAGGGCCCCTAAAACTCAGGGGGTAAAACCCTAGTTACGATTATCTTAAAATCTCGCTGTCAAAAATGAATTTATGAAATTCGTCAAGTCAGCAAGGCTAGTCAAGGACGTGGCTACCCTATGGTAAATTCGTGTCCCTTACGGACCGTAAGGGATGAGGCTTACGGTTCGTAAGCCTGGTCAATTTTTTGGTATAAATAGTAGACTTTGGGACTGGAAATTGGGCGCTTGAACGACGTAAAAAGTCGAAATATACACTGAGTTACGTTCTGAATACTACAAAAACACACACGGATCACAAATCGTCGCCGCAATACAGGGTAATAACTCGATCGCTGATACGATTTAATGTCCGATCGATTAAACTATCCAATGGATGTTTAAGTGCTGCCCACATTAGGGTTTATGCTTTATCATTCGTTGTTAATTCAATGGATGTTTAAGTATCGCACTTTGTCATTCGATGTGAGGGTTTAATCTCGTGAGTTATCGTAAATGCTGTATTAAGTTACTAACCGAATTGTGTGCCTGTTATTAAATTTAGGTTTAAAAGGCTAATCAGTAGGCTAGGCTCTGCCCAATTAAATCTGCAATGTGAGTCATTCTCTTTTTATCAAATTACTTTCAAAATCATGTTTATTTTCAAGGTTATAATTACAGGGATTAAGTTTATGTAATCACCAAATTACAGTCAGTATGTGGGGTTTTGTATACATTACTTTTTCCCGTCACCATTGGACAACGAGTTAGCCAATGGGTGATCTGACCATAGTCACAGAAACGAGTCGAGTGACAAATACTGTGGGTAGTTGGTTGATATCTGAAACATTGTAATCTCCCTTAATACTGTGAATTATAACAAACAGGTCGTTTTAGTAAAAAGAATGATTCACTCAGTATTTCCTGCTGACAAAACCTTTTTCAAACATGTTTCAGGTGATCTGTTGTGATCCAGGAAAAGTGCCGCGAAGCACTACAAGCTTAAGGAAGTGGCTCAATATAAAATAAAGAAACATGTTTTGTAAAAATAAAAGATTTCTCCGTGAAATCTTATGATTGTAAATTACCGGGTTTTATCCCGAGCTGTGAAAAAATAATCGGGAAATATTTCAGTTTTAAAAAGATCCTGAAGAAAACTTCCGCTGTTAAATAAATACCACGGGATTTCTGTCCCGCGGCTCCTAAAACGGGTCAAACTGGGTCGGGGGCCGTGACAGTAGACCCACCCCAAACCTTACGCGGGCGGTATGAAGGTTTAGACCTGATTTCGTTGAGTTTTAAGCTTAGGCGGGCCACGTAAGATCTCCATTAAGTTTACGCGGGCCGCGTGGGATCAAGATAGTGGCGCAGCCCGGTGTGGCCACGTGGCCGACGCGTGTTGACCCTACTTGCTGACTCGGACTAGCTACATGTTTGACCAGGGTTGACGCGAGCCGCATAACCCTTGTCCTTGTTTTACGCAGGCCGCGAGAAAGACAGAATCGGGCACTATATAAGAATGGCATCGGCTTTCAGTTCCGATCGCTCACAAACGTTTCTCAATCTCAAATTCTGAAATATAGGCTTTATTATATGGGTATTATACCCCCTAATTAGAGAAGTTCTGCTCTATTTTAAGTATTATAACCCCTGGATACTTATTAGATATGCTGCCCGATTGATCTAGGGCTCCGTAATGGCTGTCGTGGTTCTGCCCGACGTAGTCATTGGAATGCCGTCTCGGGGAGGGTATTGCTAATGTTAAAATGGGTTATTATACTAATACGTATACATTTGTGTAAATTTTAGATTATCACCAGGAAACCCTTACGAAAAATCTAAGACAGCAATGTGAGTTGATCCGCTTTTTGTAAACCTTTTGTTAATTGTTTTTACAAAACCTTAAATACTTTTCCATGCGAATAACAGTTATTGCGTATTTGTAAGAATACAATTATGATGAGTATGTTGGGGTTTTGTATACAAAATTTGTTACCACCTGTTCAAGGAGTAACATTTCCACAAGTCGGGTTCGACAGTACCATGGATGTTAATTGTGATGTCTTGTAAACAAATATAATTGCGGGATCGCCCTCAATACTGTACACTGGGACTTTTTATTTAAACTTGATTAAACTGGGATTCACTCACCAATATTTCCCACTGACAAATGTTTTTAAAACGCATTTCAGGTAACAAACTGTGAAAGCCAAATAGAAGCCAGCTGGACAGCACTGAAGGCTTGGAAAAGTGGCAATAAAGTTACCTAAAAATAAAATAGATGTTTTTATTAAATAAATAAGATTTATTCATATGAAAAAGCATGTACTATGAACTTGGGTTTTAACCCATTTGTTTAATGTTATGAAAATGTGGTATTTTACTCTGATCAATATTTCCTAACTACGGTCCTGATGAAAAAAAATTTCCGCTGCCAAATTAGACAATACACGATACCACCGAAACTGGCTCGCGGCCGCCCGTTCCCGGGGAACCTGGGATCAGGGGTTGTGACAACTGGAATAGGTGTGGATATTTCCGTTGCATTTCTGACTCGAGTTCCCATGTATATTCTAGTCCTCTCTTCGAATCCCATTTTACTTTGACCAGAACTAATCTCTTGTGTTTGAGATTCTTGATCTTCTATCTTCGATCTGAATGGGTTTTTCTACAACCTTAAGCTTCTCATTTTCCTCTATGTTTTGAAGAGGTACCACTAATGATTCGTCTGCTAAGCACTTCTTGGGGTTACATACATGAAATACATCATGTATTCCTGCCATTTCCTCTGGCAGTTGTAGCTGATAAGCTACTGGTCCTATTCTTTTGATAATCTCAAAAGGTCCAACATATCTTGGGTTTAGTTTTCCTTTTTTAATGAATCTGACCACTCCTTTCCATGGAGAAACTTTTAACAATACCTTATCTCCAACTTGACACTCCAATGGTTTTCATCTGTTATCTGCATAACTCTTTTGACGATCTCGTGCTGCTTTTAGTCTTTCCTTGACTTGAATAATTTTGTCAGTTGTTTCCTATACTATTTCTGGTCCAGATAGTTGCTTTTCTCCAATCCCTGCCCAACATACTGAAGTTCGGCATTTTCGTCCAAAAAGTGCTTCAAATGGGGCAGCATTAATGTTGGTATGATAGCTGTAGTTGTAGGAAAATTCTATGAGAGGTAAGTGATCGTCCCAATTTCCTCTAAAGTCAATTACACAGGCTCTAAGCATATCTTCCATTGTCTGAATTGTCCTTTCACTTTGTCCGTCCATTTGAGGATGGTAAGCTGTGCTTAGATTCAACCTGGTTCCCATTGCTTTTTGGAAACTTGTCCAAAAATGAGATGTAAAACGGCTATCTCTATCAGACACAATGGATAAATGAATTCCATGTAATGAAACCATTTCATTTACATATAACTTGGCTAACTGTTCCATACTAAAAGTTTCCTTCATAGGTAAGAAATAAGCAGATTTGGTAAATCTGTCTACAATCACCCAGATTGTATCATTACCTTTACGTGTTTTGGGTAATTTAGTAACAAAGTCCATTGTTATCAATTCCCATTTCCAGATTGGCATCTCTAATTGCTGCAATAATCCTAAAGGTTTCTGATGTTCAGCTTTAACCTGTGAACATGTTAGACATTTAGCAACATAGTTTGCTATATCCTTTTTTCCTTCCTATCCACCAGAAATTCTTTCTTAAATCTTGATACATCTTGTCGCTTCCAGGATGCATCGTATACTTAGACTTATGGGCTTCTTCAAAAATTTGGTTTCGTAGGTTCCCTTGAATAAGTATCCAGATCCTTTTCTTATGGAATCTCCAAATTCCATCTAATTCTTGTTCTAATTCCTTAATCATTCCTTTTAAACCTTCAGCATCGTCCTTGATTGTTGTTTCCTGTATCTTTCTAATTTGCTCATTTAAATCTATCTGCAGATTTAGTTTGAGATAGCGTACTCGTTTTGGCTTTTCATGATATTTTCACCTTAAAGCATCAGCTACTACATAAGCTTTTCCTGCATGATACTGGATATCACAATCATAATCACTAAGAATTTCCATCCAACGTCTATGTCTCATATTTAATTCCTTTTGTCTGAAGACATATCTTAAACTTTTATGATCGGTGAATACAACGAATTTACTACCATAAAGATAGTGTCTCCAAATCTTAAGGGCAAAAATTATGGCTCCTAATTCTAGATCATGGGTTGTATAATTCTCTTCATGCTTCTTAAGCTATCTAGAAGCATAAGCTATAACCTTTTGACGTTGCATCAGCACACATCCGTATCCTAACTTAGACGTGTCACAATAGACTACAAAGTCTTCAGTTCCTTCAGGTAGCGCGAGTATCGGTGCATTGGTTAACCTATGCTTTAAAATCCTAAATGCTTCCTCCTGTTTTGGTCCCCATTAAAACTTAACTGATTTGCAAGTTAGTTTGGTTAATGGAATGGTTATTCTAGAGAAATGTTGAATAAAACGTCTATGATATCCTGCCAGTCCAAGAAAACTTCTTACTTCCGCGGGTGACTCAGGGACTTTCCATTTGGTAATCTCCTCGATCTTTATGGGATCCACATGAATTCCTTCATGATTAACCAGATGTCCAAGGAATTGCACTTCTTGTAACCAGAATTCGCATTTTGAGAATTTAGCATAAAGCTTTTCTTTTCTCAACAATGTCAGAAGTATATGCAAATGTTCTGCATGATCCTCCTTACTCTTGGAGTAAATTAGAATATCATCTATAAAGACAATTATGAATTTATCCAGGTATGGCTTACATATCCTATTCATCATGTCCATAAATGCGGCTGGGGCATTGGTTAAACCAAATGGCATGATTGTAAATTCATAATGACCGTACCTTGTCCTGAACGCAGTTTTAGGAATGTCCTCTTCCTGTACTTTCAATTGATGATATCCTGAGCGTAAGTCGATCTTAGAAAAGAATCGAGCTCCTTGAAGTTGATCGAACAGATCATCGCTTCTCGGTAGTGGGTATCGATTTTTAATCGTAACCTTATTCAATTCCCAGTAATCAATGCACATACGCATTGATCCATCCTTCTTCTTGACAAATAACACCGGTGCTCCCCATGGTGATGAACTAGGATGTATAAAACCTTTATCAAGTAATTCTTCCAACTGTTTCTTCAGTTCCTGCATCTCCGTTGGTGCTAGTCGATATGGTGCTTTAGCAATCGGTGTCGTTCCTGGTATTAGGTGAATTCTAAATTCAACCTCTCGATCTGGCGGTAATCCAGGTAATTCTTTTAGAAAAACATCTGAGAACTTAGATACTACGGGAATATCTTTTAACTCTTTTCGTTTAGTGTTAATGATTAAGGAAATCATATGCACCATTCCTCCTTTCCTTGCATAGCTTGCAGCTTTCATCACAGAGATGAATTTTGCTAACCTGGTTGGCTTGTCCCTTTTAATTGTGATCTTTTCACCAATTGGTGTACTTACTTGCACAGACTTTTGATCACATAAAATACTGGCATGATTGGTTACCAACCAATCCATTCCTGACACGACATCGAATCCGGCTAGATTCATTGGAAAAAGATTAGCAGTAAAGTTATGGTTTAGAATTTATATCCTGGCTCCTTGCAGGATTTCGCTTATCTTGATAGAATCTCCATTTGCCGTCTCCACAAGACAGTCTTGTTGAAGTTTAGTTAATGGTTGATTGGGAAGTTTGTAGAAAGAAGTATTGATAAAACATTGGTTTGCACCAGAGTCAAATAATACTTTGGCATAAATATCATTAACTAAAAACGTACCAGCAATCACATCTGGAATCATCTTGGCTTCTTCAGCTGTCTGAACGAATGTTCTGGCATTCTTCTTGGGTCCTTCAGTTGTCTTAGCTTTGTGGGTTGTCGCTAGAGCTAGTTTCGGACAGTTTGGTTTGATATGACCAGCTTATCCACAATTGTAGCATAATCTATTGCTAGCTTTCTTCCTACAGTCTTCTTCCTTATGTCCAGATATTTTGCAGAAAGTATATTGAGCACCTTCCTGAGTGCTTCCTTTTGCAATACTTGCAGTTGGGTGAAAAGGAAGAACCTGTTCCTTTTCCATGGTAGGAATTACCATAACGAAATTCTTGGGTAAGCTTTTGAGCTAGGTTCTTTCTCTGGTTTTCCTCTTGTGTACGTACCAATTCATCGGTTAGAGTGTTGGCCAATTCTACCGCTTCTTTTATGGTTTGGGGTCTAGTTGCCTTGACTACATGTATGATCTCACTAATTAATTCCCAGATGTAACGGGAGATTAATACTGGCTCTGGTGAGGCTAAGTTTGGTACTATCCTAGCATATTCAAAGAATATGGTAGTGTATTCCCTGCAATCTATTCCAATCATTTTATGATTTACGAATTTATTAGCAATCTGCTCTTTCTCATGAGGAGGACAAAATTTCCTTTTAACTATCTCCTTAAAGTTAGTCAATTCCATGTTATAAAATCTTTCACTTCCTCTAGATTGGAGAATGGTATTCCACCACTCTAAGGCTGCATTCGTAAAAATATTAGAAGCAAACATGATCTTATCTTCATCTGCACATTTACTTATTTTTAAGACTGCTTCTGTCTTTTCTATACAGCACAAGGCTGAAATGGCTCCTTCATTGCCTGAGAATTGTATTGGTTTACAGGCCAAGAATTCTTTATAAGAACAACCATATGAGATGGTCCTTCTTCTTTTTGGAATTGGAGCTTGGATAAGTGGTCCGTGATTTCCGTTCACGCTGTGACTTGATTCAGTGGTTTGACATTTACTTCCAATTACATAATTATTATTTTCTGTCTCTTTAATAGTCTTGATAATATATGGCATAGCATCTATGATTCCTTGGCCTACTATGTGTTTAATGGCACTTTTATTCACATGGTTCCCGTTATTATCATTATTCTGGTTTTCCTGATTTACTTCGTTGTCCATTTGAATTGTAAACATTTATCAGGTATTAATATAAATTAACACAAACAACCACTCAAGAAGATTGAATAAAAAACGTCGAGCATTGCGACTTACTCTTTTTTTATATTTATATGCATCTACTAGTCTAAGTTCCCGTGTGTTACACGGGTGGCTAAACAGGAAAACTAAGTCCTTTAAAACTGTAAAGTAAAAATTGTAATATTTTATACGTTGAATTATTAACGAAAATGTCCAACACTACATGTAACCCTGTCCTGCTGCTGCTGTTTGAAACAAAACAGGTAGATTTGCATAAGCGAAAACATGAACCTACAAATTTGTCAAAAATTACAAATTTGTCAAACCTACAGATTTGCATATCCGCTTTTTTCTAATGATGTGTTTGATGGAGCTTTAATGGATGGGCAATTACTTAGTAATGGAGAGATGAGGAAACGGTAGCTACTTTTCAAACTTGAGTGGACATCATTTGTTGTTGTGCATCTAGTAAAACAACAAAAAATTAACAATTATATATATGATGAAGTGAACGAAAGTCTACTGGTGTAATTACCAACTAAGTTAAATTGCTACCCCGCAATTACCAAATTTAGAAGGAATTATATCTTTCTTGCATTCCTGGCTCATTAACATATGACTAACTTGGTTCTAGAAATTTGGATAAGCTCAGAATCGATAATCTATAATATGCATCAAAGCGGGAACCGATAATCTATAATATGAGTCAAAGTGGGTCAGACTGGATATTTAAATGCCTTGAATATCTTTATTAGCTTTATTAAAAAGGGATTAGCTTAGTATTTTAACAATACAGTATGATTTTATTTGTCAATTGGTTATAAAATTTAAGAAAGGAGCAATTTTTTTCACAGGATTACCCAGCCTAAACCATTTTGACCCACATTATCAATCGTTAGTTCTGACCAATATTCAATTTGGTTCTAACCTGTACCCAACTCACTCGATTCGCCCAATTTTTTTCACCCTCTACTATGTATAATTTAGGGCTTTTGACAGGCTATAGGGGCAGCATAGTGCATTCACAAATAATAGCAACCTCCTAAAATACTTAAATTTCCGTTCTTCCCCTTCAATCAAAAGATGAAGTGACAACCCCTGCAAAAAATTAATCAATTATATCAGCGGATTAATATATACGACTCAATCTATCAAAGTAAACCATTAGAAAGCTAAATTTCTCAATTCTCAACATTAAAAAGCTAAATTTATGTTCTCCTTCTCCTTCAATCAAGAGTATTATCTTAAGTCCACTCTAGAGGTATGATACACTTAATTAAATTCAGCAAAATCTAATATGGAACAGAAAGGGAAAAATTAATATAACAAAGCAAATAAGAGCTGGTGGATATCTAACCTTTAAATGTCCTCCTTCATGGAATATCCATTTGCTAAACTTGGTAACAAAATGTTCATCGTCCGAGACGTTTTGCATCGGTATCCCTAATAGTAACGTAGAGTGTGTATTTCCCCCGAGATCGAAAATCATAAACATCTTCTTAAGAGGTTTGCATCTGTAAATGTAAAAAACAAAGTTACAACAAACTCAACTTGAAAGACTTAAGAAATTCATAACAATATGTCAAAAATTACCATACCCTAGCCACAAAACAGATGGGAAATTTCAACAACTTGGAAAAATAGAAAATTACACTATATCAACATGTGTATCTAAAATAGTTGTTTATCTAGATTTCCAAAACACTACATTAAAAATTTTACTCTGTTGGTTCAACACTTCAACCCCCCTCTAAAAGCTCAACCAATAAGTAAACCGAGTAATGAAACTAATTTTGTAAGCAAACCAAAATACAATTAAACTCCATACACTCACTCAACCATGGAATATTAAGAAAACCCTAGATATATACCTAAATGCCAGATCTAATACGACCAGCAACAGAGAAAAAACATTAGATTTGTAAATCGGACCAGTTGAAATCAATTAATGAATTCCTAGTCTTTAAACGTACCTATTGATTCCAGATTCCAGTCTGCATTATAGTGTACACCATTTTTATTCATTTCGTCGACCCACTCGCATGGCAATGATATTCGACCAAATCTTTGCTTTCAAACATATACAGCCCAGTTAGACGGCCGTAAAGTTTGGTGGACATTTCTTGGCTATTGAATAAAGAGATACGACTTCGTGTAATTTAAATTTACGGGTCAATGCTTTCAATACCCTAAAAAATAAAGAAAATGGTCAAGTATCAGATAAACAAACATGTCATGGTGCTGCATTGTATCCACAAATTTCTTCTACACCCCCACAAAAAAAAATTGAAAAAGAATTAACAAATTCAATGGACATGTAAAGTCATATTGCATTATTTATGGAACATGCAAACTATAACAGTGGTCTAGAAAAAATATAACCTTTCTCTATAGGACGGGTCTGTAGTGACGCCAACATAAAGTAGCTTATCAAACTAACCAAGCCTTAGAAGTGCTGCATCTATAAGATCTGGTCTGTTGCTTGCTCCTATTATAAACAAATCCTAAAAAAAAGAGGTTGAAATTTAATAAAGCGTAAAATGCCATTTTCGTCCCTGCGGGTTGGCCAGTTTTGCGGTTTTCGTCCAAAGGTTTGTTTTTCTGTATCTGGATCCAAAAGGTTTGAAATTTTGCCAATTTCATCCGGCTCGTTAACTCCATCCATTTTTCTCCATTAAGTAAGGGGTATTTTCGTCTTTTTTGTTAAATTAAAGGGCAATTTGGTCTTTTGAATACTTGTACATTATGCTAAATGCTCGTACATAAAATTAAAAAGACCGAATTACCCTTTGAGTTAACAAAAAAAAGATGGAAATACCCCTAACTTAACGGAGGAAAAATGGATCGAGTTAACGATCCGGATGAAAATGGCAAGATTTCAAACCTTTGGGATTAAGATGCCGAAAACCAAACCTTTGGAAGAAAGTCGCAAAACTTGACAAACCTCAAGGACGAAAATGCCATTTTAGTCTATAATAAAACACAAAATAAAAACTATATAAACAAATGAGAAATCGGTATTATAAAGTGGAATACTTGGGAAGAATCATTCAGGCCATCAATCTCTGCTGGTATGTGATACCACAAAACCCACATGAGCATTCACTGACAAAATGAATGTCAACATGGGTGGGTCATAGCTCTAATATATATTAAACAATTGAAGTCATGGGAAGGTCAGCTAAGATGGTTTAAGATACATATGTGAATCAATACATTATTTAAGATTTAGATCATTCAAAGCTGGATGTAAGAGTTCAGTTCAAAGTTTAAAACTCTAACCCATTTAGCTTTAGGTTTTTATATCATTTTTGAAATATTTGAAAAAAAAAGTGTCCCAGTAATAAAACTAATAAAACTGAACCATTTAGTTAGATGGTTGCAGCTGTGAACCAACCCAAACTGCAGCGGCGCCAATGGCCGTGCACCCAACGATGGATCCAGGAATTTTTTCCTATAGGTTCAATTTTTTAGGTGGTCAAATCTCTCACAACTAAACGTTAGATATTTCGGGTTGGATCGGGTCGAGAAACATAATAAAATACGAAATCATAATAAACCGGCGACCTGATGTATGGAAGGAGCATTCCTTAACCACTGCGTTATCCCTACAATTTAGTTAATGGTTTCATCCTCAATTTTCTATTATCTTTTCTACTAAAAAGTTGAAACCGAGTGGGTTTGTGCGAACCCATAGTTCTCTACCTAGATCCGCCCCTGAGTGTACCTTCTGTTCTAATCACATCAGCAAGCACTATTGGTCCCCGCAGCTCCTGTTCAATCCACAACAGCATCAGTACTATTTTGTAATATTAAGATCAAAAGTGATAATGGTAATAAAGTTTCAACGTATATTTACTTCATTTTCTTTCGAAACAAAAGGTGGAGGAGACGATGCATTGTGATTATATGAAATCTTTTGACCCTGTTCTAGCCTTTGGGAATTTTTCTGCTTGGTATTTTCAGTTGACTCATGATTTAATATGGTGGGGTCTTTTTGGTTTTTGATGGATGATTTGGGTTCATATGCAGCCACTCTAGCATCCTAAAAGAATTCCAGGAAGAATAAAAAAAAAAGAAATTTGTAAGGCTTTATAGTTATAACATCATTCACAAACAACAGGACTACATTTTGGTGCATGGGTGTTCAGGGTCCAGTTACTGCACTGCTACCTGTTTCAGGTTTAAAGAGTTCTTTACCACATATTGAAAAACCCAGCCACTAACACCCTATTTTGGTGTAAATCAAATCAAAAACCATATTAACTAAATCAATAAAGACGGTATAATAGCAAAATCACATGACTGAATGAAACCCTAAAGTCATGAAACCTTCAAAAGCAACAAACAACATCATTTCAATATAAATGAATCCTCCTACTGTTTAATCCAAGTACCTAATTACAGAATCATTCTGCTCATAAAACTCGTATTAATCAATATAAATGATCTCGTTGACAACTTAAAATCGTTGACAACTTAAAAAACAACACAACATTCTGAAAACGGAAATAATATTATGAAATAAAACCTCGTTCTTCTTTCTAATTTGCACATTTTCATCAAAAATTGAAGTCAAGAGCTTGCAAAAGGAAAAAAAAAAACTCACTACAGTAGAAAAACAAAATTCAACTATAGTTCCCAATATGTAATCAAGAACGAAGTGTGAACGGATTTAAAAAAAAAAACTTAATACTTACTTGATGTATATTGATCTTCAATCACTCAAAATGTATTGTTAAAATACAATAAACCCACTTTGTTATTTCAACAATCTTGCAACCCCCAATCGCACACTCTTTCTTTGCTTTTTCTTAACACAAAGCATCTAAATACAGATAAGAAATATCGAGTATATTTTTTCTTAACACTCTTTCTTTTCTTTTTCACCCAATACCCATTTTATAATCTTATATTTTTTTGAACGGCAAAAATCTCATAATATGTCGTAATTTAGCATTCATATGGGTTATCAACGATGGAGGTTTGAATCTCCCTACCTCAATAAGGTGTCGTAATTTAGCATTCTTACTAATCAGCAAAGAAATGAAATCGTACCAATGGTTTCCTCTTTCAGCTATACCATGTAATTCTAACTTTCTGCGAAGATCATGGTTGTAATTCTCCATTGTGTGAAGTCTAGTAGATCAAATTCATGGCATTTATCAAATAACCATCCATTAGCCTAGTTATCTAATAACCATTAGGGTCATTGTGTAAAACACACTTAGATTAGTGTGCAGATCACTTTGGACAAAAACTGATGTATGTGATTAATAAATACTATTATAAAACCTATAAATTCAAAGAGGGATCTGCATGTTATATTATTAGTATTTATTAATCAAGTGCAAACAATCCGATAAACTTGGAAACAACCAACAATGTAAGATCTTGATTAACAAACTGGGCCAGGGTCACCGACCCGGTCTTTGTTATATGTAATGGGTAGTATTTTTCACATACCGTCGGACGTCGCCAAGAGCATCTCTTACTTCGATAAAGTCTTGTTTCAGGTCATCCAAAGGCATTGTTCTAACTGCATTGACACCATTGTAGGTGCCACCCGTAGACACCATTTTACCGTTTTAGGGATTTTAATCTACCAAACAACTGTATTATTCACTAATTGCATCAAAAGCCCTTAAATTTGTGAATAAAACCTAATTTAAAAAAAAAATCACGCGTTATCGCTAAACATCAAATAGCGCTCGCAATCGCTACGTAGCGTTTGGTTGAGCTTGTCGCTATTTACCAATATAATGTGTACACAGAAAGTGGGATCAAGAATCTTATGAGTTCGGGCTATTAACAATATAATAATTATTACAGTTTTTCAGTTTCCCCCGCTTCTTCACATCAACACGATTAACAGAAATCTGAATAGCTCACTTTCAAAACCATGTATAACTAAAAGATTACACCAGTTTGTGATAGTTACCTGCGGAGGTGGTAAAAATAGAATTTTTACCGGCTCTAAACGCGTTTGACCCATTCCCTTTGTACGCCGAATTTGGTTTCTTTAGTGGTCTCCATATGACCACATTCCATCACGATCTTCATCCTAGGCATTAGGCTATTAGGAATTTAAAAAACACAGACTAAAAAAAATGTTTTTGAACAAATATTTTAACCTATGAAGATAAGAAAGTGAAATAAGGCAACTTATCTTCAAGATCTTGCATGTAAAATACTATCACAACAAATATGAGAACTTTCGTCAACGGTGTTTGGACAATTACTTGTCAGTTTCTTTAATTTTAATAAACAGTTTTGGAGAAAAGTATAGTAAAAATGTAAGATTTAAGATTTTAATAAACAGTTTTGAAAAAATACAGGTCGTTTTGCCACCTTGCCTCGTTTTAAGGCCATTTCGACCCGAGCCTGTTTGACTTTAACCCTAACTCCATAACCTATTTTTGAGATGTTACCCAACCTGGCCCATCCGTTTTCACACCTCTAGGTCAAATCTATTATGAAAACATATATAGAGATGAGAAGGATTCTATCTTGCAGTTGTGTACCTGCAATCATTCTTCAACAATGTCTTTGGCATTCGAGACATCACACATACCACAAAGCAAATCCAAAGAACGTCTCCGAATCCTCCGTTTTTTTAATAAAAGATTATCAACAAATGTAAAACATTCAAGATGATTAGTGATTATAGGTGATCGATGTCGTGATCTTTTAATGAGGTCATAATTTATGCTTAATGTCTTTTTAATATCTGATGAACATCTGTAACCAATAACATTCTAGGCATATTCTCCTGCACAATCCATTTTCACCAAGCATTACCATCAAATAGCAAAAAAAAAAAAAAAAAACCAAAAAAAAAAAAACAAAAACTAATCTAGACTGCTTCATAATTTACCAAACCCAAATACTATATATTCGGCTCACGAACAGCTATAAATTTCCCAAGCAATGCCAAATATTGAGACATGAGATGGTAGAGATGTATTGCTGAACGATGCAAGACAGGAGGCCCTGCTCAAAATAATAAACCCATGTTATCATGCAGTGTATCCTGCACAGAATATGTGGATCAGCTAAATAATCCTTCGACAGAATTAGCAATTCATGTTTCCAAACCATACATATAGTAGTAGTTTACCATATGTATAACAGTTCTGAACTTAATTCCCGGAAAAGTCTACTGGTATTAATTGGCACTAGTAGCAAGATTCTTCATTTAATTGGCACCAGTAGCAAGATTCTTCATGTTAGCAAGCCCGGGTAGGTGCAAAGGCATGTTGGTTTTCAAACTTAGTCAGTTTAATAAATGAAAGGCCCAAGGATCCCATTGTTTCTGCAATAATTTGCTAAACTTTGACAAAAACATCGGTATGCTTGGATGAATGATTAAGCTGCTTCTCCAAAGTAAGCAACCTCTCCTTATTTTGAAGAATGTGGGAATCCTGCTCATAAATTGAATCATTACTCTTACTCATCAAGAATCATTCATAACCTTAGAAAATCCCACCTAATTGTTGCATCTTGTATGCAATAAAATTAGACTTTGGTTGGCTTTCAGCCTATTTGAAACACACGCACTGAATGAAAAAAACTGATCTTGTTCAATTAATTAGCATCAAACCTAAAAATCAAATAAAGATACAACCAAAATAAATATTGATAGAATTATAAATACCAGAACCATAAGTATTAAAACAAAAAGTGAAACACACACCGAATGGATACAACCAAACTCATAAATACCAGAGCCATAAACATCATAACAAAATAAGGTGTAATTATTCATTTTAGAGATGGAATCATACCTTTGCTTGAATGGCGGTTGAAGCATTTAGACGGACAAACTTGAGGGTTTAGAAGTCATAAAAAATAAACGCATCTTCCTCTTCCTTCCAAAGCCAAACCTGCAAAAAAAAAAAAAAAAAAAAGTAAAGAAAAAAATGTAAAAAAAATAAAATATAAAAGATACATATAAATTCATCGGGGAGAACAGGGAAGAATTCCCGACGACACCGAAGAGAGAGCGGGGGGCGGCGTTCCCCATCGGAGTCACCCGCCACATCACCTCCTCGAGGTGGTTCCCAAAACCACACCCACCGGTCTTAGGTTTTCAACCGCAAGCTAGAGGTCTGAATCTAAGTGCGGACAACAGATTTGACTGATTTGAGGATTCTTAGATCCAAGTTAGGATTAGTTAAGTTAGTCACTTTCTCAATCAACCCTAGCACAACCACCACAAACAATACTCATCGTCATCAACCACCATAGATTTGAAAAGTAATCACAAAGTGCAAGAACTAAAAAGATGCAATACCTAAAATCCGTAAGAGCCTTTCACACGGTAATCACAAACTGCAAAGAGCTAAAAAGATTCAATATTAAAAGACTATACCATTTGTAGGAATAATCGCAACTTGCAAGAACTAAAAAAAATGCAATACCTAAAATCCTTAATAGCCTTCCACACATAATCCACGTCCGCATCCTCTTCAACCACCAATTTCACCGAACGACCCCTCCTCCACAAAGTAAAGACAACAATCGGTATTACAAATTCAATATTAAATAATCAGATTCAAGATTAATTAGTGTATCAAATCAACAAAAGACTGATGAATACATCTGAAAATGAAATACCCATATGATAAAACTTACAAAAATTAGTGTATCAAATCAAAACCACAAATAAAATAAATAGTAAAAAACTATAATCTAACCTTGATTGCGACCACAAAAGGCAGGGGGCAAGCAAAGCCCTAATCGTTCATAGACATGAATGATTACAATTAAGACAACAAAATAGGATAAATAGAAGAAAAGGCTGAAACCCTAGATGTTTAATCGAAGTGTTAGTGATCTAACCTTGATTTGGAAGCTTGATATGAAGATCGTTGAAGGAGAAAGATGAACCACGAATAATGAAACAATGTTTAGAAAGAGTAATCAATTTGCTTTAATTGATTGAGAGAATTGATTAGGTTACCAAAATGAAGAAGCGTAGGTAGGAAGAAGGAGAATGGCGCCTAAAATCCTATTTCTCTGGCCAAAGAAAGCAGCCACCTCAAAGTCAAAAAGTCAACCTTTATTTTGCTTTAGTATAATAGATAGATTACAAATTACAACTGAAATTTAAATATTAATAACTATGCATCGATATATATATATATAGGTGATATATCTATTTTAGTTGATATATATATATATGTATAGTGGGGAACCCGCGCGTTGCGGCGGGGTGGACAATTTACACCGGTAAATATGTAGCCAGTGTTGGAATTATCGCTTCTATACATAAATGATCATAAAATACTATTCGAAGTGCATATACATTGATGGTTCCATTGTTCATAAGATGCAATTCGAAGTGTAGATACACATTCATAAAAAATAAAATTACCTGAGTATATTTTTGTAGAGTAGAACGGGATTTTTTTTACCATTTTTAATGTATTTTTGTCGACGTTTATTAACACAAGCATAAGACATGTCAAGGGCGGTTAAAGACTTACATAAATGAGTACGTTTATTTGATTGGTTGGATTTGACAATTCAATAATTGAATGTGCATCCATTGATGATTTGGAATATCACATGTGACTGTGCATTCGGATCCAACATAAGGAAAATTGTAGGGGTGAAATCAACAATTTTTCTCAAGTTTTAGTTTGCAAGGAAGCTCTAATGATTCTGCTACTTTTTGCAAAGCCAAACACCGTATGTTTCCCAGCTCAGAATGGCAGGTCGGGCAGCAGTTTTGAACTCTTGATTTGCAGTTTGAGCAAAATGTATGATTAGCAAACTTGGTAGTTAAGAACTGTTGATAAAGATGCCAATAAACAATCAAATGGGGCACATATGTAAATAATCATCCAAACATTAATTACTGATAAAAACAAGAAGTTCCAAAAAGCGAATAAAAAACCATTTTTTACACTTACTTTATGCACCAAAGAGTTTCAGGATATCCGGTAAAGCGCCTAGTTAAAAAGACGTTCCTGATGCGCAAGGTGCACGGGCTGATACAGAAAGTGAATGGAATCAAACAACTTACGGGTCATGAATAAGTGAATGAAATCAATTCGTACCGAGCACTTATTGCCTTAATCGTACCGAGTGCAGGTTCTGGTGGTTGCGGTAGCTTTAGACGGTGGAGTGACGGTGGCAAACTCCACCTGCAATTCAAAATTTCCATACCAATGAATCAATTACGGATATCAATAATCCTGTAGCAAAAACAGCCAACTTTCATCAAAATTGAACAAACCACAGTTCATTATTCATCAAAGTAAACACAACCCAATTCGAAATCGATCAAAGAGAGTACCTTTATTCATTATGTTTCGTCGTTCTTACTTTCCCCATCTGAATGAAGCAACAACACAATAAAATTCAGAAAACACCGTTTAACAAACAATAATTCTAAAAATTATAATAACAAAGATGAGATAAGATTATTACATGAGGAGTGACGAAGTGATTGATCGTGAACGGTTATAAACTTACGAGATGCCAGGAGACGACGTGGCGAGAATTCGAAGGAAATAAGAATCGTCCTCAACCTCCCTTCTAAAGATTTTTCTAAATGAAATAGAGAAAAATCATCACGGATCCATTTTTCACATTTCACTTGATCATCAACTACAAAATCCCTAAACATTAGCTAAGGTTAATCAAACCTTTCAACTTGTATGGAAGTCAAACCTTTCAACTTGCAATGGGTAATTTCCGGATTCACTAATTATCTGATACATCGCAATAAGGAGTGATGGTCAGCAAAGTAATCGAATAACCAAACCACAACTGGTCCGAAATAACTGAACGTTCCGTTAGAACTTATTTTTATAATCGAGATCTATGTTAGGCTATGGTTATATGTGTATTTATAACAAAAAAACTGAACCAAATGGTCACCAAAACCAAATTTTACTTTTTATGAAAACTGGCAGATACCGAGCACCTACGGTTAACCATCTTAAACTAACCGAATCATCCTAAACTAACAGAATCGTCTTTCCCAATAATCAGTATAACCAAAGGTATGACTTATTAAATTCCAAAACAAACAATCGAATATATGTTGGGTTTTGATCCTAACCAAACTGACCCATGACAAATCTCCAAAAGGCGATCAGATGCTAGTATCTACATTAAATTAAAGGTTGAATAAGATTTTTGTGTAGACCACATAAAAAGAAAAGATAAGGAAAAAAACCTTTGCTTCCTCTACGGAGTCCTTTAAATCGAATGATCCCATAGTTTTGTCAGCACCCTTTAACTTAAGCATGTGAGACAAGCATTCCCGAGGTTGTCCATCAGCAAAATACAAGTTAGAGGTTCCGTCGGAATCTTGACAGAGGGCACAATAGACTCAAAGGGAGTGGCGAGAGACAAATGTTCCGTGTGTTCATTCATTTGAGTAGAGGTCCTCTATGCCATCTTGAAATTTGATGGGAAAAAGCAAATGGGTCAATAGTGGCAACTCTGCTCGAATCTCATAGAAGAGATTTATATATTGCAAATTTCACAGAACAAAAGAAATGATACTTACGATGAAATTTGCAGCAGTTTCGTGAGAACATTCTGACTACTATCGACTTTTAAAGCACAAACTTCACTCAATCTTCCAAGACATACATCATATTTATCGTCAAGTAGGATGCTGCTTGCTTGAATATCTCTGTAAATCAGGGAAAAAAAATTTAATGCCCCAATGTCTACACAACCAGCAAGACACGGAAGATTTTTGTATAGTATTAAATACCGAAAATTAAGTTTTTAATTACCTATGAAAAAGGGGAGGATCGCAGTCATGATGCAAGTACGCTAACCCTTCAGCAGCTCTGGTAGCAATTTTTAATCTCGTGATCCAATCCAACGACTGCAAACCATCGTCTTCCAAACTGGTAGATCTGTACAAAGAATTAATCTGTATGGTCCTTGAAGACTACTCTTGATTCTGGGCTGCAAGTAATGTTAAAATAAAGAAAACATGTCATTTAAAATAAAATAAAAATAAATAAATAAAAAATTTAATCATGTTAAATTATAGAAAAACCTTATTAAACAATCTACTCATACCTTAAAATCCTGAAAACATCTAGAATATCTCCTTACCTCAGTCCACATACCTGCACCCTCATCACTAAAAAGAATGGAAAAAATAATAAGAAAAGGTATGAAAGAGAAGATATTAGGGCCAATTTCCCTGCAATTTGAGTGTCTTAGCACCAATTCCCTTACACTACTCCTTACCCTACTTCCCAAATTACACCCACCTGTTTAGAAAAATAACAAACAATTATAAATCAATTTTGCATAAAAATAAATCCACTAAAAACAATTTGCTCCAAAATTACACTTGCAGACACACATACATATAACCAATTGAATCTGGCCAAGGAAGTTAAGAGCCCTAACCCCAATTGTAGAACAATTTCATATCAAATAATTCTAAGCAGTATTAATTCGAAAACAGTGGGAAAAAAGGCTAACCATAATCGAAACCGAAGGGTGGAACCCTACTGACCTGCAATCCCGGCAGAGGCAGGCGGTGGTGGCTCATTGGTTCGCGCCAGGAGCAAAGCAAAGAGGCTATGTAATGTGTGATGGATTTTATGGGACTGGAGGGGTTAGGGGAAGATGAAGATGAAGTGGGCGTCTCTTTACTTTCCGTTTCAATTATGGTGGTGGTGAAAGACGGCCAGAGTTGGGAGATCTATTGGGAGATCTTTTGAGTGAAGGGTAGATATGGAACAAAATGGTAAAAAAAATAGGTATGTAAACTTGACTCTTTGTATGCCATCTTAAAAAATTGATGTTAAATTACTATTTTAGACATGGGAAATGCTTATATATAGTATATAGATATATATTATCAAAGTACCAAAATACACACACATTTATATTATATTAGGTGTTGGCTTGTCTAGAACTGCACCTCACGCTCGTCATACTTCCAGAGGAGTTTCTCTCCTATCTGACAGATCCGATTTCCCTCTTCAACTAACTCTTCATCATATTGGCGAAGTTCTTCCACATTTTCTTAGTTCATGGGTGGTAGTGGGGTTGGCATTGGGTCAGGGTAACGTGGTATGGGTTCTCCGTAAGGATATGGGTTGTTGTAACACCCCAAAAACGGTTTGGTAAACAAACCACGTTAATGTTAATGATGGGTAAAATACCAATAGTGGTGAAAATTTTACCCGGTAAATATTAGGATTTGAATAAATAAACCTAATATTAAATAAAAAGAGAATTAAAGATTTTGACAAAACAGAGTATATAAAATGCCCGAGTTAACGAGACTTAAAATATAATGGGTTATAACTTCCCGAACCCATTAAGTTAACTAGGAATGATTAACCTAGTTAGTGAGGTGTAAATAAGTATTAAAATATGGAGTTCTAGTTCCTAACAATTTAAAATTTAACTTGAGGGACCAAAATTGTTAAAATGGAAACAAGTTCTATTTAATAAAAAAAAATAATAAACACACATCAGGTGTGTGTTCTGGAATCGACCAGAAGGAGCTCCAAGGAGCCAAGAACCCTAGTTCACTTAATCTTCAAATTGAAAGGGAAATCGAAGACCAAATTCGGGTTCGAATATATATTAGCGATCACCAAGTCATGGGGATCACAAGGTATGTCTAATTCCGATATTTGGTGATGATTATGATTTGTCATGAACACTCATAAATCAAAATTCTATGATGAATGTCATATGTATGGGTGATATTGGGTTGAATTCATGTTTAGAAACAAACCCTAGATGGAAACTTGATGAATTATTGTTAAAAACTAGGGATTTGATGATTTACCCTTGTATGTGCTAAGTGGGTTTTGACTAAATAATGAAGATGATGACATGTTTGTGCTAGAAATCATCATAATTGATAGTTGGTGCAAGATACCTAAACAATTTTGCAAGTTTGAGTATTTGATCCTACATGATTGAGATGGGTTTTTGAATGTTGTAATGAAATTGGTAAATTATTTCATGAATATGGATGTTTGAAATCATGATAGCTACTAGTTGATATGTAAAACTTGGTTATATTAAGTGTTCGGATGAATGCTAGAGATATGATGAAACGGGTTTCACTCATTGATGAGAACCCTTAATTCTTGAGAAATAAATAAATAAGTTAGTTTTGATAATCGCTTGAACTAGTTGAAGTGTTAAAAATACAAGGAACGTGTGACACCGGTGTCACTTCAATCGTCAAACAAATACCAAACTAATGAAATATTGTATTTCATACTTGGGAGTTGTATAAATATGTGTATTGTTTGCACATATCAATTCTAGTTCGATTTCGGGCTCTAAATCGCTTTCTGGAAGGTTATACGCGCACCGATGCGTAAATATAACCAGTTTAATGCAACAAACACTCCGGAATAGTGACATAGGGTTAACATACCTTAAATAACCTTTACATAACTTAGAAATAAGTTTTGGAGGCTTTGGTATGACAAAATCAAGTTAATTCGCTTACAGGTACTAAATTTGACAAACTGCGAAAGTATGGCAATTTGAACTGTAACAGACACTCCGGAACATGACCATAAGTTAAACATACCATAAATATCCTTTACATAGCTTAGAAATAGGCTTTGAAGGGTTCGGTGTGCTAAAATAAACTTTTAGGTCATTTAGGGACTAAAAGTGTCAAAAAGTGCATAAGTTTGCATCTTCGCGCATAACTTACGTTCTGAATACATCCGAACATCCAAAAATTTACGTAAGCACTAAAATATTTTATTTTAATGTTTGGCATAAGAAAAATCCATTCTTCACGCAATTTGGATCGTTTTTCGCGCTTATGCGCATTCCGTCGTAATTAAGCGAACATCGCGATCGTACAACCAAACAAACCGACATCCGAGATATTTTTGAGCACATTTTAAGTTCCCTATACTTTAACTTCATTTTAGAGCTTTGAAATGGGGTTAACGGGCCTTAAACATGTCGGAAATAGCTCTAAACACCAACAGGGACTAAAACTGTCAATTTGCCAAAGTTGCTGGCTTACGGACCGTAAGCCCTCACCCTTACGGTCCGTAAGGAGTCCCTAGATCAGCAGATTCAGATTTAACAGCTGTTAACAGCTGTTAAGCACTCCCAAACCCAATGCCACATGTTAATCCCTGATGTTGGGGGGCCAATTTGATGTACCAAGGTATTGCAACAAGTGTATGGATGAGATGGAATCACGGTTTTTGATAAACGATCCTAAAGATTCTACCACATCTATAAATACCCACCAACATCACAACTCAAAACCCACTTGAATTCTTGAGAGTTCTCTAATTTGAAGTGAAACCACTTCATACCTGAGAATACTTGAGAAATCAAAGCTTTCGGGGACCCTTTGTAAGTGTTCCTTCGTTCTTTTATTCTTTTAGCGTTAAAGTCAAACTTTGTTTGACTTTCTACATTGACCAGTTTATGGTCAATGCGAAGTTCGTTTGAACTTCATAACATGAGCGTAATCACGATGGTTATAGTCCCTAGTGACTATACCTACTGATTTCCACGTTATCTAGGCTCAGTGACGAGTCGTAGTTTCGGCCAAAATGCGCATTCTTGAGTATTTTGTAACCAAACTACTTTTGGGTATCAAAACCGTTTGTTTTGATACCAAACCTGTTTTCTAAACTTAGTTAAGCATGTTTTAACATGCTTAGCTCGTCACTTTTAGTTTTGTGCTTGTCTAGGGTCGTAAAGGTAAGCGATCTAAACAATCGCTTATACTTTCGAACCCGACCCGTTTGGTCGATCATTAGGATCCGACCAAACACATTAGGTGACCATAGTATATAGGGAATAACCTTCCGAGGTTATACCTTATGGTCGCTTCGTTAAGTAGTTGTATGATAGGTAGTTTATATGCCTTAGGTAAATTACCAAAATGCCCTTTTTACGCCAAAATTCATTTTAAGCATATGTAACATAACCTTTAACATCTAAACTGATTTGGCAACAATATTAGACATGTTAAGGCATATTTTACCTGTCATAGGACTAGTTAGGCGTTCCGAACGTGTTTTATGCGAACGACGCGTTAAAGTAGCATAAGCTACCTAAACGGGTCGTAATGGGTCGTAAGCACTTAGGTTAGGTTTCATTTTAGTATGTGGGCTTTGTTAAACCATATTACATGAGTTCCCTTACTCATTTGGTTTACGAGCCCTCATTCTATCCGATCCTCCGATTTAGGTCCGGTTTATTAATGTAGTTACCTATATTAGGTACCGTTTGATTCCGTGATCTTCTAGCATTGCTTGGTGGTTATCCTATGACTATTGAGCAATCTCAAGTGAGTACATAGACCCCTCTTTTACTGTTTTTCAAACTTTTGGGGTGAAACACATGTGCCTACTTGTTACTTTCGTGCTTTCCTGTTTTCACATCGTATACTTGCTATGTTCATTAGTACATTTATAGTACATGATTTCATTATGTTTTTGCTATGTATGTCCTTTGTTGCATACTTAGTACATCGTTTTACATTATATTTTATGCTATGTATGTCCATTGTGTGCATTGTTTTACAATACATTTCACATCACATGCTATGTATGTTCATTTGTTGCATACTTAGTACATTTGTTATTTACCACATGCGTACATTTTGGTATGACATTTGGTTTGTTTAAATGGGACAATATACATTCATTAACATTGATCACGCCATTCGTTAGTAGGTAGTGGTACCATAGGAATTGACAACTCCCGTTCCTGACATCCTAGGTATGTTTGGATGGAAGGAATGACCGAATTCGATAAACATAACACAGATAGACCTTTAAATTCGTTTAGGGGTTTATCGCCATAGTCACAAGGCTTGGATGTATGCATTTTCACAATACCGCATAGATGTTTATATCAGTATAGCATGCATTTGTTCCACAAAACATAACTTTGATTTAAACCATGTTTTACTTCAATACCTTGTTTTTGTGCATTTTACATATGGTTTAGTTGATATATTTCACTTACCATACATTTTGACATTGATATACACAATTCATGATTTACATTAGACATAAACATTTTGACATTGATATACACAATTCATGATTTACATTAGACATAAACATTTTGACATTGATATACACAATTCATGATTTACATTAGACATAAACATTTTGACATTGATATACACAATTCATGAATTACATTAGACATAAACATTTTGACATTGATATACACAATTCATGATTTACATTAGACATAAACATTTTGACATTTATATACACAATTCATGATTTACATTAGACATAGACATTAGACATGGTTTTCACACAAACATTTTGACATTTGATTATACATAAACATTTTACTTTGGTGGTTTGGTTTGAGTAAGTGATTTAAGTAACGAGGCGTGTGTAATATGATACAAGCATGGTGGATACGCCGCTGGTACTTCCTATATATAAGTGCTTGTATGGTATTACATATCATAGCGTTATTTGAATCATTTCAATTTAGACATATAACATTTTATACAAATAACATACTTTTCACAATACATTGTTTTACAAACAACTTATCTGATATAAACTCATTTTACTTGGTTATTTACTTAACCATGTATTATTCTTTTATACATATATATCATTTGGTTTATTTATCACTTTTCAAATGATTTACAAGACAAAGCAAATTACAAGGTTCATGACTAAACATTTTCTTAAACATAAGTCATGAATTCTATTTTCACCAAACCTATGTATCTCACAAGCATTTTTATGCTGACGTACCTATTTTCACATGTGTTTCAGGATATGATGCTTAGGGTTTATCAAGATACACTTAGGCGGACTTGGGCCTTAGCGACAATAAAAGATGCAAGACTAGTTATTTATGTTATGTTTCTTTGATTGTCAAGACATTGTAACTCTTTTAATCAATAAAACAAAATTTCAATTTCCATGTGTTATGAAACAATGATTCTGTTACAACACTCCCCGACGTTTCTGCCACGTTTTGTTGTTTTACGTGGTCGGGGTGTGACAGAACGGGGTTAAAAGATTAGTTAAAATGGTGGCTTAAAAGAATGCCTACCGGGTCACTTGAAAATGCCTAAACTAGTTGATGAACTTGAATGTGCAATTCATGTATTAATGGGCATTTGACTTTTAAAAAGTCAAACTGGCCTACAATGCGACGAATGATAATTTTTGGATATAAAATGCGTAAGGTGGAATAATCGTATTAAGTTATGATTAAACTAACCACCTTGTGAATGATGAATGATAGTTGGCGCCTAACAAGCTAGGTGAAGCTTGGGGAGAGAGCTGGTCAAACGAATCAAGCATGAGAAGAAAGGCGTAATCTGGATATGAGGTAAGTAAAGCTTACACCCATTTGTAGTATACGTATTTATTTTATAGGCGATAAATACGCCAATGGGTTTTGTTCGAATTATGGGTTCCGACACGAAACAAAATGAGTCAGAACGAATAAAAACGTTTAAAACCATGTTTAATGGTAAAAGAGGCAAAATGGTAATTTGGTCATAAAGTGAGATAAATAAAATACGTTTCAGAATAGCTACTTTATAAGTAAGCCTAAATGAATAAAAAGGGTCAAATGGTAAGGTTGATGCCATTTGACACATGATGACTAATAAGTACTTGTTAAGTCTTATGCTTACAGGATAAAAATGGTTTATGAATTAACAATGCTATGAATTAGCATATTATGGAGGCAAGGTATTGAAACGGGTCAATAGGTTGACCCGAGCCAGGTACGCATAAATATGATTGTGGTTAAACGTACTTTTTTTGTCAAATAAGTAGCGAAAGTCCTTCGTCGTAAATGGAGGACTAAATTTGACCAAAAAGCCCTTAATGGGAAAACCGGACAAACGATCCTTAGAGGATGTTTAGGAATTTGAATTATGATTATATAATCCATAGATTTGAATAAAAGATATAGGCATACACATTTGTGGGTCAAATGCCTATAAATGGGTCAATTACGTAAAAATGACCAACCGAGGGGTAAGTTTGGGATAATAAATTAGTTATGCCAAATCCACCACAAAAATAGTCGTGGTGGAATATAAGTAGATATTTTGGACGTGGAATTACGAAGTGTGAAAAGTAAAGAGCTAGTTTAGACTAAATTGCTTAAATCCCCTAAACGGGTCAAAATGGATCTATGCGCATAGCTTGCGTACTAGTTGCGTAATTCATAAGAATTATGAACCCGAGCTCGAGATCTTAAGTTAAATACATTGATGAATGTATTTTGGTTGTTTAAGAAACAAGTTGGAGGTTTTAAATACAAACGGGTCAAAATGATGATTTTGAATAATAAGCCGAATGCTTAAAAATTTAGAATTTTATTAGTTTGAATGTTGGATTTTAACTCCATGCGATGGAGAATCAAATTTCGAGCGTATAGGAAAAAGAATCGGGTAAAACGGATAAGTAGATAAAAAGTTATGACACTTTAAAGTTCGTTTTTCGACTAAAACCATAGCTGGGCAAAAAAGCAGGCTTCAACAACAAACCTGCTAGAAATGGGTCTCCCCCGCGCCACGCGACAGAACCCAAGAGTTGGGGCGCAACGCGCGACGCGAGTCGCGGCCCGCGACGGATTAGGACTAAGCTCTCGCGGCCCGCGAGAGATGAAAAAGCTGGCGAATTGTTTTTATTTTGTTGTTTGATGTATAAAGCTTGTCCAATCTTATATTTGAGTTATCAAAACTAACTTATAAGTTGGTTTTGAACATAGGTGAATAACAAGAATACCCGGATGAAGGTCAAGCGGCGTGCAAGAACCGAACACATAAAAATGAAGCTTCCGCATGTTGTTACGTCGTCGTCTTAAACGAAGAACTCAATCACATTATGTTGTAAACTTTTAGATTATAAAAGTTTTAATTAACCAGTATTTTTCAATGTATATGTAATCATAATTGTATGTTTAATTTCGTAATTTATACAAAATCCGTTAAATAATAGTAAGGGTGTTATAGCTGTTTAATATATCCTAAATTGACTTGTTGTCATACCACCACGGGTCTAAAGGGTTCAGTGTTGTATACTGCTCTATAGGGTTTGGTGCGGGAATCCTAGGGATCTCATTGGGGTTAAATGCTGGGATTGGGAATTGGTCCTCCTGGTTCTGTTCTAGTTCCATGGGTCGGTTAGGAAATAAGGGTAGAAGTTATGGTTCAGCTACTTGGTTGAGATTAATTACTCCTTCTACATTTCCAAATATTACATTTCCAACCATGTGAAAATCTGCTAGTTGCCTATCCAACTCTTCCTCCCATAAGGGTCTAGCTTCCTGGTTTTGGGTATTTTTCTCTCTATTTGCTATCCTGCGTTGTTGGAGTTTTTTCATTCTTTTCCTCCTTTCATGAGCTCCTCTACTATACCAACCTCTCTTTTTAGGGGAAATGGTTCCTCGGATTTTGCTTTGAAAACAAAGACATCCTCAGAATCAGCAGTGTATCCTGGGTTTGATTGGGAAGTTCCTTCATTCTTTGGGGAATAAGGTAATTGATTGTAGGCGTCAGAGGTACCTTGATCACTTATACTGTAAACTAGAAATTGTCAAATAACACAAAATAATAATATACATATTTACACAGAATAACAAATAAGTTATTTCCTAACACAATTGGTAAAAATTTAGGTATTAAAAGAACACCTAAATGGCTTAAACTAGTGGCATAGCTTTAATACCACATTCTGTCGCAGCCCCCTACCATGAAGCGGGAGCCGCGAACAACAGCTGGTGGTATCGGTGTTGAAACACCCCCAAAATACCACATGCTGTGACCCCGCTAGGCGTGTGACGTACCAGGATCTAGCCACCAATCACATTGAACTAACCATAAGATGTTTAACAAAATTCCCATTCATTAAGTAAAGCATTCATAAAACCTAATCCAAGTTAAATAGTGTCAGTGGAAGCACATAGTAATTCATTGTTTAATTGTTTCCAAAACCCAATGTATATGAATTCAGTAACCAAGACATGCATATCCAAGCATTGCGACCCATGACCACTCCAGCCCTCCAGATAGCAAGTTCCTCATCCAAGACATCTAACGACCTGCGAGCATGCAACAAGTGTATCAGACAACGCTGGTGAATTCATAGTTTTACGAAAATGTTAGTTACCAAGTGTTTAGTTCAGTTCATTGATTTCAATGTTGATAATACCTCGAATACAAGACGGCTCCTGAATTATTTTTGCCCTTTCCCCAAAGCTCCTATCAAAGCATTGGGCATGACTGGGTCATTAGTTCACACCCGTCCTCTCAGGTACGGGGTGAGGGTGCCAAACCTAGATAGCGCTACCAACTAATACCCCGTTACCTCTCAGGTAACAAACAAGATGGGACTTAAAGGTGATAGGATTAGTGTATTATCCAACATTCCAGATTTTACCCACAAGACGTATTCCTCTCAGGAATACCCAATTGATTTACCCAAAAACCTATCCCTCTCAGGGATACACAACGACTGTCCCAACCACCGGGACGCATGCTCAAGAGGAATGAACTCACCTTTGATTTGCTCGGTATGTTAAATTACCCGTCCAAGTTTGTCAACCCAAACCCTACCGAGGTTACCAAACAATATCAGTTCCACAATCATTCAAGTCACATATTAGCACACAGTTTGCATGTAGCACTAAGGTCACTGTTAACACGTAGCACATACCGAATTATCGTACAAGTCCACATCCCATGCACACGTCACTTAACATTAAATAGTATGGTTATCATGCAACTACCATATTTCATAAACAAGGTACTCATCAATACATACATTCAAACTGTCTACTGTTCCCATCTATTTACTCCTTCGGCGAAGTTTCATAGACGACGAAGAACATACTTCGTCGAGGCCATGCATGAAGAAGTATCACTAAGGTTCGTCGGGTTCACGTATGGCGAAACACCACTAAGGTTCATCGAGGTTACTTATGACGAATCATCACCATTGTTCGTCGAAGTCAGTTAACAAGAAACCACTTCTTCGTCGAGACCCCTTATCAGTTACCGATTATGGTTTATCAGATCAATCCACACTTTTTGGTAACAGTCCTAAGCAATCACATTCATCAACAACAATTAATCTAATCGATCATCAACACAATCGTTTCAATCATTAGCATGCAACCCTCACATAATCTTTCACATACTTGATTCATTTTAATCTATGACCGAATCCTTATTAATCGTCGTGTTAACTGTTTACGTCACACCAGTAAGTTAACCATGTGTAAATCGGTTTTACAAACCAAACCCTAATCATTACTCGACCCTAAGTTTACCAACATCACTCAACCATATAAACACATAATCACTTAACGAGAAGGAACTGATTAAAAGATATGATCATACTAACCATAGGAGTTCGAACAAGCACAAGGACAAAGGAGCGAGAATACTTCGATGAGGGTTCATAGCCGTCAACACCAAGCAGAAGGGAGAGGAAATGGAGGGGGTGTTAGGGTTTGATACTCACTGTTACATGTTGTGAATGATTAAAATGTATAAAATGATAACTGGGCATCCTGGGCCTTGAATGACCTGGGCCGAAGCCCCTATACGGCGAACAATACCCGACGAAGAACCATGGTTCGTCCAAAAGTATTGGCGGCGAAGATCTATCTTCGTCGAAGAAGTTCTTGACGATGAAGAATCATTCTTCGTCGTGAACCGTTGATGGCAAAGATCCCTAACCCATTAACTATTAACATAACACATTTCACATAAATCTAACACATTAACTATTAACATAACACCTTTCACATAAATCATATATTTTACTCATTCTGTTAACCTACACATGACACTACGCAAACGAATTGCAAAAGAAAACAAGATTGCGACATAAGTGATGCGTGTAGGAAAGACCTTGGAATCTCGGGTTGTCACATCATCCCCAACTAGAAAGAAATTTCGTCCCGAAATTTGACAAGTAATCCACAGTGGCAAGAGATTAACTCAGGATGACCGTGGATTTTCCGCAGGTGCTACATCATCCCCAACTTGAAAGGGAATTTCGCCCCGAAATTCACCAGTTGCATCAGGTTTAGATTAGTCAGTTGAGAATAAGTGAGGGTACTTGAGCTTCATCTGATCCTCGCATTCCCACGTGAACTCCGGTCCACGTCTTGAGTTCCAACGAACTCTCACGATTGGAATACGACTATGTTAACGAACCTTAACTTCCCGATCCATGATTTTGATGGGTTCCTTGATATGAGTAATTGATATAGTTAAAGAGAAAAACGTTAAACTAAAATTCAGTTTTAGTAAGAAATAACATTTTAACAAATATGAATACTATAAGACGAATTCGGAAAATGATTAATATCAAAGAATTTAGATCTTAACACCAATGGGTGCAAGGCAATGCATTCGAAAGAAAGTTTTCAATAAGAAAAGACGACATAAACTTAAACATGACGTGATGTGATCACGGTCACAAGGGTGATACAGAATATAACCACGTTATAACGTAAGTTACAAGATATGAAATCATAAACACGTAAGAGGCCAAAGACGGCAATATAGTAAATCCGGGTGATGGGGTATAAGGTAACCGGTGACTAACAAGTCAAACCGCCAAATTAAATAATCAATAAAGATAATGGAGACAAGCTGAAAGTAACGGCCCTCGAGGCCTTACACATGAAAGACGCACGCATCAATATAAAAGCGAAAGCTTTTGACCAAAAGGAACGGATGCCTTGAAAACGAAACTGGATTCGTGAGATCAAACCAAGGAACTACGTAAATAAGGTTTCGGGGACGAAACCTCTTTAAGGGGGATAGACTTGTAACACCCCGAAAACGGGTTTGGTAATTAAACTCTGTTCATACTAAAAGACGGGTAACGTACCGTTAGTAGTAAAAATAACCCGGCAAATATTTGGATTTAAATAAGAAATCCTAATATTAAATAAAAACGAATCAAAGTTTTAAGGAATTAAGTTTATAAGAGCCTGAGTTAACGGGACTTAAAATAAAACGGGTTATGACTTTCCGAACCCAGTAAGCTAACTAGGAATAATTAACCTAGTTAATAAGAGGGAATGTTACTAGAAATAAGTAGGTTACGGCCTACTTAATAACTAACCAAACTAGAGGGACTTAAGTTGCAAACAAAGGGACTTGATTTACAAAAACTAAAAATCAAACACAACACACACTTAGTGTGTGTGTGTGCGTACGACCAGGGACAAGAGCAAGGAGCTCAAAACCCTAGTTCAACAAATGGGTCAAATTGAAGCTCGAATCAAGATCCAAATCAATGCATGAACGCGTAGAAACGATCACTAAGTCAAGGGGATCGTGAGGTATGTTGAATTTCTAACATTCGTGAAGTTGTAAAAATTTGATAATCATCCTAATCGCAAATTAGGCATGAATTAGAGAAGCTATGGCTAGATTAGTGATGTATACTTGCTTAGGAACGAAACCCTAAGTGAAGATCATACATAACATGCTATGAATTGAATGATTGAATGAATTCCAACACTAGGCTAAGTGGGTATTAGTCATGAGATGGAATTGATGATATGATTATGATTAGAATCATCATGCATGTTAAGTAATCGGGAAATACTTAAACAATTTGCAAGTTTGAGTATTTGATCATAAGTGATAGTGGTGAATTTTGATGTTAATCTTGGTAAAAATAACTAGTTATGAACTAGTTGTAAATATGTAAAATTATGCACATTAGGTGTTTGTTAAAATGCCTAAATGAGAACTAAAGTGTTGAAATTTAGAGTGAAAACGCGTATTCGAATGATATGGCAATTACGCGTGATATGAAGTGATAAGGGTTCTAAATACTATGTTGATTTAGACTTAATGTTGTAAACCATGTGATTGAAAGTAGTTAACTTTAGATAAGTTAAGTTAACTAATCATGAAGTCGAATAGTAGTTTCGACTTATGAAATAAGTAAGATGGAATAGTCATAATTAATGATGGCTAATCTAACCGTCTTACGAATTATGATGATAGTTTGACGCTTGACAAGCTAGGTGGAGGCTTGGAAAGGAAGCGGGTCAAACGAAGCAAGAATGAAGGAAAAGCGTAATTCGGATGCAAGGTAAGTATATCTTACACTAGTCATATATTTAAGAATAATCTTTCGTCGTATTAGTTACGAAAAACACAAATGCCTAATTGAGATATGGTGTTCCGGCGTGTAGTCGTACGGAACAAGACAATCAAATTTGATAAGAAAACATAATGATGGCTAAAAATGAGTTAAATCGATAATTCGATCATATTATGACGAATGAAACATGTACTTTTTAATGGTTATCATATAAGTTAAATTATAATAACCATTAAGGGCAAAATGGTAATTTGGCAATATTTGACAATGGTAATTGGTCATTTAGACCAAACAGGTCAAAAGGTGAAATTATCACCCTTTGACAATATCGACTAATGGGATGTCAAGTCGTATGATTTTAGGAAATAAATAGCACATGGATGTTTACATCGCTATCACTTAGCAGCCTCTAAGGAAATGTATTGAAACGGGTCAATATATTGATCCGAGCCAGGTATGTATAATGATACAACTCATCATGTAGAATTTGGAGTTCTATAAGAAATAGACAAGGTTAAAATGTATATATTTGGTTATCTTTTAGGTAAACCGAATAAATTTAGTCATGATTATGACAATTTAGAAACATAATGGTTTCTAAACAAGTCTATAGTTAAAAGTCGGATTTTTGGGTCAAACAAGTACTAAAAGTCCTTCGTCGTAAAAGAAGGACTAAAATTGACTAAAACGCCATTGTAAGCGAAATTGAGAAAACGAACCATAAAGGTTGTTTGGAAATAAGTGATAGGATGAAATAAATACTTTGAATAAATATGAAAAGCAAAAGATGTAAAATATTGGTAAAATGACTCTATAAAGAGTCTTTGCCGTAAAATAATGATTTGAAGGGTAAAATTTGGATTATATAAATCACCACATTGAATCCACCACAAATTTAGTTGTGGTGGGAGATCACTTGATAAGAAATGTGGACATATGGATTTGGAAACGAATAAAAGCGACTGGTGCTTGAAATATGCTTGAATACCCTTAACGGGTCAAAATAAGCATATGAGTGAAAATGGGTTTAAGAATGTATATGAACCTGTAATTGGAACCTAATATGTTAACCATCATTGAATTTAATAGGTTTATGAGAATTAAGGGTCAAACAAACTTGCTTGTTTGATAAAAATCGAACGGGTCAAAATTTGGTAAAAAGGGTAATAAGCCGAAGACTTAAAAGTCTGAAATTTTGTTAAACCAAATGTTGGATTTTAACTCCATAAGGTGGAGAATCAAATTACAATCATGTAGGAAGAAACGGTAGGTCAAACGGACAAGCGGATCGAAAGATACGAAAGTTTTCGTGTCAAAATGACAAAAATGGAAAAGGCTGATACAGGGACCACCGTAACTTACGGTGCCCACCGTAAGTTACGGTGGGGCTGATATAGTTACGGTGGTTGTCTACTGAGTTACGGTGGAAGATTTAACTTTCAGGGGATACCGTAAATTACAGTACCCACCGTAATTTACGGTGGACCCTGTAATAAAATATATTTTAATTAGTTTCGCTTCTCGAATTCGTTTAGACACGTTTTAAACCCCGTATGACTAAAGCATTTCATGTTTATGAAATGTAGGTACTTTTGGATGCCGGAAGACGATCAAGCTCAACGAAGAACCGAACACGATAAAGATTCATGCTTCCGCACATTGCCTCGTCGTATATTTTAAACGACGAATTCGACTATGTTATGTTGAATAACCTATGATTTGTCAAAGTTTTAATAAACCCGTATTTTTATAGTATGGGTAGTCTTAACTACACAACTAATAGTGGTATTTACATGTAAAACCGTTAATTAGCAACTAGGGTGTTACAAGTTGGTATCAGAGCCCTGGTTTAAGAGATTCAAGTATGGTGGGAAAACTATGCTTGGACTTAAACCTTATGCTCTTAATAAAGATTGGTGTTTGGTTCGATGCTTGATCGCAAATCCGGTAAGTACATGTATGTAAATAGTTTAGCATGCTAAGGTGTTGTAAATAACACATAGGGCTATCGTGTGATACACGTTACCCCAATTAAAAGGATAGATATGGTAGATGAAAATACGCGCGTTGACGCGTATGGTAGAAAAAGCCTTGTATTATAATACGGGCGATTATTGAAGTTGACATTACTAACTCTTGTGAATGTTTTAATTGAAGGACCCTCGCGTCTGAAGATGACGAGGGATGAATGAATTGCAGATATGATAATGGAACGGTCCGAGGTATGACGAGAATAGCGTACTCATCAAAGACCTAAATCGCGTAACAATCGCAAATAAGTAATGGCAAGGAAAGCCCGTTAGGGCAAGCATTTATCAGGTGAGCATTTTAAATGATTACGTGAATAGTAATATGCAACAAATACGTAGAGATTTAAAGTTGCATAAGTAGATTGAAAACTTGGAAAAACCTAAATAGAATACCTATTCAGGATATTGTTTCCAAGAGAAACAAATAGAGGCATTACTTACATAGGGCGTGATGTGAAAACTATAAAAAGGTCATGCGTGTCATGTGTTAATCGCTTACTCTGGCCAAGTAAGTAGTGGCATATGATACCATGAACTTCTTATAGCGGACACGTTTACATCCGATGTAGTAAGGACGGGGTTAAAGGGGACAAATTAAAAAGGTACCCAAATGAATCAGATAAGAAAAATATCTGACCATAATGTAAACGCACAACCGAGTGACAGAAGCGTATTATATTAGGATAATGAGCCCGAGAAAAGGGGACAAAGAAACATGTAAAACGATTAAGATATGCACTGGGAGGGGGTGTACTTACACTCGAACCCAGAGAATGCAAACATGTAAAACGATTAAGATATGCACTGGGAGGGGGTGTGCTTACACTCGAACCCGGAGAATGCAAACATGTAAAATGATTAGGACATGCTTTGGGAGGGAGTGTACTTGCACTCGAACCCGGAAAATGCAAATATGCCTCTTAACGGGCCGTTTTTGTAAAACGTCAAACTTGAGGACAAAGTCGGAATATAAAAATGAAGCGAGGTCTTAATGCATACCGGGAGGGTTGCAATAATAACGACTTCGGTACAACACCCGGTTGATGGGTAAGAATTAAACGCATGCGTAGACCGAGAAACGGGAACTCGGATGGAAAGTTAAAAGACTCGGGTTTTGAGTCATAACTAAAAGACGACAAGATAATGTAAATAGAAATTTTGAATAAATTGTGTTAAACTATTTTGAAGTTGAACGGGTCGAATATAATAACATACCGGACGGCATGAGTAAACGCAAGCAGGATAATGGTAGCGTCAAATGCAAAAGAGAAATGAGCCCGGTAATGGGACATAACCAAATAAGAATATATGCAAACCAAATAATAGTAAGCATAAGAAGAACTGACGCATAAATGACGTGAGAAGTCATAAAGTCAGAAAATTGTCCGAAAGAAAACAATGTAGCCTTAGACTACGGTCAAGGTCAAACGAAATCCAAAAAGTAAAGATGAATAATTCTAAACGTAAAAAGGGGTGCCTTAACGCCATATGCGTATATAAACGTATACACATTTGAATAAAGACTAGAATAAAAGATGATCTACGGGATCATCGTAACCTACGGGTTATTAATTGGTGTAAAGGACTACGGGGCAAAAATGACCCACGGGTCATGAATTGAAGCAAAGTGATCATAAGGTCCTCGCCTTAAAGAGGTGAAAGCTTAAGGAAATAGCCTACGAGGTTAAGTGAAGGAACCTACGGGTCAATAGTGTAAGGTGAGGGAACTTGTTACGATTCCCCGCGTAAAACGAGAACGGAAAAACAATAAATTATGGGTTGTTAATTTCCTTGATATGAGTAATTGATATAGTTAAAGAGAAAAACGTTAAACTAAAATTCAGTTTTAGTAAGAAATAACGTTTTAACAAATATGAATACTATAAGACGAATTCGGAAAATGATTAATATCAAAGAATTTAGATCTTAACACCAATGGGTGCAAGGCAATGCATTCGAAAGAAAGATTTTCAATAAGAAAAGACGATATAAACTTAAACATGATGTGATGTGATGTGATCACGGTCACAAGGGTGATACAGAATATAACCACGTTATAACGTAAGTTACAAGATATGAAATCATAAACACGTAAGAGGCCAAAGACGGCAATATAGTAAACCCGGGTGATGGGGTATAAGGTAACCGGTGACTAACAAGTCAAACCGCCAAATTAAATAATCAATAAATATAATGGAGACAAGCTGAAAGTAACGGCCCTCAAGGCCTTACACATGAAAGACGCACGCATCAATATAAAAGCGAAATCTTTTGACCAAAAGGAACGGATGCCTTGAAAACGAAACTGGATTCGTTTGATCAAACCAAGGAACTATGTAAATAAGGTTTCGGGGACGAAACCTCTTTAAGGGGGATAGACTTGTAACACCCCGAAAACGGGTTTGGTAATTAAACTCTGTTCATACTAAAAGACGGGTAACGTACCGTTAGTAGTAAAAATAACCCGACAAATATTTGGATTTAAATAAGAAATCCTAATATTAAATAAAAACGAATCAAAGTTTTAAGGAATTAAGTTTATAAGAGCCTGAGTTAACGGGACTTAAAATAAAACGGGTTATGACTTTCCGAACCCAGTAAGCTAACTAGGAATAATTAACCTAGTTAATAAGAGGGAATGTTACTAGAAATAAGTAGGTTACGGCCTACTTAATAACTAACCAAACTAGGGCTGTAAACGAACCGAACGAACACGAACAAGGCCATGTTCGTGTTCGTTCGTTAAGGGAATTAACATGTTCGTGAACTGTTCACGAACGCATACCGAACATAAGTTTATGTTCGTGTTCGTTCGTTAAGGAAATTCAGTTGTTCACGAACAGTTCGTGAACATTGATCTCGAACACAAACGAACGCAAGCGAACACAAAAGAACGCAAACGAACATTTAACTTGAAAAAAAATATTGTTATCCTTAAACATTGGATATAAGTAGTTAAATACAACCATCAAATGATAAATCAAAACACAAGAAGTTTAATAAACCACCAAACGATGAATCAACTTTAACTAACTTAGACATAATTATCCCAAAAAATGTCTTAGCATGTCCAAATTTTAGCTAACTTAGAAAAAAATAGGGTGTTAAGTTTTCAATATGTTTAGATAAAAGGTTAATTATATATTATTTTTTAATATAATCAAACGAACACGGACGAACATAACCGAACATATTACCGAACGTTCACGAACGCAGTCGAACGAACGAGACCTATGTTCGTGTTCGTTCGCTTAGCTAACTGAACAAAATTTTTTGTTCGTGTTCGTTCGTTAAGTTAGTCGAACGAACATAAACGAACTTCCCGCCGAACGGTTCACAAACTGTTCGCTGAACGTTCGGTTCATTTACAGCCCTAAACCAAACCAGAGGGACTTAAGTTGCAAACAAAGGGACTTGATTTATAAAAACTAAAAATCAAACACAACACACACTTAGTGTGTGTGTGTGTGTGTGCGTACGACCAGGGACAAGAGCAAGGAGCTCAAAACCCTAGTTCAACAAATGGGTCAAATTGAAGCTCGAATCAAGATCCAAATCAATGCATGAACGCGTAGAAACGATCACCAAGTCAAGGGGATCGTGAGGTATGTTGAATTTCTAACATTCGTGAAGTTGTAAAAATTTGATAATCATCCTAATCGCGAATTAGGCATGAATTAGAGAAGCTATGGCTAGATTAGTGATGTATACTTGCTTAGGAACGAAACCCTAAGTGAAGATCATACATAACATGCTATGAATTGAATGATTGAATGAATTCCCACACTAGGCTAAGTGGGTATTAGTCATGAGATGGAATTGATGATATGATTATGATTAGAATCATCATGCATGTTAAGTAATCGGGAAATACTTAAACAATTTGCAAGTTTGAGTATTTGATCATAAGTGATAGTGGTGAATTTTGATGTTAATCTTGGTAAAAATAACTAGTTATGAACTAGTTGTAAATATGTAAAATTATGCACATTAGGTGTTTGTTAAAATGCCTAAATGAGAACTAAAGTGTTGAAATTTAGAGTGAAAACGCGTATTCGAATGATATGGCAATTACGCGTGATATGAAGTGATAAGGGTTCTAAATACTATGTTGATTTAGACTTAATGTTGTAAACCATGTGATTGAAAGTAGTTAACTTTAGATAAGTTAAGTTAACTAATCATGAAGTCGAATAGTAGTTTCGACTTATGAAATAAGTAAGATGGAATAGTCATAATTAATGATGGCTAATCTAACCATCTTACGAATTATGATGATAGTTTGACGCTTGACAAGCTAGGTGGAGGCTTGGAAAGGAAGCGGGTCAAACGAAGCAAGAATGAAGGAAAAGCGTAATTCGGATGCAAGGTAAGTATATCTTACACTAGTCATATATTTAAGAATAATCTTTCGTCGTATTAGTTACGAAAAACACAAATGCCTAATTGAGATATGGTGTTCCGGCGTGTAGTCGTACGGAACAAGACAATCAAATTTGATAAGAAAACATAATGATGGCTAAAAATGAGTTAAATCGATAATTCGATCATATTATGACGAATGAAACATGTACTTTTTAATGGTTATCATATAAGTTAAATTATAATAACCATTAAGGGCAAAATGGTAATTTGGCAATATTTGACAATGGTAATTGGTCATTTAGACCAAACAGGTCAAAAGGTGAAATTATCACCCTTTGACAATATCGACTAATGGGATGTCAAGTCGTATGATTTTAGGAAATAAATAGCACATGGATGTTTACATCGCTATCACTTAGCAGCCTCTAAGGAAAGGTATTGAAACGGGTCAATATATTGATCCGAGCCAGGTATGTATAATGATACAACTCATCATGTAGAATTTGGAGTTCTATAAGAAATAGACAAGGTTAAAATGTATATATTTGGTTATCTTTTAGGTAAACCGAATAAATTTAGTCATGATTATGACAATTTAGAAACATAATGGTTTCTAAACAAGTCTATAGTTAAAAGTCGGATTTTTGGGTCAAACAAGTACTAAAAGTCCTTCGTCGTAAAAGAAGGACTAAAATTGACTAAAACGCCCTTGTAAGCGAAATTGAGAAAACGAACCATAAAGGTTGTTTGGAAATAAGTGATAGGATGAAATAAATACTTTGAATAAATATGAAAAGCAAAAGATGTAAAATATTGGTAAAATGACTCTATAAAGAGTCTTTGCCGTAAAATAATGATTTGAAGGGTAAAATTTGGATTATATAAATCACCACATTGAATCCACCACAAATTTAGTTGTGGTGGGAGATCACTTGATAAGAAATGTGGACATATGGATTTGGAAACGAATAAAAGCGACTGGTGCTGGAAATATGCTTAAATACCCTTAACGGGTCAAAATAAGCATATGAGTGAAAATGGGTTTAAGAATGTATATGAACCTGTAATTGGAACCTAATATGTTAACCATCATTGAATTTAATAGGTTTATGAGAATTAAGGGTCAAACAAACTTGCTTGTTTGATAAAAATCGAACGGGTCAAAATTTGGTAAAAAGGGTAATAAGCCGAAGACTTAAAAGTCTGAAATTTTGTTAAACCAAATGTTGGATTTTAACTCCATAAGGTGGAGAATCAAATTACAATCATATAGGAAGAAACGGTAGGTCAAACGGACAAGCGGATCGAAAGATACGATAGTTTTCGTGTCAAAATGGCAAAAATGGAAAAGGCTGATACAGGGACCACCGTAACTTACGGTGCCCACCGTAAGTTACGGTGGGGCTGATATAGTTACGGTGGTTGTCTACTGAGTTACAGTAGAAGATTTAACTTTCAGGGGCTACCGTAAATTACGGTACCCACCGTAATTTACGGTGGACCCTGTAATAAAATATATTTTAATTAGTTTCGCTTCTCGAATTCGTTTAGACACGTTTTAAACCCCGTATGACTTAAGCATTTCATGTTTATGAAATATAGGTACTTTTGGATGCCGGAAGACGATCAAGCTCAACGAAGAACCGAACACGATAAAGATTCATGCTTCCGCACATTGCCTCGTCGTATATTTTAAACGACGAATTCGACTATGTTATGTTGAATAACCTATGATTTGTCAAATTTTAATAAACCCGTATTTTTATAGTATGTGTAGTCTTAACTACACAACTAATAGTGGTATTTACATGTAAAACCGTTAATTAGCAACTAGGGTGTTACAACAAACTGCAATTTGTCATCGATTTTCAGTTCTTGAAGTGGTACAACAAGTGTTTCATCGGACAAACACTTCTTCAATTGTGAAATATGGAAAACATCATGAACGTTACCCAACTCGGCAGGCAGGTAACTCGATCTTGTACGCCACCTTGCAAATACGTTCCAAAATTTTGAATGGCCCAACATAGCGTGGATTAAGCTTGCCGTGCTTCCCAAAGCGCACCACACCCTTCCAGGGTGAGACTTTCAACATAACGCGATCGCCTACATCAAACTCCAAGGGTTTCCTACGCTTGTAAGCGTAGCTTTTCTGACGGTCGCGCACAGCCGCCATACGATTTCTGATCTGGACAATCTTTTCGGAAGTTTCAAGAACCAGTTCCTGACCTGTGATCTGGCTGTCACCCACCTCAGCCCAACAAAGAAGAGAACGACATTTCCGGTCGTACAATGCTTCAAACGGAGCTGCCTGGATGCTAGTGTGGTAACTGTTGTTGTAGGAGAACTCAATCAACGGAAAGTGTTTCTCCCATCCTTTACCAAAATCGATCACACATGCTCGCAGCGTGTCTTCAAGTGTCTGGATGGTTCGTTCGCTTTGACCATCCATCTGTGGGTGATAAGTTGTGCTCATGTCGAGACGTGAGCCAAATGATTTGTGCATTGATTTCCACAAATCAGAGATGAAACGCGGATCACGATCCGAGATAATAGAGGTCGGCACCCCGTGCCTAGAAACCACTTCCTTCAGATAAACAACAGCAAGTTGAGAGAACTTATCAGTTTCCTTGATCGCAAGGAAGTGTGCAGATTTCGTGAGACGGTCAACGATCACCCAGATGGTATCATTTCCGTTTTGAGTTCTTGGAAAACCTATGACAAAATCCATAGCAATTTGCTCCCATTTCCACATGGGTATTTCTAGTTGTTGAAGCAGGCCTGAGGGTTTCTGATACTCTACCTTGACTTTCGCACAAGTCAAACACTTACTCACATACGTCGGGATGTTAGCTTTCATCTTCGGCCACCAATACAAGACTTTGAGGTCCTGATACATCTTATCCGAACCTGGGTGAACAGAGTATCGAGACTTGTGCGCTTCGTCCATCACAAGCTCCCTAAGATCTCCAAACAATGGAACCCATATCCGTTCCATGAAATAGTAAATGCCATCAGATCTCTCCACAAGTCTCTTCTCCATGCCCCGTAAATACTCCGCTTTAATGTTGTCTTCCTTCAACGCTTCAGCCTGAGCCGAACGAATCTGTTCAGGAAGGTTTGAGTGAATAGTGAGCTGTAAGGCTCGTACGCATTTGGGCTTCGTCTCCGTTCGACTAAGTGCATCAGCTACAACATTAGATTTGCCTGGATGATATTTGATGTTACAATCATAATCGTTTAAGAGTTCTACCCAACGACGCTGTCGCATATTCAATTCCTTCTGGTCGAAGATATGCTGAAGGCTCCTGTGGTCGGTATAAATACTGCATTTGGTACCGTACAGGTAATGCCTCCAAATTTTGAGCGCAAACACCAGGGCTCCCAACTCTAAGTCGTGAGTCGTGTAATTTCTCTCGTGAACCTTCAACTGCCGAGAGGCGTAAGTTATCACCTTCTCGCATTGCATCAGCACGCAACCGAGACCCTGAATAGAAGCATCATAGTACACCACAAAATCTTCGGTACCCTCAGGTAAGGACAAAATCGGTGCACTGCAGAGTTTTTGTTTCAACAGCTGGAAAGCATCTTCTTGTTTCGCTCCCCATGAGTATGCAACGCTTTTTTGTGTCAACGAAGTAAGAGGTTGAGCAATCTTCGATAAGTCTTTAATAAATCTCCGATAGTACCCAGCGAGACCGAGAAATTATCGCACCTCCGAAGGATTCTTTGGTGCCGCCCAATTTCTAATAGCATCGATCTTTGCATGATCCACGTGTTTCCCTGATTCATTCACAATGTGGCCAAGGAAGTGTACCTCTCGAATCCAGAAGTCACACTTAGAGAATTTCGCGTAAAGTTGCTCCTTCCTCAGGAGCTCCAAGATAAGACGCAAGTGTCGCTCGTGGTCCTCCTTGCTCTTAGAGTAGATTAAGATGTCATCGATAAACACAATGACGAAATCGTCCAGATACGGTTTACACACGCGGTTCATGAGGTCCATGAAAACCGCTGGTGCGTTTGTCAACCCGAATGGGATAACCAAAACCTCATAATGGCCATACCGCGTTCTAAAAGCTGTTTTAGGAACATCCTCCTCCCGGAATCTCATCTGATGATAGCCCGACCTTAAATCGATCTTCGAGTAAAAACTTGACCCTTGCAACTGGTCAAACAAGTTGTCGATACGTGGCAAAGGATAACGATTCTTGACTGTCACCTTGTTGAGTTCTCGGTAATCAATACACATATGGAAAGATCCGTCCTTCTTCTTCACAAAAAAATCTGGGGCTCCCCAAGGCGACGAACTGGGTCGGATAAAACCTCTATCCAACAGTTCTTGGAGTTAATTTGACAGTTCTTGCAACTCACCTGGTGCAAGAAGATAAGGAGCTCGAGAAATCGGAGCTGCTCCTGGGGTAAGATCAATCTGAAATTCCACCTGACGGTGTGGAGGTAAACCAGGTAGCTTTTCAGGAAACACATCGGAAAATTCATGAACAACTGGAAGGTCCTCGATCTTCCTTTCTTCAGGTTGCGAATCAGTAACAAGAGCTAGAATAGCAGGGTAGCCCTTTCGTAGACACTTATGGGCTTTCATGGCTGAGATGATGCCAACCATCGCACCACTACGATGACCTTGAACCGACAAAGATTCCCCACTGGGAAGAGGAATATGCACGGTCTTTTCTTTACAGTGAATTTCCGCTTGATGCTTAGACAGCCAATCCATGCCGACGACCACATCAAAACTTCCAAGAGTAACGGGGAGTATGTCAATGTCGAACACTTGACCCATGAGATCAAGTTTACAGCCAAAAAGAACATGTGAAGCTTCAATCGATTTGCCATCGTCTAACTCTACAACGTGTTTGTTTACAAGAGGTGTGGGACTCAATCCTAACTGACGACTGAACCCCAATGACACATAACTCCAGTCGACACCAGAGTCGAATAAAACAGAAGCAAATAGATTGTTCACAGAAAACGTACCGGTCACAACGTTGCCATCATTGCGAGCTTCCCCAGCTCCAATGGTAAACAATCTCCCACGCGCAGCATTCCCACCATTGTTTCCATTGTTGTTATTCCCAGTGTTATTGTTACCAGCATTCTGATTCAATTGAGGGCAATCCCGCCTAAAATGACCATCGTCTCCACACTGAAAGCACCCCTTACGATTTCCCTGATTCTGCTGAGGCTGCTGCCTCTCTTGTTGCTGTGGCTGCTGTTGCTGTGGGGGTTGCTGCTGCTGCTGTCTTGGGAGTGAGACCCTGTAATCTCTAGCCATATGGCCTACCTTGTTGCACCTGTGACATACCCGGGTGCATGGCCCACGATGGTGGAAGTTGCACTTGTTACACTTCGGTAACTTTCCCGCGTATGAACCCTGATTCGAATTGTTGCTCAGATTCTGATTCACGAAAGATGACTGGCTAAAACTGCGGTTGGTACTGTTGTCTGGCTTCTTCTGTGACTGGATCGGATTAGACACCTTGTCCACATCATTCCACTTACGTTTGCTGTCAGTAGCATGTGTAGTAGCTGTAGCGGTAGTGGCAGTAGTGGAAACACGCGGTGGTAGCGAGCCATGCTCCACTTCCTGATCTGTGATCTTGTGAGCTAAGCGGATGATCTGAGCTAAGTTGTTGAGGTTCGCCGCAGTAACCAAGCCCATCACCGGTGGGGCTAATCCCTTGATGTACAGTTTGATTCTTCGGTGTGGAGGTCGTGATAAGTTCGGGCACATATTAGCTAGTTCATGAGACCGTTTCGTGTATGCCTCGATTTCTGACCCCACCATTTTCAGATCATAATACTCGTTCTCCAGTTTATGCACTTCATCACGAGGACAGTACTCCTCTCTCATCAGCTCCTTGAAATCCTCCCAAGTAGTGGCATTGACCATCTCAATGCCCAGCATATGGACTTGGGCATTCCACCAAGTCAAGGCACCATCCTCGAGTGTGCCTGAAGCATACTTCACTCTGTCCCCAACAGGACGGTTACACATTGCGAACACCGACTCTGCCTTCTCAAACCAACGCAGTAGCCCCACAGCTCCTTTAGTACCACTGAACGTCTGTGGCCTACAATCCATAAACGTCTTAAACGTACAAGCAGGCGGATTATTTTGATTCTGATTCACTTGTTAACCTAATGACGAAAGGACATACAACACACAGATAAGATTTGAGTTCACGACACTAGGATAAAGAATATTTGGCACATTCCGTACCAGCTTGGTAGGCTGCCAAAGCCTCAGCCACACGTGTGTTAATAAAGTTTGTCATCTCGGCCTGAGTCATCGCAATGTGACCACGCCCATGGCCTCGTCCACTCATAATTCTATGTAATAAAAGGGAAAAGGTTAAGAGTCAAGATAAGGTAGGAGTCAAACCTTACGATGAATTTCCACAAACTACTAAGTTTACATCAAGCAACAGAGCGGAACCCCTTTCACACTCGTTAGGCCTCACTGGGACTCACATGCACCCCACATTACTATTATGTGTGCACCCATAATAGGAATGCGATTTGCATGTTTATCTCAGTTCCTCCCAACTCATGCTAAAAGGTTCCTCAAACTCTCGCAACAAGACAAATCACCACAAAACATAAACCACGAAAATCTAACGGGATATCGCACTGTGACGCTATCAATCACCTAACTCAGGTAAATACACATGAAGTCGGTCCGTAATGCTAAGTGTGCTATCGCACGCAACATCGTACATAAGTGTATACTAGATATACTATGCAGTAAGTAAACAAGAAACGAACCTTGTAATCTGGAGCTGAGTGTCATGGTCGCTTTTTGAACTGTTCGGTTATAGTCTGGTTTTATAAAAAAAACGTTTTAAAACCTAGTTCACTATAACCAGTGACTCTGATACCAAACCGTCACACCTCCAAAATACCACATGCGGTGACCCCGCTAGGCGTGTGACGTACCAGGATCTAGCCACCAATCACACTAAACTAACCATAAGATGTTTAACAAAATTCCCATTCATTAAGTAAAGCATTCATAAAACCTAATCCAAGTTAAATAGTGTCAGCGGAAGCACATAGTAATTAATTATTTAATTGTTTCCAAAACCCAATGTATATGAATTCAGTAACCAAGACATGCATATCCAAGCATTGCGACCCATGACCACTCCAGCCCTCCAGATAGCAAGTTCCTCATCCAAAACATCTAACGACCTGCAAGCATGCAACAAGTGTATCAGACAACGCTGGTGAGTTCATAGTTTTACGAAAACGTTAGTTACCAAGTGTTTAGTTCAGTTAATTGATTTCAATGTTGATAATACCTCGAATACAAGACGGCTCCTGAATTATTTTTGCCATTTCCCTAATGCTCCTATCAAAGCATTGGGCATGACTGGGTCATTAGTTCACACCCGTCCTCTCAGGTACGGGGTGAGGGTGCCAAACCTAGATAGCGCTACCAACTAATACCCCGTTACCTCTCAGGTAACAACAAGATGGGACTTAAAGGTGATAGGATGAGTGTATTATCCAACATTCCAGATTTTACCCACAAGACGTATTCCTCTCAAGAATACCCAATTGATTTACCCAAAAACCTATCCCACTCAGGGATACCCAATGACTGTCCCAACCACCGGGACGCATGCTCAAGAGGAATGAACTCACCTTTGATTTGCTCGGTATGTTAAATTACCCGTCCAAGTTGGTCAACCCAAACCCTACCGAGGTTACCAAACAATATCAGTTCCACAATCATTCAAGTCACATATTAGCACACAGTTTGCATCTAGCACTAAGTTCACTGTTAACACGTAGCACATACCGAATTATCGTACAAGTCCACATCCCATGCACATGTCACTTAACATTAAATAGTATGGTTATCATGCAACTACCGTATTTCATAAACAAGGTACTCATCAATACATACATACATTCAAACTGTCTACTGTTCCCATCTATTTACTCCTTCGGTGAAGTTTCATAGACGACGAAGAACATACTTCGTCGAGGCCATGCATGACGAAGTATCACTAAGGTTCGTCGAGTTTACGTATGACGAAACACCACTAAGGTTCGTCGAGGTTACTTATGACGAATCATCACCATTGTTCGTCGAAGTCAGTTAACAAGAAACCACTTCTTCGTCGAGAACCCTTATCAGTTACCGATTATGGTTTATCAGATCAATCCACACTTTTTGGTAACAGTCCTAAGCAATCACATTCATCAACAACTATTAATCTAATTGATCATTAACACAATCGTTTCAATCATTAGCATGCAACCCTCACATAATCTTTCACATAATTGATTCGTTTTAATCTATGACCGAATCCTTATTAATCGTCGTGTTAACTGTTTACGTCACACCAGTAAGTTAACCATGTGTAAATCGGTTTTACAAACCAAACCCTAATCATTACTCAACCCTAAGTTTACCAACATTACTCAACCACAGAAACACATAATCACTTAACGAGAAGGAACTGATTAAAAGATATGATCATACTAACCATAGGAGTTCGAACAAGCACAAGGACAAAGGAGCGAGAATACTTCGATGAGGGTTCACAGCCGTCAACACCAAGCAGAAGGGAGAGGAAAGGGAGGAGGTGTTAGGGTTTGATACTCATTGTTACATGTTGTGAATGATTAAAATGTATAAAATGACAACTGGGCATCCTTGGCCTCGAATGATCTGGGCCGAAGCCCCTATACGGCGAACAATACCCAACGAAGAACCAAGGTTCATCCAAAAGTATTGGCGGCGAAGATCCATCTTCGTCGAAGAAGTTCTTGACGACGAAGAATCATTCTTCGACGTGAACCGTTGATGGCGAAGATCCCTAACCCATTAACTATTAACATAACACATTTCACATAAATCTAACACATTAACTATTAACATAACACCTTTCACATAAATCATATATTTTACTCATTTTGTTAACCTACACATGACACTACGCAAACGAATTGTAAAAGAAAACAAGATTGCAACATAAGTGATGCGTATCACACCCTGACTTTTGTGGAAGCGTGATTATGGTGTGACTTTCTTAATATCGTTGCATTCAATCATAACAACGACAATATGATAAAAACCATAGATGGTCATCCATTAATAAAGTTTAAAAACATAATAACAACATCGTCTCAAAACATAGAAATTCAAATTCGAGTACAAACCATGCAACTTGTTTAAGAGTTCACAAAGACTCGACATATGACATTAAATAAAACCAGGATTTGGAAGACGCGTCTCGTCCAGGAATAAGACACCCTGACCAAACCCGAAGACCATGGATGACATCTTTTATTCTTAAACCACACTTGGAACTTCCGAACGCCCGCCAGATCCACAACTAATTCCCTGAAATACATGTAGTTTGAAAACATCAACAAAAGTTGAGCGAGCTCATATGTTTGTTTGTGTGTATGAATAAACCTTTGATATCATTGAAAGTATGTATGTATGTTTCTAAACTCCTGGTATGAAAGCAACAAGGAAAACAGATCACAAATGGTTTGCAAGGCCATTGATAAGTGTGAAGTGATGCAGGAAAACTCAAACCTAGCAAATTTGTCTCCGGGAATAAGACATAGTCACCACATGGGCCACCCTGGTCCGCATGGGTGTGGGCTCGCTACACCTAAATAGATCTATCACTCATGTCCCTCGGTCCTACAACGAGGATTAATGGCCTTAAGTGTTATACCCACCACTCACATGATTAAGTAGTACCCTTCCTTAGCTAACCATACCAAATCAAAATGTTTGTAAATAGTTGTAACATGTATTTCACCCCCGAAGTTATAAAACCGAAAACAGTTAAAGAAAAGGGGGTCATGAACTCACAGTCTTGCATCTTCAATCACCGTAACTCAAGCTCCTTCGGACAAACACGACTACCTACAACGTACTATGATCTATTAGACAAGCGGGACGTGCCTTGACTTAGTATTAATGTCTTTGAGTTACGTTTCTTCCTATCTTCGATATTATTCCAAGTTATATAATTATTTTATCTTAATACTTTCCAAGTATTTATATTTGTATATCCTTCTAAAGGATGGGTGTATTTGTATTCGTATTCTTATACTTGTATATTTTTGCCATGTATTAGGGTCGTATTTCGGCGTGTATTTATACGTACGAGAATACGTATTTTTATTGTATTCATTAAGTATTCTTATACTTAATTCCGTATTAATTTTCCGGAATATTATCTTTAATAAAAAGTCCACCAATATATATCTCCAAAATATATATATTGTAGTGAATATTCTTTTGGCAAAAATATTTGTATGTTCTCATAAGTTTCAAAAATAATATATTTTCATGTCTAACTTTGAAAATATATATATAAACTCATTTTTCTCCAAAAATGGTATATTTCACATTTATTCGAGAGAATATATCCTTCACCTCAAAAATATTGTATTTCGTGTTTGTGTAAGAAAATATATATTTCTTAAAAATAATATATCTTCTAAAATTTTCAAGAAAAATATATATTCATTCTTGCCAAAAATAATATATTTTTCCTTTGTAAAAAATATGACATATTCTTGTAGTAATTGTTAAAATCATATTTTCATTTCCTTGGTGTTCAAAATATTATTTACCAAAATATACTTCTGAAATAAATTCCGGAATATTTTATAAGTCTTATTCCATAGGTCGGTTTTCACCAATATTATGTGTGAAATGTGTATATATATTCCTTGGAATTTTTTGTAATATTTTGGATTGTAATTCTTGGTATTTCGATGTGTTATATTATTTCATGTCCTAAAATAATATAACTAATACACAAAATATACAAATAATCACACACATGGTGTCATCTAAATATATATTTCCTAAATACATATTAAGTCACTTTTATTTATAAAAATCAACCTCCAATATTTATATTTTTGTAACAAAAAATTATGGCAAGGTTTATGTAACAATTCATGGTTGAAAACACACTTGTAAATACTTGTTTAGAAATATTCTTCTAAGTGTTTGGATTTTTAGAAAATTTTGCTATAGTTTCCCCTAAAAATGGAGGTTTCCATGCTTTCAAGCATATCATTTTCTTTTGTAAAAATCAACACAATCAATCATCATTCAACAACAAGCAACTTACACTTACCAATCTTGCCAAATCAAGCATAACCTAGCTACTTCATGAACTTGACTATTTGTAAAAATTTGTAGTAACTTACTAGTGTCATTAGTAAGCCTTGTTATCCTTTAAAGTGTGATTAGTTTTTTAAAAACTTCATTTTTAAAGAATATAGATGTTTACAACTTGTGATCATCATTTCTAAAAATGTTTCTTTATGATTTCTTCTTGTTTCACAAGTGTTTCTACACTTGTTTAACCACCAAAAATAGAGTTTGTTTATGTAAAAACCAAGATTTAGTAAAACTTATATTTTTAACTTGGTTTCTTTAGAAATCATCCATAAATCTTTAGATCTACAAGTGTTACTACTCACTTAGATCATTATTTTTCAAGAAAACATTATGTTCTTTCAAGTTCATGATCTTTGTGTGGATGATCCATCATCCTACAATATTTCTACTTTCTCATCTTGCTAGATTATGTTTTTAATCATGATCTAGCAAGATCATATGATGATCTACATCACATACATGAACAAACAACATTCAACAAGCAAATCATCACGTAACAACTTAGTTTCATCATTAAACATGCTTATGTTCATGTTTACTTCTTATGTATCTTAGTGTTCTTCAAAGTTATGAGTATGATTCTTCTTTTAACCACTTAAAATAGAAGTAAACTAGCAAGAGCAAGATTCTTACCACTAGCACAAGGCTAGGGATGATCAAGTGTAGAAAACAAGTGGATAAAAGCGAACAAGAGAGGTTCTTCCACTTCCACAAGCTCCTAGCTTCTTTATATGATCTCTAACACCTTTGTATATGCTTGAAACTAGATGAAGATGAGTGTATGATGGTGGTGGTGTGGTGGTGGTCTTCGGCCGAGAGCACAAGAGAGGGAGGAGAGAAAGACTTGTGTGTTTTTCTGGTGTGTGTGAAATGAGCTTAAGTGCTTAAGGGTTATACTTATAACCATTTCAAGTGATCATCCAATGTATAATGTGTTCTAAATAGAGAAACAAGATCCAATAAAATATTAAAACAAATCTAGTAAATGGGGCCCTTGTTGGCCGTCCATAGGTGGGGGGGGGGTCTAGATTAGGCTTAAACTAGATTAGTTACTTACAAGTTGAAATCCAAGTATTAGTTAGGATTTCTAGTTAGTAGATATTTTTAGGAGGTGTTATGATGTTCGGGGTTCATAACTAGCTTGGTAATGTTAAAACAGTGCTTCTAGTGTAAATTTGATGTTTCAGGTAGTGTCCGGTTGTTCGGTTGGTTACTGGTTCGTTAAGGTGCTAAACTTGCAGTTTAGTGTGCTTTATGTACCCTTTTGTGACACTTTTGATTCCCGACACTTAGGAAAGCATTCAGGACCATTTAGTCATATTTCTGCATAAAATTAGGTTGTTGAAATGCTGATTTTTGCTGAATTCAGCACTTTGGGTGAGTTTTAGGCATTTTCCGGCACTTAAACTATCACTTAGAAAGGTAGTTTTGTGATCCTTACTTTTCTACACACTATACTAGTGTAGTACTTAGTTTCTGGCTCATTCTGTGTCTCAATGCAGTGTCTGTCTATGTGCTGAGTTCTGTCAGCATTTTCCTGTCTTATCAGATAACTGTGCTAATTGTACTTAATGCATCATTTGAGGCAACAAAGCTTTCATGAAATAATGGTATGACATTAAACAATGTATGATGCCCATGTATGTATACAGTAGTCATCAGAAAGCAGTTAATTGCAATTCGGCACAGTCATTAAGCACTAATCATGGTTAATTAATTGTACGGATACCTGTATTTTTGACAGTTGTCACAATGCGTGTAGGAAAGACCTTGAAATCTAGGGTTGTCACAGTTGTTTGTTAATTTGGCAGCGGAAATGAGACATTATGACCGTAGTTAGGAAAATAATTTCAGGGTTCAAAACAACAAACTTTTATAGTTAACAAATAGGATAAACCCATGTTTCATTGATAATATATTTATAGGGGATAAACCCTAGTTACTGACAACATAAACTTTTATTTAGGTAACTTTTATAGCTACTTCTTTAAGCCTTCAGTGCTCCCTAGCTGGCTTCTTACAGCTTCACATTAAGTTACCTGAAATGCGTTTTAAAAAAGATTTTATCAGCAAGAAATACTGGCGAGTGCATCCCAGTTTAATCAAAACAAGCTTTTATAACTTTACAGTATTGAGAGCGATTACAATGTTTATATCTACCAATATACTCATTTAGAATATGTCATGTTGGCAGTTCCATGACTATGGTCATATTACTATTGGCTAACTCTTTGTCCAATAGTAACGCTTTACTAGTAGTGTATACAAAACCTCACATACCGGCAGCAATTGTAGAATACAAATACTCAATCACTGTTAACTGAAAATATTTGAGGTTTTGTAAAAACAGTTTGGTAGAAAAAGAGAATGACTCACTTTGTAGACTTAGGTAATTCTATAGCTTCCTGTTGCTTTTCCTGATTATTTTCTATTAAAACAGACAATGCACACGTGTTAGTAAGATAACCCAAGTCACTTAGCCATACAACATGAGACAATACTCCAACGAACTTAGTCAGGCAGAGACTCGACATGCGTTACGGAGCCCTATATCAATAGGGTAGGGTAACAAATTAGTGATCGGGGCTTAAAATACTTACAATAAGGCAGAGCTTCATGTTTTAAGGGTATAATATCGAGCTACTTTTAGCTATAATAGAGGCTGAGAGAGAAACATAAATGAACAAATTTAAATTGAGGCTGAAGGCCTCCTTTTATACTTAAAATTGTGCCTCGCTCGCGCCCCGCGACTCCTTGGCCTGGTCCAGTCGCGCCCCGCGAGAGACCCCCTGGCTATGACTAGGGTGGCCTTCTCACCACTTAGACTCAACATGAAGAGGGGACACGTGGCACCCTGGGGTTTTGACAAACAAGGGATCATCACGCCCCGCGAGCCACCCCCTGATCTAGTCGTGGCCCGCGAGCGACACTAATTTCTTATTTTATTTGATTTTTATAAAAACTGAAGTTATACGGGTTCGGTTTTCGTATACGGGTGTAATTTAGGGCTTTTATTGAGGGTTGTTATAATCACCCCACTTCCACCACCACTGGCCACAACAACCACCCCACTTCCACCACCACTGGCCACAACAACCACCCCACTTCCACCACCACTGCCCACAACCACCACCCCATTTCCACCACCATTGGACAACAACCACCGCCTCCACTATAACCCCACCTCCATCTCTACCACCATTGCCCAACAACCATCACCCCACTTTCATCTCCACCCTCGGCAACCTAACTGAAACTGCAACCAAACCGCCACCATCTCCATCGTGACCAGACCCTTTGTTAGACACAACCAAGGATGGAACCTGAACTAAGGACCCAGATGCAACTGGATAAAACGGAATCCTAGAATGCAGAATCTTACCGGTCATCAGAAAACCCATTTTAAACCTAAACCACGGCAAGTGAACATGCTTCTTCATCCCGGATCATGACCTGCAACAGTAGATCTGACCTCCCAAACTCTAGATCTACTCATCGGACTTTAGAATCACCACCAAGTTTGATTAACGGGATGATGAAGCATATTGAAAGCTTTATTAAGTGAAAGGAGGTTAGATGAAAGAGTGATGAGGGTTTGTAGTAAAAAGTTTTTGTCTTTAAGGTTGCTGATGAGTATTGAAGATGGGTTTATAGTTCTGCAAGAACCCTACGTTGTTGAATGGAAGTGTTTGCAACTTTTGAGGTTATTGATTAAAAAAAGCAAAAAAACTAAAAAGCCCTTCAGTTAACGTTTTATTAAACGGTGTTAGGAAATTGGATGACCATGGAAAAAAAACGCAAACCTGAAGGACTAAAATGCACAAAAAAGTCAGTTTGGATGGAACAAGCAATTATGCCTAAACCTTAGGGATGATTTTGGCAATTTACTCCCCAACTAAATTACACGTTGGCAATACCGAATCAAAAACAAATTCTACTCGGTTCAAATTTGAACAGTCCAAGTTTAAAAATACTGGTTTTCATTAGTTTGGATTACCAGTTTCTCAGTTTTGCTTCATAAGTTTTGTAGCGGCTAAATGCTTTATAGAATTATACAACTAGAAAAAATCATGTCTTAATGTATTTAACTAGATTACTAAAATATAAATGACGAGTTGGCTAAACCGAAAGCCAATTACATAATTTGGTTCAAATAAAATACCCAACCGAAAACCAAGTGTGTAAGTTGGTTCAAGTTTAAACTGTTTCACTTTGGTTTGGACTTCGATTTATTCGAGTTGAAACCAAATATTGAGCACCCACATTATGAAATAAAAATAAGAGTAAAGTGTAATTTGCCTCTTGGTGGTGGGATCATGTTGCTACCCTCATACTTATTTTTTGTTGCATGAGCCCTTCTGCTTGAAAAGTTTACCACTACTCAACCTTCTGTCAAATGGACGTTAGGTTGACCGTTTGACTGAGAGGCAATTTTGTAATCTCACCACATGTTTCATACCCTTATACATTAAAACCCCATTTATTCATTCCACTACAACCACGATCATCACCACCACCACCCACCCACCACCACCATCATTGGCCACCACCATTGTTGTCTCCCTCTTTCTCCTTTCCTCTCAACTCTCTCTACAACCATAACCACAACTATAACCACCACTATTGGCCACTACCATCGCCGTCATCACCATGAACAAATTAAAAGTAGATTACTAATCCGAATTGTATCTACCACACACCCAAAAGTTGTGTCAACACATCCCTAACCGCCCATCTCATAACAATATACCCGACAACCATTTAAACCCCAAATTCGACCCGTCCCATAATGTCCGAAAAAATGGCTTGAACACCTTTAATAAATCATTCACCACCACCATAAAAACAATCCCAAGAACCCAAACATAAGTAACAACAAACCAGAAAATCGCAAACCCATATGAAGAAGACAAAACACTAAGCAAAAACAAAAAAGCAATCATCTCATGATGTCCATACTCAAATCTTATTAAAAAAAGTTGCAGTTCATCAACACCCTCTTTCCCATTTTCATCAATCACCATACCGTCAATCTTATTATCTTCAATCTCAATCAAGTTAGCTACTTTAAATGAAGTCTTGGAATTAGAATGCACAATTTCAAACCTAATCCCGTTATCCTCAACAAGATTATAAAACCCTAACATGGGATTAAGGACGTTGAATTAGGTTATGGGGTGGATTTGTTACCGAAGAAGCGGTGATCAAGATCTTCATCGCCGAAGAAGAAGCTATCGTCTAGGGTTTCGACGCGGTGGGGGTGGTGGCGATTGGGTGAGTCGGCGGAGGCGAGAGAGGATGGATTTGATTGAAGGGTCGTGGTCGATGAAGGAAGAGAGAAAGTGAGTGTCGGATTCAATGCTGGAATGGGGAGAGAGTGGAGGCGGAAGGTGGTGAGGTGGGTGGAGATGATTGTGGTGGTTTGTTTAAGGATTTGGGTGGTGGTGTGGTGGTTGATTGGTGGTGATCTAGTGGGGTGGAAGTGGTGATAATAGTGGGTGTTCTGGAGAGATAGAGAGTATAGAGAGAGAAAGGGTAAGGTGCATGAGTAAACTTGTCATTTCATCCAAAGTTAAACGGTCAACCTAACTCCCGTTTGAGAAAAAGGCTAAGGCTTAGGACTGTAAATGAACTTAATGTTCAGTGAGGAGTTCGTGAACCGCACGGTTGAAAGTTCGTTTATTTTCATTTGTCTAATAAATGAACAAACACGAACAAGTGATTTCGTTCGATAAGTTGGACAAGCGAATATGAACAAAAGTCGCGTTCTTTCATTTATGTTCGTGAACATTCGGTAATGTGGTTATTTGTTGTCACACCCCCAAAATCCACCAGCGGAGTATCACCGCTTAGAGGCGTGACTGACCAGGATTAAGCCACCAATCATATTGAACAAGCATGTAAGTAATTATAAAAATCCAACCAATACAATTGGTGTCCAAACAAACATAGTTTAAGTTGCAAGCGGAAGCATAATGTTTAAAACCGAAACATAAGTTTAAACGTTTCAATGTTTAACATGGCACACAGTTGTCCATGTCCCACAACGACTCTTCCCCATGCAAGCTCCAACTAAGTACCTAGTGACCTGCAAAGCATGTAGTAACGAGTCAACAACAAAGTTGAGCGAGTTCACAGTTGGGTGTTTGTTTTAAGTTGTTTCGAAAATGGTTTCCTTTAACTGGCATCCCTGCCGTGGGGGTTACCCCATAGTTGAAAACGTGTTTTGTTTAATCCCGTTCACTCTGGCTATCTAGCTGTGGGGGCTACCCCATGTATAATTATCTGGCTCTTCGGCCGTGGGGGCTACCCCATGTATATACTACTAGACTCGTTACCATATCGACCACTAACTTTAGTCATGTTTATGTGCCCTTAGCGTCAATGTCTATCATCATTGACGTGCCCAGATCCATTAGTTCACGCCCGTCCTTTGCGGCACGGTGTGAGGCTTGTCAGACCTAAATAGCGCTATCTAACTAATGACCCGCTCGCCATTGGCCCGGCAATTAAGTCGATATAAAAAAGAGGGACTTCGTGATAGAGTTTTGGTCTAGTGAAGTTTAACTGTCCAAGAGGACAAGGAATTACATTCCTTAACCCGTACTGTCCTACCCAAGGAGGACGGGGAATCCATGTTCCTTAACCCATTCCCAACCCCTGGGAATCCCATGCTTTGTAGAAAGTGTGAACTCACCTTAGGTTAGCTCGATAGATAAACGAAAGGTCAATCGAGCTGCTAGAGGTCAACCACGTCCTAACATGGTTACCATACAAGTCAGGTCTAGGTTCAAGTAGTGCACGTATGTTTACACATAAGCTAACAGGTTACGAACACGTATTGATCATGGCAAACATGTAAATCACTCAAACAGTCAAGTCCACATAATACCCAACTTGTGCGACTCAGAAGGTTGGGCTCGCACAAGTTCATTAGCCCAATAGTCTTGTGCGATTCACTAAATGAAGCCCAAAGATACCCGGCCCAAATAACATAAGCAGTCCAACATGAATACGGCCCAACAAATAAACATAAGTCTTATGCGATCCGGATGGTCTTGTGCGACTGACCAGTCCTTGTGCGATTGGGATTTGGGCTTTAAGGCCCAACAACATAAAATGTTCAACGAATGTGTGTGGCCCAAGCCTTGTGCGATCGGCACTGTCTTGTGCGATCCACAAGGTCTTGTGCGATCATGCAGATGCTGTGTTGTTCACTGTGTTTAATCAGTTGCACTTTATGACTTGTGTGACTGTGTTGTGCGACCAGACACTTGTGTGATTGTGCTCTTGTGCGATCAGATCAGGTCTTGTGTGACCTGATCTTGTGCGACTGAAAGAGCTTGTGTAACCGGTTAACTAACTCCCTTGATTCGTGCAGTAGTTACAATCACTCAAATAGTTTCCAAACCCAACCATAATTGATCAAACAAAGGTTTTATCATCAATTCTCTAAGAATCCTAATGAATAACATATGAACAATAATCATAGCCCTTAAACTTAATAACATGATTCATGTTCTTGATTATTAGTATTCATCCCAACATAACAATACATTAATCATCCGAATAACAACACGTCTCAGCCGGTTATCATGCATTCAATCGGTTCTTAGCTCCATATTATGAAATTCGATTAGCATAAACATCATCACATAAACATCATCACATAACCATCATTGTTCATCATACATACAACCCTAACCACTATATCAAATCATGGAATCATATCATCACTTAACAAAACATAAATCGTGAAACACTAACCGATTACGGATAGGATGAGGATGATCCGAATCAAAAGCTTCAAGGGATGGGGTGTTTGCCGTCGGCTTCGAGAGGAGAGAAAGAGGTCGTAGGGTTTGTGTGTGTATTGTGTTTTGCAAGTTATGAGGAGTATACCCATTCCCCATAGTGTTATGCGTGTAGAGAGAGTGGGCCGAACCCTTCATGGGTTGCCCTTGTGTTTTCAAGTGCAACCAGTGTGGCCCGAATGGGCTTGTGCGATTGGGTTATTGTTGTGCAATCGGTTCATTTTGTATACATACAATCGTTACACATAAACACATAACATAACATTCAATTAATACCTCATATAACGTAATCACATATTGTTCAAACAAGTTACATCAAAGCACAAAGAAGGTTCTAAAATACGAGTTGTCACATTATCCCCAAGTTGAAAGAAATTTCGTCCCGAAATTTGGTACGTACTCACTAAGGAAGCTAGTTAAGTTGCGTGGTTTCCTGGTTTTCCTGGGGTGTCACATCCTCCCCCCGTTGATCTGGAATTTCGTCCCGAAATTCCGCAGTAGCTTCAGCCTTAGTAGTGGTTGTACTGTTTGCGAACAATTGGGGATACTTTTGTTTCATTTGATCTTCGCGTTCCCAGGTGAACTCTAGGCCACGACGGGAGTTCCAACGAAAACGAGAGGTATTCTGGTGCGCTTGAGAATTTTCACATCTCGGTCAGTAATCCCTACTGGTTCTTCGACGAATCGCAACTGCTCGTCGATAGTGAGCTCCTTCAAAGGAACTATGAGGGTCTCATCTGACAGACACTTCTTCAGATTTGACACGTGGAAAACGTTGTGAACTCCACTGAGTTCTGCTGGTAGGTTCAGTTTGTAGGCCACCCTGCCTATTTTCTCGATGATTTCGAACGGTCCAACGTATCGTGGATTCAGCTTGCCTCGTTTACCAAAACGAACAACACCCTTCCAGGGTGAGACTTTAAGTAGCACTCGATCCCCAACCTGGAACTCGAGTGGTTTCCTGCCCTTATCGGCGTAGTTTTTCTGACGGTCACGACCTGCCGCCATTCGTTGTCGTATTTGAGCAATCCTTTCTGTTGCGTCTACCACAAGTTCTGGGCCAGTAATCTGACTATCCCCCATTTCTGCCCAACAAAGAGGTGATCGGCATTTACGCCAGTACAATGCCTCAAATGGAGCGGCCTGAATGCTGGTGTGGTAACTGTTATTATACGAGAACTCCACTAATGGGAGATGCTTTTCCCAGCCGTTGCCAAAATCGATAACACATGCACGAAGCATGTCTTCAAGGGTCTGGATTGTGCGTTCAGACTGCCCATCCATTTGCGGGTGATAAGCTGTGCTCATATCTAAACATGAGCCAAAGGACTTGTGCATTGCTTGCCACAATTCAGAAGTAAAACGTGCATCACGATCAGAGATAATAGAGGTTGGCACCCCGTGCCTCGAAACCACTTCCTTATGATAAACGTCTGCTATAGTAGAGAACTTGTCAGTTTCTTTTATAACCAAGAAGTGTGCAGACTTTGTGTGTCGATCCACGATCACCCAAATAGTATCATTTCCACGTTGAGATCTAGGTAGGCCAGTAACGAAATCCATGGAAATATGCTCCCATTTCCATTGTGGTATCTCTGGTTGTTGGAGTAGGCCTGAAGGTTTCTGGTACTCGACTTTGACTCTCGCACAAGTCAAACATTTACTAACGTAGGTTGCTATGTGAGCTTTCATGCTAGGCCACCAGTACGTAGTTTTGAGATTGTGGTACATCTTATCCGAACCAGGATGTACTGAGTAGCGAGACTTGTGTGCCTCATCCATCACAAGCTCTCGTAGGTTGCCATAGAGTGGGACCCAAATGCGTCATGTTACGTAGTAAGCACCGTCTTCCTTTTGTTCTAACCGTTGCCTTGAGCCACGTAGGGCTTTAGCCCTGACGTTCTCTGGTTTCAATGCTTCTACCTGAGCATCTCGTATCTGGGAAGGAAGACTAGATTGAATGGTGAGTTGTAATGCTCGCACGCGCTTAGGCGTAGTGTCCTTTCGACTGAGGGCGTCAGCCACAACATTGGCTTTGCCTGGATGGTACTTGATCGCGCATTCGTAGTCATTCAATAGCTCGACCCATCAACGTTGACGCATGTTCAACTCCTTATGTTTGAAGATATGCTCGAGACTCCTGTGATCGGTGTAAATGGTGCACCTGGTAACGTACAGGTAATGTCTCTATATCTTGAGTGCGAAAACAACAGCTCCCAGCTCCAAATCATGCGTAGTGTAGTTCCTTTCGTGAGTCTTAAGTTGACGTGACGCATAAGCAATGACCTTGTCACGTTGCATCAGCACACATCCAAGTCCCTAAATGGATGCGTCGCAATACACCACAAAATCGTCTGTGCCTTCAGGCAATGAGAGGATAGGGGCGCTACAAAGTCTATCCTTTAAGTGTTGAAACGCAGTTTCTTGTGCATCACCCCATCGATAAGTGACACCTTTCTGAGTTAGTGAGGTGAGAGGTTGCGCAATCTTGGAGAAATCCTTGATAAACCTTCTGTAATAGCCCGCCAAACCCAAGAATTGGCGAATTTCTGTTGGTGTTCTAGGTGCAGGCCAGTCCTTGATCGAGTCTACCTTGGATGGATCAACATGAATCCCATCCTTGTTTACCACGTGGCCTAGGAAATGGACTTCACGAAGCCAGAAGTCGCATTTCGAGAACTTTGCATAAAGCCGTTTTGTTCGAAGGAGTTCCAAAATAAGTCGTAGATGCTGCTCGTGTTCTTCCTGACTCTTAGAATAGATCAGGATGTCGTCGATGAATACTATAACGAACTTATCTAGGTAAGGCTTGCATACTCGATTCATAAGGTCCATGAAAACCGCAGGTGCGTTTGTCAACCCAAAAGGCATGACCAAAAACTCGTAGTGTCCATAACGAGTTCTAAAGGCTGTTTTGGAGACGTCCTCTTCTCGGACTCTCAGCTGGAGATATCCCGATCTTAGATCAATCTTTGAATAGAAGCTCGACCCTTGCAGCTGGTCGAATAGGTCATCAATACGTGGAAGAGGATAACGATTCTTCACAGTCACCTTGTTGAGCTCGCGGTAGTCAATAAACATTCTAAAGGTATCGTCTTTCTTCTTCACAAATAGCACTGGAGCTCCCCATGGCGAAGAGCTAGGACGAATAAAACCCTTATTCAAAAGCTCTTGTAGTTGCGTGGACAGTTCTTCCAATTCTGATAGGGCTAAACGATAAGGTGCTCGAGCTATGGGCGCTGCTCCAGGAGCTAACTCGATTTGAAACTCGACCTGGCGATGAGGCGGAAGACCAGGTAATTCCTCAGGGAATACCTCAGGAAAGTCACGTACGATAGGAAAATCTTCTATCTTCTTCTCTTTCTTCGAGGTGTCAGTAACGAGAGCCAAAATAGCAGTGTGACCCTTTCGCAAACACTTATGGGCCTTAAGGAAAGAGATGATGCTCACAACAGCACCACTCTTGTCGCCACGAATCATGAGAGGTTCATCACCCGAACGAGGAATATGGACAATCTTCTCGTTGCAAAGAATCTCTGCTTGATGTTGGGATAACCAGTCCATCCCAATGCCAACGTCGAAGCTACCCAAAACGATAGGAATGAGGTCGATAGAGAAGGTCTGATTAGCAAGAACAAGTTTACAACCCTTGACTACGTGTGTGGCCTCTAAACTCTTACCATTAGCTAGCTCTACAGTGTGCTTGGTGTTCAAAAGTGTTGGGGTACGTTTAAGCATTTGACTAACCTTTAAGGACATGTAGCTAGTATCGGAACCCGAATCAAATAAAACAGTAACATAAAAGTCGTCCAGTAGGAACTTACCCGTCACGACGTTGGGATCGTTCCTTGCATCACCTTGGCCAATAACGAACACACGACCCCTTGCACCATTGCCGTTGTTATCCTCATTGTTTCCATTCCCCTGGTTATTATTATTGTTGTTGTTCTGATTCTGGTTCAGTTGGGGGCAGTCTCTCTTGAAGTGGCCTTCAGCTCCACACTGAAAGCATCATCTGTTGGTACCTTGCTGCTGCTGGCGTTGATTCTGGGGGGGTTGTTGTTGACGATTCTGATTCGCGGGGCGTAAACTTCTGCAATCCTTTGCAGCGTGACCTGGCTTGTTGCACCGATGACAGTTACTCCTGGTGCATGGCCCGCTGTGGTGTAGGTTACAGCGATTGCATTTGGGGTAATTTCCCTTGTACGCTCCTTGACTTTGACTACCAGATGATTACTGACCAGGGCTCTTGTAGTCGTCAGTCCTTCTCTGCTGAGACTGAGACTGAACAAAAGTTGAACCTTTGCTTGAAGTTCCATCCCATTTACGCTTGTTATCGCTGGGAGTATCAGAAGCAGTAGCAGTAGCGTTAATACGCTTTGGTAACCTGTTCTACTCCACCGCCTGATCCGTGAGACGATGAGCCAACTTGATGATCTGTTGAATGGTGCCAAGATTTGCTGAGGTCACGTGGCTTTGAATCTCTGGCACTAAACCCTTTAGGTACAGTTCAATACATTTGATGGGAGGGTCTACCATAGTAGGACACAGAATAGCCAACTCGTTTGATCTTCTTATATATGCTTCGATTTCTGACCCCGTCATCTTTAAGTTGAAGAACTCTTCCTCTAGCTTATGAATGTCATCACGGCTACAGTATTCTTCTTTGATCAATTCCTTGAAATCGTTCCAGGGGGTGGCGTTAGCAGCAACTAACCCCAGCATTTGGACCTGAGCGTTCCACCACATGAGAGATATCCCCTCAAGGGTACCAGTAGCATATTTCACCCTGCGAGCCTCAGGGCATTCACACATCTCGAAGTTAGATTCAAGTTTCTCGAACCAGTGGAGGAGGCCTACGGCTCCTTCAGTGCCGCAGAAAGTAGTAGGTCGGCAGTCCATAAAAGTTTTGAAGGTGCACACAGGTGGCTGAGCATGTTGACCTGTCGTGGGTGTAAGAAGGGACAAGATTAAGCACAAGTGTTGGTTTACGAGAGTAGGACCTAAAGATCCTAGAGTGAGTTTAGACTGCAGGGTATACCTCCTGCTTGTGCGGCTGCAAGTGCCGCAGCAACTTATTGGTTAATCAGAGCCGTCAACTGGGCTTGAGCCATGTTAACGCGTCCACTCATGATCTTCATTTCAAAGGAAAACATGAGTGAGAGAGGTTCGTGAAAGTGCGATGACAGAAGAGAGTAAGTACACATGTGTTTTCAAACTATTATTGCTACGTTTATCTAAGCATACCATAAGCAAAGTTCTATGTAACCTAGCAAGTAGGCAATAAAACATAAACCATATCACCTAGAATGTCGAGTCTTGCACGTGGAGCGAATCGTCGTTGTGGATCGTTGAGCACTGTACAGGTTATAGTCTGGTTTTAACAAAACTTTTTCCCTTATTAAAACCAAGTTAACTATAACCAATGGCTCTGATACCAATCTGTCACACCCCCAAAATCCACCAGCGGAGTATCACCGCTTAGAGGCGTGACTGACCAGGATCAAGCCACCAATCATATTGAACAAGCATGTAACTAATTATAAAAATCCAACCAATACAATTGGTGTCCAAACAAACATAGTTTAAGTTGCAAGCGGAAGCATAATGTTTAAAACCGAAACATAAGTTTAAACGTTTCAATGTTTAACATGGCACACAGCTGTCCATGTCCCACAATGACTCTTCCCCATGCAAGCTCCAGCTAAGTACCTAGTGACCTGCAAAGCATGTAGTAACGAGTCAACAACAAAGTTGAGCGAGTTCACAGTTGGGTGTTTGGTTTAAGTGGTTTCGAAAACGGTTTCCTTTAACTGGCATCCCTGCCGTGGGGGTTACCCCATAGTTGAAAACGTGTTTTGTTTAATCCCGTTCACTCTGGCTATCTAGCCGTGGGGGCTACCCCATGTATAATTATCTGGCTCTCCGCCCGTGGGGGCTACCCCATGTATATACTACTAGACTCGTTACCATATCGACCACTGACTTTAGTCATGTTTATATGCCCTTAGCGTCAATTTCTATCATCATTGACGTGCCCAGATCCATTAGTTCACGCCCGTCCTCTGCGGCACGGTGTGAGGCTTGTCAGACCTAAATAGCGCTATCTAACTAATGACCCGCTCGCCATTGGCCCGACGATTAAGTCGATATAAAAAGGAGGGACTTCGTGATAGAGTTTTGGTCTAGTGAAGTTTAACTGTCTAAGAGGACGAGGAATTACATTCCTTAACCCGTACTGTCCTACCCAAGGAGGACGAGGAATCCATGTTCCTTAACCCATTCCCAACCCCTGGGAATCCCATGCTTTGTAGAAAGTGTGAACTCACCTTAGGTTAGCTCGATAGATAAACGAAAGGTCAATCGAGCTGCTAGAGGTCAACCACGTCCTAACATGGTTACCATACAAGTCAGGTCTAGGTTCAAGTAGTGCACGTATATTTACACATAAGCTAACAGGTTACGAACACGTATTGATCATGGCAAACACGTAAATCACTCAAACAGTCAAGTCTACATAATACCCAACTTGTGCGACTCAGAAGGTTGGGCTCGCACAAGTTCATTAGCCCAATAGTCTTGTGCGATTCACTAAATGAAGCCCAAAGATACCCGGCCCAAATAACATAAGCAGTCCAACATGAATACGGCCCAACAAATAAACATAAGTCTTATGCGATCCGGATGGTCTTGTGCGACTGACCAGTCCTTGTGCGATTGGGATTTGGGCTTTAAGGCCCAATAGCATAAAATGTTCAACGAATGTGTGTGGCCCAAGCCTTGTGCGATCGGCACTGTCTTGTGCGATCCACAAGGTCTTGTGCGATCATGCAGATGCTGTGTTGTTCACTGTGTTTAATCAGTTGCACTTTATGACTTGTGCGACTGTGTTGTGCGACCAGACACTTGTGCGATTGAGCTCTTGTGCGATCAGATCAGGTCTTGTGTGACCTGATCTTGTGCGACTGAGAGAGCTTGTGCGACCGGTTAACTAACTCCCTTGATTCGTGCAGTAGTTACAATCACTCAAATAGTTTCCAAATTTCCATTCAATCAATTAATACTAACAGTTTCCAAACCCAACCATAATCGATCAAACAAAGGTTTTATCATCAATTCTCTAAGAATCCTAATGAATAACATATGAACAATAATCATAGCCCTTAAACTTAATAACATGATTCATGTTCTTGATTATTAGTATTCATCCCAACATAACAATACATTAATCATCCGAATAACAACACGTCTCAGCCGGTTATCATGCATTCAATCGGTTCTTAGCTCCATATTATGAAATTCGATTAGCATAAACATCATCACATAACCATAATTCTTCATCATACATACAACCCTAACCACTATATCAAATCGTGGGATCATATCATCACTTAACAAAACATAAATTGTGAAACACTAACCGATTACGGATAGGATGAGGATGATCTGAATCAAAAGCTACAAGGGATGGGGTGTTTGCCGTCGGCTTCGAGATGAGAGAAAGAGGTCGTAGGGTTTGTGTGTGTGTGTTGTGTTTTGCAAGTTATGAGGAGTATACCCATTCCCCATAGTGTTATGCGTGTAGAGAGAGTGGGCCGAACCCTTCATGGGTTGCCCTTGTGTTTTCGAGTGCAACCAGTGTGGCCCGAATGGGCTTGTGCGATTGGGTTATTGTTGTGCAATCGGTTCGTTTTGTATACATACAATCATTACACATAAACACATAACATGACATTCAATTAATACCTCATATAACGTAATCACATATTGTTCAAACAAGTTACATCAAAGCACAAAGAAGGTTCTAAAGTACGAGTTGTCACATTTGTGTTAGTTCATTTAACGGTTTTTTTATGTTATAGTTTTATTTTGTTTGATTTAGTTTTTTAAAAATCGAAATCATAGTTATACTATACGTCTCCGCCAACATCCTTTATTATATTATTTCAATTTCAGTCTATGCTAATTCTTGAAAAATTGTGTTTATGATAGTTATGTCAACTATGTTCGGATAGTTTTTTTATTTATTTTTAGTGTTCGTAATCTTTCTAATGAAAAATGCAGATTATATTTTTAACATTTATTTATGTTTATGAATATTTGTTTGTGCTTATTTGTGTTTGTCTAAGTTAGGTAAGTGTTTATGGTTCATTTCCTTAGTGAACAAACACGAACACAAAAACCCGTTCGGTAAGAGTTCGTGAACCGTACATGAACGTGTTCATTCATTAATGACGAACAAGGTCTTGTTCGTGTTTATTCGATTCATTTACTGACTTACCAAAATAACAAAAAGAGTAAATTGCAATTTTACCCCCTGAGGTTAGGGGTCATTGGCATGTCTGCCCCCTAAGGAAATAATTGCAATTTTACCCCCCACTGTTTGCTGTTATGTCGCAACCTTACCCCCTGGCGTCAAAGTCAATGTTATCTTTAAACGGTCAAAGGGCATAAATGTAATTTCACCCTTTGGATCTTTGTATTCCCTCTGTACTTCTCTTCCTACTTCACCCTTACCCCCTAAGTTTCTTCACTCCCCCCACTCCACTCCACTTCTTCTTCTTCCTACACCGCACCGGCGATCCACCTCCACCTCCACCTTCGGTGACCACAGTTCCACACCCACCGACTTCCACTTTCGGCGACCACATTTCCACACCCACCGGCTTCCACTTCACCATGAGTGAATCGGAGAACACCATGCTTCAACCTCCACCTCCGGCGACCACACCTCCGGCGATGCACCTGGCTGCCGGCGACAACCAGCGATCCTCCCTTTTGTCTCTGCTGTCAGGTATACACATCGATCTTTCTGAACAAGTAAAAAATAGGGGGTTATTGAAACATCGATCTTTCTGTGTTTGCAGTGGACATGAGGATTCGTTTTTCAGTCCGATCGATTGTGGTTTCCGTGGTTGTGAAAATGCGGGGCCGCCCTTTCCTGCACTTCCAGTTTCCCCCGCAGCAGGAAATGGTTGTGTAGTTGATGTTTAATATATTAGGATCTTTTGGTTTAATATATTAGGATCTTTTGGTTTAATACTGATCTAATTGTATATATATTAGGATCTTTTGATTTAATATAATGTGCTAGTTATGACCAATGTTTACAGGTAATGTGTTATTGATAAGCCTTTTTTATACTCTCATGATGGTATATTGGTGTTCTTGATACAGGTTAGGATCAAAATGTGCCTAGTTATGACAGTTACATGATCATAGTTGATGACAGTTACATGTGCAGTTGTGATGTTTGATGTTTTGATAAGTTGACCATACAGGTTAGGATCAAAATGTGCCTAGTTATGACAGTTACATGATCTTACATGATCAAAATGTGCAGTTGTGAAAGTTTGATGTTTGATTAGGATATACATTTTGTCCATTTGATCAACAACCTGTTTAAAGTCTTTCAACTCAAAATGTGCAGCAGTGAGTGTGCTTAATCAGTGAATGTGATAACAGATTCCAGTGTGCTTAATAGTCATAACAGATTCTAGAACACATTGTTAGTGCAGCAGTGGTTTGATACATTGTTAGTGCAGCAGTGGTTTGATACATGGTCAAAGCAGCAGTGGATTGATACATGATCAGATACATTGAATGAAATTGTTAGTGCAACATGTGTGCTTTATTTTTTGAGTATAGAACACATTGCAGCAGGTATGCTTGATTTTAGAACATGTATCCTTGTTAGGTTTCAAATTTTTGAACAGGTTTCAGATTTTTGAACAGGTAATCTGATTTTGATTCTATAATAAAAAATCTTAGGGGGGGGGGGTAGACATGATTCAGAAATCTTAATTAGGTTAGATGATTGAAGAAATAAAACAAAATCACAGTGAATTGATTCAGAATTAGGTGTTTATATGATCAAAATCAGATTACATGTTCAAAAATCAGAATTAGGTTTCAGATCATAGAACAGGTTCAGATTTTTTATTATAGAATCATAGAACAGGTTTTTTATTTTGGCGGGAAGGGTTTTGGAAGTTGCAGGGGGTAATGTTGTGTCTTAACACAAAGTACAGGGGGGTAATAACAAAGGACAAATTAGTAATTTACCAGTGGGGGGTGATGTGTGTAAAATGCAACATATAAATTACATCAAATGAGGCATAAAACTAACCCTTTTTAAGTACTAATATTGGAAAAAGAGTTTTTTTGTCTTCCTTTTGTATTTTCAGGATTAAATGAGCTCAAAAACACAAAAGAAGCAAAAAGACAGCTAAATCCAACATAAATACAAGAAAAGGAACATAAGTGGATTGCCCGACCCCTCAACGGCATCTTCCCAAGCAAAATAGAGAAGGCAGAAGACTGAACACGGGCCGTGCTCAGCCAGCACGGGGTCGTGCCCAAGAAGCAGCAGAAAAGACAAACCTATAGAAGCTTCTATTGCCCACCACGGGCCGTGTCCAGCGAATACGGGGGCGTGTCGAAAGTACAGCAGGCGCATTAATTGTAATTGCGAATTACAATTAATGAGGAGAGAGAGTGTCAGACAGGCACGGGGCCGTGCCCAGCCCTCTGTTCAGCCTATAAATAGGAGTGCTTGGTTTCATTTCAACTCATCCCTTGGCACACCACCTCTCTCACACTTCATCCACCACCCACCACCATCACAACACCATCATCCACCACCATCATCCATTGTCCATCGTAGAGTGTGTGAGTCGTCTCGAGATCCAAGATTGATCGTAAGAGTTCTTGACAATCAAGGCCATGTTTGCCTAAGTCTCTTACATCACTTGGTGAAGACAAAGTGTCTAGTATAATACTTTTTATTTCTAATCTTTTGCACTTTTTATTTGGTTTTGTATTAATGACTTTAATAACTAGTTACTTATGTTGAAGGTGATCTTTCCTTATCGTTTGTCCGTGGTGTCTTGGCATTATTTTACTGTCTATATAAAATAAAGGATTTTCACCATTCATATCTCCACGGTCTATATGGAGGTATGTTGGCTACCTGGTCGGGGGTTAAGGGAACGGTTTGGTAAAGGTCTTGCCATTGTTCAGCGTTTAGAGGTCCTGCAATGGACCTGGGTCAAATTTAGTAGGACCTCCTTCAATACTTCACGGTATTGGATGGCGGGGGTCCAAACTCTTTGATCCCCTCATAAGTTAACTACTATTAATACTATAACCCGGCTATTTAGGACTGTATCCCTGCTGACTCAGACTACTTAGCCGAGGGTAACGTCACCGCCAAAAGCGGGGCCTACCATAATACTGCATTAATAACTTAATTCATTATCTTCCAATAATCCACCCTTTTAGGATTGTATCCTTGCTGACTCAAACTACTGGGGTGATGGTAACGTCACCTTCAAAAGAGGTGCCTACTACAATAACTAAGATAATCTCTTAATTATTTGCAAAAGTGCGGAAATAATCAAAGGTTATACTAGATACGAGTCGGAACCAAGTGATTCATCTTGTCTATCTGTTTTTACTTTTATTTTTATTTTCAGCATTTTAGTTAGTTTTTATTTTTCTTAGTTTAAAAATCTTTTTCTAAACTTTTTATTTTGATTAGACGTTGAGGATAAACCGGTACTAAAAGCTCTTGTGTCCTTGGACGACCTAGGTATCTTACCAACACTATACTACGCTCACGATGGGTGCACTTGCCCATATGTGTGTTTAGTGTTAGTGAAATATCGTGTTTTATAAATTTAAAACTTGGCTAAAATAAGTGTTAAAGGGGCTTAAAATATACACCTAATATATATAACACTTCACACGCATCAAGTTTTTGGCGCCGTTGCCGGGGACACAAGGATTTTAAGAAAGTTAAGAATCAACGGCCTAATCATTTTTCTTTTTTCTTTTTAATTTTTTTAGATTTTCGTAGTTTTTCAGCTTCTGCAGAGCTCAGCACGGGCCGTGCCCGCTGAACACGCCCCCGTGCTAAATCATTGGAACTGGCAATCCTGTTTTAAGTCAGACAGTAAGCTGAACACGGGGCCGTGCCCACTCAACACGCCCCCGTGCCCAAGTTTCAGTTACTGAAAACAGAACCGTTAGATCCCGGCGGTTGGTAATTTCTAACATAAACATGAGTGATAGTAATTGTTTTTACTTTCGGCACTCTTATGGTACGTGGTGTCAATTATGTGGAAGCGAACATAAAGAATTAAAATGTTACTTTCTAAATTATAGGCCCCACTACATAGACCCACCGATTCCTTATAACCTTAAGAGGGGCGAAAGTAAAAATAAGCACTATTTCTCCCTCGAATGCGCCCAGCCAGATATTCTAGGAGAAATGCTCCTTGACGAGTTATTTCAACTAGAAGAGCTAGTTCTAAATTGGTTAGAAGAGCTTGGGAAGGACTTTATTGATCCACCCCAAGACTATAACCATGAAGAAATGTTGGAACCGCATTCCGACAACCTCGTTGCTCCCGAAAATACCTTCATACCTAGCAAAGACTTGGACGATAGTCGTCCCTGTGTCGATTGTGCCGTGAAGGACTCTCCATCGACTTCGTTCGGTGCATACATAGACCTGAGCGATTCGGCATACACCTTCTTTAACGAGAGCCCGGGAAAGGGTTGGACTTGTCCACCTAGAATAAAAATAGGAATTACCCTCACCGACAACCTCTTGCGTTCTCGCCTTAGTCTAGGACAATTAAGGTATATTAGGCACTTTGGGGTTGTTCCAACCAATCAGGAGCCACCCGATACTAGTGAGTTCCTTAGAAAAACTAGACAACTTCATGAAACAGTCCTTCGACACGGGGCCGTGTCCAGCCAACACGCCCCCGTGTCCATCAAAAGATTCCCTTCTGATTAGTACGTCAGAATACGGACAAACTGTGTCAGAATTCCACCTGCACACGGGGCCGTGTCCAATGGACACGGGGCCGTGTCCAGGAGGCTGTCGTTTTCTATAAATGCAGCCAAGAATTCTGCACATTTGGACCAACTTGGGACAGAGATTTGAAGGAATCTTCTCTCAACTATCTTAGGTAAGTCTAAAAGAAGGTTCCAACAACCCATCTTGTCCTTTCCTCTTTTAGCCATTTCCTTCTTCTCCATCTTTCTCCAAGAACTACCATTAAAAGTTTGAATTCTTCAAACTTTGTGGTAAGGATTAATGAGTTTTGTTCAAGGAATCTTGGTAAAAACATGTTATGTAACATTGTTTTAAGTTATTAGTGACTAAAAAGATCCCACAAGTTCAGAAAATAACTTAAAAATCCAAGCTTCCTTGCTCAAAATTCTGCAGAAAGATGAACACGGGGCCGTGCTCAATGAGCACGGGGCCGTGTCCGGTCACTGTTTCATTAAATAAACTATTTTCAGTTTATTTTTCGTAGGATGTCGAGTGAAAACAGCGAAACACCTTCTGTGCATTCGTCAAACAGCCGAAGAGGAAGAAGACCCTCCATTGAAGCTACACTTGTACACTATGTGATAGCATTAAGGGAGGCTCTCGACGAAATGACATCAGTAGAGGAGGTCCTAATCGACCGTATTAACGATCTTACGATGGGACTTGAAAGCAGCTTCCAAGAAATTAACCTCTTGCACCAGAGGTTAAATATTCTTGTAGCACCCCCGATGGAACCAGTCCTCCCTCAACAGGATTGGAACCTGGCACTCGGAATTAACAACCCTACCGGGTGGGAAGATTTGCCAGCGGAACCTCCCATGGAGCACCAACAAGAGATCCCGGTGGAAATCGAAACTCCTCAAACCAATGTCAATGAACCTTCTTTTCTCCTTCCAAGGGAGGTGGAAGAGTGGCTCGCCGACATATGAGGAGAGCCGCACCCGGAAGAAGGAGTTCTAAAAAGGCCTTGTCTAACCAAGATTCGTTGCTTCTTGGAAATTTTGCTAATTAAAATAAAGTAGAGGCTAGAACTCCATGGTTTATTATTTCTTTGTTTCATCTAGTTTAATCTTAATTTAGGACTATGTAAGGTCTCTCTATGATTGCAATGAAATGATGGTTTTTAAAGTTTGGATGGTTTTTAATAAATAAAACACACTCATGGTGGTAAGGGATGAAAAAGGGAACGAGAAAAATGACCCCATGCACAAGAACAAGGCAACCCGACAGTTCTCTCCATTACAGAAGGTTCAACACGGGCCGTGCCCAACCAACACGGCCCCGTGCTGAACCACCTGCAGAAAAACGCCCAGTTCAGGTAACTGGACACGGGCCGTGTTCACCCGACACGCCCCCGTGTCCAGACTTCTGCTTCTCTTGTTTTCATTTTGTTACTGGCACTTGAACACGGGGCCGTGCCCGGACAACACGGGGCCGTGTTCAGCGCCCAGTAACACAAAATTTTTGCTTTTTAACACCATTTTACACATCTAATCAACCTAAAAATTTATTTTTGGGACACATTGAGGACAATGTGTAATTTAAGTGTGGGGGGATACTAAAACCTTGAAATTTTGCAAGTCCTAAATACAAGCCTTACACAAAACTCTATTGGAACCGCTAATCACCCCAATTTTTTTCAAAAATTTCATTTTTTTTTACTTGTCTAGGTTTAACTCGGGAAATTCAAGTTCTCAAAAAGGTTATATTTTTACGAATTTACAACCGATAGCGTAGTGATAAAAAAAAAGAACCAACATAAGAAAATTATGAAAAGGCATGACAAACTTAGTTAAAATTTGATTATATATACTTGATCACATAAAAACCCATTCCCACAAAAGTGAGTTTTGAGCCTTTATTGAGCATACAAATTTACATCTTTAGACTAAATGCTCATTTTTCGTTTCTTGTGTGAATAGCCGCTTGGTTCTTACGACTCTAGAACTTGCCATGACGATACATTCCCAGTCCTTATCAACTTAAACCCGAGTAAGTAAATGATGGAGACATTAGGACTAACCCTTTTGGTTACAATATGGAGTATATGGAAAATGAGAAATGATGCCGTTTTTAGAAAGAGAGTTCCAAATGCTATAAAGATGTTAGACGAGATTAAATCTATGGCGTACCTTTGGGTCAAGAATCGTTCAAAAGAGTTGTCGTTAACATGAGAAGATTGGAGTATGTTTCGGTTTGGTGACTAGTTTCTTAATGTAATTGTTATAGATTTGGTGATGTATCATGTATGTACATTTTGTGGGTAGCATCTTGCTACAATGAATAATATATTTTTGTCGGCCTTAAAAAACAAAAAGGTCAATAAATTATTTCTTGAAAGGATACATTTAGATTCTTCCAATAAGATTTAAGTTACCAAGTCAAACATTAGCAAGATTGGCCCATACTTCCTATATATACCACACTCCACCACACTTAACCATCAACTAACACAACAATGGAAGAAGAACAAGATAAAACCCGACCCGAACCCCTTCCCCATGATCTCATATCCGAAATCCTCACTCGACTCCCCGTCAAATCCCTGACCCGTTTCCGCTCCGTTTCGACCCGATGGAACTCCACCATCCTCCACCCATCTTTCTCCAAATCCCACTTCCACCGCTCCGCCACCGCCACCGCCGCCGTCGGAACTTCCACCACCCTCCTTCTCACCTTCATCAACCGCTTCAACTCCGAAAGAACCATCTTCTCCGTCACTATTCCGTTTAATCAAACCAAATCACTACCCGACCCGACCCGGATCCTCACCATACCCGGGTTCAAACACCCGTTTGTTTCTCAACCACTTAATGGTCTTATATGTTTCAATTTAGGATCCATGTGTGTTTGCAATCCTTCAACTCGTAAATTCGTCAAGCTCCCATGGACGCAACCGGAGTTTAACGCGCAGTCTCCCGCGTGTACACGTCACCGGACCAACGCATTCGGGTATTATGTATTATTGATTAGGGCTGTAAACGAGCCGAGTCGAGTCGAGCTAGACCTAGCTCGAGCTCGGCTCGAACTCGATTCGAGCTGGCTCGGCTCGAGCTCGAATTCCAAATCGAGCTGAGATTTGATGCTCGAGCTTGGCTCGATTAGAATTCGAGCTAGCTCGGCTCGATCTAGCTCGAACTAACAAAAAACCGCAAAATTTACTACTTAAAAAGCCCTTAAAATGAATTTCTTCATAGACTGAGGGCTATAATTGCCATTTAATTTAACCATATAGCTAAATATGCAAGTATAAATAGTTAATTTACTTTGTACATTGTCTTTACCTTCTTTTATAAGGGAGATACTCCCCTAATTTTTGTTTTCTAAGCGATGTGGGACAAAAAAATGATGGATGTAAACCTTATCGAGCCAGCTCACGAGCCGAGCCAGGCCAAGCTCGAGCTCGGCTCATTTACAAACCGAGCCGAGCTGGCTCGTTTATTACCGAGCCAATTTCGAGCCGAGCTTTCTTCGAGCTTTTTTCGAGCGAGTTTCGAGCGAGCTGCAAGCCACGAGTTTTTTGAACTCCCTTATTATTGATCAACTATATATAGTGGCACAACAAGGATAATTAGAATTTAAAAATTTTAAGAGTAAATTACTTTTTGAGTTCTTGCATCTTAGTGGTTTTAACCACTTGAGTTTAAAATAAAAAATTTTAACGTCCTGAGTCCCTAGTCATTTATTTTATAACGTTTTGAGTCCAGTTTTGTTCATTAAATAACGGTTTGAGTCCAATTTTGTTAAAAAAAATTGGACTCAAACCGTTATAAAATTGGACTCAAAATGACTCAGACAATTATAAAAAAAAAAAAAGCGTCTTGGGACTCAGGGCGGTAAACATTTTGATTTTGGACTAAATGGTTAAAACCACTAAAACACATGTAATCAAAAAGTAATTTACTCAAATTTAAAAATAAAACTAGTCAAATCAAATCATATCCAAAGGTGTCATCGGTTCAGTTTTTGGTTTACTTGGTTTTGATTTTTGTTGTCATAACTGAAAACCAAACCGAACCGGATAAGATTAATGTCTTAAAGAAGCGACTAAGAATTAGTTCAATTTCTGTTAAAATCCGAATAACCAAAATTAACCGAATGAAGTATATTATAAAAAACGGATTGCCGAATTACCTATTATTCAATTCAGTTGTGTTGGGTTGGGTTGGGTTGGGTTCGGCTTGGTTTTTGAACACCCCTAGTTATATCTATGTAGAGATAACGACAATAAAATCTAACTAATATATCTTTTAATAGGTTTGACCCGATATCGAATGCACACAAGGTTCTCGACACTTGGATTGCATGTCATGAATCTGAGATAATCACGGAGCACCGAGTGTTCACAATCGGATCGGGTTCTAACACGTGGCGGAGAATCACGGGTGGCGCATCTTACCTCCCGTTTAATGAGAGTATTTGTATAAGCGGCCAGATTTATTTCAGGGCTTTCGGGAGTTTGGTGGCTTCGGAAAGCCCTGTTCTAGCCGCTTTTGACGTCCATCGCGAAGAATTCAGGTTCTTCACGACGGGCGATGAGGCGGTTTTTTATTCGGAAGAAAGTGTTTTGATGGAACATGATGGGTGTTTGACCATAGTTGACCATCAAGGGGAGGATAATGTTTTGCTGATGTGGATATTGGTGGATGAGGAGAATGGCAAGTGGGTGAAGAAGCGTGTGGAAATTCCGGCGATGTGTAGTGAGATAAATGATCGCCGGAGGTATCGGTTTGCCGGAACTATGGTTTCCGGTGAGATGATATTTGCGGAGAAAAGTTTAGTGAATCCATTCTTTGTGTTGTTGTATGATATTAAGAAGAATGAAGTGAAGAAGGTGGAGATTTGTGGGTTGACTGATTTTGACTTCAAGTTTGGTCATGTTCTAATGAATGTTACAAGTGTTAACGAACATGTAGAAAGTATTGTGTCTTTATGTTAGGTTGGATAGTACAACCTAACATAAAGACACACTACTTGATATAACACGGTTATGTTAGACCGGTTTGGTCCGGTGATGTTCATCTCAAAAGGATTCGCCTTCGGCTTTTGAAATGATACTAGAGCTAGTAATTTATGACACGATATTATTAAGCGCGGAGTTAAACGAGTTTCGGTTAAAAACGCTCGGGTTGTAAACAATGTGACATGTTAAAGATATGGTTAAAACATGGTCTAGACGGGTTCAGCCCGCCTAACATGTTTTTGATGCGCACATGAAACAAACTAGTTCTATAAGTTTTTAAATTGTTTTGTATATCATATTGGACCATTTCACTATCCTAATTTAATTTTCGGTCTACAATAGTCTCTTGATTGTGTCACGTTTCAATGGTATTTTAGGAAATGTTGGTATGAACTTTTCATGGATGGGATGTGATTGGTATGTATAGTTTTTTATTATTCACTAGGTTATTACCCGTGTGTCACACGGATTGAACGGTAAAAAAAGAAAACACATATAACTTAATATTCAAAACAGTTTAAATAATTACGAATGATCTCGATTGCGAGTTGATGAGCACTCTTATTCTCGACCCTTGCAAGTGCGTCTACAGCTTCATATGTTTCTTTGTTGGTAAAAAGCTTCAAGTAGTATCGTGATGATGATTTTGGTACCCCCTCCCACTTGCCAACTATTTCTTCAAGTTTTTCAAACCCCTGGAAATAAAACAAAGAATATTTTTATTTTTTGAACATAAAGATTTTAGAGCTTTTTAATATTGAAAGTGGCAAATTAGATCCATCTACTAATATGGACTTTTTCAAGTTATGTTTTGACCCGTTAGTAAAAGGAAACGGGTCGTAAGTTGCCAAAACCGTACTTTAAATGATTCAAACCCTTAAGTCACGTTATTCAAAAGGGTTGAAATATATTTAAGTGATCTAAATTTGTGAAGTGATTAAAATTAAAAATCTTTGAATAAAAATTGTTTCAAGTCATTACGATATGTGTAATACCCAATTTGACCCGTTAACCCACCAATTTTGCCATTTTCACTTTAATATTATTCAGATATGTGGCCACGCGATTTGTGAAGTCGCCAAAAGTCTCCATAATAGTATATTCATGACATTAGCAACTAATAAGTCAAGGAAGATGATTTATTTGTTTCGTAAGTGTAGCTACAGCCCTAAAAACATTTTCTTGGTAGGATTGGTCTTGAACTCTCGATGCAACCAACTTTTTATTTATTTTCAAATTGTTTGATGAATCTGGCACCATGTACAGTGAACCAGGTTGACAACATATATAAGCAGAAAATTTAGACAGAAAAACAGATAAGGCTTAAAAATCGATTTTCTAAGTTCTGACTGTCTTAACCAGTGCACAATCTGAATAAGGCTTCATATCCAACAATATGTTAAGTGGTACATTAAATAAGGGTAAAGATAACTTCATCAGGATGTTATTACATTCGATAACGGTTAAGTTTAACTTCAGTTAATTGGGATTTAGTTAAGTTTGTATTGGTAATTGTGTTTCGTCATTGGCAGAATTTTGGGTTTTTAGTGTCTCCATTTTAAATCTGAACAAGGCTTCATATCCAACCAAGGTAACTTAATTTATTTTACCATTTTTCGTCTTGACATGAACTGCATACTTTATTTGGTGCTATATAGCTTTTTCTTTCTCTTTTTTATTTTAAATTTTCAGATGGTTAATGTATTAAATTGATTAAAAATGATACTGTTACAATAACGTTCATCAATTTAGGAGATTTTGTAGATACTCCCTTTGTTTTCTAGCCTAGGGATGAGCAAATGGTACTGGGTACCGGTTCGGAACATCGGTACCGAATTTCACAAATCGATTCGTACCGATTCAGTACCGACAATTAGCATTTTCGGTACCGGTATTTACCGGTTTTACCTTCAAACACCGGTCCGTACCAGTACCGAACCATACCGTACCGGATATTTTTGGTACCGGTACCCATTTTTGGGGATTTTCGGTACCGGTACCGGTTGGTACTAAGTTAATCCCTACTTTGTACCATAAATATTGCAACTTATAATTGGGTCTGTTATGAAAAATGTTTGAATGTACTTGACCCAATTCAAAAGTATAATTGGACAATTGATCTGTAACCATTGTATTCAAGGATATGCTGCCAGCTTTAACATGATTACTTTTCTGAAAATGAAAGGCTTTTTAAGTGTCATGGGACCAAGGGATGCAAGTTTGAGTTTAATGGTTATGAGTCCATGTAGGGTCGAGCACAGCCATTAGGGTAACCATTGTAAGACGTATAAAACAGAGTTTAAGGTTTACCTACAGTCTAACATCACACATAGCGGTCGTAACTTCAGAACACTGTCAAAAAGGCACCAAAGGCCTGTTCGCCGACCAACCTACAATAAGAAATGAACGCTCAAATCAGACCAAACATTAGGATCAACAGGGAGTGCAACTCAAGTTCAAAGCTTTAAGTATACATCAGACACACATTTTCTTAGTGGGAATGAAGGTTTTTGATCACCATCTTCTAGCAGCCACTAAAAGCAATCGTATATGTCAAAGACAATTGCTCACTAGTCAACACATGTGAAAGCTGGATCCTCCTACAAAATGCATTAAAAATAAATAAATTTAGGTGATATACGTGTGATCATCATAAGACGTCCAACCAGATAACAAAAGACACATTCAACAAAAAAGAACAAAAGAATTCATATCTTACATCATGATGCAACACTAATATGCTTGATTTCAGTTAAGAATCAGATTAATTAAGGAATTTACAAATCATAAACACCTTTAAGCGCAACGTGATTTTCAGAAAGAGTAACGACCCGATTTTGAATTTGGAAGAGATGCCTGTGATGTGATGCCTTCTAGAACACGTTTCAATTCCGCTTTAGCCCGTTTAACAGATTGACAACTATGAGATCAACCACACAAAGTTCACAAACACAGATCACATAACATAATTCGCCATAATCTACTTTCGAAACCAGCCTAGACTAACACACAGATCTGTTCATGGTGACAAATGGTTTGATGAATCAATAAAACTGCAAATTAACCACACATTAACCACAACAGATCTACTGCATTTTGTAACTAAAATCACAACTTAAACAAGCTCAAATTAAAGCTAAACTACCTGAGACTTGTTATAATAATTGGCTAGAGCGAGAATGGCATTGAGAGTGGCTGCACCAGAACCAATCTGGTGGCCATCCGGGTCGGGTACAACAAGAGTAACAGTAGAATCGGAGATCCGACCTTCAGCCTGAATCTCGGCTTCGTTGCAACTGAAAAACAAAAAAAAAGAATCAAAATCAAACAAACAAACAGCCATACGAACACGTAATGAAGTGAATTGAAATTTTTCTTGAAAAACCCTAATTTCTTTTAACCACAACCATACAAATAGGAAAAATCGAAAACCTAGAAATTGGCAATGAAAACATACTGTATTACGGATCAAATCTTCAACCCCACACAATTCATTCATGCAAATCTTCACCGGCAACAACGACATTTCACCCCCAAATCTCTCTAATCAAACCCCTACACATGCAATCAAAAAACCCCAAATCAAAACCCTAACAAAAATCCCCAACTTCCTTCACAGTTACCAGATCACAACCCAACAATCAAATACTCAAACCCATCAAAATTCTAACTTTAAATAACACAAATCGAAGTATAGTTTACAAAACAGAGATTTTTTTTTTTTTTGACTTAATACTGTTTTCATTCCAATCATCAGGGCAAATTACATAAGAATAGCAGGTAGACAAGAAAAAATTAAAAAGATTAAAAGCACGAGTTATATACCTTGTCGAGGTTAAGCGCGAAATTCTGAATCCTTCGATTAAAAACACCCTCAGCCGGAATCTTGGCTTCGATGCAACTGAAAAATTAAAAAAAAAATCACGATTGAAATCAAAATCAATGAAAAGGAGATAGGGTTGGTGAGAGAGAGACGGTGGTATGATGGGCAGAATAATTTGTCTTCACGTGAAAGAAAGGTGTAGGAGTGACACATAGGATTTTGTTGGTGTGGCTAGTCTAAATTTTTGCCAAGTGTCCACATGGGTTAGTCATTTATTAGAGGAGATAGATTAGCCAAAATAAAAAAAATGAAAAATATATCACAATGAAGAGTTATGGTGGGTAGAAGGCGATGGTAGGTGGCGGCGGTGAGATGGTAGGAGGGGCGATTGATGATGAAGGAAAGTGGTCACCGTGGGCGTTTGACGAGGCAGGAAGGGCATGATCAATGTTAAAGGAGCAATGGTGATCGAGTGATGGTGACTATAGGGTAGACGTCGGGCAAGCAACAAATTTGGTGGACGCTGACGCTATCAAAGGTGGATATTGGTGAAGATGGTAGCATACGACAAACAATAGGCGGATGAGTTGACAATCAATGAGTGTGGCAGGGTGACATTGACGGCCGGTGATGGTGGTCAAGAAGGGTTGGAGAAGTCTAAAAACCTTTGAAAACATTTTTTAACGGTAAATTTGGATCACTGACAGACCATTGGAGTATCATCGTTTCACCAGCAGAACCACCTGAATTAATCGTAAGTTATTACATAATGGTGACTACATACTTATTGTCACCAATACAATGGAGTGTTTAATAGGATACAACTTCACCTATTCTCTTGATCGCTTGAATTTTTTTAATCTAAATAATGGACATTTTTTTAACAATTGAATTCGATATCATTCCACACGAAAAAGGGCAATTACAAAGCAATGACAGGTAGTCGGGCAACAAGTTGCGCCGCCACCCCCTTTTGAATAGAAAAACCAATTCTACTAAATACAAAGTTTGAAACCTTTAGCGACGAAGAATTACTATTAACGACTTTTTGAACCTGATTCAAGAGTCGTACAGCGTCAGGAGCGAGACCACCAAAGGTATCAAACGCAAACGGGACAAACACATGTTGATTCTCCCGGCAGGCTTTCTCATGTTTTGCCACTTTGCTCGCCTCTGTCTTGAGCACCGCTTGCCCTACGACAAAGCCCTTGTCCTTGAGCCCGACAAGGGGGGAGACTCCAGTTAGATCTACACAAGCGTGTTTCCCCCTTCCCATCCAAACACAAGGATGTCCGCCGGGCGTAAAGTGGACCTCCCCTCTAAGGGGTCAGTCAGGAAATTTACTGGAGCCTCCTTTTTGGCAGAGATCCCGGCCCGCTTAAGAACATCACATAACACATCTCTCACCCAATCATGCCGATATTTAAACCCTGGTAGCTCTTTACAGTGGATCGCGTGCTTGCCAAAAGAATCCAAACACGCTTTGTAGCATACCGAACATGGCTCGTCAACTGGGAACAAAGGAATCATCAGTCGGTATCTAAGGATAGCACGGTATTCCACAGCCGATATGTAAAAACGTAAACATGTGTTACCAATATTTTTTATTTACAAGTGGTGAGTGTTACATGTGATAAAGTGTTGTGTTGAGTAAGAAAAAGAAAGTCAAAACAATTAACCCTTCAACAAGTAAAGATAGCTGTTACTCTTTGTTAAAATACAAGGACACTCAATTTTTATTAGTTTAAAAATCATTTCAAATTTTCATAAACTGTAACTAGTTTTATTTCTATAAACACTCGATTATTATACAAATATTGTCAAAATTCGTAGATCAAGACACAAATATCAACTACCAGATAGTTTTATACAAAGAATCTAACTAAAAACAGGTTTACAAACAAATCGACACTAGAACTCGCATACAAATCACCAACATAATGATACGTTTCAAGAAATGATCTGAACGAAACAAGATAACAGATTCCCTAAATCATGATTTGTTATGGACTAATACCATTGCAAGGTATGGGACTTGTCCCACATCGGTTGTATGGGCAACTGATGTGGGGTTTATATACCAAATGGGCTCTCTCACCCACCAGACTAGTCTTTTGGGTTGTGTTCTCCTGTTTGGTATGTAACATTGGTATCAGAGCCAGAACTCGGAGTGGTGGCCCACGGAGTGGTGGCCCACGGAGAAAGCCAGCCGTGACCAACGAGGCTCGGAGTGGTGGCCCATGGAGTGGTGGTCTGGGAAGAGCCAGCCGTGACCAACATGGCCGTGACCAACGAGGACGTTGTCCCTTAAGGAGGGTCGATTGTTATGGACTAATACCATTGCAAGGCATGGGACTTGTCCCACATTGGTTGTATGGGCAACTGATGTGGGGTTTATATACCAAATGGGCTCTCTCACCCACCAGACTAGTCTTTTGGGTTGTGTTCTCCTGTTTGGTATGTAACATGCATGTGCGGAACAGATGAGAAGCAACTTAGGGTTCAGATTGTTTTGGTTCGGATCTTTTCGGATTGTAATAAGGACTGAAAATCATGATGTGTAAAGAAATATACTATATTCTAGATCCATCTTGATTGTGTCAAAAGACACACTTTTATAGAGATCCGAAAAGTGGCGAATAGTGTGAAACGATCTTTTCTTTTGACACAATTAAATGTATGCATTTGTATTGATAATAAGTGTTGCAATTTATAAAATTCAGATCGTTTCACACTATTCGCCACTTTCTCTCTCTAGGGTTTCAAGTCGAAATCATGATGTGTAAAGAAAAAGTTAAGAAGTTTAGGGAGTCATTGTGTAAAATGTAATAGTGTGTATTGTAATAAGGACTGAAAATGTAATAAAGTCATAGTATAGGGACTTATAGGTTAGGCAGGCAATAGTTTGAAGTTTGTTATTGTCTGTTATTCGGTTATATAACCGATGGTTGTTAATGGGAAGCTTAGCTTGATTTTGGATTTCCTTTCTCTTTTCTCTAAGATTTAGCTCATCAATTGGTATCAGAGCTCATTCGATTCGAGCTCCGGTGACCTAATTCCGATCAATTGTCCGTTCGTTTCAATTCAGTGAATCGATCATCGTTCGATCAATTCGCCTTCAATTTCAATTTCCCATATCAATTCTATTCTTGAAATCGATTGTTCCGATTTCAATTTTTGCAATTTACACATCATGCTCCTCCGCATCTACCAAGCCTAGTCCATTAGCTCTTTTAACTTTAATTAGCCCACGAGCAACTCAGTTGTTATCAGCCCAATCCAGCCAAATAACATGAAACAAAAGGAAATAAAACATTTATAAATTGCAACATTTATTATCAATACAAATGCATACATTTAATTGCCATGGAATCGCATATATTTCAACAAATATACTATATTCTAGATCCATAATTTTATCTGTTTACTATAATTTTAGATCTAGCTGACTTTATCTTTCTTGCAGCTAAACTTATAATTTTATTAAAATGTAAGCATCTCCAAACATCAATGTGGCTGTAGTTTAGTGGTAAGAATTCCACGTTGTGGCCGTGGAGACCTGGGCTCGAATCCCAGCAGCCACAAATCTTTTTATAACTTGGTGAAATTGTACCGTTTTTGTTTTTTTAATTTTCATGAACCAGCTATTGTCATTTTATATATTGAATGAAAATTTTTTACTTGTGTATGTTCCCTTCGTATGTATGTAATATTATATTTTGGGGAGTTAAAAATTTACCAAGTTATCAAAGTGTGATGTATAAACTTCCCTGCTATAACAAAGAGACCCCGGTTTTATCAAGGACGATGAATTTCTAACATGACACAAATTTAACATAAGTTATCGAAACCCCACGGTCACATTTAACTAGACAGGTCGGGTTCAAATTAACCTAAATTGAATTATCGATTGTGTTTCGATGGCTGCTTCATCGGAGTCCATCAATTGTGTTTTATATTTAATTACTTGGCAGTGATAGTAAACAAACAAACCAACCATTTCATATCAGAAAATAAGGAATCAAAAAACCACAAAATAAAAAAATAACATGTTTTGAGTCTGAAGATGTTTTCACCCATTTGCTGGCCCGACCCAACCCGCCGGTTTTGCCAGGCGTAATATCAAGTCAATGCAGACAAAAAGCTCGATGATAAAAACCGTCTTGTGATCATGATGCATAAACATAATTATCGAGGAACAATAAGGAACGGTAGAGAATTGTGGTTGTTACTTGTTACCACGGCTTCGACATTTGCAGGGGATTCATCGATGGGGCTTGAAAGCATTGATATGATCTCAACCTGTTAACAAAACAATTTTGAATAAAAAAAATAAACTAAATATTTATTGACATGAACATAAATATTCAAATATCATACCGTATGAACAGGCGTCCAGTGCTCACTCGCAAGCTCATAACCGTTAGGATCATCACCCACAGGATGACGAATCGATATACAAACCTTACCATAAGTATAAACTGCAAATTACCAAAACGAGACAACTGTACACAAGATCCACCAATACAACAGACAAATCATCACATAACGTAACCTCAAATTGAGTGTTATAAAATTCGAGATTAATAGCCAGTTAATCGGTAATTGGTACTCTAGCGATGGGATTTCATCTAACCGGACCAAAAAAACGGCAAGCGGTACAAATCGTTCCTAATCGGCACAAATCGGTCCCTTGGTTTTAACTCGTAAACCCGAGTTCTCAACCCAATCCATGGGTTTTAGCTTTTTAATTTAACCTAGCCATCACTCTATTTGACGTTAGAAGTAGTTGATTTGTTGTTTAAACTTAAAACCATGTGAACTTTGAAGTATTATATTGACATGGGGGGTTAGGTTCGTTAGAAAACCATTAAAAACTTGAAAACCGAGAAAACTACTACCAACCAAATCAATTTTTTTTTTATTTTTCCTTTTCATTTTCATTTTTTTAGTTATAAGGTTAGTATTGTACAAATAAAAATAAAAAATGTATGTAGATTGTACACATGATGTGTAAATATGTGGTGCACGAGCTAAATATATATGTAGCTAGTCGATCTACATATAATTTTTATGTCCTTTTTATAATAACATGTATGGAAACATTGGATATTATATTTAATATGGCAGAAATTTTTAACACCACGAAGTAAACCGAAAGAGTGATACATTCAGACCACCATTTCCGCTTCACTAACACTACTCGGAATTCCAACATCTAACCGCATTGTGGGCTTGTACTGTTCCGGCACTGCAGCACCACCCTGCACGCAGATCTCCACCACCGCAGGTGCCTGACCATAAAAATTCCTCAGCTCCTTCTGCAACATCGGTTCGTCCAGATTAGGAACATGCCACACATACCTTGGTGGTATCAAATCATCAAGAACCGCCGACTGCCACCCATGCTGCCCGTTCCGCTGCTGATGCTTAAACGCGCCACAGTTCTGCGCTTTATGACCCGTGGGGCCCACATGGATCTCCGGGCAGTACCCGCAAACTCTCACAGGGTACATCTTCATTACCCTATTCGCCCCAGTTCTCATTTTCTCCCATACTTGAAGCGTTTGTTCCGCAAGTAAAACTATTTCATCGTTATTAGATGGAGAAATGATCTCCGGATCGGGTATTTCAGTCAGTAACACGGGTTTTGGATCTTGTGGAGGTAAATCTGGCAATTCACTTTCGTCTGCGTCGATGAACTCGCTTTTACTGATTCGGATTATGGGTTTTCGTCTTCGTTTTGTGGGGTATTCGGGTATATCGACTCCTGCTTGGATGCATAGCTCCATTAGTGCGGGGATTCGAGGGACGGAAAATCTTTCTTCATGTGGGATACGTTTTCCTAAACGATCGTATAGATGATAGGCTTCGATTTGAACTATTACGTCCTCTACAACCGCATCAACCCACTCATGTTTTCCCTTCCGGATTGAAGAGTTTGTGCCTTGACATGATCTAAATGGATGGCCCACAGGCCCAACATGAATTTCATTACAATACCTGTCAGGGAAAAAAAAGTCCAAAACATATAACTTCGTTTAGCATGTCCAAAAACTAACAAAATTGTCATGGGTATAGAGTAGAGGATGCATAATGGATGGGTTGGTTAACTCGTTGAAAAGGGTTGTGATCAAACCGGTAAATTTTAATATGCGGGTTGGGTTGGGTGCTACACATGAACACAAAACTATATAATGAAAATACTACCCTAATTTTTCTATAAAGAGATATTAGGAGACTGTAAGCATTGAATCACATTTCGGGCCACTTTCGAACCGTTTTACCAGCCCTAGGTTACCCAAGTTTTTAAGCGTCCCATTTGACCATTTAAAAAAGTGTTGGAAGCTTAATGTTTGGCACAAGAATTATCGATTAAGTAATAACTAATAAGTATTGTAAATGTATGTGTGACATATTAGATAAATTGTATATAATCCTAAGTCTACAACCGTTCTATTATGGTGTCAACTGACTATGAAGGGTAGTATGGGTAGATATTGTAATGGTTTAAAGAATGGTTATTTGCTGGGTTGGGGAGTGTTTGTGGTAAATGCAGGTTTATGATGATGGTTAGAAGATTAAAGTTAGATGCTGATGAGCGGATTATGGAAGCTTTATGTTTGATTTGTATTTTTGGCTGTTTTAGTTTGTTTCTTTGTTTGGATTTTGAATAGGATTTACGATTGTAATAGTTGGGCCGTGTGTATAGAGATAGTCCTAGTATTTTGTATTGGTTAATAGTGGTTTGTTAAAACCCGTTTTGTTAGGCCTTAGTCGTTTTTGAGGTTGGTGTTCTCCTTGGGGTATATCCCAATGCTCTTTTGGTGTAATTCTTTCTATTTTTATTAATAAAAAGTAAAATGCCATTTTCGTCCCTGAGGTTTGGCCACTTTTGCGACTTTCGTCCAAAGGTGCCATTTTCTTCTAAAAAGTTTGAAATCTTCCCATTTTTCATCCCTGAGAGCCAAATTTCGAGGGACAAAAGTCGCAATAAATTGCCATCCTCAATAATGTAAATGGCAATATTTTGAAACGACAAGGACCCAGATGCGAAAAAACAAGCATTTTGCCGGGGTGCTGTCCTCTTTTAACAAAAAAAAGTGGCAAAATTGGCAGGTTGGGTAATGAGTCACTTTTTTGTCCAGTATCTTTAACCTTTAATAATTAACTAGTCTCACATATGACTATGAGAATTTTAATATCTACATAATAATTTAAAATTTATGTAGGTATTGTGCATCAGAATACACTTTGTGCCACTCTTACACCCATTCCTTTTAAGCTAACATCTTACTCATGTGACCCGTTTGAACCCGAAACAACTCATTCATAACTAAATGTCTAAATGCGACTTACTTGCAGGCTTGTACAGGAACTACTTTTAAGAGCTTTTTGAGATTGTTAATCAGCATTGTTCGTGCATCCAACACAGCGTACGCAAGAGGAATCATCCTTTGAACCAGTAACCCGTTCTTCGGAGGAGGGGCGGGTCTTTTAGGTTGACCTTTTCTACTCTTCATCCTCTCTCTAGCGGCACGCCGAAGCTCCACAATGGGTACCGGAAACGGCTTCTTTTCTTTCTTGGAATAATAACGCGGCAAATCAACATTCTGAGGGTTATCACCGCACCGAATAACTAAGGATTGCCTACCTTTCCTGCCACTAAACTGCATAAAAACAATCCAATTGTCATCAGTACAACAAATGCTCATGTATTAAATTCCAATCAAGGAACCCATGATGCACCTTTAATGAATCAAAGAACTCGCGGTCCGGACACGAATTGTATCTCAAAATGCCAACTTTGGGAGGTAAAAATCTTTGTTTACATAAGAATGAAGTGGTTCCCAACTCAGGAGAAATCAAACTGGAACTCATACCTGCTTAAGAAAGTATGCAAATAGGATCAGAACTTATACATATATATTATATATACAACATTTTAAGTTAGTTTTGCAACTCCCATAAGTTACACGAACATAATTCGAGAACAATGCAACACACAAGCTCTTCAAATGTCGTTTGGGCATTTCATCGAACACTTGGTGGGCACAAAGAGAAAGAACAAAGGTAGTGAATTTTTGTATATCTTCTTATCCCCTGTTTATTCTAGAAACATGGTGGGTTTTGTAAATAATTGAAGTTAAAAGTTGGAAACCCTGCTATAATCGAAGAAAATCGACACATAAATCGGTACAGAAATCACTCATAAACTGAAGGAATGGAACATACCGGTAGAGATATAGAGATGTAGAAGAAGATGTCGTCCTCCAACTCAGCTGTAGCAGACGGAAACTTTGATATCCACTTAAGTAAGTGATGATAAAAGGATGGAAGAGGCTACTGAGTTGTGCACATTTGTAACCACTTTTTCTCCAAAGTAAATTATAGGGATATCTTTGTAGTATTTCTAAATTGTCATTTTAGTCTCTCAAGTTTGTCGTAAATTGTTATTTGAGTAAACTTCCGTTTTGCTTTATGTGGTTTGGTCATTTTAACGGTTTTGCTTCAATAGTTTAAAAATAGCCATTTTCCTCCCTGATTTTTCTAACTTATCTTCATTTTGCTCCCAGCCTCTAACTCCATCGGGGAGGAAACTGGCGACAAACTCGAAAGATTAGGGAGCAAACTGGCGACAAACTCGAAAGATCAGGGAGGAAAATGACTATTTTTAAACTATTGGAGCAAAACCGTTAAAATAACCAAACCACAGGGAGCAAAACGGAAGTTTACTCTTGTTATTTTAGACCGAAAAGTTTTTTTTTCTCTGGGTCCTCAAGGTTTTTTTTTTGCCACTTTGATCACATTGTCTAACTCCGTCTAAAAACCTCAGTTTTGACTAGAAGTATTTTTGGAATTTTCGTTAATAAACTTTTCTACTTACTCCAAAACTTTTTTTTTTGAACTTATTTATTTAGTAAATGATAATGTTAAAGCTGGTCTTCTAATGTGTTAAGACACATTGATCACAAGGCATTCATGGTCTTCTTCATAATATAGACATATTAAGTAAATTAGAAGACCATGAATGTTAAAGCCTTATCATGTACATATTAAGTAAATTATTTATTTATCAGGTATGCAAGCTTCAGTGGCGGACCCAGAAAAAATTTTCATGGGGTGCGGATAAAGGGTTTAACCAAATTTTCAAGGGTTCAAGGGGTGCGGATAAGGGGTTTAACCAAATTTTCAAGGGGTGCAGGGAGAATTTTACCTTATAAAATACACTAAATTTTTTTTTTCAGGGGGTGCGCCCGCCCACCCTGGCTTCTTACTAGGTCCGCCCTTGGCAAGCTTCATAACACACACATGGATTAAAGCTGTCGAACGTATTCTATTGATGAGAATATCCAAGAACTGTTTTTTTTTTGTCAAAAGCGAAGGTAAGTCCTGTGTTTACATCAAGGCTAGTGGGAGCATAATAGTTTTATGACAAAGTCTCTGGATGACATATCGCTTATTTTGTATAGCAGTAGATTTGGGTTGGGGATATGCTTTACAATAAACGGTATGTGTGTAGTCATATCGCTTATTTTGGGAATAAATGTTCTATTGAGAAAGTATGTTAGTAAAAGTGCAAAACAACTATTGGCAATTTATGTGTACAAAGTCCGTCATTAATCTGTCAAAATAAACGTATTGTTTGTGACATCGGAGAAGTTTTTGAAAATACATCGCCAATGATATCTGACGATGATCACTTGGTACAGCGCATTGGGATTACCCATGCCTTGTTTGCCAATAGAGTATCACCGATAGAGCCACCTTCACCGATGGAAAACCGAGAGATTTGTGTTTTAGTGATTACAATCTAAAATCCACTGAGAAAAACATACGACCATCAATCCAATGCCATATATGTTAATGGTGGTTCAATGAGACTAATCTTAACTAAAGTAGTAACAACCGAAATAGAAAAAAGCTAGTCTCGACACACACCCGGACCTAAACCAACACCTATAACCCCACCATAAACTTCAATTGCACCCTTCTATCAACCAAAAAAAGAGATTGACACATAAGAAATTGATTCATGGTTGTGGAGTGCACAAATCAGGTTTTTTTAAAAACCGGTTCCGGGTATGGAACCGGGTTCGGGTAGGATCGGGTTTTACAAAATCGGGTTTTTTTAGAAACCGGGTCGGGTCCGGGTCCGAGTTTTCTACCAAAAATGTATACCCTATATACCCGGGTTCGGGTCGGGTTTTATAAAACCCGGGTATTATAATACCCTATTTCCGGGTTCGGGTATTCATCGGGTAGGGTTCGGGTATGCATCGGGTTGGGAAAAAACCCGCACCGGGTATTAAAAAAACCCAACCGGGTATTAATGCTTCTTTATATGTTTTAGTGGATGGTGCCTATTGAAATTTTAATGACATTTCTAAATTTAAATTCGATAGTGCTAGATCGAAGGAATAGTCCTGATTTGAATCCTTTTGGATTACATAAACAACAATATATTTTATTTGCTATGCTATGTTTTAACCAAGTTCCATCAATTTTATTTGACCGTCTTCGTTTAGTCTTCTTCTAGTGGGCTTGACATTCCATTTCGACAGAAGTGTAATGTCCATAATTAGGTGTGTGTAATCATATTTTCAAAGATGCATCTACTTAAAACTAGAGGTAGCTATATAACCGGGTATAAAAAAAACCCAGTTCCGGGTATTTATAAAACCCGGTTCCGGGTATTTATAAAAACCGGTTCCGGGTTCGGGTTTTAGATCAAATATGAATACCCGGTCCCTACCCTATGGATAGGGTCGGGTTCGGGTATAGAAAACCCGGTTTTTATAATACCCGGTTCCGGGTTTTTTTTCCGGGTCCGGGTTCGGGTTTTTTGTGCACCACTAGTTGTGGACCTAGTAACTATGTAATGTATGGGCCTATTCATAATTGTTTAACTTTTTCCTACTTATATGGTCTATTACTAAAAAGCTTTTTTTAACACCAACACCTAGGAAACCCATAAGATAAAGATGGCAAAGCCCATAAAACTCCTATATTTGCCTAGGTTGGAAAATTATAAGCTAGCCCGACATACAAAAATATGGCTGTTAGTTGTGGAGTAAATATACAAAACTATATATAACTAGTATTAAGCACCCCGCGTTGTGGCGGGGGCGAACATCAATGTCAAACTATTGTCAGCGACCACCAACACTAAAGTTGTGGTGTGTTAATGCGAATAAACTAAACCGATACGTAAAACATATAAAAGAATAACTAAGTCGATCTAAGACCTGCACGTTACAATGAACGTGTCAAACGGGAAAAATAGACGACGTAAAAACATTTAACCACACACGCACGTTGCGTCGTGTTAACTCGCAAAGTTTAGAACGGAACGTAAAACGAAAATTTTGCGAAAAATGAAAAATATAGAGAATCAAAGTTGAAAGTAAAAAGTTTGTTAGAAATCAAATATGTTTATTTTTGGTTTTCCTTTTTTCTGTCCATCTCAGAAATCAAATATCGTAGTTTCAGTTTCGGATAGAAAGAATTACGTAGATGGGCTCACCGTATTATAGTTTAGTCTCACCCGAACACTTAAATAGTTTGATTGGAATTAAATGTTAAAATATCATTATAGTTTGTAATTTTTGTAACGAGTAAAATGTGATTTTCGTTCATGAGCTTTAGCCAGTTTTACGACTTTCGTTCAAATATTTGTTTTTTTGGCATCTAGATCCAAAATGAAATCTTGTCATTTTCATCTAGCCTGTTAACTCTATCTATTTTTCTCCGTTAAGTCAGGGGTATTTCCGTCTTTTTTGTTAACTTAGAGGGCAATTCGGTCTTTTTTTTAGTTTGTGTAAAAATGTCGAATACCCCTGAAAAAATGTTGAATTGCCCTTTAAGTTAAAAAAAATGGAAATACCCCTAACTTAGAGGAGAAAAATGGATGAAGTTAACAAGCCTGATAAAAATGGAAAGATTTGAAACATTTTGGATCCAAATACTGAAAAACAAATCTTTAAATGAAAATCGCAAAACTTGTAATGTTCCGTATTTTTCATTTTATTTTCGATTTATTGTAAATCGTATTTCAATCTCAATCCTTGTTTAATCATGCATGCACAATATGCAAACAATCACGAAATACGCATTTATATTTAAAAGCCGAGTCATACACCGAGTTCTCAGAACTATATTCAAACATATTCATACATTACACATGCTTGTATACACCTTAAAATGCCTAAAACATACCTAACTGAGTAATTATAGCATGAAATAACACACAACCCAACTGCAGGGACTAACAGTGACATTTTTGGAAAATTTTGATTTTTCAGGACCCTTACAGACCGCATGTCACACCCAACCGATGTCAAAAACATCGGGATGAGACGAAAACTAGATTGCAAGAGAGATCATAACACTATGTGACAATATAGTTTAATTTAAATTTCATAAGTTGCTAAAATGTCATATAAGAATCAAATAAAGACAACATTGTTCTCAAACACATAATACAAAATTGATTAATCTAAGTGTGTTTCTAAGTCCACTTATATCTTGTTTCTTCACTTAGCATCATCTTGTCTATTGAACCTGCAACATGTATTAAAATAGAGTTCAATGCAAAAGCAAAAGCGAGTATACAAGTTTTGATACATAACATAAAAATGGTTTTAAAATAGTCTAAGGCTCGTATCCAACATGAATCACAATATGCAAGTTACTAGTATGTCGTAACGGTGTCAAGTATATGTTCAAACCCAAGAATCCAATGCGTTAAAATAGCCTATCCCCGGATAGAATAAAGGGAGGTTAACATCTCTGACTTAACAATACCCCAAGAATCGTGGGCAGTGCATTACTCCTATAGCGCTATAATTGTTAATGTAGGCTTCTACGAAGTTAATGAGCATATAGACACAAAAGTTTTACAACACATACGAGATTAACAAGCATCATATAGTTTCATGTTCAAATATGGATAGAGAGTGATTCAAATAGTTTCAAAGTTTCGTGAGTTTAATATATAATATATGTTGCACCCAAAGTGTTTAAAGGTAAAAATGGGTTCGGGTATACTCACATTGGTTGCGTTTGCGATTTCCTTGAAAAATAACGCACGAGTACAGGTTGGGAATTCCAAAAGAACGAACAAAGAGCGATTACCCTAGAGATTTAAAATGGCAGATAACGAACTCGTTATTATTTATTGGTTGAATAAATAATCCTAATATTTAAAGTTTATTATTTAGATATTACAATCTTATTCCATTATAATCTTTAAAATTATAGAAGTATTTATTTATGTTAGTAAAAAAAAACTTAGTGGCTTAAAAAAGAAATGACACTAATGTATCACTTATCTAGTTTAGAAGAAAAGGGTATTAGTAATATAGAAGGCAACAACTTTCTCATGCACTCACATAACCATCATGCATGTGAATGTAATTTGTATATTTCATATGAATGAACGGTGGTACCCATGGTAAGAGTAATTGAATGTCCTATAATGCACATCTCTAAATTTGGGGGGTGATAAGCTCGCGTGTAGTAACAACTTTCACATTAGTCAAAACCTGATTTTTTTAACAAAAATTAATATGTAGGGTCATTCAAGAAGCCGGGTTCGAACCCGCGACATCTCGTATTTTAACAACAGCAGCGGCAAAACACTGGCCTGTTGCTTATGAGTGTGATGAAAGTATTTCATATAAAAGTTTTTAATAAAAAGATTAAAACAAAAGAGCAGCGAATTACACGGAGGTCGGGTCGAACCCGTGACCTCTTGTGCTTGATTAAACAAATTCAGCTACTTGTTCTGTGACTTGATTTGTGAAGCTATATGTTTACCAAGGTAAACAAAGTTGGTATGTCACCATTTTTGATGTCCAAACGAGGATTTTGTTAAACTTTTTAAACATGTTCTTACTTTACCTTGTTTTCTTGGAACTTTTGAGACCAAACCAAGTCACCAACTAATCGCCATGTTGAGGGACTTGTCTTAAGGTTTATTATAGAAACATGAGGTTCATATGCCTCCTCATACTAGACTCTAAGTGATCTTCAGGCATGAAAGTGATGAAACCACACCAAGTCCCAATGATACAATATTGGAAGCACTCGTCTTGGTTGACACTCACTTGGTTACTTAGCATATTAGATAGTTGTTTATATATTCATACTTATATTCATGGCCGTCCGAATTATCCATGTGATGATTTGTGCATTGGTGAAATCTTGATGTTAATGGATTTATCCAACTTATGCTTGACAATACATGGCTAAAATAATATATGACTATTACATAATAGTATATACATAATATAAATCTCCAAAACCGAACCATGAAATCAACCGAATTCATGGTTGAATGTTATGTGTTAAGGTGGAAAATATCTTAGTTTCAGGTTCCTTAGGTTGGACTTTAATGGGTGACTTAGCGCCCATGAAAAACACAATTAACAATAGTGTCCAAAACAAGGTATATTTTATGTACTTTCATACGCATATAGTTCCTGTTTACTTTCCAACCTCCAACTCATCAAACTCATACACCTTTGTTTATCCATTTTAGGGAAAATTGGTGATTTCATCCCCTCAAAGCGCTCACTCGCAATTGTGGAACTTATCTTTGCAAAACCATGACTATATGACCCATTTTCCGTTTTAATTACTATTTGGGTTGTAACATGTAAACGTACTAAATTCACACACACACATACAAACAATATTATGCAAACACTCAATCTGTATACATGCTTAATTGATATGCTTATAATGATTCCATGCTTGACATTTCATGCTTATTAATGCATCATTAACCTTGCAAGTCTCCCTTAACATGTATAATGCTATAGGATTAGCACACCGCCTGTTTGTGGTCATTGTTAGGTTATACTTTACGGTCTTTTTTACTTCGGTGACAAGATTACGCTCACGGTCTTATTCACTTCGGTGATAAGATTACGCTAGTGGACACTTTGGATTGATGTGTTAATTATGCATGCTAGTATGTAACATGATTAGTATACCTTAACATGTGGATTTGAGAACCAATCCTTTATTATGTTATGTAGTCAAAACTAGTATGCTCACCGACATTATTTGTGTTGACGGATATTTATTACATGTTGCAGGAAATGTATGATGATGCCACGAGAAAACTACTTATGGTGGAATTAGAAACTCACCCAAATCTTACTTATGTATTTCAATGCTTAGTTATGTTTGCTTTCATGACGCTGTATTTCTTTTTGAAATAATATATCGTTTGACTTGATGAAATGAAATGAAAATTTTAATTTTAATTATTGTCGCGACTTAGCATTATGAAGTCTTTGAGTAATCTCTTTCGTCCCGCTTTGATGTTTCCGCCATCAACTTGGGTATGACAAAACTGTCCATATCAATTTGACAAAATTGACATTCTACTCTTTTGTAACTGATGTACGTATTCATATTGCATATTGAGTGTTTTGTGTTGGAAGTTGTTATACTCTGTGTTGGAAGTTATGGTACATTTGGTGGGTATAAAACTCACCAAATGTTTTGTTATATTTCATTTGTCATCACCTCTATCCATTTGCACCACGACCTTTCCACCGCTGCTGTCATTGTTCTCCGCCGCTTCCGTCCTCCTTTTTGGGACGCCGATAAGGTTCCCAGGTTTGCTTTCACGTTCTCTTATAGTAATTTTGGAGGGTCTGATGCTTCAATGACGATGAGTGTTATCTCATCCGTGAATTCCTTTGCATGCATCGATCGATGACATTTGTTGTCTTTTGACCCTTTACGTTTTCAAGTTTGTTAGATTGTTTGTTTGATTTTTGTTTGGTTTGAAGACGATGACGCTAGGTGAATTGTTGTGGTTTAGGGCTATTGTGACGGTGATATTTTTTGTTCGCTTTGACTGACGACCAATCGATATATTTTGTTTGTTTCGTGTATTTCGATTGACCCTTTACGCTTGGAATGTTGTTAGATTGTTTCTTTGGTTTTCGTTTGGTTTGATGACGTTGGATGAATTGTTGTGGTTTGGGGATTTTGTGATGGTGATATTGTTTGTTCAGTTTTGTTGTTGTAGTTTGTTTGACCGTTTACTTTTCCAATTTTGTGGGTTTGATGACGATTATTGAGCTGTTGTGGTTTTAGACTTTTCGTTTTGAAGTTTGTTGCTTTGATCATGAGGATAATGATAATGAGAAATGTATTTTGGTTTGGGGCTTTTGTGATGTTTGTACTATTTGTTTGATTGTGTTTTATGATCCACATGCTTTATGAAGATTGCGATATGCTAATCCTAGTTTTTACCATTGCATGCCTGCATTGGCTATGATGTCATTTCTTCATATGGCGTGGCAACCTTGGTCGCATCCATGGCTGAAATCTAAGCCAGATGCCTTTGATTAGTATTCGTCTGAGAGTTTTGGCCATTACATGTCTATATCGGCTATGATGTCATTTTGTCATTCGGGGTGGCAATCGTGGTTGCAACCATGGCTAAAATCTAAGCCACAATCCTTTGATTTGTGTTGGTTTGCTGTAGACTTTGCCTTATGTGTGTGTGTGTGTGTGTGTGTGTTTGTGTGTGTGTGTTAGTTCGTAAGCGATTGTTGCAATGTTGTGTTTTACATGTTGCATATTGGGTAACAATTCGTGGGATCAGTTGTGTAACACCCCGAAAACGAGTTTGGTAATTAAACCCCGTTAATACCAAAGAGCAGGTAAAATATCGTTGGTGGTAAAAAAATTAAATTAGCCCGGTAAATATTAGGATTTAAATAAATAAACCTAATATTAATTGGAAAGAGGGTAAATACTTTGAGAAAACAAAGTACATAAAAAGGCCCGAGTTAACGGGACTTAGAATAAACTTGGTTAATAACTCCCGAAACCCGCTAAATTTACTAGGAATAATTAACCTAGTCATTTATGGTTGGTAAAACAAAGGAGGAGCTTGTAGTAACTAACCCATTTATAAAACCCTTAAACTTTGAGGGACTAAAAGTGGGCAATTGGAATGATGTTTAATTTAAAGGTTTAAAAAAAATAATAATACAAAACACACATAGGTGTGTGGTCGATCGACCAGAGGAGAAAAAGGGGTGAAACCCTAGCTCACCCAAATTCATCAAATTGAAGGCCAAGATTAGCTCGAATCAAATGCATGAACACGTAGAAACGATCCCCTAGTCGTGGGGATCGTAAGGTATGTCGAATTTTTGATATTTATGAAGTTGATATTTTTGATGAACTTATGAAAAATCGAAATTCAAGCTTGAATGATTGATGTTTGGGTGAAACTAGGATGAATTCATGTTTAGAAACAAACCCTAGTTGAAAAACTTAATGAATTAGTATTAAAGACTAGGGATTTGATGATTACTCTTGCATGTGCTAAGTGCGTTTTGACTAAATTCGTGTATGTGATGCTTTTAGGGGTTTTGATTGCTAAGAATAAGTGTTATAATGTCATAAACATGTTCAAATTAAAAGCTGAATTCAAACAGCTTCTGATCAGAATTTACAGCCGACTTGTATTGGCTGTAACCTGGACAAAACGTGACAAAAACATGTGTTTCTTGAGTCTAAAACGTAATTCCAGGAAATATCTTTAAAACCCCACTGGAATCGCATTTTTTCGACGAAAATTGAGCGTTTTATGAATTTTTCGGTATCAAAGGTTCAAGCTGCGTTTTCTGGCAGAATTTACAGCCCATTACGAATGTCATAACTCAATTTAGGAATTGATTTATGATCTCAAATTCTTAGTGTAGATATTTTTAAGTGATTAAAAGAATCTCTAAGTGGAATTTCGTCGATCGGATAAACGAGGAATTTTAAATGAATTTTTCCGTAAGCTGCAGTCAGAAGTGACGAATCTGATTGCAGCTTAGTTAATGAATTTTTACGAATTTTTGGTAAAGAGTTAGATCTTGAAATTTTAACACAAGGTCTAACCCTCCGAGAGGTACGCCACATAAAAAAATCATAATTTTTGAAGACTTGTAAACAGGTTAAACAAGTCACCAAAAACAGCCCATTTTCAAGGATATGGAATGCCTAAATGAAATCGTGGCCTACTAGTTAGTATGTAAAATTTGATTTCGTTAAGAGTTGGGATGAATTATGCCTAGGTGAGTTCAATGAACCAAATGTGCATATGAATATGTTGATAAGTCAATTGACTTTTAAAAAGTGAAACCGACCAATGATTAGATCGAATGATAATTTTGATATGGTCGAATGATAAATTCGACATAAAACCCGTAGGATGGTATAGTCGTAAACGATTATGACTAATCTAACCGTCTTATGAATCATGATGATAGTTTGACGCTTGACAAGCTAGGTGGAGGCTTGGAAAGGAAGCGGGTCAAACGAATCAAGTGTAAAGGGACAGCGTACTTCGGATGCAAGGTAAGTAAAGATTACACCAATTGTAGTATACGTATGTATTTTATAGGTGATAAAGGTGACAATCGATTATATTCGAAATTTGAGTTCCGACACGAAACGAAATGAGTCGGAATGAATAAAAACGATCAAAACCATGGTTAACGGTAAAAATGGACAAAATGGTAATTTAGTCGTGAATTGACTAAGAGTTAATAAGTTTTCCTTAAGCTTACCTTATAGCGTAACTAGTAATGGGAAAAAGGGGAAAAGGGTAAATTAGTCACGTGTTGACTAAATGTAAGTTGGGATTAAAAGGATACCCATGGCGTAAGCCATAACGGGTTAAAAACGGAAGAAAAAGGATCTTGTGGTAAAATCCGAATTGGGTCGGATGTGTCAATGGGTAATTAAAAACCATGTTTTGACATAAGTATAAATGTTTGGTCATAAAGACTAAATGGGTCAAATGGTGGTGACGACACCATTTGACAATATCGACTAATGTTTGGTTGTCAAGTTAGATGTTCACAGGAGTGAACGGGAAGTGGATTATTACGTCGCTATAAAGTAGCGGCTAATAAAAGAAAGGTACAAAACGAGTCTATATGTTGACCCGAGCCAGGTACGCATATTTTAAATTATAGTTAGAAGTAATATGTTGGTCAAATATTAGTGAAAGCCATTCGTCGTAAAATGAGGGACTGAAATTGACCAAAATACCCATGAACGCTAAACCGGGTAAACGGTCTTCATGAGCCGTTTAAGAACGTGTATTATGATAATGTAAGTTATAGATAAGTATAAAGTGGATTGTGCATAACCAAAGGGAAAGATTTAAACTTAAAAGGTTTAAGTCTTCGAAACGGGTCAAAAGAATTATGCGCATAGATTGAGTACTAGCCGCGTAATTCATAAAAGTTACAAACCCGAACTATAGATTTTGAGTTAAGCATGTTGATGTACGCTGAATGGTTAATTAGAAACAAGGTTGTAAACTTTTAAAACAAATGGGTCGAATAAATGAAGTAAGAAATTATAAACTAATCGTTTATAATTCAGGTTTCATATGCGGAAAATAGGATAAATTGATGCGTATTTTTATTACAAACGCGTAGGAAAAAGAATCACCTAAAACGGACCTGTAGATAAGAAGTTATGACACTTTAAAGATCGTTTTATGATTAAAACCATAGCTGGGAAAAAATGCAGGTTTCAGCAACAACACTGCTGGAAAATCATCTCCCCCGCGACACGCGACAGGGAGCAGTAATACTAGGGCGACACGCGAGGGCGCTCGCGGCACGCGAAAGATCAAGAGGAGTCTGTCGCGTGGCGCGACAGACTTAATTCCGAAAATTTATTTTGTTTTTGATTGTTCGATACTAGAACTTGATTATACCATTATTTAAGATATCGAAACTAACTTTTAAGTTGGTTTTGATCATAGGTGAATGCCATGATGTCCCGGATGAAGATCAAGCTCATTGAAGAACCGAACACGATCAAGATACAAGCTTCCGCACATGGTTTCGTCGTCATTTAAAAACGACGAATTTATACATATTGTATTGTATTGTTTCAAATCTGAAAATGTTTTAATTTAACCGTATTTTCAATGTACATGTAATTATAATTACATGTTTACTTACGTAATTAATATGAAAACCCTAAAATAATAGCAAGGGTGTTACAAGTTGTTATATATGTTTTTGTTTGGTTAAGATTCACTTACAAGTTAACATATATATATAAATCGTGGGATTGGGTTGTTGTATATGTTGTTGTTTAGTTTCTCTGTGCCTAAGGTTGTTGTAATTTGTGGCCTTTTGTACTTTAAACCTTGGATTTGTACATTTAAGATAATTGACGATTATTGGACATTTATAAAGGTTATAATGAGGTGAAATTTTTGGGCACGACAACTGAGACGGTTCGAATAAAGCAACCGGTTGTCGCCAAATCTTTAAGCCTTATGATTTATGTTCGATTTGCTTTTTTATGCTTGTTTATTTGAATTTAGATTTGGAAGGTGAAGGGAAACGATGAATGCATCGTGGTTATGGCTTTGGTGGCTATGGCCACTTGGAATTGGGTTCTAATTACACCAATGTCTATGAGCCTATTGTTCGGATCCTTATGATTAATTTATGATAATTTTTGCATTTTTAATTATGCCGAGTATTTTGAAGTTTTCACAAGGCTATAAAAGAAACTTGAGGTCGTTGTTGAATCTAACCGCCATATCACGTTGAAGCTCAATGGGTTGGTGCCATTCAAAAGAAATAGGCTGAGCTACAGGTATTCATTGACGCGATCTGTGCGCGCCATGAAGAAGACATAAGATCACACCAATAGTTGTTGATCGAAATATAGGTGTGTGTGCGCGTGCACGGGGTGTGGATGCATGAGTGTGCTTTTTTTTTAAACCAAGATTTTTAATAATTTAATAAATTATATGTGTGTGTATGTGTGTGTACATATATATAAATTAAAGCCCTTTAGCTACCTTTCAATGATCTCATGAAGTCCCCCTAAGGTATTAGCATGTGATTCTTTCAACTCAACACTCTTTTTCATTTCTACAATTTCATCTGCACATAATAAACATATAGTATGTGTATATTTTGGAATCAATTATTTAACCACAAAACCAAAACTTATGAAACAAATTAATAGGAACTTAATTATTTTGGCAATACCTCCCGTTCATGATTACGATTTTCCAATTACTCCACTTTCATTTTATCAATAATTGGCACTTCTTTGATTACGCGTAGCTTGTTCAGTAGCGACTTTGCTGCTTCTTTCTCATGAATAATTTGATTGTGCGTCTCTTCCAATTTTCCTTGCATTTCTCGGATAGCATTCCACAACTTTATGATTTCTTGTCCCTTTCCTTCTTCAAGATCGATATGTAAGTAACATAAAACGTTTAGAAAATAACTTTTTTTACTATTAGAATGTTAATCTCTGTTGGATATATAAAAGATGTACCATCAAATGCTTTTTAAAAGTCTAATCTCCATGTTAGCTCTTCACTTTGTTTCTCCAGCTTGTGTCTTGCTTCAAAAAATTTAAAACTTTTGCAGATAAATTTTGAGTATATTACGCTCCAGTAATAAAAAAATACAATGTTTTATGGGAATAAGAACCTCCTCTTAAGAAGGAAGTGGCTTACAGAAGCCATGTTTTGCAAAAAGCGGAAGGAGTTGTGCAGGTGGTGGGTTTTTTTATGATAAAATGACATTCTGGAACTAATGAGAAAGATGATAGAGAAATGTGTTTGATCTAGAAAAAGAAGACACTTGTCATGAAAAACATGCTAATAGCAAAAAAGAGAGTAGGCAAAAAAAGTTCAAAATAATTTAACTATGCTGGGTAAAAAATGAAAATCATGTTAACAACAAAGAGAGAGTAAATAAAAAAAATCTCAAAATAATTTAACTATACTAGGTAAAAATAGATTAATTTTTTTTCCATGACACTATTCATCAGCCATGGCTAATTAAAATAAAAATAAAATAAAAATAACCCTAAACTAAAGCAACCGTCCTCCTCTTTGTCTATCTCCCCTGTTTATTTTGCCTCAACTTTTAACTTATTGACTTAATAAGTTGAAAAATAAAGTTTGGCGAGAAGGACTTTTATAGGCTTTTTGAAAAGTGAGAATTCAAAACACAAAACTCCTTTTGGGGGATAAATTTCCCATTAAACCCCTCTAACTACCACCTGGATCTGCCGCCTTTAATTCATCTGCATTCCCATTCAATTATCTTTCAATCAATTACCCTCCAACTATCGCCTTCATCAATCAATCTTTTTTTTGGTAAAGGGTTACTCCGGTTAATTTTATATCAAACCAAAAAAACACAAGTGAGAAGCAAAACACACTCCTCAGTTCTCCTGAAAGACATGCCTAACAGGAGTTACCACAAAAAAAAAACAACTAAACGACAACCAATACACCCATAACAAAACTATCCAATACAAGGCACAAGCGCAATAACAAATCTACCAATAATCAGCCACAGTCGTCATCCGCCATCATCAATCCCCGAGGGAGCATCCATTGCTAGCACCATTCGATCCTCCAACTACCTCTTTCAAACGGAATTCAATTACCCCCCATTTACCATACCAGCTTCGTTTATGTATCCAACTCTCTATAGATCTACCATTAAACCTTTACATCTCAACAACAAAACAAAATCACCCATCTCTGCTGTTGCTCGTTGTTGCCGGAGAGAGAATCATCTGCAAAAGGTAATAAGCTAGCCCAAACACACCCTATTTATGTGAAGTTTACATCTTGTTTTGGTGATTAGTTTGCAAATATGTGTTTGTGTTGGGGCTCGGCTTCTTGTTTACAAGCTCAGTAGAGTCAAAAGCTCGTTTATTCTTATACACATTTCAATATCTATAAAAAGTTAAAAATAATATATTTTAAAGGCACCTAATGCAGGATGTATGTATAAACTACAGAAAAAATAATTTATAAAGTAGCTGATGTTAAAATTTGGATTGTAATCTATCTGTATATGCTTTAATTTAACCCAGAACTACAGAAAAAATAACTTATTGGCTTACAAGTTAACCCAAACACTTTTTTCAGAAATTCCTTTTCAAAAGGTCCTTTTAACGAAAGTCCTAACGGTTATCAACGCATGCTCAATTTGTTATAAACATGTAAAAAATTATTAGAAAAAATTTAGTTAAATTTCAGTTAATCAAAATACAAATACAATTATCAAATTGAATTACTGAAACAAATTAACACTTAGTATTAAAACCCTAGCTTGTATTCAAAGTAAAAAGCACATATATGATTAATACAAGGAAATTTACATCTGTTAATCTACCCTCCAACTATATGAAACCAGTAAACTAAAGTGGTCCATAAGAAGTTAAATACCAATCATTGAAACCCTAACATATTCTTGTTAGAACTCGTTTTAATCTGAACATCACACGTACTCTACGATTTATTTTTTTCTTATCAATTTTTATTTGTAAATTGTTATACTATTTATCTCTTGAGGTTGCTATTAGTGTAATTTACCTTTTTTATAGATTATAATAATACTCTTTAAAAGCGACCCATTGTATTATGTAACACCCCAAAATTTTATAAAAGTATTGAATAAACGAGAATAAGCTAACTAGGAAATAAATAACCCAGTTAGTTAGGAGTCTTGTAGTAACACATGAATGAATTAAAAAGCCTAAATCATAAACTAAATGAAAGTTGAGGGGCTTATGTGTAGAACTTGAAAGTTAATTTAATTAAAACAAAATAACACACACCAAACACACACAAAGGTGTGTCTGGTCGATCAAACAACAGGGGGCGAACAAGAGCTCCCTCACCAAACCCTAACTTGTGCTAAATTGATCAAATTGGGGCTTCAAATCAGTTCCAAATCAATTCTCAAGCACGAAATAGTGATCTCCTCTGAAAAGGGATCATAAGGTATGTAATTTCTATGCAAAATCTTCACCCAAATTTCTGAGTGAATTCATGGAATTCAGGATTTGATGTTGCATGTTAGTTGTTTTGAATGAAATAGTGTCTAGGGATAAACCCTAGTCAATTACTTGTTGAAATTTTGCCTAATTCTTGTGAAATCCATAATCACCATTGAAAGTGATAGATGGGTTTGTAGAAGTATGATGAACATTAGGATTATGATGTTATCTTAGTATAAATTGGGTTCTATGAAACAAGTTTAGATTGAGTAATATGAAAATTGATGTGAATTAGCCTAAATTGATATTTATCTTGGCTAAATAACAAGTGTTGAACTTCATTATAAATTGTGAAGAATTTTACCCTTAAGGTGTTTGTGAAAATGCCTAAAAGAGGATTAAAACTAGAAATTTGAGCTAAAACGCGTGTTTGTATAGTTATGGCAAATTATGCGTATTATGTAAACAAAAGAGTTCTAAACGGGTTGTGATTGAACTCTATAGGAAAATAAACCAGAGCGTCAAGTGGACAAGTCGGTGGTCGCGCTTGAAATGGGTGCTTGAAAGGTACGTGACTTGTCGTCTCGTTACATTTATGTAGATATACCTAGTCGTAGATATGTTTAATATTGATATGGTGAAAATGATGACGTTTGGCATGTCAATGAAGTGGTGTAACTCACTCGACAACCAAACGGGTCAAACTAGTTAAATAAATATGCTTGTTGATGTTATTGTTTAAAATAGCCAAGTTGGAACGTCATTGAAGTGATGGCTTTCACTCGACAACCAAACGGGTTAAGATTATGCATTGAAATAATCATGAATGAAGGGACTTGAGAGTCTCATAAGTTGTTAGTATTGAATTAGTGTAACATACACATTTGAAGCGTCATTGAAGTGACGAAGTTCACTCGGCAGTCAAACGGGTCAATATAAAGGTTAGAAGTAGTTTGGTTTGTCATTGAAGTGATGGTTTCCACTCGACAACCAAATGGGTCAAATTATGCTTTTGAAATAACCATGTGTTAAGAGAGTTGAGAGTCTCATATCTCGTTAGTGTTGGGTATAGAACGCCAAGATTTATAAGCTCGGGGACTTGGGTAATTGCATCTAAAAGGTTTTAGAATGAGAAATTGGTATTATGCACATATAGCTAATGGGTCGAATAATTGAAACAAGGATTTTGTAAACCATGTGCTCGTAATTCGGTTTTTATAATGTTAGGATCGGAGGCTCTCATGATTGTGTTTGTTTGTATGATTTGAACAATGAATGAATATGAAACAATGTAAAGTGCAGCGGAAATGATTACAAACTTTATAAACACAATCAAGGAAGAAAATAGTTTAGATAAACAAATGCTTTTCATCAGTTAAAAGATTACAAAGTAATTCAAAAGATTACAAGAATGCTTACAAACTAAGCTCCCCCTCAGCCTGATACTACAGTGGTTGGTTGTACAAGATGAAAGGATTGAATTGAGGAGAAGAACTCTCTCAAAACGAATCAAATGTAACAGTACAGGGTACTGTTCCTTTTATAGACAATTCAATCCATTGATGCATTTCAGCTGATGTCACCATGAAAGTGACGTCTAACAACCTAACAAACTCTATCCACTGATCTATAACTACTGACCATATAGACACTGATTACATTCTAAATACTGATGTATAAACACTGATTCTTCATTCCAGTGATGTAGTCAACCACTGATGTTGAGCATCAGTGCTTTCTTCAAAGGGTGATCAGACCTTGAATGGGCAGTGCTTTAACTCTTTAGCAGTGCTTGGATTCCGTCAGTAGGTTGAGCTTCAGCCTTTAAACTTCATCAGTGCTTTGGCTTAACAGTAGTTTATAGGATCAGCAGTTGTTGACAAGGGCAGTACTTGGAGCATATCAGATGTTGGATCCACTGTCAAGGGGAAAGCTTAATGTAAACTGCTGTTTATGATGAATCCACTGTTTTGAACCAGTTTTGGCTTTACATCATCTGTTCCTCTGTAGGGTTCAATCCCAACAATCTCCCCCTTGAACAGATGATGCCAAAACACTTCATTATTCAGGATCTTTATTAACTCATCAATAATTCCCTAACTTGTCCTTTGAATTGTAATTCAAAGTTCATGGAATCTGTGTCATCCTCATCCCTGCACAGTGTAAGCTCAAGGAGATCTTGCAAATCTTCAACACCCAGGCCAAGTGTTGTTTCCCTTGATATATGCTTCACTTCACCATTGGATCTGAACAAAGTCAATACGTGGGTCTTTTGATTAGACATCCACTTTAGTATTTTTGAATCCAATGGGTTTCTTGGGAGATATTTATTTGAATGATGAGTTAGGAGATCTAGGCCTGGTGATGACAACTTTGAGCAGTGTCTTGAGATTTTGATGTTTCTTGTAGTTCTGCTCTAAGTGTCTGAAGAACCATCTTTATGATATATTCTTCTGAATCTTAGTCTTCTTTTGGGTATTTCTGCATCCATTCTGCTTTGTTTCCTTCTTTGATGAAGGATGGCAGTAGGTGGTATTTGTGGTGGTGGTGATGTTTTAGATGTGGCTGACTAACAGTTGTTGAAACAACTGGTGTTTCAACCACTGTTGCCATTACAGCAGATGTTGTGACATCTGTTGTCTTCTGCCTTTTGGCTGGTGGTGAGGGTGGTAATTGTAACAACTCTCCTCAAAAGTCCTAATTAGTATTTTAATTTGGCCAATAGGAAACCCTAATTGAGAAACCCAAGTGATTCTGAACAAACCCTAAAATTTTCAGAACAATCGGAATCAGGATCAGGGCCCCTAAAACTCAAGGCGGGTATACCCTAGTTAACGATTATCTAAATTTCTCGTTGTCAAAATTTGAAATTAAGAATCTGTCAAGTCAGCAAAGCTAGTCCCAACCGTGGCTACTCTATAAAAAATAGGTGACCCTTACGGACCGTAAGGGTTGAGTCTTACGGTCCGTAAGGGGGGGCAAAATTCGGGTATAAATAGCAGACATTGGCAATCGAATTTTGGTATTGAAACGACGTAAATTTGTTTTACGTAGGCTGAGTTATAACAGAAACAATCCACAACACACACAAAACCTCGAAACGCTGCCGCAATCAGGGTAATAACTCGATCGCTATTACGATTCAACGTCCGATCGATTATAACGATCCAACGATTGTTTAAGTGCCGCTCAAATTGAGTTTATACTTTGTTATTCATCGTGATTTCGACTTGAATGTTTGAGTGCTGTTCGAACTCGGACTATACTCTATCATTCGTTGTGAATCCGCTGAATTGTTAAGTATTGCACTTGTAAATCGTTGTGAGGGTTTAATCTCGTGAATTGTCGTAACTGCTGTATTAGTTACTAACCTGTTTGTGTGTGCATTGTTATTTAAATTAGGTTAATCAAGGCTAATCAGTAGGCTTATACTCTGCTCGTTAAATCTACAATGTGAGTCATTCTCTTTTTACCAACTGTTTTACAAAACTCCAAGTTATTTTAAAAGTTATAATTACAGGGATTAAGTTTATGTAATCACCAAATTACAGCCGGTATGTGGGGTATTGTGCACATTACTACTGTTGTTATCACTTTAGGTGGACGAACCTAATTAGTGATATTCGTCACCCTTGGGGCAGCCAATGGGTGATATGACCACAGTCACCGAAATGAGTCGAGTGACAAATACTGTGGGTAGTTGGTTTGATATCAGAAACATTGTAATCTCTCTTAATACTGTGAATTATAACAAATAAGTCGTTTTAGTAAAACTGAATGATTCACTCAGTATTTCCCTGCTGACAAAAAAACCTTTTCAAACATGTTTCAGGTGATCTGTTGTGAGCAAAGGAAAAGTGCCGTGGAGCACTACAAGCTTAGAAAAGTGGCTCAATGTAAATAAATAAAGAAACATGTTTTGAGAAATAAAGATTTCCCAGTGAAATCACTTTATTGTAAATTATGGGATTTATCCCTATATTATATATATAAACGAGCAGTTTTAATATTAAACGATCCTGCTTAAAAAGACTTCCGCTGTCACTTAATTAGATACCACGGGATTTCCTGCCTCGCGGCTCTGGCCCGGGTCAAACCGGGGCCGAGGGCCGTGACAGGAAAAGGTGGTATCAGAGCCACTGATTTAAGCTTACTATTGATTTTAGCCTATTAAAGTAATTGAGAGATACTTAGGAAATTTAATTGCGATTCTGTGAAAACATGTTTTATTTGTTAGTACATTACGTCTGTAGCTTCCGTCAGCATGTAGTCATATTGTGTATTCTGTGTTTATGTATATTGTCTGTATGTATGTAGTTAGCATGACAACTCAGGAATAGGTTTTGTATGTAAAAGTGTTGAGATCAACCCGTCCGGATGGTAATACGCACGTATGGCAATACGCACGTATGGCAATACGCACGGATAAGTCATACGCACGGGTAGCCCACCCGCACATACAACACTTATTAGTATCCTGAGTTTGTCTATAAATAGGAGGTCCGGTGCAACTTTGTTAGAACTTTTGACACGCACGGATAGTCTGTACGTCTACCGGAACTTTGTGATTTTCAGAACAATTAATAGAACGAACAGACAAGCAGTTAAACGTTGAATTCTCTGTTGCACAAATCTGTGATTCGTCTTAATGGATTCCGCACATTAAGACGAAATCGATTCATCTTGTTCCTACGATCAGATCCTGTATCAACGGGACCAACAAGTGGTATCAGAGCATCCAGGGAGCTGAATCGAGATCAACAACACCGAATTCACCGGAATTCAAGCTTTATTCACTGATCGAAGTCAAATTTCACCGGAGATTCGACATCTGTTGCCGATTTGATTCAAATTTCACCGGAAATTTGACAGATTTCTTCTACATCTACTTAGTTTTTACATCTGTTCTTCATTCGTCACCATAAAATCAGAAAAACTTAAAATTGAGCAAGAATTTACGGTTAAAATTTGTTAAAACTGATATAAATTGATTCGCAATCATTCAAAGTATAATCCTACTCAGTTTCATAATCAGATTCAACCTAAATCTAGATCAAATTCATCGAAAATCATGTTTATCTGTTCGTATTTGATGACGTCACTCACCCGTGCGGACAGCTGTCCTAACGGATCGGATTAGTTAGTTGCTGAAAGTTGTTTGCTGACATCATCATTGTTACAAGCACGGATTACAACCCGTGCGCATAACCTGAAAAGTCAAAAGGTCAAAGCTACTCACGATAATCCGTGCGGATAAGCTTTGTCACCATCCGTATTTCTACTCGAACGGATAACCATCCGGTTCAAGTGTTTGAAATTTTTAGAATTTGTAAAAATTGTCTAAGTGTTTGAAAATTGTTTCAGGTATTTGAAAATGGAAGAATTCATGAATCCCTTCAGTGAGATGTATGCTTTCGCGGGTAATTCCGGAGACGATATTTCTAACCATTCAAATGATAATCCGAACTCGAAGAAAACTTTATCCGATGCCCTAAGTGTTGAAAGCGCATACGGTACATATAATAAACCACCAAAGCTAATGGCAATTGAAGAGTCTAATCGGTGGGCAAAAAGATTCGAAGAATGGCTGAAAGCTTTCGCATATCAGAGCTGGAAGAACTTAAAGAACGGTTATGCTGCAGAAAGACAAGATTGTGAGAATTTGTCAGAAACTGAATCCGTAGAGAACTTTATAGCTGAACAAAAATGCATCGCTTTGATTCACCAGTCCGTAAGAGACGACATTATTTCACCCATTGAATACACAAACGCAAAAGATCTATGGGAAAAGTTAAATAAAAAATGTGTAGGAAGTGCAGAAATAATCAAAACAAAAAGAAATTGCTGCGAAAGGAGTTTGATTTGTTCCGATGCTTAAAAGGTGAATCTGTTTGTAAAATGATTGAAAGATTTGGACACTTAAAGTTGGAATTGGCAAGGCACGGAATAAACTATTCTCAAGAGGAGCTAGTTGACAAACTGTTCGATTCACTACCAGAAGAGATGGATTGGCAGTACTATGCACTGATGTTAAAGAACACAATCAAAGCTGAAAGTCTGACCGTCGACTTGCTGATTGAAAGACTAGAAAGTCATGAATTGGAGATAAAGAAAACACACAAAATAAATCATTCATCATACCAACAAAACATGGAGTTGTACTATCCAAAGAGTATGATTCCCAAAAATGTTTCTCCAAGAACTGCTTTCTCCGCTGAAAATACAAACACTTCAAGTAAAGAAAGTCCAAGTTCAAACAGTGGTTTTCATGGAGGTTTTTCATCCAATACTCCAAGACAGGGATCTTCTTCAAATTCTTCAAGTCAACAACAATCTTTTCCTAAGAACGTGTTTTCTTGCAACATTGCGGTAGATTTGAAGAATGCTCAAAATTTTGATGAGGAGTCGGCCAAACAGCAGATGATCTTTCTAGCATCTGTGTTGGAGTCGTATGAAGGGTTAGTAGCCGGGAAGATAGGTAATACCAATCTGACGAAAGAAGATTATGATCAGATTGATCCCGAGGAAATGGAGTTAATCGATATTCGTTGGGCTATGGCCAGTGCTGTTCGTAGAGCACAACGCTTCATGGAAATTACCGGCAGAAAGACAATTGGTGGTGCATCTACTAAGCTGGGGTTTGATAAATCGAAGGTGACATGCTTCAAATGTAAGCAGAAAGGTCACTTCAAACGAGAATGCAGAAATGCATATGCTGATGAGTCAGAAAACCCTTTCAGAGATGATTATTACAAGAGAGCAATCTATCACCAGAATAAATCTGAGCCACCTAGATTGAAGCAAGTTGAAGACAACAAAGAGAAATCTAGAGCTCTTGCTGTGATCCATGATGACGAAGGCTATAATTGGGTTATGCATTCGTGACGAAGATTATTCCTTTTAAAGACATTAGAACTGAAGAAGAAAAGCTCGTCAACCGAAGAATGAAAGCCCAAACCAGAATGAGCAGAATTTATAACACATACAGAGAAGCTAAAAGAGCAAAAAGATGGGATGCCGACAGAGAATGTTACCTTGATCCTCAAGGAAACATTGCAGTTGACCCAGATTCCATAAGTGTTGATGCTCTTACCCAGCAATTTGCCGAGGAAGAAGAAGCGTGACAAAGAGAATGGTGGGGAGGTGGTGATGAGAAACAAGTAGAGAAAGAAGAAAAAGTCAAAGAAGCAGAATAGAAGCCAAAATCAAAGAATGCTGATGATGGGATCATTGATACATCACAAGAGCTAACAGCTGAAAACTTGAGGAAGATGGCTGAAAAAGTTCTTGCAGCAAAAGAACTTGAGGTAGTTTCTAGTTCTGGAACTAAGTCCACAAACAAGGTCAGTTCAAATGGTACACTTGAGTCAGGTAAGAAAGATAAAACTGAAAATGACTGCAAAAATTGCATAAAAGAGTGCAAAGTTTGTAGTACAATCACTTACCTCAGTGGTAAGAAGGTTGAAGAGTTGACTAATAGAGTCAAAAGTGTTGAAAATCAAATCTTAAACCGTGACAAAATGCTGAAAGCTTCAAATGATAGATCAAAGGAATTAGCTGAGAAAATTGAAAATGATAAAAATGACATTGAAAGAATAAGAAAAGAAAAGAAAATGAAAAGTTGATTCTTGAAAATCGTAAAATTTCTGAAAATTTTGAGAAGCTAAAGCGAACGGTTAAAGATTCTGATGAAAGAAATGGTAAAACAACGAAAGAAAATCTTCAACTATCAGGGGTTCTTCGAGTAAAAGAAGAGTTAATCAACCAACAACTAGATGAAATTGCGAAATTGAAGCTTCAGTTTGAAGAAGCTAAGATTGAGAATGAGTGTATTAATTTGAAACTGAACAGTTACAACTCTGCAAGCTTTGTTTTGCAACACATTGTTCCAAAACCCATTGGAAAAAACAAAGCTGGCGAAGATGTATACTGTGATGGAACTGGGGTGGGGTTTCATCAAGTTCCGCCACCTGTTCTAAATAATTTTTCAAAGAAGCAATCAGGGTTGGTTAATGATGAAGTTGAAACAAATGAGATAAAACTGCCAGAATCAATTGATGTGACATTTTCTTCATCATCATCCGATGACAGTGTTCAAACTGAGATCATAAAAGGCATGGCTGAAAGTGTCTTGGATAGTGATTCGACTGAAGATGAAGAATGTTTTCTGAACAATTACATTCCGAAACCAAAATCTAAAAACAACTTAAATGATGAACCGGGTCTTGTGATGTACAAGATGTCTGGATCTGATAAGTTGTATTCAGACTTTGAGTTTCCACTGGAGAATGTTAATGTGAACAAATTGAAAAATGTTTTCAAACTGGTTGAAATTGATTTGTCTGAAATAGACGGTTTGAAACAGACAAAGAGACAAATGAATTTTGAAAAAGATAAAGCTTACTATAAGAAACCTGTTATTCCACCACGTTTTTCTAACAACAATCAAAATAAATGGTCTGGAGGATATCAGGGTAGTAAGAATTATCAGAAAAAGAATGTTCAGAACAAGAAGTTTGCTGTGAAAAAGGTGTTTGTGAACAGTTCAAGTTCACTTTCTGATGAGGAATCTAAAATTTTTTCAAAATCAAACAAAGAGTTCTTTGAAAAGAAGGCTTCACAGCCTCAGTCTGAAAGCTCAAGTCGGGTAGTTGACACCCGAACATGCTTCAAGTGTAATCAAGTTGGACATATTGCACGAAAGTGTACCAACTTGAAGCCAAAGACTGAAACTGTGAAGAATTCTATCAAGAGAGATGTTGTGAAAGGAAAGGCTCCATTGATTGTTGAGAAAAATGTTTTGAAAAATGATAACACCAAGATCAAAACTGAATCTGTTAAGAATTCGGTATCTAAAAATGATAAATTTTACCAACGGGTTGCATCACCTCAACAAACATGGAAGCCAAAAGTTGTTGAAAAGAAAGTTGATTCACCAAAGGTGTCTGAAACTGAAAAATCATCGTCTTCAACCAAGAAGATGTATGTACCTTTGAAGTTGTATGAGAAACAAAAATCGACTTCTGAAAAAAAGTATGTGGTGAAGAAAAATCAACCAACTGGTCAACCTCAAAAAGACGAATTTTTCTTATTCAAAGAGGTTGAAGTTGGGACTGCTGAAAGCCTTAAAATAAATGATAAAAACTTTCCGCCACTTTACACTACAACAACTCACCTTAATTTCAAGTTACCCGAGTCAAAAGAGGCTTGGGTAGCATCAAAATCTTATTAAATACTTTTGATATGTGCAGGAGCTTCCGAGATCCGTTTCACGTTGGATTATGGATAGTGGAGCTTCTCGGCACATGACGGGAAAGACAGCACTGCTGTATGATGTCAGAAATATCAATGGAGGTTATGTAGGGTTCGCGGGTAACCAAGGTGGTAGAATTGTTGGTGAAGGAACGTTATCCAACGGGATCGTCACGTTTGAAAGAGTTAACTACATTGCTGAGATGGAAAATAATCTGCTAAGTATCTCACAGATTTGTGACCGGATGTATACTACTCACTTCACAGACAAAGAGTGTTTGATTTTGAAACCAGGCTTTGTTATTCCTGAAGAATGGATCATTATGAGAGCTCCTAGAGTGAATGATCTGTATGTTTTAGACATGACTGTAGCAACTACAACAACGGGTCAAGCACATTGTTTTGTTTCGAGAGCAACGGAGAAAGAATCAAAGTTATGTCATCGTAAGATGGGGCACATTCATCTTCGAAAAATGAATCATCTGGTGCATAATGATTTGGTTCTGGGAGTTCACATTAAAGGTTTCCATCTGGAAAAAGAGTGCATTAGCTGCTTAAAAGGCAAGAAAAAGAAAAAGTCACACCCCAAAAAGCAAGTCAATTCAGTCTCAAGACCTTTGGAGAGACTTCACACGGATTTATTTGGTCCTGTGAATGTCAAAAGTATTACCAGAGAACTTTATTGTCTTGTGGTTACTGATGATTATTCCAGATTTTCATGGGTATTATTCTTGAATTCGAAAGAGGAAATGTTTGACAGTTTGAGCGGGTTGTTCAGAAAGATTGAAAATTTGTACCAAAGGCGTATCAGAAGAATTAGAAGTGATAATGGTACTGAGTTCAAGAACTACAAGATGGAAGAATATTGTGATGAAAGAGGTATCTTGCATGGGTTTAGTGCTCCGTACACTCCGCAGCAGAATGGAGTAGCAGAACGTAAAAACAGGACGCTAATCGAAACGGCCAGAACAATGCTTGCTGATTCAAAGTTACCGATAAATTTCTGGGCAGAAGCAGTTTCAGCCTCATGCTGTACTCTCAACAGAGTTCTCACAGTCAAGAAATTCAACAAAACATGCTTTGAGTTGATCAATAACCGAAAACCGAATTTGAAGTATCTTGAACCGTTCGGGTCACCCTGTACAGTTCTAGAGCCTTTTGGAAAGTTTGGTCCGAAGAGTTTTGAAGGAATATTCGTAGGATATGCAAGTCCATTACGACGAGTCTTCGTTCCAAGTCTGAAGCGAATTATTGAAGCTCAAAATGTTGAATGTCAAGGTCACACAATGCCTCCACAGAATCTGGGCGACTCATGGCGTTTCAATTATGATGTTTTTGTGGGAGTCCTTCAACATGGAAGAAGAACCAGAGTTCTTTGATGAGTTGGATATTCTTAGAGAGCATGAAGATGAAAGATTTCCAGCAGAAACTTATCGAAAACGACAAGCTTCAAATGATGATAAGGCAGGTCCAAGCAATGCTGGAGAACATGACGATTTTGAAAATGATGTTGCTCAAGATAATCAGACGGTAGAGAATGTTAATCAAGAATCTGAAGACAGACCAATATTCGATCGTGATGATTCAGACTCTGAGGGGGAGCTAATCCAGTTTTCAAATCAAACTATTCCAGTTAGTGAACAAGTTGCTGATCAAAACGTCACAAATTTGGAGAGCGAAGTAGATGTTTCAGGCGAGGTGATGCCAAGAACGCTTTCTTATCATCCGGAGGAACTGATAATCGGAGAACTGCAATCAGGCGTCCGCACTCGAAGACAGCTTGATCAAGGGCTTACATGTTTTTACACAAAAGTTGCTCCTTTACAAACTGAATTCTCATTAAGTTGTTTTATCTCGCAGATAGAACCAAGGACGTATAAAGAGGCGCTCACTGAAGATTCGTGGGTAAATGCAATGCAGGAGGAGTTAAGCCAATTCGAAAAGTTAGGTGTGTGGAAGCTAGTAGATTTGCCCGATGGTCACCGGAAGATTAATACCAAATGGGTGTTTAAATGCAAGAGGGATGATCGAGGTGTTATCATTCGAAACAAAGCTCGACTTGTTGTCCAAGGCTTCAGTCAGCAGGAGGGGATAGATTTCACCGAAGTGTATGCCCCTGTCGCAAGACTTGAAGCTATCAGAATCTTCCTTGCATTCGCATCATGGAAAGGATTTAAAGTTTTTCAGTTAGATGTGAAGTCGGCGTTTCTCTACGGCAAGGTGAAAGAGGAGGTTTATGTCGGACAGCCACCGGGCTTCACCGACCCAATTCACAAAGATAAAGTCTATCTCCTTGACAAAGCATTGTACGGCTTACATCAGGCCCCGAGAGCCTGGTATGAGACATTGTCTCAACATTTGTTAGCCAACCACTTCACTCGAGGAAAGATAGACTCCACTCTTTTCACAAAAGAAGTCGACGGGCATCTTCTGATTGTCCAAATTTACGTGGACGACATAATTTTCGGGTCCACAAATGAACAACTCTGCAAAGATTTTGAACAAGTTATGAAGCAGAAGTTTGAAATGTCTTCAATGGGTGAGATGAAGTTCTTCTTGGGACTTCAAGTTGATCAACTTCCCGAGGGAACTTTCATACATAAAAAAAAAATACGTTCATGATGTTCTGGAGAAATTCGGGATGTCAGGAATGTCACCAATGTCCACCCCATTAGCGACGAACCATGGGATAAACCCTGATCTCACCGGAGAGAAGGTAGATGAAACATTGTATTGTTCCATGATCGGCTCGTTAATGTACTTGACGGCATCAAGACCGGATATTATGTACCCAACCTGCCTCGCGGCTCGATTTCAGTCAAATCCTAGAGCTTTGCACATGGTAATTGTGAAAAGGATTCTACGCTACCTGAAAGGAACTCCATCTCTGGGGTTGTGGTATCCAAAAGTTGGCGACTTCATGCTCGAAGGATATTCTGATTCTGATTTCGGATGCTGCAAAGTGAATGCTAAATCAACTACAGCGGGGTGCCAGTTTTTCGGACCACGATTGGTCACCTGGCAATGCAAGAAGCAGACCTCTGTCGCGTTATCCACTTGTGAAGCTGAATATGTATCTGCTAGCAGCTGCTGCTCTCAGATCTTGTGGATCCAGCAACAGATGCGTGACTACGGTTTGCAATTTCTTAAATCCCCTATCTTTGTTGATAATGAGGCAGCAATTAACATAACAAAAAATCCTGTTCATCACGCTAAAACAAAACACATTGAAATTCGTCATCACTTCATCCGAGACTGTTTCGAGAAGAAGTTGATACGAATAGAGAAAATCCACACCGATGAACAAAAAGCTGACTTACATACCAAAGCATTTGATAAAACTCGCTTTAAATATCTTTTGAAACTTAATGGTATGAAGTTACTATCGGATGCGGAGGAAATTGTTGGCGTTGATGAAGGTGCCACTGTAGATGATGTTGAGAAACAATCTGCAATGGTTTGTCGAATTTTTACTTGTTTTGGTTTTTAGGGGGAGATAGTAGTTTTATTTTCAGAAAATACTAAAACAATAAAAAATTCGAAAAAGCCAAAAACATTAGAAAATTTCAAAAACCCAAAAACATGATAAAATTTCAAAAAGAGTTTGTGTAAAAAGGGAAAATGATAGTACATCATCTAGACGGTTACAGTACGCTAAAGAAATGGAAAGTTCAAATGCGTTAAACAGTCTCACTAATGATGTGTCGATAGGTTTTTACACATTTAGTAAGTTTGTTCGGGATATAAACCTAAAATCTTACTTGCTTATTTCGTGGGGAACATTACTTGGATATATAGGTAACCCCTGAAATCTCGTTTGAAAGATCTCATAATCTGATATACTAGGTCTTTATTCTCAATGATGTCTGGGGTATTATTCCGGGACTTCTGCTGAACGGTAGTTCTGACCTAGTCCTTGGATAATACTTTCTGCAAATGCTTGAAACATAGCATTAAACCCTCAGCATGCCGATGAAACAATAAAATTGATAGTCGCTGCTGTTGTAAGCAAAAAGATCCTCTAAAGGGGACACTCCTTAAAGTCGAAGCTGATATCTCTCTGCGTATACGGAAGTATCGACCTGAGATCCCTCGGCCCTCGCATACCTAAATTATGTACATATATCATTGTAGTATACTCACCTGTAAGACTGATTATTGGGATTCTGGATACGGGAGTATATTCAAGAGGTGGGACACACGTATAAGTTTAAGTCTCTAAAACACTAAAACCGTATCCTGAACAGATTGAAATGTGTGTAAGAATTTAAGATGGATCAGTATATCGACAATCAAGGTGAATTGTTTAATGTTTGGCATGAAATTAAGCTTAATGGTACTTGTAATTTGTTGGAAGCTGATATGATTCCCTAACACGCTCACCAAAAATATGTTTGTAAATAGTTTACATTTACTGTTCTTATATTTTTGTTTTTCATTTCTAGTCTTCTTGCTTCATTGAAAATCCCAAAAAGATTTTATTTTCTGTTTCATTTTCCGACAAACCAAAGTGGAGAGTTGATCTTCGGATTCGAAAGTGATAGAAGATGCAGGAAGTTTCTGGGATGGAAGATGAGTTTGGAGCTTATCATACCTGTAATTGAAAAAGTCAAACACAAGTTCATTAAGTTGATACTTGTAATTTTTCAGAAAAATGATTAAAACAAAAATCTCCAAAAGTCAGTATGTTTTTGTTTCAGGTCAACCAAGGTCATTAAGTTGGACTTGGTCGACAAATTAAGTACCTTGGGTCATTAATTTGAACCAAGCAACTTAAGTGGATTTCTAAAAACTGACAAGAGTTGAGAAAAATCAAAGTTTCCTTTGAAAAGGTTAAAGTGTGCCTCATTCGGATGTTCATCCGGACGGGTAGCCATACGCACGGATGGCAATGCGCCCGGGTGACAATACGCGTTTGTTGAGAGTATAAATAGAGGGTCAAAGAGTCAGTCAAAGCTATCCGCACGCACACTACTTTTTCTCTCTCACACTTTGACTTTCTGATTTCGGAATTCTTTGCACGGATCTTTGTTTTTGTTGGATTACACAACATTTACAATGGCAAAGGTATGTTCTTCTAACTCAAATCTGCAATAATTTGTTGTTTGCTATCTGTTCATCGCGTACCTTTACTTTCGGAGCTTTAATCGTAGATCTAGCCTGTGTTAGTTTGTTTTGTCATGAATAAATCATAGGGTTTTACTCGGAATGCTTAGATCTAGGTTTTTACCGGTTTAATTTGTGTTATAACATGTTAAAATATGGTAGATCTGATGTTTGGACGGTACATAGTGTCGGCTAGGTTTTTGTGAAATTAACCTGTGAATAGGATGTTTTAGACAACATTGAACATAGGGTTTTGATCACGTTGACATCCTTTGTGTAGATCTATGTTCAATTTTAGATTTTGCCATTGAAATTTTTTGATGTTCTTCATCTGTGACTTGTATCCGTGACAAAGTCATGCTGTACGCACGTATGACAATCTGTGGCAAAGTCAGGCTGTACGCGCGCATAGCAATCCGTGGCAATTTCATATTGTACGCACGGATGGCAATCAGGGGCAACGTCATATTGTATAGACGGGTGGCAATCCGGGGCAATGTTATGTTGTACGCACGGGTGGCTATACGGGGTATAGACAAGTTGTCCGCACGGACAACTTATCCGCACGGATAAGCCATGCGTACGGATAACCATTCAAGTGTCATACCATACAATAAGTTCTTTTTCTGTCAGAATATTTTGAGCTCCCAAATTATTTCTTAAATGAATAAAAATTTCTGCAGGATTGGGATAAAGCTCATAATATATATTGTATATTGGATGAAGTATATACCGAAAATACAACAGTTCAAGATGTTGCGAAATTCTTGAGAGAGAGCAGAATCTCTAAGGCCTTAACTGATAAGACAGTAGCTTATGAATCTCATGTGAAATGATTTTGGAGTGCTGCAAGATATGAAGAGAGTGATAAAACCATTTATTCTACCGTATCTAAGAAGGATGAGAATGGAAGAGATGTAGATTTGGAGATAAAAGTGACAGTTGGTGTTATAAGGAGAGTGTTGAATTTAGGAGACAATGATAGTGACCCAACTATAGTTTCTGAACGTCTAGTAAAAGGGTTGTGGTATAGGATGGGTTTTGCTGGTAGTGTGAATGGGAGGATGAAGAAGACAAGTTTTAGCCACGCTTATAAGTTCATGGCTCATTGTGTTATACATGCATTGTCACACAGAAAAGGTGGATATGATGAAACTCAAGATTACATCATGAATATCAATGCTTGTCTTGTACTGAATAGACCGTACAATATCTCTCAAGTAATTTTTGATCACATGTCTGAGAATGTAAAGGATGGAAGCAAGAGGTTTCTTATGTATCCTAGGTTTGTCCAGATGTTGATAGATGATCAGTTTGAAGGTTTAGAAAAGAGAAGTAATGACATTTTGGGGTTGAGGCACATGACACCAGACACAATCAGCAAGTTGATCAAAGGTCCAAATCCAGGAGCAAAGAGAATGATCTGCAAAATTTCAAATCCAAACTATGTAGCTCCAGAGAATGATGCGTGGAGACATGAAGACAACAATTCTGATAATGAAGAAGATAAGATGAGTTTGTTCTATAAGAAAGATACAAGATGGTGGTGTATCAAAGATGGAAAAAGAAAGAGAACTCCAAAGACGTCCCCTGCAGTTTCTATTCCGAAGAATGTGAAAAAGGGTATTGTGAAAGGGGGAGTCACAAGGAAATTAGAATTTTATATTGTGAAAATTTCTAATAAATGTGTCAAACATCTGTTTTGCAGGGTCTTCTGGAAAACAGCAGCACAAGTTGATAGATGAAACAGTTCTGGAACCGTCAGCTGTTATTCAAGAAGGAACTGAGTTGTTATCACAATCTCTTCAAAGTTTCTTAAAGAAGAATGAGGATGCTGCTAAAGGTGTTAAAGATCAAGAAGGAGTCGTTCAAGATCTTTCAAGTGATGATGATTCTGAAACCACAATATCAGAATCTGAACTTGATCCACTTACTCTTGGCAAAGGAAAAGCTCCGTTAAAGAAGAAGTCTCCAAAGAAAAATAAAGGGTCAGACGAAGAAGATTCAACTTATGATCCTGAGAATCCAAAGAAACAAATCAAGAAAAGAAAAGCAGTTGTAGCTGGTCTTATTCCAAGAAGTGTTCGAGCAAGAAAAAGCGAAAGTCAAGTTCAAAAGGAACATGATGGTAAAGATACTCAACATGTTGAATCACCTCAACCACAAGAAACAGAAGCCGAAAAGCAGACTAGTCACGATGACTATATTGAAGTTACTGATGCTGGAGTCTCATATTCAGAATTTCCAAAAGTACCAGAAACTATAGAGATTCCAGAATCGTCCTCACGGCCAAGAGATTCAGATGATTTCTTCAGCAATATTCCACCTGCTTTAGGTGATCCTTTAGAAGATCTGAATTTTGATGATGATTTATTCAACAATGAAGCAGTGAGAGTTCTTGCAAAGAAAGTCAAAGATCTTGAGAAAGAAAAAGAAAAAGCTGAAAGTGAACGTGACCTTTTATTGAAGCAAGTGAACAAGATAATGAAAGCTCATGATCAACTTAGAACCGTGTTAATCCAGGATGAACACACCATGAAGAAAATAAAGGAAGACGGTGATAGTAATACTAAAGTGATTGAAGCTCTTATGGCAGAAATTTCTTCATTGAACAAGAATCTCCAAGATGTAAATCAAACACTCAATCAGCTGCTCAGTGAAATGAGTGAATCTACTTCAAATGAAATGAAAGTAATGAAGTTGGAGATGGAAGCCATGAAAGCTGACAAAGTGATGAAAGATGAACAACTCAAGATGTTATATTCTGTTGTGGAAAATCTTTTGAAAAAGGATGTTCATGCTGCTTACAATGAAATTGAAGTAAGAAAAGTTGAAGAGAGAAGACTTGAAAGAGAGCGAAGACTAGCTGAGGATGCTATCCAAAAGAACAAAAGTATAATTGAAGATGTTCAAGAAACTGGTGGCTCTTCAAGTCAAGTTGATGCAGAAATGATTGATGCTGAAAATGCTCAAGAACAAGTTGCTCAAGAACAAGTTGTTCAAGAACAAGTTGTTCAAGAACAAGTTGTACATGGTCAAGATTTCATGTTAGTTGGAGAGCCTTCTCAAATTATTGATTCTGATGAAATCATTCGTAGAGTTGCTGCTGAACAAAAGAAGAAAAAGTCCAAAGAGGTGTTGCTACTTGAATGGAAGACAAAGCAGTTTGTTCTTGTTGGTAATGCTTATATTGTGCCACTCAACGTAAAAGATGGTCTTTACAGAATGAAAATTATGAAAAGGAGAAAAGAAGCGAAGAAAGCTCGAGGAGAAGAAGTCAGTGACTCTGATGAAGAACTTCTTGTAGATGATGAAGCAGATGAAGATGAAGAGAAAGATGAAGATGAAGAGAAAGACGATGATGAGAAAGACGATGATAATAAGAAAGATGATGATAAGAAGAATGATGACGATGATAAAGGCTCTTCAGGATTGATTGTGAAGAATCCTATTGATGAACAAAGGATTGAAGAGTTTCTGAATGATCAGATCAACGAGCAAGAAGATGATGATCAGCAAGAAACTTCTACTTCCGGAAAGCAGCACATGGATCAGGTATTCATCACAAATCCTACCGTCATTTTCTTACAAGATAAAAATCAGGAAGTGATTGAGGTTAGTAGAACAAGGGAAGAGATGTTAGAAGAATTGGGTTTGCAAGAAGGTAAATTTAAGTTCGATATTGAAGATGAGATTCCTGAAACTTCTGAAGATGTATTTGAGCCAAGATATGCCTTTGAAGCTGATAATTACAATGATGTAATCGTTGAAGACGCTTCAGATTCATCTGATGATGAAGTTCATTTTCATTATTCTGGGATTGATGCAACATTTCCTTCGTTGACGGAAATGTTCAAAGATAGAAATGTAGATGAAATTAGAAGAAAGATAGTGGAGAAAGTGTCTGCAGAAGGTATTCCAGATACCATACCGAGAGAAAATCTTGCAGAAGAAAGAAAGAAATGGTACAAAGTCATGCCAAAAGAGAGAAAGAAACTTCGGGCACTTCAATTCTTTAAGCACGACAAAGAACTCTCTTGGGGTGACATTCTCTCTTGGGGATATTTGGAAGACTTAAAAGTTTATGCAATCAGAAGAGAACAGGGAGTACAGTATTTTGAGTTCTTGTCTGATATCAAAACTTTGCCTTGGTGGGATATAGATGAGCTGGTAAAAACAAAGAACATCAAAGAATTCTACCATGGGTTAGATGTGAAGCAGCACGATCAAAGATTATGGAATTATGTGAAGCTGCAAGCTAAGAAAAGATATCCTGATTGGAAACCACATTTTCCACAACAAATTGTCAGAATCTTAGATAGTGGTGAAAAGGATATTACTCTGGATATCAAACCTCCAAGTTGTTTGAAGAATATGCCTTTAAGGGCAATGGAGCAGGATTTCCACGATGAGTTTGAAGGTTGGTTGTATAATCAAACTACAGCTGAAGCAATAATCTCTTTAAATAACAAGTCCACAGGAGAAGCTAGAAGGATCTGTGTGTTAGATCCAATGTGGCTTGTTAATTGCTCAAAGAAAGATATCGATTGTCTATTCTACAACAAGATAGTTTACGAGAGACCTGATAGAGAGCAAGCGTTGCAATATCAAAAAGTTGTGGATGTTTGTTACGCAAAAGACATCAACTCTGGAAGATACTGGAAGACAAAATGGAGAGATATTGAGATTGATGAGTTCTTGAAAGTATACAAGCGTGAACAACGTTCTAAAAAGATTGCTGAAAGAGCTGCTGAGTTGGGAAAACGTAAATTGGGGATTGTTCCTCCAACAGATCAAACACCAATTGAGTCTGAAGAAAACAAAATTCCAAGATGGGAACGGAAGCGTGATGGAGATCCTGTCTACAGACATTGGTGGTTGACTGAGGGAAGACAAAAGAGAAAAAGAATGTTGGAAGAAAAAGCACAGAAAAGAAGAGAGAAAGCGCGAGAACGAAGACGCAACAGAAGGAATTAAAGACTATGCTGGAAGGAACTACAGCTACATCCGAGGGGGAGTCTGTTAGTACATTACATCTGTAGCTTCCGTCAGCATGTAGTCATATTGTGTATTCTGTGTTTATGTATATTGTCTGTATGTATGTAGTTAGCATGACAACTCAGGAATAGGTTTTGTATGTAAAAGTGTTGAGATCAACCCATCCGGATGGTAATACGCACGTATGGCAATACGCACGTATGGCAATACGCACGGATGACTTATCCGCACGGATAAGTCATACGCGCGGATGGCCATACGCACGGATAAGTCATACGCATGGGTAGCCCACCCGCACGTACAACACTTATTAGTATCCTGAGTTTGTCTATAAATAGGAGGTCCGGTGCAACTTTGTTAGAACTTTTGACACGCACGGATAGTCTGTACGTCTACCGGAACTTTGTGATTTTCAGAACAATTAATAGAACGAACAGACAAGCAGTTAAACGTTGAATTCTCTGTTGCACAAATCTGTGATTCGTCTTAATGGATTCCGCACATTAAGACGAAATCGATTCATCTTGTTCCTACGATCAGATCCTGTATCAACGGGACCAACATTATTAACTGATTAATTGTTAAGTTACAGTATGGGTAAACAAAAGCTTTCTGCTATCTACCACAAATTAGATACTGCACCCACAGAAAAAGGAACCTCTTCCTCCAAACACGCAGCAGATCTGGAAGAAGCGATTTTTGTCCATAAAGCAAATTATGAAAATCCTCTCACCCGAGATAAAAGAAATTCGATTCTTAGGAAGGGACAGGAGAAAATAAAGAAACCCCAAGTCAAGAAAGTGAGGTTTAATTCAGAAATCCAGGAATTAGGCAATAGGTCACCTTGGGAAGACAAATTAGATGAAAAATGGGCAAATCTTTATATGCTAGCTACCGTAGCAGAGAATGCAAACCTCTAAACTATCAATAAGCCTGGTCTAGTAGAAAATTAATACCCAGTAAATAAATAAATTATAGTGTGTTCTCTTTCCTGTGGTCTTTTGTACAAATCAGTATGCAATAAAACTTTAATGTTTATTTGTAAAACTTTGTTCCAAAGTTTTAACTTAGCATTTTTGTGCATTTTGCATATATGCTATCCAGCATGAATGAGATATCGGAAGCATTTCAGAATCTCAACCTCTACCCAGTACCAATTGAAGTCTCCCACGACTTTACTGGTTATATTGCTGACATAGAGGAACCTCTGGAATTCCAAGCTCCACCGTTGGAAAAAGCAAAACCTAAAAAGAGAAGAAGATATGTAGGATGGAGGAAAGTGCGCAGGAGAAAGCCAGCTACTAGGAAACTCCCCAAAATAGAAAACCCTATAGACAAAGGAAAAGGAATCGAAATCGGAGAAAGTTCTAAACCAGCAGAGATAGAAATCAGGAAAGATTCTAAACAAAAAGGAATAGAAATTGGAGAGAGCTCTAGACAACCTGAAGAAATCACATTTCAAGACGAAATAGACCATCTACTGGCAAATTGTGATGTCATTAGCCCTATTCATAATAATCTATATCCTTACCCAACCGAAAACCAACTTCCTGTAAATCTGGAACGAGCTATTCCAGACCCACTAATCCACACTCGACCTTTAGGCCAAATGGAAGAATGGTGGACGAATGACTGGCAATTCCAAAATATAATCAACAGTCCTTATTCCTTCCTCCCACAGTTTGATCCAGAACCTATCCCCAATCCTCCAATGAGCAACGAAAACTTAGCCGAACTCCGTCAGTTCGGTGAAGAGCTGATAGGTACAGGGAATAGGATCCGGAAATGGGGGAACAAATTTCCTGGAAATACGACGAAACGGAGCGTCGCTACTAAACTGCCAGTTGACCAAAGAATAGTGGGGTTGGGAAGAATGTCTGTATAATAATAGTAGTAGTCAAATATAACTCTGTAAAATGGGAAATAAAACATTGTAAGATAAACAGTGTGTATGGATGCTTATATAATATATAAAGCAAAATAGAAGTCGAAACATCGACGATTTTGGATATATATATGTGTTGTAAGATTTTATGTGCTTCTGTGTAATTGTTTTATTTACAATCATTTGATACTAATAGTTATATTTATAATAATTATCAGATGGAAAACGCTAGTAATGAACCAGTTAATGAAGGGAATCAATCTGAACAAAATCAGGAAAACCAGTATATGACTAGACAAGATATTGAAAACATCATCACTCAAGGGATAGCTAATGCTATTCCAGCAATCATGGCTGCTGCTCAGAAACCTGTTGAACCACAACAAATCATTCCTGGTAAACGTACTCAGGAAGACAATTTTAGTCATAGTGTAAATGGAGGCGGCAATCATGACGATAATAATCCACGACAGGCTCCACCTCCTAAGAAAATGAAAGCTGCAACGCCTGGTTGCACTTTCAAAGAATTTCTTGCTTGCAAACCTGCTGAATTTGCAGGCAACGAAGGAGAAACTGCAGTACTGCGTTGGTTAGAGAAAACCGAAGCAGTAATTGCAATAAGTAAGTGTTCCGAAGAAGATCAGGTTATGTATGCGTCAAATTTGTTCAAAGAAGGGGCACTAGAATGGTGGAACACCGTATTACAAGCAAAAGGAAGAAGGATGGCTTATGCTATAAACTGGGAAGAATTTAAAATTCTTGTAGAAAGAAAATATTGTCCTGAATATGAAAAGGAACAAATGGCAAATAAGTTCCTAAACCATCGTATGGTAGGCGTAGAGTGTCGCGGTTATACTTCGACATTCTTTGAATATGCTAGAGTGGTACCAACACTGGCTTTGCCAGAACCGGTACTCATTTCGCGTTACATTTGGGGATTAATTAGTGAAATTCTTAACATCGTTAAAGCTGCGAGACCTCGCACTATTGACGATGCTGTGTGGGTAATAATAATAATAGGTTCAAGAAAAGAGATTACCCAAGGATTTGGCTCAAAAGAGAAGAAGATCGAAAGAAGGAATTGGCTCAAAAGATTACCCAAGGATTTTGTGTGGGTAATAATAATAATAGGTTCAAGAAAAGAGAAAGGAGACAATCTGCACATCCGCCTTTTTGCAGAAATTGCAAAAAGAATCATTTTGGAAAATGCAATGTAATCTGCAACTTCTGCAAAATGGCAGGACATCGTGAAGAAAATTGCAAAAAGAAAACCATAGTCTGCTATAACTGTGGAGAAACAGAACATTACACAACAGAATGTCCTAAATTGATTAAAACCGCAGACAATAAAGGCAAACCAGCTGATGGAACAACAAAGAAGAATGCCCGAGCATTCCAGCTAACCACTCAGGAAGCCGAACTAATTCCTGACGTCATAGCTGGTACGTTCTTGGTCCATAATGTTTATGTAAAAGTGTTATTTGACTCTGGTGCAAACCAAAGTTTTATCAATACTTCATTTTGCCAAGCCCTTAACTTACCCTTAACCACCCTTAGGCAAATTTTTACAGTCGAAACGGCATATGGGAATTCTGTTAACATAAATAAGGTTTTGCAAGAAGGAAAGATAGAACTATTAGGCCATAAGTTTTCTGCAAACCTGTTACCTATGAAGTTAGCCGGATTCGATGTAGTGTTAGGAATGGATTGGTTGATAGCCAACCATGCTCGAATCCTTTGTGATAAGAATTCCGTAGAAATCCGTACTCCCACAGGAGAGGTAATTTTAATTACAGGAGATAAACCACGAAAGCCACTGAAATTCATTTCAGTAATAAAGTTGGCTAGTTATTCAAGAAAACAAGAAATGGTGTATATGATTTCGGTAATTGATGTGCGTTGAAGTGTCGTATATTTTAGGTGTAAATTTTAAGCCCTTTTTTAACACTTATTTTAGCCAAGTTTTAAATTTATAAAACACGATATTTCACTAACACTAAACACACATATGGGCAAGTGCACCCATCGTTGAGTGTAGTATAGCGTTGGTAAGATACCGAGGTCGTCCAAGGACACAAGAGCTTTTAATACCGGTTTATCCTCAACGTCTAACCAAAATAAAAGTTTAGAAAAATGTTTTAAACTAAGAAAAATAAAAACTAACTAAAATGCTGAAAATAAAAATAAAAATAAAAACAGATAGACAAGATGAATCACTTGGTTCCGACTCGTATCTAGTATAACCTTTGATTATTTCCGCACTTTTGCACATAATTAAGAGATTATCTTAGTTATTGTAGTAGGCCCCTCTTTTGAAGGTGACGTTACCCTCACCCCAGTAGTTTGAGTCAGCAGGGATACAATCCTAAAGGGGTGGATTATTGGAAGATAATGAATTAAGTTATTAATGCAGTATTGTGGTAGGCCCCGCTTTTGGCGGTGACGTTACCCTCGACTAAGTAGTCTGAGTCAGCAGGGATACAGTCCTAAATAGCCGGGTTATAGTATTAATAGTAGTTAACTTATGAGGGGATCAAAGAGTTTGGACCCCCGCCATCCAATACCGTGAAGTATTGAAGGAGGTCCTACTAAATTTGACCCAGGTCCATTGCAGGACCTCTAAACGCTGAACAATGGCAAGACCTTTACCAAACCGTTCCCTTAACCCCCTACCAGGTAGCCAACATACCTCCATATAGACCGTGGAGATATGAATGGTGAAAATCCTTTATTTTATATAGACAGTAAAATAATGCCAAGACACCACGGACAAACGATAAGGAAAGATCACCTTCAACATAAGTAACTAGTTATTAAAGTCATTAATACAAAACCAAATAAAAAGTGCAAAAGATTAGAAATAAAAAGTATTATACTAGACACTTTGTCTTCACCAAGTGATGTAAGAGACTTAGGCAAACATGGCCTTGATTGTCAAGAACTCTTACGATCAATCTTGGATCCCGAGACGACTCACACACTCTATGATGGACAATGGATGATGGTGGTGGATGATGGTGTTGTGATGGTGGTGGGTGGTGGATGAAGTGTGAGAGAGGTGGTGTGCCAAGGGATGAGTTGCAATGAAACCAAGCACTCCTATTTATAGGCTGAACAGAAGCCTGGGCACGGCCCCGTGTTCGCTGGGCACGGCCCCGTGCCCGTCTGACACTCTCTCTCTTCATTAATTGTAATTCGCAATTACAATTAATGCGCCTGCAGTACTTTCGGCACGCCCCCCGTGTCCGCTGAGCACGGCCCGTGGTGGGCAATAGAAGCTTCTATAGGTTTGTCTTTTCTGCTGCTTCTTGGGCACGGCCCCGTGCTGGCTGAGCACGGGGCGTGTTCAGCCTTCTGTTTTCTCTATTTTGCTTTGGAAGGTGCCGTTGAGGGTTCGGGCAATCCACTAATGTTCCTTTTCTTGTATTTATGTTGGATTTAGCTGTCTTTTTGCTTCTTTTGTGTTTTTGAGCTCATTTAATCCTGAAAATACAAAAGGAAGACAAAAACACTCTTTTTCCAATATTAGTACTAAAAAAGGGTTAGTTTTATGCCTCATTTGATGTAATTTATATGTTGCATTTTACACACATCAAATACCCCCACACTTGAACTTTTGCTTGTCCTCAAGCAAAACTCTTTAATATTTGGCTTACACTCCCAAATGGAATAGGTAGAAGAGAAGGTTTTGGACTTGTCATAGAGTGTCGGGATTTCCAAGATCTTTTTGGGGTTTTATTTTTATTTATTTACACTCCTATTCGTAATGATTTATTTAGAACTGTTCATAAAAGAAATTACTTATTTGGGCATAACATGCCTTTTTAAAATTCTATTTATATACAAGTTCACATACCTCGCGGGGAAATCACTCACACTCGGCCGAAGGTGTATTTTTAGTGAATCACTCGAGAGCGGCACGGAACTTATTCCTACCATAGGCTTGCCAAAAAATTAATCCTCCTCCTTTTTAACTTTTATACCTTTGTAGATATCAAGAGGACTTTGTGGGTTAAGGGTTGGCTAGGGTTAAAGGTATGTGGTTGGGTTAGTGGTTAGTAGAAAAAGGGCTAAAAAGCGTAACAAGTGTCGGTTTTCGTAAAAAAATTTTTTTTTTCAACTCTTTATTTTTAATGAAGCTTTTATTCAAACAAAGTTATTTTTGATTACTTTGTTTGTTTATTTTCTTTTTGCTTCATTAAAAATTTTTTTTTTTTTTTTTTTTCGAAGAACCGAACTTGTTACTAAAATAAAGGGTAAAAAATGAAAAAGGTTTTGGTGGGTGAAAGGGTTTTTGTTTTGGGTGATGAAACGAAAAGGTTTAGGCTCAAAGGGGCTAACTAGGGGGATTTTTGGGTAGGTGGTAAAAGAAAAAGAAAAATAATGGTGTAAAAAAAAATGTTAGTCCTAATGCCTCCATCATTTACTTACTCGGGTTTAAGTTGATAAGGACCGGGAATGTATTGTCATGGCAAGTTCTAGAGTCGTAAGAACCAAGCGGCTATTCACACAAGAAACGAAAAATGAGCATTTAGTCAAATGATATGGAATTGTGTGCTCAATAAAGGCTCAAAACTCACTTTTGTGGGAATGGGTTTTTATGTGATCAAGTATATATAATCAAATTTTAAATAAGTTTGTCATGCCTTTTCATAATTTTCTTATGTTGGTTCTTTTTATCACTACGCTATCGGTTGTAAATTTGTAAAAATATAACCTTTTTGAGAGCTTGAATTTCCCGAGTTAAACCTAGACAAGTAAAAAAATTGAAATTTTTGAAAAAATTTGGGGTGATTAGCGGTTCCAATAGAGTTTTGTGTAAGGCTTGTATTTAGGACTTGCAAAATTCAAGGTTTTAGCATCCCCCCCCCCCCCCACACTTAAATTACACATTGTCCTCAATGTGTCCCAAAAATAAATTTTTAGGTTGATTAGATGTGTAAATTAGTGTTTAAAAAGCAAAATTTTGTGTTACTGGGCACTGAACACGGCCCCGTGTTATCCGGGCACGGCCCCGTGTTCAAGTGCCAGTAACAAAATTGAAATAAGAGAAACAGAAGTCTGGACACGGGGGCGTGTTGGGTGAACACGGCCCGTGTCCAGTTACCTGTACTGGGCGTTTTCTGCAGGTGGTTTGACACGGGGCCGTGTTGGTTGGGCACGGCCCGTGTTGAACCTTCTGAAAGGGAGAAAATTTTCGGGTTGCCTCGTCCTTGTGCATGGGATCATTTTTCTCGTTTCCCTTTTCATCCTTTACCACCATGAGTGTGTTTTATTCCTGAAAATTAAACTAACTAGAAAACATAAAAACTAATCTAAATTAAACTAAGGATAGTTCCGTGGAATGCCTCCATGGTGCGCCACGTTTATAAGGGTCCTTGGCTAGACCCAATGCCTGGTCATATGTTACCCAAGTGGGATGTATTGCATCCCATGTTACACCGTCGGAGAGCGTCATCCAAGCTTGAGTCTATGACCTTCATGTAGTTGACCGGATCTTCTTCCTCTACTCTCTTTCCACATTCAAATTTCACTTCCTCATCCCCAAACTTCAATGTTAGAGTTCCGTCATTCATATCCACCACTGCTTGAGCGGTGGCTAAGAATGGTCTCCCGAGGATGAGGGGGACCTCGGTGTCTTCCTCCATGTCTAGGATAACAAAGTCGGTTGGAAAAACGAATTTGTCGACCTTGACTAGCAAATTTTCGATGACCCCATGTGGAAACTTGACGGACCTGTCGGCGAGTTGTATGCTCATCTTTGTAGGGCTTGTTGCTCCTAGGCCGAGTCGCTTGAACATTGAGGTGGGCATGAGGTTGATGCTAGCCCCAAGATCGGCTAAAGCATTTCGGACGGGGGACTTCCCAATCGAACAAAGGATTGTGAAGCTCCCGGGGTCGATTTTCTTTTGTGGAAGTTTGTTGAGTACTAGAGCTGAGCATTCTTCGCCTAGGTTAACTAATTGCAACGATTCAATTTTCTTTTTGTGAGTGAGGAAATCCCTCATGAATTTTGCATATTTAGGCATTTGGGTTAGGACCTCAATAAAAGGAATATTGACATGCAATTGTTTTAGTAAACTTTCGAACTTTGCGAATTGCTCATCGGTCTTTTGACGATTTAACCTACCGGGGTACGGGATTGGAGGATTCTTGGTGGGCTCCTGATTTGGTATAGAAGCCTTTTCTGGTGCAGGAGGAGTCATAGGCTGGCCAGAATGACTTCTTCCATTTGGCGGCAATGGATCAGGACCCACGGTTCGATTTCGTAATGTGATGAGATGGACTTGTGCCTTTGGGTTTGGTTCGGTATTACTGGGTAATGCGCCTTGTGGTCTCTCGGAGAAATTTTGAGCTAGTTGATTTAATTGTTTTTTAACGTTTTGAATACTAGCTTGTTGGTTTCTGAAATTCGATTCCATTTGTTGGAATCGATCCGAGTTCTTCTTTTCAGTGTCAGAGATGAGGCGAGATATGGTATCTTCAAGCCTTTCTCTTCCACCTTGTTGTTGAGGAAAATTTTGTGGTTGTTGAAAATTAGTTCGTTGGTTTTGTTGGTTACTACTATTTCCGGGATCTCTCCAACCAAGATTTGGGTGGTTACGCCATCCTTGGTTGTAGGTACCCGTTGGAGGACCCGACGGCCTAGGTCTATTATCCATGTAGTTTACCGTTTCAGTTTGTTCATCTAAATCTTTCATACAACTCCAATTTTCATGTGACCCACCACACCCTTCACAAGCCATAACCGAGGCCGTTTTTGTCATTTCAAGCCTTTTGATTTTTGAAGAGAGGGCCTCGATTTGGGCTTGTAAAGAAGTGCTTTCATCAACCTTATGGGCGCCCGGGGCAATAGATTTATTACCTCGGGGAGTGTGCCATTGAAAATTGGTTTGGGCAATTTCCTCAATTTGGTTATATATTTCATTTGGGCGACGATTACCTAAGAGTCCCCCGGAGCTTGAATCAAGTGTTTGTCTTGTGTGTGGCAACAATCCATTATAGAAAGTGGATACTTGTTGCCATATCGCTAGACCATGGTGAGGACACTTTCTTAGAAGCTCCTTGAACCTTTCCCAAGTTTCATATAAGGATTCCCCATCCTCTTGTGAGTATGTATTAATTTCTGTCATTAATTTAGCCGTTTTAGCAGGAGGGAAATACTTATATAAAAACTTTTGGGCGAGTTCATCCCAGGTGGTTACCGACCCAGCTGGGAGGGTATTAAGCCAAGCCTTAGCTCGGTCTTTTAATGAAAAAGGAAACATTCGAAGGCGGATGGCGTCATTTGATGCTCCATTGATCCGGAAGGTATCACATATTTCTAAGAAGTTAGTAATATGTAGATGGGGATCCTCGTCCGCAAGCCCGTGGAAGGTTGCGGAGTTTTGGAGCATTTGTATCAAATGCGGCCGAAGTTCGAAGTTGTTGGCTTCGACATTCGGGGCATTGATAGCGGCGCCAAGATTGCCTACGGTAGGCCGTAGGTAATCCATGAGGGTACGTTGGTCCGCCATTGGAAGTGGGTCCCCCGAAACTTTCTCTTGATTTTTAGCTTTTAGCCTTTTTCTGAGAAAGCGCTCGGGTTCTTCTAGGGGTTCTTTTATGTCTCTACTAGAATTGGAGCTCATGCACTACGTAGGAGGTTCGAATGTGGCGCCTGGGTTCCAAATCCTGCAATAAAAACAGAAAAGAACGCTGGTCAGAATGTTCACCACGGCCCCGTGCTCAATGAACACGGCCCGTGTTCAGAGTTGCAGTAATTGATTTCTGGATCCCTGTTACTGGGAGTTGGACACGACCCCGTGTTGCACCGACACGACCCCGTGTTCAGCTCTCTGTAACTCAGAAAACAAAAATTGCCAGTGATGGTTGCTGGGCACGGCCCGTGTCTGACCGGGCATGGCCCGTGCTGAGCTCTGCAGAAGCTGAAAAACTAAGAAAATCCTAAAAAAAATAAAAAAGAAAAATAAAAGATGATTAGGCCGTTGATTCCTAACTTTCTTAAAATCCTTGTGTCCCCGGCAACGGCGCCAAAAACTTGATGTGCGTTGAAGTGTCGTATATTTTAGGTGTAAATTTTAAGCCCTTTTTTAACACTTATTTTAGCCAAGTTTTAAATTTATAAAACACGATATTTCACTAACACTAAACACACATATGGGCAAGTGCACCCATCGTTGAGTGTAGTATAGCGTTGGTAAGATACCGAGGTCGTCCAAGGACACAAGAGCTTTTAATACCGGTTTATCCTCAACGTCTAACCAAAATAAAAGTTTAGAAAAATGTTTTAAACTAAGAAAAATAAAAACTAACTAAAATGCTGAAAATAAAAATAAAAATAAAAACAGATAGACAAGATGAATCACTTGGTTCCGACTCGTATCTAGTATAACCTTTGATTATTTCCGCACTTTTGCACATAATTAAGAGATTATCTTAGTTATTGTAGTAGGCCCCTCTTTTGAAGGTGACGTTACCCTCACCCCAGTAGTTTGAGTCAGCAGGGATACAATCCTAAAGGGGTGGATTATTGGAAGATAATGAATTAAGTTATTAATGCAGTATTGTGGTAGGCCCCGCTTTTGGCGGTGACGTTACCCTCGACTAAGTAGTCTGAGTCAGCAGGGATACAGTCCTAAATAGCCGGGTTATAGTATTAATAGTAGTTAACTTATGAGGGGATCAAAGAGTTTGGACCCCCGCCATCCAATACCGTGAAGTATTGAAGGAGGTCCTACTAAATTTGACCCAGGTCCATTGCAGGACCTCTAAACGCTGAACAATGGCAAGACCTTTACCAAACCGTTCCCTTAACCCCCTACCAGGTAGCCAACATACCTCCATATAGACCGTGGAGATATGAATGGTGAAAATCCTTTATTTTATATAGACAGTAAAATAATGCCAAGACACCACGGACAAACGATAAGGAAAGATCACCTTCAACATAAGTAACTAGTTATTAAAGTCATTAATACAAAACCAAATAAAAAGTGCAAAAGATTAGAAATAAAAAGTATTATACTAGACACTTTGTCTTCACCAAGTGATGTAAGAGACTTAGGCAAACATGGCCTTGATTGTCAAGAACTCTTACGATCAATCTTGGATCCCGAGACGACTCACACACTCTATGATGGACAATGGATGATGGTGGTGGATGATGGTGTTGTGATGGTGGTGGGTGGTGGATGAAGTGTGAGAGAGGTGGTGTGCCAAGGGATGAGTTGCAATGAAACCAAGCACTCCTATTTATAGGCTGAACAGAAGCCTGGGCACGGCCCCGTGTTCGCTGGGCACGGCCCCGTGCCCGTCTGACACTCTCTCTCTTCATTAATTGTAATTCGCAATTACAATTAATGCGCCTGCAGTACTTTCGGCACGCCCCCCGTGTCCGCTGAGCACGGCCCGTGGTGGGCAATAGAAGCTTCTATAGGTTTGTCTTTTCTGCTGCTTCTTGGGCACGGCCCCGTGCTGGCTGAGCACGGGGCGTGTTCAGCCTTCTGTTTTCTCTATTTTGCTTTGGAAGGTGCCGTTGAGGGTTCGGGCAATCCACTAATGTTCCTTTTCTTGTATTTATGTTGGATTTAGCTGTCTTTTTGCTTCTTTTGTGTTTTTGAGCTCATTTAATCCTGAAAATACAAAAGGAAGACAAAAACACTCTTTTTCCAATATTAGTACTAAAAAAGGGTTAGTTTTATGCCTCATTTGATGTAATTTATATGTTGCATTTTACACACATCAGTAATCATTAACACTAAAAGTAAGGAACTCCCAGACATCCCTATAGTTTCAGAATACCCAGACATCTTTCCAGAAGAATTACCTGGGTTACCACCTGATAGAGAAGTAGAGTTTAGAATCCATCTAATTCCGGGTACTACACCAATAGCCAAGGCACCTTATCGATTAGCACCCACCGAAATGCTAGAATTGAAAAGGCAGTTAGATGAATTATTAAGCAAAGGATTTATACAACCTAGTTCATCCCCTTGGGGAGCACCAATTTTGTTTGTGAAAAATAAAGATGGATCGATGAGAATGTGTATCGATTATAGAGAACTAAATAAAGTTACAATTAAGAATCGATACCCATTACCTAGGATTGACGATCTTTTTGATCAACTTCAAGGCGCTAGGTATTTTTCTTAGATAGACTTAAGATCCGGATATCACCAGTTAAAAGTACAAGAAGAAGACATACCTAAAACTGCTTTCAGAACTAGGTATGGCCATTATGAGTTTACAGTCATGCCTTTTGGACTAACAAATGCCCCAGCAGCATTTATGGACATGATGAATCGGATCTGTAAGCCATACTTGGATAAATTTGTAATCGTATTCATCGACGATATACTTATTTATTCCAAAAGTCAGGAAGAACATTGCGAACACTTGCATGCACTCTTAACTTTGTTAAGAAAGGAAAAACTTTATGCCAAATTCTCGAAGTGTGAATTCTGGCTGCAAGAAGTACAATTTTTAGGTCACATGGTGAATCACGAAGGAATTCACGTAGATCCTGCTAAAATAGAAGCAATCACCAAATGGAAGGTCCCACAAACAGCTATGGAAATTAGAAGTTTTCTAGGCTTAGCTGGATACTATAGACGATTTATTAAGGATTTCTCTAAGATAGCTGTACCTTTGACTAAGTTAACCTGTAAAGCCGCTAAGTTTGAATGGGGACATAGGCAAGAAGAAGCTTTTAAGATTTTAAAGCACCAATTGACGAATGCTCCAATTTTAGCATTGCCCGAAGGAACAGAAGATTTTGAAGTATATTGTGATGCTTCAAAATTAGGATTCGGATGTGTGTTGATGCAACGCAAGAAGGTAATTGCGTATGCCTCCCGGCAGTTGAAAAAGCACGAGGAAAATTATACGACTCATGACTTAGAATTAGGAGCCATAATTTTTGCCCTTAAAATCTGGAGACATTATCTGTATGGAAGTAAGTTTACTGTTTATACAGATCATAAAAGTTTAAGGTATATATTTGGGCAGAAAGAGTTAAATATGAGGCAAAAAAGATGGATGGAAGTTCTAAGCGATTACGACTGTTAAAGATGAAATCAAACCTTTTTATAGCAATCCCTCACAAGGTGATGTCTGATAATGAATGATGGTGAATCAATGAGATATTGAACTTTTGATGATATATTTCAGCTACTTGACTGTCCTGCATAAAAACAATCTTTTTGAGCAACTATACCAAAATTCAATAACATATTTTGAAGTTACAAACAGTTGGACTTTTCGGCAACAGCAACAGCATCATAATTTCTTCAATCTGTGGTTGGAAATATCTGCTGCATGTGCACAGTCAATAACACCTTGATGTTTGTACTTGTTTTGAGTTTGATAAAACTTGTTAATCATGCTCCTAGCATATACAATGTTCTTTGAGGACCCACTTTTCGCCAAATAGATTCTCATCCTTTGGTTGTGGCACAAGGTTTTCAAACTTGTTGTCACTGAACTACTGAAGCTCCTCTTAAATGACAGCTACCCAACTTTCTGTCTTTCAGTGCTATAAGGTACATGACTTGTTGATGGAATGGTAAAAAGTCAAGAAGAAGACAAAGGTTTTGGGATAAACTTTTTATAAGAATCCCTTCCAATTGATGTTGTCAAGTGTATGGTAAAATGGATGTGATTAAAGAGGATTGAGGTTTAAAAGGTGAGGCTGCAGATGTGAGTCATCTGAGCTAACAACTGTTGGTGACTTTAATGATCCAACAACTGTTTGAAGGTGAAAGTGGAGTGACGGGTGGTCCGTAGGACAACCCTTTATGATGTTAAAAGACAAGTTTATCCCTCATTTAATTGTGTAATTATCTTGAATTAGATAACTACGATTGCTTATGTTTCAGGTACATTCGGAGCTTAAAAGTGTGGAAATGAAGCTTCGGAATAGGCGCGGTTGGATTAGAGATTGAAAGATGGAGAATACATGAAGAAAATAATTTATTAGAATTGAAGAATTAAGAGGATAGCATGATAGAGGACGAAATTACGAGAACGTAGGCGAAAACGGTGAAGAAAACGGAGTTGAAACGAAAAAGTTATGCTGAAAACAAGTTTTCAACATTGCCAGCCGTAAGACAAGAGCTCCTGGCCGTAAGACTCACTGCTTGCCGTAAGCTACGGCTGGGAGGCGTAGCTTACGGCTCCGACTGATCCAAAAAGTGTAACTCCTCATTTAATGGCCAATTTGTGGGAATTTATGGGGACTTATCATTGCCAATCGGTTATGCTTCACTTGTGAACGAGTTTGGGGAGTTCTTTGGGAATTTTTGGTGTGAAGAAACACTATCTTAATCATTAGTTTTTGTTGCTTTGATCTTGATGAACAATAATACTTTTGTGATGATGTTGTTTCAAGCCATGAGTGGCTAAGTATTTTGTGACTATCTTTGGTGGAAGGTTTGCAAGACATTTATGCTTAGTTCCATATTTCTAGAATAACAATCTTCTCTTTATTGAATTGCTTGTTATGGTATGTGATTATTTGTTAGTAAATTGTTAATTCTTGTGCTGAACTAATTAGAAACCATACGTTCTTGGTGCCGTTGGCAATCGAGATATCATGGGTATAGTTAGGCTTGGGTAAGGGTTGATTGATCATCGGGTAACAACCTCACGTTCTAGGAATCTGAGTACTTAGTTCCCTTTCATCACTGCAATTGATCACATATGAACTATGTCTATGTAGTTCTTTCTAGTTGAATGTTAGCACAAAAGTCGAAGCAAACCGGAAACTTAGGATGGTCATTCGTCTCCAAATTGTTTACAAACTCAATTTTCATTTTGCAAATTAATTAGTAACCGTAATTTTAAAAGAAACCAATCCAACCAACTCTTACATTTTACTTTTCTCGCAATTAGTCTAATTTAGTTAATTTAGAGAAACAATTGAAATAGCACATTTTCCACAAACTCCCTGTGTTCGATACCCACTTACCGCTATCTATTTAGTTGTATTTGGATTAAATTTGATTGTGACCGCGACATCACGTCATGGAGGAATAAAAGGAATTGGTGATAACCAGTGTTGATTTTTATCCACTGTTAGTAGATTTTTATCAACAGTGGTTGTGGACTTGGAAATGGAGGTGAAGGGCAACTTTGATCAAGCAATTGTTGAGGTAGCAGTCAAGTGGTTTCTATCCATTTTTGATGGACTTCTATCAGCAACTGCTGGTGGATCAGTGGGTAAGCTTTACCAGCTGTTTTGTACATCTGCTGCTCAGATGAAGTAAATGATTTTGTCCTGAATTTTCCTGAATCAATGAATGCACATAGTTGCTTGATGACCATTATTCACCCAATTTTGGACTCTTAAGTGCTTTATGTTTATACTCTTTTCTTTTGATTTCAAAAGTTTCGAGATAAACACACTTTTGAGTTTTTGTAATTTTTCTTCTTTCCCTTTTTACCCTTTCCATAGAAAAGTATTGAAACTTTTACTGGAAGGATTTCAAGGAAAAAATACTCAATCCAAAATCATTTTCAGCAATGTTTTGAGAGATTTGGTTATTTTTGCACATGATTATGCCAACTTTCACATTACTCATGATCTGGATATTTTGACTACTGATTTTCTTAATGTATTCTTAACACAATTGATTTTGGTCCTTTTAGAGGACACTTAACCTGTTTTTCAATACATAAGATTCAAATCACTAAAGTTTTGATTTCCCTCTTTTTATGTTAACAAAGACACTAGTGCTTTTATCCGCACATAGGCTTTTGTCAACCATGAGATGAACACCTTAGCTGCAGTTATGATGAAAACAACACAAACTTCATAATAACATTTGAAATCAATTTTGTAAAGAGAATAATCACACCAAAGTCACCAGACAAGTCTCCAGATCTGAAACTATTGGTGATTCATGCATGACATCACTTGTTATGTGAATTTTGTGTCTTATGACATCTTGGTTGTTTTACAGAGTTTTTGAATAAACAACTTTGAACGTTATTACTCGTTACTCTGTTTTTAAACAAATACGACCAACCTTAGTATCAATGAAATTTTGAGCCGAACTGTTATGTCAAATTGATTGTTAGATCGAATTTGACTGTCCAAGCTCTGATACCAATTGTTAGGATCGGAGGCTCTCATGATTGTGTTTGTTTGTATGATTTGAACAATGAATGAATATGAAACAATGTAAAGTGCAGCGGAAATGATTACAAACTTTATAAACACAATCAAGGAAGAAAATAGTTTAGATAAACAAATGCTTTTCATCAGTCAAAAGATTACAAAGTAATTCAAAAGATTACAAGCATGCTTACAAACTAAGCTCCCCCTCAGCCTGATACTACAGTGGTTGGTTGTACAAGATGAAAGGATTGAATTGAGGAGAAGAACTCTCTCAAAACGAATCAAATGTAACAGTACAGGGTACTGTTCCATTTATAGACAATTCAATCCACTGATGCATTTCAGCTGACGTCACCATGAAAGCGACGTCTAACAACCTAACAAACTCTATCCACTGATCTATAACTACTGACCATACAGACACTGATTACATTCTAAATACTGATGTATAAACACTGATTCTTCATTCCACTGATGTAGTCAACCACTGATGTTGAGCATCAGTGCTTTCTTCAAAGGGTGATCAGACCTTGAATGGGCAGTGCTTTACTCTTCAGCAGTGCTTGGATTCCGTCAGTAGATTGAGCTTCAGCCTTTAAACTTTATCAGTGCTTTGGCTTAACAGTAGTTTATAGGATCAGCAGTTGTTGACAAGGGCAGTACTTGGAGCATATCAGATGTTGGATCCACTGTCAAGGGGAAAGCTTAATGTAAACTGTTGTGTATGATGAATCCACTGTTTTGAACCAGTTTTGGCTTTACATCATCTGTTCCTCTGTAGGGTTCAATCCCAACATATAATATGAAATTTACACGGCTGGCTCCGTAATTTTATTACGGACTCATAGGAAAAAGAATCACCTAAAACGGATAATCGAGTAAAAAGTTATGAGGATTTAAAGTTGGATTTTTGTAAATTTCCGGAGCTGGGTAAAAATGCAGGTCCAGAAACTGGACCTGCTAGAAAACGCACTCCCCCGCGCCACGCGAGGGGAGCCTAAGACTCTGGCGCGACACGCGGGACCTCCCGCGCCACGCGAAGATCCTTTGCGACACGCGATAGGATCGAAATTAAAATTTTATTTTTATTTTGACGATTTGATACTAGAACTTGTTTATATGCATTATATTTATGTCAAGACTAACTTTCAAAGTGGTTTTGACTCTAGGTAAAGATGGTGATCAAGCATGTTATCAAGAACCGAACACGCATTTTGAAAGCTTCCGCGTCAACTTAACTTTGTCTAGACAATGTTTTTGATGTAAATGATTTGCTAATCATGTTATGAATGTTTAAACTAGTCGGTAGTTGACTAATAGGTGTTACTTTGCAACTTTTACTTTGTACTAATGTTAAACCAAGGTACTTTTTATCTAAATTTTAGTATATTTTATTATATAAAATTAGAAATTTAAACGGTCGTTACATATTAGTGTAATTTACCTTTTTTATAGATTATACGATTTGTTTTTTTCTTATCAATTTTTATTTGTAAATTGTTATACTATTTATCTCTTAAGGTTGCTGTTAGTGTAATTTACCTTTTTTTATAGACTGTAATAACTAGGTTTGAACCCCGTATATAACACGGGCTGGATAAATGTAATTTTATATAACAAATAATTAAAATAGACATATCTTTAAAAAAAACTAGTGTATTGCACGTGTTTAATAAAATATAATGTCATATGTTAACAAATACAATCGTCAACCTTTATCTTTTAAAAATGAACTTTGATGTACTGCTTACTTTTATAAGATTTTAGTTTGTTTTATATTTGTTATTAGCTAAAAAACATATGTATTACATGGGGTTGAATCCCGTTTTATGATATATTCAAATGGTGAGATACAATTATTTTAGTTAGTTTTATGCACCTTCATGCTTATTTGTTTATTTCATTCATAAAACACTCGTCTCAGATTTGTATTCAAGAGAGTTTACCGTATAAAAAGGTGGAGATCAATCCTCAAGTTTTTATATATTTCATCAAAATCGAGAATTAAATTTTCTTTGAATAGAGTATAGAATTGTTATATTTAAAAATTGTGTTCTTTCTAAATGTTGATGCAATGTGCGATAAATGATGAGTTTAAACCAATTATAATATTACGCCTAACATTACAAAGGTGAAACTAAGTTTTCTAAATTTGACATTTGAAAGAATTGTGCGACTATAATGGTGTGTTCAAACCATTATAGCCAAGCATCTAAGAACACGTATAATTTGATAGAAGCATGTGCCCCGGACCTAGAATAATTATTTATTCTAGTGAAAAAAACAATAATACAATTATTAGTTATATAATCGTTACATTCCAATGAGATAAGAGTTCCTCCAATATTGTTTTGGGGATAAAAATTAAAGTTAAAATAAAAAATAAAAATAACTGTTGATGACATTTTCTTGCATATCAAATCAGTAATTAATGTTAATTTCTTGAGCTTTGGACATTGAAAATATGCAAAATGGGAATTTCAAATTGACGGTTATTTTCTCTTAATTAAAGTTAAAATAAAAATTAGAAATGTCATGATGACAATTGCTTTCAAATCAAATCAGTAATTACTAACAATATCCATAACTTTTGAAATTCAAAATATGCAAAATGGTAATTTAAAATTGACATTCTCTCTCTTTTTTTCCCTACAAACGCAACATAGATTTATAAGATTAAAATTTATTCATTTATTCATGACCTTAAAAGTCCAATTATTACAAAACATACTGAACAACTAAACTTTTAAATCTAACAATAACCGTAAGAACTAAGAAATGTCAGCTTCAACTCCATCGAGTGCTGAACCTCTCGATGTATGTCCTTTAGTATTGCCATGAACTCCACGTCTCTATCACCGCATTCTATATTGCTGACAACACAAAGCTCATGAACTGAAGTTGAAGGCATTCGCATAAGATTTCTGGAAACCTGCTCTCTCGTGAACAGGCCAACTTGCAATCCATCAAAACATCTCTTCAGCTCTTGAAGAGTAGCCCTATCTTCATACACCTGTTCCTCTATATGCTTGACAAAACGCTGCTTTAAATCATCTGATTTTACAGTAGTGAATGACGCCATATCAATAAACTATATTACTCGACTTTCCTACAAAACACTAATGTATACTTAAAACTGGTTTTTCATTGATTTTCAACGTTAATACACAGAGAGAAAACGGGTAGCACTTCGTTACAACTTCTCCAATTCGTACCAAATGGAAAACCAAACACTCCTATTTATAGGAGATCCATTCCGCACGAAAAGGACACATTCCATTCCGCACGAAATAGCCAACTTCCATTTCGTGCGAAATGGTTACATACACACATAACTTTAACTTTTACACTTTACACCCTTATTACAAACTACTTGACAAGACCTAGACTGTTGACGTAGGCGATAGACACCGTGTACCAACAAACTCCCCCTTGGATATTGCCGGAGTCTTCAGTCAGGTTGTCTTCAGCACTTTCTTCTTAGAGACTTAAATTTTTCTTCTCTTTGCTTAGGCTTCTTCAGTAACAACTTCCTAAGCTTTTCATTCTCTTCGACTGCTCGCTTTTCCTCTTCAGCCATCCTTTGCACAACAGTATGTCTTAAAATCTTGTCCTTTTATTCTCGTGCCTTTCTTTCTTTCTCAGCTTTCAGAGCTTCTTCTTTCTCAATCTTTCTCCACTTAGTCGAACATGCATTCTCAGAATTAATTCCTTTCTGAAAGCAGATAGTTACAACTTTCTGAAACTGCATTGCCTGATCTTTGTCTTCAGCTTTGAACCCAATCTTGTTAATTAACAAACATTCTATATCTTTTGCTGAGCAATTTACTAACCATAATGGATCATACACATAGATATGTCTAACTTCATTTTCCACTCTGTATGTGATCACAGCTTCAGTTGACAAGAAGCTGTATACCCAACACAAAAACCCTTTATGGAAATCTTGCTCCATCTTCGGCAGTGGAATGTTCTTTATCACTCTAGGCTTCTTTATCTGTAAGATTGTCTCTTCTGAGCCTGTCACTGGGTCTATCCTCTTCACTTTCTTCGAATATTGTGGTTTCCAGTGTTTGAAATCTTTGAAAGCTTCATACTTCATTAGGCCCCAAGTAGGCACATCACGTTCTCTGACAGGATAATTCAACGTTCTGACTTTTGGAAGTTCTTCAACGTCCCACCATGGTAAAGACATGATATCCTGAATGTACGCAAAATACTGAACTCTATACTCTCTTCTGATCGCATATGCATTCACCTGCGACAAATACCCCCAGCTGATAATGTCACCAAGAGAAACTTCTCTGTCTCTTTTGTAAAACTTCAACGGTCTCTTGAATTTTCTCTCAGAATCTTTTCTAAACCATTTCTTTCTTTCTTCGCAACGTTCATCTTTCGATGTTCCATCAAAATTTTTATTCTTTAAACATTCTTCAACTTTCCTTCTTAACTCATCTATGTTTGCTTGACTGAAGAATTCAACAAGCGTTTGAAAGTTAGACGTATCAACATTCACACTTTCTTCATCACTGCAATCTTCAACTTCAACTCTATCATAGTTGTCAGCCTCTTCAACGTATTTGTATTCATATTCATGCTACTGATTGATATCGAACTGATTTAGCTCCTCTTCAAAATCAAACTTGAAATTAATATCTTCAATATGCGTCATCTTTACGATTTCATCCAGAGTATACGTATGCCTGATTTCACCTTCTTCTACATCAGGTTCAAGACATAGAATCAATTTTTCACTATCATAAACATTCTTATCATCAATATGCTCCCCCTCACCTTCAGCATTCTCTGGTTCTTCATTGGCATCATCTTGAAGATAGTCATCAACATTTTCTTCATTTGACTCTTCAGTAACTTTAATACCTGAAGTACCTTGATCATCGTCGTTATTCCCATCGTCATCATCATGACTACTTGCAGAAAACACGTCATCTGCATCATCTTTCTTAGCCTCATCATCTTCTTCTTCTTCATCATCCTCATCATCTTCTTCATCTTCATTTACAAAATCATCAACTTCAACATCTTCTTCAAATATACCAGAAACTGCAGAAATAGGACGAGGATTCTGAATAGGTGATTCAGGAACAATTGCCGGAACGATTGCCCTCTCAGTTACTTCCGAAACACCTTCAGTTTGAACACCTTTACCCTTATTCTTCATTTCTGCTTTAATTGCAGCTTTACGACGTGCCCTAACTTCTTCAACCTCGATCTCTTCAAACTTCTGTTCAACAGACTTCCCAATCAAATTCTCTAACACTTTGTTCATCATGTACATTTCGTATTCTTTCTTTGCATTGACGGCTTCCAGCTCTTTGTTCTTTAGTTTGAAGTATTCATTTTGTTCGTCCCTTCTAGCTTTTTCTTCTTCCAACTCAACAATTCTAACTTTGAGAATATCAATGTCAGCTTGATCTGCTTCAACTCTTTTCAACAAAGCCGAGTTTACAGTTTCAACAGTCTTGACACGCTTTTCAAGCTTCTTTTCACGATCTACCAACTTCTTATTCTCAACTAACACATCATCCACTTTCTGTTGCAGCTTCTTTACAAGCTCATCGTTCATAAAACTAAAATCTCCAATATCTTCAAGACCAATATTCTCCGGAACACGTGGAAAATCCTTGAAACTAGAAGAACCATGAGTGGTTTGTACTTGTGGTTGTGTGGTTGGAGGTGTTTGTAGAATATGTTGTGAGGTGATAACAGGTTGTTCATGTGTAGGTGTAGAGATATGAATTTGTGATAAAGAATGAGGTGGTGATTGTTGTTTTAGTGGTGATGGAATAGGATCAGGTTGTTGTGGTAGTGGTGATTGATGTGGTGATGGTTGTTGTTGTGGTTCAGGTGGTGGTGAAGGTGGTTGACTTGGTTCCTGGATTGGTTTATTTTTCAGCAAGATTTTCAACTTCTTTGCTACCTTAGGAGTTACAACACGTTTTCTTGCATTGGATTTCTTTCTACCTCCAGATGATGGTGGTGTTTGAGTGTCTTGAACATGTTCCGGAGATGGAATGTACAAATTATCATCTTTTTCCTCTCTCCTTTTTCTCTTTAACTGTTTTTCTTTTTCTATATCAGCCCTAATTCTTTTCAAACGTTTAGTTTCATCAATCTCGATTCAGATGAGCTTGATGAACTTTTCTCTTCATTGTCACCTTCATTCTCATCAGTTGCTTTTTTTGCTACAAAACTTTCTTTAAGAGATTTCAAAAATTGTTCAGACTCAGGAGATAAACGAACATGATCTCCTTCAGCATCAGCTTCTGGTTCTTCTTCCTTTGGTTCATCGACCAGTAATGTCTCAACCACTTTCTTTTGAAGTTTCTTCTTTGGTTGTGAGGATGAACCTTCTTCAACTTGTACTTTCGGAGTTGTCTTTCTGCTCCTTTTCTTCTTTTCCTCCTTTGTGAACCATTCATTGCGTGTTGCTTTGAAATTAGCTAATATTTTTAACTCATCTGCTGCATTCTTTTCCATCATTTCTTCTTCATTTCTCCATTTCAAATGATCAACAGGATCTGGATCTTGATAATCTGCACTCTTGATAAATCCGAAGAATTCAGCTTTTGTTTTTTTATTCTGGATGATTTTTGTGATATCTGGATAATATAATCAACGTTTCATTATCCATATGATACAATGCCAACAAATCATTTTCTTCATTTTTCTCTAGATCTGGATACGCATGATCAAGAATCATCTGTATAAATCTTGGATAAATCCATGTTTTGCTGCCTGATGTGATGTTTTCTTTCATGTAGTGAAAAATGATCTTTGAGAAATTGTACTTTTTGTTTAGCACAAGTGCAGTCACCATGTTCATTTGATAATCTCTCACCACATCATAACCACCCTTTCTATGACTGAGAGCGTGAACAATTGAATGGATGAAAAACTTGTAAGGTTTTGAGAAACATGATTTCAAATAGTTTGCAATGTTCAATGGACCATTGTATCCCATCCGCAACATACATCCCTTAACCATCTTTTCTGGAAACTTTGTTGGAGAATCTTCATCATTAGGAAAATCTAATACTTCACGGACGAGCTGTTCTGTGATGACAATTTCTTTATCTTGACCATTCAAGCTGACAATCGATGTAATCAATTTATTTTCTTCATCATACTTGGCATTTTTCCAGAAACAATCAACATGAGATCTGAAAACAAGATGCTGATCTGTCAATGCCTTCTGGATAGGCAAACGCTTCATAAATTCCAGAATCTCTTTAAATGCAACCATCTTTGGTAACTTTTCATCATATACACAACAAATGTTGTGTAATGGATCAAACTGAACATTCAAAGCCTGAAATATTCAACAAAAACGCAATGTTAAACATTTTGAATAATTTTCAAACCAAACCATCATTCAAACGAAATGGTTTCAAACAGAATCACACTTCAAACGAAATGGCATTTTCAAGCGGTATAATGTTACAAGCGAAATGGTGTTTTGATGCGAAATGGTGTATTGAAACGAAATGCCCATTTGAAACGAAATGCCTGTTTGAAACGAAATGCCTGTTTAAAGCGAAATGGTCATTTCGTACGAAATGCATCGTCATTTCGTTTGAAACTCAAGTTCATGAACAGTGTATTTGCAGATGTTTAAAACTTGTTTTGATGATGAAATTTAAACCCTAAGATTGTTCTACAATGAATTCAAGTTCAGGGGTGTGTTTCATTTTCATTTTGACCCACAAAATCACCCTAGATCTAAGTTTGAAGATCTGTGTTCATCGGTTTTCATACGAATCAAGATATCAGGTCCAAATTGAAACCCTAGATCTAATCTATAATATATTTCGAACATACTGAAGTGATTTTTGTTCATTTTAGTTCACAATCAAGCCCTAGATCTAAGTTTAAAACATCTGTTCATCGACAAACAGTTGATTCGGTTCTAATCAACATGAATCCTCACCTTTCCAATGATCTAAGTTGAGTAAACCAACTTAAACACAGATTACGAGCAACAAACAAGCAAGATTCAGGCTTGAATCGATGAACTTGGGGATTTCGTCTGAAATCGCTTTGACAGAGTTTTGACACGAAATGAAGAAACTGATGCCTTCAAGCGAAATGAGATCACTATTTATAGACATGTCCATTTCGTACGAAATGGACATTTGACATCTTCAAGCGAAATGAGTAGTTAAAACGATATGACCATTTCGTGCGAAATGGTCATTTCGTTTAATACTTCACTTTTTTTAAAAAAAATTAAATTTTTAACTTTTTGATTATTTTTGTTTTTTTACCATCACACCCAGTTAACCAAGTCCAAGTTAATGATCTTGGTCAACTGTTAAGCCTGCTAAGTCCAAGTTAATGACCTTGGCTGACCAATTTATGAACTTTGCTGATTTTTTTTAAACAAATTTAAATTCAAATTAATGAACTTTTAAACTTTTCGAGCAATTACCAACACCTTTTTCACAAACTTTTGCTTATCCAACCCTCATGATCCAAACTTGTTCAGCACTATAGGACTTTGATCTTCAGATCCCCAACATCCGTTGTCGAAAATAAGATGAAAAACAAATCTTTTTGGATTTTATAATATTTTGCTAAACAAAGAGGAAATCTTTTTGGATTTTGATAAACAATAAACTGTACACACATATTTTTGGTGAGCGTGGTAGGGGATCATATCAACTGCCGACAAGCTACAAATACCGTTAAGCTTTGATTTCATACTAAGCATTAAACAATTCACAATGATTGCCGATATACTGATCCAATTTAAATTCTCACACAAATTTCAATTTGTTTAGGATATGAATTAGTTGTTTTAAGGCTTAACTTATACGCGTGTATCATCTCAGAATATACTCCCGTATCCAGACCACTATATTCAGTCTTACAGGTGAGTGCACACTAATGATATCTGTAATTGGGTTAGTGCGAGGCCATGAGAGCTCAGGCTATTGCTTCCGCAAAATCAGAGAGATGATGGCTCGACTTTAGGTGGGTCCCCCTTGGGGATCTTCTTTACAACAGCACATGATTAGCATTTTTCAATGTTTCATCATTTTTTATGCTGAGGGCGGGCTTTAAAATTTAAAGCAGTGCAAAGTATTATACGAGGACTAGGCTATTGCTCCCGTAAAATCAGAAGTCCTGGTATAATACCCCAGATATCAAGACGTACAAAGACCTAGTATGTCAGAAATAGAGCCTTTCAAACAGGATTTCAGGGGTTACCTATATATCCGAGAGATGTTCCCCACGTAAAAGCAAGAAATGATTTAGGTTTATATCCCAAACAAACTTACTAAATGTGTAAAAACCTATCGGCATATCATCTGCAAGACTGCTTAACACTTTTTAAACTATACATTTCTTTAGCGTACTGCAACTGTCTAGCTGTTGTACTATCATTTCCCTTTTTTTACACAAACTCTTTTTCATTTTTTCAATGTTTTTGGATTTTGAAATTTTTCATGTTTTTATATTTTCTGAAAACTTTCTCCCCCTAAAAACAAAAACATATTTTTTGGGTTTTTGGATTTTATCAAAAGCAGAAAATAAACTGTACAGAAACTTGACAACAAACGTACATCACATCTGATCGCCTTCCTCCTCGGCTTCACACTCCACAACCCTCACAGAAAACAAATTTTTCAACCCGTTTAATTTCCAAAGATAGTTAAATCTCTTTTTATCAAAAGGTTTTGTGTAAAAATCAACTTTCTGATCACCGGTGTGTATATGTTCAATTCGAATCAATTTCTTCTCGTGACAATCACGGATGGAATGATGTCGAATTTCAATATGTTTTGTTTTAGAGTGATGCACCGGATTTTTAGTTATGTTAATAGCTGCCTCATTGTCCACATTGATTGGCGTGTCCAAGAACTACAAACCAAAGTCCCTCATTTGCTGTTGGATCCAAGAACTGCAAACCAAAGTCCCATGATTGATTTTGAAAAGTCTTCGTTTTAGGATAAACCTTTGAAGTCTTAGGAGATTTTGAAGATTCACCAATCTCAAAGGTTGATTTTGGCTTGTCTTCGGACTTCAAAAATTCACCGCGTTTCAGAAAACGCACGGGGGAAACCATAGGTGTTTTTCCTTTAACATCATTTGAAGTTTTAGGTTTGTGTTTCTGGAAAACTGCTTTTTCAATCTTTTTAATACACTGTTTGGCAATGTGACCAATCTTATTGGACTCTTTTGTCATATTCAACAAAAGTAGATCTGTTGGTCTCTTCTTTCAATTTTTGGGCTGCATTGAAATCATCAACTGCTTTCTGACTAAAGATATAGTCCTTTTCAGCAACTGTGTTTTTACCCGCCACAAACACTTCACTTAACTTTTCTTTTGACTTAAACTCTTGCTTACCCATTTTCTTTTCAAAACCGACACCTTTCCTTTTGAAATTGTTACCATGTCTTTTGTTGTTACCATCTTTACCCACCCATTATTTCTTTCCCGGGTTGTATGGTTGTTGTTTCACAAAAGATTTTCTCGGTTTTGAAAGAAATGCATTGTTGTTAACCTCCGAAATGTCAATTTCCACAAGTTTGAACACCTTTTCAACATTTTCCAATTTTGCATTCTGAATTGGATACTCAAAATCAGTATAGAGTTTGTCAGTTCCAGTCATTGTGTAAACCACAATGATCGAATCCTCATTCACAACTTTATCTGATTTTGGTATGAATTTGTCCAGAAAATTTCCATCATCTTCAGAATCAGAATTGAAATTTTCCAAATGAGTTTTAACCGTTCCAAAATCAGAGTTATCACTTTCTTCATCCAACACTTTGTCAACAACAGTTTTAATCACTTGTGACTCGTTGTCTGTGTCAGATAGAGAAAATGTAACATCAATGCTTTCAGGTAACTCATTCTCCATAGTTCACAACTTAAGATTCAAAGTTGCTTCCACCCCATCTGTATACTTAAAACACACTTGCTTCATCTCAAAGGGTTATGGAGTGGTTATAACAGCTGATCATGCTAAGGACTGTTATAACTAACCACTGCTCCTTATAAAGACTGATGAGGCCTATCCACTGTTGAAGACAAAGCCCTGTTAAAGACAAGAACTTATGTACCTAGAGCTTGATTAACCAAAGGAAAACCACTGCTCAGTAGCAGCAGTGGTTCAGCATCTACAGGGGATTCAACTTTAGTATTTATGTATGAGTGTTTCTTATGTAACAGTCTTTAGTATAGCAGTGGTTCGCTAGAGTTTATCTCTCAAGACAAATCCTTTACAAACCCAAAGACGAACCACTGCCCAACAACAACAGTGGTTCAAAATCAACAGCAGATGTTCTACCTTTGTTTATGTTAACAGTGTTTATATGTAACAATATTTATCACATCAGTGTTTATACTCTGTTAGATTGTTAGATGTCATATCATTAAGGTGTTCATATGTAATAGTATTTATCACATCACCTTATTGATTCATTGTACTACAAAGGAAACTCATTAGCAACATCTAACCTAAGTCCAAAAATTCAGACAGCATTTAGTGCTGAACCTACATCTGGAGTTTCTCAAAGCACACCAAGCAACAGTCATTCACCATTTGCAAGTTATGAACCAAATCCTAAGGTTCAAGAACAAGTGTCTCCTCAAAGTTCATCAAGTTCAAATAATCAAAGTCACGGTCAAGGAATTCTGTGCAATATAGCTGTGAACATCAAGAATGGTCAAGAGTTTACAGAATCAGTAGCAAAACAACATATATCACTACTTGCTTCAGTACTTGAGTCCTATGAAAGTCTTGTTGTCGGGAAAATTGAAAATCCTGACATGACAAAAGAAGACTACGATCAGATCGATCCAGAGGAGCTGGAACTCATAGATATCAAGTGGGGTATGGCAAGCTTAGTAAGGAGAGCACAAAGATTTATGGAAATAACCGGTCGAAACAGTCTCTCAGGACCTGATCAAAAGCTTGGATTTGATAAAGCGAAAGTTACATGTTTCAAATGCAAAGAAAAGGGGCATTTCAAACGCGAGTGTCCAAACAGGGAAGTAAACAATCATCAGAATCCATTGACAAATGACTACTACCGACAAGCAATCTATCATAAAAATAGTCAGCAGCCATACAATCAAAGACCTCAAACTGAAAACAAGCCAGAAAAGGCTCTTTTGGTTAATCAGGATGATGAGAAGGTTGCAGAAGGGTTTAGTTGGGATAAATATATTCCTGGTGGTGAGGGTTTGGCTATGATGGCAGAGATTATTGATGAGTCAGAATGTGTTGTTGAAACTGAGGAAGTCAGTGAAGTGATGAGTGAAGAGAGTTTGGCAGAACTTGAAGAGGCAGCAACAGAAGTTTATTATTATCAATCAGAATAGGAGATTATTGCTAATTCTTTTAAATCCATAATGCCTCCTAACATGTTTGATGGTTTTGCAGGATTCTTCAACGAGCCAACTACAGGTTTTTGTCCACAATATGACGAAGAAAAAGCTCTGGTTGAAGAAATCATAGATGTTTCCAAAGAGATGAATGAAGAAACTCTTAAGGAGATAGCTGACAAGGCGCTGATGGTCAAACTGAAAGAGGTAGACAAAAATCAAGAGTCAGTGTCTGTCGAAACGGAGTCTGTCAAAACGGAGTCTGTCGAAACAGAGTCAATCGAAAAGGTGTCAGTCAAAAAGGAGTCCGAGTTCAAATCAGAAAATCTGGATATCAAATCAGGAGAAAAACCAGAGTCTGAGTCTGACGAGTTGGTAAACCAGAAATTAAAACTGATAAACATGAAAAGGTTTTTGAACAGAATGATCCAATTCCTGAAATACCATGCGAAAGCTTTTTAAAACCCTGCATGGATTGTCTTGAAAAAGACAAACAGTTTAATGATTTGAAAAAATATACCGACGAAGTAAAATATGATCTTAATGATGTGAAAGAAGCTTATGACACTTTATCACGCTCAATCAAAATGATTCAAAAAGAAAGTATAGAAAATGGTAAAGCTACTAATTTGTTCAAAGAAACTGTCATGGAAAAGCAAATGGAGATAAACATTCATCTGGACACAATCGCTTCTTTGAAAAAGGAACTTGAATTGATGCGTATTGAAAAGGAGAGAGTTGATAAGAAATTGATCAGTTACATTGTTTCATCTTATGTGATTGATCAAATTGTTCCTCAACTACCTGATGCTAAATCTGCTTTCAACAATGTTCCACCCCCAATATGGAATCATTATACACAGAAATATCCAGATGGGGTGGAAGCAGCTTTGAATCTTAAGTTGAGAACTGTGGAGAATGAGTTACCTGAAAGCATTGATGTTACATTTTCTGCATCTGACACAGACAACGAGTCATAAGAGATTAAAACTGTTGTTGACAAAGTGTTGGATGAAGAAAGTGATAACTCTGATTTTGGAACGGTTAAAACTCATTTGGAAAATTTCAATTCTGATTCTGAAGATGATGGAAATTTTCTGGACAAATTCATACCAAAATCAGATAAAGTTGTGAATGACGATTCGATCATTGTGGTTTACACAATGACTGGAACTGACAAACTCTATACTGATTTTGAGTATCCAATTCAGAATGCAAAATTGGAAAATGTTGAAAAGGTGTTCAAATTTGTGGAAACTGACATTTCGGAGGTTAACAACAATGCATTTCTTTCAAAACTGAGAAAATCTTTTGTGAAACAACAACCATACAACACGGGAAAGAAAGAATGGGTGGGTAAAGATGGTAACAACAAAAGACATGGTAACAATTTCAAAAGGAAAGGTGTCGGTTTTGAAAAGAAAATGGGTAAGCAAGAGTTTAAGTCAAAAGAAAAGTTAAGTGAAGTGTTTGTGGCGGGTAAAAACACAGTTGCTGAAAAGGACTATATCTATAGTCAGAAAGCAGTTGATGATTTCAATGCAGCCCAAAAATTGAAAGAAGAGACCAACAGATCTACTTTTGTTGAATATGACAAAAGAGTCTGTTACCGCTGCAATGAGATTGGTCACATGGCCAAACAGTGTGTTAAAAAGATTGAAAAACCAGTTTTCCAGAAACACAAACCTAAAACTTCAAATGATGTTAAAGGAAAAACACCTATGGTTTCCCCCGTGCGTATTCTGAAACGCGGTGAATCTTTGAAGTCCGAAGACAAGCCAAAATCAACCTTTGAGATTGGTGAATCTTCAAAATCTCCTAAGACTTCAAAGGTTTATCCTAAAACGAAGACTTTTCAAAATCAATCATGGGTGGTGAAACCTAAACAATCGGTTGAAGAAAAGAAAATGGAGAAGGTTTTAAAATCTGAGCCAACAATTGCTGTCACTAACAATGAAAAACTTGAGTTTGAATTGGAAAAATTGATTGAGGAATTCCCACCAATCAAGGAGGGAGATCTAAAATCAAAATCAGAACCTGTTGTTCCAAATGTTGTCTTCAACGTTCCGAAAGTTGACACGTCATATGATCTTGTGTTTGGAAGTGTTCCAAATGTGAAGAAATCTTGGGCATCATTGTTTGAATAAATATTTGATGTGTGCAGGGGCTTCCGAGGTCGATAATCTCCAAGTGGATCATGGATAGCGGCGCCTCGAGGCATATGACTGGGATGTTAGCATTGCTCTATGATGTCAAATCTAGGGGTGTTCAGAAAAAACCGTAACCAAATAAAAACCGTAAACCGAACTGTAACCGTAACCAAATAAACCAATCCGAATAACGAGTTTGGTTTTTGGTTTGGTTTCTAACAGAAACCGAATTATGAATATGGTTTTTGGTTCGGTTTATGGATCCACATTTTATTTTATTTGGTTTATTCGGTTTTTTTGGATAACCGAATAAACCATTTAACTTAATTAATTATTAAATAAAAATAAAATATTTTATAAATCATATACAATTTATTAGCCCAAAATAGTTATTTTTTTATGTAGCCCAAAATACCAAATGTAAATCTAAAAGCCCAACTCAAACCCACTCATTTCTAAAATAACAGAACTTCAGACCTATAGAAACTAGGGTTTAGGTTTTCTACATTTTTTGGAGAAAGACTCATGTTTGAAGATTATTTATATTTTGTGTCATTAGATTTGTTAACTATTTATAGTTTCTATGATCTATGTTTTGAAGCTTTAACTTTGTGGTTGTGTCTACGACTACTTGATGGATGTGTTTGTTTTATTTCGCAATGAAACGTTCTTGTATTCATATATTGCTAGGTGTAAATTAGTAGCGATGTTCGAAAGTTAGAACACAAACATAAATATAAATTAGGAAAAAAGTACTTAGTACAATTTGCTTAGATTTGGTTTGTTTGGTTTCTAACCGAAACCAAACCGAATTGAATTTGGTTTGGTTTGGTTTGGATCGGTTTGCATATTTCTTATTTGGTTTGGTTTGGTTTTTGGTTTGGGGTACAAAATTTTGAAAACCGAATAAACCAAATAAACCATAAACCGAACCGATGAACACCCCTAGTCAAATCAATCAACGGAGGGTATGTTGGATTTGCAGGAAATCAGGGAGGAAGAATCGTTGGTGAAAGAATTCTTACCAATGGAGTTGTAACGTTTGACAAAGTGAACTACATCGTTGAACTTGAAAACAATCTGTTGAGCATATCACAGATTTGTGACAAGTCGTTCACAGTTCATTTTACAAAAAATGAGTGTCTGATCATTAAACCTGGTTTTAAAATTCCAGAAGATATGGCGTTGATGCGAGCTCCACGTGAAAACGATTTGTATGTCTTAGACATGAGCGTCGCAACAACATCAGACAAGAAACCAAAATGTTTTGTAACTAAAACAAAAGCAACTGAAAAGGAATTAAGAATGTGGCATCGTAAGATGGGACACATTCATGTTAGAAAAATGAATTTCTTAGTCCACAATGATCTTGTTGAAGGTGTAAATCTGAAATTTTTTTATCTGAATGATGACTGTGTAGAATGCAAAAAGGGAAAGCAAACAAAGAAGAGACACCCAAAGAAGCTGTTGAACTCAATCAGGGCACCGCTCGAAAGGCTCCACATGGACCTTTTCGGACCAGTAAATGTGAAGAGCGTTAGTGGAGATTTGTATTGTCTTGTGGTCACTGATGACTTTACAAGATTTTCATGGGTGATGTGTATCGAAAGTAAAGATCAAACATTTGATTCGTTGATGATACTATTCAAGAAGATGGAAACGCTGTACAAACTGCCGATCAGAAGAATTCGAAGTGACAATGGAACGGAGTTTAAAAACAATCGCATGCTCGAGTTTTGCAATGAGAAAGGCATTCTTCATGAATTCAGCGCGCCGTATACTCCACAACAAAACGACGTCGCCGAACGAAAGAATCGCACACTGATCGAAACAGCTCGAACTATGCTAGCCAATTCCAAATTGCCGATATTCTTTTGGTGTGAAGCAGTTGCTACAGCGTGTTATGCGTTAAATCGTGTTCTAATAGTAAAGAAGTACAAGAAAACCTGCTTTGAATTACTTCATCGCTATAAACCAAATCTGAAATTCTTAAAACCCTTTGGATCACCGTGTACTTTCATTGATCCAGATGGCAAATTTGGTGCAAAGGTTAACGAAGGTTTTTTTGTAGGTTATGCAAGTCCACTGAAGAGAGTATTTGTTCCATGCTTGGGGAAGATTATACAAGTTCAGCATGTTGATTGTCAAAGGCATACAGCTCCGAGTCAACTTCCCGGAAAAAGATTGCTTTTTGATTATGACAAACTTTGGGAGTCATTCCAGTTGCCGACTGAGCCAAGTGAGGAGGAACTAGCTTTATTATACCAACATCAGCAATCTATGTCACAAGAACAAGTGCCAAGACAGTTGGTAGTTTCTCAACCCACCGTGGGTGCAAATGATCACGAGGCCGGTCCAAGTGGAACAACACACGAACCCCCAGAAGAACCAGCTCTAACATTTGATCAATCTGACGACTCAGAATCGGAATCCGATCCGATTTTTTACGAGGAACCAAATGTTGCAACTTCAGAAGCCGTGGATCACACGGGTGATCAAGACATAACAAACTTGCAATCGGAAGTGAGCGTACCTGACACAGTCATGCCGAGAACTTTGTCTGATCATCCATCAGAACAAATTATTGGTGATCTTCAAAGTGGAGTGAAAACACGCGATCAAATCAACAAAGGGCTTACATGTTTTTATTCTTCTGTAGTTCGTTTACAAGAAGAATTCTCATTGAAATGCTTTATTTCGCAGGTAGAGCCGAAGACATATAAAGAAGCATTAACTGAAGATAGCTGGGTGAATGCAATGCAGGAAGAGTTGCAACAGTTTGAGAAGCTTGGAGTATGGAGATTAGTTGATCTACCGGAAAATCAAAAGCTGATAAAGACCAAGTGGGTCTTCAAGTGTAAGCGGGATGATCAAGGGGTGATCGTGAGAAATAAAGCACGTTTGGTAGTCCAAGGTTTTAGTCAGCAAGAAGGCATCGACTTTACTGAAGTGTATGCGCCTGTTGCTCGACTCGAGGCAATTAGAATCTTCCTGGCATTCGCGTCTTGGAAAGGATTCAAAGTCTACCAATTGGATGTCAAATCTGCATTCCTTTACGGAAAGATCAAAGAAGAAGTGTACGTCGGACAACCGCCGGGTTTCACCGATCCTGTGCACAAAGACAAAGTTAATTTTTACACAAAACCTTTTGATAAAAAGAGATTTAACTATCTTTGGAAATTAAACGGGTTGAAAAATTTGTTTTCTGGGAGGGTTGTGGAGTGTGAAGCCGAGGAGGACGGCGATCAGATGTGATCTACGTTTGTTGTCAAGTTTCTGTACAGTTTATTTTCTGCTTTTGATAAAATCCAAAAACCCAAAAAATATGTTTTTGTTTTTAGGGGGAGAAAGTTTTCAGAAAATATAAAAACATGAAAAATTTTCAAAATCCAAAAACATTGAAAAAATGAAAAAGAGTTTGTGTAAAAAAAGGGAAATGATAGTACATCAGCTAGACAGTTGCAGTACGCTAAAGAAATGTATAGTTTAAAAAGTGTTAAGCAGTCTTGCAGATGATATGCCGATAGGTTTTTACACATTTAGTAAGTTTGTTTGGGATATAAACCTAAATCATTTCTTTCTTTTACGTGGGGAACATCTCTCGGATATATAGGTAACCCCTGAAATCCTGTTTGAAAGGCTCTATTTCTGACATACTAGGTCTTTGTACGTCTTGATATCTGGGGTATTATACCAGGACTTCTAATTTTGCGGGAGCAATAGCCTAGTCCTCGTATAATACTTTGCACTGTTTTAAATTTTAAAGCCCGCCCTCAGCATAAAAAATGATGAAACATTGAAAAATGCTAATCATGTGCCGTTGTAAAGAAGATCCCCAAGGGGGACCCACCTCAAGTCGAGCCATCATCTCTCTGATTTTGCGGAAGCAATAGCCTGAGCTCTCATGGCCTTGCACTAACCCAATTACATATATCATTAGTGTGCACTCACCTGTAAGACTGAATATAGTGGTCTGGATACGGGAGTATTTACTGAGGTGGTACACGCGTATAAGTTAAGCCTTAAAACAACTAATCCGTATCCTAAACAGATTGAAATTTGTGTGAGAATTTAAATTGGATCAGTATATCGGCAATCATTGTGAATTGTTTAATGCTTAGTATGAAATCAAAGCTTAACGGTATTTGTAGCTTGTCGGCAGCTGATATGAACCCCTAACACGCTCACCAAAAATATGTGTGTACAGTTTATTGTTTATCAAAATCCAAAAAGATTTCATCTTTGATTAGCAAAATATTATAAAATCCAAAAAGATTTGTTTTTCATCTTATTTTCGACAACGGACGTTGGGGATCTGAAGATCAAAGTCTTATAGTGCTGAACAAGTTTGGATCATGAGGGTTGGATAAGCAAAAGTTTGTGAAAAAGGTGTTGGTAATTGCTCGAAAAGTTTAAAATTTCATTAATTTGAATTTAAATTTATTTAAAAAAAATCAGCAAAGTTCATAAATTGGTCAGCCAAGGTCATTAACTTGGACTTGGAAGGCTTAACAGTTGACCAAGATCATTAACTTGGACTTGGTTAACTGGGTGTGATGGTAAAAATTCAAAAATAATCAAAAAGTTAAAAATTTAAATTTTTTTGAAAAAAGTGAAATTTCAATCGAAATGACCATTTCGCATGAAATGGTCATATCGTTTTAACTACTCATTTCGCTTGAAGATGTCAAATGTCCATTTCGTACGAAATGGACATGTCTATAAATAGTGGTCTCATTTCGCTTGAAGGCATCAGTTTCTTCATTTTGTGTCAAAACTCTGTCAAAGCGATTTCAGACGAAATCACCAAGTTCATCGATTCAAGCCTAAATCTTGCTTGTTTGTTACTCGTAATCTGTGTTTAAGTTGGTTTACTCAACTTAGATCATGGGGAAGGTGAGGATTCATGTTGATTAGAACTGAATTGACTGTTTGTAGATGAACAGATGTTTTAAACTTAGATCTAGGGCTTGATTGTGAAATCCGATGAACACAGATCTAGGGTGATTTTGTGGGTCAAAATGAAAATAAAACACACCCCTGAACTCGGAATTCATTGTAGAACAATCTTAGGATTTAAATTTCATCATCAAAACAAGTTTTAAACATCTGCAAATACACTGTTCATGAACTTGAGTTTCAAACGAAATGACGATGCATTTCGTACGAAATGACCATTTCACTTCAAAAGGGCATTTCGTTTCAAACAGGAATTAAGTTTCAAATGGGCATTTCGTTTCAATACACCATTTCGCATCAAAACACCATTTCGCTTGTAACATCATACCGCTTGAAAATGCCATTTCGTTTGAAGTGTCATTCTATTTGAAACCATTTCGTTTGAATGATGGTTTGGTTTGAAAATTATTCAAAATGTTTAACATTGCGTTTTTGTTGAATATTTCAGGCTTCGAATGCTCAGTTTGATCCATTACCTAACATTTGTTGCGTATATGATGAAAAGTTACCAAAGATGGCTGCATTTAAAGAGATTCTGGAATTTATGAAGTGTTTGCCTATCCAGAAGGCATTGACAGATCAGCATCTTGTTTTCAGATCTCATGTTGATCGTTTCTGGAAAAATGCCAAGTATGATGAAGAAAGTAAATTGATTACATCGATTGTCAGCTTGAATGGTCAAGATAAAGAAATTGTCATCACAGAACAGCTCGTCCGTGAAGTATTAGATTTTCCTGATGATAAAGATTCTCCGACAAAGTTTCCAGAAAAGATGGTTAAGGGATGTATGTTGCAGATGGGATACAATGGCCCATTGAACAGTGCAAACTATTTGAAATCATGTTTCTCAAAACCTTACAAGTTTTTCATCCATTCAATTGTTCACGCTCTCAATCATAGAAAGGGTGATTATGATGTGATGAGAGATTATCAAATGAACATGGTGACTGCACTTGTGCTAAACAAAAAGTACAATTTCTCAAAGATCGTTTTTCACTACATGAAAGAAAACATCACGTCAGGCAGCAAAACATGGATTTATCCAAGATTTATACAGATGATTCTTGATCATGCGTATCCAAATCTAGAGAAAAATGAAGAAAATGATTTGTTGGCATTGTATCATATGGATAATGAAACGTTGATTATATTATCCAGATATCACAAAAATCATCCAGAATAAAAAACAAAAGCTGAATTCTTCGGATTTATCAAGAGTGTAGATTATCGAGATCCAGATCATGTTGATCATTTGAAATGGAGAAATGAAGAAGAAATGAAGGAAAAGAATGCAGTAGATGAGTTAAAAATATTAGCTAATTTCAAAGCAACACGCAATGAATGGTTCACAAAGGAGGAAAAGAAGAAAAGGAGCAGAAAGACAACTCCGAAAGTACAAGTTAAAGAAGGTTCATCCTCACAACCAAAGAAGAAACGTCAAAAGAAAGTGGTTGAGACATTGCTGGTCGATGAACCAGAGGAAGAAGAACCAGAAGCTGATGCTGAAGGAGATCATGTTTGTTTATCTCCTGAGTCTGAACAATTGTTGAAATCTCTTAAAGAAAGTTTTGCAGCTGAAAAAGTAGCTGATGAGAATGAAGGTGACAATGAAGAGAAAAGTTCATCAAGCTCATCTGAATCAGAGATTGATGAAACTGAACGTTTGAAAAGAATTAGGGCTGATATAGAAAAAGAAAACAGTTAAAGAGAAAAAGGAGAGAGGAAAAGATGATAATTTGTACATTCCATCTCCGGAACATGTTCAAGATACTAAAACACCACCATCATCTAGAGGTAGAAAGAAATCCAATGCAAGAAAACGTGTTGTAACTCCTAAGGTAGCAAAGAGGTTGAAAATCTTACTGAAAAATAAACCAATCCAGGAACCAAGTCAACCACCTTCACCACCACCTGAACCACAACAACAACCATCACCACATCAATCACCACTACCACAACAACCTGATCCTATTCCATCACCACCAAAACAACAATCACCACCTCATTCTTTATCACAAATTCATATCTCTACACCTACACATGAATAACCTGTTATCACCTCACAACATATTCTACAAACACCTCCAACCACACAACCACAAGTACAAACCACTCCTGGTTCTTCTGGTTTCAAGGATTTTCGACGTGTTCCGTAGAATATTAGTCTTGAAGATATTGGAGATTTTAGTTTTATGAACGATGAGCTTGTAAAGAAGCTGCAACAGAAAGTGGATGATGTGTTAGTTGAGAATAAGAAGTTGGTAGATCGTGAAAAGAAGCTTGTAAGCGTGTCAAGACTGTTGAAACTGTAAACTCGGCTTTGTTGAAAAGAGTTGAACCAGATCAAGCTGACATTGATATTCTCAAAGTTAGAATTGCTGAGTTGGAAGAAGAAAAAGCTAGAAGGGACAAACAATATGAGTACTTCAAACTCAAGAACAAAGAGCTGGAAGCCGTCAATGGAAAGAAAGAACACGAAATGTACATGATGAACAAAGTGTTAGAGAATTTGATTGGGAAGTCTGTTGAACAGAAGTTTGAAGAGATCGAGGTTGAAGAAGTTAGGGCACGTCGTAAAGCTGCAATTGAAGCAGAAATGAAGAATAAGGGTAAAGGTGTTCAAACTGAAGGTGTTTCGGAAGTAACTGAGAGGGCAATCGTTCTGACAATTGTTCCTGAATCACCTATTCAGAATCCTCGTCCTATTTCTGCAGTTTCTGGTATATTTGAAGAAGATGTTGAAGTTGATGATGTTGTAAATGAAGATGAAGAAGATGATGAGGATGATGAAGAAGAAGAAGATGATGAGGCTAAGAAAGATGATGCAGATGACGTGTTTTCTGCAAGTAGTCATGATGATGACGATGGGAATAACGACGATGATCAAGGTACTTCAGGTATTAAAGTTACTGAAGAGTCAAATGAAGAAAATGTTGATGACTATCTTCAAGATGATGCCAACGAAGAACCAGAGAATGCTGAAGGTGAGGGGGAGCATATTGATGATAAGAATGTTTATGATAGTGAAAAATTGATTCTACGTTTTGAACCTGATGTAGAAGAAGGTGAAATCAGGAATACGTATACTCTGGATGAAATCGTAAAGATGACGCATATTGAAGATATTAATTTCAAGTTTGATTTTGAAGAGGAGCTAAATCAGTTCGATATCAATCAGCAGCATGAATATGAATACATATATGTTGAAGAGGCTGACAACTATGATAGAGTTGAAGTTGAAGATTGCAGTGATGAAGAAAGTGTAAATGTTGATACGTCTAACTTTCCAACGCTTGTTGAATTCTTCAGTCAAGCAAACATAGATGAGTTAAGAAGGAAAGTTGAAGAATGTTTAAAGAATAAAAATTTTGATAGAACATCGAAAGATGAACGCCGCGAAGAAAGAAAGAAATGGTTTAGAAAAGATTCTGAGAGAAAATTCAAGAGACCGTTGAAGTTTTACAAAAGAGACAGAGAAGTTTCTCTTGGTGACATTATCAGCTGGGGATATTTGCCGCAGGTGAATGCATACGCGATCAGAAGAGAGTATGGAGTTCAGTATTTTGCCTACATTCAGGATATCATGTCTTTACCATGGTGGGACGTTGAAGAACTTCCAAAAGTCAGAACATTGAATTATCCTGGCAGAGAACGTTCTCTGACAGGATAATTCATCATGTTCTCTGACAGGATAATTCAACGTTCTGAATTTTGGAAGTTCTTCAACGTCCCACCATGGTAAAGACATGATATCCTGAATGTACGCAAAATACTGAACTCCATACTCTCTTCTGATCGCGTATGCATTCACCTGCGGTAAATACCCCCAGCTGATAATGTCACCAAGAGAAACTTCTCTGTCTCTTTTGTAAAACTTCAACGGTCTCTTGAATTTTCTCTCAGAATCTTTTCTAAACCATTTCTTTCTTCGCGACGTTCATCTTTCGATGTTCCATCAAAATTTTTATTCTTTAAACATTCTTCAACTTTCCTTCCTAACTCATCTATGTTTGCTTGACTGAAGAATTCAACAAGCGTTGGAAAGTTAGACGTATCAACATTCACACTTTCTTCATCACTGCAATCTTCAACTTCAACTCTATCTTAGCTGTCAGAGAACATGATGAATTATCCTGTAAGAGAACGTTCTCTGACAGGATAATTCAACGTTCTGACTTTTGGAAGTTCTTCAACGTCCCACCATAGTAAAGACATGATATCCTGAATGTACGCAAAATACTGAACTCCATTCTCTCTTCTGATCGCGTATGCATTCACCTACGGCAAATACCCCCAGCTGATAATGTCACCAAGAGAAACTTCTCTGTCTCTTTTGTAAAACTTCAACGGTCTCTTGAATTTTCTCTCAGAATCTTTTCTAAACCATTTCTTTCTTTCTTTGCGACGTTCATCTTTCGATGTTCCATCAAAAATTTTATTCTTTAAACATTCTTCAACTTTCCTTCTTAACTCATCTATGTTTGCTTAACTGAAGAATTCAACAAGCGTTGGAAAGTTAGACGTATCAACATTCACACTTTCTTCATCACTGCAGTCTTCAACTTCAACTCTATCATAGTTGTCAGCCTCTTCAACATATTTGTATTCATATTCATGCTGCAGATTGATATCGAACTAATTTAGCTCCTCTTCAAAATCAAACTTGAAATTAATATCTTCAATATGCGTCATCTTTACGATTTCATCCAGAGTATACGTGTGCCTGATTTCACCTTCTTCTACATCAGGTTCAAGACGTAGAATCAATTTTTCACTATCATAAACATTCTTATCATCAATATGCTCCCCCTCACCTTCAGCATTCTCTGGTTCTTCGTTGGCATCATCTTGAAGATAGTCATCAACATTTTCTTCATTTGACTCTTCAGTAACTTTAATACCTGAAGTACCTTGATCATCGTCGTCATTCCCATCGTCATCATCATGACTACTTACAGAAAACACGTCATCTGCATCATCTTTCTTAGCCTCATCTTCTTCTTCATCATCCTCATCATCTTTTTCATCTTCATTTACAACATCATCAACTTCAACATCTTCTTCAAATATACCAGAAACTACAGAAATAGGACGAGGATTCTGAATAGGTGATTCAGGAACAATTGTCGGAACGATTTCCCTCTCAGTTACTTCCAAAACACCTTCAGTTTGAACACCTTTACCCTTATTCTTCATTTCTGCTTCAATTACAGCTTTACGGCGTGCCCTAACTTCTTCAACCTCGATCTCTTCAAACTTCTGTTCAACAGACTTCCCAATCAAATTCTCTAACACTTTGTTCATGATGTACATTTCGTGTTCTTTCTTTACATTGACGGCTTCCAGCTCTTTGTTCTTTAGTTTGAAGTATTCATTTTGTTCGTCCCTTCTAGCTTTTTCTTCTTCCAACTCAGCAATTCTAACTTTGAGAATATCAATGTCAGCTTGATCTGGTTCAACTCTTTTCAACAAAGCCGAGTTTACAGTTTCAACAGTCTTGACACGCTTTTCAAGCTTCTTTTCACGATCTACCAACTTCTTATTCTCAACTAACACATCATCCACTTTCTGTTGCAGCTTCTTTACAAGCTCATCGTTCATAAAACTAAAATCTACAATATCTTCAAGACCAATATTCTCCGGAACACGTGGAAAATCCTTGAAACCAGAAGAACCAGGAGTGGTTTGTACTTGTGGTTGTGTGGTTGGAGGTGTTTGTAGAATATGTTGTGAGGTGATAACAGGTTGTTCATGTGTAGGTGTAGAGATATGAATTTGTGATAAGACTAGCGTCAAGTAAGTATGCTAACGGACTCAGTGACTGGATGGTCAAAAGGCAACCTGGTCAAATAGGCGACAAAGATAGGAAATAGATAATAAAAAGGGTACGATCCAGTAGGACATATGCCTAAAAGACGAACACGTCAATATGAATAAAAAAAACCTTATGTCGGAAAAGAAAGAATGTTTTGAAAAACGAAACTAAGATGATAGGTCCAAACGAAAGGCCTACTTAAAGGAGGTTTCGGGGACGAAACCCTTTTTAAGGGGGATGGACTTGTAACACCCCGAAAATGTAAAACTTTATATTAGAATTATAAAGTGTAAAATAAACGAGAAATAAGCTAACTAGGATAAATACCCCGGTTAGTTAGGATTCTTGCAATAACACATGAATGAGGTAAAAAGCCTAAATTATAAACCCAATTGAAAGTTGAGGGGCCTATGTTTTTAAAAATAAAACTTAATTACATAAAACAGAAACCAAACTCACTTTTGTGAGGTCTGGTTCGATCAGAAGCAGGGAAGGGCGACCCCCATCCTCCCAAAACCCTAGCATTCACAAAAGCCACAAATTGAAGGCTTAAATCATGTCCAAATCGATTTTCAAGCATAAATTAATGATCACCTAGTTGAAGGGATCATAAGGTATGTAAAATCTTGAAGTTTTGATTCATCTCAAGTTCTAGCTTAATTATGAAAGATCGAAATTTAGCTTGATTGTGTCATGCATGAATGTAATTAGAAGAGATATGGTGTCTAGGGATGAACCCTAGGTGAAATCTTGTTAAAAGATTTCATGATAATTATAGAGTTTATAACCACCATTGTAGGTGATTAATAAACTTGAAGAAAACTTGATAAGCCTTAGAATTGTGATCTCGTTCTAACACAAATCTGAAATTTAGAATAAATTTCATAAATATTGATGTTAAGATATATGTAGGATTGACTAAGTAAAGTTAGTTTTGATGATAATTACAAGTCATGAACTTGGTTTTGTTTATATAAAAATCTGACCCGCTAGGTGTTTGATGGAACGCCTAAGGGAGGGTTAAAATGTTAAAAGTTGGGTAAAAACGAAGATTTGATTATTGTAGCAAATTATGCGTTAAAGCTTGTGAAAGAGTTCTAAACTTATTGTGAATTGAACTCTTTAGGCAAGGAATCCGGAGCGTCAAGCGGACAAGACGGAGGTGATACACGCTTGAAAGGTGTGCTTTAAAGGTACGTAACTTCGGTTTCGTTACATTATGCATGAAAAATAGTCTTAGAAATGTTAATGAGAATGTAGTGTCAATTGCGAGTTGGTATGTCATAGAAGTGACGAAGTTCACTCGACAAACAAACAGGTCAAAATAGTTATTTAGAATTGTTGGTTGATAATGTTGTTTAGTTATGCAAGTATGTAACTTGAACCGTTACATTAAACAAATCGTTGTTAAATTTTACGAAGTCTCATTGTAGGATAAATATGGTGTCGATTGTAGCGACTATGATCGTTACTTGAATTAATAGTCTAAGAGTGACAAGGAATCGTTTGGTAGTCATCATATTGGAGGATTCCATAAGATGAGCCAAACGGGTCGATTGGTTGTGTAAATTATTGTTCTAGTGTTTTAGAGAGTTAAGAAGGCGATGACAATCACGAGAGCATTAAGCCATGAGATTGGTAAAGAAATGCGAGTGATAATGAGCCCCGGATGTTGGGTATAAAGTGTCATAAGTTTACTAGCTAAATGATAGTAAATTGTGTGAAGTTGAAATGGGTTGAATAAATGCATAATGGCATATAGTCTTTCTGTCCGTAAGTTAAACTTTTGGTTTGAAAATTGTAATAGGCACGTTGGTAATGAATTTACAGACGTATAGGAAAAAGAATCACTAAAAACGGACTTACGAATCAAAAGTTATGCCAATTCTAAGTTGGGATTTGAATATACATTGAGCTGGGTATGTACAGCAACAGATAAACAAACATTCTGTGAAAATGAGGGCTACGCGTCACGCGAGGCCCCTAGGCGTCACGCGGCGCCCCCCCTTCCGGGAAAATTTTATTTTCTTGTTTGTTGACCCATGGAACTTGTTTATATCTATTCTAGTATTATCAAAACTAATATTTGATGTGGTTTTGACCTTAGGTGACTATGGTGAACTTACGGATGGCGATCGAGCAAATGTCGAAGAACCGAACACGACTTTTGAAGCTTCCGCTATATTCTAACCTTTAATAAACTATGTTTATGGGATGTAAACAAATTGTTAAACAACTTTTAAATGTTTTTAACTTAGTCGTTAGTTGACTAAGGTTTTGCTACTTTTGAACTTTACTTATAAAATCGATGTTATAACTAGACATCTTTTATCTAAAATGGTATGAATTACTATTAAATTCAAGCGAAATTGACGGGTGTTACAAGTTGGTAATCAGAGCTTAAGGTTGTCAACAAAGTGTTCGGTTCAAACTTGATCGATCGTCCGGTAAGAATTAATTGCTTTAGTACACTTACTAGAATACTAGAAAAAGGAAATTTGAATTGATATACACGGGAAGTGCGTGTTTACACACTCAAACCCGGAGAAGTGCACTAAGCATAAATGGTTTAAGCAAGTGGTGAACTTGGCTAGATCAAAATGAATGACGCATATGTCATAAATGAAATGTTTAACAATTAGTGTAAACATTTCAATTTCAAGATGACGGAGGGATGGGAGGAGTGTATGAATACGCTCGAAGTCGGGAAAATACACTAAGTAAGAAAGGTAAGGCAAGATATATACTTGACCAAACCGAAAAAGAATAACACATTATTTATGACTGAGTGAGAATGATACAAATTTCCGTATAATAAGATGGAAATGAATTAAATAATTATTGATAAATCGTGATGGATATTTCAGTTGAAGAAATGTCTGGAGTAACCGGAGATGATTCGACATCTCAATTGACTGAACAAATGAAAGTTAAGATTTCCGAGGAAGTCGGAAAAGCTCTAGAAAATAATCTATCACAGTATATTGATAGATTACAAACCACAATCGTGCCGGTGGTGAACGATATGATGGCTGAATTGAAAGACAACATACTACAAGAAATAGAAGAAAGGAGGGTGTTGGATATGAATCCAAGATCCGTAAAGAAGTCCAAGTCTAATAAAGCTCCCAAGAAGGGAGTTACAAAAAGTGTGTTACATCAGTGTAGATTTTGTGGAAAATTCACAAGGGCACATGTGGTAAGCCAAGACATAAAAAGTCTAAATGTCCAAAGAGGCTTGGAACCAAGGACACAACCGACACAAAGTCTGATGCCCAGAAATCAAGGACAAAGTTGTTTTGTATAACAGCCACGGAGGCTAAAGCTGAACCTGATGTCGTTTCAGGTATACTCTTGTAAATTAAATTTCAGCATAATTTTTAATTTTTACGAGTGAAAATAAATCGTTTGTTTTATATCGATTTATTTAACATTCTACATTAGTGTTAACGAAATTACCAAGGCTTTGAAAAAAATAGAAAGAGGTAATAATAAAAGTTCTATAGTTTATAAGAGGTTCTGAAACTGTACGTTGAGCATCGAGGTAAAAATAATCATGATAAATATTGCCTTGGGAAGGGGTGCGCGCACACTCGAACCCGAGAACGTAATGAAAGATAAGCGTCATAATAGGGAGGAGTGTAATAACACCCGAACCCTGGGAGTTTACAATAGTAATAGATGACAAGGACATGGTTATAGACTAAGCCAAACTAATTGAAACAGATAGAAACATCGTTTATGTCAACAAACGATGTGGATAAATTCCATACAACGATATGAAACGATAACATGAAATGAATTGATTTTGTTATTGTAACAATGGGTTAAAGTCAGAAATCAAGAGATTAAGATTTGGATAGGAATATCCTCGAAAAAGAAACTAAATGGACAATATGTATTATTTATTGCTGTAAATAATGAAATACCAATAAATTTGGATTTAAAAGCTCGGGTATGGGTAAATACCCAAGTAACATGTTATTAATAAAATTCCTCCTGAGGAAGAAAGATAATCACCTTGATGAGGGTGAATATGTAAAAGAATTAGTAAGACAAACATTATGAAAGCGTTAGAATAAGAACGAGTAAACCCCAAATGCCGAATAACAATAACAGTAGTTTACCAAATAAGACATGAGACATGGGCCTTCGGGACATTTGTAAAAGAAACAGACCTAAGGGTCGCTGACAAAAGAAAGGTGGTGTACGGATTAATTAAGTAAAGGGCTTGATAATAAAAGTAAACGGGAGCCGGATAATGGGAACATATTACATTAAGATAATGAGCCCAAGGGAAGGGATAAGAATCAAGTAAATGAAAATATGAATGGACAATTTAGAATGTCAAAGCATAAGGATAAAGTTGACTGTCATAGGAGATGGAACTCGCACGAACAAGTCAAACCAGACGAGTGAAAGAATAAAAGACTTGGTTGAGTAAAAGCGGTGGGTTTTGCTGATACAACCAAATAAATCGAGAAACAAAGTCTTAAGGAATGACGGAAGGGTTGCTATGAAAATAATATCGATAAAATACTCAATTAATAAGTATGTTTTCAGACAAATGCGTAACCAACAGTCAAGATCGCGAATTAAAAGTCAAGAGACTCGGATTAAGAGTTATGACAGAGAAAACGATAAAATTTTTGCAAAAACAGAAATTTCAATAGTCATGTTCAACTACTTTAATGTTGGGCGGGTCGAATAAAGTATATTAGTTGATATCCCAAGTAAGCGCAACCTGGATAATGAAAGCGTGAAATATTATTGAATCAATTGGGATAGGTCATAAAAGAGTATGAAGGGGAAAATGCAAACCAATGAAACCGGAGTGTTAAAAATATCAAGATCAAGAACCTGGGTAACGGGTTGAAAGGAAATAGGGGCATAAACCAAATAACGGTATGAATAAAATAACCGACACGAAGGAGACATAAGAAGTCATAGAGTCGGAAAGATAATCCGAAAGAAAATGAGTATAACTTTAGACTACGGTCAAGGTCAAGTGGATTTTGAAGGCGAGAATTTATTATTCTAAACATAAAAAGGAAGTGCCTTAACGCCATATGTATACTTATGCAATTGAATAAAGATATGAAGACCTAATAAAATAGCCTACGAGACTAAGTAAAGGAACCTACGGGTCGATAATATAAAGAGTGGAGAACCAATTATGATTTCTCGCGTAAAATGATAACCCAGAAGAATAATCCTTGTCGTCAATTCCTTGATCTGATTAATCGACATGGTTAAAGAGAAAAACATTAAACTAAAATTCAGTTTTAGTAAAGAAACGATGTTCTAACACCTATAAATACCGAGAGAGAAATTAGAAAATGGTTAGTACTAAAGAATATAGGTCTTAACGCCGAAAGCTGTAAGATGATGTATTCAGAGGAAAGATTCTTAAGAATGAAAAGCCGATGTAAAACTAAATATCGCGTGATGTGATCACGGACACAAAAGTAATATATAATGTAATCACGTTATAGTGTGAATGACTAGATACTAAATTATAAGCACGCAAAGGGCCGATGACGGCAATATTGCATACCCGAATGACGAGGTTTGAGATAAAATGGTGACTAATTAGTTTAGGCAATAAAACAAGCTGTAGCCCAAATAACACTGTGACTTATATAGAGCGCTTGTCAATATAAGACTAGCGTCAAGTAAGTATGCTGACGGACTCAGTGACTGGATGGTCAAAAGGCAACCTGGTCAAATAGGCGACAAAGATAGGAAATAGATAATAAAAAGGGTACGATCCAGTAGGACATATGCATAAAAGACGAACACGTCAATATGAATAAAAAAAACCGTATGTCGGAAAAGAAAGAATGTTTTGAAAAACGAAACTAAGATGATAGGTCCAAACCAAAGGCCTACTTAAAGGAGGTTTCGGGGATGAAACCCTTTTTAAGGGGGATGGACTTGTAACACCCCGAAAATGTAAAACTTTATATTAGAATTATAAAGTGTAAAATAAACGAGAAATAAGCTAACTAGGATAAATACCCCGGTTAGTTAGGATTCTTGCAATAACACATGAATGAGGTAAAAAGCTTAAATTATAAACCCAATTGAAAGTTGAGGGGCCTATGTTGTTAAAAATAAAACTTAATTACATAAAACAAAAACCAAACTCACTTTTGTGAGGTCTGGTTCGATCAGAAGCAGGGAAGGGCGACCCCCATCCTCCCAAAACCCTAGCATTCACAAAAGCCACAAATTGAAGGCTTAAATCATGTCCAAATCGATTTTCAAGCATAAATTAATGATCACCTAGTTGAAGGGATCATAAGGTATGTAAAATCTTGAAGATTTGATTCATCTCAAGTTCTAGCTTAATTATGAAAGATCGAAATTTAGCTTGATTGTGTCATGCATGAATGTAATTAGAAGAGATATGGTGTCTAGGGATGAACCCTAGGTGAAATCTTGTTAAAAGATTTCATGATAATTATAGAGTTTATAACCACCATTGTAGGTGATTAATAAACTTGAAGAAAACTTGATAAGCCTTAGAATTGTGATCTCGTTCTAACTCAAATATGAAATTTAGAATAAATTTCATAAATATTGATGTTAAGATATATGTAGGATTGACTAAGTAAAGTTAGTTTTGATGATAATTAGAAGTCATGAACTTGGTTTTGTTTATATAAAAATCTGACCCGCTAGGTGTTTGATGGAACGCCTAAGGGAGGGTTAAAATGTTAAAAGTTGGGTAAAAACGAAGATTTGATTATTGTAGCAAATTATGCGTTAAAGCTTGTGAAAGAGTTCTAAACTTATTGTGAATTGAACTCTTTAGGCAAGGAATCCGGAATGTCAAGCGGACAAGCCGGAGGTGATACACGCTTGAAAGGTGTGCTTTAAAGGTACGTAACTTCGGTTTCGTTACATTATGCATGAACAATAGTCATAGAAATGTTAATGAGAATGTAGTGTCAATTCTGAGTTGGTATGTCATAGAAATGACGAAGTTCACTCGACAAACAAACAGGTCAAAATAGTTAATTAGAATTGTTGGTTGATAATGTTGTTTAGTTATGCAAGTATGTAACTTGAATCGTTACATTAAACAAATCGTTGTTAAATTTTACGAAGTCTCATTGTAGGATAAATATGGTGTCGATTGTAGCGACTATGATCGTTACTTGAATTAATAGTCTAAGAGTGACAAGGAATCGTTTGGTAGTCATCATATTGGAGGATTCCATAAGATGAGCCAAACGGGTCGATTGGTTGTGTAAATTATTGTTCTAGTGTTTTAGAGAGTTAAGAAGGCGATGACAATCACGAGAGCATTAAGCCATGAGATTGGTAAAGAAATGCGAGTGATAATGAGCCCCGGATGTTGGGTATAAAGTGTCATAAGTTTACTAGCTAAATGATAGTAAATTGTGTGAAGTTGAAATGGGTTGAATAAATGCATAATGGCATATAGTCTTTCTGTCCGTAAGTTAAACTTTTGGTTTGAAAATTGTAATAGGCACGTTGGTAATGAATTTACAGACGTATAGGAAAAAGAATCACTAAAAACGGACTTACGAATCAAAAGTTATGCCAATTCTAAGTTGGGATTTGAATATACATTGAGCTGGGTATGTACAGCAACAGATAAACAAACATTCTGTGAAAATGAGGGCTACGCGTCACTCGAGGCCCCTAGGCGTCACGCGGCGCCCCCCCTTCCGGGAAAATTTTATTTTCTTGTTTGTTGACCCATGGAACTTGTTTATATCTATTCTAGTATTATCAAAACTAACATTTGATGTGGTTTTGACCTTAGGTGATTATGATGAACTTACGGATGGCGATCGAGCAAATGTCAAAGAACCGAACACGACTTTTGAAGCTTCCGCTATATTCTAACCTTTAATAAACTATGTTTATGGGATGTAAACAAATTGTTAAACAACTTTTAAATGTTTTTAACTTAGTCGTTAGTTGACTAAGGTTTTGCTACTTTTGAACTTTACTTATAGAATCGATGTTATAACTAGACATCTTTTATCTAAAATGGTATGAATTACTATTAAATTCAAGCGAAATTAACGGGTGTTACAGTGATGGAATAGGATCAGGTTGTTGTGGTAGTGGTGATTGATGTGGTGATGGTTGTTGTTGTGGTTCAGGTGGTGGTGAAGGTGGTTGACTTCGTTCCTGGATTGGTTTATTTTTCAGCAAGATTTTCAACCTCTTTGCTACCTTAGGAGTTACAACACGTTTTCTTGCATTGGATTTCTTTCTACCTCCAGATGATGATGGTGTTTGAGTATCTTGAACATGTTCCGGAGATGGAATGTACAAATTATCATCTTTTTCCTCTCTCCTTTTTCTCTTTAACTGTTTTTCTTTTTCTATATCAGCCCTAATTCTTTTCAAACGTTCAGTTTCATCAATCTCTGATTCAGATGAGCTTGATGAACTTTTCTATTCATTGTCACCTTCATTCTCATCAGCTGCTTTTTCAGCTGCAAAACTTTCTTTAAGAGATTTCAACAATTGTTCAGACTCAGGAGATAAACGAACATGATCTCCTTTAGGATCAGCTTCTGGTTCTTCTTCGTCTTGTTCATCGACCAGAAATGTCTCAACCACTTTCTTTTGACGTTTCTTCTTTGGTTGTGAGGATGAACTTTCTTTAACTTGTACTTTGCGTGTTGCCTTGAAATTAGCTAATATTTTTAACTCATCTGCTGCATTCTTTTCCTTCATTTCTTCTTCATTTCTCCATTTCAAATGATCAACAGGATCTGGATCTTGATAATCTGCACTCTTGATAAATCCGAAGAATTCAGCTTTTGTTTTTTTATTCTGGATGATTTTTGTGATATCTGGATAATATAATCAACGTTTCATTATCCATATGATACAATGCCAACAAATCATTTTCTTCGTTTTTCTCTAGATCTGGATACGCATGATCAAGAATCATCTGTATAAATCTTGGATAAATCCATGTTTTGCTGCCTGACGTGATGTTTTCTTTCATGTAGTGAAAAACGATCTTTGAGAAATTGTACTTTTTGTTTAGCACAAGTGCAGTCACTATGTTCATTTGATAATCTCTCATCACATCATAACCACCCTTTCTATGATTGAGAGCGTGAACAATTGAATGGATGAAAAACTTGTAAGGTTTTGAGAAACATGATTTCAAATAGTTTACACTGTTCAATGGACCATTGTATCCCATCTGCAACATACATCCCTTAACCATCTTTTCTGGAAACTTTGTCGGGGAATCTTTATCATCAGGAAATCTAATACTTCCCGGACGAGCTGTTCTGTTATGACAATTTCTTTATCTTGACCATTCAAGCTGACAATCGATGTAATCAATTTATTTTCTTCATCATACTTGGCATTTTTCCAGAAACGATCAACATGAGATCTGAAAACAAGATGATGATCTGTCAATGCCTTCTGGATAGGCAAACACTTCATAAATTCCAGAATCTCTTTAAATGTAGCCTTCTTTGGTAACTTTTCATCATATACGCAATAAATGTTGTGTAATGGATCAAACTGAACATTCGAAGCCTGAAATATTCAACAAAAACGCAATGTTAAACATTTTGAATAATTTTCAAACCAAACCATCATTCAAACGAAATGGTTTCAAACAGAATGACACTTCAAACGAAATGGCATTTTCAAGCGGTTTGATGTTACAAGCGAAATGGTGTTTTGATGCGAAATGGTGTATTGAAACGAAATGCCCATTTGAAATGAAATGCCTGTTTGAAACAAAATGCCCGTTTGAAGTGAAATGGTCATTTCGTACGAAATACATCGTCATTTCGTTTGAAACTCAAGTTCATGAACAGTGTATTTTCAGATGTTTAAAACTTGTTTTGATGATGAAATTTAAACCCTAAGATTGTTATACAATGAATTCCGAGTTCAGGGGTGTGTTTTATTTTCATTTTGACCCACAAAATCACCCTAGATCTAAGTTTGAAGATCTGCGTTCATCGGATTTCATACGAATCGAGATATCAGGTCCAAATTGAAACCCTAGATCTAATCTATAATATATTCCGAACATACTGAAGTGATTTTTGTTCATTTTAGTTAACAATCAAGCCCTAGATCTAAGTTTAAAACATCTGTTCATCGACAAACAGTCGATTCGGTTCTAATCAACATGAAGGCTCACCTTTCCCATGATCTAAGTTGAGTAAACCAACTTAAACACAGATTACGAGCAACAAACAAGCAAGATTCAGGCTTGAATCGATGAACTTGGTGATTTCGTCTGAAATCGCTTTGACCGAGTTTTGACACGAAATGAAGAAACTGATGCCTTCAAGCGAAATGAGACCACTATTTATAGACATGTCTATTTCGTACGAAATGGACATTTGACATCTTCAAGCGAAATGAGTAGTTAAAACGATATGACCATTTCGTACGAAATGGTCATTTCGTTTGAAATTTCACTTTTTTCAAAAAATTTTAAATTTTTAACTTTTTGATTATTTTTTATTTTTTACCATCACACCCAGTTAACCAAGTCCAAATTAATGATCTTGGTCAACTGTTAAGCCTGCCAAGTCCAAGTTAAGGACCTTGTTTGACCAATTTATGAACTTTGCTGATTTTTTTTAAACAAATTTAAATTCAAATTAATGAACTTTTAAACTTTTCTAGCAATTACCAACACCTTTTTCACAAACTTTTGCTTATCCAACCCTCATGATCCAAACTTGTTCAGCACTATAAGACTTTGATCTTCAGATCCCCAACGTCCGTTGTCGAAAATAAGATGAAAAACAAATCTTTTTGGATTTTATAATATTTTTCTAAACAAAGAGGAAATCTTTTTGGATTTTGATAAACAATAAACTGTACACACATATTTTTGGTGAGCGTGTTAGGGGATCATATCAGCGGCCGACAAGCTACAAATACCGTTAAGCTTTGATTTCATACTAAGCATTAAACAATTCACAATGATTGCCGATATACTGATTCAATTTAAATTCTCACACAAATTTCAATCTGTTTAGGATACAAATTAGTTGTTTTAAGGCTTAACTTATACGCGTGTACCACCTCAGAATATACTCCCGTATCCAGACCACTATATTCAGTCTTACAGGTGAGTGCACACTAATGATATATGTAATTAGGTTAGTGCGAGGACATGAGAGCTCAGGCTATTGCTTCCGCAAAATCAGAGAGATAATGGCTCGACTTTAGTTGGGTCCCCCTTGGGGATCTTCTTTACAACAACACATGATTAGCATTTTTCAATGTTTCATCATTTTTTATGCTGAGGGCAGGCTTTAAAATTTAAAGCAGTGCAAAGTATTATTCGAGGACTAGGCAATTGCTCCCGCAAAATCAGAAGTCCTGGTATAATACCCCAGATATCAAGACGTACAAAGACCAAGTATGTCAGAAATAGAGCCTTTCAAACAGGATTTCAGGGGTTACCTATATATTCGAGAGATGTTCCCCACGTAAAAGAAAGAAATGATTTAGGTTTATATCCCAAACAAACTTACTAAATGTGTAAAAACCTATCGGCATATCATCTGCAAGACTGCTTAACACTTTTTAAACTATACATTTCTTTAGCATACTGCAACTGTCTAGCTGATGTACTATCATTTCCCTTTTTTTACACAAACACTTTTTCATTTTTTCAATGTTTTTGGATTTTGAAAATTTTCATGTTTTTATATTTTCTGCAAACTTTCTCCCCCTAAAAACAAAAACAAAATTTTTGTGTTTTTGGATTTTATCAACAGCAGAAAATAAACTGTACAGAAACTTGACAACAACGTAGATCACATTTGATCGTCGTCCTCCTCGGCTTCACACTCCACAACCCTCCCAGAAAACAAATTTTTCAACCCGTTTAATTTCAAAAGATAGTTAAATCTCTTTTTATCATAAGGTTTTGTGTAAAAATTAGCTTTCTGATCATCGGTGTGTATATGTTCAATTCGAATCAATTTCTTCTCGTGACAATCACGGATGAAATGATGTCGAATTTCAATAAGTTTTGTTTTAGAGTGATGCACCGGATTTTTAGTTATGTTAATAGCTGCCTCATTGTCCACATAGATTGGCGTGTCCAAGAACTGCAAACCAAAGTCCCTCATTTGCTGTTGGATCTAAAGGATCAGAGAGCAACAGCTGGAGGCTTAGGATACCACAAGTGAAAAGTCACCAGAATCAGCATAACCAGTAAGTGAAAAGTCAACAGTTGTGGACTTTGCATTTTGCTTACAGCTTCCGAAATCAGAATCAGCATAACCAGTAAGTGAAAAGTCACCAGACTTAGGATACCACAAGTCGGTGCTTGGGCAGCCTTTAAGATACCGTAAAATTCGCTTCACAACCGTCAGGTGTGACTGTCTCGGGCTGGACTGATATCTGGCGCAGAGGCAAGTTGGATACATGATGTCCGGGCGTGACGCTGTCAGATACATTAATGAACCAATGATCGATTGATAGTGCGTCTCATCCACTTTTTCTCCGCTTTCATCCGGACAAATCCCATGATTTTAAGCCAGAGGGGTTGAGATTGGAGATGATTCAGACATATTGAACTTGTCAAGTACATCATTCACATATTTTTTCTGGTGTATGAAGATTCCTTCGGGCATTTGCTCAACCTGAAGCCCTAGGAAGAACTTCATCTCCCCCATCGAACTCATTTCAAACTTTTTCTTCATAACCTTCTCTAACTCTTTGCACAATTCGTCGTTTGTTGATCCGAAGATTATGTCATCAACGTAAATCTGCACGATGAGTAGATGCCCTGCAACCTCCTTTGTAAACAAAGTACTATCGACCGTCCCTCTGATGAACCCGTTGGCCAGGAGATGTTGGGAAAGCGTCTCGTACCAGGCTCTCGGGGCCTGGTGTAAACCGTAAAGCACTTTGTCGAGTAGATAGACTTTGTCTTTGTGCACAGGATCGGTGAAACCCGGCGGTTTTCTTACGTACACTTCTTCTTTGATCTTTTCGTAAAGGAATGCAGATTTGACATCCAATTGGTAGACCTTGAATCCTTTCCAAGACGCGAATGCCAGGAAGATTCTAATTGCCTCGAGTCGAGCAACAGGCGCATACACTTCAGTAAAGTCGATGCCTTCTTGCTGACTAAAACCTTGGACTACCAAACGTGCTTTATTTCTCACGATCACCCCTCGATCATCCCGCTTACACTTGAAGACCCACTTGGTCTTTATCATCTTTTGATTTTCCGGTAGATCAACCAATCTCCATACTCCAAGTTTCTCAAATTGTTGCAACTCTTCCTGCATTGCATTCACCCAGCTATCTTCAGTTAATGCTTCTTTATATGTCTTCGGCTCTACCTGCGAAATAAAGCATTTCAATGAGAATTCTTCCTGTAAAGGAGCTACAGAAGAATAAAAACATGTAAGCCCTTTATTGATTTGATCGCGTGTTTTCACTCCACTTTGAAGATCACCAATAATTTGTTCTGATGGATTATAAGACAAAGTTCTCGGCATGACTGTGTCAGGTACGCTCACTTCCGATTGCAAGTTTGTTATGTCTTGATCACCCGTGTGATCCACAGCTTCTGAAGTTGCAACATTTGGTTCCTCGTCAAAAATCGGATCGGATTCCGATTCTGAGTCGTCAGATTGATCAAATGTTGGAGCTGGTTCTTCTGGGGGTTCATGTGTCGTTCCACTTGGACCGGCCTCGTGATCATTTGCACCCACGATGGGTTGAGAAACTACCAACGGTCTTGGCACTTGTTCTTGTGACATAGATTGCTGATGTTGGTATAATAAAGCTAGTTCCTCCTCACTTGGCTCAGTCGGCAACTGGAATGACTCCCAAAGTTTGTCATAATCAAAAAGCAATCTTTTTCTGGGAAGTTGACTCGGAGTTGTATGCCTTTGACAATCAATATGCTGAACTTGTATAATCTTCCCCAAGCATGGAACAAATACTCTCTTCAGTGGACTTGCATAACCTACAAAAAAACCTTCGTTAACCTTTGCACCAAATTTGCCATCTGGATCAATGAAAGTACACGGTGATCCAAACGGTTCTAAGAATTTCAGATTTGGTTGATAGCGATGAAGTAATTCGAAGCAGGTTTTCTTGTACTTCTTTACTGTTAGAACACGATTTAACGTATAACACGCTGCAGCAACTGTAGGATCGGATTGCGACCCGAACGAGTCGTTTGGAAGAGTTCTAGTCCGTTTCAAAGGCGGAAACAGAGAAACGGATGATAAAACAGCTTGTTTCACACTTTAAACCTTTTGTATATTGATATGACACAGTTTACAATCAAAAGGAAAACCGGCAGCACCTCGGTATCACTTCTGAACTTCGTTACAAATGACAAGACAATCAACCTATATATAGAGTTTAGATTTCGCTTGGACATGCTTCAAGCGAAATCTCATACTCATGATTTCGCTTGAACATGCTTCAAGCGAAACCTAATTCTTTCAAGTGAAACTCTCAAACTTGATTAGATTCGCAGTGAACTCTAGACTCGACATAAGACGAAGACGACAGATGACTGCACCAACAGACTCCCCCTCAGATGTTGACGAGTCTTAAGTGTCGAGTCTTCTCAATCTTCAGTCTTTGAGCTTTCTTCAGTATCTCTACCTGGCTCCATTCTATCTCCAATTCTCTCTCTCTAACAAACTTCCCCTCAAAACACGCTGGGATCGTAGTCTGACTTTTACAGAATTTCAGAATCCTCAGGTATCGGAACCTGGCACTCTATCTGCTATCCTGCACATCCTCTACCCAAAAATAAGATTCACAAGAATAACATATTTTACAATTTGTCAAATATCAAACACCAACACTGAGCCTTCTCCAATCAATATATAATCAAACATTAACAATGATCATTTAACAAATTTTTATCTCTGAAAAAAAACTTTTCAATCAAAATTCTCCCAAACCTGTTCGTCATGTTTAGCACTCGGAATTTTGAAAATCAGCTCTTCAACATCAGTTATCTAAAATCTTTTTGGATTTTTCAAAATTTATGCTAAAACACACCGAAAATCTTTTTGTATTTTGAAATAACAGAAATAAAATGCAAAAATGAACTATTTACATACAATATTTTTGTGAGTTCGTGTAAGAGGATCATATCAGTTTAAGAGACAAAACATCAACACCGTTAAGCTTCATTTCATTTTAAGTTCTAAACAATTCACTTAGATTGTCAGTATGTTTGTCCACTTAAATTTTCACACAAAATTCAATTATTTCGAGATACGAATTAGTGTTTTAGGACTTAAACATCTACATGTGTCCCACCTCAGTATATACTCCCGTATCCAGACCCCAATATTCAGTCTTACAGGTGAGTATACCACAGATGATATCTGTAAGGGGAATAAATTATGCAACCGTGATAGCTCAGGTCAGAACTTCCGTTCAGCAGAGAGCCTAGTTGACTTTTAGGTGTGTCCCCTTTAGAGGATCTTTTGTATTACAACAGCCATGATTAGCATTTTTCAATGTTTCATCATTTTTAGCTGAGGGTGGTGCTATATTTCAAGCAAGCAGAAAGTATTCTCCGGGGACTAGGCCATTGCTTCCGCAAAATCAGAAGTCCCGGGATAATACCCCAGATATCACTGAGCATAAAGACCTAGTATCTCAGAATAAGGGACCTTTCAAACGAGATTTCAGGGGTTACCTATATATCCTGGAGGTGTTCCCCACGTAGACACAAGTAAATTTTATGTTTATATCTCGTCACAATTTACTAAATGTGCAAAAACCTACTGACATATCCACAGTGAGATTGTTTATCACATTTTTCTTTCCAATTCTTTAGCGTGTTGTGATTGTTCACTGATGTACTATCATTTCCTCTTTTATACAACAAAACTCATTTTTGATTATATCATGTTTTTGTCTTTTTCAAATTTTCAAATGTTTTTGGATTTTCTGAAAATTTTACTCCCCCTAAAATGCAAACACATTTTAAGAAATTTTTAAAAAACCAACTGTACAATAAAGTGACAACTAATATCGAATCACTTCAAATCGCCATCCACTTGGCATAAACAATCAGAACTCCCCCTCACAACAAACTATTTTCCCATTGATTTCAAAACACTTAAGTTTGTTTTAATCAAATGGTTTTTCCGAAAATAGGTTTTGTTGATTTTACCACTTGTAAAGTTAGGGGTTCATCATATCGTTCCTCAAACATTTGTAGAAAATCAAGTACAATTTAATGTCCTTGATTTACCACTTGACGTTGAAAACCTCTTTCAACCACTTGTAAATAAACACAATCAAAATCTGATATAATGAATGATGCCGATTCCTGCTCCACTCTTACCAACCTGGGAGCTCCGGCAATTCATAATCTGTAAAATTTCTCAAAAAATTTCAATTTTCAAACAAACAACATAAGAATGATGCCGATTCATGATCCACGATTACCAACTTGGGATCTCCGGCAAGTCATACTTAACCTGTAAAATTTAACAAACTTTAAGATTCATTCACACAATCAATCACTAAGAAAGATGCCGATTCCTGATCCGCAATTACAAACTTGGGATCTCCGGCAAGTCAAGGTTTTCAATGAAAGAAAATATCCACCCAAGCCTGACCAGCCTTGGGTGTAAGCTTCTCAACTTCACTAGGGGTTGGGCTATAAGTTGCCTTCTTTGTAGCATAAAAATCCTTTACCCCTTTAACCTTCCCATCAATCATTTTACCAATCATCTTTTTAATGTTTCCATTAAACGCTTTCTCAACATCAAATTCTTTCTGTTCAGAATAGAATTGATTTGAGATCTCAACTTTCCCAACTTTTGATTTAAAATATTCAGTCCTCAATGATGGAAAGTTCTCATCATCCATTGGAGGAACTGAGTTTTCACTTTTTACCTCAACCTGTGGCTCCTCTGACTTTGCGGAATCAGATTCATCGCCAGATTTTACCTCTGATTTCTTAACAACCCAGGCTTGGTTGTCAAGATTTCCCTTCTTCTTGTAAAACCTTTTTGAACACTCTCCAACTTCATATGTTGAATTTTTGAATACTTTGAATCTTTCAGTTGGTGGTTCAGCTTTGTCAACAATAACTTCTTTCAGTTTTTGTGAGACTCCCTGTTTTGTTTTTGTTGCTTGGGGACAGTTCCATGCAATATGACCAACTTCATTGCATTTGTAACAGGTTCTTGTCTCCTTTCTTTGATAATCTTCATTCTTCACTTTCTTTGCAAGAAATTCTGTGTTTGATTGCTTCCAGAATGAGCTTTTTGATTCTTCTTCATGGCTAGTTCCTGCAACATATTTTGTATTTGTTTTAGAAATTTTCTCATTTTTATAATTTTCAGGTGGAATAAAACCAAGTCCTTTCTTTTTGTAGCTACGATTGTGGTGTGGTTTCTTTTGAAAACCAGAACCAGAATTGTAACCTTTTTTCTTGTTTAACCGTTGTTGAACTCTTGAAGTGTATTTTTTAGGTTTTCCAGTAGGATTTAAATCTTTAATTTCAGAAATGTTAATTTCTGTCATTTTGAAAACCTTTTTAATCATGTCAAACCGAACACTTCTAATTGGGAATTCTTTATCAAAATATAATTTGTCAGAATCATTCAAAGTATATGCAACTTCAAATGTTTCGTCACTCAAATTAAATTTTGACAACAAAAACTCTTTACTGTAAACCCGTTTTCCCGATGACTTTGAACTCTTTTCGGATGAACTCGAACTCCCAACTGACTGACACGAACTTTCAGACTCGGACTTTGACTCTGACTCCTCATCCTTATCCAACACCTGGTCAACCACTCTTTTTATCAGTTCGGACTCATGATCTGTGTCGGATGCTGTGAACGTGACATCAATATTGTCCGGTAAAACATCAGTTATCTCATATTCTAGCTTAATATTGACCGCCTGTTTTAGTTCTTCCTCGTTAGGTTTTCTAGGCGAGTAACCTTCCCAAATCGGAGGCGGACACTTGTTATAACATACACCCTGTTTCTTACCAGTATCCTTTTTCTTCTTTGGCTTTGTTTCTTCATCTTTAAAAGCTTCAAATCCTTCAACTGTTGGATAAATTCTATCAATTATGTAATCACAACCTTTGTAACTTTGCAACAATCTTCTGATTCTTTCATTCTCAGCTGCTTCACTATCCAACTCTTTTTTCCTCTTTGCACATTCTTCTATGTACATGTTGATCTCTTTTTGCTTTGTCATCATGGTAGCATTCAGCATCTTCAAAGCTTTTTCTCTTTCAGAGTTAGTCTTCTCCAGATCATTTACATGTCTGTTCAATACATCATACGACTTTTTCAAATTCTTTACATCAAACAATAATTTTTCTTTCAACTTTTCTAACTCACTAAACCTTTCATCTTTTTCTATACACTGTTTACAAGACTCTAAACATGTAAGACAAGGTTTTGTGATTTCAACGATCTTCTCGACTTCAACTATCTTTTCAACTTCCACAATCTTCTCAATCACTTTGACTTCTTTTAAATCTTTTGCAACTTTCCTTTCTTTTAGTTTCTTCAATTTTTCTGCAAAATAAAATTCAAAACTATCAGAAGATAAGTGAGTTTTTCCAATTTTAATCTGTTCAATTTCTTCTTCACTGTCACTTGTCTCTGACGAACTGTTTTCAGATGAAACAGATCCTTCATCTTCACTTTTCTCTCCATCAGATAACACTTCCATCCATTCCTTCAGCATTTCCGGTTTTCGAATAATATGAGCAATAAACGCTCCAACATTTGAATCAGCTGGAATGTACTTGTCCCAGCTAAATCCTTCAACCAATTTCTCATCATCTTGATCCATGATGCCATAATAAGCTTTCCTGTTTGCATCCTCGATCAATTTTCCATGTGCCGTTTGAGGTTCCTTTTGTTGATGTGGTTGATGAGTGATTTGCTGATAAATGGTCTTCCGATAATAATCATCTTTCCCAGCAGATTCCTTTGCTCCTCTCGGTTCCTGATTCTTGCACTCCCGTTTAAAGTGACCTTTCTCCCTGCAACGAAAACAAACAACTTTAGATTTATCAAATCCAAGATTAGAAAGATTTGCATCCAAGAAATCAGTTCTTCATGTAACCAATCTAAATTTTTCTGCTCTCCTCAAAACGCTAGCTAAAGCCCATTTAATATCCATCAGTTCTAGCTCTTCTGCATCAATTTGGTCATAATCTTCCTTTGTAAGCATCGGATTGCCAATTCTTCCGGCAATTAACCCTTCATAAGACTCTAATGCAGTGACCAGTAATCCCATATGATGCTTAACAACTTCTTCAGAATAATTTTGACCGTTTTGAAGATGTAGAGCTACATTGCACTGAATCAAATGACCATTTCCAGCAGATGAACTTTGAACATTTGGAGAATTCACCGTTGAGAACCCACTTGTGTTGACTGATCCTTGACTGCTTGGTGTAGATTGATTTCCAGCACTAAATGCAGTTTGGATCTTTGGACTTGCTTCAGCAGTTTGAACATTTCCTTTATAATACAATTTGATATCTTGTTGATGAGTAGAACTGTTCATTCTAGCAATTTTCTGCTGCTCCAGATCCTGTGCTTCCAACTTCTCTATAAACTGTGCAATTGATAGCTTTTTATACTGTCCTGAATTTTTCAATATCATCATATATGTACCCCATTCTTGTTGCGGTAAAGCATCAGCAAGCTTTTCAACCCATTCTGCTGCATTTTTCTTAATCTTCAACTGTGACATGGTACGTACAAGATGACAATATCTTTCAATAAGACTCTTTGTTGTTTCACCAGGCATGCACGTAAACAGTTCAAACTCCTTTTTCAACAAAGCTGCTTTACTCTGTAACATTTCAGTGCTTCCCTCAAATTTCTTTTCAAGAGCTTCCCAAATAGAATAAGCGTTTTCATCATGCTGAAGCAACACAAATATATCTTCTGTTATAGCTTGTTGTAACAGATTGATCATCATTTTCTCTCCTTTATAACTTTCCCTTTCTTGTTCAGTAAATTCAGAAATGATTTTATCAGCTCCCGTTGTATTCTTTGGCCTCTCATACTCAGTTTCGATACTTTCCCAAGCTTTTAGATGATTCGCCTGAACCCAATTCTCAAACCGTTTCTTCCACCCGTGGTAATCTTCAATTCCCATAAGCTTTGGGGGTTTTTGCATCGTTCCAGTTTCGTTCTCTGCCTTCATGTTTTGAGCAATTGAAGCTGGAGTAGTCGAGGATGTAGCAAATGCGTTGTAGAACTCGGAATCCATTTTTTAGCAACTTGAATCTCTTGTAAAAATCTACAAGTACCTCAAGCGAAATCTTCAATTTCGCTTCAAACTCTCAAGTGAAATCTTCAATTATCACACAATATTCAAGCGAAATTTAGTAACATTTGAATTCTCAAGCGAAATCTAACACAAATCTGAAGCGAAATACATGTAATTCAACCTCTCAAGCGAAATCAGATAATGTTCTCAAGCGAAATCAACAAAAATACATCAACTTGAAGCGAAATCAACAGATTATCATCAACTTGAAGCGAAATCAACAGATTATCATCAACTTGAAGCGAAATCAACAAGTATTCTGAAGCGAAACCTGCTGATGTCAGCCAATTCGATCTGATTTTGGTCCAATTAATCCAGTTTTAATCTGATTTTAGATCTGAAAGTCTCAAGGATTTGTTAAAACATGTTTTCGCATGTATTGTGAAAGTTTGAACCGAATTTATCCGTAAAAAGTTTAAAATTTTCAAAAAGAATGGTGTAGAAACAGATTTTACGGCTGAATCAACAAGAACTCTTCTTCACATGCTCTGATACCAATTGTAGGATCGGATTGCGACCCGAACGAGTCGTTTGGAAGAGTTCTAGTCCGTTTCAAAGGCGGAAACAGAGAAACGGATGATAAAACAGCTTGTTTCATACTTTAAACCTTTTGTATATTGATATGACACAGTTTACAATCAAAAGGAAAACCGGCAGCACCTCGGTATCACTTCTGAACTTCGTTACAAATGACAAGACAATCAACCTATATATAGAGTTTAGATTTCGCTTGGACATGCTTCAAGCGAAATCTCATACTCATGATTTCGCTTGAACATGCTTCAAGCGAAACCTAATTCTTTCAAGTGAAACTCTCAAACTTGATTAGATTCGCAGTGAACTCTAGACTCGACATAAGACGAAGACGACAGATGACTGCACCAACAGCAACTGCTTCACACCAAAAGAATATCGGCAATTTGGAATCGGCTAGCATAGTTCGAGCTATTTCGATCAGTGTGCGATTCTTTCGTTCGGCGACGCCGTTTTGTTGTGGAGTATACAGCGCGCTGAATTCATGAAGAATGCCTTTCTCATTGCAAAACTCGAGCATGCGATTGTTTTTAAACTCCGTTCCATTGTCACTTTGAATTCTTCTGATCGGCAGTTTGTACAGCGTTTCCATCTTCTTGAATAGAATCATCAACGAATCAAATGTTTGATCTTTACTTTCGATACACATCACCCATGAAAATCTTGTAAAGTCATCAGTGACCACAAGACAATACAAATCTCCACTAACGCTCTTCACATTTACTGGTCCAAAAAGGTCCATGTGGAGCCTTTCGAGCGGTACCCTGATTGAGTTCAACAACTTCTTTGGGTGTGTCTTCTTTGTTTGCTTTCCCTTTTTTCATTCTACACAGTCATCATTCAGACAAAAATTTTTCAGATTTACACCTTCAACAAGATCATTGTGGACTAAGAAATTCATTTTTCTAACATGAATGTGTCCCATCTTACGATGCCACATTCTTGATTCCTTTTCAGTTGCTTTTGTTTTAGTTACAAAACATTTTGGTTTCTTGTCTGATGTTGTTGCGACGCTCATGTCTAAGACATACAAATCGTTTTCATGTGGAGCTCGCATCAACACCATATCTTCAGGAATTTTAAAACCAGGTTTAATGATCAAACACTCATTTTTTTGTAAAATGAACTGTGAACGACTTGTCACAAATCTGTGATATGCTCAACAGATTGTTTTCAAGTTCAACGATGTAGTTCACTTTGTCAAACGTTATAACTCCATTGGTAAGAATTCCTTCACCAACGATTCTTCCTCCTTAATTTCCTGCAAATCCAACATATCCTCCGTTGATTGATTTGACATCATAGAGCAATGCTAACATCCCAGTCATATGCCTCGAGGCGCCGCTATCCATGATCCACTTGGAGATTATCGACCTCGGAAGCCCCTGCACACATCAAGGATATTTATTCAAACAATGATGCCCAAGATTTCTTTACATTTGGAACACTTCCAAATACAAGATCATAAGACGTGTCAACTTTCGGAATGTTGAAGACAACATTTGGAACAACAGGTTCTGATTTTGATTTTAGATCTCCCTCCTTGATTGGTGGGAATTCCTCAATCAATTTTTCCAATTCAAACTCAAGTTTTTCATTGTTAGTGACAGCAATTGTTGGCTCAGATTTTAAAACCTTCTCCATTTTCTTTTCTTCAACCGATTGTTTAGGTTTCACCACCCATGATTGATTTTGAAAAGTCTTCGTTTTAGGATAAACCTTTGAAGTCTTAGGAGATTTTGAAGATTCACCAATCTCAAAGGTTGATTTTGGCTTGTCTTTGGACTTCAAAGATTCACCGCGTTTCATAATACGCACAGGGGAAACCATATGTGTTTTTCCTTTAACATCATTTGAAGTTTTAGGTTTGTGTTTCTGGAAAACTGGTTTTTCAATCTTTTTAACACACTGTTTGGCCATGTGACCAATCTCATTGCAGCGGTAACAGACTCTTTTGTCAAATTCAACAAAAGTAGATCTGTTGGTCTCTTCTTTCAACTTTTGGGCTGCATTGAAATCATCAACTGCTTTCTGACTAAAGATATAGTCCTTTTCAGCAACTGTGTTTTTACCCGCCACAAACACTTCACTTAACTTTTCTTTTGACTTAAACTCTTGCTTACCCATTTTCTTTTCAAAACCGACACCTTTCCTTTTGAAATTGTTACCATGTCTTTTGTTGTTACCATCTTTACCCACCCATTCTTTCTTCCCGGGTTGTATGGTTGTTGTTTCACAAAATATTTTCTCAGTTCTGAAAGAAATGCATTGTTGTTAACCTCCGAAATGTCAATTTCCACAAGTTTGAACACCTTTTCAACATTTTCCAATTTTACATTCTGAATTGGATACTCAAAATCAGTATAGAGTTTGTCAGTTCCAGTCATTGTGTAAACCACAATGATCGAATCGTCATTCACAACTTTATCTGATTTTGGTATGAATTTGTCCAGAAAATTTCCATCATCTTCAGAATCAGAATTGAAATTTTCCAAATGAGTTTTAACCGTTCCAAAATCAGAGTTATCACTTTCTTCATCCAACACTTTGTCAACAACAGTTTTAATCACTTGTGACTCGTTGTCTGTGTCAGATGGAGAAAATGTAACATCAATGCTTTCAGGTAACTCATTCTCCACAGTTCTCAACTTAAGATTCAAAGCTGCTTCCACCCCATCTGGATATTTCTGTGTATAATGATTCCATATTAGGGGTGGAACATTGTTGAAAGTGGATTTAGCATCAGGTAGTTGAGGAACAATTTGATCAATCACATAAGATGAAGCAATGTAACTGATCAATTTCTTATCAACTCTTTCCTTTTCAATACGCATCAATTCAAGTTCCTTTTTCAAAGATGCGATTGTGTCCAGATGAATGTTTATCTCCATTTGCTTTTCCCTGACAGTTTCTTTGAACAAATTAGTAGCTTTACCATTTTCTATACTTTCTTTTTGAATCATTTTGATTGAGCGTGATAAAGTGTCATAAGCTTCTTTCACATCATTAAGATCATATTTTACTTCGTTGGTATATTTTTTCAAATCGTGAAACTGTTTGTCTTTTTCAAGACAATCCATGCAGGGTTTTAAAAAGCTTTCGCATGGTGTTTCAGGAATTGGATCATTCTGTTCAAAAACCTTTTCATGTTTATCAGTTTTAATTTCTGGTTTACCAAACTCGTCAGACTTAGACTCTGGTTTTTCTCCTGATTTGATATCCAGATTTTCTGATTTGAACTCGGACTCCTTTTTGACTGACTCCTTTTCGATTGAGTCTGTTTCGACAGACTCCGCTTTGACAGACTCCGTTTCGACAGACTCCGTTTCGACAGACACTGACTCTTGATTTTTGTCTACCTCTTTCAGTTTAACCATCAGCGCCTTGTCAGTTATCTCCTTCAGAGTTTCTTCATTCATCTCTTTGGAAACATCTATGATTTATTCAACCGGAGCTTTTTCTTCGTCATATTGTGGACAGAAACCTGTAGTTGGCTCGCTGAAGAATCCTGCAAAAGAATCAAACATGTTAGGAGGCATTATGGATTTAAAAGAATTAGCAATAATCTCCTGTTCTGATTGATAATAATAAACTTCTGCTGCTACCTCTTCAAGTTCTGCCAAACTCTCTTCACTCATCACTTCACTGACTTCCTCAGTTTCAACAACACATTCTGACTCATCAATAATCTCTGCCATCATAGCCAAACCCTCACCACCAGGAATATATTTATCCTAACTAAACCCTTCTGCAACCTTCTTATCATCCTGATTAACCAAAAGAGCCTTTTCTGGCTTGCTTTCAATTTGAGGTCTTTGATTGTATGGCTACTGACTATTTTTGTGATAGATTGCTTGTTGGTAGTAGTCATTTGTGAATGGATTCTGATGATTGTTTACTTCTCTGTTTGGACACTCGCGTTTGAAATGCCCCTTTTCTTTGCATTTGAAACATGTAACTTTCGCTTTATCAAATCCAAGCTTTTGATCAGGTCCTGAGAGACTGTTTCGACCGGTTATTTCCATAAATCTTTGTGCTCTCCTTACTAAGCTTGCCATACCCCACTTGATATCTATGAGTTCCAGCTCCTCTGGATCGATCTGATCGTAGTCTTCTTTTGTCATGTCAGGATTTCCAATTTTCCCAGCAACAAGACTTTCATAGGACTCAAGTACTGAAGCAAGTAGTAATATATGTTGTTTTGCTGCTGATTCTGTAAACTCTTGACCATTCTTGATGTTTACAGCTATATTGCACAGAATTCCTTGACCGTGACTTTGATTATTTGAACTTGATGAACTTTGAGGAGACACTTGTTCTTGAACCTTAGGATTTGGTTCATAACTTGCAAATGGTGAATGAGTATTGCTTGGTGTGCTTTGAGAAACTCCAGATGTAGGTTCAGCACTAAATGTTGTTTGAATTTTTGGACTTAGGTTAGATGTTGTTGATGAGCTTCCTTTGTAGTACAATGAAACATCTTGTTGTACACTAGAAGCTTTCATTTTTCTAATCTTTTTAAGTTCAAGCTCATGCGATTCAATTTTCTCTATGAAAGTGCTTAGATTGAACCCAGCATACTCCAAGTTATTTTTCAAAACCAACAAATATGTTCCCCACTCATCATATGGTAAAGCATCTGCCAGCTTGTCAACCCATTCTTCATTTGTTTTTTCAATGCTTAAACGCTTCATCTCTACAACCAGATGACAATATCTCTCGATCAACTCTTTTGTTGACTCACCTTTGATTCCGGTAAAAATATCAAATTCTTTTTTCAGCAATGCCATTTTGCTCTTTATCATCGAAACACTTCCAAGAAACTTCACTTTCAATGCATTCCAGATAGACTGCGAGTTATCCTGATGTTGTAGCAGAACTAAAATATCTTCTTTGATTGCTTGTTGCAAGATACTCATCATTTTCTTCTCGGCTTTGAAACTATCCTGTTCAAGCGGAGTTAACTGATGAAGTGCTTTCTCAATACCCGCTCCATTCGTCGGAGGTTCATACCTTGACTCAATTTTCATCCAAATTCAAAATGATTTGCCTGTACCCATGTTTTAAACCTCTCTGACCACCCTGAATATTCATCAATGTTCATTAACTTTGGTGGCTTTTGCATTGTACCGAGCTCAGTTTCCATGTTCACATTCTGCACAATACTCGCTGGAGTTTGAACTGCTGTCATTCCTCCTCCGGAAAACATGTTATAAAATTCTTGGTTATTCATTTTAAAATGAAATCAATTTCGAAAAAAATTTCTAACTTTTTGAAAACTTTACTTTTCAAAAGAAAACACTTCCACACGGAATGAACTTTCAAACGGAATGGACACACAAACGAAATGGACTTTCAAGCGAAATCAGGTTTCAAGCGAAATGAACTTTCAAGCGAATTGAAAAGTCATTTCGTGCGAAATGAGTAAAAAGTATATATGACTACTCATAATACTCGGGATATACCTTTATGATTATATAAAAAAACAAACGTTTATCTTTATCTAATTTTTTGTTTAACCTTTATGATTATATAAAAAAACAAACGTTTATTCTTATCTAAATTTTTGTTTAAAATTAAGGGTAACTTTGTTATATAATAACCAAGTTTCATGTGTGTTCTAATTAGGTCACTCATAATTTTCTTTTATTCCAATTAGGTCACTAAAGTTCACTTTGATGTTCTAAACTTCCAATCCTAAATATTTTACTTAAATAGAAGGACATCCATCCAACATTGCATATATTTAGGTTATTATTTTAACTTCTTTTAACCTGATTTATAAATGACCACATAGATTAAAAAATTACAAAATATTCTTTTAAAATTTGTGAAAAGAATTTAAAAATTACGAAAAAACAATTATTAATTATCGGGTATTATTATTTATTTATTAAATAATAATACAACGAAAAACTCATACCAAAACCCTCATTGTGTTAATCATCCCTGCAACTTTCCGTCTTCCAAATTAAATAATAATACAACGAAAAACTCATACCAAAATTCCAAATTGATGACGAATCATATATTAATACTTCTTCGTTACTAAGACTAGAAGGTATGGGGGCCGGCTAGGCCCGGCAAGGACCGGCGCCGGTCCCCCACACCGCCCCCCTCCATCCCACCCAGCAGCTCCTCGCCGATCTCGCCGGCCCTCCTTCTCCACTCTTCTCTCACATATACCTATACATACATACATATATATACATAAAGGGGTTCATCCTCCATCCCCCTGAAAAATGAAGGAGACCCATCCCCCACGAGCCGTCTACGTGGCGCCTACGTGGAGGCTCATCCCCATGGGGATGGGCCGAACCATACCCTTTAGTCTAAAAGAGAAAGAAAACATATGAAATTTTCATTGCAGACTAATCTCTACATCAATGTCGAAGAATGGTAGGTTAATGATGTAGATTTTTTTAATAGATCTGTAGGTATATTTTGATTTCATTATTTGATTACTTTTATTAATTAATTATTTTATTCTTGTCTAATTTTTGGTTAAAAATATTATTATTATTTAATATGAGAGATAAATAGTAAAATAAGGTGAGAAAACACCAGAAATGACACATGTCTAAAAAAAGATTTTCGTTTATTAGTATAGAAAGATACTCTTTAAAACCGGGAGATTAAAATAATAATGTTAACCTGAAAGAAGATGAAGACCTTGGAAGTAATTTGTAATTTTTGGTTTGTTTTTCTGTTATATTCTAAAAAAATAAATAAATAACAATACATAAGCAAATAGAATTTGGCAATTTCACACAGCATGTGTAGATGCAAAGACTATTTTCTACTGTCTAGTTTAGAGAAAATTGCTCGGATAGTCCCCGTGGTTTGGTGCAATTTCATCCTTAGTCCCTAACTTTCTAAAATTACATCTATAGTCCCCAACTTTTGCACATTTGTTCTCGGATAGTCCCTGAAATGGATGACGGTTAATTTTCTTAGTTAAGTTGGTGTAAAATGACCTACATACCCTTTATTATTCCATATATTAACAAGCAACTTATATGTGCATTATAACTTGTAACTTATGCTTAGGGGGTGTTTAAAAAAAAAAACTTAATTTTTCACTTCTAACCCAAATATTTCATATTTTTACATTTTAACCCCTTTTCATTTTTTACTTTTAACCCAAAGTTTTCCATCTTTTATAATTTAACACACCACTTTATTATCTACAACTTTCGTACCCCATACTTTTTATCTTTCGCAAGTTTTTCGTTTTACGTTTCGTTCTAAATTTTGCGAGTTAACATGTCGTAGCGTGCATGTGAGGTTCAACGTTTTTGCTCTATTTTTCATATTTGACAGACCTGTCGCAACGCGTCCATTTTTCCTCTTTTGAAAAGTTTGCCGCAACGGGCGGGTCGTAGATCGACTAAGTTATTATTTTTTACGTTTTACGTTTCTGGTTAATTTCTTCGTATTAAGACACTGTAACGGTGTGTGTGCTTCAACGATTTTATTCTGCTTTTCGTTCAGTGTAATTTTTACCATTTTATCTATTTTATTTTTACGATGTGAGAGTCCATGTGGTTGTGGCATTGGTGCTACTTGGCACGGTTTTACGAACGTTTTTAACCTATTAAATTTTTTACTAATTTTTTGTTTCGGTTTACCCCTATACTTCCTTTACCTAAAAACTATTTTTTACGTGCATATTTTATGTACGGGTATGTGTAAATATGATTTCTTCTACATTCCGACGTAAATTTTTTTTTATAGACGAGTCATGTCAAATATAATACGTTTTCGTTTAAAGAAACCATTTTTACGTGCATATTTCTATGTACGTTTTCGTATAAATTCAAGTTGTTCTACGTTTCGACGTAAACTTTTTTGAGAAATGATTCAGGTCAAATATAATATGTTTTCGTGTTTATTTTATGTACGTTTCGTAAAGTTTGTTTCGAACCGAGTGGAGTTAAATTATGGTTTCTTTTTCTCCCCTTTTTTTCGAAAGCTCTAATTAATCCCTTTCGATTACATGTGCATATTTTCCTTCATACCCGTTACGTTTTCTTTGTATAAGTTGGGTCACATATAATACGTTATGATTGTTCGATATGTATTCCATTTACTTTACGTTTGATCCAATCACAATGCTTATACAGGTTACACTGAGTTCAACTAGATACGTCGAAATATGTGTTTTCATATGGTTAATGCTTCATACAACGTTTAGACTAATCCATTCAATGTTTACGATGTACCCGCGCCGCAACGCGGGCGGGTCTTAACCCTAGTTTTAATAAACAAAGAAAACTCTAAAAGAAATTAAAAAAACATGTGGGACCCACTGTCTACCACACCTTTCTTCTTTCTTGTTCTCAGATCAAATCTCTTCCTTAAATTAAATCAAAACTAAAGGTGGATAAAAGTTGGGGTTTGTTATTTCGACGAAATGGTTTTGATGGCGGTTTTGCTGGTGGATACGGTGAAGAAGGTGGTGGTTCCGATGTGAGATGCAACGGAGGGTAGAAGGTTATGGGTCCGGGTAGAACGTCCGATATGACGGTGGTGGCATGTTGGTGGCAGATGACGACAACGCATCAGTTCTGATTAACTCCGGTAAGCCCTACTCCACCTGAACATTCCGACGAGTCAATTATCAGTTCTGATCAAGCTCTGGTAAGCCCTCAGTTCTGATCAACCTCCGGCGAGTCGATTTTTAGTTTTCCGGTGAAGCTCCAGGTTAGATTCCTGAGGATACACAAGAAACCGATATCAAACATCAAGGAAGATGCTATCAATATCAACCCTGTTCGTGTCAAGGATATTTCTGAGGATAAATCAAGCTCCAACAATGATGTTTGGGAAGACTGGTCTGCTGCATCGTTTAATTGGGAAATAAGTGATAAGATGAAGCAAACTGTGACGAGATATTGAACGAAACCCCAGTCACGACTGTATTTACTAAACCCAGTGCAAAGGTAGTGAAAAGATCTAGACGTATCTCCTTATTTAACTCCGGCCGGTGAAGAATTGGCGGCGGTTTTGGCCGGAGATGATGGTGGGAGGTGAAGTAGGTTGAAGATGTTGGTGATTGACTGAGGGGTTGGGTGGGACCCACTTGATGTCTTTTAATATGTAAACTAGGTGATGCCTCACCCGCGTTGCGGGGCGATGCCTGAATAATTCTCAACCAATTAAAAAAACAGTACTATAGTTTTAGAAAGTTAGGGACTAAAGGTGAAAAAAAGACAAACCACATGGATTATCTGGGCATTTAACTCGTCTAGTTTATTACCACATTATAAATAAGCAACATGTTATTGTTTCATATGGTTGTACCCTATGCATAGGGTGTTTTCCAAGAATTTTTTTTTGATTTTTTACTTTCAACCTAAAAGTATTTTAACTTTCACATTTTAACCCCTTTCATTTTTTTTTACTTTTAACCCAAAGCTTTTTATCTTTTGCAATTTAACACAAACACTTTTTTATGTTCAACTTTAGTCCCTCGTACTTTTATCTTTTGCAAGTTTTTCGTTTTATGTTTCGTTCTAAATTTACGAGTTAACACGCCGCAATGTGCGTGTGGAGTTCAATGTTTTTTGTCTATTTTTCTCCGTTTGCGAAGTTCATCGCAACGTGCGGGTCCTAGATCGACTTAGTTATTCTTTTCTACGTTTTACGTTACGGTCTAATTTTTCGCATTAACATGACGCAACGGGCATGCGTGGTTCAACAATTTTACGTCTGTTTTTTTCATTCGGTGTTATTTATTCCTTTTATATTTATTTATCCTGATATTGATGGTCGCTGGCAGTGGTGTGGCATTGGTGCTACTTGGCACGATTTTACGAACATATTTAACCTATTAAGTTTTTTACTAATAATTTGTTTCGAGTTAACCCATATACTTCCTTTACTTAAAAAAAACTATTTTTTACGTGTATATTTTTATGTATTTGTCGGTATGAATTCGATTTGCTCTACGTCTCGACGTAAACTTTTTCTAAAAGTTAGATAGGTCAAATATAATACGTTTTCGTATAAAAAACCATTTTTATGTACGTTTCGGTATACATTCAAGTTGGTGTATGTTTCGACGTAAACTTTTTTGGGAAACGAGTAAGGTCAAATATAATATGTTTTCGTGCTTATTTTATGAATGTTTGGTAAAATTTGTTTCGAATCGAGTGGAGTCAAATCGGGGTTTCTTTTTTTTCTTCCCTTTTTTAAGTTCTAATAAATCTCTTTTAATTATACGTGTCAACTTTTCCGTTACATGTGTTACGTTTTCTATGTATGAGTCAGGTCACATATAATACATTATGATTGTATGATATAGATTTGATTTCCTTTATGTTTTGATCCAATCGCAATGCTTATATAGGTTACATTGAGTTCAATCGGGAAACATCGAAACACGCGTTTTCATATGATTAACGCATCACATAACATTTAGACTAATCAATTCGATGTTTATGACGTACCCGCGCTGCAACGCGCGCGGGTCTTATTGCTAGTTATAGTTAATTATATAATCCTAATAATTTAATCACATAATTATATATTATATATTATGAATTAGCAACTACTTTGTGTAGTTGCTAATTGTACCCCATGCTTAAATTGTATTTCGTGCTTGTCTTTGTTGCAGCTTCTGCTGATTGGTTTGTAAATTTCTCATAAAATGCCAGTTGTATATTTACCCATATGTCTCCTGTGACTTATTAAGGCAGCCCGTTGTTTTTGGGGAAAACCGTATCCTCTTCTTTTTCATCTACACTCTCAATACACATATACAAACCTAGAGAGAGAAAGGCGATGCCGGTGGTGATGAAGATACCGATGGTGGCGATGCTAGATCATCGGTAGTCGCCGAAATCGAAACACCATCTTTTGTCTGTGTTTGAGCAATTGATTTTGTTTATTTGCTTACATTTTACATATTTTGTCAGGTATGTGCGGTTTCGTCTCTTGATATGTCTTTGTGTTAGGTTGGTTTGTCGTTGTTCTTTGCTTGATTTCTGATTGGTATGTTTCTGTTTTCATAGCCGCAAGCTTTTCCGACGAGCCACCGTCATAATGTGTGCAACTATTCGAGGTAAATCTAACACCTATCTATTCGTTTTCTGATTTTGAACAAAAGCCCAAAGCGTTTAATTGTTAACTGTAATCATGATAAACGAATATTGGGTTTGAAATATCGGGCGTTTTTAGGGTTCTATTGGGGAAGATGATCGCATGAACGAGTGGTTTAAAATATTGTAAATGCTTTCTTAAAACTTATGTTCTTTACCACTATAATATATTCCTGAAAAGCGTTTGGTATAACCTAGCTAATATATACTTCATTTATAGATGCTATTATTGTATTTATTAATTGGTAGAGGATCAAATACAAACACCTATATTTGTAAGAACCATAAAAACTAATACATAAATGACAAGTGTTCTTTAATTAAAAATTAGTTTAGGGGTAATTTAGATCTTTTGACCCTATTTATTTATAGCTAATTAAAATTAATTATCAACATATCCCTAAATCCACGCAGATTAGTTCAAACCAAAATTTGAATTTTGTAACATGCAGGAACCACCAACAAAAAAAACATAAGCACACACACATAAACGACATTAGCACAATCAAAAAAGGAACTTCCATTATTAGCACTCTCGTTTCAATAAAAAAGGAACTTCCATTATCAACGACCTTAGCACAATCAAAAAACTACATTAGCATAACATAAGACCATCCACATTATTAGCATTCTCAATTATATCATTTTATAATGAAGGACACATGTCACATAATGGTTGGTTCTTACAGTTCTTACAAACATAGTGGTTTGTATTTGATCCCATACACTATTTGAAAAGCAACTATAATGCTGGTCATTTAGAGAATTAAAAAGCTTACACCCATTGATTAACTACATTTATATTTTGTAGTCATGTTACTAATCAATTTGAAACATGAACCACAGTAAAAAAGATATTATCATCTTGGTGCTCTGTTGGTTCTTAAGGCTTGCCAAAAAAATTAAAGACAACCAAAGGTTAAAATAATCAATTAGTTTATTAATTACAGTTATAAATAGAAAAAAGAAAAAACAAAGATTGATATTAGAAGAGACACAAAGTAAAAGCGATACCCTTGTAAAAATCTGATTAGAATGGCTTATCTCCTTTAACTTGTTAATCATCCTCTCTTCTATCCCCCGTAATGAAAGGTACCAAGTACCAATCAAAAAGAAAAAAAAAAAAGGTACAAAGTACTGTTCAAAAAGACAAAAAAAAAGGTACCAAGTATCGTTCAAAAAGAAAAAAAAAAGAAAAAAATGTACCAAGTACCATTCGTAAAGAAGAATAAAATAAATGTACCAAGTACCAACAACAAACTGTCCCATCTAATCCTCTTATTTAACAGAGGTTTTACCTTATTTCACCTCGCTCCCTCAAAATCTCTCAGGATCCTTCTCTGTTTCTGCTATATATATTTTTATTCTCGGATTTGTTATGTTTTTGTGACTCACTTAGGTAACCAAAATGATTTTTTTTTGCGTTCACAATTTAATATGCTCATTCAGAGTCATTACTGTATATGGTTTGGGTTGTTTCGAAATTTTTGGTAACTTTTGGTAACCTGCAATCATAGAATGAAAAAGATAATCAAGAATTCGACCCTTGAAAATCTAAGTGTCATTAATATTTTTGTTGTATTTCACTTTTGTTGCAGTGGAAATTGAATACATATTTCAAAAGAAAGGAAACTTGTAAGCCATGGCGTTCGATTTCTATATACTTCATTTGCTTTCATTTCTAGCACCATGACGTTTCTCTAAGCTTTAATCGAAGAGAACACTATCTGTGGTTTTGCTCCCTGTGGTTTGGTCACTTTAATGGTTTTGCCCCAAACCTTTCAAAATAGCCATTTTACTCCCTGATCTTTGAAGGCCTTCATGATTTTGCTCCCCGCCCCTAACTCCATCCAAAGTATTCGTTAAGTAAAAGGGCATTTCAGTAATTTTATAAATATAAGTATTAAATTATTTGTTATTAATTCCTAAAATCAATTTGTTTAATGATAAATCTATTTTTGTCTGTTATGTATCATCAAACCCATACTTCATTCAAAAAAGAAAATCAAACCAGTACATCACCATTCATCACCTCACCATTCATCTGTAAGAATCTCCACCGCCACCTGAAAATCACCTCACCATTCAAACCAGAAAATCAAACCGCCACCGCCATCATCACCAGTCCTCAACCACCATCACAAACTCCACAGATCTGGCCACCACCACAACCTTGGTTCGAAACCCTAGATCCAGTTGAGAGGCTGCCATCGGCACATTCATCTGTTTTGGTGAAACTGTTGGCAGATCAGACGCATTCATCTGTAAGAATCTCCTCACGTTTTCATCAATTTTGTTGAATTTCTACAATTTTATATGTTCATATTGCAATGCTCTTATGTTCGTTGAAGAAATTATGTTCCAGTTAGATCTAGATTACATCCGTCGTTGATTTTAGTTCGTTTTTCTGGATCGGTGTTTCGATTAAGACTTTGAATGTTGTTTAGGCTTGATTTGGAAGTTTAATTCGGAATATGTGAGGTTATTAGGTTAGGTTTATTGTGAATTTATGAGAGTTTGTGAGGATTTAGCATAGGAAACGAATGTAATGATTTGAGCTCCGTTTTGGTGAGTGTATAGAGTAGAAATTTGTTTAGAAATTTATTCGGATGAAATTGTTAGATATGAGTTTGAGGAATGTATCGTCTTGTTCGTGGAGTTATTGTGTGAAATTAGATGGTGTTTCATTGGCAAATAGCTGATTGATGTATTGTGATTTTCAGTAGTATTGCAGGCCTGCAGCAAGTATACATTATTTAAGACGTGTTTTAGCGTGAAAACAATAAAATTGCAGGATAATCCTGTATGTTAAGTGTCACACCCCGATATTTCCACGTATTACCGGTGGGCCTGGTGGGGAGTATCGTGACGTAGTTGATATCATCATAGTCAAACAACACAATATTTAAATGCACAGCGGAAGCAAAAGATAGATTTATTCCAACCAAATAAATTGTAATATAAAGTATCACAATGTAGTTGAAACAGATCCACAGGCGGATCAAAATAAAGAGGAGAATTGTTCAACAGACTTTGACACCTAAAGCTTTGCGAGACTTGATTATTGATGTCTGGAGTATCCAGCCTATTACGTGTAGCACCTGCACTTAACCTTTTTGGAAAATACATCAGTTTACACTTTTAATACAACTTAACCGACTCATTTTGAAAAGAGTTTGAAAATTGATTTGAATGCACTTTGGCAAAAATATATTTTATAACTTGGAACAATTATTAAATAATCATGTATACAGCTTTACTTATTTGTCGTCCATTAGGGCCGGTTTGTAGGGCCGGTCTAGATTAATTGACACGCCACAGGTATAATGCCCACAAGGATTATTCCTTAAAGTGGATTCCCAGTTTTTTTTCATAATGCATCTGTCAGGTGTACGCCTACACCCCGTGCTTAGGTCGTGGCCATTTCATTGAATGATGCCAATGATATCTGGGACATGGTCATTTAACCCCCAAAGGCCATATACCAAATAATACATATTAAACGAGTTATGTAATACATTAATCACAATTCGATTTAAATGATTACACACCCGACCAAGCGGTATTATTATAATACCGTATCCCAAGCCCTTATAGGGAAAATAAGTTAAGAGTATTTACCTGAGCAATGTATAAGTCAAATACAGCAAGTACAGATGGCTTTTACTGGGCTCCTAATCTGGAACAAAGGTTTTTATTATCCTATTAGAATCCTAACGGGTCTTTAATTAAGCTTAAGCTTAGACCTGTCAGTTTTAAAGGAAGATACGGTTTAAACGCACGATTAAGCGAAGACCGGACATAATGTGATTTAGACCCGAAAAGTTTGAAGACTTGTATAATATGGGTATACTAAACACATTCTGGATTTTGAGACAAAGATGATAAGGTTTGACCCGTTTCGGCTAATATATGCAAACTAGTTACATAAGTCGTTCCGAACGCGAAAAGTGCGTAACGGGTAACCAAATGAGTCATATGCAAATTTCCTAAGTTAATATGCCTTAAATATGTTGTGACATCAGTAAGATATCTTTTATTATGCCCGTAATGGATTTAAACTAAAATTTATGCCTCATAAGGGCATTTTGGTCATTTAAAAGATTATAAAAGAGTTTAATTAGTAATCTGAGTTACAGGTTTGATTTATTCAGTAAATACACTTAATTTAATAAGTTATAACAGTAGGGTATGACCTATATGTGAAATTTATCATTTAAAACCAAACTATGCACCTTAGGGGTATTCTGGTAATTTCACTTAGGCTTAAAAGGTCAAAACTGGAAACCTGAGTTTAAAAACTTTTACTTACTGTTAATATATAAAAATATACTAAAAATATCAGTAGGTATCAACCTTATATGTTTATTATGGTTTTAGGACATACTATGCGTTAAAAATGCTTAAAAAGACGATTTGGAGCCATTTCCGGGTTTTCAAAGGAAAGCTGATATTTTTATAATTCCAGAAGGCTCAAAACATTGTATTTATCAAATAAAATCAGTAGAAAAAGGTTTGGGGTCAAAAGGATTTGTAAAACTCATTTTATGGCTTAAAAGGGCAAAACCGGCATTAACCGAATCAAACTTAGAGACCTATGTTATGCTCAGCCAAAAATTAAATAAAAATCTTCAAAAATCCCAAAATATTATATTACATCAGTGGGTAAAAAGTTTGATATCAAAAAGTAGGTTTAAATAGGTTATATGCTAATTACGCCGTTTATTTAATAAAAAGCTTTCAAGTTACGCTAATGAGCATAACTCCTAATCTAGACCTCAAACTGATGTCAAATTTTAGGTGCAAGTTTATAAATCAGTAACTAAGGTTTCTACTCTTTTACTTTTTCAAAAATCACGTTTTATAGTCAAAAGGGCATAATAGTCAACATTTAAGCATTTAACGGAAACATGCATATGAATCGGATAACTAATGAACCAAGTTGTATAATCTCAGAGAGTTATACTTATATGAAACCTGGTCCAAATAAAGCTCTAATGCAATTCTAAAACATGCATAAACGGGTCAGAACTGAAAGTCAAAGCAAAAGTCAAATTATGCGACTTTCGGTTCCGATCCGGGTTTAAACTGAAGATTGTCGGGTTGAACATGTTTAAACATGTTCTTTCATTAATTACCAAGTTATATTAATGATAAAACAGGTTGCATGCCTCCTACATTGCTAATTATGCATTAATTTGAAAATAAGCATTCTGTTGACTTTTTAATAACAAGTTTGACCCGACAATTGACCTAGTTAGAGTGGGAATCAGAGAGTACCCTTTTAAGGGTTTATTACCCACATAATTACCTTCTTATAGGTACTTTCAATTCGAGAATTGACTGAACAGATTTTATTTAATTTCAAAGTCAAACGTTAATTACGACGGTTTGACTTTTAGCTAATTAACTAGGCTAAACTGAATTAGGAAGGGTTAAGAATACTTACAATAGTCCTATGCACAATTAGGGAGCCTAAGGAACTTGGTTGCTGATCAGGAGAGCTCCAGAAATGAGAATGCAAGTGAATGAACAAAGTTGCTACAACTTCAAGTCCCTTATATATCAATTTTGATCTTCTAGGATGATGCCAAAGAGGTCTACACATGTTACCAGATCAGTACAAGTGCCCCCTATGCATGTTAAACCATTGGAGCAGCCCCTGGTATGTAAAACAAAGGTGTAAAGTCGGTTTCAGGGCTGTAACTGGCAGCTGTTCGCAGTTGCTGTCGCTGCTGCTTGTTCGCGGGCCGCGAGAAGCCCCTCGCGGGGCGCCTAAAACCGCGCAACAGGCCAAACAAGTTTCCATTTATTACATTTCAGTCCCTGGTCCTTTGTAACGTGGTTTTTATTGTTTTTCTTGCACTTTTGGCCCTCCAACTTGATTTTTAAGGACCTTAAGACTTTTACAAACTTGGTTAAGTCCTTGGTTAACTTTGTGCTTACCCGAAAAGTCACAAATTTCAACGTTGACGTTTTTAACCCTTCGTACACGGATTTGATCATAACTTTCTCATACGATAACGAAATTTTATGAAATTTTTATCACACACTCTAGTGAGCATATTTTACCGTTACAAAGCTTCAGGTTTGCTAAAAGGTCACTCAGAGGTATACTTTCAACATGTTGACACATTTAACCCCTGTAGTTTGTAATTCCTCACTTTCTTTCATTTTCAGCTTCGTATGATCCATGATTTATTCGTTTAAGATTATAAACATCTTGTAGGGCCATTTTAAAATATATTTATCCATTGTTGACACTTTGGACCCTTATATTCACATAGTTTCTCTGTTTGTCAACATTAGTCCCTCTAAAGTACTTTTTCACATATTCAAAGCTTATGACACGTGTCAATACATTATTGGACGTAAATTTTTGAGGTATTACATTAAGAGAGAAAAGATGAATCTGTATTGGTATTATATATATAATATAATCTTTTATTTATAGTTTTTCTAAAATACCCTCAGTTTTATATTTAAAATTACCAAAATACCCTTTCAGTTAATAAATAATCAATCACACATGCACGAAGCATGTCTTCCAACGTTTGGATGGTACGCTCACTCTGTCCGTCTGTCTGTGGATGGTAAGCCGTACTAAAATTTAAGCGCGTGCCCAAAGACTGTTGGAAACTTTTCCAAAAATGAGAGGTGTATCTCGTATCTCTGTCAGAGATAATTGACACTGGTACGCCATGCAGAGCTACAATCTTATCTACGTACAATTGAGCTAACATGTCAGAGCTGTAAGTTTCCTTAATGGGTAGGAAATGTGCTGACTTAGTCAGTCTATCTACTATCACCCATATAGTATCATTTCCCTTCCTTGTCTTTGGCAGCTTGGTGATGAAATCCATTGTCACCATCTCCCACTTCCATGTGGGAAGTTCAGGCTGTTGTAGTAGACCTGACGGCTTCTGATGCTCAGCTTTGACTTGCGCACAAGTCAAACATTTAGCTACATAGGTAGCTACAGACTTTTTCAAGCCTATCCACCAGTAGTTTGCTTTTAGATCCTGGTACATCTTATCAGCTCCAGGATGAACGGAATATTTAGAACTGTGGGCTTCCTGGAGGATAACATCTCGCAGTCCTCCAAAAACTGGAACCCATATTCGTCCATTCAATCTCAGCACTCCGTCCTTGTCATAGGATAACTGCTCCTCAGTTACTACTAGCTTTTCTTCAGGATAGTTAGCTTCCAACACAGCTTCCTTCTGTGCAGCTAACAACCTCTCGTTCAAACTATTCTTTATCTCAATGCTCTTGGCATTGATTCTTATCGGCTTCACTCTTTCCTTCCTGCTTAAGGCGTCAGCAACTACATTTGCCTTGCCTGGATGGTATCTTATCTCACAGTCATAGTCATTCAAAGTTTCCATCCATCGTCTTTGTCTCATGTTTAAGTCCTTTTGATTAAACAAGTGTTGAAGGCTCTTGTGATCTGAATAGATCACACACTTGGTTCCATACAAGTAATGCCTCCACAGTTTTAGTGCAAACACGACGGCACCCAATTCCAAGTCATGGGTGGTGTAATTCTTCTCGTGCACCTTTAACTGTCGTGAAGCATAGGCAATGACTTTGCCTTTTTGCATGAGCACACAACCCATCCCGGTGTGTGATGCGTCACAATATACTACAAACTCATCAATTCCATCTGGTAACGTTAATACAGGAGCATTGCTCAACTTTTTCTTAAGAATGTCAAAGGATTCCTGCTGCTTAGGGCCCCAATCAAACTTAATCTTCTTACGTGTCAACGAAGTTAGGGGCGCAGCAATCCTTGAGAAGTTTTCAATAAATCGCCTATAATATCCTGCTAAACCCAGGAAACTACGAATCTCTGTAGGCGTCTTTGGTTCCTGCCAATTCATAACAGCTTCCACCTTATCGGGATCCACTTGGATACCACGCTCACTAACCACATGTCTAAGAAATTGGACTTCCCGAAGCCAAAATTCACACTTCGAAAATTTGGCGTAGAGTTTCTCATGATGTAGAAGTTTAAGAATACAGCGAAGATGTTTCTCGTGGTCAGCTTGGTTCTTTGAGTAAATAAGGATGTCGTCAATGAAGACGATGACAAATTTATCCAAGTAAGGCTTGCAGACGCGATTCATGAGGTCCATGAATGCGGCAGGTGCATTAGTGAGCCCAAAAGGCATCACTAGGAACTCGTAATGGCCATAACGAGTCCTAAATGCAGTCTTGTGTACATCTTCATCCTTAACTTTCAACTGATGATAGCCTGACCTCAAATCGATCTTAGAAAAGTAACTTGCCCCTTGAAGTTGATCGAACAAATCGTCGATCCTGGGCAAAGGATACCTATTCTTGATAGTGACCTTATTAAGCTCACGGTAATCGATGCACAGACGCATCGATCCATCCTTTTTCTTGACAAACAAGATCGGCGCTCCCCAAGGAGACGAACTAGGTCTAATGAAACCTTTGGCTAGCAGGTCGTCTAAGTGCGTCCTTGAATCCTTCATCTCTATTGGTGCCAACCTATAAGGTGCTCTAGCAACAGGTGCTGCTCCCGGGATGATGTCAATTCTGAATTCTACTTGCCTATCTGGTGGTAGACCAGGTAATTCTTCAGGAAAAACTTCAGGATATTCCGAAATGAGAGGGATGTCTTCAATCTTAGGCTTCGGCTCATCAATAGTAACCTGTGCCATATTAATAACACAACCCTTCTTCAGGCATCTAGATGCTTTGAGCATAGACACTTGCTCAGGCAATCCATGCTGGGTATCCCCCTGAATGGTAAGTGACTCACCAGACGGAGTTTTGACTACCACTTGCTTCTGTTGCACACAATCTGGGCTTGGTTATGCGATAACCAATCCATACCTATAACTATATCAAAACCGGCTAGCTTAAAGGGAAGTAAGGACAAAGGAAAAGAGTGGTTCCTAATGGATATAGCACATCCATCTAAAATAGTTGAGGCGGTTTCTATAGTTCCGTCAGCCAATTCCACCTCATACTTCACACTTAAGGCTTTTACAGTCAATTTCAACAACTCACAAAATTTGTTATCCACAAAAGACTTATCCGCTCCAGAATCAAACAATACTCTGGCATAAACATCATTTATGAGAAAAGTACCTGTGATTACGTTGTCGTCCTGGACAGCTTCCTTTGCATCCATCTTGAAGACCCTAGCATTGGTCTTCTTGACATCTTCCGGCTTCTTGGCGTATTTAGGACAGTTGGTTTTAATGTGCCATTTCTCATTGCAGTTGTAGCATGTAGCATCTTTAATCTTCTTGCAATCAATAGTCTTGTGCTCTTTAGACTTGCATAACCCACACGCAGGTGATCCTGACTTAGACTTGGACTCAAGTCGGCACTTTCCAAAGTGACGTTTTTGGCAAGTCTTGCACTTTGGCTTTTCCTCAGCTTGCTGGCTACCCTTGTTATATCCAGACTTCTTCCTGGAGTCAGTATTACCCTTATGCTTCTTCTCAGATCTTCGTGAGGTATCGTCCTCACGCTTCCTCTTACCTTCTTCTGAATTCCTGAGCGATCTTAACCTGACCGCGTCCAAAGTAAGAGACAGAGATAGATCAGCTGCTGATCGGAAGGTAGCAGGTCTGGATGCCTTAACACTGGCTTTAATTTCTGGGGCTAAACCCCCAATGAAGCGAGCAATCCTTTTGGGTTCCGGGGTTACTAGATACGGAACCAACCTAGATTGGGTATTGAAACTGGTGAGGTAAGCTTGAAAATCTAAATTCTTCATCACCAACGATAAGAAATCTGATTCAACTCTTTCGACCTCATGCTGCGGACAATAATTCTCCTTAATGAGAGCTACGAACTGATCCCATGACAAGTTGTAGAGCGGAATCTTTCCAGCAGCCTGAATGAGAGATTTCCACCATGCCAGTGCCTCTCCCTTGAACGATTGGGATACATATTTCACTACGTCCCTTTCAGCACAACCGCTGATGTCAACTACCGTGTCCATTTCATCCAACCAGGTCATACAATCTATTGCTCCTTTCTCCCCAGTGAAGTCCCGGGGTTTGCAAGAAACAAAGTACTTGTAGGTACAGGACTTGGTATGAGGTTTAGCATCAAACACTATCCTTTTTGAGGGTACACTGTTTTGATTAGATGAATGTCGGTCATCATCTTTCTTGGGTTCATCCTTCTTAGAGGGTGGTTTGCTATGAGCCTCCGAGTGAGTCTTAGGCTTAGAATGTGGTGCGGATCGGGTCCTACTTCGGGTCCCGCTTGATTCACTAAACTGCCTATTTATTGCTTTGGTAACAGCATTTTCTACTAATGCTTGTAGCTCCGCACCAGTTACAAGGATTTTAGCATTTTCAGGGTTTTCCACTGAATGACTGTTTATTTCTTCAGACTTGGCCATGTAGCTTTAATTGCTACATAAAGGAAATAAGGACAAGGTTTATTTAGAAGCCTAAACAGTACTATCGTTCTTGACGATTTATTAACCATGGTACTTAAAGAGCTATACTAGTTAATTGATTAAGTAATTTCATTCGGCACTTTTACCAGTAGCCCTTAGTTCCAGAATGAAACTTAATATTGGCACGACAGGCCTAGTCACGTGGACAATTTTTAAATTATAGATTTAGATCTTATAGGATCTAATTATTAGGGTTTGAATTAAAATTCATTACCTTTCTTGGCAGGGAGTCTATAAATTATGACTGCATTTTGTCTTATATGACATTAGTTATAGCCCGTAGGCATTACATCACAATCAGATGTTTAAATAATAATAAGGAATTTGGACAATTTATTAAAAGGGTGACATGTGTGATTTTGCGGATCACATTAGCCAAGAATGTTAACATGTTTGCAGATGTTAACAGAGATTTGAATATTTTTAAATAGGTTTTACCATATTGGTCAGGTCTTATTATGACATACAAGCTAGGTTTTTACCTTTTTAAGATTCTTATTACTTTATTAAAATGGTAATTCTTTAAAATGAATGTTATTTTTCATTAATTCATATATTATATTTATGCATATAATTTAAAAATGATAAATTTGAACTAACCATTCCATTAAAATTAAACTAGTACAAGTTTGCCCTAAACGGGACTTTTACATAAATAACACGCCCACGCAGGGGCCAAACTAACAACATACCCACGCAGGGGTCAAATAGAAAGACATGCCCACGTAGGGGCAGAACAGAAAAAAATATGCCCACGCAGGGGCAGAGTACAGAAACAAATGTCCTCACAGGGACATGATTACAACACTAAAACAAACAAACAAAGGATTTAGTGATCCTTCTTGCTTTTTCCCTTGATCAAATCCACCATTTTCTTGAACATCCCTCAGTTATGCCTACGGTCTTCCCGTACCTCCTGCCGCACCTCATTTATCCCTTGAAGGATTTCTTGAAATTGTGGCGGTGACATCACCGGCGGCTGTGGGGGTTGCTGATAATGCGGAGGTTGAGGAGGTGGCGGTTGCTGATACCCATATGGTGGGTATCCATAGGTCGGGTATCTCGTAGTCCAGGGACCTCCATAGGGACCTTCCGGATGGAGAGCGTTGTAGTTTGCAGCTACCAAGTAAGGATCGGCCTCGGCATAGTTGTAATTGGTGTGGATCGGCTGCTCGAAGGGATTATATGCCGCCGCACCAATCTAGGTAGGAATTGGGTCTCCAAAACCCAGTGGTGGTGGTGCAATTGGCGCAGAGTTTACTTCTGAGACGGGGTGTGAAGATTCTCCCATCTCTGGTTCTTCGTGAAGTGGCGAGTATCCACTGCCACTTGAAAGTGGAGGGGTGTTGATACGCACTCCTCCTCACGCGGATATCCGTGCGTTCGATCTTCTTCGCCTCGGGGGCTCCGGAGGCTGATGTTGTGGTGGCGGTGGAGTGACCGCGACAAATCGGGAATCCTCGGAAGGATCTCGCTGCTGCTGTTGCTGCTGCTGGGCAGGGGAGAGTTGTGGTAACTGGGGGTAAACGCCCAGTCACACTGTCTGAACCTCTCCTCATAGCTGTCGGGACCATTATAAGGTGATCCCAGAAAAGGTGACCCATCTGAAATTTCGATGGGGTGGTTAGGAGTTCCGGATGGTGGCTGTGCAGGATCGGTGTCCTCGTCTATATCCATCGCATTGCCACCGAAAAAATGATCTTCAGGTCCAAGTGGGTTAAAACCCACTGGTGCTCCAAGGTAGTCGGCAGGGTTGAACTGGCCTTGGAAAACAGGCGACAGGTGGTCGAAAGGTGAGTTGTGTCCTTGAAGAGGTATGTAGGATTGGTGGGAGTTGTGGGGCTCATTTTCAGAATGAGGCCCAAAAGAGTGTGGAATAGAAGGGGAGGTACTTAGTGAAACTGAGCACCTAGCTGGTTCAATGTAGGTCCTCCAGGGATCTTGAGGACCCGGGTTGTGGGGATCTGACGGTGTTCGCCAGTGCGAAGGCCCGGCTTCATGGTCATTTAGGGCGACGAGTGGCCCTTTTCCTCTCATCCTTGGTGGCATTTTGTCAACCTATCAAAAACAAACAAGTGATACAACAAGAAAATATATAAGACAAAGTTAGAAAATAAAACAAAATTTTGGGATAATTCCTAAGTTCTTTGTCTAGACTCGAGAATCGAGGAATGTGCAATTGTGTAACTGAGATTAAACACAAAAAGGCTAGTGTTTAATTCACTTAGTGTTGGCTCTGATACCAACCTGTCACACCCCGATATTTCCACGTATTACCGGTGGGCCCGGTGGGGAGTATCGTGACGTAGTTGATATCATCATAGTCAAACAACACAATATTTAAATGCACAGCGGAAGCAAAAGATAGATTTATTCCAACCAAATAAATTGTAATATAAAGTATCACAATGTAGTTGAAACAGATCCACAGGCGGATCAAAATAAAGAGGAGAACTGTTCAACAGACTTTGACACCTAAAGCTTTGCGAGACTTGATTATTGATGTCTGGAGTATCCAGCCTATTACGTGTAGCACCTGCACTTAACCTTTTTGGAAAATACGTCAGTTTACACTGGTAAATACAACTTAACCGACTCATTTTGAAAAGAGTTTGAAAATTGATTTGAATGCACTTTGGCAAAAATATATTATATAACTTGGAACAATTATTAAATAATCATGTATACAGCTTTACTTATTTGTCGTCCATTAGGGCCGGTTTGTAGGGCCGGTCTAGATTATATGACACGCCACAGGTATAATGTCCACAAGGATTATTCCTTAAAGTGGATTCCCAGTTTTTTTTCATAATGCATCTGTCAGGTGTACGCCTACACCCCGTGCTTAGGTCGTGGCTATTTCATTGAATGATGCCAAGGATATCTGGGACATGGTCATTTAACCCCCAAAGGCCATATACCAAATAATACATATTAAACGAGTTATGTAATACATTAATCACAATTCGATTTAAATGATTACACACCCGACCAAGCGGTATTATTATAATACCGTATCCCAAGCCCGTATAGGGAAAATAAGTTAAGAGTATTTACCTGAGCAACGTATAAGTCAAATACAGCAAGTACAGATGGCTTTTACTGGGCTCCTAATCTGGAACAAAGGTTTTTATTATCCTATTAGAATACTAACGGGTCTTTAATTAAGCTTAAGCTTAGACCTGTCAGTTTTAAAGGAAGATATGGTTTAAACGCACGATTAAGCGAAGACCGGACAGAATGTGATTTAGACCCGAAAAGTTTGAAGACTTGTATAATATGGGTATACTAAACACATTCTGGATTTTGAGACAAAGATGATAAGGTTTGACCCGTTTCGGCTAATATATGCAAACTAGTTACATAAGCCGTTCCGAACGCGAAAAGTGCGTAACGGGTAACCAAATGAGTCATATGCAAATTTCCTAAGTTAATATGCCTTAAATATGTTGTGACATCAGTAAGATATCTTTTATTATGCCCGTAATGGATTTAAACTAAAAATTATGCCTCATAAGGGCATTTTGGTCATTTAAAAGATTATAAAAGAGTTTAATTAGTAATCTGAGTTACAGGTCTGATTTATTCAGTAAATACACTTAATTTAATAAGTTATAACAGTAGGGTATGACCTATATGTGAAATTTATCATTTAAAACCAAACTATGCACCTTAGGGGTATTTTGGTAATTTTACTTAGGCTTAAAAGGTCAAAACTGGAAACCTGAGTTTAAAAACTTTTACTTACTGTTAATATATAAAAATATACTAAAAATATCAGTAGGTATCAACCTTATATGTTTATTATGGTTTTAGGACATACTATGCGTTAAAAATGCTTAAAAAGGCGATTTGGAGCAATTTCCGGGTTTTCAAAGGAAAGTTGATATTTTTATAATTCCAAAAGGCTCAAAACATTGTATTTATCAAATAAAATCAGTAGAAAAAGGTTTGGGTCAAAAGGATTTGTAAAACTCATTTTATGGCTTAAAAGGGCAAAACCGGCATTAACCGAATCAAACTTAGAGACCTATGTTATGCTCAGCCAAAAATTAAATAAAAATCTTCAAAAATCCCAAAATATTATATTACATCAGTGGGTAAAAGTTTGATATCAAAAAGTAGGTTTAAATAGGTTATATGCTAATTACGCCGTTTATTTAATAAAAAGCTTTCAAATTACGCTAATGAGCATAACTCCTAATCTAGACCTCAAACTGATGTCAAATTTTAGGTGCAAGTTTATAAATCAGTAACTAAGGTTTCTACTCTTTTACTTTTTCAAAAATCACGTTTTATAGTCAAAAGGGCATAATAGTCAACATTTAAGCATTTAACGGAAACATGCATATGAATCGGATAACTAATGAACCAAGTTGTATAATCTCAGAGAGTTATACTTATATGAAACCTGGTCCAAATAAAGCTCTAAGGCAATTCTAAAACATGCATAAACGGGTCAGAACTGAAAGTCAAAGCAAAAGTCAAATTATGCGACTTTCGGTTCCGATCCGGGTTTAAACTGAAGATTGTCGGGTTAAACATGTTTAAACATGTTCTTTCATTAATTACCAAGTTATATTAATGATAAAACAGGTTGCATGCCTCCTACATTGCTAATTATGCATTAATTTGAAAATAAGCATTTTGTTGACTTTTTAATAACAAGTTTGACCCGACAATTGACCTAGTTAGAGTGGGAATCAGAGAGTACCCTTTTAAGGGTTTATTACCCACATAATTACCTACTTATATGTACTTTCAATTCGAGAATTGACTGAACAGATTTTATTTAATTTCAAAGTCAAACGTTAATTACGACGGTTTGACTTTTAGCTAATTAACTAGGCTAAACTGAATTAGGAAGGGTTAAGAATACTTACAATAGTCCTATGCACGATTAGGGAGCCTAAGGAACTTGGTTGCTGATCAGGAGAGCTCCAGAAATGAGAATGCAAGTGAATGAACAAAGTTGCTACAACTTCAAGTCCCTTATATATCAATTTTGATCTTCTAGGATGATGCCAAAGAGGTCTACACATGTTACCAGATCGGTACAAGTGCCCCCTATGCATGTTAAACCATTGGAGCAGCCCCTGGTATGTAAAACAAAGGTGTAAAGTCGGTTTCAGGGCTGTAACTGGCAGCTGTTCGCAGTTGCTGTCGCTGCTGCTTGTTCGCGGGCCGCGAGAAGCCCCTCGCGGGGCGCCTAAAACCGCGCAACAGGCCAAACAAGTTTCCATTTATTACATTTCAGTCCCTGGTCCTTTGTAACGTGGTTTTTATTGTTTTTCTTGCACTTTTGGCCCTCCAACTTGATTTTTAAGGACCTTAAGACTTTTACAAACTTGGTTAAGTCCTTGGTTAACTTTGTGCTTACCCGAAAAGTCACAAATTTCAACGTTGACGTTTTTAACCCTTCGTACACGGATTTGATCATAACTTTCTCATACGATAACGAAATTTTATGAAATTTTTATCACACACTCTAGTGAGCATATTTTACCGTTACAAAGCTTCAGGTTTGCTAAAAGGTCACTCAGAGGTATACTTTCAACATGTTGACACATTTAACCCCTGTAGTTTGTAATTCCTCACTTTCTTTCATTTTCAGCTTCGTATGATCCATGATTTATTCGTTTAAGATTATAAACATCTTGTAGGGCCATTTTAAAATATATTTATCCATTGTTGACACTTTGGACCCTTATATTCACATAGTTTCTCTGTTTGTCAACATTAGTCCCTCTAAAGTACTTTTTCACATATTCAAAGCTTATGACACGTGTCAATACATTATTGGACGTAAATTTTTGAGGTATTACATTAAGAGAGAAAAGATGAATCTGTATTGGTATTATATATATATATATATATATATATATATAATATAATCTTTTATTTATAGTTTTACTAAAATACCCTCAGTTTTATATTTGAAATTACCAAAATACCCTTTCAGTTAATAAATAATTTGGATGGAGTTAGGTGCGGGGAGCAAAATCATGAGGGCCTTCAAAGATCAGGGAGTAAAATGGCTATTTTGAAAGGCTTGGGCAAAACCGTTAAATAATTTTGTTGGTTCCCGAATCGATCGGATAGAATATCGCATCGGTGATTGTTGGTTAGAACACCAACGTATAGAGAGAAGAATAGAAGAAATGAGCAAAGAAAAATGAATCCTAAGCTTCCTATTTATAGGTAGGAAATATGAAATTTCTAGGAAGTTACCTATACATTTTCTCGGAAGGTTCCTTCCTACATATATATCCCCTTACACCTTCCTTACACCTTCCTCATATATATCTATCTCAAATATATATTTATTTTCATGTATATCTATTTGGGTGTTTAATTTACTTAATTAATCTTGCTTAGCTTAATTAATCTTGCTTAGCTGATTAATTAATCATACTTAACTTGATTAATTTTCCTTAATGGTTTAATTAAGTAATTTACTTAGCCGATTAATTAAATAACGTAATTAGCTGATTTAATTAACTTACTTAGCTTGCTTAACTGCTAAGTTTCATTTCCTGTTAAGTTTCCTTAGCTATTAAGTTTACTTAATTACTAAGTTTACTTAACCATTAAGTTTTCTTAATTATTAAGATTTCTTAACTACTAAGTTTACTTAACTGTTAAGTTATTTTAACTACTATGTTTACTTAATCGCTAAGTATTCTAGTTTAACAGCTTCCTAGTTACGAATTCTAATTTCTAGATACAATGGAACTCGTATTAGTGCATTAACTTAATTCAACTTTAACGATAATCACGAGATCGAAACCCTCACAACGAATGACAAAGTATAGCTAGATACTGGCAGCACTTAAACATCCATTGGATCGGTTTTAATCGATCGGCTAAAGTATCGTACCAGTGATTAGAGTTATTACCCTAATACGTGCAGACTTTCGGGATTTAGAAGTTTGACATTAGAATGACAGAACAAGAGAACAAGAGAAAGAAAAGAATTGAACGATTTGAAATGAAACTTGAACTCCTTATTTATAGGGCTGGAAATGGGGCGCGTCGCGGGCCGCGAAGCACATAAGCTTCTTCTACGCGGCTCGCGAGGGAGTCTAGGTTGACACGTGTAACGACGCGTGTCCCTCATCCTTATCCGGTTACCCTTGAGCTGTCGCGCCCCGCGTAAGCTTCGGTTAACTCTTACGCGGCCCGCGAGCGATCCATAAAATTGAATTTTTTGATTTTTCACAAGGATTAGGGTTTTAGGGGTCCAGGTTTCCACTTACGGAGTGTTGTGGGACATTTTTGCAGGTCCTTACATCCTCCCCACCTTAATTAAAATCTCGTCCTCGAGATTTACTGGAACAAGTAAGGATACTTTCGTCTTATTTTCGATACCCAAGTATATTCTTGTCCATGCTTTAAGTCCTACTTCACCCTGACCAGAACTAATCTTGTATGTTTTTGGAATTCTCATGATTGACTGATACGGTCTTGCATTTACTTCTATATTTTGAGGAGGTATAACTAAAGATTTCTAAGTATTTCATGAAATGTATCATGTATACTTGCCATTTTAGCTGATAAGCTACTTGTCCACTTTGCTTAGTTACTTTAATGATTTGACATTCCTCAGACTTAACTCTCCTTTCCAAATACAGAGAGACTTTTAGTGATATCCTTTTTCTGATTTAAATTTCAATGGTTTGCCGATCTCATGGCCTGGTAGTTGCTTTCCTCATATGTATGTCTAACATACTGGATGATACTATCATCCATAAAGTGTTTTAAACGGTTAACACTAGTACTTGTAGACCGATTATTGGAGAATCTTATGAGTGATGAATGATAGTTCTATTTATCGCACATGCACTTAGCATGTCTTTCTATGTTTGTAGTGTTCCTTTATACTGCTCAAAATAGGTCGGGTTAAAATTGTCCCAAAAATGAGAAGCGAAATGACTATCTCGATTTAATACAATAGATGATGGGATTCAATGTAATAAGACTATTTTTCTCCCACTCCACTTAACTAAGCGTTTTATGCTAAAGGGTTTTCTTCATTGGTAGTAATTGAGCTAACTTTGTTAGTTGATCCACAATCACCCAGATTGTGTTGTTACAACTTATCGTTTTTGGGGAATTTGGTAATAACATTCATTTGTTATCAATCATATTTCCATACTGGCATTTCTAATCGTTGAGGTAAACCTAAAGGGTTCTAATGTTCAGTTTTAACTTGCTAATCGATTAAATACTTAGAGACATAACTTGCTACATCCTTTTTCATTTTTTTTATTTATCAGTAATTCAAACCTCGATACCTCATATTACTTACACGATGTATCCAATACTTAGTTCTATGGGCTTCTTCGAGAATCCTTTCTTGCAGGTTTCCTTGAATAGGTACCCGAATTCTTTATGGAATCACTAATTTCCATTAGTTCCTTTTTTCTGATTCCTTCATTATTTCTTTATAATCCTTCAGCATCATCCTTGATTGCTGTTTCTTGGGTACTCTTTAATTATTTCATTATATCTATCCGCAATTTAATCTAAGAGCACGTACTTGATTCGGCTTCCTATGAGACTTTTGACTTAAAGCATTAACTACTACATTAATTTTAACTTTGTGATATAACAATCGGTGTTGTTCCTAGTCTCGGATGAATTCTAAGTTTCTTCTCACGATCGGGTAATAGTCTAAGTAGATCCTCTGGGAAATGTCGGTCGGAATTTCTTTCAGTTCCATGCCTCTAGTGTTAATGAACTCCGAGACCAGATACGCTATGTCTTACTTTCGTGCATAACTCGCAGCTTTCCTCACAGAGACGAACTTTGCCGGCTGGTCTGTCTTGCCTCCTTGTGGTCACTTCTTCGGTTGGCTTGCAAACCTAAACCTAAGTCAACAATCACATCTGGAATCATCGTTTCCATGATATTTCTTTTTTATGAAGCAGACATGATTTCCTTTCTGTCAGTTCTTTTCATTCTTTCCATTTCATGGCATATGTCTTGATCCTGTGTTTCGAAGATCGGGTTTCACTATCTAAATGTCTAAATTTTGAAGCATACATTACTTCATTTTTCTTAACATATATACTAATGGTTAGGACAACTTTAGTCCTTTAAGCTCATGTATTGTTGCAGCAATTCCTTTGTTACTGACAATCTTAATGGGATTATAGGTGAAGAAAGTCTTTGTAAGTGCATCTAGTTGTGGTTACTGTTATTTTCGCAAGAGTTCTTAAAGAAAGCAGAATTACTCTCATTAGCGTAGATTTTGAGACATTTTGTACCTAGCACAACTTTTCCTAATGCGTTAATAATCTAAGGTAACGCAGAGGGAATTCTTATACTTTCGATGGCGTCCCAACTTTAAGGGTTCACATCGTTCATCTTGTCACACGAGTTACGAGACGAATGATCAAATGAAATAATTTTTTGATATCGGAATTATAGATGTATACAAGAGATTACTGATGAAGAAATCTGAAATTATTATTGACACACATGCTCGTGATTTATTCTAAATTGTCAATCCTTATGGTTTTTAGATTTCCTTATAGATATACATATCTATATAATCATATATTTCACATACTGTAATATACAAGCCTTGCATAAGGTTAATGTATTTAAGAGATTCATATTTCCAAAAACGAGTCAGATATCAGGTCATGATACTATTTAGGGAATTTTGTCACTTGTTTGACATATCATATACCCCATCTTACCCGGTTCTCGCCGGAGAGGTAATTATCACTGTATTTCCCATAAATAGAATTTTCTCAATTCATGATTTAAAAATGAATCTTTTATTAGAGCTTTTATCAAAGAACAAGGAAATTAGTATTCACGTGACGGATCATATTCACGTGCAGTTCCGTTGTAGGGCTTCCTAGCAGGGGGTTGAGCTGGTTGTTTGGGGACGGCTTGATCATTGTGAGCGACCACGGTGAAGTTCTGAGAAGCCTTTCGCTTCTTTGACTTCTTAGGGGATCCAGTCTGTTCATCCATGGTCTTTGATTCCTCAATCGGTTTCTTGTCACTTTTTCGAAAAAGTTTACCTTTCCTGATCTGAGATTCAGTCAAGGTTGCAGATAGCTCAATGGCCTGTCTAATTGTAGTAGGGTTGCTACCAGTCACAATGTCTTGTATTGAGTCAGGGAGGCCATCAATGTACTTTTCGATTGCCTTATCCAAAGGCGTGACCATCTTTGGGCATAACAGACTTAACTCCTCATAACGGTCCGTGTAGGCTCGATGCTCACCGCTATCTTGCTTAAGATCATCAAATTACCTTTCTAGAGCCCTTAGCTCATGACGAGGACAGAATTCCTTCATCATAAGAGCCCTAAGCTCTGCCCAAGTCTGTGCTAAAGAAACCTCAGCACCACGGTCTCTCATCACCCCGTTCCACCATGTAAGAGCCCTCTTCTGAAACACACTGGAAGCAAACTCGACCTTGCGATTATCAGGACACTGAACGTGACGAAACGTACTCTTAGTGCTCTCGAACCATTGTAGGAGCCCAGTTGCTCCTTCAGAACCACTAAACTTGAGTGGCTTAGCCGAATTGAAACTCTTGAAATTGCATGGTGCATTATTGTTGTTGTTGGCTTGGTTCAGTTGAGCAATAAGATTTGGGAAAGCAACAGCCATTTGCTGCGCGATGATTTCTGCCAGTTCGGCATTCGCTATCTGATTGTCGCGTCGAGGAGGCATTCTAAAAGGAGGGAAACATGAAAGGAAATGAGCGAGATGATTAGATGAAAAGGATGAGGTGATACAAAATTTGACAAAAGCAAAGATGGTGGTCATTTGTTTGTTACCACAATGAAGAAACACTAGATAAATGGTCGGAACCGAGATATCTAGGGGGTTTGAATCTGCATAAAAAGGTGGGTTTCCTCTCGTTCGATTAGAATACAACTGATCTCCTTCTCCGATAACTCTGCAAAAAAGAAGCACCGTTAGCCTCGTCAAGGGGAGAAAAGGGTTCTCTCCTTGACCCGACTCCGTTGTGAGAATAAGTATGGGTTATGAAGAAGAAGATGTATTTGAGAAGTGTGTGTAACTTGAATTCATACCTGGGTTGTTTCTCATATTTATAGCCGAGAGTCTTTTGGGCGGGAAAACCCGTTGGTGAAAAGTTAACGGAAGATGCTAATCCCGTAAGCGGTTACATTTCCTTCCGTCAAGCTTCTGGGGATTTGCCACGTGTAAAGTGATCAAGTGGAGATTACTCACCAATTACATGCTTTCGTGGTGGTTTCAGGAATGCCTGAGAAGGTGACACGTGTCCAGACGGTTATAACTGTCTTGGTGGTGCATGATTGTATTCCTTCTAGAAGATTACTTCTGTAATCTGGTGTGGCACCTTATCATGTGGAGACAGCTGAATAAATAAATCCCAAGTCTGGGTATTTAAGCGGAAGTGTTTATTTCGGGATTTTCATCCTTTGTTTATGGGAAAAAGCGCGAGGACTTTTCCTTTGAGCGCGCAAGTGTTGATTGTTGACTGTTCTTGATCCTTCCTTTTGTATGACCAGTGCGCGGCCGCGCAAGGTTAAAGGGTTGAAAAGCAAGGTTGTGGTATGGTCCCAAGTGAGGTTTTTGGGACCTTACCCCTTCAAGTCCCCACAGTCTAGTGTTGTACTTATGCAAATAAGTGGAGCACTGGACTTATGAGAGGAAAAGCTTTTGGGCGCGAAAATAAGAAAACTTCCGGAAGAAGATTCATTTTGATTATTGTAAAGATTTTTGAAAATCTTTGACTTTTAATGAGACTGGTACAGTGACCCTGGGTGACAGCCTGTCACTGTCAGTTGTTTTTTACTGCTCGTGTTTTGCACGCGTGCGTGTAAACGCGTTTGGTTTTCTCTCTCTCTGCTGCTTGGAGAACTGTGATATCCGAAAAAGGTGTTGTGGCGGTTACCGATGCTATTTATTGAGGTGAGTATATATAACGTTTGAGTAACCTCCTCTTTGTAATCATTGTTTTGTTGAAACTTTCCCCGTTCCTTTCTTCTAAGAAAAAGATTTAACATTCATTCTTCTTATGTCAACCGGAGAACATCAAGAAGATCTTTCTGAAGAAATGTCGACTGAACTTCCATCATTAAAGTGGCCTAGAGCGACCTTTGATGGTTTGGTTCGGAATTTCAGATTTCCGGAGAACTGGGGTGCTCTGTACCCTGAAGAGGGGCGGACTGCAGCAGATGCTCCGGCTGGGTATATTACCCTTTTTTGGGATTTTTTCTGTGAAGGCAACTTTCGTTTGCCTGTTACTAAATTTTTCCTTGAATTCCTTGAGTATTATAAGTTGCATATCTCTCAACTTCACCCTATTGGCATGGTTAGGGTTCGGCATTTTGAATTTGTGTGTCGGACAATGCATATTGAGTCAACTGTTTCTCGATTTAGGGTTTTTCACCAGATGCACTGTACCCAAGGATTTTACTCGTTCGTTCAGAGGGCGTCTACAAAGAAGATTCTACAACAACCCCCAAAATCCTTTCGCGATTGGAAACAAAAATTCTTCTTTATCAAGGCCGGAGTGATTCCGGTGAGGATGGTTTTAAGGGGAAAGGAAGATGTTCCGATTGAAACGATTCAGACCCCTGTTGATGAGAACTGGTACCAGGATCTAAAGGACGTTCCGAATATTGCCTTGCCGGAGAAAGCTCTTGTCGGAGCCAGCATGAGCTTGAATTGGAAGGTGGATCGTGATGATAAACCAGTATATACGGAGGATGGTCATAGTAAGTTTGGGGTTTTTCCCTTTTTTTTTTGACTTGCTATCTTTTGCTTGCAGTTGTTTCGCTGTATGTTATTGCCTTTAAGAGGGAAGGCGGGAAGATGGGTACCATTAAGAAGAAACCTGAAGAAGAGCTTTGGTACCATAGGATTGTAAAGAACTTTGTTCTTCCGCGGGATGCGGATTTGTCTGCTCAACCTGCTGCTGGTGCTGGTGAGCTATATTTGTTTATGTTTTTTCTTTTCGCGCTTGTGGGTAAATTGCTCGTTTTGCGCTTTTGCAGGTGAGTTGTCAAATTTGGGCATAGGCCCTGAAAAGAAAAAAACGCGCGGTGACTTCTACCTCTGCGCCGAAGAAGAGTGGGGCTGATAAAACTCATACTTTGAGGACAAAAAATGTTGGAGAGAAGAAAGGTACGCGCCGTTCCTCTGACCCCAGGTGTGATTATGTGGTGGTTTCTGATTCTTTGGAGGGTCTTACCCCTGCAGTAACTGTACGAGAACCGAAACCTGAACCGAGGGATTCTGCTGATATTCCCCCATCCAACCCAAGTGATCCTATTGACTTGGATTCAAGCCCTGAACACTTAGTGCGTAGGAAAGCTGGTAAAAGGAAGCAAGCTGATACTGATGTTGAGGGTCAGCCTTCTAAGAAAAATCAGAGGAAGAAAATTACCAGAAAAGGGAATCTTGTTGCTTTTATTTCAGAATATGTTCCTGGTAAGTGTTGCCTTTTCTTGTTTTCTTTATCCACGTTAAATCTTTATATATTTTTGTTGTTTTTCCAGAGGTTCCTGTTTCCCCTGCTTTTACCGAACTGCAATCTGTAGTGAATGAAAAGCTTCCACCCACCCCTCCGCGTGCTTCTGTCGTTGATCAGTTAGAGCCTACGGAGGCTGCTGATGGTGGTGTGGAGAAGACTGTTGAGGCTGAGAAGCCTGTTGATATTGCTACAGAAATCGAAAAGGTTGTTGATCCAGGGGTGATGGGTGGTGCTGGTAATCAACCAACCCCTGAATCTGTTGCTCAAGATCTAGGGAAAGAACAAGCTGCTGAAAAAACTTCAACTTCTTCCCCTAAACCCTCTGATGCTATGCCCGAGCATGTTGAGAAGGTGACAGTTGAGGGGCAAGGCTCATTTGCTGGTGTTGGTAAACATTCTCCAATCCATCCAGAAGAAACCTTGGGCGATTATTACTATCGGACTTATTTGGAGAAAGATGCCTCTGAACCTCACGCCCCCGTTTGGAATTTAAAGAAAGGTGACACTTTCTCGGATTGGCGCGTGTGCCAAGATTGGTTGCAGGGGATACTTCCGCCTGGAGAAATCAAGTTTCAGGAAGGTCTGTCTTATGAACAAACCTATCAATCTTACCTTGAAGAAACTGCCTCTCATGTGTCTACTACTCACCGCATAGTGCGTGAGTGGTATAGTATGCATAAGGAGCGGGAAACCTTTAGGGTGTCTCAAAAGAAAGTTGCCAAAGATGAGAAGCGCTTGGCTCAGCTGAAGGCTAAATTGGAAGCTGATCAGGCCAAGTTTGAAGCTGAGCGCAAGACTGAGGAATGGTCCGTTGCTGGTTGGAAGAGGAAAGCGGAAGCTGAATCTGCTCTCCTTTCCGAGGAACGCAAAAACTGGAGGAAAATTTGCGAAAAAGATAACGCTGAGAAGGCAAACCTCCGTAATATCATTAATAACCTTAAGGCTGAGGTTGAAAAACTGAAGAACCAGGATGCGGAGATAGAACAGTTGAAGAAGGAGAAAGCTAATGCAGAAGCTGCTTTACAATAAGTGCGTTCCCATAGGGAGCGCAGTGAGCAACGAGAGGTACAAGCTTGCGCTACTCTTGCTCTTAGAGATAAAGAGTTAGAAGAACTTACTGCTTTGCTTTCTGGTCAGGAAAAACTTAAAAAGGATCTGGAGCTTGCGCACTCTGAAAAGGCTGAAACCTCTCGCTGTTTGGCCGAAACTGAAGAAAAATTGGAAAATTTTGAAACGGCGGGCTACGACGGAGAGCGAGCTTGAACCTTTGAAGAATGATATGGCGTGGTTAAAAGATCGTGGAATTGCTTGTGTAAGTTGTTTGTTCCTTTTTTGTTGTGGAACTGTTTATGTGCTTTCTCGTTACTTACCCTTTCCTATTTCCGCAGGTTGCTGAGTCAGTGCTAAATTCTGAAGAGTTGGATAAAACTGTTGGTCGGTTAGTTGTTGCCGCGCGTAAAGATGGGTATGCCGAAGGATATGCTGAGTGTTCTCAACATGTAAATAGCGCTTTGAAGGTGGATTGGGATACCAGCAAATCTGCTACTTACGGCGTAGACACTAATGCTGCGCTTGCTGCTTTGAAAGAAGAATTTAACGGCTTACAACTTCCGGTTATGGAGCTGATAAACGTGGCGCTGCAATCGGACGATCACGTAGCGCAATTAAAAGAAATCTTTCCGGATGAGGGTGAAGATTTAGCGTAGATTGAAATTGTATCGAACAATTTCCTTTGTAATATTTGGGATGTGTATCCCTTTCTTTGATGATGCGCTGCTGCGCAAGTAATTGAAACACTGCCGTGTTTGATAGTTGTTTAGGCGTATTTGTACGCCAAGGATAATATGTTTGTTTTTCATTTTACAATATTTTGCATGCGTTCGATTACTTTTATTGGGTAAGGCGAATAAAGTTGGTATAAAGCTCATGTGTGAACGTATGGTCGTTTGTGACATGATCACTGACCGTTCATGGAGCTTGTCTTGTAACTACCATAATGTTTTTGCGCTTACTAAAAGAAATTGCATGCACTTTGTAAGAAAAACACAGAAATAATACAAACTTTGTGATTTTATTTAAGGATAGAGCACAGAGGCTTTTTACAAAGTTTGCTGATATAATTATATGAAACTTAACTTACTCTCTAAGATTTCCGCTTTGCTTGATAAATCGTGTTCTCCTACGGGAAATTCATAGAGTTGCCTCTTAAGTTTTTGCCCTTTTGCTTGGGCCCTCCTCTCCCCGGGTAATCTGCTTTATCTCTTTGCGCACATTTTGGAGTAAATGTGTGAGTTCGCCGCTCTTGAGGGCTTTCTCTATTTCTGTGCGTAGAGAGATGCAGTTGTTAGTGGTATGCCCGTTGTCTTTGTGATACTCGCAGTATTGTGTCGGGTCTTGTCCACGTTTATTTTTCATGGGGATCGGAGGTTTGAATTGATAGTCTTCAGTACTCAAAACCTCCGCCGGAGTCTTTATTAGGGGAGTCCACTGCCTCTCCCTATTCTCCTGCTTGTTCTCCCTTTGCGCGGTGAGTTTGTTGATCGTTGCGCGAGCATCTTCAGACGAACGACTTTCTGATCCAGACTCACGCCATGATTTCTTAAATATTCTTTCGCCGGTTGAGCTTAAGTCTGCAGGCCTATTATGTGGTGGCGGTGGTCTATTTGTGGTAAGGTTCTTCTCAGTTTGCGCATAGACTTTGGCTGCCGCCATTATCTTTTCCCAACTTTTTGGAAGGCCCTCTGTTCCAGATAAGACTTTAATCATGTCATCGCATCTAACCGCGTATTTGAATTGAGCGCGGATTAGTTGCTCATGAACTCCGCCAATCTCCAATACCTCTTTATTGTATCTGGTGATGAAATCCTCCAGATTTTCGTTATCTCGGCGCCAAATGTTCATGACGTCCGATGTATCACGAATGGAGCGCCGTTGTTGGCTAAAATGTGTTAAAAACTTTTCGCGCAGGTCTTTCCAAGATTCGATCTGTCCAGTTGATAGGTTATCGAACCAGATTCGTGCTGGGCCGGTCAAGGTCTCTACGAACAGATGGCACCATAGTGGGAGGGTCCAACCCCCAACCAGACCTGCGCTGGTAAATACTCTTAAGTGATCATCGGGGTCTGTCAGCCCATTAAACTTACCTATGTTGGATGGTAGTTTAGCTTTCTCAAGCGGAGCTAAAGCTATTTCCATGATGAACTTTGAATTTCCCGCTGCTTCCGCAGGGCGGTAAATCAAGTCATAGTTGTGTTCTGCCTCAGGGTTATAAACCGCACGAGGCCTGCATTTATTATAATTTGGCTGCAATCGATTGAATACACTGGTGTTTGCACTTAACCGTTTTGTTGGATCGGACTCATCGGTGTGGGTGTTCCGTTGGGAACCCAACCTATCATGAACCGATTGTCTTCGGTGAGGGTGTGGTTCACCATGGTGTTCTCTCTCGTAACTTCCTGATTGAGTGTACTCACGTTTTGATGTGGATCTGGTATGACCTTCTGTATTCTTGTAAGTCGACTCTTCTCGTTGAGAAGCGTTGGTACGGGATCCTGGTCTCCGTGACTGGGTTAAGGGAGCAGTCTGAGCACACAGCTGTGTGTATACTGCGTTTAGTGCCCCTTGAGACCTAACGTACCAGGAAATTGGAGTTTCTCCTGGTGGTAGAATTGATTGAGCAGGGTTTGTTGGTAACACTCCTGGAGTGACAGGATCGTTTGCTCGATTAGATTGAACCTCGTTGTCGTCCGAGGCATCTTCTGGGATTCCTTCTACTTGAAAATTGTTTCCGACGTTCGGTCGAGGACCGATTTGCCGATGTGATGATGAATTTTCTGCCATGTTAAAGTTGAGAATTAAAAAGAGCTGAATCGAAATGAGATGAGAACTGATAAGACAGAGGAATCGGTGGGCGCCAATGAAGAAACACTAGATAAATGGTCGGAACCGAGATATCTAGGGGGTTTGAATCCGCATAAAAAGGTGGGTTTCCTCTCGTTCGATTAGAATACAACTGATCTCCTTCTCCGATAACTCTGCAAAAAAGAAGCACCGTTAGCCTCGTCAAGGGGAGAAAAGGGTTCTCTCCTTGACCCGACTCCGGTGTGAGAATAAGTATGGGTTATGAAGAAGAAGATGTATTTGAGAAGTGTGTGTAACTTGAATTCATACCTGGGTTGTTTCTCATATTTATAGCCGATAGTCTTTTGGGCGTGAAAACCCGTTGGTGAAAAGTTAACGGAAGATGCTAATCCCGTAAGCGGTTACATTTCCTTCCGTCAAGCTTCTGGATCCGACGTGAGAGCACATGGATCGTGGCTCAGATCGAAGGCTGGGGATTTGCCATGTGTAAAGTGATCAAGTGGAGATTACTCTCCAATTACATGCTTTCGTGGTGGTTTCAGGAATGCCTGAGAAGGTGACACGTGTCCAGACGGTTATAACTGTCTTGGTGGTGCACGATTGTATTCCTTCTAGAAGATTAATGCTGTAATCTGGTGTGGCACCTTATCAAGTGGAGACAGCTGAATAAATAAATCCCAAGTCTGGGTATTTAAGCGGAAGTGTTTATTTCGGGATTTTCATCCTTTGTTTATGGGAAAAAGTGCGAGGACTTTTCCTTTGAGCGCGCAAGTGTTGATTGTTGACTGTTTTTTATCCTTCCTTTTGTATGACCAGTGCGCGGCCGCGCAAGGTTAAAGGGTTGAAAAGCAAGGTTGTGGTATGGTCCCAAGTGAGGTTTTTGGGACCTTACCCCTTCACACAAGAAAAACAAACGACATATTTTGACTAATCAAAGTAAATGGTTCAAAATAATGTATCGCGAAGACATGCTCGCCTATAAGTGAATACTCACCCCAAGAGTTCCCAGGTAAGAGTGACTGGTCCGATTATGTGGATTTGTACGAACACTCTAGCCTTAGACAGAAAACCCAGGGTACAGGCATTCACCCTTCCAGTTTGCACGTGTTCACACTATTTAGGACCCAGAACTTTGACGAGATTTTGAAAACTCAAAGGGGTTCAAAACCTTATAATAGAGGGTTCAAAACCTTATAATAGAGGGTTCAAAACCTTACAATAGAGGGTTCAAAACCTTACAACAGAGGGTTCAAAACCTAGTAATCAATCATCCAAGAACAGATGATTAATTTTCAAAGCGGATTCGGAATTGATTCCCCCGTTGTGGTTATCACCTAAGGATAGGTGACGGTTTTTGTTTTAAAAAAAATAATCTAAACACAAATCTTCTTGCGTTAGGGTCCTAGAAAGGTTATAGTCTAGGTCAAAGCATTACTAATAACCTAATTCCCTATAACCATTGGCTTTGATACCAACTTTTCTGTCACACCCCGACCACGTAAAACAACGAAACGTGGCGGAAACGTCGGGGAGTGTTGTAACAGAATTAATTGTTTCACAACCATGGAAATTAAAGTTACGTTTTATATAACAATCAAGAGAGTTACATTGTCTTAAACAAGAAACAAAGAGTACATGACATAATTTAACTAGTTCTTGCTTCGTTTTAAGTCACTAAGGCACAGGTCCGCCTAAGTGTGACTCGATCATCCTATGCAACAGCTCCTGAAAACACATGTGAAAATAGGTACGTCAGCATAAAAATGCCTGTGAGATACATAGGTTTTGTGAAAATAGGATTCATGACTTGAGTTTAAGAAACAGTTTAATAAAAAGTAGTCATGAATCTTGTTGAGTGTTTTCTTTCATAAATCATTTGAAAAGCAATGAATAAATCAAATGATATGTATATAAAAGAATAATGTATGGTTAAATGAATAACCAAGTAAAATGAGTCTGTATAAGTTAAGTTATTTGTAAAACGATGTTTATGTGAAGATTGTATTGTAGATGTAATATGTCTAAATTGAAATGGTTTAAATAACGCTACGATATGTAATACCATAAAAGCACTTATATATAGGAAGTACCAGCGGCGTATCCACCATGTTTTTATCGTATTAAACGTCGCCTCGTTACTTAAATCACTTACCCAAACAACCACCAAAATGAAATGTTTAACAATTGTACAAATGTTTATGTATGGTCAAATACAGTTCACACGGTTCAACAGTTACAAACGGTTCATATAATCAAATGGTTACAACGGTTCACATAGTCAAATAGTTACAAACGGTTTAAAATGTAATATAATGTGTTCATATGCTGGATGAGCATATGCAACAAAATGCAATGTAAAACAATGTGCTAAGTATGCTAAGTTAACATACAAAGCAAAAAAGTCATGCAAATCAATGTGCTAGCATGCTCAGTCAACATACATAGCAGAAATGTAAAGTAAAACAATGTACTAAGTATGCTAAGTAAACATACATAGCAAAACAATGTAATGTAAATCATGTACTATAAATGTACTAATGAACATAGCAAGTATATGATGTAAAAACAGGAAAGCACGAAAGTAACAAGTAGGCACATGTGTTTCACCCCAAAACAGTTTGAAAACAGTAAAAGATGGGTCTATGTACTCACTTGTGATTGCCTAGAAGTCCCTGAGTAACAACCAAGCAATGCTAGAGATCACGAAAATCAAACGGTACCTAATATAGGTAACTTATGTTAATAAACCGGACCTAAATCGGAGGATCGGATAGGATGAGGATTCGTAAACCAAATGAGTATGGGAACTCATGTAATATGGTTTAACAAAGCCTACATACCAAAATGAAACCTAACCTAAGTGCTTACGACCCATTACGACCCGTTTAGGTAGCTTATGCTACTTTAACGCGTCGTTCGCGTAAAACGCGTTCGGAATGCCTAACTAGCCCTATGATAAGTAAAATATGCCTTAACATGTCTAATATTGTTTCTAAATCAGTTTAGATATCAAAAATTATGTTACATAGGTTTAAAATGAATTTTGGCGTAAAAAAGGGCATTTTGGTAATTTACCTAAGGCATATAAACTACCTATCATACAACTAACTAAACGTCGTGACCATAAGGTATAACCTCGGAAGGTTATTCCCTATACAACTATGGTCACCTAATGTGTTTGGTCGGATCCTAATGATCGACCAAACGGGTCGGGTTTGAAAGTATAAGCGATTGTTTAGATCGCTTACCTTACGACCCTACATAAGCACTAAACCTAAAGTGACGAGCTAAGCATGTTAAAACATGTTTAACTAAGTTAGAAAACAAGTTTGGTATCAAAACAAAGTTTTGATACCTAAAAGTAGTTTGGTTACAAAATACGCAAGAATACGCATTTTGGCCGAAACTACGACTCGTCACTGAGCCTAGATAACGTGGTAATCAGTAGGTATAGTCACTAGGGACTATAACCCTCGTGATTACGCTCACGTTATGAAGTTTAGATGAACTTTGCATTGACCATAAACTGGTCAAAGCAGAAAGTCAAACGCAGTTTGACTTTAACGATAAAAACGAACGAAAAGAACGAAAGAATACTTACAGAAGGTCCCCGTGTAACACCCGTCTAATTTTCACTTGATTTTAATAATAGATTATACCATTTCAATTAAAATATTGTTTAAGTAACTTAACATTCACCAAAGAAATTCATACATAGCATCAACCTTAGTAAACTATCAACTAAGTTTAAAACGTATAAAAAGTTGTTTAGAAATTTGTTTACAACCCATACAAAACCAGTCAAAGATTTAAATAATTGCGGAAGCTTCAAAATGAGTGTTCGGTTCTTTGACATTAGCTTGATCACCATCCGGATAGTTCCCACTTTTACCTAAGGTCAAAACAACCCAAAATGTTAGTTTTGACCGTGAATTGGATCATACAAACAAGTTCTAGCATCAAAACATGAAAAACAAACAAGTTTTTAAAAGTTACCCTGCCGCGTGTCGCGGCAGGTTTTGAGTATTCTGTCGTGTGTCGCGGCAGACGTCGCGTGTCGCGGAGGGTTTATAGAATCCTTCCGCGTGGCTCGGAGGATCGGGTTTTCCAGCAGCTCTTGTTCATTGAGCTGCATATTCTGCCAGTTCCGGAAAACTCAGATTTCAACTTCAAATGTGCATAACTTTTGACTCGTAAGTCCGTTTTAAGTAATTTTTCTTCCTATATGTCTGTAAATTCATTACCGACATAATTATAAATTTGACACCCAAAATTTATTTTACGGACCGAAAGATCATATGTCACTATGTAATTATTCGACCCATTCTAACCTTACACATTTTACTACCATCTAACTATTAAACCTATGGCGCCTTATGCCCAACATCCGAGGCTTGTTATCACCCGCATTTCTTACCAATTTCATGGTTTAATGCCTTTGTGATTACTGTCGCCATTATCGACTACTAGAACGCTTAAACTACAATTTTCACAACTAATAGATCCATTGGCTCATCTTGTGGAACCATCCACTTATGATGACTACCAATTTGGTTCGTTGACTATACTAAGTCTATCAATTCACATTCCAACCAAAATCAATATAAATTCTATCAATAACGCATAGTTTATTCAGAATTCAACGAATGTAACGGATCAAGTTACATACCTTAGTGTACGCCCTTCAACCGCAAATCACCACCGGCTTGTCCACTCGACGTTCTGGTATCCTTTCCTATAGAGTTCAATTCAAGACATTTTTAGAACTCTCTTTAAACCTTACATCGCATACTACACCGAAACATCATAATTATGCGTGTAATCTTTAAATTTCTACTTTAAGCCTTCTTTGAGGCATTTTCACAAACACCTTAAGGGCAGATTTTTCACATGATTATATGACAAGTTTCTAGCTTATCATTTAGCCCTAATTTCACCTCAATCAACATTTTACATGATTGTTATCTTCTAGATTTCTGAAATCACTTCCAAATTGTCAATTTACACAAGATTAACACCCAATATCCTAGTGTTCATCAATTTACACATAACCCTTTAATCACCTACAATGGTGATCATAGTTTCCACTAAAATTTTACATGATTTCAGCTTGTGTTTGTCTAGGGTTTGTCCCTAGAAACTATAGTTGTTCTTAAATCATCACAACATATACATGCAACCCTAAGTTCAGATTTTCCCAATTTCATGAGAATTTCAAGTTAAGAGTTTTCACTAAATTTTACATACCTTGTAATCCTCTTCCGATGAGGATCACGATTCTAAGCTCGGATTTTCGTTTGGACCAGATTTGGACCTCCAATTTGAGAGTTCAAGAAGAATTTTTAGAGTTTGAAAGTGGGGGTGTCGCCCCTGCTTGTTCTAATCGACCAGACATCCCGTTTAGGGGTGTTTGGTTTGTTTTTATTTGTTTTAATTAAACTCAAGTTTCATTTCTTACAACTTAAGCCCCTCAACTTTGTTCAAGATAATGTTTAATAGCTTTTAACCCTATCATAGGCTATTTCTAGTCTTTTAACTAACTAGGTTAAAAATTTCTAGTTAGTAAATTCTCATTTATTTATACTTTATAATTCTAATATAAAGTTTTATATTTTTCAGGGTGTTACACCCCGCAAGCTCTTGATCCGATTTACTCTCAGGTATGAAGCATAAACTTCAAATTAGAGAGCCAAAATCAGATTCAAGTGTGAGTTTTCAAGGAAATGAAGGTGGGTATTTATAGGAATTCAAGAACCGTTAAGATCGTTCATCGAAAACTGAGCTTTGATCTGGACCTTACATGTGTGCCCATGGTTTTCTAAAACCATGGGAGCCCCTAATAATGGACTAGGTTCATTGAATACCAGCCCATGGTTTTGCAAAACCATGGGTTAAACCATCAACACTTCAAAATGGACTAGGTTCATTGAATCTGGTCAGAAATTTCAAAAATGATCCCTGCACTTGTAAAACTTGATTGTTTTGCACTTTTAAACCCCGTTAACCCCATTTCAAGGCTCTAAAATAAAGTTAAAGTGTAGGGAACTCAAAACATGCTCTAAAATATCCCGGATGTCGGTTCGTTTGGCCGTACGATTGCGTTGTTCGGTTAATTACGACGGAAGTCGTAACGGACGCAAAAACGATCCAAATTGCGTGACGAATGGATTTTTAACAAGCCAATCACTAAAACATAATATTTTAATGATTACATAAATTTTTGGATGTTCGGATGTATTCAGAATGTAAGTTATGCGCGAAAATGCAAACTTATGCGCTTTTTGACGCTTTTAGTCCCTGAATGAGCATAAAGTTTATTTTAGCACACCGAACTCCTCAAAGCCTATTTCTAAGCTATGTAAAGGATATTTATGGTATGTTTAACTTATGGTCATGTTCCGGAATGTCTGTTACAGTACGAATCGTCATACTTTCGTAGTTTATCGAATTAAGTCCCTGTAAGCGATTAAACTTGATTTTGCCATACCAAAGCCTTCAAAACTTATTTCTAAGTTATGTAAAGGTTATTTAAGGTATGTTAAGCATATGTTGATGTTCCGGAGTGTTTGTCGCATTAAACTGATTACGTTTACACACCAGTTGGCGTATAACTCTCCAGAAAGCAATGTAGAGTTTGAAATTTAACAAAAATCAAAACATGCAAAATGTCAAACATAACCAAACAAACATTGGGATCAAATAACATTATTTTATTGATTTGGTTTTTGTTTGATGGTCGCAGTGACCCAGGTGTCACAGTCTCCCCTACTTTAGGAAATTTCGTCCCGAAATTTATTCGTAGGAGTCTGTCTGTGACGTTGCGTTAAATGATCATCAAAGATATGCAAGGCATAATCCTGTCATTTTCCTCAACGGATATTCTTCAGAAGTGAAAATAAATGAACGGAGTCATTTTCCTCAATGGTTTCTTCGGAAATGGAAAATGAAGGATTTACAAACGGATATTCATTTCCCTCAACGGATATTCTTCAGAAGCGAAAATTAATGGATGATTCATTTTCCTCAACGGGTTCTTCGTCAGAAACAGGAATGAAGGAATAGTCAACGGATTTTCATTTCCCTCGACGGATACTCTTCAGAACTAAATTGAACATACGGAGTCATTTTCCTCAACGGGTATTCTTCAGAATTGGAAATGAAGGATTTAACAAACGGATATTCATTTCCCTCAACGGATATTCTTCAGAAGTGAAAATGAATGGATGATTCATTTTCCTCGACGGATTTTCTTCAGAATTGGAAATGAAGGATTAAACAAACGGATATTCATTTCCCTCAACGGATATTCTTCAGAACGAAAATGAACAAACGGAGTCATTTTCCTCAACGGGTATTCTTCAGAATTGGAAATGAAGGATTAAACAAACGGATATTCATTTCCCTCAACGGATATTCTTCAGAACGAAAATGAACAAACTGAGTCATTTTCCTCAACGGGTATTCTTCAGAATTGAAAACGAAGGATTAAACAAACGGATATTCATTTCCCTCAACGGATATTCTTTCAAAAGTGAAAAATGAATAGCTAGTTCATTTTTCCTCAACGGATGCTTCATCAGAATGGGAATGAATAGGGTTAACTCTAGACACATGACAGAACTTGCTGTGATTTCTGTTCACTAAATTCCATAATTATGTATGCATCCATAATTACGTAATTTCTTGCATAGTAATCACAGTTTGTTATATAATGTGAAGGGGGTAGAATTTGAACAAGGTCGAGGCAACCTATAATTAGGTCAACACATCAACACACAAGCACATAATTGTTTTCTTGGTCATTAATTGTCATTATCTTGTTATTGATTGTTATTAACTTGGCGTTGTAACACCCCGAAAAATATAAAACTTTATATTAGGATTATAAAGTATAAATAAACAAGAATTAACTAACTAGGAATTTTTAACCTAGTTAGTTACAAGTCTAGAAATAACTTAAAGTAGGGTTAAAAGTAACCAATTTAAATGTTGATCAAAGTGGAGGGGCTTAAGTTGTAACAATTGAAACTTAATTGTTATTAAACAAATAAAACAAACCAAACAACCCCAAAAGGAGGTGTCTGGTCGATTAGAAGAAGCAGGGGCGACATCCCCACCTTCAAACCCTAAAATCCTACTTAAACTCTCAAATTGGAGGTGCAAATCTGGTCCAAACGAAAATCCAATCTTAGAATCGTGATCCTCATCGCAAGAGGATTACAAGGTATGTAAAATTTAAGAAAAACTCTTAACTTGAAATTCTCATGAATTGGGAAAAATCTGAAATTCTAGTTGCATGTGTGTATTATGATAATTAGGAACAACTATAGTGTCTAGGGACAAAACCATAGACAAATAGAAGTTGAAATCATAAGAAAAGTTGGTGAATCCATGAACACCATTGTAGGTGATTAGTGGGTTATGTGTATTTTGATGAACATTAGGAAATAGATTGTTAATCTAGTGTAATTTGACAATTTTGAAGTGATTCCAGAAAATTTGAAGTTATCAATCATGTAAAAAGGTTGAATGATGTGAAATTAGGGCTAAATAATAAACTAAAGATTTGATGTTTAAACATGTAAAAATCTGCCCATGAAGTGTTTGTAGAAATGCCTCTATGAAGGCTTAAAACTGAAATTTCAAGTTAAAACGCATAATCATGATGTTTGGTGTATTATGCGAATTATGATTTAAAGAGAGTTCTAAACACTTCATAAATGAACTCTATAGGAACGGGCGCAGGAGCGTCAAGCGGACAGGCGGGTGGCGAATCACGTTTGAAGGGCATACTTTGAAGGTACGTAACTTTATTGGTTACATTAAGCGAGTTGTTGATAAGTTTCGTAAATCTTATTGTTGAATCTAAATATGCGTTGAACTTTATATTGATTATGGTTGGATGTGAATTAATAGAATTAGCATAGTAAACGAATCAATTGGTAGTCATCATAAGTGGATGGTTCCACAAGATGAGCCAACGGGTCTATTAGTTGTGAAAATGGTAGTTTTAAACGTTTTAGTAATCGATAATGGTGATAATAATCACAAATGCATTTAACCATGAAATTGGTAAGAAATGCGGGTGATAATAAGCCCCGGATGTTGGGCATAAGGCGCCATAGGTTTATTAGTTAAATGGTAGTAAAATGTGTAAGGTTAGAATGGTCTTTCGGTCCGCAAATTAAATTTTGGGTATCAAATTTATAATAGTTATGTCGGTAATGAATTTACAGATGTATAGCAAAAAGAATCATTTAAAACGGACAACCGAGCTGAAAGTTACGGCTGTTTAAGTTTAAAAATCAGGATTTCCGGAGCTCGCAGCAATTGCAGGTCAAAAACCTGCACCTGCTGGAAAACTGTTCCTTCCGCGCCACGCGACAGGATCTTATGATCCCTCCGCGACACGCGACATCCACCGCACCACGCGACAAAACGATCGGAACCTACCGCGACACGCGGCAGGATAACTTTGAAAACTTACATTGTTTTTCATGTTTTGATGCTAGAACTTGTTTGTATGATCCAATTTATTGTCAAAACTAACATTTTGGGTGGTTTTGACTTTAGGTAAAAGTGGGAATTATCCGGATGGCAATCAAGCTAATGTTGAAGAACCGAACACTCATTTTGAAGCTTCCGCGATGATTTAAATCTTTGATAGACTTTGTGTATGGGATGTAAAACGATTCTAAACAACTTTTGAAACGTTTTAACTTAGTCGTTAGTTGACTAAGGTTGATGCTATTTATGTACTTCTTTGATGAAAGTTATGTTACTTATGAAATGTTTTAATTGAAATGATATAATCTTTATTAAAATCAAGTGAAAATTTAAGGGTGTTAAAAGTTGGTAATCAGAGCTTAAGTTTGTCAACAAAGTGTTCGGTTCAAGCTTGATCAATCGTCCGGTAAGAATTAACTCATTATGTTAGTAAATTATGTCTTATGTAAGGAATGAGAAACGAATTGTTATGCATGGGAAGAGCGTGTTAACACACTCAAACCCGGAAAGTGCATTAAATGTGAACGGTTAAAGCAAGTTAGGAACTTGGCTAAACCGAAACAAACAAAGCAATGTCATGAATGAAATGTTCAATGTTTGATGTAAACATTTCAGTTTCAAGATGTCGAAAGGGAGCAATAATGACCCGGTGCCGACAAGCACCGAACAAATGAAAGAAATAATTGCCGAGGAAGTAGGAAAGGCAATTGAAAGCAGTCTATCCGGGTTTATAGACAAGATTCAAGGTACGGTGTTGTCACTCGTAGAAGAACGAGTTAAAAGGTTGGAGGATACGGTCAACCTTATGAAAGACAAAACTGGAGAACGTAAAGGGTGCTCATATAAGGAATTCATGGCGTGTAAACCGCCAATCTATAACGGGGAAGTCGACCCGATAATTTGCCAAAGATGGTTGGGCGACATTGAAGGGGTGTTTGAAAGGACCCATTGCGACGAAAGCGATTTCGTTGCTTACGGAACGGGTCAGTTAAGAGGACAAGCCAAGGATTGGTGGGATAACAAAAAGAATGAAATAGGGGCCGAAGCGGCAAGAACCATGACATGGGAAGAGTTTAAGACACCATTTCTTAAACATCATAGTCCCAAGGCGGTCATTAACAAAATCAAGGAAGAGTTCATGCAACTTAGGCATAAGGGTGAAACCATAGACAAGATCACGGCGATGTTTATGGATAAGATGAAGTTCAGTAGTGAGTTGGTGACGAACGAAGAACAGAAAATATACTACTACTACAATATGTTGAGCGCTGAATATAGGGAGTTTATGACTCCTTCAAAATACGAGACCCTTACCGAAATCATTAATGTTGCTCGGGAACGGGAAATCGAGTTGAAGAAGCAAGTCGAAAGAGGTGAGCAAAGGGCACATGATGTGAATCCAAGCCCTACAAAGAAAGCCCGAACTGGAGAATCGGGAAAGAATGTGGATGCCAAAGGTGGGTCGCCAAGTTGTAAAGTGTGCGGGAAGGGACACAAAGGCGAATGTCGGTTCAAAGACAAGCCATGCCCCATATGTAATAAGACGGGGCACACGGCCTCGCTATGCCCGGGAAAAGTTTCTGTTTGCTACAAATGTTATCAACCCGGCCACAAAAAGTCCGAATGCCCAGACTTAGTTGGAAAGAGAGATGTTAAAGAATCTCCAACAGAAGCTCCTAAAGCGAAGGCTAGGTCTTTCCAACTTACCGCGGCTGAAGCAAAGACAGAACCCGGTGTGGTTTCAGGTATATTCACAATTAACTCAATTCCAGCACGTGTATTGTTTGATACGAGTGCGAATAAATCCTTTATTTCGCATGGATTTATTCGACATCCTTCATTTGTATTAACAAAATTACCTGTGCCCTTAGAAGTTGAAATAGGGGACAACAAAAGTTTTATAGTTTGTGATGTTTGTCGAGGCTGCAAATTAAGCATCGACGATGAGGAATACTTGATAGACCTAATCCCGATGTCAATGGGAGAATTTCAAGTAGTTGTTGGGATGGATTGGCTAGCCCAGCACCATGCAAAAGTCGTGTGTTTTCGTAAAGAGATAAAACTAACATCTCCGAGCGGGAAACACGTCACCATTTATGGCGAAAAAGGAGGTAACCCCATAGTGTGCTCAATGTTGAAAGCTCACAAGCTTATGAAGCGAGGATGCAAGGCATTCATGATATACGCAAATGAGCTCGAGAAAGAATCATGGAAGATTGAAGATGTACCGGTAGTACGAGATTATGGAGATGTGTTTCCGGAGGAATTACCGGGGATACCGCCTGAACGGGAAGTAGAGTTCGGGATCGAATTGATTCCGGGCGCAAAACCCGTAGCAAAGGCCCCGTACCGACTCGCACCATCGGAATTACAAGAGTTGATGTCCCAAATTCAAGACCTGCTTGACAAGGGATTCATAAGGCCGAGTGTGTCTCCTTGGGGCGCACCGGTATTGTTCGTGAGAAAGAAAGACGGGAGCATGCGCATGTGTATCGATTACCGGGAGTTAAACAAACTCACGGTAAAGAACCGATACCCGCTCCCGAGGATAGATGATTTATTCGACCAATTACAAGGTGCGAACTGGTTTTCAAAAATTGACCTTAGATCTGGGTATCACCAACTAAAGGTCAAAGAAGAAGATGTGCCGAAGACGGCTTTCCGCACGAGATACGGACATTACGAATTCCTCGTGATGTCATTTGGGCTGACAAATGCACCCGCGGCTTTCATGGACCTCATGAACCGGGTTTGCAAGCCAATGTTGGATAAGTCGGTCATCGTGTTTATCGATGAAATCTTGGTGTATTCAAAAAGTGAAGCTGAATACGCACACCACTTGCAAGAAGTGTTAGAGACACTGAGACGAGAAAGGCTATATGCGAAATTCTCTAAGTGTGCCTTTTGGTTACGAGAGGTACAATTTCTTGGCCACGTCATAAGTGCCGACGGAGTATTGGTGGATCCGTCAAAGATAGAGGCTGTGTCAAAATGGAATCCCCCGAAGAACCCTTCGGAAATTAGAAGCTTTTTGGGGCTTGCGGGATACTACAGGAGATTCATTCAAGATTTCTCCAAGATTGCGTCACCGCTAACAAAGCTAACCCAAAAGAAAGAAAAGTTCATTTGGGGTGTCGATCAAGAAAAAGCGTTTCAAACGTTAAAGGAAAAGTTAACTCAAGCTCCGGTACTGACATTGTCGGACGGAGTCGAGGATATGGTGGTTTATTCGGATGCTTCACTATCGGGGCTCGGATGCGTCTTGATGCAACGGGGCAAAGTTATAGCTTATGCCTCGAGACAATTGAAGATACACGAGAAGAAATATCCCACGCATGATCTTGAGTTGGCTGCGGTGGTATTTGCCTTAAAAATATGGAGGCACTATCTATATGGGGTAAAGCGCACCATATTCACCGATCACAAGAGCTTGAAATACTTCTTCGATCAGAAGGAGTTAAATATGCGACAAAGGCGATGGCTAGAAACGGTGAAAGACTTCGATTGTGAAATACATTATCACCCCGAAAAGGCTAATGTGGTGGCGGATGCTCTGAGCAGAAAAGCGGACTATGTCCCAATACGAGTAAGGTCGATGCAACTCGTGGTGACCTCGGGTATACTTGAACGTATTCGAGAGGCGCAATTAGAAGCAATGAAAGAAGAGAATTGGAAGAAAGAAAGAATAATCGGTCAGTTAAAAGATTTGTCGGACGGGAATAACGGGTTGAAGACTCGATCCGGAAGGATATGGGTCCCACATACTTGTGGGGTGAAGGTGCTTCTACTTAATGAAGCTCATAAATCTCGATATTCAATTCATCCGGGTGCGACCAAGATGTACAATGATCTGAAACAAAATTATTGGTGGCCTGGAATGAAGAGGGATGTGGCGAAGTATGTGGAAAAATGCTTGACATGTTTACAAGTCAAGGCGGAGCATCAGAAACCATACGGAAAACTCCAACCGTTAGAAATTCTGGTTTGGAAATGGGAACATATTACAATGGACCTATTAACCAAGTTGCCTAAAACAAATCGAGGTTTTGATGCCATATGGGTAGTGGTGGATAGATTGACGAAAAGTGCTCACTTCATTCCGATCCGTGAGACTTATACGTCAGAAAAGATGTCAGAGGTTTACACGAATGATATAATAGCACGTCATGGGGTGCCGGTATCCATCGTGTCTGATAGGGATACCCGGTTTACTTCAAATTTCTGGCGAGATTTCCAAGAGCAAATGGGAACCAAATTGTTCATTAGCACTGCGTACCATCCTCAAACAGATGGACAGAGTGAAAGAACAATACAAACATTGGGGGACATGCTACGGGCATGTATAATCGACTTTGGAGGAAGTTGGGATGTTCACCTACCGCTAGTCGAGTTTTCGTATAATAACAGCTACCAATCTAGTATTAAGATGGCACCGTACGAAATGCTTTATGGTAGGAAGTGTCGAACCCCGGTATGTTGGGGTGAAGTGGGTCCACGTGAACTCGCCCACCAAGATATAGTACGAGCCACGAATGAGAAGATCAATATAGTTCGGGCACACTTGAAAGCGGCTCAAGACAGGCAAAAGGCGTATGCTGATAAAAGGAATAGGCCAATCGAATTCCAGGTTGGCGACATGGTTATGCTAAAAGTTTCCCCATGGAAGGGCGTTATTAGATTCAGAAAAAAGGGGAAGTTAAGCCCGAGGTTTATTGGACCATTTAAAATCGTCGAAAAGGTCGGCAAGGTAGCTTACCGCCTTGAGCTACCGGAGGAACTAAGTGGAATTCATAGCACGTTTCACGTGTCACAATTACGAAAGTGCCTAGCGGACGAAACAGCCTATATCCATTACGATGATATCGAAGTGGATAATAGTCTGAATTATGCTGTGAGACCGGTGGAGATTTTAGATCGAAAGGTCAAATACTTACGAAATAGACAAATTGACCAAGTCAAAATCAAATGGGAGCATAGAAAAGGCTCGGATACTACGTGGGAGTCCGAGGAAGAGATGCGACGACTCTACCCTACATTATTTGGTACGTACTTCGGTTTCGGGGACGAAACCCTTTTAAGGGGGGTGGACTTGTAACACCCCGAAAAATATAAAACTTTATATTAGGATTATAAAGTATAAATAAATGAGAATTTACTAACTAGGAATTTTTAACCTAGTTAGTTACAAGTCTAGAAATAACTTAAAGTAGGGTTAAAAGTAACCAATTTAAATGTTGATCAAAGTGGAGGGGCTTAAGTTGTAACAATTGAAACTTAATTGTTATTAAACAAATAAAACAAACCAAACACCCCCAAAAGGAGGTGTCTGGTCGATTAGAACAAGCAGGGGCGACATCCCCACCTTCAAACCCTAAAATCCTACTTAAACTCTTAAATTGGAGGTGCAAATCTGGTCCAAACGAAAATCCAAGCTTAGAATCGTGATCCTCATCACAAGAGGATTACAAGGTATGTAAAATTTAAGAAAAACTCTTAACTTGAAATTCTCATGAATTGGGAAAAATCTGAAATTCTAGTTGCATGTGTGTATTATGATGATTAGGAACAACTATAGTGTCTAGGGACAAAACCCTAGACAAATAGAAGTTGAAATCATAAGAAAAGTTGGTGAATCCATGAACACCATTGTAGGTGATTAGTGGGTTATGTGTATTTTGATGAACACTAGGAAATAGATTGTTAATCTAGTGTAATTTGACAATTTTGAAGTGATTCCAGAAAATTTGAAGTTATCAATCATGTAAAAAGGTTGAATGATGTGAAATTAGGGCTAAATAATAAACTAGAGATTTGATGTTTAAACATGTAAAATTCTGCCCATGAAGTGTTTGTAGAAATGCCTCTATGAAGGCTTAAAACTGAAATTTCAAGTTAAAACGCATAATCATGATGTTTGGTGTATTATGCGAATTATGATTTAAAGAGAGTTCTAAACACTTCATAAATGAACTCTATAGGAACGGGCGCAGGAGCGTCAAGCGGACAAGCGGGTGGCGAACCACGTTTGAAGGGCATACTTTGAAGGTACGTAACTTTATTGGTTACATTAAGCGAGTTGTTGATAAGTTTCGTAAATCTTATTGTTGAATCTAAATCTGCGTTGAATTTATATTGATTATGGTTGGATGTGAATTAATAGACTTAGCATCGTAAACGAATCAATTGGTAGTCATCATAAGTGGATGGTTCCACAAGATGAGCCAACGGGTCTATTAGTTGTGAAAATGGTAGTTTTAAACGTTTTAGTAATCGATAATGGCGATAATAATCACAAAGTCATTTAACCATGAAATTGGTAAGAAATGCGGGTGATAATAAGCCCCGGATGTTGGGCATAATGCGCCATAGGTTTATTAGTTAAATGGTAGTAAAATGTGTAAGGTTAGAATGGGTCGAATAATTACATAGTGACATATGGTCTTTTGGTCCGCAAATTAAATTTTGGGTATCAAATTTATAATAGTTATGTCGGTAATGAATTTACAGATGTATAGCAAAAAGAATCATTTAAAACGGACAACCGAGCTGAAAGTTACGGTTGTTTAAGTTTAAAAATCAGGATTTCCGGAGCTGGCAGCAATTGCAGGTCAAAAACCTGCACCTGCTGGAAAACTGTTCCTTCCGCGCCACGCGACAGGATCTTATGATCCCTCCGCGACACGCGACGTCCGCCGCGCCACGCGACAAAACGATCGGAACCTGCCGCGACACGCGGCAGGATAACTTTGAAAACTTACATTGTTTTTCATGTTTTGATGCTAGAACTTGTTTGTATGATCCAATTTATTGTCAAAACTAACATTTTGGGTGGTTTTGACTTTAGGTAAAAGTGGGAATTATCCGGATGGCAATCAAGCTAATGTTGAAGAACCGAACACTCATTTTGAAGCTTCCGCGATGATTTAAATCTTTGATAGACTTTGTGTATGGGATGTAAAACAATTCTAAACAACTTTTGAAACGTTTTAACTTAGTCGTTAGTTGACTAAGGTTGATGCTGTAAGTCCCGAAAATACGGATCAAACAACGATATCAAACAATCACCAAGGATGGGCGGAATCCAAACTTGATGATCTTCAAGAAATAATCAAGAACACTATGAAGATTTGAATATTCAAATGCTTAAACTTGCATACAATGGGAATTGTCTAATACAAGTTTCTAAAACAAGGAACCAACCCTAACTCCTAATTTCCATTAACTATTTATAGTAAGGGGTTTCCCCCAAAACCCTAGGCCCATATTCCCTAAGCCCACTCTAATACTCCACCTTCTAGAAGCCTTGGTCCATTTAGTAATAACTCCTACTAATCCATAAACCTATAGGACCTAACAATCTCCCCCTAGGTTTACTGGATTAGTTGCTGAATCCGTCAGGAGGACCACCAGGAAATGGAGCTGGATCAGCAAACACACGATTCTTGAACTTCTGCTTCAGCCTAACTTTCAATAGATATCAGCATACCCGCATCACTTTGTAGTTGTTCGATCGCCTGATCTTTGCTTGATATTTGAGCTTGCAAAGATGAGATCTGAACTTCATTCAGGGCAGCGTCTTGTTCCAACACAAACACTCCTCTTTGCAGCTTCGCTACATCAACAGCCGTATTATCATCACTATCTCTTTCTTCAACAAATTTCATCTTGCTGGTGGCGAAACGCATGGCTGCTTCATCATGCTCGGAGAAAACGGCACCACTGGAACTTCCTACATTGAACCTAATGCTGCTTGAGCTTTCTGGTTCCAAATGAGTTGTTTCAGGCAGATCGAGATCGAAATCGAATTTTAAATCAAAATCGATATCTTGTGTGCTTGTTTCTTGAGTAGCAGCAGTGACTTATGGATCGGTGGGCATAGTAGGCTATGGTTCTGAGCTTGGGCCAGTAGAATGAAAATCAGGAGCTGTTTCGGTTCTTCGTTTCTTGTTGGATGCTTCTTCAGCATCATCTATCTCATTATCTTCAATCTCAAGAATAGATACGGAATGAGGGTTTCCGACACTATTCTTCAAGAACTCAATCAGGGCTTATAGATTTTCTACAGTCATTAACGTTGATTTTCAAACAGGTTCGTCAGCTTTCTCAGAGACAATCACTTCCACATCACTGATGTCGTCAGATTCTTCTTCATTCATCTCTAACACTTCAGCTTCTATCTCAGCTTTAGCAGCAGCACTCATGAGTTGCTCGTCATGTTCTTTGGCAACTGTGGCATTCAAAGGCTTTGGTTTGAAAAGTATGAGAACCTGAAAAACCTTGTAATTCGAATAAGTGATCCGCGAAGATGATGAGAGGTTCCGAAATAATTAGGAGATAAGATTAGTACGAAACGTGACTCGAAGGAGAAAATGATTGCCAGTTAAAAGAGTTTCGGATTGGGCCTGAGATCAAACGGCCATGCCCCAACTCGGAACAATGGTCTGAAATATATTTGAGAGCAATGGGCCGGATCTGATTCGTGTTATCCACGACAGTGGGCCCTAATCCGAAACAGTGTGTCAGACTATTACTTTAATGTTTTGCATTTTCAGGATAGAAAACATCTTTCTCAAAATCAACGATCCAACCAACTGAGCAACCTTTTTTAGCAAAGAGATAATCAAAACAAAACAAATTAATAATAGAAAACTAATGGAGGAGTAATATAGGAAGAACCTGCCATGGGATCAAAATCGTTCTCGAACTGATTAAGGGACACTTTTCAGCTCTTCGTTTACTTAGGCTGGTCCACGCAATTGTTGATATGTTTGTCCTCTTAAATCCACCGCTCAAACTTCAATTTTTTGCTTTGTGATACGCTTTTAGGTAGTTTTATACTGTGACATATGTGTGTCCCATTCCAAGGCATACCCCCGCGATCAAGGTAAGCACAACAGTTCATCGTAGCAGGTGAGTATACTGAGATCATCCTTTTATTATATTTTTTATTTTTTTTTAACGCCAGACTTCCTGGTGAACAGGTCAGTACTTCCGTACAGCAGAGAGACCAAGGAAGATCTGACGAGAGCCCTTTTATTCTATTTTTTTATATATTTTTATATTTTTTACAATGCCAGACTTCCTGGTGAACAGGTCAGTACTTCCGTACAGCAGAGAGACCAAGGAAAATCTGACAAGGGCTCTTTTAGCAAGATATCCTGACTGTGTCCAGGTCAGTACTTTCGTACAGCAGAGGGACAGCCCTGATATCCTGGATGAATCATCAACATAAAGACCCGAAACTTCAGATGTTGGCTATCTATCAACGCAGGATTTAAGACCATGAAATCATACACCGTTGGTCTGTTACCCACGAGATGTCCAGTCCATTATGTTTGTATCACTTTTGCTTCTTTTTATTTTTCGAGTGGCAGACCTATCAACACATTGCAGTGGAGCCTAACCTGTTCAGCATTGAAACCTTACATGTGTTAATCAAGTTCTTTAGCACGAAAATTCATTTCATTTCCCAGGAAACTATTTCTCCCCCTCAAACGATGCGTATGTACATATATTTTTTTTTCTCCCCCTCAAACTATGCATATGTACATATATGTCCCTCTCCCCCCCTAAATTTGTGCATCACACTTTATGCGCAAATTTACTTATTTATTTACATAGGTATAGAAACCCGAGGTTTTTTTTTTTTTTTTTGTCGTTGCTCAGTCGGTGAGACGTGTCATTTTCAAAAGATACACAAGCACATTGAATCACGAGATGCTGACAAGTTTTGTAAAAAGATCGGCTGAATTAGTATCAGTGTTGATCCGTTTAAGTTTAAACAATCCTCTGTCATAGCAATCTCGAATAAAGTGCACCTTAATATCAATGTGCTTGGTTTTAGAGTGAAAGACAGGGTTTTTGATAATCTGGATAACGGCATCATTATCAAAATAAGTAGTAGAGTTTAGATAAGTCAAACCGTAATCCTTAAGCTGGTGTTGTATCCAAAGAACCTGAGAGCAGCAAGCAGCAGATGCTGTAACGCACTTTGCTTCCGCTGCAAAAGTGAGCTTTTGCTTCTTGTACTGCCATGAGATGAGACTGTCCCCAAGATTTGGAATCCAGCTGATGCACACTTCATATCCCTGTTTTGATGAACTTGCAAGCCCAGAAACATTTTCACTTCTCATCAACGAGCACATTTCGAACTTCTTTCTCATCATACGAAAATACGAATGGCCTCCAGACGTGCCATCGGTGCGTGTACCTCATCATAATCCAAATTGCTCCCCCTCATTTGGTGCAATAGTGTTGTTGATCACCGGTGGATCTACAGTGCAATCTGAGCAGAAACAGAGAAGTTCCTTGAATGTTTGAGAGTCCTGAGAAGACTTCAGTTTTACGGACTGCACCATCAGGGATAGCTATAGCAGGTTCAGAAATCGGCTTCTGAACAGTCGAAGAATGAAGTTTCGAGCCACTCTTGGTGAAGAGAACCTCCATTCTTTTGTTGCACATCAGAGATACGCTCAAAAGGTTGTGCTTCAGATCAGGGACATAATTGACGTCTGAGAAGGTGAGAACCCCGTTTCTGACAGTGCCCTTCATGGTAATTCTTCCAGTTTCCCCTCCCGCGAAGCTGACAAATCCACCGTCGAATACCTTTTTTTGTTATTCAACTCGGATAAGTCTTCTGTCACGTGTCTGGAACAACTACTATCGATAAACCAAGGTCTAACGATCGCCCTCCATAGCCGTTCCTGCACACTTAGCGGAATTAGTTAGAAACTGGAACCCAAGCCATTGTTGACCTGAGTTGACCATCACTATCAGTGTATGAAACCAAACGAAAAATCATATGACTCTTAACATCGCCGGTGGTTTTTGGCGATGGAGTGGATGTTGATGGTTGCGAACACGGAGACTGGGATCCAACAGGAGTTTTAGGTTTCCAATTCCTAGTGTCTGAAGCACTTTCATTTGTTGGAAAAACTTTTTTTTTCTTTGAAACCTGTTAATGTTTGAAAAATTTTTATTCTCCTGTTTGGAAAGATTCCAGTCTCTGTCAGAAGGCTTTGCTTTGGGAGGACCATTTTTGGTAAAGTGAGAGTGCATAGCCTTCTGATGGTACATGTTCCTAGAGTAGTAGGGACGATGAACACAATTTCTTGCGATGTGTCCCGGAATTCCACAGTTAAAACATGTCTGCCTTTTTGAGAAAAAGACATCTAGTTCGGCTTGCGTTATTCTCGAGAACTGATCACGTCTTTTCCATTCATTTGACACTGAGTGCTTTGGAGTGTGCTTGTTCTTGGAGGAACCCGCTTTACAGCTGTCAGCACAAGAGTCAGTATCGACAGCTTTACCCTTCAAGTTAGGTTCAATTTGCATGAGAGACGGGTTTTTCTTTTGAATTTTCTTTTTCCGTGGTCTTCTGTTTTTACGTGATCGTTTCTTCTTTGAAGAAGCAGATTCGGTAGACTTTGCTTTATTTGAAATGCTTTCTTCCGAATCTGATCCTTTGGGATCGAGAGTTGAATCATCTGTTGAATTGACTTCCACAGATTCCTTTTCCTCGGAAACTATGTTCTCAGGAGTTTCTGCAGAATTGGTTTCCACAGATACCTCTTCTTCAGTTTCATCAGTTGAATCAACTGTTGAATTGATTTCTGTGGATCCATTTTCTTCAGGCTCCAAGATCTCATGAGTTTCCTCAGAAATGGTTTCTACGAATATCTCTTCTTCAGCTTCATCAACCTCTGAGTTTCTGACATCAGCTGATTCTGGTTTCTCACATGAAGAGCAATCTATGTTTGAAACTGTTTGACTCTCTTCGGGTGTTGCACTACTTGGTTCTGAGTGTTTGTCACATTCAGAATTCTCAGAAGTGCTACAATTATCTGACGTACCAGAATCTGCAACTTGAATGTTAGATTCATCAGATGATCCCTGTTCATCGACTTCTTTACTAACACAATCAAACATATCAATTTTATCAATTTTCTCTTGTTCATGAGTTTCTGATGTATTGGTTGATGTTTCAGGCATACTAGAATAGTTGTCTGAATCACCAGAACACATTTCTGAGTCACTTGAAACAGGTGTCTCAAGTTTATCAGTCGATACATCAGATTTCCCCCGACTCTCAGCATACGAAGACATAACACAGTTCCAAGCGTAATGATCGGGTTTGGTAGCATCCGAATCATCAGCAACATCAGCAACTATTGAATGTGGTTCATCATCCACTGCAGACTGCACTTCAACTGTCATTGATTCTACACATGAACTAGAACAGTTATTATTTTCTACAGAATCACAATCAGAATTTGACAAAATTTCTTGTGGCTCATTTGCGGATGTTTTCACTGGTTCTGTTTCATTCTCTGGTTCATTTTCCTTTTCAGATTCGCCAGCTGATTCGTTTGAGCAATTTTTATCCGCATTTTTAACAAAATTCATTGGTTTTTGATAATCAGCTGGTCTGGCATTCTTTGGTCTGAAGGACTCCCATGGAACATAGTCACTAGGTTTGCCATACATCATAGTGTCATAATTTTCCATTTCCTGCTCAGTGATTGGCAATCTTGAATAATTATGATTGTATGGTGGCGAAACCTTTTTATACCCCAAACCCTTTCCCTTGTTTTCTTGATAAGCAAGTTGCACATTACACAGATTTTGAACTGTGGCACTGGAAGTGTCAAACTTTTTGATGTTTAACTCGTTCTGTTTGTACTTTCCAGTGAGGAGCTCTAGCTCACCCTTCACAGAGTCACATTCAAGAGTTTTAACTGTGAGTCTATGTTTGTAGTCGTGAACCCAACATTGCTGTTGATTCACGTCTCTGTGAAGTTGAGCTATGTCCTTCTTAAGTGCGTCAATCTTTTCATAGAGAATTTTATTGTTCTCTCGAAGACTGATGTACTTTCCCATCACAGTATTGTAATCAGTGATTAATGCTGAGTTTTGTGACCTCAGCAAAGCAACTTTCTTCCTACAATGTTCAGTACATAAAAGGGAATTTAGCGTTTCAGAAAGTGATTTCGGTTCTTCAGTTTGAGCCACTTCATCGGGATGAGATCCTGTCGATTGTGGGGCCTTCTTATCAGATGATGTAGTAGCTACGGGTGAAGATGAGGGAATATGAGCAACGTTGGGATTAGTAGCAAGTGGCGAATTAGCAACGGCCTTCCCACAGTTGGACATAGAAGACGATGTGTTTTTGAGATTCTGATTCCTCTGCTTGTCCTCCTGAACATATTCACTGACAAAGGAAATCACATCTCTCGTTTCTGTTGTGCAATGATTGCATTTTCCCATAATAATAGCAACACGATAGTCCCATGTCTTGCTTCGAGGCAATCCGTACAAAAACGCTCTGTTAACCCTACCACGTGTCACATACAATCCACTCTTCTCGATTTCAGAAAGCAGCAATGTAAACCTTCTGATTACGTCTTCTACGCTTTCACCCTCAATGAAACCAAAGCTGTCGAGTTGTTCCAAGAGCAACTGACGTTGAGAATCAATACTTGGAGAAGTCATTGTTGAACCAAGTAATCGTAGAATCAAGTTGTGTAAATCACGAGCCACGGAGAGAAACAATGCACACACTAATTCGAGCACGTCGCCGATGTACGAACCGGTTTACTTTACCGCAACGAACAAACACCTTCCCCTTTTTTTTATAACCCCTCCTTTTTTTTTAAATTTTTTGATTTTTCTAAAAAATTTCAACTTTTAAAATTTAATAATTAATAATTTTTAATATATTATATTAAACCTTTTTAATTAATATATATAGTTTGATTTTTTTTCAAAAAAAACTAATATTATAATATTATAATTATATTATTATTATGTAATATTAATTAAAAAAAAACAGAAAAACAAAACCCAGTAACTCGTCTTCTACTTCGTTCAAAACCCTAATCCTATATCTCAGCCGCCAACAACAGATCCTTCAAAACTGTTCCCGACAAGACAAGCACAGCTGAAGGTGGATGAGACGGAGGCCGGAGGTTGATCGATGAACGGAGATGATGATCGGCGGAGGTGATGAGAGGTGAAGACGATGACCGGAGGTGAAGCAAGGTTGCAGGTTATCGGAGAAGATCGAAGGCGACTTGCAGGTGATGGTGGTGGTAATGATGCAAGTGACGGTGCTCAGTAAACGGAGAACAGATGAAGTTGCAGGTTCGTCGGAGTTGGTGCCGGAGAAGATGAATGAAAGACAGAGATAATGGACGGGATGTGGTGTTTGTCGGACGTGATGATGGAGGTCCGTGCGATGGTCGGAGAATACGGTGGTCGGAAACGGTGAAGGGTGAATGGAGTTGCGGTGGTCGTCGGCGGTTGACGACGAAGATGTTGAACGGGGAAGAAAGAGATGGTTGCAGGTTTGGTTATGAAGGTTGATCGGAGAACGGATGCCGGAGAAGATGACCGATGAATAGGAGACGGAGGAGCAGGAGTGAATGATGAACAGTGGAGGATGTTTGAGTGTTATGGGATGAACTGATGAAGGTGGTGGTTACGATGGAGGTGAAGATGATTATAGTTAGATTACGGATGAAACTTGAATGAATCTCGGATGAGTATGTTAAACACAGATCGAATGTGTTGTCTGATTGCGGATGAATGTTGTTGTCTGATTCCGGATGAATGTTGTTGACTACGGATTGATTACGGATTGAAGACAGGATGAAGATGATGATTTCGGATGAATTTGATGATGAAGATGTTGGTCCGAGATGGATGATTACGGATGATGATGTATGCTAATGTCTGATTGCGGATGAATTACGGACGAAAACGATTGATTTCGAATGAAACCAAAAGTCAACAGTGATGTACGATGATGATGATGAAATGATGATGTTGGATGTCAGATGATTTCTTTGATGATGATGAGCTAATGATGATGAAATTTTTTTTGATTTGATTTTTTTTTATTTTAAATAAACCTTTAACACCTCTCAAAAAGATCAAAAGAGCAAACTATAACGATTTTTGAAGAACACGAAGAAGAACACGATGAAGATCTTCAACCAAAAACCAGAATTTCTTGAATGTTTGATATCTAACTGGCTCTGATACCAATTGTAAGTCCCGAAAATACGGATCAAACAACGATATCAAACAATCACCAAGGATGGGCGGAATCCAAACTTGATGATCTTCAAGAAATAATCAAGAACACTATGAAGATTTGAATATTCAAATGCTTAAACTTGCATACAATGGGAATTGTCTAATACAAGTTTCTAAAACAAGGAACCAACCCTAACTCCTAATTTCCATTAACTATTTATAGTAAGGGGTTTCCCCCAAAACCCTAGGCCCATATTCCCTAAGCCCACTCTAATACTCCACCTTCTAGAAGCCTTGGTCCATTTAGTAATAACTCCTACTAATCCATAAACCTATAGGACCTAACAGATGCTATTTATGTACTTCTTTGATGGAAGTTATGTTACTTATGAAATGTTTTAATTGAAATGGTATAATCTTTTATTAAAATCAAGTGAAAATTTAAGGGTGTTAAAGCGTTGATTTGAACATGGGTATTCAAGGCATACCAGGAACCCAGTTGATGGACTTCAACGTCCTCAAGCATCTATCTGAAAAGATAGGATGATCTTCCAAAAATTTGATTTCTGATTACCAGGAATCATAACATTCGAATTAAGGTACACAATAATTACGGACTTACGGAAATACCCTTAGGTACCCTATTAAGGATTTATAGTGGTATATTGGGTATTCGCCCAGTGTTGTAACTTGCGCCTTGTACTTTGTTTTCTTTGGAAGAAACGTGTACTTAGGTTCTTCGTGGAAATCGCAAGAAATCAAAAGATGGGAGGAATGCGGTTCCTTGATTGCCGGTATCGTAGGGGATATGTCATTTATTCATGCAACCACAATTGTACATTGCAATGTAAATAAAGGATTTATTTATAAACAACAATAATAACTGTTTGATGGACCTTGACAACAAAAGGAAATAATACATAAGACGTGATTATTTCTAAACAGCGTTGTCTTCCATTCGGTCAGATGCTCATCCCTGCACTGGATTCGCATTAGCAAGCTTTGGGCAGTTTCTTCGGAAATGGCCCATCTCGCCACAGTTGAAGCAAGACCCTGGTGGAAAACGAGCTTGAGCAGGATTGTTGTTAACTTGATTTGGTGCAGCTGCGGTTGGGCAAACCCTTGATGTATGACCTATAAGTCCACAAGCTTGGCATGTGCGACATTTCACACCAGCATGATGATGTAGGCTACATTGGTTGCACAAGGGTGCAGTTCCGTTGTAGGGCTTCCTGGCAGGGGGTTCAGCTGGTTGTTTGGGGACGACTTGATCATTGTGAGCGACCACGGCGAAGTTCTGAGAAGCCTTTCGCTTCTTTGACTTCTTAGGGGATCCAGTCTATTCATCCATGGTCTTTGATTCCTCAATCGGTTTCTTGTCACTTTTTCGAAAAAGTTTACCTTTCCTGATCTGAGATTCAGTCAAGGTTGCAGATAGCTCAATGGCCTGTCTAACTGTAGTAGGGTTGCTATCAGTCACAATGTCTTGTATTGAGTCAGGGAGGCCATCAATGTACTTTTCGATTGCCTTATCCAAAGGCGTGACCATGTTTGGGCATAACAGACTTAACTCCTCATAACGGTCCGTGTAGGCTCGATGCTCACCGCTAGCTTGCTTAAGATCATCAAATTCCCTTTCTAGAGCCCTTAGCTCATGACGAGGAGAGAATTCCTTCATCATAAGAGCCCTAAGCTCTGCCCAAGTCTGTGCTAAAGCAACCTCAGCACCACAGTCTCTCATCACCCCGTTCCACCATGTAAGAGCCCTCTTCTGAAACACACTGGAAGCAAACTCGACCTTGCGATTATCAGGACACTGAACGTGATGAAATGTACTCTCAGTGCTCTCGAACCATTGTAGGAGCCCAGTTGCTCCTTCAGAACCACTAAACTTGAGTGGCTTAGCCGAATTGAAACTCTTGAAATTGCATGGAGCATTATTGTTGTTGTTGGCTTGGTTCAGTTGAGCAATAAGATTTCGGAAAGCAGCAGCCATTTGCTGCGCGATGATTTCTGCCAGTTCGGCATTCGCTATCTGATTGTCTCGTCGAGGAGGCATTCTAAAAGGAGGGAAACATGAAAGGAAACGAGCGAGATGATTAGATGAAAAGGATGAGGTGATACAAAATTTGACAAAAGCAAAGATGGTGGTCATTTGTTTGTTACCACAAGGCAAACAAACGACACATTTTGACTAATCAAAGTAAATGGGTCAAAAATAATGTATCGCGAAGACATGCTCGCCTATAAGTGAACACTCACCCCAAGAGTTCCCAGGTAAGAGTGACTGGTCCGATTATGTGGATTTGTACGAACACTCTAGCCTTAGACAGAAAACCCAGGGTACAGGCATTCACCATTCCAGTTTGCACGTATTCACACTATTTAGGACCCAGAACTTTGACGAGATTTTGAAAACTCAAAGGGGTTCAAAACCTTATAATAGAGGGTTCAAAACCTTATAATAGAGGGTTCAAAACCTTACAACAGAGGGTTCAAAACCTAGTAATCAATCATCCAAGAACAGATGATTAATTTTCAAAGCGGATTCGGAATTGATGCCCCCGTTGTGGTTATCACCTAAGGATAGGTGACGGTTTTTGTTTTTAAAAAAAAATCTAAACGCAAATCTTCTTGCGTTAGGGTCCTAGAAAGGTTATAGTCTAGGTCAAAGCATTACTAATAACCTAATTCCCTATAACCATTGGCTCTGATACCAACTTTTCTGTCACACCCCGACCACGTAAAACAACGAAACGTGGCGGAAACATCGGGGAGTGTTGTAACAGAATTAATTGTTTCACAACCATGGAAATTAAAGTTACGTTTTATATAACAATCAAGAGAGTTACATTGTCTTAAACAAGAAACAAAGAGTACATGACATAATTTAACTAGTTCTTGCTTCGTTTTAAGTCACTAAGGCACAGGTCCGCCTAAGTGTGAGTCGATCATCCTATGCAACAGCTCCTGAAAACACATGTGAAAATAGGTACATCAGCATAAAAATGCCTGTGAGATACATAGGTTTTGTGAAAATAGGATTCATGACTTGAGTTTAAGAAACAGTTTAATAAAAAGTAGTCATGAATCTTGTTGAGTGTTTTCTTTCATAAATCATTTGAAAAGCAATGAATAAATCAAATGATATGTATATAAAAGAATAATGTATGGTTAAATGAATAACCAAGTAAAATGAGTCTGTATAAGTTAAGTTATTTGTAAAACGATGTTTATGTGAAGATTGTATTGTAGATGTAACATGTCTAAATTGAAATGGTTTAAATAACGCTACGATATGTAATACCATAAAAGCACTTATATATAGGAAGTACCAGCGGCGTATCCACCATGTTTTTATCGTATTAAACGTCGCCTCGTTACTTAAATCACTTACCCAAACAACCACCAAAATGAAATGTTTAACAATTGTACAAATGTTTATGTATGGTCAAATACAGTTCACACGGTTCAACAGTTACAAACGGTTCATATAATCAAATGGTTACAACGGTTCACATAGTCAAATAGTTACAAACGGTTTAAAATGTAATATAATGTGTTCATATGCTGGATGAGCATATGCAACAAAATGCAATGTAAAACAATGTAATAAGTATGCTAAGTTAACATACAAAGCAGAAAAGTCATGCAAATCAATGTGCTAGCATGCTCAGTCAACATACATAGCAGAAATGTAAAGTAAAACAATGTACTAAGTATGCTAAGTAAACATACATAGCAAAACAATGTAATGTAAATCATGTACTATAAATGTACTAATGAACATAGCAAGTATATGATGTAAAAACAGGAAAGCACGAAAGTAGCAAGTAGGCACATGTGTTTCACCCCAAAACAGTTTGAAAACAGTAAAAGAGGGGTCTATGTACTCACTTGTGATTGCCTAGAAGTCCCTGAGTAACAACCAAGCAATGCTAGAGATCACGGAAATCAAACGGTACCTAATATAGGTAACTTATGTTAATAATCCGGACCTAAATCGGAGGATCGGATAGGATAAGGATTCGTAAACCAAATGAGTATGGGAACTCATGTAATATTGTTTAACAAAGCCTACATACCAAAATGAAACCTAACCTAAGTACTTACGACCCATTACGACCCGTTTAGGTAGCTTATGCTACTTTAACGCGTCGTTCACGTAAAACGCGTTCGGAATGCCTAACTAGCCCTATGATAAGTAAAATATGCCTTAACATGTCTAATATTGTTTCTAAATCAGTTTAGATATAAAAAATTATGTTACATAGGTTTAAAATGAATTTTGGCGTAAAAAAGGGCATTTTGGTAATTTACCTAAGGCATATAAACTACCTGTCATACAACTAACTAAATGTCGTGACCATAAGGTATAACCTCGAAAGGTTATTCCCTATACAACTATGGTTACCTAATGTGTTTGGTCGGATCCTAATAATCGACCAAAAGGGTCGGGTTTGAAAGTATAAGCGATTGTTTAGATCGCTTACCTTACGACCCTACATAAGCACTAAACCTAAAGTGACGAGCTATGCATGTTAAAACATGCTTTACTAAGTTAGAAAACAAGTTTGGTATCAAAACAAACGGTTTTGATACCTAAAAGTAGTTTGGTTACAAAATACGCAAGAATACGCATTTTGGCCGAAACTACGACTCGTCACTGAGCCTAGATAACGTGGTAATCAGTAGGTATAGTCACTAGGGACTATAACCATCGTGATTACGCTCACGTTATGAAGTTTAGACAAACTTTTCATTGACCATAAACTGGTCAAAGCAGAAAGTCAAACGCAGTTTGACTTTAACGATAAAAACGAACGAAAAGAACGAAAGAATACTTACAGAAGGTCCCCGCAAGCTCTTGATCCGATTTACTCTCAGGTATGAAGCATAAAATTCAACTTAGAGAGCCAAAATCAGATTCAAGTGTGAGTTTTCAAGGAAATGAAGGTGGGTATTTATAGGAATTCAAGAACCATTAAGATCGTTCATCGAAAACTGAGCTTTGATCTGGACCTTACATGTGTGCCCATGGTTTTCTAAAACCATGGGAGCCCCTAATAATGGACTAGGTTCATTGAATACCAGCCCATGGTTTTGCAAAACCATGGGTTAAACCATCAACACTTCAAAATGGACTAGGTTCATTGAATCTGGTCAGAAATTTCAAAAATGATCCCTGCACTTGTAAAACTTGATTGTTTTGCACTTTTAAACCCCATTAACCCCATTTCAAGGCTCTAAAATAAATTTAAAGTATAGGGAACTCAAAACATGCTCTAAAATATCCCGGATGCCGGTTCGTTTGGCCGTACGATTGCGTTGTTCGGTTAATTACGACGGAAGTCGTAACGGACGCAAAAACGATCCAAATTGCGTGACGAATGGATTTTTAACAAGCCAATCACTAAAACATAATATTTTAATGATTACATAAATTTTTGGATGTCCGGATATATTCAGAATGTAAGTTATGCGCGAAAATGCAAACTTATGCGCTTTTTGACGCTTTTAGTCCCTGAATGAGCATAAAGTTTATTTTAGCACACCGAACTCCTCAAAGCCTATTTCTAAGCTATGTAAAGGATATTTATGGTATGTTTAACTTATGGTCATGTTCCAGAATGTCTGTTACAGTACGAATCGTCATACTTTCGCAGTTTGTCGAATTAAGTCCCTGTAAGCGATTAAACTTGATTTTGCCATACCAAAGCCTTCAAAACTTATTTCTAAGTTATGTAAAGGTTATTTAAGGTATGTTAAGCATATGTTGATGTTCCAGAGTGTTTGTCGCATTAAACTGATTACGTTTACGCACCAGTTGGCGTATAACTCTCCAGAAAGCGATGTAGAGTTTGAAATTTAACAAAAATCAAAACATGCAAAATGTCAAACATAACCAAACAAACATTGGGATCAAATAACATTATTTTATTGATTTGGTTTTTTTTTGATGGTCGCAGTGACCCAGGTGTCACATCTTGCTTAGACAGCACCTTGGCATTCGTTTCAGAACCTTAACGAAATTCACAAAGTATAGTCTTGTTTAAACAGCACCTTGGCATTCGTTTCAGAACCTTAACGAAATTCACAAAGTATAGTCTTGTTTAGACAGCACCTTGGCATTCGTTAGTTGGTTCCCGAATCGATCGGACAGAATATCGCATCGGTGATTGTGGGTTAGAACACCAACGTATAGAGAGAAGAATAGAAGAAATGAGCAAAGAAAAAGGAATCCTAAGCTTCCTATTTATAGGTAGGAAATATGAAATTTCTAGGAAGTTTCCTATATATTTTCTAGGAAATTACATATAGCTTTTCTAGGAAGTTACCTATACATTTTCTAGGAAGGTTCCTACCTACATATATATCCCCTTACACCTTCCTTACACCTTCCTCATATATATCTATCTCAAATATATATTTATTTTCATGTATATCTATTTGGGTGTTTAATTTACTTAATTAATCTTGCTTAGCTTAATTAATCTTGCTTAGCTGATTAATTAATCATACTTAACTTGATTAATTTTCCTTAACGGTTTAATTAAGTAATTTACTTAGCCGATTAATTAAATAACGTAATTAGCTGATTTAATTAACTTACTTAGCTTGCTTAACTGCTAAGTTTCCTTTCCTGTTAAGTTTCCTTAGCTATTAAGTTTACTTAACCATTAAGTTTTCTTAATTATTAAGATTTCTTAACTACTAAGTTTACTTAACTGTTAAGTTATTTTAACTACTATGTTTACTTAATCGCTAAGTATTCTAGTTTAACAGCTTCCTAGTTACGAATTCTAATTTCTAGATATAATGGAACTCGTATTAGTGTATTAACTTAATTCAACTTTAACGATAATCACAAGATCGAAACCCTCATAACGAATGACAAAGTATAGCTAGATATTGGCAGCACTTAAACATCCATTGGATCGGTTTAAACGATCGGCTAAAGTATCGTACCAGTGATTAGAGTTATTACCCTAATACGGGCATAGTTTCGGGATTTAGAAGTTCTGACATTAGAATGACAGAACAAGAGAACAAGAGAAAGAAAAGAATTGAACGATTTGAAATGAAACTTGAACTCCTTATTTATAGGGCTGGAAATGGGCGCGTCGCGGCCCGCGAAGCACATAAGCTTCTTCTACGCGGCCCGCGAGGGAGACTAGGTTGACACGTGTAACGACGCGTGTCCCTCATCCTTATCCGGTTGCCCTTGAGCTCTCGCGCCCCGCGTAAGCTTCGGTTAACTCTTACGCGGCCCGCGAGCGATCCATAAAATTGAATTTCTTGATTTTTCACAACGATTAGGGTTTTAGGGGTCCGGGTTTCCACTTACGGAGTGTTGTGGGACATTTTTGCAGGTCCTTACATGCATCTTGTGTGAATAATTTGATAATATATTCTCAATTTTGAAAGGGGTAATTTTGTAATTTAGATAAAGAAGGGGAAGTATGCAATTTTTAGTTTGGGTTGGGTAAATATGCAATTGTAAAGCATTTTAAGGGGAAATATGCAATTATCCCGAACTATAAAGGGTCGGAAATCACTTTAAAAACCAGGGAACTAAGTTGAAATAACAAAAGCACAACCATTGAGCTGCTGCAAATTTTGTTGATATTCACATGAAGTAAATATCTTAACTTAAACTGGTGGCGGTAGACTGATGTGATAGGAACCGACTTTCAGTTTTAAGAATATGTATAATGTTGGTTAATAAAGTATTTGTGGTGCAGAGTTCACTTGTCTGAGTTGCCACAGAGTGATTGACGCCTCTGTTACTACGCCATGTGCACATAATTTCCGCATCTCATGTTTGCCGTATCAATCTTCTAATTCTGAAGCTAGAGTGTTAAGGTCACGAAATAATTCTATGAAATGTCCCTCATGTACTATGGACATTTCTGATTTTTTGCATAAGCCATAGGTAAACGGGCTAATCTAACTTATTTATCTACTATAATATGTTTGTGTGTTAGAAGTTTCAATTTAATTAACTAAACAAGCATAACAATTTATTGTCTTGTCTTGGTAGGAGAATACAAAACTAAGGACGCTTATTGATTCATTTCAGAGACAACAAAAAAAATGTTGTTTCCGAAGGTAAAATGTTGAAGCCTCTCATATTATGATGGATGATGATAATAATCTTAATCAACTCATCAATGAAACATGTGGAAATCCATGGTTGGCTTTGGTTGAGAGTTCGTCTGGATACCGGGCTTAAAGGAATAAGGTCAAAGTAGAAGAAGCAATTAATGATGATAATAATCCTAATCAACTTATCAATGAAACATGTGGAAATCCAGGGTTGTCTTTGGCTGAGAGTTCGACTGGATGTTGGGCGAAAAGGAAGAAGGCCAAAGTAGAAGAAGCATTGGATGATGATAGTAATATTAATCAATTCATCAATGAAACATGTGGAAATCCAGGGTTGGCTTTGGCTGAGAGTTCGACTGGATACTGGGCTAAAAGGAAGAAGACTAAAGTAGAAATAACAAATAACAATTTCAATTAGATGACTTTTAGTGGGTTCAATCACTTGGTTCACATCATTTCCATTAACACAAGGTCTAATAGGCTCTCCTTTGTCTTGGACCGTACCATTTCAAGATGGGAAATCCTGATCATCACACAAGGAACATGGCAGGAACAAAGGACTGGCCATTTTCATTATGTGGCAGCAGATGTTTATGTTCGTTCAATTAAGATACCTAGCTTAATACCTTTAAAGAATTTTGTAACCGCATCTTCATTAGGATGGGCCTTAATGTCAACAATGATCAAAGACGTTTCACCTACGCATCATATGTAAGGAACGAAAGCCGAAGGAGCAGAACGTGTCATCTTCAGATCTCTGACGATCCTACTTTTCGTATGTATTAGAGGATTGTGGGTGCCAACGCACCGGAATATGCGAATCGTCTCTATCCTGAACTAGTCAATCCGTAGTTCTTTATGTGATATGTGTCAGATTCTCCACATGAAAGAAGAAGAAGCATTACCTTATTATCACATGAAAGACACTAATAGAGGATTTACAGTTGACTTTTAGGGAACTATACACGGGTTTGTCCCGCCTGCTGAAATTCTTCAACATGTTGATGATAATCCCAGTGTTCTAGTGTTCTGATAGGGAAAACATGGGAAGCCGACAATAGGTTAATTCGATTTACCGAAGTAAAACTAGATTAGTGTTTAATGTAATGTTAAGTACAAATGTTGATTGTAAATTTTGTGTTATGTTATCATGCAATCAATGTGAATTTGCTTATTTTAGTTCATCTTTCAAGTCGTTAACATGCCCCCCCCCCCCCCCCGCAAAACAGGGAGGTAAATACTAGTTATTATTAACTAGGGTTAAGACCCGCCCGCGTTGCGGTGCGGGTACATCGTAAACATTGAATGGATTAGTCAAACGTTATATGATACATTAACCATATGAAAACACACATTTCGACGTATCCAGTTGAACTCAATGTAACCTGTATAAGCATTATGATTTGATCAAACGTAAAGTAAATCAAATTCATATCGAACAATCATAACGTATTATATGTGACCCAACTTATACATAGAAAACGTAACGGGTATGAAGGAAAATATGCACATGTAATCGAAAGGGATTAATTAGAGCTTTCGAAAAAAGGGGAGAAAAAGAAACCATAATTTGACTTCACTCGGTTCGAAACAAACTTTATGAAACATACATAAAATAAACACGAAAACATATTATATTTGACATGAATCATTTCCCAAAAAAGTTTACGTCGAGACGTAGAACAACTTGAATTTATATGAAAACGTACATAAAAATATGCACGTAAAAATGGTTTATTTAAATGAAAACGTATAATATTTGACCTGACTCGTCTATAAAAAAAGTTTACGTCGGGATGTAGAACAAATCATATTTATACATACCCGTACATAAAATATGCACGTAAAAATAGTTTTTAAGTAAAGGAAGTATAGGGGTAAACCGAAACAAAATATTAGTAAAAAAATTAATAGATTAAAAATGTTCGTAAAACCGTGCCAAGTAGCACCAATGCCACAACCACATCGACTCTCAACATCGTAAAAATAAAATGGATAAAATGGTAAAAATTACACTAAATGAAAAACAGACTAAAATCGTTGAACCATGTACACCCGTTACAGTGTGTTAATGCAAAGAAATTAACCAGAAACGTAAAACGTAGAAAAATAATAACTTAGTCGATCCAGGATCCGCCCGTTGCGGTGAACTTTTCAAAAGAGAAAAAATGGACGCGTTGCGACGGGTCTGTCAAATATGAAAAAATATAGCAAAAAAAGTTGAACCTCACATGCAGGCTACGACATGTTAACTCGCAAAATTTAGAAAGAAATGTAAAATGAAAAACTTGCGAAAGATAAAAAGTATGGGGGACCAAAGTTGTGAATAATAAAGTGTTGTGTTAAATTACAAAAAGATGAAGTTATAATTAATAGATATAATAGGTTATGTTTAAAAAAAAGATGAAAAACTTTGAGTTAATAGTAAAAATTTCAAACAGGTTAAAATGTAAAAGATAAAACTTCTAGGTTGAAAGTGAAATATTAAAGTTTTTTTTTTAAACTCCTCAAGCTTGGGGTACAACTCTTAATGAAAAAAAAAAGTTGCTAATTATATATGGAATAATAATAATTTGTTTTTCAAAATATAGAGTTTAATTAGTTTGCAACCAATTTGCCAACTTGGTAACAATAAAAGTTGACAAGTCTTCAAAAATATACTTTTCTTTTTGTAATTGAAACTATCGTTATTATATTATTTGTTTTCTTATCAATTATAAGAATATACTATGAATTATATAAAACAGGTGGGTGTCATGAGATGAAGGTGGGGAAATGATGAACATTCCATCTTGGACATAAAGGCAAGATTGACAACTATGAGATTGGAGAAAGAAAAAGATTTTCCCTCTACAGCCTGTAAGCAATTTATTTGAAAATATTAATAACAAATTTAGTTATTTTAACTACTTTCATTTTTTAAAGACGAATTTCTTTTATTTATGTCGTCTGTGGGACTTGAATCCAAGACTTCCCTCTACTATGGTGTTTAAAGACTTTGCCTTTTTTCAATGGACCACCACCCCATTGGCTTCACAATATATTAGTTTAAAAGTTATATTGTATCAAGCGGGGTTAGCTCACTTGGTAAAGACTCTTGCCTCTTAGTGGGAGGTCTTGGGTTCAATCTCAAGCAATGATGATTTATTTGTAAATATAAAAATTTGGTAGAGTAACATTAGCTATTAAAAAAAAGTTATGTTGTAAAAAACATCTTAAAATTGATTGTTTCTAAGATCAAATTATTAACAATTATATATCTAAGAGGGACAATATAAACAATAGATGACAACTAGTGCTATTAGATTAAAAAAAAGAAAGCAAAAATAATTACACTTCACTCGTTTCTAATTTGATACAGAAACATGAGTTGGATTTTCTAACTCGTTTGTCCCACATTTTAAAAGTAGAAAACTTATACTTTTAATACGAAAATATTTTATTTCATAGTAACCAAATTGCTTTAGTTTTTTTTAAAGTGTCTCAAACTTTTTTCCAACTAAAAAAAAGTTTCAATATTTCTACTGATTGTTGTGGAATTTTTATATAACTGTTCAAGTTTAAAAAAAATGGCATAAATGGAACATTTATGAAACTGGATTACTAGTTAATGGTTAGTTTAAATTTTAGGAGGCAGATGTGAAGAAAAAAAATACTAAATAATAATAAGTTTAACTCGTAAAATTTAGAATGAAACGTAAAATGAAAATTTTGAAAAGTATATAAAGTATAGGGATCAAAGTTAAAAGTAAAAAAGTTGTGAGGTTAAAATGAAAAGGATAAAAACTTTTGGGTTGAAAGTAAAAAAAATTAAGGAGTTTTAGGTTAAAAGTGTAATGTCAATTTTTTTTTTAAATCCTACAAAGCATGGGTACATCATCTCTATGCACTTATATTTTTTGATCAGCAAATTTGTATCATTGACGGATCACTGAAGTATCATCATACTACTAACGAAACCACCCGATCATATTCATTTTCAATAGATATAATAGTATAATACGATACACCAGGAAGAAAACTAATAAATATGGGAAAACAAACTAATAGAGCATAAGGGTGTAAGGAGTGATTAAACATTTGAGAGTGGTAAACTAAAAAATCAACCAATGAGAGTGTGCCATGTCAAAGTGGTAAACTATGCTGAAAAATATTGGCAATGGTTTAGACACTTAGTGAAGTGGTAAACTATTTAAAAAAAGGAAAAATGTATGATTGGTTGAGATTGGAATGGACCCCACCCCACACTACCCTCTCTCTCACACATACACTCTTCCCCGCATCGGCATGCAATCACCGACTGACAAACAAACCGCTTCGGCAAAGGGTTGGCGGCGGTGTTTGACGCGCGACAATGGGGTTTGCCGAACCCTTTGCCGAGCCCACTCCTGACACCCTAATTTTTGTGACCGCCCAAAAACTATGAAACATGGTGTCAAAAGCAATTATTTATGACAGTTACATAAAGTTGTTTGTGACCGTCCAAAGGACATAAATTCATGATCATTTCCCAAGGGCATCCATCAAACCCCAATCTATTTTTGAAAAATATTATAAGCCTATCTTCGATATAAATGTTAAAACATATAGTTTTTTTTAGAAAACATCTGGATACACATGTCACCTAAAATTAACTTATTTTAAAGAATAACATTATAGGGAAAAGATCAAATAGGAAGTTTATTTTGGCTAGGAAGTGTAGGAAGCAATAGGATCATGACATGTGGCAACATTTAAAATAAAGAAAAATGGTATTTTAGTCAATCCAACCATTTCTTCTTCCTTTTCAAAACCGGCAAATTGGATTTAAATAATCCCAACTCACTGTTATTGGCCAATAATAATCCCAACTCATTTAATCACCAATAATAATCCGAACTATTCACTTTTGTTTGTAAAATACTCCCAGTTAAAAAAACACTAACTAGGTTAAAAAATTGCTGACGTGGCAGGTGACGTGGCATGCCACATCAGCAATTTTGCTGACGTGGCAGTTGAGGTGTCATTTTTTGATGACGTGGCAGCTGATGTGGCAGTCCACGTGGCATTTTTGATGACGTGGCAACTGATGTGGCAGGTGACGTGGCATGCCACATCAGCAATTTTTTAACCTAGTTAGTGTTTTTTTAACTGAGAGTATTTTACAAACAAAAGTGAATAGTTCGGATTATTATTGGTGATTAAATGAGTTGGGATTATTATTGGCCAATAACAGTGAGTTGGGATTATTTAAATCCAATTTGCCTTCAAAACCCAGTAACTTCAAAACCCACCATTTTCAAAACCCACCATCTTTAACCATTTTCTTCACTTTCTATCTCAATAATCACTACATTATAGTGCAATTTTCATCACCAATCAATGATTCAAACACCAGATCAACATGTTCTTCAGCTTTTTTGAAGAAAACCCAGTTTAATTTCATACAAATCTCATTTTTTCCGGTGATTTTGAAGATAATCACTCGATCCGTTCGATTCCAGCGTTGATAAGTGTTTCAATCATTCAAAATTCATCAATTGTTGAAGAAATCACTTCGATCCATGTAAGAAATTCTTTAATTTCAATTTTACGATCTGGGTTTTTGATTTAGTCATTGCGTTTTACGATCTTGGAGGGGGTCCGGGGGCAGCGCCCCTGGTAGCGGGGTCCCAGGGGCGGCAGCCCCTGGCGGGGTCCAAGGGGCAGAGCCCCTGACAATGCACTGTAATAAATTGCTGTAATAAAAATGCATCAGAAAAATTAATTTTCTGTAAATTGCCTCTGGAAACTGCATTCGTAAACTGCATTGGTTCAGACAGTTCACAGCACAGACAATTCATAGCACAGGCAAAACTATTGTCATGGTTCAATGCGTTTTAGAGAGAACACTTTCTTTGGTGTTTTTCGGCAATTGCGTTTGAGAACTAAAACATTTTTATGTGTTTTCTGGCCATTGCGTTTTAGAAAAACACATTCTTGAAGTGTTTTTGGTGCATTGCATTTTAGGTAAAACACTTTTTTAGGTGTTTTCAGTCCATTGCGTTTTACAGAGAACACTTTCTTTTGTTTTTTAGGCAATTGCGTTTTAGAATGAGTCATTTTTAAGCCTTTTCTGGCCATTGCGTTTTACAAATAAGACATTTTTTGTGTTTTTGGTGCATTGCGTTTTAGGTAAAACATTTTTTATGTGTTTTCAGTCCATTGCGTTTTAGAAAACAGACATTTTAAGTGTTTTCTGGCCATTGCGTTTTAGTAATAAGACATTTGTATGTGTTTTTTGTGCATTGCGTTTTAGGTAAAACACATTTTTATGTGTTTTTAGTCCATTGCGTTTTAGAAAGTACATTTTCTTTTGAGTTTTTAGGCTATTGCGTTTTAGAAATAAGACATTTCTTTGTGTTTTCTGGCCATTGCATTTTACAAATAAGACATTTATTTGTGTTTTCTGGCCATTGCGTTTTACAAATAAGACATTTATTTTGTGTTTTTTGTGCATTGCGTTTTAGAAAAATGTCATTTTTTATGTTTTTTTTCATTGCGTTTTACGTAACTGGGGGTTTTTCTATTGCGTTTTACGCAACTGGGTTTTTAATTTTTTTTTGAAAATATAGCAATAGTATACTCGTTTTAAAGATAAAAAACGCTCGTTTTTTTGGTGCAATTTTTATAAAAAAATAATGTCGTATGAAAGAGTTATTAACGTTTAAAAAATGGGGGGGGGGGGGGGAATTGGAGGAGAGAGAAACTATTGCCTTGCATTGACTAGAATACCCCTAAACAAACTCACGCGCCTCTTTTCTTCCCTTCAATTTCCATCATTTAATCTTAGCCCTTGATTAACTAAATGGATGGTCAAGATCACTTGTTAGCCTTCTTAGGCAAATAAACTTCTTATTGTATCTCTATAATCATATCATCAGGAGATTTAAACTAAAACTTTCAAATTAGGTGTATCTAAAAGTTTTGTCTTTGTCAATGAGATACCAACCTCATTAGTAAAAATCAACTTAAATAAAAATAATACTAAAACATTTACATACACTTTATTCTATACCCTCTAAAATCAACTTAAAATTTGTTTTGAAAGGCAGCCCATGAGCCACCAACCGCATTCGTTAAAATCAACGTGGCCGACCCTGGGGTGCAGCCAGGGCCCATTTAAAAAAAGTTTATATATAGAAATTCATATCAAACATAAACTTTTATCATAGACCCATTTAAAACTATTAATTTCAAATTTATAACTTAAGCTCATTAGGTATTGGTCCAATACCTATTTAAGTTTCAAAATAATAATAATAATAATAATAATAATAACAACAAAAACAACAACAATGAGCGGCAAAAAATAGTTTACCTTATCAATTTCGTCAAGGCCTAAGACCATGTGTGGTGGGGATTGAAGTTTAAGTTCGGGCATTATCCGACATGTGACGTCCTAGTCAGCAAATAAGCATTATGAGGCTTGAAAAAAAATAGTTTACCTTATCAATTTCGTCAAGGCCTAAGACCATGTGTGGTAGGGCTTGAAGTTCAAGCTTGGGCATTATCCGACATGTGATGTCCTAGTCAGCAAATGAACATTATGAGGCTTGAAGTTAAAAAAAGGGTGTAGTGGTATAATGCCCCAACAATGCTACCCAATTATCATTATATTTTTAGAAAAAAAAAAACGAAAACAAACAATTCTATTGGTCAAACCAAAATCATCAGGGCGTTTCTACAAACACGCGTTTTGGGCGTGAAGTGGCAAGAACACGCCCACTTCACATGTTCTAAGGAGCATGTTTTTTCAGACTCGGACACGACACATGAATTCTCGGGACTTGCTTTGAAAATCAGCTTAAATTAATAATTCATTTAGGCTATTGTTGTTTCATATAAGCTATGAGTAGATTCTTGATTCATGTTTGGGAATCAAATTCCATTAATTCATCATTACCTAACTAAGTAACTAACCATTTCTAGTAGGGAGGGAGGGTCGGCAAATAAGGTTGGCCGGTGGAGGTGAATCTGTTATATGAAAGATCAACGTTGTTTGGTGACCGGAAAACGGATTGGAGTGGGATCGGGTGTTCATGGTTGGTGTATTAAGTGGACCCACCACTATATATATATTTGATTAAAAGGGATGGGACTAAAAAATCTTACATGTTTTTTACTTTTTTATTAGTTTTTTAAGAGCTATTGGATTTTAACACCTCAAACTATGAAAAATTGGCCGCTGCCACCCACAACTAACACTTTGATCTGTGACACCCCAAACTTTTAATTTTGTTTGTCATTTCACCACTCAGTTAAAAAATGACTAACTATGACTAACTGAGTTAGTCTTCCATCCTAGCTGGCATCATTAATCCTACATGGCACCCATGACGTTGCAAACACATGTTATAAGAAGCAAAATCCTTCATTGTTATGTTGTTGTTCTGTGCGTTTTGGAGGGAACGATCAGAGGGTTACGTGACCTAGCTTCTCAAAATCAACATTCCATCAAGTGTAAACTTCGGTCAGTTCAAGGTACAATTTCACAATCCTTAGCCGACCAGTTGGGCTTGGATGTAAACAATGGCAGGAACTCATTATGTAACACCCCGAAAACGGGGTTGGTAATCAAACCACGTTAACATTGATGAACGGGTAAAATACCGTTAGTGGTGAAATTAACCCGGTAAATATTAGGATTTAAACAAATAAACCTAATATTAAATAAAAGTTGAACGAAAACTTTTGAAGAAATAAAAGTTTATAAACAGCCCGAGATAACGGGACTTAAAATAAATTGGGTCGTACCCGAAAATATAAATCTTTATATTATAAATTTAATGTCAGATATAAATGAGATGAAATAACTAGGAATAAATAACCTAGTTAATCACAAGTGTTGTAGTAATAAGGAAACTTGATTAAAACACCCTAAATGAAACTTGGGAAAAGTTGAGGGGCCAAAAGCGTTTAAAACGAAACTAGTAAAATAAAATAAAAAATTTAAAACTCCAACACACACTTGTGTATGTGGAGATCGACAGAAACACAGGGGGGGGGGGATCCAGAGCTTCCCTTTAAACCCTAATTCCTCACAAAATTCTCAAATCGAAGGTTCAAATCAAGACCAAACCGAAATCCAAGTACGGAATAGTGATCTCCACTGAAAAAGGAGTCACAAGGTATGTAAATTTCGTAAGAATCTCTAGTTAAATTTCTGAGCAAACTTAGAGAATTCGAATTAGATGGTTGCATGTTCGTTATATGATGAAATATGAACATTGTAGTGTCTAGAAGTAAACCCTAGACAAGCATATGATGAAATTAGGTCTAAATCTTGTGAATTCATGATCACCATTGAAGGTGATAAGTGTGATGATGCTAAATTCGTGTAATGTGATATTTTTAGGGTTTTTGATGGCTAAAAATAGTGCTATAATGTCATAAACATGTTTCGATTGAAAGCTGAATTCAAACAGCTTCTGATCAAAATTTACAGCCGACTTGTATTGGTTGTAACATGGACAAAACGAGACAAAAACTTGTGTTTCTTGAGTCTAAAATGTAATTCCAGGAAATATCTTTAAAACCCCACTGCAATCGCATTTTTTCGATGAAAATTGAGCGTTTTATGAATTTTTCCGTATCAAAGGTTCAAGCTGCGTTTTCTGGCAGAATTTGCATCCCATTACGAATGTCATGAATTGAGTTATGATCTCAAATTCTTACTGTAGAAAGTTTTAAGTGATTAAAAGAATCGCCAATTGGAATTTCGTCAATCGGATAAACAAGGAATTTTTAATGAATTTTTCCGTAAGCTGCAGTCAGAAGTGACGAATCTGATTGCAGCTTAGTAGATGAATTTTTACGAATTTTTGGTAAAGAGTTAGATCTTGAAATTTTAACACAAGGTCTAACCCCCCGAGAGGTACGCCACATAAAAAATCATAATTTTTGAAGACTTGTAAACAGGTTAAACAGGTCACCAAAAACAGCCTATTTTCAGTGATACGAAACTTGATTGTTGATGTTATAAATTATGCCCACAATGTTCATATGTTGAAATTATGAATCAAACGCGTAATTTCCTAGTTCGACTAATTACGTGTGATGTGGGGTAATACAAATTTTAATTAGGAACTCGATTTAGCTTATATGCACATATCATATAATTAAGGGTAGTTAACTTTTGAAAAGTTAAACTAACCATGGACGGAGTCGAATAGTAGTTTTGACATAGAAAATACGTAAGGTGGAATAGTCGTGGTTATAATGACTAATCTAACCACCTTGTGAATTATGATGATAGTTTGACTCTTGACAAGCTAGATGGAGGCTTGGGAATGAAGCGGGTCAAACGGAGCAAGTACGAAAAGGAAAGCGTAATTTGGATGCGAGGTAAGTAAAAGCTTACACCCTTTTTAGTATACATCAGTTGTGTGTATTGAAAATGAATAAGGAAAAGTTAGTAATAGAGTTATATGTTCCGACGCAAATAATATGAGTCGGAACTAGTGCAATTGTGAGAAATCATAAACAATGGCAAAAAGGGTAAATTGGTAAATTAGTCATATGACGATGAACTAATAAGAAATTACGAAACACTACGTTATGGTGTAAACCGGAATGGGTAAAAGGGCGAGATGGTAACTAGATATCATCTCATAATGGAAAAAGGATCGTTCGGACTAAACGGGTCAAATGACATTGGCAAGATCATTTGACAATATTAATTGATGATCGCTTGTTGAGTTTTGTGATTACAGGAAATATCATACGGTTCGCGTTGGTATTAATTAGAAATTAATAGTGAAAGATATTTAAACAGGTCAATCCTATGACTCGAGCCAGGTACGCATATTTAGTATTATTGATAAAAGCGATATTCTTGGTCAAATATTAGCGAAAGTTGTTAGTGCACGATGTCTAAAGCCTACGTCTTAGTCTTAGTCATGCTTGTATAGGGTCTAAAGGTCAAATATGTCAAGTATGTAATGTATAGGGGCTGAATTGTAAGTTTTATATATTAATGTTGTGATTCCGCTCGAAATGACAAGGTGTTATTTGGAGCGGAATTAGATCCCCTATATATAGTTGTAGTTGTTTCTCATTTGGCACTGATCCTCAAGTTGTATACCGAAGTGCTGCCAAATTTTTCTGTGATCAATTAATGAGAAACAGTGTTTAAAGTGATATTCTGTCTACTTCTACTCATTTCTCTCTGATTCAAACTGTTTGTTTGTTTCCGCCACTCAAACAGTGGTATTTTGACTCTGATTGACTCACTAGATCGTCAATATCGATCCTACAAAAGTCCTTCGTCGTAAAATGAAGGACTGAAATTAACCAAAAAGCCCTTGATGGGAAAACTGGGCAAACGACCCTTAGAGGTTGTTTAGGAATTAGTATTAAGATTACGAAATAAAAGTAGATACTTTAATGTAGCAAAATGATGGGTGAAAGTGGTTTAAGGAATCATGAAACGAGTCAAAAGTGTTAAAAAGGGATTTCAAGCCGAGAGCTTGAAATCTGAATTTTTGAACTAGTGGAATGTCAGATTTTAACTCCATAAGATGGAGAATTAAATTTCGAACGCATAGGAAAAAGAATCGCCTAAAACGGACTAGTAGATAAAAAGTTATGGCCGTTTAAAGTTCGGTTTTTGTTGAATAATTGAGCTGGGCAGAAAATGCAGGTTCAGAAACGGACCTGCTGGAAATTAGTCTCCCTCGCGACACGCGACAGGGTCCCTCAATTGGGGCGCGACACGCGACAGGTGTCGCGACTTGCGACAGATTAAAGGTTGCCTTCCGCGACACGCGGGAGGCATGATTTTTTGGAAATTTTATTTTGATTATCATTATTTGATATTGGAACTTATTTATACATGTTTATAAGCTGTCAAAACTAACTTTTAAGTTGGTTTTGATCATAGGTGAGTATAGAAAGTATCCGGAAGACGATCAAGCAATCAAGTGAACCGAACGCATGTCAAATGAAGCTTCCGCAATGACTTTATGTTGTTTTTGTTTTAAGTGAACTATGTAAACACTTGGAACTATATTTTGTTTACTTTAAACACGTATGAACTTTGACTTGACAAAGTTTTTAGAAAGTCACATTTTTCATATAAAATGCGTAATTAAGGTTATAAACATGTTAAATTGAGACGGATGTTACACATTAGCTATGAACAATGCAGTTAGCTGTCTATTCTTTACCATGTTTCTTTGGCAGGTATGTGTATTCTTCACTCTCTTTACCAAGTAACACTCTTTCCCTTTATGAAGTGAACAAAGTATAAAGAATGAACACCCTTTAACACAATTGACAACTATACGACCACATTTGGTCTTTTCGCTCTTTGCAAGGTACAAGTTCCTACCATTATGTAACGCCCCAAAAATATGTAATCTAATTGTTGTCTTTAAAATAATTCATGAAATGAAGGTTTGGGTTAAAATAAATAAACGATAGGACATGAGGGACTAAACTCAAAAATTTAAAAGAAATACAAGTTAAGTTAAACAACACACACACACTAGACACTTCTAGTGTGTGCGTGAAGTGTCCAGAAGAAGAGACAAGAACACCAAAACCCTAGTTCACCAATCCCATCAATTGGAAGGTGATTTCAAGTCCGAAAGATTTTAGGAACTCGAATTCTTGATCACCAAGGTGTGACTAACAACTTGGTAAGTCGAATTTCTTGAAATCATGAACTTTAGGAAATGGGTTTCTACCCAATCATGAGCAATGTTGAGATATATACATATAGAAGTTAAGATTATGAACTAGGACTTGTTTAGTGTTCGGTTTTTGGTGATTTAACTTGTGGTGATAGATGGAGCATAGATGCATGATGTAGGATGAGAGAATCTCATGAACTTGCTTGCTTTGTTAGGAATTTGTAGATTAGTATGTAAAGATACTTGTAATTAAATGTCTTATAAATGCGAAACCCGCCAAGTGTTCGATTAAATGCCTAAATGAACAAATGGGTGAATTTTGGTAAATTATGATCAAGATGTTGTATGATAAAAGTGTGTAAAAGATGGAATGATATTTAGTCGGGCTAAATGGATGAACGTGTTGATGTAGGCGTAAAAGAAGAAGGTTCAAGTGCTAGGAGGTCGGACAGCTCGCAGGATCGAGGTATGTTGTTCTATGCATACAAGCTTTATTGTCTAATTGTTATTGTTATGTTAAAATCGTAAGAAATGATGATATATGAAGGAAGTTATGTTATGGTAGGTTGGTCTTGAACTAACTGTATACATGGAAAGTTATGTAAGAAAGAAGAAAAATAGCTAAATTCGTCACGAATGGATTTGGGATGATGTATGTGGTATTATGTCTAATCCGAAACCAACGGATTATCAAATGCGATGCATTATCTCTTTCGGAGATAGTAAGTAAGTACCCGTTCAATGGGTAAATGAAAGTAAGATGGTGATTTTGGGGTTATGTAATGATAAGAATGGATGTTGGTTTTTATTTTCAATTAAAGTTGTAAGAACTAACTAGTTAAATTGGATTGTGTTGTAGGTAAATCTGTTATATAGGTGGCGTGGCGAGCTTGGGGGCGAACACAAACATGTACACTCGACTATGCGCTTCCGAAGTATTCGCCCTTTTGAAACAATATTTTTGTTAAACTCATATTTCTTGAAAGTTGTCTTTTGGTTATGTAAATTATGGTTTTAGAAACTTAGTCGTTTGTAATTGGGTACTTTAAACTTGCATTTTGACAGGGTAGTTCGGATTAACACCTATAACTAGACTAGGGGAGGTGTTGATCTCGAACTAGCTACAAGGGCATTTTGGTAAAATGAAAATATTATGTTTCTAGTTGAAAACTTGAAGTTTCCATGTGTTTTGGTTTTTTTAATAAGGGCGTAAAACATTAGTTACTGAGTACTGCCTCACTGCCTCTTTAAAGGCCTCCCTTGATGCAAACCTTATTCCCACCTTCCAAATAAATTTCTTCCAATTCGTATGTTCACCTACAGATGGGGCTGCTTCCTTGTACTTCTTGCCCCTGATATCATCATCGTCACTATCACCAGGTGTTAAAATGTCCCCGTCAGATTCCTCGTAACTACTGTTTCCATCTACCCTTGCATCTTCAGTTTCATGCAAATTACCCTCTGTTTGTCTTTCATGTACACACTCACCAAACACTTTTTTTTTGCTTCCAAATCTATCTTGGTTGCCTCTCTAACTGCATCGTGTGACTGTCTCCACTCAACATCTTCTCTGTTTGACTTGTTTGACTCTAATCCAACTACATCATCCGCAGCTTCCTCTTCATCACTGGTCTCAACTAGTTGATCATAATCTTCATTATCAGAATTTGACTCTTCTGACCCAACTAGTTCCACACTGAACTCACTATCTTCACTGTCCTCGTCTGCTTGCTTACCTATTGACTTAGAGCTGCATCCAGGGGAAACCCTATAAGATTGGGCTTTTCGTTTACTGGATTGGGCTTCAGGTTTACTAGGCTGGGTAACAGGTTTACTGGGTCTAGAACTGGATTGGGCTTCAGGTGCACTCAATTGACGTTCTTGAACAAATACTTCCATAAATGGTTCACTCCAGTTAACAAACTTCTTAACCAACTCCAACACATCTCTATCATCACGAAAATGCCTAATTTCACCATCATCCGCATCCAACCCATACATATGAAAGTCACTCGATTTATAGCATTTCGTTGCCAATGCATAATCTGCTAGCTCAAAGTATTAAATGTGGTCTACATCAACTTTAGTTAACCTAGATTCACCCCCAACGTACTGTGGTACACCAAAACCTAACTCAATGTAACCACCATACCAAAGCATAACATCAAACGATTCCCCCATTACATAATCTACTAGTTCATGTGAAATCGTACCTTGAACTGACCGGAGTTTACACTTGATGGATTGTTGATTTTGAGAAGCTAGGTTACGTAACCCTCTGATCGTTCCCTCCAAAACGCACAGAACAACAACATAACAATGAAGGATTTTGCTTCTTATAACATGTGTTTGCCACGTCATGGGTGCCATGTAGGATTAATGATGCCAGCTAGGATGGAAGACTAACTCAGTTAGTCATTTTTTAACTGATTGGTGAAATGACAAACAAAATTAAAAGTTTGGGGTGTCACATATCAAAGTGTTAGTTGGGGGGTGGCAGCAGCCAATTCTTCATAGTTTGAGGTGTTAAAATCCAATAGCCCTTTTTTAAATTATTATAAGGGTATTTTAAGTTTTGTATTTACATGGTTGGTCCATGTGATAGTTGATACATAGTTATTATTTTTTTTTACCATTGGTTCTAGGTTATGCATAACATAATGTGACAACTCCCGTACAATCAGGTCATCATCTGTATATTTTAATTGCATGTATTATTATACGTGGATTATTTAAATTTAGTTTGGCATAAACTAGGTCATACAACATGTTGCATATACATGACTAGGCACAATTATAGTACGTCAATCAATGAATTCTACCGTCATCGAAGTTAACATGACTAATAGACGATCTTGAATAATGAACAATGGTGATATAGGATAATCAATACAACAAACACTAATTTAATGAATCTAGTGAATTTATCAATAACAGGTATTATTTACTTACCATGTAGTTTTCTAGACTTATAAAAATGTTTATTACTATAAACTACACGTCCTAGCATGTAATTTCAATGTTTAGCAAGAAAAACAAACAACACATAGCCTAAAAGCCTTACTTTTTTTTTTTTTTTTTTTTTTTTATAAAAATGGTAAAACATTGCAAGAATTATACATATTGTGGGTTATTTAAACCCAAAATAAGATTTAGAGCCAAAAGATCTCCTAACTTAGTTGATAATGATTTCTTAAAACCACCCTAAACATGTGTTAGATAGGGGGATCTAGGTCCTTATAGTCTAGATGCCTTATGCATCAATTCAAGACCCAAACTATCATGTCATACGCCACCCCACCCCACCCCACCCTCACCCTACTCACCCCATCCACCCCACCCGCTCGGCTTCCCCTATCTAAAACTGAGACTGCGGGGTATGGTGGGGCGGGGGTTGGGCTTGGGTTGAGCCATTTGTTGACACGTGGCTTGGGGTGGCAGACATGGGGCGACCCACATTTAAACAGGGTATGGTGGGGCGGGGATTGGGGGCGTGGGTTTGGTGGAAAAATATTTTTTTAAGATAGCCGTTGGCCAACGGCTTCTTTGGTTTGTCCAATTAGAGCACGCCATGTCAGTTTGGCCAGACCGCCCCACGCCCGGCTTGAAACCCATGCCCCAAGGGCCACGCTGAAACCCATGCCCACCACCCGGGGTGGTGGCTTGGGCGTTTTCCCCCTACCCCTACCCACGCCCAAACTCCCGCCCCATACCCCGCAGTCTGAATCGCCATCACCATTCCACCACAAGACAATTTCAAACAACTCTCAAAATATCCAAGCAGGGTCGTCCCCGATAATATTAAACCAACTTTGGGCCCCGAGCGAGGCAAAAAAACTGGGCCCATGCCCAATGATATAAACTTATCAATCATATATATAAAAACCATAATACGACAATAATTATGTAATATGTATATTTAATTTAGGTTTGAAATTTCAGGTATGGATGGCAGTTGAGTGGGTTTGGGAGAGATTTAGGTAATCCCAACCCCAAACCCGATTAAACAGGCTTGTCCCAAACCGGTCATAAAACCCGTTGGGTTTTTATCGGGTAATTACCCGTCGGGTATCGCGTATACCCGCGGGTTACGGGTAAACCCGTTAATTTTAAAAAATTCGTCTGCTATATATCTTGTAACTACTATTCAATTACATTTAGCATTATAACTATAAAAGTATATCAAATGGCTCCAATGGATGTAAATAAAATACCAAAATGTATATAAAAAATACTAAAATTCATAGATGACAATTATAGTGTATACCAAATTTTGTTAAATTCGATTTAAACAAATTGATGTAATAACAATTAGATACGTAACATTTGGAAATGATTTGCATTTGAATGGTTGATTTAAACTTCTCGTTAAACAATTTCTGTGGCACCCTATCCTTCACACCTCTGCTTTCCGCTGCGACCAATCACTGGAAGAATGCAAGAGAGATGCTGGTTGCGTTGAGTAATGTTGTGATGGGAATGCTCATCGTTTCTTCGTCCATCTCTTTCTCTGCAACACACATCATCACGTTCACCAGGTATCATTTGAAGCTTGAACCGATATCAAATCTGAACATTGTCTACTCCTTTGTTCAAGAACGAGTTTTTGATATACGTGGCAATTACGAGAAAGAATTTTGTATTTTATCATTAAAAATTTGGGTCGTTTGTTAATTTGTTTAAAAAAGGGTATTTTTGTCATTTCCACAACTAAATAGAAAAACAGATTACTCATCTTAGGGGCTGTTTGGCAACCCTCTTAATGATTCATTAAGAGGTGGACCTCTTATTCGGACAGAGGTGTATGTGTTTGGTTGTGCCTGGCAAAGCTCTTAATGATTCAGTGCTGAATCATTCAGCTTTTATAACTTGCTGAATGAAAAAAAAGACAATTGCCCCATTTCACCTCTCATCAGCCAAGAAACCCTACCCCTCTCCTCACCACCGAACACCGTTCACCTCTCATTAGACCTCCGCCCCCACCCCTCTCCTCACCATCGAACGCCTCCCGCCGCCCTCCTCCTCCCTCTCCTCACCACCTCCCGCCTCCTGCCGCCCTCCTCCTCCCTCTCCTCACCACCTCCCGCCTCCTGCCGCCTTCCTCCTCCCTCTCCTCACCACCGAACGCCTCCCGCCGCCATCCTCCCTCTCCTCACAACTAAAACAAGTCTTCTTCTACGATGTAACAGACAAAAACAATTGATCTGATTTCTACTCTTTTCCTATTTTTATTTTATTTTATTTTTGGAGAAGATGGTTCTGTTGTGGTGACGTGCTCAGGTTCGAGTTGTGTATGTGCTTATGATTGGTGACTACGGGATGGGGGTGGTCAACTGTGTTGTTTGTTCAAGGTGACGATTGGAGTGGTTGGTTATGGTTTTGCAGTAAATGACCGGAGGTGAACGGTAAAGTGGTGGTGGGTTATACAGTGGTTATGGGTGATTTCCGGTGGATGTAACCTGGGTAGTTTGAAGGTAGTGGTGTACAAGATGATGATGGATGGTGTTCAAGACGGTGATGGTGGTGTTGGCACGGCGGAGGTTGTTGACGGTGGTCTACGGTGGTTGATTGGTAGTTGATGTCGGAGAAGGTGGTGGTTGAAGGCGACGATGATTGGTCAGTGGTTGATGGCGTCGGAGTTGGTGGTTCAGCACTTACAGATCTGTATATGTTGCTATATATGTTCAGAGGGGTAAAAATGTCATTTTACACAGCCATTCAGAGGTGCAACCAAACAACACTTTACTGGTTCAGCACTTACTGGTTCAGAGCCTCTTAACCATTCAGACCTCTTATTCATTCAGTACTTATTGATTCAGATGTTGCCAAACAACCCCTTAGGGTTTTCGATAAGGTCACGCATCAGTGGAGATCATAAATTATGGTCAAATAGACACAAATACCCTAATTTGAAAACAACTCATCAATAGAAACAATTGTATTAGGTTTTTTTTTTGAACGACATCAATTATCTTAAGTGAAGCATAAAGAAAGAGACATCTAAGAAAGAAAAACACATTTGAATGATTTAATATACTATTTATATTAAGAAGACTGTGAATTTCGTAAAAGAAGACGCTTTTTTCTAGATAAACAATCGATCGAAGATCAAAAGGCCCAAATGGGAAAACTGGGTGATTTTTGATGTTGTAGACCTCTCTTAACTCTTTTCTTTGTTTCCAAGTTTTTTGCTGGCTTTATATATATAAATATAAGGGTGTACCTATTGGCACACCAATGTGCCTATATGCACACCAAAAATAGTTTTTTTGTCTTATATGCACACCCTGCAGTGTCGAGCTGTGGCCAAAGCGTGACGTTTTGGTCCGGTCAACCAGACAAAGACTGACGGGTGTCTGACGGGTCTGTTGATCGAACCAAAACACCGAGCTTTGGCCGCGTTTTGGTCCTGTCAACCAGACAAAAGACTGACCAGGTGTCTGGTTGACAGGACCAAAACGCAACCAAAGCTCGGCGTTTTGGTCCGGTCAACAGACCCGTCAGACACCCGTCAGTCTTTGTCTGGTTGACCGGACCAAAACGTCGTGCTTTGGCCACAACTCGACACTTCAGGGTGTGCATATAAGATAAAAAAAAACTTTATGGGGTGGTACACACTTGGTGTGTAGATAGTTTGAGCCAATAAAGTGTTTTTGTCGTTAAAAAATATAATATTTATAAATATTAAAAAAAAATGTAAAACAATAAAATGAGTGGAGAGCCAGCCGGAACGAGAAGCAGGCCCCATGACAACAAGACGTGTGACCCACCTTGTACATCATCAAGATCCAACGGTCCAGATCAAATCTCTCTCTGCATATAACTCTCTCATTTCTCACATCTCTCTCAGACACCCTTCTTCATCCCCCCCAAATTTCAGCCATTTTTCTAGGGTTTCGTCTTCAGGTATTCATCATCCTCCTCCAATTATCTTTTTTGATCTTGCAATAGCTACATTCTCGCATACAATTCACTCTCACTACTTATTTTTAGTAATTTTTAGATTTTGCATGCGTTACGGATCCACTTAAATTGTTTTTTTAATCGATAAACTGGTAAATTGATGTTATCTTCTTGAAATTTAAGTGTTTGATCAGGTTAAAATTAGATTGTTTTTAACTGATTAGGTAGGGTTGACTGCTATAATCTGTGTTTGATCATTGAATTATGGATCGATTTCCGGTTGATTAGGTTTAAATTACATTGTTTGCAACTGATTAGGTAGTGTTTGCTATAATCTGTGATCATTGTTTGAACATGTTTTTAAAAGATCAAAATCCTGAGTTTGAATTAAAGGTTAATTTTTTTTAAAGAGTTAACCGTCATTTTCGTCCCTGGTTTGTTCACTTTTGCCATTTCAGACCAATTTTAAAAAATACACCAGTTTCACATACGGGAAACGTGCCACTTCAGTCCAAAAATTAAAATCCAGTTAAATCAGACAGGTTAAATGAGGGTATTATTGTCAATTCATAAAATAAGGTGAAAATAAAAGACATATGAATTGACAATAATACCCTTCATTTAGCCTGTCTGACTTAACTAGGTTTTAATTTTTGGACTGAAGTGGCACGTTTCCGGTATGTTAGGGAGGAAACTGGTGCATTTTTGAAAATTGGTCTGAAATGGCAAAAGTGAAAAAACCACAGGGACGAAAATGGCAGTTAACTCTTTTTTAAAATGTTTCTCATGAATGTTATACGTATATTGATATAAACAATGTGAAGTTTTCACATTCTTGCATTTGTATAAGAAAATATCAAGTAAATTTGAGGTTAATCAGATCTTGTTTTATCCGTTTATCGTTTATGGTTCAGACGTATCGAATTTTATATATGTTTTCTTATTTATTTGGCTGCTATAACTTGTGACTATCTGGTTCAATATAAGATATCAAGACTTATGCTGTATATTATTTTATAGATAACATAAAATGGCAGAAAGTGAAGATATTCAGCCACTCGTGTGCGATAATGGAACTGGAATGGTTAAGGTATGTTTCTAGTTTCCTATAATTTTTTATCGCTTGCAAATCCGTTCACATCATGTATGCAAAATGTGTTTTATCTGATCCCGTTGGTTAGCAGGGTATTGGTGGGTCCATGAGTTTTTGGATTCTCATGGGTACAAATAAAAAAATTTAAAACTCAAGCGCAAGTAAATACCGATTAAGTTTCAAGGTCTTTTGTCTATATGGGGTAGCGGTGTTCAGAATTCGATTTGAATTCGAAAAAGTGGATATTCTACTCAATTCGATTCGATTATCAAGAATTCGAATACGAATTTATAATTTAAATTTGATATGAGTCAAAATTCGAATTCAAATTATACGTATTTATTTATTATATTATATCTATATATAATAATACACATATATAATGTTAATTTGGGCTATAGTATAAACTAATCCATAAATTTAATCTAAGTCCTAAAATAGCCCATTACCAAGCCCAAATAGCCCATAACAAATTTACATATTATAAATGAATTTGAATCAAAATGAATTTGTTTGAATTCGATTCGAATTTGAGTTGGCGTTGTAATTCGAACACAAATCTGAATCGAATTGTCCAGTTTTTAATCGAATTCGAGTTCCAGCAAAAAAAAAAAAAAATCGAAAATTTCGATTCGAGTAATTCGAAAATTTGTTATTCGATTCAATGAACACCCCTAATATGGGGTGAATCTGTTTATTGCAGGCTGGATTTGCAGGAGATGATGCACCAAGGGCCGTATTTCCGAGTATTGTGGGTCGTCCCCGTCACACCGGTGTGATGGTTGGAATGGGCCAAAAAGACGCATATGTTGGAGACGAAGCTCAATCAAAGAGAGGTATTTTGACGTTAAAATACCCGATTGAACATGGTATTGTGAGCAACTGGGATGATATGGAGAAGATCTGGCATCACACTTTCTATAACGAGCTTCGTGTTGCTCCGGAGGAGCACCCGGTTCTTCTAACGGAAGCTCCTTTGAACCCGAAAGCCAATCGTGAGAAGATGACTCAAATCATGTTCGAGACGTTTAATACCCCCGCCATGTATGTTGCCATCCAAGCTGTTCTGTCCCTCTATGCCAGCGGTCGAACAACCGGTAAGCTTTTTAATTTAGATGTGCTAAACGGGCCGTATTCACGGGTTGGCGGGTCAAACCCTACACGAACCTGAGTGTCAGGCATGTGAATCTAGAGGTGTACAAACCGTTTTTTTTTTTCAAAGCACTGGTTAAACCGATTTGGTTCAGTTTAAAAACCGGTTTGGGACAAAAAACGGTTTTTTTACAATCGGTTCGGTTTTAAAAACCGGTTTCAAATATCGAGAATACGAACCAGTGTACAAACCGCCAGGTTAAATCGGGTTGGAAACCTTTCGATCCTAAAACCGGTCTTTTTGTACATGTCTATTTGAACCCGAACACAACACATTCATGGGGTGACATGAACACGACCTGGTTAACCCGAATTTTTTTATTAATCCTCTAAATTTACATATTTACAAAAAAAAAACAAATGTATATAAAAAACATTAACATTTAGATTATAAAATTCGATGTTGAGCTGTTTTTTTTTTATTTTTAAATTGGCATAAATTACCTAACTATTTTAAGTTATGACATAAAAACACATTTTAAACAAAGAAACATGTTAAACAGGTCAAACCGTGAACCCTCAGGTCAACCTGAACCCAACCTGTTTAGCTAAACATGTCCGGGGTTTGACCCAAAACTGACCCGAACCTGTTTAGGCTAAACCTTAATCTGTGAACTTCGTGTCACACCTCTACTTTTAATGTTTCTAACGTTTAAATTATGTATGCGCCCTTGGTGTAGGTATTGTTCTGGATTCAGGTGACGGTGTTAGTCACACAGTCCCTATATACGAAGGGTACGCCCTTCCACACGCGATCCTTCGTCTGGACTTAGCAGGACGCGACCTAACCGACGCGTTAATGAAGATCCTTACTGAACGCGGGTACATGTTCACTACAACAGCCGAGCGGGAAATTGTTCGAGACATGAAGGAAAAGCTGGCTTACATCGCCCTTGATTACGAACAAGAGCTTGAGATCGCAAATTCGGGTTCCACCATCGAGAAGAATTACGAGCTTCCTGATGGACAGGTCATCACCATTGGTGCCGAGCGGTTCAGGTGCCCGGAGGTTTTGTTCCAGCCATCGATGATCGGAATGGAAGCTGCGGGTATTCACGAGACTACGTACAATTCGATCATGAAGTGTGACGTGGATATTAGGAAGGATCTATATGGTAATATTGTGCTTAGTGGCGGGTCAACCATGTTTCCCGGGATCGCTGACCGGATGAGTAAGGAAATTACCGCACTCGCCCCGAGCAGCATGAAGATTAAGGTGGTCGCTCCTCCCGAACGGAAGTATAGTGTCTGGATCGGAGGGTCGATTCTTGCATCTCTCAGCACATTTCAGCAGGTTTGGTTTCAACATTTACACGCGGGGCGAAACGATTTTTAATAGATTTTAAACAAAAACGTAGACTCTGTGGTAAAAATAACATTAATGGTGGGAATCTAGTCGATATTGGTTTGGTTTGTGATAGTATTGATATGGTATCGACACTCGATATAAAGAGAACTTAAAAAATAAAATCGCCATAAGTCCAAAAGGATGTCGACACATGAATTACATCGATTGAAAATCATAGTAATCGGATACCAGTAATAGTTTTATTAGTACCAATACCGGTACTGGTTTTTTTAATGGGTACTGGATCGATCGGTTTTCAAAGAAAAATTATCACGTATTTAGTTTTTATAAAAAAAAAACTGAGGAACGAAAGTTATAAGAGAATAAAACTAGTGGATTAAAGACGTATATTATCTATAGTGCAAGGGGTGGATTTGAAACTTGAAAAAGTAAAAATAAATAAAACATGAACCTTTAAATTTGGACATATGGACCAATGAAAACAATGTATTGTTAATAAAATTAGGTTACAATCCTGTGTATTACATGTTTATAACTTTGTGCATTTTGCTTGTGAATGCAGATGTGGATCTCGAAGGCCGAGTATGATGAGTCGGGCCCATCAATCGTGCACAGAAAATGTTTCTGATTCGTACCTTGCGTCGTTTACTTCAACTTTGTTTTTGTCGTGTTGATTATATATGCTGGTTGTTTTTAAGAGTGCGGTAATGACATTTGAGTGAGCACAAAGACGTTTGCTGTAAGCTCCACAATTCTTTTATTTTAATCTCATTTTTAGTAACCATATCAACTGTTTTGTCTCCATATGTTTCTATTTAGAGAAAGTTATGAAAGTTGCCGGTTTTCTTGAGTGTATGATCATGTAAGAACATTTTAATACATCATGAGATATGCTGTTTTATAGTTGCGTATGTACTTTTACGACATTTCATTTTTTAGCCTGATAAAGTATACCCGAGTACAAAAGATTCACGTAGTATTTAGAACGACAAACGAAAAGGTAGGCATTTGATGGTGTTTCATGTAGACTCTCATTTGACTTGTGTTGACCAGAATTGCATAACATGCAGAATACTGCACTTACATGTTCCAAAAGTAGATTTACCATTTTTCTGTCTCCAAAAATTAGACGAAAGCTTTTTAATGCTACACGAATCAAATGTTATGCGAATCTGGTTTGCGTAGCATTTTATTATGAGCACACGGAAATGCATATTTAAAGATACTCGACTAAAAGCATATGCGCAACTATAAAACGACGCCTTTACTCTTTACGCTCACGGCAAGCATAGTAACATGTGGTAGAAAACATGATTGTGACATTGCTTTAAGATACCATGATGGAAAAGTGAAATACAACTTTTGTGGAATTAAAGTCTTGCATTTGCTTTAAGGCTTTAATAAAATGATGGCATATTGGGGGGGGGGGGGGGGGGGGGGGTATGTAGTTGTCACTTTGTCAGGGGTTTACCAATATATTATACAAAAAGTATGCTTTGTTGTTTCCTTTTTGATCTTTACAACTGTTATTAATCAGTTATTCAGATCCAATTCTATAAATTATTTGAACTGAAAATGGAGATGGTAGATGCCATGATCTTGATTCTTTGACTTTTCTGAGTCAACCATCTTAATTTTCAATTTCAATATTTATGTGAATCTTGAAACTTTTCCTAGTTTAATTCTTCTACGTCTCAGCTTCATACCACATACTAGAAATCGAAGAAAAAAATTCGCATCAAGTATTTATAAAACATGTATTAATTTACCATTCGAAACAACAGGTTTGACTTTCAAAAGTCAAACACACCAAAAGTATGTATGATGTATCTGTACTGTTTCATTAGTATATTTCACAAGAGTATGCCAAACATGCATAAGTCTATTTCTAGATCATAAAAGTTTATCGTACCGCCTTTCATACCTATGTTGAAACGAGCGGAACTCTATCCCGATGCTCATCCTTGTTCATTGGGTGATCGTGAAAGTCCAAATTATCGTCTTCATCTTCATCTTCATCATGATGGTCATTGTTGCGATTACATTTGATATATATTTCGGATCTTGATTTTGTGAATCTTTTCGCAACACTTCTTTGAGTAAAACTACCGAAACCTTTGATCCCACTCGTGACCTTACGGGCTCTATACCTCTCTTCTTTTAAAAAAGATCGATCTTCTTCGAGCAACTTCAATATTCTTTCTGATTTCTCTCTTACCCTTAATCCCCAATTGAACCTAAATATAGATAAAAATTGTTTCAGGCACACAAGATAACAAACGTATAGTTGCATGCCTATGGGTGTGAATTTCTAACACAACACGAACATGAAATTTGCGGATCTGGGTCTAGTCTAAACAATTTCGGGTCGAACCTATTACCACATTTAGCCAAACAACTTTTGTTTGGGTCGACTTGATGGGTTCACGGGTTAACCCATTAAATTTTATACTTATTTTAAATATGTGTTTTATGTCTAACTTTAATTAGATTGAGTATTCTATACCAAAACTTAGAAAACAAAAGAAAAATAAAGTATTACATTTTATCTAAACGTAATTAATATATATTTGTATTTCTTTTTGTTGTAAGCAGCTATTTGTAGTATTTTCTTGTCTTAGGAGCTTTAGCTTTTGTAGTTCTTTTTTGGTACTATTTTAAACCCAATATGTTTTTTATGTAGATACGTGCATATCATAGTTATTAAAGCGAGCGTCCAGGCTAATTTTACCGATTTTTTTTACCCCGTTGATTTGGATTTTAAGACCCCCCCCCCCCCCCCCCCCCCCCCCCCCCCCCCCGATTTTTTGTTCAAGCTCCACTAGTTATTAAACACCCTATGCATACCTTTCTTGATCAAGATGGTGGAAAGTAGTCATCTCCTTGATAACCTCTTTATCACATTGAAATTCTTCAGAAATTCTCTCTGGACCATGTGTAAGCAAGTGATCCAATATAACAAGAGCCTTATAAGACACCCTCCATCTCTCTTTATCAAATTTCCATAACCTAAAACACCCATCAAAAGTTGCATATTTATTTCATAAACCAACTTTTTTTTAATACAAGAAATCACTAAATTTGACACCTTTTATGAAGAATATCAACAATTCTCCAGTAATCATCGACTTCAAACGCCGCACGCGATATTAATCCCATTGTTCGCGTGTCTGGTGGCCATGTATCTTCATCAGTTGCTTCTTCAGTCAATCTAAACATCAAAAACAAAACTTATAAACTTTAAAACAAAAACCAAAAGGCAAAAACGCGCGTTAAAAACACAAGCTCACAGCTCTGCAGGCGTAACATCGGTTAAGGCCAATCGTGCGGTCTTGATCTTCTCTTTGAAAAAGAAAGATGCTTGTTTTTTGAGTTCATAGAAGGAAGGAGAACCCATTTTTTGCTTGCTTTTTAGTGTTGCAGTTTGTATAAATACCATTTTATGTACAAATTATTAGTATATAAATGTTTTTTGAGTTGAATATGCCTAATTTAATGCCTAAATTAATTAGGATTTGCAACTACTCCATTACCAAACACACCCAATAGATAAGAAGTGGATTTGGCTTATGTAATGAGAATGACAAATGTTGAGTTTAAAACAAATAAACCATGGATTAAATGTTAGGTTTTGAGGCATTCAACATTCAAAAAGCTAAAACTTGATGATGTTAGATTTTGGCTGATTATGCATGTCTTCAAGTACATGTGTTTAAACTTTTAAGCTAATTTTGGTCAAACATTTTTGCAAAATTTATGTTTCCGAAAATACCCTTTTGCGGATCGATTATGTTTTCAACTTTTCATACAAGTAACGAGAAAGTTCACGATACTTGTCATGTTGATTCGTTTTTAATAAGATAAAATAGTTTCTACGCGTCTATTATGTTATTAACCTTTTTATATAAGTAACAAGAAAGTTCACGATACCTGTCATGTTGATTCGTTTTTAATAAGATAAAATAGTTTCTACGCGTCTATTATGTTTTCAACCTTTTTATATAAGTAACAAGAAAGTTCACGTTACTTGTCATGTTGATTCGGTTGTTAACAAACGAGTGCACAAACATTAGCAAGCACATACTTTGTGACAAGGTTGTTCATACAACAAGAACTATTCCAAAGAGGCCAAAATGAGTAACTTTTATTATCGGGTTAGGTTGGGTCAACCCACAACAACTATTTTTCTTTCGTTAGTATATAATTATTTATTGTGTTAAATAAATAATATTAACCAAGTTTTTAAATATAACTATTGGATAATCAAAAGAAAGAAAAACACAAAATCCTTGAGACATTAAAACCTAAAACTTTAACTATGACAACTAACATGAGAGCTAATAATGTTTTAAACACAACAAATATTTCCTAAACCACCATAGAGAGTCTTTCTTGTGGATTATGACTCGAGTCGAGAAGCTAGTTTCATCGATGGCTGATCAAGGGCGCGATCAATATGGCCTACTGTTGACTGTGGTCAACCAAGTGATCTTCAAATCATGATGCATCAATGCTTGTATTCCAGATGCCATTCTATAACATGTTAAGAACCCTTAATATACTCACCTACGATCCAAAGATGAAGCATGATCTTATATAATGTTGGTTTCTATTGGAACAACAGCCCGTCTAGCTCAGTTGGTAGAGCGCAAGGCTCTTAACCTTGTGGTCGTGGGTTCGAGCCCCACGGTGGGCGTGTTTTTTTTTTTATTTTTTATTTTATTTTGTGCAGTTTTTCTCAAAAAATAGAGTAAACTGACAAAATTGTCCTTAGGGTTTGGCCAATTTTGCTAAATCCTTCCAAAAAAAGTTAATTTTCTCATGACAAGAATACCCCTTATTTAATGTTGATTTTTAACGGTATTAGAGATATGGATGGGTCTGGCAACGATTTAAAAACCTTTGTAAGTAAATATAATCAACAAATTTAGTAGGCATGGGGAGTGGTGTTGTATAATGTGATTAATCCATACATATACACATGAATAATTCAAGTAGGACCATAATGACATCCTAATCTGACATTCTTTGCTCTTTGTGATGTGCCAAATATGTACAAATTAAATTTCAAAATTTTATGTAACCATCCTACCTACCACTTTTTCAAATGATAATATGTTACAACCCAAAAAATGTAGCCAATACAAAAACAGCTGCAGCTAAGGCATCTAAAACCTTCCCAAGTGAAGCACTGTGACCATAAGGAGTTGTCTCAGAAGAACTCGATTGTGACTTGCCGGAAGATTTGTCCGAATCACCAGAAGAACTTCCTGAACCACCGCCTTTCGAGGACGGAGAATCCCCAGAACCCTAAACAATATCAATTACAATATTATTATCAATAGGTCACAAAACTTTATTTCATATAAAACTTAAAATGTACAACTTTTTACTTTCTTTGGTGCAGTTCCATTCTTGACTCCAATGTCATAAACCTCCGTAAAATCGGGTTTGAAGAGCCCAAAATTTCGCTCCGCTAGAGATCCGGGCTTCTGATTCTCGTTGAACAATGCGAAGATGTAGATCTCAAAGTTTTTACCCGGCATTAATGGCGTACCGTCTTTAGATGTAGACTTTTTGATCATCTCTCCGTTGTATGATTTCGCATTTTCTACGTTCACCCACTTAAGCCATGGTTCTCCAAGCGACGGCCACCCTGTTTCCCCAACGATAATTGGGACATCGGCGTATCCCAGTTTTTTCATGGCGGAGTAAACCGCGTCCATCAGTCCGTCAAACATGTTGTCGTATTTGTTCCCGGTTTTAGGGTCAAGAAACCCGGGGTTGGGATGGAACAAAGCATAGCTATCGTTCCCCGGTGAGTACCCGAAGTAGGGATAGGGGTTAACCATGAACCCGGATTGAGTTTGGTTTAAGAACTCAAGCATAGGCTTTATTATGCCTGTGTCCCACCCAGTTCTGAATGCACCAGAACTAGGTGGGTCCGAGGACGCTAAGATACCAAGTGAATGTGGTGTTGTCACTTTTATCTCACCCATCCCCGCCTTTTCCAACGCTTCATGAAGCGTTTTCATAGCGGGGACAACATTGTCTATTTGTTCTTTAGTCCCCCAGTGGAGAATCTCGTTACCAACAGCAATGTAACGGATTTTCGTATCTGGGTAGTAGGGTTTGATTTTGTCTTGGACCCATTTTCCGGCTTTACCGGAGTCTGTAAGGGACGGGATATCCCCATTTGGGACGGTGATCGTCACGTAGATATCCGTTTTAGCAAAAGCTTTCATGATTTCACTATTCATATCAAAGATTTTGATCCGGTCAATTATTGTACTCTCTTTAAGGAATTGCGCGACTTCCTTAGGTGAAGGAAGGTTGTCAGCAGTCGTGCCATAGTTCACGCCGATTGAGCACACGTGCAATACGATTTGGAGAAACGTCGATAAGAGAAGAAGATGACGACATGTAGATAACCGTAGCGAAATTAGCTCCATTGATTCTACTATTGAAACAAAACAAAGAGACCATCTTTCAGGACTTACTTATAAAGACACAATGCCGAAAAATATAACACAATGTCGCAGAAAAAAAAAACGAGTCACAACGCAAATATAGAAAAGACACAATGATAAATAAAAAAACACAACGACGTGAACAAAAATTCTAAAATCTACAAGATAAACATCCAAAAGCAACAACCTAAAATCTCATATCGATGAGACGGTTCTAATGCCGCTTAAATGAGGTCAATCGGAGTCTGTTTGATACAATCTGATAACATTTTTTGAAAAAAACTTACAATAGTTAGTTTGACTGGATCATGGATTTCGTTGCATCCAGTCATGTTGAATCTGAACCACAACTTGTCCAACAATTTATTAACGAACATGCTTGAGATTCAAGGAAGAGGAATATACAATTGTAATTAATTTGGATGAAGAAAGGATGAAGGCAAGAAAATATTCTTGTATTGAAAGGCCGGCCGAAAAAGGATTTGATTAAGCTTTATTGGTTTATAAAACGTAGCAAATATATCGGCAATTGCGAATGGTTGATAAGGAACATGCATGAATGTAGGACTTCCTGTTAACTTGGAATTCGATCATGATCACAATGACTCATTTTTTAGATAAACTATATTTTCTGTGGATCAAATGTAGTATCCTAATCAGTGGCGGACCCATGATTTTTTTCCTGGGGGTGCGAAATTTTTTTAAAGATTTTAGACCTCTAGCTATACAAAAAAAAAAAAAAAAAATCGGTTCATAGGGGTCGGATCGGGTCGGGTCATGTAAAACAAGTAAACACAAACAAACGAAGTTTCATAGCGGGTCGAATCAGATCGGGTCGGGTCCATTTCAATTTTCAAACAATCAAACCCTAGTCCTAACTTCCTATCACATTAACAAACAAAAAAACATCAAAGTTCAAACCATCCCTACTTCTATTTCTCTTAATCATTAAATAAAAGAACAAAAAAACTTATCTAAAACATACATTGGTCTTTAATTAGAAGAATCCGGCGAAAAAAAAGTGGTTCAACCCCTTTCCTCTTGATAAATCGCGACATAACTTCCCTATTCATTGTTCCTTCCTAATCCTATCACATACAAAATAAACAAGGATCTTCAAGTGTTCAACCATAGCCCATGTTCCTTAATTTTCAATTTAAAATTTTGAATTTTAAGCCCTAGTAATTGTTATTTACCAACCAACAGTCATATAATCAACAAAACCACCCAACTAAAGACTAGAACAACTCAAAAATACATGAAAACATATAAAATTTTAAACCTTTTTAACAAATATATATATCTTTTTCTTTTGAAAAAACCCAATAAAACATCAAAACAAATCGAATTACCTATTTAAGTTCAATTTTTAAATTTCATTTTTTCAAACCCTATACTAGAATCATATAATCAATAAGAAATTAAGAAACAACAAACTCGTCCTATAAAGACTAGAACAACCCCAAATTACCTCAAAACACATAAAAGTTAAAATTTTTTAAACCCATCCTAAAATCTTATTATCTCATGACTCTTGAACAAAATCACATACACATCAAAATAAAAATAAAAAATAAAACAAAACAAAACATGGACGACCTGAATTAACCAGTTTGCAGCTGGAATTTTGTAATTGCCAGTCGGAATTATGCTGTCGCTGGGCGCTAAAGTGAGGCAGAGGGAGGGCGGGAGTCACTGGTAAGTGGCAGCGATTTGGGTTTTTTTTATTATGTGGACTGATTTGTTTAACAAAACTACTAGTTGGATTGGACTTGAATGGGTATTAAGTTATTGGGCTTGAATGGGTATTAAGTTATTGGGCTTTATGGATTAAATTTAAGTTTTATTAAAGGGGTTAGTGGGCTAACTTGTTTACATAGTTTGATCGGATTTCAATCAGTGTTAACAATTTTTTTATATAAATTCCTAAGGGCTGATGCGGACGAAAATTTTCAATGGGTGCGGTCAGAATTTTCCAAGGGGTGCGGTTGGAATTTTTCAAGGGGTGCGGACGAAAATTTCCAAGGGGTGCGGTCGGGATTTTTCGCGAAAAATACCACTAATTTTTTTTTCAAGGGGTGCGGCCGCCCACCCACCCCTTAAGGTGAGTCCGCCACTGATCCTAATATTCATCTACACCCTAGAAATGTCATTTCAGTCTAAAAAAGTTTTTTTTTTCTCATCTGTGTCCCTAGGGTTTCCAATTATTTGCCATATTTGTTCATCACCCTAACTTCATTCATTTTTAACGTTAAGTCAGCGATATTTTAGTCTTTATAATTCTTTGTCTCTCAAATTGGTACACATGGTATAGTTTTTAGGTTTTGACTCATATAGTCATGCGTTAGAAATTGTGTCATTTTCATGTGTAGAGACCGACTTTTATGATTATAAACCAACTAGCATTTTGCCCGTCGCGTGTTGCTGCAGCGTGTGGCGAATGGAAACGTGTAGTAAGACAATACACGATTCATAAAACGCAGTGTGTAAAAGATAATTACAAAAAAGTGCAAATCACAATGCGTAAAAGATAATTACAAAAAAAATGTAAAACACAAAGGTAGACACGAGGTGTAAAACATAATGCTTAAGACATTTCGTAAAACACAATGCAATGACATTTGCAAAAGTAGGAGTAGTAGTCTATGGGTTACAATTGTAATTTTTTTAAAGTTGGGCGGATGTAAAAATGGAGTAATGGTGCAAGGGGTAAAAACGCAAAGTCTAGAAAAGGCAAATTGTAAAAGCAGATGGATGGTGGCGAAAATGTATAAAAGATGTGGGAGTGGTGGTGAAAATGTAAAAGTAGAGGAGTGGTGGCGTAAATGTGTAAAAGTTGAGAGGGTGATAGTGAAAAACCAAAGTAGAGGGGTGGTGCTTGCAAGGTTTGAAAGATGATGATGTGGTTATGAAATTTCAAAATAAAAAGGGTTGTGGTGTCAAATTTTGAAAGTCAGGGTGTCGGTGGCGTAAAAGCCACCGACTTTGTCTTTTAAGACTATAGACAATAAGGATCTATGTAACAATCAATTACTCATAAGAATCAACCAACTCCTTTTTCATTAATCCCCAAAGAATTACAATGAATAATAATTGATCAAAAAACATTGATTACAAACTTATGACGGAGTGTTTCACAAGACACCAAAAAATGCAATAACTTTTTTTAACTAACACATGTAACTTTTAACAAATACAAATTTAAAAATATGAATTATATGCCAAAATTTAAACGGTTTAAGGATGTTAATCGCAATAATTTAGAGTTGTGTAACGTGTATTTTTTAAATTTATGTAACGTATATTATAAAAAAATAGTATAATCTTCTTTAAACTTAGTCATTGACTCAAAGAATATGGACAACCAGTAAATGTAGTTTAGGAAGAACATAATTATTTAGGGCAACTAAATCATCAAAATCTTGCCAAGTTAATCGGTTATTGCCTAGAGGGTGGCCACCGATTGCTTGTGTATGAGTTCGTACATCGCAGCAGCTTGGAAAGCCTCCTTATCAACCGCACCTCATTTGTGCAGCTTAATTGTCTTCATCAACTTTCATTGTTGGATCTTGTATATACTTTACTAGGTTACAAACCTTTTTATTACATAGGATGAATAAAAGAAATACTAAATAACTAGTAATGACAATTTATGATTTATAAAACAATAGTTTGATTGGCGAGGAAAATAAGGAAACGATGATTTGATTGCAAAGGAAAATAAGAAAACAATTAGGGATTTTGAAAAGAAGTGAGTCGTGGAACGTGGATCTTGCTAGGTTAATAGAAAAAAGAGGTATGTGCCACACGGCACCATTTTCACTATTTATCAAGTATAAAGATTGGTGGCATGATAGATGGGTCGGGCTTGATCAATAACGAGCCTATGCTAAAACCTATCATTCTCTAGTACATGTTAAAACAACCCTAACCAATTACACATTTTGGTCCGACTTTTAATTTTGTTGAAAATAAATAATGTGTTAATTCTAATTACAAACAGAACCAAAACCGACTCAATCATAAATAATGGGTTGAAACTGACACCTCTAATCTTATGACAAGAGGTGCTAACTTTGAACCTCTCTCTTTGAATCTTCGTATAAAAGTTGCTATTGGTGTTGCAAAGGGACTTGCATACTTACATAGTACTCGATCAAGCAAATGTGAGCTATTATGAGTTCAGGTCCTCCATTGTATTAATTAGTCGATTCGGTACGTCTCAAATGGATGGTTATTTCATAATAGTTCTCACTTTGTTTTGTTTTGTTTTGTTTTGTTTTGTTTTGAGTAAACTCCCATTTTCGTCGGCGAGGGTTGGTCATTTTTACCACTTTCATTGAAATAGTTTTTTTTCCGTATCTGGGTTCTAATAGTTGCAAAATCTTGTCATTTTCATCCAACACGTTAGCTCCATAACGTGTTGGATGAAAATGACAATAATTTGAAAGCATTAGAACCCATATGCGAAAAAACCTATTTGGACGAAAGTGGCAAAGGTGGTCAAACTACAGGGACGAACATGACGTTTTACGCTTTTGTCTGTTTTGTTCTACAAGTTTAACCTTTCGTGCTTTCAGAACTACAATGCAAAACTTTCTGATTTTAAGTTAGCGAAGAATGGGCCACCTTTTCCACATGAGGGTCTCATTGACTATTCAGCTCCTGATTATATGACAACAAGTAATATTATGAAAAGATGTTATATACATGTGAGTAGTAACGGCACATTTGACCCATTTATGAGTAAACGGATTGATTCATCATCCTAGTTAATTCACTCGAACATAGCTAACTACGGCAATAGGTTAAGTCATTTTCATCCAAAATCGAAATCTGGTCAGAGTGACACATACATGTAGTGGAACTTGTTAGTTAAATAAGGTCACCAAATAAAGTGGCAGGGGGCTGCTTGGTAGTTAATCTTTTTTTTTTCTTTCTTATTTTGTTAGGTAGTTTGTTTTAAAATTATTAATAAAATCCTAAGAAAATATCCAATATTTTATATGAAGCAATGTAAAATGGTCTATGATCACTTAGGAATATTATATGTGTATTTCGTTCATTTGATAAGTTATTGCCATAAGGGACACCCAAAATACCTAACTAGCTAGCATAGTTGCTGATCGCATTTAAACATTTATTTGAAAAAGAAAACAAAAATTACCACAAAAGTACCAACATATAACATTCAAACTCATGAATTGTTGTTACACTATGCAAATACAGAAAACCGCGTTGTAATATATTTAAATATGACTAGAGAGAGATCAACTATAAAGATCGATCCTCTGGAACAAAGTCATTCATTTTGCAACGGTGGAAAGATCGAATAAGATCAAGAACATCAAATGGGTGCTTGTTTCAGTGTCGGATCGAACACTGGAAATTCTCATCTTGTTAGTGAGTTGATAATCTACTAGTGATTTCCATTGGATATTGATTCTAACTAAGATCATGATGATCTGGTGTTTTTACAGGGAAGTCTACATCTGCCTCGGTACCCCCAAGCGAAGCCGAGATTTTGCAAGAAGAAAATTTGAAATCTTTTCGTTTCAATGTACTTCAAGAAGCTGCCGAAAAGTTCCATCCGAATAATGAGAGTATACCTCAACAAATGACTGTGTCTGAACCAATTCAATATGCTATCCCACAAACAGTTGAGGAGGTTACACCCCTTGAGTTTCACGAAACTCTTGGGGGTAATTCAAGTGGAGCAGCCAATACAACTGTTGAATCACGTGGTTTACACTTGTACAGTGGTTACATACTTAAGACTCCCTTGAAGGCAACCACTGTTGAGGCTACAATTGTAACCTCTGTTCTAGTGGGAAGTCCCCAAAACCAAGAAAAACGGGCATTTGTTTATGATGATTTGGAGTCTTCTCCTATTATCAAAACAAATACAACTACCACAAGTAGGAATTCAGATGATCCTATTAAATTAGGTGATGAATTAAGATATAAAGATTTGACGGATAGAATGACTTCAATGGAAACATCTATTGCTAATATCAAAGAAATGATGAAACAGATGATGGAGCTTTCTAAAGGTCAACCTAGCACTCATAAAGCTAAACCTTCTCCACAACAACCACCACAAAAAAAGTAAAAGAAAGCTCCAACACCACCTTCACCAATCCACCCAACAGATGCTGATACAACAAATGTATCAACAGATGTTAGGCAAACAACTGCTGAGACACCAGTTGTTTCAGCAGAGGTTCGCCAAACCTCTGCCATGATCATTTTAACTACACCACCAACAACCCAACCACCTCCAACACCATAAAGATTTCCCACACATCCACCTTCACCACCAAAACATACTCCTTCACCACAAATCAAGTCCACACGCAAAAGAAAAACTCATGTTGTGTTAGAAGATGATGAGGAGATTAAATCACCAATCCCCTTATCATCTGCCCCTGTTCAAACCATTCCACCCTCATCACTTTCATCCAGAAAACCCACTTCATCCCTTCCAATTGCTACACTACCATCAGTCATTCCCCTGGCAGCTCAATATCCTCTGGAGGTGCTCACTGTTAAAGGTGAGATTGAGTCATTCTTCCCACGTATTGACTTTGATCAGGTCAGATGGTAGTGTTGAAAAGCTTAAAATGGACAGTGCATATGATCTCCAAGATTTGTTGGACCTTCAACTTGAAAGGGATGATAAAGAAGACATGTACTCCCTAGACTTTGAACTACAATTCAAAGGACAAATCAGGGAGATGTTGATGAGAAATAAAGATCAGTAATAAATAAGGGTTTTGGCATCATCTGTTCTAGGGGGAGATTGTTGGCTTATGTGGACCCCGCCAAAAGAACAGATGATTGAAAGCCAAAATAGTATACAATCAACTGATCCATAATAACAGTTCTTGAAGACATTCTCCTCACAATGGCAAAGGCATTAAACAACTACTGCTACCAAAGGTCTGCTAGAAGCTAAAGTCTGCTGGTTCACAAAGTCTGCCACCATTGATGAAGACTAAGGTTTGCTGGAAGCAAAGGTCTGATCACCCTTTGATTGAAGAAGACAAAGACTACTGAAGAAGGTCTGCTGAGGTTCAACAGAGGATAAGGCTCATCAAATGTTGAATCAACAGATGATGTATATTAGTGTTTTGAATGTAACAGTGTTTAGCTATACCAGATGTTAGAGTTAGTTACATGTTGTTAAATGTCACTGTCTAGGTGACGTCAGCCTAGATTCCTCAGAGGTTTGCATTGTACTATAAATAGAAAAGTGCATGTACTGTTCTATTAGATCACTTCACCTTAGGGGTGTGCAAATAACCGAATTAACCGAACCATAACCGAATTAATTGACAAAACCGAACCGAAAAAACCGAACCAAATAAAAAACCGGTGGGTTGGTTAATGATTTTTTTGAAAACCGAAAGTAGCGGGTCGGTTATGGTTATCATTTTTTCCATACCCACCATAACCGAACCGAACCGACATGTAATAAATCTTTGTTGGATTTAGGACTTTTCACCATATTTTTAATATTTGATGTTTTTGATCGGAGATATTTAGTACTTATGGGTTTTTCATATCATTTTGTGGTTTTGTTTGGATGTTTATTTGACTTTATGGAATGTATCATATCACTTTATTTGAATATTCGATAATAATTGGTATTAATATTATAGATTATATGTATTCTTTAATACTATTTAATATACTAATATATACAAATATGCAATAACAATTTATTCCATGTTAAAAAAATAAGCTATTTTTAGCTAAGCTAAATACACGGTTAACCACCCATAACCGACCCGCTATAACCATCAAAACCAAATAACCATAACAACCATAACCGATCGGTTATGGTTATGGTTATCCAATAACCGATATCGCGGTTATGGTTATGATTTTTGGTCAAAACCGACCCATGCACACCCCTACTTCACCTTGATATTTTGTACGAGCAAATTGAGTGATCTCAGGCTGAGGGGGAGTTTGTATTTCATGCATACGTGAATCATTGTAATCTCAATCATTCAATTAAAGTATTCATGATGAAAGCAAATCTCTCATTGTATGTGAATTAAAGTTTATCTTCATTCCGCTGCATTATTCCCATATTTGTTATCATCTTACATCTTTCATCTTAAACTTTCACAAACAATTCAAACTCAGATCCTAGCAGAAGGTAATGTTGTTTCTTATCCGAGGCTAGAGATGGTTTATAAAAGATTGATAAATTAAGGTTTGTGTATAGCTTTTAGTGAAGGTCCCCAATTCATAAACAAATTATAGAAATGCAGACTGAAATCAAGAGATCAAGATTCTTGATTACGTAATTTTATTAATCAAATTATGAGCGTTGTGATCGATAAATAATGGTCCTGTTTATACTTGCACATATGGCCAATGGTTTTTGATATCAAACGACGCGAAATGGTTCAACCCTTCTGAATAAACAATTACAAATTAAACTTAACGAGTTTTAGTATTTACGCGTTCTTATAGTTAAGAAAATCTACATTACGCTTAAGCCCATCATTTAATCGTGAAGCCAATGAGTTGTACCATTTATGCGAAATATTACAAATAGTAAAAACAAACATAAATACTAGTGACAAAATGTGAAAGTTTGTTTACAGTCCATATTCATAAGTCCTTGTGTAATGGGGCTTTATATCACGGGGAGAAGGGCCATAGCGCCCCATAGCACCGCCCCACACCACTAGGGGGGAGCTATGAGGGTGAATTTTCTTGGAGTCGCGATACACATAGCGGCGTTACAATGTTTCCCCCACTCACACACATATATATACATAAATAAGTATGTATAATTGAAGGGTTATATAAAGCCTCTCTCTTACGCATTTCGCCACTTGTCGCATAACATCCCCAAAGGGGATTTATGACTACACATGGCCTAAATAAGAGTGACACATACATGTAGTTGAACTTGTTAGTTAAATAAGGTCACCAAATAAAGTGGCAGGGGGCTGCTTGGTAGTTAATCTTTTTTTTTCTTTCTTATTTTGTTAGTTAGTTTGTTTTAAAATTATATGTTATTATTTTGTAACATGTTGGTGCATTAGGTTGTTGTAACATGTGCTTATATTGTTTTATGTTTTGGCTTTTGTACTTTCATTTAAGTTGATTTTTGATGTACATTGGTATTAGTAAGTGGGTGAAACCTTCAAGTGGTGGCGAAATGGTAAGCAGATGATTCCTCTCTAGTATACTATTAATTTGAAACATTTGTGTGCATGTTTGGTTGTAAGTTGTGCTTAAATGGTTGTACCTTAATCAAATATAGGTTGTAAGTTGTCCTTAAGTGATTGTACCTTAATCAAATAATAATGGTTTCATTACCTTACCAAATTCAATATGTTTTGTATGCATGTATGGTTGTAAATTGTGCTTAAGTGGTTGTACGCTAATCAAATAATGGTTTCATTATCTTACCATTTTCAATCGGTTTGATCCATTCAAAGTTGTGTTGTTTTATTTGTAAATTATTATTTATAATAATATAATTAATAATTAATTTAGCCAAAATCTTGTATAAATATAATTTGCAACATATTGATGCAATGGTTGTTGTAATGTATGCATTATGGTTTGTATATATAGTGGTAATGATATATATTATATATAGATTACGATGAACCTGTCAAACGGGAAAAAATAGACGTGGGTTCATCGTAACGTGCGAATCCTAGATTAACTTAGTTATTTTATTCTATGTTTTACGTTTCGGTTTAATTTCTTCGCATTAACACCGCAACTTCAGTGTCGGTGGTCGCTGACAGTAGTGTGGCATTAATGCTCGCCCCCGCCACAACACGGGGGTGCTTAATAGTAGTTATTAATAAAATCCTAAGAAAATATCCAATATTTTATATGAAGCAATGTAAAATGGTCTTTGATCACTTACGAATATTATATGTGTATTTCGTTCATTTGATAAGTTATTGCCATAAGGGACACCCAAAATACCCAACTAGCTAGCATAGTTGCTGATCGCATTTAAACATTTATTTGAAAAATAAAACAAAAATTACCACAAAAGTACCAACATATAACATTCAAACTCATGAACTGTTACGCTATGCAAAAATTAGAAAAACGCGTTGTAACAAAATTAAATATGACTAGAGAGAGATCAACTATAAATATCCTCCAACTGTTTATCTTGTTCTCCAATGAATTTTTTAAATAAAGATCGATTTTTCAGAACAAAATCATTCTTTTTGCACGCGAAATCGAATAAAACAAACTACATCAAATGGGTGCTTGTTTCAGTGTCAAATTGAACACTGAAAATTCTCATCCTGATAGTGAGTTAATCATTTTGGTTAATGATTATATATTGATACTATGGTCATGAATTCGATCTGGTGTTTTCACAGGGAAGTCTACATCTGCCTCGGTACCCTCAAGCCAAGCCGAGATTTTGCAAGCAGAAAATTTGAAATCTTTTCGTTTCAGTGTACTTCAAGAAGCTACCGAAAAGTTCCATCCGAATAATGAGTTAGGAGAAGGTAGATTTAGTACAGTTTACAAGGGGTGGATTGATGAACAATTGCGTGTGGCCACCAAGCCAGGTGTTGGCACTGCGGTTGCTGTCAAGAGGTTTAACAAACATTATCGTAGTCAAAGTGATCAAGACTGGTTGGTAAGTAAGAAATGCAGGATTTTGGTACTTGGTGCAGTTTGTTAATGAATATATACTCTCAGTAAGATGGTTTTCTATTAATATTCTTGCAGGCAGATATGAATTACTTTGGGCAGCTTAATCATGAAAATCTCGTGAAATATATCGGGTATTGCCTAGAGGGTGGACACCGACTCCTTGTGTACGAGTTCATGCCTCGAGGCAGCTTAGCGAACCACCTTTTCATAAGTGAGTTCTTGCAATTATACCTTGTGAAACTTGTTTACTTAAACTTTCGCTATTGGATTATGTATACATATATTGACGCAAGATAGGCGGGTTAGGAGGGATTAGGAGTATGAATTTCTAAAGATGAAACGAACTGAACACGAAATCCGTGGGTTTAGGTTTAGTTCGAGCGGGTTTGGCTCAGTTTTGGCTTGGACTCAGTACTCACAAACACGTTTAGCTAAACTAGGAATGGTCGTGTTAAACCAGTGGGTTCTTGGGTTGATCCATGTGACCCGTTTCTTTAAATATCTTTTATATATTAACTTAAACTACTTGGGTTGTTTTTATGCCAAATATTTAAATTTTAAATAAATTGGCATCGTTTATCATAATTCATCCAAATATTAAAAATAGCATGTAAATTTAGAATTTTGAAGTATTCACATGTAATAAAACGAAATAAAATTACGCGAATATAAGTGTTATATCAGCTTCATGTGTTTGATATATTTTCAGGTTTATGTCGTGTTCAGGTTCATGTTGGATTAAGTACGCCAACCTACGAACACAACTTTCACTATTTATTAAGTATAAAGATTGGTGGCATGATAGATGGGTCGGGCTTGATCAATAACGAGCCCAGGCTAAAACCTATCATTCTCTAGTACATGTTAAAACAACCCTAACCAACTTACACATTTTGGTCCAACTTTTAATTTTGTTGAAAATAAATAATGTGTTAATTCTAGTTACAAAGAGAACCAAAACCGACTCAATCATAAATAATGGGTTGAAACTGACACCTCTAATCTTATGACAAGAGGTGCTAACTTTGAACCTCTCTCTTGGAATCTTCGTATAAAAGTTGCGATTGGTGTTGCAAAGGGACTTGCATACTTACATAGCACTCGATCAAGCAAATGTGAGCTATTATGAGTTAAGGTCCTCCATTGTATTAATTAGTCGATTCGGTACGTCTCAAATGGATGGTTATTTCATAATAGTTCTCACTTTGTTTTGTTTTGTTTTGAGTAAACTCCCATTTTCGTCGGCGAGGGTTGGTCATTTTTACCACTTTCATTGAAATAGTTTTTTTTTCCGTATCTGGGTTCTAATAGTTGCAAAATCTTGTCATTTTCATCCAACACGTTAGCTCCATAACGTGTTGGATGAAAATGACAATAATTTGAAAGCATTAGAACCCATATGCGAAAAAACCTATTTGGACGAAAGTGGCAAAGGTGGTCAAACTACAGGGACGAACATGACGTTTTACGCTTTTGTCTGTTTTGTTCTACAAGTTTAACCTTTCGTGCTTTCAGAACTACAATGCAAAACTTTCTGATTTTAAGTTAGCGAAGAATGGGCCACCTTTTCCACATGAGGGTCGAATTTACTATTCAGCTCCTGATTATATGACAAGTAATATTATGAAAAGATGTTATATACATGTGAGTAGTAACGGCACATTTGACCCATTTATGAGTAAACGGATTGATTCATCATCCTAGTTAATTCACTCGAACATAGCTAACTACGGCAATAGGTTAAGTCATTTTCATCCAAAATCGAAATCTGGTCAGAGTGACACATACATGTAGTGACTCAGGAGGGATTAGGGGTATGAATTTCTAAAGATGAAACGAACTGAACACGAAATCCGTGGGTTTAGGTTTAGTTCGAGCGGGTTTGGCTCAGTTTTGGCTTGGACTCAGTACTCACAAACACGTTTAGCTAAACTAGGAATGGTCGTGTTAAACCAGTGGGTTCTTGGGTTGATCCATGTGACCCGTTTCTTTAAATATCTTTTATATATTAACTTAAACTACTTGGGTTGTTTTTATGCCAAATATTTAAATTTTAAATAAATTGGCATCGTTTATCATAATTCATCCAAATATTAAAAATAGCATGTAAATTTAGAATTTTGAAGTATTCACATGTAATAAAACGAAATAAAATTACGCTAAAATAAGTGTTATATCAGCTTCAAGTGTTTTATATATTTTCAGGTTTATGTCGTGTTCAGGTTCATGTTGGATTCAGTACGCCAACCTACGAACACGACTTGTTTAGCAACCCTAGGTGGAAAGTAACACATTTCGAGTTGAAACATATCGTTTTCTAGCTAGTGCAAAACGGTGAACATATTACATTACAAACACTAAAAAAAGGATTAAAATACATGTTGCCCAACTTTTAACTCATCTAAACAACTTAATTAAAATAGACTCACTCATAAATACAAGGAATATTGGATTTTAATAATCCCAATTATTCGTCGTTGGCCGCCAACAGTCTCAACTTTAAAAATAACCACTGACAGTCCTAACTTTTAACATATTGGCCTCCACTGGACCCTGACTAACAGAACCCTAACGCCGTTAGTCTCCGGTTGCCGGAAAAAACGTTTTTTGGCCGGAAAACTCAACATTTTCGTCCCGAACCTCTTTGTAACCGTATTATGGATCTTTGGGAACCTTTTTCTAGTAAAAGCCCCAATTATTAAAGTCGTCGGAAAACTCTCTTTTCACCGGAAAACTCAACTTTTTGGCCGGAAAACTCAACATTTTCGTCCCAAACCTCTTTGCAACCTTAGATCGGACCTTTAGAAACATTTTTTCTGAAAAAAACGGTTTTCTGGCCACCGGAGACTAACGGCGTTAGGGTTCTGTTAGTCAGGGTCCATTGGTGGCCAATATGTCATTAGTTGGGACTGCCAGTGGTTATTTTTGAAGTTGGGACTGTTGGCGGCCAACGGCGAATAGTTGGGATTATTAAAATCCAATATTCCTAAATATATTGTGTCAAAATCTAATTTATTTTCTTATCCACAATTATAATCCTAATGACAGGAGGTTCTCACTTTCAATGTCTTTCTTGGAAACATCGGATAAAAGTTGCTCTTGGTGCTGCAAAGGGACTTGCATACTTACATAGTACTCAACCAAAAATGATAAACGTTTATTTCAAGTCCTCTAACATATTAATTGATTCCGTACGTCTCAATTAATGGTTATTTCATGACAATATATTCTCAATTTGTTTTAAAATCTAACCTTTACAGGCTTTCAGGATTACAATGCAAAACTTTCTGATTTCGGGTTTGACAAGAAGAAAAAGATCGATCCTGAATTTGTAGGTGCTGCCAACGCCTATGTAGCTCCTGATTGTTTACGCACAGGTAGGGGCGGGTAAAGTTAATATTTTTTAGTTGATATTGTGACATGTAAGTCCGTAAACGAACCAAATGACATTACTATTGTATTCGTACATGAACGCAAAAACAAACGTACTTTCTTGTTCTTGTTCAGGGTTGGCCCATAGGGTGTGCCGCGCATGTCCAAAAATTTTGAAGGGTCCAAGCATATATTTTTGTATCGTTTTCCACAAATAATTTTTTAATTATTATTTAACTGTTATACCTAAGATTTTAAAACAAAAGGAATGATGGAAGAGTTAAAAAGACTTTCGCCATTTTTTGTGGTTCCCCAATGAACCTCTCCACACACGCGCGCACATATATACATATATATATATATGTATGTATGTATGTATGTATGTATGTATGTATGTGTGTGTGTGTGTTTTCTTATTTCAAGTGCTCATTATTATAGTCGCATAGGGTATTCGACATCTAAGAGGAAGCCTTGTTTGTATTTATTCATTAAGATAACCGAATGTTGTTCATGTTAGGGAAAATATATAAAAAATATAGATATAAACAATCAATTCTTTTATTTTCCTCTAATAATCTACGATATTGTGATGAAAGGTCGTCTTAACGAAAAATGTGAGATATACAGTTTTGGGGTGGTGCTCGTGGAACTATTAACAGGGAGACGAAGCTTTGACAAAAATCTTCCATCAGATAGCGGGCAAAGGGTAGCCGAGATTCTTAAGCCTATATTGATTAACAAAGAAATGATCCTACGCGTCATGGACCCAAGTATTCACGGCCAATATTCTTCTGTTGCTGCTACACGAGCCGCCTTACTTGCAAACAAGTGTGTCATGACATATGCTAGACATAGGCCGAATGCTAATGACTTGGTTAATGAGTTGGAGCAGATTCAACACTTGTAGAAAACCTTCACAAAAATTCCTGCAAATGTACTAGTTCAGAAAGATAATGATAGTAATGTGTAGAATAATGAAAACCGAATAAGTTACTATATGGTATACTAGTCTAAGTACCCGTGTGTTACACGGGTGACTAATAAGAAAAATAAATACTTTAACATTGTTGACTTAAATATTTTAATTACACATACGTTGAAATATTAACGGAAATGATAGAGAGTACACCAAATAATTGAAATACATGAACACAACAAAAAATAACAACTCATTGAAGATCTCTTTATAAACAACATTAGTTGTTTTATTCGTAAGTTTGCCATTGTTGTCAAGTATTAGTACAAGTGTTGATACTTCCACATGCCATATACGGTCTATCCGATAATTATCCAATACATTACATATTTTTAGATGGTGTTATACAATTTTCGTAGTTTTAGAATGTTATCAATAATATATTAATAATAAAGACGGATATTTTCTATAGATGACAAAAAAAAAAATAACAAATTAATATATTATATTGATACGTGGTTTAATTAATATTAGATCAATAGTTTATTGATAATACATTAATATTAATATTAACACATGTTTCTAAGCTAATAATAAATAAAAAACATATTAAATATTATAATAAGTAAATAGTACATTAAAGATGATTTTTTTTTTCAAAATCATATCTTGACGACTGTATTTGTTAACCGATTACATTATATTTATTCAACCGGTGTAATACACAGGATTTTAACCTAAGAAAAAAATCATCCACCTTTAAGAAAAAAGGTTAAGCAAAACAAAGTCAAACATGCCTCTCTACATGACCAGGTCAAAACTGCAAGTCTTATAGTCAACAAACATAATTCTAGTTAACCCACCTCCATTACTACTACAAACATATTTTTTAACGGCCAACAAAATATTTTATTCAAATTAACCGGTCAACAAAAATGTTAACCCAGAGATATTACATAGTTTACCAAATAAAAACATTACATCACACTCCCATAGAGTGTAACTCGAAATTACATCAATCTTCCCACGACAACGCATTGCATTTTGCCCTGTTTTTAACCCATAGGAAGCCATACATTTTAATTTCATAGGGCTGTCTGCATGACCAATAATATTGCACGTCTCCATTTCCTTGACCCGTGGCATTTATTTTGTATATCAACCAAATATTTAAGCTCAAGAATATAAAATCGGCTTAGCTTGCACCAGGTTTCTATGAAAGCCCATATTTGTTGTGCAACAGTACACCTAACAAACAAATGACCTGCACTTTCATACATTATAAGAATGAGAAAGAAGAATGAGAAAGGGAAAGAGACACATACACTATTCGAATAGGCTTCAAAACACCGTAAATCGATTCAATGAATCCAACTGAACCTCCACGAACCTAAACACCAAATTAAACAAATCAACAAAACAATCAGTTGAATTATGATTAAAATAAAACTGCTTCTAAACCTGCAGATTTATAGAATTGTTGATGGTTATATGGATTCCACGGTCAGAAATGGAAGAAAGTAATCTGGTGATGAAGTTTCCCCAGAGTGGCTATTGAAAGAAGAGTTAATTAAGTTGCTAAAATCTGTAAGGTGTAGGTTGTGCATTCGCATGTTAGATTGGGGCGATAGGTTTGATTGGATCGAGAGAGTTTGATCTCAACAGACAACGGAAGCTTCTCAACCCCCGCTACTTTCTCGTTTGTTCTATTAGTTTAAACCAAAACGAAGCCAAGCACCATCGGATAGTTAAAACGAAAACTTTAGTCGAGGCAAATATGCTTATGATAGGCTCAGAGTCTAGAAAACAACAATACCACCATGGTTGAAGGGAAGGTTGCATGTAATGAACTGCCATCCTTGAACCCTATCATGCCAAGGCAATATCATCAACTTTATAATCAAATGTATTGACTCATCATAGCCTTATCAGAAAATACGACCTCTAGAAACACCGTTTTATGTCTTGAAATCAGACATTAGTAGGTCCAGAAATGGTAGTATGTCGGCAAAAAGAGCCATGCGACCATGAGAAGATAAAGCAAGGAGAGCACATACATGTGGCTTGCTCTAGAAACCTTACAAATAGGTCAGAATGGCATTCGACAAATAAATACCCAAAACTTACTTAAAGCCAAGCGTACAAATTGGTAAAGCTTTAAGAAGTTCCCGGTTAATAATATAAAAATATACGTTCTCACAAATATTTTCCCTTAGCAACCAACATAGCACCAACTTACACATTCAAGAAGCCTTCAGCTGAGCCTTGCTCGCCATCATTGAGCTTACAACATTAGGGCTTATAATAATCGGAACCAGATTACAACTTCATAAAACCTCTCAGATAAGCCCATGCTCACCATCATAGACCAAAACTGTAAAAATAAAGAAATAACCACAAATAAAAAATTAAGGACTTGCACTATTGAGGTCCACATACAAATCCAAACAACCAAATTCCCACCCCAGCTTCTAAATTCCCCCTGGTTATAGATTTCTAAAGAATATAAGACACTTAAATGTAAATTGTAAGGAAACTATTAATATTAATTAAAAGATAGATTTGCTTACAACTTGATATTAGTGAGGTTATGTTAAAGTCAATTGCATGTTAAAATCGCATATTTTGAGAGACTTATTTTTCCTGTAGTCCTTCACATTCATTGATCTCATGAAACATAAACCTTACGAAAATCAAAAGCATGATAAAAATCATAATGTTGTATGGGAAAACATTAGCACCAGGTGCTTACCTTCTCGTTGAGCTACTCTTTAAGTACTCTATTATCTCATGTTTTGACCAGTCAAAGAGAGTAGCATATGTCTCATATTAGAACTATATCTTTCAATAAATCACCAAAATACCCCTAGGGTGTTAAAAATATTATCTTGTCTATGATGTAGTTATGTGTGTGTGTGTTTTAAAAACACATACCTCAAGATCAAAGGACTTCTCATGTAAGTGTGCTTTTAGCTCAGAAACATATCATATAAAATAGGAAATTCAGCTTAGGTAGATGATTGCGCGACAATGGTTCAGAAATCGGAGTATATATAAATTAAAAAAAAGAAGTAACTACAACAATTTGTTTTGAGGATTAGGAATCAAAAGATGAATATGTAGATAACGATTTAGCTTTTAATTCATAAGAGCATACCCATATGAAAGTAATCTAGAAGCACGACGACGTAATAATTGACGGATTATGCAATATAAGGTTGTGTCACATTTTCTTTCAAACAACTTAAATTTCTCAGCAAAGAGAAAAGATCTTCACCATTCAAATACCCGCATCATAATGTGAATCAGTTCTCATGAGAAACAAAATCCAAGTTGCATACCTGGCTGAAGCGGCTGAAAACTTAGATCTTACAAACTCGAAAACTTAGATCAGCTTGTAACACCTCGAAAATTCACGTCCTATAATGTGTAGACACGTGTCATATGTTTGAACGTGTGAAAGAATGTTATAGAAGGACTAAAGTTGACAGTTATGGAAAGTATGTGAATATACGAGTTCTAAATGTCAACATTGAATAAATATATTGTACATTAACCCTACATGATGTTTATAGCATCAAACGAATAAATCATGGATCATACGAAGCTAAAAGTGAGAGATTACAAACTACAGGGGTTAAATGTGTCAACATGTTTAAGTTATACCTCTGAGTGACCTTTTGACAAACCCGAAGAATTTTAACGGTTAATTATGCTCACTAGAATGCACGATATAAATTTCATAAAGTTTCGTAATCGTATGAGAAAGTTATGATCAAATTCGTGTGCGAGGGGTTAAAGCGTTAACGTTGAAAGTTATGACTTTTCGGGTTAACCGGAAGTGTCCAGGGGCTTGGCAAAGTGGGTATGTAGGATCGTATTTGACGACCAAGTGAGTCAATCTGAGCTAATATACGACAGTTTGAGTGGCGGAAACAAACAAACTGTTTTGAATCAGAAAGAAATGAGTAGAAACAGAGTTATATCACTTTAATACGATCTTCTCATTCATATATTGACTTGACAAACCGGCAGAGTAACGTTACACTTCTGATGGAACTGTTACAAATGAGAAGGACATGAACCATATATATAGTATACAAGATTTCGCTTGAAATGAACAAGTCTAGTTCAAGCGAAATCTTGAAATAACTTCAAGCGAAACTTATGCTTTTGTCTTCAAGCGAAATCTTCAAACTAGTATTAACTATTTTGTCTTTTGTGTAATGATGCCATTTATGATGTCACTTTGATGATTTCATCATTGCATAAGATGATGTCACACTTGAACAGATCCGCAACGTAACCGAGACTCGACATAAGACGAAGACGACAGATGAATGCACCAACAGACTCCCCCTCAGATGTTGACGAGTCTTAAGTGTCGAGTCTTTGCATCTTCAGTCTTAATCAGTCTTTGTGCTTCACTCTTTCAATCAACATCAACAGACTCCCCCTTTCGGTAGTCTCTTCAGGCTCCCCCTTTCATCAAGCTTCCGTGCTTTTAGGATCGACGCCTGGCTTTCCGTAGCAACAGAATCAGAAACCTACACATCTCAACCTCTCGTAAGACAAAATAATTTTGATTCTAAAAGAATTTACTCAAAATTCTCAAACATATAACACACAATATTGTGATTCAAATTAATGAATCATCTAAACATTTGAGGATTATCTTCCAACTTCTTATCATCTTAACCAAACCAATTGTTCATCTTGTTTAGCCTTTGAGATTTTGAATATCAGCTTTTCAACATCAGTTGTCGAAAATCTTTTTGAATTTTTCAAAAAATTAGGCTAAAACACACTAAAATCTTTTTGGATTTTGTAATAAGAGAAATGTAATGCAGAAATGAAATATGTACAAACATATTTTTGTGAGTTTGCGAAAGAGGATCATATCAGTTTTTGAGACACATCACAAGCACCGTTAAGCTTTTAATCGTTTTAAGTTCTAAACGATTCACCTTGATTGACGATATATTTGTCCTCTTAAGCTCAATCTAAAAACTTTCGAAATGCTTACCGATACGTTAAGGTATATTAATTTTGCACTAAATTCTTATGGACCCCACGATCTCAGCATATCCCCTCATCATGCAATACACTAACTCAAGTAATGCCTTTAAACTTTTCATCAACTATGATTTGTGCGAAAACAAAGCAGAATGTTTAAACATTAACAATCAGGTCGATACTTCCGTATACGCAGAGAAAGTCCAATGTTTAAACAAAATAAGAAAATAAAACAAGTTGAAGTTGTTTAGGCTTTAACCACCAGGTCGATACTCCCGTATACGCAGAGGTGATCCAAAGCTTAAACGAAACACCAAAGAAAATAAAGCAGAACGTTTAGGCAACAACATCCAGGTCGATACTCACGTATACGCAGAGGATGTCCGATGCTTAAACAAAATAAAGAAATAAAACAAGTATAAATCTTTGCAAAATGAAATACACAATCACAGCGACTTTTCAGCAAAGTAGTGAAAGTTCACAAACTTAACCAGTTTTTATGCTTTTGGCATTCAGCGATTACTGAGTAGGTACACAGTCAAGAAGGACAAAACTAAGTACTATGCTTTTGACCATGTTTCCCACTAGAACTAGGCTTTTTCATTTAGGTTTGTATCGTTATCGCAAATCTACTAGTCTAGCTGAGCCTATCGTCACATCTTTAGTGAGATCGTTTATCACATTATATCTTTCCATTTCTTTAGCATGCTATGATCGTCCACTGATGTACTATCATTTCCTCTTGTTCTCAACAAAACTCATTTTTGAATTTTTCAATGTTTTTGACTTTTTCAAATTTTCTAATTTTTTTAAAATTTTTACTCCCCCTAAAATCAAAATATGTTTCAATTTTGATTTTTCGGAAAATTTGAAAATAAATGCAATAAAACTAAATTATTTGAAAATAAATGTTTTTGACATTTTCAATTAATTGTTCAACAAAACTAATTTTTTTTTTTAATTTGACCGTTCGTTCAATTAAAGTACATACAAACTGACACACCACATGATTACTTCTCCCAATTTACTGACAATCTCGTAAAATGTTTTACAAATTTCAAAGTTCACCGTTTAACAAATCAAGCAGAAACAGATTATTTCAAGTGAACTCAATATTTCGCTTCAAACAACAAAATCTTTTCAAGCTGAAACAGAACTTTTCAAGCGAAATCCTCAATTTCGCTTCAAAACACCACAAATTTCAAGCGAAATCTAACTGTCTGTTCAAGTCAAATCTGTTTTCCGTTCAAGCGAAACCCTGTTTTCAGTCCATTTTTATGTAAAATAATCTGAATTTTAATCTGAAACACTCAAGGGTTTGTTAAAACACAATTTTACACACACTATGAAAAAAACTCAGTCCATTTTGTCCGTGGAACAGTCCAGAAATCAGATTATGTGTAAAAAAATGCTCTGATTCAGGTATATTATCTCATAACTGGCTCTGATACCAATTGTAGGATCGTATTTGACGACCGAGTGAGTCAATCTGAGCTAATATACGACAGTTTGAGTGGCGGAAACAAACAAACTGTTTTGAATCAGAAAGAAATGAGTAGAAACAGAGTTATATCACTTTAATACGATCTTCTCATTCATATATTGACTTGACAAACCGGCAGAGTAACGTTACACTTCTGATGGAACTGTTACAAATGAGAAGGACATGAACCATATATATAGTATACAAGATTTCGCTTGAAATGAACAAGTCTAGTTCAAGCGAAATCTTGAAATAACTTCAAGCGAAACTTATGCTTTTGTCTTCAAGCGAAATCTTCAAACTAGTATTAACTATTTTGTCTTTTGTGTAATGATGCCATTTATGATGTCACTTTGATGATTTCATCATTGCATAAGATGATGTCACACTTGAACAGATCCGCAACGTAACCGAGACTCGACATAAGACGAAGACAACAGATGAATGCACCAACAGGGTATAAGTCCTAAACCCCTTGTAGGTAAATATCAAGGGGTCAAATTGCAAATATTAAGCTAGTTGCCCTTTCGAAAGGCCAAGAGACATGTTTGTGGAAACTTGAAAATGTTAAATCTGATTTCAAGGCCCATGCGGGCTGCGTAAAGGATGGTTAACCTTTACGCGGGCCGCGTTAGAGGCACAGATGCAGAAAGTGCGAACAGCCTCCTGTATTCGCACAAACTCGACCCAAAACGGATGTTTCACTTCATGTGCGACCCCTAGGCAACCCCTAAACATCTAGGGACACATGTTGATAAGTTATGGTCAGTCATAGCCTTGTGTGTCAACTTCCTACGGTGATTAAATCACTATATAAGGACCAAAGTTGCAACCAAGTTCCTCACACTTCATTCTTGCAATCTGATCATTTCTGGAGCTCAAGTCTGCTCTCAAGTGATCACATTTCGTGTATAGGACCTTGGTAAGTTTGCTAAACCTTCCTTAATTAAGTTTTAGCTTAGTTATAGCTTAAAAGTCAAACCGTCGTAATTAACGGTTGACTTTAAGATTAATCACTAATGGTCCAGTGATTAGTCGAATCAAAAGTAGTTATAAGTTGGTAATTATGTGGGTAATAAACCCTCAAAAGGGTTCCCCCTGATTCCCACTCTAACTAGGTCAAATGTCGGGTCAAACCTACTAATAAAAAGTCAACAGAATGTTAATTTTACAATTTATGCATGATTAGCAATGTAGAACATATACAACCTGTTTGATCATTAATATAACTTGGTAATTAGTGTAAGAACATGTCTAAACATGTTCAACCCGACAATTTCCTGTTTAGACCCGGTCTGGAACCGAAAGTCGCATAGTTTGACTTTCACTTTGACTTTTAGTTCTGACCCGTTGTGGTATGTTTTAGAAATACCTAAGAGCTTCATTTGGACCAGGTTACATGCTAGTATAACCCTCTGTGATTATACACCATGGTTCATTAGTTAACCGATTAATACGCATGATTCCGTTAATTGCCTATATGTTGACCATTATGCCCTTTTCACCTTAAAATGTGATTTTTGAAAATGTAAAAGAGTAGAAACTTTGATTACTGATATATAAACTTGTATGCAAAGTTTGACATCAGTTTGAGGTGTAGATTGAGAGTTATGCTCATTAGCGTAATTAAGAAGCTTTATGTTAATAAAACGGCGTAATTAGCGTATAGCCTAGTTAAGCCTACTTTTTGATACCAAACTTATTACCCACTGATGTAATATATTATTTTGGGATTTTTAAAGATTTTTAATTAATTTTTGGCTGAGCATAACTCATAGTCGTAAGCTTAATCCGGTAATTGTCGGTTTTGCCCTTACGGGCCATAAAATGAGTTTTACATATCTAAACGACTCCAAACCTTTTGCTACTGATCACATATGATAAATAAATTATTTTAAGCCTTCTGGAACAATAAAAATATCAGCTTTAAGTATCGAACCCGAAAATGGCTCCTAGTCGCCTAATTAAGCGTTTTTAATGCCTAGTATGTACTAGAACTATTTTAAACATACGAAGGGTGATACCTACTGATATTTGAGACAAATTATAATATTTTAATAGTAGGCAAAATTCGTTTAACTCAGACTTCAGTTTTGAGCTTTTCGGCTTATGTGAAATTACCAAAATACCCCTACGGGGCATAGTTTGGCTATAATTGATAAATTTCACATATATACTTTACCCTACTGTTATAACATGGTAAAATAAGTATTTTGGCAGATTATATCAGACCTGTAACTCAGGATACTACTTGAACTCTTTTATAACCTTTAAAATGACCAAACTACCCTACGGGGCATAGTTTGTGTTTAAATTCATTTCGGGCATAATAAATGATATCTTACTGATTTCACAACATATATGGAGCATATTAACTTAGGAAACCTGTAAATGGCTCTCATTATTACCCGTTACGCTTATTACTCGTTCGGTTCGGTTTATGTAACTAGTTTACATAAACTAGCCTAAACGGGTCAAACCTTATCGGTTTTATCTCAAAATCCAGAATGTGTATAATATACCCATATTAAGCAAGTCTTCATACTTGTCGGGTCTAAAACACATTCTATCCGGTCATCGCTTAATCGTGCGTACGAACCGTATCTTTGAAACTAACCGGTCTAAGCTTTAGCTTAATTAAAGACCCGTTAGGATTCTAATAGGTTATTATAAACCTTCGTTCCAGATTAGGAGTACCAGTAAAAGCTACTTGCAATTTGCTTATTGTGATTTATACTTTGCTCAGGTAAATACTTTTAACTTATTTTCCCTATACGGGCTTGGGTTACGGTATATAGAATACCGCTTGATCGGGCATCAAATCTTCCATCGTTGGGTGGTTAATTGAATAATTTGATCGGCTCGTTCAAACAGTCTTGTTACTTAAAGCCTTTGGGGGGTTAATGACCATGTCCCGGATATCCTTCGCATCATTTTACGAAATGGCCACGACTTAAGCGCGGGGTGTAGGCGTACACCCGTCAGTGCACAAAAGAATAATGTGGTGTGTCTATTGATCTTTAACCCGGACAAGATCCGGGCTACTGAACGCACAAGGAACATGTAATTCGTTCACAAGATTATATATTTAAATAATTCTCCCAAGTTAAACAAAAATGTGTATGCCACGTGCATCCAAATCAATTTTTAATCATTTTCTAAAATGAGTCAGTTGATTGTATTTACCAGTGTAAACTGACGTATTTTCCCAAAAAGATTAAATGCAGGTACTAAGCGTAATTGGCTGGGATTTCTCCTTAGCATCATTAGAAGTCTCGCAAGCTTAAGATGCCTGAAGTCTGTTGAACTGTTGTTTCCATTTTGTTTCCGATCCGTCTGTGGATAAACTTCCGAATATTGTGACATTTGATATTACAATATTAAATTCAGTTGTATTATATCTTTAAATTTGCTTCCGCTGTGCATATTAAATATTGTGTTGTTTGACTATTACGTTACCAACCATGACGTCATGATACTCCCCACCGGGCCCACCGGTGACACGTGGAAATCGGGGTGTGACAGGTTGGTATCAGAGCCAACACTGAGTGAATTAAACACTAGCCTTTTGTGTTTAATCTCAGCTACACAATTGCACAATTCTAAACTTTCGAGTCTAGACTTATAACTTAGGAAAATTTCCACTTTGTTTGTGTGTCCTTTATTTTACATATGTTTTTGTTGTTATCTCATGATATATTGACAGGAATTAAAAATGCCGCCAAGATTCTTCAGGAGAAGAGGAAGAGGCAAGGGGCCAATCACCGCCCCCAATGATAATGAAGCTGGACCTTCAAATGTGCGAGCTCCATCTACCACGGAGAGTGATGATCCCCGGCAGAACCGGAGGAACCTCTTTGAGCCAGCTAGACGGTCGGTCTCACATAGTTCAACACCTCCTAATCCTTATGGGCCTCAGCCGGAGTATGAGCCCAACAACCCTCAACCCTCATACATACCGTTACAGCGATCCTTATCGCACAACTCTTTCGGAGACCCTACACCTGTCTTCAGGGGCCGGTTTAACCCAGCCGATTTCATACCAGAACCAGCGGGTTTTAACCCACTAGGGCCAGATGACCATTTCTCAGGTGATCACGCGGATGATATGGACGAGGATACGGACCCCGTCGAGCCTGCCAGTGGTACACCAAACCACCCGATAGAGATCTCTGACGGATCTTTTTTCCACGGATCACCCTATGTTGGTCCGGATAGCTTTCAAGCTATGTTTACCCGGCACGAATGGTACTATACACCTCCTCACCATTCGTCGCCTCATCAGCAGCAGCAGCAACAACATGATCCCTCTGTGGATTCACGGTTTGTGGCAGTCACGCCACCACCTCCACCGCCACCAGTTCAACCGGCACCTCCGCAACCGCCAAGGCGTAGGAGATCTGGACCGCGTATGTCTACACGGGGAGGAGACTTCCATTTCAGCTCTCCTCGGCAATCAAGTGGCAGCCATTACCCGCCACATCAAGAAGATCCACAAATGGGTGGACCTTCACACCCAGTTGCACCGCAACCACCGCCTATGGGTTTTGATAACCCAATTCCGGAATACACGGGTTCCATGGCGTATATCTCGTTTGAACAGCCAGTGCACACCAACTACGGTTACGGTGAAGCTGACCCCTACATGGTAGCGGCAAATTACAACGCCTTTAACCCAGAAGGACCCTATGGCGCTCCTTGGGAAGTAGGGTACCCAACTCTTGGGTACCAGATACCTGCCAGACCAATTATACGGATGCAATCGCAGCCACCACGATTTTCTCCCCCAGAACGGGAGGAAATTCTTCATAGACTGGATCAGGTTGAGCGGGATTTTCGCCGCGACCGCCAGGAGAGACAAAGCTTCTTCCAAGGATTGACAAACCTGATCAAAGGGAAGAGCAAGAAGGACCGCTGAATCCTTCCAATTGTTGTATAAGCCCCTGCGTGGGTATGTATGTTTGTTTGTTTGTATTGACCCCTGCGTGGGTCTATTCTTCCATTAACCCCTACGAGGGTATTTTATTGCTTAAGTCCCTGCGTGGACTATTATGTTATTATCTGTGTAAGTCCCTGTGTGGACATTTATCGGTGTGTTAGTCCCTGCGTGGACTTATGATTTTAGCCCCTGCGTGGGCATATCTTTCTGTAAGACCCCTGGGTGGGCAAATGTTTATGTTGAAAGACCCGTTCAGGGCAGCGTGTAATCTTTTAAATTAATGGAATGTAAGTTTATAAATTTCATTTTGCTAGTATATGCATAAATATTATATATGAAATAAATAAATCAAAATCATTCCTTTTTGATAATAATCTGCCTATTTAAATATTGAATAAGAATCTTAAAGTGTGAAACCTAGCCTTTTGGGTCATTATAAGACCGGGCCAAGATGGTAAGACCTGTTTAAAAGATTCAAATCCCGGTTAACATCTGTAAACATGTTAACGCTCCTGGCAGACGTGATTCATTAAAATTACACACGTCATTCTTATTATTGGACTCTTCAAAAGATTCCTAACCCAATTTATTGATCTCTGTATCATGGGTTAGATCATCAATTGAGATGATCATATTTTGACCATACGTGGTAATGGAGTGCCTACGGGCCCTGCTCATTTCCAAATGAGCCAAAAGACAGTGGTAGCGATGACTCCCTGTCAAATAAAGGTAATGAACTAGGTTCAAACCTTCATGCTTTGATTTTCTGAAATCATAGCTTATAATTTATAAATGTCCTTGTGACTAGGCCTATTGTGCCAGTATACCTTCATGTTTTGATTCTCTGAAATCATAGCTTATAAATTAAAATGTCCATGTGACTAGGCCTTTTGTGCCACAAATAAAACTGTTATTGTTTTATAATTAGGATAGATTATGATAGAAATCATAAATAAATATGATTAATAAATTAACCAAATATGGTCTCTGTTTACCATGGTTAATGAATTACCCTAAGGGGCAATTCCATAATAAACTCCCAAATAAACTATTGTCCTTGTTTTCTGTAACAATTCAATTAAAATGGCTAACTCAGACGAGATAAATAGTCATCCAGCAGAGAACATTGATAACTCCCGGATTAATTTAACGGGTGCTGAGTTAAAAGCGTTGGTCGACGACGCAGTTACAAAGGCATTGGAACGGCAGTACGAAGAGTATAGTGGGACTCGTAGTAGGACCCTTTCTACACAGCCTTCAAAGCCACTGTCCAAGAAGGACGAACCGAAGAAAGATGATGATCGACACTCCTCGAACCACCACAGTGCTCCATCTCAGCAGGTTGTACTAAACCAGGGACCCCGTGACAAGGGTTGCTCTTATAAATATTTCGTTTCCTGCAAACCCCGGGATTTCACTGGGGAGAAAGGAGCCATTGACTGTATGACGTGGCTGGATGAGATGGATACGGTTGTGGATATCAGCGGATACGCTGATAGAGACGTGGTCAAGTTTGTGTCGCAGTCTTTTAAGGGTAAAGCTTTAGCATGGTGGAGATCTCTGATTCAAGCCACCGGGAAAATCCCATTGTACAATATGTCATGGGATCAATTTGTTGCCCTTATCAGGGAAAATTACTGCCCTCAGCATGAGGTGGAGAAGATAGAGTCTGATTTTCTATCATTGGTGATGACAAACCTTGACTGTCAAGCTTACCTAACGAGCTTCAACACAATGTCCCGGTTGGTTCCTTATCTGGTAACCCCGGAACCAAAAAGAATAGCTCGTTTTATCGGTGGTTTAGCCCCGGAAATCAAGGCAAGCGTAAAGGCTTCTCGGCCAGCTACTTTTAGATCCGTAGCTGACATATCCTTATCCCTCACTTTGGATGCGGTCAGGCAAAGATCGCTGAGGAATAAGGAGGCTGAGAAGAGGAAACGTGAAGATGATAGTTCACGCAGACTGAACAAGAAGCACCGTGGGAACGGTGAAAACAAGAAAGGATCTGAGTCAAGGAAAGATGGGCATCATTCTGGTGAGAAGCCCAAATGCAAGATTTGCAAGAAACAGCACTTTGGAAAGTGCAGACTTGAGTCGAACTCACAGACTCAGTCAAAATCTTATGCTTGTGGTATATGCAAGTCCACGGATCACAAAACCTTGGATTGCAAGAAGATGAAAGACGCAACGTGCTACCGTTGCAATGAAAAGGGGCACATTAAAACCAACTGCCCTAAATACACCAAGAAGCCTGAAGAGGCCAAGAAGACTAATGCTAGAGTCTTCAGAATGGACGCAAAGGAAGCGGTTCTAGACGACAACGTTATTACAGGTACTTTCCTTGTAAATGACGTCTATGCTAGAGTACTTTTTGATTCAGGCGCTGATAAGTCTTTCGTTGATAATAAGTTTTGTGAATTGCTGAAATTACCTGTCAAAACCTTAAATGTGAATTATGAGGTGGAGTTAGCAGATGGCACCCTAGAAACCGTCTCTACTGTGTTAGATGGATGTGTTATATCCATTAAGAACCATTCTTTTCCTCTGTCTCTACTTCCCTTTAAGTTAGCCGGTTTTGACATAGTTCTGGGTATGGACTGGTTATCTCATAACCATGCCCATATTGTCTGTAACAAGAAACAAGTGGTGATAAAGACTCCGTCTGGTGAATCACTCACCATTCGGGGAGATACCCAGTATGGACTGCCTGAGCAAGTGACTATGCTCAAGGCTTCAAAATGTTTAAAGAAGGGTTGTGTCATCTACATGGCACAAGTGATTATTGATGAGCCTAAACCGAAGATCGAAGACATCCCCATCATTTCTGAATACCCAGAAGTTTTTCCGGAAGAACTACCTGGTTTGCCACCAGATAGGCAAGTGGAATTCAGGATTGATATCATCCCTGGAGCAGCACCAGTTGCTAGAGCACCCTATAGGTTGGCACCCACGGAGATGAAGGAATTAAGGACGCAACTGGATGAACTGCTAGCTAAAGGTTTCATTAAACCTAGTTCGTCTCCTTGGGGAGCGCCAGTCCTGTTTGTCAAGAAGAAGGACGGATCGATGCGTCTGTGCATCGATTATCGTGAGCTTAATAAGGTCACGATCAAGAATAGGTATCCTTTACCCAGGATCGACGATTTGTTCGATCAATTGCAAGGAGCAAGTTACTTCTCGAAGATTGACTTGAGGTCAGGTTACCATCAACTGAAGGTTAGAGATGAAGACGTGCATAAAATAGCATTTAGGACTCGTTATGGTCATTACGAGTTCCTAGTGATGCCTTTTGGGCTCACTAATGCACCGGCTGCATTCATGGATCTCATGAATTACGTTTGCAAGCCGTACTTAGATAAATTCGTCATCGTTTTCATCGACGACATTCTTATCTACTCGAAGAACCAGGCTGACCATGAGAAACACCTTCGCTGTATTCTCAAACTCCTGCATCAGGAGAAGCTCTATGCCAAATTCTCCAAGTGCGAATTTTGGCTTCGTGAAGTCCAATTCCTTGGACATGTGGTGAGTGAGCGTGGTATCCAAGTGGATCCCGCTAAGGTTGAAGCAGTTATGAACTGGCAAGGGCCAAAGACGCCTATAGAGATTCGTAGCTTCCTGGGATTGGCAGGATATTACAGGCGTTTCATCGAAAAATTTTCAAGGATTGCTGCACCCCTAACTTCCTTGACCAAGAAGAAAGTAAAGTTTGTTTGGGGCCCTAAGCAGCAAGAATCATTTGATATTCTGAAGAAAAAGTTGAGCAACGCCCCAGTACTGACATTGCCAGATGGAATAGAAGAATTTGTGGTTTATTGCGATGCATCGCACACTGGCATGGGGTGTGTGCTTATGCCGAAAGGCAAGGTTATTGCCTATGCATCAAGACAGTTAAAGGTGCACGAAAAGAATTACACCACCCACGACTTGGAGTTGGGTGCTGTTGTATTTGCACTAAAACTGTGGAGGCATTATTTATATGGAATCAAGTGTGTGATCTATTCTGATCACAAGAGCCTCCAGCACCTGTTTAATCAGAAGGATTTAAATATGAGGCAACGCCGTTGGATGGAGACTTTAAATGATTATGATTGTGAAATCAGATATCATCCCGGCAAGGCGAATGTAGTCGCTGATGCCTTGAGCAGAAAGGAAAGGGTGAAACCCATCCGAATCAATGCCAAGCGCATGGAAATAAAGAACAGTTTGACTGAAAGGTTGTTAGCTGCACAGAAGGAAGCTGTGTTGGAAGCTAACTACCCTAATGAAAAGCTAGGGGTAACTGAGGAGCAGTTAACTCTTAGCAAGGACGGAATTCTAAGATTAAATGGACGCATATGGGTTCCAATTTATGGAGGACTTCGAGATGTCATCCTCCAGGAAGCCCATAGTTCCAAATACTCCGTTCATCCTGGAGCTCATAAGATGTACCAGGATCTAAGGGCAAATTATTGGTGGATAGGCTTGAAAAAGTCTGTAGCCACCTATGTAGCTAAATGCTTGACATGTGCGCAAGTCAAAGCCGAGCATCAAAAGCCGTCAGGTTTGCTACAACAGCCTGAACTTCCTACGTGGAAGTGGGAAATGGTAACTATGGATTTTATCACCAAGTTACCTAAGACAAGGAAAGGAAATGATACAATATGGGTTATAGTTGATAGACTGACTAAGTCAGCACATTTCTTACCCATCAAGGAGACTTATAGCTCCGACATGTTAGCCCAGTTATACGTGGATAAGATTGTAGCCTTACATGGCATACCTGTGTCTATTATCTCTGACAGAGATACTAGATACACGTCACATTTTTGGAAGAGTTTCCAACAATCTTTGGGCACGCGTTTGAATTTTAGTACGGCTTACCATGCTCAGACTGACGGTCAGAGTGAGCGTACTATTCAAACGTTGGAAGACATGCTACGTGCATGTGTGATCGATTTGGGTGGTAGTTGGGATAAGCACCTACCACTAATTGAATTCTCCTACAACAATAGCTACCACACCAGCATAAAGGTTGCGCCTTTTGAGGCATTATACGGTAGAAAGTGTAGAACGCCAGTTTGTTGGGCAGAAGTTGGAGATGTCCAATTATCAGGACCAGAGATAGTGTTCGAAACGACGGACAAGATTGTCCAGATTCGTGACCGTCTCAAAGCTGCCCGAGATAGGCAGAAGAGTTACGCAGACCCAAAGCGTAAAGCTTTTCACTTCGAAGTAGGTGACAAAGTGTTACTTAAAGTGTCACCCTGGAAGGGGGTGATGCGATTTGGTAAGAAAGGCAAGCTATGCCCGAGATACATAGGACCTTTCGAGGTTATCGAACGTGTCGGGTCAGTTGCCTATAAGTTAAACTTACCGGAAGAGCTCAGTGGAATTCACAATGTGTTCCACATCTGCAATCTGAAGAAGTGCTTCGCTGATGAATCACTGGTTATACCACATACAGATGTGCATATAGATGAGAGCTTGAAATTTGTGGAAAATCCATTGTCGATTGAAGATCGACAAGTTAAGAAGCTTCGAAGGAAGCATGTACCTATTGTAAAGGTCAAATGGGATGCCCGTAGAGGTCCCGAATTCACGTGGGAGGTTGAATCCACGAAGAAAGAAAAGTACCCTTATTTATTTCAGTAAATCTCGGGTCGAGATTTATTTTAAGGGGGTGAGGATGTAACACCTCGAAAATTCACGTCCTATAATGTGTAGACACGTGTCATATGTTTGAACGTGTGAAAGAATGTTATAGAAGGACTAAAGTTGACAGTTATGGAAAGTATGTGAATATACGGGTTCTAAATATCAACAGTGAATAAATATATTGTACATTAACCCTACATGATGTTTATAGCATCAAACGAATAAATCATGGATCATACGAAGCTAAAAGTGAGAGATTACAAACAACAGGGGTTAAATGTGTCAACATGTTTAAGTTATACCTCTGAGTGACCTTTTGATAAACCCGAAGAATTTTAACGGTTAATTATGCTCACTAGAATGCACGATATAAATTTCATAAAGTTTCGTAATCGTATGAGAAAGTTATGATCAAATTCGCGTGCGAGGGGTTAAAGCGTTAACGTTGAAAGTTATGACTTTTCGGGTTAACCGGAAGTGTCCAGGGGCTTGGCAAAGTGGGTATAAGTCCTAAACCCCTTGTAGGTAAATATCAAGGGGTCAAATTGCAAATATTAAGCTAGTTGCCCTTTCGAAAGGCCAAGAGACATGTATGTGGAAACTTGAAAATGTTAAATCTGATTTCAAGGCCAATGCGGGCCGCGTAAAGGATGGTTAACCTTTACGCGGGCCGCGTCAGAGGCACAGATGCAGAAAGTGCGAACAGCCTCCTGTATTCGCACAAACTCGACCCAAAACGGATGTTTCACTTCATGTGCGACCCCTAGGCAACCCCTAAACATCTAGGGACACATGTTGATGAGTTATGGTCAGTCATAGCCTTGTGTGTCAACTTCCTATGGTGATTAAATCACTATATAAGGACCAAAGTTGCAACCAAGTTCCTCACACTTCATTCTTGCAATCTGATCATTTCTGGAGCTCAAGTCTGCTCTCAAGTGATCACATTTCGTGCATAGGACCTTGGTAAGTTTGCTAAACCTTCCTTAATTAAGTTTTAGCTTAGTTATAGCTTAAAATTCAACCCGTCGTAATTAACGGTTGACTTTAAGATTAATCACTAATGGTCCAGTGATTAGTCAAATCAAAATTAGTTATAAGTTGGTAATTATGTGGGTAATAAACCCTCAAAAGAGTTCCCCCTGATTCCCACTCTAACTAGGTCAAATGTCGGGTCAAACCTACTAATAAAAAGTCAACAGAATGTTAATTTTACAATTTATGCATGATTAGTAATGTAGAACATATACAACCTGTTTGATCATTAATATAACTTGGTAATTAGTGTAAGAACATGTCTAAACATGTTCAACCCGACAATTTCCTGTTTAGACCCGGTCTGGAACCGAAAGTCGCATAGTTTGACTTTCACTTTAACTTTCAGTTCTGACCCGTTATGGTATGTTTTAGAAATACCTAAGAGCTTCATTTGGACCAGGTTACATGCTAGTATAACCCTCTGTGATTATACACCATGGTTCATTAGTTAACCGATTAATACGCATGATTCCGTTAATTGCCCATATGTTGACCATTATGCCCTTTTCACCTTAAAATGTGATTTTTGAAAATGTAAAAGAGTAGAAACTTTGATTACTGATATATAAACTTGTATGCAAAGTTTGACATCAGTTTGAGGTGTAGATTGAGAGTTATGCTCATTAGCGTAATTAAGAAGCTTTATGTTAATAAAACGGCGTAATTAGCGTATAGCCTACTTTTTGATACCAAACTTATTACCCACTGATGTAATATATTATTTTGGGATTTTTAAAGATTTTTAATTAATTTTTGGCTGAGCATAACTCATAGTCGTTAGCTTAATCCGGTAATTGTCGGTTTTGCCCTTACGGGCCATAAAATGAGTTTTACATATCTAAACGACTCCAAACCTTTTGCTACTGATCACATATGATAAATAAATTATTTTAAGCCTTCTGGAATAATAAAAATATCAGCTTTAAGTATCGAACCCGAAAATGGCTCCTAATCGCCTAATTAAGCGTTTTTAACGCCTAGTATGTACTAGAACTATTGTAGGTCCCTGAATCCCGTATGGATCGTAACAAGACTGTTAATCTATCAAGGGTGCGGAATCCCCTTGATTGATCTTCGAACACAGAAACAAGATTATGTAGAAGAACAGGAACCGAACACACAAACACGCAAACTTTCAAACTGATCTTCTATGATTATCAAACCCTTTGAAGCGTTTTACAATCACTAAGATCTACAAGAACCTAACAGCCGATTTCTGTTTTGTTCTTAACCTCTCAAACTTGAATGCTCTCTTACAATCTCCAAAAGGCTCTCAAGTTGTCTAAAGTGTCTAACCCTAAAACTCAAGACTAAGGCTGTTTATATACACACAGCCAAGATCTCGAATTGGGCTTTGCCCATATTACATTTGTCACATAAACTTGGGCCTAAAACACTTAGTACAAACTTGGACTGATTGGGCTTTATAGAACTCGTTTTTCTTTAAGTCTTCATGATCCAATCTTCTGTTTAATATCCAAAGACCAGTCCAAAACTGTTGTCATATAACATGCACCAACAAACTCCCCCTTGACAATAGCTTGCAAAGGAAACTTTAGTCTTCAGAATCTCACATTCTTTGGTCTTTGGATAGCGTCAGCTTCAACATGAATTCTGTCTTTGTCAGCAACATCTTTGTCAGCAACAGACTCCCCCTAAGCTGATGCATCCAATCACCAAATCTTCCAAGTTTTGATTCAGCATTCAATGTAAGTCTTCACAGCATCCACTCTGCATTGTAGAAGGAGGATTCTACCAAGCAGCAACAAACTCCTCCTCTCTTCACAGCAACTTCTCATCAACAAACTGCTTCAATCTGTATACTATAAAACAAACATCTCGAGAAACCATAAGAATTTTTCAACATAGTTAAAGAATTGTTATTTTACTAGAGATAGTTAAACTGTATCAGATTAAGCATTTTCCAATTAAGCACCAACACGCACAAATTTTAACAAACACCTTATAACCTGCATGATTTAAAAATTTTTGAACCCACTTTCTAACACAGTCTCCCCCTTTCAGTAACAACTCCTCCAAGAATAACAGTTTTCCGTACATTAAGAATTTTAACAGAAAAAGACACTATTTTTGGATTTTTATATTTTCAAATGTAAAGACTGAAAGCAGTAAATAAATATTTACAGACATTCTTTTTGCGAGTTTCGAGGGTAAGAGAATCATATCAGTGTACGGTCATGTCAAAACGCTCTTGTTGTTCTTTTAGTTAACATTTAGATAAGCATCCTATAACGATTATCGGTATTGTTGTCCACATAAGCTCAACTTATCATATGTAATCATGGCGAGGGGATACGTTAAGGTATGATTTATACTTACCGACCGGTGTTCATCCACATCACGACACATTCCCGTATCAAGGTATGCACGAGGGTTCATCTTACCGGTGAGTATACCGATTATCATCTGTTTGACCGTATATGATGTGAGAAACTCACTTATTTTGATTGAAAACAAGCCCTATGTGATAGAATCACTTATTGATGAGGGACTTGATTTTCAGATGCATGAGGGCACAGGAGCAAGTCCGTGAACAGGTCAGTACTTTCGTACAGCAGAGAGACGAACTTGACTCCCGGATAAATGTGATATTTTATCACTTATTTTGGGGACATGTGATTGTTGATCACTTATTGAGGTCGAATGCAATATGTACACGTATGTATGATATCATGGAAGATCTAGACTTGCGTCCCTGTTATTTTTCGGTAAAAGATACAACCATGATACCCAGATGATAAGCAGCATAAAGACCGAATATCTCAGAACCTCGGCAATCTCTCAAACGAAATTTCGGTACTAAGACCATATGCCAATGAATGGTTCCCACCTGGTCTTCAGTCGATTTTAGTTTATATCACCCTGCACACTTTAAAATGATTGTGAGCCTACCGATACATCTTATATAGAGCTGCTTAGCATATTTCATTTAAGGTTTAAAGAGGTTTAGACAGACCACTGATGTACTATCATTTTCTCTTTTGCTCGCCAGGAAACTCATTTTTGCTTTTCTATTGTTTTTGTGTTTTTGAAATTTTTCGATGTTTTTGTATTTTTGATTTTTAAGAAAAACAGTAAACTATTTACAAAAATTCTTATGAAAAACCAGTTATTCAGGATTCCTCATCCCATTGAGTTCGACTAAGTGTTCAAAGCGAGCTCGATCAAAAGCTTTTGTGTAAAGATCAGCAAGGTTATCTTCTGTGTCGACTCGGTGCAATTCAATTAATCATTTTTCAGCACAATCCCGTATAAAGTGATGACGTATGTCAATGTGTTTTGTTCTACTGTGCTTTACGGGATTGTTTGTGATTGATATAGTGGCATTATTATCTATCATAATAGGAGTACGAGTGAAATCCAAACCGTAATCGCGCATCTGCTGTTGGATCCAGAGAACCTGAGAGCAACAGCTACCCGCAGCAATATATTCAGCTTCACACGTAGAGGTAGACACACAGGATTGCTTCTTGCATTGCCAAGACACGATCCTGCCTCCTAAGAACTGACAACCACCTGTTGTAGACTTCCTGTTTGATTTGCATCCTCCAAAGTCTGAATCAGTGTAAGCAACGAACCTCAAATCACTATCAGCTGGATACCACAACCCAAGTTTAGGTTTCCCCTTCAAGTAACGAAGAATCCGCTTCACTGCTTTCATATGTGACTCCTTTGGATTTGCCTGATATCTGGCACACAAGCATACGGCAAACATGATGTCGGGTCTTGAAGCAGTCAAGTACATTAGAGAACCAATCATCGCCCTGTATTGAGTTGGATCAACATCTTCAGTGCTTTCATGATCTGGGCCGAGATTGTGGTTCTCACAAATGGGTGTGTTGAAAGTAGAGCAATCATTCATTTTGAATCGAGTCAAAATGTCATACACATACTTTGTTTGATGTATAAACATTCCATCCTCCTTCTGTTCAACTTGTAATCCCAGAAAGTAAGACAGCTCACCCATAGCACTCATTTCAAACTTGCTCTTCATCACCTGTTCAAATTCCTTACACATGTTTTCGTCAGATGACCCAAAGATGATGTCATCCACGTATACCTGTACCAGCAGAAAATCTTCCTTCTTTCTCTTAATGAACAGTGTACCATCAATCTGACCTCTTTCAAAACCATTTTTGACCAGATGTGTAGACAGTGTCTCGTACCATGCCCTGGGAGCTTGATGTAACCCATACAAAGCCTTATCAAGTTTGTACACTCGATCTGGATAGTCTGGATCAACGAACCCATCTGGTTATGAGACATACACCACTTCTTGGACTTTCCCGTAAAGAAATGCACTCTTCATGTCTAGTTGGTAAACTTTGAAGCCCTTGAATGAAGCAAAAGCCAGAAACAAACGAATTGCCTCCAGCCTCGCCACTGGTGCAAACACCTCATTGTAATCAATCCCCTCTTGCTGATTAAAGCCTTTGACAACCAACCGAGCTTTGTTGCGTGTGACAATACCTCTTTCATCTTTCTTGCACCTAAATACCCATTTGGTGCCAATCTCTCTCTCACCTTTTGGAAGGTCCACCAATTCCCAAACCTTCAACTTAGCAAACTGGGCCAATTCCTCTTGCATAGCTTCAACCCATGAATTGTCTTTAAGAGCCATATGAATGTTCTTCGGCTCCTCTTGGGAAATAAAGCAACTATACAAGCACTCGTTCACTATCCCAGTCTTCTCAGTTGAAACAAATAACCCAGAATTCGCTTCTATGCTTCTTCTAGTCTGAACACCTGCAGTAGGATCTCCAAGTATCATGTCAACTGGATGATCTCTATTTGCTCGTGTAGTAGCAACAGCATCGACTTCTAGATTATCACCCAGGTTTGATCCAACCTCCCCCTGAATATTTTGATTTGCAAACGGATTAATGAAATCCTCCCCCTGAAAGGGTTCAGAGTCACTATCGCTTGAATCAGGATCAGCAGCACTTTGGGAAGTTCCCAGAGCATCTGACATATCTACATTCGATCTAGGCATAAATTCACCTTCATCGTCTTCACCAATCACTGTTTGAATCAGCTGAGAAGCATCTGCATCAGAAACCTCAGGAATATTAAATGATTTAAACACACTATCATAATCATATAATATAGCAGGACCACTCGTTGATTGTTGAGGTTTGTAAGAAGTAATTTCTACATTAAAGACAACCTCAATTTTACCAGTTTTGAGATTAAAAACCCTTTTATTCGGTGTGCCAGGTACGTAACCTAGAAAGTAGCCTTCATCTGCCACCTCACCGAATTTTTGTTTATCTTTGTTTCGCACAATGGTGCAGGGTAATCCAAATGGTTCAAAGCCTGTTAAGTTTGGTTTTTCATTAAACATTAACTCATGACAAGTTTTGTTAAAACGTTTAACGGTCAAAACTTTGTTTAGGACGTAGCAAGCTGTATTCACAGCTTCTCCCCAGAAAAGAACTGGCAGCTTTGAATCTGAAAGCATCGTCCTAGCGGCTTCAATCAACGTCCTGTTTTTCCTCTCAGCGACTCCATTTTGCTGAGGAGTGTAAGGAGCAGAATATTGATGTTCAATTCCCTTTCTAAGACAGTAGAGATCCAGAATCCGATTCTTGAACTCCGTGCCATTATCACTCCTTATCCTCTTAATCCTTGCATCATGGACGTTTTCCAATTTCGTAAAAAGATCTATCAGCATCTCCGCTGTCTCATCCTTGTGTTGTTTTCCCTTTTGACATGGAAGACATTTATCTTCCACTTGAAACCTCAGCAATGGAACCCCTTTCACTAGCTCATTCTTTATGATATAATTCATTTTGCAGTAGTGAATGTGGGCCATGCGTCTGTGCCACAACATAGATTCAGCTTCAGGTGCTTTTGACAGTAAACACGCCACCGCAGCAGTTGGATCCTTGGCACCCATGTCCATGACATAAGTATCATTTTTCCTTGGTGCACGCATAACTATTCAATCGTCCGGAATGACCAAACCCGGTTTCAACACCAATGCCTCAGTATTTGTAAAATGGACCGAGTGACCCTTGTCGCAGACTTGTGAGACGCTCATCAGATTGTGTTTAAGCTGCTCAACATAGTTCACTTTGTCCAAAGTGATCTTCCCATTCGTCACTTTTCCTCGTCCAGTAATCCTACCACCTTTAGCACCAGCAAAATTTACATGTCCACCATCAAATTCTTCAAATTCAGAAAACAACCTCGCATCCCCCGTCATGTGCCTGGAGCAGCCACTATCAACATACCATAAGTTGATAATCCTCCTTAGCAGCTCCTGCACACACCAACCGAAAGATTAGTTAGATTGGGGGACCCAAGCCTTAATGGTCTTGGGTCTTCCAGATTCATCAACTACAGGAACATCCATCCAGTATCCATCACTCCTAGCTGGAGTCTTAGATCTTGGGCCTGTTGATGGAGATGGGGCATGATTTCTATAAGGTCTCTGGTCCTGAGGGTACCTATTTGTGTTTGGACTATGTGACCTTTGAAAATTTTGATTTTGATTCCAAGAACCTTGATTGTAATTTCTAAAGCCATTGTTATAAAAAGTTCGACCACCATTATTTTGGTATCGATTTTGATATTGACCTTGACTTCTGAAATTATTTGAATTTTGATTATTCATTTTTGGTGTGTTACTTCTAGGTCTTTCATATCTGCCTGATGTAGATTCAGGCTGAAATCTTGGTTGATTTCTTTGGAAACGAGGAACTTGTGGAGTTCCTTTTTCAGCCTTATCTACACCACCAGCAACACCCGGTTGTTGCTTTGGAGCAGATTTGTTTGGAGAATTTGAGACTTTCTCCTCATTATCACCTTGCTTCTCAGGTGATTTCCCTCTTTGTTTCTCACTAACTTGTGCTTCAACCTTTTTGTTAGGACAGCAGCTAGCTACATGTCCTTTTGTGTGACATTTGAAGCACGATCTCTTTTTCGAAGACTTCTCAGTTGAAGCCTTTGAACTAGATTCTGGTTCTGATGATGATGCCTTAGAAGGATTTGGTTCAGTTTGCTTAGTTTCAAGATTTTCTATGTTCTTATTTTTTGCAAACTTTAAATTTGATTCGTTTTCAATAACGGTTGTTTCGTTTTTCATGTCACTTCCTTGAACAAAATTAACCTTTTTAACAAAAGTTGGATTTTTATTCGTAGGATTTGAGTTTTTCTTTTTCAAAACAGGTTTGCTGTTATTTTCCTTCTTAGCATCATTATCTTCAGACACATCACCTTGACTGGATGTGAAACTACTTGGTGATGTTGACAGACAGTCTGTAAGCTCATCCTCATCAGGTAGGAAAGAATAGTCATGACTAAGAGGAGGTGGGACTTCATTAAAGCCCTGGAATCCCACACTTGTCTTGTCATTACTCTTCTTTAACCCACCCATCATATGTTTCATAACAAAAGTAGAATCTCTGAATTGACCTAACTTCTTTTCAAGTTCAACAATTTTAAGTCGTGCATCTGACAACTCTTTGTTTTTATCAGAAATCACTTTTGTTTTCTCAGCCATCATGTCATGAGCTAAGTCTATGACTTGAAGTTTTTCATTTAATTTGCAGGTCAAAGCTTCAATTTCAGCTTCATAGCCTTTTATCTTTTTCAAATATGATGACTCGTTTCTTTTAGCAAAGAAATTTGATTCTTTTACGTTAGACATTTCGCTCACAAGACTTTTGTTTTGAGTTGACAATTTGTCAACTTCACCCTGTAGTTCACGACACTTTAAACAAACAGAAGTGGCAGAGTTACTTACCTCTCCTGTCGATTTGTCTGAGTTGGCCATGAGAGCAGCAAGTTGAGCTTCCATTCTTTTGATGATTTCATCTTTCTTATCAGCTTCCATTTCATGCTCAGACTCTGGCTTTTCCTCTTCAGCATCTGTTGTCTGATCAGCCTTATCTTCCTCAACTTCACTCTTCTTCTCAACTTTAGCCTCATCTACTGTAGCTTCACCATCATTGACTAGAGTGATCTCTGCCATGAATGCTTGTGTGACATTTTCATCATTTTCTAAGTGAATGCTCCAGTCATATGATCCTTCTCTTGCAGTAGATATCAACGCCCTTGAGTTAGAGTTGTTCGATGCATTCCGATTGTTTGAACTTTAATTCGTATTCTCATGCTTTTGTTTTTGACATTCCCTAGCGAAATGACCATAACTCTGACAGTTAAAGCACCTGACTTTGGTCTTGTCAAAACCTACGCTCTTTCCTACAAACTTCCTTCCAGTTCTGTTCATGAACCTCTTCACACGTCTCGAAATCATGGCCATCTGCCATTGTAGATCCATCTCTTCTAGATCATCAGGGTCAATCTGATCATAATCTTCATCTAAAGTGGCGGGATCAGATATTTTCCCTTGAATGTAGTTCTCATAAGACGCAACAAAAGAAGCAAGTAGAGCAAGATGTTCTTCAGCAGACTTCACACTCATAGGCATTGACTTTGCACTACTTTGCTTTGAAGTTGATGTTCTCTTGACTCCTGTTGATCCTCCTGCAGCAGCTACAAAACACACATCACCATCCTCATTCACTGTGACCTGCTCCTTATCACACGAAAGAAATGCAGTTGCAGAGTCGCTAGAAGCATCATGAGGTGAAGAAGATGTAAGCCCATTGTATATCCCTGGATCTTGAACCTGATCATAACCAGTGTCCTTTTTCTTCATACTAAGCTCATAAGCTCTAAGCTTTCCAACTACTTCTTCCAATTCCTTCGTGTCATAATCTGCTTCTCCCTTAATCATGAGAGTGTAGATATCCCATTTAGCCGGTAGAGCATCAAGCAGCTTGTCGTTTTTCTCAATGTCAGTATAGCAATCTATATCATAATTATCCAGTTCTGACATCAGATGGTAGTATCGAGTGATGACGTCTTCAAGTGACTCATTCTTCATGTACTTGAATACAGCAAACTGCTTTTTCAGTAGGTCAACTTTGTTCTTCTTGACATCAGGATTTCCCTCATATCTCTTCTCAAGCGCATCCCACATTTCCTTTGAAGTAGTGTACTTCTTAAAGGTATGCTTGATGCCATCAGGTAAAGACATTTTAATGGCTGCCAAGGCTCTCTTTTCAGCCTCATACATTCTCTTTTGTTCGGCATCCATATCAACATAAGCAGTTATACGTTGTCTTCCCTCAAACTCATGAGTTGGATTCACATACCCATCGTCTATGCATATCCACATACGCGTGTCCTGGTACTCAACAAAAGATTGAAACCTATCCTTCCATGTCAAGTAGTTCTCCACCTTCATCATCTTAGGTGGTTTGTTCGTCGTGCCTACCTCATGTTCCATCCTTAAGAGTTCGTTCAATTTAGACATGTTCGACATTTCAACGTAACAGACTGATAAAACCGTACAAAATTTTTCCGAAAACAGTGGTTACCAAATTACACCGTTAGAATCGTCTCGAAAAGACGAATCCAAAGATATATAATGTCGAAAACTGAATTCGGGATTTTCCAGAGTTTTTTTTTTTTTTGTCGTAAAAATCCCACGAGTTCAACAGTGCAAACGGCTTCTTCAGATGTGCTACAGATTGTTCTCTAAACTCGAAACACTGAAAAAATTCCTACGCTTGCCTTTCAAAATTCCACCACTTGTGAATCACACAAGATAGGATCGCACAAGACCCTTTGAAACGCACAAGGTCTTCTGGATCGCACAATCCACCAACTTTGGGCCAAACTGTCACTATAACGGGCCTGGGCCTGATCGCACAAGTTTCCTGTTCGCACAAGCTGACTTCGGGTCGCACAAGAACTCCAAACGCCCAAGATCCTCAAACGTACAAGATCTCCAAACGTACAAGATCTCCAAACGTACAAGGTTAAAACAGGGTCGCACAAGATTCAAAATTTGAAATTTTGAACAACAAATGATCGCACAAGAGCTGATTGGGCCACCCAGCCACCCAATCCCGAAACAGCAGCAGCTGACAATCCAGATCGCACAAGCAAGGTCTTAATCAGCACTTCTTTCCATACACGAAATCCAAGCAAAGTCTTCCTACAAACACAAAAACAGTCAAAACAATAATAAAAAACATATTAAAATACACGAATTTAAACTGTTCTTCAAGTGTTCTTCCTGTTCTTCAAGTGTTCTTCCTGTTCTTCGCAAAAAAAAACCCAGAACTTTAACTCGAAATTTCCAAACAACCAACTACCAAAACAGATCAAAACTCAGAATTTTGAACTGTTCTTCCTTGTTCTTGCTGTTCTTCACGAAAATTATGAATGAGACACCAAAAGTTCTTCAACCGAAAAACAACTTGAATCCAATCGATCAGTCTTGAACCACGCACAAGAGCAAACGCTCTGATACCAAATGTAGGTCCCTGAATCCCGTATGGATCGTAACAAGACTGTTAATCTATCAAGGGTGCGGAATCCCCTTGATTGATCTTCGAACACAGAAACAAGATTATGTAGAAGAACAAGAACCGAACACACAAACACGCAAACTTTCAAACTGATCTTCTATGATTATCAAACCCTTTGAAGCGTTTTACAATCACTAAGATCTACAAGAACCTAACAGCCGATTTCTGTTTTGTTCTTAACCTCTCAAACTTGAATGCTCTCTTACAATCTCCAAAAGGCTCTCAAGTTGTCTAAAGTGTCTAACCCTAAAACTCAAGACTAAGGCTGTTTATATACACACAGCCAAGATCTCGAATTGGGCTTTGCCCATATTACATTTGTCACATAAACTTGGGCCTAAAAGACTTAGTACAAACTTGGACTGATTGGGCTTTATAGAACTCGTTTTTCTTTAAGTCTTCATGATCCAATCTTCTGTTTAATATCCAAAGACCAGTCCAAAGCTGTTGTCATATAACATGCACCAACAACTATTTTAAACATACGAAGGGTGATACCTACTGATATTTGAGACAAATTATAATATTTTAACAGTAGGCAAAAGTTGTTTAACTCAGACTTCAGTTTTGAGCTTTTCGGCTTATGTGAAATTACCAAAATACCCCTACGGGGCATAGTTTGGTTATAATTGATAAATTTCACATATATACTTTACCCTACTATTATAACATGGTAAAATAAGTATTTTGGCTGATTATATCAGACCTGTAACTCAGGATACTACTTAAACTCTTTTATAACCTTTAAAATGACCAAACTACCCTACGGGGCATAGTTTGTGTTTAAATTCATTTCGGGCATAATAAATGATATCTTACTGATGTCACAACGTATATGGAGCATATTAACTTAGGAAACCTGTAAATGGCACTCATTATTACCCATTACGCTTATTACTCGTTCGGTTCGGTTTATGTAACTAGTTTACATAAACTAGCCTAAACGGGTCAAACCTTATCGGTTTTATCTCAAAATCCAGAATGTGTATAATATACCCATATTAAGGAAGTCTTCATACTTGTCAGGTCTAAAACACATTCTATCCGGTCATCGCTTAATCGTGCGTACGAACCGTATCTTTGAAACTAACCGGTCTAAGCTTTAGCTTAATTAAAGACCCGTTAGGATTCTAATAGGTTATTATAAACCTTCGTTCCAGATTAGGAGTACCAGTAAAAGCTACTTGCAATTTGCTTATTGTGATTTATACTTTGCTCAGGTAAATACTTTTAACTTATTTTCCCTATACGGGCTTGGGTTACGGTATATAGAATACCGCTTGATCGGGCATCAAATCTTCCATCGTTGGGTGGTTAATTGAATAATTTGATCGGTTCATTTAAACAGTCTTGTTACTTAAAGCCTTTGGGAGGTTAATGACCATGTCCCGGATATCCTTGGCATCATTTTACGAAATGGCCACGACTTAAGCGCGGGGTGTAGGCGTACACCCGTCAGTGCACAAAAGAATAATGTGGTGTGTCTATTGATCTTTAACCCGGACAAGATCCGGGCTACTGAACGCACAAGGAACATGTAATTCGTTCACAAGATTATATATTTAAATAATTCTCCCAAGTTAAACAAAAATGTTTATGCCACGTGCATCCAAATCAATTTTTAATCATTTTCTAAAATGAGTCAGTTGATTGTATTTACCAGTGTAAACTGACGTATTTTCCCAAAAAGATTAAATGCAGGTACTAAGCGTAATTGGCTGGGATTTCTCCTTAGCATCATTAGAAGTCTCGCAAACTTAAGATGCCTGAAGTCTGTTGAACTATTGTTTCCATTTTGTTTCCGATCCGTCTGTGGATAAACTTCCGAATATTGTGACATTTGATATTACAGTATTAAATTCGGTTGTATTATATCTTTAAATTTGCTTCCGCTGTGCATATTAAATATTGTGTTGTTTGACTATTACGTTACCAACCATGACATCACGATACTCCCCACCGGGCCCACCGGTGACACGTGGAAATCGGGGTGTGACACAGCTGCTATCAGTTTCCTGGGATTCCATTTGGTCAGTGACTATCAAGAACGCTGCAACATCGTCCACATAAAAATGCACAGTTGAATAAAATATTTAAAATAAACATCTACAAATGCAGTGCAAATAAAGTTGCCACTTTAGCTACAAATGCATAACTAAATATAGTTGCCACTTCATCAATGACTGGACATAAGTCTGTTGTCTGCTGTCTGAAGATTAAGTATTTAAGTTTCCCTCAAGTTATAATATTGGTTAATTCAGGTCATGTTCGATCTCTTGTTTGATCATAGAAATTAAGTAAAAATTATAATAAAAATATGTATATATATATTAGGAATATTGGATTTTAATAATCCCAACTATTCGTTGTTGGCCGCCAACAGTCCCAACTTTAAAAATAACCACTGGCAGTCCTAACTTTTAACATATTAGCCACCAATGGACCCTGACTAACAGAACCCCAACGCCGTTAGTCTCCGGAAAAACTTTTTTTGGCCGAAAAACTCAACATTTTGGTCCGGAACCTCTTTGTAACCTTATTATGGACCTTTGGAAACCTTTTTCTAGTAAAAGTCTCAATTATTAAAGTCGTCGGAAAACTCCTTTTACGCCGGAAAACTTCTTTTTTGCCAAAAAACTCAACTTTTTGGCTGGAAAACTCAACATTTTCCTGCCAAACCTCTTTGTAATCTTAGATCGGACCTTTAGAAACCTTTTTCTGGACAAAAACGGGTTTCCGGCGACCGGAGACTAACGACATTAGGGTTTTATTAGTCAGGGCCCATTGGTGGCCAATGTGTAAATAGTTGGGACTGTCAGTGGTTATTTTTTAAGTTGGGACTATTGGCGGCCAACGAAGGATAGTTGGGATTATTAAAATCCAATATTCCTATATATTAAAGTTACATTTACAATGTACAGATGTATAACTACAAATACAAATTACAAATTTAGGAAAACCTTGTTTATAAACAACATTAGATGTTAACTTTCAACCCACTTTACCCGTTGGAGATAAAATGTAAACAGAATCGACCAGTTCATAGTAAAGAAAAGTGGTCTGATCGAGTAAAAATATGCATCTTATAATGGTAGAAAAGGAAAATAATGAATGGAATAAAAGCTTAATTACCTCTGCATTCAATTTGGATTTCTATTTGCATACAACTTCCTCCCTGTTGCAAACTGTATTAAATTTTATAATAAAAAATATAAGATGTATGGCTTTACTGGGGGCCTCGCATAGAGAAGGCGTGGTGTGATTTGGAAAACGTAAAGGTTGAATCCCCGATGTAGGGATCGGAACCATTGTTCACAAGATGAAACTTCCAGAAAAAGATCAGTAGTGATCGCGACACATTCATGTGTATAGTCTTTAGAGGAGTCTGACTCAAGGAACAGTCGTTGTTCCCACAAATAAGATTCACGTCAATGACAAACGACAAAATTAATATAGAACCTGTTAAGGTTACGGACCAAGAGTCCACAAGACACAGAAAAGACGTAATCGAATTACTTGAGTACGATAGAATTCATATCATGACCCAGAGTTACATGGGAACATAAAGGCAAATTTTAAATCTAAGTGACCACATTTGATTCACAACTCCCCTGCGACCGATGGCATCGCTTGAATTTCGGGACGAAATTCTTTTAACGGGGGGAGACTGTGACAACTGTCACTTTTCCGTACACTAATTGAATAGTAATCTGTGCTTAAATAATTGTGCAAGATCTAGTTTACAAGACAAATGAATTTTTTATTACTGTTATATACATACAATGGCATTTCATGATACAAGACTTTATTCGTTGCTACATGCAACACGAGATAGTTTTAATGATACACAGAACAGAATTAGCACCGTTACCAGACAAACTAAAAATGCTGACGAAGTTAAGTACATAGACAGACACTATTTTGAGGCCCAGTATGAGCCAGAGATGACGTATTACACTAGTATAGTGTGTAGGGAAGTAAGGACCACAAAACTGCATGCCTAAGTGATAGACAAAGTGCCGGAAAGTGCCTAAAACCCACTTAAAGTGCAGAATTCTGCACAAATCAGCAAAAATTCAGCTTTTAATAAGCTAGTAATGTGCAAAAACATGGCAAAATGGTCCTGTATGCTTTCCTAAGTGTCGGGAATTAAAAGTGTCACAAAAGGGTACTTAAAAATCACTATACGGAATAACTTAGCACTTTAACGGATCGGTATATAACCGAACAACCGGACATTACCCGGAACACCACAATTTTGCCAGATACATTGTTTTAATATTTTTGAACTAGTTATGGTCCCCGAATACCCCAACACACTATATAATGTGCCATACACATAAAATACTAGATATTACACTTAACCTCCTAACCATTTACCTACTTACCATTACAAGTTACATTTACCCCCCCCCCCTTTTCTTGTCTACGGCCCAACTCCAAGATTTCAAAATCTCTACTAAATCCCATCTTGATATTACTTTGATTTTATTAGATATTGCTTGGATATTCCTAGATTTATTTAGATCTTCCTTGGATCTTACTTGATATTATTAGATATGGTTCAAACTTACACAAGACTCCCTCCCCCTTCCTACTTACGGTCACTTGTGGCCCCACCATATCCCATTAGATTTCCTTCTATATTTTCTTTAGATACTTGCTTGATTCACTTGCCATAATATTGAGTAAGAAAGATATAAGTCTGGGTCTTGGATTCAAAGATCATTGCATATCTCACGAACTCACCCCACTCCCTCAAACTCTCTCTCTCCCTCTCGGCTCTACCTAGTGCCGCCACCACCACCACCTTGCAACCACCATTCACCCATTTTCAAGCTCATTCCAAGTACTAGAAAGTGTTACATGGAGCTTGGTGCTTGAAGAACTTGAAGAACCTTCATCCATTGCTTTTATCATCCATTTTCATCAGCTTCATTAGCTTCTTGTTCCTGAAGATTCTGAAGCCTCCACTTGAACATGTCTTTCATTAACTCCAATTTTGAGTCTATTTCTGTGTTGGTACAAGTGGCGTTATGCAATTCTTCCATGAAACCAAGACCCTGCTTTGTCATGATGTTTTCTAGCCAGTAGACTTCCTGCTCTCCGCTATCGTATGTAACGGTCACCATATTTGTTTCATCATCAAAACGCCATGATGTCATGACAGGGTCCGGCTTCACATCTGCTTTGATTGGTCCAAATTTCCTAGTTAATGCTTTCATAAGCATATGTGTTTCATGGCATTCGTTGTCTAGAGCGATGCCAAGGGATAAGATTCCCCTCTGTACCTCTTCTTCCATCTTCAGAATTTCCCTGACCGTCTTAACATACACCCTCCTTCTGTTGTCAAAACGGAGGACGAATCGCCTGATTGCCAGAGTGTATCTCCACGAAACGATTGTTGCCATTTTTGGAGTTTTGGTTAAGTTGGCGTTTTTGGTTAAAGATGTTTTTGCAGAAATGGATAGATTTAAGTGTTTATGGAAGCTATGTTTTACCTCGTTTATATAATGATGTTTTTGGCGCGTAATTTAGGAGGGAATTTCTTCTAATAAATGTTAATAACTGAAATTCAGTTACTGTATTGTTTCATCTTCCTATAATATCCAACGCGTTTTATCACTAATTTTTGGCATTTTTCTTAATGGCGTTTTATTTTTTTTTAATGGCATGTTATCATTTGATGGCGTTTTGAATATGAGCGGTAAAAGACCCTTTTACCCTTAATGAAACGCGTCCCACATAATAAAATTGATGTTATTTACGAAAACGCCACCGCACAATCTAGTCCATGGATTGTTTTGATCGGACGACCCATAAGCGTTCTCACCGTTCTCACACTTTTCACCGTTTTCTCTAAATCCTGACCCTATATATATATATATATATATATGTATATAATGGAAGTATCTATAGAAAACCCTTATAATTTAGAAAACTTGGGAAACTCTAACCTCCCGAATTTTTTTACACATGTTATATACATGTTTTTAAGGGTTTTGGGCAAAAAAATAAATAAATAAAAAAGCGCCGAGTGGATACTTAAAAAAATAAACAAATTTATGGGGTAACATATGTCAGACGAATGAACATATGTTACACCAAAACTTGTTTATTTTTTTAAATATCTACTCGGCGTTTTTTTGCCCAAAACCCTTAAAAACATGTATATAACATGTGTAAATTTTTTCAAAAAAAAATTCTGGAGCTTTGAGTTTCCCGGGTTTTCTATACATCGTTCCCCTATATATATATATATATATATATATATATTCATGATCAAATACAAAGGATAAAATAAATAAGGGTAAGAAGGTTTCTAGTCCATTGATCTTAGATTTGGAGGGTTGAGATTAGTTGTAGGGAAAAGAAGATAATAGAAGGGCATAAAGGGAATCCTATATTTATGGATTTTCTCTCCCCACATGCAAGGCACATGCCAATTCCCCCATCGATTTAAAACGTCCATAACTTTTTCATACGATATTTAAATAAAAAAATTTCACCATAATAACGAGCGTTTTTTTATCTTTAATATGAGTACCATATATTCATATAAAAATAAAAGAAAATTTTTCATTTTTACTGGGTTTTTTCGCATTGTATTAAAGGTTCAGTTCATTGTGTCTTTTAATTGGGTTTTGGTCATTACGTTTTAGTAGAGTTTCTATACATTGTGTTATTATCAAAACCTATAACACAATGTTAATTTGGGTTCTATCCATTGCGTTTTTATAAGAACCTATAACACAATATATGACACAATGAAGATGGTGTTATATTTGGGGTTTCTATAAATTGTGTTATTAGTTCAGGCCATTGTGTTTAATATGTTTTCTATTGTGTTTTAATAATTTGTTCAATTTTTTTTATTATCTTGTTTATTGTGTTTTAGTTTGTTGTGTATTGTGTTTTTAATTTGTTTTCTATTGTGTTTTTACTGCTCTCCATTGTGTCTTTTATATGCTGTCATTAATTGTGTCTTTTATCTGTTGTCATCAATTGTATTTTTATTTAGTCTGATATTTATTGTGTTATACGTTATCGCCATTGTGTTATACGTTATGGTCATTGTGTTTTAGTATGTTATCCATTGTGTCTTTATCTGTTGTCATTGATTGTGTTTTTGATCTACTTTACATTGTGTTTTACATCATGTCCATTGTGTAACATGTAACTGGGTTTTTGATTTTTTTTTTTGAAAAATATAACAATATGGTACTCATATTAAAGATAAAAAAACGCTCGATTTTATGGTATATTTTTTTTAAAAAACAAATAATGTAAAAAAAAGTTACGGACGTTTAAAAATGGGGGGGGGGGGGGGAATAGCATGTGACTTGCATGTGCATATTCTCTTTCCTCTTGTAGACAAAATTACCATTTCCATTTAATTCCTCCTAGGACACTTGTCACTCTCTGGTGGCTTCTTACCATTCTTATTTTTAAATCCTTTGTATTATAACTCAACCCATATATATATATATGTATATATATATATGATTAGTTTCAAGAGTGAACAACTTTTTGAGAATGAACTAATGTTGGCCCTTGATCATTTTTTGTATTAAAAGGGTAAGATTGACATTAGCCAAGTATTTTTAATTAAAATCCCTTAATTTTCTCATTTCTTAACTCTCTCTCTCTCTCTCTCTCATTTTTAATTATTTCTCCATTATTTTAATTATAAGAGATTGAAGGGCTTTAAATTTTGGTAAACCATCATGGATTACCACATTATCATTCAAGAAGATGATAAAGATAAAGATAAAAATATTACAGATATTCTTATCACTCAAGAAGATGATAAAGATAAAAATATTATTTTTTTTCAAATGTTTTTTTTAAATATTCTATTTACAAATTATTTTATTTTCAAATATTTGTAGCACTCATTTCTTTATCCATAGATTTTGTTTTAGTTTTTTTTTCAGTCGTTAATATTTAAAAAAAAATTACACCGTATTAACGAGCATTTCATTCTCTTTAATTCGAGCAGCCTATTGCTATAGTTTTCTTTAAAAAATTACATGAATTTGAATACCTATTACTCCATTACGTGATTTTGAATACCCAGCACATGACTACGTGATTTTGAATATCCATTAGTCCATTACGTGATTTTGAATACCTAACACACGACTAAGTGATTTTGAATACCCATTATGTGATTACAGATTCAACATGAACCATTACGTGATTACACATTCAATATAAATCGATTACTTGATTACATATTCAATAGGTTTTGTTATAACTAATGTTATTACAGTTAAGCTTATAATGTAATCACTCAGTGTGGTTTCACGTAAAATATACTATTATGAAATCATGTAATCACGAAATAAGTATTCAAAATCACGTAGTCACACAATAATACATAGTCAATTATTGTTACGTAATTACGTAATGAATTAGGTGTTGTTTGTTTTTAAGAGGTAAGATGTCTTAAGCCTGCGGACCACATCTGCAGACATCTGTAGAAGACGAGGTGGACCAAACCTCTACAGTCTGCAAGAAGAAGGTTGTTTGTTTTTTAACGTATGTAGACTTCTAAAATAAACTGGTGGTGGTGTATGGACGACAGTGGTGGGTGGTGGACGGTAGTTGTGATAGATGGTGGTGGTAGTGATGGACGGTGGTGGGTGGTGGTGGTGATGGACGGTGGTGGAGGTGATGGACGATGGTGGTGGTGGATGGTGGTGGTGGGTGGTGGTGCTTAACCCTCTACAGACCTTATAAGATCTAAGAAGTGGCTGGGCCAAGTCTGCACTAATAAGAGGTTGCTCATATGTTTTTTTTAATGAAACATTTTCAGAAAAACAAACAGTCTGTAGACGGCAATGTTTGCGCGACACAGACAGAAAAGGCTACGTTGATCTTTTAAAAAAACAAACACCACCTAAGTGTTGTTTCACATACTATAGTGAAATCACGTAATCACAAAATGAGTATTCAGAATCACGTAATCACTTAATGGGTATTCAAAATCATGTAAATTTTTTAAAGAAAACTATAGCGATAAGCTGCTCGAATTAAAGAGAATTAAATGCTCGTTAATACGGTGTAATTTTTTTGAAAAAAATATTAACATATGAAAAAAGTTAAAGCCGTTTGAAAATCAGGGGGAGTTTCAGCGAGAAAGGACCAAAATACGTTTTCTCTATTTGTTTCTTCAATTGTTTGAACCTCATAATTACAAAAATGTCACCACCTAGTTTTGAGCCATTGATCTTGGGAGATCAATGGTTGAGCTTGTCTCCAACACTTCGTACAGGAATTCCCTCTTGTACATGATCTCTTATCTATCTATCTATATATATATATGGGTCGGTTAACGTACAATATTCCTTAACGTACGATGTGTATGAGATGAAATTACGCACGTTATAAAATTCAAATACCCTAATCACGCATGTTGATAAACCATAATCACACATGAACATAATCACGCATGTATAAAATCAGAAATCACGCATGGGGTAAAATCCTAATCACGCATGTTATAAAACTAATTACGCATGTTATAATTTCATATCGTACATATTGTACGTTAGGGGATATTGTATTTTTCACTTTCACTATATATATATATATATGAGATAAATATTAAAAGGTGTGGTATTTGTATAAGGATACAATTTCTAGTACTAGTATAAATACAAGGGTATTGGGTTAGACCAATGGATAAAATCAGATTTTGAGAACCACCACATCACTTACCACTAGGGATGAGCATGGTACCTGTTCGGTACCGAAAGTACTAGTACCGAAAAATTGGGAAAAATGGCACCGGTACCAAATACACCGGTTCGGTACCGGTACCGGTATTTACCCGTAAATACCGGTACCGAAAAACAGGGAAAATGGGTACCGGTACCCGGTACCAAATGCTCATCCCTACTTACCACCTACCACCTACAACCCCCGACCACCCTTTGTCTATCACACCCCTTTCTAAGGCGGAAGTACGAGGTGTGATCCTGAAAGGTTCTCATTGCATACGAATGGTAAACATACTACATGCTCGTAAAATAACTCCAAATGCCATTAACATTACATAATTAAAAACATAACATAAGTTAAGTGTTTACATCACAAGATAACATTTTGTCTGAAAAGTTTACAACTTTATTTAAAGACTAACATCAAGGTTTTGATTCTTATATCCACACAAGATGGAATATAATAACCAATTCCCACAAAACAGGAATCGGAGTCTTAACACGACATGGCTAAATCAGAAGCGACATCCTAGAGCAAGAGTAAGACCTCACGCACATCCACTTTAGTTACCTGAAATACATGTGAGTTTTGGAAAATCGTCAACATAATGTTGGTGTGAATTCATGTAGTTTTGTGTAAACATTTAAGCATTCATTGTAGAAAACATGGTATGTAATTGTACTGAAATAAGTACTTCTGTAAATGTAAGGAATACGAGATCGCTAATGGTTCGCGAGGCCACTAACATATGTAACGACATAGGAAGCATCCAAACCATAGGCATTTTTACTTGTCGATTCACGACTAGAGACACAAAAGCACTGCTTGGTAAAAGAGTGGCCAAGAGTGTGGTTGCCTGAAACCCATTAGATCTAACCTTTTGTTTCGCGGTCTTGGTATGTAACTGATTAATGGTGCTTATGGCACCCTATACGTCACATGATCTATAGTATCATTCCTTAGTTTTTGTATTCTACATACCATAGCACATGTATTTTCCCCAAATTTAGAAAACAAGTAAAAGTTTAAAAGTGGGGACATGAACTCACAACTTTGCGTATCCTGCGCCGTGAACTTCACTGGTTGGTTTTGTAGCGTCGTGACCTATATGTGTTCTATTAATGTTAGTCACTAGACTTGTATTACACAAGTACAAGTCACCATCTTTTGTTTTTGTATATGTTCTTTGTACGTTCAATCTTTATGAGGGTCGTGCCCTTGTTTGTCGGGTCTTGCCCGTTGAGTACATATTGTTTATTTGTAAATATATATTTTCCTTCTCAAATATATATCCATTTATAAAGTCTTTCTCAAGGTAATAAGTGTTAAAAATAATTTATATTTTTAACCTTTCATGTGTATTACTTATATTATTCTCCAAAAATAAATATAAGTATTTTGTGAAATAGTACTTTCAATATTATTTTTGTACAAGTATTCTTAGGAAAGTATACTTGTATTTTTATGTGAATACTTGTGTATTTTGTATTTTTCACCAAAAATCATTATTTTGATTTTTATTACTTTCCGGAATTATATCTCTTAAAAATAATATATTTTTAAGACTTGTATGAAATATATATATTTTGTCATGCTATAAAATATATATATGGTTATTCGTGATATTCACCCGATTTTTGTATAAATTCCAATACTTGGTATAGGTTATATATTTTTGTCCAAAAATATATATTTAAGTCCATAGTGTCCAAATTCAATAATATGTTAAGGAATATATTTTCATAAATATATTTTCTTGTATTTGTCCATGTATTTCCTTGTGAGGAATTTTGTATACTTGTATACTTATGTATTCTCATGTATTTGTATGTGTATTTTTGTATTTATACTACATGGGAGTATTTAGTGTATTTTTAAGTCCTTAATACACTACTACATATATTACACAAAATATACACTTAGCACAAAAATTCGGTGATCACTAAATATATATATATATATATATATATATATATATATATTTTCCTAAAAATATACATACTTAATATGAGTTTTAACTTGAAGAAATCACCATTTCTTAACTTGAAATTTTACACAAAAATTAGGAAAACCTTGGTAAATATTTTTAGGTGAATTTTTAGGGAATAAGTTTCACCAAAACTTATATTCTTCTAAGTGTCAAAATTTTATAAAAATTTTGACATGGTTTCCCCTAAAAATGGAGGTTTCCCATGTTTTCAAAACATGTGTTTATTTTCTTTTCAACACCAAAAACAATTTTCAACAATAATCATCAACAACATACACTAATTTTTCCATATGAAACATCATGGTGAACTTGATTCTTGTTAAAAATGTGTAGTCTTTTAGATCTACATTTTACATAAGATGATCTTTCCAAAAATAAGTGTTTTTGAGTATTTTAACAAACTTTTTATGAAACTTTATTTCATTAACCAACTCATCCATGAGTTTAATGATCTTTAAAGTTTGTAAATCATGTTCTAAAACCACTTTTATGTTTATTAGAAAGATCATTATTTTTAACATCATGTTTAACCATGGATCTTTCAAGATCCATGCTTAATAACTTTAGATCTTTCATAAACAAGCTTTATGTTAACTTTTTAACAAACTTTCCATGAGTTTTAGTCTCAAAAATTAATTCTACACACACTTTATTACTTCATAATTACAAGATTATGCATAAAAATTCATATTTCAAGTTCACATAATGCTTTATATGTTCATCTTCAAGTTTAACCATGGATCCTTCAAGATCAATGCTTAAACTTGTTAGATCCAAGCTTTAACATACTTGATCTAAACATAAACACAAGATATAACATCAACAACTTCATTACATACACTAAAATTTCATGTAATCACTTGATTTCTTCATAAATATGTTAGATCTTCTCATTTTTAACTTTAAAAGTTAAGTTGTTTAGATGGTGAAACTTGTACATAACATAAACATGACTAATTTTAGTGATCAAGAAGCTTACTACTAGCTCTAATGGCTAGGGAAGTGGCACAAGAATGAAGATGATGAACAAGGAAGAAATCAAGTGGGTAAAAGCTCCAAAGTGAGGTCCTTCCACTTCTAGCACCTTACACCATCTTCGATAAGCTTCTTACACCTCCTAGTGACCTTGGATCAAGAGATTGAAGCTTGAAAATGGTGATGTGTGTGTGGGGGTTGTGAGCCGAGAGCAAGAAGAACAAGGGGGAAGAAGATGAAGTGTTTATGAGATGTAGGACAATATGTTCTCCTTATGGTTCTTTATAAAGACTACTTCCAACAATAATCTTCTTTAGATATTATATGCACCAATTTAGGGGACAAGATCAAATAAAATAATTAAAAGTGAAGTGGGGCCCATAGGGGCTGGCCATGGTGAAAGGGGGGGGGGGTAAAGTGTAAAATTTGGGAAGTTAGGGGATTAAAGTGCAAACGAGGGGGTTTAAGTTAGTTTAAGTGTGTTTAGATGTTTTTATGATTTCTAAGGTGTTCTAGCACCAATACTAGTTTATTATCATAAAAACATTACTTCTTGTCAAATTTTGATGTCCCGGTTATTGTCCGGTTGTTCGGTTCGTTACGGTTCGTTAAAGTGCTGAATTGCGCAGTTTCACTAGGTATGAAGCACCTTTTGTGGCAGTTTCAATTCCCGACACTTTGTAAGTTATACTAGACAATAAAACATAAATTCTACCTGATACTAATGTGTTAAAAACTGATTTTAGCTGAATTAGTGCTGATTTATGCAGGATTCTGCATTTAAAGTGTGTTTCGGGTGCTTTTTAGTGCATAGTTTAGCTTCCGGAAAGTTTATATGTTAACCCTTGTATCCACACTTGGGTCTTAATGTATTTTAGATGTTGGACCTACTCCTAGGCCCTAATTCTAATATCTGACTGCTTCCTGCAGATTTGCTGACACAGTGTGTCTTACTGGTGAGTTTACTAGTCTTTCTGACGCAAGCTTAAAGTAATGCATAAAGCAATATTTGAAGTATAAAACGTGCATGAATTCACATGTATAGCAAGTAATCAGACAATGTTGACATTTAAGCACATAATTGCAGATAATAAATAATAATTAAAACTGTACGGAAATTACCAGTTTTGTGCCAGTTGTCACAGTCCCCCCCCCCCCCCATTAAAAGAATTTCGTCCCGAAATTCAGGCTGAGTTATCTCCCACAGAAGCTTTCTCGAATAGATGGGGGTACTTGGCTTTGAACCGGTCTTCACGTTCCCACGTGTACTCGGGTCCATGCTTAGAGTTCCAACGTACTTTGACAAGCTTAATGCGACTTCTCCTTGTTTTATGGATCTTCTAATCCGTTACCTCAACAGGTTGTTCTGTAAATCGGAGTGTGTCGTCGATATGCACCTCATCCGCGGGGATGATAACTGTTTCTTGGGTTGGACTCTTTTTGAGGTTGGACACATGGAAAGTATCATGTACTCCGTTAAGTTCTTCCGGTAATTCCAAATTGTACGCCACGGTACCAATTCTTTCCAAGATCTTGAATGGTCCAATGTATCGTGGATTCAACTTTCCACGCTTTCCGAACCTTGCTACACCCTTCCAAGGTGAGACTTTCAATAGAACTTTGTCTCCCACCTCGAATTCTAAGGGTTTCCGTCTTTTATCAGTGTAGCTCTTTTGTCGATCACGAGCCACCTTAATGCGCTCTCGGATCTGTATGATCTTGTCGGTTGTCTCTTGAACAAGTTCAGGACCAATCAGCTGCTTGTCTCCAGCGTCTGCCCAACACAATGGCGAGCGACACGTGCGGCCATATAGAGCTTCGAACGGTGCGGCTTTTATACTCGTATGGTAGCTGTTATTATAGGAAAACTCAACTAAAGGTAGATGAGTATCCCAGCTACCGCCTAGGTCCATAACACATGCGCGAAGCATATCTTCTAGTGTTTGTATGGTCCGTTCGCTCTGGCCGTCTGTTTGCGGATGGAAGGCCGTGCTTAGATCTAGCTAAGATCCAAAGGCCTCCTGGAAGGATTGCCAGATCCTTGAAACAAAACGTCCATCTCTGTCTGAAATAATCGAAATAGGCACTCCATGACGTGCCACTATTTCCTTAAGATACAGCTCACCAAGCTTTCCGGTGCTATCCTTCTCTCGGATGGGTAAGAAATGCGCAGATTTCGTCAATCAATCAACTATCACCCATATCATATCATGCCCCCTAGGGGTCATGGGTAATTTGGTTATGAAGTCCATTGAGATTTGTTCCCACTTCCACATGGGTATCTCGGGTTGTTGTAGTAGGCCAGATGTCTTCTGATATTCGGCCTTGACCTTAGCACAGGTTAGGCACTTCCCAATATAAACAGCAACGTCGCTTTTAAGCTTCGGCCACCAATAGTATTCTTTCAAGTCTTGATACATCTTGTCCGATCCTGGGTGGATCGAGTATCTCGACTTGTGAGCTTCATCAAAGATGACTTCTCGAATACCGCCATAGAGCGGAACCCAAATGCGCCCTATAAAGTATAAGGTTCCCTCTTCGTTTGGCACCAATTTCTTCTCCATACCTCGGAGATATTCAGCTCTACGATTCTCTTTCTTAAGGGCTTCTTGTTGGGCTTCATGAATGCGTGCAGTGAGATTCGTTCGAATAGTCATTTCCAATGCTTGAACCCTTAGTGTCTTAACCCTTTCCTTTTGACTTAACGCGTCTGCTACTACGTTAGCCTTTCCAGGATGGTACTTAATCTCACAATCATAATCATTTAGCAACTCAACCCATCGTCGCTGACGCATATTCAATTCCTTCTGATCGAATATGTGCTGCAAGTTTTTGTGATCAGTGAAGATTGTACATCGAGTACCATATAAATAATGTCACCAGATCTTCAAGGCAAACACTACCGCGCCTAGCTCCAGGTCATGAATGGTGTAATTCTTCTAATGAACTTTCAACTGTCTCGATGTGTAGGCGATGACCTTTTGGCGTTGCATAAGCACGCAACCCAAACCTTGACGCGAAGCGTCGCATTATACCACGAAGTCTTTGGTGCCTTCGGGTAAAGATAGTATCGGTGCATCACATAGCTTGCTTTTGAGAAGTTGGAAGGCTTCTTCCTGTTTATCACCCCAGTCGTACTTCTTGTCCTTCTGCATATGGGAAGTTAGCGGTTGAGCTATCTTGGAGAAGTTCTCGATAAATCTGCGGTAATAGCCCGCTAATCCCAAAAATTGACGAACTTCAGTTGGAGTTTTGGGGGCTTCCCAATTCTTTATCGCTTCTATCTTTGCTGGGTCAACATGAATACCCTTCTCGTTCACAATGTGACCAAGGAACTGTACTTCGCGAATCCAGAATTCGCACTTTGAGAACTTTGCATAAAGCTTCTCTTTCTTCAGTAGTTCCAGAATGGTCCTAAGGTGTTGCTCGTGCTCTTCTTTCGATCGTGAATAAATCAGAATTCATCAATAAATACAATCACGAATTTATCGAGATATGGTTTGAAAACACAATTCATCAGATCCATAAATACTGCTGGCGCGTTCGTCAATCCAAACGGCATCACTAGGAACTCATAATGCCCATAACGTGTCCTGAACGCAGTCTTCGGTATGCTTTCTTCTTGGATCCTTAACTGATGATAGCCAGACCGAAGGTCGATCTTGGAATAGTAGCTCGATCCTTGCAACTGATCGAATAAGTCGTCAATCCTCGGTAGTAGATACCGATTCTTGACAGTGAGCTTATTCAATTCTCTATAATCGATACACATCCGCAGGGTTCCATCCTTCTTCATCACGAACAAAACTGGAGCTCCCCAAGGCGAGAAGCTCGGCCTTATGAACCCTTTATCCAATAACGCCTGGAGCTGTGTAGATAATTCTTGCATCTTGGATGGCGCAAGTCGTTAGGGTGCCTTGGCTACAGGAGTGGCGCCTGGAACCAAGTCTATATGGAATTCGACTTGTCGTTGCGGAGGTAGTCCTGGAAAATCTTCGGGAAAAACATCAGGAAATTCCTTCACCACAGGAATGTCTTCGAGTTTCGGCTCCTCGGCCTTTTTATCTACCACGTGCACCAGGAATGCAACACATCCTTTCCTTAAGCACTTTTGCGCCTTCATACAATTGATGATTCGCAGAGGCGTGTCTCGTTTCTCTCCATGTACGATGAGAGTTTCATCATTCGCAAGAGGGATGCGAATAATTTTCTCATGACAAACAACTTCAGCCTTATGCTTGGACAACCAGTCCATCCCGACCACCACATCGAAGCTACCCAATTGAACAGGTAAGAGGTCGATACTAAATCTTCGCTCACCAAGTTCTAATGTACAACCCCTAACAACTTCTCCTGATTCAACAAGTTTACCATCGGCTAGTTCTTTGGAGTAAGGAATATCTAATCTACTAGATTTTATTCCAAGCATACGTTTAAATTCCATAGACATGAAACTATAATCGGCACCAGTGTCAAATAGTATGGATGCAAAGTGATTGTTAACGAGAAACGTACCGGTGACCACATTAGGGTTCTCGCGTGCGTTCCTTGCTCCAATCACAAATGCTCGAGCCTGAGCATTGTTTTCCCTTGGGCAATCTTTCTTGAAATGCTCCTTGCTACCATATCCGAAGCATCCTTGGTTCTGCCCAGTTCCATTACCATTTCGGTTACCATTACCATTGCCATTTCCAGCACCATTTCCATTACCAACACCGTTTCGGTTTCCATTCCCGTTCCTATTACCACTTCTATTTCCTTTTCCCCAACAGTTATTGGTGCGGTGGCCCAGTTTTCCACACTTGTCACATTTTGGAATGCGACAAACTCCTTCATGATGATGCTTGCACTGATTACATTTAGGCATAGTGCCCTGGTATCCTCTGGTGGGAGCGTCATTCATAGTTGCAAGGGCTTTTGCCTCCTTAGGCGGGTTGGGGTCACGTTTCTTGTTGCTGGTGCCCTTGTTGTTGTTATGCGTTGCTTGATTCAGACTCGAATGCTTCCTCTTTTTGTCACCAGATGACTCAGCATGCATCTCGATCTTCTCAGTAGGTTTCAGCGACAACTTCTTCATACGGACATCATCCTCAGTAAGGCTGACAGCCAGAGTTACAGCCTGAGTGATCGTTGTGGGTTTGGCCACAGTCACCATGCTGCGAAATTCCGTAGCCAATCCCTAGATGTAGCGCTCAATGCGCTTAAATTCGGGAGTCACCAGATAGGGGATCACTCTTGACAAATCATGGAACCTTCGAGTATAACCAACAATGTCCGCACCTTCCATGGATAAGTTCCAGAACTCAGTCTCCAACCTTTGGAGTTCAGCACGAGAGCAATACTTCTCTCTCATACTTTCCTTCAACTCATCCCAAGACATACCATACGCTGCATCACCAGGGTTTGGACTTGAAAATTCCACCAAGTCAAAGCCTCATCAACAAACAATCCAGTAACAAAAGTGACTTGCTGGTCTGCGGTACACTTGCTCATGCGGATAGTGGAATCAGTCTTCTCCGTCCAGCGTACGAAAGCCACTGCACCTCCAGTGTCGTCATAGTTCAGTCGCTTGCAGTCGAGAAACTGCTTGAAGGTGCAGCCTGGAATTAATCCAACCAATTCACATGTGACCAATTAATGAAACAATGAAAGAAGACCGTTCATAAATTTCATCATGTTTTAGCAAATCAGCTTAAGGTTACCTTGAGTTGGGTTTCCTCCAGATGAATCTCCATTCCCATTACGTCTAGTACCGCCTGATCCTGCACTGTGTTCAGTACGGTTTGCCTCGTACTGGGCGATAGCTTCGGAAATCCTTTCTTCCAGCAGTGAGTTCAGTTCCTCAGCAGTCCTCGACATCGGAGGAAGAGGGATGAGGGGAATATGAGGTGTGAGTGGGTGTAGCTAGGACCGTAGAGGAGACATCATCAGTAGGATATGCCTCTAGGCCAACGGTCCAAAGTGCAGTTGAAGTAACTGACTCCTTAGGGTCGGAATCAGAAGGGATATCAACAACCGGCACAACAGACTGACCAACCCCCAAAATATCAATCGTCGAAGACTTCTCCATTGCCAAGATCGTCGTCGAGGTGCTCCACCTCAATCACGGGAATGCCAAAATAAACATCCAGATCATCAATGAACGGCCAATCCCCAGCAGGGATGGCGGCAAAAGGAATAGCATGAATGGGAATAGGCTCAATGAGGTGTTCACCATCGGGATGTCCGATGATCAGCTGGACATGGAGGGGTAAAGGTAAAGCTAAGACATCGTCGAGATCATCATCATCGGTTATCATCTCAGGGTCGGCCTCGAAGTCAGACGTGAACGTCTCCTGTGCTGAAGAAATCTCGTCGTCAGAGGCAATCATCATCGGGTCACTTCCTTCAGATGGGCTGCTGCTTTCGGACGATGACATGTGTACCTGTAATATTTTATTCATGGTATATGTATATATATTAATTATTACTTTATTAATATACAAATAATTATACACATTGTTGCAAGTAATTCCTAGTTAAAGACAAGTGCTACTCCAGTGCACCCTAAGTCTCGTAGTGTCCTTACTTGACTCTTCGAAAACAGTTTCAGGTAGTGGATGTCGCGGAAAGTTTTATGAAATCAAAACTTTTGAAAAATTGTTTTCGTGATAGGATCCTAAAGATTGTAGTCTAGACTCGAGAAGGAATCCTGGTTCACTACAATCGCAGCTCTGATACCAATCTTCACACCCCTTTCTAAGGTGGAAGCACGAGGTGTGATCCTGAAAGGTTCTCATTGCATACGAATGGTAAACATACTACATGCTCGTAAAATAACTCCAAATGCCATTAACATTACATAATTTAAAACATAACATAAGTTAAGTGTTTACATCACAAGATAACATTTTGTCTGAAAAGTTTACAACTTTATTTAAAGACTAACATCAAGGTTTTGATTCTTATATCCCACACAAGATGGAATATAATAACCAATTCCCACAAAAACAGGCATCGGAGTCTTGACACGACATGACTAAAACAGAAGCGACATCCTGGAGCAAGAGTAAGACCGCACGCACATCCACTTTAGTTACCTGAAATAAATGTGAGTTTTGGAAAATCGTCAACATAATGTTGGTGTGAATTCATGCAATTTTGTGTAAACATTTAAGCATTCGTTGTAGAAAACATGGTATGTAATTGTACTGAAATAAGTACTTCTGTAAATGTAAGGAATACGAGATCGCTAATGGTTCGCGAGGCTACTAACATATGTAACGACATAGGAAGCATCCAAACCATAGGCATTTTTACTTATCGATTCACGACTAGAGACACAAAAGCACTGCTTGGTAAAAGAGTGTGGTTGCCTGAAACCCATTAGATCTAACCTTTTGTTCCGCGGTCTTGGTATGTAACTGATTGATGGTGCTTATGGCACCCTATACGTCACATGATCTATAGTATCATTCCTTAGTTTTTGTATTCTACATACCATAGCACATGTATTTTCCCCAAATTTAGAAAACAAGTAAAAGTTTAAAAGTGGGGACATGAACTCACAACTTTGAGTATCCTGCGCAGTAAACTTCACCGGTTGGTTTTGTAGCGTCGTGACCTATACGTGTTCTATTAATGTTAGTCACTAGACTTGTATTACACAAGTACAAGTCACCATCTTTTGTTTATGTATATGTTCTTTGTACGTTCAATCTTTATGAGGGTCGTGCCCTTGTTTGTCGGGTCTTGCCCGTTGAGTACATATTGTTTATTTGTAAATATATATTTTCCTTTTCGAATATATATTCATTTATAAAGTCTTTCTCAAGGTAATAAGTGTTAAAAATAATTTATATTTTTAACCTTTCATGTGTATTACTTATATTATTCTCCAAAAATAAATATAAGTATTTTGTGAAATAATACTTTCAATATTATTTTTGTACAAGTATTCTTAGGAAAGTATACTTGTATTTTTATGTGAATACTTGTGTATTTTGTTAGGCCGTTTATCAGGATCTGTTCGAGTAGAACGTGGCTGGATCGATCAGAATCAAGGTGCGGAATCCCGTGATTATGTCACAGAATGAACAACAACAAGTTCAACGTTTAATCCGTCTGCTTTCTATAGAAGAATGTGAAAGTACAATTGTTCCGATAGAAACACAGACTGGCAGAGCTTCGCTATCAAGTTCAGCAAAAGTTCTTTCTAACTAACACTAGCTAGCTATTTATAGGCAACAACCAGGGAGAGTTATAAGTGTCACCCGATCGGATGGTCTTCCGATCGGATGGCCATCCGATCGGATGACATTTGTCGTCCGACGGATTTCACTTTTACATTATCGCACCGTTCCCTGAGTTGTCGTTACACAAACATACATACAATTACATACATATACAAAATGACATACACAGCACAAAATAAGACTCGATGCAGACGGAAGCTACAGACATATGTACTAACAGACTCCCCCTTGGATGTAGCTGTAGTTCCTTCAGGCATAGCCTTCAATCCTTCCTGCTGCGTCTTCTTTCTTTAGCCCTCTGCCTTCTCTGTTATGCCTTTTCTTCCAGCATCTTTCGCCTCAGAGGCCTTCCAACTTCATTCCAGTACTTTCGGTACTCTGGATAACATCACGCTTCCTATCCCAATGAGGGATCTTGTTTTCTTCCTTTTCAATAGGTGTCTGGTCCGTTGGAGGAGGTCTCATAAGCTTGTACCTTCCAAGTCTTGCAGCCTTTTCAGCAATTTCTTTGAATTTTTAACTTCTATTGTACTTCTTCAAGAATTCATCAATCTCCAAGTCTCTCCATTTAGATTTCCAGTATCTCCCAGAGTTGATGTCTTTTACGAAGCACACATCCACAATCTTTTGATACTGCATCGCTTGAACTTTATCTCGCTTCTTGTACACAATCTTGTTTTAGAACAAGCAGTCTATATCTTTCTTTGAATAATTCACAAGCCACATAGGATCCAATATGCTGATCCTTCTAGAAGCTCCAGTGGACTTGTCAAATAGAGAGATCACCGCTTCCGTTGTGCTTTCATTATATAACCAACCTTGAAAATCCTCATGAAAGTCTTGTTCCATTGCACGTAGCGGCATGTTCTTTAAACACCTCGGCGGCTTGATATCCAAAGTGATATCTTTCTCTCCAGACTCCAAAATAGTAACAATCTGTTTTGGAAACTGAGGATTCCAATCTGGAAATCTTGCTTTAGCTTGCAGCTTTATATAATCCCACAAGTGTTGATCATGCTGCTTTACATCCAAACCATAGTAAAACTGCTTTATATTCTTCGTCTGCACTAACTCTTCAACGTCCCACCACGGGAGGGTTTTAATATCTGACAAAAACTTGAAGTATTGAACCCCTTGCTCCTGTCTTATAGCATACACTTGAAGATCTTCCGGATAGCCCCAAGACAAGATATCACCCCATGAGATATTAGCATCATGCGTGAAGTACTGTAGAGGCCTTCTGAACTTCCTTTCCTTCGGCATCACCTTAAACCACTTCTTCCTCTCTTTAGTAAGATTTTCTCTTGGAATGGTTCTCAGAACACCTTCAGTAGTGATCTTTTCTACAATCTTCCTTCTGACTTCGTCTTCATTTTGTTCTTTAAACATTTCAGCGAGAGACGGAAATGTTTCATCAGCACCAGCACAGTGAAATACAGTCTCTTCATCAGACGAATCATATGCTTCTTCAACAAACACATCATTGTACTTATCTGCCTCTTGAGCATATTTGAATTCATATTCTTTTTCAGGCGACGAGGGTATCTCATCTTCAATATCAAACTTAAATTTGCCATCGTCTAACCCCAACTCTTCTAACATTTCTGCCCTTGACCTAGGAACCTCTAACTCCCCCTCAACCCGAGCATGTAAATAAATAACAGTTGGTTGCGTGAGGAATACCTGGTCAGCATGTTGTTTTCCTGATGATGAAGACTCTTGATGTTGATCCTCCTCCTGTTCATTGATCTCGTCATTCATAAAATCTTCTATCTTTTATTGAACAGAAGGATTCACAATTAATAACCCAGACGAGCCTTGATCTTCATCATCATCTTTATCTTTTAAAGGATCATAGTTATCAATCTCATTCAACCAAAAATCCATCTCTTCATCTTCTTTTTCTTCCTTTTCTACTTTCTCTTCTTCTTTCCATCGTAACAATAACGCTTTATGTTCTTTCGACTTCTTTTTCCCTTTGAGCAACTTGCACACGGCGAACAATGTCATCAAAGTTGTAAGATAGAGTAGAAGACTCACCAACAAGCACAAACCCCTATGGATCTACTTCAGCATCCACCATCTCAACATCAGCTTGACTCGAAGAACCTCCAGCTTCTTGAGTCTCAACGATAACTTCTTTCTTTCTTTGTGTTGCTTCCTCAGCCAACCTCCTTTCTCTCTCAATCCTTCGCTCTTCAACCTTTTTTGATTTCAATGTTGTTATAAATAGAATGAACGCCGATGCCCAAATGATGTTCCATCACCGTATATAACATAGTAAGTTGTTCATTCTTCATTGCTTTATCAGCCTTCATTGCTTCCATCTCAAGCTTCATTGCTTTGAATTCATTTGTTGATGCTTCATGAAGTTCACTTATCAACTTATTCAGCGTCTTATTTATATCATTCAGCTTCACATTCTTCACATGCAGATCAGTGATTTCTGTAGATAGTAGCTCAAACAGCTTTGCATTGTCATCAACATCACCTTCCATTTTCTTTAACTTCTTTGCTTGTTTAATCATGACAGACTTTATCTCTTCATTTACTTTTGTCAACTCTTCAAGCTATCTCTTTAACTCATCACGATCTGCCTCAGCCTTAGCTTTTTCCTTCTCAAGCAAACTAACTTTCTTCTCCAAATCTTTTACAGATGCATCATGAAACATATCGAATTCATCACCAAGAATAAAATCATCTTTGTATTCCCCAAGAACATTTGGAAAGTCTTCAAACATATCTGGAAGAACTGTTTTCTTTGGCTGTGAAGATTCACCACTTTCTGGAATAGGTTGATCTTTTGGTGGTGGTGGTGGTGTAGGAACTCTTACTTCAACATAATCATCATCACCAACATTCTTTACAACTTCAGGCTTTTCAACGTTTTGTACTTCCGGAGCCTTAGGAATTTCAACACTTTGTTCTTTCACTGCTTCAGGACCTTTTGAAGATTCCATGTGCTTTTCACTTTTGCCACTTTGACTTTCAGGCATAGAAGCACCACCTTTTCTTGCTCTAACATTCCTTGGAATGATGCCTGTTTGAACTGCTTTTCTCTTTATCCTTAGCTTCTTTTTCTCTTCAACTGTTGGTGTATATGTAGAATCCTCTTCATCAGAACCTTTTCTTTTCTTCTGAGGCTTCTTTTTCAACTGAACCTTTCCACGACCAACCGTTGTCATATCAATCTCTGGCTCTGTCTCAGTAGACTCATCATCAGCATCTTCTGATTCTTCATGAACTACCTCTTCAGGTTGCTTTTCTTTCACACCTTCAGTTTGAACACTTACACTTTGGTCTTTTGCAGTTGTATCTTCAGTAAGCTTTATGTACTGCTCAAATGTTACCTTCGTCAAGTCAATCCCTTCTTGAGATAAATTCGATGGATTCACCACTGGCTCATCTATCAAACTTGATTGGGGTTTCCTTAAAGGCCCTGCAAAACAAGCATTGAAGCATTCATTAGTATAATATAACAATTAAAGATCTAACTTCTCTTATGACTCCCCCTTTCAACTATACCCTTAACAACTATCTTTGGTGTTGGCTCTTTAGGAATAGATACAGCAGGGGATGTCTTAGGAGTTCTCTTCCGTTTCCCGTCTTTCACAAACCAATATCTTAGTTTTTTCTCAACCATTTCCCTCATCTTGTCATCTTCATTCTCAGAATTACTGTTTTCATGTCTCCATGCATCATTTTCTGGAGCAACATATCCTGGATTGTCGATCTTGCAAATCATTCTCCTTGCTCTTGGTTCAGGATCATCTTTCTTTGGATTCTTAGATAATCTGCTCAATGTGTCGGCTGTCATGTTTCGTAGACCTAATACATCATCAGCATCCTTTGGAATGTCTTTAACTAAATCATCTATCAACATCTGGATAAATCTGGGATACATGATGTACTTTCCACTTCCAGCTCCTACATTTTCTACCATATAGTTAAATATCACTTGCGATACATTATATGGCCTGTTCAGCACCAAGCAAGTAACGATATTCATGATATAATCCGATGTTTCATCATAAGCTCCTTTTCGATGTGACAATGCATGTACTACGCAGTGAATCAGGAACTTGTAAGGTGTACTAAACATGGTCTTCAGATATTTTCCGTTCAAGTGTCATGTAAATCCCATTCTGCACCATAGACCTTTGCACAAACATTCAGGAATAATGGTAGGATCACTATCAGAATCTCCTAACTCCAAAACTCTTCTTAAATCACCAACATTGAACTTAATCTCCACATCTATGTCTTGGCCATTCTCATCCTTCTTTCTAACCGCTGAATAAATCATCTTTTCTTTTTCCTCATACCTCACTGAACTCCAAAACCTTCTAACATGTGATTCATACACTACAGTTCTATAGGTTAAGGCTTTACTAATCTTACTCTCCCATAAAAATTTTGCTATCACTTTAAACAAAGTATTATCCGTATAGTGTGCATCCAACAGACAGTAAATGTTGTGAGATTTGTCCCAATCTGATGCCCTTCCCTGCGAAAATATTCAACGTTAACATTTGCACAAGCTTCAAGACATAAGATAAAATATGACAAAATTTTGAATTCTCAAAAATTTTTCGAACTCTGGGAAAATCACTCTTTACAGCACCGAGGATCGGATGGTCATCCGATCGGATTGCCATCCGATCCGATGAACCATCAATCATTAGAGTAATGAACCAGCTGACATGTGTATTTGGATCAGGTGGCCATCCGATCGGATTGTCACTCGATTCATGTGACAATACAGATAGATCCTTTGACAAGTCAACACCTTTTGAGAGTGAATACCATGGATCGGATGACCACCCGATCGGATTGTCACTCGATATTTGACAAGTTTGAACAGTTGATAAAAGTTTTGTCGTTTTGTGATGAGGATCGGATGGTCATCCGATCGGATTGCCACCCGGTCAGATTACCACTCGATCATTTGACAGGTCGGAATCATTGATTGAACAATCATGTCTTTATGTGCTAGGGATCGGATGGCCATCCGATCGGATTGTCATCCGATCGGATTGCCACTCGATCAATGACAATTAAGAAATGCACAGATTCCAAGACAGATACTTAGAAACTATTTCAAACATGAAGTGCTTTGGATCGGATGGTCATCCGATCGGATTGCCATCCGATCAAGATGCCATACTATCCAAACAACACCTATAACAGTTAAGACACAAATCTTAAGACAAAACACTTAGAAAATTTTATTCATGAAATGCATTGGATCGGATGGCCATCCAATCGGATTGCCATCTGATTGAATTCCCACTCGATCCTTGAACATTTGAAGAACAGTTTGAACATTCAAAGAATCATCAAAAAAATTTCTAAGATATCAACAAATTGAACACAGATCTACGTAGATATTTCTTAGGCGATCAAAACCCTATGTTCAGATTTGTCTAATTCGGCTTAATCTGAGTTTAATTTCACTTTTTGTGGTCCGAATGTCGAACACCTCTAACCTTCAATTCATCAAATTTTAACATGTTATAGCACAAATTGAGACGGTAAACCTATAGATCTAAGGCCTGTGAACAAAACCCTATGTTCAAAATCTATCAAACAACCTTAAATTTGCCTAGATCTAAGGTTAAAGGCCCGAACAGTCGCCGACATGCATAAACACTTCAAAAACATCAGATTTGACAATGAAAATCAGAAATCTTACCTTTCCCATTGTGAAGGTTGAGTGTGCCAACAATCCAATGACTTGTGGAAGGAAAGAATGTGAAAATCAGATCAAGAATGTGAGAGAGTATGAGAGAGTGTTGGATGGTTGCCCGATCGAGTAAAAGGTTGACTGAAGTCATTGACCTCTTATTTATAGGGGTGACCAGGTGTCGGATGGCCATCCGATCGGATTATCACCCGATCCAAACACCTCTCTTGACTTTCGATGTTTTGATCTTTGACTTTTTGTCGTTTTTATCAGATTTGGTCAGTTTTAGAAATCCACTTAAGTATCTAGGTCCAAGTTAATGACCCTAGGCACTTAATTTGTCTACCAAGTCCAAGTTAGTGACCTTGGTTGATCCGACACAAGAACAAACTGACATTCTGTTCAATTTTTCAAACACATTTTCATGAAAATTTACAAGTGTCAACTTAATGAACTTGCATTGACTTTGAAATATCCAACCCTTTTCCAAGATTAGCTCCCAACCCTGTTGTCCAGCTCAGAAACTTCCTGCATTTGCTTCATGACTGTGAGTCTGAAGATCAGCTTTCTACCTTGGTTTGTCGATAAAACTAAAACAGAAATGTAAAATTATTTTGAGATTTTAAGAAAGTTTTAAGACTAGAAAACTATGAAATCTTTTTGGGTTTAAATGCTAAACTGAACTGAAATGAAATGCAATAAATGTAAACTATTTACAAACATAATTTTTGTGAGTGTGTTAGGGGATCATATCAGCTACCGACAAACTACAAGTACCGTTAAGCTTGATAACATACTAAGTATTAAACAATTCACTATGATTGCCGATGTACTGATCCAATTTAAATTTTCACACAAATTTCAATTTGTTCAGGATACGAATTAGTGTTTTAATAGGTTAACTTATATGCGTGTCCCACCTCAGAATATACTCTCGTATCCAGATTTTCTATATTCAGTCTTACAGGTGAACGTACAATAATGATATCTGTAAAAGGGTAGTGCGAGGCCATGAGAGCTCAGGTTAGAACTTTCGTTCAGACAGAGAGATTATGGCTCGACTTTCGGTGTGTCCCCTTTGGGGATCTTTTCTTCATCAGCACATGATTAGCATTTTTCAATGTTTCATCATTTTTTATGCTGAGGGTGAGCTTTAGGATTAAAGCAGTGCAGAGTATTATACGAGGACTAGGCTATTGCTTCCTCAAAATCAGAAGTCCTGGTATAATACCCCAGATATCATTACGCACATAGACCTAGTATGTCAGAAATAGAAAAATCTTTCAACCAAGATTTCAGGGGTTACCTATATATCCGAGAGATGTTCCCCACGTAATAAGCAAGAAATGTTTTTTAGGTTTATATCCCGAACAAATCTACTAAATGTATAAAAACCTACCGACATATAATCAGCAAGACTGCTTAACACCTTTTAATCATTACAAATCTTTAGCATACTGTAACTGTCTAGCTGATGTACTATCATTTCCCCTTTTTTACACAAACTCTTTTTGGGTTTTCTATTGTTTTCGGATTTTGAAAATATCTCATGTTTTTGGATTTTTGCATTTTTATTGTTTTTGTATTTTTCTGAAAATATTATCTATCTCCCCTTAAATACCAAAACAACTAAAAATACGACAAACCAGTGCAGTCTGCTTCTCAACATCATCTGCAGTGGTACACTCATCAACGCCAAGTATCCCCTCCGCATCCGACAACAACTTCATACCATTCAGTTTTAAAAGATATTGAAAATGTGATCTATCAAAATCTTTGGTATGTAAGTCTGCTTTTTGTTCGTCGGTGTGGATTATGTCAATTCGTATCAACTTCTTCTCGAAGCAATCTCGGATGAAGTGATGACGAATTTAAATATGTTTGGTTTTAGCGTGATGTACCGGATTTTTTGTTATGTTGATTGCTACCTCATTATCAACAAAAATGGGTGAAGTAAGAAATTGCAAACCGTAGTCGCGCATCTGTTGCTGAATCCACAGGATCTAAGAGCAGCAGCTGCTAGCAGATACATACTCGGCTTCACATGTTGATAGAGCAACAGAAGTTTGCTTCTTACATTGCCACGTGACCAGTCGGGGTCCAAAAAATTGGCATCCTGCAGTTGTTGATTTAGCATTGACTTTGCAGCAACCGAAATCAGAATCAGAGTACCCTTCGAGCGTGAAGTCACCGTCTTTTGGATACCAAAACCCCAAGCTTGGAGTTCCTTTCAGGTAGCGTAGAATCCTTTTGACAATTGACATATGCGAGGCTCTAGGACTTGACTGAAATCGGGCCGCGAGGCAGGCTGGGTACATTATATCAGGCCTTGATGCTGTCAAGTACATTAGCGATCCAATCATGGAGCGGTATAAAGTTTCATCAACCTTCTCTCCGATGAGATCAGGATTGATCCCATGATTCGTAGCTAATGGGGTGGACATTGGAGCTGTGCCGGACATTCCAAATTTCTCCAGAACATCTTACATGTACTTCGTCTAATGTATAAAGATTCCCTCAGGCATTTGATTGACCTGCAGCCCTAAGAAGAACTTCATCTCACCCATTGAAGACATTTCGAACTTCTGCTTCATAACTTTTTCAAAATCTTTGAAGAGTTCTTCATTTGTTGACCCGAATATAATGTCATCAACATACATCTGGACTATCAGAAGATGACCATTGACTTCCTTCGTGAAGAGGGTTGCATCCACTTTTCCTCGGATGAAACTGTTGGCAAGCAGATGTTGAGATAACGTCCCGTACCAGGCTCTCGGGGCCTGATGCAAACCATACAGCGCTTTATCCAGGAGATAGACTTTATCTTTGTGAATTGGGTCGGTGAAGCCCAGTGGTTGTCCGACATATACCTCTTCCTTCACCTTTCCATAAAGAAATGCCGATTTGACATCTAGCTGATACACTTTGAATCCTTTCCATGAAGCAAACGCTAGGAAGATTCTGATAGCTTCAAGTCAAGCAACTGGAGCATACACTTCAGTGAAATCTATCCCCTCCTGCTGACTGAAACCCTGGACCACGAGTCGTGCTTTGTTGCGAACAATAACTCCTTTATCGTCTCTTTTACACTTAAACACCCACTTCGTGTTTATCTTCCTATGTCCGTCAGGGAGATCCACAAGCTTCCAAACACCAAGTTTCTCGAATTGACTCAGCTCCTCTTGCATAGCGATGACCCATGAATCTTCTGTCAGTGCTTCCTTATAGGTTCGCGGCTCAATCTGCGAAATGAAACAACTTAGTGAAAATTCTGTTTGTAAAGGAGCAACTTTAGAATAAAAGCAAGTAAGGCCATGGTCAATCTATCGTCTGGTGCGGTCTCCTGACTGCAGCTCTCCTATTATCAACTCCTCTGGATGGTATGAAAGAGTCCTCGGCATAACCTCACCAGGAACATCCACCTCGCCTTCCAAATTAGTAACGTTCTGATCCGCAACTTGTTCATTGTCAAGAATTGTCTGATCTGAAGATTGGATTTGCTCCCCCTCAGACTCTGAATCACCATGGTCAAAAGTAGGAATATCATCAGATTCTGAATTATCATTGACCAACGTCTGATTTTCAGGAGCAGGTTCGCGTTCCGAAGAAGTCGGAGTTTGCTGAACTTCATCATTCTCTCCAGCGTGACTGGGACCAGCTTCATCATCATTGGAAGTTTGTCGTTGACGTGTAGAAGACCTTGCTGGGAATATTTCCTGAGATGCTTCATATTCTCTTAAAATATCCAAATCATCAAAGAACTCTGGCTCTTCTTCTAACTCGAATGAATCCCATAGAGTATCGTAGTTGAATCGCCATGAGTCTGTGGGCTTCTGTGGTGGCATAGTATAGCCTTGACACTCAACATGATGTGCTTCGATGATCCGCTTCAGACTTGGAACAAAGACTCTTCTGAGTGGACTAGCATATCCCACGAAGATACCTTCAATGATCTTTGAATCAAATTTGCCATCGGGATCTAGAACTGTGCAGGGAGACCCGAACGGTTCCAAATACTCGAGATTAGGCTTGCGATTGTTGATCAACTCGAAACATGTCTTGTTGTGTTTCTTCACAGTAAGTACCCTGTTGAGAGTATAGCAAGCGGCTGATACTGCTTCTGCCCAGAAATTAACAGGTAACTTGGAATCAGCAAGCATCGTCCTAGCCGTTTCGATCAGCGTTCTATTCTTTCTTTCTGCGACTCCATTCTGTTGCGGAGTATATGGCGCGCTGAACTCTTGCAGTATACATCTTCCGGTGCCACAAAACAGACTCCTTTTCAGTGGCTTTTGACATGAAGCAGTGAGTTTAAACCGTGGTAGTCGTAGCGATGCTCATATCCAACACGTACAGATCATTAATTCTTGGTGCTCTCATGATGATCCACTCCTCGGGGATGACAAACCCCGGCTTCAGAATCAGACATTCTTTATCAGTGAAATGTGTCGAATACATTCTATCATAAATTTGAGAAATGCTCAGAAGATTGTTCTCTAGCTCGGCGATGTAATTGACTCTTTCAAACATGATTACACCATTTGATAACGTTCCTTCACCAACAATACGTCCTCCTTGATTACTGGCGAAACCGACGTATCCACCGTTAAACCATCTAACATCGTAAAGCAGGGTTTTTCTCCCTGTCATGTGCCGAGAAGCTCCACTATCCATTATCCAACGTGAGATAGATCTCGGGAGCTCCTGCACATTTCACAAACACTTAGTTAGATTTTGAAGCAACCCAAGCCTCTTTCACTCAGGTAGCTTGACGTTGATGTGGGTTGTTGCAGTGTACAATGGTGGAAAATTCTTGTCATTCATCTTAAGACTTTCTTCAGATCCAATCTCAACCTCTTTATACAAAAAGAATTCCTTTTCCGGAGGTTGACCAGATGATTGGTCTTTCTTCGGAACATACTTCTTCCCTGGTGGGGTAGAAGTTTGTTTCTCAAGTTTCTCGTAGAAATCCAAAGGTACATTCATCTTCTTAGTTGAAGATGATTGTTTTGCAGACTCAGAAACCTCTGGTTTGGAGAACTTGTTGTCTTAGCCTCAGATTTTGGTTTCCAAGTTTGTTGCGAAGAAGCGACCCGTTTGTAAAATTTATCAGTTTTAGTTACCGATTGTTTTACGGGTTCAGTTTTGACTTTGATTTTTTCATTTTTCAAAACTTTCTTCTCAACAAACATCGGCCCTTTGCCTTTGACATCGTCTTTCTTCTTTGGATTCTCGACAACCACAGACTTAGGCTTCGAGTTGGTGCACTTTCGTGCAATGTGTCCAACTTCGTTGCACTTAAAACAAGTTCGGGTGTCAACTTCCTGACTTTTGCCTTCAGTCTGAGGTTGTGAGGCCTTTTTCTCAAAGAATTCTTTGTTTTATTTCGAAAAGATTTCCGACTCTTGTTCGGAAATTGAACTTGAGCTTTTTACAAATACTTTCTTTTCGACAAACTTTTTGTTTTGAAAGTTCCTTTTCTGATTGTTCTTACCACCCTGATAACCTCCCGACCATCTGGTTTGGTTGTTATTGTTAAAACATGGTGGAACAGCAGGTTTATTATAGTAAGCTTTGTCTTTTTCAAAATTCATCATTCTTTTTGAACTTTTCAAACCCTCAACTTCAGAAACATCAATTTCAACCAACTTGAAAACTTTCTTCAACTTGTCAACATTCACATTCTCAAGTGGAAATTCAATATCCGAATACAACTTATCAGAACCAGACATCTTGTACATGACAAAAGTAGGTTCATCAATTGAGTTGTTTTGGGATTTTGATTTCGAAATGTAGCTGTTTAAGAAACATTCTTCATCTTCAGTCGAGTCACTGTCTGATTTTAAAACATTTTCAACCACATTTTTTACGACTTCAGACTGAACACTATCTTCATCAGATGATGAAGTGAATGTGACATCGATTGTTTCAGGAAGTTTTACATCATTTGTTTCATCATCATTATCCAACCCATACTTTTTCTTTGAAAAATTATTAAACACGGGCGGTGGAACTTGATGATAACCCACCCCGGTTCCATCTGAGTATACATCTTCACCAACTTTGTTCTTCCCAATAGGTTTTGGGAACTATATGCTGAAGAACAAAGCTCGCGGAGCTGTAACTGTTCAGTTTCAGATTGCTTCTTTCATTCTCAATCTTAGCTTCCTGAAACTGAAGCTTAAGATTTGCAATCTCATCCAACTGCTGGTTGATTTGTCTTTCTTTTGCCTGAAGAACTCCAGACAATTGAAAATTCTCTTTAGAAGTTTTAGTGTTTCGCTCATCAGAATCTTTTATTGTTCTCATGATTTTCAGAAAGTTGTCGGTTTTCATGAATTAACTTCTCATTTTCTTTCTTAAATCGTTCTACATCACTTTTATCTTTTTCAATTCTTTCAGTTAATTCTTTTATTCTCTCATTTGAAGCTCTCACCAGTTTATCTCGACTTAAGATTTGATCTTCAACCGTTTTGACTTTTGCAACCAGTTCTTCAGTCTTTTTGACTGTGAGATATGCATTTGTGATACAAACTTTGCATTCTTTCATGCAATTTTTGCAATCACTTTCCTTTTTAGCCTTATCGGTCTTACCTGACTCATTTGTTGAACTACTACAGCTGACCTTGTTTGATGACTCAGACGCAGATTTGGAATTTACCTCTAGTTCCTTTGCCATTAGCACTTTATCTGCCATCTTTGTCAGATTCTCTACGATCATTTCTTTAGTTGTGTCGATTATCCCCTCATCGACTTTCCTTGAGTTTAGCTCTTCCTCTTCAGCTTTCTTTGCCTGCTCTCTCTCTCTCTCTCTTTGTTCATCCTCTTGCTTCAACGATTCAATGAGAGTTTCAACTACGAGTGTTGATGGTTCAGCAATTATGTTACCTTTCGGGTCCAAATAGCACTCACGATCTGGATCCCATCTGTTTGCCTTCTTGGCCTCTTTCCAAGCTCGATAGTTTCTATCTTTCAGGGTTTGAGCTACCAGCTTCCGATAGGTGTATTTTTGTTGTTCAGTTCGTGTATCTTTGTATGGTTCAACTTTTGCCATGAACGCATAACCTACAGCATCATCTTCGGGTAAAAACTCACTCCAATCAAAGCCTTCATCATCATGAATTACGGCTAAGGCTCTTGACTTTTCTTTAGGATTTTCTTCAATTTGTTTCATTCTTGGCGGTTCTTCCCTATTGCGATGATAAACAGCCTTTTTATAATAATGATCATGGAACAGATTAGCTGTTTCATCTGAAGCTGCATTCCTGCATTCCCTCTTGAAGTGCCCCTTCTGTTTGCACTTAAAGCAGGTTACCTTTGACTTATCGAAGCCCAGCTTCCTTGAAGGCCCACCAATCGAATTTCTCCCGGTTATCTCCATGAACCTTTGTGCACGTCGAATTACGCTTGCCATGCACCAGCGTATGTCAATCAATTCCATTTCTTTCGGATCAATTTGATCATAATCTTCTTTCGTCAAATTCGTGTTTCCGATCTTCCCAGCGACTAAGCTTTCATAAGATTCCAGGATTGAAGCAAGAAATACCATCTGATGCTTAGCTATTTCTTCATTAAAATTTTGTGCATTATTAAGATTCACAGCTATGTTGCAATGGAAGACATTTTTGGGAATATTCTGCTGCTGCTGATTCCCTGAAGCCGATGAAGAAGATCCTCCATGATAACCACTGCTCGGAACAGAACTACTGCTTTGTTTCTCTTGATTTGTCGTGCTTGATCTCTAAGCTGAAAACGCAGTTTTTGGTGAAGCAGTTTTAGGTATCATACTACCCCTATAATACAGATCGACATTTTGTTGGTACGGGGTGTTGTTGACTTTATTCATCTTCTTGATTATAAGTTCATGACTTTCAAACCTTTCTATCAACTAATCGACAGTCATGTCAGACATTTTCATTGTGTTTTTCAAAACCAATGCATAATACTGCCAATCCTTTTCATCTGGCAAGGATTCTAGTAACTTTTCAACCAATTCTTCTTCTGTGAACGTTATCCCATATCTGACAAGCTCTAACTTTAGGTGACAAAAACGCTCAATCATCTTTAGCACCGACTCATTCCTCATGCACGCAAATAAATCGAATTCTTTCTTCAACAAACGCTTCTTGTTCTTCACTATCTCAGCCCCTCCAATACATTTCTTCTCTAACTTGCCCCACAAATCTTTTGCATTTTCGTAACTAATCAGAGAGATGATATCATCTCTACCAGATTGGTGCAATAGGGCAATACATTTTTGTTTATGTACAAATGTCTCTTGTTCACTTTCGTTCAAATTTTCGTAATCTTTTCTTCCAATATCGTACCCATTTTTCATACACTTCCAGCTTTGATAAGCAAATGCTTTTAACCAATCTTCAAACCTGCCTGACCATCTGTTATAGTCTTCAATTGCCATAAGCTTTGGCGGCTTGTTGTAAGTACCATAAGCGTTATCAATACTGAGAGAATCAACAATCGCTTTCTTTGGAGTTTGATTGGTACTGGTAGTCGTATTCGTCGTTGTTTCTCACGTGGTGTTGTATGCAAATACATCGCTGAATGGATTCAGGAACTCGTCTCCCATTTTGACAAACACCTGAAAAATTTCAAACACTTAGAAAAATTTCACACTTCTCAAAAATTTCAAACTGATGCACTTGGATCGGATGGTGATCCAATTGAGTGACACATCCACGTAACAAGTGACAGACAAGCAAGTTTCGAATGGCGACTCGATCGGGTGGTGATCCGATCGAGTGGTCGTTCGATCGAGTGACACAAGAATCTTTGAAAACTTTAAACCTTCAACTCTCCACCGATCGGATGGTGATCCGATCGAGTGAGATAATGACGTCAGCTGATGAAACAAGACTATCTAAGCCAATCCGATCGGATGGTGATCTGATCGGGTAGGATGATGACGTCAGCTAGCATATGAAGAACACAGTCTATGCCAATCCGATCGGATAGCTGTCCGATCGGGTGGATGACGTCAGCAACAACGATGAACTCGACATGGTTTTTGCTTGATTTGATTCAGTTTTAGTTTGAATTTTTCAATGAAAATTTGAAGGATTGATCTTTGTTCAATTCCGAGTCTAATGATATCAAATTTGTCAAATTTTGTCCGTGAATTCCTGTTCAATTTTGAGTTTTTTCTCGTTTTAAGGTGTAAAAATGTAAAACTCAGCAAGAAATGAGTAGAAGATGAGAAATAGGTCAAATTTCCGGTGAAATTCGACAGAAATCGGCAAAGAATCGCTGAAAATCCGGTGAATTTGCTGTTGTCGTCTCCGATTCAACCTCCTGTGGCTCTGAGACCACTTGTTAGGCTGTTTATCAGGATCTGTTCGAGTAGAACGTGGCTGGATCGATCAGAATCAAGGTGCGGAATCCCTTGATTATGTCACAGAATGAAAAACACCAAGTTCAACGTTTAATCCGTCTGCTTTCTATAGAAGAATGTGAAAGTACAATTGTTCCGGTAGAAATACAGACTGGCAGAGCTTCGCTATCAAGTTCAGCAAAAGTTCTTTCTAACTAACACTAGCTAGCTATTTATAGGCAATAACCAGGGAGAGTTATAAGTGTCACCCGATCGGATGACATTCGTCGTCCGACGGATTTCACTTTTACATTATCGCACCGTTCCCCGAGTTGTCGTTACACAAACATACATACAATTACATACATATACAAAATGACATACACAGCACAAAATAAGACTCGATGCAGACGGAAGCTACAGACATATGTACTAACATATTTTGTATTTTTTCACCAAAAATCATTATTTTGATTTTTATTACTTTTCGGAATTATATCTCTTAAAAATAATATATTTTTAATACTTGTATGAAATATATATATATATATATATATATATATTGTCATGCTATAAAATATATATATGGTTATTCGTGATATTCACCCGATTTTTGTATAAATTCCAATACTTGGTATAGGTTATATATTTTTGTCCAAAAATATATATTTAAGTCCATAGTGTCCAAATTCAATAATATGTTAAGGAATATATTTTCATAAATATATTTTCTTGTATTTGTCCATGTATTTCCCTGTGAGGAATTTTGTATACTTGTATACTTATGTATTCTCATGTATTTGTATGTGTATTTTTGTATTTATACTACATGGGAGTATTTAGTGTATTTTTAAGTCCTTAATACACTATTACATATATTACACATAATATACACTTAGCACAAAATTTGGTGATCACTAAATATATATATTTTTCCTAAAAATATACATACTTAATACGAGTTTTAACTTGAAGAAATCACCATTTCTTAACTTGAAATTTTACACAAAAATAAGGGAAACCTTAGTAAATATTTTTAGGTGAATTTTTAGGGTATAAGTTGCACCAAAACTTATATTCTTCTAAGTGTCAAAATTTTATAAAAATTTTGACATTGTTTCCCCTAAAAATGGAGGTTTCCCATGTTTTCAAAACATGTGTTTATTTTCTTTTCAACACCAAAAACAATTTTCAACAATAATCATCAACAACATACACTAATTTTTCCATATGAAACATCATGGTGAACTTGATTCTTGTTAAAAATATGTAGTCTTTTAGATCTACACTTTACATAAGATGATCTTTCCAAAAATAAGTGTTTTTGAGTATTTTAACAAACTTTTTATGAAACTTTATTTCATTAACCAACTCAGCCATGAGTTTAATGATCTTTAAAGTTTGTAAATCATGTTCAAAAACCACTTTTATGTTTATTAGAAAGATCATTATTTTTAACATCATGTTTAACCATGGATCTTTCAAGATCCATGCTTAATAACTTTAGATCTTTCATAAACAAGCTTTATGTTAACTTTTTAACAAACTTTCCATGAGTTTTAGTCTCAAAAATTAATTCTACACACACTTTATTACTTCATAATTACAAGATTATGCATAAAAATTCATATTTCAAGTTCACATAATACTTTATATGTTCATCTTCAAGTTTAACCATGGATCCTTCAAGATCCATGCTTAAACTTGTAAGATCCAAGCTTTAACATACTTCATCTAAACATAAACACAAGATATAACATCAACAACTTCATTACATACACTAAAATTTCATGTAATCACTTGATTTCTTCATAAATATGTTAGATCTTCTCATTTTTAACTTTAAAAGTTAAGTTGTTTAGATGGTGAAACTTGTACATAACATAAACATGACTTATTTTAGTGATCAAGAAGCTTACTACTAGCTCTAATGGCTAGGGAAGTGGCACAAGAATGAAGATGATGAACAAGGAAGAAATCAAGTGGTTAAAAGCTCCAAAGTGAGGTCCTTCCACTTCTAGCACCTTACACCTTCTTAGATAAGCTTCTTACACCTCCTAGTGACCTTGGATCATGAGATTGAAGCTTGAAAATGGTGATGTGTGTGTGGGGGTTGTGAGCCGAGAGCAAGAAGAACAAGGGGGACGAAGATGAAGTGTTTATGAGATGTAGGACAATATGTTATCCTTATGGTTCTTTATAAAGACTACTTCCAACAATAATCTTCTTTAGAGATTATATGCACCAATTTAAGGGACAAGATCAAATACAATAATTAAAAGTGAAGTGGGGCCCATAGGGGCCGGCCATGGTGAAAGGGGGGTAAAGTGTAAAATTTGGGAAGTTAGGGGATTAAAGTGCAAACGAGGGGGTTTAAGTTAGTTTAAGTGTGTTTAGATGTTTTTTTATGATTTTTAAGGTGTTCTAGCACCGATACTAGTTTATTATCATAAAAACATTACTTCTAGTCAAATTTTGATGTCCCGGTTGTTCGGTTCGTTACGTTACGGTTCATTAAAGTGCTAAATTGCGTAGTTTCACTAGGTATGAAGCACCTTTTGTGGCAGTTTCAATTCCCGACACTTTGTAAGTTATACTAGACAATAAAACATAAATTCTACCTTATATTAATGTGTTAAAAAGCTGATTTTAGCTGAATTAGTGCTGATTTATGCATAATTCTGCATTTAAAGTGCGTTTCGGGTGCTTTTTAGTGCATAGTTTAGCTTCCGGAAAGTTTATATGTTAACCCTTGTTTCCACACTTGGGTTTTAATGTATTTTAGATGTTGGACCTATTCCTAGGCCCTAATTCTAACATCTGACTGCTTCCTGCAGATTTGCTGACACAGTGTGTCTTACCGGTGAGTTTACTAGTCTTTCTGACGCAACGCTTAAAGTAATGCATAAAGCAATATTTGAAGTATAAAACGTGCATGAATTCACATGTATAGCAAGTAATCAGACAATGTTGACATTTAAGCACATAATTGCAGATAATAGATAATAATTAAAATTGTACGGAAATTACCGGTTTTGTGCCAGTTGTCACAGTCGGAACTACACTCGCCTCTAGTTACCGTCATCGCCCAACCACACCCCATCGGACTTTCGACCACCCTGACGCACAGCAGCAGGCAACGCCGTCCACCGCCCAGAAAATTATGATTTGACCGGTTTGACCTACAGTTGACTAAATTTGACTTTTTGACCTGAAGGAGTTCTCGGGTCACGTGTTCGGGTTTCGGGTTTTTCGAGATACGCATCAAGGAGTTGATTCGTGATCTCAAGTTTTGTGAACAAGTGACAACTAGCGTGATGATTCGTCAATTTGTGTGAAGCTTAGGTTTTCGTCAAAAGGTTAGTTTTCACGAACACCCTATGGTTGTTTAATTGTTTTAATGAATCGCAGTAGGATTATTGAATGGGATTTGATCGGTTTTAATATGTACATGTGTCCGCTTAGTAATTAATATGTGATGTTAATAGATTAAATAAAATATGATTCTATTTAAAATTAAAATTGTACACCGATGATTCCCAACACTGAGGTGGCTCGCCGGAGTGAGGAGGTGCGAAGGTTTCGATTGTTACAGAACCACAATGATTTTAAGGCGGTTTGGTAAGGATTTTCGGATCTTGACGAGGTGGGGAGGTTTCGAATGAAGAACAAAACTAGATTTTTGTTTCTCTTTCTCTCATCTGTTTTCTCTTTCTACGAAGAACACATAGTAAGTGTGTGTTTATGCATACTTGTATATAGTTGTGAAGGGTGGGGTTCGGCTACAAAGTCCATTTTTCCTACAAAGTGTACAAAGTCTTAAAACACCACAATTTCAGCCCTAAAACACACTCAAAAGCCACAAATAAGAGAGTGAAGACCACTAAAACACAATATTCAAACCCTAACAGTCCATAAAAACTTCAAATACACCATCATAAAACTATGAGTATAAAACACAACATGATAATGAACATAAAACACACTAATGTTAGTTATTCGATAATCAAAGCCTTACCATCCAAAACACAACACAAAACCCACAAATATGGCGTTTTAGTGATCTTGACTCTCTTATTTGTGGGTTTTGAGTGTGTTTTATGGTTAAAGTTGTGGTGTTTTAAGACTTTGTACACTTTGTAGGAAAAATAGACTTTGTAGCCAACTCCCACCCTAGTTGTGAATATGAATATGATTCTATTTAAAATTAAAATTGTACACCGATGATTCCCAACACTGAGGTGGCTCGCCGGAGTGAGGAGGTGCGAAGGTTTCGATTGTTACAGAACCACAATGATTTTAAAGCGGTTTGGTAAGGATTTTCGGATCTTGACGAGGTAGGGAGGTTTCGAATGAAGAACAAAACTAGATTTTTGTTTCTCTTTCTCTCATATGTTTTCTCTTTCTACGAAGAACACAGAGTAAGTGTGTGTTTATGCAGACTTGTATATTGTTGTGAATACGAACATTGATGAAAATTATCGGTTTCGAGTAGGTGGCAGTCGCCCGGTGGTTGGTGGTTCAAAGTAGGTGGTGGCGGAGGTAGTGACTGCAGGAGGGTAGTGATTCTGTTGTTCTAGGTAAAAGGTGGTTGGTTGTGGTGCTTCTGTTCACGGGTGGGGTTGCAACGCGGTGGTGTTCGGCTGTGCTAGTGGCTATGGTGGCAGGAGGTGGTGTGAAAGTGGTCAGAGATGATGGTTTTAGGTGATTGTCTAGGTAAACATTAAATATAAAAAAAAAAAAAAAAAAAACGGTTGCATGGAAAATTACCAAAATGGCCTCCATTTTAACGTATAGGTAAACATAATTTAGTGGGAAGTGCAAAGAAAAAGTTTGTAAAATACAATGGCATAGACAACTTCTTTTCTTATGCAATTTTAGGGTTAGGATATAATAGGAAGTTTATTTGGCTAATAAGGCTATAAAGTAATCTTGACCAACCATTTATTTAATCAAGGGCTAAGATTAAATGAGGGAAATTGAAAGGAAGAAAAGAGGCGTGTGGGTTTGTTTAGGGGCATTCTAGTCAATCCAAGACAATAGTTTCTCTCTCCTCCAATTTCCTCCCGTTTTTTAAACGTTAATAACTCTTTCATACGATATTATTTTTTTTATAAAAATTGCACAAAAAAACGAGCGTTTTTTATCTTTAAAACGAGTATACTATTGCTATATTTTCGAAAAAAAATTTTGAAACCCAGCTGCGTAAAACGCAATGGAAAAAAACTCAGTTGCGTAAAACGCAATGGAAAAAAACCCCCTAAAAAATGACGTTTTTTTTTTAAAACGCAATGCACAAAAAACACAAAGAAATGTCTTATTTGTAAAACGCAATGGCTAGAAAACACAAAGAAATGTCTTATTTCTAAAACGCAATAGCTTAAAAACACATTAAAATGTGTCTTACCTAAAACGCAATGCAAAAAAAAAACACAAAGAAATCTCTTATTTATAAAACGCAATGGCCATAAAACTCTTAAAAATGTCTCATTTCTAAAACGCAATCGCCTAAAAAAACAAAAGAAAGTGTTCTCTCTAAAACGCAATGGACTGAAAACACCTAAAATTGTGTTTTACCTAAAACGCAATGACTAAAAACACTTCAAAAATGTGTTTTACCTAAAACACAATGACTAAAAACACTTAAAAAAATGTGTTTTTTCTAAAACGCAATGGCCAGAAAACACATAAAACTCTCTTATTTCTAAAACGCAATGGACACATAAAACTGTTTGTGAACTATCTGAACTGTCTGTGAATTGTCTACGAATTAAACTGTCTGTGTTTTTTCTAAGCTCGACCCCAGCCAGGGGCTCTACCCCTTGGACCCTGCTATCAGGGGCGCTGCCCCCGGACCCCCGCTAAGATCGTAAAACGCAATGACTAAATCAAAAACACAGATCGTAAAAATGAAATTAAAGAATTTCTTACATGAATCGAAGCCGATTTCTTCAACGATTGACGAAATTTGAATGATAGAAACACTTATCAGCGATCGAATCGAACGGTTCGAGTGATTATCTTCAAAATCACGGGAAAAAAAAACAAGATTTTGAATGAAATTAAACTGGGTTTTCTTCAAAAAAAAAAGCTGAAGAACACGTTGATAGGTGTTTGAATCATTGATTGGTGACGAAAATCGCACTACAATGTAGTGATTATTGAGATAGAAAGTGAAGAAATGGTTGAAGATTGTGAGTTTTGAAAATGGTGGGTTTTGATGTTACTGGGAAGAGGAAGGAAGAAGAAAATGATAAAATTAACTAAAATACCCTTTCTCTTTATTTTAAATTTTGTCACATGTCCTAATCATATGGCTTACTATCCATAAACTTCCTATTTGATCTCAACCTGCAATTTTATTTATATGTTTCTTTCTACGGAAATTGATCAAAACGGCACCGTTTTAAAAATATCAACATCCCCTATCTATCATCCCATCTTGAGGTTTTAAGCAGCGTGGTGGGCAAAGGTTTATCAATTTCAATGGCGTTGCTACAGTTTATGTGCTCCGTAACGCCACTGGCACGTGCAGCAAGGTCACGTGCCATCATCGTTTCCTCTTCCCGCACCGCCGTCACTGTCCCCACCACCACCACCACCGTCACTAAACCGAAGATTTCTCCACCGGATTCGAACGTGCTTCTGGGTATGTCTGAGGAACAACTTCAACAGCTGGCTCTTGATTTCGGCCAGGTATGGTTACGAAAATTGTTGTAATTTGATTAGTTGTATGATACTACGAGTTTTGATATGTTTTTGTTTTGTTTTGTTTTGTTTGGGGGTTTAGCAAAGTTATAGAGGCAAACAGTTGCATCATTTGTTGTACAAGAGAAGAGTTAAAGATGTTCAGGAATTTAGTCAGGGTGAGTGAGTCCCCTTTTTTCAGAAATAAGATTGGAATTCTATATCAGTCGGAATATCGGTACCGATATTGATATTAACCGATATTTGACCGATATATCACCGATTTTTCTGATATCGGTACCTTTCTTCTTAGTTCTACCATTCGTCTTTCTTCTTATTGGGCTGCTATTATTGTTTTAAGTCTTAATTGTTAGTTATTAGTGTTAAATGTTAGTGTTTTAAGTCTTAATTGTTACTTATTAGTGTTAAATGTTAGTGTTTTAACTTTTAAGTCTTAATGAGTTCCTACTTGCTACAATTGTTAGTGTTTTGCAAGTTGCAAAAGGTTAATTTGTTAATGGTAGGAGAGTATACTAAATTGCTATATATATAAATTCAGCATGATATTAAAATTACCCAAATCCCACCGCGATTACCGATATCTCAAATATCGGTCTTTGAACGATATCCGATTTTTATCGCATTAACTACATAGCTATGACCGATATATCACTGATTTTCCCGATATCCGTACCTTTCTTCTTAGTTTTACCATTCATCTTTCTTCTTATTGTGGCTATTAGTGTTTTAAGTCTTAATTATTAATTGTTAGTGTTAAATGTTAGTGTTTTAAGCCTTAATTGTTAATTGTTAGTGTTAAATGTTAATGTTTTAAGTCTTAATGAGTTCCTACTTGCTACAATCGTTAGTGTTTTGCAAGTTGCAAAAGGTTAATTTGTTAATAGTAGGAGAGTATGTATACTGAATTGTTAGTGTTAAACTATGTATATGTAAATTCTGCATGATATTAAAATTACCCATATCCCACCCTTGGTTTAAAAAAGCGCAAAGCACACAAAAGCGACAAGGTCTAAAATCAAAGCGCTAATCGCAAAAGCCGAGGGCTTTTCGTACGCGAGGCACAAGGTGCTTATATGTTTGCTTATATATATCCTATAGGCTTTTAGCATCCCTTACCCAAAATCCCAAAATATAGTTATAAATAAGGTTTATATATGATTTAATGTATAAATCACTTAAATGTACAACCATTTTAGCAACATGTATAACACTTTAAAGCACAAAAACTCCTTCTGTACAAAAAGCGCGCACTTCAGTGGGATTTTTTTTCCAAAAAAGCTCGCTTTTTGTGCGCTTTTTTGTACAAAGCTCGCCTTATGTCACACAAGGCGCAACTCCTTGCGCCTAGGGTCGCTTTGCGCTTAAGCGCGCTTTTTTAACCAAGATCCCATTACCGATATCTCAAATATCGGTCGTTGGCCGATATCCGATTTTTTACCGCATTAACTGCTTAGTTGGAATTTAAGAGCACACACAATGGATCCTTGCCCACGTTATTGGGAAAATGTTAGATTTTATCTATTTTCAGTCTAATGTTTGAATATTTTTGTTAAATGTAAAAGTGCCTCTGGCATTCAGAACCGAACTCCAAGAAGCCGGTTGGGTGGTTGGACGATCATCTGTGCATAGTTCTGCTACTTCAACTGACGGCACTATCAAGGTTAATGATCTTTCTTTTCCTTAAACCTTAATCAAACCTAATTTCCATTTGATTGCATCTAAAACGCTTCAGTGTTTCATTTACACTTCAGTTGCTGATAAAACTGGAAGATAATCGACTGGTGGAAACTGTTGGCATACCGGTAACAGATGATAAAGGCTCGGTTCGCCTCACAGCTTGTGTTTCATCACAGGTGATCTTTCATTCTTTCTTCCCGCTTTCATTCTTGTGGTTCTTGTTAATTTAAAAGATATCTTGATCTGATTACTCAGGTCGGCTGCCCGTTACGTTGCTCATTTTGTGCTACTGGAAAAGGAGGTTTCGCTAGAAACCTTAAAGCGCACGAGATTGTGGAGCAGGTTTTGATAACCAACGAAGCGAATGAAAATTTTTTAAGATGATATTAATAATATATGGTACATGGTTTTTGATTTACTGTTTTATGTGTAGGTGTTGGCGATAGAGGAGGTATTTAACAATAGGGTTACGAATGTGGTATTTATGGGAATGGGTGAACCGATGTTGAATCTGAAAGAGGTTCTTGCTGCTCACCGATGCTTGAACAAGGTTCGCTTTAAACATTATCACTTGTATAATTTCCCTTTTTTTAATGTATCTTTTCTTGAAAAGAGTTTTTATGATAATTCTTTCCTTTCATGTTTGTTTATTTATATTTTTAATGTAAAAATGATGTTAGGCCATGAGCCTATGAATTCATAGTTACTTTCGACCCAATCATGTCATGTTAACAAATGTGTGTTGTATTTTGGATTAAAGGATGTACAAATAGGACAAATTTAACCCGATCATGTCATGTTAACAAATGTGTGTTGTGTTTTGGATTGCAGGATGTACAAATAGGACAAAGGATGATGACCATTTCTACTGTCGGAGTCCCGAACACTATCAAGAAGCTAGCTTCTCACAAACTTCAGTCTACGTTGGCTCTTAGGTATGCACCATACTCTCATCGTCTCATTTGTTGACATTTTGATTCTTGGTTTAAAAAAGCGTGCCTAAGCACGAGGCGACCTCGAGCGCAAAGAGCTGCGCTTTGAGTGACACAAACATGAAGTGCACTTGAGGCGTTTTTTTGGCAAAAATTTGGCATGAGGCAAAGGTGAGGCGCGCGCCTCATTTACATGGCCTTTTTTGTGCGGCAGAATGTTGTACAACAGGCTTTTTAGGCTGTACATGTAGGTCTTTTACATGTTAAAAACATATATAAAGCTTGTTTATAGCTAAATTTTGGGTAGGGGATGCTAGAAACCTATGAGATATCTAAATATATTATATAATCACTTTGCGCCTCGCGTACGAAAAGCTCACCGCTTTTGCGCGCTTTGCGCCTCGGTTTTAGACCTTGTCGCCTCAGTGCGCTTCTTTCTTTTTATAACCAAGTTTTGACTTCTCAGTTCGAGTATTTTTTTTAACTTAAAGAGCTATATTGGGCAATGGATTTTGGATTATTTGACTGTTCTGAAAAATATATGGTGTTAGTCTTGGAAATTCTCGTAGATATACTGCATATCAAATAACAGTCATCAAGTTTTTAATCGATAAGTTGGATTTCACTTAAAAAGTCAACATATTGACTTTAAATATATATGTACTTCAGCCTTCATGCTCCTAATCAGAAACTGCGGGAAAAGATTGTGCCGAGTGCGAAAGCTTACCCTCTGGAGGCGATAATGAAGGACTGTAGGGACTATTTCCATGAAACTAGTAGACGGGTATCCTTCGAGTACACGCTATTAGGTACGTATTCACTTATGCTGTCAAAAAACATTTTTAAGATGAAACTAAGTCAACCTGTTTTGACAGCTGGAGTCAATGATGACGTGGAGCATGCAAAAGAACTTGCAGAGTTACTTCATCAATGGGGACCTGGATATCATGTGAACCTCATCCCGTTTAATCCGATAGATGGCACTGAGTATAAGCGTCCTTACAGAAAAGCGGTATACATTTCTTTAATTATTTATTTTCCGATACTGCAAAATTTTCCCTTTTCTTAAGAAAGGAATTAAGTTTGATTTTTTGATACTGCAAAATTATGTTTATATAATTTCGGTTATGTACTTAAGTTAATTATAGAGTAAAGTACACAGATGGTCCCTGTGGTTAACCAAAACATTGGATTTAGTCCCTAGCTTTTTAAAAAGTACACGGGTGGTCCATGTGGTTTGCACTTAGGTTTTAGCATGTCTAAGTTAGGGACTAAATGTGTTACAAAGTGCAAACCACAGGGACCATCCATGTACTTTTGGAAAAAGCTGGAGACTATATGTGTTACAAAGTACAAACCACATGGACCATCCGTGTACTTTTGGAAAAAGCTGGAGACTATATGCGTTACAAAGTACAAACCACATGGACCTTCCCTGTACTTTTGGAAATCCAGGGACTAAATCCAAAGTTTTGGTTAACTACTGAGACCATCCGTGGACTTTACTCTTTATTAATTATAAATTATACTTGCAGATCAATATGTTTCAATCTATGTTAGAATCCCGTAAAATAACGGTTAGTGTACGCCAAACACGAGGGCTAGATGCAAGTGCGGCTTGTGGGCAGCTAAGAAACGAATTCCAGAAAGTTCCATTAGCCGCACCCTCCAACGATGACATCCAACCTGAACCGGAACTTGAACCAGAATCAGAGGCTGCAGTTGCTTGCTGATAAGTTAGAACAGTTTCAGGCTGTTATTGACTCGCTCCGCTCAGATTTTTCATAATGTATACCCACATATACTTTCATGGCTCGTGTAACCGATCAAAGGGTCTAACCGGTTTTGGTAGGTGGGTTAACCAGGGTCTGCCTGCTTGAACAAGAAATGCAGGGTGAATGGGAGTTAAGCACGGATCTGGTATGGTGATTAGTGATTAATATGCAAATAGGAAGTACTCGAGTCGTATTAGGGTGTCGTTTGTTTTTTAATAGTTTACTTGTTTTGTTGCCAATTTGTTTGCTGTTTTGTCATTGTACTTCAGTTTTGTTTTATTATATAAAATGTCCAAACATAAATTATCTATTTATGTTTTTCCTACAACTAGACAAAAGTAATATGGTGGCGAGGTCCTTTTTATGAAATATGATAAATTTGTTTATTGTTTATCAAACCGGTATGGTTTTGGCCAGTAGCTTTGCTATTAGTGAGATTTTAGTGGGTATTATTGTCTTTTTTGTTATAAAACCCGTGTTGATCATATTGGTATAAGAATTAGTGGTGATGATTGTTTAGAAGTTTTGTAAAAGGTACATTCTGTAAAAGCTAAGTGCATGGTTGAATCGGTAGACCATGGTCATTTGCCATTTAGCTAATGGTTGAATCGGTAGACCATGTCGTGGACCTCCTACCAAGCATCAACGCCCATTTAACCCGATATGCATGCTAGAAAGTTAGTTACACTGAATGAGTCTTGCTTTTAATAAAACAAGGAGTTAACGATTTAAATAAACGTTCCGTAATTGTTATCAAACCACATTTTCACATGAAACATGCACGCCAACTTCAATCATAAATAAACATCAATTCGTGTAACAAACTTCAACGTTAACTACTTGGCACAAGGCCAAACACACTTATATCGATATAAGACTCCATTCATAGCTGCTACATCGCCGCGCTCATCATTTAAGAGATTTAACCGTTTAAGATAGCATGCATATCGGTCCATAATAATAAAAATTGTAAAAGTGGGCATCTAGAACTCACCGGGGAGTGTGAACTTCTTATGTTGTTTAAATGTACAATCTTTTGGGAGAATGCTTTAAAACTCACTTCGTCTTTTCAACTGATGAGAAAAGGGATTGGGTGTTAAAATGTACCTTAGGTGCACGACGACGATCTTTTGGGAGAATGCTTTAAAACTCACTTCGTCTTCTGGTAAAAACATAAATTATCATTCACTTTCACTTGAGGATGAAGTACTTGTAGCATATTAAAAGAGGAAGAAATTGTTGTCTCAACAACATATGAATGTTATTGGATGTTGTGACTATCTTAGCTAAGTTAAAAGATATCTAAAAGTGAATATACCTTTATAACTGGTGCCATTAGCAATGAAAGGATGATTATTGTTGTTACAATAAATACAAGACCGAGGATAGTGGGTAGACTGGTTAGGCAAAAGGCTTGAAGGGTTTCGGTTTACCTAACGCAGGTCGTGGGGCCCCCCTACGTTTGCTAGACGTAGGAGGAGGTTCACTAGTTTTGTTGTTATTCACTTGAAATCCTTGACTGAAAGAGATTTAGCCTCGGATGTTAATGTTAGTGAAATTATATTATTTGAAGTGAAGAAGAGAAGTATGCATGAAGCAAGTTCTCGAGGGAGAAGAAGAAAGATCAGAGACCAAGGATGATCTAAGCTGATCGGAATGTCCCTGTATGAATGACAAGGGCTGTTACTTATAGAGAAAGGTTCTTCCCAGAAGGGAAACCTTTGACTAGTGAACCTCAGCTGCAGTAGGGGACTTACCCATTTAGGGGTTGAAGGCTTCGGACCTGCGGATAAAAGGATGTCTCCTTTGCACATGCCACTTTTGCGGTTGGGAGGAGAGTTGGTAAGTTATCAGTGACGTGACTGATTCCTGTGCTTGTTCTTTTTGCTGTTCACTACAGCTCGCGGGTTTGAACCTTTTAACTTTTTAAGCTGTTATGTGCTTTAGTCATTTTATTGAGACTTGAGCTACCCCGTCATCAGCCCCCCCAAGTCAGAGGGGTTTGGGATATATGCTCAAAGGCTTCTGACTTTACACATTCTTTTTATTGCTTGAAGGCTTCAAGGCTTCAAGGGTTCTTGAGCGGTTGAGATTTTGAATTTTTGAAATGACAACTGATGTGATAGGTGGCAGTTATCACAGGCGGCGGTTTTATTTATCTGCCGTGTAATTATAACTCCCATTCTTATCTTTTATCCCTTTTTTATTCCTTCGTCTTTTTTCGCATACCAAACAACAAAAAGTAATTGTTCATTCCATTCACATATGGTAACCAAACAAGATATGAAATGGTAATGATCAATTCCATTACCTCATCTATTCCATTAACTCGTTTATTACATTACCCCATACCAAACAGACTCAAAAAACCTAGAAACAAAAAGTTTTGTTTTTGGAGTCAAGTGAGATAAACCCAAAGGTCATTTAAATTTAAAGTTTTAAGTCCCCCCGTAATGGGGCGTTTTTTTTGAAAAAATTTCAAAAAAAACGCCGGAAAACGCCTAGACCTCCACTACATAGGGCGTTACCGGGCGTTTTTTTTGAAAAAATTTTGCTCTCGCGTTATATTTAAAACGCTCAAAACAATTTTGAATAATGCCCCATCTTTGAATAATGCCCCACTTTTCTGACATAGTTTTGTGTGTGGCCAATGGGAAGGAGTATAGTGGGCTGACATGTCTGACCAAAAAGGTTTTTAAAAAAGTTTCTTTTTTTTTTAATCCTTTTTAATTATTGGAATGGGCATTATTGGAATAATGTCCCACTACACCACTTTTGCTATAACGCCCAATGCTGACTAGGATGACACGTGTCGGATAATGCCCCATGGTGGGGGCATTATTTTTCTTCACCACTACGGGTTTTATACACACATGACAAGCTTTCATTGGACAACCAAATGAAGCTCCGGCGTTTTTTAAATCACGCCAAACCCATTTTTTTTCAAAAAAAACGTCCGGAAACGCCGGGTGTAGTGGAGGAGTGGGCGTTTTTCCGGCATTTTTTTTGAATTTTTTTTTTAAAAAACGCCCCACTACGGGCAGACTAATAATAAAGTAAACCACGAGCACTTCCTCTTTTTCTGTTGATTTTCCTCACCATTTGCATCGATTGCCAGCATCCCCTACTCTTCTCCTGCGTGTCAAAACCCACCCAGAACAACAACTCAACTTCTCCATTCTCAGCCTAGGGGCATGTTTGGCTAAGCTTTTTGAAACAGCTTATTGACTTATTGGCTTTTTGGAAAAGTCAGTATGGAGTGACTTATTGACTTATTGGCTTTTCCCCCTCACATACACCCTCATTGCCAAACATCATTTTGGAGTTTATGACTTTTCTAAAAGCCAATAATTCAATAAGTTGTTTTAAAAAGCTTAGCCAAACATGGCCTAGATCATCACCATTTAACTCAAAATCCAACCAAATTTCAAACGATCATTCTCTCCACCTCTTCAATTTTCGCACCGATCATCAAGTGCCGGTACGTCCACAGTTTCCTCAACGCGCTTCTAATTCTGACTTTACATGTTGATTTTGAATCTATTTTGCGTAATGCGTGTTTAATATCATATAATGTTTTACTGTATCGGCCATCCTTCCGATCGAGAAGCATTTAATATATATTATATAATGATAATGATAATGATAGTGATATTACATGAATGTGTTAGCTAGGGTTTCAGTGTTTTGTTAAAGAAGCATTTTATCAATTGATTTAGAATATTAGGGTTAGATTTTGTGATTTTATTTTTGCAAGCGATAATTGTGAAAAAAAAAAAAAAACAATGTAGAAATGTTATAAATATGATTTAAGTTTTGTAATGTGAGTAGAAGATGATTGCATGTAGGGATAGTATCGGTACCCGCAAATTACCGAAATCGAAACTGAGCTCAACTAATACCGTATCGGTGATATATCAATTATATCGGTCCCCTAGTAAAATATCAGTGTCAAATATCGGTCAGAATATCGGTACCGATATTATCAGCGATATTGACCAATATTTGACCGATATAACCGATATTTGACCAATATAACCAATATATCACTGAATTATTAGTGTTAAATTGCTATATATATATATATATATATATATAAATTCGGCATTATATTAAAATTACCGATATCTCACCGAGATAACCTATATCTCAAATATCGGTTCTTGACCGATATCCGATATTTTACCGCATTAACTGCATAGTATCGTACCGATTATTGGCTGTCAGTGCCGGTATGGTAGCAGCATTGTTGAAAACACTGAAAAGTACGAATACCGAAAGCGTTGAAAACAAATACTGATTGTTTGTCTTGTGTGGTTATTAGGCGTGTGTAATGGATGATTATATGGATCATAGCTCTGGGGAAGACAGTGACGGAAATGAGTCGGAAGTAGAGGAATATGCAGATAAAACGTATGAAGAACTAACGGGTGGAAAACACAGTGTGAAGTTATCTGATGTAACTTTCACTTGCCCGTTTTGTACGAACAAGAAAAAGCGCGATTACCAGTATAAGGATCTATTACAACACGCGACCATGGTGGGAAAAAGCGATTCGAAAAAACGAAGTGTGAAAGAAAAAGCAAGTCATTTAGCGCTTGTGAAATATCTCGAGAAAGATGTTATGGAAAACATTGGTCCGTCACAAGCGAAAGATAATGTTGACGTTGACCATCTTGCAGAGCATGACGGTGATGAGATGTTTGTATGGCCATGGAAGGGTATTGTGGTCAATCTCCCTATCGAGTTAAAAGACGGGCGTTATGTAGGAAAAAGTGGTTCGAATTTAAGGGATACGTTGTCTACGAGAGGGTTTAATCCCACGCGGGTGATTCCGTTATGGAACTTTCGCGGTCATTCGGGATCCGCGCTTGTCGAGTTTAAAAAAGACTGGGTGGGGTTCAACAACGCGATGTCGTTTGAGAAATCGTATGACGCTGATCATCACGGTATACGGGATTGGAAGGTTAATAAAGACGATCTCAAGGATGAGATTTACGGGTGGGTTGCGCGATCCGATGATTATAATGCGACTAATATTATTGGAGAACATCTTCGTAAGATTGCGGATCTTAGAACCATTTCGGATATAATGGCGGAAGAAGATCGTAAAGTGGATAGCTTGGAATCGAATTTGAAAAATATAAATGAAGTGAAAAAGAAGCAGTTGGAAGAAATGGAGAACCAATATGTCGAAACTGAACACTCTCTCAAAGAGCGTATGGCCGAAAAAGACGTACTTGTTCAAAAATATAATGAAGGTTTGTGTGTTTTTTAGCTTCACATCTACAGTTATTGTGATATTACAAACTTGTTACTTTTTTTTTGTATATGTCAGAGCTCAAGAAAATTGAGTCGGGTGCACGAGAACATATCCAGAAAATCATTAGCGACCATTTAAAGACGAAACAGCAAGTGGGAGACGAAAAGAGAAAACTTGAGCTTCAAGGGCAAGAACTACAGAAACGTGAAGCGAATAACGAAATCGAACAAAAAAAGCTAGCTGAAGAAATTGCACAGGTGTGACACTTTGCGTATTTCGTGTTACGTTCATAAATGCGAAACTGAAGTTGCTTCCTTTTGTTCTTTCAGAATGCTGTACGGAATAGTTTGCTTGAGAAGGCATCTGATGAGCAACAGAAAGCCGATGAAAGTGTGATGAATCTCGCAGAAGATCAGAAGGTTAAGGATTATATTTTTTTATATTATTATTATTATTATTATTATTATTATTATCAGGTTTTGAGGTGAATTTTGCTGTTTTTGGTATAACTAGTGGATTATCACCCGCGCTCCGCTACGGGTTCGAAACATAGATAAAAATAAGCAAATCGAGAAGAGTTAAAGTTGTTTGATGTTTTAGTTAAGGGAAGCATGTCATTATTAAAGTTGAGGGGCTAAAGTTGTTTATTATTAAAGTTGAGGGAGGGGCTAGAGTTGTTTTAGTTAAGGGGCTAAACATGCCATTATTAAAGTTGAGGGGCTAATCTTTTTTAGTTAAGGGTCTAAACATGTCATTATTAAAGTTGAGGGGCGAAAGATGTTTGATGTTGACAAAACAAAATAGCCTTTTAATATATATAATAATTTGTTGAGTGTCGACTTCAGAGGGAAAAAGAAGAATTGCACAAGAAAATAATTATGCTCGAGAAACAGTTGGATTCAAAACATGCAGTCGAGCTGGAAATAGAAAAGTTAAAAGGGCAATTAAACGTTATGAAGCACATTGGTGAAGATGATATGGAGACTTTAAAAAAAGTGGATGAGATACAGAAGAACTTGCGAGAACGAGAGGAAGAACTCGACGATTTGGAAAGCTTAAATCAAACTCTCGTTGTTCAGGAACGCAAAAGCAACGATGAACTTCAAGAAGCTCGTAAAGAACTGATTGAAGTGAGCACGTTTTACTTTTATTAGTTTATAATGGGTCCAAATGGGTCGGGTGAAAATAGCTAGGGTTGGGTTGAACCAAAATGTTTTGTCCAAAAGTATTATTTTTGGAACTAGCATATCACTATATCAAATATGATTTATATTACTTCAATAATGATCTATTTTTTTATAAAATGATGAGAAAATGCAATTTTCGTTCCTGAGGTTTGGCCAGTTTTGCGACTTTCGTCCAAAGGTTTGTTTTTTCGCATCTGGATCCAAAAGGTTTGAAATCTTGCCATTTTCATCCGGCTCGTTAACTCCATCCATTTTCTCCGTTAAGTCAGAGTTATTTCCGTTTTTTTTTTGCTAACTTAATTCGGTCGCAAAACTGGCCAAACCTCAGGGACGAAAATGACATTTTACTCTAAAATGATTTATAAGAATTTATGCATCAAAAATATAGTTGGGGTGACTTTTGTTTTGTTTGACCTAATTCCATTTGTTATTTTTTTATTGTACGTATTTTGACCCATTAGAGATTAAGCATAACTCAAATTAACCCATCCATTAGTAATTGGGTTTTAAATGCATGTGAAAATTACTCTTTTGCAGGGCTTAAAAGATTTACCAAACACAGCTCATATTGGTTTGAAGAGGATGGGAGGACTCGAGAATAAACCATTTATTGATGCCATGAAGAGGAAATATGACGAGTCAGAGGCGGAAGATAGAGCGTCGGAATTATGTTCGTTGTGGGAAGAGTTTCTTCGCGATCCAAATTGGCATCCGTTTAAAGTCATCACTGTTAATGGAAAATCTCAGGTATACATGTGATTAGAGGTGACAATTTTGACGTATATATAAGTAGAGGCCGGTTAACGTACAAGACCACCTTATCATGCGATGCGTACGCGAGCATCTCAACCGCACATCTGATCTAATCTAGGCCTTCAATCGAATGCGGTGGCACAATAGTAATTAATTTTGCATTAATTGCGCCCGTCATTGCATAATTATGCACGTTATTTGCATAATTACGCATGGGTTTGGTTAAACCCTAATTATGCACGTTATTTGCATAATTACGCACGTTATATTGGTGGTCGCGTACCGTCGCACGTTAAGAGCCTTTTGTATTTAAACCTTTCACTATATAAGTAAATGACCGACTTGGGGTGTATTTTATCTCTAACAGGCCAAGCGGGTGGTTAACGTTCAGAAAATTAGCTAAAAAGAGATTACTATGGTGTATTTGTGTAATGTTTTGTATAATATCTCAGAAGTTATATAATTTTTTTGTTTTTATTTATATACAATGGGTGCAGCGTGTGATAGATGAAAATGAGGAAAAACTGAAGGGGTTAAAAAGAAACTACGGGGAAGAAGTTTATAAAGCTGTGGCTACAGCGTTAACAGAAATAAACGATTACAATCCGAGTGGAGCATATGTGACAACCGAGCTATGGAACTTCAACAAGGGCCGGAGATCTACGTTAAAGGAAGGAGTTATGTCTCTTTTAGAAATGTGGGACATGCACAAACGAAGGCGGAACATGTGACCGGGTTTCACGCATGTTATATTAGAAGTATGCTTTCTGGTGCTTCGAACTCCAGTTTCCGTCTAGTTAATATAAACCAACTGACAATATTTAGACCTTTTAAAAACCTTTCTGTTCAAATTGTCTTCCTATCTAGGATTTAAAAAAAATGGTAGTTAGTGTGATACAGGTGTGTGCATGGGTTGGGGTTTGGGTTGGGCTCAGAACGTAACCAGAACCGAAATTTCAGTTTTTGGTTCTAGGAGGCTGTTAGGTTTGGGTTTCCAGTTTTAAACTAGGGGTGCAAACGAGACGAGATGAGTCTTGTCGAGCCCTAGCCAAAGCTCGAGCCTTGCATGTGAAGCTCGCTAGGCTCATAAAGCCTTAGTGTAATATTAGTTTTTATTAATATTTAATATTTACCCATTATTTAAAGTTGTTTAGTAAATGACCCGAGCCAAACTTATTTAAACTTGTTTACGAGCCGGACCTAAAAATAAGGTTGTTTAGTAAACGAGCCCGAGCCCAAACTTCACTTGTCGAGCTTGCGACCCTAAACAAATCTATTATTTATGTTATTTTTATTTAATATATTAATTAATTGATAATAAACGAGCCGAGTTCGAAAACTTACCAACGAACCGAGCTCGAGCTATGAAAACAAAGCTTGACCCGAGCCTAGCTCGAGCTCTCGTAAGCTAGTTAATCAATCTCGAGCTTGGTGAAACTTGAACTTAGCTTAGCTCTTATACACCGCCGGTGATTTTTATATTAGAGAAAGTTTAATTATAAAATAAAAAAAAAAACTTGATTAGTTCAATTTTTTACCTTAAAAATAGAAGAGTTAACTTTCGTTTTGCTCCCTATGGTTTGGTCATTTTAACGGTTTTGCTCCAATAGTTTAAAAGTAGTTATTTTCCTCCCTGATCTTTCAAGTTTGTCGCCAGTTTGCTCCCTGGCTCTAACTCAGTTAAAACATTCAATTAAAAGTAGTGGTATTTCGGTAGTTTACTCCTTGGCTCTAACTCAATTAAAACGTTTAGTTACAAGTCGCGGTAGTCGTGGTCGGCAGGGGTAGTTGCAGGTGGTGGTGGATGGTTGTGGATGGTGGTGGCTACTAGAAAGAGTTTTTGGAAAAATTGGGAGTCAGAAAAGAATTACTTATATACATTTAAATAAACATGTTATAGGTTTATTCAGGTGAAAAGACTTACATACTCTTGGTTTTATCTATAAAATTACCAAAATACCCTTCTAGTTAATGGATTTTTTTGGATGGAGTTAGAGGCGGGGAGCAAAAACGATAAGTTAGAAAAATCAGAAAGAAAAATGGTTATTTTTAAACTATTGGGGTAAAACCGTTAAAATGACCTAATCACATGGATCAAAATGAAAGTTAACCCAAAATAGAATTAGGAACCTCAATGAAACGACACCGTATTGCACCAATAATCATAACCCTTCTAAACCCTAAATCGTTGTCTATAAATATACAACAGCCACAGTTACTAGTTCACCAAATCAACCACCGCCGCAGGCTTTTGGGTTATCCGATCTCTCTTCTTTCCCATCATCTCTTCTTCTTTGTTTGAAATTTGTATGGATTGCATTTGTTGTATTTGATTGTGAATAGAGCCAGCCAGATGTTGAGCATCTGTTTATTTTTCTCTATTTATGCACAACAATGCGTATATAAAACGCCTGATTCTTTTTCCTCTACGATCTTCTTGGTTTAGTGGAGGAGGGAGGATTAGGCAGCGGCCAGACAACCGTAGAGATGGTTTCCACAGATGAACAGTTATTGCTATCTGTTTGTCTACTAAATTCTATCTCACATCTTTATTCTTTCTTAACCTTTTTATTTTATCTTTATTATTTATACCTTAATTATATTCAATTCCATTTTTTTTCCTTTCAAAATGGACATGTTTATTTGTGAATTGTAGATAGAACCAATGAAAATCTGGATTTTTCATCCTGTACAAAATAACACTAAAAAGTTGCAAAATCTTACATCGGTGGTGAAAAAACAATTTGGTGCATCCTTTCTTTTTCGGTATTTTGATGGGTTATTGAAACTAGTGTGATTGTTGCTATGCGGCAGGAAATCGGTTGGTAACTATTCGGTTTGTTAAGGTACCAACATTCAGCGTAATAACCAAAAAATAAGGGCATCATTGGCCCAAAAGGATACTGATATGCGTTTTCAATCGATCAAAAACCATAAAGAAAAAAAAAACCAAACTGATACTGATAAAATCGACACTGATATCGATAATGTCCGGTATGGTACATGCAATCGCTATAGCTTATGACTCAAACAGTACTATATTTTGAATCGAATTCATAAAAAAACTAAATTTATACTCTTTTTCATGCTACTTGAATAAAATTTATATATTGATGATGTATAAATAAAAATAACTATGTTTCAGTTATGTTTTCATAATATTGATGTATAAATAAAAATAACTCTAAAAATAAATATGTTTCATGTTTTCATAATGATGATGTATAAATAAAAATAAATATGTTTCAGGCATGTTTTCATAATTTTATATAACATGTAGACTAAAAAGAGAAGAAGAGAACGTATTGAAAATTAATAATTGTACCAAATTAGATGTTTAATCAGTTATATCAAAATGAACATTTAAACCGAGCCATTCAAATTGTTACTGGAGGGTATGGGGGCCGTCCCATGCCCATCCTCCCGCTGCCGCCCCAAAAAGTTCCACCTCCTCCTTCGCCGCCGTCCGCTTCTTGCCGCCCAAGCCGGGCCTCACCCACTCACACACACCTATACATACACACATACATATATATATAAAGGGGTTCATCCCCTACCCCCTTAGGTCTATTCCCTTTAGGCTCATTCTCACACCCGCTTACGTGACGGTGACGTGACGGGCCATCATTCCCACACCATACCTTCCGTTCTTATAAGAAAAGGAAAAGACTGTCAAATGACCACTGCTCATTCAGATGTTATCTATTAATATATATATATATATATATATATAGGGAGAAGATCATGCGAGAACCACCTCTTATTGCGAGAACCGCGAGAACCGAGTGTGAACGCAACAATTCTCAAACTACAAGGACTGAAATATAAAAATAAGGTATTTTCAATAAATCAGTTGTCATATCCATTCACAATTGGTGCTATTCACTCATGTCCGACGCCGATTATCACCTCCGTCTCCGCCACCACGATTCCGACCACCGATCGAAGATTCCGGCGATGTATCTTTAATTCCGGTCACATTCTCAACACCTCAACGAATTATCAACGAATCAGTTCATGTATTACGACAATTCATACAATTTCTGCAAACCCTAACATTCTTAGATCATATTTGTCATTTCTCCTCCACCACGATTCCGACTACCGATCGAAGCTTCCTTATAGTGTATCTTTAATTCCGGTCACATTCGCAATTACGACAATTCATCAAATTCCTGAAACCCTAACGTTCTTACATCATATTCGTCCTTTCTCATCTTACAAGGTAATGTATATGACTTTTTGTTCAATAATATCTGTATACATATTCACGAATTAAATGTTTTTAGTTTATGTTAATACATACATTACATTTACACTTGTGTCATAAACATTAAACTGATTTGTTAACATTTAAATAGTACTTTATTTTATATACTACATATGCACATATGCATATACATCACTTTTTTTGCATATATGTTACTTCTAATACGATCACATATGTTTACACACATTTATAAATGTTACACTGTTTGTCATTCTACCTATTGTTACATAATATACAACATGTTATCAATATAATAACAACAAATGTTACTCACCTTGATTGCAGATATTATGGCATCATCTGATTCGTCTTCAGTAAACGCCCCAATCAATATTATTCGAAATGATCAACATTGTCCAACACCAATGCAATCTGATAAAGGGTTAATTCCTATAATTGATTCATCTTGTGCTGTTGCAACTATCTACCCCATAGATGACATTGTGATATATGATAATTTTGAAATCCCGTCTAACACGCAGTCATATTCTGATTCTGGTTCGTCTTCTTATGTGTCAACTTCATCAAAAACACCAAAACGACTACAATTCCTACATAAAGAACAGAAAGGTATTACATTACTCCATCATCCTTTGTTTAAAAACAATTTACATATATACCATTCATTTAATATCAACACCTGATTACATTATTATACACGTTCTGTTATAATACTTATAACAATATTATAATATAATCATTTCACAACAGTCTAATCTATAAACAAACTGTTATACCACAATATGTCCATTATAATTAATTTTACACAATTACATGCATACCATATTCAATATGCATATATGCATATGAATTATGTTCATTACACACTTATACATACATGACCATTTTTATTCATACATATATTATAATACGCATATATAAACACATTCATATACTACTATATCATTACATACATTCAATCACAAAATCTGACATTTCAAAATCTTATTCCCAATCCATTAATACTTGCACTATTCATACATTAGGTTACAACATAATTATATTATTTTTTTTTATAATATGCATTATGAACCTTATATTCATTTACTCATTTAACAGGTACATTTATAAGTTCAGTTTATTCGTCACCCGATGGTACCAAATTTTGGACTCCCGACGTTGACATTCAATACATGCCATCCATTGGAAGTGTCTTCCAACATTGGGATGATGCTATCATGATGTATAAACAATACACTTCCAAGGCTGGATTTTCTGTCCGTATTGGCACCTTGAAATCAAAACCAGACCCATCCAATCCCAACATAAGAATTCCTACACATCGGTATCTTTTATGTTCAAAAAATGGCAAGCCAAAACATAACATTTTCGATTCTTCGCTACCACCTACAAACAACAAACGACGTAGCCGATACACCGTCTCTAATTGTGGTGCATGTGCCCGTTTTCGATATTTGGAAACAACAAATCAATTTCAATTATATAGCATTGATGAGCAACATAATCATTGCATGATCAGTAGTGAAAATGCTGATCTTCTCAGACAAAATAGACAAGTAACTTTTGAAAATCAACAATTTATACATCAGGTCGGGTTAAACAAAATAGGGCCAAGCATTGCCCACAATATTCAAGTTTCCTTAAAAGGTGGACCACAAAATGTGCAGGGTACTACAGTGGATTTTAAAAATGTAAGTAGAGACTTTCGAACATTCATTGGTGACCGAGATGCAAACCTTTTTGTTGACACCTTACAAGCAAGAAGCCAAAACCGTCAAGATTTCATCTTTGAATATGTTGTTACAAACAACGAGCTTCGTTCTGCTTTTTGGGCTGACTTTGTATCCTTACGTAATTACGAAGCTTTTGGAGACGTTTGTGGATTTGATGCTACATATGATACAAACAAGTATGTCAACTTTCAATATTATTAAATGACAACATATTTATGATCACATGTTTATATGTAATTCATGCACATATGCATAAGTTGTATATTCATTTTGTATATAAATATGTATACATATATGCATAACACATTTACTTCAAATTTATTATAATTTGCATGTTATGCACTTATGCATACACCATATATTCATTTATTATTTTCCGCATATCAACTTATGCATAACTGCATATAATCCTATCCTATTATGCTATTTAAAATATACATATATAACATTAACCACATGCATAAATGCATACAATATCATCTGCATACATGTTTGTATTCATATCCTTACACATACATTACATCATATGCATATATGCATATGTTAATATAAAACTATATTCCATTTTATCATCATACACATAAATTCTGTTTATTCACGCCTACATACCACAACATACATTTTTTTACCTACATGTCGTAACTTTATTTTATGATTTGTATTATTAATACATATTATAATACATATGTTGCAGATACAAGATGATTTTTGTTCCATTTACTGGTGTTGATCACCACAAACGTTGTGTACTTTTCGGTGCTGGATTACTATATGATGAAACAATTGAATCATACACTTGGCTGCTACAAATGTTCCTTAAAGCCCACAAAAAACAACCTTCACTTATACTTACTGACCAGGATGCTTCTATGAAACAAGCTGTGTTAAATGTATTCACCGAATCCACCCACCGTTTATGTGACACTCTAGGTTTTCCCGAGCAAATACCTTGTAATTACATTAGGTGTATATATGTTATTAAATGAAAGTCGTGTTATCTTCTTGTTTTATGTGTGTGTGTATATGTAGTGTATATATATATGAGTGTTTGAGAGCCGAGACCACCAAGACCCGACTCGAGACCACCCAGTCTCGAGTAGACCACATCGATTGGGCCGCAACCCTTGAGCCCACTCGGAAACCCATTAGGGTGCACCTACTTGGGTTTGTATAAAACCTATGTTGATGGCCAACCTTGCCACTTTTCAATCATCATCTCTCCTACACATACTCTCTCTCTCTCTCTAAAACCCTAGAACACCACCACCAACCTCCTCTCATCTCTCTCGGATTCAACCGGTGACAATTAAACGGTTCTCGGATTTGCTCGAGGTCAACACTCAGAAGCTCCTTCATCGATCCTTCACATTTTCTACACCCGAAATCCTTAGCCGGTTAGTGTTACTTTACAAACACATGTATATGCATGATAAAAGGGTTGATTATGTGTTATGGTATATTGTAGCTATTACTTAAGTATGATGGAAGTGTTTGTTGATTTAATGGGCATTGTTGAGTGGTAAAGATATTTTCTTGGCATGTATAATGGACACAAATATGCTTAGTAAATAATAGTCTTTGATGCTAGTTATGTGTTGAGAGGGATGATAATGTTGATTATAAATGATATGCCAAAATGATGTAACAAATACATGTATGATGTTATTGAACCAAGTGATTATATGCTAGATATAGAAACCGATGATAGCCGTTGGTGATGTCCGAATCATGCAAATTGTTTAGAGGTTTGGATTGGTTTTAATGAACATGTTGATCGAATATGATATGAGTGTGTTAGAAATATTTGAATATGTGAAGAACAATATGAAGGTTAGTGAAAATATTTGAAATGCCATGTTTGAACTGTTTGTTTAGAAAAATAGACAAAGAAACATGTTTAATCGGATAGTACACAATCTTCATGAATTGGCAATCCTATTGGATAGTACGATCGGGCAGGTTCTAGAAGGTCTTGGTCATCAGGTGTGCGAGTCGAGACCTCCTGTCTCGACTCGAGATCATCAAACTACAACTCGAGACCGCGTGATTGCGACTCGAGACCATACGTGACAACTCGAGACCAGACAAAGCAGACATCAGGAACTTGAAACCAGCAAGGTCTCGACTCGAGATCTCATGATCCCGACTCGAGACTGGACTCGAGACCTCCGAGGTTGCAACTCGTACCGGCATTACTCGAGATCTCACGGTTGTGACTCGAGACCGCACGTTCTCGAGTCGAGACCACCTTGTCTCGGATGGGCTGCTTGTCTCCGTTATTGGGCCAAAAATGTGTGGACTGTGCATACCATTCTATTTGGATTCTGTGATGCTGTTAACTGTTAGAATGATCGGATAGGCCCAATAACACTTATGATTTGTATGATAGGTGTTGACGTTTACTGTTTAATTGCTACGTATTAGAATAGACTCGATAACTTGCTAGATAATCATATGTTATGCATTCAATGTGTTAGCTATGTGTAGATATACGTGATTACTTGTGTCCGAGCCTGACCTATACTGGTAACCATTTAGGACATGGTGACCAGCATACTTAACCAAGTAAACTAATCTGCCGAGCAACCCAAGGTGAGTTCACAGCTAATAAAGCATGTGTTCCCGATGGTTGGGAAACGGAAACTTAAACAATGTTATCCCCTCGTAAGGGATACAAACCTACTTCTCTCCCCTTAAATGGGACTTTTAGTTAATTACTGTTTATACTGGATGCAACAAGCAACACTAAACAAAACTCTATCACTCAAGTCCTCACTTCTTAATACCGATTAGTCGCCGGGGTCAGGCGAACGGGTTATTAGTTGATAGCGCTATTTAGGTCTCACCAACCTCACACCGTGCCCGCGTATGGGATCGGGCGTGAACTAATGTACTCTGGCAACCGTCAATGATGATAGAACATTGACAAACGGGGCACTCTACGGAAACGTACGGATGAATAGTATTCGGTATTGTAAAAACAGTTTAGTCGCTTACTTATGGGGTAGCTCCCCATCGCATGTATAAACGGATAAATTAACTGGTGAAACAAGTTTTTGGTAACTAAAACTGGACAACTCGTGGACTCGCCAACATCTTTGTTGATACCCTTCTGCATGCTTTGCAGGTACCCAGTGACTCAGGAGCTTGCAGCTTGGGAATGTGTAGTGGTCGTTTAGCCCGTATGTGGGTTTTAAATAATCTGAACTATGAACCTTGTTTTGGAACTGTTTGGTTTATGCTTCCGCTGTTTGGTTAAACAGTTATTTGAACTTAAACTTTTAAAACTTTATACTATGGTGTTTACTAACTGTTGTGGTTGGTGAATACTCTTACTATTAATCAATGCTCAGTATAATTGGTGGCTGGATCCTGGTCAGTCACGCCTCCAAGCGGTAGTACTCCGCATGTGGATTTTGGGGGTGTGACAGATTGGTATCAGAGCCATTGGTTATAGTGAACTTGGTTTTAAAAAGAAGAAAGTATTTTTGAGAAAAACCAGACTATAACCCGTGACTCATGACGACACTACACCCCAAGGGCAGGACTCAGCTTATTAGACCTCATAGCTCGGACTTGTGTTTACTTGCTTGTTTATCTTATGTTGACTGCTCTATTATACATACTAGTGTGCCTAATTAGATAGATACACATCTCTCTTCTATCTTGTTCTCGCTACATTACGACATCACACTCATACTGTGTTTTCTGGTTATGAAGACAATGAGTGGACGCGGAAGAGGAAACGTTAACATGACTCAGGCTCAGTTCACCAACTTGCTCAACACGGTGGCTGCAGCTTTCGCAGCTCACCCTGGAGGTCAGCCTGCGCCTGCACAGCCACGTGTTTGTACTTTCAAAACCTTCATGGATGGCAAGCCTCTCCCTTTCAATGGCACTGAGGGTGCCATAGGCCTTCTGCACTGGATTGAAAAGGCAGAAGCTGTCTTTGCTGTCTGTGAGTGTCCCCCTGCTAACTGGGTAAAGTTCGCGACTGGTACGCTTGAAGGAAACGCGCTTTCATGGTGGAAAGCACAGATTCAGATGCTTGGTCTGGAAACTGCTAAGGCTACTGCGTGGGAAGATTTCAAGGACATGATCAAAGAGGAATACTGCCACAGGGATGACATCCACAAACTCGAGAACGAGTACTATGAGCTCAAGATGGTTGGGTCAGAGATTGAGACCTACACCAAGCAGTCCAACGACTATGCTGCACTTTGCCCAAACATGTCCCGACCTATGTATCGAAGGATCGAATTGTACATCAAAGGCTTGGTCCCAGAAATCCGGAGTCATGTGACCTCAGCCAACCTCAATACCATACAGCCCGTGGTTCGTCTTGCTCACAAACTCACCAATCAGGCTGTGGAAGAGGGCAAGTTGCCCAAAAGGATCAGTGCTACTACTGGAACTTCTAGCGATAACAAACGAAAGTGGGATGGAAGTCAGGGAAAGGATGCTAACCCCACTCAGGCCCCAATTCAACAAAGGAAGACTGAAAGCAACAAGGGCCCTCAGCAACAGGGTGGCTATCGAGGAAACCACCCCAAGTGTAACAAATGTAACCGACACCACAGTGGGCCATGTGGCAAAAGTCAGTGTCAGCGATGCAACAAGATGGGGCATGAAGCCAAAGACTGCAGGAGCCCGCTTCCAGCTAGGCAGAATCAACAACAACCACAACAGCAACAAGGAAACAACCGTGGATGCTTCAAGTGTGGAGCAACGGGGCACATGCGAAAGGATTGCCCTGAACTGAATCAAAACAACAACAATCAGGGTGCTGGGAACAATAACAACAATGCTGGGAATGGCGCAAGAGGAAAGGCTTTTGTGATTGGAGCTGGAGAAGCAAGGAATGACCCCAACGTTGTAGCGGGTAAGTTCCTACTTAATGATCGTTATGTTTCCATACTATTTGATTCCGGAGCAGATGCTAGTTATGTATCCCTACGTATTAGCAAGAAACTTAAGTCCACTCTTACGCCTTTAAGCTCTAAGCACATCGTTGAAATAGCTAATGGTAGAAACCTCGAGGCTTCACACGTAATTCGTAACTGCAAATTAGAGTTGTCTGGTCAGACCTTCTGTATCGATCTCTTCCCCATCATTCTCGGAAGCTTCGACGTCATTATTGGTATGGATTGGTTATCCAAGCATCAAGCCAAAATCCTCTGCCAAGAGAAAGCTATTCGTATTCCCCGTCCTCCTGGCAAGCCCCTTATAGTTCTAGGCGACAAAAGCGGAGAAGTCACAGGCATCATTTCATTCTTAAAGGCCCAGAAGTGCTTACGAAAGGGGCACACCGCTATCTTAGCACTTGTTGCCGACACGCAGAAAAAGGAAAACAGAATTGAAGATTTTCCAGTTGTACGCGACTATCCTGAGGTATTTTCGGAAGAACTACCTGGACTCCCTCCTCACCGTCAGGTCGAGTTTCAAATCGAACTAGCTCCCGGAGCAGCACCTATAGCTCGCGCACCTTATCGACAAGCCCCCGCAGAACTCAAGGAACTATCTACTCAGCTACAAGAACTCTTGGACAAGGGTTTTATCCGTCCTAGCTCGTCACCCTGGGGAGCCCCAGTACTCTTTGTCAAGAAGAAGGATGGCACATTCCGAATGTACATTGATTACCGAGAACTGAACAAGGTTACTATCAAGAATCGTTACCCACTTCCCCGTATAGACGATCTGTTCGACCAGCTGCAAGGGTCGAGCTATTATTCCAAGATCGATCTACGATCGGGCTATCACCAGCTGAGAGTCCGCGATGAGGACGTCTCTAAGACTGCTTTCAGAACCCGCTATGGTCACTACGAATTCCTTGTCATGCCTTTCGGAATGACCAACGCACCTGCGATCTTCATGGATCTCATGAATCGAGTGTGCAAACCCTACCTCGACAAGTTCGTAATTGTGTTTATCGACGACATCTTAATCTACTCGAAGAGTCAAGAGGAGCATGAACAACACCTGCGTCTTATTCTCGAACTCCTTCGCAATGAGCAACTGTACGCCAAATTCTCGAAATGTGATTTCTGGCTTAGAGAAGTCCATTTCCTTGGGCACATAGTCAATCAGGATGGGATTCATGTCGACCCCACTAAGATCGAATCCATCAAGAATTGGCCTATACCTAAGACTCCGACCGAAGTTCGCCAATTCTTGGGGTTGGCAGGGTACTATCGAAGATTTATCAAGGGATTTTATAAGATCGCTCAACCACTCACGACCCTCACTCAGAAAGGTGTTGCTTACAAATGGGGTGATGCTCAGGAAACTGCCTTTCAGGAACTAAAGAAGAACCTCTGCAGTGCTCCTATTCTTTCCTTACCTGAAGGTACCGACGACTTCGTTGTTTACTGCGACGCTTCTATTCAAGGACTTGGTTGCGTACTGATGCAACGCGAGAAGGTCATTGCCTACGCTTCGCGACAACTCAAGGTCCACGAACGGAACTACACGACACATGACTTAGAATTTGGAGCTGTGGTCTTCGCGCTCAAGATTTGGAGACACTACTTGTACGGTACCAAGTGCACGATTTACACTGATCACAAGAGTCTCCAGCACATAATGGAACAAAAGGAGTTGAATATGCGGCAACACCGATGGGTCGAACTCCTAAATGACTACGAGTGTGCAATTAAATATCATCCAGGCAAGGCTAATGTGGTAGCCGATGCCCTCAGCAGAAAGGAGACCAAACACAAGCGTGTTCGTGCCTTACAGCTCACTATCCACTCGAACCTCCCTAATCAGATCCGAAATGCTCAGGCTGAAGCATTGAAAGCCGAGAACATCAGGGCTGAGTCCCTACGAGGATCGAGACAACGGTTAGAACAAAAAGAAGATGGTGCTTACTACGTAAACGGACGTATATGGGTCCCACTTTGTGGGAATTTGCGCGAGCTTGTAATGGATGAAGCCCATAAGTCCCGTTACTCAGTACACCCTGGTGCGGATAAGATGTACCATGACTTAAAGACTACATACTGGTGGCCTGGCATGAAAGCCCACATAGCAACCTATGTTAGAAAATGTTTGACTTGTGCAAGAGTCAAGGCGGAGTATCAGAAACCATCAGGCCTACTCCAACAACCAGAGATCCCACAGTGGAAATGGGAGCAAATTTCCATGGACTTTGTTACCGGCTTGCCTAGGTCTCAACGCGGAAATGACACCATTTGGGTGATAGTAGATCGATTAACTAAATCTGCCCACTTCTTGGCTATTAAAGAGACAGACAAGTTCTCTACCTTAGCAGAGGTATACTTAAAAGAAGTGGTTTCGAAGCACGGAGTGCCAACCTCTATTATTTCCGATCGAGACGCACGTTTTACCTCTGAGTTGTGGCAAGCTATGCACAAATCTTTTGGCTCGCGTTTAGACATGAGCACCGCTTATCATCCACAAACGGATGGGCAATCGGAACGCACCATCCAAACCCTCGAAGACATGCTTAGGGCATGTGTGATCGATTTTGGCAAGAATTGGGAGAAGCACCTACCGTTAGCGGAATTCTCCTACAACAACAGCTACCACACCAACATTCAGGCAGCATCCTTTGAGGCATTGTACGGTCGTAAATGCCGATCGCCTCTCTGCTGGGCGGAGGTTGGTGACAGCCAGATCACAGGCCCGGAACATGTAGTAGACACTACAGAAAAGATTGCCCAGATTAGGCAACGCATGGCGGCAGCTCGTGACCGTCAGAAGAGCTACGCTGATAAGGATAGGAAACCGCTAGAGTTCCAGGTTGGTGACCGGGCTCTACTTAAAGTCTCACCCTGGAAGGGTGTGGTTCATTTTGGAAAACGGGGCAAGCTTAATCCGAGATATGTCGGACCCTTTGAAGTTACCGAAAAGATCGGTAAGGTCGCTTACAGATTGAATCTGCCTGAAGAACTAAGTGCTGTGCACAACGTCTTCCACGTGTCTAATCTGAAGAAGTGTCTGTCAGATGACACACTCATCATTCCTTTCAAGGAACTCACTATTGACGAACAACTACACTTTACTGAGGAACCGATTGAGATCACGGATCGTGAGATCAAAACCCTCAAACGTAGCCAGATACCCCTCGTGCGAGTTCGTTAGAACTCACGCCGTGGCCCAGAGTTTACCTGGGAGCGGGAAGACCAGATGAAGCGTAAGTATCCCCAGTTGTTCCCAAACGAGACTCCCAGCACTGAAGCTACAACCGAATTTCGGGACGAAATTCCAAACTAACGGGGGGATGATGTGACACCCCGTTGAAACGTTCTCACTTACACTAGCTTGTCAGTGGCTGCCTTAACTTTCGGGACGAAAGTTCTTAAAACTTGGGGATAATGTGACACTCTAGGTTTTCCCGAGCAAATACCTTGTAATAACATTAGGTGTATATATGTTATTAAATGAAAGTCATGTTATCTTCTTGTTTTATGTGTGTGTGTATATGTAGTGTATATATATATGAGTGTTTGAGAGCCGAGACCACCAAGACCCGACTCGAGACCACCCAGTCTCGAGTAGACCACATCGATTGGGCCGCAACCCTTGAGCCCACTCGGAAACCCATTAGGGTGCACCTACTTGGGTTTGTATAAAACCTATGTTGATGGCCAACCTTGCCACTTTTCAATCATCATCTCTCCTACACATACTCTCTCTCTCTCTAAAACCCTAGAACACCACCACCAACCTCCTCTCATCTCTCTCGGATTCAACCGGTGACAATCAAACGGTTCTCGGATTTGCTCGAGGTCAACACTCGGAAGCTCCTTCATCGATCCTTCACATTTTCTACACCCGAAATCCTTAGCCGGTTAGTGTTACTTTACAAACACATGTATATGCATGATAAAAGGGTTGATTATGTGTTATGGTATATTGTAGCTATTACTTAAGTATGATGGAAGTGTTTGTTGATTTAATGGGCATTGTTGAGTGGCAAAGATATTTTCTTGGCATGTATAATGGACACAAATATGCTTAGTAAATAATAGTCTTTGATGCTAGTTATGTGTTGAAAGGGATGATAATGTTGATTATAAATGATATGCCAAAATGATGTAACAAATACATGTATGATGTTATTGAACCAAGTGATTATATGCTAGATATAGAAACCGATGATAGCCGTTGGTGATGTCCGAATCATGCAAATTGTTTAGAGGTTTGGATTGGTTTTAATGAACATGTTGATCGAATATGATATGAGTGTGTTAGAAATATTTGAATATGTGAAGAACAATATGAAGGTTAGTGAAAATATTTGAAATGCCATGTTTGATCTGTTTGTTTAGAAAAATAGACAAAGAAACATGTTTAATCGGATAGTACACAATCTTCATGAATTGGCAATCCTATTGGATAGTACGATCGGGCAGGTTCTAGAAGGTCTTGGTCATCAGGTGTGCGAGTCGAGACCTCCTGTCTCGACTCGAGACCATCAAACTACAACTCGAGACCGTGTGATTGCGACTCGAGACCATACGTGACAACTCGAGACCAGACAAAGCAGACATCAGGAACTTGAAACCAGCAAGGTCTCGACTCGAGATCTCATGATCCCGACTCGAGACTGGACTCGAGACCTCCGAGGTTGCGACTCGTACCGACATTACTCGAGATCTCACGGTTGCGACTCGAGACCGCACGTTCTCGAGTCGAGACCACCTTGTCTCGGATGGGCTGCTTGTCTCCGTTATTGGGCCAAAAATGTGTGGACTGTGCATACCATTCTATTTGGATTCTGTGATGCTGTTAACTGTTAGAATGATCGGATAGGCCCAATAACACTTATGATTTGTATGATAGGTGTTGACGTTTACTGTTTAATTGCTACGTATTAGAATAGACTCGATAACTTGCTAGATAATCATATGTTATGCATTCAATGTGTTAGCTATGTGTAGATATACGTGATTACTTGTGTCCGAGCCTGACCTATACTGGTAACCATTTAGGACGTGGTGACCAGCATACTTAACCAAGTAAACTAATCTGCCGAGCAACCCAAGGTGAGTTCACAGCTAATAAAGCATGCGTTCCCGGTGGTTGGGAAACGGAAACTTAAACAACGCTATCCCCTCGTAAGGGATACAAACCTACTTCTCTCCCCTTAAATTGGACTTTTAGTTAATTACTGTTTATACTGGATGCAACAAGCAACACTAAACAAAACTCTATCACTCAAGTCCTCACTTCTTAATACCGATTAGTCGCCGGGGTCAGGCGAACGGGTTATTAGTTGATAGCGCTATTTAGGTCTCACCAACCTCACACCGTGCCCGCGTATGGGATCGGGCGTGAACTAATGTACTCTGGCAACCGTCAATGATGATAGAACATTGACAAACGGGGCACCCTACGGAAACGTACGGATGAATAGTATTCGGTATTGTAAAAACAGTTTAGTCGCTTACTTATGGGGTAGCTCCCCATCGCATGTATAAACAGATAAATTAACTGGTGAAACAAGTTTTTGGTAACTAAAACTGGACAACTCGTGGACTCGCCAACATCTTTGTTGATACCCTTCTGCATGCTTTGCAGGTACCCAGTGACTCAGGAGCTTGCAGCTTGGGAATGTGTAGTGGTCGTTTAGCCCGTATGTGGGTTTTAAATAATCTGAACTATGAACCTTGTTTTGGAACTGTTTGGTTTATGCTTCCGCTGTTTGGTTAAACAGTTATTTGAACTTAAACTTTTAAAACTTTATACTATGGTGTTTACTAACTGTTGTGGTTGGTGAATACTCTTACTATTAATCAATGCTCAGTATAATTGGTGGCTGGATCCTGGTCAGTCACGCCTCCAAGCGGTAGTACTCCGCATGTGGATTTTGGGGGTGTGACAGTTTATGTATGTGGCACATAACGGATAAACTGCCCGCTAAGGTAACGATAATATTAACTTTATCCTATTCACTATTTCAATGTACATGTATATAATCATTCTTTTACTAATATTATAATTTAACATTTTTTATTTATAAATTGTCAACCACTTACAGATATCTGGTGATATACTTGCAAATGGTAATCTGAGAAAATCAATACACAAACTTGTTTGGAACTTGTTCATAACAGTTGAAACATTTGAATCACAATGGCAACTTTTAATGAAAGAGTATAAACTTGAAAACCACAAATGGTTGACCGATATGTATAACATTCGCACACGTTGGGCACCATGTTACTTCAGAGATATTCCGTTATGCTGTTTGATGAAAACGACATCCAGGTGCGAGAGTTCTAATGCACGTTTCAAAACTAACTCTAGAGAAACAAACTCCCTTGTCCAATTCCTAATGTGCTATGATACTGCTGTTGATTCCAATCGTAACAAACAGCGTAAGAATGAGTTTGATAGTGACACACGCACACCAAAATTTTTAACAACCCTTCCCATTGAAATTCAAGCATCTGAGATATACACCTGGAATATATTTTTGGAAGTTCAAAAAGAGATTCATCGAGGAATGTTGCATTGTATCATTTCTGAACGTCCCACCACGTCTGTCGACTCTATTTATAATGTTAGACATCTTAACAAACACAGAGTTACTGTCAACACGTTCGAGGTACCTATCTTGTTAACTATTAATTATTTCTTTTTCTTTTTTTTATTTACCTTATATATATATATATATATATATATATATATGCATATATGCATAATATATGTGCTGCATATTTATTATAATTTACATTATATGCATATATGCATACATCATCTGATTACTTGTTGTTTACTTCATCCCAACTTATTCATATTTGCATATATTCCTATTTTATTATGCACACATGTAACTAACAATACAACATGCATATATGCCTACAATACCATATGCATACATATTCATATTCATAACATTCGACAACATGTACACTGTATGTGCATATTCATATTTTAATATACCGCTGTATGATATCTATATTATAATAATGTACAACACACATTTATTACAAATTTTTATAACTATCCATCATCAAGCCTGAACATACGTCGTATGGAAGTCGTACTCCATACGTAATCATACATTCTCCCATAAATTGTTTACATATTTTTTTATTATATTATGTTATATGCATATATACCACTTTATTATGTTATTCAATACAAACAATACATCATTTATATTTATACACATCCACTTCACTTATATAGTTATTTAACTTACACCCTTCATATTCATGCAGGTTTACGCTGATATCCCATCACACACTTATACTTGTTCTTGCATGGGATTTACACGTATTGGTTATTTGTGCCGTCATATATTTTGCGTATTTTGGTTCAAATCAATTGATCGTATTCCCATCCAATACATAAGTGGGCGATGGAAACGTGATGCAGTCCCATCCAGCGTGTACAACTTATCACACATGTATTCAACAGAGATGAGTGAGACTGGTACACTAAAAATTGAAATACTTGATTTACTTACCCAATGCATGAATCGGATTGGAAAAAACCCTGATCGACTTCGTTCACTATCTACACAAATACGATCCATCAGAAATGAAATATATAAAGATTTACCTGATGAACCAGAACATAACCCAAAGGCTGCTAACATCAGTGATATCCTCAACCTTCCAATTCATTCAGCTTCAACAATCCAGCCGCCTATGGGCATACAAAACAAAGGTTCGGGCACCAAGAAAAGATGGGTCGGTCCGGGTGAAAAAATTGTTAAACGTCGTAAACGTCCTGCGCGTTTGTGCAACCATTGTAACAAATACGTATTTGATCATGATAGTCGCAATTGTATAAAAGTTAAAGAGGTAAAACGGGCTGCTTACAAGGCCAAATGTGATGCTGCGGCTGCTGCCAACCTTCCTCCTCCCCGTTATGATGTATCGGACAATGAATTCGATTTTGAACCTACATATGCATCTTACGATTCTGATGAAGAGTTCTACAACGACAAACCTATTGATATAGTGGACGATACAATTGCAACAAATACTCAACAAGTCGACCTGGCACCTTCAAAAACATCTAACCAACCCATTAGACGTTCGTCCAGAAACCGTCGTGACCCCAACTATGTTTACAATACTGAATCAGAAGATGATGTTTGATATGTTTTCCCCCCCTGTTTGACCTTTTCATTTTTTATTAGTAACATTTGATCATCTTTTTATTTGTATCAACTATATTAAACATATCGTTTATCACGTTTTACATTCTGTTGTGTTTATCTTTTCAGTTTCATTCACCTTTTAACATGCATATCATTACAATATATGTTTACCTGTTTAAATATGCATATATGAATAAATTAAATATATATATATATATATATATATATATAATATGCATATATGCATATTAACACAGTTTTATCACATGCTACCTTCTGTCATGTTTATATAACTATTGCAACATCACATCCACCATTACAACCCTACATCTAATCGTTCCATATCTATATATGCATATATGCATAAACCCGTATGTACATATTGATATACATATGTACATATAAATTATTACATATTTCTATATTGTTATCAAATATACATCCATTTTACATAATATTATTTTTATTTACATAATTAAAACCATTTATATTACAACATACTACATTATTACACATCATATGCATATATGCATATACAACCGTATCTTGTTACATCCTATCTATATAATTATATATATATATGTGCATTCATTCTGTATGTATCAACACGTTTGTTATATTCATTCATTTATATTCTTCTAATTACCATATTCATATATGCATACATATATATGTCAATACGTATGTATCAAATTAATTTTATATACATATATACATACATTTACATCATGATACTTTCCATATCTATTTGTTCGCATTTACCATGTTCAATTTACAATATACATACAACATTATAAATACAACAACATTCACCAACATCCTTTAATATCAATCAATAAACAAAATAATAATAATAATAATAATAATAATTAACAATCCATTTTACAAATTGCATATATTATCCTTTCATAACATATGCATATTTTACGTACTACATATAAAACTCCAGTAACATCATAACATAACAACCACCAAAATATAAATATATATATATATATATAATATCATATATCATTTCACCATCAATCCAACAATATTCATAATATCATACCATTTTCCAATTGTTAGACTACCTATCCAATTACTTAACAAACCATATCATCAGTATATCTACCATTTTCTAAACCCGTTCAATAAACCATATAAATTCCAACCACCCTACTGTTTCGCTAATCCTCTCCAGCACTCCTCCTGCAGTTTTGATATTGTTATCAACTTACCTTTTTTCTCAACATTCTTCACATTCTCAACCGCTACCTTCGCTAACTCTAACACCCTTTTTCTATAAATGTTTGACGGTGATAACATCAATGTTGTTGCTATTCGCATTCGCATGTTATTCAATTGATGTTGCTTCACATCCTTCAAATCACTGAATCCACAATCAAACTCCTTTGTACTCCCCTTGTAACATTCCATATGGCGCATTGCAAATACCCCACAATCTTTCACATTATCCTTTGTTCCCCACTTAATCTTCAATCTCTTTATTACACCTTTTGTAAGCTTTTCTGTATCCGGATGGTTTACTGACTTCATGTATGTACACATGTAATTTTTCTGCATAATAAATGTCAAAATAAAAAATTAACATCAATTGACAATATACATAAATATTACATTAATTTTACATACCACTTTGCATGGTGTCCCCATGTATCTAAAATCTGATGATGTCTTTACAAGCACTGCATCTCTGCTTGAATCCATGTTATCTATCACCTGCACATCTCCTGTATCCAAATCCATACAAATAAGATAAAAATGTGCCTTCTTGATCATTGGTACCACTATTATATTAAAAGCTCTCAAATCCAACAGCGTGTCGTCCCTTTCAAATATTTCTCTCAAATACTTTTTCACAGTTCTCAAAGCCAACTCCTCATCTTGCTTTTTCTTCATCATATATTCCGGCTGCAATTTGTTTTTTTTTTGTCACGTCAATTATATATATTTATATATATATATATATATATATAATAATATAACCCATATGCATATCTGCATATTATAATATAACCCATATGCATATATGCATATTATACTTTCATTCATATGCATACATGCATATCATACTTCAATACATATGCATTATTGCATATCACTTGTTTTATATAAATATATATATATATTAAATTTTATTCTGTATACATATATACATATCCAATCACTTTGTTATTAACAATCCTATATGCATATTATAATTTAATTCATATGCATAACATAATTTTCTTTATATACATATATGCATACTATCTGTTAACTTAACATATTACATTATCCTATATATGCATATATGCATATTCACATATTAACTTATTATCCAACACATGTTTACATTTACATATTATACATATATATTTATATTAATATATAAACATACTATCCACTTACAAAGATTGATGTATAACAAAACAACTGTCTTTTCCCGCTAACCACCATCCTTTTCTCCTTATCATTTAACATTGCTGCCCAACAATCTATCAGATTCGTTGATATCTCCTTCCCGAAATCTAGCGTGTTCATTGTATGCCCCAAAGCACACAATCCATGTTTTGTTTCAAACATCTTCAACCTGCATGCACATATATTTTTTCAATTATCCAATAATAATTAAATTGTTTTAACAATGTTTTTTACGACTCTATACAATTTATATGCATTACGCATATTCGTAACAAACATACATGCATATAAATTACATACATAATTATATATATATACAACTTACATAAAGCTTAATCCGGAATTTTCTTTTTTCATTTCTGTGTCAACTTCGTCTTTCCCATCTTTGTCATGTACGCCTTTCCCATCTTTGTCATCCTTCTTCTTTCTCTCCATCCTACAATATATTTTTTTGTTTTCTTTATTAATCAATACAAATGAAATATACAACACGCTACCTAAATATATACATATATGAATTCATATACATGTTTATTTATAACTATACATACACACGCACAACAAACAATAAATTACCTTTTTTTTTCCATCCCAATGACCATCACAAAATTCCATAACAATTTTTCTGTCTCATCCAACGGTTTATTCATCGGTACTACCTCCTCGCACTCATCATCATCTGTTTCTTGCGAACTTGGGGTCAATAATAAAAATGATGGCATTGACTTATCAACTACCTTCACCCCTTTCTTACGATACTTATTCGTCACCTTTTTTTGTGCTACCGATTTATCATCTGTCTGTACATCATTAGTACCCTCGCTTTCATCATTTTTCTTCCCACATTCCTCCCCTCCCTTTGTATCATCCGTCATTACGTTTTTCTTCAACATACTAATAACATCATCTACAATTTCATCCACGTTCTGTTCAACCTTTTCCATCTTTACACCTTCCTTGAAAGTCTCATTAAACATCCCAATAACTTTCAACAATTGTTCATCGTCTGGATTAAGCAAAAACTGTCTTTCCAACTCTTCCTTTATGTCATTCATCTGATGCTTCAATGCGATTACCGTATCTTCTATATCATCCATATGTGTCTGCATTTATTATTTTTCATACCTTTTTAGTATTAAAATAACAAATTTATTATATATATTATATAATAATATTACAATTATTATAATTCTCACATCTTCCTATGAATTACACGTCATTATTCAATTTATATAATTTTGTTTATGCATATATGCATATACATTATATACCCTCCTATGCATATGCGCATATGCATATGTGATTTTACACACAACTTATCATATTTAAAAAATAATAATAATAATAATAATAATAATACTAATAATAATAATAACAACAAATTTTTTACACATTTGTATATTAATTAACTACATATACATTCCCAACACATTCACATATTTTATTAATTTAATCTTATCATTCATTTATGCATATACATTTCATATACTCATATGCATATATGCATATTAATTAGATACATACTATACTCCTCTGTTTATACTATTACCAACTAATATCCATACGTTAATATGCATAATTAAAATAATATACACATTTGTTTATACCATCATGTGCATATGCATTTATGCATAGATAACATTTCAAATATTATATGCATACATACCTTTTTTATACCCGACATCTCTGTTTCAATTTCACCTTTCTTTTTAACATCTCCTTTCTTATCAGCGTATTTCTACATTACATCAAAAAATACATCATATAACAATTTTATCCTATTATATATGGAAAATATACATTTTTTCATAACACAATATTCATATACCTCAGACGTGCTTCCTTCATTCCATATAACTTCATTCGCATCCTTCTTTGTATCTCCCATTTCAACATCCATTTCGTCATTTTTGTATTCATCTTGCTTAAAGCTGTCCCTCACTATTGCCCTTCCAAAACCGCCATTCACAATCTCGTATTTTTCCCTCTTACTCAGCATATCTTTTGTCCAAAACTGTAATGGACCATTCGTTCTTTCTTTGTTCAATTCTCCACATACCGTCATATCCGCATATAACATCTGCAATCACACATTAAACAACATAATAATCATCCAAAAAACAACCGATTTCATTCATAAACATACACACATATACAATCATTCATTATAAAAACAAACTTACAGTCAATATTGGAATTGGCCCGTTGTACGAACTGTTGTTTCTTCCCTTTTTCCAACCGTCTTTACAACACCTTATCTTATTGCATATGTATGCACACCAGTTTACGTCCTCCACTTCTGTACTATCATCAAATTTGTTGAAATAATCTGTTATGCACCGTCCATCCATATTCACCCCAACAAGAGTATTCATAAATACTGTCAAAAAATCGTATTTGAATTTCCAGCTGACATCATCCATATTCGCTTCGATCCGTTTTACAATGTTTGCTGGTGTTATCAATTTCCCTTTGTACAATGCTTCCCATTCCTTTTTTTTCAATAATTCAACATCTTTCTTTTTTTCCTTATCATCCAGTACTATACCGACATTCTTTAATCCTAAAAGATTGCTCACCTCAGTCTCATTGACTTTTATGCTTCCATTTTGCATTTAAATCTCCATTGATGATTCATCAAAACTATCCATTATGAAATACGCAAGCTTTGATGGTATTGAATCTGTATTAATTGTCAGCATCCTTCCAAAACCCATGTTCACCACTGTTTCCCTTTGTGCTTTTGACAACATTTTTACCACATAGCTCAACTGGTGTGGTGATATCCTACACTGCAATGACATTAAAATGTTATCTTTTTTTGATTTAGCATTTGCTTTCTTCTTTGCCACCCTCTTTATCCGCTTGTTCAACCTAACACCTTCATCGTTTTCTGCATTCAAACCAATGATATATTCATTATATGTTTATGTTACATGGGATCCCTATGTTACGTACACACTTAATATTATTATATCAAACAAGTATGTCGTACCTTTGCTTGGTTGTTCAACTGTTGTTGTGTTTTTTGAATTCTCCACATCTTTATTGTTAACGTTACTTTTCCTTTTTCTAATTTGTGATTTCTTAATCATCGACACAATTGGTTCATTATCTTCTTTATCATCATTATGTTTCCTTTTTCTAATATGTGTTGGATTTGCATCAGTTTTCTTAACATCGGCACTAAATGTCACTTTCCTTTTTTCCCTTTCATCACCTGTTGTATAAACATGCAATTAAACAATGTTAATATATTAAAACTGATAACATATACGTTTACATATTTTACCGTTATTTTATATGCATAAATGCATACCATTAATCTGTATGCAATTGTACATGTACATATATTATATATGCATCAACATGTATGCATAAATGCATACAATTAATCTATATGCAATGTACATATAAACATACTTTATATTCAACAACTTGTATGCATAAATGCATACCATTAATCTATATGCAATGTACATGTAAACATACTTTATATTCAACAACTTGTATGCATAAATGCATACCATTAATATATATGCATATATGCCTACCATTAATATTTATGCATATATGCATACCATTAATCTATATGCATCTGTATATGTAAAACATATTGTATATGCAACTGTACATGTATACATATTACTTTACATACTTTATATGTACATATCACATTGTATGCATATATGCATACTTTGTCAAAACTAACATAATCATACATTTGTGTACTAAATTACATGTGTATTCATACAACATACAAAATTAGTCTCTGTTCTATTCAACAAATTGTATGCATAAATGCATACCATTAATATATATGCATAAATTCATACCGTTAATACATATGCATATATGCATACCATTAATCTATATGCATATGATTAATATATATGCATATATGCATACCATTAATATATATGCATATGTATATGTAAAACATATTGTACATACAACTGTACATGTATACATATTATTTTACATACTTTATATGTACATATCACGTTATATGCATATATGCATACTTTGTAAAAACTAACATAATCATACATTTGTGTACTAAATTACATGTGTATTCATACAACATACAAAAATTAATCTCTGTATCCATAATTTTACACAAAAATTGTAATTATTTAACTATTATCACAAAATATACAAGCTACGTCTATTAACATACTAAATACTGTATTTAACACAAAAAACGCCATTAAAATACCATATTATTTTTCAGAATTGACCTAAAAATGTGTTATTCGGGTGAAATATGCCCTAATTTGTTGTAATTGTACAAATATGTGTTTCAATTTCAAGTTGCTATACATATTACATGTGTAAACTAAAAAATACAATAAATCTATGTATAATTTGTTACATGTAGTCTTCTTCCTCAAAATTTATGTATAATTTGGTACCTATAATCTTCTTCCTCAGAATGCCCTTCGATCTACCCTGTCTGGTTTCACGTTTGTCCTCAGATTCACCGATTTCATTTGTAGTCATTATACTCCTCAACAACTTAGAACAACCGTAATCGCCGCCGTAATCGATCGTAATCGCCTCCGCAACAACTTAGAACATCCGTATCGCCGCCGGTTATCGAACGTATTCGCCTGAAATTGTTACAAATCGCCGCCGGATGAGTCGTTTATGTGTTCGAAACAACTTGTAACATCCGTAATCGAACCGTAATCGCCGTCGGATTCGCCTGAAATTGTTATAAATCGCCGCCGGAATGAATCGTTTGTGTGTGTATTCGAGTATCTTACAAAAAAACCCTAACTACATTACACAATTACTCGTTATTACATGTATAGCCATCCGCCTTTTTTTTATTTTTTACAACTTTAATTAAATTTCATATTTGGTCCTTTTAAGTGGTTCTCGCGGTTCTCACAATAAGGGTGGTTCTCGCATGAGCCCCTCCCTATATATATATATATATATATATATATATATATTATATATAATAAACAAAAAAAATTTGGGACACTTGGCACAATATTAGGGCTTCCTAGATGTGGTTTTGGCGGGAAACTGAATGGGTCATTTTTTTTGTTAATGGGTTATGCGGGATCTGGATTTTGACCCGACTATATATTCCATCTAAAATCCAAAATCCTTTATTCCTTTCATTCAACAACACTAGCAGAGCTCCTTTTCTCTATCGTCCCTCTCAAAACCCTAGCGTCGCAGACACATCTTCTTCAAAAAAATCGACATCAAACACCGATTTCACATCTTCAAATACGATTTTTCTCAACTTCAATTGTTCATCATCCATTTAAGGTACAATACGTCACTTGCAACCCTAATACTTGCTTTCGTTTCGTTTTTGGCATCGATTTTGACCTAATTTGTTGCCTTCTGTTCAGTTTTGCAGGATCTAACCTTCAATGATCTCGGTGATGATTTTCAGGAGGTCAATTAAAAATGTCGTGTTGCCAGATACGGAATTTTTGATACCGGTGATCCTGGAGATGATTATAAGGAGGTTTCTGTTGTAGCCAATTGTAAGTGAAATTTTTGTCATTGTATTGATCTATTTGTGTGTGATAGTTTGATTTTGTTCTAGGAAGTTGAATTTGAGTTTGACTGTTGAGGTTTGAATACATTTTAGTTGATTTTAATATATTTTTTAGGGATCTTACTTTTTTTTAGGTTTTGGGAGAAATACAGATCATATGTAATCTAAACTACATTCTAAGTTGATTCCAGTTTCATATACTTCCTAAACATCTCATTAAATGGCTTGATTTTAACTATTTTTTAATTAACTGCACATATTTTTCTAATGTTCGTCTCCATCTCCAAATGTGGTGGTAGAGATCATGCAAGTCTTGACTTCATAAACAGAAAAAGTTTATGTTCTAATTTGTTGGAAATATCTATCAAATACTAATTTTAATATATCATGAATCACAAATTACCAGCAGTTCCTATGTTTATCTAATAGCTATATGTTTTTTGTATTTCATTCATTTTATATGCTTAAATTTGCAAGATCAAGTTATTGACCCAATTAAAAATGTGAGTTAAGTCAAAATGGATTGGTCAAATTGGGCATGAGTCAAAGGTTTCATAGAGTCTTATTACCTTTCATACAGAAGAAAAAAAAGTCATTTAATGCTTAATATTGCAAGTCTAGAACTCTATTTTCTCATTCAAGCAAACTCAATTACATGTGTAAGTAACCATACACTAAAAGAAGGGAAAACAAGAAGAATTCAAGAACTAGAGGTAATTGATTGTTCTTAAACCTTGTGGTTACGGTTCCTACTTGAAATTTGGGTTTTGGTGGAAACAATTTAAATTTGGGTTAAGACATAAATTTGAGTTATTTAGAATTTAAATCGTGAAATGTAAAGGTTTTTCTATCTTATAACTTACAAGTTAGAAATAGGATTAACAAGTGGCCAAGACCCTCTCTTTAAAGATCTCTGACTCACAAAAGCTATTTTCTATAAAAGATCTTTTATCAATTACATTATTAAAAGATGAATAAGAAAATGTTAATGTTAATATAAATCAAAATGTTACATCAGAAAAAGATCTTTGTTTTAAGCAATTACTAACCAGTTATTAATTTTTTGTATTTCATGGATCCGGGTATACTCCCCTCATAAATACAATTATTTTTTTTTTCTTCAGGTGAAGGTGTACGTGGACGATGGGTGGCGTTTGGATTTGAGTCAGACTTGCTTTATTTCATACTCACCACCAGATTTCTACACAAAGGTTAGCACTGTACAAACGTTTTGCGTTTTATCACAAACATCGAGCTGGTTAATCATGTTATACATTATTAAAGTTCAGAAAGTACTGACTTAGCCCTATTTAAGGATAAAAGGTTAGCTTACTTGGCCCCTATCTAAGGATCTATGATATTAAACAAACATCAAACTGGTGACTATCCTCTGTCTCGTGGTATAGCCACTTCTTTCTACGCAAGAGTTCAATCACGCGTATGCGTATCTGAACCAAAGAAGCTAGGGGCCACTGATGGTGAAAGTCTAAACCTGCTAGAACCGCCTTTATTTGTAGGAGTGCTATAGGAAATTAGACAAAGATACGAGTGGTTCCACTAAAAAAAAAAGCTTTTCTTTTTTATTATATTTATTGTGCATCATTACATCTTTATGTTCATCGATTCACAGGTGGAATATAGATTCATTTTGAGCTCCAGCAAGGAGACAGTTCTCTTATGAGGTGAACAAAGTACACAATTATTATTAAATGGAAGCCTAATTTCTATTCCTGAAATAATTAATTGTATGTAGGTTATGTTCACCGGTAAGAAAGAAGGCATTGTCATGGGTAAGACCTTTAAAAGACCAGCAAGATTAGATTAGACTCTTTTTATCATAGGCCTCTTATGCATCATATATGATAGAAGCAGAAGCGTTTTCATTAAAGAAGTTACAACGAGCCATTTATTGATGCATAAATGGAAAACTATTGACCGACGTGCTTAGATCAAAACAGGTGAGCATTATTTTTATTTGTATCCAGATTATGTACTCAACAAACAAATATATGGATTTTTTTGGGTATTATTTTTATCTCTTTTGGTTGTTATAAGAATTTAAAAAAGCTTTCGGTGACTTATAAGATTAAAAGTGGGTTCAATAGTTTCGGGTCAAAGAGTGTCATTTTAGAAAAAAAAAAAAAAAAAAACTACATAATGTTTTTATATTCACATGAGTATTTTTTTTTTTTTTTCAGATTCACTTGGAATTCAATGAAGAAAAGAAAACATTACAGGAATTGATGACTGTGTCCAGGTCCTCTTTGAGGTGGAAAAATGGCACGGTTGGACGAGTTAGGTAAGGGGTCAAATGGGTATACCCACCTTTTTATACTTTAATTTTCCTTAAGTAAATGATGGTCTTTTTTATCTTTTAATTATGAATATTTACTTTTACATTGTTGCCACGTGTATGTGTGTTTGTAGGATGTGGTCAAATGGGTTAACTACATGCTTGAATGGTAAAGCGGTTTGGGATTGGCAATGGAAGCGCATGCCCACATTGGAAAATGAGAAGATGGAATCTCATCAGCTTATGAATATGTTAATCCAACAGCAAATAAAGGACAAAGAAGATAGGTTGTTATGGGATGGAGGTGGAGGCACAATAGAGTTCTCATAAGGTTTTGTCCGGTTGATGCAAAAGTATTCATCTCCTTTGTTGAATTGGTATCCTAATCTCTTTTCGACATAACAGTAGATGCATAAATCTGGTTATATATATAGCTTTACTTGGTTTTGTGTTTTTTGTTCTCTAAGGCTTGTCGATGTTTCTTGCAGTCAGCAGTAACTTGGAAACGATGGGTTCATGGACGAGTGAAATTGAGCAAAGAAAAGTTGCTAAGGTTGGAGACTAATCATCGAAAAAACTCATGTTATCAAGTTATTAGTTATTTACCGTTAACAGTAATATATCACTTTGTTTGTATTTATTTTATTTATAAACTTATAATTAATGTAAATCAAATTTTCCTACCCGGGAAGTTCCCGGGTGATAACCTAGTATATATATATATAGGGTAAGGATATATAGAAAACCACTTTTAGCTAGAAAACCCGGGAAACTCTAAGCTCCCGACATTTTTTTTTGAAAAAAATAACACATGTAATATACATGTTTTTAAGACTTTTGGGCAAAAAAAAACAAAAAAGCGCCAAAGGGATTTTTTTTAAAAAAAATAAACAAATTTCAGCATTTTTTGTGTAACACGTGTTACATAGCAAAGTTGCTGAAATTTGTTTATTTTTTTTTTTTAAATCCCTTCGGCGCTTTTTTGTTTTTTTTTGCCCAAAAGTCTTAAAAACATGTATATTACATATGTTATTTTTTTCAAAAAAAAAAATTGTCGGGAGCTTAGAGTTTCCCGGGTTTTCTAGCTAAAAGTGGTTTTCTATTTATCTTTAGCCTATATATATATATATATATATTATAATGCATTACAAAAGAAAAATCATTTGAGAATTTTATGGATGTGTGCTACAAGAAAGCCGAGTTAAGAAACCTCAACTTAGTTTCACTTTAGCTAAAATATATTTTTGTACAAATATGTGTAAATGACATTGCTTTTTGAATCTACAAATGAAACATGGTGGCAAAATTCCCGAAGTATAATATCTTAGGTAAATCTCAAAAATGAAACTTGGTGTTCACAACCACCACCAGAGACCAGAAGGCTGCTCTGGTGAGGTGACCATGATATTGCCTTGACTGCGGTAGTGTGCTCAGCTTGCTTCAGAAGTGGCTAATGATTCTAAACCAGTAGCTGATTGTCGTTTCCACCCGATGCTAGTTCTCTATCATCATATGACTATTTAAGCCCGCACACCTAAATCATACGCACGCAATGGCCAATTTAACATACAGTAACTTGAAGTTCTACCGTCGAATGAAAACGTGTTATATTTTACCAGACTCGTTTTCAAACAAAATTTTCGTCAAAATGTAGGCCAACTGAAAATGTACATAAAATAAGCATGAAAACGTTTTATATTTGACCCGACTCGTTTCCGGGAAAAAATTACGTCGACAAGTAAACCAACTTAAACTTTCTTTCTTTATAAATGTCTTGACATACTTAAAAGTCCATTTTAAAATAACTCTTTTACAATAAATACACTCTTCGTTCTCATTTATGAAATAAAACATAACTTATGTTTACTAAATTACATAATCACACATTCCCGTACAATATATCTTACGACTCGATCTTCGACCACTTACACCTCGTGATGATGATCCGTGATTCTGTATAACCTGCATTCACCACATACATTCACATCATTAGTATTTGGTGACATTATATATAATCTAAGATTCAGCATTATAGGACCACGTCGTGTTCTATCCTCATATACATTCCATTCAGTTATCTTTCTGAATTCAAGCATTTCATCTCGGTGTTTAACCTTCAATGAGTCAACAATAATGTACCTGCATTTCATTTCATTCTCAAAGGCAATCCAGTTAGCATCGTTAATACTCATATATATTTACACCTTAGATACATACATACATACATACATACATACATACATACATACATACATACATACATACATACATACATACATACATACATACATACATACATACATACATACATACATACATACATACATACATACAAGTCTCACTCATTCGAATACATATGGTTCAATAACACGCATAGATATTACCTAAACCAACTCTTTCGAGCATAATAAATTCTACTTCATACACCTACCCCTTTATCCAAACTCTTACATACAACTTACATTCTCACATATTCATACTAACAATTCTTAGTCACAAACTACAATACATATAAGTCTCATACATACCAACCTACGCGTATACTCATTTCTATTCGTGTTTACTAATGGATTCCATATACTAACATACAATTAATCTATTCATACATTCCTACATATTTATTTCGTTCCCACACATACTTGCATACATGCCCCATTCTTACCCGTACCTCATAAACACTCTTTAATGAGTTTGGGGTACATTTCGGGAGCTAAAAAATGAGTTCTATAATCACTTGTACCTCACAAAACTATATGGTAGGTTGGGGTACATTATGGAAGTTTAACGGGCTTGGGAATGGGTCTACGGGGTCCGGAATCGAAAAAAACAAAGAAACAGGGCTGCTGGCGTCGGCTGGTGCGTAGACAGCAACTTTGGGCGTTGGCCAACTGCTGCCCAGCGTCGGCGACGCTGCTACCAGCGTTGGCAACGCTGCCCCTGTAGCACCGACGCTGGATTTCATTCTTTTCGATGTTTCGACCCCTTGTTCGCGCATCCCGAACTTCCCAAAACGTATAATAACATTATTCCAAGTCCCCAAATCATTCTAACACTTAACCCTAAGTTCTCACAACCAAATCCTATACTTTTATCTTACTTTCTTGATTTTGACCTATTTGATGTTACCGAGTTGTTTCCGACAAAGTTAACTACTTTTTACCCGCTACGACAATACTTACATTAATACTAACATTACCTAACATTCTTACATGGTTCGCGTACCACAACATCCAAAATCCACATTCGACACATTACTTTCTATATTTGACCCGTTTGAACTTAACAAGAGTTTTCATTCATAACTAATTCACATATTACTCAATACGACCTTACTTACTTTTGTTCTATCATTTCTTACCCGTCCTTCTTGCAATCAAAACTCATTATATATAAATAAATTTAGTTCGGGAATCACTTACCTTAAGCGTTCGTGTTCATGCTTGCTTCCTCGCCTCCGCTTGACCAGTTAACCTTCCGTTCTTGAGTCCATGCTAATGTGATTCCTATCATTTCATGTCATCACAATCACATTATGGTTAGCACACATGCTCATTCATAGTAACATTCATTTCGTTCCATTCATACATTACTTGAGTTTTTATTAACCAAATACCACATACATAAGGCATAGACTAAAAGTCACCATGTTCCACATTCACGCAACTCAATTATCATCATACACGACACATAGATCATCTAATACATAACACATGACTTCTCTACTATTACAATTGTGTCCGAAAGGCTAACCATGCTATTCATTCATTGTTGACTTTCAGAAAGTCAACTGTCCTACTTACACACTTTCAACTTATGAACATGTATCCATCTTAATATGGTAGACCATAGTATTAACATTATACGCATTACATACTCGTATTGTATGACATATACAATTACATGATAACTTACTTATATACACATACACATATACATACATAATCCATTCCATCCACCCTAGCATTCTCATATTTTCACAACTAACACCTTAACCCCTACTAAGCTAACCCAACATCATTTCAACATAATATCCACATGAACTATTGTAGGTCCGTTTTTCGGAGGATAGATTACGAAACCTAATCCCTGTTTATAACAAACACAATCACGAGTGCTGAATCCCCGTGACGATGCAAACCAAACACAGAATAGCAAGACACAAAGTAACCAAAGATTCACAGTCTATTGATTAAACGGATGAGAACAACATCAAACATATACACACAATGCTTGAATATAAACTCACAGTAGGTTATGCTCTCATGACTTCACACAGAAGACCAAGTGTGGTTTATATAGTGCAGCCCAGCCCAATCACGACGAAGAACATGAGAGGGCTGACGAAGAACCCTGGACGACGAACAACCAGGTTCTTCGTCACTGTTGCGATGAAAAACAATGTGACGAAGAATGGGGTTCTTCGTCACACACATTTACGACGAAATATGTCTTTCGTCGTGAGGCTGCAACACAGAACAGCTGCAAACTGTCAAACGGTTTGCAGCAGAACTTGTATAAACACACACACAGACATAAACTACATACCAAATGCAACAAGCATTAGTTTAAACATACATAACAAAGAGAAAACTGTCGTACCAAAGTTAGATAGGAGGATATCCAACTAGGTCGACTGACGAATACATACAGACTCGATAAGCAAAAGACCGTAAAATAACAACGCTAATTAAGAACAAGTTACAGACACAAAAATATGCACCAACAAACTCCCCCTTGTCTGTTATTGGTCTTCGGTCTTCAGTCTTCAGTGTTTCTCGGACCAGGAACTGCCAGCGTGGATCCCACGATAATAACAAAAGCAAGCGACGCGCTGAAATCGCAAGGCTTGATGCGCGTCCTTGTCTTCGTAAAATATAGCATGTCAGAACAACTTGTTGATGTCGGCAGCAGACATATTCACTATCCACATTGGTTCGAGCATGCGAAAGTTTTCTCGATCGTCCTTGAACACAATAACGGCCTCGTGCGTATCCGAGTCGTAACACCATAAAGCCATGTTTTCCAGAAAGTTCTTCTTCATCGGCATCAAAGGAATCTTGTCCATAACCTTCGCCGGCTGATAAACAAGCTTGTATCGCGCCGTGTTGGTCGATAGATCTAAGGTGAACTTAATCTGCTGATAGATTGGAAACTGAGGCTTGTACAACTCGTCTTTCCAGCCTGTCCTCTTGTTCATCTTTATCTTGCGAGTAAACAACGTTGCTCCTTCGAAGTTTAAATGATTAATGAGCTCAAGCTTTATTAAGGCTGCAACGTCATAAAATGGTAAGGACAAAATTCTTAGCAGCGAACTGAAATACTGAATACCCTATTCACGTTTGATGGCTATGCAGTGGATTTCTTTGACAAACATCCAGCAAAGAATCTTCCCGTGCAAGTTCTCTTTCTCGTATTTCAGGTAGTCGACTTGAACTTCAGCTGGCATAGGCTTGGAAACTTTGGACAGGAACTGTTTTCTCCACTTTGTGAACGCATCCGAGGCATTATCAGAAGTATCACGATTTTTCAATTGTTCATCGATGACGTCCACGTTTTCCTTCAACCACTTTTCATTAAAGGGAGTGAACTCAGTCCCGTCTTCTCGCACGTAGGTAGACTTCTTATCATCGCCTTCAAAGACAATCTCTTCAACATTTTCTAAATTTGTTGTTTCCGGCTCGCTTGGAATATCAACAATAGCAGCATCATCAATTTCTTTCATCTCATTCAACGCTAGCAACTGCTCATGCGAAAGATCAGCAACAAACTCTCCCTCTTCCAGAACTTCTCCAGTAATAGGATGCACAACCTGTAAAGCAAGATCAGCAGAACTAGGAACAGAGGATGTACCAGCCATAGAGCTTTCAATGTAAGAACTGCTTTCTAATTGTTGTACTTCTTCTACGGTTCCACCAGAGGTTCCTTGTGTAGATCCAATCTGTGAAGGCTTGAAGACAACAATTTGAGTAGATGCCGTGGCTGGCGGTTGCTCAGATGTCGCAGAAGGGTCTGGGTTACCCGGATCCTCAGAATCATGATCCCGTTTCTTCAAGACTTCCTGTTGTTTGCATCGATCACCCCAAAAAATGTTAACACGCTTTCTTACAGCCTCGAAACCACCAGTGATTCTTTTGACCCCATCTGTTATCTTGGTATTGCGAATGTTGTACCTCTCTTTCATGTCATCATGCTTTTCTTTAAGAGTTTCGGCCAACCTTTGAACCTCGATGCTCCTTTATTTCAAGCGGTTCATATCAATACCGCGAGTGTTATCTGCAGCTCGCATTTGCTGCAATTGGCGTTCTCTTTCTTCATCAGCAGTCTTCAAGCGTGCATTCTCAGCCTTCAGTTGTTCAATTTCTGCTTATTGGTGTGTAATCTCAGCTTGCTGAAGCCCAACAGTGGAATTCAAATTATTTATCTCCAATTGTTGCTTACTCATGTCGCTTCTTGTAACATTAATCACCGCTGATTGCCTATCAATCTGACCTGTAGCAGCTTGCAATTGAGTAAACAAGAAATCTACCTTTTCATCTTGCTGCATTTCAGAGAATCTCCTATGTCTGCTCTCTGAGCTCGGCTGAGAAGTAGTTGCTCGAATAGTGGATGCTATTGAGAGTGCAGGTTCTTGTGGCGTAGCAGTTTGAGTTTCAGGAGCTGAAGTAACTACAGGAGTTGGTTCAGATGATCTTGGAGGAGATGATATAATAGCAGCAGCTTCATCGGCAGTGAGTCCAAAGTTCGGATTCATATCTGCTTCTTGAATAGGCTCTTGCTGTGGAACGGTTTGCTACACAGATGAGGAACCGATGTACTTCCTTGCCTTTTTCTTTCTACGAGCAGCAGTTTGCTTCTTCTTTAAACGTTCAGCTTCAGTATCCGAAGGAACGTAATCAGCATCATCTTCCTGTCTAATTGATGTGTGCTAAAGTGGTTAAATAAAAACAACTAAAAAAATAAACTTTTGGACATGCTTTGGCCTAATAGGTATCGGTACTCTCATTGGGATTGTCCCTAGTTAGGCAACGGGTCCTTATAATTGGATTTGTACGAATGCCAGCCTAGACAGGAGTTCCCAACTTAACGGTACTTAACCCTTCCAGTTACTACATGTCCGACACGAAAAACACATTTTTACAAATAATGTACAAAAAGACAAACTTTAAAAATAACCTTAAACTAGACACTATAAGCTTTTATAAGCTTAGACTTGATCTAAACCTAAACCACACATCCGGCAGTGTACCGATCAGTGCAGTATAGCTGATGCAAGTCCGAGTATCGAACCCAAGGGACTCTGTTGAATTACGTTAATTAATTTATATACACTAAAAATGACACCACACTAAATATTTTTATATTTTTGTATTTTTTATTTAAAGGGGAGTTTTACTTGAAAAGTAAATTAATTAAAAACTAATTAATAAAAAATGAACTAAAAACATATTAAGATAAATGTTTGATTTTAATAATGATAAAGGACTATCTAGGTTGAAATCCCACTTGTTAATAACATACTTTCTACCGAGTAATTGTGTGATATGAAACCGGGATCTTTAGATATTAAACCCTAAAAGACGACGTATAGGATTCCCGATCATTCTCGGGAAGGCAACTATGTGACTTTAAAGATTTATTTTGATTACCGATTTTCTAGACTTCCTTACAGTTGTCTAGTGTTCTAGAAAAATGTTTGGAAAGACTGACTTCCTCTCGGTTGTAAGTCTAAAGCAATTTAAGAAAACTTGATTTGGTTTAGTAGACAAGTTAGCGACAATTTAACTAAAACCGGGTTTCTCACAAAACACAATCCTAGCAATACACTAAACTCGATTTATTAATATCTTTATACCTTACAGCGCTAAAAATAGTAGAACATTAAAACCGGATTGATTCTTGATCATTATTTCTATGGTTTATTTCACAATCCACCATAAGATTACCCAACCCATTTAGGACTTGAATATCAACATTAATTCTTTTTATGAAAATACATTCACCGGAATTTATGTGAAATAAATGATCAAAGTGTAAACCAAGTTAAAATATGCATATACACCAAAACATGTAACTTAAATTATTTACTTAACAAGAACAAACCATAATCACACAATACCCGGTAAAATTACATATTAACAAGTGTTCATCATAACCTAGACAGTTTCAAAGTTTAGCTACACATAATATTCAATATTATAACTGAACAAAGTCTGAAAAAAACTGAAAACATAATACAGAGCAAATACAAACTGAAAAACGAATATTTACCAAACCCGGAAGCTTAGAACCCGAACCGAAAGCTTCCTAGACCATTGCAAAGCTCCAAGGTGCTCCAAAGTCGACCAAGGTGATCCAAAACCCGAAGGTTTGTGAGATGGTTTGAAAGGATCGGACTTGTGCTATTTATAGTGAAGATTTGAGCTCCTGGAGACCCCTTGCGCACCGTAAGGGTGTAAGCCTTGCGGTGCGCAAGGCCCACTCACCTAATCCACTTCCAACTGCTCCAATTCGCACGAAAAAGCTTTCTGCCGACATGTCCTTGCGCACCGTAAGGGTTTAAGCCTTACGGTGCGCAAGGCATCTTCAAAAGTAAACTTTATTTTTGGATTCCTCTCGTCGAGCTACCCCAAAAGCATATATTATGGCTCCCGTAACTCATTTTCTAGCTCCGGATATGTCCAGATGAAGTTCTGACTGTTTCTTGCGCGTATTTATGTTCTTTTCTTCATTTCTTCTTCATTCGGACTCCGTTTTATTCGCCGTTTTTGCTCCCTTTACACCAGGACCTGGCAAAACACAAAATAAAATAAAACAAACATAAAACTAAATAAAAACAAATAAAAACCATACAATAATTATACATTTCACACAGGACAAATATGTGTATTTTACTACACATCACTAATCTTCCTTACTTTCCTCACACCACGTTCATCGAGATAGAACTCATACCCAGGCTCAGGTTGATTATCGTCAGATTCCATATCCTCCTCATCATCTCCAGCTGAACTAGCACCGGCTGTACCAGCAGCAGATGCACCAGCAGCAGATGCACCAGCAGCAGATGCACCATCACCACCTTCATCATCACCATTATCGTCACTGTCGTTTTCGGTAGAATCACCGAAAACATTAATCTTTTTGCGACCAACCTTATCTTCCATCATCTTTTTCAACTTCGACTCCTCATCGTCAGATTGGCTGTCATTGTGACGCCATTTGTCATTTTCTGGAGCGACGAAGTTGATGTGCACAAAATGCAACATATAAATTACATCAATTGTGGCATAAAACTAACCATTTTTTAGCACTAATGTTGGAAAAAGTGTGTTTTTGTGTTCCTTTTGTATTTTTAGGAATAAATGAGCTCAAATGAACAAAAGAAGCAAAAAGGCAGCTAAATCTAACATAAATACAAGAAAAGGAACAAACGTGGCATGCCCGGCCTCCTCAACAGCATCTTCCCAAGCAAAACAAGAGAACAGAAGGCTGAACACGCCCCGTGCTCAATGAGCACGGGGGCATGCCCAAGTGTTAGCAGAAAAGACAAAGCTGTAGAAGCTTCTATCACCCACCACGGGGGCGTGCCCAGCGGACACGGGGCCGTGGTCAACTCTAAGATTCGCAGAATCTGGGGAAATCTTGATAGTACAGATACGCTTCTGCACACGGGGGCGTGCCCAGCGGACACGGGGGCGTGGTCAACTAATGCAGACAAACTGCAATTAATGAAGAAAGAGAAGGAAGGTGGACACGGGGCCGTGCCCAATGGACACGGGGCCGTGCCCGAGTCTCTGTTCAGCCTATAAATAGGGGTGCTTGGCTCATTTGCAAACAATCCCTTGGCACACCACCTCTCTCACACTTCACCCACCACCCACCACCATCACAACACCATCATCCATCGTCCATCGTAAAGTGTGTGAGTCGTCTCGGGATCCAAGATTGATCGTAAGAGTTCTTGACAATCAAAGGCCATGTTTGCCTAAGTCTCTTACATCACTTGGTGAAGACAAGTGTCTAGTGTAATACTTTTTATTTTTAATCTTTTCGCACTTTTTATTTGGTTATGCATTAATGACTTTAATAACTAGTTTCTTATGTTGAAGGTGATTCTTCCTTATCGTTTGTCCGTGGTGTCTTGGCATTATTTTACTGTCTATATAAAATAAAAGATTTTCACCATTCATATCTCCACAGTCTATATGGAGATATGTTGGCTACCTAGTCGGGGGTTAAGGGAACGGTTTGGTAAGAGTCTTGCCTTGTTCAGTGTATAGATCCTGCAAGGATCTGGGTCAAATTTAGTAGGACCTCCTTCAATACCCACCGGTATTGGATGGCTGGAGTCCAAACTCTTTGATCCCCTCATATGTAAGCTACTATTAATACTTTAACCCGGCTACTTAGGACTGTATCCCTGCTGACTCAGACTACTTAGCCGAGGGTAACGTCACCTTCAAAAGAGGGGCCTACCATAATATGCATTAATAACTTAATTAATTATCTTTCAATAATCCGACCCTTTAGGATTGTATCCTTGCTGACTCAAACTACTGGGTTGAGGGTAACGTCACCTTCAAAAGAGGGGCCTACTACAATAACTAAGATAATCTCTTAAACAGTGCAAAAGTGCGGAAATAATCAAAGGTTACACTAAACACGAGTCGGATCCAAGTGATTCATCTTGTCTATCTGTTTTTTCTTTATATTTTATTTTTCAGCATTTTAGTTAGTTTTATTTTTCTTGTTTAAAAACATTTTTCTAACTTTTTGATTTGATTAGACGTTGAGGATAAACCGGTACTAAAAGCTCTTGTGTCCTTGGACGACCTCGGTATCTTGCCAACACTATACTACGCTCACGATGGGTGCACTTGCCCATATGTGTGTTTGGTGTTAGTAAAATATCGTGTTTTATAAATTTAAAACTTGACTAACGTGTAAAAAGGGCTTAAAATATACTTAAATATATATCACACCACACACGCATCAAGTTTTTGGCGCCGTTGCCGGGGACACAAGGATTTTAAGAAAGCTTAAAATCGACGGCCTAATCAGTTTTTTTAAAACCTTTTCAAAACGCGCGCACATTTTTCTGCATTTTAGTTTAGTTTTGCATTTACAGTAGCTTGAACACGGGCCGTGCTCACTGAACACGGTCCGTGCTGCACATTTTTCATAAAACACCCAGATACAGAGCTTGAACACGGGGTCGTGCTCACTGAACATGCCCCCGAGCTCAATGAAACCAGTAACTTTAATTAAAACGCCCAGATACAGACACTGAACACGGGGCCGTGTCCACTGAACACGGGGCCGTGTCCAGCCTCTGTTTCCGATTTTATTTTTGTTTTTTGGTCTTGAGACTTTGTTGTGGTCTGCTGAGTGATTCTTATGGATCAATACTCAGGAGGTTACAACTACACCTATGAGGAGGATGATTATAGGGGAAACTATTGCACTAACTGTGGTGACCCGCACTCGGTTCAATATTGTAACTTATTTCAACCATCCACTTCATACACCTACTATGAGGAGCCCAGGTACGAGCCATCAACTTCATACACATCCTATGAAGACCAAAGGTATGAACCTTCTCCCTCATACTCATATTTTGATGAACCAAGGTATGAGCCTTCATACTCAAACTTTGAGGAACCAAGATATGAGCCACCACCTTCGTATGCTTATTATGAGGAACCATGGCATGAACAACCCTCCTCATATGAGTATTACGAATAACAAAATTACGACCCTTATCCATCATATACTTACAATGAAGAACAATGGTGTGAACCATCTACTTCCTATGAGTATTATGAGGAACAAAGGATCGAACAACCGGATTCAAGCTTTGAAAATCCTGATCCTTACTCTTTCACCGAAGTGACCGATAGGATATTAGAACACCTTAAAACTATCGAGCGTTACATAAAGGAATCTCGCGCAAGGGAAAAGGATTCCCGCGCAAGAGAGGAATTAAATAAAGAAGAGATAGTTGAAAGTGTAAAAATAGAAGAACAAATAAGTGAAAAACCGACACATGAGTTAAACAACGAAAAAGGTGAGTCCGTTAATGTTAAAATTCAAAAAGAGTCTAATTTTGAAGAAATTAATCTCTTGTCACCTTCTTTTGAAAATCATTGTTTAGTACCTACTCATGCTAAGTTTTTAAAAGAGTTAAACACTAACACTAAAATTGACGAAATGCTAAGCATTAAGTTAACTAGTGATCAAATCTCGCTAATAAAAGAAGACCCATTTGAAATCAACATTACACCGGTTCCATGTTTTTTTCAAAATTCATTTATTAGTAATGTCACAATCGATAAAGATCTTTGCGTTAACATAATGCCCAACTACATTTTCGAAAAATTAAGTATTAGTGATTTTTCTCCACTTCAAATACCCATTTTTCTATCCAATCGGAAAGTAATAAAATCAATCGGTATAGTTGAGGATGTATTGGTTCAAACAAATCAAATGGTAATCCCAACCGACTTTGTCATCCTCGATGACGCTCCTCTAGTGTTGGGACGACCTTTTGTAAAAACCCACGAAGCTTTGAAAAACCGGAAGTACAACAATCTATCTATTCAATTAGGGGCATTTAAAAAGAATGTCGATCTTGAGCGGTCAATGAAATATCCATTCGGCAATAATGACCCCCTAATTGAAGATGAAGATGAACCACCCGATACAAGTGAAAAGATTGACCACTTTGTTGAAGAAGAGGTCGCCATATAACAAACTTTTAAAGTTCTTGATCAAAATGAGCAACCAAATAAGGAGTCTCCTAAAGACCCACCTCTTGAGCTCAAAGAACTTCCAAAAGGTTTGGAATATGCTTTTCTAGACAAAGATGGTAAATCACCTGTAATTATTTCGTCTAAATTAGGCAGTTTAGAAAAAGAGAAATTAATTAAACTTTTGAAAAAAACACAAAAATGCAATCGCTTGGAAGCTTGTAGACATTAAAGGAATAAGTCCTTCCATGTGCACACACAAAATTTTAATGAACGATGACTACAAGTCGGTAATACAACCACAACGTTGAGTAAATCCAAATGTACAAGAAGTGGTTAAAAACGAAGTCATCAAATTACTTGACGCCAGACTTATTTACCCTATCTCCGATAGTCCTTGGGTAAGTCCCGTCCAAGTAGTTCCAAAAAAAGGAGGTATGACGGTAATAACTAACGAAAAGAATGAATTAATACCAACGAGAACTGTCACATGATGGAGAGTATGTATAGATTATAGACGGTTAAATGAAGCAACAAGGAAAGATCACTTTCCTTTGCCCTTCATTAATCAAATGTTAGAAAGATTATCCGGTCATAAATTTTATTGTTTCTTTGATGGGTTTTCAGGTTACTTTCAAATCCCGATAGCACCCGAAGACCAAGAAAAGAAAAAGAAAACCTTCACATGTCCCTATGGAACTTTTGCTTATCGACGCATGCCATTCAGTCTATGTAATGCCCCCGCAACATTCCAATGTTGCGTGGTAGCCATCTTCCATGACATGATAGAAAAGACAATGGAAGTCTTCATGGACGACTTTTCTATCTTTGGGGATTCATACGACCAATGCCTCGATAACCTTGAACGAATGCTATCCCGATGTGAGGAAACTAACCTCGCCCTTAATTGGGAAAAATGCCATTTCATGGTAACAGAGGGAATAGTACTCGGTCACAAAATCTCGAGCGAAGGAATGGAGGTTGATCGAGCCAAAATAGACACTATTTCTCGATTACCGCCCCCATCCTCCGTTAGAGCTATCAGAAGTTTCCTAGGGCATGCCGGATTTTATAGGCGGTTTATCGAAGACTTTTCTAAAATTTCAAGACCTCTAACAAAATTACTTGAAAAAGATGCCCCTTTCATCTTTGACAAGGATTGCAATCAAGCATTTCTAACCCTAAAGGAAATGCTGGTCAATGCACCTATCATGACAACGCCTGATTGGAAATTTCATTTCGAAATCATGTGTGATCCAAGTGACTTTGCAGTTGGAGCTGTCTTGGGACAAAGAAAAGAGAAGCATTTTCACCCAATTTATTATGCTAGTAAAACACTTAGCGATGCACAAGAGAATTACACAACCATTGAAAAAGAATTACTAGCTGTGGTATTTGCTTTTGATAAATTTCGTTCTTATCTTGTTCTTTCTAAAACAATAGTCTATACAAATCATGCAGCCATTCGATATCTCTTCAAGAAACAAGATGCTAAACCACGTTTGATTCGGTGGATTCTACTCCTCCAAGAATTTGATACTGAAATCAAAGACAAAAGAGGAGCTGAAAACACCGCAGCGGATCATCTTTCACGCTTAGAAGACCCAACTTTGGAGGCGACTAGGGACGAGCAAATCAACGAAAAATTTCCAACAGAGTCCCTAGAAATGGTGGAATATAGAGAAGAGCCATGGTACGCCGACTATGCTAACTACCTAGCTAGCGGTATAGTCGCAAAAGGTTGCCCACATCATCAAAGAAAGAAATTCTTTGCTGATGTAAAACACTATTTTTGGGAAGATCCTTATCTTTTCAAAATGTGTGCCGACCAACTCATCCGATGGTGCGTACATGGTCGCGAAGCACGAAGAATTCTCCGCCATTGTCATGAAGGTCCATACGGAGGACACCATGGTGCCACTAGTACCGCACGAAAGGTATTTGATTCAGGATTTTATTGGCCAACCATTTACAAAGACGCCCAAAGTCTTATCAAGACATGTGACGCTTGCCAAAGAACAGGTAATATTTCTTCCAAAAATGAAATGCCACAAAATGGCATTCTTGTTTGTGAAATTTTTGATGTGTGGGGACTCGACTTTATGGGACCTTTCCCACCGTCAAAAGGAAACAAATATATGCTTGTGGCAGTAGATTACTTGTCTAAATGGGCCGAGGCACTTCCAACAAATAATGGAAGAGTCGTGGTAAGATTTCTGAAAAAATTATTGTCTCGTTTTGGCACACCTAAAGCACTAATAAGTGATAGAGGTACCCATTTTTGTAACCATCAACTTGAATTTTTTTTAACAAGATATGGGGTCTATCACCGGGTCTCAACAGCATACCACCCTCAAACAAAGGGACAAGCCGAAGTGACTAATAGAGGTTTAAAACGAATACTTGAAAAAACCGTTGGTTTAAATAAAAAGGAATGGGCCGATAAATTAGATGATGCTTTGTGGGCTTTTCGAACTGCTTATAAAACAACAATAGGTACAACCCCATATAAGCTCGTCTATGGAAAACGCTGTCATTTGCCAGTAGAAATAGCTCACAAGGCCTACTGGGCTATTAAAAATGTAAACTTAGATTTAGAATTTGCTGGTAGAAATCGATTTTGTCAATTAAATGAATTAGACGAACTAAGGAATTATGCATACTCAAACTCTGAAATTTATAAGGAAAGAATGAAAAAATTGCACGACAAACATATTAAACCAAATGAATTTCGAGTAGGAGATCAAATTCTATTGTTTAATTCACGACTTCGACTATTCCATGGTAAATTAAAGTCTAGGTGGTCAGGACCTTTTTCCATCACCCATATTTTCCCACACGATGCAGTAGAAATTAAATCTCGGAATGGCATTCCATTCAAAGTCAATGGCCAACGGCTGAAGCTCTATCAAGGATTCATTGAGGATGAGGAGGAAGAAATCTCGCTTCAAACGGTCTAAGAATAAAAGCATCAACATCATACCTGGTAAGTTACGAACAAACGTGTTGACTTTTAAATCGGTAAGTCTTCTAACCGAGTTTTTGGGAAACAAGGGCACTCACACGAGCACTAAAAAAAAAAAAAATTGCTCGGCACGGGGCCGTGTCCGCGCAACTGTCGGGATAAAACCCCTTTTCAACACAGTTTCTTCATTTCCACACGCCCCGTTTCCCCGAAAACGCTCTGGTTCAGGCGATTTTTCTGCAATATTTCGACATCTCCTCTACTTCTAACAACATCAAGGTATGATTCTATCATCATTAGTAGTTAGATTAAGCACTTGCATGTAGTTAAAACATCAAAAATTTGGGTAAAAATCTAGGGTTCTTGAACTTCATCCGGATCGAACCTCAAATTTTTGCATAAATCTGTTAGCATTAGTTTAGATTAATGTTATAGGAAGTAAATACACTTGTATTGTTCATAGATTTGCCCGATTTCTCACAAAAACCCCCAAACCCTTGTTTTTGAACCGAAAAAGATAAAATCGAAGGGGTAAACGGTTTGTTTTGGGAAAAACGACACTTGGGGTTTCATTTTCAGGGAAAACCGCACCTACTGGACCAAAAATTTTCAAGTTTTCGGGACCAGGCCGAAATATGAAGTTTTTGAGTAACAGACGTCTGGACACGGGGTTGTGTCTGCTGAACACGGGGCCGTGTCCAGCTAGCTGTTTTCAATTTTCTTCGAAAATTTCACTGTTTCGTGCTAACTTTTGGTGTATTCTTTCAAATGTTGAAGAAATTCACAAGGTTCAATGCAAATGAGTTCGATGCTAAAGCAAGATACGATGTGCTTCGAACCAGACCGGAGGAATACCCAAGACAAGTGTGCATGGATCTTTTGGGATTAGTGAACCAATGGGACCGCTTCAACAACCTAGTCACCGGGCCGCTGAGAGTTGCCCTCACTACTCGCCTTCGCTCGGTCCACGAATATAATCTGGAATTCTATAGCACATTCGTGTTCAATTAAAGGTGCTACCCATTCGATAATGAAGGGGTAGAAGTCCGATGTGGGGGGACCAAATACTCGATTTCGATGGCACACTTTTGGTCAATAGTTGGGTTGTATGCGGAGGAAGATGCGGGTAATGAAGAAAACACCGGAGGGTTACGTGAACTATCAGAAAATGAACGCCAAGCCGCTTGGGCTCAAATAGGAGATGGGCACTACAACCCAAGCAGCACTAAGAGCACTAGGTTGAGGGACCCTCTTTACCGTTACATTCACCGGGTCCTCACCTACTCTCTTAGCCAAAGGCATGATAGCAGTGGCGTTGTTGGGTTGAGAGATCTGATGGTCCTTCATTGCATTCACAACCGCAGAAACCTCAATGTTCCGTATCTCATGCTCCGAAACATGCATCTGAACCGGCTTGCTACTCCACCAACCCCTATCTTCTTCGAGGGGGGGGTGGATATACCGTCTCTTCAAGCACGTCGTGAACATGCCTAGGTCTTTCCAAAAGAGCCCATGGTCGGGAAGAGTGGACATACACATCTACCGCTCCATGAACTTGATCTATGAAGCCGAAGATGGGTCGGTTAGCTTCCAAAGAGTCCAAGGGCATGCATGGAACCCGCAAGAGGCACTCGTCCTTCACGCTCCACAGTTTCAACACCAATACCAGCCCCACAGTGATTCGGGCCAATCCTCCTCACAAGGAGGTGGTTTTCCTAATTTTCAAAGTTTGCATGATTTGTTACAGGAAAACCTCATGTGCACCAGGAACACCTATAACATGGCAAGTGATGCGTGTGAAGTGTTATATATATTAGGTGTATATTTTAAGCCCCTTTAACACTTATTAGTAAAGTTTTAAATTTATAAAACACGATATTTACTAACACTAAACACACATATGGGCAAGTGCACCCATCGTGAGCGTAGTATAGTGTTGGTAAGATACCGAGGTCGTCCAAGGACACAAGAGCTTTTAGTACCGGTTTATCCTCAACGTCTAATCAAATCAAAAAGTTTAGAAAAATGTTTTAAGCTAAGAAAAATAAAGACTAACTAAAATGCTGAAAAGAAAAATAAAAAGAAAAACAGATAGACAAGATGAATCACTTGGTTCCGACTCGTGTATAGTGTAACCTTTGATTATTTCCGCACTTTTGCACTTATTTAAGAGATTATCTTAGTTATTGTAGTAGGCCCCTCTTTTGAAGGTGACGTTACCCTCAACCCAGTAGTTTGAGTCAGCAATGATACAATCCTAAAGGGTCGGATTATTGAAAGATAATTAATTAAGTTATTAATGCAAATTATGGTAGGCCCCTCTTTTGGAGGTGACGTTACCCTTGACTAAGTAGTCTGAGTCAGCAGGGATACAGTCCTAAATAGCCGGGTTATAGTGTTAATAGTAGTTAACTTATGAGGGGATCAAAGAGTTTGGACCCCCGCCATCCAATACCGTTAAGTATTGAAGGAGGTCCTACTAAATTTGACCCAGGTCCATTGCAGGACCTCTAAACGCTGAACAATGGCAAGACTCTTACCAAACCGTTCCCTTAACCCCCGACCAGGTAGCCAACATACCTCCATATAGACCGTGGAGATATGAATGGTGAAAATCTTTTATTTTATATAGACAGTAAAATAATGCCAAGACACCACGGACAAACGATAAGGAAGAATCACCTTCAACATAAGAAACTAGTTATTAAAGTCATTAATACAAAACCAAGTAAAAAGTGCGAAAAGATTAGAAATAAAAAGTATTACACTAGACACTTGTCTTCACCAAGTGATGTAAGAGACTTAGGCAAACATGGCCTTGATTGTCAAGAACTCTTACGATCAATGTTGGATCCCGAGACGACTCACACACTCTATGATGGACAATGGATGATGGTGGTGGATGATGGTGTTATGGTGGTGGTGGGTGGTGGGTGAAGTGTGAGAGAGGTGGTGTGCCAAGGGATGGTTTGAGCTTGAGCCAAGCACTCCTATTTATAGGCTGAACAGAAGCTCGGGCACGGCCCCGTGTCCAGTGGGCACGGCCCCATGTCCACATCCTTCTCTTTCTTCATTTAATGCAGCTTGTCTTATTAGTTGACCACGCCCCCGTGTCCGCTGAGCACGACCCCGTGTGCAGAAGAATCTTTGTACTATGAAGATTTGCCTGGATTGTGCGAATCTTATAGTTGACCACGGCCCGTGTCCGCTGAGCACGGCCCCGTGGTGGGCAATAGAAGCTTTTACCACTTTGTCTTTTCTGCTGACACTTGGGCACGCCCCCGTGCTGGCTGAGCACGGGGCGTGTTCAGTCTTCTGACCTCTTGTTTTGCTTGGGAAGATGCTGTCATGGGGTCGGGCATGTCATGTCTTGTTCCTTTTCTTGTATTTATGTTATATTTTGATGTCTTTTTGCTTATTTTGTTAATTTGAGCTCATTTAATCCTGAAAATACAAAAGGAAGACAAAAGCACACTTTTTCCAACATTAGTACTAAAAAGGGTTAGTTTTATGCCACAATTGATTTAATTTATATGTTGCATTTTGCACACATCAGCAAGCAACACGTACACCCGGGTCGGAGCGATTGAGAGAAACATCTCTGACATTCAGGATGATATTGGGAACATTCGGGAGTACATGGCGGGACACGGAGGAGGAGATGATGATGAGGACGAGGACATGGACTAGGCGGGAGGAGCGGAGTTAGGAGCAGCTGGTTGGTAATCCTAGAGGTTAACCTCTTTTCTTTTGAACAATTTCCGGCCTGCGTGCCGTGTGTTGAAGAATTTACTTTCCTTTAACTCTTTTTATTTTCTGCATTTGTTTTTCTTTTTAACTTTGTGATGTGGATGTTGAACTGTGGTAATTTAGGATGCTTGCTATGTTTTGGTGTAGTGTTTATTGATAAAACAGGTACATACAAGGCTTAGAGTACTAAACATTAGTGCTATTAAAACCGGGACAGGAAAACCGAAGCCAGAAACCTGTTTTTGACCTTTGCAGACTGTCTACACGGGGCCGTGTCCAGCCGACACGCCCCGTGCCCATTACCCCAGACCTGCTGTTTGTTTGATTCTGCAGATTATTGCCAGACACGGGGTCGTGTCCAGCCGACACGCCCCTGTGTCCACCTTCTGTAAGTTTTCGTTACTGGCATTCTGAACACGGGGTCATGCTCAACGAGCACGGGGCCGTGTCCAGACGCCCAGTAACACAAATTTTTGCTTTTTCACACCTTTTTACACATTCAATCAACCTAAAAACTTATTTTTGGGACACATTGAGGACAATGTGTAATTTAAGTGTGGGGGGATGCTAAAACCTTGAATCTTGCAAGTCCTAAATACAAGCCTTACACAAAACTCTATTGGAACCGCTAATCACCCCAAATTTTTTCAATTTTTTTTCCCTTTTTTTTACTTGTCTAGGTTTAATTTGGGAATTTCAAGTTCTAAAAAGGTTATATTCTTACAAATTTACAACCGATAGCGTCGTGATAAAAAGAACCAACATAAGAAAATTATGAAACGGCATGACAAGCTTAGTTAAAATTTGATTACATATACTTGATCACATAAAAACCCATTCCCACAAAAAGTGAGTTTTGAGCCTTTATTGAGCATACAAATACATATCTTTAAACTAATTGCTCATTTTTCGTTTCTTGTGTGAATAGCCGCTTGGTTCTTACGACTCTAGAACTTGCCACGACAATACATTCTCTGTCCTTACCAACTTAAACCCGAGTAAGTAAATGATGGAGGCATTAGGACTAACCCTTTTTTTATTTCTACACCATTATTTTTCTTTTTTTTTTACCACCTACCCAAAATCCCCCTAGTTAACCCCTTTGAGCCTAAACCTTTTCATTTCTTAACCCAAAAACAAATACCCTTTTACCCACCAAAACCTTTTTATTTTTAACCCTTTTGTTTTAGTAACAAGCTCGGTTTCTCTTATGACTTTCAAAAAAAAAAATGATGATGTCGATGAAGCAAAAGAGAAATAAACAAACAAGTTTATCAAAAATAACTTTGTTTGAATAATGACTTCATCAAAATAAAAAATTTCAAAAATAAAAAGTCTTACGAAAACCGACGCTTTTTACGCCTTTCGCCCTTTTACTAACCACTAACCTAACCACCTACCTTTAACCCAACCCTTACCCTTCACCCCAAAAGTCATCTTGATATTTACAAAGGTGTATAGTTAAAAAGGAGGAGGATTGATTGCTTGGCAAGCCTATGGTAGAAGTAAGTTCCATGCCGCTCTCGAGTGATCCACTAAAATACATCTTCGGCCGAGTGTTGAGTGATCCCCGTGAGGTATGTGAACTTGTATATAAGTGGAATTTTAAAAAGGCATGTTATGCCCTAATAAGTAATTTATCTTATGTAATGTTTTAAATAAATCATGACGAATAGGATTGTAAATAAATAAAAATAAAACTTAATAAAGAATCTTGAAAATCCCGACACTCTATGACAAGCCCAAAAACCTTCTCTTCTACCCATTCCATTTGGGAGTGTAAAACCACATTATATAGAGTTTTGCTTGAGGACAAGCAAAGATTCAAGTGTGGGGGTAGTTGATGTGCACAAAATGCAACATATAAATCACATCAACTGTGGCATAAAACTAACCCTTTTTTAGTACTAATGTTGGAAAAAGTGTGTTTTTGTCTTCCTTTTGTATTTTCAGGATTAAATGAGCTCAAATGAACAAAAGAAGCAAAAAGGCAGCTAAATCTAACATAAATACGAGAAAAGGAACAAATGTGGCATGCCCGGCCTCCTCAACAGCATCTTCCCAAGCAAAACAAGAGAACAGAAGGCTGTAGAAGCTTCTATCACCCACCACGGGGGCGTGCCCAGCGGACACGGGGCCGTGGTCAACTCTAAGATTCCCAGAATCTGGGGAAATCTTGATAGTACAGATACGCTTCTGCACACGGGGGCGTGCCCAGCGGACACGGGGGCATGGTCAACTAATGCAGACAAACTGCCATTAATGAAGAAAGAGAAGGAAGGTGGACACGGGGCCGTGCCCGAGTCTCTGTTCAGCCTATAAATAGGGGTGCTTGGCTCATTTGCAAACCATCCCTTGGCACACCACCTCTCTCACACTTCACCCACCACCCACCACCATCACAACACCATCATCCACCACCATCATCCATCGTCCATCGTAGAGTGTATGAGTCGTCTCGGGATCCAAGATTGATCGTAAGAGTTCTTGACAATCAAAGGCCATGTTTGCCTAAGTATCTTACATCACTTGGTGAAGACAAGTACGGTGTTTGCCTAAGTCTCTTACATCACTTGTAGCGCATTGGCAACTCTCCTTTGTTGATTTGACTACTGAAAATATCACCGGTACATTTCATCCTAAGCAAACAACCGCGTGTGCACATAATTGGAACGGAATACGGTGCATTCGGATCATCTTGAAGTTCCAGTACGGTGTTTAGGATATCCGGAGAGACATTCACATTCACTTGGTTAACTTGCCCTTGTATAAGCTCATTTCCATCAACTTCAATAACGCTTGCTGAATTCCAGAATTCTTTGATGAGAGACTTGTACACCGGTGTTGAAAAAGTAACGGCTTTTTTGATCCGAGATTCCCTTATCCATTTAGTGATCTCCTTCAGTTCTGTAATCTTCCCTTCAGGATCAAGGTATGCAACCATATTGTGATGAGATTCAGACATGACTTGTTCTTCTGGTTTGTCAGTTTTCTTAGTCGTGGGCTTACGTTTCTGTGCTTTAGGTGCCATTCTGTATTCGAGAACATCCACTGTAAGTTATAATGTCATAAAATGTGCAATAAACATATGTCTATACGTGTTCATGTATAAAGTGGACAGTGAACATGTATATACATATATACTATGAAGGTGCACACAACTGAAAAATTTTCTAAGTGTTGGACGACGAAAGACTATCACAGCGATGAAAAACATCTTTTATGGCGAAGAACTCTTGGTCAAACAAAGTCAACATTGTCCTTTGACCATGGATTTTTCGTCGACAGGCTTTCGACGAAAAATGCTTCTTTGTCAAACAGGTTATGCGTCGCAGGCAGTTTGAAGAAATATGTATTTCGCCGTAAAAAGGTGTTTTTTGTCAGTTAGGGTTTTTTGACTTGACTGAAATTGGGGATTTTTCGATACAGAGGGTTTTTCGCAGACAGACGTTGAATCGACGATTGATTCAGAAAATCAAACACAATGGACACTTTGTTAAACACAAACATGAAGAAAACAACCCCAAATGTGTAACCGACATGAGTTCAACCAGAAAATATACCCAAACCCGTTTAAAATCACAAAATCTCAAACCCCTGTTTTAATACCTAAATCAAAAACCCAAAATATGAATCAATCCACATACACTTATCATGTTTATCATTTTTCAATGAAAAACAAAGAAACAAAACAGATAGATACATGAGAGAATAAAAAATCAAAGGTCTCCGGTGATTTTTGAAACAACCAAGCAAATCACAGGGTTATTAAGAAGATTTAAACGAGTGTTAAGAGACCCTGGTTGTTTTAATACCTTGTATTTGATAAAAATACCAAAGAAAAACAATGATTTTGAAGTCGGCAGAGAGGTATGGGGGATGGAGTGTGGAAGAAGATGAACAGTTGAGAGTGGTTTGAAAAAGTGAAGGCAATAATGCACTGGGTCCCCTTTTATATCCTGACCTTCGACGAAAAACATGATTGGGTCAAAGAAAAACCTTGATGGGCTTGTACAGTAAGCCCATGCCGAAAGTCCATGAAGCCCAAGGTTTTTCGTCATGACCTCGATGAAAAATGGGTTTTTCGCTGTGAACAAATTTTATTTTGACCAAGACTGGAACAGCGTTGACCTGAATTGGTTTTTCGTGGACCTTTAGGTTTTTCGTGGACCTTTAGGTTTTTCGTGGACCTTTAGGTTTTTCGTGAACCATTTGCACCTATAATTACCAAGTCATTGAATTTTGCACAGAATGAACATATTTTACTGATTTGAACAGATTTTCCCTTGATTAAGTTTACCAAATGCAAAATGATCTTTATGAAGTAGTTAAATCTCAAACAAGTTGGTTGCTGGCTTTCCGGCAGAAAACATTCGAGTTTCAACTTCGGCTAATAAAAAAGAAATGTACAAATTGCACTAAACTGAAATTTTAAATGCGTAAACTAATGACAATCAACAATAAGCAGTAAAAGACTGTACAAGGTTAAACTTTTGCGAGTTTCAAGGTAAAGGAATCATACCAGCTTACGGTCTTTGTCAACATGGTTTATGATTTCTGTTTTAAAGTTTTGGATAAGAATACTACCACAATTATCGATATTGTTGTCCACATAAGCTCAAACTGATCAGATGTAATCATAATTAGGAGATACGATTTACGGTAAGAATTATACTTACAAGTCGATGTTTATCCACTCACGACACATTCCCAGTGAGTATACCGCTTATCATCTGTTTGACCGTATAAAAAGATGTGAGATACTCACTTATTTTTGATTGAAAACAAGCCCTATGTGATAGAATCACTTATTGATGAGGAACTTGATTTTCATATGCATGAGGGCACAGGAGCAAGTCCGTGAACAGGTCAGTACTAACGTACAGCAAAGAGACGAACTTGACTCCCGGATAAATGTGATATATTATCACTTATTTTGTTTGGACATGTGATTGTTGATCACTTATTGAGGTCGAATGCAATATGTACACGTATGTATAGTATCATGGAAGATCTAGACTTCGTCTCCGTTATATTTTGGTAAAAGATACAACCATGATACCTAGATGATAAGACAGCATAAAGACCGTATATCTCAGAACCTCGGCAATAAATCAAACGAAATTTCGGTCCATATGCCAATGAATGGTTCCCACCTGACTTGAAGTCTGTTAGGTTTGTATCATCCTGCACATTTTAATCTGATTGTGAGCCTACCGATACATCATTAGTAGAGATACTTATCATATTTCTTTTTACATTTTTGACCACGTTGACTGACCACACCAGTGAATCTCATCATTTTACCTTATCCAAGAAACTCATTTTTGATTTTCTAATTTTTTGAATTTTTTAATTTTCAAACTTAAAGACAGAAAGAAAAGACATATTTTTGGATTTTTTACTTTTTTAAATGTTTTTGTATTTTCTTGAAATTTCTCCCCCTAAAATGCGAAAAGGTTACGAAAATAAAAATCTTTTTGTATTTTTAGAGTTTTTAAAGAAAATATTTACAAAAACGATTAGCCAAAGAAGTTTTACTCGGGTATCACCTTAATGCCATTGACCAAAAGAAGATAATCAAAACGTGATTTATTAAAAGCTTTAGTGAACAGGTCGGCACGTTGTTGATCAGTTTGGACTTTACCAACATCGATGAGTCTTTTGCAAAACAATCACGTATGAAGTGATATTTAATTTCGATGTGTTTGGTCTTGGAATGCTGCACAGGATTTCTAGTGATCTGTAAGGCAGCATTGTTATCAACAAAAATAGGAGTAGATAGGAATTCAAAACTGTAGTCGCGCATTTGTTGTTGGATCCACAAAACTTGGGAGCAACAACTAGAGGCAGCAATGTATTCGACTTCACAAGTTGATGTAGCAACACAGGTCTGCTTCTTGCACTGCCATTTGACTAGGCGATTTCCTAAAAATTGACATCCAGCCGTTGTTGATTTGCCGTCGATTTTGCAGCCACAAAAATCTGAATCACTGAACGCGATCAAGTCAAAGCTATCATCCCTAGGGTACCAAAGACCGGTGTCCGGGCAACCCTTCAAATAGCGGAAAATCCTTTTAACAGCTCCCAGATGTGAGGCCTTCGGGTTGGCTTGATATCTTGCGAGCAGGCACGTAGGATACATGATATCGGGCCTCTAGGCTGTGAGATACATTAGAGATCCGATCATTGCACGATAATATGAAGAGTTAATACTTTCACCCTTCAGATCTGGAGTAATCCCGTGATTCTGTGGAAGTGGGGTACCAATGGGCGTTGCATTAGACATCTGGAACCGGCTCAAGATGTCACCAACATATTTAGTCTGATGGATGAATATCCCGGACTCAGTTTGTTGAACTTGTAGGCCCAAGAAGAACTTCATTACCCCCATTGCGCTCATCTCGAATTTCTCCTGCATAACACGCTCGAATTGCCTGCACAAAGAATCATTAGTTGAACCAAATATGATATCATCAACATATACCTGTGCCAACAGAAGATCTCCATCCTGTTCTTTGATGAAACGAGTGCAATCGATAAAACCTCACCGAAAACCATTCTCCAGCAGATAGTTAGATAAGGTTGCATACCAAGCTCTCGGTGCTTGATGTAAACCATAAAGAGCTTTGTTGAGCAACCAAACCCGATCAGGGTGAATAGGATCTTCAAAACCCGGAGGTTGTTCGATATACACCTCTTCTTCAACCACACCATGTTAGAAAGCACTTTTCACGTCCATCTGATAGACCTTGAATCCTTTAAATGAAGCATAAGCTAGAAAGATCCGAATAGCCTCAAGACGTGCAACCAGTGCATAAACTTCATTGTAGTCAATCCCTTCGATCTAACGAAATCCTTGAACAACCAATCTCGCCTTGTTTCGAATGACTACTCCACGATCATCCTTTTTGCATTTGAAAACCCAACGGGTGCCAATTTTCTTGTAATTTTCAGGTCTTTCAACAAGCTTCCAGACACCCAGCTTTTGGAACTGTTGCAGTTCATCCTGCATGGCTTCCACCCAAGAATTATCCTTTAAAGCTTCCTTCCAAGACTTTGGTTCTTCTTGTGAAACATAACACGCGAATGACCAATCATTTTGTAAACTAAATTCTCTGATAGCTGAATACAAACCAGCATTCTGGTTGTTTCTCAGCTGATTATGCGTCTGCACACCACTATGGACATCTCCAATAATATTCTGCTACGGATGAGTATCATGAATTCTCGTTTCAGCAACATCAGGAACACGAGTATTAATACCTAAATTGTTAAGATTAAGATCAACAACCAAATCCACGCCTGGCATCGACGTAGAGGTGGATGCATTTCCTTCAGTAGTGTCTACATTCTGCACATGAGGAGTTGCTTCAGAAGCACCTTGAACAGGAGCAACTGGAGCCGAAGTGCCTTCATTTGTATCGTGGAACTCATCATCATCTTCTGACGACACATCGAAATCAGCGGCATCTTCAAATTCCTCATTTTGAACAGTGTTGTTAACCGAATTAGAAGCTTAAGGGTTAACAACAATTGGTCGCACCAAAGATGAGTCAACAGCATTATCACTTTCCAGTAACATTTAAGCAGCTGCAGATGCTTCATCAAAGGTTGGCAGATTAAAGGAGTCGAATAGCCCATCATAATCGAACATCCAAGGATCACCCGGAGCTCTAACATGATTAGTATACCTTTGAACCTTTACTTCACTCCATAACTCAATCTTTTCGGTTGTCAAATTCCAAACACGAAAATTCAGAGTAGCATATCCAAGGAAGAAACCCTCGATAGCTTTGGCGCCAAACTTTCCGTGTGGTTCAATCATAGTACATGGACTGCCAAAAGGTTCTAAGTGAGAAACGTCCGGTTTCCTTTTGTGTAATAGTTCGAAACAAGTCTTGTCATGCCTTTTAACTGTGAGAACTCTGTTTAAAGTGTAGCAAGCAGTAGCCACAGCCTCCCCCAAGAACTGAACAGGAAGCTCTGACTCTACCAACATCATTCTTGCAGTTTCTATTATCGTCTGATTCTTCCTCTCAGCGACACCGTTTTGTTGTGGAGTGTAGCGAGAACTGTATTCATGAAGAATGCCCTTTGAAGTACAGAACTCGTCCATTATGCGGTTTTTGAACTCAATGCCATTGTCGCTTCGGATCCTCTTCACTTTCAACGTGTAAAATTCTCTAGCAAAGTAAGAAGATTCTTGAGGATTTCAGGAGTTTTTTCTTGTGTGCCATAAAAGATACCCAAGAAAATCTAGAGTAGTCATCAGTAACCACCAGACAATAAGCATCCCCAAAGTTTGTCTTGTGTTTCATAGGTCCAAAGAGGTCTATATGAAGACGTTCAAGAGGCATGCTGACAGTGTTGACTTTCTTAATCGGGTGAGACTTCTTCGTTCGCTTTCCCTTCTGGCACGAAACACAGACATCTTGTAGATGAAAATTCTTCACAGGCACACCAGTCACAAGATTGTTTTTCACCAAATGGTTCATTTTTCTCAAGTGAATGTGTCCCATTCATCTGTGCTAAGATATAGACTCCTTTTCTGTGGCTTTTGAGACAAAACATGTGACTTGTGCAGATGCTGTAATCGCTTGGCTCATGTCGAGAATATAAAGATCATTAACCCTTGGAGCCGATAAGAGAATCCATTCTTTTGGAATTTTAAAACCAGGCTTCAACACATAACATCCGGCATCATCAAAATGCATGGTGAATTTCTTATCGCAGATCTGCGAAACATTCAGAAGATTGTGATCAATTTGTCATACATAATTGATCTTATTGAAACACACAACACCATTGGAGATCTTTCCTTCTCCAGTGATATATCCGCCTTTGTCTCCAGCAAATGCGACATAACCTCCTCTAATGTTTTTCACATCATAAAGAAGCCGTAAGTCACCCATCATGTGCCTAGATGCTCCACTGTCAACAATCCAATGACTATTAACAGTTCCTCCTGGAACCTCCTGCACATTTCATTTAACAATCAGTTGAAGTTGGGGACCCAAGCCTTAGTGGTCTTGGGTCGTCCCTGATCATCACGAAATGTGATTTCGATTTCGTGATGATTTTGAAATATTGTACCTCCCCCTAAACCTTCACCCGTTTTAGGTTTCCAAGACTGATTTTGTTTACCAGATTGAGTTTTATGAAAAGATTTTGAAATTTCTGGTTTTAACGGTTGTGATGAACTTGGTTCCCTTTTAACAGATTTGACTTCCGGTTTTAAAGCCTTTTCTATTGCCTTGACGTTTTGACGTCGTTGTTTTGTTTCTTGTTCTTTAACAGTTCGCTTATCTAGTTTTGGTGAAACAGAACGACGTTGTTGGTGACCTTTTTCAGGGGGGGCTCTCTCAACAAACTTTTCTTTGGGAGGATTTGTACAGTTTTTAATGATATGTCCAAACTCCCCACATTTAAAACAAGTTCTCCTTTCAACAAACTTAGGAGATTCCGATTGACGAACAGATGTTGAACCTGTAGATCCAGAGGTACTTGTTCCTTCATCACACCCATTTGTGTGTTGAATGTAGTTGTTTTGACTATTACGTTTTAAAATTCTAACTTGTTGAACAAAATCAGTATTTGATTTATTTTCAAAAGTCTCCACTTTATCACTACCTCTTGATGCTACAAATTTAACATCATTACTTTTCTTTTTGTAACGAGCTCCCTTTGTTTCAGACTTTGGTTGAGAAGCCTTAGGCTTTGGAGCTCGTTTTTCTTGTTGTTTACCCTTAGAAGCAATAGGTTGTTGCTTTGTCGGTAATCTTTGATTTCCATATTGTTTTCTAACTTCAGATTTTGGAATAGGATCACACTGAGTTACAACAACTCCTGGGATCGTCTTTTCCAAAAACTTAATGGTAGTATCTTCAAACACTTTATCAATCAAAGATGGATTCACGTTTTTAATTGGAAAATATTTGTTTGAATAGACTTTATCATCACCGACCAAAGTATAAGTATACAACACATTATTACTCTTAACGGCAGACACAGATTTCTTGACTTCCTTGACAGGATCTATCACTTGTTTGACAACAGGTTACACAGCAGGAGTAGGAGGATCACACAGAATATGATTCTCAATAGGAATTTCTACTCCTTTCATCTTATCGAGTGATTTATCCTGATCACTCACATCTGATTCATCATCAGACGAATCATAGTCCTCAATAATTGGAGCACTTTGATTCATAGATGTTGAAGTTCCTATTCCTTCAGATGAGTTACCCGAGGAACTGTCCGGTTTGAATCCTAAACCTGTAGTAACTTCCTCATAATCAAGAGGCACACTTGGTTCAAAACGAGGCATTTCCTCTTCATCGGGCATTCTGGTATAGTTGTGTCTCAAAGGGGGCGGACACGACTTATACCCAACGCCTTTCTTATTCCCTTTCAGCTGTTGAGCGTCTATAATGTGATCAAGCACATATCGGGAGTTAGAATAACTCCCCAATTTGAGCTTGATTGCATCATGCTCGCATTTTGCCACGACTAGCTCCTTCTTTGTTTCCTCAATGATATTAATGTAGTTATTAATACCAATTTGTTTATTGAAAACATTTTTTGTTAATTCGGAAACGCTTTTCTTTAAAGTTTCGATTACTGATTTGAAATCTTTTTCATTTCGAGTTAAAGCCATGTTTGCCTCTTTGCATTTTGACAACTCAATAACCAAACTCTGATTGTGACTATGAATCTTTTCTGATTCTTGTTTCAAATCTGCACAATTATTGCATACATTAAGAGTAGGAGGGTCGGAATTTACATGACTTGTGGAGGCTGCGACATTTGCCATAAAGGCAGTCTGATAAGAAAAAGATCCATCTTCAGAGAAGAACTTCTCCATTTCCTTTGGTGCAACAGCAACCTTCTTTACTAGAATAGATTTCTCACACTGTAACTCCTCAGCTTCCTTTAACAAGCTATCAACGTCAGAATTCATTTCCTCCTTCACATCCGATTCTGAATTATAACCTCCCACACTCGAGCTTTCTTCATCCGAACTGCCACTATAACCCGAGCTATCATCACTTTCAGAAAATTCTTCTTTGTGAACATGCTTGATGTGATTGATGATCTTAGGATAACATGCAGTTCCTCCTTCTCCTTCATCACTATCTCCAAACTGTACTGACCAGTTACACCCTTCATCAGCTTGAATGACTAATGCCCGATTGGTGTTTGAAGGCCCAGACTGGTTTTGGTTGGTTGTGTTGTTCACAGCTACTATCCCTCTTTCACGGTTACCTTGATTTGTGTTGGAAGTACTTGTCTGATTTCGGAAAGGATTTTGGTTGCCTTGTCTACTGGGTAGAGTGCACTCACGCTTGAAGTGACCCTTTTTCGCCGCAATTAAAGCACTTAACTGCATCCTTGTCGAAACCGTACTTTGTATCCTTTTTGCTTTCCAAGGTAGTTCTCCCGGTTCGTTTCATAAAATCATTAGCCCTTCGAACAGCACTCGCAAACGCCCATTTAATGTCCATTAACTCCATTTCATCACGGTCTATCTGTTGATAATCTTCATTGGTCAAATTAATGTTTCCAATTTGACCTGCAACCAATCCACAGTAGGCACTGAACATTGTGTTGAGAAGTTCCATAGGATCCTTTGCAACTTCTATACTGACTTTTGAAAGATTGGAAGTATCAACTCTGACGGTGTTGGGGTTTTGGGGTTGAAAGCTGTTACCGTAACATGCTTGTTATGGTTGGGCTTGTGATGGTGGCGGAAGATAGGCATTTGGATCAAATTGGGGTTGAGTTGTGGAAACTTGAGGTTGAGATTGGGGTTGAGGAAGCTAGGCACTTGGATCTAATTTAGGTTCTGGTGTAGGAACTTGTGGTTTACCGAAATAAACACTTGGATCGAATTGAGGTTTTGAAAGGGCATGGGCTTGTTGTAGGATCGATATTGACGATTAAATGAGTCAATTTGAGCTAATATACACTATTTAAGTGGCGGAAACACTTAAACAGATTAGAATCAAAGAGAATGGAGTAGAAAACAGAAGAATATCACTTTAAACACTGTTTCTCATTCATATATCACAGAAAAATCCAGCAGCAGTTCGGCACCAGAACTATGGGAATGTTTCAAATGAGAAACAACTAGCCCCTATCTATAGGCCCTGGGTTTCTCTTGAACCAGTCTCAAGAGAAACCTAATCATCAGGTTTCTCTTGAACTTGACATGTACCACCTTCAAGAGAAACCCCTTAAACATAAACTTAAACTTACAATTTGACCCCTGTACTATACAATCATGACATATTTAGACCCTAGACTTAAGACGTAGGCTTTAGACATCATGCACTAATAAACTCCCCCTTGGATACAGCCGGAGTTTTCAGTCTTGGTCTTTAGGTCTTCACAGGGACTTGAACTTCTCTTCACGAGGCTTAGGCTTCTTCAGCAACGCTTTCATAAGCTTCTCATTCTTGTTCAGTACTTGTTCAGATTCGCAACGAAACCGAGACTCGGTATAAGACGAAGTCAACAGACAAATGCACCAACAGTCTCCCCCTTGAATGTTGACGGAGTCTTTAGTACGAGACGTTAGTATGTCAAAACTTCAGTCTTAATCAGTCTTCACACTCTCTCTTCAATCACTTTATTGCTAACAGACTCCCCCTTACTTTGTTCCGGGATCGAAATCTGATATAGCACTCTCTATCTTCTTAGCATTAGCAGCTTTCACAGATTCTGGACCATCTCCTGGCTCTCCGTAGCAACAAGATCAGGAACCTGGCTTTTACGTCTACAGACTCCCCCTTTCGACAAGCTGGGATGGCAGTCTGGAATTCACTAGCTGCATACCTGCATATACTCTAACCAACAGTAAGATAAACTTTATGCTTACCACTTGAATTTAAAATGATTAAATTGGTTTCAAATTAATGATCCATTTATCCATTTCAAAATCCTTTCTCAACTCAAATAAACTTTCCCAATCCAATATCATTCATCATGTTTAGCACTTGGAATTTTGAATATCAGCTCTCCAACATCAGTTGTCGAAAATATTTTTGGATTTTTCAAGATTTATGCTAAACCACACTAAAATCTTTTTGGATTTAAGGAAATAAACTATATACAAACATCTTTTTGTGAATTTGTGTAAGAAGATCATATCAGTTTATGAGACATATCACTAGCACCGTTAAGCTTTAAACATATTAAGTTCTAAACGATTCACGTAGATTGACGATATTGTTGTCCACTTAAACTCAATCTAAAAACTTTCGAAATTCTTACCGATACGTTAAGGTATATTAATTTTGCACTAAATTCTTATGGACCCCACAATCTCAGCATATCCCCTCATCATGCAATACACTGACTCAAGTAATGCCTTTAAACTTTTATCAACTGTGATTTGTGCGAAAACAAAGCAGAATGTTTAAACATTAACAATCAGGTCGATACTTTCGTATACGCAGAGAAAGTCCAATGTTTAATCAAAATAAGAAAAATAAAACCTTAAACTTACAATTTGACCCCTGTACTATACAATCATGACATATTTTGACCCTAGACTTAAGACGTAGGCTTTAGACATCATGCACTAACACTTGTGCAATAAGATGTGGTGGTGGGTGATAGGCACTTGGATCGAAAACCTGAGGAGCTGACTGGGGAAAGGGGCTTGTATTGGACACAAAGGCCGTTTGTAGTTTTGGTTGCTGACTGGAACTGGATGCAGGATTAAACCCTCCAAGGTACATTTCCGTATTTTGAGGAACTGAAATGCGTTTAGCTTTCCGGATTTCTTCTTCATCCTTATTTTCCAATTTCTGCACGAATTCATAGATAGTGACAGTGTCTAAAACACCCGTATGCTTTAACAATTCAATGAACGGACTCCACTTTGGGGGTAGAGCATCAGCCAACCTTGTAACCATTTCCGGTTGAGTTGCAACAACATTATAAGAATACATTTCACTAATTAAATGATAAAAACGAGTTGTCATATCATTTAATGTTTCGTTTTCCATGAATTGAAATGCTTCAAATTCCTTTTTCAACAAATCGTGGCGTGTCTTTCTTGTAGCCGCATTTCCTTCTCCTCTTGCTACCAAGGCGTCCCATAAGGCTTTCGTGCTAGTACAATAACCGAATTGATGATAAATGTCTTTGTGGAGTGCTTGTGTAAGGATAGCAAACGCCTTCTTTTCCAGATCATATGTCTTTTTGTCGTTTTCTAACGTATTTGCCAAGGTCGCTGCATTTGATCCTGCTTCTTTAAGAGCTGTGTTATATGGCGTGGTGAAACACGTCCATAGCTCGGTGTTTTGCCCTAGAACATAAGTGTGAAATCGACCTTTCCAAGATGGATAGTCGTTCATGTGATTCAGCTTTGGCGGGCGATTGTTGCTACCCGTTTCACTTTCACTTAATAACAAATTCTGAATGCTTTGATTTTGATTCGTTACTCATGCCCATTGACTTGCAGTAATTGGTTGTTGTGGCATCATCATTTTCATCCAAGCCGCTGCGGAGGTCGGATCTTGACCCGAGCCTGAGCCACTGTTCCAATCCCATGGACTAGTGCTCATGTTTGATGTATGAATGAGAATACCTAGTCACAAACTTGAAACGAAATTGTTAAAGGAGTTTTGCAAGGCTTCTGTGGAAAATTTCACAAGTGACACCCACGAAAAACTAGGTTTTTCGCGAAAGACCAAGATATACGAAGAACTGTTTTTCATCAAAAACAATTGCTACGAAGAACAGGTTTTTCGTCAACAACACTTTTACGAAAAACTGGGTTTTTCGTCGAAGTTACTTTGACTAAATACTAAGTTATTCTTCGCCTGGGTTTTTCGTCAACAATCAGATAAAGACAGAGAGTTGTTGAGATTTTTCAAAAAGCAAATCTTATCCTTTGTACTGACAAAGACACCCGTTCAACCTAACAACAAGCCCACCTTATCAACCCATCATGGTGTACCATTCTTCAACAAATATATTTTAATTAAATATCAAGAACATGTTTGAAGATTTGAAGAAAACTGATGAAGATATGAAGTTTCCGGCCAAAATGTTTACCGGAGAATTTTTCCGAAACAGAGATTTGCTAAAACTTTCAATGAAAACCCAGTTTTACCATGTAAACATGCAATCTAACAAGGTTTTTGATAAAACTTTTAGCAAATAACAAGATCTTGACAGATTTTAAGAAACCTTTTCCAGAAAATTATGAAAATCACATAAACACTTGATAAAAACACAACTATGTTTGGTTTTAAACAAGGATAAGAGCCAATGCTCTGATACCCCTTGTAGGTCCGTTTTTCGGAGGATCGATTACGAAACCTAATCCCTATTTATAACAAACACAATCACGAGTGCGGAATCCCCGTGACGATGCAAACCAAACACAGAATAGCAAGACACAAAGTAACCAAAGATTCATAGTCTATTGATTAAACAGATGAGAACAACATCAAACATATACACACAATGCTTGAATATAAACTCACAGTAGGTTATGCTCTCATGACTTCACACAGAAGACCAAGTGTGGTTTATATAGTGCAGCCCAGCCCAATCACGACGAAGAATATGAGAGGCCTGACGAAGAACCCTGGACGACGAACAACCAGGTTCTTCATCACTGTTGCGACGAAAAACAATGTGACGAAGAATGGGGTTCTTCGTCACACACACATTTACGACGAAATATGTCTTTCGTCGTGAGGCTGCAACACAGAACAACTGCAAACTGTCAAACTTGTATAAACACACACACAGACATAAACTACATACCAAATGCAACATGCATTAGTTTAAACATACATAACAAAGAGACAATTGTCGTACCAAAGTTAGATAGGAGGATATCCGACTTGGTCGACTGACGAATACTTACAGACTCGATAAGCAAAAGACCGTAAAATAACAACGCTAATTAAGAACAAGTTACAGACACAAAAATATACACCAACAATTGTATCTAAAACACACTTCTCATGTTAATTTACTATCAAATACATTATTCTCACGCTCTATACATGTTTACCCATTACTTGCATATAATTTCACATATTATTGTCATTTAGACATTTCATCAAACACTTGGTGTGCGTACTACTTTTTAAGAATAATGTACAAGTATTTCATGCTTTTCTTCTTACTTATCACTTTCATTCATCAATACATGTAAATATCAAACAAATTCCATACCATACTCAATCTATATAACGAGTACACATCACATACTACATAATACATCTAATTTGCGCAATAATTGGACATCGGTGATCCACCCATGTCACCATCTTCATCATCACCAAATGGGTTTATGTCAAAAACATCAAATTACTTGAAATTGTTCATAACTAAAGTTTTATTTGGTGATTCTAACATACTTTCATACTAAATTTCATACAAATTCAAGAATTTATCATACACCAATTACTTGCAAAATCATCAAATCAATTTCTATGACTTACCACATGTTTGTTAAGTATAGATGATGCTAAATCTTAACCCATGCACATAATCATCAAGCCAAATGCCTTTAATTTGTTGAATTTCTTCAAAACTAGAATGGGGTTTCTTTCTCCCCTTGAAATGTCGAACATCAGACATTGTTTTGATGGTCCTCCCATTCTCCACTAACTAGTTATAAAATTTTACAATATACACATTTGGTCCCTCAAGATTGCTTACTTATTTTTACTTGGTCATAACTTATTTATTTAGTTAACAATAACCCTAACCAAGTTAGCTAGTCTTATTTATTTCATGCCATATCCCAAGAAGCCTTACTAGCTAATTAAGCACTTGGGTTTTGGGGCGTTACATACTTACACGTTATAAGAACCTTAGAAATTAGTGCTTTTTTAGTTAAAGTAAAATTAGTATTTTTTTAGTTAAAGAATGAAAGTAGAGGGTAAACTTAAAACACAAGTGGGTCAAAATCACATTTTACAAAGTTTTTAAAAAATAACACGGGTGTAAATATCAATCTTGAAAATTGCAGAAAAAATAAAAAACTTAATGTTGCTATTCATCATGCCACACTTTTTAATATATACTTAACTAGGATAACTCCCCGTGTGTTACACGGGTTGAACAATTTAAACCATATAATAAATATTTCCTGTAAATACAAAACAAAAAGAAGACATTTATATACCAGATTGACATAAGTGAGTTAATATAAATGTAATGTAATGTTAATAATAAAAAAAATTGTTTTTAAAAATATATGCATTGCACGGTTGAATAATAATTGAATAAAGTATAATGTAATTTGTTAACATATAAAATTGTCAAGATATGTATTTAAGAAAATGAACATTCACATGACAACTATAAACTTTGTTAAGTTATTTTTAAACATTTACCACCTATTTTTTTAATACTATTAGTAACAATCAAGGTAAAAAAACCTAAAAATATCTTTTAATACTATTAATATTATACAGTAGATTCGCTTCCAGTTAAATGAAAGGCCATAAGAGATCAAGACCCAACAACTTGATTATTCAAATATTTTGAAGTCATCATCTTCCTCCTCCTTCAAACTCATAACCAGAAGCGAGATAGGGTCATTGCAGCTTACTAGAAAATTCTCGAATTGTTTCTTACTTGGAGATACAAATAAAAGTGGTTAAACATGAAGTAATAATAATTTTCACTGGGGTGCGTTTAACGTACCCCCTTGTTACATGTCATACCCGCTCCCTAAAAATCATTTTAAAAGTTGTCAAATGCCCCCCGCCCGCTCCCCTAAAAAAATCTTAATTTTCTAATAGGTTTTGTTAAAATAAAAAACCTTGAAAACATGACACAACTTTGGTGATAAATTTAGGATTTTCCTATATGTAAATAATGAAAATAACTTGCATAAACTTTGGCTATAAAATTAAGATTATCATATAATGCATATAGAATTACAAACTACACAATTTCCGAAATCAAAAAGGGTCCCCATCGACTTGTACATGTTAATTATTACGAGTCCGGTAATAGTTCAATATATAACTAATAAAACAAAAGTAGTTAAACATGGAAAAGTAATTTTAACTGATAAAAAATAAATAAGAGTGGTTATCTACAACTTATTGAAATTTATAAATTTCGAATCATATGAATATGCCGTCTTACATAACCAACCTAAAATGAAAGAAAATATTATCACAATTTACCTTATCGCCACTAACAAACTCATCAAATTTTTCTTTCTATTTTTTATCCTTATCCGCTAACAAACTCACCAAACTAGTAGATTGATTTAAGTGGGAAAACACAATTAATGAAAGGTTATGAAATAAGATTGGATGTATTATAAAGTGCACATTTAATTGCATAGGTCCTATTTATTAACGATAATATAAAACAATAAAAAACGTATTTAAACAGAATTTTAGGTTGTAAAGATTTTGTTGATAATATATATTGAAAGACAGCATAAACTTGATGTTTAAAGATTTGTTAATCAAGATTTCATGGCCAACATGCTTGCTAACTCGGGACACAAAGATCGTGTTGTAGTATGTTGCGATCTCTGCTTCCGGAGGATAATATTCGTGATCTCCACGCTAACACAAACACTCGTTCTTCTTTGGTGTCCGTCCACGGTCTGAACCCTTCCTTTTGCACCGTGTCCTATCCCAAACCTATTAAAACACACAACCGTCATCATTTGATACTTATTTCATCAAAAATAAATTGACAATGGTAGTTAAACGAAAAGGGTACCTGAACTTTTCCAAGACTAGTACCAACCGATATGTAAGACCCCATTGAACGGAGCACACCCCGTCGTTTGGACCCAAATCGCACAACTTGGTCAATGTTGGTTAAAGCATGGTAAACATAACACCTGTTTTAGTTCTGAAGCGGGTCGATAAACTCACTTTGCTGATTGCTGCGGTCCATAAATAGACACAGCTTCCGAGTCCAACCGCAAGTACATTTTGTGATGACCAATCCACAAGGTTCAAGTAATAGTCGTCTTGAAGGGATGGCGCATCCAAAACATAATCACTAAAGCAATGTACATGTAATAGTAACCATTAGTTTTAACATCCTTGCTATTATAAACATTAATAATCTAATGTAAGAAACATGTTCTTGTTGTTCTTTCTATGTGTATACAAATGGTAGCTAATTCATACCAAGTGATTATATCATGTTCACTTGCCAACAAGCTACAGTGGCATTTGATATTTCGATCCCCTGATAATTGATTCCTAAACCCTCATCGCTAAACATTTATAACCAACATGTTCTTATTGTTCTTTCTATGAATACACAAATGGAAACTTTTTTTTGAACGGCAAATTTCTTTTATTCCATGACGCCTATGGGACTTGAACCTAAGACCTCACTCTCCCAAGGTGTTTAAAGGCTTTGCCTTTGCCAATGAACCACCACTCCATTGGTCACAAATGGAAACTAACTCATACTAAATGATTAAAAGCTAAACATTTTTAGCGAACATGTTCCTAAATGCTAAACCCTAAACTCTAAACCTGAATGCTAAATAAATATGTTTCCTTGCCAATGAGCTTTGTTATTTCATTCCCAAAAGTTTGGTTCGCTAACTCTAAACCGAAACATAAACCCTAAACGCTAAACCTTAACTCTAAACCTAAACCATAAACCTTTAAAATGAATTATTTCTTATTATTATTTCTATGAATAACATGTCACACCCCGAAATTATCAGAGCTGGCATGACTGGGCTGGTATCTTCATTGCACAGCGGAAGCAAATAAGCTAAGACTTCTAGAAATTGAACGCTCACTAAGTACTCGACTCCACATGGTTCTCTTATTCCAACCGTGCCATAGTTTCTGAAAAGTAACCTGAGAAAGAAACATGTGAAAAAGTCAACATAAAGTTGAGCGAGTTCATAGTTTATTTTGGAAAAGATTTAAAACAAATCTTTTTGATAACCGGTTTTGTGAAATATTATTGAGAAAATGAATTTAAAAATCATTTTCTTGTCGAGTTGTATGGAAACTTTGTATTTGTAACGCATTATGTTCGTAAAACCATGTATTTGTAGACTTGCATTTGTAAAGTTTGTATAACCGCCAATGCCCACCCTGACTTTGACTTCATGCCCGCATAAATCCTATGCTTTGAATTTGTATAAAACATGGTATGTAATTTGTAAAACCCTGGTATGAAAGCAAACTAGGAAAAGATCACCAATGGTTTGCAAGGCCACTGATATGTGTGACGGTGTAGGAAGACTCAAACCTAGAAAAGTTGCACTGGGCTTCCGGCTGGAAGACATAGTCACCACTATGGGCCACCCTGGTCTCCATGGGTGTGGGCTCTCTACACCCAAATAGATCTATCACTCATGCCCCTCGGTCCTTATACGAGGATTAGTGGTCCCAAGTATCCGCCTACCCATTCACATGATCTATGGTTCTTTCCTAGGCTAACCATACCAATTGTAATTGTAAGTAATCCTTTTGTAACATTTACTCCCTGGGTGTCCCGTTTCTCAAACGCAGACCAACCCAGCCCCATTATTATAACTAGACGATCCCATCCCTAGTCATGAAAATCATTCACTTTTCGATAATACGCATTTGTTTGAAAAACCGGTATATTTAATATGATTCATTCGTAAACCATTTGAGTTCCTTCAAATCCGTTCGTAACATGTCTTAAAAATATGAGTTTTCGTTCATTCAAAAACCTCGTATGTTCCTGCAAAACGTGCTTTGTCTAAAACATGAAATCTTTGTTTCACCGAAAATTTTGTATGTTTCTGCAAAACGTGCATGTCTTTCCACCCCGAAAACATTTACAAAAATGTAAAACCGTAAAAAGGTGGGGTTATGAACTCACCTGAATTGCCTCGTGCAAAGCTAGCTAATTACGACTTCGTGATGTCGTTTCTAAGACTTGGCTTGCTAGCGTGCATTCTACCATGTTCCTATCACGGAATATCTAATAAGTTTCTAGATAAACGCAGTAACTAAACTACGTGTCATCGAGCTCTACCGAATCGTTGACCGAACGATTCGACGGTTTGTTGTTAACTTGATGAAAAAGATAAAGTTATACTTTGTTTAGTTCGTTTATTCGTCGGTAATAATTAATAAGCCTTATAGGACTTAGTTCCGCGTTAGTCGCCTCGAGAAGTCGTACGTGTATGTAAAGTATATTTACATAAATATAATGTATACAAATTCATACGAAAGTTATAAAATAAACTCGCATCAAATATTGCGTCTTATAAGATGATTATCAACATATGTGTTTATATGCCGTTTAGGCGTTCGAAATAAATATAAAAAGTTATATTTATTTTACAAAAGAACACGAGCTGTTGTGTTTGAAAAAAAATATATATAATCATATTTATTTTTATAAATAAATATGAGTCGTTCGGTGTTTGAAATGAATATAACATTGTATTTATTTTTATAAAGGAATTGTCATGATTTCAAAACTTTGAATAAATATAATAATTATATTTATTCGTTGGGAATAGTTTCCGAATCGTTGCTTTCGAAAGTCGTAAAGTATTGTCGTTTGAAATAAATATATAAACTATTTATTTTCACTAAAAGGAAGTCGGGTTATTTGATGTTAAACCAAATATATACATAATTTATTTATTTTATAAAAAGGATTCGTATTGTTGTATATTCAAAATAATTATAGAAACCATATTTATAAAAATAATCCGTGTTATCGTAGTTTCTTGTACGTTATAAAGTGTCGTCGAAAGTAAAATATGTCACACCCCGACCGCGTAAAACAACAAATCGCGGCGGAAACATCGGGGCGTGTCGTAACAGAATTAATTGTTTCATAACCATGGCATACAAAGTTGTATTTTATTTATTAAACAAGGGTGTTACATTGTCTTGAACAGTAAACAAAAGAGTTTATAACATAATTAAACAAGTCTATCTTCGTTTTTTAGTCTCTAAGGCACAGGTCCGCCCTAGTATCATGATCAACATCCTACGGAAAAGCTCCTGAAAACACATGTGAAAATAGGTACGTCAGCATAAAAATGCCTGTGAGATACATAGGTTTGTGAAAATAGGATTCATGACTTGTATTTGAGAAAATGTTTAGTCATGAACCTTGTAATTTGCTTTGTCTTGTAAATCAATTGAAAAACGATAAGATCAGTTTATATGTATAAGTAAATGTAAGGTTAAATGAATAACCATGTAAAATGAATTGTATAAAATAAACTGTTTTGTAAAACAATGTCTTGTGAAAAATATGTTATTTGTAACATGTAATATGTCAAACATTGAAGTGATTTAAGTAACGCTACGTCATGTAATATCACACAAGCACTTATATATAGGAAGTACCAGCGGCGTATCCACCATGATTGTATCATATTACACACGCCTCGTTACTCAAATTACTTACCCAAATCAACCACCAATGTAACTTGTTCATGTACAAACCAATTGTCAAGTGTTATTGTGTAAACCATATCTACATGTCTATGTCCAATGAAAACCACCAAATATGTATATCAATGTCAAAATGTTTATGTTCAATGTAGATCATGTAATGTGTAACCAGAAATGTCATGTATGGTAAGTGAAATGTATCAACTTAAACCATATGTAAAATGCACAACAACAAGGTATTGAAGTAAAACACAGTTTAAATCAAAGTCATGTTTTGTGTAACAAATGCATGCTATACTGATACAAACATTTATGCGGTATTGTTAAAATGCATACATCCAAGCCTTGAGACTGTGGCGATAAACCCTTAAACAAATTAAAGGTTTATCTAAGTTATGTATATCGAATTCGGTCATTCCTTTCATCCCCTTTCCCTGGGATGTCCGGAACGGGAGTTGTCAATTCCTATGGTACCACTACCTACTAACGAATGGCATGATCAATGTTAATGAATGTATTGTTCCATGTTAAACAAACCAAATTTCATACCAAAAATGTAAGCATGTGATGCACTAAGTATGTAATCAAATGAACATACGTAGCGTGAAAATGTAATGTAAAACGATGTACTAAGTAATGCACACAATGGGCACACCTAGCATGAAATGTAATGTAAAACGATGTACTAAGTAATGCACACAATGGGCACACCTAGCATGAAATGTAATGTAAAACAATGTACCAAGTAATGCACACAATGGGCACACCTAGCATGAAATGTAATGTAAAACAATGTACCAAGTAATGCACACAATGGGCACACCTAGCATGAAATGTAATGTAAAACAATGTACCAAGTAATGCACACAATGGGCACACCTAGCATGAAATGTAATGAAATCATGTACTATAATGTACTAACAAACATAGCCGGTATATGATGTGAAAACAGGAAAGCATGAAAGTAACAAGTAGGCACATGTGTTCCACCCCAAAACAGTTTGGAAAACAGTAAAAGAGGGGTCTATGTACTCACTTGATATTGCTCAGATGTCTTAAGATAAACACCAAGTAATGCTAGAGATCTCGGAATCAAACGGCACCTAATATAGGTAACTATGTTAATAAACCGGACCTAAATCGGAAGATCGGGTAGCATGAGGGTTTGTAAACCAAACGAGTATGGAGACTCGTGTAGTATGGTTCAACAAAGCCTACATACTAATTGAAACCTAACATAATTGTTTACGACCCGTTTAGGTAACTTATGCTACTTTAACGCGTCGTTCGCGTGAAACGCGTTCGGACCGCCTAACTAGCCCTATGACAAGTGTTATATGCCTAAACATGTTACATAATCAGTTATGTGACAAAGGTTTAGGTTACATATGCTTAATTACCAATTATAGATGAAAAGGGTATTCTGGTAATTTACCTAAGGCATATAAACTACCTATCATACAACTATTTAAACGATGTGACCATAGGGTATAACCTCGGAAGGTTATTCCCTACCTACTATGGTCACCTAATGTGTTTGGTCGGATCCTAATGATCGACCAAATGGGTCGGGTTCGAAGGTATAGGCGATTTATTAGATCGCCTACCCTACGACCCTAGACAACGTGGTAATCAGTGGGCATAGTCCCAAGGGACTATAACCAACGTGATTACACTCACGTTGCGAAGTTCAAACGAACTTCGCATTGACCATTACTGGTCAACGCTGAAAGTCAAACAAAGTTTGACTTTCTGACTCGAAAAGCAATAAAATAAGGAAAAGAACGAAAGAATACTTACGAAGGGTCCCCGAATGCTAACCTCGATTCAAAAATCTCAGGTATGAAACAATAGTTTCAACTTAGAGTTTCTCAAATCAAAGTTCTTGTGATTTTGAAGCATGGGGGGTGGGGTATTTATAGTATTCGGTCCACCGTTAAGATCGTTTCATGGAAAACGTGCCTTAATCGTAACCGTACAAGTGTTGGCAAGTTGTGGTGCCTAAAAATGGTCCTTATCATCTGACTAAGCAATTTAGAATGTGTGGGTGAGGATCAAACAGCTGCAATCTGCTGTTAAATTCATTTAATCTGGTCAGAAGGTGCCTCGCGGGCCGCCTGAGGATGCTCAGGAACTGAGGCGGGCCGCCTAGCAGTCACAGATCAGAACAAAGTTTCAGAAATGACAGTTTCAGTCCCTGCACGTGTTTAAGCCCATTTCCGACACTTCTAAGGCCCGTAAAGCCAACTTTAAGGCCCTAAAATGATGCCTAAACATTGTGGACATGAAACATGTTCAAAAATATGTCTGATGTCAGTTCGTTTGGTCGTACGAACGCGATGTTCGCTTAATTACGACGGAATGCGCATAAGCGCGAAAAACGATCCAAATGACGCGACGAATGGATTTTTCTTATGGCGAACACTAAAATATAATATAGTCATGCTTACATAAATTTTTGGATGTCCGGATGTATTCAGAACGTAAGTTATGCGCGAAAATGCAAACTTGTGCACTTTTTGACACTTTTAGTCCCTGAATGACCCAAAAGTTTATTTTAGCACACCGAACCCCTCAAAGCCTATTTCTAAGCTATGTAAAGGATATTTAAGGTGTGTTTAACTTATGGTCATGTTTCGGAATGTTCGTTACAGTTCAAATTGACATACTTTCGCAGTTTGTCAAGTTTAGTCCCTGTAAGCGAATTAACTTGTTTTTGCCATACCAAAGCCTTCAAAACTTATTTCTAAGTTATGTAAAGGTTATTTAAGGTATGTTAAGTATATGTTGATGTTCCGGAGTATTTGTCGAATTAAACTGAGTACGTTTACGCACCAGTTTGCGTATAACTCTCCAGAAAGCGATGTAGAGTTTGAAATTTCATAAAAGTCAAAACATGAAAAATGTAAAACATAAAAAAACAAACATTGTGATCAAATAACATTGTTTTATTGATAACAGAACTGTTCACAACGATTACAAGCACAGTTGTTACAGTCTCCCCTACTTGTGGAAATTTCGTCCCGAAATTTATTTAGAGGAAACTCGTGGAAAAAGATGTGGATATTTCGCCTTCATTTGATCTTCGCGTTCCCAAGTAAACTCAGGTCCACGTTTAGCTTCCCAGCGAACTTTGACCAAAGGAATGCGCTTGCGTTTAAGCCACTTGACTTCACGTTCCATGATTTCCACTGGCTTCTCAACAAATTTCAGTGTTTTGCCAACACGAATTTCGTCAAGCGGTATGTGGAGGTTCTCATCAGCTGAACACCTCTTGAGATTGGACACGTGAAAAGTTGGATGAACATTTCCAAGTTCAGGAGGTAACTCAAGTCTGTAGGCTACCTTTCCGATTCTTTCGACGATCTTGAATGGTCCAACGTATCTAGGTGCAAGTTTTCCTTTCTTTCCAAATCTGATCACACCTTTCCAAGGTGAGACCTTAAGTAATACTCGATCACCGACTTGAAATTCCAAGGCCTTGCATTTTGGGTCCGCGTAAATCTTCTGACGGCTTCTAGCTGCCTGAAGGTTATCACGAACTTTCTTGATCTTGTCAGTAGTTTCTAAAATGAGAGCAGGTCCAGTAAGTTGAGCCTCGCCGATCTCATTCCAGCAGACTGGTGAACGACATTTTCGACCATAGAGAGCCTCGAAAGGAGCCATTTTGATGCTGGTGTGATAACTGTTGTTGTAGGAGAATTCAATCAACTTAAGATGTGAATCCCAACTACCACCAAAATCGACCACACAAGCTCTAAGCATATCCTCCAAAGTCTGGATTGTTCTCTCAGATTGACCATCCGTTTGTGGATGATAAGCTGTGCTCAGATTAAGTTGGGTCCCCATAGCAGATTGCATGGTTCTCCAAAAATGAGAAGTGAAACGAGCATCTCTGTCAGAAATGATGTTCAACGGAACACCATGTCGAGCTACAATTTCATCCACATAGATTTGAGCAAGTCTGTCAGCAGGAAAATCCTCCCGGATTGGCAAGAAATGTGCTCATTTAGTAAGACGATCAACGACTACCCAGATGGCATCATGACCTTTCTTTGTACGTGGAAGTTTAGTAATGAGATCCATAGTAATGTTTTCCCATTTCCAAACTGGGATCTCTGGTTGCACCAATAAACCCGAAGGACGCTGATGTTCAGCCTTAACCTTAAGACAAGTAAGGCATTTTGATACGTATAAGGCAATGTCTTTCTTCATACCAGGCCACCAATAGTGAATACGAAGATCCTTATACATCTTATCTGAGCCCGGATGAATAGAATAACGAGACTTATGGGCTTCATCCATAAGCATGGTACGAAGATCATCTAGGCTTGGGACCCACAAACGGTCCATGAAGTAATATGATCCATTGTCCTTCAGTTCCAGAGCAGGTGTTATGTGATAGGGAAATTCCTTATCCATCAATCCTTGTGAAACACAAGATTGTTGAGCTTGAGAAATGCGTGCTTGAATATCGGATCGAGCTTGAATAACAGATTGAACACATACACAATGAAGCTTAGTACGTTCCTTACGACTCAATGCATCAGCTACGACATTCGCCTTACCAGGATGGTAGCGAATTTCGCAGTCATAGTCGTTTAAAAGCTCAACCCAACGTCGTTGCCTCATGTTGAGTTCTTTCTGATTGAAGATATGCTGAAGACTTTTGTGGTCTGTGAAAACCACACATTTTGTACCGTACAAATAATGTCTCCAGATCTTTAGAGCGAAAACAACTGCACCCAACTCAAGATCATGAGTGGTGTAGTTCTTCTCATGTATCTTCAACTGCCTCGATGCATATGCTATGACTTTGTTCCTTTGCATCAGAACACAACCAAGACCTAATTTCGATGCATCACAATACACGACAAAATCATCATCACCCTCAGGTAATGATAGAACAGGCGCGTCGCAAAGCTTCCGCTTCAAGTGTTGAAAAGCTTCCTCTTGTTTAAATCCCCAATAAAAGGGCATTTTCTTCTGAGTTAGAGCAGTTAGAGGAACTGCAATCTTCGAGAAGTTTTCTATGAAGCGGCGATAATAACCCGCTAGACCAAGAAAAGAACGAACTTCAGTAGGAGTAGTTGGTGTATCCCAATCCTTAATCGCACTGATCTTGGAGGGATCTACCTGAATACCTTGTTCGTTGATAATATGTCCTAAGAATTGAACTTCTTTAAGCCAAAATTCGCACTTGGAGAATTTGGCGAAAAGTTGCTCTTTCTTTAGGAGTTCCAGAGTAAGACGAAGATGTTGCTCGTGATCAGCTTGCGTCTTAGAGTAAATCAAGATGTCGTCAATGAAAACAATGACGAACTGATCCAAATAAGGTTTGCAGACCCTATTCATTAAGTCCATGAAAACAGCAGGAGCATTAGTCAAACCGAATGGCATGACTGTGAACTCATAATGCCCATAACGAGTACGGAATGCTGTCTTGGGAATATCTTCTTCTTGCACACGAAGTTGATGATATCCGGATCGTAGATCAATCTTCGAAAAATAGGAAGCGCCCTGTAGCTGATCAAAGAGATCATCAATGCGAGGTAGAGGATATCGATTCTTGATGGTAAGCTTGTTAAGCTCACGATAATCGATACACATCCTAAAGGATCCATCCTTCTTCTTGACAAAAAGAACGGGAGCACCCCAAGGTGAAAAGCTAGGACGGATAAAACCTTTGTCAGAGAGCTCCTGAAGCTGTTTAGACAACTCTTGCATCTCAGACGGTGCAAGACGATATGGAGCTCTGGCAATGGGATTTGCACCAGGTACGAGATCAATGCGGAACTCGACTTGGCGTGCTGGAGGTAGACCAGGTAAATCTTCAGGGAAAACTTCAGAATAATCCCGAACGACAGGAATATCTGAAATAGACTTACCCTTGCCTTTATCTTCTGTAACATGTGCTAAGAAAGCCACATAGTTCTTCCGCAGATATTTCCGAGCTTTAAAACAAGACATGAGTTTGAGACCACCGGTAGGCTTCTCACCTTGAACCTGCAGAATCTCGTCTGTCGAAAGCGGCACACGAACAATCTTCTCAGAACAAACTATCTCTGCGTGATGCTTGGATAACCAATCCATTCCCACAATAACGTCAAAGCTTCCAAGTTGCATAGGCGCGAGGTCAATAGGAAAAAGATGGTCGTTAAGGTTCAACTGGCAGTTGCGAAGAACAGAATCAAGAATAATGGGTTCACCACTAGCAACTTCTACTGTCAAAGGTTTTCCTAGTTTCGTTCTAGACACGCGAAGCATAGGCTCAAAAGACAAAGACACGAAACTCTTATCGGCACCAGAATCGAAAAGAACAGATGCAGGCTGATTATTAATAAAGAACGTACCGTTCACCACATTATCATCCGCCTGCGCCTCTTGGGCATTCATGTTAAAGGCTCGGCCTCGAGCCGGAGCCTGATTCTGGTTCTGGTTCGCCAGTCTTGGGCACCGATTCCTATAGTGGGTCAGATCCCCACAATTGTAACAAGCACCTGGTGGGTATTGTGGTCGTGCAGCTTGACCCTGTTGCGGAGCAGGAGGCTGAGCAACTTGTTGAGCCGGGTTCTGAACTGCGCGATTCTGAGCAAACCGACAAACATCAGCAAGATGACCTGACTTCCCACAGCTAGTACAAAAACGGCACTGATGTTGCGGCTGATGGTGACTGTTGCACCTATTGCACAAAGGTGCATTCCCTGTATAAGGTTTCTTCGCTGGAGGCTGTGCGGGTTGGTTGGGAGCTGCCTGGTTAGCTTGGGCAGTGACAGCAAAATTTTGGGAAGCCTTACGCTTCCTTGACCTCTTCGAAGAACCAGAGTTCTTTCCATTCAAGTTTTGACCTTTCTTGCTATCACCCTTGTCAGCCAACTGTTTCTTGCCCTTGTCACCCTTCCTGTGTAACTTGTTCTTCCGAATCTGCGACTCAGTCAGTGTCGCTGATAACTCGATTGCCTGACAGAGTGTGGTAGGGTTACTACCAGTAAGGATGTCTTGTACCGAGTCAGGTAGGCCGTCGATGTATCTCTCGATAGCCTTGTCGAGTGGGGTAACCATAGTCGGGCAAAGCAGACTCAACTCTTCAAACCGATCAGTATAAGCCCTGTGCTCACCACTATCTTGCTTCAACTCATCAAATTCCTTCTCCAAAGCTCGCTGCTCATGACGAGGACAGAATTCCCTCATCATAAGGGCTCTAAGTTCAGCCCATGACTGTGCAAGAGCAACTTCTGCACCCCTGTCTCTCATAACCCCGTTCCACCATGTCAAAGCCCTTTTCTGAAATACGCTCGAAGCAAACTCGACTTTGCGATTATCCGGACACTGCACGTGGCGGAAAGTATTCTCACTGCTCTCGAACCACTGAAGAAGCCCAGTCGCTCCTTCAGAACCACTAAACTTGAGTGGTTTAGCCTGATTAAAATCCTTGTATTTGCATGGAACATTGTTGTTGTTGTTGTTGTTGGCTTGGTTCCATTGAGCAAAGAGATTTGGAAATTGAGCAGCCATCTGCTGCGCAATAATTTCTGCCAGCTCGGCAGTTGCTATCAGATTGTCGCGTCGAGGAGGCATTCTAAAAGAGGAAAACATGAAAAGGAACGAGTGAGATGATTGGATGAAAAGAATGAGATGATAAAAACAAGAATTGCAAACAGCATAGATGGTGGTCATTCGTCCGTATCACAAAGCAAACAAACGACACACAGTGACTAATCAAAGTAAATGGATCAAAAATAATGTATAATGAAGACATGCTCGCCTATAAGTGAACACTCATCCCAAGAATTCCCAGGTAAGCACAACTGGTCTCGCGTCTGGTTGAGATGTATACGAAGTGCTTGCCTAGACAGAAAACCCAGAATACAGGCATTCACCCTTCCAGTTTGCACGTGTTCACATTATTTAAAACCCAAAACCTTGACGAGATTTTGAAAATTTGAAGGCACAAGGCCAAAAACCAAACTGAAAAGGGTTCAAAACCATATAACAGAGGGTTCAAAACCTTGTAATAAATTATTCAAAAACAGATGATTGTTTTTCAAAAATCGTTTCGGAAAAATTTTGGTTCTTGTTTTGATAATCACCTAAGGATAGGTGACGTACATGTTTTAAGATCTAAACACAAAATAACTTGTGTTAGGGTCCTAGAAAAGTTATAGTCTAGGTCAAAGCATTACTAATAACCTAATTCCCTATAACCATTGGCTCTGATACCAACTCTTCTGTCACACCCCGACCGCGTAAAACAACAAATCGCGGCGGAAACATCGGGGCGTGTCGTAACAAAATTAATTGTTTCATAACCATGGCATACAAAGTTGTATTTTATTTATTAAACAAGGGTGTTACATTGTCTTGAACAGTAAACAAAAGAGTTTATAACATAATTAAACAAGTCTATCTTCGTTTTTTAGTCTCTAAGGCACAGGTCCGCCCTAGTATCATGATCAACGTCCTACGGAAAAGCTCCTGAAAACACATGTGAAAATAGGTACGTCAGCATAAAAATGCCTGTGAGATACATAGGTTTGTGAAAATAGGATTCATGACTTGTATTTGAGAAAATGTTTAGTCATGAACCTTGTAATTTGCTTTGTCTTGTAAATCAATTGAAAAACGATAAGATCAGTTTATATGTATAAGTAAATGTAAGGTTAAATGAATAACCATGTAAAATGAATTGTATAAAATAAACTGTTTTGTAAAACAATGTCTTGTGAAAAATATGTTATTTGTAACATGTAATATGTCAAACATTGAAGTGATTTAAGTAACGCTACGTCATGTAATATCACACAAGCACTTATATATAGGAAGTACCAGCGGCGTATCCACCATGATTGTATCATATTACACACGCCTCGTTACTCAAATTACTTACCCAAATCAACCACCAATGTAACTTGTTCATGTACAAACCAATTGTCAAGTGTTATTGTGTAAACCATATCTACATGTCTATGTCCAATGAAAACCACCAAATATGTATATCAATGTCAAAATGTTTATGTTCAATGTAGATCATGTAATGTGTAACCAGAAATGTCATGTATGGTAAGTGAAATGTATCAACTTAAACCATATGTAAAATGCACAACAACAAGGTATTGAAGTAAAACACAGTTTAAATCAAAGTCATGTTTTGTGTAACAAATGCATGCTATACTGATACAAACATTTATGCGGTATTGTTAAAATGCATACATCCAAGCCTTGAGACTGTGGCGATAAACCCTTAAACAAATTAAAGGTTTATCTAAGTTATGTATATCGAATTCGGTCATTCCTTTCATCCCCTTTCCCTGGGATGTCCGGAACGGGAGTTGTCAATTCCTATGGTACCACTACCTACTAACGAATGGCATGATCAATGTTAATGAATGTATTGTTCCATGTTAAACAAACCAAATTTCATACCAAAAATGTAAGCATGTGATGCACTAAGTATGTAATCAAATGAACATACGTAGCGTGAAAATGTAATGTAAAACGATGTACTAAGTAATGCACACAATGGGCACACCTAGCATGAAATGTAATGTAAAACGATGTACTAAGTAATGCACACAATGGGCACACCTAGCATGAAATGTAATGTAAAACAATGTACCAAGTAATGCACACAATGGGCACACCTAGCATGAAATGTAATGTAAAACAATGTACCAAGTAATGCACACAATGGGCACACCTAGCATGAAATGTAATGTAAAACAATGTACCAAGTAATGCACACAATGGGCACACCTAGCATGAAATGTAATGAAATCATGTACTATAATGTACTAACAAACATAGCCGGTATATGATGTGAAAACAGGAAAGCATGAAAGTAACAAGTAGGCACATGTGTTCCACCCCAAAACAGTTTGGAAAACAGTAAAAGAGGGGTCTATGTACTCACTTGATATTGCTCAGATGTCTTAAGATAAACACCAAGTAATGCTAGAGATCTCGGAATCAAACGGCACCTAATATAGGTAACTATGTTAATAAACCGGACCTAAATCGGAAGATCGGGTAGCATGAGGGTTTGTAAACCAAACGAGTATGGAGACTCGTGTAGTATGGTTCAACAAAGCCTACATACTAATTGAAACCTAACATAATTGTTTACGACCCGTTTAGGTAACTTATGCTACTTTAACGCGTCGTTCGCGTGAAACGCGTTCGGACCGCCTAACTAGCCCTATGACAAGTGTTATATGCCTAAACATGTTACATAATCAGTTATGTGACAAAGGTTTAGGTTACATATGCTTAATTACCAATTATAGATGAAAAGGGTATTCTGGTAATTTACCTAAGGCATATAAACTACCTATCATACAACTATTTAAACGATGTGACCATAGGGTATAACCTCGGAAGGTTATTCCCTACCTACTATGGTCACCTAATGTGTTTGGTCGGATCCTAATGATCGACCAAATGGGTCGGGTTCGAAGGTATAGGCGATTTATTAGATCGCCTACCCTACGACCCTAGACAACGTGGTAATCAGTGGGCATAGTCCCAAGGGACTATAACCAACGTGATTACACTCACGTTGCGAAGTTCAAACGAACTTCGCATTGACCATTACTGGTCAACGCTGAAAGTCAAACAAAGTTTGACTTTCTGACTCGAAAAGCAATAAAATAAGGAAAAGAACGAAAGAATACTTACGAAGGGTCCCCGAATGCTAACCTCGATTCAAAAATCTCAGGTATGAAACAATAGTTTCAACTTAGAGTTTCTCAAATCAAAGTTCTTGTGATTTTGAAGCATGGGGGGTGGGGTATTTATAGTATTCGGTCCACCGTTAAGATCGTTTCATGGAAAACGTGCCTTAATCGTAACCGTACAAGTGTTGGCAAGTTGTGGTGCCTAAAAATGGTCCTTATCATCTGACTAAGCAATTTAGAATGTGTGGGTGAGGATCAAACAGCTGCAATCTGCTGTTAAATTCATTTAATCTGGTCAGAAGGTGCCTCGCGGGCCGCCTGAGGATGCTCAGGAACTGAGGCGGGCCGCCTAGCAGTCACAGATCAGAACAAAGTTTCAGAAATGACAGTTTCAGTCCCTGCACGTGTTTAAGCCCATTTCCGACACTTCTAAGGCCCGTAAAGCCAACTTTAAGGCCCTAAAATGATGCCTAAACATTGTGGACATGAAACATGTTCAAAAATATGTCTGATGTCAGTTCGTTTGGTCGTACGAACGCGATGTTCGCTTAATTACGACGGAATGCGCATAAGCGCGAAAAACGATCCAAATGACGCGACGAATGGATTTTTCTTATGGCGAACACTAAAATATAATATAGTCATGCTTACATAAATTTTTGGATGTCCGGATGTATTCAGAACGTAAGTTATGCGCGAAAATGCAAACTTGTGCACTTTTTGACACTTTTAGTCCCTGAATGACCCAAAAGTTTATTTTAGCACACCGAACCCCTCAAAGCCTATTTCTAAGCTATGTAAAGGATATTTAAGGTGTGTTTAACTTATGGTCATGTTCCGGAATGTTCGTTACAGTTCAAATTGACATACTTTCGCAGGTTGTCAAGTTTAGTCCCTGTAAGCGAATTAACTTGTTTTTGCCATACCAAAGCCTTCAAAACTTATTTCTAAGTTATGTAAAGGTTATTTAAGGTATGTTAAGTATATGTTTATGTTCCGGAGTATTTGTCGCATTAAACTGAGTACGTTTACGCACCAGTTTGCGTATAACTCTCCAGAAAGCGATGTAGAGTTTGAAATTTCATAAAGTCAAAACATGAAAAATGTAAAACATAACAAAACAAACATTGTGATCAAATAACATTGTTTTATTGATAACAGAACTGTTCACAATGATTACAAGCACAGTTGTTACAAAATACATTTGTGTATATGTATTCATTTGATAGTTTCGTTTTATAATAAAACTAGTTTTATTTAACGGATTTTCTCGAAAAACAGGCAGAGTTTCCTCTGTTTTTGGACGCCCCGACAACATAAGTTGTCGTTATTTTTCAAAATTCAATCAATGTTCAATAATCAATACAAATAACTCTTGTAAAGGCGACATAATATAAACTAAATACTAATTCGTTTGGTTTGAGCTCGATATCGCGTAAGATTAATTATAAAATAACATAAACGGTATCGTGTCGTTAGAATTTACCCATCTTCGCGTCGAAACGTTGACTGAGTTGACCGGGTCAACTGAGTTGGCCAGCTGAGTTGACCGAGTTGGACCGAGTCGAGCCGAAATGCACCGAATTGAACCGAGTTAGACTGAGTCGAGCCGAAATGCACCGAGTTGAACCGAGTTAGACTGAGTCGAGCCGAAATGCACCGAGTTGAACCGAGTTAGACTGAGTCGAGGCGAAATGCACCGAGTTGAACCGAGTTAGACTGAGTCGAGCCGAACCCGTCACGAAGCTGTTGTCTTGACCCTCCTTAACCGTTGAGCAGCTGACCCGAGTCCGACCGAACCGAAACCAGTTGAGTCTGACCCGGACCTGAGACCCGAACCGTCTGACCTGAGAACCCCGTGAGTGACCCGAAGCTTGACCCGACAACTCTGACCCGGGATCAAACCCGAAACAACCCGAACAAAGCTGAAGCCGTCCTCACCATTATCGGAAAACTCGTCGGATAATGTCTTGGACCGCCGGACTTTTGATATAGACCACCGGATAAATGAACTGACCGGCGGCCCGAGTCTCCGACCGCCGGTTCTTTCTCTCTCGTCTCTCGATCCTCTTTCTCGTCTCTCTCTCTGCTTGTTTTCGACGCCGCACCACCATCACCGGCTCACCGTCAGTGGTGGCTGGCTGTCGCCTGTAGCAGCCGATCTTCTACCAGAAGTACATCGGAGGGAGAGAGAACGAGGTGCCTGATTTTAGGGTGTGTATGTGTCGGAGAAACAGACCGACCGGCAGCTGATAACTCGAATCACCACTTCAACCGCTCAAATCAGCAAACCGACACCGGGAACAAGCTCAGAAAGTGTGGTTTAGGGGGGGTACGCGCGCTCACGCGCCGGAAACCAGTCGCCGGAGCACCGCCGCCGGCGGTGGCGCCGCCGTGGCTCCGACCGGCTCCGCCTCAGATGTTCGCCGTAGAGAGAGAAAGAACATTTGTGGGTGTGTGTTGTCTGTGTTTGTTAAATGTATGCACAAATGAAGATCAGGGGGTATAAACCCCTTTTATACTTACGATTTTTCTTATTAGTGGGCTTTGGCCCACGGCCCACAAGCCCACTCTCGTATCCAAGAGGCCCGAAATTCTCTATGAACCCGTTGATGCACCTGATTAGCGTAAAATTATCGTAAATAAATTTCTTAGAAGCAAATTACGAAAATAGCGTCAGTAGTCGCGTTGGGCGCGTTCGTTTGTCGATTACGGTAATAATCGCGAAAAGTTACATCGTTTTCGTCTTTAATCCGTTTTTCGATCCGGTTTCAACTACGATAGTTAAAATTTGATTACGGAGCTAAATATAGCGTAAAATGTAAGTTCTGAAGGTGACAGGCGTCTCCGTCGCTTCCGTTTCATTGCCGATGCGTTTCCTACCATCGAGTTTTTAGTTCACGTTTGCATTTGTGTCGCACGGAAGCCCAATAAATTCATAAAATTAATTTCATAAATATAGAATATTTGTAGAAAATCCGTGTTTGTCGGCGCTGTCAGTATTTTGTACGGTATCAGTTCGTTGTCGCGTAACGTTCAGCAGATTTCCCGTAAATCACCATACGCGCACTGTAAAGTCGTATAGACGTTCCTAGGCACTCCAAAGGCCTAATTAAGTTAATTTGCTCTGTAAACACTATTCATTATCGCATTAATCACCTGTAAATTACGTAATTAAGGGCGTAAACTACCGGTTGTCACATTCTCCCCCTGTTAATGAAATTTCATCTTCGAAATTTAGACTACGTTAACTCCTTAGAATTACGTTATGTGTAGGTAAATACGAATAGTATCAAAGTGGATGACCACGAAATCGAATCAAGACTTATTCGAATCATGTGAATTCAAGGACATTCCTTAACAACAAGAATCCAACGGTTTAAAAGAAATATGTTTCAGAAATTGATGTCAGAGGAAACAAGATGCATAGATACAGTCACTAGTGTGACTAAGTTAACAGGGGTCCAACAAAGAACAGGAACTTTGACCAATCGAATTCCGTATGAACGTTCACAATATGTAAATGAGTTCTAGAAGCAATAACATCCACTAGATGAACTTAAAATCAACAAATTCAAATGTAATGGTTTGCATGAAACGCTCTATCGTGATCAGCACAAGCGGCAAGTTATACTGACGCCACAAGGTTTCGTAGAGAATGAATCAATTTCAATATAGCGGTGATCGAACAAGTATCACCTGTGTTTTGCATGAAACGCTCAATTCATGATTAGCCCAAGCTACAAGTTTGTACTGACACCACAAGGTGTCGTAGTGATTTAAATAATTCAATAATAGCGGTGATTAAACAACTTCACCGTGTTTGAAATCAAATGAAAGCGCTATAAAGTGAATCTGAAAGTTTGTTTCAAATGACATCATAGGATTTTCAATGGAAAATGGAACATCAAAGAAATAGTGTTTTCGATCGAAGATGAAGAAGCAATGAGTATCGCAAAACATTCGATCGATGTTGGAAAGAACCGTTAAGAGGCACACCGAAATATAAAAATGAATTTGTGTACTGTTGTCTTAACACATGATTGTGTTAAGACTACTTTAATATGATAATTCAATGCGGATTTAAAACAAATCAATAAATAAATAATTAAATCCGCACATGAGACACGTAAACGAGTTTAGCGCAAGCTTCGAATTAGTGAAAAAACCACCACAAGGTGTCGAAATCAACAAACGACTTAATGGAGTCGTAGACCAAACAAGTCTACTACGACTCGGAACAAATGAAGTGCTCATTAAAATTGATTTGAATATGATGCTCCCAATACATCATATGATGTCTTGAATCGAATATGTGTAATGAACAAGTTCAAACAAACGAACTTGGTTTTGACGCAATCCGACAATAAATACATGTATCGACAAGAAAGACTTTCGGCATGGTCACAACGAAAAATCATGTATGTAACTTGAAAAGAAGAGGAATTTCAAGAAAATGTGTTGACTTGATAACAAAGGAGCCAACAATTACAATAATGTGGGTCATTCGAATCACAAATCAATAATTAGGTTTAGCGAAACAATACTTGAACTTTGATGAAACGCTTATTCGAAACGAAACCACATGCGTAACAAACGATGCATGCGTAACATATGAATTTTCAAGAAATGAAGCAATGAGTGTTCGCTATAATGAAAGAAATGATCATGATACAATGACCATTAAGAGGAGTAGAGATGTGAAAATCTACTCAATAGATGCAAAAGTCTGAATTTCAGTAAAAGAAATTTAAGGACTTTACCTGGGGTTTCATGTGATGTACGGTTGTTAGGTGACATTACCATGGAATGTCGAACATAGCGTATTCGTCGTTAATTGAAATAGGGGGATGCGGAGACATACGTCTTCTCCTTGGCATGAATCGTGTCATTTGTTTCCCTTGCCGTGTGACAATTAGTCGCGTTGGGCGCGTTCGTTTGTCGATTACGGTAATAATCGCGAAAAGTTACATCGTTGCCGTCTTTAATCCGTTTTTCGATCCGGTTTCAACTACGATAGTTAAAATTTGATTACGGAGCTAAATATAGCGTAAAATGTAAGTTCTGAAGGTGACAGGCGTCTCCGTCGCTTCCGTTTCGTTGCCAATGCGTTTCCTACCATCGCGTTTTTAGTTCACGTTTGCATTTGTGTCGCACGGAAGCCCAATAAATTCACAAAATTAATTTCATAAATATAGAATATTCATAGAAAATCCGTATTTGTCGGTGCAGTCAGTATTTTGTACGGTACCAGTTCGTTGTCGCGTAATGTTCAGCAGATTTCCCGTAAATCACCATACGTGCACTGTAAAGTCGTATAGACGTTCCTAGGCACTCCAAAGGCCTAATTAAGTTAATTTGCGCTGTAAACACTATTCATTATCGCTTTAATCACCTGTAAATTACGTAATTAAGGGCGTAAACTACCGGTTGTCACATAACAACATTCAATTCCTTTATAACATGACAATTTGAAGAACATTTGTGCAACACCGAACCCTACTTAAAGAAATGCACAATAAATACTATATTTAACCATATCCTTAAAAATCAAAATAAAAAATTGATGTTTAATATTTACGTGTTTACCTTGTGAGGTGTTTTTGGGACCTTTCTTGGTGGGTTTAGGTGGAGTCACAGACTCCGAACCTAACCCATTCTCCTGACCCAAAACCGAACCCGAATACTGCAAACTCTGACCCGAACTATCCATCTTGAACCGCATTGTTCCCTCCACACCCGTCTTTCATCGGCGATACTTTCTCCGGTAACCCGAACGTGTTAAGACTGGAAGATGATCTACACGGGATGAACCGATCGCTGCAGGAGCCTGCAGCCTTCAAAGAGGGTGAAGACGTTAAGTTGGAGATCGTTCGGGGCGACATTGTTCGAGGGGATGGAGACGATATGGTTCAGATCAAAGGGAACGGAGACCCGCTAAGGGGTGTTGAGGCGGAGAGCGGTTTCCGACATCCCAGCTAGGAGATAGATCCCGCTTTTTCTTCTTTCATTCGAATCCGTTTTTGTTGTTGGATTGACTGAGATCTTGAGGTTCTGAGTGATTTGAGAGAATTGAGAATTGGGGATATTTTTGGTGGGAAAAGTTTGTAACGGTCGAATTGGGGTTTATATTTATACATTATTATTTGAGAGCCTGAAAGGGACCGTTGGATGTTTGTGTTGCTCATGTGCATTGCACGTGAGAGGGAAGAAGCACGTTGACTTTAACGTTTAGTCGGACACGGACTGATCAAGGTTGTTCCTACATTTTTTAGACCCTAAGCGAACTATGAAGTGAGGGCCCTAATTTCGTCGATAAACTCTCCTCTAATCCCGACGCCATAGGTGATTACCCTTACTTTTTTCGTCTAGTGATAGCCGATAGCCTAGAAATTAAAAGCAGGTTGCAATGAGAAGTGGGAACAATGATCGCGGCTGTATTACGGGCTTTAGGCCGCTAAATATTGATGATTAGGTCGATGGTTGTTATGTTGTAATAGTTGGAAATCAAGGCGAAATTGGTTTTGAAACTTGGTCTTTTTTTGCTAAACAATATTTATTTTGGGCTCCTTCATTGAAAAACCAGTTTAGTTTTGAAATAAATGTATTTATTTGAGCCTAATACATATACTATATGAAAACTTTTAAAAAACTTAGATGCCCTTATTTTTTGGTGGCCCTAGGCCCGTGCCTAGGTTGCCAAGCCTATGGAGCCGACCCTGGGACTGATCAGATATCTTGTGGCTTGTAGATCACTAGAGAGAAGCTCGGCAAAATAAATGTTTAGTTTGGAAATAAGATGATCTCAAACCAAGGTTGGCTTGCTCATCTGGTTCGTTTAAATTAGCTTTAGCTTTTAACGTTTTGTAGCCTAAAGTAAAAGACATTGAAAAAATGAAATTTAACACTTAATCATTGTTTGGTTCTACTTCCATCAACACTTTTGCTTTCTTCTATGTTTTTACAAGTTGACTGCGTCAAAACTAAGCCAATCTAAGAGAACTCAAGTAGCTCAGTTTGAAATTTGAGCCGAATCATTTAAAGTTCAAACCTAGCTCGATGTCACGGAGTGATTCTCAAACTCTCGTGTGGTACTTAGAATGCTTCTAAGTTCAGCCTTGTGGTTGGTTTTGGTTATGTTTCGCAGCCGAAGTCTTTGTTTGTGTGAACACAAGAACGATTTTGTAGTGTAATACTACAAGTAAGATGGTGTTTTGATTACTTGAACAAAGTTACAAGTACAAGTGTTTACAAGAAGTTGGGTGCCTACAAATGGGAGCATACATGCCTATTTATACTACTTGGACATGATCTAGATAGTTCCATATCTAGATCATTCCTTTACAAAGATCTAGCCTTAACATCTAGATATTTCTTACATAAATATCTTTGATATTTACAACGGATTTTTATAGGTTTTTCTAGAGTGTTCCATGGCCTAGAATGGCCTAGATGATCCTTGTATCTTCCTTAGATGTTTCAGCATTTTTTTTCCAGGCCATTTCTAGTCCCTTCAAGGCTGATCTAGAATGTTCCAGGGCTGCATGTTTTGCCCAGAATTCTGTAGCACTTCCCGGAGTGTTCCAGCAACCCCTAATGTGTCTTGAATGGCCTGGAAGGTTCTGGAGTCGCGATAAAAATATCTGATTTTTAAGCGGGGCGTGACATCCTCCTCCACCTAAATTTGCAATGTCCTCGTTGCGATTTTTGGACATCGTTGGTCGTTTCTCATGAGCTGAAGAGCAGACATAGTTTTCCCTTGCCGTATTGGTCTCGCCTCCAGAGTAGCGGAGTGTACCTGTTTTCCTTTGACAAGATACATTGCGTTTAGGAATGGTACCGACGTAGCTCTGGTCTGACGGAAGAACTCCATTCCGAGAATGATGTCGTACGTGTCAAGCGGTGCTACGGTGAAGTTTATCTTCCCAGACCATGTCCCGATCTTTGCCTTTACTTTCCATGAGTACCCTTTAATTGGCTCGGGATCTCCATTGGCTCCTTTGATCCATCCTTCACGGAATGTGATCACTATGCCAAGTCTTTTAGCCACCCCTGTGGTGATGCAATTATGGCTTGCCCCGGTATCTACAAGTGCTTTTCCGGGTTGTCCGTTTGTTTCTATTTGCACAAACCGAAGTCCTTTGGGTGATTCACCTGTGTTATTGTCCGTCGATGTTTTGGTGTTGCATTCCGCCATCCTTATGAGTTTTCCTTTGAATGTGGTTAAGGTATTCAGGACATGTAACTGTATTGCCCCCAATTGAGCCTCCTCGGTTTCAGCAGGTTCATCATTAGCCTTTTCCATTGCTTTAAGGCTATTCTTCTTTGGGCAAAAACATGGGTTATGTGGCCCATCGCATATCAAACAACCCTTATAAGGTCCGTTGGCTAGTTGGAGTGGTTTCCGGGTTTCAAGTATGCATTGTCAAGTATGCGAGCTGGTATGGGACAGCGAGCATGCACGAGGACATGCATGAAATGGTGGTGGGAGAGTGTCACGGGCCAAATGTTTGAAGATCGTAATGCTTTGGGTTGTGCTTGAACGCTTGGGTTACTGGCTAGTCCTGGACTTTATCGAGGGACGGAGTCAGTGTCAATGAAGAGATGTATGTGCCTAGTCGTGCAAACGGCGAACACACCACTGGTCGAGAGCTGGCGCCGCTCTCCTGATGAGTCCAAAGCAGGACGAAACCAGTGACCCACACAAAGAAGCGGGATGGATTGGCTTGCCCCCGTGGAATTGGGGACGCCACACGGGGTCGAAAAGTAACCCCATGACATTGAGCTCACATTGGCTCGGCTCGACTCAGAAACAAGCCTAATGTGTATTTATAGAGGATGTTTATATCATTCATAAGAAATTGACCCTAGAAACCACAAAGCTGAACATATGTAAATATTTTAATGTTTGCTTTCTTTTAGGTTTAACTTAGATTTATCTATACACTATATGTACACACTTTTATATACATATATCACACAAACAAACACTCTTCACCTTCACTTCCTATTATCAATTTCACATTCTTTTTCAAACACAATGAGCTCGAATGATAAAGATTCCATATCACATTTTCTTTTAAACACATAGAACTCGAGTGACGAAGAAAACAGACAATCTCCACCTCCACCTACAGTTTCTATTTTTGATCCCGGTAATAATGATAGCCGGTCCATGAAAATCGCCATACAACAGTACAAGTAATTAATGTTCGACAGCATAAAAAAACATGTACTTAGCATTTTATCGTTGGTTGGATATGTGGCCAAAGAAACTGTGCGTCATACAGCCGATATCATTATTATTAAAACTCTTTTTTTCATACGAATGTACGTTAGATCCACAAAAACAAGTGATATTACCAATTTTTTGAATTGAAGTACTAAACAAAAGATTATTTTGGTTTCTCAAGTGGTGAGAGTTCTAGTTTTAAAATGAATATTGACAGGGGTTCATTTGAGAAGAATCTTCTTGAAAGAAGAAAAATAAATTAATCTATATCATATATTTTTTTGATCAATGGTTGTGAATCAATATATCATTTTGTCAACTTTTAATTAATGTTTTAATTAGTAAGGGTAGTATAGACAATTTGTTGTACAATAAAAATAAACTAGAATTGAGACCTGCCGCAATTCGGCGGGGATTCTTTAGTTATAACTAAGTCGATTTAGGACTCGCACTTTATGTTAAACCTGTCAAACGGGAAAAAAATAGACGATTTAAAACGTTCACCCACACACGCACGTTGCGTCGTGTTAACTCGCAAAATTTAGAACGAAACGTAAAAACGTTAAACCAAAGGCGCACGTTGCGATGTGTTAAGTTACAAAATTTAGAACCAAGCATAAAACGAAAAATTTGCGGAAAATGAAAACTATAAAGGATCAAAGTTGAAAGTAAAAAAAGTTGCGAGAATAGATTGCAAAAGATAAAAAGTTTTGAGTTAAAAGTAAAAAAAAAAATAGTTTTCGGTTAAAAGTAATTTATGAAATACTTTTTGGTGAAAAGTAAAAAAATTCAATTTTTTTAAAAACCCCCAAAGCCAAGGTCACGACAACCATATGCATAACCATTTTTTCTTTAGAAAACCCCCAAAGCACACCCCGCGTTGCGGCGGGGCGAAAAACAGTGTCAAATAGTACTAATGTCAGACAACCGTCATCGACCACCAACACTGACTCGACCTAGGATCTGCGTGTTTCGACGAACCTGTCAAACATGAAAAAATAGATGTAAAAACGTTGAACCACATATGCACGTTGCGCCGTGTTAACTTGCAAAATTTGAAACAAAACATAAAAAAGTTGAATCACACTCGTACGTTGCTCTGTATTAATTAAGTCGAAAAATTTAGAACTACACGTAAAACAAAAATTTGCCAAAGATGAAAAGTATAAGTGATAAGTTGTGAAGTTAAATTGCAAATAATGAAAAGTTTTGGGTTAAAGTTAAAAAAACAAATTATGTAGGGTTAAAATTGCAGAAGCTAAAAACCTTTGGGTTAAAAGTAAAAAATAAAGTTTAGTTTTGGGTTAAAGTTAAAAAAACAAATTATGTAGGATTAAAATAACAAAAGCTAAAACCTTTGGGTTAAAAGTAAAAAAATCAAGTGTTTTTTTTTTAAACTCCCAAAGCATAAGGCACAAATGATTATGCACAAAAAACTTAATTATCACTATTAATGTGTTGGGTCTTACACCAACTTTATTAGGAGTAACAAAATTATTTAAAAGTGTTGTGTCATCCTACACATATTTTATTATGAGTCGCAAAATTATTTAAAAGTGTTTGAGTCCTACACATTCTGTACCTTACACCAAAACATTGTTTTAATAGTGTAGGAAACGTTGAATAACTGGGATCATGTGCATGATTGCTTTTATTGTGTAAGGTGCACAACTGTTTTATAGGATAAACTCATTAAATGATTAGAGTTCATTATGTTGAATAGCTAAAATAAATGATAGACTCGTTAAATGATTTGTTCAAATTACTTTTGTATCCTTTGTTCTTTTTATTCTTAATTTATAATTTGTTCTCATTTGAACTCTCCACATATTGGTGTAAAATTTAGTAGTAAATTTGATATATTATTATATTATTATGTATATAATAGGAAGACCACTTAACTACAATGGTTTGATTTTTTTTTAACTCACCCTTCTAACTTTTTGTTTGACAATTAAACCCCCTCAATTTTTAAAAACTTTGTGAAATGACATTTTGACCCCCTTGAGTTTTACTTGCTTATTTTTATATACGGGTCGGTATAAATTTTTTTGATTTATGTTTAGACATAATTTTTTTTCTTTCAAAAATAAGTCACATCAAACATAATACGTTTCCGTGCTTATTTTATGGGCGCATTCAATTGTGTATCTCACACCCCCAAAATACCACATGCGGGAACCCGGCGGGACATGTGACGTACTAGAATCCAGCCACTAATCACATTGAACTATAACAATATATTAAATAAAAGATTTCCATTTATTTCATAACATAGTTCCAAATCATAACTTAAATCAAAACGTCAGCGGAAGCATAATATAAATCGTTATTCAACTGTTTCAAAACAAGTGTACGAAAACAAAGAGCATGTATCCAAGAGACTCGACCCATGACCACTCCAGCACTCTCAGATAGCAAGTCCCATAACCATGAATCTAACGACCTGCAAGCACGCAGACAAGTGTGTCAGACGACGCTGGTGAATTCAAAGTTTGTTAATGCGTTTAGTTACCAGATATGAGTTTAAAACATTTCAAAGATTTGATGTTGTTAATAACTCGATTACCGCAGATGGCTCCAGATTATTTGCCCTTCCCTAATGCTCTATCAAACATTGGTCAAGTGGTTAAGGTAATTAGTTCACGACCATCCTCCCTGGTATGGTGTGAGGGTGCCAAACCTAATAGCGCTATCAACTAATAACCCCGTTGCCTCCCCGGCAACCAATTCAGTATATGATTGGACTTAATGATAGATATGAGTGTATTAACCAACATCCCAGGTTTAACATTCCAGTTAAACCCCCTTTACCCGACATTCCTCCCCGGAACGTTACCCGATGTCCCTCCCCGGGACGCATGCTTGAAAAAGGCAGTGAACTCACCTTAGATTTGCTCGGTAAGACAAATTACATGTTCAAGTTAATCAAATCCTATAACATTTGCATCAAGTACGCATGATCCATATTTCATTCACTTACAACTAACAGATAGCATATAATCCAACCCAGATCATACGGCCCATTTAAGTACAACAAACTAGCACAACAATAGGCCTAAAAGGGCTTGTGCGATTGGCTTAGTCTTGTGCGATTCAGGTGTGGTCCGGCCCAACTGGACTGGCCCAACATCCAGCTTGTGCGGCTCCCTTTTGGATCGCACAACTTGTGCGATCCGTGCACAGCCCAACAGACTCATCAACATTTCGAGGCCCAAATAATTTATGCAGCCCATACACTTGTGCGACCCGTGACTACTTGTACGATTGGGATCCCATGTGCGATTGGATCTAGTCAACTGTTTCCCTTAAATTTAGCAAACATAATTTCCAAATCATTCCACCCCATTCAAAGATCGAACAGTTACACATTACTAAAATCATACAGCCCTAGTTATATCTTTTATGATTTAGTAACAAGAATGAACACAATCATCATCATCATCACACAATCCATTTACTCGATCCACCTTCCATTCGATTCAAATAACACAGAAATCTTAGAACCTAAATCAATTTATCTAATATCAATGCTTTACTTATTCCAAAACTTGATCATGCTAGATTATCAATCTCAATACACAAGAACCCTAGTTTATCCATGGTTGTAAAAGTCGCTAGGCGCTCCTTAGTCGGTCGACGGGGGAGTTGAGAGTACTCGGCATAGGCGGAGAGTACTCGGGGAGTACACGGACATGTTAAATTATAAATAAATTAGTTTTCGGAAATTAAATATATGTCTAATAACATAAATTTACTAATATTTATAAAAAAAATATGTGAAAATAACTTATGTTTTATTATTTTTTATGTCAAACTCGGCCCGAATTGACCTACGAGATCCGATTTTGGCCGAGTTTGACCGCGTCTGATCGTTTCCGAGTAATTAGGCGGAGTTAGAGAAAGTCGCCTCGGCAGCCTACCTTGTAGCGACTACTCGGAGAGTACTCGGCCTTGGAAAGTTTATCAATACAACATTTAAGCATGATGTACTCTAATTATCACAATTAACCCATGTATCATCGAACAAGCGTATCCCTACCATCACTCTATCCTATTAAATTTCATCAACTATGCTAACACATAAACACCATGATCATCAATCAACACACAATCATCACACATGGCCGAGAATGATTATCAAAGCAACATGAGTATGAACACTAACCGGATTGCAAGATGTTGAGGGAGGTGTTAGGGCCGAGGGAATGCTCCGATCGAGTGAAGAGGACTGCCGTCGAATCTTGAGGGAGAGAAGAGTAGGGTTTGGTTTGCTAATGATATTTTGTTTAGGAGATAATGGAAGCCATACTCCAACTCTAGGGTGTATGCGCTGATATGAAGAGCCGGGCCCAAGCCGGGGTTTCATGTGGGCCGAGAGTGGACGGAACAAGGATGTGCGGCCCAAGAGTTTTACGCAACAGGATTTCTACGGACGCACACACTTCGCATAACACATAAACTCATAGTAGTTCATATAAAGTCAAATGCATTTATTATCTAATTAGCGTACACACTTGATACATCAAAACACAACATAAAGGTTTGAAACAGTACAAGGAAAGACTCTTGAAATAACGGGTTGTCACATCATCCCCAACTTGAAAGAAATTTCGTCCCGAAATTTGATAAGCGGTGATAAGGAATAGAATGATAGTTCAAGATGATTGTGGATTCCTGATGTGTGCAAAATGCAACATATAAATTACATCAATTGTGGCATAAAACTAACCATTTTTTAGTACTAATGTTGGAAAAAGTGTGCTTTTGTCTTCCTTTTGAATTTTCAGGATTAAATGAGCTCAAATTAACAAAAGAAGCAAAAAGACAGCAAAATCTAACATAAATACAAGAAAAGGAACAAACGTGACATGCCCGACCCCACGACAGCATCTTCCCAAGCAAAACAAGAAGACAGAAGACTGAACACGCCCCGTGCTTAGCCAGCACGGGGGCGTGCCCAAGTGTCAGCAGAAAAGACAAAGTAGTAGAAGCTTCTATTGCCCACCACGGGGCCGTGCTCAGCGGACACGGGGCCGTGGTCAACTATAAGATTCGCACAATCCAGGCAAATCTTCATAGTACAAAGATTCTTCTGCACACGGGGTCGTGCTCAGCGGACACGGGGGCGTGGTCAACTAATAAGACAAGCTGCATTAAATGAAGAAAGAGAAGGATGTGGACACGTGGCCGTGCCCGAGCTCCTGTTCAGCCTATAAATAGAAGTGCTTGGCTCAAGCTCAAACCATCCCTAGGCACACCACCTCTCTCACACTTCACCCACCACCCACCACCACCATAACACCATCATCCACCACCATCATCCATTGTCCATCATAGAGTGTGTGAGTCGTCTCGGGATCCAAGATTGATCGTAAGAGTTCTTGACAATCAAGGCCATGTTTGCTTAAGTCTCTTACATCACTTGGTGAAGACAAAGTGTCTAGTGTAATACTTTTTATTTCTAATCTTTTCGCACTTTTTATTTGGTTTTGTATTAATGACTTTAATAACTAGTTTCTTATGTTGAAGGTGATTCTTCCTTATCGTTTGTCCGTGGTGTCTTGACATTATTTTACTGTCTATATAAAATAAAAGATTTTCACCATTCATATCTCCACGGTCTATATGGAGGTATGTTGGCTACCTGGTCGGGGGTTTAGGGAACGATTTGGTAAGAGTCTTGCCATTGTTCAGCATTTAGAGGTCCTGCAATGGACCTTGGTCAAATTTAGTAGGACCTCCTTCAATACTTAATGGTATTGGATGGCGGGGGTCCAAACTCTTTGATCCCCTCATAAGTTAACTACTATTAATACTATAACCCGGCTATTTAGGACTGTATCCCTGCTGACTCAGACTACTTAGTCGAGGGTAACGTCACCCCCAAAAGAGGGGCCTACCATAATTTGCATTAATAACTTAATTAATTATCTTTCAATAATCCGATCCTTTAGGAGTGTATCCTTGCTGACTCAAACTACTGGGTTGAGGGTAACGTCACCTTCAAAAGAGGGGCCTACTACAATAACTAAGATAATCTCTTAAATAAGTGCAAAAGTGCGGAAATAATCAAAGGTTACACTATACACGAGTCGGAACCAAGTGATTCATCTTGTCTATCTGTTTTTTTATTTTATTTTTATTTTCAGCATTTTAGTTAGTTTTTATTTTTCTTAGTTTAAAACATTTTTCTAAAACTCTTTTTGATTTGATTAGACGTTGAGGATAAACCGGTACTAAAAGCTCTTGTGTCCTTGGACGACCTCGGTATCTTACCAACGCTATACTACGCTCACGATGGGTGCACTTGCCCATATGTGTGTCTAGTGTTAGTAAATATCGTGTTTTATAAATTTAAAACTTGGCTAAAAAGTGTTAAAGGGCTTAAAATATACACCTAATATATATAACACTTCACACGCATCAAGTTTTTGGCGCCGTTGCCGGGGACACAAGGATTTTAAGAAAGTTAGGAATCAACGGCCTAATCGTTTTTTTTATTTTTCATTTTTTTTAGGATTTTTCTTAGTTTTTCTGTTTCTGCAGAGCTCAGCACGGGCCGTGCCCAGCACTATCACTGGCAGTTTTTATTTTCCGAGTTACAGAGAGCTGAGCACGGGGCCGTGTCGGTGCAACACGGGGCCGTGTCCAACTCCCAGTAACAGGGATCCGGGAAACAAACACTGTATCTCCGACCACGGGCCGTGTTCACTGAGCACGGGGCCGTGGTGAACCTTCTGACCAACGTTCTTTTATGTTTTTATTGCAGGATTAGGGTCCCAGGCGCCACATTTGAACTTCTTACGTAGTGCATGAGCTCCAGTTCTAGTAGAGACATAAAAGAACCTCTAGAAGAACCCGAACACTTTCTCAGAAAAAGACTTAAGGCTAAAAATCAAGAGAAAGTTTCGGGGGACCCACTTCCAATGGCGGACCAACGTACCCTCATGGATTACCTACGGCCCACCGTAGGTAATCTCGGCGCCGCTATCAATGCACCGAATGTCGAAGCCAATAACTTCGAACTTCGACCACATTTGATACAAATGCTTCAAAACTCCGCAACCTTCCATGGGCTTGCGGACGAGGATCCCCATCTACATATTACTAATTTCTTAGAAATATGTGATACCTTTCGGATCAATGGAGCATCAAATGACGCCATCCGCCTTCGAATGTTTCCATTTTCACTAAAAGACCGAGCCAAGGCTTGGCTTAACACCCTCCCAGTCGGCTCGGTAAACACCTGGGATGAACTAGCCCAAAAGTTTCTATATAAGTATTTCCCTCCTGCTAAAACGGCTAAATTAATGACTGAAATTAATACATATTCACAAGAGGATGGGGAATCCTAATATGAAACTTGGGAAAGGTTCAAGGAGCTACTAAGAAAGTGTCCTCATCACGGTCTTGCGGTATGGCAACAAGTATCCACTTTCTACAATGGATTGTTGCCACACACAAGACAAACACTTGATTCTAGCTCCGGGGGACTTTTAGGTAATCGTCGCCCAAATGAAATATATAATCAAATTGAGGAAATTGCTCAAACCAATTTTCAATGGCACACTCCCCGAGGTAATAAATCTATTGCCCCGGGCACCCATAAGGTTGATGAAAGCACTTCTTTACAAGCCCAAATCGAGGCCCTCTCTTCGAAAATAAAAAAGCTAGAAATGACAAAAACGGCCTCGGTTATGGCTTGTGAAGGGTGTGGTGGGCCACATGAAAATTGGAGTTGTATGAAAGAAGTAGATGACCAGCCAGAAACGGTAAACTACATTGATAATAGACCTAGGCCGTCGGGTCCTCCAACGGGTACCTACAACCAAGGATGGCGTAACCACCCAAACCTTGCTTGGAGAGATCCCGGCAATAGTAGTAACCAACAAAACCAACGAACTAACTTTCAACAACCACAAAACTTTTCTCAACAACAAGGTGGACGAGAGAGGCTTGAAGATACTGTATCTCGCCTCATCTCCGACACCGAAAAGAAAAACTCGGATCGATTTCAGCAATTGGAATCGAATTTTAGAAATCAACAAGCTAGCATTCAAAATATTGAAAAACAATTAAATCAAGTAGCTCAAAATTTCTCTGAGAGACCACAAGACGCGTTACCTAGCAATACCGAAACCAACCCAAAAGCACAAGTACACCTCATCACGTTGAGGAATCGAACTGTGGGTCCCGAGGAGGCTCCATTACCGCCAGATGAAAGAAGCCAGTCTAGCCAAACCACGACTCCACCTGCACCCCAGCCAGAAAAGGCTTCTTTACCAAATCAAGAGCCCACCAAGACCTCTCCGATTCCATACCCCGGTAGGTTAAATCGTCAAAAGACCGATGAGCAATTTGCAAAGTTCGAAAATTTACTAAAACAATTGCATGTCAATATTCCTTTTATTGTGGTCCTTACCCAAATGCCTAAATATGCAAAATTTATGAGGGATTTCCTCACTCATAAAATAAAAATTGAATCATTGCAATTAGTTAAATTAGGCGAAGAATGCTCCGCCTTAGTACTCAACAAACTCCCACAAAAGAAAATTGATCCCGGAAGCTTCACGATCCCTTGCTCGATTGGGGAATCCCCCGTTCGTAACGCATTAGCCAATATTGGGGCTAGCATCAACCTCATGCCCACATCGATGTTCAAACGACTCGGCCTAGGAACAACGAGCCCTACAAAGATGAGCATACAACTCGCCGATAGATCCGTCAAATTTCCACAAGGTGTCGCTGAAAATCTATTGGTCAAAGTTGACAATTTCGTTTTCCCGACCGACTTTGTCATCCTAGACATGGAAGAAGACGCTGAGGTTCCTCTCATCCTCGGGAGGCCATTTCTAGCCACCGCCCAAGCAGTGGTTGATATGAATGACGGAACACTAACATTGAAGTTTGGGGACGAGGAAGTGAAGTTTGGAGTGGGAAAGAGAGTAGAAGACGAAGACCCGGTCGACTACATGAAGGTCATAGACTTAAGCTTGGATGACGCTCTCCGACGGTGTAACATGGGATGCGAAACATCCCACTTGAGTAACATATGACCAGGCTTTGGGTCTAGACAAGGACCCTTATAAACGTGGCGCACCACGGAGGCATTCCGCGGAACTATTCTTAGTTTAATTTAGATTAGTTTTTATGTTTTCTAGTTTAGTTTTAATTTTCAGGAATAAAACATGCTTGAGATGACAAAGGATACAAGAGAAACTTGAACCAGCACCCCATGCAGGAAAACAGGACCATCCGACAAAAATTCTTCGTTCACAGTAAGTTCGGCACGGGCCGTGTCCGCCCAACACGACCCCGTGCTGCACAGTCTGCAGAAAAGACCCAGTTCAGGTAACTGGACACGGGCCGTGTTCACCCAACACGCCCCCGTGTCCAGGCTTCTGTTTTTCTTGATTTAATTTTGTTACTGGCACTTGAACACGGGGCCGTGCCCGGACAACACGGGGCCGTGTCCAGCGCCCAGTAACACAACATTTTTGCTTTTTACACATTCAATCAACCTAAAAACTTATTTTTGGGACACATTGAGGACAATGTGTAATTTAAGAGGGGGGGGGGATGCTAAAAACCTTGAATCTTGCAAGTCCTAAATACAAGCCTTACACAAAACTCTATTGGAACCGCTAATCACCCCAAATTTTTTCAAAAATTTTCATTTTTTTTTACTTGTCTAGGTTTAACTTGGGAATTTCAAGTTCTAAAAAAGTTATATTTTTACAAATTTACAACCGATAGCGTCGTGATAAAAAGAACCAACATAAGAAAATTATGAAAAGGCATGACAAACTTAGTTAAAATTTGATTATATATACTTAATCACATAAAAACCCATTCCCACAAAAGTGAGTTTTGAGCCTTTATTGAGCATACAATTTCATATCATTAAACTAAATTCTCATTTTTCGTTTCTTGTGTGAATAGCCGCTTGGTTCTTACGACTCTAGAACTTGCCACGACGATACATTCCCGGTCCTTACCAACTTAAACCCGAGTAAGTAAATGATGGAGGCATTAGGACTAACCCTTTTTATTTCTACACCATTATTTTTTTTTACCACCTACCCAAAATCCTCCTAGTTAGCCCCTTTGAGCCTAAACCTTTCCATTTCATAACCCAAATCAAACACCATTTTACCCACCAAAACCTTTTTCATTTTTAACCCTTTGTTTTAGTAACTAGCTCGGTTTTTCATATGACTTTTCAAAAAAAAAAAAACAAATGTGTTGATTATGAAGCAAAAGAAAATAAACAAACAAGTTCATCAAAAATAGCTTTGTTTGAATAGTAGCTTCATCAAAATAAAAGTTACAAAAATAAAAAGTCTTACGAAAACCGACGCTCGTTACGCTTTTCGCCCTTTTTCTACTAACCACTAACCCAACCACCTACCTTTAACCCAAGCCTAACCCTTCACCCAAAAAGTCCTCTTGATATTTACAAAGGTGTATAGTTAAAAAAGGAGGATGATTGATTGCTTGGCAAGCCTATGGTAGGAGTAAGTTCCATGCCGCTCTCGAGTGATCCACTAAAATACATTTTCGGCGGAGTGTTGAGTGATCCCCGTGAGGTATGTGAACTTGTATATAAAGAAAATTTTAAAGAGGCATGTTATGCCCTAATAAGTAATTTATCTTATGAAAAGTTTTAAATAAATCATGACGAATAGGATTGTAAATATATAAAAATAAAACTTAATAAAAGAATCTTGGAAATCCCAACACTCTATGACAAGCCCAAAAACGTTCTCTTCTACCCATTCCATTTGGGTGTGTAAAGCCACATTATAAGGAGTTTTGCTTGAGGACAAGCAAAGATTCAAGTGTGGGGGTATTTGATGTGTGCAAAATGCAACATATAAATTACATCAATTGTGGCATAAAACTAACCCTTTTTTAGTACTAATGTTGGAAAAAGTGTGCTTTTGTCTTCCTTTTGTATTTTCAGGATTAAATGAGCTCAAATTAACAAAAGAAACAAAAAGACAGCAAAATCTAACATATTTACAAGAAAAGGAACAAACGTGACATGCCCGACCCCACGACAGCATCTTCCCAAGCAAAACAAGAAGACAGAAAACTGAACACGCCCCGTGCTCAGCCAGCACGGGGGCGTGCCCAAGTGTCAGCAGAAAAGACAAAGTAGTAGAAGCTTCTATTGTCCACCACGGGGCCGTGCTCAGCGGACACGGGGCCGTGGTCAACTATAAGATTCGCACAATCCAGGCAAATCTTCATAGTACAAAGATTCTTCTGCACACGGTGTCGTGCTCAGCGGACACGGGGGCGTGGTCAACTAATAAGACAAGCTGCATTAAATGAAGAAAGAGAAGGATGTGGACACGGGACCGTGCCCACTGGACACGGGGCCATGCCCGAGCTCCTGTTCAGCCTATAAATAGAAGTGCTTGGCTCAAGCTCAAACCATCCCTTGGCACACCACCTCTCTCACACTTCACCCACCACCCACCATCACCATAACACCATCATCCAATACCATCATTCATTGTCCATCATAGAGTGTGTGAGTCGTCTCGGGATCCAAGATTGATCGTAAGAGTTCTTGACAATCAAGGCCATGTTTGCTTAAGTCTCTTACATCACTTGGTGAAGACAAAGTGTCTAGTGTAATACTTTTTATTTCTAATCTTTTCGCACTTTTTATTTGGTTTTGTATTAATGACTTTAATAACTAGTTTCTTATGTTGAAGGTGATTCTTCCTTATCGTTTGTCCGTGGTGTCTTGACATTATTTTACTGTCTATATAAAATAAAAGATTTTCACCATTCATATCTCCACGGTCTATATGGAGGTATGTTGGCTACCTGGTCGGGGGTTAAGGGAACGGTTTGGTAAGAGTCTTGCCATTGTTCAGCGTTTAGAGGTCTTGCAATGGCCCTGGGTCAAATTTAGTAGGACCTCCTTCAATACTTAACGGTATTGGATGGCGGGGGTCCAAACTCTTTGATCCCCTCATAAGTTAACTACTACTAATACTATAACCCGGCTATTTAGGACTGTATCCCTGCTGACTCAGACTACTTAGTCGAAACGTCACCTCCAAAAGAGGGGCCTACCATAATTTGCATTAATAACTTAATTAATTATCTTTCAATAATCCGATCCTTTAGGATTGTATCCTTGCTGACTCAAACTACTGGGTTGAGGGTAACGTCACCTTCAAAAGAGGGGCCTACTACAATAACTAAGATAATCTCTTAAATAAGTGCAAAAGTGCGGAAATAATCAAAGGTTACACTATACACGAGTCGGAACCAAGTGATTCATCTTGTCTATCTGTTTTTTTTCTTTTATTTTTATTTTCAGCATTTTAGTTAGTTTTTATTTTTCTTAGTTTAAAACATTTTTCTAAAACTCTTTTTGATTTGATTAGACGTTGAGGATAAACCGGTACTAAAAGCTCTTATGTCCTTGGACGACCTCGGTATCTTACCAACGCTATACTACGCTCACGATGGGTGCACTTGCCCATATGTGTGTCTAGTGTTAGTAAATATCGTGTTTTATAAATTTAAAACTTGGCTAAAAAGTGTTAAAGGGCTTAAAATATACACCTAATATATATAACACTTCACACGCATCAATTCCCCTCAGATGCCACATCATCCCCAACTTGAAAGGGAATTTCGTCCCGAAATTCGCCTGTTGCATCAGGCTTTGACTGGTCAGTTGGGAATAGATGAGGATACTTGAGCTTCATTTGATCTTTGTGTTCCCACGTGAACTCCGGTCCAAGTCTTGAGTTCCAACGAACTCTCACGATCGGGATTCGGCTATGCTTACGGACCTTGACCTCCCGGTCCATAATTTCGATGGGTTCTTCGACAAACTGCAATTTATCGTCGATTTTCAGCTCTTGAAACGGTTCCACAAGTGTTTCATCGGACAAACACTTCTTTAATTGCGAGACGTGGAAGACATCATGAACGTTACCCAACTCAGCAGGTAACTCTAACTTGTAGGCCACTTTACCATTTCGCTCCAGAATTTTGAATGGCCCAACATAACGGGGTTTAAGCTTACCGCGTTTCCCAAATCGTACCACACCTTTCCAGGGTGAGACTTTCAACATAACACGATCGCCTACCGCGAACTCCAGAGGTTTCCTGCGCCTGTCTGCGTAGCTTTTCTGACGCTCGCGCGCTGCTGCCATACGATTCCTTATCTGAACAATCTTTTCTGAAGTTTCAAGTACAAGTTCTGGACGTGTGATCTGGCTGTCACCCACCTCAGCCCAACAAAGAGGTGAACGAGATTTTCGTCCGTACAATGCTTCGAACAGGGCTGCCTGAATGATGGTATGGTAGTTATTGTTATAAGAAAAATCTATCAAAGGCAAGTGTTTCTCCCAACCTTTTCCAAAATCGATCACGCACGCTCGCAGCATGTCTTCAAGTGTCTGAATGGTTCGTTCACTTTGACCATCCGTCTGCGGGTGATAAGCAGTGCTCATGTCGAGGCGTGAGCCGAACGACTTGTGCATCGACTGCCAGAAATCTGAAATGAAACGCGGGTCACGATCCGAGATAATATAGGTTGGCACCCCGTGCCTAGAAACCACCTCCTTCAGATAAACAGCTGCAAGTTGTGAGAACTTATCAGTCTCCGTGATTGCTAGAAAATGCGCTGACTTCGTGAGATGATCAATGATCACCAGATGGTATTGTTTCCGTTTTGAGTTCTTGGCAACCATGTGACGAAATCCATTGCAATTTGCTCTCATTTCCACATGGGTATTTCTGGTTGCTGGAGCAGGCCTGAGGGTTTCTGATACTCTACCTTGACCTTCGCGCAAGTCAAACACTTACTCACATAAGTCGCGATGTGAGCCTTCATCTTCGGCCACCAGTACAAGACTTTGAGGTCCTGATACATCTTATCCGAACCCGGATGAACAGAGTATCGAGACTTGTGCGCTTCGTCCATCACAAGCTCTCTGAGATCACCATACAAAGGGACCCATACACGTTCCATGAAATAGAGAATACCATTAGATCTCTCTACAAATTGTTTCTCCATGCCCCGCAAATATTCAGCTTCAATGTTTTCGTCTTTCAATGCTTCAGTTTGTGCAGAACGGATCTGGTCAGGCAAATTAGAATGGATGGTGAGTTGCAAGGCGCGGACACGTTTGGGTTTCGATTCCTTTCAACTGAGGGCATCAGCTACAACGTTAGCCTTACCCGGATGATACTTGATTGCACAGTCATAGTCGTTTAAGAGTTCTACCCAGCGACGCTGTCGCATATTTAATTCCTTCTGGTCAAAGATATGCTGAAGGCTCCTGTGGTCGGTATAAATAGTGCATTTAGTACCGTACATGTAATGCCTCCAGATTTTGAGCGCAAACACCATGGCCCCCAACTCTAAGTCGTGAGTCTTTTAATTCTTTTCATGGACCTTCAACTGTCGAGAAGCGTACGCTATCACCTTCTCGCGTTGCATTAGCACACAACCGAGACCCTGAATAGAAGCATCACAGTATACCACAAAATCCTCGGTACCTTCGGGTAAGGACAAGATCGGTGCGCTGCAGAGTTTTTGTTTCAACGATTGGAAAGCATCTTCTTGCTTCATTCCCCATGAGTATGCAACGCCTTTCTGTGTTAGCGAGGTAAGAGGTTGAACGATCTTCGAGAAGTCCTTAATAAACCTGCGATAGTACCCAGCGAGACCAAGAAATTGTCGCACCTCTGAAGGAGTCTTCGGTGCCGCCCAATTTCTGATAGCATCAATCTTAGCAGGATCCACGTGTATCCCCGATTCATTCACAATGTGGCCAAGGAAGTGTACCTCTTGAATCCAGAAGTCACACTTAGAGAATTTCGCGTAAAGCTGCTCCTTCCTCAGGAGCTCCAAGATAAGACGCAAGTGTCGCTCATGGTCCTCCTTGCTCTTCGAGTAGATCAGAATGTCATCGATAAACATGATGATGAAATTGTCTAGATACAGTTTGCACACGCGGTTCATGAGATCCATGAAAACCGCCGGTGCGTTCTTCAGCCCGAATGGCATAACCAGAAACTCATAATGGCCATACCGCGTCCGAAAAGCTGTTTTAGGAGCATCCTCCTCTCGGACTTTTATCTGATGATAGCCCGATCTTAAGTCGATTTTTGAGTAAAAACTTAACCCTTTCAGCTGGTCAAACAGGTCGTCGATGCGTGGCAAAGGATAACGGTTCTTGACGGTCACCTTGTTGAGTTCTCGATAATCTATACACATGCGAAAGGACCCGTCCTTCTTCTTCACAAACAGAACTGGGGCTCCCCAAGGCGAAGAGCTGGGTCGGATAAAACCTCTATCCAACAGTTCCTGAAGTTGATCAGATAACTCTTGCAACTCCCCAGGTGCAAGACGATAAGGGGCTCGAGCAATTGGGGCTGCCCCTGGCGTAAGATCAATCTGAAATTCCATTTGACGATGTGGAGGTAAGACTAGAAGTTCCTCAGGGAACAAGTCGGGAAATTCACGAACAACCGGTAAATCTTCGACCCTCCTTTCCTCAGGTTGGGTGTCGGTGATGAGAGCTAGAATAGCAGGATAGCTCTTTCGTAAACACTTCTGGGCTTTCATAGCTGAGATGATACCAACCATCGCCCCACTGCGATGTCCTTGAACCGATAAAGATTCTCCACTGGGAGAGGAATACGCACGATTTTCTCTTTACAAAGGATGTCAGGACGGTGCTTGGACAACCAGTCCATACCAACCACTACGTCGAAACTACCAAGAGTAACAGGAAGGAGGTCAATGTCAAACACTTGACCCACAAGATCGAGTTTGCATCCCACAAGAATGTGTGAGGCTTCAGTTGCCTTACCATCAGCTATTTCTACTACATGCTTAGCTTCTAGAGGTGTTGGTATTAACCCTAACCGTTGACTGAACTCTAAGGACACATAACTCCAATCGGCACCGGAATCAAATAACACAGAAGCAAAGAGATTGTTCACAGAAAACATACCAGTCACAACATTGCCGTCGTTCCTAGCATCACCAGCTCCAATCGTAAATACCCTTCCACGAGCACCATTGCCCCCATTGTTGCCATTGTTGTTCCCAGCATTGTTGTTGTTATTCTGACGGTTGTTGTTATCATTGGCGTTATGGTTCAGCTGAGGGCAATCCCGTTTAATGTGACCCTCATCCCCACACTGGAAACACCCCTTCTTATTGCCTTGATTCTGATGGGGCTGCTGCCTTTGTTGTTGGTGATGCCGTTGATTCTGCTGCTGCTGTTGCTTTGGGAACGGAGCTCTACAGTCTTTTGCCATATGGCCCACCTTATCACCCCTATGGCAAGCTCGGACACATGGTCCATGATGATAACCACACTTGTTGCACCTTGGCTTCCTACCAACGTAGGAGCCTTGGCTCTGGTTGCCGCTCTGGCCTTGGTTAACTGAGGATGACTGTCTGAAACTACGATTATTGCTGTTGTCTGGCCTTTTCTGCGATTGGCTTGCACTGGTCGCTTTGTCAGCATCGTTCCATTTACGCTTATTATCACTAGCGGGTGTGGTAGCTGTAGCAGCAGGGGTAGTAGCAGTAACACGAGGCGGTAGCGATCCATGTTTGACCTCTTGGTCAGTAATCTTGTGTGCTAAACGGATTATCTGAGACAGGTTGTTAAGATTTGCAGCAGTGACCAAACTCTTCACTGATGGTGCTAGGCCCTTGATGTACAATTCAATTCTTCGAGGTGGGGGTCGAGACAAGTTAGGGCACATGTTTGCTAGCTCATGAGATCGTTTCGTGTAAGCATCGATCTCGGACCCTTCCATCTTCAGATTGTAGTATTCGTTCTCAAGTTTCTGAATCTCGTCACGAGGACAATACTCCACCCGCATCAACTCCTTGAAATCGTCCCAAGTAGTTGCGTTAGCCATCTCGATACCCAACATCTGCACTTAGGCATTCCACCAATTTAAGGCACTATCATCCAGTGTGCCTGTAGCATACTTCAGCCGGTCCCCCACGGGACAGTTACACATAGCAAAAACTGATTCAGTTTTCTCAAACCAACGAAGTAGCCCCACAGCTCCTTCAGTCCCACTGAATGTATGTGGCTTACAATCCATGAACGACTTGAACGTACAAGCAGGCGGATTATTTTGATTTTGATTTGCTTGCTGACCTAAGGACGAAAGAAAATACAGCACACGGGTAAGAGTTGAGTACGCGACACGAGAATAATGAGGATTTGGCACATTTCGTACCAGCTTGATAGGCTGCTAAAGCCTCAGCCACACGTGTGTTAATCAAGTTTGTCAGCTCGGCCTGAGTCATCGCAATGTGACCACACCCATGGCCTCGTCCGCTCATGATTCTATATAAGAGAAGGGAAAAGGTTAAGAGTCGAGTTGAGGTAGGGGTCAAACCTCACAATGATTTCTACAGACTACTGAGTTTACATCAGACAACAGAGCGGAACCCTCTTCACACTTGTTAGGCCTTACTGGGACTCACATGCACCCTGCGTCATTATTATGTGTGCACCCATAATAACCACGCAATTTGCATGTTTATCTCAGCTCCTCCCAACTCGTGCTAAAAGGTTCCTCAAATTCGAGTAGCAAGACAAAAGGTATCACAACACATAAATCATGAAACTCCAAGGGAAGGTCGCATTGTGACTCTATCAGCCACATAACATAGGCAAGTAACACATGAATTCAGTCTGTAGTGCTAAGTGTGTCATCACATGCAACATCATACGTAAGTGTACACTAGATATACTATGCAATAAGTAAACGAGAGACGAACCTTGCAATCTGGAGCTGAGTGTCATGGTCGGTTTCAAAGCTGTTCGGTTATAGTCGGGTTTTACAAAAAAAATGTTTTAAAACCTAGTTCACTATAACCAGTGGCTCTGATACCAAACTGTCACACCCCTAAAATACAAAATGCGGGAACCCTGCGGGACGTGTGACGTACTAGGATCCAGCCACTAATCACATTGAACTATAACAATATATTAAATAAAAGATTTACATTTATTTCATAACATAGTTCCAAATCATAACTTAAATCAAAACATCAGCGGAAGCATAATATAAATCGTTATTCAACTGTTTCAAAACAAGTGTACGAAAACAAAGAGCATGTATCCAAGAGACTCGACCCATGACCACTCCAGCACTCCCAGATAGCAAGTCTCATAACCATGAATCTAACGACCTGCAAGCATACAGACAAGTGTGTCATACGACGCTGGTGAGTTTAAAGTTTGTTAATGCGTTTAGTTACCATATATGAGTTTAAAACATTTCAAAGATTTGATGTTGTTAATAACTAGATTACCGCGGATGGCTCCAGATTATTTGCCCTTCCCCAATGCTCTATCAAACATTGGTCAAGTGGTTAAGGTACTTAGTTCATGACCGTCCTCCCCGTACGGTGTGAGGGTGCCAAACCTAATAGCGCTATCAACTAATAACCCTGTTGCCTCCCCGGCAACCAATTCGGTATATGATGGGACTTAATGATAGATATGAGTGTATTAACCAACATCCCAGGTTTAACATTCCAGTCAAACCCCCTTTACCCGACATTCCTCCCCGGAACGTTACCCGATGTCCCTCCCCGGGACGCATGCTTGAAAAAGGCAGTGAACTCACCTTAGATTTGCTCGGTAAGACAAATTACACGTTCAAGTTAATCAAAGCCTATAACATTTGCACATATCCAATCAGTTCGTATGCAAGTTACTTATCTATACACACAGTCTAGTATTTGCATCAAGTACACATGATCCATATTTCATTCACTTACAACTAACATATAGGATATAATCCAACCGAGATCATACGGCCCATTTAAGTACAACAAACTCGCACAACAATAGGCCCAAAAGGGCTTGTGCGATTGGCTTAGTCTTGTGCGACTAGGTTCACTTATGCGATTCAGGTGTGGTCTGGCCCAACTGGACTGGCCCAACATCCAGCTTGTGCGGCTCCCTTTTGGATCGCACAACTTGTGCGATCCATGCACGGCCCAACAGACTCATCAACATTTCGTGGCCCAAACAATTTATGCAGCCTATACCCTTGTGCGACCTGTGACTAGTTGTACGATTGGGATCCCTTGTTCGATTGGGTCTAGTCAACTGTTTCCCTTAAATTTAGCAAACATAATTTCCAAATCATTCCACCCCATTCAAAGATCGAACAGTTACACATTACTAAAATCATACAAGCCCTAGTTATATCTTTTATTATTTAGTAACAAGAATGAACACAATCATCATCATCATCACACAATCCATTTACTCGATCCACCTTCCATTCGATTCAAATAACACAGAAATCTTAGAACCTAAATCAATTTATCTAATATCAATGCTTTACTTATTCCAAAACTTGATCATGCTAGATTATCAATCTCAATACACAAGAACCCTAGTTTGTCAATACAACATTTAAGCATGATGTACTCTAATTATCACAATTAACCCATGTATCATCGAACAAACGTATCCCTACCATCAATCTATCCTATTAAATTTCATCAACTATGCTAACACATAAACACCATGATCATCAATCAACACACAATCATCACATATGGGCAAGAATGATTTTCAAAGCAACATGAGTATGAACACTAACCGGATTGCAAGATGTTGAGGGAGGTGTTAGGGCCGAGGGAATGCTCTGATCCAGTGAAGAGGACTGCCGTCGGATCTTGATGGAGAGAAGAGTAGGGTTTGGTTTGCTAATGATATTTTGTTTAGGAGATAATGGAAGCCATACACCAACTCTAGGGTGTATGCGCTGATATGAAGAGCCGGGCCCAAGCCGGGGTTTCATGTGGGCCGAGAGTGGATGGAACAAGGATGTGCGACCCAAGAGTTTTATGCAACGGGATTTCTACGGACGCACACACTTCGCATAACACATAAACTCATAATAGTTCATATAAATTCAAATTCATTTATTATCTAATTAGCGTACACACTTGATACATCAAAACACAGCATAAAGGTTTGAAATAGTACAAGGAAATACTCTTGAAATAACGGGTTGTCACAGTGTACGTTCTTACGTAAATTTTGTTTGGAAATGAGTCGGGTCAAGTATAAGACGTTTTCATTAGAGAGTATAAATTCGAGTTACTTTACGTTTCATGAGTCATTACAAATATAATACGTTTTGTTGCTTATTTTTATTGACATTTTCAGCTGGTCTACAATTTGACATTTATGCATGCGTTAGTCAAAATTCAAGTTGATTTACGTTTCGACGTGATAACATTTTGACCCCTCTTGAGTTTGACGTGCTTATTTTTTCTACATATTGGTATAAATTTTGTTTGGTTTATGTCTCAACGTAAATATTTTTTTTAAAATGAGTCATGCCAAATATGATACGTTTTTGTCCTTATATTTATGGACGTTTTCAGTTGGTCTACGTTTTGATCAAGATAAGCAATTGCAAAAAAAAAATCGATATGCTCAAATCACATTGAAAAACAGACCCCGCAACGCAGGGAATCAATTCTAGTTCGATAGATTTGTGAGTTTGAAGTTTAAGAAAATCTGAAAAATAATTTTCCTTGCATCTTTATTGTAAACCGACTGTCAATTGGCCCATCTTGAAAGAAAAATTAAAATCCAACGGTGGGTTCTCAGTTGTCTATTAAATACAATTATATATAAATATGACATGTGTTACTTCATTAAATTAGGCCTATCGCTCTCCTGTGTAGTTTCATTATTATTATATATTGTTTAAATTCTTTTCATTTTATGTTAAAATCTTTTCTAATTTAATTTCAAAATCATGAAATGCTGATTTATTATTATTATTATTATTATTATTATTATTATTATTATTATTATTATTATTATTATTATTATTATTAAAAACCAAGTTATTAACGCTAGTGTATTTTCATTGAGTTTCATTTTGACCACCAAAATTGTATCTTTTACATAGCATCTAACATGTGAGTTGGGACCTTCATGTGCTTACAAAAGATAGGGAATTAAAAGATGAAATTGGTAGCTGATGGTGGCTACGGCGATGGTGGATGTTACGGACGTGGTGGCGGTTATGGAGACGGTGGTGGATCTTACAAGTTACAACGGAAACCTCGTCGGAGGCGGAGGCTGTCGTGGACGGATATGACTATAGTAGGTTGCGTTGCAGGTGCCGCTGGTCCTGAGTATTTGATGAATGGGGTTGGAGACATTTATAATATGTGTTTGGTTGCAGGTGGGTTATGTTTTGGAGGTGACCAGCGACGGATTCAGAATTTTATTCTAATAGGTTCCTTTTAGTAAATTCTCTTTAATTCTCACTATTTTTTTTCTAAATTTTATAAGGTTCTCACTATATATATATTTTTTTTCATTTTTTCCAAATGTACTAGGTTTCTGGGAACCCATAAATATGGGCTGAATCCGCCTCTAAAGGTGACGATGGAGGGTAAATGAATTTATTTTCAAGAGGTGGTGGAGGAGAACATAAACTGGGTGATACTTTTGACTTTTTCAAAGTTCATGTTTACCTTTCTTTTTATGTAACACCCCAAAAACGAGAAGTTTTATTTCGTCAGTATGTTCCTTGGGTAATGGAAAGAAATAAAATAACTAAGTCTTTTAACTTAGTTAGGATATGTAGGTTAAGTAATAATGAATAAAGTTTTGTGACAAAAAGAAAGAATGGCAAACACGAGGGGCTAAACTTGTAAAAAAGAATGAAAGTATTATAAAACACCTAAGTGTGTGTAGTGTGTGTGTGTGTGTGTATTCGATCAGAGAGAGAGAGAGAGAGAGAGAGAAGAGAAGAAACCATTCTTCAACTCAAAAATGATCCAAATCGATCAAATTAGGATGGAGATTGGAGCCAAATCGGATGCATGAGCTTAGATTCTTAATCATTTAGACAAGATGAACATGTGGTAAGTTGAACTTTGTGATTTGGTGATCTTGTATGAAGTGGGTTATGTTTAATCCACAAAATTGAATGAAATTAATCATGTATATGTGTTAGAATCGCCATGTAGAACATGTTTTATGCATGATTTTGATTAATTTGATGTTTGGGGGTGAAACCCACTTGTAGTGGTGAGGAAGATGAAGTGAGTGAATCAGCCATGTTCAATATTTGTGTAATTCTTGATGTATTATGTTGAATATGATGAACTCTTGCAAGTTAGGTTGAATATGGTATGAAGTTAGTTTGATGTTTAGTTGTGTTGGTGGTTGAAAGTAAGAACTTGGAAGATTATGCATGAATTAGTTGTAAATTGTGCATTAAATGGTGTACGCACACCAAGTGTTTGATGAAATGTCTAGGTGAGATTACTAGATGAGATCGCATGCAAGTAATGGATAAAAATGTATAACATGAGGATGTCATGTATTTTATGGTAATTGAACATAAGAAATGTATTTCCGATGGAATACATGTATGATTTTTGGTTAATTATATGATTTGGTAAATAATATGCATTAGAAGTTGTACTCGATGCTTGGGTAATATGATGCACATTATGTGTTGATTTACTTATGGTTAGATGAAATCAAATGTGATTTGGTGTTAAGTGTATAGAAAGTGCGTATATTAGTAAGTAGGAAGTTCATATGATAAACCGTTGACTTCTGAAAGTCAACTGTGCATAAGTAGCAAGGTTAGGCTTTTGTCACACTTGCAATGTTATAGAATGTCAAATGGTACGTGTTATATTGATATGTGTTATATGTGATGACGTGATGAATTATATGAGTTGAAAAGATATGATTGTGGGAATATGCCTTATGCTTGTTAGAATTGACTAATGAAAGTCAAATGTGAGATATGCATTTGATATGATCGTTAATATGTACAATCATGTATGCTAACAAGAATGTGATTGCGATGACATGAAAGTATAGGGATCATGTCGAGATGGAATCAAGCACGAAAGGCTAACGGGCCAAGATGAGGCAAGGAAGCGGATACGAACACGGACGCATAAGGTAAGTGATTTCCGGAATCACTTCTTATTTATAAATGAAGTTTGGTATGTTGTATATAGGGAACCATGTAAGAAATTACGGGTAAGGGTGAGTACCAAGGTAAGTTCATATGAACTTCGTCTATCCTTAATGTAAATTAAGATGATAGTCTCATCGTGTTAATAGAATGTTCATTATGTTGCTGAATGTTCATCGTGTTAATGGAATGTTCATTATGTTGCTGACTGTTCATCGTGTTAATGGAATGTTCATTATGTTGTTGAATGTTCATCGTGATAATGGAATGTTCATTATGTTGCTGAATGTTCATCGTGTTAATGGAATGTTCATTATGTTGCTGAATGTTCATCGTGTTAATGGAATGTTCATTATGGTGCTGAATGTTCATCGTGTTAATGGAATGTTCATTATGCTGCTGAATGTTCATCGTGATAATGGAATGTTCATTATGTTGCTGAATATTCATCGTGTTAATGGAATGTTCATCGTGTTAATGGAATGTTCATTATGTTGCTGAATGTTCATCGTGTTAATGGAATGTTCATTATGTTGCTGAATGTTCATCGTGTTAATGGAATGTTCATTATGTTGCTGAAATGTTCATCGTGTTAATGGAATGTTCATTATGTTGCTGAATGTTCATCGTGTTAATGGAACGTTCATTATGTTGTTGAATGTTCATCGTGTTAATAGAATGTTCATTATGTTGTTGAATGTTCATCGTGTTAATGGAATGTTCATTATGTTGCTGAATGTTCATCATGTTTGTTGGAAGTTAGTCGGTTATGTTTGTTTGTAATTGCATTGATTTGTGTTGGTATGTTTGTAGATATGGAACTGTAGCGTGTGTAAGTAGTGTGAACTTGTATGTACGTACATATGAATGGGATACGTATGAATGTACTTAGATATATGAAAGTGTATATACGTGTATGTGAATATGTGGGTTTTCAATATGTTTGAGATTACGTACTCCTAACCATGTTACTATTGAGAATGAAATAAATGGAGTGCATGTATGGGAACGCCGGACTCTCGAGGAATTGATGTCGGACTCGAGTAAATAAAATTGAGAGGATGTTTCAATGGAATACCTTACGTAGTTAGAATGTGATATAGCCTTTTAAGTATACGTATTAAATTATATATGATGTTACCATGTACTAACGTGTTGGTTATATATGGTGACCGCATGTTAGTCAGATATTCATGATGGACAAGTGAACGAGCATCAAGTTGAAGATCATGGATTGTACGGGAAAGTGGTCACGTTATTTGTAATCATTTGTTAACATAGTTACATTAAATAAATGATGAATGATGTACTTATGTTAGAAGGGTTGACCTAAATGGTATTTAAGTATGTTAGAGTAGTTAAAAGAAAGAAAATTTACGGTTCATTTTTCGCTGCGTCGATTTGGGTCAAATCGTGAATAGGGTCTTACATTTTATCTGTGTTATTTATCTATTTTATATGTTCGTATTAACATCCCACCTTTTATAACTAAAGTATGTTCAAGTTAAAAGAAAAATTATGCGTTTTGAGTGATGAAAAAAAAAGACATGAAATAAAAATACATGTCCTTTTCGTGTATTGCTCAAAACCGAATCACAAATCGTAATGTATAACTGATCAAAACATGAAAGTATTATTTTATAATTATAACTAGATTATAGACCCCGTGTATTACACGGGTTTGAGGATAAAAAATTTTAACTTAATAATGATACACAATTTTTTTAGCAATGCTCATATACACGACCGATATAGGTGTCAGATTTACCTTTTTAATCAAATATCGCAAATATATGGTAACCATACCATATTTACTATGGTAACTATTTCATTTCCTTAATTACGTGATTTTATTGGCTTTTCTAAACTATATTGCACGTTTCTAATTTTTTTAACTCACGAAACACTCTTATAATTATATCCAATCATTTTTAATAAGTCGTCCATAATATAATAATTATGTTCTCATCTTACTATCCGGTCTATTATGGAGTTGCTAAGCCAATGTAGATACATGTTTGCTTTATGATACTACTACTATTTTTTTACACAGCTTGGCTTTGTTATGATTTGATTTGATTCTTGTTATATTTTCGTTATATATAACATTTACATATTGTTATAACTTTTTTATAAGTATATTTTATTTTTTCTCAGATATAAAAACCATAACATCAAAGTAGTTAATTATGAAATTGCAATTGACCATATATTAAGATTTAGATGAAGTCACGACCAGAAATAAAGTTTCATGATTTACTATCTCCATTGCCCCTCAAGTTGCATGGTTGAGAATAATTTATTTAAGTAAATTTGTGCATACATTATTATTAAATTATATAAATTTAATCCTCAAACCCGTGTAATACACAAGTTTATAACCCTGTGTAATTAACAGTAAAATTTTTAATAAAACTTATATCAAACATATACTAAAATAAATATGTTGCGACACTATATTCAGAATTTTATAGAAGTTGTTCTAAAGTTATAAAAGGAAAAATAAATAAATAAATAAATGTGATCTTGGAATCTTTAAATACAAAAAAAAATTAAAATATATAAATTAATAATAAAATAAATCACACAAATAAATATCCTAATCTAAATTTACTTACATACATTATCTTAATTTCCCTTTAAATCCTTTATATTAGTTATAGAAAATTATTAATTAAATTTGAATTTATACTTTTATCTCTAACTATATTAATTAATATTATAATAATTTGTGTATAAAAAAATTAATATGTAATATTATTATTAAAAGTGGGGAGGCACCAGAGAGTGACACGTGTACAAAAAGATTTTTGTTTATTAGTATAGGAAGATTACTTTTTAGCATATTTTATTTATTAAAAGTGTCGGTAATGTACCGATGCCGTAACGAGCCGAACAGATTCCAGCCGAATAACATCGGGACTATCAAAAAAAATTACTGGTATTTATTTTTATGGTTTTCGATTGATGTAAAACATTTATTTGGGTTTTCATTTTCGGTTGTAATACTGGGTGCCAGTACCACATTGATACCGCAGTAAATCAAACTGATATCGATCGAATTTTCGCTGCAACACGCGGAGATTTCACTAGTTTTCTAAAAGAGTGTTAGTTAGAAATAAAATATTTACACCATATCAAAATCATGAAATACTGATTTATTTATTTATTTTTTTTTTATAAAAGAGTGTTAGTTAGAAATAAAATATTTACAAAATGGTGTTTCTGTAATAGTGTTTACCAAAGTGGGTGGAGATACAATAGGAAGTTTATTTGGCTAGGAAGGATAGGAAGTGATCTTGACCATCCATTAAGTTAATCAAGGGCTAAGATTAAATCAGGCAAATTGAAATGAAGAAAAGAGGCGCGTGAGTTTGTTCAAGGGCATTCTAGTCAATCCAAGCCAATAGTTTCTCTCTCCTCCAATTCCCCCCCATTTTTTAAACGTTAATAACTCTTTCATACGACATTATTTTTTTATAAAAATTGCACCAAAAAAACGAGCGTTTTTTTATCTTTAAAACGAGTATACTATTGCTATATTTAAAAAAAAAAAATTTAAAACCCAGTTGCGTAAAACGCAATAGAAAAACCACCAGTTACGTAAAACGCAATGAAAAAAAAACCTAAAAAATGACATTTTTCTAAAACGCAATGCACCAAAAACACAAAGAAATGACTTATTTGTAAAACGCAATGGCCAGAAAACACATAAAAATGTGTTTTACCTAAAACGCAATGCACAAAAAACACAAAGAAATTACTTATTTGTAAAACGCAATGGCCAGAATACACTTAAAATGTCTGTTTTCTAAAACGCAATGGACTGAAAACACATAAAAAAGTGTTTTACCTAAAACGCAATGCACAAAAAACACAAAGAAATGTCTTATATGTAAAACGCAATGGCCAGAAAACACTTAAAAATGACTCATTCTAAAACGCAATGGACTGAAAACACCTAAAAAATGTGTTTTACCTAAAACACAATGACTAAAAACACTTAAAAATGTGTTTTTTTCTAAAACGCAATAGCCAGAAACCACATAAACTCTCTTATTTCTAAAACGCAATGGACACATAAAACTGTCTGTCATGTGAACTATCTGAATTGCCGCCCCTGGGACCCCGCTACCTGGGGCTGCCGCCCCCGGACCCCTGCAAAGATCGTAAAACGCAATGACTAAATCAAAAACCCAGATCATGAAAATGAAATTAAAGAATTTCTTACATGGATCGAAGCCGATTTCTTCATCAATTGACGAAATTTGAATGATAGAAATACTTATCAACGCTCGAATCAAACGAATCGAGTGATTATCTCCAAAATCACCGGAAAAAAACGAGATTTTTTTATGAAATTAAACTGGGTTTTCTTCAAAAAAAAGCTGAAGAACACGTTGATCGGGTTCTGAATCATTGATTTGTGATGAAAATCGCACTATAATGTAGTGATTATTAAGATAGAAAGTGAAGAAATAGTTGAAGATGGTGGGTTTTGAAAATGATGGGTTTTTGAATTTACTGGGTTTTGAAAAAGGAAGAAGAAAAAGTTGGATTGACTAAAATACCCTTTCTCTTTATTTTAAAATTTGCCACATGTCATAATCCTATGACTTCCTATCCTTCCTAGCGAAAATTAACTTCCTATTTGATCTTTACCCTACCAAAGTTGTGTAATTTTTTTTTAACCAATACATTCTATCTTTTTCACGGTATCTTTTTATTCAATAATTTATTGTACTTTTTTCCCTCTAAAATCAACCCTTACCTTTTTTATTGTTTTAACCAACCTAACAACCTAGTGTACTTTTTAATTTAACCAACCTACCAACCTATTGTACTTCTTTTTAATTAGAATAAACTGCCATTTTGATCTCAGAGGTTTGATCACTTTTGACACTTTAGTGGAAAATTTAAATCTTTAGAATCCGGGTATCTGTGGTTTCAGTTTTATTGTCATTTTGGTGCAAAAGTAAAATCAACTCAGATTTATCAAATAAAATCATGGTATTTTGTCCTTTTCCTTATGGACAAAATGGTTATTATAAGTTTTATTATAACAAATTATTAATTAAAATAAGAAAAGAGTTAAATGCCATTTTAGTCCCTATGGTTTTAGTCATTTTGCCAGTTTAGTCCAAATGTTTCATTTTTAACCTATGGGTCCAAAAAGATTTCACCGTTGCCATTTTAGTCCACTGGGTTAACTTCATCCATTTTTTCTGTTAACCAGAAGGGCAATTCGGTCATTTTATATGTAATTCTGTTAACTAGAAAGGCAATTCGGCCATACAAAATGACCGAACCGACCTTCTCGTTAACAGAAATAATTGATGAAGTTAACCCAGTGGACTAAAATGGCAACAGTGAAACCTTTTTGGACCCACGGGTCAAAAATGAAACCTTTGGACTAAACTGACAAAATGACCCAAACCACAGGGACTAAAATGACATTTAACTCATAAGAAAATTAAATCATGTTTTTTGACCTTAAGCAAGACTTCCCCAAAACATCATCTTCTCCAAACCCAAACATCATCTTCTCCAAATAATGATCAGTTTGTTGCATTCGCAGTTCCGCAACTGAGGAAGGCTAATCTGGCATTCAATGGATCAAAACCTGCTTACCTTAGACCGTGGGGTATGGTGGGGCTTGGGTTGGGGCATTTGTTGACACGTGGAATGGGGCTTGGGTATGGCGGGGCGTGGGTTGGGCTTGGGTTGGGTGCACCGCGTGGCAGATTATTAAAAAAAATTACAAAAAATGGTCAGCGAATAGAAGGCAGCCAGCTAGGATGTCACCCCCGCCCCACGTCCGGCTTGAAACCCAAGCCCTAAAGGCCACGCCCCAACCCAAGCCCACCCGGGGTGGTGGCTTGGACGTTTTCCCCCAACCCACGCCCAAACCCCCGCCCCATACCCCACAGCCTTAGAAATCCCCATCAATATTCTTACACTTACATGGTCACAATGCAGATGCATCTGGATGCGGCATCAGTTACAAGAAGATCGTTCCAATTCAACGCTTCCAAAATCCTAAATTTCGCTCTTCTTCTTCTTCAGACAACAACAACACTTCACGATCACAGAGCTCAAACAACAAAGTTGTGTTTTGGTCTGCTGTTACCTTAGTCTTAGTTGTTCGGAATCGTGTCATGTATAAACTTGCCCTGGTGCCAATGAAGGACTATCCCTTCTTAGCTCAGCTCAACACTTTTGGGTAATAATTAATTATTCACTACTGTTTCCAAAACTAAGTAAATTTATTATTGACTTACCATATTTAAAACAGGTATGTGGTGATTTATTTTATCATAATGTATATAAGGCATCGTGTTGGAATTGTAACTAACGAGATGATGTGCCTTCCAAAATGGCGATTTGCGGTTATTAGTATGCTAGAAGCCCTAGGAGTTGTTGGGATGTACAATTTAATGGAATTTCTCAAATAAAATCATGTTTGGGTTTGGAGAAGATAATGTTTTAAGGAATTCTCTGTTTGCTTAAGGTCAAAGAACATGATTTAATTTTATTATTTTAATTAATAATTTAATATAATAAATATAATGACCATTTTGTTTCTGAGGAAAATGACAAAATATCATAATTTTATTTGACAAATCTGAGTTGATTTTTTTTTGGACCAAAATGACAATAAAACTGAAACCACAGGGACCCAGATTCAAAAGTTTTGAGTTTTAAACTAAAGTGACAAAAGTAACCAAACCACAGAGATCAAAATGGCAGTTTACTCTTTTAATTATTATTTGTTTTGATGAACAATGTCAAATACAAACTAAAATATCTATAAGAGGTCTTATATCCTAGTGATATTAACGTGTTAGAAATATGTTTCTTCTCATAAGGTCGAAAATTCTAGTATCATAGTGCACAAAATAAGTAAAAGTGTGTGAGTGCTTTAAAAATTAAACCTAAAATAACAACTACAAACAAAGAGTTAAATGTCATTTTAGTCCCTGTAGTTTGGGTCATTTTGTCAGTTTAGTCTAAAGGTTTCATTTTTCACATGTGGGTCCAAAAAAGTTTCACCGTTGCCATTTCGGTCCACTGGGTTAACTTAATCCATTTTTTCTGGTAACGAGAAGACCAATTCGGTCATTTTATATGTAATTCTGTTAAATAGAAGGACAATTCGGCCATATAAAATGACCAAATTGGCCTTCTCGTTAACAGAAAAATGGACGAAGTTAACACAGTGGACTAAAATGGCAACGGTGAAATCTTTTTACACCCACAGATGAAAAATGAAACATTTGGACTAAACTGGGAAAATGACGCAAACCACGGGGACTAAAATGACATTTAACTCACTAACAAATTTTGAAAGTTACATAAGAAGTAACCAATATTAAAACTTCAAATAAAATACACTACTTTAGTAATAATTTAAAAAAAAGTAAATTACATGGATGGTTCCAGTAGTTTGTTAAAATTTTGGATTTAATTCTTAACTTTTCAGAAGTACACAGATGGCACTTGTGGTTTGCACTTTGTAAAAAAATTTAGTCATCGACTTTTTCCAAAAATACATGAATGATATCTGTGGTTTGCAATTTGTAACGCATTTTGTCTCTATCTTATACCTAATAAAATAATTAGATTTGTTAATTAGAAACCAAATTAATTACAAAGTGCAAACCACAAGAATCATCTCTATACTTTTGAAAAGCTAATCCATAATATCATGAGCAATAGTGATGATTGCATAGGTTGACTCTGACCACATGACTTCTTCAATTAGACACCTTTAGTCCCTCATAAGTTAGGAAAAAAATGTTAGTTATATATTAATTTCAAACATACTAATGAATAATAATTTTTTTTTCTTTTGTATTTTGTTTTCATTGTAAACATTAGTTTTTTTCAATTGATATTCTCTTTTGGTTTTTAATAATTTTGCTACAAAAGTCAAACGAGTTTAGCTTTTTTATTAGTTTTTATTTACATTTTTTCTTCAACTTAGTACGATGTTTGGTGGTTACATCTAATCCCTCGGGTTTTCCCCCTCGACTTTCTAATACGTGTCAATATATATTCGACTTCGTCTACTTTTTACGTCACGTGAGTGACTTAGTGTTATAAATTTGTGTTTTTTTACGTTTGTTTTTCGATTTTGGTTGTTGTTCGATTGCTACTTAAAACAATTTTATCCCCCCCCCCCGGGTTCCGCAACGTTGGTAGCACGATATTGCGCCTCCTGCCCCGCTGACTATTTTTAATAAACCACAAAAACCATCCATTTACTTTAGTCTTTAACAAAAAAGTTTGCTTTTCTAACACTCTTTTAAAAGAAATAAAATACGAGCCCATTTTATATTTTATAATACATTAATTAAATGCCGATTTCACATGGAACTCCATTACTTATTTACATATGGTTGTCAGGCTTAAGACCATATATTTTTTTCAAAATGTTGTTGACATCATGAGATTCCAGCAGCCTTTTTTTGCCACTCCTTTTCTAAATTTAGTAGCCAATTATGTGCATTTTACACATTAACAAAACGAATACATTTATTTATTACATAAGATTTTAAAAGTGTGTTGTTTAATAAAACTAAAATAACTATTTCATCTATTTTCTGCCTTTCAAAAAACATGTATTCTGTTTTTATGTTTCTATAATTAGCATGTTTATTATTTTACAGATAATTGACGAACTCTAGACCATAGTTAACAATTTTGATTTATTTAAGGTTGGATGGAATGGGTTTGAGTCAAGTAGACCGCTGCTATATGAGGTCTGGTCATGGTTGAACCTGAACCAAATGGTTGACATATGAGCTAGGTAGGAGCGGTTCGACTATATAAAAAATAAAAACCTTGTTTTTTAGGGCTTGGCTATGTTAGGTACGGATTCGATTCTTACTCTCTGATCACAATACCCTGAACTCTCAATCTCTGGAACCAAGGGCGTAGCTTTGTGGGGGCGGGAGGGGGCGGCCGACCCCCCGAACTTTTCGCTCAGTAGTGGAGAGTATGTGGTTTTCGTATAGAAATTTTTGGGTATATACGTTTTCGACCCCCCAATTTTATAGAAATTTTTTAGTATATACGTTTTAGACCCCCCGGTCAGAAATTTCAAACTTCGCCACTGTCTGGAACTTCTGTTGTAATTGTGTGATTTATGCGTTGTATAAATCTTATACAAAAATGTGTGTCATCATATTTACATGTGTTAGAATCTTGAATAAAACATTTTTTTTTTTTTAAAAGACCTAAATTTTAGCATCCGGGCATAAAATAGGTTGAGTTGGCCCTTGAGCTAGATTTTGGTTTGACGACTCCAATCAATTCCGACCAGGCCAAGTTCTATTTCCATAAATCTTATTGCTGATCAAATTTCCATAAACTTTATCGTATGGTGGGAGGATTACTTTAATTAAGTCGGTGTTGAACTCGCTTCCAACTTATTACTTTTCCTTGTTTAAAGCACCGTTAAAAGTTCTAGAATCATTGGATAAGATTAGGAGGGTGTTCTTTTGGGGTGGGTCGGAAGAAAAGGCCAAGATGAATTGGGTGGCGTGGGAAAAAACTATCGCTCCGGTAGAATTTGGGGGTTTGGGGTTCGGGTCTCTCAGAGATGCGAATTTAGCTATGTTAGCAAAGTGGTGGTGGCGTTTTAAAACGGAAAAGAAAGCTTTGTGGAGAAGGGTTATTTGGGCGATACATCATCGGCCAAGGGTTTGGTGTGATATTCCGGTCAAAAACTCGATTGCTGGACCTTGGAAGTGTATTATCAGCACTGAACAGGTTCTGTTGAATGCTGGCATTGACCTGAGACAAGCTATTTCAGCGGTTTTAGCAGGTGGGCAGAACATTTCCTTTTGGCTGGATATTTGGGCCGATTCTCTACCTCTCTATCTTAAATTCCCAGCTTTGTTTAAGTTAGAGTCGGTGAAAGAATGTTTGGTTGCTGACCGGATACATAGGGATGATAATGATATTGTGTTGAACTGGGCTTGGGCTCGGCCATTAGTTGGAGTGGAGGAACAAAATCAATTTCAGCAACTAGTTACTTTGATAGGCTGTCCTAACATGTCGGCTGGCTATGATGATTGGAGATGGCAATATGAAGCTAATGGAAACTTTTCTGTTGCAAGTATTAAGAAAGTGCTCAGCTCATATAATCGATCCAGGCCTGATAGTGTGTTTGAATGGAATAATTGGGTGCCCAAAAAAGTGGGTTTGGTGGCTTGGAGGGCGGATATGGAGAGGTTGCCGACGAAGCAAGCATTAGCGGCTCGGAATGTGCAGATTCAAGACCAGTTGTGCATGTTTTGTGGCGAATACGTTGAGACGTCGGAGCATATCTTCGTGTCATGTCACTTCGCTCAAGTAACCTGGATAAATTTAGCGACTTGGTGGGGTCTGTCGCCTATCATTGCTTTTGGTTTGAAAGATTTATTGACGGTACATGGTTCAATCTCGGCCTCGGAGAAAAAGCGGAAGGCGATACACGCTGTGGTTTTGGTGGCAATTTGGAACATATGGAAAACGAGAAACGATGCTCTCTTTAGAAATTTAACTCCAAACTGGGTGAAGATGTTGGACGAGATAAAAGCAATGGCGTATCTTTGGATAAAGTCTAGATCCAAAGCGGCGTCTTTAACATGGGAGGATTTGAGCCGGTTTAAATTTGGTGTTTAGTTTTGTTGTATTGTAGTAGTTTATATGCTTGGTGGTTATTGTATGGTGTAAAAACTGTTGTGAATTTGGCAGGTAGCATCTTGCTACAATAAATAAAAATTTTTGTCGGCCGTTCAAAAAAAAAACATATCATATTTATAATAAAAAAATTTGTGAAAATAAAAATAAAATGGTTTTCAAATACCCATTTCATTTATTATAATGTAGTATAAATATACATAATTACGTACATCAATAAAAGTATAAAACAGCATAAAAACAATTGACAGTATACAAAAAGCAATTATAAAGGTATTAAAGAACATACTGCCGACAAGTGGCTATTTTTCTATAAGGCTATAGGGTGTGGTCATTACTCTCATGATCATCATGACTCTTCATATAGGCGTCATGTTATCCATCTTTAATTCACCATTCAAAACCACTACCTTAATGATGTGGTCATGACCCAAACCACTATCCCTTTTATTTTTGTCTTAAAATTATCAATGGGAGCGTTGTGGTAATCGTCGTTTAGTTCATGGGAACCAGGGGCGAAGTATAGAAGGGGCGGGAGGGGGCGCCCGACCCCCGAACTTTTCGCTCAGTAGTGTTATATATGTAGTTTTCATATAGAAATTTTTTGGTGTATACGTTTTCGACCCCCCGGTTCTATAGAAATTTTTGGGTATATACGTTTTCGACATCTCGTCATTCGGGTCAAGCTTCGTCACTGATGGGAACCACCATCAATCAAGGAGGGCGTAGTGTACCATTTAATTAGTGGTCCTATATGAAAATAATGTTCCAATCCATACCCCCACACCTCATAGCCTAGATCCGGACGGGTTTTTGGTGGCATTCCGTTCATACTAATCCATTATTTTCTAAAGTCAACACTCAACATTATCTTTTAAATTATTATTTGATTTTTCTTTTTCTTTTTCTTATTTTTTAACGACAAATTTGGATAACTGACGGACTACTGCAGTATCATCGTGTTACCAGCGGAACCACCCGATTATATCCATCTACACCAGATAACAATGTTTATACATCAATTCAAAAGGAAACTCAATAAACTGAAAAAACCCAGTCAAATCTTTAAATTATAAAAGTATTTGCAAAAGTGGGGGTTTCCGACGAGTGACTCGACTTGATGACTTAAAAGTATTTGCATAGGTGTAACTTAATTATAAAAAAAAATAATAAACTAATATTCTAACTTGAGAATAGTAAAAAATCAAGTGTTCATTTTATTTTAATTAAAAAATTTCCAATATTTGGCATTTGTTAACTTAAAAAAAAATTAAATACATAATTTTTTTTTTCAACATTCCGAAGGTCCATAATAAGGTTACAAAGAGGTTCGGGACCAAAATGTTGAGTTTTCCGGCCAAAAGTGATTTTTCCGGCCAAAAAAAACGTTTTTCCGGCGACCAGAGACTAACGACGTTAGGGTTCTGATAGTCAGGGTCCATTGGAGGCCAATATGTTAAAAGTTAGGACTGCCAGTGGTTATTTTTAAAGTTGGAACTGTTGGCGGGCAACGACGAATAGTTGGGATTATTAAAATCCAATATTCCTTATTTTTATTCTATATTTTTTAATGTCCCATTTGAAAAATGGACAATATCTACAACTTGCTAGTCATTTCTATGATAGAATTAAGTGTTCATGTTGCATATTTACTATAAAGACGTGACAAAAATGATGTATTTGTCACATATATTATTGCCATTTGGTCACTGCATGAAACATGAGGTCCAACTTACTACCTTCAATTGTTCGTCATTTGCGCTTAGTCGTTATCGATTTTTGGGTTCAATCTGATCCTCACATCATCGATTATGATTTCCATTCTTCACCATCAAAAATGATTTCCCTTAGCAATCATTAGATTTTGATTTAAAGAACAAAGAGAGTCTTCTACTTGTAAGTTGTGTCAACATGATTAGAAATTTGTTCTTGTTTAGTTTTTTCTGCTTTTAAAGCGTATATGAGAACACTCGAGTGGAAGAACCAAATATCCCAATCAGTAAGCGTCGTAGGGAAAAAATCTAGAAACTAAAACCGAGATTTTTCGTCAAACCACAAAGACCAAAACAATTAAATCTAACAAATAACGATCAGACTCCAAACCTATTGTCGACAAGTCACCCAATATGTTTAGTAATTTTGAAATAAATTTAGTCCCCAAAATTTGTAAGCCACAAAATTTTAGGTTTGTTTTTTTCGTATGTATTTTACCTTATGGCCTGATTTGCAGCTACCACACCCCACATCTTGTCTTTATTCGGTTCCTTCTATGTTTGTGGCTGTCCAGTTTTAAAAATCAAGGATTTGCTAACCTGGATTTATCCTCTAAGGCCATGGGGTGTACTCTAACATCTAGAGTGTTAACAATGACATGGCATGTTAACTAACATTGCAAACCACTCCCTCTTTGTGTTAAAGTGCATTAAATGAGTTATGTGTTAACATGTTAACCCAATGTTAAGAGATTAAATTAATTATTATTTTCTTTTTTAGACAAAAACTAATGTTAAAGTGCATTAAATGAGTTATGTGTTAACATGTTAAACTATTTCCTTAGAGTGGGACAAAGTGAAATGAGGAAAAAAAGTTGATGTGTCACTTAGGTGGAGTTAAGCTAGGTTAAAGTATACCCAAAGGCCTAATATTGCGACATATGACGCTGACTAGACGCCTACTCATCACCTTGCTCACTCGCGCCTCCCCTCACTTGAGCCTGTTGTGGTTAACCTCTGCTCGCCCAAGCTACCACACCCCAAAACACCCACTCGCACAGGCTACCACGCTCACCTGAACTATCATGCTTGCCCAAGCTACCACCTTGTTGTCGTGTTTGCAAACGCTCACCCTTACCACAACGCACAGTCTTAAGACATTAATTATTCATAAAAATGAAAAAAAAAAAGGCTATAGAATTACCAATAAAATACTTTTGTAAAGGAGTATAGACAGGAGCTGGCAAAGGATGTAAAATCCAATGTCAATGGTGGCACAAAACACAACAAACATGAATTTTGGTTGGTAGGATATTTTATGTTGGTCCCTTGCTCACCAAACACATGGGCTAATCCATCCAAATCTAATCTATGGGAAGAAACAAAAACAAAAGAGTTAAATGCCATTTTAGTCTCTGTGCTTTGAGCCATTTTGCCAGTTTAGTCCAAAGGTTTCATTTTTAACCTGTGGGTCCAAAAAGGTTTCACAGTTGTCATTTTAGTCCACTGGGTTAACTTCATCCATTTTTTCTGTTAACGAGAAGGCCAATTCGGTCATTTTATATGGCTGAATTGCCCTTTTAGTTAACAGAATTACATACAAAATGACCGAATTGGCCTTCTCGTTAACAGAAAAAATGAATGAAGTTAACCAAGTGGACTAAAATGGCAACTGTGAAACCTTTTTGGACCCATAGGTTAAAAATGAAACCTTTGGACTAAACTGGCAAAATGGCCCAAACCACAGGGACTAAAATGGCATTTAACTCAAAACAAAAACAAAAAAGTGATGCATCTAGTACTATCGATATTTGATTAACTTAAATTGATGACACAAAACATGTTTTATGGAGTTACCACCGAATATAATTTGTCCACATGTGAACCTGCCCATCAACTACTAGCATTTCATATGACCTTTGAGAATTCTCACAAAAACTGAACACATCGACTAATCATTTAGGTTTTTTTTAACGGCCAATTAAATCAGCATATAAGCATCATCATGGATTGCCCTCAATCGAGCAAATGCATCCCCTCCTTCGTAACGGTCAGAGTTGGATGCATACTCGAGCCACCAAGCCACCAGTTCTGGGGAAAACCCGCCCGCCCGAAGGCCCACGGCGGTAAAACCCGGTTCGGCTCGGTTTGGAACTTCATTGCCACCACCAATGTTTTCAAAGTGATGCTAGTGTATGATAGGGGGAAAATAGTGTTTAGAACTTGTCAAGACAATCATTTAGGACTTTAAGTGTATCAAATAGTGTTTTCTCAAACTATATAAATAATAGTTTAGTTAATAATTAAAGAATTGTACATAAAATAATTTACATAGAACCATTTTTAAAGTTGTTTATGCTTTGTAACATTTACTTTTACTATGAGTTACACTTGAATATAAAGAAGATAATCGTGTATCATAAAAATAAGAAAATACATTTTTGTAGAATATACACACAAAAAAACATAGATAATTGTTCCATCTCTTCAGAAGCTTCCTCGGGGATATCTGCAGACAAAGAAGCACTGTTAGCCTTAACGCAGGAGGTGGCCTCCAGCGTTTTGACTCCGACGTGAGAATAAGTAATGGTTTCTCGAGAGTTAATAGGCTTAGAGAGAATAAGAGTGTAGAGTTTTAGAGAGAGGAAGAGTTGTGATAGGAATACCTTTGAGAGTTGTGAGGAGTCCCCTTTATATAGGCAGAGTTTTCTGCCTTTGGGGAAGCCTCCTCGACAGCTCACCTTCCAGATTGGGTAAGTCTTGTTCTCCAGGGTGTTGTCTGTGCGGATTGCCTTGCCTTTTTGTAAAAGTTTGAATTGTGTGTCTCTAAGTTATCTTTACATACTTTTGGATAAAGTTACATCAGTTTGACTTCGCAATCGTGAGACTTGTTATGTGTACAGTAACCGAGCTTCCAGCTGCTGGTCATCGTGTGACCGCTTCCTGCTTATCGCTTCCAGCTCCGCTGAGTGAAAGCTTTCAGGCACCCACGTCATAAGTTATCTATAAGGTAAACTAAAATATATTTTATAGGATAAGCGGGTACAAAAAATATATACTCGAATCGATTGCCTATATCCATATGTTGGGTATAAAAATATGTATATAAAGGATAAACAAGTACACTGATTATTCCATATGTCATAACAACATATATGAATTGTTCTGAAATTATTATATATGTATAATACAACAATAAACATGATTATTTTTTATTTTATTTGATTAGAATTGGCTTACACTCAACGTTTTGATTCTTTCAAAAGCTATTATCATTTTCATTTGTAAATTGGAAAATAAAATTCCATACACATATTACAAGAATATAAAGGTGGACGATCACCATATCTCTTACTTCCAAACTACCAACAACATTAGGACATCATTAAAGAATCTTCTTTAAACACATGCAATGTTCCTCTATATTGTAAGACAACTTTGTTTTATCCGTACCAATAAAATTCCAAGTTAGTATAGCTTCTAGTTCTAACAACAATATGTGTATTCATAAAGCATTTTTAGGGGCGTTATGTGGCAAATAGCGAAATGCATAAGAGAGGGGTTTATATGACTTTATATCATAAGAGGGTGTAGTGGTAAGGGGTTATATAACCCATTCAATTATACATACATATGTATGTACATATATGTGTGTGAGTGGGGGGAAACATAGTGCAGAGGATGACGCCACGGAGAGGATAACGGGAGATGAAAAAACTCACCCCATAACGCCCGCCGTAGTAGTGTTGGTGGCGCTATAGGGGCGCCATATTCAAATTTGGCATGATATAACGTGCCATTACAGGTGGCCTAATACATTACAATACAAAGTTATTTTTTAACACAATCAATTGTGTTGCAATTTACAATGTAAACAAAATAATCGCTCCAATGAATCAAAACACATGTGAATATCACTACGTCGTCCGATTCTAAGGAGTCGGGTCATAGACCCGACTCATCAAATAACGTTGACCACTTCGATTCGCGGGTCAAATAACCATCCAAATGGTCCAACTTAATCCATCACTCAAAGGCCCACTCCAAGATTTTGACTTGCTAAGTCACATCTAACCTCAGCCAACCCGACCCGAGAATTTGCAAGATCAAATTCCATCCACATGTTTTGTTGATGGTGGTGTCCGATCACATAAGCTTCAATCCCTAAAAGATCCGAATTCCCAAATGTGAAACAATGTATTTCATCATTCCCTTTAATCAAACCGGGTACTCGAACCAACAACTTCTCACCCGAAACACTCATTTGGGCGCCCCGAAACATCATGGTAACACTAGGTAACACGGGTAACCCGCCCCGTGTCGGGTCAATCCGGTAACAAAGGTCCATTGCACCTTGGAATACAAAATCCGGATCCTCATAAACCCGTAAAACCGCTTTAGTTTGGTTCAAATACTCGTTTCTCAAAGCGGTATAAACTGGCCCGAGAAGGAAAGTAAACTGGGTACCCGAGTCCACCATAGTTTGACCCGCACCCGTGTGATCGGGTTCATAAACCGATTTCGGCAAACCCAAAACCGTCTCCGAAACTTTAATCCCTTCAAGCTGAACCGTGTACGCGACCCGGTCGAAATAAGGTAACGGCGTCGATATGTTAACTAACGGCGTGTAACTCAACGGTTCGAGCCACGACACATTAACCTCCCCGAACACTAAAACCCCGGTCGAGTCCCGACCCGATATACAATACGAGAACTTCGGGTAACCCATTTGCGTAACAAACGATAACGAACCTCGGTTCATACCCAATAATCCGGTGGACTTCGAATCCTCATCCGGGTCGGAGCTTGACCCGGTATCCATACACCCGAATACAATCCGGGTCGGGTCAAAATCCGCAAACCGAAACGTATCAATGGCAAGATTACCCTCGACTGAAGTGGCGTCAGCGTACGACACAATGACGTGGCAGAGGTTTTTCGGGTCACATGAAGCGGGTAAGATGAAGTCTCGGGTTCGGGTCGTGCAAGTCGGGTGAGAACAAACAACCGGGGCGTAGGATGTGGAGTTTAACGGGTCGAACCATAATGGTGTGGTGGGTGTTTGTTTGCACCGGAGCCACGTCAGCTCGCTGCCGGTGTCCAGAACCACCACCACTTGCTGCGGCGGCGTACCGACGGCGAGGGCCACCGTTAAAGAAACATTGTGGTTGAAAGAAAGCTTGTTTGGTGGGTTTTGACCCGACCCGGATGGTATTTGTTGAATCTTTAGTGGTAAGATTAAAGTTTTAGTGTAAATTGAGGTAAAAAAGGATGAGAAGAAAAGGTTATATGTGAGAAAGAGATAGAAAGAGGCCATGGGGAGGGCTAGAAAGAGAGATGGAGGATGTATACATGTTTAATGGTTTTGTGTGTGTGGAAAGAATAAAATGAGAACCACCTTGAGTTGTGATAATTATGATAACCAAGTCTTCCAAATGGTATTTCCTAAGTTTTTTTTAATAAAAAATCTTAAAAAATCACTTGTTTCAGTAAAAACATAAAAAAATGTCGCATGCAAAAATTTACATCAGGTATAAAAAAAATTCATCGTCGTAACAAAATTTACATCAGGCGTATGCAAAACTTACATTAGGCATAACTACCAACTCGACAATTTTTTTTTCTTTTTTTATAGATGTGTTTATAATACTTTCATCTATGATTGTGTAAAATTTTTTGGCCCAACTCGCATGAGAAATAGGAGTTTTCATCTGGGCTGGCAAATCGTGTCTTATCAGGTTTAACAGGTATCTAATAACGCGAACAACAAAAATTTTAAACATAAATACGACTTGTTTAACTACTTTATATCCAATGTGGCAATGTCTATAAGACACGTGTATATTTTATGCACCTAGAAGGAGAAATAATGGATCCTAACTTTCAAATTTTGTTTATTTTTAAAAACGTAAAAGCTCACATGATGTACTTTTCTGTTACCGTGTCTTAGTAGGTTACCGAAAGGTTACCTATTGCCAGCCCTAGTTCTCATGATTCTTACAACTCGTGGTGGTTCTTAATTCAACTGAAACATACACACACACACCCCCCTTAGTTAAAGAAATCCAGAAAACTACATCTTCACCATCCATCTCACATGATCATTCATGGATATTAAAAAAGGTACAAAAAGTTTTTTTCACACAAATGTACAATCTGACAAAAAAGTGTAAAGGGTTACAGTTTTCTATCTCCTCTCTCATCTGACAGAAACAAATGTGACAGCTGCATTGTTAGTGTTGGGATTGAACCCTACCAGAGGAACAGATAATTAAAGCCAAAACTGGATCAGCGCAGTGGATCCAGAATAAGCAGATGTTGCATACAAGTCTCTCCCCTTGAAAGTGATTTCAACATCTGCTGACCTCCAATCTACTGATCGTGCAAACTGCTGACCTCCAAACTGCTGATCAAGTAAAGACCTGATGGAAGACTAAAGCTCTGACTGTTCAATCTACTGCCTTGAGTCAAGCACTGCTGATCCGGACAAGTACTGCTGGGTTCATAGCAGTGGAAGGTTGCAGCAGTTATTAGATGTCTTTTGTGTAATGAAATGTAATAGCAGTAGTTAGTATAGCAGTGTTTGTATTGATCAGAGGTTAGAGTTTGTTAGGAGGTTAGATGTCACTTTCATGGTGACGTCAGCTTAGATGCTCAGTGGTTTGCTAGTGCCTATAAATAGAACAGTGCTCTGTACTGTTCTATTAGCTCTTTGCAACAATCGTCTTCTCTGCACGAACAAACACTGAGCTCTGGCTGAGGGGGAGTTTGCATTAAACATTGCATTGTAATCGTAATTGAAATAAATTCAATCTTTCGGTTCTTTGTGAAAAGTGTTTGATCAAAGCAATACTCTCGTTTGATTGTATGCAAAGTTTGTCTCCATCTTAATTCCGCTGCACAACTCATCCATCTTCATTCTAATTCAAACGCAAAATACAATCAAAACCAAACTCAGATCCAACCATTGGTATCAGAGCTTGGACAGTCAAATTTGATTTAACAATCATTTTGACATAAATAGTTCAGCTCATAATCGTTGATATCGATAGTTTGTTCGGTTTGTTGAAAAACAGAGTAAGGTTTAATCACCATTAAAGTTGATTAATCAGTGCCTGTAAAACAACCAGGATGACGTCACAATCACAAGATGATAAGAATAACATTGGCTCGCTTTTTAAACCACCCATGCTTAAACGTAATGAATACAACATCTGGGAGAGAAGGATGGGTCACATCCTTGCTCAATAGAACACTGGATGTTGGAGGTCTGTTGTTTTTGGTCCCCATGTTCCTATGGTGCCAAGTGCTGAGGATGCAAAGAAGTTCGTTCCTAAACCATCTGAAAACTATACTGAAACTGATTTTCAAAAGTTCGAACTCGATGCCAAAGCATTTAGCATCATAGCATCTGCATTACCAAATGAGATCTATGCTGGACTGTTACATTGTAACAGTGCTAAAGAGCTATGGGATGCGTTGAAGGAACAGTTTGGGGGGATTGAAGAAGTCATTGAAAACAATAGGGAAATTCTGAATCAGCAGTATGAAACATTTTGTCACATCAAGGGTGAATCATTGACTCAGCAGTTTGAGCGATTCAGTTGTCTCATAAGTGAACTAAGGCTTGTTAAAGTAACTTTTCCAAATTCAACTCAAAATAGCAGGTTCCTTAGGTCACTACCAGAAAAATGGGACACCATAGCTTTTGTCACTAGAAACTCTGCTGAGTTCAAAGATCTGACCCTGACCCAACTTCATGGTAGACTCCTGACCTATGAGAGGGAGTTGAACCAGAAAAAGAAGTTGCAAGAGTCTGGCAAAGTTACTGATGATTATTCATTCGGTAGCACAGCTCTTTTTGGTCAGGAAGAATCTGGTAGCAGTGGTAAGGATCAGGGTTATGATCACTTTATTGATATAACTGCTGGTGGAAATTTTAGCAACCCTGATCCTCACTCTGCAAATTATGCTTTTACTGCAAATTGTGAGAACCAGATGTCAGATAATTTGTGCTTTGAACTCAATGATTTGCAACATTTTGATCCCACTGACTTAGAAGAGATGGACATTTTGCATCAGTTGGCTTTGCTTAGTGTAAGAACAAGCAAATTCTACAAAAGAACAGGGAGAAAATTCCCAGGGTTACATGGGAATTTAAGGGTAGGGTTGGATAAATCGAAAATCAAGTGTTACAAGTGCAATAGGCTAGGTCATTTTGCTAGGGAATGCAGGAGTCAAACTACTGGTCCTATAATAACTCATCCCAGCTCAAACCCTAGACCACAAAATCAAAGCACTGTGCACTATACCCAATATACCCCTGCAGCCCATGTTAACACTGCTCACTATGTTGCTACCCCTGTGCCTGTGCATTATGTCCAAACCACTGTTCCACAAATTCAGTATGTTCAAACCCCTGTCCCCCAGTCACAAGTGCAACCTGTTGCACCTCAAACAGCTGCTCCAGCAGTGGTACAACCAGATCAGCAAAGCTTTTTCACTCAAGGCTTTGTTGACTGGAGCAACATGCCTGATGAGCTTGGTGATGAAAATTTTGCACTCTATGCTTTTAATGAACCTTCTAATGATGAATTTTGTTTGATGGCATTAGAGTCAATACCATAGGGGGTTGAAACTGAAGGTGAACAGCTAAGTGATGAAACAGTGGATGTTGTGACTGAAGCAGTTATTAATGCAGTTGCTGGTGAACTGCTGTTGGGAGAAAATTCAGAAACCCTGATTGAACCACTGACAGATCCCTGGTCCAAAGAGGACAAAGAAGAAGAAGAAGAGAAGAAAGCTGGTGAGAAAGAAGTAAGAGCTGATGATGAAGAAAATCATCAATGTGATTGTGCAATGATGGCTGCTGCCAAGGTATCTCCTCAAGTTCTTGAAAAACTGTGTTCTGACAATTGCATTATTGCTTTTGCTAACATCAAAGAGGTAAATGAAAACCTTCGGGATAAAATCTTAACTGATGAAGTCAAATTTGAAAGATCTTTAAAAGAACTTAAAAACAAATTGACTGAAAAAGAAAAAGAGATCAGCTGTCTGAAAGAAGAGCAGAGCATAACCAAAACCCAACTCCAAACTATGGTAGAAAAATACAAACTTTGCAAAAAGGAGTTGGAGTCCACCCAGATCACCTGTGAAAAATGGGTGGAATCATGCAAAGGGTATGAGGTTATGCTTGAAAAACAGATTAAAAGCAATGTAAAATTTGGTGTTGGTTATAGAAAACATGATGATGAAAACACTGCTTTTGAAAAATCTGTTCAAACCACTGATGTAACAACTGAGTTCATCCCCACAAACAAGAATGGCCAAGAAGTGAAAATCACTGATAAACTTGGTAACAAAATCACGCTTGACAGACCAATGAGATCCTCTACTTTTGAGGAGATTGAGAAATACCAGTTTAAACCCACATGGTCTGATGAGTATGATATTCTTGAAAACTTCAAGCCCATGGACTTTACAACCACTGACAGTGTTAAAGCTCCAAAAGAAAAAGTCATTCCTCTCAAGGACATCCCAACAGAGGTTAAAAACTCTGTTGCAAAGGAGTCCGAAAAGAGAAAGAAGAAAGAAAAGGTCAATAACTTGTTTTGTGAATTTTGTGAGAAAAGAAATCATCTAACAAAAGACTGTTTTCATTTAAAAGCTTATGACCTAAACAAAACAAGTGTCATTGTTCCTGCTGAAAGTTGCATTGTCTATGGTAAATCAAACCACAAAACTCAAGCATGTGTGTATCTCAAAAACTTTGATGTGAAAAAGAATGAATACACTGCTAAAACATCCTTGAGTCCATCAACATCATCTGTAAAATTCACCAAGAACCAACCACTGTTTGTGCCAGTTCAAACAACTGTCACAAAACAGCTGAACCAAACATCTGTCAAAAGAGATGTTCAGGTTACTGATGCACCCCCTGCCAACCAGTTCAGAAGAGGTAAGGGACAACCATCTTACCAAAGGATTCCACACGTTTATGAGACCTACAAAAGGCCCTCTAAACCTAAAGTGAATAGGCATCTTTTTGGTTATCAACAGGTGATTGGTTAAGACCCCCAACATTGGTTAGCAAGAAACAGTCCTAAAACTGTCCAAACCCCTGACTTAACCACTGTCCATCAATCTGCATCCATCCCAGACACTGTTGAGACCCCATCCAAAGCCTTATTGGCTTTGGAAACCCTAATGAACTAATCCTTTTACTTCATGTGCAGGGAGCTTCTGCCTGCTTAGATAGCCTCTGGTATGTTGATAGTGGAGGCTCCAGGCACATGACTGGATGTAAAGCCCTACTCAAAGATTTCAAAATTCATGGAGGGGTGATATATCCTTTGGGAATAACAGTAAAGGGAAAGTTATGGGGTCTGGTACAGTACAATCTGGAAATGTAAAATTTGAAAATGTCAATCTGATAGACAGTCTGAAATTCAACCTCCTGAGTGTTTCACAAATGAGTGACAAGGGGTATGGGTCATTCTTCACAAAGGAGTGTTGTAGGACTGTTGGACCAGAAATGGTCAAAAAGATTGAAGCAATAATAAAAACTGGTGAAACAAAACTTGTTGCTCAAAGAAGTGGCAATGTTTATGTTGTTGATATGTCAAAAGAGTGTCCCAGAGCTGATGCCTGTCTATTCTCAGCTGCCTCTAACAAAGAGATAGAACTTTGGCACAGAAGACTGGGGCACACAAATCTTAAGACAATCACTGAAATTTCAAAAAATGGTTTGGTACGAGGCCTACCACAAAAATTGTTTTCATGTCCTGAGCATTGTGTTTCCTGTTTAAAAGGAAAGCAACATAAAAGCTCCTTCAAGTCCATTGAAGAGTCCAAAACAACCCAGTGTTTGCAAATGCTACACATGGATTTGTTTGGCCCAGTTCAAGTCATGAGTCTCAAGAAAAAGAGATATTGTTTGGTTATTATTGATGACTTCTCTAGGTTTACATGGACTTTCTTTTTACACTCAAAAGATGAGACTGCAGGCATTTTGCAAGACTTTGTGACACAGGTTGAAAGCAATTTGACCTTCCAGTAAAAGTCTTCAGGAGTGACAATGGCACAGAATTCAAAAATAAGGAGTTGGATGCCTTCTGTGTGAAGAAATGGATTGTAAGGCAGTACAGCATCCCTAGAACACCAGAGCAAAATAGGGTAGTTGAAAGAAAGAACAGAACTTTGATTGAGGCTGCCAGAACCATGCTTGATGATTCAGGTTTGCCATTAACTTTTTGGGCAGAGGCAGTAAACACTGCTTGCTATGTCCAAAACAGAGTTTTAATAAACCCCAGGCACAAAAAGACTGCCTATGAAATTCTGTATAAAATCAAACCACTGATCTCATACTTCAAGGTATTTGGCTGCCCATGCTTTATTTTGAACTTAAAAGATTCCATTTCAAAATTTGCAGCCAAAATTGACTGAGGTTATCATCTGGGATACTCAACCACTGCCAAGGCCTACAAAGTGTTTAATACACGGACCAAGGCAGTGGAGGAGACCTTGAATGTAAAGTTCAATGAACTTTCATCAATGAAAATCCCAGCAAATCCTACAGATCTGTTTGATCTTGATAAATTCACTTTTGAAAATACTGCTGTCAAGACTAACAGTGCAGGTCCATCAGAGGATACTGTCACACCCTTTTCTGCGACGGAAGCACGAGGTGTGATCATGAAAGGTTCTCATTGCATACGAAAGGTAAACATACTACATGCTCAAAAATAACTTCAAACATTACATTACTGAAAACATATGTCAAGTGTTTACAACACGAGATAGCATATTGTCTTAAAAGTCACAACTTTATTTAACGATAAACAAAGCGACATCCACGAGCATGAGTAAGACCACGCGCACATCCATCCTAGTTACCTGAAATACATGTGAGTTTTGGAAAAACGTCAACATAATGTTGGTGTGAATTCATGCAGTTTTTGTGTTTCACGTTTGTATACTTTGTATGAAAACATAGTTGGTGTCATGTATAAATCAAGTTTTCATATATATAAATCAAGTTTTCTTGAGTACCCCACGTACTTCAAGTATAAATTAAGTTTTCTTGAGTACCCCACGTACTTCAAGTATAAATTAAGTTTTCTAGAGTACCCCAGGTACTTCAAGTATAATTTAAGTTTTCTTGAGTACCCCACGTACTTCAAGTATAAATTAAGTTTTAGTATGGTATGAATCTTATGTAAGTAAAATATTCCTGTAAGTATCAGGATTGTTAATGGGTTGCAAAGCCATTAACATGTGACACGACATAGGAAGTCACCAAACCTTAAGCATTTTTCTAGTTGGCATATTCTGAGACACACAAGCACTACTCGATTCTCGCCCTCACCGAGAGTGTGGCTGCCCGACACCCGTTAGATCTAACTTTTTGTTCTGTGGTCTAGGTATATTGTTGATTAATGGTGCTTCTGTACCCTATTCGTGACACGATTTCTCGCATCATTTCTCATAACGCCTCATACTTGGTTCTCGTTCTCACCAAGTGCGCTTCTCGTATTCTTATATCTCGTCACACTTGGTTCTCGTTCTCACCAGGTGTGCTTCTTGTTATCATACCATTTGTAAACATAGTAATATTTGTACATGTATTTCACCCCCGAAGTTATAAAACTGAAAACAGTTAAGAGAAAAGGGGGAGCATGAACTCATAACTTTGCGTTCCTTGCGTCGTAAACTTCACCGGATTTGCTTAATTAACGTCGTAACCTATACGCGTTTTCTTAACGTTAGTCACTAGACTTGTGTCGCACAAGTACAGTCACTCTCTTTTGTGTATATATTCTTGTGTTAAAAATATTTTATATTTTTAACTAAGTGTCTTACTTATATTATTTTCTCAAAAATAAATATAAGCTTTTTGTATTTTGCACTTTGCACTCGAATTATGTATCTTGTATGTTGTATGTGTATTTTTGTGTTTATACTTCTCATGAGTATTTAGTGTATTTTTAAGTCTTAATACACTAGCACGTATAACACATACTATATACACTTAGCACAACAGTTGTTGATCAAATAATATATATTTTTCTCTAAAAAATATACATACTTAACATGATTTTTAATCTTGAAGAAATCACCATTTCTTATCACCAAAAATTAGGGAAACCTTGGTAATATTTTTAAATACATTTTTAGGGAATAAGTTTCTCAAAAACTTATATTTTCTAAGTGTCAAAATTTATAGAAATTTTGACAGAGTTTCCCCTAAAAATGGAGGTTTTCCATGTTTTCAAAACATGTGTTTATTTTCTTTTAAAATCAACAACAATATCAACAACAATCAACAACAACCTTTATTTATCAAACTTGTCAAAACAAGCATATATCACAACTTATGAACTTGAAAGTTTGTAAAAATATGTAGTAACTTACTAGCACATTTAGTAAATCTTGTTACCCTTAAAAATAAGTTTAGTTTCTTAAAAACTTTATTTTTAAAGAGTATGTATTTTCACATCTTCTAGTCATGAATTTCAAAAGTATTTCTTTGTGGAATTTTCTTTCTACACAAGTGTTTATACACTTGTTTACTTACTAAAAATGATTTTAGTTCATGTAAGGTCCAGGTTTTAACAAAACTAGCATTTTCCGCTTGGTTCTTCCAAAAACCACTTGTAGATCTTTAGATCTACATGTTTAGAGTCTTATTTTACAAGAAAAATTACTTTTACTCAAGTTCATGTTTCATGAGTGGAAGGGTTCATCATCTTTCACATCTCTAGTACTAACATACTACTAGTTCATGTTCTTGAACATGAACTAGTATGGTTAGATGATGATTCATCCCACTTCTAGCAACAAACAACATCACATAATCACAACTAGATAAGTTTCACAAGATTTACACCACTAGTTTCTTTTTATCCAACATATTCATCTTATTTCCAAGACTTTAAGTTATGTTCTTTAGTGTTCTTAGTTTTTAACCATTAAATCACCTATTAACCACCATAAACAAGAACAAGGTGAAGATTTGAAGCACTTACTACTAGTACAAGGCTAGGGAAGTTCAAGAGTGCAAATGAGGTGGATAAAAGCAAATGAAGAAAGTTCTTGAGTTTCCGAAAGCACCGAGCTTCGTTAGTGACCTTCTTACACCACCAAAACACCTTGGATTGCTAGGAAGTGGATTGAAAAAGATGGAAGTGTGTGTGTGTGTTGGTGCCGTGAGCTTAGAGGGAGATATGAGAGAGTTTTCTTTTTTTTTTTGTTGAATGATGAAGATGAAGTGAAGTCTAGTGGTTTTTAAAGAAATCCTCCAACATCTCCTTAACCACTAGGTTTTATGTCTTCAATTGTACATAGCATATCAAATAAACAATTGAAAGAAATCATGGGGTGTCCCCCACTCTCACACAACCGGTTATGGGGGGGGGGGGTCCTAGTTCCATTTCAACTTCCAAGTTACAATCCTAGTTAGCTTTCAAGTATAACAAATCTAGTGTTAAGAGTGTTATTTAATGTATAGTGTGTTAGGGTATTCGGGGACCCTAACTAGCTTAGAAAAATAAAAACAATGCTTCTAGCATTATTTTGGTGTTCCAGGTATTGTCCGGTTGTTCGGTTAGATACCGATTCGTTAAAGTGCTAAATCACACCTTTTTAGTGTCTTTTAAGTACCTTTTTGTATCCTTTCAGTTCCCAACACTTAGGGAAGTATTCTGGATGATAAAACAACATTTCTGCTTAATATTCATATGTCTAAAAGCTGTTTAGAGCCGAATTTACTAAAATTCTGCACTTAAAGTGCGTTTCGGGTGCATTTTAGTGCTTATTTTTGCTTCCGGAGAGTATATATATTAAACCCTTGTATGTACTCTTGGGTTTTAATGTATTTTTGTTGTTGGACCTACACCTAGGCTCCAATTTTATTGTCTGACTGCTTTCTGCAGTTCTGTTGACACAGTGTGTCTTACCGGTGAGTTTACTAGTATTTCTGACGCAACGCTCTCGTTTATGCATGAAGCAATATTTTGTAGTATACAACGTGCATGAATTCACTTGCTTAGTATGTGTTCAGATAATGCTGACAATTAAACTCATAATTGCAGTCATTAACTAATGATTAAAGTGTACGGAAATTACCGGTTTGGTGCCAGTTGTCACAGTCTCCCCCCGTTAAAAGAATTTCGTCCCGAAATTCAGGCTGAACTAACTCTCGCTGGAGTCTTCTTGAATAGGTGGGGATACTTTTATTTGAACTGGTCTTCACGTTCCCATGTGTACTCGGGTCCGTGCTTAGAGCTCCAACATACTTTGACAAGTTTCACACTGCTCCTCCTAGTCTTGTTGACTTTCCAGTCGGTAACCTCAACGGGTTGTTCTGTAAATCGGAGGGTGTCGTCAATATGCACTTCATCCATCGGGATGATCACGTTTTCTTGTGTTGGACTCTTCTTGAGGTTGGGTACATGGAACGTATCATGTACTCCCTTAAGTCTTCCGGTAATTCCAACTTGTATGCCACGGTACCAATTCTTTCCAATATTCTGAATGGTCCGATGTATCGTGGATTCATATTTCCACGTTTTCCAAATCTTACTACGCCCTTCCAAGGTGAGACTTTTAACAATGCTTTGTCTCCCACCTCGAATTCTACTGGTTTTCTCTTCAGATCAGCGTAGCTCTTTTGTCGATCTCGAGCCGCCTTAATGCGCTCTCGGATCTGCGCAATCTTGTCGGTTGTCTCTTGTACAAGTTCAGGACCAACCATACGTTTATCTCCAGCATCTGCCCAACCTAAGGGCGATCGGCACTTGCGGCCATACAGGGCTTCGAACGGCGCGGCTTTTATGCTCGTATGATAACTGTTATTGTAGGAAAACTCAACTAAAGGTAGATGAGTATCCCAGCTGCCGCCTAGATCCATGACACATGCGCGAAGCATATCTTCTAACGTTTGTATAGTCCGTTCGCTCTGGCCGTCTGTTTGTGGATGGAAGGCCGTGTTTAGATCTAATTGAGATCCAAAGGCTTCCTGAAATGATTGCCAGATTCTTGAGACAAAGCGTCCATCTCTGTCTGAAATGATCGAGATTGGCATTCCATGACGTGCCACAATTTCCCTTAAGTATATCCCAGCAAGCTTTCCTGTGCTGCCTTTTTCTCGGACCGGTAGGAAGTGCGCAGACTTCGTTAATCGATCGACTATCACCCATATCATATCGTGCCCTCTCGGGGTCCTGGGTAATTTCGTGATGAAGTCCATCGAGATTTGCTCCCACTTCCACATGGGTATCTCTGGTTGTTGTAGTAGGCCGGACGGTTTCTGATATTCTGCCTTAACCTTGGCACAGGTTAGGCATTTTCCAACATAAACAGCCACGTCGCTTTTGAGTCTCGGCCACCAATAGTATTCTTTCAAATCTTGATACATTTTATCTGATACTGGATGGATCGAGTATCTTGATTTGTGCGCTTCGTCAAGAATGACTTCTCGTATGCCGCCATAGAGTGGAACCCAAATACGCTTCTTGAAGTATAAGGCTCCCTCTTCATTTGGCATCATGTATTTCAACATACCCCGGAGGTATTCAGCTTTACGGTTTTCTCCTTTAAGAGCTTCTTGTTGTGCATCACGAATGCGTGCAGTGAGGTTCGTTCGAATGGTCATTTCCAACACTCGAACCCTTAGGGTCTTAACCCTTTCTTTTCGACTTAGTGCGTCCGCTACAACGTTTACCTTTCCAGGATGGTACTTAATCTCACAGTCATAATCGTTTAGTAGCTCGACCCATCGTCGTTGGCGCATATTCAATTCCTTCTGATCAAATACGTGTTGTAAGCTTTTGTGATCTGTGAAAATTGTACATCGAGTACCATATAGATAGTGTCGCCAGATCTTCAAGGCGAATACCACTGCGCCCAGCTCCAGGTCGTGAGTGGTATAGTTTCTTTCATGTACCTTCAATTGTCTTGAAGCGTAAGCGATGACTTTCTGGCGTTGCATGAGCACGCATCCCAAGCCTCGTCGTGAAGCATCACAGTATACCACGAAGTCTTCAGTGCCTTCGGGTAATGATAGTATCGGTGCATCGCATAGCTTGTTTTTGAGTAGTTGGAAGGCTTCTTCTTGTTTGTGACCCCAATCGTATTTCTTGTCTTTCTGAGTAAGGGTCGTTAGCGGTTGAGCTATCGTTGAGAAATTCTCGATGAATCGCCGATAATAGCCCGCTAAGCCCAAAAATTGTCGGACTTCAGTCGGGGTTTTGGGGGCTTCCCAATTCTTTATGGCTTCTATCTTGGACGGGTCTACATGAATGCCCTTCTCATTCACAACGTGACCAAGAAATTGTACTTCGCGAATCCAGAATTCGCATTTCGAGAACTTTGCATAAAGCTTCTATTTCTTCAGTAGTTCGAAGATGGTTCTGAGATGTTGCTCGTGCTCTTCTTTCGTTTGCGAGTAAATCAGGATATCATCGATAAATACAATCACGAATTTATCGAGATGTGGTTTGCATACGCGGTTCATCAGATCCATAAAGACCGCTGGTGCATTCGTCAGCCCGAATGGCATCACGAGAAATTCGTAGTGCCCATAGCGTGTTCTGAATGCAGTCTTTGGTACGCTTTCCTCTTGGATTCTCAGCTGATGGTATCCAGATCGAAGGTCGATCTTGGAATAGTAGCTTGATCCTTGCAATTGATCAAATAAGTCATCAATCCTCGGTAGCGGGTACCGATTCTTGATAGTGAGCTTGTTTAGTTCCCTGTAATCGATACACATCCGCAGTGTTCCATCCTTCTTCTTTACGAATAATACTGGAGCTTCCCAGGGCGAGAAGCTTGGCCTTATGAATCCTTTATCCAACAACTCCTGGAGTTGTGTAGATAATTCTTGCATTTCGGATGGCGCAAGTCGATAGGGAGCCTTGGCTACAGGAGCGGCTCCTGGAACCAAGCCTATACGGAACTCGACTTATCGTTGCAGAGGTAGTCCTGGCAGATCTTCAGGGAACACATCAGGAAATTCCTTCACCACAGGAATGTCTTCGAGTTTCGGCTCCGCAACCTTCTTATCTACAACGTGTGCTAGGAAGGCAACACATCCTTTCCTTAAGCACTTCTGTGCCTTCATGCAACTGATGATTCGAAGAGGCGCGTCTCGTTTTTCTCCATGCACGATGAGAGTTTCACCATTCGTTAAAGGGATGCGAATGATTTTCTCATGACAAATAACTTCAGCTTTGTTCTTGGACAACCAGTCCATTCCGACTACTACATCGAAGCTACCCAATTGAATAGGTAAGAGGTCGATGCCAAATCTTCGTTCACCAAGTTCTAATGTGCAGCCTCTAACAACTTCGCCCGATTCAGCGAGTTTACCATTGGCTAGTTCTATGGAACAAGGAATTTCTAATCTACTAGATTCTATTCCAAGCATGCGTCTAAATTCCACAGACATGCAGCTAAATCGGCGCCAGTGTCAAATAATATGGGTGCAAAGTGATTGTTAATGAGAAACGTACCGGTGACCACATTAGGGTTCTCGCGTGCTTTCCTTGCCCCAATCACAAACGCTCGAGTCTGAACGTTGTTTCCCCTTGGGCAATTTTTCTTGAAATGGTCCATGCTTCCACAACTAAAGCATCCTTGGCTTTGCCCAGCTCCATGGCCATTCCGGTTACCATTGCCATTCCCATTCTTTCCTCTTCCCCAACAGTTTTCTGCTTGGTGACCCAATCTACCACATTTGTCGCACCTTGGAATACGACAAGCTCCTTCATGATGAAACTTACATTTTTGGCATTTAGGCATGGAGCCTTGGTATGCCTTGGTTGTAAGGGTCTTCGCCTCCTAAGACGGGTTAGCGTCACGCTTCTTGTTGTTGAAACCTTTGTTGTTACGAGTTGCTTGATTCAGATTCGAATGCTTTCTCTTCTTATCACCGGACGACTCAGCATGTGTCTCGGTCTTCTCTGTTGGGTTCAGTGATAACTTCTTCATACGAACACAATCTTCAGTCAGGCTGACAGCCAGAGTTACAGCCTCGGTGATCGTTTGAGGTTTGGCCGAAGTTACCATGCGACGAAACTCTGGGGCCAGTCCCCAAATGTAGCGTTCAACACGCTTAAACTCAGGAGTCACCATGTAAGGAAGTACTCTAGACAGATCATGGAACCTTCGAGTATAACCATTAATGTCAGCCTTCGAGTATAACCATTAATGTCAGCACCTTCCATAGTCAAGTGCCAGAACTTGGAGTTCAGCACGAGAGCAATACTTCTCTCTCATTCTTTTCTTCGGTTCCTCCCAGGTTAGGCCATACGCGGCATCATCGACCAAGATTTGGGCTTGCAAGTTCCACCAAGTTAGAGCTTCATCGACAAACAATCCAGTAGCAAAAGTGACTTGCTGATCCGCGGTACACTTGCTCATGCGGATAGCAGCTTCAGTCTTCTCCGCCCAGCGTACAAATGCTACTGCACCTCCTGTGCCGTCATAGTTCATCGGCTTGCAGTCGAGGAACTGCTTGAAAGTGCAGCCTGGAGCTGCATTGCCTTCAGATGAATCTCCGTTCCCATTACGTCTAGCGTTGCTTGGGCCGCCACTGTCTTGAGTTCGGTTTGCCTCGTACTAGGCGATAGCAGCGGAGATCCTTTCTTCCAGTAGAGCCTCCAGCTCTTCGACAATTCTTGGCAGTAGGGGAGGAGGAGGTTGGTCACGAGCGTTCACAGCTCTTCTGGGTGCCATGTTCTGAAGAACACAACCCAATAGGGTTAGACATTTGTTTGATATCGTCATACGAGATAGTAGTAGTATATATATATACACAAGTATATACCACATAAGTGACATCAAACAATTTTTACTCTAGCAGAGTACTTAGTAGGCTTGCACTGAGGGAAGCTATACGTGACAAGACTTGCTGTGGTTTCTGTGCACTGAATTCCATAATTATGTATGCATCCATAATTACGTAACTCCTTGCACAGTCCGCATAGTTCGTTTCATCTCGTTCTCACCAAGTGCGCTTCTCGTATTCTTATATCTCGTCACACTTGGTTCTCGTTCTCACCAGGTGTGCTTCTTGTTATCATACCATTTGTAAACATAGTAATATTGGTACATGTATTTCACCCCCGAAGTTATAAAACTGAAAACAGTTAAGAGAAAAGGGGGAGCATGAACTCACAACTTTGCGTTCCTTGCGTCGTAAACTTCACCGGATTTGCTTAATTAACGTCGTAACCTATACGCGTTTTCTTAACGTTAGTCACTAGACTTGTGTCGCACAAGTACAGTCACTCTCTTTTGTGTATATATTCTTGTGTTAAAAATATTTTATATTTTTAACTAAGTGTCTTACTTATATTATTTTCTCAAAAATAAATATAAGCTTTTTGTATTTTGCACTTTGCACCCGAATTATGTATCTTGTATGTTGTATGTGTATTTTTGTGTTTATACTTCTCATGAGTATTTAGTGTATTTTTAAGTCTTAATACACTAGCACGTATAACACATACTATATACACTTAGCACAACAGTTGTTGATCAAATAATATATATTTTTCTCTAAAAAATATACATACTTAACATGATTTTTAATATTGAAGAAATCACCATTTCTTATCACCAAAAATTAGGGAAACCTTGGTAATATTTTTAAATACATTTTTAGGGAATAAGTTTCTCAAAAACTTATATTTTCTAAGTGTCAAAATTTATAGAAATTTTGACAGAGTTTCCCCTAAAAATGGAGGTTTCCCATGTTTTCAAAACATGTGTTTATTTTCTTTTAAAATCAACAACAATCAACAACAACCTTTATTTATCAAACTTGTCAAAATAAGCATATATCACAACTTATGAACTTGAAAGTTTTTAAAAATATGTAGTAACTTACTAGCACATTTAGTAAATCTTGTTACCCTTAAAAATAAGTTTAGTTTCTTAAAAACTTTATTTTTAAAGAGTATGTATTTTCACATCTTCTAGTCATGAATTTCAAAAGTATTTCTTTGTGGAATTTTCTTTCTACACAAGTGTTTATACACTTGTTTACTTACTAAAAATGATTTTAGTTCATGTAACGTCCGGGTTTTAACAAAACTAGCATTTTCCGCTTGGTTCTTCCAAAAACCACTTGTAGATCTTTAGATCTACATGTTTAGAGTCTTATTTTACAAGAAAAATTACTTTTACTCAAGTTCTTGTTTCATGAGTGGAAGGGTTCATCATCTTTCATATCTCTAGTACTAACATACTACTAGTTCATGTTCTTGAACATGAACTAGTATGGTTAGATGATGATTCATCCCACTTCTAGCAACAAACAACATCACATAATCACAACTAGACAAGTTTCACAAGATTTACACCACTAGTTTCTTTTTATCCAACATATTCATCTTATTTCCAAGACTTTAAGTTATGTTCTTTAGTGTTCTTAGTTTTTAACCATTAAATCACCTATTAACCACCATAAACAAGAACAAGGTGAAGATTTGAAGCACTTACTACTAGCATAAGGCTAGGGAAGTTCAAGAGTGCAAATGAGGTGGATAAAAGCAAATGAAGAAGGTTCTTAAGTTTTCGAAAGCACCGAGCTTCGTTAGTGACCTTCTTACACCACCAAAACACCTTGGATTGCTAGGAAGTGGATTGAAAAAGATGGAAGTGTGTGTGTGTTGGTGCCGTGAGGTTAGAGGGAGAGATGAGAGAGTTTTCTTTTTTTTTTTTGTTGAATGATGAAGATGAAGTGAAGTCTAGTGGTTTTTAAAGAAATCCTCCAACATCTCCTTAACCACTAGGTTTTATGTCTTCAATTGTACATAGCATATCAAATAAACAATTGAAAGAAATCATGGGGTGTCCCCCACTCTCACACAACCAATTATAGGGGGGGGGGTGGTCCTAGTTCCATTTCAACTTCCAAGTTACAATCCTAGTTAGCTTTCAAGTATAATAAATCTAGTGTTAAGAGTGTTATTTAATGTATAGTGTGTTAGGGTATTCGGGGACCCTAACTAGCTTAGAAAAATAAAAACAATGCTTCTAGCATTATTTTGGTGTTCCAGGTATTGTCCGGTTGTTCGGTTAGATACCGATTCGTTAAAGTGCTAAATCACACCTTTTTAGTGTCTTTTAAGTACCTTTTTGTATCCTTTCAGTTCCCAACACTTAGGGAAGTATTCTGGATGATAAAACAACATTTCTGCATAATATTCATATGTCTAAAAGCTGTTTAGAGCTGAATTTACTAAAATTCTGCACTTAAAGTGCATTTCGGGTGCTTTTTAGTGCTTATTTTTGCTTCCGGAGAGTATATATATTAAACCCTTGTATGTACTCTTGGGTTTTAATGTATTTTTGTTTTTGGACCTACACCTAGGCTCCAATTTTATTGTCTGACTGCTTTCTGCAGTTCTGTTGACACAGTGTGTCTTACCGGTGAGTTTACTAGTATTTCTGACGCAACGCTCTCGTTTATGCATGAAGCAATATTTTGTAGTATACAACGTGCATGAATTCACTTGTTTAGTATGTGTTCAGACAATGCTGACAATTAAACTCATAACTGCAGTCATTAACTATTGATTAAAGTGTACGAAAATTACCGGTTTGGTGCCAGTTGTCACAGATACATCACCAGACTATGGGTATGAGATCATCATTCCTCAACAAAAGTCTGCCACAATGGGAAAAGCATCAGTTGTTCAAAACAGCTGTCAAAGCTCAATCACTGCTACCTCAACAGTTGTTGACCAAAGTAGCCCATCAACCGCTGCTTCCACATCAACAAACACTGCTGACAAAAGTCCCCAAACAATGGATAAAAGTCAGCATGTGTCCACATCACTACCTCCTATTCCACCACCTTTTGAAGCCACTACTGGGTCATCAAAGTCTCCAGCAGTGGTTAGCTCAGATGATACACATTTGCAGCCCTCACCAACAAATGCCATCATTCCATATCAAGGAGATTTAATCTACTTGAGATCTCATCCACCTGATCAAATTATTGGCAACATCAATGAAGGGGTGCTCACAAGAAGCCAAACCCAAAACATTTGTCTTTTTGCTGGTTTTCTATCACTCCATCAGCCAGTCAAGTACCAAGAGGCACTGAAAGACAACAGCTGGGTAGAAGCCATGCAAGAGGAGCTCCAACAGTTTAAAAGACAATAAGTATGGGAGCTTGTACCACTGCCAGAAGAGGTTAGCCCCATTGGCACAAAGTGGGTCTTAAAAAACAAAACTGATGAAAGGGGTATTGTTGTCAAGAATAAAGCCATGCTTGTGGTTCAAGGTTACAGACAGGAAGAGGGGATTGATTATGATGAAACATTTGCCCCAGTAGCAAGATTGGAAGCTATAAGACTGTTCCTGGCCTTTGCTGTCAACCACAACATGAAGGTGTTTCAAATGGATATCAAAAGTTCTTTCCTCTATGGTGCAATTCAAGAAGAGGTGTATGTTTGTCAACCTCCAGGTTTTGAGGATCCATTTTATCCAGATCATGTCTACAGGCTAAACAAAGCTTTGTATGGCCTGAAACAAGCACCTAGGGCCTGGTATGAAACTCTTTCCAACTTCCTACTCTCAAATGGTTTCAAAAGAGGTACCATTGATAAAACATTGTTTCTAAAATGGAGAGGGAAGGATTTAATGATTGTCCAAATTTATGTGGATGACATTATTTTTGGAAGCACATGTAACAAAATGTGTGAAGAGTTTAGAGAACTCATGACAGCTGAGTTTGAAATGAGTGCAATGGGTGAGCTGCAATGCTTTCTTGGTCTCCAAGTTCAGCAAATGCAAAATGGAACTTTCATTCATCAAAGCAAATATGCTAAAGAACTTTTGAATAAATTTGATATGAATGATTGTAAACCATGCAGCACACCCATGGAAACAAATAAGCTTGTCATGTCTGATGAAAAGGATGAGCTGATTGACCAAACTCTTTATAGAAGCATGATTGGGTCTTTATTATACCTAACTGCATCTAGGCCAGACATCATGTTTGCAACATGTGTTTGTGCAAGAAGTCAATCAGCTCCCAGAAAATCAAATCTCATTACTGTAAAAAGGATCTTCAGATACATAAAAGGTGCTCCCACACTTGGTATCTGGTATCCAGCTAATGGGAATATCAAGCTTTCAGGTTTTTCAGACAGTGACTTTGCTGGATGTCACACCATAAGGAAGTCCACTTCAGGAGGGTGCCAGTTTCTAGGTGATTGCTTAGTTTCTTGGCAAAGCAAAAAGCAAGCAGCTGTCTCAACATCCACTGCTGAAGCTGAATACATTGTTGCTGCAAGCTGTACAGCCCAACTCCTATGGCTTCAAAATCAGTTGCTGGATTTTGGTATCACTGCCTTAAAGACACCACTCATGTTGGATAGCCAGGCAGCAGAAAATATCATCAAAAATCCAGTCTCCCATTCAACCACCAAACACATCGACATCAGACATCACTTTGTGAGGGATTGCTATGAAAAAGGTTTGATTTCTCTGCATCATGTTCCAACTAACGACCAGCTGGCAGATGTGCTCACAAAAGCATTAGATACTGCCACCTTTGAAAGCTTGGTCTCTAGGATTGGCATGCTAAACATGGAATAATAAGCAAAATCTTGTTTTTCTATGAATAAAAGCATTAAAATGTTTTCAGAAAATAAAAAATCCATCCTTAAAAATAGCTAAAAATAAAGTTTTCATTAAAATCCTTAAATATCTGCCATAACCACTGCTTGTTCAAAAGTCTGCTCCACTTCAAAGTCTGTCCACTGCTGAAAGCCATCCCCTGTCCTCTCTCCTTGATAAACTCTGTTGTTCAAAAGCAGTGTCTTATCCACTGATAGTGAAAATCATCCACTGCTTCCATTTTACCGTTGTAACCACTGCCTTCATCAGTATCTTTCATAAAAGTACTGTCCTTCATTTCACCAGGGGTTGGCATGTGGGCAGTACATTGTGGTCAGACCTTTTGTAACCGCTGCCACGTCAGCATTCACTTTTTCTCTATAAAATCCCCACTTCACAACAAAAACAGGGTTTTACTGTTGAATTGAATTCTCAAAAATTCTCTTCTCAAAGCAGTTTTTCTTCAAATTCCTTCACAATTTTCTTCAATCATCATCTCCAAAATGACAAAATTGAAGTCATCTGCAAAACCCACTTCCAAATCAACATCAAAACAAGCCTCTCAAAAGGCGAAACCCACTGAAATTCCACATAAACCATCTCACAATCTTCTGGGTCTTCTCACAAAACCCGACACCACAAATATCTTCAACTCCATCATTGATACCATATCTGCATCGAAGTACAAAACTTTGTTAACAGCAGATGCACCAATTTACTTGACAACCCAAAGAGAGTTTTGGAAGAATGCAACCCTTGAAAAACAAGGTGACACAGTAATCGCCATCAATTCTTCTCTAAAAGGGAAAGCTGTCAAGATTACAACACAATCCATTTCAGAAGTCTTTCAACTCGACGATCAGGAAGGTAAAATTACTTTTTCCAAAAACGAGTTAAAAAATGATTTTCTGGAAAGAGGGTATAATGCAGAAGTAAAAAAGGACACCTTACAAAAAGGTTACTTCCCTTCTGCCACAAGGTTTTTATTTCATACCCTTCTAATGTGTGTTTCAAACAAAACCACTTCTTTTAATGAAATACCATTAAAAATTCAAAATCTGGGATATGCTATTCTTCAAGAAAAAAATTTTAATTATTTCCGCGAAATTTTTAATGATCAGGTTAAAAATGTTGAAACAAAATCATTCTTACTGTTTCCAAGATTTCTAAGTTATTATTTTGAAAAGAAATTCAGTAAGAATGATCTTTCTGAAATAAACCAAGGTGACTCTTTACAAATGCACAGCTTAACTGCTGAAACTTTTACAAGAATGTCAACACCTTGCAAAACACAAGCAGAGATGCCTGAGCAGAATTTAGCAGCTCCAACTGCTCCTCAGGTATCTGCTGCTGAGCCCACTGCTCAAGGTGATCAAAGTAGCAAAACAACTGCTTTGAAACCCACCCCTAAAATCACCAAAAAGCCAACAAAAAGAAAAACTCAAAAACCCCCCAAACCCATCAAAAAGGCAACTCTGGAGGATGAGATACCAGAACAATTGCCTGTGACAAAACAAAAGTCACAAGAAACCACTGCTGCTTCTTCCTCACAGCAGTTGGTACAAATATCTCAACCCATAACCGAAACTCCTCCTGTTTCTTCTCAAAAAGAACAGGTTGTACACATTGGGACACCACAACATGATGCTCTGGAATCACTCGTTTCCAACATCCACAGCCCAATGCCCGGGGCAACTTCTCTTTCTACACCAAACATCAGATCCACAATTCCCCCACCAACTAAACTTCTGTTGGATGCAATTGATTTGAACCAGGCACTAACCAGTCCTTCTCAATCACCTATCAATGAGAATATACCTCCACAAATGACTGGGTCTGATGTATCAATCTTTGCTAACCCACCAACACAACCTGAGGAGGTTACACCCATTGAGTTACAAGTAACTCTTGGTGGTAATCCAAGTGAAGCAGCCACTACAATTGTTGAACCCACTGGTTTACAGTTGGACAGTGGTTACATTAATAAGACTTCCTTGGAGGCAATTCCTTCCATAGCACCTCTGACATCTACCAGTGGATTCTTTTTGACCACTGGCAACATCAAAAGATTGTCAAGTGTTGAAGGAAGAAGACCCCAATACCAAGAAAAAGGGGCATCAGTGGTTAATGTTTGGAGTACACTCCCTACCTCAACCACTGATAAAACCACTGCTAGTGGGAAATCAGATGATCCCATTAACTTGGGTGATGGTTTAAAATATTTGGAATTGACGGAACGAGTTGATAAACTGGATACTTCAGTTGCAGATATCAAAGAAATGCTGCAACAGCTGTTGAAGGTACAAAAGATGCAATCCACTGTTGTTCCACCTCAAGCACCTGCTCCACCACAAGCACCTGCTGCAAATGAGCTCTGGAATTTCTTTCAACCTTTTCTCCAACAACAAAAACAAATTGCTGATCAGCAACATGAAATACATGTACAAAAGCTGAGAAATGTAATGGAGTCTAGGTTTAAGAACACACAAGCAGACATCAAGGCACTCAAGGCCCACATATTGAAAACCACTGGCACTGCTCCTCCAACTGTTCTCTTCATTGATCAACTTCCCCCAGATAATGCCAAAAAGGGGGAGAAAATTACAGAATGGAAGAAGAAGGGAGTAGATGATGGTCTTTACATAGAACCAGACATGGAGAATATGACCAAGCAGATACCTTTGCCAGATGGTAGCAAAAAGGTTGATGTTACCCAAAATGCACTTGATGAAGCTATAGCAAGTGTGAAAAGGGACAGAGAGGCAAAGGATATGTCAAGGTGGAATGAGGAGAAAAGAGCTTACATGGAGCTGTATGCGCAGGGTTGTTCTGAGCCAAAGGATGCTAAAAATCCTAAGCCAAAAAGAAATCCCACTACAAAAGTGAGGGGACCCAAGTCCACACCATCCAGAATTCCAAAGTATACTCCAAAGCCACCATCCAAAAGCCGTCAACATCAAACCTCCATCCAAATAGCTGTTGTAACTCCTGCTGTATCAACTACTGCTGGTACTTCAGAGGTTTCAACATCTGTTACCACTTCAACACACACCACTTCAAAACACACCACAACCACTGCTTTACCACCACCATCATTACCACCAAAAACAACATCACCACCACCACCTCCTGCCAAAAAGCAGAAGACAGCAGATGTTACAACATCTGTTGTAATGACAACAGTGGTTGAAACGCTAGTTGTTTCAACAGCTGTTAGTCAATCACAAACCACTGCCACTCAAACTACCACCACTGTTCCACCCAAAGCATCATCAGTCCCTCCTCAAACAAAAAGGAGAAGACTAATCCTCAAAGATGATGACACATCTCCACCACCAACATCTTCAAAATCTTTGTCACTTGTCACAATTCCAAAACCCATACCTCTCTCTTCAGCTCAAATTCTGAAGCCATTACCTCATGCTGGTGTCTCATTTCCTCTGGAACTCATAGCAGTTAGGGAAGAAATCAAATCCTTCTATTATGAGGATGACCCAGCTAAAAGGAGTTTGCCATCAGTTGAAGGATATCCTAGGCCAAACAATATTGAAGAATATTTGAAACTCAAGGCCAAGCAAGCAGAGGATATATCAATAAAAAATAAACAAGGAAAATCTGATAGAGAATTTCAGCAAAACTATCAGTTTCTACTCACACAGGTCAGATCTATGGAGCAATTTGCCAAAAATGTATGTCAGCAAATCTCAGAAAGGGCAGATGAGTCCTTGAGAAAAGACTACATTGATAACATCATGACCTACAAGAAATACAAGGGGGAGAAACACATGTACAAAAACTGGACCATTCCTGAGCTTGAAGAAGAGGCAGCCAGGATTCAAGAAATGATAAAAAATAAGGTCAAGCAGACTCCTCCTGAAAAATTCAAACAATTTGAAGCTGACAAGGCCTTAGAGTTGAAGAGAATGAAAGAGGAGCTGATAGCAGCTGAATATGGGTCAAAGAATTCTGTGACAAAGTGGGGTGAAGATAGGGTCAGGGCTACCTACAAAAGTTTGGAAGAACTTAGAAAGAAAGATCCAACAGTTCCAAAAAGGCCTGACTATCCTGAAGCAGAGGGTTCAAAAAGACCCTCAAAACTGCAAATCAGGAGAGCCATTGCTCAAGCTGGTACAGCCATCTACAAAAGAAGGCCACACAAACAGTTGGGTGCTGAAACAATCCAAGAGCTAATAAAAGGTGATGACCTTGTAAAAGAGGGCATAAAGAAAATGATTGTAGAAACTCTTGGTTTGGATCAACCTGCAAGTACTGCTCAGACAGTCTTAAATAGGCCAGCTTCACCGAACACCTCATCAAATAAAAATCTCCCAAGAAACCCACCAGGCTCAAAAGTACTAAAGTGGGAAACTGACAAACAGACCCATGTATTGACTATGTTCAGGTCTGATGGAGAAGTGAAGAAATTATCAAGGGAACAAGCTCTTGGCCTGAGTCTTGAAGATATGCAGGATCTCCTTGATCTTCCACTTGGAAGGGATGAAGATGACACAGATGCCCTAGACTTTGAGTTACAACTTAAAGGTCAGATAAGGGAGCTGTTGATGAGGCAATAAAGTTCCACAATAATGAAGAGTTTTGGCATTATCTGTTCCAGGGGGAGATTGTTGGGATTGAACCCTACCAGAGGAACAGATAATTAAAGCCAAAATTGGATCAGCGCAGTGGATCTAGAATAAGCAGATGTTGCATACAAGTCTCTCCCCTTGAAAGTGATTTCAACATCTGCTGACCTCCAATCTACTGATCGTGCAAACTGCTGACCTCCAAACTGCTGATCAAGTAAAGACCTGATGGAAGACTAAAGCTCTGACTGTTCAATCTACTGCCTTGAGTCAAGCACTGTTGATCCGGACGTTGCAGCAGTTATTAGATGTCTTTTGTGTAATGAAATGTAATAGCAGTAGTTAGTATAGCAGTGTTTGTATTGATCAGAGGTTAGAGTTTGTTAGGAGGTTAGATGTCACTTTCATGGTGACGTCAGCTTAGATGCTCAGTGGTTTGCTAGTGCCTATAAATAGAACAGTGCTCTGTACTGTTCTATTAGCTCTTTGCAACAATCGTCTTCTCTGCACGAACAAACACTGAGCTCTGGCTGAGGGGGAGTTTGCATTAAACATTGCATTGTAATCGTAATTGAAATAAATTCAATCTTTCGGTTCTTTGTGAAAAGTGTTTGATCAAAGCAATACTCTCGTTTGATTGTATGCAAAGTTTGTCTCCATCTTAATTCCGCTGCACTACTCATCCATCTTCATTCTAATTCAAACGCAAAATACAATCAAAACCAAACTCAGATCCAACAGTTAGATAAAAATCTCGCTGTAAAAACTTCGTAAATTATAAGTTTTAAATCCATACATTTCATATAATCTAAAAAATTGTTGTAAAAAACAATAAAAAGTGTTACAGTTGAGTTACAAAAAATGTGAGCAGCCGAAAAAATGTAACACATTCTATATTCTCTCTCCACTGTTACGAAAGGTGTCAATGTCAGAAAATGTTGCAGGTGTCAGTAAAAATGTTGCAGCAAAAAGTATAACACGTTGCAGCATGATGTCCATCCATTAGGTTTCAAAGTTTTTGCAACTCACAGAATATATATATATATATATATATATATATATATATATATATATATATATATATGGGGAAGGTTCATTTGAGAAGAAATTTAATGTGAGAAGAAATGGCATATTAGTAAAATACTATTTCATTTATAACTCATATCATTAGTTTTTCTCTCTTTAATTAATTAGTCAACTAATCATTCATTATCCTACATATAATCTACAAAACCTACACATATCAAAATTTTCCTACATATACCCTACACATTGTAGAATTTTATCCTACACAGCCGAAATTTATCCAACACACCTCGAAATATATCCTACACAACATATAATTTATCCTACACAACTGGTAATTTATTCTACACTTTAAATTAAGTTGTTTTTTTTAATTTGGAAAAATTATATATTTTGAAAAGGAGTTACAAATTTAATTTAGTTAGTTATTAAAGGAGAAGAATACAAATTAATGATTTATGTAAGTTTACCAATATACCCTTATATTAAAATTAAATGCAAATATTAAATGAAGTAAAATGAAGCATTCTTATTGGTTGAAACTTCTTCATTTTTCTTCTTACAAAAAAGTTATTCTCATTTGAACTCTCCACTATATATATAGGGTGGGGTTCTAGAGTAAACACTAATGTATTTGCGAACTGAGTGAACAAATCTTGGCCATTGATTTACACACGTGGATGGCTATGATTTCATCATCAAATCGTAAAATACACTAGTGTATTTCATCATCAAATCCTGGCCATTGATCTACACACATGTATGGCCAGGATTAGTTCGCTCAGTTCGCAAACTACACCAGTGTTCACTCTTGAACCTAATCCTATATATATATCTATGTATATATATATATATATGTGTATATAGGGGGTCAGGATTTAGAGAAAACGGTGAAAAGTGTGAGATCGGTGAAAACGCTTATGGATCGTCCGATCAAAACAATCCATGGACTAGATTGCGCGGTGGCGTTTTCGTAAATAACATCAGTTTTATTATGTGGGACGCGCTTCATTAAGGGTAAAAGGGTCTTTTACCGCTCATATTCAAAACGCCATCAAATGATAAAACGTCATACAAAAAAATAAAACGCCATTAAAAACAAAACGCCAAAAATTAGTAATAAAACGCGTTGAATATTACAGGAAGATGAAACAACACAGTAACTGAATTTCAGTTATTAACATTTATTAGAAGAAATTCCCTCCTAAATTACGCGCCAAAAACATCATTATATAAACAAGGTAACACCTAGCTTCCATAATCACTTCAATCTATCCATTTTCTGCAAAAAAACATCGTTAACCAAAAACGCCAACTTAACCAAAACACCAAAAATGGCAACAATCGTTTCGTGGAGATACACTCTGGGAATCAGGCGATATGTCCTCCTTTTTGACAACAGAAGGAAGGTGTATGTTAAGACGGTCAGGGCAATTCTGAAGATGGAAGAAGAGATACAGAGGCGAATCTTATCCATTGGCATCGCTCTAGACAACGAATGCCATGAAACGCATATGCTTATGAAAGCATTAACTAGCAAATTTGGACCAATCAAAGCAGATGTGAAGCCAGACTCTGTCATGACATCATGGCGTTTTGATGATGAAACAGACATGGTGATGGTTACATACGACAGCGGAGAGCAGGAAGTCTACTGGCTAGAGAACATCATGACAAAGCAGCGTCTGGGTTTCATGGAAGAATTGCATAACGCCACTTGTACCAACACAGAAATAGACTCAAAATTGGAGTTAATGCAAGACATGTTCAGGTGGAGGCTTCAGAATCTTCAGGAACAAGAAGCTGATGAAGGTGAATGTGATGACATGGATGAAGATCCAAATGAAGACTCCGAGGAGGAAGAAGATGACGCAAGTGATGGATACTTTTCGGATAAAGTACCTTCTGACGAAGGATTTTAATTTTTTTTCCTTTTTTTTTCTTCTATGTGATCTTGTTTTTTTTAAGATAATTAAATGATATATTTCTATCTTTATTATCAAAACGCAAAAAAAAAAAAAAAAAAAAAAAATACTAAAATTGGTTAACCCTAACAAAACGCCAAAAATAACAAAAAATATTTTTCCTGCTTAATATTTTATTTACTCCGTTATTGTATTTTGTCATCTTGGTATGCATAACGCCATTTAAAAAAAACGCCAAACTTAGAAGATGGGACGTCTATAACCTATAAAACTGATAAAAACTGACCAACACATTAAATACAAAAACAGTAACTGAAAAGACAGTTACTTTATTACTATCATTTATTACAATAAAAAGTCCCGCCTAAACTACGCGCCAAAAAACTCCTATAAGAGAGGGGTCTATACACAATGAAATTAATCACATCCAGAAAACACAAAATGCCATATCCTCTAGAAACCACTCCCTTTAAAACGCCACAGATGGCAAAGCTTTCACTGAAATAAATCCTTTTTCTGAGGGGGTTAACTCAATAATATTTTGCTAAATGAGATGGACAAATATTCAAGAAAAAGAGACTGATGACAGTGATATGCCATCATGTGAGTTTTGTTCTTAATGATTATATGCATGGAATAAAGGGATCAACACAAGTGTAAAATGCTATTTTGGACTCCATTATTACAAATAGCATCAAGCAAGAGTTGATCTTTAATGACATACCACCAAACAAGAATATCACACCAAAAAACAGGATGCCACTAAGCAGCTTCTTCTGAAAAAGACGGGGTTTATGAAGGAAAGTTGGCATCTAGCTAAATTATTCAAAAAAAGGTTCAAAACGCCAAAAACAAATTCAAGAAGGAAGAGGCTGATGACATTGAAGATTCGAAAGAAAAATTAGATTACCATTTTTATTATTTTTGTTTTCATTTTATATTGTTTTGATATCAAGTTATATGTTGTTTTGTTATCTAATTCTCTATAAATAAAATAGATTATTATATAAAACGCCAAAAACTACAAACACCAAAACGCTAGTAGAATGAAAACTGGGAGAACAGCTGCTGGCAAAGCACCTTGTAAAGGGTATTAAAACGCCAAAAAGTTCACTAAACGCCAAAAAAAAAAATTGGTCTTATTTTAATCTTATGCAAATATTAATGACTCATAGTGAATTATTATACAAAATGCCACAAACGCCAAAAAAATTAACCAGAAAACGATATAACGCCAAAAAATTATATATGTGACACAAAAACAATTAATTCAACGCCAAAAAGTTTAATAAATACAATTAATGCAAAAAAAAAAACTTAGACGCCAGAAAATATTATACCGCATTGTGAAAATAAAAGAAGAATGAAAAGACAAAAAAGCCCCTCCGCCCTTCTCTATGCCGCGGGACACGTGTTGGGCCAGGATGCGTTCTCACCGTTTTCACACTTTTGAGCGTTTTCTCCTGATCCCGTTTCTATATATAGGTACGGGGTCAGGAGAAAACGGTGAAAAGTGTGAGAACGGATTCTGGGCGGCCACGTGGTATAGCGCTCTAAATTATGTGCGGGGGTACGATTGTCATTGTCCACTTCCCGCTAAATAATGGCGTTATGATTCCGTTGTAAAAAAAAAAAAATTAAATAGAAATAGCGTTTTCATCTTTATGCTAGTTTTACATGGCGTTTTTTTAAAAGTATTTTTTTACGAATAACTTTTATGTTTGAATGGCGTTCTATTGATATCCAACAGATATGCCGTTTTTGTATTTTTTACTTGTTTTAATTTAGTTTTTTTTAACCTTTTTTAATGTTGTTTATGTTTTAAATGGTTACTATTTGTTAATTATTCTAATCATGGCGTTTTCATTGATTTGCACAAATATTACAGAAAATCACACAACCAAACATGTAGATGCAATAATCAAAGAGCAAAACACATTAGTCAACATTAAAATTTTACAATCCATGGCGTTTAAGCTAATCTACATAATTTGTCATCCTTTGTGCTATTCTTATGTCCGCTGTGTCATACATTTCACGTATTTTTTGTCCCCCTAAAGCCAAGAATTTTGTTACAGATTTTGTCATTCGTGTTCTGTTTTCATTTTCGCTATGAAGCAGGATTTTTACAATGTATTTTGCCCTCAGTTCATTTAGTTGTCTTTGATGTAGTTGATTTGGGGCATCTTCTTTTGCCAAACCACTTCTCTAACTAGCTATATCCCCCATGTATGTTTCCATATGCCTCATTGCGAAAACCCCACAGTCGAGCACGTTAGACGTTGTCCTCCAATCCATCTTTTGTCTGACAATCTCTGCCTTGCTCATGATCTTTTGCTTTGGGTGTTTTTTAAGACGCAAGTAGTTTGCAAAAGCAAGGTGTTGCAGTTTCACATTTTTTGCATATATTAGTATGGCGTTTTGTGAACATAGTTCCTACATACAAAGTTTTTAAGATACTTACCAACTTTTCCACCCATCCAGCATACTTGTCTTCGATGCTGAGATTATCCTCTACAGCGCTGTTATCCAATACATCAACTCTTTCGTGTTTTATGTTGAAACAGACAACATAGACATGTCTTGCCCATATTATTGGCACGAAGACCAGTTCATAATCTTTGATGGTTTTATTTTTCTGGTCTCCTTTGAAACATGCATTTTTCAGAACAGTTTCCATGTTTCTGTTGAATTCTTTGTATCGATAAGTTGCTTTTGTCGTTTTGTCATTTTGTCGTATGTCGGACAATTCTGTAATATTGAGTACCACATTTTAAACAACAAAACAATGTCCTAGTATAATTTCGTCAATTAAATGTAGCAAAAGAGTTACCAGCAGTATTTTTGTGCAAAATAACCTTGAGGGTGATTCTAGAGCCTTGTATCTTTCTTCATAGTTCAGGATATGTGCCCAACATAGAATAATTGAGACGTGTACTTGAAATCCTGGTTTCATGCTTTCACAGATCACCCTCATGAGAAACTTTTCTCCCATCTTGAACACCTCAGTCCTAAAAAAAACATCATTTGGAGTTTTAGTTATACAAACTCATTCTATTATAATACATGGCGTTTTGATCGTTTTTACATGCATATTCAAGTAAACGTGATAAATGGAAAGTTTGGCGTTTTATTTTAAGAGAAGTGTACATACTCGTATTTGCCGCATCCAGTGAAGATGTTTGTGGCAAGGTTATTTTCATGCTTCGTCCTTGGTTCATGTATAACCACTTGCCTCCTTACATAAGGTGACAAACATGCCTTGCTCAATTTCTTATCTCTCTTGTCCTTTTCACCCACAGTCTTTTTGTTTATATTTTCATCTTCTTCATCATCTTGATCAACTTCTTCATCACCAGGCAGCTCTTTAGGGTTTAAAATTGTATTTTCTTGCATCAACTTTGTGATGTCTGGAGTTTTGTCCTCATAACCCTTCTCCTGCACATCTAACTTGTTTGGCATTTTTGGTGGTGATGTGTTGATGGCGTTTTCATTTTGGGGTTTATTGGGTGTCTCTTGCTCTTCAAAAGTTTCCAAGAGGTTTTTTCCTAGCTGTAGATGGTGGCTGCTCATATGGCGTTTTATCAAACACTGCACCTTGTTGGTCAACACTTTTGTTTATCATCTCCCCTTCAGTTTTTTCTAGTTTAGTGATGAATGCCTGACTGTATTGTGTTTCTGTTGGGGGGATGTTTGGTGTCTTATCAAATACAGGCATTTTTGGGGTATCTTTAGCAGGTTGTAGACGTTTTTTTTATTGCTTTAATTGCTTCGTCCACCATCTTTGAATTATCTAGACCTTCTTTTATATCAATCATTTGTTTTAGATCTTGTCCAGGCAGCTCCAAAACCTCAGCAATATTCTTTTTAATTATTTTCCCCATTGTACTTAAAATGTGATATTCAAGTGTCTTGAAATCATAACTCCATCTCTTAATATCGTTTTCATTTATATCTTCATCTGATAATATAGTATCCTCATCATCATCATATATTGGGGTTGTTGTAGTAGTTGAGGGTTCGGCGTTTTGTTCTCCGGCCATATCCCTTTCTTTTTCTACTCTCGTATCCTCTCCTCCTTCCCCTTCTCCTTATCCTTCCTCTTCTCCTTTTCCTTCTCCATCCCTTTCTCCATCCCCTTCCGAGTCCCCTTCCTCTTCTCCTTTTCTTTCTCCTTCCCATTTTCCTTTTCCTTCTCCTTCTCCTTTTCCTTCATTTTTAACTTCAATGGCGTTTTAATGAACTCTTTCCACTTCAATGGCGTTTTCATCAACTATTTCCACTTCAATGGCGTTTTTTATTCCAGCCATCTCCTTCTCCCCCTTCTTCTTCATTTTCACCGCCTCCTTCTCCTTCTCCTTCATTTTCAACTTCTTTGGCGTTTTCATCAACTGTTTGCACTTCAATGGCATTTTCTATTTCAGTAATCTCCTTCTCCCATTCTTCTTCATTTTCACCTCCTAGTACTACCTCAGTTTCATATTTACCTTGTTCTCTTTCAGCTGGCACTTCCTTGGCGTTTTCATGAAAAATTTTGAGATGTTCTCCAACAATGTCAGACATTGTGAGTATTTAATATAAACCAGGAGGCTGTTTGGGTATTCAGTCTTTGACTGTTTTAACAATGTGCTCATTTTATTGTAACAGTCTTCTAACTCTTTGTATGCCCCATCCAATTTATCAGTCATTTCCTGTTAAATTAAAAAAAAGGATTTTGTTGATCATGGCGTTTTGTGGTTTTTATTAAATTTATTATTTGAACAACATACCTCTTCAATTTCATTGTTTTGTTCTTCTTCACCAGCAAAAATGTTGTCATACTGTGTTACTCCTCTGACAAGAGCATGGTTCCCTGATGCAGAAACTTCAAACATCATTTCACGGCTTTGTCTATCCTCATTCACCATCCTTTGAAGCAAATCCTCTTCATCCTCATTATCTTCATTCTCATTCTCATCGTTGATGTGCATGGCGTTTTTCACAACAGGGTGGAGCCCAACATAATCATAATGATCATCATGATCAAAACCATCATCATCACCAAACTCATCATCATCATTATCAGCATGGTCATCAACGTTGTCAACATCATCTTCATCTTCATTCTCAACATCATTACCATCAACTTCATCATCAACAGCAACCTGCATTTTTCTTGTTGTTTTGGGTTTTCCTTCCTTAGCCTTTTTAACTGTTTTTCTTTTTTACTTCATTGCCAACAAGGCGTTTTGCCATTGCACTCTCAGACAAGTCAAGAGTATCTGCTGTAACCCACTCAATTGGGTATCCTTCTTTTCATTCCCATTTTTTTCTATTGCAAGCATCGTTCACCAAGGCAAGCTGTAACAAAATAGATTTTTCAAATGACAGATCTTTTTGGCGTTTTAATGACACACAAATGATATATGTTATATAGGGAAATTTTATTCTTACTGCAAGTATGATCAGTGGCCCTGTGTAATGCTTTGTTGGAGATCATGCGGTTTTGGTGTGTTGCAAGCATTGGATGATATAACCACACCAGTTCATTTGGTTTATTTGAACGTCTGGTGTAACGTTGTGCAAGAACTGTTTGTTGACAACTGCATTGTCACTTGTATGCCCCATTATAGTGAAGAATGCTACAAGGAAATTTAGGCAGAAGTCTCTCCCAAAGCCATGCATCACAGGCAAAATGTCATCAAAATATAGCTTCACACTTGGTCTTTTAACCCAGTCAAACCCTTCGAACTGTGTTTTCCACTCAGCCACCACCTGGTCTTTAGTTGTTGGTCTTTTTTTCATGTTCACGGGCACCCTTCCATCCAGGATACCCATTAAAGAGTTTATCAATTCTTCATTCATATGTACGGTATGGTTGCCAACGTTTAGGGTGTTTGTCTTTTCATTGTAATTTTCAACCAACCAGTACCCAAGCATTGTCGGTACGGTGTCTATTTTCAACTTTAGTGTAGCTCCAAACCCCATTTGGTGTACTGCCTGTCTTTGATTTTGGTTTAGATTCATAAACCAACCAGTCAAGTTTGTAGGTTTTACTCTTGACAAAACCCTAGCCCCACTGAACTCATGATATGGTTCTTCCTCAACGTCAACATTCTGACTTAATGCCTTCCTCTTATTGGCATTCTGGGCCTTGCCAGTGTGGACATTTATTCTCAGTCTTAACCTCTCTTCGCCTATAAAAAATGATTTCATGGCGTTTTATTTTATGGCGTTTAATAACACAAATGGTACATGTATGGCATTTCATAAATCAATCACAGTTGATAGATGTTGAATAAGACAATAACAGATGATACATGGCGTTTATAACATAAACCATACATGTTTTGGCGTTTAGTAACAAAGCTATCAAAACGATACATGTTTTGGTGTTTAGTAACACACGAATGGTATATGTTTTTTCAATAAGAAAATGACATATATGTAAAATTTCTTTCTCATACATTGTTAAACAAACGATACAAATTTTGGCGTTTTGGCAACAAAGTATCAAAGTGTATTTTCTTCACGAAAAGTAACATTATGTACCATGTCCTCTTGTTGTCTTCTTTCGTTGCTCGTTGGGTTTTTAACGTTTTGGAGCAGATGACCCTTCCCCTTCCACACTTGTAGAAACTACAAATTTATTGTTAAAATTAGAACGCCAAAAGCAGCATAAACTAGCACAATATAAATCAAAGTTAACTCACTATAGTTTTTGCCTCTGGATCTGGTTTGATCTTTTGACGCCATAGTTTTTGTTGTTTCGCGTTTTCTAGGGTTTTCGCGTTTTACGTTGGTTTTTGGGGAGGTTCCTCTGGGGAAGTATATATGTTTCGGTCACACTTTGATGTGTTTTGTAGATGAACATTTACTTTTTTGCCCTTATGGAAGCGCGCTCACTTTAAAAAGTTTATGTTATTTAAAAAAATGCCACCGCGCCATCTAGTCCATAGATTGTTTTGATCGGACGATCCATAAGCGTTCTCACCGTTCTCACACTTTCACCCGTTTTCTCTAAATCCTGACCCAGAGAAAACGGGTGAAAGTGTGAGAACGGTGAGAACGCTTATGGATCGTCCGATCAAAACAATCTATGGACTAGATTGGCGCGGTGGCGTTTTCGTAAATAACATCAATTTTATTACGTGGACGCGCTTCATTAAGGGTAAAAGAGTCTTTTGACTTCTCCACACAAAACGCCATCTCATGAAATAAAACACCAAAAACAAAAATCACACACCATTTTAGTAAAAACGCCATTAGATATAAAACGCCAAACTTAATTATAGTAAAATCCCGCCTAAAAAATTCGCCAAAAAAAATCCTATATATACAACATCTCAGACCTTCAATTAAAACACACACACAAAAACCCAAACGCCATATTTGATATATCCCATTCACCTTAGAAACGCCAAAAAACCCAAACATCAAATATCTTCTAACCCAAAACGTTTTTTTGAAATTCAGTTTGGTTGTCTGTAAGATGTCGCTCAATGAAATGGACAAAATCATTAAGTGAGGATATTGTCCATTTCATTGAGTAAAATCTTATTGACTTATGCTCAACTCCCATCCAATTTATAATGCCAAAACATACAAAAACATTATTGAGGTTTGTTGTCAATAAAGTTTAGTTGTATGGGGTGGACAACGTTGTCAGTTATCTTTCTTAACCGAGGATTAACAATGTTGTCCATCTCATGCAGCAAAACATTATTGATTTTAGCATGATCAAATTTTGAGGTTTAAGGTGCCTTTATTTGGTGGCGTTCTTTTTATCGGTAAAACGCCAAAAAAGTTAAAAAATCAAACATCTTTCATTGGAAAATTCAAGATTGTTGGCTGAAAGGGTCTAAACTCAATAACATTTTGCTGCATGAGATGGACAAATCTTCAAGAAAAATATGCTGATGTCAGACTTTGTGCTTCCAAACAGCAACACAAAAAACTACTTGAAAAAAAAACAAAATGAATCATACGAAAATCGAACCAGACAGTTAAGATGATTCAAAAAAGAAGAAAGAGACTGGTGACAGTGAAGATTTGGAAGATCAATTGTTTATATATTCTATTTTTTTATTTTCTTTTTCAGTTGATTGTTATATAATAAAAACGCCATATATAATAAAAACGCCAAAACAGCCAAAATGCTTGTTTAAACGCTATCATCACGTAAAACGCCCCCAAAAACTCCTAAACTATAATAAAATTACTTTGAAAAAGTATTATAAAAACCCCCCAAAAAAAAAAAAGCAAACTTGAAAATGTAACTAGAAACAGTAATTACAAAACAGTAAAAATGAAGAGACAGAAAATTTATTATATTAGAATCTAAAACGCCAAACTTGAAAGACGGGACGTGTTACAGACTTCAGAGAAAAAAGCTTATCAAAAACAATAATTACAAATAGTAACTAAAACGACGAATACTTTATTATAAAAATGCACCACCTAACCTACACCGCCAAAAGAAATCCTATAAAATAATAACTCTCAGCAACTACCATTTAATCAAACCAAAAAAAAAAAAAAAAAAAACGCCAAAATACTACTAAATACCTCTCACTTTAAAACGCCAAAAAAATTAAAAAAAATCAAAGATGGCTAATATGCTATCTTGGATATTCAGTATTGTTCTTAGTGAAGTTTCACTGAATGGATTATTAGCTGAGAGGAGTAACTCAGAAAGATTTTGCTGCATGAGATGGACAAATCTTCAAGAAAAAGATACTGATGACAGTCATATGTCATTTTGTATTCTTTGTTCTTGAAGAAGGCTTGGATAAGGAGAAGAGATCAATGACACTGAAGAGTGAGATGATTATAAAGATGAAGCTCAAGATGAAGAAAAAGCTAAAAACCCACTCACACGTCATAGATCTATGTACCCAAACATCCACAAAAAAGCCACTTCAACAGACCAGCAGGCAAAAAAATCAAACCGATGGGTTTGTTAAGTTTTACATAAAACGCCATATATTTGGTGATAGTTCTTGTACTATTAATTAAGAGAGAGGCTGATGACAGTGAAAATTGTGAAGAGAGATCCGATTATGGTTTTTAATTTATTTTCTTCGCTTGTATTTTTTTCCCTGTGGTTGTAATATAATCTTACAATTGTAAAACGCCAAGATACCACAAACGCCGCCAAAATGTATATAAAAATAATAGAACAATGGGTTATCTGGTTAAAAACGCCTTGAAAAAACGCCATTCAGATAGATTTCCTGACCCCCTGGGGTTCCAATGGCATACGATTTGAAAAACGCCATAAACGCCAAAAATTTAATACAATGAAACCATTAAACGCCATTAATTATTGAATTTGGTTAACGCCAAAAATCTTAAACCCCAAAAAATAAAACAATATTGAAAAAAGCGGAACTGAAAAAGCAGAAGATAAAAGGACAAAAAAGCCCCTCCGCCCTTCTCTATGCCGCGTGACACGTGTTGGGCCAGGATGCGTTCTCACCGTTCTCACACTTTTGAGCGTTTTCTCCCGAACCCTTTCTATATATATATATATATATATATATATAGAGAGAGAGAGAGAGAGGATTCTGTACATTAATCTAATATTGTGAGAATGGTGAGAAATAATGTGGTGATGACAAGTATCCTATATCTAAATTAATTCAAAATGGTGAATTAGTAATTTTCTATTTCTTTCAATTAATTGATTAAAAGATAACTGCCAAAAATAACCGCCACCCTTTATTATAGGAATTCGAATTTAAAAATTAATCTACGAATTTGTGTCATCTCGTTCACCAGTTATTAATTTTGTAGTGTTATATAATTCTGTAGTGCAACCACCATTCAGAACTGTATAGTGTTATATATTTTTATATAGTGTTACATGGTGTTATATGGTGTTATATAATGGTTTTTGGTGTTATATAATTATGTAGTGTTATATAATTCTGTAGTGCAACCACCAAAAAAACACTATATAACACCATCAATTATTAATTATGTAGTGTAACCACCATTCAGAACTGTATAGTGTTATATATTTTTATATAGTGTTATATAGTGTTACATGGTGTTATATGGTGTTATATAGTGTTCTTTGGTTTATATAGTGTTATATGATGGATGCATAGTGTTATATAGTTTTATATTTTTTTGGTAGCATGTCTATGATGGATGTATAGTGTTATATAGTGTTGCATAGTGTTATATAGTGTTATATAATGTTATATGGTGTTATATGATGGGTGTATAGTGTTATATGATGGATGTATAGTGTTATACATTTCTTGTAGCAGTTACATATTTCTGTATTTTTAGAATTTAGGTTCGCTAGAATTTAGGAGTGACTCACTAGAATTTAGGAGAGGTTACCTAATTTGAAACATATACAAAGACACTATTACCCCTACAATTTTCAAATCAGTCCATATAATTAAAACACAATTTATAATTTGGTCCCTATTGATCTCAACCATTAGATCAAGGATCTAATGGTTTAAAACACTTCTTACACTTCTCACACTTTAGACACTTTGTGCACCATCCCTACCCTATATATATATAGGGTCAGGAGTTAGAGAGAACGGTGAAAAGTGTGAGAACTGTGAGAACGATTTTGGAGTTGACATGTGGCATTGATGCTAAATTACACTAAGGGGTAATATTGTCAAAAAACTCACACACGTGAACTGGGTGTTCAAATAAAACGTCATAAAAACACCAAATTCAGAAAAAAAAGCCATGAAAATACACAGTTAAAACGACATAAAACACTCAGTTCAGAAAAACGTCATGAAAAAAACCTAGTTAAAACCCCATAAAAACACTCAGTTCAGAAAAACGCCATAAAAATAACTAGTCTAAAACGCCATAAAACACCCAGTTCAGAAAAACGCCATAAAACCCATTTAATTTTTTTTCGAAAAGTATATCAATAGTATACTCGTTGGAAAGATAAAAAACGTTGAGTTTTATGGTGTAAGTTTTTTAGAAAAATAATCACGTATAAAAAAGTTATTGGCGTGTAAATATGATGGGGGAAAATGGCATGTGATTAGCATGTGCACCATTGTTTGGATCTTCCAATTTTACCCCTCATGGTAGTTATAAGGTTCCCATTATTTACAAAAATGCCACCGCATCATCTTAGCCACAAATCACAAAGATCCTATGGCTGAAAATCGTTCTCACTGTTCTCACACTTCAAATCGTTCTCTCCTGATCTTGTTCCTATATATAAATAGAGGAGGAGTTGGGTAGAAAGTGGGTTTTTCCTAGAAAGTCTAGGAAGTAATACGAATGTGACACGTGGCATGGAGGGATTTTAACTAAAAGGGCACTTGTGTAATTTGACATTTTATTTTATTTTTGGAATTTTATCTCTCATTAACTAATAATGCATAAGATTTGGGAAACTGTTTCTCCATGATTTTCCGAATGCCGCAACCTTCTCGTACTTCATCTTCGTCATCATCAAACACTTCTCCATCTCCGAGTTCATCATCACCATCTGAACTCGATCCGAAACGCGTCTCGTTCATCATTAATTAACCTCCATCTTTCAGTCACCACCCATAACCATCATGATGTGTTTAGAATTATACACATCTTATGTATCAAATTACCCATATTTTAGATCAATTGTGTGCGTTTCTCCTTTGTATTCATTACTGAATCGATAAAATCATGAATCTACAGGAATTGGTGAAATATCTGTGGATTATGCGAGGAAAACGATAAGAAATCGATGAAGAAAACAATACATGGGAAAACGTGTCAAAGAAAACAAAGAAGTTGCCCTGGAGATAGCCTTACGGACCGTAAGGCTCACACCCTTACGGTCCATAAGGGTGTGTCGGCAAAGACTTTCTGGTGCGGAAATGGAGCAGGTGTGGAATGTTAGTTGGGAAGGCCTTACGGACCGTAAGGCTCCCACCCTTACGGTCCGTAAGGGGATCGCAGGAGCTCAAAAACTTACCTATAAAAGGCACTCATTTGTAACTCGAAAAATACACCTTAATACACCTCTACACACCTCTCAAGACTGAAATCCGTCGATTCTGAACAAGTTGGAGCTTCTCGGAGGTCTTGGAAGCTTTCGGTTCGAGTTAGAAGCGTGTCGGGTCCGACAAACGTTAAGTTTTCGTATCTATTCGCTTTTTACTATGTTACCTTGTGTTTTTAGATGTAATTGTGCTTTGTATTTTAATAATATGAGTGGCTAAACTTGTAAGCTACTTAGGTAATGATGAACTAGACGATGTGATGTTATTTTGAATCCGCTTAATGACTATTTGGTGTGATTTACATGATGTCTTATTGAACTTGACTTTGATATTGCACTTTAAATTGTTTATAACTTGGTTATTGAAATTAGTAACTTAGGCATAGAGAAATCTCCCCTAAAACCATGTTACTATTTCAATCTAAATTGTTAATCTTATGATTATCAGTTTGGGCCTTGTCTTTTCGATAAAAACATTAACGTTCGATTAACAAGTTAATCAAGTATTAAAACCAAACCAATTAAAGTTGCAACCTTATCTAGTGATTAGAAATAAGATCTAGGTTTGCTAGGTTATTAGCTAGCCGTTGGTGGGTAAATTGGGTGACCGATAACTTGGATCCGTTTATTTCTTCGCGTCTAAGGTTTCCTAGGATTTCAAGTTTCAATAAGACGTCTGCTTCATGTTTTTAAAATCTTCTCGCAACATTATTGTCTCTGAGGTCAAAAAGGTTTTATTCTCATGGGATTTGGTATCGATAGGTCGAGCCGGTTCATTTTAGCACTTCACATTTAGCTTAATTTACTTGATTCATCATCTTTAAACGGGATGTTTATCGGGTAAATAAAGTATTTAGTCATAAACCGAAGGAAGAATAACATCACACAAGTCTAGGGATTCAAAACCTAAGTAGCATCTTTCCATCATATTTATCTTAAAACACAGTTTCCAGTCCTGTTTGTATCATTCCATTTATTGTTTAAAATCTTCTATTTTAAGTTTTCACTTATTATTTAAAAAAAAATCAATTCAATCATGAAACTCAAACTTAAAAACAACTAGGTTTTCGATAAAGGTTAAGTATCAATACTTCGCCCATAGTGTCCACGGATTGATATCCGGTTTTGCCGACTTCACTACATCGCGACCGGTACACTTGCCAATTGTGTGTGGTTTAGTAGCAATTCCATTTAAAACTTGTTTTGAAAATATAACGAAATATCATATGCTCTGACATGTAGTAACTGGAAGGGTTAAGTACCGTTAGTTGGGAACTCCTGTCTAGGCTGGCATTCGTACAAATCCAATTATAAGGACCAGTTGCCTACCTGGGGACAATCCCAATGAGAGTACCGATACCTATTAGGCCAAAGCATGTCTAACATTTAAGCATCTGAATAAAACAACCTCACATCAAGCTTTTTACACACCAAGGCTTTTGAACAACATGTTTCATACAAAATTAAAGTCTTTTAACAAAAATAGGTTGTAAAAGCACACATCAAGTTTTTGGCTCCGTTGCCGGGGACACTGGCAATTTTTGAGGACAACCCAAGTCGTCAATCTAGTTTTTACTTGTTTTTCTTAGATTAAAGTTTGTTTATTTGTACTTTTGCTTGAAATTTGTGTCTTTTTGTTTGTTTTTCTTTTTACTTTCTTAGTTTATTCATTATATGCCACAAACTCGTTCACAAGGTCCGCCTACATTTTCTGCTTCACCTGAGCCTGAACGAGATCTTCACGAACAATTACGAACTTTCCGAGCTAGTGAGCTACATATTCCTATTCCTACTTTCACTATGGCTGAAGAACCCCCAGCTAGGAGAGTTGTCGCTGATTATGTCCGGCCGACTGCTGCCGGTGCTCGGTCCAGCATTGCCCGACCCATTATCGGTGCCAATAGCTGGCAAATTCCACCACAAATCATCACGATGGTTACAAACACCCTCCAATTCCACGGGATACCTTCTGAAGACCCGAATGTTCATCTATCCTGTTTTTCTGCAATCTGCGATACGTTCCAACAGTAAGGTGTAAACGAGGACGCCTGTAAGTTACGTTTATTCCCATTCTCTCTTGCTGACCGAGCCCATGCTTGGTTGGAATCCCTTCCTTCGGGATCCATCACTACTTGGGCTGCGATGCAAGAAAAATTCTTAAGCAAATATTTTCCCCCTGCCAAAACTGCTCGTCTGAGGAGCATGATTCAAGAGTTCCACCAGAAGGAGGGAGAATCTTTTTACGAGACGTGGGAGTTATTCAAGGAGCTGTTAATCAAATGCCCCCATCATAGATTCGAAGATTGGGCGTTAGTTGAAAAGTTTTATCATGGAGTAACGCCTGCAACGAGGAACATGCTAAACACCACTGCTGGTGGAAATCTGATGACCACCAAAACACCGGAGGAGTGTAATGAGATGTTTGAGGATATTGCAATGTGTAGCTATGAGTATCCTAATTCCAGGGACACATCTACGACACAGAGAGGAGTACACAAACTCGATTCTAACACTGCTATGCAAGCCCAAATTGACATGTTGACAAAACAGATGAAGGATATGCAAACGAAGAAGAAGGAGCAAGTGTGTGAGATATGCACGGGAGGTCACGAGACTGCTGCATGCCCCATTGCTCCTGAAGACGTCCACGAGCAAGTAGAATATGTGAACAACCGGAACAACTTCGGAAACAACTATAATCCCGGTTGGAGGAACCACCCGAACGTCAGCTGGAAGTACAATAACCCGCCAGGATTTCAGCCGCATCAGAATCTGTTTCAAGACGCAGGCACAGGATCAAGCGGTGGGGAGAAGAACACCGCACTCGAGGAGATGCTAAGCAAAACCAGGAAGCAATGAAGCTAAATCAAGAGGCCCTGGTCAAACAAACACAACTACTGACTCAATTCATGACCATGGAAGAAAAACGCCATAAAGAAAACCAAGCGAGGTTTATGCAGCATGAAGCTTTCATAAACAATCAAAACACCGCTTTACAAAACCTTGAAAGAACTATAGGAGCGATATCGGAGAAACTAAGTCAGAGACCTCAGGGAGATCTACCTAGTAATACCACTCCAAACCTAAATGCCACTGCAAAAGCAATCACTACAAGAAGTGGACAAGGAGCTGTAGAGGTTGAGCCGGTAGTTGACGAGGAACCGGTCGACAAAGAAATCGAAATGGAGACTCCTGTTGGCAAAGTACACGAGAAGCTACTCCCAGAGAGTACAGCACAGCCCAACGAGTCTCCAGGAGAGAAGAGAGAAGAGAAGAAGGAGCCAATGAGGGTGTACAAACCAACACCACCTTACCCTGGAAGGCTAATAAAAGCTAAAGACGCGAAGCTTTATGGTCGATTCATGGAAATGTTAAAGAAGCTGCATGTAAACATCCCATTAGTCGAATCTTTGGCCAAGATGCCGAAGTATGCGAAGTTTCTGAAGGATCTTCTTACCAATAAGAAGAAATTAGAGGATCTTTTGACTGTCACTCTAAGCGAGGAATGTTCTGCTATCTTGCAGAATAAGCTACCAACCAAGGTGAATGATCCAGGTAGCTTTACCATTCCTTGTTTGATCGATAATCTTACTGTTAGTAATGCTCTAGCCGACCTAGGTGCGAGTATTAATCTCATGCCTTATTCTGTCTTTGCTAAGCTCAACCTAGGAGAACCATCACCTACTCGCATGAGTATTCAGCTTGCTGATCGATCAGTGAAGTTTCCAAGAGGTATTGTGGAAAACATATTGGTTAAAGTCGACAAATTCGTCTTTCCAGTTGAGTTTGTTATTCTCGACATGGATGAAGACTCTGAGATCCCGTTGATCTTAGGTCGTCCATTCCTTGCTACTGCACGAGCAATCATCAATGTTTTTTATGGCAAGTTGACTCTTCGTGTCGATGAAGATGAAGTCACTTTCGATATTCAGCGTTCTATGAAACATACCCAACAGCACGACGATACTGCTTACTCTATCGACACTCTCATAGATGACTTTCCCAATGAAATGATTGAAAAAGAGTTTGACACACAACTCTTAAGCATGATCACTGAATTCAATCTTGAACAATCTAGCGAACTTTCTCCAAAATCTGATAGTTGTGAGAAAGAAAGTCCAAAAGAAAAGCCATCAATTGAAGAACCTCCGTCCTTGGAGCTGAAAGAACTGCCATCTCATCTAGAATACGTATTTTTAGGTGAGGGATCCCAATTACCCGTCATCATTTCCAAGAATTTGACAGAGGAAGAAAAGAAGAAGCTGATAACTGTTCTTAAGATGCACAAGAAAGCTATTTCATGGAAACTCATGGATATCAAAGGCATTAACCCTTCATTTTGCACGCATAAAATTCTGATGGAAGAGGAGTTTAAACCGGTATTTCAACCTCAGAGAAGGATAAACCGAAATATGCAAGAAGTCGTGAAGAAAGAGGTAATAAAGCTACTTGATGCAGTGTCACACCCCCAAAATCCACCATACGGAGTATCACCTCTTTGAGGCGTGACATGACCAGGATCGAGCCACCAATCATATTGAACAACACAATTAAGTAAATAAAACCAACCACAATACGATTGGTGACCAAAAGGAAGTAAACTGACTTTAGGTTAACAAAGTTCAGATTTAAACAGCGGAAGCATAAAACGTAAGTTCGAAGCATAAGTTCCATAGTTCATAAGTTTAAAGTCCAAAACGTAGGTTTAATAAGTTCATAAGGTTTAGAAGTTTAGTACGGGACATAACAATCCGTATTCCACAACAACCTCCTCCTCCTCGTGCAAGCTCCATCTAGCGACCTGTAAGGCATGTAACAACGAGTCAACAACAAAGTTGAGTGAGTTCACGGTTGGTTGATTAGTTTTAAGTTGTTTCTGAAAACGTGGTTTGACTTTCGTTGACTTATTTGCCGTGGGGGTTACCCCGTAGTTGAAAGTATGTTTAACCAGTTCCTTTATTACCCAAACCATATCCATAATCAGTGGGGGCTTCCCCATGTGAACTACTAGACGGTATGATATCGACTACTAACGAAAGTAAGTTGTGCCCTAAGTCAATGTCTATCATCATTGACCCTTTGCCTTAGTCCATTAGTACACGCCCGTTCGAACGACACGGTGTGAGGTTTGTTAAACCTAATAGCGCTATTAACTAATGACCCACTCGCCATCGACCTCGGCGATTAAGTCGATATAAAATGAGGGACTTATGATAGAGTTTTGTCTAGTAAGTTTTAAGGTTGTTGTCCTACCCAAGGAGGACGAACGTACGTAGTTCTCCCCAAAGAGAATACGCAGGATTAATATTGGCATCCTATCCAAGGAGGATGGCTGTACATATCCTACCTAAGTAAGATATGTAGATTCCGTTTTAATTCTTTAACCCATTCCCAAACCACCGGGAATCCCATGCCTTAGAAAGTGTGTGAACTCACCTTGGTTTGCTCGGTTAGATTCTCAAATATAGCTAACAGTCAAGGTTGGTCAATCACGTCCTAATATGATTACCAGTTAGTCATTTAGTGGTTTCAAATAGAGCACAAAGTTCCTACACGTATCTACCACATAACATGCATTTATTTCAACGGTTCATGCCCATATAAACTTCCCATCTATTCCCGTTCATAAATAAACATACGATTTTGCACATAACACTTTTATTGACGTATAGCATGTTAGATCATTCACAGATAACATTCCCGACATTTAGACACGCAAATTACTACTTATGTCATTTCAGCTTTTATATTCAAAACTGGGCTGTTTTCGAGGATTTTAATAAAATAGTTAACTTGTTCCAAAAATTCCCAAATTTTTACAGAATGTCTTAAACGATCCAAATATTATTGTGTAAAAATCTCGGGATCCAATTCATCACCAATATTTTATAAAAAATCATTTTCCGGACTGCACTCAGATTTATCTTTTTTCTGACTGCAGTCCATGGAATAATTTATTTAGAATTCATCGAGAGTCCGATTTATGAAATTCCAGTGAGAGAATTACAAATACATCAGTGGTCATATACAATACAAATTTCATGATCTAACTCTACACAGAATTCAAGTTATGACTGAAAAGAGAACGCATATTTTCAGCTGCAAAAATGCAGCTTTAGCTGCTGTTACAAAACGACACTTTAAAAATAGTAAACGAAGTCCAAAAATTATGATTCCAGTTCCATTAGAACCGTATTTCATAATAACACATTATAGACTCAAGAAAATCCATTTTTCGTTAAATATTGACCTGTTTACAGCCAACTGAAGTTGGCTGTAAAAGCTTGGACAGAATCTGTTTTTCAGCTTTTAACTTTCTAATTCGTGTTCGATTGATTCTGTTAACATGTTTAGTGATCACAACAACATCAAACATCAACATTAACAAGCAAATCATCAGGTAATCAACAAGAATCAAACAACTTCATATTAACATTACTTCATCACATTTTCTTTTTATGTAAACATTATGTTCATGTTTCTAGTTCAAGTTTCTTTGTGTTCTTTAAGTTTATCGTCATGTAACTTGCTTTAACCACTTAAATAACATGAATAATGAATGGATCTAAGTTCTTACCACTAGTTCAAGACTAGGGAAGTTCGAGTGTAGAAAAGTGGTGGTTAATAGCAAATGAAGGAGGTCTTTGAACTTCCGAAAGCTCCTAGTTCCCTTGTGTGACCTTTTACACCTTTGTATGTATGGAGATCGGATGAAGTTGGTTGAATGATGATGATGATGATGATGATGATGATGGGGTTTGGGTTCGGCTGAAACAAGGGAAATGAGGGAGGATAAGAGTTTGTGGAAGATGAGCAAAAAAAATCTAGTGGTTTTTATAAGCAAACTCCAACATTCTTTTAACCCCTAGTCCTTATGTCCCCATATTACTTAACAAGATCAACTAAATAATTAAAATAAAATCATGGGGGTCCTATTTGTCTCATAACCGGTTGGGGGGGGGGGGGGGTTGGCTTCTAGTTGAGTTGTAAAGGTGGTTAACTAATTAGTTAGAAGATGAAGTAGTTAAGTTAAAGATTTAAGTGTGTTATAAAATATTTAGTGTGTTAGGGTGTTCGGGGACCCTAACTAGCTCAAAAAAATAAAAACAATGTGTTTGACAATATTTTTATGTTCCGGGTAAAGTCCGTTTGTTCGGTTGGGTGTTGTCCCGTTAAAGTGTTAAATTAATCCGTAAAGTGTCCTACATATATATTTTTGAAACGTTTTTAATTTTCAACACTCAGGAAAGCATACCGGACTATTTAGTAACTTTTCTGTACACTACTAGTATGTTAACAAGCACGTGTAAGTATAACACAGTAATCAGAAAGCAGTTAAGTGATTCAGCACAGTCATCAAGCAATTTAATTATCATTAATAAATTGTACGGACTACATGGAATTATGAGGGTTGTCACATGCAGGGCTTATTTACCCAATTTCTGATTCTGCATGGGTGAGTCCCGTCCAGGTGGTTCCCAAGAAAGGAGGAATGACTGTGGTAGTCAATGAGAAGAATGAATTACTACCCACCAGGACCGTCACCGGTTGGCGAGTTTGCATAGATTATCGCAAACTAAATGACGCCACACGCAAGGATCACTTTCCTTTGCCATTCATTGACCAAATGCTGGAAAGACTATCGGGAAAACAATTCTATTGCTTTCTTGATGGATTCTCTGGTTATTTCCAGATCCCCATTGCACCGGAGGATCAAGAAAAGACCACATTCACATGCCCCTTTGGCACTTTTGCGTATCGACGTATGCCGTTTGGACTATGTAACGCTTCAGCTACATTCCAAAGATGTATGGTGGCGATATTTCATGATTTGATCGAGGACTCCATGGATGTATTCATGGATGATTTTTCTGTATTTGGAAGTTCATTCGATCATTGTTTGCATAATCTAGAGCGTGTGTTGACTCGTTGTGAAGAAACAAACCTAATGCTCAATTGGGAGAAATGCCACTTCATGGTTCGAGAAGGAATTGTGCTAGGACACAAGATTTCGCAAGCGGGGCTTGAGGTTGACCAAGCCAAAATCGATGTTATTTCTAAACTCCCACCGCCCAATTCAGTTAAATCAATTAGGAGTTTCTTAGGACATGCAGGATTCTATCGCCGATTCATCTGAGACTTTTCAAAGATTGCTCGCCCGATGACCCAGCTACTAGAGAAGGATAGACCGTTTGTGTTCGATGATAAGTGTTTGAAGGCCTTCGAGTTGATTAAGGAAAAGTTAGTAAGTGCACCTATTCTAATTTCTCCCGATTGGAGCCTTCCGTTCGAAATCATGTGTGACGCAAGTGACTTTGCAGTCGGTGCCGTTTTAGGGCAGCGTAAAGAGAAACATTTTCATCCTATTTATTACGCAAGCAAAACCCTGAATGATGCCCAGGAAAACTAAACCACAACTGAGAAAGAGTTGTTGGCAGTTGTGTTCGCCTGTGATAAATTTCGTTCTTATATTGTGCTGATCATCTGTCCAGATTAGAGAACCCCGAGTTGGAAAAGACTCGGGAGGATAGGATAAGGGATGAATTTCCCCACGAAGTGTTGATGTTCATAAAATCTAATGAAGAAGGTTTTCCTTGGTTCGCAGACATTGCAAACTACCTATCCACAGGAAATCTTCCACCCGAAATGCCTTATCAACAAAAGAAGAAATTCTTTGCTGACCTTAAATTCTACATTTGGGAGGATCCTTACTTGTTTAGGATAGGCGCTGATCAAATAATCAGAAGATGTGTGACTGCACCAGAAACCATAAACATTCTTAAACACTGTCATGAAGGACCAACTGGTGGCCATTACGGAGCAAATTACACTGCCAAACGAGTGTTTGATGCAGGTTTTTATTGGCCCACCATCTTTAAGGATGCTCATGAGTATGTTCGTGGTTATGATGCATGTCAGAGAGCCGAAAACATCTCATCCAGGAATGAAATGCCTCAAAATCCAATCCAAGCTGTTGAAATCTTCGATATTTGGGGCATTGATTTCATGGGACCTTTCCCTATGTCATGAGGAAATCGTTACATCCTAGTAGCCATTGATTATCTATCAAAGTGGGTAGAGGCGAAAGCCGTGGCCACTGACAGTGCTAAGGTTGTAGTGAAGTTTCTTAGGGAATTGTTTGCAAGATTTGGCACACCTAAAGAAATCATCAGTGATCAAGGTACTCATTTCTGTAATTCATCAATGGAGAAAGTATTGAATCATTATGGGGTGACCCATCGACTTTCAACTGCCTATCATCCACAAACAAGTGGACAGGTGGAAAATGCAAACAAAGGGATAAAACGTATTTTGGAGAAAACTGTCGGACAAAGTCGCATTGACTGGGCTGTTAATCTGGATGATGCACTCTGGGCTTTTCGCACTGCATATAAGACCCCTATAGGAACTACACCCTTTAGGATGATTTATGGGAAAATGTGCCATCTCCCAGTTGAACTGGAACATCGTGCGTATTGGGCATTACGAAAGGTAAATCTTGATATGGATGCAGCAGGAAAGAGACGATTTCTTCAAATACATGAGTTAGAGGAGCTACGTGATATTGCATATGAGAGATCTTGGGCGTATAAGGAAAAGACAAAACAGTTGCACGATCGCCACATTAAGAGTATGAAAGAATTCAAGTGTGGGGAGAAAGTGTTGCTTTTCAATTCTCGATTGAAGTTATTTCCGGGAAAGCTCAAATCCCGATGGACTGGACCATTTCTGGTTACACAAGTTTTTCCATATGGAACGGTTGAGCTGGAGAATGAGGATGGACAGAAGTTTAAGGTAAATGGTCACCGTTTAAAGCATTACGTTGAAAGACAAAGTTCTGAGGTGTTGGAGGAGCTGGACCTCCCTTTAATGGAAACTGAAAGGTGAAATGAGAAGTGGTAGGACTTGTAAATATTAGGTTTTATTGTGTTTATGTGTGTAACTTTAATTTGTTTTTGTTTCTGCTTTAATCAGTCTTTTATTTTGAATCAATTCTACTCTTGGGTTTGTTTGTTTTTGTGTATGCAGGATTGAATCGTACCACCCATACTCAATCTCCATTCGGGTGATTTCGGAACTGCTTACAATCTCAACAACATCCCCCACGTGTAATATAGGATTAAAATGCATCCTTTCGATTTCAATTTTCTTTGTTGTTTACAATTTGCAAAACCAAGGTTGCCTTTAGAACTTAAGGAGAAAATCTTTCTCCTAAGCACTGAGGTAAGAAAGGAATGGCGTCAACAAAACCAAACACCGCCATTTTGTGGAACATCCAAAAGTGCTATGAAACGAAGAGCAAAACGTTATGAAAAATGCATGGGATGTGGAAATTGGTCACACACAGGAAGATGTAAACGAAGTCCAGCTGAATCCCAATGTGAGTACATACAACTAATGAGGGTGGGGGCTATTAGGCTCAATGTCGAACGGTCCATTAGAGTTGGGAGTTATGTACACTATAGGATTGAGGAAGACTTAATTCACATTTTTGAAAAAACTGGTCTTGATAAATTGACGTTACAAAAATCTCTTGGTTTGTAAATATTTTTTTTAGTCGCAAGTTTTTGTAAATAAAACTTATTTTTAATATTGTATATATATTTACATTAAAATTAAGCATAAAATAAAAAAAATAATAATAAAATAAGTTTAAACAAGCTTACGGGCCGCAAGGATGAGACCCTTACGGTCCGTAAGAGTGTTGCAGATCCAAAAAAATAAAACCCCCAAATTGGGGTCGTCTTCCCCATTTCAAACACAACCACCATCACCGCCATTACCACCAAACCCACCTTCACCTCTCCCACCACTACCGTCGCTCACCGTCTCCACCTTCAGCCGTCGCACCTCGCCACTGCAACCAACAACCACCGGTTCACCTCTGATTTCCGCACTCACTAGACAAATCAGGTATGATTTCTGTTTTCATCTCCTATGTTCTAGTCATGTCATTTCGAGTCAGCGACGAGGGTGTTTTAAGTCAGTTTCGAGTCAGTTTTGTGATATCTTATGTCAGTCGAGTCCTTGTAGTCGGGCCACTGCTCAGTAAATATTATTTGGTTATGTTTGAATATTGGTCTAGTTTCGAGTCTATCGTGCATTGTTATGTTTGAGAAATGTTTGAGTTGTTGATATTTAGGTCGACTTGATTTAGTTAGTCGAGTCGTCTAGATTAGTTTTAAATTTTGGTAAACTTTCTTTCGTGTCGGCTAGATTTTAGGTGTGTTAATAATAATCTTGTTGAAATTTGAATTTGTTTCGCGTCAAGTAATTATAAGTTTTAAAATTGTAGTTAATCGAGTCTAGCGTCGAGTCGAATAGATTAATTGTTTTAAAGTTGAGTTTTGTCGAAGAGATTAAGCGTAGTTCTTGTAATGCTGCTTATTGCAATATGCGATATTCTATCAAGTCATAATTTAAGCGTATGTTGTACCATATGTTTCGGATGACTTTAGTAAATTGACGTTAAGCTTTGAATTGATAAATAATTAGTGTCAAATTGTTATTGCGGTTTATTTGCAGGTTTCGCCGCCTCGCCCGTACTCAATCTCCATTCGGGCGAGGATGGGTGGTTTCTAGTAAATACGTCGGGGTCATGCCGAAATTTTGAATTTTTTTTTATTATTGTTATTATTCGTTGCGACCGCGAACGAAATGCTATACGGCCGCAACAACCGTCCCTAACACAACAAAAACACGTTTTTCTGTAAAATAAAATATCGTTTGTATATATATATATATAACTTTGAAAATACAAAAAAATCGAAAAACATTGAAAAACGTGTTAGGGCACGGTAAGCTTTATTAAACCTGCAATACCTAATTGTTATATCTTTAAATGCAGGTATGGCATCTTCTTCACGTCCTTCCCGCAAGCGGGGACGTGCTGCCACTCAGCAGGATGAGCCAATTCATCAAGCAGAGCCTCAGGTTCAGCCACCGATCCCGGAGGATCAGCAGCAGCAGCCTGCCAGACAGATCCATTACGATACGGCTGCGGTTAGGCCAGACCCTCTAGCACAGATACCAGCAGATCTCCCACCTTTAGAGGATAGCACGCTTTTGGACTTTCAGACTGGTTCAGAGGAGCGTACGGCCATGCTGAGACTGTTAGGTAGACGTTTTCATAGGGCGAGGGTCATAGATTGGGGGTTGATGGAGACGATGGACGTCAGAGCCAGGTTAGAGGGCTTGCTGACACCTCGATGGCGGAGGTTGTTAGATGAGAGGCGTGAGGCATATCATGAGCTCACTATTGAGTTACTTGCTACATTTTCATTCGATTCTGCGCGCCTCTCATCCGACTCTGCTGTTAGTTTCGCGTTAGGACGGCGGACACATATCATGTCCGTTGCACAGTTCGCCGTCCACGCCGGTTTATATACTCAGGAGGAGACCACGCAGGAGGTCTTCACTGAGGGGTTGATGGGATGGGCAGACCAGGAGTTACCTTACTGTGTCACGACGACACAGTTGACAACTTTCTGGTCCACCATCGCCGATGGAGGTTTTCAGCCTGGGATCCCTGCCTCGCAGATCCGAGATCCCGTTTAACGTTTTATCCACAGGGTCCTTGCCTGCATGATACTTTCTCGATACATGAGTATCGAGAAAGTGACATATTCAGATCTTTTTGCACTATATTGCATCGTGCAGGCCCAGGAGCCCAATTTAGCGGTATTTTTGCTATTTTCATTTTTGAGGCACCACGGACGAGGCAGGGAGTCCCGTATTTGTATGGGGAGCTATGTTACTGTCCTGGCAGAGAGTCTGGGCGTTTTTTGAGGATTTTCCGAGAGGATGGCTGCATGAGGAGCCTGCTGGGACGATGATTAGGAAGGGCGATATGCGCCAGTTTCCAGAGCTGATGGCACAGGGCGAGCCTCCACGTTTCTTACCACCGAGAGTTGTTCCGGAGGACGCCCCTGTTATCGCACCATGCCATCAGGTGCCTGAGAGAGAGAGAGCAGGAGAGCCTAGGGCCCAGCTCACAGTGCCAGAGCGTTTGCAGATATTAGAGCAGGGTCAGGCTGAGATCAGACAGGGTCAGTTACGGTTGGAGCAGAGGCAGGCTGGTATTGAGCAGACACAGATCGAGATTAGGGGGATGCTTCAGCGCATCATAGATCATTTATAGATTCCCCCTCCACATCATCAGCCTCCACTACCGTAGACGATCTTGATTGTTTGTATTTATTACATTTTGGTTTATGTATTTACACTTTACATTTTGGTGTGACTTTACTTTGAGTGATGGTATTTATTATGTTTCTTTCTTATAATGCGTTTATTTACCATTTTGCAAGCATCGCTAACAAGCATTGAGGCAGAATTGATATAATGTGGCGTTGCAACATATAAAACGGTTAGGAAATAACCCAGTGGTTGTTCCTTTTGTCCTATAAGCTTGAGGCGGGATTTGGTGGATTTACAATTCTTAGCATGAGGCCCTAGGTGGATTGACCGCACTTGAACTAAAATTGCATGATAAGGGCATAGAATCGGGTTCGGGTTTAAGCGGACACGAATACTTGCAATCGCGGCTAACACAAGTTTCGATTTTAATAAGTAATTTAAGCTTTTGTTCCCGAATGATTATTCCGTTTATGACTCCGTTTTGCATAATTTTTTTTCAGGGACGAAAAAAGGTTAAGTTTGGGGATATTTGATGTGTTTAGAATTATACACATCTTATGTATCAAATTACCCATATTTTAGATCAATTGTGTGAGTTTCTCCTTTGTATTCGTTACTGAATCGATAAAATCATGAATCTACAGGAATTGGTGAAATATCCGTGGATTATGCAAGGAAAACGATAAGAAATCGACGAAGAAAACAATACATGGGAAAACGTGTCAAAGAAAACAAAGAAGTTGCCCTGGAGAAAGCCTTACGGACCGTAAGGCTCACACCCTTACGGTCCGTAAGGGTGTGTCGGCAAAGACTTTCTGGTGCGGAAATGGAGCAGGTGTGGAATGTTAGTTGGGAAGGCCTTACGGGCCGTATGGGGATCGCAGGAGCTCAAAAACTTACCTATAAAAGGCACTCATTTGTAACTCGAAAAATACACCTTAGTACACCTCTACACACCTCTCAAGACTGAAATCCGTCGATTCTGAACAAGTTGGAGCTTCTCGGAGGTCTTAGAAGCTTTCGGTTCGAGTTAGAAGCGTGTCGGGTCCGACAAACGTTAAGTTTTCGTATCTATTCGCTTTTTACTATGTTACCTTGTGTTTTTAGATGTAATTGTGCTTTGTATTTTAATAATACGAGTGGCTAAACTTGTAAGCTACTTAGGTAATGATGAACTAGACGATGTGATGTTATTTTGAATCCGCTTAATGACTATTTGGTGTGATTTACATGATGTCTTATTGAACTTGACTTTGATATTGCACTTTAAATTATTTATAACTTGGTTATTGAAATTAGTAACTTAGGCATAGAGAAATCTCCCCTAAAACCATGTTACTATTTCAATCTAAATTGTTAATCTTATGATTATCAGTTCGGGCCTTGTCTTTTCGATAAAAACATTAACGTTTGATTAACAAGTTAATCAAGTATTAAAACCAAACCAATTAAAGTTGCAACCTTATCTAGTGATTAGAAATAAGATCTAGGTTTGCTAGGTTATTAGCTAGCCGTTGTTGGGTAAATTGGGTGACCGATAACTCGGATCCGTTTATTTCTTCGCGTCTAAGGTTTCCTAGGATTTCAAGTTTCAATAAGACGTCTGCTTCATGTTTTTAAAATCTTCTCGCAACATTATTGTCTCTGAGGTCAAAAAGGTTTTATTCTCATGGGATTTGGTATCGATAGGTCGAGCCGGTTCATTTTAGCACTTCACATTTAGCTTAATTTACTTGATTCATCATCTTTAAACGTGAGGTTTATCGGGTAAATAAAGTATTTAGTCATAAACCGAAGGAAGAATAACATCACACAAGTCTAGGGATTCAAAACCTAAGTAGCATATTTCCATCATATTTATCTTAAAACACAGTTTCCAGTCCTGTTTGTATCATTCCATTTACTGTTTAAAATCTTCTATTTTAAGTTTTCACTTATTATTTAAAAAAAATCAATTCAATCATGAAACTCAAACTTAAAAACAACTCGGTTTTCGATAAAGGTTAAGTATCAATACTTCGCCCATAGTGTTCACGGATTGATATCCGGTCTTGCCAACTTCACTACATCGCGACCGGTGCACTTGCCGATTGTGTGTGGTTTAGTAGCAATCCCAATGAGAGTACCGATACCTATTAGGCCAAAGCATGTCTAACATTTAAGCATCTGAATAAAACAACCTCACATCAAGCTTTTTACACACCAAGGCTTTTGAACAACACGTTTCATACAAAATTAAAGTCTTTTAACAAAAATAGGCTGTAAAAGCACACATCACATCACCATCAACTTCAATCCGATAATCACCTCCGACAATCACGCCGACAAGTTCCAGCACCTTTTCTCCGTCATCTGATTCAAATACTGTTCATATCATCTCCGATTTCTTGAAGCTGTGTTTTACCATTCATGCTGGTAATGCTGGAGGATTTATTGACATTGTGTTTTAACAGCAAGCAGATTAATACAGTTGTGTTTTAGCATTCATGTTGGTAATGCTGGAGGATTTCTTGACGCTGTGTTTTACCATCCATGCTGGTAATGCTGGAGGATTTCTTGACATTGTGTTTTAACAGCAAGCAGATTAATACAGTTGTGTTTTAGCATTCATGTTGGTAATGCTGGAGGATTTCTTGACGCTGTGTTTTACCACCCATGCTGGTAATGCTGGAGGATTTCTTGACATTGTGTTTTAACAACAAGCAGTTTGATACCGTTGTGTTTTAGCATTCATGTTGGATGATTTCTTGGCGCTGTGTTTTACCATTCATGCTGGTAATGCTGGAGGATTTCTTGACATTGTGTTTTAACAGCAAGAAGTTTGATACCGTTGTGTTTTAGCATTCATGCTGGTAATGCTGGAGGATTTCTTGACATTGTGTTTTAACAGCAAGCAGTTTGATACCGTTATGTTTTAGCATTCATGCTGCGTAGAAGGAAGAGAGAGACGAGAGAAAGGGGGAGAGACAGAGACAGAGAGAGAGAGAAAATCGCAAGAAATGTGGGGTGGTTTATGGAATGACAGTTATTTCCATATTTAAAACAAGCTAAATGACATATCTACCCCTGATTAATTAAATAATCCTATTTTTAAGACACACATATTACCAAAATGCCACCAAGATGATCTCAACCATTAAACACACCCATTGGATGGCCCAGATCGCTTCCTAGACTTTCCAGGAAAAACACACTTTCCGCAGGATCCCCACTCTATATAAATATATATATATAATGTATAGAGTTGGAGGGTAGTTTTCTACAAACTCATCTAGTGTTTTATGATCAACGTCATATTAGCTTTTTTCCTTGACTTTTCAAACTCCTCAAACGTTAGAAACGCTTCCTAAGGGTGTTAGGAGTGGTTAAACACTTGAGAGTGGCAAACTAAAAAATCAACCAATGAGAGTGCGCCATGTCAATCAGTGAAAAGTGTTTAAACTTTGCTGAAAAGTGTTGGCAATAGTTTAGACACTTGCTGAAGTGGTAAACTTTAAAAAAAAGGAAAAGGGTGTGATTGGTTGAGAGATTGTATGGACCCCACCCCACCACACACACACCCTCCTCAACGAATCGTCTACCCACCACCAATTTGGTAAAGTTTGAGTGGTAAACTATTGTTGGTGGTGGTGTTTACCGAGTGGCAAACTCTTTTGCCGACCTTTGCCGACTCCCACTCCTAACACCCTAATTTTTTTCTAAATATCACGTCATATTTAATTATTTGAATAATTAGATGATTAATTGAACCTTCTAATTTTAAATATTAAATTAATTAAAATTTATACAAAGTAAATAAGACTAAGAGTAAATTGCTAAAATTCAAACAACTTTTTTTTCAATATTGTCCTTCAACTTTGGTATTTTTGCCAATTCCATCCATACGACTAACATAGTTTGTTTTTTCCTGTTAAAGTTAGAGGCTTTTTTGTCCTTTTAGCTAATAAAGCTTGGTACAAGCTGTTAATGCACACACAATCACATCAACACCACCACCTTGTCACCCCCACCACCACAACATCATCACCCTACCACCATCACGATTGCACCATCACCACCACTTTCCACCCCGATAATAACCATTGACGCACCACCTTCACCCCACAACAACCACCGCCGCACCAACTCCACCTCATAACATCCACCGCCGCCCACCACAAAACCAAAACCAAATCCGTATTTATATTTTCAATACCCCTAAAGCCAAAAGTTAAATCCAATTAAAACACTGCCTATACATCATCATCATTAAACCCTAAAACCACCATATTCAACACAAAACGTTCCAACAAAACATTATCATCGTCCCTTTCTACATAGTTGTGCTCGAGATTCCGACGGTGGTTAAGGCTGCGGCGACTGGGTTTACATCAGAATGATGAGGTGCGACGGTGGTTAAGGGTCCAATTAGGGGTCGCGCTTAGCAAACCTCTCGCATAAATTTCGTACACTCTTAACGCTCGGATACAGGTATATAGCTCTATGTTATACACATATATAGTTCTTAGAGTAAATTGCATTTTACGTCCTTTAAGTTTTAGCCAAATTTCAGACGATTTTCTTTAACTAACGAAATTACACTGGATGTCCTTTAAGTTACGGTTTTCTATTAGGCGATGTCCTAATTACATAGCTTGGTTAAATTTTCTTGTTATCCCCAAACATGTGCCTTACCCATGAGGGTAATACAGTCTTTTCATTTTAATTAAAAGAGTGAATTGCATTATATGTCCTTTAAGTTTCACCAAAATTCCAGACTATGTCCTTTCAATAATGAAATTACATCGAAGATATGGCTAAGGGGCCGTCTGAGGTCAATCGCCGATAGAGTGTCGCCGGAAGAGGATCCAATCAACCATCTATTTCCACCCTAATTTCGTTAGTTAAAAGACAAAACCTTAAATTTTGGTGAAACTTAAAGGGCATAAAATGCAATTCACACTTTTAGTTAGACCGAAAAGACTGTATGATCCTCACGTGCAAGACGCATGTCTAGAGTTAATAAGAAAATTTAATCAGGTTATGCAATAAGGACACTGGCCGATAAAATACATTAATATAAAGGACATTTAGTGTAGTGTAGTTTACTCTAGTTCTTAAATTTAGTTGAAACTTAAAAAAAAAACAGTAAAATATTACTTTAGTTCTTCAGTCATTCCAATCAATTCTAATCAAGTTCTTAAATCTATACTTTCTATAAAAGGAGAAATCCCAGTGACATAAGAAAAGCTGATGTGTTAGCTAGAGAGCATGTCCAACAAGGCTTTTCTTATGTCATTATTACATCATAAAGTCTAATATATAAATCACTTTAATTTGATTTCAAACCACAGTCTTGTGTATTCAAATGGTCTGGCCCACATTTCAAAGGGCAAACCACTGCCCTTCTATAAGAAAGTAGCAGATGCTTTCCTTTGGCAAACGTATACCTAGCAGCAGATGTTTTGAAAGTGCTGGTAATTTGAAATTCAAAATGCATGGGGATATGTAATTTTCAATTAATGCATGTCACTCGGTCATTTCTGTCAATTATCTTCTTATATAAACATGTTCTCTACTTTTGTATTTTCAAACCACATTTCTAATGTATCTCTCCCTCAAATCCCTTCTTCTTAATACTCGGCATTTGTTCATAAAGGATAACAGAAAACTGAAGCTCTCTCTGTCCCACTTTCAGAAATTTTTTTGGGGATATGTGGTTTGCCTTGATCATGGTAATGTGATATATATGATTATGTTTGTTTTTGTTTTTTATTTTTACTAAAGTTTTGTTATCTGAGTTATGACTAAATGATGATTGTGAATAATCTGCTGCAGATGATGATGATGATGATTGTTCTACGGTTATTTCTAGTGTCATTGTTTCAACATCGTTTAAAGTATGTGTTTTTTGCTACTCCAGTTTTGAAATTTTGAATTCTTAATTTTGAAGTGATATACTCTAATTATCGCTTTATATTTCAGTCTAATCACAGTTGTTTGAAATCCATACAATCTGCTGTGGGTTATTATAGGTTTGTATTAAAAGAAGCATAAAGCTAAACTAAACACAAAGAAAGATTATTAATAATGTACATTTAAAATAAATTTTTCTTATGACTAAATGATGATTATATATATGATTTTGGGCAGATGATGATGATGTAGAACCCGCAGTAGTTCCTACTAAACGCAAGAAAGGATCTGCTACTGCTGTAAGATAAGATTTTATCTTACTAGAGTAATGGTATTTCCTGTCTTTTTTGTATTAAAAGAAGCATAAAGTTTGGTTTAAAGCAGCTCTTTATGAACAAAGTTAAGGATTACGTATATGAGGACAGGGCTACTCTTCAACAGCTGAAGAAGTGTTTTCATGTACTGCATCTTGATCTGTTCACGAGAGATCAGGTTTCTAGAAACCTGATGTTGATGCATTGAGTACTTCCGTGGAGTTCATGGCGATTGTCGAAGATATACATTGATGGATTTTAAAGCTAAAAGCACTAAATTTTAAGCTAAAAGCACTAAATTTTTGTTGTTAGGTTCGTAAATTTCTTGGTGGTGTTGTTAGATTTTAAAGTTTCGTTGTAATTTTAAGCTGAATAAGTATTATTATGTAATTTTTAATATCATCTGATTATTGTAGATTGGTACTTTTGATGTAGAAGTGAAATTGTTTCTGGGTTTAATTAGATTATGTTGATATTGTATCAATTTCTGTTAGTGTATAACATCTGCTCTAAATCATCATCTACTGATCTAACGGCTGTTTGACTTGCTACTGTTGTCAATTGCCAACATCTGATTGACTTGCTACTGTTGGAAATAGGAGAGGCTTTAACAGATGTTCGCAATATCTTTGTATTCCAAATGAATAGATTTTTTATCTGAGTTATGACTAAATGATGATTGCTGATGTGTCAATTTTTTATCTGAGTTAAAATACATTTAATTTCAAACTACTGCTCTATATTTAAATATCAAAGGTCTGGCCCACATTCAAGAGTGCAAACTATTGCCCATAGCCAAGAAATTATAACTTAGCATATGTTTCCTTTGGCAAACATATACCATAGCAGTGGTTTTGAAATTGCCGGTATTTTCAAATTCAAAATGCCTTGGGATATGTACTTTGCAATTAATGCACGTCACTCAATCACTTCTGTCTTATGGTAAAGGCGTCTTATAGGTAAATGAATAGGTTAATTGTAATTATAATAACGTGTTTAATTTTATATTTTCCCATGTAAATGCATTAAAAGCCTAACGAGTGTCGCATCATATTCTTTAGTCATAACCGCCTTCATTGGGTGTATAAAATACATTGGGCAGTGGTTTTGATCATTACCATTTTCATCCATCTACTCAATCATCTTCAAAAGTTTGTTGACGAGATTTTCACAAGGCTCTCTGCAGAATGGAAAAATTTGGGTTTCAAGTGATTGTTGACGAGATTTTCACAAGGCTCTCTGCAGAAGATATTGGTCGTTTCAAATGTCTTTCCAAGATTTTTTATAGGGAATTGTCAAGTCATGCATTTCAGATGATGCATGGTCTCCGAAGTGGAGATTCAGTACAAAAGAAACTACTATCCTTTAACGACACGTCAATTGTCATTGACGACGTAGTTGCTGGTAATTTGGATGTTGTTAGAAGCAAAACCTTAAGTTTTCCTAACAATGTCCACCCTAGCTTCTTACGTATTCTATCTTCATTTAATGGTTTGTTGTTAGTTTGCAATGAAGGGATTTGCTGTCAGTTGATTCTTTGGAATCCAACTACCAGGCGCTATAAGGTTTTGTGTGATGACTACTTCAATTACAATCATCATCGAAACTCTGATACTGGTGGAATTTATTTTGATCAGTTCAATGATCTGAAAGTGCTGAACATCAGATGTTACCATAATGTAACTGCTGCTCGTGTTTACTCACGACGTCGTGAGTCATGGAGAACAATAAATTTCGGTAGCGTAAACAATTATGGTTCAAGTGGTTATTCATGGTCTACAGGAGTTTATGCTGATAAAACCATATATTTTATGGTTTTAAATTATTGGTATCCACTAGGTGAGAGGAACATCGTTGCTTTTGATGTTCTGAGTGAGACTTTCAGAATGCTTCATTTGATTGTTATTGGAAAGAAGCTGCATTTGATTGTTATTGGAAAGTCTGCTGAGTATTGTAGTCAATCCTTGCCAAGGGCATTTTTTGACCATCGCAAAGAAGCTGCATTTGATTGTTATTGGAAAGTCTGCTGAGCTAACTGCTGATTTGCTCAGATATAAAGAAGAAGGCTGGATGAAGGTGTTTGTTTTCAATAATCCTCGTGTAGTTGATTATGTAGATAGGCGCCGAAGGACTAATATAATTGAAGACAACAAGTGGCTGATAACAAGCATCTGGGGGGATATGATTGAAGTTGATCTGAGCAACGAACTTCTGAAATACCTCCAACATGTTGACAACTACAATGGTCCGAAAGGAGCTTTACTTATCGAGACTACTGTTTCACCAATTGATTAGGAATTAGGATCCTGTATTTTATTGAATGTTATTTGCTGTTTTGACAATTGTATTTTTTATATAATTAGTTGTGTTAAAATTATTAATCATGTTTGTTATTTAAATTAAGTAAATGAATATTGATGTTTGAGAGTGTAAAAGCTTGTAATATTGGCAAAGGTCTGTTTAAATGATCAAAGCTCTGTTATTGTGAACAGATGTTTCAAAATAAAACAGTGGTTGATACATCTGTTGACTTGGGTCAACAGATGGATGAACTTTGTATGCTGTTTGACACTTGTAGTTTTTATATAATTAGTTGTGTTAAAATTATTAACCATGTTTGTTATTTAAATTAAGTAAATAAATATTTAGGTTTGAGAGTGTAAAAGCTTGTAATATTGGCAAAGGTATGTTTAAATGATCAAAGCTCTGTTATTGGGAACAAATGTTTGAAAATAAAACAGTGGTTGATACATCTGTTGAATTTGGTCAACAGATGTATGAAAACAGATGTTTGGAACTACTGTTGAGAAACTGTGGTTGAAACCGCTGTTTGGTTAAAATGATGGTTTAAAACCACTCTTAGGTTAAAATAGTGTTTTGTGGAGGTTGAAGGGGATTGAAATGACTTATGGGTTAAAATATTGTTTTTTTTGGAGAAGGAAGATTCTTGAATCACTGTTTATATAATGACTGTTGTTAAAGCTCAGTGTTTTAATCCACTGATAGGCTATCCACTGATAGGATATCCACTGATAGTTATAGTCAGCTACTGTTTTCATTTTCAGCACTGTAATATTGGCAAATGTATGTTTAAATGATCAAAGCTCTGTTATTAGGAACAGATGTTTGAAAATTAAACAGTGGTTGGTACATCTGTTGACTTTGGTCAACAGATGGATGAAAACAGATGTTTGGAACTACTGTTGAGAAAACTGTGGTTGAAACCGCTGTTTGGTTAAAATGGTGGTTTAAAACCAGTGTTGGGTTAAAATAGTGTTTTGTGGAGGTTGAAGGGGATTGAAACGACTGATGGGTTAAAATATTGTTTTTTTGGAGAAGGAACATGCTTGAACCACTGTTTATATAATGACTGTTGTTAAAGGTCAGTGTTTTAATCCACTGATAGGCTATCCACTGATAGTTATAGTCAGCTACTGTTTTCATTTTCAGCACTGTAATATTGGCAAAGGTATGTTTAAATGATCAAAGCTCTGTTATTGGGAACAGATGTTTGAAAATTAAACAGTGGTTGGTACATCTGTTGACTTTGGTCAACAGATGGATGAAAACAGATGTTTGGAACTACTGTTGAGAAAACTGTGGTTGAAACCGCTGTTTGGTTAAAATGGTGGTTTAAAACTAGTGTGGGGTTAAAATAGTGTTTTGTGGAGGTTGAAGGGGATTGAAAAGACTGATGGGTTAAAATATTGTTTTTTTTTTTTTGGAGAAGGAACATGCTTGAACCACTGTTTATATAATAACTGTTGTTAAAGGTCAGTGTTTTAATCCACTGATAGGCTATCCACTGATAGTTATAGTCAGCTACTGTTTTCATTTTCAGCACTGTAATATTGGCAAAGGTATGTTTAAATGATCAAAGCTCTGTTATTGGGAACAGATGTTTGAAAATTAAACAGTGGTTGGTACATCTGTTGACTTTGGTCAACAGATGGATGAAAATAGATGTTTGGAACTACTGTTGAGAAAACTGTGGTTGAAACCGCTGTTTGGTTAAAATGGTGGTTTAAAACCAGTGTTGGGTTAAAATAGTGTTTTGTGGAGGTTGAAGGGGATTGAAACGACTGATGGGTTAAAATATTGTTTTTTTGGAGAAGGAACATGCTTGAACCACTGTTTATATAATGACTGTTGTTAAAGGTCAGTGTTTTAATTCACTGATAGGTATCCACTGATAGTTATAGTCAGTTACTGTTTTCATTTTCAGCACTGTAAACTACTGATATTGATTCATCAGTGGTTTCCTAAGAACTGTCATCCATTATTCATCAGAGGTTCTCACGTGGACAGTACTTAGCCGTCGGATCTTTTGTAACCGCTGCCACGTCAGCATTAACTTTTTCCACCTATAAAACCCTGATCAAAACCCCAAACAGGGTTTTGACTGTCGAGTCGAATTCAAAATTCCTTTCAAAAGCAGTTTTCATCAAATTCTCTCAAATCACTCATCTTCTTCCTTCGTTCTTAACTACCTTTGATTTATCATGGATCTTCCATTCAAAATCCGTCATAACTTCATGTGTAAACTTGCAAAAACAAGTAAAAACACAGGTTTTCATTCCGTGATTGATGCACTTTTATCTTCAAAGTATAAAACTTTGTTGACCTGCAATGAAACCATCTACGTGGATACCCAACGAGAGTTCTGGAAAAATGCAAAGCTTGAAACTAAGGACAAAAAGACCTTAGCTATTACTTCATCAGTAAGGGGAATTCCAGTGGTCATCACACCTCAAACCATTTCAGAGGTTTTTGAAATCAATGATCTTACAGGTAAAAGCTCTTTCCCAAAAACAGAGTACCAAACTGATTTCATTGAGAGAGGGTATGAAGAAGAAATGAAAAACGATACTTTAGAAAAGGGCAGTTTTCCTCTTGCTCCGAGGTTTTTATTCCATACCCTCCTGATGTGTGTGTCAAATAAAACAACAGCTTTTAATGAAATACCATTGAAAATTCAATACTTGGGCTATGGTATCATGGCTGAACAAAATTTTAACTACTCTTATGAAATTTTCAATGATATGGTTAAGAATGTTAATAAAAAATCATTTTTATTGTTTCCAAGGTTTTTAAGTTTTTATCTTCAAAAGAAATTTTCAAAGGATAATGCACATGTGCTTATCCAAGGAAATCCTATTCAAATAAACAGTCTAACTTCTGAAACATTCACAAGGCTGTCAAAACCTTCAAAAACCCAAACCGAGGTACCGGAGCAGGATTTAGCAGCAACAACTGCTCCTCAGGCCCCTGTTGTTGAGCCCACTGCTCCTGGTGATCATAGAAGCACAACCCCATCTGTGAAACCCACACCCAAAATCACCAAAAAGACCAAAAAGAAAACTATCCAAAAGTGTGACAACCCTCAAAATTACAGGTATCCGTACAATTAATTAATTCTTAATTTGTGCTTAATGACTGTGCTTGATTACAACTGTGATTAAACTGCTTTCTAATTTCTGTTACATACATATACATGCATCACTTTTATACTGTCACTCCATTTATTACATACAAACATTAGTGATAACCATGATGCACAAAGCACAGTTAGCACAGTGAGCGGATAACCCAGAGACATGCTGACAATGCCAGCACCTAGACAGACAATGCTTTTGAGGCCAGTATGAGCCAGAATTAGAATACTACACTAGTAGGGAGTGTAGGGAAGTGAGGACCATAAAACTGCGTCACTAGGTGATAGTTATAGTGCCGGGAAGTGCCTAAAACATACTTTAAATGCAGAATTCTGCACTAAATAACCAAAATTCAGCATTTAACAATGCTAGTAAAGTGCAAAAACTTGGCAAAATAGTCCTAGATACTTTCCAAAGTGTTGGGAATTAATTGTGTCACTAAAAGTATTATAAAAGACACTTTAAAGATTAATTTAGCACTTTAACGGATCGACACCCAACCGAACAACCGGACTTTACCCGGAACATAAAAATATTGTCAAACATATTGTTTTAATTTTTCTGAGCTAGTTAGGGTCCCCGAACACCCTAACACACTTTATATTAAATAACACACCTTAACATACAAATTTAACCTTTAAATCCTAACTAGAAACATTACAACCCAACCCCATACCCCCCCCCCCCCTTCGACGGTCATGGGTGTGGGGACACCCCCCACACTTCTTTTCCTTATTTTATTTGATAATGTTGGATGATGAGGAACATATTACATGATGGTTAATGTTCATTTTGGATTATAAATAAACTCAAGGGGTTAAGACTTTCATTTCACAAACACAGAAACAAACAAGCTCTCTCCCCTCTTCTTCCCCCTTGTTCGGCCGCCACCACAACACATTCATACCACCACCTTCAAGTCTTGTTCAAGCGATCCATACATATCCAAGGGTGCTAGAGACCGAACAAGTAAGATTGGTGTACTCGGAAGCTCAAGGACCGCTCTAGTTTTCTTTTATCCATCGCTTTTTCGCCTTGTTTCTCCCCTAGCCTTGTGCTAGTAGTAAGTGCCTTAGACCTTCATCTTGTTCATATTTATGTTGGTTAATAGTGAAAAGAATGATGAAAATATAAGAAATCTAAATAACATAATCAAATTCTTGAAGTATAAACTAACTAGAGGTGAAAAATGGTTAAAGTAGTGATGAAATCATGTTGATCTTGTGTTGTTATGCTTAGTGTATGTTGTTTGTTAGCAAAATGTTATGGTTCATCACATAGACTTGCTAGATCATGTTTAAAGACATGAACTAGCAAGATGTGAAGGTTAAAAATGTGTAGGATGATGAAATCATCCATACTTAACTATGAACTTGATTAAATACATGTTTTCATTAAAAATAAAGATCAAAATGGGTTGTAATCTCATAGATCTAAAGATCTATGAGTGGTTTTTCGAAAGAACCAAGTGAAGGGCATGAGCTTTGTTAAAAGTTTGATCTTATATAAACTAATCGTATTTTTAGTGGATAAACAAGTGTAGGAACACTTGTGGAAAAAGAAAATTTCACAAAGAAATATTTTTAGAAAATATTACTAGAAGTTGTATATGTTCGAACTCTTTAAAAATATAGTTTGTAAGAAACTAATCACATTTTTAAAGGTAACAAGACTCACTAAGTCTACTAGTAAGTTACTACATGTTTTTATAAATCTTCAAGTTCATAAGTTTATGGTTTATGCTTGTTTTTGACAAATCTGGTAAATAAAGGTTGTATGTTGATGATTGAGAATTGATTGAATGATTTTACAAAAGAAAATGATACGCTAGTAAGCGTGGACGCCTCCATTTACAAAGGAAACTCTGGCGAAAATTTTCTAAAATCCAACACTTAGAAATACTTTTCTAATAAGTGTTTACAAATATACTTCTAACTTTATTTTCAAAATAAACTTCGCCATGATTTTTATTACAAAAATATTAAGTGCCGGAGGTTGATTTTCGTAAATAAAATTTGATAAATATATATTTAGAATATATATTTCATACTAAAACTCCTGTGTGATTATTTGCTTATTTTGTGAACTAGTTATATTATTTTTAGGATAAAAATAATATAACTTATAACGCCATGAAATTACGACTCCAGAAATAATACCAAAATTCTTACAAAATAAATATTTGAGTTACGCAAGTATTATCGCAATACGAAACGCTAAGACACCACTTATATAGTATTTCAGGAAAATACTCTTATACGTATATTTTGGTAAAATATTATTTTGGGAAGTTTATGAAGTAAAATATAATATTTTTGGGAAAAATATATATATTTTGGATTTAAGATATTTTAGACAAGTAAATTAAATATATTTTCTAAGTGGGACTTAAAATATATTTTTCGGAATTACAAGTGTACATGTATAAATACCCCCATCCTTGGGAAGGAAATACACATACAAATTAATTAAGAAGTGTGGATACAAAATAGTTGCCTAACTATTTTCCTAAATACAAAAGTTAAGTTAAAATAATTAATATTACTTTAACAAGTACAATATCAAAGTAACGCAACTCAAAACACTAAACCCTAAGCCAAGGCACGGCCCATTCGTCTAATAGACATTAGTACGTGTAGGTCGTCACGCATCAGTTCGAGTTTGAGATTGACGTTACAGGATACGCACTTCTGTGAGTTCATGTCCCCCTTTTCTCTTAACTGTTTTCAGTTTTATAACTTCGGGGGTGAAATACATGTTACAATTATTTAGGACATTTTTATACATGGTATGGTTAGCTTAAGGAGGGTTGGGACGTTCAGATCATGTGAGTGGTGGGTACAACGCTTAAAGCCATTAATCCTCGTTGTTAGGACCGAGGGGCACAAGAGTGATAGATCTATTTGGGTGTAGCAAGCCCACACCCGTGAGGTCAGGGTGATCCATAGAGGTGACTGTGTCTTACAGCCGAGGCCCGGTACAAATTTGCTAGGTTTGAGTTTTCCTGCATCACTTCACACATACCAGTGGCTTTGCAACCAAGTGGTGATCTTTTTCCTTAATTGCTACATACCAGGAACATTTTTACACTGGGACGTACTTTAACGATTTATATACATACTCACTTTTACATGAACTCGCTCAACTTTTGTTGATTTTTCAAACTACATGTATTTCAGGAAATTAGTGGATCTGACAAGGTATGCAATCACGTCAGGCTGCGTAAGGAATAATGTTGTCATCCGAGTTTAGGAAGTGTGACCCTTGCTTGGACGGGTTGCAAGTCTTAAACCGTATTTCTAGTCAAGTCTTTTGTCGTGTCGTATGAACATGTTTTTAATTAAGTCATGGTTGTATGTCATTTTATGTGTCGACTTTTAAAACAATGATGTTGTGGTAACTTTTAAAACTAAATGAATGGATGACTATCATGTGTTTTATTTCATATAGCATTGTTATGATTGTGCTATGGTATTAAGAAGTCACACCAAATTAAACCCACGCTTTCGCAAAAGCCAGGGTGTAACAACTTGGTATCAGAGCCTCGATCATAGCGAACTAGGATTCTTTCTCGAGTCTAGACTATGATCAATAGGGCTCTCATGAAAACATTTTTACATTGCATACACTAAACGTCCAGATCCAGGGTACAAAACATTTTTACAAATAAAAGGCACAAATACAGTTTTTCAAAAATTATATTTCAGTCATAGAGACTGAGGGAGTTCAGTCTTAGAGGCTGAGGGAGTTAGTCTGAGAGGCTAGGGAGGTTCAGTCTTAGAGACTGAAGGGTTCAATCTTAGAGATTGGGGAGGTTTAGTCTTAGAGACTGGGAGGATGGTCTTAGAGACCAGGGAGTTAGTCTGAGAGGCTAGGGAGTTCAGTCTGAGAGGCTGGGAGGGGTAGTCTGGGAAGACTAGGAAGATTACTTGTTTGTTTTACTATGACTTACATGTTTATTTGACCTCATGATTGATATATGTGCATATATGTGATTGTGTTACAGACACCATGGTTTCTTCTTCCGACACAGGAGTATCAGACACAGTGGACCCCATGGCAGTTGTGTCAGACGATGAGATACCATCAGAGGGAGACGTCTACACGTCCGACACCATGAGTACAGATGATGATGATTTTCAGCCGCTCGCGCTGCCAGACATCAGAGTTGAGATCCAGCCTGCTGATGGCATTCCTGCTGGGGATCTACCTCTTGCGGTGATCCCTGCTCCCGTTCCGCTTGCTGCTTTCCCCATGATGGATGTGCCACTCGATGCCGTATCTGATGACGACATTGATTTGTTCGAGGAGGGTCCCCCTGAGGACGACTATGAGGGCGGGGCCCCGATCGATGTTGATGCTATCCTTCCCATTGCTGAGGCCCCAGTATAGGAGCTTCCTCTTGGTTCACCTGTCCCAGACTCGTTGGAGTCTGTGGCATCTGCTTCTTTGCACACCCTGGGCGTGCAGCATCACTCTCATGACGCCGACCCCGACATGGCGATGTCAGCTGCACCTGGTCCGTTACACGAGTTTAAGTTTGACCGTGACATCGATGACGATTTTGATCCAGTTTTTCCCCTGGTTTCGATCCTGATCATGATATCGAGTTTATTCATGTGGACCAGCCTTTAGAGGCGCCAGTAGCTCCCATTGACCCGTTGTTTGACATTCCTGCCGATCTTGATATGGACCTTGACGACCCTGAGCTCGCCGTAGCACCAGAGCCTGTTGTTGACCATGGCCCTGTTCTTGATGAGGCCCCAGCCGTTGCACTGCTAGATATGGGTGTACCGGCCATTGCACCTCTTGTTGATGATATACCCATTGCTGACCTTCCCATTGTTGCTCCACCATTGGTGGATGATCATGTTATTGATGCACCCATTGTTGCACCTGTAGTACCTGTTTCAGCCCCAGTGCATGCGGACCATGCACCATTTGCTTCTCACATTGACCCTCGATACGCCGACACCCTCAACGGGTGGATCGACGACGATGATTACCCACCATTTGTGCTACCTGTCACACCTCCCGTAGCACCTGTTTCTGCACCCACTGATATCCCACTGTTTCACCCACACACCACTGACGTCCATCGCACTGATCTCCCCATCACATTCCTTCAGGATATACCGCCACCTCGTCCTGGAGAGGGTTCATCGAGGCAGCCGCCTGTTTCTGTTCCACCCGTACTGTCATCATCTTTTCCGTTTCTGTCACAGTTTCCTCATGTTGCACCACCTACTGCACCATCTTTCATACCATCAAGCGAGCCATTTTTATGGACTACGCCCTCTGTTATGCCATTATCCGACCCGTACCACCCATTTCATGTAGGGTACTCTACGGAGGATATACTAGCGTCGCTGCAGCTACAGCAGGACGCACTGAGCCGTCGTATTCAGGAGCTAGAGAGATCTCCACGTCCGTCTTGTCACTGTCAGACCCCCTTTGCAGCACCGCACACTCCTCGTCCGCTTTCCCCTGACTCAGACGTTCGTTTCTTGACATCTGAGCAGCAGATTGCATATTTGCTGCGCGTCTGTCGAGCCTTAGAGGAGGACTGGTTACACATGCGTCGTTTGCTTTTCTCTCATTTTCCTCCTCCTCCTCCTCCGCCATCAGCATATATATTTTTGGTTTGATGCAGGTCGGTCATTTTGGTGAGAAAGTCGCGATTCAGCCAGCTTATGAAGACTTTTGAGAGATCACACTTTTGTATATGATGGTTGTAGTTTGACTTGTCTTTTTTAGGGTAATGTGACCCTATGATATCATTTGGATGTATGATGTACTACAAAACTTGTAAAACAATATTGTGGTCGTGGTTAATGAAAAGCTCAATGGCAACGTTCTCACTACATGCTTTGTTGAGTTATATGTTTTAATTTATAACATGAGATGTTATGTTCTTAATGGATGTTACTGTATATGTATATTTACTATACTTACTATGACCTGACCAACATGATCATCTTTTAGAAGATGCCTCCAAGACGCGAAGTACGCATGCCTACTACCCAGGCAGAACTCCAAGGGATAATTGCCACAGCTATAGCACAGTATGCAGCCTCCCAAGCAGGAACAAGCGGGAGTATTTCGAACAACAACGGCAATAACAACCCACCCAATGGTAATGTTAAGTCGTTTGAGACATATTACAGTACATTTGGATATTATAGCACGACCGCTAATACCATTTGTAAAATCTAACGTATGTGCAGGGTGCACCTACAAGCACTTCCTCGACTGTAAGCCCGTGAATTTCAACGACACTGGAGGTGTTGTTACCTTTGTTAGGTGGGCTGAGAAGACAGATTCTGTCCTAAGAATGAGCAAATGCGCTCCCGAGCAACAAGTGACCTACATCTCAGGGCTGTTTCTGGATGGTGCCCTATCGTGGTGGAATCTGCTAGTGCAAACTTTAGGAGAAGCTGCTGCTTATGCGTTAACCTGGAATGAGCTAAAAGAGCTCATGAGGAGGAAGTACTGCTCACGAGCTGAAATACAGAAGCTAGAGACTGAGTTCTGGCACCTAAGAATGGAAGGTCCCAAGATTGCGGAATATGTTCAAAGGTTCCACGATTTGTCTCATGTGGTGCCGTATATGGTCACGCCCGAGTTTAAACGTGTTGAGAGATTCATCTGGGGATTGGCACCCCAAATCATGAGTATGGTTACCACGTCCAAGCCTGCAACGATCACGGAAGCCATCGACCTTAGTGTGGTGCTTACTGAGGAGGCCATTAGGTTAAATAAGTTCTCAGTTTCTGATCAGAAGAAAAAGGAGACACATGTTGAATCTTCTGGTGAAAACAAACAAAAATTTTCCAAGTTCAAGCAGGGTACAAGCAATGTGAGCAAGAAGGGTGAATCGAGCACGCCGGCCAGAGCCACAACCGGTGTCGAAAACAAAGGAAAGGGTTACATGGGCACTCTGCCCAAGTGTGGATTGTGCCAGTATCATCATGCTGGCCTGTGTAGGAATAGAAAATGTGAAACTTGTGGAAAAGTTGGCCACTTGAAGGATACTTGCTGGGTAGGTTCAGGCCAGGGTGGCCAAAGGGGTTTCAATAACAACAACCGTGGTGGTAATGGAAACCGCCCGCAAGGGAATAATGGAGGAAATGGTAATCGTGGAAATGTCATAAATCAAGCTGGTAACCGGGGAACAAATGGAAATCGAGGCGGGAATGGTAATGGGAATGGCCGAGGGCCAGGATGCTTCAACTGTGGAGACGTTGGGCACTTTAAAAGGGAATGCCCAAAACTGAATCAGGCGCAAGGCCGAGTCTTTAACATTGGTGCGAGGGAAGCGCGCCAGGATCCAAACGTTGTCACTGGTATGTTCCCTATAAACCAACGCTTTGCATCTGTTCTGTTTGATACTGGTGCCGATTATAGTTTCGTATCGTTAGAATTTAAAAATATACTTGGGTTGACCACTAGTAAGTTAGACGTTCCATACTCGATTGAATTGGCGAATGGGAAACTAGTTGAAACAGAAGAAGTCATCAGAGGATGCGTGATAGAACTGGGAGGACACGAATTTACGCTAGACCTACTGCCAGTCGAGTTGGGAAGCTTCGACGTGGTAGTAGGAATGGATTGGTTGTCCAGCAACAAGGCCGAGATCGTTTGCCACGAGAAGACCATCCGCATCCCAATGACGGATGAAGAAACGATCGTAGTGCATGGAGAGAAGCGTGATACGCCTCTGAGAATCATTAGCTGCCTGAAAGCTAGAAAGTGTTTATAGAAGGGATGTGTTGCATTCTTGGCACACATCATGGATAAAGAAGCCGCGGAGCTAAAGATCGAAGACATTCCAGTCGTAAAAGAATATCCTGAAGTCCTTCCAGAAGACTTGCCAGGATTGCCGCCTCAAAGGCAAGTCGAGTTTCACATTGACTTGGTTCCAGGCGTCGCGCCTGTAGCCAAGGCACCCTATAGGCTTGCACCTTTGGAGATGCAGGAGTTGTCAACGCAACTCCAGGAGCTATTGGACAAAGGATTCATCAGGCCAAGCTTCTCACCTTGGGGAGCTCCAGTTATGTTCGTCAAGAAGAAGGATGGTAGTTTTCGTATGTGTATAGACTGCCGCGAGCTTAACAAGTTGACCATCAAGAACAGATATCCTTTGCCAAGGATTGATGACCTGTTCGATCAGCTGCAAGGTTCGAGCTTTTAGTCAAAGATCGACCTTCGATCAGGATATCATCAGCTAAGGATACAAGAGGAAAGTATCCCGAAGACGGCCTTTAGGACTCGTTATGGACATTACGAATTCCTGGTGATGCCGTTTGGGTTGACAAACGCACCGGCAGTTTTCATGGATCTAATGAACAGAGTCTGCAAGCCGTACTTGGATAAGTTTGTGATCGTGTTTATTGATGACATTCTAATCTACTCAAAGACGAAGGACGAGCACGAACAACACTTAAGAGCTATTCTAGAGCTACTTAAAAAGGAGAAGTTGTACGCTAAGTTCTCGAAGTATGAGTTTTGGCTACGCGAAGTCCAGTTTCTTGGTCATGTGGTTAATGGAAATGGAATTCATGTTGATCCCACAAAGATCGAGGCAATCAAGAATTGGGAGACTCCAAAGACGCCAACCGAGATTCGACAGTTCTTAGGTTTGGCTGGTTATTATCGAAGGTTCATTGAGGATTTCTCTAAAATCGCTCAACCTCTGACCGCACTCACCCAGAAAGACAAGAAGTTTGATTGGGGTGACAAGCAAGAAGAAGCGTTTCAGTTGTTGAAAAACAAACTTTGTGGCGCACCGATCTTATCGCTACCCGAAGGAACGGATGACTTCGTGGTATATTGTGACGCCTCGCGTCAAGGTTTGGGTTGCGTGCTAATGCAGCGCCAGAAGGTTATAGCATATGCGTCACGCCAGTTGAAGATTCACGAGAAAAAGTATACCACGCATGACTTGGAGTTAGGCGCGGTGGTGTTTGCATTGAAGATCTGGCGACATTATTTGTATGGCACGCGATGTACAATCTTCACTGATCACAAGAGCTTACAGCACATATTTGATCAGAAAGAGCTTAACATGAGGCAAAGACGCTGGGTAGAGCCGTTGAATGATTATGATTGCAAGATCAAATATCACCCAGGGAAGGCGAATGTGGTCGCCGATGCCCTGAGTTGAAAAAAAGGATCAAGCCCATAAGGGTTAGGGCTTTGGAAATGATTGTCCAGACAGACCTCTCTTTGCGCATTCGTGCCGCGCAGAGAGAAGCTCTTAAAGAAGAGAATATTGAGGACGAGTATCTCCGTGGGATGGAGAAACAGTTGGTACCAAACGAGGAAGGAACTTTATGCTTCATGAAATGAATTTGGGTTCCTTTGTTTGGTGGTTTGAGGAAGGTTATTTTTGATGAAGCTCACAAATCTCGGTACTCGATTCATCCAGGTGCGGATAAGATGTACCAAGACCTCAAGGATTTCTACTGGTGGCCTAGGATGAAAGGCGATGTTGCAGTATATGTTAGCAAATGTTTAACATGCGCCAAGGTAAAGGTCGAATACCAAAAGCCTTCAGGTCTTCTACAGCAACCTGAAATACCCAAATGGAAATGGGAACAGATTTCCATGGACTTCATAACGAAATTGCCAAAGACGCCCAAGGGCCATGATACAATTTGGGTAATAGTAGACCGTCTAACAAAGTCTGGACACTTCTTGCCAATCAAAGAGAAAGACAACACGAGTAAGCTTGCTGAGATATACATGAGGGAGATTGTCGCACGTCATGGAGTGCCTCTCTCGATTATCTCTGATAGAGATAGGAGATTTGTATCAAGAATTTGGCAATCCTTCCAAGAAGCTTTTGGCTCGCAGTTGAATCTGAGCACTGCATTTCATCCGCAAAATGATGGCCAGAGCGAGAGAACTATTCAGACATTGGAAGATATGCTGCGAGCATGTGTAATGGACCTAGGTGGTAGCTGGGACAATCACTTACCATTGGTTGAATTTTCGTACAACAACAGTTACCACACCAGCATTGGATTCGCGCCATTCGAAGCTCTCTATGGACGCAAATGTCGATCACCGATTTGTTGGGCTGATGCGGGTGATAGACAATTAGTTGGGCCAGAATTGGTCCAAGAGACGACAGACAAGATTGCACAGATCCGAGAGCGTATCAAGGCGGCTCGTGACAGACAGAAAGACTATGTAAATCAAAGGAGGAAACCTTTAGAGTTTCAAGTTGGGGATATGGTTTTGTTGAAGGTTTCACCCTGGAAGGGTGTGGCACGCTTTGGAAAGCGTGGGAAGTTGAATCCGCGTTACATTGGCCCTTTCAGAATCCTGCAAAGGATTAGGCTTGTAGCATACAAGTTGGACCTACCTGCTGAACTTAATGGTGTTCACGATACATTCCATGTATCGAATTTGAAAAAGAGTCCAACACAAGAGATAGTGATCATTCCTGCTGACGAAGTTCATATCGACGACACGCTCCACTTTACCGAAGAACCCGTTGAGGTTACGGATTGCAAAGTTAACAAAACACGCAGGAGTAGTGTCAAGCTCGTCAAAGTTCGATGGAATGCGAGACATGGGCCAGAATTCACATGGGAACGTGAGGATCGTATGAAAGAGAAATACCCACATTTATTCCCCAAGACCCCTGCATCTAGTAGCAGAACTAAAATTTCGGGAAGAAATTTTTCTAACAGGGGGAGAATGTGACAACCCTCAAAATTACAGGTATCCGTACAATTAATTAATTCTTAATTTGTGCTTAATGACTGTGCTTGATTACAACTATGATTAAACTGCTTTCTGATTTCTGTTACACACATACACATGCATCACTTTTATACTGTCACTCCATTTATTACATACAAACATTAGTGACAACCATGATGCACAAAGCACAGTTAGCACAGTGAGCGGATAACCCAGAGACATGCTGACAATGCCAGCACCTAGACAGACAATGCTTTTGAGGCCAGTATGAGCCAGAATTAGAATACCACACTAGTAGGGAGTGTAGGGAAGTGATGACCATAAAACTGCGTCACTAGGTGATAGTTATAGTGCCGGGAAGTGCCTAAAACATACTTTAAATGCAGAATTCTGCACTAAATAACCAAAATTCAGCATTTAACAATGCTAGTAAAGTGCAAAAACTTAGCAAAATAGTCCTAGATACTTTCCAAAGTGTTGGGAATTAATTGTGTCACTAAAAGTATTATAAAAGACACTTTAAAGATTAATTTAGCACTTTAACGGATCGACACCCAACCGAACAACCGGACTTTACCCGGAACACAAAAATATTGTCAAACATATTGTTTTTATTTTTCTGAGCTAGTTAGGGTCCCCGAACACCCTAACAAACTTTATATTAAATAACACACCTTAACATACAAATTTAACCTTTAAATCCTAACTAGAAACATTACAACCCAACCCCATACCCCCCCCCCCCTTCGACGGTCATGGATGTGGGGACACCCCCCACACTTCTTTTCCTTATTTTATTTGATAATGTTGGTTGATGAGGAACACATTACATGATGGTTAATGTTGATTTTGGATTATAAATAAACTCAAGGGGTTAAGACTTTCATTTCACAAACACACAAACAAACAAGCTCTCTCCCCTCTTCTTCCCCCTTGTTCGGCCGCCACCACCACACCACCATACCACCACCTTCAAGTCTTGTTCAAGCGATCCATACATATCCAAGGGTGCTAGAGACCGAACAAGTAAGATTGGTGTACTCGGAAGCTCAAGGACCGCTCTAGTTTTCTTTTATCCATCGCTTTTTCGCCTTGTTTCTCCCCTAGCCTTGTGCTAGTAGTAAGTGCCTTAGACCTTCATCTTGTTCATATTTATGTTGGTTAATAGTGAAAAGAATGATGAAAATATAAGAAATCTAAATAACATAATCAAATTCTTGAAGTATAAACTAACTAGAGGTGAAAAATGGTTAAAGTAGTGATGAAATCATGTTGATCTTGTGTTGTTATGCTTAGTGTATGTTGTTTGTTAGCAAAATGTTATGGTTCATCACATAGACTTGCTAGATCATGTTTAAAGACATGAACTAGCAAGATGTGAAGGTTAAAAATGTGTAGGATGATGAAATCATCCATACTTAACTATGAACTTGATTAAATACATGTTTTCATTAAAAATAAAGATCAAAATGGGTTGTAATCTCATAGATCTAAAGATCTATGAGTGGTTTTTCGAAAGAACCAAGTGAAGGGCATGAGCTTTGTTAAAAGTTTGATCTTATATAAACTAATCGTATTTTTAGTGGATAAACAAGTGTAGGAACACTTGTGGAAAAAGAAAATTTCACAAAGAAATATTTTTAGAAAATATTACTAGAAGTTGTATATGTTCGAACTCTTTAAAAATATAGTTTGTAAGAAACTAATCACATTTTTAAAGGTAACAAGACTCACTAAGTCTACTAGTAAGTTACTACATGTTTTTATAAATCTTCAAGTTCATAAGTTTATGGTTTATGCTTGTTTTTGACAAATCTGGTAAATAAAGGTTGTATGTTGATGATTGAGAATTGATTGAATGATTTTACAAAAGAAAATGATACGCTAGTAAGCGTGGACGCCTCCATTTACAAAGGAAACTCTGGCGAAAATTTTCTAAAATCCAACACTTAGAAATACTTTTCTAATAAGTGTTTACAAATATACTTCTAACTTTATTTTCAAAATAAACTTCGCCATGATTTTTATTACAAAAATATTAAGTGCCGGAGGTTGATTTTCGTAAATAAATTTTGATAAATATATATTTAGAATATATATTTCATACTAAAACTCCTGTGTGATTATTTGCTTATTTTGTGAACTAGTTATATTATTTTTAGGATAAAAATAATATAACTTATAACGCCATGAAATTACGACTCCAGAAATAATACCAAAATTCTTACAAAATAAATATTTGAGTTACGCAAGTATTATCGCAATACGAAACGCTAAGACACCACTTATATAGTATTTCGGGAAAATACTCTTATACGTATATTTTGGTAAAATATTATTTTGGGAAGTTTATGAAGTAAAATATAATATTTTTGGGAAAAATATATATATTTTGGAATTAAGATATTTTAGACAAGTAAATTAAATATATTTTCTAAGTGGGACTTAAAATATATTTTTCGGAATTACAAGTGTACATGTATAAATACCCTCATCCTTGGGAAGGAAATACACATACAAATTAATTAAGAAGTGTGGATGCAAAATAGTTGCCTAACTATTTTCCTAAATACAAAAGTTAAGTTAAAATAATTAATATTACTTTAACAAGTACAATATCAAAGTAACGCAACTCAAAACACTAAACCCTAAGCCAAGGCACGGCCCATTCGTCTAATAGACATTAGTACGTGTAGGTCGTCACGCAGCAGTTCGAGTTTGAGATTGACGTTACAGGATACGCACTTCTGTGAGTTCATGTCCCCCTTTTCTCTTAACTGTTTTCAGTTTTATAACTTCGGGGGTGAAATACATGTTACAATTATTTAGGACATTTTTATACATGGTATGGTTAGCTTAAGGAGGGTTGGGACGTTCAGATCATGTGAGTGGTGGGTACAACGCTTAAAGCCATTAATCCTCGTTGTTAGGACCGAGGGGCACAAGAGTGATAGATCTATTTGGGTGTAGCAAGCCCACACCCGTGAGGTCAGGGTGATCCATAGAGGTGACTGTGTCTTACAGCCGAGGCCCGGTACAAATTTGCTAGGTTTGAGTTTTCCTGCATCACTTCACACATACCAGTGGCTTTGCAACCAAGTGGTGATCTTTTTCCTTAATTGCTACATACCAGGAACATTTTTACACTGGGACGTACTTTAACGATTTATATACATACTCACTTTTACATGAACTCGCTCAACTTTTGTTGATTTTTCAAACTACATGTATTTCAGGAAATTAGTGGATCTGACAAGGTATGCAATCACGTCAAGCTGCGTAAGGAATAATGATGTCATCCGGGTTTAGGAAGTGTGACCCTTTCCTGGACGGGTTGCAAGTCTTAAACCGTATTTCTAGTCAAGTCTTTTGTCGTGTCGTATGAACATGTTTTTAATTAAGTCATGGTTGTATGTCATTTTATGTGTCGACTTTTAAAACAATGATGTTGTGGTAACTTTTAAAACTAAATGAATGGATGACTATCATGTGTTTTATTTTCATATAGCATTGTTATGATTGTGTTATGGTATTAAGAAGTCACACCAAATTAAAACCACGCTTCCGCAAAAGCCAGGGTGTGACAAAAAGCCCCCCAAACCCACCAAAAAGGTGACTCTGGAAGATGAGATCCCAGAGGTAACACCTGTGACAACACAAAAGTCACCTGAAACCACTGCTGCTACTTCCTCAGTGCAGATGGAAGAAAGATCTCAACCTGAGCCTAAAACTCCTCCTGCATCCTCTCAAAAGGATCAGGTTGTATCAACAGGGACACCATAATCAATGATACCTCTGTTGGATGCACTTGATATAGCTCAGATAAAAATCAGTTCTTCTCAATCACCTGTCAATGAGAATATACCACAACAAGTGACTGAGTCTGGTGTCTCTATCTCTGTTAACCCACCAACAGTTGAGCAGGCTACACTGCATGAATTACAAGTAATTCCTGTCAGTAGTTCAAGTGGAGCAGCTTGTCACACCCCAACCGATGGCGGAAACATCGGGGCATGGCACTGAGCGAAACAGATTGTCCAGAAGTTTCCATAACAACTATATTTACCAAATATTTAAAACAACACGTCCCATACCATGTCATAAATAATAATACAATTATTACAGAAAAGATCTAGTCAAATTGTCCTGTTCCGACAACTCATATTTTTGTTACAGACAATTATTTATTGTTGACCTAGGTCTTTCCTAGCCTCGATTTCACAGCAAAGAAAGCAAATAAGCATCCTAAGCACCTGTCACATACGTTAAAGTAAAAGTCAATACACATAGTGTAAATGTGAGCATACAAGTTTGATAATAGCATATAGAGTTCGAAAGCCTTACGAATAACCAGCACGTACACAGAGTGAAATGAGGCATGTTAGTTATCGACATGAACCTATCGATACCAATGAATGTGGGTTAACTGCCCAAGGCAGTTCGTGATACATACTCACCACTGTGAGCCATGTAGGTAATTGTCCTTAACAACCCCCGAGTGAACGGGTGCTGAGTCCAAACTAATAGTACTATCGTTGCTAAGGCAGGTAGACAGCATTCCATGTGTAAACATAACAAACAAGCATTCATTAAGTCACGTATGCATGCGATAACGGTTAGCGTTTAAAGTATTGCGTAGTGTGTTCGATGTGATTTTGTATAAGTAACGTATGTAACACCCAAAAGTGCGTAAAGCAAAAAGGGATCGAGTATACTCACAGTGGTTGATGGATTGAAGGGAGCGCTAGAGAGTAGGGTTAGCCTGAACAGATTGATAGCATAACGATAAGTGACGCGTAAAAACGGAACAAGTGATAGTGGAGTCGATCAGCAGTTCGATCGGATGGTAGTCCGATCGGATGGCCGGTCGTGCGAGTGACAGTCCGTTCGGACGGTTGTCCGGTCGGAAGACCGTTCGAGTGGATTGTTTCTTCCTTTGAGAAGGATGTGTTTGTGTATGATGGCTTGACTTTTAAAGTTTTCGTTGTAGTATTTTGGAAACCTAGAAGTACCTCTACCTTTCAGGTCAATCGATCAAACGACCGTTCGATCGGGTGACAATCCGATAGGTTGGGCACTTTAGCAAGACAAGTTCACAGCAGGTTATCACTCGATCAGACGGTTGTTCGATCGGTTGGCATCCTTTGAACATGTTGAAAATTGTTTTAAGTGTGGAAGTTTAAATGTCTCATGATTCGGATGGCAATTCGATCAGATGGTAGTCCGATCGGACAACAATTCGTTCAACATTCAGACTTCAAATGTTGGCAAAAATGGTTAAGTGTGGGACCCAAGGTGCAAGTCGATCGGTTGACAACCCGTTCGGTCGACAGTCCGTTCGGACGGTGGTCCGATCGAACGACATTCCATCCTGGTCGTTTCGTTCGTCTTACACTTGGCTGCTTTGATCGTTTTTCGTTTTATCGAGACGTTTTGATATCGTGCCAACCAACAGAACCCCATCCTAAGCTCTAGTGACCCGATTGAACAGGAACCACCCAAGTCTGGTCAGTCCACCGGTTCTGGACGATTGTTCTTGGTTAACCCGGAATCGATAATCTCGTGGATAAAATACGGATCTTGAACCAACACAACCACAAGAATGAGTAGTAAGTCGACACAAGCTCCGATTCTATCGGTTTTGAATGCATTGAGTGTAAAAGAGTTGAAAGAACGTTGGAGAACCATCTTTCAATCCTTTTCATTGAGAATATGTCTAGATGTATGAAAGATCTTTGTTTGTTTATGTGGAAATCGGTTAGATCCAAGTTATTCTTGGTGGATTGAGGCCAAAACATGAAGTTCTTCAAGAACACATGATGACGTCATCGTAGAATACCGTGAACCTTGATGATTTCACGGTTAAAAGTTAAGATTCAAAAGATAGAAAGGTGTAGGAGTGCGTGTAGATGAAGGAAGTACAAGATTTAGAACGAGATCTTACCGGAATCGTGAGAAATCGGAGAAAAAGCAAGGTTAGAGCACTGGTCGGACGTCAGTTGCCAAAAGTGGAAAGTATGATGGCGACAAGGGGTATTTATAAGGTTGCCCAAAGTGGAAAGGAGTGGAGAGGGGCTGGTCGATCGGTTAGGCAGTCCGATCGAACAGCTGATCGATCGATCGACTGCTCGATCGATCGGCTGGTCGATCGATCGGCTGGTCGATCGACTGGTCGCCTGGTCGATCAGTCACCTTGTTTGAGTGTTCGGTGCGACAAGTTTTGCTGTTTCAATTGCGATTGCAAACGTTTTGACTCGTTAGAGTTTCCTAGTCAAATTACTTTTAATCCCAACTACTATATCAACATACAAGCATCCTTATTTCGTATTCGTTTAGCGTTTGCGATTCAATTGCGATTGAGTTCGATTGCGTTTCGATTGATCACCACACATAACATAATAAACATGCACAAGTAACACATAAGGCACACACACACGTATAGCAATAACCAAAATGCGTATTTCGAGACGCGAGTGGGATTGCGATTAAGCGATAAAGCAATTAATCATGCGATAAATCGCGATTACTATGCGATTATTAATAGATACTCCACATAATACAACTAAAGCGATAATAAAATAGACTAATTACAAGTCAAAGAAGTCATAACAGGAATTGAGCAGGGAGAGACAGATCGCAATTAGCAATCTTTTCTTCCTTTGACTTCAATCTTGACTTTGACTTTGACTTCCGAAACACGGGGTGTTATAGCCTCCCCTAGTTGAGGGAATTTCGTCCCGAAATTAGGCCGAAGCCATAACAAACAACTGCGGGTACTTCACCTTCATGTTGCTTTCGAGTTCCCAAGTGAACTCCGCGCCTCGTTTGCCTTCCCATTGGACTTTCACAATAGGAATGCGGGGAGCGTCTGAGCTGCTTGGTTTGGCGATCCATGATTTCAACAGGCTTCTTCACGAAGTGTAGTGTTTCGTTTACTTGGAGGTCATCGAGGGGTACAATTAAATCATGCTCAGCCAGGCACTTTCGGAGGTTTGACACATGGAAAGTCGGGTGGACATTACTAATTTCCTCTGGTAGTTCGAGTCTATAGGCGACTTTTCCGATCCTTTCCAGAATCTTAAAAGGTCCAACATATCGAGGCGCTAGTTTCCTTTTCTTGCCGAATCTGACCACACCCTTCCAAGGTGATACCTTTAGGAGTACGAAGTCGCCAACGTCAAATTCAAGGGGCTTACGTCGTCTATCGGCGTAACTTTTCTGTCGACTTTGAGCTTTTAACAAGTTGTCTCGGATTTGGAGGACTTTGTCAGTCGTTTCTTGCAATAGCTCATGACCGGTTAATTGCGAGTGATCGATCTCGTGCCATACAATAGGCGATCAACATTTTCTTCTGTATAAAGCCTCGAATGGTGCCATTTGAATGCTGGAATGATAACTGTTGTTGTACGAGAATTCGACCAATGGCAGGTATGCATCCCAATTACCACTGAAATCTATGACACACGAACGGAGCATGTCTTCAAGAGTACGGATCATTCTTTCAGTCTGACCGTCGGTTTGAGGGTGGAATGCGGTACTCAGATTAAGCGTAGTACCAAGAGCCGCTTGAAACATTTCCCACAGTCGTGAGGTAAACCGAGCATCAAGGTCAGAGATGATGTCGCGAGGCGTCCCATATCGACAACTGATCTCATTGGTGTAGATTCGGGCTAATCGTTCTACCTCGTAGTCTTCCCGTATTGGCAAAAAGTGAGCTGATTTGGTTAAACGGTCAACAACAACCCACATGCTGTCGTGACCTGATGACGTGTGCGGAAGATTGGTTATGAAGTCCATGGCTATACTTTCCCACTTCCACATGGGGATCGGCGGTTGTTCGAGTAAGCCAGAGGGCCTTTGGTGTTCAGCCTTGACCTTTGCACAAGTCAGGCACTTTCCAACGTAGAGAGCAATATCTCTTTTCATGCCCGGCCCCCAGTACTTGTAGCGAAGATCCTGGTACATTTTATCGGCACCGGGATGAATAGAATACCGGGATTTGTGGGCTTCGTCCATCAATATCTGTCGCAAGTTGGTGCGTTTAGGGATCCAAATTCGGTCCAGAAAGTGGAATATCCCATTTGACTTATTCATAAGCTAGGCTCCATCGTGGTAGATTATTTCCTTCTTCAAGGTGCGTTCATTAAAACAGACATGCTGGGCTTCGCGGATGAAGGTTTCGAGATCGTATTGGGCTTGGACATCACGAATGCTGAGCAGATAGCTCCGTTTGCTGAGGGCGTCGGCAACGACATTTGCTTTGCCTGGGTGATAACGAATCTCACACTCGTAATCGTTGAGAAGTTCTACCCATCGGCGTTGACGCATATTAAGTTCTTTCTGATAAAAGATATGTTGTAGGCTCCCATGATCGGTGAAGATCGTACACTTGGTACCGTACAGGTAGTGTCGCCAAATCTTTAACGCAAAAACAACTACACCTAGCTCGAGATCATGGGTTGTATAGTTCTTCTCATGGATTTTGAGCTGACGAGATGCGTAAGCTATAACCTTGTCCCGCTGCATAAGGACACAACCAAGACCAAGGTTTGAAGCATCACAATAGACAATGAAGTCATCGTTTCCGTCGGGTAGAGTGAGAACATGAGCATTGCAAAGCATGTGCTTAAGGGTTTGGAAGGCAGACTCTTGTTCAGTTCCCCAAACAAAAGGCTTGTCTTTATGCGTGAGAGCGCTAAGCGGCACAGCGATCTTTGAGAATCCTTCGATAAAACATCGATAATAGCCCGCCAATCCGAGGAAAGAACGGACTTCTGAAAGGTTCTTGGGTGTAATCCAACTCTTGACTGCTTCAATCTTCGTGGGATCGACGTAAATACCTCGACTATTGACAATGTGACCCAGAAACTGAACCTCCTCTAGCCAAAATTCACACTTGGAGAACTTGGCATAGAGTCGATTCCCCTGGAGTAGCTCGAGAACCAAACGTAGATGTTGCGCGTGTTCGGATTTCGACTTGGAATAGATCAAGACATCATCGATGAACACGATGACGAAACGGTCGAGATATGGTTTACACACGCGATTCATCAGACCCATGAAAACCGCGGGTGTGTTGGTTAAACCGAAAGGCATAACAACGAATTCATAATGGCCATATCGAGTGCGAAAAGCGGTTTTGGGTATATCCTCCTCCTGAATGCGTAGCTGGTGATAGCCTGAACGTAGGTCGATCTTCGAGAAACACGTAGCACCTTGTAGCTGATCAAACAAATCATCAATGCGAGGCAGGGGATAACGATTCTTGATAGTCAACTTATTCAGTTCCCGATAGTCGATGCACATCCGGAACGACCCATCCTTCTTTTTGACGAAAAGGACTGGCACGCCCCAAGGAGAGGTGCTCGGGCGAATGAAGCCTTTCTCAAGTAATTCTTGAAGCTGATTCGAGAGTTCACGCATTTCAGACGGTGCGAGTTGGTAAGGAGCTTTGGCATCAGGGTTGGCTCCAGGAATGAGGTCGATACGAAAGTCGATATCACGACTTGGCGGTAACCCGGGAAGATCGTCAGGGAACACATTAGGAAATTCCCGGACCACTGGAACATCTTTCACTTCTGTCTTTCCTTTCTTTTCCTTCTCCGCTACTACAATGTTAGCCAAGAAAGCTCTGTATTCCTTGCGGAGATACTTGCTAGCTTGGACACATGACATGAGTTTGAGACCTTTCGAAGCAGTTTCACCATAGACACACAATAAATCACCATTCGCGAGCAAGAATCGAATCATCTTATCAAAGAACACAACTTCAACATGGTTTTCGCGAAGAAAGTTCATGCCTACTATGATGTCAAAACTTCCGAGTTGCATCGGAATAAGCTCGATTGGGAATATGTGATTGTTGAGCTCAAGAGTACAATCACGAACAACAGAATTAACGGCGACAGTTCTTCCGATGGCGACTTCAACATCGAACGTCGAGGGGAGATGGGAGCGCTTACGACTAAGAATTTTCTCAAATTCAAAAGACATAAAGCAGTTATCGGCTCTAGTATCAAACAAACACGATGCATAAATACCATTCACAAGTAACGTACCATTGACCACGTTATTGTCGGCCTGGGCTTGGCGCACGTTGATGTTGAAAGTTCTGGCGCGTGCGGCTTGCTGCTGCTGCTGAGGCTGTTGCTGCTGCTGCTGCTGGGGCTCTTGTTTCACAACCCTGTTCGGGCACATGTTCGCAAAGTGGTTGGGATCACCACATGCGAAGCAGACTCGGGCGTTGACCGCGGGTGCCTGAGCCGCTTGTTGGCCTTGTGGGGCTGGGAGCAGAGCTTGATGAGTAGTGGCTTGAGCTGGTGCTTGATGGGGACCAGTACGGCAATTAGCAGTGAAGTGACCATACATATTGCAGTGAGCGCAAAAAACGGCAGGAGAGACCCACCGGGTGATGATAAGAGTAGGTTGGGCAGGCAGGATGAGGGCCTGTGTATGCACGCTTTGCAGGCGGTGCATAGGTCCCTGGTGTTGGGTGGTGCTGAGACTGCTGCTGAGCCAGTACGACTTGAAGTGGAATAGCATTGGTAGTGGCAGCACAGTTCTTGTTGCTGGAGCTGCTGTTGTTGTTCTTCTTCTTGCGGCGTGAGGGCTTTGACGATTGAGCGGCGGCGATTTCAGCTGTTGGTGCGGTGGTGACTTGGTGTAGGTTCTTTGGTGTTTTATCCCAGAAACCAGCTTTCACCCGCTTGTCATTGATTTCGACGGCAAGCAAGTAAGTTTCTTCGATCGTTGCTGTCTTTGCGGCATGCACAAAATCCTCAACACAGTCGGGTAGAGCTCGGATGTACTTCTTGATTGCCATGTCGGGCGTCTTCACTTGATCGGGACAGATGATGCTGAGCTGCTTAAAGCGAGCAGTCAGGGCAGCTTTGTCACCTTCCTTCTGCTTAATGTGCCAGAACTCGTCCTCCAGCTTCTGGCGCTCATGGGGAGGGCAGAACTCTTCGAGCATAACGTTCTTCAACTCGTCCCATGACAGACCGTAAGCTGCATCATTTCCACGCTTGTTCCTTTCGGCCGTCCACCAGTCTAGAGCGCAGGACTGGAAGACACCGGTCGCGTTCAATGTGCGGAGATTATCAGGACATCCGCTCTGTCGTAGAGTGACTTCGATCGAGTCAAACCATTGAAACAAAGCCGTAGGGCGTTCTTCTCCGGTGAACTCTTTCGGTCCACATGCCTTGAACTGTTTGAAGCTGAAAGCAGTTTTGGGAGTCTCGGTCCTGGATTCCTCAGACGATTTGCTCATGTTTTCGTACAGTTCACTGACGACTTGGGGTACGACCTTTGCCATTTACTTAGTAATCATGGCAGCGAGGCGTTTGTCTGCTTGCTTTCAGCGAGCAACACGAGTAGCGCGAGATCCAGATGATGACATTGTCTGCAACAGACATCGCCATAGGACTCAACACAATATAATCGAATCTCACCTCACAATCCTAATACTACTATGGCTCAGGAACACGTATAATCACGTAAACACATAGGCACATAATCACAGATTCGGATAAGCACAGAAGCATATAAGCACGTATAAGCACATAAGCATGTAGGGTAAGAGGCAGTCAGAATACAGAAACCTATCATTCAAAGTTCGTGAGCGTTCGAGAAGAGCGTTCGTGCATAGTACAGCGAGTAGTATAGTGTGAATAATATAGTAAGCAACATAGCGTACGGAGGTTCCTCATAGTAGTAGCGATTTGTCAGCGTTTTGAGATAGAAGGGCAGTGCGAGTCGTGCGTGTCGATCGAAGTGAAAGCAAAAATCTAATAAGTCTCTAAAATTTAAACACATAAACAGGTAATACACATACAAACACATAAAAATCGACGAATCATCAGAGTCAGCAGTTGCGGGCTCAGAATCGAAACACATAAAAATCGAGAAATAGATCGTCTGCGGCTATTAGACATTGACCAACCAAAGTGACTCGACTATTCTCAAGGACTTTTTATACACACTTTGATCTTCAGGACTATGCTTTTGCCTCGATTCTCGGGCATGTGACACACATCCTTCCAGTTTCAGCGTGACGTCAGATCGTTGGAGTCCGTCGAGACTTTGGTGAGAGTTTTGGAAAAACCAAGAAAAAGGTTGGAACAAATCGTCAAGGTTCGGGTTTCACCCCTGACTTAACAACTTTGATCCCGTTTTAATAAAATAAAAGAGAATTATGCGTCAAAGTGTGGATTTCACTCCTGGTTCAACGCAAATTCTCGTGTTTATAGATAAAAATGTGGGTTGAACAAGCAATTTAGTCGAGAGTTTGCGGTTTTCACACCTAATCTCGACTCAATAGCTCATTCATATCTGAAAATTCGGGTGCAGTGATAGTGTAGCGTAGGCGAGAATGGCGAGAAATGTCAGTGAGCTCATACACAATCCCTACTGGACATGCACGAGTCGGTCTGTTGGTTCTTAACTATAGACTAGGTCTCTAAGACATCAGCCTGGACTAGGTCGAGTCTTGCCTAATTCCCTATAGTTATGGCTCTAATACCAATCTGTCACACCCCAACCGATGGCGGAAACATCGGGGCATGGCACCGAGCGAAACAGATTGTCCAGAAGTTTCCATAACAACTATATTTACCAAATATTTGAAACAACACGTCCCATACCATGTCATAAATAATAATACAATTATTACAGAAAAGATCTAGTCAAATTGTTCTGTTCCGACAACTCAGATTTTTATTACAGACAATTGTTTATTGTTAACCTAGGTCTTTCCTAGCCTCGATTTCACAGCAAAGAAAACAAATAAGCATCCTAAGCACCTGTCACATACATTAAAGTAAAAGTCAATACACATAGTGTAAAGGTGAGCATACAAGTTTGATAATAGCATATAGAGTTCAAAAGCGTTACGCATAACCAACACGTACACAGAGTGAAATGAGGCATGTTAGTTATCGACATGAACCTATCGATACCAATGACTGCGGGTTGACTGCCCAAGGCAGTTCGCGATACATACTCACCACTGTGAGCCATGTAGGTAATTGTCCTTAACAACCCCCCGAGTGAACGGGTGCTGAGTCCAAACTAATAGTACTATCGTTGCTAAGGCAGGTAGACAACATTCCATGTGTAAACATAACAAACAAGCATTCATTAAGTCACGTATGCATGCGATAACGGTTAGCGTTTAAAGTATTGCGTAGTGTGTTCGATGTGATTTTGTATAAGTAACGTATGTAACACCCAAAAGTGCGTAAAGCAAAAAGGGATCGAGTATACTCACAGCGGTTGATGGATTGAAGGGAGCGCTAGAGAGTAGGGTTAGCCTGAACAGATTGATAGCATAACGATAAGTGACGCGTAAAAACAGAACAAGTGATAGTGGAGTCAGATCGGACGGCCAGTCGTGCGAGTGACAGTCCGTTCGGACGGTTGTCCGGTCGGATGACCGTTCGAGTGGATTGTTTCTTCCTTTGAGAAGGATGTGTTTGTGTATGATGGCTTGACTTTTGAAGTTTTCGTTGTAGTATTTTGGAAACCTAGAAGTACCTCTACCTTTCAGGTCGATCGATCGAACGACCGTTCGATCGGGCGACAATCCGATAGGTTGGGCACTTCAGCGAGAACAAGTTCACAGCAGGTTGTCACTCGATCGGATGGTTGTTCGATCGGTTGGCATCCTTTGAACATGTTGAAAATTGTTTTAAGTGTGGAAGTTTAAATGTCTCATGATTCGGATGGCAATTCGATCGGATGGTAGTCCGATCGGACAACAATTCGTTCAACATTCAGACTTCAAATGTTGGCAAAAATGGTTAAGTGTGGGACCCAAGGTGCAAGTCGATCGGTTGACAACCCGTTCGGTCGACAGTCCGTTCGGACGGTGGTCTTATCGGACGGCATTCCGTCCTGGTCGTTCCGTTCGTCTTACACTTGGCTGTTTTGATCGTTTTTCGTTTTATCGAGACGTTTTGATATCGTGCCAACCAACAGAACCCCATCCTAAGCTCTAGTGACCCGATTGAATAGGAACCACCCAAGTCCGGTCAGTCCACCGGTTCAGGATGATTGTTCTTGGTTAACCCGGAATCGATAATCTCGTGGATAGAATACGGATCTTGAACCAACACAACCACAAGAATGAGTAGTAAGTCGACACAAGCTCCGATTCTATTGGTTTTGAATGCATTGAGTGTAAGAGAGTTGAAAGAAAGTTGGAGAACCATCTTTCAATCCTTTTCATTGAGAATATGTCTAGATCTATGAAAGATCTTTGTTTGTTTATGTGGAAATCGGTTAGATCCAAGTTATTCTTGGTGGATTGAGGCCAAAACATGAAGTTCTTCAAGAACACATGATGACGTCATCCTAGAATACCTTGAACCTTGATGATTTCACGGTTAAAAGTTAAGATTCAAAAGATAGAAAGGTGTAGGAGTGCGTGTAGATTAAGGAAGTACAAGATTTAGGACGAGATCTTACCGGAATCGCGAGAAATCGGAGAAAAAGCAAGGTTAGAGCACTGGTCGGACGTCAGTTGCCAAAAGTGGAAAGTATGATGGTTACAAGGGGTATTTATAAGGTTGCCCAAAGTGGAAAGGAGTGGAGAGAGGCTGGTCGATCAGTTAGGCAGTCCGATCGGACACCTAGTCGATCGATCGACTGCTCGATCGATCGGCTGGTTGATCGACTGGTCGCCTGGTCGATCAGTCACCTTGTTTGAGTGTTCGGTGTGACAAGTTTTGTTGTTTCGATTGCGATTGCGAGCGTTTTGACGCGTTAGAGTTTCCTAGTCAAATTACTTTTAATCCCAACTACTATATCAACATACAAGCATCCTTATTTCGTATTCGTTTAGCGTTTGCAATTCGATTGCGATTGAGTTCGATTGCGTTTCGATTGATCACCACACATAACATAATAAACATGCACAAGTAACACATAAGGCACAGACACACACGTATAGCAATAACCAAAATGCGTATTTCGAGACGCGAGTGCGATTGTGATTAAGCGATAAATCGATTAATCATGCGATAAATAGCGATTACTTTGCGATTATTAATAGATACTCCACATAATACAACTAAAGTGATAATAAAATAGACTAATTATAAGTCAAAGAAGTCAAAACAGGAATTGAGCAGGGAGAGACAGATCGCAATTAGCAATCTTTTCTTCCTTTGACTTCAATCTTGACTTTGACTTCCGAAACACGGGGTGTTACACAGCTACTACAGGTGTTGAACCCATTGGTTTACACCTGGACAGTAGTTTCATTAGTGAGACTCCCTTGAAGGCAATTTCTTCTTTGGGAACCATAGTGTCCACTGGTGTGTTTCCATTATACGCTGGTGACCTTAAAATGGTAAGCTCTGCTGAAGAAAGAAGTCCCTAGTACCGAGAACAAGGGGCATCAGTGGATGATTTTTGGGAAACTTTTCCTAAGTCAACCACTGATACAACCACCACTGGTGGGAAATCAGATGATCCCATTAACTTGGGTGATGGTTTAAAGTACAAAGAATTGACGGAGAGGGTTGATAAACTTGACACATCTGTTGCAGAAATCAAAACTATGTTGCAACAGTTGTTACAAGCTCAAAAGGCTACACCCAATGCTGCACCATCCGCAACATCTGATCCATCCGCTGCTGAGCTATGGCATCTGTTTCAACCTCTGTTTCACAAACAAAGACAATATGCAGATCAACAACATGAAATTCAACTTCAAATGGTCAGAAATGTCATGGAAGCTAGGTACAAAGATACTCAAGCAGATATCAAAGCCATTAAAGCTCATCTGCTTCTAACTACTAGCACTGCTCCTCCTTCAATCATCTATGTTGAAAATCCTGATGATGTCAAAAAGGGGGAGAAAACTAAAGGGAAGAAGGGAAAAGAAGATGGTTTATACATGCCACCAGATCGAATGTCCAAACTTGTGGTAGAAATCCCAAGGCCAAATGGTTACAAAAAGGTTGATAAGACTCAAAATGCATTTGCTGCATTAAAGGCAAACATGAAAGGGTCTAAAAGGTTTGAGGAGGAGAAGAAAGTTTTGATGGAAAAAGAAGAGCAGGGTACTTCTAAACCTAAAAGAAGACAGCCTACCAGAAAAGTAAGCCAACGCAAAACCACACCTTCCAAAACCACCAAACAAACTCCTCAAATTCCCAAAAGTTCCTCTCATCAAACCTCCAAACCAACAGATGTTAAAACTCATGTTGTATCAATAGTTGTTGGTACTTCAGTTGTTTCAACAGATGTTATCTCAACAACTGCCATCACTACTATATTAACCACACTCAATCCACTGCCATACCAAAAACAATATCACCACCACAAAAACCAGCTGCCAAAAAGCAGAAAACAACAGTTGACACATCAACTATTGTAGTGACCACACTGGTTGAAAAACCAGTTGTTTCAACAGCTGTTAGTCAGATACCAACTACTTCAATCACTGCCACTGAACCCACAAATACACCACCAACTTCTCCAAAGCACAAAAGGAGAAAGATAACAAATATTGTACTGGAAGATGACACTTCCCCAACTCTAACATCTACACAACCACTGTCCCGTGTCACCATTCCAAACCCTGTTCCATTATCTTCAGTTCAACTCTTCAATCAAAACACTGCCATTGACCCTGCAGGAGTACAATATCCTCTAGATCTTCCAGCCGTCAGGGAGGAAATCAAATCCTTCTACTCTGAAGATGATCCTGAAAAGAGGAAACTCCCATCTGTTCAAGGTTATCCTTTGCCAAGAAATATAGAAGAATATCTCAAAATAAAGGCCCAACAAGCAGAGGATATATCTAAAAGAGATACAGAGGGAAAGTCTGACAAAGAGATTCAAAGAAATTATCAATACCTGCTCACCAAAGTTAGAACTTTAGAGGAGTTCTCAAAAGTCTTTTGTCAGAAATTATCAGAAAAAGATGATGAAAGCATGAGAAATCACTATCTTGAATACATAATAGCATACAAGAAGTACAGGGCAGAAAAGTATCAATACAAAGAATGGACCATCAGTGAACTGCAAGAGGAGACAGCCAGAATTCAAAAGATGATTCAAGACAAGGTAAAGCAAACTCCTCCGGTTTGGGCCAATTACAAGAAAAATGTACCAGAAAGGACCTTGAAACTGAAAAGAATGAAAGAAGAGCTAATAACTGTTGATTATGGGTCAAGGAACCAGGTTACAAGGTGGAGAGAAGAAAAGGTGTTTGCTACCTACAAAAAGTTGGAAGAGTTAAGGAAGAGAGATCCCACTGCTCCTAAAACGCCTGATTATCCGGAAGCATTGGTTCTAGTCAAACAACAAAAATTGCCAATCAGGAGACCCACTGCTCCACATGCTAGCATCCTTTATCAAAGAAGGAAAGAAAAACAGATGGATGAATTAACAAAAGAAGACAAGGCTCAAGAAGATTACATCATCAAAATGGTTTTTCAGACATTTACGGAAGAAAAACAAGACTCAGCACAATCTAAACTTTAAGTTTTTATACTCTAAACTTTAAGTATTTACTGACTGACTTATTTATTTTATTTATAAGTCTATATAAATATAACTATAATCATCGTTTATATTTGTTATGTATGGTTTTCTAAGAAACGACCCGTGTTTGCACAATCTAAACTTTAAGTTTGTTAGACATCTTTTAGACATATCTTTTATATTTACTTATAGTTGTCTTTTAGCTATAATAAATAACACGTTTTTGTATAATATCTATACACATATCTATATGTTCTGTCAATATGTGTTATGCATGGTTTTCTAAGAAACGAGCCGTGTTTGCACACGGGTCTTACCGCTAGTTTAGCTAAAACAGTAAAAATATTATTTTAGTTCTTCAATCAGAGGTTGATGTTGATGTTGATTAGAAGAAACTGGTGTTCTGCTTTATCCGACCCTTTTTAAATGAATTTTTTTGCAAAAATTTAAAAGAAACTAGTTTTTTACCCCGCGCTTCGCGGCGGGAATATGATCGTTTTTTTCTAAACGCAAGCGGCTAGAGCTTGGTCAATATCGATTTGGCTTGTCAAAAAAATGTAAGGCGAACACTGATACCGTTTACATTATGGCAAAATACCGGCAACAATGTTCGCTCATAAATAATTGGGTTCGTCACAGTACCAGTGTACCAACAAAAAGTTGAAGTGAAATATATTGATTATAGTATGTTGTTAACGAAATTATTGTAAATACATAATATCTATAATAACTATAGTTATTCATCTCAAAGCTGGTCAGACAAAAAATCTCTCATAAATAACATTCCACAAAAGAATTTTTAAATAAGATGACATATTATAAAACATTATTTTCATATCCCTTCATCTAAAACCGTACTTTATTTTCATTGATATTTATTTATTTATTTATTTGTTTGTTTCTATCTTATTCAAGGAGCACACAAGTTTTAAAAACCATGTGCAGTTAAAATTTTCCTTTATGTGCAGTTATATTTTTCCTTTCTCAAAATCATTTCAGCAGAATTCATAATTTTAAAGTTATAGAGATACAGCACAATAGCATATGTCACCACCACCGCCGTTTTACCGGCTCACATCACCTCATTTGCCGGTGAGTCCTCCGGCGCTCTACCGACTCAACGATGATGTCACCACCACCTCGTCAACGTGACCACCATATAACACGCCCCTATCTTCACCTGCCTACGAACCACCACCTACCGCCGCTATCTTCAAAATCGTTAGGTTCGAGCACTGTTATCACTGGCTATGCTTTGAACCACCTCACCGTCATCATATCTTCTTCAAAACCGTCATAATCGCCGCTGCTAGATCTGAATAGTAGCGCCGGATCTGAACACCACACCCCTTTCTATTTTGTCTCTCCAAGTAGTTTCTCTATCTAAAAATTCACATATGAGGGACCAAACTGTAAAAACAAAGAAAGTGAGGTGGTCACTCTCAGAGAAATGGGTGTATGTATTGCAGGGGAAGAAAATTGAAAAGACAAAGTACAATGGCCAAAACTAAGGGCATGTGTGGCTAAGCTTTTTAAAACTACTTATTGACTTATTGGCTTTTTGAAAAGTCATAAGCTCCAAAATGATGTTTGGCAATGAGGGTGTATGTGAGGGGAAAAAGCTAATAAGTCAATAAGTCACTCCATACTGACTTTTCCAAAAAGCCAATAAGTCAATAAGTTGTTTCAAAAAGCTTAGCCAAACATGCCCTAAACTTAAAAAGCTACTGGCGTATAGCGAATTGTGGAAGATTGCTAGATGATAAAGACACTAACCGGCAGATGTAGGTGTTGAAAACTGGAAACCGGGACTGTTCCTAAGAACCTTCATCATTTGTTATTATATATAAATATAAACTAGAATTAAACACCACCCGCGTTGCGGCGGGGGCCTAAAACTATGGCAAGTAACATCAATGCCACACCGCTGGTAGCGACTACCAACACTGAAGTTGCGGCGTTTTAATGCGAAAATATAAGACCGAAACATATACCATGAAAAAAATAACTATGTCGATTTAGGACACACGCGTTGCGACGAACTTGTTACATGGAAAAAAATAGACGTAAAAACGTTGAACCACACACGCACGTTGCGTCGTGTTAACTTGCAAAATAACGTAGAAAAGAATAACTAAGTCAATGTAGGATCCGCCCGTTGCAGCGAACTTGCCAAATGGGGAAAATAGACACATTGCGACATACCTGTCAAATGTGAAAAAATAGATGAAAACGTTGAACCACACACGCACGTTGGGACGTATTAGCTCGCAAAATTTAGAACGAAACGTAAAACGAAAAACTTGCGAAAGATAAAAAGTATGGGGACCAAAGTTGTAAATAAAAAAGTTTTGGGTTAAAACTAAACAAATTAAAAGTGTTAAAATACAAATGATTAAAACTTTTGGGTTAAAAATGAAAAATCACAATTTTTTTTTTGAAAAACCCCCAATGCTTGGGGTACAACACATAATGCAACAATTTGTTGGAAATTTATATTATGGAAATGTATCCATTTAGATACCCGATCCTTTTTAAATGAAAATTTTCAAAATAAATAAACAACAATAATGTATTTATTTGGATTGTGTGTATATAACTATTTTTTTAAATTAATTAACAACTTCCCTAGCGAATATTTAGTAGCTTTTGAAATTTAGACTGTAGGGTCAATTTTGTTTTGTATACTAAGAGTTGTTATTGTTTAAATACCCGATCCTTTTGAAATTTAGTAACTTCCATTTTTTAAATCTACTGGGTCTATTATGATGATATATAAGAGTTGTTATTGTTTTCAAATCGCTTTCGAAGTTGACATTAGATCAGCCATCAGCTGTGTTTGGATTTGATAACATGGAATTATCAAAATAATAAGTTTTGACTAGGAAAAATTACAAGTTTTGTCCTTTATTTTTATACTACTTTTCAGGCGGTATCCTTTTTAACGAATGTTGACAGGCGGTGTCCTTTATTATGTATTTTGTTGCAAGTTCAGTACTTTACCTAGGTATTTTGTTGCAAGTTTAGTCCTTTACACCCAACAATTAACAGGGTTTTTTAACTGGGTTGGGTGTAAAGGTCTAAACTTGCAACAAAATACATAGTAAAGGACACCGCCTGTCAACATTCGTTTAAAGGACGCCGCCTGAAAAGTGGTATAAAGATAAAGGACAAAACTTGTAATTTTTCTGTTTTGATTATGTAACATGGGTCCTTAGGGTTTTTTTTTTTTTTTTTTTTTTCACAATGGGTTAATATATATTTATTTAGGTTGAGGTTTATATATTTATTAAGCTTGCTCAAGTGTAGATTTTTTACGAGATCACTCATGTTAGAAAAACATAAAATCAAACATGATTAAATGTTGAGTCCTACTATCATTCACTATCTTTATGGGACCAAACTAAGGCGTGAAAGTAACTAGTCACTTAAGAGAGATAACGTTTGACCAAAGTAAGATACAAGTATTAAATGTTTGATTGAGATTGAATTGGATGCCCTCTCCTGATAAGTGAAGGGCGTGCTACTTGTATGTTTTTCATATTTGGACACACTCGTAAATACTACTCATTGTGGTCGACTAGAGTGGCAATAGATGTACGGTTGTCATATTCTAGACTGGTGATACTTTTTTCCTTTCGACACATAGCCGGGGTTGTGAAGCTTCCTCATGCGTTGATATGAGGGGATTTATATGTGATTCTAGGGTACTCGATGTTTTATACTTGTCATTTTTCCCACCAAAGACTATGGATTTGGGCAACTTGATTAGGTTGACTTAGTCATATGTTACTTGATGTGTTTGGCATTGGTTGCGCCTAGGTGTCTATCTAGCCCTGGTTGTGCCTGGGCTTTCGGCCCGAACTTGAACCTAAACTGGGTGTAACTAATGAGTCCATGATGAACCTATAGATTTTGTTTTGGTTGCTCGAGTGTAGACTTTTAATGAGGTCACCAATCCTTAGATAACTACCACCGAACACATTTAACAATAGAGTTCTCTTCTCATTAACATTTATTATGCTCAAAACTCATTAGCAAACTTGAGGTGAGTTATTTCTTATGAGCCTAGCTAGTATAGTTCTTCATGCCGATGTGAGATTTACTTAGGATGTTACCTATTATATAGGCCAAGATATGACATACATGTCAAAATCTCATGTGTATATATTAAGTGGATAACTTGTTATATTTTTAATAAAGGGAAATATAGTTTACATATAAGCTTTGTCATGGTCCACGCTACAAGACATGAGTTTGGTTTGAATCATTGGAATGTGGGGAACTCTTTTCTTCGAAGTCAACTTTAGTTGATATTGTGTCATGGTCTTGTTATAGTTCCGAGTATTAAATCAACTTAATTAAGGTAGTTGAGGCTGTGGATCTACTTAGTCAAGTTCAAAGGGTCATGCATAGTAATGTTATGACCCCGGGATCTATAGACGTAGTTTTTAAAAGACTTAGTTTTGCTATTCAAAAAGGGGTAGCGGCGCAGCTTGTTGTCCGTTTACCAACTATTTCGATGTAAATTCGAACTATATTTGTGATTTTAAATATAAATAGAAATCGAATATCGAATTATTCAAATCGAATTAAGGTAAAAAGATATATAAATTTCATAAAAACCCACAAGTTACAAAGTTATGGTTGTACCCCTCAAAAGGGTGATGGAGCAACTTCCCTTGGTTAGTACGTATGGTTGGTTGGTTGGTAGAACCGGATGGGAGTGTGTCCCTTTCAAAAAATCGCTCAACGGGGCTTGGAACAATATTGCTAAGACCTTCATTAATACCAAGGCTACCGGGTTCCCGTTATGGAAAAATATAAAAGGTGAGGTCGGCAACGGCTTAAATATCAAATTTTGGTTAGATGTGTGGCTTATCAACGAACCTCTGAAGTCAAGATTCCCGGAACTCTTCAGGATTGAGTCAGTTAAAAGGTGTTCGGTAGCGGACAGGATAGATAATCAAGGTATCGATTCTAACCAGGTGTGGAGCTGGAATGTGCCGCTGATGTCCTCGGACCAGCAGGCGAGTTTCGCTCAGCTTCGTTCCTTATTAGCTGGTGTGCAGGTTTCAGGCAATACAGACCGGTGGAAATGGCTGCCAGAATCAAACAGGGAGTTTACAGTTAAATCGGTGAAAAAAATTCTAAGCAAGGAGGAGGTTCAGGCCAATGATATCAGTATGGAGTGGTGTAAATGGTTACCGGCTAAAGTTAATATTCATATGTGGAGATCGGTTTTGGACAGGATTCCTATGGCAGACGCGTTAATCAAAAGGAACGTGCAGATTAACAATTCCGAGTGCATGTTATGCAATTCGGGAGATGAATCTGCTGAGCACATATTTACAGCATGTCAAGTCGCGGCTATTGTCTAGAATGGTATTAGCAATTGGTGTAAAATTCCAAATATATTTGCTTTTTTGACGAAAGATCTTCTCGGTTCACACAAAGAAATTAGAGGCTCGGAGAAGAAGAAGGACGCGGTTCAAGGCATTATTATGACGGTCTGCTGGAGTTTGTGGCGGGCTAGAAATAGCGCTTTATTCTCGAACATCCCGGTTAGGATTCAATCTATAGTTAGTGAAGTTAAAACATTGAGTTTTCTTTGGTTCTCTAATAGGTCTAAACACAAAGGGGTAGAATGGGTAGATTGGTGTAAATTCGTGAATATGTAATCGTTGATGTAGTTGTTGTTGTCGGCCCGGTTTGGGTCGGCGTTTGTTGTTAATAAAAGTTACTTTAAAAATAAAAAGAGGCATATGCCTTTTAGAATGAAGATCGCATATTCAAAACAAGGCAAATGATATTTATTTAAATAAATGATGTAAAATAGTATATAGTTTATTGTTTAAAAAAAGTACTTATGGTTATATATTTTCATAGCTTTAAATGTAGCGTGTCATTTTATCTTGTTTGCCAACTCGGTTGATTTTTCCAACGCTTTCAACTTAGTTGACCGTTCGGTTTTGCTTCGCGAGGTCCATAGCCACTGCCCCTCCATATTCCCGTGGGTTCAGTTTCTGTATGCTCAGCCTGCTAGGCTATACGTGGGGAATGACCGCATCGGGGCATTCACGGGGGTGCAGCAAGGGGATCCTTTGGGACCTTTGCTTTTTGCCCTAGCCTTACACCCCTTAGTGCTTCAGGTGCAGGAAAACTGTAAACTCCCCTTCCATGCTTGGTACTTGGATGACGGGACGATTATCGGGGATGCTATTCAGGTTGCTAAAGCTCTCGACATCATCGGTTCGGAGGGTCCAGCCTTGGGGCTACGGCTTAATATTAGAAAAACTGAATTGTTTTGGCCGACATGTAACGGGGTGAAGGTCCGGCCAGGGCTTTTCCCCAGTGAGATTGGGAGGCCGGAGAAAGGTGTCAAACTGCTAGGAGGGGCAGTCAGCCGTGATTCTGGTTTTATTAGTGGTCTAGCGGCTAAGAGGGCAACGCGCGCTGTTGACATTATGGGGCACCTTCCCTTGTTGCGGGATCCTCAAAGCGAACTTCTTTTGCTTAGATCTTGTATGGGGGTTGCAAAGTTGCTTTTTGGTTTGCGAACTTGCCAGCCCCCCTTTGTGGATGATGTTGTTTCATGTTTTGATAAAGGTCTTCGGGAGGCAATAGAAGACATTGTCGTATCTGGGGGTCCCTTTTTTGGTGAACTACAGTGGTGGATCGCGACCTTGCCAATGCGGCTTGGTGGGTTGGGCCTTCTCTCGGCCCGGGATGTGGCAGCCTATGCCTTTGTGGCTTCCAGGTCTCAATCTTGGGAGTTGCAGGACCACATATTACGTAACAGCGGGGTTGCTAACATTGATCCGGATTATGCCAACGCCTTGGAACGCTTGCATGAATCTCTACCTGACTTTGATCTCGGCGGTTTCTCTAACAAGGACACCGCCCCCAAAAAGCCACAGAAAACTTTGGCGAATGCCCTTTGTTGTCGAATCGCACAAAGTTTGGGAGAAGATTTTCATTTGTCCCCCCGCCAGAAAGCCGTCATTGATTGCCTACAGAGGCCTCACGCTCAAGATTTCTTAACTGTTATTCCTATTGAAGGTTTGGGTCAACGTATGTCAGCGGTGGAGTACCGGTCAATCCTTAAGTACCGTTTGATGATCCCCATGTTCCCGAATGATGAAACTTGCCCAGTCTGCCGTAAAGCATGCCTGGATAAATACGGGGAGCATGCGTTACACTGTAGAGAGTTGCCGGGGTTTAAGTATCGACATGACTTTGTTCGAGACGCGTTAATGGATATTCTCAGACGAGCAGGGATCTCGGCAAAGAAAGAGGCACCGGTGAATTTTCTTACAGACCCGTCGGAGGGGAGATCCACTCTACGCCCGGCTGACGTGCTAGTTTTTGGTTGGGAGGGCGGGAAACATGCTTGTGTCGATCTCACAGGTGTATCCCCCCTAGCCGGGTTTCGGGAAAATGGGTTTGTGGCGGGGCAAGCGGTACTGAAAGCAGAGTCGAAGAAGGTGGAAAAGCACGCGAAAGCTTGTGAGGATAATCAGCATGCCTTTGTCCCCCTAGCGTTTGACACGTTTGGCTCTTTGGCGCCAGAGGCAGTTCGTTTCTTGTCCAGAGTTCAGCGTGTAGTCCACAGCAACTTTTCGACCCCCCAGGGGCGAGGCTTTGTTTTTAGTAGATTAGGGTTTTCTATTCAGAAAGGGATGGCGGCGCAGTTTGTTGCCCGTCTACCTGCTTTTCTTATGTAATTTGCCCTGGTGATTGAAATTAAAAAAAAAAAAATTTGAATATATTAAAATCGGTGAATGGTAAGCCCTATTCGCCGGTTCGATCCCCGGGTGTTGCATACGGGGGGTGGGACGTCCCAATGATGGATCTTATCCTACCGAGGCATGGTGCGGTCTTGAGGGCAACCCGGTTTTACCCAGCTGTTACCCCAGCGAGTCTCTCGTGTGGGGGCAGTATGGTTTCCGGGCGGAAGTCAGCTTGCGCGCTGGCCGGGGCCCGATCGAACATCGCGTCCGAAAGTGCGGGGCTGACGGGGGATTGTCTTCGACATGAACCCGGTGACCAATAGGTCCAGTACATAGAAAGTCACCTTCCAAAAAAAAAAAAAAAAGCCCTATTCGCATTAAATTTGTGATGTTGATAGTGCTTAAATTCGTGATGTTTTTTTTTTTTTTTTTTTTTTTTTTTTTTTTTTTTTTGATAGTGCATGTAACTCGAAAAGAAATAGAAAGAATAAGAACAAATTCTACCTAGGTGAATAGTAAAGTACTTGGTGACCTTTATTCCTAGACATTTAAGGTTTTCATATGTTGTGGTGGTAAGTTGACTTCCTTCTATCGTGTAGGTGGAGGGTTTATATTATGCAAAGTGCATGTATTGATGGTTAATTTTTTAAACGGCGTTTGAAATTATCTCAATACCCGTGTGAGTCTTTCTGAGACGAGATGTCAACCGTCCATACTGATTTTGACGCTCTAGGCCTGACTCACCCAAGAACGCTATCAAGGAGGAAACCCGCCACTATGGAATCAAAGAGTAAAGTGTTAGCTTTGGGGCATTTATGGATAATTTATGAAGCAACATTGCTTGCGAGTTTAATAAGGGGCCGTTTGTTTACCTCTTAATGAGGCTTTTAGTGGTTCAACACTTAATGGTTCAGACTGTTTGTTTCACGAGCAGATGTCTGAATGGTTCAGACATTTGCCTCTGAATGGTTAAGATTTATACATAGTCTGAATGGTTAAGATCTCTAATCTGAATTGGTCAGACATTTGCCTTTGAATGGTTAAACATTATACAGGCTCTTAATGGTTCAGACCTCTTACTGGTTCAGCACTTAATGGTTCAGACCTCTTACTAGTTCAGCACTTAACCATTCAGATGTTGCCAAACAGCCCCTAAAACTTATACCAGACCTATGAAAATTTTATTGTCACTAGTGGTGGTTTAATATTGTGTAAATGGGGATGTAGCAATACATTAGTAGACCCAAATAGCTAATCTAATTATAAAAAAAGTGATAGCTATGATCAAGCACTATTATTGTAATATGTAAGAGTATCTGTATACACAAATGCAGGACAGATGAACCAAAAAATAATTTTCAGAAAGTGATGCTACAAAAGTAGTTATAAATTTATTGTAACATGGGTTGTCTTGAAACGTTCTTACATGGCCCAATTCAAGCATCCATTTAAAAGCCCAACCAATTTGTTTGTGATTAAACATACCATAGTAAGTAGGGGGTGTTAAAAAAACTCCGGATCCGAAACAAAATTCGAAATATCCGAAAATTTATTGGAAATATCCAAAAAATGGATTTGGATTCGAATGTGGATTATTAATAAAATTCGGATAATCGGATTATCCAATGTCCGAAAACCAGGAACAAATAGTAAGTGTGTGTATATATATTATACGAATAATATATATAGTTTAAATATAGTAAAAAGTAGTATATAATCGGATTCAGATGTGGATTTATGAATGTTTTGTTTTTTTTTCAATGTTGGAAATTTGGAAAATTGAATGCAGGTTTAGTCTTAATCTATACACGAAACGAGTTTTTTGTTTTTTTTATATAAATTCGGATATTAATATCCGAAAACCGGATAATCCGATCTTGAACACCCTTAATAATAAGTTGGTAACCCATTTTTCTTAGCTTTTAGTTTCTTCTTACAATATGTACATAAACTGGATTTTAGGCTGAACCGGATCAGTTTTAAAACCGGATCATGTTTGGTCAATGAAAGTCAAAACCAGTTCAGAGTGAAAACCGGTTTTTAAGGAAATTGAAAGTTGTCACATTTTCAAAACACAAGCACTCTGGTCACAATAACGTTTGTTTTGTAGGTCAGTGGGTTGTTAATGGTTCATGGCCCTTTGTACCCTAATACATGTGTATATCTACTATTTTCTACTTTCATTTATTGTATGGAATTTTAATGGGAAATTGGCCTGTAATAATCCTACGTAGACCTTATTGGCCATTAATAATCTCACCTCAGAATATTCCCCCCGCCAGTCCCACCTTTCACATATTTTTCCTACAATGGTCCCCCGTTAAAAAAACTTAACAGAGTTAAGTTTTTTTCCAAATTACAAACAGATTTTTAGGGATTTTGATTAGAACGACGATACGAATCCATTGATGTAAAACTTGCCTCGAAACGGTGCTCCAAACGATGAAAACGACGCTTCTATTCGGGTGTTTAAATTTCGAATTAACCAAAATCAAGTCACTTGGAACACCATTTCGAAGTAAGTTTTACATCAATGGACTCATATCATCGTTCTGATCAAAAGCCCTAAAAAATCTGTTTGTAATTTGGAAAAAAGCTTAACTCCGTTAAGTTTTTTTAACGGGGGACCATTGTAGGAAAAATATGTGAAAGGTGGGACTGGTGGGGGGAATATTCTGAGGTGGGATTATTAATGACCAATAAGGTTTAGGTGAGATTATTACAGACCAATTCCCCAATTTTAATTGGGTTAACTTTGTACAATAGTAACCAAGTTTCAAGAGTGTTCTAATTAGGTCACTTATAATTTTTTTTGTTCCAATTAGGTCATTCAAGTTTCATTTGATGTTTCAATCCTAGATATTTTACCTAAATAGAAGGTCATTCATCCTACATGACATTTATTTAGGTTTTTTATTTAAAAAATTTGTTGACATGGCACATAAATGCCAAATGGATTAGGAAAAAATGCGAAATAGGTTTAAAAAAAATTTAAAAAATTGTAGAGAAGTTAAAAAAAATGCGAAAAAAAATTAAAAAATGTGATTTTTTTTCTAAATCTCTAAAAAGTTATCAAAATTTTTATAAAATCTAAATTGTTGTAACCAATGCTATAATCTTAATACTAAAACAATAGTTGTATGTTCGCAGTGGCGAAGCTTGAAAAAAACATTCGAGGGGTCGGAAGGCATTAGACCTAAAAAAAATTTCTATGTTCGGTCGGGCAACGGTGATTCGATTCGGGTCGGGTCGGGTAGGGTGTCGGTGATTCGGGTCGGGTCAAACATTAATATCAAATTAAAAGCCGTTCTCAAACATTAAAACGTAAACATTGTTTAACAAACAATTGAATAAAGATACCAAAACATTAAAAAGAAGAGGAAGGTGGGTACCCGGTTTAGTTGGATGAGGAATGTTTTGATTCGCCTCATTATTTGCTTCATTAACCGGTGGAATGTTTTGATTCGCCTCATTGTTCACTTCACTAACCGGTTCACTTGGTGAAGCTTTTTGACGTTTGTTCTCATTGTTTCCATCAACAATTCCCTCTACTTGTTCTTCATTTTCATTCTTTCTTTTGAAAAAAGAGGTTATGCATTTATTCTTCTTCCCCATGATGGAGCCCTAAATCAAACCTAAACATAAAAATTAATATAAATTGGAGCCCTAAATCAAACCTAAACATAAAAATTAATATAAATTGAAGCCCTAAATCAAACCTAAACATAAAAATTCAACAAGTTTAGGGCTAAAACTCACACCTTATTTCAACCTAATTCATATAAATTGGAGCCCTAAATCAAATCTAAACATAAAAATTAACATACCTGTGAGGATGATTGAACAAGTGAACAAGAAGTCTCGAACAAGGAATCTCGAATTGAAGTCTCGAACAAGCAGCAGCCCGTCGAACAAGCAGCAGCAGCCCAGTCGCCAGTTTCCCCCCAGACCTGCGTTTTTTCTTCTGTTTCTTTTTCTGCACATATGAGTTTGATATGGGTTTAGTTAATTAGTTTCATATTGGGTCAAATTTCTTAAATGGGCCATTACTTTTAATTTGGGTAGGGATGTTTGGGCTTATGATAACTGAGATACATAATAAGTTAATAACACACTCTTTTATTTGGGGTATTTTGTTTGGGTTATATAATTTATTTTTTAGAAAACCGGAGGGGTCGAACACGTATATACATATTTTTTTTTTTAGAAACCCGGGGGGTCTAACACGTATATACATAATTTTTTTTTTTTTAAAACCGGGGGGTCTAACACGTATATCCCTAAAAATTTCTATACGAAAAACATATACGTAACACTACTAACCGAAAAGTTCGGAGGGTCGGGCGACCCCCCCCCCCCCCCCGCCCCTCAATAGCTGCGCCCCTGTATGTTCGGTTTTAATCAATAGCCGAACTGAATTATGCTAACACTTATAGAAGAGGTATCATTAAAATAAATAAAAAGTGAAAGTGCCAAACAATTCACATGATAATTGATTTGCAACAGTGCCAAACAAATAGTGAAAGACACGTAGTCAAAGCGATCACATACATCACTCGCTTGAAAAGAAAAATATAAACAATTCACATGATCATTGATTTGCAACAGTGCCAAACAATTAGTAAAGGACCTGTGACGTCAAACCATGAATCTGCTCCTCTGTATTATTTGCAGTCAGTCAGTGGCGGAGGCTTGCTTGGTACTGAGTTGTTCGGTTGGTCGAAGGCTTGATCGATTGGTACTGAGTTGTTTGATTGTTCTTGATTCGCCATCATTGAAACCGGCAGTGCGTGAATGGATGGTAGGGTTTCAATTGTTATAGAAAGTTAAAATTGATCTACGATTTGTAATATTTGAATGTTTTGGGTTTTGATTTTGTTTTGATTTATTATATTTCTTTTATTTGATTCCATGTCATCATGTTTTAAAAACAAAAGTTAAATAAATGTCATGTAGGACTATGACCTGCTATTCAGGTAAAATATCTAGCATTAGAACACCAAAATAAAGTAGAATGATCTAATTGAAACAATAAATTTTATTAGTGACCTAATTGGAACACTCCTAAAACTTCATTACTATTCTGTGGTATATTCCTATTTTAATTCAATCATCTTTGGCTACTATTAGTACATGAAACTTTATTTAGTTATGTAATATGTAATGAGTGTTAGGGGTTGTTTGACAACTTTTGAATGGTTAAATGCTGAACCAGTAAAAAGTAAAAGGTCTGAACCATTAAGAGACAGTATAATGCTTAAGCGTTCAGAAGCAAATGTCTGACCAATTCAGATTAGAGGTCTTAACCATTCAGACTTTGTATAATACTTAACCATTCAGAGGCAAATGTCTGACCATTCAGACATCTGCTCACGAAACAAACAGTCTGAACCAGTAAGTGTTGAACCAGTAAGAGGTCTGAACCATTAAGAGCCTCATTAAGAGGTAAACAAACAGTCCCTTAGTTTATGTCAAAGTTGGTATGGTTATTATGTTAATTTCTGTCAATTGTTGGTTATGTGACTATGTCAATTGCTATGGTTTGGTTATGTCACTTTGTTATGCCAATTATTACTCATAACCCACTTGCTGCTCATAATCCATTGAGTAAATTGCAATTTCTGTCTCTGTGGTTTGTATGAATTCATACGTTGAGTCCTTGTCATTTGATTTTTTCACACTTTATTTATGCCCCTTGACCCTAACATCGTTAACTTTTTAATTAGTTTAGTTTATGTCTGAAACGAGTTAATGCAACCCGCGCGTTGCGGCGGAATATTGATTATGGATGTATTTGGTATCACTATATCGTATGCTAAAATTTTTACGTTCATGCAAAGCATTCTTTTTATTTTTCCAAACCACCGACCTACAATGCTATATTAAAACATTTTACTTAGAAATATTCTTTTTATATTCACCTATGCCAATCATTTATAGTCACATTTGTCATAATGAACATTCAATCTCAATACCCTTAATCTTATTAGTTTGTAAATGGGCTCCAAACAAATCCGCTGTTTATTTTTTTTTAACAGCGAATTTTTTTGTGAGACTTGAACTCAAGACCTCACACTTCATTTAATTGATCAATATTAGTCTCGTCATTTTGGCGTCTTCATAACAGTATAACATAAACGGTGATAAAACAAAAAACTACTGAACCAGTATCCAATCTCTAATTAAAAAATGTAAAAAAAACACATGGAAAGGTAAATTTATGATAAATAGAAGCGTCAAACAATACATCAAAAGGCAAATCTATGGTAAATAATTTTAGATCCGTATTCATAGCTTTGAACAAATGACATGTCAATTTAAAAAAAAAACTTCAAAATCTTGTTTTGTTTTTTGGATTTTTCAATCAAAGATATTTGCGGAAACATATTTTTTAAAACATCTAGAGACAAATCCGACGTTTTGTTTTTATGAATCAATGGCGACATTTGGTTGTTTAAAAAATCTAGATTTCAATCCAATCATGATATCAATTGTTCAATAAATGATTTACGAAAATTAATTTCATTTTTGATGAATTGTTTTCCACCACAGTAGCCACATCTGTTCTTCATTTTTGTGGATCGGAAAATTTTAAATTAATTATTCTTTTTTAATAGATGATCGAAAGTGATGTTCTTGTTCGGTTTGATGATTTCACTAGAAAAATTGGTGTCATTTAGAAGTTTTGGATTTGATTGTGATGCATACAAATGGGGTGTATACTTTCTTTTGATTTAAAAAAAAAAAACAAAAAATGGTTTTGATTGCATGCTTGTAACGTTACCTTCGAGTATTCTTAGAATTTCAAGACCCGAACTTTCCTTTCTCATACGCATGTTTTGCATTTTTATATTTTCCTACGTCGGCTTTAGATCGAAGTGAATTTTCAGTTTCATTTAGGTGATCATTCTTATTCTGATCATCATGATCGGTGAATGATTGTGGGGACTGGGAGATCAATAAATGAGTTTGAAAGTTTTTAAATGGATGATCACATATAGGGGAACTGTGGTGGGAGGAGACGTATCGGTTAGGTGGTGTTGCTTCGGTTGATTGGCGGAATCGGTGGTACCCTTAGAATGTGGCATACATGTCGGTTTGGTGGTGTTGCTTCGGTTGATTGGCGGAATCGGTGGTACCCTTAGAATGTGGCATACATGTCGGTTTGGTGGTGTTGCTTCGGTAATTGATGGCATTGGTGGATGGTTATTGTGTCATGGATGGTGGTGTTAATTTTTATATGTATTGTATGTCATGGATGGTGGTGTTAATTTTTTATATGTATTGTATATAAGTAATTTAGAAAGTTGTGTATATGTATTAAATAAAAATATGACACGTAAATATAACCTTATAAAGTGGAGGCTGACAATTTGTTTGATATGTTGTGGCGTCAATTTTGCGTAATGGTGGCAATTAGTTGTTTCCAAATATTAAGAAAGTTCTAATGTAAATTGAAGTGTTCATTTTTCAATCGAAACGGTGGTATAACATTATAATATGAAAAAGTGTATCGTACAATATGCCTTAACGTACGCTGCGTATGCGATGGCAAAATCGCACGTTATGTTACAAAAAAGGGAAATCGCATGTACATAAAAAAGGGAAATCACATGTTCCAAAAAAAACTCAAAATCGCATTTACATAAAAACATGAAATAACATGTGAAAAAAAAGTGAAAGTCGCATGTTATAAACCAAATTTCGCATGTTGATACTGAATCTCGTACGTAGCGTACGTTAGGGCATTTTATACAATAACCGGCCTCTTATAATATTATATCATATAATTGAAAGGTAATGACATTTTTTAAATCATTATGTCTTAAGTTATAATTAAAAGGTCGTGACTTTTTGCAAACCATTATGTCTTAAGTTATAAGTGAGAAAGGTCATGACTTTTTGCAAACTATTGTGTCTTAAGTTATAGGTAAAAGGTCATGACTTTTTACAAACAATTGTATCTTAAGTTATAAGTCGTGACTTTTTACAAATTATGGTGTCTTAAGTGACTTTTTGTATGCATATAAAAGTCACCACTTTTCATTCTAGAGTGGCAACCCAAACAAAAGGGTATGTATCTGTGGTTTTTTAAAGGGTTATTGGATTTTAATAATCTTAAGTTTCACCTGTTGGCCGATAATAATCTCAACTTTAAAAATTCACTCCAATAATCCCAACTTGTAAAAGTTTGGCCGCCATTGATCCTTTTCAAATATATAAGAATTTGGTCTTCTCAATAGATTCAATTACACCTAGAGACTCCTTAATTGGCTTAAGTGCACCTATGTTAGAAAAGGATCAATGACGGCCAAACTTTTACAAGTTGGGATTATTGGAGGAATTTTTTAAAGTTGGGATTATTATCGGCCAACATCTGAAACTTAGGATTGTTAAAATCTAATAACCTTTTTTTAAAAGTCGTCACTTTTCATTGTAAAGAGGCAACCAAAGTTGCATTTTGTAGGTATTGATAATTACTGATATGCTCTCATTTTATCATTTTTTTTATAGAAAACAAGATAAATAAAACCACCCACAAAATTATTTGATAATTAATTAACATACAAAATTACAATTACAAGTAACAACAATTCATGGAAATAGAACTCTTTAACATCCTCATGTCTTTAGAAAGTATAATTGCAGCTTCCATCATCACTCCTAGCCGTTGGGTCGAAGTTCTCGGCCCTAGGGTCCGTGCACCCTTCCGGCACAGGAACCTGAACCTGCTGGGCGGCTTTCCCTGCACCCGACCACACAAAACAAAACAAAACAAAACAAAAACATCAGAAACAACACTTTACAAATGTATGAAATGATCAAACATGTATTAAGGATCAATGGAGCTCACCGTAGAACGCTCCTTGGCTTATAGCATCCTTGTTAGCGTCCCCAAGTGCAGCCGAATCCAAATAGGTCTCGGCCAACTGGACTCTCTTCACATTGTCCTGTTCTTGAACCAACATGTTCCCGTACTCTAGAAGTTTTGCGATTGTTATCTTTGGTTGTTCGAATGTAACCGGGCCATCCCTTGAGTTCACAAGCCTCTTCCCGATTCCTTCAACCCCGACACCGGATATCCACTTCCTTACTTCATCGTCGTACACTCTAGCCCTCAATGCCCCAAAGAAATCTGAAAATATAACCAAAAAAATTGATTGTGATATTTTGTTTTAAGGAGCATGTTTTTGTAATTAGCGACAAACATACAAGGATGACAAATGAACCCGAAACCCAAAACATTCAGGACATGTACTTAGCTAGCCCTAAAAGTTTTCACGGGTACTGGACAGGTATTATATTATGTGATACCTGATCCAATTACCGAAAACATATATACACATTTACCCGAATTATACCCGTAAAATAATATTTTTCTTTTTATTTCCCTTTGTGCTTAGGTAGTAGAATAATCTACTAATTCTTAATCTTTTCTTTTATATTTCTATTTTTTGGGAGTACAATTGTATGAATTTTTTAAAAACTAACGGGTAAACCTGTAACCGCGGGTATAGAATTTAGAAATCTCCCATCAGTTAATTTATAACAACTAATGGGTATACCCGATAGCTGACGGGTAATTACCATATAGATATCAGACAGGTATTGGGCTGGATATGGCACACAGTTTTACGTCTTTGGAAGAACCATACCTATGGATTGTCCAGGGAAAGTGTCCACAAGCTTGGTAACTTCTTCATTAGAGACCCCATCGGTCTGGAAGATACCGCAGCAGACACCGATCCGGTCTTCTCTAGTCGGCGCCCAGTAGAACTTTTCCATACGTCCGTCACGGATGAGGGGAGCATAGAGGGTCGAAAAGTCGTTACCAGTGACAATAATCGGGACACGCGGGTTGTCTTGCTTGTTGTACATACCCGGGAGCTGAACATTTGTCGGGTTATCGGCAATGTTCATGAGAGTGGCGTTAACCATCTGGTTGTTGACAGTGTACTGGGTGGTTCCGCCCATTCTACCCGCTCCAGCGTCAAGATCGTTGATAAACAGGCAGCACATTTTACCCTTTTTGATGATGTCTGCGGCTTCACGGTACCTTTGTCTGATCAACTTCGCGGGTTCTCCAGCGTTTCCGCTTTCTAATTCTCCAGCACTCATCATAATTGGGCTGCAAATATTCATATACACAGAAATGCAGAATCAGGACTTGAAATGTTCATGTATGATGAGATACTAAGTCATAATCGGCGCAGAGCCGCAGAGGTACGTGGGGCGGGTCATGTGACCCATCGCGTTTTAAATTTATATAGAGCGTATAATACAAAAATTTCAATTGACCCCAATCTTTTTCTTACGGTGACCCCATATATTATACGCGTTACAAAAATAAAATAATGTTTTGTGTTCTGTTTTTAACAACTTAATGGATAAAATCATATTGGGGACCCGTCTCTAGACCGAAAATTGACCTTAATGAAAAAAAGTTACTAACTCCGCCACTGCTCATAACTCATAACAATGCGATGTTTTGATAATCGATGCTTACGTGATTCCCATCTTGGCGAACACAAGCTCACATTGGAAAGATTTTCCCTGACCTTTGCCTCCCCAGACACCCAAAATGAGAGGAACCTACATGATCAAAAATATCAAGATTACTGTCACTTTCTTGAATTTTAACCGACAACAACAACAACCATACCCAGTAAATCCCACAAATAGCAAAGCTACTTATAGGGTCTGGGGAGGGTGTGATGTAGACAGACCTTGCCTCTATCCCTAGGGATAGAGAGGCTGCTTCCAGAGAGACCCTCGGCTCCAAAACGAACAGCATACCAACGCACCAAGTCAAAGAATATAGAAAAAAGAAGTCACCAATACCAAGAAAGTGATCAGAGTGACACATCATTTGGGCATAAACACAAGAAGGCAACTAATCAACTAATTATTGTTAAGGTTAAAAACCTTGATGTTTGGCAAAGTCATGAAGTTCTTTGTGATGTGAACAACAAGTTTGTCCATGAAAGCCGGGGCGATGTAGAATCCATCCTCAGTGTTGTCCATGTATCTAAAGATTCAAAAAAACATCAAAAGTCAAAATAACAACAACCCGAATCTTTGTAATACATAGATAGACAGATCAATATATAATGCTTGCTTACGTGCGAAGACCGGTACTAAGGTATTCATATGAATTCATGACAGCATAATGGGTTCCTGCATCTTGTGGAGCTTGGAAGAGAGAATCTACCATTCCCTTACCTCTAGTGATGTCTTGTTGATCATCAGATATGTCGTACGCTAGTCCCCTCCATCTGTCTTTGTCGGTTTGTTTGCTTTCGTCGATCTCTTTCTCGGCTGCAAATACTTTGAAGGAGACTGGCTGTTTGTTGTTTGTCATTCTTGAATTCACTATCTTCTTCAAGTTACTTCCAAAGAAACCTGAGTTTGGAACTGCAGCACCACCATTGTTCCCATTCAACCTCAACTGTTACAAACAACAATCACAAATTTAACATATTCAAAGTTAAAACTAGCCTATACATATCCATTTTGAGATCCATGATCTAAACAATTGACTTCAATTAGGGTGTGAACGATCAAACCCGCTCGTAAACTAACACGTTGGGCTCACTAAAGTTTTATTCTAAGTAGTGGCGGCGCTTGACCGAAAGTTTCGAGGGGGCGGGACGTCATGGAACCCAATTTATATATTGTATAAATATTTAGGCAAAAATAATTAGGGGGACAATCCTATATAATTTAAAATTTTTCGGACGAAAAATAAAAATTTTACACTTCTAACCGAAACATTGAGGGGGGCGGGTGCACCCCTCACTTCACACTAAGCTACGCCCCTGATTCTAAGTAGAACTGAATTTGCTATTCAAAAGGGTGTTGCGGAGCAGCTTGTTGCCAGTTTATCTGCCATTCTTATGTAATTTTTCTATCGTTACTGAATTCAATGAATTAAAAAAAAACAAAAGAAAACACCCACCGCCTTTCGTTTAAAATTAAAATAACTAAGTAATAATTTTTATATATTATGTTATATATAAATTTCTAGAAATATATTAAAAAAATAACTAAAATACATATAGATTAATTAATAAATAATAAACAAGCTGAGACCGAGCGGTGCTCGAGTTTAAAAAGTCACTCACGAGCTAAACTTGAGCTTTAGAGATAAAATTTGAAACGAGAGCTCAAACTCTCGTAAGCTTAACGAGCTCAGGGTCGATCAGGCTCGTTCAACTAACTAATGCAAATTTATGGATGGATGAGAGAGGAGTACCGGAACACGATTGACGGCGGATCCGACGGTGGAGAAGGTAGTTGCCATTGATCTCGGGAGAGAAGCAAGTGAAAGAAAGAGATGAAGAAGTTGAGAATGATATGAAGGTACCAAGACAAGAAGATAACTTATATGAAGAAGAGGATGAGGTTTTAAATTGGTAACGGCCACACATTCATGATTTGCCGCGATGCCACGTGGCAGTAAAGTATTGATTGATGGTATAAAATTCTAGATTGGGAGATGGGCTTCTGAGGTGATGATTTCACCACTTGTATATCCATTGGGCTCATATCTACCACTTGTTAATGAAAGTTTGTGCCTTTAGGATGGGAATATATATAGGGTGTAACTATTGGCATACCAATGCGCCTTTATGCACGTCAAAAAGTTTTTTTTGTCCTATATGCACACCCTGTTGTGTTGAGCTGTAGCCAAAGCGCGACGTTTTGGTCTGGTCAACCAGACAAAGACTGATGGGTGTCTGACGGGTCTGTTGACCGGACCAAAACGCCAAGCTTTGGCCACGTTTTGGTCCTGTCAACTAGACAAAAGACTGACCGGGTGTATGGTTAACAGGACCAAAACGCGGCCAAAGCTCGGCGTTTTGGTCCGGTCAACAGACCCGTCAGTCTTTGTCTGGTTAACCGGACCAAAACGCCGCACTTTGGCCACAACTCGACACTGCAGAATGTGCATATAGGACAAAAAAACCCTTTTTAGAGGCTGACTATCTACACACCAAGTGTGCAAATATTCTCCCCCATATATAAATGTAGTCTCTTTAAGGTATAGGATTTGACATCTTATACCAAACAATAGTACTTGATTTTCCAAATTAAAGAAATTTTGTACCTTTTAGGGAACATAATTGTAGTACATGAGAAACTATTGTCTTTTGTTTTCAAGGTATAGGATTCGAAATCTGATACCATCAATAATATTTGATTAGAGTTGCTATGCATTTTGTTACCCCATTTCTTAATGTATCATTTATTTTGAAATTTCATCCATTTAGACACGCTTAATCATAGAGGTTTTCTCTTATCGTCAATTGATGTGTCTAATCAACGTGATGGTATTTGATGTTGGTCATTCCTTATCGAGCCGGCTCACGAGCCGTGCCGACTTGTTTACATCAAAGCCAATTTCGAGTCGAGCTTTTTTCGAGCGAGTCACGAGTTTTTGAACAACTTTGTGAGGTGGCAGTGATGGGGCCATTAAAAGGGGGGGGGGGGGGGGGTGATGGTGTAACACCAAAATTCGAAAGGGTTGACACATGACACAATTATAAGGTAATTAAAATAAAGCAAACAATCTAAAATTTTCATCGCCACGTTTATATGTTTTAAATTCTAAACATCTTTACGTACATGTGAGAAAACTTGTTTAAAGGTTCATTACATTATTAAAATTAAATAAATGTTCTCTTACAAATCTACCACTCCCTTGACACCAAACTTGGATGTCCCTTTAAACCTATACATACACAAAAATAAGTAATAGTATAGGTAGGTATACCCATATCCAATTCATATTCAATTCAAACCCAATTCTGAACTAGCAAAAACTCAATTCAGACCATTTAATACCCAATTTGATACGATATTTACAAATCAAATTTGATATGTAAAAGAGTAAACTGTCATTTTGGTCCCTGTGGTTTGGTTAGTTTTGCCACTTTAGTCCAAATATCAAAGTTTTTGTATTTGGTTCCTAGCTTGTGGTTTCATTTTTGTTGCCATTTTGGTCCAAAAGTGAAATCATGTCAGATTCCCCTAATTAAACCCTCAACTTTTGTCCTTTCCTATAGGGGTAATTTTGTCATTTACGTTTTATTATAACTTATTATCAATTAAAATTAATAAAACTAAATTATAAAAACTGAAACTCAGTCTCTAAACTCATCTCTCTCTCTCTAAACTCTATCACCACACACACACAGAACTTAATCAAACACCCACCACCACCATCATTCTCACCCTTCACCGGATAACATCCACCACCACCTCTAATAGCCATCGCCCACCAGAAACACTCCACCACCTCTAACCGCCATCGCCCACCACCGGATTGGAACCCTAAAAAACTACCAGCCGCCATCGCTCACAACCACTACAACCCCCATCACCTAACCCTGTTCCACCTCGTTTCCAGATCTGTTGAAAGCCGCCACTTACAACCACCGGAGTCCACCACCGTTCACACCTATCGGCCGAACTATAGTTATCACGAAAAGCTTCTTGAACAAACTGAAAAAATCATCAAAAATAAAGTCAAACTACAAGGATTTATGATGCAAGTTAAATAAATTATTATACTGATGATTAACATGATGAACAAGTACAACAGAACTGCTCTCCATTTCTTTTGCTGCTGCTTATTGTGATCTTCTTCTTGTTCAGACATTAATGGAGTTTTCAAGGTGAGTTTTGTCATCATCTTTGACAAAGTGTGGTACACATGAGGATTGGTGCAAACTTATTTATTTCTGATTTCTAGTCAAACTTATTTCTAAAATCACATGGTTAATGATTTTGGGGCAATTTGGATTCACACAGTGGGGGTAATCATAGTTTTTGAGTTGATTTAAAGATGATGCCTGATTGTAGAGGGTGGTGGTGATGGTGATGGTGATGGTGATGGTGATGGTGGTTGAAGACGATGAAGGGTGGTGGTGGTGGGAGGTGGCGGCAGGTGAGAGAGAAAGAGAGGGGGAGAGAAGACGATGAAGGGAATTTAGAGAGAGAGAGAGAGAGAATTCAAACTTTTGTTTTGTTTTTATATAGGGTTAGGTTTTAATAATTTAGTTTTATTAATTTTAATTGATAATCAATTATAATAAAACATAAATAACAAATTTACCCCTGTGAAAAAGGAAAAAAGTTGAGGGTTTAATTAGGGGAATCTGACACGATTCCACTTTTAGACCAAAATGGCAACAAAAATGAAACCACAGGAACCCAGATACAAAAACTTTGAGATTTGGACTAAAGTGGCAAAACTAACCAAACCACAGGGACCAAAATGACAGTTTACTCTATGTAAAATTTCTAAAGACTACCTGTGTTTTTGCACTGCGTACCTTCTAAATGGTACAATAAAAATGTAAGAATTAATATGTAGTTAGCTTCACAATATCAGAATTTCTATAATGGGTAGTTCAACAATACGAAACATATAATTAAAATTATAAGTTCAACCAACATTATAGCATGCGAAAAGTTTTAAAAACATGTCTAAATGATCATCTAATACATAGAGACTTGATTCAAAATATCATATCAGACAATTTTCATAAGACATAACTGACATCCAAAGCTCAAAAGTATGTATCAATAAATGTGAAGATATCAAATCAATACTAAAAAAGAAGATAACAAAATTCGTACCTTGACATAGAAATGCATTCACAACGATAACTCTAACTCCGATTAAATGTCACGAGAAACTACAATACCTTTGTTTGTTTTGAAGTATTTGAAGTTAATTAGTTGTGGACAATATCTTCGTTTGTTTCATTGAGTAGTCTAGATCACATATTAATTAATCCCCCACATCATCTGATGTACTATGGAACACGTGATTTACCTTTTAATGTTAGTTGTGAGACTAGTTGGTAAGAGACGCCGAGTGATAGTGGCGCACACCCTTTTTTGTTACATTAATTTTTATATATATATAAAACTAGGTTATCACCCGGGTAGGAAATTTTAAATTACATTAATCATAATCGATAAAAGTAATGCAAATAAAGTGACATTACATAAAATAGTAACAAAGTTTTCTTTATAAGACGTGTACAAAAACATCAAGAAAAAGACAAATATCGGTTATGAATACAACTTAGGAATTATACTTTCCTTGACTTGCCGAGCAAAATGTTTGATTGTTGTTCCTAACCTAAACAACCACAAATTATACACATTAAGTACACAAAATTATAATCACCAAACTAATGCCACAGAATCTTTGACTCTGCAAAACCCTTAAGAACTACTGACTGAGCAAAACCCTTGCTTTGAGGGGTTCTGGAAGCCATATTCACGAAAGATGAGCTTTCCGCTCAATAAAGAAGTAACATTTGGACACTTGCAAGAAGTGGATCATCATGTGATGGCAGTTTTAAGGTGTTTTAAGATTGCTTCCCGGGCTCGAGAAATTTATTTAGATTAATTATATAATAAAAACAAATTTATCACTTATATATTGTTTTTTTATTTATACCTTTAAATGTCATTCCATTTATTAATTGATTAGGAAATACAATTTATCCATTATAAATTATCAACATGTTGATGCATAGAGTAGTTATACTCTATGCTTAGGGATATTTTCAAAAAAAAATTAATATAATTACACCTTTAACTTAAAATTATTTTGATTTTTTTACTTTTAACCCTAAAGCTTTTTATCTTTGTCAATTTAACCTAATAAATTTTTTTACTTTCAATTTTGTTACCCTATACTTTTCATATTTCGCAAAAATTCGTTTTACGTTTTGTTCTAAATTTTGCGAGTTAACATGACGCAATGTTTTTACGTTTTGTTTTACGCTTCGTTCTAAATTTGGCGAGTTAACATTACGTAACGTGCGTGTGTGGTTCAACATTTTTATGGTCGTCTATTTTTTTCCGTTTGATAGGTTCATCGTGATGCACGGGTCCTAAATCGACTTAGTTACTATTTTCTATGTTTTATGTTTCGGTCTAATTTCTCCGCATTAACACGTCGCAACTTCAGTGTTGGTGGTCGCTAGCAGTGTTGTGACTTTGGTGCTATTTGTCACGGTTTTATTGCCCCACCGCAACGCATGGGACTTAATACTAGTTTAATTTAAAAAGGAAACATACTTTCGTATCATAAAACCTTTTTATGTTAAATAAAATGCTTAAAATCTATAGTATAATAATAGAATTCAGTCAGTATTGATTAGGAATTAGCATTTTAAAAAGGAAAATAGGATAATTTTGTAAGTTGAAGAAAATTTACATTTTAATTAATGACGATAGCTTTTTATAAGGATCGGAAAACGGTAGAAAATTTAGGTAAGAAAAAGAAAACAACTATATAATTAATAACATTAAAGTTGCGGTAATGGGTTTTTATGTGGAATTAAGCAGTTAGAAATACTTGATGACTTATACTCTCAAATCAACAACAAAAAACTGACCTATTGTAGAATGCTTTTGAAATAACATAGACACTCAGAAAACTAATTCTATGAAAACGAAATCATGAAAAACCAAAATACATGTTATAGCAATCACTTGGCAAAACACGACAAAAAGTTAGGATTGCATCCAAATTCCAACAGCTATGTCTTTACCAAAAAATAACAAAAACTATCAAGTTCATGTCACGTGGTATAGAGAAAACAGAGGCTTGTATTCAATTGAAAAGAAAAATCACTTAGGGTTTACAAGAGAGGTGTTTATATATGACACCATGTTACACACTAGCCCCTATACTATAAATTTTTGTCTTCTTTCTGACACTCCCCCTCAAGTTGAGTAGTGGGATCACCAATACTTAACTTGCTTAAGCAGCTGCTAAACGCGTTTTCGTTGACAGCTTTTGTAAGAATATATGTGAGTTGATCTTTAGATGGAACATATGGGAGCTCTATGATTTTTTCCTCCAGTTTCTCCTTGATGAAATGGCGATCTACCTCCACGTGTTTCGTGCGATCATGCTGAACTGGGTTTTCTGAGATCTGAATTGCAGCCGCATTGTCACACATAATTTTGCTTGGTTCCCTTTGAGAGAAGCCGATGTCTTCTAGAAGCTTCCTGATCCAAAGAACTTCGCTTAACCCTCGAGCTATACCTCTAAATTCTGCTTCTGCACTCGACAGGGCAACCACCTTTTGCTTCTTACTTCTCCAGGTAACCAGGTTTCCACCGACTAAGGAGAAATATCCTGAAGTTGACCTTCGGTTTCCTTTATCTCCAGCCCAGTCTGCATCAGTGTAGAGCTCAACATTTAAATGTCTATTTGTTTTGAACAACACTCCATGGCCTGCGGTCCCTTTGAGATACCTTAAAATTCTCGGAGCTGCTTCCATGTGGGCAACTTGTGGTTGGTGCATGAACTGACTTACTACTCCAACAGCGTAAGCTATATCAGGCCGAGTGAGAGAGAGATAATTTAACTTGCCCACAAGCCGTTGATACCTTTCTTTGTCTGCAAGCTCTCCATTAAGTTCCAGGTGAAGGTTGTGATTCACCACCATTGGAGTATCCGCCGGTTTACAATCAATCAGCCCGGTTTCTGCCAGGAGATCAAGGACATACTTCTTTTGGCAGATGAAGATTCCCCGTTTAGACCTGAGGACTTCTATTCCGAGGAAATACTTGAGATTCCCAAGGTTTTTCATTTCAAATTTTGAGAACAGATTCTTTTTCAGCCGTGTTATTTCTTCTATATTGTTTTCGGTAATAATCATGTCATCTACATATATAATCAAGCACGTTACAAGACCATTTCTTTTCTTGAGAAACAAGGTATGATCAACATTACTTTGGTGATACCCATATTCTTTCATGGCCAAAGTGAACTTTCCAAACCATGCCCGAGGAGACTGTTTCAGCCCGTATAAAGACTTTTTCAACCGACAGACTTCTCCTTCTTTAAAACCCGCTCCAAAACCTGGGGGTGCTTCCATGTAGACTTCTTCCGTTAGGTCTCCACGGAGAAATGCGTTTGTAACATCGAACTGGTGGGGATGCCAGTTCTTATTGGCTGCCACGGAGAAGAGGACTCTGATGGTGTCCATTTTTGCAACTGGAGAAAAAGTCTCAGAGTAATCGATCCCATACGTCTGAGTGTAACCCTTGGCTACAAGCCGTGCTTTGTATCTCCCAATGGAACCATCTGGTTTATATTTGATTGAATACACCCACCGACATCCAACTGTTTTCTTTCCTTTAAAAATGTGATTAGTTTCTTTAAAAACCATGTTTAGGTAAATCTTGTAATTTAACTTAGTTTCTTGAGAAAATCATCTTTGAAATCACACATTTACAAGATTTATATTATACTTTGATCATCATCATTCAAGAAAAACACTTAATCTTTCAAGTTCATGTTTACATATAAGGATGATCATCTTGATTCATCACATAATCATCCTCTCACTTGCTAGATCATGTGTTTAATCACAATCTAGCAAGTTTCATATGATGTTTAACATCATAAACACAAACAATCAACAATCAAGAAGCATATAAACACTTAAACAACATAGATCATGATGATTTAGAGTTTTATGTTAGTGATTATGTTCTTGATTCTTTATGTTCTTCATGATTAGTGACGTGTGCATATATACACATATTTTTATAATGAAATTACACACGATTCGGTTTTAATTTATAAAAGTGATTTATACTTCAACATCAAAACACACACGAAAGAGGCAAGTGTACCTCGTCATATATGTAGTAAAGTATCGGTAAGAACCAAGTATCGATCCAAGGAAATGGAGGAATAATACTAGACCTTTGTCATTAAATTAACGGAAGAAAGATAAGTTGTGAGATTTTATAAAGACTAAAATAAGCATAAACAAATACTTATAAAAACATAATAGACTTCAAATATGAAAATAGATAAATAGCCTTGCTTTATACACAACCAAAGCATGTCAACTAAGTCGGTTTTGCCACTAGAAACATTTGGTCAATTCTTCATTTTCAAGACAATTAGTATCCCTTTCGGGAATCCTAACATGACAATAATTCGGAAAGCTAAAACGATAAACACACTTTAACCACCTAAAATTGTTCTTTAATGTGCAATTGATAAATGTCTATGAAAATCTCTTAAAAATAAGTTAGTCATCCGTTAGGAGTTTTCTAACCTCACTTAATCAAGGAAAGTGACACCGATAAACACAATGCAACCACCGAGACAAGCATAAACTAGATTAAATCACAACCGAGTTCATTTTACAAATCTTGCACACAAATTCACCAAGATAGCAATTTTGGCCTAAACTACTAACTAAGCTAACAATTCATGGCAAGAATTCATAACAACACCATTTAACCCGTTAAGGTCCTTACGTGACGGAAAGCTTTCTTGATTAACAATAATTACATTTTATTAAACCACTAACCATTTCTAGTATCATGGTGCACACATTTTAACCAAGCTAAACGAGTTAACCAAGTTTAAAGTCTACTAATACATGATTAATTAAGCTTCATTTTTCAACTATCTCAACTAACCAAATACTAATCATCCAACATAATTACTTATAATCAAGAAATCAATATCAATAACAAGGTTGCAAACTAATCATAAAAGATTAACATAGAAAATACTTCCAAGTGTTATTACAAACAAAATTAACATACTAATGGTTATAATTAAGCAAGGGATTGTTGTTTTTGCCCAAAGGCTTACAATAATACATAAAACATTAATCTAAATGCTTGAAACATTAACAAAATTATGGAAGTATTAGAAAACCAAACCATAAACAAGCACTAGATTAAGAATCCGGAAGATAACGGAGCTAATCGGCACAATGTGGCTTGAATTCGGGTGAAAGCTAGTGCCTCCGGAGCCTGAAAATCGCCTGAAGAGCTCCCAAAATATCCAGAGTTATGAACAGAATGTTTCTGCATGTTTTTTTTATAACTTTTAGCGATCGCACGGTCGTGCCAATAAAGTACACGACGGTTCACTTTTTGAATCATTAGAGTTACTGTTCACCATACCGCATGACATCATCAGATCTTGACCTGTCTTCGATCTCGCACGACCGTTCCTCAGCCGGCACGAGCGTGTATCTCCGGGTGAGGGTTGCACGAACATCTGAACGGGCAGTGCCTTTCCGAGTTGTGCTAGTCATCGGATCCGCACGGGAGTGCCTCCAGTCGCACGATCGTTCCACTCCGAGAGAGGCTTGCACTCCTGATTGGGTCGGATACGCACGGTCGTTCCACTCATTGCTCGACCGTGCCAAACGCCCAGGTCAGAATCTTCACAGAATGCTCGCAGCTTTGTCGTTTCATCCGGAAAGTCCTCGTTTTCACTATCATCTTGTTTGGCATGTTGTTTTAGGCCTGTAAACAAAAGTATACATGATTAAGTATCCGATTCACGGGTTTACGACCGAAAACGCATAAAATGGGGATAAAATGGGGGATAAAGTATGTATAAATTAGTGAATATCAAATCTCGCCACACTTGAACCTTGCTTGTCCTCAAGCAAGCTAAACTAAAATGCAATAAAAGCTAGAATCTAACAAGAACGAGAATTTACAAACTATCTACTAAAACAACTACAAACGGTTAGCCGGTTTTTCAAAAGACAACATCAATTGAATCCAACTAAACAAGCATATGCAAATATATGTAGATAACCAAAAAGCCGTGACTTCACTTTCAATTGACTTAACATGCTAATCTTCACACAACTCACAATGTTCACACACACTCGGTTTTATTTGTGAAACATACATAAAATGTGTATGTGCAAACACTCAATGCCTCATCAATGAAACGTGTAATATCATAAGCTTGTCATAAGATCTCTTCTCCACCAACCAACATGCGAAAAAGTGCAAATCAAGAGGACTTTACGGGTTTTAACGTTAGGCTTGGGTGAAGGGTATGGAAAGGGATTTTTAAAGTGGTGAAATGGTTAAAACTCGGTAATAGCGTTTAACTAACGTAAAACAATACAACTATACATACTAACGCCTTAAAAAGGCGACTTTTGCGATATCGAGTTCATCAACGAGATTTCATCATTTTAGCATTCAAAATTGCTCGAATTTTGTCGACTTTACCCTATTTTAGGGTGTTCTATTTTCTGTTTTTTTATAGAAATGTACAATAAACAATAAACTATAACAAACGCTAGTTAAACGATGCTTTTGGCCGAGTTTTAACACTAAAGGTTTAAAAATAAAAAGGCTAAATTTGGCTAAGTGGGTGATTATGTTGGGTAAACAAAGGGAAACACGGGGAAGGCTCGACATGGTTAATCCTAAGGGGTAATGTAAGGTTTAGGGGAAACACAACATAAAGAACAAGGCTACAACAAAGGGGTTTTCTAAGTGCCTCTATCACTTCTACACAATTTCGCAAGTTCATGGTCTTAACAAGCATGCTAGTGACAAGTTCTAAATTACACATGACATCCGGCTCACTCCTACTCCGAAATGAACAATCATATAACAATTTTACGGCTCAAATATGCTCACATAATCAGAAGGAATGGGTAAAAGTGTGAAAATTCTCATGCAAGTCATTCTTTGTTTGTCACGCTTTCTGGTTTTCTTTTTCAAAATTTATTTTGCTTGTCGAGTTTTTATCATGTCCGAAGCTTTCTAAAACACAACCAACCGGTTTATTTACTAAAAATATATACAAATTACTGATATTTTTGAATGATTTTTCTGATTTTTGATTTTTTTTAGGACAAACAAAGTCAACAAGTTAAACCCCTCCCCACACTTGAACTTCGCATTGTCCCCAATGCGAAACCCCAAATATAGAGATAAAGGAGAGTAGTACTCCCCTGAAGATGATTTTGATGCAGCGAGACTTCAAAGCTGATTCTGTGATGTGCTCCGGTCCAAGACTTGCTTCTGAGATCTGTAAGAATGTCACAAGGCACAACAAGACAAACAGAAACAATATAAACACAAACAAACCATAATTTACATAAATAAAAGTACTAAATATCCAAACATAGACAAGACAAATAAACTACAGTGTCTGAAAAGTAAAGTACATATCCGGGGGTGTTTGAAATAGTAACCAAAATGAACGCCCGATAAATAAACTACTGAAATAACAAAACCACCAACAAACAACTCCATCTACTGCTCGTCGTCGTACCCGCATCTCCTCCCGTGCCAGATGGACCTGCGCCTCCATAACCGCCTGGGTTCCCGTATGGGAACTATTGGGGGCTCCCCAAAGTAGTTCGGGAAGGCATTATGAAGACCCCCGAAAAGATATGAGAACCCAGCCTGCATCTCTTGGCGCATATAGTCTTGATTCGTGCGCATCTGTTCTTGAGTATCTCGCAGCTGATTCTGGCTTACCTGTATCTGCTGAAATTGCTGGTAGAGATCAGGATAAGACGGGATGCCCTCTGGCCAATCCTGGTGCTGGTGGTATTCGTGATGTTATGGTGAATGTGGTGGTGTGTGTGGCTCATGTTGCTCGTGCTGCTCATGCTGCTCTCCCATCTCCTCATCCTCATCCTCCGCTGGAAGTGGAGGTAACGGGTCCCATACCTCGTTGTTCAAACCCTTCAGCCGATCCCCGTGATCTGTCTCTGCAATTAGCCCCATCGCCTTCAAGGAGCGGATATCAACATATAAACCCTCGGTCACCAAAGTAAGACCCTGAAGTACCTCATCAGTCATTAACCCCAAGTTGTAGGCGATCTCGGTCACATACTGACCGCCATGAATTTGACTGCTGTTGGTCCTTCCAAAACTATTCACAAAATACTCCGCCATCCTCGCGGCGAGGTTGATGTGTACCCCCTCCGCTAGCGCATATAAAAATATAAGACCCGGTGTTGGACAGTTGCCTAAACTGTCCATCCGCCCGCATATGGTATGGCTGAAGATATGATGCATGAATCTATGCAAAGGGTCTCTCAACTTTGAAGCTTTTGACATCCTAGGATCGTATGGGTCACCAACTGCAATTTTAGCCCAAAACGCGCCCCGCGCTTCCTCGCTTGGGAAGGTGAACTCATCTGTAAAGAACTCGGAATCCATATCCTCATTGGTGTAGATTCCTAGTTTTCGTCCTAATCTTCCCACCGACCAATTATGCCAACGCCCACCCAATCTGAAAGTTATCCTATTCTTGTAGCGGAAGTTTGGAATTTTATGCGCTTTTGGCTTTTCGTAAGAATAGGTGGCGAAGAATTCTATCGTAAGCTCACGATAGATCGGGCGGTCAATGGCGATCAAACGCGACAGCGAGATTGTCAACATGTTCTCGAGTCGTTCGCGGTGATTTAAATCAGTCATGACATCCCAGTCTAGCCTTCGAGGGATGCCAAATTAGCCCCGCCTATTCCACAATGAGTGAAGTTTTGGGATGCAAAGACTTTCCCTCTCATCCTCAGGGTCGAATTGTATGAAGGGATGATCCATCGTGCGAAAGGATTCGTGAAACCGTGCGAAAAAATCGTGCGATTTGAGGCAAAATCGGTCTGGAACGGCTGGTGCAGTTTAGGGTTCGCGAATTGTGAATGGGGGCTGCATATTAGTGTATTTATACTGCCAAATGACCAAACTGCCCTTAGCCATCCGCACGGGCGTGCGACAGCTCGCACGGTCGTGCGTATCCGACGACGTCTAACCCTAGCACGCTGATCTCGACGATGCACCGGGGTGCAACTCAAGGTGCCGGCCAGCCCACAAACATACGGGCGTGCGGCCTATGGCACGGGCGTGCCAAATCTGCAGATCAGTTTTTTCTGCAGAATACATTTTCAGCACCTGTTTTGGCCATTTTTACCATCCGCAAACTGTTCTAACATTTTTCCCACATAGACCCTACGCTCGGCACGTTTAAAAACAGTACAGACTAACGAAATCTACAAAACACGCCTAAATTACGCTAAAACGACAAAAACATAAAAATTGACGTTTTTACCCCTAAAGCGCCTAAGACGCTCTTGCTACATTTTTAATCCACGAGTCAGTAGCGTAGACTCTCCTCCCCACACTTATGATGTGTGCGGGGCATGGAGCTCGATAACCTCCACCGCTGACTCGATCGGCCTGGCAACGTAAAGCTTCAGACGATGACCATTTACCTTGAATATAACGTCGTCCGCGTTCTCTATTGCAACAGTCCCATATGGAAATACTTCTTTTACTGTGTATGGTCCTGTCCAATGTGAATGTAATTTTCCTAGAAATAAGCGCAATCGTGAGTTGTAGAGAAGAACAAGATCGCCCGCTTGGAATTGTTTGTGGTCCTTCAAGCGTTTATCGTGTAATCTCTTTGTGCGCTCTTTGTAGAGGACGGAGCTCTCATAAGCGTGTTGTCGCAGCTCCTCCAATTCATGAATCTGAAGAAACCGGGCTTCACCTCCGGTTTTTAAGTCCAGATTTGCGGTTTTTAGAGCCCACATTGCTTTATGCTCCAACTCCACCGGTAAATGACACGTTTTTCCGTATACAAGCCTAAAGGGAGTAGTCCCAATAGGGGTCTTGTAAGCCGTACGGAAAGCCCACAATGCCTCATCGAGTTTGTCTGACCACTCCTTGCGGTTTGCACATACAGACCGCTCAAGGATTCGCTTTAGCCCACGGTTTGTGACCTCCACCTGCCTGCTCGTCTGTGGATGATAGGGCGTGGATAAATGGTGATGCACACCATAGCATGACAAAGCTTTTTCAAGCTGGGTATTGCAGAAGTGAGTCCCTCTGTCACTAATAAGCGCCTTCGATGCGCCAAACCGGGCGAACAAACTTTTCAAAAATCTCACGACCACCCTGGCATCATTGGTGGGTAAGGCCTGTGCCTCCGCCCACTTTGATTCATAGTCAACCGCGACCAGGATGTATTTATTTCCTCGTGAGGGGGGAAATGGTCCCATGAAGTCTATCCCCCAAATGTCGAAGACTTCACATACCTGAATCCAGTTCTGAGGCATTTCATCACGTGTCGATATATTTGTCGCCCTCTGGCAGGCATCGCACGCTTTTACCCAACTCTGCGCATCACGAAAAATAGTAGGCCAATAAAACCCGGAATCCAGCACCTTCTTGGCGGTGAAATTGGCTCCATGGTGGCCTCCGGTAGGTCTCTCGTGACAATGGCGCAGAATATCGGTCGCCTCCTTCCCTGAAACGCATCTTCTGATCACCTGATCAGCACCAACCCTAAATAAGAAAGGGTCGTCCCAAATGTAGTGCTTGACATCCGAAAAGAATTTCCTCTTTTTTTGGTGAGTCAACCCTTTAATCAGAATCCCGCAAGAAAGATAGTTCGCAAAATCGGCGAACCAAGGTGACTCATCGCATATCTCAACACCCATCAATGACTCGTGTGGGAAATTGTCATTGATTGAATCCCAACGCGTGTCCTTGATGTCACCATGCTCCAACCGAGATAGATGGTCAGCAGCTACATTCAACGCACCCTTTTTATCTTGAATTTTGATATCAAATTCCTGCAGCAATAAGATCCATCTGATGAGACACGGTTTTGCGTCCTGTTTGCTGAAAAGATATCTGATGGCTGCGTGATCAGTATACACAATCGTTTTCGAAAGCACCAAATACGATCTAAATTTATCAAATGCGAAAACAACCGCCAAGAGCTCTTTTTCAGTCGTGGTGTAGTTCTCCTGAGCGTCGTGAAGAGTCTTGCTCGCATAATAGATCGGGTGAAAGTGCTTTTCTTTCTTCTGTCCTAAAACGGCCCCTATAGCTAAATCACTCGCGTCGCACATAATTTCAAACGGCAGACTCCAGTCAGGTGCAACTAAAATAGGGGTCTCAATCAACTTTTGCTTGAGAAGGTCAAAAGCTCTCAAGCAATCATCTCCAAATATGAACGGAGTGTCTTTCTCCAACAGACGGGACATGGGTGTAGCGATTTTTGAGAAATCCTTGATGAATCGCCTATAGAACCCCTCATGACCAAGAAAGCTCCGTATCGCTCTCACAGAGGTGGGAGGCAGAAGTAATGAAATAACGTCAACTTTAGCTGGATCGACCTCCATACCAGCACGAGAAATCGTATGTCCCAGAACTATGCCCTCCTTCACCATGAAGTGGCACTTTTCCCAGTTTAGGACCAGATTCGTCTCCTCGCACCTCTTCAACATCTTCTTCAAATTTTCCAAACAATGATCGAAGGAATCCCCAAATACCGAAAAGTCATCCATGAAAACCTCCATAGAATCCTCAATCATATCATGAAAAATTGCAACCATGCATCTCTGGAAGGTCGCCGGTTCATTACACAACCCAAAAGGCATCCGCCGGTAGGCGAATGTGCCGAAGGGGCAGGTAAAGGTAGTCTTCTCCTGATCCTCAGGAGCAATAGGAATTTGGAAGTACCCAGAAAACCCATCCAAGAAACAGTAATACAACTTCCCCGACAGACGCTCCAACATCTGGTCGATGAATGGAAGCGGGAAGTGATCCTTACGAGTAGCATCGTTGAGTTTGCGGTAGTCAATGCAAACTCACCACCCAGTGACGGTACGGGTAGGAATTAGCTCATTCCTATCATTTGAGACTACAGTAATACCACCTTTCTTGGGTACTACCTGCACTGGACTCACCCACACAGAGTCAGAAATAGGATAAATCAACCCGGCATCCAACAACTTAATCACTTCTTTCTTCACCACGTCTTGCATATTCGGATTTAACCGCCTCTGATGCTGTGCACAGGGTTTGTACTCGTCTTCCATCAGAATCTTGTGAGTACAAAAAGAAGGATTGATGCCCTTGATATCCATGATTTTCCACGCAATGGCTCTCTTATGAAGTCTCAGAACCTCGAGAAGTTGTTTCTTCTCATCCTTTTCCAATGATGCCGAAATTATGACCGGTAAGCGACGCTCCTCGTCCAGAAATGCGTACTCGAGATGTGGTGGGAGTTTTTTCAACTCCAAAGACGGTGGATCTTCAATCGAAGGTTTTGCTTTCTCTTCTTCTACATGGCCAATTTCTAGAAACCGTTCCGGACTCTGGGAACCATCGTCACTAATCTGATAGACTGGCTGCTCGAAATCATGGCCCTCCTGCGTAATGCCAATCAGGTCCCCACACGACAGACATGTGTCCGAATCAATCTCGTCAATAGTGCCTTGAAAATGAGAGCACACACATGCATCGACAATGTCGACATAGTAAAGCATGTCATCGTGATTTTGCGGATGCTGCATTGATCTTTTGATATCAAATGTCACGTGCTCGTCATTTACTCGGAGCGTGATTTAGCCAGCTGCCACATCAACAATCGTCCTCGCTGTATTGAGGAACGGGCGTCCGAGTATTAATGGCACTCTTGAATCTTCGTCCATGTCAAGAATAACAAAATCCACGGGGAAAACAAATTTATCGATTTTAACAAGCATGTTTTCAACAAATCCACGCGGATATTTGATTGAACAATCTGCCAACCGAATGCTCATTCTTGTGGGTGACGGCTCACCCAGATCCAGTTTAGTAAAAACCTTATAAGGCATAAGGTTGATACTCGCTCCCAAATCAGCCAATGCATGGCTAACAGACATGTTTCCAATCAAACAAGGGAGCGTAAAACTACCCGGATCTCCCATTTTTGTGGGCAGACGGTTTTGTAGAACGGCAGAACAAGTTTCATTCATCACCACACATGATATATCCTCGAGCTTCTGTTTATTCGAGAGGATGTCCTTTAGGAATTTCGCATACTTTGGCATCTGGGCCAGGGCTTCAACAAACGATATATTAATGTGTAGTTGTTTAAACAATTCAAGGAACTTACCGTATTGTTCTTCGTTCTTCTATTTCTTCAGCCTGCCCGGATATGCTACTGGTGGAGTGTAATCTTTGACTGGCTCCTGTACTTGTGCTGTACTTGCTGGGCGTAGCCTGGCTTGCACCTCGTCCGGTGTGTCAGTCGGGACCGCTCCAGTGATCGGTGATGAGTCTGATATGTCATGTCCGGTAGTCTTACCACTCCTGGTCATGACAGCATTCACATGCCCACGCGGGTTTGTCTCGGTATTGCCCGGAAGACCACCTGGGGGTCTTTCAGACATCATCTTTGCCAGCTGACCAACCTGTTCTCGATATTCTGAATCGAGGCTTTGTGACTCCTCATTTCTCCCTCATGGGATAGAAAACGATCCTCGCTTTGTTGGTATCATTTTTTAGCTAACTGATTCGCACTCGAGGAGCTAGTAAGAAGCCGAGCCATCATATCCTCCATCTTGGAACTAGATTGAGGGGCCAGCTGCTAGGAACTACTCCCAGTGCCCTGATTCTGATACGAATACGGACGCTGCTGGTAAGGTTGGTTGTATGGCTGGAATTGCTGAACCTGATCCTGAGGCGGCGCTGGAGCGCGCTGAGTAAATCCCAATGGGTTTTGATTACCCGTATTCGCTCGCCACCCAAAATTTGGGTGATTTCTCCATCCCGGATTATAAGTATTGCTGTACGGGTTGTTCTGCGGCCTCACCTGATTACTCACAAAATCCACTTCTTCGTGGCCCTCATACACGACTCCCTGAAAGCATGCACCAGGCTCGTGTGACACTCCACACTGGTCACACCCTGAACCAGCTTGCGCAGCTATCTGGGACTTCTCGAATTTCGCTGAAAGAGCTGAGATTTATGCAGTAATGGCCGTGTAGTCGTCCACAGCGTGAACTCCTGGGCGAGGTGCTGATGATGATGATGTTGCCCGACCTCTATCTCCTTCGCGACGCGAGCTAGATTTCAACACAACTTTTTCAATGATATCATACGCTTCATTCGGCGTCTTTGTTCCTAGATCGCCTCCTGCATTCACGTCTAATCTCTCCTGCGTGTGGTAACTAAGCCCTTGATAGAACGTCGAGACCAGCTGTCCCTTGGAGAAGCCATGATGTGGAACATCAATCAACAAATCTTTGAATCTCTCCCAAGCCGCGTGCAACGACTCTCCCTCGTCCTGCCAAAAGGTCACAATCCGGTTTCTCAACTTTGTTGTTTTCTCAGGCGGAAAGTATTTCTGCATGAATAACTCCGCCAGCTCATTCCAGGTCCTGATGGAACCAACTGGAAGTGACATAAGCCAAGCTCTAGCTTTGTCACGCAATGAGAATGGAAACAACCTCAACCGAACAGCATCCTCCGAAACACCTCTAATCCTAAACGTCGAACAAACAGCGAGAAAAGCAGCGATATGTCTTCCGGGATCCTCATGCTCACGTCCGTCAAACTGCACCGAATTCTGCACCATATTAATAATACTAGATTTAATTTCAAAAGTAGGTGCATCTATAGTGGGCTGTAGGATACTCGGCTTCAAAGGCCGCTCGTCGTCTGCCATGATTGCGTTTCCTGATGCCCCTGAGCCCTCGGCTTCAGTGGGTACCACCTGCTCCGGTTCACCAGCTGCGAGTAGCAGCGCTACCGCGCGGGATCTATCACGTATACGTCTCCTCAGATAGCGCTTGGGTTCGCCTGACGGCTCAACAGGATCGGGAGCGGGGGTTGAGGACATCAACCTGCAAACGAAAATTTGACACAATGAATATTTTATTAATATAATAATGCTGTTTTTTTTTGCTGAAATGATACAGAATATTATTTTAAATTGGCTGAAAATTTTATAAAAATCCGAAAATGGGCTCGAAATTTTATAAAAATTAAAGCAATAAAAATAATCGAATCGGCTAGCGTAAAAACGATTTTTCGGAGCCGAAAACTCAAAGAATAAATGAATAAATGAGTCCGAACTCGAACAAATAAATAGAATAAAAATTTAAAAGTGTATAAAATAATCATGAAAACGAATAAATTGAATTAAAACAAGAAATATTAACAAATAAATAAACGAATAAATAATCAAGAAAATATTCACAAATATTAACAAGTATATACACCGATAAAACAATGACTCGGGTCGTTCCTAAAGCTCGCCATTTCCCCGGCAGCGGCGCCAAAAACTTGATGTGTGCGTATACACATTTTTATAATGAAATTACACACGATTCGGTTTTAAATTTATAAAAGTGATTTATACTTCAACATCAAAACACACACAAAAAATAGGCAAGTGTACCCCGTCATATATGTAGTAGAGTATCGGTAAGAACCAAGTATCGATCCAAGGAAATGGGCGGAGAAATAATACTAGACCTTTGTCAATAAATTAACGGAAGAAAGATAAGTTGTGTGATTTTATAAAGACTAAAATAAGCATAAAAAAATACTTATAAAAACATAATAGACTTCAAATATGAAAATAGATAAATAGCCTTGCTTTATACACAACCAAAGCATGTCAACTAAGCCGGTTTTGCCACTAGAAACATTTGGTCAATTCTTCATTTTCAAGACAATTAGTATCCCTTTCGGCAATCCTAACATGACAATCATTCGGAAAGCTAAAACGATAAACACACTTTAACCACCTAAAATTGTTCTTTAACGTGCAATTGATAAATGTCTATGAAAATCTCTGAAAAATAAGTTAGTCACCCGTTAGGAGTTTTCTAACCTCACTTAATCAAGGAAAGTGACACCGATAAACACAATGCAACCACCGAGACAAGCATAAACTAGATTAAATCACAACCGAGTTCATTTTACAAATCTTGCACACAAATTCACCAAGATTGCAATTTTGGCCTAAACTACTAACTAAGCTAACAATTCATGGCAAGAATTCATAACAATACCATTTAACCCGTTAAGGTCCTTACGTGACGGAAAGCTTTCTTGATTAACAATAATTACATTTTATTAAACCACTAACCATTTCTAGTATCATGGTGCACACATTTTAACCAATCTAAACTAGTTAACCAAGTTTAAAGTCTACTAATACATGATTAATTAAGCCTCATTTTTCAACTATCTCAACTAACCAAATACTAATCATCCAACATAATTACTTATAATCAAGAAATCAATATCAATAACAAGGTTGCAAACTAATCATCAAAGATTAACATAGAAAATACTTCCAAGTGTCATTACAAACAAAATTAACATACTAATGGTTATAATTAAGCAAGGGATTGTTGTTTTTGCCCAAAAGCTTACAATAATACATAAAACATTAATCTAAATGCTTGAAACATTAACAAAATTATGGAAAGATTAGAAAACCAAACCATAAACAAGCACTAGATTAAGAATCCGAAAGATAACAGACCTAATCGACACAATGTGGCTTGAATCCGGGTGAAAGCTAGTGCCTCCGGAGCCTGAAAATCGCCTGAAGAGCTCCCAAAATATCCAGAGTTACGAACAAAATGTTTCTGCATGTTTTTTTTATAACTTTCAGCGATCGCACGGTCGTGCCAATAAAGTGCACGACCGTTCACTTTTTGAATCATTGGAGTTACTGTTCACCATACCGCATGACATCATCAGATCTTGACCACTCTTCGATCTCGCACGACCGTTCCTCAGCCGGCACGTGCGTGCATCTCCAGGTAAGGGTTGCACGGACATCTGAACGGGCAGTGCCTTTCCGGGTTGTGCTAGTCATCGGATCCGCACGGGAGTGCCTCCAGTCGCACGATCATTCCACTCCGAGAGAGGCTTGCACTCCTGATTGCACTGGCGTGCACTGCCGGGCTGGACAATGTTGTCAGATACGCACGGTCATTCCACTCATTGTACGAACGTGCCAAACACCCAGGTCAGAATCTTCACAGAATGCTCGCAGCTTTATCGTTTCATCCGGAAAGTCCTCGTTTTCACTATAATCTTGTTTGTCCTGCTGTTTTAGGCCTGTAAACAAAAGTATACATGATTAAGTATCCGATTCACGGGTTTACGGCCGAAAACGCATAAAATGGGGATAAAATGGGGGACTAAAGTATGTATAAATTAGTGAATATCAATTAGTTACTTATATAATCTTTTAACCAACATAACAAGATGTAAAATGAGATTAGAAGGATCTTACTACTAGCACAAGGCTAGGGATGAGATTCAAGATGAAGATGAAGATGATGATGAACTTGGTGGTTAATAGCACTAGAGAGAGGTCCTTCAAGCTTCAAGGTCACCAAGCTCCTTAGTTAAGCTACTAGCATCATGTGATCACTTGTAAATAGATGAAGATGAAGCAAAGATGGTGGTGGTGGTGCTCTTGTTCTTGGTCGAGAATGGAGGAGAGGAGAGGGAGAGTGAAGTGTTGGTGTGTTGTGAAGGAAATGAGAGTTATGGTCTTGTGGTTATGTTATATAACCTCCAACATGTTCTTAATCCATGGTGTAATATGTTGCAAAAGAAATAGACATAATCTAATAAAATAAACAAATAAAATCAAGGGTGGGGGCCACCCTTGAAACCGTATACATGAGGGGGGGGGGGTTTGGTTAGTTTGAAATGGTAAGTTAAGTTATTTGGTTGAAATCTAAATGTCTAGTTAGTGTATTTAGTTGTTATAATAGGTGTTATGATGTTCGGGGACCATAACTAGCTCAGAAATGATAAAACAATGCTTCTAGTGAAAATTTGGTGTTTCGGTTAGTGTTCGGTTGGTTACCGGTTCGTTAAGGTGCTAAACTACGCAGTTTAGTGTGCTTTATGTTACCTTTTGTGACAGTTTTGATTCCCGACACTTAGGAAAGCATTCTGGACCATTTAACCATAATTCTGCATAATATTAAGTTGTTTAAATGCTGATTTTTGCTGAATTCTGTAGAATTCTGCAGTTTGTGTGAGTTTTAGGCACTTTCCGGCACTTAAACTATCACTAGGAAGGCAATTTTATGATTCTTACTTTCCTACACACTATACTAGTGTAACTCTTGGTTTCTGGCCCATTATGTGTCTCAATACCATGTCTGTCTAAGTACTGAACTCCCGTCAGTATTTCTGATTTGTCTGATAACTGTGCTAACTTTGTTTCGTGCATCATTTGAATCAATAAGGTGTTGCATGCAATAATGATATGACATTATGCAATATGTGATGCACATGTATGTATATGACAATAATCAGAAAGCATTCATGTCATAAATTTTAAATCAGCACAGTCATTAAAGCACTAATTACTGTTTAATTATTGTACGGATACATGGAATTTTGACAGTTGTCACAAAATGTTCGTGAACGGTTCGCGAACACATATATTTCTTAACAAACGAACACGAACAATGTCATGTTCGTGTTCGTTTGGTTCATTTGCAGCCCTAGATGTGGGTGTAGGGTTTGAGAGCATTGAAGAAGTGAAGGAGCGTGATGTTTAAATAAGATCCGAAAACATTGGGTCGGGTAGCTCAAATCATGCTCCGCGTCCCATATCTTGACCCCAGAAGTTTCCCGACAAAACCCACTGTGGGAAGCTTTAAGAAGCTGCCACATCAGCCCATATCTTTCATATTTATTATATATAATAGATATTGTTACTTAATAACTCTAAGGTTGTGCCATCCGTAATTTTATTTTTTCTTGTTTTATTTATATAACTTCTAAACATGTTTGGTTTTTTTTATTTATATATATTTTCTTGCGTATGTAATAGGGATAAGCATTTGGTATTAGGTACCAGTACTGAATTTCCCGTATCGATTTTTTCGCTACTTTTGGTTCGGTATCAGTATTTTCCCGAATTTTACCTTCAAATATCAGTACCGGTACCGTATTAAATATTTCGGTACCAGTACCCATATTTGGTGATTTTCGGTACTGTTACCGAGCTTATCCATGTGATATATTTTTTAGCTTATCAATTTATTTACTTTTACATCCACTTTTTATTATGAATTTGATTTTCAAAAAGTCATTTGGTTATGAAACGTTTTATTAAAAATGACAATTTAAAGTAGACATTGAAAATTAATTAATATAATAATATATTCAACAATTATGGATTTATTTTAAAATACTAACTGAGATTATAATTTACAGTATTATGTTTGGGTAAATTAACATTAACTTTTCTTGTTAGGCACTAATTAGAAATATATTAGTATAATCTAACACTGTGTCCTCACCCGAGATGCCCAGCTGCCGACACCACCCATTCAAATCACAAACTTCGGAGATTGAAGTGACCTGAATATATTTTATATAATAAAGTTATTTTTCTTGTAGTAAGCTTGTATACGAGTTTTGATTACTATGGGGTCTTAAATTATAATAAAGTTATTTTCTTGTAGTAAACTTGTATAAAAGTTTTGATTACTAATTTTTATAAATGAAACCAATTGGACAATGATCACCTCAAAAGAGATAACATCACCAAAAGATTGGTGAGATTCAATGAACATTCAAGATTGATTGATTGATTCGACAACGACGAAAGAACACAAATAAACGCGGTGATTGAAGAACGAATAAGATGATTATACAATAGTAAGAACTATGAAAACTACTTGCGGTGATTGAAGAACGAATGAGATGATTATATTCTAGTGGTGTAGTTTTTTTTTTTTAGAACGACTTTCTTATATTAGTCTACCGCACTCTCCAAATTGGAAGGAAATTATTTTCTTTATTGTATTTTTTATCTTTAAAGGGTAAAATGATCTTTTACAAATATATATTGCAAAAAAGTAAACACACATCCTCCAAATAGCAAAACTATTACGCCTTAGCGAACACGACTAAATGTTTAATTTGGGATACATGGGATTAAAAGGGTAATCTTTTCTTCTTGTCATGGGACCATCCTTCACTTAAATCTATAAACCGTCACCACAAGTTTGTTTCTGACTTGTTTACTTTTTCAGTACATGTCCTATAAATATACTCTTGAGATACACCTGAAAACTAATCATATGGGTATATATTATTAAGGGGAAATCTCGAAACTAGCCAAAGGAAACGTCTTGTAGAGACGTTACCACATTGCTGAAACGTCTTGAAAATGGACCAATCACTGGCTGCCACGTGTCCGACAACGCTGAAACGTCTCAGAAGTCTTAGCTGAGACGTCTTAATATGGCTTGAGACGTTTCCACATTAAGACGTCTTAATATAGCTGAAAATAATTTTGTAATACATATGAGAATTTCAAAAGAATAATTTTTCATAATCTTAAAAGTTTTAGTAATTAAAAGTTTTGTAACATAATACGATTACTTAAAACATATTTTCAATTTTTAAACTAATCTTTCTTACGATCAAGCCATATGAAGCCGTGTGGAAACGTCTCAAGCCATGTTAAGACGTCTCAGCTAAGACTTCTGAGACGTTTCAGCGTTGTCGGACATGTGGCAGCTAGTGATTGGTCCATTTTCAAGACGTTTCAGCAATGTGGTAACGTCTCTACAAGACGTTTCCTTTGGCTAGTTTCGAAATGTTGACCAATTCTTGGCTAGTTTCGAGATTTCCCCTATTATTAAACCCTAAAGAAAAAGGACACCTGAACTTAATCAGCATGAGTACCACCACCAAGTAAAGGCTGAACCAACCAGCACACTTATCATGACTGCATGAGTGCATCTGGGTCACATTTGTGGGTAACCAACCATTATTAATTTACTTCACATAAAGCACAAGTGACCATTCAAGTGCCAGTCATAATGGAACTATTGCACTACAAACAAGTTGAGTTAAAATACTGTTATCTAGCAATTATTGTTTGTACTGAACTTACCCATAAACAGAAAGAATAGGACCACATTCAGCTACCATACTGAATTTTTATAATCAGAAAAAGGACCTTTTAACTAGCTTTAATGCACAAATTAGGAAAGGATTCGCCAAAGTGAGTAGGCCACAAAGGAGACCTTAAAGAATCTACTTTAAGCTAATGTTAAATTGTCCATAAGCCACCAAAATGTCATATCACCTTTTCAGGTGGATAATAATCATGGCATCTCAAGTGTTAATCATCAATATAAACTCCATCATCTTTATTAGATCAGATCATCAAATACTTAGAAAATGACAGGAGGAGCTAGTTCTTCATGTGGTGCATGCAAGTTTCTGAGAAGAAAGTGTACTAGTGAATGTGTTTTTACTCCATACTTCTGCTACAGCCAAGGAGCACAACATTTTGCCGCGGTTCACAAGGTATTCGGCGCGAGCAATGTCTCCAAACTTTTAATGAAAATCCCTATGCAAAACAGAAGTGAAGCTGCTATCAGTATATCTTACGAAGCATTGGCTCGAATGCAAGATCCTATATATGGTTGTGTCGCTCAAATATTGGCTCTCCAACAACAGGTTTCACAAATATCGTTACGTTAGCCGCCAATTTTATTATTTATTATAGGGTTATTGGATTTTATCACCCTTAACTATTGGTTATTGGCCGCTGTCACCCCCAACTATCACTTTGACGCCCGCCACCTCCAAGTTAACACTTAGTGTGTTCTATCACCACGTCGTTAACTGATCACTAACTTTTGACCCTCTTCCTATACATTGTCATTTGGGGTGTCCTAAGATCCCTAAATCCTTCCTAAGATCCCTATGACACCCCCAAAAGTATAGTAACAGGATAAAAAATTAGTGATCAGTTAACTATCCGGTGACAAAATACACTACGTGTTAAGTTGGGGGTGACGGACGTCAAAATGATAGTTGGGAGTGACAGCGGCCAATAGCCAATAGTTTGGGGTATCCAATAACCCTTTATTATATATATATATTATTATTTGATTTATGGTGTATCTTTGTTTGTTAGTCATTATCCTATCTCTAGTTAGTTAGTTAGTTATTAATTAGTTGGTTAGCTTTATCATTATCCTTTAATATAATCTCTGAATCTCTATATAAAGAGGTCTTGTTTTCAGTTATTTAATTATAATACACACAAAATAATATGCACACAAAATAATATGCACCAATATCGTTTTGTTCTTCGTTTCAATTTTTTTTCACTCATACGAGTTATAATAAATGTTCTATGTGCGTTGTTGGTTCATATTTAACCACGTATAATCGATCCTGCAGGTGACGAGCTTACAGGAGGAGATAGATCAGCTAGTGAATTACATGATGGGTTATTCCTCATTCGGACTGCCGAATCATGCAAGTTTACAAGATATAGATAACATGAATGATGGGTTACCGATCTCTTTTCAGTTCAATAATGATACTAGCAACTGTGATAATCTAAATCAACAGACTCCACCCTTGTCTGCTGCGCCACAAGTTTCTTGTTCGTTGGGCGATTTGGAGGGCCAAAACGCTTCTCATCACAGTTTCCTGGACCATCCAATGATGGAAAATGGTTGTGATATCTTGAACATATAGTGCTTTTGAATTCTTAAAATTTAAGTGGCACATGTTTATTAGCATAATAGGAACAATCTTATTTGATGTATAACCAGTTGCATGCTTTGCAGCTTTTGCAAACAACCTGTAATACCATGAAAAGTGTGTGTAATAAAAAGACGTCATATTTTCTAAAATCTGAAGGATTTGTGAGACACATTTTTATATTTTATCATATAAGTGTCATAATAAAAAAACAAAAAATAAATCAAACACTGAGTACACCATGAAAATATGCATGTCATCTTGTATATGTCATATTATATTTTCTAAACACCCTAACTATATGTTCCTCTTTTTCTCCCTTAGCCTCATTGAAAGTACCCTAGCCTCCTCCTCCGTAACTCTCCCGTCTCCCCGTAACCAGTCACCGGCCGGCCTCGATCTCCAGCAGGTCTCCGCGTGCAACACTCTCCCCCCTCTGCTTTCTCCGATTTCATTCCTAATATTGTCTATGAGGACCTAGCATCGGCTAGCATTTGTCCTAATATTGTCTATGAGGACCAAACGTAAACATTGAAGGTTGAAGATAAAAAATGATATTGAATAGGAGTAGAAACTGATGTAATTTGGTTAAATGTTATATATTTATAATCTTAATTTATACTTTTTATGTATAAATTTATTAGTTGAAGGACCAAATGTAAACTAGTAAGGATAGAGAGGGTTAAATGTTTAAATACACAAACTACTTTCACACTTTTTATGTAAAAAAACTATAAGTTTTAGGGTTTAAATGTAAACTAGTAAAAATAGAAGGGTTAAATGTTGTAATAACTAAACTTATTTAAACCCTAAAAACCTAAAACATACACAGCCAGCCGCTGTTTCTTCTTCTTCCCCTTCGTTTCTTCTTCTTCTTCTTCCCTTTCTTACTGGTTTCTGGCTGAAAACAAGATTGACGTTTGAATTCAGCTAAGGATCGTTGTACCCAATCGATTTGGAACGTCCACCTTGTCTATTTGGTTCGCTGAACCGGATCAGTTTGGATCGCCGTACCTCCGCAATCAGGAACACCGTACCGAAGCAACTCGGTTCGTCGGACCAAGGCGTTCCGATACGCTTACGATTTTCGATTGGGTACACCACGATCCAATACGTGGATCGTGGCTACCCTAGCGATTTAGGTAACTATGCTCAAGATCATCCCAAGTAAGCATTCAATACCGATTACACCACACACACCACATTTAATCCGTACATTCTCCGAGTTACATTCAAGGCTTTTGCCTAGAATTCACACCAAGGGATATTCCGGCGATTGCAAACTCGCCGGAATAAACTCCATCTTCTCCGGCAAGCTTTCTTATTCTCACGCCGGGGCTTGGTCACGGACCCCCCCCCCCCCCCGGGGTCCTCCGTGGCGAGGCTAACGGTGTTTTGTTTTGTAGGTCGACAAGAGAGATCCGTTACAACGTTGATGAGCCCCGTTGACTTCATACCGGAAATCAGGGACTCGACAAGTACATTAACAGTGGTTGTGTGCCACGGTTCTCGACCAGATGTAACTGAAGAAATCGATGTTCTTTCACTATTTCGATTTGGATATGAGCTGGTCAAATTGTAAACCCAATCTGGAGTTGTAACATCCCGCCTCTCGTACCACAAATATTGTCTGCTTTTCCCCCAATGGGTTACCCATCCAAGAATTTTCGGATTTGTTTGTGGTTGCCCCGGTGGAGATTTCCGAGGAGGCCACTTCTCCTTGTACTTTTCCCACATGAGCACGCTTAACTGTGGAGTTTTTATGTGCTCCACAACCAACTAAGCCCAAAAACGCGTTGGTGATTTAAGAGGCAGAACATTCTTTATGAACCAGGATCTCTCCTTGCCACAGTCAATGTGGGATTTGCCTAGAGTGTTACAATGGTCCATGTTAATATGTTATCATTACAGTCACCCCTAGGGACTCATCGTCCTCGATGAGGTTTGCCCCACCATTGTGAACATCACAGGAGTGGCTCTGATACCGTTTGTAACATCATGTCTCTCGTACCACAAATACTGTTCGCTTTACCCCAGATTGTTGCACATCTAGGAACTTACGAATTTGTTTTTGGTTGCCCGATGAAGACTTCCCAGGAGGTCACTCATCCTAGTACTACTCTCGCCTGAGCACGCTTAACTGTGGACTTTTCATGTTCCGCAGCCAACTAAGCTCAAAACGCGTTAGTGATTTAAGAGGCAGGGCAATCCTTCTGAACCAGGATCTCTCCTAGCCACGATCAATTTGGGATTTGTGTAGAGTGTTACAATGGTCCATGTTAATCTGTTAATATTCTCGGTAGTCAGTATCATTACAGGAGTTGTCTATTCGCCACGAGAAATGGAGGAACAACTTGGATCCGAAATGTAAAAAATCGTTGAGTAATGATTGACACTACAACTCTTAATCGTTCATGTGGCAACAAAATCTTTTTTTTTTTAAATAATATTTCATTTATCATTTAATTTGATTGTTCTTTAATAACTTGCATTTGTTAACTAAAAAAATGATTAAATATGTAGTTGTGTTTAAGGGTTTTTTATTTTTATTTTGTCAACATTATGATATAGCACTTTATTGAAAACGGAGTTGTATTCAAAATAAAATAATTTTTAGAGAAAAATGCAATTTGCATCCCTGTGGTTTGTGTGAAACATCAACCTGAGCCTCTAAATTCATTTTTTGGTTTTTTGAGCCCCTGAGCTTATGAATTCATAACACTTTGAGTCCCTTTGTCAGTGTGCCGTCACTTTGACTGTTTAAGCCAGGGGTAAGACCGTCTTTTGGCATATATTAATAACACTTTGCGTCCCTATGGTATGAGTGAAATATCAATCTGAGCCCCTAAATTCAAATTAATAATTAACTCTTTTTAAATAAACTCTTTTTAAATAAATGCAATCTAATAATTAACTATTTTTAAATAACAAAAGACTGTAACATACAATACAGAGACTTGACAGAACTTACAGACTCGATAACAAAAGACCGTAACATACAATACAGAGACAAGCAATTGTGGATCTTTACTGACGGGTGCACTTCGGAATGTAGCAGATATGAATGAATATAACCCCAGTGGTAGATATGCAATTAGCGAGCTCTGGAATTTCAAGGAAAATCGAAGAGCTACACTGGGGTTATATTCATTCATATCAATCAGTTCCTTATGTGCACCGCACCATCTTCTAGGAGGTTGTCAAGTGTTCTCGGCTTCGTAGTTGGTGTTTTGCGTATCTTTAAATCCGCAACCATTCGGTACAATATTTTCACAAAAAACATCACAAACAAACCTGAACAAAGCAAAACAAATCAACCCTCTGTTTTTTCAAAGCAAAACAAACATGAGGAACCCAAAATACCTAAATAACTGATTATCATCATCATGCGGCATTCAGATTATCAAAAAGTGAAACCAAAATACCCAAATCAACAAACCTGAACAAAGCAAAACAAATCAACCCTCTGTTTTTTCAAAGCAAAACAAACATGAGGAACCCAAAATACCCAAATAACTGATTATCATCATCATGCGGCATTCAGATTATCAAAAACTGATTATCAAAAGCTGAAACCAAAATACCCAAATCAACAAACCTGAACAAAGCAAAACAAATCAACCCTCTGTTTTTTCAAAGCAAAACAAACGTGAGGAACCCAAAATACCCAAATAACTGATTATCATCATCATGCGGCATTCAGATTATCAAAAACTGAAACCAAAATACCCAAATCAACAAACCTGAACAAAGCAAAACAAATCAACCCTCTGTTTTTTCAAAGCAAAACAAACATCGAATCAAACCTGAACACATTCAAATGACCAATATAAACACATTCAAATGACCAATATAAACACATTCAAATCATCGAATCAAACCAAAAATCAATATGAGGAACACATCAATCCGAAACTGAACCGGTCAGTTCTTTTTAAACAGTTCTCAAACAACCAACCAAAACGATTCGAAATTTACCAAAAATCAAGGGTGTCCATTTCTACACACTGATGCGTTCAAATAACTACACACTGATGCGCTTTATCAATTTCCATCATTTGTTTCTTCACATTTGATTCAGAAATTAAAACACACAAGTATCATAGTTTCAATAAACAACCTAGATCTGTACTCTAATTGTTTTTAATCAGCCAAATAATCACATGAGATCTGAAACTATAGAATCAAACAAAACCAAACCTCTGTTTTGAAGATGAACCTGATGAAGATGATGAAGATGAAGATGAAGATGATATGTTCGATGAAGATGAAGATGATCTGTTCGATGAAGATGATCTGTTCGATGTCGATGAAGATGATGATGATGATGATAATATGCGTTGAGAAGTGTGATGAAACTTCTGATCATTCATATCTGCTATTAATTGTAGATATTAAGGGTTAGGTTAAGGGTATAAAGGACTTTTCATAATTGTCAAACAGTCAAACTGACGGAACACTAACGGAAGGACTCAAACTGTTATGAATTCATAAGCTCAGGGGCTTAAAAAACCAAAAAATGAATTTAGGGGCTCAGGTTGATGTTTCACACAAACCACAGGGACGCAAATTGCATTTTTCTCTAATTTTTAATGTCAAAACTATCTGAGTACTAGTATTGTACCACTACCAAACTGTTACTGATCAAACAACATTGATGACGGTAATAATTCTTTTTGCATTTGGTTTCGATAATACATCATTTATCATTGAGTTTGATTTTTCTCATATAACTGAACTTTAATACACAATTATGTTTATATTTTTTGTGAACATTGCGATAATTTTTTTTTTATTAAAAATGGGGTATACTCAAAATAAAGTATTTTATACTCAACTCTGTTGAGTACCGGCATCATAGCGAACCAAACGATACCAACCAAATAACATGAGTACCAATATCAGTATGTAATTTATATAATTTTATCATGTAAAGCACATGTTGATATCTATTTGGCATATCACAACTTTGTTTTATGTTTTCGGTGGTTAAGTGATACAACTTTTTTTTCCAGACAAAATCATTATAGGGTTAATGGATTTAAACACCCCCAACTATGCCCATTTGGCCGATGGCACTCTCAACTTTCACTTTGGCTCAGAACACTCCCAACTTAACACATTGATTGTCATGGCACCCCTTCGTTAAATATTCACTAACCAGGTTACTAAAATTGGCCTATGTGGCAATTTAATCTGATGTGGCATTCCTACGTGTCATGCATTAACTGATGTGGATAACCCCTCATTCGTGAAGTTTATAATCCCCAAAACACACCATCACTTCACTCAAACCAAGATAAGAACATATCAGAAGCTCTCAAGTTCATCAATGGCGATCAAACCCTAATCGATCAGAGGTACGTTTTCTCTCAATATATTGGTATTGTTCACTGATTGCACTGATGGAGATTATCGATGTGATGCTATGGTATGGTGGAACATTGGATTTTAGTTTTGATCAACCTCAATATATTGGAGGTGAATCAAAGTTGATACGTATGGATGTTGATCACATTGCATACTTTGAGTTGTTAGAGTATGCAATGGATTCTGGGTGTTATGAAAGTAGGGATTTTTACATGTATGGATTAAACTCTGATACTGGTGAATTCAAGTGGTTTGGGGATGATAATGATGTTTTGGAGATTGCATTGAAGGCTCTAACATGGTCTGAACCATTCATGGAGGTCTTTATTCAAGTCGCTCCAATTAGCCATGAACAATGTCACACCCCGACCACGTATAACATACAAGACGCGGCGGAAAACGTCGGGGAGTGTTGTAACATAATTAATTGTTTCATAACCATGGCATACAAAGTTGTATTTTATTTATCAACATAAGAGTTACATTGTCTTAAACAGGAAAAACAGAGTTTATAACATAATTAAACAAAGTCTATCTTCATTTTTAGTCTCTAAGGCACAAGTCCGTCCTAGTATCACGATCATCATCCTACGGAAAAGCACCTGAAAACACATGTGAAAGTAGGTACGTCAGCATAAAAATGCCTGTGAGATACATAGGTTTTGTGAAGATAGGATTCATGACTTAAGTTTAAGAAAAAGTTGTTATTTAGCAAAAGTCAGTCCTGAACCTTGTAAATTGATTTGTTTTGTAAATTGTTTGAAAAACAATAGGTTCAGATGATATGTATAAATAAGAGAATAATGTATGGTTAAATGTATAACCAAGTAAAATGAGTTGTATAAAGTAACTTGTTTGTAAATCAAAGTCTTGTAAGAAAATCGTGTTACTTGTATAAAGTGTATAAATCCAAATTGAATGATTTAAATAACACTATGATATGTAATATAATACAAACACTTATATATAGGAAGTACCAGCGGCGTATCCACCATGCTTGTATCATATTACTCACATCTCGTTACTTAAGTCACTTAAACAAACCACCCATGTATAAAGTCTGTGTTTAAACCAATAGTCCAAAGTCCTTGCATAAGTCATGTCAAATGTTTAAAAGTCCAAACGTAGTCAAGTAATGTGTAACAAATGCTATGTATTATAAGTAAAGTATTGTCACATAATCCAAATGTAGAAATGTACAAAACAAAGTAATTTGAATATATCAAAAAGTTATGTTTCGCAAAGTAATACATGTTACATTGATACAAACATTTATGTGGTAAGTTAATGCATACATTCAAGCCTTGAGACAGTTGGATAACCCTTTCAGTCAAGGTTATCAAAAGAAATGTTTTCGGATTCAGTCATTCCTTACATCCAAACAAACCCGGGATGTCAGGAATGGGATTTGTCAAGTCCTATGGTACCAGTGCTTACTACCGAGCGGCGTAGCTAATGTTAATGAACGTATAATAGTCTCGTTTGTGCAAACCAAATGTCATAGCAAAAGTGAACATGTTATATGAAAACAATGTACTAAGTATGCTAAGTTAACATACAAAGCAGAAAGTCATGTAAATCAATGTGCTAGCATGCTATCAGTCAACATACATAGCAGAAATGTAAAGTAAAACAATGTACTAAGTATACACACAATGGACATACATAGCATGAAATGTAATGTAAAACGATGTACTAAATACGCACACAATGGGCATACATAGCATGAAATGTAATGAAATCATGTACTATAATGTACTAACAAACATAGTAGGTATATGATGTGAAAACAGGAAAGCACGAAAGTAACAAGTAGGCACATGTGTTCCACCCCAAAACAGTTTGGAAACAGTAAAAGAGGGGTCTATGTACTCACTTGAGATTACTCAGTAGTCCTGGAGTGACAACCAAACAATGATAGAGATCACGGAATCAAACGGCACCTAGTATAGGTAACTATGTTAATAAACCGGACCTAAATCGGAGGATCGGATAGAATGAGGGTTCGTAAACCAAATGAGTATGGAGACTCGTGTAATATGGTTCAACAAAGCCTACATACTAAATGAAACCTAACATAAGTGCTTACGACCCATTACGACCCGTTTAGGTAGCTTATGCTACTTTAACGCGTCGTTCGCGTAAAACGCGTTCAGACCGCCTAGCTAGTCCTATGATAAGTAAAATATGCCTTAACATGTCTAATATGGTTGTCAAATCAGTTTAGATGTCAAAAGTTATGTTACATATGTTTAAAATGAATTTTGGCATCAAAGGGGTATTTTGGTAATTTACCTAAGGCATATAAACTACCTATCATACAACTACTTAAACAAAGCGACCATAAGGTATAACCCCGGAAGGTTATTCCCTATATACTATGGTCACCTAATGTGTTTGGTCGGATCCTAATGATCGACTAAACGGATCGGGTTCGAAAGTATAAGCGATTGTTTAGATCGCTTACCTGACGACCCTATATAAGCACTAAAAGTGACGAGCTAAGCATGTTAAAACATGCTTAACTAAGTTTAGAAAACAGGTTTGGTATCACAACCAACGGTTGTGATACCTAAGAGTAGTTTGGTTACAAAATACGCAAGAATACGTATTCTGACCGAAACTACGGCTCGTCACTGAGCCTAGATAACGTGGTAATCAGTAGGTATAGTCACTAGGGACTATAACCATCGTGATCACGCTCACGTTATGAAGTTCAAACGAACTTCGCATCAACCATAAACTGGTCAATGCAGAAAGTCAAACAAAGTTTGACTTTCGGACTCGAAAAGCAATAAAAGAACGAAGGAACACTTACGAAGGGTCCTCAAATGCTAATCTAGATCAAAATAGCTCAGGTATGAAACAAAGGTTTCAACTTAGAGCACAATTGATCAAATTCTAGTGAGAAAAGAAGTGAAATGGGTTGGGTATTTATAGTTTTCGGTCCACCGTTAGGATCGTTTCTTGGAAAAGAGGGAATGATCTAGCCCGTACACTTGTTGCAATGTTGTGGTGACTGATTTTTGGCCACCATAAGAGTTTAACATGTGGCACTTGACCTTTGGAGGGGTTTAAAAGCTGAAATCAGATGTTTACTTGACCTTTGCTGATCTGAAGGGCTGATGCGGCCTGCTTCAGGATCAGACAAAGCTCAGGCGGGCCGCCTGGAGCTTCTGATCAGAAACCAAGTTTCAGAAATTACAGTTTCAGTCCCTGCACGTGTTTAAGGCCATTTCCGACACTTCTAAGGCCCGTAAAGCCAACTTTAAGGCCCTAAAATGATGCCTAAACATTGTGGACATGAAACATGCTCAAAAATATGTCGGATGTTGGTTCGTTTGGTCGTACGAACGCGATGTTCGCTTAATTACAACGAAATGCGCACAAGCGCGTAAAACGATCCAAATGACGCAACGAATGAATTTCTCTTATGCCAAACACTAAAATAAAATATTTTAGTGCTTACATAAATTTTTGGATGTCCAGATGTATTCAGAACGTAAGTTATGCGCGAAAGTGCAAACTTGTGCACTTTTTGACACTTTTAGTCCCTGAATGACCCAAAAGTTTATTTTAGCATACCGAACCCCTCAAAGCCTATTTATAAGCTATGTAAAGGATATTTATGGTATGTTTAACTCATGGTCATGTTCCGGAATGTTCGTTACAGTTCAAATTGGCATACTTTCGCAGTTTGTCAAGTTTAGTCCCTGTAGGCGAATAAATTTGTTTTTGCCATACCAATGCCTTCAAAACTTATTTCTAAGTTATGTAAAGGTTATTTAAGGTATGTTAAGTATATGTTGATGTTCCGGAGTATTTGTCGTATTAAACTGATTACGTTTACGCATCAGTCTGCGGAAAACTCTCCAGAAAGCGATGTAGAGTTTGAAATTACATAAAAGTCAAAACATGAAAAATGTAAAACACAACCAAACAAACATTGGGATCAAATAACATTGTTTTATTGATAATAGAACTATTCACAATGATTACAAGCACGGATGTTACAGTCTCCCCTACTTGTGGAAATTTCGTCCCGAAATTTATTTAGAGGAAACTCGTGGGAAAAGATGCGGATATTTCGCCTTCATTTGATCTTCGCGTTCCCAAGTAAACTCGGGTCCACGTTTAGCTTCCCAGCGAACTTTGACCCAAGGAATGCGCTTGCGTTTGAGCCACTTGACTTCACGTTCCATGATTTCCACAGGTTTCTCAACAAATTTCAGTGTTTTGCCAACACGAATTTCGTCAAGCGGTATGTGGAGGTTCTAATCAGCTAAACACCTCTTGAGATTGGACACGTGAAAAGTTGGATGAACATTTCCAAGTTCATGAGGTAACTCAAGTCTGTAGGCTACCTTACCGATTCTTTCGACGATCTTGAATGGTCCAACGTATCTTGGTGCAAGTTTTCCTTTCTTTCCAAATCTGATCACACCTTTCCAAGGTGAGACCTTAAGTAATACTCGATCACCGACTTGAAACTCCAAGGGCTTGCGTTTTGGATCCGCGTAACTCTTTTGACGGCTTCTAGCTGTCTGAAGGTTATCACGAACTTTCTTTATCTTGTCAGTTGTCTCTAAAATGAGAGCAGGTCCAGTAAGTTGAGCCTCGCCGATCTCATTCCAGCAGACTGGTGAACGACATTTTCGACCATAGAGAGCCTCGAAAGGAGCCATTTTGATGCTGGTGTGATAACTGTTGTTGTAGGAGAATTCAATTAACTGAAGATGTGAATCCCAACTACCACCAAAATCGATCACACAAGCTCTAAGCATATCCTCCAGAGTCTGGATTGTTCTTTCAGATTGACCATCCGTTTGCAGATGATAAGCCGTGCTCAGATTAAGTTGGGTCCCCATAGTAGATTGCATGGTTCTCCAAAAATGAGACGTGAAACGAGCATCTCTGTCAGAAATGATGTTCAAAGGAACACCATGTCGAGCCACAATTTCATCCACATAGATTTTTGCAAGTCTGTCAGAAGGAAAATCCTCGCGGATTGGCAAGAAATGCGCTGATTTAGTAAGACGATCAACAACTACCCAGATGGCATCATGACCTTTCTTTGTGCGTGGAAGTTTGGTGATGAGATCCATAGTAATGTTTTCCCATTTCCAAACCGGGATCTCTGGTTGCTCCAATAAACCAGAAGGACGCTGATGTTCAGCCTTAACCTTAAGACAAGTAAGGCATTTTGATACGTATAAGGCAATGTCTTTCTTCATACCAGGCCACCAATAATGAATACGAAGATCCTTATACATCTTATCTGAGCCCGGATGAATAGAATAACGCGACTTATGGGCTTCATCCATAAGTAAGGTATGAAGATCATCATGGCTTGGGACCCACAAACGGTCCATGAAGTAATACGATCCATTGTCCTTCAGTTCCAAAGCAGGCGTTATGTGATAGGGAAATTCCTTATCCATTAAACCTTGTGAAACACAAGATTGTTGAGCCTGAGAAATGCGTGCTTGGATATCGGATTGAGCTTGAATAACAGATTGAACACGTACACAATGAAGCTTAGTACGTTCCTTACGACTCAATGCATCAGCTACGACATTCGCCTTACCAGGATGGTAGCGAATTTCGCAGTCATAGTCGTTTAAAAGCTCAACCCAACGTCGTTGCCTCATGTTGAGTTCTTTCTGGTTGAAGATATGTTGAAGACTTCTGTGGTCAGTGAAAACCACACATTTTGTACCGTACAAATAATGTCTCCAGATCTTAAGAGCGAAGACAACTGCACCCAACTCAAGATCATGAGTGGTGTAGTTCTTCTCATGTATCTTCAACTGCCTCGATGCATATGCTATGACTTTATTCCTTTGCATCAGGACACAGCCAAGACCCAATTTAGATGCATCGCAATAAACGACGAAATCATCATTGCCCTCAGGCAAAGTCAGAACAGGCGCGTTGCAAAGCTTCCGCTTCAAGTGTTGAAAAGCTTCCTCTTGTTTGAATCCCCAATCAAAGGGTTTGTTCTTCTGAGTTAGAGCAGTTAGAGGAACTGCAATCTTTGAGAAGTTCTCAATGAAGCGGCGGTAATAACCCGCTAGACCAAGAAAAGAACGAACCTCAGTGGGAGTAGTAGGCGTATCCCAATCCTTAATCGCACTGATCTTGGAGGGATCTACATGGATACCTTGTTCGTTGATGATATGCCCCAAAAATTGAACTTCTTTAAGCCAGAATTCACACTTGGAGAATTTGGCGAAAAGTTGCTCTTTCTTTAGGAGTTCCAGAGTAAGACGAAGATGTTGCTCGTGATCAGCTCGCGTCTTAGAATAAATCAAGATGTCGTCAATAAAACAATGACGAACTGATCCAAATAAGGTTTGCAGACCCTATTCATTAAGTCCATGAAAACAGCAGGAGAATTAGTCAAACCGAATGGCATGACTGTGAACTCGTAATGCCCATACCGAGTACGGAACGCTGTCTTGGGAATATCTTCTTCATGCACCCGAAGTTGATGATACCCAGAACGTAGGTCAATCTTCGAAAAATAAGAAGCGCCCTGTAACTGATCAAAGAGATCATCAATGCGAGGTAGGGGATATCGATTCTTGATGGTAAGCTTGTTAAGCTCACGATAATCGATACACATCCTAAAAGATCCATCCTTCTTCTTGACAAAAAGAACGGGAGCACCCTAGGGTGAAAAGCTAGGACGGATAAAACCTTTGTCAGAGAGTTCCTGAAGCTGCTTAGACAACTCTTGCATCTCAGATGGTGCAAGACGATATGGAGCTCTGGCAATGGGATTTGCACCAGGTACGAGATCAATACGGAACTCTACTTGGCGTGCTGGGGGTAGACCAGGTAAATCTTCAGGGAAAACTTCAGAATAATCCCGAACGACAGGAATATCTGAAATAGACTTACCCTTACCCTTATTTGCTGTAACATGTGCTAAGAAAGCCACATAGTTCTTCCGCAGATATTTTCGAGCTTTAAAACAAGTCATAAGCTTGAGACCACCAGACGGTTTCTCACCTTGAACCTGTAGGATCTCGCCTGTCGAAAGCGGCACACGAACTATCTTCTCGAAACAAACTACCTCTGCGTGATGCTTGGATAACCAATCCATTCCCACAATAACGTCGAAGCTTCCAAGTTGCATAGGCGTGAGGTCAATAGGAAAAAGATGGCCGTTAAGATTCATCTGGCAGTTGCGAAGAACAGAATCAAGAACAATGGGTTCACCACTAGCAACTTCTACTGTCAAAGGTTTACCTAGTTTTGTTCTAGACACGCGAAGTAATGGCTCAAAAGACAATGACACAAAACTCTTGTCGGCACCCGAATAAAAAAGAACAGATGCAGGCTGATTATTAATAAAGAACGTACCGTTCACCACATTATCGTCCGCCTGCGCCTCTTGGGCATTCAAGTTAAAAGCTCGTCCTCGAGCCTGAGCCTGATTTTGGTTCTGATTCTGATTTTGGTTGGCTAGCCTTGGGCACCGGTTCCTGTAGTGGGTTAGATCCCCACAATTGTAGCACGAACCAGGAGGAAAATGAGGTCGTGCAGCTTGACCTTGTTGGGCTTGGTTCTGAACTGCCTGGTTCTGGTTAACAGGAATGCGGCAGGTGGCAGCAAGATGACCAGGCCTTCCACAGTTGGTGCACTGACGACACTGGAGGTGTGGTTGATGATGGCCGTTACACCTGTTGCACAAAGGTGCATTGCCAAGATAAGGCTTCTTGGCTAGTGGTTGCGCAGGCTGATTTGGTGCAGCTTGAGCCTGTGCAGTAACAGCATAGTTTTGGGAAGCCTTCCGCTTCCTAGACCCTCCAGAATTCTTTCCCTTCTTGTTTTGACCTTTCTTGCTATCTTCCTTATCAGACACCTGCTTCTTACCCTTGTCACCCTTTTTGTGCAGCTTCCCCTTTCGAACCTGCGACTCAGTCAATGTCGCTGCTAACTCGATCGCCTGATGGAGTGTGGCAGGGTTACTACCAGTAATGATGTCTTGTACTGAGTCAGGTAGGCCGTCGATGTATCTTTCGATAGCCTTGTCGAGTGGGGTAACCATAGTTGGGCAAAGCAGACTCAACTCTTCAAACCTATCAGTATAAGCCCTGTGCTCGCCACTGTCTTGTTTCAATTCCTCAAACTCTTTCTCCAACGCTCGTTGTTCATGACGAGGACAGAATTCCCTCATCATAAGGGCCCTAAGTTCAGCCCAAGTTTGCGCTAGAGCAACTTCTGCACCCCGATCTCTCATAACCCCGTTCCACCATGTGAGAGCCCTCTTCTGAAACACGCTCGAAGAAAACTCGACCTTGCGATTATCCGGACACTGCACGTGGCGGAAAGTATTCTCAATGCTCTCGAACCATTGAAGAAGCCCAGTCGCTCCCTCAGAACCACTAAACTTGAGTGGTTTAGCCGAGTTAAAATCCTTGTATTTGCATGGAGCATTGTTGTTGTTGTTGGCTTGGTGCCATTGAGCAAAGAGATTTGGGAATTGAGCAGCCATCTGCTGCGCAATGATTTCTGCCAGTTCGGCAGTCGCTATTTGGTTTTCGCGTCGAGGAGGCATTCTAAAAGAGGAAAACATGAAAGGAAACGAGTGAGATGATTGGATGAAAAGAATGAGATGAAACAAAATTAACAAAAGCAAAGATGGTGGTCATTTGTCCGCATTACCAAGCAAACAAATGACGCACAGTGACTAATCAAAGTAAATGGAGCAAAAATAATGTATCACGAAGACATGCTCGCCTATAAGTGAACACTCATCCCAAGAATTCCCAGGTAAGCACAACTGGTCTCGCGTCTGATGAGATGTATACGAAGTGCTTGCCTAGACAGAAAACCCAGAATACAGGCATTCACTCTTCCAGTTTGCACGTGTTCACATTATTTAAAACCCAAAACGTTAACGAGATTTTGAAAATTTGAAGGCACAAGGCCAAAAATTTAGTCAAACTGGAAGGGTTCAAAACCTTACAAAAGAGGGTTCAAAACCTTGTAATAAATCATTCAAAAACAGATGATTGTTTTTCAAAATTTGTTTTGGAAAATTTAGTTTTTGTTTTGATAATCACCTAAGGATAGGTGATGTAGATGTTTTAAGATCTAAACACAAGATAACTTGTGTTAGGGTCCTAGAAAGGTTATAGTCTAGGTCAAAGCATTACTAATAACCTAATTCCCTATAACCATTGGCTCTGATACCAACTCTTCTGTCACACCCCGACCACGTATAACATACAAGAAGTGGCGGAAAACGTCGGGGAGTGTTGTAACAGAATTAATTGTTTCATAACCATGGCATACAAAGTTGTATTTTATTTATCAACATAAGAGTTACATTGTCTTAAACAGGAAAAACAGAGTTTATAACATAATTAAACAAAGTCTATCTTCATTTTTAGTCTCTAAGGCACAAGTCCGTCCTAGTATCACGATCATCATCCTACGGAAAAGCACCTGAAAACACATGTGAAAGTAGGTACGTCAGCATAAAAATGCCTGTGAGATACATAGGTTTTGTGAAGATAGGATTCATGACTTAAGTTTAAGAAAAAGTTGTTGTTTAGCAAAAGTCAGTCATGAACCTTGTAAATTGATTTGTTTTGTAAATTGTTTGAAAAACAATAGGTTCAGATGATATGTATAAATAAGAGAATAATGTATGGTTAAATGTATAACCAAGTAAAATGAGTTGTATAAAGTAACTTGTTTGTAAATCAAAGTCTTGTAAGAAAATCGTGTTACTTGTATAAAGTGTATAAATCCAAATTGAATGATTTAAATAACGCTATGATATGTAATATAATACAAACACTTATATATAGGAAGTACCAGCGGTGTATCCACCATGCTTGTATCATATTACTCACATCTCGTTACTTAAGTCACTTAAACAAACCACCCATGTATAAAGTCTGTGTTTAAACCAATAGTCCAAAGTCCTTGCATAAGTCATGTCAAATGTTTAAAAGTCCAAACGTAGTCAAGTAATGTGTAACAAATGCTATGTATTATAAGTAAAGTATTGTCACATAATCCAAATGTAGAAATGTACAAAACAAAGTAATTTGAATATATCAAAAAGTTATGTTTCGCAAAGTAATACATGTTACATTGATACAAACATTTATGTGGTAAGTTAATGCATACATTCAAGCCTTGAGACAGTCGGATAACCCTTTCAGTCAAGGTTATCAAAAGAAATGTTTTCGGATTCAGTCATTCCTTACATCCAAACAAACCCGGGATGTCAGGAATGGGATTTGTCAAGTCCTATGGTACCAGTACTTACTACCGAGCGGCGTAGCTAATGTTAATGAACGTATAATAGTCTCGTTTGTGCAAACCAAATGTCATAGCAAAAGTGAACATGTTATATGAAAACAATGTACTAAGTATGCTAAGTTAACATACAAAGCAGAAAGTCATGTAAATCAATGTGCTAGCATGCTATCAGTCAACATACATAGCAGAAATGTAAAGTAAAACAATGTACTAAGTATACACACAATGGACATACATAGCATGAAATGTAATGTAAAACGATGTACTAAATACGCACACAATGGGCATACATAGCATGAAATGTAATGAAATCATGTACTATAATGTACTAACAAACATAGTAGGTATATGATGTGAAAACAGGAAAGCACGAAAGTAACAAGTAGGCACATGTGTTCCACCCCAAAACAGTTTGGAAACAGTAAAAGAGGGGTCTATGTACTCACTTGAGATTACTCAGTAGTCCTGGAGTGACAACCAAACAATGATAGAGATCACGGAATCAAACGGCACCTAGTATAGGTAACTATGTTAATAAACCGGACCTAAATCGGAGGATCGGATAGAATGAGGGTTCGTAAACCAAACGAGTATGGAGACTCGTGTAATATGGTTCAACAAAGCCTACATACTAAATGAAACCTAACATAAGTGCTTACGACCCATTACGACCCGTTTAGGTAGCTTATGCTACTTTAACGCGTCGTTCGCGTAAAACGCGTTCGGACCGCCTAGCTAGTCCTATGATAAGTAAAATATGCCTTAACATGTCTAATATGGTTTTCAAATCAGTTTAGATGTCAAAAGTTATGTTACATATGTTTAAAATGAATTTTGGCATCAAAGGGGTATTTTGGTAATTTACCTAAGGCATATAAACTACCTATCATACAACTACTTAAACGAAGCGACCATAAGGTATAACCCCGGAAGGTTATTCCCTATATACTATGGTCACCTAATGTGTTTGGTCGGATCCTAATGATCGACTAAACGGATCGGGTTCGAAAGTATAAGCGATTGTTTAGATCGCTTACCTGACGACCCTATATAAGCACTAAAAGTGACGAGCTAAGCATGTTAAAACATGCTTAACTAAGTTTAGAAAACAGGTTTGGTATCACAACCAACGGTTGTGATACCTAAGAGTAGTTTGGTTACAAAATACGCAAGAATACGTATTCTGACCGAAACTACGGCTTGTCACTGAGCCTAGATAACTTGGTAATCAGTAGGTATAGTCACTAGGGACTATAACCATCGTGATCACGCTCACGTTATGAAGTTCAAATGAACTTCGCATCGACCATAAACTGGTCAATGCAGAAAGTCAAACAAAGTTTGACTTTCGGACTCGAAAAGCAATAAAAGAACGAAGGAACACTTACGAAGGGTCCCCGAATGCTAATCTAGATCAAAATAGCTCAGGTATGAAACAAAGGTTTCAACTTAGAGAACAATTGATCAAATTCTAGTGAGAAAAGAAGTGAAATGGGTTGGGTATTTATAGTTTTCGGTCCACCGTTAGGATCGTTTCTTGGAATAGAGGGAATGATCTAGCCCGTACACTTGTTGCAATGTTGTGGTGACTGATTTTTGGCCACCATAAGAGTTTAACATGTGGCACTTGACCTTTGGAGGGGTTTAAAAGCTGAAATCAGATGTTTACTTGACCTTTGCTGATCTGAAGGGCTGATGCGGCCTGCTTCAGGATCAGACAAAGCTCAGGCGGGCCGCCTGGAGCTTCTGATCAGAAACCAAGTTTCAGAAATTACAGTTTCAGTCCCTGCACGTGTTTAAGGCCATTTCCGACACTTCTAAGGCCCGTAAAGCCAAATTTAAGGCCCTAAAATGATGCCTAAACATTGTGGACATGAAACATGCTCAAAAATATGTCGGATGTTGGTTCGTTTGGTCGTACGAACGCGATGTTCGCTTAATTACGACGGAATGCGCACAAGCGCGTAAAACGATCCAAATGATGCAACGAATGAATTTCTCTTATGCCAAACACTAAAATAAAATATTTTAGTGCTTACATAAATTTTTGGATGTCCAGATGTATTCAGAACGTAAGTTATGCGCGAAAGTGCAAACTTGTGCACTTTTTGACACTTTAATCCCTGAATGACCCAAAAATTTATTTTAGCATACCGAACCTCTCAAAGCCTATTTCTAAGCTATGTAAAGGATATTTATGGTATGTTTAACTCATGGTCATGTTCCGGAATGTTCGTTACAGTTCAAATTGGCATACTTTCGCAATTTGTCAAGTTTAGTCCCTGTAGGCGAATAAATTTGTTTTTGCCATACCAATGCCTTCAAAACTTATTTCTAAGTTATGTAAAGGTTATTTAAGGTATGTTAAGTATATGTTGATGTTCCAGAGTATTTGTCGTATTAAACTGATTACGTTTACGCATCAGTCTGCGTAAAACTCTCCAGAAAGCGATGTAGAGTTTGAAATTACATAAAAGTCAAAACATGAAAAATGTAAAACACAACCAAACAAACATTGGGATCAAATAACATTGTTTTATTGATAATAGAACTGTTCACAATGATTACAAGCACGGATGTTACAAACAAGAAGTCCAATTCATGTCCCAGCCCAGTAAACCCAAAGCCCAATCTTATTCACCACCCAGTAAACCACAAGCCCAATCCAGTTCCCAACCCATTAAACGAAGAGGCCGGCCCAAAAAACTTGTAACCCAGTCAAAAAAGAAAGTAGTCCATGTCAGTAGAGTGAGTAGGGCATCTGACAAAAGTGGTAACCCTCCTGTACTTGAAGTCCCTAGATCTGAATCCACTGCCTCAGGAAAGGAGGCTGTTGCTGATAAACCAGTTGGTTTGAATAATCAGCCTAGTGTACAAGAGGCTACATGGGCATTTGATTTGGATGAGGAGTCTATTGTTCAAGAGGGTGTATCGAAAGAAACAGATGGTTTGCAAAAGAAGCCTATTGGAGAAGAGGTTTTAGTGGAAGAAAGGAGTGGTTTTGATAAGCAGAGTGCAGATGAAGATGACAGTGACTATAAAGCTGAATTAAATGGGACAGAAGAGTCAAGTTCAGATGAAGATGAAGGTTTTCTTGATGATAGTAATGAAGATGAGGTTCATGATGAAAGAGCTTTCTCAGATTCAGACAGAGAAGATGCTGAATGGAGACAGTCACAAGATGCCATTAAACGAGCTAATAAGGATGAACTTGAAGCTAAAAAGAAGTTAGTTGAACAGTGTACTAAACCTTCTGAAAAAGAAGGTAAGTTGAGTGAGTCTAATGATGCAGGGTGTGCACATGTAGAGGGTTACAGTAGTTACGAGGAATCTGATGGTGATGTTGCTACTCCTGGTGAGAGTGAGGATGATGATATAAGAGGTAAGAAGTACAAAGAAACTGTTCCAAGTGTAAATGAACACACCAACTGCTCCAAGGGAAATCAGCAATCTACTACAGGTGAATTACTTGTTTTAGTGACAGTTGTCTGTGTATATTGTAGGCTGTAACTACTTTTGTTTTGTATGTTGTAGGGTCTGCTAAAAAGAGACAGAAGGGAACAAAAAAGTCAAGCCAGAAGTCAACTCAGCAATCTGCTCCACTACCTTCACAAGGAACAACTGAGCAATCTACTCCAGTACCTTCACAAGGAACAACTCAGCAATCTACCCAGGAGAGAAGCAAAATTTCTAGCCAGAAGTCAGCTAAAAAGTCAACTGTCAAGTCAAATGTCAAATGGAAAGGGAACATACAAGGCAGCAGTTAAAAAGTCATAGTTTGACTTTTTTGTGATAAATGGACATGTTTGACTTTTTTGTGGTCTTTATGACCTTTTTGTGTTGTTGGCTGTTTGGAGAACTTTAAGTTATGTAATAACTCTCTAGGATAACTTGTGGTGATGTTATAACTCTTTAGGGTAACTTTTGGTAATGTTATAACTGTTGGTTATGTAATGGTATTGATGTGTTAAAAATGCAACATATAAATTTCATCAAATGAGGCATAAAACTAACCCTTTTTAGTACTAATGTTGGAAAAAGTGTGCTTTTGTCTTCCTTTTGTATTTTCAGGATTAAATGAGCTCAAATTAACAAAAGAAGCAAAAAGACATCAAAATCTAACATAAATACAAGAAAAGGAACAAGACGTGACATGCCCGACCCCACGACAGCATCTTCCCAAGCAAACCAAGAGATCAGAAGCCTGAACACGCCCCGTGCTCAGCCAGCACGGGGGCGTGCCCAAGTGTCAGCAGAAAAGACAAAGTGGTAGAAGCTTCTATTGTCCACCACGGGGCCGTGCTCAGCGGACACCGGGCCGTGGTCAACTATAAGATTCGCACAATCCAGCAAATCTGCATAGTACAAAGATTCTTCTGCACCACGGGGTCGTGCTCAGCGGACACGGGGGCGTGGTCAACTAAAAAGACAAAACTGCATTTAATGAAGAAAGAGAAGGATGTGGACACGGGGCCATGCCCACTGGACACAGGGCCGTGCCCGAGCTTCTGTTCAGCCTATAAATAGAAGTGCTTGGATCAAGCTCAAACCATCCCTTGGCACACCACCTCTCTCACACTTCACCCACCACCCACCACCACCATAACACCATCATCCACCACCATCATCCATTGTCCATCGTAGAGTGTGTGAGTCGTCTCGGGATCCAAGATTGATCGTAAGAGTTCTTGACAATCAAGGCCATGTTTGCCTAAGTCTCTTACATCACTTGGTGAAGACAAAGTGTCTACTGTAATACTTTTTATTTTTAATCTTTTGCACTTTTTATTTGGTTTTGTATTAATGACTTTAATAACTAGTTGCTTATGTTGAAGGTGATCTTTTCTTATCGTTTGTCCGTGGTGTCTTGGCATTATTTTACTGTCTATATAAAATAAAAGATTTTCACCATTCATATCTCCACGGTCTATATGGAGGTATGTTGGCTACCTGGTCGGGGGTTAAGGGAACGGTTTGGTAAAGGTCTTGCCATTGTTCAGCGTTTAGAGGTCCTGCAATGGACCTGGGTCAAATTTAGTAGGACCTCCTTCAATACTTCACGGTATTGGATGGCGGGGGTCTAAACTCTTTGATCCCCTCATAAGTTAACTACTATTAATACTATAACCCGGCTATTTAGGACTGTATCCCTGCTGACTCAGACTACTTAGTCGAGGGTAACGTCACCTCCAAAAGAGGGGCCTACCATAATTTGCATTAATAAGTTAATTAATTATCTTCCAAAAATCCACCCTTTTAGGATTGTATCCTTGCTGACTCAAACTACTGGGGTGAGGGTAACGTCACCTTCAAAAGAGGGGCCTACTACAATAACTAAGATAATCTCTTAATTATGTGGAAATAATCAAAGGTTACACTAGATACGAGTCAGAACCAAGTGATTCATCTTGTCTATCTGTTTTTCTTTTTATTTTATTTTCAACATTTTAGTTAGTTTTTATTTTTCTTGGTTTAAAACATTTTTCTAAACTTTTTTATTTGATTAGACGTTGAGGATAAACCGGTACTAAAAGCTCTTGTGTCCTTGGACGACCTCGGTATCTTGCCAACACTATACTACGCTCACGATGGGTGCACTTGCCCATATGTGTGTTTAGTGTTAGTAAAATATCGTGTTTTATAAATTTAAAACTTGGCTAAAAATAAGTGTTAAAGGGGCTTAAAATATACACCTAATATATATAACACTTCACACGCATCAGTATAAGTCTTGTTTATGGTCTTTATGCATTTTGGTTGATTGGTCATTATACTATGCAGTTTTGGTCATTATATAGTGCAGATTTGGTCATTACAGCTTGGACAACATACACAGATTTGGACACTTGCAGTTTGGACACTTGCAGTTTGACCCATATGCATTGTGCAGTTTGGACACTTGCAGTTTTGACCCATATGCATTGTGCAGTTTGGACACTTGCAGTTTTGACCCAGATGTGCAGCTATATGTGCAGACCCATTAGAGGTATGTTTCTTATTATATCATGACCTTTGACATTTGTTGGTCAAATTAAAGTTTGGATATGTTGACTAATCTGGTAATATCAATACATGTGCAGATATATACAATCAAGGAGTAGGATTTTGCATTAAATTCCATCAAAAGTCAAAAGTGTACAATTACAACAAGAACACAGTTCATACTACCTAAACATATACAACACTATGCTAATGCCAATAAACAAGGTTAACACATATTGCTTGTTCCATTTCGACTCTGTTCCAGATATCTTTGCTTTCAACAACCTATTCTCTTCTACTAAGACCATGTTTTCATATTTCAGGTCTTCTGAACTGAACCTGCACTGGGATGCATGTTGGTTGAACATTTTGTTGACATCTTCTTTCCATAAGAAGAACTTGCAGTCTGATCTCTGCAAAAGCCAACAACACCTCTGTTAATCAATCAATTCAATTCAAGAAAAATACTTGGAGTTAAGGTGGAACATACCGGCCAATGAGAGCATCCATAGAATTGTTGACCTTGCCGCACACTTTTCCGTCCAACAACTCGAACAACTGCTACAACATCATGATGGCAGTACACATTACCCTCCAAATCAACCTTAAACAATTTAGGGTTTCTGGATACTGTGGATGAAGACGTAGAAGAGGAGCTCATTTTGATTCAAGATTAGGGCTTGTTCTTCACGAAAATCGACCGGATCGTATGTTGATGATGGATTTGCTCCAAGGTGCGTCTGATTTGCTCTATGAGTTAGGATTAGGGTTTACAGAATGAGTTTATTAGTGACTGGGGGTTTTAAAGAAGGTGAATGAGTATACTTGACACGTAGGAATGTCACATCAGATTAAATTGCCACATAGGCCAATTTTAGTAACCTGGTTAGTGAATATTTAACGAAGGGGTGCCATGACAATCGATGTGTTAAGTTGGGAGTGTTCTGAGCCAAAGTGAAAGTTGAGAGTGCCATCGGCCAAATGGGCATAGTTGGGGGTGTTTAAATCCATTAACCCATCATTATAACATAAACAATTTTAATTTTATAATTCATATGGCACGTGTTTCATTGCATGCGAAAGAAATCCCATAGGTTTCTTTTTAAAGTTTTACAAAGCTTACTTAATGAAAGAGTAATTACTATTTTCGTCCTTGTGTTTTGTTAAAAATCACTATTTCAATCCATTAGTTTAAAAATTACGATTTCAGTCCCTGTGGTTTCACTTTCGTAACCATTTCAGTCCCTCTGGTTTTACTTTCGTAACCATTTCAATCCATTTATTCTGTCAGTACAGGGACTGAAATGGTTACGAGGTGGACTGAAATGGTTACGAAAATAAAACCACAGAGACTGAAATCGCAATTTTTAAACTAATGGAGTGAATAGTGATTTTTGACAAACCACATGGACGAAAACAATAATTAACTCCTTAAAGAAACATAGATTAAAACATATGGGATAAGATCACTATTTTCCCATTAGATTTTAAGTGAGGAAATCATCTTTTTAAAGAGGTCGTGTGTGTATTTAAAGTAGGGCTGTAAACGAACCGAACGAACACGAACAAGGCCTTGTGCGTGTTCGTTAAGGAAATAAATGTGTTCACGAACGGTTCATGAACACTTACCGAACGAGATTTTATGTTCGTGTTCGTTCATTAAGGAAATGAGCATGTTCGCGAACGGTTCACGAACACAAACGAACACAAACAAACACAAATAAATTTGGCGAACGCGACGAAGGATAAAGATAGATGGCCCAGAGAGTAGCACTCGAACTTGCATCCCTTATTGTGGAACGGAGGTCGATCGTATTCGCCGATGTAAACAATAAGAAATGAAAGGGGAATGATGCATAAAGAAGGTGAAAGTGAGTTTTCTAGTTTAATTGTTAGGGTAATAAAATAAATAAAAGTTTAATAATATAAAAAGTACAAATAAAATATAAAAAGTACAAAGATCTTCAATTAAAACACAAATATACGAATATAAACGAACGCAAATCAACGAAAGTTCATTAACATGTTCACAAACACGTTCACGAACACCTTACCGAACGTTCACGAACACAATCGAACGAACGAGACCTCTGTTCATGTTCGTTCATTTAACTAATCGAACGAAATTTCTTGTTCATGTTCGTTCGTCTATTAAACGAACGAACATAAACGAACTTCCCGCTGAACGGTTCAGCTGTTCGCTGAACGTTCGGTTCATTTACAGCCCTAATTTAAAGTGACACAAAGGCCCATAATAGTTTTAACTTGGTCAGAACTAAATCGCATTAATGGGCTTAGTCGATACTAATTCTGAGGTTTTTGACAGGCCCATAATAGTTTTAACTTGATTTCGTCTTTTGTTTTGCAATATGCACACACAATTGATAGAAACTATCATTTATTAAAAAAAAATAGCTAATAATTCTTGAGACTCATAACTTATTCCCAATAAGTTATATAAATTTAAAAATGCATTTAAAGGTTAGAAAACCAAATTAACAATTTTTACCACTTAATATCCCTAAATTCAATAGGTTTTATTCTTAGTAGTTTTTATACCAAATAAAACATTGAAATTACTAGTCCAAAGGATACGAAAAAGAGCATTTAATTTTTTTGCTTTGGCCAACTAGGTAGCAGTGGAGCGGTTAGGGAAAGAATTGGTGTTCCTTGTGACCCAGGTTTGATTCCTACTCTCATTATTTTCTGCGGCATCCATGTGAAGAGCGAATACAGGTGGCCCCGGTTCGACTTGGATAGGAGGCGATGTTCTACCAATTATTCTACTGTGGTGCCTTCGGGCGGGTAGAGGTCGGGTTTTCGCGCATCTGGGGAGAGCCAAGGGGCTGGCGGCGGTCGAGTAGTCGACCTTGGCCACAACGCCCAGTGTCACGGTGGTTGGCACATCGTTCCTTGCCGTTCAAAATTTTTTTTTATTGGAATTAATTACTGTTTTCGTCCCTGTGGTTTGTCAAAAATCACTATTTCAGTCCATTAGTTTAAAAATTGCGATTTCAGTCCCTATAGTTTCACTTTCGTAACCATGTGAAGGAAACGGCGCTTAAGTGATAGAAATAATTTTCAAACCCTAGTAAATTAATGGGTCACATATGAGGTAATAATAGATATGTATAGTTGGGCTTTGCAATAAAGTAAAATTATATTGTATATGAACTCTTTTTATAACATCTAAGAATACATATAAATAGTAAATACGTTGTGAATGTAAATAAGAATATTAATGAAGTCTATTAGGTGGAAAACATAATTAAAATAAATAACTGAGCATAATTATGATTAGAGAACTTTAGTTATAAAACTAATAATTTTGTATATTTTTAAAAGTATATATTTTATCATCCGGTTCTTAAATCCGGTTCGACCGGTCCGACCGATTCGACCAGTGGACCAGTAAGATGATCGGTTCGTTGTCCAGTCCGGTTATAAAAACATTGCCTAGAATAGTTAAGCCGTACGTGACAAAATGGTTGTTGACTTGTTTAGTTTCATTGAAATTTCCCTTTCCCTCGTATATATTTAGTTTTCGAAAGAATAATACTAATTCATCTAGATGTCATATAATACTTCAGGATATATATTTCTGTAGTTTTTTTATGCTATTTTATAAGTCATATTAGTATGTATTATTAATTTTATATAATTCTTTGTATTCCATTAACTAGTATTATTAATTTTATAAGTCATATTAGTATGTATTATTAATTGTAAATTACTATATGATAAAATGAAAAGTGAATGAACAGTGCCATTTTTCATTCACTTTTCATTTTTTAATTCTATGTGATTATTAATTCTTTATTTATTATGTTTCATTTTTTAATTCTATGTGATTATTAATTCTTTATTTATTATGTGATTTTTTTTTATATTGGGCAATACCTTATATTCATTTATTATACTATGAGGTATGGGGCGAGGGTTTGGCCGTGGTTTGGGTACAAATGCCCAAGTCACCACCCCGGGTAGGTTTAGGTTTTGGCGTAGCCCCTTGGGCGGGAGTTTCAGCCCGGGCGTTGGGCATGCCTAGCGGTCCTCCGTGACCTGCTCTCATTGGTTGGGTTGGCTAGGCCATAGCGGCTAGGATTAAATTTTAAAAAATAACCGTTTGGCTTATATTCATTTATTATACTATGAGGTATGGGGCGAGGGTTGGGCCGTGGTTTGGGTACAAATGCCCAAGTCACCACCCTGGGTAGGTTTGGGTTTCGGCGTGGCCCCTTGGGCGGGAGTTTCAGCCCGGGCGTTGGGCATGTCTAGCGGTCCTCCGTGGCCGGCTCTCATTGGCTGGGTTGGCTAGGCCATAGCGGCTAGGATTAAATTTTAAAAAATAACCGCTTGGCCAAGCCAAACGGTTCACCCAAGTCACTATAAAACCCCCCAACCCCACCGCCTGTCCACATCGCTACCCCAACCCTTCACTCCACCTACCCGAACCCGCTACCCACACTTGATACCGGCACAACGCGATGAAGGGCCGCCAACCCGGTGAGACCCGTTCTGACCGGAAGCTTTCGCTAGCTACCGGCACAACGTGGGGAACGACCGGCACAATTTAAACGCGTGAACACAAGTGGCGCGAGCTACGACCGAAGCTCGACCGTTTTAAAGCCTACTATGATAGCGTCCTGGGTGGTGATATAACTCACGAAAATCGGGTGGCGGTGGCCAACATCGAGTTCCGGGGCAAGGAGCGGAAGTCGTTTAACAAGCTCGCCCTGTTCGAAATCTACCTAACGCTTTAGGCTTTTTTTTTCTTAACCAACCCAACACGTCACTCACCAGCGGGGAGGCTCGAAGTCCACGTGTCAACCCATGCCCCAAACATGAATCCTGTAATTTTTACAGTGATTAAGTGGTGAAACAAGAGTTAGGGTCTACGTTCGGTCTTTGCAAGAAGTGAAACAGTTAAAAGAAGAGTTGCAGGATGATGTCGGTCGAATACACCAATGTCTTTCGCGCAACGCGCGTCATTGAAAAACACTAGTTGCACGTAACAGACTAAACAGAGGAAGGCTTAATTGGGCCTAACATGACCTATGAAAGCTTGCTGAAGCCCATTAAAGATATGGGACTTTTTGTATTTATATTTACGTTTTGTTTTATATTTATTAATTAAAGGCTTTTAAATGAAAAAATAAACAATTATGGAAAGTGACAAAAATGCCCTTCAGTTAACTTTGTTTTTTAGATGGAGTAACAATGTGATCAAAGTGACAAAAAAAATGGAAAACTCAGGGATCTAGAGGAAAAAAAAAACTATTTGGACTAAAATGACAATTTGGGACAAACCTCCAGAGACTAAAATAGCAATTTACTCTAACGATAAATAGGGTGTGAATTCATGATAAGCTACGAAAACACGAGGTGAGTTTAAGTTTAGTCCAGACAGGTTTGTTTTAATTTTGGGTTTGGAGTCAGGAAAACTTATATTTAAGTGGGTCTATTTTCGGGCAAGCCTAACAGACTCATGAGTTTGAATAGTATAACTTCATTTCGAGATTTATTTTACTTACGATTAAAGTGGTTCCAACTCAAAAGTTAAAATATGATTAGATTTTATTGTTCATATAATTTTTTTTAGAAAGAGTTAATTACTGTTTTCGTCCCTGTGGTTTGTCAAAAATCACTATTTCAGTCCATTATTTTAAAAATTGCGATTTCAGTCCCTGTGGTTTCACTTTCGTAACGATTTCAGTCCACCTCGTAACCATTTCAGTCTCTGTACTTAACAGAATAATTGATTGAAATGGTTACGAAAGTGAAACCACAGGGACTGAAATAGTTACGAAAGTGAAACCACAGGGACTGAAATCGCAATTTTTAAACTAATGGACTGAAATAGTGATTTTTGACAAACCATAGGTAAAAAACAGGAATTAACTCTTTTAGAAAAATATGTTTTTTTGTCTTTATATAAGGTTAGACGAATCATGTTTGTGTCAACTTATGAAGAGGTAACTTGTTCACAATAAAACATATAGAATTACCATATAACTAGTGATATAATATGATAGCTGCCATCTCACGATTCTTGCGTTTATGGACCGAAGGAAAATAACTCCAAACCTTCTCATTCATTTGGTCTAATGAATTCGATAAGTGGACATATAAGATGACTATTTTGCTATCCGTTGCAATTTTAAAAACAGTAATAATAATTTATAGCATAACGCAAAACAACTATACCATACAAAAATGTTCTTAGTGGGCCCACTAACATCTCGAGTAGAGGTGCACAAAACTAGGATTTGTTTTTCAAAACAAGTCCCAGATTGGAACTGGTTCTGGTTCCAGTCAAAGGGGTACTGGTTGGATCGGGTTCACGTATGGAACAATTTTTGGAGAGGGGATTGATCGGTTTAGTTCCGTTTCTAGATTCGGACCGATCCTGTTAGGGTATAATCAGGTTAGAACTGGTTTCAAATCATAAGACATGGAGATGATGAATAACCAGCGGGTAGGGTTGGTATGAAACCGGTACCAAGCAATACCAGATTCGGTTCCTAAACCATTTTTTTGCACCTCTAACCTCAGTTGGGTACCTCGGCTTGTGGGTGCTTAAAACATAATTACTTGGTTAACTACGAAAAGGCTTGTAGCCTAGCGGTATATCCCACCCCATGAGATTGAAGGTTCAAGTTCCTTGCTGCACAATAGGTGTAGTTTTAAATGTAGAGTAAACTTCCGTTTTGCTCCCTGTGATTTGGTCACTTTAATGGTTTCGCCCCAAACCTTTAAAAATAGCCAGTTTACTCCCTGATCTATGTAACTTATCATCATTTTGCTCCGCGCCTCTAACTCCATCCAAATTGTTTATTAAAAATAAGGGTATTTTACTAATTTTCTATATAAGTATTTAATTAATTATTATTATTAATTTCAAAAATCCATTCTTATATTAAAAATGAAAATAAAAAAATAAAAACATAAGTATTCTTATTATTAGTAATCTACACACACATTACCAAATAATCCCTCTACCCTTCTTTCTAGTATCTACCGTAACACACTATCACCACCACACCTCCCTTTTGCCCTGCCACCACAGCCACCTCCTGGGACAACCACCACAACCACCTCCTACAAACACCACCACAACCATCTCCTACGACCACCGAAACCACCCCTATCCGACCACCCCCGTCATCACCATCCAGCCGCCACCACCTGCCATCACCACGACCTGCTACCGTCACCCGCCTAAGATCTCAGATCCAAACTTGTTGGAAAAAATACAGTTAATGTAATAGCTTCTGGAGCCTTTGATGTGAATCACAAAGATGAACTCTTTGATGGAAAGGTATCGTGCTCTTTATTTTGCTCAGATCCAAACGGTGATTGAACTGAGATTAGCCCTAACCCTAGGTTGATTGTGATGATTTTAAAGGTGAAGTGGTGAAGAGTTTGTTGTTGGTTTCGGCTTTCTGTTTTATGAAGATGGGATTTGGGGAAAAAGGGATTTCAAATTTATGTTTTGTTTGTTGTGCATCTTCTTCTGATCGTCTTGAAGATGAATAGACTAATTCACAAATTCCCATCAGTTTGCTTCTGATGGTTTGGAATCTGACAGGCGGTGTAATGATGGCAGGTGGTTGGTGAGGCAGTGGTGGTTGGTGGTGAGGGGGTGGTGGCAGTGAGGTGGTGGGTGATTGTTTATGGTGATGGAGAAGAGAGGGTATGTATAATATATATATAAGTGTCCGCTAAAATAAGAACCACCTCGAGTTGTAAGAACAGTGAGAACTACTTGATCCGGGGCGAGGTGGACCAATTTTTTTTTCATAAACGTAGATGCATGTATTATAACAACATTTGTAAAAAAAATTCAAAAAAAAAAAAGTCGTGTGTGTAGTTTTGAGCACCACAAGTTTGTGTTTACGGGTACCGTAAATTTTCCGGTTAAATTTACGGTACCCGTAAACACAAACTTGTGGTGCTCAAAACTACACACACGACATTTTTTTTTTTTGAATTTTTTTTACAAATGTTGTTATAATACATCGATCTACGTTTATGAAAAAAAAATTTGGTCCACCGCGCCCCCTACGGTGTAGTTCTCACGGTTCTTACAACTCGAGGTGGTTCTCATTTTAGCATTCCCCTATATATATATATATATATATATATTAATAATTTATAGTTAAATATAAATTACCAAAGTACCCTTATTTTATACTTGAAATTACCAAAATACCCTTTCAGTTAACATACAATATGGATGGAGTTAAGTCCGTGGAGTAAACTTGCGATAAAACCGAAACATCAGGGAGTAAATTGACTATTTTTAAAGGTTTTGGGCAAAACCATTAAAGTGACCAAACCACAGGGAGCGAAACGGAAGTTTACTCTTAAACGTATGATTGGAATATGTGTGAATTACCTAGTAAAAGAAAAAAACATCGGTTAGCTTTATTTTTTTTAATAGAGTTAATTACTGTTTTCGTCCTTGTGCTTTGTCAAAAATCACTATTTCAGTCCATTAGTTTAAAAATTGCAATTTTAGTCCCTGTGGTTTCAATTTCGTAACCATTTCAGTCCTTGTGGTTTCACTTTCGTAACCATTTCAATCCATTTATGCAGGTAGTACAGGGACTTAAATGGTTACGTGGTGGACTGAAATAGTTACGAAATTGAAACCACAGGGACTAAAACCGCAATTTTTAAACTAATTGACTGAAATAGTGATTTTTGATAAACCACAGGGACAAAAACAGTAATTAACTCTTTTTAATAATACCACAGCCGGTGACGGACCCAGGATATTTTTACAATGGGGTCCATTTTTTCGGTATTCAAAATTTTCATAACAAAACGTTAAAATTTTCGGGTCGGGTCAGAGCGAGGTTTGAATTAGATTTAAAAAAACAGAAAGAAAAAACGGGTTATACAAGGATTGAACCCATGACCTCTTGTTGGTAAAAATATCGGTTTGCCGCTACACCAGCTTTCCTCTTCATTTTTTGGTGTCCACCTAATTATATTTATGGGATCGTTATAAAATTTAATATACCGGATCTACTAATTTTTTTAAAAACATTGAGGTCCGGGGATCTCGACCCTTTCAGTGTGAGTCCACCCCTGACCACAGCTGTAAAAAACAATAAGAAAAATGAACTTCGTATCTTTAAAGAGCAAGAAAAAAAATAAACTTAGTATTTTTTTAATCAGAAAACGAGTTTATCTTGACCTTCTCCACTATGTTTGCTATTGACATGGTGTTACAATTAGATATTTTTTTTCCTTCAGGTCTCAAGTTTGAGTTTTAGGTGATAGAGGTTTCTTATTGAATAGTTTAAATTGAGGATCTATTGTGCGAGTGGTCTCTTTAGCGCAGACCCGGTTAAAACAACGTATGCTAGACCTCCCGACATTCCGAATAATTCACACCTTTCAAGAAAAAAAACACTTTGTCGATTAGCTAATGAAACCCGTATGCTGGCGAAGGTGGTTCGTTGGTTAGGACCAATTGACACATGTAACCACAATTGAAGTCGTAACATGGAGGCTATACCCCATTGACAATAATTAATATAAAGTCTCCATTTTTGAATAACTACATGATAGAAAACGACCCATAAAGTGTCCATGCCTTGAGTTGTTCATCTACTCCTAACTTTATCATGTTTTTTTTTTTTTTTTAACTTATTTGCAAAATAAAGTGTTAAAATATTTATACTTTAACGTGTAAGTTAAAAGTTTAATTATCATATGATTATGAATAAAATAATGACTTCTACTTTTATCACGAACCAAATATAATATAAACTAGTGCTTTAGATTCCGCGCGTTGCGCGTTGCGCGTTAGATGTTTTTGTTTTTTAAATCTGATCAAGCCCTTATCATTCCATACTGTTTTGCAGTCAACATTCCCAAATCTGGAAATGCTAGCCAGTCATCGAAAATAATAAGAGACGATGGCGCTTCCAATGTTTAGATGCCGGAAGACTTTGACGTGAGTAGACTTTATAAGAGAAGATCCACCGAGTAATGAAAAGTGGGAACTCCAAAAGAGAAGAGAGAGTACAGAGAAAGTTGTTTACACTAAACGAAAGTCCAGTCATTTACTACTTATTAGATTTGTTTACATACTACACAAAACGGTAAACGGCCTACATTTCGGACTTGTGTACATATTAAGGCATTTTATGCAAAATGGAAAACGGGTTCATTTGCTTTGTTTGACCCCCCATGCTTTCATTGGTGACTTAGTGCTTCAGTTGGTTGTGTCATCATCTCGTGTTTTCTTCGACGGCATAGCTTCAGGACCTGTAGTTAATAATGGTTTAGACATGATGTTTGATGAGAGTATAAGCATGTTTTTATAAGTTATTTTGTCGTATTGTATTGTATGGTGCTATGTGGAGATAAAACTGAATCAATACGGCAATGACTATAGTTTTGCAAATTATACCAGCATTGCATTATATGTGGGTGTACCTAAAAATGAATTGTGGAATTATGAAAATGGTTCATAGGGCTGTTTTTTTTAGCCAAAACCCGAAACCCGACCCAAATTTAAGGTCACCCGAACCCGAATGAGCGAATCCCCGAAAAACCTGAACTCGACTAACGCGAACTTTAAATGGTTTGGTTACTGGGACAGTTACCGGGACAGTTTTTAACGAAACCCGAACAGAAGCCGAACATTTATTGTTTTTTGGAGTCTTTAATGGAACACAAGTTTTGAGACTTTTAAATACTTTGATGATGTTTTTAAAGTAATAATAACAATTTTGATGATATTTTGGGGGAAAAAAAATTTATTTCATTTTACATCTAAACCTGGGAACCGAATAACTCGACCCAAACTAACCCGAACCTGAATTACCCAAACCCGACAAACTCGAACTTTAAAAAGGGTTGGTTTCGAAACTTGAAGAAATAACCAGATGAACACCCTTAATGGTTCATGGGTAGATCTATTGAACTATAGTTTACCAAGTCAACTAGTATTGCATTATAATATGAAAAAGCTGCCGATGAACACCCTTAATGGTTCATGGGTAGATCTATTGAACTATAGTTTACCAAGTCAACTAGCAATGCATTATAATATGAAAAGGCTGCTGAAATTTGTGTACCTTCGAGCATGTTCAGTGAACGCTTTGCAGAGGATGTGTTTTGTATTTTTGGTGGCGGTGTTACTGGTTTTGGGGTTAGTATAGGAGGTGTGCTGGTAGAGGTGTAGTTTGTTTGTGGCTGAAGGTAGTTTGCGCTGTTGACAGTGCAGCGTATTGAACGGTTTTTGAGATCTTGTTCGGCCTGAATCTGGAACTGTGCTTCCCTGTTTTTCATCGACTGGAGTAGCTGGGTTTGGTTCTCTTTGGTTAGTGTCTCTTCATATGTTTGTTTCAGAAGAAGATGCAATATCTGCTGAAGACGACACAAGACGTGGTCGTTTGGAACGTGGATGCTGGGACGATAAATAGATGTCAAAAGTGACCATACAATACCTCTAAACATAGGAACACCCCTAATAAACATTCAAAAATGTATGTATTTTTTTTTCTACAAGGTAAAAGCGAACAATGTATCTTACTTAGCATACCTGCATCAAACGACTTATAAGAACCTCTAATGTATCAAGAAAATGCGTACAGAACCTGTATAAGATAATAACAAATTATCAGTTTATATAGCGATATATGTAAATATTAACGCATTCATTTAGCTATGCCAGTTAAAGAAGGAATTAAAAAGCATATGAAGAAAAATAAAATTAAATTAAAGAAACTATATATAAAATAGCCGTACCGAAAAATCGCCATCTACACGTCCTAATACTGATATAAAGGTTCATATAAGTTCTTTCTAGTATGGTTATGGAATAGACTGATTTGTGCTTATATAATATGTTTTCAATTTCCTTTCCCCCCCCCCCCCCTCGAGTTCGAATCCACGCGCATGCGGGCTGTTTCGACCCTTCGCCCGGAGGCTTTGCATACATTTGCACGCCCCGCATTTCGAACCGGCGTCACTCGGGCAGGAACCCCAGTCGAACATATAGCATGGAAAAAAAAAATTGGCCCCGAGTTCGAATCCACGCGCATGCGGGCTGTTTCGACCCTTCGCCCGAAGGCTGTGCATAAATTTGGATGTCCGCGTTTCGAACCGGCGTCACCCGGGCAGGAACCCCGAAGGGTAAAGCTTCCCACCTCTCCGCAAACCAATTGGTCTGTGGGTCATTGGCATAATCCGAATCGACCTCCAAATATATATATTGGTGTTTATAACATTCATAATGAGTTTTTTTTATTGATTTTGTTGTGTAACTATTTCAAAAATATTCTGTATGTAATAATGTATCTTACTTAACATACCTGCATCAAACGACTTATAAGAACCTCTAGTGTATCAAGAAAATGCGTACAGAACCTGTATAAGATAACAACAAATTATCAGTTTATATAGCGATATTTGTAAATATTAACGCATTCATTTAGCTATGCCAGTTAGAAAAAATTAAAAAGCATATGAAGAAAAATAAAATTAAATTAAAGAAACTATATATAAAATAGCCGTACCGAAAATCGCCAAATATCGGCACCGGAACCCGTACCGAACCCGAAAACACCGGTACCGAAAACGTAAGGGTTGGATAACTTTAGAAATTAATTTATACTATAGGCCAACAAAAGTTATATACAATTATATATAAAATAATAAGTAAATATGTATCATTTTAATTCGAATTTCAAATCGAATAAAAAATTATGAATTTGTATTTTACTCTCTTAAAATAATTTCATCCTCCCCATGTTTTTCTTTTCGAGGCTGTGTCGTTGTTTGACATCGATCAAAAACAATAAAAATGAAAATCAAGATCGGTTCCGATAACACCAATACCGATGTTGTTCGGTCGAAATTGGTTTAGTCTGTCACAACATTAGTATACACTTGCTATAGCCAGCTTATTATGCATATTTTATGTTTGTTCGGTCGAAATTGATTTAGTCTGTCACAACATTAGTATACACTTGCTAGAGCCAACATAAATCTCTCATTAGTCATTGGTCTAGCATGAATCAACCATATCGATTCCATCCATACATTATCTTTGCATATTGACCCCCAAGTAAACACATCAATAAAGTGATTCGACCTCTGCCCTTTTAAGACAATGATTTAACGTGTTTAAGAAAAAAAAAAAAATTGTGTGATCAAAGCTCATGTAATAATCTATCACTACTGAAAAAAAAGTTGTGTATTTTTTTTTGGACAGCAAACAGCTCACTTGGCTAGGACCGCTGCGACCTAGCCCCCCCCCCCCCCCCTCGAGTTCGAATCCACGCGCATGCGGGCTGTTTCGACCCTTCGCCCGGAGGCTTTGCATACATTTGCACGCCCCGCGTTTCGAACCGGCGTCACCCGGGCAGGAACCCCAGTCGAACATATAGCATGGAAAAAAAAATTTTGGCCCCGAGTTCGAATTCACGCGCATGCGGGCTGTTTCGACCCTTCGCCCGAAGGCTGTGCATAAATTTGGATTTCCGCATTTCGAACCGGCGTCACCCGGGCAGGAACCCCGAAGGGAAAACCTTCCCACCTCTCCTTCCTAAGATCCCTCCCCGAAGGGAAAACCTAAATACTTCCTAAGATCCCTATGACACCCCCAAAAGTATAGTAACAGGATCAAAAATTAGTGATCAGTTAACTATCCGGTGACAAAACACACTACGTGTTAAGTTGGGGGTGACGGACGTCAAAATGATAGTTGGGGGTAACAGCAGCCAATAGCCAATAGTTTGGGGTATCCAATAACCCTTTAAAAATGATTTATGGTGTATCTTTGTTTGTTAGTCATTATCCTATCTCTAGTTAGTTAGTTAGTTATTAATTAGTTGGTTAGCTTTATCATTATCCTTTAATATAATCTCTGAATCTCTATATAAAGAGGTCTTGTTTTCAGTTATTTAATTATAATACACACAAAATAATATGCACCAATATCGTTTTGTTCTTCGTTTCAATTTTTTTTCACTCATACGAGTTATAATAAATGTTCTGTGTGCGTTGTTGGTTCATATTTAACCACGTATAATCGATCCTGCAGGTGATGAGCTTACAGGAGGAGATAGATCAGCTAGTGAATTACATGATGGGTTATTCTTCATTCGGACTGCCGAATCATGCAAGTTTACAAGATATAGATAACATGAATGATGGGTTACCGATCTCTTTTCAGTTCAATAATGATACTACCAACTGTGATAATCTAAATCAACAGACTCCGCCCTTGTCTGCTGCGCCACAAGTTTCTTGTTCGTTGGGCGATTTGGAGGGCCAAAACGCTTCTCATCACAGTTTTCTGGACCATCCAATGATGGAAAATGGTTGTGATATCTTGAACATATAGTGCTTTTGAATTCTTAAAATTTAAGTGGCACATGTTTATTAGCATAATAGGAACAATCTTATTTGATGTATAAACCAGTTGCATGCTTTGCAGCTTTTGCAAACAACCTGTAAGATACCATGAAAAGTGTGTAATAAAAAGACGTCATATTTTCTAAAATCTGAAGGATTTATGAGACACATTTTTATATTTTATCATATAAGTGTCATAATAAAAAAACAAAAAATAAATCAAACACTGAGTACACCATGAAAATATGCATGTCATCTTGTATATATGTCATATTATATTTTCTAAACACCCTAACTATATGTTCCTCTTTTTCTCCCTTAGCCTCATTGAAAGTACCCTAGCCTCCTCCTCCATAACTCTCCCGTCTCCCGTAACCAGTCACCGGCCGGCCTCGACCTCCAGCAGGTCTCCGCGTGCAACACTCTCCCCCCTCTCCTTTCTCCGATTTCATTCCTAATATTGTCTATGAGGACCTAGCATCGGCTAGCATTTGTCCTAATTGATCATGGCTTCGAAGCACAAGCACTGTCGACAAGTCCCATTCGGATTGGGGGCATCTCGTCTTGGGCTCTTGTCAGTTGGGCTCCTCAATAGGCCCAAAGCTTGTTATTTTACTTGTAAGAAAGAACGAGAGAAAGGGCGGGAACAAGGCAATCATATCTCTTGCAGAGAGCATTAAATGCCTGCATGTGAGAGCTGGTCATCGCCGGAAAAAGGTACGAGGACAGAACAGCTTTTAATAAATGCTCAAGGCATCAAGCCGGTGGGGATTAGACACGTGTCTGAGTCTTCCCAAGATGTCATTATACCGTTAGATGGCATCGAAGCTCCCGTCAGAGAGATAAGTCATCTCTATTATATAAGGTGAGCTCAAGATCATCCCAAGTAAGCATTCAATACCGATTACACTACACACACCACATTTAATCCGTACATTCTCCGAGTTACATTCAAGGCTTTTGCCTAGAATTCACACCAAGGGATATTCCGGCGATTGCAAACTCGCCGGAATAAACTCCATCTTCTCCGGCAAGCTTTCTTATTCTCACGCCGGGGCTTGGTCACGGATCCCCCCCCCCCCCGGGGTCCTCCGTGGCGAGGCTAACAGTGTTTTGTTTTGTAGGTCGACAAGAGAGATCCGTTACAACGTTGATGAGCCCCGTTGACTTCATACCGGAAATCAGGGACTCGACAAGTACATTAACAGTGGCTGTGTGCCACGGTTCTCGACCAGATGTAACTGAAGAAATCGATGTTCTTTCACTATTTCGATTTGGATATGAGCTGGTCAAATTGTAAACCCAATCTGGAGTTGTAACATCCCGCCTCTCGTACCACAAATATTGTTTGCTTTTCCCCCAATGGGTTACCCATCCAAGAATTTTTGGATTTGTTTGTGGTTGCCCCGGTGGAGATTTCCGAGGAGGCCACTTCTCCTTTTACTATTCCCACATGAGCACGCTTAACTGTGGAGTTTTTATGTGCTCCACAACCAACTAAGCCCAAAAACGCGTTGGTGATTTAAGAGACAGAACATTCTTTATGAACCAGGATCTCTCCTTGCCACAGTCAATGTGGGATTTGCCTAGAGTGTTACAATGGTCCATGTTAATATGTTATCATTACAATCACCCCTAGGGACTCATCGTCCTCGATGAGGTTTGCCCCACCATTCTGAACATCACAGGAGTGGCTCTGATACCGTTTGTAACATCATGTCTCTCGTACCACAAATATTGTTCGCTTTACCCCAGATTGTTGCACATCTAGGAACTTACGAATTTGTTTTTGGTTGCCCCGATGGAGACTTCCCAGGAGGTCACTCATCCTAGTACTACTCTCACCTGCGCACGCTTAACTGTGGACTTTTCATGTTCCGCAGCCAACTAAGCTCAAAACGCGTTAGTGATTTAAGAGGCAGGGCAATCCTTCTGAACCAGGATCTCTCCTAGCCACGATCGATTTGGGATTTGTGTAGAGTGTTACAATGGTCCATGTTAATCTGTTAATATTCTCGGTAGTCAGTATCATTACAGGAGTTGTCTATTCGCCACGAGAAATGGAGGAACAACTTGGATCCGAAATGTAAAAAATCGTTGAGTAATGACTGACACTACCACCCTTAATCGTTCATGTGGCAACAAAATCTTTTTTTTAAATAATATTTCATTTATCATTTAATTTGATTGTTCTTTAATAACTTGCATTTGTTAACTAAAAAAATGATTAAATATGTAGTTGTGTTTAAGGGTTTTTTTTCAACATTATGATATAGCACTTTATTGAAAACGGAGTTGTATTCAAAATAAAATAATTTTTAATGTCAAAACTATCTGAGTACTAGTATTGTACCACTACCAAATTGTTACTGATCAAACAACATTGATGACGGTAATAATTCTTTTTGCATTTGGTTTCGATAATACATCATTTATCATTGAGTTTGATTTTTCTCATATAACTGAACTTTAATTCACAATTATGTTTATATTTTTTGTGAACATTGCGATAATTTTTTTTTTATTAAAAATGGGGTATACTCAAAATAAAGTATTTTATACTCAACTCTGTTGAGTACCGGCATTATAGCGAACCAAACGATACCAACCAAATAACATGAGTACCAATATCAGTATGTAATTTACATGGCCGGCCCTGGGGGTGGGCGGGGAGGACCACCGGCCAGGGCCCGATATTTCGAGGGCACGTTTTTTTATGAAAAAAACCCGATATGTATATGTGAAATTTTTTTAATAGGGTGCATTCATACAAACACCAATATTGGCACCCTTACAAAACTATTTTTATGGTTTAGATTAGTTATTAACCCCTTTGGCATTAGGTTTAGACCTTTAGTGAGCACAATACCCAATTTCGTTAAGGCCTAAGGGCACATTTTTTCGAGCTCGAACAGGGTACACTGATTCTCAGGGCCGGCCCTGGTAATTTATATAATTTTATCATGTAAAGCACATGGTGATATCTATTTGGCATATCACAACTTTGTTTTATGTTTTCGGTGGTTAAGTGATACAACTTTTTTTTCCAGACAAAATCATTATAACATAAACAATTTTAATTTTATAATTCATATGGCACGTGTTTCATTGCATGCGAAAGAAATCCCATAGGTTTCTTTTAAAAGTTTTACAAAGCTTACTTAATGAAAGAGTAATTACTATTTTCGTCCTTGTGTTTTGTTAAAAATCACTATTTCAATCCATTTGTTTAAAAATTACGATTTCAGTCCATGTGGTTTCACTTTCGTAACCATTTCAGTCCCTCTGGTTTTACTTTCGTAACCATTTCAATTCATTTATTCTGTCAGTACAGGGACTGAAATGGTTAAGAGATGGACTGAAATGGTTACGAAAATAAAACCACAGAGACTGAAATCGCAATTTTTAAAGTAATGGAGTAAATAGTGATTTTTGACAAACCACACATGGACGAAAACAATAATTAACTCCTTAAAGAAACATAGATTAAAACATATGGGATAAGATCACTATTTTCCCGTAAGATTTTAATTGAGGAAATCATCTTTTTAAAGAGGTCGTGTGACTCGTGTGTATTTAAAGTGACACAAAGGCCCATAATAGTTTTAACTTGGTCAGAACTAAATCGCATTAATGGGCTTAGTCGATACTAATTCTGAGGTTTTTGACAGGCCCATAATAGTTTTAACTTGATTTCGTCTTTTGTTTTGCAACTAGTTGGATTTCTCCGCGCTACGCGGCGGGAACTTGGTTGATATCGGTTTGGTTTGTTATAGTATCGACACTCGCTATAGCAACAGTAAAAGAAAACCCAAAAAATAAAATCGTGATATATACAAAAGAGTATCAATACATGTGTTTTATCTGGCGAAGACCGTAAAGACGAAAACCTATCGAAACGTCGATACCGGTTTGGTTCAATATGGTATGGCGCGATATTGTTACGGTATCGGTACTCGTATATTTTCTTATGAAAAAAAAACAGTTCGTTTTCAATACAAATCTGCTTAAAAAAGAATGTTATATCACAATGTTGACAAAAAGAAATAAACATATCTAGTCATTTTTTTAAGCTAACAAACGTAAATGATTCAAATTTAATTAAATAATAAAGGAAGCACTCTCATCTCATGAATCTTTGCTCTTTTGTTTGCAGGAATTTGGCCCTGAATCATTCCAAGCCCAATTGTCCATTTTATTACTTAAAGAAACTCCCCAGAGCTCATTTTGAATATCAAGAAGTTGTTGGGCGTCTGGCCCATTAGCAGGCATACGTACCCAGTTCCAAGACCAGCGATTCTTGCTTCCTTCTTTAACAATGGCAGTATGGTAAATAAGCTTCAAATGTTGGCTAGTTGCTATACTGTTCCTAAGGTCCAACATTAATTGTTATATATAAAATAAAATAAAATATGCACACACAATTGATAGAAACTATCATTTATTAAAAAAATAGCTAATAATTATTGAGACTCATAACTTATTCCCAATATAAGTTATATAAATTTAAAAATGCATTTAAAGGTTAGAAAACCAAATTAACAATTTTTACCACTTAATATCCCTAAATTCAATAGGTTTTATTCTTAGTAGTTTTTATACCAAATAAAACATTGAAATTACTAGTCCAAAGGATACGAAAAAGAGCATTTAATTTTTTTTGCTTTGGCCAACTAGGTAGCAGTGGAGCGGTTAGAGAAAGAATTGGTGTTCCTTGTGACCCAGGTTTGATTCCTACTCTCATTATTTTCTGCGGCATCCAGGTGAAGAGCGAATACGGGTGGCGCCGGTTCGACTTGGATAGGAGGCGATGTTCTACCGATTATTCTATTGTCGTGCCTTCGGGCGGGTAGAGGTCGGGTTTTCGCGCATCTGGGGAGAGCCAAGGGGCTGGCGGCGGTCGAGTAGTCGACTTTGGCCACAACGCCCAGTGTCACGGTGGTTGGCACTTCGTTCCTTGCCTTTCAAATTTTTTTTTTATTGGAGTTAATTACTGTTTTCGTCCATGTGGTTTGTCAAAAATCACTATTTCAGTCCATTAGTTTAAAAATTGCGATTTCAGTCCCTATTGTTACACTTTCTTAACCATGTCAGTCCCTGTGGTTTCACTTTTGTAACCATTTCAATCCATTATTCTGTTAAGTACAAGGACTGAAATAGTTACGAGGTGGACTGAAATGGTTACGAAAGTGAAACCACAGGGACTGACATGGTTACGAAAGTGAAACCATAGGGACTGAAATCACAATTTTTAAACTAATGGACTGAAATAGTGATTTTTTACAAACCATAAGGACGAAAACAGTAATTAACTCTTTTTATTGCTTTGGGTCCTAGAATAGTTAAGCCGTACGTGACAAAACATGGTTGTTGACTTGTTTAGTTTCATTGAAATTTGTGACAAAACATGGTTGTTGACTTGTTTAGTTTCATTGAAATTTCCCTTCCCCTCGTATATATTTAGTTTTCGAAAGAATAATACTAATTCATCTAGATGTCATATAATACTTCAGGATATATATTTCTGTAGTTTTTTTATGCTATTTTATAAGTCATATTAGTATGTATTATTAATTGTAAATTCACAATAAAACATATAGAATTACCATATAACTAGTGATATATGATAGCTGCCATCTCACGATTCTTGCGTTTATGGACCGAAGGAAAATAACTCCAAACCTTCTCATTCATTTGGTCTAATGAATTCGATAAGTGGACATAAAAGATGACTATTTTGCTATCCGTTGCAATTTTAAAAACAGTAATAATAATTTATAGCATAACGCAAAACAACTATACCAAAAATGTTCTTACTGGGCCCACTAACATCTCGAGTAGAGGTGCACAAAACTAGGATTTGTTTTTCAAAACAAGTCCCAGATTGGAACTGGTTCTAGTTCCAGTCAAAGGGGTACTGGTTGGATTGGGTTCACGTATGGAACAATTTTTGGACAGGGGATTGATCGGTTTAGTTCCGTTTCTAGATTCGGACCGATCCTGTTAGGGTATAATCAGGTTAGAACTGGTTTCAAATCATAAGACATGGAGATGTTGAATAACCAGCGGGTAGGGTTGGTATGAAACCGGTACCAAGCAATACCAGATTCGGTTCCTAAACCATTTTTTTGCACCTCTAACCTCAGTTGGGTACCTCGGCTGGTGGGTGCTTAAAACATAATTACTTGGTTAACTACGAAAAGACTTGTAGCCTAGCGGTATATCCCACCCCATGAGATTGAAGGTTCAAGTTCATTGCTGCACAATAGGTGTAGTTTTAAATGTAGAGTAAACTTCCGTTTTGCTCCCTGTGGTTTGGTCACTTTAATGGTTTCGCCCCAAACCTTTAAAAATAGCCAGTTTACTCCCTAATCTATGTAACTTATCATCATTTTGCTCCCCGCCTCTAACTCCATCCAAATTGTTTATTAAAAATAAGGGTATTTTACTAATTTTCTATATAAGTATTTAATTAATTATTATTATTAATTTCAAAAATCCATTCTTATATTAAAAATGAAAATAAAAAAAATAAAAACATAAGTATTATTATTATTATTATTATTATTATTATTATTATTATTAGTAATATACACACACATTACCAAATAATCCCTCTACCCTTCTCTCTAGTATCTACCGTAACACACTATCACCACCACACCTCCCTTTTCCCCTGCCACCACAGCCATCTCCTACGACCACCGAAACCACCCCTATCCGACCACCCCCGTCATCACCATCCAGCCGCCACCACCTGCCATCACCACCATTTCGCCATCACCACGACCTGCTACCGTAACCCGCCTAAGATCTCAGATCTCAGATCCAAACTTGTTGGAAAAAATACAGTTAATGTAATAGCTTCTGGAGCCTTTGATGTCAATCACAAAGATGAACTCTTTGATGGAAAGGTATCGTGCTCTTTATTTTGGGGCCTCGGTAAGTACCAATCTCCGATAAACCTGTGTCTTCTTCTTGAGCACCCATGTTTTGCTCAGATCCAAACGGCGATTGAACTGAGATTAGCCCTAACCCTAGGTTGATTGTGATGATTTTAAAGGTGAAGTGGTGAAGAGTTTGTTGTTGGTTTCGGCTTTCTGTTTTATGAAGATGGGATTTGGGGAAAAAGGGATTTCAAATTTATGTTTTGTTTGTTGTGCATCTTCTTCTGATGGTCTTGAAGATGAATAGACTAATTCACAAATTCCCATCAGTTTGCTTCTGATGGTTTGGAATCTGACAGGCGGTGGCAGTTGGGCTGTGTAATGATGGCAGGTGGTTGGTGAGGCAGTGGTGGTTGGTGGTGAGGGGGTGGTGGCAGTGAGGTGGTGGGTGATTGTTTATGGTGATGGAGAAGAGAGGGTGTATATATATATATATATATATATATATATATATATATATATATATATATATATATTAATACTTTATAGTTAAATATAAATTACCAAAGTACCCTTATTTTATACTTGAAATTACCAAAATACCCTTTCAGTTAGCATACAATATGGATGGAGTTAAGTCCGTGGAGTAAACTTGCGATAAAACCGAAACATCAGGGAGTAAACTGGCTATTTTTAAAGGTTTGGGGAAAAACCATTAAAGTGACCGAACCACAGGGAGCGAAACGGAAGTTTACTCTTAAATGTATGATTGGAATATGTGTGAATTACCTAGTAAAAGAAAAAAACATCGGTTAGCTTTATTTTTTTTTTAATATAGTTAATTACTGTTTTCGTCCTTGTGCTTTGTCAAAAATCACTATTTCAGTCCATTAGTTTAAAAATTGCAATTTTAGTCCTTGTGGTTTCACTTTCGTAACCATTTCAGTCCTTGTGGTTTTACTTTCGTAACCATTTCAATCCATTTATGCAGTTAGTACAGGGACTTAAATGGTTACGTGGTGGACTGAAATGGTTACGAAATTGAAACCACAGGGACTAAAATCGCAATGTTTAAACTAATGGACTGAAATAGTGATTTTTGATAAACCACAGGGACAAAAACAGTAATTAACTCTTTTTAATAATACCACAGCCGGTGACGGACCCAGGATATTTTTACAATGGGGTCCATTTTTTCGGTATTCAAAATTTTCATAACAAAATGTTAAAATTTTCGAGTCGGGTCAGAGCGAGGTTTGAATTAGATTTAAAAAAACAGAAAAAACGGGCTCTACAAGGATTGAACCCATGACCTCTTGTTGGTAAAAATAGCGGGTTACCACTACACCAACTTTCCTCTTCATTTTTTGGTGTCTACCTAATTATATTTATGGGGTCGTTATAAAATTTAATATACTGGATCTACTAATTTTTTTAAAAACATTGGGGTCCGGGGATTCCGACCCTTTCAGTGTGAGTCCGCCCCTGACCACAGCTGTAAAAAACAATAAGAAAAATGAACTTAGTATCTTTAAAGAGCAAGAAAAAAAATAAACTTAGTATTTTTTTTTAATCAAAAAACGAGTTTATCTTGACCTTCTCCACTATGTTTGCTATTGACATGGTGTTACTATTAGATATTTTTTTCCCTTCAGGTCTCAAGTTCGAGTCTTGGGTGATAAATGTTTTTTATTGAAGAGCTTAAATTGGGGATTTATTGTGCGAGTGGTCTCTTTAGCGCGAACCCGGTTAAGACAACGTATGCTAGACCTCCCGCCATTCCGAATAATTAACACCTTTCAAAAAAAAAAAAAAAACTTTGTCGATTAGCTAATGAAACCCGTATGCTGGAGAAGGTGGTTCGTTGGTTAGGACCAATTGACACATGTAACCACAATGGAGGCCATACCCCATTGACAATAATTAATATAAAGTCTCCATTTTTGAATAGCTACATGATAGAAAACGACCCATAAAGTGTCCATATCTTGAGTTGTTTATCTACTTCTAACTTTATCATGTTTAATAAAGTCTTAAATTATTTATACTTTAACGTGTAAGTTAAAAGTTTAATTATCATATGATTATGAATAAAATAATGACTTTCTACTTTTATCACGAACCAACTATAATATAAATTGTAACCATTTCAGTGACGGTGGTGTGAAATATACTTGTTTGTGACGGTGGTGTGTGTTAGCGGAAGGCGTTGGTCACTACAATTAAGATATTGTGAATTGTGATATGCGGATAGTACTATAAACGAATTAAACGTTCATTTAACAGTTTTTGAACCGTTTGGCGGAAAGTTTATTTATGTTTGTTCGTGAACACGGACAAGATATTTCGTTCGATTAACTAAATGAACGAACACGAACAAATGTCTCGTTCGTCCGTCAGTGTTCGTGAACGTTTGGTAATATGTTCGTTTATGTTCGTTCGTTTATGTTAATTTGTTAAAAGCTTTAATGTTTTTTAAGATTTCATTTTTCCTCTTAAATTTTACTTTCCCCCTAAACATTGGTTAATGATTATATTACAAACTATGTCTTAAGTTGGCTACACATGATTTATCGTATGGTGCATTGGTGCTTGTAGTAGACTTCTTGTATCTTGAATATTTGATTTATCATTTAATGATTATATTTGACTACTTGTGTCTGACGTTTAAGGTTAATGGTGTTTTTTTTAATTTCAAGTTTAATGTTTGTTTGCATTCGTGACCAATGTTCACGAACAACTGAAATTTCTTAACAAATGAACACGAATATAAACTTCGGTTCGACATTTGTTTGTGAACAACTCACGAACATCTGCATTTCCTTAACGAGCGAACACGGGCATAGCCTCATTCGTGTTCGTTTGGTTCGTTTACAACCCTATATGCGGATGGTGTGACGCGAGACTCTAGGGTTGGAGATGGGGTGTGAAGTGATGAATTTATTTTAAGTGATTAGATTTTCTAATAATAATAGTAATACAACTTTAAAAAAAGAGTTAATTGCCAAAATTGTCCCTGAGGTTTGGGCACGTTTGCCATTTTCGTCCAAATGACACTTTTGTACCAAATTGCTCCCAACGTTTGTAACTTTTTGCCATTTTCATCCAAACCACTAACTTAATTTATTTTTTCTGTTAAGTTGAGAATATTTGGATGAAACTGGCAAATATAAAACCACAGGGCCGATTTTGGCAATTTACTCAAACTCTTTTAAATTTCTTTTATTTAATTAATTTTGTTACATATATAATAAAAAAGAATATACATGCAATTTTTATATGAAAAAAGTAATAGTTTTGTCACATAATTTTTATAAATTTCCATCCAACCACTAACTAAGTTAATTTTTCTAGTAAGGCAAAGGATGTTTATAAACTAAGACATAAATTAATTTCTAATTTTTTATATAGACCAGTTTTATAAAAATAAAATCTAATTAAACCTCTAAATTTTATAAAACTAAAATGCTGGTGACCTAATTGAAAAATGTCAAATAAAAAAATCTTATCATATGTACCAAGTTTGTATTTCCCCTTCTACTCTTTTAAATTCGCTCCTAAGGAAAAACAGAAGCCAGTGCCCCCCCCCCCCCCCCATATCAAACAACGTATCATTACCAAACCTTAAAATTACTCACCAAATTGTAATTATAATGCTATGAACCAAAAGTTTCTTTACTCAAGCCACTCAGAATAAATATTAGTTAGTTACCCTTATAATCTTAATTAAATAAATATTTTATTTCTACCAACATATTTCCTATGTGCTCAACACATTTAAAAAATATGTAACGTTTTACAATTTTTTTCTATCTCTACAACTGATAAAATACTAAAAGTTGTAATCGATTGTTATGTGTTGCACACCAATGACATTTTCTCTTTATAAAACTTATTTATATAAAGAAGCTGTAAATTAATTTCTGTCTTAAATTATAAAATTTAAAACATCCTTCACCTTAACAGAAAAAATAAACTGAGTTAGTGATTTGGATGAAAATTTATAAAAATTATGTGACAAAACTATTAATTTTTTTTTCTAAAAACTCCATGTATATTCTTTTTTATTATATATGTAACAAAAATAATTAAATAAAAGAAATTAAAAAGGGTCTGAGTAAATTGCCAAAATCGTCCATGTGGTTTTATATTTGCCAGTTTCATCAAATATCCTCAACTTAACAGAAAAAATAAACTAAGTTAGTGGTTTGGATGAAAATGGCAAAAAGTTACAAACATTAGGGGCAATTTGGTACAAAAGTGTCATTTTGGACGAAAATGGCAAACGTGCCGAAACCACAGGGACGATTTTGGCAATTAACTCTAAAAAAAACTCTTTGTCCTCAACGTTAAGTGATTTTATTGAAAAATTAGACATTTTTAGACGAATAACGTAAAACTTATGAACATGTTCGTGTACCAAGGTATCCATTTGTGTGTGGATACTATGGTACACCAAAGGAGTCCGAGCTCAAAAGTTTATAATATCTCATACCATGTTCTAAGACCATGCGGTATGGGGGCCGGCTTAGGCCCGGCGAGGCCCGGCGCCGGTCCCCCACACCGCCCCCTGCTTCTGTCTCGTCCTTTTCGGCTGCCCATAGACGATTTCGACGGGCCAAAATTCAAAAAAAATAGCCGTTGTAACGGCTAGATCATTTAATAAAAAAAATTCACTTTTCCTATAAAACCATCTCATTTTATACCATTTTCACCATTTTCTCCCCACTTTCAACCCAAAACACTCTCATTTTTATACCATTCTTTTATAAAAAAAATATATTTTCATCGACAATGGCATCTAATTCTTGGTGGTCCTCGTCTTCTTCGGACGAAGAGGAGATGTTTTTCGCAAACGCTGTGGTAAAGGCGGCGCAGATTCTTTTGGAGGAGGAAGAGGAAGACAGCTCGTCTGAAAACGTTATTACCAGACGAATACGGATTAACAGAGACCGCCAAGGTTTGTCATTAATAAATTTTATTATCCTTATTCCTTATTTCCTCGTATTTATATATTTTTTACGACAGGAGCACACGAGAAATTAGTGAACGATTATTTTTCGGATGCACCCCTTTACAATGCCGACATTTTCAGACGAAGGTTCCGAATGAGTCGCCGGTTATTCACACGGATTGCTGATGATTTGGCGGGGCTAGACCCGTTTTTCACGCAACGACCCGATGCTCGGAATTATGAAGGGTTCACGACGTTACAAAAGTGTACTGCGGCCATTCGCCAACTGGCATACGGGACAGTGGCCGACGCTTTGGACGAGTACTTACAGATGTCGGCAAGAACTTCGCGGGAATGTTTGTATCGGTTTTGCCATAATGTGGTGAAACTGTATAGCAAACAATATTTGCGGAAACCAAACGCGTATGATGTTCAACAGTTGTACCAAGCTCATGAAGCACGACACGGGTTTCCGGGAATGCTTGGTAGCATTGATTGTATGCATTGGGCGTGGCATAATTGCCCGACTGCGTGGCGAGGCCAATACACACGAGGTGATCACGGCCATCCAACCTTAATACTTGAGGCCGTGGCGTCACAAGATTTGTGGATCTGACATTCTTTCTTTGGTCTCCCTGGTTCACTCAATGACCTCAACGTGCTATACCAATCGGCGATCTTTAGCGATGTCGTTAATGGAACCGGTCCGGACACCCGTTTTACAGTTTCAGGGGTTTAGTATAGACGCGGGTATTATCTTGCTGATGGAATATATCCGTCTTGGTCTACAATTGTCAAGACTATTTCATTTCCCGAGGACGAAAAAAGGAAAAAATTCGCCAAGCGTCAAGAAGCTGCAAGAAAAGACATCGAACGTTGTTTTGGTGTTTTACAAAAAAATGGGCCATCATTCAACAACCGGCACGTGCGTTCACACCGAAGAGGTTGCGCCTTTGTATGTACGCTTGCATTTTGCTCCATAACATGATTATTGAAGACGAAGGTCGGGCGATTTGTGAGTATGACGAGAATGCATCTTACGGGAATACTGTCCCGGTAGAACTGACGCAACAAGATTTAAACTCAATCGCGCTAACCAACGACTACACGCATGCAAACCTTCAACATGATTTGGTAGAACATATATGGAACAACATAAACGACGGGGACGGTGACGAAGACGAAGACGAGTAGTGTAATTTTTTAAAATTTTTAAATGTTGTCTTTTTTTATAAATTTTTGGTAGTGTAATTTTTTTTAGGTTATGTAATTTTTATTTATGTTATGTAATGGATTTTATTATCTTCTTTTATGTCTTATTTTTATTTAAATTTTGAATTGTTTTTATAAAGTTAAACAAATAAAAAAGTTAAACAATAAAAATTAAACATTAAACAATAAAAGTTAAACAAATAAATAAATTAAACAATAAAAAAATATGTGGGGTAGCCCCATCCTCCACCCCCTCAAAAATGGAGGAGACCCATCCTCCATGGGATGGTGATGTGACGCCTACGTGGCGGCTCATGCTCATAGGGATGAGCCTCCCCATACCCACTAGTCTAAGGGCTTAATTTACATCATAAAGAGCTTTATCATCTTTACATGATGTCCGTCCTTAAAACCTAGTGCTGGCACACATATAATTCCTCTATGAATTTGTCATAAAGAAATACACTTTTGATATCTATTTGGAAAACTTTGATGTTACGAGAGGTTGCAAATGCAATAAATAATCAGTTGGTTTTAATTAACGCAACATGTGCAAAGGTTTGTTCATAGGCAAGGCTCTCTTCTTGAAAAAAAACCATGAACCACTAAACCTGCTTTGTTTTTTACAATGATGATTCTCTCATCCTTTTATTTTTAAATACCATTTTGTGCCAATTGAATGTTTTCCAGCACGTAATGGACATAACTAATGATGGTGAAGTAGCAATGGATGTAAATGCATCAATTGTTGTATATGATGCCATATTTGACTCAATTATTTTTGTTGCATTAGTAGTTTTAGATATAAGACTTTTCAAAATCGATGGTGTGACATCAAACTGTAATCCACTTCATTGGATGTAGCATTTGTAGGAGTTTCTGCAACAAGATTATCAGATGATATAGATACAAAAGTCAAACAAATTAGCATGGTTTATAAGAATTGTTGGAGAAGTTAATTCATTGAATTTTAGAGTCAGGGATTCTTCAAATACAAAATTCTAGAATTGTTGCATAAGTTAATTCATTGAATTTTAGAGTCAATGATTCTTCAAATACAAAATTCTAGAGTTAAAAACTCAGTTTACCTTAGCAATTTTTAATAACCTAAGAAGTAATCACCATCAACCTTGGTTGTAAATTTTGAAATTGAGTCTTTGTGATTTAAAATTAAAAAAAAAAAGAAAAAAAAGACAACTAAAGGTTTCTAAGAGAAAAATTAGTGGTTTAATGTTGAACATTTCATAGGCAATTTTGTTATGTCTTTTAACAATCAAAACCCTATTTTGGACATAACAAGTTGTGTTCACAACTTCTAAGGGTTCAACAAATTGAATAACAAATTCTTGAATTAATTGAACTGATTTTTTTTTTATCTCAATTCGTATTTGATTCGAATCCAATTTAAATTCGATTCATTCGATTCGAATTCATATATAAACTTTAGGCCCAATTTTAAATTTGTTTCGATGCCTTTGATACTCGAATTCGGATAAATTTATTTTAATTCAACTTCATCCTAAATAATAAACCTTTATTTTTTAAATTACTACAAGCTTAAATTATTTCAAATCGAATTGAAAATCATAAATTCGTATTTGATTCAAATTCAATTACTTGACTTGAATCGAACCGAACTCGAATATTTGAAAACCGAATTTGAAGATTGATAATCGAATTCGAATCGAGTCGAAATTTGAATTTTTCGAATCTAAACCTGATACGGAACACCCTTAACAGCTTCTATCCAAAATGACAAAGGTAATCCAGAGTCTGCTAGCATTGATCTTGCAGTTTCAATGAATGTCATGTTCTTTCTTTTAACAACTCCATTTTGTTGTGGTGTTCTACGACTAGTTAGTTGCCCACCATTCCTTTTGATACACAACGGGAGTCTAAGGTTTTATTCTTAAACTCCCCCCTCATGATTGTCGTTGTACGTAATACTTATATTTAGTTTAGTTCTTGATATTGATCAACGTTTATTTATTTATTTATTCATATCTTAAAATACTAACACGAGCCACTAGCATATGACTTGACCATTATTAGCAAAAGGGGTCATGATCTTAGTAAAAGGAGTCATAATCTTGGTATCTCCTTACAAATTTGTGGCAATTATACCCATGTGACAATTTGTTTAGAATAATGTCCTTGCAAGAATATTGCTTGTTTGTGTGACACCCAGACCCACAACGGATATGACACAGGGTATGATATGATTGTTTCATAGCTTTTGACATTTATTTAAAGTTTGAATATTTAGTATCATCAATATTAATTTATCTCACATAACCAAATAATTGTTCCAAATACAACCACACAATATTCAAAATACACAAAAAAAAATAAAAAAATAATAACATAGGTCTTGATTTAATTATTCTAAGGCACAATCCTATGTGTTTTCTAGAAGTAGCTATCAACCTTGTGTACCTGTTTCATGTGTAAAAAAAATTTGGGTTAACAATAGCTGGTGAATAGATCTTTATTTGTTTTTATTTAACCTTAAAAGTTTAGTTGATTTTATTTAGTAAAAACTATTTAACATGCAATATTAAGTGTAATAGGTGACGTAAATCAATTAATCAACCAATCCATAAGTAAATAATGTAACAAAACATAAGAAATGAAACAATGATGCGATTCAAGCCCCGAAAGGCGAAACTATGAAACGATGATTCAATTCAAGCCCCGAAAGACGAAAAACGAAACTATGAAACCCATGACACAAAGCGGTAAACACGTATAGCATATAAATGGAACAAGTATTGCAACACACGAAATAAACATGAGCACATATGACACTTAACTTGGCATGCTATACGAAACATAGAAATCGTGACATATGAAACACCCCAAAAGGTTAAAGTGATAAAAAGGGGAAAAAGTAAGATCTACGACTAACAGTTTTGCGTTCCGTTAAAACCCGCTAATCCGCACGAGTAACGAAATAGAGATAACATCAAAAGACACAATCACCCTAAATATTAGAGTGAATTGCAAGTTTTGTCCTTTATGTATATAGGCAATTGCAGGCGGTGTCCTTTATCTTTAAAATTGACGAGTTTTGTACTTATTGTTTCAAAATGTTGCACGGTATGTCCTTTAGCCCTAACATAGTTAGATTTTTCTGGTTAAATATGATAACTTAAGGGTATTTTTGTCTTTTTAACTATTTATTTAAAATAATCTAATAATAAAACCAAACTAAAAAGAAAAGTTGCATCAAATAATTTGTTACCCCTTTTGTTTCTCTCCACTCCTATCTCTCTACCCAGCCACCACCGACACTACCAGCCACCACCCATTTACAACCTGCCACCAGAGAGAGGAAATGGTCTGGAGATTCATCTCCCCCACCCCCACACCAATTAAATCAACCTACAAGACTTTGAAATAGTTAAAGTAAGAGTAAATTACTTTAACTGAAGATTGAAGATGGCCGTAGAGAGTTTTGGGTGTGTTAATGATAAACTCAATTTACTCAGATCTATAAATAAACAAGTAGACAACTGACGGATTTGTATATGATGGCAATCAAGAGAGAGATTCAGGAGCAAAGAGAAGGGTTTATTATTATCCCATGAACCTCATCAGAACACCGCCGCTCTGTCTCCTACACCACCGTCGGAACACCGGCATTCCTGCACCACTAGCCACCATCAGAAACCCCACACTACTCTTGTTCTTCGTAGATCTAAAAGATGGTGGTGGTTAGGTTTTATTTATTAACATATTTTTAAATTAATTGGTTAGGTCTAAAGACGATAATACCCTCACATGAGGCTCACATGATCTGATTTAACGAAAAAAATTAACTGGGTTAGGTCTAAAGAACATAACATGTAAGATTTGGAAACATAAAGTACAAATCTCATCAAATTTAAAGACAAAGGACAGCGCCTGCAATGTGATATAAAGATAAAGGACAATCCTTGCAATTCACTATAACACCAAAATACTTAAATAAAATAACACAAGGAAAAAAAATATAAAAAAATATTACAACCTAATACTTGGGGTTTTCGTCCTAAAAATAAAAATAAATATTAAACAATTAATGATATTACTATGTAATTAAATGTCACATGTAGATATATGTAGTCTTCATATGACCAGATAGTCTCACTGATATTAAATACTTATTTGTAATGTTATTGGCTATTTTTATGACATTTGTATATATCTAAAATAATTTAAGGAAAAGAGTTAAATGCCATTTTAGTCCTTGTGGTTTGGGCATTTTGCCAGTTTAGTCCAAAGGTTTCATTTTTAACCTGTGGGTCCAAAAAGGTTTCACAGTTGCCATTTTAGTCCACTGGGTTAACTTCATCTATTTTTTCTGTTAACGAGAATGCACTTTCGGTAATTTTGTATGTAATTCTGTTAACTAAAAGAGTAATTCAGCCATATAAAATGACCGAATTGGTCTTCTCGTTAACAGAAAAAATGGGTGGAGTTAACCAAGTGGACTAAAATGGCAACGGTGAAACCTTTTTGAACCCACATATTAAAAATGAAACCTTTGGACTAAACTGGCAAAATGGCCCAAACCACAGGGACTAAAATAGCATTTAACTCTAAGGAAAACTATAAATATGTTTATAGGTTTTTAAGAGGTGGACTTGATAGCAAGAAAAGATATCTTTTTATAGTTTCATTTTAATTAACATGATTTTTTTATATACTTATATTTCATTTTTCCCAAAAATAACCCTTTTATATATTTTGCATATTTTGGGTATGTTTGACATGAAGCTTTTAGGAGCTTCTAGCTTTAAACTTTTAATAAAAAGCTCCTACTCAATAAAAAGTTATGTTTTGTTGAATGAGCTTGAAACTTTTAGGTTAGAAGCTTGATGCTTTTGGTTGAACGCTCCTACTAATAGCGTTTAGAATGAGCTACAAGCTTTTAGGGAGAAAATGATTATTTTAACCTCTAAAGATAATGAATTTTTTAGTTATGTTTTTTTAGTTATGTCTATTTTAGTCATTTTATATATTTTATTAAAAGCTCCAGCCTCCAACTATTTTACCAAACATTTAAATATATCTAAAAAGCTATAGCCACCAGCTACAGCTCCGAGCTTCCAGCCACCAGCTACTTTTCCTAAACATACCCTTCATCTATATCTATTTAATAGGTGATAAGATATCACCATTTAAGTTCCATATTTGTATGCAAAATAAAGATATATATATAGAGAGAGAGAGAGGGGCCGGTTATCATACAAATTCACTAATCGTACATTATGTACGCTATAACCACAACCGTCAGATCATCTCATTTAAACCGTGTGTTTAACTATTAAATTAATCAAATTAAAATAAAGAGTAAATTACAAAACTCGTCCTTTATGTATGTATGTTATTGCAAATCATGTCCTTTGTCTTCAATAATTACATTAATCATACCTAATGTTTACAAATCTTCACATGTTATATCATTTACCCCAAACTCAGTTAATTTTTACAGTTAAGTATGACCAAATGGACCCCACATAAGGGTATTTTGGTCATTTTACCTTATTTACTCAAATTAAAAAACATAAAAAGTAATAAATAAAACAATTAAAATATATTATATATATTTACGTATATAATTATATACACACACTTTAACCACCCAGACTCACTCTCTCTCTAAACTCTCTCCCTGCCCCACTCTCTCTCTAACTTCTGGTGACACCACTATCTACCACCATCTCCCAGCCACCACCCCTACCCCACCCAACTATCTGATCACTACTGTCCACCACCACCACGAGCCACCGCCATCTCCTATAACAACCACCAAAACCACAAAGATTTGAGCCAGATCTGACCACAATCCACCAAGAATCTGAACTAGATCTGGCCAGCACGTGAAATTGTGGCGGAGTGGTGTTGTTGTGGTGTAGAAGTTGTCTGTGAGCAACACCCAAATCTTGTCGTCGGTGCGTGGAGTTGTGGTGAAGTGGAGGTGAGCAGCGGCGTGGCGGTGTCGTTGGAGGAAGATGATGACGGAGGATGCAATTTGGGTGTTGGTGAGATGGATGGTGGTTGATTGTTCCGGAGTAGGTGTTGTGGTGCTCCGACGGTGGTGCAGGGGTGGTGGAGTTGTGGAATTTTGTGGGTATTACTGGCTTTTAACCCACCCATATGTTTCCCTATTTAAAAGATAGATGCAGCTCTTGGACTTGAAAACCAGAAATTATTTATTTCAGTCCATTGATAAGAGAATTTCTGAAGACTATGCAACAGAAAAATACGGAAAATAGATATGGGAAGCCATGAGGGTGAAATATCAGGGGAATGCTAGGGTCAAGAGGCTCAGTTGCAAAGACATCGCAAAACTTTTGAAACCCTAGAAATGCAAATTGGGGAAACGGTGACAACTTATTTTGGTAGAGTTATGATGACAGCAAATGATATGCGGAATTGCGGTGAAGACTTGCCCATACAGAGATTGATGTTGCTAATAACAAAAGTATTTGGTTCCTTGATTCAGGATGCTTGAATCATATGACTGGTACGAAAGGGTGGTTCATTCACTTGGATGAAAGCTTCTAGCACACTGTCAAGTTGGGAAATGATCTTAGATTGATTGTTAGTGGCATTGGTGATATACGATTGGAATTTACAAGGCACAATCCAAGCTATTTCTAGATTGATTGTTAGTGGCATTGGTGATATACGATTGGAATTTACAAGGCACAATCCAAGCTATTTCTAATGTCTTTTTTGTTCCAGAATTATATGGGGTTTTAAATAGAGGGAAACAAATGGGAAGGTTAAAAGACATTAATGCCCTCATATAGGACCCACGTGACTACAATTAACTGAAAAAATTAACTGGGTTTGGGGTAAAGGATATAACATGTTAGGATTTGTAAACATTAGGTATGATTAATGTAATTATTGAAGACAAAGGACATGATTTGCAATAACATACATACATAAAGGACGAGTTTTGTAATTTACTCTAAAATAAATAAATGAAACCACCAAGGGTTAAAATCGTCCATTACGAAATCAAAACCCCTGATAATCAGCAAACAATAACTCACAATCATACCATAAACCCAAAATCAACATTGCATTCTCCTTCCCCAAGTTCCCTACTACTCACCGTTGCGATTCAACTAAGATTCATGAGTTTTGAGAAACGAAGCAAAGCAAACAACGACAGACCACAGGCGAAGAAGATGAATCCAAGTATCGATTGACATTTGCGATTTTATAATCATATTTACAGGGACTTTGAATGACAAATGCGATTTTGTTTGTTTAGTAATGTTTTGGTCTGAAACCTATAGTTTTATAAGATTACATATTGTTCATAACTACGATTTTGTTAGGGTTTATGACCGGTATGGTTATTTATTAGGTTTTGTATGATTATGCAGTTTTGTTAATGATAAGCTGATATATGTGCGATATTATATAGGGTTTTGTATGACAAATGCAATTTTATATGTTAACTTTTGTTTGTTGGTTTTTGACTTAGGTTAGCTTGAGCATGCGAATTGATAAAAACTTCATGTGATTTTATATGATTGGTTAGTTTTAGGGGATTATGATTAAATTATACATGCGATTTTATAAATTTTAGTTGTCTAAAGCATGCAATTTATGTTTGTTGAAGGTTTTTGACTTAGGTTAGCTTGAGCATGCGAATTGATAAAAACCTCATGCGATTTTATATGATTAGGTAGTTTTAGGGGATTATGATTAAATTATACATGCGAATTTATAAATTTAGATGTCTAAAGCATGCGATTTATAAGATTGGCTAGTTTTGGTAATGCTTTGCTAAGACATGCGAATTGATAACTCATTCATGCGATTTTAACAACTTAATGTGTTAGGGTACATATAAATTTTGGTTCACAATATGTTTTCTGTGTTCTGTATGTCATCGAAGCATTGGTACAAGATATTATATACAAGAAGCATTGTTATCTATCTAGGGAAACTGAATAAGAAAAAAATAATGTAAATCACGTAAAAGATGTAGATCACGTAAATGGTGGAGTGAAAATAGTTTCCTCCAATATTCCCCCTCAAGTTGGAGTGTGAAGATCACAAACACCCAACTTGCCAAGAAGATGTTGCAACTGCTTCGATCCTAACGCCTTTGTGAACAGGTCAGCAATTTGTAGTTTCGTGTCGATGTGAAGTGGCTCTATCTCTTTAGACTCGACACGTTCGCGAACGAAATAACAATCCATTTCCACGTGTTTCGTTCGTTCGTGAAAGACCGGATTATTGGCAATATGTTTTACGGCCAAGTTGTCGCAGAAAAGAGTTGTTGGCCCGTCTTGATCAACACCTAAATCACGAAGAAGCCATCGCATCCACAGAACCTCGCTAACAGTGGTGGCCATAGCTCGGTATTCGGCTTCTGTAGAAGATCTTGACACCACTGATTGCTTCTTAGATTTCCATGAGACTGGTGCACCCCCGACCAATAGAAGATAACCGGTCCTAGACCTCCGAGTAACCGGGCAACCTAACCAATCCGAGTCCGTATAAGCAACCATATTTGTTCCTCCCATCTTTGGCAATAAAATGCCTTGGCCCAGCGTTGCCTTTAGGTATCTAAGTACCCTCGTGGCAGCGTCCATGTGGTTTTGTCGGGGGTCTGCCACAAATTGGCTGAGAACATTTACTGAGTATGTGATGTCGGGTCTGGTGGCCTGAAGATAAAGGAGTCTGCCTATTAGTCAGCGATAATGACTAGCATCCACACGTTCTTCTTCTTCTCCCTTTTCCAAGCTTTAGATTTTGTTCCATAGGAAACGCGCTGGGAAGACAACCAAGCATACCACTATCTTCGAGTATGTCAATAACGTATTTCCTTTGGCTTAATACCATACCCTCATGAGTTCTTGTCACTTCAATTCCCAAGAAGTATTTTAGTGGCCCAAGGTCTTTTATACTAAACTTATCATTCAGAAAAGCCTTTGTTTCGTTGATCTTGACAATATCATTCCCCACTATTATGACGTCGTCGACATAGATAAGCGCCGCAATGAAAAAATCTTTATCCTTTGAGATAAATAAAGAATGGTCAGCCTTAGATTGTCTAAAACCGATCTCGAGTAGAGCCGAGGTGAACTTTTGGTACCAATTTCTTGAGGCTTGTTTCAGCCCATATAGAGATTTTCTAAGTCGACAAACTTTGTTTCCATTTTCTCTTTCAAAGCCTTGAGGAATCTTCATGTAAATTTCTTCGTCTAAGTCTCCATGTAGGAAAGCATTATTGACATCTAATTGTTGGACCGTCCAGTTTCTCTTTACGACAATGGCTAACAAAGCTCTAACAGTCACTAATTTAGCAACCGGTGCAAAGGTATCATGGAAGTCAACGCCTTCCATTTGTGTGAAACCTTTCGCCACCAATCTAGCCTTGTACCTCTCGATGTCTCCGTTCGGCTTGTACTTCACCTTGTATACCCATTTTGAGTCTATGGCGCGTTTTCCTTGAGGTAAGTCCTCAAGCGTCCATGTCCCGTTTGATTCAAGTGCTTCTATTTCTCGTTTCATAGCGTCCCTCCAGTTCTTATCCTGCACAGCTTGGTTAAAGGTTTTGGGCTCATCGTTGGAATCGATGGCCATTAAGATGGCTTTATGTGAATTTGAGAACTTATTATACGAGACATAATTAGTCATAGGGTGTACCGTCAAAGAGTTTTGATCGGAGTTGGGCGAGGCATGATCGATGGATGGTGGGAGTTGAACTTCATATCCGTCGAGCCGTTTGGACCGAATTCTTTCTCTTTTATTTCGGACCATCTCTTATGTTTCTATAGTGGCTTCTGTTTGTGATGTGGTACCCTCTTGCACTGTGTTTTCTATTTCCACTCCTTGCATGGCACTTGTTTCAAGGTGTGTGTAATCCTCTTGCTCATGCATGTGAATGGTCTCACTATGCACGTCACCTTCTCTATGGAGAACATCATTTTCATGTTGTTTAATTTTGTCAGATGTGACTTCTTGGTTTTCAACATTTTCATAATACCAAGGTGGGAAACTAAAAATCTCCTGTTCTTCGTTGGCTTTAGGACCTCCCTTTAATTCATAAGGAAAGACATTTTCAAAGAACTTCACGTCCCTTGATATTATAACCTTGTTCTTTTGGGTATCGAAAATCTTGAAGCCTTTTGTCCCGAATGGATAACCCAAGAACACGCCCGGTTTCCCCCTTTCCTCGAGCTTATCTCCATCCGTTTCAGTGCTTCGGTAGTACGCTAGACATCCAAAAATTCTCATGCCTTCATAGTTTGGTTTTTTATTGTAAATTATTTCAAAAGGGGTCTTATTTCCAATAATCTTCGAGGGTAACCGATTAATAATGTGTGCAGCGGTTAATACACATTCTCCCCAAAACCTCGAAGGTAATTTGGCTTGAAATTTAAGTGCTCTAGCGGTTTCGAGTAGATGTCGGTGTTTTCGTTCCACCACACCATTTTGTTGTGGTGTGTGTGGGCATGTGGTTTCTAGTAGAATCCCATGCTCGGTGTAGAAATTTGCCATGCGATTTGAAGTGAATTCTCCACCGTTGTCGCTTCGAATTCGTTTGATGGTTTTGTTGAATTGCGTTTTCACAATCTGGTAAAATGCGATTAAACAATCACTCGCTACATGTTTGTGCTTTAAAAGAAAAACCCAAACCATACGGCTATAATCATCGACAATGGTCAAAAAATAACGAGCCTGGGTGAGAGATGGGGTTCGGTATTTACCCCATATGTCACAATGCAAAAGCTCAAAACAATCAGTAGTTTTAATGAAACTAAGAGGAAAAGGTAGCCTGGTGTATTTCGCTCTAGCACAAGAATCACAAATAAAATCACTTGTCTTTAAAAAACTGTTATTAATAAAATCAAAACGCGAGAGCTTATCACAAGAAGCATGCCCTAACCGCTTGTGCCAGACATCAAAACTAGTTATGGCCATTGCCCTTCTTTGAGTTCCCACCATATCCATCTCATAGAGGCCTCCTTTGCACTTACCCACTCCAATCAACCTCTTCGAGTCCAATGTCTGCATGGTAAAAAATGTGGGGAAAAATGTTACAGCACATTGTAACTCCTTTGATAATTGGCTAACAGAAAGTAAGTTGCATGTAAATTTAGGAACATGTAAAACATCCTTGATCTTCATCCCATTAGGTAAGGTATATGTACCCTTACCCATAACAGGTATATAAGAACCATTTGGAATTGCAACTGGCAACTCATTTGGTATTTTTATGATTATCTAGCCAGTCCTTTCTACGAGTTATGTGGACAGACGCACCTGAGTCAACGATCCATTTATTATTTGGTTCAAAAATACCTGCCATATTAGCGACTGGGCCTCCCTCCTCCTTATTAGAAGTGTTTTGGTTTGCAAACATGTTCAAGAATTGTTGATACTGTTCGCCACTCAAACCCGGAATAGGACTTCCTTCTTCTCCCACGACAAAAGCTGCCTTGGTCTTTGTTTTTTTTGCCTTTCACTTTTCCTAGCCACCAATCTGGGTACCCGATCCATTTAAAACACCCTTCCCGATTATGACTGTCTTTATTACAAAAGTCACAACGTTCGACACGTTCAGTTCCGACTCGCTTTCCCGCTTTCACTGCTGACTTGCCTTGGGTGTTCAAGCTTGTTTCCCTCTTCATGTTTGTTTGAAAGGCAGCAGCCTCCATCCCCATTTTTCTTCCTGTTGTGATAGCCTTTTGTTGCTCATCTTGCGCCACAAGGTGATAGGTTGTTCCTAAAGTGAGGTTTGGTTTCATGGCCAAGATTTGGGTCTTTATGACGGAGGAGCTATCGTCCAGACCCATGAGAAATTCATATAACCTCTCCTTTTCTTTTGTTTCCTCAATCCTCTTCCCGAGGTCACAAGTGCAACCATTACATGTGCACCGCGGTGTTGGAAAGACAGACTGAATCTCGTCCCAGAGTGAACGAAGCTTGGTATAATACGCAGAAACGGGCGTACCATCTTGTTTGGTATTTGTGAGTGCTTGCTTCAATTCATATGCACGGGGTGCACTATCCTTACCAAACCTCTCCTTAAGATCCGACCAAATCTCGTTTTCCATCGCAGCATACTTAACGCTCCCACGAATATGTCTTTCCATTGCGGTAGTAAGCCACCCCTTTATCATGGCGTCACATCTCATCCACGCCATGTATTCCGGTGACTCCTTCGCCGGCTTCTTGATCGTACCATCTACGAACCCGATCTTGTTTTTGGCAAAGAGAAAGTTTTCCATCTCTTGTGCCCAGTCAATATAGTTGTTGTCGGACAACGCGTCGTTAACTTGCATTTGCCGGGGATAGTCGGATGGGTGTAAGTAGTACGGGTAATTGGTATCAACGGTGACACCGTCGGGTTTGGCTGGTTGTTTGTCTCCCATGTCGCTGGTGACAAAAGGATTTTTTTTGTGTTTATGGTCTTTGATTGATCGAGCGGCTGTGAATAAGCTCTGATACCATATAAATTTTGGTTCACAATATGTTTTCTGTGTTCTGTATGTCATCGAAGCATTGGTACAAGATATTATATACAAGAAGCATTGTTATCTATCTAGGGAAACTGAATAAGAAAAAAATAATGTAAATCACGTAAAAGATGTAGATCACGTAAATGGTGGAGTGAAAATAGTTTCCTCCAATAGTACATGATTAACTGATAAATGAGATTTTATAAAGGTTTTTGACTGATAGCATGCTATTTTGTAGAATTAGATTCTGATGATGACTTTGAAGACCCAATATCAACATTGAAAGAAGTTAACAAAAATAGAAAAAGAAGGATTGTTGAAGAAAGTTCTGAGGAGGATGACTTAGTTAAGCCACTACCAAAAAAGAAGAAAGATGACAGGAAATCTAAGATACAAGCAAAAAAACCTTCAAAAAAGGTGGAACAACCTAGAATAGAAACTAGAGCTTTCTTTGAATACAGCAACGAAGCAATACTGTTAAGATGTCAACCTAACTCGTATATGGATACTATGAAAAAAATTTCAAAAAAACAGGTTGATGAGGTGAAGAATATGGGATTTGGAGCTATTCTAAATATGAATATCAATCATATTTCAACACGTTTGGCATATTGGCTTGCAAGAAACTTTGACGAGATGTTCGATACACTAAACGTAGGTAGACACCAAATAAAAATTACATCGGACACAGTTTATGAGGTATTTGGAATACCAAAGGGGCCAAAGCAAGTTGAAATAATAGTCGATAAGAGAAAAGTTAAAAAGGAGGAGAAAATTAAAAAGAGTAAAGAACCGGAAAATGTTGTCAGGGATACATTCATCAGCCAATGGGGGGAAAACACGAGAATTACCCATGGCTTAATTGCAAATACAATGGAAAATCAAAGAGAAGGGGGCAGCCTGTTTAGATTAAATTTCCTGGTGTACTGGAGACGTTCTTTGCGGAGATTACAAAGGCAACAACTGCAAATGATAGATGTTTGCTTGGTGTAGAGGCTGTTGAGGAAATACAGAATCTAGATTGGTGCTCATATCTACTTGACACTTTGCGTCGTACACGAGCGGGCTGGAAGAACTATAAAATACAGTTCGTGGGGCCTGTTGCCTTTCTTACGGTATGCGTTACTACATTTGATAACATATTTAAAAGACTAGTTTGTTCTGTTATATAATTAAATGATACATGCGATTTTAAAAATAATTTTGTTTGATCTTGCGATTTATACAGCTTCTGTACACGCATGAGTACAACAAGAGGCTTAAACTGTTTGAGAAAGTCGTGGAGATACCAATTATCCGTTATATCACATCTTCATAGATTGATAAAGTCGAAGAGCATATTTCGGATAACGGACCTGTGTGGACATCAAGTGAGAGTGAAAATGAAGAAGAAGAGGGTTGATCAACGGAGGAGTATACACTACGACCACCGGTTGACACCACAATAAGCTACAAAAGAAGGACTGCACGTGCAGTACAAAACGTAGAAACCGAGGAAGAGCCAAACGAGAACATTGATGATATGATGGATTTCAGTTTTGAAATCCATGAAATGTCTCAGTTGAACCTTGAGATGGGAGTTGGAACACAAACACATAAAATGATGGATTATTGCAACACTCCTGTTCAACTTTCACCATCGGTAATCTACGACACAGCCCATGAACGAGATCGAGAGGCTTCGAAAATCAACAAAAAGGTAAGCGCAAAAAAATATTAATTTCACTTAATCCATTTATATTTAACTTCTGGATTGATAGTATCTTAACTCGAAAAATATTGCAGAACCTGTTGAAAAAAATGAAAGCCGATATCAAAAAATACATTAAAATGGTTCAAGATGTTCAAGGGATGAGCAACTTAGTTTCAGAAGCAAAAACTAAGTGTTTTTGGGATCCGAATATTATGGAGGCCTGTAAGCAGTGGGATGAGACGCTTCGGAATAATCCCATTTGTGTGCCGCCTGATTCGGTTCAAGAGCATGAAACTGCACCCTTGGATGTTCATCAACAGCCTGAAAATGAAGCTTCTGATGTTCATCATGAAGTTACTACAAACGAAGAAAGTAGACAGAATGAAGAAGCTCAACAAGTAATATCCAATGTTTTGGTACAAATGGCATCAGAAGGTAAAACATGCGATTTCAAATTATCACATGCGAATTTATGTTAAAAAAATCACAATTTCCTATACACATGCGAAACCTTTAAAAAACACATGCGATTTCATACAAACACTTCACATTTTGATTTCGCATGCAATGTCATGTATACCATGCGATTTTGATTCTGATGTATTAAAATTCAATAATTTGTATCTATAGGGGTACTGCAGCCAGATGATGAAGGATTGACAAATAAAGATGATGGAGGAGTGACAGACACCCTAATTGCAAACATTCAAACTGTCGAAACGGGTGCATACGCTTACAAACCACCTATCAAAGGTAAAAAGCACTTTATATTAGAAAAAAAATTAAAAAGAACAAAATATTATATTTCTTAACTTACTCTGGCCTGCAGAAAGTGGTGAAAACGAAACTGTTATCGAAGAAACAGTGAACTTGGCAGAATCTACGCAAAACATTCAAGAAAAAGTTCAAGAAAAAGAGCCAGAAGTGGAAGCAGTTTCTTTAGGAGAAACTACACAAAAAGACCCTCAACAAACCGATTCGGGTATCGAAGTTGAGAAGGAGCCGAAAGTTGAATGCTCTCAGGTGACGGCTGAGGAATTGCAGTCAGTTGAGTTGCTTTTGAGCCTGGGACCCAGCTTGGAAGAAAATAAAGGAAAAAAACCAGCTAGGGGGAGAAAAAACTCAAAGCCAAAGCAAGTTCCAAAACAAGTTCTACCAAAGGGGTTAAATGAACTCCTTTATAAGACAATAGAAGCAGCCAAAACTCGAGCTGAGAAAAGATGTGCAGAGCTTGGAGACGCATTTTGTTCCCCTTACTGCAACAGAGTGGTAAACATGCACGAAGCACTCTTGAATCAAGAATTGAGTGTGATCCGATATACATTTGCTACATTTGTAGACATAGAGTAAGTAAAATGGTTATATCAACTAACAAACATCTAAATATATACACTCAAAATATTAATTATTTATTTTTTGCCTGGCAGAGATGAACTTTACCGATCAAAAACTGGGGTTTACACATTGAAATGTATCTTTGAAAGCTTCTACAGGGGTCAGTACGTAGCATCAAACGGGATAGATGCATTTGTGGATGTTCTAAACCTTGAAGAGAAGAAGAGGGATAGAAAATCATCACCATACAGACTCTACTTGTTTAGCACAATTATGGTATGATTTTCTAAACATATTGGCATTTGAAATTAAAAGAGAAAATGAATATTCAATGATTTCGCATCCTATTGTCATTTCGCATATGTTATACATACAATTCGCATGTGAAAAAATTCACACATTATTTTGCATGTACTAATTTTGCATGTTTAAATACCTTTTAATACATTACTTAACTTTGATTCTAATTACATAACATACAGCCGAATATTTTTTACAACGAGGAGAAATACACAGACGACAGACGTCTAAGCATATTTGCCTCAAATTTTGAAGACATCATACTAAAATATGAGGTAAAAAAACTTGATTCGGTTTACCTGGTGTTTATTCCGGTACTTCAAGGTGACCACTTCTATGGCTTGTGCTTCCATTTGAAAACCTGCAAAATTGAGCTGATTGACAATTCAGCCGCTGAACAAGAGTTTAAGGATAGATACAAGGGGCTTCCAGACACACTGGTAATACAAAAAACTTCTTCATATACATGTTATATTTTATATAAAAGTTACTGACACAATGTTGTTATATTACAGAGAAGGGTATTGGTTTTATACCTACGAAAGGCTTTAAAACCAACACCGGCTATAGAAGAACTTGCAACCTCAGTGATAGAAAGAAAAGAGATGGATTGGAGGACGGAGAATAACGGCATAGACCGTGGAGTGTTTATGATGCGTCACATGGAAACATACAAAGGAGAGAAAACACCATGGGTGACTGGGTTTGTGAAAGAAGATGAAGTAAACAACAGACAGAATTCACAACTTCATCTCCTGAGGCACAGATATCTAAGTAAAATCATTCTATCCGAACACAATGTGCATCGTGAACTAGTAATTAAAAAGGAAAATGCTTTCGATAAAAGGCCAGACAAAGAAAAGTATATGAAAGATTTGGAGCAAATAATCCCAGCTAGGTTGAGTGCATTTATTGGAAAGGACTAGTAAACTTGTTTGATGTTGGATTTCTGTTGAATATTTAGACTTGTTGTATAACATTAATGTTTTTAATTTCGCATATATTATGTATAAAATCGCATGTTTGACATTGAATTGCTTAAAATATGCAAAATGGGGAACTATACACATGCGAAATCAAAAATCCATTCCATGACACAACATGCGAATTTATTGAAAACATGCAAAACTTGAATGTTTTATTAAAACAAAGCACTAAAATAAACAAAGTTCATTCAAAAGATGAAAGAAACTCCAATTTCATCTTCATCGAGCATCTTAAGATAGTTATTGCATCCGCCAACTCTTTCAACTGCTTCTCATCCCTCTCACCCAGATCAACCATGAACATAACAACAATTTCTTGAAAACTACTCACTTGCATCTGAGATAGCAAGTTCAGAATTTCTTGTCTTCTCTTCATGTTTTCTGTTACACGAGAAATATTGGTCTCCAACATCTCTTGACATGATCGATCCTCTTGAATTTGTTCCTGAATCCTTTTCCTCAAAGCCTGCTTGATACTTGATTCAGAAGAAGAGGATGTTGGTAGGTCTGCCATTTTTAATAGGATGTTTGAAATGGTGATAAAAAGATAAACTATATAATAAAAGAAAAATTATTGATATGAATTATTAAAATCAATTATTGAACTGAATTATTTGATTTGAATTATTGAACTGAATTATAAAACACACTGTGCAAAATTAAATATAAATACTTTTAAAGCGTGCGAAATATAGAGCTATATATGTTAAATACTTTCTAGTCTACGAAATGTCCAACTTAAAAATGCGAAATTAAATATTAAACTTCATTGTGTGCGAAATGTCCAACTTAAACATGCGAAATTATTCATATGATCCAGTCTTAAATACCTGGGATATGTTAAAAACACAACATGCGATATATAAAACAACACATGCGATATAATAAATTCAACAAATAAAACCAGAAACAGCTTATCTTCACCATCTTCAACCCTAACAATCTAATAAAATGAAAATACCTTCAAATCAAATAAAACCCAAACCTCAACCGTAAACCTATGATGAAAAACCAAAAACAAACATCCTAAATGATGAATCCAGCATTTTTGAAAATCGCCAATCTGTGTAACCTACAAATCGAATTGATACGAACAATAATTAGATGGACGGTTATGAAACGAACTCGAAATCTGCTTCCTTGTTGACGGAATTCCCTGATTAGCCCTCAGATGTTTGAACAGAATGTCTGATATACCCTTATCTAGTTAAATTGAACCAGGACACGTGTATGGTTGTGGGCATCGCGTACATAATGTACGATAAGGGGATTTGTATCCTACACTTTACCTCTATATATATATATAGGGTCGGGATTTAGAGAAAACGGTAGAAAGTGTGAGAACGGTGAGAACGCTTATGGATCGTCCGATCAAAACAATCTATGGACTAGATTGGCGCAGTGGCGTTTTCGTAAATAACATCAATTTTATTACGTGGACGCGCCTCATTAAGGGTAAAAAGGTCTTTACACTTCTATACCAAAACGCCATACTAATGAATGCCATTACGGACCAAAACACAACCCTATATAAACAAAAACATCCCAGAAATAAAAAACACACACCCCAGAACCTGAAACGCCATATTTTCTACTATATACCATTCATCTTACAAACGCCAAAAATCCCCAAAACATCAAACACACCTACTCAAAAAAACGTCACATTTTCTACTATATACCATTCATCTTAGAAAACGCCAAAACACTCAAACATCAAAGATTCCAAAAAATCGACGGTTCTTTCAGATACACTATTTCCTCGGTAAAAAGCCAAATATGGCAAATATCGTTTCTTGTATATTCAAATATTGTTCTACGCCAAAGTTTCGGAGAATGCATTCTTCCCTGAGGTGCTGTGACTCAAATAACATTTTGCTGCATGAGATGGACAAATCATAAACAAAAAGAAGCTGGTTTCAGACTTATATCATTTTTTGTGTTTTGTTATTGATGAATATTATAATGGCATGAAAAAACGAATGACACTGATGAGTTGTTTTAAGATACATATTCAAAGAAAAAACTTATTGTCATTTTTTCTTTCTAAACGGCCACAAAAACACAAACATGGCTAAACCAAACCGCCAGCGAACATGATTCAAAGAAGAAAAGAGACTGATGACAGTGGAGATTTGGAAGATGAATTGTTTCTATTTTTATTTTTTTAATATTCTTTTTCTGTTGTTTGTTATGTATTTTTCAACTTAGAAAATAAAAAAAATACATTATATTAATAAAACGCCAAACAGTCATAATGCATATGAAACGCCATAATGCAGTAAAAACGCCAAAACTCCCAAACTATAATGAAAGTAGTTTGCAGAAGTATTAATAAAATCTAAAAATGGAAAGAAAAAAAAAACGCCAAAAACTACTTAAAGCCATTAAAAACGCTAAACTTGGGAGATGGAAAGTCTATGACCCTAAAAACTCATAAAAAGCTGAGCAAAAAACAGTAAAAATACACAGTAACTGAAAAGACGGCTACTTTATTAATATCATTTATTATAAATAAAATCCCGCCTAAACTACGCGCCAAAAACATCCAATAAGAGAGACGTCTCTGCACAATCAACTGATCACAAACCAAAAAACAAACGCCATATTTCCTAGAAACCATTCACTTTAAAACGCCATAAAATAGTTAAAAAAAGCCACAGATGCAGAACCTCGATTCTTCTATATTGAGTATTGATCTGAATGAAGTTTCACTGAATGGATTCTTCTCTGAGTTGGGTATCTCTATAATCTTTTGCTGAATGAGATGAACAAATATTCAAGAAAAAGAGACTGATGACACTGATATGACATCATGTCACTTTGTTCTTGATGGATATTTTGATGGCATGAATGGATCAATACATTAGAGCAAGCATTGGTCTTCAACATGTCATCAAACAAGTATATATCCGCCCACAATAAAGGATGCCACAAAAAATAAGCATCTTCTAAAGACGGGCGTTATGTAGGAAAATAAGGATCTACATAAGGTATTCAAAAACAGGTTCAAAACACCAAAAAGGTTAAAGTAGAAGAGGCTGATGACAGTGAAGTTTTGGATGAGAAATTATATTATAATTTTTAATTTTTTTTTTCATTTTCTATTGTTTGTTATCTAATTCTTTGTTGTTTATTATCTAATTCTCTACTAATTTAAAAAAATTGAGTATAAAACGCCAAAAACTACAAACACCAAAACGTCTGATAATGCGAAAACTGTGAGAACGAATGCTAGCAAAGCACGATGTTGCTATATAAAACGCCAAAAAACGCAAACAAAGTATTACTGGAAAAATCAACACTAATTGACAGATGAAAATTGAAAGAAACAGTAATTGCTAAAACAGTAAAATGAAGAGACGGTATCATTATTGCCAAACATTTATTTATATTAAAAGCCAATACATGGAAAATTGAATTTATTTATATTTTCAAAACGTCATAATTGTCTGTCACATTATAGGCCTGTATCCTACATGGCACAACACTTGATATAATAAAATCAAGAAAATTACTGATGTTTTTTACATTAAAGGCCTGCATCCTGATCTAAAAAACAATAAAAATGCCAAAACAATACTTAAAACGCCAAAATGTTTACTATGATCCTGATCTGAAAACAATAAAAACGCCGCGTATTTATTAAACGCCAAAAAATGGAAAGATAAAGTGACACGCGTTTAAAAAAAGAAATATGAAAGGACAAAAAAAACCCCTCCGCCCTTCTCTAAGCGGCGTGACACATGTTGGGCCAGGAAGCGTTCTCACCGTTCTCACACTTTTGAGCGTTTTCTCCTGATCCCGTTTCTATATAAATATAGGATTAGGTTCAAGAGTGAACACCCCCCTCAGTTGTGAACTATGTGAACTCATCTTGGACCTTGATTTCTATGATCTTGAGATTTAGATGAGTGACATGATGGTAATTATGTGGTTAATTTTTTCCATTTAATTAAGTACAAAAAGGGTATATGTGTAATTTTTATCTTAAATTGATTGCATAAATCATGTTCTCTCTCATAAATTAAACAGGAAAGTAATTTTATAAAAAATTAGATTTAAATCATTATCTTAATAATTGAAATCAGTTACATATTTCCCATTTTAATTCCTTATCCATAATATTTTTCCTATTTTAAATTAATTATCCTTGCTCTGTTCAAATGCGATGTACACATGTGTATTTTGATTTTGCCCTGTTTTTAATGCGATGTGCACATGTGTATATCGTCTGTTTTTGTGATATCTCGGAATTTTTTTTTTGTATTGAATGTTTGATGTACACTTGTCAATTACTGTACACATATGTACGATGCTGAGTACACATACGTACTGTTCTATTTATATCCAAGTACACATGTATATCCGTTGAAATATGAAGGTTACGTGGATCTTAAAAATCAAAATTTGAATTCTGGTGATGAAATCTGAAAAATAAAATTGAAATAAAAGATATTGTAGATAATGAATTTAAAATAGGAAAGATATTATGGATAAGGAAGTAAAATAGGAAATATGTAACTGATTTCAATTATTAAGATAATGATTTAAATCTAATTTTTTATAAAATTACATTCCTACCCTTAACAACTAAAAAGGAAATCAAGGGTCCAAATGAGTTCACACAGTTCACTCTTGGAAGGTTGTTCACTCTAGAACCCTACCCTATATATATATATATATATATTATAAAAAATCCAATTTTTTTTGTATAAAGTCCTAAAAATAGATAAAATAATCTAAACGTTTGGGAATCAAAATTCATGTGACATCTAGCACTACCATCATTAGATCAAAATGAAAACAACTTTCAAACATGATTATGACACCAATTTAATAGTAGCAAAAATTAGGAAATCTTAATATTTTTATGATACTAGTTTAGAATTATGATATTTTACCAACACAATTTCTATTTTAAAACAAAACACAATTATAACTACGTCAAAACTCAAACTATCATAAACCCCGAGTATTATAAAAATGTAAATTGTAAGAAAACTAAAGTATTAACATAAAAAAAATAAGGATTAAGGAAAAATAATAAAAAAATGAATGGCATTAAAACTACCTCCTATAAAGAGAGAGAGTAAAAATATGGAGATGAGAGTGTCACACCCCAACCGATGGCGGAAACATCGGAGTGAGACGAAATAGATTGCAAGAGACTTCATAACACTATTTGTGATAAGTATTTATATAATAAATTTCCATTTCATTTCTAAAGAGTCAATTACAAAGTTTTGAAATAAATACAGCATGAGTAACGAAATACAATACAATAAGAATACAAATTTAAAGTGTGTATCTAAGCATCCAATAGATTCCATGCATCACCAACATCTTCGCTAAACCTGCAACATGTTTTAAAAGTGTAGTTCAATACAAAAAGTATTGGCGAGCATACAAGTTTGGTGCGTAGTATATAAGTATAAAAATGATAAGGAACAATCCACATGGCAAACCTAGTTATCAAGATTAACGTATAAACTGGCATGCGATTTACAAGTCAACCCTCTGTTTACGCAAGTATGAATGAAAATTTAACATGACCACTAATCTACGAGCGGTGCGTTACTCCTATAGCGCTATACATGTTAAATGGAGGCTCGTACGAAGCTAATGACAAGTTCATCACATAAGTATGGTCCAGAAAACACGAATCAAGCATAACAAATAGTAAGCATGTTTTGGATTGTGTGTTTGTACATTTGCATAAGAATACGTATATTAAGTGTGTTTTGCATATAAAAACTTGTTGCACCCAAAAGTGTGAAAACGGTAAAATGGGTCAAGTATACTCACAGAATTGCTAAGTCTTCCGATTATCCAAGTGTTGACGAGTGTATGAGATTGGGAGGATGGAACACCGAGGTCACCCCATATGGGCAAACGATGGTGCATGAGTAAACGGAATTATGACAGAGGATTTTGAATTAGAAATTAGAGTATACTAGTTGATATATATGTATATATATAAATATATATATGTATATATATAAATATTATATAGTTTAAGTAATATTCCAAAGTTAATTCTATCTAGGGTATTGTCAAAATGTTGTCAAAATAAATTAAATATACATTTATATCTATTTTATAAAAATTAATCGAATTTGATAGGTTTCGTTTTATGAATTTTAACACGTTTCGTTTTACCGATTTTATGAAAAACGGGCAGAGTTTCCTCTGTTTTCGGACGATCCCGACAATCAAAGTGTCGATTATTATTTCAAACTCATCCATTAATCAACAATATATATGTATATGATTATCGTAAAGGTCAAAAGGTAAGTAATCACTACGTATAATGTTTTGAATGCGTTTTCGAAACAATAAATAAATCTAATTAATTTAAACTAACTTTGCGTCAACAATGTATGTAAATGTATAATTGATCAATAACGTATAAATATGTAATTTTCTTCGACAATGAATAGGTATGAACGTACGAAATAGTATATTTTCTTCGATAAAATATCATTAACATAAATAATATGACGAATTTCAAGACGTTAGAATTTACCGAACATCGAATCTGACCGATTTGACTGTTTGACTTATGTTGACCAGATTTGACCGAGCTTTGACTGAACCAAAACTGAACCATCTCTCGAACCGCTGACCCGTGGTTGACCGTGGCTGACCCGAACATGCCGCACCAACCCGACAACTGACCCAACTCGAACCTTGAACCTGATTTGTCCAACACGGAACCCGAACCGAACAAACCGAGACCCGAGTCTTGAACCGAGATGAATCTAAAACCCGAACTGAAAACTGAAAGAAATAAACCTGTTGTGTTGTTGCCTAAACCGAACCAAACACACATACTCCACTATTGCCTCCAGCACCATCGGCCGCCGGTAACCTAGACGCCGCCACCGTTCCTGTTGTTGCCGGAGGAGATTGTCGGAGGTGAAAACGGCCCTCGATGCAGACAGTCAAGCACCACCGCCCTTTGCGGCTTCTCGAGTCACCGGAACAAACACAACGCCGCCGTGCTCGGCGGGGAGGGGGCTCGGCTCCAGGTCTTTCACCGCTCTCTCTCTCTCTTTCGATCTCGATTTCAGGGGTATGCAGGTGTTAGATGGTGCAAGGGAGGTGTTTGGCTCTGTGTGTGGGTGTGTTAGAGGACAAGCAGCCGGAGGAGCTCACCGGAACGGCGGCTCTGGTCGCCGACTAGAGAGAAGGGAGGCAAGGGTTTGTGTTGTTTGAAGGTAAACTCCATGTCTATTGTCTGTGTTTGATATATGCAGAGGAAGAATGATGAGTGGGTAGGGTTTTTGAGATGAAGAAGATGGGGAAGCAGGGAATAGAGATGTGTTTGTGTTTGTGTGAGTGTTTGATCTGAACTTTTAGATGTAATGAGAGGGACAAGAATAAATAACGGCTGATATAAAAAAAGATTAGGGTTTGTTGCACTTTAGTTTTAGGAGAGACCATTCTAATCCCTAAACTTTGAAGGGTTAAATAAATTAGCTGAATTAATTTAGTTTAAGTTATATAACATAGTTGACCAAACTAACTAGGTTACATGTATATAAACTTCTAAATCAATTAAGTTAATTAAATAATTTAAACAAGTAATTAAATAGTAATTAGCTAAATCGGTACGGGAATAAATTTGAGAATAAATCCTTCGACGGTTATTTATTTCACAAAAGATTCTGAGGTTTCAACGTTAGGATCCGAATTTCAAAATGGGTAGAATTTTGGATATCCGTTTTTGAAGAATGTTACATAGAGTGATGTTGGATTCTTGCTCCTCTTTATTGATGGTTTGAAAAACTTCAATGGTGGTGGCTAGGGTTTCTTTGAGAAAGAGATAAAGAGAGGTGATGGTGGCTAGGGGTTTCTTTGAGAGAGAGGTGTTATAAAAAGATAAGGAAATAAGGTTGTAGTTTGATTTTTAAAAACAAGACATTATATTATAATACTATAAATTAGTAATAACTTTGTGCAACAGTGACTTGTAACTTTTGCGAGCTGTTGGCTTTCCCAAATTGTGTTAGTTATTTTGATTTGTGCCTATGTTAATTTGGTTATCCTTATTCATGTTTTGCTTTGCTTTTCTTTGCTTTTATAGGGATCTTGGTTGCGGCAGTTTTTGGTATTGAGGATTTTGGATTCTCAGGTTTATGCTTTGAAATTGGACGAACCAAACGCAAAAATGCTTATTCAAGACTGAAATTGTTAGTTTCTGACACTGCTTATGTTTGAAGTCATATGTTTGTTGACTAGAGGTTCATGACTTTTTGTTGTTAGAAACGGTTCAACCAGGTGTATCGGCTGGTTCAACCGGGTGTATCGGACGATTCAACCGGTACTACTGGCCGATTTTTAAAACTTTGAGTTATAAGTGTTGTGTTTGTTGATATATGTTGGAGCAATTAGTTTTTATACCGTACCGGATTAGGCTTAGAAACGGTTCAACCGGGTGTACCGGACGGTTTAACCCGTTCAACCGGTACTACCGTGTCGCAACCCCCCCTATCTGTCCCGGGAACAGGCGGCCGCGAGACCAGTTGTTGTGGTATCATTTTGTTTATCATTTTGGCAGCGGAAATTTCATCAGGACCATAGTTAGGAAATGTTTATCAGAGTAAATACCACACTTTTATAGTATTAAACATATTGGGATAAAACCCAAGTTTTCATTACAAACATTTTCATAGGGAAAATCCCTATTTTATTAAATAAAACATCTTCTTTTATTTAGGTAACTTTTATAGCCACTTTTCCAAGCCTTCGGTGCTGTCCAGCTGGCTTCTAGTTGGCTTTCACATTTTGTTACCTGAAACGCGTTTAAAAACATTTTGTCAGTGGGAAATACTGGTGAGTGAATCCTAGTTTAATCAAGAAGAGTTTTATCCTTTAACAGTATTGAGAGCTATCGCATTGTTTATTTCTACACAATTACTCATTCAATATTGTCAATCCTGACTGGTGGGTCATATTACACATTGGCTAACTCGTTGTCCAATGGTAACGTGTGACAACCCGAGATCCCAAGACTTTTCTTTTACACGTCATCTGTTTTATAATCCTGTTTCCGCATTTCGTTGTACGTCGTATTGTGTATGTTATTCTAAAGTGATTTTAATTTAAGATAGTTTTGGTGAGTTAATAAATGGTACATGTTAATAAACTCATTTTAGTAAACTTGGTGCTCGGTGAAAGAAGAACCCGACGAAACATGGGGTTTCGTCGCCCATTAGTCCCGACGAAACATGGGGTTTCGTCGCCCATGAGTTTTCGTCGCTAAGTGGGCTTCGGCCCAGGTTAGTGCGCGGCCCACATTCCAGTTATTCATATAAACGGACTTGTAAACTGTTACGTTAACCAAAACCCTAGAGTATTCCTTTCCCTCTTGTTCGACGGCAAGTTTAGTTCCCTGTGAAGCTCCCACGTAATTCCAACATCTCTCCCTGATTCCCAAGATCTCTAGTGCTATTCCGCATATCGGTTAGTGTCTATATTTGTTATTCGATGAGATTATGTTGCTGTGATTTTATGTGATTTAGGGTTGTTATTATTTGTGTAAACCGATACTTGCATGATAAAGGCTTGCCATTTGATATATGATTATATGTGCAAACTGGATTGAGTATGAACGTATATGCATATGAATCGATATGTATTGTGATGATCTAGGGTTGTATGTAGGTAAACAGTTAATGGCTTTTGGATAAAACGAATAATCACTATGTTAATATTACATAAGAAACTAGGGTTTTCGTATAAAGGTTGTAGTCATAGTATATACGTTTCGGCTAGAACGATTGGATGATGAATGTAACTGTTAACAAGGGATGATTGATTGATCGATTTGACATAAATGGAATGATGGCAGTTAGGGTTTCTGTGTTCGTGTATAATTAACTGTTACAGCAATGACGAAAGCCTCTCGACGAAACATCCAGTCGACGAAACTCATAAGAGTTTCGTCACTCACCAGGGCGACGAAACCCTATAGCCGACGAAACCTCATAGCCGACGAAACTCTTGAGGTTTCGCCATTTGTATATCCAAAGAAACTCTTGAGGTTTCGCCGCCCACTGCACCGATGAAACATTGATGTTTCGTCAGGAGTTTCGCCGCTCAGAATGTGGTTCACAACTGATTGGACGTGTTTGATAATGAATGACTGTATGATTGACCTCTGCTTGATTAACACTGTTAGTTGTGACTGGGAAAAGTATGATTTGGTTTGATAGCAAACTTAACTGTTGTGAACTTTTATGGAACACGCATGTGAGCTGTAGATATGTATGAACTTGGGTATCTGTTTGTGTGTTAATCGGAAACTGTTGATTGAATGCACACTATAAATACAAATGATACGTGAACCAAATGATTGTAAACTGATTACGTGTACATGTATATCATAGGTTTTGACTGATTTAATTGTGAACAAGTAATTAATCAAACCGAGCAAACCAAGGTGAGTTCACTGCTCTTTTCCAAGCATGCATCCCGGGGAGGGATATCGGGTAACATTCCGGGGAGGAATGTCAGGTTATTAGGTTGTTTGTTATTATACTTAGTTTCTATCATATAAGACCCCTTACATCTACCGAGAGTTACCGGGGAGGCAACGAGGTATTTAGTTGATAGCGCTATTAGGATTGGCACCCTCACACCGTACCGGGGAGGACGGGCGTGAACTAATTACCATGACCACTTGACCAATGCTTTGATAGAGGTATTGGGGTTGGGTAAATACATCTTGTAGCCATTTGCGGTAATCGAGTTAATAACAACATCAAAACAAATCGTTGAACTGTTTTATACACACATCTAGTAACTAAACGCGTTAACAAAACTTTGAACTCACCAGCGTCGTCTGACACACTTGTCTGCATGCTTGCAGGACGTTAGATTTCTGATTCTGGACTTGCTATCTGGGAGCGCTGGAGTGTTCATGGATCGAGACTCTTGGATTCTAGTTACCATGGTTTTGAACATTTGAATTGGAACAGTTGCTTAACTATTGCTATTTGCTTCCGCTAAATATTTACTTGGATTTTACTTACGAATTGGTTTTAATTAATTTGAATGAGTTGAACATGCTATTTAATTATTACTTGTTGGTTCAGTGTGATTGGTGGCTTGGATCCTGGTACGTCACACGCCCCGCGATGTTTCCGCATGTGGTATTTTGGGGGTGTGACAGTTTGGTATCAGAGCCACTGGTTATAGTGAACTAGGTTTTAAAAACGCTTTTATAAAACCAGACTATAACCGAACAACTTTGAAAATCGACCATGACACTCGGCTCCAGATTGCAAGGTTCGTCTTCTGTTACTTTATGCATTACTTGTTTAGTAGTCACACACTCACAACTTGCATGAAACGACACACTAGATACTATGGTGATTTGATAGTGTGACACTACTCTTCGACTTTTGTGAATCATAAACCTGTAGTACCCTCTGTTTTGCTACTTGAATGCGGGGGGAACTTTTAGCGCAAGTTAAGAGGCACTGAGATGAGCATGCAAATTGCCTTATTATTATGGGTGCACACATAATAATAACGTGAGGTGCATGTAAGTCCCAGTGAGGCTTAATGAGTGTGAGAAGGGTTCCGCCCTATTGTGTGTAAACTTGGTAGTTGTAGATTTCAACGTGAGACTTGACTCTTACCTCATCTCGACTCCTAAATTTGTTCTCTCTCCATATATAGAATCATGAGTGGACGAGGACATGGACGTGGTCACATCGCGATGACCCAAGCTGAGCTGACAAACTTAATCAACACACGTGTGGCTGAGGCATTGGCAGCCTACCAAGCTGGTACGAAATGTACCAAATACTTTTTAATCTTGTGTCGTGTACACAACTCTTACTCCCGTGTTGTATTTTCTTTTGTCCAGCGCATCCGAACAACTAGCCTGCTTGCACGTTTAAAACATTCATAGATTGTAAGCCGCAGACCTTCAGTGGGACTGAAGGGTCTGTAGGACTCCTGCCATGGTTTGAGAAAGCAGAATCGGTGTTTGCAATGTGTAACTGTCCTGCTGGGGACAGAGTGAAGTATGCTACGGGCACACTCGAGGATGGTGCCCTGACATGGTGGAATGCCCAGGTTCAGATGTTGGGCATCGAGGAGGCAAACGCCACTACTTGGGATGATTTTAAGGAGTTGATAAGGGAGGAGTATTGTCCTCGGGATGAGATTCAGAAACTAGAGAATGAGTATTATGATCTGAAGATGGTGGGATCCGAGATTGAAGCATACGTGAAACAGTCACATGAGCTGGCTATCATGTGCCCTAACTTGTCCCGACCTCCGCATCGGAGAATAGAACTGTTCATCAAGGGATTAGCTCCACGAGTGATGGGTTTGGTTACTGCAGCAAACCTCAACAACTTACCTCAGATTGTCCGTTTGGCGCACAAGATCACCGATCAGGAGGTGGAGAGTGGTTCGCTACCACCGCGTGTTTCTGCCACTACTGCTAGTGCTGCAACCACAGTTACTACGCCTGCTAGTGATAACAAGCGGAAATGGAACGATGCTGATAAGGCAACCAGTGCCAGTCAATCTCAGAAAAGGCCTGACAACAGCAACAACCACAGTTTCAGTCAGTCGTCCTCAGTTAACCAAGGCCAGGGCAGCAATCAGAATCAGGGTTCCTATGTTGGGAAGAAGCCACAATGCAACAAGTGTGCTTATCATCATTATGGACAGTGTGTCCGGGCTTGCCGTAGGTGCGAGAAAGTGGGCCATGAGGCCAAAGACTGTAGAGCCCCGCAGTCGCAGCAGCCGCAGCAGCAAAATCAGCAGTATCAACGACAGCAAAGGCAACAACCCCAACAGAATCAGGGCTTCAAGAAGGGGTGTTTCTAGTGTGGGGATGAGGGCCACTTTAAGCGGGATTGCCCTCAGTTAAATCAGAATGCCAATGACAACAACCGCCAGAATAATAACAACAATGCTGGGAATAACAACGGCAACAATGGGGGTAACGGTGCTCATGGAAGGGTATTCACAATCGGGGCTGGTGATGCTAGGAACGACGGCAATGTCGTGACTGGTACGTTTTCTGTGAACAATCTTATTGCTTCTGTGTTATTTGATTCCGGTGCCGATTGGAGTTATGTGTCCCTAGAGTTTAGTCAGCGATTAGGGTTAACTCCAACACCTTTAGAGGTTAAGCATGTAGTAGAATTAGCCGATGGTAAAACGATAGAAGCTTCGCATGTCCTTTTTGGGTGTAAACGAGATCTCGTGGGTCAAGTGTTTGATATTGATCTCCTTCCTATTACCCTCGGTAGCTTTGATATTGTGGTGGGTATGGATTGGCTGTCTAAACCCCAAGCTGAGATTCTGTGTAAGGAGAAGATTGTACGTATCCCTCTCCCTGGTGGAGAGTCATTATCGGTTCAAGGGCATCGTAGTGGGACGATGGTTGGTATTATATCGGCTATGCAAAGTGTCTACGAAAGGGGTATCCTGCAGTTTTAGCACTAGTTACTGATACTCCATCTGAAGAAAAAAAGATCGAGGATCTGCCCGTTGTACATGAATTTGCTGATGTATTTCCTGAGGAACTTCCTGGTTTACCTCCTCACCGTCAAGTGGAATTTCGGATTGATCTTGCACCAGGAGCAGCCCCGATAGCTCGTGCTCCTTACCGTTTAGCACCTGGAGAATTGCAAGAGTTGTCTAATCAACTGCAAGAGTTACTGGATAGGGGCTTTATTCGACCCAGTTCCTCGCCTTGGGGAGCCCTAGTTTTGTTTGTAAAGAAGAAAGACGGGTCCTTTCGCATGTGCATTGATTATCGGGAACTCAACAAGGTGACTGTCAAGAACTGTTATCCATTGCCACGCTTCGATGACCTGTTTGACCAGTTGCAAGGGTCAAGTTTCTATTCGAAGATCGACTTAAGATCGGGCTATCATCAGGTGAGAGTCCGAGAGGAGGATGTTCCAAAAACGGCTTTTCGAACGCGGTATGGGCATTATGAGTTTTTAGTCATGCCGTTTGGGTTGACTAACGCGCCAACGGTCTTCATGGATCTCATGAATCGCGTATGCAAACCGTATCTCGATGATTTCGTTATAGTATTCATCGACGATATTTTGATCTAATCGAAGAGCAAGGAAGATCACGAACGGAACCTGCGTCTTATTTTGGAACTTCTAAGGAAGGAGCAACTCTATGCGAAGTTTTCCAAGTGTGACTTCTGGATTCGGGTGGTACACTTTCTTGGGCACATTGTTAATGAAGTGGGGATACACGTGGATCCTGCAAAGGTTTATGCTGTTAGAAATTGGGCGGCACCAAAGAATCCTTCGGAGGTGCGATAATTTCTTGGTCTCGCTGGGTATTATCGAAGATTTATCAAAGACTTTTCGAAGATCGCACAACCTCTTACCTCGTTGACACATAAAGGTGTTGTGTATTCTTGGGGAACGAAGCAGGAGGATGCTTTCCAGTTACTGAAACAGAAACTCTGTAGTGCGCTGATTTTGTCTCTACCCGAAGGAACGGAAGATTTTGTGGTATATTGTGATGCTTCCATTCAGGGTCTTAGTTGTGTGCTGATGCAACGCAACAATGTGATCGCTTATGCTTCTCGACAACTGAAGGTTCATGAAAGGAATTATACGACGCACGACTTAGAGTTGGGAGCCGTGGTGTTTGCACTCAAAATCTGGAGGCATTACCTGTACGGTACTAAATGCACTATTTATACCGACCACAAGAGCCTTCAGCACATTTTCGACCAGAAGGAATTGAATATGCGACAGCGTCGCTGGGTAGAATTATTGAACGACTACGATTGCGCCATCAAGTATCACCCAGGCAAGGCTAATGTGGTAGCTGATGCCCTCAGTCGAAAGGAATCGAAACCCAAACGAGTTCACGCCTTGCAGCTCACCATTCATTCGAATTTACCTGATCAGATCCGTGCTGCTCAAACTGAAGCGCTGAAAGAAGAAAACTATGAGGCTGAGTATCTGCGAGGTATGGAAAAACGACTTGTAAAGAGATCAGATGGCATTCTCTACTGCATGGAACGGATATGGATTCCGTTGTTTGGTAACCTTAGAGAACTTGTGATAAACGAAGCACACAAGTCTCGATACTCTGTTCACCCAGGTTCGGATAAGATGTATCAGGACCTCAAAGTCATGTATTGGTGGCCGAAGATGAAAGCCCACATCGCAACGTATGTTAGTAAATGCTTGACGTGTTCAAAAGTTAAAGTGGAATACAAGAAACCGTCTGGATTGCTGCAACAACCAGAAATACCCATGTGGAAGTGGGAGCAAATCGCAATGGATTTCGTCACAGGTTTGCCGAGAACTCAAAGCGGTAATGATACAATTTGGGTGATTGTGGATCGTCTCACGAAGTCAACACACTTTCTGGCAATCAAGGAAACCGATAAGTTCTCACAACTAGCTGATGTCTACCTAAAGGAAGTGGTTTCTAGGCATGGGGTGCCGACATCTATTATCTCTGATCGTGACCCGCGTTTCATCTCAGATTTGTGGTAGTCGATGCACAAATCATTCGGCTCGCGTCTCGATATGAGCACTGCTTATCACCCGCAGACGGGTGGTCAAAGTGAGCGAACCATCCAAACACTTGAAGACATGCTGCGAGCATGTGTGATTGATTTTGGCAAGGGTTGGGAGAAACACTTGCCGTTGATCGAGTTCTCCTACAACAACAGTTACCACACCAGCATTCAGGCAGCTCCGTTTGAACCTTTGTATGGCCGGAAATGCCGTTCTCCACTCTGTTGGGCTGAGGTGGGTGACAGCTAGGTCACAGGCCCTGAACTTGTGTTGGAAACCTCCGAGAAAATTGTTCCGATCAGGAATCGCATGGCGACGGCGCGTGATCGTCAGAAAAGCTACGCTGATAAGCGTAGGAAACCCTTGGAGTTCGAAGTTAATGATCGTGTCATGTTGAAGGTCTCACCCTGGAAGGGTGTGGTGCATTTTGGAAAACGTGGCAAACTTAACCCTCGTTATGTAGGGCCATTCAAAATCCTGGAGCGGATTGGTAAAGTGGCATACAAGCTGGAGTTACCTACTGAGTTGGGTAACGTTCATGATGTCTTCCATGTATCGCAGCTGAAGAAGTGTTTGTCTGACGAGACACTTGTAGTACCGTTTCAAGAGCTGAAGATTGACGACAAGTTGCATTTTGTCAAGGAACCAATAGAAATTATGGACCAGGAGGTCAAGGTCCGTAAGCACAGCCATATTCCAATCTAGAGAGTTCGTTGGAACTCAAGACGTGGACCGGAGTTCACATGGGAACGCGAGGACCAGATGAAGCTTAAGTACCCACATTTATTCCCAGATGACAAGTCCAAGTCCTATAAACCTAAATCTAGCACGACTAGTGAATTTCGGGATGAAATTCCCAATCAAGTTGGGGATGATGTGGCACCCGTGGAAAATACCCAGTCATCGTGATTTAACACTGTACCGTTTTGGATTGCTTGACAAATTTCGGGACGAAATTTCTTTCAAGTTGGGGATGATGTGACAACCCGAGATCCCAAGACTTTTCTTTTACACGTCATCTGTTTTATAATCCTGTTTCCGCATTTCGTTGTACGTCGTATTGTGTATGTTATTCTAAAGTGATTTTCATTTAAGATAGTTTTGGTGAGTTAATAAATGGTACGTATTAATAAACTCATTTTAGTAAACTTGGTGCTCGGCGAAAGAAGAACCCGACGAAACATGGGGTTTCGTCGCCCATTAGTCCCGACGAAACATGGGGTTTCGTCGCCCATGAGTTTTCGTCGCTAAGTGGGCTTCAGCCCAGGTTAGTGCGCGGCCCACATTCCAGTTATTCATATAAACGGACTTGTAAACTGTTACGTTAACCAAAACCCTAGAGTATTCCTTTCCCTCTTGTTCGACAGCAAGTTTAGTTCCCTGTGAAGCTCCCACGTAATTCCAACATCTATCCCTGATTCCCAAGATCTCTAGTGCTATTCCGCATATCGGTTAGTGTCTATATTTGTTATTCGATGAGATTATGTTGCTGTGATTTTATGTGATTTAGGGTTGTTATTATTTGTGTAAACCGATACTTGCATGATAAAGGCTTGCCATTTGATCTATGATTATATGTGCGAACTGGATTGAGTATGAACGTATATGCATATGAATCGATATGTTTTGTGATGATCTAGGGTTGTATGTAGGTAAACAGTTAATGGCTTTTGGATAAAACGAATAATCACTATGTTAATATTACATAAGAAACTAGGGTTTTCGTACTAAGGTTGTAGTCATAGTATATACGTTTCGGCTAGAACGATTGGATGATGAATGTAACTGTTAACAAGAGATGATTGATTGATCGATTTGACATGAATGGAATGACGGCAGTTAGGGTTTCTGTGTTCGTGTATAATTAACTGTTACAGCAATGACGAAAGCCTCTCGACGAAACTCATAAGAGTTTCGTCACTCACCAGGACGACGAAACCCTATAGCCGACGAAACCTCATAGCCGACGAAACTCTTGAGGTTTCACCGCCCACTGCACCGATGAAACATTGATGTTTCGTCAGGAGTTTCGCCGCTCAGAATGTGGTTCACAACTGATTGGATGTGTTTGATAATGAATGACTGTATGATTGACCTCTGCTTGATTAACATTGTTAGTTGTGACTGGGAAAAGTATGATTTGGTTTGATAGCAAACTTAACTGTTGTGAACTGTTATGGAACACGCATGTGAGCTGTAGATATGTATGAGCTTGGGTATCTGTTTGTGTGTTAATCGGAAACTGTTGATTGAATGCACACTATAAATACAAATGATACGTGAACCAAATGATTGTAAACTGATTTCGTGTACATGTATATCATAGGCTTTGACTGATTTAATTGTGAACAAGTAATTAATCAAACCGAGCAAACCAAGGTGAGTTCACTGCTCTTTTCCAAGCATGCATCCCGGGGAGGGATATCGGGTAACGTTCCAGGGAGGAATGTCAGGTTATTGGGATGTTTGTTATTATACTTAGTTTCTATCATATAAGACCCCTTACATCTACCGAGAGTTACCGGGGAGGCAACGAGGTATTTAGTTGATAGCGCTATTAGGATTGGCACCCTCACACCGTACCGGGGAGGACGGGCGTGAACTAATTACCTTGACCACTTGACCAATGCTTTGATAGAGGAATTGGGGTTGGGCAAATACATCTTGTAGCGATTTGCGGTAATCGAGTTAATAACAACATCAAAACAAATCGTTGAACTGTTTTATACACACATCTGGTAACTAAACGCGTTAACAAAACTTTGAACTCACCGGCGTCGTCTGACACACTTGTCTGCATGCTTGCAGGACGTTAGATTTCTGATTCTGGACTTGCTATCTGGGAGCGCTGGAGTGGTCATGGATCGAGACTCTTGGATACTAGTTACCATGGTTTTGAACATTTGAATTGGAACAGTTGCTTAACTATTACTATTTGCTTCCGCTGAATATTTACTTACGAATTGGTTTTAATTAATTTGAATGAGTTGAACATGCTATTTAATTATTACTTGTTGGTTCATTGTGATTGGTGGCTTGGATCCTGGTACGTCACACGCCCCGCGGTGTTTCCGCATGTGGTATTTTGGGGGTGTGACATAAAGTGTTCCACATTTTGTATACAAAACCCCAACATACCGGCAGTAATTGAAGAACTACAAATACTCAATCACTGCTTAATCATATCGTAAAATATTTAAGGTTTTGTAAAACAATTTACAAAAAGGAGATTACTCACATTGCTGTCTTAGATTTCTTCTAAGGTTTCCTGCTGATTATCTATAATTTACACAATGCACACGCGTTAGTATAATAACCCTTTATATTTACATTAGTTATACCCTCCCCGAGACGGCATTCCAATGACTACGTCGGGCAGAACCTCGACAGTCGTTACGGAACCCTGGATCAATCGGGCAGCGTATCTAATACGTAACCGGGGTTATGATACTTACATCGGGGCAGAACTTCGTTAATTAGGTGGTATTATACCCGATAATTATGCCTACTATTCAGAATTGAGAGAGAGGAAAGATTTATGAACGGTTTGTGAACTGTGGCCAACGAATTCTATATATAGGGCTGTTCAGGGGGTCTGTCGCGCCCCGCCTAAGATGAGAAGGGGGCTTATGCGGCCCGCCAGGGACTACGTGTCCCGTGATAGGCTTGCCGAGTCAGCCCTAGACCCCACACGCGTCGGACACGTGGCGTGCTCCGGTGCGTCCTCGTATCCAAGTCGTCGCGCCCCGCGTAGCCTTGTGCTATATCCGTCGCGGGCCGCGAGCGATATTAAAAATTCATTTTTATTTTATTTTTAATGATATAATGTATTTTGGGTTCAGTTTTCACATACGGGGTGTATTTTAGGACATATAGGAATATTTTAATATATTCTAGGGCGTCAGAAAAATTCAGGAGGGTTGTTATATACCGGCCGGATTGAACCGGTTAATAAAACATTGAGTTATAAGTGTTGTGTTTGTTGATATATGTTGGAGTAGTTAGTTGTATGGTAAATCTTTGAAAAAAAATGACATTGTTGTTACTTAATAAATTTTGTGAAAAAAATGATATCTTTTTAAATTGTATGCGGAAGTAGGTGATATTTATTTAAAATCGTATAAAAATCTATCATTTCAACTCAAGTTTATTTAGTGTACCTTATTTTACGTTCTGTTATTGCTTTGACTTTTTTAATATGTTTAGTGATTGAGTTGACAAAGCGGTTGTTTTCCGCCTTATTTTAGTCTCTGTGGTAAATGCTTCATTTAATTGATTATTGTTGTTGATGGTAGTATATTTTAATTTGATCACTTGGCCTCTGGTGGTTCGATTCTAAAGGCCAGCCATGATACTGATGTTAAAAAAGTACATATTAGATGTCAAAACTATAATAAACTGTACTATTGTAGCACTAAAGGTTTAAACTACCTCTAGCATCTATAGGTTGTAATCCAATACATATTTAAGTCTGAGTAAATGTCAATTTACGTCCATGAGGTTTACACCATAACACATAAACAACCCTCATTTGAAAAAAAAACGAAACAATCAAGTCCATGTGGTTGTTAATTTGATTCAGTCAAGTCCCTGTTAACATTTTCTGTTAGTCAAAGGTTAGTTGACCGTTACTGAACTTGTTAAATGACTATAATACCCTCCAGGGACCAAAAATGCAAGTGTGAAATACTGAAAATAAGAAAATACAACACGATTCATCACCATCCCTGTTCCTCAAAATCTTCATCATCAACAACCAAATTGTTTTCTGTGTGCAATATCCCAAATTTCCTACCGGTCATCTTCTCTCCTATAACTTCATAAATTAAAGTCAAACTTAAAGTCAACACTAACGTCAAGATTTAGGAATTCAAATGTGTGAGATGCAAATAACTCCAGATTCATCTTTTGACTTGCAAATACATAAAAAAACCCATATAAAAAAAGCTCCCCAATTCATAAACTTAATCAATCTTAGATCTATTAAAAGGGCTTTCAAAATTCAAACTAGTTGATCAACATTGTGAACCGGAGTTTGGCGCAGTTGTTTTTGCGTTAAAGATTTGACGACACTACCTATATGGTACCAAATGTGTGGTCTTCACCGTCCGTAAGAGCCTGCAACACATCTTTAACAAAAAAGAACTAAACATGCGTCAACGTCGTTGGGTAGAATTGCTTAACGACTACGACTGTGAAATTCGCTATCACGCTGGCAAGGCGAATGTCGTGGCCGACGCTCTCAGTCGAAAGACTCATGTTAACAACACTCGTTAATCTTTGATTGAAAAGATTAATTCTTGCCTTTTAAAAGAAATTCATAAAATTCTCTTTTTTATAATATTACGTACACCAAAAAAAATGAATTTTTCTTTATTATATAATATTTTATATATTAAAAGAATTAATTTAGCAGCTTGACTTGTTTTTCTTGTATAACTTGAAAAGTATAACGTTTTATAGAAATACGAATATACCATTGGAACGAGCGTATTTTTCTATGGCATGACCTAAGTTTCATAAAAATCGGAGTAGGGTCAAAAATAATATATTTTATTTATAACGGTTCGAACTAGTTTACAAACGGTTCGGATTTAGTTTTTTTTTTTCAAAACGGGTACCCATGTTGGCGGATGTTACAATTTGATAGGGTACCGAAGAACGGCCACCTCCTTAAGCATCATGGAACAAAGATAATGCTTGATGCTACGCTCGTCATGCGTAAGGTCGCACAACATTAATGTAAGCAAGAAAAACCTTTAAATGCAGTGGTATGACACAATTGCTTACATTTGTTTTATTTATTAACAAATTGTTAAGATACATTATTATACAGTTAAATACTTCTAACATGATTTAGTAACATTAAACTGGGGACTGGTACGTTATAACACAATGATATAGATATCATTCTTTGCTTTATTCATCACCGTCGGGTCATAACTATTATTCAATAAACATTGCATACTCGTTGGACGATTCTTCTAAGCTAAAGATCTTACATTTGTCAACCATTAGACGAAATCAAACTGAAATTGACTGAAAACCGATTAACCAAAAACCTAATTAACCAGAAACCGATTATCGGTTTTTTGTATTCTCGTTTAACCAAAATTAACCGAACAAAATCAAACCATTCATATTTTCATATATTTCCTGCTTTTATACCTCCAATTCATGTATTTCATATTTTATACCTCCATTTCATGTATATATATCTCCATTTTATGTATTTCTATTTCATGTATTTCTACACAAATGTTTTAGCCAAAGTTTAGTTTTAGCTATTAACTGAAATTAAATGAACTGAACCAAAAACCGTCAATCTAACCAAATAAACCAAACTGATTAACCGAAAACCGATTGATTAATGAAATAGACTAACCGATGACTTCGTTTGAGAATAATAACCGAACCATACACACTATAATAGTGGCTATGTTTGTTGTCGCATCGTGAAGATACAATGCTAGTACTATATTATGTTTATAAGAATGTAAATTTCTACTTTTCTACAATATTAGCTTTAACAAGAATAGTGTGTTGTATAATTGGTCTATGATAAGTAATTCGAAGAATTAATAAACCTGAAACCCGAATTGAAATTGCAAAGTTTGTGATAAAACCTGGATTAATCTTTGAATCGTATGAGAACTATCAAATAAACCTATTTGCGGGTTACACGCAATGATTTATCGAATTAGATAGAGATCACTCTTGAAGGAATTGGGATTTGATGAATGTGTGATGTTGAGATCGCACACCGTAACCCAGAAAACCATCATATGCTTTTTTCCTTTTTTTTTTCTTTGTAAGTTTCGTCTGTGTGATCAAGAGTAACAAAAGTATTTTTAAGACTTCATATATTGCCTTCCTCAAAATTAACGTTTTTGGATTATGGCCCAACAAAGTTTTAAAATCAGCCATCATGGCCTCACAATCACAAATCCATTTTCCATATGTTAAAATAATTAATGGGCTTTAATAAAGCAGTAATAATATAATATATAGTATATAACTTTAAAACTATTAATTACAAACTAATTATTAGTTACAAGACCCATGTAAATTATTTACATAATAAACTCAAATAATATTAGGATTAAATCGAGCCCGCACTCCCACGTCGCCTAACCCGTTTAATCTCTAATGTTATTTCCTCGATCAACAAGTTAATCCAATACCCTAAAATACATGTCGATAACACTAAAATAACCAACATTCCTCCCATATTTTAGTGGTATCCATGATTAACTTAACCGTCCTCACAGAAACACAAACGCATGGATAATGAAAATGTCCTGAGAATTGAAATTTCACTTAGTATATTACACGTTACAAATATTAGAATAACAGGGTGTCTCTATAGATGAACTCATGTTATCCATTTAAATACATGTAGGTAATATACACAAACGTTTACAAAGCCAAATTCCACTTGACACAATGTTTTACTAGCCTGTATCCTAATCCTTCAAAGAATATATCAAAGCTCAAGTCCAAAGCTTCTTGAAGCGGCTGAACTTCATATTCTTATAGGTAGTTCATTACTCTTGCACCTGCACTGCAATTTATCAATGAACTATTAAGAAGTTCAACTTCAACCTACTTTATCTTGCAGTCTAAACACATACATTGGGATGATTTGCTAATGTGTTCCAATATCGTTATGACAAGCTTTCCGCATTGAATTCTGCATCTAACGTTGTATTAGATGGGAATTGGATGTATTGACATAAGATATTTAAATGAACTTTAAACCCATACCTTTAGCTGATTTCTTCACGAGATATCTTCCTAACCCTTTGGTTAGATGATCAGCAAAATTAAGCTCAGATCTAACAAATTCAACGGATATCACACCATTCATGATTAATTCTCTAATCATATTGTGTCTAACACCTAAGTGTCTAGACTTCCCATTGTACACTTGACTATATGCCTTGCCAATGTAGTTGCACTATCGCACCTGATAGAGATTGGTGATATCGGGTTCGACCATAATGGAATCTCATAGATCAAAATTCTGAGCCACTCAGCTTCTTTACCAGCTGCTGCTAAAGCTACAAATTCAGATTCCATTGTTGAATTTGTGATGGAAGTTTGTTTCTTTGAGGCCCAAGATATAGCACCTCCACCAAGTAAGAACACTCATCCACTTGTGGAGGAATGATCTTCCTTATTGTTTATCCAAGTTGCATTAAAGTACCCTTCTATAACTGAAGGAAAACCTGAATAGCATAAACCAAAGTGCATGGTTCCTTTTAGGTACTTAAGCAGTCTGTTCACTGCTTGCCAGTGTTGAGCAGTAGGATTACTAGTAAATCTACTCAACTTACTCACAACATAAGTTATGCTAGGCCTTGTGCTAATCATAGCATACATCAAACATCCAATGACCTTCGAATACTCTAACTGTGAAACTGAATCACCAGAATTAGGCATGAACCGGATGCTAGGATCTAGAGGAGTGCTAACAGGAGAACAGTTATAATGATTGTATTTCTTCAACACTTTCTCAATGTAATGAGACTGTGTCATGGTTATACCATTGTTACTCCTTTTAATCCTTATTCCAAGGATCACATCCGCCTCCCCTATATCCTTCATTTCAAAATTCGAAGACAACAATTTCTTTGTCTTATCAACTTGATCTTGGTCAGTGCCGAAGATCAACATATTATCTACATATAGACAAATAATCACTCCTTTACCAGAGGATTCAAACCTACTGTAGACACAATTATCAGCTTAGTTTAGAAGAAACCATGAGATAAGATCACCTCATCAAATTTTTGATGCCATTGCTTAGGTGCTTGTTTCAAACCGTATAATGATTTGGAGAGTTTACACACCTTGTGCTTGATGCCATTTCTTAGGTGCTTGTTTCAAACCGTATAATGATTTGGAGAGTTTACACACCTTGTGCTCTTGTCCATGTAATACAAAACCCTCAAGTTGTTTCATGTATACCTCTTCATCCAATTCACCATTCAAGAACGCGGTCTTGACATCCATTTGGTGAATTACCAAGTTCTGAATTGACGCAAGAGCTAAAAGAAGCCTTATGGTGGAAATTCTTGCAACAGGAGCATATGTATCAAAGAAATCTCTTCCTTCCTTTTGTCTAAAGCCTTGGATAACCAATCTGGCTTTAAACTTATCTATGCTACCATCAACTTTCATCTTTCTTTTAAAAATCCATTTGCAACCCAAAGGTTTGCAACCAATAGGCAAATCAGTCAATTTCCATGTATTATTATGCATGATGGAATCCATGTCATCTTGGATGGCTTCTTTCTAGAAAGCAACATCCTTAGATGCCATTGCCTGACTGTATGTCTTAGGATCCTCCTCAATATTGAAACAATATTAATACTAATGTTCAACCCCATTCCTGGTTCCTTCCACCAAATAAGGATGAAAGTCAGAGCCAAAAGACTTGGCTTTCCTGACTCTAGTACACTTCCTGGGTTCAGTACTAGAAGATGGTACATCTTTTGTACCAGCAGAGTTACTACCAAACTCAGTTATAGCTAATGTTTTCAAACTATAAGGCATGCCCTTTAGTCTAGGCACATAAGAAAATCTATCCTCATTGCCAAAATCAGCAGTTCTTGACTCAATCACAGTGTGAACAGAAACATATTCATTCGGTTCTGTAACATAGAACCAATGAACAGGGGAATGCTCATCATACACAAAAAAGATGCAATCAACGCCTCTTTCACCTATATTTCTCATTTTTGGTTGTTAGTGCAGTTTTGTGTCCGATGTTGTTCGAATAGTTTAGATTACATTTTATGCTGATTATGTAATAGTTAGTGAAACGGTCAAACGAACGTGTATTGGCCCGCTCGTTTGAAGTGGTCAAACGAAAGGGTTATTTGTTTGACCATGTGTGTTTGCAAGTGAAGGTGGTATGGTTATAAATACCACCCCTTGGTTCATTTGCAAAGTTTGAAGGTTTTAGACTTGGGGGAAAGATCACCACTTGGTCTCTCCCGGATGTATGCTCCTTTGGTATAGTTCGGCTAGCTTGTAATCGGGCCAGTTTGTAATGTTATGCAACTGAGTTTATACAATAAAGTTGTTTTATCAGTCTTTAATCCTCCCATCTTGAACATAATAACACACTAATCATAGGTTTCGGTCTGAATCCCGAACCTACATTTGGTATCAGAGCCATGGTACCCGACTTAGTGAATCTAACCATTTGCTAAGTCACATGTGCTCTAGATCAATGATTTTTGCGGTTTTTGATCAAGATGTAAAAGTGGGTAAACATAAAGAACACCCAGATTTGGACACGAATGTATGGGTCTGAGATGAAATGGATCATACCAGAGGGTTGGGTTTTCTGTTTTACAGCAAGAAAATCAAGTTTTCATCTTGTTTTGAAGGTTTTCCGTCATATCAGCAGGAGAACAGTTCGTTGTGTTCTTGAGGAGTGTGATGGCTGCTTTAGAGACACTAGGGTTTGTTCAGATCTGATCCAAACGTGAACCACGAAGAACCCCCTGCTGTGAAGAACCCCCCCACGAAAAACTGCCTTCTGCGAAGAACCTCCTTTGCCGAGGAACCCGTGTCTGCCAATAACTCCCTTCCCATGAAGAATATGCATGACGAAGAACCAACATGTAACTCACGAAGACGGTACATCTGCGAAGAACATCTTTCGTGTGGTGGTTCATCGTTGGATTAATCTGTGGATGAAAGACTGGTCTTTCGTGGAAACAACAAAAGAACCATATATGTGTGGGTCAGGACGAAGAACTCATCACGAAGAACCTACCTTCTTCGTGGAATTATATCTTTCGTGGTCCTGTTCAGTTCATCTGCACAATCAACTGCAACCCATAGCAAATACCCAACACAAAGATCCCATTTTTCTCAACATATTCTACAAATCCATCTGGGAAAGATGGTGAATTGGGTGACCGAGTGGGATCCACCGGAGAGGATGATTACAGATGGGTTTAGGTCTGTGATGGTTTTAAGAGATGAAGTGCCGGAGATGCAGAGAGAGAGAAGATTGATAGGGTTCGGTGATGGCGGCTGCTGGTGTTGTATCGCAGAGAGAGAGAGAGAGAGAGAGAGAGAGAGATTGGTAGATGTTGTGTATGTGAAGAAGACAGAGATATTGGCGGCTGTACAAAGAAGATGTCGACAGACTTAGTTGTTTGGCAGCTAGGTCTTTATGTTGGGCTTACATATTGTTTGTTGGGCTCACCTGAGTATCTTTTAGACGTGTTTAATTGGACCACACACAAAATTCTTGATTTTAATGGTTGGACCGAAATTGGCTAACTTAATTTTGGGCAAATGATTAAAAAAAATGGGATCCATTGGAACAAATGTTTTTGATGAAGACGTGGAGTCGTGGACCCGTTTCTATTCGTAAGTTGCAAAGCGGAGTCGGGTGTTCGTGAAGTTTATCAAGTTTTAATGTTAAAATTCGTACGGATTCGGGAGCGCGCGGGATGATGAGGCATGATGAAAACAAATGTTTTTTTTAACGTGGGGTACTCACGGTTACCGATGCAAATGTCAAAATTGGTGACTTGACTATTATGGGCCAAAAACGGTATATTTTTTTCAGCACGTGAAAATTTGCTTTGTTATCGGTGTTCGTAAATGCTCGAAAGAATTTTGTTTATTGTCATATTCTCACATTTGGTAACGATTGAAGGAACCTAGAGAGCCAAGACCGGTCCTAACGAGTTCACAAAGTCGAATAGTTATGCCTATGATGGAAGTTTTCGGATTAGGTGTTAGCAGAACTTTGGGGGGATACAAGTCGGATCCTACGGGGCTAGGGGACTTTCTTTATCAACTAGAATATGCAAAGAAGAAAGTTGCTTTTGTGATTTTTCGAAAAACTGAGAACATTTGAAAGATTCTGCTCAGTGGAGAGAATCTGTTCAGTGAAGTTGACGACAGTTCCGCTCAGAGGAGAAAATTTGTTAAGGTTTAGAGATTTCACCAAAGAAATGAGGGGATAAAAATTTTCATGTGTTTTGGAATTTCTTCGGTAAAGTTCTAAACACAATCACAAGTGGTAGAGTTTGTGATTTTCTGGTGATACCAAAGGTTCTGCGTGGAATGTTTTGCACAGACACATATTTGAGGATTTTAATTAATTCTATAGCCAGCGTGAAGAGTTTTGCACGGAAACATACAGGTATCTAAAGTCTACAGTAGTTTCAAACGTTGTTCACTGAAGACCTGAGTAATCTTTATGAGAGCTGATAGTTCAATGCTGACAAGTGTGTATTCCAACTCTATCAGTTGAGGGGGAGTTTGCAGGATTCGGTTTTGGGTTTGATGTTTCTTTGGGATTTTACAGGGATCTGGGTGTAACTCAATTCGTTGAGTTTGCAAACGATGTACTTGGTATCCTGAGTACTGATGCTGAAAATCCGTAGTGCATTACGTGGTCAACTTCACAAAGGCGAGACAATGAGATCTGGATGTAGTTCAACTAAGCGTGCTGGTTGAGCTTGCAAATGATATACTTGGTCTAGATGACTTCCTGAGTGTTGATGCTGATGATCAAAGTACATTACTTGGTCGATTCCACAAAGATGGTGTAACACCCCGTCCCGGAATGGGCCGGCGTGTCACAATAACAGTAGTCAGATCAAAAACATAATTCCATTTATACTTAAATGTATTACAAGGCTTTACAACTTAATAAAGGATATCTAATCCATTACAATTATTTCTACCGTCTTTTTCAATCACTCGAGCACTCTTCCATACTCCGTCCCAGATTGTCCTGATAACCTGACGTAAAGAAGAAAACACACAAAAACGTACGTCTGAGCAAAATTTCGAAAGTTTTTGCCCAGTGTGCGGATAGAGGAAATAAAAGCTTAACTTATTTAATATCCGGAGGTAACTTTATGTGAAAATGATACGATGCAAAAACATAATTTCATAATCATATCTTACGGATGTACCCATGAGCAAACTGAAAACGTGACAATACACAGGTAGCTACTCCTGCATAATTATCACACGAAATGGCAAGTTGGCATACCCGTTATCCATTTCCTGAAAACTTAAATCCTAGGATCGATCCATACGCCTCCTAATATCTTATATGTACCACACTTGTACTTAAGAGACGCCGTGAACTAATCTCTCCGTCACGGATGGAGCACATGATGTCGATGCCGCAACAACATGCTCGTGGGACACTCCACGAGAAGCGATACTCAGGGTATCAGAGTACAAATATTCTTATTCAGATAACTTATCAAAATATTTTCATAACAGAACTTAACATATATTGGAACATGCGATAATGAGTACAGCTAACAGAATACTATCGCATGACATGAAAGCTAAAATCAAGGTTATGATTAGAATAGGAATTCAACGGACTGTCAAATGAATTGATAATCAAAGACGTTAGGAGTTTTAAAAACAAGACATAGTAATTTAAAACAATTTGACTTGAATAACATAATACTTGTATATCATATTAAACTTGTAACTTATTTACTTATAACTTATAAGTCTTAAGATATTTAACTTGTAACTTGTAAAAATACGAATCTTTGGTGAGATTGAACTTGTAACTTGTAACTTAATCTTAATACGGAACTTATAACTTATTTTAGAACTTAATCTTAATACGGAATTTATAACTTATTTCATAACTTAATCTTAATACGGAACTTATAACTTATTTTAGAACTTAATCTTAATACGGAATTTATAACTTATTTCAGAACTTAATCTTAATACGGAATTTATAACTTATTTCAGAAGTTAATCTTAATACGGGATTTATAATCAGGAATGATATACTTATATCCAAGCGACGTAAATCGAAAGAAAGGAGTCTATCCGTACCCAACGGACATAAATCGAAAGAAAGGATTTTATACGTATCTAACTGACATAATTCGAAAGAAAGGATTCTATCAGTACAGAATTTATAACTTATTTCATAACTTAATCTTAATACGAAATCTAAAATCAGGAATAATATACTTGGATCAAAACGACATAAATCGAAATAAAGGATTCTATCCGTACGGAATTTATAACTTACTTAATCTTAATACGGAATTTAAAATCAGAATTGACAGAAATCGAAAGAAAGGAATCTATCCGTACTGAACTTTATAACTTATACCTTAAATCTTAATACGGAATTTAAAATTAGGAATGATATACTTATATTCAAACGACATAAATCAAAAGACAGGAGTCTATCCGTACCTTAAAATCTCCAGGTGATGCTACCTTGTTTTCAATTGTAGATTTATACGGGCAGAGTTTAGCCTACTGATTATCTTCTTAACCTAATTTGCTCACAAACTAGGTATTTAACTTAATACAACATTTACGATAACTCACGAGATCAAATTCTCACAACGAACGACAAAGTGCGATACTTAAACTCATCCATCGAATTAACGACGAACGACAAAGTACGATACTTAAACTCATCCATCGAATTAACGACGAACGACAAAGTATAACCCTAATGTGGGCAGCACTTAAACATCCATTGGATATATTGATCGATCGGACAATGAATCGTATCAGCGATTGAGTTATTACCCTGTTCTGCAGCAGCACCCCCTACTAATTAGTGTTTAGTGTGTGTTATTGGTGATAAACATAACATAACTCGGTGTATTTTGTGAATTTCTTCGTCGTTTTTGTGCCCAGAATCAAGTCCCAAGCTCCTGTATTTATAGGTGAATTTTGACTCTTAGGCGGCCCGCGTGAGAATTAAGCTTAACTTGAGGCGGCCCGCGAGAGAACTTATTTTATGTATAGGGTTGCCACGTGTGGGACTAGGCTAGCTGAGTCGACGAAATCATTAAATTCAACTTCGTCCGCAAGTTATTAAGATAATCGTTAAGTAGGGAATACCCCCCCTGAGTTTTAGGGGCCCTAATCCTGATTCTGAAAATTCTGAAAATTCTAGGGTTTGTACAGAATTACTTGGGTGTCTTAATTAGGGTTTCCTATTGGACTATAAATCATAAGGGTTGTTTACATTTTTGTTTTAAAATTTTCGGGTGTTACAAATCTACCCCTCTTAAAAAAATTTCGTCCTCGAAATTATTGCATACCTATATATATATTAATAATCATACTTGAACGCGACCCACTATGATCAATAGTCATACTTGAAATAAAGCTAAAGTAAAAACAATGAAGATGACGAAATACTTATGTTCGAGACTATCATGAAGTGAAAATAAAAGTTACTAACTGATTGGACATCGAAATCCTAACCCAATGTCTACCCATTACCTCACAGGTCTTAACTTATGTTTAAGTTTTCTACAGGAAAGAGCCTTTGCTCTGATACCATAGCTGTAACACCCCGTCCCGGAATGGGCCGGCGTGTCACAATAACAGTAGTCGGATCAAAAACATAATTCCATTTATACTTAAATGTATTACAAGGCTTTACAACTTAATAAAGGATATCTAATCCATTACAATTATTTCTACCGTCTTTTTCAATCACTCGAGCACTCTTCCATACTCCGTCCCAGATTGTCCTGATAACCTGACGTAAAGAAGAAAACACACAAAAACGTACGTCTGAGCAAAATTTCGAAAGTTTTTGCCCAGTGTGCGGATAGAGGAAATAAAAGCTTAACTTATTTAATATCCGGAGGTAACTTTATGTGAAAATGATACGATGCAAAAACATAATTTCATAATCATATCTTACGGATGTACCCATGAGCAAACTGAAAACGTGACAATACACAGGTAGCTACTCCTGCATAATTATCACACGAAATGGCAAGTTGGCATACCCGTTATCCATTTCCTGAAAACTTAAATCCTAGGATCGATCCATACGCCTCCTAATATCTTATATGTACCACACTTGTACTTAAGAGACGCCGTGAACTAATATCTCCGTCACGGATGGAGCACATGATGTCGATGCCGCAACAACATGCTCGTGGGACACTCCACGAGAAGCGATACTCAGGGTATCAGAGTACAAATATTCTTATTCAGATAACTTATCAAAATATTTTCATAACAGAACTTAACATATATTGGAACATGCGATAATGAGTACAGCTAACAGAATACTATCGCATGACATGAAAGCTAAAATCAAGGTTATGATTAGAATAGGAATTCAACGGACTGTCAAATGAATTGATAATCAAAGACGTTAGGAGTTTTAAAAACAAGACATAGTAATTTAAAACAATTTGACTTGAATAACATAATACTTGTATATCATATTAAACTTGTAACTTATTTACTTATAACTTATAAGTCTTAAGATATTTAACTTGTAACTTGTAAAAATACGAATCTTTGGCGAGATTGAAAATATAAGAGTGGAACCAGTCACCAAGGTGTGGATATCAATCCTATCTTGACAATTTCGTCCCCAAAATGTGGTTTATTAAACGAAACAAGATAAAACCTTGACTCGTTAATAAGGAACCACTAGAGTATGAAATTTGAACAATTAACTCACAAACATGTATACTTGTAAATACGAAAATAATATTTTTCATAAACCATTTTCTAAATAACTGATGTAAAATAAAACCTTTTTCAAAACGTTTGTAACTTTCAACACATATTTTATAACTTAAATCTTAATACGGAATTTATAACTTATTTCATAACTTAATCTTAATACGGAACTTATAACTTATTTCAGAACTTAATCTTAATACGGAATTTATAACTTATTTCATAACTTAATCTTAATACGGAACTTATAACTTATTTTAGAACTTAATCTTAATACGGAATTTATAACTTATTTCAGAACTTAATCTTAATACGGAATTTATAACTTATTTCAGAAGTTAATCTTAATACGGGATTTATAATCAGGAATGATATACTTATATCCAAGCGACGTAAATCGAAAGAAAGGAGTCTATCCGTACCCAACGGACATAAATCGAAAGAAAGGATTCTATACGTATCTAACTGACATAATTCGAAAGAAAGGATTCTATCAGTACAGAATTTATAACTTATTTCATAACTTAATCTTAATACGAAATCTAAAATCAGGAATAATATACTTGGATCAAAACGACATAAATCGAAATAAAGGATTCTATCCGTACGGAATTTATAACTTACTTAATCTTAATACGGAATTTAAAATCAGAATTGACAGAAATCGAAAGAAAGGAATCTATCCGTACTGAACTTTATAACTTATACCTTAAATCTTAATACGGAATTTAAAATTAGGAATGATATACTTATATTCAAACGACATAAATCAAAAGACAGGAGTCTATCCGTACCTTAAAATCTCCAGGTGATGCTACCTTGTTTTCAATTGTAGATTTATACGGGCAGAGTTTAGCCTACTGATTATCTTCTTAACCTAATTTGCTCACAAACTAGGTATTTAACTTAATACAGCATTTACGATAACTCACGAGATCAAATTCTCACAACGAACGACAAAGTGCGATACTTAAACTCATCCATCGAATTAACGACGAACGACAAAGTACGATACTTAAACTCATCCATCGAATTAACGACGAACGACAAAGTATAACCCTAATGTGGGCAGCACTTAAACATCCATTGGATATATTGATCGATCGGACAATGAATCGTATCAGCGATTGAGTTATTACCCTGTTCTGCAGCAGCACCCCCTACTAATTAGTGTTTAGTGTGTGTTATTGGTGATAAACAGAACATAACTCGGTGTATTTTGTGAATTTCTTCGTCGTTTTTGTGCCCAGAATCAAGTCCCAAGCTCCTGTATTTATAGGTGAATTTTGACTCTTAGGCGGCCCGCGTGAGAATTAAGCTTAACTTGAGGCGGCCCGCGAGAGAACTTATTTTATGTATAGGGTTGCCACGTGTGGGACTAGGCTAGCTGAGTCGACGAAATCATTAAATTCAACTTCGTCCGCAAGTTATTAAGATAATCGTTAAGTAGGGAATACCCCCCCTGAGTTTTAGGGGCCCTAATCCTGATTCTGAAAATTCTGAAAATTCTAGGGTTTGTACAGAATTACTTGGGTGTCTTAATTAGGGTTTCCTATTGGACTATAAATCATAAGGGTTGTTTACATTTTTGTTTTAAAATTTTCGGGTGTTACAGATGGTTTTCAGAAGACAGTTCACCAGAAAACTCTATCAATGTAGTATGCTTGAATGAAATAGAGTTCTTATGACAAGATCAAGACTTGATGCAGTTTTTACAGAATGGAACCCTTATCAAATTTCGGTTGGAGTATTGGAAGATCAGCGGAAGATCGGTCAATTTAGCCTTGTGAGGACATTGCACAACACCCAACACGGATACGCGTACTTTGAGGGGGAAATATCATACGAGAAGCTTCAAGGGTTTGGTATTGCTATGAAGACTAAAGTCAAGATACTACTTACCTGGGTCATCGGTCAAGGGGGAATTTGTTAACACAGAGAAGATAACATCAAGAAATACTTGACTGAAGATCGATTGCAGTTTCATTTTCAGCATTCGACATCAACGGACAAGGGGGAATTTGTTGGTGCAGTTTTGTGTCCAATGTTGTTCGAATAGTTTAGATTACATTTTATGCTGATTATGTAATAGTTAGTGAAACGGTCAAACGAACGTGTATTGACCCGCTCGTTTGAAGTGGTCAAACGAAAGGGTTATTCGTTTGACCGTGTGTGTTTACAAGTGAAGGTGGTATGGTTATAAATACCACCCCTTCGTTCATTTGCAAAGTTTGAAGGTTTTAGACTTGGGGGAGAGATCACCACTTGGTCTCTCCCCAGATGTATGCTCCTTTGGTATAGTTCGGCTAGCTTATAATCGGGCCGGTTTGTAATGTTATGCTACCGAGTTTATACAATAAAGTTGTTTTACCAGTCTTTAATCCTCCCGTCTTGAACATAATAACACACTAATCACAGGTTTCGGTCTGAATCCTGAACCTACATTGGTTCAGTAAGCTTTGGAACAGCTCTACAACCCCAAACTCTAAGATGACTTAAGTTTGGTGCCTTTTTGTACCAGAGTTCATGTGGGGTTACTTTAGACTTTTTATTAGGAACTCTATTTAACAAATAACATGTTGTCAACATAGTCTCACCCCAGAATCATTCACTTAACCAGAATAGGATAACATGGAATTAACCATTTCTTTCAAAGTCCTATTTTTCCTCTCTGATACACCATTTTGTTGTGGTGTATAGGGAGCAGTGGTTTGATGTATTATACCAAGAGACTGAAAGCAAACTGGATCATAATACTCTCCACCTCTATCAGTACTAAGGTTCTTTATCAAACGACTTTGATGTCGCTCTACCTCTTGTTTATACATTTTTAATTTATCAAGAGCTTTATCTTTTGAATGCAACAAATAGACATAACAAAACCTAAAGGCCTCATCAATAAAAGTAACCACATACTTTTTATTTCCAAGTGAGGGCGCACTATGAAAGTCACATGAATCAGAATGAATTAATTCTAATACCTTAGAATCCCTTTTAACATTTTTAAACAGTTTCCTTGTTATTTTAGTCAATTTACAAGTATGACATTTACTAGAGTTTCGCATGTCAAAGGCAGGTATTAGGCTTATTTTAGACATATATTTCATCCTGTAATAATTAACATGACCTAATCTAGCATGCCATAAACGTGAATCATTCTCAACATTACTAGAAGATGTAGATGCCATACATACAGATTCAATAGCAAATGGGACATTAATATTAAGCATAAACATGCCATTACATAAATATCCAAATCCAACAAAGGTTCCATGTCTAGACAAGATAAACTTATCCGACTTAGTGACTTGTTTGTAAACACAATTGTTTAATACAATTCCAGATAAGAGATTCTTTTGAATCCCTGGTACATATAACACATTATCTAATAATAGATGTTTTCCAGAAGTAAATACAAGTCTAAGTTTTCCAACTCCTTTGATGGGCTCGGTTGCAACATTTCCCATCCTTAGTGTACAGATCCATCTTCAAGTGGTTCAAATTCCTCAAACCATTTGAGATCCTTGCAAACATGACTCGTAGCACCCGAGTCAACCCACCATGCATGCATATCATCTTGTACATAAAAGGATTCATAAATAAATGATACATAATTCTCAACCGAATTATGTTTATAAACCATTGGACATTTTGAGTCCAATAACAAACCCGAAGATTGGGTTTCATTTTTCACACCCAGGGGGATTTTTTCCAACTTGTACACTTCTAGTAATTTGGCCCAATTGCCCCACGTGTGTACCACTACAGCCAACGGGCTGCACCTTTGTATTAAATTTGTTTGATTTAGAAACATTGTATTTTATTCGTTTATTACTCAAATCACAAATTAAATTTTGTTTCTTTGGATCAAATCTAATTTTTGTGTTTTGTAAATAATTAACATGTCCCGAATGACTAATTGAATCAACTACAAAACTCATAGGTTTTGTAAAATTTAAAGTAGAATTAGTAAGCGTACCGTGTGGAGCATTTGGATCTTTTGACTCACTTAGACCCGCTATGTTAGCTTTGTCTCCATCCGCAAGCTTCACGCGATAATCTTTTTTGAAGTGTCCCGGTTTTCCACATCTCCACCAGCCCCTTTTTGGTTTCTTATTGGAATTACTATTGTCCCGGTCAAACTTCCTTTTATTACTTGAACACTTGTTAAACTTTCCAGTTTTCTCATTATGTTCAACCATTTTAAATCATCTGACTTAGAAATTTGATAGTAATCAAATTAAAATAATGAGAGTACCTTTCTAAGTCAATTTGAAAATATCAATTTTTCCAATCCTTAAAATTAATTACCCAACCAAATAAATTCCTAATTATTCGACCAAAATATTATTTAAACAACTTTGATCAACACCACAAAATCCAAATATAAGTTCCAAAGTCTAGAAATCAAGTCACGTCAAATTAAATTGTCATATTCTCTTTCATTCAATAATTTCACAAATTAGGATTTCTTTCAACAATTAAATCATATACTAAATGGACAGTACACAATTGTAGAACAAATTCAAACTCAATTACTTTCTTCAACCAAAGAGCAGTTAAAGTTGGGACTTATCCAACAACGCCCGCCACGTGAGTATATTAACTTTCTTCGGAACCCATTTGCACAATTCGAGGACAATTTTATTACCATAGTCCATATTACTATCCAAAAAGATTTTTACTCATGACTACGTCCCTACCACTTCCTCATATCTCCCTGACTCGAGCGCGACACTCCATCCAGCAGCCTCTAAAGACTTTTTCACTCGCCAATCTCAACGCCCGATCCTGGCCATTGGGACCAATTCCAATAGCCATTGACATCCCTGTCCCAACTGTTAAGATGATCCCCCACTATACATTTTTTTTCTCCTTCTCAGTCTTGAATAAGTTAAGGATCCGGTTTCTTAATGGTTCATTACAGGTAGGGTTGTAAATGAACTGAATGTTCAGTAAACAGTTCGTAAACCGTTCGGCGGGAATTTCATTTATGTTCGTTTAGTTAATGAATGAACATGAACAAGATATTCCGTTCGATTAACTAAATGAATGAACATGAAAAAAGGTCTTGTTCGTTCGACTACGTTCTTGAACGTTCGGTAATATATCCGTTTACGTTCATTATGTCCGTTCGTTTACATTTTGTCATGTTTGTTTGTTTATGTTAACTAGGTGATGCCCCGCCCGCGTTGCGGGGCAATGGTCGAATAATTCTCAACCAATTAAAAAAACAGTACTATAGTTTTGCAAGAAATAAAAAATAAAAAGAGTGTTAGACAACTCTTTGACACGATTTTTAGTTGGGGGCAAAGTCGTATTTTTATTTTTACTTGGTGAAAAATCAAAATTTTTTCCCGAGGGTAAAATCCTAATTTTTAGGTAGGAGAAAACCATATTTTTATTTTGCACTGAGGGCAAAAATGTAATTTTGAATTGAGGGTGATATCGTAATTTTGAACCGAGGGGAAATTCGTAAATTTTAGCTGGGGGCAAAAGCATAAATTTATTTTGAACTGTGGGAAAATACATAATTTTAAACTGTGGGCAAAACCGTAATTTTAAAGTAGGTATGAAATAATAAACCAGTGTAAAATCGTAATTTTGAGCCGGGGGAATAACAAAATTTTATTTTGAACTTGGGCGAAAACGTAATTTTGGCTGAGGGTAAAAGCGTAATTTTTTTTTACCAAGAGCGAAATCATATTTTTTAGCTTGGGGCAAAGGGTAAACGTATTTTGAAGTTGAGGCAAAACCGTATTTTTTAACTGGGGGCAAAAATGTAATTTTAAAGTGGATATAAAATAATAAACTGGTTGGTCCAATGGGTATTGCTCGCCGCCCATTTGAACCAATGGCAGAGAAACACTATTCCAGGACAAAAACGTAATTTTAAAATGTGTATAAAATAATAAACTGATTGGTCCAATGGGGGAGGGGCAGCCGCCCATTTGAACCAATAGCAGGATGATACTATTCCCTGCCATGTGGTTTCATTACTTCTACTGTTCAGGCGCTTCTACTGTTTTTTTTCCTTCAATTATTAGGATAATAGGATAATGCTATTTTTGTTTTACTGTTTTTATTAGGATAATGCTATTTTTTTTGTTACTGATCAAGACATTGAAGAATTAATATATAGGAGAATTATTAGGATAATAGGATAATGCTATTTTTGTTTTACTGTTTTTATTAGGATAATGCTATTTTTTTGTTACTGTTCAAGACATTGAAGAATTACCATATAGGAGAATTTGTTAAAAGTTTTTAATGAAGTTTAATATTTCACTTTTTGCCTCTTAAGTTTTACTTTTCCCCACCTTTTTTACTTTCACCCCTAAATATTAGTTAATAATTATATTAAAAATACAGTAAAATGTAAATCCTTATCTAAACATATGAAGAAGATGGAAACTAAAGACATTTTTCTAGGATGTTTGTTTTAAGTTAAGTTAACTAAACTTGATTTATCGTATGATACTTATAGTAGACTTCTTGTGTCTTGAATTTTTTATTTATTTAATATTTGTACTTGACTACTTATGTCGAATGTTTAAGGTTAATGGTGTGTATTTTTTTTTTCAAGTTTAACACTCGTTTATGTTCATTTGTGTTTGTTTACGTTTGTTTGTGTTTGTAACCAGTGTCTGTAACAAGTGTTCGCGAACTGTCCGTGAACACTTAAAATTCCTTAACAAACGAACACGAACATAAACTTATGTAAGACATGTGTCCGCGAACAGTTCATGAACACTGCATTTCCTTAACAAATGAACACATAGCCTCGTTCGTATTCGTTCGGTCCGTTTACAACCCAGACCCAAGGATCTAACCAAAATCTGATCCCCCACCACACCCTTAAAAAGTTGCTGCGAATTAGTACTAGAAACCTTCACTTGTCAGCCATATTTACACTATTTTTCCTAACTCCAGTTAGAAGGTTGTTAACATGCAAGGGAGTCTAGCCGCGTTTCGGTTATTTAATGTTATACATTTACACAAACATATAAAATATTTGCATACTTTATTTTTATTACTAATTTTATATAGTTAGGGTTATGAGTTATATTACACAGACTCTTAAATCTAAAGGGGTACAAAGACGCATCAGGTCAGAAAATATAATATATTGCGGAACAAAATATGTCACGATGTTGAACAATATAACATAATACTGTTGAAAAAAGACACAATAAATCGCAAAAAAAATACACAATGACGAAAATAATTAAAAAAACACAATGCCAAATTAAAAAAAATACAATGATCTGAAACAAAAGTTATAAAATCTATAAGCTAAAAATCTAAAAGCGAAAACCTAAAATCTAAGATTATAGAGTTCGACGAGACGGTTTCAATGTCTGTCTGATACCATTTCTCATGGTTGCAAAAATCCCACCTAGGCTCCGATTAGTTACTGATTAATCATTAATCGTAGGTTTACCGAGTAATGACCGATTAATTGCTAGGTGTTCAACGATGGCCCTATTCCGACCAAATTCTTGCCACATATTCTAGCCAAATTTCGACAAACCTTATAAATTCTCTTCAATTACTAAGTATAAGTCAACGAGAGGTTAAAATATATCCACTTAAAAAAATTACATAAAATCTCAATCTGGTTAACTGCATTTCTACGACCTCCTACTTTTGGAAGATCGTGTATTTGAACCTAACACTATATTTTAATTAAAACGTTATCTAGATTTTGAAACCTTTCATTGTTTTGACCTATTAAGCAGTTAAGCTATGCTTAATCAAACAAAAAAAAAATTAAAAGATTCAAAGAATCTGTTTGTTAAGAATTGTTTTACAAACCAAGCATAACATCAATTTAAAAGGTTTTGAACAACTTCTAAATATTTTTTTTGAAAGGTGTAAAATATTCGCGAATGTCGGGAGGTCTAGCATACGCAGTCATAACAGGATCCACGCTAAAGAGCCCCCTCGCAAAATAGATCCTCAATTTAAACTCCTCAATGAGAAACCTCTATCACCCAGACTCGAACTTGAGATCTAGAGGGGAAAACTCATCCGGTCCACTATAGGTGGAACTTAAATACACGTGACCACCACTAGAACACTAGGGTTGAATAAGTGCTAAATATGATAATCAAAGCTAGGATCAAACCATCAGACTAAACCCCAAAGGCACAAAATATAAAAGTCTAGGTAAAATTACATCACAACAACAAAGGCATTCACTTTCCACAAAAAGCAACTTAGAACTAAACCAGCTAAAAATTAGACGGAGAAGAGCGTGGGGGAGTCGCCCAAAACATATCCTGATGCATTTGCCCATTCGGCAATAGTTTAGGGGCCTGATTGTAAACCGCCATCGAAGAAGCCGCAACATTATCTGTCTGAACACCAACCCCTCCAGATTTGGGACTATTCCCAGCATTCACCCCTGAACTTCGCTCTATTTCCATTTCACCCCCTTCAACTTCATCTTCCAACGGCAACCTCTCATAAGTAGCGTTACTAAACGTCGCCGCAATCACCATTACCGGACCCGCCGCCGTCAACTGCCCCACCACCGACCCACCCACCACCTGCCCCTGACCACCGGCTAAATAAACTGTCAACCCAGTAGCCCCAGGTGGCGACGGTGCGGGTAAAAACGCACCCGAAAGTGACAATATTTCAAACCTCCCTTGCAAACTCAACACGCCACCAGGCGCCGCCGGCTGCCGGAGAGTTACATTCGTAACGACGCCGTTTCCACTTAAAACAGAAACCCCACGGTGCCGGCGTTGAGCAAACGTTGCAATACATTCAGAAACATCACTTCCGGTGCTAATCTCCAACACGTGGCTCCGTAACGCATTAGGGCTTTCTTTAGTAATAACCACCGGTGGTTTCGGTTTGTTTTTGGATCCCGGCGGTCGTCCACGTGGCCGCCGGCCGCCGCCAGAGATTGTGGGTTCTGAAACCTCCAAAACGTTGTTGTGTTGTTCTTGTTCCCCAAACTCTTCATCGTTCTCATTGTTTGTTGAATCATTAGGGTTAGGGTTTGTGTTATTGTTTAACACCGTTCTACCGTCATCCGCCGTGTGGTGGAGGTGTAGCGACGGTGGGTTACCGGATGACGTCATTGGGTTCATCCCCACATTTCCAGACCACCACCGGTTTGCCATGGTTATCAGTTTCAAGATTTGTTTGAAGTGTTTATAAAGTGTCTAAAGTGTTTCAAGATCCAGTTGCATGAAAACCCTAATCTTGAAAAAACCTAGATCTATACCGAAAATACCCCTGACAAAGATTCAAATCTGACAAACCAAAGTACCAAACCAAACCAACTAGCAAAGATTCATTAAATCTGGAAAACTTTTGTACATCAACGATCAAACTACCTCTGTGTGTATGTGTATGTATATGCACAGGTACATAGAGAAACTAGGGTTGCAGGTGATGATGGGATCTTTGAAAGGAGTGAGAGTGGGGGTGTACGATTAGCAGAGAAGGGGCAGGGGGCGTACGATAGGGGAAAGCACTCGCAGGAGGAGAGAATGTATAGAATGGCGGTTTTAGATTGAGTAAAATAAAATAAAAGGTAAGAGGTATTTGATGTTATCCTGTGGGATCCTTCCCTCGTGGCCCAGTGGGTATTCCCACTTGGGTTAAGTCGGCCGGCCCTCCTTGGAGGTCACCGGTTCGACTCCCACTTGTGGTCTTAGGGGGGACGTCCCAATGATAGATCGTATCCTACCGAGGCATGGTGTGGTCTTGAGGGCAACCCGGTTTTACCCAGCTGTTACCCCAGCGAGTCTCTCGTGTGGGGGCAGTATGGTTTCCGGGCGGAAGTCAGCTTACGCACCGGCCGGGGCCCGATCGAACATCGCGTCCGAGAGCGCGGGACTGACGGGGGATTGTCTTCGACATGAACCCGGTGACCACTGGTCCAGTACATAAAAAGTCACATTCCAAAAAAAAAAAAAAAATCCTGTGGGGATGAGCCAATAAGATGTTGGGGAGCACAAAGTACAGCTGGTGGGATATGGTAATATTGACGTTTTTTTGGTGTTAACGCGTTGCAATTTGTAAGGGCTCTTGGCTCAAATTGACTTGTGGGATGGGAGTATTCTTTTTCTTTCTGAAATTTGAACCGACTATTAGACTATGCGTATTGAAAGAAACCTCACTTTTGAGGCGTTTTGCGTCATGTGTCAGTCAGTAAGGTGTTTTATAGGGTGTTTTTCTAAAATGAGTGTAGTGGGTATGTAGACATTGGGTATGTTTGGCAACAAGCTTTTAGAAGCTTTTAGGCTTCAAGCTTTTAAGAAAAAACTCCAAGCCCAATAAAAGCCTTGTTTGGTTGAAACAGGCTTAAAGCTTTTAAATTAGTTGAAAAGCTCTTTTTGAAACGCTGGTTATAGTAGCGTTTAAAAAACCTACAAGATTTTAGGGTTTAAATTACTTAAATAACCCACAATCCTCATCATCCCATATTGAAGAAAGGTCGATCGCAGCAAAGGTATGCATGTTCGTTTTTACTGTTTAGTTATATAAATACCATGTTAGGATATTCATGTAATCAAGTTAGGGTGTCCGGAGTGGGCGGTAAAGGGGTGCGGCAAACTCGGTTTGCCGAGCGGGAACACCGCCGCCGACCCCTTTACCGATCGGTGAGGTGAAGGGTGCGGTGAGTGATTGCCGATGCGGGGAGAAGAGAGAGAGTGAGGGAGTAGGAGAGAGAGAGAGAGGGAGTGTATGAGAGAGAGGGTATTGTGGGGTGGGGTCAATGCCATATCTCAACCAATCACACATTTTTCCTTTTTTTTTTAAAGTTTACCACTTCACCAAGTGTTTAAACAATTGCCAACAATTTTCAGCAAAGTTTAAACACTTTTGACTGATTGACATGGCGCGCTCTGATTGGTCGGTTTTTTGGTTTGTCACTCCAAAGTGTTTAACCACTCCTTACACCCTTAGGGGAGAAGGGGTGGTCACCTAGTGATAGATTTCTATCACTCCCACTATCCAATCAAATCATGCCATGTCATCACCCAATATTCTATCACTAGTGATAGAAATGTAGGGGGGTGATATCACTAGTGATGGAATTCTATATAAAGGTTTAAAGGTTTTTTTTTTTTTTTATAAAAGTTACAGTTGAATAAATACCAACGTTCAAATTCGTTCCAAAGTTCAACGCGTTAAAAAAATAACGAGTTATAAAGGTGGCGACGGCGGTGTTACGTGGGACTTTCACGCGTTATAAATGCCATCACGGGAACCGCTCGTGTGGCCTTATGCTAGTCGATTGTTTTGAGTGAATTGATGAAATGTTTGTCTTCTTCTGTGGATGATAAAATAATCAAATCATGATGTCTTTAACTCGTATTGATGAAGTTTGTCTTCTACTGTCAGCTTCCCCTTCGTTTAACGTGCTTTTTTTTTTTTTTTTTTTTTTTTTGGGAAGATGACTTTTTATGTACTGGAGCAGTGGTCACCGGGATCATGTCGAAGACAATCCCCCGTCAGCCCCGCGCTCTCGGACGCGATGTTCGATCGGGCCCCGGCCGGTGCGTAAGCTGACTTCCGCCCGGAAACCATACTGCCCCCACACGAGAGACTCGCTGGGGTAACAGCTGGGTAAAACCGGGTTGCCCTCAAGACCGCACAATGCCTCGGTAGGATACGATCTATCATTGGGACGTCCCCCCCCCCCCCCTCCTAAGACCACAAGTGGGAGTCGAACCGGTGACCTCCAAGGAGGGCCGGCCGACTTAACCCAAGTGGGAATACCCACTGGGCCACGAGGGGAGGATAATGTGCTTTCTTCTTCATCCTTTTTTTCTTCCATGTCACAACTACAATAAAAATAATAATACTTTTTAAAATTGAATAATAACATATTTGATCTTTAACATTTTATATTAGACAAATCTTCACAAGGAGAATAGAAAATTAATTGTTAATATAGGTTCTGGGATAATACCTTTTCACTGAAAGAGTGGAAAGATGCACAATTTACAATACCAACAATATTTTGTTCTATGCACTATTTTAGATAGGAGAGAGTGTAATTATAAAATATTTGAGTAACAAAGTATAAGGGTGAGAGGGGCACTCCCCTAAGAGGGGAGTCCCCTCTCTTACACACCACCAATCAGATAGTGCCACGTCAACTCCCCTCTTAAACTCCCCTAACACCCCAATTTGATGGCGGCACTCCCCTCTTAGGTGACTTGTGTTTTTTATTCAAAAAAAAAAAAAAACAATGTGATTGGTGGGAAACGGGACCTGACACCCTCTCTCTTCATTCTTCATCGCGGTGACTCCACACCGAATCCACTCCCCGATTCGGGTCCCCGCACCGATGGCGGCGGTGTTCCCGATCGGTGGATGTGGTCACCGCCCCGGTCCCCGCTGTACGCCGCGGACACCCTAAGAAGAGTCATTCACTAATAATTGCAGTCTATAGTAGACTATACTAGAACCAAATGATTTGAATTTATGGAGAGTGGATAGAATATTTGATCAGATTTTGCTCCAAAAACCAAATTAAAAGAAAAAAAATTGAATCTAGAATTTGGATACAACCATCTTACAGAGGTTTATAACAGATGACTCGATCAATAATTTTGTGTTCATACCTAGATGTGCTTTATGCATTTTTTAATAACTGATGATTTGATTTTTTAAGCAAACTTCACCCTACAGCCCAAGAATGATCTTTTTTAAGTAAACTTCACCCTACAGCTCCAGAATGTGATGAACTGTTTTAATGTATTTCTTTAAGTGTTTTTTGTGCAATAGGTAAGTATTAGTTACCATTGTGAAAAGAAGCTCGAACAAGCCAAGCTTAAACGAGCTCGAGCCCGAGCCTAAAAACAAGCTCATTTAGTAAACGACGAGCTCGAGCTTGAAGAATTACCTTCGAGCTGAGCTCGAGCTTTCATATGTTGAAGGTATATACCTACCTACTCATCAGTTTCCTAAATGTATAACTTAATATAAGATTTAGACTACTTGATCCTTGGTTTGCTCCGTTTGACCCGTTCGAACTAAAACCATCAATAGTATTTGATCCTTGCATAATTCTATTATGTTTACTTTCGGTTAAACTTTTAATATCTCAACAACATCTACATAGATGTATATGATCTTGATGTAGCATTGTTGTAACTGATATCAGAATCATAGGTTTGTTAACATATGTATGTATGCATGGTTGCTAGATGGATTCTAAAAAAAAAGAAAGGGAGAAGAGAAATTTGGTCAAAAGAAATGGTTTTAGAATTATGTCAGAACCTAAACAAATATATCACGAAGCATGGTCGAACTTCCCCATTCAAATGGGTCACTCTTCAGCCAGAGTTTGAAAAAGTTATAAATCATAAATTCGCCAGTGACAAAGCTATGAAGAACAAGTATGACAGTATGAGAAAAGAGTACAACCTTTGGAAGTCAATTAAGAATGGAGAGACTGGTCTAGGTTGGAATGAAAGTACCAAGCAACTTAATTGTTCTGATGAATGGTGGAAAAGAAAATTTCAGGTGGCATAATATAACTCATTCAAAATTTAAATACCATATAATATTTCAATCATAATGATAACTAAAGATTCACCATTATGTTGTGTAGGAAAACCTGAAAGTTCTAGCAATTCAAAATAACCAACCATCTATACAACTACAAGAAGAGTGGGATCAGTTATTTGGAGATGTAGTTGCTAGTGGGGAAAATTGTGTGGCACCCTCTATAGATCCAACTACATTCAATGAGGTGCATGTTGAGAACCTTGAGGATGACAATGTTGAGAACCTTGATGATGACAATGTTGAGGGAGGTAACAATTTCTTTGGTGACTTTTTGAATGAAGTAAGTCAACATGATGCATCAACATTAAGCCGAAGTGAGGTTGCAAAAAATTTTGAAAAGTCTACTAAAGTAAACACTAAGCCTAAACCAGTTAAGATGAAACGTAAAGGGAGAGAATCATTGGGAGCTTCAATACTTAAAGAACATTTAACTCAAAGTAGCCTGAATCAATAACGTGCTCTAGAAATATTAGAATCAGATTCTTCCAAACTCAGTCAAAGTACTAAGTTTAGTATTGAAACTGCTATGGGTTTGCTTAGCCAGATGGTAGATGCAGGATTAATGAGAGAAGATGAGGAGTTGTGGTTATTTGCAATGGATTTATTTGAAGATCCCGTGAAAAGAGAAATGTTTATAAATGTGCCACATGATCATGGTAGGTTAGCGTGGCTGCAACGAAAGCAAAGGCTCACCAACTAAAGTTTTCTTTGAGGACATGTTACGAAGACATTATTGTTTCTATTTCTTTGAACTTTATTGCTTTTGGATTGATTTATTGTTTTTTACCTTGATGTTTTAGTGACATGACTGTATGTTAAGCTATTTATCAATTTAATTTTAGCTAAACATGTTTGCAACGAAATTGCTACTTTGATATAGAATGCACGACATTAATAATTTAATAATATTATATTATGTTATGACTGTTTGTCAATAACTATGTTCTATTTAATTGAAAATTATCATGTTTTATTCATTTGAGAAATAACTTATATATATATGTGTGTGTGTGTGTGTGTGTGTGTGTGTTTGTGTGTGTGATTACGATTAGTATTATGTTTTTTTTATTTATGTCCATTTTTGTGGGATATACTGGGTATGGTTGTTGTTGTTGTTGTTGTTGTTGTTATTTATGTCCATTTTGGTCATTTTATACATTTTATTAAAAGCTTCAGCTACTCTGTCAGTGCCAAACACCTTAATATCTAAAAAGCAACAGCTACCAGCTTCTAGTTACCAGCCACCAGCTTCCAGCTACTAGCCACCAGCTAGTTTTGCCAAACATACCCATTATGTTAAAAGGAAGAATACATGTGATTGGGCAAGAAATAGACCTGGCAAAACAAGCCCATCCATTCCATTTGGGTTGATATGGGTATTTTAAATTTTAAGATGGGTTAAGATGTGCCAAACAAAATTAGTCACTAGGTTAGAATGAGTTATAAAGTGGTGGATAGAAAAAATAGAGTAGGTCAGTATGGTTATGAGATAAAACCCAAGCCGGTCAGTATGGGTATTAGATAAAATCACTAAACTAATTACTACTCGTAGATATCTATTCACAACTGCGAATTCACCAATCGCCGCCGTAATACTCTCCCGTCGTTTTTCGTTTAAAAATAATAAAAAATTTAACAATAATAAAAAAATTTAAAAAATCAAAAAAATTCTAAAAAATCATAAAAATTGTAAAAAAAATAAAAAAATCTAAAAAATAAAAAAAATTCTAAAAAATTTAAAAAAATCATAAAAATTCTAAAAAATCAGACAATTCTAAAAAGTAAAAAAAATGTAAAAAATCAAAAAAAAATCAAATAAAATTTAAAAAATTCAAATAGATCATAAAACTTCTACAAAATCAAAAAAAAATTCTAAAAAACATAACAATTCAAAGAAAATTCTACAAAATTATAAAAAAATCAAAAAATTATATATAAAAACCAAAAAAATCTTAAAAAACCTAAAAAAATTCAAAAAATCCAAAAAACCAAAAAATTCTAAAAATAAAATCTGAAAAATAAAAAAAATAAAAAAATCATATAAATTCAAAAAAACATTGTAAAAAATGAAAAAAATCTAAAACATCAAAAAAATTCGAGAATTTCCAAAAAAAACTCTAAATAACAAAAAATTCAAAAAAATCATAAAAATTCTAAAAAATCCAAAATATTCAAAAAAAATCCAAAATATCAAAAAAAATCTAAAAAACCATAAAATTTAAAAAAATAAAGAAAATTAGGATTTTTTTTTAGAATTTTATTGATTTTTTAGAGGTTTTTTTTTTAGAATTTTTATGATTTTTGTTTTTTTTAGAATTTTTTTTATTTTTTATCATTTTTTTTATTTTTAGGATTTTTTATTTTTTATATTTTTTCGATTTTTAATAATTGTTTTGATTTTTTAGAAGTTTTTGGATTTTTTAGAATTTCTATGATTTTTTTATTTTTTAGAATTTTAAATATTTTTCATAATTTTTTTGAGTTTTTAGAATTTTTTGGATTTTTTAGAATATTTATGATTTTTTAGAATTTTTTTGGATTTTTAGATTTTTTTATTGTTTTGGATTTTTTTTGAGTTTTTAGATTTTTTTGATATTTTTGAATTTTTATTATTTTTTTATTTTTTTCGTATTTTTGATTTTTTAGAATTTTTTGATTTTTTAGATTTTTTTTATTTCTTTGATTTTTTATGATTTTTTTTTATTTTTTAGATTTTTATTTTTTGGATTTTTTGGAATTTTTTGATTTTTTAGAACCCATCTTAACCCTAACCCATCTTGCCCCATTACCCATCCAACCTTTTTTTTAAATATCCATCCTGACATATACCCATGCTAACCCAAACTGATCTTGACCCATTATACCAACCCATCTAACTTGTCCACTTTGCCACCACTAGCAAGAAAACAAGAATGCATGTGATTGGCCAAAAAAATGGAAGTTGGGAGTTGAATAAAGAACGCTGCAGCCAAAAATCTCCAAAACAACGCCCATGGGGGCGGAACTTCCGCCGTGGAGGGGCGTTCTTCAACCAAAAAACGCGCAAATTTGATAACACTACGGGTGGTCTTAGTTTGCTTTCGTCTAACATTTTATGGTTTGGTTTTTATTTATATATTAGCATAATATTAAAATTATTATATGTGTTTGTTTCGGCTCTTAATAGTTTAGAACTCTTACTGGTTCAGCACTTAATAGTTCAGAATTTTTGTTTCGCTAGCAAATGCCTGAATGGTTCAGACATTTGCCTATGAATAGTTAAGACGTCTTATCTGAATTGGTTAGACATTTGTCTATGAACGATTAAACTCTTAATGGTTCAAACCTCTTACTGGTTCAGCACTTAGGGGCTGTTTGGCAACTTCTAAAAGGTCAAGTGCTGAACCAGTAAAAGTTATGAACCATTAATTGTTGAACCAGTAAGAGGTCTGAACCATTAAGAACCAGTATAATGCTTAACCGTTCAGAGGCAAATGTCTGACAAATTCAAATTAGAGGTATTAATCATTCAGACTCAGTATCATGCTTAACCATTTAGAGGCAAGTGTCTGAACCATTCAGACATCTCCTCGTGAAACAAAAAATCTGAACCATTAAGTGCTGAACAAGTAAGAGTTCTGAACCATTAAGAGCCCCATTAAGAGGTAAACAAACAACCCCTTAATGGTTCAGACCTCTTACTGATTCAACACTTACCTATTCAGAAGTTGTCAAACAACCCCTTAACCTTGAAGGATTGTTATTATTATGGGTGACATGGGTTAGATTCGAACTTAATATACTCAACTTTTGAATAGAAGCAAATTCCAATTTCAGTTTCGAATTCAATTTTAAAATTTCTAAGCAATTTGGTGTAGTACACAGAACCTTAATGCACTGATTAAAAACGTATGAAATATGTAATTTATATTTCATATATTGTTGAATGAGTAAGTACAAGTAAGATGGTTGTATGAAATATAAAATATCTTGATGAACCTCGGCTATTAAATGTTTATATCAACCAATTACCCCAAATCGGTATTTATAACTCGACCGGGCCTGTAACTATGGGCATATCACACATTGGCTAACCCGTTGTCCAATGGTGAAGATTATCAAGTAGTGTATACAAAACCCCACATACCGACAGTAATTGGAGATTGCAAAGACTTAATCACTGTAATTACAACTTTGAAAACAAGTAGGGTTTTGAAAGCAAGTTGATAAAATAGAATGACTCACATTGCAGGTTTAAACTGTCAAAGCTTGCCTACTGGTTAAGCTGGTAAACCTAATTAAATATACAACGCAAACGAAATTAGGTTAGTAACTTAATACAACATTTAAGATAATCGCGAGATCGAAACCCTCACGACAAATGGCAAAGTATAGCCAAATATAGGCAGCACTTAAACATTCATCGGATCGGTTTTAATCGATCGGATATAGTATCATAGCAGTGGTCGAGTTATTACCCCTTTATCATAGCAGAGTTTTGGTACTACAGGAGTGTTATTTGAGCAGAAATATGGTGAAACCGAAGAGAATTTCGAGCAGGATTGAAAGTGACTGAACTGTTCTATTTATAGTTGTTTTGAAGGGGTCCCTCGCGCCCTGCGACTCGCTCAGGTAAGTCCCTTGCGGCCCGCGGGGGCCACCCTAGCTACTGCTAGGACTTCCGTGTCATCCCCTAGCCTTGACACGTGGACGACACGTGTCACTCATCGTTATCTGGTCATCTCTGAGCCGTCACGCCCCGCGAACCAAACAACCAATCCTGTCGCGGCCCGCGACGGGAAGAAAATTTTTATTTTCTTTGATTTTTATATAAAGTAAGGTTATAGGGGCTTGGTTTTTCACTTACAGAGCGTTTTAGGGTTTTTTTTGTGAGTTGTTACAGCCTCCCCACCTTGTTTAAAATCTCGTCCTCGAAATTTACTGGAACAAGTAAGGATATTTTCTTTTCATTTCTGACTCTAGTTCCCATGTGTATTCTGGTCCTCTTTCCGAATCCCATTTTACTTTGACCAGAATTAATCTCTTGTGTTTGAGATTTTTTATTTTTCTTGCTTCTATTTGCAGAGGTTTTTCAACAAACTTTAATCTTTCATTTACCTCTATGTCCTGAAGAGGTACTACCAGTGATTCATCAGCTAAACACTTATTAAGATTATATACATGAAATACATCATGTACACCGGCTAATTCTTCTGGTAGTTGTAACTGATAAGCGACTAGTCCTATCCGTTGGATGACTTTAAATGGTCCGACATATCTTGGACTCAACTTTCCTTTCATACCGAAACGGACTACTCCTTTCCAAGGAGAAACTTTCAATAGTACATTGTCTCCAACTTGAAACTCCAACGGCTTTCATCGATGGTCGGCATAACTCTTTTGGCGATTTCGTGCCGTTTTTAACCTTTCTTTGATTTGAGTTATCTTATCGGTGGTTTCCTGCACAATCTCGGGACCTGATAACTGACTTTCTCCTATTTCTGCCCAGCATACTGTAGTTCGGCACTTTCGTCCATAAAGTGCTTCGAATGAAGCAGCATTAATGCTTGTGTGATAACTGTTGTTATAGGAGAATTCTATTAATGGCAAATGGTCGTCCCAATTTCCACCGAAATATATAACACATGCCCTTAGCATGTCTTCTAAGGTTTGAATTGTCCTTTCACTTTGTCCATCTATTTGGGGATGATATGTTGTACTTAAGTTTAATCGTGTCCCCATGGCTTGTTGGAAACTTTTCAAAAAATGTGAGGTGAAACGACTATCTCTATCAGATACAATGGAAAGTGGAACTCCATGTAATGATACTACCTCATCCACATATAGCTTAGCTAGTCGTTCCATGCTAAAGGTTTCCTTCATTGGTAGAAAATGAGCTGATTTGGTTAATCGATCCACAATCACCCAAATTGCATCGTTACCTTTTTTGCTTTTGGGTAATTTAGTAACAAAATCCATTGTTATTAATTCCCATTTACATACAGGCATTTCTAACTGTTGAAGTAATCCTGAAGGTTTCCGATGTTCCGCTTTAACTTGTGAACAAGTTAAACACTTAGAAACGTAACTGGCTATATTGTTGGTGCATCTACTGTCTATTAACTACGTCTTATTTGAGTCTTATGTCTAGATAGGTTAAATGAGTGCACAACAGTGATTGAATTAGGGTTTGGTCATGTTTTAGGTAGTAAGTCCGTTTGAATCAGGTCAGTCCGTTTGAAGCAGGTCAGTCCGTTTGAAGCAGGTCAGTCCGTTTGAAGCATGTCCGTTTGAAGATGTATGTGTCAAGTTCAAACGGAATGGCTGGCACTATAAATAGGTTGTGTGTATGTTCATTTCAAACGGACCAGATTGTGTGTGAGAGTCAAGGTGCTGCCAAAATTTCATTGTAACGACTCGTAAATCAGTAATAGAGAAGAATTGAAAAGGAAACAAGCTGTGTGACTTTATTTACTTTGATTCCGCCTTAGTAAATGAAGATGAACTGCCTTTACTGACTGTTTAGGGTCACGTACACGATCCAACAAGTAGTATCAGAGCTCAGGACGAGGAGTTCATACAAAATTCAGCTTGATTACTTCGGATTTTCTCACTTCTACCTTTCTTTTCTGATTTGAACAAGTGTTTACGGTTGAAATGGCCTAAAACTATCGCATAACAAGCGAAACATATTGATAACGAATCCTTGAAAGTTTTGAACTAAAATTCGACCTAAAACTGATCAAAAACATTTAATCCGTTTGAAAGTGTTCGTTAAATGCTGACGTCATTCGTTTGAAGCTTGGCTTTCCGTTTGAAAACTGACCATTCCGTTTGAGACTTGTATCACGTTTGAGAGTTAAAGTTTGAAAGTGGTTTCCGTTTGAAAAGTGTCTAACCGTTTGAAAAGATTCGTTTGAGAGTTCAAGTTTGAAAGTGGTCCGTTTAAAAGTGTCATTATTCCGTTTGAAAGAGCTTGTCGACATATGTTCTTGTGAATCAAAATTGACAGAACCCATGTGCTTTGTCTGAACATATAACTTCGGTCCAATCAAAATTGTTAGCTCACTAAACAATTAAAGATAATCAATTCATGTGCTTTAAAAATGACGGCCCAATCAAGTTGATGTATATCGGTTTTGTATAAAATTGAGTTGTCGATTAAGTGGATTGAGTGGCCCAATAGAATTTGATGTGTTTGTCGGCTCTTGCATGATATCTGATCAAAAGATTAAAAGTTTGTTGGTTCATTAATATCATTGATTAAAATCAGATTCAGTCAAAGTTGCAGCCCAATTAAAAGAAGTGTTGTCAGCCCAAGGTTTACAATATATTAAAGTGCACGGCCCAAATCATTCTAAGGCCCAATTGAATCTATTTTGATCCAATCAAGCCCATTCATTTAGTGATTTCATCCGAACAACATTTATCCGCAAATCTTCGACACTAGTCTTAGATTGATTCAGTCCGTTTAAACTGATCATTTGTTTGATTGTTCGCAGGTGATTCGAGGTGATCTACAAGGTGCAAATACCAAGAAGTTGATATTTTGTGGACTTTGAGATAAAAACAATTTTTAACCAAGTCAGTTAACAAAGAAATTGTGGTTAAAAATGTTTGACGAAAAGGAAAACAAGAATCTTGAAAATTTAAATGATTGGCCTAGTGAATCTTGGTATGAGAGGAGAAGTGATAAGAATGTTTATGTTAAAAGATTCGAAAATTTTTTGTGTATGAAGAATGAATCATTGGAGAAGTTGGAAAAACGGTTTAATGAGTTAATTGACAAGTTAGAAAGACATGGGATAAGTTTTTCAAATGATGAAAAAATTTCAAGATTTGCTGATGCATTACCTTTGGAATGGGATAAATTTTTGCGTGAACTGAAACGGAATTCTAGTTTTTCATACTTTGGTTTAAGAGATTTCATCAATAAACTTAAATCACACAAGTGTGATGAAGAATCAAGAAAAAGGAAGTTAATGGATGAAATAAAAGAAGATTTAGAAAATATAAATTTGGATGTAATCATTGAAATGAGAAAATGAATATCTGTGTGTCTTGCTGCAAAAAAATGTTATGAAATACGATATTAAGAGGGGTTGTTATATTGATGAATATATGAATCCTCTTGATTTTGTTAAAATTTTTTGTGCAGGTACATTCAAGACAGAGACACAGGATATTTCAAAGAATGAAGAAGAAGAAAAAGATGAAATTTCAAAAAGTGAAGTTGTATGCTCAAAATGCGAAAAATTTGAAGCAGACAACGTCAAACTCTTGAAGGATGTGGAGAGTTTGACATTGGAAATCAAAAAGTTGAAGGATGAGAAGCAATCTGATGATAAACAGATTCTTGTTTTGCAGGAAAATTATGAAAAGCTGAAATCTGAAAATGTTAAACTGTTAAGTGACTTGAACAGTTTGACATTGGAAATTAACAATTTGAAAGAAAAAGAAAAAGATTTTGGAAAAATTAAAATTGAAAATGAAAACGTTTCTTGGATAAAATTGGAAAATGAAGCGTTAAAAGAAAAAGAAAAAGATTTTCAAAGTCAAATAAAGGTTTTAGAAGATGAAAAATCTGTTATTTTTAAAAATAATCTTGAAAAACAGATTGAAATAAATTTTCATCTTCAGAAAATCATTCGGCTTGAAAATGAAGCTGAAATTGCTCGAAACAAAATTGAAGAACTTGAAAAGAAATTGAAAGGTTTTGTGAATTCTACATCACATGTTTGTCCAAAACCGATCAATTCAGTTCCAATAAGTGACAATGTCACAAATTTTGACAAAGTCAAAATTGAAGATTGCGATGACAAAGCTGATGATGAAAAAGAAAAAAGAAAAGAAAAGAAAAATATTTTTAGAATTACAAGAAAAATTTCAAAATACTGTTTTGCAATCTACAGAAATAGGTGAATGCTCAAAGCAAAAACCTGTTAAGAATATTGTAGAACAGAAACAAAAAGTTAAAAATTTGAAAAATTTTCAAAATGAAAATAAAAGCTCATCAGTTCAGTCATCCAATCATTATAAAAAACCACAAAAATCTGAAAATAAAAACTCACAAAAAGTTGGTAATCCGTGGTGCAGGTTTGACCACAGTGCTCAAATGCCAAATCAAGGATACAAGAGGAGACATGAGTACCACAAGGCAAATCAATGCTATGATCTAAGTGTGTGGTATAAAAGTGGTGTGAAGTATGAAAGAAGTGAAAGGTACGATAACAGGATGTGCTACACTTGTGGAGTGAGAGGACACATCGTTGTTAACTGCCAGAGTTGGAGTTATGAGACGAGAAGATGCTTTGAATGCAATATCAAAGGTCATATTGCCAGAGATTGTTCAATGAGATCAAAGGGAAGATCGAGGGCTGAATCTCAGAAAATGGCAAAGAAACCAGTCAATGTCAAGCCCAAAGAACAGAAAGTTCAAGAACCTAAAGTTCAAGAACAGAAAGTTCATGAACCGAAAGTGAAGCTTTCACAGGGGCAGAAAGACAGACTGAGGAAGAAGAGAAAGAAGGCAAGAGAATACTTGGAGAAAATTTTGTCCTCGGATACAGTTGTCAAAACGAATTCATCAGATGCAAATCTGAGGATAAAAGAGAAGAAAAAGAAAGTTGTTAGCCATGAATTTGTTTCTTCAGAAACAAAAGAGCAACATGTTGGCGAAGAATTTGACTTGTCAAAGTCAAAAGAGCCACATTCTGGCAATGATTCTGACTTGTCAAAGTTAGAGGAGCCACAATCAGGCAATGATTCTGGTTCGTCAAAACCAGAAGAGTCATCTATTGAGGTAAAAACTGTCAAACCCAAGGCTGGTCAGGCTTGGGTAGATCTTTTCAAATGAAAAACCTGACTTGCCGGAGTTCCCAGGTTGGTAAGTGTGGAACAGGAATCAGCATCTTTCTTGAGAAATTCACAAGTTGGTAACTGTGATATTTCGAATTACAAAAGACTAATCAAGGACATTAAGTTGTACTTGATTTATCTTTCCGTCAAGTGGTTAAAGGAGAACAATGTGATGAAAAGAACCCCAAGTTTGTGAAAAGACAAACAAAACTAATTTTCCGGAAAAACCATTTTTTATTAAAACAAACTTAAGTGTTTTGAAATCATAATGGGAAAATAGTTTGTTATCAGGGGGAGTTCTGATTGTTTATGTCAAGTGAATGGCGAATTGAAGTGATTCGATATCAGTTTGTCATTTTATTTGTACAGTTTGTTTTCAAATTTTCCCAGAAAATCAAAATTGAAACATATTTTGATTTTAGGGGGAGAAATTTTTTTTAAAAAATTAGAAAATTAGAAAATTTGAAAATGTCAAAAAAACATTGAAAAAGCAAAACTGAGTTTTGTTGTGAATAAGAGGAAATGATAGTAAATCAGTGGACTATCACAGCATGCTAAAGAAATGAAATGTCAAATATGATAAACGGTCTCACTAATGATGTGACGATAGGCTCAGCTAGACTAGTAGATTTCCGATAACGATACAAACATAAATGAAAAAGCCTAGTTCTAGTGGAAAACATGGTTGAAAGCATAGTACTTAGTTTTGTCCTTCGTGATTGTGTACCTACTCAGTAATCGCTGAATGTCGAAAGACATAAAAACCGGTTAAGTCTGTGAGCTTTCACAACTTTGCTGAAAAGTCACTGTGATTGTGCATTTCATTTTGCAAAGATTTAAACTTGTTTTATTTCTTTATTTTGTTTAAGCATTGGACATCCTCTGCGTATACGTGAGTATCGACCTGGATGTTATTGCCTAAACGTTCTGCTTTATTTTTCTTGGTGTTTCGTTTAAGCTTTGGATCACCTCTGCGTATACGGGAGTATCGACCTGGTGGTTAAAGCCTAAACAACTTCAGCTTATTTTATTTTCTTATTTTGTTTAAACATTGGACTTTCTCTGCGTATCGAAAGATCGACCTGATTGTTAATGTTTAAACATTCTACATTATTTTCGCACAAATCACAGTTGATGAAAGTTTAAAGGCATTACTTGAGTTAGTGTATTGCATGATGAGGGGATATGCTGAGATCGTGGGGTCCATAAGAATTTAGTGCAAAATTAATATACCTTAACGTATCGGTAAGCATTTCGAAAGTTTTTAGATTGAGTTTAAGAGGACCATTATATCGTCAATCTATGTGAATCGTTTAGAACTTAAAATGATTAAAGCTTAACGGTGCTAGTGATTTGTCTTATGAATTGATATGATCCTCTTACACAAACTCACAAAAATATTGTCTGTATATATTTCTTTACTGCATTTCATTCAAAAACAAAAACCCAAAAAGATTGTATTTTAGTATAGTTTTTGAAAATACAAAAAGATTTTCGACAACTGATGTTGAAAAGAGGATTTTCAAAATTCTGAGTGCTAAACATGATGAACTACATTGGGTTGGGAGAGTTTGTTGAAAACTTTGAATGTTATATACAAATGTTTTGAAAGATTGTGGGTTTAGATAATCAAGGCCATTCACTTGAACTTGATGTAACTATTTTATTGATGAATGAATGATTTCTACCAGTAAGTTTCTTAAATCTAAGTGTTATAAATTTGTAAAACTTATGTTGGGTAGAGTATATGCAGGTAACAGAAATCCCCATGGCAATTTAAAAAGTCAAAGTTTGAACCAGAATTTGAGCCCTAGCTGATCGAGAGGAGGAGTCTGCGAAAGGGGGAGTCAGATTTCTGGATCAACAGGTAAAGGGGAGATTGAAGATGGAGCTAGTTTAAGTTTCTGAACATGTGAAGAGAGAGTTTTTGCAATGAAAAGACAAATTTGGAAAGAGACAAAGACTAAAGACTCAACGCCGAAGACTTCGTCAACATCCAAGGGGGAGTCTGTTGGTGCATCTACTGTCTGTTAACTACGTCTTATTTGAGTCTTATGTCTAGATAGGTTAAATGAGTGCACAACAGTGATTGAATTAGGGTTTGGTCATGTTTTAGGTAGTAAGTCCGTTTGAATCAGGTCAGTCCGTTTGAAGCAGGTCAGTCCGTTTGAAGCAGGTCAGTCCGTTTGAAGCATGTCCGTTTGAAGATGTATGTGTCAAGTTCAAACGGAATGGCTGGCACTATAAATAGGTTGTGTGTATGTTCATTTCAAACGGACCAGATTGTGTGTGAGAGTCAAGGTGCTGCCAAAATTTCATTGTAACGACTCGTAAATCAGTAATAGAGAAGAATTGAAAAGGAAACAAGCTGTGTGACTTTATTTACTTTGATTCCGCCTTAGTAAATGAAGATGAACTGCCTTTACTGACTGTTTAGGGTCACGTACACGATCCAACATATATCCTTTTTCATTCCTGTCCACCAAAATTATTTCTCAAATTGATACATCTTGTTGCTACCAGGATGCATCGTATACCTAAATCTATGGGCTTCCTCTAATATTCTATCTCGTAGATTTCCTTGTATAGGTACCCAAATTCTCTTCTTATGGAATCTCCAAATTCCATCAGTTCCTTGTTCTAATTCCTTTATTCTTCCTTTCATTCCTTCAGCATCATCCTTGATTGCTGTTTCCTGGATATTCTTTAGTTGTTCCATTAAGTCTATTTGCAAATTTAACTTAAGAACACGTACTCGTCTTTGCTTCTTATGATACTTACGACTTAGGGCATCTGCTACTACATTTACTTTTCCCTTGTGATATTGAATATCACAGTCGTAATCACTTAAGATTTCCATCCATCTTCTTTGCCTCATGTTCAATTCTTTTTGCCCAAAAATATATCTTAAACTCTTATGATCTGTAAAAATAGTAAACTTACTCCCATACAGATAATGTCTCAAAATCTTAAGGGCAAAAATTATCGCTTCTAATTCTAAGTCATGAGTTGTGTAATTTTCCTCGTGCTTCTTTAATTGCCTTGATGTATAAGCGATCACTTTCTTATGTTGCATCAATACACATCCTAATCCAAGCTTAGAAGCATCACAATAATCCACAAAATCTTCTGTTCCTTCTGGTAATGCAAGAATTGGTGCATTTGTTATTATTTGCTTTAAGATTCTGAAGGCTTCTTCCTGCTTAGGTCCCCATTCAAACTTAACCATTTTACATGTTAACTTAGTTAATGGGACAATTATCTTAGAGAAGTCTTGGATTAAACGTCTATAGTATCCAGCTAAACCTAGAAAACTTCGGACTTCTGTAGCTGACTTAGGGACTTTCCAGTTTGTGATAGCTTCTATCTTTGAAGGATCTACGTGAATTCCTTCATTATTGACCATGTGTCCTAGGAATTGCACTTCTTGTAACCAAAATTCACACTTAGAAAATTTAGCATAAAGTTTTTCTTTCCTTAACAGGGTTAAGAGTGCATGTAAGTGCTCATCCTTGCTTTTGGAATAAATAAGTATATCGTCAATAAAGACAATTACAAATTTATCCAGATACGGTTTACATATCCTATTCATCATGTCCATAAATGTTGCAGGAGCTTTTGTTAATCCGAATGGCATGACTGTAAACTCGTAGTGACCATACCTAGTTCTGAAAGCAGTCTTAGGAGTGTCCTCTTCCTGTACTTTTAGTTGATGCTATCCAGAGTGCAAATCTATCTTAGAGAAATACCTAGCACCCTGAAGTTGATCAAAGAGATCATAAATTCTAGGTAACCCTGTATCGATTCTTAATGGTAACCTTATTTAATTCTCTATAATCGATACACATTCGCATTGACCCATCTTTCTTTTTCAATAACAACACAGGTGCTCCCCAAGGGGATGAACTTGGTTGTATAAATCATTTTCCTAACAATTCATCTAATTGTTTTTTCAGTTCTTACATCTTCGTTGGTGCTAAACAATAAGGTGCCTTAGCAATTGGAGCAGTTCCTGGTACTAGATGAATTCTATCTAAATTCTACTTCCCTATCTGGTGGTAATCCAGGTAGATCTTCTGGGAATACATCGGGGTATTCCGATACTACCGGAATTTCTTTAAGTTCCTTGCCCTTAGTGTTAATGATTACTGAAATCATATACACTACACCTTGCTTCTGTACGTAACTAGCGGCTTTCATTACTGAGATTAATTTCATTGGCTTGCTCGGCTTATTTCCTTTGATCAGGAGCATCTCTCCTGTCGGTGCACGAACCTCTACAGAATTCTGATCACATGGACTTCGTGCATGGTTGGCTACTAACCAATCCATTCCTAATACTACGTCGAATCCGGCTAAATTCATAGGTAGAAGGTTTGCAGAGAACTTATGTCCTAATAGTTCTATTTTTCCTTCTTGAAGTACTTCGCGTATACCGATAGGGTTTCCTTCGGCCTTTCTACCGTACAAGCTTGGCTTAGTTTGGTTAAAGGTTGATTAAGAGCTTGACAGAATGCAGTGTTTATAAAACTTCGGTTTGCACAAGAGTCAAATAATACTTTTGCATAAACGTCATGGATAAGGAACGTACTGGCTATCACGTCGGGAATCATGGTTGCCTCTTGCGTTGTTAGCTGGAAAGCTCTCACGTTCTTCTTGTTAGTTCTGTCGGCCGCCTTAGCTTTGTTGTTAGGTGTCTTGACTAATTTAGGGCAATTTGGCTTAAAATGCTGATGTGCGTAAAGTGTGATAGGTATTTAAGTATATTTTTAAGCCCTTTTTACACGTTAGTCAAGTTTTAAATTTATAAAACACGATATTTTACTAACACCAAACACACATATGGGCAAGTGCACCCATCGTGAGCGTAGTACAGTGTTGGCAAGATACCGAGGTCGTCCAAGGACACAAGAGCTTTTAGTACCGGTTTATCCTCAACGTCTAATCAAATCAAAAGTTATAAAAAGATTTTTTAAACTGAAAAAATAAAAACTAACTAAAATGCTGAAAAATAAAATAAAAATAAAACAGATAGACAAGATGAATCACTTGGCTCCGACTCGTGTATAGTGTAACCTTTGATTATTTCCGCACTTTTGCACTTTTTAAGAGATTATCTTAGTTATTGTAGTAGGCCCCTCTTTTGAAGGTGCGTTACCCTCAACCCAGTAGTTTGAGTCAGCAATGATACAATCCTAAAGGGTCAAATTATAGAAAGATAATTAATTAAGTTATTAATGCATATTATGGTAGGCCCCTCTTTTGAAGGTGACGTTACCCTCGGCTAAGTAGTCTGAGTCAGCAGGGATACAGTCCTAAGTAGCCGGGTTAAAGTATTAATAGTAGCTTACATATGAGGGGATCAAAGAGTTTGGACCCCCGCCATCCAATACCGGTGGGTATTGAAGGAGGTCCTACTAAATTTGACCCAGGTCCTTGCAGGATCTATACACTGAACAAGGCAAGACTCTTACCAAACCGTTCCCTTAACCCCCGACCAGGTAGCCAACATACCTCCATATAGACCGTGGAGATATGAATGGTGAAAATCTTTTATTTTATATAGACAGTAAAATAATGCCAAGACACCACGAACAAACGATAAGGAAGAATCACCTTCAACATAAGAAACTAGTTATTAAAGTCATTAATACATAACCAAGTAAAAAGTGCGAAAAGATTAAAAATAAAAAGTATTACACTAGACACTTGTCTTCACCAAGTGATGTAAGAGACTTAGGCAAACATGGCCTTTGATTGTCAAGAACTCTTACAACCAATCTTGGATCCCGAGATGACTCACACACTCTATGATGGATGAAGGATGATGGTGGTGGATGATGGTGTTGTGATGGTGGTGGGTGGTGGGTGAAGTGTGAGAGAGGTTGTGTGCCAAGGGATGGTTTGCAAATGAGCCAAGCACCCCTATTTTATAGCCTGAACAGCAGCTCGGGCACGGCCCCGTGTCCATCCTCTTCTCTTCCTTCATTAATTGCAGTTTGTCTGAATTAGTTGACCACGCCCCCGTGTTCGCTGGGCACGTCCCCGTGTGCAGAAGCATATCTGTACTATCAATATTTCCTCAGATTCTGCGAATCTTAGAGTTGACCACGGCCCCGTGTCCGTTGGGCACGCCCCCGTGGTGGGTGATAGAAGCTTCTATAGCTTTGTCTTTTATGCTGGCACTTGGGCACGCCCCCGTGTTCACTGAGCACGGGGCGTGTTCAGTCTTCTGTTTTCTTGATTTTGCTTGGGAAGATGCTGTCGGGGGGTCGGGCATGCCACGTTTGTTCCTTTTCTTGTATTTATGTTAGATTTAGCAGCCTTTTTGCTTCTTTTGTTAATTTGAGCTCATTTAATCCTGAAAATACAAAAGGAAGACAAAAACACACTTTTTCCAACATTAGTACTAAAAAAGGGTTAGTTTTATGCCACAATTGATGTAATTTATATGTTGCATTTTGTGCACATCAAATACCCCCACACTTGAATCTTTGCTTGTCCTCAAGCAAAACTCTTTAAAATGTGGCTTTACACTCCCAAATGGAATGGGTAGAGGAGAAGGTTTTTGGGCTTGTCATAGAGTGTCGGGATTTCCAAGATTCTTTATCAAGTTTTATTTTTATTTATTTACAATCCTATTCGTCATGATTTATTTAAAACATTACATAAGATAAATTACTTATTAGGGCATAACATGCCTTTTTAAAATTCCATTTATACACAAGTTCACATACCTCATGGGGATCACTCAACACTCGGCCGAAGATGAATTTTAGTGAATCACTCGAGAGCAGCATGGAACTTACTCCTACCATAGGCTTGCCAAGCAATCAATCCTCCTCCTTTTTAACTATAAACCTTTGTAAATATCAAGAGAACTTTTGGGTGAAGGGTTAGGCTATGGTTAAAGGTAGGTGGTTGGGTTAATGGTTAGTAGAAAAGGGCGAAAAGCGTAAAAAGCATCGGTTTTCGTAAGACTTTTTATTTTTGCAATTTTTATTTTGATGAAGCCATTATTCAAACAAAGTTATTTTTTATGAACTTGCTTGTTTATTTCTTTTGCTTCATCATCAACATATTTTTTTTTTTGAAAAGTCATACGAAAAACCGAGCTTGTTACTAAAACAAAGAGTTAAAAATAAAAAGGTTTTGGTGGGTGAAAGGGTGTTTGTTTTTTGGTTAAGAAATGAAAAGGTTTAGGCTCAAAGGGGTTAACTAGGGGGATTTTGGGTAGGTGGTAAAAAAGAAAAAAATAATGGTGTAGAAATGAAAAAGGGTTAGTCCTAATGCCTCCGTCATTTACTTACTTGGGTTTAAGTTGGTAAGGATCGGGAATGTATCGTCGTGGCAAGTTCTAGAGTTGTAAGAACCAAGCGACTATTCACACAAGAAACGAAAAAATGAGCATTTAGTTTAAAGATATGTATTTGTATGCTCAATAAAGGCTCAAAACTCACTTTTGTGGGAATGGGTTTTTATGTGATCAAGTATATATAATTAAATTTTAACTAAGCTTGTCATGTCGTTTCATAATTTTCTTATGTTGGTTCTTTTTATCACGACGCTATCGGTTGTAAATTTGTAAAAATATAACCTTTATAGAATTTGAAATTCCCAAGTTAAACCTAGACAAGTAAGAAAAATGAAAAAATTTTTGAAAAAATTTGGGGTGATTAGCGGTTCCAATAGAGTTTTGTGTAAGGCTTGTAATTAGGACTTGCAAGATTCAAGATTTTAGCATCCCTCCACACTTAAATTACACATTATCCTCAATGTGTCCCAAAAATAAGTTTTAGGTTGATTGAATGTGTAAAAAGGTATGAAAAAGCAAAATTTATGTTACTGGGCGTCTGGACACGGCCCCGTGGTCAGATCGCCAGTAACAGAATATGTAAAAAGAAACAGAAGCCTGGACATGGGGGCGTGTTGGGTGAACACGGCCCGTGTCCAGTTACCTGAACTGGCCATTTTCTGCAGATTGTGCAGCACGGGGCCGTGTTGGGCGGGCACGGCCCGTGCTGAACTTGCTGTAATGAAGAAAATTTTGTCGGATGGCCCTGTTTTCGTGCATGGGGTGCTGGTTCAAGTTCCCTTGCTATCCTTCACCATCTCGAGTGTGTTTTATTCCTGAAAATTAAAACTAAACTAGAAAACATAAAAATTAATCTAAACTAAACTAAGGATAGTTGCGCAGAATGCCTCCGTGGTGCGCCACGTTTATAAGGTTCCTTGGCTAGACCCAAAGCCTGGTCATATATCACCCACGTGGGATGTTTTGCATCCCATGGTACACCGTCGGAGAGCGTCATCCAAGCTTGAGTCTATGACCTTCATGTAGTTGACCGGGTCTTCGTCTTCTACTCTTTTTCCAACTCCAAACTTCACTTCCTCGTCCCCAAACTTCAATGTTAGTGTTCCGTCATTCATGTCTACCACTGCTTGGGTTGTGGCTAGAAATGGCCTCCCTAGGATGAGAGGGACTTCGGCGTCTTCTTCCATGTCTAGTATGACAAAGTCGGCTTGGAAGACGAAATTGTCAACTTTGACCAATAAATTTTCAACGACACCTTGTGGATATTTGACGGATATGTCGGCAAGTTGTATGCTCATCTTTGTAGGGCTCGTTTTTCCTAGGCCGAGTCGTTTGAACATTGAGGCGGGCATGAGGTTGATGCTAGCCCCAAGATCAGCTAGTGCATTGCGAATGGGGGATCCCCCAATTGAGCAAGGAATCGTGAAGCTTCCAGGATCAATCTTCTTTTGCGGGAGTTTGTTGAGTAGTAAGGCGGAGCATTCTTCGCCTAGATTAACTAATTGCAATGATTCAATTTTCCTTTTATGAGTGGAGGAAGTCCCTCATAAATTTTGAATATTTAGGCATTTGGGTTAGGACTTCGATAAATGGAATATTAAAATGCAATTGTTTTAGTAAATTTTCGAATTTTGCGAATTGCTCATCGGTCTTTTGATGAATTAACCGACCGGGGTATGGAACCGGAGGAGTCTTAGTGGGCTCTTGGTTTGGTGGAGAAGCCTTCTTTGGTTGGGGCGTGAGTGGAGTTGTGGTATGGCTGGATTGGATTCTTTCTGCTGGCTGTAATGGAGCCTCTTCGGGACCCACGGTTTGGTTCCTCAATGTGATGAGATGTACTTGTGCTTTTGGGTTGGTTTCGGTATTACTTGGTAACGCGCCTTGTGGTCTCTCGGAGAAATTTTGAGCTATTTGATTTAATTGTTTTTCAATGTTTTGAATGCTAGCTTGTTGATTTCTGAAATTCGATTCCAATTGCTGAAATCGATCCGAGTTTTTCTTTTCGGTGTCGGAGATGAGGCGAGATACAGTATCTTCAAGCCTTTCTCGTCCACCTTGTTGTTGAGAAAAATTTTGTGGTTGTTGAAAGTTAGTTCGTTGGTTTTGTTGGTTACTACTATTGCCGGGATCTCTCCAACCAAGGTTAGGGTGGTTACGCCATCCTTGGTTGTAGGTACCCGTTGGAGGACCCGACGGCCTAGGTCTATTATCAATGTAGTTTACCGTTTCCGTTTGATCATCTAATTCTTTCATACAACTCCAATTTTCATGTGGTCCACCACACCCCTCACAAGCCATAACCGAGACCGTTTTTGCCATTTCTAACTTTTTGATTTTTGAAGAAAGGGCCTCGATTTGGGCTTGTAAAGAAGTGCTTTCATCAACCTTATGGGCGCCCGGGCCAATAGATTTATTGCCTCGGGGAGTGTGCCACTGAAAATTGGTTTGAGCAATTTCCTCAATTTGATTATATATTTCATTTGGGCGACGATTACCTAGAAGCCCCCCGGAGCTAGAATCAAGTGTTTGTCTTGTGTGTGGCAACAACCCATTGTAGAAAGTGGATACTTGTTGCCATACCGCAAGACCGTGATGAGGACACTTTCTTAGTAGCTCCTTGAACCTTTCCCAAGTTTCATATAAGGATTCCCCATCCTCTTGTGAATATATATTAATTTCAGTCATTAATTTAGCCGTTTTAGCAGGAGGGAAATACTTATATAGAAACTTTTGGGCTAGTTCATCCCAGGTGTTTACCGAACCAACTGGGAGGGTGTTAAGCCAAGCCTTAGCTCGGTCTTTTAGCGAAAATGGAAACATACGAAGGCGGATGGCGTCGTTTGATGCTCCATTGATCCGAAAGGTATCACATATTTCTAAGAAATTAGTAATATGTAGATGAGGATCCTCGTCCGCAAGCCCATGGAAGGTTGCAGAGTTTTGAAGCATTTGTATCAAATGCGGCCGAAGTTCGAAGTTGTTGGCTTCGACATTCGGTGCATTGATAGCGGCGCCGAGATTACCTACGGTGGGGCGTAGGTAATCCATGTGGGTACGTTGGTCCGCCATTGGAAGTGGGTCCCCCGAAACTTTCTCTTGGTTTTTAGCTTTAAGTCTTTTTCTGAGAAAGCGTTCGGGTTCTTCAAGAGGTTCTTTTATGTCTCTACTAGAACTGGAGCTCATACACTACGTAGAAAGTTCAGATGTGGCGCCTGGGTTCCAAGTCCTGCAATAAAGACAGAAAAGAATGTTGGTCAGAAGGTTCACCACGGCCCCGTGCTCAGGTGAACACGGCTCTTGGTCGGAAATACAGTGATTGTTTTCCGGATCCCTGTTACTGGGAAGCTGGACACGGCCCCGTGTTGCACCGACACGGCCCCGTGCTCAACTCTCTGTAACTCGGAAAATAAAAACTGCCAGTGACAATGCTGGGCATGGCCCGTGTCCGACCAGGCACGGCCCGTGCTGAGCTCTGCAGAAACTGATAATTTAAGAAAATCCTAAAAAAACAGAAAAATTAGAAAAAACGATTAGGCCGTTGATTCCTAACTTTCTTAAAATCCTTGTGTCCCCGGCAACGGCGCCAAAAAACTTGATGTGCGTAAAGTGTGATAGGTATTTAAGAATATTTTTAAGCCCTTTTTACACGTTAGTCAAGTTTTAAATTTATAAAACACGATATTTTACTAACACCAAACACACATATGGGCAAGTGCACCCATCGTGAGCGTAGTATAGTGTTGACAAGATACCGAAGTCATCCAAGGACACAAGAGCTTTTAGTACCGGTTTATCCTCAACGTCTAATCAAATCAAAAGTTAGAAAAAGATTTTTTAAACTGAAAAAATAAAAACTAACTAGAATGCTGAAAAATAAAATAAAAATAAAACAGATAGACAAGATGAATCACTTGGCTCCGACTCGTGTATAGTGTAACCTTTGATTATTTCCGCACTTTTGCACTTTTTAAGAGATTATCTTAGTTATTGTAGTAGGCCCCTCTTTTGAAGGTGACGTTACCCTCAACCCAGTAGTTTGAGTCAGCAAGGATACAATCCTAAAGGGTCGGATTATTAAAAGATAATTAATTAAGTTATTAATGCATATTATGGTAGGCCCCTCTTTTGAAGGTGACGTTACCCTCGGCTAAGTAGTCTGAGTCAGCAGGGATACAGTCCTAAGTAGCCGGGTTAAAGTATTAATAGTAGCTTACATATGAGGGAATCAAAGAGTTTGGACCCCCGCCATCCAATACCGGTGGGTATTGAAGGAGGTCCTACTAAATTTGACCCAGGTCCTTGCAGGATCTATACACTGAACAAGGCAAGACTCTTACCAAACCGTTCCCTTAACCCCCGACCAGGTAGCCAACATACCTCCATATAGACCGTGGAGATATGAATGGTGAAAATCTTTTATTTTATATAGACAGTAAAATAATGCCAAGACACCACGGACAAACGATAAGGAAGAATCACCTTCAACATAAGAAACTAGTTATTAAAGTCATTAATATATAACCAAGTAAAAAGTGCGAAAATATTAAAAATAAAAAGTATTACACTAGACACTTGTCTTCACCAAGTGATGTAAGAGACTTAGGCAAACATGGCCTTTGATTGTCAAGAACTCTTACGATCAATCTTGGATCCCGAGACGACTCACACACTCTATGATGGACAATGGATGATGGTGGTGGATGATGGTGTTGTGATGGTGGTGGGTGGTGGGTGAAGTGTGAGAGAGGTGGTGTGCCAAGGGATGGTTTGCAAATGAGCCAAGCACCCCTATTTATAGCCTGAACAGCAGCTCGGGCACGGCCCCGTGTCCATTGGACACGGCCCCGTGTCCATCCTCTTCTCTTCCTTCATTAATTGCAGTTTTTCTGCATTAGTTGACCACGCCCCCGTGTTCGCTGGGCACGCCCCCGTGTGCAGAAGCATATCTGTACTATCAAGATTTCCTCAGATTCTGCGAATCTTAGAGTTGACCACGGCCCCGTGTCCGTTGGGCACACCCCCGTGGTGGGTGATAGAAGCTTCTATAGCTTTGTCTTTTATGCTGGCACTTGGGCACGTCTCCGTGTTCACTGAGCACGGGGCGTGTTCAGTCTTCTGTCTTCTTGATTTTGCTTAGGAAGATGCTGTCGGGGGGTCGTGCATGCCACGTTTGTTCCTTTTCTTGTATTTATGTTTGATTTAGCTGCCTTTTTGCTTCTTTTGTTAATTTGAGCTCATTTAATCCTGAAAATACAAAACGAAGACAAAAACACACTTTTTCCAACATTAGTACTAAAAAAGGGTTAGTTTTATGCCACAATTGATGTAATTTATATGTTGCATTTTGTGCACATCAAATGTCCTGCCTCCCCACAATTGAAGCAGATCATAGATTTCTTCCTACAATCTTCCTCTCGGTGCCCCGGTATTTTGCAGAAATTGCAGTACTCCTTACATTTTCCAAAATGCTTCCTTTTACAGGTTCTGCAAAAAGGCGGAGCAGAAGACTGCCCGACTCCCTTCTTCGTGTTATTATTATTATTATTATTATTACTACCCGAGTGGAAACCTTGGGTAGTCTTTTGAGCCAAATCCTTCTTCCTATTCTCATCCCTCGTACGAACTAATCCGTCAGTCAAGGTATTGGCCAATTCGACAACGTCGTCGATAGTCCGAGTTCTAGTAGCCTTGACTATATCGCGGATTTCGCTAATCAATCCCCAAATATAGCAAGAAATAAGTACAGGTTCTGGCGAAGCTAGAGTTGGTACTATTCTTGCATACTCGAAGAATTACGACGTATACTCACGACACTTAACATCCACCATTCTATGGTTCAGGAACTGATTCGCCATTTGTTCCTTTTCGTAAGGAGGACAAAATTTTCTTTCTATCATTTCCTTAAATTCTTCCCAACTCAGGGCATAAGACATGTCGCTTCCTTTAGCTTGTAGAACAGTATTCCACCATTCTAATGCCTCCTCCTTGAAGAGATTGGAAGCATACATTACTTTATCTTACTCTACACACTTACTTATTTTGATAACAACTTCTGTCTTTTCTAACCATCATAGGGCAACAGTAGCTCCTTCACTGCCCGCGAATTCAGTTGGTTTACATGCTAGAAACTCCTTATAAGTACAACCTGTTGTTATTACTTTCATCTTTTTAGGTAATGGGGCTTTGATAATATTATCATTGCCTCCATTTACGCTATGACTAAAATTATCATCCTGGGTGCGTTTGTTATTGTCAGCTTTGGAGGGTTCAACTGGGTTTTTAACAGCTGCTACAATTGTTGGGATAGCATTGGCTATGCCCTGAAAAACTATGTTTTCTATATCTTCTCTATTTAGAGAATTTTCCTGGTTGTTCTGACCCGATTGATTAAATTCGTTTGACATCTGAATTACAGACATAATACATCGATTAGTATCACAAAATAGATAGCAAATAAACAAAACATTGTAATCACAATATAAACTGAGTTAACACGTATAGCCAAAATTGTCGATCATTGCGACGTTTATATATATATATATATAGGGATCCGCTAAAATAAGAACCACCTCCAGTTGTAAGAACCGTGAGAACCACTCTCCACCAATCATATCTTGCCAACAAAAAGGTTAGTTTGGTCATTTTACCCCAAATGTCAAATCTCACCCTCTCTCCCCATTTAAATCTCACCCTCTCTCTTCCATTAAAGTTGCAGACCATTCTTCACCTCATCTCTCATATCTCTCTCTTATATCTTCAAAGTTGCAACATTTTTCCCTCACCCTCTGATGCACAGCCAACCGGCACCCCCATCCCCTCACTCTCGATGACTGGCTGACGCCGGAGCCGGTAATCCGGCCACACACACACATCACGACATCACAAACACCCCCATTCGCCGCCCCCTTTCTTATCCCATATCGTTTCCCACCCGGCGACATCACTACTGCCGCCATCATCACCGCTGTGAAGAGTTGTGGTGTTATGTCGTTTCTGCTTCTTCTGCTTGAAGCCGTCGCCGACCAGATTCACATGGCGGTGAAGGTGCGTAAGATCTGACAAGTAGATGGGGGAGATGATTTGCGGTGGGTTTGGTGTTTGGTGGGTTTGGTGGTGTGGCAAAAGTGGTGGGTGACGGTGGAGGGTAGGTCCAACGGAGATGAGGGAGATGATTTGCATCTGGTGGTGGTGGGTTTAAACGGGTTCAGGTTTGTTTTCGGTTGTTGATTTGTTGGTTTGATCTGTTGGTTCAGCTTTGTTTTCGACTGTTGATTTGTGTGTTGATTTGTTGGTTTAATCTGTTGATTTGTATGTTCTACTGTTCTTGAATCTGATGGTGGTATGTTGGGGGTTTGATTTGGGTGTTCTTGAATCTGATGATGGTATTTTTGGTATGTTAAATGTTTTACGTTGATTTTCTGGTGATTTTTTTATTAGTGAAGTATGCGGGTTTTTGATCCGTTGGATTGGGTGGCGATGATGCAAAAAAAAAAAAAAAAAAACCCTAGATTTTGATGACGATGGCGCGGCAAGGACGGCGGAGGGTAGGTTTTTTAAACCTGCAACCGCACTTTTGCAGCCTTTTGATTATCAGATAACCTGAACCAAACCCCGTTTTTTTTCGAGATACACTTTGTTTTGATGTTGTTGGTTTTTTATTCCCCCCCCCCATAGTCGATGATGATAACGATAAATCTGAGACATCTCCCGAGTTTGCGATTTCTGGGTGCGTTCGTTTTTGCGTAAATAAGTTTTTGTAAAAAAAAAGTTAAACCGTAAACTTTTTAACGTTAAACGTAAACTTTTTAACGTAAAACGTAAACTTTTAACGTTAAACGTAAACTTTTAACGTTAAACGTAAACTTTTTAACGTTAAACGTAAAACGTAAACTTTTCAAACGTTAAACGTAAAACGTAAAAAGTTAAACCGTAAACTTTTTAACGTTAAATGTAAACTTTTTAACGTAAAACGTAAACTTTTAACGTTAAACGTAAAATGCAAACTTTTTAACGTTAAACGTAAAACGTAAACTTTTCAAACGTTAAACGTAAAACGTAAACTTTTCAAACTTTTAACCTTAAATGTAAAAATTAAATCGTAAAGCGTAAACTTTTTAACGCAGAAATGTAAAACGTACTCTTTTATGTAAATTTTTTTTAACGTAAAACGTAAAAAACGGCGCTTAAAAAACCGGTCGGAAGAACGACGCGAAAAAACGGAGCGTAAAAACAGGGCGCAAAACGTTCCGTAAAAAAACGCTCGTAAAAAAACGGGGCGTAAAAAACGGCTCTTAAAAATGTTTTTAATCTCATCCATCCATTTTGAAAATCTCGGAATTTTTTTTTAACGTAAAACGTAAAAAACGGCGCGTAAAAACCGGTCGAAAAAACGGAGCGTAAAAACAGGTCGTAAAACGTTCCGTAAAAAAACGCTCGTAAAGAACGGCTCTTAAAAATGTTTTAATCTCATCCATCCATTTTGAAAATCTTAAAAAAAATTATCATAAAAATCTGATTTTAAAAATATTGTTTAACAAAAAATTCTGTTTTTTAATTAAAAGTAATTAATGAATAGGACAAAAAGGCAATTAAATATAATATATATAAAAAGACAAAAAAAATAATTTTACTTAAATACCCTTTTGGATTAAAATATTAAAGACATAATAAGACAAAAAATACTTAATATTATTTTTAAATACTTTTAATCTCATCCATCCATCATCTTGATCTAATGGCTAGAAAGTGGTTCGCGCAGTTCTTACATGTAACAACCCGCACTTTTGTGCGTTGTTACTACTCGTTACACTCGTTACGCCTAGCACCGGAGATTCGGATCATAATGTAACTATATCGTATATATCGCTATTCGAAGGATAATCGCATATTTTTGAAATACAATATCACTGTACTACACTATTTATCACACTAACACTCACGAAGGCATTGAGTGAGGACCTATTCTACCCTCGTTGATGGCCGTGATGTGTCGAACGTAAACAATTAACGCTAACAAGGACCCTCGGGTGAGTGCTGTAGCTCCAGTCGTCATGACGATGATGACAATACGATTAAACGGTACCCCGTCAGTCTTTGTGGCACTACACGAAATAACGTTCACGATGACATCAAGAAAGGACCTATGCTACCCTCATTAATGGCCGTGAAACGTCGCTAATAATCGCGTACTCGAATCGGAACCCGATGGTTAATTATCGAAACTTTGGATTATGGATACGTAAATACGACCCCTAGTGATATATGTATATAATAATAACAATATAATGATAATATAAATTAATTATGAAAAGTACGCGCTTCGAAAACTATCAAAACGATAAAAAACGGAGAAGTCCAACGCGTCAGGATAGCTATCCGGACGGGTGGGCCATCCGGACGGATGGGCATGCGCACGGATGGCCATCCGCACGCATGGGCCATCCGCACGCATGGGCCATCCGCACGCATGGGCTATCCGGGCCAGATCTTTTTCCCTCTCCTCTGTTGCCTATAAATACCATGTCACATCACTTGAACAGTGATGTGACAGCTCCTGTTCAACCAAACGCGCACCAAGGCCCTTTTCTCTTGATTTCCTCGCGATTCCGGTAAGATTTCAACCTAAAACTTGTACTTCTACAATCTACACTCGATTCTACATCATTCTATCTTTCAAAACTCAAATTCTAACCGTGAAATCTGCGGATTTGAGGCGTTTTGAGGTGATGTCGCCAAGAGTTCTTATGAACTTCAAGTTGGGGTCTCATTTCACTGTAAACGACTCAGATCCGGGCGATTTCCACATGTTTTAATGACAAATCTCACCTAAATCTGTGCGATTTCGAGTTAACCATGAAGAACCATCATGAACGGCCAGATCTGATGGAACGGGGTGATTCCCGGCCGTTAGAATGAGTCGGAATTAACGGAACTTCAAGTGTTAGTGCGAAATTACACTACCCTAGTAAAAACGAACGTATTCCTTCCGTTAAACACTCGGAAACGGTGATCAGAGTGCGAACCAGACAAGTCAATCTGCACGCACGCACAACAATGTCACCCGCACGGATCACATGTCCGCACGGATGACCTGTGCGCACGGATCACATGTCCGCACGGATCACATGTCCGCACGGATCACATGTGCGCACGGATCACACGTCCGCACGGATCACGTGCCCGCACGGATGACAATCCGCATGAGTCAACACTCGCTCGATCGAATAACCTATCATCCGGACGAAACCCATGAAATCCGCACGGATCACATGCAATCCGCACGGATCACATGTAATCCGCACGGATCACATGCAATCCGCACGGATCACTTGTAATCCGCACGGATGAACACCATCTGACCAGATGACTGGCTTTTCAATGCTAAACTCGCTTAATCGTACATCGTTTACTCTATTTCTTCAAGGATCATTACAGACGTACTCGCAACCGACTCAATCAAGTTGTAATCTCGCTAAATACGCACTGTGAGTATACTTGACCCCTTTTAATCGAATTTTGGGTGTAACATACGTTTCTAACAAATCGAGCTTATCAAACGAAATATTCAATCAATCAAATTATCACTTGCGAATAACTGTTATGCATAGATATACGTGATGCTAGTTGCATATGTGCTAGGGCTTATACTCGCGACGTCCCACCACGACTAGTATAGTACTATTGCGCCCGACGGGGTCTAGTTATGCCATCGTACATTCGAGCATCGAGGACTTAGTTGGTAGTATCAGTTTTGTGAGTATATATGTCGTGTATTACGTTTATGCATATGGAAATTCGCTACACTTTTATCTATTATGCTATACTTAACAAACCTGTATACTCGCCAATACTTTTGTATTGACAAATATTTTAACGTATGTTGCAGGTTAGATCGCAGACTATTCCAAACCAAGCTAGGGAGTCTAGAAACTCAACTAAAATCTAGGTTGTCGGATTTGCATTGTTCGAGAGGACAAGAAATCTGTGATAACTTATGTGATTGTATTATTTGTTAGTATGGGATAACGAATGTATTAAATATTATCGCAATGTAGTTGTTATGGATTCTCTTGAGCAATCTGATTCGCCTAGTGCCGCGCCCCGATGATTCCGCCATCGGTTGGGGTGTGACATTACAACTGGAGGTGGTTCTCATTTTAGCGGTCCCCTATATATATATATATTATGCATCCGTACACAACCACAAATTTACAGATAGTTTATTTATTTATTAGGTGATATATTATATATATATATATATCAACATATTAATATTATACAAAAAACTATGCTATTGTTAGCCCGACTCAGAAGTAGAACTCCCGCTCGTCGTATTTCCAGACGAGATTTTCACCCACGGTTCAGATTGTGTTTCCCGCGTCCACCAACTCTTCGCCGTAATGGCGTAGCTCAGCAACATTTTCTAGGTTCATAGGTGGAAAGGTGGCAGGAGCAGGTTCAAATCATAGGTAGTATCGGTTGGGATTGTTCATCAGATTTTGGAATTGCCAATCATTCGTCCATTACTCCTCAATTTGGTCAGGAAGTGGTTGTGGGTTAACGACAGGAGCAGGAATGGCGGGTTCCAGGTTTATAGGTAGTTCAGCTTGGACAGGAGCATTCATGAGGTTTTCATCAACTGGGCCAAATAGATCGCAGTTTGCTAACTTTCTGTCTAATTCTTCCCATGGTGGCAATGCTGGGGCCTAACTGGAGCTTTCTCCCAAAACCTCTTTTCCCTTTGGTTCCACTGTTTTCTTAACTTTTTGTGCGGCTGGTTTCTTCTTTCTTCCCCTTTTCTAGTCCATAATTCTCCTTCTTTTCTTGGGTTTTGGTTTCTCCTGGGCTTGGAACACTACAGGTTCATCTGGTTCGGCTTGATACCCCATTTGGTTTTCAGTGGTTTCCATATCGGTAGGATTTATGGTGAAGTTTTGAAGAGCCTCCAATAACTCATTCATACTGTTAGTCACAAATAATGAAAACACAAAATTCCAAAATTAAATATTAGTTATTACAAATAAACTTCACAGAAGCATCAAATCCCTGACTATTAAATTAAGTATTTTCAAAATACTTAATTAGCTTAAACCAGTGGCTCTAATACCACCTTTTCTGTCACGGCCCCGACCTGTACCCCGGTTCAAGCGCTACGAGACAGAAAACCTGTGGTACCGGTGTTTATTAAATTTTAGCGGAAATTTCATTTAGACCGGGTGTTAGGAAGAATAATATCAGAGTTTTGAAAAACACCGAATTATTTTATTTAATAACAGTGGGATAAACCTCATATTTACAGAAAAGGAATTTCACAGGGGAAATGCTTAAATTACAGAAAACATGTTTTATTTCTAATTTACTGAGCCACTTTATTTAAGCTAAAGTGCTTCGCGGCAGTTTTCCTTTCTTCATAGTAAATTACCTGAAACATGTTTTAAAAAGATTTGATCAGCGAAAAATACTGGCGAGTGCATTCAATTTGTAGAAAAGACACATTGTTATAATATACAGTATTAAGAGCTATTACAATGTTTATATCAACCAATTACCCCTAATCGGTATTTGTCACTCGACCAGATCTGTGACTATGGTTATATCACACATTGGCTAACCTGTTGTCCAATGGTGAAGATTATCAAGTAGTGTATACAAAACCCCACATACCGGCAGTAATTGTAGATTACAAAGACTTAATCACTGTAATTACAACTTTGAAAACAAGTAGGGTTTTGAAAGCAAGTTGATAAAATAGAATGACTCACATTGCAGGTTTAAATTGTCAAAGTTGCCTACTGGTTAAGCTGGTAAACCTAATTATATATACAATGCAAACGAAATTAGGTTAGCAAGTTAATACAACATTTACGATAATCGCGAGCTCGAAACCCTCACTACGAATGACAATGTATAGCCAAACATAGGCAACACTTACACATTCAACGGATCGGTTTTAATCGATCAGATATAGTACCGTAGCAGTGATCGAGTTATTACCCCGTTATCGTAGGAGAGTTTTGGTACTACAGGAGTGTTATTTGAGCAGAAATATGGTGAAACAGAAAAGAATTTCGAGCAGGATTGAAAGTGACTGAAGTGTTCTATTTATAGCTGTTTCGCAGGTCCCTTACGCCCCGCGACTCGCTCAGGGAAGTCCCTTACGGCCCGCGAGGGCCACCGTAGTTACTTCTAGGGATGCCGTGTCATCCCCTAGCCTTGACACGTGGACGGTATCACACCCCAAAAACGTCACAGCGGAATATAAAACGTAGTGGTGATGGAAGTTGGTGCCCATTAATATCTTGACGATCGATGCATTTAATTGTTGGACATATTAACTTAATTAAAACATAAGTTTTTAAACATAACATTTCGAAACATGACACAACCACGACATAGTTAAGTTGTTTTGATCCTTACGGATCTTATTACATTTGTCCCATAAGTTTTAAAAGTTAGTCCAACATATTATGTGACAAAACATGCATCAACAACCACAAGATACGCCATGATTCCCGAAGCCAAACACAAGTACCTGTAGAACACGTTAAAATCAAGTGTCAACACAAAGGAATGTGAGTTCACATATTCAAATTTAAACAATTTGATCCCAAGGAAAAAGCTTTCTAATTATGTGTTTATTATAAAATATCCATGTAATTTTCGAAAGTCAATTCTTTTCCTTAATAAAATCCATGGGTCAACCGTCGTAGGTTTTTCTTCTAAAACCTCCGAATAAGGCATCTTCCCAAGTTTACATATTAAATTTTTAGCGTCAAATGTTCAGACTCGTAAGTTAGCTAGACATTATGAACTTTATATTTACAATGTAGGGATAATCAAGGCTAGACTATAAACAGAATATCAATTCATCGTTTGACTTAACACGGAGCGACCTGTCACGACGGGGTTGTCAACCCGATAGATCTACCAACAATTCCTCGCATGCAATACTTAAATGATTAAACGACATCATTGGCGCATGGTCCATATCGAGACCATCTATGATGCCTGCCTCACGTACAATATATATATCCTACTAATATGACAAATATAATATAAACAGTTGTACGAATTTACTAAAATCCCTTGGACCAAGCAAACTCGTCCCAACAACACGGTCGTTTTCTCTAAAAAACCGTACAATCCCAATTTCTCCCCGAAACATATATTCATAAAAAACGTTTCATCTCGAAACATATAATTTATCAAAATCCATATATTTTCAACGAAAATATATAATTTATATCAAAAGGTATGTTTTATTCCAAAAACATTATTAAACCCTTTTAGGCGTGTTCTTCCCCCAAAACATATACAAAACAGTAAAAGAGGGGGTTTAGTGATACTCACCTTTGGGTGCATATTTTTAAATACACGCAATCCCTACTGATTGATTTCTACACGTCCTATTATACGTAGGAACGATTTATAAATCAGTATATCACAAAATCATAAGTTTCTCCGTTTCTTAGAACTTTCACATAACTTTGAGATTTTCTCGAAAAGTTATTATTTTTATTATGTTGGCATGTTAACATATATATATATATATATAAGTTTTTGTGACTTGAACGATTTTATTGGTGATAATTATCATGTAAATCCATTAACACACTCGTTTATACGTAATATATCTACGATTTGCGTGTCGTAATATATATATATATAAACGTACACATAAATCAACATCATAACACGCGTAATCTCGTTAACTTATCTATTTTGTCATTTTTAAGACAAGCATACATAAAATAACTTATATGTATCAAATTTCATGCTCGACAAACAAGTTACACGTTTAACGCGATTTTACCATTTCTACCACATAAAACGCACAAGTGTACATGGATAGTCTAAATTTCCCACTATCATGTTAACACTTAACATATTTTCACATTCACATGTTTAAATCACATAACACATTTTAACACATAAGGTTCACCCAAAAATAACCCATACTAATGTTCATTGAAAAACACGTATTTTAGTGATTCGGTAACGTTTTCGGGCGTCGGAAGTCACGTATGACCAACCAAACACCAAGTAAACTTAAAATTAGTTAAAATGTTTATTTTTAAACTAAAAATATCAGTTTATTTACTGATCTAAATCGGTTTCATAAAAATCATTCGAAAAGCCGATTTTTGACCATTTTAACGCATAGTTTTGCGTTAAACGTTACTATAATCATCCCAACTTGGAATGACTTGATATTTTAACACAATACATGTTATTTACTGATTAAAATAGTGATTATAATCAGATTAGTGCAGTTTTTGTGTAAGTCACATAAATCATGCGATTTCACGTATTTTACAACTCCTAATGTACCAAGTACAACATGCAAGGCTAGTAAACATTATCACAAAATTATATATCATTAAACACTTCAAAATATTCTTATTTTAGTGTTTAGAATCTGATTAAAATTTATTTTTATCAAATCATGTTTAAATCATCATTTCATGATCATATTCCAACATGCATGCTCTAGTAAATGCATCTAATGCATCCATAACATGTCTAAATCATCTTGCATGAACTTGAATGCATCTAAACCTTCATTTAACTCAAGTTTTGAATATTCAAACATTCCATACTTCACATCATCATCATCTAATCATTTATTTATAAATGCAAGAAATATGCATATATTCTTACACATAAAAAATTATCAATAAAAAAAATGTTCATGCATGCATATATACACACACATATACGACTCACATATACATACATACATACATATATATGAATCCAAAATTTTACTTTTACATGTCCATTAACATGATTTAAACTCCTTTTAGAACTTTCCAAGATCACATGCACACACTTTTCAACATCTTATCATACAAGATCAAGCCAAATATCAAAACTCATACTTTAACATACATATATACATAGGTTTTGTTCAAAACCCCATGTATACACACATACCATCCATTTTTATTTTGTTCAAAAGCCCATTTGTTTTTAGTTTCAAGTTAGTGTTTAGATTCAAGAACAAGAGAAACTTTCACTATCATCTTCATCACCATGAATCATGAACAAGATTTGAATGAAAAAAATGTTATACCTTCAAGATTCTTAGTGGGTTTTAACAATAGTGATAATATGAAGCCTTGTTCTTGCTCAAATCTCCTTGGAATCACCTCTAAACCTTCATGTAAGCTTGAAAACACCTTGGAATGCCTTCAAATCTTCAAGAAAAGGTTTAAAATTCTGAAATAGATGTGTGTAGGGGTGTTCGGCCGAGATTTAGTGAGAGAGAGAGAGAGTTGGAGTGTTATTTTGATTGTGTGTCTTGATTGTTGTGTGAAAATGGAAGATTTAAAGTATTATCACCTACATTCTCCAAGACCAACACATGGAGGAGAGAGAAGATCTTATGTCTCCCTTGGCCGCCACCTATTCCCTCTCACACATTCTCCTCACAATTTTAACATATACATACACTTATATATGTAAATTAGAGCATAAACATGTATTTTACTAGATACCGGGTATTTTCTCTAGCATTTTAATCCCGTTTTAGTGCGTTTTAAATTATTTTTATTATTCTATAAAAAAAATCACACTAAATTATCATTGAATTAATTACCAGTTGCCTAGACTGGCTGCGTTGACAGTATTTTGTCAAATACGCGCAGTATCGCGCGGTACGCGCTCAAACTCGAAAATAGAGTTTCTTAGCGTTTTAATTTATTTTTCCTCACGATTATGATTAAAATTACTATCCTTATCATAACAGACTATTTTTGGGTTTTTAACACTGATCGGGTGGTCACCAACGTTCGTTTCGCATTTTAATCGTTACGCGATAAGCGTTTATTTTATCATTGCCAACATAATTTTTATCAATGTTTGGATTCACCAACACATTAATTATCACATATAAATATCAAAATTAGTCAAATACAACCTTTTTATTTATTCATGACACGTGTTACATCTGTACGGTACGGCCTGAAAAGCCGGGTGTCACAGACGACACGTGTCACTCATCGTTATCTGGTCATCTCTGAGCCGTCGCGGCCCGCGAACCAAACTACCAATCCTGTCACGGCCCACGACAGGAAGAAAAATTTTATTTTCTTTGATTGTTATATAAAGTAAGGGTATAGGGGCTTGTTTTTTCACTAACAGAGCGTTTTAGGGGTTTTTTTGTGAGTTGTTATAGAAACTTAGGTAAAACCGTAAATAAAAATATGCTCGTTCTAAGGACATATTCGACGTTTTATAAACATCATTTTTTTAAAAGTTATACGAGAAAAACAAATAAAACAACTGAATTAATATAACTAAGCTAGCTAGCATGTCAATGTCCACATCGAAGTAACTTCAGATTTAAGCTGCTTGCCTTTTCTTATAAATAAAGAGGCTATATTTTACGTTTAGAATTATCAGTTTCACTTTAGGAACGCTCTAGTATAGAGAACACGAGCATACGATACCCCGTTGGATATTGTTAGTAGTCGTCTTTAGAGCATGAGTAGGGAAACTCTACATCAACGTACCGTAGATAGTTTTAACGTATGCTCTAATTTAAGTTTATGTTTAGTTATTTATTATTTATTTTTAGTAGTTAATATTAGTATTATTATTAGTAGTAATATATTATTAGTAGTAGTATTACTTTTAAGTACTAGAGTTATTGTCAGGGGTGGATATTGGGTAACCTACCCTTAGTTAGGCTTGGACTAATCAACTATGCTTAAATAAGGCAATGTTAACCAATATCCAATCATGATAATGACTAGTTAGGTGTATCATTGCCTAACCTAGGATTATGTAATTGTGTTAGGACTCTGAAATAGTACCAGGGTCGTACTAGCAACTGTTAAACAGGTGAGTTATCAAGTTTATTTATAATACTGTGATTGTATACTCGTTATGTCTAAACTGGTAATAATATAAAAATGTTGTAATGTGAAATTATCGGTAGGAGTATATTTGGATCTTTATATGCTTAATGGGATGTGTTGAAACTGACTGAAAAGAGGATAGGGTTCCTCGTATGCATCATAAGACTACCATACCTATGTGATGGCCGGGGTATGAAAAGTCCATTGCTGGTGGTTGTGAAAAGGTCATGAATGGCACAGGGTTGCCCTTGGCCCAAAATATCTCAACCCATGTTACGTGCATGTCAATTATGTTTTATAAACTGTATAATATGAGCTCACTAGTATATAGCTGACGTCGTTTGAGTATACATGTCATAGTTAATCAATGAGACACTCTTAGCAATAGAGAGAAGACAACTGAGGTATGAAGATCTAGAAGTTCCTAGATGTCGAATATTGTAAATAAATAAAGTGTTGTACTCCGACTAATATAAGTTTTTTTTTGGGTAAAGGGTTACCCCGGTGATTCTATATATCAACAAAACAATACAAAACAAGTAGTATGGAGCATCCATACTAGTTCAAACATGGGACATCCCCCATGAAAGTACACCAAAACAAAAACCAAGACAAACAACTAGACTAACATCTAGAAAAAAGACAATCACACTAATCCGAATCACTCATCGGCCAAGTGTGTTCCATAAATCTCCCAAGTGCCTAGAAGCTCCCGCACCTTCACAGTGTCCTTGAACTTCACTACCATTAGCTTATAACGAACCGTTGTTCAGTTAGCTTCCGCTGTAAGTGTATCAATTGTACATAATCACATGGGTTACGGGTGGGGTGTTACATTTGGTAACCGATTCAAATTCAAATTCTAAATTTAAGAGTTTCGATTTGATTTAAATTATACATATAATCTTTGTTTTTATCGTATATTTTCAAAACATGGGATTCTAAATCTATTTTAGTGTGTTTCTTAGGGTGTCCATATTTTGGGTTAACACTGTGAAACCGTCTGAACTAGTCATTAGTTTAGTTTCACCATCAGTTTTTTAAAATATTTTAGTCGGGCAATTTGTGATTTTTGAAACCACAACGAATATGTTTGGTCTACAGTGTATAAGGGAAAATGGTGAGAAAAAAACTGGACAGGATCGTAAGTGTAAGTTGGCTCTTTCATTCTTTTTTACAACTGAAGTATGGAATTTTGTAGGTCCCGTAATCCGTATGGATCGCAACAGAATCGTCGATCTAACCTAGAGTGCGGAATCCCCTAGATCAGATTTCACAGAAAACGTGTAGACACAGAAATCACTATAAACCCGATCTTTATTGATTATCTTCAAACGATTACAACCAATCAAGATCTCCAATTCGTCCAAGCCTTTGCTATTACGAATTCTCTCCAAAAGCTAATTAGCTAATTAGATAATTAGATGATTAACCTAAACCCTAATGCTAAGCTTTGTTTATATAGGACAAAGCTTTGCATATGGGCTAGTCCATGGGCAAGGCCCATTTCGCAAACCATCCCCCATATGTGGGTTTGGTTTGGCCCAATCACTCTTAATTAACTAATAGAAAGCTAAACCCGCTAACTGCTTATCGTTTTACTAATTACAAGATATCCAAAGACCAAATCTAAGCTGTTGTCACAAATATGCACCAACAAACTCCCCCTTGACAATAGCTTGCAAAGGTAACTTCAGTCTTCAGAATCTCACAGTCTTTTGGTCTTTGGATAGCTTCAGCTTTAACAGCTTCTGTCAGCAACAGACTCCCCCTAAGCTGATGCATCCAATCACCAAATCTTCAAAACGTTAGCACTTGAGTAAACTCCAGTTCAGCTTTTGTATAGCACTCTTCAAACTCTTCAACTTTGTTTCCAATGTAGAAAGGAGGTTCTACCATGCATCCAATCAAACTCTCATCTTCACAGCAACTTCTCAGCAACACACTGCTTCAATCTGTATACTATAAAACAAACATCTCGAGAAACCATAAGAATTTTTCAACATAAGTTAAACAAATTATTATTATTCAAGAGATTAGTTAAACTGTATAACAGATTAAGCACTTTCCAATTCAACACCAACACGCACAAATTTTAAACAAACACCTTATAACCTACATGATTTTAAAAATTTTGAACCCACTTTCTAACACTGTCTCCCCCTATCGGTAACAACTCATCCAATAATAACAGTTTTCCGTACATTAAGAATTTTAACAGAAAAATGCACTATTTTTGTATTTTCTAAAAGTAAATAAATACGAAAAGCAATAAACATTCTATTTTTGTGAGAATCACCGGTAAGAAGATCATATCAGCACAATCAAACTGTTTCACACCATTTGTTAATTCTTTATGTAATTTTTCGTGAAAAACAGTTCAAGACGATTACCAGTATGTTTGTCCACCTAAACAAAATGCATGAACATTTCAAGTACCATTACCGTATGATACGTTAAGGTAATATTAATTCTGATATATTAGCGTGTCCCACTTCAGGATATACCCCCGCGATCAAGGTATGCACAAAGATTCATCGTAGTAGGTGAGTATACTGAATTCATCCGTTTTGTTTTTCAACGTTTAGATAATTGGTGATCAGGTCAGTACTTCCGTATAACAAAGAGACCAAAATATCTAACGAGGGCTAAGACAAATACCATTTTTGGTACGAATTATGCATTTTGCACATTTGAATGACTCTCTAGGAGAGCTTCTTCATTTTCAGGGTTTTGGCATTTTTAGCTCTTTTAAGATATCCTGGTTGTGCCTAGGTCAGCATGTATCTGGATGCAGCAGAAGGAGAACCCTGATATCCCCGGATGAAATAACAGTATAAAGACCCAAAACCTCAGATTTTGGTAATCTATCAACGCAAGATTTAAGGTCATTAAACCATACATCACTGATGTGTTCCCCACTTATACTCAGTGCATTTATGTTTATAACACATTGGTAAGTTGATTATTTCATGCTTTTGCCTACTGGTACATCATATGATGAAGCTACTATCACACTTAAGCATTTTAATTCAGTTTGAGTGTGACAGTCTAACTTGCTGATGTACTATCATTTCTTCTTTTTCACACAGTGATAACTCATTTTTTATTTTCTATATTTTTTTATGTTTTTGATTTTTCAGTGTTTTTGTATTTTTGCTTTTTAAGAAAGCAGTAAACTATTTACAAAATTCTTATGAAAAACCAGTTATTCAGGATTCCTCATCCCGTTGAGTTCGACTAAGTGTTCAAAGCGAGCTCGATCAAAAGCTTTAGTGTAAAGATCAGCAAGGTTATCCAGTGTGTCGACTAGGTGTAATTCAATGAGTCTTTTTTCAGCACAATCCGGTATAAAGTGATGAGGTATGTCAATATGTTTAGTTCTACTGTGCTTTACGAGATTGTTTGTGATTGAAATAGAGGCATTATTATCTATCATAATAGGAGTACGAGTGAAATCCAAACCGTAATCGCGCATCTGCTGTTGAATCCAGAGAACCTGAGAGCAGCAGCTACCCGCAACAATATATTCGGCTTCACAAGTAGATGTAGACACACAAGATTGCTTCTTGCATTGCCAAGACACAATCCTGCCTCCCAAGAACTGATAACCACCTGTTGTAGACTTTCTGTTTGATTTGCATCCTCCAAAGTCTGAGTCAGTGTAAGCGACAAAATTCAGATCACTATCAGCTGGATACCACAACCCAAGTTTAGGTTTCCCCTTCAAGTAACGAAGAATTCGCTTCACTGCTTTCATGTGTGACTCTTTCGGATTTGCCTGATATCTGGCACACAAGCATACGACAAACATGATGTCAGGTCTTGAAGCAGTCAAGTACATTAGAGAACCAATCATCACCCTGTATTGAGTAGGATCAACATCTTCAGTGCTTTCATGATATGGGCAAAAATTGTGATTTTCTCAAATGGGTGTGTTAAAAGTAGAGCAATCATTCATTCATTTTGAACCGATTCAAAATGTCATACACATACTTTGTTTGATGAATAAACATCCCATCCTCCTTCTGATCAACTTGTAATCCCAGAAAGTAGGACAGCTTACCCATAGCACTCATTTCGAACTTGCTCATCATCACCTTCTCAAACTCTTTACACATGTTCTCATCTGATGACCCAAAGATCATGTCATCCACGTATACATGTACCAGCAGAAAATCTTCCTTCTTCCTGTTGATGAACAGTGTACTGTCAATCTGACCGCTTTCAAAACCATTCTTGATCAGATGTGTAGACAGTGTCTCGTACCACGCCCTGGGAGCTTGATGTAACCCCTACAAGGCCTTATCAAGTTTGTACACTCGATCTGGATAGTCTGGATCAACGAACCCATCTGGTTGTAAGACATACACCACTTCTTGGACTTTCCCGTAAAGAAAAGCACTATTCACGTCTAGTTGAAAAACTTTAAAGCCCTTGAAAGAAGCGAAAGCCAGAAACAAACGAATTGCCTCCAACCTTGCCACTGGTGCAAACACTTCATTGTAATCTATCCCTTCTTGCTGATTGAAACCTTTAATAACCAACCAAGCCTTGTTGCGCGTGACAATTCCTCTTTCATTTTTCTTGCACCTAAATACCCATTTAGTGCCAATCTCTCTTTCTCCTTTAGGAAGGTCAACTAACTTCCAAACCTTCAACTTCGCAAACTGAGCCAATTCCTCTTGCATAGCTTCAACCCATGAATTATCTTTAAGAGCCATATGAATGTTCTTCGGCTCCTCTTGGGAAATAAAGCAACTATATAAGCACTCGTTCACAATCCCAGTCTTCTCAATCGAAACAAATAATCCTGAATTAGCAGCTATGCTTCTTCTCGTCTGAACACCTGCAGTAGGATCTCCAAGTATCATATCAACAAGATGATCTCTATTTGCTCGTGTAGTAGCAACAGCATCGACTACAAGATTATCACCCAGGTTTGATTCAACCTCCCCCTGAATATTTTGATTCGCAAATGGATTAATGAACTCCTCCCCCTGATTGGGTTCAGTGTCACTATCGCTTGAATCAGGATCAACGGACCTTGGGAAGTTTCCGGAGCATCTGTCATATCAACATTTGATCTAGGCATGAACTCGCCTTCATCATCTTCACTTATCACTGTTTGAATCAGCTGAGAATCATCTACATCAGAAAACTCAGGAATATTAAATGATTTAAAAACACTTTCATAATCATATAATATAGCTGGACCACTCGTTGATTGTTGAGGTTTGTATGTAGTAATTTCAACATTGTAAACAACCTCAATTTTAACAGTTTTTAGATTAAAAACCCTTTTATTCGGTGTGCCAGGTATGTAACCTAGAAAGTAGCCTTCGTCAGCCACCTCACCGAATTTTTGCTTATCTTTGTTTCGCACAATTGTGCATGGTAATCCAAATGGTTCAAAGCCTGTTAAGTTTGGTTTCTCGTTAAACATTAATTCATGACATGTTTTGTTAAAACGTTTAACGGTCAAAACTTTGTTTAGGACGTAGCAAGCTATATTCACAGCTTCTCCCCAGAAAAGAACTAGTAGCTTTGAATATGAAAGCATAGTCCTAGTGGCTTCAATTAACGTCCTGTTTTTCCTCTCAGCAACACCATTTTGTTGAGGAGTATAAGGAGCAGAATATTGATGTTCAATTCCCTTTCGAAGACAGTATAGATCCAGAATCTGATTCTTGAACTCCGTGCCATTATCACTCCTTATTCTCTTAATCCTTGCATCATAGACGTTTTCCAATTTTGTAAAAAGATCTAACAGCATTTCCGTTGTCTCATCTTTTGTACCTAAAAAGAAAACCCATGAATAACGTGAGTAATCATCAGTGACAACAAGACAGTAGTACTTTCCACCTATGCTCCTCACGTTCACTGGACCGAATAAATCCATGTGAAGTAATTCATAAGGGGCATTAATGGAATTTACTGTTTTAGACTTATGAGGTTTCTTGTGTTGTTTTCCCTTTTGACATGGAAGACATTTATCTTCCACGTGAAACCTCTGCAATGGAACCCCTTTTACTAGCTCATTTTTAATGATATAATTCATTTTGCGGTAGTGAATATTGGCCATGCGTCTGTGCCACAACATAGATTCAGCTTCAGATGCTTTTGACAACAAACACGCCACCGTTGCAGTCGGATCCTTGGCACCCGTGTCCATGACATAAGTATCATTTTTCTTTGGTGCACGCATTACTATCCAATCGTCCGGAATAACCAAACCCGGTTTCAACACCAATGCCTCAGACTTTGTAAAATGGACCAAGTGACCCTTGTCGCAGACTTGTGACACGCTCATCAGATTGTGTTTAAGCTGCTCAACATAGTTCACTTTGGCCAAAGTGATCTTCCCATTCGTCACTTTTCCTCGTCCAGTAATCCTACCACCTTTAGCACCAGCAAAATTTACATGTCCACCATCATATTCTTCAAATTTAGAAAACAACCTCGCATCCCCCGTCATGTGCCTGGAGTAGCCACTATCAACATACCATAAGTTGATAATCCTCCTTAGCAGCTCCTGCACACACCAACCAAAAGATTAGTTAGATTGGGGGACCCAAGCCTTAATGGTCTTGGGTAGTCCAAATTCACCAACTACAGGAACATCCATCCAATATCCATCACTCCTAACTGGAGTCTTGGATCTTGGACCTGTTTATGGAAATGGGGCATGATTTCCATAAGGTCTCTGGTCCTGAGGGTACCTATTTGTGTTTGGACTAAGTGACCTTTGAAAATTTTGATTTTGATTCCAAGAACCTTGATTGTTGTAATTTCGAAAGCCATTGTTATAAAAAGTTCGACCTCCATTATTTTGGTATCGATTTTGATATTGACCTTGGCTTCGGAAATTATTTGAATTTTGATTGTTCATTCTTGGTGAACTACTTCTAGGTCTCTCATATCTACCTGATGTAGATTCAGGCTGAAATCTTGGTTGATTTCTTTGAAAACGAGGAACTTGTGGAGTTCCTTTTTCAGCCTTATGTACACCACCAGCAACACCCTCTTGTTGCTTAGGAGCAGATTTCTTTGGAGAATTTGAGACTTTCTCCTCATTATCACCTTTCTTCTCTGGTGATTTCCCTCTCTGTTTCTCACTAACTTATGCTTCAATCTTTTTGTTAGGACAACAGCTAGCTACATGTCCCTTTGTGTGACACTTGAAGCATGATCTATTTTTCGAAGACTTCTCAACTGAAGCCTTTGAACTAGATTCTGGTTTTGATGATGATGCCTTAGAAGGATTTGGTTCAGTTTGCTTAGTTTCAAAATTTTCTATGTTTTTGTTTTTAGCAAACTCTACATTTGATTCGTTTTCAATAACATCTGTTTCATTTTTCATGTCACTTCCTTGAACAAAATTAACCTTTTTAACAAAAGTTGGATTTTTATTCGTAGGATTGGAATTTTTCTTTTTCAAAACAGGTTTGCTGTTATTCTCCTTCTTAGCATCATTATTTTCAGACATATCACCTTGACCTGATGTGAAACTACTTGGTGATGTTGACAGAAAGTCTGTGAACTCATCTTCATCAGGTAGGAATGAATAGTCATGACTAAGAGGAGGTGGAACTTCATTAAAGCCTTTGAAGCCCACACTGGTCCTGTCATTACTCTTCTTTAACCCACCCATCATGTGTTTCATAACAAAAGTATAGTCCCTGAATTGACCTAATTTCTTTTCAAGTTCAACAATTTTGAGTTGTGCATCTGACAACTCTTTGCATTTTTCAGAAATCTCTTTTGTTTTCTCAGCCATCATGTCATGAGCTAAGTCTATGACTTGAAGTTTTTCGTTTAGTTTGCAAGTTAAAGCTTCAATTTCAGATTCATAGCCTTTTATCTTTTTCAAATACAACGACTCGTTTCTTTTTGCAAAAAAGTTTGATTCTTTTATATTAGACATCTCGTTTACCAGACTTTGGTTTTGTGTTGACAACCTGTCAACCTCACCCTGTAATTCACTACATTTTAAACAAACTAAAGTAGCAGAGTTACTTACCTCTCCTGTTGATTTGTCTGAGTTGGCCATAAGAGCAGCAAGTTGAGCTTCCAATCTTTTGTATTCTGCATCTCTCTCTCCAGCTTCCCTTTCATGCTCAGACTTTGGCTTTTCTTTTTCAGCATCTGTTGTCTGATCAGCCTTATCTACCTCAGCTTCCCTTTTCGTCTCAACTTTTGCATCATCTACCGTAACTTCACTTTTCATCTCAACTTCAGCATCATCCACTGTAGCTTCACCATCATCAATTGGCACAATTTCTGCCATGAAAGCCTGAGTGACATTGTCATCATTTTCCAAGTGAACACTCTAGTCATATGAACCTTCTCGAGCTGTAGAGATCAGCGCTCTCGAGTTAGAGTTGTTTGATGCATTCCTATTGTTTGAACTCTGACTCGAAGTCTCCTGGTTCTGTTTTTGGCATTCCCTAGCGAAATGCCCATAACTTTGACAGTTAAAGCATCTCACTTTGGTCTTATCGAAACCAACAGTCTTTCCTACAAACTTCCTTCCTGTCCGGTTCATAAATCTCTTCACTTTCCTAGTAATCATTGCCATTTGCCATTGCAAATCCATATCTTCAAGATCATCAGGGTCAATCCGATCGTAATCTTCATCTAAAATGGCAGGGTCAGATATCTTCCCCTGAATGTAGTTTTCATAAGAGGCAATAAATGAAGCAATTAGAGCAAGATGCTCTTCTGCTGACTTAACACTCATAGGCATCGACTTTGCACTACCACTTTGCTTAGAAGCTGATGTTCTTTTGGATCTTGTTGAACCTCCTGAAGCAGCTACAAAACACACATCACCATCCTCATTTACTGTGACCTGCTCATTTTCACATGAAAGAAATGCAGTAGTAGAGTCTCTAGAAGCGTCGTGAGATGAAGAAGATGCAAGCCCATTGTAAATCCATGGATCTTGAACCTGATCATATCTAGTATCCTTCTTCTTCATATTGAGTTCATAAGCTCTTAGCTTTCCAACTACTTCTTCCAGTTCCTTTGTCTCATAATCTGCTTCTCCCTTGATCATAAGAGTGTAGATATCCTATTTAGAAGGTAGAACATCAAGCAGCTTGTCATTTTTCTCTATGTCAGAATAGCAATCTATATCATAATTGTCCAATTTTGACATCAGATGATAGTATCGAGTGATGATGTCTTCAAGTGACTCATTTTTCATAAACTTGAATACAACAAACTGCTTCTTTAGTAGATCAACTTTGTTCTTCTTGACATCAGGATTTCCCTCATATCTCTTCTCTAGCGCATCCCACATTTCCTTTGAAGTAGTGTACTTCTTAAAGGTATGTTTGATGCTATCAGGTAAGGACATCTTGATAGCAGCCAGGGCTCTCTTTTCAGCCTCATACATCCTTTTATCAGCCTCCTGCATGTTCACATAGGCTGTTACACATGGTCTGCCCTCAAAGTCGTGTGTTGGGTTTGTGTACCCATCTACAATACAGATCCACATGCGTGTGTCCTGATATTCAATGAAGGATTGAAACCTGTCCTTCCATGTCAAGTAGTTTTCCACCTTCATCATCTTAGGTGGTTTGTTGGTTGTGCCAACCTCGTGTTCCATCCTTAACAGTTCGTTCAGTTTAGACATGTTTGACATTTTTACTTAAGCAGACTGGTAAAACCGTACAATTTTTGTCCGAAACCTGTTTTTACCAAATTATACCGTTAGATTCGTCTCGAGATTACGATTCCAATTATATATGATGTCGAAAACCTTTTTCGGAATATTATACCGTTAGATTCGTCTCGAGATTACGATTCCAATGATATATGATGTCGAAAACCTTTTTCGGAATTTTCCAGAGTTTTTTTTTGTCCTAAAAATCCAAGGAGTTCAACGGTGCAAACGGTTTCCTATGATGAGTTACGGATGATTTTCTAAACGCGAAACAGTGAAATTTTTTCTACGCAGGCCAAGAAAAATTCCACCCCTTCTGAAATTGTCCGAAAGGCCCTAAATCCGAACTGGTTATTCGAAATGGTCAGAAATGGTTATCCGGAATTGTCAAATAGTCCGAAATGAACTACACTGATCCGAAATGAGACAGTCTGATCCGAAATCAACTCCTTCCAATCCGGAATGGTCCGAAATTCTTAAGTATTATCCGAAATGTAAGCTTAACCGGTCCAAAATGGAACTGTTTGATCCGAAACGGTCCGAAGTCCAAGGTTTCTGGTCCGAAATGATGTTGTTTTATCCGAAATTGATGCAGCTAATCCGAAATGACTGATTTCTTGTCCGAAACTGATCCGAAATACTTGATTTCAATCCGAAATGGATCCGGAATGCAAGACTTGTATCCGAAATCCTTGTTGTTTGTCCGAAATCAGCAGCAGAACCCTAGAACAGCCGTCAAAAACGTCCAAAACTTTGATTTTTCTACAGAAAACGATTCTGAACCAAGCCAATCAAGAGCCTAACGCTCTGATACCAATTGTAGGTCCCGTAATCCGTATGGGTCGCAACAGAATCGTCGATCTAACCTAGAGTGCGGAATCCCCTAGATCAGATTTCACAGAAAACGTGTAGACACAGAAATCACTATAAACCCGATGTTTATTGATTATCTTCAAACGATTACAACCAATCAAGATCTCCAATTCGTCCAAGCCTTTGCTATTACGAATTCTCTCCAAAAGCTAATTAGATGATTAGATGATTAACCTAAACCCTAATGCTAAGCTTTGTTTATATAGGACAAAGCTTTGCATATGGGCTAGTCCATGGGCAAGGCCCATTTCGCAAACCATCCCCCATATGTGGGTTTGGTTTGGCCCAATCACTCTTAATTAACTAATACAAAGCTAAACCCGCTCACTGCTTATCGTTTTACTAATTAAAAGATATCAAAAGACCAAATCTAAGCTGTTGCCACAAATATGCACCAACAAATTTTAAAAATTTGTGCCCTTAATTTATTTAGAAGTATGCTTTTTTAAGGGACATGAGATTGGAATTCTTAGAGTTACTCCCTCGTTTAGTGTGCTTTATGTAGGCTTTTATGACAGTTTTGATTCCCGACACTTAGGAAAGCATTCTGGACCATTAAACCAAAATTATGCATTATGTTTTGTAGTTAAAATGCTGATTTTTGCTGAATTGTGCAGAATTCGGTTATTAATTTATTTAGAAGTATGCTTTTTTAAGGGACATGAGATTGGAATTCTTAGAGTTACTCCCTCGTTTAGTGTGCTTTATGTAGGCTTTTATGACAGTTTTGATTCCCGACACTTAGGAAAGCATTCTGGACCATTAAACCAAAATTATGCATTATGTTTTGTAGTTAAAATGCTGATTTTTGCTGAATTGTGCAGAATTCTGCAGTTTTTGTGAGTTTTGGGCACTTTCCGGCATTTAAACTATCACTCGGAAGGCAGTTTTATGATCCTTACTTTCCTACACACTATTCTAGTGTAACTCTTGGTTCCGGGCTCATTCTGTGTCTTAACATCATGTCTGTCTGAGTACTGAACTCCCGTCAGTACTTCTAGTTTGTCTGATAACTGTGCTAACTTTGTTCTGTGCACTAATTGTATCACACTGTGTTGCATGCAATAATGATAAATAATCTTGCAACATGTAATGCACTTGTATGTATATGATAGCAATCAGAAAATCAATCATGTCATTAATCCAAATCAAGCACAGTCAATAAGATACAAATTAATGTTTAACATTCTACGGATACACGGAAAATTGCCAGTTGTCACAACAATGATCTATATATACAAAAACAGCAAACACATAATATCATAAAGTTAGCAATTTTTCAGGGAGCTCTATACAATGTATTGCATGCTCTCCAAAGGAGTCCAAAAACGCTTTATAACAAACAGGGCATATCTCATCAACCGGGAATAATGGAATCATGAAGCGATATTTAAGGATAGCACGGTACTCCACCGGTGACATATGCTGGCCTAACCGGTCTATAGGTATAGCGAAAAGGATATATTGGACATGTGGTGCTCGTAAACACTCAATAACGGTTTTGTCGTCTCAAGGACATGTCAAACTGTACTTCAATGTCATGGACAATTTTACTACAAAGAGGACTCGCCAATGCCTGTTGGTCTTTAGGGGGCGATGTCTTATTAGTGAAGATTGGAATCGTATCACAAAGACAAGCCAAAGCACAAATATAATCAAAATCCATATCACATATGTCACTGTCTCATAAGACATGGTCCTGTAACACCCAAGACTGGGCCCTCCAGGCCACAAAGGCGTAGGATGAAGCCTCTATAGCTGAATACAACCACAACAAGAGACGAGCAATAGCGGCGACAAATTTCGCCGCTAAAAACCCCGATTCTCGCCGCTAAAGGGTTTACCGACGACATGTCGTTGCTAGAGATGACGCTGCTAATTCTCGGCCGCTATTGATCAAAAGGTCGCCGCTAATGCTCTTACCGGAGAATTTGCAGGGAATCCCCGGAGATTACACAACACATTTCCCGATTACATAACTTGTCGAGCTAAGATTCTGTTTATCAAAAACTCAAACAAAGAATTCTCATATCCGCTAATAACTTATCGGAACTAATAAATTTCAAGATTACATAACTTCTCATTCAAATCTCATATCGAAAATGGATTCTACGTAAAATTACACTATACATTTTCTAAATAATAAAACAAAACTGGCCGGAGCTTGAGCTTGTTGACTAATGCTTGACGGAGCTCGTCGCCGGTACGGTATGACGGTGGTTGACGGAGCTTGTCGTTGGTAAGGTACGGAGCTTGAGCTTGTCCCCTTTGAAGGGTGGTGGTCGTTAACGGTGGTGGCTAGAGAAGATGCTCTAGTGACAAAGAAGATGGGCATGGTACAGTTGTGTTTGTTTGAGGTGTACAGTTGTGTTTGTTTAAGGATAAAGAAGATGTATTTTTTTTATAAAGTGTGTTTTTTAAAGGTAGAACATCACCCTTTGGATCAGGTTTTCATCAAGGGCCACAATCGTCTGTTCATACATCACACACGGATCAACGTTTTACCGGCGACACCAATAGCGGCGACGCTGTGCAATAGCGACAATGGCATTACCAGTCACACTATTGCTCGGCGTCGCTGCTATTGGTGTCGCCGATATTACTCAACTTTTTTGTAGTGAACCCCAAAACCCCGAACCTAATAGATAAGAAAACAAGTTGCCATTGAAAATCTCTAAAGAAAGGACCTCCATATGATTTCTCTTTAAAGGTTGCTATGTCTAATCAGAGCCATCTCCGAGAACTCTCAAAAAATTTAAGGCCTCGGGTGACAAAAAGAATTGAGCCAAAAATTGTGGTTAAAGGGAAATAAATTAAAAAATTAAATCTTAGTGATAATGGCATTACCAGTCACCACTATTGCTCGGCGTCGCTGCTATTGGTGTCGCCGATATTACTCAAGTTTTTGTAGTGAACCCCAAAACCCCGAACCTAATAGATAAGGAAACAAGTTGCCATTGAAAATCTCTAAAGAAATGACCTCCATATGATTTCTCTTTAAAGATTGCTATGTCTAATCAGAGCCGTCTCCGAGAACTCTCAAAAAATTTAAGGCCTCGGGTGACAAAAAGAATTGAGCCAAAAATTGTGGTTAAAGGAAAATAAATTAAAAAATTAAATCTTAGTGATAGAGACTTAAACTTGAGATCTCTACAATATTTTAAGATGGTTTTTTCCACTCAACTAACAAAACTTTTTTACATAACTAATGAATGCATATACTAAATAAATAATTTAACATATATATAAAAATCTCACAAAAACTTTTCGGACTCTTTAAAAATTTGGGTCTCGAGCAACGACACGAGTTGGCCAACGCAAGAGCCGGCCCTGTGTCTAATATCATATAAATGTTGTCTCGGTTTCATTTAACTTGCATTTGGATCTTCTGGCATGATTTTCAAAGTGTTTAAAATCATTGATTGTATATATTTTTCCGTCTGCCTAAATTATTATATTAAAAAAAGAACTAAAGAAGAAGAAAACAAGATGCAAAACCCAATTGAAGAAACATATGTCATGGCAACTAATTAATTTAAACGAGAAACCCTAATAAAATTTGCTTAAAATCTGCACAAGACGATTTGCAAGGAAGACATATATTTTTGCTGAATGGAGACAAATTTTTCTTGGACCAATATACTTGGTAGAAGTCAATTCAAATAACGAATTAAAATAATCCTCCACTTGTGGTGGAGTGGTGGAAAGGATTTGGTTTTCCTAGGATGGCCAAGTTCGATCCCCACTCCCATCACATTTGGGGGAATGGCAATGAACGGGTGGAGGGCCAGTTGGTTCGAAACCCGGGAGCCACCCCGAGTTTTCTATTACAGTGCATTTACTCCAGAGAGTCCCCGACTCTTGTGGAGGGTGCAACTACACGCTCCCGGTTAATCGGGTGGGCAGTGGGCTGAAAATTTTCTCGGGGAACGCCTTAGCCAAACTCTGACGCACCAAGCGTGGGCCCGGTTAAGACAACATAGCCTTGGATGCCGGAGTGGGGCGGAGGGGCCTACCCGAGTTATAGGGTAGGTGCGATCTCTATCGCCTGTTGTAGAAATATCGCCGTTCAAAAAAAAATAACGAATTAAATGGATTGGGATAAGATAAGACTGACAACTGAAAGTCAATTTTGAATGCATTGAACGTCACCCTTTAGACTGGAAGATATGGAGGAGGCAAGTCCTCCAAGGATGGGCCGTCACGTCACAGCCACGTAGGAGTGGCTTGGAGGGGATGGACCTAGGGGGTGGGGGATGAACCCCTTTGTGTATATATATGTATGTATGTATAGGTATATGTGAGAGAAGGAAGGAGAAGGAGGCCCGGCGAGTTCGGCTGTGGGCTGCTGGTGAGGCCGGGACGGAAGGGAGGGGGCGGTGTGGGGGACCGGCGCCGGGCCTCGCCGGGCCTAAGCCGGCCCCCATACCGTCCAGTTATGTTCATAGTTTTGGCTAGGAATTCCTTTGGGCATGGTAATTGAATGCATTGAGTGTTACCTTTATGTTCATAGTTTTGGCTGGGAATTCCTTTGGGCATGGTAATTATTAATTTAACCTAAAAAATGTTTTTAGAAGAATAGTACCTAACGTACAATCTTTATTTTTTTTGTTATCAATTTCTTTGTCAAATTTACAAGAATGTCATCTAACCTATCATTTTTGTTCTCTTTGAATATTCTATCCTTCCATTTTTAGCATTACTACTTACACACTATTAGTTTTTTTTTAAAAGCCTGTAAAATATCATTTTGACACCCCTCGAGTTTTACGTGCTTATTTTATGTACGTGGGTCAAACATAATATGTTTTCGTGCTTATTTTTATGTATGTTTTTTGTTTGTCTACGTTTTGTTCGAAAACGAGTAGAGTCATATATAATATGTTTCACTAGGTATTGATGTGTAATTCCTTAATCCATGCGGGTCAAAATTAGTGGGTAGTTTATGTAAATAGTTAATAGTTAGTTTATGTTATAATTAGATTAGTTAAATAAGTGCGAGGACCGGAAGCGACAAGATAGAAGATTAAAACCTACAACTAAAGGAAGCGACGTCTCTCCTAGAGACACAACTCTTCAAGGGCGGCAACATCACAGATGACCAAGAGACACGTCGATCAAGAAGGAGACGCGATGGTTCGAGACACACCTCTTCGATTATATCAACTCATAATTTCATTCATGATTCAATATTGATTACAAAGAGGTTTATATATATTCTACTAGTTACAATAATAACCCTCTAACTTATGACAATTAAATATTTGGTTTAACATTCCCCCGCAAGTTGAGGGCGGGTAACGACCTGCAACATGGATCTTAAAAATTCAAATCTTTGAGTTGATAACGGCTTCGTGAAGATGTCGGCAATTTGATCATCTGTTTTAATAAATTGAACCTTCAGATTTCCTTGGCTGACTTGTTCACGAACAAAATGGAAATCTACCTCCACATGTTTAGTTCTAGCATGAAACACCGGGTTTGCTGAGAGATACGTAGCTCCAAGATTATCACACCAAAGAGTGGGTTTATTCAACTTAACTCCCAGTTCTTGTAGAAGAGACTTTAACCAGATTAGTTCAGCAACCGTATCAGCAATAGCCTTGTATTCGGATTCAGTAGACGACCTAGAGACAGTTTTCTGCTTACGAGCTGACCATGATACTAAGTTCGAACCCAAGAAGATAGCATAGCCCCCTGTGGATCGACGGTCGACCAGGCAACCAGCCCAATCAGAATCCGAATATGCTGTAATAGGAACCAACCGCTCACCCCAATGTGAATCAGCAAAGGCATGTAATGTAGACGTTGAGTTTGATGTAAAACGAAGGCCCAGTTGAGACGTTCCCTTAAGATAGCGAATTATACGTTTGACAGCCGTCCAATGAGATTCGTGAGGTTCATGCATGAACTGACATACCCTGTTGATAGCGTAGGCAATGTCGGGCCTAGATAAAGTGGCATACTGAAATGCTCCAACACAATGGCGATATCTTGTGGGATCGGACATAAGTGGGTCGTCCTTGGTTATCGTATCTGTTTTAGCATTTGTAGGTGTTGCAAGCGGTTTCGATTCTTTTAACCCGGCTCTATCAATAAGTTCCTGAATATACTTTCGTTGAGATAGGATAAGACCCGAAGAGGTGTGGAGAACTTCAATACCAAGAAAGTAAGTAAGACGACCCATGTCAGTGAGAGATACCTGCTGACCAAGTGAGGCAATAATGCGATTAACTGTGTTGGGATCGTTGCCCGTAATAATGATGTCGTCCACGTAAACTAGTAGGTAAACCTGTTTAACCGAGCGGTTAAGGATAAATAATGATGGATCAGTTTTGGAACCATGAAAACCAAGATGCTGTAAGACGTTTGAGAGTTTGGTGAACCATGCCCTAGGTGACTGTTTTAAGCCATAAAGGGATTTGTGCAGCTTGCAAACATGATTAGGGTGTTTAGGATCCTCGAAGCCCGGTGGTTGACGCATGTAGACCGTTTCATGTAGATCACCGTGTAAAAACGCATTTTGCACATCAAGTTGTTTGAGAGACCAATTGTTAGAGACGGCAAGAGAAAGAACCGTGCGGATGGTGGCTGGTTTGACCACAGGGCTGAACGTCTCATGATAATCAATGCCAGACTGCTGTAAAAAACCCTTTGCTACCAATCGAGCCTTGTGTCTAGTCAGGTTCCCATGCTGATCAGTTTTCAACCTGTAAACCCACTTGCAATCAATAACATTAGAATTTGGAACCGGAGGAACTAACGACCATGTTCCGTTTCTGTGTAGTGCGTGCAACTCAGCTGTCATGGCTTGACGCCACTCCGCGGATTCGTTGGCAACAGTAAAGGAAGTCGGTTCAGAAGGAACGGTAGCGGTGGTGGCGATATTGGCTGAAGGGTCAAAAAATTTTCGGGGTTTAGGATGTGGCCGAAGGTGAGGAGGTCGGTAACGGGGCGTGGTTGGTTGCGAAGGAGAGGCAGTAGGTTGGGTGGTGTTTGTCTGAGGAATAGGGGCTGTTTGGACATGTTCGGAAATAGGAGGGGTGGGTGGCGATGGTTCGGTTGTAGGAATGGATGGGTTATCGAAAATGGTTAATGGCGGATCAGGAATTATAGAAAATGAAGTAGCGGGTGTGGAGGATGAGGGAGGGTCGATGGAGGGTTCAGAAAGGGAGGGAAAACATGCTCATTAAATCGGACATGGCGAGCAATGTAGATTCGGTGAGTAGTTTGATCAAGGCATTGAGATCCATGATGAGACGGGCTATAACCGAGAAATATACAAGGAGTAGAACGAAAATCAATTTTGTGTTGGTTATATGGACGTAAATAAGGAAAACAGAGACATCCAAATACTCGAAGAAATGAGTAATCGGGAGGACGTTGGAAAACAAGTTGATATGGGGATTTGTTTGAGGAAAGACGAGAAGGTAGACGATTGATGAGGTAGACGGCGGTTTGAAAAGCGAATGACCAAAAAGTTTGAGGTAGTTTGGATTGGGCTAGTAAGGTGAGACCGGTTTCCACGACGTGGCGGTGGCGACGCTCGACAATGCCGTTCTGTTCACTCGTATGAGGACATGAGCGACGATGTAAAATACCATGGGATGTAAAAAACTGAGTAAGGTTCCGAAACTCGCCACCCCAATCAGTTTGAACACTTTTTAGTTTGGTGTTAAATTGGCGTTCAACTAGGCGAACGGAATTTGTAAAGGTGTTAAAGACGTCTGATTTTTGCATGAGCGGGAAATACCACATATAGCGGGTATAATGGTCAACACATAACAAAAAATAACGATAACCATCAAAGGACGTGGTAGTATGGCCCCAAACATCACTATAAACCAAATCAAGTATGTTTTTACTACGAAAAGATGAAATAGGCAAAGTAAGTTTGGACATTTTTCCCAATTGACAAGAAGTACACAAAGATGAACAAAGTTTGTCAGAAACAGGTAAAGAAAATGTTTTAACAATATGTTGAAAAACTCGAAAGTGAGGATGCCCAAGTCGTTGATGCCACATAGTAGATGGAGCTCGAAAAGCAGTGAACGCCATCTTGGAAACCGGTTGAAAAGAAGGTAGGCGAATGGTGTAGAGACCCTGGTCACTGGGGCCCGTGAGGAGGATAGCCCTGGTAGCCTCATCCTTCACAACAAAAAAAGAAGTGTGAAATTCAAAGAAAACAATATTATCTTTGCAAAATTTGTGAACAGAAAGTAGGTTACGTTGTAGGCCCGGGACATGAAGTATGTGGTTAAGTTGTAAGTTTTTGTTTGAGGTAAAAAATGATTTTGAACCGACATGAAGAATTGGAAGAGAGTTACCGTTACCAACATAGAGGGAGTCATTACCGTAATAGACGTCCGAGTTGTCCATACTAGCAAGATCAGGAGTACTATTGGAATTAGCGCCTGTATCCGATGTCCAAGTAGTATATGGGCCCGCCTCAGAGTTAGCATAATTCGCTTGAGGTGATCCACGAGAAGAGCCGGTGTGATTCGGGCACTGTGAGGGAATATGACCAATACCGCACCTATTGCAATGACCGTAAACCATATTTTGAGTGGACGCCCAAGCAAATTGACGAGAGCCTTGTGAACCGCCACGGCTCCCGTGAGAAAACGCACGGCCCCGACCGTATCCACGGGTCGGTCTTGAAGAAGCAGACCGATTAGCATAGTTTGCCTGAGGAGCCAATGGTGATGCCGACGGTTGAGTTGTGGAAGCAAGTTGGTTTGCCAAAAGTTGAAGGTTGGTAATCTGCTGCTGAATCGAAGCCAAATCGGGGACCTGGGAAGTAGTTGTTGCGGCAGTGGTAACATTGAAGACTTGTGGAGAGGCCGATGATGAAGAAACAGTGGACCGAGTGATATATTCATGATCACCAATCAGACCGTGAAGCTCGTTAAATTGAACCGGCGGGGAGCGGGCAAGAAGGTTGCTTTTCAAACCATGGTATTCCTCGCGTAAACCGGCTATAGTAAGCATGACGAGATCTTTGTCTTTGACGGGTTCACCAATATTTGCAAGAGCCGTTGCATATTCTTGAGCACGGCTGAGATAATCGATACCTTTTTCACCATCTTTCATTGAAATCTTTAAAAGCTGCTTTTTTAGTGTGAACTCATGAGATGAATTCGAAGGAGCATATGCACGTGCTAGACTTAACCACACTTCCCGAGCCGTGTCTCCTTGGATGTGTTGAAACGAAGACTCGGAAACGGTGGATATAATGATCATGCGGACGTGTGCATCATTAGCAATCCAGTTTGTAAAATTAGGATTTGTAGTAGTAGCATCACTAGTTGTAATTTTCTCTTCCGGGCAAGATAACGTGTTGTCAACATAACAATATAATCTATTGGCCTTTAAAAATGGTTCCATCATGGCTTTCCAATAGCCATAATTGTTTGGTGTAAGATTGAATGCAAACTTGTGGGAATTATGGGATGTACGTTCTTGAATGCTGAAAGCAGTAATCGTTGTCATGATGAGTAAGAACAATGGGTTTTTTTTTTTGATACCTGAGGTAGGCAAGATGCAGGTCGAAGAGTAGTTTCGGTGAGTAATTTGATACAAGATTTCAGCCGTATATATTCTCTGTATGCGTCCGATGTTGATGTATATCTTCTGCCGTCAAAACTCCCCAAAATAATATGTCACCTCTCTTCTAATAATCTGTACTCCTTTGTTGCTTTCGAAAACAATTTAATAGGGATTCCTTTTTTTTTCTTCACGTGCTGTTGTCTAGAGTATTAGGAATCACCTTTTTGATGGTTGGTTGAAGCCGATTGGTAGGGTATTAGGAATCACCTTTTTGACGGTTGGTTGAAGCCGATTGGGTTTTTTTTTTTTTTTTAGGGTTTACAAGTTGATAGGCTCTGATACCATATCAACTCATAATTTCATTCCTGATTCAATATTGATTACAAAGAGGTTTATATATATTCTACTAGTTACAATAATAACTCTCTAACTTATGACAATTAAATATTTGGTTTAACAGATTAGTATAAATAGGGTTTGATATTTCAATTGTATATATACTCAATACATTCACAATCATTGTTCATTCAGAAATCAAAGGTACTAGTTTGTTTATTATTGTTCTTTATCATTGTGTTCATCATCAAGAAGATTTTGGGCAACACTAGGCACTTTAAATTCGAGTTACTTTATGTTTCGACTCCGCCACAATGCATGGTAACATTCTTCAACGTTAAAAAACACTATTTTCTTACGTGCTTATTCTAAGTACGTTTCGCTATAAATCAAAGTCGGTTTACGTTTCAACGTAAATATTCGTGCTTATTTTAGGTTAAAAAAATGTTTTAAGAATAGTACCTAACGTACAATCTTTTTTTTATTATCTTTCTTTGTCAAACGTTTTTAGTCAAGCTAAATTTTGTTCTAAACCGAATCGGATGACCCGCCACAACACATGACGGCTAAATACTAGTTCAATAAGTCAAATTTGGGTGTAGCTGTCGCTGGCAGACATTGTCAAATATATTTCCATTCAATCCGCATATCTTTTAATAGGAGTCAACAAAAGTGGTGAGTACATTTTATCTTTTCTTTCATGTCGGTTATAGACTTAAAGTTTCTTTTGGTTTGAATGGAGCTTAATGTTTGGATGGCAATGGGTAAAAACTGGAAATTCACATTATGAAGCTACATTTGTTAAACGTGTCAACCAACATTTGGAGTGTGGTATCAAAAGTCAAAGCAGTTTTGACTTTAATTGCATGTTAGGTATTATATAGGGTTGAGTTCAATGCAAAACTCACATTTTGTGCAAACTATTAAGAACTATTTAGAGCCATTGATCTTTTTATCAATGGTTGAAAATATACTAGGGTAGAATTGTAATTAAAAGCATAATTGAGGTGGAGTTTTAGATGTTACAAGGGTATAGTCGTAATCAAACATTAAATAAATTTGAAAAATCTAGAATCTATCCATTTTTTTCTCCAACTTAGGTGTATTCAAACAAAAGTCAATGCTTAAAGAAATTAAAAAAATATGAATACAACTAATTATAATAATCCCTATTAGACCACTTAAATTACGTACTTTAACAAATACCAATTCCGTATATTTGTAGTTCTGTCACCATTGAATACCTTTACTAACAAATGTTTACATATGTGTGATTTGAAAATAAAATAACTTGATGAATCACATTTTTTTTGAACGGCCCTTGGTGAATTACATATTTGTAAATAATTGAGAACTTACATGCATTGATTTTATTAAAATGTGCTAAATACACATATATGTTAGTAAAACTCACAAACACTATTTCCTAATTACATATATGTATTTAAAGTGTATTGTTCATAAATGTAACTTAAAAATACTCAGCAATATAAATTTGAATCATTTACACATATGTACATATATATATATGTTTACACATATCTATAATATTAAATTTTATCCATGTGTAATATATAATAATTTATGTAAAATTAGATGTTTACATATGTGTATTATATTTGAGAATAAAAGAGCTTAGTGAATTACATATATGTAAATATCAAAACATGAACAATTGAGAACTTACATGTATCCATTTTAAAAAAAACTTAGTGAATTACATATATGTAAATAATTAAAACATTAACAATTGAGAACTTACATGTATCCATTTTATTAAATTGTGTTAAACTACACATATGTCAGTTAAACTCACGAACATTGTTTCCTAATTACATATATGCATTTTATGTGTATTATTCTAAGTTACACATATGAACATAAATTTAACAATCAACTATTCATAATAATAATAGATACCTTTTTATTATTACACGCAAATATGGATATGCATGCTTGTATACATAAATTTGAAAACTCAAATACTTAACTTTGACTTTAAGGCACGATGAACTTATTTAAAAAAAGGAAAATTGGTATTTAATAAACCACTCTTTGCCCAGTTGGTAAATAATAATCCAACGTACAGAATTGGTATATAATAATCCTACCTATCAACATGTTGGCACTCAATGGACATCCGTTAGTTTTTTTTAACTGAAGTTAGTTTTTAAGTTTTATTTATTACACAAACAGTCCCTGTAGTTGTAATTTACTATGAGTTAATAGCCAAAATGGTCCCTGAGGTTAATAGCCACCCACCACCACCACCACCGCACCGCCACCACCGCCACAGCACCGCCACCACCACCACCACCGCACCGCCACCGCCACCGCCACCGCCACCGCCACCACTACCACCACCAGAAAATGTACCGATATTGTTTCTCGATTTCCCGGACTGGCATAGGAGGGTGGAGTTGGCGTGAGTGAGTTGTCGGAGGAGGGGGTGGGTCTCGCTCGACGGAATAAACCGCCGCCGTCACTGTTACCCACCGGGAATCGAGTGGGGGGTGTATGTTGCAGAACATCATGAGAGGTGGGTGCTTATCGGTGAACTGAGGTGCCGGAGAGGTCGCCGGCGACCTGATGTAGTGAGAGAGGAGAAGAGAGGGACTGGGGATTTTGTGGTAGTTTGTTTTGGAGGAATGAAGTTGTAGCTTGAATGATTTTTGGTGGTGGCGGTGCTGTGGCGGTGGTGGTGGTGGCGGTGCAGTGGTGGTGGTGGTGGTGGTGGTGTGGCGATGGTTACGGTGGTGGAGGTGCTGTGGCGATGGTGGTGGCGGTGCGGTGGTGGTGGTGGCGGCGGTGGTGGCGGTGCGGTGGTGGTGGTGGTGGTGGCGGTGCTGTGGCTATTAACCTCAGGGACCATTTTGGCTATTAACTCATAGTAAATTACAACTATAGGGACTGTTTGTGTAATAAATAAAACTTAAAAACTAACTTCAGTTAAAAAAAACTAACGGAGGTCCATTGAGTGCCAACATGTTGATAGGTAGGATTATTATATACCAATTCTGTACGTTGGATTATTATTTACCAACTGGGCAAATGTTGGTTTATTAAATACCAATTTTCCTTAAAAAAAAAATCGGTATGCTATGGGGCATATTGAAAAGATTTAAATAAGAATATATATATACACACGGTAGGGCTCGAGATTTCAGAATGAACAAAGAATAAATAAAATAAAAATTATTTATTGCAATTATTACATATATGGAAGTGATACTGTTTAATTGAATGAAACAAATCGGAATTTCCAAATGTAAATATAAAGCGAAATTTAAGGAGATACTATAGGATATGGGATATGAATTCAAAATAACTGAATTTACGTCAATACCCTTAGATTAAATAATAAATAAAAATAAAGTAAAGTAAAATGATTGGCTATAAAGAGTTCTGCAAGTTCTGAAAATATTTTGAGTTCTGAATTGATCCTCACCCTAACGGCATATACTTTATAATAAGTTGCCTCAATTTGAATTCAGTGAACTACAACAATGTGGGGAGGCTGAGGTGGCGTGCAGCGCCGAGCGTGAACATCGCACCCCCATGCGGCGCTGGGGTGATTCGGTGAATCACTTTGTCACCTCTTGCCACAAAATCTCTCCTACATTCACCGTGTGACGGTTGTAGAACGGTAAAAAAAAGACAATAAAATAAAAGAACATTTATCTAATATATAAATACCAGTTAAGACTATTCTTATCTCCACACAACAATCAAATGGTAACGATACTATTAAAATGGAAGTGTGTTTAACTATTTCCTTCAAGGTTTGAAAGAGCTTTTCTTGCACTTCTTTCCATACAAATTTCATGTCCCTGCGAGTCACACGATGATTTTGTTCGTGATCACGATGGTTAGGTAATATTCTGACATTCAGATAAGAAAGCTTGTTTTCATTAGATCAGATCATAATAACTTTTAATAAACATGCATAATAACTTACTAAAAAGATAATTAAAACAAATGGCATGTGGTAGGATTGTTTACGAGCCATACCGATCCGAGTCAGGGTTAAGTTCGGGCTTGGCTAGATTATAAACTTAGCCAGCTTGGCTCGGCTCAGATTTGAAACCGAGCTTAAAATCTAAGCTCGAGCTAGGCTTGGTTAAGAGTGAAAAAATTAATGCACAACTTTCAAAACTTAATATTCTAAAATATCAATCAATAGTTTTAAAAAAACATATCAAAATTAAGTTCAATAGTTCCAAAAAAAAAACATATCTAGTCGGTAATAGATAATTAATCATCATAGTTGGTTTGACATATGTGCTGCTTATAGGAAGAATTCGATTAACAGAGTCTGGAAGCTAATTATGATTTTCTAAATGCCTCACCTTTGTATTACTAATTCGCTCGGTTGGTTAACTGCCTTGAGCACTAGGCTAGGAACCTTAAATCATAAGAATTCATGTTATCACTAGTTTTATTGAAATAGGTCTAAAGGTGTGTCTATATGTAACACCCGTTCTCATAATAACTAAATATCTTAAAATATTCGAATGTTTACGTTCCAAATTTTTTTGACATAGAACTTACAAATCTGGGTTAGACCCAAACAACTAACGTAATAAATTATTATTCATATAACACATTCCAAAACACATCAAAAGTTTTGGACTGAGAAACCTGGTCACGCATGCTCAAAATTAATCTTTTTTGAAAAGATATCCTAAAGGAGATGGTGATTTAAGAGTGTTCGGTTCCTCGCGTGGCTAGATCGTCCATCCGGTGATTGTTTTAGATTTTATCTATCATAAACACCTACAAAACCGTTAGTGTTTAAGTTAATAAGTGGGAAAATCGACAAGAAAACAGATTTAGTTCGTCCGGGTGAAATGCCTGGCTTGCTAGGCATTGTATCTGACTCTTTAGTTATGCCTGACTCACTAGGCATAATGTCTGACTCATTAGTTATGCTTGGCTCACTAGGCATAATGCCTGGCTCACTAGGCATAATTCTTGGCTCACTAGATATGTCTGGCTCTTTAGTTATGCCTGACTCAATAGACATAATTCTTGGCTCATTAGATATAATGTTTTATAAATAGTCCAAAACCTAATTAAGACCTAAACTTGATTAGGCTACAATAAATCATTTGTTGAGTGTTTTAGCTCGTTTCGGGTCAATGCGACCCGTTATGTGACATGAGCATTCTAGTTCTAGTCTCCAACAATATTTTTCCATTATTTACTTTACCCGATCCGTTAGGAGGCATTATGCATTCGAATTCATGCCTCTGATTTTCTTATATTACCAAAATGATCAATTCTATCAAAGAACTCATTTTTGAATCTACCTTGGAGGTAGTTTGCCCTAGGGGCGGACCTTATGTATACCGAGCCGTAGCACGGGCTACGGCTCAACTTTTTATCTTTTTATCGGTAGTGTAAATTTTTTTCGGTTTTTATACCAAGGGTACCCCTGAACAACTACGAGGACACCACTAAAAAAGTCTGTAAGCACAAATCAATTGAAAATAATAAGCCCAAATGCCCAATATGTTAGCCCAAATCAATTGAAGATTGTAAATAATAAGCCCAATTGCCCAATATGTTAGCCCAAAATAATAAAATAGTTTTAATGCACGGCACAATCTGATTAAGGATACCAAACGTCGATCATCTTTCTCATCATTAAACGTCTGTTGCGCTGATTAAGGATACCAAACGTGAGTATTGAGTCTGAACTACTGCTCATCTTGACTTTTTTGAGTATTGAATTCGTGATTAAGGATTGAGTCTGACTTCAGTGGCTGAATTTGTGGTCGTGGGTACTGAGTCTGACTTCAGCGGCTGAAGATTTCCACAATCTGATTAAGGATACAAGGTAAGTAAATCACTAAATCTTGACTTTTTTGAAGTGTGTTTTACTTTACTTGTTAATTAATTTGTTTGGTTTTTTGGTGTCAAGTTAGTGTCTTTTAGAACTTAGAAGTATTTATGTTTTCAAACTTGATGACTGTTATATGCAATTTGGGCTGAAATGTATTGTGTATTGTTTGTAGGGATTGTTGTTCAATCTTGAATGCTTTGAAGTGATAATGAAACCACAATCTAAAAAACAATCTTTATTGGGTAGTGAAACTAGCTTTGCTTTTACCGGTTGCAACCGCTGAAATATGTTTTTCGAAATTGAAGCTTGTCAAGACGGATTTACGCAATCGAATGGGCCCGGAATTTTTTTAACAATGCTATGGTTTGTGCGGTCGAAAAGGATTTTTTACGTGAAATAAAAGAGACGATGTGATGGAACGATTTCAAGCTATGAAAAAAAGAAGAGGACAAATCTATTAGGTATTTGTTTTACTTTATTTATTTATTGTCGTTTCTTTTAGTATTGTACGATTAAAAGATGAATTTTTTTTTGGATACCCCTGAGTTAATGTTCTAGTTCCGCCACTGGTTTGCCCGAAACATTATCTGATGGCCTTTTACTCAATTTTAGTCTTTTTTCGAACCGGAAAACTTTTTACAATCTTAAATAAAAGCTAGCAGGTACATTTAGCTCGTTATCCCATCTAGATTTATTATGTCATTAAGGACATAAAAGTTTCCAATGGTTTACTGGTTTAAGACCCATTTGGTCAAGATTTTGCATCGTAGACATGTTATTGGCTCTAAAGACCATTTTACCCAAATACTAGGTATATCTCACTTGAGTTAATCTATTTGCCACATTTGGCCCAACCATCTTTCGTCAGGCCGTAAGCCCCCTACCGAAAGTATTATCCTTTACACATACCTGGCACAGGTCAAAGCCATGACCCGTTATCAATAACTTGCGATTCTATTCACTAATTTATGGCAATGCATGCCCGTACATTATGCTTACCTATAGGTATGAAACTTCACAAACAAAGCATCAAATATCATATCCAAATGGTGACAACATCATAATTTGACCTGTTTGACCCGGTTATCCATTTGACCCGTTTATAGCTTACCCTTTTAGCGTTTCAACTAACCATGTATTGTTTATTGCCAAAAGGTGCATACTTACCATCTTACCCATTTGACCCATTATGGTTTACGCCATAGGATCCTATTTTAAAAATTTATTGGTTTATCACCAAAACACGGTTACTTACCATTTTACTCATTCGACCCGTATTGGTTCGCCCCAGAAGGTCTTATTTTAAAATTTTATTGGTTTATCATCAAAACATGGTTACTTACTATTTTTCTCGTTCGACCTGTATTGGATCGTGCAAGAAGGTCCTATTTCAAAAATTTATTGGTTTATCACCAAAACATGGTTACTTACCATTTTACTCGTTCGACCCATATATCTTACCCATTTGATCCATTTCATGGTTTTCTCCATGGGGTTTCATCTTAACATTTCTCCTTTCTCACCAACATTAGTTTGTCATAACTTTATCCATTTTGACCCGTCTTATGGTTTACACCACGGGGTCTCATTTTGACATTTTTATCCATTTAACCGCAACTGTTTTTAACCATATACTTCCTATCACTTGTATAGTGATTATATTCTAGAAGGTGTAAGCTTTAATTACCTTGCGTCTGTTCGATCTTACTCGCGTCTTTGACCCATTCCTTTCCAAGCTCCCACCTAGCTTGTCAAGAGTCAAACTATCATATAACATCCACAAGATGGTTAGATTAGTCATCCTACATCATGACCATCACAGCTTATGGACTTTTATACCATATATCTCATTCAGTTCTATTAAAGGTCAAAGTCAAACTGCCAATTGACATACTTAGTCACACTATTAATTCGATAAAATCCACTTAGGCATTTTATCGATCACTTGGTAGGCATCTCTTTTAGGCCACCATATTAGGTCAATTTACAATCCAAAATTACCATGTTTCTTTTAACTCAACAAGTTCATATACTTATTATCATTATATTAACATAAACTTTCAATTATCGTGAGCTAATTCATCATTTTGATCAAATAATCATACTTTCATCTTTCAACTCAAACTCATTTCTAGACACATATGAACACTAATTTAAACCTCTAAAATGTTCAAGTAATTCATACCTTCAAGCAAGTAAGGTGATCATAAACATCAAAACAACATCAGTTTCATCATACCTAAAAGCCCACTTTATGACATGTGAGCATATATTTAAATCTCTAAATTGTTTAAGTATTTCACATGTACTAGCAAGTATAATGATTATAAAAATAATTTGATCATCAATTTCATCACACCATCAATAATATCCAATTCAAGATTGCATCCAAGTTCCTCTTCATGGAACATCTCTAAAGTGTGAAATTCCAACATACCTTGTGTTTCTTGGGGCTAGATGGTTCAAATCCTTCAAACATGCAAGGATTTTCATCTCAATTGCCCCTTCAATCTTGCAATTTCTTTGTTTGAGGTTATGGGAGGTTTTCTCCTTTTCCATCTCTAAACACAACACACACATACACAATATATGTGTTTTTATTTTTTTTTCTTGCCTTTTTTACTCACCACTTTCATTTTAGCCCCTAAGGTTTGGTTTGTATTTAGTTTTTTTTATAACTCACTTAACCTTCATCAATAACCAACAATGTTAAGTAGGTCAATATTCCTAGTTATATACTTCATGTTAATTATTAAACGAACATGATAATTTGATTGACGAAGTTCGGGGATGCTACAACCTGACTTAAATTAAGTCCTGATAACCCGGGCCTTTTATAAACTTTATTTTCTAAAAACATTTACTCGTCTTTTATTTAACATTAGGATTATTAATTTAAATCATAATGTTTATCGGTTTAACTTTTACCACTAATGGTATTTTGCCCACTCATCCCTAGTTATTTTAGTTTAATTACTAAATCCGTTTTTGAGATGTTACACTATAGCCTTAACCCTACTTGGATAAGATTAACCCTAATCGGCCTTAATCTATTTTAGCATTTCATACGCCATAGGCAAGTTAGGTCTTGAAGTGGTTTAGCAAAACCATCCGTCATCAGTCTAAGCAAGCTGATTCGAGTTTAGGATGGTTATATATTCTTAACTCTTGGTAGTAATTATAAGTAATTCGAGTTATTAGTTCTTAAGTACTGATTTTGGGATTTCATAGATTGCATATTAAGTAAGAGGTTAGTAATAGTAGATCTTAGTGTCCACAGATTGATACTTGGGTACTTACGTAGGTTATACTATATACCGATAGGTACGCTTGCCTAGAACATGTGTAGTTAGTATTAGTGTTTTTATCTTTAAAACTCGGATGTGTTCCGTGTCAATTTAATTGTTACTATCTAAGCACGTCAATATATCCCTCTATTCTATCAACATGAGAACCCACATTCGTTCCATACTTCATGCCATGAGTCAACTCTTTGAGAATCTCAAAGCGCTAGTTACTATTGGGTTGGAACCTTTCCTTTAATTCGAAAATGTGGTTGTAGGCATAAAAGTACTTTAGCTCATTCTGGATCTTTTCAGATATGGTTGATAACATGAGAAATGAAACCTCACCTAAGTCATGAATATGCTTCCTGCAAGCATTTTTTGATCCGTTGGGAGGATGAACATGTGGGAATGGAATCTTTAAAACATACAACCTGTTCTCTATCTTGAGAACTTTTCTCAAGCTTCAGATCCATTCTAAGAAGTTATTGTAATGGAGTCGATTTTGGTACAAAATGCACCGATGGAGTTGGTAAGGTGTAACATATGACATCTACAAAATTAAACACAAATATAATTTAGTATTTTCATACTTGATATCCTAATTAATTTATATCCCTATTGCGAAAATTAATGGCAAATCTCAGGTGTTGAGTTCAGAAGAAAAAAAAAAAAACAGATTGAACTAGTAAATATGCCCAAACCTCATAGACGATTTTAGCATCTTACTCTAAAAATAGATTTAAACATTGATAATCATGTAAAATGTAAGAATGTTTATGAAATAAAATTATAGTTTGACAAAAGTTTATAGAAAGATTTGTTCGTGATGTTGATGTGGGATTTGTACTAATTTTTAAGTTTCTATTCTTTTACTATAAAACTTTGAATTAAAAAATCTATTTAAAAAAATATAAACATAAACTAACCTTTGCATTAGTGTACCTCTTAAATATTACTATTATAATAAGTGGGGACATATCTGACAATCAGATGCAACATTTGTTTGCCATAATGGGTGCATGCCACATCTTTGCCATCACTGGTACATTGTGGCCTCGATTGATTTTATCTCAAATCATGAACTTTAAAATCATTACTTTTTATATAAACGAGTGAAATTCCCATGTGTGTTGTGTTGGGGCAGAAACTCTCTCAGTATCAGTTTGGTTCATTACAGTATTAATATGGTGTATGTACTTGATATAGAAACCGGAAGTAAAACCCAAAGAATAGAGTCGTAATATGCTCAGAAATATATCAACATGTACGTGTTACAAATCGACCAATAACCATAAAAACGATTATTATTTATTTGATACTATCAATATGGGTAACAACGTTGTTCAGACATAATTGGCGTGGTGTTGATATTGTTAGTACGGTATTAGTTTGGTTTGTCACGGTACCGTATCGGAAAGATACAAAAAGATACTCTGTTGTGAACACAATTCCGTTTTTAACGAAATGTATACCGGAAACCATAAAATAGATTACTACTGAAGTTGTACAATTGGTATCAATTTGGTTTGTCACAGATTACTGTGAAACGTCCCAACCGAACATCGGATTAGTTTAATGATCTGTTTTTTCTTAACTTTTGATGGGTTGGTTTCAAACAATTTACACCATAGTGAACGATTTGGTTTACTTTTACACTTGAAATGGGTCGTATAAATCGGACAGGACCGTAATACTTTAGTATATTATTTATATAATATTAATTACCAACCTTGGTTGGCTTGCTTTGGTTGTACTTTATGCATTTTTGGTGTTTTGTGCAAAGTGGTATTGTACCATATGCTTTGGTGTTTGTTTTTTGGAGTGATGGGCACGTGTATATACTTTACCACACGTAAATTTGGGGGGTGTCCCTCTTTTCTTTTATATTCAACTTCTCTATTTTCTCTCTCAAATGCGCATATGGTCCTCTCACTCTGTCTAGAATCGTATTAGTGACTTTGTGTCGGATGTTGTTTGTCTTTGATTTTAATCACGTATTACTTGATCTTTTTTTTGAACGTTGGTTTCTTTATGTTGCTTTCAAAATCCTACCTTCGTTGAATATAATTTTATCGTTGAAATTTTGGTTTCCTGACTCGTTTTACGGTTCGGTATGGATTTATTATGCTATGACTGTGTGTTATTTTCGAGATGCAGAAGAGATGATCCTTTGGTGAGCCATCCGCGTGATGTTTTTGTTGATGTGTTTGGTTTAGATCTTTCTTTTTTAGTTGTCTCGGTCAGAATTTGTTTTACGAATGCAGAGGCGATGATATATGTTTGAGCCATGTATATGATTTGTTAACTTAAAACCTTTAATAGGGTATTTGGGTATTTGTTTGTATGTGTCGGAGCATTGGTTGAATCAAACTCTTTTCTCGGAATGCAGGGGCAATGATGTGTTTTTTGAGCATTGTAGCCATCTGCATGATGTTTTGGTGGATTTGTATGGTTTAGGTTTTTTATTTTATTTTATTTTATTTTTGTTTTTTTAGTAGGACTTTGTTGTCCTAATGCTAGTTGCTATGTTGTCAAAAGCGCAAAAAGCGCGCGCCTAGGCGCCCGGGCGCAACGAGGCGCACCTATAGCGCCTGGTGGTAGCCTAGGCGCAAAAATGGGTTTTTTTGAAAAAAACGCTGCTGAGGCGCAAAAAGGCGCGCGCCTAGGCGCAAAAACGGTGCTGAGGCGCAGGATAAGCAGGAAAACTGAAAAAAAAAGAAAAAAATGAAACTGAGTGCGTGCAAAAACTGCTTCACGCGGGCCAAATTCCAGCTCAGAAACATATTTTTTATATTTTTTCAAAGCATAACATATTTTTTATATTTTTTTCTCTATGTGCGCTTTTCTTAAAAAAGCCCACGCTTTTTTTGCGCCTTGCGCCTAGGCTCCGGGCGAGGCCGATGCGCCTCGCCTGCGCCTTGCGTCTTTGACAACATAGGCTAGTTGATGATATGTGGTTGAGGCATATATGATTTGTTAAGTTACAACCTATAATCAGGTTTTTAGTTATGTGTTGACTATTGCTTGAATCAAAGACCTTTAATCAGGTTTCACTACCACTATCAACCTAATATCGCTTGCCAACAATGCACCGGCCGTGGAAGTTCCAACGTTACCTTTTAAAAATATTCATTGTTTTTATCCCATACGCCGATACTTTATGTTATCGCCATTTCATATCATTGTTATTTCATATTTTTGTCTTCTCGTACAATTATCATTTCCTATTAATGTTATTTCATATTATTGATATTTCATATTCGTGTGTCTCAGTTATCAAAGTATGCCAATCTTTGTGAAATTGTGTGTTGATTATTTAATTCATGTATATTGATTGCTTAGTTCGTAAGCAGGGGCGGACCTACCATATACCCGGGGGCAACGCCCGCTACGGCTTGGCTCGGAAAAATTTGGAAAAATTAGTGTAAATTTTGGAAAAATTTGAGGTTTTTTCGATTTCGTTACGGCTTATTTATAAAACGTTACGGCTTGACGGATTTTCTAGATCCGCCACTGTTCGTAAGTGCGTCACTTAATCATAGTTCACCTTCCCTCATAGTTTATGAGATGTGGGTATCACCTCACTTTTTCAAAGGTTAACCATTTCCTCATGACTATGGGATGAAGACACCGTTATCATTAGTCTCGCTCTTTTTGGGTTCGAGACTCAAGTATTGGTTGTTGGTAGATTTATTTAGGTTTACTTGGTTAGTAGGTTTTAGGTCGAATCGTCACATAGAACCAATCATGACCCAAGAGCGAAGCCGATGCAAATTTGATAAGGCATGGTGGATACGCCGCTAGTACCTCCTTTATATAAGTGCCATTGTCAAACGATCGAAAGCCTCATTTATCTGGTCATGAGAAGTTCTGTGTAATCATTGTCAATCATGATTCGAATAACGATGTGGATGAAAGTTTGGTAGAGACATGGTGGTTACGCCGCTGGTACTACTTATATATAAGCGTCTATGACAAAATTTCAAAATCAGCGTTAAACTAATCATGGGAGTTTTTGGGTTAGTTTAGGTTGGTTATGTGGTAGATGATTCCATTTTTGTTGTTTTGCGTATATAACTTTATCATTATGGCGCTTTGTTCTTCTCAAAACCCCATATTGTGACACGAATTCCAGTTAGACATCATGAGTATGTCTTACGACTCAATAACAAACCCCCCTATCGTGTTACATGTCATCTTCGCGACGTGATGCTCTTCACCTCCGCACCTGTGGCATCGAAAGCAATTCCTTTATCTGGTATTCAACCCTTATCAGGAACACTACCGCCTCTATTAAACCTAAACCTTACTATTGTTCAAGTGAACTCTCGATATCATTCAAGACTCGTGTTTAACACGCATTACCGGCATTCCTAATACACAATATGATTCTAAGATTGGAGACTAATGAACCATCAATAATATTATAATGGATGGAAATATGGAATCAAAGGTAGCGATGGCGGTGGAGAAATTTATGGAACAAGAGAAACAAAGAAACTCACAAACTAAATCTCTCTGCGCTAAGAACTCAAGGATGAGTTCTTTTCAAGTGAGGAAGAATGATGCAGCGTCGATAACTCGAACGCATGAGTCGTTTGTGAACCAGTGGGAATGCGGAAGAAGGGTGAAAAACGACCCATAACTAAAAAAACGTGCCATCACGACTTTGATGGGGTGGTAGAGGCTTTGTGCCTCTTGGGGAGAGAGATAAGGGTTCAATTCCTGCATGAGGTAAATTGGTGTAATTTAGAAGTAAGGATTATGTAACCTCTGCCGTTAAAAAAAAGGCTAAAAAACGTAATCATCCTAAAACGTTTTAAATACTGATTTTATTTTATTTTTTGGTTTTTATTATTTATTTAGAGTAAGTCTAGAGTGTAGGTTATCTTAACCAAAATTAATATTTCGGTTATTGTCTTTTATTTAAATGAAATTATGTCTCTAATTAATATTTCGGTTACTTTGACTAAACTAAATGTGTAGGCTACTAGACTATCCTATTAATATAATTGTAATATTTAGGATAACTTTTGATCAATGTTGTAGAAGGCGCTAGGCGCTAGTCGGGCGGTGAGGTACCGCATAGGGATTAATCGGGATTAATCGGAATGGGATTTTTTATATGTAATTTTTCAAATTTATATATATACAGACAATAATATAAAAATAAGGGTGAGGTTCCTCAACAAAGTGTGTTTTGTCTAAAAAGTGTAAGAAGTGATTATGGCCATTAGATTAGGTAATTGATGGATAAGATTAAATGATGGCAAAATTGTAATATTTATTTTAATTAAATTGATTAATTTATTGAATTAAGGGTATGAAAGTAAATTTTGTATGCCTTAAATTTAGGAATCACATGCAACTCACATGTAACCCCCCCCCCCCCCCCCTCCCCAATCTTTTTAAAACATCAATAACCTTTTTATACATAATTTGTTTTTTTTTTTAAATTATACCATAATAACGAGCATTTTTTTTATCTTTAATATGAGTACCATATTGCTAGATATCTAAAAAATTAAGATTCAAGTAATTCAGATACTAGTGTGTTTTATATAGTGTCTGCGTGTTTTATATTGTGTATTTCACTGGTGTGTTTTATATTGTGCATTTCAGACACTATTATGTTTTATGAGTGATGTGTGTGTTTTATTGTGAAAACTGGTATAACACAATGTGAAGAAATCAGTTAATAAAAAAATGTCAAAAAATAATGAATGTGTTTTATGTTTCAAAATATATGAGGGGTGTGTTTAATTGTGAAAATTGATATAACACATGTGAAGAAACTATAAACTGATGTAACTGCCAATTTTGAATAGTTAATAGACATAAATTTCCATAAAAGAGCCTTTATTTGTTATAATAAAAAATCTTCCATAAATAGTTGTAATTATTCAATTACCTTAATTCCCTTTAGTAAAATTACACTAGATGCCACATGTCACAAAGAGATTGCTTCCTACACTTTGTAGGAAAAGTAGGCTTTGTAGCCAACTCCTATCCATAAAAATAATACTTCAAAATTCACATAAATACTTCAAGTTTCAAATAGTATGGTTCAAACATAAGCAATTAAACTTAAACTGCTGGTGGTGTGCGGAGGAAGTCGGAGCTGCTGGTGGTGTCCGGTGTCCGACTTAAGGAGCTAGGTTTTAGGAGCTGGTGGTCAAAACATAGGTGACGGCTGAAATTGTGAAGATAAAATAGGTTATAATTAATATTTGGGCTGTAAAACAATGGGTCAGTTTCAAAATCGGTGTTTAATGGGTCAAAATTTGGGTTTAATGGGCTGTAAAACAATGGACCGATTAGTCCGATTTTGACCGCCTTGGACTGATTTTCACCGATTTTGACCGCCTTGGACCGATTTTGACCATGTCCGATTAATTTGACCGACTAGCTCAAAATTAGTCAGTAACTCACCGACTAGCGCCTAGGTGCCGATTAATCGGCCGCCTAGGCCGATTTCTACAACATTGCTTTTGATATTAATAAATTTTCTCTGGTATGAGTTTTATCTCTAAGCGTTTGCTACAACGTATCCGACATTTTTATCGTGTTCGCTCCGCATGAGTAGTTATGATTACGTTCTTTATTTGAAGCATTTGAGATTATGGCTTAGAAAAAGCAACCACGCCTATTTTAATCTTAACCTATGGTCACTTGTAACCAATGATGGTTGATAGTTGATATCATATTGCGTGCTAGTGGAGGATTCAAATGAGAAGAAATTTTTTATAAGAAGAAAAAAGAAGAAATTTCAACCAATAAGAATGTTTTATTTTACTTTATTTAATATTTGCATTTAATTTTAATATAAGCGTATATTTGTAAACTTACATAGATTATTAATTTCTAGTCTTCCTCTTTAATAGCTAACTATATTAAATTTGTAACTTATTTTCAAAATGCATATTTTTTCAAAAAATAAAATAAAAATAATTTAGAGTGTAGGGCAACTTCTAGGTGTGTAGGATAAATTACGAGTTATGTAGGATAAATTTAAATATTTGTAGGATAAATTTCTAAAGGTGTAGGGTAACTTTTTATGTGTGTAGGCAAAAAAAAAAAAAATTAATGTAAAGAATGATAGTTTTTATAATTAATTAATTACTTAAAGATAGTAATAGATAAGATTAAAGAAAAATTACTTAACATTTTATAATTGTACTTTTTTTTTTTGTTTTCTTCTCAATTAAATTTTCTTTCTAAATGAACCTCCCCCTTGCCTGCTATTATAATAAATGACATTTAGTTGGGCTACATTTATATATGTTTTTATACTTATATAATATCAAGTATCAACTATTGTGGGCTTACTTTGTTTCTGACTTATATGTTTGTGTTGTTTTATGCAACAGGCTATTGTACCTTACGCAAAACTGTTGGTTAGTGTCGTTTCAGTAGAGCACGCATATTGAGTTGATAGATTCCTTATTGTGTTATTGTCTACCCAGTTGGTGACGTATTTCAGATTTACATTTTTCATTCCATGTGCACATCCTAAACGTATGGTATTGAGGCGGGTGCTGGAGTTGATTATATCATGGTAAACCTATTATTTATTATATTTTTTATCATCCGCATTTTATTATGCTTACACATAATTATTTATTGATTTTGTAGGTCACCAAGGACACACAATTCCAAGACAGTCTGGTTGTTTTTTGTTGTATCAACTGGTTGGCGTAAAGTAGAAACATTAGCATCGTCCTCCCATGAATAGGGTCGTAGCCGAGACTCAAGTGTGTGCCTGCACTCGGATAGAACCAGGGGTTGAAAAAAGAGGCTAGCACAACACCAGGAAAGGGTGGTGTTGTTAGTACACAAGAATCCGGTTGGTGTTCTTACATTTCCTTAAAACAATAGGCTTATTGTTTTGAAACTCTTTGGTGTATAATGTAGCGTCATGTAGTGGTTTGAGAACAAATGAGTAGATTAGCTTTTATTATATAAGAATTAGTATGAACTTGTTATGTAATCAATCGGGTTTTCAGTATATATCGAGTATTAAGTTTCAAATATAAATAGTCAGTATACATGATGCCTGCGGCGCAACACGCCCGACATCATACTAGTTATGTTTAGTTAGAACAAAAGTTGATTAAGATACAACTGCAGCCTACTGTGAGTAGTTTTTTTACTAATTTTGAAATTCTTTACTAATCAAGTCAAAACAAGAAAAGCTTTGGCTTTAAAGTAAAAAAAATCAATTTTGTGAAGTTAAAATTACAACTAATTCAAAGATTTGGGTTAAAAGTAAAATTTCAATTTTTTCTTTTTTGAAAACCACCCAAGGCATATGGTACAACAACTTATGCATACAAAACTTTCTAATTTACAGTATATAAATATATAAATAAGTCAGGCCCTTTTATATTCTAATAAAAGGCCCATGTGAAGCCCAATTCTCAATCTATCCCAAGTCTTCCCTAACAAACTAATAATTCCAGACTTCCAGTTAAACAGAAGCCCTCAGTTCTATTGAACACACATTCATACATGTGTATCTTTAATAAGACCTTGGCAGATGTTAAAAAATGTATTTGTATTTTTAATAAGACCTCGAGCTTATCTCTGTATTTAATAGTTAATACTTTGGTGTATTTACTTATATTAGTGTTTCATTGTTAAGTAACACTAAAGTGATAGAGAAGACAAAAAGAATGAAATTAACATACAAGCAACTCAACTTATTTAATTGACAAAAAGAATCCTACCATGATTTTTAACTGCTATTGAATTTTAATTAGGCTATGCGTAATAGGTATTATGGACGTGAATGAGCTTAATAACATCTCAACACCATCCCATTGGATGTTATAGGAGTATGAAGAGGGATAGACGTTTCTAGTATAATTAATATCACATGAGGTGAAAAAATTGGAAAGTAATAATTAAAAGGGCGTTAAGAGACGTTAACCATTTTATATTTTTTTGAAGGGAGGTCATGATCCTGATGTGGCAGAAAATGTCTCTTAAAGGACATTAACCATTATGGGCGGTCTTAGATAGCATAAACTTTATACTATAAAGGCTTGAAACCACAGAAAGCTAGTAAACATGTTCGAAGTTTGCTATTGAGGTTTTTCTTTCTTTCTTTTTGTTCTTTTTTTGCTATTGAGACTATTGAGTATGTTTATCAGGCCACAACATCTTGTTAATATTGAGTATTTTTAATTCTTTTTTTTTAATCTGCATTTGAGGCTATTGTTGATAAATTGATTCACTATGATTTATTCCAAGTATTGAGTAGTTGAGAACATTTCAACAACTTCAGGATGCATCAAATGAGAAAATTGATTTTTAACTAGTTAGCAATTTGAGTGATTTTTACAATATTGATAATTTACTGTTAACTTTAACTTGTTACCACCCTTTAAGAACTGTTAACAATTTGTACTTGGTCAAACGGTTTGCAAAGCAAAAAAAGGTTGCAACAAAACTTAATTTCTTTAGACTAAATAATAAAAACTATTTGTTTACATAACACAATTAGACAAGTAGATATACATAATAATCATCTCACAAATTTGCAATCTTTTACTCACAGTAATCAATTCCTAACCTTCTTTTAAAGTATTTAATCATCAATTCTTTAGAACGCTTTGTAACTATTTTTACATCGTGCAGTTAAACACCTAAAACATATTTTATAACCCATAAGTTTATTTTCTCTTATTTTGTAATACAAATTAACCTATCTTGTATCACGTATAATTTAAAAAGTTGTTAGGCTATATTAATAAACTGTTAAGCTATATTGATAAACGTAAAAAAAAATAGATTAAACTGTTAAATCATGTAATATGGTTAAATATGAAAAATATTTAAACTCACACTTGGATTTACATTTGATTATTCTCCATAGTAACTCAAAGTTTGTTTCAAACATATCATGTTGTCTATTATAATACCTAAGAATCCGTGGATTCTGCCTTTTTTCGATAATTTAATTCAAGGTATCATTATTATTACTATTATAAATATATTAGAATTTAACTGTTTTTAGTAAGTTTTAATACAAAAATATCATTATCATTATAAATTATAAATTTATTTGAAGTAGGAGTGGATATTAAGGTAACGATTTTAAAAGAAGCAATATTGTCATTATATGATATTAACATGATTTAGAAAAAAAAAATCAATTTTGATTAGAGACATTTTTAGGGATGATGTGATGTTGGCATGTGACATTCTTTAAAATCGTGTATTAGAAGTAAGTCTGTTCTTCTTAAAGTATAGAAAACTTGTACGTAAATTTTGTTACGGTGTAAATGTATATTATTTCTTTTGTATTGATAAGATGTAAATAAATATGAAATCCCATAAAAATTTTAACCGTATACTACTATGCTAAAAGTAGGGAAAATACTATGTAATAAAGTTATCTCCAAAAGAAATACAACACTTCTTGAATGGAAAAGATAATAGTAATAAAAACAAATGAAAATTAATCAATATAATGAACTATAATTTCCATAATAATAGAAAATGAAAAAAAAGACAAAGATAATTAATTTTCTAAAAAATAAATTCGATAATAATAGAAAAGGATAAAAGATAAAGATAATTAATTTTTAAAAAAATTAAATTGAATGAGGTGAGTTTGATTAAGTTTTATTAATCTATTAAATAAAATATAAATAAAAATGAAAATTTGTAGAAGAGAATGTCATGTGGCATTAAATCTATACTTTCTATAAAAAGAGAAAACCAAGTGACATAAGAAAAGCTGAGGTGACAGCCATAGAGGCTGTCCAACAAGGCTTTTCTTATGTCATTACTGCATCATAAACCTTAATATATAAAATCACTTTAATTTTCAAAGGTCTGGCCCACATCCAAATTTCAAAGGTCTGGCCAACATTGAAAACTCAAATGTCTGCCCACATACAAAAGGGCAAAGCTTTATACACACTTCAAACCTCTGCCCATACCTTCTACCCATATTCAAAATTCAAAATCCTGGCTCCAAATTCAAAATTCAAACAATATATGAATCTGGCTCTACATTCAAATTTCAATTCATCTCTCTCAATCATATTTGTGAGCATATCTCTCTCTCTCTCTCTCTCTCTCTCTCAAATGCATAGCTCTCATGATTCAGCCGGTTAATCTCCGATTACAGTTCTTTGTTCGAACATTTGTTGATTCTGTTTACACATTATCGTTCTAGTATCATTGTTCCAACATCGTCGTTTCAATGAAGCTCTGTTTCACACATCAACGTTTCAACAACGATATTGCAATATCATTGTTGCAACATCATGAAAAGTTGCATGTTCTACCTTCTTATATGACTTAGTTTTCTCCTTTTATAGAAAGTATAGATTGTTGCAACATCCTGAAAAGTTATATGTGTTACTTTCTTTGATGGAAGAGGTTCATTTTAGGTTTGTGGCTTATTTTTATTAACTGTAGTTATACTAATTTAATTTGATGTGTGAAGAAACAAGTGTTGATAATATTGATGGTTTTTATTAACAGTCACATTTTAGAGTATGTTAATATCCATATTGATAGTATTAAATAAAATACATATACATAGAAAGATATAAATGCATAAACTATTACACACTACAGTTAACACTTGCAAGGATTTCGTATACTCTCGCCTTTCTCCATTTGATTTCATTCTCTCTTTTGTTTTTCAGATCGGTTAGCATGTCACAGATTTTCTGATCCTGTTTTAGTAGTTGTGACAGAAACTCTTCTGCATTCTTCTGGAAATCCGATGGAGGAGTTCGGAGGATTTCATCAAGTAATGCTATGCTGTTCCAGGTTTTGTTGTAATTATTGTCACTGAATATGCCGACTTTTCTTTTTAGTTCTTCATCTAATCTTTTTTCTTTGAGTGACCAGATCGAGAATTGTGTTTTAACATCGCTGGTGTCTAACCAGTGGTAGAAGCATCTGTTTGCCATCTATATTTTGTTGGATTTACTGATTTTGATTTGTTTTTTGACATACAGTGATTTGTAAGACAATTTGTTGATGTTTTGAATCAAACTAATCATTGGTCTTTTATAGAATTTAAAACGCGCCTATATGGTAAATGAAGAGGTTAATTGTAATTATAATAGCCTGTTTTTTTCTTTGAAGCTTTAAAATTTGTCCTTTGGGTTTCTTGATATTTAATTTTATAGTTTTCCAGAAAACCTGGGGTTTGAAAAGGTTTTTTCATTAAAGGGCTGCTGTTTTGAAATATAAATTTATATGTTTATATTAAAATTTCACATTACTAGAGTAATATATAAGTTAAAATGGCGTCATACACTTCTGCAGCGTCTGATGATTTAAAGCAGCACTTTATCAGGCAAATTGAGGAACATGTGTATGAGGACAGGGCTACTCTTCAAGAGCTGAAGAGATGTTTTGATGGACTGCATGTATGTTTGTTCACGAGAGAGCAAGTTTCCAGAAACCTGATGCTGGTGCCTTCAACTTCCGTTCGTGACCTTTGTGTTGTCGGTAATACAGAGTGCGGTGATAGAGGCGTGGAGTTCATGGCGATGCTCAAGGATATACATCAACAGGTCAGCAATCGATGAAGTTGAAGCTAAAATTTCTCAATTCTTGCTGTTATTGTTACATTTGAAAGTTTCGTTGTTCAGTATGTTATGTAATTGTTGATATTTTAATGTCATGAATAAATGAATAATTGTGTTTTCCTATTAATCTTTGTTGTCGCTTTTGTACTTCTACTTATTTAGTGTCTGACTTTGATTTAGATTATGTTGATGTTGAACTGTGTGTGAACAAATGTTTGGTAAGTGGACAGAGGTTTAATAGGATTAAAGGTTGGTTTAAGGTGAACAGATGCGTGCAAAGACAAAATAATGTATAAAATTTGTTCATCAATAAGAGTTTTTTGAAGAATTTGCTCCTCCAAATTACAAACACACCAGTATTTGCTGTTGTAAAAGGTCTGTTGTAGCTATAAAAGGTAATAGAGAACATTTGCTGATGAAGAAAGTCTGAAGAAGCAAATGTCTGCTATGGGCCAACAGATGTTAAATAACAACAGATGATATTCAAATTATGCTGCTCAACAGAGGTCTTTATAGTAACAGTGGGTAGGCTAATAGCAGATGTTGGGAGTGTGTTAGGCTATTAGATGTTGCTTACTAGGTGAACATTGTAATTGTAATCTTTGTATAAGCATGCTGCTAACATTATTCTTCTCATTCTTATGAAACAACTGTTTATCCTAATGACTATTAATTTACCACTGCTGAATAAATGAATAAATTTTAATCTTATTAATCTATGTTGTCGCATTTTACTTTTACTTATTTTAGCAAGCATAAGTATTATTATATAGTTTTGAATATCATCTGAGGATTGCAGACCGATATTGATGTAGATGTGTAATTGTGTCTGAGTTTGATTTAGATTATGTTAACGATGAATTGTGTGTGAACAGATGTTTGGTAAGTCAACAGAGGTTTAATAGGATTAAAGGTTGGTTTAAGGGTGAACATATGAGTGTAAAGACAAAATAATGTATAAACTTTGATCATCAATAAGAGTTTTTTTGAAGAATTTGATCATCTAAATTACAAAGAGTCAATACTTGCTGTTGTAAAAGGTCTGTTGTAGCTAAAGTCTGGCAAAAGAGAGCATCTGCTGATGAAGAATGTCTGAAGTCGCAAAGGTCTGCTATGGGCCAACAGATGTTAACGAACAACAGATGATATTCAAAATATGCTGCTCAACAGAGGTTTACATAGTAACAATGGTTAGGCTAATAGCAGATGTTGGGAGTTTGTTAGGCTATTAGATGTTGCTCACTAGGTGAACATTGTAATTGTAATCTTTGTATAAGCATGCTGTTGATATCATTCTTCTCATTATTATGAAACAACTGTTTATCCTAATGACTGTTGATTTAGCACTGCTGAATAAATGAATAATTTTAATCCTATTAATCTATGTTATCGCATTTTACTTTTACTTATTTTAGCAAGCATAAGTATTATTATATAGTTTTGAATATCATACAAGGATTGCAGGCCGATATGATGTAGATGTGTAATTGTGTCTGAGTTTGATTTAGATTATGTTGATGTTGAATTGTGTGTGAACAAATGTTTGGTAAGTCAACAGAGGTTTAATAGGATTAAAGGTTGTTTAAGGGTGAACAGATGAGTGTAAAGACAAAATAATGTATAAAATTTGATCATCAATGATAGTTTTTTTAAGAATTTGATCCTCCAAATTAGTCAATACTTGCTGTTGTAAAAGGTCTGTTGTAGCTAATGTCTGGCAAAAGAGAGCACCTGCTGATGAATAATGACTGAAGTTGCAAAGGTCTGTTATGGGCAACAGATGTTAATGAACAACAAATGATATTCAAAATATGCTGCTCAACAGAGGTTTTAATAGTAACAGTGGTTATGCTAATAGTAGATGTTGGGAGTTTGTAAGGCTATTACATGTTGCTCACTAGGTGAACATTTGTATTTATAATCTTTCTATAAGCATGCTGCTGACATCATTCTTTTCATTCTTATGAAACAACTGTTTATCCTAACGACTATTGATTTACCACTGCTGAAAACAACTGTTTTTGAAACCTCAGCTTGACTAAAAATTCATCCACTGCTGACTTACTATTGTTTCCAACCTCTGTTGTTGCCCAACAGAGGTTTCCAAACAATTTGTCATCCATTATTAGAAGTGCTTAGGTTAAAAGCATGATCATGAAAGCATTCTTCTCATTCTTATGAGAAAACAGTTTATTATTCTGTTGCATATATTTCCATTTCTATTTTATCTTCTTCCATTGTGATCATCTTAACTGTCACGACAATCATAATTTCTGTTTATGCTAACGACTATTGACTTACGATGTTCCTAACTTCTGTTGTTGGCCAACAGAGGTTTCAAAACAACTGTCATCCATTATCACAAGAGAGGTTCTGACGTGGACAAATGTTAGCCATCAGATATTTGTAACTACTGCCATGTCAGCATTCACTTAGTTACAAAAGTGTTGGTTATATAATTATTTTAAACATATTTAATTTTAATATATTTATATATAGTATAAATATTACAATTTTAATTTTTTTATCTCTTAGTTACAAAAGTGTTGGTTATATACAATTTGTAATAACAATAATATTTATACCTGACTTAAATTAATTAACTACACATTATGTTACCCTTATGTAAATATCATAAATCAATGAGGGCTGTTTGTGTAAGTATATGTTAAATCAGTTGAAATTTGGGGGAATGAACAGTTCTGTGCATACAGACCATCATTACATATCAACAACTATCATCTTTTAAATCTTCACCCAAAATACTTCTTCATCACCGTGTTCATCTAGGGTTCAACATTCATCGCCTCCTTCTTCTACGACAGACTTCAATCGATTGATTTCATTGTTGATTTACTAAGAACAAGTATGTTCATTCAACTTATGATGAAGTTTGTAGTCTTTTTTCAGTCTTAAATGAATCGAATCATTGTAGATATACCATTATAGACAGTTACGAATACAAATTGAAAAAGGATTTAGTTAAGTAGTTGTATTATTTATGGAGAACATGTCAAAGGATCATTATTTGGAAAAAAAATTCAGTAGATAATCTCTGTTTCAGGCATAGATATTAACCGATGTTAGTTTATCATAAAATCCAGATTCTCAGTTATATAGTATCGTTAGAGTTTATTCAATGCAGTTTTAGAAGTTTTCTTTTTGTGCGAGTAATATACTCTGTTTCAGTAGATATTCTCTGTTTCAGGGATATATAAAATCCCGATTTTATGTTCTTTGTTTTCAAGATTTATTGAGTAATACTTACAAGGAATTCTTGGTGCTGTTTTAATGTTTATGTTTTAAATTCATGTTTAATTTGTCTTATTAATACATTAGGATCTGTTGAACAAACTTTGCTTCAACTGACCTTATCATCTGTTGATCATGATATGTTAAAGCTCTTCTGTTGAACTGCATCATATGTTCATCCACAGCAGACGTTAGCTTCATCATAGTTTTGTATTCATTAGCAGAGGTTCTCTTTGGCAGATGTTTGGTTCAACAGTCTTTGTGTTTATCAGCAGAGGTTGTTTGGTTGAACAAACATTCTCTGTTTCAATAGATATTCTCTGTTTCAGGGATATATAAAATCCCGAATTTATGTTCTTTGTTTCAGTAGATATTCTTTGTTTTAAAATGATTTTGTGTTGTCATTGTTTTCTGTTTTTTATTTTCATTTTATTTGTTTTGTTTTGGGATTCATCATTGTAACTTTTAAATATTTTGAACTTTGTATCATTATGGATGTCTTCTTTTTTCAGATTCAACAGGAAAATAGGGAGAATGTCTTTCTACAAGTGCTTTTCATCAATCACCAAGGAATTCTTGGTACTGTTTTTAATATTTATGTTTTAAATTCATGTTTAATTTGTTTTACTAATATGTATTTTGAAATGCTTATCATTGATTGATTGCGTATGTGTTTATCTTACAGGTTATACCTGAAATCTTTTGCAAGACATGGTTATCATCTGCTGTTGATAATAACAATGCTGTCATAAGGTGTGTGAATGATAAGACTTGGTTGGTTAATTTTGCCGGACACAATGTTCGTTTTGCTTTCATGGAGGGCTGAAAAAAGTTGTTGTTGATCTTTCTATATCTGAAGGAACGGTGCTTGTATTTAGGAAAATCGGACCATATCCTTTTTTACTGACACCTTTTATGAAGGTTGCACCTTATCAGCATTGTCAGCAAAATTTTGTTATGTTCAGCTCTATTTCATCTTTCGTGCATAAAAAATATATTGAGTCTTTCTGCCATTTTGTTAATGAAAATACAGTTGAACGTTAGGTAAGTTATAGTCATATCTATTTCTTCATCTTTTTAAATGAAGTAGATTATTTTTAAGGATGTTAATGCTAACATTTTTTTATTGTAGCTTCTACCCACCGATTTTGTGAAGAACACTATTGGTGTTTCTAAGCTGAAGGGAGCGATGAAGGTTTATGTCAATGCGTGGAATTGGTTTGATGTTTTTATTGAAAAGGATCGTATTAGCAAGTGTTATTTCTTTGGTGATGGATGGAAGAAGGTCGTAGGTTTTCTAGGTTTTAATGAAAAATGTGTTGTTGCTATAAGATACCTTTTTGACTACAACTTTCATTTGACTCTCTTTGATGTAAATCGATGTGGAGTTTAGGTACCTAAAGCTGCAATGGAAAACATGGCTGGTGGTGTTGATAAGCCTGCTGCTCAGACATCTAATGCTACTTCTGTAGTAGTTGAGTTACCTGATAACCAACCAGCCTTTGATGATGAATCTAATTCACTAGACAAGGATAGTGATTATCATGACTCAGGTGATGGTTCTTCTGGTAGTGACGTTTCTATGGATGATGTTTCTGATGATGAGGAGGATGAAGATGGTGGCGGTTCTTCTGATGATGCTAAAGATGATCCTGATTATCATCTGGTACAGTTTGTGTGGAAATTTGATCGTTGCTTTGTAAGTTATGTTATCTATTCATTTTATGCATCTGTTATACATGTTTAGTAGATTTGCTAAAGTTATTTTAAACACATGTATATCTTCATATTGATTATTGTATTTTTATGTTATTTTTAGCGCCTTAACGCAAGAGTTGCCGAGATGTCGCGTATTGACATGTCGTTGAAGTTGACCATTCAGAATCTGCATGGAGTAGACCCTGTCATTGATTTCCGACCTGAGAAGCATGGTCAAGGCTTCAGATATGCTGCAAGTCAATGGCGAAAAAAGTTTCACATTCCGAACGATATCAAGGCACCGCAGAAATGCACATTCGTTTACGAAGCAAATGTTGGCAAGTTGATTCTGAAGAAGGTGTCCATGTAGTTTGTGTTGTGGTTGTTGTTACAAACTCTTTTAGTATTTTCTACTAAGCTTATCGTTTGTGATTTTAAACAATTATATATATATACAGGTTTTTGTAATGATTGTATCTAAACAGTTTTAATTTAAATAATTATTTTTATACTTGCAGCTTATCGATAGATTTTATGTTCATCATGAGTTGAAAAACATACTACCTATGAAACATGTTATTATAAACTCTTTTCCTAACTGTACATGGTTGGTTGTTACGGAAAAACATGGTTAAAATTTTTATATGACTACAGGATGGAACTCCTGTTGACCATTAGTTTATATCAATTTTGTAAGGGGAATTGGCCTGTAATAATCCCACCTATACCTTATTGGCCATTAATAATCCCACCTCAGAATATTCCCTCCACCAGTCCCACCTTTCATCTATTTTTCCTACAATGGTCCCCAGTTAAAAAAAACTTAACGGAGTTAAGCTTTTTTCCATATTACAAACAGATTTTTAGGGCTTTTTATTAGAACGATGATACGAATACATTGATGTAAAACTTACTTCGAAATGATGCTCCAAGTGACTTGATTTTGGTTAATTGGAAATTTAAACACCCGATTGAAGCGACGTTTTCATCGTTTGGATCACCGTTTCGAGGCAAGTTTTACATCAATGGACTCGTATCGTCGTTCTAATCAAAAGCCCTAAAAAATCTGTTTGTAATTTGGAAAAAAACTTAACTCTGTTAAGTTTTTTTAACGGGGGACCATTGTAGGAAAAATAGGTGAAAGGTGGGACTGGTGAGGGGAATATTCTGAGGTGAGATTATTAATGGCCAATAAGGTTTAGGTTGGATTATTACAGGCGAATTTCCCATTTTGTAAGTCCGCACTAATTATTTTTTTTACTTTATATTAAAATGTGTTATTCATAGTTTTCTAAAAGCCAACTGTGTTTGCACACAGGTCTTACCGCTAGTAATAAAAAATAAAAGATTATGGGAGAGAATGACATGTGGCATTATATGGAGTCTTTTATTAATATTTAGATAGGTCCTATAGTTATATTAGTTTTACGCCCCACTTGCGGTATGCGCATATAATGTAAATATGTGCGGACCCTTGTGAGCAAAAGTGAAAGTGCAACAACTTAAAATTATTTACTAATTTCGGGAAAATAATGTTAAAAACGGGGATGGTTAATCATGCGTATCGTGTGGTGGTGTTGATAGCCGAAAGACAAGGGGGTACATGCACTAATCGGCCTTTGTCCTAATTGCTGAGTGTTATGTGTCTTATGTCCAAGGCTTGATGCAAAACTACTATCGAGCCGGGGGTCTTACCAGAAGCAGCCTCTCTATTCCCATGGGGTAGAGGTATGGTTGTCTACATCTTACCCTCCTCAGACCCTACCTTAGTCGTGCTAGTGGTGGGATTTCCTTAGTGTGATAACGACGAGAATTTTTTTGCAGGAATAGGTGTTTTGAAATAAAAAAGAGTGTTTATAGGTGGTCAAGAAAATTGTTTTTAATTCTAGGTACTTCGCTGTATCAAACAGCGAAGTTGTGCCCCTCTTCTGACACCTTGCAGGAAAAGTTGCATGAAAGAGAAACTTGAGTCAAGTTCGCTGTTTCATGTGTGTATCTTGATTCAAGTTCGCTATTTCATCTATATATGTATAATAAGGTCGTTGTTTCTTCAAACAAAGTAGTAAAGATCGCTATTTCATCCTGAAATCTTGTAATAGTTCGCTGTTTGACATTACAATATAGGTTAAATATGCTGTTTCATCTGGAAATCTTGTACTAGTTCGTTCTTTGATATCAAAATCTAGCTTAAGTATGCTGTTTCATCCAGAAAATTTATACTAATTCGCTTTTTGATATGGAAAAGTAGTATAAGTTTGTTGTTTCATGAAGAAAACATCTAATAATTCGTTGTTCCATGAGGCAAATTATATTTAGTTTGCTGTTTGATCCTGGAAACTTAAATTTAGAATGATTTTGGACGTTCAGTATATTATATATCATGGATAGTTTGGTTTTTATATTAAGTTGGTTCAGTCATCACGCTTGTTCATTTTACCAAAATATAAACTGATGATGCACATGAACCATACATTTTGTTGATAATATCATGTTATTCAATACAAAAGCTGCTCGTGGTTGGAGATTTGAGGCGATACCAGAATCACTTCAACTTATGCTGGAAGATCATAGGGAACATCATTCATTATGACGTTTTTCTCAGTTTTAAATGTCGTATACCAAGTGAGAAAACCATGTGTGGAGGTGAACGATCCTTCTCTTCTACTACCTTCTCACGTAAGGTGTACGAGGATAATGACTCAACTGCTGTTGTGGATGCTTCTACAGCTGCTACTGAGTCTTCTTGAAGATTCAGCTGCTCAGGTGGTTGGGCAGTTTATGATGTGTTTCTGAGCTTTAAAGTATTCTGCAACTTCTGGTGGTGGTATGAGCCTGTAGATGAATCATCATCACCCCCGTTTTCAGTAGGAGATTAGGATCATAACACGTTTTTTATAGGAGATGAAAACGTGTTGATTAGATCCTATTGTAATGTTTTTCGCTCCTACTGCATCAGCCTGGTTTTTGTTCAACTTTCCTTGTCACGCGTATATAGGATTTTGCAAATCCTCAAACATCACTGAAGCTGCAGAATCGTCATGGAAGGTGCCAACAACCCCTTCCATATCACTTTACGGGCCGAAGAGCTGGTGATAATGACAGCTTTGATGACTTAGAAGGTTACAGGACCGAAGAAAGTTTTGAAAGTGAAGAGGCACCCGCATCCGACGACGGCACTTCTGACGACGAGGCTGCAGTCAACCAACACACTGAGTTGACCCTGGCTCAGCTGAGGTCTTCTAGGCCTATCATTCCAGGGACACATGATGACCCAGACGAGGACGAGGAAATTACGAATTACATGTGTCCGGATTATGAAGATAATCCAATGGACGTATGGAATCCAAAAGCAAAACAGATACGTCTGGGCATGTATTTTAAATCTAAACAGGAGGTGGACCTTGCTGTTCGAGAATGGAACATTCGCCGTGGAAGGGAAATTTTTGTGATGGATAGCAAACCAACTTTATACAAAGTTAAATGCTACACTAGAAAAAAAAATTATAAAAACCCTTTCCTGGTGCTCCTTTGTGTCAATGGCGTGCAACCGCATCAAAACAGAAACACCAACACATGTGGCAAATTACAAACTGGACGCCTGCCCACAGTTGTTATTCATCGGTGGTACGCAACAACAACAGGTGCCTTAGATCTAAGGATATCGCTGCACACATCCTGCCACAAATTCGTACAGACATTGCGTTGAAGGTGAAACACATCAGGACGCATATAAAGTAAGCGATGTTTGTGGATGTTACGTATATGAAGGCTTGGCGTGGACGAAGAAAGGCAATTGAGAGGATATATGGAACTTGGGATAGCAATTTTGAGGAGTTGCCGAAGTACGTGTTACGACTTCAGTCTCGAAACCCTGGTACGGTGGTTTCATGGTTTCACCACCCACATTCGGCTCCAAGACATCCAACCTTCAAATATGTTTTTTGGGCATTTGGTCCCTCTATTCGTGTGTTTCATCTTTGCCAGCCTGTAATCTTTGTGGATGGCACGCACTTGAAAGAAGGGTACCGAGGTAAGTTGTTGGTTGCGGTAACCAAAAACGCCAACAACTACATAATGCCAGTGGCGTACGCTCTAGTTGACGAAGAGACGGTTCATAGTTGGTGTTGGTTTTTCTGAAATTTGAGGGAGTACGTCACCAGATACTGTACCAGTAAAATTTGTGTTCTATCAGACCGTCACGCTGGGATAATTAATGCCATGGAGAACCTTGAGGATTGGAAGGAACCAAAAGCCTACCACCGTTATTGTCTTTGGCATGCAAGAAACAATTTTAGTGGAAGGTACAAGACCAAATCTCTCAGGAAGCTGTGTTGGATGATCGGGAGCACAAGTCAACACAGAAAGTATCTTTGGGCTGTGAGGGAAATGCGGATGTTAGATCAGGCAGCTTGGGACTACCTTAACAACATCCACAAAAGTAAGTGGACTATTGTTCATGACTGCGGAAACCGTCGTTGGGGTAACCTTACGATAAACATATCCGAGTCTATGAATAATGTCTTACGTGAAGCAAGACTCCTGCCAGTAAAAGCCTTTATTCATTATACGTTTACCAAGGGCGTATCAGAGTATGCTTGGCACGTGCAGATGGCCCAAACCTGCAACACCCCTCTACCCCCTCGACTTTGGTCCAGGTTTAACAAACTGCATTCCGTAGCAATGCAACATGAATTGTCCGTGTATGATGTTAGAGATGGTCGCTACTCTGTTGTTTCAAGGGATGAAACAAACAGTGACGGTGGAAATGAGTACACCGTTGAATACATACGCAGGCGGTGCTTGATGTGCGTAAGTGTGATAGTTTATAATTTATATTTTAAGCCCTTTTTAACACTTTTAGCCAAGTTTTAAATTTATAAAACACGATATTTACTAACACTAAACACACATATGGGCAAGTGCACCCATCGTGAGCGTAGTATAGTGTTGGTAAGATACCGAGGTCGTCCAAGGACACAAGAGCTTTTAGTACCGGTTTATCCTCAACGTCTAATCAAAACAGAAGTTTAGTAAAAGGTTTTTAAACAAGAAAAATAAAACTAACTAAAATGCTGAAAAGTAAAAATAAAAGTAAAAACAGATAGACAAGATGAATCACTTGGATCCGACTCGTATTTAGTGTAACCTTTGATTATTTCCGCACTTTTTCACTTTTTAAGAGATTATCTTAGTTATTGTAGTAGGCCCCTCTTTTGAAGGTGACGTTACCCTCAACCCAGTAGTTTGAGTCAGCAAGGATACAATCCTAAAGGGTTGGATTATTGAAAGATAATTAATTAAGTTATTAATGCATATTATGGTAGGCCCCTCTTCTGAAGGTGACGTTACCCTCGGCTAAGTAGTTTGAGTCAGCAGAGATACAATCCTAAATAGTCGGGTTAAAGTATTAATAGTAGTTTACATATGAGGGGATCAAGGAGTTCGGACCCCCGCCATCCAATACCAGTGGGTATTGAAGGAGGTCCTACTAAAGTTGACCCAGGTCCTTGCAGGATCTATACATTGAACAAGGCAAGACTCTTACCAAACCGTTCCCTTAACCCCCGACCAGGTAGCCAACATATCTCCATATAGACCGTAGGGATATGAATGGTGAAAATCTTTTATTTCATATAGATAGTAAAATAATGCCAAGACACCACGGACAAACGATAAGGAAGACTCACCTTCAACATAAGAAACTAGTTATTAAACTCATTAATACATAACCAAATAAAAAGTGCGAAAAGATTAAAAATAAAAAGTATTACACTAGACACTTGTCTTCACCAAGTGATGTAAAAGACTTAGGCAAACATGGCCTTTGATTGTCAAGAACTCTTACGATCAATCTTGGATCCCGAGACTACTCACACACTCTATGATGGATGATGGATGATGATGGATCTTGGATCCCGGGCGTACGTGTTGCTGGCCATGTTGTAGGTGTTCCTGGTGCACATGAGGTTTTCCTGCAATAAATCATGTAAGCTTTGAAAATTAGGAAAACCGCCTCCTTGTGAGGAGGATTGACTCGGATCACCCTGGGCTGGTAATGGTATTGAGGAGGAGGTTGGAAGTGTGGTGCGTGGAGGACGAGTGCTTCTTGCGGGTTCCATGCATGCCCCTGGACTCTTTGTAAGCTGACTGTCCCGTCTTCTACTTCATAAATCAGGTTCATGGAGCGTAAGTGAGGATCCTATGGATGTAACGGTAAAGAGGGTCCCTCAACTTAGTGCTCTTAGTGCTACTAGGATTGTAGATCCCTTCTCCTATTTGCGCCCAAGCAGCCTGGCGTTGATTTTCTGCTATTTCACGTAACCCTCCGGTGTTTTCTTCATCCCCTGCATCTTCCTCTGCATACAACCCAACTATCGCCCCAAACTGTGCTATCGAGATTGAGTACACAGTCCCTCCACACCGGAATTCTACCCCATCATTATCGAATGGATTGGCCCTCGTTTTGAAAACGAATGTGCTGTAGAATTCCAGGTTATATTCATGGACTGAATGAAGTCGAGTGCACAGGGTGGCTCTTAGTGGGCCGGTGACTAGGTTGTAAAATCGGTCAAGCTGCTTCACTGCTCCTAGAAGATCCATGCAAACTTGTCGCGGGAACTCCTCCGGCTTGGTTCTAAGCACATCGTATCTTGCTTTAGCATCTAACTCATTTGCATTGAACCGAGTGAATTTCTTGGCCATTTGAAAGGAAACACCAAACAATTAGCATGAAACAGTGAAATTTTCGAAAAAAAAAACTGAAAACAATCGGCTGAACATGGCCCCGTGTTCAGCGGACACGCCCCGAGTTGGTCTGAAATTGGCTGGACACGCCCCCGTGCTCAGCGAGCACGACCCCGTGTTCAGACGTCTGTTTCCCAAAATCCCATTTTTCGACCCGGTCCTGAAAACTTTAAAATTTTTGGTCCAGTAGGGGCGGTTTTCCCCGAAAATGAAACCCCAAATGCCGTTTTTCTCAAAACAAACCGTTTACCCCTTCAATTTTATCTTTTTCGGTTCAAAAACAAGGGTTTGGGGTTTTTGTGAGAAATCGGGCAAATCTACAAACAATACAAGTTGGTTTACTTTCTATAACATGAATCTAAACTAATGCTAACAGATTTATGCAAAAATTTGAGGTTCGATCCGGTTGAAGTTCAAGAATCCTAGATTTTCCCCAAATTTTTGTTGTTTTAACTACATGCAAATGCTTAATCTAACTACTAATGATGGTAGAATCATACATTGATGTTGTTAGAAGTAGATGAGACGTCGAAATCTTGCAGAAAAATCGCCTGAACCAGAGAGTTTTCGGGGAAACGGGGCGTGTGGAATGAAGAAACTGTTTGGAAAAGGGGTTTTATCCCGACAGTTGTGCGGACACGGCCCCGTGGGCGGGCAAGTTTTGAAATTTTTTTTAAGTGCTCGTGTGAGTGCCCTGTTTCCCAAAAACTTGGTTAGAAGACTTACCGATTTAGATGTCACCCTGCTTGTTCGTAACTTACCAGGTATGATGTTGATGCTTTCATTCTTCAACCGTTTGAAGCGAGATTTCTTCCTCCTCATCCTCAATGAATCCTTGATAGAGCTTCAGCCGTTGGCCATTGACTTTGAATGGATTTCCATTTCGAGATTTAATTTCTACTGCAACGTGTGGGAAAATATGGGTGATGGAAAAAGGTCCTGACCACCTAGACTTTAATTTACCAGGAAATAGCCGAAGTCGTGAATTAAACAATAGAACTTGATCTCCTACTCAAAATTGATTAGGTTTAATGTGTTTATCATGCAAAATTTTCATTCTTTCCTTATAAATTTCGGAGTTAGAGTATGCGTAATTCCTTAATTCGTCTAATTCATTTAATTGACAAAATCGATTTTTACCGGCAAATTCTAAATCTAAGTTTACATTTTTAATTGCCCAGTAGGCCTTGTGAGCTATTTCTACTGGCAAGTGACAACTTTTTCCATAGACGAGCTTATATGGGGTTGTACCTATTGTTGTTTTATAAGTAGTTCGAAAAGCCCATAAAGCATCATCTAATTTGTCGGCCCATTCTTTTTTATTTAACCCTACGGTTTTTTCGAGTATTCCATTTAAACCTCTATTAATCACTTTGGCTTGTCCGTTTGTTTGAGGGTGATATGCCGTTGAAACCCGGTGATAGACCCCAGACCTTGTTAAGATTTTTTCAAGTTGATGGTTACAAAAATGGGTACCTCTATCACTTATTAAAGCCTTTGGTGTTCCAAAACGAGAGAATAATCTTTTCAGAAATCTTACCACGACTCTTCCATCATTGGTTGGAAGTGCCTCGGCCTCGGCCCATTTAGACAGGTAATCTACCGCCACAAGTATATATCTGTTTCCTTTTGACGGTGGGAAAGGTCCCATAAAGTCGAGTCCCCATACATCAAAAATTTCACAAACAAGAATGCCATTTTGTGGCATTTCGTTTTTTGAAGAAATATTACCTGTTCTTTGGCAAGCGTCACATGTCTTAACAAGACTTTGGGCGTCTTTGTAAATGGTTGGCCAGTAAAATACCGAATCAAATACCTTTCGTGCGGTACTTGCGGCACCATGATGTCCTCCATATGGACCTTCATGACAATGGCGGAGAATCCTCCTTGCTTCACTACCATGTACGCATCGTCGGATGAGTTGGTCGGCACACATTTTGAAAAGATAAGGCTCTTCCCAAAAGTAATGCTTTACATCAGCAAAGAATTTTTTTCTTTGATGATGTGGCCAACCTTTTGCGACTATACCACTAGCTAGGAAGTTAGCATAGTCGGCGTACCTTGGCTCTTCTCGGTATTCCACCATTTCCAGGGACTCCGTTGGAAATTTTTCATTGATTTGCTCATCCCTGGTTGCCTCCAAAGCTGGGTCTTCTAGGCGTGAATGATTGATCTGCTGCGGTGTTTTCTGCTCCTCTTTTATCTTTGATTTCGATATCAAATTCTTGGAGGAGTAGAATCCACCTAATTAATCGTGGTTTAGCATCCTGCTTCTTGAAGAGATATCGAATGGCTGCATGATCTGTATAGACTATTGTTTTAGAAAGAACAAGATAAGAACGAAATTTATCAAAAGCAAATACCATGACTAGTAACTCTTTTTCTGTTGTTGTGTAATTTTCTTGTGCATCGTTAAGTGTTTTACAAGCATAATAAATTGGGTGAAAATTCTTTTCTTTTCTTTGTCCCAAGACGGCTCCAACTGCAAAGTCACTTGCATCACACATGATTTCGAAAGGTAATTTCCAATCAGGCGCTATCATGATAGGTGCATTGACTAGCATTTCCTTAAGGGATAGAAATGCTTGATTGCAATTCTTGTCAAAGATGAAAGGAGCATCTTTTTCAAGTAATTTTGTTAGAGGCCTCGAGATTTTAGAAAAGTCATTGATAAATCGTCTATAAAATCCGGCATGCCCTAAGAAACTTCTGATTGCTCTCACGGAGGATGGGGGTGGTAATCGAGAAATAGTGTCTATTTTTGCTCGATCAACCTCCATCCCTTCGCTCGAGATTTTATGACCGAGTACTATTCCCTCCGTTACCATGAAATGGCATTTTTCCCAGTTAAGGGCGAGGTTAGTTTCCTCACATCGGGATAGCATTCGTTTAAGGTTATCGAGGCATTGGTCGTATGAATCTCCAAAGATAGAAAGTCGTCCATTAAGACTTCCATTGTCTTTTCTATCATGTCATGGAAGATGGCCACCATGCAACGTTGAAAGGTTGCAGGGGCATTACATAGACCAAAGGGCATGCGTCGATAAGCAAAAGTTCCGTAGGGACATGTAAATGTTGTCTTTTAATGGTCTTCGGGTGCTATCGGAATTTGAAAGTAACCTGAAAAACCATCTAAGAAACAATAAAATTTATGACCGGATAATCTTTCTAACATTTGATCAATGAAGGGTAAAGGGAAGTTATCTTTCCTTGTTGCTTCATTTAATCGACGATAATCTATACACACTCGCCATCCTGTGACGGTTCTCGTTGGTATTAATTCGTTTTTCTCATTAGTTATTACCGTCATACCTCCTTTCTTTGGAACTACTTGGACGGGACTTACCCAAGGACTATCGGAGATAGGATAAATAAGTTCGTCGTCAAGTAATTTGATGACTTCATTTTTAACCACTTCTTGGATATTTGGATTTACTCTACGTTGTGGTTGTATCACCGATTTGTAGTCATCATTCATTAAAATTTTGTGCGTGCACATGGAAGGACTTATACCTTTAATATCTACAAGCTTCCAAGCGATCGCATTTTTGTGTTTTTTCAAAAGTGAAATTAATTTTTCTTTTTCTACACTAGTTAATTTAGACGAAATAATTAGAGGTGATTTACCATCTTTGTCGAGAAAAGCATATTCCAAACCTTTTGGGAGTTCTTTGAGCTCAAGAGGTGGGGCTTTAGGAGACTCCTTATTTGGTTGCTCATTTCGATCAAGAACTACAAAAGTTTGTTCTATGGCGACCTTTTCTTCAACAAAGTGGTCAATTTCTTCTCTTGTATCGGGTGGTTCATCTTCATCTTCAATTATGGGGTCATTATTGCCGAATGGATATTTCATTGAACGCTCAAGATCGACACTCTTTTTAAATGCCCCTAATTGAATAGATAGATTGTTGCGCTTCCGGTTTTTCAAAGCTTCGTGGGTTTTTACAAAGGGTCGTCCCAACACTAGAGGAGCGTCATCAAGGATAACAAAGTCGGTTGGGATTACCATTTGATTTGTTTGAACCAAGACATCCTCAACTACACCGATTGATTTTATTACTTTCCGATTAGATAGAAAAATGGGTATTTGAAGTGGAGAAAATTCACTAATACTTAATTTTTCGAAAATGTAGTTTGGCATTATATTAACACAAAGATCTTTATCAATTGTGATATTACTAATAAATAAATTTTGAAAAAAACATGGAACCGGTGTAATGTTAATTTCAAATGGGTCTTCTTTTATTAGAGCAGTTTGATCATTTGTTAACTTAATGCTTACCGTTTCGTCAATTTTAGTGTTAGTGTTTAACTCTTTTAAAAACTTAGCATGAGTGGGAACTAAACAATGATTTTCGAAAGAATGCGACAAGAGATTAATTTCTTCAAAATTAGACTCTTCTTGAATTTTAACGTTGTCGGACTCACCTTTTCGTTGTTTAACTCATGTGTCGGTTTTTCACTTATTTGTTCTTCCATTTTTACATTTTCAACTATCTCTTTTTTATTTAATTCTTCTCTTGCGCGGGACTCCTCTTCCCTTGCGCGAGATTCTTTTATGCAACGTTTGATAGTTTTAATGTGTTCTATTATCCCATCGGCTATGTCGGTGATAGAGTAAGGATCGGGATCCTCAAAGCTTGAATCCGGTTGTTCGATCCTTTGTTCCTCATAATACTCATAGGAAGTAGATGGACACTATTGTTTTTCATTGTAAGTATATGATGGATAAGGGTCGTAATTTTGTTCTTCATAATACTCATATGAGGTGGGTTGTTCACGCCATGGTTCCTCATAATAAGCATATGAAGGTGGAGGCTCATATTGTGGTTCCTCAAAGTATGAGTATGAAGGCTCATACCTTGGTTCTTCAAAATATGAGTATAAGGGAGGAGGTTCATACCTTGGGTCTCCATAGGGTGTGTATGAAGTTGATGGCTCGTACCTGGGCTCCTCATAGTAGGTGTATGAAGTGGATGGTTGAAATAAGTCACAATATTGTACCGAGTGCGGGTCACCACAATTGGTGCAATAGTCTTCCCTATAATCATCCTCCTCATAGGTGTAGTTGTAACCTCCTGAGTATTGATCCATAAGAATCATTCAGTAGATCACAACGGAGTCTCGAGACCAGAAAACAAAAATAAAAACGGAAACAGAGGCTGGACACGGCCCCGTGTTCATTGAGCACGACCCGTGTTCAGATTCTGTATCTGGGCGTTTTAATTAAAGTTACTGGTTTCGTTGAGCACGGGGCGTGTTCAGTGAGCACGGTCCCGTGTTCAGGCTACTGTAAATGCAAAATCTAACTAAAATGCAGAAAAATGCGCACGTTTTAAAAAGGTTTTGAAAAACTGATTAGGCCGTCGATTTTAAGCTTTCTTAAAATCCTTGTGTCCCCAGCAACGGCGCCAAAATCTTGATGTGCGTAAGTGTGTATACTTTTTAATGTATATTTTAAGCCATTTTTAACACTTTTAGACAAGTTTTTAATTTATAAAACACGATATTTACTAACACTAAACACACATATGGGCAAGTGCACCCATCGTGAGCGTAGTATAGTGTTGGTAAGATACCGAGGTCGTCCAAGGACACAAGAGCTTTTAGTACCGGTTTATCCTCAACGTCTAATCAAAACAAAAGTTTAGAAAAAGGTTTTTAAACAAGAAAAATAAAACTAACTAAAATGCTAAAAAGGTAAAAATAAAAGTAAAAACAGATAGACAAGATGAATCACTTGGATCCGACTCGTATTTAGTGTAACCTTTGATTATTTCCTCACTTTTGCACTTTTTAAGAGATTATCTTAGTTATTGTAGTAGGCCCCTCTTTTGAAGGTGACGTTACACTCAACCCAGTAGTTTGAATCAGCAAGGATACAATCCTAAAGGGTTGGATTATTGAAAGATAATTAATTAAGTTATTAATGCATATTGTGGTAGGCCCCTCTTCTGGAGGTGACGTTACCCTCGGCTAAGTAGTTTGAGTCAGCAGGGATACAATCCAAAATAGCCGGGTTAAAGTATTAATAGTAGTTTACATATGAGGGGATCAAGGTGTTCGGACCCCCGCCATCCAATACCAGTGGGTATTGAAGGAGGTCCTACTAAAGTTGACCCAGGTCCTTGCAGGATCTATACACTGAACAAGGCAAGACTCTTACCAAACGTTCCCTTAACCCCCGACCAGGTAGCCAACATATCTCCATATAGACCGTGGAGATATGAATGGTGAAAAACTTTTATTTTATATAGACAGTAAAATAATGCCAAGACACCACGGACAAACGATAAGGAAGACTCACAATTAACATAAGAAACTAGTTATTAAAGTCATTAATACATAACCAAATAAAAAGTGCGAAAAGATTAAAAATAAAAAGTATTACCCTAAACACTTGTCTTCACCAAGTGATGTAAGAGACTTAGGCAAACATGACCTTTTATTTTCAAGAACTCTTACGATCAATCTTGGATCCCGAGACTACTCACACACTCTATGATGGATGATGGTGGTGGATGTGGGTTGTGATGGTGGTGGTGGGTAGGTGAAGTGTGAGAGAGGTGGTTTGCCAATGGATGATTTGCAAGTGAGCCAAGCACCCCTATTTATAGCCCGGACACGGCCCCGTGTCCATTGGGCATGGCCCCGTGTCCACCCATCTTCTCTTTCTTCATTAAATGCAGTTTGTCTGCATTAGTTGACCACGCCCCCGTGTCCGCTGGGCACGACCCCGTGTGCAGAAGCGTATCTGTACTATCAAGATTTTCCTAGATTCTGCGAATCTTTGCGTTGACCACCGGCCCGTGTCCGCTGGGCACGCCCCCGTGGTGGGTGATAGAAGCTTCTACAACTTTGTCTTTTCTGCAGACACTTGGGCACGCCCCCGTGCTCAGTGAGCACGGGGCGTGTTCAGCCTTCTGTTTTCTTGTTTTTGCTTGGGAGATGCTGTCGAGGGGTCGGGCATGCCACGTTTATTCCTTTTCTTGTATTATTGCTGGATTTGGCTGCATTTTTGCTTCTTTTGTTCATTTAAGCTCTTTTAACCCTGAAAATACAAAAGGAAGACAAAAGCACACTTTTTCCAACATTAGTACTAAAAAGGGTTAGTTTTATGCCTCATTTGATGTAATTTATATGTTGCATTTTGTACACATCAGTGCTCATGCGGGAAATGACAAATGCTTAGATTCCCTTGTTCCCATCCTATCGCCGTTTGTGCTTGGAGGGGTGAGCAACCACATAACGTTACCAATTCCAAATTCCACACGACCACTAATCAGGAACAGTACAACGGTCATTTTTACACCCTGGGACACAAAGAAGATTGGGAAGAACCACACTGGACAATTCAAGGGGACCGTTCGAGGGTTACAACACATCGAGGCAGGGTTCGTTCAAGAAGAATTCAAAATGAGATGGATGTCAACTACCACGATGAACCCCAGGCACGTCGATGCGACAGATGTGGAGAAGCAGGGCACAACAGGAAGACCTGTGGCCGACGTTAAGTTAGTATGTTGTTGTGGTTTTTATTGTTAACTGTTAGGTGTATCCTCCTCTGTTTGGTGTTTGGTGTTTGTGTTTGAATTATGAGTTGGTGTAATTTAACATTTAAGTCAGTTGTTCCAAAATTCACTATGAAACATTAAACACAACAACAAAATTATTATTGAATTGAAATACCTAAGACAACAACTAAAATAGAAGATGGAATCAAAAGGATGAATCAGAGTCGCTATCGTAATTCTGATACTGCTCCCATGGATCATCACTAACCACTGCGTCATCTGATAACGCGTTTGAGTCACGATCGCTGTCGGATTGCTCAGTACACCTACAGTAGTAGTGTCATCCATACCTGCATATGGGTCAGATAATACCAGGTAAGGCTGTATAACGCTCGTCTCAATTTATCAAGATTTTAATAATAAGATACACATTTTAAATTTCTAAAATGTGACTTTACAAAAACTTGTCATACTAACACTCCCATATGTTTACAATATTTCGAAAGCATGTTTATAAATGTTTACATAATTCACTTTTAGCAAAACAACTCAAGATTTGACGCGGAAGCTTCATTTAACGTGTGTTCGATTCTTGCTCGCCACTTGATCTTCATCCGGGACTCTCGACATTCACCTATGATCAAAACCAACTTAGAAGTCAGTTTTGATAGTTAAATAACAAGTACAACAAGAAAATTGGGTCAAATAATCGAAATAAACCAAAAAAACATAATTTTCAGCGTTTTAGGCCGTCACCACGCGCGACGGCAAAGGGGCATGGCCGTGGCGCAACGCCACAGTCTTGTTTCGACAGAATGTTGATGCTGGTGCTGCATAATTCCCAGCATGACTCGATTTCACGGAAACGAGCATAACTCTCTCGTTTTAAATCCGTTTTACCCGATTCTTTTTCCTACGCGCTCGTAATTTAGTTCTCCATCTTATGGAGTTAAAATCCGACATCCGGCATAATAAATTTTGAGACTTCTAAGCCTTCGACTCATTACCTTTTACCGAAATTTAACCCGTTTATGCATTTATCAAACAAACATATTTGTTTGATCCTTATTTCACATGCAGCTCTTCAATTTAATATTGTCTAATATATTAGGTTCAAATCACGGGTTTATATAGCTTCTTAAACCCATTTTCGCTCATATGCTTATTTTGACCCGTTAAGGGTATTTAAGTACATTTTAAACATGATTCGCTTTCATTTGTATCTAGCTTTATATTCCCACATTTCTTACCAAGTAATCTTCCACCACAACTATATTTGTGGTGGATTTAATGTGGAGATATATATATATTCCGAGTTTTATCCCTCGGACTATCATTTTACGGAAAAGACCCATATAGAGTCATTTGAGCCAAAGATTCACATATTTCGCTTTTTATACTTATTCCAAGTATCTATTTGATCACAAAACTCATTTCTAAACAACCCTTAAGGGTCGTTTGCTCAATTTCACTTATAAGGGCATTTTGGTCACTTTTACCCCTCCTATTACGACGAAGGACTTTTAAAGCCATGTTCGACCAAAATCCCACTTTTAAAACTATAATCTTGTTTAAAAACCATTATATTTCTAAAACACCATAATCATAACTTAATTTATTCGGTTTACCACAAAGATAACCGAATATCTATATTTTATCTTTGTCTAGCTCTTACAGAACCTCAAGTTCTACATGATGAGTTAAATCATTATATAAACCTGGCTCGGATCAATATATTGACCCGTTTCGATACCTTGCCTTAGTGGCCGCTAAGTAATAGCGATGTAAACATCCATGTGCTATTTATTCCTAAATCACACAACTCGACAAACCATTAGTCAATACTATCAAAGGGTGATATTTTCACCTTTTAACCTGTTTGGTCCAAATGACCATGAATCTTTATGAGATGATATTTATTACCATCTTGTCTATATGACTCGCTCCGGTTTACACCGTATAGTCTTTTTTACTTATAAATCATTTATTGATTCTTTTGACCCATTATCACTTACGCTATAAAGTGTCTTTCACAACTAACGGTTATTATCAACAAGTGACCAACTGCCGTTTTACCCTTATTATTTGCAATGGTTTACCTTATAAGGTAACCATTTAAAAACTCGTTATCTTTTAGTCATTTCTTGACTAATTAAACGCATTAGTTCCTTTTTATCCATTAAACGTGATTTATGACCACTGTCTTTTGTTTCGGACCGCACTTGCCATGTCGGAACATCATAATTTAAAACAAGACTTACTATTCATGACCTATCAAACCAATAGGTATTAAATAATTAGAGTGTAAGTTTTACTTACCTTACATCCAGATTCTGCTTTTCCGTCATTCTTGCTTTGTTTGACCCACTTCGTTCCCAAGCTTTCACCTAGCTTGTTAATCGTCAAACTATCATTGTAAATTTTAAGATGGTTAGATTAGTCATAATTATTCATGACTATTCCATCCTACGCTCTTTATGTCAAAATTATCATTTGATCATATCATTGGTCATTTTGACTTTAAAAAGTCAAACGGCCTATTAACACAAATAATTTACACGAAGTAGCTCGACTATCCGTTTAATTACTTGGCCAATTATCTGGTATCGTCATTCTTATGTTACCGGTTAAATCACTTTAACACATGATGCTATCAACATCTTTCTAATCAAGAATAATTCATCATCTCATCATATCATACTAAACTTATTTCATATTAAGTATGATTTATATACTCAAACACACAATTTGTTCAAGTATTTCCTGATTACTAACATGCATGATGATTCCAATCATAATCAGATCATCAAATCCATCTTATGACTAATACCTACTTAGCCTAGTGTGGAAATTCATTCAATCATTCAATTCATATCATGTTATGCATGATTTTCACTTAGGGTTTTGTTACTAAACATGTATACATCACTAATTCAGTCCTAATTTCTACGATTCATACCAAAAATCGCATATAGTGATATTCATCCACTTTTTACAACTTCATGTAACAACAAAATTTTACATACCTTTTGATCCCCTCGACTTGGTGATCATTTGTATGTATTCGTGCCTTTGATTTAAGCCCGATTTGGCCTTCAATTTGATTGATTTTGTGTATGCTAGGGTTCAATGTAGAGAACCCTTTTTCTCCTGTGGAAATCTCGACCAGAACACACACTATAGTGTGTGTTGTGGTGTTTTATTTTTAATAAATTAAAAACCATTTAAGTTCTTTGTCAACTTTGGTCCCTCCACTTATTCAAGTTTTATAAAGGGTGTTTTAACCAAGTTTTCTTATTATTTTAAAACACTTAACTAACTAGGTTGATATTCCTAGTTACTTAGTGGGTCCCGGGAGTTATAACCCGTTTTATTTTAAGTCCCGTTAACTCGGGCTCTTATAAACTCAATTCCTTAAAACTTTGATTCGCTTGTATTTAATATTAGGATTTCTTATTTAAATCCAAATATTTACCGGGTTATTTTTACTACTAACGGTACTTTACCCGTCTTTTAGTATTAACGGAGTTTGATTACCAAACCCGTTTTCAGGGTGTTACAAGTCTACCCCCTTAAAGAGGTTTCGTCCTCGAAACCTTTTCTTACATAATTCATTGAGTTTAAACTCAATGTATTTGATCCGAGAAATCTTTAAACATTACTTATACTTTTAACCAATTGTTAGTATTACCAGAAAAGTATGGTAACATCTTTTTGGTTACTAATTGTCTACGTATCTCATACGACATAGTGCAACTTGAAATAACGTAATCTCGTTATTTCCACTAGTTTAGTTAACTTAGCGATATCCATCGCTTTCATATACTATCGAATTCTTTATGAATTCGTTACTTTGACCCGTTTAAAGGTCTTTAGTGAAATCTTTCACTTTTAACAACAAATTCTTTTGTTTTCAAATTTATTTATTCGGTTCAGTTATACCGAATCCACCGCTTACAAGCAAACCAAATTTCTTGATTTGAATTGCTGACCTTAACCGGTCTCACTAACTAGACTTATTAGTCCAGTTACTTTTTACCGCTCGCTTGGTTATAATGTGATTCTACTTCACATTGCATTTCTTGACCGTGATCGTGTCACATCATGTTTAATTTATATCAACCTTTCATTTTCGAAAATATCACTTTTTGAATATATCATCTTGCGCCTATCAGTGTCAAGACTTGTATCTTTCATGCTTACTATTTAAATTCCTATCAGAATTTATATTTGTAAAAACGTTATTTCTTACTAAAACCGAAGTTTTAGTTTTAGGATATTCTCTTTAACTTTTGTCAATTATCCATACCAAGATATTGACAGTCCATAATTTATTCTTTTACAGTCTTAGTTTTATGCGGGGATTCTCAACTGATTCCCTCGCTTTATCTAATTAACCCGTAGGTTTTATCACTTAGCCTTATGGGCTATTTTGATTAGACTTTCACCTCTTTAGGGCGAAGTCCTTATAATTTCTTTCTAATCATGACCCGTGGGTCGTTTTAGTCTCGCAGACCTTTCCATTGTTTATAGCCCTAAAGGTTAGGTTGATCCCGTAGATCATTTCTTACTCATGTCATTCTTAAAATACATGTTTGGTGTCGAGCCATCCTGGTTTTTTTTTTTGTTTAAAATCATTTATTTTCGCCTTGGTATTTTCTTTGACCTTGACCGTAGTCTAAGGCTACTTTCGTTTCCTTTAGGACAAATTTTCCGACTTTATGATTTCTCATGTCATTTATGCGTCGGTTTATCTTATGTTCACCATTATCCAGTTTACATACATTCGTATTTGATTATGTCCCATTACCGGGCTCATTATTCTTTTGCTTTTAACGCTACCATTATCCCGCTTGCGTTTACTCATGCCGTCCGGCATGATATTTTATTCGACCCGTTCAACTTTAAAATGGTTGAACATAATTTATTCAAAATTTCTATTTACATTATCTTGTTGTCTTTTAGTTATGACTCAAAACCCGAGTCTTTTAACTTTCCATCCGAGTTCCCGTTTTTCGGTCTACGCATGTGTTTAATCCTTACTCGTCAACCGGGTGTTTTACCGAAGTCGTTATTATTGCAACCCTTCCGGTATGCATTAAGACTTCGCTTCACTTTTATATTCCGACTTTGTCTTCAAGTTTGACGTTTTACTAAAACGGCCCGTTAAGAGACATATTTGCATTCTCCGGGTTCGAGTGTAAGTACACCCCCTCCCATTGCATATCTTAATCATTTTACATGTTTGGATTCTCCGGGTTCGAGTGTAAGTACACTCCCTCCCAATGCATATCTTAATCATTTTACATGTTTGGATTCTCCAGGTTCGAGTGTAAGTACACTCCCTCCCAATGCATATCTTAATCATTTTACATGTTTGGATTCTCCGGGTTCGAGTGCAAGTACACTCCCTCCCAATGCATATCTTAATCATTTTACATGTTTGGATTCTCCGGGTTCGAGTGTAAGTACACTCCCTCCCAATGCATATCTTAATCATTTTACATGTTTGGATTCTCCGGGTTCGAGTGCAAGTACACTCCCTCCCAATGCATATCTTAATCATTTTTGTCACACCCCGATATTTCCACGTATTACCGGTGGGCCCGGTGGGGAGTATCGTGATGTAGTTGATATCGTCATAGTCAAACAACACAATTTAATGCACAACGGAAACAAAGGATAAATATATTACAATCCGATTCAAAAGTAATATTAAATATTACAACGGAATGTAAGATGGATCCACAGGCGGATCTTAAAACAGAAAGATAACATTGTTCAACAGACTTTAGGCATCTAGAACTTGCGAGATTCCCTGTTAACGCCCTGAGCTTCCAGCCAATTACGTACAGTACATGTCACTTAATCTTTTTGGAAAAATACGTCAGTTTACACTGGCAAATACAATTAACTGACTCATTTTGAAAACATTTAAGAAAAATTGATTTGAATGCACATGGCATAAAACTTTTTATAACTTGGGATAATTATTTATATATAAACTTGTAAAAGAATTACATGTTCATTATACGTTCAGTAGCCCGGATTGACATCGGGTTAAAGATTAATAGACACACCACATGATATAGTCCCGCGGCGAGTTATTCCCGAAACCGGCGGTTATACCTTATTATTTATTTATGCACTGTCGGGTGTACGCCTACACCCCGTGCTTAGGTCGTGGCCATTTCTTAAAATGATGCCAAGGATATCCGGGACATGGTCATTAACCCCCCAAAGGCTTTAAGCAAACAAAACAATTTAAACGGGACATTTCAATAATTTAACCTTCATACAATTAAAAATTCAATGCCCGACCAAGCGGTATTTTATATACCGTACCTGTAACACCTCGTAAAATCATGACCAATGATGTATTGACACGTGTAGTAAACCCTAATGAAGTCAAACATTGAATTTAAGGGACTAATTTTTCAAAAAATCGAAAACTTTGAATATGAAAGGAATGGAAGTGTTAACATACCTAAAATAAGTTTCTAAATAACCTCTCACGATATTATATTCACAAATGAGCCACTTGGCGATCGAGTGTAGCCGTTGCGGAATAAATTGAAAGTTTGCGCAATAAAGGGGTTAAAAGCGTCAACATGTTAATTCTTACCTCTGAATGACCTTTTGACAAACCGGGAGCTTCATGATATTTGATTATACTCTTGGGAATGCCAATTATTGGCCGACTAAGGTTTTTATGCCTATAAGTAAAGTTACGCGCAACTTTGCAAGTTAGAGGGACTAAAAGTGTCAATATGTTTAATTATACCTCTGAATGACCTTTTAGCGAACCCGAAGCATCGTGATGTTTAATAATACTTTCAAGAATACCTAATATGGATTAGATGAGGCTTCAATGCTATTAAATGATGAGATGCGCAAGTTTGCGCAATAGAGGGACCTAAAGCGTCAACTTTTGAATCTACGCCTTTCGATGACCATTTAAGCAAACGGGAGCATAGTAATATTTAAGTATGTGCTTGGGAATGACCAATATGGGCCATGGAAGGCTTGGATACCATTAAACGACATTTCGCGCTACTTTGCGCAATTAAAGGACTAATTGCGTCAAACTGCAAAAGTATGTCGATTCGTATGATAACGGACCTTCCGGAATATAACCATGAGTTAAACATACCCTATTTATCCTTTATATAGCTTAGATATAGGCTTAGAGGTGTTTGGTGCGCAAAAATAAACTTTTAAGTCATGCAGGGACTAAAAGTGTCAAAAAGTGCACAAGTTTGCATTTTCGCGCATATCTCACATTCTGAATATATCCGGACATCCAAAAAATTATGTAAGCATTAAAATATTTTATTTTAGTGTTCGGCATGATAAAATTCCATTCGTCGCGTAATTTGGATCGTTTTTCGCGTCCGTTCGTGTTTCGTCGTAATTAGACGAACAACGTGACCGTACGGCCAAACGAACCGACATCCGACATGTTTTCAAGCATGTTTCATGTTCTCTATGTTTAGGCTTTTTTTTGTGGAACCTTGTAAATAGCTTAACGGGCTTTAAACATGCCAAACGTGACCTTAAAAGCTAACAGGGACCATTTCTGCCATTGTTTCAAAGTTGTTTGCTGATCTGGGAAAGCTAGGCGGGCCGCGTAAGCCCTCTTGAACTCTTACGCGGGCCGTGTGACTTCATCAGAGCTGCAAAAGTCAGTTACAGCCTGTTCCATCTGTTTCCAGGTGTTGCAAGTGGTTTTTCTTCATCCTATGGGTTGTTTTGGGAGCCCATAGATTGCCAAAACAGTGGGTATGAAGTGTACGGTCCAGATCAAGGCTCAGTTATCGAGGAACGATCTTAACGGTTCTCAAAAACCTATAAATACCCCACTTCATTCTTGCCAAACCCATACTTGATTTCTGAATTCTCTAAGTTGGAGACCTTGCTCTTCATACCTGAGAATTTATGATCAAAACCTCCTTGCTTGGACCCTTTGTAAGTGTCCTTTCGTGCTTAGTTTAATTGTTTAGCGTTTATAGCCGAAAAGTCAAGCGTTTCGATAAACGCTTTGAATTTTAAACGGTTGAGCCATTGTTCGTAACGAACATGGCTACGTGACCGTAATTAGGTAGGTGTTAAACCCTCAAAAGGGCACCTCCTAATTACCACGTTTACTTAGATAAATTGTCGGGTCAAATAAAAGTCAAACGGGTTAGTTTTAAATAAAATTCATAACTAATATAGAAGCCATAAAATCAGTTTTCTCACTTTAATAACTTGGTAAATATTAGTTGAACATGTCTAAGCATGTTCAACCCGATAATTCTAAGTTTAGGCTCGGTTCGGAACCGAAAGTCACAAAAGTTGACTTTTGCTTTGACTTTCAGTTCTGACCCGATTTAGCTTAGTTTAGATATGCCTTATGATTCCTTTAGGACCAGGTTATAGGTTAGTGTAACCCTCTGAGGTTATACAACTTGGTTCTTTAGTTATCCGATTCATATGCATGTTTCCTTTAAATGCCTAAGTGTTGACTATTATGCCCTTTTAACATTAAAACGGAATTTTTGAAAATGTGAGAGGATAGAAACCTTAATTACTGATTTATAAACTTGTCCCTAAAATTTGACATCAGTTTGAGGTCTAGATTAGGAGTTATGCTCATTAGCGTAAATGAAAAGCTTTTTATTAATTAAACGGCATAATTAGTGTATATCCTATCAAAACCCAATTTTTGATACCAAACTTTTTACCTACTGATATAAAATAATATTTTGAGATTTTTGAAGATTTTTTTTTTTGGCTGAGCATAACATAGGGTTCTAAGCTTAATTCGGTAATTGTCGATTTTGCCCTTTTGCCCCCTAAAATGAGTTTTACATAATATTTTGATACCAAACTTTTTACTACTGATTTTATATCATAAATAAAATATTTTGAACTTTATAAACTGATCAAAAACTCAGATTTCCTATTTAAACCTGAAAATCGCTTAAAACCGACTTTTACGCGTTTTAAGCGCATAGTATGAGTTAAAACTATTTTTGGCATATGAAACTTAGTACCTACTGATGTTTTAAGTAAATTTATATATTTTAACAGTAAAGAAAATTTTTAAACTCAGATTCTCTAATTTTGACATTTTAAGCTTATGTGAAATTACCAAATGCCCCTACGGTGCATAGTTTGGTTATAAATAGTAAATTTCACATATATGCTATACCCTACTGTTATAACTTATTAAATTAAGTATTTTTATTGATTATATCAGACCTGAAACTCAGAATAATATTTAATCTCTCTTATAACCTTTAAAATGACCAAAATACCCCTACAGGGCATAAATTGGTTTTAAATTCGTTTTGGGCATAATGGAAGGTATCCTACTGATATCACAACATATTTAAGGCATATTAACTTAGGAAACCTGTTCATGACTATTTTGGTTACCCGTTACGCACTTTTCGCGTTCGGATCGGCTTATGTAACTAGTTTGCATAAATTAGCCGAAACGGGTCAAACCTTATCATTTTTATCTCAAAATCCAGAATATGTTTAGTTTACCCTTATTACACAAGTATACAAGCTTGTCGGGTCTAAACTACATTCTAATTCGGTTCTCGCTTAACCATGCTTTTTGAACCGTATCCTCCTTTAAAAACTAACCGGTCTAAGCATTGGCTTAATTAAGACCCGTTAGGAATCTAATAGGTTATTAAAAACCTTTGTTCCAGATTTAGGAGCCCAGTAAAAGCTATCTGTACTTGCTGATTTGATATACGACTGGGATTGAATTTATATTTAGCTCAGGTAAATACTTTTAGCTTATTTTCCCTATACGGGCATGGGGTACGGTATATAAAATACCGCTTGGTCGGGCATTGAATTTTTAATTGTATGAAGGTTAATTTATTGAAATATCCCGTTTAAATTGTTTTGTTTGCTTAAAGCCTTTGGGGGGTTAATGACCATGTCCCGAATATCATTGGCATCATTTTAAGAAATGGCCACCACCTAAGCACGGGGTGTAGGCGTACACCCGACAGTGCATATATAAATAATGAGGTATAACCGCCGGTTACGGGAATAACCCGTCGCGGGACTATATCATGTGGTGTGTCTATTAATCTTTAACCCGGCGTCAATCCGGGCTACTGAACGTATAACGAACATGTAATTCTTTTACAAGTTTATATATAAATAATTATCCCAAGTTATAAAAAGTTTTGTGCCACGTGCATTCAAATCAATTTTCTAAAACATTTTCAAAATGGGTCAGTTAAATTGTATTTACCAGTGTAAACTGACGTATTTTCCCAAAAAGGCTAAGTGTAGGTACTAATCGGAATCGGCTGGCTACTCCTAGCATCAATAAAGAGTCTCACAAGCTTAGATGTCAAAATATGTTAAACAATTATCTTTTATTTGATCCGCCTGTGGATCCTTTACATTCCGTTTGTAATACTTTGATATTACTTTATATCGGTTTGTAATATTTTATCTTTTGCTTCCGCTGTGCATTTAAATTGTGTTGTTTGACTATAATGATATCAACTACGTCACGATACTCCCCACCGGGTCCACCGGTAATACGTGTAAATATTGGGGTGTGACAGGTTGGTATCAGAGCCAAGATTGAGTGAATTAAACAGTAGCCTTTTGTGTTTAATCTCAATGACACAATAGCACATTCCTTGACCTTATAAGTCTAGACTTTACATAGGAATACTCCCATCCCTATACGGAGAATTATTGCTTTCAATTCTATATATTTTAATACGTCGCCAAGCAAGGAAGCCATAATGGAAATTCTCCCCATTTGCAGCCTAGGGAAGGCCGAGCTTCGTACTACGACTAGGAATAACGTGCAACCAAGGAGAAAGCATTCAGAAATAAAATGAAGAAGAAACTCCTTTTGCTGAAGTTCATTTCCTAAGTAAGTCCTTATAAGGGCATACTTATCTTTCAGTCCCTTCATGGACAACATCATTCCTTTCAAGTCCCGTTTGGGGCAATTCTGTACCTCTTTTAAAAATCATTGGAATGTTTTATCTAAATTTATTCATCATTGCATATGAATATAAAATATGAAATAATAACATTCCTTTTATAAGATCTACCATTATAATAAAATGGCAAAATCTAAACAGAACAAGACCTAGCCCATGTGTCATTTTAAGAACAGGGCCAAGATGGCAGTTCCTCAATTAGATTCAGATCCTTATTAACATCTCAATTTAGGTTTGTTCTGCGTTAAATATTAAAAAGAATCTTAAAGGTACAACCTAGCCTATATATCATTTCCGACAAGGCCAAGATGGTAGAACCTATTCAAAAGATTCAAATCCTTGTTAACATTCCTGGCAAATGTGATTCGATAAAATCGCATAAATCATCCTTATACTGGATTCTCCCGAAATCCTTTCTTATTTTGTGAATTAAGCATCCATTATGGATGTAATGCTTACGGGCCATATTCATTGTCATATAAGACAAACGACAGTCGTAGCCTACAACTCCCTGTCAAGAAAAGGCAATGAACAACGTTCAAGCCTAAATACCTTGATTCTACAAAATCATGGTTTATAATTTAAAGTTGCCCTTGTGACTTGGCCTTTTTGTGCCATAGTTATATTTTAATTAAATCTAGGATAATTATAATGGAAATCCTGAATAAAATAAATATCATTCCTTTTCTGCCAGTATACATGTTAAAAGCAAATCTTAAAAGGTATAACCTAGCTTGAATGTCATTAAAGACCTAGCTATGATGGTAAGACCCGTTTAAAAGAAATTCAGATCCTTGTTAACATCTGAAAATATGTTAACACTCTTGACAACAGTGATGCGATAAAATCACACTTGTCATCTTCATATTAGGAATTTCCAAACCCCTTATTTAGCGTAAATGATCAAGAGGAATCATGGCTAATAAACATCGAACATGATGTACACATCAAAACATCCATTTGGATGAATACCTTCGGGCAAAGATGTATATATGAAAAAGATAGTTTTATTTCATAACTTCTTGTCAAGACAATGAACTATGAAATTTTCCGATCCAAAGGAATCATTGATTATGTTTTAAAATTTCCCTAGTGACAAGGCATCTGTGCCATAAAAAAGTCCTTTGGAACAAGCCCTTATGCTATATAAAATGTCGGTACGACATTGACAGTCGTGACTTATGTCCCCTGTCTAATAAATATGAAGGATTATATTCCGTTTAAACGCCAAAGATGGTTTATTTAAAAAAAACCTAGGCAAAACATAATCAAATAAATTTAATACTATCTATTGGCCTATATGGTTTATTTGCACCATGGCTATTAAATCATCAAACTCGACGATTCCCTATATAATTAAACAAATAATTACCACTTGGTTTGTAGCCTTCAAAGCTTCACCATGGCTGACTCATCTGAAGCTCACAATCATCCAGTTGATCAGAATGATAATGCAAGACTGAACTTAACGGGCACCGAGTTACAGGCTATGATAGATACAGCCGTAAACAAAGCTGTGGATCGAGTATTAGAGGATCATAAGCGAAAGTGCGATAATACCCCAAATAAGGGTCACAAAAAGGGTAAGACCGGTTCAAGCTATAACCAGTCCAAGCCAAAGGAGGCAAAACCCAAATGTAAAACCTGTGGGAAGAAGCACTTCGGAAAATGTTTCTATGAGCAGACCAGGGGATGTGTCATCTGTAAAGAGATGGATCACAAGACCCATGAATGCAAGGACTTGAAGGACGCCACATGCTATGGTTGTGGCGAGAAGGAGCACATAAACACCCGCTGCCCAAAGAAGGCAACTAAAGAGAAATGCACTTTGGAGTCACAAGTTAGGCCTTGTGGGATTTGTAATAAGGAAGGGCACAAGACCTTGGAGTGCCAAGACATAAAGGACGCAACCTACTATGGTTGCAATGAAATAGGGCACATCAATTATTACACACAAAACTATAGTGACAAACTTGATGCACAAAAGCACAGTAGCTCAATAAGCGGATAACCAGTAAACATGCTGACATTACCAGCACTAGACAGATATTGTCTCTGAGGCCATTATGAGCCGGGAATAGATTACTACACTGGTAGGGAGTTTAGGGAGGTGAGGATTGTAAAACTGCGTCACTAGGTGAAATTTATAGTGACCGGATGTGCCTAAAACATGCTCTAAGTATAAAATTCTGCGCTTTATATAAAAATTCAGCATTTGACATAACTAGTAAAGTGCAAAAACATGGGATAATAATACTAGACACTTTCCAAAGTGTCGGGAATTTATTGTGTCAATAAAAATAATATTAAAGACACTTTAAATGCTTATTTAGCACTTTAACGGATTAATATCCAACCGAACAACCGGACTTTACCCGGAACATAAAAATATTTTCAACAACATTGTTTATCCTTTTTCTGAGCTAGTTAGGGTCCCCAAATACCCTAACACCCGTTACAATACATAACACACTAGTAACTAGTTTAAACTCCTAACTAAACAAACTAACACTTAACTATGACATTGAAATCAAACTAAATACCCCCCCCCCCCTAACCGATCGGTTACCCAAGGGGTGACCCACCCCACATTTGTTGATTATTATATTAGTCCATGTCTAATATCTTGAGGACATGTTGCACAATGGGTATTAGTGGATGATGGTTTATAAGAAGGTTTAGGAGGTAAGAACAAGTCATTCACATAAACACTTCAACATTTTTCACTCTCTCTCCCTCCTCTCCTTTGGATCGGCCGAACACCGCAACCATCACCTCGCCACCATCAAAGTCTTGTTCAACCATTTTCTACATACACAAAGGTGCAAGTGATCATACAACGAAGCTTGGTGCACTCGGAAGTTGAAGGACCTTCTCTGTTCGCTATTAACCACCACTTTTCTACACTTGAACTCTCCTAGCTTTGTGCTAGTGGTAAGCACTTAGATCCTTGTGTTTTACTTGTTATTTAAGTGGTTAATAGTGTTTAAAGATCAAAAGCATAAGAACTCTAAAGAACTTAAACTAATCTTGAACATAAAGGATGACGGTTGGATAAAGAGATGAGGTAGTGTTAAAAGATGATGAATACATGTTAAATCTGATATAAATGAACAAAAACCTACTGTAAACAACTTAGGGTCTGATGTTAATCGTATTAGAATGAATGGTAATCGTATGTGTACTTTTTAATGGCACTTATACTATAAACAGCTTGCTGATTTGCATTTTCAGCCAACTTTAACTGGCTGTAAACAGGTCATAACTAAACAAAAAACCGATTTTCTTAAGTCTACAATGTGTCATTATGAAATATGGTTCTAATGGCACCAGAATCATAATTTTTGGACTTCGTTTACTATTTTTAAAGTGCCATTATGTAACAGCATCTAAAGCTGCATTTTTATAGCAGTAAATGAGAGTCATATTTTTAGTCATAACTTGATTTCTGTGTAGAGTCAGATCATAAAATTTATACGGTAGATGAACACCGATGTATTTGTAACTCTCTCACTGGAATTTCATAAATCGGACTCTCGATGAATTTTAAATAAATTATTCCGCGGACTGTGGTCAGAAAAAGATAAATCTGATTTCAGCCCGGAAAATGATTTTCTTTAAAATATTGGTGATGATTTGGACCCCGATATTTTTACACAATAATTTTTGGTTCGTATAAGACATTCTATAAAAATTTAGTAATTTTTGGAATAAGATAACTATTTTATTAAAATACTCGAAAACGGCCCAGTTTTGTATATTAAAACTGAAACGATATAAGTAGTGTTTTGCATGTCTGAATGATGGGTTGGTTAATTGAGAACTGATTGAATGATTTTACAAAAGAAAATGATACGCTAGTAAGCGTGGACGCATCCGTTTACAGAGGAAACTCTGGCGAAAGTTTTCCAGAAAATATAACACTTAGAAATGTTTTTGGTGACAAGTGTTATAAATATATTTTTAACTTGTTTTCAAAATATAAATTTCGCCATGATTTTTATTACAAAATAACCAAGTGTCGGAGGTGGATTTTCGTAAATAAAACTTGTTAAATATATATTGAGAATATATATTTCGTAATAAGACGTTTGTGTGCTTACGTGATTATTTTGTGAACTAGAGATATATTATTTTTGGGGTAAAAATAATATTACTTAGAAATATCATGAAAATACGACTCCAAAATAATAACAACGCCCTCACAAATAATTATTTAATTACGCCGGTACTGTTATTATCCCACGAACTTTAAAACGTAACTTATGTATTTTCGGAAAATACTCTTATGCGTATATTTTGATAAGTATTATTTTGGAAAAGGTATGAAGTAAAATATAATATTTTTGGGAAAAATATGTATATTTTGGACAAGTGATTTAAAATATATTTTTCAAGTGAGACTTAAAAATATATTTTTCGGAATTATAACATATACGTATGTTTTGGTAAAATATTATTTTGGAAACTAAGGAGGTGAAAATATATTATTTTTGGGAAAAAATATATATATTTTGGAAATAAGTTATTTTGGATAGAAAGGTTAAGTATATTTGCTAAGTGGGACTTAAAACATATTTCGGGATTATAAAGCGCACATGTATTAATACCCCCATCCTTGGGAAGGAATATATTTATTAAATGATTAAGAAGTGTAAATACGAAATAGTTGTCTAACTATTTCCCAAAAACGTTAAACCTTAAGCCATGGCACCGCCGTCCGTCTAATAGAAGTTAGTACGTGTAGGTCGTCACGCAGCAGGTTGATTGGGATTGACTATTTCGAGACGCACTTCTGTGAGTTCATGTCCCCCTTTTCTCTTAACTGTTTTCAGTTTTTTTATACTGCGGGGGTGAAATACATGTTACGATTATTACGAACTTTTACTTACATGGTATGGTTAGCTTAAGGAGGGTTACTACTTAGATCATGTGAGTGGGTAGGCGGGAACTGGAGGCCATTAATCCTCATTGTAGGACCGAGGGTCATTAGCGGTAGATCTATCTGGGTGTAGCGAGCCCAACCCCTGAGCCCGCTTAGTGGACCAGGTGGTGACTTTGAGCCCGACGCAAAATCTGCTAGGTTTGAGTCTTCTTACAGCACTTCACACATATCATTGGCTTTGCAACCTAATGGTGATCTCTTTTTCCTTAATTGCTACATACCAGGGACTTTTATACATACTTACAACATTTTCAAATGTTTGTACATACTCACTTACGCATGAACTCGCTCAACTTTATGTTGACTTTTCAAACTACATGTATTTCAGGAAACTAACGGATCTGGCACGGTATGCACATATTTTCAAGCTGTGTTAGAATAAAGAAGTCATCCAGGGTTTAGAAGGTGTAACCCCTTCCTGGACGGGTTACATATCCCTAACCCTAGTATTGTTTAAAGTCTTTTGCTAAGTCTTTATGAACTCAATTAAATCAAGTTAAGGTTTGTAACTTATTTTATGATTGTTAAAAATGGGATTTTTCTAACTTTATTAATGGATGAATATCTCATGTTTTTATCATATAGTATAGTTATGATTGTTGCTATGGTATTAAGAAGTCACACCAAATAAACCCACGCTTCCGCAAAGCCAGGGTGTGACATGGTGAGCCTTTGACAATTTAAGGAGACACTGGGTATAGATTGCCTAAGCACTTGTTGAATATGGTATTTAATACCAAAGATTTGAGTATGGAAAACTCAGAAGAGACAAACAACAGTCGCGATGCTGAAGATGTGACAAATGTTAATGGTGCATCCAATGTGAACCTCAATGTTAATGGAGTTAATCTCCAAAACTATAATTAACGCAGCTATTAGAAAGGCTATGAGAAAAGTCATGAAAAGATTCAAGAAGCCAGATGCTGCTCGCTCTAAAACATATGTCACTACTCATGAGAAGAGCTTTATTCATACTTCAAATGCGAAGAATAACCCAAACAAAGTATATATGACAAGGAGCCCCATTCTTTTTAGGATGTACTTAAAAATACTTCTTCTCTTGGAAGTCAAGAGACTTCAATAATAAAAAGGGGCCATTGATTGCAGGAAATTGTTGGATGAAGTAAAACCATTAGGTGTATCAGCATTTATGCTAGAAAGGACACGGTGAGGTATGCATCACAGTCGTTCGATGGCAATACCCTTAATTAGTAAGGACACTAATGGAGTCCACACGAAAGGCCCTCTTATACATTATGGGATGGTCCAAGTTTTAAGGACCTTATTAGAAAAACCTATTATCCGCTTCGCGAAATGGAAAAAAAAAAGACGGAATAAGAATTTTATGACTCTCACCATAAAAGTTCTAGACTATCGACAATATGTTACAAATTTTAATTCATTGGCTGAGATAGTGCCCTATTCAGTTTACCCAAAATCTAAGCTTAATGCAATAATTATTGGTGGTTAGCAACAGCAATAAGAGGGCACATTAAAGTTTCAAAGCCTGCTCATTATAAATCCATTATGGATCTACCTCAGCTACTCATGTTATATAGATTAAGAAATAACCAGTCAAAGCTGAGACTGCCCTAAAATTTTTCAAAGATTTTGCAGCTAAGTTTAAAAGGATTAAGAATTTAGGCGTTTAACCCTCCTGATGAATGATTAGAGGCAGCTCACATTAATAATGACACCAGATAACTCCCATATTGTGATTTTATTGCTAAGAGTTACGTTTGGGTACAGGTGCTGCTAAGTCCCTCATAAGATCATAAGCTTAGCAAACTTTTAGAAATTTTCCCGTAAGAACCCCAGATATTAAGTGTAAGATAAAACATACAGGTGAAATCATAAGAACCATTTCTTCTGTTCCCGTCAGAAACCTTCAGTCGTAGAATTCTAGAAGTATCCTCTCTCTAGAGGAAGTGCGTCAGCATATATAGTTGATATCTCTTTAATCTCTATCGATTGCGAGAACCAGTCAGTATGATAAAAGCGCCATATGAGGATTGATGTATCTTAATAAGTTCCATAGATTGCTTCCATGCCTGATCAGTATGGATGTTTAATGCATGGAACCGCAAGGATATTCTAATGGTCATATGGTACTAAAGTCAGCTAATGGTATTCAAAGAAGATATCCTGAATGGAATTGTCCAAGTAAATGTCTCCGATTAAGGAATTCATGGACTTGTAACATAAATGTATCACTTATTTGACACAAGCAATAATGGATGAACTGGAGCCTGAGATATGGAAAATCTCTGTAACCTCCTTGTACCTTGGCTATCTTCTCCAAAGATTACCCTGTTTACCTTCTGAGAGGCAAGTAGAGTTAAGATTAACATCCCGCTTAGGGCTACAGTACTGTAAAGACTCCATGATTGATCATTGAAAGGATCGAAACCCTGATTAAGTGAGTTTTAAAATAAAGGATTCATATAGCCTAACTTAATATCCTGAGAATTCGGTTTAGTTAATTAAGAAAGACGGTTCATTTTGCTTATGCATTGATTACCGCAACCCTATTTAGGCAACAATTAAGAATCGCCATCAGCTGCCTAGGATCGTCGATTTGTTCGACTAACTATAAGGATTAGCCATTCCTTAAGATTAGTTTTAAGCAGTGGTTGGAATAACCATCTCACCTTAAAATAAGCTTTTTGCAATAGTTGTTATGTAAGTATCAAGGTTGCTCCTTTGGAGACCTTGTATAGATAAAATATCAAAACGTCCGTTTGATGGACGAGACTTTAGGAAGTCCAATTACCAGGATCTGAAAGTTGCCTTGGAAACAACAAATAAGATCATGCAATCTCGTAATCATCTGAAAGTTGTCAGCAATTGGCAGAAAATCAAGGATTAATGAAAGTAGCAACCCTCTTAAGTTCTTGTTAAGAAATAAGGTTCAACAAAAGATATCACCTTGGAAGGGTGTGCCAATTTGTTAATTATCAGACTAGTTAAGCTCTGAATATATATAGAATCATTCGAAGGAATCTAACGTATCAAGATCAAATAGCTTATAAGCTAAAACCTATTTAAGGAGCTTGGCGGAGCTCGCAATGCATTACACACTAATGATTTAAGGATGTGTTTCACCAATAAGTCGAGAAGCATTATCACATAACGATATGCAGATGGATGATATGATGAGAAACCTGTATCGATTGAGGATCGACAGGTTAAGAAGCTCCAAAAAGAATATATGTACATATTATAGAGGTCAGTTTGGGAGCTTGGAGAGGTTCTAGATAGGCTATAGAAGTTAAGTCCATTATGCGAAAAAAGTACTTCCAACATTTTAGCAAATCTCGAGGTCGAGATTTCTTTCAAGGGGGTGAGGATGTAACACCTCGTAAAATCATGACCAATGATGTATTGACACGTGTAGTAAACCCTAATGAAGTCAAACATTGAATTTAAGGGACTAATTTTTCGAAAAATCGAAAACTTTGATTATGAAAGGACTGGAAGTGTTAGCATACCTAAAATAAGTTTCTAAATAACCTCTCACGATATTATATTCATAAATGAGCCACTTGGCGATCGAGTGTAGCCGTTTGCGGAATAAATTGAAAGTTTGCGCAATAAAGGGGTTAAAAGCGTCAACATGTTAATTCTTACCTCTGAATGACCTTTTGACAAACCGGGAGCTTCATGATATTTTATTATACTCTCGGGAATGCCAATTATTGGATGACTAAGGTTTTTATGCCTATAAGTAAAGTTACGCGCAACTTTGCAAGTTAGAGGGACTAAAAGTGTCAATATGTTTAATTATACCTCTGAATGACCTTTTAGCGAACCCGAAGCATCGTGATGTTTAATAATACTTTCAAGAATACCTAATATGGATTAGATGAGGCTTCAATGCTATTAAATGATGAGACGCGCAAGTTTGCGCAATAGAGGGACCTAAAGCGTCAACTTTTGAATCTACGCCTTTCGGTGACCATTTAAGAGAACGAGAGTGTAGTAATATTTAAGTATATGCTTGGGAATGACCAATATGGGCCATGGAAGGCTTGGATACCATTAAATGACATTTCGCGCTACTTTGCGCAATTAAAGGACTAATTGCGTCAAACTGCAAAAGTATGTCGGTTCGTATGATAACGGACCTTCTGGAATATGACCATGAGTTAAACATAACCTATTTATCCTTTATATAGCTTAGATATAGGCTTAGAGGTGTTTGGTGCGCAAAAATAAACTTTTAAGTCATGCAGGGACTAAAAGTGTCAAAAAGTGCACAAGTTTGCATTTTCGCGCATATCTCACATTCTGAATATATCCGGACATCCAAAAATTTATGTAAGCATTAAAATATTTTATTTTAGTGTTCGGCATGATAAAATTCCATTCGTCGCGTAATTTGGATCGTTTTTAGCGTCCGTTCGTGTTTCGTCGTAATTAGACGAACAACGTGACCGTACGGCCAAACGAACCGACATCCGACATGTTTTCAAGCATGTTTCATGTTCTCTATGTTTATGCTTTTTTTATGGAACCTTGTAAATAGCTTAACGGGCTTTAAACATGCCAAACGTGACCTTAAAAGCTAACAGGGACCATTTCTGCGATTGTTTCAAAGTTGTTTGCTGATCTGGGAAAGCTAGGCGGGCCGCGTAAGCCCTCTTGAACTCTTACGCGGGCCGTGTGACTTCATCAGAGCTGCAAAAGTCAGTTACAGCCTGTTCCAGCTGTTTCCAGGTGTTGCAAGTGGTTTTTCTTCATCCTATGGGTTGTTTTGGGCGCCCATAGATTGCCAAAACAGTGGGTATGAAGTGTACGGTCCAGATCAAGGCTCGGTTATCGAGGAACGATCTTAACGATTCTCAAAAACCTATAAATACCCCACTTCATTCTTGCCAAACCCACACTTGATTTCTGAATTCTCTAAGTTGGAGACCTTGCTCTTCATACCTGAGAATTTAGGATCAAAACCTCCTTGCTTGGACCCTTTGTAAGTGTCCTTTCGTGCTTAGTTTAATTGTTTAGCATTTATAACCGAAAAGTCAAGCGTTTCGATAAACTCTTTGACTTTTAAACGGTTGAGCCATTGTTCATAACGAACATGGCTACGTGACCGTAATTAGGTAGGAGTTAAATCCTCAAAAGGGCACCTCCTAATTACCACGTTTACTTAGTTAAATTGTCGGGTCAAATAAAAGTCAAACGGGTTAGTTTTAAATAAAATTCATAACTGTTAATATAGAAGCCATAAAATCAGTTTTCTCACTTTAATAACTTGGTAAATATTAGTTGAACATGTCTAAGCATGTTCAACCCGACAATTCTAAGTTTAGGCTCGGTTCGGAACCGAAAGTCGTAAAAGTTGACTTTTGCTTTGACTTTCAGTTCTGACCCGATTTAGCTTAGTTTAGATATGCCTTAGGAATCCTTTAGGACCAGGTTATAGGTTCGTGTAACCCTCTGAAGTTATACAACTTGGTTCCTTAGTTATCCGATTCATATGCATGTTTCCGTTAAATGCCTAAGTGTTGACTATTATGCCCTTTTAACCTTAAAACGAAATTTTTGAAAATGTGAGAGGATAGAAACCTTCATTACTGATTTATAAACTTGTACCTAAAATTTGACATCAGTTTGAGCTCTAGATTAGGAGTTATGCTCATTAGCGTAAATGAAAAGCTTTTTGTTAATTAAACGGCATAATTAGCGTATATCCTATCAAAACCCAATTTTTGATACCAAACTTTTTACCTTCTAATATAAAATAATATTTTGGGATTTTTGAAGATTTTTATTTATTTTTTTTGGTTGAGCATAACATAGGGTTCTAAGCTTAATTCAGTAATTGTCGATTTTGCCATTTTGGCCCATAAAATGAGTTTTACATAATATTTTGATACCAAACTTTTTACTACTGATTTTATATCATAAATAAAATATTTTGAACTTTATAAACTGATCAAAAACTCAGATTTCCTATTTAAACCCGAAAATCGCTTAAAACCGACTTTTACGCGTTTTAAGCGCATAGTATGAGTTAAAACTATTTTTGGCATATGAAACTTAATACCTACTGATGTTTTAAGTAAATTTATATATTTTAACAGTAAAGAAAAGTTTTAAACTCAGATTCTCTAATTTTGACCTTTTAAGCTTATGTGAAATTACCAAAATGCCCATACGGTGCATAGTTTGGTTATAAATAATAAATTTCACATATATGCTATACCATACTGTTATAAATTATTAAATTAAGTATTTTTATTGATTATATCAGACCTGAAACTCAGAATAATATTTAATCTCTCTTATAACCTTTAAAATGACCAAAATACCCCTACAGGGCATAAATTGGTTTTAAATTCGTTTTGGGCATAATGGAAGGTATCCTACTGATATCACAACATATTTAAGGCATATTAACTTAGGAAACCTGTTCATGACTATTTTGGTTACCCGTTACGCACTTTTCGCGTTCGGATCGGCTTATGTAACTAATTTGCATAAATTAGCCGAAACGGGTCAAACCTTATCATTTTTATCTCAAAATCCAGAATATGTTTAGTTTACCCTTATTACACAAGTATACAAGCTTGTCGGGTCTAAACCACATTCTAATCCGGTTCTCTCTTAACCATGCGTTTTGAACCGTATCATCCTTTAAAAACTAACCGGTCTAAGCATAGGCTTAATTAAGATCCGTTAGGAATCTAATAGGTTATTAAAAGCCTTCGTTCCAGATTTAGGAGCCCAGTAAAAGCTATCTGTACTTGCTGATTTGATATACGGCTGGGATTGAATTTATATTTAGCTCAGGTAAATACTTTTAACTTATTTTCCCTATACGGGCTTGGGGTACGGTATATAAAATACCGCTTGGTCGGGCATTGAATTTTTAATTGTATGAAGGTTAATTTATTGAAATGTCCCGTTTAAATTGTTTTGTTTGCTTAAAGCCTTTGGGGGGTTAATGACCATGTCCCGGATATCCTTGGCATCATTTTAAGAAATGGCCACGACCTAAGCACGGGGTGTAGGCGTACACCCGACAGTGCATATATAAATAGTGAGGTATAACCGCCGGTTACGGGAATAACCCGCCGCGGGACTATATCATGTGGTGTGTCTATTAAAATTTAACCCGGCGTCAATCCGGGCTACTGAACGTATAACGAACATGTAATTCTTTTACAAGTTTATATATAAATAATTATCCCAAGTTATAAAAAGTTTTGTGCCACGTGCATTCAAATCAATTTTCTAAAACATTTTCAATATGAGTCAGTTAAATTGTATTTACCAGTGTAAACTGACATATTTTCCCAAAAAGGCTAAGTGCATGTACTAATCGGAATAGGCTGGCTACTCCTAGCATCAATAAAGAGTCTCGCAAGCTTAGATGTCAAAATCTGTTGAACAATTATCTTTTATTTGATCCGCCTGTGGATCCTTTACATTCCGTTTGTAATACTTTGATATTACTTTATATCGGTTTGTATTATTTTATCTTTTGCTTCTGCTGTGCATTTAAATTGTGTTGTTTGACTATGATGATATCAACTACGTCACGATACTCCCCACCGGGCCCACCGGTAATACATGTAAATATCGGGGTGTGACAGTACCCCAAGCCCGTATAAGGGAAAATAAGTTAAAAGTATTTACCTGAGCTTAAAAATGCAATTTATACTCAGCTGTATATCCTAATCAGCAAGTGCAAGTACCTTTACTGGGGCTCTTAACCTGGAATGAAGGTTTTTGATAACCTATTAGATTCCTAACGGGTCTTAATTAAGCCAATGCTTAGACCGGTTAGTTTTAAAGGAGGATATGGTTCAAAAACGCATGATTAAGCGAAGACCGGATTAGAATGTGGTTTAGACCCGACAAGCTTGTATACTTGTGTAATAAGGGTAAACTAAACACAATCTGGATTTTGAGATAAAAATGATAAGGTTTGACCCGTTTCGGCTAATTTATGCAAACTAGTTACATAAGCCGATCCGAACGCGAAAAGTGCATAACGGGTAACCACATGAGTCATGAACAGGTTTCCTAAGTTAATATGCCTTTAATATGTTGTGATATCAGTAGGATACCTTCCATTATGCCCAAAACGAATTTAAAACCAATTTATGCCCCGTAGGGGTATTTTGGTCATTTTAAAGGTTACAAGAGAGGTTAAATAATAATAATAATCTGAGGTCCTGGTCTGATATAATCAGTAAAATACTTAATTTAATAAGTTATATCAGTAGGGTATTACATATATGTGAAATTTATTATTTATATCCAAACCATGCACCGAAGGGGCATTTTGGTAATTTCACATAAGCTTTAATGGTCAAAATTAGAATTCTGAGTTTAAAACTTTTGCCTACTGTTTAATTATGAAAATTTACTAAAAATATCAGTAGGTGTCAAGTCTTATATATTTAAAATAGTTTCAATATATACTATGCGTTTAAAACGCGTAAAAAGACGATTTTAAGCGATTTCCGGGTTTTATAATGAAAGCTGATAATTTTATTATTCCAGAAGGCTCAAAATATTTTATTTATCATATAAGATCAGTAGAAAAAGGTTTGGTATCAAAATGATTTGTAAAACTCATTTTATAGGCCAAAACGGCAAAACCGACAATTACCGAATTAAGCTTAGAACCCTATGTTATGCTCAGCCTAAAAATAAATAAAAATCTTCAAAAATCCCAAAATATTATTTTATATCAGTAGGTAAAAAGTTTGGTATCAAAAATTGGGTTTAGATAGGCTATATGCTAATTACGCCGTTTAATTAGTAAAAAGCTTTTCATTTACGCTAATGAGCATAACTCCTAACCTAGACCTCAAACCGATGTCAAATTTTAGGGACAAGTTTATAAATCAGTAATGAAGGTCTCTATCCTCTCACATTTTCAAAAATTTCGTTTTAAGGTCAAAAGGGCATAATGGTCAACATTTAAGCATATAACGGGAACATGTAAATGAATAGGATAACTAAGGATCCAAGTTGTATAACCTCAGAGGGTTACACTAACCTATAACCTGGCCCTAAAGGAATCCCAAGGCATATCTAAACTAAGCTAAATCGGGTCAGAACTGAAAGTCAAAGCAAAAGTCAACTTTTGCGACTTTCGGTTCCGAACCGAGCCTAAACTTAGAATTGTCGGGTTGAACATGCTTAGACATGTTCAACTAATATTTACCAAGTTATTAAAGTGAGAAAACTGATTTTATGGCTTCTATATTAATGGTTATGAATTTTATTTAAAACTAACCTGTTTGACTTTTATTTGAGCCGACAATTTAACTAAGTAAACGTGGTAATTAGGAGGTGCCCTTTTGAGGGTTTAACACCTACCTAATTACGGTCACGTAGCCATGTTCGTTACGAACAATGGCTCAACCGTTTAAAATTCAAAGCGTTTATCAAAACTCTTGACTTTTCAGCTATAAACGCTAAACAATTAAACTAAGCACGAAAGGACACTTACAAAGGGTCCAAGCAAGGAGGTTTTGATCCTAAATTCTCAGGTATGAAGAGCAAGGTCTCCAACTTAGAGAATCCAGAAATCAAGTGTGAATGAGAATAAGACCAAGAGGGGTATTTATAGGTTTTTGAGAACCGTTAGGATCGTTTCTCGTAAACCGTGATTCAATCTGGAGTGTACAAATATCACCCATGGTTTTGGAAATCTATGGGTGCCCAAAATAGTCCCTAGATTGATTAAAAACCATTAACAAACCAAGAAACCAGCTGCTGTTTTGAAAATAGCTGTATTTGCAGATCTGAGGAACTCATGCGGCCCGCGTAAGAGTCAGCAAGGTCTTATGCGGCCCGCCTACAACCCACATCAGCAACATAAGTTTTAAAAATGGCAGTTTTGGTCCCTGTTTTGCATACAAGGTCATTTTTGGCAAATTAAAGGCCCGTTAAGCCATTTTCAAGGCTCTACAATAATGCCCAAACATAAGGGACATGAAACATGCTCAAAAATATGCCGGATGTCGGTTCGTTTGGCCGTACGGTCACGTTGTTCGTCTAATTACGACGAAACACGAACGGACGCGAAAAACGGTCCAAACTACGCGACGAATGGAATTTTAACAAGCCAAACACAAAAATAAAATATTTTAGTGCTTACATAAATTTTGGGTGCCCGGGTATATTCAGAATGTGAGATATGCGCGAAAGTGCAAACTTGTGCACTTTTTGACACTTTTAGTCCCTGCATGACTTAAAAGTTTATATTTGCGCACCAAACACCTCTAAGCCTATATCTAAGCTACATAAAGGATAATTAGGGCATGTTTAACTCATGGTCATATATTGGAAGGTCCGATAACATACGAATCGACATACTTTTGTAGTTTGACGCAAATAGTCCTTTAATCGCACAAAGTAGCGCGAAATGTCGTTTAATGATATCCAAGCCTTCCATGGCCCATAATGGGCATTCCCAGGCATGAGTTTAATTATTCCTACACTCTCGATCGCTTAAATGGTCACCAAAAGGCGTAGATTTAAAAGTTGACGCTTTAGGTCCCTCTATTGCGCGAACTTGCGCATCTCATCATTTAATAGCATTGAAGCCTCATCTAATCCATATTAGACATTCTTGAAAGTATTATTAAACATCATGATGCTTCGGGTTTGCTAAAAGGTCATTCAGAGGTATAATTAAACATACTGACACTTTTAGTCCCTCTAACTTGCAAAGTTGCGCGTAACTTTACTTATAGGCATAAAAACCTTAGTCGGCCAATGATTGGCATTCCCGAGAGTATAATCAAATATCATGAAGCTCCCGATTTGTTAAAAGGTCCCTCAGAGGTAAGAATTAACATTTTGACGCTTTTAACCCTTCATTGCGCAAACTTTTAATTAATTCCGCAAACGGCTACACTTGTTCGACAAGTAGCTCATTTGTGAATATAAATATCATAAGAGGGTATTTAGAAACTTATTTTAGGTATGCTAACACTTCCAGTCCTTTCATAATCAAAGTTTTCGATTTTTCAAAAAATTAGTCCCTTAAATTTACTATTTGACTTCATTAGGGTTTATTACACGTGTCAATACATCATTGGACGTGATTTTTACGAGGTGTTACATCCTCACCCCCTTAAAAGAAATCTCGACCTCAAGATTTGCTATGATGCTAGATGTACTTTTTGTCGCATAATGGACTCAACTTCTATAGCATATCTGGAGCCTCTCCAAGCTCCCAAGTTAACCTCTATAATAGGTACATGTATCCTTTTCGGAGCTTCTTACCCTGTCGATCCTCAATCGACGCAGGCTTCTCATCATATCATAAATCTGCATATCATTATGTGATAGTGCTTCTCGACTTATTGGTGAAACACATCCTTAAATCATTAGTGTGTAATGTATTGCGAGCTCCGCTAAGCTCCTTAAATAGGTTTTAGCTTATGAGCTATCTGATCTTGATACATTCGATTCCCTTGAATGATTCTATATATATTCAGAGCTTAACTAGCCTGATAATTAACAAATTGGCACACCCTTCCAGGGTGATATCTTTTGTTGAACCTTATTCCTTAACAAGAACTTAGAAGGGTTGCTACTTTAATTAATCCTTGATTTTCTGCCGAATACTGGCAACTTACAGATGATTATGGATTTGTTTGATCCTATTCGTTGTTTCAAGGCAACTTTCAGATCCTGATAATTGGACTTACCAAACTTTTGTCTAACAATAATTGTTTAACATTCCATCTATACAAGGTCTCCAAAGGAGCAGCCTTGATACTTATATGACAACTATTATAGAAAAAACTTATTTTAAGGTGAGATGGTTATTCCAACCACTGCTTAAAACTAATCTTAAGGAATAGCTAATCCTTGCCGTTAGTCGAACAAATCGACAATCCTGGGCAACTGATGGCAATTCTTAATTGTTGCCTAATTAGGGTTGCTGTAATCAATGCATAAGCAAAGTGAACCGTCTTTCTTAATTAACTATACCGAAATCTCAGAATATTGAGTTAGGCTATATGAATCCTCTATTTTAAAACTTACTTAATCAGGGTTTCGATTCCTCCAATGATGGTACTAGCCATTTTGGAGATAATAATACAGCCCTAAATGGGATATAAATCTTAACTCTACTTGCCTCTCAGGAGGTAAACAGGGTAATCTTAGGAGAAGATAATCAAGATACAAGGAGGTTACAGAGATTTTCCAAATCTCAGGCTCCAGTTCATCCATCCTTGCTTGTGTCAAATGAGTGACACATTTATGTTACGAGTCCACGAATTTCTTAATCGAAGACCTTTACTAGGACAATTACATTCTGGATATCTTCTTTGAATACCATTAGCTGACTTTAGTACCATATGACCATCGGAATATCTTTGTGGTCCCATGCATTAAACCTCCATACTGATCAGGCATGGAAGCAATCTATGGAACATATTAAGATACACCAATCCTCATATGGCGTTTTTATCGTACCATCTGGTATTCGTAACCGATAGAGATTAAAGAGATATCAACTATATATGCTGACGCACTTCCTCTAGAGAGAGGATACTTCTAAAATTCTACGACTAAAGGTTTCTGACAGAAACAGAAGAAATGGTTCTTATGATTTCGCCTGTAAGTTTTATCTTACACTTAATATCTGGGTTCTTACGGGAAAATTTCTAAAAGTTTGTTAAGCTTATGATCTTATGAGAGACTTAGCAGCACCTGAACCCAATCGTAACTCTTAGCAATAAAATCACAATAAGGGATTTATCTGGTGTCATTATTAATGTGAACTGCCTCTAATCATTCATCAGGAGGGTTAAACGCCTCCATTTTTAATCCTTTTAAGCCTAGCTGCAAAATCTTTGACAAATTTTAGGGCAGTCTCAGCTTTGACTGGTTATTTCTTAATCTATATAACGTGAGTAGCTGAGGTAGATCCATAATGGATTTATAATAAGCAGGATTTGAAACTTTAATGTGCCCTCTTATTGCCGTTACTAACCACCAATAATTATTGCATTAAGCTTAGATTTTGGGTAAACTGAATAGGGCACTATCTCAGCCAATGAATTAAAGTTTGTAACATATTGTCGACAGTCTAGAACTTTTATGGTGAGAGTCAGAAAATTCTTATTCCATCTTTTTCCATCTCGTGATGCGGATAATAGGTTTTTCTAATAAGGTCCTTAAAACTTGGACCATCCCATATTGTATAAGAGGATCTTTCTTGTGGACCTCATTAATGTCCTCACTAATCAAGGGTATTGCCATCGAATGACTGTGATGCATACCTCACCTTGTCCTTTCTAGCATAACCGTTGATACACCTAATGGTTTCTACTTCATCCAATAATTTCCTGCAATCGATGGTCCCTTTTTACTATTGTAGCCTCTTAACTTCCAAGAGAGGAAGTACTTTTAAGTACATCCTAAAAGAAATGGGTCTCCTTGCCATATATGATTTTGTTTAGTTTATTCTTCGCATTTGAAGTATGAATAAAGCTCTTCTCATGAGCAGCGACATGTGTTTTAGAGCAAGCAGCATTCGGCTTCTTGAACCTTTTTATGACTTTTCTCATAGCCTTTCTAACAGTTGCGTTAAATACCGTTTCGGAGATTAACTCCTTTAACATTGAGGTTCACATTTGGTGCACCGTTAACATTTGTCGCATCTCTAGCATCGCGACTATTGTTTGTCTCTTCTGAGTTTTCCATACTTGGAGCTTTAGTATTAAATACCAAATTCAACAAGTGCTTAGGCAATCCGTACCATGTGTCTCCTTGAACTGTCAAAGCCTCATCATAAGGAGTCTTGATAACTACTTGCTTCTTATCACTCAAAATATGGGCTAGGTTACAAGACTACCAATCCATTCCTATCACTATATCGAGTCCCTCTATTTTTAATGGAAACAAGGACAGCGGAAAAGAATGATTTCTAATGGATATAAAACATCCATCTAATATTGCTGAAGCAGTCTTTGAGGTACTATCGGCCAATTCTACTTTATACTTAACGCTTAGAGTTTTAACAGGTAGATTTAATGATTTACAAAATCTATTGTCTACGAAAGACTTATCTGAACCTGAATCAAATAATACTCTAGGATGAGCGTTATTGATAAAGAAAGTACCTGTTGTGACATTGTCATCCTGAATAGCCTCTTGAGCATCCATTTGAGAGCTTCCAGTTTTTGGTCTTCTTAGCCTCCCCAGGCTTCTTGGTTTTATTTGGGCAATTCGTCTTGATGTGCCCTATTTCATTGCAACCATAGCAGGTTGCGTCCTTTATGTCTTGGCACTCCAAGGTCTTGTGCCCTTCCTTATTACAAATCCCACAAGGCCTAGCTTGTGACTCCAAAGTGCATTTCCCTTTAGTTGCCTTCTTTGGGCAGCGGGTCTTTATGTGCCCCTTCTCGCCACAACCATAGCATGTGGCATCCTTCAAGTCCTTGCATTCATGGGTCTTGTGATACATCTCTTTACAGATGAAACATCCCCTGGTCTGCTCATAGAAACATTTTCCTAAGTGCTTCTTCCCGCAGGTTTTACATTTGGGTTTTGCCTCCTTTGGCTTGGACTGGTTATAGTTTGAACCGGTCTTACCCTTTTTGCAACCTTTATTTGGGGTATTATCGCACTTTCACTTATGATCCTTTAATGCTTGGTCCACGGCTTTGTTTACGGCTGTATCTAACATAGCCTGTAACTCGGTGCTTGTTAAGTTCAGTCTTGCATCATCATTCTGATCAACTGAATGATTGTGAGCTTCAGAGGAGTCAGCCATGGTGAAGCTTTGAAGGCTACAAACCAAGTAGTAATAATTTGTTTAATTATATAGTGAATTGTCGAATTTGATGATTAAATAGCCATGGTGCAAATAAACCATATAGGCCAATAGATAGTATTTAATTTATTTGATTATGTTTTGCCTAGATTTTTTTAAATAAACCATCTTTGGCGTTTAAACGGAATATATTCCTTCATATTTATTAGACAGGGGACATAAGTCACGATTGTCAATGTCGTACTGACATTTTATATATAGCACAAGGGCTTGTTCTAAAGGACTTTTTGATGGCATAGATGCCTTGTCACTAGGGAAATTTTAAAACATAATCGATGATTCATTTGGATCGGAAATTTCATAGTTCATTGTCTTGACAAGAAGTTATGAAATAAAACTATCTTTTTCATGTATACATCTTTACCCGAAGGTATTCATCCCAATGGATGTTTTGATGTGTTCATCATGTTCGATGTTTATTAGCCATGATTCCTCTTGATCATTTACGCTAAATAAGGGGTTTGGAAATTCCTAATATGAAGATGACAAGTGTGATTTTATCGCATCACTGTTGTCAGGAGTGTTAACATATTTTCAGATGTTAACAAGGATCTGAATTTCTTTTAAACAGGTCTTACCATCATAGCTAGGTCTTTAATGACATTCAAGCTAGGTTATACCTTTTAAGATTTTCTTTTAACATGTATACTGGCAGGAAATGAATGATATTTATTTTATTCAGGATTTTCATTATAATTATCCTAGATTTAATTAAAATATAACTATGGCACAAAAAGGCCAAGTCACAAGGGCAACTTTAAATTATAAACCATGATTTTGTAGAATCAAGGTATTTAGGCTTGAACGTTGTTCATTGCCTTTTCTTGACAGGGAGTTGTAGGCTACGACTGTCGTTTGTCTTATATAACAATGAATATGGCCCGTATGCATTACATTCCTAATGGATGCTTAATTCACAAAATAAGAAAGGATTTCGGGAGAATCCAGTATAAGGATGATTTATGCGATTTTATCGAATTACATTTGCCAGGAATGTTAACATGTTTACAGATGTTAACAAGGATTTGAATCTTTTGAATAGGTTCTACCATTTTGGCCTTGTCTGAAATGACATATAGGCTAAGTTGTACCTTTAAGATTCTTTTTAATATTTAACGCAGAACAATCCTAAATTGAGATATTAATAAGGATCTGAATCTAATTGAGGAACTGCCATCTTGGCCCTGTTCTTAAAATGACACATGGGCTAGGTCTTGTTCTTTTTAGATTTTGCCATTTTATTATAATGGTAGATCTTATAAAAGGAATGTTATTATTTCATATTTTATGTTCATATGCAATGATAAATAAATTTAGATAAAACATTCCAATGATTTTTAAAAGAGGTACAGAATTGCCCTAAACGGGACTTGAAAGGAATGATGTTGTCCATGAAGGGACTGAAAGATAAGTACGCCCTTATAAGGATTTACTAAGGAAACGAACTTCAGCAAAAGGAGTTTCTTCTTCATTTTATTTCTGAATGTTTTCTCCTTGGTTGCACGTTTATTCTAGTCGCAGTACAAAGCTCCGCATTCCTAGGCTTCGGATGGGGAGGATTTCCATTACGGCTTCTTTGCTTGGCGACGTATTAAAATATATAGAATTGAAAGCAATAATTCTCCGAATAGAGACGAGAGCATTCCTATGTTAAGTCTAGACTCAGAAGGTCAAGGAATGTGCTATTATGTCATTGAGATTAAACACAAAAGGCTAGTGTTTAATTCACTCAATGTTGGCTCTGATACCAACCTGTCACACCCCGATATTTCCACGTATTACCGGTGGGCCCGGTGGGGAGTATCGTGACATAGTTGATATCTTCATAGTCAAACAACACAATTTAATGCACAGCGGAAGCAAAGGATAAATATATTACAATCCGATTCAAAAGTAATATTAAATATTACAACGGAATGTAAGATGGTTCCACAGGTGGATCTTAAAAGAGAAAGATAACATTGTTCAACGGACTTTAGGCATCTAGAACTTGCGAGATTCCCTATTAACGCCCTGAGCTTCCAGCCAATTACGTACAGTACCTGTCACTTAATCTTTTTGGAAAAATACGTCAGTTTACACTCGTAAATACAATTAACTGACTCATTTTGAAAACATTTAAGAAAAATTGATTTGAATGCACATGGCATAAAACTTTTTATAACTTGGGATAATTATTTATATATAAACTCGTAAAAGAATTACATGTTCGTTATACGTTCAGTAGCCCGGATTGACACCGGGTTAAAGATTAATAGACACACCACATGATATAGTCCCGCGGCGAGTTATTCCCGAAACCGGCGGTTATACCTTATTATTTATTTATGCACTGTCGGGTGTACGCCTACACCCCGTGCTTAGGTCATGGCCATTTCTTAAAATGATACCAAGAATATCCGGGACATGGTCATTAACCCCCCAAAGGCTTTAAGCAAACAAAACAATTTAAACGGGACATTTCAATAATTTAACCTTCATACAATTAAAAATTCAATGCCCGACCAAGCGGTATTTTATATACCGTACCCCAAGCCCGTATAAGGGAAAATAAGTTAAAAGTATTTACCTGAGCTTAAAAATGCAATTTATACTCAGCCGTATATCCTAATCAGCAAGTGCAAGTACCTTTACTGGGGCTCTTAATCTGGAACGAAGGTTTTTGATAACCTATTAGATTCCTAACGGGTCTTAATTAAGCCTATGCTTAGACCGGTTAGTTTTAAAGGAGGATATGGTTCAAAAACGCATGATTAAGCGAAGACCGGATTAGAATGTGGTTTAGACCCGACAAGCTTGTATACTTGTGTAATAAGGGTAAACTAAACACATTCTGGATTTTGAGATAAAAATGATAAGGTTTGACCCGTTTCGGATAATTTATGCAAACTAGTTACATAAGCCGATCCGAACGCGAAAAGTGCGTAACGGGTAACCACATGAGTCATGAACAGGTTTCCTAAGTTAATATGCCTTTAGTATGTTGTGATATCAGTATGATACCTTCCATTATGCCCAAAACGAATTTAAAACCAATTTATGCCCCGTAGGGGTATTTTGGTCATTTTAAAGGTTACAAGAGAGGTTAAATAATAATAATCTGAGGTCCTGGTCTGATATAATCAGTAAAATACTTAATTTAATAAGTTATATCAGTAGGGTATTACATATATGTGAAATTTATTATTTATATCCAAACCATGCACCGAATGGGCATTTTGGTAATTTCACATAAGCTTTAAAGGTCAAAATTAGAATTCTGAGTTTAAAACTTTTGCCTACTGTTTAATTATGAAAATTTACTAAAAATATCAGTAGGTGTCAAGTCTTATATATTTAAAATAGTTTCAATATATACTATGCGTTTAAAACGCGTAAAAAGACGATTTTAAGCGATTTCCGGGTTTTATAATGAAAGCTGATAATTTTATTATTCCAGAAGGCTCAAAATATTTTATTTATCATATAAGATCAGTGGAAAAAGGTGTGGTATCAAAATGATTTGTAAAACTCATTTTATAGGCCAAAATGGCAAAACCGACAATTACTGAATTAAGCTTAGAACCCTATGTTATGCTCAGCCTAAAAATAAATAAAAATCTTCAAAAATCCTAAAATATTATTTTATATCAGTAGGTAAAAAGTTTGGTCTCAAAAATTGGGTTTAGATAGGCTATATGCTAATTACGCCGTTTAATTAGTAAAAAGCTTTTCATTTACGCTAATGAGTATAACTCCTAACCTAGACCTTAAACCGATGTCAAATTTTAGGGACAAGTTTATAAATCAGTAATGAAGGTCTCTATCCTCTCACATTTTTAAAAATTTCGTTTTAAGGTCAAAAGGGCGTAATGGTCAACATTTAAGCATATAACGAGAACATGTAAATGAATAGGATAACTAAGGATCCAAGTTGTGTAACCTCAGAGGGTTACACTAACCTATAACCTGGCCCTAAAGGAATCCCAAGGCATATGTAAACTAAGCTAAATCGGGTCAGAACTGAAAGTCAAAGCAAAAGTCAACTTTTGCGACTTTCGGTTCCGAACCGAGCCTAAACTTAGAATTGTCGGGTTGAACATGCTTAGACATGTTCAACTAATATTTACCAAGTTATTAAAGTGAGAAAACTGATTTTATGGCTTCTATATTAATAGTTATGAATTTTATTTAAAACTAACCCGTTTGACTTTTATTTGACCCGACAATTTAACTAAGTAAACGTGGTAATTAGGAGGTTCCCTTTTGCGGGTTTAACACCTACCTAATTATGGTCACGTAGCCATGTTCGTTACGAACAATGGCTCAACCGTTTAAAAGTCAAAGCGTTTATCGAAACGCTTGACTTTTCGGCTATAAACGCTAAACAATTAAACTAAGCACGAAAGGACACTTACAAAGGGTCCAAGCAAGGAGGTTTTGATCCTAAATTCTCAGGTATGAAGAGCAAGGTCTCCAACTTAGAGAATTCAGAATTCAAGTGTGAATGAGAGCAAGACCAAGAGGGGTATTTATAGGTTTTTGAGAACCGTTAGGATCGTTTCTCGTAAACCATGATTCAATCTGGACCGTACAAGTATCACCCATGGTTTTGGAAATCTATGGGTGCCCAAAATAGTCCCTAGATTGATTAAAAACCATTAACAAACCAAGAAACCAGCTGCTGTTTTGAAAGCAGCTGTATTTGCAGATCTGAGGAACTCACACGGCCCGCGTAAGAGTCAGCAAGATCTTACGCGGCCCGCCTACAACCCACATCAGCAACATAAGTTTTAAAAATGGCAGTTTTGGTCCCTGTTTTGCATATAAGGTCATTTTTGGCACATTAAAGGCCCGTTAAGTCATTTTCAAGGCTCTACAATAATTCCTAAACATAAGCGACATGAAACATGCTCAAAAATATGCCGAATGTCGGTTCGTTTGGCTGTACGGTCACGTTGTTCGTCTAATTACGACGAAACACGAACGGACGCGAAAAACGGTCCAAACTACGCGACGAATGGAATTTTAACAAGCCAAACACTAAAATAAAATATTTTAGTGCTTACATAAATTTTTGGGTGCCCGGGTATATTCAGAATGTGAGATATGCGCGAAAGTGCAAACTTGTGCACTTTTTGACACTTTTAGTCCCTGCATGACTTAAAAGTTTATTTTTGCGCACCAAACACCTCTAAGCCTATATCTAAGCTACATAAAGGATAATTAGGGCATGTTTAACTCATGGTCATATTCCGGAAGGTCCGATAACATACGAATCGACATACTTTTGTAGTTTGACGCAAATAGTCCTTTAATCGCACAAAGTAGCGCGGAATGTCGTTTAATGATATCCAAGCCTTCCATGGCCCATAATGGGCATTCCCAAGCATGAATTTAATTATTGCTATGCTCTCGATCGCTTAAATGGTCACCAAAAGGCGTAGATTCAAAAGTTGACGCTTTAGGTCCCTCTATTGCGCGAACTTGCGCATCTCATAATTTAATAGCATTGAAGCCTCATCTAATCCATATTAGGCATTCTTGAAAGTATTATTAAACATCACGATGCTTCGGGTTTGCTAAAAGGTCATTCAGTGGTATAATTAAACATATTGACACTTTTAGTCCCTCTAACTTGCAAAGTTGCGCGTAACTTTACTTATAGGCATAAAAACCTTAGTTGGCCAATGATTGGCTTTCCCGAGAGTATAATCAAATATCATGAAGCTCCCGATTTGTTAAAAGGTCCCTCAGAGGTAAGAATTAACATGTTGACGCTTTTAACCCTTCATTGCGCAAACTTTTAATTAATTCCGCAAACGGCTACACTTGATCGACAAGTGGCTCATTTGTGAATATAAATATCGTAAGAGGTTATTTAGAAACTTATTTTAGGTATGCTAACACTTTCAGTCCTTTCATAATCAAAGTTTTTGATTTTTTGAAAAATTTGTCCCTTAAATTTACTATTTGACTTCATTAGGGTTTATTACACGTGTCAATACATCATTGGACGTGATTTTTACGAGGTGTTACAATTTTACATGTTTGGATTCTCTGGGTTCGAGTGCAAGTACACTCCCTCCTAATGCATATCTTAATCATTTTACATGTTTGGATTCTCCGGGTTCGAGTGCAAGTACACTCCCTCCCAATGCATATCTTTAATCATTTTACATGTTTGGATTCTCCGGGTTCGAGTGCAAGTACACTCCCTCCCAATGCATATCTTAATCATTTTACATTAATCTTTGTCCCTTCACTCGGGCTCATTATCCTAATATAATACGCTTTCGTCACTCGGCTGTACGTTTACATTATTATCAAATATTTTGCTTATCTGATTCATTTCGGTACTTTTTGATTTGTCCCACTCACCCCGTCCTTACTACATTGGATGTAAGCATGTCCATCATAAAAAGTTCATGGTACTACGTGCTCACCACTTACTTGGCCAGAGTAAGCGATCAACACCTAGTATACATGACCTTTTTAAAATTTTCACATTACACCCCATGTAAGTAATGCCTCTATTTGTTTCTCTTGGAAACAATATCCCGGATAGGTTTTCTATTCGGGTTTTTCCAAGTTTTCAATCTACATATGCAACTTTCAATCTCTACGTATTTGTTGCATATTACTATTTGTGCAATCAAATTTTAAAATGTGCACCTGGTAATGCTTGCACTGACAAGCTTCTCTTGCCATTAGCCTTGTTCGCGATCGCTACGCGATTTAGGTCCTTGATGAACATGTTCTACTTGTCATACTTTGGACCGTTCCTCCATCAAGTCCGCAATTTGTTAGACTCCCGCTATCTTTAGATGCGAGTGTCCTTCAACTAAAACATTTACAAGAGTTAATAATACCAACTTCAATAATCGCCCGTATTATAATACAAGGCTTTTTCTACTATATGCGCCAATGCGCGTATTTTCGTCAACTATATCAATCATTTTAATTAGGGTAACGTGTATTACACGATAACCCTATGTGTTATTTGCAACACTTTAACACGCTAAACCATTAACATACATGTACTTACCGGATTTGCGATCAAGGCTCGAACCGAACACACTTTATTCTTTAACCATGAGCTCTGATTACCAACTTATAACACCCGTCTCAATTTATCAAGATTTTAATAATAAGATATACATTTTAAATTTCTAAAATGTGACTTTACAAAAACTTGTCATACTAACACTCCCATATGTTTACAACATTTCGAAAGCATGTTTATAAATGTTTACATAATTCACTTTTAGCAAAACAACTCAAGATTTGACACAGAAGCTTCATTTAACGTGTGTTCGGTTCTTGCTCGCCACTTGATCTTCATCCGGGACTCTCGACATTCACCTATGATCAAAACCAACTTAGAAGTCAGTTTTGATAGTTAAATAACAAGTACAACAAGAAAATTGGGTTAAATAATCGAAATAAACCAAAAAAACATAATTTTCAGCGTTTTAGGCCGTCGCTACGCGCGACGGCAAAGGGGCATGGCCGTGGCGCGACGCCACGGTCTTGTTTCGACAGAATGTTGATGCTGGTGCTGCATAATTCCCAGCATGACTCGATTTCACGGAAACGAGCATAACTCTCTCGTTTTTAATCCGTTTTACCCGATTCTTTTTCCTTCGCGCTCGTAATTTAATTCTCCATCTTATGGAGTTAAAATCCAACATCCGGCATAATAAATCTTGAGACTTCTAAGCCTTCGACTCATTACCTTTTTTCCGAAATTTAACCCGTTTATGCATTTATCAAACAAACATATTTGTTTGATCCTTATTTCACATGCACCTCTTCAATTTAATATTGTCTAACATATTAGGTTCAAATCACGGGTTTATATAGCTTCTTAAACCCATTTTCGCTCATATGCTTATTTTGACCCGTTAAGGGTATTTAAGTACATTTTAAACATGATTCGCTTTCATTTGTATCTAGCTTTATATTCCCACATTTCTTACCAAGTAATCTTCCACCACAACTATATTTGTGGTGGATTTAATGTGGAGATCTATATATTCCGAGTTTTATCCCTCGGACTATCATTTTACGGCAAAGACCCATATAGAGTTATTTGACTCAAAGATTTGCATATTTCGCTTTTTATACTTATTCCAAGTATCTATTTGATCACAAAACTCATTTCTAAACAACCCTTAAGGGTCGTTTGCTCAATTTCACTTATAAGGGCATTTTGGTCACTTTTACCCCTCCTATTACGACGAAGGACTTTTAAAGCCATGTTCGACCAAAATCCCACTTTTAAAACTATAATCTTGTTTAAAAACCATTATATTTCTAAAACACCATAATCATAACTCAATTTATTCGGTTTACCACAAAGATAACCGAATATCTATATTTTATCCTTGTCTAGCTCTTACAGAACCTCAAGTTCTACATGATGAGTTAAATCATTATACAAACCTGGCTCGGATCAATATATTGACCCGTTTCGATACCTTGCCTTAGTGGCCGCTAAGTAATAGCGATGTAAACATCCATGTGCTATTTATTCCTAAATCACACAACTCGACAAACCATTAGTCAATATTATTAAAGGGTGATATTTTCACCTTTTGACCCGTTTGGTCCAAATGACCATGAATCTTTATGAGATGATATTTATTACCATCTTATATATATGACTCGCTCCGGTTTACACCGTATAGTCTTTTTACTTATAAATCATTTATTGATTCTTTTGACACATTATCACTTACGCTATAAAGTGTCTTTCACAACTAACGGTTATTATCAACAAGTGACCAACTGCCGTTTTACCCTTATTATTTGCAATGGTTTACCTTATAAGGTAACCATTTAAAAACTCGTTATCTTTTAGGCATTCATGACTAATTAACCGCATTAGTTCCTTTTTATCCATTAAACGTGATTTATGACCATTGTCTTTTGTTCCGGACCTCACTTGCCATGTCAGAACATCATAATTTAAAACAAGACTTACTATTCACGACCTATCAAACCAATAGGTATTAAATAATTAGAGTGTAAGTTTTACTTACCTTACATCCAGATTCTGCTTTTCCGTCATTCTTGCTTTGTTTGACCCGCTTCGTTCCCAAGCTTTCACCTAGCTTGTTAATCGTCAAACTTTCATTGTAAATTGTAAGATGGTTAGATTAGTCATATTTATTCACGACTATTCCATCCTACGCTCTTTATGTCAAAATTATCATTTGATCATATCATTGGTCATTTTGACTTTAAAAAGTCAAATGGCCTATTAACACAAATAATTTACACGAAGTAGCTCGACTATCCGTTTAATTACTTGGCCAATTATCCGGTATCGTCATTCTTATGTTACCGGTTAAATCACTTTAACACATGATGCTATCAACATCTTTCTAATCAAGAATAATTCATCATCTCATCATATCATACTAAACTTATTTCATATTAAGTATGATTTATATACTCAAACACACAATTTGTTCAAGTATTTCCTGATTACTAACATGCATGATGATTCTAATCATAATCATATCATCAAATCCATCTTATGACTAATACCCACTTAGCCTAGTGTGGAAATTCATTCAATCATTCAATTCATATCATGTTATGCATGATTTTCACTTAGGGTTTTGTTACTAAACATGTATACATCACTAATTCAGTCCTAATTTCTACGATTCATACAAAAAATCGCATATAGTGATGTTCATCCAATTTTTACAACTTCATGTAACAACAAAATTTTACATACCTTTTGATCCCCTCGACCTGGTGATCATTTGTATGTATTCGTGCCTTTGATTCAAGCCCGATTTGGCCTTCAATTTGATTGATTTTGTGCATGCTAGGGTTCAATGTAGAGAACCCTTTTTCTCCTGTGGAAATCTCGACCAGAACACACACTATAGTGTGTGTTGTGGTGTTTTATTTTTAATAAATTAAAAACCATTTAAGTTCTTTGTCAACTTTGGTCCCTCCACTTATTCAAGTTTTATAAAGGGTGTTTTAACCAAGTTTTCTTATTATTTTAAAACACTTAACTAACTAGGTTGATATTCCTAGTTACTTAGTGGGTCCCGGGAGTTATAACCCGTTTTATTTTAAGTCCCGTTAACTCGGGCTCTTATAAACTCAATTCCTTAAAACTTTGATTCGCTTGTATTTAATATTAGGATTTCTTATTTAAATCCAAATATTTACCGGGTTATTTTTACTACTAACGGTACTTTACCCGTCTTTTAGTATTAACGGAGTTTGATTACCAAACCCGTTTTCGGGGTGTTACAGGCTGCTCCCTTTTCGACAACTAAGATGTACGGGCCGTTAGGGTTTTGCACAAAGAGGGGTGTTGTGGTCCTTCCATGAAGGAAGTTTAATTTTGATTTTCCTGACTAAGATGATGTGGACGGTAACGATGTTGGTCAAGCGGTGAAGGTCTGGGACGGGCACGCAGCTGTTCAGTGAAGGGGAACACACTGTTAGGGTTTTCTTGTCGAGCAATATGGTTACAGTTGGGTTGTGATTCAACAAAGTGTCGGTTGGGTTGTGGTTCAACAAAAGTTACGGTTGGGTTGTGGTTCAACAAAGTTATGGCTGGGTTGTGTTTCAACATTTGCAGGGTTTGGCTCCCCTTCATGTATATGCAAATGAATGTGGAATTCGTTATCACCATCTACCATCTGAATGACTTGTGAGGTGAGGTGAAGATGTGAAGATATATTGGTGTGATAGGTGGTATTTATAGAGAGGAGAAGTGTAGGGGTAAAGATTAGAATACTACTAAACATAAACTGCTGATACAAAAAACGAGAATAACATTCAAATAAACACAAACCAGATGAGGATTATGACATAAAGTGCTGATACAACAAACGAAAAGAAACATTCAACTAAACACCACTACAACAAACATCTTGCAACAAAGTGAACAACCCTATTTCCAATGACAATCACCTCTAGATGATAGTTCTGAGTATGTCTCTTCTCTAGAATATGGGTTGTGCCAAACACAGGACCAATCTTCTTCTTCTTCTTCTTCATAGTTCCAAGCATCCTTCAGGACTTCTGGGTCGTAATCCTCCACCGGGTTAGGGTTGAAATCAAACTGCTGTGTGTCATCATCATCACCTTTTTTAACAATGGGAATTTCTTCAACCTGTTTTTTCCTAAGAACGCCCCTCTGTTTCACCGGTTGATGATTCACAACAGCACCGGAAGACGAACCTTCTTCCTCGACAGCTTCTGATTTTTTCGATTTCTTTCCTACCTCCAAATCAGGTAGCATTGGTGGTAGTTCCCATTCCAAACAAGCATGGATGTATTTTTCACTCATGCAGTTGTTTTGGAAGTAAGAGAATGGAGGTAACCGTTTCTTACCATTCCGGTTATCTATTACAGAGAAGTTGGTATTGCAGAGAAGAGGGATGAGGACCAATGGTGAGATGTGGTAACAGTTTTCCATGGGTATTTATAGAGAAAAAATAGGCAAATAATAAAATATAAGGAACATGCCGCCAAATAAGTAGGTAGCTTTCTAGCTGGACATGGTGTCGTTTAGCGTTCACCGCTCCACTATAAATATTGACTCATATCCCCTTCTCGAATTACACCAAGCACACACAGTAAGGTTTTACCACATAAAATGGGGGACCAGGAACACTCGTTCTTGGAGATGGAGGAAGTTCCCGATACCCCCCTGAAAAGATCCCCAGAAAGACACACTGGTATTATTACCCAACAGAAGAGTCTAGATCGTGGTCAAAAAATGTAATGGCATTCTATCATAACGGCGATTCTTCTTTCAGTTATAGCAGATTCCTTGGAAGGAGAGAACTCTGATTCGAGTTTTGGGGTGCCCTACTTGGATACGAGAACTACGGTTACTTGTCGGCACTGGTAAGGAGTTTAAATATAGGTTTTGCAAAAAAATATGTTTTATTCTTATGTTATATAACTGTCCACCTTGTCGCATGTGTGTGGTTGGGTTAATAGAATGATGAGGTTTAGATGGATTTTAATAAAAAAATCTAAAAACCAGAACAACTATTTCCATGGACGATTCTCCCACCGCAATTCCTGGACCTTCTGGGTGAGAATCCGAACCACTGTGCGTTACCTTTTGCCATCGGATTAAAGGAACATTACCCTCCATTTTGGGACATCGATATGGTAACACTTAACGTTGTTTTTTTTTAAACCAAATATTTTTAAATTATAATTTTTAGTCTCAGGTTTATATTCCAATATGTGTTGACCTACAAGACTGTTTCATGGTTCGTGTTGATATGCGGGCACTTCACCTTACCTTGTATTTTACTGGAATGTGTGCTTCAAGTGGTTCTGATGGGTCAAGCTTGATTCAAGTTTGGGTGTACCCAACCCTAATAAAATTTGAATCGTTATTCAAAACATTTTTGGACCAAATCTCGTACTGGGAACATTCTGGACGCCCATACGTGGAAAACACAATGGTGACACATACTTAAGTTTGCCAACATGAGAAGGAAAACCCAGGACCTAATTCAGGGCTGTTAGTTTGTATGTTGTTGACTAAACTGGTTAATGACGAGGAGCTCAGGATTGGGGGAGATCTTGACGAGGCTTGCGCGGAATATAGACGGGAGATGGCAGATGAGTTTTATGCAGCTCGTTTTTCACCTCCAAACGTGTAATAAAACATGAAATGCTTTATCGTATTTGTATTAGGTTTAAATTATTAAATAACCTTATCCGAGACTTTTTTATATAGAAAAGCCAAAAATGGCTTTTTGGCCCGTTTTGGCCCCTCCAAACGAGGGGAAACGACCTCCGGCGAGACGACGCCACTGATCCACATCCTTAATCACCTAAGCATATAACATGGAAAAACCCGGTGACGGTGATCGGCGACGCACGGGTGAGAAAACAGACTCAGGAAAGGCCAGGCTGGCCTTTTTTTTGTAAAAAAGCCAAAAATGGCTTTTTGGCCCCGTTTCCCCCCCCCCCCCCCCTCCAACGAGGGGGAACGACCTCCGGCGAGACGACGCCACTGGTCCACGTCCTTATTCACCCTAGCATAAAACGTGGAAAAACCCAGTGACGGTGACCGGCGACGCACAGGTGAGAAAACAGACTCAGAAAAGGCCAGGCTGTCCCTTTTTTGTAAAAAAGCCAAAAATGGCTTTTTGGCCCTTTTTCGCCCCTCCAAACGAGGGGAAACGACATCCGGCGAGACGACGCCACTGGTCCACGTCCTTATTCACCCTAGTATAAAACATGGAGAAACCCGGTGACGGTGGCCGGCGACGCACCGGTGAGAAAACAGACTTAGAAAAGGCCAGGCTGGCCCTTTTGACAAAGTTGTCAAATGCAACAATATGAAAGCTTTTAATTTTATTTTAAAAATAGTACGAAAGTACAATTGATAAACCTAAAAAAATATTCATCCTACATACAACGCCATTTATAAAGCTCGTTAGCCATGTGGCGTCGGTAGCTGATACAAGCCTCTTCTACGTCACTGTCTACAATGAGCGACTTGCCTCTTACAAGGTTCTCCATCATCATACAAACAAGTACCCCTGAATTAGCAATGTTACCATTGTCCTGAGGCACAACTTCTTGAATCAAACCAAATGAAACTTTTTTGTTTGTGTAGTATTTCGAGCTTCGCCAATAGTGGATTTGGTCAAGAAAATGCTTGAAGAAAATTAGAAAAATGTCCATGACATGGTCAACCAGCCGTCGTTTTTCATTTCCACATCTTTGATCAATCCAATATTGTGTTATTTCCATGTTAAACATATCAACATGAATAGTAACCAGACCTCTTGCTTAATCCATATTGGAATATACAAATAATCAACATCCCAAAATGGAGGATACGGTTCCTTCCTTCCCGCCATGTCTAACGTGCTTATACAATCTTTCGTATAACACACGTCTTCATAAAATTGCAGAGGTAAAACTGTCCAAGGCAATTTCCTTGACGGGTTCTTCAAAAGTTTAAACTGTCGTAGCCACATTAGCCTTAACGTCCACGCTTGAACATGCTGCCAAAATAATTTTATATATAATCAGGGATTTGTATAAAAAAAATTTATAATGGTAGGATTGGAATTATAATGTCATTTAGGCATCCATTAGATTCGTAGCCTAGTAGGCTACCCCAAAAGCTTCTAGGTAGCTGTTTTTTCCTCAAAAAGCGAGAATAACAAAAAGGGGAATCCCCGTTTAGGTAAAATTCCACAACATCCTTTGACCATTTTTCGGTCTCGTCGGTTGGAAATGCAAAAAAATTTCTTTCGGAGGGTTGTCAGCCGGTTTACTAGACTGAGCGGATGACCCAGAGTTATGTAGGATAACGTTTCGGGTCGGCTTGGAAGAAGACGAGGTGTTAGAACGACCGATTGGACGTCTTAATTTGTTTAGAATCGAGCTTTAGTTTTTCTCGACAACATGCGAATTGTCTTGTTCATCAGCTACTTGCTTGTCACCTTGGTTTGCCATAATTGAGAGATGTGGGTGCGTTTTTGTGGAGTTGTCATACTTGATGGTGGGGGTTTTATAATGGGTGGAAGTTGAATTAAATATCAATTTACTATTTCTTTTAAACAATTTTTGGGCTTTTACTACAACTATTTTTTAATATTATAAATCATTTATCAATAAAATAATAGTACAACATATTGCATCATTAACTACAACAAAATAACATGATATATTAACGTAAAAATATATTACATTCTTTCAAAGTTAACTACTGGTCATTGGTTGGAAACAGGTTCAGGTTCAAGTCGTCACCCCAGTTTAAGGGGTTTAGTTCAGGATTTTCATACCGGCGCCGATGATCTTCGTGACTTTGGTGATGAGCAAAGTACTGATAATCCGTTTGGCTGTCCAACATAAAGGACATGACCTGTGACGCGGGGGTAGTAAAGCCTGGCTCACTTCTGTGGGGGTCCACAAGTTGATTGTTGTTTAAATCCAAAGGATTTTCGGTTAAAGCCAATAAGTCGTTTATGTTATACTGTCCCTCGTTGCATGTCGTAGTATTGTTTGCGGCTAGATTGACACCGTCAAACGTGTTACCAACATTTTGTGCAGCACTAAAGTTTCTACCATAATTTTGATTTTCATTAAAACTAGATCCGGATCCCCCCTGTTTCGTAATTCCTGCCCCAATATGATGTCCCCGTCTCTTGCATGTTTCCACCACCATGTCCACGACGTCGTGGCCTTCCAAACCTCTGAGTGCGAGGGTATGAAACAAGGTCCACCGGCTCTTGTGTCAGATGAGTCGGATACTGTGTGTAATCTGGAACATTCGACATATCAAGGGCCTGATACGCCGCACCCTGAATGAAGTCCAGATCATAAGATCGGTGTATCACACCCATTGTCTCCGACTGAAAAAAAAATTAATAGTTTAATTTTATTTAACAATAACTTGAATAATAATAAAGGTAAATATACCATCATTTGGACTCGTGCTCCTTCATCTTGGTAGCCACTCATAGGGACAGATTGTAACCGTGGGTTAGTCAAATATAGCACCGTATGCTGCATATACCACGCCATATAATCATTGGCAACGGAATAAGATGTCATTAATTCTCTGTTTACCACGTTTGCATGGCGTTGGTCCCAACCACAAACATACGGATCGTGACGAGATCTCCAGTTCCACCCGGTTTTCCCAATACGGTTTAAGGAATGAAGCCTGGCATGCTCAGAAATACTTATGCTAATTGGAGCTGGTATATACTGAACCATGCCAAACTGTCTCATAACGCGCTGCGGATAGTGATGCTCAACAACCTTGAAGTATAACAGAGGGCAAGCGGTCCTCCAAATTCCCATACCACTCCTACATACTTCGGGGAGTCTATCCACAAATTCGTCGTACGGTCTCTAGTTAACCTGAAACAAAAAAAATTCAAACTTTAGCAAGGTGGTCAAAATAACTTTTATATGACTACAACTAAGTAGCATAGCGTTGCCTCGTTCAAAAATTGTAGTTGAGATCTATATGTTTTGAGGCAATGTGTCGGAACGTCTGTACAGCTTAGGCTCCCCTTCCAGGTAAATAATAAGTTAACATAATATAATCTACCTACCGAAGTTGAATATTTTTAAAATTTTAAACTTTAGTATTGTTAGGATCGGAGGCTCTCATGATTGTGCTTGTTTGTGTAGATTGAATGATCAATGAAAATGAAAACATGTAAATGGCAGCGGAAATGAACAACAAACTTTGCATACACAATCAAAGTAGAAAATAGTTTGATAAACACATGATTTGCATTAGTTAAAATATTACAAAGTCAATATAAAGATTACAAAGCATGCTTACAAACTAAGCTCCCCCTCAGCCTGATGCCCCAAGGTTGGATTGCTCAAGATGAAAGGATTGAATTGAGGAGAAGAACTCACTCAAGACGAATCAAATGTAACAGTACAGAGTACTGCTCCATTTATAGACAAACCGCTGAGGTATCTCAGCTGAGGTCACCATGAAAGCGACGTCTAACAGCCTAACAACCTGTATCTACTGTTCTTATATAAACACTGCTAAGCCTAACAACTGACAGTACATAAGACAGATGATATACTAAACTACTGCTCTCTCTTTTCATCAGTGCTTTCGTCAAGGTTGATCAGTCCTTGATAGGGCAGTGCTTTGTCATCAGCAGTTTGTACCAGCAGTGCTTAGTTTCCAGCAGTCTTCTAGACTTCATCAGTAGTTATGCAGAGCAGCAGTTGTATCTGGGCAGTGGATATAAGACCATCAGCTGTTGTAATCACGTTCAAGGGAGAAGACTTAGTGTAAACAGCTGCTTATTGTGAATCCACTGTTGTGACCAGGTTTTGACTTTCATTGTCTGTTCCTCTGGTAGGGTTCAATCCCAACAATCTCCCCCTGGAACAGATAATGCCAAAACCTGTCATTATTCTGGATCTTTATTCCTCATCAGTAGTTCCTTTGCAAGTCTTTTAAATTCTTCTTCAAATTCTTTGGAACTTGTGGCATCCTCATCCCTGCACAGTGAAAGTTCAAAGAGATCCTGCAAATCTTCAACACTAAGGCCTAGTGCTTCTTTCCTTGATATATACTTCACATCGCCATTGGATCTGACCAGGGTCAATACGTGGGTCTTTTGATCAGACATCCACATTAGTACTTTCAAACCCAATGGGTTTCTTGAGAGAGATTTATTTGCTGATGAGCTTTGAGATATTGGCCTTGAGAAAAATTGTAAAGCAGTATCCTGAACTTCAGACATTCTTTTGAAATCTTCTATGACTTCATTTGCTGCAGCTATGTCTTCTGCAACTTCTTTATCAATCAGCTCTTGTCTTTGTTGTTGATCAAGCTCAATGTCTGGGATATCTGCTGAAATGTGTGGTGATGCAGGCTTTGTTAACACCTTCTTAAAAAGGTTTTGAAGTTTTTCAGAGCTTTCTTCTTTTAGACCCATTTTCATGATGGATTCTGTGAAGTACTCAACTTCCTTTTCCTTTACCTCTTCACTGGTCAGCTGTTCTTTTTCTTCTTGGTTCATTGATCTGAACAGTGTTTTGAGGTTTTCAATCTGCTGTTCAAGCTTCATCATTTGTTCATGCTTCTTTGAAGTGCCTGAAACAGTTATCTTCCTTTTCTTTAGCCTTTCATAGGCTTCATCAATTTGCTGCTTTGACCATTTTGATATGGCATTGGCAGTGCCCACTTTTGCATCCACCAACTCCTGTTTCTTTCTTTTATACTCAGCTGTTAGGTCAGAGATGAGCTTTTTGTATTTACTCCAATTTGGAGCATTTTTCTTCTTTCTAGGATCTTTCTTGATTCTATCAATCCTATCAGCTTCATGCTTTAAAGCCACTATTGGCCATTCTTTAAATTGGTTTTCTTCAGCAGGATAAAATTTTTCTTGCATTATGTATGCAAGAAGTTTTCCTCTCATCTCTTTTCGTTGTTCTGCCTTTTCTTTGCTCAGCTCTTGTGCAAAATCTTTTATTTGTTTGACTTTTGTGAGCAGAAAATCCAATCTTTCAGCAATGGCTTCATCACCTTGACCTTTACATTCAACCTTGGCTCTTATCTTAGCCTGTCTTACTTTGAGCTCAAGATATTCATCCATGTCTTCTGGAACCATGAAGCCAACGAGTGAAGAAAATCTTCTGTTTGAAGGATAATCATCAGTGTAGAATTACCTCATCTCATTTTTATAGCTTCCAGTTCTAACGGATATCTTGCAGCAGTGGGATCATATTGGTCCTCATCTGGCTGAGTAAGTTTTCTTTTTCTGGTGTAGAGCTTTGCTGGTTGTGATGTGAGACTGGTGGAAACAGTGGAAGATGACTGACTAACAGCTGTTGAAACAACTGGTGTTTCAACTGCTGTTGTCATTACAACTGCTGATATGTCAGCAGATGTCTTCTGCTTTTGAGCAGGGGATGGAGGTGGTGAGATAGTTTTTGATGGTGGTGATGGTGGTGGTGAATCATCAGATATGATAACCCTTCTCCTTTTTATTGTAGGAGAGGCTGATGATGTCTTGGGTGGCTCAATGGTTTGAATGGCAGTGGTTTGTGTTTGACTAACAGCTGTTGAAGCAACTGGTGTTTTAACCACTGTTGTCATTACAACAGATGTTATAACATCTGCTGTCTTCTGCTTTATGGCAGGAGGCATTGGTGGTGATATGATTATAGATGAAGATGGTGGTTGAGCAGTGGCTGTGGTGGTGTGTGTTGATGAGGTGGCAGCTGTTTGGCTACTGACAGCAGTTTTTGTAACCACTGCTGTATCAGCTGTTTGGATAGAGGTTTCAGATGTTGAATCTTTTGAAATTTTAGATGGCTGTTTTCCTTGTTCTGGTTCAACATACAGACCATCTTCAATTCCCTTTTTCTTCATATTTTTGACATTCTCCCCCTTTTTGGCATTATCTGCAAGGGGGTTATCCATGAAAAGGATAGTAGATGGAACTTTTCCAGGAGTGCTTTGGAGATGAGCCTTGATAGCTTTGATTTCTGCTTGAGTATCTTTAAATCTTGACTCCACCATGTTTGTCAGCATTTTCACATGTATCTCATGCTGCTGATCAGCCATCTGTTTCTGTTTCTCAAGCATGGGTTGAAAGATATTCCAGAGCTCATTTGCTGCAAATGCTTGTGGTGGAGCAGGTGCTTGAGGTGGAACAGCAGTGGATTGTGCTTTTTGAGCTTTCAGAATCTCTTGCACCATATCCTTTATTTCAGCAACTGAGGTTTCCAGTTTTTCAACTCTGTCCGTCAATTCCTGATATTTTGAATCATCACCTACTTTAGTAGGATCATCTGAATCCCCACCAGCAGTGGTTGTATCAATGTGTGACTTAGGAACTGAGTCCCAAAAATCACCCATTGATGCCCCTTGTTCTTGGTACTGGGGACTTCTTTCTTCAGCACTTGATAATCCTTTTATGGTACCAGTGGTTAAAACAAACTCACTGGTGGTTATCGAAGGTGCTATAGAAGAAATTGCCTTCAAGGGAGTCTTATTAATGAAACAACTGTCCAACTGAAGATCTGTTGATCCATCAGTTGTAGTTGCTGCTCCACTTGAACTACCACCGAGAGTTACTTGTAACTCAGGGGGTGTAACCTCCTCAGTTGTTGCTGGGATAGCAGAGGTATAAGCATCAGACCCAGTCACTTGTGGGAGTATACTCTCAGTGACAGGTGATAGAGAGGAACTGGTTTGTGTCTGAGCTATAACAACTGCATGCAACAAAGGTAGCATGGATTGTGGTAATATCATTGGTGAGGGTGTGGGAGTTGAAAGAGATATGTCCTTGGGATCAGGACTGAGGAAGATGGAACCGATTGAATCCAGAGCTTCATATTGTGGGGTCCCTGTGCTTACAACCTGATCCTTTTGTGAGGATGCAGGAGGAGTTTTAGGCAAAGGTGGAGATCTTTCTACCAACTGCTGTGAGGAAGTAGCAGCAGTGGTTTGTGGTGATATTTGTGTTGTCACAGGCAGTTGCTCTGGGATCTCATCTTCCAGAGTTGCCTTTTTCTTGGGTTTGGTGGGCTTTTTGTATGATTTTCTTTTGGTCTTTTTGGTAATGTCAGTTGTGGGTTTCAAAGCAGTGGTAGTGCTGCTATGATCACCTGGAGCAGTGGGCTCAGCAGCAGATGTCTGAGGAGCAGTGGCAACTGCTGAAATCTGCTCAGACACCTCTGCTTTTGTTTTTATTGGTGCCATCATTCTGGAAAATGTTTCTTTCGTTAAACCTTTTATTTGAAAATGGACACCTTGTTTAAGCAAATTTTCATTTTCTTTTTCAAATTTTTGTTTGAAGTAATAGCTCAGAAATCTTGGAAAAAGTAAAAATGATTTGCTATCAACATTTTTTATCAAGTCATTGAAGATCTCCTGGGAGTAGTTGTAATCTTTATTGTTCAAAATAGCATAGCCCAGGCATTGAATCTTCAATGGTATTTCATTAAACGCTGTTGTTTTATTTGAAACACAACTCAAAAGAGTGTGAAATAAAAACCTGGGCGCAGATGGGAAATAACCTTTTTGTAAGGTATCTACCTTTGATTGTTCTGCATATCCCCTTTTCAGAAAACCAGCTTTTAACTCGTTTTTGTCAAAGGAAGTTTTACCATTTTGATCATCGAGTTTGAAGACTTCTGAGATTGATTGCGGAGTGATTTGAATCACTTTACCCTGTATCGAGGAGTTAATGGCTATGACTTTATCGTCTTGTTTTTCAAGCGTCGCCTTTTTCCAGAACTCTCTCTGGGTTTGCAAGTAAATGGGAGCATCTGCTGTCAACAAAGTTTTATACTTTGATGCAGATAATGTATCAATGATGAAGTCGAATGTGTGGTTATCGGTAGGTTTTGTGAGCAAACCCAGATAATTATGAGGAGATTTGTATGGTATCTCGATGGATTCTTCGGCCGTTTGAGCGACCTCTTTTGAAGATGATGGTGATTTTGGTTTAGATTTTGATTTTGATTTTGACTTCGTCATTTTGATGAAGAAGAATCGGAGAGTGATTTAGGAAGAAGGGTTGGAAACTGCTTTGAGAAGAGAACTTTGGAATTCAATTCGACAGTGTAAAACCCTGTTTGGGGTTTTGATCAGGGTTTTATTTAGGGAAAAAGTGATCGCTGATGTGGCAGCGGTTATTATGATCTAAAGGCTAAAATGTAACACATCGAAAATTCGCGTCCTATAATAAGTTGACACGTGTCACATGTTTGAACGTGTGAAAGAATGTTATGAAAGGACTAAAGTTGACAATCATGAAAAGTATGTGAATATACGAGTTCTAAATGTCAAACAGTGAATAAATATATTGTACATTAACCCTACATGATGTTTATAACATCAAACGAATAAATCATGGATCATGCGAAGCTAAAAGTGAGAGATTACAAACTACAGGGGTTAAATGTGTCAACATGTTTAAGTTATACCTCTGAGTGACCTTTTGACAAACCCGGAGCTTTGTAACTGTTAATTATGCTCACTAGAATGAACGATATAAATTTCATAAAGTTTCGTTATCATATGAGAAAGTTATGATCAAATTCGTGTGCGAAGGGTTAAAGCGTTAACGTTGAAAGTTATGACTTTTCGGGTTAACCAGAAATGTCCAGGGACTTGGCAAAGTGGGTACAAGTCTTAAGGCCCTTGTAGATAAATAATAAGGGGTCAAATTGCAAGAAATAAGCTAGTTGACCTTTCGAAGAGCCAAGGGACGAATATGCGGAAACTTGAAATTGTAAAATCTGATCAGAAGGACTAAGGCGGGCCGCGTAAATGTTAACCTGACCTTACGCGGGCCGCGTCAGATGCCCAGTAACAGAAAGTGAAGACAGCCTCCTGTATTCGCGCATAATCGACCCAAAACGGATGTTTCACTTCATGTGCGACCCCTAGGCAACCCCTAGAACACTAGGGACACTTGTGGGAAGGTTATGGTCAGTAGTAGACTTATTTGTCAACACTTTGTGGAGCCTTGGTTACTATATAAAGCTCCTAAGTGCAACACCTTGATCATTCATTACTCAAACAACTTCTGATCAATTGTGGAGCACAAGAGCACTTTCCAGGCCTTCCTAATCGACCATTAGACACTTGTAAGTTTGCTTAACCTTCTGTAATTGAGTTTAGCTTAGTTATTTAGCTAAAAGTCAAACCGTCGTAATTACGGTTTGACTTCGAGATTAATTAATAATGGCTCAGTCAAATCTCGAATTAAAAGTAGTTATAAGTTGGTAATTATGTGGGTAATAAACCTTTAAAAGGGCTCCCCCTGATTCCCACTCTAACTAGGTCTAATGTCGGGTCAAACTTGTTAATAAAAAGTCAACAGGATACTTAGTTTCTAATTTATGCATGATTAGCAATGTAGAACACATACAACCTGTTTGATCATTAATATAACTTGGTAATTAGTGTAAGGACATGTCTAACCATGTTCAACCCGACAAATTACTGTTTAGACCCGGTTCGGAACCGAAAGTCGCAAAGCTTTGACTTTTGCTTTGACTTCAGTTCTGACCCGTTTTGGTATGTTTTAGAAATACCCTAGAGCTTCATTTGGACCAGGTTACATGCTAGTATAACCCTCTGTGCTTATACACCTTGGATCATTAGTTATCCGATTAATACGCATGATTCCGTTAATTGCTCATATGTTGACCATTATGCCCTTTTCACCTTAAAACGTGATTTGTGAAAATGTAAAAGAGTAGAAACCTTAGTTACTGATATATAAACTTGTATGCAAAATTTGATAACAGTTTGAGGTGTAGATTAAGAGTTATGCTCGTTAGCGTAAAATGAAAGCTTTATGTTAATTAAACGACATAATTAGCGTATAGCCTATTTAAACATACTTTTTGATATCAAACTTATTACCCACTGATGTAAAATATTATTTTGGGATTTTTGAAGATTTTTAATTAATTTTAGGCTGAGCATAACTTATAGTCATAGGCTTAATCCGGTAATTGTCGGTTTTGCCCTTACGGGCCATAAAATGAGTTTTACACATCTAATTGACTCCAAACCTTTTGCTACTGATCACATATGATAAATAAATTATTTTAAGCCTTCTGGAATAATAAAAATATTAGCTTTAAGTATCGAACCCGAAAATGACTTCTAATCGCCTTATTAAGCGTTTTTAGCGCATAGTATGTACTAAGACTATTTTTAAACATACAAGGGTGATACCTACTGATATTTGAGGCAAATTATAATATTTTAACAGTAAGCAAAAGTTGTTTAACTCAGACTTCAGTTTTGAGCTTTACGGCTTATGTGAAATTACCAAAATGCCCCTACGGTGCATAGTTTGGTTAGAATTGATAAATTTCACATATATACTTTACCCTACTGTTATAACTTAGTAAAATAAGTATTTTTTTCTGATTACATCAGACCCGTAACTCAGATAAATACTTAAACTCTTTTATAACCTTTTAAATGACCAAACTACCCCTACGGGGCATAGTTTGTGTTTAAATTCGTTTCGGGCATAATAAAAGACAACTTACTGATGTCACAACATATTTGAAGCATATTAACTTAGGAAACCTGTATATGGCTCTCATGAATACCCGTTACGCTTATTACGCGTTTGGTTCGGTTTATGTAACTAGTTTACATAAACTAGCCTAAACGGGTCAAACCTTATCGGTTTTATCTCAAAATCCAGAATGTGTTTGAAATACCCATATTAAGCAAGTCTTTGAACTTGTAGGGTCTAAATCACATTCTATCCGCTCTTCGCTTAATCGTGCGTACGAACCGTATCTTTAAAACTAGCCGGTCTAAGCTTAAGCTTAACTAAAGACCCGTTAGGATTCTAATAGGTTATTATAAACCTTTGTTCCAGAATAGGAGACCAGTAAAAGCTACGTGCATTTTGCTTATTGTGATTATTACATTGCTCAGGTAAATACTTTTAACTTATTTTCCCTATACGGGCTTGGGTTACGGTATTTAAAACACCGCTTGATCGGGCATTAAATCTTCCATCGTTTGGTGGTTAATTGAATAATTTAATCGGCCCATTTAAACAGTTTTGTTTACTTAAAAGCCTTTGGGGGGTTAATGACCATGTCCCGAATATCCCTGGCATCATTTTACGAAATGGCCACGACTTAAGCACGGGGTGTAGGCGTACACCCGTCAGTGCACAAAAGAATAATGTGGTGCGTCTATTGATCTTTAACCCGGACACGATCCGGGCTACTGAACGCATAAGGAACATGTAATTCGTTCACAAGATTATATATTTAAATAATTCTCCCAAGTTATAAAAATGTTTATGCCACGTGCATCCAAATCAATTTTCAATCATTTTCTAAAATGAGTCAGTTGATTGTATTTACCAGTGTAAACTGACGTATTTTCCCAAAAAGATTAAATGCAGGTACTAAGCGTAATTGGCTGGGATTTCTCCTTAGCATCAATAGAAGTCTCGCAAGCTTAAGATGCCTAAAGTCTGTTGAACTACTGTTTCCATTTTATTTTCGATCCGTCTGTGGATAAACTTCCGAATATTGTGACATTTGATATTACAATATTAAATTCGGTTGAAATTATATATTTCATTTTGCTTCCGCTGTGCATATTAAATGTTGTGTTGTTTGACTATTATGTTGCCAACCACGTCACGATACTCCCCACCGGGCCCACCGGTGACACGTGGAAATAGGGGTGTGACAGGTTGGTATCAGAGCCAACATTGAGTGAATTAAACACTAGCCTTTTGTGTTTAATCTCAATGACACAATTGCACATTTCTAAACTTTCGAGTCTAGACAAATAACATAGGGCAAATTCCACTTTGTTTTGTTTTGTCCTTCATTTTTATATATATCCTGGTCGTTATCTTATGTTGTATTGACAGGACTGAAAAATGCCGCCAAGATTCTTTAGAAGAAGAGGAAGAGGCAAGGGGCCAGTCACCGCCCCCAATGATAATGAAGCTGGACTTTCACATATGCGAGCTCCATCTACCACGGAGAGTGACGATCCTCGGCAGAACCGGAGGAACCTCTTTGAGCCGGCTAGACGGTCGGTCTCACACAGTTCAACACCTCCCGTCCATAACCCTTATGGACCACAGCCGGAGTATGAGCCCAACAACCCGCAACCCTCATACATACCGTTACAGCGATCCTTATCGCATAATTCTTTTGGTGACCCTACACCAGTTTTTCGGGGCCGGTTTAACCCGGCCAATTATATACAAGAACCAGTGGGTTTCAACCCATTGGGACCGGAGGACCACTTCTCGGGAGACAACGCGGAGGATATGGACGAGGACACGGATCCCGTCGAACCCGCCAGTGGTACACCGAACCATCCAATTGAGATTTCGGATGGCTCTTCTTTTCACGGATCACCCTACGGTGGTCCAGACAGCTTCCAGGCGAGGTTTACTCAGCACGAGTGGTACTTCACACCCTCGCATCATCCGTCGCCTCATCAGCAGCAGCAGGATCCCTCTGTGGATTCTCGATTCATGGCAGTCACGCCACCACCACCACCTCCACCACCACCAGTTCAGCCGGCACCTCCGCAACCGCCAAGGCGTAGGAGAACCAGAGCGCGTATGTCTGCGTGAGCGGGGGATTTCCATTTTAGCTCCCCACACCAATCAAGTGGCAGCCATTACCCGCCACTTCAAGAAGATCCACAAATGGGTGGGCCTTCGCACCCAGTTGCACCGCAACTACCACCTATGGGTTTTGATAACCCGATTCCGGCATACACGGGTTCCATGGCGTATAACCCGTTTGAGCAGCCAGTGCACACCAACTACAACTACGCCGAAACCGACCCATACATGGTAGCGGCTAACTATAACACCCACCACCCGGAAGGACCGTATGGAGATCCATGGGGAGTGGGGTACCCAACTCATGGGTACCAGATACCTGCCAGACCCATAATACGGATGCAATCGCAGCCGCCACGGTTTTCTCCCCCAGAAAGGGAGGAAATTCTACAGAGACTGGATCAGGTCGAGCGAGACTTTCATCGAGAACGCAGGGAGCGACAGACTTTCTTCCAAGTATTGACAAGCTTGATCAAAGGGAAGAGCAAGAAGGACCACTGAATCCTTCCACTGTTGTTATATTTTCCTTATATCAGTTGAGCCCCTGCGTGGGCATGTCTTGCTATATTAGCTCCTGTGTGGGTATGTATGTTTGTTTGTTTTGACCCCTGCGTGGGTCTATTTTTCTATTAACCCCTACGAGGGTATATTGTATGTTTAAGTCCCTGCGTGGACTATTATTCTAGTTTGACCCCTGCGTGGGCATGCTTGTTGTTAAACCCCTGCGTGGGTGATTTGTCTATTTGAAAAGTCCCGTTTAGGGCGACATGTAATCTTTTAAATTAATGGAATGTAAGTTTATAAATTTCATTTTTGCTATTATATGCATAAATTATATATGAAATAAATAAATCAAAATCATTCCTTTTAAAAATATAGCTGCCTACTTAATAATTGAATAAGAATCTTAAGAGTGAAACCTAGTCTGAGTGTCATTATAAAGACCTGGACATGATGGTAAGACCTGTTTAAAAGATTCAAATCCTTGTTAACATCTGAAAACATGTTAACACTCCTGGCAGATGTGATTCATTTAAAATCACACACGTTAGTACTATATAAGGATCTTTTCAAAGATTCCAAACCCAACTAAATGATCTCTGAATCATGGGTTAAATCATCAATTAAAATGATCATATTTTGACCATACGTGGTAATATGGTGCCTACGGGCCCTGCTCATTTCCATATGAGCCAAAAGACAGTGGTAGCTATGACTCCCTGTCAGAAAAAGGTAATGAACTATGATTTAAACCTTCATGCTTTGATTCTCTGAAATCATAGCTTATAATTTATAAATGTCCTTGTGACTAGGCCTATAGTGCCAGTATACCTTCATGTTTTGATTCTCTGAAATCATAGCTTATAAATTATAATTGTCCATGTGACTAGGCCTTTTGTGCTATTAATAAAACTATTATTGTTTTATAATTAGGATAAGTTATATTAAAATCCTAAATAAATTTGATTAATAAATTAACCAAATATGGTCTCTGTTTACCATGGTTAATGAATTACCCTAAGGGCAATTCCATAATAAACTCCCAAATAAACTATTGTCCTTGTTTCCTGTAACAGTTCAATTAAAATGGCTAACTCGGACGAGATAAATAGTCATCCAGTGGAGAACAATGATAACGCCCGGATTACTTTAACGGGTGCTGAATTGAAAGCGTTGGTTGACGACGCTGTTACAAAGGCTTTAGAGCGGCAGTACGAAGAGTATAGTGGGACTCGGAGTAGGACCCTATCTACCTCGCATTCAAAGCCACCTTCCAAGAAGGATGAACCCAAGAAAGATGATGATAGACTCTCCTCAAACCACAACAGTGCTTCGTCTCAGCAGAATGTACTAAAACAAGAACCCCGTAACAAGGGTTGCTCCTATAAATACTTCGTTTCCTGCAAACCCCGGGATTTCACTGGGGAGAAAGGAGCCATTGACTGTATGACATGGCTGGATGAGATGGATACAGTTGTGGACATCAGCGGATGCGCTGAGAAGGATATAGTCAAGTTTGTGTCGCAATCATTTAAGGGGGAAGCTTTAGCCTGGTGGAGATCACGGATTCAAGCCACCGGAAAAATCCCATTGTACAACATGTCATGGGATCAATTTGTTGCCCTTATCAGGGAAAATTACTGCCCTCAGCATGAGGTGGAGAAGATAGAGTCTGACTTTCTATCATTGGTGATGACAAACCTTGACTGTCAAGCTTACCTCACGAGCTTCAACACGATGTCCCGGTTGGTTCCGTATCTGGTAACCCCGGAACCAAAAAGAATAGCTCGTTTTATCGGTGGTTTAGCCCCGGAAATCAAGGCAAGCGTGAAGGCTTCTCGGCCAGCTACATATCCTTGTCCCTCACTTTGGATGCGGTCAGGCAAAGATCGCTGAGGAATAAGGAGGCTGAGAAGAGAAAACGTGAAGATGATAGTTCACGGAGGTCGAACAAGAAGCACCGTGGGAACGGTGACAACAAGAAAGGATCTGAGTCAAGGAAAGATGGGCATCAGTCTGGTGAGAAGCCCAAGTGCAAAATTTGCAAGAAACAGCACTATGGAAAGTGCAGACTCGAGTCTAACTCGCAGACTCAGTCAAAGGCCTATGCTTGTGGGATATGCAAGTCCAAGGACCACAAGACCTTGGACTGCAAAAAGCTGAAAGATGCAACTTGCTACAGTTGCAATGAGAAGGGGCACATAAAAACCAACTGCCCTAAATACGCCAAGAAGCCTGAAGAGGCCAAGAAGACCAATGCGAGAGTCTTCAGAATGGACGCAAAGGAAGCAGTCCAAGATGACAATGTGATAACAGGTACATTTCTCGTAAATGATATCTATGCAAGAGTGCTTTTTGATTCAGGCGCTGATAAGTCTTTCGTAGATAATAAGTTTTGCAAATTGCTAAATTTACCTGTTAAGACCTTAAGCGTAAAGTATGAGGTGGAGTTAGCTGATGGTACCATAGAAACCGCCTCAACCATATTAGATGGATGTTTCATATCCATTAAGAACCACTCTTTTCCTCTGTCCCTACTTCCTTTGAAGTTAGTGGGTTTTGACATCGTTTTAGGCATGGACTGGTTATCTCATAACCAGGCCCAGATTGTCTGCAATAGAAAACAAGTGATGATCAAGACTCCATCTGGCGAATCAATCACCATCCAAGGAGACACCCGGTATGGATTGCCTGAGCAAGTGACTATGCTCAAGGCCTCAAGGTGTTTAAAGAAGGGTTGTGTCATCTACATGGCACAGGTGACCATTGATGAGCCGAAACCTAAGATGGAAGACATTCCAGTCATTTCTGAATATCCTGAAGTTTTTCCTGAAGAACTACCTGGTTTACCACCAGATAGGCAAGTGGAATTCAGAATTGACATTATCCCCGGAGCAGTACCAGTTGCTAGAGCACCTTATAGGTTGGCACCCACAGAGATGAAAGAATTGAGGACACAGCTAGACGAATTGCTAGCCAAGGGCTTCATTAAACCTAGTTCGTCTCCTTGGGGAGCGCCAGTCCTGTTTGTCAAGAAGAAGGATGGATCGATGCATCTGTGCATCGATTACCGTGAGCTTAACAAGGTCACAATAAAGAATAGATATCCTTTGCCCAGGATCGACGATTTGTTTGATCAGTTACAAGGGGCAAGTTATTTCTTAAAGATTGACTTGAGGTCAGGCTACCATCAATTGAAGGTTAGAGATGAAGACGTACACAAAACTGCATTTAGGACTCGTTATGGTCAATACGAGTTCCTAGTGATGCCTTTTGGGCTCACTAATGCACCAGCCGCGTTCATGGATCTCATAAATCGCGTTTGCAAGCCGTACTTAGATAAATTCGTCATCGTTTTCATCGACGACATTCTCATTTACTCTAAGAACCAAGCTGACCATGAGAAACACCTTCGCTGTATTCTCAAGCTTCTACATCACGAGAAACTCTACGCCAAATTTTCCAAGTGTGAGTTTTGGCTTCGAGAAGTCCAATTCCTTAGACATGTGGTGAGTGAGCGTGGTATCCAAGTGGATCCCGCTAAAGTTGAAGCAGTTATGAACTGGCAAGAGCCAAAGACACCTACGGAGATTCGCAGCTTCTTAGGTTTGGCTGGATACTACAGGCGATTCATTGAAAAATTTTCAAGGATTGCTGCACCCCTAACTTCCTTGACTAGGAAGAAGGTTAAGTTCGATTGGGGACCCAAGCAGCAAGAATCTTTTGATATTTTGAAGCAGAAGTTGAGCAACGCTCCTGTGCTGACATTACCTGAAGGTACCGAAGAATTCGTAGTTTATTGCGATGCTTCACACACCGGCATGGGGTGTGTGCTTATGCAAAAAGGCAAGGTTATTGCCTATGCATCACGTCAATTGAAGGTGCATGAAAAGAATTACACCACCCATGACTTGGAGTTGGGTGCCGTTGTATTCGCACTAAAACTGTGGAGGCATTATTTGTGTGGCATCAAGTGTGTGATCTATTCTGATCACAAGAGCCTTCAACATCTGTTTAATCAGAAGGAATTAAACATGAGGCAACGCCGATGGATGGAGACTTTAAATGATTATGATTGTGAAATCAGATATCATCTCGGCAAGGCGAATGTAGTTGCTGATGCCTTGAGTCGAAAGGAAAGGGTGAAACCCATCCGAATCAATGCCAAACGCATGGAGATAAAGAACAGTTTGACTGAAAGGTTGTTAGCTGCACAGAAGGAAGCTGTGTTGGAAGCTAACTATCCTAATGAAAAGCTAGGAGTAACTGAGGAGCAGTTATCTCTTAGCAAAGACGGAATTCTCAGGTTAAATGGAAGAATATGGGTTCCAATTTATGGAGGACTTCGGGATGTTATCCTCCAGGAAGCCCACAGTTCCAAATACTCCGTTCATCCTGGAGCTGATAAGATGTACCAGGATCTAAGGGCAAATTATTGGTGGATAGGCTTGAAAAAGTCTGTAGCTGCCTATGTAGCTAAGTGCTTGACATGTGCGCAAGTCAAAGCAGAACATCAAAAGCCGTCAGGCTTGCTACAACAGCCTGAACTTCCCACTTGGAAGTGGGAGATGGTGACGATGGATTTTATCACCAAGTTACCTAAGACAAGGAAAGGAAATGATACCATTTGGGTGATCGTAGACAGACTGACTAAGTCAGCACATTTCCTACCCATTAAGGAGACGTATAGCTCCGATATGTTAGCCCAACTGTATGTCGATAAGATTGTAGCTTTACATGGCATACCTGTGTCTATTATCTCTGACAGAGATACTAGATACACGTCATATTTTTGGAAGAGTTTCCAGCAATCTTTGGGCACACGTTTGAATTTCAGTACGGCTTACCATCCTCAGACGGACGGCCAGAGTGAGCGTACTATTCAAACGTTGGAAGACATGCTATGTGCATGTGTGATTGATTTGGGTGGTAGTTGGGATAACCACCTACCATTAATCGAATTCTCCTACAACAATAGCTACCATACCAGGATTAAGGCTGCGCCTTTTGAGGCATTATACGGTAGAAAGTGTAGAACGCCTGTTTGTTGGGCGGAAGTTGGAGATGTCCAATTATCAGGACCAGAGATAGTCTTTGAAACGACGGACAAGATTGTCCAGATTCGCGACCGTCTCAAGGCTGCCCGAGATAGGAAGAAGAGCTACGCAGATCCAAAGCGTAAAGCTATGAACTTCGAAGTAGGTGACAAAGTCCTACTTAAAGTATCGCCCTGGAAGGGGGTGATGCGATTTGGTAAGAAAGGCAAGCTAAGCCCGAGATACATAGGACCCTTCGAGGTTATCAAACGTGTCAGGTCAGTTGCCTATAAGTTAAACTTACCAGAAGAGCTCAGTGGTATTCATAACGTATTCCACATCTGCAATCTGAAGAAGTGTTTCGCTGATGAATCACTGGTCATACCACATGCAAATGTGCATATAAATGAGAGCTTGAAATTTGTAGAAAAACCATTGTCGATTGAAGATCGACAGGTTAAAAAGCTTCGAAGGAAGCATGTGCCTATTGTAAAGGTAAAATGGGATGCCCGTAGAGGTCCCGAATACACGTGGGAGGTTGTGTCCACGATGAAAGAAAAGTACCCTTATTTATTTCAGTAAATCTCGGGGTTGAGATTTCTTTTAAGGGGGTGAGGATGTAACACCTTGAAAATTCACGTCCTATAATAAGTTGACACGTGTCACATGTTTGAACGTGTGAAAGAATGTTATGAAAGGACTAAAGTTGACAATCATGAAAAGTATGTGAATATACGAATTCTAAATGTCAAACAGTGAATAAATATATTGTACATTAACCCTACATGATGTTTATAACATCAAACGAATAAATCATGGATCATGCGAAGCTAAAAGTGAGAGATTACAAACTACAGGGGTTAAATGTGTCAACATGTTTAAGTTATACCTCTGAGTGACCTTTTGACAAACCCGGAGCTTTGTAACTGTTAATTATGCTCACTAGAATGCACGATATAAATTTCATAAAGTTTCGTTATCATATGAGAAAGTTATGATCAAATTCGTGTGCGAAGGGTTAAAGCGTTAACGTTGAAAGTTATGACTTTTCGGGTTAACCAGAAATGTCCAGGGACTTGGCAAAGTGGGTACAAGTCTTAAGGCCCTTGTAGATAAATAATAAGGGGTCAAATTGCAAGAAATAAGCTAGTTGACCTTTCGAAGAGCCAAGGGACGAATATGCGGAAACTTGAAATTGTAAAATCTGATCAGAAGGACTAAGGCGGGCCGCGTAAATGTTAACCTGACCTTACGCGGGCCGCGTCAGATGCCCAGTAACAGAAAGTGAAGACAGCCTCCTGTATTCGCGCATAATCGATCCAAAACGGATGTTTCACTTCATGTGCGACCCCTAGGCAACCCCTAGAACACTAGGGACACTTGTGGGAAGGTTATGGTCAGTAGTAGACTTATTTGTCAACACTTTGTGGAGCCTTGGTTACTATATAAAGCTCCTAAGTGCAACACCTTAATCATTCATTCCTCAAACAACTTCTGATCAATTATGGAGCACAAGAGCACTTTCCAGGCCTTCCTAATCGACCATTAGACACTTGTAAGTTTGCTTAACCTTCTGTAATTGAGTTTAGCTTAGTTATTTAGCTAAAAGTCAAACCGTCGTAATTACGGTTTGACTTCGAGATTAATTAATAATGGCTCAGTCAAATCTCGAATTAAAAGTAGTTATAAGTTGGTAATTATGTGGGTAATAAACCCTTAAAAGGGCTCCCCCTGATTCCCACTCTAACTAGGTCTAATGTCGGGTCAAACTTGTTAATAAAAAGTCAACAGGATACTTAGTTTCTAATTTATGCATGATTAGCAATGTAGAACACATACAACCTGTTTGATCATTAATATAACTTGGTAATTAGTGTAAGAACATGTCTAAACATGGTCAACCCGACAAATTACTGTTTAGACCCGGTTCGGAACCGAAAGTCGCAAAGCTTTGACTTTTGCTTTGACTTCAGTTCTGACCCGTTTTGGTATGTTTTAGAAATACCCTAGAGCTTCATTTGGACCAGGTTACATGCTAGTATAACCCTCTGTGCTTATACATCTTGGATCATTAGTTATCCAATTAATACGCATGATTCCGTTAATTGCTCATATGTTGACCATTATGCCCTTTTCACCTTAAAACGTGATTTGTGAAAATGTAAAAGAGTAGAAACCTTAGTTACTGATATATAAACTTGTATGCAAAATTTGATATCAGTTTGAGGTGTAGATTAAGAGTTATGCTCGTTAGCGTAAAATGAAAGCTTTATGTTAATTAAACGACATAATTAACGTATAGCCTATTTAAACATACTTTTTGATATCAAACTTATTACCCACTGATGTAAAATATTATTTTGGGATTTTTGAAGATTTTTAATTAATTTTAGGCTGAGCATAACTTATAGTCATAGGCTTAATCCGGTAATTGTCGGTTTTGCCCTTACGGGCCATAAAATGAGTTTTACACATCTAATTGACTCCAAACCTTTTGCTACTGATCACATATGATAAATAAATTATTTTAAGCCTTCTGGAATAATAAAAATATCAGCTTTAAGTATCGAACCCGAAAATGGCTTCTAAGCGCCTTATTAAGCGTGTTTAGCGCATAGTATGTACTAAGACTATTTTTAAACATACAAGGGTGATACCTACTGATATTTGAGGCAAATTATAATATTTTAACAGTAAGCAAAAGTTGTTTAACTCAGACTTCAGTTTTGAGCTTTACGGCTTATGTGAAATTACCAAAATGCCCCTACGGTGCATAGTTTGGTTAGAATTGATAAATTTCACATATATACTTTACCCTACTGTTATAACTTAGTAAAATAAGTATTTTTTCTGATTACATCAGACCCGTAACTTAGATAAATACTTAAACTCTTTTATAACCTTTTAAATGACCAAACTACCCCTACGGGGCATAATTTGTGTTTAAATTCGTTTCGGGCATAATAAAAGACAACTTACTGATGTCACAACATATTTGAAGCATATTAACTTAGGAAACCTGTATATGGCTCTCATGAATACCCGTTACGCTTATTACGCGTTCGGTTCGGTTTATGTAACTAGTTTACATAAACTAGCCTAAACGGGTCAAACCTTATCGGTTTTATCTCAAAATCCAGAATGTGTATGAAATACCCATATTAAGCAAGTCTCTGAACTTGTTGGGTCTAAATCACATTCTATCCGGTCTTCGCTTAATCGTGCGTACGAACCGTATCTTTAAAACTAGCCGGTCTAAGCTTAAGCTTAACTAAAGACCCGTTAGGATTCTAATAGGTTATTATAAACCTTTGTTCCAGAATAGGAGACCAGTAAAAGCTACGTGCATTTTGCTTATTTTGATTATTACATTGCTCAGGTAAATACTTTTAACTTATTTTCCCTATATGGGCTTGGGTTATGGTATTTAAAACACCGCTTGATCGGGCATTAAATCTTCCATCGTTTGGTGGTTAATTGAATAATTTAATCGGCCTGTTTAAACAGTTTTGTTTACTTAAAAGCCTTTGGGGGGTTAATGACCATGTCCCGGATATCTCTGGCATCATTTTACGAAATGGCCACGACTTAAGCGCGGGGTGTTGGCGTACGCCCGTCAGTGCACAAAAGAATAATGTGGTGCGTCTATTGATCTTTAACCCGGACACGATCCGGGCTACTGAACGCATAAGGAACATGTAATTCGTTCACAAGATTTTATATTTAAATAATTCTCCCAAGTTATAAAAATGTTTATGCCACGTGCATCCAAATCAATTTTCAATCATTTTCTAAAATGAGTCAGTTGATTGTATTTACCAGTGTAAACTGACGTATTTTCCCAAAAAGATTAAATGCAGGTACTAAGCGTAATTGGCTGGGATTTCTCCTTAGCATCAATAGAAGTCTCGCAAGCTTAAGATGCCTAAAGTCTGTTGAACTACTGTTTCCATTTTATTTTCGGTTCGTCTGTGGATAAACTTCCGAATATTGTGACATTTGATATTACAATATTAAATTCGGTTGAAATTATATATTTCATTTTGCTTCCGCTGTGCATATTAAATGTTGTGTTGTTTGACTATTATGTTGCCAACCACGTCACGATACTCCCCACCGGGCCCACCGGTGACACGTGGAAATAGGGGTGTGACATAAAAACTGACCACGTGTCAAACACTGATGAAATGGATGAAGGGTGGAGAACAGTTGTTTTAAGAGCCACTGATGAAACAAGCATCAGTGGTTACAACGGTAATAATGTGATGACAGTGGATGATTTTTATTATCAGTGGATAGCATATCAGTGGTTAAGACACTGATTTTGAACATCAGTGCTTGTCAAGAAAATGAAGGATCAGTGGCTAACTTTCAGCAGTGGACAGTATTTAGAGAGCAGACGTTTGAACAAAGCAGTGGTTAGGGGTAAAATGATGATAATGATTTGAAAAACAAGTATATCAGCAACTGTATAGTGAATTTTCTATTCAAGGTTTTTGCCACATGTCAATTTCATATTTCGAAGTTTTACGAATTTCTGACAGTGGATTAGTACCCCAGATGATGATAACTTTTTGCTAAGGCAACTCATTTTTGTTTAATATCCAAATTAAAACATGAGTGCCCCGGTAGTTTAAGCACTGTTTAACAATCAACCTTTGATTAATGTTTAGAACAAACCTGAGTATGACATGACCTTGACAAATGTACCATTTCCTTTTGACCCATTTGTGAGGACAATAATACCAACAAAAATAAGGTACTATATCCTGACAGAAGACACAAACTATTGCCAACAAAAACCGACAAAAGTTCAAAATATATTATTCTTAAAAAAAATTGAATAATATATCCTGGTTATTAGAGAAAATCCTTTGTATAAAAATGGATAAAGAATTTTCTGAGAAAAGCATCAAAAAGAAACTGGTATATTTTCAATAAAATACGTAATCGCATCATTCTCAAGTTTATGAAAATGGTCAGTGGTTTGACAGCAGTGGTAGGAAATACATTTTGACCACTGTTTGGCACCATTTTATTGTCAGTTGATTACAAACATGAGGACACATGGACTCATGAGTTTTGAAGAATTTTCTAGTCCTCTTGTAAGTTCAATCACTGAGAGTACTATTGTCACCTGAACTTTCATGAACCAATGAGCACAAACAGTTGCTTCATGACCATTATTACCCCAAGCTTTGACTCTTAAGTGTTTTATATTTATACTCTTTTCTTTTGACTTCAAAAGTTTTGAGATAAACACACTTCTGAGCTTTTGTTAATTTTCTTCTTCCCCTTTTTACCCTTCTCATTTATAAGTAATTAATTACTTACTGAGAGATCTTTGAGAAAAATCTTAATCCAATATTATTTTGTCGTAATGTTTTGAGAGAATTGGTCATGTTTGCACGAGTTTTTCAACCAATCTCACACTACGTATGATATGGACTATGTTGATCCCTGATTTTCTGAATGTATTTTAACAAAGTTGATTTTGTCCATTTGAGGATCCTCAACCTGTTTTTCAACACACCAGATCTTATGACTAAAGTTTTAAATTCCCTCTTTCATGTTTACCAAAACACTAATGTTTTAAGAACATAGGTTTTGTTCATCTGAGGTTCATACTTTAGTATAAAACATGAGGAAACAGCACAAAATTCACAACAATAGTTGAAATCAATTTTGAAAATAAGAGATAATCCCATAGTTTTCACAGATATGTTTTCAAATCTAGAAACCATGAGTGTCTTGTGCATGAAATCACTTGTTGTGCGAGATTTGTGTGTCGTATGACATCTTGTTTGATTTACAGAGTTTTTGAATAACCATTTTGATCATGGTTTACTTGTTACTCTGTTTTTCAACTAAATACAACCTACCTTAGCATCAATGAATTTTGAGCCGAACTGTTATGTCAAATTGATTGTTAGATCGAAATTAACTGTCCAAGCTCTGATACCAATTGTTAGGATCGGAGGCTCTCATGATTGTGCTTGTTTGTGTAGATTGAATGATCAATGAAAATGAAAACATGTAAAGTGCAGCGGAAATGAACAACAAACTTTGCATACACAATCAAAGTAGAAAATAGTTTGATAAACACATGATTTGCATTAGTTGAAAGATTACAAAGTCAATCAAAAGATTACAAAGCATGCTTACAAACTAAGCTCCCCCTCAGCCTGATGCCCCAGGGTTGGATTGCTCAAGATGAAAGGATTGAATTGAGGAGAAGAACTCACTCAAGACGAATCAAATGTAACAGTACAGAGTACTGCTCCATTTATAGACAAACCAAACCGCTGAGGTATCTCAGCTGACGTCACCATGAAAGCGACGTCTAACAGCCTAACAACCTGTATCTACTGTTCTTATATAAACACTGCTAAGCCTAACAACTGACAGTACATAAGACAGATGATATACTAAACTACTTTTCTCTCTTTTCATCAGAGCTTTCCTCAAGGTTGATCAGTCCTTGATAGGGCAGTGCTTTGTCATCAGCAGTTTGTACCAGCAATGCTTAGTTTCCAGCAGTCTTCTAGACTTCATCAGTAGTTATGCAGAGCAGCAGTTGTATCTGGGCAGTGGATATAAGACCATCAGCTGTTGTAATCACTTTCAAGGGAGAAGACTTAGTGTAAACAGCTGCTTATTGTGAATCCACTGTTGTGACCAGGTTTTGACTTTCATTATCTGTTCCTCTGGTAGGGTTTAATCCCAACAAGTATACCGGGCAGCTAACGGTGCATTGTTGTGGAATGGAGCAATCTCAGGTGCAAAACAACGAAACCTCTCCCACGCCCACACTTGTAAAATCGACATTGGGTCGGTAACGCTTACATCATCAGGTGTTTCAGCATTACAAAGGTTTCTGTAAAGGCTGCATAATGCAGCATTGCCCCAACTAACACCCGAACATGCAGTCAAATCCTCTAGAAAGTCCAAAAAAATTTAGACATATCCAGTTGTTGGTGTTATCAGGTAATACCGTGCACCCTATCAAATAAAAGATTATTAAGCGTTCACGAATAATGCACTCTAAATCCGATGTGTCGTTTTCTGAAAATGCAAATTTTATTTCTTCTAGAAGGCGCACCGAACTAACCTTTTTCCTCTCACTTGATGTTCTGCCGGGGTAAACCCCAACAGATTTTGACACATATTCGTTGCCCCAGCGAATGTTATCGCACTGCCAGCCCCACTTACAGGCACCCCCTCTATTGGTAGCCCCCACAACACATTTACATCCTGTAAGGTCACAGTCGTTTCACCAAAAGGGAGGTGAAACGTGTGGGTTTCTGGCCTCCACTGCTCAACCAACGCGTTTATTAACGCGTGGTCTATATACCGGTACTCATTGTCGAGTATCCCACCGAATCCTGCTACACGTATTAATACTTCTACTTGTGGTCCAACAGGATGTTGTTTCAGATGCTTCCAAAGGTGCGATCTGATCTTTTAATATTTATAGGATGACGGAAATTTTTGGGATTCTTGAACACCTCCAGTGCACGGTGATCCTTGTTAAAAAACAACAAGGCGTCACTAAGAGGCCCAGGATTACATTCGAAATTCATTGTAAACAGATTGAAGGTGTCAAAGAATGATCTATTTGCTAAGTAATTGTTCTTGGTGGGTTTCTTTGATTTTTGAAATGAAGGTAGTATGGGTTTATATTCTTCTTCATACGTATTCTGTTCACTACTCTTTGAATTAATCATTCTTACAGCTATTATGCTCACCTTTGTTTTCAAATGTAGACTGAATTCGAGTTCTGTTGGTATAGTCATTTCAACTGTTTCTTTTCTTTGCATGGTAAGAAGGCAGGTGCTTTAATGCATGGTAGCATATGATGGCCTTTATTTCTTACAGGTTCACGTGAAACTGCAATATGCAGAATCATGTTTAATGCTGCCAAAAATTGAAAGGGTCATCACGTGAAACAGCAGCATTATCTCTGCATTGAAACAGTTTTCTGGCTGGAACAACAAACTTAACAAATATGCTCGCTGAAACAGCAAACTTAACAAGTTTTCTGGCTGAAACAGCAAACTTAGGTGACTTTTTATAGATGAAACAACGAACATACGATAGATATAATGATGAAACAACGAGCTTATGTAGTATTCTGGATGAAACAGCGAGCTTATGTAGTATTCTGGATGAAACAACGAACTAGTATAACATATATTGATGAAACAGCGAACTATTATAAGATATATTGATGAAACAGCGAACAAGTATAATTTTTTGTATCAAACAGCGTCCTTGGGTAGTATTCTGGATGAAACAGCGAACTTGAATCAACATATACAATTGAAACAGCGAACTTGACTCAACTTTCTCTTTCCTGCAGCTTTTCCTGCAAGGTGTCAGAAGAAGGGCACAACTTCGTTGTTCGATACAGCGAAGTACCTAGAATTGAAAACAATTTTCTTGACCACCTATAAACACTTTTTTTGATTTCAAAGCACCTATTCCTGCAAAAAATTCTGATGACGACCTATAGTAAATTTAGTGTTTCATTGTTAGGCATCACAAAGTGATAAAAATGAAATTAACATACCAGTAACTCAACTTATTTAATTGGCAAACATTGGTTGTGATATAACTAGGTAAAATTTCTTTTTAATTCATAATTATTGAGCATCTTAATCGCATAGATTCTACTTTGATCCATCTTAACCAACCCGCTATTGATCCATTTAAGCCAAACGGCTTTTGTCCAAGACGTTTTTCCTAAACTGGTATAAAATCCTGGATCCGTTACTAGCAAACAAATATTATGCTAGCCTTCCCAACAATTTTGTAACTTAAAAAGGGAAACACAAACCCATTTTAGATATAAAAAATAACATTTTGGAAGCAAACACTTATATATAATATATGTGCAACAAAGGTTGCATTATACCCGCAAATATAACCATTCCAACAACCGGAAGGTAAAACGGAACACCTCATATAAACACCAAAACTACTAACATTCTAACTAGTGATAGTCTCTCCATCTTTACAACTCCTAACTCTTACTTCCATACTATTATACTTCCACCCCTTGATCTCGCAACATTGTCTCCTCGGCCCCTGCACATTTTACCACTTGTCGTTATAGTCCCCCCAAAATAATATCATAGACCACACTACACTACACATGTCACTAGGATCAACAGTAACGGAACCAAAACTTATTAGTCAGTCATCTTAAGGATCAAGAGTGACGGAACGAGAATACAACTCATATTTTTTTTATTTTTCGTTAAAAAACTTAAATTTTATGTCTAAAAAAATTCGGCAAATTTCCGTACACACCCACTTCACCCCTGGTTCCGCCCCTAAGATTGAATAATGCTTACCTCAATCCAATAGTTAGGGTTCATCTTTGATGCCAACACCACAACCTTCTCAATTGTGTGTGGATAATCGCCCTTCTTGCATTTCTTGGCCGAATCATGTCGTACATACGTGGTCACGGTGTCATTTCCCTTGTCCTGGACCCGGCTAATGAAGTAAGTCGCTGGAACTTCACACGGGTTGGTGGACAAGGGCCGTGTATTAAACGTGAATGGCCCATTTTTCCAGCTCCTCCACGTGAGGAACGTTTGCAATGGCGTCTGAAGCTCATGAGGCGTCAACAAAGACCGATAGATCTGAACCGTGTAACCCCATGAGACCGAAATGGACCATTTGTGCCACCATGTGTTGTAGAAGCAAAACGACTGTTGCATGGCTCGAGGTGGGTCGAGCCGGTAGGTTTGGATGAAGGTGCTCAACGACTCGTACTTGGTCCGGTTCGGTAACAATGGTTTGATATAGTCTAGGTGATGCAATGACACCAGTGGTGTCAAAGGGTGTGCTGCTAGTAGACCATAAGCATCTCCCCTAACATCCATCTGTAACAACATAAGGACATTTTCGTCATTTCACTTAAACTACCAGGGGTAAATTTGGAATGTTATAAAAAATACGTGAGGTGTTGAAATGAGGACACGTATAGGCACGAATGTATTTATTAATGTAGTACATAGGACCACTTTAATAACTCCTACCTCCAAAGGTGTTAACATACCATTTTTATAATTGACATTTTGTACATACCCTTTTAAAATTGTCGTACTCGTTTTATAAAAAAAATAAAAGTAAAGAATTTAGTCGAAACGAGGATTCTTAGATTGACAACACGTAGCCATAATTATATATTCAACTTAGAATTAAATATTATTGATAGTTAGGTAAAGGTTCCTTTTACAAAACAATGATTCCTAGATTGACGACACGTAACCATGTCCCGACATCACATTTCCTACGTATACAAAAGCAAGTTTGGGGAATAGTGTTGCTTCCCAATTCGATCAATCATTTTATTGTTTTATATTTGTTTTTAAATTACGGTTTTGTCCTTAATTTAAAACAAATTTATGTTTTTGCCCCCACTTCAAAATAAAATTATGTTTTTGTCCCTCGCTCAAAACTACGATTTTGCCATGGGTTCAAAATTATGATTTTATCCCCATATTACATTTACAATTTTCGCCCCAGTTCAAAATAAATTTTTGCTTTTGCCCCAAACTAAAAATCACGATTTTGCATTTTCGCCCCGTTTCAAAGATTATGATTTCGCCTTCAGTTTAAAATTATGTTTTTATCCGGTTCAAAATAAAAGTATGCTTTTGCCCCCCAATTCAAAATTACGATTTTGCACTCAGTTCAAAATTTTGATTTTGCCCCAGTTCAAATTAAAAATATAGTTTTGTCCCCCAGCTTAAAATTACGATTTTGTCCTTAGTGCAAAGTTATATTACGATTTTGTCTATGGTTCAAATTTATAGTATTGCCATCACTTTAACTTTTGGCAAATTACGATCTTACCAAAGTCAACAAATATAATTTTGCCCTCGGTTCAAATTACAGTATTGCTATCGTTTTAATTTTTTTAGCAAAACTATAAAAATGTTTTTTTAATTGGTTGACTGGATTTAATTTTTTTCCATGTCAAGGAGCTGCCAAACACCCGCTCATTAATCCTGACAAACTACAGTTTTGCCCTGAGCTCAGAACTACGGTCTTGTCATCGTTTTAGTTCTTTTCCTAAAAAACCTATAATAGTGTTTTTTTAGTTGATTGAGAATTATTCGGCCATCGCCCCGCAACGCGGGCAGAGCATCAACTAGTTGTATACATTTATACATCATATTCTATGTCTCACCATCTTCCTTATTCTGTATTTCTATTTCACGCTGATTAAACCAAAAATCGAACCATCTCAAATCCAAAATATGACCGAATAGGCTTCAGTTTTCGGTTAATTGAGTTTATTTTCAAAAATCTAAACCCAATAATAAAAGGTAGGGGAAGGCTATTGGATAAGGTTCATTCGAGAACCGCCTTTATTGTGAGAACAATGAGAACCAATGTGAACACATCAAAAAAACCTTAAAAAACCTATACAAAAACCTAAACACCCTCCCCCAACCAAAGCTAAATGCTAAAAACTAAACCCTCCAAAAAACCTAAATATTGTGAGAACCATGAGAACTAATGTGAACACACCAAAAAAACCTTAAAAAACCTATAAAAAAACCTAAACACCCTCCCCCAACCAAAGCTAAATGCTAAAAACTAAACCCTCCAAAAACCTAACGGTAAAATGAAGTTAAAAGATGAGTATATATGAAAACTTGAAGTAACAAAAATAAGGATAAAATGATCATTTATTAGATTGTTTATAATAAATTGAGTATATTTATTTTAACTCCTACATATATGAAATTTTTAGTTTGGTTAGTTCTATATGAAATTTTTAAACTTTCCAAGTCATACTCGGTGTCATTTTCTGCCATTTCTAACCTCGTATTTTTCAAATTTCAAGCTTCACATTTTATTTTTTAATAAATGCAATATATCAAAATCACCAACACCTTCTAAATTCACGAGCATGGGTGGCCCGTTGCCATCAAATTTACCTGGATGATCGGGCATTTGTTGGTTGTTAAAAAAAATGCTACTTTGATTTAGTCACATAAATATATATTCAAGTTCCTATCGTTGATGATTTTCACCCTGTTTCCAAAATGGATCCGACCACTAATCCACTATACCCTTTAATTACTTACTTTAATGATTTCAATAAGACCATCATGTGTAGTGGTTAAGCAAAATAATGCCCCCATCATGGGGCGTTTTGCGACACGTGGCAGTCCAGTCAGCATGGGGCATTATTGCAAAAGTGACGTAGTGGGAATAATGCCCAATAACGCCCCTTTCAATCATTAAACAAAAAAAAAAAGCAAACTAGTTTCTCATTGGCAAGTCAAACCTAGTCAAACCTTCCACAATCCCTTTTAGGCGTTTTCTTAAACACGCCAAACCAATTTTTTTTTCAAAAAAACTGCCCAAAAACGCCCTATGTAATTGGGGGGGGGGGGGGGGGGGGGCGTTTTTTTTTTTTTAAATAATGCCCAAATAATGACCCACTACGGGTGGTCTAACAAGTGCCAATTTACAAAAATACCCACAACGACCATCAAAATTACCTGGTGGAACCCACGTTCTTTCGTTAAGGAAACGCCAAGTTCGGTCACACAAGCCCACACCCTTTGATCCGAACCGTAGAAGTAACTGTACCGACCAAGACATGTGTCGAAAATCCGAGCCATCTGTTCAGCCAACGGATAACTCACGGCGAATCCACCACCCCCAAATGCCATACCGTACGAGTGCATAACATCCTGTTCAACACTCTCCGAACACCCACCAACGTAGTACATCTTCCGATGATCGTACCTCGACAACACCGAAACCAAATTCTCCACAAAAAACACCGTATCATCATCCCCCATCACAAACCATCTCACATCCGGTAACCCAAGTTTAAACAACTCCAATACAATCCTCGCAATCCGGACCGCGGGTCCCGACCCGGCATTTTTCACCCGGGCTACGTCTTCCGATACCTTGTACGGAAGCGAGCCCGGGTGGGAGAAAAGTTCCGGGTCAGGGTTTTCGTCTAACCAGACGAACCCGCGGGTGACGTTCGGTTGCCACCAGAGCTCCGAGTACCGCTTCCGATCCCTCCATGTACGAACCGACCCGCCTATACCGAATAACACGTGTGAGATTTCGGTAGGCGGGTCGGTTACAGATGGGGAGGGATCGGGTGGTTCGGAGATGGTTTCCGGGGTGTTGAGAAGACACCCCGGAGACGCGGCGGCCCACCGAGACGGTGGACCGAGTAAAGTGGACAGAACTACGAATGAGATCGAGAAAATTAAGAAGACGAGGAGGGTTAGTTTTAGTGATTTTGTTACGGCTTCACTGTTTTTGTAGTGGAAATAATTTGTGATTTCTCGAACATGGTTCATAATCTCGTCGAGGAAACCTTGGATTTTCCTCGTACGATTGAAACGAGGTTAGGGTTTGGTGTTTTTTAAGTGGGATCGGTGGGTTTATTTTTGGGGATTTTAAGAGAAAAGCACAGAGAACAGAAAGCTTCTGAAGAACATGAGACTATAAAATAGATTAAAAATAGCGATTGAAGACACGTGTCTTTGACTGAACCGGAGTAGGTTTTGGGCCGGTAACTACTTTTTGAAACAAGAATGCCTGAGCCATCCGTAGTCATAAAGCCCCTTGTGGGGCGTTATGCGACACGTGTCGTGCCACGTCACACGGGGGCTTTATGGGGCGTTATATCACTAGAGCCCGTAGTCATAAAGCCCCCTACCGATCATTACCTAATTATTAATTTTCAATTTTATTAATTAATTATAAAAAACCTTGCTTAAATTTGATTGGTCCAAATTTTGAAAACTTCCCCCATGCCAGCGCTATATAGATCGCGCTCCCCCCCCTTTTTTTGCCTCATAACGCCGCCCGTAGTGGTGTGCCAGGCGTTATGAGGGCGTTATAGGAGAAAAGGGCGCCATATAAAGCCCCACTACGTATACCCTTAGGGTGAGAGGGGCACTCCCCTCTTAGGGGAGTCCCATCTCTTACGCACACCCAATTACGTTATGCCACGTCAACTCTCCTCTTAAACTCCCCTCACACCCTATTTTGATGGCGGCACTCCCCTCTTAGGGGACTTGGTTTTTTTTTTTTATTTTTTTATTTGTTGTAATTATGCATGTTTATAAAAAAAATATTAATAAAAATTAAATAAAATTTAACAAAAGACATTTCAAAGTAGAAAATAAAAATTAAATTCAAACTAGAAAATTAAAATTACATTCAAACTAGAAAATAAAAATTACATTAAAACTAGAAAATAAAAATTTTAGAAATCGCATGGCCACCCGTACTTGTTAGCGATGTTGCGCTTTCGGGCGAGGATGAACGGCAACATATTTGGCGGAGCATCGTCGTGCGGCTTGAGGAATGTTTTCATATCTCGATCGTAATTGTAGTTTTTCATCGTCTCGCGTTGTTCCGATATGAGCTCGAGAGCCTGCGACTCTCTTTTCTTCCTCAATTCAATCGCCTCAAATTCAATCGCGTGCTTCTTTTCTTTCATGGCGGTGTACTCTTTGAATTGTTCCGCCAACTCGGCCGAGCTTCCCTCGGACGATGTCGCTTGACGCTTGTCTCGCCGTTGTGTTTTTTGTGGCGAGGGGTCTTCGTTCATATCGGGTATGGAAGGGTCCACCTCAACGGGCTTTCTTTTTTGTCCCGAACCTTCCCCTTCCTCACCCAACAATGGGACTTGGGCCCATTTGTCGTGTTTTCGAACGACCTCCCATGCCTCGACATGTTGAAAACCGTTCGGATGTTTTTCTTTAAAGTCCTTTAAAGTGACTTTCATCACGTGGAGATCGCTACACCCGCTTCCTCGTGTGTGATCCTACATATTATAAAATAACAATTGTTAAAAAATATAATTTTTTACATATTAGTAAACAAAATTAAAAAAATATACAACGTTAAAAAATATAATTTTTACCGCTTGTTGGTATAGGCCGTTGAACACGTTTATTTTCGTCATCATCGGGCCCCATTTAGACCGTACTTGATGCACGGTCCGGTTACTTCCACCAACGGTGGCGTTAAAATGATCTAAAATCTTACGCCAAAAACTATCGCGGTTTTGTTGATTGCCCTTCTTTTTGTTGGTAGAGCAGTGTACCCACGCCTTCACCAACGCCTCTTCTTGGACCTTTGTCCATTTTTGGCTCTCAATTTTTCCCGTTTTATCCCGAGCGTCATCTTCTTCGTTGCCGGCGTCTTCATCCACATTATATTCATCGTCGCCGTTGTCATCTTCATCGTCGCCCAAATTTTGAGTTTCGGGCACTACCTCCTCGTCCTCGTCGTCGTAAATAGGTAGAGGACGTTCAACATTTCCTCGTGTAGATGGAACTTGTGGGGAACGAAAACCATATGGGTCGAAGGCGGGGGATTGAGGTGGATCCATTGATAACAAATTTTGAAAATAGCCGAAATTGGGTTGAAGGTTGGTTGCTTGGGTGTTGTAAAAGGAGGGGTGTGAAGGTTGTTGGAAAAAAACGGGGGTTGTGAAGTATATCCGAAAGGGGGTTGTGATTGTGCACTTGCACCGCTCGAACCACCACGAGACGGTTGCTTGCCCCGTCCCTTAGTTTTTTTCTTGGCTTCGCGGGGTTGGTTCTCCATTGCTCGGTTTGAAGTGGGTGTGGTTTGAGAGTATAAAAAATTAGTGAAGTGGGTTTGGTTATTTATATTTGTTTAAAAAGTGAATTTTTTTTTTTTAAATTCGACCGTTGCAAAATAGCCGTTCCTCAAACCTCGTGCCAATTCAACGCGGTGAAGAAGTGCCGAAGACCCTCCCCGAATCAGGCCCCCGCGGTGATAGCGGCGGTGTTCCCGATCGGGGAATGTGGTCACCGAACCCTCTCCCCAAGAGTGCCCCGGATACCCTTAGAAGTCGAATGCCTTAGAAGTCTTTGCACAAATGCACAAAACGAAATAGGTTTTAAAAATTAAGTTTATTAAAATTTATAATTTATGAAAGTTTCGAACTTTTGTTACTTATATAAAACTAATAAGTAATGTTATAAATTTACATCGAGATAGTTCGAATTATATTATGTTATCTATAGTTTGAGATTTTTTCGTTATTAAAATAAAATTTATAATTTGGTTACGTATGATCTTACAAAATAAGTATTCTTAGCACTGTTTAACAAACGGTTCCAATCAAATTTGAACAAATTGAGTGTTTATACTAAAATAAATTAACTAATATCAAATTATATAAAAAGGTTTATAAGAGTAAACTGTTATTTTTGTCTCTGTGGTTTAGTGAAAATTATCACATTCATCCAATACTTGTTTTTCTCGCATCCGAGTCCTTGTGTTTTTTCAAATCTTCCAATTTTCATCTGGTCAACTAACGTCATCCAAATTTCTTAGTTAAATGAAGGGTATATTAATCATTTCATGAAAGTGACAAATTTTGTCAAACCAAAGGGATGAAAATAACAGTTTACTTTAACTATTATTATAACATAATATGTGTGTATATATAGGATTCGGTTCAATTAAAAACCACCATGAGTTGTGGAAACTATGAGAACTCCTACTTACCGTGCGAGTTGGGCCACAATTTTTTGCACAAAGGTAGCTGAAAATGTTATAAACACATCTGCAAAAAAAAAATTTGTCGAGTCGGTAGTTACGCCTGGTGTAAAATTTATTTACGTCTATGTAATTTTTTTTAATCAATAATAATTTTTTTACACCTGATGTAAATTTTTGCATGCGGCATTTTTTTTCATTTTTTTTATTTTTTTGCTGAAACAAGTGTTTTTTTTTTTAGATTTTGAGATTTTTTTTTGAAAACACCTTTTTGAAGGCCTAGTTTTCTCACGATTCTCAAAACTTAAGATGGTTCTCATTTACCCTTTCCCTGTACATATATATATATATAGGGTAATGTTATTGTAAAAAAGGTTAAAAGTATGAGAAGTGTGAAAAAAATTGTGGAGATGACATGTGTCATCAATCTAAATTAATTCAAAAGATAAACAAGTAATTTTATCATTGATTCAACTAATTCAAAATCTTCTATAACCGCCACTTTATTTATAGAAACAAGATTTTTTTAAAAGATCTTTTATAAAAACACTATGAATAACACTGCGACCACCATTCAACACATATATAACCATATTCAATAATTATATAACCTCATTCAATAAGTATATAATGCCATTCAATAAGTATATAACATCTTTTTTAAATATCTCTATAAACCACTACGAATAACACTGCAAATCACCATTCAGCACATACATAACACCATTCAGTAATTATATAACACCATTCAATAAGTATATAACACCATTCAATAATTATATAACACCATTCAATAAGTATATAACACTATTAAAGACACTGCAAAACACCATTCAACAGTTCATAACACTGTAATAAGTACATAACACTACAAAAAAGATATAACACTGCAAATCACTATAACACAATATGAATAATATATAACACCATATTACCCTATTATAACTCTGTATAACACTACAACCCCGTAATGGTGGGCGTCTGAAACAGCAACGACATGATGGAGGGTGGTCGGACCGGTAGCGGAGGTGCGACAACTTGAGTGGTTCTCGGTGGGAACCGATCGGAGTAGGTGGGTGGCTTGCGATGGTTGGTCGGTGGTGTCCAGCAGGTCTGATTCGGAGATGTCGATGTTGCTGTATCGATGATGATTCGAGATGTAAACTAATGATGATTCGAGATGGATTGATGATGATGATGATGATGATTCGAGATCTTTGATCTGGAGAAGAAGGAGGATTCAAATTCACAGATCTGGAAGAAGAAAAGAATTCGAAATTGTAGGGATTTGATTTACAGTTTCCTATTTCAAATGGATATAAAATACTCTATTACCCCTGCAATTTTACAAATCAGTCCAAAAAATAAATATATTTTACAATTTGGTCCCTATTGATCTCAACCATTAGATCAAAGATCTAATGGCTGAGATTCTTTCTTACCTTTCTCACACTTTTGGTCTTTTTTACAGGAACCTCAATATATATAGTTAGGTTCATTAATTGTCACACCCCAACCGATGACAGAAACATCGGAGTGAGACGAAATAGATTGCTCGAGACCTCATAACACTAATATTTGCGACAAGTATTTAAATGATAAATTTTTATTTCATTTCTAAAGAATCAATTACAAAGATGAAAATCAAATACAACAATGTGAATAAAGGAAATACAATACAATAAGTATACAAAATCTAAAGTGGGTATCTAGGCATCCTACTAGATTCCAAGCATCATCAACATCATAGTTAAACCTGCAACATGTTTTAAAAGTGTAGTTCAATACAAAAGTATTGGCGAGTATACAAGTTTTCGTACATAGCATAAAAAGATATGTTTTAAACAATTCCACATGGCAAGCTAGTCGAAACAAGATAAACGATAAACTGGCATGTGCATAACTAATCAAACCAAGATGAAACGCAATAAGCTCTTAACATAACCCAACGTTCACAGGCGGTGCGTTAATCCTATAGCGCTATATATGTCAAGGATATGCTCGTACGAAGTTAATGATAAGACTAACACAAAATGTCCAAACCCAAATTTAAAGTATCAAGTAATCAACGTATGCATGCATGTATAAGGAATGTTTGTGCATTTAGGAATAAAGTTTAAATGCAAGTTCATAGTTTAACATGTTACACCCCAAAAGGTGGAAAATGAAAAAGGAGGTTTCAAGTATACACACAAAATTGCTAATTCTTCCGAGTATCTAATTGTTGACGAGGGAATGAGTTTAGGAGGTTGAATGTATACGGATTGGAGTTCAAGGTATGCTTAGAGTCGGAATTCGGAATTTAGAGTATATCGAAAGTAAGTATCTGAGAACATAACCATCTAGTACCTAATACTCGTTTTTGACACTATGAAACCCATGGGGGTTTAAATGTTTTCATGGGTTAAAGTACCCAATAGTATCATAACGAGAATTAAGTTCTTAGACGATGTAACTTAGTATTTTGACAAATAAGCATTAGATTATCATCAAAGGTTCGGTTACTATAGGTATTATATATTCTATATAGTATATATCATAAGTTTTAGTCCATCAAGTATAGCAAGATTATCATAGAAGTCATGCATAGAGGTAGGAAGATAAATCTTCCATTTTAAAACCTCTTTTGTATTCACCAATGCACAAGTTGTCATAAGACAACAAGGATGGTCATGAATGTACAATAAAGAAATGAAATAAACACTAGCTAACAAGGAAAACATCAAGTGATGTGTGGATTTGTAAGTAGGATAGCCCAAGCTATCCATATAATCACACATATTCAAGTTCAAGACTTGTTCAGGACTTGTGGGTCAAAACTCTTTTAAAAAAGAAAGTTTTGAGGATTAAAACCTCTTGATTTGCATGTTACAACCTTGTTTTTAAGCATACATAATCATAGTCTTGATTAGTGCATAAGTACATAGGAATGTATGAAGAAATCACAATTAAGCATGTTTAACAAAGTGTTTGTACAAAACAAAAAGTTTCTTGCACTTTTAACCTTATGATGGTGATGTTCCAGACATGGTTTTCCATAGAAAATCTGTGGAAACATACCTAAGGTTGTTCCAAGTGCTAAGAAGAAAGAAGTAATGAAAAAGATGGAAGATAAGTGAAGTTATGCTCACTTTTCAAGTTTTAATGAATCTGCCTGGCTACTGATTTCTCAGCTGAATTTAGAGTGTTTGAGAGTGAAAGTGAGGTGTTTGCAAAGTGGAAAATATGTGGAAATGGGTTAGGTTTTATAGGGAATGATTAGGGTTGAGTTTGGTGGACATTTGTCACACCCCGACTTTCCACGTGTCACCGGTGGGCCCGGTGGGGGAGTATCGTGACGTGGTTGGCAACATTACAGTCAAACAACACAATATTTAAATGCACAGTGGAAGCAAAAGATATAAATATATATTTCAACAGAATAATGTGTAATATCAAGTATCACAATAGGCGAAAGTTTATCCACAGGTGGATCAAAGTAAAATGAAACATTGTTCAACAGACTTTGACATCTAGAGCTTGCGAGACTTGAGTAATGATGCCTGGAGTAGCCAGCCTATTTCGTCTAGTACCTGCACTTAGCCTTTTTGGAAAATACGTCAGTTTACACTGGTAAATACAACTTAACTGACTCATTTTAAAAATGATTAAAAATTGGTTTAGATGCACGTGGCATAAATATCTTTTATAACTTGGGACAATTATTAAAATAATCATGTATACAGTTTTACTTATTTGTCGTCCATCAGGGCCGGATTGTAGGGCTGGTCTAGATTAACTGACACGCCACATGTATAATGCCCACAAGGTTGATTCCTTTAGTGGATTACCAGTTTTCACATAATGCATCTGTCAGGTGTACGCCTACACCCCGTGCTTAGGTCGTGGCCATTTCGTAAAATGATGCCAAGGATATCCGGGACATGGTCATTTAACCTGTAGGATCGTTTGCGGACCCGAACGAGTCGATCAGAAGAGTTTATCTCAGTTTGAGCGGCGGAAACGAACAAACTGAGGTCAATTCAGCAAGATTCACGCTTAAAACTGTTGTACTATTGATTTGTATGACATTTACAACCTGACAACACTTCGGCAGCACTTCGTTGCAAACCGGAAGACTTCTCCAAAAGTTACAAATGATTTAGCTTGAAGGCTATTTATAGTGGTGTTGATTTAGCTTGAAATGACACATGCCACTTTCAAGGGAAATCAACATGTTGATTTAGCTTGAAACTGTCATGTGACACTTTCAAGGTAAATCACCACGTTCAAGCTAAAATACCTTAAACACATTCTAAAACGTATAACATATCTAACATTTTTAGTCCTAGACTCGATACAAGACGAAGTCGACAGACGCATGCACCAACAGACTCCCCCTCGAATGTTGACGAGTCTTAAGTGTCAAGTCTTCGTATCTTCAGTCTTAATCAGCCTCTGTGCTTCTCTTTGAAATGTCTGACATTGTAAATATCCTCAATCTCTATCTTCTCTTCTCTTTTCATCACCAACATGCTCCTTCCTTTAAGTATCTTCAGACTCCCCCTTTCGATAAGCTGGGATCGCAGTCTGGCATGTTGAAATCACACATTCCTCAGGTATCGGAACCTGATTCTTCTTCAAACCTGTACATTCTCTACCCAAAAATAAATTTTCTGATGACCACTAGTGAAGCAAATTTTAAAATAATTCAACATTATAGACTCTGATGAACCACTTGCAGAAATATCATTTTCATTTCAAAGAACTTCAAACAAAAACTTTCCCAAACCTGTTCCTCATGTCTAGCACTCGGAATTTTGAAAATTAGCTCTTCAACACCAGTTGTCGAAAATCTTTTTGAATTTTTCAAAATTTAAGCTAAAACACACTAAAATCTTTTTGGATTTTGGAACGTAATGAAATGCAGTAAAAAAAATATTTACAGACAATATTTTTGTGAGTTTGTGCAAGAGGATCATATCAGTTTATGAGACAAATCACCAACACCGTTAAGCTTTAAACATTTTAAGTTCTAAACGATTCACTTAGATTGTCAGTATACTGGTCCACTTAAATTTTCACACAAAGTTCAACTGCTTCGAGATACGGATTAATGTTTTAAACACTTAAACTCAATCGCGTGTCCCACCTCAGAATATACTCCCGTATCCAGATCCCAATATTCAGTCTTACAGGTAATTATGACACAAATGATATCTGTAGGGGTTAATAAATTATGAAGAATCATGAGAGCTCAGGTCAGAACTACCGTTCAGCAGAGAGATCATGACTCAACTTTTGGGTGTGTCCCCTTTAGAGGATCTTTTTTACATCAGCATTGCTAAGCAATTTTATTGTCTTATCATATATGCTGAGGGTGATGCTATGTTTCAAGCATTTGCAGAAAGTATTATTCGAGGACTAGGTCAGAACTTCCATTCAGCAGAAGTCCAAGAATAATACCCCAGACATCACTGAGTATAAAAACCTAGTATATCAGAATATGAGACCTTTCAAACGAGATTTCGGGGGTTACCCATATATCCGAGAGATGTTTCCCCACAATATAAGCAAGTTTGAAATTTAGGTTTATATCTCGTCACAATCTACTAAATGTGCAAAAACCTACTGGCATATCCACAGTGAGATTGTTTATCACATTTTAACATTTCATTTCTTTAGCATGTTGTGACAGTCTACTGATGTACTATCATTTCCTCTATTCACAACAAAACTCATTTTTGAATTTTTTTCATGTTTTTTTATTTTTTCAAATTTTCAAATGTTTTTGGATTTTCTGAAATTTTCTACTCCCCCTAAAATGCAAACACATTTTAGGAAATTTGAAAACAAACTATACAGAAAATTGACAACTGATATCGAATCACTTCAAAGCGCCATCCACTAGGCATAAACAATCAGAACTCCCCCTTTCACAAAACTATTTTCTCATTATGATTTCAAAACACTTAAGTTTGTTTTAACCAAAATGATTTTTCCGGAAAATAAGTTTTGTTTATTTTACCACTTGTAAAGTTAGGGGTATGGTTCATCATTTTGTCCATTCAATCTCTTGTATCAGGATTACATCAAGTTCAACCTAATGACCTTGAGTAATCACTTTGCCAGAATCAACCTCTTACCGCTTGTAAGTATATCCAACACAATTAATCACATGTAGGAATAAAACATCTACACAAACCATTTTACCAATCAAAATGCCGATTCCTGCTTCTCACTTACCAACCTGGAAGCTCCGGCAAGTCACACTTATCCTGTAAAAATTTAACAATTTTAACAACTTTCATACAAACACTTTAAAATATGAATGATGCCGATTCCTGATCCACGATTACAAACTTGGGATCTCCGGCAAGTCAGGTTTTTCAAGCAAAGAAAATATCCACCCAAGCCTGACCAGCCTTAGGTGTTTTCAATTCAGAAGCAGTTGGGGTGTAAGTTGCTTTCTTCTTAGCATAAAACTCTTTTACCCCTTTAACCTTCCCATCGATCATTTTTCCAAAAATTTTCTTTACGTTTCCATTAAAAGCTTTCTCAACATCAAATTCATTCTTATCAGAATAAAATTGATTAGAAATCTCAATTTTCCCGACTTTTGATTTAAAATTCTCAGTACTCAAAATTAATAAATCACATGTAAATACATATGGAAAATAATACATATTAAACAGTTTATGTAAATACATCAATCACAATCCGATTTAAATGACTACATACACCCGACCAAGCAGTACTTTTATAGTGTCGTATCCCAAGCCCGTATAGGGAAAATAAGTTAAGAGTATTTACCTGAGCAAAGTATAATTCAAATACAGCAAGTGCGCGTAGCTTTTACTGGGCTCCTAATCTGGAACGAAGGTTTTTAATAACCTATTAGAATCCTAACGGGTCTTTAATTAAGTCTTGACTTAGACCGGTTAGTTTTCAAAAGGAAGATACGGTTCAAAAGCATTATAAAGCGAAGACCGGTTTAGAATGTGGTTTTGACCCGACAAGCTTGTTGCTTGTTTAATATGGGTAACTTAAACACACTCTGGCTTTTGAGATAAAAACGATATGGTTTGACCCGTTTCGGCTAATATATGTAAACTAGTTGCATAAGCCGATCCGAATGCGACAAGTGCGTAACGAGTAACCAAAAGAGTCATATACAGGTTTCCTAAGTTAATATGCCTTAAATATGTTGTGATATCAGTAGGATACCTTCCATTATGCCCAAAACGAGTTTAATCTCAAAATAGGCCCCGTAGGGATATTTTGGTCATTTTAAAGGTTATAAAAGAGTTTAAATGAAGTTCTGAGATCCAGGTCCGAATACATCAGTAAAATAACTTAATTTATCAGGTTATATCAGTTGGTAATAAGTCTTATGTGACAAAATGGTTGTAAACCCAAACTATGCGTTTAATACGCGTAAAAAGCTATTTTAAGCGATTTCCGGGTTATACAAGAAATCTGAGTTTTCTGATTAGGTTATAAAGTTCAAAATACTTTATTTATTATATAAAATCAGTAGCAACTTGATTGGTGTCAAAATATTATGTAAAACTCATTTTATGACCGAAAAGGGTATATTGGTCAACATTAGGCAATTCACGGAAATGTGTAAACGAAAGGGGCAAACAATTAACCAAGCACAGAGGGTTATACCAACATTTAACCTGGTCCTAAGGAAGCCCTAAGGCATTTCTAAACCTATCTAAATCGGGTCAGAACTGAAGTCAAAGCAAAAGTCAAAGTTTTGCGACTTTCGGTTCCGAACCGGGTCTAAACAGAAAATTGTCGGATCAAACAAGCTTAGACCAGTTATTATACTTATTATCAAGTTATATGAGTGATAAAATAGGTTACATGCCTTCTACATTGCTAATTACATGTTAATTCGCAAATTAGCATTCTGTTGACTTTTTCTAATCAACTTTGACCCAACATTTGATCTAGTTAGAGTGGGAATCAGAGGGTGCCCTTTTAAAGGTTTAATGCCCACATGATTACCAACTTATAACTACTTTCAATTCGACTAATCACTGGACCATTAGTGATTAATCGCTAAGTCAACCGTTAGTTACGACGGTTTGACTTTTAAGCTAAAACTAAGTAAAAACTCAACTAAGAAAGGTTAAGCATACTTACAGAAGTCCTATGCACGATTAGGAAAGACTTGGGTCTGCTCTTAAGCTCCAGGAAGCTCCAGAAATGCAGAAGAATTGGTGTGATCAATGGTTGCAACAAGAGGCCTTTATATAGTGTTCAAAACTCACTAGATCATTGACACACAAGCCTAGCAATGGCCATGGATCATCCACAGATGTCCCTAAGGGCCTAGGAGTCATTTAGGGGTCGCCCATGGAGTGAAATATCTGTTTTAAGTCGGTTCCAAGGCTGAACAGCCAACTTTTACGCTTTTCTGCATCTGGGGGTCTGACGCGGCCCGCGTAAGATATTGTTAGGACTTACGCGGCCCGCTTGGGCCTTGTGTTCAGGTTTAAACTTTTTCAAGTTGTTGCATCTTGTCCCTTGGCCTTTCGAAAGGTCAACCAACTTTATTTCTTGCACTTTGAGCCCCTCAACTTGACTTATAAGGGCTTCAAGTCTTATACCCACTTTGTTAAGTCCTTGGTTAACTTGGTTATCACCCGAAAAGTCATAAACTTCATCGTTGACGCTTTTAACCCCCCGTATACGAATTTGATCATAACTTTCTCATACGATAACGAAACTTGGTGAAATTTTTATCATGTATTCTAGTGAGCATAATTAATCGTTACAAAGCTTCGGGTTTGCTAAAAGGTCACTCAGAGGTATAACTTAAACATGTTGACACATTTAACCCCTGTAGTTTGTAATCTCTCACTTTCTTACATATTTAGCTTCGTATGATCCATGATTTATTCGTTTGAAGGTATAAACACCATGTAGGGTTATTGTAAAGTATATTTATCCACTGTTGACATTATATTCACATACTTTCCATGTTTGTCAACTTTAGTCCCTCTAGAGTATACTTTCACACTTTCAAACTTATGACACGTGTCAATACATTATAGGACTTGAATTTTCGAGGTGTTACATCCTCACCCCCTTAAAATAAATCTCGACCTCGAGATTTACTGAAATAAATAAGGGTACTTTTCTTTCATTGTGGACTCTGCCTCCCACGTGTATTCGGGACCTCTACGAGCATCCCATTTTACCTTTACAATAGGTACATGCTTCCTCCGAAGCTTCTTAACCCGTCGATCCTCAATCGACAAAGGTTTTTCAACAAGCTTTAAGCTCTCGTCAATGTGCACATCTTTATGTGGTATGACCAGTGATTCATCAGCGAAACACTTCTTCAGATTGCAGATGTGGAATACGTTATGAATACCACTGAGCTCTTCAGGTAAGTTTAACTTATAAGCAACTGATCCGACACATTCGATGACCTCGAATGGTCCTATGTATCTCGGGCTTAACTTACCTTTCTTACCAAATCGCATTACTCCCTTCCAGGGTGATACTTTAAGCAACACTTTATCGCCTACCTCGAATTTCAGAGGTTTACGCTTTAGATCCGCGTAGCTTTTCTGCCTATCCCTAGCAGCTTTCAGGCGATCACGAATCTGGACAATCTTGTCCGTTGTTTCAAAGACCAAGTCAGGTCCTGATAATTGAACTTCTCCTACTTCTGCCCAACAAATAGGCGTTCTGCACTTTCTACCATATAATGCCTCAAAAGGCGCAGCCTTAATGCTCGTATGCTAGCTGTTGTTATAGGAGAACTCAATCAATGGTAGGTGCTTATCCCAACTACCTCCTAAATCAATTACACATGCACGTAGCATGTCTTCCAAAGTTTGGATAGTACGCTCACTCTGCCCATCTGTCTGAGGATGGTAAGCCGTACTAAAATTTAAACGTGTGCCCAAGGATTGTTGGAAACTTTTCCAAAAATGTGACGTGTATCTAGTATCTCTGTCAGAGATAATAGACACTGGCACGCCATGTAGAGCTACAATTTTATCAACGTATAATTGAGCTAACATGTCGGAGCTATAGGTCTCCTTGATGGGTAGAAAGTGTGCTGACTTAGTCAGTCTATCTACTATTACCCATATTGTATCATTTCCTTTCCTCGTCTTTGGCAACTTGGTGATGAAATCCATCGTTACCATTTCCCACTTCCACGTAGGAAGTTCGGGCTGTTGCAGCAAACCTGACGGCTTCTGATGCTCAGCTTTGACTTGCGCGCACATCAAGCATTTAGCTACATAGGCAGCTATAGACTTCTTCAAGTCTATCCACCAAAAGTTTGCTTTCAAATCCTGGTACATCTTATCAGCTCCAGGATGAACGGAGTATTTAGAACTATGGGCTTCCTGGAGGATAACATCTCGAAGTCCTCCATAAACTGGAACCCATATTCGTCCATTCAATCTCAGAATTCCGTCCTTGCCAAGAGATAACTGCTCCTCAGTTACTCCTAGCTTTTCGTTAGGATAGTTAGCTTCCAACACAGCTTCCTTCTGTGCAGCTAACAACCTTTCATTCAAACTATTCTTTATCTCAATGCTCTTGGCATTGATTCTTATGGGTTTCACCCTTTCCTTTCTACTCAAGGCATCGGCGACTACATTCGCCTTGCCTGGATGGTATCTGATTTCACAGTCATAATCATTCAACGTCTCCATCCATCGGTGCTACCTCATGTTTAAATCCTTTTGGTAAAACAGGTGCTGGAGGCTCTTGTGATCAGAATAGATCACACACTTGATTCCGTATAAATAGTGCCTCCATAGCTTCAGTGCAAATACAACGGCACCCAACTCCAAGTCATGGGTGGTGTAATTCTTTTCATGCACCTTTAACTGTCGTGAAGCATAGGCAATAACTTTGCCTTTCTGCATAAGCACACACCCCATCCCGGTGTGTGATGCATCACAATATACTACGAACTCATCGATTCCATCAGGCAATGTCAGTACTGGAGCATTGCTCAATTTCTGTTTCAGAATATCGAAGGATTCCTGCTGCTTAGGACCCCAGTCAAATTTAATCTTCTTACGCGTCAGCGAAGTCAGGGGTGCAGCAATCCTTGAGAAGTTTTCAATAAATCGCCTATAATATCCTGCCAAACCTAGAAAGCTACGAATCTCTGTAGGCGTCTTTGGCTCTTGCCAATTCATGACAGCTTCAACTTTAGCGGGATCCACTTGGATACCACACTCACTAACAATGTGTCCAAGAAATTGGACTTCTCGAAGCCAGAATTCACACTTCGAGAACTTGGCATAGAGCTTCTCTTGATGAAGTAGCTTTAGAATGCAACGGAGATGCTTCTCGTGATCAGCTTGGCTCTTCGAGTAAATGAGAATGTCATCGATGAAGACGATGACGAATTTATCCAAGTAGGGCTTGCAGACGCGATTCATTAGATCCATGAATGCGGCAGGTGCATTAGTGAGCCCAAAAGGCATCACTAGGAACTCGTAATGACCATAACGAGTCCTAAATGCAGTGTTGTGTACATCTTCATCTCTAACTTTCAATTGATGATAGCCTGACCTCAAATCGATCTTGAAGAAGTAACTTACCCCCTGAAGCTGATCGAACAGATCGTCGATCCTGGGCAATGGATACCTGTTCTTGATAGTGACCTTATTAAGCTCACGGTAATCGATGCATAGACGCATCGATCCATCCTTCTTTTTGACAAACAGGATTGGCGCTCCCCAAGGAGACGAGCTAGGTCTAATAAAACCTTTGGCTAGCAAATCATCTAGTTGTGTCCTCAATTCCTTCATCTCTGTTGGTGCCAATCTATAAGGTGCTCTAGCAGCAGGTGCTGCTCCAGGGATGATGTCAATTCTGAATTCCACTTGCCTATCTGGTGGTAAGCCAGGTAGTTCTTCAGGAAAAACTTCAGGGTATTCAGAAATAACAGGGATATCTTCTATCTTAGGTTTCGGCTCTTCAATAGTCACCTGTGCCATATAAATGACACAACCCTTCTTCAAACACCTAGACGCCTTGAGCATAGACACTTGCTCAGGTAGCCCATATTGGGTATCTCCCTGAATGGTAAGTGGCTCACCAGACGGAGTCTTGATCACCACTTGCTTCTTATTGCAGACTATCTGGGCTTGGTTACGAGATAACCAATCCATGCCTATCACTATGTCAAAACCAGCTAACTTCAAAGGAAGTAAAGACAATGGAAATGAGTGGTTCCTAATGGATATAACACATCCATCTAACACGGTTGACGCGGTTTCTAAGGTACCATCAGCTAATTCCACCTCATATTTCATGCTAAGGGGTTTAACAGGTAATTTCTGCAATTCACAAAACTTATTATCTACGAACGATTTATCAGCTCCTGAATCAAAAAGTACTCTTGCATAGACATCATTGATAAGAAAGGTACCTGTGATTACGTTGTCATCCTGGACTGCTTCCTTTGCATCCATTCGAAAGACCCTTGCATTGGTCTTCTTGGCCTCTTCAGGCTTCTTGGCGTACTTAGGGCAGTTGGTTTTAATGTGCCCTTTCTCATTGCAGTTGTAGCATGTGGCATCTCTTATCTTCTTGCACTCTATCGTCTTGTGCTCTTTAGACTTGCATATCCCACATGCAAGTGCTCCTGACTTAGAATTGGACTCAAGTCTGCACTTTCCAAAGTGGCGTTTTTGGCAAGTCGTGCACTTTGGCTTTTCCTCTGTTCGCTGACTATTCTTTCCAGTCCCAAACTTCTTAGAATCAGTGTTTCCCTTGTGCTTCTTCTCTGACCCTCGTGAGTCATCATCCTCAAGTTTCCTCTGACTTTCTTCAGATTTCCTTAGCGATCTCAACCTGACCGCATCTAAAGTAAGGGACAGGGAGAGATCAGCTGCTGACCTAAACGTAGCAGGTCTTGAAGCCTTAACACTGGCTTTGATTTCTGGGGCTAAACCCCCAATGAAGCGAGCAATTCCATTGGGTTCCGCTGTTACTAGGTAAGGAACCAGTCTGGACAGAGTATTGAAACTGATGAGGTAAGCTTGACAATCTAAGTTTGTCATAACCAACGATAAGAAATCTGACTCAATCCTCTCAACCTCGTGTTGAGGGCAGTAGTTCTCCATAATGAGAGTAACAAACTGTTCCCATGACATGTTGTAGAGTGGGATCTTCCCAGCAGCTTGAATGAGAGACTTCCACCATGCCAGTGCCTCTCCTTTGAACGATTGTGATACATACTTCACCACATCCTTTTCAGCACAACCGCTGATATCGACAACTGTGTCCATTTCATCCAACCAGGTCATACAATCAATTGCCCCTTTCTCCCTAGTGAAATCCCGGGGTTTGCAAGAAACAAAGTATTTGTAGGTACAGGACTTGGTATGCGGTTCATTATCGAACACTATCCTTTTGGATGGAACACTGAGTTGATTAGATGAACGTCGATCATCATCTTTCTTTGGCTCTTCTTTCTTTGAGGGTGGCTTGCTATGAGCCTCAGAATGAGTTTTAGGGACAGATTTAGAGTGGGGTACAGATGAGGCTTTACTATGAGTCCCACTATACTCCTTGAATTGCTCCTCTACAGCTTTAGATACAACTGTATCAATCAGTGTATGAAGTTCTCCTCTGGTTATATTAATCTTGTCATCATCGTGGTTTTCCAGAGGATGACTGTTCATCTCGTCAGAGTCGGCCATGTAGTCTTAATTACTATAAAAATAAAATAAGGGCAAAGTTTATTTAGAAGCCCATACAGTACTATCGTTTTAAACGATTTATTAACCATGTTTTTTAATACACATTTTAGTTAATTTGATAAATATATATTTGTTCAGGATCTTTATCATAATCCTAAATTATAAGTTAATAATAGCACAAAAGGCCTAGTCACGTAGACAAGTTTAATTTATAGGCCATGATTTCAGAGAATCGAGGCATTAAGGTTTGAATCAAAGTTCATTACCTTTCTTTGACAGGGAGTTGTAGGCTACCACTGTCTTTAGTCTCAGAGGACATTAACTATAGCCCGTAGGCACTTCCCTTCTAAGGGATGTTTATAATATGATCCTCTTATAGGATGATATAAGCCATGATTTCAGAGAATCGAGGCATTAAGGTTTGAACATATTTCATTACCTTTTCTTGACAGAGAGTCAAAGACTACTACTGTCTTTAGTCTCAGAGGACGCTAATTATAGCCCGTAGGCACTTCATCCTTAAGGGATGATTATTTCAAATAAGGGAATTTAAATTAACCCAATTCTCCTCTTTTACTGCTTCTAATTGTGCCTCTCGAATACGTTCAAGTATACCCGAGGTCACCATGAGTTGCATCGACCTTACTCGTATTGGGACATAGTCCGCTTTTCTGCTCAGAGCATCCGCTACCACATTTGCCTTTCCGGGGTGGTAATGTATTTCACAGTCGAAATCTTTCACCGTTTCTAGCCATCGCCTTTGTCGCATATTTAACTCCTTCTGATCGAAGAAGTATTTCAAGCTCTTGTGGTCGGTGAATATGGTGCACTTTACCCTATATAAGTAATGCCTCCATATTTTTAATGCAAATACCACCGCAGCCAACTCGAGATCGTGCGTGGGGTATTTCTTCTCGTGTATCTTCAATTGCCTCGAGGCATAAGCTATAACCTTGCCCCTTTGCATCAAAACGCATCCGAGTCCCGATAGTGAAGCATCCGAATAAACCACCATATCTTCGACTCCGTCCGGCAATGTCAATACTGGAGCTTGAGTTAACTTTTCTTTTAGCGTTTGAAACGTTTTTTCTTGATCGACACCCCAAATAAACTTTTCTTTCTTTTGGGTTAGCTTTGTTAGTGGTGACGCAATCTTGGAGAAATCTTGAATGAATCTCCTATAGTATCCCGCAAGCCCCAAAAAGTTTCTAATCTCCGAAGGGTTCTTCGGGGGATTCCATTTTGACACAGCCTCAATCTTGGACAGATCCACCAATACTCCGTCGGCGCTTATGACGTGGCCAAGAAATTGTACCTCTCGTAACCAAAAGGCACACTTAGAGAATTTCGCATACAGCCTTTCTCGTCTAAGTGTCTCTAACACTTCTTGTAAGTGGTGTGCGTGTTCCGCTTCACTTTTCAAATACACCAAGATATCATCGATAAACACGATGACCGACTTATCCAACATTGGCTTGCAAACCCGGTTCATGAGGTCCATGAAAGCCGCGGGTGCATTTGTTAGCCCAAATGACATCACGAGGAATTCGTAATGTCCGTATCTCGTGCAGAAAGCCGTCTTCGGCACATCTTCTTCCTTGACCTTTAGTTGGTGATACCCCGATCTAAGGTCAATTTTTGAAAACTAATTCGCACCTTGTAATTGGTCGAATAGATCATCTATCCTCGGAAGCGGGTATCGGTTCTTTACCGTGAGTTTGTTTAACTCCCGGTAATCGATACACATCCGCATGCTCCCGTCTTTCTTTCTCACGAACAATACCGGTGTGCCCCAAGGAGACACACTCGGCCTTATAAATCCTTTGTCAAGTAGGTCTTGAATTTGGGGCATCAACTCTTGTAATTCCGACGACGCGAGTCGATACAATGCTTTAGCTATGGGTTTTGCACCCGAAATCAATTTGATCCCGAACTCTACTTCCCGTTCAGGCGGTATCCCCGGTAAATCCTCCGGAAACACATCTCCATAATCTCGTACTACCGGTACATCTTCAATCTTCCGTGATTCTTTCTCAGGCTCATTTGCGTATATCATGAATACCTTGCATCCTCGCTTCATAAGCTTGTGAGCTTTCAACATTGAGCACACTATGGGGTTACCTCCTTTTTCGCCATAAATGGTGACGTGTTTCCCGCTCGGAGATGTTAGTTTTATCTCTTTACGAAAACACACGACTTTTGCATGGTGCTGGGCTAGCCAATCCATCCCAACGACTACTTGAAATTCCCCCATTGACATCGGGATTAGGTCTATCAAGTATTCCTCATCGTCGATGCTTAATTTGCAGCCTCGACAAACATCACAAACTATAAAACTTTTGCTGTCCCCTATTTCAACTTCTAAGGGCACAAGTAATTTCGTCAATACAAATGAAGGATGTCGAATAAATCCATGCGAAATGAAGGATTTATTCGCACCCGTATCAAACAATACACGTGCTGGAATTGAGTTAATTGTGAATATACCTGAAACCACATCGGGTTCTGTCTTTGCTTCAGCCGCGGTAAGTTGGAAGGACCTAGCCTTCGCTTTGGGAGCTTCTGTTGGAGATTCTTTAACATCTCTCTTTCCAACTAAGTCCGGACATTCGGACTTTTTGTGGCCGGGTTGATAACATTTGTAGCAAACAGAGACTTTTCCCGGGCATAGCGAGGCCGTGTGCCCCGTCTTATTACATATGGGGCATGACTTGTTTTTGAACCGACATTCCCCCTTGTGTCCCTTCCCGCACACTTTACAACTTGGCGACCCACCTTTAGCATCCACTTTATTTTCCGATTCTCCAGTTCGGGCTTTCTTTGTAGGGCTTGGATTCACATCATGTGCCCTTCGCTCACCTCTTTCGACTTGTTTCTTCAATTAGATTTCTCGTTCCCGAGCAACGTTTATGATTTCGGTAAGGGTCTCGTATTTTGAAGGAGTCATAAACTCCCTATATTCAGCGCTCAACATGTTGTAGTAGTAGTAGTATATTTTCTGTTATTCGTTTGTCACCAATTCACAACTAAACTTCATTTTATCCATAAACATCGCCGTGATCTTGTCTATGGTTTCACCCTTATGCCTAAGTTGCATGAACTCTTCCTTGATTTTGTTAATGACCACTTTGGGACTATGATATTTAAGAAATGGTGTCTTAAACTCTTCCCATGTCATGGTCCTTGCCGCTTCGGCCCCTATTTCATTCTTTTTGTTATCCCACCAATCCTTGGCTTGTCCTCTTAACTGACCCGTTCCGTAAGCAACGAAATCGCTTTCGTCGCAATGGGTCCTTTCAAACACCCCTTCTATGTCTCCCAACCACCTTTGGCAAATTATCGGATCGACTTCCCCTTTATAGATTGGCGGTTTACACGCCATAAATTCCTTATATGAGCACCCTTTACGTTCTCCAGTTTTGTCTTTTATAAGGTTGACCGTATCCTCCAACCTTTTAACTCGTTCTTCTACGAGTGACAACACCGTACCTTGAATCTTGTCTATAAACCCGGATAGACTGCTACTTAATAGCTTACTTTATTTAGCCGCTACTTAATAGCTACGCAATTATCCACTTCCCGTTCACTCCGATGAACATATGACTTGACAACCAAACGTTAGTCGATATAATCAAATGGTGTTATCACCACCATTTGACCCGTTTGGCCTATACGACCAAACATTTACATTTATAACAAAACATGGTTTTAACTACCCATTCACACATCCGACCCATTTCGGATTTTTTTTACCACAGGATTCTTTTTTCCAATAACCATAGTTTTAATCGTTTTAATTCGTTCCGACTCATATTGTTTTGTGTCGGAACCCATATCCGGATACAATCCGTTGTCATATTTATCACCTATAAAATACATACGTACACTTAAATTGGGTGTAAGCTTTACTTACCTCGCGTCCGCGCAAGTATTCTTCGCATCCATGATCCGTTTAACCCGTTCCTCTCCAAGCCCCCACCTAGCTTGTTTAGAGTCAAACTATATCATAACATCCATAAGATGGTTAGATTGGTCATTCTATACAATGGTCATCACCCTATGGACCCTATTTTTTTCACACTTATCAATCAAAGCATGTCATATATTCAACAACTAGTTTATAACTTGTCATTTAGCCAAGATTAACATCAATTAGGCAAGTTCATATCACCGATAAATAGGCTGTTTTTGGTGACCTGTTTAACCTGTTTACAAGTCTTAAAAAATTATGATTTTTTTATGTGACGTACCTCTCGGAGGGTTAGGCCTTGTTTTAAAATTTCAAGATCTAACTCTTTACTAAAAATTCGTAAAAATTCATTTACTAAGATGCAATCAGATTCGTCACTTCTGACTGCAGCTTACGAAAAATTTCATTTAAAATTCCTCGTTTATCCGATTGACGAAATTCAATTGGAGGTTTTTGGAATTACCTGAAGCTACCTACAGTAAAAATTTGAGATCATAAGTCAATTTTTAAATTGAGTTATGACATTCATAATGGGCTGCAAATTCTGCCAGAAAACGCAGCCTAAACCTTCGATACCGAAAAATTCATAAAACATTCAATTTTCGTCGAAAAAATGCAATTCCGGTGGGGTTTTAAAGATATTTCCTGGAATTACATTTTAGACTCAAGAAACACATGTTTTTGTCATGTTTTTTCCACGTTACAGCCAATATAATTCGGCTGTAAATTCTGATCAAAAGCTGTTTGAATTCAGCTTTCAATTAAAACATGTTTATGACATTATAACACTTATTTTTAGCAATCAAAACCCTAAAAACATCACATACACGAATTTAGCATCAATAAATCTGAATTTACTTCATGAAACTCAAATTACACTAGAATAACTATCAAAATCCTAGTGTTTAACATGTTTCTACAAAACCCACTTATCACCTTCAATGGTGTTTATGGATTTTACTAGAATTAAGCATAATTTCAGCATGTATTTGTCTAGGGTTTACTCCTAAACACTACAATGTTCCTATTTCATCCATATAACAAGCATGCATCAACAATTTTTGAATTCTCTATGTTTACTCAGAAATTCAACTAGAGATTTCTCATAAAATTTACATACCTTGTGACTCCTTTTTCAGTGGAGATCACTAATTCATGCTCGGATTTTGATTTAGGACTGATTTGGACCTTCAATTTGAGAGATTTAGCAAGAACTAGGGTTGTGGGGTTTTCTCCTGGTCGCCCTGTGTTTCTGTCGACCAGACACACACACACACACTCTTGTGTGTGTTTGGTTTATTTTACTTTCTTTTTATTAAATCAAGTTTCAGAATTAACACGTTTAGTCCCTCCACTTTCCTTAGTTCATATTTTGAGTGTTTTAACCCTCTAGCAAGTTATTACAAGACTCTTGACTAACTGGGTTATTATTATTCCTAGTTAACTTATTGGGTTCCGGGAGTTATAACCCGTCTTATTTAAGTCCCGCTAAGTCGGCCTATCATAAGCTTTGTTTTTCTCAAAACTTGTATTCTCTTTTTTTTAATATTAGGTTTAATTATTTAAATCCTAATATTTACCGGGTTAATTTTACCATTAACGGTATTTTACCCGTCTTTTAGTATTAACAGGGTTTGATTACCAAACCCGTTTTCGGGGTGTTACATAAATATGATTGATCGGATCAGATAAGAACACACATAATTTATCGTACACTCTTGCTCTCTAGCTGCAATCACTCACAACACACTTACACTTGTATTCAAATCGCATTGTAACACCTAATAGATCCGTATTATATCCTGCACTGTATCCTGATATTTGAAGTAATAAGAAGAACATGGCATGTAACACCCGTCTGATTTTACTTGAATTTAATAATAATACTTGTAACACCTTCTAAATTTTCTTGAATTTTTTTATAATAGCTTTTACCATTTCAGTTAAAATATTGATTTAATAACATAACTTTCATTAAAGAGATTCATAAGTAGCATCAACCTTAGTCAATTAACGACTAAGTTAAAATGTTATCAAAAGTTGTTTAACAATTGTTTACAACCCATCCACAAAGTCTATTAAAGATTTAAAACATTGCGGAAGCTTCAAAATGTAGTGTTCGGTTCTTCATCATTCGCTTGACCGCCATCCGTAAGATCCACCTCGTCACCTGTGGTCAAAACCGTTAAAACATTAGTTTTGACATTGTTACATAGTATATAAACACAAGATCCAACATCAAATTGTGAATAATAAAATATAAGTTTTCTGGTTCCACCGTAAAACAGGGGTGAACCACCGTAAGCACCTGACCTCTACCGTAAGTTACGGTACTACCGTAACTTACGGTAGTCCCTGGAAATCCATGTTTTGTTTGATTATTTCATTACACTCAAACCCAAATCTTGGATTTCGCTTTTCTAGCATACCAATACATTAAATTCTCGTATTTCTAATATGTTATATATATACCAATATCAAAGATCAATACATCATGTTCCGGAGCATTAACCATGCCTTACTTGATTTATTCGACCCGTTTGGCTCGTCTAAGGAATCCTCCTTTGTGACGACTACCAACGAGTTCCAACCAAATTTGCCCTATTATTCAATATAGCGACATCACCGCTTTAATTCAAAACAACACTTATTCTAAAATTCAATTACGCATTATATAATCATCAAAATCTACTTAATGTAACGGGTCAAGTTACATACCTTCAAAGCAAGCCCTTCAAACGTGCGTCCACACCGGTTTGCCCGCTAGATGCCCCGGCTTCCTTTCCTATAGAGTTCAATCACCTTATGTTTAGAACTCTTTGTTTCACATACATAACGCACATTTTGTCATACATCATAATTATGCGTTTTAACTTAACAATTCAGTTTCAAGCCTTCTTTGAGGCATTTCTACAAACACTATAAGGGCAGAATTTTTTATATCTTTCATATTTAAGTTCATAGCTTGCTAATTAGCTAACTTAACATCAATAAAGCCTTCATATAGTATTTAAACATCACACTTTTCTGAAATCACTTTCTATGATCGAATTACACTAGAATAATCATTCTAAACCCTAGTGTTCATCTTCATCTTGTAAAACCCACAACCCACCTTCAAGGTGTTCATGGAATTTCCTGAATTTGGACATGATTTCACATGTAGTTGTCTAGGTTTCACTTCTAGACACTATATCATCCCTAATCTAACCAAATAACACACATGCAACATCTAATTTTCAGATTTTCCAAAATCATGAGAATTTCAAGTTGAGAGATTTCATCAGATTTTACATACCTTATAATCCTCTTGCGATGAGGATCACGATTTTAAGCTCTAATTTCGATTTCAACTTGGATTGAGCCTTCAATTTGCAGATTTAGTGAAGTTTTAGGGTTTTGAAGAGTGGGGATCGCCCCTGACTTTCTTCCGTGCGACCAGACACCTTCAAATGGTGTTTGGTTTTTTATTTTTATTAAATTTACATTATAGTTTCAATTCTTACAACTTTGGCCCCTCCATTTTGTTCAACTTATAGATTAGTTGTGTTTAACCCTATTTATAAGTTATTTCTAGAAATTAACTAACTAGGTTAAAATACCTAGTTAGTAAATTCTCATTATTATACTTTATAATTCTAATATAAAGTTTTATATTTTTCGGGGTGTTACATGGCAGCTGCGATTGTCAGCTCCCGAGGTTTTGTGTGGGCGATCTAGATTGATCAAGGGCTTTCCTCGTACATCCTGTGTCACCCTTTACCTTTTTTGCTCATTGTTTGATTGTTGATACAGCTCGATATCCTGAGCCGTATCCTGAAAACTGTTTTTGTTAACAACTTAACCAGCATATTTTTCACAAACACCTCTAGCACACTACCTCAGTTAACTAATTTGATCACTTAATTGCTTCGGTAATTTTTGACCAAAATAATTTGGCGCCTACCATGGGGTAAGTGGTGTTATTTCTACTAAAAGCTTTTGCAAAATCATTACTTGGTTTTTTATTTTCGAAACTTTTTGCTACACTATTTTCAATGGCCTCAAGATCAAACATGAGCTCTTCTACCGTGTCTGTCACAACTTCTGCAACCGTTGGTTCGGTGCTTCTACCACCTCCGAGGATGCAAGCCTCTTCACAGCCTCGGGATCTTTCAAGAGGAACAGAAATTCATGTGGCTCGGGATGTTATCCTTACTCGGAATGTTCAAGGATATGCTGTCTCAGGGGTACTCCTATTTTGGCTTCTAATGATGAAATTCTGACTTTGTTTGGCAGTATACAGGATCAGATTAAGCAGCAGCAGGAAACAAATCAAATGCTAATAAGAGAAATACAGCTCTTGAAGTTCGTCCGAGTAGGCTTGCTGAGGATATTGTCACTCCACTGCAACCAAGAGCATTGAACTTCAGTTCAGCAGTGTACACCGAGGATAATAGGGGCAATATTGTGCCTAGTCAATCCCAGAATCATACTCCTGAGATACCCTCTTCAGTTAGGGTGTCAACTGTGAGATGTTCAGGATATGCTTCAGGATATGGCCAGAATCCTCAGACTGGTAACGTGTCTAATAATGCTAATACCCTTGTCACTAACGGTCTTGGATCTTTGCAGGATGCAGGTATGACATCAACATTTTCTAGGGAGCTTCAGAAATTGAAGGACATGATATCCAGTGTACCTGGTGTGGTCCAGCCAATTCCAAAAGTGTCCCAGGATAGCCACAGGATATCCCGGTTTGCACATCCTATTTGTGATGCTGAAATCCCAAAAAGATTTCAAACCCCCAACATGAAGCTCTATGACGGAACTACGAATCCTGAAGAGCATATTGCTCAGTATAGGGAAATGATGGAAATTAATCCTATCCCTCCAGATCTCAAGGAAGCGTGCCTCTGCAAGGGTTTTGGTTCTACCTTAACAGGATCAGCCTTAAAGTGGCTCTTGAATGTTCCACCTCATTCAATTACATCATTTGCTCATTTAGTCAATTTCTTTAATAGTCAATTTTCTTGCAGTCGAAGTTTTGAAAAACTAACCAGTGATCTCTACAGGATAACTCAAGGACCTCAGGAATCCTTGAGGGATTTTGTGAACAAGTTTAGCAGGGAATCTCTCGATATCCCACACCTTGATGTTGCAACAGCCGTGCAAGCATTCAAAATGGGTTTGCAAAAGGATTCCCAATTTTATCAGGATCTTGTAATGAATCCTTGCAGGAACCTGGATGAGGCTCGAAACAGGGCCTTGAGATACATTCGACTGGAAGATGATAAAAAGATGCAAGAGAGGATGAATTCATCCTCAACTTATGAATCAACTAACAGGAAGTCAGAGTCCTCATACACACCATATCGCTCTAAGCCATATGACAGGAATGACGGCAAGAAAGTGAATGCTGTTGAAGACGAGGATCCTGAGGAGTATCCTGAGTTGTCAAAATATTGTTTTTCTGTTAATATACCTGAACTAATGTATGCTATGCAAGGCTTAGGAGACAAAGCAAGGTGGCCTAGGAAGAACCAACAAAAAGCTGATTGGAAGGATCAATCAAAGTGGTGTGCCTTCCATGAGGATTTTGGGCATGTTACGGAAGTTTGCATTGCTCTGAGGAAGGAAATAAGCTATCTCTTGGGCAAAGGATATCTGAAAGATCTTCTGGGAAGAAAGAAGAATAAGGGTCAGGATAATGAGAAGGATCCTGAACGAGCAGTATCACCTCCTGCGGATGCCAAGATAATTAACTTTATTTCGGGAGGATCTGATATATGTGGAACCTCTTATTCTACAGCAAAAAGACATGCAAAGGAGGCTAAGGCAGAAAGGGGAGATAAACCAACCAAGATGACAACCCTCACGACCAATAAAGTGATAACGTTTGACAGTGATGAAAGGGATACTGTTCAGGATCCCCATCATGACGGTTTGGTAATAACTTTATATGTTGCTAACCACTTTGTGCGCAGGATACTGGTGGATAATGGCAGCTCTGTTAACATTATTCAGCTAGAAACACTGAAGAGGATGAATGTTTCTCCAATGGATATCACTTCAAAATCTACTGTACTTGTCGGGTTCAGTGGAGAGGCCAGAAATACTGTGGGAGAAATAAAGCTGCCAGTATATGTTGAAGGGGTCAACTCGATGCAACGCTTCTGTGTCATGGATTCCTTATCCTGCTACAATATTATATTGGGTAGGCCATGGATCCATGATATGAAGGCTGTGCCATCGACCTATCATCAATGTATCAAGATCCCTACCCCTTGGGGGGTTGTCAAGGTGGAAAGTGATCAACAAGAAGCGAAGGAGTGTTATTCTTCTTCAATGAAATCCTCAACGAAGCCCAAAGCAGGATAGCAATTGAAGATGCGAGCCCAGGATATCGTGGAGGCTACAGAGCAGGATGTTAAGAAAATTATCCTGGATCAGGATAATCCAGATATCTCGGTGCTCATAGGAACCAATATCCCTCAGGATATTGAAAATCAATTGACTAACTTTTTGAAATGCAGGATGTCAACATTCGCATGGAAACATGAGGATATGACAGGTATTTCCAAGGATATTATAACTCACAAGCTCGGAATAGATAGGTCTTTCAAGCCTGTCTAGCAGAAACGAAGGAAGTTTGCTCCTGAATGGAATGTAATAATTCAGGAAGAGGTTGAAAGATTGTTGAAGAGCAAGATGATTAGGGAAGTTAAGTTTCCCAAATGGCTAGCAAATGTAGTTGTGGTTTAAAAGAAAAATGGGAAATGGAGAGTTTGTGTAGATTACACAGATTTGAACAAAGCATGTCCTAAAGACCCATTCCCTCTGCCTCATATTGACTCAATGGTGGATGCTACTACCGGTTACGAAATGTTAACCTTCATGGATGCATCCTTAGGATTCCAGCAGATCCAAATGGAACCTTCAGACCAGGAGGATACCGCTTTCATGACACCTACAGGTATTTATTGTTATACTGCCATGCCTTTCGGTTTGAAAAATGCAGGTGCAACATATCAAAGACTGGTGAACATGATGTTTAAAGACAAACTGGGGGAGACCATGGAAGTATACATCGATGATATGGTGGTAAAATCCAAGAAGGTAGATGATCATCTCTGGGATATTGAAGGGCATTTGATATCCTGGATCAATATAATATGAAGCTGAATCCTGCCAAATGCCATTTCAGGGTGGGGGCAGGAAAGTTTTTGGGGTACATGGTGACTAAAAGGGGGATCGAAGCAAGCCCGGAACAGATCAAAGCTATCTTGGATATCAAGTCACCTTTGAACATGAAAGATGTACAAAGATTAACAGGGCGAGTAGCAGCATTAAACAGGTTTATATCACGATCCTCGAAAAAATGCAAGGAATTCTACGATGTCCTGAAGAAGAATAAGAAATTCGAATGGGGAGAGAAGCGTGAAGTAGCCTTGCAGGAATTGAAGCAGTATCTTTCAACTGCACCCCTGTTGATGAAACCCAAGGGTGGTGAACCATTATACCTGTATCTTGTAGTATCAGGGAATGCAGTAAGTGCTGTCCTGGTAAAGGATCACGAAGGTCAGCAGTATCCTGTTTATTATGTTAGCAAAAGTTTATTAGATGCTAAAACTAGATATTCTCATTTAGAAAAATTTATATTGGCTCTAGTTATGGCATCAACGAAGCTTAGACATTACTTTAAGACACATAGGATTCATGTTAAAACTAATTATCCTGTGAAAAATGTGCTTAGGAAACCTGGATGTCAGGTAGAATGGCTAAGTGGTCAGTAAAATTAAGTGCCTTTGATCTAGTATATGAACCTAGGAATGCCATAAAGTCTCAGGCTCTAGCTAACTTTGTGGCTGATTTCAGTAGTGATATTCAAAAGGAATTAGACCCCGAAGTACAACAGCTGGGAGAGAACTTAGAATCCTGGATATTATATACTGATGGTGCATCTAATGTGAGAGGTGTAGGATTGGGTATACTACTAAAATCGCCACAGGTGGACATATTACCTCAGGCTATTAGGTGTGAATTTCCTGCCACTAATAATGAAGAAGAATATGAAGCTTTGATAGCAGGATTAGAATTGGCTAGGAGTATGAATATTAAAAGCTTACAAGTATTTGTTGATTCCTTATTAATTACTAATCATTTTAATGGATCCTATGCAGTTAAAGGTGAGAAGTTAATCGAATATCTCGAAATTCTCAAAAAATTAGCAGGATATTTCGATGTTTTTACACTTGAACATGTACCGAGGGAGGATAATGCTGAAGCAGATGCTTTGGCAAATCTAGGATCATCAGTCAGGATACTAGAGGGAACTCGGATACCAATACTACATATCCTATATCCTGCACTGGATCTTTTCAAGTCTCAGGATGTGGAAGTAGCAAGTATTCCGGATCCTGATGACGAGTATCCTTAAGAGGATCCTAAGTCTTGGACGGCTCCAATTGTGAGATATCTCAAAGAAGGACATATTCCAAAGGATGAGAATCCTAAGGCTTTTAGGATGAAGGTATCCCGATTTACTATTATAAACAATATTCTATATAAGAAATCCCTTGCAGGATCGTACCTGAGGTGCTTGGAGGATCCCGAAACTAAAGAAGTGCTTCAGGATATACACAAAGGGGATTGTGGCAACCATACTGGGGGCAGAGTATTATTCTCAAAGGTGTTGAGAACAAGATATTATTGGCCGACGATGAGAAAGGATGCTGCAGAATATGCTAAAAAATGCGATGCATGTCAGAGGCACGACAATATATTGCATCAACCTGCTGAACCACTGTATCCAATTGCTTCCCCTTGGCCATTCGTGAAGTGGGGGATGGATATAGTCGGGAAATTGCCAAAAGCTCCAGGAGGAAAGGTTTTTATGCTGGCAATGGCAGATTATTTTTCTAAGTGGGTTGAAGCTGAGGCATTTGTTCAAGTCAGAGACCAAGAAGTAGTATCATTCATAAAAAGGAATATCCTGACTTGGTTTGGGATACCAGCTGAGATAATTTATGACAATGGCTCTCAGTTTATCAGTAAAAGGACCACTGATTTTTGCAAAAGTTGGGGAATCAAGATGATTACATCTACTCCGGTACATCCTCAAGAAAATGGGTAATCAGAATCCTCGAACAAGATAATAGTCAACAATTTGAAGAAAAGATTAGGAGCTAAAAAAGGAAGATGGGCAGAAGAATTACCCCTTGTTTTATGGGCCGATAGAACAATAGTGAAAAGTGCAACTGGGCAAACCCCATTTTCCTTAGTATTTGGAGCAGAGGCAGTAATACCGACAGAAATGGTGATACCTACAGCAAGATCCAACCTTCAGGATCCTGAGAGGAATCCTGAAGCCCTGTGTCAAGAATTGGATACTATTGATGAGACAAGGGATGCGGCAAAGTTGAGAATGGCAACATACCAACAAAGGATATCCAGAGCATATAACAAGAATCCAAGGACGAGAAGGTTTCAAGTTGGAGATTGGGTGTTAAGGAAAGCTTTTCAGAACACTACTAATCCTGCTGATGGAAAATTAGCTCCGAAATGGGAAGGACCTTATGAGATTGAATCGGAATCTGGGAAAGGAGCATACCGACTTAAGAATATGGAAGGGGATATACTACCAAGATCCTGGAACGCTATACACCTCAAAGCCTATTTCAAGTGAGTTTAGGAATTAATTTCTAACTCAAGATGGTATGAATTCTATCTCTTTTAAATATAATTCTTTTTTATTTTGAACCCAATACTGACTTAAGCATCGGAGGGGTGTTAGCCAGGCTAACACCCACCTTAGTTTAAGGTTGTTTTGCAGAATATGCTTCAGGATATACCTCCAGGATATACACACAGGATAATTCGAAAGATTAGAGGATTGGCCCCCTCTCTCACGATTAAGGGATCCTGATCCCTTCAAAGGTTTAAAGGTATTCACCTTTCTCTCGAATTGGCTTTAAACACCCCACCTGGAGCACAAGTTATCCAGGAATAGTTCAAGATAGCGGGACCAGTTCATGTAAAAGTGGCTGACAATTTCATTATCATTGGCTATATCCTAGATCCTTAAGGTATATGAGGATTGATCACCCTCTCTCACGAAAGGGTACTTTCATACTCTCTAAGGTTTAAAGGTTTTCACCTTTCTAAGTCTTGGAGTTTATACACTCCCGCCTATAGCGCGTGAAAATTTGGGATTTTCCCCAGGATACTCAAGGGTTTATCCCTAGAATTTTAAGGATTTATCTCCAGGATACTTTAGGGTTTATCCCCTGTAATACGAAAGTTATACAAACTGTTGCAAGTGATACACAGGGGACATTCCTACTAAGGCATAGTGAATAGCTCAAAGGATCAAGCTTAGGCCTAGTTCACAAGGCATCCCAGACTGGGGACATCTTCGATGGAAAGGTTGTAAGGGGATTAAAGTTTAAGAATAGGGGTGTACTCTATTTCTGGTATGATCTTTCCTTTTTCCTTTTAACCTTATCTAAATTGTCTAAATTTTTGAAACTGCGTTTAACAAAAGATTGAATATAATATTTATGAGTATCCTGATCAGGATATGTTCTCAGGATATATTCTCAAGATATATTCTCAGGATATACTTCAGGATATTCGGTTGGAATGTTTGAGGTATAACACTTAGATTGAAAATTGAAAATTGAAACTATGTTCAAATCAAACAACAATTATCAAAACAAGCTTTGCAAAATAAAAATAAACTATCATTTTTCTTTGAAAACTTTATGTAAATTGTTTGACTTGTAAGAACTCTATTTGACAAAAGTCTTAATAGGATATTTGCGAGTATCCTGATCGAGATATTTTCATGATATTTGGTTAGGACATTTGAAATATTACACTAAGTTTGGAACATTGAAATCGTATTCAAACTAAGCAATGCATAACAAGAATTGAAAAAGGACAACGATAGATAAGGTCATAAAAAGATTATATTATTAACATAGCAAAAGTTTGTGCTTTTGGTTTCATCTCAAACCGAGATCCATCCACCAAAAGCACAATAAGTTCCTAGTCATATTTACATAACAGTTGAAGGTTTCATCTCAAACCGAGACCCATCCGCCTCCAACTGTTATATTGTTCAAAGTAAACCATACTAATTGATGACCAAGGGCTTCATCCTGAAACTCAGGACCCATCCACCTTTGGCCATCATATTGTCTTAATGCAGGAAAGTAAATTGTTCAAAGGACAGAAAAAGGAAATTGTTCAACAACCACAGACTAACAAATTTAAAAAGTGGGCTCTGGCCTAGGCACAAACATCCATCATCGTCCACTCCGCTGCTTTCAAGGAGCAGCACCTTCTTCACCAGCAGCCGTCCCTCCAGCATCCGCTCCATCATCAACATCAGGATTCTTTTCAGCATCAGCCGCCTCCTCCGCTGCTTTGGAAGCCTCTTCACCCGCAGGCTTAGCTGGATACTCAACAGGACTCCCCCCGAGATCTTTCAACTTCGCCTCCCAAGCACTTACATTCCAGGAGGGGCATTCAAAGCCCAAAGTTTTGTCTTCATAAGCCATTTTTAGCTTGGCTTGTAGGAGGGAAATTACAACTGACCCCTTGAGACCATCTCGGTAGGTAGTCATATCCTGCTCAAATTGAAGATGGGCAGTATCCAGCTTGGCTTGGGCATCTTTATTGGCCTTGTTGATAGCAGCTTTAGCCTCCTGCGTCACAGCTTTGAATTTATCTTCATAGTGTTTTAACTTAGCGGCTGCTATTATCCCCTGATCTGTGATGGTGGTCTCAGCTTTCCTCAGCTTCACTTCCAGCATCTTGTTTAGACCACAGCTTTCTTCATAGAGGCTCGTCAGGCGTTCAAGGCCCTACAAAACAGAGAAACAGGTATTAACTTACATTAACATACATAACCAGCATATGGTGCAGGATGTAGGTTAAGGATATAAACCTGGTTAAGGAAGCTGGTCATAAAGCCACTGGATTCAAGGAACCCATGGTGTTCATAGGGGAACGTCTCGGACGATGCTAGAGAATTGGTTTCCTTTATTTTGCGTGAACTTGAGGTGCGCGGCTTGGTAGCAGGAGAGGGCTTAGGAACAGCTGCCGGTTTAGAGCTGGATACAGGCTTAGAGGTGGAAGCAGGTTTGCTGGGTTCCTTCTTCACCTGGATAGGAATAGGGTAGTTGTCTAGTTCATCAAGGTCAAAGACTTCTGGAACTTTGGCTGGTGCTACAAAACAGGGAAAATATCTAAATCTCTATTCTTATTTCCTACTTTGTTAATTAAAAATATGCAAAGATTATGTGATCCTTACCAGTCATATCTGATGAAGAATACTGGCTTGAACTTGGAAGATGCAGTGTAAAGGATCTGTCACAAACAGGCAACTGGTAGACCCTGTTGATTCTTTTTTTGGGATTCTTCAGTGGGAGGAGCCAACTCTTTGAAGTTTGCTGCAAAAAAAAAACATTAGGATGTTAGTACAGGATACATCATCAGGATACGTTTGGGGATATCCTAAAGCCCTAAACCCTACCGGAGGTCAACCATTTCACCGGAAGGCTTTTGCCCTCGGGAATGGAATCCCGTCTAACAAAGAAAAATTTTCGTTGCCACCCATCCTCATTTTTTGAAGCTTTGAGGATGAGGGGGTTGCTAGAGGTTGAGAAAAGCAAGAAGCGACTATTACCGTGGGAACGGAGACGGTAAGCAAGTGGAAGGTCTTCGATACAGAGATCGGGGACGTGAAGGGTTTTGATCTGGTTAAGCATGATAAGTACTCTTCAGACCATAGGCATTGTTTGGGCAAAACAGAGGCCGGTAATTCAAAAGAACTCCATAATAAATTCTGGAAAAGGATATCGAAGGCCAAGGGAAAATGGATATGATGAGAAACAGATCCATTCTTTGGAAGACACATCAGAACGGATGCTTCGGTCAAATGGGCGGATAATCGCCGTGTCAGAGAAAGTACCAGAGGTTCTAAGTGCGGCAATATCGGCGTTGTCAAAAGAATACACCTCCTTCTCGGGGTGTTTGAGCAGGTTCTGATTAACAAATGACGAGGTGGACTCGCCGGAATGAGAGCGTGTTCTGGTGGCCATCAGAAAATTTGAACAAAGAAGTTCTAAGAGATAAGAAAAGGGAAATACCTGAGAAATCTGAGGAAGGTGATCGTTTATCAACAAGAAAAAGAGAAGATATAGGGGAAAGATAGATGGCCATCGAGTGAAAAGCGCGTTGGAAGTTGCACAATGTTACCTCAATCGTCACTTCAATTTAATTGCCTCGGTTCGCGAGATAAGACTTTAAAATATATCCGTTGGAATTGGTATACCAACAAATATATTTTGGGGACAGTTGTTATGGGTGGTTTTCTGCTCATATATCCTGAATAATATTCTGACTATGTTTCTGTTATTGTGATCAGGATATCGGATCAGGATATTGGTAACACCCGATTCAGTATCCTGGTAGTAACTAATTGATTCACGTGCAGATTAATAAAACAAGTCCATAACGTTCAAGTGGACTTCTTCTCCCTAAGACTCGGGCTAATCTGTTGGAATAGGAACGTTGGAGTCGGAAGACGTGGACTACAACGTTCACAAATGGAATATTCGTTTTATCCCGGATTTGTAGGCTAGTTAGTTAGCTTTGCTTTACTATAAATAGGATTGATCGGATCAGATAAGAACGCACACAATTTATCGTACACACTTGCTCTCTAGCTGCAATCACTCACAACACACTTACACTTGTATTCAAATCGCATTGTAACACCTAGTAGATCCGTATTATATCCTGCACTGTATCCTGATATTTGAAGTAATAAGAAGAACAAGGCAGCTACGATTGTCAGCTCCCAAGGTTTTGTGCCGGCAATCTAGATTGATCAAGGGCTTTCCTCGTACATCCTGTGTCACCCTTTACCTTTTTTGCACATTGTTTGATTGTTGATACAGCTCGATATCCTGAGCCGTATCCAGAAAACTGTTTTTGTTAACAACTTAACCAGCATATTTTTCACAAACACCTCTAGCACACTACCTCACTTAACTAATTTGATCACTTAATTGCTTCGGTAATTTTTGACCAAAACACTAACCAAATTATCCATGAGTTTTATGGTTTCAAAGTTTTGCAAATCATGTTCTAAAACCATTTCTATGTTCATTAGAACGATCTTTAGGTTTAAAACCTTGTTTCATCATGGATCTTTCAAGACCCATACTTTACATCTTTAGATCTTGCCTAAACAAGCTTCATATTGCACTTTTAACAAACTTTTCATGGATTTTAGTTTCAAAATTTAGTTTTTCATACACTTTGTTACTTCAAGACTACAAGTTCATGCTTCAAAATTCACTTTTCAAGTTCATATAAGGGTTGCACATGTTCATCTTCAACTTTAACCATGGATCTTTCAAGATTCATGCTTTAACTTGTTAGATCTAAGTTTCTAACAAGCTTATCATTCTAGATCTAAACATACATACAAGATTCAACAACATCAACTTCATCACATACACCAAAAAAATACTAAAATCACTTGTTTTCTTCATGATTATGTTAGATCTTCTCATTTTCATTTTTTAAAGTTTAGTTACTTAGATGGAGAGACTTGTACATAACATAAACATGAACTAAATTAGTGATTAGGAGGCTTACAACTAGCTCTATTGGCTAGGAAAGTAGCATAAGAAGGAAGATGATGAAAATGGAAGAAAGTGAGTGGTTAATGGCTCCTCCAAGTGGTCCTTCAAGTTCTAGCACTTCAAGCCTTCTTAGTTAGCCTCCATACACCTTGTAGTGACCTTAGATTGCCTTGTAATGGATTGAAAATGATGGTGGTAGTGTGGTGTGGGTGAGCCGAGAGCAAGAGAGGGGAGAGGATGAAGATGAAGTTTGAAAATGTGAAGAATGATCTTGTTTAGTCACCTAGAGGTCCTTTATAATAACCTTATAACAAAAGTTTATCCAAGAGGTCTTTTGTCCCATATCTTGCAACCATTTGATAATATTTTAATGGAGAGGGGTGGAGGCCACTTTGGGGCCGGTTACACACATAAGAAGGGGGTAAAGTGCAAAGTTTTGGAAGTTGGAGGTTATAAGTGTAAACTAGAAGGTTTAAGTTAGTTTAAGTGTGTTTAGGTGTTTTTATGATTTTTAAGGTGTTCTATCACCAATACTAGCTTAATATCATAAAAACAATGCTTCTAGTTAAATTTTGATGTTTTGGGTAGTGTTCGGTTATTCGTTTCGTTACGGTTCGTTAAAGTGCTAAGTTGCGCAGTTTTACTAAGTATGAAGCACCTTTTGTGACAGTTTCAATTCCCGACACTTTGTAAGTTATTCTGGACACTAAAACATCAATTCTGCATAATATTTTGGTGTTAAAATGCTATTTTAGCTGATTTTCTGCTGAATTCTTCAGAATTCAGCATTTAAAGTGAGTTTCGGGTGTCTTTTAGTGCATATTTTAGCTTCTGGAAAGTTTATATGTTAACCCTTGTATCCATACTTGGGTTTTAATGTGTTTTAGATGTTGAACCTACTCCTGGGCCCTAATTCTATTATCTGGCTACTTTCTGCAGAAGTGCTGACACGGTGTGTCTTACCGGTGAGTTTACTAGTCTTTCTGACGCAACGCTTAAGGTAATGAACAACGCAATATTTGAAGTATAAAACATGCATGAATTCATATTTAAAGCAAGTAATCACACAATGTTGACGTTTAAGCAAATAATTGCAAATAATAAATAATATTAAAATAGTACGAAAATTATCAGTTTGGTGCCAGTTGTCACAGTCTCCCTCTGTTAAAAGAATTTCGTCCCGAAATTCAAGCTGAGTTATCTCTCGCAGGAGCTTTCTCGAAAAGGTGGGGATACTTGGCTTTAAACTAGTCTTCGCGTTCCCATGTGTACTCGGGTCCGTGTTTAGAGTTCCAATGTACTTTAACAAGCTTAATGCGACTTCTCCTTGTTTTCTGGATCTTTCAATCCATTACCTCAACGGGTTGTTCTTTAAATCGGAGTTTGTCGTTGATATGCACCTCATCCGCAGGGATGATAACTGCTTCTTGGGTTGGACTCTTTTTAAGGTTTGATACATGGAACGTATCATGTACACCGTTCAGTTCTTCCGGTAATTCTAATTTGTACACTACGGTACCAATCTTTTCCAAGATCTTGAATGGTCCAATGTATCGTGAATTCAACTTTCCACGTTTTCCGAACCTTGCTACACCTTTCCATGGAGAGACCTTCAACAAAACCTTGTCTCCCACCTCGAAATCCAAAGGTTTCCGTCTTCGATCGGCGTAGCTCTTTTGTAGATCACGAGCCGCCTTGATGCGTTCTCGGATCTGCATGATTTTGTTGGTTGTTTCTTGAACAAGCTCAGGACGAATCAATTGTTTATCTCCAGCGTCTGCCTAACACAACAGTGAGCGGCACTTGCGGCCTTATAGAGCTTCGAACGGTGTCACTTTTATGCTTGTATGGTAGCTGTTATTATAGGAGAACTCAACTAAGGGTAGATGAGTATCCCAGCTACCGCCTAAATCCATCACACATGCATGAAGCATATCTTCCAGTGTTTGTATAGTTCGTTCGCTCTGACCGTCTGTTTGCGGATGGAAGGTCGTGCTTAGATCCAACTGAGATCCAAAGGCCTCTTGAAAGGATTGCCAGATCCTTGATACAAATCGTCCATCTCCATCTGAAATTATCGAGATAGGCACTCCATGACGTGCCACTATCTCCTTAAGGTATAGTTCAGGCAACTTTCCATTGCTATCTTTCTCCCGAATTGGCAGGAAGTGCCCAGACTTCGTTAATCGATCCACTATTACCCATATCATATCATGTCCTCTAGGAGTCCTGGGTAATTTCTTTATGAAGTCCATTGAAATTTGTTCCCACTTCCATACAGGAATTTCAGGTTGTTGCAATAGACCGAACGGTTTCTGATATTCGGCCTTGACCTTAGCACAAGTTAGGCAATTTCGAACATAAACAACAACGTCGCTTTTGAGTTTTGGCCACCAATAATACTCTTTCAAGTCTTGGTACATTTTATCCGATCCTGGGTGGATCGAGTATCTTGACTTGTGAGCTTCGTCAAAGAGGACTTCTCGAATACCGCCATAGAGCGGAACCCAAATGCACCCCATAAAGTATAAGGTTCCCTCTTCATTTGGCACCAATTGTTTCTCCATACCTCGGAGGTATTCAGCTTTAAGATTCTCCTTCTTAAGGGCTTCTTGTTGGGCATCATGAATGCGTGAAGTGAGATTCGTCTGAATTGTCATTTCTAAAGCTCAAACCATTAAGGTCTTAACCCTTTCCATTTGACTCAATGCGTCTGCTACCACGTTCGCCTTTCCAGGATGATACTTGATTTCGCAGTCGTAATCGTTCAACAACTCAACCCATCGTCGCTGACGCATATTTAACTCCTTTTGATCAAATATGTGCTGCAGACTCTTGTGATATGTGAAGATAGTACATCGAGTACCATACAAATAATGTCGCCAAATCTTCAAGGCAAATACCACCACGCCTAGTTCCAGGTCATGGGTTGGATAATTCTTCTCATGTACCTTCAATTGTTGTGATGCATAAGCGATGACTTTTTAGCGTTGCATGAGCACGCAACCCAATCCCTGACGCGAAGCGTCGCAATATACCACGAAGTCTTCCATGCCTTCGGGTAGAGATAGTATTGGTGCATCACATAGCTTGTTTTTTAGTAGCTGGAAGGCTTCTTCCTGCTTGTCTCCCCAGTCGTACTTCTTGTCTTTCTGAGTAAGGGAAGTTAGCGGTTGAGGAATCTTGGAGAAATTCTCAATAAATCTGCAATAATAGCCTGCTAATCCCAAAAACTATCGAACTTCAGTCGGTGTCTTGGGTGCTTCCTAATTCTTTATCGGTTCAATCTTCGCTGGATCCACATGGATACCATTCTCGTTCACCACGTGACCAAGGAACTGTACCTTGCGAATCCAAAATTCGCATTTTGAGAACTTTGCCTAAAGCTTCTCTTTCTTCAGTAGTTCCAGAATGGTTCTGAGGTGTTTCTCGTGCTCTTCCTTTGTTCGTCAATAGATCAGAATATCGTCGATAAATACAATCACAAATTTATCGAGATATGGCTTGCAAAAGCGATTCATCAGATCCATAAACACTGCTGGCGCGTTCGTCAATCCAAACGGCATCACAAGGAACTCGTAGTGTCCGTAACGAGTCCTGAATGTAGTCTTTGGTATCCTCTCCTCTTGAATCCTCAACTGATGATAGCCAGACTGAAGGTCGATCTTGGAGTAATAGCTCGATCCTTGCAATTGGTCGAATAAGTCGTCAATCCTCGGTAATGGATACCGATTCTTAAAAGTGAGCTTATTCAACTCTCTGTAATCAATACACATCCGAATGGTTCCATCATTCTTCTTCACGAACAATACTGGAGCTCCCCTAGGCGAGAAGCTTGGCCTTATGAATCCTTTATCCAACAACTCCTGGAGTTGCGTAGATAATTCTTGCATCTCGGATGGTGCGAGTCAATATGGTGCCTTGGCTATAGGAGCGGTGCCTGGAACCAAGTCAACGTGGAACTCGACTTGTCTTTGTGAAGGTAATCCTGGCAAGTCTTCGGGGAAAACATCAGGGAATTCCTTTACCACAGGAATGTCTTCTAGCTTTGGTTCCCCAACCTTCTTATCTACTACATGCGCCAAGAATGCAACACATCCTTTTCACAAGCATTTCTGCGCCTTCATTCAGTTGACGATTCGTAAGGGCGTGTCTCTTTTCTCTCCATGGACTATGAGCGTTTCTTCATTCGCAATAGGGATGCGAATGATCTTCTCGTGACAAACAACTTTGGCTTTATAGTTGGAAAACCAGTCCATTCCGACTACAACATCAAAGCTACCCAATTGAACAGGCAAGAGATCGATACTAAATCTTCGTTCACCAAGTTCTAATGTACATCCCCTAACAACTTCGCCCGATTCAACAAGTTTGCCATCGACTAGTTCTATGGAATAAGGAATATCTAATCTACTAGATTCTATTCCAAGCATACGTTTAAATTCCACAGACATGAAACTATAATCGGCACCAGTGTCAAATAATATGGATGCAAAGTGATTGTTAACGAGAAACGTACCGGTGACCACATTAGGGTCTTCGCGGGCGTTCCTTGCTCCTATCACGAATGCTCGAGCTTAAGCGTTGTTCTCTCTCGGACAGTCTTTCTTGAAATGCTCTTTCCTACCACAATCAAAACATCCTTGGTTTTGCCCATTCCCATTACCATTTCGATTACCAGTACCATTTCCATTCCCGTTACCGTTCCCATTACCCGCACCGTTGCAGTCTCCATTCCCATTTCTATTTCCACTTCCACCTCTTTTTCCCCAACAATCATCGGTACGGTGACCCAATTTTCCACACTTGTCGCACTTTGGAATGCGACAAACTCCATCATGGTGACGCTTGCACTTGTTACATTTGGGCATGGTGCCTTGGTATCCTCTAGTGGTAGTGTCATTCGCAGCTGCAAACATTTTTGTCTCCTTGGGTGGAGTAGGGTGACGTTTCTTGTTGGAACCCTTGTTGTTGCTACGCGTTGCTTAACTCAGATTTGACAGCTTCCTTTTCTTGTCACCAGATGACTCAGCATGCGTCTCGGTTTTCTCAGTAGTTTTCAGTGATAACTTCTTCATACGGACAACATCTTCGGTAAGGCTGACAGCCAGAGTTACTGCCTGAGTGATCGTTGCTGGTTCTGCTGCAATCACCAAGCTGCGAAATTCCAGAGACAATCCCCAGATGTAGCGCTCAATGCGCGTAAATTCAGGAGTCACTAGGTAGGGGATCACTCTTGACAGATCATGAAATCTCTAAGTGTAACCAACAATGTCCGCACCAACCATGGAAAGATTCCAAAATTTCGTCTCCAACCTTTGAAGTTCAGCACGCGAGCAATACTTTTCCCTCATTCTTTCGTTCAACTCGTCCCAAGTCATACCATACGCGGCATCATCACCCAGAGTTTAGACTTGCAAATTCCACCAAGTCAAGGCTTCGTCGACAAACAATCCAGTAACAAAATTGACTTGCTGGTCCGCGGTGCACTTGCTTATGTGGATTGTGGAATCAGTTTTCTCCGTCCAGCGCACAAAAGCCACAACACCTCTAGTGCCGTCGTAATTCAGTGGCTTGAAGTCGAGAAACTGCTTGTAGGTGCAGCCTGGAATTTATCCAACCAATTCACATGTGAGCAATCAATGAAACAATGAAACAAAGACCGTTCACAAGTTTCATCAAGTTATAGCAAATCAGCTTAAGGTTACCTTGAGTCAGATTTCCTCCAAATGAATCTCCATGTGCATTCCGTCCAGTACCGCCTGATCCTCCACTGTGCTCAGCACGGTTTGCCTCATACTGGGCAATGGCTTCAGCAATTGTTTCTTCCAGCAGAAAGTTCAATTCCTCAGCAGTCCTTGGAATCGGTGGAGGAGGGGGTTGATCAGCATCTCGAGTGTTAACTGCTCTCCTAGGTGCCATGTTCTTTCAAATCACAACCCAACCAGGTTAGATATTTGTCTGATACCATCATACTAGATAGTAGTAGTACATATACGTATATATATATATACACACACATAAGCAATAACCAACAATCCACCAAACATATAAATCAAGTCATCCAGCAACAAGCATGCCTAAACAGATAAATACTGTCGAGTCATAAGATATTCACCAAGTTTTTATACATATCAGGACAACTTGTTACATCATTGTTTGTGAAGAAAACAAAATGCACAAGGGTTACATCACCCCATAGTATAAGCTTAATACATATAAAAGACAAAATATCTTTCTTCACATTGGCGGTCCTTGTCTTCAAGTTGTACCCAAAACTTGGTCATAGTCTTCATACCCAAAAATACTACTCCATCATAGTACCTACAATGAAAGAAAACTAATGGGCTGGTAGAGAGGGTGGGGGTGTAGGAAGAATCAAACTGCGAAGATGAGCCACTTCATCCTCGAGCTCATGCACTTGACGGATGAGGAAGCTGAGCTACTACTCCACAGTGAGGAAACGAGCAGCATGACCCTCGGTAGGTGCCTGAACAGGTAGTGGCAGAGATGTCGGTGGGGGTGAAGATGGTGGTGGAGGTGTAACAGGTGGTGGATAATCTGGCGGAGGAGGTCGTCTCGCATTGGCCTCGTTCTCCAACTCATACACCCTGCGACACAGGATCTCCACTTGAAGGTGGAGTGATAGTAGGAGATCATCCCTGGGGTATACAGAGTGATGTGAGGGATGGTAAGGATCAGATAAAGGCATCGTATACGGTGGGAATAAGCGGGGTGACTGAAAATGTGGACTCAACTTTGGTGGAGGGATATGTTGATGACCAGAAGGTTCTCCCCCATGAGTGGGAGGTGTGTGCGGGAAAGCTGAAGCGTAAGGGATACTACGTAAACCACTGGTATAGTCTGTCGGAACAGGTGGACGTGAAGAGCTGTCACTGGCTACCTGAGTAGGAGTGTGGGGAGGTGTATGAGTGGGTGTAGAGACATGAATAGGAGAAGACGGCGCAACAGATATAGTGTCATCGTCATCATCGGTCGGGTAAGCTCTCAGTCCAGCAGCTAAGAGGGCCAAAGAAGTCATTAACTCAAAGGAATCGGCGTCAGACTCAAGGTCAAAGTCAGAAGAGATATCGATAACAGACACAACAGGAGACGCTAACTCTAGGATAACGAAGTCGTACACCTCTTCGTCGCCAATATCGTCATCAAGGTGCTCCACCTCGTTCACGGGAACGTCAACATCATCATCCAGGTCATCAACGAATGGCCAGTCCTCAGCAGGGACGGCGACAAGAGGAATAGCATGAATGGGAATATTCTCAACGAGGTACTCACCATCAGGATCTCCGATGATCAGCTGGTCATGGATGGGTAAAGGTAAAGCTAAGACATCATCGATGAAAGGGACGTCGTCACCAAAGTCTAGTAAGGCGAAAGGCTGAAAATCGTCGAGATCATCATCATCGGACGCCATCTCTGGATCGCTCTCGGAGTCGGACGTGAAGATCTCGGGGGCGCGTGCTATCTCATTCAGATACTATCGCCATAGGATCATGTTCTTCAGATAGGCCGCTGCTTTCAGATGAAGACATGTGTGTCATAAAAATCAGGGTATATGTACATATATTAATTATTACTACTTAATTAATATATAAATAGTTATACACATTGTTGCAAGTAATCCCTAGTTAAAGACAAGTGTTACCCCTGTGCACCCTAAGTCTTGTGGTGTTCTTACTTGACCCTTTGAAAACAAGTTCAGACAGTGGATGCCGTGGAAAGTTTTATGCAATGAAAAACTTTTGAAAAATTGTTTTCGTGAGAGGATCCTAAAGATTGTAGTCTAGACTCGAGAAGGAATCTTGGTTCACTACAGTCGCAGCTCTGATACCAATGTGTCACACCCCTTTTTTAGGTGGAAGCACGAGGTGTGATCCTGAAAGGTTCTCATTGCATACGAATGGTAAACATACTACATGTTCATAAAACAAACTCCATAATGCCATTGATATTAAATTTCCCAAAATAAAAGTTAAGTTAAGTGTGTACATCACATGAAAGATAATTGTTTGAAAAGTTTACAACTTTATTTCAAAGACAAATATCAAGGTTTTGATCATTATATCACCACATGAGGTGGAATATAACAACCAAATCCACAAAAGGGCATTGGAGTCCTGACACAAAATAACTAAAAACACAATCAACGTTCTTGAGCAAGAGAAACCACACGCACATCCACTTAGTTACCTGAAATACATGTAAGTTTTGGAAAATCGTCAACAAAAGTTGGTGTAAATTCATGCAGTTTTGTGTAAAACATTTAAATATTGTTATAAGAATCATGGTATGAGATTTGTACTTGAAAAAGTATACTATAAATGTAAGGAAATCGAGATTGCTAATGGTTTGCAAGGCCATTAACATGTGTAACGACATAGGAAGCATCCAAACCATAGGCATTTTACTTGTCGGTTCACGACTAGAGACACAAAAGCACTCTCGGTAAAAGTGTGGCCAAGAGTGTGGCTGCCTGAAACCCATTAGATCTAACCTTTTGTTCCGCGATCTAGGACTTACGTTGATTAATGGTGCTTATGACACCCTATTCGTGACATGATCTATAAAGTCATTCCTTAGTTTTGTTTTGACATACCACAGTACATGTGTTTTCCCCAAGTTTAGAAAACAAGAAAATGTTTAAAAGTGGGGACATGAACTCACAGTTTTGCGTATTCTACGTCGTAAACTTCAATGGTTGTTTAGTAAACGTCGTGACCTATAATTATTCTACGTATATTAGTCACTAGACTTGTAACACTCAAGTACAACTCACCATCTTATGTATTTGTTCTTTGTATGTTCGTCCTTTATGAAGGTCGTGCCCTTGTTTGTCGGGTCTTGCCCGTTCGTTCTGTATTGTACTTTAAGTATGTATTGTCTATTGTAAATGTATCTTTTACTTTTCAAAAATATATATTTATTTATGTAGATTTTGTCAAAGTAATAAGTGTTAAAAATAAACTTTATTTTTAACTTGTCCATATATGTTACTTATATTATTTTTCCAAAAATAAATATAAGTATTTTGTGAAATAATATTCTCAATATTATTTTTGTGCAAATATACTTAGGAAAGTATACTTGCATTTTATGTAAATACTAGTGTATTTTACATTATTCTCTCCAAAAATCAATGCCTTGATTTTTATTATTTTCAGGAATTACATTTCCTAAAAATAATGTATCTTTAAGTCTCGTGTGGAATATATATATTTTGTCATGCTATAAAATATATTTAATTATTCTTGTCATTCACCCGATTTTTGTGTAATTTCCATTACTTGGTAATGGTTATATATATTTGTTCAAACATATATTTATGTCCAAAAATTGTCCAAAGTCCAAATATTTGTGGAATATATTTTTACAAATATATTTTCTTGTATTGTCCAAATACTCTTCTTGAGGAGATTTTATATACTTGAATACTTAGGTAATTCTCATGTATTTGTATGTGTATTTTTGTATTTATACTCCTTGGGAGTATTTTGTGTATTTTTAAGTTCCTAATACACTACTACATATAATACACACAATATACACTTAGCACAAAATTTGGTGATCTTTAAATATATATATTTTCCTAAAATATACATACTTAATATAATTTTTACTTGAAGAAATCACTACCTTTTAACTTGAAATTTCATACAAAAATTTAGGAAACCTTGGTAAATATTTTTAGGTGGATTTTTGGGGAATAAGTTTCACCGAAACTTATATTTTTCTAAGTGTTAAAATTTTATAAAATTTTTGACATTGTTTCCCCTAAAAATGGAGGTTTCCCATGTTTTCAAAACATGTGTTTATTTTCTTTTTATCACCAAAACCAATTTCCAACAATTTTCACCAACATCATGCACTAAATACTCCATGTGAAACATTATGGTGAACTTGATTCTTGTTAAAAATATGTAGTCTTTGAGATCTACACTTAACTTACAATGGTTTTTCAAAAAACAAGTGTTCTTGAGAATTTTTAACAAACTTTCATGAAACTTTAGTTTACTAACCAAATTATCCATGAGTTTTATGGTTTCAAAGTTTTGCAAATCATGTTCTAAAACCATTTTTATGTTCATTAGAATGATCTTTAGGTTTAAAACCTTGTTTCATCATGGATCTTTCAAGACCCATACTTTACATCTTTAGATCTTGCTAAAACAAGCTTCATACTGCACTTTTAACAAACTTTTCATGGATTTTAGTTTCAAAAGTTAGTTTTTCATACACTTTGTTACTTCAAGACTACAAGTTCATGCTTCAAAATTCACTTTTCAAGTTCACATAAGGGTTTCACATGTTCATCTTCAAGTTTAACCATGGATCTTTCAAGATTCATGCTTAAATTTGTTAGATGTAAGTTTTTAGCAAGCTTATCATACTAGATCTAAACATACACACAAGATTCAACAACATCAACTTCATCACATACACCAAAAATTACTAAAATCACTTGTTTTCTTCATGATTATGTTAGATCTTCTCATTTTCATCTTTTAAAGTTTAGTTACTTAAATAGTGAGACTTGTACATAACATAAACATGAACTAAGTTAGTGATTAGGAGACTTACAACAAGCTCTGTTGGCTAGGGAAGTGGCACAAGAAGGAAGATGATGAAGATGGAAGAAAGTGAGTGGTTAATGGCTCCTCCAAGTAGTCCAACAAGTTCTAGCACTTCAAGCCTTCTTAGTTAGCCTCCATACACCTTGTAGTGACCTTAGATTGCCTTGTAATGGATTGAAAATGATGGTGGTAGTGTGGTGTGGGTGAGCCGAGAGCAAGAGAGAAGAGAGAATGAAGATGAAGTTTAAAAGTGTGAAGAATGATCTTGTTTAGTCACCTAGAGGTCCTTTATAATAACCTTCCAACAAAAGTTTATCCAAGAGGTCTTTTGTCCCATATCTTGCAAGCATTTGATAATATTTTAATGGAGAGGGGTGGGGGCCACTTTGGGGCCGGTTACACACATAAGGGGGGGGGGTAAAGTGCAAAGTTTTGGAAGTTGGAGGTTATAAGTGTAAACTAGAAGGTTTAAGTTAGTTTAAGTGTGTTTAGGTGTTTTTATTATTTTTAAGGTGTTCTATCTCCAATACTAGCTTAATATCATAAAAACAATGCTTCTAGTTAAATTTTGATGTTTTGTGTAGTGTCCGGTTATTCGTTTCGTTAAGGTTCGTTAAAGTGCTAAATTGCGCAGTTTTACTAAGTATGAAGCAAATTTTGTGACAGTTTCAATTCCCGACATTTTGTAAGTTATTCAGGACACTAAAACATCAATTCTGCATAATATTTTGGTATTGAATTGCTGTTTTTGCTGATTTTCTGCTGAATTCTGCAGAATTCAGCATTTAAAGTGAGTTTCGGGTGTCTTTTATTGCATAGTTTAGCTTCCGGAAAGTTTATATGTTAACCCTTGTGTCCATACTGGGGTTTTAATGTGTTTTAGATGTTGGACCTACTCCTGGGCCCTAATTCTATTGTCTTACTGCTTTCTGCAGAAGTGCTGACACGGTGTGTCTTACCGGTGAGTTTACTTGTCTTTCTGACGCAACGCTTAAGGTAATGCGCAAGGAAATATTTGAAGTATAAAACATGCATGAATTCATATGTAAAGCAAGTAATCACATAATGTTGACGTTTAAGCACATAATTGCAAATAATAAATAATATTAAAATAGTACAGAAATTACCGGTTTGGTGCCAGTTGTCACAGGCGGGGCGCGACCCAGATGGGGTGGCGGGTCGTCACCCACGAGCCACCCTGGCTGCGTGTTTTGTTTGTTATTTTTACAATTCAGGCCCTTATACTTTCATATAGTTATGATTTAAGGCGTTTTAGGGTATTTTATGTATAAAAGGCAATGTGTAAAGGTATAATATGAAACTAACACATAAAATGAATGTAAAATAAGTACGAATAAGTGTGTATGTCGAGAATAAGTATCGTGTAAGCATGAATTGAGCATGTATGACAAGAAATTGTAAGTTTAACACGTTTCGCATGAATTACGAATAAAGCATAACATGTATAATTATTCCAAACGTATGAACATGTATGAGGTATATAGAACATGAATTTAAAGAAATGCAAATTTTATTTATGATCCAAGTCCCGGATTTTACAACGATTACAAAGAAATGACGATTACAAGGAATCCAAGATTTCCAAGAATAGCATTACAAGGTGAGCTTTCTTATTATGGAAAGTATGAAAAGCAGGGTGTTATAGTCTCCCCTCTTTTAGGAAATTTCGTCCTAAAATTTATTCAAGGGGAAGGCTTTAACATGAATTTTGGCTAATGGAATAATTGGCTAAGATCGAGACTTGGAATTTTTGAAACATTTAGAAGAGTCCGAAATTTTGAAGGACGAAATGATAGGTTTCGTAAAAGGAGTTTGTTTAGCTACAATAATTTGAGGCATTAGTCATAGATAAAACGTGCATGTGTGTGTACAGACAAGCGAGTTTAAACAAGTTCGAATGACTCAAGGATGAGGTAATTTTAAATGTGTTACCTAAGAGAGAAGCTTTCGTATAAAACAGTATGTATTTTCAGGAAAAGTGTGGCTGCACTGTTGGTTGTAAGAAAAGTTTCGTTGGTTCTAATAGCATTAACAAGTCTCAGTTTTGTAGAGAATTCTTTATCGGTGAAAAACGAGGAAGTTAGGTATTGTTGGTGCATATTTCGTATGTCTGCCACTGTGCGAATAGCTAGATAGAGCGTGTGTTGAATATTGTATAGAATAGGATCAGTTGGACACGGTGTTGATATTGTAAAGGTCCATCTGAATGGATGGACAACATGTAAGTCCAAACCCCATCCGAATAGGTTATGTGATTGTAAAAGTCCATCCGGACGGATGGAGTCCATCCGGACGGATGGACATAGGTTTCATTCGGACATAGGTTGTTGCCTATAAATAGGGAGTTGGGGTTCCCATCTGGACAAGCTTTTGGTCCTTGAGGGGAAATGCCGTCCGACTGGTCTCACGGTGTTGTAACGTTGGATTATCAATAAGAGACCAAATTATAAGTGACTGCTCGGTGTTCTATTCAATCTTCTACTCATTTCTTATCGCTTATTATCACCGAACATGTCGTTTTGGGACCAAAGCTCCGTCAAACTCGCCGAATCCTATTTACAGAGGTATTTTAAATAATAAGAGAAAGGTCTTGAAGGTAACGGCCAAATAGCGTTTTGACACAAAAACAAGGGTGGAAGATAGCCTTAAATAGTAAGAAAGTATTTTAGGATTCAAACACGTAAACAGATCTGATTGTAAATGAGGTTTGTATGAAAGCCGAAGGATAAACGGAGTTACGAGAGTGAATGATCGATCTAATAAACGAATATGAATATAGGAATGGCATGTGTATTGGACAAACGAACTCGTTGTGTTAGGAATGAGGTCTCGTCGTGGATAATCGGATATTGCGTGTTTAGCAATGCGTTTGTGAGTTGTTAAAGTTTGCTTTTTAGGTCTAAATATGGTCTGCAAAACACCGAATTTCTCATGGCGTGTTTTACGAAAGTTTGGTAACATGGTGAAAACACTTATATATAGGAAGTACCAGCGGCGTATCCACCATGCTTTAACCATATTATGTCTGTCTCGTTGTTTGGTGTCATGTTACGCTCCGTGTCCTACCATACACAGGAGTACACTCCATGATTCTCATGCGTCTATCACTATAATCCCATGTGCACCCGCGATTATACTGATCGTCGCATAATCCACATAGTTTGTACTAGTTGTGTATGAATCAAGGTATACATTAATTTGAAAATAAGAATATGTGCTTACAAGAATGTAGTATATAAGCATGTATATGTTTAAGTATGTATGTGACCCACGTAAGCGAATCCCTCAGGTTATGCTCATGTATAGGTACGAATGTAAGAATATGAGTATGAATAAAAGTATGCGTATGAAATTAAGTAATAGTATGAGTATAAATGATGACGATTGCGTGTATGGTATGAATTGAATACCACGAATCTAGACAAATAAAAGGATCGAGAAGTTCGAGCATGTAAAAAACGAATGATATAAATGATATTGTCGTGAGATATTGACGAAAACATGTACGATGACATGCGTGTATAGTTGTTTGAGCAAAACATGGAGTTATCAAATCAAATGGATTGAGTTTGACTTGGAATGTAGAATCTAGTTTGTGAATATAGAAAGGATATAAAGTACTTATTGACTATGCGTGACGTATTTTGTAATGAACGGAAATGCTACTTCTATTTTAGAAAAAGTTACGTAAGTTGAAGATTGTCGGTCCCTGTGGAGTTTTCTTGCCCACATGTTTTAAAATCTAAATGACGTATTGAGTGATGTATGAAAAGGTTCTAGAAGATAGTAAGTTTGCATCGTTTTAAAGGATCTTACATCAAAAGAAGAAATTTGAAGTTTAAAGGTTCTCGTGAAAACGTTGATTCTTAAAAAGAAATTTAGCATAATGAGCTTGGTGATCTTTGAAAAGAATTTTAGTAAACGATCAGATTATATTCGTAATATTTGTAAGCGTGTGCGAAAAGTTGGTTTGATTTCCGATTGCAAATAAAGTCTTTAGTATAATGATATGAGGTGAGCGTGTTGTGGTGATTACGTTGAGTACGAAATTTCGTAGGCAAGAGACTCATTAGACCGACTAAGTTGATGGGTAGCATTCCGTAAAATTTTGAAAATCAGGAAACAAAATGTTTATGGTATGATTAAGTATTGTATGTGATTCATATGAAATGGATTATGGAATACGAAATACGAAATACGTTCGATAAAACAATAAATTGTGAAATTTGCATAAGTAGGGATTTTGACAAAAAAAAACGATTTAGGTATAAAACTTGATCATGTTTGTATAATAAAGTCTCTTGAAGAAAAATTTTGGTAACGATCACCTAGGTAAGGGAATCGCCTCCTAAACCGTTGGTGAGGTCGTTTTAAGAAAAGAAGGAGTTAATCGTCAAGGTAAGGAAATCACTCCTATCTCGATGATAGGTCTCCATTTTGGGGTTATAAGAAATGTAAATCTAATTAGGTGATGCTTTTGAAATCATGCATGTGAAAAGATTTAGTATGATGTGTGTGTAAGAAAACAATCTCGAAACTAATTCAAATTTGAAAAGAGAGGATTGCATCGTATAAGATTGATAATAGTAAAATGAAGGTTCGATCAAAACTTGGATTATTCCATAACGGAACTTAGACTAAACCAAAGTGGTCGAAAATTCTCTTGAATTTGAGAAACATGCTTTGACCTAATAGGTGGAATACTCTCGCCGAAATTTCGGTTAACGGTAATCACCCTTCCAGTTACTAAATGTTCCAAATCAATCGAAAATTCGAGACTTGGAGGGATTTTTGAAAATCAAGGAGTGGGACTAGTCGACAAGATGCGGGTTTCACCTCTAACTTGACGATTCGTACCCTAAGTGTTGTTGGTACTCATCGGGTCAAAATTTAAATTCCACACTTTCACGAGGGTCCACTAGAATTCGAAATAGAAATTCTCCATTGAGGTGAGGATTTCACTCCTAACTTGATGGCGAATTTCGTGTAAAAAGGATAGGTGGATTGAGAGTCGTTCACCAAATTATGGGTTTCACGCCTATTTTGGTGAAGTCGTCTCGTTCGTATGATAAGAGGTTTTTCGAGTTTAGTATAATCGAGTAAAATGCCCTAGGAAAGCATATGTTCGAAATATAAAACAAGTATGAGCACATTATGTATTTCAAGAAATTAACACATAAGAAACGTTTCAAGAATTTAACACATAAGGAGCGTTTCAAGAAGTTAACGTATGAATCAAGTATGGTCGAATTTGGTACTTAACTATAGACTAGGTCAAAAGCATGACAATTTTCCTAATTCCCTATAGTTATGGCTTTGATACCAATCTGTCACACCCTAACCGATGGCGGAAACATCGGAGTGAGACGAAATAGATTGCTCAAGACCTCATAACACTAATATTTGCGACAAGTAATTAAATAATAAATTTTTATTTCATTTCTAAAGAGTCAATTACAAAGATGGAAATCAAATACAACAACGTGAATAAAGGAAATACAATACAATAAGTATACAAAATCTAAAGTGGGTATCTAGGCATCCTACTAGATTCCATGCATCATGAACATCATCGTTAAACCTGAAACATGTTTTAAAAGCGTAGTTCAATACAAAAGTATTGGCGAGTATACAAGTTTTCGTACATAGCATAAAAAATATGTTTAAACAATTCCACATGGCAAGCTAGTCGAAACAAGATAAACGATAAACTGGCGTGTGCATAACTAATCAAACCAAGATGAAACGCTATAAGCTCTTAACATAACCCAACGTCCACAGGTGGTGCGTTAATCCTTTAGCGCTATATATGTCAAGGATAGGCACGTACGAAGTTAATGATAGGTCTAACACAAAACGTTCAAACCCAAATTTAAAGTATCAAGTAATCAGCGTATGCATGCATGTATAAGGAATGTTTGTGCATTTAGGAATAAAGTTTAAGTGTAAGTTCACAGTTTAACATGTTACACCCCAAAAGGTGGTAAACAAAAAAGGGGGTTTCAAGTATACTCACAAAATTGCTAATTCTTCCGATTATCCAATTGTTGACGAGGGAATGAGTTTAGGAGGTTGGATTTATACGGATTGGAGTTCAAGGTATGCTTAGAGTCGGAATTTGGAATTTAAAGTATATTAAAAGTAAGTATGTGAGAAAAAAAACCATCTAGCACCTAATACTCGTTTTTGACACTATGAAACCCATGGGGGTTTGAATGTTTTCATGGGTTAAAGTACCCATTAGAATCATAACGAGAACTAAGTTCTTAGATGATGTAACTTAGTATTTTGACAAATAATCATTAGAGTATCATCAAAGGTTCGGTTAATATAGGTATTATATATTCTATATAGTATATATCATAAGTTTTAGTCCATCAAGTATAGCAAGATTATCATAGAAGTCATGCATAGAGGTAGGAAGATAAATCTTCCATTTTAAAACCTCTTTTGTATTTCTGCACAAGTTGTCATAAGACAACAAGGATAGTCATGAATGTACAATAAGGAAATGAAATAAACATTAGCTAAGAAGGAAAACATCAAGTGATGTGTGGATTGGTAAGTAGGATAGCCCAAGCTATCTATATAATCACACATACTCAAGTTCAAGACTTGTTCATCACTTGTGGGTCAAAACCCTTTTAAAATAGAAAATTTTGAGGATTAAAACCTTTGGATTTGCATGTTACAACCTTGTTTTTAAGCATACATAATCATAGTCTTGATTAGTGGCATAAGGACGTATGAATGTATGAAGAAATCACAAGTTAAGCATGTTTAACAAAGTGTTTGTACAAAACAGAAAGTTTCGTGCACTTTTAACCTTATTATGGTGAAGTTCCAGCCTTGGTTTTCCATATTAAATCTGTGGAAACATACCTAAGGTTGTTCCAAGTGCTAAGAAGAAATAAGTAATGAAAAAGATGGAAGATAAGTGAAGTTATGCTCACTTTTGCAACTTGTAATGAATCTTCCTTGCTACTGATTTCTCAGCTGAATTTAGAGTGTTTGAGAGTGAAAGTGAGGTGTTTGCAAAGTTGAAAATGTGTGAAAATGGGTTAGGTTTTATAGGGAATGATTAGGGTTGAGTTTGGTGGACATTTAATGGAGAAAACACAACAAAACCCAACCATATTCAACTAATCCACGAGTTGGTTGAAGGATTCTGCGGATTCGGGCTGCTGGCGGGGCGCGAGCCAGATGGGGTGGCGGGTCGCCGCCCGCGAGCCACCCTGGCTGCGTGTTTTTTTTTTTGTTATTTTTACAATTCAGGCCCTTATACTTTCATATAGTTATGATTTATGGCGTTTTAGTGTATTTTATGTATAAAAGGCAATGTGTAAAGGTATAATATGAAACTAACATATAAAATGAATGTAAAATAAGTATGAATAAGTGTGTATGTCGAGAATAAGTATCGTGCAAGCATGAATTGAGCATGTATGACAAGAAATTGTATGTTTAAGACGTTTAGCATGAATTACGAATAAAGTATCACATGTATAATTTTTCCAAACGTATGAACATGTATGAGGTATGTAGAACATGAATTTAAAGAAATACAAATTTTATTTATGATCCAAGTCTCAGATTCTACAACGATTACAATGAAAGGACGATTACAAGGAATACAAGATTTCCAAGAATAGCATTACAAGGCGAGCTTTCTAATTATGGAAAGTATAAAAAAGTAGGGCGTTACATTAATGAACAACCCCTTTAATTGTGAACACTAGTGAACTACTCCTAGTCCTTGATCATCATTACAAAAGTGTAAATCAATGGCCAAGATTTGATGATGAAAATACACTAGTTTATTTTACGATTTGATGATGTAAATCAATGGTCATGATTTGTTCACTCAGTTCGCAAATACACTAGTGTTCACTCTAGAACCCCATCATATATATATATATATATATATATATATATATATATATATATATATATATATATATATATAAACGGGATTAGGAGAAAACACTTGAAAGTGTGAAAACGGTGAAAACGGATCCTAGTCGAACACGTGGCAGGGGAGCTAAATGATATGCAAGGGCACGATTGTCATTGTCCACGTTCCCCTCAATAAATGGCGTTATAATTCCGATTTAAACAAAATTCCAACATATATGGCGTTTTGTTATTTATGCTTGTTTCAATGACGGTTTTTTTTTTCAAAGTATTTTTTTGAAACAACGTTTATGTTTCAATGGCGTTCTTCCTATATTCAATATTTGGCGTTTTAATTATTAATGTTAATTTGTCGTTTGGGTTCTAATATATGCTTATTGTTTACGATCAATGGCGTTTTACACATGGTTACTATTTTTTAAATATTTAAATTATGACGTTTTCATTAATATGTTTTAAGAAGACAGTAACATCAGTTCTTCTTACCGGTTATTATTCAACTAATGGTGTTTTATTATGGAGTATTCATCATGGCGTTTTCATGGATTTCTCACCTCTAGGCACACATATTATTGACAACGCCATGATGAACACCCTATAATGAAATATGTTTTATTAAGAGTGTAGGTCTCTGGATCTTTAGTTTGTTTTGGGCCTTCAAATGGTTGAGTTTCCCTTGAATTCAGCCAATAAATATCCAAGTAATAAAAAATATTTACAAATTAGAACAAGATTACACAAGAGACAACTTACAAAACAATGATAATCTTCTAAAAAGTCATTATCTTCGACCATGTTTGGCTTAGCTTTTCAAAACAACTTACGAATTTGTAAAAGTTAATAAGTGACAATGGAGTGATTTATTGACTTTTCCCCTCACATAACAATTTCATGCCAAACACCTTTTAACTTTTTAAAAAGTCAATAAGCTAATAAGTCACTAAAATAAGCAATCCCAAACACCCCTTTCATCTTTCTATCGACGATAGGTCTATATGTCTTCGTCATAATGGAATATTGCAAGGCGTTAATCTCGGTCATATTCGTGAGAGAATCTAGATTACATAAACCTCATATTGGAGTTCTTTAAAAATCTGGACAATTACGGCTCAATGAAGCAAAGTGAATTCTGCTTCACTGGGCCATAATGTTTGAAGTAATTGACAGAGAAGTGATCAATCTTGTCGTGTTTTATAGTGATTTTATACATGAGTATGAATTTCTTAAATGACACAAACGTAACCATAAATTTACAGGTTTAGGTTTACTAAACGGGTTTGTTCAACTTCGAGTGGAACCTACGGACACCTTTAGCTAGATGAGTTAGGTTTAGGTGAGTTCGATATGCTCATAGGTAGGGGTGTAAACGAGTCGGGCCGAGTCCGACTAGGCTCGAGCTCGGCTTGTCATGTTTTTATGAAGCTCGAGCTTGAGCTCGGCCCAGTTCGAGTCTATTTATTTGAGCTCGAGCTTGGCTCGCGAGTAAAACACAAAGCCCGATATCTCTTAAACGAGCTAAAGCTCGGCTCGAGCTCGACTTACCAACGTTATACGTTTAAATCATATGGGCCTAAACTGAAACCGACTTGGGCTTTTTAGGATTGGGTTATAATCATCATTAACATTATAATAAATAAAAAAAACTAAAATTTTGTTATGAGCTTTGTACTCTAGGCTCGATAACTAAACGAGTTGTATTTCAGGTTCGAGCTTGTTAAGGCTCAACTCGTTCGAGCTTTTAACTGAGCTGATCCCAAGTAGCTCTCAAGCCTCTAAACTTATTTACACCCTTATGCATAGGTTGAACCGTAACCCGATTGTAATTATTATTCTCGGGTATTCTTAATAATTTCTTTAACTTTGAATGTATTTTAGTTTATACATAACAAAAATTAAATGCCTCATTTTGGGAGCACTAAGTCAATTTAAGACGGCGGGGTGTGGGGCTTGGGTTGGGAGCTTGCCCTCATTTTGGGAGCACTAAGTCAATTTAAGACTGCGGGGTGTGGGGGTTTGGGTTGATATGTGGCGAAGGTGGTCTCCATATGGTGTGGTTTGGCTGTAGTGGTGGAACCATAACTTTTCAACTGGGGGGTATAATAGGAATTTATTAAATTTGTTAGCATTTAAAGATTAATATAATTGTATAACCAATTGTCGTGCTACAAGCATGAGAACGATAGTAGGTCACCGTCAGAGGCTGAACCACAATATAAGCAGCCGTAGCACGGGTTACGGCTCAACCCCGTATTCGCAGTGTTATTTTTTTCGTTTTTATACAAATAATACCCTTAAAAAATACGAGGATACCTCTAACCATAAAAATAGGATAGTATCATAGTGTAAATTTAATTCTTTTTACAAGACCAAACATAATTGTTAATAGCCTATTAAGCTAGCCCATTAGCCCAAGACCCAAAATATAATAACACAGTCCCATTTATATGTTGATTATGGGGGCGGTTATGGGCCTGTTTTATACGCAATCGAATGGGCCCGAAATTTTCGAACAATATCATGGTTTGTGAAGTCGAAAAGATTTTTTTCATAAATTAAAGTGGACGCCGTGATAGAACGATTTAAGCTATGAAAAAAAAAGAGGACAAATCTATTAGGTATTTGTTTTACTTTATTTATTTATTGTCATTTTTTTTACTATTCTATGACTGCATGGTAATTTTTTTTTTTTTGGATACTGCTGATTTAAAAGGTTGGTTCTGCCACTGGTCACTGTCAATCGTATTTCTTTTAACCAATCAATACAATACAGTGCAAACCAAACCCCTTTTAGTATTATTTTTTTTTCAGAGTTTAACATATCATTATGGTCGACTCGGTACTTTTCACTTGTATGTTCACAAATACACATCTCTAACTCTAAAAATTCAAACAAATATTCAACAAATATACAAATGAATAACTAACAGTTAGATAAAAAGACAAACAAATAAAATAACAAGAAAACTAGGTATTTTTAGACAAAATCAAACAACTTAATGAAGGGCATGCTAAAACTAAGCATGTATATATATTTATTTAATAACAAAAAAAATCAAATCAAATACAAAGTCTAAATAAAATAAGAAGATAACGAATAATAATAGAAAAGAATGGTAAAAAAATAAAATAAGAAGATGACGAATATTCATGAAATGGAATGGTAAAAAGAATGGTAAAAAAATACATCTGTTACTCTCAAAATAACTTGTATAAACAATTGAAGTATTGAACAAATCAACGGTGAGAATAAATTATTAAATTATTAAAGCAAAGGGCTAAAATTCATAAAAAGCCCAAAACGACAAAATAAAAGATGCCGCTCTCCTTCTTCTTCTTCTTCCCTTTCTGTAATAAAACCACCGGAAACCTGCAAATCCAGAGCCTTGCACCGTCGTCTTCGGGCGTCGAAAATTATTTGTCGATCATTCTATCTTCACCGTTTTTCTTCAGTAAAACGACTTTCAGGGGGGTCAAACCGTTAAAAAAACGACCATTTCAGATACCCTGTTAAGTGTTAACCTAAGATTTCCACCGCCGGAGGGTCAGTGGACCCCCTACCCTCCTGTGGTTCCGTCCCTGTTTGGCTGGGCGTGACTTTTTTTTGGGTGTGGTGGCATTGCTTTTTTTGTTGGGTGGCGTGACTTTTTTTTAGCTGAGCATGGTCAGCCCTGTTAAAAATTTCTTTTAATTAACCAGCCAATCCCAACTATCCATATCATCTCCCCAACCCAAGCCCACACCCCACGATCTAACGGTAATCAAGATCAATTTCATAATATATAAAATGTAAGATATTTTTTTAGTAATTTCTTTAATTATGATTCCTAAATCCTAAGTATCTCTCGAGCCTCTGAATTTGTTACATTCCTATTCGTAGGTTGACCCGTAACCCGTTTGTAATTATTATTCTCGGGGTTTTTTAATAATATCTTTAATTATTATTGTATTTTGGTTTTATACATATTAAAAAAGAAATGCCCTCGTTCTAGGAGCACTAAGCCAATTTAATGGTAATCAAGATAAATTTCATATAAATAATATATAAGATAATTTTTTTAATAATTTCTTTAACTATGATTGTATTTTGTTCTTATAAATAATAAAAATAAATGACCTCATTCCGGGAGCACTAAGCAAATTTTTAATGCCAACTAGTATAAATGATGTAGAATAAATGATGTAACCAAAATAAAAGGCCAACAGCGAGTGAGTGTATGTTCCTCATTACTCTTTCCTTAGAGTGTTCGTTATTTTAGTTGCGCTTTCAGTAGTACCAGAAACTCGAACCAAACTAAGTTAAACTAACAAATTCGAATTCGGGTTTTAACTATTCAAATCAGGTCCGTATCCTCATATTTGTGAGTCTCGAACAAATTCAACTTAAATATTCAAATTATACAATTTTTATTATTATTATAAAAAAATACATATAATATTTATTTGTGAGTTTCGAACGAATTCAGTCATTATCTGAATTCGGATTTGTGAGTTTCAAACAAATTCGACCTAAATATTCGAATTATACAATTTTTATTATTATAAAAAAACACATATAATATTTATTTGTGTATACATCTTTTATACTATTACCTTTTATTTGTTTTATTTTTTCCTCATGCTTTGGAATACTCTAATCAACACGAATTTGAATCAAAGGGAATTGAGATAACGATGTATTGTATTATTGTGTGTTAATTGAGAGATTACAAGAGATTATAAATAAGAAAATAAATTACATCTAATACCCTCTAACTAATGACATATTATAACCCTAGCTCTAATACGCCCCCTCAAGCTGAGGTCGGGGAACGACTTGCAGCTTGGATCTGAGAAAGTTGAAACGATCAGTAGGAAGTGGTTTTGTGAAGATGTCCGCAATTTGATCTGCTGTAGATATAAACTTAACTCGTAATCCCCCCTTAGCCACCTTCTCGCGAACAAAATGATAATCAATTTCCACATGTTTGGTACGAGCACGAAAAACAGGGTTCGAGGAAAGATAGGTGGCTCCTAAGTTATCACACCAAAGAACTGGAAGAGAATCAGAAACAAAGCCAAATTCTTTCATTAATGATTCAAGCCACATGAGTTCAACAACCGTATCACCAACCGCTTTATATTCAGACTCCGTGGATGAGCGAGAAACAGTCTTTTGTTTACGAGCCATCCAAGACACAAGATTGCAGCCCAAGTAAATGGCAAAACCACCAGTAGAGCGTCTATCAATTGGGAAACCTGCCCAGTCAGCATCAGAGAATGCAACAAGATGATTCCATGAGGTGTCAGTAAATGCATGAAGAGTGGAACTGGAATCATGCCTAATAAGTAACCCATAGTTGACGGTGCCCTGTATGTAACGCAAGATGCGCTTAACTGCGCTCCATTGATGTTCAGTGGGAGAGTGCATGAACTGACATACCCGATTAACTGCAAAAGTGATATCCGGTCTAGAAAGTGTTGCATATTGTAAAGCACCAACAACCTGACGATATTTGGCCGGATCCGAAAACTTGGGGCTGTCATCCGGAGTTAAAACAGTTGAGTCACTCATGGGAGATGGGACAGATTTAGCCGCCGAGAGGCCTGAGCGGTCAAGAAGTTCAAGAAGATATTTGTGTTGAGAAAGGATGATGTCTTTTCCACGTCTAATAATTTCGAGACCCAAAAAGTAATCAAGATCTCCCATATCTTTTAACGCAAGTGTAGAACTTAGAGCAGAAATAACATGTTGAATGGCAGCCGCATTGTTCCCAGTAACAATAATGTCGTCAACATAAACCAGAAGGTAAAGGACTGTTGTACCATATTTGTAGATGAAAAGAGAGGGATCAGTTTTAGATCCCGTAAACCCCAAGTGCCGCAAGGTGGAGGAGAGACGGGTAAACCAAGCCCGTGGAGCTTGCTTGAGGCCATAGAGAGATTTATGCAGTTTGCAAACATAATCAGGGTGAGTACTGTCCACAAAACCCTGTGGTTGTTTTAAATAAATTGTTTCCTCAAGTTGCCCATGTAGAAATGCATTTTGCACATCAAGTTGACGAAGTGGCCACTGACGAGTAACTGCCAAGGAGAGAACAACACGAATGGTTGTAGCTTTTACAACCGGGCTAAAGGTCTCCTGATAATCAATACCTGCAGTTTGAGTATAGCCCTTGGCAACCAACCGTGCTTTATAACGAAAAGGAGCACCTGTTTTGTCACGTTTAATCCTGTAAACCCACCTGCAATCAACAATATTAGCCCCATGAACCGGGGGAACAAGAGACCATGTACCATTACTAACAAGAGCCGAAAACTCCTCTGCCATAGCACGACGCCATTCGGTAAATTTGTTGGCAGCGGTAAAAGTGATGGGTTCAGAAGTAGGTGGTTCAGATTTTTGGGTTGGTCTGGTGGGTTCGGTTTGGGCTGGTTCGGGAATGGGAGGGACGGTTTTGGAGGTATTGGCTGGTTCGGTGGTGGGAGTGACAGGTGTGGTGGTAGTGTGAAAAGCAGAGGGATCAAATCGAGAGGTAGGTTTGGGGTTCTGTCTTAGAGTAGATGGTCTCGGTCGAGGGGGTTGGGTGGCGTTGGGTTGAGGGGCAGAAGTGGTGTTGTTATTTGTGGAGGAAGTTGGTTGTGGAATAGTCTCGGACGGGTTAGGTGGGTCAGGAAAAGGCATAGGAGGATTGTGCAAGGAAGAATAGTATGGTTCAGGTGATGATGTGGAAGGGACGGTAGGTTTAGGTTTAAAAGGAAAAATGGTTTCATTGAAACGAGCATGACGAACTATATACACTCTGTCATGAGAGGGATCGAAGCAACGATACCCATGGTGAACTGGACTATAGCCGAGAAAAATACACGCAGTAGAGCGGAAATCCATTTTGTGAGGATTGTAAGGACGTAAGTATGGAAAACACTGGCATCCAAAGACTTTTAAAAAGGAGAAATCGGGAGAGCGTTTATAAATACGTTCAAATGGAGATGTAAGAGAATTGGAGGTGGATGGCATACGATTAATGAGATACACAGCAGTGTCAAAAGCATAATGCCAGAATCTTTGAGGAACGAATGATTGAGCCAAGAGAGCAAGACCAGTTTCGACAACATGACGATGTCTACGTTCAACCGTGCCATTTTGTTCACTTGTGTGAGGGCATGATCGACGATGAATGATGCCAAGAGAAGTAAAATAGGTAGAGAGATTGCGAAACTCTCCACCCCAGTCAGTTTGGACACTTTTTAATTTTGTATGAAATTGACGTTCAACCATTAGGACAAATTGTTTGAATAGTAAATACACATCTGATTTTTGTTTTAAAGGAAAAATCCACATATATTTTGAATGATGATCAACGCAAAGCATAAAATATCTATCACCATCAAAGGACAAAGAGGGTGCGGGACCCCAAACATCACAATAAACCAAATCCAGAATATTATTGCTACGAAACGAAGAACTGTTTAAAGGAAGTTTACAAGACTTTCCCATTTGACACGAAGAACAAACATGCTTAAAAGATTTTTCTGAAACAGGAAGTAAATAACGAGATAACATATACTGTAAAACACGATGATGGGGATGTCCTAAACGTTGATGCCAAACAGATGCTGGAGCACGTGTGGCAGAAAAAGCAGTCTTCGGAATGGAATGAAATTTTGGAAGAGCCAGTGAGTATAAACCATCCTTACTTGGACCCGTGAGTAGGGTAGTGCGTGTAGATATGTCCTTCACACAAAAGAAAAAAGGGTGAAATTCAAAGAAAACATTGTTGTCAAGGCAAAATTTTTGTACGGAAAGCAGGTTATGTTTAATTTGAGGAACATGTAAAATATTGGTTAAGGAAAAGGTTTTTGAAGGTGAATATATGTTTGTTGAACCAATGTGTAGGATAGGAAGTCCTTTACCGTTACCAACGTGAAGATTGTCGTAGCCGTGATATGGCTCGGAAGTGCCGATGCTTGAAAGATCTGGTGTAACATGATGATTTGCTCCGGTGTCTGGATGCCAATGATCGTTGGAGACTTGAGACCGAGTATCAACATAATTAGCTTGAGGCCTTGTGCGAAGAGTCGAAACATCCCGATTTGGGCAATCAGATGGTATATGACCAATGCCACAACGATTGCAAGTTCCATGAACTTGATTAGTAATTGATGCCCATTCAAAAGACCCGCGACCACGCGAAGGAAACCTGTTGAATTGTCTGCCACGTCCTCGAGAATAAGAGGAACCACGACCACGACTGGATCGATTTGTAAACAAGGCTTGTGAAGGTGAATTAGGTGTAAGACTATAACCAAGTTGAGAGGCAAGCTGTTGGACAGTCAAAAGGTTGGTAGCGGACTGCTGGTTGGCGGGCGTCTGGGTTGCCGACGGTGGGGGAAGGCCGTCGGAGGTTACCGTGGTGAAGGCGGAGGGTGTTGCAGCAGATACGGGATCATTTTTGTGAAGCATATAATCATGATTGGATAAAAGGGCAGGCAATTCATTTAAGCTGATGGGAGTTTCTCTACCAAGCAGATTAGATTTGAGGCCATCATATTCAGCACGTAGGCCTGACAAAATAAACATGATAAGATCATTGTCATGAATGGGTTTACCGATATTTTGAAGATCCGTGGCATAAGCCATGACCCGATTGAGATACGCGGTTGGTTGTTCATCTCCTTTCATCACAATCCTCATGAGTTGTGATTTGATGGTGAATTCACGAGCATGAGTCGGTGGGGCGTGGCCACGTTCAAGATTGTCCCATAATTCCTTGGAAGTTGTTCCTTTAACATAATGAAACGATTCCTCCGAAACGGTAGAGAGAAGCAGCGATCGGATGTGTGCGTCATTATGATGCCAAGTGGTATAATTAGGGTTGGGTTGGGTGGCTGCCGGACTGGCGTTGTCGCCGGAGCCGGAGGCAAGGGTGGTAATGGTGGCGGGTGGACAGGGTATTGTACCGTCAATATAGCCAAACATGTTGGTTGTTTCAAGAAATGGTTGAAGCATGGTTTTCCAGTTGTGGTAATTTGTGGGTTTAAGGGTGAAGGGAAATTTGTGATTCATGTTGGAAGTCTTTTCTTGGGATGTAAAGGCAGCAAGAAGGGCCATGGCGTGGGAGGAGGAGGCGGTGGGGAATGGTGGAGGTTTCCGATCAAAAGGGTAGGGTAGGGTTGGGTGGCGGCAATATTGCCTGGCTGTGATACCAAATTGAGATAACGATGTATTGTATTATTGTGTGTTAATTGAGAGATTACAAGAGATTATAAATAAGAAAATAAATTACATCTAATACCCTCTAACTAATGACATATTATAACCCTAGCTCTAATAAAGGGTGGAGATACAATAGGAAGTTTATTTGGCTAAGAAGGCTAGGAAGTGATCTTGACCATCCATTTAGTTAATCAAGGGCTAAGATTAAATGATGGAAATTGAAGGGAAGAAAAGATACGCGTGAGTTTGTTTAGAGGTATTCTAGTCAATGCAGGGCAATAGTTTCTCTCTCCTTCAATTCCCCCCTATTTTTTAAACGCTAATAACTCTTTCATACGACATTATTTTTTTATAAAAATTGCACAAAAAAAACGAGCGTTTTTTTATCTTTAAAACGAGTATACTATTGCCATATTTTCAAAAAAAAAATATAAAAACTCAGTTGCGTAAAACGCAATAGAAAACCCCCCAGTTACGTAAAGCGCAATGAAAAAAAAACCTAAAAAATGACATTTTTCTAAAACGCAATGCACCAAAAACACAAAGAAATGTCTTATTTGTAAAACGCAATGACCAGAAAACACAAAGAAATGTCTTATTTCTAAAACGCAATAGCTTAAAAACTCAAAAGAAAATGTACTTTCTAAAACGCAATGGACTACAAACACATAAAAAATGTGTTTTTATCTAAAACGCAATGCACCAAAAACACATACAAATGTCTTATTTCTAAAACGCAATAGTCAGAAAACACTTAAAATGTCTATTTTCTAAAGCGCAATGGACTGAAAACACATAACAGGTGTTTTACCTAAAACGCAATGCACCAAAAACACAAAAAAATGTCTTATTTGTAAAACGCAATGGCCAGAAAACACTTAAAAATGACTCATTCTAAAACGCAATAGCCTAAAAAACAAAACAAAGTGTTCTCTGTAAAACCCAATGGACTGAAAACACCTAAAAAAGTGTTTTACCTAAAACGCAATGCACCAAAAACACTTCAAGAATGTGTTTCTACAACGCAATGGCCAGAAAACACATAAAAATGTTTTAGTTCTAAAACGCAATTGCCTAAAAACACCAAAGAAAGTGTTCTCTCTAAAACACATTTGTCACGGCCCCCGACCCGGTTTTACCCGTTTCAGTAGCCGCGGGACAGAAAATCCCGTGGTATTAATTTAACAGCGAAAGTTTTCTTCAGGATCTTTTTAAACTGCAATTTCCCGATTTATTTTATTTCACAACTCGGGATAAAACCCCGGTAATTTACATTCATATGATTTCACGGAGAAATCTTTATTTTACAAAACATGTTTCTTTATTTTATACTGAGCCACTTCTTTAAGCTGATAGTGCTTCACGGCACTTTTTCTGGATCACAACAAATCACCTGAAACATGTTTGAAAAAGGTTTTGTCAGCGGGAAATACTGGTGAATCATTCTATTTACTAAAATGACACATTTATTATAATTTACAGTATTAAGAGAGATTACAATGTTTCCAAATATCAACCAACTACCCACGATATTTGTCACTCGACCATCCATCGGTAACCTCATTGTCCAATGGTGTCTGTGACTATGGTCATATCACTCATTGGCTAACCCGTTGTCCAATAGTGACGGTTATCAAGTAATGTATACAATACCCCACATACCGGCTGTAACTTGGTGATTACATAAACTTAATCACTGTAATTATAACCTTGAAAATAAATATGCTTTTTTGTAAATAAATTTGATAAAAAGAGAATGACTCACTTTGCAGATTTAATACGGACAGAGCCTAGCCTACTGATTAGCCTTGATAACCTAGTTTAAATAGCAATGCACACAAACTAGGTTAGTAACTAATACAACATTTACGATAACTCACGAGATTAAAACCCTCACAACGAATGACAAAGTGTGATACTTAAACATCCATCGATTTAACGACGAATGACAAAGCATAAACCCTAATGTGGGCAGCACTTAAACATCCATTGGATAGTTTAATCGATCGGACATTGAATCGTAGCAGCGATCGAGTTATTACCCTGTTTTGCGGCAGCGATTTGTGATCGTGTGTGTTTTAGAATTGTTTCTACGATATCTCAGTGTGTATAACGAATTTCTTCGTCGTTTCAGTGCCAGAAATCAAGTCCCAAAGCCCACTATTTATAGTAAATTTTGACCCCCCTCACGTGACGCGAGGGGTACCCCTCTGGGCGTCGCGTGGCGCGAGGGGTCACTACCTACCATAGGGTAGCCCCGTGTGTGTGTAGGCTTGCTGAGTCGACGAAATTGTAAAATTCGATTTTGACAACGTTTTATGTGGATAATCGTCACTAGGGTTTACCCCCCTGAGTTTTAGGGGCCCTGATCCTGATTCTGATTGTTCTGAAAATTTTAGGGTTTATACAAAATCACTTGGGTGTCTTAATTAGGGTTTCCTATTGGATAAATTTATTTTAATAAATATAACTTTGGATGAGAGTTGTTACATCCTCCCCACCTTAATAAAAATCTCGTCTTCGAGATTTACTGGAATAAGTAGGGATATTTTCGCTTTATCTCATATTCCAGCTCCCAAGTGTATTCAGCTCCTCTCTTCGAATCCCACTTAACTTTAACTAGCACTAGTCGTTTGTGCTTGAGAAATTTCACCTTTCGATCTTCTATCTGAAGAGGTTTCTCAACAAATTTTAACTTGTCGTTTACCTCTATGTCTTGAAGAGGTACTACCAAAGATTCGTGTGATAGACATTTCTTGAGATTGGATACATGAAATACATCATGTACTCCAGCTAATTCTTCTGGTAGTTGTAAACGATAAGCAACTGGTCCTATACGTTGGATCACTGGAAATGGTCCTACGTATCTTGGACTTAGTTTTCCTTTCTTACCAAATCGAACTACTCCTTTCCAAGGAGAAACTTTCAATAATACTTTGTCTCCCACTTGGAATTCTAACGGTTTCCGTCTATTGTCTGCATAACTCTTTTGACGATCTCGAGCAGTCTTCAGTCTTTCCTTGATTTGTGTAATCTTGTCGGTTGTTTCTTGTACTATTTCAGGACCTGACAATTGACTTTCTCCTATTTCTGCCCAACTAACTGGAAGTTCTGCACTTTCTTCCATATAGTGCCTCGAATGGGGCAGTTTCAATGCTTGAATGATAACTATTGTTATAGGAGAATTCAATTAAAGGTAAATGATCATCCCAGTTTCCACCAAAATCTATCACACATGCTCTGAGCATGTCTTCCAGAGTTTGGATTGTCCTTTCACTTTGTCCGTCTGTCTGAGGATGATATGTTGTACTTAAATGTAGTGGAGTTCCCATTGCTTCTTGGAAACTTGTCCAAAAAACGGGAAGTAAAACGACTATCCCTATCCGAAACAATGGAGAGTGGAACTCCATGTAAGGATACTACTTCATCTACATACAACTTTGCCAATCTTTCCATGCTAAAGGTTTCTTTCATAGGTAGAAAGTGGCTGATTTGGTTAATCAATCCACAATTACCCAAATCGCATCATTACCTTTTCTGGTTTTGGGTAACTTAGCAACAAAATCCATTGTTATGAGTTCCCATTTCCATACAGGCATTTCTAGTTGTTGTAGTAGACCTGAAGGTTTCTGATGTTCTGCCTTAACTTGTGAACAAGTAAGACACTTAGAAATATATCGAGCTATATCCTTTTTCATTCCTATCCACCAAAAATTATTTCTTAAATCTTGGTACATCTTATTGTTTCCAGGGTGCATAGTATACCTAGATTTATGGGCTTCTTCTAAAATCTTATTTCTTAATTCTCCCTGCTTAGGTACCCAAATTCTGCTTTTGTGGAATCTCCAAATTCCATCAGCTCCTTGTTTTAATTCTTTTATTCGTCCCTTCATTCCTTCAACATCATCTTTAATTGTTGTTTCTTGGATATGTTTTAGTTGTTCCATTAAATCTAACTGTAGATTTAATCGAAGAGCACGAACCTGTCGTTGTTTTTCATGGTACTTATGACTTAAGGCATCTGCAACTACATTTGCCTTTCCTTCGTGATAACGAATATCACAGTCATAATCACTTAGAATTTCCATCCATCTTCTTTGCCTCATATTTAACTCTTTTTGCCCAAATATATATCTTAAACTTTTGTGATCCGTATAGACAGTAAATTTACTTCCGTATAAATAATGTCTCCAAATCTTAAGGGCAAAAATTATGGCTCCTAATTCTAAGTCATGAGTCGTATAGTTTTCCTCATGCTTTTTCAATTGTCTTGAAGCATACGCAATTACCTTTTTGCGTTGCATTAGCACACATCCTAATCCTAATTTTGAAGCATCACAGTAAATTTCAAAATCTTCAGTTCCTTCTGGCAAAGCTAGGATTGGGGCATTCGTTAACTTTTGCTTTAAAATCCTAAAAGCTTCTTCTTGCTTAGGTCCCCATTCAAACTTAACTGCTTTACAGGTTAGCTTAGTTAATGGTACAACTATCTTGGAAAAATCCTTAATAAACCGTTTATAGTATCCAGCTAAACCTATAAAACTTCTAATTTCCATTGCGGATTGTGGAACCTTCCATTTGGTAATCGCCTCTATCTTAGCAGGATCTACATGAATACCTTTGTGATTTACCATATGTCCTAAGAATTGCAGTTCTTGTAACCAAAATTCACACTTTGAGAATTTGGCATAAAGCTTTTCTTTTCTTAACAAACTTAAGAGTGCATGCAAATGTTGACAGTGATCGTCCTGACTTTTTGAATAAATAAGTATATCGTCGATAAAGAGAATTACAAATTTATCCAAATACGGTTTACAGATTCTATTCATCATGTCCATGAATGCGGCAGGTGCATTCGTTAACCCGAAGGGCATGACTGTAAACTCGTAATGACCATACCTAGTTCTGAAAGCAGTTTTAGGTATGTCCTCTTCTTGTACCTTCAATTGATGGTATCCGGAGCGTAAGTCGATCTTAGAAAAATATCTAGCTCCTTGAAGTTGATCGAAAAGATCATCAATCCTAGGTAATGGGTATCGATTCTTAATTGTAACCTTATTCAGTTCTCTATAATCAATACACATTCTCATTGAACCATCCTTCTTTTTCACAAACAACACTGGTGCTCCCCACGGGGATGAACTAGGTTGTATGAAACCTTTACTTAGTAACTCATCTAATTGCTTTTTCAATTCTAACATTTCTGTGGGTGCTAACCGATAAGGTGCCTTGGCTATCGGTGTAGTTCCTGGAATTAGATGAATCCTACATTCTACCTCCCTATCTGGTGGTAATCCTGGTAATTCTTCTGGGAATACATCTGAATATTCCGAGACTACAGGAATTTCCTTAAGTTCTTTACCCTTAGTGCTAATGATTACCGAAATCATATACACTATTCCTTGTTTTCGTTCATAACTAGCAACTTTCATTACTGATATAAACTTCATGGGTTTACTTGGTTTATCTCCTAAAATCACAATTGTTTCTCCAGTAGGTGCCTGAATCTCTATAGAATTCTTATCACAAAGAATTCGAGCATGGTTGGCTACTAACCAATCCATTCCTAACACGAGATCGAATCCAACTAAATTCATTGGTAATAGGTTTGCATAAAATTTATGACCTGAAAGTTCTATATTTTCTTTTTGCAAAACCTTATCTATCTTAATGGAATTCCCGTCTGATGTTTCGACTGTAAAAATCTGCCTAAGTTGGGTTAAAGGTAAATTAAGAGCTTGGCAGAATGAAGTATTTATAAAACTTTGGTTTGCACCAGAGTCAAATAATACTTTTGCGTAAATGTTGTTAACTAAGAACGTACCAGCTATCACATCTGGAATGAGTTCTGCTTCTTGAGTGGTCAGCTGGAATGCTCTGACATTCTTCTTTATAGCTCCGTCAGTCGCCTTGGTTTTGTTGTCTGCTGGTTTGATCATTTTAGGACATTCTGTTTTGAAATCTCCTGCTTCGCCACAGTTAAAGCAAACTATGGTTTTCTTTCTGCAGTTCTCTTCACGATGTCCTACCATTTTACAAATATTGCAGGTTACACTACATCTTCCAAAATGTTTCTTTCTGCAATTCCTGCAGAATGGCGGATTTGAAGATTGCCCTGTTCCTCTTTTCTTGAAGTTGTTATTATTACCCGTACGAAATCCTTGGGTAATTTTCTGAGCCAGTTCCTTTTTCCTATTTTCATCTCTTGTGCGTAACAGTTCATCAGTTAGGGTGTTAGCTAATTCCACTGCATCATCAATAGTACGAGGTCTCGTAGCTTTAACGATGTTACGGATTTCACTAATCAGTCCCCAAATATAGCGAGAAATGAGTACCGGTTCTGGCGAAGCCAGTGTTGGTACCACTCTAGCATATTCAAAGAATGTCGAAGTATAACCGCGACAATCTACACCCGTCATACGATGGTTTAGGAACTTATTTGCCATTTGATCTTTTTCATATTCGGGACATAATTTTCTTTCTACAAGATTCTTAAATTCTTCCCAATCCATGGCATAGACCCTATTTCTTCCTTTAGCTTGTAATACCGTGTTCCACCATTCTAACGCCCCTTCTTTGAATAGATTTGACGCATACATAACTTTGTCGTTTTCGGCACATTTACTGATTATAATCACTGCCTCGGTTTTCTCAAACCAACGCAGTGCTACAGTCGCTCCTTCATTGCCTGCAAATTCAGCGGGTTTGCAAGCAAGAAATTCTTTATTAGTGCAACCAGGCATTGCAGCTTTCATTTTCTTAGGGAGCGGAGCTTGTCGTGGTTCATTATCATGATTAATATGATCATTTGCCTCCGTTTACGCTATTACTGAAGTTATCTTCAGAAATACGTTTACTCGGAATGATTTGTTGAGGTTCAGCAGGTTTCTGGATAGCAGCGACTATTGCCGGAATAGCATTGGCTATCCCTTGAGCAACGATATTTTCTATATCTTGCCTAGTCATATATTGATCCCCCGGATGTTGTTCAGATTGATTAACCTCATTTACTGGTTCATTATTAGCGTTTTCCATCTGATAATTAATTTATAAATAATTAGTATAAAATAAGAAACAATCCAATATAACAATTAATCGCACATAATTACGTAAACAAATATACAACCAAAATTGTAAATTTTTCTTTTATTTTATAGATTATATTATGCTTTCATATATATTTTTATCTTACAATCGTTTTATTGTTTTATTTTACACATACTGATTTTTATTAATATTATTGTTATTATACAAACACAGATTCACCACCTACTTCTCCCTCGTCAACTTGCATTTTTTAATAACGATGTTCCCTCTCATCATATTTCCATGAGATTTGTCCTCCTATTTCTCGGATCCTATTCCCAGCATCCATTAGCTCTTCGCCAAAATGGCGGAGTTCAGCCATATTCTCAGTACTCATTGGTGGATTTGGTAGAGGTTCTGGATCGAACTGGGGAAGAAAGGAATAAGGACTGTTGAGCAGGTTTTGGAATTGCCAATCATTTGTCTACCATTCATCCATCCCTAGAGGCTGGGTGTGGATTATAGGTTCTGGGATTACGGGGTCCAAGTTCATTGGTAGCTGTGTTTCAAGAGAAGGGTATAGATTATTATTAATTGGCCTGACGACATCACAGCTCGCCAATGCCTGATCTAATTCTTCCTGAAAAGGTAGCTCCTCAACTTGTCTAGAACTTTCCCCAACTTCCCTCTGGTTTTGCCTAGAACCTTCTCCATACTCCATTCCCGGTGGCCTAGAATCTCCTCCCAATTCCATTTCCAGTGGCCTAGAACCTTCACTGACTTCAACCCCCTTTCCTTTGTCTAAAGAATTTTCTATTTTAGGGATCTTCCTAGTTGTAGGCTTCCTCATACGCACACGTCTCCATCCCACAAATCTCCTTCTTTTCTTGGGTTTAGGTTTCTCTGGAGGTGGAGCATTGAATTCCACAGGTTCTTCTATGTCTGGTATATACCTATTGAAATCTCTGGAAACCTCTATTTTTACCGGATAGAGATTTAGGTTTTGAAGGGCGTCAGACAAGTCGTTCATGCTGTTTAACAAATATGCAAAATAAACAAAAATTACTAAGTCAAATTTTCATAAATAACCTTTAAATATTATTGCATACCGAGTGGCTTTATTTAATACAAAAGACAACTGATAATTTAAACATATGAGGGTTTTCTTGTAACCTTATTTATTTACTGGATACGGTTTCTAGCTTATGGATGATATGGTTACTAAAACTGAAATAATTTATTTAAAGATTTGCATTTACTGCTATGGTGGCTAGCATATAAAGATCTGCCCATTTTTCATCTAAGTTGTCTTCCCAAGGTGATTTACTGGTTAATTCCTAGGTTTCCTGTTTAACTTTCTTTTCTCGCGATTTCTTTATTTTCTCCTGACTTTTCCTAATAATCAGAATTCTTTTATTAGGAGAAAGTGGTTCTTCATATTGTGTTTTTCGCACAAATATTCCTTCTTCAGGAATTTCAAAGTGATTTGAGGGTTTGGTTTGGGATGAACTTCCCTTCTCGTTAGATGACCTATCTAATTTAAGATAGATATTTGAAAGCTTTTGTTTACCCATACTGTACAGAAATAATCAAATAATAAAACACATAATCACAAAATAGCAATTAATGAAATTAAGTATTTTCTAAATACTTAATTGGCTTAATTCAGTGGCTCTGATACCCGTTTCAGGAGCCGCGGGACAGAAAATCCCGTGGTATTAATTTAACAGCGGAAGTTTTCTTCAGGATCTTTTTAAAACTGCAATTTCCCGATTTATTTTATTTCACAACTCGGGATAAAACCCCGGTAATTTACATTCATATGATTTCACGGAGAAATCTTTATTTTACAAAACATGTTTCTTTATTTTATACTGAGCCACTTCTTTAAGCTGATAGTGCTTCACGGCACTTTTTCTGGATCACAACAAATCACCTGAAACATGTTTGAAAAAGGTTTTGTCAGCGGGAAATACTGGTGAATCATTCTATTTACTAAAATGACACATTTATTATAATTTACAGTATTAAGAGAGATTACAATGTTTCCAAATATCAACCAACTACCCACGATATTTGTCACTCGACCATCCATCGGTAACCTCATTGTCCAATGGTGTCTGTGACTATGGTCATATCACTCATCGGCTAACCCGTTGTCCAATAGTGACGGTTATCAAGTAATGTATACAATACCCCACATACGGGCTGTAACTTGGTGATTACATAAACTTAATCACTGTAATTATAACCTTGAAAATAAATATGCTTTTTGTAAATAAATTTGATAAAAAGAGAATGAATCACTTTGCAGATTTAATACGGACAGAGCCTAGCCTACTGATTAGCCTTGATAACCTAGTTTAAATAGCAATGCACACAAACTAGGTTAGTAACTAATACAGCATTTACGATAACTCACGAGATTAAAACCCTCACAACGAATGACAAAGTAAGATACTTAAACATCCATCGATTTAACGACGAATGACAAAGCATAAACCCTAATGTGGGCAGCACTTAAACATCCATTGGATAGTTTAATCGATCGGACAATGAATCGTAGCACCGATCGAGTTATTACCCTGTTTTGCGGCAGCGATTTGTGATCGTGTGTGTTTTAGAATTGTTTCTACGATATCTCAGTGTGTATAACGAATTTCTTCGTCGTTTCAGTGCCAGATATCAAGTCCCAAAGCCCACTATTTATAGTTAAATTTTGACCCCCCTCGCGTGACGCGAGGGGTACCCCTCTGGGCGTCGCGTGGCGCGAGGGGTCACTACCTACCATAGGGTAGCCCCATGTGTGTGTAGGCTTGCTGAGTCGACGAAATTGTAAAATTCGATTTTGACAGCGTTTTATGTGGATAATCGTAACTAGGGTTTACCCCCTTGAGTTTTAGGGGCCCTGATCCTGATTCTGATTGTTCTGAAAATTTTAGGGTTTATACAGAATCACTTGGGTGTCTTAATTAGGGTTTCCTATTGGATAAATTTATTTTATTAAATATAACTTTGGATGAGAGTTGTTACAACATTGAACTATGACAATAGTTTTGTCTGTGCTGTGAACTGTCTGAACCAATGCAGTTTTGTCTGTGCTCTGCCCCTTGGACCCCGCCAGGGGCTGCCGCCCCTGGGACCCCGCTACTAGGGGCGCTGCCCCCGGACCCCCGCCAATATCGTAAAACGCAATGACTAAATCAAAAACCCAGATCGTAAAAATGAAATTAAAGAATTTCTTACATGGATCGAAGTGATTTCTTCAACAATTGACGAATTTTGAATGATTGAAACACTTATCAGCGCTCGAATCGAACGGATCGAGTGATTATCTTCAAAATCACAGGAAAAAAACGAGATTTTATATGAAATTAAACGGGGTTTTCTTCAAAAAAAAAAGCTGAAGAACACATTGATCGGGTGTTTGAATCATTAATTGGTGATGAAAATCGCACTATAATGTAGTGATTATTGAGTTAGAAAGTGAAGAAATGGTTGAAGATGGTGGGTTTTGAAAATGGTGGGTTTTGAAGTTACTGGGTTTTGAAAAGAAAGAAGAAATGGTTGAATTAACTAAAATACCTTTTTTCTTTATTTTAGATGTTGCCACATGTCCTAATCCTATTGCTTCCTACACTTCCTAGCCAAAATAAACTTCCTATTTGATCTTTTACCTTGAATCAAATTCTACTTTGAACTCAAAATTCTCAAATTCGAAACTATATTTTTTGAATCAAATTCTACTTGAAGTCAAAATTCTCAAATTTTAAACGATATTTCGAATCTGAATCAGCATTTCAAATTCAGTTCGAATTCTAATTCAGTTTATTTGTATAACCTAAAACAAGCCCAATTTTCTATCATAACTAACTTCCATTTTAATTACGATATCGTTTATCAATTGATCTTAACCAGGGCCGGCCCAATGGGCTTTGGACCCTAGGCACAGGCCTAGGGCCACCCAAATTGGAAGGCCTCAAATTTATTGTGGGTTTTTTCTGTAGTAGGCCCAATTTTAGTTTTATAAGAAGCAGTCCATAACTTGATGGGCCCGTTTTCAGTTTAAAAAAAAAACACAAAAGGCCTCACACAACAAAACACGGGACGCGCATGTATCAATGTATTGGAGAATGGACGGTCGCTGCTCCTGTACATCATTTGGTTCTTCAATCAAGCGGCGGTGATGATGCAATTGAAGACTGAATCGTCGGTAAGTAATTACCAATCCACTAACCCTCTGTTGTTCGATTACAAACAAACCATCTGTTCGATCACTTCTTACTGATAAATCAGTTCTTCCATTTGATTACCGTGTGATTACTGATAAATCAGTTCTTCGATTAAATAGAATCTGTTGTTCGATCGATTCAGTTCTTTTTCTTCGATTTGTGGCAGTGGCAGGCGTTGATTAATTTGTGGCAGACGTTGATTGATTTGGGAATTAGGGCTTATTCAGTTCTTCGATTTGTAGCAGTGGCAGGCGTTGATTCGATTTGTGGCAGTGTGGGTGTGGCACAGGTTAGATCTGATATCCTCATCCTTCTTTCATAAGTTGCTATTTTTCTGAATCATTAGTTGTTTAAGCACTAGGCTTGGTTGTTTGTTGACCTGATCTTGTTATTTAGGCACTAGGCTTTAGTTATATTTTACCAATGTCAAATCGATTTAGAACTGATAAGGGTCAGTATCGTGATTTTACCCACTATGCTAAAACATTATTTAAACTCACTTTAACTTTAAACTTGTAACTGGCAGCCAAATGGAGCAATGTTTGGTACAAAACCAAGCCCAGCCACGCCCCTTAGTAGCTCAAAAAAGACGAGGGGCCAAATGGAGCTCCTAATAGACGGTTATCTTTGAATCAAAACTCGGCTAGGTCGGTGAAGAGGGACAATATGAGACCCGTGGCTCCTTTGAACTATGTTGCTATATCGAAAGAGGATGCTGCTGCTGTTACACCTTAAGTTGTCATAATAAGCTTTGAAGCATATAGTCATGGATGATCTTGGTTGTGAAATACCGGTATCTTGTAGTTTAGTTACTGCCTACATATGTAATGGTCTTTCTCATAGTTTACTATGTCCCAATTTAGAGATGATTTAAAATCATTATCAGCTTATCACAAATATACACATATCTTCATATCTCTACTTACATCGATCACACACAAGTCTAAATAGAAAATACCAATCAAGAAGAAGATAGGAAATGAGACGAATGTGTTAAAAGCGGATCAACAAAAAAAAAATTAACTTCGCCAACTATAAACTTTTTAGTTTATAATTGCCGGTCCCAAGCCCGGGTAAAGGAGGAGGGTTTTGTTACTAAATATGTTGAATGGGTAATTTTGCAAAAAAGGCCTCCACTTTGAAGTTCGCTTAGGGTCTCCAAAAACCTAGGAACAGCCCTGATCTTAACTTGATAAAAGTTCAAATCTCATCATACTCTGTCTAGGATATCCATCGATATTCTTAATCTATATACAAAATTGATTTTGAGAATGTATCTTTTTTCTCGTATAAGATGCACATGAAGTGGCTTAAAAAGGCAGCAATATTCTCCCCTAAATCACCGGCGACTAATTACGTATCCACTAATCATTCGTTTATCTAGAATGTCATACGCTACATGTGGAGCGATTAGCAGACACAACCAATCTACGCCGTTGATTCATCACAATTTATGAATAATAATATAATATATCATATGTACCAATTATTTTGTATCATTCCGCATGACTGCATGAGATGCCAACTAAATCATAAATTCCGTAGCCAAAATTAATTGTATTTTCTTTTATCCAAATGGGACAAAAAAAAAAAAAAAAAAAAAAAAAAAAACAGTCTTTAATTCGACTCAAGGTGGATAAATTATTATTATCCCGTTCCAAAAAACAAAAAAAAAGGTATATTATTACCCGATACGAAAACAAGTATTTATGTTTTCTTAAGCATGACAGACTCAGGATTTATTTTCTGTCGAGGTGATCGCAAGGTTTTTTCATATTTCTAAAGGGTGCGATCGGGATTTTTGCCTAAATAATACCTTATTTTTTTTTCGTCAAGGTGGGATCCTGCAACTCCACGGACCATAGTGCCCTTAAGTTATTTTATAAAAAAGGAATTATATTTTTAATATATACTGTATTATAGACTCATGTATTATAAAGGGGTTGTATAACATATAACATATCTAATTTATGATACAAAAATGAAAGTATATTGATGTGTAAAAAAATACAAATAAATAATGTGTATAATAAAAATTTTATAATATGTGATGTTGATGATGTGTCATTGTTTAAAGGGTTATTAGATCTAATCACCCCAACTATTCGCGTTTGGCCGCTGGTACTCTCAACTTTGACTTTGGCTCACACAACTCCCAACTTAACACATTGTTTGTCATGACACCCCGTCGTTAAATAAACACTAACTGGGTTAGAAAAATTAGCCTGCGTGTCAATATAATCAAACATGGCAAGTGTGACGTGTAATGTAAACCTGTTTCACCATCTTTATAACTCCAAATACCCTAAACAGCAAATCATATGAAACCCTAGAAATCCCTGATCAAAATTAAACACACCTTAGAGCCCTAATCACAACATACGATCCATCGACGAATTCAGCAGCAACACCACCAGCCACAACAACAACTGAGCTCGCTAACCTAAGAAAAGGAGAGTTATGATGAGTTTACCGAAAAAAGAAAAGAACCATCGAAGGATTTTGACCGTCGTCGGCAAACTTCATCATCATCATAATCGGAAAAATGGAGAAGGGGGTGTTTGCCGGAGAAATGAACGGCTGGCAAACGTGCCGTTGTTCTCCGCCGTCTCCCCATCTCTCTCTCTCTTCGAACTATCTCTCTCTCTGCTTCACTTTCTCCCTCTTCTCTTTCTGATCTCGTTCTCTGTCTCTCTGTCGTTTCGCCGTCGCCGTGTGCAGCGGCTCCCTTTCTTCCGATCTGCAACGTGAAGGTGGAGGTGAAGGGTGGTTGGGGGTGTGTGGGTGTCGGAGGTTTCGTCGCCGGTAACCGAGAAGGAGGTGGTGGCTGGGTTGATTGTGGCGGTGGTGAGAAAGGGAGAAGGAGGTGATGGCTAGGTTGATTGTGGCGGTGGTAAGAAATGGGGAAGGAGATGATGTTGGCTGAGATGTTGGCGGTGGTGAAATGTTGGGGAATGAGCTGATTTATATGTATTTGTTTTAATTTGAATCAGATTAAAAAAAATAACAATACACATTTGAAAAAAAAAAATTACACATCACCTCATAAAAACAGGCCATGTCACCATGCCACATTGGACAAAATGGCCACGTCAGCAAAAAGAACTAACCCAGTTAGTGTTTATTTAACGACGGGGTGACACAACAACCCATGTGTTAAGTTGGGAGTGGTGTGAGCCAAAGTCAAAGTTGAGAGTGTCAGCGGCCAAATGGCAATATTTGAGGGTCTTTAAATCCATTTATCCTTATTTAAATAATAAGAGCTAACCAAAAACATATAAGGCCATGGGGTGTACTCTAACATTTAGTGTCTTAACAATGACATGACATGTTAACTAACATTGCAAACCACTCCCTCCTTGTGTTAAAGGACATTAAATGAGTTATGTGTTAACATGTTAACCCAATGTTAAGAGATTGAATTAATTATTCTTTTCTTTTTTAGACCAAAAACCACTAGAAGATAGGGTTAGATGAAGTTAATGGCATTAAACCATTTCACTGGAGTGTGACAAAGTGAAATAGGGGAAAAAAGATTGATGTGACATTCAGATGGAGTTAACATAGGTTAAAGTATACCCAAAGGCCTAAAGAGATAAGGATTTCAAATCCCAAACGTTTTGGAAGTTTGTTGAGATGATAAAAAAAACCGTACCAATTATCAAAATTAAATTCTAAAACTTCCATGTATGAGACATTTGTCACTGTATAAAAGAAAATTTAAAAAAGAGTTAATTACATAGTTAGTCTATGTGATTTGCACAAAAATAACATACTTAGATACTAATAGTTTAAAATCACATTCTAGGGTATTAACTTTCTATTTTGTAACGTTTGGAGGTATTAACTTCTAGGGTATTAACATAGTTAGTCCCTGTGGTTTGCATAAAATAACATACTTAGGTACTAATAGTTTAACAAACAATTAACGTTAATACATCCAAACGTTACATAATGAAAGTTAATACCCTATAAGGTGGATTTTAAACTATTAGTACCTAAGTATGTTACTTTGTGCAAACCACGGTGATTAACTATGTAATTAACTCTAAAAATGTATATAGATAACTTTGAGTACAAATCTTATAAATAAAATATAATAGACCAATGGAGTGGTGGTCCATTGGCAAAGGCAAAACCTTTAAAAACCATAGGAGAGGGAGGTTTTGTGTTCAAGTCTCACAGACAGCAGGAAATAAAAGAAATTTGTCGACGGTGTTCGGTCACCGTCGACATCTACTCACCAAGATCCGGCAGCCAAGTCCGGTCACTGGTTTTCCAACCACCCACAACCACGATAAACACAAGATAGTTTTTTAGGTACAAAATCCTTACGATCTTTATGATTAATTACACTTTTTCGCTTGCGTGATTCAAGCACACCATGGACAGACAAAACAAGAGCAATGGCATGATAAAAGTATCGGGTTCGGGTTCGAGTACGAGAGGGCGTGGCTCGCAAAGTAGACGAGGCGGATCAAGTGTGTACTAACCCAACTTCCCACCATGATTTTTTCCGCAAACGGATTTTACAACACCCAACCCAACTATCCACCACAATTTTTTCATTACCACAAGGTCCCACGATGGTTGCACCGGGTGTATACGAGTATCCTACGGAAGCCCAAAACACTTTTGACCCGTTTGCTTATCGGAGTCCGCCGGCCAATCTCCAAGAGATAATGTTGAACACATGCTTCCAATATACAATGACAACGAAGATGAAGAATTTCTACCCGATACTCAACACTTAGATGAAGACGAAGAAGTCGACGAAGAGGAAGATCTTCAAGGTGAAGTAGAAGCCGAACATGAAGGGAAAGGAAAAGGGAATAGGGCGGATCCGCAAAGATGGACGAAGAAGCAAGAAGTGGCTTTAGCGATGGCATATGTGCATTGTAGTCTTAACAAGAAAAAAGGAAATGCCCAAAAAGGAGAAAGTTTTTGGAAGAATGTTCTCGCACACTACAATGCAACCGTTGGAGGAAGCTCACGGACCATTCATCATGTCCGTCCGAAATGGAAAATATGCAATCAAAGTTGAACAAATTCAACGGTTTTTGGCATCAAGCGGTATAACTTTTAACGATTACATAGTTTTTATTTTTTACCATAAAATATATTCTTATTTTTTACATTAATATAATTTATATTTTTATTATAGGATCGTTTACGTCCTAGCGGAAGTGACGATGCTCATGTTATGAAACAAGCGCTAAAAGATTACAAAAAACGACATTCGGGTGGCTTTCCTCATATTGAGGCGTGGGAGGTGGTTAGAAAGCATGAGAAATGGGCCTCGGTACCATTGGTGGACGAGGATAGTGGTGGTTCGGGGCAAAAAAGAAAGTCATTCAATTGGGGTAACTATCAAGCGGGTAGTGATATACCCGACATAAACGTTGACCCCTCTCCAACAAGGAAAAAAAGAAAGAGAAAAGATAAATGACCCGCAACGTCGAGCGAAAAGTCAGATGGTATGTTCGACAAGTTCCAAGAATACAAATGTATGAAACAAGAGTTGGTGGAAATTAAAAAGAAACGAGAGGAAAAATATATCGAGTTGGTGGATGAACATCGAGAGACGTTGAGATCGATTCGGTTTGATAAGGATTTGGAGACGTTTAACAGGCCGCACGACAATGTTCCACCGGAGATGTTGGAAATCACACTAGCTCGAAAACGCGAGATCCAAAAAAATATGGATGGTCATGTAGTTTCTAAATTTTTTATGGTTTTATTTTTTTAGAAGGTTTAATTTTATGTAATGTCTTTTTTTTTTAATTTAGTTAATGTTATTTTAGTTAGTTTATTTTAATTTAATGTAACTAGGTTTATCATTCTCGCCGCGTTGCGGCGAACTTCTTTTGTCATTTAGTCTGTGTTTACATGTGTTTTGAAATCACTATGAGCGCGTTATGCACAGAACCGTTGACAAAAATAAAAAGAAAATGTAGAAAAAAAAACAGTATAAGATAACCGAAAGAAAATCAACTAAAAATGTTTAATAGTAATGATGTTGTTCGTATGAAACCCGTGGTCAGAGATGAGCAAATGGTATTGGGTACCGATACCGAATTTCCCGAACTGAAAGATTTTAAGTCAATTCGGTAGCAACTTTTGGCGTTCCTGGTACCGGTTTGCTACCAGTTTTTACCTTCATATACCTGTACCGTAACAGGTATTTTCGGTACCAGTACCGATTTAGTATCGGTTGGCACTGAACTCATCCCCAGCCCTGAAACTAAAAAAAAGAAAAGCCTAAAGTTGAAGAAAATCAATAAAAAAAAGTTGTACGATACCGTTGGTGTTTGTACGGTACCCGTGATCAGTGATGAGCAAATGGTATTGGTTAGGAGTACCGAATTTCCAAAACTAAAAATTTTCAATATCAATTCGGTACCGACGTTTGATGTTTTCTGTATCAGGCTGGTGACGGTTTTTACCTTCATGTACCGAGACCGAACAAGATCGAACAAGACCGTACCAGTATTTTGATAAAAGATGGATAAATGAAAATAAAAGTTTGCCACGTGGCAAGCTTTGAATGGAGAAGATACAAAAAACTTACCAGTGACAAGATTTGAATAGTGAAAGTTACTATTCATTAACTTGCTTTTTTAATATATAGGAGAATATGTGGCTAGTCCATTTGATAGAGGCTTATGTCTCTCTCGAACACCTTGCACCACCATCAACATCAACGACCAACCACAATCGCCTTTCACCACCATCGAACCACCCTCTACTATCTGAATTGCAGAAAACCTTCTAGAAGAAAAAGATCTAAATGCCTCTCATGAGATCGCGCTCTCCATCACTCAGGTCTTAATTGCCGTCGATAAACATATCAACAATAACCGCCACAACCACCATTGGTACGCCATTCTCCAGATCTATATCCACCGTACGGATGATTCAGAGCTTATCAAACAACAATACAACCGTCTCACTCTCCTCCGTCATCCGGATAATAAAAAATCCACCGTATGGTCGAATCCCAAATTGCTCTACAACCCATTGCATGTTGTTTTTGCATTTTTGGAACAAAACAAAATAAAATTTACTTTTTTTTAACGGCCAACAGAATCAATCTCGAGCACTCTCGGGGCACCCACTGGACCAAACGGAGTACTCCGAGAGTAACCCGAGTCCACCACCAACTCCGGGGAAAACCCGGTAACCCACCCACCTGTAGGCACGACGGTGAAATTACCGGTAAAACCCGTTTGGCTCAAGGATCGAACCCAGGTTTCCCTGGGTCTCCTATCATTGCCCACCAATGCCTCACTCTGCACCAAGTGGGAGTTGAACTTGCATCTCTCTAGAGAAATGTAAGCCTTCCACCATTTGATCTAGAGATCATTGGCATTTACTTTTAACCAATGGAATCTTTTAATGCTTTTCAAGAGAGAGAAAATGGTTAATTTTGTCTTCTAAGTAGATGGTTAATTTTAGATAGAGAAAATGATAAGATGATAATGATTGAAGGAAGAATTGGGTTGGTGAAAGGTGGAGTACTTTGTAGATGGTGGTAATGGGTCCTACAAAGAATGGTTGGAGGGGGTTAATTGGGTGAGAGGGTTGGGTAGAGGTGTAAAAAAAACCGGTTTTAGAATCGAAACGGGGAAAAAAACCAAAACCGTTTTTTTATTATAATCGGTTTTACAACCGAACCGAACCGCCGGTTGTAGACCGGTTAGGATTCTTGATCTGAAAAACCGGTTAATAACCGAAACCGGTTTTTAAAAAAAACAAAAACCGGTTTTTAAAAAAACCGATTAAAACCGGTTAAAAACCGATACTGGTAAAAAAACCCGGTTAAAAACCGATCCCAACCGGTTACACCGGCTATTGTTTTGGACTTGAAAAACTGGTTAGTAACCGAAACCGATTATAGAAAAAACCGGTTTTTGTTTTGGATGAAAAAAACCAGTTCGGTTAATAACCGAAACCGGTTTTTGAAAAAAACCGATTTGTACACCTCTAGGGTTGGGTTGGGCCATTTGAATCTATAAATGATTTATTTTTTTAAATATTTTTATTGATAGTAAGGGTAATTTTGTCATTTCACATTACTTAACCGAGAAAATTAACCCCTATCCATGTTAGGGACTATCTGAGAAATGAGTGTACAAAAGGTGAGGAGTATATGTGTAATTTTAGAAAGTTAGAGACTAAGATGGTGTTTGTTTTTCTAAAAAAGATCTGCGTTGGCTCTTTTGTCTGCGCCGCACATACATTGCTATCTGCAGACTGCTTGTTTTTTCCGAAAACGTTTCCATTAAAAAACGTCTGCGCGAGCTCTTCTTGTTGCAGATTTGGACCAACCACTTCTAAGATCTTCTAAGGTATGCAGAGGGTTTAACAACACCACCCACCACCACCATCGTCCACCACCATTGTCCACCACCACCACCACCACCACCACCGTCCACCACCTCCCATCACCCCCACCATCGTCCACCACCCACCGTTCACGTCCACCACCCACCACCACTGTCCACCACTACCAATTTATTTTAAAAGTCTACATGTGTGAAAAAACAATCTTTTTCTTGCAGACTACAGAAGTTTGGTCCGCCTCTTCTTCAACAAATGTCTGCAGATGTGGTCCGCTGACTATAGAGATTTTAGCTCTTAAAAAACAAACACCACCTAAATGTAAAATTTCACCGAAGTACAAGGACTATCCATGTATTTTTCTATTTAGATTTATTGGTGTAATTTATATTAGGAATAACATTTGTTAAAAAAAAACTAAGCCAATTTAATGGTAACTAGTTGTTCACATCCGCGCTTTGCGGCGGGTGGGTTGATTTTAAACAAACGTTAATGGGAACGTAGTTAAAGATAACATTATACCACCTGCATAATTTCACATTCTTAGTTGAAAATAACATTATAATTAATGTGATACCGTTAATATAACTTGAGAATATAGAATTTATTTAAAGGATAACTATATGGAGCGGGTTGATTTTAAACAAACATTAACGAGAACATAGTTAAAGATAACATTATACCACCTGCATAATTTCACATTATTAGTTGAAAACAACAATATAATTAATGTTAGGTTGTTAATATGGAGCGCTTTAAAAATGGAGCGGGTCACTTTAAAATTGATCGAGTAAGGTCCGTACACACGGTAGCCACCCAAACTCGTTTGACCCTATATAATAATCACTGTTAACGCTTTTAGTAAAAAATTAAAATTTTGAACGTCTCTAAGTTTGAGACTCTAACCCTTAACCTCACATGGAGAAAACCTTATAACGCTTTTTATTACATGCTCACCACTTTTTTATTTGTAGAAACTGAGCCTATGATCTCCATTTTTATTTTTATTTGTAGAAACAGAGCTTAACAAACGTGGTTACTTGGTGTCCATTGTCCAGCCAAAATAATAAAGAGAGGTAGCGAGTTGGAGGTGTAGTTGTTTAAAAAAAAGGAGAGAAGTTGTCTTCATACCTTTTTAACATTACTGAACTCCATTTTACACAAAAGTAACAAAAGTGTTCACTGTACTCATTTTTGCACCCATACCATCTAAAGGGGTATGGTCCCAAAAATGCAGCGCAGACCATTTATGGTCGCGTTTTGGACCATACTCCTTAATCACTTTGGTGATCAATCATTAGACCCCGCGCGGGATGCTTAAGCAGAGCCTCGTCTCGCGCGAGGTCCAAACAAGAGATAACATCAATTTCTATACTTAGCATTCTGAATAAGAGCCTTCACCTCCCGCAACCCCGCGCGGGCTACTAACGTGCTCAGCAAGGGTCGCGCCTGAGTCAAAACGCAAGGCCACTTCAAAAAGTACTAAAGGTACAAGTGGCAGAAGAGCAAGCCAATCAACGTCCTCCAGGCTGTGCTCTATCGTGCTCCACGATCGTCTGACGTGCAGGAGACAGAAAGTACACAAGGACGCCTATGTGGCACCAATCAGGGGGCGGCGACACCTGCCCCATGATCTCCACTTACCTGCTGATGACAGAAGGGACAACAGGGCCGACAACCGAGACACGTGGCTCCAATCACGGTGCGCCAGCACCGGAGATCTTCTAGAAGACACTAACGGTCGATACCTGTGAGACAAAGAGCATATCCTCTAGTTGTCGCCTTCCGGCCCAAGGCCCATCAGCCCATCTCCTTTTACACCTCTCCGGCTATAAATAGAGACCTCCATGCACAGGTTAAACATTCCATTCCCTCTACTCTCACTCTTAACACACAATTATTTCCTCAAAGCAGATACTTATTCTCAGGCGGGAGTCTGGTTAAGAGGGAAACCGCCATATTCCCCTCTTAACGAGCTAACGGTCTTCTGTTTTGCAGGATTATTGGATCAAATCGGAGCTCAGAAAGTTTAAAAAAGATTAACCCTCATGAAAGGAACAAAAACCAAACAAGTTAACCCTAAAATTAGTTCAATGTTTCTTCATTGGCACCCACCAATTTTCACAATCACTTCCATCTTCTTTTTATGAGTTTTTTCTAAGTTTTTGTTCCTTCGATCATGGCTGGTCAAGGAATCATTCCTGATTTCGGTTTTGGCACAAATTCTAAGACAGGATTGGGGGAGGACAATCCGAATGTCCAAGTCCAACCTGCCGAAGAGATAGGTGAAATTGAAATAACCAACACTGGGGGACCCCGCGCGACATTCACTCGCATCACCCAAACGGGAACCCCAGCAAGTCATGTCGCTGGTCCTTCAAACCCAGCTCCAAATCCAAACATTTCGGCGCTACTAGGGCTACCAGAAGGCGAAACTTTAGCTTCCTGATACGCCAAACAAATTGCTACCATCAATAATGCGTATCAGTCATTGAGCGCACAACAGGCGATTTTACAAGCAGAACCATCTTTGGTTACTCCTTCGGGTCCAACTCAGGGGGCGCGCCAGACGCCCCCACAGCAGAACTTTCAAGGAAGAATCAACAGACCTCCTCCTCTGAGAAGACCAAGCGTACACGACACGCGCGACACATACGGAGAAACAGACACATACGGTGAACACCCATCCTATATGCAACACAAACGTCCAGTTCATAGCCGGCTAGGGCCGCGCAACATGAAAAACGAATGGGATGACACAGATCTGAATGATCTGGCTTTGGAAGATGACGAGGGTTTGTCAGTTTTCAACCGTCTGCAGAAAAACCACGAGTCTTACAAGCCAAGGCAGCGCATCGCATACAACAAATAGGCAGAATGAGACTTCAGCCTCGCCTATAGGCCAGCTGAAGCTGCTGAGCACTCAAAGTTTATCCCAAAGATTGCTCTAGCCCCACTCTCAAGAGAAAAACTACCACCAACAGTGGGAAAGTTCAACGGTCTCACCGACCCTGACGATCATGTTCGAGTATTTACAAGCGTAGGTGTTATGGGAGGATGGAATATGCCAATGTGGTGCCATCTGTTTATCCAGACTTTCACTGGGGCTGCTCGCGCCTGGTTCGACAGCCTTCCGCCTGGAAAAATCAGTTCATGGGTCAATTTCAGAACACAATTTGTAAACCACTTTAGCCAGCAAAGACGTTATCAGCGTGATACGTCTGAAGTAACGGATATCTGGAGGAGAGAAAACGAAGGTTTAGAAGACTTCATCACTCACTTCAATAAGGAGTGTCTGGAAATCGGTGGTGTAAGCGAGCAGCTCATGCGCGCTCACTTCAAGAAAGCTATTCGATGTGATAGTCTCATCAAAACTATCACCGGAAAAGACGGTATGCCCAAGGAATGGGACAAGCTGATGGAAGCCGCAAAGATAGTAGCGCAAACTGAAGAGTCGCTAGCTGGAGCCAAGAACTCTTACACCGAAGACTGTTTTTCCAAGAGAAGCTCGCGCGATTATGGCAAGTGCAACAAGAGCAGAAATCATGAATGGAAGACTGGACAATCCAGCGGTTATTAGGAAAGATCGCATTACAAAGAAGACGCGCGAGATACGATTGACAGAATTGGGTATCGAAAGGCAGTCAGGAACGAGAATGGAGAAAAGCACTGGACTCCGCTCATTAAGACACCAAAAGAGGTGCTCAAGACGGAGAATCATGATTTCAAGGCTCCAAAGCCTATGACAAACAAGAAGGGGCAAGACCCGAACCTGTACTGCGATTTTCACAAGGATACTGTTCATCTGACAGATGACTGTATCAGTCTAAGGCAGGAAATCGAGAGAGCGCTGAAAAGCGGGAAGTTGAGCCATCTGGTAAAGAATGTGCGCAAAGAGACGCGCCAGATTCAGCGCAATGATGATGGAAACCAGAAGAAGGTCAGGCGCCTGGAAACACACATGGTCAACGGACAAAGATACAGCACGAGAGATAAAGGCAAGCGCCCATTCGAACCTGAATGGCAAGAGCAACAGGTCATCTTTCCGGTAGTACGCGGGGGACCACGCGCCACGCGCCCCATCGTCATTACCGGTATTATCGGTCATTACGAAACAAAATACATATTCATTGATACGGGAAGTACAGCTGATATTATCTACGAGCAATGCTTCAATCAGTTTGATGATGAAGATAAAGCGAGACTCGAGCCGGTTGATTATCCTCTATCAGGATTTTGCAATGAAATGGTCTTCACATTAGGCCAGATCAGTTTCCCCGTCACGTTATCTGACGGGAAACATTCAAGAACCACAAATGTCAATTTCATGGTGACACCAGTCAAATCAAGGCATGATGTTTTAATTGGGAGAGAAACCCAAGGCGAACTAAACATGGTAACCTCCACACCCCACTCAGCCATTGGTTTCCTAACCGAGACGGGGGTGGCGATTATTTATGTGAAGAAAGAAGTGATGTCAGTAGAGGATGCACGCCCAGCAAAAGCAACAAAAATTTCAACAACCGAACCGGAAAAGTGGGTTTTGAACCGTAAATACCCAGAACAGACGGTGACGATAGGCCACACAATCTCACCAAACATCAGAACGCACCTCAAGCAACTTTTGTTTAGGAACATGGACATCTTCTCCTGGACTCCGGCCGACATGACCGGTGTCCCGCGCAACATCACTGAACATTGTTTGAACACTTATTCCTCCGTCGAGCCAAAAGTGCAAAGAAGGCACAGCCTAGATGCGGATAAGACTAAAGCCATGAATGAGCAAGTCTGTGAATTGCTAAAAGCAGGTATACTGAGAGAGGTGCGATACCAAAGTTGGTTTGCAAACCCTGTTATGGTTGAGAAGTCTAATGGAGGATGGCGAATGTGTGTCGATTACACTGATCTCAACAAGGCGTGCCCCAAAGATTGTTATTCATTGCCTGAGATCGACAAAAAGATAGACTCTCTCGCGCCATACAGGTGGAAATGTTTTCTAGACTGTTACAAGGGGTATCATCAAGTCCAGATGAAGCTGGAAGATGAAGACAAGACAACTTTTCGTACCGACATCGGAATATTCTGTTACACAAAGATGCCATTCGGCCTCAAAAATGCTGGTGCAACCTACCAGCGTCTGATGGATACGATATTTGCTGACGACATCGGAAAGCATATCAAGGTTTACATTGACGATCTTGTGATTAAAAGTCCCGAGGAGGACCAGATGTTAAAGGACTTTGAGAAGACGTTTAACTCTTTGAGAAGCGTGAACATGAAGCTGAATCTAGCGAAGTGTTCTTTTGGTATGGAGGAAGACAAGTTTTTATGCTTCATGGTTACAAACGGTGGTTTTAGGGTTAACCCCGAAAAAGTTTAAGCCATAGAGCGGATGCCGTCACCGCGCACGATCAAAGAAATGCAGAGATTAGCCGGCCGCCTAGCCGCGCTTAATCGATTTCTATCAAACCACGCAGCAAAATCGTACCCTTTCATCAGTACTTTGCATAATTGCGAGAAAAAACAAGAGTTCAAGTGGACGCCAGAAGTAGAAGCTGCCTTCCAGCAAATGAAAAAGTGTTTGATCAAGCTCCCTACACTAACCGCGCCGTTTGAGAAGGAACCACTCATTCTGTACTTTTCTTCTTCGGACAAGGCAGTTGGGTCGGTATTGTTGGTAGAAAGAGATGGAGTTCAGACTTCAAACTACTACGTTAGTAGGGTGCTCACAGATCCAGAAACTCGATATTCAACCATGGAAAAGTTAGTGCTAGCGCTGCTACACTCCTCCAGGAGGCTGCGCAGGTACTTCACAGGGCACGTAATTACCGTACTCACTAACTTCCATATCGGCACAATATTGCAAAAACCAGAGACGTCGGGTAGGTTAGCAAAATGGGTAATCGAGCTGGGGGGCCACAACATTCTGTACAGGCCGCGCCCAGCAATTAAAGGCCAAGTGTTAGTAGACTTCATCATGGAAGTTCCAGAAGATAAGATCAAAGATTGTGAAGTTGTTGATACTCCAATTAAAGACACATCAGATGGGTTATGGTTATTATACACTGACGGGGCCTCAAATGAAGATGGTGCAGGAGCTGGATTGCGCCTTGTTAGCCCAGAGAAGCATGAGTTCACCTATGCCATCAAGTTGGATTTCAAAAATACCAACAACGAGTCAGAATATGAAGCGTTCTTGGCAGGCTTGCGCCTAACCATCAAAATGGGAGCTCAAAACCTACAAGCGTATGTCGACTCTCTCCTGATCGCCAGTCAAATTAACGGGTTGTATGATGCAAAAGTTGAAGTTATGGCCTTGTATTTAGAGCAAGCGAAAGAGTTGCTTCAACAATTCAAGTCATACAAGGTAATTCATATAAATCGGTCAGAGAACAAACCAGTAGACGCTTTGAGCAAGCTCGCTTCAACAGCTTTTCAACATCTCGCCAAAGATGTAAGAATTGAAGTCTTAAAAAACCCGTCGGTTTTGTTGCGTCAAGTGAATGTGATCGAGATAGGGCAACCATCGTGGATGACCCCTATCATCCAGTATTTGAAAGAAGGAATACTCCCTGAAAAAAAAGCTGAGGCAAGGAAGATGCAGAATAAAGCATTGTTCTATGAGATGAATGGTGGAATCTTGTATCAAAGATCCTTCTTGGGGCCACTTCTGTGCTGTGTGGATCCCCAAGATGCGAGTTACCTAATCAGGGAGATTCATGGTGGCATCTGCGACATTCATGCGGGCCCGCGCATGGTTGTCGCAAAGATAATGAACGCTGGTTACTATTGGCCAGGGATGCACGTTGACGCTCTAAAGGAATTGCGCAAATGCGACTCCTGTCAAAGGCACGCCCTAAAAACCCTGCGCCCAAAGAATGATATCATCCCTGTATCCACTGCATGGCCCTTCCAGCAGTGGGGGATTGATATGGTGGGACCTTTCCCTGAAGCTCCTGGAGCTGTGAAGTTCATAATTGTTGTCGTTGATTATTTCACCAAATGGGTGGAGGCCAAGGCACTCGCTTCAACTACTGCAATGATGGTGCGCAAGTTTATATGGGAACGTATCATTTGCATATTTGATCTCCCACTCAAGATCGTAACTGACAACGGCACCAATTTTGCTTCCGAAGACCTCCAAAAATGGATGAAAGAGATGAAGATTGAGCACACTTTCTCTTCCGTTGCGCACCCTCAGGGCAACGGCCAAGTAGAAAGCGTCAACAAAAGTATCGTCGAAGGGATAAAGGCCCGACTGGGCACCAAGAGAAGAGGCTGGGTAGATGAGCTCCCAAGCATCCTGTGGGCTCATCGAACCATGCCGAAAACAAGCACTGGCGAAACCCCCTTTAGCCTGTTCTACGGCTCAGAGACGGTTATCCCAGCTGAAATTGGCCTCCCCTCCCCTCACCACGCTTGACAGCAGTCAATAAAATCGATAACGAGGCGGAGCGCCATCTAGACTTGGACCTACTCGAAAAGAGGCGTGAAATAGCGCGAATCAAAGAGGCCAAGTACAAGACACAGTTAGAGAGGTATTACAATGCAAGAGTGCACATTTGTACCTTCACTCCAGGAGAGTACGTCTTCAGAGACAATGAAGCCTCCAATGCTGAACGCCCCGGGAAGCTAGCACCCAAGTGGGAAGGCCCATACTTAATACATGAGGTGCTAGGAAAAGGGGCATACAAGCTGCGCACACTGGATGGATACATCATCCCGCGCACTTGGAACGCGCAACAATTGCGCAAGTGTTACATGTGACTACTCTTGGCCATGCGCCTTTATCAGCTTATGTTGGCTACGCGCCTTTTTTATTACTTATGTTGGCTATACGCCTCTTTATTTCAATGATGTACGATTGGCCTAGCGCCTTTAAATGCATGTTAAACTTTTGATTAGCACGGAAACACTCTAGTAAATTACGAGCTCTCGAGTTATGCCTCCAACGTCCTCCGCGAACATAGCGCGAGACCGGGCGGTTACTCATACACGAGCCACACTTACATTTATTCGCGATAACTTAACCAAAGTTTCTAACAACAATGCAATAATTGTAACTCAACAAATTAAAGGCAAACATAATGCTATATTCTAAAAAGCGTGCCGCGCGACGATCACATAGAAAATAATAAAACATCATTGGTTCGATTTAAAAAGCGTGACCGCGCGATAAGCTACATTTAACATCTGAAAAGAAAATTACAAGGCATAAAGCCTACCAATACTATCTACTCATAACCATCACCACCATCATCGTCATCATTCCCATCTCCATCACCATCACCACCGGCTGTTTCTTCCTCATCAGATAACTCCACAGTCTGTGGAGGGTCTAGAATAGTCTTCAGCCGCTGGCACCAGTCGTCATGCTTCTGCGCCTCTGCAACCAAATCCATCATAGGCAGTGATAAATGGTCATAGACCCCTTCAGCGCAGGCTAATGCAGCATCAGCCTGATCGGTCACTGAGCAATGACTGACATCAAACTCCTGTCCTAATGCCTCTTCAACATGTTGCGCACACTACAGATAACCTCCACGATGACCAACAGCGCGTGAGGCATTTATGAGAGCGGCAACAGCCGCATCCAACTCAGAAGCATTCGGGATAGAGTTGGCCATCTACAAGAAAGGCAATGGATAAGAAATAAGATAACAAGAAATAAAGCCTAAGTTTAGAAAGGGAAACCTTACCAGAACTACCCCTCTACCATGAAGCCATTCAGCTTCGGAGACCAACGTATCTACGATTGATTGAGCTTCAGCGTAATTGTTTTGGGCTACATTAAAAGCAGAGGTGCTAATCTCTCGCGCTTCGTCGGCCTTCTGTTTGGCATCCTCAGCGGCAGCAGCCTTAACCCGTTCAGCCTCCAAATCAATCTCCAACGATTCGCTCTTGTCAGTTTGTTCACGCAATCTACGTTTCAACTCCGCAATCTCGACATCCTTGGCATGCAAGTCTTTGTCCATAGTGGACACTTGCGCCTTCAATTCAGCCTGCGAGGGGTGAAATAATGACTTAGTAATATTTCGACAAGTAAGAATAACATAAAGAAGAAAAGGCTAAGGCTTAAAGTTGAACCTCAATGCGCTCTTTGTCTGCTTCAACATCCTCAACCTTCTTTGTGAATGTGGCAATCTGAGCCTCAAGGTCGGTAATCTTGGTGCGAGCAGCAAACATGCACTGATTATCTTTTTTGCATATTTCTTTCCAGTCAGCACGCTCTTTCGACAAGAGCTCTTCAGCAGCATGTAGGTTGCTCTTTAGGCCATCGCGCCCCCCACTCTTCAGACTTTTTCTCCGCTTTGAAGGTGGCCTTCTCCTCAGCAAATGTAGCCTTCAGCTTCTTAAAATACTTGACCTGCCTTAGCACACGCTCATGGTATTTTTCCCAATCACCCCTCTCTTTGACCATCGTAAGCCACTCGTGCACTATTTGGTGGTTAGCGGTGTTGGTGTTGGCTTCTCCAACAACGTAGGCATGGTACAAGGCATCATGGGATCGCGCCCTCTGCCGGTTAACTTCCCCAGGAGGGAAGGAATTCAAGAACCAATCACGGCAGGGAGCGAACTCCAGGAAAGTATCCTTCTGCTTCAAACCCCATGGAGCTCGGTGAGGAGCGGCACCGCGAGCCTCCTCGGTGTAAGTTTTGCAATAAATGTCGCCTAAGGTATCCTTAAGACCGATGGGAGTTTGCAGCATGGACCCTCCAGCACCACCAGCCGCGCCTGCGCCACCTGCAGTAGTAGTAGTCTCTTTATGCGCAGCAGTAGCCGATCCCCCAGCAGCAGAAATGACTTGAATAGTTTGGGTGGGGGCATCAACCTGCGCAGGCTTGGTTGGCTTCACAACCTCGGGTCCCTTCCCTCGAGTAGTTTCTTTCTATTTCTCATGAAGAGGCTGGCCAAGCCCCGTAATATGGACGACCTCCGGACCCTGCACCTTCTCATGCGTAATAGTAGCAGCGGCCCCGGTCTCCTTGGATTTGTCGCCCTCAGGCTTTTCCTCAACCTTCTCTTTCTCTTTTTCTTTCTCCTTCTCAACAGCCCTCTCAGCAGCCTTCTTTATCTCTCTCTCAGCCTCCACCCAGCAGACTTAAGGGGCTTGATCACAACCCTGGTCCTCTTCTGCGCCGGTTCTTGGGGGTCTTTAAATTCAACGCCCTTCTTTTCAGGGGTCTTCTTCTTGGCCTCTGCAGAAACCAAGTGTTAAAAAGAAATTTCATTAAAGAAAAACATGAAGGAAGTCACAAAACTAACCTGGAGAGAATTTATAGAGAGAGCGCAGACTGCTCTGTTTGCCTATTACTGGGGCTTCCCCAGTCTTCTACGCCACCGACGCGCCCGCAGTAGTCTATTCCCTGCTTCTCTTCCTGCTTATTAACTTGACAGCAGGTTCTTCCTCTTCTTCTTTCTCTTCTTCTTCATCCAGCGTGATGGAAGAAGGGGTCGCACCAGCATCTGGGTTCCGTGAACCCGCGCTCCCCGAGCTCTTTGACCCAGCGGCGCCGGTCTTCTTCTCACCTATACGCGACAAACCCTCAAGTGAGTCACTGGCAATAACGTAATCCTCCAAGTTACTCTGACGAAATCATAGATTACCTTTATTAGAAGCACCGGCAGTCACGTGGCTACTCCCACCTTTCTTGTTGGTCACTTCAGCGTCGATGGTAATCACCTTCTTCTTCTTGCTTGGTTTTTTCTTCTTCTCCTCTGGATCAATCCCTAGGTCGCGCAACACACCTGCAAAGATGTTAGACCAGGAACTTAGCTCCCCATTTGAAGACCCTACAGACTCCTCGCTGGAAAGATAAAGAATCTCTTTCCCAGCAGAAGTCACAGCTCGCAAGTGCCTGGGGTTAGGTATATGCGCACCTTCGGTTGCGGTGGGAGGATTGGCGAAAGCTCCAGCAAGAGGATACAGAAAATGACCTTTGATCCTCTCATACTAGTATTGCTCCCATGATTCCAGCGGGCACACGCCCATGGATCCACCAAAGGTGGGGAAAGCAGCTTGATAAAGGCGCGCATCTGCATTCAAAATCAATGATTAGGCGCAACTGAATTGCAAAAAGTGTAAATAATCAGAGAGGTAACTAACCTCTATGTTGAAACTTCAACACGGGCACCTCAGTGCTATCCTCAGGCCACTGGTCGTTCATCTGCGCCGCAACCAGGACGTTCTCACTGAAAACTCGATTTGATGTGGCAGTGAGTTTCAGGTACCAGTCTTCTTTCTTTGGAATCGGCAGCTCCTCCTTCTCGATCACATCCGGTGCACGGAAGATATTTGCAATCGGAATGACTTGCTCTCGGATGAAGAAGAACTTCTGTTTCCAGTCATGGAAAGTCTTCGGAGGATTCAGAAGGATCTTCTTGGCAGACCCCCGGTTGCCAAAGGAGTAGAATCCCATGTTCCTAATCAACTGATAGAATACCCTAAATTTATCTACTGTGGGCTCTATATCATGGGATCGACATAAAAATTCAAAGTGTCTCACCCTCACCATGCCGGGTGGACTCATTTGTGAGATATGAAACCCATAACAATGAAGAATATGGGACATGAACTCTGTCGCCGGCAACCGAAAGTTGCCCTGTAAGAAGAAATCTTCAAAAAGGGTAATATACCCCGGCGGTGCATCGACAGCCGTCTGGTTCTGACCGGGATATTGAGCATCCCATTCTGGTGGAAACCGGAAACCTCTAGCGATTTGATCAAACAACCCCTGATCCCACTTGAGGACGAGGATGGGACCTTCTTCATGATGAGACTCTTCTTTAGCCATAGAGATTCAGATAGAAGATTTGAATATTTTCTGGAAAAACTTGAATATTCAACGAGCAACTTGAAGATCTGCTAGTGTTTTCTTTGAAGGTTTGAAGATTCAAAGAAGATTCGAAAACGAATAAAGAGAAAAGATAGTAACAGAAGAAAGGATTGTGATCTCCTCTCTCCTATCGTCAACTATATATACTCATCGCATTTAATGCGATGAGTAAACGTGTCAGATTCACCGCGCGTGTATCCAATCAGCAGCTGCCACGTACGTCGTAATTCCCGGAGTGAGGATACCACGCGCGCGTGGGCCTCACTCGACTGACGGAAAGCCGAACCGTCGGTGACAACTTGATGACGGTCGTGTCAGCAGTCAACTCAAACGTCTCCATCAACGACATTTCCCACCAACCTGTCAGAATTCAAAGTTCGAGGTTTTTCCCGCTCAAATCTACTACAAACTTCATGCAGAAGTTACCCAGGCCGCGCAACATTCACAGTTCTTCAATAAATCTATGCATCTACACTCAACAGCAGAGGATTTGTAATAGATAAATCTGGTAGTCGTGCCATAGTAACTGACAGACAATTATACGTGCGCGACTTACCAGGATCTAGCAGACATTTTTCTAACCCAACACTTCCTTTTTTCTAAGTCCAGAGCTCCAACCACTCACTTAGCGCGTGATGCAACACTGGACTGGGGGGTATGGTCCCAAAAATGCCGCGCAGACCATTTCTGGTCGCGCTTTGGACCATACTCCTTAATCACTTTGGTGATCAATCATTAGACCCCGCGCGGGATGCTCTAGCAGAGCCTCGTCTCGCGTGAGGTCCAAACAAGAGATAACATCAATTTATATACTTAGCATTCTGAATAAGAGCCTTCACCTCCTGCAACCCCGCGCGGGCTACTAACGTGCTCAGCAAGGTCGCGCAGGAGTCAAAGAGCAAGGCCACTTAAGAAAGTACTAAAGGTACAAGTGGCAGAAGAGCAAGCTAATCAGCGTCCTCCAGGCTGTACTCTATCGTGCTCCACGATCGTCTGACGTGCAGGAGACAGAAATTACAATAATCTAAGCTATAATTTATGGGTAGATGATACTGATAATTAGCCAATCACACTCATCAATTTCATTTTCTTTGCTAATGGCGATCTCATTTGCACAATCATCATATATTTAAATTTGATTCATACTCGATTTCTCAATTTTCTTTTGAGCAGTTGGGTTTTTTTTTTTCAATTGTTATAGCAAGTTTCTTTATCATAACGAACCAAACCCTACCGAGTGAATTCCCGCCGCAAAGCGCGGGGTAATCCACTAGTTATCTTACATATACAAAACCAAGTGAGGGGAATAGTGCCACACAGTTGTGTGGCACTTTCCTATTAGACCATCTATTTTATTATTTTATAATCGTTCTAAAATTACGGTTTCGTCCTTAAATTAAAATAAAATTACGATTTTGTCCTTAGTGCAAAGTTATATTACGATTTTGTCTCTGGTTCAAATTTATAGTATTGTCATAACTTTAATTTTTGGCAAATTACGATTTTACCCAAGTCAACAAATACAACTTTGCCCTCAGTTCAAATTATAGTATTGCTATCGTTTTAGTTTTTTAAGCATAACTATAAACGTGTTTTTTTAATTGGTTGACTGGATTTAATTTTTTTCCCATGTCAAGGAGCTGCCTAACACTCGCTCATTAATCCTGACAAACTACAGTTTTGCCCTGAGCTCAGAACTACGATCTTGTCATCGTTTTAGTTTTTTTTCCTAACAAAACTATAATAGTGATTGAGAATTATTCGGTCATCGCCCCGCAACGCGGGTGGAGCATCAACTAGTTTTATATAAAGTGAAAGCGTGGAAGAAATCATTTTGGTCTCTTTCAAATAATCATTGCAAACAGGGGTGAAAGTGATTGTAGTTATAATATACTAATACCTCCTTTTTGTATATTATTAAATGTGTGTTTTTTTGAGTTTTGGTAAGCTGAAAACACATTAAACTGCTTATAATTGTTTGGTTGATTAGTCATGATTGAAGAATTGATATAATCTCATAGATTTAAGAAAAAATCACTGAGATAACCATATCATCAGAACAGACTTTTTGAATGGTAACAAAACTGATCATATAAATAATAACCCAGTTTTAGCTTTCACCATTTAACACCTATGAGTTCGTAGAAACTAGTTTAAATATAACTAGTTTCTACGAACTCATAGATGTTATAATTGAAAACATACTAATATATTTTAATTTGAGTGGTTTCTGTTATCATAAAAAACTATGGATGCTTTTATGTTTTTAAAGTAACATTGATAATTATTGGTCGGAAAATTCAATAAAATATGAAAATGTAAGAAAGAAGTTTCGAAATTTTAATATTATATAGAAAATCATGGTCACTTTCAAATATTGTTGCAGATTGCCAAATGGGGATAAATGTAGAGTTGCTTTGTGTTTGCGCAAAGATATCGACTGAAAAGTAACAAACAAAATCCGATAACATGAACACGAAGGCAGCGTCAGTAGTCGCAGCCACAGAGAACAGGACTGTAACTAGAAGTCTCAGATGGTCTCTAGCTGGAATGACTGCTCTTGTCACAGGCGGTACACGTGGCATTGGCTACGCTGTCGTAGAGGAACTCGCGGAGCTTGGGGCAGCTGTACACACCTGCTCTCGCAACCAGGAGGAGCTTAATCGACGTTTACAAGAATGGTCCACCAAAGGCTTCAACGTCACAGGATCCGTCTGTGACGCATCTTGTCGTCCTCAACGCCAACAACTTCTAGAAAAAGTCTCCTCTATTTTCAACGGAAAGCTCAACATTCTGGTATATTTTTTTTCATTTTAGGCGTGCTTTTTTAAACCAAGATTATTTATACCGGAAAATGGGGATAAAGCTACAAAAAATATTAGTTGTGTATTTCTTTTAGGATCTCTCAGACTTACTTTCATGTAGATAAATAATGTTGGGACAAACATATTGAAATCTACTTTAGAGTATACTTCAGAAGAGTATTCGACGCTTATGGCTACCAATTTGGAATCCTGTTTCCATTTTTGTCAACTTGCACATCCTCTTTTAAAGGCTTCTGGTGTCGGTAGCATTGTTTTCATGTCGTCGGTGGCCGGTCTGGTTCATGTGTTTTCGGGATCAGTCTATGGAGTCACTAAAGGTATGTTTTTTTTCCAGACCCATTTGAGGTTATGAAGACTACTTACTATATTCCATCATGAAAGACTACAATTTATCTGCCAACAGGTGCAATTAATCAGCTTACAAAGAATTTAGCATGTGAATGGGCCAAAGATAATATTCGGGTTAATAGTGTGGCACCATGGTTCATCAAAACCCCACTTGTCCAAAGTGTAACATACTCTCTTTCTCCACCGTATTTTTTACGTTTAAGGTGTACATGGTCTGGTTACATATGAATAACTGTATAGGCAAAAAAAATGTTGGTAAATCAGAGTTTAAGCGCAACAATCAACACACAAGATTTGTGAGAACACCTCACGACTTGTTTTATATTAATCAAACAAAAAACTGAACTAGGAATTACAATATTCTTACATCTATATTTATACTAAAAACTATCCTTGCTAAACAATTTATTCTGATTAAACTCAACTATAAAAGTAGATTACTAGATAAAAATCCCAAAATTAACCAACTATTAAAAATAAATTAAGCTTATCTATTGGCTCTTTAGCCAATTCGCAACTTCAACCATTTAATTCTTTCGACTTATCAAGATTAACCCTTCATGTTTGGTAGGTTTGGTTTATACAGTCTGTTCAAGTTGCAAACCATGAATCGACTCGTCAAACCCATTTATCTAAAGCTGGGCTCAACCGACCCAACCGATTTGCTTTGTTTTTAGCATTGAACACCCCTATTTAAGGTTTCTTGTAAATATATTTAACTGAAATAGTTTGTTTTGTGTAGATGCTAAGCGATAAACACTTTTTGGATAGAGTGATATCTACAACTCCATTGGAACGTCCTGGAGAAGCAAACGAGGTTTCATCAATGGTGGCATTCCTCTGTATGCATGCTGCTTCGTATATCACTGGACAAACAATTGCTGTGGATGGAGGATTTACGGTTAATGGTTTCCCATGATCCCAATTCCTTTTTATGTTTATGTTTACATACTTTGGTAATGATTTTTATTCGTTCTTATGTTCAATATGGATCATAATCTATTTGGTATTTTTATGATTTTTGTTTTGGGTTGAGTTTTTGTTTGGAGAAGGGGCATGCGTGGGTCGATTTTGGTTTAATCCTAATCACAACTGTGATTTTGGTTTCAGGAAACACGTTAGTTTTCGCTTTTTGGTTTTATGCATGGGTTCAGTTCAGTTATGAGGTGGTTGTCAGTTATACATTTGGGCTTGAAATGTTTTTAATAATTGCTTATAATTATTAAATTTAGTTATGGAAATTTTGGCCTAAAATAATGAATTTTGCTTGAAATCGACAAAGAACATTCAAGCAAGTTTGGTGCGGTCTAATTCCTAGTTTATGTTGGGTCTATAAAAGAACAGATGATATTCAAAAGCCAAAACGTGACTCACTGATCAAGAAATAAACAGTAGAAGAAGCATTCTCCTCCCAAAGATAGTGAATCTTGAACACTAATCTGAACATCTGTTGAAGATATGCTAATATCTGTTCAAGCCTTGGAACTAGTGTTGAAGAAGAACTAACCACTGATCAAATGGCCAAAGCCCTGTTGAAGCAAATCTCTTTCAAGAAGACTAAACATATGTTTTGGCCAAACAGATGTTTGGAACAAAGCAACAACGGTTTAAAGATCAGAGGTTTCATCAATACAACAATACTTGCTTTGTAATAGACTTTTAATGTAATAGTTCATATGTTAGATCTCCACACATGTTTGCTAACATCTGTGGAATCTTTTTTGTTAGGAATGTTAGATGTCATTGTCAGGGTGATGCCAACTGATTGAAAACAGACCTTTTGTACTTAGTATAAATAGATCTCATCTGTTAGAGATCTATTCATCACTTTACCACATTCTCATCTGTATGAACAGATTTGTGTGTGATCAGGCAGAGGGGGAGATTGTATAATCATCATACTGTAATGGAATCATTTGAATCTCAATAGAAAACAGTTGTTGATATATCTTCCTACTTGTGTGTTTACCTCATTACTTGCTTTATAATTTATAAATTGTTTGTTCTTTGTTTGATTATACCACAAGTATTAAAACTCAGATCCTGCAGTTTCAGTTTGGTGTTGTAATGATGTATAATTGAAATTGAGCTAATTTTCATTAAAAAAACTGACATGTTGGTTATTGCAATGTGGTTCTATTGTTTATTGCGGTTTCGGCTCTAAATCCTTGTTTTGCTCACCCTAGTATGAAGAATGGTAGGAGTAATACGTTTTGTGATTTATGTGATTTTATGGGTGTTTTATGCATATAAGAAATGTGGAAAGATCGGAGAAACTTAATGTAAGAAGAAAAAGAAGAAAAAAGATAATTATCAAATGATAAATAGTTTATAACTCCTCGTATAAATGATTTTTTCTCTCATTAATGAGGCAAAAACAATTTATTTTTTCTTTCCAAAACATTGAACAATCTTCATGTATGTGAACTTTTCCACAACAAGGGCATGACTAATAAGCTCTATCCATTATCCACAAACTTCAATTCCTGCACAAACAAACTCAAATACCTACGGTAAAACGAACAAATAAAATAAAAATAAAAAATAAAACTACAAGGAAAGAATAAAATTATCTTTTTTTTTTTGGATTTTAGTTTTTTTTCAAATAATATAAACAAAATCAAACAAACAATGCAATACCAAGCGCACTAGCTCCCTGACAACGGTGTCATTTTGACAGAGCGTGTCGTCCCGATCTACCAAAAACCTAATTGACCTAGTAGCTAGGGCAAGTCAAGTATCGTATCCACGAAGAGCATGTGGTCAGTATTGCACGAGTTATTTGATTAGCTAAATTATTTTACAAAAAATGTAAAACTTAATTATGAAGTTCAGAATAATTATGAAGCTTTCTAATTTTCTTTTAAAAGTTTGTTTAGAATAATTATAAAAAAAACGATTAACTAAAATGATTAAAACAATAATATAGAAACAAGGCTCACACCCGATTCAACATTGCAAGACCTATGGTTTCTACACGCTTTAGAATCACTTTAATCACAAATTGGTTGTTAACGGGTTTAGTGTTATGTGGCGTAGGTGCCGATAGCTATCAACGTCATAAAAAAACGGAAAAAATGCACTTCGTTACCAAGAACATATAACCCAAGCCTATAGCAAAGTATAATTGTACATATTCATTTCACAAAGTCAAATTTCATAACTCACTCGACAATTTATGTATTTAATACAAATGCAAGACAATTGACATAAGCTTCAATCGTTCAAATGCAATTAGTCAGAAATCAAAAACTAAAACAAGTGTTTAAACCCTAAAAATCTTAAAAAGTGTACACCGAGCTAAAACCCTAAAAGATTAGCCGGTCATCACGTTTCAAGCCGTCAACTCTAAAATCCTATTTTCTTCAACCTTGATTAGTGTGCCCAAAAGACAAGATGGCTGCACAATAGCCAGCCTTTTGTGCTTTCCCCCCTCCTGTACCTTTGTCTAACCTTGTTTTTTTTTTTCTAAATATACCTTGGGCCTTACTTTTGTTTTCCCTTTACTCTAGCGATAACCAGCCCAATAAAACACAATCATCATATCCAGCCAATTTGATAGTCCATTCAATTCCACTAAAATTCTTTATTTATATCCTTATCAACTGTCGATTTTGCCCGTTTAGGTCGGATATGTGTTTTAATGAAGTATATTTATAAAAAAAACTGTCGACTTCATGAACCTATGGAGTGAGGCTTGTGCATAATTAATTTCATTCAATGGCATTCGTTTCGCATATGTTACTGCACAAAACAAAAGTGAACATATTAATTGCAATATTAATGTCATGTTTTATTTTTATTTCTTTTCGTTCACCATAATCTTCACAAGACATCTAATTCTTAAATTGCAATTAGTTAATGATTATAATTTGACTTTCCACATTGCAAACTTTTATATTTCATGATTAATGCATTTATTTCTTTTAAATTTCAGTCCGCATGTGTTAGAGTGATGCCAAGTCGATTTTCTGATCATTGTCCTATCATCCTAGAGCTGGTCGACTTGAAATATGGTCCTCGGCCTTTTAGAGTTTTTAATTCGTGGATTGGAAAACGTGGTTATGAGGAAGCGGTTAAGAGTGCCTTGAATGGTTTTGAGTCTTTTGAGCCCCCGGACTCATGTCTTACGGCTAAATTTGCTCGTGTGAGGTCTTTTTTGAAGGAATGGAGGGACGACATTCTTGCTAAGGAAAATGAAAGTGAAAGAATTGCCATGGCAGATCTGGAACTTTTGGAAGCCGATATGGAGAATAGGGACCTCTCAGAGGAAGAGGAATGGTGCATGGCGGAAAATAGGAAACTTATCAAAGAAGTGGAGATTAGTAGAAATTCAGACCTAAAACAAAGAGCCCATTTAAGGTGGGCAACCGATGGATACGGGAACTCTAAATTCTTTCACGCATCGATTAATAATAGGAAAGCGGTCAATGCTATCCATGGTATTTCCATCAATGGGGTGTGGTGTTCGAAACCGGCCAGAATCAAAAAACAAGTTTTGTCGTTCTACCGTAAGAAATTCAAGGAAGATTATGTAACACCCCGTGTTTCGAAAGTCAAGGTCAAAGTCAAGATTGAAGTCAAAGGAAGACAAGATTGCTAATTGCGATCTGTCACTCCTTGCTCAATTTCTGTTTTGACTTCTTTGACTTGTAGATAGTCTATTTTATGCATTACGTTAGTTGTATTATGTGGAGTACTTATTAATAATCGAGGTTTATTCGATATTTAATGCTTGTTTCATCGCTTTATCGCTTATCGCAATCGCACTCACAACTCGAATACGCATTCTGGATATTGTTATATGTGTGTGTGTGCCTTATGTGTTGCTTGTGCATGTTTATTTATGTTATGTGTGGTAATCAATCGAAACGCAATCGAAACTCAATCGCAATCGAATCGCAAACGCTAAACGAATACGAAATAAGGATGATTGTATGTTGATATAGTAGTTGGGATTAGAAATAATTTGACTAGGAAACCCTATCGCATCACAATGCTCGCAATCGCAATCGAAACAGCAAAACTCGTCGCACCAAACACTCGAACCAAGTGACTAATCGACCAAGTGACCAGTCGATCGACCAGCCGTTCGATCGAGTTGCTGCTCGATCGGCCAGCTGTTCGACCGGGCTGCCACCCGATCGACCAGCCCTTTCCACTTTAGGAAACCCTATAAATACCCCCCTGTCCACATCAAACTTACCACTTTTGCACACTCCTGTCCGACCAGCGCTCCAATCCCACTATTCCTTCGATTTCTCGCGATTCCGGTAAGATTCCAACCTAAATCTTGTACTTTCTTAATCTACACGCACTCGTACACCTTTCTGTCTTTTGAATCTTAACTTTTAACCGAGAAATCACTAGATTTGAGGTGTTCTAGGATGATGTCATCATGGTGTTCTTAGGAACTTCATGTTTTGGCTTCAATCCACCAAGAACAACTTAGATCTGAACGATTTCCATACAAATAAACAAAGATCTTTCATAGATCTAAACGTATTTCAGGTGTAAAAGGATTGAAAGATGGTTTCCAACTTTCTTTCAACTCTTTTACACTCAATGCCTCAAAAACCGATAGAATCGGAGCTTGTTCTAACCTTCTACTCTTGCATGTTGATGTGTTGGTTCAAGATCTGGATTCTATCCACGAGATTACCGATCTTGGGTTAAACATGGAACACCGCCCGAACAGTTAACCGGCCGGATTTGGGTGATTCTTGTCCGATCAGGTTACTAAGTCGTGACGAGGTTTCTGTTGTCTAATACGTTATCAAATCATCTCGATAAAACGACAAACTACCAGAATGACCAAGGAAGAAGACGATCAGGCCGACCAGAACGGAGTGCCGACCGATTGGACTGCTGTACGATCGGACTGTCACCCGATCGGGTTGCCACCCGATCGACTTGCACCTTGAACCCACATGTAGTTTTCAAATCAAACTTCAGGAGTTTTGGAACACCGAACGGATTGCCGTCCGATTGAGTTGCCACCCGATCGACCGACCATCTAACTATGTGATGTTTTGAAACTTCAATACTTAAATAATTTTCAACATGTTCAATGCACATTTGTTGCCACCCGATCGAACAGCCGTCCGATCGAGTGATAACCTACTGCGAACTTGTTCTCGCTGAAGTATCCAACCTATTGGACTGTTGCCCCATCGAGCGGTCGTTCGATCGATCGACCTGAAAGGTAGAGATACTTCTATGTTTTCAAAATGCTACAACGAAAACTTCAAAAGTCAAACCATCATACACAAGCACTTCCTTCACCAAGGAAGAAACAATCCGCTCGAAAAGTCACCCGACCGGATGACCATCCGAGTGGACTGACACTCGAATGACCGGCTGTCCGATCGGACTACCATCCGATCGAACTGCTGTTCCACTGACACTTGTTCCGTTTTACGCGTCGGTTACTGTTATGCTATCAATCTATCCAGGCTAACCGTAGTCTCTAGCGCTCCCTTCAATCCACCAATCGTTGTGAGTATACTCGATCCCTTTTTGCTTTACGCACTTTTGGGTGTTACATACGTTACTTATACTAAATCACATCGATCACACTAGGTAATACTTTAACGCTAACTGTTACCGCATGTTATACGTGACTTAATGAATGCTTGTTTGTTATGTTTACACATGGAATGTTGTCTACCTGCCTTAGCAACGGTAGTACTATTTGTTTGGACTCAGCACCTGTTCACTCAGGGGTTGTTAAGGATAATTAATTACATGGGTCACGGGGGTGATCATGCAATACGAACTGCTTTGGGCAGTCAACTCGCAGTCATTGGTATTGATAGGTTCATGTCGATAACTAACATGCCTCATTTTACACTGTGTACGTGCTGGTTATGCGTAACGATTTCGAACTCTATATGCTATTATCAAACTTGTATGCTCACCTTTACACTATGTGTATTGACTTTTACTTTAACGTATGTGACAGGTGCTTAGGATGCTTATTTGCTTACTTTGCTGTGAAATCGAGGCTAGGAAATACCTAGGTCAACTATAAACAATTGTCTGTAATAAAAATCTGAGTTGTCGGAACAGAACAATTTGACTAGATCTTTTCTGTAATAATTATGTTATCTTTTATGACATGGTATGGGACGTGTTGCTTTAAATAATTAGTAATTATAGTTGTTATGGAAACTTCTGGACAATCTGTTTCGCTCAGTGCCACGCCCCGATGTTTCCGCCATCGGTTGGGGTGTGACAGATTGGTATCAGAGCCATAACTATAGGGAAATAGGCAAGACTCGACCTAGTCCGGGTCGATGTCTTAGAGACCTAGTCTATAGTTAGGAACCAACAGACCGACTCGTGCATGTCCAGTAGGGATTATGTATGAGCTTACTTGCTATTTCTCGCTGATCTCGCCTATGCTACACTATCACTGCACTCGAATTTTCAAATATGAATGAGCGATTAAGTTGAGACTAGGTGTGAAAACCGCAAACTCTCGACTAAATTGCTTGTTCGACCCGCATTTTTATCTATAAACACGAGAATTTGCGTTGAAACAGGAGTGAAATCCATACTTCGACACATAATTCCCCTTTATTTTATCAAAAACCGAAACGGAGTTGTTAAGTTAGGGGTGAAACCCAAACCTTGATGACTTATTCTGCCCTATTTTGTCTTACAAAACTCTCACCAAAGTTTCGACGGACTCCAACGACTGAAGATCACGCGGAGACTGAAAGGATAGGTGTCATTCGCCCAGATTCGAGGCGGAAGCACAAGTCCCGAAGGTCAGAGGTGTGCTCAGACGGTCCTTGTGAATAGTTGAACCACTTTGGGTAGTCGATGTCTAAACAGCCGCAGACAATCTATCCTCGATTTTATGTGTTTCGATTCAGAGCCCGCAACTTCTTACTCTGATACTCGTCAATTTTATGTGTTTATGTGTGGATTTACCTGTTTATATGTTTTAATATTTGGAATTTTATTCGACTTTCGCCCTTGCTTTGATCGACACACACGACTCGCACCGCTCTTCTATCTCAAATCGTTGACAAATCGCTACTACCATGAGGAACCACCGTACGCTATATTGATGGCTATGATACTCGCATATACTATACTATACGCTATAATAATCGTTGTACGCAAACCCTCGCAACAAAGAGCCTGCGAGCGTAGACTTTGAATGATAGGTTTCCGTATTCTGACTGTATCTTGTGATTACATGTTTATGTGCTTCCGTGATTCTGTGCCTTATGTGCTTATGTGCTTCTGTGTTTATGTGAATCTGTGATTATATGCCTATGTGGTTATGTGATTATACGTGTTCCTGAACTTTAGTAGTATTACATGTGTGAAGTGAGAATCGATTATACTATGTCTGAGACCCAACACGATGTCTGTTGCAGACAATGTCGACTGGACCTTCATCTGGACCCCGTCATCCACGAGTTACTCGTCAAGAACAGAGGGATAAACGCCTGCTGCTCTCGTCGCTAAGCAAGTGGCAAAGGTAGTTCCTCAGATCGTGAGTGAAATCTATGAGAATGTGAGCTAATCATCCGATATAAGATTCGCACAATCTAAGCAAATCTTCATAGTACAATCTAAGCAAATCCGATATAAGATTCGCACAATCTAAGAAAATCTATGAGAATGTGAGCAAATCATCCGATATAAGAATGTGGGCAAATCACCCACGAGTTGCCTACCACGGGGCCGTGCTCAGCGGACACGGGGCCGTGGTCAACTATAAGATTCGCACAATCTAAGCAAATCTTCATAGTACAAAGATTCTTCTGCACACGGGGTCGTGCTCAGCGGACACGGGGGCATGGTCAACTAATAAGACAAGCTGCATTAAATGAAGAAAGAGAAGGATGTGGACACGGGGCCGTGCCCGAGCTTCTGTTCAGCCTATAAATATGAGTACTTGGCTCAAGCTTAAACCATCCATTGGCACACCACCTCTCTCACACTTCACCCACCACCCACCACCACCATAACACCATCATCCACCACCATCATCCATTGTCCATCATAGAGTGTGTGAGTCGTCTCGGGATCCAAGATTGATCATAAGAGTTCTTGACAATCAAGGCCATGTTTGCCTAAGTCTCTTACATCACTTGGTGAAGACAAGTGTCTAGTGTAATACTTTTTATTTCTAATCTTTTCGCACTTTTTACTTGGTTTTGTATTAATGACTTTAATAACTAGTTTCTTATGTTGAAGGTGATTCTTCCTTATCGTTTGTCCGTGGTGTCTTGGCATTATTTTACTGTCTATATAAAATAAAAGATTTTCACCATTCATATCTCCAGGGTCTATATGGAGGTATGTTGGCTACCTGGTCGGGGGTTAAGGGAACGGTTTGGTAAGAGTCTTGCCACTGTTCAGCGTTTAGAGCTCCTGCAATGGACCTGGGTCAAATTTAGTAGGACCTCCTTCAATACTTAACGGTATTGGATGGCGGGGGTCCAAACTCTTTGATCCCCTCATAAGTTAACTACTATTAATACTATAACCCGGCTATTTAGGACTGTATCCCTGCTGACTCAGACTACTTAGTCGAGGGTAACGTCACCTCCAAAAGAGGGGCCTACCATAATTTGCATTAATAACTTAATTAATTATCTTTCAATAATCCGACCCTTTAGGATTGTATCCTTGCTGACTCAAACTACTGGGTTGAGGGTAACGTCACCTTCAAAAGAGGGGCCTACTACAATAACTAAGATAATCTCTTAAATAAGTGCAAAAGTGCGGAAATAATCAAAGGTTACACTATACACGAGTCGGAACCAAGTGATTCATCTTGTCTATCTGTTTTTTCTTTTTATTTTTATTTTCAGCATTTTAGTTAGTTTTTATTTTTCTTAGTTTAAAACATTTTTCTAACTTTTTTATTTGATTAGACGTTGAGGATAAACCGGTACTAAAAGCTCTTGTGTCCTTGGACGACCTCGGTATCTTACCAACACTATACTACGCTCACGATGGGTGCACTTGCCCATATGTGTGTTTAGTGTTAGTAAATATCGTGTTTTATAAATTTAAAACTTGGCTAACAAAAGTGTTAAAGGGCTTAAAATATACACCTAATATATATAACACTTCACACGCATCAGAATTCAGAACCGAAGCTCCTAAATGTGACAACCCGTATTCCAGAACCTTTCTTTGTGTTTTGATGTAACTTGTATGAACATTACGTGACTAGTTGACATGTTTGATTTCAATGGAATATTATGTTTTGTTATGCTATGTGTTACATGAATGTGTTGTGAGTATGTATGTATAATAAACTTGGTCACACAACGACTTCTAATCGCACAAGCCTTTATGGCCGTACACTTTGTGCCTTGTTACACCTCTTTCTCGGCCCACTCTTATGGAACTCGAGACCAAGAGGGCAGCCCAAAGAACGGGTTCGGCCCACTCCCTATGCGTATGCATATACCCATTATGGGGTTTTGATCCTCATAATTTGCAAACACTTAACACACACACAAACTCTAAAGCTCTCTCCCTTCACTCGACGGCAACACCCCTCTCTCTTGAAGATCATCTCGGCCCTATCTCATATTCCGGTTAGTGATTCATTATTAATTGTGAATTAGACAATGTTGTGATTACCATGATTGAGCATGATAGTTAAGATTGTTCATATGAATTGGATTTGCATGATTGTGATTTAGAACCAAAGAGATGTAATCGAGTGTGATGAGTCTAGATGTTTAATTGATTTATGTATTTTGGCATGAACTAGATGGTGAAAATTACATAAACTATATGGCAATGATCGAATTCCTTAGGATGGTGGTTTGACCGAATGTTTGAATGATTGTTGTTGTTATTCATTATTAGATGTTACTTAGGGTTCATACGAATTAAATTGATTGTTCTTGATTTGATGATGATTAAGGTAATATGAATGTGTATGATTTCCGAATTCAGTGCTGTTTAATCTTATTTGAAACTGCCAAACTTGTTAGCAAAGGTTACGGAAATAAATGAGCTGCAAATAAGGAAGTTAGTTACACACCTAGTCTCGACACCGGTTGCGAGTCGAGAACCCACTGTCTCGACTCGAGACCACACCTTACCAGCACACAAACAAGACTCGAGACCTTAGTTGCGGGTCTTGTTGCGACTCGAGAACTGACTCGAGACCACCTGGTCTCGAGTGATGAATTCATGACCCAAGACCCCTTAGTTGCGACTCGAGAACACCAAGACTTCAACCTGAGACCGCACTGTTTCGACTCGAGATCTCTAGTCTCGACTCGAGACCACATAATCACACATTCTGTTTGGACTTACACTGTTACAGGCCTAAGTAATTGGGCTGCACATTTGGGCCTTGTTTGTTTACGTGATTACTACTGTTGAACTCGTATGTACTGTTGAACTGCTATGATGCTACGTGAATGCCGTGATTATTATGTGTCGTAACTTGCTGGTTTACGCGTAAACATACGTGCACTACTTAAACCTAGACCTGACTTGTATGGTAACCATGTTAGGACGTGGTTGACCACAAGTGGCTCAAGTGACCTTTTGTTTATCTGCCGAGCAAACCAAGGTGAGTTCACACACTTTCTAAGGCATGGGATTTCCGGTGGTTGGGAATGGGTTAAAGAATTAAAACGGAACCTACATATCCTCCTTGGGTAGGATATGTACCACCATCCTCATGGGTAGGATGCCAATATTAATCCTACGTATTCTCCTTGGGTAGAATACGTACGTTCGTCCTCCTTGGGTAGGACAACAACCTTAGAACTTACTAGACAAAACTCTATCATGAAGTCCATCATTTTTATATCGACTTAACCGCCAGGCCAATGGCGAGCGGGTCATTAGTTAATAGCGCTATTAGGGTTGACAAGCCTCACACCGTGCCGGTAGGACGGGCGTGTACTAATGGATCTGGGCACTTAGTCAATGATAATAGACATTGACGTAGGGCACAACTTACTTTCGTCAGTTGTTGATATGGTAACGGTCTAGTGGTTCACATGGGGAAGCCCTCACTGATTATGGATATGGTTTGGGAAACAAAGATACTGGTTAACTCATGGTTTACGAAACAACTTATGGTTTTCAAAACAAACTTTTAAAACTAAACAACCAACTGTGAACTCGCTCAACTTTGTTGTTGACACGTTGTTACATGCCTTGCAGGTCGTTAGGTGCTTATGGAGCTTGCACAGGGAGGAGTGGTCGTTGTGGGGACATGGACTGTTGAGTTCCATGTTAAACATTTAAACTTTATAAATTTATTACTTATGTTTGGGTTTTACATTTTATGCTTCCGCTGTTAACTTAAAGTTGGTTACTTTCTTTTGGACACCAATTATATTGTGATTGGTTTTATTTACTTAATTACGTTGTTCAATATGATTGGTGGCTTGATCCTGGTCAGTCACGCCTCCATGCAGTGGTACTCCGCTTGTGGATTTTGGGGGTGTGACAGATTGGTATCAGAGCCATTGGTTATAGTGAACTCGGTTTTAAAAAGAGAAAAGCTTTTTGACAAAACCAGACTATAACCTTTACAGTGCTCAATGATCCACAATGACGCTTCGCTCCACGTGCAAGACTCAACATTCTAGGTGATATGGTTTATGTTTATATTACCTACCTGTTAGTTACATAGTACATTGTTCATGATATGCTTAGATAAATGTAGCAACTATTGTTTGAAACACATGTGTGCCTACTCTCTTCTGTCATCGCACTTTCGCGACACCTTTCTCACTCATGTTTCCTTTGATATGAAGATCATGAGTGGATGACTAAACTTAACTCAAGCCCAGCTGACGGCTTTAATCAATGAACAAGTTGCTGTAGCACTCGCAGCCGCTCAGGCAGGAGGTCAACATGCTCAGCCTCCTGCGTGTACTTTCAAAACTTTTATGGACTGCCGACCAACTACTTTCAGTGGCACTGAAGGAGCTGTAGGCCTCCTCCACTAGTTTGAGAAGCTCGAGTCTGTCTTCGAGATGTGTGAATGCCCTGAGGCTCGTAGGGTGAAATATGCTACTGGTACTCTTGAAGGTGTAGCGCTCTCGTGGTTGAACGCTCAGGTCCAAATGCTGGGGTTGGTTGCTGCTAATGCCACCCCATGAAACGATTTCAAGGAATTGATCAAGGAAGAGTACTGTAATCATGATGACATCCACAAGCTGGAAGTAGAGTTCTACAACTTAAAGATGACAGGGTCGGAAATTGAAGCGTACACGAAAAGATCTAATGAGCTGGCTATCTTGTGTCCTACTATGGTGGATCCTCCTATCAAACGTATCGAGCTGTACCTTAAAGGTTTAGTGCCAGAGATCCAGAGCCATATGACTGCAGCAAACCTTGCCACTATCCAGCAAGTTATTCGTTTGGCTCATCGTCTCACTGACCAGGCAGTCGAGCAGAACAGGCTGCCCAAGCGTATTGGTACTACTACTACTATTTCTGATGCCCCAGCGACAACAAGCGTAAATGGGATGGAGTCTCAAGCAAGGGTTCAACATCAGCTCAGTCTCAGTCTCAGCAGTGAAAGACTGATGACTACAAGAGCCCTGGTCAGCAATCTTCTGGTAGTCAAGGGCAGGGTGGATACAGAGGAAACCACCCCAAGTGCAACCGATGCAACATGCATCATAGTGGGCCGTGCAATAAGGGTCGTTTTCTGAGGTGTAACAAGCCTAGTCATGAAGCTAAGGATTGCAGGGGCGCACGACCGGCCAATCAGAATCGTCAACAACAGCCACCAGCTCCACAGAATCAGCAGCAACAACAGCAGGGTAACAGGGGATGCTATCAGTGTGGTGCTGAAGGTCACTTCAAGAGAAACTGCCCCTAGTTGAACCAGAATCAGAACAACAACAATAATCAGGGGAATGGGAACAATAATGGGGGTAACAATGATGGCAATGGTGCCAGGGGACGTGTTTTTGTGTTGGGTCAGGGTGACGCAAGGAACGATCCCAACGTTGTGATGGGTAAGTTTCTTCTGGATGATTTCTTTGTTACTGTTTTATTTGATTCGGGTGCCGATACTGGTTATATGTCCCTAAAGGTTAGTCAAATGCTTAAGCGCACTCCAACATTTTTGAGCACCAAACACATGGTAGAACTAGCAAATGGTAAAAGTCTTAAGGCCACACACATAGTTAAGGGTTGTAATCTCGTCTTAGCTGGTCAGACCTTCTCGATCGATCTTATTCCCATCGTTCTTGGTAGTTTCGACGTCGTCATTGGGATGGATTGGCTGTCTCAACATCAAGCGGAGATTATTTGCAAGGAGAAAATCGTCCGTATTCCTCGTTTTGGTGAAGAACCTCTCGTGATTCTTGGCGACAAGAGTGGTGCTGTTGTGGGCATCATCTCTTTCCTTAAGGCCTAGAAGTGTTTGCATAAGGGCCACACTGCTATTCTAGCCCCCGTTTCTGATTTATCCTCGAAAGAAAAGAAGATGGAAGATATTCCGATTGTACGTGACTTTCCTGAGGTATTTCCTGAGGAATTACCTGGTATTTCCTGAGGAATTACCTGGTCTTCCGCCTCATCGTCAAGTTGAATTTCAAATCGAGCTAGCTCCTGGAGCAGCGCCCATAGCTCGAGCACCTTATCGTGTAGCTCCATCAGAACTTGAAGAACTGTCAACGCAACTACAAGAGCTCTTGGAAAAGGGTTTCATACGTCCTAGCTCTTCGCCCTGGGGAGCTCCAGTGTTATTTGTGAAGAAGAAAGACGGTACCTTCAGAATGTGTATTGACTACCGCGAACTCAACAAGGTGATCGTGAAGAATCGTTATCCTCTCCCACGTATTGATGACTTATTCGACCAGTTGCAAGGGTCGAGTTTCTACTCAAAGATTGACCTGAGATCAGGCTACCATCAACTGAGAGTCCGAGACGAGGACATCTCTAAGACAGCATTCAGGACTCGGTATGGGTATTACGAGTTTCTGGTTATGCCTTTTGGATTGACGAATGCACCTGCGGTCTTCATGGATCTTATGAACCGAGTGTGCAAACCTTACCTGGATAAGTTCGTTATTGTTTTTATCGACGACATCCTGATCTATTCTAAGAGTCAGGAGGAACACAAGCATCATCTATGACTTATTTTGGAACTTCTTCGAGTAGAGCAGCTTTATGCTAAGTTTTCGAAGTGCGACTTTTGGCTTCGTGAAGTCCATTTCCTAGGTCACGTGGTAAACGGGGATGGGATTCATGTGGATCCATCCAAGGTTGACTCAATCAGGAACTGGCCTGCACCCCGTACACCAACAGAAATCCGCCAATTCTTGGGTTTGGCGGGCTACTACAGAAGGTTCATCAAGGATTTCTCCAAGATTGCGCAACCTCTCACTTCACTAACTCAGAAGGGTGTCACCTATCGTTGGGGTGATGCACAGGAATCTGCATTTCAGCACATAAAGGATAGACTCTGTAGCACACCAATTCTCTCATTGCCTGAAGGTGCAGATGATTTTATGGTTTATTGCGACGCCTCCATTCAAGGACTTGGTTGCGTGTTGATGTAACGTGACAAGGTCATTGCTTATGCATCGCGGCAGCTTAAGGTCCATGAAAAGAACTACACTACGCATGACTTGGAATTGAGAGCAGTGGTTTTTGCTCTTAAGATATGGAGACATTACCTATACGGTACCAAGTGCACCATTTACACCGATCACAGGAGTCTCGAGCATATCTTTAAGCAAAAGGAGTTAAACATGCGACAACGTCGATGGGTCGAGCTCTTGAATGATTACGAATGCGCGATCAAGTACCATTCGGGCAAAGCCAATGTTGTGGCTGACGCCCTCAGTCAAAAGGATACTACACCTAAGCGTGTGCGAGCGTTACAACTTACCATTCAATCCATTCTTCCTACTCAGATACGGGATGCTCAGGTAGAAGCATTGAAAGTAGAGAACATCAGGGCTGAGTCCTTACGAGGATCGAGGAAACGGTTAGAACAAAAGGAAGATGGCGCCTATTACGTATCAGGGCGTATTTGGGTCCCACTTTATGGAAACTTACGCGAGCTTGTGATGGATGAAGCGCACAAGTCTCGGTACTCAGTACATCTTGGTTCGGATATGATGTACCACGACCTAAAGACTACATACTGGTGGCCTAGCATGAAAGCCAACATAGCAACTTACGTCAGCAAATGTTTGACTTGTGCGAGAGTCAAGATTGAATATCAGAAACCATCAGGCCTGCTCCAACAACCAGAGATCCCGACATGGAAATGGGAGCAAATTTCCATGGATTTCGTTACTGGCCTGCCTAGATCTCAACGCGGAAATTACACTGTTTGGGTGATAGTGGATCGATTGACTAAGTCTGCACACTTCTTGGCTATCAAAGAAACGGATAAGTTTTCTACTTTAGCAGACGTTTACTTAAAGGAAGTGGTTTCGAGGCACGGGGTACCAACCTCTATTATTTCTGATCGTGATCCACGTTTCACCTCTGAACTGTGGCAAGCGATGCACAAGTCTTTTGGCTCTCGATTAGACATGAGCACAGCATATCACCCATAAACGGATGGGCAGTCGGAACGCACCATCCAAACCCTTGAAGACATGCTTAGGGTATGTGTGATTGATTTTGTTAATGGCTGGGAATGGCATCTACCTTTAGTGGAATTTTCGTATAATAACAGCTACCACACCAGTATCTAGGTCGCTCTGTTTGAGGCATTGTATGGACGTAAATGCCGATCACCTCTTTATTGGGCAGAAGTTGGTGACAGTCAAATCACAGGCCCAGAACTTGTGGTAGACACGACTGAGAAGATTGCTCAGATATGACAACGAATGGCGGCAGCTCGTGATCGTCAGAAAATCTACACTGATAAGCGTAGGAAACCACTCGAGTTCCAGGTTGGGGATCGAGTGCTACTCAAAGTCTCACCTTGGAAAGGTGTAGTTCATTTTGGTAAACGAGGCAAACTAAACCCACGTTATGTTGGACCTTTTGAAATCACTGAACGAATTGGCAAGGTCGCTTACAGATTGAATCTACCTGAAGAGCTCAGTGGAGTTCACAACGTATTCCATGTGTCGAATCTGAAGAAGTGTCTGTCAGATGAGACCCTCATAGTTCCTCTCAAAGAACTCACTATCGACGATCAGCTGCGATTCGTCGAGGAACTAATAGAGATTACAGACCGAGACGTTAAGGTTCTCAAGCGTACTAGAATACCCCTTGTTCGAGTTCGTTGGAACACCCGTCGTGGACCAGAGTTCACCTGGGAACGGGAAGATCAAATGGAACACAAGTATCCCCAGTTGTTCGAGAACAGTGAAACCACTACTGAGGCTGAAGCTACCACGGAATTTCGGGACGAAATTCCAAACCAACGGGGGAAGGATGTGACACCCCAGGAAAACCACTCAACCTAAGTAGCTTCCTCAGTGGGTACGTGCTAAATTTCGGGACGAAATTTCTTTCAACTTGGGGATGATGTGACAACCCGTATTCCAGAACCTTTCTTTGTGTTTTGATGTAACTTGTATGAACATTACGTGACTAGTTGACATGTTTGATTTCAATGGAATATTGTAGATCCCCTGGTTCGTATGGATCGTCACAGAAATGTATATCTAACCTAGAGTGCGGAATCCCCTAGATCAAATTTGTTACAGAAACAAGTAGAAAACAGAATTCAATCAAACGGGTCTTCTATTGATTATCCAAACTAGAAGTTTTACAATCAATTCAAGACCTCACAACCTCACAGCCTATCTCTGTGATCTTGCTAAACCCAAATTTCGAAATCTCTCACTCTCTCTAGAATTCTCTTCCCCTTGAAACCCTAATCACAAAACATGTTTATATACCACATGTCTGTGAACTGGGCTTCCCACTGGGCTAGGCCATTTTCCAAGCCCATTACAACAAATAAACTCACTAACCAATAAGCTAAGCCCAATACAAAATATCCAAAGACTAAATACTTAAACTATTAAGCTGTTGTCACAGAATATGCACCAAAAAATATTATGTTTTGTTATGCTATGTGTTACATGAATGTGTTGTGAGTATGTATGTATAATAAACTTGGTCACACAACGTCTTCTAATCGCACAAGCCTTTAGGGCCGTACACTTTGTGCCTTGTCACACCTCTTTCTCGGCCAACTCTTATGGAACTCGAGACCAAGAGGGCAGCCCGAAGAACGGGTTCGGCCCACTCCCTATGCGTATGCATATACCCATTATGGGGTTTTGATCCTCATAATTTGCAAACACTTAACACATACACAAACCCTAAAGCTGTCTCCCTCCACTCGACGGCAACACCCCTCTCTCTCGAAGATCATCTCGGCCCTATCTCATATTCCGGTTAGTGATTCATTATTAATTGTGTATTAGACAATGTTGTGATTACCATGATTGAGCATGATAGTTAAGATTGTTCATATGAATTGGATTTGCATGATTGTGATTTAGAACCAAAGAGATGTAATCGACTGTGATGGGTCTAGATGTTTAATTGATCTATGTATTTTGGCATGAACTAGATGGTGAAAATTACATGAACTGTATGGCAATTATCGAATTCCTTAGGATGGTGGTTTGACCGAATGTTTGAATGATTGTTGTTGTTATTCATGATTAGATGTTACTTAGGGTTCATACAAATTAAATTGATTGTTCTTGATTTGATGATGATTAAGGTAATATGAATGTGTATGATTTCCGAATTCAGTGCTATTTAATCTGATTTGAAACTGCCAAACTTGTTAGAAAAGGTTACGGAAATAAATGAGCTGCAAATAAGGAAGTTAGTTACACACCTAGTCTCGACACCGGTTGCGAGTCGAGAACCCACTGTCTCGACTCGAGACCACACCTTACCAGCACACAAACAAGACTCGAGACCTTAGTTGCGGGTCTTGTTGCGACTCGAGACCTGACTCGAGACCACCTGGTCTCGAGTGATGAATTCATGACCCGAGACCCCTTAGTTACGACTCGAGAACACCAAGAGTTCAACCCGAGACCGCACTGTTTCGACTTGAGATCTCTAGTCTCGACTCGAGACCACATAATCACACATTCTGTTTGGACTTGCACTGTTACAGGCCTAAGTAATTGGGCTGCACATTTGGGCCTTGTTTGTTTACGTGATTACTACTGTTGAACTCGTATGTACTGTTGAACTGCTATGATGCTACGTGAATGTCGTGATTATTATGTGTCGTAACTTGCTGGTTTACGTGTAAACATACGTGAACTACTTAAACCTAGACCTAACTTGTATGGTAACCATGTTAGGACGTGGTTGACCACAAGTGGCTCAAGTGACCTTTTGTTTATCTGCCGAGCAAACCAAGGTGAGTTCACACACTATCTAAGGCATGGGATTCCCGATGGTTGGGAATGGGTTAAAGAATTAAAACGAAACCTACATATCCTCCTTGGGTAGGATATGTACCGCCATCCTCCAAGGGTAGGATGCCAATATTAATCCTGCGTATTCTCCTTGGGTAGAATACGTACGTTCGTCCTCCTTGGGTAGGACAACAACCTTAGAACTTACTAGACAAAACTCTATCATGAAGTCCCTCATTTTTATATCGACTTAATCGCCGGGCCAATGGCGAGCGGGTCATTAGTTAATAGCGCTATTAGGGTTGACAAGCCTCACACAGTGCCGGCAGGACGGGCGTGTACTAATGGATCTGGGCACTTAGTCAATGATAATAGACATTGACGTAGGGCACAACTTACTTTCGTCCGTTGACGACATGGTAACGGTTTAGTGGTTCACATGGGGAAGCCCCCACTAATTTTGGATATGGTTTGGGAAACAAAGATACTGGTTAACTCGTGGTTTACGAAACTACTTATGGTTTTCAAAACAAAATTTTAAAACTAAACAACCAACTGTGAACTCGCTCAACTTTGTTGTTGACACGTTGTTACATGCCTTGTAGGTCATTAGGTGCTTATAGAGCTTGCACAGGGAGGAGTGGTCGTTGTGGGGACATGGACTGTTGAGTTCCATGTTAAACATTTAAACTTTATAAATTTATTACTTATGTTTGGGTTTTACATTTTATGCTTCCGCTGTTAACTTAAAGTTGGTTACTTTCTTTTGGACACCAATTATATTGTGATTGGTTTTATTTACTTAATTACGTTGTTCAATATGATTGGTGGCTTGATCCTGGTCAGTCACCCCTCCATGCGGTGATACTCCGCTTGTGGATTTTAGGGGTGTGACACTAAAGCTACTCCCAAGACTGCTTTTAGCTTCAAGCAGTTCAAAGCTTGTGGTCCAAAGGAATTTACTGGTGAAGATGGCCCAACGGCTATGTTTCAATGGTTTGATTTCGTCGAAGTCACTCTGCGCCAGAGTGGATGTCCTAAAAATCTCCGTACTCTAAACGCTACCAGCGTCTTCCAGTCCCGCACACAAGACTGGTGGACGACCGAGAGAAACAAACGCGGAAATGACACAGCCTATAAGCTGACGTGGGAAGAGTTAAAAACCATTATGACGGATGAATTCTGCCCTCCCCATGAACGCCAAAAGCTGGAGGACGAATTCTGGCATATCAAGCAGAAGGATGGAGAGAACGCAGCTCTGACTGCTCACTTTAAGCAGCTCAGTATCATCTGTCCCGACCAAGTGAAGACGCCCGACATGACAATCAAGAAGTACATCCGAGCTCTACCAGACTGTGTTGCAGATTTTGTGCATGCCGCAAAGCCAGCAACGATCGAAGAAACTTACTTGCTTGCCGCTGAAATCAACGACAAGCGAGTAAAAGCTGGTTTTTGGGATAAAACTTCAAAGAACCTGCATCAAGTCACCGCCGCACCATCCGCTGAAACCGCTGCCGCTCAATTGTCGAAAGCCTCTCGCCGCAAGAAGAAGAACAACAACAGCAGCTCCAGGAACAAGAACTGTGATGTCACTACCACTGCTGCTCCGCTCCAAGCCGTACCGGCCCTGCAGCAATCTCAGCACCGATCCGTACCAGTCATCTATGCACCGCCTGCAAAGTGTGCATACAGTGGTCCCCACCCTGCCTGTCCAACATGTACTTACCATCACCCGGTGGGTATCGCCTGCCGTTTTTGCGTGCACTGTAATATGTACGACCACTTCACTGCTAACTGCCGTACTGGTCCCCGACAAGCACCAGCTCAAGCCATTGCTCATCAAGCTCTGCTTCCAGCTCCGCAAGGCCAACAAGTGACTCAGGCACCCGCGATCAAGGGCCAAAGTCTGCTTCACATGTGGTGATCCCAACCACTTCGCGAACATGTGCCCAAACAGGGTTGTGAAACAAGAGCCCTAGTAGCAGCAGCCCCAACAGCAGCAACAACCTCAGCAGCAACAACAAGCCGCATGCGCCAGAACTTTCAACATCAATGTGTGCCAAGCCCAGGCTGACAACAACATGGTCAATGGTACGTTCCTTGTGAATGGTATTTATTCATCGTGTTTGTTTGATACTGGAGCCGATAATTGCTTTGTGTCGTTTGAATTCAAGAAGCTCCTTAGTCGTAAGCGCTCCCATCTCCCCTCGACGTTTGATGTTGAAGTCGCCATCGGAAGAACTGTCGCAGTAAATTATGTTCTTCGTGATTGTACTCTTGAGCTCAACAATCACATCTTCCCAATCGACCTTATCCCGATGCAACTCGGAAGTTTTGACGTCGTAGTAGGCATGGACTTTCTTTGCGAAAACCAAGCTGAAGTTGTGTGCTTCGATAAAATGATTCGATTCTCGCTCGCGAACGGTGATTTATTGTGTGTCTATGGTGAAACTGCTTCGAAAGGTCTCAAGCTTATGTTATGTGTCCAAGCTAGCAAGTATCTCCGCAAGGAATGCAGAGCTTTCTTGGCTAACATTGTAGTAGCGGAGAAGGAAAAGAAAGGAAGACCAGGCGTAAACGATGTCCCAGTGGTTCGAGAATTTCCTAACATCTTCCCTGAGGATCTTCCCGAACTACCGCCAAGTCGTGATATCGACTTTCGTATCGACCTCATTCCTGGAGCCAATCCTGTTTCCAAAGCTCCTTACCGACTCGCTCCAACCAAAATGCGTGAACTCTTGAGTCAGCTCCAGGAACTACTTGATAAAGGCTTCATTCGCCCAAGCACCTCTCCATGGGGTGCGCTGGGCCTTTTCGTCAAAAAGAAGGATGGGTCGTTCAGGATGTGCATCGATTATCGGGAATTGAATAAGTTGACCATCAAGAATCGCTATCCCCTACCTCGCATTGACGATTTTTTTGATCAGCTACAAGGTGCTACGTGCTTCTCGAAGATCGATCTATGCTCAGGCTATCACCAGCTGCGCATTCAAGAGGAGGATATACCCAAAACCGCTTTTCGCATTCGATACGACCACTATGAGTTCGTTGTTATGCCTTTTGGTTTAACCAACGCACCTGCGGTTTTCATGGATATGATGAATCACGTGTGTAAACCTTATCTCGTTCGCTTCGTCATCGTGTTCATCGATGATGTCTTGATCTATTCCAAGTCGAAAGCCGAACACGCGCAACATCTACGTTTGGTTCTCGAGCTACTCCAAAGGAATCGACTCTATGCCAAGTTCTCCAAGTGAGAATTTTGGCTGGAGGAGTTTCAATTCCTCGGTCACATTGTCAATAGTCAAGGCATTCACGTCGACCCGACGAAGATTGAAGCAGTTAAGAGTTGGATTACACCTAAGAACCCGTCTGAAGTCCGTTCTTTTCTTGGATTAGCGGGCTATTATCGCCGATTTATCGAAGGATTCTCAAAGATTGTTGTGCCGCTTACCGCTCTCACGCATAAAGATAAGCCTTTTTTTGGGGAGCTGAACAAGAGTTTGCTTTCCAAACCCTCAAGCACATGCTTTGCAATGCTCCTGTCCTCACTCTACCCGACGGAAATGACGACTTCATTGTCTATTGTGATGCTTCGAACCTTGGTCTTGGTTGTGTCCTCATGCAATGGGACAAGGTCATTGCTTACGCATCTCGTCAGCTTAAAATCCACGAGAAGAATTAAACAACCCATGATCTCGAGCTAGGCGCAGTTGTTTTTGCGTTAAAAATTTGGCGACACTACCTGTATGGAACCAAGTGTACGATCTTCACCGATCATAGGAGCCTACAACATATCTTTGACCAAAAGGAACTTAATATGCGTCAACGCCGATGGGTAGAACTTCTCAATGATTACGACTGTGAGATTCGTTATCACCCAGGCAAAGCAAATGTTGTTGCCGACGCACTCAGCAGACGGAGTTATCTGCTCAACATTCGTAATACCCAAGCCCAATACGATCTCGAGACCCTCATCCGCGAAGCTCAGCATGCCTGTTTTAACGAACGCACTCTGAAGAAGGAAAGAATCTACCACGACGGAGCCCAGCTTGTTAATAAGTCGAATGGGATATTCCACTTTCTGGACCGAATTTGGATCCCTAAGTGGACCAATTTATGGCAGATTCTGATGGATGAAGCCCACAAATCCCGGTATTCTATTCATCCCGGTGCCGATAAAATGTACCAGGACCTTCGCTACAAGTACTGCTGGCTGGGCATGAAGAGGGATATCGCTCTCTACGTTGGGAAGTGGCTGACTTGCTCAAAAGTCAAGGCTGAACACCAAAGACCCTCTGGCTTACTCAAACAACCCCTAATCCCTATGTGGAAGTGGGAAAGTATAGCTATGGATTTCATAACAAAACTTCTGCGCACGCCATCAGGTCACGGCAACATTTGGGTTGTTGTTGACCGTTTGACCAAATCAGCTCATTTCCTGCCAATACGGGAAGACTACAAGGTAGAACGATTAGCCCAAATCTACACCAATGAGATCATTTGTCGACATGGGACGCCTCGTGACATCATCTCTGACTATGACGCTCGGTTTACCTCACGAATGTGGGAAACGTTTCAAGCTGCTCTCGGTACTACGCTTAATCTAAGTACCGCATTCCACCCTCACACCGACGGTCAGACTGAAGAACGATTCGTACTCTTGAAGACATGCTCTATTCGTGTGTTATAGATTTCGGTAGTAATTGGGATGCTTACCTGCCGTTACTCGAATTCTCGTATAACAACAGTTATTATTCCAGCATTCAAATGGCACCATTCGAGGCTTTATACGGAAGAAAATATCGATCGCCTATTGTATGGCACGAGATCGGTCACTCGCAATTAACCGGTCCTGAGCTATTGCAAGAAACGACTGACAAAGTCCTCCAAATTCGAGACAATCTGCTGAAAGCTCGGAGTCGACAGAAAAGTTACACCGATAGACGACACAAGCCCCTTGAATTTGACGTTGGCGACTACGTACTCCTAAAGGTATCACCTTGGAAGGGTGTGGTCAGAATCGGCAAGAAAGGGAAACTAGCGCCTTGATATGTTGGACCTTTTAAGATTCTGGAAAGGATCGGAAAAGTCGCCTACAGACTCGAACTACCGGAGGAACTTAGTAATGTCCACCCGACTTTCCATGTGTCAAACCTCCGAAAGTGCCTGGCTGAGCATGATTTAATTGTACCTCTCGATGACCTTCAAGTAAATGAAACACTACACTTCGTGGAGAAGCCTGTCGAAATCATGGACCGCCAAACCATGCAGCTCAGATGCTCGCACATTCCTATTGTGAAAGTCCGATGGGAAGGCAAACGAGGCACAGAGTTCACTTGGGAACTCGAAAGCGACATGAAGGCGAAGTACCCGTAGTTATTTGTTACGGCTTCGGCCTAATTTCGGGACGAAATTCCCTCAACTAGGGGAGGCTATAACACACCGTGATTCGAAAGTCAAAGTCAAGATTGAAGTCAAAGGAAGACAAGATTGCTAATTGCGATCTGTCACTCCTTGCTCAATTCCTGTTTTGACTTCTTTGACTTGTAGATAGTCTATTTTATGCATTACATTAGTTGTATTATGTGGAGTACTTATTAATAATCGAGGTTTATTCGATATTTATCGCTTCTTTCATCGCTTTATCGCTTATCGCAATCGCAGTCGCAACTCGAATACGCATTCTGGATATTGTTATATGTGTGTGTGCCTTATGTGTTGCTTGTGCATGTTTATTTATGTTATGTGTGGTAATCAATCGAAACGCAATCGAAACTCAGTCGCAATCAAATCGCAAACGCTAAACGAATACGAAATAAGGATGATTGTATGTTTATATAGTAGTTGGGATTAGAAGTAATTTGACTAGGAAACCCTATCGCATCACAACGCTAGCAATCGCAATCGCAATCGAAACAGCAAAACTCGTCACACCAAACACTCGAACCAAGTGACTGATCGACCAAGTGACCAGCCGATCGACCAGCCGTTCGATCGAGCTGCTACTCGATCGGCCAGCTGTTCGACCGGGCTGCCACCCGATCGACCAACCCTTTCCACTTTAGGAAACCCTATAAATACCCCCTGTCCACATCAAACTTACCACTTTTGCACACTCCTGTCCGACCAGCGCTCCAATCCCACTATTCCTCCGATTTCTCACGATTCCGGTAAGATTCCAACCTAAATCTTGTACTTTCTTAATCTACACGCACTCCTACACCTTTCTGTCTTTTGAATCTTAACTTTTAACCGAGAAATCACTAGATTTGAGGTGTTCTAGGATGATGTCATCATGGTGTTCTTAGGAACTTCATGTTTTGGCTTCAATCCACCAAGAACAACTTAGATCCGAACGATTTCCATACAAATAAACAAAGATCTCTCATAGATCTAAACGTATTTCAGGTGTAAAAGGATTGAAAGATGGTTTCCAACTTTCTTTCAACTCTTTTACACTCAATGCCTCAAAAACCGATAGAATCGGAGCTTGTTCTAACCTTCTACTCTTGCATGTTGATGTGTTGGTTCAAGATCTGGATTCTATCCATGAGATTTCCGATCTTGGGTTAAACGTGGAACACCGCCCTGAACAGTTAACCGGCCGGATTTGGGTGATTCCTGTCCGATCAGGTTACTAAGTATTGACGAGGTTTCTGTTGTCTAATACGTTATCAAATCATCTCGATAAAACGACAAACTACCAGAATGACCAAGGAAGAAGACGATCAGGCCGACCAAAACGGAGTGCCGACCGATCGGACTGCTGTACGATCGGACTGTCACCCGATCGGGTTGCCACCCGATCGACTTGCACCTTGACCCCACATGTAGTTTTCAAATCAAACTTCAAGAGTTTTGGAACACCGAACGGATTGCCGTCCGATCGAGTTGCCACCCGATCGACCGACCATCCGACTATGTGATGTTTTGAAACTTCAATACTTAAACAATTTTCAACATGTTCAAGGCACATTTGTTGCCACCCGATCGAACAGCTGTCCGATCGAGTGACAACCTGCTGCGAACTTGTTCTCGCTGAAGTATCCAACCTATCGGACTGTTGCCTGATCGAACGGTCGTTCGATCGATCGACTTGAAAGGTAGAGATACTTCTATGTTTTCAAAATGCTACAATGAAAACTTCAAAAGTCAAACCATCATACACAAACACATCCTTCACCAAGGAAGAAACAATCCACTCGAAAAGTCACCCGACCGGATGACCATCCGAGCGGACTGACACTCGAACGACCGGCTGTCCGATCGGACTACCATCCGATCAAACTGTTGTTCGACCCACTGCCACTTATTCCGTTTTACGCGTCGCTTACTGTTATGCTATCAATCTGTCCAGGCTAACCGTACTCTCTAGCGCTCCCTTCAATCCACCAATCGCTGTGAGTATACTCGATCCCTTTTTGCTTTACGCACTTTTGGGTGTTACATACGTTACTTATACTAAATCACATCGAACACACTACGCAATACTTTAACGCTAACCGTTACCGCATGTTATACGTGACTTAATGAATGCTTGTTTGTTATGTTTACACATGGAATGTTGCCTACCTGCCTTAGCAACGGTAGTACTATTTGTTTGGACTCAGCACCTGTTCACTCAGGGGTTGTTAAGGACAATTAATTACATGGGTCACGGTGGTGATCATGCAATACGAACTGCTTTGGGCAGTCAACTCGCAGTCATTGGTATTGATAGTTCATGTCGATAACTAACATGCCTCATTTTACACTGTGTACGTGCTGGTTATGCATAACGATTTCGAACTCTATATGCTATTATCAAACTTGTATGCTCACCTTTACACTATGTGTATTGACTTTTACTTTAATGTATGTGACAGGTGCTTAGGATGCTTATTTGCTTACTTTGCTGTGAAATCGAGGCTAGGAAATACCTAGGTCAACTATAAACAATTGTCTGTAATAAAAATCAGAGTTGTCGGAACACAACAATTTGACTAGATCTTTTTTGTAATAATTATGATATCTTTTATGACATGGTATGGGACGTGTTGCTTTAAATAATTGGTAATTATAGTTGTTATGGAAACTTCTGGACAATTTGTTTCGCTCAGTGCCACGCCCCGATGTTCCCGCCATCGGTTGGGGTGTGACAGATTATCCGCTCAGACCTGAGCTCCTCTGTGATGGTTCAAAAAAGATTTCGGAGACCGAGAGTGGCATGCTGGATGAAGCCTTTTCGAATCAAGAAATTAAGGATGCTATTTTCGAGTGTAGTGAGGACCGTGCCCCGGGACCTGACGGTCTGAATTTTCATTTCATTAAACACTTCTGGGATTACTTTAAAGATGACTTTTATAGAAATTTTGATTATTTCCACAACTACGGGATTATCAGTAACAGCAGCAAAACTTCTTTCATTACTCTGATTCCTAAAATACCCGATCCGGTGTCTCTAAATAATTACAGACCCATTAACTTGGTTGGTGTGATAAGCAAGGCTATTTCGAAAGTTTTAGCTAAGAGGATGAGGAAGGTTCTGGACGGGGTCATCTCTGAAGCTCAATCAGCTTTCTTAAAAGGTAGATTCATTCTTGACGGCCCTCTTATAATCAACGAGCTTATTTACTGGATTAAGAAAAGGAAGTCTAAAGCGTTTTTCCTCAAGATCGACTTCGAAAAGGCTTACGACAATGTGAATTGGAGTTTTGTAGTTAATGTTCTACATCAAATGGGTTTCTCTCCCAGGTGGTGTTACTGGATTATGGGAATTCTCAAGTCGGCTAGTTCTTCTGTGTTGGTGAATGGAGCTCCCACGTTCACTTTCAAATGCGAGAAAGGAATAAGACAAGGAGATCTGCTCTCTCTTTTCCTTTTCTTGGTGGTTATGGAAGCATTATCTTGTATGATCAATCGTGCGAGAGAGAATGGGTCTATTAAAGGTATTCCCACTCCTAATAATGGGCATATTCTTACTCATCTTTTATATGCAGATGATGCCATTGTGGTTGGGGACTGGTCTAAAAATGAAGTGATGAACATTGTGAGAATTCTTCGGTGCTTCCATGTTTGCTCGGGTCTTAAAATTAATTTAGAAAAATCTAATATGTATGGAGTTGGAGTGGGATGGGAGGAAATTGGAGTCTTGGTTAATGAAGTGGGTTGTAACCCGGACTCTAATCCTTTTAAGTATCTCGGTCTGAATGTTGGAGCTAACATGAACCATATTAGCAATTGGCAGCCGGTTTACGATATTTTTCGTGCTCGTCTTGCTAAATCGAAAGCTCACTTGTTGTCCATTGGGGGTAGGATGGTGCTGATTAAGTCAGTTATGGAGAGCCTTCCTAATTATTACTTTTCCATCTACAAAGCACCAAAGAAAGTGATATCGGATTTGGAAGCGATGATTAAAAGATTTTTATGAGGAGGATCTACGGAGGAAAGAAAGATGCACTGGGTGGCTTGGGATCGTGTTTCGTGTCCTAAGAAAGAAGGAGGTCTAGGCTTGAAGAAACTTTCTGAGATTAATACGGCCCTTTTAATCAAATGGGGATGGAGGTATAAAACAGAAAATAACAATCTTTGGAAAAGAATCATAGATGCGTTTCACTTTAGTAGGGTGGGATGAGAGTGCATTCCCTTCAAAAAAGGTTTAAGTGGGGTGTGGAACAACATCGCCAAGTTATTCATAAAGTCCAAAGTCAGCAACTCTCCGCTTCGGGATCTCATCAAAGGAGTTGTGGGTAACGGTTCTAAGATTGCGTTTTGGCTTGATTGTTGGATATCCGACGAACATCTCAAACTTAGGTTCCCGGAGTTGTTCAGCTTGGATTCTGACAAAAGGTGTGTGGTTGCGGACCGAGTAGTTAACCATGGAAGTGGGACAACTCTTTGCTGGAACTGGAGGTCACCGATTTCCGATCCTGTCATCGCTTCGAGTATACAACAACTTTCTTCCCTTTTAGACGAGGTGCATGTCTCGGATGTAGAGGATCGAAGGATCTGGACTCCCGATCCAGCCAGATTGTTCTCGATAAAGGGTGTTAAACGGTGCCTCTTTGCGGACGTCGCTCCTGAAAATAGGTTCATTATGGAAAGGTGCAAGTGGGTCCCAGCTAAAGTCAACATACACTCGTGGAGAATGGAAATGGATAAGATTCCTACTGGTGTCGCTTTAAAGAACAGGAACGTTCAGGTTGGGGAGTTTTCATGCCCGCTTTGTGGTTCGGATGATGAATCGGTGGAACACACTTTCATCGCTTGTCAGGTTGCATCGGTGATTTGGAATGGCATTAGCTCGTGGTGTAAGATCCCTAATATATTTGCTTTCTCTATTAAAGACCTCCTTGGAATTTATAAGGAGATTAGAGCGTCAGATTTAAAGAAAAAAGCGGTTCAAGGTATCATAATGATTGCTTGTTGGAGTTTATGGCCAGCTAGGAATAACCTCATTTTTTCAAACATTGAGATAAGAATTGATAGAATTGTTAGTGAAGTAAAAGCGTTGGGTTTTCTTTGGTTCTCTAATAGATCTAGACATAAAGGGATTGATTGGGTCAAATGGAGTTCCTTTGTAAATATGTAATTTTATAGTGGTTTTTGTTGGTCGGCCCGGTTTGGGTCGGCTTGTGTGTTTAATGAAAGTCATCCTTCAAAAAAAAAATATATATTTCATAGCTACTAAATAACAAAACTGATCAAAGTGGTATCTTTTGTAACAATATCGAATAAACTAAAGTGTGCTTAAAATGTACCGATCATAGGGGTGAATGGCGAAGGGAGCAATAACTTGAAGTCATAGTCGTGGAATGAAGGCCAATAGTGTTTGTCAATGTGAATATTAAAGAAGGAAAGTGGAACGATGCATAAACTCAGTTGGAATATGGTTTCCTATTTTAATTGTTAGGGTAATAAAATGTATAAATGTTTAGATAAAATAAAAGTACAAAAATGAATGAATGCTCACGAACACGTTACCAAACGTTCACGAACACAATCGAACGAACGAGACCCATGTTCATGTTCATTCATTTAACTAATCAAACGGAATTTCTTGTTCATGTTCATTCATTTAGTAAACAAACAAACATAAACGAACTTCCCACCGAACGGTTCACGAACTGTTCGCTGAACGTTTGTTTCGTTTTAGGGCTGCAAACGCACCGAACGAACAAGACCTTGTTCGTCTTTGTTTATTAAGAAATATACGTGTTCACGAACTGTTTATGAACACTTACCGAACGAGATTTATGTTCGTGTTCGTTTGTTAAAGAAATGAACTTGTTCATGTTCGTTTGTGTTTGTTTGTTAATTTTACGCAATGAACGAAAACGAACGTTGCTATTGTTCATGAACACAATTGTAAACAAACAAACACAAAAAAAAAAAGAAAAAAAAAAAAAACGTTCATGAAAAAGAATATAAATACGTTGACACTAGTTAAATATTTTATTTGTCGGAGTTTTGAAGTATTTAAATAAAATATAGAAATTAAAAACACTAATGAACTATTGAACACAAACGAATACATTACCGAACGTTCACGAACATAAACGAACGAACACGACCTTTGTTTATGTTTGTTTATTTAACTAAACGAACGGAATTTCTTGTTCGTGTCCATTTGTTTAATAAACAAACAAATGCAAACAAACTTCTCGCTGAACAGTTCACAAACTGTTCGCCGAACGTTTGGTTCCTTTGCAGCCCTAGTTCGTTACAGCTCTACCGGTTAGTGTTGTTTAGCTAAAGCTCTAAATAATTGTGCAAAATAACTATATTACCCCTCTAAACTATTTTGTTTTGAATGAAATGTATCTAGTATTTGGCGGGTGGTGATGGTTGTTGTTGGCGTAGGCACTGGTGGTTGGTGGTGGGTGGTGGTTAGTGGTGACAGGTGGTGGCGGTGCTTGGCGGTGACAAGTGGTGGTTGGTGGTGGTTAGGGTGGTTGGCGGTGTTTGTCATGGGTGTTGGGTGATGGTGGTAGTGTGTGGTGGTGGTTGGCGGTGTCGGGTGGCAGTGTTTGCCATGGGTGGTGGGAGTGGAAGGTGGTGGTGGCGGCTAGAGTTTTAGGGTTAATGAAATTTATTAAGGCAAGAGTAATTATATGGCTTGACCATTTAGTATCATCTTATTACTTAACCATTAGGAGGTCAACTCAACGATTAAGAGGTGCTAATCGGCCTTAAGCCAATTTAAGGGCAATCAAGATCAATTTCACAATAAATAAAATGTAGATAAATTATGAAGTAGGAGTCGCATGACTTATATATTTAATGAACTCCTTGGAAAATATAGTACAAAATTTGTGTCGTTTATATTTTATAAAAAGTTAAAGCGTGGAAGAAATCATTTTAGTCTCTTTTAAAGAATCATTGCAAATCCGGATGAAACTGACTGTAGTTATAATATACTAATACCTTTTTTACATTACTAAATGCGTGTTTTTATGAGTTTTGGTAATCTGAAATAATATATTATATCTATTAAAAACAACTGCGGTGGTTGGCTCTCAAATTAAACTAGAGCGATGGTTGGCTCTCAAATTAAACTAGATGCGTTTTTTATATTATTAAATGTGTGTTTTTATTAGTTTAAGTAAGCTGAAATTATATATTAGACCGTGGGGTATGGGGCGGGGGTTTGGGCGTGGGTTGGGGGAAAACGCCCAAGCCACCACCCCGGGTGGGCTTGGGTTTGGGCGTGGCCCTTGGGGCTTGGGTTTGGGCGTGGCTCTTGGGGCTTGGGTTTCAAGCCGGGTGTGGGGCGGTCTTGACATCCTAGCTGGCGGACTCCCATTTGCTCACCCCGCCATGTCATAGCGGTCCATACGAAAAGTTTGAATTTTTTTTTTTTTTTTGAATACTCTGCCACGCGGTGCACACAACACAAGCCCAACCCACGCCTTGCCATACCCCGCGGACACTTAACCAGGCGGTGGGGGGGGGGGGGGCTCCCATTCCACGTTTCAGCGAATGCCCCAACCCAAGCCCACAGTCTTATATAGAGTAAACTGTCATTTTGGTCCCTGTGGTATGGACACTTTTGCCATTTTAGTCCAAATCTTAAACTTTTTAGATATGGGTCCACGTGGTTTCATTTTTGTTGCCATTTTGATCCAAAAATCAAATCAGGTTAGATTTCTCAAAAAAAAAAAAAAACTTACTTGTTTGTCCTTTTTCTCAGGGGTAAAATTATCATTTTAAATGCCCATCTGACTCTCTCTATAAATACCCCTCTGTCTCTCTCTTCTCTCTCTCAGATCTTCATCATCCCCAGAACTTCATCTTCATCTTCCCAGAACTTCAAAAATCGCCAGACTATCCACTCACCTTCAATCACCAGAGACTATCCAGAACTTCATCTTCATCTTCCCAGAACTTCATCTTCATCTTCGATGAACAACAGGAGAATATTGAGATTGAAGATGTTGAATCGGATTCGGAAGGTTATGAGGAGTTAGAACCGGATGAAGAAGAAGATGATGATGAAGTGGAAACGGATGAAGATGAGGAAGGGGTTGAGGTTTTAGTGCCGGAAGGATGTGATCAGCAGCAGCAGATGACGTCATCATCGGCGGCAGTGTTACTCCGGGGAGTGGCGAGTGGTGTGGTGGCGAATCGGCTGCAAGATTCAAAACCCATTTTTCTGAAGCTTAGATCTGAAAACATAAGCTTTAGATCTAAAACAACTCTCTCTCTCTCTCTACAAAATCTCGTTGCTCTACACATTTAGATTACCTGTGGCCGGAGGATCTTGTTCTTGTTCTTGAATTTGTAGGTTTTGGTTCCTATTTTGATTTGTGAAGATGATGATACAATAAATTTTCTTGCAGGTGGTAAAGATGTAAGAATATGATCATAAAAACAGGTAGGTAGGTGAATGTAATATTTTGTTTTAGAATAATAAGAAATATGAAAGAATGTGATGAAGATACAAATAATGTCATACGATTTGTTCTTGCAGTCCTTGAATTTTACTGGTGGCGGTGGAGGAGTGGTGGCGGCTGCAAATCCGGTTAGGAGGGTTTGGGTTTGGGAGGTTTTGGGGATGAATTTTGAAGAAGATGATGGTCTTCTGCAGATCCGCCTCTCTCTCTCTCTTTTAATATGTTATAATAAAATTAAGAGTAAACTTCCGTTTTGCTCCCTGTGGTTTGGTCACTTTAACGGTTTTGCTCCAAACCTTTAAAAATAGCCATTTTACTCCCTGATGTTTCAGTTTTTTTGCCAGTTTGCTCCCCGCCTCTAACTCCATCCAAATTGTTTGTTTTTCCATTTTGCTTCTCGCAGGGAGCAAACTGGCAACAAAACCAAAACATCAGGGAGTAAAATGGCTATTTTTAAAGGTTTGGGGCAAAACTGTTAAAGTGACCAAACCATAGGGAGCAAAACGGAATTTTGGATTTTGGACAAAAATGACCAAAATGCCCCTGAACAAAAAGACAAAATAGACAGGTTGTAACAGTTAAAAATGGGGGTTTTTTAATTTTGGACTAAAATGGCAATAAAAGTGAAACCATAGGGAACCAGATTTAAAAAGTTTGAGATTTAGACTAAAATGGCAAAAGTGCCCAAACCACAAGGACCAAAATGGCAGTTTACTCTATTATATATTATATCTATTAAAAATAACTGCTGTAGTTGGCTCTCAAATTAAACTAGAGCGGTGGTTGGTTCTCAAATTAAACTAGATGCATGGCAAGTTTATGGGCATCTATCTTCATCCTGACCACGTGTCTTTACATAAAGACCATCTCAACTTCGTGTAATTTTCTGTTTCGGTGTGAATTTCAGGATTTCTTCAATACAGGTTTTTTTAGAACAACTATTTCATTTAACACAACGGCGCCTAGCAAGACCAGATACTAGATTCAGAGTAATTAATACGAAGACCAGATACTTATAAGTAGAAGCATCTTAGAAGCTGGGCCATCATAGTAACATTTCTCCTTGACCATTCGCCAACAATAATAGCATCATATGCAAAATAGTAAATGAGAAATCACCGGCCCATTACTTGGAGTATGAAAACCATGAATTACCTCGACCTCCTTTGTCATCATGCAAGAAAACACTTCCATACCAATAATGAATAAGAAATGAGATAATGGGTCCCCTTGCCTCATACCCCTATGAAATTGAAACTCAAACGAGGGTGATCCATTTATCAAAACCGACGATCTTGCCGATGCTAGGATGGCACGAACCCAATTACTCCATTTTTGGGAAACTTCATTTAGTCAAGTATGGAGTCAATGAAACCTCAACTAATGTGGTCGTATGCCTTTTCAATTTTGAACTTAAGTAACTAGTGGTTACAGGTGAATATGGTTTAGGATGCATATTTGCTTTTGCATCTTGCTTTAATTTTCTTGAAAGAAATTCAACAATGTGTTCAACTACGTGTTGTAAAATTACTAAATCACCGTCACATCCAGTGGCGAATACACAATTTTTTTAAGGGTACAACACAGTCAACTAAAAATGAGTCCAATAAAAACCATTGTCACATCCAACACGGGTACATAATTTTTGTAAAGGTACAACACGGGCCGATTAAAAACGAGTCCAACAAAAAAATAATAATAAAATAGTATAGTTCATTAAGAAATTGTCAATAGTCCCTAATTGGAAATCAAATATAAATTAACATACACAAACAAAACAATCAATACACTTAAATAAAACAAATAAGGCTACAAATATATATAACTAGTGGTCAACCCTGCTTTGCATAAAACCATGCTAATTTTTACCTTCACGTGTCACGAACGCGAACTTATACCGTGAGCTGATGACATAGACAAACTCGAATTTAAAGCCATGAAACTTTAACTTAAAGAAAAAATAAAAATAAAAAGCCATAACTTGCAATACCGAAAACGGAATAGAAATCTAAGAGGCTAAAATGTAAACCAACAAAAATATATTAATACAAGACAATAACAAAAAAAAGGTAAAAAAAGACAAAAAAAAAAAAAAAAAGAAAACTATCCTTCACCATCCGACTCTCTATGTCCTGAAAAAGAGAGAGATATCAAAGAACGACAATTTGGTAATTAAGTCTTAAATAAAGGGTTATTTTTTAAGTGTACCTAAGAGCTGCCCTAAGACTATAGGGTGTGGGCGTGGAAATCTGGCGTGGGGCTAGTCCACACCCACCAAACCATCTCGTGTTTGGCGTTTTCCACGGCGTTGTGTGTAGGGTGAGGGATTCTACACCGACGTGCGAGACAATTTGGTTAGTGACGTGACGCAAGTTGATTGATGGTTTATGATAAGAGGTTTGTGATTAGTTAGTTTTTTTTAACACTAGGTGAGGCCTTTTCCGTAGCCAACACCACCTCCTTTTTTACCACACCTCCCTTGCTTAGATGTCCCACATCTCCCTCCATATCGTCTGATCTAAATGTTATATATATTTAACTCATGCCACTACTTCATGACGTGTATCATCGATCTTCTTTTTTTCTGGAGTATCCAATACGAAAACTCAAGTTTCTTCAGATCCACCTACTTTGTCCATATAACCAATTCACTCCATATCTTCATCGTCACACCTCTCTGCAATTTCCACCTACACCAATCGACTTCAATGGGTTTCTTCTGTGACCACCATATACACCACCATTGTTGAACACTATCACCACTACCAGTAACTCTGATAAAGAACCAATGTCTGCAAATGTAGCAACATATACCAAACACAATCAACGCCCTCTCCGCTTTTCTAATCGTTCGATATCACCTTCGCTATATCATCATTCGATACACTCTTAACTTCCTATTTCTCTCGGCATCATCTATAACTTATTAGCTTCTAATTCAGTTAGCGTTTTGTGAAGCACATCAGAAGGAATATCTAAATAACATCCACCCGACCACGCGTGATCTATAACACTAAAAACACAATCAGAAACATCAATAATATCTTTGGCTTTAATAGAAACCTTAACAAATGGTTTTACCGCAGCGATTACTTATTATTGATCGCTGCGGTAAAATGGTTTGTTAAGTTTTCTGTTAAAGCTAAAGATATTATTGATGTTCCTGATTGTGTTTTTAGTGTTACAGATCACGCCGGGTCTGGTGGATGTTATTTGGATATTCCTTTTCTGATGTGCTTCACCAAACCCTAACTGAATTAGAAGCTAATAAGTTATTAGATGATGCCGAGAGAAATAGGAAGTTAAGAGGGTACGAATGATGATATAGCACGATTAGAAAAGTGGAGTGGCCGTTGATTGTGTTTGATATATATTGGTACATTTGTAGACATTGGTTCTTTATCAGTTACCGGTAGTGGTGATAGTGTAAACAATGGTGGTGTATATGGTGGTGACAGAAGAAACCCTGATGACATTACTGGGCTAAAAGCAGGGGCGGAGTTAGTGTATTAGGAGGGGTAGCACCCGTCTACGTAGTGTAGTTTTTTTTCCAGGTTTTATACAAAGGATACCCCTTATCCTGGTGCAGAAAGTGGCTGGATGAAACACAAAAACTGAGGTATGTAAGCTTGGTTTGGACTTCATTTTGCATACGTATGGAAGAACATGCAAGAATTCCCCCTCTTTTGTTTTTAGAAAAATCAACCAATGAAGGGAGACATTGTGATCTTATTACTTTGGAGTTTTATAGAGACCAGAATCTGATATTAGACTGAATATGCATACATTGAAGAAGTCGTATTAAACCGTTGTAATCTTATTACTTTGAAAATTAACCCTGCTGTGTCAAATATCATTGCAGAATGGCAGATGGGGATAAATCTAGAGCTGCATTGTGTTTCCACTGACGCTGCGGTCGTAGTATTGTCTTCATATTGTTGGTGGCGGATCAGGTTCACGGGATCAGTTTATGGAGCCACTAAAGGTATGTTTTTCGAGACCCATTTGAAGATATGCAAGGCTGCAATATTCCATTATGAAAGCCTACAACTTATCTGCCAACAGGTACAATTAATCAGCTTACAAAGAATTTAGCATGTGAATGGGCCAAAGACAATATTCTAATGCGGCTTTGTTGTTTAATCCGGTTTTGGTTATATTGGTGATTTTGTGATTTATGAGACCGGATAGGAGTTGGATCGAGTCAATATTCTTTGTCTTATTGTTGAGGAAGAGGGCATGATGTCCGCGATGGTGGGACAAAACTGTTGTTGAAGAAAGGAGTACATATGCTAAGCGTGTTGGATTGGCGGGTTAACTTGATTCACGTTGAAGGGTTTAGTTGGTGAACGTTAGTGCATTTGCTAGTGCCCAAGATATCCAGTGGCGGATCCAGCCGGAGAAATCACTGGGTTCCTTTTTCTAAATCATACAAGGTTTACACTACAAAAAAACGTTTTTTTCCAAATCATACGAGATTTACACTACAAAAAAACGTTTTTTTTCCAAAAAGACTGGGTTCCTGGGAACCCGGTCTTTGCTTCTAAATCCGCCCCTGAAGATATCAACCCTAACCCAAACACAAAATTGTGCAACAGGAACACTATCTATTTAAAAATCCATCTATTTAAATGAGTCAACGGGTTAATGAGATGGGTGAGCATGACATGCTTAGCAAAAAAATCTACTTAGTGTGTTAACAAAATATTACACTATAACTAAAAACTATATTGCCGTTGTGGTGTGCTATGGCGGTGGTGTTAAATATTATAAGGAATAGTAATAAAACCTACACATTATTATTTTATAAACCAACGCATAATCTAACGATTTTCAAATCATAAGGTTAGATACTAAAATTAACTAGTGAAATCATTGTGCGATGCTACAGGAAACATATTTTTATTAAAATTATGGAGGTTTATTTACTCTTATATTAGATTTAATTACGCAAAAGTTGTAACATGATATTTAGTTAATAAAAAGTAAAATACAAAAAAAGGAGTAAATATCTAAACTTCACCATAGTTTGGTAGTTGAAGTACCTAAAATATGAAAGGTCGAAGTACCTAAATTAAAAAAAAAAAAAAAAAGTATCTAGTCTTCATACTTGTTGTTGGGTAGTGGAAGTATGTAATTGTATTCCACCAAAGCTACTCATCCAGGCATGTGCGAAATCATTTATGATACAAAGAAATACTTTTTCGTTTGAATAAACTCCGTTAAAACTTTTATCCCCAAGCGTAAAATACCAAAAAAAATCTTGCCTTCATCACCGCCTGGTAGGCGAGGTGTGTAATTATATTCTTGAAAGTCATTTACGATAGCAAAAAATACTTTATTTGAATACACTCCGTTTTCAATTAAAAGGTTGACAAAAGATGTCAAATTAAAAAAAAAAATGTAAATATTTAGTTATATTCCACTGAAATTACCGGCTAAAGTATGTGCGAAAGTCATTTATGAAACTAATAAATACTTTATTATGAATATAACTACGTTTTCAATTAAATTTATTTCCAAATGTTAGAAAAAGAACTAAACATAATTGTTCACCTAGAACTGTTAAAAATCATAACAGAAGTTATTAAAATGGTGGGGTATCCATACATCCCCCAAAAGTATTTACACATCCCCTAACCCTAAATGTCTCTTATTGCCCAATACGCCTCAAACTGGCTCCACCAATACGCCCCTCATTGCCCAATACCATCTAATTAATGTCAATCATTGGGTGTCAGCCAATGATTACCAATGATTTAGATGTAAGGAACTTTATTTTGATAGAGTTTTTGTATGGGGAAGTTGTGAAATATTTATATAAGAAAACTAATATTTTTTTTATAAAATGTTATAAAAAATTGTGTTAGTATTATAAAACTTCATATTTTTATGAAATGAATTGTGTATATTTTTAATAAAAAAATGTGCATATATTTTTTTATTAAGTATTATTATTAAAAACTTCATATTTTTATGAAATGAATTGTGTATATTATAAAATGCCAATATTTTATAAGTCTTATTAAATGTCAATTTTTTTATAAAATGAATTGTATATATTATAACAAAGTTTTTTATTTATGAATTATTATTATGTATTTAATTGTCAAAATTACTTTTATTTAATATTACTAAATGAGTATTATTACGTCTTTAATGGTCAAACTTTTAAATGTTAAATTTTATTAAATGGGTATATTATAACTGTTAGGGATGGATTTTCACAATTTGTGGAGAAAGGATCCTTAAGTGCAGCCAGGATCACGGATCCTCAGTTCAGTTTGGATTAAGGATACTCAGAAGACGTTGCAAGATTAAGGATCCAGAATCCTCATTATGATCCTTATACTAACAATTGTTTCCATTATATTTGAACTTATTTTGCAGGAGTATTCGAGTGGGACTTGGTTTTTCCGGGATTCCAGGGGAATATACCTTCTAATTCTCCACGTGCATGGCCTTCGTGACCGTTGTGGAGATCGTGGGAAGCTAGCATCTTTTTCGGATTGTTAGTTAGCTTAGTTAGTTTCTATTTTTAATGGGGATAACAAGCTTGATAGAAATATAATTAGCAAACACACACTACTCTGGAGAATTCTCTGCAACTTATTAGCGATTACACACTTTTTGCACACTAGTGGTCCTTGTAACAAGCTTGTTATCATCCCGATTTGTACACATTGTTTGTTTAATATAGTTGGTGATCGGTAGTTTCCATCACCCGAGGTTTTTTGTGCCAGAGATCATACATTGATAAAAGGGCTTTTTCCTCGTATAAATCCTTGTGTCCAACATTCATTTCATTCTTACATTGTTCATACGTTTGTTCATTAATTCAAGCATCACACCTCACAAAATCGGATTTGGTTGCATTATCCTTGTGTGATTTTTTGACCAAAACAGTTTGGCGCCCACCGTGGGGCAATTGGTGCTTCATTTCTGAGAAATTTTGTTCATTTCATTCATTTCGGTTCATTACCTTAAACCACATGGCTTCTTAGGGAAAAAACACTTCAAGCTCCATGCCGGCGATCACCTCTTCACGGGGCATTCCACCTTTGCCTCCTGCACCTTCTGGATCCCAGAAGAATGCTGAGAATGCAGCGAAGAAACAAACCCCCGTTTTCCCAAAACCAACTTCTACTGCTTCTTCTGGTCCTACTAACAATGATCTTTATTCTTTGATTTTGCAGGTGAAGGATCACATGCAGCAGCAGGACAGAACTAATGACAGGATCCTTCAAGAGATTGATGACATCAAGAAATTGAAGAGATCAGCGAAGGATCACTCTCCATTGGTGCACAGATCACTGAATTTTGTTTCTCCAGCCATAACAGCCCAGCACTCCACAGCATCACGCTCTCAACACCAGGGTGGATTGTCGAGTATACACTATGGATCGTTGGCAATGACTCAGGCTCAAGGATCCTACTTTCAGCCTTCAGGATCCTCTCTTCAGCCACAAGGATCCTCCTCCCAGCATCAAGGATCCTTTTTCAGTTCTGGAGGATATATGGGAGCGCAGACGGTTCAAGGATCCTCATTCCAGGGTCAGGGATCCTCTTCTCAGGTTCAGGGATCCTTTCAGGTTCAAGGATCCTCCTCTCAGGTTCAGGGATCCTCATCTCAGGTTTACATATCCATGGATTATCCTCCAAGACCCCTAGTCTCGGTGTATCAAGGATCCGACATCTTTCAGGATTGAGGATCCTTAAGGAGTGTACAACCCGAAAGTTCAGAGATTCATTTGGGAGACTTCATCCCTATGCAGACTATTGCTTCGTCTGGTTCCTCGATCATGCCAGAATCACGTCAATATGGATTCACATCAGGAGTTCCACCCTTGAATCCATCAGGAGGTAACACTTTAAATACTACTTATAATGCTAACCATGGCTTTGTGCAGGATACAGGAATCAACCAAGCTATGGCTAGAGAATTACAGAAGCTCAAGGATATGATATCCAGTGTTCCGGGAGTAGTCAAACCCATTCCAGAAATTCCAGATGGGAGTCACAGGATATCTCGATTTGCACCACCTATTTGTGATGCAGAAATACCAAAGAGGTTTCAAACACCAAACATGAAGTTGTATGATGGCTCAACTGATCCTGAAGAGCATGTAGCTCAGTACAGAGAAAGGATGGAGATCAATCCCATCCCTGAGAGGTTAAAAGAAGCATGTCTATGCAAGGGTTTCAGATCCACACTGATAGGATCAGCTCTTAAATGGCTGCTAAGTCTTCCCCCCTACTCTATTACTTCATTTGCTAATCTAGTTAATTTGTTTAATAGCCAATTCTCATGTAGTAGGAGGTTTGAATGTTTAACTAGTGATCTATATAGGGTAACACAAGGTCAAAATGAATCACTTAGAGATTATATTACTAAATTCAGTAGAGAATCCTTGGAAATTCCTAACCTGGATATAGCTACGGCTGTAGAAGCCTTCAAAATGGGTTTACTTAAGGATTCATAGTTCTATGATGATCTTGTCATGCTTGATGAAGTAAGAACCAGGGCCCTTAGATTCATCCGCCTAGAGGATGATAAAAGGATCCAAGAAAGACTGGCAGGATCCTCAAAGCAGGAGAAGCAAGGATCCTACTTCAGGAACAACAAATCCAAATCATACAACAAATCTGATAACCAGAACGTGCATGCAGTGGAGCAAGAAGAGGATGATGAGGATTATCCTCCCATTTCTGAATATTGCTTTTCTGTTGATAACAATGAACTAATCCTTGCAATGCAGAATCTAGGTGAAAAAGCAAGATGGCCCAGAAAGAATGATAAGCCAGCTGCAACAAAAAACAAATCCAAATGGTGTGCATATCATGAAGATTTCGGCCATCTCACTGAAGAATGCATAGCACTCAGGAAGGAGATTGGTTATTTGTTAAGCAAAGGGCATTTGAAGGAGCTGCTTGGAAGAAAAAAGTCAAGGATCCAGGATCCTGAAAAGATCCCGGAAAGAGCTCCAGCTCCTCCTGCTGATGCACATATTATCAACTTCATATCTGGAGGATCAGACATATGTGGTACTTCATTTTTAGTAGCCAAGAGACATGCCAAAGAAACAAAGATGGATAATGGGGACAGACCCATTCGAACCTCGATCCTTACACAGGAGAAAGTTATAACCTTTGATGAGGACGATCGTGTGGATATTCAGGATCCTCACCATGACGGTCTTGTTATCACTTTATTTATATCTAACCATTTTGTTTGCAGGATTCTCATAGATAGAGGAAGCTCAGTGAACATCATTCAACTTGATGTCCTCAAAAAATGAACATCCCTGAATCAGAAATTATCCCAAGATCATCAGTTCTTGTGGGATTCAGCGGATAAACCAAGAACACATTGGGGGACATTAAACTTCCCATTTACATAGAGGGAGTTAATTCTTTTCAAAAATTTTGTGTTATAGATTGCTTATCCTATTGCAATGTTATCCTTGGCAGGCCATGGATACATGACATGAAAGCAGTTCCATCTACCTATCATCAATGTGTCAAACTCCCTAGTCCATGGGGTGTGGTAAAGATAGAAAGTGACCAACAGGAAGCTAAAAATTGTTACGCTTCATCAATGAAGTCAGCCTCAAGACCTAGGGAGCAATAGCAATTAAAGTATCCTCCAAGAGATGTCCTAGACGCAAGAGAACAAGATGTTAAGGATATCCTGATGGATCCTCAGGATCCTGAATCCAAAGTTTTTATAGGATCCGGGATCCTCAACGATATTGAAGAGGATATAGTATCCTTCCTAAAGAAAAGAAAAACTAACTTTGCCTGGAAGCATGAAGACATGACAGGTATTTCTAAAGATATTATTACTCATAAGCTTGGCATTGACAGGTCATTTAAACCCATACATCAAAAGAGGAGAAAGTTTGCACCTAAGAGGAATGCCATCATCCAGGAGGAGGTAGATAAGCTGCTCAGAGCAGGTATGATTAGAGAGGTTAAGTATCCAAGGTGGTTAGCCAATGTGGTTGTTGTTCAAAAGAAAAATGGAAAGTGGAGGGTATGTGTCGATTTTACTGATTTAAACAAGGCATGTCCCAAGGATCCTTTCCCATTACCCCACATTGACTCCATGGTGGATGCTACCGCGGGTCATGAGTTGTTGACTTTCATGGATGCTTTATCTGGATTTCAACAAATTCAGATGGAACCATCTGATCAAGAGGATACAGCCTTTATGACCCCTACTGGTATCTATTGTTATATTGCTATGCCATTTGGACTAAGAAATGCAGGTGCTACATACCAAAGGCTAGTCAATATGATGTTTAAAGAACAAATTGGACACACGATGGAAGTCTATATAGATGACATGGTGGTTAAGTCAAGAGAGCTGAGGATCACCTTAGAGATTTGGAGGAAGCATTTGATATCCTTGATAAATTCAATATGAAATTGAATCCTTCCAAGTGTCATTTTGGTGTAAAAGCAGGCAAGTTCCTAGGTTACATGGTGACAAAAAGAGGCATAGAGGCAAGTCCAGAGAAAATCAAGGCAATTGTGAATATTAAGTCTCCTGCCAATGCCAAGGATGTGCAAAGATTGACAGGGAGGATCGTAGCCTTGAACAGGTTCATCTCAAAGTCATCAGAGAAATGCAAGGAATTCTATGACATCCTGAGAAAGAACAAGAAATTTGAATGGACTGAAAAACATGAGAATGCTCTCAAGGCCCTTAAGGATTACCTATCCTCAGCTCCAGCCTTGATGAAACCAGAAAAAGGGGATATATTATCCTTATATTTGGCAGTCTCTTCTAAGGCAGTAAGTGCGGTCCTTGTTAAGGATCATGAAGGTATACAACACCCTGTATATTATGTAAGTAAGAGTTTGCTTGATGCTGAATCCAGGTATTCACATTTACAAAAACTTATCCTTGCTTTGATTATGGCATCAACTAAATTACGCCATTATTTTGAAACACATGCTATTATTGTTAGAACTAACTTTCCAATTAAGAATGTTTTCAGGAAACCTGAAATGTCAGGAAGGATGGCTAAATGGGCAGTAAAGCTTAGTGCTTATGATATAAGATATGAGCCAAGAACTGCCATTAAATCCCAAGCCATAGCTGACTTTGTGGCAGATTTCAGTAGCGATCTACAAAGGGAAGCTGAGTTAGAAGTTCAACAGCTTGAAGAGACTAAGGATCCTTGGATACTCTTCACAGATGGGGCTTTAAACATCAAGGGAACTTGACTAGGAATACTATTAAAATCGTCACAGGGGGACAAATACCCCACTCAATAGCTTGTGAGTTTCAAACTACTAATAATGAGGCTGAGTGTGAAGCCTTGATAGCTGGTTTGCAAATTGCCAAGCACATGAGGATCAGGTATCTTGAGGTACATGTAGATTCATTGTTAATTACTAATCACTTTAATGGTTCTTATGTTGTTAAAGCTGAAAGACTAATCAAATATCTAGAGATAGTCAAAAAATTGGCAGACTCTTTTGCTTCTTTTAGTTTGACACAGGTACCCAGAGAAGAAAATGTAGAAGCTGATGCTTTGGCTAACCTTGGATCATCATTGAAGATTCCAGAGGATATTAAAATCCCCATAATCCGTATTTTGACTCTTGCTATTGAGGATTACACAGCTATAGAAATAGTAGAGGATTCTGCAATCATACCTAGTGATAGTGCACAATCACATTCAGGATCCTAGATCCTCCCAATCATGAGATATATACAACATGAAGAGATTTCTACAGGAGAAAACCCCAGAGCTTTCAAAGTCAATGTATCTCAATTTAAAATACTAAATAACATGTTATATAAATGATCTCTTGCAGTTCCATATCTAAGGTGCATAGAGGATCCTGAAACTCAAGAAGTCCTAAAGGATTTTCATGAAGGAGATTGTAGAAACCACACTGGGGGCAGAGCACTGTTCTCAAGGATCCTTAGGACAGGATATTATTGGCCTCCTATGAAGAAGGATGTTGTGGATTATGCCAAGAAATGTGATGCCTGTCAGAGACATAGCAATATCCTTCATCAACCAGCAGAGCTCCTGCATCCTATATCCTCTTCTTGGCCATTCATGAGATGGGGAATGGATATAGTTGGTAAACTTCCCAAGGCACCAAGAGGAAAAGTGTTTATGCTTGCTATGACTGATTACTTTTCCAAGTGGATAGAAGCTGAAGCCTTTGCTCAAGTGAGAGAAAATGAAGTGATATCCTTTATTAAAAGAAACGTCATTACCAGATTTGGTATCCCTTCTGAAATTGTTTGTGATAATGGATCCCAATTTATTGGGAGTAGAACTACTAACTTTTGTGACAGTTGGGGGATTAAGATGATAACATCAACACCAATCCATCCACAAGCTAATGGTCAAGCAGAATCATCCAACAAGATCATCATCAACAACTTGAAGAAGAAGCTTGGATCCAAAAAGGGAAAATGGGCAGAAGAACTACCATATGTATTATGGGCTGATAGAACAACTCCCAAGAATGCTACTGGCCAAACTCCATTTTCTTTAGTGTTTGGAGCCGAATCAATGATCCCTACAGAGATGGTAGTCCCTACTGCAAGAACAAACATCCGTGATCCTGAAGGAAATGCTGAAAACTTTGTTCAAGACTTGAATACCATAGAAGAACTCAGGGATTTGGCAAGGATAAGATTGGCTAGCTATCAACAAAGGATGGCTGGAGCTTATAACAAGAATGTCAGGATCAGAAAGTTTCAAGTTGGTGATATGGTGTTAAGGAAAGCATTTCAAAATACCATAAATCCTGATGATGGCAAGTTAGCACCAAAGTGGGAAAGCCCCTATCTTATTGAAGCTGAGGCAGGAAAGGGGGCATATCGGTTATTAACAATGGAGGGTGATTTGCTACCAAGAGCTTGGAATGCTGTCCATTTAAAAAGATACTTCATGTAAGAAGGATCCAGGATCCTTAATCATCCTCATGTCCGGTATACACAAAGGATCCTTAGAGGATATATGATCCTCATTCTGGTAATGATTTGATTCTAATTTACCTAATCCTTTAATTTATTTATTTACAAGGAAAAGGATCCTTTATCCTTCTTCACTAAAATTATGAGTTTTGCAGAGGTTCAGGGATCCTTGACAGAGGATCAAGTATCCACAGAAGTCTCCAAATTTTTATGGGCTTGTCCCCAGTTTTATGGGTTTATCCCCAGTTTTTGGGCTCGTCCCCAGTTTAAGGTATCTACTACCTTCGCCAGTAGCGCACGATTATCCTGATGCAGTTAAAGGCAATGGGACTAGTACCCGCTTTAGGGGCTGACAATTTCATTGTACTGGCTGTATTCAGGATCCTAAGTATAATGGTAGACGTACCATACATCCGTTCCTAAGGTTTCTAATGTTTTCACGTTAGCTAAGGTTTTGGCATTTTCATGTCACTAAGTTTGGATAGTCGCCAGTAAGGGCCATACTCTAGTTTACACAAGATCCTTTGGGCTTGTCCCCAGTTTTTTGGCTTGTCCCCAGTTTTTGGACTTGTCCCTAGTTTATTGGACTTGTCCCCAGATTGTTGGGCTTGTACCCAGACACTAACTCTTCCTTTTGCAGTTGGCTTAGTCCCAAGTTATGTCTTATTTCAGGTTTTTTGGTTATCATGATTGTAACTTCATACAAGGTTTGTTTTTTGGTTATCATGATTGTAAACATCAAGGATTTAGGATCCTAACTTGGATTCTCTGGTATGATCTTTATTTACTTTAATTTTATTCTTGATTTGTCTATATTACCCTTGATCTTTGACAACAGGATATATGATCCTAAAATTATCTCACTTTTTAAACTTTTCGATTACAGGATATTTGATCCTTGATCATATCCTAAACTTTTTAACATAAACTAATTCTTATACTTTCACTATTAACTTGTAAGTTCAAAGGAATATGCAATAATAATTGAAAGGTAAGTAGACACAGAATGAACAACACAAGATAGCCAAAAGTTAAAGGTTTTATTTATTCATCCATAGTTAAACCCTTTAAAGGTTGTCAAAATTACCTACCCCAAGCATCTACCAGCAATACGTGGCCCGTCCGCTGGGGTAGGTAAAGGGTGTCCATATTAACAAAGTCTAAATGCAGGAAATAAAGATGGCAGGATAATCGTGGCTTCATCCCCCAAATAGAGGATCCCTTCACCAGCTATCATCCTACCTATTATCCCAAGGATCCGTGATCCTTAAACCTAAATACTATTGTTCAAATACAGACCAGCATTGTTTAAAAACACCAACAAACAAAACCAATTAAACCATAAAAAATGGGCTCCGACCGCGTCTAGATAAATCCATCATCGCCCATTGTTGCAGCCTAAACCTTCGTTGCATCATCACCACCAGCTACCTCTTCCACCGGATCCTTCACCCCACTGCTACCAGCCTCAATTGCCAAGACCTCCCCAGCTTCGTCTTCATCATCCAGCTCCGCCAGCTTCTGCTTCCAAACCTCCTGATTCCAGGTAGACCTTTCAAAAGAAGGATCCTCAGCCTCCTTAGCTATTTGAAGCTTGATCTTGAGCATGGAGATTGTAGCAGAGAGGTTTGCCCCTTCCATCACCTCTTCCTTCTCCTGCTGAGCTATGATCTGGGTCAGAACCAACTCCTTCTTCACCAGGTTAAGATCCTTCTCAAGGGAAGAGATCTTCTTGTCTTTGGCCAGGAATATCTGCTGGAAGTCTAGGTTCTTCTGCTCAGCCTCTGCTAGACTGTGATCAAGCAGCATTTGGATCTCAGCAAATTTCTGCATAAAAGAAGCATAAGATCAGGATCCGTTATCCTCAGAAAGGGAAGATCAGATTTAAGGATCCAGGATCCTTACCTCGGAGACATACTCCTCGAACTGGTGTTGAATGAGAGGGAGGCCTTCAAGGGGCTCAGAGGCCTTTCTTTTCTTGGCACCCTTGCCCCGCGTGCTCATGCCTTTAGGGTTCGGGATGCTGGGACTGGCAGCTAGTTCCTTCTTGATGGACTTTGAGGAAGCAAATGCATCAAGGTCACTGACACTGAACCTAGAAGCTGATCTTGAGGATTTTCCAGTGCCTACAAATGCAAAACATAGATAAGTATTCATATTTTACATTCATTTAAATATTTATTCACACATAGATTCGAATACTTACTTGACATTGTGAAGGAACCGGAGGATGCTTCTTGTGAATCCTTTGCTTTGACTTGAAATGTCCTTACAACAGGATTAAGGTACCAGAAAGCAGAAATCCTTTCTTTTGTTGCAGGGGTTTCTTGAATGTGAGAGAGCGTGATAGCTGCACAGCAAAAACAGAAAGAAGGGTCAGTTATCCTTAAAAGAAAAAGAGTCCTATTATGATCCTTGTCCAAGGATCCTATATCCTACCCTGGGTGATCTATCTTTTGGGAAGGTCTTTCCCATCTGGAATTGAGTCCCTCCTTACAAAGAAGAACTGGTTCCTCCAATGGGTATCATTTTTGGTGGTTTTGAGGATTGGATGAGGCTGACCAGGTTTTTGTTTAAATAGAAAGCGATGAGAACCGTGGCTAACAAGATTGTACATTTGACTCAACTCAGACATCCCTATTTCAACACCCTCCTGCTCGATGATGTTTTCAAGGGTATAAAGAACTCTCCACATCATTGGCATGGCTTGTATGTAGCACATGCCAGTGAGCCTGAAGAAGGATTGGGTTAGAACAGGGAAAGGATAAAAAAACCCTATCAGAAAAGGGGTTGCCGGAAAAGTGACCCAAGTATCAGAGATACAATCGCTCTTCATCGAAGAGTCGAAGGACCTGAAGACGGCTTTTGCCGGAAAGCAATGATGTATCCGATCAATCTCAGGATCGGTGAAGCGGCAGAGTTCCAGCGAAGGGTTTTTAGTTACACCCTGGCTTTTCAAGGGGTTGTCTTTCTTAGGATCCTTAGCAGGTGAGGATCGGAGAGTCATCTTCGCCATAGATGCTCGGAGAATAGAGGATCGGAAGAGAAGAATTTAGAGAGAAGGAAAGGGAGAATACATGTTTGATCTCAGGATGAAGATTTAAAGGAGTGAAACGCTCGAATTTAAATGCATCTTGATCCTTATCTCTAACTCTGAATATATAATGATGATTATGCAGGGAAGTCTTGTCACTGACGTCACATTCACAACGGCTAGTCCTATTGCAACGGCTATATTTACGCTAACCAACTCGTTCGAGATAAAGCAGAAAATATGACTCATTTAGTTATATTTAATTCCTCATATTTTGGGGGCAATTGTTAGGGATGGATTTTCACAATTTGTGGATAAAGGATCCTCAAGTGCAGCCAGGATCACAGATCCTCAGTTCAGTTTGGATTAAGGATCCTCAGAAGATGTTGCAAGATTAAGGATCCAGTATCCTCATTATGATCCTTATACTAACAATTGTTTCCATTATATTTGAACTTGTTTTGCAGGAGTATTCGAGTGGGACTTGGTCTTGCCGGGATTCCAGGGGAATATACCTTCTAATTCTGCACGTGCATGGCCTTCGTGACCGTTGTGGAGATCGTGGGAAGCTAGCATCTTTTTCGGATTGTTAGTTAGCTTAGTTAGTTTCTATTTTTAATGGGGATAACAAGCTTGATAGAAATATAATTAGCAAACACACACTACTCTGGAGAATTCTCTACAACTTATTAGCGATTACACACTTTTTGCACACTAGTGATCCTTGTAACAAGCTTGTTATCATCCCGATTTGTACACATTGTTTGTTTAATATAGTTGGTGATCGGTAGTTTCCATCACCTGAGGTTTTTTGTGCCGAAGATCATACATTGATCAAGGGCTTTTTCCTCGTATAAATCCTTGTGTCCAACATTAATTTCATTCTTACATTGTTCATACGTTTGTTCATTAATTCAAGCATCACACCTCACAAAATCGGATTTGGTTGCATTATCCTTGTGTGATTTTTTGACCAAAACAATAACGTTTTATTAAATGTCAAATTTTTTATTTATCAATTATTATTATGTGTTTAATTTTTTCCATAACGCAATGTGTATGTTATAAAATGTCAAATTTTTATGTCTTTAATTGTTTTTCACTTGTCGTTTATTAACCATAACGCAACAAGAAACATAATTCACAATGTAATTAAACGTCGTTTTATATTAATACACAAAACATGTAACTTTGATACAGAATGTAACGACTAAACCCTAAACCGCTAATTGTAACAAATTCTTGAATTCCTGTACAGGAAAAACGATGGGTGCAGCATACACAATTTAAAGACAGGCCGGCTGTCTTGAAATTGCGTACCGAACCCTACCTTCCAACGAGATTTCTGCTTCACATCTACCACACTGAGATGGCACAAGGGATCAGGAGGTTGGAGCAGTGGAGTTGGGATTTCCTTTATCAACCATCGTCCAGTCTTCTGTGTCCCCTCGGGATGGTGAGCGCAGTGGCATTCCCGTTGGTGGAAGGCTCATGAGAACACTAATGAACTCCTCTCTTGGAAGGACATGTTACAGGGCAGACCGCGTTGGCTAGCGTCACTGGGAGCTGTTGAGGCAACAGGCTACTCCGATAACACGTAATCCTAGATCGGCGTTCTAGTGCATGAATCTGAAATACGAACGTAGTTTATCCATAAGGATTACGCTACCACCACCGTCAAAACACCGACTTTCGATATCCTGTTAAGAAAAAATACAATTTAGCATTAGACTTGGCATTCGAAAATATATTGTAAAAACAAAAAAAAAACAAAACACCACCACAGCCGACCCACCACCACCACCACCACCACAGCCGACCCACCACCACCAGCACCACCACCACCACCACTGTAACGCCTGCACCCCTAGACTTTTATCTAATTGTCACTTTTAGCCCCCATACTATGAGATATGTAATACTTTTGATACTTGGTGAAACTTATGCTATGATTCTTGATACTTTATACTTGGAAACTATGATTCTATGATGCTATGAGACTATGATTCTATGATGCTATGAGACTTGATACTTTGGAGCTTGACTCTTGAGGCTCGTAAAACTTGAGAATTGATTGAACGAGGGACTAGAGTCTTGTCACCGGTAGAAACTATGGAAACTATGAAACTTGGAAACTTTGGTAATTGTTTTGGTCAAAAATCAAGCAAGGATAATGCAACCAAATCTTTGTTGTGAGGTGTGATGCTTGAATCAATGAACAATATTAAGGATCACTCAGAAATGTAATGAACAAGTGACACAATGATTTATACGAGGAAAAAGCCCTTGATCAAGAGTTGATCTCCGGCATAAAAAACCTCGGGTGATGGAAACTACCGATCACCAACTCAGATTAAACAGAAAATGTATTACAACTTTGGATGATAGCGAGCTAGTTACAAGGATCAATAGAGTGTAATGTGCAAAAAAGTGAGTAATCGCCGAGCAAACTGTCGAGAGTTGATGAGAGCAGTTACGAGTGTGTGTGTTTAGCCAAAAATAGCCAAATGTTCTAATCTAGCTCGCTATCCCCTTATAAATTTGGAAAATATCTAAGCTAACTAACTATCCGCATTTCATGCAAGTCTTCCACGACCTCCATAACGTCCATATTAGTCAAGCACATGCGGAATAAAAAGGGAATATGCTCCAGGAATATCGCCAAGACCAAGTCCAAGCACGTACTCCTGCAAAACAATTTCATATTCAAAGCAGACAATCGTTAGTGTAAGGATCACTATGATGATCCTGGATCCTGATCCTACAATACTCTCTGAGGATCACTACTTCAAACAGAATTGAGAATCCCTAAGCCCGACAGTAATTGAGGATCACTGATCTTTGGAAAATCCTCCCCTAACAATTGCCCCCAAAATATAAGGAGTAAAGTGTAAATAAACGAGTTATATTTTCTCGTTCTTATCCGTAACAAATCAACGGATATATAGCCGTTACATCCTGACTAGCCGTTGCCAATCTGACGTCAATGAAGTGACTATCCTGCAAAATCATGATTATAAATTGAAGTTAGAGATAAGGGTTAGGAAGCATTTAAATTCGTGCGTTTCATCCTTTAAATCCTCATTCGAAGATCTGATCAGGTACTTCTCTTTCCTTCCTCTCTTCACATTCTCATTCTGTTTCTTCTTCTTCACCATCATCATGACCAAGATGATGCTAAGATCTTCACCGGCTAAGGATCACAAAAAGGACAGTCCTTTGAAGAGCCAAGGGATCATCGAAGACTCTGCGAAGGAGCGATGCTGCTTTACTGATCCGCAGATAGATAGGATTCGCCATTGTTTTCCAGCGAGCACCGTTTTTAAAGCTTTTGACCCCACCGTCCTAAGCGACTTTGTTTCTGAAACCTGGATAGCTTTTCCGGTCACCCCATTTACAATAGGATACTCGTATCCTTTTCCTGATTTCACCCAATCTTTCTTCTCTCTCACCGGCATCTCCTACATCCAAGCGATGCCAATGATGTGGAGGGTCTTGTATACCCTTGAAAGAATCATTGAGCATGAAGGTATTGATCTGGGAATGTCAGAGTTAGCAGAGATGTACGACCTTGTGAGCCATGGATCTCATCGATATCTATTCAAACACAAACCCGGTGAAGAACATCCCATCTTCAAAACCACTAAGAATGACACCAACTGGAAAAGGCGATTCTTCTTTGTCAGAAGGGATTCCATCCCTGATGGGAAGGATCTTCGAAGAAAATGGGTTACTCATGGTAGGATAGAGGATCCTTATAGAAGGATCATAGGATACCCTGTCTCCGCTGAGGATCACTGACCCCTTTGTTTCTATTTTGCAGCTATTACTGTTTCACACATTATTACAACACCTGCAACGAAGGAAAGGCTTGCTGCTTTCAGGAGGCTTGATCCTACAATAAGATCATTTCAAGCAAATACCCAGGATTCTCAAGAAGTATCCTCAGGCTCTGTTACGATGTCAAGTAAGTATCCCATTTTGTGCATAACTAAATGTTTAAATTAAAATGAAATAAGGATACTTATCTGTTTTAGATGTGTAGGTGCTGGAAAATCATCGAAGTCTGCTACTCGTTTCAGTGTCACTGTTCTCGATGCTGTCCGATCCGCAAAGAAGAAGCCTGCTCCTAGTCCATCCGTCACGGTCCCCAAGGCAACCACTTCTAAGGGAAAGGGCGAAAAGAAAAGGAAGACTGCTGATACCCTTGAAGGTCTGCCTCTGATCCAGCATCAGTTCGAGGAATACATTGCTGAGGTGAGAATAATTGATCCTTAAATGTGATTCTTGTACATGATCCTTCCATACTGAGGGTAAGGGATCCTGAATTGTATCCTTTCTTTTGCAGAAATTTGCTGAAATCCAAGATTACGTAGGGAGTATTGAAGAGGTTGTGCAAAAGTGTTTGGACCTCCAAAAGATCATGCTGGCCAAGGATCAGAAGATTGCCTCCCTCGAAAACGATGTTAATCTAGTGAAGAGGGAACTTGTCCTGGCTCATATCACTGCTGATCATGAGAAGTCTGAAATCACAAATGATGCTAAAGTCTCTGCTGCCATTGCTATATACAAAACCAAGTTACAGATGGCCCAAGATGCTCAGGATCCTAACTTTGACAAGAGCAACTGGGACATAGAGGGCTGGAAGGCTAGGTTGGCTGAGCTGGATGACGAAGAAGAGGCTGGTGAGGTCCTAGCAATCGAGGCTGGCAGCAGTGGGGTTAAGGATCATGTGGGTGATGCCGGAGCTGGAGGAGCTGGTGAAGGTGATGGTGATGCAGCAAAGGTGTAAGCTGCAGGAATGGGCGATGATGGACATTTCTAGACGCGGCCGGAGCCCATTTTTTAGGACTTGGTAATAGTTTTTTGGTTATGGTGTTTTGAAACAATCCTGGGTTGTATTTGAACAATAGTTTCTAGGGTTATGGATCATGGATCCTTAGACAATAGGTAGGATAATGGGTGCTGGATGGATCCTCTGTTTGGGGGATGAAGCCACTTGTTATCCTGCCATCTTTTATTTCATGCACTCTTAAGACCCGTTAACAATGGACACCCTTTGCCAACCCATGTGGACGGGCCACGTTTTGCTGGTAGAAACGTTGGTTGGCAATTTTGACAACCTTGAAGGGTTTAACATTTTGTGAATAAATAAAACCTTAACTTTTTGGCTATTTCCCGTGTTGTTATCCTTGTGAATACTTTACTTTTCAATTGTTGTGATATATATTTTGTCTGAACATATTAAGTAAAGAAGAAAAAATTTATTAAATATCCTTAAAAAGTTTAGGATATGATCAAGGATCACATATCCTATAGTCGACAAATTCTGAAAAGTAGTGTAGTTTAAGGATCATAAGTTCAGTTGTCAAAGGATAAGGGTCACTCATGTAAATAATAAATAAAATCAAAGTAATTAAGGATCATACCTGAGAATCCAAATTAGGATCCTAACCTTTAACACTTATATTCAGGATAACCAAAAGACAAACCTTAGTAGAAGGTAAGGATCAAGGATCCTTGGTCGTTTAGCTTCAAAAACCTGAAATAGGATACAACTTGGGACTAAGCCAATATAAGATAAAAGTTAGTAACTGGGGACAAGCCCAACAATTCTGGGGACAAGCCCAATATACTGGGGACAAGCCCAAAGGATAACTAGGGACAAGCCCAAAGGATCGTGTGTAAACTGGAGTATGGCCCTCACTGGCGACTATCCAAACTTAGTGACATGAAAATGCCAAAACCTTAGCTAACGTGAAAACGTTAGAAACCTTAGGAACGGATGTATGGTACGTCTACCATTATACGTAGGATCCTGAATACAGCCAGTACAATGAAATTGTCAGCCCCTAAAGCGAGTACTGGTCTCATTGCCATGAACTGTACCAGGATCATCGTGCGCTGCTGGTGATACTAGGGACAGGCCCAAAAACTGGGGACTAGCCCAAATAACTGGGGTCAAGCCCAAATAACTGGGGTCAAGCCCAAATAACTGGATACTTCTGTGGATACTCAATCCTTTGTTAAGGATACCTAAACCTTCTGCAAAACTCAGATTCAAGTGAAAAGAGGATAAAGGATCCAGGATCCTTATCCTTATATATAGGATAATTAAAAAATGAAATAGTTTAAGATCAGATCATTACCAAAATGAGGATCTTCTGTCTTGTAAGGATCCTTCAAGGATACTTGTTAGCTAAGGATCATGGATCCTTATCACATGAAGTATTTCTTCAAGTGGACAGCATTCCAAGCTCTTGGTAGCAAATCACCTTCCATTGTTAGCAATCGATATGCCCCCTTTCCTGCTTCGGCTTCAATCAAGTAGGGGCCTTCCCACTTTGGTGCTAACTTCCCATTAGCAGGATTGGTGGTATTCTGAAATGATTTCCTTAATACCATATCACCAACTTGGAATTTCCTGATCCTGACATTCTTGTTGTAGGCTCCAGCCATCCTTTGTTGATAACTGGCCATCCTTATCCTTGCCAAATCCCTGAGTTCTTCTATAGTATCCAAATCTTGAACCAAGTTTTCAGCATTTTCTTCAGGATCACGAATGCTTGTTCTTGCAGTAGGAACCACCATCTCTGTAGGGATCACTGATTCTGCCCCAAATACCAAAGAAAATGGAGTTTGGCCAGTGGCATTCTTGGGAGTTGTCCTATCAGCCCATAGTACATAAGGTAGTTCTTCTGCCCACTTTCCTTTCTTGGATCCAAGCTTCTTCTTCAAATTGTTGATGATGATCTTGTTGGATGATTCTGCCTGACCATTAGCTTGTGGGTGGACTGGTGTGGATGTTATCATCTTAATCCCCCAGCTGTCACAAAAGTTAGTAGTTCTACTCCCAATAAATTGGGATCCATTATCACAAACAATTTCAGAAGGGATACCAAATCTAGTAATAATGTTTCTTTTAATAAAGGATATCACTTCCTTTTCTCTGACTTGAGCAAAGGCTTCAGCCTCTATCCACTTGGAGAAGTAATCAGTCATAGCAAGCATGAATACTTTTCCACCAGGTGCTTTAGGAAGCTTTCCAACTATATCCATTCCCCATCTCATGAATGGCCAGGAAGAGGATATAGGATGCAAGAGCTTTGCCGGTTGGTGAAGGATATTACTATGTCTCTGACAAGGATCACACTTCTTAGCATAATCCACAGCATCCTTCTTCATTGTAGGCCAATAGTATCCTGTCCTCAGGATCCTTGAGAATAATGCCATGCCCCCAGTGTGGTTTCCACAATCTCCTTCATGAAAATCCTTTAGGACTTATTGGATTTCAGGATCCTCAATTCATCTTAGATATGGTCCTGCAAGAGATCATTTATATAATATGTTATTCAATATTGTAAATTGAGATACCTTAATTTTGAAAGCCCTGGAGTTTTCTCCTTTAGGAATCTCTCCATGTTAGATATATCTCATGATTGGAAGGATCCATGATCTTGAATGGGATTGTGTATCATCTGTAGGGACAATAGCAGAATCCTCTCCCATCTCCATGGCTACATGATCCTCAATAGCAGGGGTTAGGATGTGGATAATAGGGATCTTGATATCCTCCAGGATCTTCAAGGATGATCCTAGATTGGCTAATGCATCAGCCTCTGCATTCTCTTCCCTTGGTACCTAAAGGAAACAAAAGAGAGTGCCAATTCTTTGACTATCTCTAAATATTTGATAAGCTTTTCACCTTTAACAGCATAGGATCCATTAAAGTGATTAGTGATTTATAATGAATCTACATGTACCTCAAGATACTTGATCCTCATATGCTTGGCAATTTGCAAACCAGCTATCAAGGCTTCATATTTAGCCTCATTATTAGTAGTTTGAAACTCACAAGCTATGGAGTGGGGTATTATGTCCCCCTGTGGCGATTATAGTAGTATTCCAAGTCATGTTCCTTTGACATTAGAGGCTCCATCAGTGAAGAGTATCCAAGGATCCTTAGTTTCTTCAAGCTGTTGGACTTCTAACTCAGCTTCCTTTTGCAAGTCACTACTGAAATCTGCCACAAAGTCAGCTAAGGCCTGGGATTTAATGGCAGTTCTAGGCTCATATCTTATATCATAAGCACTAAGCTTCACTGCCCACTTAGCCATCCTTCCTGACATTTCAGGTTTCCTGAGAACATTCTTAATTGGAAAATTAGTCTTAACAATAATGGCATGAGTCTCAAAATAATGTCTTAAATTAGTAGATGCCATAATTAATGCAAGTATAAGTTTCTCTAAGTGTGAATACCTGGATTCAGCATCAAGTAAACTCTTACTTACATAATAAACAGGATGTTGTGTACCTTGGTGATCCTTAACAAGGACCGCACTTACTGCTTTTGAGGAAACTGCTAGGTATAAAGATAATATATCCCCCTTTTCTGGTTTCATCAAAGCGGGGGCTGAGGATAGGTAATCCTTAAGAGCTTTGAGGGCACTTTCATGCTTCTCAGTCCATTCAAATTTCTTGTTCTTCCTCAGGATGTCATAGAATTCCTTGCACTTTTCTGAGGATTTGGATATGAACCTGTTCAAGGCTGTAACAACTCTCATCAAAAGTCATATTTATTAAATTAATTTGTCCAATAGGAAACCCTAATTGAGACACCCAAGTGATTCTGTATAAACCCTAAAATTTTCAGAATTTTCAGAATCAGGATCAGGGCCCCTAAAACTGAGGGGGGGGGTAAGCCCTAGTTACGATTATCTTAAAATCTCGTTGTCAAAAACGAATTTTGAGAAAATGTCAACTCAGCAAGCCTACACACACGGGGCTACTCTATAAATAGGGTGTAACCCTTACGGACCGTAAGGGATTAGGCTTACGGTCCGTAAGCAAGGTAAAATTCGTGTATAAATAGTGGACTTTGGGACTTGCATTCTGGAGTTGAAACGACGAAGAAATTCGTTATATGCACTGAGTTACGTTCTGTTTACTATCAAAACACACACGGATCACAAATCGTCGCCGCAATCAGGGTAATAACTCGATCGCTGATACGATTCAATGTCCGATCGATTAAACTATCCAATGGATGTTTAAGTGCTGCCCACATTAGGGTTTATGCTTTGTCATTCGTTGTTAATTCAATGGATGTTTAAGTATCGCACTTTGTCATTCGATGTGAGGGTTTAATCTCGTGAGTTATCGTAAATGCTGTATTAAGTTACTAACCGAATTGTGTGCCTGTTATTAATTTAGGTTAAAAGGCTAATCAGTAGGCTAGGCTCTGCTCAATTAAATCTGCAATGTGAGTCATTCTTTTTTTATCAAATTACTTTCAAAATCATGTTTATTTCAAAGTTATAATTACAGGGATTAAGTCTTTGTAATCACCAAATTACAGCCAGTATGTGGGGTTTTGTATACATTACTTGATAACCGTCACTATTGGACAAAGAGTTAGCCAATGAGTGATATGACCATAGTCACAGACTCCATTGGACAATGAGGTTACCGATGGATGGTCGAGTGACAAATACTGTGGGTAGTTGGTTTGATATCTGGAAACATTGTAATCTCTCTTAATACTGTAAATTATAACAAACGAGTCGTTTAAGTAAAATGAATGATTCACTCAGTATTTCCCGCTGACAAAACCTTTTTCAAACATGTTTCAGGTGATCTGTTGTGATCCAGGAAAAGTGCCGAGAAGCACTACAAGCTTAAGGAAGTGGCTCAATATAAAATAAAGAAATATGTTTTGTAAAAATAAAAGATTTCTCCGTGAAATCTTATGATTGTAAATTACCGGGATTTTATCCCGCGTTGTGAAATAAAATAATCGGGAAATTGCAGTTTTTAAAAGATCCTGGTAAAATCTTCCGCTGTTAAATAAATACCACGGGATTTTCTGTCCCGCGGCTCCTGAAACGGGTCAAACCGGGTCGGGGGCCGTGACAGAAATAAGGTGGTATCAGAGCCACTGATTTAAGCCAATTACGTGATTATGTGTTTTATTAATTGAATATTTGTGTACAGTATGGGTAAGCAAAAGTTGTCAAACATCTATCTTAAATTAGATAGGTCATCCAACGAGAAGGGAAGTTCATCCCAAAACAAATCCTCAAACCAGTCTGTAATTCCTGATGAAGGAATATTTGTGCGAAAGGCACAATATAAGGAACCACTTTCTCCTAGTAAAAGAAGTCTGATTATTAGGAAAAGTAAAGAGAAAATAAAGAAATCCCGAGAAAAGAAGATTAAACAGGAAACCCAGGAATTAACCAATAAATCACCTTGGGAGGACAAGTTAGATGAGAAATGGGCAGATCTTTATATGCTAGCTACTGTAGCAATTAATGCAAATCTTTAAATAATTTTACCCAAGTCTTAGCACTTTTATTAACTACAATCCAGAAACCTTATTCAGTAAATAAATAAATTTACAATAAAACCTTGGGTGTTTTTATTGTTTTGTAGTTAACCTGTCTGAAATAATATTAAAAGGCTTTCTATGAAATTTTGTTATAAGATTTTAACTTAGTAATTGTGTGTATTTTGCATAACAGCATGAGTGACTTGTCTGACGCCCTTCAGAATTTAAATCTCTATCCGGTAAAAATAGAGGTTTCCAGAGATTTCAATAGGTATATACCAGACATAGAAGAACCTATAGAATTCAACGCTTCACCTCTCGAGAAACCCAAGCCTAAGAAAATGGAAATTGGGGAAAGCTCTAGGCAAATTGAGGGGTTACCATCTCAGGAAGAGCTAGATTTTATATTGGCAAGCTATGATACTATTAAGCCTGTTAATAAAAATGCTTTTACTCATCCTATTGAAACTCAACTCCCTATAAACTTAGAACCAGCAATCCCAGAACCTATAATCCACACCCAACCTCTGGGAATGGATGAATGGTGGACGAATGATTGGCAATTCCAAAACTTGCTCAACAGTCTTTATTCCTTTCTTCCTCAATTTGACCCAGAACCTATACCTAATCCACCAATGAGTAATGAGAATTTAGCTGAACTCCGCCACTTTGGCGAAGAGTTAATGGATGCAGGAAATAGGATCAGGGAAGTAGGAGAACAGATCTCCTGGAAGTATGATGAGAGGGAGCGCCGTTACTAAAATATTAGCTGACGAGGGATAAGGGGTTTATGGGAAACTGTGGTTGTAAAATAAATAAGTAGAATATAGTTGATGAAATAACTTAAAATAAAACTTTGTAAATAGTGTGTATTGATGCATACTATATAAAAATGGGAATCGAGAAATCAATAGTTTTGGCTATATGTGTGTATGTGAAATTTGCATGATTATTTGTGTATAATTGTTATTTAATTGATACTAATAAAATTATATATATTAATGATCAGATGGAAAACGTTAATAATGAACCAGTTAATGAAGTAAACCAATCCGAGCAACACCAGGAGGATCAATTTCTAAATAGGCAGGATATAGAAAATATTGTTGCTCAGTGAATAGCCAATGCTATTCCAGCAATAGTTGCTGCTGTTAGAAATCCAATCGAACCTCAAATCGATCCTAGCAAATGCATTTCTGAAGATAACTTCAGTAATAGCGTAAATGGAGGCGGTAATAATCACGATGATAATCCACGGCAAGCTCCGCTCCCTAAGAAAATGAAAGCTGCAACTCCTGGTTGCACTTACAAAGAATTTCTTGCTTGCAAACCCGCTGAATTTGCAGGCAATGAAGGAGCGACTGCGGCACTGCGTTGGTTAGAGAAAACCGAGGCAGTGATTACAATAAGTAAGTGTGCCAAGGACGATCAGGTCATGTACGCGTCAAATCTTTTTAAAGAAGGGGCGCTAGTATGGTGGAACACGGTGTTACAAGCAAAAGGAAGGAAGATGGCATATGCAATGAACTGGGAAGAATTTAAGAGTCTTGTAGAAAGAAAATTCTGTCCCGAGTATGAAAAAGATCAAATGGCAAATAAGTTCTTAAACCATCGAATGATGGGTGTAGATTGTCGCGGTTATACTTCGACATTCTTTGAATATGCTACAGTGGTACCAACACTGGCTTCGCCAGAACCGGTACTCATTTCTCGCTATATTTGGGGATTGATTGGTGAAATCCGCAACATCGTTAAAGCTGCGAGACCTCGTACGATTGACGATGCAATGGAATTAGCCAACACCCTAACTGATGAACTGGTACGCACAAGAGATGAAAACAGGAAGAAGGAATTGGCTCAGAAAATTACCCAAGGCTTTCGTACGGGTAATAATAAAGCTTCAAGAGAAGAGGAACAAGGCAATCTTCAAATCCGCCATTCTGCAGGAATTGCAGAAAGAAACATTTTGGAAGATGTAGTGTAACCTGCAATTTTTGTAAAATGGTAGGACATCGTGAAGAAAACTGCAGGAAGAAAACCATAACCTGCTTTAACTATGGAGAAGCGGGACATTTCAGAACAGAATGTCCTAAATTGATCAAACCAACAGACAACAAAGCCAAGACAGCCGACGGAGTTACTAAGAAGAGTGTTCGAGCCTTCCAGTTAACTACTCAGGAAGCCGAGATGATTCCAGATGTAATAGCTGGTACGTTCCTAGTTCACAACGTATATGCAAAAGTATTATTTGACTCTGGTGCAAACCAAAGTTTTATCAATACTTCATTCTGCCAAGCTCTTAACTTACCCTTAAACAAACTTAGGCAGATTTTTACAGTCGAAACGGCAGACGGAAATTCTGTTAGCATAGATAAAATTTTGCAAAAGGAAAATATAGAACTCTCAGGTCATAAATTCTTTGCAAACCTATTACCTATGAAATTAGCCGAATTTGATGTTGTGTTAGGAATGGATTGGCTAGTAGCCAACCATGCTCGAATTCTTTGTGATCAGAATTCCATAGAAATTCGTGCACCTACCGGAGAAGTAATCATGATTACAGGAGATAAACCACGTAAGCCCATGAAGTTCATATCAGTAATGAAAGTTGCTAGTTATGAACGAAAGGAAGGAATAGTATATATGATTTCAGTAATCATTAGTACTAAGGGTAAAGAACTTAAGGAGATTCCTGTAGTCTCCGAATACCCAGAGGTATTTCCAGAAGATTTACCAGGGTTACCACCAGATAGGGAGGTAGAATTTAGAATTCATCTAATTCCCGGAACTATACCGATAGCCAAGGCACCTTATCGGTTAGCACCCACAGAAATGTTAGAACTGAAAAAGCAATTAGATGAATTACTAAGTAAAGGTTTCATACAACCTAGTTCATCCCCGTGGGGAGCACCAGTGTTGTTTGTAAAAAAGAAGGACGGTTCAATGAGAATGTGTATTGATTATAGAGAATTGAATAAGGTTACAATTAAGAATCGATACCCATTACCTAGGATTGATGATCTTTTCGATCAACTTCAGGGGGCTAGATATTTTTCTAAGATAGATTTACGCTCCGGATATCATCAATTAAAGGTACAAGAAGAATACATACCTAAAACTGCTTTCAGAACTAGGTATGGTCATTATGAGTTTACAGTCATGCCCTTTGGGTTAACGAATGCACCTGCATCATTGATGGACATGATGAATAGGATCTGTAAACCGTATTTGGATAAATTTGTAATTGTTTTCATAGACGATTGATGTGTGTAAAATGCAACATATAAATTACATCAAATGAGGCATAAAACTAACCCCTTTTTAGTACTAATGTTGGAAAAAGTGTGCTTTTGTCTTCCTTTTGTATTTTCAGGACCAAATGAGCTTAATTGAACAAAAGGAACAAATATACAGCCAAATCTTACATAAATACAAAGAAAGGGAATAAACGTGGCATGCCCGACCCCTCGACAACATCTCCCAAGGCAAAAAACAAGAAGAAAGCTGAGCATGGGGCTGTGCCCAGCTGAACACGGGTTGTGCCCAGCTGAACACGGGGCGTGCCCAGTGGACACGGGGCCGTGCTCAGCGAGCACGGGGCCGTGTCCGGGGTGGTCAGCCCTGGCACAAAAGACAAACCTGTAGAAGCTTCTATTGCCCACCACGGGGCCGTGCTCAGCGGACACAGGGCCGTGGTCAACTATAAGATTCGCACAATCCAGGCAAATCTTCATAGTACAAAGATTCTTCTGCACACGGGGTCGTGCTCAGCGGACACGGGGGCGTGGTCAACTAATAAGACAACGCTGCATTAAATGAAGAAAGAGAGGATGTGGACACGGGGCCGTGCCCACTGGACACGGGGCCGTGCCCGAGCTTCTGTTCAGCCTATAAATAGGAGTGCTTGGCTCAAGCTCAAACCATCCCTTGGCACACCACCTCTCTCACACTTCACCCACCACCCACCACCACCATAACACCATCATCCATTGTCCATCGTAGAGTGTGTGAGTCGTCTCGGGATCCAAGATTGATCGTAAGAGTTCTTGACAATCAAGGCCATGTTTGCCTAAGTCTCTTACATCACTTGGTGAAGACAAAGTGTCTAGTGTAATACTTTTTATTTCTAATCTTTTGCACTTTTTACTTGGTTTTGTATTAATGACTTTAATAACTAGTTGCTTATGTTGAAGGTGATCTTTCCTTATCGTTTGTCCGTGGTGTCTTGGCATTATTTTACTGTCTATATAAAATAAAAGATTTTCACCATTCATATCTCCACGGTCTATATGGAGGTATGTTGGCTACCTGGTCGGGGGTTAAGGGAACGGTTTGGTAAAGGTCTTGCCATTGTTCAGCGTTTAGAGGTCCTGCAATGGACCTGGGTTAAATTTAGTAGGACCTCCTTTAATACTTAACGGTATTGGATGGCGGGGGTCCAAACTCTTTGATCCCCTCATAAGTTAACTACTATTAATACTATAACCCGGCTATTTAGGACTGTATCCCTGCTGACTCAGACTACTTAGTCGAGGGTAACGTCACCTCCAAAAGAGGGGCCTACCATAATTTGCATTAATAACTTAATTAATTATCTTCCAATAATCCACCCTTTAGGATTGTATCCTTGCTGACTCAAACTACTGGGGTGAGGGTAACGTCACCTTCAAAAGAGGGGCCTACTACAATAACTAAGATAATCTCTTAAATATGTGCAAAAGTGCGGAAATAATCAAAGGTTATACTAGATACGAGTCGGAACCAAGTGATTCATCTTGTCTATCTGTTTTTCTTTTTATTTTATTTTTCAGCATTTAGTTAGTTTTTATTTTTCTTAGTTAAAAACATTTTTCTAAACTTTTTATTTTGATTAGACGTTGAGGATAAACTGGTACTAAAAGCTCTTGTGTCCTTGGACGACCTCGGTATCTTGCCAACACTATACTACGCTCACGATGGGTGCACTTACCCATATGTGTGTTTAGTGTTAGTAAAATATCGTGTTTTATAAATTTAAAACTTGGCTAAAAATAAGTGTTAAAGGGGCTTAAAATATACACCTAATATATATAACACTTCACACGCATCAACGATATACTTATTTATTCAAAAAGTCAGAACGAACATTGTCAACACTTGCAAGCACTCTTAACTTTGTTAAGAAAAGAAAAATTGTACGCCAAATTCTCGAAGTGTGAATTTTGGTTACAAGAAGTGAAATTCTTAGGACACATGGTAAATCATGAAGGTATTCATGTAGATCCTGCTAAGATAGAGGCAATTACCAAATGGAAGGTTCCACAATCTGCAATGGAAATTAGAAGTTTTATAGGTTTAGCTGGATACTATAGACGGTTTATTAAGGATTTTTCCAAAATAGCTATACCATTAACTAAGCTAACCTGTAAAGCAGTTAAGTTTGAATGGGGACCTAAACAAGAAGAAGCCTTTAGGATCTTGAAACAGAAATAAACTAATGCTCCAATCCTAGCTTTGCCAGAAGGAACAGAAGATTTTGAAGTTTACTGTGACGCTTCAAAATTAGGATTTGGATTTGTGCTTATGCAACGCAAGAAGGTAATTGCGTATGCCTCAAGACAATTGAAAAAGCACGAAGAAAACTATACGACTCATGATTTAGAATTATGAGCCGTAATTTTTGCCTTTAAGATTTGGAGACATTATCTGTACGGAAGTAAATTTACTATCTATACAGATCATAAAAGTCTAAGATATTTATTTGGGCAAAAAGAGTTAAACATGAGGCAAAGGAGATGGATGGAAATCCTAAGTGACTACGACTGTGATATTCAATATCATGAAGGAAAGGCAAATGTAGTTGCAGACGCCTTAAGTCATAAGTACCATGAGAAACAACGACGAGTTCGTGCTCTTAGGTTAAATCTACAATTAGATTTAATGGAACAATTGAAGAATGTTCAAGAAATAGCAATTAAGGATGATGATGAAGGAATGAAAGGATACTTAAAAGAATTAGAACAAGGAGCTGATGGAATTTGGAGATTCCACAAAAGTAGAATTTGGGTACCTAAGCAGGGGGAATTAAGAAATAAGATTTTAGAAGAAGCTCATAAATCTAGGTATACCATGCACCCAGGAAACAATAAAATGTACCAAGATTTAAGAAATAATTTCTGGTGGATAGGCATGAAGAAGGATATAGCTAGATATGTTTCTAAGTGTCTTACTTGTTCACAAGTTAAGGCAGAACACCAGAAACCTTCAGGTCTACTACAACAATTAGAAATGCCTGTATGGAAATGGGAACTCATAACAATGGATTTTGTTACCAAGTTACCCAAAACCAGAAAAGGTAATGATGCGATTTGGGTAATTGTGGATCGATTAACCAAATCTGCTCACTTTCTACCTATGAAAGAAACCTTTAGCATGGAAAGATTGGCAAAGTTGTATGTAGATGAAGTCGTATCCTTACATGGAGTTCCACTCTCCATTGTATCAGATAGGGATAGTCATTTCACTTCTCACTTTTGGACGAGTTTCCAAGAAGCTATGGGAACTCGACTAAACCTAAGCACTGCATATCATCCTCAAACAGACGGGCAAAGTGAAAGGACGATCCAAACTATAGAAGACATGCTCCGAGCATGTGTGATAGATTTTGGTGGAAATTGGGACGATCACTTACCTCTGATCGAATTCTCCTATAACAATAGTTATCATTCAAGTATTGAAACTGCCCCATTCGAGGCACTGTATGGAAGAAAATGCAGAACTCCAGTTTGTTGGGCAGAAATAGGAGAAAGTCAATTATCAAGTCCGGAGATAGTGCAAGAAACGACCGACAAGATTACACAAATCAAGGAAAGGCTGAAGACGGCCAGAGATCGCCAGAAGAGTTATGCAGATAATAGACGAAAGCCATTGGAGTTTCAAGTTGGAGACCAGAGGAATTAGCTGGAGTACATGATGTATTTCATGGAAAGAAGTAGTCCGATTCGGTAAGAAAGGAAGGCTAAGTCCCAGATACGTAGGACCATTCCCAGTGATCCAACGTATAGGACCAGTTGCTTATCGTTTACAACTACCAGAGGAATTAGCTGGAGTACATGATGTATTTCATGTATCCAATCTCAAGAAATGTCTATCAGACGAATCCCTGGTAATACCTCTCCAAGATATAGAGGTAAACGAAAAGTTAAAATTTGTTGAGAAACCTCTTCAGATAGAAGACAGAAAAGTGAAGTTTCTCAAGCACAAACGACTAGTACTAGTTAAAGTAAAGTGGGATTCAAAAAGAGGAGCTGAATACACTTGGGAGCTGGAATCAGAGATGAAGCGAAAGTATCCTCAATTATTCCAGTAAATCTCGAGGACGAGATTTTTATTAAGGTGGGGAGGATGTAACAACTCTCATCAAAAGTCATATTTATTAAATTAATTTGTCCAATAGGAAACCCTAATTAAGACACCCAAGTGATTCTGTATAAACCCTAAAATTTTCAGAATTTTCAGAATCAGGATCAGGGCCCCTAAAACTCAGGGGGGGTAAACCCTAGTTATGATTATCTTAAAATCTCGTTATCAAAAACGAATTTTGAGAAAATGTCAACTCAGCAAGCCTACACACACACGGGGCTACTCTATAAATAGGGTGTAACCCTTACGGACCGTAAGGGATTAGGCTTACGGTCCGTAAGCAAGGTAAAATTCGTGTATAAATAGTGGACTTTGGGACTTGCATTCTGGAGTTGAAACGACGAAGAAATTCATTATATGCACTGAGTTACGTTCTGTTTACTATCAAAACACACACGGATCACAAATCGTCGCCGCAATCAGGGTAATAACTCGATCGCTGATACGATTCAATGTCCGATCGATTAAACTATCCAATGGATGTTTAAGTGCTGCCCACATTAGGGTTTATGCTTTGTCATTCGTTGTTAATTCAATGGATGTTTAAGTATCGCACTTTGTCATTCGATGTGAGGGTTTAATCTCGTGAGTTATCGTAAATGCTGTATTAAGTTACTAACCGAATTGTGTGCCTGTTATTAATTTAGGTTAAAAGGCTAATCAGTAGGCTAGGCTCTGCTCAATTAAATCTGCAATGTGAGTCATTTTCTTTTTATCAAATTACTTTCAAAATCATGTTTATTTCAAAGTTATAATTACAGGGATTAAGTCTTTGTAATCACCAAATTACAGCCAGTATGTGGGGTTTTGTATACATTACTTGATAACCGTCACTATTGGACAAAGAGTTAGCCAATGAGTGATATGACCATAGTCACAGACTCCATTGGACAATGAGGTTACCGATGGATGGTCGAGTGACAAATACTGTGGGTAGTTGGTTTGATATCTGGAAACATTGTAATCTCTCTTAATACTGTAAATTATAACAAACGAGTCGTTTAAGTAAAATGAATGATTCACTCAGTATTTCCCGCTGACAAAACCTTTTTCAAACATGTTTCAGGTGATCTGTTGTGATCCAGGAAAAGTGCCGAGAAGCACTACAAGCTTAAGGAAGTGGCTCAATATAAAATAAAGAAACATGTTTTGTAAAAATAAAAGATTTCTCCGTGAAATCTTATGATTGTAAATTACCGGGATTTTATCCCGAGTTGTGAAATAAAATAATCAGGAAATTGCAGTTTTTAAAAGATCATGGTAAAATCTTCCGCTGTTAAATAAATACCACGGGATTTTCTGTCCCGCGGCTCCTGAAACGGGTCAAACCGGGTCGGGGGCCGTGACAAAGGCTGCGATCCTGCCTGTCAATCTTTGCACATCCTTAGCATTGGCAGAAGATTTGATATTCACAATAGCCTTAATCTGCTCTGGACTTGCTTCAATGCCCCTCTTTGTCACCATATAGCCTAAGAATTTACCTGCTTTAACACCAAAATGACACTTGGAAGGATTTAGTTTCATATTAAATTTATCAAGGATATTGAATGCTTCCTCCAAGTCTTTAAGGTGATCCTCAGCTTTCTTGGACTTAACCACCATGTCATTTATATAGACTTCCATAGTGTGTCCAATTTGTTCCTTGAACATCATATTGACTAGCCTTTGATAAGTAGCACCTGCATTCCTTAGTCCAAATGGCATAGCAATATAACAATATATACCAGTTGGGGTCATAAAGGCTGTATCCTCTTGATCAGATGGTTCCATCTGAATTTGTTGAAATCCAGATGAAGCATCCATAAAAGTCAACAACTCATGACCCGCGGTAGCATCCACCATGGAGTCAATGTGGGGTAATGGGAAAGGATCCTTGGGACATGCCTTGTTTAAATCAGTAAAATCGACACATACCCTCCACTTTCCATTTTTCTTTTGAACAACAACCACATTGGCTAGCCACCTTGGATACTTAACCTCTCTTATCATACCTGCCCGAAGTAGATTATCTACCTCCTCCTGGATAATAGCATTCCTTTCAGGTGCAAACTTCCTTCTTTTTTGATGAATTGGCTTGAATGACCTGTCAATGCCGAGTTTATGAGTAATTATATCTTTAGATATACCTGTCATGTCTTCATGCTTCCAGGCAAAGGTAGTTTTCCTTCTTTTAAGGAAGGATACTATATCCTGTTTAATGTCGCTAAGGATCCCTGATCCTATAAAGATCTTGGATTCAGGATCATGAGGATCCATGAGGATTTCTTTTACATCCTGCTCTCTTGCTTCCAAGACATCTCTTGAAGGATACTTTAATTGCTATTGCTCCCTTGGTCTTGAGGCTGGCTTCATTGATGAGGTATAGCAATTCTTAGCTTCTTGTTGATCACTCTCAATTTTCACCACTCCCCATGGACTAGGAAGCTTTACGCATTGATGATATGTGGATGGGACTGCCTTCATATCATGTATCCGCGGCCTGCCAAGGATAACATTACAACATGATAAGCAATCTATAATACAAAATTTTTTTATAAGAATGAAGTCCTTCAATATAGATGGGAAGTTTGATGTCCCCCAATGTATTCTTGGTTTCTCCACTGAATCCCACAAGTACTGAGGATCTTGGGACAATGTCTGATTCAGGGATGTTCATTTTCTTGAGGACATCAAGCTGGATGATGTTTACTGAGCTTCCTCCATCTATCAGGATCCTGCGGACAAAATGGTTAGAAATAAATAAGGTAATAACAAGACCATCATGATGAGGATCCTGGACATCAACACGATCATCCTCATCAAAGGTTATGACTTTAGCCTGGGTAACAATGGAGGTCCAGATGGGTCTGTCTCCATTATCCATCTTGGTTTCCTTAGCATGTCTTTTGGCTGCTGAAAAGGAGGTACCACAAATGTCTGATCCACCAGATATGAAGTTTATAACTTGTGCGTCTGCTGGAGGAGCAGGAGCCCTTTCCGGGATCCTTTCAGGATCCTGGATCCTTGACTTCTTTCGTCCCAAAAGCTCCTTCAAATGCCCCTTGCTTAACAAGTAACCAATTTCCTTTCTAAGTGCAATACACTCTTCAGTGAGATGCCCGAAATCCTCATGATATGCACACCACTTGGACTTATCCTTTGTAGCAGCTGGTTTATCACTTTTTCTCGGCCACCTAGCTTTCTCACCTAGATTCTGCATTGCAAGAATTAGTTCATTGTTATCAACAGAAAAACAGTATTCAGAAATGGGAGGATAATCCTCATCATCCTCTTCCTGTTCCACTGCATGCACGTTCTGGTTATCAGATTTGTTGTAGGACTTTGATTTGTTGTTCCTGACGTAGGATCCTTGCTTTTCCTGTTTTGAGGATCCTGTCAGTCTTTCCTGGATCCTTTTATCATCCTCTAATCGGATGAATCTAAGGGCCCTGGTTCTTACTTCATCAAGATTCCTGCAAGGGGTCATGACAAGATCATCATAGAATAATGAATCCCTAAGCAATCCCATTTTAAAGGCTTCTACAGCCGTAGCAATATCCAGGTTAGGAATGTCTAAGGATTCTTTACTAAACTTAGTGATGTAATCTCTAAGTGATTCATTTTGACCTTGTGTTACCCTATAAAGATCACTAGTTATGTCACACCCTGGCTTTTGCGGAAGCGTGGGTTTAATTGGTGTGACTTCTTAATACCATAGCAACATTCACAACAATGCTATATGATAAAATACGGGATGTTCATCCATTAAAATAGTTTAGAAAATGCGCAACATATTGTTTTAAAATCTCAATCCCAAAACATATTACAAAACGTGACTTGTTTAAAATGAGTTCATAAGACTTAACGAAGAACTACCAACAAAACGAGGATTTAAGACATGCAACCCATACAGGAATGAGTCGCACTTCCAAAACCCTATGACCCTGGATGACATCCTTATCTAGTACGCAGCTAACATGCATCACTTGCCAGATCCTATTCATTCCCTGAAATACATGTAATTTGAAAAAGTTAACAAAAAGTTGAGCGAGTTCATGTGTAAGTGAGTATATAAAAGCCTTTAAAATGTCTGTAAAAGTAAAAGTCCCTGGTATGTAGCAATTAAGGAAAAACCTGATCACCATTGGGTTGCAAGACCAATAGTATGTGTGAATTGATGCAGGAAGACTCAAACCTAGCAAATTTGTCTCCGGTATGAAGACATAGTCACCACTATGGGCCGCCCCGGCCTCATGGGTGTGGGCTCGCTACACCCAAATAGATCTATCACTCATGTCCCGTGGTCCTACAATGAGGATTATTGGCCTTAAGCGTTGTACCCACCACTCACATGATCGCGTAGTAAAAACCCTCCTTAAGCTAACCATACCATAAACAATGTCTGTATAAGTCTGTAAATGTCTGTAAATGTCTGTAACATGTATTTCACCCCCGAAATGTAAAACTGAAAATAGTTAAGAGAAAAGGGGGGGGGGGACATGAACTCACTGTAGTGCGTCTTGTACCGAATCTCAAACTCTGTCTGCTACACGACAACCTACACGTACTAATGTCTATTAGACGAACGGGCCGTGCCTTGGCTTAGAGTTTAATGTTTAGAGTTGTGTTACTTATATTGATTCGCGTGATAAATATTTGTGCGTTCAATGTTCTAGTAAATTTTAGTCTTAGAAAGCAAACATTTACTAAGTGTTATAATTTTCGGAAAATTTCGCCATAGCCTCCTTTGTAAATAGAGGTGTCCATGCTTAAGAGCATATCATTTTCTTTTACAAATATCTCGTAGAGTGTTCCCACATAACCAACCCGACAATCATACATGCAATGCCCTATTTACGTCTTTTCAGCTTTATTCATCAAAACTGGACTGTTTTTGAGTATTTAAATAAAATAGTTAACCTTTTCCAAAAATTCTCAAATTTTTACAGAATGTCATATGTAATCCAAAATTTATTGTGTAAAAATTTCGGGGACCAGTTCATTACCAATTTTATATAAAAATTCTTTTACCCGACTGCAATCAGATTTGTTACTTTCTGATTGCAGTTTTACGGACAAATTCACTAAAAATCAACCGTAAGTCCGATCGACGAAATTCTAGTTGGAGGGTCACGGAAACAACAGTGACCACCTACGGTAAAAATCCCATGAGCTGATTCTACTCAGGTTTCAAGTTTTGACTCCGAATACGACACACTTTTTCAGCAGGAAAATTTCAGCTTGAGCTGCTGTCTTAAAATAATTCTTTAAAAATAGTAAACGACCTCGAAAAATTACGATTCCAGTGCCATTTGTTCGGTTATTCAAAAATACATAATTTAGACTCCAGAAATTCAGTTTTTCGATTTAAAATGACCTAGTTACAGCCTGTTGAAGTTGGATGGAAATTTCAATCAGCATGTTTATTTCAGGTTTAGTGTTTCTAAAAGCATGTTAGCAAGGGCCCTAACCATGATTTATCAATAACTTAATGATTCAGTACCATGCATGCATTCACCAAACTCAAACCAACCTGATAACATCATCATGCAAACCTTTTTATGTATGATTTTATGTACGGTTCCAAGTTCATATTTTTAGTGTTTTAGCTTCTTGTGATTTATCAACATCATCCTACTATGAATCATAACGAATAACAAGATGAAACAAGGGTGTGGAGGGACTTACTACTAGCACAAGGCTAGGATAAAAATATGGAATAAGGATGAAGAGATAATGAAGATGAAGCAAGCAAACAAGTCTCTTGAAGCTTCACAAACTTGCAACTCCCTTGAATCACCCTTGAAGCTTTGAGTGAACCTTAGGAATGGATGACAATGGAGATTTGAGGGTGGTGATGGGGGTGGAGGTTCTTGAGCCGAGAAAGAGAGAGAGAGAAGTGAGGTGAGAGAGTGAAGGGTCTTGATTGGGTTAAGTAGATGGCTTGGAGGCTAAGTGTCATGAGTGCACATATTTTGTGCAATGCAACAAGTAAACAATCCCTTAGAACCATCACAAATCATATGTCATGATTAAGATTCTTGGGTGGGGTCCATGAGGGCTGAAAATCAGTGGGGGGGGGGGTAATATGAAAAATTTTGGTAATTAGTAGGTAAGTATATAAGAGGTTAAGGGTATTTCTAGAATAGTGGGTGTAGGACATGTTTCTATAGTGTGTGGAGATTTATTGTGACCATGATTATTTAAGGATAATAAAATAATGTTTCTGACAAAATTTTGGTGTCCCGGGTAATGTCCGGTTGTTCGGTTACGTATCGTTCCGTTAAAGCGTTTAATTGTACCGTATAGTGTCTTTTATGCATCCTTTTGTAATGAAAACATTCCTGGCACTTAGGAAAGTATACAGGACCACTCTGCCATAATTGTGTATAATAAAATGCTGAATTTTATAAAAGGAAGCAGAATTCTGTATTTAAAGTGTGTTTTAGGCACTTCCCGGCATTATATCTATCACCTAATGACGCAGTCTTATGGTCTTCACTTCCCTACACTCCAAACCAGTGTAGTGCTCTATCCCTGGCTCATACTGGCCATAACAACATTGTCTGTCTATGTGCTGGTATTGTCAGCATTATTTCTGAATCAACCGTTCAGTGTGTTAACTGTGCTGAGTGCATCAAATATGTCACTAATGTCGGTGTGTAATGAATGGAGTGACTGTATAAAATATGATGCATGTATATATGATGTAGAATCATAGAGCTGTTTAAATTGTCAGTTGTAATCAAGCACAGTCATTAAGCACGTAATTAAGATTAATTAATTTGTACAGTACCTGAAATTTTGAGGGTTGTCACATTCTCCCCCCGTTAAGAAAATTTCGTCCCGAAATTTTAGGTCCTACGCCTAGTTGCAGGGGTCTTAGGAAATAAATGTGGGTACTTGGCCTTCATACGATCCTCACGTTCCCACGTGAATTCTGGCCCATGTCTAGCATTCCATCGAACCTTGACGAGCTTGACACTGCTCCTGCGTGTTTTGTTAATCTTCCAATCAGTGACCTCAACAGGTTCTTCAACAAAGTGGAGTGTGTCGTCGACGTGAACTTCGTCAGTAGGAATGACAACGGTGTGTTGAGTTGGACTCTTTTTCAGGTTCGATACATGGAATGTATCATGAACACCATTGAGTTCAGCAGGCAGGTCCAACTTGTATGCTACAAGCCCAATCCTTTGAAGGATTTTGAAAGGGCCAATGTAACGCGGATTCAATTTCCCATGCTTCCCAAAGCGTGCCACACCCTTCCAGGGTGAAACCTTTAACAAAACCATATCCCCATTTTGATATTCCACGGACTTCCTGTTTGGATTTGCATAGGCTTTTTGTCTGTCGCGAGCTGCCTCGATGCGTTTTCGAATTTGCGCAATCTTGTCTGTCGTCTCTTGGACGATTTCGGGACCAGCGAGCTGCCTATCACCTGCATCAGCCCAGCATAGTGGTGATCGACACTTGCGTCCGTAAAGAGCTTCAAATGGTGCGGCTCCAATACTTATGTGGTAGCTGTTGTTGTACGAAAATTCGACCAATGGTAAATGGTTATCCCAGCTACCACCTAGATCCATTACACATGCTCTCAGCATGTCCTCCAATGTCTGAATAGTTCTTTCACTTTGGCCATCAGTTTGCGGATGAAATGCAGTGCTCAGATTCAACTGCGATCCAAAAGCTTCTTGGAAGGATTGCCAAACTCTCGATACAATTCTCCCATCTCTATCTGAGATAATTGAGAGAGGCACTCCATGACGTGCCACGATCTCTCGCATGTAAATCTCCGCAAGTTTACTCGTGTTGTCTTTTTCTTTGATCGGCAAGAAGTGTGCAGACTTTGTTAGACGGTCAACTATTACCCAGATCGTGTCATGGCCCTTGGGTGTCTTTGGCAGTTTCGTTATGAAGTCCATAGAAATTTGTTCCCATTTCCATTTGGGTATTTCAGGTTGCTGCAGGAGACCTGAAGGTTTTTGGTATTCGACCTTTACCTTGGCGCACGTTAAGCACTTGTTAACATATACCGCAACATCGCCTTTCATCCTTGGCCACCAATAGAAATCCTTAAGATCTTGGTACATTTTATCCGCTCCTGGATGAATTGAGTACCGTGACTTGTGAGCTTCATCAAAAATGACCTTTCTCAATCCACCAAACAGGGGAACCCAAATCCGTTTCATGAAGCACAGAGTTCCTTCCTCGTTTGGTATCAACTGCTTCTCCATCCCACGGAGGTATTCATCCTCGATATTCCTTTCTTTGAGAGCTTCTCTTTGTGCGGTACGAATGCGCAAAGAGAGGTCCGTCTGGACGATCATTTCCAAAGCCCTAACCCTTATGGGCTTCATCCTTTCCTTTCGACTTAGGGCATCGGCGACCACATTCGCCTTCCCTGGATGATACTTGATTTCACAATCGTAGTCGTTCAGCAGTTCAACCCAGCGTCTTTGCCTCATGTTAAGCTCCTTTTGATTGAATATGTGCTGCAGGCTCTTATGATCAGTGAAGATCGTACAACGTGTGCCGTATAAATAATGTCACCAGATCTTTAATGCAAACACCACCGCGCCCAGTTCCAAATCATGGGTGGTGTAATTTTTCTCGTGTATCTTCAGTTGGCGTGAGGCATAGGCTATAACTTTCTGGCGTTGCATCAACACGCAACCCAAACCTTGACGCGAGGCGTCACAGTATACCACGAAGTCTTCCGTGCCTTCGGGCAGAGATAGAATCGGTGCGTCACAAAGCTTGTTCTTCAACAACTGAAACGCTTCTTCTTGCTTGTCACCCCAATCAAACTTCTTGTCCTTCTGTGTGAGTGCGGTCAGGGGTTGAGCTATTTTTGAGAAATCCTCAATAAACCTTCGATAATAGCCAGCCAAACCTAAGAACTGTCGAATCTCAGTTGGCGTCCTTGGAGTCTCCCAATCCTTGATTGCCTCGATCTTTGTGGGATCAACATGAATTCCATTTCCATTTACCACGTGACCAAGAAACTGGACTTCGCGTAACCAAAACTCACACTTTGAGACTTAGCGTATAACTTCTCCTTCTTAAGTAGCTCTAGAATAGCTCTTAAGTGCTGTTCGTGTTCGTTCTTGGTCTTCGAGTAGATTAGAATGTCATCAATAAACACGATCACAAACTTATCCAAGTACGGCTTGCAGACTCGGTTCATCAGGTCCATGAAAACTGCCGGTGTGTTTGTCAATCCAAATGGCATAACCAAGAACTCGTAATGTCCATAACGAGTCCTAAAGGCCGTCTTCGGGATACTTTCCTCTTGTATCCTTAGCTGATGGTATCCTGAGCGAAGATCAATCTTTGAATAGAAGCTTGAACCTTGTAGCTGATCAAACAGGTCATCAATTCTCGGCAAAGGATATCGGTTCTTGATAGTCAACTTGTTAAGCTCTCGATAGTCTATACACATACGAAAGCTACCATCCTTCTTTTTCACGAACAGAACTGGAGCTCCCCAAGGCGAGAAGCTTGGTCTGATGAATCCTTTATCCAATAGCTCCTGGAGTTGTGTCGACAACTCCTGCATCTCCGATGGTGCAAGTCTATAGGGTGCCTTGGCTACAGGCGCGGCGCCTGGAGCCAAGTCAATATGGAATTCGACTTGTCGCTGTGGCGGTAATCCTGGCAAGTCTTCTGGAAAGACTTCAGGATATTCTCTTACGATCGGAATGTCTTCAATCCTTGGCTCAGCAGCTTCTTTATCCACGATGTGTGCCAAAAAGGCAACACACCCCTTCCGTAAACACTTTCTAGCTTTCAGACAACTAATAATCCTCAGTGGCGTATCATGCTTTTCTCCGTGCACTACGATCGTTTCTTCATCCGTCGTTGGGATGCGGATGGTCTTCTCGTGACAAACGATCTCGGCCTTGTTGCTCGATAGCCAATCCATTCCCACTACCACGTCGAAGCTTCCCAACTCGACTGGTAGTAGATCTAGCGCAAATTCGTGTCCTCCCAGTTCTATCATACATCCCCTGATGACTTCTCCCGTTTCAATTAGTTTCCCGTTCGCTAATTCGATCGAGTATGGAACGTCTAACTTACTAGCGGCCAACCCAAGTATATTTTTAAACTCTAACGATACGAAACTATAATCGGCACCGGTATCAAAAAGAACAGATGCAAAGCGTTGGTTTATAGGGAACGTACCGGTGACAACGTTTGGATCCTGGCGCGCCTCCCTCGCACCAATGTTAAAGATTCGGCCTTGCTCCTGATTTAGCTTTGGGCATTCTCTTTTGAAGTGCCTAGCGTCACCACAGTTGAAGCATCCTGGCCCTCGGCCATTTCCATTTCCATTCCCTCCTCGATTTCCGTTGGTTCCCCGATTTCCAGCTTGATTGGCGACATTCCCACGATTACCGCTTCCCCCATTATTCCCTTGGGGCCGATCTCCATTACCACGGTTGTTGTTATTGAAGCCCCTTTGGCCGCCCTGGCCTGATCCAACCCAACATGTTTCCTTTGAATGGCCCGTCTTCCCGTAAGATTCACATTTTCTAAGTCGGCATGGACTGAGGTGATGGAACTGGCAAATACCACACTTGGGCAGAGTGCCCATGTAACCCTTTCCTCTGTTTTCATCACCGGTTTTGGCTCTGGCCGGTGTGCTCGACTCGCCCCTCTTGCTCACATTGCTAGTACCCTGCTTGAAGTTGGAAAACTTTCGTTTGTTATCACCAGCCGACTCCGCATAAATCTCTTTCTTCTTGGGTTCAGAGATTGAGAACTTGCCCAACCTTACGGCCTCCTCCGTAAGTGCCACACTAACGTCGATCGCTTCCGTAATTGTTGCCGGTTTGGATGTGGTAACCATGCTCAGGATTTGGGGTGCCAATCCCCAGATAAAGTGCTCAATCCGTTTGAATTCTGGTGTGACCATATAAGGTACCACATGTGACAAGTCGTGGAATCTCTGAACATATTCCGCGATTTTGGGACCGTCCATCTTTAAATGCCAAAACTCTGTTTCCAATTTCTGGATCACAGCTCTGGAGCAATACTTCCTGCGCATCAGCTCTTTCAGTTCAGCCCAAGTCATGGCGTACGTTGCAGCCTCTCCTAAGGTTTGAACTTGGAGATTCCACCATGATAGGGCACCGTCAGTGAAAAGCCCAGAGATGTATGTAACTTGTTGTCCCGGCGCACATTTGCTCATCCTTATTGTTGTTTCAGTCTTCTCAGTCCAACGGGTGAAAGCCACGGCACCTCCAGTGCCATCAAAGTTTTGTGGCTTGCAATCTAAGAATTGCTTGAAAGTACACCCTGTACAAGCAATGTCATTTATAGAATTATTAGCAGTCGCACATGAATCATCCAAATATAGTGTAATGTGTCTCCTATGACTGATCATTACCATTCGGAGGGTTGTTGTTGTTGTTCGAAATGTTTCCGCTTGATTCTCCTTGAGAAGCAGCATATTGCGCAATAGCAGCCGCGATGATCCCTTGTAGTTCTGCCTGGGTAGTCGGCATGCATGCTTCGCGTCGTGGAGGCATTTTCTAGAGGATGTTTCATATTGGTCAGGTCATAGTAAGCATATAATCATACGTATAAGTAGCAACATTCATTATTTACATAACACCTCATGTCATACCATAACAAATAATCAACAATGCATGAAATTTGAAGACTTGTGACTTAAGTTTCATAAACAAAACCACCAATACAGTTTCACGATTGCATCATATGTCAAAATATACTAAGGGCTACATCACCCTTGTCTGAGTACAATAATAAATAAATCTAAAACCAAAAATGTGGTCTCAAAAGGTCTTCATAATCATGGCTCGAGCAATGTCTTCTCACTAGGAGTAGCCTGTCTGTAGAAGATCTGGAATCCCTATTGCCCCGAATATCCCTAAGCTGATGGTGGAGGAGGAGGTGGTGGAGGAAAATGTGAAAAGAGTACACGTCGCATGTGAAGCCAATCTTCCTCCATGGCGCGGTGAGCTCTCTCTAGCTCCTGCATGCGGCGGATCAGCGCCTCGTGCTGTATCATGAATGAAACAAGAACATCCTCGGTGGAAGGCCTGACATGATAGGGGTGATACAGATCTGTAGGTGGCATAACATGGGGTGATGACCATAGAAATGGCCCGCCCATCGGAGCTGAAACCGGATGAGTAGTGTGCGGGGTAGATGTAAATGGTAAAGTAGTATGGGGAAAATAAGACATGAAGGGTGCAGTAGATGACATGGGTGGGACAGAATCAGGATGAGGAAACTGTGGTATAAACTGGCTATCTCTGGTCATAAATGGTGTGTGGCTGGGGGGCTGTCTTGACGATCCCTCCCCAGGTCGTGGCGGAGGAATGTCCTGTAGGAAGGTAATCTGAAGATCGGTACGCTGGGTATCTGTGGTGTGCGGGTGAAAGGATGGGATATCAAGCGATGCAGAAATAGGTGCGGTAGGGGGAGTGACTGGGGTCGCATACGGAGGGTAGTCATCCTCCTCGATCCACCCATTCTGGGTGTCAGCGTATCTCAGGTCGATATGGGTAGCAAACGGTGCCAGGTCATCAAAAATAGGGTCAGGTATGGGTGCTACATCTGGGATCTCAGCAGCTGGTGGTGCAATGACAGGTGCATCAGTGACAGGTGGTGCAATGACTGGTGCATCCTCGGGAATAGGGTCAAGGGCAAGAACGGGCTCTAGAATGATGGGAGCAGGCTGACGACAAGCAGGCATAGCAGGATCCTGATCATCCGGGAGAACAGGAGCCTCAGCAGGCTGCTCATCGGGAACCAACTCATCCTCCATATTTGTCTCCTCATCATAGTTAATACGAGGGAAGTTACCGAATCCCAACGGTGGGTAAGAGGAAGCTACTGACTCAGAGGAATCTGAGGCTGATGAATCGGAATGAACCTCCATGTCAGGAAGCTCAACCATAGGAACAACGGGGTCAACAACTGGGATATCAGCATGCGGAGCATCGTCCTCCATCGGGGCCCCACCATCCTGGTCTCCCTCCGGGGGACCCTCGATGAGTAGATCGATGTCATCACCGGGTAACGCGTCGAGAGGTTGTTCCTCAAAAGGAACTGCAGTAAATGGGAGAGGAGCAGGGATCGGAACAAGGGGTAGATCCTCTCCTGGAGGGCCATCAGCTAGGGGTATGTCGTCTCCGAAGTCCGGTAGGGAAAAAGGCTGAAAGTCATCTTCATCGGTGCTCGTGTAGTCTGAAGTGTAAACTTCCGGGTCTGTGGCGATCTCGTCGTCTGAAGTAATGGCCATAGGGTCGCTGGTGTTGGACACTCCACTACCAGAAGATGCCATGGTGTCTGTAACACAGCCACAACATATACACATAAATCAGGTAAGCATGTAAACAAAAAGTAATGTAATCATGTATGCATCCTAGTCTTCCCAGACTATCCCTTCCAATTTCTAGAACTGAACTCCCTAGTCTCTCAGACTACCCTGGTCTCTAAGACCAACCTCCCAGTCTCTAAGACTAATTCCTTCCCAATCTCTAAGATTGAACTCCCTCAGTCTCTAAGACCGAAATATAAATCTTTGAAAAGTGTATTTGTGCCTTTTTGTTTGTAAAAAAAATGTTTGTGCCCTGGATCTGGACGTTTAGTGCATGCAATGTAGAATGTTTGAAAACATTTTCGTGAGAGCCCTAGTGATCATAGTCTAGACTCGAGAATGAATCCTAGTTCGCTATGATCGAGGCTCTGATACCAAGTTGTCACACCCTGGCTTTTGCGGAAGCGTGGGTTTAATTGGTGTGACTTCTTAATACCATAACAACAATCACAACAATGCTATATGATAAAATACGGGATGTTCATCTATTAAAATAGTTTAGAAAATGCGCAACATATTGTTTTAAAATCTCAATCCCAAAACATATTACAAAACGTGACTTGTTTAAAATGAGTTCATAAGACTTAACGAAGAACTACCAACAAAACGAGGATTTAAGACATGCAACCCGTCCAGGAATGAGTCGCACTTCCAAAACCCTATGACCCTGGATGACATCCTTATCTAGTACGCAGCTAACATGCATCACATGCCAGATCCTATTCATTCCCTGAAATACATGTAATTTGAAAAAGTCAACAAAAAGTTGAGCGAGTTCATGTGTAAGTGAGTATATAAAAGCCTTTAAAATGTCTGTAAAAGTAAAAGTCCCTGGTATGTAGCAATTAAGGAAAAACCTGATCACCATTGGGTTGCAAGACCAATAGTATGTGTGAATTGATGCAGGAAGACTCAAACCTAGCAAATTTGTCTCCGGTATGAAGACATAGTCACCACTATGGGCCGCCCCGGTGTAACACCCTTATTATTATTTAACGATTTTTGTATAATTTACGAAAATAAACGGGTAATTAGAATTTCAATACATTGAAAATACGGGGTTCATTAAACTTTATTTACAGAATTAAAACTATACAAAATAACATGTTTGAGTTCGTCATTTAACAAAACAACGATACATAGTACGGAAGCTTATTTCTTGATCGTGTTCGGTTCTTCGTTGTGCTTGATCGTCCGCCGGTGCTAAAATAATACCTGAAACTCATAAAACATGAGTTGGATTAGTCATACGTAACTTAGAACGTATTTAAACGAGTCCGGGAAGCGAAACTGATTAAAATAAAAAAATTTCTCCAAAACAGGGCTCCGTCACGCCACGCGACGGCGCCACGTTGCTCCCTCGCGCCACGCGGGGGAGACCAGTTTCCAGCAGGCTGCAGCTCAGTTCAGCTATGCCAGTTTTTACGGAAACGGCCATAACTTCTTCGTTATTGATCCGTTTTACCCGATTCTTTTTCCTACGAGTCCGTAATTTAATCCTCCATCTTATGGAGTTAAAATCCTACATCCAACATAAGAAATTTTTGAGACTTCTAAGCCTTTGACTCGTTACCTTTTTACCGAATTTTAACCCGTTTATGCATTTTATCAAACAAACGTATTTGTTTGATTCCTATATCACATACACTTCTTCAAATTAATGTTACCTACCATATTAGGTTCTAATCATAGGTTTATTACACAATTTAAACCCGTTTTCGCTCGTATGCTTATTTTGACCCGTTAAGGGTATTTAAGCACTTTCGAGCCTAAAATCGCTTTCATTTGTATCTAACTTTATATTTTCACATTTCTTACCAAGTAGTATTCCACCACAACTATATTTGTGGTGGATTTAATATGGAGATACATATATTCCGAGTTTTATCCCTCGGACTATCATTTTACGGCAAAGACCCATATTGAGTCATTTGACCCAAGATTTACCCTTTTCATTCTTTATACTTATTCAAAGTATTTGCTTGATCATATAACTTGTTTTTAAACGAATCTTAAGGTTCATTTACTCGATTTTGCTTACGAGGGCGTTTTGGTCATCTTAAACCCTTTCTTTACAACAAAGGACTTTTCATGTCGTAATTGACCAAAATTCCACTTTTTAAACTAGGATCTTGTTTAAATAGCCATCATGTTTTTAAAACACAATGACAATAACTTAAATCATTCGGTTTACTTAAAAGATAACCCAATGTCCATTTTAACTTGTTTAGCCCTCATTGAACTTCAAGTTCTAATGATGATTTGACCAATTATACATACCTGGCTCGAATCAATATATTGGCCCGTTTTGATACCTTGCCTTAGTAGCCGCTAAGTAATAGCGATGACAACATTCAATCGATATTTATTCCTGTAATCATGCAACTCGACAAAACATTAGCCGATATTGTCAAAGGGTGATATTTTCACCTTTTGACCCGTTTGGTCTATATGACCATTTACTTTTGCGAGATGGATTTATTATCATCTAGTCTACATAACTTGTACCGGTTTACACCATACGGTCAATTTACTTATAAATTTATTTCTTGATTATTTTGACCCCTTTATATCTTACGCCATAAAGTGTCCTTCAAAACTAACGGTTATCGTCAACGAGTGACTACATTGCCGTTTTACCCTTATTAATTGTATTGATTTACCTTATAAGGTAAATCACTCAAAACTCGTTATTTATTAGTCATTACATGACTAAATGACCTTATTAGCTCTTTTTAACCATTCAACATGGTTTATCATTATTGTCTTTTGTTTCGAACCTCGCACGTCGGGTCGAAACATCATAAGTCAAAATGTGACTTTTGATTATTCAAAATCTATAAAACCAATAGATATCAAATAAAGGTGTAAGTTTTAACTTACCTCGCATCCCGAATACGCCTTTCTTCTCACTTGATTCGTTTGACCCGCTCACTCATCAAGCTTCCACCTAGCTCGTTAAGCGTCAAACTATCATCATAATTCATAAGATGGTTAGATTAGTCATTATCAATTATGACTACTCCATCTAACGGGTCTTATGTCGACTTTATCACTCGATTAAATCATTGGTTAGTTTGACTTCCTAAAAGTCAATTGATCTATCGACATATCCAAATGCACACTTCACATGGAATTTCAACATTTAGCTTCGTTTAGGCATTTTAACAAACACCTAGTGGGCATACTTTTACACATTTACAAACTAGTTCATAACTAGTTATTTTTACCAAGATTAACATCAAATTTACCACTATCACTTATGATCAAATACTAAAAATTGAAATTTGTTTAAGTATTTCCCGATTACTTAACATGCATGATGATTCTAATCATAATCATATCATCAATTCCACCTTATGACTAATACCCACTTAGCCTAGTGTGGGAATTCAGTCAATCATTCAATTCATAGCATGTTAGGTATGATTTTCACTTAGGGTTTCGTTCCTAAGCAAGTATACATCACTTATCAAGCCATAGCTTCTCTAATTCATGCCTAATTCGCGATTAGGATGATTATCAAATTATTACAACTTCACAAATGTTAGAAATTCAACATACCTCGCGATCCCCTTGACTTGGTGATCACGAATTTGTGTTCATGCATTGATTTGGCTCTTGATTTGGGCTTCAATTTGATCAATTTGTTGAAGTTAGGGTTTGAGCTCTCCTGAGCTTTCTCCTGGTCGACCAGAACACGCACACACACACCTAGTGTGTGTGTTGTGTTTAATTTTAATAAATCAAGTTTCAATTCTTCCCTTTTTAGCCCCTTTAGTTTGTAGCTTTATAATAAGGGTTATTTCCCAAGTTTCCTTCTTTGTTTTAAGGCACATATTTAACTAGGTTGATATTCCTAGTTACTTGGTGGGTTCGGGGAAATTATAACCCGTTTTATTTTTATTTTTTAAGTCCCGTTAACTCGGGCCTTTTATAAACTTATTTCCTTAAAAGTATTCATTCACGTTTTATTAAATATTAGGTTTATTTATTTAAATCCTAATATTTACCGGGTTACTTCTACCGCTAACGGTACTTTACCCGTCTTTTAGTATTAACGGAGTTTGATTACCAAACCCGTTTTCGGGGTGTTACACCCGGCCTCATGGGTGTGGGCTCGCTACACCCAAATAGATCTATCACTCATGTCCCGTGGTCCTACAATGAGGATTAATGGCCTTAAGCGTTGTACCCACCACTCACATGATCGCGTAGTAAAAACCCTCCTTAAGCTAACCATACCATAATAAATGTCTGTATAAGTCTGTAAATGTCTGTAAATGTCTGTAACATGTATTTCACCCCCGAAATGTAAAACTGAAAATAGTTAAGAGAAAAGGGGGGGACATGAACTCACTGTAGTGCGTCTTGTACCGAATCTCAAACTCTGTCTGCTACACGACAACCTACACGTACTAATGTCTATTAGACGAACGGGCCGTGCCTTGGCTTAGAGTTTAATGTTTAGAGTTGTGTTACTTATATTGATTCGCGTGATAAATATTTGTGCGTTCAATGTTCTAGTAAATTTTAGTCTTAGAAAGCAAACATTTACTAAGTGTTATAATTTTCGGAAAATTTTGCCATAGCCTCCTTTGTAAATAGAGGTGTCCATGCTTAAGAGCATATCATTTTCTTTTACAAATATCTCGTAGAGTGTTCCCACATAACCAACCCGACAATCATACATGCAATGCCCTATTTACGTCTTTTCAGCTTTATTCATCAAAACTGGACTGTTTTTGAGTATTTAAATAAAATAGTTAACCTTTTCCAAAAATTCTCAAATTTTTACAGAATGTCATATGTAATCCAAAATTTATTGTGTAAAAATTTCGGGGACCAGTTCATTACCAATTTTATATAAAAATTCTTTTACCCGACTGCAATCAGATTTGTTACTTTCTGATTGCAGTTTTACGGAAAAATTCACTAAAAATCAATCGTAAGTCCGATCGATGAAATTCCAGTTGGAGGGTCACGGAAACAACAGTGACCACCTACGGTAAAAATGACATGAGCTGATTCTGCTCAGGTTTCAAGTTTTGACTCCGAATACGACACACTTTTTCAGCAGGAAAATTTCAGCTTGAGCTGCTGTCTTAAAATAATTCTTTAAAAATAGTAAACGACCTCAAAAAATTACGATTCCAGTGCCATTTGTTCGGTTATTCAAAAATACATAATTTAGACTCCAGAAATTCAGTTTTTCGATTTAAAATGACCCAGTTACAGCCTGTTGAAGTTGGCTGGAAATTTCAATCAGCATGTTTATTTCAGGTTTTGTGTTTCTAAAAGCATGTTAGCAAGGGCCCTAACCATGATTTATCAATAACTTAATGATTCAATACCATGCATGCATTCACCAAACTCAAACCAACCTGATAACATCATCATGCAAACCTTTTTATGTATGATTTTATGTACGGTTCCAAGTTCATATTTTTAGTGTTTTAGCTTCTTGTGATTTATCAACATCATCCTACTATGAATCATAACGAATAACAAGATGAAACAAGGGTGTGGAGGGACTTACTACTAGCACAAGGCTAGGATAAAAATCTGGAATAAGGATGAAGAGATGATGAAGATGAAGCAAGCAAACAAGTCTCTTGAAGCTTCACAAACTTGCAACTCCCTTGAATCACCCTTGAAGCTTTGAGTGAACCTTAGGAATGGATCACAATGGAGATTTGAGGGTGGTGATGGGGGTGGCAGTTCTTGAGCCGAGAAAGAGAGAGAGAGAAGTGAGGTGAGAGAGTGAAGGGTCTTGATTGGGTTAAGTAGATGGCTTGGAGGCTAAGTGTCATGAGTGCACATATTTTGTGCAATGCAACAAGTAAACAATCCCTTGGAACCATCACAAATCATATGTCATGATTAAGATTCTTGGGTGGGGTCCATGAGGGCTGAAAATCGGTTGGGGGGGGGGTAATATGAAAAATTTTGGTAATTAGTAGGTAAGTATATAAGAGGTTAAGGGTATTTCTAGAATAGTGGGTGTAGGACATGTTTCTATAGTGTGTGGGGATTTATTGTGACCATGATTATTTAAGGATAATAAAATAATGTTTCTGACAAAATTTTGGTGTCCCGGGTAATGTCCGGTTGTTCGGTTACGTATCGTTCCGTTAAAGCGTTTAATTGTACCGTATAGTGTCTTTTATGCATCCTTTTGTAATGAAAACATTCCTGGCACTTAGGAAAGTATACAGGACCACTCTGCCATAATTGTGTATAATAAAATGCTGAATTTTATAAAAGGAAGCAGAATTCTGTATTTAAAGTGTGTTTTAGGCACTTCCCGGCATTATATCTATCACCTAATGACGCAGTCTTATGGTCTTCACTTCCCTACACTCCAAACCAGTGTAGTGCTCTATCCCTGGCTCATACTGGCCATAACAACATTGTCTGTCTATGTGCTGGTATTGTCAGCATTATTTCTGAATCAACCGTTCATTGTGTTAACTGTGCTGAGTGCATCAAATATGTCACTATTGTCGGTGTGTAATGAATGGAGTGACTGTATAAAATATGATGCATGTATATATGATGTAGAATCATAGAGCTGTTTAAATTGTCAGTTGTAATCAAGCACAGTCATTAAGCACGTAATTAAGATTAATTAATTTGTACAGTACCTGAAATTTTGAGGGTTGTCACAAGTTAAACGTTCAAATTTTCTACTATAAGAGAATTGACTATTAAACAGATTAACTAGATTAGCAAATGAAGTAATAGAGTAAGGGGGAAGACTTAGCAGCCATTTAAGAGCAGATCCTGTGAGTGTGGATCCAAATCCCTTGCATAGACATGCTTCTTTTAACCTCTCAGGAATTTGATTGATCTCCATCCTCTCCCTGTATTGAGCTACATGTTCCTCTGGATCCGTTGAACCATCATATAGCTTCATAGATGGTATTTGGAACCTATTGGGTATCTCAGCATCACAAATAGGTGGTGCAAAGCGAGATATCCTATGGCTACCATCTGCAATTTCAGGAATGGGTTTAACCACTCCTGGTACGCTGGATATCATATCCTTAAGCTTCTGTAACTCCCTAGCCATGGCCTGATTGATACATGTATCCTGTATGGAGCCATGGTTAGTGTTATATGAATTATTAAAAGTGTTACCTCCCATGGAATTCGAGTTTGGAATTGCCAATGTGAATCCATATTGATGGGATTCTGGTATGATTGAAGGACCAGAGGAAGCAATGGTCTTCATTGGTATGAAGTCTCCTTGATGAACATCCGAACTTGGAGGCTGCATACTTCTCAAGAATCCTTGATCCTGAAAGATGTTGGATCCTTGAACCTGATAGGATCCTTGAACCTGAGAGGATCCTTGAACCTGAGAGGATCCTTGAACCTGAAAGGATCCTGGGACCATAGAGAATCCTTGGACCTGGGAGGATCCTTGAACCTGGGAGGATCCTTGAACCTGGGAGGATCCTTGGACTGTGTGCATTCCCAAATATCCTCCTGAGCTGACGAAGGATCCCTGATGCTGAAAAGAGGATCCCGATGGCTAAGAACAGGATCCTTGAGGCTGGAAGTGAGAGCCAAATGCCTGACTCATAGTTGTTGTTCCATAACGCCTTTCTGATGGACCACTTTGATACTGGATGCCCGGAACTGCCGATTGTAGGGTAGTTACAACTGGAGTGTCAAAATTCAATGACCTTGGTAGCAGAGGAGAGTGATCCTCCACTGATTTCTTCTGTTTCTTCATATCACCAATCTCCTGGAGAATCCTTTCATTGGTTTTATCCTGCTCTTGCATGCGATCTCTCATCTGCAAAATCAGAGTAAAAAGATCATTAGTAGTAGGATTAGAGGAAACATAAGAAGTTGGTGGTTTTGGAAAAATGGGGGTTTGTCTCTTCGCAGCATTTTCAGCATTCTTCTGGAATCCAGAAGGTGGTGGAGGCAAAGGTGGAACGCCTTGTGAAGAGCTGATTGTCGGCATTGAACTTGAAGTGTTCTTCGCTGAGGAAGCCATCTGCTTGGTTGCAATGAACCGAAATGACCACAAAAATATGAATCTTCTTAGGAATGAAGCACCAATGGCCCCACGGTGGGCGCCAAACTGTTTTGGTCAAAAATCAAGCAAAGATAATGCAACCAAATCTTTTGTTGTGAGGTGTGATGCTTGAATCAATGAACAATATTAAGGATCACTCAGAAATGTAATGAACAAGTGACACAATGATTTATACGAGGAAAAAGCCCTTGATCAAGAGTTGATCTCCGGCATAAAAAACCTCGGGTGATGGAAACTACCGATCACCAACTCAGATTAAACAGAAAATGTATTACAACTTTGGATGATAGCGAGCTAGTTACAAGGATCAATAGAGTGTAATGTGCAAAAAAGTGAGTAATCGCCGAGCAAACTGTCGAGAGTTGATGAGAGCAGTTACGAGTGTGTGTGTTTAGCCAAAAATAGCCAAATGTTCTAATCTAGCTCGCTATCCCCTTATAAATTTGGAAAATATCTAAGCTAACTAACTATCCGCATTTCGTGCAAGTCTTCCACGACCTCCATAACGTCCATATTAGTCAAGCACATGCGGAATAAAAAAGGGAATATGCTCCAGGAATATCGCCAAGACCAAGTCCAAGCACGTACTCCTGCAAAACAATTTCATATTCAAAGCAGACAATCGTTAGTGTAAGGATCACTATGACGATCCTGGATCCTGATCCTACAATACTCTCTGAGGATCACTACTTCAAACAGAATTGAGAATCCCTAAGCCCGACAGTAATTGAGGATCACTGATCTTTGGAAAATCCTCCCCTAACAATTGCCCCCAAAATATAAGGAGTAAAGTGTAAATAAACGAGTTATATTTTATCGTTCTTACCCGTAACAAATCAACGGATATATAGCCGTTACATCCTGACTAGCCATTGCCAATCTGACATCATTGAAGTGACTATCCTGCAAAATCATGATTATAAATTGAAGTTAGAGATAAGGGTTAGGAAGCATTTAAATTCGTGCGTTTCATCCTTTAAATCCTCATTCGAAGATCTAATCAGGTACTTCACTTTCCTTCCTCTCTTCACATTCTCATTCTGTTTCTTCTTCTTCACCATCATCATGACCAAGATGATGCTACACACTATTCTCTACATGATTCTCCTTTGAAATCTCACTTTTCTCCATGGAATCTCTAAGATTTGAGCTCTTGAGGGTGATGTCATCATGGTGGTATGTACAAACTATGGTGTGATGTCATTTCTGCCAAGATCTAGCTCGGATCTAAGGAATATCATGTGTTTTACACCGAATCTTCACTAAATCTAGACTTTTAGCTAAAAACTTATGTTTATCTTCATCTTTTCTTAAAACTTTTACCAAAAAAGGTAAGATCTGGATTTAAACGGACTGTAGAGTTGAAGATTAGTCTGGAGTTGGTTTGTAGAAGGATTGTTGCCAGAGAAGATGACCGGGGTATGAATTCTGACATGAACCCCGTCACGAACGGGTGACTGAACGGACTGGGGTGATTCCCACCCGATCAGATCGGCTATACACTGATGGGTTTACCGTTGTCCCAATGCGTACCACGTCGTCGTTGCTTAAACAGAAACTTAGAAACCTTACAAGTTAGGAAGGGACAAGGACAACCCGATTGAGTGGCAATCCGATCGGATAGCCATCCGATCGAACCGCCATCCGATCAAGGGACCTTGCCTCTTAACCCTAACACTTGGATACTTTGAATCTTTTGATCGTCGAATGGCAATCTGATCGGATGGCCATCCGATTGAACTGCCATCCGATCAGGTGACATTGACTCCTAACCTTAAACATTTAGGCACTTAAATCTTGATCGTCGAATGGCAATCCGATCGGATAGCCATCCGATCGAACCGCCATCCGATCAAGGTGACACTGTGCTTTAGAATCTTTCAACACTTAGAAACTTTTCAGAAACTTGGTAACAATTTGGAAACTAGAAACTTGGGTCGAATGGCCATTCGGTCGAATGGCCATCCGACCGGGTGGAAATCCGTCACTCTCGCACCATAGTCATCCCAATCGGATGGCAATCCGATCAGATAGCCATCTGATCGAACAACCATCCGATCAAGATGACTGATCTGACACTTGGTTGAATCTCATTATTATGCCCGACTCTTATCTGTTGTAATCTAATCAGGCTAATTCTAAAGAGCTCCCTTTGATCCAATAACAGTTGATCAGTTAAGCAATCACTGTGAGTATACTCGATCCCTTTTTTGTTTTAAACTTTGGGATGTAACATGTATTCTATTAAACTATGATACTTGAAACTTTTGGAATCTAAACTCTATCCTATGTTGTGTGAAACTTGTGATTCTTGTATTCTATTTGTGCTATGTGGACGTTTAATCCAGGGTGTGTAGTTCCGCCTTAACAATAGTAGCGCTATAGGAGATGCACCTCCCCATTATTCTCGGGGGTATTGTTAGGAGGATTCTAGTTTTCCTTGAGACTTGGGAAAACAACAAAGCATCGGGATACTTAGGCTATCACTTGCTGGACTGCGAACACTAGCATGGCTGAAACTATTTTGTTACATTTACATATGGATATGAGGCTTTTAATCTAGTATACTATTATTCAAACTTGTATACTCGCCAGTACATTTTTGTACTGACCCTATTTTAATACATGTTGCAGGCTGACAGAATGCTAGGAATCTTGGAATCAAGCTAGGATGATGCTTAGAAACTCATCTAGATAAATAAGTTTTGAACAATATTTGAGACTTGATGTACTATGATACTTGATGATGGTTGTTTGATTTTAGACAATGTTTGAAATCAATCTAAATTATAACGAAGCTATTTAGTGTTATGGAATCTCGTGAGCAATCTGGACGCTTAGTGCTCGCACCCCGATGTTTCCGCCATCGGTTGGGGTGTGGCAGATTGGTATCAGAGCCATAACTATAGGGAATTAGGATAAGTAGGAATACTTGCCCTAGTCTATAGTTCTAGGAATCTTGATTCTTATCTGTTGTTTAAGACTTATGCATTCTACCGTATCTGCTTCCTAGCAGCACATCTTCCTTCTCAACGTACATGCCTTTCCTAAGGCTGACACAATATACACTTGATACTTTGAAAACGCTGTTAAACAGTGTTTGTATTTTGCACAAAGTTTGCCCTCAGGACAGGAGTGATATCCAAACCTTGAAGGGAGAACTTCCACATTATATTATAGAAGGTCTTATCTATTGATGAGTACCGACGCTGTTAGGGTACGATGTTGTCAAGATGGAGGTGAAACTCAGACCTTGATAACTAGTCCCACTCCTTGATTTTTATGTCTCGCCACAGTCTAGAAACTTCCAATCAATTAGGAACGTGAAATGACCGAAAGAACGAATATCGTAGGCCTAACATCGATGACGTATTTTCCTAAGTAAGTCAAGACACGTTGCCTCAATTCGAAAGGAGTTCGAATCACTTTGGTTAGTCACTGTTCCTCTACCCGGAACAATCTATGTTTTATGAGCCTATCTTTTATGTTATCTCGATTTTTATGTGAAGTTTAAACTTGATTCTTCGTTTGTTTTGAAGCTTTTACTCAATTCGTACGTATGTCCGCAATCTAAGACAGTAATCCTAATCTCAGAATCAAACTAAATTTATGGAGCTTTATTCATAATGTTAATCTATGTGGCAATCTTGATCGACTATGACACTATGTGAAACTATTTGATGAATCTATGTGCTATTGTGGTTGTGAAACACTAAACGGAATATGACATAGAAATACGAGACAGAAGTGATGTGTTTGATACATGGTGGATACGTCGCTGGTACTTCCTATATATAAGTGTTTCAGGCATGTTACCAACCTTCGTACCAAGTGCCATGCGAAATTTAGTGTTTTGCAAACCGGTGATGAGGTTGTTGAATTCTAAAACTATAGGAAACTACTTTTGTAATCTAAATGCAATCTAAGCGTAAACTATGTGTAAACTATGTGTACTCTAGCATAATCTACGTGTAATCTAAGTATGTATTGTTTGAGAAACAAAATACGAAACGTAGCCTAGCGCCGAAGACGAGGCAGACGTGGCATGTCCGAAGCATGGTGGATACGCCGCTGGTACTTCCTATATATAAGTGTTTCTGGCATGTTACCGAACCTTCGTTCCACGCGCTAAGCGAAGTTTGTAGTTTTGTAGGCTTGGGTTGAAGTTGTGGAATCTATTTGGTTAATCTATGTGGTTGAATCTATTTGGTAAATCTATGTTGTGGGAAGTGGTGAAATCTAATGTTATGGTTAACGAAGCGTGACACCGATGACGAGGGGGACGTGGCATGATTGAAGCATGGTGGATACGCTGCTGGTACTTCCTATATATAAGTGCTTCCGTCATGTTGCCGAACTTTCGTAGCACGTGCCATGCGGAAATTCGTTGTTGTTGAATTGTTAACTCGAATCTATGTGAAGCTATTGGAAACTACTGAATTTATTGGAATCTATGAATCTATTGAATCTATTGGAGTCTATGAATCTATTGAGTCTATTGGAAACTACTGAATCTATTGGAATCTATGAATCTATTGAGTCTGTTGGAACCTATGGAATCTATTGGAATCTATGTGAATCTATTAGGGTAATCTATTTGAATTTATGATGATGATGATGAGTGTGTTTTGCGACATGTAACATGACACCGAGTACGAGGCGGAAGCGATATGCCCGAAGCATGGTGGAAATGCCGCTGGTACTTCCTATATATAAGCGTTTCTGACATGTTGCCAAAACTTCGTACAACGTGCCATGCGAAGGTCGGGGGTTGTGGTGTTGAAACTATTGTAAACTATGTGAATCCTGTTAAATCTTGAGTCTTTAATCTATCGTGTGTGAATCTATATTGTGAGACTTTGTGAACCTAGACTTATACGATCCTCTTGTTGGATCCTTAGGATGTCTTCTCGAAAGCTCTCCGACACTCTCAAGAGATCCAGGGAAAAGTCTCAGAAAAAGATGATGTCCTTCATGGCCGACCAGATCGCTCGAGTCGTGCCAAAGATCGTCTCTAAGATCCAAGGATCGAACACTCTGCCCTCTTCTGTTGACTCTAAGACAGAGAAAGAGAATCCCACCAAGTTCAGTTACAAACATTTTGTCTCTTGCAACCCTAAGTCTTTCACGGGCAGTGATGGGGTGACTGCTATGCTCGAGTGGTTTAACAGCATCGAGGTTACCTTCATTAACAGCGAGTGCCCAGAGCAGCTAAAGACTAGGAGTGCAACGGGAATGTTTCAAGGCAGAGCATTAGAGTGGTGGACAAATGAGAGAAACATCTGATCGAATGAAGAAGCCTATGCTCTTCCATGGGCTGAGGTGCGAGAATTGATGATGCTTGAATTATGACCTCCTCATGAACAACTGAAGCTTGAGGAAGAGTTTTGGCACTTGAAGCAGGTTGGTGATGATAATTTGGCTTATACTACTCGCTTCAAGCAGCTCTGCTTGATTGTTCCTCACTTGGTTTCTACTCCTAAGCGCATGATAACCAAGTATATCAATGGTCTACCTCCTGCTATGCGTGATTCTATTAAAGCAGCTCATCTCGGAAATATTGAGGAAGTCTACCGCTTTGCAGCCAGTCTCAAAAACAACCGCATTCGTGATAAACAGTTTACTAACCCTGCACCTCCTAAATCTGCACATCAAGTTACCCACCAGCCAAGTGGCAGCAAGAACAAGAGGCAAAAGTCTCAGGGTTTAGGATGCAATGCCATTGTTCCTGCTGCGAATCCTCCTGCTAAGCCTGCTCCTGCTGCTACTGTTCAGAACCCTGCTACACCTGAAGTCAAGAAGCAGTACTCTGGGTCTTACCCCAAGTGTACCACTTGTAACTCTCATCATCCTGTTGCTTCTGCATGTCGTTTGTGCACCAACTGCAATTGCTATGGTCACACGACTCCCTATTGTCGTCAAGCTAACCCAGCTTAACCAGCTCAGCAAGCCCCAACCCAGGCAGCTTTACCAGCTCTCCCAGCTCCCCCACAGAATCCTAAGCCGGTCAACGTTGTTCGTGCATGCTATAAGTGTGGAGATACTACTCACTTCAATCAGTGTCCTCAGCTGAACCAGGACCAGCAGCCAGCCGCTCGTGGACGAGCGTTCAATCTTAATGCTAACCAGGCTCGTAATGACAATGATGTCGTCAATGGTACGTTTGTTGTGAATAACCTTTATGCTTCGATACTATTTGATTCTGGTGCCAACAGAAGCTTTGTGTCCGTAGAATTTGAATCTTTGTTAAACTGTGCACACTCTATGTTACCTAAGTCGTTTTCAGTGGAGATTGCCTACGGAAAGTCTATTCTAGTTGATTCTATTCTTTGTGGGTGTTCCTTGATTCTTAACGACCACGTGTTTACTATTGATCTAATACCCATGCAATTGGGTAGTTTTGATGTCATCATCGGTATGGATTGGTTGCGTAAGAACCATGCCGAGATTGCTTGTCACAAGAAGTTTGTTCATCTACCTCTACCGTCTGGTGATATCTTGCATGTCTATGGAGACCGACCTTCGAAAGGGCTGAGGCTGATGTCATGCACACAAGCGAGCAGGTGCTTACGTAAACAGAACTATGCTTTCTTGGCCCATGCGGTGGAACAAAATAGCAAGGGGAAGAACTTAAGCGACGTTCCAGTGGTGTGTGATTTCCCCGATGTCTTTCCTGAAGATCTACCTGGTCTTCCTCCTCTTAGATCCGTTGATTTTCTCATTGATCTCATACCTGGCGCGACTCCTGGCGCCAAGGCTCCCTATCGACTTGCACCTTCCGAAATGCAAGAGCTGTCTAGCCAGCTTCAGGAATTGCTCGACAAAGGATTCATTCGTCCAAGTACCTCTCCGTGGGGTGCTCCCGTGCTATTCATAAAAAAGAAAGATGGTTCGTTTCGTATGTGTATCGACTACCGTGAACTTAATAAGCTTACCATTAAGAATCGTTATCCTCTCCCTCGTATTGATGATCTATTTGACCAACTACAAGGCGCGTCTTGTTTTTTGAAAATCGATCTTCGTTCTGGTTATCATCAGCTTCGTGTACTCGAGGATGATATACCCAAAACCGCTTTTCGTACTCGTTATGGACACTACGAGTTCGTGGTCATGCCTTTTGGATAGACCAACGCACCCGCTGTGTTCATGGATCTCATAAACCATGTTTGTAAGCCCTATTTGGATCGTTTTGTGAGAGTCTTCATCGATGATATCCTCATTTATTCTAAAACTAAGCCTGATCATGCTCATCATTTACGTTTGATGCTTGAACTTTTACGTGGTGAACGTTTGTATGCTAAATTTTCTAAGTGTGAGTTTTGGATTAATGAAGTGCAATTTCTTGGTCACGTCGTTAGTAAGCAAGGTATTCATGTTGACCAGTCTAAAATCGAAGCTGTGAAGAATTGGAGTACGCCTAAATCTGCATCTGAGATTCGTTCCTTCTTAGGATTGGCGGGCTATTACCGCCGATTCATTTCGGACTTCTCTAAGATCGTTGTTCCTCTTACTTCGTTGACTCAGAAAGAGATACCTTTTGCTTGGGGTCCCGAGCAAGAGGAATCTTTTCAGACTCTTAAGACTCTTTTGTGTAATGCTCCTATTCTAACTCTCCCCGATGGGAATGATGACTTCGTGGTATACTGCGATGCCTCAAACCATGGCTTGGCCTGTGTGCTCATGCAGTGGGACAAGGTTATCGCTTATGCTTCTCGTCAACTCAAAGTACATGAGAAAAACTATACTACTCACGATCTGGAGCTTGGTGTAGTTGTGTTTGCGTTAAAGAGATGGCGACACTATCTGTATGGTACTAAGTGTGTGGTTTTCACTAACCATAGGAGTCTTCAATATATCTTCGACCAAAAGGAACTGAACATGCGACAGAGACGTTGGGTGGAATTGCTTAACGACAACGACTGCGAAATTCGGTATCATCCTGGCACGGCGAATGTGGTGGCCGATGCTCTTAGTCGTAAAACTCATGTGAACGCTATTCACATCTCTAATGATCTCCATGTGTGTATTCGTGACGCTCAGTATTCGTCAGCAAATGAAGGAAGTCTAGAAGTGGAAATCCAAGGTGCTAAAATTAAACAGCTCGAAACTAAACCTAACGGACTCCAATACTACCTCAATCGCATCTGGGTGCCGGATCGCGATAATCTCCGTGAGCTCATTATGAATGAGGCTCACAAATCCCGCTACTCTATTCATCCAGGAGCCGATAAGATGTACCATGACTTACGTATGACTTATTGGTGGCCTGGTATGAAGAAAGACATTGCTATATATGTTTCGAAATGCCTTACTTGCACGAAGGTAAAGGCTGAACATCAGCGTCCTTCTGGACTCTTAGAACAACCCGAAATCCCTGTTTGGAAATGGGATAGCATTGCTATGGACTTTATTACCAAGCTACCTCAAACACCTTCTCGTCACGATAGTATCTGGGTGATAATTGATCGTTTGACCAAATCAGCCCACTTTCTTCCTATTCGCGAAGATTATAAAGTGGAGAAACTTGCTCGAATCTATCCCGATGAGATTATATGTCGTCATGGCATACCTCTTGACATAATCTCAGACCGCGATGGTCGTTTTACTTCACGTCTTTGGCAAACCTTTCAATCCGCTATGGGTTCTCACTTGAATCTTAGCACGGCATTCCATCCCCAAATGGATGGACAGACCGAGCGTACTATTCAAACCCTAGAGGATATGCTCCGTTCTTGTGTCATCGACTTTGGTGGTGACTGGGATGTACATTTACCATTGATTGAGTTCTCGTACAACAACAGCTATCATTCCAGTATTCAGATGGCTCCTTTCGAAGCTTTGTATGGCCGTAAGTGTCGATCTCCTCTCAGCTGGCATGAGATTGGTGACAAGCAGTTTACTAGCCCTGAAATCATTCAAGAGACAACGGATAAGATTCTTCAGATCCGCGATAACTTGATCAAGGCTAGGAGCCAACAAAAGAGCTATGCTGATAATAGGCGCAAGCCTCTGGAATTTGATGTTGGTGATTGAGTTCTTCTCAAGGTATCTCCCTGGAAGGGAGTAGTTCGCTACGGTAAAAAGGGAAAGCTCGCTCCTCGTTATGTGGGCCCTTTCACGATACTCGAAAGTATTGGCAAGGTGGCGTACCGACTCGACCTACCACAGGAACTAAACAACGTACATCCAGTGTTCCACGTATCTAACCTACGTAAATGCCTAGCCAATGAGGCACTACAGGTTCCCCTGGAAGACTTGCAAATAAATGACGTTGTACACTTTGTGGAGAAACTGGTTGAAATCATGGATTAGGGTGTCAAGCGACTGAGGCGCAGCAAAATTCCCATAGTCAAGGTTCAATGGGAAGGAAAGCGTGGCGCCGAATTCACTTGGGAACTGAAAAGTGAGATGAATGCCAAGTATCCGCAGCTTTTCAAGTAGTCTTTTACCTAGATTTCGGGGAGAAAATCTCCTAAAGGAGGGGAGACTATAACACCTGCGCCCCTAGACTTTTATCTAATTGTCACTTTTAGCCCCCATACTATGAGATATGTGATACTTTTGATACTTGGTGAAACTTATGCTATGATTCTTGATACTTAATACTTGGAAACTATGATTCTATGATGCTATGAGACTTGATACTTTGGTGCTTGACTCTTGAGGCTCGTAAAACTTGAGACTTGGTTGAACGAGGGACTAGAGTCTTGTCACTGGCGAAAACTATAGAAACTATGGAAACTATGAAACTTGGATACTTTGGTATTAATGATGTAATCTAGTTATGTGAATCTATAATACGCAACGCAATGCTTAATCTAACTCGCAAAACGAATCAAAGATGGTAACGCGGAAAGGATGGATTGGCCGAATGGCAATCCGATCGGATGACCAACCGATCGGATGGCCATTCGACCGAGTTGCCATCCGATCCGCTGCACACCGCCTTCACTCACCCTGACACTATAAATAGTCCTGTCACATCACCATTCTCACTAATGTGACAGCCTCACGGGACCAAGACGCACGAACTCCTATTTTCTTCCATTTCTCGGCAATTTCGGTATGTTTTACACTAGATTCTTGTACATCTTTGAACTACACACTATTCTCTACATGATTCTCCTTTGAAATCTCACTTTTCACCATGGAATCTCTAAGATTTGAGCTCTTGAGGGTGACGTCATCATGGTGGTATGTACAAACTATGGTTTGATGTCATTTCTGCCAAGATCTAGCTCGGATCTAAGGAATTTCATGTGTTTTACACCGAATCTTCACTAAATCTAGACTTTTACCTAAAAACTTATGTTTATCTTCATCTTTTCTTAAAACTTTTACCAAAAACGGTAAGATCTGGATTTAAACGGAATGTAGACTTGAAGATTACTCTGGAGTTGGTTTGGAGAAGGATTGTTGCCGGAGAAGATGATCGGGGTATGAATTCTGACATGAACCCCGTCACGAACGAGTGACTGAACGGATTGGGGTGATTCCCACCCGATCAGATCGACTGTACACTGATGGGTTTACCGTTGTCCCAATGCGTACCACGTCATCGTTGCTTAAACAGAAACTTAGAAACCTTAAAGTTAGGAATGGGACAAGGACAACCCGATCGAGTGGCAATTCGATTGGATAGCCATCTGATCGAACCGCCATCCGATCAAGTGACACTTGCCTCTTAACCCTAACACTTGGATACTTTGAATCTTTTGATCGTCGAATGGCAATCCGATCGGATGGCCATCCGATCGAACTGCCAACCGATCAGGTGACATTGACTCCTAACCTTAAACATTTAGGCACTTAAATCTTGATCGTCGAATGGCAATCCGATCGGATAGCCATCCGATCGAACCGCCATCCGATCAAGGTGACACTATGCTTTAGAAACTTTCAACACTTAGAAACTTTTCAGAAACTTGGTAACAATTTGGAAACTAGACACTTGGATCGAATGGCCATTCGGTCGAATGGCCATCCGACCGGGTGGAAATCCGTCACTCTCGCACCATAGTCATCCCAATCGGATGGCAATCCGATCGGATAGCCATCCGATAGAACAACCATCCGATCAAGATGACTGATCCGACACTTGGTTGAATCTCGTTATTATGCCCGACTCTTATCTGTTGTAATCTAATCAGGCTAATTCTAAAGAGCTCCCTTTGATCCAATAACAGTTGATAGTTAAGCAATCACTGTGAGTATACTCGATCCCTTTTTGTTTTAAACTTTGGGATGTAACATGTATTCTATTAAACTATGATACTTGAAACTTTTGGAATCTAAACTCTATCCTATGTTGTGTGAAACTTGTGATTCTTGTATTCTATTTATGCTATGTGGACGTTTAATCCAGGGTGTGTAGTTCCGCCTTAACAATAGTAGCGCTATAGGAGATGCACCTCCCCATTATTCTCGGGGGTATTGTTAGGAGGATTCTAGTTTTCCTTGAGACTCGGGAAAACAACAAAGCATCGGGATACTTGGGCTATCACTTGCTGGACTGCGAACACTAGCATGGCTGAAACTATTTTGTTACATTTACATATGGATATAAGGCTTTTAATCTAGTATGCTATTATTCAAACTTGTATACTCGCCGGTACATTTTTGTGATGACCATATTTTAATACATGTTGCAGGCTGACAGGATGCTAGGAATCTTGGAATCAAGTTAGGATGATGCTTAGAAACTCATCTAGATAAATAAGTTTTGAACAATATTTGAGACTTGATGTACTGTGATACTTGATGATGGTTGTTTGATTTTAGACAATGTTTGAAATCAATCTAAATTATAACGAAGCTATTTAGTGTTATGGAATCTCATGAACAATCTGGACGCTTAGTGCTCGCACCCCGATGTTTCCGCCATCGGTAGGGGTGTGACAACCACAACCGACCCACCACCGCCACCACCACCACACCTGACCCACCACCACCACCACAGCCGACCCACCACCACCACTAAGACAGCCGACCCACCACCACCACCACCACTAACCCAGCCGACCCAACACCATCACCACCACCCCAGCCGGCCCACCACCACCACCACCATAGCCAACCCACCACCACCACAACCTACTCACCGCAACCACAACTCCAACACCACCACAAACGGCTAAAATAAAACCACAAAAAAATAAACCTTGAATATTCCGACTGTATAGAGCGATACGAGAGCGAAAACTATATGAGAGATGCATGTGGTCCCCTTCCGGATCGTCATCGTGTGGTCCAGAACTCGGTCACCTTTACATATGTACTTGTTGTTCGTTTTAACTATAAAAATAAAAGAAACTGAAGTTCAATGAGACCCGTATGGGTCGATGAGACGCGTATGGAAGTGGAGTGTCATAAATGTCCTATCAACTTTTCAGAAAAATAGATGTATATGGGTCTCATTGGGCTATATGAGGCATATCGGCTGAAAAGTTGTTAGCCTCCGTACCCCAATACGCGCGTATAGGTCTATGAGAGGCGTATTGTAGGTTTTTTTTCTTTTTTAATCTTTGGAACTTAGCATAAGAAAATTAATAATCGGGATAATCAATGGGTGAGACACTTGTCCCAGTGGAAGAGACGGGTGCATTTAAGGGAGAGGTCACGAGTTCGATCCGGGTGTAGAGGCGGGTTTTTTGCATTTTTTTGGGTTTTTTTCTTTTTTAATCTTAATTAAATAAATTTCCTTTAATGTTTATTTATTGGTTATAATAGAAAATTATTAAATGAACCATTATCTTAACATATTAATTAAACATTAAAGGAAGTTTATTAATTAAATAAATTTCCATTAAAGTTTATTTATATGTTATAACAGAAAATTTATTAAATTAATTAAAACATAAAACTTTTAAATCAATCAAAACAGAAAAATTAATTAAACAATTAAAACCGAAAAATTAATTAAACACAATTCATGTCGTTAATATAAATGAAGTTTTAAATAACAAGTTTTGAATAGTTTAAATACTAATAATAATAAGAATAATAATAATAATAATAATAATAATAATAATAATAAATAATAAAGCATATCACATATTGAGTTGCCCAATGACCAATAATAATAATAATAATAAAGCATATGCACATATTGAGTTGCTCATTGACCAATAATAATAATAATAATAATAATAATAATAATAAATAATAATAATAATAATAAAGCACATACACATATTGAGTTGCTCATTGACCAATAAGCCGCCCCGGGTGGACACATTATGAGTGTCTCATTGACCAATAATCTCCTACTGGTTGAACTATTCCACCTTTGATAAAAGTGGAAACCACCAGAGAAGGCTTATTGGTCAATGAGACACTCATAATGTGTCCACCAGGGGAGGATTATTGGTCAATGGGCACCTTTTGGGAGTTGTATATGTGTCTCATTGCCCTATATGACTCATATGCTATTATTTTTTAAAAAAAAATTGTGGTAATTAAGGGTTTTTATGTTATAAAAAAACACCCTAATTAATATTATTTTTATAAAAAAATTGTTGCGTACACTATATTTCTCGGATGTTACACCTTTGCCAAGTTAACAAATTCTTTTTCGTGAAGTTCTATTACTACCTAGTAACGCCCGACCCTGTGTAATACGAAACACGTACATTGTCACCCATTCCATAGCTTCTATACTTCGGTGAGATATTTCAAAGTCCATTTCGTACCAGCATCGGGCAATCATCCCGTTAACTTAGCAACGATGAAATACACACCTTCGACATAAGCGATCGATAAAATGGAATGGTTCGGGTAAACCTCAGGACCATCGAAAAAACGGGAAGAAAGTTTGATAAATAAAAAATTTGACATTCTATAATACACACAATTCATTTCATAAAATATGAAGTTTTAAATAATAATAATAATAATAATACTTAATAAAAAAACATATGCACATTTAAAAAAAACGATGTTATAACTAGTCCCAGCAAACGGGTCGGGTCGGGAAGGGTCTTTGACCCATGACACTACCCGACCCCCGGCCTGACCCGTTTGTTGGGTCTAGTTATATCATTGTTTTTTTAATAAATAATAACAATAATAAATAATAATAATAATAATAATAATAATAATAATAATAATAAAGCATATCACATATTGAGTTGCTCATTGACCAATAATAATAATAATAATAATAATAATAATAATAATAATAAAACATATGCACATATTGAGTTGCTCATTGACCAATAATAATAATAATAATAATAATAATAATAATAAAGCATACGCACATATTGAGTTGCTCATTGACCTATAAGCCTCTTCGGTTGGACACATTATGAGTGTCTCATTGACCAATAAGCCTCCCCTAGTTGAACTATTCCACCTTTGATAAAAGTGGAAACCACGAGAGGAGGCTTATTGGTCAATGAGACACTCATAATGTGTCCACCAGGGGAGACTTATTGGCCAACGAGCACCTTTTTGGAGTTGTATATGTGTCTCGTTGCCCTATACGACTCATATGCTATTAATTTTTTTTTTAAATTGTGTTACTTAAGGTTTTTTATGTTATAAAACACCCTAATTAATATTATTTTTATAAAAAAAAAATTGTTGCGTAGACTATATTTCACGGATGTTACACCTTTGCCAAGTTAACAAATTCTTTTTCGTGAAGTTCTATTACTACCTAGTAACGCCCTACCCAGTGTAATACGAGACATGTACATTGTCACCCATTTCATAGCTTCTATACTTCGGTGAGGTATTTCAAAGTCCATTTCGTATCGGCATCGGGCAATCATCCCGTTAACTTAGCCACGATGAAATAGACACCTCCGACATAAGCGATCGATAAAATGGAATGGTTCAGGTAAACCTCCGGACCATCGAACAGACAGGAAGTAAGTTTGATAAATAAAATATTTGACATTGTATAATACACACAATTCATTTCATAAAATATGAAGTTTTAAATAATAATAATCATAATAATAACAATAATAATAATAATACTTAATAAAAAACATATGCACATTTAAAAAAACGATGTTATAACTAGTCCCGGCAAACGGGTCGGGGGTCGGGTAGGGTCATTGACCCATAACCCTACCCGACCCCCGGCCGGACCCGTTTGTCGGGTCTAGTTATATCATTGTTTTTTAATAAATAATAATAATAATAAAGCATATGCACATATTGAGTTGCTCATTGACCAATAATAATAATAATAATAATAATAATAATAATAATAATAAAGCATATCACATATTGAGTTGCTCATGACCAATAATAATAATAATAATAAGAACAATAAAAAATAATAATAATAATAAAGCATATGTATATATTGAGTTGCTCATTGACCAATAATAATAATAATAATAAAAATAAAGCATATCACATATTGAGTTGCTCATTGACCAATAATAATAATAATAATAATAATAAAAATAATAATATTTTTTTTAAATAATTAATTATATATATGAATTGGCAGAGTTACATCAATATCGCAGGTAAGCGAGCAACAAGCTGCGCCGCTACCACTTTCTGAATAGCAAACCCTAGCCTATTAAAGACAAACCCATGCCCCCTGTTGATGAGCAACTGCTGTGAACAACCTTTTGGACCCTAGTCAACAAACGGATAGCTTCTGGAGCTAGGGAGCCAAAGGTGTAGAAGGCGAAGGGGATAAATGCATGTTGGTTATCAGCACAGGCTTTAGCGTGTTTATCCACCTTTTTTGATTCCGCTTTCCTTATAATAATAATAATATTAATAATAATAATAATAATAATTATTATTATTATTATTATTATTATTATAATAAAGCATATGCATATATTGAGTTGCTCATTGACCAATAAGCCTCCCCTGGTGGGTACATTATGAGTGTCTCATTGACCAATAAATCTTTCCTGGTTGAACTATTCCACCTTTGATAAAAGTGGAAACCACCAGAGGAGGCTTATTGGTCAATGAGACACTCATAATGTGTCCACAAGGGAAGACTTATTGGTCAATTAGCACCTTTTAGGAGTTGTATGTGTGTCTCATTGCCCTATACGACTCATATGCTATTAATTTTTTTTTTAAATGTGGTAATTAAGGGTTTTTATGTTGTAAAACACCCTAATTAATATTATTTTTATAAAAAAATTGTTTCGTACACTATATTTCAATGATGTTACACCTTTGCCAAGTTAACAAATTCTTTTTCGTGAAGTTCTATTACTATCTAGTAACGCCCTACTCTGTGTAATACGAGACATGTACATTGTCGCCTATTCCATAGCTTCTATACTTCGGTGAGGTATTTCAAAGTCCATTTCGTACCAACATCGGGAAATCATCCTGTTAACTTAGCCACGATGAAATAGACACCTTCGACATTAGCGATCGATAAAATGGAATGGTTCGGGTAAACCTCCGGACCATCGAACAAACGGGAAGTAAGTTTGATAAATAAAAAATTTGACATTTTATAATACACACAATTTATTTCATAAAATATAAAGTTTTAAATAATAATAATAATACTTAATAAAAAACATACGCACATTTAAATAAAACGATGTTATAACTAGTCCCGGCGAACGGGTCGGGCCGGGGGTCGGGTAGGGTCTTTGACCCATGACCCTACCCGTCCCCCGGCCCGACCCGTTTGCCGGGTCTAGTTATATCATCGTTTTTTTTAATGTGCATATGTTATTTTTATTAAATATTATTATTGTTGTTATTTTAATTATTATTATTATTAGTATTATTATTATGAGTTTGAAAAATTTTGAATCAAATAAATCCTGTATGCTTGGGTAAATAAACATTCTTGGTCGATAAGGGTCATATAGGTCGATAAGGGTCGTATGGGTCACTTTCACGCTTTTTCAGACTGAACTCCTTGCATGTCAGTAATTATACCTTAAATTCATCAAAAGTCGTGCCGATAAGCCTCTCATTGCTCAATGAGAGGCGTATAGGGTTTAATGCTCCAACTACCACAACTTTATATGCCTCTCATAGGGCAATCAGAGGCTTATCAAAACACTTTTTCTGACGCATTTAATGCTTTCACACTTTATACTCTCCTTATTGCCCTATACGCCACCTCTAGGGGGATGTGCATATTAAAAGTAGGGATGTATCAATACCCTCACCCTATTAAAAATATAATAAAATGATTAATAGATTACTGTTAATTTAAAAAAAATAACAGTTAGATGGGTCTACAAACAAGCCTGAGGTGGCACTTGATGAATTTTTGGAATACTATGCTTTTAAAATTAACTAGTATCAAGGACTCGTGTTGCGATAGATTCATAAGTGTAAGATGATTATTGATGCCATTCATAAAATTAACTAGTATCGAGGACTAGTGTTGCGATAGATTCATAAGTGTAAGATGATTATTGATGCCATTCATTACTTGAAACGGAAATGGGATATGTTCCCGGTTAACAGCACATACTCTAGTGGTTGGGTCAATATAGTCAAAGAAGGTCATAAGATTAAGGTTAATGGCTCTTCCTTTATCCATTTATTGAAATGTGAAGTGGATTATGGGGACTGTGCTAGATTTTGGATAGACGATTGGGTTCCAAATGGCGTGTTGAAAGACAGATTCCCGGCGTTGTTCAAGTTAGAGGCTGTCAATCGGTGTACAGTGGGCGATAGAGTGAAGAAGGTTGATCAAGTGATTGTAGCTTCTTGGTCTTGGAAGAAGCCTCTTTCTACGGCTGAGGAGATGGTTCAGTTTCAGGCCCTAATGTCTGTTGTGCAGCAGACACAGATCAAGATGGGCGCAGACTTGTGGAAGTGGGACGGCGATCCTGGTGGGTCGTTTTCGGCTGCGGCGGTCAGGAAGTGGCTCGCGGCTTCGTGCCTAGGTGTAAGTAATCCAAAACTTGATTGGTGATGGGTGCCCATTAAATGTAACATTTTTATGTGGGGTCTTATGTTGAAGCGGATCCCCACCAAGTTGGCGTTATTGAGAAGGAATATTAACATTGAAAATACTAATTGTGTATTATGTGGGGATGGTGAGGATGATGTAGACCATATTTTTACAGGTTGTGCGTTTTCGATGAGCATGTGGAATGGCGTGTTAAGATGGCTTGGGCTGTCAAACTATTTTGTTTTCAGTGTGAGCGATATTCTGGATATTCACAAGGTGGATGGGTTATCGGTTACGCGCAAACATATTATTAAAGGTATGGTTATGGTTTGTTGTTGGCGTATTTGGAGAGCTAGGAATGATTGTATTTCAACCAAAAGAGGAGCAATGTGGTGGAGGTTGTGGCTGAGATTAAAGCCTTTGGATTTCTTTGGTTTTCGAATAGACATAAAGATTTTGTTAAGGATTGGAAAGGTTGGTCTAATGTAATGTTATTGTAATGTTTCTAGCGGCCTTCTTCTCTCCGCCTTGGAGAGTCGAAGGTTTTCGCGTGTGTTAATGAAGTTCATCTTTCAAAAAAAAGATTCGTAAGTGTATAAGTACTCTAGTATCGAGGACTCATGTGTTGCCGCTTTTTATGACATCTGGATATAAAACGTGTTTAGAAATTTCAATAATTAAATTGCCTACACTTTAAAATTAGTATTTACTTTTAAAAATTAATAGTGAATATTGGACCAATTAAAAGCAACTATTATTCAAGCGGCTTTTAATTAATATAGTATATAATAATAACAATAACAACAACAACAATTTGTTGGTTTCGTAAGCTATAGTGAGTGTCGATACAAAAATGGTACCATAGCGAACTGAACCGATATCATTCGAACAATATCAATATTATCAGAACCAGCACTAGTATTTGTTTATGTACTTTTAGATTGATGTAAAACACATGTCGGTATCGTTTTGAACATATAACAATTTTATTTTTTGGGTTTTCTTTTTCAGTTTCTATACCGAGTGCTGGTATCATACTTGTATTGTAACAAAACGAACTAATACCGACAAATTCCCATCGCTGATGTGGTAGTCATGTTTCTATAGCTGCTTTAACCTTTCAACTGAAAAGCAGCCAAACAAAATCCGATAACACAACCACCACGTCAGCAGTGGAGACTCGTACCACACGTAGAGCTCTTAGATGGTCTCTAGCCGGAATAACTGCTCACCATAGAAAAGGGCTTGCATTTGATTTGAAGTAGCGCCCATGGAGCTAAACCGATGAGCTATTAAACTTTATTCAAATCATGGTTGCTTCTAATTCCACCTCCGGGTTGTCATTGATCAATTAGGGTCATAATCGGAGGCGTGGGCAAATGCGAGAGAAGAACAAAGGGCTCAGTAATTACTATCGCTAAATGATTATTTAAAAATAAAATTACTGAAATCACAAACGTCAATCCACTTCAAGGGTGTTATAGTTGAGCATGTACGACGGAGATTTTATTACTAATAGAAAAGAGCCAGTTAAGGCTGTAAAACCCGACAGAGTACAAGGCAGCAAAAATAAAAGACAAAAAAACGAGCAATCATATATAGGATTACATCCTTAACATTAAAATCTCGCTATCTCTTTCAGTCGATACTATGGAACTTGGATTTCGCTCTAATCCACAAATATCTGTTTTCTTTTATGACTTCCACAGTCATTGCGATTGGAATGAATTTACCGTTAAATTCCTTCTCATTCCTTGCCTTTCGTATTTGCCACATAATTGATAGAAGAACCGCACCAATAACCTTCTTCCACACGTTTGATCCCTTTAGGTCGGTACCATTCCCAACAAGTTTTTACATGACTCCATTTGCTGCATACTTGGGATTTTTAGCCACACAAGGATTTGCCACCATATTGCTTTCGCCGTTAAACATTGCACCAAAAGATGGTCAGTAGATTCTACCTAGAACCCACACCTTAGGCATAGCACATTCCGAATCTACACTCTATACGCTTGCTTAGCTCAGCTTTAGATGAAATTTTGTTTATGTTTGCCCTCCAACAAAAATAGTTTAATTACCTTTGAAGGAACCCACCTATTCTAATATGGCACTCGACATCGGATTCGAAAATTTGCAACAACCTCCTACTTGTTTTTTTCTTTTATTTACATATAACATATTAGGAAAGCAGTCTCTCAAAGGTGCCTCCCCCATCTACTTGATATATTTAAATTTGAGTGGTTTCTATTTTATTATCAAAAGTGTGGATAATTTTAACATAACATTGACTACTATTGGTTGGAAAATCCAATTGAAAATATTAAAATGTAAGAGAGAAGTTGCTATAATCAAATAATTATGGTCGAATGGAGTGGCGAAATCAGAAACCTTTTGTTGGAGGATCAATGTATATATGTTATAATATTTATTATTTATTATTTTTTATTTTTTACAAATGTAAAGTAATAAACTTAGGGTGTAAGGGGTGCACCCCTCGTGAGTTTGGGGGAAAATTTCACCCACCTAATCATAATATGTCATGTCATTTCTCCTCTCATTCTCCCCTCTTACCCAAAAAACATAGCGGTGGTTTCCCCTGAACCATTAAAAAAAAACATGATAGGTTGAATACTAGTGGGCCCCATCTTTATCCCCTCTCTCAAAACTTCACCGCATGCGACATATATCCCCCGCTTTGAACACAACCCGTGCGGCAAACTATGTGGGCGGCGGTGTTCCCCGAGCGGCAAAGAGGCTTGCCGCACCCCTTGCCGCACCCCTTGCCGCTTCCACCCCATACACCCTTAAAATCTAGACGTTTTTTTAAAACTACATTTAACAAACTAATAAAGTAAAAAATACATAGAAACTAAAATCTGTGGTTATTAAAAGAATAATTTTAAACTATTATTATCAAGCATTTCTGGTTTATATGTTAAAAGAATAATAATTTTAAACATAGAATTCTGATGTTTGACTATAATTTGCTTTTAACTAGGGGTGTTCAAGATCTGATTATCCGGTTTTCGGATCTCCGAAAATTTCGGATAGTGAATATTAGTATCCGAACCCGTATCCCAAATTTCGGATAACCGAAATTTCAGATATGGATTCGGATATCCGAATTTATAAAAGTATTCAAAAAAATCATTTTGTGAGTAGATTAAAACTAAACCTATATTCGAATTTACAAATGTTCAACGTTGAAAACAAAGAACTTTTATAATTCCACATCCAAATCCAATTATTTAATATTTTTAATATATTTTAAACTAAACATAGTGCTCATATATATTTACATTTTTTGTTAGTTTTCGGATATTGGATAATCCGATTATCTGAAAATTTTAGAAATTCACATCCGAATCCGAAAATTCGGATATTTCGGATTCGGTTTCGGATCCAGATTTTTTTTAACACCCCTACTTTTAACCACACTTTTATAATAGTAAATTACCCGAAATACCCATCATATTTTAGACTTTTACTATCAACCCATCATCTCCTTCAATCACCCATCAAAACCCCATATCGATTCTTGCAACTGCAAGTGCCGCGAATACTAGTTAAAAATATTAGAAGGACCATGTTTTCATCTTTTTCTTCCTCTACAACTCGGTTACATTATCATTCAATTAACAATCTTGGGTCAAACTACAAATTCACTGGATTATCGATCTCCTTACTAGGAAGACTAGGGTGGCCGCCGGAGCGTCAACGGACCCCTTGTAGTTCCTCCCCTAATCGAATGCCAATGATATTTAATGAATATCTATTGTTAAAACAATAAAACAGCTAAACCATTATTATTATTATTATTATTATTATTATTTATATTATTATATATTGTTTTGTTATTATCTATCTATACTTTCTATAAAAGAAGAAATCCCAATGACATAAGAAAAGCTAATGTGACAGCAGGAGAGGCTGTCCAACAATGCTTTTCTTATATCATTATTACATCATAAAGCCTAATATAAAATATCATTTAAAATATTATCTAAACATCTTCCCTCAACATTTTATAATCAAATATCTGTTCGCAATAAACATCTGTCCAGATTCAAAATTCTGGCTCCACATTCAAAATTCAAACCATATATTCTAATCCTATAAATAAGATATAATTATCTGGCTCCACATTCAAATCTCTCTCGCTCATATCTGCGAGCGTATCTCTCTCTCAAATGTATCTTTCTCGTGATTCAGCCACTAATCTCCGATACACTTCTTTGTTCGAATGTTTGTTGATTCTGTTTACATGTTATCGTTCCAGTATCATTGTTCCAACATCGTCGTTTCAATGAAGCTTCCCATCACACATCAACCTTTCAATATCGATGTTGCAGTATCATTGTTGCAACATCGTGAAATGTGCTACATTCTTTGATGGGAGAGTTGCATTGTTCGATTTTCGTTAAATCGAAAGTCAGGTTTTCTTGCGTCAGTAAGATTTTCTCCTTTTATAGAAAGTATAGATTCGTGTAATATCGTGAAAAGTCAGATGTGCTACAACAGTTGAGAGGAGACCTTTGCATTTTAGGTTTGTTTCTTATTTGGATTAACTGTTGGTGATATTGAGAGTTTTTATTGACACTGACATTTTATAATATGTTAAGATGCATGTTGATATTATTAAAATGAACTTCTACATAGAAAAATAGAAATTTAATGAAATATTTATAAAGTATTACACGCTAGAGTTAACACTTGCTAGGATTTCATAGACTCTGGCCTTTCTCCATGTGATTTCATGCTCTCTTTTAAATTTCAGGTCAGTTAGCATGTTGCAGATTTTCTGATCCTGTTTTAGAAGTTGTGTCAGAAACTCTTCTGCATTCTTCTGGAACTCTGATGGGGGAGAGTGGAGGACTTCATCGAGCAATGCTATGCTGTTCCAGGTTTTGTTATAATTAGTGTCATTGATTATGTCGACTTTCCTGTTTAGTTCTTCGTTTGTTCTTTGTTCTTTGAGTGACCACATCGAGAATTGTGTTTTAACATCGTTGGTGTCTGACCAGTGGTAGAAGCTGAAGTTTACCATGTAGATTTTTTGTTGGTTTTTCTGATTTGGAACAATTTTTGACAGAAAGTGATTTGTAGGACAATTTGTTGATGTTTTGAATCAAAAGTAATCATCGGACTTTTATAGAGTTTAAAAGCACGTCTACATGGTAAATGAAGAGGTTAATTGTAATTGTGATAATTTGCTTTTGTTCTTTGAACTTTGAAATTTTGTCCCTTGGGTTTCTTGGTATTTAATTTTACAGTTTTCCCATAAAAGTTGGGGTTTGAAAAGGTTTTTGCATTAAAAGACTGTTGTTTTGATTTATACATTAATATGTTTATATTAAATCTACACGTTTTCATTGTTAGATATTTCAGTCTATAAACACATAGTCACTTCACCTGTTTTTCATCACGTTTTCCTACGAAGATATCATACTTTCAGGAAAGTCGAGTAATATAGTTTATTCAAATGGCGTCATTCACTTCTGTAAAATCAGATGATTTAAAGCAACGTTTTGTCAGGAAAATCAAGGAACAGGTGTATGAAGAAAGGGCTACTCTTCAAGAGCTGAAGAGAAGTTTTGATGGATTGCAAGTTGGCCTGTTCACGAGAGAGCAGGTTTCCAGAAATTTTATGCGGATGCCTTCAACTTCCGTTCGTGAGCTTTGTGTTATCAGTAATATAAAGTGCGGTGATAGAGACGTGGAGTTCATGGCGATGCTGAAGGACATACTGTAACACCCCGTGTTTCAAAAGTCAAAGTCAAGATTTAGGTCAAAGGGAGACAAGATTGCTAATTGCGATCTGTCACTCCTCGCTCAATTCCTGTTTTGACTTCTTTGACTTCTATATAGTCTTTTATGCTTTTACGTTAGTTGTATTATATGGAGTATTTGTTAATAATCGAGGTTTAATCGCTATTTATCGATATTAATCGCATGTTTAATCGCTTTATCGCCAATCGTTATCGCAATCGCAATCGCAACTCGAATGGTGTGACCTGGATATTGTTTTACGTGTGTGTGCTATTTATGTGTTACTTGTGCATGTTATGTTTATGTTGAGGTGAATCGAAATCGCAATCTATCGCATCGCAAATCGAATCGAAACGCTAAACGAACGTTAAATAGGATGCTTGTATGTTGATATAGTAGTTGGGATTAAAAGTAATTTGATAAGTAAGACTATCGCATCGCTCGCTCGAACCGCATCGCAACGCTCAACACTCGAATCGAAACTGCAAAAACTCATCGCGCCGAGCACTAGAACCGAGTGGCCAGCCGACCGAGCTGCCACCCGATCGGACTGCCATCCGATCGAGGTGCCACTCGACCAAGCTGCCACCCACCCAGGTGCCACCCGGTCAGATTGCCACTCGACTGAGCTGCCACCCGGACGGGCTGCCACTCGATCGAGCAGTCTCTTTTCCTCCTTTCGATTTATGGAAACCCTATAAATACCCCCTATGTCAACCTCATTGATGTTGACAGCTCTCTCTCTCTCCTTCTCCACTCGTTCCAGTCGCTATTTCTTCAGATTTCTCGCGATTCTTGTAACTTTTCCACCTAAATCTTGTACTTTCTTAATCTACACGCACTCCTACACATTTCTATCTTTTGAATCTTAACTTTTAACCATGAAATCACTAGATTTGAGGTGCTCAAGGATGATGTCATCATGGTGTTCATAAGAACTTCATGTTTTGGCTTCAATCCACCAAGAACAACTCAGATCTGAATGATTTTCACATGAATAAACAAAGATCTTTCATAGATCTGAACATATTCATGGTGAAAAGGATAGAAAGATGGTTTTTCTAACTTTCTTTCAACTCTTTTACACTCAATGCACTCAAATCCGATAGACTCGGACCTAGTTCTGATCTTCTACCCATTCTTGGTGTCGTATCGGTTCCAGATCTGAATTCTATCCAAGAGGTATTGACTTCAGGTTTGAACATGAACTACCGACTCAAACCGTGAACCGGTCGGACTAGGGTGATTCATGTTCGGTAGAGTCACTTAAGCCGAGTCGAGGGTTCCGTTGTTCAAGCATGTTATCAGTGTACCTCATTAAACACTTCAAAACTTCAAACTACCAAAACAACCAAGGAAGAAGACGATCAGGTCATCTGGGACGGATTGTCGTCCGATCGGATTGCCACCCGACCGGACAGCCACTCGGTCGGATTGCACCTTGGGTCCCACACTTAACTTTCATTTCAATTTAGGAAGTTTAAACATCAAACGGATTGCCGTCCGATCGGATTGCCATCCGATCGGATTATCACTCGACCATGTGATGTTTGACTTCAACACTTAAATAATTTTACAACATGTTCAATCCGAGTGGATTGCCACCCGATCGGATAGCCATCCGATCGAGTGACCGTCCTGATGTGAACTTGTTCTCAACCTGAGAAGCCTCGCCAATTGGATTGCCGTCCGATCGAACAGCCGTTCGACCGACCGACCGACCGACCTGAAAGGTAGAGATACTGTGACACCCGGCTTTTCAGGCCGTACAGTACAATTGTAACACGTTTTATGAATAGATAAAAGGCCATATTTGATTGATTATGATGTTTATATGTGAAATTTAATGAGTTGGTAAAATTAAACTTCAATAAAAATTATGTAGGCAATGATAAAATTAACGCATATCGTGTAACGGTTAAAATGCGAAACGAACGTCGGTGACCACCCGATCAGTGTTAAAATCCTAAAAATAGTTTGTTATGATTAGAATAATTATTTTAATCATATCCATGTGGAAAAATAATTTAAGACGCTAGGAAACTCTATTTTTCGAATTTAAGCGCGTACCGCGCGATGCGGTGCGTATACCGACAAAACACTGTCAACACAGCCTGTCAAAGCAAATGATAATCATTTTAATAATAATTTTATGAGTTTATTACTTTAGAAAGATAAAAATAAATAAAAACGCTTAAATTCCTATTTTTGCGATTTTAAACTCGTACCGCTCAGCACAGCGCGCATACTGCCAAATACCGACAACGTAGCCGGTTCAGGCAAACAAAATATTGTTTAATAATATTTTGGTGATTTTATTTTTATAGAGTGTTAAAAATAAATTAAAACGCACTAAAACGGGATTAAAACGCTAGATAAAATACCCGGTATCCAGTAAAATACCAGTTTTTACTCTATATTACATATATATATATGTGTGTATATATATATAAAATTCGCATATATGTGAGTTAGGTGGGACAAGAAAGGTGAAATGGCAGCCATGCACTATACTCTCTCTCTTCTCTCCTATTTCTATTGGTTAAAATGGAGGTGGAGGATGACAAATGCCTTAAACCCTTCAATAAACTTCAATAACCAAGAAAACTCATTTTCAAAAATCAAACACTCTCTCTCTCTCTCTCATCAAATCAGCCGAACACTCCTATATTCACCCATATTTCGAAATTTCTAACCATGTTCTTGAGGATTCAAGCTCATTCCAAGGTGATTTCAAGTATATTTGAAGGTGTGAAGGTGATTCCAAGGAGTTTCAAGCAAGAATCAAGCTTCATATCATCTTTTTAATCAAAAACCCACTTGAATCTTGAGGGTATAAAACTAATCTTTTAAAAATGTTCTTGATTATTTTTATGGAAAAGAAGATAGTAAAAGTTTCTCTTATTCTTGGGATTAAACACAAACTTGAATTCTTAAACAAATGGGTTTTCAAAGATAATAAAAATGGATGTATTTGTATATGTATGTATAGCCGTGAGTGTGTGTATTTAAGTTGATTTTTGATTTTGATTGATTCTTGTTTGAATTAATTCTTGAAAGTGAAATGCATGCATGATCAAGTGATGATTTGGTAGGAAGTTCTATGAATGAAGAATGTTATGGAAATAAATTTTTGTAACCATATACACATATATGAATTTGGCCGTGTGTGTATGTATAAATACACATGCATGTAATATTTTGATGATTAAAAGTCTTAGATATGTAAGAATGCGTGTGTCTTGCATATATGTTAAATGACTAGATGATGATTTGAACATGATTTAATAAAGATGATATTTAATCAGGTTCTAAACACTAAAAATATAATTATTTGAAGTGTTAAAATGGTATAAAACTTTGTCCTAATGTATGCTAGCTTTGCATATTGTACTTGGTGTATTAAAGGTTGTAAAATACATGAAATCGCATGATTTATATGACCTACACAAAAACTACATTAATCTGATTATAACCACTATTTTAATCAGTAAATAACATGTATTTTGTTAAAATATCAAGTCATTTCGAGTTGGGATGATTATAGTAACGTTTAACGCAAAACTATGCGTTAAAACGATCAAAAATCGGCTTTTCGGATGATTTTTATAAAACTGATTTAGATCAGTAAATAAACTAATATTTTTAGCTTAGAAATAAGTATTTTAACTAATTTCAAGCTTACTTGGTGTTTGGTTGGTCATACGTGACTTTCGACGCCCAAAAACGTTACCGAATCGCTAAAATACGCATTTTTCAGTGAACATTAGTATGGGTGAATTTTGAGTGAATCTTTTGTGATAAAATGTGTTAAGTGATTTTGAAATATAAATGTGATAATATGTTAAGTGTTAATCTAATAATAGGAAATTTAGATTTTTGCATGTATCTTTTGTGCGGTAAAAACGGTAAAAGTGCGTTAAATGTGTAACTTGTTTGTCGAACATGAAATTTGATATATCTATATATATATATAGGATATTTCGTGTGTATTTGCTTTGAAAATGACAAAATAGATAAATTAACAAGATTTCATGTGTTTCGGTGTTAAATTATATGAACGTTTGTGTATGAATATTATGACGCGCAAATCGTAGGTATATCACGTATAAACGGGAGAGTTAAGGGAATTACACAATAATGGTCACCAATAAAATCGTTCAAAACGCAAAATCATAATAAATATATAAATATATATGGACTCATATATATATATATATATATTAACGTGCCAACATAATAAAAAATGACAAGTTTTCGAGAAAATCTCAAAGTTATGTGATAATTCTAAGAAACTGAGAAACTTAGGATTTTTTTGATTAAATGTTATTTTGATTTAGAATTGTTCCCATATTAGGACGTATATAATCAATTTCTGGGATTGCGGTATTAAAATACGCACCCAAAGGTGAGTGTCACTAAACCCCTCTTTTTACTGTTTTGAATATATTTTGGGGGTGGAACACGTTGTTAAAAGGGTTTAATAATGTTTTCGAAATAAAACATACATTTTACTATAAAATATATATTTTCGCTGAAAATATATGAAATTTGATGAGTTATACGTTTCCAAGTAAAACGTTTTTGATGAATAAATATTGGATGTACGGTTTTTCTTAAGAGATACAGGATCGTACAGTTGGGGTACGAATGCCGGCCCGGGTCTCGAATGATGGAGATTCAGGGGATTCGTACACATCGTGTATTAAATTGTCATATTAGTAGGATATATATATTGTACGTTAGGCAGACATCATATTGTTCTTCGAGAAAGAACCCTGCGCCCATGATGTCGTTTAATCATTTAAGTATTGCACGCGATGAATTGTTGGTAGATCTATCGGGTTGACAACCCCATCGTGACCGGTCGCCCCGAGTCAATGTCAAACGACGAATTTAAATTCTGTTTATTGTCTAGCTTTGATTATCCCTGCATGGTTAATATATAGTTCGTATCGTCTAGCTAACATACGAGTCTGAAAATAGACGCTATAATTTAATATACAAAACCTGGGCAGTATTATTATTGTCGGAGTAATGACCCGATGGAAGGCCCATGGATTTTATCAAAGGAGTAAAATGGACTTTCTAAAACTACATAGATGTTTTCAAATAAACACCTAATCAGAAAGTTTTCCTTGAAATAAAATTTGTTAGTAAACAAATAACTGAACTCACCTTCCTTTGTGTTGACACTTGATTTTTAACGTGTTCTACAGGTACTTGAGTATGGCTTCGGGAATTATGGCGTATCTTGTGTTTGTTGATGCATGTTTTGTCACTTAAAATGTTGAACTGACTTTTAAACTTTCTGGGACTAACTGTAATAAGATCCGTGAGGATCAAAAGACTACTTTATTTTGTCATGGTTATGTGGTGGTTTGGGACGATAAGATTAAAATCAACGTTTTAATTAAGTAATAATGTCCAACACTAAAATGCATCAAACATCAAGATAGAAATGGGCACCAGCTTCCGTCACCACTACCTTTTATATTCCGCTGCGACGTTTTTGGGGTGTGACAGAAGTTGGTATCAGAGCCATTGGTTGTTAGCGAACTAGATGTTTTCGGGGGAAAACACTAGACTTCAACCGAAGAATTTTGAGATTTAAAGTCCAAAATTCTCGAAGCCAAGATTTTTAAACAAATGTGGAAATTTTATCATATATGAAAACCCTTATGTGTTTATGTGCATACGTGATTTTCTGTTTATTTGAGCCTTATGTGTTATTATTTATATCGATCACACACTTACTTTGTACGGTTAAGATGTGTCACGTCTCAGCCTATAGAACCATTAGTAGTCTTGCTCACCGATATTGTCAAGCCTACACTTGAGATTCTTTCGCCCGTCATTACAGAATCGTTTGTTCTGCTATTCGAGTCACGTGTTCTGCTACACCTCTTTTAAGTCTACACTCGCCGTAGGAAGAGGACTCGACCCGTTGGAGAGATCGCATTCGACTTCGAGAGTTGAGAGAGCATCTACTCTGAAGAAGCAGAAAGGGATTTAGGGTCAATCGCTCTCACTGTGATCGTCAGTTCGACACGTTGCGTGGAGGCATGGAGACGATGAAGGACTTAGAGGGACATATGGACTATTATGATGAACTAGAAGAGCTTGTTAGGAAGATATTGGACTTCCAGGGATTGAAGCGTTAGTTGTTGTTTGTTTTGTATGTCTCATTTGATGAACCCTATTTATGGCTTGCATGCCAAATTTTCAGATATTTAGGAGGAAATTTCATATAGGCTTGTTGAGGGTGTTGATGTAGACATCCCAAATTTTGATTAGTCTTTGTACTAAAAACAAGCTTTGTAATTTCTGGTATAAATATCGAATGGGTTCCTTTTGGTATAAAAATTGTTCTCATTAATACGTGGATATTATACATGCGCAATATATGGTCCACTAGCATTTAATGATTGAACTATTTTGGATATCGATGAGAAGCGTGGTGAGGAACACAGATTGGAGAAAGCGTGTGTAGCTAACCCTAGAGAGTCAGGAAAGGATAATGCCAATGATGGCAGGAGTGGTCTTGAGAGGAAGACTCACGAAGACGAGTGGAGAAAGTGCGCCAGATATGGTTGGACCGGATATATGACTCGCGAGTGCTATGCCAAAAGTATATTGGATGTGAGGATGGATAGATTTTGTCACGACCTCTGACCCCACCCTGGACGGAATCGGGAGCCGCGAGCAGCTAAGTGGTACCGGTGGTTATTTTGAAAAGTAGTGCAGCGGAAATTTCGTCAGAACCGTGAGTTAGGAAAAATATCAGAGTTTAGAAAACACCAGATTTTTATTTATTAAATAGATGGGATAAAACCATGTTTTAAAAAGTAGCTTTAATATAGGATAAATTTGTATACATAAAACAACTTTTCTTAATTTAATTTAATTGATAAAATAAGCCACTTCTGTAAGCCTTGTTGGTGCCGCATCCAACTCTAATTCCGATCTACTGTAATTACCTGAAACGCGTTTTAAAAATATTTGGTCAGCAGGAAATACTGGTGAGTTCATTCAGGTTTTATAAAATGACCCTTAGTTATAAATTACAGCATAAGAGCGATTACAATGGCTTCTATCTTATTTAAGATAACCACAACTTAATCCATGTAATTATAACTTTGTTATAGATTACAGCATAAGAGCGATTACAATGGCTTTTATCTTATTTTTATCTGGCACCGTGTCACCTGGTGACGATGGTCATACCACTATTGGGTCTTTCCCCAAGTAGTGACGTTTATCACTGTTAGGATTTATTAGCCTAACCGTGAGAAATTAGTAATGTGCACAATACCCCACTAGCCAGTGATTCAAGATAACCACGACTTAATCCATGTAATTATAACATTTGAAAATGGAGTATTGTAAAATACTTTTGATAAAAGAGAATGACTCACATTGCAGGTTTAAACGAGCAGAGTTTAGTCTACTGATTAGCCTTGATACCTAGTTTAAATAACAATGCACATGAAACTAGGTAAGTAACTGAATACAACTTTTACGATAAGCTCACGAGATTAAAACCCTCACGACGAATGACAAAGTGCACACTTAAACATCCATCGGATTCGCAACGAATGACAGAGTATACCCCGAGTTCGGGTGGCACTCAAACATCCTGTCGGATTCATGACTAATGACAAAGTATAGCACTTAAACATCCTGTCGGATAGTTTCAATCGATCGGATATTGAATCGTAGCAGCGATCGAGTTAATACCCGGTATCGTAGCAGCGCCTCACTACCTTAATTTGTGATTTTGAGCTGTATAACTTCGTTTTTATTCAAAATTTTTGACACAGAATGAAAGCTCCTGGTCAAATCTATTTATAGCAGAAATTTGAGGTTCACGCGGCCCACGTAAGCCCCTTCTTCATCTTTACGCGGCCCGCGAGGACTCCTAGTCTATGTGTAGGCTTGTTGGGTCACGATTAGGTGTGCCACGTGGATGACACGTAGCCCCGGATGCTTATCCGGTCAACTCTAAAGTTGACGCGACCCGCGTGACCTCCTGCCTATTCTTTACGCGGCCCGCGAGAAGACCACAAATCTTGATTTCTTGATTTTTGATATGGATTGGGGTTTCAGGGGTCCGGGTTTTCACTTACGGATCGTTTTGGATCATTTTTTAATATAATTATATCACAAAAAAGGGATAAAAAGGTGAGAAAAGAGAATGGACTCACTTTGTAACTTTAGGGTTCAACTAGAAAGCCTTTTGGTAGAATCTTGGGTATAACTTCTGAGCTATTAATATATATATATTTTTTTTTTGCACTCGTGTTAAGTATAGTACTCTTAATTCAACTTTATCCCTATGTCACGAGACAGAACCCCAACGAACTTAGTCGGGCAGAGCCTTGACATGCGTTATGGGTTCCAAATTAATCGGAAAGGGTAGCGGTGATCGGGAGTTAAAACACTTAAAATGGGGCAGGGCTTTATTATTACTACAGATGAAAAACAAGTATAACTCTAGAGAGAGGGAGACGAGAGTGAAAGAAAGTGGCAAACAAAAAGGAAATCTTGATATGCTACTTATACTATGTTCAAAAACTTTGGAGTGTACACCTCAAGACACGTACAGCCTTATTAAAATTCTCATGCCACTCATCCACCATGTAGAATTTTAGATTTAAATATTATTTTATATTTTATTTTGATTCTTTTCTTGATTATCTCGACATACACATACACTTCAAACAAAATTTCAATTGTTAACTTTATTATTATTTTATTATTTATATATATATTATAATTAATATAATTGCTTTACTTATTTGGCGCTTATAACTTATAAAATATAACGTTTTATAAAATAATAAATATGTCTTTAGAACGAGAATAATTTTATCTACATTTTGAACCAAGTTTCATTAAAAACTGAGTAGGTTCAAATATAATGTATTTTTATAATTTAATTATTAAACGGTTACTAGGCCCGTCTAGGTATTTCATATTTCTAACAGTCGACTTACCTGTAATCTACCGGTCTAATAATATAAGTTTTTATATACTTTTATTTTATTTAGAAAGGTCACCCATATACAGGCCAATTAATTATAATATTTCAACCAAATAGTTTTTAAAACTATTTGGGTCGAATAATTATATTAAAAATAAAACTAGTTACTAGTGGTTAATAAATTTAAACAAACCTAAAATTCTTATTTGATAAAAATAGGAATGTTACAGATTTTCCGAGAATGAAGTGGGGACTATCGCTTGAAGTAGCTAGATAGGATGCCTCGCCCTGATGACGATAGAGAAGTGGTAGTTGTTCACGAAGATCGACCGAGTCGAGTTTTGAGTGTCGAGTGTTGATAGTTGAGAGTCGTCAGTTTTGTGAGGGTGCTCGAGTTGTTGCGAAAGGGTTATCCTACGTTCTTAGTTAACGTGGTGGATACGAAAGCCGAATGTAAGAATATCAGAGAGATTCCTATTGTTCGCAATTATCCAGAAGTTTTCCTAAAAAGACTTATCTGGATTGCCTCCTGCGAGACAGATCGAATTCCGAATCGATCTGGTATCCAGTGTTGCACCCAATTGCACAACCTCCTTATAAGATTAAGCACCGTTTGAGAATGATAGAAATGTCGAGTCAGTTTTAAGAGCTACTGGACAAGGGTTTCATTCGATCAAGCTTTTCGATTTGAGGCACATCTGTTTTGATGAGAGAAAGAAGGATGGATCCTTCAGGATATGTGATGACTTTAGAAAGCTGAACAAGTTGACTATCAAGAATCGATACCCTTTACCGAGGATTGACGATTTGTTCGATCAGCTACATGGATCCAGCTGCTATACAAAGATCGATCTACGATTGGGATACTATCAGTTGAAGGTTGCTGACGAAGATATGCCGAGGACTGCTTTTCAAACGTGATATGGCCATTACGAGTTATTAGTCATGTCTTTTGACTAAATTAATGTGCCATTTAAAATTATAAATCTCATGAACAGGGTATGGAAACCCTAATCAGATGAATTCGTGATAATATTCATTGACGACATACTTGCCTATGCGCGAACCAAGGAGAATCATGAGTAACGTTTGAAGTTAACTATGGAATTGGTGAAAGATGAGGAGCGCCAAAGACCCCGTCGGGAGTATGATGATCCATATGACTCGCTGGGTACTACCGGAGATTTATTAAGAATTTCCCCAAATTAGTGCAGCCTTCGACACTAATAACCCCAAAAGGAAAAAAAAAAAAAGAAATTGACTGGACAGCAAGATAGTAGGAAGCTTTTCGGACCTTTGAAAGAAAAATTGGGAGCGTGTATGATGGAATCGAAGGAAATTAAGATACTCACATGCCCTTGGCAGAGTTATCTTACAATAATAATCAACACGCTAGTATTTAGGTTGCTCGGTTTGAAGCCTTGCATGGATGGAAGTATTGATCACCATTTTGTTGAGCTAACATGACAAAGGACAATTAATCAGACCTTAGTTTATCTAGGAAACCAGTGACAGGATTTGCCTGGATCGAGGGGAGATTAAAAGTCGCCAATTGATTAACAAAAGGATTACATGGACAATTGAAGGAACTATTGCGATTCCAGATTGAAGATTTGGTTCTGATGAAGGAGTTATATTGCAGAGGTGCTATTAGGTTAGGCAGAGAAAAGAAAAGTTGAGCCACATTGACTTGGCCCTTTCAAGAGCCCATCTTGAGTTGGGTCAGTCGCTTATAGGCTCAAGCTACCATAAGGGTGGAGAGCGTGAGATGTGAGATTAGGAATTAAGAGTGTATGTAATATAGGTCTACGAAGATTCTTTGTAAGAATCAAAGTTTCTTGCGGAAACTATGAGACTATATTCATTAACCCTGTTTTTGCTGTTTTCACACAGTGCAAAAACAAAACCTGTAGAGTAAAATTTCGGGGACGAAATTTCCTAAACAGGGGGAGACTGTGACACCCGGCTTTTCAGGCCGTACCGTACAATTGTAACACGTTTTATGAATAGATAAAAGGCCATATTTGATTGATTATGATGTTTATATGTGAAATTTAATGAGTTGGTAAAATTAAACTTCAATAAAAATTATGTAGGCAACGATAAAATTAACGCATATCGTGTAACGGTTAAAATGCGAAACAAACGTCGGTGATCACCCGATCAGTGTTAAAATCCTAAAAATAGTTTGTTATGATTAGAATAATTATTTTAATCATATCCGTGTGGAAAAATAATTTAAGACGCTAGGAAACTCTATTTTTCGAATTTAAGCGCGTACCGCGCGATACGGTGCGTATACCGACAAAATACTGTCAACACAGCCTGTCAAAGCAAATGATAATCATTTTAATAATAATTTTATGAGTTTATTACTTTAGAACGATAAAAATAAATAAAAACGCTTAAATTCCTATTTTTACGATTTTAAACTCGTACCGCGCAGCACAGCGCGCATACTGCCAAATACCGACAACGTAGCCAGTTCAGGCAAACAAAATATTGTTTAATAATATTTTGGTGAGTTTATTTTTGTAGAGTGTTAAAAATAATTTAAAACACACTAAAACGGGATTAAAACGCTAGATAAAATACCCGGTATCCTGTAAAATACCAGTTTTTACTCTATATTACATATATATATATATATGTGTGTGTGTGTGTGTATATATATAAAATTCGTATATATGTGAGTAAGGTGGGACAAGAAAGGTGAAATGGCAGCCATGCACTATACTCTCTCTCTTCTCTCCTATTTCTATTGGTTAAAATGGAGGTGGAGGATGACAAATGCCTTAAACCCTTCAATAAACTTCAATAACCAAGAAAACTCATTTTCAAAAATCAAACACTCTCTCTCTCTCATTAAATCAGCCGAACACTCCTATATTCACCCTTATTTCGAAATTTCTAACCATGTTCTTGAGGATTCAAGCTCATTCCAAGGTGATTTCAAGTATATTTGAAGGTGTGAAGGTGATTCCAAGGAGTTTCAAGCAAGAACCAAGCTTCATATCATCTTTTTAATCAAAAACCCACTTGAATCTTGAGGGTATAAAACTAATATTTTAAAAATGTTCTTGATTATTTTTACGGAAAAGAAGATAGTAAAAGTTTCTCTTATTCTTGGGATTAAACACAAACTTGAATTCTTAAACAAATGGGTTTTCAAAGAAAATAAAAATGGATGTATTTGTACATGTATGTATAGCCGTGAGTGTGTGTATACGTGTGTATTTAAGTTGAGTTTTGATTTTGATTGATTCTTGTTTGAATTAATTCTTGAAAGTGAAATGCATGCATGATCAAGTGATGATTTGGTAGGAAGTTCTATGAATGAAGAATGTTATGGAAATAAATTTTTGTAACCATATACACATATATGAATATGACCGTGTATGTATGTATAAATACACATGCATGTAACATTTTGATGATTAAAAGTCTTAGATATGTAAGAATGCGTGTGTCTTGCATATATGTTAAATGATTAGATGATGATTTGAACATGATTTAATAAAGATGATATTTAATCAGGTTCTAAACACTAAAAATATAATTATTTGAAGTGTTAAAATGGTATAAAACTTTGTCCTAATGTATGCTAGCTTTGCATGTTGTACTTGGTGCATTAAAGGTTGTAAAATACGTGAAATCGCAAGATTTATATGACCTACACAAAAACTACATTAATCTGATTATAACCACTATTTTAATCAGTAAATAACATGTATTGTGTTAAAATATCAAGTCATTTCGAGTTGGGATGATTATAGTAATGTTTAACGCAAAACTATGCGTTAAAACGGTCAAAAATCGGCTTTTTGGATGATTTTTATAAAAATGATTTAGATCAGTAAATAAACTAATATTTTTAGTTTAAAAATAAGTATTTTAACTAATTTCAAGCTTACTTGGTGTTTGGTTGGTCATACGTGACTTCCGACGCCCAAAAACGTTACCGAATCGCTAAAATACGCATTTTTCAGTGAACATTAGTATGGGTGAATTTTGAGTGAATCTTTTGTGATAAAATGTGTTAAGTTATTTTGAAATATAAATGTGATAATATGTTAAGTGTTAATCTAATAATAGGAAATTTAGATTTTTGCATGTATGCATGTACATTTTGTGCGGTAAAAACGGTAAAAGTGCGTTAAATGTGTAACTTGTTTGTCGAGCATGAAATTTGATATATATATATATATAGGATATTTCATGTGTATTTGCTTTGAAAATGACAAAATAGATAAATTAACAAGATTTCGTGTGTTTCGGTGTTAAATTATATGAACGTTTGTGTATGAATATTATGACGCGCAAATCGTAGGTATATCACGTATAAACGGGAGAGTTAAGGGAATTACACAATAATGGTCACCAATAAAATCGTTCAAAACGCAAAATCATAATAAATATATATATATATATATATATATATTAACGTGCCAACATAATAAAAAATGACAACTTTTCGAGAAAATCTCAAAGTTATGTGATAATTCTAAGAAACTGAGAAACTTAGGATTTTTGTAATTAAATGTTATTTTGATTTAGAATTATTCCTATATTAGGACGTATATAATCAATTTCTGGGATTGTGGTATTAAAATACGCACCCAAAGGTGAGTGTCACTAAACCTCTCTTTTTACTGTTTTGAATATATTTTGGGGGTGGAACACGTTGTTAAAAGGGTTTAGTAATGTTTTCGAAATAAAGCATACCTTTTACAATAAAATATATATTTTTGCTGAAAATATATGAAATTTGATGAGTTATACGTTTCACAGTAAAACGTTTTTGATGAATAAATATTGGATGTACGGTTTTTCTTAAGAGATACAGGATCGTACAGTTGGGGTACGAATGCCGGCCTGGGTCTCGAATGATGGAGATTCAGGGGATTCGTACACATCGTGTATTAAATTGTCATATTAGTAGGATATATATATTGTACGTGAGGCAGACATCAAATTGTTCTTCGAGAAAGAACCCTGCGCCCATGATGTCGTTTAATCATTTAAGTATTGCACGCGATGAATTGTTGGTAGATCTATCGGGTTGACAACCCCATCGTGACCGGTCGCCTCGAGTCAATGTCATACGACGAATTTAAATTCTGTTTATTGTCTAGCTTTGATTATCCCTGCATGGTTAATATATAGTTCGTATCGTCTAACTAACATACGAGTCAGAAAATAGACGCTATAATTTAATATACAAAACCTGGGCAGTATTATTATTGTCGGAGTAATGACCAGATGGAAGGCCCATGGATTTTATCAAAGGAGTAAAATGGACTTTCTAAAACTACATAGATGTTTTCAAATAAACACCTAATCATAAAGTTTTCCTTGAAATAAAATTTGTTAGTAAACAAATAAGTGAACTCACCTTCCTTTGTGTTGACACTTGATTTTTAACGTGTTCTACAGGTACTTGAGTACGGCTTCGGGAATTATGGCGTATCTTGTGTTTGTTGATGCATGTTTTGTCACTTAAAATGTTGAACTGACTTTTAAACTTTCTGGGACTAACTGTAATAAGATCCGTGAGGATCAAAAGACTACTTTATTTTGTCATGGTTATGTGGTGGTTTGGGACGATAAGATTAAAATCAACGTTTTAATTAAGTAATAATGTCCAACACTAAAATGCATCAAACATCAAGATAGAAATGGGCACCAGCTTCCGTCACCACTACGTTTTATATTCCGCTGCGACGTTTTTGGGGTGTGACAGATACTTCTCTATTTTCAAAATGCCACAACGAAAACTTCAAAAGACAAGCCATCATACACAAACACATCCATCCCAAACAAGGTAACAATCCACTCGCATGGTCATCCGATCGGATGACCGTTCGAACGGATTGTCACCCGGTCGACCGGCCACCAGATCGGATTGCCACCCGATCGGATTGCCGTCCGATCCACTGACACCTTGCTTCGTTTTACGCGTCGCTTATCATTATTGCTATCGTTCTGATCAGGCTAATTCCGCTCTAAGCGCTCCCTTCAATCCATCATCGCTGTGAGTATACTCGAACCCTTTTTACTTTACGCACTTATGGGTGTTACATACGTTACTTATACTAAATTATATCGAACACACTACGCAATACTTTAACGCTAACCATTACTGCATGTTATACGTGACTTAATGAATGCTTGTTTGTTATGTTTACACATGGAATGCTGTCTACCTGCCTTAGCAACGATAGTACTATAGCTTGGACTCAGCACCTGTTCACTCAGGGGTTGTTAAGGACAATTAATTACATGGCTCACAGTGGTGAGTGTGTATTACGAACTGCCTTGGGCAGTCAACCCGCAGTCATTGGTATCGATAGATTCATGTCGATAACTAACGTGCTTCATTTCACACTATGTACGTGCTGGTTATGCGTAAATGATTTCGAACTCTATTATATCTATCAAACTTGTATGCTCACCTTTACACTATGTGTATTGACTTTTACTTTAACGTATGTGACTGGTGCTTAAGATGTTTCTATGCTTGGCTTGCTGTGAAATCGAGGCTAGGAAAGGTCTAGAAACAAATAAATGAATTGTCTGTATTGAAATCTGAGTTATCGGAACAGAACAATTTGATTAGATCTTGTCTGTAATAATTATATTACTTTTTATGTCATGGTATGGGACATGATGCTTTAAATAATTGGTAATCATAGTTGTTATGGAAACTTCTGGACAATCTGTTTCGCTCAGTGCCACGCCCCGATGTTTCCGCCATCGGTTGGGGTGTGACAGATTGGTATCATAGCCATAACTATAGGGAATTAGGTAAGACTCGACCTAGTCCAGGTCGATGTCTTAGAAATGACCTAGTCTATAGTTAGATACCAACAGACCGACTTGTGCACACCCTGTAGGGGTTATGTACAAGCTTATTTGCTACTTCTCGCTATTCTCGCCTACACTACACCATCACTGTACTCTAATATTCAAACTGAACGAGCGATTAGGTTGAGATGAGGTGTGAAAACCGCAAACTCTCGACTAAATTGCTTGTTCGACCCGCATTTTTATCTACAAACGGGAGAAATTGTGCCAAATCAGGAGTGAAATCCATACTTTGACGAATAAGTTCTCCTTTATTTTATAAAAAACAGGAACGAAGTCGTTAAGTCAGGGGTGAAACCCGAACCTCGACGACATGTTCTGATCTCTATTTTGTTTTAAAAACTCTCACCAAAGTCTCGACGGACTCCAACGACTTGAAGTCACGCTGAAACTGGAAGGATGCGTGCCATTCGTCCAAACTCGAGGCGAGAGCACAGTCCCAAAGGTCTAAGTGTGCACTGACAGTATTTGTGAATAGTCGAATCACTTTGGTTAGTCGACGTCTAAATAGCCGCAGACAATCTATTCTCGATTTTTATGTGTTCGATTCTGAGCTCGCTACTACCGACTCTGATATTTCGACGTTTTATGTGAATTTATGTGTTTTATATGTTTATTTGTTAGCGTTTTGAGATAAACAGTACGGTGGTACTGATGGTTTTGATATCGCGTTTCTCACTCCGCCAAATCACACACAATTCGCACCACGCTAACAAATCGCCACCACATGAGAAACAACTTTGCGCCATGTTGCTTGTTATATTATTCGCTTATGATATACTACTCACTATGCTATTCGCGATCGCTATTCTCGAACGCTCGCGGACTTTGAATGATAGGTTTCTGTATTCTGACTGCCTCTTGTGCTTATGTGCTACTGTGATTCTGTGCCTTACGTGCTTATGTGCTTCTGTGCTTATGTGAATCTGTGATTAAGTGCCTATGTGTTAACGTGATCGTATTCCTGAGCTTTAGTAGTATTAGACGTGTGAGGTGAGATTCGATTATGTTGTGTTTGAGCCCTATGGCGATGTCTGTTGCAGACAATGTCGTCATCTGGACCCACATCTGGACCCCGTCACCCACGAGTTACTCATCAAGAACAGAGAGACAAACACCTTGCCGCTCTCATCGCTAAACAAGTGGCAAAGGTAGTTCCTCAGATCGTGAGTGAACTATACGAGAATGTGAGCAAATCATCTGAAGAGTCCAGGACCGAAGCTCCCAAAGCTACCACTAAAGCTGCTTTTAGTTTCAAACAGGCTTGCGGACCGAAAGAGTTCACTGGCGAAGATGGCCCTACGGCTTTGTTTCAATGGTTCGATTCAATCGAGGTCACCCTGCGTCAGAGTGGATGTCCTGACAATCTCCGCACTCTGAATGCTACCGGCGTCTTACAGTCCCGCGCCTTAGACTGGTGGATGGCCGAGAGGAACAAACGCGGAAATGACGCAGCTTATGGTCTGTCATTGGATGAGTTGGAGAACGTTATGCTAGAAGAGTTCTGCCCTCCCCATGAGCGCCAAAAGTTGGAGGATGAATTCTGGCATCTGAAGCAGAAGGATGGTGACAACGCTGCTTTAACTGCTCGCTTCAAGCAGCTCAGTATTATCTGTCCTGATCAAGTGAAGATTGTTGACATGACAATCAAGAAGTACATCCGCGCTCTGCCGGATTGTGTTGCAGATTTTGTGCATGCTTCAAAGCCAGCAACAATCGAAGAGACCTACCTACTTGCCACTGAAATCAATGAAAAGCGAGTCAAAGCTGGATTTTGGGATAAAGCCACCAAGAACCTGCACCAAGCCACCGCCGCACCAGTCGCTGAAACCGCCACCGCTCAGTCATCGAAGTCCTCTCGTCGTAAGAGGAAGAACAACAACAGCAGCTCCAGCAACAAGAACTGTGCTGTCACTACTACTGCTACTCCGCTTCAAGCCGTACCGGCTTAGCAGTAACCTCAGCACCGATCAGCTCCAGCACCAGTTACCTACGCACCGTCTGCAAAGCGTGCTTACACTGGTCCCCACCCTGCTTGCCCGACATGTTCTTTTCACCATCCGGTGGGTATTGCCTGTAGATTTTGTGTACACTGCAATATGTACGGCCACTTCACCGCCAACTGCCGTACAGGTCCTTGACAAGCACCAGATCAAGCTACTACTCCTCAAGCTCTACTTCCAGCTCCTCAAGGCCAATAAGCGGCTCAGGCACCCACGATCAACGCCAGAGTCTGCTTCGCGTGTGGTGATCCCAACCACTTTGCGAACATGTGCCCGAACAGGGTTGTGAAACAAGAGCCCCAGCAGCAGCAGCCTCAGGAACAGCAGCAACAGCCTCAGCAGCAACAGCAACAAGCCGCCCGCGCCAGAACTTTCAACATCAATGCGCACCAAGCCCAGGCTGACAACAATGTGGTTAATGGTACGTTTCTCATGAATGGTATTTATGCTTCGTGTTTGTTTGATACTGGAGCCGATAATTGTTTTGTGTCGTTTGAATTCGAGAAGCTCCTAAATCGTAAGCGCTCCCATTTCCCCTCGACGTTCGATGTCGAAGTTGCCACCGGAAGAACCGTCACCGTCAATTCTGTTCTTCCTGATTGTACTCTTGAGCTCAACAATCACATCTTTCCGATTGACTTTATTCCGATGCAACTCGGAAGTTTTGACATCATAGTAGGCATGGACTTTCTTCGTGAAAACCATGCTGAAGTTGTGTGCTTCGATAAGATGATTCGATTCTTGCTCGCGAATGGTGATGTATTATGTGTTTATGGTGAAACTCCCTCGAAAGGTCTTAAGCTCATGTCATGTGTCCAAGCTAGCAAGTATCTCCGCAAGGAATACAGAGCTTTCTTGGCTAACATTGTAGTAGCGTAGAAGGAAAAGAAAGGAAAGACAGAAGTGAAAGATGTTCCTGTGGTTCGAGAATTTCCTAATGTGTTTCCTGATGATCTTCCTGGCTTACCGCCAAGTCGTGATATCGACTTTCGTATCGACCTCATTCCTGGAACAAACCCTATTGCCAGAGCTCCTTATCGACTCTCTCCGTCCGAAATGCGCAAACTCTCGAGTCAGCTCCAGGAACTACTTGATAAAGGCTTCATTCGCCCGAGCACCTCTCCATGGGGCGCGCCAATCCTTTTCGTCAAAAAGAAGGATGGGTCGTTCAGGATGTGCATCGACTACCAGGAATTGAATAAGTTGACTATCAAGAATCGCTATCCCCTGTCTCGAATTGATGATTTGTTTGACCAGCTACAAGGTGCTACGTGTTTCTCAAAGATCGATCTACGCTTAGGCTATCACCAACTGCGTATTCAAGAGGAGGATATACCCAAAACCGCTTTTCGCACTCGATACGGCCATTATGAGTTCGTTGTTATGCCTTTTGGTTTAACCAACGCACCCGCGGTTTTCATGGATCTGATGAATCACGTGTGTAAACCTTATCTCGACCGCTTCATCATCGTGTTCATCGATGATGTCTTGATCTATTCCAAGTCGAGAGCCGAACACGCGCAACATCTACGTTTGGTTCTCGAGCTACTCCAGGGGAATCGACTCTATGCCAAGTTCTCCAAGTGCGAATTTTGGCTGGAGGAGGTTCAATTCCTCTGTCACATTGTCAATAGTCAAGGTATTCACATCGACCCCGCGAAGATCGAAGCTGTTAAGAGTTGGGTTACGCCGAAGAACCCGTCTGAAGTCCGTTCTTTTCTCGGACTAGCAGGCTATTATCGTCGATTAATCGAAGGGTTCTCAAAAATTGCTATGCCGCTTACCGCCCTCACGCATAAAGACAAACCTTTTGTTTGGGGAACTGAACAAGAGTCTGCATTCCAAACTCTCAAGCATATGCTTTGTAGTGCTCATGTCCTCACTTTACCCGATAGAAACGATGACTTCATTGTCTATTGTGATGCCTCAAACCTTGGTCTTGGTTGTGTTCTCATGCAACGGGACAAGGTTATCGCTTACGCATCTCGTCAGCTCAAGATCCATGAGAAGAACTATACAACCCATGACCTCGAGCTAGGCGCAGTTGTCTTTGCGTTAAAGATTTGGCGACACTACCTTTACCGTACTAAGTGTACGATCTTCACTGATCATAGGAGCCTACAACATATCTTCGACCAAAAAGAACTTAATATGCGTCAACGCCGATGGGCAGAACTTCTCAATGATTACGACTATGAGATTCGTTATCATCCTGGCAAAGCAAATGTCATTGCCGACGCCCTCAGCAGACGGAGCTATCTGCTCGGCGTTCGTAATGTCCAAGCCCAGTATGATCTCGAAACCCTTATCCGCGAAGCTCAGCATGCCTGTTTTAATGAACGCACTTTGAAGAAGGAAAGAATCTACCACAATGGAGCCCAGCTTGTGAATAAGTCGAATGGGATATTCCACTTTCTGGACCGAATTTGGATCCCTAAGTGAACCAATTTACGACAGATTTTAATGGACGAAGCCCACAAGTCTCGATATTCTATTCATCCCGGTGCCGACAAGATGTACCAGGACCTTCGCTACAAGTAATGGTGGCCGAGCATGAAGAGAGATATCGCCCTCTATGTTGGAAGGTACCTGACTTGCTCGAAAGTCAAGGCCGAGCACCAAAGACCCTCTGGCTTACTTGAAAAACCCCCGATCCCTATTTGGAAGTGGGAAAGTATAGCTATGGACTTCATAACGAAACTACCGCGTACGCCATCAAGTCACGACAGTATCTGGGTTTTCGTTGATCGTTTGACCAAATCTGCTCATTTTCTGCCAATACGGGAAGACTACAAGGTAGAAAGATTAGCCCGAATATACACCGATGAGATCATTTGTCGACATGGGACGCCTCGCGACATCATCTCTGACCGTGATGCTCGTTTTACCTCGCGTCTATGGGAAACGTTTCAAACGGCTCTCGGTACTACGCTAAGTCTAAGTACCGCATTTCATCCCCAAATCGACGGTCAGACTGAGAGAACGATTCGTACCCTTGAAGACATGCTCCGTTCGTGTGTCATAGATTTCGGTGGTAATTGGGACGTATACTTGCCTTTAGTCGAATTCTCGTACAATAACAGTTATCATTCCAGCATTCAAATGGCACCATTTGAGGCATTGTATGGAAGAAGATGTCGATCACCTATTATATGGCACGAGATCGGGCACTCGCAATTAACCGGTCCTGAGCTATTGCAAGAAACTACTGACAAAGTCCTCCAAATTCGAGACAATCTGCTGAAAGCTCGGAGTCGTCAGAAAAGTTACGCCGATAGATGACGCAAGCCCCTTGAATTTGACGTTGGCGACTACGTACTCCTAAAGGTATCACCTTGGAAGGGTGTGGTCAGATTCGGAAAGAAAGGGAAACTAGTGCCTCAATATGTTGGACCTTTTAAGATTGTGGAAAAGATCGGAAAAGTCGCCTACAGACTCGAACTACCGGGGGAACTTAGTAATGTACACCCGACCTTCCATGTGTCGAACCTCAGAAAGTGCCTGGCTGAACATGATTTAATTGTACCTCTAGAAGATCTTCAAGTAAACGAAACACTACACTTCGTGGAGAAGCCTGTCGAAATCATGGACCGCCAAACCAAGCAGCTCAGATGCTCGCGCATTCCCATTGTGAAGGTTCGATGGGAAGGCAAACGAGGCGCAGAGTTCACTTGGGAACTCGAAAGCGACATGAAAGCGAAGTACCCGCAGTTGTTTGTTACGGCTTCGGCCTAATTTTGGGACAAAATTCCCTCAAGTAGGGGAGGCTGTAACACCCCGTGTTTCGAAAGTCAAAGTTAAAGTCAAGATTTAGGTCAAAGGGAGACAATATTGCTAATTGCGATCTGTCACTCCTCGCTCAATTCCTGTTTTGAATTCTATGACTTGTATATAGTCTTTTATGCTTTTACGTTAGTTGTATTATGTGGAGTATTTGTTAATAATCGAGGTTTAATCGCTATTTATCGATATTAATCGCATGTTTAATCGCTTTATCGCCAATCATTATCGCAATCGCAACTCGAATGGTGTGACCTGGATATTGTTTTACGTGTGTGTGCTATTTATGTGTTACTTGTGCATGTTATGTTTATGTTGAGGTGAATCGAAATCGCAATCTATCGCATCGCAAATCGAATCGAAACGCTAAACGAACGTTAAATAGGATGCTTGTATGTTGATATAGTAGTTGGGATTAAAAGTAATTTGATAAGTAAGACTATCGCATCGCTCGCTCGAACCGCATCGCAACGCTCAACACTCGAATCGAAACTGCAAAAACTCATCGCGCCGAGCACTCAAACCGAGTGGCCAGCCGACCGAGCTGCCACCCAATCGGACTGCCATCCGATCGAGGTGCCACTCGACCGAGCTGCCACCCACCCAGGTGCCACCCGGTCGGATTGCCACTCGACCGAGCTGCCACCCGGACGGGCTGCCACTCGATCGAGCAGTCTCTTTTCCTCCTTTCCATTTATGGAAACCCTATAAATACCCTCCTATGTCAACCTCATTGATGTTGACAGCTCTCTCTCCCTCTCCACTCGTTCCAGCCGCTATTTCTTCAGATTTCTCTCGATTCTTGTAAGTTTTCCCCCTAAATCTTGTACTTTCTTAATATACACGCACTCCTACACATTTCTATCTTTTGAATCTTAACTTTTAACCATGAAATCACTAGATTTGAGGTGCTCAAGGATGATGTCATCATGGTGTTCATAAGAACTTGATGTTTTGGCTTCAATCCACCAAGAACAACTCAGATCTGAATGATTTCCACATGAATAAACAAAGATCTTTCATAGATCTGAACATATTCATGGTGAAAAGGATTGAAAGATGTTTTTTCTAACTTTCTTTCAACTCTTTTACACTCAATGCACTCAAATCCGATAGACTCGGACCTAGTTCTGATCTTCTACCCATTCTTGGTGTCGTATCGGTTCCAGATCTGAATTATATCCAAGAGGTATTGACTTCAGGTTTGAACATCAACTACCAACTCGAACCGTGAACTGGTCGGACTAGGGTGATTCCTGTTCGGTCGAGTCACTTAAGCCGAGTCGAGGGTTCCGTTGTTCAAGCATGTTATCAATGTACCTCATTAAACACTTCAAAACTTCAAACTACCAAAACAACCAAGGAAGAAGACGATCAGGTCGTCTGGGACGGATTGCCACCCGACCGGACAGCCACTCGGTCGGATTGCACCTTGGGTCCCACACTTAACTTTCATTTCAATTTAGGAAGTTTGAACATTGAACGGATTGCCGTCCGATCGGATTGTCACTCGACCATGTGATGTTTGACTTCAACACTTAAACAATTTTACAACATGTTCAATCCGAGCGGATTGCCACCCGATCAGATAGCCATCCGATCGAGTGACCGGCCTGCTGTGAACTTGTTCTCAACCTGAGAAGCCTCGCCAATCGGATTGCCGTCCGATCGAACAGCTGTTCGATTGACCGACCTGAAAGGTAGAGATACTTCTCTATTTTCAAAATGCCACAATGAAAACTTCAAAACACAAGCCATCATACACAAACACATCCATCCCAAATGAGGTAACAATCCACTCGCATGGTCATCTGATCGGATGACCGTTCGAACGGATTGTCACCCGGTCGACCGGCCACCCGATCAGATTGACACCCGATCGGATTGCCGTCTGATCCACTGACACCTTGCTTCATTTTACGCGTCGCTTATCATTATTTCTATCATTCTGATCAGGCTAATTCCGCTCTAAGCGCTCCCTTCAATCCATTATCGCTGTGAGTATACTCTAACCCTTTTTGCTTTACGCACTTTTGGGTGTTACATACGTTACTTATACTAAATCATATCGAACACACTACGCAATACTTTAACGCTAACCGTTACTGCATGTTATACGTGACTTAATGAATGCTTGTTTGTTATGTTTACACATGGAATGCTGTCTACCTGCCTTAGCAACGATAGTACTATAGTTTGGAATCAGCACCTGTTCACTCAGGGGTTGTTAAGGACAATTAATTACATGGCTCAAAAGTGGTGAGTGTGTATTACGAACTGCCTTGGGCAGTTAACTCGCAGTCATTGGTATCGATAGGTTCATGTCTATAACTAACGTGCTCATTTCACACTGTGTACGTGCTGGTTATGCGTAAATGATTTCGAACTCTATTATATCTATCAAACTTGTATGCTCACCTTTACACTATGTGTATTGACTTTTACTTTAATGTATGTGACAGGTGCTTAAGATGTTTCTATGCTTGGCGTGCTGTGAAATCGAAGCTAGGAAAGGTCTAGAAACAAATAAATGAATTGTCTGTATTGAAATCTGAGTTGTCGGAACAGAACAATTTGACTAGATCTTGTCTGTAATAATTATATTACTTTTTATGTTATGGTATAGGACATGATGCTTTAAATAATTTGTAATCATAGTTGTTATGGAAACTTCTGGACAATTTGTTTCTCTCAGTGCCACGCCCCGATGTTTCAGCCATCGGTTGGGGTGTGACACATACATCGAGAGGTTCAGCAATCGATGGAGTTGAAGCTAAAGTTTCTTAATTCTTGCTGTTATTGTTAGTTTTGAACTTTAATGTTGTTCAGTATGTTATGTAATTATTGGACTTTTAATGTCATGAATAAATGAATAAATTTTAATCTTATGAATCTATGTTGCGTTTTAGTTTTACTTATTTAGTGTTTGAGTTTGATTTAGATTATGTTGATGTTGAATTGTGTCTGAACATCTGTTTAGTAAGTCAATAGAAGTTTAATAGTATCAAGGGTTGGTTTGATGGTGAACAGATAATGTTGATGTTGAATTGTGTCTGAACATCTGTTTGGTAAGTCAACAGAGGTTTAATAGTATCAAGCTTTGGTTTGATGGTGAACAGATTATGTTGATGTTGAATTGTGTCTGAACATCTGTTTGGTAAGTCAACAGAGGTTTAATAGTATCAAGGGTTGGTTTGATGGTGAACAGATGAGTGCAAAGATAAAACAAATGTTCAGAATTTGATCATTGATAGTAGTTTTTTGAAGAATCTGTGCTCCTGCAAATTACAGAGAGTCAATATTTGGAGTTATAAAAGGTCTGTTGTAGTTAAAGTTTGATACAAGAAAACATCTGCTGATGATGAAACAACTGTGTATGCTAACGACTGTTGATTTACCACTGTTGACTAAATGAATAAATTTTAATAGTATTAATCTTTGTTGTCGCATCTTCATTTTAATTATTTCAGTCATTCCTAAGTATTATTATATAATTTTGTTTATCAATAACAGTTTTTTGGAAGAATTTACCGTATATTTTGGTGTTATAAAAGGTGTGTTGTAGCTAAAGTCTGAAAAAAGAGAGCATCTGCTGATGAATAAATGTCTGAAGATGCAAAGGTCTGCTATGGGTCAATAGATGTTAACGAACAACAGATGATATTCAATCTTAAAATGCTTAACAGAGGATTTGATACTAACAGTGGTTGGGCTAATGATGAATAAGTATTATTATATAAGGTCTGATATAAGTATTATTATATAATTTTTTTATCAATAACAGTTTTTTGGAAGAATTTACGGTATATTTTGCTGTTATAAAAGGTGTGTTGTAGCTAAAGTCTGACAAAAGAGAGCATCTGCTGATGAATAAACGTCTGAAGATGCAAAGGTCTGCTATGGGTCAACATATGTTAACGAACAACAGATGATATTCAATCTTAAAAAGTTTAACGGAGGATTTGATACTAACAGTGGTTGGGCTAATAGCAGATGTTAGACTTACGACTGTTGAGTTACACCGATTGAAAACAACTGTTTTTGAAACTTCTGCTTGCCTAAAAATACATCCACTGCTAAAGGGTACCGTCTGTTGTCATAATTTCTGTTTATCCTAATGACTGTTGATTTACTATACTGCTGACTGTCATCCATTATGACAACAGAGGTTCTGGCGTGGACAGATGTTAGCTAAAAATAAAATAACTGCTGAAAGTTATCATATGTTCTCATAACTTCTGTTTATCTAACGACTGTTTGACTCACACTGTTCCCAACGACCAATAGAGGTTTCCAAACAACTGTCATCGATTGTCGCAAGAGAGGTTCTGACGTGGACAGATCTTAGCCATCAAATATTTGTAACTACTGCCACGTCAACATTCACTTCTTCTCTCTATATAAAAGTTGTTTCATCCCTAAATCGAGGTTCTACTACTGCCGTCTCGAATTCAAAATTCTCAAAAACAGTTTCCAACATATTAAAAACCCTCCAACTTAAACCCTGTTTCATCCCCAAATCACGTTCTTCTCCGATCATGTCTCTGAACATCAAAAACCCTCACAACTACCTCCCCATCTTCGAGAAAACCAGCAAAAATACCAGCTATCACTCAATAATTGACCTTTTAACGTCATCAAAATACAAATCAATTCTTACTGCTGATGCTCCGGTTCATACAGAAACACTCCGACAATATTGGTTTAATGCTGAAATAGAGTCTGAAGATAATAATCCAGTTGCCATCACATCTAAGGTCGAGGAAAGTGTGGTATGAATTTCTCCCTTTACAATTTCCACTATATTTGCATTGGACGACTTGGGAGGTAAGACCAACTTTGAAAAACTTGAACTTCATACAAAGTTCATTGAAAGAGGGTATGATGCACAATTAAATGAAGTTACTATCTACAAGCCAAACTTCCCTCCGCCAATGAAATTTTTGTTTCATACTCTTTTAACTTGTCTCTCAGCCAAGACCACCGCATTTAATGAGATACCTTTGAACATTCAGTATTTGGGTTATGCTATTTTAACAAAATCTGATTACAATTTATCACAAGCACTGTTTTCTGATTTGTTGAATAATGTGAAAAATGTGACAAAATTGAAAAAAGGTGTTTGTAGTAATGCTCTTCTGTTGTATCCAAGACTTCTAAGTTGCTACCTACGAAAACAAGTGTCATAAACAGATTTTGAACAAGGTGTAGCTTTTCAAATAAATAGTTTTACAAGTAAAACTTTTACTAAACTTATGGATAAAGAGTCAAAAGTTTCAACAACGGAAACAAAGGGGGATGAGCCTGTTTTAGATGCGTCCGCATTAGTTGCTCAAACTTCCGTTGTTGAGCGAACTGCTCCTGGTGATCATGACACCACAACCGGTGTTGTGAAACACACACCAGGAAAATGCAAAAAGAAAGCTGTCACATCCAAAAAGCCCACCAAAACCAAACAAAATAAAAAGGTTCCTCTGGAAGATGAGATCCCAGAGGTTAATGCAGTGACAACACAAATGTCACTTGAAACCACTGCTGCTACTTCCTCACAGTTGTTGGAATGATCTCAACCCATCCAAACTCCTTATGTATCCTCACAAAAGGATCATGTTGTAAGCATAGGGACACCACAACATGAAGTAGACCTTTCATATGAAAGTATGTTTAAAAGTCCCTCTCCTAGGGCAATCACGCTTTCTACACCACAACCCTCGACTCAAGTTCCATCAACAATATTACCTCTGTTTGAAGCAATTGAATTTCAGAAAGAAAATAGTTCCTCTAATTCACACATTACTGAGAGTAGATCGCAACAAATGACTGTGTCTGAACCAATTCAATCTTCTATCCTACAAACAGTTGAGGAGGTTATCCCCGTTGAGTATGACGAAACTCTTGGTGGTAGTTCAAGTGGAGCAGCCACTACAACTGTTGAACCCATTGGTGATCAGTTGGACAGTGGTTAAATCATTAAGACTACCTTGAAGGCAACCACTGATGAGGCTACAACTGTAATCTCTGCTTCAGTGGGAAGTTCCCAGAACGAAGAAAAATGGGCATTTGTTTCTGATGATATGGAGACTTCTCCTATTATAAAAAAAAAATACAACCACTACAGGTGGGAATTCATATGATCCTATTAAAGTAGGTGATGAATTAACTTATAAGGATTTGACGGTTAGAGTGTCTACCATTGAAACAGATGTTGCAGAAATGAAAGAATTGATAAAGCAGATGATAGAGCTTTTTAAACGTCAACATATCAGACAGGAAATTGCCAATGAGCTTTGGAATTCTATGCAACCCATCCTTCAAGCTCAGAGGAATTTGGCTGAAAGTAACCGCAATTTCAGTTTGGAAGTTATCAGAAATTTGGTTGATGCCAGGTATAAAGACACACAAGCAGACATTATGAACATTAAGGAACATCTGTTGAAACTTACTGGCTCCACCTCTACATCAATCTTTGAGAAAGATGATGATAATGATGATAATGATGCCAAAAAGGGGGAGAAAGATTCACTGAGAAAGTTGCCACCAGATTCAAAAGCTAATCCTACAGAAATTGTATCCCCTGCTCAACCTAAATCCCAACCTTCTCAAAAAAAAAAAAAAAAAAAAAAAAAAACTACCACAAAAGAAGGAGAAAATACCTTCCACACCATCATCACCCATTTTGTCAATAGATGCTGGGAACACAAAAGTATCAGCAAATGTTTAACAAACAGCTGCTGAGACACCAGTTGTTTCAGCAGAAGTTTTTCAAACATCTGTCATGATCATTTTCACTACACCAACCACAATCCAACCATCTCCAACGTCACAAAGATTTCCCATACATTCATCTTCACTACCAAAACATTCTCCTTCACAAAGATATAATTTTTTTATTATTTGGCATATAAAATTACATTTATTTAATCCGTACAATACACTGTGTTTTTAAAGATATAAATTCTTATTATTCAACTAGTATAATAAACAAGGTTTTTATAGATATATTATTTTATTGTTTAGTATATATAGTTATCTTTATTCAACCCGTGTAATACACGAGGTTCTAACCTAGTGTGTATATTAAAAGAAACTAATCAGGGTTTTATAATTTTTTTTTTGAGCCGAGGGTCTCTCTGGAAGCAGCCTCTCTATCCCTAGGGATAGAGGCAAGGTCTGTCTACATCCCACCCTCCCCAGACCCTACAAGTAGCTTTGCTATTTGTGGGATTTTACTGGGTATGGTTGTTGTTGGTTGTTATTAATATTGTTTGTTTTTTAATTTTGATTCTTTTTATTATCATATTTTTAATTGATTATAAGATGAATAAAATGAGATGTGAAAAAGTCCATGTATTGTATCATTAATACAATAAAAAAACTCACAAATTCGAATCTCCTATAAATGTTTTTTTTTTTCTTAGAATTCGAGTATAAATTTTGTTAACAACTAAATTCATTCAACATAAAGTGTTTTTTTATATCGTGCTAATGCTCTCACATACCAAACTGATTTCGACCAAACATTGATATAGGTATCGGTATCACTATTATCACGCGGGTGTGTTTAATTTTTTCCTTCACATTGGTTATTAATTTTGTTCACAACAAAGCTACGTTCAACACTGAGTTTTTTTTTGGTGTTGTGTCTTGGTACCGATATTGCTATTATTGAAACCGATACCATTTTATAGTTTATCGATCAATGAAACACGTAACTTAACTTTTTTTTTGGTTGCTCTAACGAGTGTCGGTCCATAACAAACGAATCACACTAGAATTTTATAAAAAAGAGAAAAGTGCTCGAATAGTCCATGTGGTTTGCTCAGATTTCACATTTAGTTCCTAACTTTCTAAAATCACACCTATAGTGGTTTAAGAAGGTAGTGACCGACAGCGGTGTTAGGAGGTTGGAGGGTGGTGGGTGGTGGTTTTAGGGTGAAGAATTGAAAGGTGAATTGGGTACAGATCTGGTGGTGGAGGTTTTATGATGGTGGTGGAATTCTGTTGAACGAGAGAGAGAAAAAGAAAATGGAGGGGGCGGTGGGGTGGGTAAAAAGTGGGATCCATATGTTTTAATTGGGGGTGGTGATCTAAGATTTTTTTTAATGTTTTATTGTTGTTTTTAATAGTAAGGGTAATTTTGTAATTTTACATCTACTTAACACCAAAAACTAACCTCATTCGCGTCAGAGACTATGCAAAAACGAATTTGCAAAAGTTAGAAACTATAGTTTTAATTTTAGAAAGTTAAAGACTAAAGTTCAAATCTTTGCAAACCACATGACTGTCCAGGCACTTTTCTCGAAAAAATTGAAAATCGTTGCAAACGAGGTATAAATAATCCATAGCCAACTTTGTGTTGAACTCTATACATCTCAACGGAAAAGCAGCAAAAATAAAGGGTCTACATATTTACACACCTTTATGCCTATTTTGACACCCTTCAGGACGCCTCGTATAGACCTATACGAGGCGTATAGGGTTACTTTTCCGACCATCTCTGCACCAAAGCACAATGTCAAATCAGTCACATCAGACGGGGAGTCTAGGTCTGTACGAGGGATGGATACGAGGCACTAAGACGCCTCGTATAGACCTATACGAGGCGTCTTCTACAGCTGACAAAAATGTATACGAGGGGTCTAGAGCTATACGAGGCGTCTAAGGCTTATGAAAAAGTGCAACATACAGTGTATGGTTTGTCCCGAGCATCCAACATTTAAGACATGTATTATGTCTCTATGCTTGTTCTTGTTCTTGTTCTTCTTCTTCTTCTTCTTTCATTCTGCTACATCTTCTTCTTCTTTCATTCTGGGACGGCATTTAATTTGTGTTCTTATCATCCCGAAGTGTTGAAATGTCATCATACTGGGACGGCAACTATGTCTTCGGGCAGTATTATAGCGAGAACTGGGTGCCCGAAAGCGATCCGGTAACAGTACAGGTACTTAAATGTTTTAATTAGTTTTTGTTTTAGTTTATTATTTACTAATGATGATATGGTTCTTTATTTTGGAGGAGTCTTGCGTTCCCGATTCTAATGAGCAAGAGGAGGTTGTGTCTAGTATACAAGGAGAACAAAACAAACCGTTTCTAGATTTGAACAATCATCCCCCTGTTGATGAAACAGCCCCTGTAGATGACTCATACCATGCTTGTCAACCAAGTTATCCGACGCAACAAGGGTATCCGGATTATAGATACGGGTGTGAATACGGAGGAGACGGTGGATACGGAGGAGACGGTGGATACGGAGGAGACGGTGGTTACAGAGGAGATGGTGGATACAGAGGAGACAGTGGATACGGAGGAGACGGTGGTTACAGAGGAGACAGTGGATACGGAGGAGACAGTGGATACGGAGGAGACGGTGGTTACAGAGGAGATGGTGGATACAGAGGAGATGGTGGATACAGTGGATACGGAGGAGACGGTGGTTATGGTGGATATGGTAGATATGGTGGTGAGACACCTCCCATCCAGGACAGTCCGTACTTAAAAAAACAGGTATTAATTACTATTTTTGTATTAATTAATTATTTAATTATTATTATTAGTATTATTATTAGTATTATTATTAATATTTTTATTATTATTATTATTATTATTTATTTATTTATTAAAATTATTTATTATTATTGTCGATGTTACAGGTTTTCAACTCGTTAGATGAACTAAAGAATCGGATACAAGAAATAGCAAACGCGGATGGTTTCGTTATTGTCACCCGTCGATCAAAGAAAACCGGTGGAAGAATCCGGAGGGTATGGCTTGAATGTGATCGTGGTGGTGAGCACCAGACTACAGCAACACTTAGAAAAGCCGGAAGCAAAAAAACCGGTTGCCCGTTTTACCTGCTGGCTGTGCGAAACCACCCGTATGAAACCTGGGAGATTAAAGACGGAAAAATTGAACATAACCACGAACTTTGTGTGGACCTGTCGGTCCACGCGTTTATGCGAAGGTTTACTCCAAGCAAAATGAAACTGATCGAGCAGCTGACAGCTCAAAACATGGAGTCGCGCAAAATATTTCAAACGATAAGGAAGCAGGACCCCGACAGGTTTCATGTTCTGAAAGACGTTCAAAACGTTGTGGCGAAGATTAGAGCCGAACAAAGACAAGGATTGACTCCCATGCAGTCACTAGAAAACAAGCTGATAAACCACGACTTTATTTACGAGACACGGGAGGAACCCGGAACAGAGATCGTAACAGAGATCTTCTTTCTTCACCGGTACTCGAGAGACATGTGGCGTGCATTCCCCCACGTCATGCTGATCGATGCAACGTACAAGACAAACATATACAATATGCCCTTTATCCAGATTGTTGGTATGACGCCTACCAACAAATCGTTTATTATCGCGCATGCCGTTGTTAGTAAAGAACGGGGTGATAACTTTGTGTGGGTGCTTGAGAGGGTCAAGTCAATGTTGGATGAATGTATGGAGCCACGTGTGATTTTAACGGATAGAGACCAAGCCCTTATGGGCGCGTGTGCTAAAGTATTTCCAGACGCCTCCAGGCTTCTTTGCAGGTGGCACATACAACAGAATGTTATGAAGCACTGCAAGGGTGCTTTCACAGACGAAGACTGGAAGAAATTTTTGTCATTCTGGGGGACATTGATTGAGTCTCCATCCATACTTATCTACGAGTACCACTTCCGCAACATACAAAAACGACTTGTGGAGTGCAAACGTTCTAGTAAGTTTTTATAATAACATACGACTCACCTATGCAAATTTTATTAAATTATTTTTACTTTTAAGCTGGAAGGGGATTATCCAATGCCACCAGCACACGGGCTATGGTTGACCCACCGAACACCCCATACGAAACAATGGGAAGATATGTACTTGCCACGTCTAGAATGGTATACATCGATAATGAATCCTCCGCCAAGATCAAACCCCAGTCTTAATTACATCGATAGTGATACGGAAGAATGATTTTTGTAATTTGAATGTATTTTTTTTATTAATTCCTATAATTTTCTACAATTTCTATAATTTTTTTTATAATTTGTATCATTTTTCAATAATTAAAACAGTTTAATATCATTTTAAAAAAAAAATAAAAAATATACGACGCGTATAGAGCTATACGCGTCGTATAACTATGCCCAAAAGACCATTTTGCCCCTGGTATGCCCCCAATCTAGGCTTATTTCAAGGGCTAAAAGGTCATTTCCTAATCCACAGACGCCTCGTATAGATCTATACGAGACGTCTATTTGAGCGGGTTTTTGAAATTTTGAATTTTGAAATTTTGAAAATCAAAATATGAATTTTTTGATTTAGGACGCCTCGTATAGATCTATACGAGTCGTCTAAAGTGTCGGCAACAATTCTTTTTTTTTTAAATTTGAATTTTGAAAATATTTTATGTTAATTACCATTTTGCCCCTGAAAGTCCCCAGTATAGGCCTTTAACAGGGGCTTAAAGGTAATTTTGAAAACCCAGACGCCGCGTATAGATCTATACGTGTCGTCTTGTAAGGCGGCAAATTTTTAAAGTTTTTGTTTTTTAATTTTGAAAAAAGGTTTATTAAATTACCATTTTGCCCCTGTAAAGCCCTCAGTATAGGGTTTAGTCAGGGGCAAAATGGTAATTAACCATTCCAGAAATATCTTTTTGGAATGGTTAATTACCATTTTGCCCCTGAATAATGCCTATACTGGGGGCATACCAGGGGCTAAATGGTCATTTAATAAAAAAATGGGGACGACGCGTATAGCCCTATACGAGGCGTCTATGCCTCGTATAAGGCTGGGGGGGTCTATACGAGGCTGGTTGTAGCCCCCAAACAATAAACACACACACATACGGAGAATACACCTCTATACGCCTCGGATACGTATTTCGACCGGATTTTCGAAGATTTGAAGCATCACCGGTATGTATTTCGCCCCGTAGTTTAGTATTTTTGCCACGTTTTTGCCTTTAGACCGTAGGTTTGCCCTGAAATTTGATTTTTGTGGGGTTTGGGGGTTTGAGTGTAAGGTTGAAGATGAATGGGGAAGAACAGGACGCCGAGTATAGCCCTATACGAGGGCTATACGAGGCTCTGTAATTTTTTTTTTTCTTATTAATTATTATTATTAGTATTATTATTATTATTATTTATTTGTTATTAGTATTATTATTATTATTATTATAATTATTTATTAATTATTATTATTATTAATTATTTTTTTTTCTTATTAATTATTATTATTAGTAGTATTATTATTATTTATTAGTTATTATTATTATTATTATTATTAGTATTATTTATTAATTATTTTTTTTCTTATTAATTATTATTATTAGTATTATTATTATTATTATTATTAATATTATTATTATTATTATTATTTATTAATTATTATTATTATTAGTATTATTTATTAATTATTATTAATTATTATTATTATTAGTATTATTTATTAATTATTAGTTATTATTATTATTAGTATTATTATTATTATTATTATTATTTATTAATTATTATTATTATTAGTATTATTTATTAATTGTTTTTTTTCTTATTAATTATTATTATTATTATTATTATTCTGATTTATTTATTATTGTTTTTATACGTATACGTTATTTACCTGCAGATTGATTATGGAGGGCGACGACATTCAGATAGATCTTGATGCGGTACTGCCGGTTCAGCAGGTTCAGGAGGGTCCACGACGGAGACGGCGGCCGGATCTGGATACGCTGCAGGGTTGTCCGTACCTAGAGTTTCCCGACGGCACCGATGCCGCCCGCCATTGCCAGAAGCTTAGGAGGATGTACATTGGATCGCATGCATCGATCGACTGGGATGCGATGGACCAGCTTGCTGAGACGGATAGAGTGCGTCAGTTTATACCTCTCGATTCGCCGTGGCATCGTCTTTTTGATTTGGCGCACACGCCGACCTACAGGGAGCTGCTTGTCGAGTTCATTTCGTCATTCACATTTCACCCTCCTGGGGTCCCAGTGGCGCTTCCGTACCCAGATGCTCCCCCTCCGCCTGAGATTTCTTTCAGGCTCGCTGGCGTTTTGCGTACGATGACGCTAGCAGACTTTGCGGTGCGTTCTGGTTTATACATGCAGGGGGAGATCGAGACTGAGATTTACCCAGCGGGGCAAGTGGTGGTTGACAAACCCATTCTTCTAGGGTTTTGGCAGGTGATTGCGGGGCCAAATACTTGGGAGCACGACAAGTCGAAGGGGAGGGTGTCGTTTGTTAGGGACCCACTGTACAGGTACGTACGTTTATTACGGCAATTATTGTGATTATGTGCATTGTTTATTAATCTCTCTTTCTGTATTTCGCTAACACTATCTGCAGGTATCTGCACCATTTGCTCGCTACTTCGATTTCAGCGCGCGGCTACAGCCTTGAGTGGTGTACGACTACAGATCTTTTTTTCCTTTATTGTTTGTTGTATAGGAGGCCGTGCGCGCTAGCACACGGTCTAGCCCAGTACTACGCCTCCGCCCATCACAAACAGGAGCGCAGATTTTTGTATGGCGGGGCGTACGTGACCGTCATTGCCCGTTCATTTGGCCTCGTACTGCACGAGGACCCACATCTACGGACGCCGCCAGTCATGCCGACGCGGATGGGCATGCAGTCGCTGTGGGGGATGAGGGTAATCAAGAGGTTCGCAGTTGGCACGCGGTTTAAAAACCGCAACGGGGGCATATGGACAGAGGAGGCCCTACCAGAGCATTTCGAGCCCGTTTATCCTCCTGCAGATCCTGCTGATGTAGTGCCCGTGGAGGAGCCTCCGCAGGATGTAGACGGTGCAGCGATGCCACAGCCACCGCCACCTGCCGGGGCGCCTCAGTTTCCACGTCACGCTATTCCATGTCATGCCCCAGGAGCTGCGCTACATCCGGATGTACGAGCCGAGCTTGACAGCCTCCACGATTTGGTATGTTGGCTGGTACGGTGCGAGCAGGATAGACGAGAGAGAGAGAGGGGGTGCCCCCGATACTGCTTCCACCGGCTCGAGCACCACATCAGCAGCAGCAGCAGCCGCAGCAGCCACATCCAGATTCGGATTCGGATTTGGATGCATAGACCTGTTGTTGTTTTTATTTTTATCATGGATGTACAAACTTATCTTATATATTTTTGTTATGGATGTACAAAGTTATCTTATATATGTCATATTTATGTTTGTTTTCAGTTATTCGGTTACCTAATGATTGTTGTCTTAAATTGAGATAATACGGAAACAAAATATGTTTTGAATATAATACGGAAACAATATTTGAACGAGATAAAATTTTAATCGGAATAATAATATTTAAAAAAGTAAAATGTTAAAAAACATTATAATATTTAAAAAAGACAAAAGTTTTTAAAATAGAGTGAGCCGATTTTTAAAATAGTTGATTTTTAAAAAAACAAAAGTTTTTTAAAAACCAAAAAATTTTTTAACCAAAAATCACATCTTCAAAAACTATCCAAAAAACCATACCAAAACCCACCAAAACAACCCTCATTTCAGCAACAAAAAAAAACCCAAGCCTAGACGCCTCGTATAGGTCTGTACGAGGCGTCTAGGGTTACTTAAACTTTGTGCCTGACACCCTCACAGACCCCCTTGAATTCAGTGCTTAGACGCCTCGTATAGGTCTATACGAGGCGTCTAGGGCACAAAAGGTGTGAAAATAGGCGCGATGGGTGTCCAATAACATGACCACCACCACGTCACCGGTAGCGTCAGCAGGAAGTCTCCGATGGTCTCTAGCCGGAAAAACTGCTCTGGTAACCGGCGGTACACGTGGCATAGGCTACGCCGTCGTAGAGGAACTGGCGGCGCTAGGTGCCGCCGTACACACCTGCTCTCGCAACCAATCAGAGCTCAATCAACGGTTACAGGAATGGTCCGATAAAGGCTTCACCGTCACCGGATCCGTTTGCGATGCATCGTCTCGTCCTCAACGACAAGAGCTTCTAGATAAAGTATCCTCTCTCTTCAACGGAAAGCTCAACATTCTAGTAAGTTTTTTTTTTTAATTTTTTTTTTAATCCTTAATATTGTGAATTGAACATGATAGATTGATTGGATGCCTTTTGTTTGTTAGAGATTTTGTGAATTTGTATAATTTTGAGGATCTTGTAGGTTATTTTGATCTGTAGGGTAATTATGAGTAAAAAATTACGAAAATACCACCACGTTTTTTTACCTTTTCACGCTTTTCGTAAGTTTTGTACGATAAAGGCTATTTGTACAGGATCTTTACCCATTGTCTTTTTGATGTTGTTAACTAGCTATGTTATTGGCTTCGTTTAAGAAAACGGTAGGCGCTCCGAGGCTTTCGGTTGCCAAAAGCCGAGGCGTGAGACGAGAGCATAGTTGTTAATGTCAAATAGCAACAAATAGCGATAAGGTACATATATGCTACATAGCAAATAACGATAAATAGCGGTACACTAGAAAAAAAAATTCTAAATTTGTTTATATGTATATCAATTATATCAAAATACCTAGGTGACGTGTATATTTAACAAAAACCTAAAATCAAGCTATTTTAAAGCTATATTTAATCGCTATTTATATCAAGAAAACAAAAAAAAAATTGTCGCTATTATCGCTATCTTCGCTACAACCCTAATAGCGAGCCTAGATCTCTACGCTACGTAGCGTGCTATAGCGATCGCTACGCTCGCTATTGACAACTATGCACAAGAGCTTAAGCCTTAACTTATGTAAGGACGTTGCTTTAAGTACAATCAGAAGTTATCTCATCTGTTATACATATTAGTCTTATTATCAAGTAAACCATTTATTATGTCTTCATTTTGTTGTTTTTACATATCACACTCCAAACCACCCTAGTTTTGACCAACTTTGACCTAGATGTGCATGAGCCATGAGGTGCAGCCATGAGGCCTGAGGCGGTTTCCTAATCGCTTCTAGAGCCTCGCACAACAGGTGAGCTGTTTTTAAGCAAGATTATTCTTCCAGAAGTTCTCAATATGAAGGAGTTGTATAAATATAAGCAACCCCAGTTCGGTGAGTAGACGTGTTAGGAACTCTCATGTTTCTTAAGACTTACTTTAATGAAATTCTTTCATGTAGATAAACAATGTTGGGATAAACATAAGGAAACCTACCATCGAGTATACCGCGGAAGAGTATTCGACGCTCATGGCTACCAATTTGGAATCGTGTTACCATTTGTGTCAACTCGCGCATCCTCTTTTAAAGGCTTCCGGTGTTGCTAGCATTGTCTTCATTTCTTCTGTTGGAGGTCTTGTTCACGTTAATTCTGGATCCATCTATGGAGCCACTAAAGGTATGTTTTCCCCGACCCATTTCGGGTTACACAAAGTTTCCGTCAAGTGAACTTTGTTTTTTTCACTACTGTTTTCCACCCACAGGTGCAATCAATCAGCTTGCAAAGAATTTAGCATGTGAATGGGCCAAAGACAATATTCGGGTTAATAGTGTGGCACCATGGTACATCAAAACCTCGCTTGTCGAACATGTAATATACTTTCACCATACCCTAATTTCTCTACCATATTGTTGAAGTTGGTTGGGTGAGCCAGACAGTCAAAATGGTTCAGTTTAGGCGGTTTGAACCGGTTTCCTATTTAAAATGCCATTTTCGTCCCTGAGGTTTGTTCAGTTTTTCGACTTTCGTCCATAGGTTTGTTTTTTTCCGCATCTGGATCCAAAAGGTTTGAAATCTTGACAATTTTCATCCGGCTCATTAACTCCATCCATATTTCTCCGTTAAGTCAGGGGTATTTTCGTCTTTTTACCTATATTATTTTTGTTTTTTATTTAGTAAGGGTACTTTGAATATTTGTACGTTATGCTAAATGCTTGTACATAAAGTGAAAAAGACTGAATTGCTCTTTAAGTTGGCAAAAGAAGACGGAAATATCCGTGACTTAACGAAGACAAATGGATGGAGTTCATGAGCCGAATGAAAATGGCAAGATTTCAAACCTTTTGGATCAATATGCGGAAAAACAAACCTTTGGACGAAAGTCGCAAAACTGGCCAAACCTCATGGACGAAAATGACATTTTACTCTTGTTTTTTTCAAAACCATTAGTTTGTATTAAGTTTTAAAAATGATAAAAACGGTTCATGAATATTTTTAAAATATTCTGAAAATGAAAAAAAAAAAAATAATAGAGGTAAATAGGGCTGCAAACGAACCGAACGAACACGAACAAGACCTTGTTCGTGTTCGTTTGTTAAAAAATATATGTGTTCGCGAAGCGTTCACGAACACTTATCGAACAAGATTTTATGTTTGTGTTCGTTTGTTAGGAAATGAACTTGTTCGTGTTTGTTTGTGTTTGTTTGTTAATTATAGGCAACGAACAAACACGAACGTTGACGAACACAAATGAGCACAAACTAATGTTCAGGAACACAAATGGAAACAAACGAACACAAACAGTCATTCATGAACAGAATATATAATACACTGACACTTATTATATATTTAATTTGTCGGAATTTTGAAGTATTTAAATAAATATAAAAACTCAAAACACTAATTAACTATCGAACACGTTACCCAACGAACACGAACATAAACGAACGAACGAACGAACATGACCCCTGTTCGTGTTTGTTCATTCAACTAAACGACCGAAATTTCTTGTTCGTGTTCGTTTGTTTAATAAACAAACGAACACAAACGAACTTCCCGCCAAACGGTTCACGAACTGTTCGCCGAACGTTTGGTTCATTTGCAGCCCTAGAGGTAAATGGTCGGTTCGGTTTATACGGACGGTTTCAAGTTCCAATCTGAATCGAAACCATTACACCCAATTTTTAAACTGAACTGCACTGACCGATTTGCTTTGGTTTGAGCGAACAAAACACCTAGTTGAAGTTTCCTTTGTAGATCTTTCACTGGGATAGTTTATTTTGTGCAGTTGCTAAGCAATGAAGAGTTTTTGGATAAAGTGGTATCTAGAACTCCGTTGAAACGCCCCGGAGAAGCTAACAAAGTTTCATCATTGGTGGCATTCCTCTGCCTGCCTGCTGCTTCGTATATCACTGGACAAACAGTTACTGTCGATGGAGGATTTTCGGTTAACGGTTTCCCATGATCCCATTTCCTTTTTTATGTTCAAGTCGACAGACTTGTAATGATCGTTTCTTGTTTAATATAATCATTTTCATATGACCCTATGATCAGTAACAGATTGTAATCTTTATGGTTTTTTAAGATCTGTTTTATGAGTTTTGGAGACTGGTACAATCGAATCGTTTTGTTATTTATGTGTTTGTATGAGTGTTGTCTGCTGCATATGAGACGCGTTGATAGAAATCAAGTCAGTTTTGTGTGCCTTGTAGACGAAGAGTACACGAAGATCATTCTGGATGATATATGACTTATTGTAGTAGATGATCTCTATAAACACCGAGTTATGCTTTTAAGCGTAGTTTCTTTGTCATAAAAAACTCGATACAATTCGTATGAATCGTTAAAGGTTAGTTTTACCTTTATATGAATTTTGTAACTCTAATACTCTAGTAATAATAACATGAGGAGATGATGTGAGTAGAATGCAGTTATATTCTCATTTTGTGAATCACACATTAATTAAATTTAACTATAATTCTTAACCTTGAACTTTTAAATTAAAAGTTTGTTTCAGGATTAAATTTAACTATAACTAGTTATATTCCCTGCGCGCGTTGCGCGCATGACGGGGATTCTACGTATTTTATGAAGAAGAGGTGTTTAATTGTCGTGGTTCAAACATTGCTATAGTAACGTTGTCTAGATGAATGAGAGCCATATGACAAAAGAGAAATATCTAAGACCAAATCTTTTTGCTCACAACTTTGATTAAATTATGATACTAATTGCAAAACAAACATATTCAGATGCACAATTCCTCATTCAAAGCACGACTATTACCGCCATGGCTGCAACCGAAGTTGCCATGGTAGGTAGGACACCATCATCGCTTGTTAAAAGAGTCGAGTGTATGCAAAATTAAAGCTATATATATATTGCATTTTAAAACCGTTTCGCTCAACGTAGGGATTCTTTCAGCACCTGTTAATAGAAGAAACAATGTTAGCTGGAAAAAAAAACTCTGATTAATAACTGTTAAAAGTAACAACAGCAATAACGTTTCACCTAATAATATATAATCCACTGGCAGTAGCATTAGAGAAGAGAATTATTGCAAATTTAAAGCTCTTTACAAAGTCGTTTTGTGGCTTCAATTTAGAATGCCAATTTATTTACATATGTGGTTTAATGGAGGCTCATATCCCATACATTAGCTTTTGAACAATTGAAACAGCTTCCTAACTAAACTTATTGTTCATTTGGTTCTTTTGTATTAATTTCATTACTTTAAGGATCTTTCAACTACGAATTGAGGGCAAATAAGAATATTTATTACCATGGTTGAAATACCATCTTTATCTATACAATATTAGTGCTTTTCACCAACTTAAACTATACTATATAGATTCAGTACCTTTATATACTAAATAGTGTTTATCTATATAGTTTAAATATTCCCTTATATTCGCAATATTCATCGTACTGTTTCGTTGTCAAAAAATCATGTTGATTTCATATATATACCTAGAAAAATGAGTTCATGACTTAGATTGAATAGCAGTGAAAATACATCAAAAATCCGCAGGTATTTTTGTTTCAAACAGGGTTAAAAACAGTCAAACACATATCCGGGTCATAAGCTTTAAAATTGTCCACATTATTTGATTGATATAAGCAATTAAGCAATAAGAATTCAGCCTAATATTGGGCAAAATATATTTTCATAAATCACAACTAATTTGCAACAAAACCAGCTTTATAACTGACATCTTATAATTTTCTGATGCTTTCGACCCGTTTGACCCATCTAATTTAAATAATTCCTTTGGACTATTGATATCAACAATCCAACTTTCTCACTTGATGTTTGCATTGTCAATAACTTATTTATTGATTCTTTTAAAAAGGTAACATAATGGATGAATCATGTTTAAAGGATTCTATGAATGGACGCCTACAATTTCAGTTTCAATAACAATATTGAAAAAGGCTTGCATCATATCTATCCCTCTTTAATCCCAAAATTCATCATTCCAAATCCACAATCCAACAAATTTGACAACTATACTCGAATAATTGTCGGAATCATCATCAGTAACTTGAAACAACGAAAATGAGTAAAGAGCCCAAAAAAAACTAACCTTTGTGGTTATCGATCTACACTGGTGTGGAACTCGCCAGAGACTCTAAATCGGTGAGCGGAGCACCTTCGGTTACTGAATCAACACATATCATCAGTTTAAGAGCCATGTTACCCCGACCTAATTGTAGTTAGAAGACGCACATCTGAATTAGGGTACCGGAACTTTGCCGAACCTTCACCGGAACCCTAGCATCTTCTCTCCGCCGCTTAAACGCCTTCAAAAACACCGATCTTGGTTAAAAAACGACATGCAAAAGAAAAGAGGCTTACCGAAGGCTCACCGGAAAATATATCGGAACTAACTCGTATGGCAGTCGTCTTCATCTCCGTTGAATCTGTTAACCATCGGTGCTCGTTAATCAGAACACCATCAACGCCGCCGCCATATGAGGTCATGGCGGAACCCTAGGTTCGCCGGACAGTTACCGGCATCACCGGAGAGTTCCTCGCGAGACAGCTGGTTTACACGTCGGCGCAGTGGCGAAGCATACACATTGGAACCACCGTCTCCACCCCCTTCTGTCACGCCTGGAACCACCGTCTCTCCCCCTTCTGTCGCTCTCTCTCTCTGTCTAACCTTATGACCACGTTCTCATCTTTGTAGGAAAATGAAATTACGAAGATACCCCGTGCAGTGGCGAAGCTTGCCGGAGAAAACGGAGGGGGCTAAAACATATATACCCAAAAATTTCTATAGAATCGGGGGGGTAAAAACGTATATATCCAAAAATTTCTATACGAAAACTACATATATAATCCCGGGGGTCGGGCGACCCCCCCCCCGCCCCCAAGAAGCTTCGCCCCTGACCCCGTGTACACTGTTCAAAGCGTTCAAAAATTAATATGTAGTATAATTCTTAACCTTGAACTTTAAAATTAAAAGTTTGTTTCAGGAAATAAATGGACTACTGTAATAACAAGTTAAACATAGGTATCTAGGGAAAAGATCAAATAGGAAGTTTATTTTGGCTAGAAAGTGTAGGAAGCAATAGGATTAGGACATGTGGCAACATTTAAAATAAAGAAAAAGGGTATTTTAGTCAATCCAACCCTTTCTTCTTCCTTTTCAAAACCCAGTAACTTCAAAACCCACCATTTTCAAAACTCATCATCTTCAACCATTTCTTCACTTTCTATCTCAATAATCACTACATTATAGTGCGATTTTCATCACAAATCAATGATTCAAACACCCGATCAACGTGTTTTTCAGCTTTTTTGAAGAAAACCCTGTTTAATTTCATAAAAAATCTCGTTTTTTCCGGTGATTTTGGAGATAATCACTCGATTCGTTCGATTCGAGCGCTGATAAGTGTTTAAATCATTCAAACTTCGTCAATTGTTGAAGAAATCATTTAGATCCATGTAAGAAATTCTTTAATTTCATTTTTACGATCTGGTTTTTGATTTAGTCATTGCGTTTTACGATCTTGGCGGGGGTCCGGGGGCAGCGCCCCTGGTAGCGGGGTTCCAGGGGCGGCAGCCCTTGGCGGGGTCCAAGGGGCAGAGCCCCTGGCTGGGGCTGAGCTGCCAGGTCAGCTTGGAAAAATTAGTTTTCTGTAAATTGCCTCTGGGAAACTGCATTCGTAGACAGTGTTTCTGGTTCTGTAAACAACAGGTTCTGGTCATTGCGTTTTAGTTAGATTCTGGTTCTGTGAACAACAGTTTCTGGTTCTGTGAACAACAGTTTCTGGTCATTGCGTTTTAGACAGTTTTTGGTTCTATGAACAATAGTTTCTGGTCATTGCGTTTTAGACAGTTTCTGGTTCTGTGAACAACAGTTTCTGGTCATTGCGTTTTAGAAATAAAACATTTTTGAAGTGTTTTTACTCATTGCGTTTTAGGTAAACACGTTTTTATGTGTATTCAGTTCATTGCGTTTTAGAGAGAACAGTTTCTTTTGTGTTTTTAGGCCATTGCGTTTTAGAAATAAGACATTTTTATGTGTTTTCTAGGCATTGCGTTTTAGAAATAAAACATTTTTAAGTGTTTTCTAGCCATTGCGTTTTAGAAATAAGACATTTCTTAGCGTTTTCTGGCCATTGAGTTTTAGAAATAAGACATTTTTAAGTGTTTTGGGTGCATTGCGTTTTAGAAATAAGACATTTTTAAGTGTTTTTGGTGCATTACGTTTTAGGTAAAACACATTCAGTCCATTGCGTTTTATAAAGTACAATTTCTTTTGTGTTTTTAGGCTATTGCGTTTTAGAAATAAGACATTTATTTGTGTTTTTTGTGCGTTGCGTTTTAGAAATAAGACATTTCTTTGTGTTTTTTGTGCGTTGCGTTTTAGAAAAAGTCATTTTTTTAGGTTTTTTTTTTCATTGCGTTTTACGCAACTGGGTTTTCAAATTTTTTTTTCGAAAATATAGCAATAGTATACTCGTTTTAAAGATAAAAAAACGCTGGTTTTTTTGGTGCAATTTTTTATAAAAAAATAATGTCGTATGAAAAAGTTATTAACGTTTAAAAAATGGGAGGGGGGAATTGGAGGAGAGAGAAACTATTGTGCTGGATTGACTAGAATGCCCCTAACAAACCCACACGCCTCTTTTTTTTTTTGCTTCAATTTCATTCATTTAATCTTAGCCCTTGATTAATTAAATGGATGGTCAAGATCACTTCCTAGCCTTCCTAGCCAAATAAACTTCCTATTGTATCTCCACCCTAGGTATCTAAGCACGCTTGATTTTGTAGGTTTTTGCACTCCCCCATGAATATCTAATCTAACTTATAAGACTGTCCGCAATGCAACGGTCTGCATTTACTACATGCATCCTAGTCATCACTGCCATATCAGCTTTTAACCCATTCTTTCACATGCATTCTCTCTCCTCTTTTTAACTCAAACCCATCCTTCCCACATGTATCCTCTCTCTTTCACATCACCATTTATTTTTCTATCTTAAAAACATTTAAAGGGCCCACCTTCACCTTCTCTCTCCTGCATGTAGGTGCACTTCCCTACATGCAAACCCCTTTAAATGCCACCTACCCCAATGCTTCCTTTACAAATGCATCCTCCACATCATCAAGTGCAACCCCCCAACAAGAAGCATTGAAGGCAGTCTAATAAAAGAATACAATAAATGTCATATGTCATTTTCTCCATAATTCATTAGTAATATTATTAATTAATATATAATTCTAATTTATGATTAAAAAATACATAATGATCTATAATTTTATAACCAATGATTTGAATACTTCTTAAAATCCTTTAATAATTATAGCGTAATAAAAATAATCCACATTTGTAGCTTATTAATCCACGTTTGTATCCTAAAAGGAAGTCCTGGTGAGAATTCAAGTATTTATATTAAACTAGGGGAATACCCGCGCTTCGCAGCGGGTTGGCAGAAATTCGGTATGTGTTGTTTCGGCTAATTACAATACTGGTATTCACTATATCAACCGAAAGAAACCCAAAAACATAAACTCAGTAGTGTGCCCAGAATAATATCGACACAAAGTTTTACATCGATTGAAATTCTTAAAAAGGCCTACTGGTTCAGATTATATCGATGCTAGTGTCGATGTTGTTCGGTCGGAATTTGTGTTGTTTGTTAGGGTAACGAAACGGTACCGACACTCGAAAAAACACGTTATTTTTATTACAACTCTATTGTCAACAAATTTTATACCGATCTAAAGATAGTCGTGATTCATTTTTTTACTATTTAAATAAAATCAAATTAAATAAATTAAAAACATATTCTGTTTAGAGAGTATAAAGTGTTAAAAAAATTAAAGGGATTAAAATGTTAAAATCTAACTTATAATAAAAGACTCCAAATAATGCCATATGTCATTTTCTCCTTCAACCTTATAAATTTTATTTATATTTATTTAATATTTAATATATTTTATTTAATATTAATAACTAATATATAGATATCACTTATCTTTATCTTTCTTATTTTTATATTATAATAAATGATTTAAAAAAATAAAAATATTAGGAATTTAAAGAAAATTAAAAATATTACATTAAATAATTCTTCAGTTACCGAAATATGAAAATACCGAGAAATAAAATTCCTCAAACAATTGTAAATCAACACACTATATATTGTAAAATATTTGAGAAAAGACTAGAAATACTTTTTCATTTTTTTCAAATTGTGTATTAAATATAGATGTATGTTTGAAAAAAGACCAGAAATAGTTTTCCAATTTTTTTTTGTTATAAATTGAATATAGATGTATGTTTGGGACAACGATTAGGGGCGTTCTTCTGTTTTTTTCCTCGGGTTTTAAGTTTTTTTTTTATTCGGGTTGTTCGGGTTTTTGACTTGAAAAAAGTGACCCGATAACCGACTTATTTAAGGTTCCAGTTGGTCGGGTCCGTGTTAGCTCGATTCGGGTTGTTCAGTTTTCAGGTTTAGATGTAAAATGGAAAAAAAAATGTCTTAACCTAATAAACGTAGGAAACGATTTTGACTCTTAATTACACCAATTTAATGGCTAAAATTAATTAAACAACAATTTAGTAAATACTTAAAATTTAGTAACGATCTAGAAGGATGGAGGGGTAAATTGGTATAGTGATTTTCTAAAACATATAACATAATTATTGGCAAAGTGTGATTATACTTTTTTTTTAAAAATACATAAAAGGTATATCAATAGGGTACTTATATTAAAGAGAAAAAAATGTTCGATTTTATTGTATATTATTTTTAAACGTATTTATAAAATACTATCTATATCAAAGTACTTATTATATTATTATTATTATATATAGTAGAATTTAATTAAAATTCATTTCTCACAAGTGCATAACTTACATTCTATATTTAAAAACACTTACAATCTTAATATCATTATTTTTATTTTTTTAGAGTTATTGTTTTACAGCTTTATATGATAAGATAGATCGTAGCGACTCAAAAAAAAGAGGTGAAAACTTAGGAAAATATATTTGGATAGCTGAAAATGTAAATTCTTTTTGTTTCACATTTTATGTAATACGTCATTTAACTGATGATGCTTATACACACACTTATAATTTATATTTTTATTCGATATTCAACATATGTAAACACGGGGTTGTAAACTAGTGCTTTATAAAGTTGAGTTATTATTATTGCAATCATGTACCATGAAGCACGCCTTGTACGGAAACGAACTCGGATCACTTCTATTTTAAAGATATGCATATGAAAAGATTCATTTTATATTCAACCTTGTTTTACAATTTTACTACTACTTTCTTTTCTTCGCATTTATCACAACCAAACAATAATTCAACCTCATCGTTCGCTTGTTTAAATTTAATTATTAGTTTTTAACTAGTCCGATTTCCCCTCGTTTCGTGTTGCTCTTTCGGTCAGCAATGGTTAGGGACACTTGGTATAGCAAACGAAGGAGATATGTCCAAGAAGATATCGACACATATCGATCTAAGAAAAAAAAAATATTGAATACCGGTACTGGTACTGGTAGTGGTGTTGTTAGGTCGACCGTCGATATCGGTCTGATTCGTAAGACACAAGAACTCGTTATAACTTATGGCACTAAAAAGTCAAAATGCGAATTATTAGAATTTGTATTTTTTAAACATATGGTGTAACACATATCTTACACAAGTGTGCAACATCTATACTGTACGAACCGTTCGCGTAAATAAATAAATAAAAATTAACAAATTTTATTAATACTGATTACAAACAAAATTGAGAAAGACAAAATTACAATTGCAAATACAACTGAAAATAAACCAAATACAAGAAAGGGGTAGAAGCAGAGTGACTGAGGCACGTGTTCAACACGCTTCCCTTAAAACAAATTCCGAGTCTCCCAAGAGTACTCGTTTTGTTTCCCAGGGTACAACAGCCGGAGCAGTAGTACTGCCGGAGTTCGCCTACAACCCGATGTCTACCTTGAAGAGAGCAGGAGAAGATCAGAAAAACTTTAGAGAGAAAGTGAATAGCTGTTGTGTTGCTGGTAACTTTCTGCAGTGGGTATGGAGCTGTATTTATACAGCTCCTAAGTCGAAACAGTCAAAAAACGAATTAAAGAGAGGTTTAAATTGCATTAAACGTCTTCAATGCAATTTAATACATCATTTAATTCTCAGTCAAAGCCCGTTAACTCGTCAGTTACGAAGCTGGACTGAAACTGCTCTGTCATTCAATGCTGGAAGCTTCTGTGCGCGCGTGCGCGCGCGCCCAGGTCTGCATGCCCATGCGCGGTGCGTCCTCTTGGCTCACTGCCATGCGCGCATGCGCCACGTCACCTGTGAGTCTATACGAGCGCGCCACACAGTCGCGCCGTATTGGCTCACTCTGGTGCGCCGCGCACGACACAGCAGGACCCATGCACCATGCGCACACCCGCGCGCCCCCATGCCATGTGTACTCGCGCGCGCATGCGCATGACTGCCACGTCATGCGCCGCATCACCTAACACTTGGTCCTTGCAACCCTTGTGCTCCACCACGCGCACGTGGTCAAAAATACAAAGGCGGCACTCAAGCGGCGATGCGAGCGTGCGAAGTGCAAAGTGCAAAGTGCAAAGTGCGCCATCAAATCGCCACATTGCGCCTCATCGCCCACGCCACGCCACGCCACGCCACGCGCGCGCGCGAGCGAGCGAGCGAGTGCGAGTGCGAGTTAGGGTGCTCCGCACCCTTCGCGAGGACACTAGTGTGTGCTTCCATGAAACAATAAGGATGGAGAGTTCCACCTTAAATACCCATTTAAGTTCCATCTCTCCTCCTATGTGGGACAAGGTGCTACTTTCCCTTTTGTTTCAGCATTCAATGTTTCAAACACCCAACTTTGAGCATCGATATCTCATTCATCTTAGCTCGGTTTTGGACGTGGTTTAGTTCGTTGCGAAGCTCTTCCAACATAGAACACAAACCCACAAATAAATATATAAAACCCGCTCATTTTATAATATTTATTTCTAGTCCAAAATAGGAAAAAATTATTTTCCTATATTTGTGAAAAATGCTATTTTCACATATTTTTCCAACAACCCCCCACATGAAAAATGCTATTTTCATCAAATTTCCAACAATCCCCCACATGTATGGAAATGGATCTTTTCCTTACACTTTTCAACGATAAACTTCGACAGTTGAGTATTGCAAGATAGGTAGGTTGTCACCTTTGAACCTTCTTTTGTGAAGCGCACTTAGCTTACTAGCGGTGTGTAGACGCGATGTCCTTGAACATACCCCCATTTGTGTAAACGACAATACACTTCACACAATACTCTCCCTGGTTTGGCCAACTCCTCATTGTCGTGTCCTATTATGGTCCTGGAACACTAGCCTGGTTCTGCGAGAGCTCTAGGATTTGCGCACCCCACAAATCCATTTGAAGCGACCCTACTTCTCTCTAACATAGGTGATTCCTCTGAATCATTAAAAGCATCATGGTTATTTGATTTCCCGTAATCGTTAACCTTAATATGCTTAGCCTCACTTCAATGTCACTGATTGGAATGGACTAGGAAGTATAAATAACTCCCTTTTTATTTAGTTTGGGGTACTCCCCCACAGTGACTCCGTTGGGTAATATGATTAAGTTGTCCTATTGAACTTAGATCTTGGGATCTCCAGTCAACTATGTTAGGTTTCCCTCATATTCCCATTTACCACGGGCTTTAGTCCCATTCCTCTTGACGACGTTTCTACTAACTCTCTGCTTAAGCCTTTTGTAAACGGGTCCGCAATGTTATCCGTTGATCTCACATAATCAATTGTGATAACACCCGTTGAGAGTAGTTGTCGTATCGTGTTATGCCTACGTCGCATATGCCTTGATCTGCCATTGTACATCAAGCTTTGGGCTCTACCAATCGCTGATTGGCTATCACAATGTACACATATGGCTGGCAAAGGCTTTGGACATCTTGGAATATCTTCCACGAATTGACGTAGCCATTCCGCCTCCTCGCCTGACTTATCTAAGGCGATAAATTCATATTCCATTGTGGATCTCGCTATGACTATTTGCTTAGAGGACTTCCAAGCAATAGCAGCTCCTCCAAGTGTAAATACGTAACCACTTGTTGATTTGGAATCTTTATTATCCGATATCCAGTTTGCATCAGTGTATCCTTCGATCACTGCTGGTTGTCGGGTATAATGCAGTCCATAATCTCTTGTGTATCTTATGTATCTAAGCACCCTCGTGATAGCTTTCCAATGATCCGCGCACGGATTACTGGTGTATCTACTTAGCCTACTCACCGCGTAAGCCAAGTCGGGTCTAGTACATGTCATTAGATACATGAGACTGCCAATAATTCTTGAATACTCTAACTGAGCAACTCCATCTCCTTTATTTTTCTTGAGATGTTGAGAGGTATCAACTGGAGTTCGAGCTACACTCTTATCTTCCGAGTTGAATTTTTCATTAATTTTATCCACATAGTGAGATTGACTTAACACAAGACCATCTTGGGTTCTTATGATCTTTACCCCAAGAATCACATCCGCTAAACCCATGTCTTTCATGTCGAATCTCGCTTTCAACATGCTTTTAGTAGATTTGATAATTTTATCATTACTCCCAATGATAAGCATATCGTCTACATAAAGGCATAAAATCACATAACCTTCATTTGTGTCTTTGAAATAAACACATTTGTCGCACTCATTTATTTTGAATCCATTGTCAATCATGACATGATCAAACTTTTGGTGCCATTGTTTTGGTGCTTGCTTCAAGCCATACAAAGACTTGACGAGTTTACATACTTTACCCTCTTGACCTGGGGCGGAGAAACCTTCAGGTTGCTCCATGTAAATCTCTTCTTCTAAATCGCCATTTAGAAATGCGGTTTTAACATCCATTTGGTGAACTTCCAAATTTGTTAAAGCCGCTATAGCAAGAACCAATCTAATCGAGGTTATGCGCGTCACAGGCGAGTAGGTATCAAAGTAATCTAGACCTTCCTTTTGTCTAAATCCTTTAATCACCAACCTAGCCTTGTATTTATCAATACTTCCATCAGTTTTCATCTTCCTTTTGAATATCCAACGATATCCAAGTGGTTTGCAACCAGGTGGAAGATCTACTAACTCCCAAGTATGATTTTGCAATATAGAATCAATTTCATTTCTTATTGCTTCTTTCCATTGAGGTCCTTCTGAAGAAGAAACCGCTTCGCGATATGTATTGGGCTCGCCCTCAACCATATAGCTAACGAAGTCTGGACCGAAGGATTTTTCAACCCTTGGCCTTTTGCTTCGCCTACGGTCACTTTCTTCAACCTCAGGTTGTTCATGTGTCTTATCATGAACTACCTCATCAACTCGTCTAGATGAGCTTTCACCTACTTCAAAATTAGGTGTTGATGACGTTGCATGTGTTTGTCTTCTCAAAGGAAACACATTTTCAAAGTAAGACACAACGTTAGGATTCACCTCCATAATAGTGTTTACGTGTACATCAGGATTCTTGGACTCATGTACAAGAAAGCGATGTGCACTACTTTGATGCGCATACCCAATAAATATGCAATCAACAGTTTTGGGTCCTATCCTAAGAGCCTTAGGAGGTGGTACAATCACCTTTGCTAGGCACCCCCACACTTTCAAGTATTTATATGAAGGCGTTTTCTTTTTCCATAACTCATATGGAGTCTCGTCTCTCTTTTTCAATGGTATCTTATTCAAAAGACAGTTGGCTGAGAGAATGGCCTCCCCCCACATCTCCTGGCTCACCCCAGAACTTATCAACATGGCGTTCATCATTTCTTTCAATGTGCGGTTCTTTTGTTCCGCCACGCCATTTGCTTGTGGAGAATAAGGAGGTGTACACTCATGTACAATGCCACTTTTTGCGCATAAATCGGCAAAAGGTGCAACATATTCGCCTCCTCGGTCGCTTCGCAAAGCTTTTATCTTCTTTTGAAGTTGATTCTCAACTTCATTTTTATACAAGATAAATTTACTTATTGCTTCATCTTTACTTTTTAGTAAATATACATAGCAATATTTAGTACTATCGTCAATAAACGTGATGAAGTACTTATTTCCACCTCTTGTGGGTACCGCTTTTAAATCACAAATATCGGTGTGAATTAAATCAAGGGGTTCGGTTATTCGTTCAACCGATTTTGATGAATTTCTTGTAAGTTTGGATTCAACACATGTTTCACATTTATAGTGTGAATCAATATGGAATGTTGGTATACAATTTAAATTGATTAAACGGCGTATAGAATTAAAATTAACGTGACCTAATCTACCATGCCATTTATTCGATTCAGAAAACTTAAGCATATAAGTAGAAGTAGTAGCAATTTTATTCATGTTCTTTTTCACAGCCATTACATTCAATTTGAACATACCATTTTGGGCATAGCCCTTGCCTACATACATTCCTCGTTTAGTAAGTACAAATTGATCGCTCTCAAAAACTAAACGAAATCCAAACTTATTAAGCAACCATCCCGAGACTAGGCTCTTGCGCAAGTCTGGAACATATAACACGTTGCTTAAAGTGAGCTCCTTCCCTGAAGTCCACTTCAAAATCACCATTCCTTCTCCCTTGATGTCCGCGGTGGCTGCATTTCCCATGTACAGCTTCTCATCTCCCGCAAGCTCCTTGAAGGTGGTAAAGAGGCTCCTGTCTGGGCACACATGACGAGTCGCTCCCGTATCAATCCACCACCCTTTTGGAGTGTTGGTCACAGCATTGACCTCATCCAACATTGTGGTTTTGTCGGAAATCATTTCCACCAAAGGCATTCCGTCTTCATCCACCATGTGCGCGCGCTCACGCTTTGGTTTCTTGCATTGGTTAGCCCGATGCCCCGGCTCGTCACAGTTGTAACAAGTCCCTTGGAACGTTGGAGGTTTCTTTTTCACAACCCCTTTCTTCGGTCCAATTTTGCTAGCCTTTGCTTTCTCTTTGTCCTTTTTCCCTTTACCCTTCGCGCCCTTAGAGGATTGCCCAAGCTCAACCACATTTGCGCTAGCAGAAGTTTGCGCCTGGCTACCTTTTAGGGCAATTCTATTGCCTTCTTCAATCCGAAGACGAACAATAAGGTCCTTTAAAGTCATCTCCTTTCGTTTGTGTTTAAGATAATTCTTAAAATCCACCCAACCAGGAGGTAACTTTTCAATCATCGCTGCCACTTGGAATGTCTCGCTAAGTACCATTCCCTCAGCATGGATGTCATGTAGTATAATTTGCAACTCTTGGACTTGGTTCATAACAGTCTTGTTATCAACCATTTTGAAGTCCAAGAAACGGGCGACAACAAATTTCTTTGTTCCCGCATCCTCCGTTTTGTACATTTTCTCCAAAGACTCCCATAATTCTTTGGAAGTCTTGATATTATAGTACACATTATACAATGCATCCGAGAGACCGTTGAGTACATAGCCTCGACATATGAAATCCGAGTGCTTCCACGCCTCTACCGCGCTCAGAGCCTGAGCGTTGGTCTCCCCTTCCGCAGGTTGGGGAGCGGTTTCAGTTAAGAACCTCGCAAGGTTCATGGTGGTCAGGTAGAAGAACATCTTCTGCTGCCACCTTTTGAAGTGTAGACCCGAGAACTTCTCGGGTCGTTCAGCGTGATTGGCCACTGTGGTCGCTCCCACAGTGGTGGCGTTAAAGGGGGTTCCCGTCACAACATTTGTGGTGTTGTTAACGTTGACATTTTCGTTCGACATGCTGAAATAAAAAATTAAAATTTTTAGTCAAAAAATTCTGATTTACGCACAAACCAGAAGGAAACTACTAAATTTTAATTTTACCACAATTTACTGTTTCGGCTTCTAAGTCCAACTTTGAAGACCAAAAACAGAAAATTAATAATTTTTAGAACTTACTAATTGGCTTCTAAGTCCAACTTTGAAGACCAAATCAGAAAGTTTTAGCACTTTTTAGGACAATCTGAATGTAACCAGTTGTTTTCAACCAAAGTCGCACCTTTGAAGAAGAAAACAACAAAAAAAATCTGTTTTTAAAACACAAACTGAGTGAAAACAAAACTAGTTTGAATCACAAACAGAATGGTTTTGATTACAAGAACGGTTTTAAAAATTTGTTTTAAGATTGTAGGAACCGTTCGCGTAAATAAATAAAAAAAAACTAACAAATTTTATTAATACTGATTTCAAACAAAATTGAGAAAGACAAAATTACAATTGCAAATACAACTGAAAATAAACCAAATACAAGAAAGGGGTAGAAGCAGAGTGACTGAGGCACGTATTCAACACGCTTCCCTTAAAACAAATTCCGAGTCTCCCAAGAGTACTCGTTTTGTTTCCCAGGGTACAACAGCCGGAGCAGTAGTACTGCCGGAGTTCGCCTACAACCCGATGTCTACCTTGAAGAGAGCAGGAGAAGATCAGAAAAACTTTAGAGAGAAAGTGAATAGCTGTTGTGTTGCTGGTAACTTTCTGCAGTGGGTATGGAGCTGTATTTATACAGCTCCTAAGTCGAAACAGTCAAAAAACGAATTAAAGAGAGGTTTAAATTGCATTAAACATCTTCAATGCAATTTAATACATCATTTAATTCTCAGTCAAAGCCAGTTAACTCGTCAGTTACGAAGCTGGACTGAAACTGCTCTGTCATTCAATGCTGGAAGCTTCTGTGCGCGCGTGCGCGCGCGGCCAGGTCTGCATGCCCATGCGCGGTGCGTCCTCTTGGCTCAAGTCCATGCGCGCGTGCGCCACGTCACCTGTGAGTCTATACGAGCGCGCCACACAGTCGCGCCGTATTGGCTCACTCTGGTGCGCCGCGCAGGACACAGCAGGACCCATGCACCATGCGCGCACCCGCGCGCCTCCGTGCCATGTGTACTCGCGCGCGCATGCGCATGACTGCCACGTCATGCGCCGCATCACCTACCACTTGGTCCTTGCAACCCTTGTGCTCCACCACGCGCACGTGGTCAAAAATACAAAGGCGGATCTCAAGCGGCGATGCGAGGGTGCGAAGTGCAAAGTGCGTCATCAAAGCGCCACATTGCGCCTCATCGCCCACGCCACGCGCGCGCGCGAGCGTGTGCGAGTGCGAGTTAGGGTGCTCCGCACCCTTCGCGAGGACACTAGTGTGTGCTTCCATGAAACAATAAGGATGGAGAGTTCCACCTTAAATACCCATTTAAGTTCCATCTCTCCTCCTATGTGGGACAAGGTGCTACTTTCCCTTTTGTTTCAGCATTCAATGTTTCAAACACCCAACTTTGAGCATCGATATCTCATTCATCTTAGCTCGGTTTTGGACGTGGTTTAGTTCGTTGCGAAGCTCTTCCAACATAGAACACAAACCCACAAATAAATATATAAAACCCGCTCATTTTATAATATTTATTTCTAGTCCAAAATAGGAAAAAATCATTTTCCTATATTTGTGAAAAATGCTATTTTCACATATTTTTCCAACAACCCCCCACATGAAAAATGCTATTTTCATCAAATTTCCAACAATCCCCCACATGTATGGAAATGGATCTTTTCCTTACACTTTTCAACGATAAACTTCGACAGTTGAGTATTGCAAGATAGGTAGGTTGTCACCTTTGAACCTTCTTTTGTGAAGCGCACTTAGCTTACTAGCGGTGTGTAGACGCGATGTCCTTGAACATACCCCCCATTTGGGTAAACGACAATACACTTCACACAATACTCTCCCTGGTTTGGCCAACTCCTCATTGTCGTGTCCTATTATGGTCCTGGAACACTAGCCTGGTTCTGCGAGAGCTCTAGGATTTGCGCACCCCACAAATCCATTTGAAGCGACCCTACTTCTCTCTAACATAGGTGATTCCTCTGAATCATTAAAAGCATCATGGTTATTTGATTTCCCGTAATCGTTAACCTTAATATGCTTAGCCTCACTTCAATGTCACTGATTGGAATGGACTAGGAAGTATAAATAACTCCCTTTTTATTTAGTTTGGGGTACTCCCCCACAGTGACTCCGTTGGGTAATATGATTAAGTTGTCCTATTGAACTTAGATCTTGGGATCTCCAGTCAACTAAGTTAGGTTTCCCTCATATTCCCATTTACCACGGGCTTTAGTCCCATTCCTCTTGACGACGTTTCTACTAACTCTCTGCTTAAGCCTTTTGTAAACGGGTCCGCAATGTTATCCGTTGATCTCACATAATCAATTGTGATAACACCCGTTGAGAGTAGTTGTCGTATCGTGTTATGCCTACGTCGCATATGCCTTGATCTGCCATTGTACATCAAGCTTTGGGCTCTACCAATCGCTGATTGGCTATCACAATGTACACATATGGCTGGCAAAGGCTTTGGACATCTTGGAATATCTTCCACGAATTGACGTAGCCATTCCGCCTCCTCGCCTGACTTATCTAAGGCGATAAATTCAGATTCCATTGTGGATCTCGCTATGACCGTTTGCTTAGAGGACTTCCAAGCAATAGCAGCTCCTCCAAGTGTAAATACGTAACCACTTGTTGATTTGGAATCTTTATTATCCGATATCCAGTTTGCATCAGTGTATCCTTCGATCACTGCTGGTTGTCGGGTATAATGCAGTCCATAATCTCTTGTGTATCTTATGTATCTAAGCACCCTCGTGATAGCTTTCCAATGATCCGCGCACGGATTACTGGTGTATCTACTTAGCCTACTCACCGCGTAAGCCAAGTCGGGTCTAGTACATGTCATTAGATACATGAGACTGCCAATAATTCTTGAATACTCTAACTGAGCAACTCCATCTCCTTTATTTTTCTTGAGATGTTGAGAGGTATCAACTGGAGTTCGAGCTACACTCTTATCTTCCGAGTTGAATTTTTCAATAATTTTATCCACATAGTGAGATTGACTTAACACAAGACCATCTTGGGTTCTTATGATCTTTACCCCAAGAATCACATCCGCTAAACCCATGTCTTTCATGTCGAATCTCGCTTTCAACATGCTTTTAGTAGCTTTGATAATTTTATCATTACTCCCAATGATAAGCATATCGTCTACATAAAGGCATAAAATCACATAACCTTCATTTGTGTCTTTGAAATAAACACATTTGTCGCACTCATTTATTTTGAATCCATTGTCAATCATGACATGATCAAACTTTTGGTGCCATTGTTTTGGTGCTTGCTTCAAGCCATACAAAGACTTGACGAGTTTACATACTTTACCCTCTTGACCTGGGGCGGAAAAACCTTCAGGTTGCTCCATGTAAATCTCTTCTTCTAAATCGCCATTTAGAAATGCGGTTTTAACATCCATTTGGTGAACTTCCAAATTTGTTAAAGCCGCTATAGCAAGAACCAATCTAATCGAGGTTATGCGCGTCACAGGCGAGTAGGTATCAAAGTAATCTAGACCTTCCTTTTGTCTAAATCCTTTAATCACCAACCTAGCCTTGTATTTATCAATACTTCCATCAGTTTTCATCTTCCTTTTGAATATCCAACGATATCCAAGTGGTTTGCAACCAGGTGGAAGATCTACTAACTCCCAAGTATGATTTTGCAATATAGAATCAATTTCATTTCTTATTGCTTCTTTCCATTGAGGTCCTTCTGAAGAAGAAACCGCTTCGCGATATGTATTGGGCTCGCCCTCAACCATATAGCTAACGAAGTCTGGACCGAAGGATTTTTCAACCCTTGGCCTTTTGCTTCGCCTACGGTCACTTTCTTCAACCTCAGGTTGTTCATGTGTCTTATCATGAACTACCTCATCAACTCGTCTAGATGAGCTTTCACCTACTTCAAAATTAGGTGTTGATGACGTTGCATGTGTTTGTCTTCTCAAAGGAAACACATTTTCAAAGTAAGACACAACGTTAGGATTCACCTCCATAATAGTGTTTACGTGTACATCAGGATTCTTGGACTCATGTACAAGAAAGCGATGTGCACTACTTTGATGCGCATACCCAATAAATATGCAATCAACAGTTTTGGGTCCTATCCTAAGAGCCTTAGGAGGTGGTACAATCACCTTTGCTAGGCACCCCCACACTTTCAAGTATTTATATGAAGGCTTTTTCTTTTTCCATAACTCATATGGAGTCTCGTCTCTCTTTTTCAATGGTATCTTATTCAAAAGATAGTTGGCCGAGAGAATGGCCTCCCCCCACATCTCCTGGCTCACCCCAGAACTTATCAACATGGCGTTCATCATTTCTTTCAATGTGCGGTTCTTTCGTTCCGCCACGCCATTTGCTTGTGGAGAATAAGGAGGTGTACACTCATGTACAATGCCACTTTTTGCGCATAAATCGGCAAAAGGTGCAACATATTCGCCTCCTCGGTCGCTTCGCAAAGCTTTTATCTTCTTTTGAAGTTGATTCTCAACTTCATTTTTATACAAGATAAATTTACTTATTGCTTCATATTTACTTTTTAGTAAATATACATAGCAATATTTAGTACTATCGTCAATAAACGTGATGAAGTACTTATTTCCACCTCTTGTGGGTACCGCTTTTAAATCACAAATATCGGTGTGAATTAAATCAAGGGGTTCGGTTATTCGTTCAACCGATTTTGATGATTTTCTTGTAAGTTTGGATTCAACACATGTTTCACATTTATAGTGTGAATCAATATGGAATGTTGGTATACAATTTAAATTGATTAAACGGCGTATAGAATTAAAATTAACGTGACCTAATCTACCATGCCATTTATTCGATTCAGAAAACTCAAGCATATAAGTAGAAGTAGTAGCAATTTTATTCATGTTCTTTTTCACAGCCATTACATTCAATTTGAACATACCATTTTGGGCATAGCCCTTGCCTACATACATTCCTCGTTTAGTAAGTACAAATTGATCGCTCTAAAAAACTAAACGAAATCCAAACTTATTAAGCAACCATCCCGAGACTAGGCTCTTGCGCAAGTCTGGAACATATAACACGTTGCTTAAAGTGAGCTCCTTCCCTGAAGTCCACTTCAAAATCACCGTTCCTTCACCCTTGATGTCCGCGGTGGCTGCATTTCCCATGTACAGCTTCTCATCTCCCGCAAGCTCCTTGAAGGTGGTAAAGAGGCTCCTGTCTGGGCACACATGACGAGTCGCTCCCGTATCTATCCACCACCCTTTTGGAGTGTTGGTCACAGCATTGACCTCATCCAACATTGCGGTTTTGTCGGAAATCATTGCCACCAAAGGCATTCCGTCTTCATCCACCATGTGCGCGCGCTCACGCTTTGGTTTCTTGCATTTGTTAGCCCGATGCCCTGGCTCGTCACAGTTGTAACAAGTCCCTTGGAACGTTGGAGGTTTCTTTTTCACAACCCCTTTCTTCGGTCCAAGTTTGCTAGCCTTTGCTTTCTCTTTGTCCTTTTCCCTTTACCCTTCGCGCCCTTAGAGGATTGCCCAAGCTCAACCACATTTGCGCTAGCAGAAGTTTGCGCCTGGCTACCTTTTAGGGCAATTCTATTGCCTTCTTCAATCCGAAGACGAACAATAAGGTCCTCTAAAATCATCTCCTTTCGTTTGTGTTTAAGATAATTCTTAAAATCCACCCAACCAGGAGGTAACTTTTCAATCATCGCTGCCACTTGGAATGTCTCGCTAAGTACCATTCCCTCAGCATGGATGTCATGTAGTATAATTTGCAACTCTTGGACTTGGTTCATAACAGTCTTGTTATCAACCATTTTGAAGTCCAAGAAACGGGCGACAACAAATTTCTTTGTTCCCGCATCCTCCGTTTTGTACTTTTTCTCCAAAGACTCCCATAATTCTTTGGAAGTCTTGATATTATAGTACACATTATACAATGCATCCGAGAGACCGTTGAGTACATAGCCTCGACATATGAAATCCGAGTGCTTCCACGCCTCTACCGCGCTCAGATCCTGAGCGTTGGTCTCCCCTTCCGCAGGTTGGGGAGCGGTTTCAGTTAAGAACCTCGTAAGGTTCATGGTGGTCAGGTAGAAGAACATCTTCTGCTGCCACCTTTTGAAGTGTAGACCCGAGAACTTCTCGGGTCGTTCAGCGTGATTGGCCACTGTGGTCGCTCCCACAGTGGTGGCGTTAAAGGGGGTTCCCGTCACAACATTTGTGGTGTTGTTAACGTTGACATTTTCGTTCGACATGCTGAAATAAAAAATTAAAATTTTTAGTCAAAAAATTCTGATTTACGCACAAACCAGAAGGAAACTACTAAATTTTAATTTTACCACAATTTACTGTTTCGGCTTCTAAGTCCAACTTTGAAGACCAAAAACAGAAAATTAATAATTTTTAGAACTTACTAATTGGCTTCTAAGTCCAACTTTGAAGACCAAATCAGAAAGTTTTAGCACTTTTTAGGACAATCTGAATGTAACCAGTTGTTTTCAACCAAAGTCGCACCTTTGAAGAAGAAAACAACAAAAAAAAATCTGTTTTTAAAACACAAACTAAGTGAAAACAAAAATTAGTTTGAATCACAAACAGAATGGTTTTGATTACACGAACGGTTTTAAAAATTTGTTTTAAGATTGTAGGAACCGTTCGCGTAAATAAATAAAAAAAAATTAACAAATTTTATTAATACTGATTACAAACAAAATTGAGAAAGACAAAATTACAATTGCAAATACAACTGAAAATAAACCAAATACAAGAAAGGGGTAGAAGCAGAGTGACTGAGGCACGTGTTCAACACGCTTCCCTTAAAACAAATTCCGAGTCTCCCAAGAGTACTCGTTTTGTTTCCCAGGGTACAACAGCCGGAGCAGTAGTACTGCCGGAGTTCGCCTACAACCCGATGTCTACCTTGAAGAGAGCAGGAGAAGATCAGAAAAACTTTAGAGAGAAAGTGAATAGCTGTTGTGTTGCTGGTAACTTTCTGCAGTGGGTATGGAGCTGTATTTATACAGCTCCTAAGTCGAAACAGTCAAAAAACGAATTAAAGAGAGGTTTAAATTGCATTAAACGTCTTCAATGCAATTTAATACATCATTTAATTCTCAGTCAAAGCCTGTTAACTCGTCAGTTACGAAGCTGGAGTGAAACTGCTCTGTCATTCAATGCTGGAAGCTTCTGTGCGCGCGTGTGCGCGCGCCCAGGTCTGAATGCCCATGCGCGGTGCGTCCTCTTGGCTCACTGCCATGCGCGCATGCGCCACGTCACCATGCGTGGTGCGTCCTCTTGGCTCAAGTCCATGCGCGCGTGCGCCACGTCACCTGTGAGTCTATACGAGCGCGCCACACAGTCGCGCCGTATTGGCTCACTCTGGTGCGCCGCGCACGACACAGCAGGACCCATGCACCATGCGCGCACCCGCGCGCCTCCGTGCCATGTGTACTCGCGCGCGTATGCGCATGACTGCCACGTCATGCGCCGCATCACCTACCACTTGGTCCTTGCAACCCTTGTGCTCCACCACGCGCACGTGGTCAAAAATACAAAGGCGGCTCTCAAGCGTGCGAAGTGCAAAGTGCGCCATCAAAGCGCCACATTGCGCCTCATCGCCCACGCCACGCGCGCGCGCGAGCGTGTGCGAGTGCGAGTTAGGGTGCTCCGCACCCTTCGCGAGGACACTAGTGTGTGCTTCCATGAAACAATAAGGATGGAGAGTTCCACCTTAATACCCATTTAAGTTCCATCTCTCCTCCTATGTGGGACAAGGTGCTACTTTCCCTTTTGTTTCAGCATTCAATGTTTCAAACACCCAACTTTGAGCATCGATATCTCATTCATCTTAGCTCGGTTTTGGACGTGGTTTAGTTCGTTGCGAAGCTCTTCCAACATAGAACACAAACCCACAAATAAATATATAAAACCCGCTCATTTTATAATATTTATTTCTAGTCCAAAATAGGAAAAAAACATTTCCTATATTTGTGAAAAATGCTATTTTCACCTATTTTTCCAACATATACTATATAATAAAAGAAACCAACTTTGGGACACATGTCATTCATTGAAGCCATCTATTTTTTAGTTTTCTCATCTTTATCTCCTACTTAATTTTAAATAATTAATATTAATTAAAAGATATTTATAAAACTAGATTTAAACAATTCGTATAGGAGATAATATAATCTTTTGAAATATTTATTAGATTTCAAAATTATTTATCTTGACATTAACAAAAGATGTACACTAAATATAAATTAATATAATGTAAAGAGTTAAATGTCATTTTAGTCCATATGGTTTGGGTCATTTTGTCAGTTTAGCCCAAAAGTTTTATAATACACAGGATTTATAAAGATATAATAAGATATAAGTTTTTATTGATTGGTATATAGAATTACATGTGCTCAACTCATACAATACACGAGGTTCTTAAAAATGTAACTTTTTTCCATTATTAATATATAAAATAAAATTTACTCAACCCGTACAATACACAGAGTTCTTAAAGATATAACTTTTTATTATTTAATATATAAAATTACATTTATTCAACCCATATAATAAATGATATTTTTAAAGATATATTTTTTTTATTATTTGGTATGTAAAATTACATTTATTCAACCCGTGTAATAAACGAGGTTTCAAAAATATACTTTTTATTATTTGATATATAAAATTACAGTTATTCAACCCGTGTATTACACGGGGTTCTAACCTAGTTTTATTGAATAAAAAATAAATTATGTGATAATAATTATAACAACCGATAAATATAAATAATAATAAATATAAATAATATTGAAATAGCAAATTATCATAAATTTAATATCATAGTAAAATAACAATTTAAAAAAATAATTTAAGATTATAGTAAAATAACAATCTAAAAAAACAATATTATGGAAAGCCCCCTTCAATTTGGTTACACAAAAAAAGAGTCAAAAAGTAAATGCCAGTATTGAACTTCTTATCCACATATTAAGGTTAAATGCCAGAACCACTTGAACTACTTTAAGTTTCTTAATATTCTATATTTTATTTTATATTTATACAAAGTAAGCTGAGAAAAATAAAATAATAATAATAATTAAAATGCTAATGGATTACATGTGGCACCCAAATATTGGCTCCATCATTCAAACTAACCATTGTATAATGTTACTGTACATCTCCTTTAAAAATGTAAGGATATAGAATAGTTTGAAACGCAAATACTAAAAGTTAGGATGTGTTTAAATATTAGATCTATATGGTGATATAGTTTGGTTCTTATCTTTTAAATCTCAAAGAATTCATGAGGAACCTTATTATTTTTAGGCAAATTAGATTTGAATAATTTCAGTTTTCTCAATTTGACCGATAATAATCCCAACTCAGTTATTGGCCGATAACAATCCGAATTAGTCCACTTTTGGCCGATAATAATCCGCCGTTAAAAATAGCTTAACAGAGTTAAGTTTTTTTACGAATTACAAACTGATGTTTTATGGATTTTGATCAAAACGAGGATACGAGTCGATTTATGTAAAACTTACCTCGAAACGATGCTTCAAACGGCTTGATTTTTGTTAATTAGAAGTTTAACCACCCGAATTGAAGCATCGTTTTCGTCGTTTGGGGCAGTATTTCGAAGTAAATTTTACATCTACATCAATCAACTCATATTCTCGTTCTAATCAAAAGCCCTAAAACACCAGTTTGTAATTCGGGAAAAAACTTACCCCGTTAAGCCATATTTAACGCAGACTATTATCGCCCAAAAGTGGATCAGTTCGGATTATTATCATCCAATAACTGAGTTGGGTTTATTATCGGCCAAATTGAGAAAACTGAGATTATTTAAATCCAATCTGCCTTATTTTTATAATTTTTTTTGCTTATATATAAAGCTAAACAAACGAATTAATGATATGTTTTATATTAATCAATCCAACCGTGACACAATTTTTCAGTAAGTTCTACAATTTTTATTCCGATTAGTACGATTCTTCCAATGGCGTTATTGCATACAGATGGTCGGGAATTCAAATTTGTTATTGCATGCTTTGTGATCTTAGATATTATGTGGTATTATATATGTATAGTTATATAATTTTTTTGGCATATACTGAATATGATTGATTGTGACGGACTAAAAGGTGACGCACTGAAATATTGAATATGACTAAACTATCGAATGTGAACTACCGAATGTGATTATGTGAACTACTAAAGGTGACTAAGGGGCTGTTTGGCAACATCTGAACCAATAAGTGCTGAATGAATAAGAGGTCTGAATGGGTAAGAGGGTCTGAACCAGTAAGTGCTGAACCAATAAAACGCTGTTTGGTTGCATATCTGAATAATATGTAAAATGACATTTTTACCCCTAAACTAAACAAAACAAAATAACCAAATGGCTTTAAAAGTCGAACCCAGCTGTGTATGCACTATGCAGTTGAATGATAATCCCACTTCCCCAATTTCTCTGCTTCTCTCTCTAGATGATCATCTACCTTTTTTTTTTGTTTTTTTTGGCAAAGCATCATCATATACCTACATCCATCTATGTTTCTTCCTGATCATCCTCTTCATGTTCGTAAGCTTCTCATGGTACACACCCCCATCTCGAAGAACAGGAGAGAAAGTGAGACAAAGTGACGGAGTGAGAAGGAAAGGGAAGCACGGCAGCGGCACCGCCGCTCATGGCGGCGACAGTGGAGGCGACGGTGGTGGTTTGAGGCTCCTCCGACGAATTTCACCGGTAAAACTCCTCCCCGTCTTCTTTCGTCTCCTCCTTTTTCTTGCGATTGATGACGATTTCTGTGTTATCGGTGATGATAAGGATCGATTAGGGTTTGATTTGGGGGTTTCGGAGGTGGTGTCGTCGGTGACGATGATGATGGAGATGGTGTCGGAGGTGGTGTCGGAGTTGATGATGATGATGATGGAGATGGTGTCGGAGGTGGTGGAGGTGGTGTTGGAGGTGGAGGTGGTGGCTGTGGAGAACTCGTGAAGAAGAAGGAGCAAAGGGCATACAAGTCCAATTTTCATTCAGAGATTAGAACTAGCTGAACCATTCAGTCTGAATGGTTCCATTAAGAGGGTGGCTATTTGATGAACCAAACACCCTTACCTCTGACCGATTCAGAGGTTAACCTCTGAATGGATCCATTCAGCACCAAACAAACAGCCCCTAACTTACCATATGAATTACTAAGACCACCCGTAGTGGGGTTTTTTTGGCGTTTTTCCCCAAAAAAGCCCCCTGGGCGTTTTTTTCAAAAAAAATTCCCCAGGCATGCTTTAAAAAACGCTCCAATCTTGCCCCTTTTCAAATTATGACCAATGACATTTTTTTGATGGTTTTTTTATTTAATTATATTATATAATGCCCTACATCCCCACTATACATATTTTAGAAAAACGCCCCATAATACCCCATTGCTGACTGGACTACCACGGAATGCAAAACGCCCAAGGATGAGAACATTATTGGTGTCTTCCACTATACATGGTCTAAATGTGGCTAACCCAATATGTTATAACAACTGTATAATGTATAGTTTCATCTCATGGCTAAAATCGTTTTAATCAGACGTACATTCCTTTTTTGTGGGATTTACTGAGTATGATGATGATGACATTCCCTTTTTGTATAGGTTAAGTTACCAGTATTTATGAAGAAGAGAATAAAAAATCAATGTTTTTCTTACACACAATTCATGAGGTATTCTATTTTATTTTGAATAATTGTAGAGATGTGATGTTTTTATTTATAATGGAATGATGTTTTGTGATTTGATTGTTGTACAAGTGACACATCAAGCCTAGACGTGTTGGAATTTTACACCCTTATTTTAACGATCTAGTTATTGCTCACCATTAGACACCGTTAATCAAGCAACATATCAATTTTTAAGGGTTATTGGATTTTCATAATCCTAAGTTTCATCTGTTGGCCGATAATAATCGCAACTTTTAAAATTCCCTCCAATAATCCCAACTTGTAAAAGTTTGGCCACTATTGATCATTTTCAAACATATAATAATTTGGTCTCCTCAATAGATTCAGTTACAGTTACACATAGAGACTCCTTAATTGATTTAAGTGCACCTATGTTAGAAAAGGATCAATGGCGACCAAACTTTTACAAGTTGGGATTATTGGAGGGAATTTTTAAAGTTGGGATTATTATCGGCCAATAGGTGAAACTTAGGATTATTAAAATCAAATAACCTATTTTTTAATTAAAAAAATATAGCAATACTCGTTTTTTGGAATAATTTTTTTAAATAAATTATTAATGTACAAAAAGTTATGACCATTTAAAAATCATGGGGGTGGTTAGTTTTTTAGAAAATAATAAAATATAACTACTAACTAATTATCTATAATTTTTTAAAGATGAGGGGGTTAAAGTGTAATTAACATAAGAGGATTAAAGTGTAAAGACTAATTTACTCACATTTTAGGTTGTACATTATGCATTAAAGCAAAAAAAAAGTTCTTAACTTTTCGGGATCCTAAAATGCCCTTGTCTTATGCATTATATAGATATATAATCCAACATACTCCCATGTTGAAACTCTCGAGGTGGAGGGGAGGAGGAGTAGAGGTTAGAAGTAGCTAATATATCATATAAGATAAATGAGGGAAGATTGAGATGGTTTGGGCATGTGAAGAGGAGGCAGATGATAGAGCCAGTTAGAGTGGTTGAAACTCTCGAGGTGGAGGGGAGGAGGATTAGAGGTTGACCCAAAATTACTTAGGATGAGCGGATTAGGCAGGATTTGCAAAGATTGCACCTCTCTGAGAACATGGTACATGATAGGAGCTCGTGGAGACGTATGATTAAGGTTAAGGATTTCTAGGAGATGGTACAATTGTGTTTTTAGGAGTAGTGTATGGTCGTAGATATGTATCTATGTGTATAGGCTGTTTGTGTTGTTATATTTGTCTTGTTTACCATGCACTCCTTCACCACTCATGTTATATTGGTAGCTTCATACACACACACACCCCTCATGTATAATTTATTTCTTTCTTTCCTGGGTGTTTTGGAGCTGAGTGTCTCACTGGAAGCAACCTCTCTAGCCCTAGGGGTAGAGGTAAGGTGTGCCTACATCCCACCCTCCCTAGACCCTACCAATAGCTTTGTTATTTGTGGGGTTTTACTGAATATGATTGATTGATTGACTCCCATTTTTCATGAGTCTTGACCATTGGTCAACAAAAAACGGTGGTTGATGTCTAGCTACATCTCACTATCCATGTCAATGTATAATGCTTTATCAACATTCTACTATTCTCGATCATTACAAGAATTCTTACTTTACCTCTCGTAACAGCTATGGTTGCTTATTATTAGTCTTTTTGACATGGACATTTTGTTGAACATTAGACATAGATCATAATTCATTCTCGTATAGTGTCCAACGATTCTCTTCTCGATCTAGATTAAAAGTGGTATGTTCAAACTCCTAGTTAAGCATGACTGTGCATTTATACCATTTTGAATCAATGAAGGGACTAGAGTTATCCCTTACTTACATGTTTAAGGGTCAAAAATCCCATATTGACTATGTACAACTATCACTAAACTTCATATTATCTGTTAATGTGATCCTTATTACCGCCTAGTCAAGGGTAACATTAGACCATTTCAATGAGCAACCCTCTATAGAATCAAGTTCTAGTATATATCTTAGGTCTAAAGATACAATGCCATCACCATTTTCAAAACCTTATTACGAAATTGATCCATGAGATACACGCAACATTAATTCCCCAACAAATATATGTGAATGTAGTTGACAACTCGTCTTTTCATCTAATACAAAATAAAAACAACCAATGAACATTGAGAATAATCTTTATTCAACGATCTTAAACTTGCTAATATTTCAACAAATCCTACATTAGTGAAGAAGAAATTTACCATTAATGTATAATAAGATAAAATGTTATTATCACCGTTCTAAAACATCCAGATACTTAAAACAAATGATATCGACTATCTAGCTATCCTAAGCCCTATCATTCTTCCTCATCTCTCACTTGAGGTAAGGGCTTAGTAAATAGCCATGTTAGATCATGATTTGTGTGTCTCTTGCTTATTTTGATGTCTTCACGTTTCGAAATCTCTCGTATATAGTGGAACTACCTGTTTATGTGCTTTGTGTTGTGACGCGACCTTGGTTTAATCTTCTTAGCAATTGCACCTTTGTTATCACAAATATCTCGATTAGTCTCTTAATAATCGACGCCATCTTGAGATTAGCAATGAACTTCTTCATCTAAGGAGCCTCTTTTGTAGCATTAGATGCTGCAATGTATTCAGATGATGGTAGACCATGCAATAATAAGTTGCTTGGAAGTCTCTCAAGTTATTGCTCCGTCGTTCAATATGAGAACGAATACTATAGAGATTGAGAATCATCTTGATCAATTTGGAAGCTAGCATCAATGTAACACTTTACAGCGAGCTCATCATCCACACCTCCATGTATTAAGAACATTTCATAAGCCATTCTTGGGTACTTTAGGATACATGCAGAATAGTGACACTCGAGTTTTGCTAATAACGCCTACTCATGCTTAATGCATACCAGACATTAGGCCTGGTGCATTGCATGACATACATAACCGATCATATGGAATAAGAAATTGGAACTTTTTTCATTATCATCATCATCATTTTATTCTTCTTCTTGTTCGTCATGGGACGAGACATTGAGACTTGTTAAGGATCGTTTTATTTGCCATGGGCAAGAATCCCCTCTTGGGGTCTTGCATTGAGAAGAACTAAATGACCTTATTAATATGCACTTCGACTTAAACCTATAAGTCGCTTTGATTTATCCCTATAAATCTTCATTCCCATAATATATGCAGCTTTGTAAAGGTTATTAATTGCGAAACATCTTTAAAGACATGAATAAACGTTCTTTAGGGTAGGATTATCTTCTCCGAGTACATATGCATATAGTATTAGAAAAAAAATCTCTCCCACTTGCGTTCTTGTAAACACACGACTCGTCTTCATTCTTGATAAAACCAATTATTTTCTCATCGAACCGTAGATCCTAGCTTTGAGATGCATGTTTCAATGCATAAATGGATTTCTTCGGTTTGCATACCTTGTCAAGATTCTTTGGATCTACAAAACCCTTTGGCTGAGCCATATAGAAATCTTTCGTAAGATATCCTTCCAAGAAAGCCCTTTAACATCCATCTACCATATTCCATTATCATAATACACAACTATGGCAATAAAAAATTACGATCAATTTAGTCTTGTTGACTAATGAGAAAATTTCCTTTCTGCAAGCCTTGCCTTAAATGTATACACATTCTTATCCATGTCCGTTTTCGTCCTGTAAACCCACTCAAGCTGTAGCCCGATTGTGGAGAAGAAGATCAACCAAGTCACAAACTTAGTTATCGTATATGGATTGCATCTTAGTACCTGTGGCCTCATTTATGTTATCATTGGATGTTTCTTCCTTATGTCCGACCGTGCTTGTCTCTTTGAATTCGCAACTACAATCTCTAGATAATCCCAATCCACATCCACATGATTATGATGAAAAGTACCCCCAGTTGTAGCCTTGATATCTCTTTTATCTTCGTTAGATATCCCATCATGAAATGCAATTATTAACTCCTATCGTTGAATGCCATGATGGGGACAATTCTGAATCAGTAGGTTGAACCTATTTCACGATTCATTAAACAGCTCACCAAGTAACTGTTGGAACTCTCTGATCGCTGCCCTAGTTGCACCAGTTCGCTGAGGAGTGTAATATTTTTCTAAAAACTGTTATTGCAACTCCTCCTATGTGACAACCCTCACCAAACCAGGTATCCGTACAAATTAATTAATAATTAATTAATACTTAATTACTGTGCTTGCTTACAGTTGTGATTAAACTGCTACTTGAATTCTGATACATACACGTACATGCATCATACTTTATTGCCGTCACTCCATTATTTACACAAAACATCAGTGACAACCTTGATGCACAAAAGCACAGTGAGCACACTATATGGATAACCCAGTAAACATGCTGACATAGCCAGCATCAGACAGGCACTGTTTCTGAGGCCAGTATGAGCCGGGAATAGATTACTACACTAATAGGGAGTGTAGGGAGGTGAGGATTGTTAAACTGCGTCACTAGGTAATAGTTATAGTGACCGGATGTGCCTAAAACGTGTGTTAAATATAAAATTCTGCACTTTTATACAAAAATTCAGCTTTTTAGCTAACTAGTAAAGTGCAAAAACATGATAAAATAATACTAGACACTTTCCAAAGTGTCGGGAATAATTTGTGTCACTAAAAATAATATTAACGACATTTTAAATACTTATTTAGCACTTTAACGGATTAATATACAACCGAACGACCGGACTTTACCCGGAACCTAAAAATATTGTCAATGACACTATTTTTCTTTTTCTGAGCCAGTTAGGGTCCCCGAATACCCTAACACCCTTTATAATATATTACACACCATTACACTAAATTAAATTCCTAACTAAACAAAATATTACCTAAACTATCAAGTTGAAATCCAACTAAATATCAACCCCCTTTTATGACCGAACGGTCACCACAAGGCAACACCCCCTTGTCCTTGTTAATTATTTTAATCCTAAATGCTTCATATCTAGATGACATTGTATCCTAAGGATAATTAGGATGATTGGTTATTAAATAAGAATGTTGGTCCACCAATCCATTCAAAAACCACCAACAAAATTTTACATCTTTCTTTCCCTCTTTGGCTACTCACGGCCGAGACCAAGCACACATCCACCACCACTTTTCAATCTTGATCTTGTAATTCCAAATACATACAAAGGTGAAGGATCACGTATAAGGAGGCTCGGTGCTTACGGATTGCCAAGGACCTCACCACAACGCTATTAACCACCCATTGTTCGTCTAGTTTCTTCCCTAGCCTCGAGCTAGTAGTAAGTGACTCTAAACACCCTATTGTTCATATCTAAAGTGGTTAATAAGAAATTTGTCGGATAAAAATCATGAACACTAAAGATCACCAACTAAAAGTCTTGTAAGATGATGAACAAAGTGGTTAAAGAATGAATATTGGTGTAAAACTTGTTAAACTTGTTTTGTTATGATTAATTTATGTTGTTGGATGCTAGTAGGGGAACGGATCGTCATCTAACCACGCTCGGTCATGTGCATGGAACATGAACTAGCACTTTGTTTAGTGTAAAAATAACTAGATGACGAACCCTTTCACTCACAAACATGAACTTGTGTAAAAACGATTTTTCTTGCGAAATGGAGTTCAAAACTAGTAGATCTATAGATCTATGAGTGGTATTTTCGAAGAACCTAGAGTAAAAAGCAAATCATGTTTTAAAAGACAGTATTTCATAAACTAAAAGTATTTTAGTGACTAAACAAGTGTGTAAAACACTTGTGTGTAAAACACTTGTGTGACAAAAGATTTAACAAAGAAATATTTTCGTAGATTTCGACTAGAAGTTGTAAAACTTCATATTCCTTAAAAGTAAAGTTTTTAAGAAAACAAGGTTATTTTTAAAGATAACGATGATCTACTAAAAATATTGGAAAGTTACCACGTATTTTTACACAACTTGCAAGTTCGTGTGTTTGCGATTTATATTTGTTTTGACTAGTTTAATGTTTGAACATTGTTTGTTGACGATTGGAAATTGGTTGATTGAAGTTTTAAAAGAAAATGATACGCTTGAAAGCGTGGCCACCTCCAGTTACAGAGGAAACTCTGGCGAAATATTTCCAGAAAATAACACTTAGAATATATTTGGTAACAAGTGTTATGAATATATTTTTGACTTGTTTTTCCAAACAAACTTCGCCATGATTTTTGTTATCAAATGACCAAGTATTCGGAGGTGGACTTTTGTAAACAAAACTTACTAAATATATATTTAGAATATATATTTTTCATAGTAGCACTTGTGTGAGTTTTATGATTATTTTTGTGAACTATATATTATTTTTAGAGTAAAGATAATATAACTTGAAATATTATGAAGTTACGACTCCAAAATAATACCAACGCCGTCACCAATGAATATTTAAGTTACACCGGTATTATTATTACCACCCGAACTTTACAACGTAACTTATATATTTTCGGAAAAATACTCTTGAAAGCATATTTTGATAAAAGTATTATTTTGGGAATTACATGGAATAAAATATAATATTTTTGGGAAAAGTATTTATATTTTGGGAGTAGAGTATTTTAGACAAATGAAATGAAAAATATTTTATTAAGTGAGACTTAATAATATATTTCGAAGTTATACGAACGCACATGTATTAAAACCCCATCCTTGGGAAGGAATATATTTACAAAATAATTACGAAAAGTAATTACGAAATAGTTGCCTAACTATTTCCCAAAGACATTAAACCTTAAGCTAAGGCACGGCCGTCCGTCCGTCTAATAGAAGTTAGTACGTGTAGGTCGTCGCACAGCAGGTTGACCGGGAGATTTCTAGTTAGAGAAGCACTACGGTGAGTTCATGTCCCCCTTTTCTCTTAACTGTTTTCAGTTTTTATACTTCGGGGGTGAAATACATGTTACAATTATTAAGGATATTTTTATACACGGTATGGTTAGCTTAAGGAGGGTTAGGACGTACAGATCATGTGAGTGGGTAGGTGGAACTAAAGGCCATTAATCCTCGTTGTAGGACCGAGGGACATTAGTGATAGATCTATTTGGGTGTAGCGAGCCCCACTCCTGAGCCCGCTTAATGGACCAGGTGGTGACTTTGTACCTGACGCAAAATCTGCTAGGTTTGAGTCTTCCTGCATCACTTCACACATATCATTGGCTTTGCAACCCAATGGTGATCTCTTTTTCCTTATTGCTACATACCAGGGACATTTTTACATCGGGACGTACTTAAACATTTTACATCGGGACGTACTTAAACATTTTTACATCGGGACGTACTTAAACATTTTTACATCGGGACGTACTTAAACCTTTTTACATTGGGACGTACTTTAAAGGTTTTACATACTCACTTTCACATGAACTCGCTCAACTTTATGTTGATTTTTCAACTTACATGTATTCCAGGGAACTAAGGATCTGGCACGGTATGCTACGTTTTCACGCTGCGTAGAGTTATGGGATCATCCGAGTTTAGGGGTTGTGGCTTTTACTTGGACGAGTCACAGTTCTTAAACTACGTCTATTTTAAGTTTGTGGTTGTGTCTTTCAAACAATTTTTTTATGTTATTAGGTTGTAATTTCCATTGCATGTGTCAACGCCTTAAGTCAATGTTGTGGTATTTTACTTTTCAAACTTAAATCAATGGATAATCTGCATGGTTTTATTTTCATATAGCTTTGTTGTGATTAAGCTATGGTATTAAGAAGTTACACCAAATAAACCCACGCTTCCGCAAAGCCAGGGTGTGACAGCTTGGTATCAGAGCCTCGATCATAGCGAACTAGGATTCTTTCTCGAGTCTAGACTATGATCATCAGGGCTCTCACGAATTTTTTTTTCAAACACTTTTACATTGCATACACTATACGTCCAGATCCAGGGAACAAACCTTTTTACAAACAAAAAGGCACAAATACACATTCCCAAATTTAAATTTATAGCTCAGTCGGGGAGACTGAGGGAGTCCAGTCGGGGAGACTGGGGAGAAATTAGGTCGGGGAGACCATGAGAAATTAGGTCGGGGAGACCAGGAGAAATTAGGTCAGGGAGACCAGGAGATTTTAGTTTGAGAATTCAATCTGAGAGATTGGGAGATTTTAGTCTGAGAGGCTAGGAAGTTCAGTCTGAGAGCCTGAGAGGATAGACTAGGATGATTACGTGCTTACATTGTTACTGCTTAATTGATGATTATTGATATACATGCACATGTGGTGAATGTTTGCATACGCTAATTGTTAATAACTGCTATGGGTATACGTACCATGACTATTATGGACCGGCACACACGTCGCACTACTTAGAAGGCGAGTTATCAGACATTGATAACCCTGCGGCCACCGCCACGGATAAGGAGACTGCATCTGCGCCAGAGATATTTACGGCAGACACTGAGAGTGATCCTGATATGCCGACCAAGGACGAGGACGACTTCCAACAGCCCGCGCTACCAGAATACTTTACCCTTGCTAATGGCTTCCCTGACAAGAATCCTTCCGTCACTCTTGTTTTGGTTCATGACCACTTCATCACTGGTCATCCCGATGATGAGCACCTCATGGATCCAATCCTCGATGACGCGTCTCCTACGGACACTTCTACTAAAGGTTGGCTACTCGACAAACAATATATGACTACGTGGGCATGCTTATTGATGGTCCTCCTGCCGACGCCCATGACGATAGAAAATTAGACGAGGACACTGTTACTAACTTCACTTCTTAAGATCCCTGTTAACAAGTCATCATCTGATTCTAGCATGCATTCAGACTCCTTTGAGTCTGTGATACCTGCAACCTTACAAACAGCTGGATTACAGCATTCTGCTACTGACACAAGACAATGACGACATGGCTGCTGCACTATCACCTGCTCAAGGCACCACACCGCTACACGACCCAGAGCTTGCTCTTGAGCTAGCTTCTACACCTCCTGGGTCAGCTTGATGTCGCACTTGCTGAACCTGCACCGTTACTTGGTCATGACACTATTAGTTTTGGTTACTAGGCATTGCACTCCTACTATCTAACTCAGTATCAACATCTGACAATTTCCTTACTGGTTGAAATGTTTGTTTTTACACCCGTAACCGCTGACATTGCTCCTTTTCCCTATGAAGACCGACTTCCATTTGCGCCAAGGTGCCTGTCGCTTTCTATCAAGACATACCTGCGCCCCGGAAAGGTACTCCAGGTCAGTACCCACGTAATGATCCTTTTGCTACAGCAGCATTATCTACGGCCTTACAGGCCGCACCGTTTACTCCTTTCACCTCTACAACGCTCGATGAGCCGATTTGATAGTTCCTATAAACACACTATGCTAACTTGAGACCCTTACCGTCCCTTACATATTGGAGGCCACACACGAGATGAGTTGCTCCTGTAACATCAACTACAGTTTGAGGATATGAGTCACAGAACGTTGGAGCTTGAGCTGACACCACAATTGGCAAGTTCAAATGCAAAACATTACATAACCGAAAACATGATTTAAGTGACTACATCACAAGACAGCATTTTGTCAGAAAAGTTTATGTAAGACACCACCCTGTCTTTTACCAGCATACTTTGATCCGACACATACGTCAAGGTTCCTTTTACGCTCTCGACCATTGCTACTACACCGATTCCCAGGATTCTGATACTCATTTCTTTACTATCGAGCGGCAGAGCAGATAGTTACTACAACGTATATACAAGCTCGAGGAGGGACTCACACATGTTAACAGTTTACTTTTCTTCCATCCTCCTCCTCAGTCACCAGTATAGTTGGTTTCTGGATTATGCGGATTGCATTACACTTGGGTAAGGACACTAATGATAAGTCGGGATTGCGAAGACTTTTGGGGACCACTTCTGATTACGAAATTTTGATGCACTAATATACTTTTGGACAAGGGTAGGGTGACCCTGTGTCCCTTTCGATGTGATACATTTTGATTAGACACCGTGATTGTGGCCGAAGGATAATGAAAGCCCAATCATCTTTACACACGCGACGACACTTTGTGGCCAATAACCAATGAAAGCTCAGTCGCTAGGTCTTCGCTAAGCACGTCATTGATCTGTGTGTGTGTGCTATAATTATAATACTACGTGCGTACTTGCTATGCTCTCATTAAACATAATTACCGAATTACTTGGTCATACTATGATTATACTATTATTTGATTGGTTGGTATGGTAACCTGTTATGTATATGTACTTATGACCACTAAACTACCAAATGCACGCACGAAGCAAATTTGACCTGACCTAACCGACCTTCTTCTAGGAAGATGTCGACTCAAGGGAACACCGATATCAACAACCCTCTACCGACAACAGAGGCAGAAATGCAAGAGCGCCTCTTACAGGCCATCGCACAGTACGAGGCCCGACGCTCCGATTGCAGCGGAGGTACCTCGGAAAATAAACCCCCCAACGGTAATGTCTAGTCCTTTAAGACACATTACAAAACGTTTGGACAATTCCACGAGTGCCTTGTTAAGGCCTTACGCGAATAATGTTGCTTACATCGTAGGCTGCACCTACAAGCAGTTCTTGGACCACAAACCTCGAGAGTTCGACGGCACTGGGGGTGCCTTAGCCTTCGTGCGCTGGGTTGAAAAGACATATCCTGTTTTACGATTGAGCAAATGTGACCCCGAACATCAAGTCAAGTATATAACTGGACTATTGGTGGATGAGGCTCTGTCATGGTGGAACCATCAAGTTCGGACAATGGGCGAGACCGCTGCGTATGCTATGACGTGGGACAAACTGAAAGATCTGATGCGTAGGAGATATTGCTCGAGGGCAGAAGTCCAGAAGCTGGAAACAGAACTGTGGAACTTGAAAATGGAAGGACCAAAGATAACGGAGTATGTGCAGAGATTTAACGAATTATCACAAGTTGCCTTACTCCTGGGGGCACCAGAGTTCAAGAGAATTGAACAGTTCATAAGGGGATTGGCACCCCAGATTCTAAGCCTGGTAACAACATCAAAACCCTCAACAATCACCGAGGCTATCAACATAAGCATAGCACTCACGGAAGAAGCAGTAAGACGAGGAGAATTTTCCACTGCGGAGGAGAAAAAGGAGACTGCTATAGAGGCATCTGGGGATAACAAAAGGAAGCTCGCAAATTTCAAGATGGTTACTCGGGTAAGTAACAAGAAGAAGGCCAAGAAGGGAAAAGATTACAAGGGTATCCTACCTAAGTGCGACAATTGTTTACGTTACCATGTCGGGCGATGCAAATATGGAAATTGTGGTAACTGTGGCAAGGTGGGACATGTCAAGGAAACTTGTTGGCAAAATACTGAACATAGTAATGGGGGCTAAGACGGTAGTGAGAATCACGAAGGGGACAACGACAATGATAATTGTCGAGGCAGAATGAGTGATGAACAGAAACGTGCTCGAGGATGTTTAAACTGTGGAAGCAAAAAGCATTTAAGAAGATATTGCCCTAAAAAAATCAGGCCCAAGAATGAAAGCTCCCCACCGGAGCTAGGGAGACACGCTAGGGATCCAAGCATGGATATCGGTACGTCCCATATTACGCAATATTATGCATCTGTATTGCCAAATACTGTTGCAAATTCTACGATTCGCACTTCTAGAGTTCGAGAGCATAATTGGTTTAAGTAGCGAGTAAGTAGATATTCCAGTACCCATTAGAACTAGCTCAAGGGAAGCTAGTGGAAGCCAACGCGGTAACTGGAATCGGAGAACGTAAGTTTACGCTAGATCTATTGCCAGTTGAGGTGGGAAGCTTCAACGTGGTAATTGGATGTATTAGTTGGCAAGCGGTCGAGCGGAGGTTGATATCCGCACCTCGATGACGAATGAAGGAACGATTGTGACTCACGAAGCAGGATGCGCCCCCACCGATCACGAATTGCTTAAGGCACGAAAGTTGTTGTGGGAAGGATGTGTTGTTTCTTGGTTCATGTCGGGGACAAGGGAGCTGAAGAACTAAAACATGAAGATACCCCCGTGATCGGGGTATACCCTGAAGTCTTCCTCGAAGACTTGCCGGAATCATCTCCTCAACGATTAGTCGAATCTCGCATCGATTTAATTACAGGCACCACACCTGTAGTCGATGCATCGTTTACATTTCGGAGATGCAAGGATTGACAGTAAAGTTTTAGCAGTGGATAGAGAAGGAAGATAACAGACCAAAATTCCCATTTTTGGGTAACCCCATTTCTGCTCGTCAAAAAGAAGGATGATGATTTTCAAATAAACCTCAACTACCAGGAGCCGAACGAGCTAACACACGAGAGTCAGTGACTCATACTAAGGGTTAACGAACCTCTTATATAACTGACTGTGAGGACCCAACTACTACCACACGACTGATCGACGATCGAGCGTCGTTAGCGGTGAAATTCAGGAAGAAAGTTTACCGGTGAAAATTGTGGGACAATGATTAGTTCTTAGACGTACACAAAAACGGTGCTTCCTACACAATGTACAAACCGGATCCACACGGGACGCGAAATCTGGAGGATTTAGAGAACATATATTTAGGACCTTAGGGACCCAGGTCCAAACTCGTAAAGGTTTTTATTTAGGAACCATATCTGTCAACTCTATCAACCATCATTAACATGGCGCATATGACAGATCCGCTGACCCAACAGAGAGTACTTGGATTTCTTTTACTTCTGACGAGTAGATGGTTGCCTCTCTACTCTCCTTAATGGTAGTTGCATCACACAAGTTTTCTTCGCTGAGAGCGAACACACATTTGTTTTGATACTTGGTCATTTCTTCATTTTAGCAAGTACTCATTGTTTCAGTACTCGGAAACTTTCATGACACACATGCATCATTTGCTACGCATGTGGTTTTGTTTCGAACAAACACTTCATTGAAATTTAAATATTACCTTGCTAAACCTAATTACTGATTCGTGATTCGAAAGACCTACATTATTGTTATTGTTGGCTCTTTTGTTACCAAGCCAACGCACTTTCTTGAAACCGCTTTCTTTCAAGTTACATTCATGGTTTATTTTGCTACTGATGCGTGTGAAGTGTTATATATATTAGGTGTATATTTTAAGCCCCTTTAACACTTATTTTTAGCCAAGTTTTAAATTTATAAAACACGATATTTTACTAACACTAAACACACATATGGGCAAGTGCACCCATCGTGAGCGTAGTATAGCGTTGGTAAGATACCGAGGTTGTCCAAGGACACAAGAGCTTTTAATACCGGTTTATCCTCAACGTCTAATCAAAATAAAAAGTTTAGAAAAAGGTTTTAAACTAAGAAAAATAAAAACTAACTAAAATGCTGAAAATAAAAATAAAAGAAAAACAGATAGACAAGATGAATCACTTGGTTCCGACTCGTATCTAGTGTAACCTTTGATTATTTCCGCACTTTTGCACATAATTAAGAGATTATCTTAGTTATTGTAGTAGGCCCCTCTTTTGAAGGTGACGTTACCCTCACCCCAGTAGTTTGAGTCAGCAAGGATACAATCCTAAAAGGGTGGATTATTGGAAGATAATTAATTAAGTTATTAATGCAATATTATGGTAGGCCCCTCTTTTGGAGGTGACGTTACCCTCGGCTAAGTAGTCTGAGTCAGCAGGGATACAGTCCTAAATAGCCGGGTTATAGTATTACTAGTAGTTAACTTATGAGGGGATCAAAGAGTTTGGACCCCCACCATCCAATACCGTTAAGTATTGAAGGAGATCCTACTAAATTTGACCCAGGTCCATTGCAGGACCTCTAAACGCTGAACAATGGCAAGACCTTTACCAAACCGTTCCCTTAACCCCCGACCAGGTAGCCAACATACCTCCATATAGACCGTGGAGATATGAATGGTGAAAATCTTTTATTTTTTATAGACAGTAAAATAATTTCAAGACACCACGGACAAACGATAAAGAAAGATCACCTTCAACATAAGCAACTAGTTATTAAAGTCATTAATACGAAACCAAATAAAAAGTGCAAAAGATTAGAAATAAAAAGTATTACACTAGACACTTTGTCTTCACCAAGTGATGTAAGAGACTTAGGCAAACATGGCCTTGATTGTCAAGAACTCTTACGATCAATCTTGGATCCCGAGACGACTCACACACTCTACGATGGACAATGGATGATGGTGGTGGATGATGGTGTTATGGTGGTGGTGGGTGGTGGGTGAAGTGTGAGAGAGGTGGTGTGCCAAGGGATGGTTTGAGCTTGAGCCAAGCACTTCTATTTATAGGCTGAACAAAAGCTCGGGCACGGCCCCGTGTCCAGTGGGCACGGCCCCGTGTCCACATCCTTCTCTTTCTTCATTTAATGCAGCTTTGTCTTATTAGTTGACCACGCCCCCGTGTCCGCTGAGCACGACCCCGTGGTGCAGAAGAATCTTTGTACTATGCAGATTTGCTGGATTGTGCGAATCTTATAGTTGACCACGGCCCCGTGTCCGCTGAGCACAGCCCCGTGGTGGGCAATAGAAGCTTCTACCACTTTGTCTTTTCTGCTGACACTTGGGCACGCCCCCGTGCTGGCTGAGTACGGGGCGTGTTCAGTCTCCTGATCTCTTGTTTTGCTTGGGAAGATGTTGTTGTGGGGTCGGGCATGTCACGTTTTGTTCCTTTTCTTGTATTTATGTTAGATTTTGATGTCTTTTTGCTTTTTTTTGTAAATTTGAGCTCATTTAATCCTGAAAATACAAAAGGAAGACAAAAGCATACTTTTTCCAACATTAGTATTAAAAAAGGGTTAGTTTTATGCCTCATCTGATGAAATTTATATGTTAATATTTGAACACATCAAATACCCCCACACTTGAATCTTTGCTTGTCCTCAAGCAAAACTCTTTAATATGTGGCTATTTACACTCCCAAATGGAATGGGTAGAAAAGAAGGTTTTTTGGGCTTGTCGTAGAGTGTCGGGATTTCCAAGATTCTTTATTTATTTTTATTTTTATTTATTTACAATCCTATTCGTCATGATTTATTTAAAACTTTTCATAAGATAAATTACTTATTAGGGCATAACATGCCTTTGTAAAATTCTATTTATATACAAGTTCACATACCTCACGGGGATCACTCAACACTCGGCCGAAAATGTATTTTTGTGGATCACTCGAGAGCGGCATGGAACTTACTCCTACCATAGGCTTGCCAAGCAATCAATCCTCCTCCTTTTTAACTTATATACCTATGTAAATATCAAGAGGACTTTGTGGGTTAAGGGTTTGGCTTGGGTTAAAGGTAGGTGGTTGGGTTGGTGGTTAGTGGTTAGTAGAAAAAGGGCGAAAAGCGTAACAAGTGTCGGTTTTCGTATGACTTTCTATTTTTGTAACTTTTATTTTGATGAAGCTATTATTCAAACAAAGTTATTTTTGATGAACTTGTTTGTTTATTTTCTTTTGCTTCATCATTAACAAAATATCCTTTTTTTTTTTTTTTTTTTTCTTTTGAAAAGTCATATGAAGAACCGAACTTGTTACTAAAACAAAGGGGTAAAAATGAAAAAGGTTTTGGTGGGTAAAAAGGGTGTTTGGTTTGGGTTATGAAATGAAAAGGTTTAGGCTCAAAGGGGCTAACTAGGGGGATTTTGGGTAGGTGGTAAAAAAAATAATGGTGTAGAAATAAAAAGGGTTAGTCCTAATGCCTCCATCATTTACTTACTCGGGTTTAAGTTGGTAAGGACCGGCAATGTATCGTCATGGCAAGTTCTAGAGTCGTAAGAACCAAGCGGCTATTCACACAAGAAACGAAAATGAGCATTTAGTAAAATGATATGTAAGTGTTTGCTCAATAAAGGCTCAAAACTCACTTTTGTGGGAATGAGTTTTTATGTGATCAAGTATATATAATTAAATTTTAACTAAGCTTGTCATGCCTTTTCATAATTTTCTTATGTTGGTTCTTTTTATCACGACGCTATCGGTTGCAAATTTGTAAAAATATAACCTTTTTAGAACTTGAATTTCCCGAGTTAAACCTAGACAAGTAAAAAAATGAAAATTTTTGAAAAAATTTGGGGTGATTAGCGGTTCCAATAGAGTTTTGTGTAAGGCTTGTATTTAGAACTTGCAAGATTCAAGGTTTTAGCATCCCCCCCACACTTAAATTACACATTGTCCTCAATGTGTCCCAAAAATAAGTTTTTAGGTTGATTGAATGTGTAAAAAGGTGTAAAAAGCAAAAAATTTGTGTTACAGGGCACTGAACACGGCCCCGTGTGATCCGGGCACGGCCCCGTGTTCAAGTGCCAGTAACAAAATTAAAATAAGAGAAACAGAAGTCTGGACACGGGGGCGTGTTGGGTGAACACGACCCGTGTCCAGTTACCTGAACTGGGTCTTTTTCTGCAGGTTGTGCAGCACGGGGCCGTGTTGGGTGGACACGGCCCGTGCCGAGCTTACTGTAAACGAAGAAATTTTTCGGACGGTTCTGTTTTCCTGTATGGAGTGCTGGTTCAAGTTTCCCTTGCATCCTTTGCCATCTCAAGTGTGTTTTATTTATTTCAACACCATCCAAAACACCAATTTTGACTAAAACCATCATTCATTAATCATAGAGAGAATTACATAATAGTCCTAAAAATTAAAATACTAGCTAGTTAGGTCAAAGAAACACAAGAAATCCAAGAAGTTTCTAACCTACTATTTATTCTACTAGCAAAATTTCCGAAAAGATAGATCTCTCGGTTAAAAGTGGCTTGATAACTTCTCGCTACGGGTATGGGCTCCTCATACATCGGCGAGCCACTCTTCGATCTCCCTAGGGAAAAGAAAAGCGGGCTCATGAGCATCGGGTTGAGGAGGTGTAACTTCCACCGGAATTTCTTGGAGTTCTTCAAGAGGAGGTTCTGCCGGAATGTCGTCCCAACCGTTAGGATTTTGAATTCCAAGTGCGAGGTTCCAATCCTCTTGAGGGAGGATTGGTTCCATAGGAGGTGTTACCAGAATATTTAACGTCTGGTGCAAGAGGTTTATTTCCCGGAAACTGTTTTCCAACCCCACCGAGAGATAGTTTATACGGTCAATGAGGACCTCCTCCACTGAAGTCATCTCGTCGAGTGCTTCGCGTAGCGCCATTACGTATCTTACGAGAGTTGCTTCAATCGATGGCCTCCTTTCCCGTCGGCTGTTCCTTGAGTGCGCAGAAGAGGTTCCGCTGTTTTGGCTAGACATTCTACGAAAACAAACCAAAAACAGTTCGTTTTAATGAAACAGTACTGCGGGCACGGCCCCGTGCTCAATGAGCACGGCCCCGTGTTCAACTTTCTGCAGATTTTTAGAACAAGGAATCTTGGGGTTTCAAATTATTTTTCTTAGCTTATGAATCTTTTTGAGCAGAAATAACTTAAAACAATGTTATGTAACTTATTTTTAACAAGATTCCTTGAACAAAAATTCAATAAACATCACAACAAAGCTTGAAATCAAGCTTTAATGGAGTTCTTGGTGCAAGAAAGATGAAGAAGAAGGCAATGGATAAAAGAGGTGTTGATGCACAAGAATGTCTGTTGACTGCATCTTCATCAAGTCTTAAATCAAGAAAGTCAAGATTAGAACTTAAAAGTCAAATTAGGGTTTAGTTTTGATATTAGGAAGTGTTTATAAGGGTTCCGTTTGAAACTGATGTTTGAGTTAAAGGGTTCCGTTTGAGATTAGAGGGTTCCGTTTGAAACAATCATTTGGATGATGGTTCCGTTTGAATTAGTCGTTTGAAACAGTAGGGTTCCGTTTGAACCAGAATATGTTAAGTTCAAACGGAAGGGTCTAGGTCTATAAATAGGTGTGTGATAGTCTCATTTCAAACGGAACAGTTGAATGGTTGTGTGTGTGAGCGAAGGTGCTGCCAAAATTTTGTTAGAAATCATTGTAAAAGCTCACGGTTGATAATAGAAAGAAAGATTAAAGAATACAAGCTATTTTGGACGTTGTTTACTTTGATTCCGCCTTAGTAATCGATGTTGAACTACCTTAACTGACTTTCAGGGTCACGTACACGATCCAACAAGTGGTATCAGAGCTCAGGACGAGGAGTTCATACCAAATACAGCTTGAAATCATCGGATTATCTCACTTCTACCTTTCTTTTCTGATTTTAACTAGTTGTCGCGGTTAAAATGGCTTGAAACGTTCACATAACAAACGAAATTCACTATTAACTAATCCTTAAAAGTTTGAAACCAAAATTCGACCTAAATCTAATCGAAATCATTCAGATCGTTTGAAAGTGTTTGCGAGTTGCTGACGTCACCGTTTGAAATTGACATATATCGTTTGAAATTGAACAATCGTTTGAACTGATCGTTTGAAATGTTTATCGTTTGAAGTGGTCGATTGAAATGTTTGTCGTTTGAAATAGTTATCGTTTGAATAGTTGTCGTTTGAAACCATTGATATTTCAAACGGAACAGTCCATTCCGTTTGAAAACAGCCCATATCGTTTGAAGTGTGACCATCGTTTGAAACTCTTGTTATTTCAAACGGAACAGTCCATTCCGTTTGAAAACAACCAGTTCGTTTGAACCATTGTTTGAACCATTCTGTTTGAACAGGTTTCTTTTGAATCTGATATTTTTCAAAAATCTTCGAAAATTTTACTAAGTGTTTGTTTGTTTGTTTGTTTGCAGACGACCTGAGGTGATTTACAAGGTGCAAATACCGAGAAGTTGAAACATTGTGGACTTTGAACTAACAACAATTTTTGAATCATGTCATTTAACGAAGAAAGTGTGGTTAAAATGTTTGACGAAAAGGAAAATGATAATCTTGAAAGATTGAATGATTGGTATAATAGATTTTGGTTTAACGCAAGAGAAAATGGGAATAAGCATGTTTGGGTTAATAGACTTGAAAATTTTTGTTGCAAGAAACATGAACCGTTGAATGAGTTGGTAACACGGTATGATCAATTACTTGCAAATTTAAAAACGAATGAGATAAGAATGTCAGATGCTGAACATATATCAAAATTTGCAGATGTATTACCGGCTGAATGGAATGAATTCTTGACTAACCTGAAAAAGGATTATAGATTTTCAAATTTGAGTCTAAGAGAATTCATCGATAAAATTAAAACACACAATTATGAAAATGAAAAGAAAAAGAAGAAGTTGATAGATGAAATAAACGAGGATTTAGGAAAGATAGATTTGGATGTGATCATTGAAATGAGAAAACGAATCACTGTGTGTCTTGATGAAAATATGAATCCTCTTGATTTTGTTAAAATTTTCTGTGCAGGAACATACAAGATGGAAACAAAGAAAGAAGTTAATGATGGAAAGATGAATGGAAAATGCTCGAAATGCGAAAAATCAGAAACAGACAATGTCAAACTTCTGAAGAATATAGAAAGTTTAACATTGGAAATCAAAAGCTTGAAGGATGAGAAAGAATCTGATAGTAAACAGATTCTTGAAATGAGAGAAAATTGTGAAAAGTTGATGACGGAAAATGTCAAACTGTTGAGTGGTTTGGACAGTTTGACATTGGAAAGTAACAATTTGAAAGAAAAAGAAAAAGATTTTGAGAAAATTAAAATTGAAAATGAAAAAGTTTCTTGGATAAAATTGGAAAATGAAGCGTTAAAAGAAAAAGAAAAAGATTTTCAAAATCAAATCAAGATTTTAGAAGATGAGAGAGATATTTTTGGTAAAGATAATCTTGAAAAACAAATTGAAATCAATTCTCATCTTGCTAAAATCATTCAGCTTGAAAAAGAAGCTGAAAAAGCTCGGATTAAAATCAAAGAGCTTGAAGTGAAATTGAAAGGTTTTGTGACTTCGGCACCATATGAGTGTCCAAAACCGATCAATTTTGTTCCAATAAGTGACAATGTCACAAATTTTGACAAAGTCAAAATTGAAGATTGTGATGAAATATCTGATGATGAAAAAGAAAAGAAAAGAAAAATATTTTTAGATTTACAAGAAAATTTTAAAAATACTGTTTTGCAATCTACTGAAACAGGTGAATGTTCTAAACAAAAACTTGTTAAGAAGAGTGTAGAACAGAAACAAAAAGATAAAAATTTGAAAAATCTTAAAAATGAAAATAAAAGCTCATCAGATAAGTCATCCAATCATTTTAAAAAATCACAAAAATCTAAAAATGAAAACTCACAAAATGTTGGTAATAAGTGGTGCAGGTTTGACCACAGTGCTTCAAAGCCAAAACAAGTTTTCAAGAAGAGTGATGATTACCACAAAGCCAGACAATGTTATGATCTAAGCATATGGTGTGAAAGTGGTGAATGGTACGATAACAGAGTGTGCTACACCTGTGGTGTGAGAGGACACATTGCTGTTAACTGCCAGAATTGGAGTTATGAAACAAGAAGATGCTATAATTGCCAAATCAGAGGACATATTGCTAGAGATTGCTCGAGGAGATCAATGGGAAGATCGAGGGTTGAATCTCAAAGAATGGCAAAGAAGCCAGTCAACGTCAAGCCCCATGAGCAGAAGGTTCTAAAACCTAAAGTTCAGGATCAGAAAATTCAAGAAAAGAAAGTTAAACTTTCACAGGGGCAGAAAGACAGACTGCGAAAGAAAAGGAAGAAGGCGAGAGAGTATCTCGAGAAAATTTTGTCTTCGGGTTCACCGGACAGATTAAATAAAAGTTCTGATGAATCAACTCACTCGACTGCAAAGCCAAGTAAATTGAATTCTTCAGATGCAAATCTGAGGACAAAAGAGAAAAAGGAGAAAAAGAAAATGGTCGGCGATGAATCTGATGTGTCAAAATCAGACAAGCCACCATCAGGCAATGAATCTGACAGGTCAAAGTCAGACAAGCCATGTTCAGGCAATGATTCTGGTTTGTCAAAACCAGAAGAGCCATCAGTTGAGGTAAAAATTGTCAAACCCAAGGTTGGTCAGGCTTGGGTGAATCTTTTCAAATAGAAAAACCTGACTTGCCGGAGCTTCCAGGTTGGTAAGCGTGAAGCAGGTATCGGCATCATTCTTGAGAAATTCACAGGATGGTAACTGTGATATTTCGATTTACAAGTGGTAAATCAGGGACATTAAGTTGTACTTGATTTTTTACTAGTGTTTGTTGTTGACAAGGGTCTTAATTGTTAATTCTTTAAAATGGTTGAAAACGAACAATGTGATGAAACCCCGAGTTTGTGAAAAGACAAACAAAACTAATTTTCCGGAAAAAACCATTTGATTAAAACAAACTTAAGTGTTTTGAAATCTAAATGGGAAAATAGTTTGTTGTTAGGGGGAGTTCTGATTGTTAAGCCAAGAGAATGGCGAATTGAAGCGATTCGATATCAGTTTGTCACGTTTCTTGTATAGTTTGTTTTCAAATTTTCCTTGAAAATCAAAATTGAAACATATTTTGATTTTAGGGGGAGAAAAATTTTAAAAAAATTTGAAAATTTGAAAAATTTCAAAAACATTGAAAAAGCAAAAATGAGTTTTGTTGTATAAAAGAGGAAATGATAGTAAATCAGTGAACTATCACAGCATGCTAAAGATTTGGAAAGTTAAATGTGATAAACGGTCTCACTGATGATGTGTCAGTAGGTTTTTGCACATTTAGTAGATTGTAACGAGATATAAACCTAAATTTCAAACTTGCTTATATCGTGGGTAACATCTCTCGGATATATGGGTAACCCCCGAAATCTTGTTTGAAAGGTCTCGTATTCTGATATACTAGGTTTTTATACTCAGTTGATATCTGGGGTATTATTCCGGGACTTCTGCTGAACGGTGGTTCTGACCTAGTCCTCGAATAATACTTTCTGCAAATGCTTGAAACATAGCATCACCCTCAGCATAAATGATAAGACCATAAAATTGCTTAGCACTGCTGTTGTAAAAAAGATCCTCTAAAGGGGACACACCCACAAGTTGAGTTATGATCTCTCTGCTGAACGGTAGTTCTGACCTGAGCTCTCATGATTCTTCATAAATTATTAACCCCTTACATATATCATTTGTGTTATAATTGCCTGTAAGACTGTATATTGAGATCTGGATACAGGAGTATATTCTGAGGTGGGACACGTGATTAAGTTTAAGTATCTAAGACATTAAACTCGTATCTCGAAGCAGTTGAACTTTGTGTGAAAATTTAAGTGGACCAATATATTGACAATCTATGTGAATCGTTTAGAACTTAAAATGTTAAAAGCTTAACGGTGCTTGTGATTTGTCTCATAAACTGATATGATCCTCTTACACAAACTCACAAAAATATTGTTTGTATATATTTCTTTACTGCATTTCAGTCAAGATAAAAAAAAAATCCAAAAAGATTTTAGTGTGTTTTAGCATAAAGTTTTGAAAAATTCAAAAAGATTTTCGACAACTGATGTTGAAGAGCTGATATTCAAAATTCGAGTGCTGAATATGATGAACTACATTGGATTGGGAGATTATGTTGAAAATTTTGAATGCCATATTAAATTGTTTTGAAAGTTTGAGGTTTTAGTTAATCAAGGTCATTCATTTGAACTTAATGTAACTAGTATGATTGTTGAATAAATGATTTCTACCAGTAAGTTTACTAAATTAAATTGTCATAAATTTGTGAAACTTATGTTGAGGTAGAGGATGTGCAGGTTAACAGGTTGTAAACTTCATTATTCCCGATGGAAGCTAATTGTCAAAGCTTGAACCAGATTTCTCAGATTATAGCATATCGAGAGGGGGAGTCTGTGAAAGGGGGAGTCTGGATCAACAGTGTATGGGAGTGTGAAGATAGAGTGCTTATGATGAAAAGACAGAGTTAGAAAAAAGACTAAGACTAAAGACTCAGGATCTGAAGACTACGTCAACATCCAAGGGGGAGTCTGTTGATGCACAAGAATGTCTGTTGACTGCATCTTCATCAAGTCTTAAATCAAGAAAGTCAAGATTAGAACTTAAAAGTCAAATTAGGGTTTAGTTTTGATATTAGGAAGTGTTTATAAGGGTTCCGTTTGAAACTGATGTTTGAGTTAAAGGGTTCCGTTTGAGATTTGAGGGTTCCGTTTGAAACAATCATTTGGATGATGGTTCCGTTTGAATTAGTCGTTTGAAACAGTAGGGTTCCGTTTGAACCAGAATATGTTAAGTTCAAACGGAAGGGTCTAGGTCTATAAATAGGTGTGTGATAGTCTCATTTCAAACGGAACAGTTGAATGGTTGTGTGTGTGAGCGAAGGTGCTGCCAAAATTTTGTTAGAAATCATTGTAAAAGCTCACGGTTGATAATAGAAAGATTAAAGAATACAAGCTGTTTTGGACGTTGTTTACTTTGATTCCGCCTTAGTAATCGATGTTGAACTACCTTAACTGGCTTTCAGGGTCACGTACACGATCCAACAAGAGGAAAGGACAAGATGCTTGTAGGAACCTTCTTTTAGAACATACCTAGGATGGTAAGTCAGAAAATCCCTCCAAATCTCTGTCCCTGGATGGTCCAAATGTGCAGGGTTCTTGGCTGCATTTATAGAAAACGACAGCGAGCTGGACACGGCCCCGTGTCGGCTGGACACGGCCCCGTGTGCAGACAAGATTCTGACACATTTTGTCCGTATTCTGACAAAAGTCAGAAGGGAATCTTTTGGTGGACACAGGGGCGTGTTGACCTGGGCACAGCCCCGTGTCGGAAAACTAGTTTATGAAGTGCGTCTATTTTTAAGGAACTTTTCCGGATCGGGTGGTTCCTTACTGGATGGAACAACCCCAAAGTGCCTAAGATACCTTAATTGATCTAGATTAAGACGAGAACGCAAGAGGTTGTCGGTGAGGGTGATTCCTATGCTATATGTAGGTGGACAAGTCCAACCCTTTTCCGGGCTCTCGTTAAAGAAGGTGTATGTCGAATCGCTCAGGTTTATGTATGCATCAAACGAAGTTGATGGGGAGTCCTTCACGGCACAATCGACATAGGGACGACTATCGCTCAAGTCCTCACTAGAGGTAGAAGTATCATTGGAAACAATGAAGTTGTTTGAATGCGTTTCCAACCTTTCTTCTTGGTTATCGTCTTGGAGAAGATTTTTGAGGTCTCCCCTAAGTTCTTCTAACCAATTAAAAATTAGATCTTCTAGTTGAAATAATTCGTCGAGAAGCATTTCTCCTAGAATATCCGGTTGGGCGCATTCGAGGGAGCGATAGGGATTATTTTTACTTTCGCCCCTCTTAAGGATACTAGGGAATGATGGGTCTATATAGTGGGGTTTATAATTTAGAAAAAAAATTCTAATTCTTTATGGTTACCACCACATAGTTGACACCACATAGTACCATAAGAGTGCCGAAAGTAAAAAGTATCAGTATCACTCAAGTTTGTGTCAGAAATTACCAACCGTCGGGATCTTACGGTTCTGTTTTCAGTAACTGAAACTTGGGCACGGGGGCGTGTTGAGTGGACACGGCCCCGTGTTCAGCTTACTGTCTGACTTAAAACAGGATTGCCAGTTCCAATGATTGGGCACGAGGCGTGTTCAGCGGGCACGGCCCGTGCTGAGTTCTGCAGAAGCTGAAAAAACTAAAAAAAAATCCTAAAAAAAAAAAACAAAAAACAAGAAAAACGATTAGGCCGTTGATTCCTAACTTTCTTAAAATCCTTGTGTCCCCGGCAACGGCGCCAAAAAACTTGATGCGTCGGGATCTTACGGTTCTGTTTTCAGTAACTGAAACTTGGGCACGGGGGCGTGTTGAGTGGACACGGCCCCGTGTTCAGCTTACTGTCTGACTTAAAACAGGATTGCCAGTTCCAATGATTGGGCACGGGGCGTGTTCAGCGGGCACGGCCCGTGCTGAGTTCTGCAGAAGCTGAAAAAACTAAAAAAAATCCTAAAAAAAAAACGAAAAACAAGAAAAACGATTAGGCCGTTGATTCCTAACTTTCTTAAAATCCTTGTGTCCCCGGCAACGGCGCCAAAAAACTTGATGCGTCGGGATCTTACGGTTCTGTTTTAAGTAACTGAAACTTGGGCACGGGGGCGTGTTGAGTGGACACGGCCCCGTGTTCAGCTTACTGTCTGACTTAAAACAGGATTGCCAGTTCCAATGATTGGGCACGGGGTGTGTTCAGCGGGCACGGCCTGTGCTGAGTTCTGCAGAAGCTGAAAAAACTAAAAAAAAATCCTAAAAAAAAAACGAAAAACAAGAAAAACGATTAGGCCGTTGATTCCTAACTTTCTTAAAATCCTTGTGTCCCCGGCAACGGCGCCAAAAAACTTGAAGCGTGTGAAGTGTTATATATATTAGGTGTATATTTTAAGCCCCTTTAACACTTATTTTTAGCCAAGTTTTAAATTTATAAAACACGATATTTTACTAACACTAAACACACATATGGGCAAGTGCACCCATCGTGAGCGTAGTATAGCGTTGGTAAGATACCGAGGTCGTCCAAGGACACAAGAGCTTTTAATACCGGTTTATCCTTAACGTCTAATCAAAATAAAAAGTTTAAAAAAAGGTTTTAAACTAAGAAAAATAAAAACTAACTAAAATGCTGAAAATAAAAATAAAAGAAAAACAGATAGACAAGATGAATCACTTGGTTCCGACTCGTATCTAGTGTAACCTTTGATTATTTCTGCACTTTTGCACATAATTAAGAGATTATCTTAGTTATTGTAGTAGGCCCTTCTTTTGAAGGTGACGTTACCCTCACCCCAGTAGTTTGAGTCAGCAAGGATACAATCCTAAAAGGGTGGATTATTGGAAGATAATTAATTAAGTTATTAATGCAATATTATGGTAGGCCCCTCTTTTGGAGGTGACGTTACCCTCGGCTAAGTAGTCTGAGTCAGCAGGGATACAGTCCTAAATAGCCGGGTTATAGTATTAATAGTAGTTAACTTATGAGGGGATCAAAGAGTTTGGACCCCCGCCATCCAATACCGTTAAGTATTGAAGGAGGTCCTACTAAATTTGACCCAGGTCCATTGCAGGACCTCTAAACGCTGAACAATGGCAAGACCTTTACCAAACCGTTCCCTTAACCCCCGACCAGGTAGCCAACATACCTCCATATAGACCGTGGAGATATGAATGGTGAAAATCTTTTATTTTATATAGACAGTAAAATAATTTCAAGACACCACGGACAAACGATAAAGAAAGATCACCTTCAACATAAGCAACTAGTTATTAAAGTCATTAATACGAAACCAAATAAAAAGTGCAAAAGATTAGAAATAAAAAGTATTACACTAGACACTTTGTCTTCACCAAGTAATGTAAGAGACTTAGGCAAACATGGCCTTGATTGTCAAGAACTCTTACGATTAATCTTGGATCCCGAGACGACTCACACACTCTACGATGGACAATGGATGATGGTGGTGGATGATGGTGTTATGGTGGTGGTGGGTGGTGGGTGAAGTGTGAGAGAGGTGGTGTGCCAAGGGAGTATAATCTCGAAACCTTATATTTATAGGCTGAACAGAAGCTCGGGCACGGCCCCGTGTCCAGTGGGCACGGCCCCGTGTCCAGTGGGCACGGCCCCGTGTCCACATCCTTCTCTTTCTTCATTTAATGCAGCTTTGTCTTATTAGTTGACCACGCCCCCGTGTCCGCTGAGCACGACCCCGTGGTGCAGAAGAATCTTTGTACTATGCAGATTTGCTGGATTGTGCGAATCTTATAGTTGACCACAGCCCCGTGTCCGCTGAGCACAGCCCCGTGGTGGGCAATAGAAGCTTCTACCACTTTGTCTTTTCTGTTGACACTTGGGCACGCCCCCGTGTTGGCTGAGCACGGGGCGTGTTCAGTCTCCTGATCTCTTGTTTTGCTTGGGAAGATGTTGTTGTGGGGTCGGGCATGTCACGTTTTGTTCCTTTTCTTGTATTTATGTTAGATTTTGATGTCTTTTTGCTTCTTTTGTAAATTTGAGCTCATTTAATCCTGAAAATACAAAAGGAAGACACAAGCATACTTTTTCCAACATTAGTATTAAAAAAGGGTTAGTTTTATGCCTCATTTGATGAAATTTATATGTTAATATTTGAACACCTCACTACCATGCCGAGAATTCCTTGTTGATACATACATTGTCTGGTTACGTTGAAAACAAGTTCAATTGCTTGAACTTATCCAGTTCACAGGTTTAACTTGAAACGCTATATGATGTATTGGGAGCATGATATTCAACTATTTTTGCAGAGATTCTTTCATTTCGAGTCGTAGTAGATTTGGTTGGTCTACGACTCCACTAAAACGTTGATTTGTTTCGATACCTTGCGGTGATATTTTCACAAAATTGAAGCTTGCGCTAATTTGGTTACTCACTTCGTACACGGATTCAATTCCCTATTTAGTTGTTAACAATCCATTTTGGATCTCCACGATCAAAGCTGTCTCAACACAATTGTGTGTTAAGGCAATGGTACATATATTCATTTCATAAGCACAATGTACCTCCTAACGATTCTTTCGTTGTCAATCAAATGCCTTGCGATACTTATTACTTTTCATCTTCGATTGGAAACAGTGGTCCTTTGATGTTCCGTATTTAATTGGAAACTCTATAACATGATCTTCAGATTGTCTCAGTACACTTTCATTTGATTTCAAACGCGGTGAACTTGTTAAATCACCACTAGTATTGGATAATGCCATTACGACACCTTGTGGTGTCGTCACAAAATTGTAGCTTGTGCTAGTCATGGTTAACCGTTTCACACGAGACCACACCTACTTTTGTTGATTTAACATTTAAACATTTCTGATGCAACTACAATGATACACCAGTTCGCTTGTAGTCCATTCGGTGTATCTTCACCATCCAAAAATGTCAACACACTAAACCTTACCAGACGTTTATTCAAGAGTTGACAGATCATTTTACTATTACGTTGAGTTGCTGCTTTTGAGTTCATATAGCGGGTGCTATGGTTTGTGAAAACTCGTTTGCATATTGCAACCGATCGTCTAAAAATCTTATTAGCCAAACTCCACTTTTGTGGAACCCCTACTAGCTGGATTACACTAGGCTATACGCCAAGTACGTCTTGTACCTCTGATATCAACCGCTATGAGCACACACCTTTTAACCCTAGAATTCAGGATAATATATATTCTTGGACTCACCAGATGTGAGTAAGGTTGATTCGGATTGACGATTATCTACCTTGATATTATTTATATACATACACGTGTGACGAAACCGTGAGGGGGTTAAGGTAGTACAAATTTCGAGGACGAAATTTTTCTAGCGGGGGGAGAATGTGACAACCCTCACCAAACCAGGTATCCGTACAAATTAATTAATAATTAATTAATACTTAACTACTGTGCTTGCTTACAGTTGTGATTAAACTGCTACTTGAATTCTGATACATACACGTACATGCATCATACTTTATTGCCGTCACTCCATTATTTACACAAAACATCAGTGACAACCTTGATGCACAAAAGCACAGTGAGCACACTATATGGATAACCCAGTAAACATGCTGACATAGCCAGCATCAGACAGGCACTGTTTCTGAGGCCAGTATGAGCCGGGAATAGATTACTACACTAATAGGGAGTGTAGGGAGGTGAGGATTGTTAAACTGCGTCACTAGGTAATAGTTATAGTGACCGGATGTGCCTAAAACGTGTGTTAAATATAAAATTCTGCACTTTTATACAAAAATTCAGCTTTTTAGCTAACTAGTAAAGTGCAAAAACATGAGAAAATAATACTAGACACTTTCCAAAGTGTCGGGAATAATTTGTGTCACTAAAAATAATATTAACGACATTTTAAATACTTATTTAGCACTTTAACGGATTAATATACAACCGAACGACCGGACTTTACCCGGAACCTAAAAATATTGTCAATGACACTATTTTTCTTTTTCTGAGCCAGTTAGGGTCCCCGAATACCCTAACACCCTTTATAATATATTACACACCATTACACTAAATTAAATTCCTAACTAAACAAAATATTACCTAAACTATCAAGTTGAAATCCAACTAAATATCAACCCCCTTTTATGACCGAACGGTCACCACAAGGCAACACCCCCTTGTCCTTGTTAATTATTTTAATCCTAAATGCTTCATATCTAGATGACATTGTATCCTAAGGATAATTAGGATGATTGGTTATTAAATAAGAATGTTGGTCCACCAATCCATTCAAAAACCACCAACAAAATTTTACATCTTTCTTTCCCTCTTTGGCTACTCACGGCCGAGACCAAGCACACATCCACCACCACTTTTCAATCTTGATCTTGTAATTCCAAATACATACAAAGGTGAAGGATCACGTATAAGGAGGCTCGGTGCTTACGGATTGCCAAGGACCTCACCACAACGCTATTAACCACCCATTGTTCGTCTAGTTTCTTCCCTAGCCTCGAGCTAGTAGTAAGTGACTCTAAACACCCTATTGTTCATATCTAAAGTGGTTAATAAGAAATTTGTCGGATAAAAATCATGAACACTAAAGATCACCAACTAAAAGTCTTGTAAGATGATGAACAAAGTGGTTAAAGAATGAATATTGGTGTAAAACTTGTTAAACTTGTTTTGTTATGATTAATTTATGTTGTTGGATGCTAGTAGGGGAACGGATCGTCATCTAACCACGCTCGGTCATGTGCATGGAACATGAACTAGCACTTTGTTTAGTGTAAAAATAACTAGATGACGAACCCTTTCACTCACAAACATGAACTTGTGTAAAAACGATTTTTCTTGCGAAATGGAGTTCAAAACTAGTAGATCTATAGATCTACGAGTGGTATTTTCGAAGAACCTAGAGTAAAAAAGCAAATCATGTTTTAAAAGACAGTATTTCATAAACTAAAAGTATTTTAGTGACTAAACAAGTGTGTAAAACACTTGTGTGACAAAAGATTTAACAAAGAAATATTTTCGTAGATTTCGACTAGAAGTTGTAAAACTTCATATTCCTTAAAAGTAAAGTTTTTAAGAAAACAAAGTTATTTTTAAAGATAACGATGATCTACTAAAAATATTGGAAAGTTACCACGTATTTTTACACAACTTGCAAGTTCGTGTGTTTGCGATTTATATTTGTTTTGACTAGTTTAATGTTTGAACATTGTTTGTTGACGATTGGAAATTGGTTGATTGAAGTTTTAAAAGAAAATGATACGCTTGAAAGCGTGGCTACCTCCAGTTACAGAGGAAACTCTGGCGAAATATTTCCAGAAAATAACACTTAGAATATATTTGGTAACAAGTGTTATGAATATATTTTTGACTTGTTTTTCCAAACAAACTTCGCCATGATTTTTGTTATCAAATGACCAAGTATTCGGAGGTGGACTTTTGTAAACAAAACTTACTAAATATATATTTAGAATATATATTTTTCATAGTAGCACTTGTGTGAGTTTTATGATTATTTTTGTGAACTATATATTATTTTTAGAGTAAAGATAATACAACTTGAAATATTATGAAGTTACGACTCCAAAATAATACCAACGCCGTCACCAATGAATATTTAAGTTACACCGGTATTATTATTACCACCCGAACTTTACAACGTAACTTATGTATTTTCGGAAAAATACTCTTGAAAGCGTATTTTGATAAAAGTATTATTTTGGGAATTACATGGAATAAAATATAATATTTTTGGGAAAAGTATTTATATTTTGGGAGTAGAGTATTTTAGACAAATGAAATGAAAAATATTTTATTAAGTGAGACTTAATAATATATTTCGAAGTTATACGAACGCACATGTATTAAAACCCCCATCCTTGGGAAGGAATATATTTACAAAATAATTACGAAAAGTAATTACGAAATAGTTGCCTAACTATTTCCCAAAGACATTAAACCTTAAGCTAAGGCACGGCCGTCCGTCTAATAGAAGTTAGTACGTGTAGGTCGTCGCACAGCAGGTTGACCGGGAGATTTCTAGTTAGAGACACACTACGGTGAGTTCATGTCCCCCTTTTCTCTTAACTGTTTTCAGTTTTTATACTTTAGGGGTGAAATACATGTTACAATTATTAAGGACATTTTTATACACGGTATGGTTAGCTTAAGGAGGGTTAGGACGTACAGATCATGTGAGTGGGTAGGTGGAACTAAAGGCCATTAATCCTCGTTGTAGGACCGAGGGACATTAGTGATAGATCTATTTGGGTGTAGCGAGCCCCACTCCTGAGCCCGCTTAATGGACCAGGTGGTGACTTTGTAGCTGACGCAAAATCTGCTAGGTTTTAGTCTTCCTGCATCACTTCACACATATCATTGGCTTTGCAACCCAATGGTGATCTCTTTTTCCTTATTGCTACATACCAGGGACATTTTTACAACGGGACGTACTTAAACATTTGTACAACGGGACGTACTTAAACATTTTTTCATCGGGACGTACTTAAACATTTTTACAACGGGACGTACTTAAACATTTTTACATCGGGACGTACTTAAACATTTTTACATCGGGACGTACTTAAACATTTTTACATCGGGACGTACTTAAACCTTTTTACATTGGGATGTACTTTAAAGGTTTTACATACTATCTTTCACATGAACTCACTCAACTTTATGTTGATTTTTCAACTTACATGTATTTCAGGGAACTAAGGATCTGGCACGGTATGCTACGTTTTCACGCTGCGTAGAGTTATGGGATCATCCGAGTTTAGGGGTTGTGGCTTTTACCTGGACGAGTCACAGTTCTTAAACTACGTCTATTTTAAGTTTGTGGTTGTGTCTTTCAAACAATGTTTTTATGTTATTAGGTTGTAATTTCCGTTGCATGTGTCAACGCCTTAAGTCAATGTTGTGGTATTTTACTTTTCAAACTTAAATCAATGGATGATCTGCATGGTTTTATTTTCATATAGCTTTGTTGTGATTAAGCAATGGTATTAAGAAGTCACACCAAATAAACCCACGCTTCCGCAAAGCCAGGGTGTGACATCCTAAGTATGTATACTAGCATATGGCAATGAAATAAACCAATCCGGTGCAACATCTTTCAACGAGAACTGGAATAAGACTAACTTCACCTGACTTGGTGTAAACATGTGTCCACCTATTATGTCGCACAATGCCTCGAAGTCTGCAATATGTGCATACGGCTCCTCACTACCTTTCCTATGAAACATAGGTAGCATGTTCAGAATATGGGGCTTCGCCTCAAATGACCAATCACAATTCACTACCGGCATCACTATTGGAGAAAAGTGCGCTGCGATTTGAGGTCGGAAATGGATCCCTACCCCCTAATATGTGGGTCCGGAAATCTAGGACCCATTTGCCTATGGTGAGGCATAACCGGTTCTATGTTTTCTTGCGGGGGGGTGGGGGGGTTGATATCCATCTCCACCACGTTGATTTCTCGGCTGAAATCCTTGTTGGTTTCTGTTTCCTGGCGGATTAAACTGACCACCTTGATACACCATGTACCATCATCAGTACCCCAACCCTCATCATCGTCATACCCATCAATTTATCTACCATCATCCCAGTTCTCAACTCTAACCCGATTGTTTCCTTGATCGAACAGGTCACCTGCACGGTGCAGGTATGGCTCTCGGTTGGCTCTATGAACAATCCGCAATGGATTGGGCTGTGGTGGTTGGTTTTCTAGCGGGTATTCCATACATGGGTATTCTAGTGCTCCACCAATCACGTGAAGCTCACTTTGTGGAGGTGGTGCTTGTCGGGTATTTAGGTTTTGTTGTGGTGGTGGTGGTTGATTTGGGTGTTGTTGCTAGTTCAGTTGATTTTGATTTTGGAAGGGAGGAGGTGGCATGTCAGGTAGTGGGATTCGTTGTGGTGGCGGTTGGTTCGGGTTTTCCTGATTCTCTGGTGGATTAATGCCTGTAGACTGTGATTTTGCTTTGACTGCTGAATGGAGAACAACTCGCATTTTTTAACGGTTCTTTCAATTTATGGATCAAAGCGAAGCGGTGATGACCTTCTTGAAAACCTGGTATGCATGCAATGAAGAGATCAGCTGCACACAAGAAAACAAGAAATTGTGTGTAGTGCTGAACAAAACAAGAAACAAACGAAAACAAATATACTTGGATTTTTATGGTTTTTTTAGAAAATAGACAAACAACTACTCTAAACTAACACTAAGCGCACAATTTCCCCGGCAATGACGCCATGATGATGCAGCTCTCGTGGGCTAATAAAAAACAAGTAGTTTACTAAAATACCAATATGAGTATGAGTACGGGTAAGTAAGGTCGTATCCATAGGGAATTTGTGGCCAGTGTTTAGCGATTTAACTAATTAACTACTACTGTCTAGATTGGGGGATTTGTTTGATTGTTTAAGAAAAAAACACGCAAATTGTTTGAGAAAGTGTTGACAGATTGAGAAAAGGTAACCCCCACCCATTATCCCAATTGCAAGTTTAACACAAAACTCCATTTAACTGATTTTAACATCACATAGATATGGCCACATAATTAATTAATTCAAACATTGATTAGGTACAGTTTTTAATAATAACCATACGACCTAATGATCCGTTAAGATATACCAACTACCTACCTAATTACCAACCCGCTAACAATGCAAGAAATTGTCAATATGTTTGATAAAAGACAAACTGTTCAAATATAAATAACGTTTATCAAATCCAACATGAGTGATCAAGATATATATCAGTTACAATAATCAGAAAAATAGATTATTCATGCAAAACCTAACAATTGTTCATTCGGGGGAAGTCACAAGGGTTTTAGCCTCGCATGCTTGTCATCACAACTTCAATTCTTGATTCAGAATGAAGAAACAAGATAATTCGGGTATTGGAACTCCGAAAATTGTCTTTTCTCTGCTCTGGAATCGTAAAATCGCTTGGGAAATGAATGGTAATGCGCTAAACGCGTTTTAGGTTAAAAGTAATAGAATCTGCGTCGACCTCCCCCGCGTGTCGACCGGGAGCCTTCCTTCCATTCCGCGTGGTGCGGCGACACAAATTTTACGGGCTCGCAAATCGTCCGCTCCCGTGCGTCATGGAGTGTTACACCTTCTCCCCCATGATGCGTGGGGGAGACACTTTTCTAGAATTTGTTTTTCGGCCACTCGCTTGCCCCGTGCAACCCGATTTCCTGCATTTACTCTTCTATTCCATCATTTAGCACCCGTTAAACCTATAAAACCCGACGCACCATAAGTACAACATATCGGTACAATACGACGCATTAAAACTATGAAAACGTATACAAAACTCATACAAATGCAATGTGTTTTTACCAACACATCAGTAGGTCTGCAAGGTTTAAATGAAAAATTAAACATCATTGAACGTCTTCAAAGCATTTTATTAAGTTTAAAGACCTTTGACCAGAAACTGTCTGTTTCAGCTTAAATAAGCTGATCAGTGAAACGAAACAACTGATGTGGAAACTGTTGATTAGGATCCAGAAACAACTGCTAAGCCAAACTGCTAGTTAGAAACAACTGCCTAGCAATGGCTAGTCAAACAATTGATCATCAAACAGTTGATTCGAACTAGCAATTGTTTTGTCTAGAATTATTGCCGAGCTTAGCAACACCTTAGCAGTAGCTGAGTATGTCAGTAGTTGCAGTTGTAACATCATCAATAGTTGCAGCTGCTGACATCATCAATCGTTTTTTGACCCGGTTCATGGACCTGACCCAAAGTGCAACCTCAAAGCACCACGTTGTACCCTACACCCCCACTACGTGCGCGCGCGTGTGTGAGTGTGAGTCAACGGTGCTCACCCTTCACGAACCCACTAGAGTGGGTTTTTATATGAAAAAACAAAGGAGTGTTCACATATATATACCACTTCATTTTTTTTCCTCCTATGTGGGTCAAGTTCCCACATTTCGACCATTTTCCATCTTTCTTATCCCATCTTTCCCAAGTTTAAGTACTAACTTTGAAAATCGATATCTCATTCATTTTAGCTTCGACTTGGACATGGTTTAGTTCATTGTAAAGCCCTCGTAATATACAACACAAACCAACAAAATAGTACTTATGTTAACCAAGGTTTAATATAAATATATTTGTCCAAACTTTGGTAAAATTACACATAAAATGTTTTCACTAATTTTTCCAACGCTAATTACATGGACTTGATTTTTGTTATAAATAATCGGAACTCTTTTGTAATAATTTATTGTTAGATCGTTTAACTCCTTAAACGCTCTTATCTAGTTGTTGCTCTTGATGTAACCCTTTGGATCTTACCTAATAATTGTATCGTCAACTTTAATACTTTATTACTTGGAAGAGGAAATGGTTGAGAAAGGGAAGACGAATAAGATGAAGTGTTAGGTAAAGTAGTAGACATTATACTAGAATGCACACATAGGGTGAGGTGAAGAGATACAGGGAAGGGTGAGTATGTATTAGAGAGAAGACAATTTCAAAACCTTGAAATGAGGAGAGGTGTAGGTGTGATAGCATTTGTAACCACTATGATGGGGAGTATAGCCGAGAAAGTGAAATGTACATAGCTTTATAGCCTAGTGGAATCTTTGGGGTGTGATAAGGCTTCGGGACCAATAGGTCCTGGGTTCGATTCTCACAAGGGGGGTTTTTCCCATATTTATTGGGTTTTCTCACAAATTGGTGTATAGACATTATTATGCCTAGTGGAGATAAATATTATCGAGTGATTCCGCTGGTGGCACGATGCTACTCCAGTTGTTCATCAGTGATCCAAATTTACCGTAAAAAAAAAGTGGTTAGAGAGTTAATGAGAAACAATGAAGTCATACCAAATATGGTTGGGGAATATGGGCCTGAAATAATAGGGCATGCGCAACTTTAGACAACGGGTGAGTTTTTCCTTTCAATAACTCCAGTTTATTCGGATGTGTATGAACAAAAGATACCGTTGAAGGGCATTTCCTTCCCTCATTTTTCCACTATTGGATTCAAGCTTCAAGTTAGTACGAACATCTTACTTTAAAGGGCATATGAGGGCAATTTGTTTTTTTATATTTCACAATGCTAATGGGACATTTTGTCCCCCTCCCTACCAATTTTATTGCGAGTGTTTTTAATATCACCTCATATACTTACATGTTGATAACAACCAATCAAATTTGAATACAAATTTCATCATTCTTCTTTTGTTTTGACTTATAGATTCTCACATATAGAAACAAGCAACACATGAATACATACACACAATAACATCATAGCAACTAGCGTAACACGTTGAACAATGTGATTACCACAAGAATCACATTATTATCATAAATATATATAGAAACAAGCAACACATGAATACACACAATAACATCATAGCAACGAGCGTAACACGTTGAACAATGTGATTACCACAATAATCACATTATTATCATAAATATATAGTTAAATACACACACTAGATCGACGTAAATTCTTGAACGATAGGGAAATATGAAGTCATGATCATGGGAAAGCGTTGACCGAAAATCCTCCATCAACAGCTATTGTTTGGCCAGTGATATAAGAAGCAACAGGCATGCAAAGGAATGCAACGGTTGATGCAATTTCATATGGTTCCGCAGGTCGTTTCATAGGAGTTCTAGATACCAGTTTATCCATAAACTTCTTATCACTTAGCAACTGCAAAAACAAATATTCCATCAATCTTTTATTAAACTACAACTACAAACAAGAGAGATTCAAGTGTATTACTGGTTCAACACGCGGCGTTTTGGTGTACCAAGGTGCTACACTATTAACCCGAACATTGTCTTCAGCCCATTCGCATGCAAAGTCCTTTGTAAGCTGTACTATTGCACCTGTTGATATTAGAGGGAAGTTAAACTCCATCCCCTTAATAGTTTCACCAAGGAAAACCATATACCTTTAGTGGCTGCATAGATAGACCCTCTAGAAATGTTAATTAGACCTGCAACAGAAGAGGCGAAGACAATGCTACCAACTCCAGAAGCCTTTAAAAGAGGGTGTGCAAGTTGAGATATATGGTAACAAGATTCCAAATTAGTAGCCATAAACATCGAATACTCCTCGGCGGTAAACTCTGTGGTAATAGTCTTAAGCAAGTTCGTCCCAGCATTGTTTATCTGCAAGTTGAGATATATGATAACAAGAAAACTTGTTAGGTCTTTGAATTTAAACTCAAACTCAGTTAAATTGAAGCTTGACTAATATAAGTTATGATTACTCATGTTAGAGAATTTGCTGATTACAAACCCTATATCTAGTACTTGCTTTTTTTTAAGGTTGGTCTCTTTTATTTTCAAGTTAATTACTTTGATTCTATAAATAATTAGTTATTATAATTATATAATAAATAATATGTATCATTTAGGTTTTTTAATATACTTATTGTAGTATTACTATATTAGAAACCCGTGTCTTATACGCGTTAATGAAATAAAATACTAAATAGTTAGTAACATATCGTAGTATATTATGTGTCATTAGTGTAGCTATTTAGTTAACCTTTAATTTAAGATATAGAATACCAACAAGTGAAGCGAATCTTGAAATAAAATTTCGAAGCTTACAGAATTAAGACACGTAACACAACAAGTTACTTATTTATTAGGTATAGATTTATTTCATAATTATATTTTGTATTATTTATGTTATTATATTAGAAATTTGTGTATTAGTATTATTTATTTTAGCTGTGCCGGCGATATTATTTCCGACAACACTCACCCAAATCAAAATTTTAGTATATTTAAAAATTTGTTTTGTACCCCACAAAGGTCGAGCTAGTTCTCGGCTTGTTATATATTTAGATTTCGTTTTATTTAGTACTCGAACATATATACAACATTCATCCGGATCAAAATATCTTGATTAGATGCCTATAGTCAAGCGATTAAAATAAGCAAATAACTACCAAAATGACTTACAAGGATGTTGAGGTTTCCATTGAACATGGACGAGACTTTTTCCATGAGTTGTTCGCGTTGAGGACGCGATGAAACATCACACACGGATCCAGTGACGGTGAAGCCTTTGGCAGACCATTCCTGTAATCGTTTGTTTAGTTCAGCTTCTGTACGAGAGCAAGTGTGCACCATTGCACCTAGTGCGGCCAATTCCTCCACCACAGCATAGCCAATCCCCCGTGTACCGCCTGTGACTAGAGCATACATTCCGGTTAGAGACCATCTTGGGTTTATAGTTGGAGAATCAATGGTCATGTTGTTGTTGGATGTTGGGTTCCTTTGCTACCACCTTTCAATTTAGTACATGGGTTGTTTACTCTTGTATAAAGTATATATAGAGGTGCGGTACAAATATATTTTATTAGTTAATGATTTAAAATAAATAAAAAAGCATTTATGCTTGAAAATAATAAATTGCACATTTGCCAATGAGGTATTGGTGGAACGGTTTAAAAAAACTTAGTGTTTTGTGATTCAGGTTCGACTCACACTCTCCTCATTATTTTCTGCGGCATCCAGGTGAAGAGTGAATACGGGTGGCGTCGGTTTGTCTTGAATGAGAGGCGAGGTTTTACCGATTATTCCATTTCCGTGCCTTCGGGCGGGTGGAGGTCGGGTTTCTGCGCATCTGGGAGAGCCAAGAGGCTGGCGACGGTCGAGTAGTCGACCTTGGCCACAGCTCCTCAGTGTCACGGTGGTTGATACATCGTTCCTTACCTTAATTGCACATCTATGAATTTGTATGCTTTTCTTTTTATTACACCTACATCAACATGACACGGTCTATTTATATATATGGCATTTACGCATATTTATTGTGTAACATTTATTGATATACTACTACATCTTAAAAGATAAAGTCGGATGTTGTAATTTTATCCTCTTGATTTTGGTATTTTTAAAGTTTCATAAAATAGCAAATTTAGTCCCTAAATTACTACTCCATTTTACAAATAGTTTGTTTTTGCCACCCCAACTTTGTGTTAGTTTCCTTTTCAACCCCAACTTTGTTATAGTTTCTTTCTTACCTCAAAACTTTATCAAATTTTATCTCTACCCTTTCTTAGCCCTTAGGTTTAGAAAATGAAATTTTTAACCACTTAACTTTTTATGAACTTTGTAAATGATACTTTGATCCCATCGAGAGTTTTTGTCTTGACGACACCGGCTTTGCCTTCCCCCCCCCCCCCCCATACTTTCACGGATGTTTCAATTTTAGCCCATTGACTTTGGTATCTTCAAAGTTTCATATGGAAAATTTAGTCCCTACACTACTACTCTATTTTATAAATAGTTTGCTTTTGACACCCCAACTTTGTAATAGTTTTCTTTTCAGCCCTAACTTTGTTATAGTTTCCTTCTTACCCCAAAACTTTATCAAATTTTATCTTTACCCTTTCTTAGCCTTTAAGTTTAGAAAATGCAATCTTTAACCACTTAACTTTTTATTAACTTTGTAAATGTCACTTTACCTGTAACAACCCGCACGTTCGTGCGTTGTTACCACTCGTTATACTCGTTACGCCTAGCACCGGAGATTCGGATCATAATGTAGCTATATCGCATACATCGCTATTTCGCAGTATTTTCGCTTATTATCGCATACTTTATCGCTATCACATCACATTGCACTTGCTGACAACCACGATGATGTCGAGTGAGGACCAATGCTACCCTCCTTGATAGCCATGATGTGACGCAAGGTAGCACAACACTCAAAAACGCACTCGCAGGCACGCGTAACTCGATTATCACAAGATTGGAATATGGATATGTATATACGACCCGATGTGACTAATTATAATAAATATATGAAAATGTGGATGAAAATGAGTACCCAAACTATCGCAACGCTTAATGATCGAAACGCCAAAACTCAACTTGCTGGAGGCATTTGATCGAATGACAATTCGATCGGATGACAATTCGATCGGATGACAATTCGATCGGATGACCATTCGATCGGATTGCTATCCGATCGGATTGCCACCCGATCGGACAGTCATCCGATCCATGACACTCCCTTCCCCTTTTCTCCTCTTCACCTATAAATAGCCCTTGTCACATCACTTGAACAGTGATGTGACAGCTCCCACTCGACTAGCACGCTTTGGGGATATTTCCTCTCAATTTCTCGCGATTCTTGTATGTTTTCTACCTCAATTCTTGTACATCTACGATCTACACACACTTCTTCATCAATTTCACCTTTGAATCTTAATTTTAACCGTGAAATCAACGGATTTGAGGTGTTCTAGGACGATGTCATCATGGAGTTCTTATGAGCTTCAAGTTTTGGCATCATTCCACCAGGAACAACTCAGATCTGAAGGATTTTCACATGATTAAACAACGTTTTCGCATAGATCTACACAATCCATGGTTAAAAGGATTGAAAGATGATTTTCTAACTTTCTTTCAACTCTTTTACACTCAATGCACTCAAACCGATAGAATCGGAGCTTGTTATGATCTTCTACTCCTTCTTGTTGATGTGTTGGTTCAAGATCTGTATTCTATCAACGAGACAACTGATCTCGGGTTAAACGCGAACCATCGTCTCGAATAGCTGACCGATCAGATTAGGGTGATTCCTGCCCGGTCGGATCACCTGGGTGTTGATGGGGTTCTGTTGTTTAGCACGATGTCATACCGCCTCGAGAAAACCGCAAACTTTCAAAACAATCAAGTGACAGGACGATCTAAGGCCGTCGGAATGGATTGTCGTCCGATCGGATTACCACCCGATCGGATTGCCACCCGATCGGACAGCTGTCCGATCGGCTTGCACTTGGTTCCCCACTTAAACTTTTAAATTCAACTTTTCAAGTTCTGAACGTCGAACGGATTGCTATCCGATCGGATTGCCACCCGATCGAACAACCATCCGACCATGTGATGTTGGGACTAATTCAATACATAGACGGTTCCAGACGGATTGCCACCCGATCGGATTGCAATCCGATCGAGTGACAAACTGCTGTGAACTTGTTCTCACTAAAGTGTCCTACTAATCGAATCGTCACCCTATCGAACCTTCGTCCGATCGACCGACCTGAAGGGTAGAGATACTTCTCTGTTTTCAAAATGCTACAACGAAAACTTCAAAAGGCAAACCATCATACACAAGCACCTCTTCACCAAACAAAGTGACAATCCAATCGAATGGTCATCCGATCGGATGACCATCCGAACAGATTGCCACCCGATCGACTGGCTATCCGATCGGATTGCCATCCGATCAGATTACCATCCGACACTTGGTCCATTCGCCACCGGTTATCGCACTATTCAACGCTTACGTTATCAATCTATAATCAGGCTAATCTCGGACGCGCTCCCTTCAATCTAACCAAGTTGTGTTTACTTGCTGAACACCGACTGTGAGTATACTTGAACCCTTTTTTGCTTTTGCACTTTTTGGTGTAACAAACGTTGCTATCAAATCGAATTACATCAAATGCTTAAACTACTTATCACTTGCGAATGACTTACGTGCATAGTTATACGTGATGCTAGTTTCATATGTGCTAGGACTTATACTCGCGACGTCCCACCATGACTAGTATAGTACTATTGCGCCCGACGAGGTCTAGTTTAGCAATCGCAATCGCAGCTCGAGGACTTAGCTGGTAGTATCAGTTTTGTGAGTATATATGTCGTGTATTACGTTTATGTATGTGGAAATTCGCAGCTTTTATCTATTACACTATTACATATCAAACCTGTATACTCGCCAATACTTTTGTATTGACATTATTTTAATGTATGTTGCAGGTTTAGTCGCAGTCTACATCAAATCAAGCTAGGAAGTCTAGAAACACACCTAAAATCTAGGTTGTCGGATTTGAATTATTTGAGAGAATAGGAAATTTGTGACAGCTTATGTGATTGTAATTGTTTATTAGTATGGGATAATGAACGCATTAAACACTGTCGCAATATAGTTGTTATGGATTCTCTTGAGCAATCTGATTCGCCTAGTGCCGCGCCCCGATGATTCCGCCATCGGTTGGGGTGTGACAGATTGGTATCAGAGCCATAACTATAGGGAATTAGGCCAGACTTGACCTAGTTCGGGTCGATGTCTGGGAAATGACCTAGTCTATAGTCTAGGAACCAACGGGCCGACTCGTGCGAATCCAGTAGGGTTTGCACGGGCCTACTTGATACCCTCGCTCGAATTCGCTAAAAGCTACTACTTCGCTGGAACACCGCATACTACAATTACACGCGAAGAGCCTTTCCTAAGACTGGAATGTTACTTAGCCTTCCCTAAGGCCAACACAATACACACGTTTTCGAAAATACTCGCGTAACACAACCGAGTGGTCCAGTCGAGATCAGGCGTGAAAACCAAGAACTCTCGACAAGATCGCTCACTCAGCGCATTTTTCTAGCACGAGAACTATCCGTTGAGCTAGGAGTGACATCTATATCTCAACAAAATTCTCCATTTCAAAATCTAGTGGAACTCCTGAATTTATTCGAAGAGCACAACCACAGTTAGGAGCGAAGTTATTAAGTCAGGGGTGAAACCCGTATCTTAATAAACTGTTCCACTCTCAACAAAATGGTTTTCAAAAAGCTCTCATCAAGGAATCGATTATGACGATAAATCGAGCCACGCGATGACTAAGAAGACGAGTGCCATGAGCTGCATCCCAGTGGAAGCATAGGTCTTCTAGGGCAACGCGCGTGCACGAACTTGTTGGGTATAGTTGGGTTACCTTGGGTAGTCGACGCCTAAACACCCGAGGCATTCTATCTATTTTTCTAGCATACGAATCACCGATTTGTACGCTTTATGGAACCTATTTACGCTTATGTGTTTACAATTTAAAACTTTACGCTTTATCAATTTCTCGATTTATCGATTTTTGCTCCCTGGTTTATAAACGCACGACTCGCACAGCCATTGCAATCTGAAACGAAAACCGAATGTTCGCAACAAAACTAATGTCTAATTACTCGCTCTCTCTCTCACTCTCTGCATCGCGTCCTCGCGCATTCTATACCGACATGTATGTGTACGAGTATAAGCTACAACTAATTATATATATATACAAACAAATCAATTGTGTGGGAACTTAGGAATCTCGTGTCTCCTATGTGGCTCCTATGTGAAATCTATTATACTACCTACAACAAGTTTTGATCGCGCTCAATCGCATCGCAAAAACTCAAAATCATTATGATTGAATCTCACTCAAAATCTCTCTCTGTCTAGATGTCTTCAAACGACTCTACCTCGAGACGAACAGCTAGGAGAAGAGCCAAACGAAGCGCCGATAAGAGGATTGCCTCGCTTGTGGCCAAGGAAGTGGCCAAAGTCATTCCTCAAATTGTCGCTCAAGTGCACTCTCTCAGCAACTCTCGAACCTTGGAAGACTTCAAGACAGAAGCGCCGCAATCTGCTTTCCTCTACAAACATTTCAAAGCCTGTGACCCGATGGAGTTCACGGGTGAAGGAGGTGTGTCCTAGTTACTCCAGTGGTTTGATTCTATCGAAGTTACCCTTCGTCAGAGTGGGTGTCCCGATGGGTTTCGTACTACTTGCGCTACCGGAGTATTTCAATCGCGAGTACTCGACTGGTGGACGGCCGAACGTAATAAACGTGGGATCTCCGCAGCTTATGCTCTCTCTTGGGATGAGCTGAAAGAGCTCATGAAGAAAGAGTACTGCCCTCCCCACGAAGTCCAGAAGCTAGAAGACGAATTTTGGGAAATCAAGCAAGTCAAAGGTGACAATACTGGCTACACCGCAAGGTTTAAACAGCTTAGCATGATCTGCCCCAGTCAAGTCAACACTTCAGAAAAAGCCATCACGAAGTACATTCGCGACTTGCCTGAGTGTGTGGGTGATTTTGTCAAAGCTGCAAGACCTGCTACCATCGAAGAAACCTACCGCTTGGCCACAGAAATCAATGAGAAACGAGTCTTGGACGGATTTTTCTCCAAGAATCCTTTCAAACAAGCTCATCAAGAAATCGTCATCGACTCTTCTGACGATTCTTCCGACGATTCCTCTGACGATTCTACCAATGATTCTTCAGGTGAGTCCTCGGACGAATCCTCCAACACCAACGCACCGCTTCAGGAAGCTCAGTCCAACCGCAAATGAAAGACCATGAGCCCAAACTCTTCAACAACCGAACTGTCGCAGCCAGAATCTCTCCAAGAAATTCCAGTTCACTCGAAGCGCGACTACAACGGAATTCATCCCCTGTGTCTCATGTGTACGTATCATCACCCGCCAGAAGCTAACTGTCGCTTTTGCGCAAATTGCAACTAGTATGGTCATCTTACCCAGCACTGCCGCAAGGGGCCGCAGACTTGAGGAATTTCAGCAACAACCGCAGTCTCCGTGGAAGTCCTCCACAGCAACATTAGTTATGCTTCCAATGTTGTTGTAATGATACGATTTTCGCCGATAATTTCTTTTGCATGTTGAACTTGTTCTATTTCTCGACGCAATGTGGACTCTATTTATCTTTCACTCTCTCGCACTCGCGCACAGACTATATACTAGCACTATGTACTATATAATGTGTTTTACCCCTACTATGCGTTCTTGAGATAAAGTACGATAAACGTGCAAGGATCAAATTAGTCACGGGTGCACACGGGATTACTGTGATCAGTGCACGAAGATCGTAATGAGTTTCAATGATGCCATAACGCTAAAAGCATGGTCAAGCATGGTGGATACTCTGCTGATACTTCCTATATATAAGCGTCTTGACCATGTCAACATAGTGCGACACCAATTCACGGGGCAGAGGCGTGTGGTTGAAGCATGGTGGATACGCCGCTGGTACTTCCTATATATAAGTGCTTCGCCATGCCAACCAATGACTTGTGAAGAAAGTGCCATACAAGTTGAACGTTATTGGACCAAGTATGCTATTAACTCTATTTTCAACACACTACACTACATCGCAAGGCGTAACAATCTCAATCGCAACTCAAAGCGTGTAATCGCCAGACTTTTCGTAAGTCAACCCGCTCGCAATCGCATTATCGCTAGAATCTATCTCACAATCTCAATCGCTTATTGTGTGTTCGCTCAATCGCTTATTATGTGCATCGCGCTATCGCATAGCGTGGGTATCACTCTATTGCTTGTGTATCACTCTATCGCTTGTATGTCGCTCTGTCGCTTATATATTGCCACATCGCTCATCGTGTATCGCTTAACGTAATCGCTATCGCTTACCAATATCCGTGCTGTCTGTGTTAAGTTAGCACACATGACCTCGCTTCACGGGACGAAACTCATATGGTTAAAGCATGGTGGATACGCCGCTGGTACTTCCTATATATAAGTGTTTTAGCCATATCAGCAGACTTTTGTGGAAAAGGGCCATGTGGGGTCTAATGTTAGTTAAAATTTGTGGTGTCGTTTAATCTAATCAAATCGCATATTTCCTATCATTTGCAATGCATCGACCGTCGCCTATCGCTCGACGGTTGTCGCTATCGCTCGTCGCTCGTCGCTTATCGCTTTACGCTTGTCGCCGCCGTCTTCGCTTATTATGTTTGTGTTGTACTATCGAATATTTCGCATCCCGCTTACCGCCTATCGCACTTGCTCGTGTCACTAAACTGAGTTGAAAACGACTCATCACTCGGTTCGCCTTTCAAGACTTGATCCAACCCTTTCTCGTTTGGATCGAGTCATCGCAAATCTGACTGTACTATTTTGACACGTATGACACCGCCTCACGAGACGGAAGCCATATGGTTAAAACGTGGTGGATACGCCGCTGGTACTTCCTATATATAAGCGTTTTAGCCATATTGTCGAACTTTCGTGGAAAAGTGCCATGCGGGGCCGACCTTAAAATTTAAATTCTTGATATTATTAAAAAGCTTTGTTTACCAAAAGTTTAAACCGAGCTTTTCTTACAAAAAATTTTCTAAAATTTTGATCAAAACCGTTGTACAAAACGAGATTATCTTGTAACGATGGGGTGACAATCGACTCAAGTTACTGCCGCGTGACGAGAAAATCTCGTAAAACGAGTTTTTATACCCTAAAATCTTTTAGTAACCTAATAAAACCCCACTCATAGCGCTGATGTGAACATCGAAACAGTTTAACGCCGCACTATGGGAAGATTTTTCATAAACAAGTTTCTTCAAACCTTTTCGAGTTAATCAAATTTTCAAGAATTTCGGACGCTTTTGGATCGCTTTTTGTGTGTTGCCATCTTTTGTATACGAATCGATTTACTCGCTGCCATCGCCGGTCATCGCAACACTGTAACAACTCTCATCAAAAGTCATAATTATTAAATTAATTAATCCAAAAGGAAACCCTAATTGAGACACCCAAGTGATTCTGAACAAACCCTAAAATTTTCAGAATTTTCAGAATCAGGATTAGGGCCCCTAAAACTCAGGGGGGGGGGGGGGGTTAAACCCTATTGACGATTATCCAAATTGTGAGCTGTAGAAATCAAATTTTCGAAATCCACCAACTCAGCAAGCCTAGCCATGCACGTAGCTACCCTATGAATATAGGTTGGCAGTCGCATAGCGCGACGACTAAGGGGTAGGCAGTCGCGCTACGCGACGGGGTAAAATTTTCAGTATAAATAAGTTGGTTTGGGACTTGAATTCTGGTACTGAAACGACGGAAAAATTCGAAGTATACTCTAAGTTATAGCAGGAATACTCTAAATAACACACACGGGTCTCGAAATTCTGCTGCAAAACAGGGTATTAGCACAATCGCTGCTACGATTCATTTATCCGACGATCAATATATCCAATGAATGTTTAAGTGCCGCCCACATTAGGGTTATACTTTATTATTCGTCATTAATTTGACGGATCATCGTTAATTCGATAGATAAAGTATTATACTTTGTCGTTCGTTGTTAATTCAACGGATCATCGTTAATTCGATGGATGAAGTATTTCATTTTGTCATTCATTGTGAGAATTTGATCTCGTAAATTATCGTAATTGCTGGATTGATTACTAACCCAGTTTTGTGTGCATTGTTATTTATATTAGGTTAACAAGGCTAAATCATAGATTAGACTCTGACCATATTAAATCAGCAATGTGAGTCATTCTCTCTTTTTATCAAATCTATTTACAAAATCATGTTATTTTCAAAGTTATAATTACGGGGATTAAGTCTTTGTAATCATCAAGTTACAGCCGGTATGTGGGGTTTTGTATACATTACTTGATAATCGTCACCATTGGGGCAGCCAATGGGGGATATGACCATAGTCACAGATTTGGTCGAGTGACAAATACCGTGGGTAGTTGGTTTGATAATAGAAACATTGTAATCGCTCTTAATACTGTAAATTATAACAAATGTGTCATTTTAGTAAATAGAATGATTCACTCAGTATTTCCCGCTGACAAAACATTTTTCAAACATGTTTTAGGTGATCTGTTGTAATTCAGGAAAAGTGCTGGGGAGCATTTCAAGCTTAAGATAGTGGCTCATTATAAAATAAAGAAATAAGTTTTGTAATATCACTATTTCATAGTAAAAACATAATATTGTAAATTATCAGGGTTTTATCCCGAATTGTGAAATAAAATAATCGGGGAAAATTTTAGCTTTAAACGATCCTTTTAAATAAACTTCCGCTGTTAAACTCAATTAAATAAATACCGCAGTATTTCTGTCCCGCGGCTCCGGAAACGGGTCAAACCGGGTCGGGGGCCGTGACAAACACTCTCGCTTGTCGAATTTCAATCGATCGCTCGCTTATTTTGACGCTCTTAATCACTACTCCCACTCGCATCGATCCTCGCAACCCTTCTTATGGATTAATTTTGGGACGAAATTTCCTAAAGCAGGGGAGACTGTAACAACCCGCACGTTCGTGCGTTGTTACCACTCGTTATACTCGTTACGCCTAGCACCGGAGATTCGGATCATAATGTAGCTATATCGCATACATCGCTATTTCGCGGTATTTTCGCTTATTATCGCATACTTTATCGCTATCACATCACATTGCACTTGCTGACAACCACGATGATGTCGAGTGAGGACCAATGCTACCCTCCTTTATAGCCGTGATGTGACACAAGGTAGCACAACACTCAAAAACGCACTCGCAGGCACGCGTAACTCGATTATCGCAAGATTGGAATATGGATATGTATATACGACCCGATGTGACTAATTATAATAAATATATGAAAATCTGGATGAAAATGAGTACCCAAACTATCGCAACGCTTAATGATCGAAACGAAACGCCAAAACTCAACTTACCGGAGGCATTTGATCGAATGACAATTCGATCGAATGGCCATCCGATCGGATTGCCATCCGATCGGATTAAATCCGATCGGATTGCCATCCGATCGGATTGCCACCCGATCGGACAGTCATCCGATCCATGGCACTCCCTTCCCCTTTTCTCCTCTTCACCAATAAATTGCCCTTGTCACATCACTTGAACAGTGATGTGACAGCTCCCACTCGACCAACACGCTTTGGGGCTATTTCCTCTCGATTTCTCACGATTCTTGTAAGTTTTCTACCTCAATTCTTGTACTTCTACGATCTACACACACTTCTTCATCAATTTCACCTTTAAATCTTAATTTTTAACCATGAAATCAACGGATTTGAGGTGTTCTAGGATGATGTCATCATGGAGTTCTTATGAGCTTCAAGTTTTGGCATCATTCCACCAGGAACAACTCAGATCTGAAGGATTTCCACATGATTAAACAACATTTTCGCATAGATCTACACAACCCATGGTTAAAAGGATTGAAAGATGATTTTCTAACTTTCTTTCAACTCTTTTACACTCAATGCACTCAAACCGATAGAATCGGAGCTTGTTCTGATCTTCTACTCCTTCTTGTTGATGTGTTGGTTCAAGATCTGTATTCTATCAACGAGACAACCGATCTTGGGTTAAACGCGAACCATCGTCTCGAACAGCTGACCGATCAGATTAGGGTGATTCCTGCCCGGTCGGATCGCCTGGGTGTTGATGGGGTTCTGTTGTTTAGCACGATGGCATAACGTCTCGAGAAAACCGTAAACTTTCAAAACAATCAAGTGACAGGACGATCTAAGTCCGTCGGAACGGATTGCCGTCCGATCGGATTACCACCCGATCGGATTGCCACCCGATCGGACAGCTGTCCGATCGGCTTGCACTTGGTTCCTCACTTAAACTTTTAAATTCAACTTTTCAAGTTCTGAACGTCGAACGGATTGCCGTCCGATCGGATTGCCACCCGATCGAACAGCCATCCGACCATGTGATGTTGGGACTAATTCAATACATAGACGGTTCCAGACGGATTGCCACCCGATCCGATTGCAATCCGATTGAGTGACAATTTGCTGTGAACTTGTTCTCACTAAAGTGTCCTACTAATCAGATCATCACCCGATCGAACCTTCGTCCGATCGACCGACCTGAAGGGTAGAGATAGTTCTCTGTTTTCAAAATGCTACAACGAAAACTTCAAAAGGCAAACCATCATACACAAACACCTCTCCACCAAACAAAGTGACAATCCAATCGAATGGTCATCCGATCGGATGACCATCCGAACGGATTGCCACCCGATCGACTGGCTATCCGATCGGATTGCCATCCGATCGGATTACCATGCGACACTTGGTCCATTCGCCACCGGTTATCGCACTATTCAACGCTTACGCTATCAATCTATAATCAGGCTAATCTCGGACGCGCTCCCTTCAATCCAACCAAGTTGTGTTTACTTGCTAAACACCGACTGTGAGTATACTTGAACCCTTTTTGCTTTTGCACTTTTGGGTGTAACATACATTGCTATCAAATCGAATTACATCAAATGCTTAAACTACTTATCACTTGCGAATGACTTACGTGCATAGTTATACGTGATGCTAGTTACATATGTGCTAGGACTTATACTCGCGACGTCCCACCATGACTAGTATAGTACTATTGCGCTCGACGGGGTCTAGTTTAGCAATCGCAGCTCGAGGACTTAGCTGGTAGTATCAGTTTTGTGAGTATATATGTCGTGTATTACGTTTATGTATGTGGAAATTCGTAGCTTTTATCTATTACACTATTACATATCAAACCTGTATACTCGCCAATACTTTTGTATTGGCATTATTTTAACGTATGTTGCAGGTTTAGTCGCAGTCTACATCAAATCATGCTAGGAAGTCTAGAAACACACCTAAAATCTAGGTTATCGGATTTGAATTGTTTGAGAGAACAGGAAATTCGTGACAGCTTATGTGATTGTAATTGTTTATTAGTATGGGATAATGAACACATTAAACACTGTCGCAATATAGTTGTTATGGATTCTCTTGAGCAATCTGATTCGCCTAGTGCCGCGCCCCGATGATTCCGCCATCGGTTGAGGTGTGACATTACCCCCTCGGTATAAATTTGATCGTTTGAAGCACCATTTCGAGGCAAGTTTTACATCAATGGACTTGTATCGTCGTTCTGATCAAAAGCCCTAAAAAATTTGTTTGTAATTTGGAAAAAAAAAATTAACTCTGTTAAGTTTTTTTAACGACCATTGTAGGAAAAATAGGTGAAAGGTGAGACTGGTGGGGGGTATATTCTTAGGTGGGATTATTAATGGCCAATAAAGTCTAGGTAGGATTATTACAGGCCACTTTCCCTTAAAAAAATTGTATAGGAAATATATGGTTTAAAAAAGGGAAAAATTGTAAAATATATTATTAAAAGTAAATATAATAATAAACTATTATAATATATTAAATAAAAGAAAAACAAAAAACTATATATTGTTTTAAAAATAAAGTTACTGTTTATCATCCTTCGTCAAAAGATACAAAATAAATACTTTATTTAAATTACAACTTCATTTTTAACAAAACTTATGACAGAATGTCGGGTAAGAATCAAACACAACTACGTACTTAAGTTTTAAAAAAAAAAATTATAAACATAATTTATTAAAGAAGTATCAAATTAGTTGATAAATTTTATATATGTTCTATAAAAAATAAAAGAATTATTAAAAAATGGTATAGAAAATATATGGTTTTAAAAAAGGGGAAAAATTAAAAATATGTTATTAAAGGTAAATATAATAATAAACTATTATAATATATTAAATATAAGAAAAACAAAAACTATATATTATTATAAAAATAAAGTTACTATTCATCGTCCTTCGTCAACAATATTTATATAATAGCGAGATACTAAGGTAGCGTTTGGTATGCAGGAATGAGAGGTGGAATGAGATGGACCATTGTGAGGGAATGAAAAAAAGAGTGGTTGGTCGATGGAATGGAATCGTCCATTCCAAAATGCATTTCATTCCCTCAAAATCATTCCATATGTCCACCACCGTTGCTACCACCCACCACCATCGTCATCCGTTGTCGTCACCCACCTCCGCTTCCACAACCTACCGCTGCCACCCACCTCCGTCCCCATCACTGCTGCCGTCGCCGCCACCTACCATTGCCACTGCCACCTCCGATCATCGCCACCACCCACCTTCCATCATCGTCGCCACCATTTCCACTTCCACCTCCGATCACCGCCGTCACCGCTATCAACCGCCACCACCGCTAACACCTCCGACCACCATCGTCGCTGCTACCACCTCCGACCACCCCTGCCACCACCATCGCCAACGCCGCCACCTACCTCCACCGTCATCCACCACCACCACCGTTGTCACAATCCGCCGTCGTCTCCACCCACCACCACCGCCAACCACTGTCACCGCTACAACTGACACCTAGCAGCACACACCATCATCGCCCATCACTGACCACCGCCATCTGATTTTATTCCTTAGTCTTTTTCGCATACCAAACAACAAAAGGTAATAGTTCATTCCAGTCACATATGGCAACCAAACAAGACATGGAATGGTAATGATCAATTCCATTACCTCATCCATTCCATTATCTCGTCCATTCCATTTCCCCGTTCATTTCATTACCCCATATCAAACAGACCCTAAGTTAAAAACGGGAAATATATGTAATCGAAGTCAAATATTATAATTTATTATGTATTGAAAATGATATGGTATTTAGACACCTCCCAATTTCATTTGGATGCACTTTATACGTCACGTATAAGCTTTTGAGTTTGCAAAAATATTGTTGTTGTTATCTCTTGTCTGGCGACTACTAAATACGACACGTATAGCGGTTGCTTAATAAGCCACGTATAAGCCTATACGTGCCATCTACAATGTTTCGTGTAGAATTATATGTTGCATTTAGAAGGGCGTTTTTCTGTTTTTTTATAAAAAAATTAGAAGGGTGTTTTAATTTTTTTAGGAAAAAAATTTATATAATATTTTTTGTTTTTTCAAGTTTTATAAAAAATAAAAAAAGTATATATTTTCTTATAAAAAAGCAATGTTAAATTAAGAACATTAGATATAGATTTCTTAACATAAGATAAGTACATTTTTATATAAAATAATAACTATGGTAGTTTTTGGTATGCAGGAATAAGAGGTGGAATGGAATAGATCATTACGAGTGAATGAAGAAAATGGTGTTTGGTTGGTCAATGGAATGGAATCACCCATTTCATAAGGCATTCCCCTCAAAATCATTCAATCCACCCTCATGGTTTTTTTTTCATTCCATCCCATCTTGCACCATTCATCAAAAACACCACAACCCACCACCCACCTTCCACTGACGCGATCGCCGCCTCCACCCACAACCCGTCACCGCCTCCGCCGCCACCCCGACAGCCACCACCCACCACCACTACTACAATAATGGGCAATAGCCACCAAAACTTGCTACCGAAAAGAGCAGTAGCAAATTTGTCTATGCTAAATACAAATAAGCTTTTAGCGTGGTAGCAAATTAGCAACATAAAATTTAATCAGGTCGCGCTAAACCTCCCATCCGCCCGTACGACCTCTAAATAAAAAGTTTATCAGGGTTTTGTGTGTATCATTCAACAATCGAACAAATCAATCGCTACAACTAAACTCAATCGGTACAGATCAATCGCTAACGGTATGATTCAACCGATTCACACTATTTTTGCCCTAATTTCAGTATGGTCAATCGTTACTGTATCGTCATCTCTCAATGTTTTTGCCCTAATTCCAATGTTTTTGCCCTAATTCCAATGTTTTTGCCCTAATTACGTAACATTTTTCCGTTTCAGAGATTGTGACTTCAGCCAGAACCTATCCATTGGAGTTCCTGTACGATTATCTAAGCCTGGTTAGTAATCTCGATTGTTTAATTTGTTCGATTGTTTCTTTCATATAATGCTTCGTATGAAATTGTTTGAATCCGATTATTGATATGTATATTGATAACAGTTTGAGATTCTTTTGGCGGTTTGATTGCAGAAGTATGTGTTGTTACTTGTTAAGTTGTTGAATCAGATGTTTAGCTATTGTGAAACCTAATAATGTTGATCGTACTACAATATTGGAAGAAATAGAACTATTTGTTAGGGATATTTGTTGAATCCAATCATCTGAACTGTTTGTTAGGGATGTTGATAGTACTACAATTTACAGCCATCACTAACATTGGAAGACAAGAATTTCGAAATTGTTTGTTAGAGCCATGTGTTGATTCACAATGTCACATAGGTTTTGTGCCAAGTTTTGTTGGTGCACTGAATGTCTGTTAACTATGTCTTATCAAGTCTTATGTCTAGATAGAATAAATGAACACACAATAGGTTAGAAATAGGTTTTACATGTTATATAGGGTGTTTCGCTTGAAGGTGATACATGTGTAGTTCAAGCGAAACCCATCCATATCATGCAGGTTTGCTTGAAACTGACTTGTTCAAGCGAAACCTATTCACTTGTCATGTTTAAGCGAAACCTAGGGCCTATAAATAGGTGAGTAGGTCATTTGAAGCGAAACATGTATGGTGTTTGTGTGTGAGTCGAGGTGCTGCCGAAATTTTGTTAGAAATTGATTGTAAAGACTCAGAATTGATTAATAGGGGAAGAATTGAAAGGAACAAAGCTGTTATGACTTAGTTTACTCTATTTCCGCCTTTGTAAACAAAGATGAACTGCTTTAACTAACTTTTAGGGTCACGAACACGGTCCAACAAGTGGTATCAGAGCTTAGGACGAGGAGTTCATACCATAGCAGCTTGATTCTACTGGATTTTCTCATTTCTACTCACTTCTTTTCATACGTTTCTGATTTGAACGAGTTATAACGGTTAAAATGGCCTGTTTTTCACATATGTTGTGTAAAACATAGTTTTAACAAATCCTAAAAAGAATCAGATTAAAATTCGGGTTAAAACTGATAAAAAATGGCATAAAACAACGTTTCGCTTGAACTGTTCTTCGAGGTCTCGCTTGAAAGTTGCAGATTTTATCATCTTTCGCTTGAAAATAACAGCTTTCACTTGAAAATCTCAAGCGAAACATCCTTTATTCTTGGCTTTCGCTTGAAAAGTTCAAGCGAACTCGGGTATTTGGCTTTCGCTTGAACTACTTGTACTTATTTTAGGCTTTCGCTTGAAATCTCAAGCGAAACAGGACGTTTCGCTTCAAAAGGTCTTGGTTTCGCTTGAATTGCTTGATATCGTTGCTTTCGCTTGAAGTCATCTTGCTTCAAGTGGTTTCGCTTGAATTAGTTGTTGTTAAAATTTCTGAAAATTTTCTAAGTGTTTGCTGATTTCGTTTCAGGTATAAGATGGATGATTTCAATCCGTTTTATGATGTCTTTTCGTTTGCTGGAGATGGTGGAAATGATAGATCTTCTAGTAACACCAATGAGAACACGCCGAATTCAAAGAAAAAGCTATCGGATGCATTGGAGGTTGAAAGTGCTTTCGGAACTTATAACAAACCCCCGAAGTTGATGGCTATAGAAGAATACAGTCGATGGGCAAAGAAGTTTGAAGATTGGTTGATGGCCTTTGCTTTTCCTAGCTGGAAGAGTCTAAAAAATGGTTACAATAATGGAGGGAAAAGTGGCGAAACCTTAACAACAACTGAAGAAATAGAATCATTTGTTGCTGAGCAAAAATGTATTGCGTTGCTGTTTCAGTCCGTCAGAGAAGATATAATATCTTTGATCGAATACTCTAGTGCTACAGATCTCTGGAACAAATTGAAAAACAAATGTATAGGAAGCACATAAATTGTGAAAAACAAAAAGAAACTACTTAGAAAAGAGTTTGATTTGTTTGGGTGTTTAAAGAATGAATCAGTTTGTAAAATGATTGAGAGGTTTGGGCATCTGAAGCTGGAACTGGCGAGACATGAAATTTCTTATTCTCGAGAAGAGCTAGTCGACAAACTGTTTGACGCATTGCCAGATGAGATGGATTGGCAATATTATGCGTTGATGCTAAAGAATACTATCAAGCCACCAGAATCGTTGATAGTAGACTTGTTGATTGAGAGATTAGAGAGTCACGAGTTGGAATTAAAGAAGACACACAAAGTCAATCATTCGTCTTATCAGCAGAACTTGGATTTGTATTATCCAAAGAGCATGATGCCAAAGAACACATCTCCCAAGACTGCATTTTCTGCTGAGAATGTTTCCATAACGAGCAAAGAAAGTCAAAGCAGTGGATATCATAGTGGATATCACAGTGGGTCTTCATCAAATTCAAACCAGTCTGATGCAAAGAAATTATTTCAATGCAACATCGCTGTAGACTTAAAGAACGCTCAGAACTTCAGCGAGGAGTCTGCCAAACAACAGATGGTTTTCCTAGCATCTATGCTAGAATCTTATGAAAGTCTTGTAGCAGGGAAGATAGGCAACACCAATCTGACGAAAGAAGATTATGATCAGATTGATCCTGAGGAAATGGAACTGATCGACATAAGGTGGTGTATGGCCAGAGCAGTTCGTCGAGCACAGCGTTTCATGGAGATAACTGGGAGGAAGTTAATTGGTGGACCATCTACCAAGTTGGGCTTTGACAAGTCTAAGGTGACGTGCTTCAAGTGCAAACAAAAAGGTCACTTTAAGCGTGAATGCAGAAACGCGTATGCTGATGAGTCTGAAAACCCGTTTAGAGAAGACTACTACAAGAAGGCAATATATCATCAGAACAAATCGGAGCCACCAAGGATGAAGCAGCTTGAAGATAACAAAGAAAAATCTAGAGCTCTTGCGGTGATTCACGACGATGAAGGTTACGACTGGAGTGAGTTGTTACCTGAAGAGGATGCTGTTGGATATGCTTTCATGGCAAAAACTGAACCTATTCCTTGGAAAGATAACAGAACTGAAGAACAAAAGTATAATCACAGAAGGTTGTTAGCCACGAACAAATTGATCAGAATATCGGGTATTTTTTCTGAGGCAAAAAGAGCAAAGAGATGGGATCCAGACAGGGAGTGTTATCTTGACCCCTATGGAAACATTGCTGTTGATCATAACACTCTTGATGTGGAAACCATAATCCAAGAGTATAAAATTGAAGATGATTATTGGCAGAAGAAATGGTGGGGAAGCGGAGAAGATGAAGAGAAAGAGAAGAAGGAGAAAGAAGAGAAAGAGAAGTCAAAGAAGATTGACACTGGGATTATTGACACGACACAGGAGTTGAATGCTGAAAACATGGGAAAGATGGCTGACAAGGTGCTGGCAGCTAAGACGCTAGAGGTAGATTCTAAATCTGTCTCTGAGTCTAAAAGCCAAGTCAGTTCAAACGCGTCAACGACTGAGTCAGGTAAGAAGGTCAGTGGTGAGGTTAACTGCAAAAATTGCATCAAAGAATGCAAGGTTTGTAGTACAAACACTTATCTCAAAGGTAAGAAGATTGAGGATCTGACTGCTAAAGTCAGAAGTGTTGAGGATCAAATCCTTGATCGTGATAAAACGGTGAAAGCTTCAACTGAACGATTAAAAGAATTAACTAACAAAATTGAAACTGATAAAATTGATCAAGAAAAGGTTAGGAAAGAAAATGAAAGGTTAATTCTTGAAAATCGTCAGATCACTGAAAAATTTGAAAAGCTTAAAAGCACGGTTAAAGATAATGATGATATAAATGGTAAAACATACAAAGAAAATTGCCAATTGCAATGTGTTTTGAGAATCAAAGAATAATTAATCAACAAACAATTGGATGAGATTGCTAAATTGAAACTTCAGTTTGAAGAAGCCAAGATTGAGAATGAACGTATCAATTTGAAATTGAACAGTTACAGCTCTGCAAGCTTTGTTTTGCAACACATTATTCCCAAACCCATCGGGAAAGACAAAGCAGGCGAAGATGTATACTGTGATGGAACTGGGGTTGGGTTTCATCAAGTTCCACCACCAGTTCTAGACAATGATTCGAAAAAGCAATCTGGGTTGGTTAATCTTGAGGAAGAAAATGAACTGAAACTTCCTGATTCAATTGATGTTACATTTTCTTCTTCATCATCTGATGATAGTGTTCAGACAGAGATTGTTAAAAGCACAGCTGAAAGTGTTTTAAATAGTGATTCAGCTGGAGATGATGAATGTTTCTTGAACAAATACATTCCGAAACAAAAGTCCAAAAACAACTTAGGTGATGAACCGGGTCTTGTGATGTACAAGATGGTTGGATCTGATAAGTTGTATTTGGATTCTGAGTTTCCTCTGGAGAATGTAAATGTTTCAAAATTGACAAATGTGTTCAAAATGGTTGAAATCGATTTGTCTGAAGTAAAAAAGTTTAAAACAAACAAAAAGGCAAATGAATTTTGAGAAAGATAAAGCTTACTACAAAAAGCCTGTTGTTCCACGACGTTTTTATAACAACAATCGAAACAATTGGTCGGGTGGATATCAGGGTGGTAAGAACTATCAAAGAAAGAATTTTCAAAACAAAAGGTTTGCTGAGACGAAAATGTTTGTGAACGGTTCAAGTTCACTTTCTGATGAGGAAAATGAAATTTTTTCGAAATCAAATGAAGAATTTTTTGCGAAGAGGGCCTCACAACCTCAGTCTGAAGGCACAAGTCAGGTAGTTGATACTCGTACATGCTTTAGATGCAACAAAGTTGGTCACATTGCAAGAAATTGCACCAACTCCAAGCCTAAGACTGAAGTTGTTGAGAATCGAAAGAAGAAAGTTGATGCAAAAGGAAAAGCTCCAATGGTTGTTGAGAAAATTTTGAAAAATGAGAAAACAAAAGTCAAATTTGAACCTGTTAAGAATGTGGTAACTAAAAATGACAAATTCTATAAACGGGTTGCATCATCTCAACAAACATGGAAGCCAAAAGTTGTTGAAAAACCAAAGGTTTCAGTGTCGGAAAAACAATCATCTTCTACCACACCGGTAAAGATGGATGTTCCTTTGGATTATTATGAACAATTGGAGAAACAATCTTCTATTTCAACAGAGAAGAAGAATGATCAAAAGAAAGATCAATCAACCGGTCAACGTAAGATAGATGAGTTTTTCTTATATAAAAAGGTTGAGGTTGGATCAGAAGATAACTTAAAAATGAATGATAAAAATTTTCCGCCACTTTACACTACTAAAACTCACATTAAAGTAAAGTTACCCGAGTCAAAAGAGGCTTAGGCGGCTTCAATGTCTCATTAAATGTTTGGGATTTGCCAGAGCTTCCTAGTTGGTAATAGTGAAGCATGAATCGGCATCTTTATTGAATTTTTTGTGATATGTGCAGGAACTTCCGAGAGCTATTTCACGATGGATTATGGATAGTGGAGCGTCTCGACATATGACAGGGAAGACTGCATTGTTGTATGATGTAAGAAATTTCAATGGAGGTTATGTGGGATTTGCAGGAAACCAAGGTGGTAGAATTGTTGGTGAAGGAACGTTATCCAATGGGATTGTTACGTTTGAAAGAGTTAACTACATTGCTGAGCTGGAGAATAACCTGCTGAGTATCTCACAGATTTGTGACAGGATGTATACCACTCACTTCACAGACAAAGAATGTTTGATCTTGAAACCAGGATTTGTTATCCCTGAAGAATGGATTATCATGCGGGCACCTAGAGTGAATGATTTATATGTGTTAGACATGAGTGTAGCAACTACAACAACAGGTCAGGCACATTGTTTTGTATCTAGAGCAACAGAGAAAGAATCAAAGTTGTGGCACCGGAAGATGGGGCATATACATCTTAGAAAAATGAATCATCTGGTGTATAATGATTTGGTTCTTGGAGTTAATATCAAAGGTTTTCATCTGGAAGGGGAGTGCATTAGTTGTATCAAAGGCAAGCAGAAGAAAAAGTCACACCCTAAAAAGCAAGTCAATTCAGTTTCCAGACCGTTAGAGAGACTACATATGGATTTGTTTGGTCCAGTAAACGTCAAAAGTATTACAGGGGATCTCTACTGTCTTGTGGTTACTGATGGTTATTCCAGATTTTCGTGGGTATCATTCTTGAAGTCGAAAGATGAAACGTTTGACAGTTTAATGGCGTTGTTCAGAAAGATTGAAAATCTTTACCAAAGGCGTATCAGAAGAATTAGAAGTGATAATGGTACTGAATTCAAGAACAACAACATGGAGGAATATTGTGATGAAAGAGGTATATTGCATGAGTTTAGTGCTCCGTACACTCCGCAACAGAATGGAGTCGCAGAACGCAAAAACAGGACGCTAATCGAAACGGCCAGAACAATGCTTGCTGATTCAAAGCTACCGATAAATATTTGGGCAGAAGCAGTTTCCGCCGCATGCTATACACTCAACTGGGTTCTCACTGTAAAGAAATTCAACAAAACATGCTTGGAATTGATCAATAACCGCAAACCGAATCTGAAGTTTTTAGAACCGTTTGGGTCTCCCTGTACAGTTCTAGAGCCTTTTGGTAAATTTGGTCCAAAGAGTATCGAAGGAATTTTTGTGGGTTACTCAAGTCCACAAAGACGGGTCTTTGTTCCAATCATGAAGCAGATCATAGAAGCACAACATGTTGAGTGTCAGGGGTATACTATGCCGCCTCAAAATCCCGGTGACTCATGGCGTTTTAATTACGATAAATTGTGGGATTCGTTTGACATGGAAGAAGAAAAGGAAGAAGAAGAGGATTTCTTTGATGAGTTGGATATTTTGAGAGAGTATGAAGAATCGCAGGAAAGGTTTCCAGCTGAGTATTCAAGGCGACCATGACAAACTTCAAATGATGATGAAGTAGGTCCAAGCAATGCTGGTGAACATGATGATGTCCAACAAAATGAAGTTGCTCAAGATAATCAGTCGGCACAGAATGATAATCAAGAATCTGAGAACATGCCAGTATTTGATCGTGGTGATTCAGATTCTGAGGGGGAGCAAATTCTGATCTCAAGTCAAACAAACCCAGTCAGTGAACAAGATGCAAATCAGAATGTTACTAATCTGGAAGGTGATGTAGATGTTCCAGGCCAAGTGATGCCACGAACTCTTTCATATCATCCAGAGGAATTGATCATTGGAGAACTGCAGACAGGAGTTCGCACTCGCAGACAGATTGATAAAGGGCTTACATGTTTTTATACAAAAGTTGCTTCTTTGCAAACTGAATTCTCATTGAGTTGTTTTATTTCGCAGGTTGAACCAAGGACTTACAAAGAGGCGCTTACTGAAGATTCTTGGGTCAATGCAATGCAGGAGGAACTTAGCCAATTTGAAAAGTTGGAAGTGTGGAAGTTAGTGGATTTGCCAGATGGTCAAAGGAAGATAAACACCAAGTGGGTGTTCAAGTGTAAGAGAGACGATAGAGGAGTTGTGGTTCGCAAAAAAGCTCAACTCGTAGTCCAGGGTTTCAGTCAACAGGAGGGTATAGATTTTACCGAAGTGTATGCTCCTGTAGCTCGACTAGAAGCGATCAGAATCTTCCTAGCATTTGCAACATGGAAAAACTTCAAAGTTTATCAGTTAGATGTAAAATCGGCTTTTCTCTATGGGAAGGTTAAAGAGGAGGTTTATGTTGGTCAGCCACCGGGCTTTACCGATCCAATCCACAAAGACAAGGTCTACTTGCTAGACAAAGCGCTGTATGGTTTACACCAGTCCCCGAGAGCTTGGTACGAGACATTGTCTCAGCACCTACTAGCCAACAGCTTCATTCGTGGAAAAGTGGATGCCACTCTCTTCACCAAAGAGGTCGACGGTCATCTTCTGATTGTTCAAATTTATGTGGACGACATCATATTTGGGTCAACAAATAAGGATCTATGCAAAGATTTTGAACGTGTTATGAAGCAGAAATTCGAAATGTCATCGATGGGTGAGATGAAATTCTTTTTGGGATTGCAGGTTGATCAACTACCCAAAGGAATTTTCATACATCAAACGAAGTACGTTCATGATATCTTGGAGAAATTCGGGATGTCAGGTTCTACTCTAGCTTCCACCCCATTAGCAACGAATCATGGGATAAACCCTGATCTCACCGGAGAAAAGGTAGATGAAACGATGTATCGTTCCATGATTGGTTCGCTGATGTATTTGACAGCTTCAAGACCCGATATCATGTATCCAACCTGCCTCGCAGCAAGATTTCAATCTAACCCGAGAGCTTCGCACATGGTGATTGTGAAAAGGATATTACGCTACCTGAAAGGAACTCCATCATTGGGGTTGTGGTATCCAAGAGAAGGCGATTTTACACTCGAAGGGTATTCCGATTCCGATTTCGGATGCTGCAAAGTCAATGCAAAATCAACAACAGCAGGGTGTCAGTTTTTTGGATCATGATTGGTCACTTGGCAATGCAAAAAGCAAACCTCTGTGGCCTTATCCACATGTGAAGCGGAGTATGTATCTGCTAGCAGTTGTTGCTCACAGATCTTGTGGATCCAGCAACATATGCGCGACTACGGTTTGCAATTTCTAAACACCCCTATCTTTGTTGATAATGAGGCAGCGATTAACATTACTAAAAATCCAGTTCATCACGCTAAAACCAAACACATTGAGATTCGTCATCACTTCATTCGAGATTGTTTTGAGAAGAAGTTTATACGAATTGAGAAAATTCACACTGATGATCAAAAAGCTGATTTACATACCAAAGCATTTGACTAAACACGTTTTCAATATTTGCTAAAACTGAATGGTATGAAGCTTTTATCGGTGTTGGAGGAGATTCTTGGCGTTGATGAAGGAGACATTGTAGATGATGTTGAGAACCAATCTGCAATGGTTTGTCGATTTTTTACTTGTTTTGCTATTTAGGGGGAGTATAGGGTAATTTTTCAGAAAATACAAAAACAATAAAAAATGACAAAAATACAAAAACATGAGATATTTTCAAAATCCAAAAACAATAGAAAACCAGAAAAGAGCTTGTGTAAAAAGGGAAAATGATAGTACATCGGCTTGACAGTCACGGTATGCTAAAGAAATGGAATGATTAAATGCGTTAAACAGTCTCGCTGATGATATGCCAATAGGTTTTTACACATTTAGTAGGTTTGTTCGGGATATAAACTTAAATCTTTACTTACTTATTTTGTGGGGAACACTACTTGGATATATAGGTAACCCCTGAAATCTCGTTTGAAAGATTCCTTTTTCTGATATACTAGGTTTTTATACTCAGTGATATCTGGGGTATTATTCCGGGACTTCTGCTGAATGGAAGTTCTGACCTAGTCCTCGAATAATACTTTCTGCAATTCTTGAAACATAGCATCACCCTCAGCATAAATGATAAGACAATAAAATTGCGCAATGCTGTTGTAAAAAAGATCCTCTAAAGGGGACACACCCAAAAGTTGAGTCATGATCTCTCTGCTGAACGGTAGTTCTGACCTGAGCTCTCATGATTCTTCATAATTTATTAACCCCCCCACAGATATCATTTGTGTTATAATTACCTGTAAGACTGAATATTGGGATTTGGATACGGGAGTATATTCAAGAGGTGGGACATACGTATAAGTTTAAGTTTCTAAAATACTAAATCCGTATCCTGGACAGATTGAAATGTGTGTGGAAATTTAAAGTGGATCAGTATATCGACAATCTAAGCGAATTGTTTAATTCTGTGTATGTAATTGAAGCTTAACGGTACTTGTGATTTGTCGAATAGCTGATATGATTCCCTAACACGCTCACCAAAAATATGTTTGTAAATAGTTTATTTTTATTGCATTTTAGTTCTGTATTTCATTTCTAGTTTAGAAGCTTTATTAAAAATCCAAAAAGATTTTACATTTCTACTTTATTTTTTGACAAACCAAAGTGGAGAGTTGATCTTCGGATTCGAAAGATTGAAAGCAGATGCAGGAAGTTTCAGAGCTGGATGATGAGTTTGGAGCTAAATATGATAAAGTTGTGAAATTGGAAAGTTAAAGCAAGTTCATTAATTTGAAACTTGTAATTTTCAGAAATTCAAATTGAACTAAAAGTCAGTGTGAATTATCTCTGATCAACCAAGGTCATTAAATTGGACTTGGTAGATTAATTGAGTAATCATGGTCATTAATTTGGACATGAATACTTAAGTGGATTTCTAATACTGTAGGTTAAATGGTAAGTTTGGATTAAAACTGGTATTATCATATATCTTATATTTGGGTAGAGTATATGCAGGTAACAGGAATCCCCATGGAAATGAAAATGACAGAGTTTGAACCAGAATTTAAGTCCTAGCTTATTGAGAGGAGGAGTCTGTGAAAGGGGGAGTCAGAATTCTGGATCAACAGTCAAAGGGGAGATTGAAAATGGAGCTAGTTTGAGTTTCTGAATCTGTGAAGAAGGAGTTTTACAATGACAAAATTTTGGAGAAAGACAAAGACTGAAGACTTGACGCCGAAGACTTCATCAACATCCAAGGGGGAGTCTGTTGGTGCACTGAATGTCTGTTAACTATGTCTTATCAAGTATTATGTCTAGATAGAATAAATGAACACACAATAGGTTAGAAATATGTTTTACATGTTATATAGGGTGTTTCGCTTGAAGGTGATACATGTGTAGTTCAAGCGAAACCCATCCATATCATGCAGGTTTGCTTGAAACTGACTTGTTCAAGAGAAACCTATTCACTTGTCATGTTCAAGCGAAACCTAGGGCCTATAAATAGGTGAGTAGGTCATTTGAAGCGAAACATGTATGGTGTTTGTGTGTGAGTCGAGGTGTTGCCGAAATTTTGTTAGAAATTGATTGTAAAGACTCAGAATTGATTAATAGAGGAAGAATTGAAAGGAACAAAGCTGTTATGACTTAGTTTACTCTGTTTCCGCCTTTGTAAACAAAGATGAACTGCTTTAACTGACTTTTAGGGTCACGAACACGGTCCAACAAGTTTGTCAATGATCTAGTTGAGATAACTAGTTAGGGCGCGTCGAATAAGAGTCCAGTGGTTTGATAAAATCTTTTTAAGTTTATCAGAGCTATTTTTTCTTATTTATATCATGTTTCATAACTTGGTTTAAAAAAGCGAGCTTAAAGCATGATGCGATGAAGCGTTTGGAATATCGCTTTTTTTGGTCTGAAGCGTCATAACACGTGAAGCGCTTTGAGGCGAGCTTTAAGGGCGATGCGACGTTGGTTTGAGGCGACGCTTCAGCCCAATCAGGTGCAAAAAACAACACTTCAACATAAGTTTTCTTTGTTTCTTGAGTGCAATGGTTATTCTTGTCAGTTTTTTGTACAATACATCTTCAAAATGCTTCCAGGTTTGAAGTCTAGCGTCCAGTCAAAACTAGCTTTTGCTGCCAAGGAGCGTTCCTCATATGGTACGCAATTTTAGGGTTTTAAATTTTGCAATCAAACTTTCAATGCATGTTAACATTTTCTGATCTGTAATCAATCTAACTTTTCAATTTAAATTTGAAGGCTCAATCAGCAAAACCGATAACCAGCCCCATTCCAGACGCTTGGTACCCATAATTAGCGGTGCTCATGCTTGCCGTCGACCTTGTTATCACCGCATCTTTCTTTATGTAAGTGGATCTGACTGTTAATTCACTGTGTGTTAACTGACCGAGAAAATGCAGGTGGTTCGTGTTAATTTACCGCATCTTATAGTTTGCAGGTTGCATGTACAACCCATCCATTCAGGATGCATTAGGGTTATTCCGAGATGCAGGTGCCTCTTAATACTGATCAAGACTCTGGATTCTTTGGTAATTAATTCATGTTTGATATAATAAAATATGATCATTGTGAAGGAACTCTTTTTAGGTCCATGAAAGATATTATTAGGCAATTAGTTTTAATGTCATGTCCTGCTTCAAATTGTTATGTTCATTCTCTGACAGGAGAATATGCCTGAAATAACTGTTAACTACTTAACTTACTAAAATGCATGTTAATGGATAGCATCATCATGTTCATCAATTGATTGTTAAATGCTATGCTAATATGTTATAGTTGTTAGAGAGGGATATTGTTTGAATCTGTTGTGAATTATGATCTGACTGTTACTGATACCACGTGTTTAAGTACTCTGCGTCTATGTATGTATATGCTTGTACTTGTAGTTGTAGTAGTCACCACGTGTTTAAGAACTAGTATTCACTATTCACTCGAAGGTTAGGTTCACTTCGATTGATAATTTTGGAGATGTATGGATTCGGTTAGTTTTGTTGGTATGATGAGTTTGAAGTTACTTATATGAATTTGTTAACTCAATTTTGGCTGATTGAACTGGAATTTTGCAATTGTGGCTTATAGCTTCTGAAGAAGGGGAAAAGAAGGTTCCTGCATCTATCTGATACATTTAGTAACTAAATCTTCTTTGCAACACAAAATTATTAGTGTCATTTTACTGTCATTTAAAAAAAAATAAAGAGATGCATAAATAATTTATTATTTTATGTAAAACTCTTTACTCGATTTAACTGCCCCTTACTTTTTACATTCCAAGATGTAAATTGCCTTTCAAAAAAAAGCTTGCAGATGTAAATTACATCCACCAAAACAACTCCACCGCTCCCACAGTATTCTCCCACACACAATAGCACCACCAATGTTAATAATTACGGCCACCATCACCAACATTTCCGCTCCTCACCACCAAGAAACCCCACCGCAAACAGACCGTCCGTCCTTAACCCCGCATACCCCCGCACCATGTTAGGAATTAATACATATAAACAATTTATTTTCATTAATAGAGAGACAAATACATGGTTTAAACTCTTATAAATGTAGGTGGTGATCTGATAATATGGAAGCATCACAATACTGCCTCTGGTCAAGTATGGAAGGTCCTCAAGACACTATCGTACGGCCTTTCGTTTCTAACATATAACATATATGTTGATATTGATATGTAAGCAATATATATGTGGAATTTGTATTAGATAAGCACTATGTTCAATTTATTTTCATTAATAGAGAGACAAATACATGGTTTAAACTCTTATAAATGTAGGTGGTGAGCTCATAATATGGAAGCAGCAATAGTGTATAAGGCTTGTTATGGTTTTCATGCCTTGTGGGAATGACATTTCAAGGTACTTTCTTATTCTGTTTTGAGGTTCCTTTTCTTCACATTCATGGACTGATAACTCAGACCCGCCTTAAAGGTACTTGCTTATTTTGTTTTGTGTATTTTGTGTTGCAGCTTGGTGGTTACTTTGGCTTATCCTCTGTAAGTTCTGTTCAGGATGCGTTTTATAAATTAATTAGAATAAGTCTATGCTTTAATCAGTGAATGATGAACTTCTTTTTGTGCGCAACATATATGCTTCAATCAGGGCGATAGAGACGAAATCACTGGTGGATGATCAGCAATGGCTTACGTATTGGATTCTGTATTCTATGATTACTCTATTCGAAATAATGTTTGCTATGCTTATCGAATGGTAAAGTTATGTGATGGTTATCTGTATAGTTAGTATGGTCTGTTTTTATTTAGATGTTATTTAGAATGGTTGCAGTTAATGAGTAGAAAGTATGTTCTTAAATATGCTTGTAACACTTGTCAGGATACCATTCTCGTCATATGCAAAGCTGATTGTAAACTGCTGGTTGGTGATACTGCACTTCAGTGGTGCTGCATATGTTTGAGCATTATGTTAAGACCGTTTTACACAGGGAAACAGAAGATTAACATTTGCTATGTTCTTAGAAAGATGTGTTCACTAAGCTAGATGACATATTATTTGCTGCCGAGAAATACATTCAGGAACACGAACCAGATGCGTTTCAAGAAATCATACACGGCGTATGCATCTCTCCTTCCCCACTTTCGTGCTTTTATATTAATTTGTTATGAGATGTAATTGTAATTATCTGTTTGTTTCGTACAGTATGATAGGGAAGTGAGATACAGAGGCAACAACATATTTTCCAAAAACTGAGGCTGAATAGGTAGGTAGATTTTTTTACTCCTATCAACATTGGTTTGGATGTTTTGATTTGGATGTTTATTATGAGGAACATTGGATGTATAAATTTTTACATTTTAATGGAATGGCAACAAGTTATAAATTGTTATGTTTTTATGAAATGGAATAGCCAATTTATAGAATGGAATACCATAAATGGTAGCAAAACGGTGGTAAAATGTGACAAAGCGGTAGCAAAAAGATGGCAAAATAGCGGTAGCAAAACGGTGGCAAAACAAAATGTGGTAGCAAAATGGTGAAAAAAAGCGGTAGCAAAACGGTGGCGAATCAACGGTAGCAAAATCGGTAGCAAAAAATAAAACAGTAGCAGATAGGTGGCAATAGGGCATTTGCTACGTGTGTTTTTACCACTGAGATTTTGGTGGCAAAACGGTGGCAAAAGAGCAATTGCTACCGTTTTGCGACCGAAAATGTGATAGCAAATACCTAATTCTCTAGTAGTGCACCTTTGCCACCCACCACCACCGTCGACGCCACTACCACCGCCACCACCAACAACCGGTGATACCACCCGCCGCCGCGCCACCAACCACCATTCACGACCACCGCCTCTGCCACGTCCATCACCTCCACCCGACGTCGTTGCCTCCACCGCCACTCACTGCCGCTGCCACCACCCATCGCCGTCTCCGCCACCACCCACCACCCACCACCGCCACCTATAACCATCCACAGTCACTACCATCGACCACCACCACTCACCGCTGATTTTATTCCTCTGTTTTTCTTGCCTACCAAACAATACACAATAGTAATTAATTCCATTCCCACATAATAACCAAACAAGACATGAAATGGTAATGATCCACTGCATTCCCTCGTCCATTCCATTCACTTCCATTACCCCATACTAAGCGTTTATTATTTAAAACCAAACCAACCATATAGAAAGCGAAGTAGTTTCTAGATCCCTGTATTCAAATTCTTTCCTTAGGTATCTCACGTATTGTACTAGTTATATCGCCAATTTATCTATTATCGATTAAGGTTTCATGCTCATATTATACGCTTGGCCCTATAATATGGTATGGTATAATATTATAGCATTGTGTCGTATAGGGTTTTAAACATAAAGTATGTTTTTTAACAATTGTAAAGGTAAACAACAACAATTGAAAATTGATATAAAGGAATTCAACGAAAAATATAATTACTCTACTTATTATCATCATTATTACGGTTAGTATGCTACTATGATTATTACTATTATTATTTACTTTTTATTGTTGTGAAATATTGACATCATGTGTACTATATGAAGACTTAATTGACATCATGTGTACTATATGAAGACTTAATCTTTAATTAAGGAGATAATGATAAAGACATATTATAGATAATTTTTGATGAATTATCTAGGATAAATGTCAGTTTATTAGATGAGTTTATCTAGTTAACATTTGTTTATATTAATAAAGTTTTAGTCGGGTTAGCACTAAAACAAGTATAGTATAAATAGAGGGTTATGGTTATTGGAATTAGTGTGTTTTCATTGATTAAAAATAAAAGAGTCTAACGGTTTGTTTAATCTCGTGTTTTTTGTGTTCGATTAAGGGTCTTATTTTCAATAATTGATATCAAAACTTGACGGTTTTAAGAGTCGTTTCCAAGAAGGGGGAGCACCCCTAGCAGGGTTGCAACAGCGGTATAACAGCGTAAGGAGAAGCAAGTACGGCAATCGAGGTTTTGGACGTAGGATGGGCGTTTGTTGCAGTTAGTCAAATATGGAGGCTAAAATTATTGACTAAGTTCTTATGCATGGGAATTTTATGATGACACGTATGCATATTATGAAGGAAACGTCTCATGGTTTCCATATGTAAATGTGTACACGTGTATGAAGAAATTTAAGGGATCAGTGGAGGTGCCATGGTGCATGCACATTGTTTTTTTTTTTTTTTTTTTTTTTTTGCATGAATGATGCATGCATCACAAACTTTTAAACGAAGGTGCATCAGGTTTTGTGATGATCGAGTTTTGTTTATGGGGAGGTGTAACTCGGGTTTGACCGTATTTTATTTGGCAAGAGACTTTTTTCGCCAAGGAGGAAAATCACAACCAGAATCAAAAAGACAATCAAACATAGATTACATTAATTACATTTATCTATTTAAAAAAAAGAATTATTTATAACACATGATTTTTTATAAAAAAAATTATACTACATGTATAAAAAGAAAATGTCTTCAATCTCTAATCTTAATCTTCATTTTTTGTTCGTTATCCTCGTCATTTGAACGTAAAAGCCCCAACACCTACGAAAATCAAAGAAAAAAACAGAGTGTTTACATTCCACAAACCTTTAGAGGAGCGCTCGACCGGCAATCAGGGGCGTAAAAAACATATTTTTATCGTGTGTAATAAAAAACATTTTGTACATTCGATACCGTTCGCGAATTTTTTTTTTACATTCGACAACGTACGAGAAACAATTTTTCAAACGATGTAAAAACTAAACATTTATGCGTGCCGATTTTACATACGTTTGAAAGATAGATTTACGCGTGACGTTTAGAGGAGTCCGCACCGACGATCATAGGTGTAAAAAACATTTTTTCATTCGACACCGTGCGTAAAAAAATATTTTACATTCGACAACTTACGTAAAAAAACATTTTTCAAACGTACGTCAATATTTTACGCCTTCCGTTTTTACATACGTTTAAAAATTACATTTATGCGTGACGTTTAGAGGAGTCCAGGTCGGCGATCAAGGGCGTAAAAAAACTTTTTTTACGCACGTTGTCAAAACATTTTTTATTTTTTTTACATTGTGGTGTTCTCATACTCAGTTCATGTAAATGTTTATGCACGTTGTCAAACTTTTTTTACACACGTTGTCATAACTTTTTTACACACGTTGTCAAAACTTTTTTTGCGCACGTTGTCGAATGTTTTTTTTAAAAGTTGTAGTGTAAAGTCATCAAACGTTAACGAATGAAATAGAAATTCTCAATAAACATATAAGACAAATATAGCCTGCATTTTATAAAAAAAAAACATTATGTCAGAATTAAGGAAAATAAAACAAAAAGAAATAGATATCATTTTCGATAATTTTGTATTTTCTAATAAATATATAAGACAAATATAGATTGCATTTTATAAATAACATTATGTCATAATTAGGGAGAATAGAGCAAAAAAAAAAATAGATATCATTTTCGATATTTTTGTGTTTTTTAAATTACGTAATACTTTTGGTGTTTGAATTTAAAACCTAAGATATTTTTCCCAATTTTAAATATAAAACTTATAAAAGAGATGAAAGGAGAGATATAATGATGATGTGATGTGTTTTAGAGATAAGAAAGAGGGGATGTAACATTGAGAGAAAAAGACTAAAATATCATTTTGAATTAAAATGATTATAGGTGATATGTTAAAATTCTATTGGATGGAAGGAGTTCTCATGGTTCTCGCAACTGGTATTGGTTCCTCCTTGAACCGAATCCTATAGGAACATGAGAACTCCTTAGAGGCGACGGCGGATCTCGAGTCTCGTAGAACAGAGTGTGGTACGGTGGCGTTTGGAGGTGGTGAGAGGACGTCAGAGATATTCCGGGCACCTGACAATGTGCCGGTGGCTCTGGTTCACTTCCCATACGGAGGTTAGGTTCCATTTTAGGGTTAAGTGTGATGGTGGCTCTGGTTCACGTGACAACTAGTATCATCTCCAGCGTCATGTTGTTGTATAGCGGCGGCTAGAGTTCGATTGTAAACTGCTAAGTTTCAGACCATATGTAAGTCTATTTCTTTTCATTATAACACCACACATATGACTCTTGAGTGGTCCATATGTATGTTAAGTTTCAGATTTGGGTTTTGTGTTCAAAATGGATTTGTTTGTTTCAAAAAAATTTGATGTAAATTTCTTGTTCCTCGGATGTTGAAGGTTGGGGTGTGTATTTTTCTTTAATCAAAACTTTTGATTTGAAAACTGAGTTAATATGTTAGTTCCATTGGAGCAAACTAATTGTATATTTCATGGTGTTTAGTTTTCATTTTTTTTTAAATATTCTGTTTAAACTCGTAAATTTTACAGGGAAATCGATGGAAGTGAAAATGCAAATAGTCGTGAAAGAACTTCAAGGGCTCTGTTAAGAAACAATGATAGAGAAGAATCCTTTAGAATCAGTCTAATGGGTCTGGCATCACATTATTGACTCCTCACATCAGGTAAAGATTAGCTTTTTTTATGCAAAAGGGGCCATTAGCGGCCATTAGCTATTCGACACCGTACGTTAAAAAGTATGACTTTTTTACACCCAACCCGGGTTGTAAATTATTTTTACGCCCCGGTTATAAATTTTATTTCCGCCTCAGTTGTAAATTTTTTTATGCCCCTGTTAAAAAATTTTAAACTTTTTTATGCCCTGGTTGTAAATTTTTTTTACGTCTCGGTTAAAAAATCATTTACGTGTGAGTTTACATTCGACATTTACAAAAAAACAAGCGTTTCCGTCACCGTACGCAAAACAAAGAGAGAGTTTACATTCGACATTAGGAAAAAAACTAGCGTTTACATACGTCACTATACGTAAGGAAACAATTTACGTATGAGTTTACATTCGATATTTAAAAAAATAAAACATTTATACTCGACACAGTGCGTAAAAAAACATTTACGTCGTATGTAGAATAGATTTACGTGTGATGTTTTTAGAGAATGTAAAAAAAGTTTCACACGTTTGTAAAAATGTTTTTACGTTTGTAAAAAAAAAAATTTGGTGCACTTTGTCGAAAGTAAACGTTTTTTTTAAATGTCGAATTTTTATTTAGCGTACGGTGTCTAATCCTTGATATTTTTAGTGGAAAGCCTCACCATTCCTCGCTTTGTGAAGTTCTCAATCGTTGATCACCATCATCCGGCGTGCCGAACTCTATTTTCCTTCCGTCTTGTCTGTTTACTCAAATGCCGCATATGTAACATTTTCTACACCCATTGCCAAAGACACTACCGACAATCAGGGGCGTAAAAACTTTTTTTTTTCATTCGACACCGTGCGCAAAAAAAATATTTTACATTCGACAACTTACGTAAAAACATTTTTCAAACGTACGTAAAAACTATTTTACGCCTTCCGTTTTTACATACGTTTGAAAATTAGATTTACGCGTGACGTTTAGAGGAGCTCGGGTCGGCGATCAGTGGCGTAAAAAAACCCTTTTTACGCACGTTGTCAACACACTTATTTTTTTTTTTTACATAGTGGTGTTCTTATACTCAGTTCGGGTAAATGTTTACACACGTTGTCAAACTTTTTTTACGCACGTTGTCAAAACTTTTTTTATGCACGATGTCAAAACTTTTTACGCACATTGTTAAAACTTTTTACTTTCTCGAAAGTAAAAGTTTTTTGTTTATTTTTTTACATAGTGGTCTATTGCGTAAAAACGTTTTTTTACGCACATTGTCAAACATTTTTTATGCACATTGTCGAATGTTTTTTAACGCAAGTTGTCGAATGTTTTTTCACATAAAAATTATGATCGAAACATAGAATAACCGAAAGCTTGGCTCACAAATAAAACCCGCAATTAAAACCGAAAGCTCGAGCTCGGCTCAACTCGACTTTGGCTCGTTAAGGCTCGGCTCGAACGAGATTTTAATCGAGCCGATCATGAGTGCAAATTAAACTTCTAATTAACAAAAATCAAGTCGTTCGAAGCATCGTTTCGAGGTAAGTTTTACATAAATCGACTCCTATCCCCGTTCTGATCAAAATCCATAAAACATGAGTTTGTAATTCAGAAAAAAAGCTTAACTCCGTTAAGCTATTTTTAACGGCGGACTATTATCGGACAAAAGTGGATTGGTTAGGATTATTATCGGCCAATAACTGAGTTGGTATTATTATCGGCCAAATTGAGAAAACTGGGATTATTTAAATCCAATCTGCCTATATATATTTATCTTTTTGCTTGTTGACTATGGGGTGTCGAATGTGTAACGTAAATGATTTTTTAACGCACGGTGTTCAATGTAAAAATGTTTTTTTACGTCGAATGTAAACTTCCACGTAAAATGTCTTTTTTTACATATGAGTGTCGAATGCACACCTTTTTGTTTGGGAATGTCGAATGTAAACTCTCCTAAAATTGTTTTTACGTACGGGTGTTGAATATCATTTTGTTTTCATAGGAAGGAGTTGAATGTCAAAAAAAAACTACGCTAAGTGTCAACTGTAAAATGTTTTTATTTTTATTTTTTAAATGTCAAATGTAAACTCAGACGTAAGATGTTCTTTGACGTATGGCGTCGCAGGCCAATTTTTTATTTTTTTACGGCGGGTGTGGAATGTCTTTTTTTAACATGTTGAATGTAAACCCTCACGTAAATTTGATATAAATATAAATTATGACAATGTATTGAAATGTTTATTTGTTATTTTTCAGATCGTCGTTTATGGGAAAAACAGTTTTTAGGATGCTTTAGACTCATGTCAAAAAAGGAATAAAGATTGAAGGATCGAAGACAACGAAGATTAAGGGGACGCAAGACCTGTTGGGTTTTTATATTTTTTATATGTCGTTTACAATTGGTTTTGTGATTCTATTTTTTTCAAATGTAATTTTGTATAAACTTTTTTATGGTCATGTAAATATTACAACTTTGTGAAATGAACATTTTGATAATGTTATTTTTAGGTGAAAGTTGTATAAAATAAAAGAGTAAATTACGATTTTGGCCCCTATAGTTATATCACTTTTACCTTTTTAGACCAAAAAAGAACTTTTTAACATCTGAGCCCCCAACGTCTTTTTTTTTCTAACCCTTTTGGCCCCTAACACTGACCCCATCCATTAAATGTTAGGGGTCAAAAGGGTTAAATAAAAAGACGTTAGGGGCCAAAAGGGTTAGAAAAAAAGACGTTGGGGGCTCAGATGTTAAAAAAATCTTTTTTGGGCTAAAATGGTAAAAGTGATATAACCACAGGGGGCAAAATCATAATTTACTCAAAATAAAATTATCAGAATTTTTTTTTATTTTATGTTTTTATTTTTTGCAAAAGTGTAAAATGTCTAAAATGTCCTTTATTGTACTTTATAACTTTTTATATTAAAAACACATTTCCGCATATATCAAAAGTCAAAATAAATCCTAGCCATCCAACTCATCTTGATCAAGGGCTCACAAGAGTTCTTACGGTTCTCACAACTCGATACAGTTCTCATTTTACCCAATACCTATATATATATATATGGTAAGGTTCATGCGAGAACCACCTTATTGCGAGAACCAATGTGAACACAACCTAAAATAACTAAAAAACCTAACCCCCCCACCCCCCAAACTAAATGCTAAAAACTAAACCCCCCAAAAAACCTAAAAAAAAACTAACCCCCCCCCCCCCCAAAAAAAAAAAAAAAAAAAAAAAACCTAACCTCCCCCCCCAAGCTAAAATGCTAAAAACTAAACCCCCAAAAAACCTAAAAAAAACACACAAAAATTTTTTTTACATTAAAATCGCTACTTTTAGTAGCAAATTTTTTTTTTTTTTAAGTTAAAAAAAAAATTTTGGCTACTAAAAGTAGCAATTTTTTTATAAATAAATATTAAAAAAATTTGTGTGTTTTTTTTAGGTATTTTTGGTTGTGTTCACATTGGTTCTCGCGGTTCTCGCAATAAAGGGTGGTTCCTAACGGATCCTTCTAATATATATGCGATGTTGAGACTTCTTCAGTAAATATAGTATTCCCAAACAAGATCCTGTTCAAGGATAAGAGCATATATAGCCATGTTAAACCTTTGTTTTTCTAGTCTTGAGATCTTTGGCTATACTTGTCGTTTAATCAAATTTTTTTTATCATAATACACAATTAACCTAACACACCTTTCTATTGGGAAAATAATACTTCAAATTGATAAGCATGAAACCTTAATTATGATAATGTTAAAAATAAGTTGTATGTAGTAGGAATTACTTAATATAGAAGATAATCATATGCCACATACAAGTTCCTACACACTCACGTCATTAAGTGTACTTGTTTATCTAAGGTTAAATCACCAAGTAATGGAGTTATCAATTACGTTAAGTAATCAAGATTATAAGGTGAAGTCACAAATAATGCCAATATCATGGAGTTATCAATTATGTTAAGTAATCAAGATTACAAGGTGAAGTCACAAATAATGCCAAGATAATACAAAATCAACACGTACTACAAATGATCGATGATTTACTTATGAAAACTAATACGAAGTCAACACGTTACAAGTGAATGATGATTATTAACCAATGTTTGATGGCGAAGTTAACAAGAATCCGTCACTATCAAAGATAAATATATATAATGACAAAATGGGAAAGATCATAATTGATGTCTTAGGTAACTAACAACTCCTTTGAACAATCGGCAATGAGATAGAGATAGGCATGTATTTGAAGGGCTGGAACAAAAGCTAAATGGGACCTTCTGGCAAAGCAAATCTAGGGAGTGATGATAGAAAGTTATTATAAATTCATGTAATTGCGTAGAAGCCTTTGTTGTTTGGATTACCAAGTCAGACATACCATATTGAAGTTGAGATTCCTTGAAACAATTGGGTCTCTGAGAATTCATGTACCATGTTCGAACTTAAAAAAATGTGCCCTTATACCTTAACGATAAACAATGCAATTACGAAAATTACAAAATCGTAGTATTCGATAAACAATGCAATTACGGAAAATAAGAAAATTATAGTATTCAAATGAGTTACATTACATACCGTAATAACTAATAAACTAATAGCTAACCAATGATTCGTGCAGCCCTCATTGCATTCTTCATAGTAAATTGGTGGATCAACTATTTACAATTTATATTATCTAAGACTTTGTTTTCAATTAGTAATGGGCTCAAATAACCTAGTGGGCTAAATTCTAAAGTCTAAACATAAAAAAAATGATTTGTAAATGAGCCTTACTTGAAATTTGTATGGGTTTACTATTTAAAAAAAAATTAACATATATATATCGGATTTTTTTTAAACCACATGCCCTGCGGAATCACAGGCCCTGTGCGGAAGTCCTCCCCGCACACCATCTAAGCTTCCCCTGCCTCGAAATGTCGCTAGTAAGTTGTTGGTGCCCGGTAACTTTGGTTTCCACATATCTCACACTTAAATATCAACAAACAACACCAGGGCACTTCCTCTCAACATCTTCCTTGATAGTTTCAAGATACCTGAAACTCCTAAGAACAAAGCTCATGTCTGTTTCTTTCTTGGGCAGTGTCCTCCTTGTGGAAAAGCAGTTTCACTATACCTTTTCTTAGACAGTGTCCTCCTTGTTGAGAAGCAGTGAAACTATACCTTAGACAGTGTCCTACTTGAGATGTTGACAGTAAACTATACCTTTAGATTATAAGCCATTAACTATGGCCCTTAGAACATCATCCCCTGCGATTGCCCGTAAGTTTCTTATAAACCTGGAATTCGAAATCTTATTTTTCTAAAACTGATAACATGCCGATTATTAGATTAAATTCATCAATAATGAAGGCACAAAATGAAGAAAAGATCAAAGTGAATAAACTTACATGATACTCATGCTGGGGTGTCTTGATCACAACCATCTTAGAAGAACTCAAATAATCCATGAGGCGCCTCATCAAACCATTGATACCCATAAGTTGTGATGTTGGTATCCTTAGGGACGACGCCTCTAGAGAAGTAACTTTTACAAATTACAATGAACATTTAAGATACCAAGGTCTAACCAAACATCATTGACACCCAAATTGAATTTTATGAAGAACTAATTCTAATTCTATTTCATAGTAAAACATGCTAGCCTTGTTTCCATATTTTATATTCAACAAACTTAAAAACAAAACTTATATTTCAATTTCATTGAGTGTTAATGAACCAAGCTCATTAAAAAGATAAAATAGATTTGCTCACCAGTTAACGAATCAATTTGGAAACTAATGATGTAAACTTAAGAATATGTGTGTTCATGTGATATGTTGGAAATTTTAGTGAAAATGAGTTTTTCACTAAATATTTTGGACATCAATAATATTTATATATGTGTTGTATAAACAATTATTTATGGTTTGTGTTCAAATTATGTCCAAATAGAGCTAAGATGAATGAGATATCGAAGCTTGAAGTTGTATGTTTGGAACAAACAAAGATGAATAAAATGGATTAGTTTTGTCAACTTGTCCCACATGGGTGGGATGACAAAACTTGAAGTGGTTTATAAGGAGGAGCACTCCTTGTATATTGTTTCCTTAAAGGCAAACACTAGTGGGGACTCTAAAGGGTGTGGAGCACCCTTACTAGTGCACATATGCGCGCGTGCCGTGGGCTATAGGCCCTATGTAGTGCACTTTGAACTTCGCACACCGCCTTTGTATTTTTGTCCATGAGCGCGTGGTCAGATACATGGCAGATCCGCTTATGGCGCACCCTTGGGTGGCGTAGGCGGATGCCATCGAATGTCGATGCGGCGCGAGCTCCTTAGGCGCATGGCGCACGTCATTGGCTAGGGCGGAGAGTGAGTGTGGCGCATGAGTATGGATGGCGCATGACCGGGTGGCGTCCTGGTATGCGTAGTGGCATCCGTGTGGCGCATGAGTATGGATGACACATGACCAGGTGGCGTCCTGGTACACGTAGTGGCATCCGTGTGATGTGCGGCTCCATATAGCGTGGCATAAGGTCCATGTAGCATGATGCATGGACAGCCAACTCGGTTCAGGCAGTAATAGAAGTACTAGTTGGACAATAGCCATGATGCGGGTCCGCCTACGCACATGCCCGACCAGGAAAACTGGTCAACCACCAGTGAGTTAATGTATAACTGGTCTCAACTCATTTATTTCTGTCATGAATGGAAATGAGCGTTTCGAGTTGACCACTTTAATCCATTTGATTGAACCTTAATATTGTATGTTACAATATTAAATATCTTGTTTAGTACAAGATTAATGAGAAATTAAAACCTATTGATTACAAGGTTTAATATCTTGTTTAATTGTCTAACTTATGACAATATTGATTGAGTTTTAATTAGCTCTTTATGTGTATGATTATAAAAAGAACGAGGACTCATTCTAAAAAGATACAAGAGAGATACACAAAAAGGAGGTTCTTTTTGTTCCATGGAATTTTAGAGATGAGCACTCTTTAAATTATCCTTTTTTCAACTTCTTCTTTTCCATAACACCAAATTATACCCGGTGTAATCTCGGGCGTGAGAGCCATCTCCGGCAGTACAACTATTGCTTCGGTTGTTGTATCCTGGAAACAGACCGCCTGAGAGGAGGCGCGGAATCTGTTTTAAGGGCCCCGTGTCAAACACGATCCTCAACCAAAACCGTCAACGATAGTTTGTTCATTCTTGCAGCGGAGGTTCGTACAAGATGGTGCGGTTGAAGTTCTTCCAAAGACGCTGGCTTGAATCAGGGTTGGTACAATGTATTTGTATTTTATTTATTTTTCATATAGTCTTGTAACCGGATTGTACTATCATATTTCCTACGAATAACGAGAGTCTCGTTATTATATATTTTGTAATATATTTTTATAAAAAAGTGAACCTAGTTCCTAAAATCTTAAAACAGACTTTCGTGAAGATTGTTGCTACAATCTTAGATCCCTTCTCTACGAGGATTTAGGTTCACGTAAGTTAAAATATTTAATGGGATTTTGTTAAAATCTTGTAAATATTTTTTGGGAAATATATATGTAGTACAAACGAGTCGGATTAATTTTATGATTGGAGTACAATCTTTAATCCGAATACCGTGTTACAAAAACGAACGTTTTGATTCAAGTTTTGGAGTTTCATGGCTTGTGTTTGTGTTTAGATAAACCGAACCATATACAAAATAAAATGTATTTCAATATGTTTTGAAATACTAAATTTTCTAATGAGCGTATTAGAAAAATTTATTTTGTAAACCCTTAGAAAAGTGTTTGTAACGTTTAATATCTTTTTAATAAGCTTTTAGTAACCATAATTGATATATTAATTTTGGTTTTAAAAGTCTTGAAATATATTTATTTTCTAATTAGCATATTAGAAAATAATTATTTTATAAAATAACTTGTTTTAATATCTTCTAACGAGCGTGTTAGAAACGTTGTTGGAAGAATAACAAGATAAGAACTTTTTATCTCTAACGAGCGTGTTAGAATTTTATAGAATAATAAGTTTTAATATCATCTTTGATATCTAATGAGCGTGTTAGATACGATGATTGTCTAAAACTAACTTGTTAAAAGACGATTAGATTTTCTAACGAGCGTGCTAGAAAATATACGTTTAGATTTTCTAACGAGCATGTTGGAGACAATTATTTTGGATAATAAACCTTGTAACGGTTTCGTCTAAACTATTAAATTTCTAACGAGCGAGTTAGAAACGGATTTTTTCCACATATGTTTAAACGATTTTTATTTGTTTATTTCTAATTAGCGTATTAGAAACAGTTTATATTTATTATATGTAACGCCCCAAAATCTGAATGTTAATATTTGTCGTATGTTCTTATGTGACACGTCATGAAATAAATAACTAGGCTATTTAACCTAGTTAAGAGATAGGGTCAAAAGTATTAAATGATAAAGGTAGTGTCAGTTATGTGTTAAAAGGCAAACCCCGATGGGCTAGAAAGGAACATATGAAAGTTGACTATTAATTAAAAGGTCAATACACACACAAACACCCACATACGTGCGTGTTCTTGAAGCTTCAGGAGCTCTCAAGAGCTCCAAACCCTAGTTCCACTAAATCACCAAATTAAAGGGTGAATCGAAGCTCAAATTCAAGAAGGAACACGGATTAATGATCACCTTCACGAGGGAATCATAAGGTATGTCTTAAATCTAAGATTTGTGATCATGTGTAAGGTGGGTTATGTTCTAATCCATGAGTTTAAGTGGAATTGAGCATGAGTATGTGTTATAAACAACATATAGAACATGAATTATGAATGGTTTGTGTTAATTTGATGTTTAGATGATAAACCCATTAGTTATGGTGATGAAGATGACTAGACTCATCACCTATGTCCAATTCTTGTTGAAAGATTTATGTATTATGTGGGTATGATGAATACTTGTTAGAAGAATTAGGAGAAATGTGATGATGATATGTTTGATGTGTATTTGGGAATGATACATGATGATTAGTAGTAGGTTTTGGTGGGTTATGTATGAGTTTAGAAGATTTATGCATGAATAAGTTGTACGTTATGCTTAAAAGGTGGTACGTACATCAAGTGTATGATAAAATGTATATAATGTCGTCCGTATAGTCGATTATGATGTTACGGACATATGTTGATAAGTCGATAGTTACATATGGTTAATAGTTGACTTTTGGAAGTCAACAAGTATATGAAACATGATTTGACTCGTTGTCGTAAATGTAGGATTATAGGAAGTCGTTTGATACATGTTATGTTAGTATGCGTTAATTTTGATTACACGATGAATTACATGTGTTGGAAAGGATATGAAGTTGACTATATGTTTATGCTTGTTAGAAAGGACTAAGGAAAGCTAAGAGTGGATTATGTGATTGATATGATTGTAAACATGTACAAATGAGTATGCTAATAAGAGCGTGATTTCGATGAAATGAAAGTATAGGAATCACGTCGAGGCGGGATCGAGCATGAGGTGTTAACGGGTCAGGAGAAGGCAAGGAATCGGATACGAGCACGGACGCATAAGGTAAGTGGTTCCGTAATCACTTCCTAGTTGTTATGTAAAGTTATTTGTAACTTAATGAAATATGATAGTTAAGGTTAAATAGGAATGAATTGTACGATGTCGATGAAGTATTAAACGGATCTTAGTTTTGATCTGAGGAAGGAATGGGTGATTAAGAATTTAAGCTAAGTAGTAGGATGGGTTATTTATATAAGGATTTCCTTTGTTGTTAAGGATAGAGAGAAGTTGACCAAAATGCCCTTGATAGGTATTTTGGGCAAATGATCTTACAAAGTAGCTTAGGAACAAGTTATTTGACGAATATAATGTTTTGAACAAGTATGGAAGCGGAGAGTATGGTCTTGATATGTCATAAACCAATTAATGTGCAAATACACATAACGGGTCAAATAATTAGAATGTTACAATAAGCCGATAGGGCGTAATATAAGAATTTCATTAATCCGGATGTGGGATTTTAAGTTCGTATGATAGAAGGTGAATTTACAAGCATGTAGGAAGAAACGGGAGGTTAAACAGGTAAACGGTTCAAAAGTTACGCGCGTATTAGTGCGTACGGACGACGAAACGGAACTGCAGAAAAGTGATGTTTCTAGAGGGCGTCGCCGACGGGTCCCACCCCCGTCGCCGACGGGCTCCCAAATGTCCAATTTTGGCCGACGGCCTAACTGACTGGTTACGGGCGATTTCAGGCGACGGACGTTTTAAGAGGCCGTCGCCGACGGTCATGGAACCCGTCGGCGACGGGTTGTCTTTTCCCCTTTTCCGTTTTCTTTGTTTCGTACGTCCGAATGATTAGTAACGCATTCCGGTACATCGTTTTTCGACCCAATGGTTCATTAAGCTCCCGAAAAGCCCTTTTAGCACATTTGTAGATAGGCATGTATGTATGTATATGCGTATGTATGTCTTAGGTATGTATGTAGGTGTGTATATAGGTAGAACATATATGCACGCAAGCGAAAATGTACGAAGATATGCATGTACGTAGGTTTGTGTGAGGGCATGTAATGAGTATGTATGTATGCATGTATGTATGTAGGTATGTAATGTAATGTAATGTAATGTAAGTATGTATGTATGTATGTATGTATGTACGTATGTAGGTAAGTACGTATGTATGTATGTATGTATGTATGTATGTATGTATGTATGTATGTATGTATGTATGTATGTATGTATGTATGTATGTATGTATGTATGTATGTATGTATGTATGTATGTATGTATGTATGTATGTATGTATGTATGTATGTATGTATGTATGTATGTATGTATGTATGTATGTATGTGTGTGTGTGTGTGTGTGTGTGTGTGTGTGTGTGTGTGTGTGTGTGTGTGTGTATGTATGTATGTATGTATGTATGTATGTATGTATGTATGTATGTATGTATGTATGTATGTATGTATGTATGTATGTATGTATGTAGGAATGAATAGATGTATTTAGGTATGCACGTACGTAGGTACGTACGTATGTATGTAGATACGTATGTAGGAAAGCTGCTAATTGTGACCGTAAACGTATGTATCAGTTCGTATGAAAGTATGTACGCATGCATCCAATGAAATTGTGTACTAACGGTAATAATAGCGTGCTTGGAGAATGAAGTGTAACGCAGGAATACCAAAGAAGTCTCACTACGGATCATATGATCAGGATGGGAAGACTGGAATGTAAAGAGTTAACGAAACGAGAAGTAAACGTGAGCAAACCTTGTATGTTTATAATGTGTGCTAACGTTGTGAATTTTACGTGGTGAGCGCAGGTAGTATCAGTCATGAGGATATCCAAGGATTGGAGATCGAGGATCGAGTCACTAGAGAGATTGTACGGAAACGTTGAAGTACTTAATGTAGTAAACAAAAGCTATGTTTTTAATTAGTAAATAAGATGATGACGGATTTATGAATAAGATCTATGTTAAAGTTAAATTTAAAACAGGTTGAGGTATTTATAATGAAAGGAATTTTATGGTTCGTGTTTCCGCTGCGACTTTTGGTCATGTACGATTTAGGGTATTACATTATAAACTTCAAAACAAATTTTATAATCGATTATTTCTAACGAGCATGTTAGAAACGATTTAAAGAGTTTGATAGTTGTTTATTTTCTAACGAGCGTTTTAGAAACGATTTAACGACTTTGTCAATTGTTTATTTCTAACAAGCGGGTTAGAAAACGTTTATTTTATATAAACCAAAAACGGCTTATGGCAATAAATAATCGTTTAATTTTCTAATGGGCGTATTAGAATTAGTTTATCTTATAACCAACTATTTTAACGATTTGCAATCGTTAATTTCTAACGAGCGGGTTAGAACCGGGTTAACTATGATAAACTATTTAAGATGATTTGTAATCGTTTTATATATTTTCTAACGAGCATGTTAGAAAAGATTTGTGTTCATTTCTAATGAGCGTGTTAGAAAACGTTCATTTAAACCAAAAGTGAATAATTTTATTCGTTTTATTTCTAACGAGCGCGTTAGAAGCGGTTTACTTTATAAAAACCGAATATTTTGAATGTTTGTTCAACATTTAAATTCTAATTAGCATATTAGAATTGGTTATCATACAAACCACTCTTTATAACGATTGATAATCGTTATTATCTAACAGCAGTTAGAAATGGTTTGAATATGATAAACCATTTATTAAAACGATGTGTATTCGTTTTATTTTCAAACGAGCGAGTTTGAAATTGTTTTATTTATTAAACTATTATAAGGTTTATTGTCTTGATTTGTAATCAAAACATAAATATATAGTTTAATATTAAAACACTTGCAAAAACGAGAAATGTTTTGAACGAATAAAACATGTCTTTGCGAAGTATAAGTGATTCGATACTTCCACGAGAAGTATAATGTCTTGAACCATATAAAAGTCTTGGAGAGACTATTTTGTGAAAAACAACTCGATGTTGTTATAGAAATAATAAGTTGCTTAATTACTTGCGAGTAGTTAATTGTAAACAACTTTATACTTTGGACAACTTGTGATTATTCAAGTTTAGAGTTCCAAGATGAGGGAGTACCTCAAAACATGATACCGAACGAAATAATTGCATTTATTTCGGTAAAAAAGTGTTGAAGATAATAACACTTTGGCATTTGATGTTTAGACATCTTTAGTGTATCCGTTTTATTTTTGTCCACTTTTATTTTATTATAAATGGTAGACTATCGTTTGGGTTTATTTCACATAAACAAATGGTTTAAATATAATAAAAATAAATATTTATTTTGGACTACTAATAATTTGTCAAAAGGATACACATTTTGGTACTAAGTGTAAAAAGTAATTTACACAAACACAACGAGCGGGTTGTGATCATGACTTATGTAATAAGTCACAACTCAAACATCAAATGCATAACGGCGTCGTAAGAAACGTGGTGAATGGTTTGAGATGAAATGCACGAAAATGAGATATGTCATCTAATGTTGAGAGTATCAACATGGAAATGCACATATAAGTTTTCAAAGAATATAACATATGAAAGGAATATATGTTATTATTGTAAATGATTTTAATAAATTTAGCAAATTTATTAATGGAAATTTACAATAGTGATGGACTTGTAGATGTTTCTACCACCATCAATGTTGTTTAAACTATGTGGAGGCTTGGTCCTCAATTTGGGAGAGTATCCCAAGACATGGTATTAATGAAACAACAACGTAAATGTATAAATCACTAGAGGCATACGTGAATGTTATGTTGTTGAGAGTCAATCTAATTGGCTATATCTCAAGACTCAAGTGATTTTATACAAAGATTTTTCATCAAAGTGACTTAGATTAAGACTTATGTTTAAGTCTTTAGGAAGTCAATGGCGAAGCCTTGGAGATAAAAAGGAAAACGAGTTATGATCCTAATGGATGAAGTTAACTATGGTTTTGAGGCCTTCCTAAAAACCGATGGTTTTGAAATGGTGATATAAAATTTCATTATTGTGTCTAAACTAAGAAACGAATGTTCGAAAGAGATAGTGCGTTATCTCTTAAGGCTGTGAAGAATCGAAATGATGCATCTTCTGTTCACATGCTAAAGTATTGTGGTCTAAAGCATGCTAGACTAATACTTGTTAATTTATATGCTCGACGGAGATTAAATTAAGAGTAAAATGCACGGATAGTCCCTGTGGTTTTGCAAAGTTTCAGCTATAGTCCCCAGCTTTTGGAAATTACACTCATAGTCCATGTGGTTTGACCAGTTGTTACTCGTATAGTCCCTGAAGTGGATGAGGGTTAGTTTTCTCAGTTAATTGGATGTGAAATTACAAATACACCCTTATCATTAAAAAATTATTAACAACTCATATATTTTAGAAAGACTCTCTCACTCTCAAACACACACACACCCTCTTTACTCTCTCTCCCCCACCAGCACCACCCACTTCCACCACCACACCACCACCGAACCCCCACCCCATCTTTCATCTTCTTCAACTGTGGCCGGCAACCACCATGAACCCTCCACCGTCATCGTCACCATCTTCTGTAGCCTTCGGCCTAACCTACAACCCCTCTCCTTCTTCACTATTTTCCTAACAGGGCACTGCCACCGCAGTCCGAATTCGGATCTGAAAATACGAGCGCAAATTTTAGTCCCCAATGGATCGGCTGGTGCTGGACATTCTAGTCCCCAAGTTAATTGTGCAAATCTTAACCCTACATCATCAACTAAAATCGAAAGAAATGTAAGCAGTGATGGGGTTGTCAAATTTAATTGATAGAAACACTTGCCCAGAAAGATATTATTCTTACTAGAATTAGCTGTTTAAATTTCAAATTGAGTCGGTTCACATGATTAGTTTTTTGAGTCTTGGTAGGATAAGCATGATATAATCAATTATTAATTTTGAGTAAAGTAACAAGTCCTATAAGTTATCGATTATCTTGTAATTTGTATTCAAAGTTCAAATATTATTGAAATTTGAAGGTTAATAAAAAAGTGTCACAAGAAATTATTGCAACATCTTTGTATGTACTTGTGGTGTGAACAGACTAATTTCCGTTGATTGAAACTCACTTGCAGACGTAACAAGGGTGGGGTGGGGTGGTGGTGGGATTGTGTGGCAGAGGTGGTCGGTAAGAGTATCCGGTCAGGTCAAACGTTGGTAGTGATGGGGTTGGGGTGGGGTTGGATGGTGGGGCCTCTTAGAATTTGTTATTTTAATGAGAAGGGTAGTTTGGTAATTTCGCATCCAATTAACTGAGAAAACTAACCCCCATCCACTTCAGGGACTATCCGAGTAACAACTGGTCAAACCACAGGGACTATGAGTGTAATTTCCAAAAGCTGGGGACTATAGCTGAAACTTTGCAAAACCACAGGGACTATCCGTGCATTTTACTCTTAAATTAACTTTAAACATTCAAAATATGTGATGACACAAGAACGAATTTTGTTCTAAAACAAAACTATAAAGATAACTTCATTTTAGTCCTAAAGGATAGTTAATTAAAATGCAAGCAATGTGGGGGGAGGAACCATTTAAGAAACAAACCCTTTAGGGTATGAAGAAATGGTAGTTGAGAAGTTTTCTCAAACTCGATATGAAAGGGAGAACCTTTCATCACCCCATTTGTATGTTATCCAAATACACTTAAATGTGGGGGTGACTTGCATTTAAATGTGGAAATGAGAGTTGAGAAGTTTTCTCAAACTCTAAATGAAAGGGAGAACCTTTCATCATTCCATTTGGATGATATCCAATTACACTTAAATATGGGGGTGACTTGCATATATTGCAAACGCATGACCAAGTGGAGTACACAATGGTTATATGGAGTCAATCGAGTAGATTGGACTCGAATGCCAATTGGTTAGATTCAAAATCTAGTAAGATGTCAGTCATGACACACCAAAGGCATGGTGAAAACGTGTCTAGCCATGCATTGAGTTTCATATCATTCTAAAGACAAGGTACATAACTGGATCCAAGTTGAGATCACGAGTTATAAGTCTTAAGAATCGACTAAAAGGCAAAAGTGACTAGCGAGTCAAGAACACGTTAGAACAACTGATCTCAATTTAAATTGTCGTTGGTGACTTAGCGAAGTCAAAGATAATTTTGGATCCAACAACCAGTGGGTTGATAAGAGATCAGGTTGTGGAATGGGACTAAAGCCATGGAAAAAGGGACATGAGGGAAACCTAACCTAGTTGACTGGAGATCCCAAGATCTAGGTTCAATAGGCCAACTTAATCATGAACCAAAGGGTAGTCACTGTGGGGGCATAGCTAATATATATGTTTATATATAAGCTAGTGTATATGTTAATATATCCCCCCAAAACTATTAAAGGGTGTTTAAATACGTCCTAATCCATTCCTATAATATCCAGTGACATTGTTGTGAGGTTAAGCATAATATGTGATTTAATGATTTGTGTAAATCATAGTAAACCATAATGCTTTTAATGATTTAAAGGGAAATCACCTATGTTGGAGAGAAGTGTGGTCGCTTCGAATGGAATTAGGGCATATTTCCTAGAGCTCCCGTAGAACCAGGAAAATGCTCCATGACCATTATTGGAGACGAAAATGAGGAGATGGCCCGGCTAGGGAAAGTATTGTGTGAATGTATATTGTCGTTTACACAAATGGGGGGTTGTTCAAGGACATCACGTCTACAAAACCCTAGTAGGCTAAGTATGCTTCACAAAGGAAGGTTCAAAGGCTACACCTACCTATCCTGCAATACTCGACTGTCGAGTTTTCATCGGGGAATTTTGTGTGTTTTAATCGATCTCCATTCATGTGGGGGATTGTTGGAAATTTTAGTGAAAATGAGTTTTTCACTAAATATTTTGGACATCAATAATATTTATATATGTGTTGTATAAATAATTATTTATGGTTTGTGTTCAAATTATGTCCAAATAGAGCTAAGATGAATGAGATATCGAAGCTTGAAGTTGTATGTTTGGAATAAACAAAGATGAATAAAATGGATTAGTTTTGTCAACTTGTCCCACATGGGTGGGATGACAAAACTTAAAGTGGTTTATAAGGAGGAGCACTCCTTGTATATTGTTTCCTTAAAGACAAACACCAGTGGGGACTCTAAAGGGTGCGGAGCACCCTTACTCGTACACATATGCGCGCGTGTCGTGGGCTATAGGCCCTATGTAGTGCACTTTGAACTTCACACACCGCCTTTGTATTTTTGTCCATGAGCGCGTGGTCAGATACATGGCGGGTCCGCTTATGGCGCACCCTTGGGTGGCGTAGGCGGATGCCATGGAATGTCGATGCGGCGCGAGCTCCTTAGGCGCATGGCGCACGTCATTGGCTAGGGCGGAGATCGCATGTGGCGCATGAGTATGGATGGCGCATGACTGGGTGGCGTCCTGGTATGCGTAGTGGCATCCGTGTGGTGCATGAGTATGGATGGCACATGACCAGGTGGCGTCCCGGTACACGTAGTGGCATCCGTGTGATGCGCGACTCCATATGGCGTGGCGTAAGGTCCATGTAGCATGATGCATGGAATGCCAACTCGGTTCAGGCAGTAATAGAAGTACTAGTTGGACAATAGCCATGATGCGGGTCCGTGATGGAGAGGGTGAAACCCGAGCTTTAGAGTGTCTAATTATCATGTTTTATGTGTATTTGATGTATGGAAACAATTGGGGAGGTAAGCGTGCATCTGAACCACCTTGAACATCAGGTACGGTCTGGCTGAAGACCTAAAACTTAGCGCTCTCGGGAGGCAGCCCGAGGATGTAGAGTAGTGTACTTTGGTTTGGTTCGTTTTGGTTCGTTTTGGTGTGGTTGTGTTTTGACAGGTTCTTGATTCAATCATCACGTATGCAACAATTCAAGTGTGGGGATGTTTTGCAACATCCCCGGTGAGATATCAAAGAATCTATGGAATGCGTCTATTCCGGTTAAAGCACAACAGCAGCATCACTACAGACACATGATCAGGTGCATGTGTTTATCTATCTTACTTTGTTTTTTGGTGTGTTTTTGGTGGTGTGAACTTTTGTTTTGTTTAGGGGATGTGTTTTGGTTGTTTGTGTTGAGTTAGCCGCTCATTTAGGATAGTTGGTTTGTTTTCCCGGGCTATATTTTAAAAGCACCATACATTGGGGACAATGTATCCCAAGTGTGGGGATGGGGGAGCCCGAGAAGGGATTTGTGGATAAAGCTTTGAAGCAATTGAAAGTGGTTGAAATCGATGAAAATTGGTGAAAATTGAAAATTTTGAAAATTTTAAAATTTTTCATCGCCTTAAACAAGCTAATTGGATACGAAAACCTGAAGTTTCAATCACTAATAGGCTTCTTACTGGTAGTAGACTAGATTAGTCCCTTGTCATGGTTATCCCTTTAAGTTTCATGAGAGTAGGTTTGACAAGTGTTTTATAGGAAACGAGTTGAGAAGAGATGTCTATCTAGGGGTAACATGTTTTTAATTGCATATGCTACATGTCGTCAACCTTTTTACCTTTTCTTGGTGAGATTTTGAGCCTGTAGACGGATAGGATACATTATATAATGAATTCATTTGTTGAGTGCAGGCTACGTGTTTTTCTGTGTTAGAACTTGTATGATTCGATGCATGCTGAGACTGTGGGTTTGACATGTGCACATGGATGATAAAGGCATTAGGATTTTCCTGTTACACCCTTTTGTGTTTGTGTTTCTTTCGTGTTATTCACCAATTTCCCTTAGTAGCCCTGTTGAGCCTAACTACCTTTCGTTTGTTCTCCTATTGTCTATTGTGAAAAACCGATCGTGATGATATTGTTATGAAAAAGAAAAAAAAAATTGAAAAAAAAAAGAGAAAAACAAAAATAGAAAAATATGTAGAAAATGAAAAGAAAAGAACAAAAAATAGAAGTATGTGAATATCGTATATGTTCTTGGGTAGAAACCAACCCAATAGTTTTAGTAATTATTGTTTGAATAAAATTATCACGGTTTGGTTATTGTTTGTGAGCCAATTAGAAAAGAAAAAGAACCTAAAACTATTTTCCTACCTTTACCCTAAGCCAAAAACCCAAAAGTCCTTTTGATATGTGCCATGTTAGATGATACGGTGGAGGTGTGATTGTCATACAAGCCTATGATTGCATGATTTCATGTTTGCTTTTTGAGTGTTTATATACTAGCACATTACACGCTAGTCCATATATTAACCCGAGAGGAGAGTACATTGTAAGGGGTGTCTAGCATGTGATTAATTGTAAACATGTTAGTTTTAGATAGACAAGCCTTAAGTTTTTGAAATTGCATCATTTACTTGTCAGACTGTCAATCTCGATTGTGTCAGTCTATGGGATGGGTATGACTTGGGACTGAACAGGTTGAATCGGTTAAGAGGTTTAGAGGTGTTGTTGCTATGGTGACTAGTTCTAGTTGGTTTGCTTGAGGACAAGCAAAGGCAAGTGTGGGAATGTGATGGAGAGGGTGAAACTCGAGCTTTAGAGTGTCTAATTATCATGTTTTATGTGTATTTGATGTGTTTACTTGTGTAGAATGAAGTGACTATGAGAATTTGGTGTTTTGCAGGTAAAGCACGTAATTCGGTGCAATTATATGGGTTAAAGATGAAGTTGTAAGCATATGATGGGATATCGCAGTTCAAGGATGGATGTTAAAGCTTGTTAGTGTGATATAAAGGCTCACGAGTGAAAGAAGTGTGGAAAAGTGAAGTTTGGGGACTAACTCGGTAATTTATGAAAGTTGTGTGGATCTTATATGTGCAAAGATCAAGGAATAATTAAGTTCAGGGGGTGTTTGGCAATTTATGGAAAGTGTGTTATGCTTACATATGATGGGAGAGTGAAGACATAAGGTACAGGGACTAATTTGTTAATTGTTGAAAGTTGAAAGTCAGGAGAAAAGTTGAGGGGCTTGTCTCGATCATAGGTTATGATAAACAACTCGTAGCTTACGGGTCATTTGCGTTATTTGGAATGTTGGACAGAAGTTGTGTTTCGTAGCCTACAGTTTCTGTTTCGTAACTTACGGTGTGGTGAGGATCAAGAAACAGAGTTTCTGTTTCGTAGCTTACGGTTACTTAACGTAACTTACGATTGGAATTAAAAGGCAACATATGGAATCTCACAATATCATAAGTGGGCCGAGACTTATCACATACATCAAGACAAGACATCATCAGTCCGCCTACGCACATGCGCGACCAAGAAAACTGGTCAACCACCAGTGAGTTAATGTCTAAATGGTCTCAACTCATTTAATTCTGTCATGAATGGAAATGAGCGTTTTGAGTTGACCACTTTAATCCATTTGATTGAACCTTAATATTGTATGTTACAATATTAAATATCTTGTTTAGTACAAGATTAATGAGAAATTAAAATCTATTGATTACAAGGTTTAATATCTTGTTTAATTGTCTAACTTATGACAATATTGATTGAGTTTTAATTAGCTCTTTATGTGTATGATTATAAAAAGAATGAGGACTCATTCTAAAAAGATATGAGAGAGATACACAAAAAGGAGGTTCTTTTTGTTCCATAGAATTTTAGAGAGGAGCACTCTCTAAATTATCCTTTTATCAACTTCATCTTTTCCATAACACCAAATTATACCCGGTGTAATCTCGGGTGTGAGAGCCATCTCCGGCTGTACAACTACTGCTTCGGTTGTTGTATCCTGGAAACATACCGTCTGAGATGAGGCGCGGAATCTGTTTTAAGGGCCCCGTGTCAAACAAGATCCTCAACCAAAATCGTCAACGATAGTTTGTTCATTCTTGCAGCGGAGGTTCGTACAAGATGGTGCGGTTGAGGTTCTTCCAAAGACGCTGGCTTGAATCAAGATTGGTACAATGTATTTGTTTTTTATTTATTTTTCATATAGTCTTGTAACCGGATTGTACTATCATATTTCCTATGAATAACGAGAGTCTCGTTATTATATATTTTGTAATATATTTTTATAAAAAGTGAACCTAGTTCCTACATGATGTTCCCAAATGACATGCTTTGTTGGTGATGATATATCATTGACACCCTAATCAAATTTTATGGAGCTCGATTGGTGTCACACCCCGACCACGTGGAACATACAAAACGTGGCGGAAATGTCGGGGAGTGTTGTAACAGAATTAATTGTTTCAAATCCATGGCAATTGAAGTTTCGTTTTATTGATAAAAGTGTTACAATGTCTTAACAAACAAAGGAATACAACATAATTAACTAGTCTTGCATCTTTTATTGTCACTAAAGCCCAAGTCTGCCTATGTGTATCTTGATCATCTTATGCAACAGTTCCTGAAAAACACATGTGAAAATAGGTACGTCAGCATAAAAATGCCTGTGAGATACATAGGTTTTGTGAAAATAGGTTCCATGACTTATGTTTGAGAAAATGTTTAGTCATGAACCTTGTAATTTGCTTTGTTTTGTAAATCATTTGAAAAACAATGAGTTCAGATGATATGTATAAATAAGTGAATAATGCATGGTTAAATGAATAACCAAGTAAGATGAGTTTGTAAAAGATAAGTTGTTTGTAAAACAATGTCTTGTGAAAAGTATGTTAATTGTATAAAATGTTCTATGTCTCAACTTGAAATGATTTAAATAACGCTACGACATGTAATACCATACAAACACTTATATATAGGAAGTACCAGCGGCGTATCCACCATGTTTGTATCATATTACACACGCTTCGTTACTTAATCACTTAATCAAACCAATCTACCAAAGTAAAATGTTCATGTCTAATGTAAATCATGTAATAGGTATCCGATGTGATTTGTATAAATAAATGTAAGGTTAAATGAATAACCTTATAGTAGCATATTTAAAAGTATACTTTAGATTTGTAAGTAACATAATAAACTATGTTTTGGTTTCATAAATAACATATCAACATATGCTTTTGATGTGATAAATAACATATTAAACTATGTTTTGGTTTTGTAAATAACATATCAAAATATGCTTTGGATGTTTAACAAAATATATGTTGGTTTTGTACGATACCACACATGAGAGTATATCAAAATATACTTTAATAGTGTGATTTAAGAATTCATTCAGACCTGGTGCATCAAGATACACCTTTGAGACTATAGAAATACCAAAAAGGCAATTCCTATTTGGATGGAGCAACAAATTGGTTTCAGACATTCCATGACAACAGGAATGGGGTGTCAAATCCTATAGCGCTATATCATACTAACAATCGGTCTGGTGAACATAAAATAAGTACAATTCAACATTTTATTTTATGTTCTTTGAGAAATCAATGTTTAAATCATAGATAGTTATGTAATTTGTCAAATGATAAGTAATAACTTGTATGATCAAATGTCAAAATGTAAGTATGTGATGAAATCAGCTGTACTAAGTAATGCACACAATGGGCACACGTAGCATGAAATGTAATGTAAAATGATGTACCAAGTATGCTAAGTTAACATACGAAGCAGAAAAGTCATGTAAATCAATGTACTAATAGTGTACTAATGAACATAACAGGTATATGATGTGAAAACAGGAAAGCACGAAAGTAACAAGTAGGCACATGTGTTTCACCCCAAAACAGTTTGGAAAACAGTAAAAGAGGGGTTCTATGTACTCACTTGAGATTGCTCAGATGTCTAATGATAATCACCAAGCAATGCTAGAGATCACGGAATCAAACGGCACCTAACATAGGTAGCTATGTTAATAAACCGGACCTATATCGGAAGACTGGGTAGCATTAGGGTTTGTAAACCAAATGAGTGTTGGAACTCATATGATATGGTTTAACAAAGCCTACATACTAAATGAAACTTAACCTCAGTGATATCGACCCATTACGACCCGTTTAGGTAGCTTATGCTACTTTAACGCGTCGTTCGCGTAAAACGCGTTCGGAACGCCTAACCAGCCCTATGACAAGTGTTATATGCCTAAACATGTTACATAATCAGTTATGTGACAAAGGTTTAGGTTACATATGCTTAATTACCAATTATACATGAAAAGGGTATACTGGTAATTTACCTAAGGCATATAAACTACCTATCATACAACTACTTAAACGATGTGACCATAGGGTATAACCTCGGAAGGTTATTCCCTACCTACTATGGTCACCTAATGTGTTTGGTCGGATCCTAATGATCGACCAAACTGGGTCGGGTTCGAGGTATAAGCGATTCATCAGATCGCTTACCCTACGACCCTAGACAACGTGGTAATCAGTGGGCATAGTCCCAAGGGACTATGACCAACGTGATTACACTCACGTTGCGAAGTTCAAAAGAACTTCGCATTGACCATTACTGGTCAACGCTGAAAGTCAAACAAAGTTTGACTTTCTGACTCGAAAAGCAGTAAAATAAGGAAAAGAACGAAAGAATACTTACGAAGGGTCCCCGAATGCTAATCCCGATCCAAGAACTCAGGTATGAAACAATGGTTTCAACTTAGAGCTCTCAAAATCAGAATTCTAGTGGGTTTTGATGTTGTGTGGGTTGGGTATTTATAGGAATACCCTAACCGTTAGGATCGTTTGTCGAAAATCGTGCCTTAATCATGTCCGTACAAGTGTCGGAATGTTATGGTGCCTAAATTGCCACTAACCATAGGGAATCAACACTTGGCAAGGGATTTGGGAGTGGATAACAACTGTAAACAGCTGTCGATACATCGAATCCGGTCCCGAAAATGCGAAAAATGAGTTTTCTGCATGTTTCTGCCCCAGACTAGGCAGTCGCGTAGCGCGACGGTGAGGGCCTAGGCAGTCGCGCTACGCCACTGACCCCCCAGTTTCAGAAAAGTTTCAAAAGTGGCAGGAATGGTCCCTGCACGTGTTTAAGGCCTTTTTCGATGCGTTTGAACCCCGTTAACCTCATTTCAAGGCTCTAAAATGAAGTTAAAGTATAGGGAACTCAAAACATACTCAAAAATATGCCGGATGATGGTTCGTTTGGTCGTACGAACGCGATGTTCGCTTAATTACGACGGAATGCGCACAAGCGCGAAAAACGATCCAAATGACGCGACGAATGGATTTTTCTTATGGCGAACACTAAAATATAATATAGTCATGCTTTCATAAATTTTTGGATGTCCGGATGTATTCAGAACGTAAGTTATGCGCGAAAATGCAAACCTGTGCACTTTTTGACACTTTTAGTCCCTGAATGACCCAAAAGTTTATTTTAGCACACCGAACCCCTCAAAGCCTATTTCTAAGCTATGTAAAGGATATTTAAGGTGTGTTTAACTTATGGTCATGTTCCGGAATGTCTGTTATAGTTCAAATTGGCATACTTTCGCAGTTTGTCAACTTTAGTCCCTGTAAGCGAATTAACTTGTTTTTGCCATACCAAAGCCTTTAAAACTTATTTCTAAGTTATGTAAAGGTTATTTAAGGTATGTTAAGCCTATTTCACTATTCCGGAGTGTTCGTTGGATTAAACTGGTTATATTTACGCATCAAAGCGCGTATAACCCTCCAGAAAGCGATTTAAAGCTTAAAATCAAACAAGAGTTGATATGTGTAAAAGATACACATAATTTTACAAATCCCAAGTATGAAATACAATATTTCATTGGTTTGGAATTTGTTTGACGGTTGTAGTGACACAGGTGTTACAATTGGTCTCTTTGTGTACCGAAATAAATTAATCCAGGTCCTAAGCTTTCATGAAAAACAGAAAATTATACAAACCCACTACTGGGTTGAACTGGGTCAGGTTGCCCACGCTAAGTTGTCATAACTTACATCAGCCGGTGAGAGGCACACCCCGATTAATATTAGACATTGTACGAGAAAGCATCTTGTCAGGTCGTGGGTGCACTATCGTGTATGCCATCACGGCAACACGGTGGTAGGCAGAGGTCATACCAAAAAAGTTGTTGAAGTAATGCTCAGCCTTCCAAGCGTTTGCACCAAGACTTCGATAAATTAGACATTGTACCAGAAAGCATCTTCTCATCTCTATTCCCTAAACCAGCTCTAGCTCCTCATAATTGCTCTTGACCAAAACGTTTTCACTGTTATTCACTTATAGACTCTATATCAACTAAATCTAAACATAAACTAAAGAAACTGTTGGAAATATTTTCATTTTAATTATAGTTAAACTTTAGTTATGTCTTTATCATTATTCGAACATGTATGTGTGTATGATATGTAGCCTGAATGTTAACGTATTAGGACAAGATGATAAGCGGTTTAAAGATAAGCGGGTTAATATTTCAAACTAAACTGCCAAGGCAGTTACCCGCCAAAATTAACCGCCATTATGTAATGTATATAGGGGTTTTGCCGGCAAACTTTGCCGGTTACCAAGACATTTTCCTGTTTATCGAAAGTGTCCTTACATTTATTCGTTTTCTCTACAAATTCTGCATTGTCTCTTGATCTGCAATATCATTTTCATCATGACTGCAAATCATATGAAATCTTCCGCTGCAACTGCATATTCGTATGCATATGATGAAGATGTTTCGGGTGTCCAACATAGTGGTATCAGAGCCACTACAAGAACCGATGCAGAAGTTAAACCGACTGCAACATCTATGCCTTGCCAACATTGCATTGATGAGAAAAATGAGAAAAAACGTCGAACTCGTGAAAGATTATGTTATTACTGTCATCTGCCTGGACACCAAATTTATATGTGTAAGGCCAAGGAGAATGACGAAGCGACACAACTGATTAGACAAGCAATTAATGCCGGAATCAGAAAGCAAGAAGGTGATGTGCATTGCCGAGAGGAGATGGTTGTCACTGGAACCGACGGTGGACAATGGAAAGAAATCTGGTATGTTAATCCGACATTTAATCATCATTTTGTGGGTAATCTTGATGTTTTCAAGCGAGTAAAACATATAATGGGTGTCGAAACAAGATCCGGAATGAATAATTTCTTATTCATCCGAGGAGTGGGTACAGTGGAAATGAAAATGGGAACCGAAACACTGAATATTCCTAGTGTTTTCTACTCGCCGGATATTGATCGGAATGTTTTAAGCCTAGAACAGTTAACACTTCAAGGCTTCACGGTCAGAAAATCCGGCGATACATGCAAAATCTTTCCCATGTTTTCATCTCCGGTGATAAATACAAGAAATGATGTGACTGGATTAACGAAGGAGGAGGAATTGGGTTTAAAGGAGAGAAGAAGACTGCAAGACATGTGCGGTATAGATGATGAATTTAAAAATGATTATCTGAATTCTTATTTCGAAATTCTAAATGTTTCGAATGAATATGAGGCTGACTGGAATATGATGATTCTAAAAACATTAGAATTTCATGAATTTGTTGATTGCAAGGCCCTAATTAATATGCTCGATGATCAAGAATACGTATTCAAGTATAAGGTTGATCTTCAAAAGAAGTTTGAAGAAATGATTCGCTGGTTCCTGAATGAATATATGGGGATCACGTCAAGGCCTGTTCCACCATACTTCTCGGATCAAAGAAAAATAGATTTATTAAGTCTGTATATTTTGGTGGCGAAAGATGGGGGATACCGAGAAGTGACTACTGAAAACACATGGCCAATCATAGCAAAAGATTTAGGGTTTGAATACAAGGATGGAGATTACATGAGGATTACATACGCTATGTACCTCGATGTCCTAGAATACTATTATAAGTTCAAATCGGTGCAAGAAGTAGTTCATGTGAAAGAAATGGTGAATGATGGTGCTGAATTCTCAGGAGGTAGACACAGGAAGACACGGAGTGCAGGTACTGCTCATGATGAAGATGCAGGTAATGATCGCAATGGTGCAGATTCAACACAATTTGCATTATTCGCTGGAAATGGATGGGAGGATAATTGGAACTTGCACAAAAGAAGGAAGCGTTTCAATTTTAGCTACATGAAGAAAGCAGTAGAAGATGCCAATCGAAGTGTCATGCAACAGGGCTCTAACATAACCAAAGTTTAAGGGGGTTGTGTTGGAAATATTTTCATTTTAATTATAGTTAAACTTTAGTTATGTCTTTATCATTATTCGAACATGTATGTATGTATGATATGTAGCCTGAATGTTAACGTATTAGGACAAGATGATAAGCGGTTTAAAGATAAGCGGGTTAATATTTCAAACTAAACTGCCAAGGCAGTTACCCGCCAAAATTAACCGCCATTATGTAATGTATATAGGGGTTTTGCCGGCTACCAAGACATTTTCCTGTTTATCGAAAGTGTCCTTACATTTATTCGTTTTCTCTACAAATTTTGCATTGTCTCTTAATCTGCAATATCATTTTCATCATGACTGCAAATCATATGAAATCTTCCGCTGCAACTGCATATTCGTATGCATATGATGAAGATGTTTCGGATGTCCAACAGAAACTACTATAAAAACATGTACCAGTCAACTAATGATTATATCACTTCAAAGCCACAATTCACCAACACTTCAAGTGCATTTATTAGACAAGCTGTTCTTTGTAGGTGACTTGGTTTACCTGCGCCTGCAAAAATATCGCCAATCATCGGTTGTAAATCAAGCTACCCATAAGCTCATAAAGAAATACTACGACCCTTAGGTGCTTGAGCGTATTTGCCTGGTTGCCTATCACTTGTACGTAGCTTCCAACAACTTCAAAGATTCATCTCATCTTCCATGTTTCACTTTTGAAACCGAGCTATGGGGTGGAAGCATCTCATGAAGCGCCCCCAGAGCCAATGTCGGCACCTGCTTATTAACCAGAACAAATACTCAACAAACACGATGGTCCAGGAAATCCCATCATAGAGCTTCTAATCAAATGAAAGGATCTTCAAATCTCTGCATTAACTTGGGAAGACATCACTGAGCTTAAAGAGCAACTTCCAGGCTTCGTCTTCAACCTCGAGGACGATTTCTTTTTTCAGCGCGGCGTATTGATTTTCCTTTCTTCTTCTTGATTTTCCTTGGAGACAGATCCACACTAGTGATCATATCATATTAGGACACGTTTTCCACCTCCTACCACTTTTATAGCGACTATTTTTAATATCACCTCATATACTTAGATGTTGATAAGATTGAATTATTAGTCAATCAAATTTGAATACAAATTCATCTTTCTGTTTTTTCCCACATAATAGATTCTTATTACATATAGGACCAAGCAACACCAAGAACAGAATTTAGGACATAACAAAGACAGAGAAGTTCTAAATCATAGCAATGAGCTTAACTCCTTGAACAATGCGATTACCACAATAATCACTTTATTAACATAAATAATAGACACACGAGATCAAGGTGAATTTCTTGAGCACTAGGGAATATGAAGTCACAATTTATGGGAAAGCGTTGACCGAAAATCCTCCATCAACAGCAATTGTTTGGCCAGTGATATAAGAAGCTGTAGGCATGCAAAGGAATGCAACAGTTGATGCAATTTCATATGGTTCTGCTGGTCGTTTCATAGGAGTTCTAGATACCAATTTATCCATAAACTTCTTATCACTTAGCAACTGCAAAAACAGATATAAATATTCCATCAATCATTTATTGAACAAAAACTACAAACAAGAGAGATTCAAGTATATTACGGGTTGGACACGCGGAGTTTTGGTGTACCAAGGTGCTACACTATTAACCCGAACATTGTCTTCGGCCCATTCACATGCGAAGTCCTTTGTAATTTGTATTATTGCACCTGTTGATGTTAGAAGGAAGTTATACTCCATGATCTCCATCTCCTTAATAGTTTCACAAAAGAAAACCATACCTTTAGTGGCTGCATAGATAGACCCTCTAGAAATGTTAATTAGACCTGCAACAGAAGAAGTGAAGACAATGCTACCAACTCCAGAAGCCTTTAAAAGAGGGTGTGCAAGTTGAGATATATGGTAACAAGATTCCAAATTAGTAGCCATAAACATCGAATACTCCTCGGCAGTAAACTCTGTGGTAATAGTCTTAAGCAAGTTCGTCCCAGCATTGTTTATCTACAAGAAAACTTGTTAGGTCTTTGCAATTCAGGAGTGTGATTAGAGAATTTGCTTATCACAAACCCTATATCCAGCGCTTGCTTTTTGTTAAGGTTGGTGTCTTTTGTTATTTATTTTAGAGTTAATTACTTGACTTTTTGTAATATTTAAGTTTTTCATTAAACTTATTAGGGTATTACTATCACTACTAGAAAACGGCAAGATTTGCGACAAGCATATTTGTAGCAAATCTGTGGGAAATTGACCTTAGTTACAGATTTGCGACAAAACAGGTTCGTGTGAAAAATACTTATCGGAAAGTTTGAATGCGAAAAAATACCACAAAATTGCAACAACTTTTCGACAAATTTAACATTTTATTTTTTTAAATTATTTACTTTATTAAAATAAATAATAAGAAATACAATAACTTCTTTTGTCGGAAAACGGTAGTAATCTGGCTCAATTTGCTACAAATTTCCGACAAATTAACATTATTTTTTAAATTATTTACTTTACTAAAATTAGTATATAACAAATAAAATAACTTCTTTTTGTGAGATAAAAATGTATCAAACTGGTTCAATTTGCTACAAATTTGCTACAAATGCATATTGTGTAGCAATTTTGTCGGAAAATTGTAGAAAAGTTTTGGGTTTTTTTGTTTCTTTTTTTTTTGTGTGTTAAAAATTTTAGTAAAAATTGAGTTGTGGGAAATTTTTGTAGGAAAAAAATCAGTTTTCTAGTAGTGATGTTAGAAGCTCGTGTATCAACATACTGTAATATATAAAAATATTTATCATAGTAAATAAAATCATTTAAAAATGTAACAATTTTTTTTAAAGAATCAGTTTTAGAATTTTTTTTGTGCCTCACAAAGGTCGAGCTAGTTATGCTTCTTATATATATATTTACATTCGTTTTATTTTGTGATGCCTATAGTCACGTGATTAAAAGGACTTACAAGGATGTTGAGCTTTCCATTGAACATGGACGAAACTTTTTCCATGAGTTGTTCACGTTGAGGGCGGGATGAAACATCGCATACGGATCCAGTAACGCTGAATCCTTTGACAGACCATTCCTGTAATCGTTTGTTTAGTTCAGCTTCTGTACGAGAGCAAGTGTGCACCATCGCACCTAGTGCGGCCAATTCCTCCACCACAGCATAGCCAATCCCTCGTGTACCGCCTGTGACTAGAGCATACATTCCGGTAAGAGACCATCTTGGGTTTATAGTTGGAGAATCGATGGTCATGTTGTTGTTGGGCTATTTTGCTACCACCTTTCAATTGATTATATGTGTTGTTGTCTCTTGTATATAGAGTATATATGCCATTCAGAAAAAAATATAGAGTATATATAGAGGTGCAGTACTTTTATTATGATTAATTAACTACATATTTAGAAATAAATAAAATGCATATTTATTTATTTATTTGTATGCTTTTATTTTTAGTATACCTACATTAACATGACACGGTCTTGTATGTTTTAGCTTTGTGCCCATAACTAATAATAAAATACGTTGGTTGCACGTTTATATAATGATTGAGAAGATTAGTAATTAGTTTATGGAGAAAATGGCATTTACGCATATTTTTATGTGTATCATTTATTGATATTTTATTAAATAACAATGCATTATAATCTACCCCAAATCTGATTTCCTGACGTTTTAGTCAATTTAAGGAGATGGCAACGCTATGTAGTGTGGTTATGACCCAAAAGACTACTATCACCCTCCACGTTAGTGTCATGTTACACCAATCAAAAACATCTAATTAATTGAAAGAGTGTCATGGTTGTTGTCGATTAAACCATGCGAACCACCATGATTTTGAGAAGAGGGCAGTGTACCACGAGAACCATGTCTCATATGGCAATCCATGTTCGAATCCACCACCCCATACCCATAGCCTAAGTTGAATTTCTCCATATCTAATTGCGGGTCAAGGCCCACAAATACGTGTTAAGGCCCATCAAAGCCAAACAATGTATAGTGTTCATACACAAGGTGATGTAGGCAAAGTTGAGTTTTAATAACCTAGTGTGGGTTTGTGTAACAAAACAAAGACACAAAGACATGTAGGGATTAGAACGTTACTCGTATTGTATTGTATCGAACCGCTACTGTACCGCATAGTACCAATGACGAAATTTAGCTAAATTCAAAACCAAATATCGTATCATATGTGCTCTTTTGGTAACGCTATGGTACGTACCGTTAAAACTCCTCAACTGATACCGTTAAAAGTCATGAACTGTTATCGTACTGCATGGCTTCGGTACCAAAATTTAGCTAAATTCAAAACTGAATATTGTACCATATATGTTCGGTTGGTACTGGTATGGTACGATATTGGTATACGGTATGAAGCTTCCCATCCCTAAACACAAGTTAACGTATAGTTATCACACACAATGATCAGTAGACCCAAATTACTTTGTTTCGACTCGGTGTGAGTTTTTGTAACATAAACAATCCTTTAACACATGACAAGGCCCATTAAGGCACAACAATATATAGTTTTCACAAACTAGGATCAGTTGACAAAAACTGACTTCTTATGACCCTAGGTAGGTTTGAGTAATCAAAGCAACCCCAAAAAACACATGTTAAAGCGCATTTAGGCTTTGATTGACTTAGTATGATCTAATATAGGTTTGTGTTGTTAAAAGAAACACATTAAGGTCGATTAAGGTCTCAAAGCGAAAAAAATAATGTTTGTCTTGTCAATTCGTCAGTAATTACTGAAGGATTATCGTACAAATGTAAATCCTTTGCTAATCTATGACCAAACATTGAGGGATTACCCAACAGCCTAAAGTAACTATGACTTCGATGGTTGCTTCGTAGGCACGACAATTTTAGGCTAAAAAGAGTAAAAAAAACGTTGCCTACCTCACTTTTCCTTTTCATTTTCCTTTCATCTTCTCCAAAAGCAATCGTCTCCAACCGTCCCCCGCCTTCAATAAACTATTACAACCGCCATCTAGCACCTCCAATCAACCATCCAATCACTAACATAACTGCTTTCCATCCCCAACATCAACCGACATCGTCGCCTACCACAACATAAGTTGATCTCGGATTTTTGATCAGCTCGAAATGGGCTGAAGTTGAATTAGAAACGAGCTCGGGATCAAAATTTGTTAAGTTAGACAAATCTAGCTGAAGTTCTCTTAAGCTAATCGACCCAAGCTCGAGCCTGGCATGACTCTTTTACACACCTATGTATGTCCGGAAGATCACATATATCAAGTAAACCAATGGTTTGGCAGAATCAAACTGTTGATAGAAACTAAGAACACGAAGAAAGAATATTAAACTTGGATACGATTTGATGTATAACTTTGATAATCCTCTGATACAAGAGTAACTAAACAAAACTGCTAACCTTATAATGGAGGAAGAAACCCTATTATATAGCTAGCACTTAGCCTCCCCTTATGGGCTCCTGCCAGCCGACCTGGGCCCACATGGCCTTAGGCGTGGGCATAGCTAGTTAAACTAGCCCAAAACGTTCCACTGTTAACCCGTTAAACCACCGTTAACCCGTTAAACCACCGTTAACTGTTATAAGCATAAACCTATTATACAAACCTTACAATCTCCCATTAGGTTTTTTCTTTTCATGGCTCATTGTTGATGTACTTTCCCATGATCCTCGTTTCTATGGCTCTTAGTTCTCCAGTTTGCAAGTTCATATTAAGGATATACGCGACAACACATGTATACGCTTTAGCACACATTTCATATTTTGGATCCTGCTTGATTAGATTCCTTGATAACATATCAATGTCTTCTCTTTCGAGCCTCATCAAATCTGTTAGACCAGGAAGAACTACTGGAACTCAATCACATACTACTAAATCTCTGCAAGTCACAAAAGTACACATTGGTACAAAACCAGTTGTTGCTAAAACTATTGGTACACAGCCCGGTGCAAAACCAATAGTTGTTGAATCAGCTGTTCCAGAGAAACTAGTAGTTCAATTTTCAAGAAAAAGAAAGCTGGTATTGCAGGATGATCCGGAAGACTCTCCACCACATGCTCCAATATCAAGTGCCATAATCACAAAGGATCCAGTGTCAACAGCAACATTCACTAAATGCTTCAAAGAAAATCTAGTAGTTTCTGAAGATCATCCTCCATCTCCAAGGCTTATCTTGTCCCTGAAACAGCTTTTCTGCTTAAAATTGACAACAAGTTAAGGTTGGAAAAAGCGGCTGTCAAGGAGTTCACTAAGAACCAAGGCAAGATGACTTACAGAAAAGCTTAGTAGATGTATCAAGAATCACATAGGCTCTCCCAAGTCCCACCTTTCAAAAATCACTTAGTTGCTAAATTATTAAAACAAGAAAGTGTTGACTTGTTAAAAAAGAATGTACCTCACTCAGTCAAGAATTTCTATGTATTTCAGAACTGGGATGCCCAAAATGTGTTTGCAAAAGTTGATAGGGTCAAGAAGATGCTTGCTGGTCCGAACATATAGGTGACTCCTCCAAATTGGAAGCTTGGTAAAAGAAAACCAACTCCGGAAGAGGCTGCAAAGACCTTCAAGATGAAGTAAGAGATCATCCATGTAAATTAGGCCCCAAAGAGTTCAATCACAAGATGGAAAGACTCTACTCTTAACAAAGAATACATGGACTACAGAGATGTAAGAAAAAGAAATCATGAGAAGTTTCTACCACCACTATCTTGGGAGAACACAAATATCTACCTTGCTGAAAAGAAGAAGGAGTGTGTTGTTGTTCCTTTCAAACCCTAAGATATCTTCTCTTATAATCCAAAGCTTATAGAAAACTAAGTGAACAATCTTAAAGAAAAGCATGGCTGTGCCAGATGGATTACAAGATTGGATGAGGAAGAGAAAATGATTCTAGTCAACAACAAAGATTGGATGATGAAGAGAAAATGATTCTAGTCAACAACATGCCTGATGTGACACGTGTTTAGAACATCTGAAGATATAGCTATTGGCACTTATAGTGTTGCTCTAGAAGAATCACTATCCACGAGATTTACCACATTAATCAATGGCACACATCAAGGGGTAACAATGCCTTTAAGGCTAGATTCACCAACACCCACTGAAGTCCTAGACTTGCCTCCAATCCTCCCTAACCTAAAAGATGAAGATGATATCCAAGAAATGAATCTGAAACTTGGCATTAAAGGCATGATTAGAGAAAGCCTTGTTGGCATCATCAAATAAGAAAATAAAAGACATGCATTAATAAGTGTGATTTTAGCATCAGTGGATCTATGGGAGATTATTAGAGTTATATATTAGAGTTATATAAGATCTGCTGATGGTGAAAACAAAACCCAAAGGAACCATCCTCCTTGCCTAATGGAATAAGGTTGAAGCTCAACTCAAAGTAGCAGAAGGCCCCCCCCCCCCCCCCCCCCCCCCCCTTGAAAGCTTCTCAAACAACCAACTAAAACAGTTGGAATAAACTACTTCGTCAAAGTACTAAAAGGCAAAGTACAAAGTGTTGGAAAGAAAAAGACTAGTCAACAAGTCAACAACGGAAGACAAAGTGTTGGGTCAACAAATCATAGTTGAAAATAAGTGTTGGTCAACAAAGTCAACACTGAAGATAGAAATACTATATTCCAAAAGTGCTTGGTCACTAAGTCAACGGTTGAAGACAAGTGCTTCTCAAAATAATGTTTAACTTCCTTAGGAATTTATGTTTTCCCATCTTCAACACGGGTGGTTGAAGGAAGGAATGGACCATACATATCTGATCGCCAACATCCGATGTGTTGATGTGATTGAAAGTGGGCCATCCCCCGTTTCCAAATATTGTATCCATTTTAAATTAGCATCGGAGGGTTCGACGATGAATCAATGTTGTGTGGATCATGTTGATTTGAAACCATTCCTGACATTTGAAGAAGTTTTTCAAAAACAATATCAAATGGGTTTTTGAAATTAGTCGAAAGTTCTCAACAATTTATGCAAGATATCAATTGTGATCTTAGAACTGTGTTCTAAATAGATTGTAATATTGAATTTAGAGATCCAGCCCTTATACCAATTTGAGATCTAAGGGTGTGTTTTGATCAACGAAACAGTGATAATTCATGTTTATGAGAATTAATGAAGCAAAATAATAAAAATCAAATACATAGAACAATGTAAAAAAAAACTCATCACATATTCTCATTTCATCAAATCAAGTGTTTATAGATGCATACTCTCCCTCAACTAATGATCTCACAATTGTATTTCAATCTAAGAGCAGCTAATTGATAGATCACGACCATATCATGATCTATTTATATCACGTAAAAATCGACCTCTAAAACAACTGTCCTATAAAACAACTATCATCTAAGACAGACAGTTGTTCCTTCAGCTGCAGTTCTTCTTAGCAGTTCTTTCAACACATGATTCAAAGCTTTATCAACTGTGAAGAACAACTGTTTGTAACCAGTTGTTTAGTTTTGGCTGTTCAGTTCCTTCAGGATTCAACAGTCTATGATGTGTTAAGATTGGTTTTGTATTTCTTTATATATTACTGTATTTTGATTTTAAATAGGTAAATAAGATTAAAATGCACACAATCTAGGATTAATAAGCCCATTTAATGGTAATTAGTAGTAGGTGAAGGATTCAAATCATGTAAGATGTACCTATATATAAGAGTATTTTAGTGTATGTTAATTAGCTTGCCATTATATTATTATACATATTAAAACAAAGTTTCTATGAACAGTACACAAAATATTTTTAGGGAAATTGGCCTGTAATAATCCCATCTAAACCTTATTGGTCATTAGTAATCCCATCTCAAAATATTCCCCCTACCAGTCTCACCTTTCACCTATTTTTCCTACAATGGTCCCCCGTTAAAAAACTTAACGGAGTTAAGTTTTTTTTCCAAATTACAAATAGATTTTTTAGGGCTTTGGATTAGAACGACGATACGAGTCCATTGATGTAAAACTTGCCTCGAAATGGTGCTCCAAACGATGAAAACGGCGCTTCAATTCGGGTATTTAAATTTCCAATTAACCAAAATCAAGTTACTTGGAGCACCATTTCGAAGTAAGTTTTACATCAATGGACTCGTATCGTTGTTATTGTTCTGATTAAAAGCCCTAAAAAATTTGTTTGCAATTTGGAAAAAAAACTTAACTCCGTTAAGTTTTTTTAACGGGAGACCATTGTAGGAAAAATAGGTGAAATGTGGGACTAGTGGGGGAATATTCTGAAGTGGGATTATTAATGGCCAATAAAGTCTAGGTGAGATTATTACAGGTCAATTTCCCATATTTTTATAATATTATTTATCATTTTGATTATTTCATTATTTTATTACTTAATTGATTTCATTAAGTATATAACATTTATGAATTTGGTGAAGAGTAGTTCATCTACTTTAGGTCAAATCAAATTATGATTTTGTACCCGCTTTAAAATTATGATTTTGCCATTTGTTTAAAATTACGTTTTTACCTCCAGTTCAAAATAAAATTATGCTTTTGCCCCAGTTAAAAATTATAATTTTGCCCTCGGTTCAAAATTACGATTTTGCCCCATTTAAATTTACAGTTTCGCCATTAGTTTTGTTTTGTTCCTCCCAACTAAATTACCATTTTGCCATCAATTTAAATATACATTTTTGTAATCGTTTTTGTTTGCTTTCCCAGTAAAATTACGATTTTGCCCCCAGTGTATAACTACAGACACAAGATGGGGGGAATAGTGTCAGGAAGCTGCATGACACTCCCCGATTGGCCCAACCAATTTACGATTTTATCCCCGCTTTAAAGTTACTATTTTGCCATCAGTTCAAAATTACGTTTTTACCCTTAGTTAAAAATAAAATTATGCTTTCGCCCCCAACTAAAAATTACCATTTTGCCCTCGATTCAAAAGTACGATTTTGACCCGTTTAAATTTATAGTTTTGCCATTTGTTTTGTTTTTTCCCCCACTCAGCCAAATTACAATTTTTCCCTCAATCTAAATTTACATTTTTGCCATCGTTTTCCTTTATTTTCCCAGTCAAATTACAATTTTGACCCCAATGTAAAATTACAGTGATTCCATCGTTTTAGTTTTTTTTTTTTTACCAAAACTATAGTAGTGCTTTGTTTTAATTGTTTGACTCGGTGTAATTTATATTATTCCCCAGTTTAAAAATATTGTTTTTCTATCGTTTTCGTTTTTCTTAAGCAAAAGTATGATAGTGTTTTAATTTAATTCGTTTACTCGATGTAATTTTTTGAGATCGTGTTATAAGTAGTATGTACAAGTAATCGAAACACAGACGGAGATATTATGAGAGAGAAATATTCGACTAAGTGCCCCGCAACGCGAGCTGGGCAAAATCTAGTTCAAATAATAAATAAATAAATTGTAAGACAAATTTGGAACCAATCACAAGGATTATTATTTTTAATTAACTCCTTGAAAAATATGGATAAAAGTAGTCTTATATTTTTATAAAAGGGACATTGGATTTAAATAATCTCAACTTTCTTAATTTGGCCGATAATAATCCAAATTCAGTTATTTTCCGATAATAATCCGAACTAGTTATTTTTTCGATAATAATCCGAACTGTTCTACTTTTGGCCGATAATAGCCTGTGTTAAAAATAGCTTAACGGAGTTAAGTTTTTTTTTCGAATTAAAAACCGATATTTTAGGCTTTTGATTAGAACGAGCATACGAGTTGATTGATGTAAATTTACCTCGAAATACTACTGCCCCAAACGACGAAAACAATGCTTCAATTCGGGTGTTTAAACTTCAAATTAACAAAAATCAAGCCGTTTGTAGCACCGTTTCGACGTAAGTTTTACATAAATCGACTCGTGTCCTCGTTCTAATCAAAATCCCTAAAACATTGGTTTGTAATTAGGAATAAGACTTAACTCCGTTAAGCATTTTTTAACGACAGACTATTATCGGCCAAAAGTAAACCAGTTCGGATTATTATCAACCAATTGAGAAAGTTGGATTATTTAAATCCAATTTGCGTTTATAGAAAAGTGAAAGCATGAAAGAGATCAATTTGGTTTCTTTCAAAGAATCTTTGGAAATCTGAATAAAAGTGATTGTAGTCGTTAGGATATTACATCTTATGTTTTCTATTTAATATTATCAAACGTGTGTTTTTATATGTTTTGGAAAAAAATGGAAATAATCATTAAAATATATTAAAATAAAATATATTGAGGCCATTTGTCATTAGCTTAGTCACGTTATTGCCACCTGCCAACTCTTCAGGATCAACCACTTGGCGAAGCATAGTGGGGGCGGGAAGGGGCGGCCGACCCCCCGAACTTTTCGCTCAGTAGTGGAGAGTTTGTAGTTTTCGTATAGAAATTTTGGCTATATATGTTTTCGACCCCATGTTTTATAGAAAGTTTTTTGTATATACGTTTTCGACCCCCGATCAGAAATCTCAAGCTTCGCCACTGCACTTCAAGAATCGAAATGCTATCCGACCCAAAATATTTGTCGGGAAGTCTCAGTAAACCTAGCCAAGGGGTCTCAATCACGGATTAACGATAAACTATCAACCATGGTTTTCCCATTCGTAGGACAACTGGGCCTGTTTCTTAGTTCATCTCAACTACACTATCATGTTTGGTCGACTCCATCAACCACCATCATAATAAAAAATATCCCGATAAGTAAGGCCTAATTCTTTGTCATTATTTAGAATTTAAGCTTTTACGCTTGTATCAAATTAGAATGGAATATGCATTCGTTATATTTTAGGTATACTTCAAAGAAATCATAGTGGTACTTATGACTTTCTCTACCTACCAATCTATTTCAAGGTAAAAACATGTACATACATAACATATATATACGTATTATATATATATATATATATATATATAGAGTATGAGTTGGGTGGAAAGTGGGTTTTTCCTAGAAAGTCTAGGAAGCAATCAGAATACGACATGTGGCATTGAAGATTTTTAATTAGAAGGGCAATTGTGTACTTTCACATTCTATTTTTATTTTTGGAATTTATCTTCATTAACTAACTATCCATGTCCATAATTGTAACCGTTTTTCTCCATGATTTTTGGAATAAATTGTTTTCGAAATCTAAACCAATCGCACATTCCATTGTTCAGAAGATTACTGGAAATTATCAGCATGTTCTTGGTGCTGTGTTTTAACAGTTTACAGGGCTAAAGTCAATTTTTTTATAGATCCCATAATATAAAGGTGGTTTTGTAATTGGCAGATTATTGTTTTGTAATATGCTTGCTGTTAAAACACAGCGTCAAGAAATCCTCCAGCATTACCAGCATGGATGGTAAAACACAGCGTATGAATCTGCTTGCTGTTAAAACACAACTGTATGAATCTGAATGCTAAAACACAACTGTATGAATCTGCTTGCTGTTAAAACACAACTGTATGAATCTGAATGCTAAAACACCACTGTATGAATCTGCTTGTATGAATCTGAATGCTAAAACACAACTATATGAATCTGCTTGCTGTAAAAACACAATTGTATGAATCTGAATGCTAAAACACAACTGTATGAATCTTCTTGCTGCTAAAACACAACTGTATTAATTTGCTTGCTGTTAAAACACATCGTCAAGAAAACGGAGATGATACGAACAGTATTTGAATGGTGATGATGAACTCGGAGATGGTGGAGATGGAGAAGTGTTTTAATTTGATCTGGTGCTCTCCATCCTTCCTTTCTAAAGTTATCTTCTTCCATGATTGTAGTTATTTTTGGTAGGGATTGGGGTTTCGAAGATGGGTTTGGAGAGAGAGAGGGAAAATAGCTTGAAATTAGGGACTGGGTTTGACTGACGGTTATCTAATTGATTTAAAACACGATATATTGACAAAATTGCCCCTATTCTTTTAAAACAATGAATTAAATAAACTAAAAAATTACAAGATTGCCATTGACTTCATCTTAACCATTAAACACACCCATTGGATGGCCGAGATCGCTTCCTAGACTTTCTAGGAAAAACACACTTTCCGCAGGATCCCTACTATATATATATATATATATATATATATGGAGCCGCTAAAATAAGAACCACCCACAGTTGTAAGAACCGCGAGAACCACTCTCCACCAATCATATTCAGCCAACAAAAGGGGTATTTTATTTGTGTTTTTTGATATTTGGGGGTTGTTTTGTGTTATTTGATTTATGTGGGTTTTTTGTGTGTTTGCCCAAAGTGATTATGGGGTTTGCAAATGTGATTCTGGGGGGTGCAAAAAGTGATTCTGTTTTTGGGGATTCTCCGGCGATTTGATTTGTGTTTTTGATATGGGGGGTTGAGTTGGCTGTGATGATTCGAAACAATTTACCGACCATTGATGACGATGGCGCGGCGAGGATGGCGGAGGGCAGGTTTTCGAACCCTGCAACCCCACTTTTGAAGCCATTTTTTTCATTGGAAACTCTGAGCCAAACTCCCTTTTTTTTCCAGGTCGTAAAAAAAAGGCCCGTAAAAACGGGGCGTAAAAATGTCGCGTAAAAAACGGCGACGTAAAAAAGTTTAAAACCGAGGCGTAAAAAAAAGTTTTAAAACCCGCGTGTAAAAAAAGTTTAAAACCGGCGTAAAAAATGGGGCGTAAAAAACGAGGGGGCGAAAAAACATTTTTAAAACCGGGTCGTAAAAAAACGGCGTGTAATTACGGACGTAAAAAACGGGGCGTAAGAAAAGTTTAAAACCGTGGCGAAAAAAAGTTTTAAAACCCGAACGTAAAAAAAGTTTAAAACCGGCGTAAAAAATGGGGCGTAAAAAACGGGGGGGGGGGGGGGGGGTATTTTAAAACCGGGTCGTAAAAAAAGGCGCGTAATTACGGACGTAAAATCGTAAGACGTAAGACGTAAAATGTAAAACGTAAAAAGTTTTTCGTAAATCGTAAAAAGTTTTAGGTAAAACGTAAAATCGTAAAAAAAATTTAGTAAAACGTAAAAAGTTTTACGTAAAACGTAAAAAACCGACGCGTAAAACGTAAAAAATGTTAACGTAAAAAACCGGCGCGTAAAACGTAAAAAACCGGCGCGTAAAACGTAAATAGCGTTAACGTAAAAATGGCGTTAAAAAAGTTAACGTAAAAACCGGGCGCGTAAAACGTAAAAAAAATCGGGCGCGTAAAACGTAAAAAAAAACGTTAACGTAAAAAAAAACCGGGCGCGTAAAAACCGGCGCGTAAAACGTAAAAAACCGGCGCGTAAAACGTAAAAAAACGGCGCGTAAAACGTAAATAACGTTAACGTAAAAACCGGGCGTAAAAAAACGGCTCTTCAAAACGTTTTTTTTAAACAAATCTTAAAAAAAATTATTATAAAAATCTGATTTCAAAAAATTATTTAACAAAAAACTCTATTTCTTAATAAAAAATAAATTAAGACAAAAGGTAATAAATGAATAGGACAAAAAAAGACAATTAAATATAATATATATAAAAAGACAAAAAAAGTAACTTTACCTAAATACCCTTTTGAATTAAAATATTAAAGACATAATAAGACAAAAAATACTTAATATTATTTTTAAATACTTTTAATCTCATCCATCCATCATCTTGATCTAATGGCTAGAAAGTGGTTCGCGCGATTCTTACAACTGGAGGTGGTTCTCATTTTGGCGGTCCCCTATATAGGGAGCCGCTAAAATAGGAACCACCCCCAGTTGTAAGAACCGCGAGAACCACTTTCAACCAATCAACCCAAAGGGTATTATGGTCATTTACCCCATATGTCTAATCTTTCTATCTCTCTTCATTAATTGTAGCAGGTTTATCTCTCCTCTCTCTTTAAATCTTCTCTTTCATGCTTTATCCCCATTTTCATCTGTCTTCATCGAGAAGAACCCACCCCCCTCCGTCTCCACAGTAATTTCCGGCCACCCAACTGTCGTGGCGATGTGTGATGCCGGTGGTTCAGTTCTTCAGTGGTGGTGGAACACGAAGAGAGAGACAAAGGTAGCGATATTTCTTTGTGTCTCTGTTTTTTGGGGTTTTGTTTGATGTTTTTTGGTTCTGTATTTTTGATGTTGTTTGATGTTTTTTTTGGTTCTGATCTTGACGTTTTTTGGCGGCGGTGGCTGGTGAAGGGGGATTGTTGTGATGGGTTAGGGGGCGGTGTGTCGGTGGCGGCGGCGGAGGTGAATGATGGGTGGAAGGGTGGGGTGAGGAGGGGTGTCTCTGTTTTGGTGGGTTGCTTGATGTTTTTGGTTCGGTTCTTGACGTTGTTTGATGTTTGAATGTTTTTTGGATCTGGATACAGGTTCCTTGAATGATCCATTTGTATTCTTTGATTATGTGGGTTTTGATCGGTTTGGATCTGGATACAGGTTTGAATATGTTTGAATGATGTTCTTGTTCCTTTTGAATGTTTAAATCGGTTGAATCTGGTGCCTTATTGAATCGGCGGTGATGATGAAAAAAAAAACTAACGATGGCGCAGCAAGGATGGTGGAGGGTAGGTTTTTGAACCTGCAACCCCACTTTGCAGCCTCTGATTATCGAAAAATCTGAGCCAAAACTTCGTTTTTTTTTTCAAGAATCCGCTCGTTCTTTTGTTTTTTGTTTGTTGGGTTTTTTTTTTTTGAGGCGTCGATGATGATATCAAACTAACTGAGACACCTCCCGAGTGTGCGATTTTCTGGGTGCGTTTGGTTTTGCGTAAAAACGTTTTTGTAAAAAAAAAAAGTTTTGTAAAAAAAAAAGTTAAACCGTAAACTTTTTAACGTAAAATGTAAAAACGTAAAAAGTTTTTCGTAAAACGTAAAAAGTTTTAGGTAAAACGTAAATCGTAAATTTTTTTTTAGTAAAACGTAAAAAACCGGCGCGTAAAATGTAAAAACGTAAAAAATGTTAACGTAAAAAACCGGCGCGTAAAACGTAAAAAAACGTTAGTAAAACATAAAAAAACGTTAACGTAAAAAACCGGCGCGTAAAACGTAAATAACGTTAACGTAAAAACGGCGTTAAAAAATTCAACGTAAAAACCAGGCGCGTAAAACGTAAAAAAAACCGGGCGCGTAAAACGTAAAAAAAAACGTTAACGTAAAAAGACGTTAACGTAAAAAAAACCGGGCGCGTAAAACATAAAAAAACGTTAACCTAAAAAACGTTAACCTAAAAAACGGCGCGTAAAATGTAAAAAAACGTTAACGTAAAAAAACGGCGCGTAAAACATACATATCGTTAACGTAAATAACGTTAACGTAAAAACCGGGCGTAAAAAAAACGGCTCTTCAAAACGTTTTTTTAAACAAATCTTAAAAAATTATCATAAAAATCTGATTTCAAAAAATTATTTAATAAAAAATATGTTTCTTAATAAAAAATAAATTAAGACAAAAGGTAATTAATGAATAGGACAAAAAAAGACAATTAAAAATAATATATATAAAAAGACAAAAAAAAACAATTTTACTTATTTACCCTTTTGGATTAAAATATTAAAGACATAATAAGACAAAATCAATTTATATTAATTTTAACTACTTTTAATCTTTTCCATCCATCTTATTGATCTAATGGCTAGAAAGTGGTTCTCGTGGTTCTTACAACTGGAGTTAGTTTTCATTTTAGTGATCCCCTATATATATATATAGGGTAGGGGGTAAGATCAAATAAAAAGTTTATTTAGCATAAGTAGGATGAGAAGGATTCTTAACCATTCATTTTCAAATCAGTGGTTAAGATGAAAGTGTAGGAGAAAGGAGGAGTGCAAGGATATCTTGGAAAAATCCTATTTATAGACTTTCTCTCACCACATGCAAGGCACATGTGTTGTATTTCTATGTTGTATAACATTTTTTTTGTGCTGAATTTTTGTACTATATTTTTGTGCTAAATTTTTTTGTCTTAATTTTTTCTCAATTTTTTGTGCTGGATTTTTTTGCAGTACATTTTTTGCTGAATTTTTTTGTGCGATATTTTTTTGTACTAGATTTTTTTGTGCTATATTTTTTTACTAGATTTTTTTGTTGTATTTTGAAAAAATAAAAGGGGTGTCACATGTCATTTTCACTCCTATTTAAAAGAACCAAAATGCCCTTTATTCCTTCTTATTAGGAGTGCCACATGTTATCATCACAATCCTTCTTAGGTTACTTAGGCAAAATCCACTTTTTAGTGGATCCTTCCCCTAGGGTAGGGTTATAGAGTGAACAACCTCCCAAGAGTGAACTGTGTGAACTGATCATAGCCCTTGATCATCTTTTCTGTTGAAAATAATAGGATGGTAATTATACATTAAGTTGTTGTTAATTATTTATTTTAATTAATTAATGGAAGTTACACTTTCCTATTTTTTGTGATTACTCAAAATCAAAATATCTTTTAAATTTAAACAAGATGTATATCATAATCACCATTTAAAAAAGCCAGATTTTTTTTAAATCCAGCAGTTCTTCGTCGATAAAAAACCCAGATTTCGAAGTACACATGTGTATCTAAATTTCGATTACGTACACTGATGCATGAATCCCGAAGTACACATGTGTATTTAAATTTAATAGACCTATGTACAGACATATAACCAGGCTACACCCAATTTAGACAGGTGTATACACAGTTTATACCCATTTGCATAAGCAGAGTACACATGTGTACACGGACCTGAAACACATAACTGCTACTATACAATGTGTAACCCCATTTGCATAAACAGAGTACACATGTGTACACCAACCTGAAACACAAAACTAAACCCTAACATATTCAGCATCATCACATTCATCCACTCCGGTCATCGTCTCCGATCATCATCTCTGATGCATGTGAAGTGTTGTATAGATTTAATGTATATTTTAAGCCTTTTTACACTTTTTTAACCAAGTTTTAAATTTATAAAACACGATATTTACTAACACTAAACACACATATGGGCAAGTGCACCCATCGTGAGCGTAGTATAGTGTTGATAAGATACCGAGGTCGTCCAAGGACACAAGAGCTTTTAGTACCGGTTTATCCTCAACGTCTAATCAAATCAAAAGTTAGAAAAAAGGTTTTTAAACAAGAAAAATAAAACTAACTAAAATGCTGAAAAGTAAAATAAAATAAAAACAGATAGACAAGATAAATCACTTGGATCCGACTCGTGTGTAGTGTAACCTTTGATTATTTCCGCACTTTTGCACTTTTTAAGAGATTATCTTAGTTATTGTAGTAGGCTCCTCTTTTGAAGGTGACGTTACCCTCAACCCAGTAGTTTGAGTCAGCAAGGATACAATCCAAAAGGGTCGGATTATTGAAAGATAATTAATTAAGTTATTAATGCATAATGTGGTAGGCCCCTCTTTTGAAGGTGACGTTACCCTCGGCTAAGTAGTCTGAGTCAGCAGGGATACAGTCCTAAATAGCCGGGTTAAAGTTTTAATAGTAGCTTACATATGAGGGGATCAAAGAGTTTGGACCCCCGCCATCCAATACCGGTGGGTATTGAAGGAGGTCCTACTAAATTTGACCCAGGTCCTTGCAGGATCTATACACTGAACAAGGCAAGACTCTTACCAAATCGTTCCCTTAACCCCCGACCAGGTAGCCAACATATCTCCATATAGACCGTGGAGATATGAATGGTGAAAATCTTTTATTTTATATAGACAGTAAAATAATGCCATGACACCACGGACAAACGATAAGGAAGAATCACCTTCAACATAAGAAACTAGTTATTAAAGTCATTAATACATAACCAAATAAAAAGTGCGAAAAGATTAAAAATAAAAAGTATTACACTAAACACTTGTCTTCACCAAATGATGTAAGATACTTAGGAAAACATGGCCTTCGATTGTCAAGAACTCTTACGATCATTCTTGGATCCCGAGACAACTCACACACTCTATGATGGATGATGGATGATGGTGGTGGATGATGGTGTTGTGATGGTGGTGGAGGGTGGGTGAAGTGTGAGAGATGTGGTGTTCCAAGGGATGGTTTGCAAATGAGCCAAGCACCCCTATTTATAGCCTAAACAGCAGCTCGGGCACGGCCCCGTGTCCACCCTCCTTCTCTTTCTTCATTAATTGCAGTTTGTCTGCATTAGTTGACCACGCCCCCATGTCCGCTGGGCACGACCCCGTGTGCAGAAGCGTATCTGTACTATCAAGATTTCCCCAGATTCTGCGAATCTTAGAGTTGACCATGGCCCCGTGTCCGCTGGGCACGCCCCCGTGGTGGGTGATAGAAGCTTCTACAGCTTTGTCTTTTCTGCAGACACTTGGGCACGCCCCCGTGCTCACTGAGCACGGGGTGTGTTCAGCCTTCTGTTTTCTTGTTTTGCTTAGGAAGATGCTGTCGGGGGGTCGGACATGCCACGTTTATCCATTTTCTTGTATTTTTGTTAGATTTAGCTGCCTTTTTGTTTCTTTTGTTCATTTGAGCTCATTTAATCCTGAAAATACAAAAGGAAGACAAAAACACACTTTTTCCAACATTAGTACTAAAAAAGGGTTAGTTTTATGCCTCATTTGATGTAATTTATATGATGCATTTTGCACACATCAAATACCCTCACACTTGAATCTTTGCTTGTCCTCAAGCAAAACTCTTTATAATGTGGCTTTACACTCCCAAATGGAATGGGTAGAAGAGAAGGTTTTTGGGCTTGTCATAGAGTGTCGGGATTTCCAATATTCTTTATTAAGTTTTATTTTTATTTATTTACAGTCCTATTCGTCATGATTTATTTAAAACATTACATAAGATAAATTACTTATTAGGGCATAACATGCCCTTTTAAAATTCAATTTATATACAAGTTCACATACCTCACGGGGGATCACTCAACACTCGGCCGAAGATATATTTTAGTGAATCACTCGAGAGCGGCATGGAACTTACTCCTACCATACGCTTACCAAGCATTCAATCCTCCTCCTTTTTAACTATACACCTTTGTAAATATCAAGAGGACTTTTGGGGTGAAGGGTTAGGTTTGGGTTAAAGGTAGGTGGTTGGGTTAGTGGTTAGTAGAAAAGGGCGAAAAGGCGTAAAAAGCGTCGTTTTTTTTTTGCAAAAGATATTGTTTTTGTGACTTTTTATTCCAATGAAGTATTCTTCAAACAAGCCTTCTTTTGATGAGTTTTGTTTGTTTATTGCAAACTTCATTTTTCTTTTCTTCTTTATCAAAATATATATATTTTTTTAACATAAGAGAGTCACACAAAAACCTAGCTTTGTTACTAAAATAAAGAGTTTAAAATAAAAAAGGGTTTTGGTGGGTAAAATGGTGTTTGTTTTGGGTTAAGAAATGAAAAAGGTTTAGACTCAAAGGGGTTAGCTAGGGGGATTTTGGGTAGGTGGTAAAAAAAAAGAAAAATAATGGTGTAGAAATAAAAAGTGGTTAGTCCTAATGCCTCCATCATTTACTTACTCGGGTTTAAGTTGGTAAGGACCGAGAATGCATCGTCGTGACAAGTTCTAGAGTCGTAAGAACCAAACGGCTATTCACACAAGAAATGAAAAATGAGCATTTAGTTTAAAGATGTGTATTTGTATGCTCAATAAAGGCTCAAAACTCACTTTTTGTGGGAATGGGTTTTTATGTGATCAATTATATATAATCAAATTTTAACTAGGTTTGTCATGCCGTTTCATAATTTTCTTATGTTGGTTCATTTTATCACGACGCAATCGATTGTAAATTTGTAAAAATATAACATTTTTAGAACTTGAAATTCCCAAATTAAACCTAGACAAGTAAAAAAATGAAATTTTTTGAAAAAAAAAATTGGGGTGATTAGCGGTTCCAATAGAGTTTTGTGTAAGGCTTGTGATTAGGACTTGCAAGATTCAAGGTTTTAGCATCCCCCCATACTTAAATTACACATTGTCATCAATGTGTCGCAAAAATAAGTTTTTAGGTTGATTGAATGTGTAAAAAGGTGTGAAAAAGCAAAAAATTATGTTACTGGTCGTCTGGACACGACCTCGTGGTGTCCGGGCACGGCCCCGTGTTCAGATCGCCAGTAACAAAAATGAGTAAAAAGAAACAGAAGCTTGGGCACGGGGGCGTGTTGGGTGGGCACGGGGGCGTGTTGCTTGAGCACGGCCCGTGTCCAGTTACCTGAACTGGGCATTTTCTGCAGACGGCTGGGCACGGGGCGTGTTGGGTGAGCACGACCCCGTGCTGAACTTGCTGTAATGAAGAAAAATTTGTCGGGTGATCCTGTTTTTGTGCATGGGGTGCTGGTGCAAGTTTCCCTTAGTATCCTTCACCATCCTGAGTGTGTTTTATTCCTGAAAATTAAAACTAAACTCGAAAACATAAAAATTAATCTAAACTAAGCTAATGATAGTTCCGCGGAATGCCTCCGTGGTGCGCCACGTTTATAAGGGTCCTTGGCTAGACCCAAAGCCTGGTCATCTGTCACCCAAGTGGGACATTTTGCATCCCATGCTACACCGTCGGAGAACATCATCCAAACTTGAGTCAATGACCTTCATGTAGTTGACTGGGTCGTCGTCTTCTACTCTTTTTCCAACTCCAAACTTCATTTCCTCGTCCCCGATCTTCAGTGTTAGTGTTCCATCATTCATATCTACCACTGCTTGGGCCGTAGCTAGGAATGGCCTTCCTAGGATGAGTAGTACTTCGACATCTTCCTCCATATCTAGTATGATAAAGTCGGCCGGAAAGACAAATTCGCCGACTTTGAGTAATAGATTTTCAGCGACACCTTGTGGATTTTTGACGGATCTATCGGCGAGTTGTATGCTTATTTTTGTAGGGCTTGTTTTCCCTAAGCCGAGTCGGTTGAAAATTGATGAAGGCATGAGGTTGATGCTTGCCCCGAGATCGGCTAGTGCATTATGAATAGGGGATTCCCCAATCGAGCAAGGAATTGTGAAGCTTCCGGGGTCAAGCTTTTTTTGCGGGAGTTTGTTGAGTAGTAAGGCGGAGCATTCTTCGCCTAAGTTAACTAATTGCAGTGATTCAATTTTCCTTTTATGAGTGAGGAAGTCCCTCATGAATTTGGAATATTTAGGCTTTTGAGTTAGGACTTCGATAAATGGAATATTAACATGCAATTGTTTTAGTAAATTTTCGAACTTTGTGAATTGCTCATCGGTCTTTTGACGAATTAACCGACCGAGGTATGGAACCGGAGGAGTCTTAGTGGGCTCTTGAGTTGGTGGAGAAGCCTTCTCTTGTTGGAGCGTTGGTGGAGTTGTGGTTTGGCTAGAATGGCTTCTTTCAGTTGGTGGTAATGGAGCCTCCTCGGGACCCACGGTACGGTTTCTCAATGTGATGAGATGTACTTGTGCCTTTGGGTTGGTTTCGGTATTGCTCGGTAACGCGCCTTGTGGTCTCTCGGAGAAATTTTGAGCTATTTGATTTAATTTTTTTTCAATGTTATGAATGCTAGCTTGTAGATTTCTAAAATTCGATTCCATTTGTTGAAATTGATCCGAGTTTTTCTTTTCGGTGTCGGAGATGAGGCGAGATACAGTATCTTCAAGCCTTTCTCGTCCACCTTGTTGTTGAGAGAAATTTTGTGACTCGATTCTTGGTTGTTGAAAGTTTGTTCGTTGGTTTAGATTTTGTTGGTTACTACCATTGCTGGGTTCTCTCCAACCAAGGTTAGGGTGGTTACGCCATCCTTGGTTGTAGGTACCTGTTGGAGGACCCGACGGCCTAGGTCTATTATCAATGTAGTTTACCGTTACCGTTTGATCATCTAATTCTTTCATACAACTCCAATTTTCATGTGGCCCACCACACCCATCACAAGCCATAACCGAGACCGTCTTTGTCATTTCTAACTTTTTGATTTTTGAAGAAAGGGCCTTGATTTGGGCTTGTAAAGAAGTGTTTTCGTCAACCTTATGGGTGCCCGGGGCAATAGATTTATTACCTCGGGGAGTGTGCCACTGGAAATTGTTTTGAGCAATTTCCTCAATTTGATTATAAATTTCATTTGAGCGACGATTACCTAAAAGTCCCCCGGAGCTAGAGTCAAGTGTTTGTCTTGTGTGTGGCAACAACCCATTGTAGAAAGTGGATACTTGTTGCCATAACGCAAGGCCGTGATGAGGACACTTTCTTAATAGCTCCTTGAACCTTTCCCAAGTTTCATATACGGATTCCCCATCCTCTTGTGAATATGTATTAATTTCAGTCATTAGTTTAGCCGTTTTAGCAGGAGGGAAATACTTATATAGAAACTTTTGGGCTAGTTCATCCCAGATGTTTACCGAACCAACTGGGAGGGTGTTAAGCCAAGCCTTAGCTCGGTCTTTTAGTGAAAATGGAAACATTTGAAGGCGTATGGCGTCGTTTGATGCTCCATTGATCCGAAAGGTATCACATATTTCTAGGAAATTAGTAATATGTAGATGGGGATCCTCGTCTGCAAGCCCATGGAAGGTTGCGGAGTTTTGAAGCATTTGTATCAAATGCGGTCGAAGTTCGAAGTTGTTGGCTTCGACATTCGGTGCATTGATAGCGGCGCCGAGATTACCTACGGTGGGTCGTAGATAATCCATGAGGGTACGTTGGTCTGCCATTTGAAGTGGGTCCCCCGAAACTTTCTCTTGGTTTTTAGCTTTAAGTCTTTTTCTGAGAAAGCGTTCGAGTTCTTCTAGAGGTTCTTTTATGTCTCTACTAGAACTGGAGCTTATACACTACGTAGAAAGTTCAGATGTGGCGCCTGGATTCCAAGTCCTGCAATAAAAACAGAAAAGAACGTTGGTCAGAAGCTTCACCACGGCCCCGTGCTCAGATGAACACGGCCTGTGGTCGGAGATACAGTAATTGTTTTCCGGATCCCTGTTACTTGGGAGTTCGACACGGCCCCGTGTTGCACTGACACGGCCCCGTGCTCAACTCTCTGTAACTCAGAAAATAAAAACTGCCAGTAATAATGATGGGCACGGCCCGTGTCCGACCAGGCACGGCCTGTGCTGAGCTCTGCAGAAACTGAAAAATTAAGAAAATCCTAAAAAAAACAGAAAAATCAGAAAAAACGATTAGGCCGTTGATTCCTAACTGTCGTAAAATCCTTGTGTCCCCGGCAACGGCGCCAAAAACTTGATGCGTGTGAAGTGTCGTATAGATTTAATGTATATTTTAAGCCCTTTTACACTTTTTAGCCAAGTTTTAAATTTATAAAACACGATATTTACTAACACTAAACACACATATGGGCAAGTGCACCCATCGTGAGCGTAGTATAGTGTTGGTAAGATACCGAGGTCGTCCAAGGACACAAGAGCTTTTAGTACCGGTTTATCCTCAACGTCTAATCAAATCAAAAGTTAGAAAAAAGGTTTTTAAAAAAGAAAAATAAAACTAACTAAAATGCTGAAAATTAAAATAAAATAAAAACAGAGAGACAAGATGAATCACTTGGATCTGACTCGTGTGTAGTGTAACCTTTGATTATTTCCACACTTTTGCACTTTTTAAGAGATTATCTTAGTTATTGTAGTAGGCCCCTCTTTTGAAGGTGACGTTACCCTCAACCCAGTAGTTTGAGTCAGCAAGGATACAATACTAAAGGGTCGGATTATTGAAAGATAATTAATTAAGTTATTAATGCATAATGTGGTAGGCCCCTCTTTTGAAGGTGACGTTACCCCCGGCTAAGTAGTCTGAGTCAGCAGGGATACAGTCCTAAATAGCTGGGTTAAAGTTTTAATAGTAGCTTACATATGAGGGGATCAAAGAGTTTGGACCCCCGCCATCCAATACCGGTGGGTATCGAAGGAGGTCCTACTAAATTTGACCCGGGTCCTTGCAGGATCTATACACTGAACAAGGCAAGACTCTTACCAAACCGTTCTCTTAACCCCCGACCAGGTAGCCAACATATCTCCATATAGACCGTGGAGATATGAATGGTGAAAATCTTTTATTTTATATAGACAGTAAAATAATGCCAAGACACCACGGACAAACGATAAGGAAGAATCACCTTCAACATAAGAAACTAGTTATTAAAGTCATTAATACATAACCAAATAAAAAGTGCGAAAAGATTAAAAATAAAAAGTATTACACTAAACACTTGTCTTCACCAAGTGATGTAAGAGACTTAGGCAAACATGGCCTTCGATTGTCAAGAACTCTTACGATCAATCTTGGACCCCGAGACAACTCACACACTCTATGATGGATGATGGATGATGGTGTTATAATGGTGGTGGAGGGTGGGTGAAGTGTGAGAGAGGTGGTGTGCCAAGCGATGGTTTGCAAATGAGCCAAGGACCCCTATTTATAGCCTGAACAGCAGCTCGGGCATGGCCCCATGTCCATTGGCACGGCCCCGTGTCCACCCTCCTTCTCTTTCTTCATTAATTGCAGTTTGTCTGCGTTAGTTGACCACGCCCCCATGTCCGCTGGGCATGACCCCGTGTGCAGAAGCGTATCTGTACTATCAAGATTTCCCCAGATTATGCGAATCTTAGAGTTGACCATGGCCCCGTGTCCGTTGGGCACTCCCCCGTGGTGGGTGATAGAAGCTTCTACAGCTTTCTCTTTTCTGCAGACACTTGGGCACGCCCCCGTGCTCACTGAGCACGGGGCATGTTCAGCCTTCTGTTTTCTTGTTTTGCTTGAGAAGATGTTGTCGGGGGGTCGGTGTAACAACCCTCGGTAAAACCAACACCCTCATAATATTTCCGACACCTTAGTATACTGTAAAATGTCCCAATATGTCTTATATTACACCCCGTATGTGAAAACCGAGCCCGAAATATATTATAGTTTATAAAATAAAGTAAAAACATGAAATATTGAGTTGAGGCGGGCCGCGTAGACCCACCCCAACATCTCACACGGGCGGTATCAAGGGTGGAACCAGACTTCGCTGATTCCTTTAGTTCAAGCGGGCCGCGTAAGCTTAAGCTTACATTGACGCGGGCCGTGAGAGACCTACAACGCGGAGACACCAGATGCCGATACGTGTCGACATCGTGTCGAGCCTAGTAGATGACCGGGACAAGCTATTATGTTGACCAGGGTTGACGCGGGCCGCGTAACCCTGGCGTGTGATTTACGCGGGCCGCGTAACCCTGGCGTGTGATTTACGCGGGCCGCGTGAAGGTCGGGTTTTGCAACTATAAATAAAACGCATCAGTTTTCGTTTTCCGTCGCTCACAATTCAATTCTCAAATCTCAAATTCTGTAGAAGAGTTATTATAGACGGGTATTATACCCCTAATTAGCGAGGTTCTGCTCCGTTGTAAGTATTATAACCCCAGTTTCGTAATAGTTACGCTGCCCGATTGATTTAGGGTTCCGTAACAACTGTCGTGGTTCTGCCCGACGTAGTTGTTGGAATGCCGTCTCGGGGAGGGTATCATTAATATTTTCAAAGGGTTATGATACTAACCAATGTACATTTGTATAAATTATAGATTATATCCAGGAAACCCTTACAAGAAGTCTAAGATAGCAATGTGAGTTTATCCTCTTTTTGTTAATCTTTTTGAATATTTTACAAAACCTTAATTATTTTACAATGTGATTAAGCGGTGATTGAGTCTTTGTAGTTCTTCAATTACTGCCGGTACTATGGGGTTTTGTATACAAAATTTATTACTACGAGTAGTAGTAAGTCGGAATGACAGTTCATTACCATTGGACAACGAGTTAGCCAATGGGTAATTTGACCATAGCCACAGATCCGGTCGAGTGGCAAATACTGAATGAGTAATTGTGTAGACATAAACAATGTGATCGCTCTCAGTACTGTTTTAAATGATAAAATGTTTCTTGATTAAACTGGGATTCACTCACCAGTATTTCCGACTGACAAATGTTTTTAAAACGCGTTACAGGTAACACAATGTGAACAGCCAAAGAGTGAAAAGCCAGCTGGAGAGCACTGAAGGCTTGGGGAAAAATGTTGCTATAAAAGTTACCTAATAAATGATGTTTTAAATTCAATCAAATAGGGTTTGTCCCTATAAATATATTGTAATAAGAAACTTGGGTTTTTGCCCATGTTATTATTAATATTAAATATGGTGGTTTTACTCTGATAAACATTTCCTAACTACGGTCCTGATGTAATTTCCGCTGCAAGATTTAAACAACTGATACCACCAAATTCTGAGCTCGCGTCCGCTCGTTCCCGGGACAGATAAGGGATCGGGGGTTGCGACAGGAGGTGGTATCAGAGCCTAGCCACTGGTCTGAGCCAAAGAAGTGTTCTGCTGACACTTAAATTCTATATTATGTTAGGAAATAAATTATGAAAATAAGTACATAACTGTATTTATTTATTATGTGTTATTTGACTATCTGTTAGTATACAGTATGAGTGATCAATGACCCTCAGACATGAGTCATCAGTTGTCTGAATCACCTAGGAGTGAAGGTACTTCTTTACAGCCTGCCCTTTCTGGGTATACTGCTGATCAGGAAGAAGGAGTGTTTGCTTTTAGAGCTCAGTCAGAAGAGCCATTCCCTCATAAGAAACGAGGATGGTTCAGTAAGGAAGCCTTTGCTCGTAGGAAGAGAATGCGAAAGTTGCAACAGCAAAGAGTTCTAGCAGCTGCTAAGCGAGAGACAGATGCACATACACAGGATATGCTTAATAGAAGCCTAGCTAATTTCCATATCCTAGCTACAACTGCTGCTGACCCAAGTCTGGAACAACTAGTAGCCCCACAACCACAAAACCCAGAACAACCCATGGAGATAGAAAATCCTAACAACCAAGTGGAGATGGACGACTTTAACCCAGAAGAAATCCCTAGGGTACCTGCACCAAACCCCCTAGACCCGAATTACGACCCTTGGTGGGACGATAATAGGGACTTTGTGCAACGTTACTCTATCCCTGAAAATACACCTATAGGAGCCTATTCAGGTATGGACCCTTTAGATCCCTATTACCATAATAACTACATCAGGGAAATCTTAGAAGATCCTTACCAATTTCAGGAACTGTCACCCCCATATCAGGAAAGCACACCCCAGATTCCAAACCCAGTCCTAGAACCTGCACCCCCAATGAGTGCAGAAAACGTGCAAGAACTTAGGACTTTCGGGGATGAAATTTTAGAAAGAAGTGAGAGAATGCGTCAGGTGGGAGAGCGTCTCGTATGGAAATACGATGAACGCAATATGGATTTCTGGATGAATCCATATCCTTGAATAAGATGGTGAAATGGTAGTAATAATAATAATAAAATAAAATAAAATTATGTGTGTACGGATGCATAGTACTATTAGTGTAATTTTATTTCTGTTGATATTGTAATCTTTATTTCAGTACTAGTGTGTAATAGACGCATAGTATATGAAAATAGAGTACAAGTCGCAATGATCGACGTTTTTGGCTAGATTGAGTGTCATGTGATTTACTATATTAATTATTATTTGTGATATTAATATGGGATAATTGTTTAAAATTCAGATGGCCGACGAAGGAAATCAAGGAAATCTGAATAATGATTACCAGAGTAACATTAACGTGGTTAATGAGAATCCAAGCATCAATAACAATAACAATCAAATGGATAATAGTGCTATCCAACACATAGTAGCACAAGGAATTATAGATGCAATGCCATTTATTCTTCAAACTGTTAAGGATGCTGATAATAAAAGTAAGCATAGCAGTAAGCGACCAAGCGAACTAGAAAACAGCGTGAACAATGGACCTGTACTTCAAATGCCCATTCCCAAAAGAAGAAGAACCATGCCTTATGGTTGTTCTTATAAAGAGTTCTGGTCTTATAAACCAATAGAATTCTCGGGCAACGAAGGGGCCATTGCAACCCTACGTTGGATAGAGAAGACTGAGGCAGTCTTAAGAATAAGCAAGTGTGCTGAAGAAGATAAAATATTGTTTGCTTCTAATCTGTTTAAGAATGCAGCACTAGAATGGTGGAACACAATCCTCCAAACAAAAGGAAGTGATAGAACTTACAATATGGAATGGAAAGAATTTAAGGACAAGGTAGAAAGGAAATTCTGCCCACCTAATGAAAAGGAACAAATAGCAAACAAATTCCTAAACCTTAGGATGACTGGTGTGGATAGTAAGGGATACACTAAAATATTCTTTGAATATGCCAGAATAGTGCCAACTCTTGCTTCACCAGAACCAGTGTTAATCTCCCGTTATATTTGGGGATTAATTGGAGAAATAAGACACGTAGTCAAGGCAGCTAGATCTCAAACTATAGAAGAAGCAGTAGAACTAGCAAATACCTTGACTGATGAGTTAGTCCGTACCCAAGAAGAGAATCAAAGAAGGAACCTAACCCAAAAGTTGACGAATTTCGTTCTGGAAATTCTAACCGTGGGAAAAATATAGGTTCTACCTCTACACCCTACTGTAGGTATTGCAAAAGAAAGCATTCTGGAAGATGCTCCATATATTATAACTTTTGCAAAATATCGGGACACAAGGAAGAAAATTGCAGGAAGAAACCTAACAGCCGGGTATGTTACAATTGCGGAGAACAAGGTCATATCAAGCTAAATTGTCCAAAATTAGCTCCAGCTCCAGACAACAAGAATACTAAAAATGCTAGAGCATTAGTTCTGACGGCAGATGAAGCCAAGATGATTCCAGATGTCATAGCTGGTACGTTTTTAGTTAATGATGTCTTTGCTAAAGTATTATTTGACTCTGGTGCAAACCAAAGTTTTATTAATACATCATTTTGCAAATTTCTAAATCAGTCATTAAATAAACTACCACAAGAATGCTTAGTAGAGACAGCCAATGGAGAAACCGTTAGAATTTCTGAAATCTTGCAGGGAGCAAGCATAGAAATTTTAAATCAGAAGTTTCTTGCAAACCTGTATCCCATGAATCTGGCAGGATTCGATGTTGTTTTAGGAATGGATTGGTTAATAGCCAATAAAGCCAATATTTTATGTGATCAAAAGTCAATACAAGTAAATTCACCAAAAGGTAAAACGATCACAATTAAAGGAAATAAAATCTCTAGATCCACTAAATTCATCTCAGTGATGAAAACTGCAAGTTATATAAGAAAAGGTTCTATAGTGTATTTGATTTCTATAATCACTAACACTAAAGGAAAAGAACTAAAAGATATACCAGTAGTATCACAGTTTTTAGATGTCTTTCCAGAAGAATTGCCAGGGCAACCTCCAGACAGAGAAGTTGAATTTAAAATCCATTTAATACCAGGAACATCACCGATGGCCAAAGCACCTTATCGTTTGGCACCTGCAGAAATGCAAGAATTAAAGATACAATTAGACGAATTGTTGGAGAAAGGATTTATACAACCAAGTTCGTCGCCATGGGGAGCGCCGATACTGTTTTTGTTAAAAAGAAGGACGGATCAATGCGTATGTGCATTGACTACCGTGAATTAAACAAAGTCACGATTAAGAATCGGTACCCATTACCGAGAATTGATGATCTGTTTGATCAACTACAAGGAGCTCGATTTTTCTCTAAAATCGATTTAAGGTCAGGATATCATCAATTAAAAGTACAGGAAGAAGACATTCCTAAAACCGCATTTAGAACGAGGTATGGTCATTATGAATTTACTGTCATGCCATTTGGTCTAACCAATGCCCCAGCTGCATTTATGGACATGATGAACCGAATATGTAAGCCATATTTGGATAAATTCATAATTGTTTTCATAGATGATATTCTAATTTACTCTAAAAGTAAAGAGGATCATGCAAAGCATTTGCACGCACTTTTAAGTTTATTAAGAAAGGAAAAGCTGTATGCTAAATTCTCTAAGTGCGAATTTTGGTTAGAACAGGTACAATTTCTTGGACATTTAGTTAACCATGAAGGAATTCATGTAGATCCAACAAAGATTGAGGCAATTACTAAATGGAAAACCCCTGAGTCACCAACCAAGGTTAGAAGTTTCTTAGGATTAGCCGGTTATTTTAGAAGATTTATTCAAGATTTCTCTAGAATAGCCATTCCCTTAACTAAGCTAACCTGTAAATCTGTTAAGTTTGAATGGGGAGTAAAACAAGAAGAAGCCTTTAGAATTCTTAAGCAAAGATTAACTCATACACCCATATTAGCATTACCAGAAGGAGCTGAAGACTTTGTAGTCTATTGCGATGCTTCTAAATTAGGTTATGGATGTGTGTTGATGCAACGCCAAAAGGTTATAGCTTACGCATCTAGACAACTTAAGAATCATGAAGAGAATTATTCGACCCATGATTTAGAATTAGGAGCTATAATTTTTGCTCTTAAGATTTGGAGACATTACCTTTATGGTAGTAAGTTTACCATATTCACTGATCATAAGAGTTTAAGGTATATCTTCAAGCAAAGGGAGTTGAATATGAGACAAAGACACTGGATGGAGATGCTTAGTGATTATGATTGCGATATCCAGTATCATGAAGGAAGAGCAAATGTAGTGGCAGATGCTTTAAGCCAAAAATATCATGAAAAACCAAAAAGGGTACGTTCTCTTAAATTAAATCTGCAAATAGATTTAAATGATCAAATAAGAGAAGCACAAGAATCAGTAATCAAGGATGATTCTGAAAAATTAAAAGGTATGTTAAAGGAATTAAAACAAGGAACAGATAGAATTTGGAGATTCCATGAAAAGAGAATGTGGATACCTAAATTAGGAAACCTGTGTAATCGTATATTAGAAGAAGCCCATAAGTCTAAATATACGATGCATCCAGGAAGTGATAAAATGTACCAAGATTTAAGGAAAAATTTCTGGTGGATAGAATGAAAAAGGATATAGCAGCCTATGTTTCTAAATGTTTAACTTGCTCACAAGTTAAGGCTGAACACCAGAAGCCCTCAGGTTTGTTACAACAATTAGAAATGCCAGTGTGGAAATGGGAATTGATAACAATGGATTTTGTTACTAAATTACCCAAAACTAAGAAAGGAAATGATACAATCTAGGTGATTGTAGATAGACTAACCAAGTCAGCTCATTTCCTACCAATGAAAGAAACAATTAGTATGGAACACATATCTAAACTGTATGTAAATGAAATTGTTTCTTTACATGGCATTCCTTTATCAATTATTTCTGATAGGGATAGCCGATTTACCTCTCATTTTTGGTCAAGTTTCCAAAAGGCAATGGGAACCTAGTTAAAATTGAGCACAACTTATCATCCTCAAACAGATGGACAAAGCGAAAGGACAATTTAGACAATGGAAGACATGCTTAGAGCTTGTGTAATTGATTTTGGAGGTAATTGGGACGATCACTTACCTTTAATAGAATTTTCTTATAATAATAGTTATCATACAAGTATCAATGCTGCACCATTCGAAGCACTTTATGGAAGAAAGTGTCGAACCCCAGTCTGTTGGGCAGAAATTGGGGAAAAGCAACTATCTGGACCTGAGATAGTGCAGGAAACAACTGACAAGATTATTCAAGTCAAGGAACGACTGAAAGCAGCACGTGATCGACAAAAGAGTTATACCGATAACCGACGCAAGCCATTGGAGTTTCAAGTAGGAGATAAAGTATTGTTGAAAGTCTCTCCTTGGAAGGGAGTAGTAAGATTCATCAAACAAGGGAAGCTAAGTCCCAAGTATATTGGACCTTTTGAGATTATTAGAAAAATAGGACCTGTAGGCTATCAGCTACAACTGCCAGAGGAAATGGCAGGAATACATGATGTGTTTCATGTATCTAATCTCAAAAAGTGTTTAGCTGATGAATCATTGATAGTACCTCTTAAGGATATAGAGGTAAATGAACAACTCAAGTTTGTAGAAAGACCTCTACAGATTGAAGACAGGAAAGTCAAAAATATCAAACATAAGAGACTAGTTTTAGTCAAAGTGAAGTGGGACTCCAAAAGAGGACCAGAGTACACATGGGAGCTTGAATCAGAAATGCAAAAGAAACACCCACATTTGTTTCAATAGATCTCGAGGACGAGCTCTAAAATAAGGTGGGGAGAATGTAACAACCCTCGGTAAAACCAACACCCTCATAATATTTCCGACACCTTAGTATACTGTAAAATGTCCCAATATGTCTTATATTACACCCCGTATGTGAAAACCGAGCCCGAAATATATTATAGTTTATAAAATAAAGTAAAAAACATGAAATATTGAGTTGAGGTGGGCCGCGTAGACCCACCCCAACATCTCACGCGGGCGGTATCAAGGCTGGAACCAGACTTCGCGGATTCCTTTAGTTCAAGCGGGCCGCGTAAGCTTAAGCTTACATTGACGCGGGCCGCTAGAGACCTACAACGCGGAGACACCAGATGCCGACACGTGTCGACATCGTGTCGAGCCTAGTAGATGACCGGGACAAGCTATTATGTTGACCAGGGTTGACGCGGGCCGCGTAACCCTGGCGTGTGATTCACACGGGCCGCGTGAAGGTCGGGTTTTGCAACTATAAATAAAATGCATCAGTTTTCATTTTCCGCCGCTCACAATTCAATTCTCAAATCTCAAATTCTGTAGAAGAGTTATTATAGACGGGTATTATACCCCTAATTAGCGAGGTTCTGCTCCGTTGTAAGTATTATAACCCCAGTTTCGTAATAGTTACGCTGCCCGATTGATTTAGGGTTCCGTAACAACTGTCGTTGTTCTGCCCGACGTAGTTGTTGGAATGCCGTCTCGGGGAGGGTATCATTAATATTTTCAAAGGGTTATGATACTAACCAATGTACATTTGTATAAATTATAGATTATATCCAGGAAACCCTTACAAGAAGTCTAAGATAGCAATGTGAGTTTATCCTCTTTTTGTTAATCTTTTTGAATATTTTACAAAACCTTAATTATTTTACAATGTGATTAAGCGGTGATTAAGTCTTTGTAGTTCTTCAATTACTGCCGGTATTATGGGGTTTTGTATACAAAATTTATTACTACGAGTAGTAGTAAGTCGGAATGACAGTTCATTACCATTGGACAACGAGTTAGCCAATAGGTAATTTGACCATAGCCACAGATCCGGTCGAGTGGCAAATACTGAATGAGTAATTGTGTAGACATAAACAATGTGATCGCTCTCAATACTGTTTTAATTGATAAAATGTTTCTTGATTAAACTGGGATTCACTCACCAGTATTTCCGACTGACAAATGTTTTTGAAACACGTTACAGGTAACACAATGTGAACAGCCAATTAGTGAAAAGCCAGCTGGAGAGCACTAAAGGCTTGGGGAAAAATGTGGCTACAAAAGTTACCTAATAAACGATGTTTTAAATTCAATCAAATAGGGTTTGTCCCTATAAATATATTGTAATAAGAAACTTGGGTTTTGCCCATGTTATTATTAATATTAAATATGGTGGTTTTACTCTGATAAACATTTCCTAACTACGGTCCTGATGTAATTTCCGCTGCAAGATTTAAACAACTGATACCACCAAATTCTGAGCTCGCGTCCGCTCGTTCCCGGGACAGATAAGGGATCGGGGGTTGCGACAGTCGGGCATGCCACGTTTATCCCTTTTCTTGTATTTTTGTTAGATTTAGCTGCCTTTTTGCTTCTTTTGTTCATTTGAGCTCATTTAATCCTGAAAATACAAAAGGAAGACAAAAACACACTTTTTCCAACATTAGTACTAAAAAAGGGTTAGTTTTATGCCTCATTTGATGTAATTTATATGTTGCATTTTGCACACATCAATCTCCGGTCGTCTCCGTCATACCTTCTTCATCTCACCAACAGTTCCGTCATAGTTGCTGGATTTATAACATCAAACATAATGAATCTGAGATGAACAAGAAAATACACACTCGATTCACTCACCCGAGAACACTAATCATGAATAGGAACCATCTGCCAGTGTGGCCCCAAGTTTTCCGGCCACTCAGTCGTCACCGAAGAGACCTCCGGTCGTCGGTTCTTTATTGTTTCCGCTAATGAGGCCACATACCACCACCAGGCAACCACCGACGAGAATAACCACGAACAAAGTCAAATCTAACTCAGGCGTCGCCGGAGAGACCTCCGGTCGTCCGTTCCCTGGTGCGTCGTTGTTGTTGCCGCTGTTGACCGCCATGGCCGTCGTCGACCACCACCATGGCCGACGGTCGTCTCTTTCTCCCTCCCTACGACCCTGTCTCTAGATCAAGATCTGCACAGTGTGTGTGTGTGTGTGTGTGTTTGGTGATTAGATTTTAATATAATGGAAAGAATTTAGGTTTTTTTTTTTGAATTATTTTGATTGTGTAATTACGGATATACCCTTTTGTATTTAATTAAATTGAAAAAAGTAACCAAATAATTACTATCATGCCACTCATTTAAATCTCAAGATCATAAAAATCTTGGCCATTGATTTACACACGTGGATGGCTAGGATTTCATCATCAAATCGTAAAATACACTAGTGTATTCCATCATCAAATCCTGGCCATTGATCTACACACATGTATGGCCAGAATTAGTTCGCTCAGTTCTCAAACTACACTAGTGTTCACTCTTGAACCTAATCCTATATACATACATATATATATATATATAGGGTCAGGATTTAGAGAGAACGACTAAAAGTGTGAGAACGGTGAGAACGATTATGGACCGTCAGATCAAAACAATCTATGGACTACATGACGCGGTGGCATTTTCGTAAATAACATCACTTTTATTAGTGTGGCACGCTTCCATAAGGGCAAAAAGGTAAATGTTCATATACAAACCACATCAAAGCCTGACCGAAACATATATACTTCCTAGAAAAACCTCCCCAAAACCAACGTAAAACGCGAAAACCCTAGAAAACGCGAAACAACAAAAACTATGGCGTCGAAAGATCAAACCAGATCCAGAGGAAAAAAACATAGTGAGTTAACTTAGATTTACATTGTGCTAGTTTAAGCTGCTTTTGGCGTTCAAATTTTAACAAAAATTTGCAGTTTCCACAAGGGGGGAAGGGTCATCGGCTCCAAAACGCCAAAAAACGAACGAGCAAAGAAAGAAGACAACAAGAGGACATGGTACACAAATGTTACTTTTCGTGATGTAAAAATACACTTTCATACTTTGTTGCCAAAACGCCAAAATATGTATTGTTTGTTTCACAATGTATGAGAACGAAATTTTACATATCACTCATGTGTTACTAAAGGGCACAACACATGAATCCTGTCATAGCTTTGTTACTAAACGCCAAAAAATGTATGGTTTCTGTTATAAACGCCATTTAACTGTTATTGACTTATTCAACATCTATAATCTCTTATTGATTTATAAAATGCCATAAATATATCATAGTTATGTTAAATTATACTATTAAAACGCCATAAAATAAAACGCCATGAAATCATTTTTTATAGGCGAAGAGAAGTTAAGATTGAGAATAAATGTCCATATTGGAAAGGCCCAAAACGCCAATAAGAGGAAGGCATTAAGTCAGAATGTGGAGGCTGAGGAAGAACCATATCATGAGTTCAGTGGGGCTAGGATCTTGTCAAGAGTAAAACCTACAAACTTGATTTGTTGGTTTATGAATCTAAACGAAAATCAAAGAAAGATAGTACACCAAATGGGGTTTGGTGCTACACCAAGGTTGAAAATAGACATCGTATTGACAATGCTTGCGTACTGGTTGGTTGAAAATTACAATGAAAAGACAAACAACCTAAACGTTGGAAACCATACCATACATATAAATGAAGAATTGGTAAACTCTTTAACGGGTATACCAAATGGAAGAGTGCCCGTGAACATGAAAAAAAGACCAACAGCTAAAGACCAGGTGGTGGCTGAGTGGAAAGCATAGTTCCGAGGATTGGACTGAGTTAACAGACCAAGTGTGAAGCTATACTTTGATAAAGTTTTTCCTATGATAGATGGCTTTGGGAGAGACTTCTACCTAAATTTCCTTGTAGCATTCTTCACTATAATGGGGCATGCAACTGATAATGCAGTCGTCAACAAACAATTCTTGCACAACGTTACACCAAATGTTCAAATAAACCAAATGAACTGGTGTAGTTATATCATCCAATGCTTGCAACACGCCAAAACCGCATGGGCTCCCAAAAAGCATTACACAGGGCCACTGATCATACTTGCGGTAAGAATAAAATTTCACTATTCATTTGTGTGTCATTAAAACGCCAAAAAATATTTGTCATTTGAAAAATCTATTTTATTACAGCTTGCCTTGGTGGACGATGCTTGCAATAGGAAAAAATGGGACCGAAAATAAGGATACCTAATTGAGTGGGTTACAACAGAAACTCTTGACTTATTTGAGAGTGAAATGGGAAAACACCTTGTGGGCAATGAAGTAAAAAAGGAAAACAGTCAAAAAAGGTAAAGGAAGCAAGCCACAAAAAACAAGAAAAATGCAGATTGTTGTTCATGATGAAGATGATGGTGATGGTGATGATGTTGAGAATGAAGATGAAGACGATGTTCACAAGGTCGATGAGCATGATGATAACAATGATAATGAGTTTGATAATGATGATGATGGTTTTGATCATGATGATCATTATAACTATGAGGTGCAAAACGCCATGCCCTTCAATGATGATGAAGAGGCTTCACTTCAAAGGATGGCGAATGAGGATAGAGAAAGTCGGGAAACGATGTTTGAAGTTTCTGCATCAGGAAACCATGCTCTTATCAGAGGAGTAACACAGTATGACAACATTTTTCCTGATGAAGAAGAAAAAAACAAAGAACCTGAAGAGGTATGTTGTTCAAATAATAAATTAAAAAAAAACAAAAAAACACCATGATAAACAAAATCCTTTTATTTAATATAACAGGAAATGGCTGATAAATTGGATGGAACATACAAAGAATTAGAAGACTGTTACAATAAAATGAGTGCATTGTTAAAACAGTCAAAGACTGAATACCTAAACAGCCTCCTGGTACACATTAAATACTCACAATGTATGACATTGTTGGAGAACATCTCAAAATTTGTTGATGAAAACGCCAAAGAACTGCCAGCTGAAGCATAAGAAGATACACAAGAAACTGAGGTTGAAAATGAGGTGGTACTAGGAGATGAAAATGAAGAAGAAGGGGAAAAGGGGATGGCTGAAAAAGAAAACGCCATTAAAGAGCAAACAGTTCATGAAAACGCCAAAGAATTTGAAAATGAAGAACAAGGAGAAGAAGGATGTGAAAATGAAGAAGAAAGGGAGAAGGAGATGGCTGGAATTAAAAACGCCATTGAAGTGGAAACAGTTGATGAAAATGCCATGGAAGTGGAAATAGTTCATAAAAACGCCATTGAAGTTGAAAATGAAGGAAAAGGAGAAGAAGAAGGAGACAGAGAAGGAGAAAAAAAGGAAAAGGGGAAGGAGAAGAAGAAGAAAAAGAGGAGTGGGAAGGGAATGGTGAAGGGGATGGAGAAAGAGAAGGAAAAGGAGAAAGAGAAGGGGAAGGAGAAGGGGATACAAGGGATGTGGTAATAGAACAAAACGATGAACCCTCGACTGCTACAACAACCCCCATATATGATGATGATGAGGATACTATATCATCAGATGAAGATGTAAACAAAAACGATATTGAGAAATGGAATTGTGATTTCAAGACACTTGAATATCACATTTCAAGAAACAATGGGGAAAAATAATTAAAAGGAATATTGCTGAGATTTTGGAGCTGCCAGGACAAGATCTAAAACAAATGATTGATATTAAAGAAGGTCTTGATAATTCAAGGATGGTGGATGAAGTGATTATAGCAATAAAAAAACATCTGCAACCTGCTGAAGAGACCCCAAAAATGGCTGTATTTGATAAGACACCAAACATCGCCACGACAGAAACACAAGACAGTTAGGCATTCAACACTGAAGGGGAGATGGTGAATAAAAGTGTTGACCAACAAGGGGCAGTGTTTGATAAAACGCCATATGAACAGCCACCAACTACATCTGGGAAAAACCTCTTGAAAAGTTTTAAAGAGGAAGAGACACCTAATAAACCCCAAGATGAAAACGCCATCAACACATCACCACCAAAAACGCCAAACATGTCAGATGTGCAGGAGAAAGGTGATGAGGACAACACTCCAGAAATCACAAAGCTGATGCAAGAAAATACAATTTTAAACCCTGAAGAGCTGCCTGGTGATGAAAAAGCTGATAAAGATGACGAAGAAGATAAAAATATAAAAAAAGAATGTGGCTGAAGAGGAGAAGAGAGATAAAAAATTGAGCAGGGCATGTTTGTCACCTTATCTAAGGAGCCAAGTGGTTATACATGAAAAAAGGACAAACCCTGAAAATAACCTTTCCACATACATCTTCACTGGAATCGGCGATTATGAGTATGTACACTTCTCCCAAAATAAAATGCCAAACTTTCCATTCATAACGTTTACTTGAGAATATCCATGAAAAAACGATCAAAACGACATGTATTATAATAGAATGAGTTTGTATAACTAAAACGCCAAATGATGTTTTTTTAGAACTGAGATGTTCAAGATGGGAGAAAAGTTTCTCATGAGGTGATCTGTGAGAGCATGAAACCAGGATTTCAAGCACACGTCTCAATTATTCTATGTTGGGCACATATCCTGAACTATGAAGAAAGATACAAGGGTCATGAATCACCCTCAAGGTTATTCTGCACAGAATTACTGCTGGTAACTCTTTTGCTATATTTAATTGATAAAATTATAATAGGACATTGTTTTGTTGTTTAAAATGTGATACTCAATATTACAGAATACTTCGGCATACTATTGATGTGCGTGTAGTGTGATAGGTTTTAATGTATATTTTAAGCCCTTTTTACACTTTTTAGCCAAGTTTTAAATTTATAGAACACGATATTTACTAACACTAAACACACATATGGGTAAGTGCACCCATCGTGAGCGTAGTATAGTGTTGGTAAGATACCAAGGTTGTCCAAGGACACAAGAGCTTTTAGTACCGGTTTATCCTCAACGTCTAATCAAATCAAAAGTTTAGAAAAAGGTTTTTAAACTAGAAAAATAAAACTAACTAAAATGCAGAAAAATAAAATAAAAATAAAAACAGATAGACAAGATGAATCACTTGGATCCGACTCGTGTGTAGTGTAACCTTTGATTATTTTCGCACTTTTGCACTTTTTAAGAGATTATCTTAGTTATTGTAGTAGGCCCTTCTTTTGAAGGTGACGTTACCCTCAACCCAGTAGTTTAGTCAGCAAGGATACAATCCTAAAGGGTCGGATTATTGAAAGATAATTAATTAAGTTATTAATGCATAATGTGGTAGGCCCCTCTTTTGAAGGTGACGTTACCATCGGCTAAGTAGTCTGAGTCAGCAGGGATACAGTCCTAAGTAGCCGGGCTAAAGTATTAATAGTAGCTTACATATGAGGGGATCAAAGAGTTTGGACCCCCGCCATCCAATACCAGTGGGTATTGAAGGAGGTCCTACTAAATTTGACCCAGGTCCTTGCAGGATCTATACACTGAACAAGGCAAGACTCTTACCAAACCGTTCCCTTAATCCCCGACCAGGTAGCCAACATATCTCCATATAGACCGTGGAGATATGAATGGTGAAAATCTTTTATTTTATATAGACAGTAAAATAATGCCAAGACACCACGGACAAACGATAAGGAAGAATCACCTTCAACAAAAGAAACTAGTTATTAAAGTCATTAATACATAACCAAATAAAAAGTACGAAAAGATTAAAAATAAAAAGTATTACACTAAACACTTGTCTTCACCAAGTGATGTAAGAGACTTAGGCAAACATGGCCTTTGATTGTCAAGAACTCTTACGATCAATCTTGGATCCCGAGACTACTACACACACTCTATGATGGATGTTGGATGATGGTGGTGGATGTGGGTTGTGATGGTGGTGGAGGGTGGGTGTAGTGTGAGAGAGGTGGTTTGCCAAGGGATGGTTTGCAAATGAGCCAAGCACCCATATTTATAGCCTGAATAGCAGCTCGGGCACAGCCCCGTGTCCATTGGGCACGGCCCCGTGTCCATCCCCCTTCTCTTTCTTCATTAATTGCAGTTTGTCTGCATTAGTTGACCACGCCCCCGTGTCCGCTGGGCACGACCCCGTGTGCAGAAGCGTATCTGTACTATCAAGATTTCCTCAGATTCTGCGAATCTTAGAGTTGACCACGGCCCCGTTTCCGCTGGGCACGCCCCCGTGGTGGGTGATAGAAGCTTCTACAGCGTTGTCTTTTCTGCAGACACTTGGGCATGCCCCCGTGCTCACTGAGCACGGGGCGTGTTCAGCCTTCTGTTTTCTTGTTTTGCTTGGGAAGATGTTGTCGGGGGGTCGGGCATGCCACGTTTATTCCTTTTCTTGTATTATTGTTAGATTTAGCTGCATTTTTGCTTCTTTTGTTCATTTGAGCTCATTTAATCCTGAAAATACAAAAGGAAGACAAAACCGCACTTTTTCCAACATTAGTACTAAAAAGGGTTAGTTTTATGCCACAATTGATGTAATTTATATGTTGCATTTTGCACACATCAAATACCCCCACACTTGAATCTTTGCTTGTCCTCAAGCAAAACTCTTTATAATGTGGCTTCACACTCCCAAATGGAATGGGTAGAAGAGAAGGTTTTTTGGGCTTGTCATAGAGTGTCGGGATTTCCAAGATTCTTTATTAAGTTTTATTTTTATTTATTTACAATCCTATTCGTCATGATTTATTTAAAACATTACATAAGATAAATTACTTATTAGGGCATAACATGCCTTTTTTAAAATTCCATTTATATACAAGTTCACATACCTCACGGGGGATCACTCGACACTCGGCCGAAGATGTATTTTTGTGAAACACTCGAGAGCGGCATGGAACTTACTTCTACCATAAGCTTGCCAAGCAATCAATCCTCCTCCTTTTTAAAGTTATACCTTTGTAAATATCAAGAGGACTTTTGGGGGTGAAGGGTTAGGCTTGGGTTAAAGGTAGGTGGTTGGATTAGTGGTTAGTAGAAAAGGGCGAAAAAGGCATAAAAAGCGTTGGGTTTTGCAAAACATATTGTTTTTGTGACTTTTTATTCCAATGAAGTATTATTCAAACAAGCTTTCTTTTTGTGAGCTTTGTTTGTTTATTGCAAACTTCATTTTTGTAACACCTCGGAAAATTCACGTCCATTAATGTCTTGACACGTGTCATGGGCTTTGAATATGCGAAAACATACTTTAGAGGGACTAAAGTTGACAAACAGTGAAAACTATGGAACGTAAGGGTCCAAAGTGTCAACAATGGATAAATAGACTCTATAATAACCCTACATAATGTTTATAACCTTAAACGGATGGATCATGGATCATACGAAGCGGAAAATGCACGAAAGTGAGGAATTACAAACTATAGGGACTAAAAGTGTCAACATGTTGAATTTATACCTCTGAGTGAACTTTTGGCAGCCCCGAAGCTTTGTAATGCTAAAATATACTCACTAGAATATGTGGTAAAAATTTCATGAAGTTTCGTTATCGTATGAGAAAGTTATGGCCAAAACCGTACTTGAGGGGCTAAAAGCGTCAACGTCGAATTTCATGGCTTTTCGGGTGAGCGCAAAGTTATCCGAGGACATTACCATGTTGGTAAATGTCCCAAGGTTCTTAAAAACCAAGTTTGGGGGTTTACGAGTCAAAATAAATAGCCGAAACCTCGCGTACAAAGACAGGGACCAAAGCTGCCATTTTTAATCAAAGTTTGGCAGCCCCATGTGCAGAATTGCGATCAGCTGCTGATTGGGTCCGAATTTTGAGTGTTTAACAGCTAGCATCACCTCTAAAACTCACCAATCATCTTACATGCAAGTATGGACACCTGTTGCACTCTTATAACACCTGAAACCTCCATAAATCAGATCAAATTCATCACTCTTGAGGGTCTTGAGTAGTAAACAAGAACACTAGCAAACTTGCAAAAATTCACAAGGCATTCCAGAAGCATTCTGATCGACAAGGCTACTTCCAAGTGTTTTCTAGGCTTCATTAGGACCTTTACTAGAGCCTTCCGGTAAATGGTACCTACGCTTACTTAAGTGAATACAGCTGAGTTATTAAATTCTTATTAATTAAGACAGGAGCTAACTCAGGTAAATACTTTTAACTTATTTTCCCTATTACGGGCTTGGGATACGGTAATATAAATACCGCATGGTCAGGTCTGGGATTCAAAGACCAATGAGTCGGGAAATTCAAATAACCTGTTTTAATAGAACAAGTTATGTAAAACTGATAACATGGGTATTGAATATTCAATTGTATTATGATTATTTTATTAAGGTATCCCACTAAAGGTATTAACCTTGTGGGCATTATACCAAAACAGGTATCCCATTAAAGGTATTAACCTTGTGGGCATTATACCAAAACAGGTATCCCATTAAAGGTATTAACCTTGTGGGCATTATACCAAAACAGGTATCCCATTAAAGGTATTAACCTTGTGGGCATTATACCAAAACAGGTATCCCATTAAAGGTATTAACCTTGTGGGCATTATACCAAAACAGGTATCCCATTAAAGGTATTAACCTTGTGGGCATTATACCAAAACAGGTATCCCATTAAAGGTATTAACCTTGTGGGCATTATACCAAAACAGGTATCCCATTAAAGGTATTAACCTTGTGGGCATTATACCAAAACAGGTAATCCACTAAAGGTATTAACCTTGTGGGCATTACACCTGTGGCATGTCAGTTAATACAAGATTTTTAATAATAAAATAGTCCCAAGTTAAAAAGATTAATTTTGCCTCTATGCATTTTAATCACTGTGTCAAGATATTTTGTGCCGTTTGCACTCAAATCAATTTTAAACTCTTTTCAAAATGAGTCAGTTAAATTGTATTTACCAGTGAAAACTGACGTATTTTTCCAAAAGGTTAAGTGACAGGTACTGAACGTAATTGGCTGGAAGCTCAGGGCGAATATAAGGAATCTCACAAGTCCTAGGCGTCTAAAGTCTGTTGAACAATGATTATGATTATTCGATCCGCCTGTTGATCTTTTACCTTCCGTTGTAATACTCTGATATTACTTTATATTCGGATTGTAATATATTTAACTTTTGCTTCCGCTGTGCATTTATATATTGTGTTGTTTGTCTATGATGATACCAACGACGTCACGATACCCCCACCGGGCCCACCGGTGACACGTGGAAATTAGGGGTGTGACAATTTTTCTTTTCTTCTTTATCCATTTTTTTTCAACAAAAGAAAGTCACACAAAAACCGAGCTTTATTACTTAAATAAAGGGTTTAAAATGAAAAAGGGTTTTGGTGGGTGAAAAGGGTGTTTGTTTTGGGTTAAGAAATGAAAAGGTTTAGGCTCAAAGGGGTTAACTAGGGGGATTTTGGGTAGGTGGTAAAAAAAATAATGGTGTAGAATTAAAAAGGGTTAGTCCTAATGCCTCCATCATTTACTTACTCGGGTTTAAGTTGGTAAGGACCGGGAATGTATCGTCGTGGCAAGTTCTAGAGTCGTAAGAACTAAGCGGCTATTCACACAAGAAACGAAAAATGAGCGTTTAGTTTAAAGATGTGTATTTGTATGCTCAGTAAAGGCTCAAAACTCACTTTCGTGGGAATGGGTTTTTATGTGATCAAGTATATATAATCAAATTTTAACTAGGTTTGTCATGCATTTTCATAATTTTCTTATGTTGGTTCTTTTTATCACGACGCTATCGGTTGTAAATTTGTAAAAATATCACATTTTTAGAACTTTGAAATTACCAATTTAAACCTAGACAAGTAAAAAAATTGAAAGATTTATTTGAAAAAAATTGGGGTGTTTAGCGGTTCCAATAGAGTTTTGTGTAAGGCTTGTAATTAGGACTTGCAAAATTCAAGGTTTTAGCACCCCCCACACTTAAATTACACATTGTCCTCAATGTGTCCCAAAAATAAGTTTTTAGGTTGATTGGACGTGTAAAAAGGTGTGAAAAAGCAAAATTTTATGTTACTGGGCGTCTGGACACGGCCCCGTGGTGTCCGGGCACGGCCCCGTGTTCAGATCGCCAGTAACAGAAATTGAGTAAAAGAAACAGAAGCCTGGACACGGGGGCGTGCTGGGTGAGCACGGCCCATGTCCAGTTACCTGAACTGGGCAATTTTCTGCAGATGGTTGGGCACGGGCCGTGTTGGGTGAGCACGACCCCGTGCAGAACTTGCTGTACTGAAGAAAAATTTGTCGGATGGCCCTGTTTTTGTGCATGGGGTGCTGGTGAAAGTTTCCCTTGGTATCTTTCACCATCCCGAGTGTGTTTTATTCCTGAAAATTAAAACTAAACTAGAAAACATAAAAAAATTACTCTAAACTAAACTAAGGATAGTTCCGCGGAATGCCTCCGTGATGCGCCACGTTTATAAGGGTCCTTGGCTAGACCCAAAGCCTGGTCATATGTTACCCAAGTGGGATGTTTTGCATCCCATGTTGCACCGTCGGAGAGCATCATCCAAACTTGAGTCTATGACCTTCATGTAATTGACCGGGTCGTCATCTTCTACTCTTTTCCAAACTCCAAACTTCATTTCCTTGTCCCCAATTCATATTGTCAATGTTCCATCATTCATATCCACCACTGCTTGGGCCGTGGCTAAGAACGGCCTCCCTAAGATGAGTGGTACCTCGATATCCTCCTCCATATCTAGTATGACAAAGTCGGCCGAAAAGACAAATTCGCCGACTTTGACCAAAGGATTTTCAGCGACACCTTGTGGATATTTGATGGTCCTATCGGCGAGTTGTATGCTCATCTTCGTAGGGCTTGTTTTCCCTAGGCCGAGTCGGTTGAACATTAATGCGGGCATGAGGTTGATACTAGCACCGAGGTCAGCTAGTGCATTGCGAATGGGGGATTCCCCAATCGAGCAAGGAATGGTGAAGCTTCCAGGATCAATCTTCTTTTGTGGGAGTTTGTTGAGTAGCAGGGCGGAGCATTCTTCGCCTAAATTAATTAATTGCAATGATTCAATTTTCCTTTTATGAGTGGGGAAGTCCCTCATAAATTTTGCATATTTAGGCATTTGAGTTAGGACTTCGATAAATGGAATATTAACATGCAATTGTTTTAGCAAATTTTCGCACTTCGGGAATTGCTCATTGGTCTTTTGACGAATTAACCGACCGGGGTATGGAATCGGAGGATTCTTAGGGGGCTCTTGAATTGGTGCAGAAGTTGTCTGTTGTTGGGGTGTGGTTTGGTTAGATCGGCTCTTTTCAGTTGGAGGTAATGGAGCATCCTCGGGACCCACGGTACGGTTTCTCAGTGTGATGAGATGTACTTGCGCTTTTGGGTTGGTTTCGGTATTACTTGGTAACACGCCTTGTGGTCTCTTGGTGAAATTTTGAGCTAGTTGATTTAATTGTTTTTCAACGTTTTGGATACTAGCTTGTTGATTTCTAAAATTCGATTCCAATTGTTGAAATCGATCCGAGTTTTTCTTTTCGGTGTCGGAGATGAGGCGAGATACAGTAACTTCAAGCCTTTCTCGTCCCCTTGTTGTTGAGAGAAATTTTGTGACTCGTTTCTTGGTTGTTGAAAGTTTGTTCGTTGGTTACTACTATTGCCGGGTTCCCTCCAACCAAGGTTAGGGTGGTTACGCCATCCTTGATTGTAGGCACCCGTTGGAGGACCTGACGGTCTAGGTCTATTATCAATGTAGTTTACCGACTCTGTTTGATTATCCATTTCTTTCATACAACTCCAATTTTCATATGGCCCACCACACCCCTCGCAAGCCATAACCGAGACCGTTATTGCCATTTCTAACTTTTTGTTTTTTGAAGAGAGGGCCTCGATTTGGGCTTGCAAGGAAGTGCTTTCATCAACCTTATAGGCGCACGGGGCAATGGATTTATTGCCTCGGGAAGTGTGCCACTAAAAATTGGTTTGAGCAATTTCCTCAATTTGATTATAAATTTCATTTAGGCGACGATTACATAAAAGTCCCCTGGAGCTAGAGTCAAGCGTTTGTCTTGTGTGTGGCAACAACCCATTGTAGAAAGTGGATACTTGTTGCCATACTGCAAGACCGTGATGAGGACACTTTCTTAGTAGCTCCATGAACCTTTCCCAAGTTTCATATAAAGATTCCCATCCTCTTGTGAATATGTATTAATTTCAGTCATTAATTTAGTCGTTTTAGCAGGAGGGAAATATTTATATAGAAACTTTTGGGCTAGTTCATCCCAGGTGTTTACCGATCCAACTGGGAGGGTATTAAGCCAAGCCTTAGCCCGGTCTTTTAGTGAAAATGGAAACATTCGAAGGCGGATGGCATCGTTTGATGCTCCAATGATCCGAAAAGTATCACATATTTCTAAGAAATTAGTGATATGTAGATGGGGATCCTCGTCCGCAAGCCTATGGAAGGTTGCGGAGTTTTGAAGCATTTGTATCAAATGCGGCCGTAGTTCGAAGTTGTTGGCTTCGACATTCGGTGCATTGATAGCGACACCAAGATTACCCACGGTGGGTCGTAGGTAATCCATGAGGGTGCGTTGATCAGCCATTGGAAGTGGGTCCCCCGAAACTTTCTCTTGGTTTTTAGCTTTAAGTCTTTTTCTGAGAAAGCGCTCGGGTTCTTCTAGGGGTTCTTTTATGTCTCTACTGGAACTAGAGCTCATACACTACGTAGAAAGTTCAGATGTGGCGCCTGGGTTCCAAGTCCTGCAATAAAACAAAAAAGAAGGTTGGTCAGAAAGTTCACCACGGCCCCGTGCTCAGGTGAACAGGGCCCGTGGACGGAGATGCAGTAATTGTTTTCCAGATCCCTGTTACTGGGGAGTTTGACACGACCCCGTGCTGCACCGACACGGCCCCGTGCTCAACTCACTGTAACTCGGAAAATAAAAACTGCCAGTAATAACGCTGAGCACGGGCCCGTGTTCGACCGGCACGGCCCGTGCTGAGCTCTGCAGAAACTGAAAATCTAAGAAAAATCCTAAAAAACAGAAAAATAAGAAAAACGATTAGGCCGTTGATTCCTAACTTTCTTAAAATCCTTGTGTCCCCGGCAACGGCGCCAAAAACTTGATGTGCGTGTAGTGTGATAGGTTTTAATGTATATTTTAAGCCCTTTTTACACTTTTTAGCCAAGTTTTAAATTTATAGAACACGATATTTACTAACACTAAACACACATATGGGCAAGTGCACCCATCGTGAGCGTAGTATAGTGTTGGTAAGATATCGAGGTTGTCCAAGGACACAAGAGCTTTTAGTACCGGTTTATCCTCAACGTCTAATCAAATCAAAAGTTTAGAAAAAGGTTTTTAAACTAGAAAAATAAAACTAACTAAAATGCTGAAAAATAAAATAAAAATAAAAACAGATAGACAAGATGAATCACTTGGATCCGACTCGTGTGTAGTGTAACCTTTGATTATTTCCGTACTTTTGCACTTTTTAAGAGATTATCTTAGTTATTGTAGTAGGCCCTTCTTTTGAAGGTGACGTTACCCTCAACCCAGTAGTTTGAGTCAGCAAGATTACAATCCTAAAGGGTCGGATTATTGAAAGATAATTAATTAAGTTATTAATGCATAATGTGGTAGGCCCCTCTTTTGAAGGTGACGTTACCCTCGGCTAAGTAGTCTGAGTCAGCAGGGATACAGTCCTAAGTAGCCGGGCTAAAGTATTAATAGTAGCTTACATATGAGGGGATCAAAGAGTTTGGACCCCCGCCATCCAATACCAGTGGGTATTGAAGGAGGTCCTAGTAAATTTGACCCAGGTCCTTGCAGGATCTATTCACTGAACAAGGCAAGACTCTTACCAAACCGTTCCCTTAATCTCCGACCAGGTAGCCAACATATCTCCATATAGACCGTGGAGATATGAATGGTGAAAATCTTTTATTTTATATAGACAGTAAAATAATGCCAAGACACCACGCACAAACGATAAGGAAGAATCACATTCAACAAAAGAAACTAGTTATTAAAGTCATTAATACATAACCAAATAAAAAGTACGAAAAGATTAAAAATAAAAAGTATTACACTAAACACTTGTCTTCACCAAGTGATGTAAGAGACTTAGGCAAACACGGCCTTTGATTGTCAAGAACTCTTATGATCAATCTTGGATCCCGAGACTACTACACACACTCTATGATGGATGATGGATGATGGTGGTGGATGTGGGTTGTGATGGTGGTGGAGGGTGGGTGTAGTGTGAGAGAGGTGGTTTGCCAAGGGATGGTTTACAAATGAGCCAAGCACCCATATTTATAGCCTGAACAGCAGCTCGGGCACGGCCCCGTGTCCATCTTCCTTCTCTTTCTTCATTAATTGCAGTTTGTCTGCATTAGTTGACCACGCCCCCGTGTCCGCTGGGCACGACCCCGTGTGCAGAAGCGTATCTGTACTATCAAGATTTCCTCAGATTCTGCGAATCTTAGAGTTGACCACGGCCCCGTTTCCACTGGGCACGCCCCCGTGGTGGGTGATAGAAGCTTCTACAGCGTTGTCTTTTCTGCAGACACTTGGGCACGCCCCCGTGCTCACTGAGCACGGGGAATGTTCAGCCTTCTGTTTTCTTGTTTTGCTTGGGAAGATGTTGTCGGGGGGTCGGGCATGCCACGTTTATTCCTTTTCTTGTATTATTGTTAGATTTAGCTGCCTTTTTGCTTCTTTTGTTCATTTGAGCTCATTTAATCCTGAAAATACAAAAGGAAGACAAAAACGCACTTTTTCCAACATTAGTACTAAAAGGGTTAGTTTTATGCCACAATTGATGTAATTTATATGTTGCATTTTGCACACATCAAATACCCCCACACTTGAATCTTTGCTTGTCCTCAAGCAAAACTCTTTATAATGTGGCTTTACACTCCCAAATGGAATGGGTAGAAGAGAAGGTTTTTTGGGCTTGTCATAGAGTGTCGGGATTTCCAAGATTCTTTATTAAGTTTTATTTTTATTTATTTACAATCCTATTCGTCATGATTTATTTAAAACATTACATAAGATAAATTACTTATTAGGGCACAACATGCCTTTTTTAAAACTCCATTTATATACAAGTTCACATACCTCACGGGGGATCACTCGAAACTCGGCCGAAGATGTATTTTTGTGAAACACTCGAGAGCGGCATGGAACTTACTTCTACCATAAGCTTGCCAAGCAATCAATCCTCCTCCTTTTTAACTAAATACCTTTGTAAATATCAAGAGGACTTTTGGGGGTGAAGGGTTAGGCTTGGGTTAAAGGTAGGTGGTTGGATTAGTGGTTAGTAGAAAAGGGTGAAAAAGGCATAAAAAGCGTCGGTTTTTACAAAACATACTGTTTTTGTGACTTTTTATTCCAATGAAGTATTATTCAAACAAGCTTTCTTTTTGTGAGCTTTGTTTGTTTATTGCAAACTTCATTTTTCTTTTCTTCTTTATCCATTTTTTTTCAACAAAAGTAAGTCACACAAAAACCGAGCTTTATTTCTTAAATAAAGGGTTTAAAATGAAAAAGGGTTTTGGTGGGTGAAAAGGGTGTTTGTTTTGGGTTAAGAAATGAAAAGGTTTAGGCTCAAAGGGGTTAACTAGGGGGATTTTGGGTAGGTGGTAAAAAAATTATGGTGTAGAAATAAAAAGGGTTAGTCCTAATGCCTCCATCATTTACTTACTCGGGTTTAAGTTGGTAAGGACCGGGAATGTATCGCCGTGGCAAGTTCTAGAGTCGTAAGAACCAAGCGGCTATTCACACAAGAAACGAAAAATGAGCGTTTAGTTTAAAGATGTGTATTTGTATGCTCAGTAAAGGCTCAAAACTCACTTTTGTGGGAATGGGTTTTTATGTGATCAAGTATATATAATCAAATTTTAACTAGGTTTGTCATGCATTTTCATAATTTTCTTATGTTGGTTCTTTTTATCACGACGCTATCGGTTGTAAATTTGTAAAAATATCACCTTTTTAGAACTTTGAAATTACCAATTTAAACCTAGACAAGTAAAAAAAATGAAAGATTTATTTGAAAAAAATTGGGGTGTTTAGCGGTTCCAATAGAGTTTTGTGTAAGGCTTGTAATTAGGACTTGCAAAATTCAAGGTTTTAGCATCCCCCCACACTTAAATTACACATTGTCCTCAATGTGTCCCAAAAATAAGTTTTTAGGTTGATTGGACGTGTAAAAAGGTATGAAAAAGAAAAATTTTATGTTACTGGGCGTCTGGACACGGCCCCGTGGTGTCCGGGCACGGCCCCGTGTTCAGATCGCCAGTAACAGAAATTGAGTAAAAGAAACAGAAGCCTGGACACGGGGGCGTGCTGGGTGAGCACGGCCCGTGTCCAGTTACCTGAACTGGGCAATTTTCTGCAGATGGTTGGGCACGGGCCGTGTTGGGTGAGCACGACCCCGTGCAGAACTTGCTGTACTGAAGAAAAATTTGTCGGATGGCCCTGTTTTTGTGCATGGGGTGCTGGTGAAAGTTTCCCTTGGTATCTTTCACCATCCCGAGTGTGTTTTATTCCTGAAAATTAAAACTAAACTAGAAAACATAAAAAAAATTACTCTAAACTAAACTAAGGATAGTTCCGCGGAATGCCTCCGTGGTGCGCCACGTTTATAAGGGTCCTTGGCTAGACCCAAAGCCTGGTCATATGTTACCCAAGTGGGATGTTTTGCATCCCATGTTGCACCGTCGGAGAGCATCATCCAAACTTGAGTCTATGACCTTCATGTAATTGACCGGGTCGTCATCTTCTACTCTTTTCCCAACTCCAAACTTCATATCCTTGTCCCCAATTCATATTGTCAATGTTCCATCATTCATATCCACCACTGCTTGGGCCGTGGCTAAGAACGGCCTCCCTAAGATGAGTGGTACCTCGATATCCTCCTCCATATCTAGTATGACAAAGTCGGCCGGAAAGACAAATTCGCCGACTTTGACCAAAGGATTTTCAGCGACACCTTGTGGATATTTGATGGTCCTATCGGCGAGTTGTATGCTCATCTTCGTAGGGCTTGTTTTCCCTAGGCCGAGTCGGTTGAACATCAATGCGGGCATGAGGTTGATACTAGCACCGAGGTCAGCTAGTGCATTGCGAATGGGGGATTCCCCAATCGAGCAAGGAATGGTGAAGCTTCCAGGATCAATCTTCTTTTGTGGGAGTTTGTTGAGTAGCAGGGCGGAGCATTCTTCGCCTAAATTAACTAATTGCAATGATTCAATTTTCCTTTTATGAGTGGGGAAGTCCCTCATAAATTTTGCATATTTAGGCATTTGAGTTAGGACTTCGATAAATGGAATATTAACATGCAATTGTTTTAGCAAATTTTCGAACTTCGGGAATTGCTCATTGGTCTTTTGACGAATTAACCGACCGGGGTATGGAACCGGAGGATTCTTAGGGGGCTCTTGAATTGGTGCAGAAGCTGTCTCTTGTTGGGGTGTGGTTTGGTTAGATCGGCTCTTTTCAGTTGGAGGTAATGGAGCATCCTCGGGACCCACGGTACGGTTTCTCAGTGTGATGAGATGTACTTGCGCTTTTGGGTTGGTTTCGGTATTACTTGGTAACGCGCCTTGTGGTCTCTTGGTGAAATTTTGAGCTAGTTGATTTAATTGTTTTTCAACGTTTTGGATACAAGCTTGTTGATTTCTAAAATTCGATTCGAATTGTTGAAATCGATCCGAGTTTTTCTTTTCGGTGTCGGAGATGAGGCGAGATACAGTAACTTCAAGCCTTTCTCATCCCCTTGTTGTTGAGAGAAATTTTGTGACTCGTTTCTTGGTTGTTGAAAGTTTATTCGTTGGTTTAAATTTTGTTGGTTACTACTATTGCCGGGTTCCCTCCAACCAAGGTTAGGGTGGTTACGCCATCCTTGATTGTATGCACCCGTTGGAGGACCTGACGGTCTAGGTCTATTATCAATGTAGTTTACCGACTCTGTTTGATTATCCATTTCTTTCATACAACTCCAATTTTCATGTGGCCCACCACACCCCTCGCAAGCCATAACCGAGACCGTTTTTGCCATTTCTAACTTTTTGATTTTTGAAGAGAGGGCCTCGATTTGGGCTTGCAAGGAAGTGCTTTCATCAAATTTATGGGCGCCCGGGGCAATGGATTTATTGCCTCGGGGAGTGTGCCACTAAAAATTGGTTTGAGCAATTTCCTCAATTTGATTATAAATTTCATTTAGGCGACGATTACCTAAAAGTCCCCCGGAGCTAGAGTCAAGTGTTTGTCTTGTGTGTGGCAACAACCCATTGTAGAAAGTGGATACTTGTTGCTATACTGCAAGACCGTGATGAGGACACTTTCTTAGTAGCTCCTTGAACCTTTCCCAAGTTTCATATAAAGATTCCCATCTTCTTGTGAATATGTATTAATTTCAGTCATTAATTTAGCCGTTTTAGGAGGAGGGAAATATTTATATAGAAACTTTTGGGCTAGTTCATCCCAGGTGTTTACCGATCCAACTGGGAGGGTATTAAGCCAAGCCTTAGCCCGGTCTTTTAGTGAAAATGGAAACATTCGAAGGCGGATGGCATCGTTTGGCGCCTGTGTTCCAAGTCCTGCAATAAAACAGAAAAGAAGGTTGGTCAGAAAGTTCACCACGGCCCTGTGCTCAGGTGAACACGGCCCGTGGACGGAGATGCAGTAATTGTTTTCCAGATCCCTGTTACTGGGGAGTTTGACACGGCCCCGTGCTGCACCGACACGGCCCCGTGCTCAACTCACTGTAACTCGGAAAATAAAAACTGCCAGTAATAACGCTGAGCACGGGCCCGTGTCCGACCGGCACGGCCCGTGCTGAGCTCTGCAGAAACTGAAAATCTAAGAAAAATCCTAAAAAAAATAGAAAAATAAGAAAAACGATTAGGCCGTTGATTCCTAACTTTCTTAAAATCCTTGTGTCCCCGGCAACGGCGCCAAAAACTTGATGTGCGTGTAGTGTGATAGGTTTTAATGTATATTTTAAGCCATTTTTACACTTTTTAGCCAAGTTTTAAATTTATAGAACACGATGTTTACTAACACTAAACACACATATGGGCAAGTGCACCTATCGTGAGCGTAGTATAGTGTTGGTAAGATATCGAGGTCGTCCAAGGACACAAGAGCTTTTAGTACCGATTTATCCTCAACGTATAATCAAATCAAAAGTTTAGAAAAAGGTTTTTAAACTAGAAAAATAAAACTAACTAAAATGCTGAAAAATAAAATAAAAATAAAAACAGATAGACAAGATGAATCACTTGGATCCGACTCGTGTGTAGTGTAACCTTTGATTATTTCCGCACTTTTGCACTTTTTAAGAGATTATCTTAGTTATTGTAGTAGGCCCTTCTTTTGAAGGTGACGTTACCCTCAACCCAGTAGTTTGAGTCAGCAAAGATACAATCCTAAAGGGTCGGATTATTGAAAGATAATTAATTAAGTTATTAATGCATAATGTGGTAGGCCCCTCTTTTGAAGGTGACGTTACCCTCGGCTAAGTAGTCTGAGTCAGCAGGGGTACAGTCCTAAGTAGTCGGGCTAAAGTATTAATAGTAGCTTACATATGAGGGGATCAAAGAGTTTGGACCCCCGCCATCCAATACCAGTGGGTATTGAAGGAGGTCCTACTAAATTTGACCCAGGTCCTTGCAGGATCTATACACTGAACAAGGCAAGACTCTTACCAAACTGTTCCCTTAAATCCCTACCAGGTAGCCAACATATCTCCATATAGACCGTGGAGATATGAATGGTGAAAATCTTTTATTTTATATAGACAGTAAAATAATGCCATGACACCACGGGCAAACGATAAGGAAGAATCACCTTCAACATAAGAAACTAGTTATTAAAGTCATTAATACGTAACCAAATAAAAAGTGCGAAAAGATTAAAAATAAAAAGTATTTCACTAAACACTTGTATTCACCAAGTGATGTAAGAGACTTAGGCAAACATGGCCTTTGATTGTCAAGAACTCTTACGATCAATCTTGGATCCCGAGACTACTACACACACTCTATGATGGATGATGGATGATGGTGGTGGATATGGGTTGTGATGGTGGTGGAGGGTGGGTGTAGTGTGAGAGAGGTGGTTTGCCAAGGGATGGTTTGCAAATGAGCCAATCACCCCTATTTATAGCCTGAACAGCAGCTCGGGCACGGCCCCGTGTCCATCTTCCTTCTCTTTTTTCATTAATTGCAGTTTGTCTGCATTAGTTGACCACGCCCCCGTGTCCACTGGGCACGACCCCGTGTGCAGAAGCGTATCTGTACTATCAGGATTTCCTCAGATTCTGCGAGTCTTAGAGTTGACCACGGCCCTGTGTCCATTGGGCACGCCCCCGTGGTGGGTGATAGAAGCTTCTACAGCTTTGTCTTTTCTGCAGACACTTGGGCACGCCCCCGTGCTCACAGAGCACGGGGCGTGTTCAGCCTTCTGTTTTCTTGTTTTGCTTGGGAAGATGCTGTCGGGGGGTCGAGCATGCCACGTTTATTCCTTTTCTTGTATTATTGTTAGATTTAGCTGCCTTTTTGCTTCTTTTGTTCATTTGAGCTCATTTAATCCTGAAAATACAAAAGAAAGACAAAAACACACTTTTTCCAACATTAGTACTAACAAAGGGTTAGTTTTATGCCACAATTGATGTATTTTATATGTTGCATTTTGCACACATCACTATGAAATGACAAAAGAAGGTACACGAAACAAAGAATTCAACTGAAACATGGAGACTGTTCTGAAAAACACATGTTTCAAAGGAGACAAGAAACATAAAACCATCAAGGGTTATGAACTGGTCTTCATGCCAATAATCTGGGAAAGACATTTCTATGTTGTCTGTTTCAACATGAAACACAAAAGAGTTGATGTATTGGACAACAACTATGTAGGGGATAATATCAGCATCAAAAAAAAGTATGAAGGATGGGTGGAAATATTGGTAAGTGTCTTAAAAGCTTAGAATATAGGAACTATGTTTACAAAACGCCAAACTAATATATGCAAAAAAAAATGTGAAACTGTAGCACAGAGCTTTTGCAACTACTTGCGTATTAAAAATCACCCAAAGCATAAGATCATGAGCAAGGCGAAGGTTGTCAGACAAAAGATGGATTGGAGGACAAATTCTAACGTCATCGACTGTGGGATTTTCACAATGAGGCATATGGAAACATACATGGGGGATATAGCTCGTTGGAGAAGTGGTTTGGCAACAGAAGATGCCCCAAATCAACTCCAACAAAGACAGCTAAGTGAACTAAGGGTAAAATACATTGGAAAAATCTTGTTTCATAGCGAAAATGAAAACAGAAAACTACTGACAATTTGTCTAAAAACATTCACGGATTTAGGGGGAGAAAAAATACGTGAATTGTTTAACAAAGCAGACGAGAGAATAGCACAAAGAATGGAAGAATATGTAGATTAGCTAAACGCCATGAATTTTAATGTTGACTATTGTATTTTACTCTTTACATTATTACATCTACATGTTTGGTTGTGTGATCTTCTATCGTATTTGTGCAAATCAAAGATAACGTCATGATTAGAATAATTAACAAATAGTAACCATTTAAAACATAAACAACATTAAAAAAAGGTTAAAAAACTAAATTAAAACAAGTAGAAAACATAAAAACGCCATATCTATAGGAAATCAATAAAACACCATTAAAACATAAAAGCTATTTGTAAAAAAAAAAATACTTTTTAAAAAAACGCCATTAAAAACTAGCATAAAGATGAAAACGCCATTAAATCATAAACGTCATTCGTAAAAAATATACTTTTTAAAAAAAAACGCCATGTAAAACTAGCATAAAGATGAAAATGGCATTAAAACATAAACGCCATTCGAAAAAAATATACTTTTAAAAAAAAAAGCCATGTAAAACTAGCATAAAGATGAAAACGCCATTTATATTTAATTATTTTTTGGCAAATGAATCATAACGCCATTGTTTAGCGGGAAGTGGACAACAACAATTGTACCCCGGCATAACAATTAGCGCTCCCTGCCACGTGTTGGGCCAGGAGCCGTTCTCACACTTTTCACCGTTCTCTCCTGATCTGTAGGTCCCGGTTTTGACTCCGTTTCGATTGCGAACCGACCGTGCGACGTGCGGAATACGTTCACGAACGAGACCGAAACACACGAAACGTAATATAAACGTGATTCTTTGATAAATCTGAAACCGTACAAAGAACCGTGAATCACCTTGCCACTTTCTCTCTCTACTTTCTCTCTCTAGTCTCTAAGCTCCAAATCTCTAAAATGGCAAAAGTCTCAAAAGTTCTAAATTAGAACCCTAATGGTTCTATTTATAGGCCAAGGGATATAATGAGAGATCTCATTATTTACATAAATGCCACCTTGCCTTTTCGTATTTATAACAATATAAAGCCTAGATTTAAACTGTTTCAGCTACGATCTTGAGATGACGGAGGCGATAGACATACTGCACTAACAGACTCCCCCTTGGATATTGCCGCAGTCAATCTCAAACATTTAGTCAGACTCGTAGCTTTTGGTCTTTCTCTCTCTCTGAGTCTTCTTGAAGGTTTTACGACTTTAGAAACCTAGACTCCCTCTTGTTCGAACAGGATCCTGGTGGATCTGTTTTCAGCTTCGGTAGACTCTTCAGGCTCCCCCTGTCGTCAAGCTTCCGTGCTTTGGGATCGACACCTGGATTCCCGGTTACAAGCTCCTCTGGGATAGTTACGTGGCTCCTTGAATGCACGCTCCCCCTTTCGTTGAGCTCGTCTTCAGACTCCCCCTTAGACTCGGCTATCGGGATCGTAATCTGGAATACCATCTGCAAATCTCATACATTCATAAGTAAGACATTTTACAGTGAAAACATTTTCAGTTGTCTAGATATCGTAATCTGGCTCTATTAAACTTTCTAAATCAAGATCCTGGGACTAAGATATAATAATATGAAATATATCCAAAATTACTTGATACTCTCCCCCTATCAACAATCTTCAAAGATTTGGCAGAATTTAAGAATCCAACATCGAAAACTGGCTCTATTATAGATTTTAACAATATAAGCATCCAACTCCCTCATAGTTAATCATCCAAGTCCAAATTAATGACCTTGGAGATATCACAAACTGTTTTTGATTTTTGATTATGAACTTGTTTATTTTCAGAAACACGATCAGCATACTTAGATTTTAAAACTCAGCATCCAGGCATCGGTTGTCGAAAATAAAACAGAAATCAAAATCTTTTTGAATTTTCTGAAATATAAAGCAATAAAGAAATATTTACAAACATATTTACACACAATGTTTTTGTTTGAGTTTGCGACAGAGGATCATATCAGTTTACGACAAGTCACAAGTACCGTTGAGCTTAGTTACACATTAAGAATTAAACAATTCACTTAGATTGTCGATATACTGATCCACTTAAATTTTCACACAAAGTTCAACTGATTCAGGATACGAATTAAGTATTTTAAGAACTTAAACTCATTCATGTGTCCCACCTCTTGAATATACTCCCGTATCCAGATCCCAATATTCAGTCTTACAGGTGAGTATACCTAGATGATATCTGTAAGGGGAATAAATTATAGTACGAAACCGTGAGAGCTCAGGTCAGAACTTCTGTTCAGCAGAGAGATGACGGCTCGACTTTTGGTGTGTCCCCTTTAGAGGATCTTTTGTATTACAACAGCAATGACTATCAATTTTATTGTTTCATCAATTTGCTGAGGGCGGCGCTATATTTCAAGCAATGCAGAAAGTATTCTCCGGGGACTAGGCCATTGCTTCCGCAAAATCAGAAGTCCTGGGATAATACCCTAGATATCACTGAGTATAAAGACCTAGTATCTCTGAAAGAGGGGTCCTTCAAACGAGATTTCAGGGGTTACCTATATATCCAAGTAGTGTTCCCCACAAAATAAGCAAGTTTGAATTTAGGTTTATATCCCGAAAAAGTTTACTAAATGTATAAAAACCTATCGGCATATCATCAGTGAGGCTGTTTAACGCTATAAAAACATTACATTTCTTTAGCATACTGTAACTGTCTACTGATGTACTATCATTTCCTCTTTTTACACAAAAACTCAATTTTTCATTTTATCATGTTTTTTACTTTTTCAAATTTTCTAATGTTTTTGTATTTTCTAACAACAATACTCCCCCTAAAATGCAAAACCATTTAAAGAAAAATTGACAACACGATGCTGATAGCTTTGTCTCGTCATCCATTTTCTGCTAACTATGCTCTGTTTTTGCAGAAAAACTAATATAAAATACCCCCATGATTTACAACCCATTGATTTTCGACAGTTTGAAAACCGTTTTTCAATCTTATGAAATTAATCATGTTTGTTCAGCCGTGAGGGTTTCAGCGTATTCAAGCAACAAATTTTTGAATTTTTGAATTTTTTGACAAAAATTAAAAACAAACATATTTTTGGTTTTTCAAAATTTTTCAATTTTTAGGGTTTTTGAAATATTGTTTATTTATTTACAGAAAACAAACAAACTAAACTCCCTGTTTCAACCAATCACAGGGTCCAGCAGCCTCCTCTCCTTGTTGTGACAGGCTCCTCCAACTTACATTCTTACAATCTTTGATTTTGTTGAGCACCTGCACATTCAGGCTACTTGATTACTTGAACAATTTAGCCCAGGTCTGTTGAACCTTAGGCATTTCAACACAATATGTATCATTCAATTTCGGAAAATCTTTTTCATTCTGAACAAAGACTTTTTCATCTTTAACTTCAATTTTCTCATCTTTTATCAAAGACACTTGTTTCTTAGCACTCCATTTTTGACCTTTCGGAGTACCTCTTTTGTACATTTTGACTTTGAACAACTTTTGGTTTCCAAAACTCATTTGGTTTTGTCATATCAACTGTTGTTTTCCAACTTTGTGTTGTTCTTAATCTTGGTGTGTGAGAACTCCAGGTTTGTCTTGACTCAAACCTGTTCGGTTTTGATTTCCAATTTTGATTTGAAGCAAACTTGTTTGTATTGTACCTCCAAGTTTGTTTCGAATCAAATCTGGTTGGCCTTGGTTTCACACCCTCAAACTTCTGTTTTTCAACATCAACAGGATTTGGATTTGGACACTTTCGTGCTACATGTCCAATTTGATCACATTTAAAACACACTTTCTTTGAAACATCCTTGGCCTGTTGCTGTTTCTTTTTCTTAGCATCAAACTCCTCATTAGACTTTTGTCCAAATTTGAGTTTTTCCTCTTCTTTCAAACTTTTCCCTTGAACAAAACTCATTTTTGCCTAAAAATTCGGCATTTCATTTCTTTTCCAACTTTGTTTCTTCTTATAACCCAACCCAGCCTTCATGTTTTTCTTTTTAAAACCAGGTTTGTTATAAAAAGTTTTACGACCTTTACCAGCAAATTTTGAAATTTCAGATTTTTCAATCTCAACCATTTTAAAAACTTTATCAACCTTTTCTGAGATCACATTCTGAATTGGGAACACAACATCTAAGAATAATTTGTCTGATCTAATCATAGTGTAAACCAATCCTTTTGAATCTTCATTCAAATTTTTCTCGGATTTTGTATGTTTAAGATAGCCATCATGAAAATTTCCCTCATTTTCATCATGTGATTCAGACTTACCTTTGTTTGACTCATCTTTCAGAACGCTTTCAACAACCTTACTTACCACCTCTGAATCATTAGCTTCATCAGATTTGGCGTAAGTCACATCGATACTTTTAGGTAATTGGTCAACTATGTTCAGACCTTTTGCCACCTTTTCCTCATCATAAAAAGTATAATTGTTTCTCAATGGTGGTGGTACCTGATGAAATTCTGAACCAATACCCTTTTTGTTCTTGTCGGTATCTTTGTCATCTGATGTGATATTGAAAATGCGTTCGAGAATGTACGAAGAGTTATGATAACTTTGAAGTTTGGTAACAACCTTTTCTTTTTCAGCCAGAACTTGTTTAAGATTAGCAATTTCATCAACACATTTGTTTAATTCAAGTTTCTTTTCTTTAAACTTTCTCTCACACATTTCTTTAGTTACCAAAGTTTCAGACAATCTTTGATCAAAACATTTAACTTGGCTCTTCAAAGTATCATAAGCTTCTTGTACTCTCTGACTCGACCACTTCAAATTTTCATACTCCTTTTGAAAATCTTGAAACTTATTTTCTTTTTCAACACAACCAACACATTTAGCTGTACACATTTCTTTCAAAATCTTATTTTCTTCTTCAAAATCTTGACATTTTTGTGTCAACTTTTCAACCTTTTGTTTCAAAATTTATTCTTTTTCAATCATTTCTTTACATTTTATTTTGAAAACATTTTCAAGTTTATTTGTTTCAAATTCTTTTGTTTTATCATTTCATCTTTTTCGGTACAGGCTTTGCACATTTCTATGCAATTCCTGCACTTGTTTTCATTTTTATCATCAGACTGTTCAATGCTTTTGTCTTTGTCAAACAATTCAGAAGATTCAGTTTGAATTTTTTCTGTTATCACACCTCCTTCTTCTGTCTTTTTCTGATCTTCATCTTTCATCTGTTCTTCTTCATCAGTTTCCTCTGCCGTTTTCTTTACTTCCTCTATCAGCTTTTCCAGCTCTTGTTCTTTTCTCTTCTTCATTTCTACCACCTTTGGTAGACTTGCTTCGCAAACTTCTTTTATCTTGCGCACCAAATCCGGCAAATATTCTTTATCAGATAACCTTCTTGTGTTGAAAGTAGCCTGTCTTGGAAGCAAATTTGTTACAGCTTCAAAATCCACCTTTGATGGGTCAACAACTGGATTACCCCGTGGATCCATGTAACATTCTAATTCGTTATTCCATCTTTTGGCTCTTTGGGCTTCTTTGAATGGTTCCCTGAATTTTTCAATTTCCCATCTTGCGTAATCTCTTCTCCACCATCTATCATGATCAAAAAATTCTTTACCGCTGCTCGACATCTTCAAATTGTGTCTTGATTTTTGCACCTTGTATATCTTGAATCACCTCGAATCAACAAACAAGCAAACACGATTAGTTTAATCAATATCAAACAAATGAATCGGACGGGTACTCGAACGAGTGAGTTAACACAAGTCAACAGTGAAAATAATCGCGTGATAACGTTGTCCGTTCGGGTGAGGTTGCTGTCTGTTCGGGTGACTTCTCAATGTATGGCACAAAACGACAAATATGTTATCCGTTCGGATGACGGTTGATTCTTTGACTTCTTCAATGAATTTTATCTTTCAATCAATTCTCACATGTAACCTGACAACACCTTTGATTCAAGTGAAAACCATTATATCACATGCATTTCTCAATGAATGTACTGATATATCATGTGCAAACTGACATACACACTAAACAACGGTCGACAACATTTAATATCAAATCAATATTACATGCAAATGCTGAATCAAATCACGTGCACTTATATTTCAAATTCAACTGATTTCTACAATTAAAGTTCACCGACTAGATCATGTGATATCTCAATTAAATGCACTGACAATACTTTGAATACTATTGAAATTATTCAATAAGTGTCCGACATACAAATTTAATATCCAATGACTTCACAAATTTCAATATGCTCAATGTCAGTTCACATGCAATGAGTTGCTAAGACTTGGATTGTTATGACGTGGATTGCTATCCGTGCGGACAAGTGTCCGTGCGGATAGGTCAACTAATAGTCAACACGGATTATTGAGACGCAGATTGCTTATTCGTGCGGACAAGTGTCATTGTAATACTTTCAACACTTTTGTCTTATATGTAATGATGTCATTGTGACATCACTTTGATGATGTCATGATGACATCATGCTTGAACGTCTTCGCAACGAACTGAGACATGACTGAAGACGGAGACGACAGACGGATGCACCAACAAACTCCCCCTCGGATGTTGAAGGAGTCTTCAGTGTCGAGTCTTTGCATCTTCAGTCTTTATCAGTCTTTGAACTTCATTCTTTCTCTCAAAATTAACAGACTCCCCCTTGCAATGTGCTGGCATTCCATTAGTTCTTCAGCATCATCTGCTTCAGGATCGTAATCTGGCTAGTTCTTTCTGAGGTTGTTCCAAGATCGCAACCTGACTATCATCCATCTCAGGATCATCAATCCAGCTCATACTTAAACCTGCACAAACACACTCTACCTAAAAGTAAATTTTACGTATTTAACAATTCAATGTAAACACTCTGAAATAATCAAACGACTTCCTCTCATAAACATAAACAATCACTCTCCATCAGATCACATACATGATGAACCACTTGTTGATTTAAAAAAAAAAAACATATTTTGACATTTAAGATACACTCCCCCTCACAACAATGTCATCAAGTTTAGCACTCGGAATTTTGAAAATCAGCTTTCCAACATCAGTTGTCGAAAATCTTTTTGACTTTTTCAAAAGTTTATGCTAAAACACACCGAAAATCTTTTTGTAATTTTGAGTGAAAAGAAATGCAATAAAGAAATATTTACAGACAATATTTTTGTGAATTTTGTGTAAGAGGATCATATCAGTTTTTGACAAGTCACGAGTACCGTTGAGCTTAGTTACACATTAAGAATTAAACAATTCACTTAGATTGCCGATATACTGATCCACTTAAATTCTTACACAAATTTCAACTAATTCAGGATATGAGTTAGGTGTTTTAAAGACTTAAACTCATTCATGTGTCCCACCTCTTGAATATACTCCCGTATCCAGATCCCAAAATTCAGTCTTACAGGTGAGTATACCACAGATGATATCTGTCAGGGGAATAAATTATAGTACGAGGGCCGTGAGAGCTCAGGTCGATCTTTCGATACGCAGAGAGATGACGGCTTCGACTTTTGGTGGGTCCCATTTAGAGGATCTTTTGCATTACAACAGCAATGACTATCAATTTTATTGTTTCATCAATTTGCTGAGGGCTGCACTATATTTCAAGCATGCGGAAAGTATTCTCCGGGGACTAGGTCAGAAATTTCTTTCAGCAGAAGTCCCGGGATAATACCCCAGATATCACTGAGCATAAAGACCTAGTATCTCAGAATAAGGGACCTTTCAAACGAGATTTCAGGGGTTACCTATATATCCAAGTAGTGTTCCCCACGAAATAAGCAAGTTTGAAATTTAGTTTATATCCCGAAAAAGTTTACTAAATGTGTAAAAACCTATCGGCATATCATCAGTGAGACTGTTTAACGCTATTTAAACAATACAATTCTTTAGCATACTGTGACCGTCTACTGATGTACTATCATTTCCTCTTTTCTGACACTAAAACTCAATTTTGATTTTATCATGTTTTTGCCTTTTTCAAATTTTCAAATGTTTTTGGATTTTCTGAAATTTTTACTCCCCCTAAAATGCAAACACATTTCAAGAAATTTGAAAAACAAACTATACAGAAAGTGACAACTGATATCAAATCACCTCAATTCGCCATCCACTTGGCATAAACAATCAGAACTCCCCCTTTCACAAAACTATTTTCTCATTATGATTTCAAAACACTTAAGTTTGTTTTAATTAAAATGATTTTTCCGGAAAATAAGTTTTGTTGGTTTTATCACTCGTAAAGTTAGAGGTTCATCACATTGTTTTACATTCAATCACTTGTAGTAAATCAAGTACAACTTAATGTCCCTGATTTACCACTTGCATGTATGCAACCTCTGTACCTCTTGTAAAAATATTCTCAACATTCAAGCCTATGTAGGAATAAACCTCTACACAAACCATTTTACCAATCAAGATGCCGATTCCTGCTTCGCACTTACCAACCTGGAAACTCCGGCAAGTCATACTTAACCTGTAAAATGCTAACAATTTTAAGAACTTTTCATACAAACTCATAAAACTTGAATGATGCCGATTCCTGATCCACGATTACAAACTTGGGATCTCCGGCACGTCAGGTTTTCAAGCAAAGAAAATGTCCACCCAAGCCTGACCAGCCTTGGGTGTTTTCAATTCAGAAGCAGTTGGAGTGTAAGTTGCTTTCTTTTTAGCATAAATCTCTTTTACCCCTTTTACTTTCCCTTCAACCATTTTTCCGAAAATCTTCTTAACTTTCCCATTAAACGCTTTCTCAACATCAAATTCATTCTTGTCAGAATAAAATTTATTAGAGATCTCAACTTTCCCAACTTTTGATTTAAAATTCTCAATCCTCAATGGTGGAAAATTCTCATCATCCATTGAAGGAACTGAGTTTTCATCACTCTCATCAAACTGTGGCTCCTCTGATTTTGTGGAATAAGATTCATTGCCAGATTTTACCTCTGATTTCTTAACAACCCAAGCTTGATTGTCAAGATTTCCCTTCTTCTTGTAAAACCTTTTCGAACACTCACCAACTTCATATGTTAAATTTTTGAAAACTTTAAATTTTTCAGTTGGTGGATCGGTTTTATCAACAATAACTTCTTTCAGTTTTCCAGAAACTCCCTGTTTTGTGTTAGTCGCTTTCGGACAGTTCCATGCAATATGACCAACTTCATTGCATCTGTAACAAGTTCTTGTCTCTTTCCTTTGAAAAGCTCCATTCTTCATCTTTTCAGCAAGAAACTCCTTGTTTGACTGTTTCCAGAATGAGCTCTTTGCTTCTTCTTCATGACTAGTTCCTGCAACATATGTCATTTTTGATTTAAAATCTCGAACATATTTTTCATTTTTATAGTTTTCAGGTGGAATAAAACCAAGTCCTTTCTTTTTGTAGCTACGATTGTGGTTTGATTTCTTTTGAAAACCAGAACCAGAATTGTAACCCTTTTTCTTGTTTATCCGCTGTTGAACTCTTGAAGTGTATTTTTTAGGTTTTTCAGTAAGATTTAAATCTTTTATTTTAGAAATACTAATTTCTGTCATTTTGAAAACCTTTTTGATCATGTCAAAACGAACACTTCTTATTGGAAACTCTTTATCAAAATATAATTTGTCAGAATCATTCAAAGTATATACAACTTCAAATGTTTCATCATTCAAATTAGATTTTGACAATAAAAATTCTTTACTATAAACCCGTTTTTCCGACGATTTTGAATTCTTGACAGACGAACTCGAACTTCTGACTGACTGACACGAACTTTGGGATTCGGACTTTGACTCTGACTCCTCATCCTTATCCAACACCTGATCGACCACTCGTTTTATCAGTTCTGACTCATGATCTGTGTCGGACGCTGTGAACGTGACGTCAATACTATCCGGTAAAACATCGGTTATCTCGGACTCCAACTTTATATTGACTGCCTTTTTTAATTCTTCCTCGTTAGGTTTTCTAGACGAATACCCTTCCCAAATCGGAGGCGGACACTTATTATAACAGACACCCTGTTTCTTACCAGTATCCTTTCTCTTCTTTGGCTTTGTTTCTTCACCTTTAAACGCTTCAAATCCTTCAACTGTTGGATAAATTCTATCGATTATGTAGTCACAACCTTTGTAACTTTGCAGCAATCTTCTGATTCTTTCATTTTCAGTTGCTTCACTCTCCAACTCTTTCTTCCACTTTGCACATTCTTCTATGTACAAATTGATTTCTTTCTGCTTTGTCATCATGGTAGCATTCATCATCTTCAAAGCTTTCTCTCTTTCAGAGTTAGTCTTTTCAGACTATTCACAGTTCTGTTCAATACATCATATGACTGTTTCAAATTTTTTACATCAAACAACAATTTTTCTTTCAACTTTTCTAACTCACTAAACCTCTCATCTTTTTCTATACATTGTTTACATGACTCTAAACAAGTAAGACAGGGTTTTGTGATTTCAACGATCTTCTCGACTTCAACTATCTTTTCAACTTCCACAATCTTCTCAACCACTTTGATTTCTTTCAATCCTTTTGCAGCTTTCCTCTCTTTTAGTTTCTTCAATTTTTCTGCAAAATAAAATTCAAAACTGTCAGAAGATAAATGAGATTTTCCAATGTTTATCTATTCAACTTCTTCATCATCATCACTGCTTTCAGAAGAAACAGATTTTCCATCTTGACTCTCCTCATTATCCGACATCACATCCATCCACTCCTTCATCAACTCTGGCTTTTGCACAATCTGAGCAATAAAAGCTTTAACATTAGGATTAGCTGGAATGTACTTGTCCCAGCTAAAACCATCAGCTACTTGCTCATCATCTTGATTAATAATGCCATGATAAGCTTTCCTGTTTGCATCCTCGATCATTCTTCCATGAGCTGTTTGAGCTTCTTTTTGTTGATGTGGTTGATGAGTGATTTGCTGATAAATGGTTTTCCTATAATAATCATCTTTCCCCGACGACTCCTTTGCTCCTCTCGGCTCCTGATTCTTGCATTCTCTTTTAAAGTGGCCTTTCTCCCTGCAACGAAAACAGACAACTTTAGATTTATCAAACCCTAAATTAGAAAGGTTTGCATCCAAGAAATCATTTCTTCCTGTAACCAATCTAAATTTTTCTGCTCTCCTCAATACACTAGCTAAAGCCCATTTAATATCCATCAGTTCCAGTTCCTCTGCATCAATTTGGTCATAATCTTCCTTTGTGAGCATCGGATTACCAATTCTTCCGGCAATCAACCCTTCATAAGACTCTAATGCAGTGACCAATAATCCCATATGATGCTTTACAACTTCTTCAGAATAATTTTGACCATTTTGAAGATGTAGAGCTACATTGCACTGAATCAAATGCCCATTTCCAGCAGATGCATTTTGAACACTTGGAGGATTTACCATAGAGAACCCACTAGTGTTGACTGATCCTTGACTGCTAGGTGTAGACTGATTTCCAGCACTAAATGCAGTTTGTATCTTTGGACTGACTTCAGCAGTTTGAACATTTCCTTTATAATACAATTTAATATCTTGTTGATGAGTTGAACTATTCATTCTAGCAATTTTCTGCTGCTCCAGATCCTGTGCCTCCAACTTTTCTATAAACTGTGCAATCGATAACCTTTTAAACTGTCCGGAATTCTTCAATATCATCAGATATGTACCCCATTCCTGTTGCGGTAACGCGTCAGCAAGCTTTTCAACCCATTCTGCTGGAGTTTTTGTAATCTTCAACTGTGACATGGTGCGTACAAGATGACAATATCTTTCAATAAGACTCTTTGTTGTTTCACCAGGCATGCACGTAAACAATTCAAACTCTTTTTTCAACAAAGCTGCTTTACTTTGTAACATTTCAGTGCTTCCCTCAAACTTCTTTTGAAGAGCTTCCCAGATAGAATAAGAATTTTCATCATGTTGAAGCAACACAAATATATCTTCTTTTATCGCTTGTTGTAACAAATTAATCATCATTTTCTCTCCTTTATAACTTTCCCTCTCTTGTTCAGTAAATTCAGAAATGATTTTATCAGCTCCCATTGTATTCTTTGGTCTCTCATATTCAGTTTCGATGCTCTCCCAAGCTTTTAGATGATTCGCCTGAACCCAATTCTCAAACCGTTTCTTCCACCCGTGATAATCCTCAATTCCCATAAGTTTCGGAGGTTTTTGCATTGTTCCGGTTTCATTCTCCATTGTCATATTCTTAGCAATGTCGGATGGATTAGTCGTAGATGTAGCAAAAGCATTGTAAAACTCAGTATCCATTATTCCAATTCTCAAACGAGCTGTATCACCTTGTAAAAATATACCTGTCGAAACAAACAAAACACAATTAGTTCAAACACTTATCAATTAATTAAAGAAAACTGGTACTCGAACTGATGATTTTTTTTTCGGACTGAAAGTTGACAGACTGTACGAACTGCTATGACCCGGATGCAATTTGAACGACTTGACCCTTTGAAACTTTTGAACTTGATGAACTGGACTTTATCACATAACCTGACCACACTATACGACTGGAATGTTCAAACGAACTGATCAATCTGTGCAAACTGACTAAACTTCAAACCTGACAGTCTTGTAAACATAGATTTATAAAGAAAATCTCTATAATGTGAATTCAAATAAGCCGAACTTTCAACTGTGCTGACAAACTTAAACCGTGATGATTGGGCCATATGTTGGGCTGACAACTAAAATCACACTACATGGGCCGTGACATTTAAATGAATTTTAATCCTCAAATTGTGATTGGACCTTTTTTAAAACACAACAACTATCATTGAGCCATTCAATCCACTTAACAATTTCAAGAATTCTTTTATCTAGGCACATGGTTTGGCTGACAACATCGATCCTTTAAATGTGTTCACATGCAAACTCGGTAAACTACACATGCAATTCTGATTATCCGACACAACCTGACATCCTCGAATTCAATGTTACACAAGATTTGATGAACAATCACGTGAATTCCTAAGTGTCACTATAAGCGAGACTCAAATGTCACTAAGAGCGGACCAGAATGTTCGAATAAGTGGACCGGATGAGCGGACCAGATGAGCGGACCAGATAATGTCCGTATAAGCGGACCAGAAAAACGAACCAGCTGATGACATCATCAATATCACGAGTTCGTATGAGCGAATCTTCAAAAATCCGATGTTTTAGGTCGATTCAAGCTTTGAAACTTTCAAGGATTTACTTATACATGATTACGAACACACTGTGTAAATTTTAAACGATTCCGACCGTAAAAATTTTTGTTTTTCGAAAAAGAAAGGTGTAGAAACAGATTTTACGGCTGAATTATAGAAAACTCTTCTCCATTGGCTCTGATACCAATTGTAGGATCGAATTCGGACCTAAACGAGTCGTGTAGAAGAGTTTTTCACCAAAACAAGAGGCGGAAACAAGTGTTTCGATGTAATTCAGCACGTATTCACTTTTAACTGTCGATATTATTGATATAGATGACGTTTACAACCTGTCGACACTTCGGCAGCACTTCGTGGCTCACCGGAAGACAATCACCTACAACTATGTGTGAGGATCGCTTATGATGACTATATATAGGAGATCAGGTCCGCTTTTACATACATGGACATATAAGCGGACCTCACTTTTGACATATAAGCGGACCTCACTTTTGACACATGAGCGGACCTAATACATGACAAATGAGCGAAACCTAGCTATGACTTATGAGCGGTCCTATCATAATGAAACATTTTGACCGAACATATCATCTAATAATACTTTCAACACTTTTGTCTTATATGTAATGATGTCATTGTGACATCACTTTGATGATGTCATGATGACATCATGCTTGAACGTCTTCGCAACGAACTGAAACATGACTGAAGACGTAGACGACAGACGGATGCACCAACATCCATCCGGATAGATCAAATAAAGTCAACACGGATTGTTGAGAAGCGAATTGCTATTCGTGCGGACAACCAGTCAACAAGATTTTGCCCCGGATTGTTATCCGTGCGAACTGCCCTGGATTGTTATCCGTGCGAGTGGGATTTGGCTGATGGTAATACGTGCGAGTGGGTAATCCGTGCGGATAGGTAATCCATGCGAGTGGGTAATCCGTGCGAGTGAGTAATCCGTGCGGATGTGATGATCCGTCTGGATGAAGATGAACAGTTCAGCGATCTCAATCACGAAAACTCAGATTTCTCTCAAACGACATGGAATTTTGACCTGAAAATTTGTAGGGTTATAGATCAGACAATTTCGCATAACATATCAAAAAATTAGCGAATTTGGACCGTAAAAACCCTGTCAATTTTGTAAAATTCAGAGAAAAACGTGAATAACAAGAGAGTTAAGAGAAATTTGACAAATCTGGATGAATTTGGCTCTGAATCTGATCAATTTCTTGTACGAATCTGTGCGTTTGATCTTCGCAACCGAGCACCTGCTCTGATACCACTTGTAGGTCCCGGTTTTGACTCCGTTTCGATTGCGAACCGACCGTGCGACGTGCGGAATCCGTGCACGAACGAGACCGAAACACACGAAACGTAATATAAACGTGATTCTTTCATAAATCTGAAATCGTACAGCACCTGAATCACGTACACGAGCTTTCTCTCTCTAGAGTTTCTCTCTCTAGCTCTATATCTCCCAAGCTCCAAATGTGTAAAAGTGTCAAAAGTATCAAAAGTTCTAAATTAGAACCCTAATGGTTCTATTTATAGGCCAAGGGATATAATGAGAGATCTCATTATTTACATAAATGTCACCTTGCCTTTTCCTATTTATAACAATATAAAGCCTAGATTTAAACTGTTTCAGCTACGATCTTAAGATGACGGAGGCGATAGACATACTGCACTAACATGATCTCGTTTATATATATATATATATATATATATATATATATATATATATTCATAGTGGTACTTATGATTTTCTCTACCTACCAATCTATTTCAAGGTATAAACATGTACATACATATCATATTTATATATACGTATAATATATATGTGGAAGGTTCAAACGAGAAGAATTTTTTTATAAGAAGAAAAAGAATGTTTCAACCAAGAAGAATATTTTATTTTACTTCATTTAGTATTTGCATTTAATTTAAGATAAAGGTATATTATTAAACTTACATAGATCATTAGTTTGTATTCTTTCCCTTTAATAACTAACTAAATTAATTGTAACTTCTTTTCAAAATATATACTTTTTTTTCAAATTAAAAACAACTTATTTTAAACTGTAGAATAAATTACTAGTTGTGTAGGATAAATTACGAGTTGTGTAAGATATATTTCGAGGTGTGTAGGATAAATTTTGACTGTGTAGTATAAAATTCTATAATGTGTAGGGTATATGTAGGAAAAATTTGATATGTGTAGGTTTTATAGACTATATGTAGCAGTGGCGGAACTAGAAAAAAAATTCAGGGGTATCCCAATTTTTTTATCGTATATTCATACAACGTAATTTTTTTACTATACATTCGTAGAATCAAATACACAATAACAACTAAAATTAGTAACTAAACCCTAACCTAAAATCCAATTTCGTTCATTTTGTTCTATAATACTTTTGCTCAGGTAGTAACAGAACCAGAAACTTTGAACCAAAGCTCCCAACATAACTTTAATATTAAACGTTAATAAAATAATTTTTTAGATACAAATTCTAAGATATATATATATATATATATATATATATATATATATATATATATATATATATATATATATATATATATTAAGAAATAGAGTAAAAGATATTTAATATTAAACATTAACAAAATAAAATTTTAACATATATATAATGTAGTAATTAGTTTATTTATAAAGTTAACACAAGAACTCATTATAAAATATATAAAGCATATAAATTTTGCTTTGACTAGCAATATGTTGTCAGAAACCTTGCTTGTTGAGTCTGTGCTGTCTTTTCAAAATTCCAAAAGACAAAAATATTATTAAAAAAAGCAAGTCATCTTCTTTCTTTCTTAACCAGATCGAGCTTTTCGCTGAAAAACAAAGAAAAATCACCATTATGCTCTACATCTTCTAATCTATTATCCTTCACTTTTAGTGTTCTCATGTAGTTCTGCGGAGCACACAAGGGTATCCTAATAAGTATACGATGCATAAAACGGAGAAGAATAAATTATACACTTCGCCAAGAAAGTTGAAGGGTATCCCAGGCAACCCCTGGGATACCTGTAAATACGTCCCTGATATGTATGATAATTAATGATTAGTTGACTAATTAATTAGAGAGAGAAAATTAATGACATGAGTTATAAATGAAATAGTATTTTACCAATATGCCCTTTTGTCTTTTTCTTCTTTCAATAATTTTCTTCTTATTTGATCCTCCCCCTAATATATATATATATATAGAGAGAGAGAGAGAGAGAGAAACAAGATCAGGAGAAAACGTTCAAAAGTGTGAGAACGGTGAGAACGCATCCTGGCCCAACACGTGTCACGCGACATAGAGAAGGGCGAAGGGGCTTTTTTGTCCTTTTATCTTCTCCTTTTCCAGTTCCGCTTTTCACAATACTGTTTTATTTTTGGCGTTTAAGATTTTTAGCGTTAACCAAATTCAATAATTAATGACGTTTAATTGTTTCATTGTATTACATTTTGGCGTTTATAGCGTTTATGGCATTTTTCAAATCCTATGCCATTGGAACCAAAGGTGGGTCAGGAAATCTATCTGAATGGCGTTTTTTCAAGGCGTTTTAAACAAGATGGCCCATTGTTCTAATATTTTTATATACATTTTGGCGTTTGTGGTATCTTGGCGTTTTACAATTGTAAAATTATATTACAACCAGAGGGGAAAAAATAGAAGCGAAGAAAATAAATTAAAAATCCTAATCGGATCTCTCTTCACAATCTTCACTATCATCAGTCTTTTTCTTCTTTAATAGTACAAGAGATGTCACCAAATATATGGCGTTTTATGTAAAACTTAACAAACCCATCGGTTTGATTATTTTGTCTGCTCGTCTGTTGAAGTGGCTTTTTCTGGATGTTTGGGGACATAGATCTAGGACGTGTGGGTGAGTTTTTCACTTTTTGTTCATCTTGATCTTCATCTTTATAATCATCCCACTCTTCAGTGTCATTGATCTCTTCTCCTCATCCAAGTATTATTCAAAAATAAAGACCACAAAATGACATTTGATTGTAATCAGTATCTTTTTCTTTAACATTTGTCCATCTCATGGAGCAAAATCTTACTGAATTACTCCCCTCAGCTAACAATCCACTTAGTGAAACTTCACGAAGAACAATACTGAATATCCAAGAAAGCATATTAGCTATCTTTGATTTTTTTAATTTTTTAGCGTTTTACAGTGAGTGGTATTTAGTAGTATTTGGCGTTTGTTTTTTTTTTTTTTTTGTTTGATTAAATGGAAGTTGCTGAGAGTTATTGTTTTATAGGATTTCTTTTGGCGGCGTATGTTAGGCGGTGCCGTTTCAGTTACTGTTTGTAATTATTGTTTTTGATAAGCTTTTATCTCTGAAGTCTGTAACACGTCCCGTCTTTCAAGTTTGGCATTTTAGATTCTAATGTAATAAATTTTTTGTCTCTTCATTTTTATTGTTTTGTAGTTACTGTTTCTAGTTACATTTTTAAGTTTGGTTTTTATTTTTTTTTATTTTTTGGGTTTTTTATAATACTTTTCCAAAGTAATTTTATTATAGTTTAGGAGTTTTTGGGGCGTTTTACGGCATGATAGCGTTTTAACAAGCATTTGGGTGTCTGACGTTTTTATTATATACGGCGTTTTTATTATATAACAATCAACTGAAAAATAAAATTAAAAAAAATATATATATATAAACAATTGATCTTCCAAATCTTCACTGTCACCAGTCTCTTTCTTCTTTTTTGAATCATCTTAACTGGCTGGTTCGACTTTCGTATGATTCATTTTGTTTTTTTTTTTTGTTTTTCAAGTAGTTTTTTTTTGGTTTGGAAGCACAAAGTCTGACATCAGCATCTTTTTCTTGAAGATTTGTCCATCTCATATAACAGAATGTTAATGAGTTTACACCCTTCAGCCAACAATCTTGAATTTTCCGATGAAACGATGTTTGATTTTTTAATTTTGGCGTTTTATCGATAAATAGAACGCCACTAAATAAAAGCATCTTAAACCTCAAAATTTGATCATGCTAAAATCAATAATGTTTTGCTGTATGAGATAGACAACATTGTTAATCCTCGGTTAAGAAAGATAACTATCAATGTTGTCCACCCCATACAGCTAAACTTTATTGACAACAAACCTCAATAATGTTGTTATATGTTTTAGCGTTAAAAATTGGAAGGAAGTTGATGATAAAGTCAATAAGATTTTACTCAATGAAATGGACAATATCCTCACTTAAGGATTTTTGTCCATTACATTGAGTGAAACCTTACAGACAACCAAACTGAATTTCAAATAAACGTTTTGGTTTAGAAGATATTTGATGTTTGGGTTTTTTTGGCATTTTTAAGATGAATAGTATATATTAAATATGGCGTTTGGGGTTTTGTGTGTGTTTTTAATTAAAGGTCTGAGATGTTGTATATATAGGATTTTTTTGGCGGTTTTTTTATGCGGGATTTTATTATAATTAAGTTTGGCGTTTTATATCTAATGGCGTTTTTAGTTAGAATGGTGTGTGCTATATGTTTGGCGTTTTATTTCATGAGATGGCGTTTTGTGTGGAGTAGTCAAAAGACTTTTTTACCCTTAATGAAGCGGGTCCACGTAATAAAATTGATGTTATTTACGAAAACGCCACCGCGCCAATATAGTCCATAGACTGTTTTGATCGGACGATTCATAAGCGTTCTCACCGTTCTCACACTTTCCACTGTTTTCTTTAGATCCTGACCCTATATATATATATAAGGTGGTACTTTAGAGTGAACACTAGTGTATTTATGAAATGGGTGAACAAATGCTGACCATTGATTTACACTTGTATATTGATAATTAAGGGCTAGCATTTGTTCACTAGTATATATATAGGGTAATTATAGACAGAAAATTCTCTTAAGTTAAGAAAACTCAAGAAAATCTTATGTAACAAACTTTTTTTCTAAAAATTTAGGAAATGTAAGTTACATGCTAACGAACGTTTTGTAACAAAAAAAAAGTGACGAGTGGTTTTTTTATACTATTTTTTAAATTCAGTGTTTATATATATATATATATATATTTCTGTTTCAAAACATTCGATAAGATGTAGCTTTCATTCCTTAATTTTTCTAAAAAAGATTTTGTTACTTAAGGTTTTCTTAAGTTTTATTATTTCAAGTGGGTTTTCTTTATATATATATATATATATATATATATATAGTGTAAGGTTTAAATGAGAAGAATTTTTCTGTTAAAATATAAAAGAAGAAATTTCAACCAATAATAATCCTTCATTTTACTTCATTTAATTTTTTTATTTAATATTAGTGTAAGAGTATATTAGTTACTTAGATAGATTATTAGTTGGTAGTCTTCCTTTTTAATAGCTAACTACGTTAAATTTGTAACTGATTTTCAAAAAATATATTTTTCAAAGAAGAATAAAAATTAATTTAAAGTGTAGGATAAATTACGAGGTGTGTAGGATAAATTTCAATATGCATAGGATAAATTTTGATGTGTATAAGCAAAAATTTTAGTGTGGAGGATGATAGTCTTTATGAATAACTAATTAGTCAAAGATAATAATAAATGAGATGAGAGAAAAACTATTTAACGTTTTACAATCGTACCATTTGTTCTTTTTCTTCTCAATTTAATTTTCTTCTCAAAGGAACCTTTCCATATATATATATATGTGTGTGTGTGTGTGAATTATACAGAGAAATCCCACTCTAGTTAAAGAAACTTAAGAAACCTATTGTGTGGACACAAAAATGCCACGTGCGTAGCAACTCTCGAAAAGACCATAATGATTCGTAACTGTGACCCCAAACGCGCACGACAAGTACCAGCATGAAAAACGAAGGAGTGCTGACTTTAGCCACGTCGCGCTACGCGACGGTGTTAGCGTTAAATGGTCGCGCGACGCCACCCTCCTGTGACCACCTGAGGACATCTGGCACCACGTGGCAGCCACATTTGCATGCCTACGTGGAGACTCAGTACACCTATGCCCTAGCCTAGGCCATTCGCTTCACGCGAAGAGGTTATGCTAATTTGGTAGCGCGACGCGACGAGATAGAATTCTGGCTATAAATTGGAGATGCATGGGACATTCAGAATTCGCTCAAAACTTTCTTTCTCTCTGAAATTTACTCTGTTCTACCTACTATACCCGAAGTGCTAAACCGCTGCCCATAATCAAAGTAATAACTCGAATCACTGGTACGGTACCCTGTCCGATCGATTGAAACCAAACCAACGGATGTTTAAGTGTTGCCTGAATTAGGCTATACTTTGTCATTCGTTGTGGGTTTTGATCTCGTGATTATCGTTAAAGTTGAATTGAGTTAATACACTAATACGTGTGCATTGTGTGTTTAATTAGGAATACAAGCATTAAACCAGAAGGCTAGTAACAAATCCTAAATCTGCAAAGTGAGACATTCTCATTATATTAAATGCTTTCAACACCCTAAATGTTTTCCAATTGATACTTATATTACAGAGATTAAGTCTTTGTATTCTTACTGGGAAACTATCACACCTTGACTTTTGCGGAAGCGTATACATGTGACTTGATCGGTTATCATTACATTCGATTATAATAGACAACTACATGATTAAAATGATGTTCATCCATTCATAAGTTTTAAAACATTACAAACACAAGTCATTTAAGTTTCAACCACATAACCTTAGGTTAAGTTACAAACTAACAAAAGTGGATGACATCTAAACTTGAACTTTACATCTTGAAAACAACACCAGCGCCCAAGATCCATCTTGTTCCCTGAAATACATGTAATTTTGAAAACATCAACAAAAGTTGAGCGAGTTCATGCGTTTTGTATGAGTACCAATAAACTTGTAACATTTGAGAGATTCTTTTGAAAACAGGTATGAAAAGCGTCTATGAACAGATCAATTAATGCTTTGCAAGGACATTAATGTATGTGACGACATAGGGAGTACTCAACCCGAGTAGACTATTGTTAGTGTCGAATCCCCTCGACTGTGTCGAATCCCCTCGACTGTGTCAAATCACCTTGACTATGTCAAATCCCCTTGACTGTATCAAATCACCTTGACTGTGTCAAATCACCTTGACCATTGTAGAATCACCTCGACTGGGACACAACAGCACTCTAAGTGGTCACACAAGGACCATGAATGGGGCTCAGCCGTACCCGTTAGATCTAACCCTTGTCCATGGTTCTTAAATGAGTTAATGACATTTCTATTTCAGCCTATGCTCACATGATGTAATAGTTCATTACATAGCCAAATCATACCCATGTTGACATGTATTTCACCCCCGAGAGTTATAAATCCGAAAACAGTTAAGAGAAAAGAGGGACATGACCTCACAAGTTTGCGTCCTGCTGTCTCGTATACTCAAAGGTCCTTCTAGGAGTCGTACAACTACCTACACACATGCCATGTTTTATTAGACGTTTAGGTCGTGTAACGACTCTCAGTCTTATTCATTTATTAAGACTTATTTTGGAAGTTCGTGGTATACTTTGAGTTACGTCTTTGATGTGAATTATATAATTCCAAAGTATATAATTATTAGTTAAAATAATAATATTTTAACTTCAATTATATTTATTCCATTATCAGAAAATATTGTCAAACAATATATTTTTAACTTGGTTTATTATGTATTTCCACATGTATTTTCCCAAGTATGGGTGTACTTGTACTTGTGTATTTTCTTACTTGTGTATTTTGCCAAGTATTAGTGGTGTATTCCGGTATGTATTTATACGTATGAGGATACGTAATTTCTTGTATTTGTTAAGTATTTTATACTTAAATTTGCATTTAATATTCCGGAATATTATTTTTAAACCACTAAAAATCACCAATGTATATTCTTAAAATATTCATATTTTAAGAGAATCTTTATAGAAAAATATCTATAACTTTACTTGGCAAAATATTATACCTTCATATATATCTCAAAAATAATATATAATTTTTAGATTAACATTAGAAAAATATATATTTCTAATTTTCCACCCAAAATAATATATTCTTAACTTGTTTAAGAAAATATACATTTTTCTCCACTCAAAAATAATATATCTTTAAATTGTTTAAGAAAATATATATTTTCTCCACTCAAAATAATATATTTTCTATTTGACAAGGTATGATATATTTTAAAATATTTGTAAAAATCCATATTTTCCGTTTCTTTGGTTTCCAAAATATTGTTTGTCACACTTGTCGAGTTACGAATTTATTTCCGGAACATATATACTTATAGTCCATATGTCCGTTCGTCCGTTTGCCCAATATTTAGGTATAAATTATATACTTATTTTCTTGGAATTTTGGTAGTATTTTCATATTACAATTTTTGGTATATTGGTGAGTTATATTATTTTCAAGTTCCTAAAGTAATATAACTAATACAATCAATATACAAGTAGCATACAATTTGTGACATCTAAATATATATTTTCCTAAATATATACTTAGTCATTTTTATTATCAAAAATCAACCTCCAATATTTGTAAATTTTGTAATAAAAATTATGGCAATTTTTTATATGAAAAACGTGATCAAAATTTACTTGTAAACACTTGTTTAAAAATATTTTTCTAAGTGTTTAATTTCTACAAAATTTTTGCCATAGTTTCCCCTTAAAAATGGAGGTTTCCATGCTTGAAAGCATGTCATTTTCTTTTAGAAGTTTATCACCAATCATCAACAATTTACACATAACTTACCATATGATTTAAATATGCAATTTCACTATATGTCATGAACTTGAAGTTTAACAAAAATGTGTAGTAATTTAACATGTTGTTTAGTAAGCTTAGTTACCTCTAAAAATATGGTTTATAGTTTATAAAACTCATTCTTGTGATTCTTCATAACTTATATGATGATTTTTCAAAAATAATCTTTATTGTATTTTTCTTGTTACCAACACTTTTCTAGCTTTGATGTAACCCCCAAAACATGTTTACTTTCTTTAAAAACCATGATCATGTTAAATCTTGTAATAAACTTTGTTTTCTTGAAAATATTATCCTTGAAATATTTTATTTTCAAGACTTATAACATATATAAATAATCATCTTACACTAAAACAAATTTATTTTCAAGTTCATGATTTACATAAAGGATCATCATCACAAGTTTCACAAGATCCATCCTATATTTGCTAGATCATGTGTTTAATCATCATCTAGCAAGCTTCTTATGATGATCAATATCATAATCACAAGAAATCAACAAACAAGTTTCATACATACACTAAAACAACTTTGATCTTCATGTTATTAAGCTTTATGTTAGTGTTCAAGCTTATGTTTCTTTGAGATTATTTAGTTTAACAAATTACACAACACTTTAACCACTAAAATTAGAAGTAACAACAAGATCAAGAGGCTTACTACTAGCTCTAAGGCTAGGAAAGAAACAAAGATGAAGATGATGAAGAAAAGTGATGGTTAAAAGCACCAAGATGAGGTCCTTCCACTTTCAATGCTTCCACCCTTCTTAAATGTGCTTGTTATACCGTTAGATCACCTTAGAATGTATTGTACGGAACTAGAAAGTGAGGGTTTTGGTGGTGGTGTTGTGGCCGTGAACTAGAGAGAAGAGAAGAAGTGTTGTGGTAGATGATGAATGAAGCTTATGATTCTAACTTGTGGTTTATAAAAAAAAATCTTCCAACATGTTTTTATATAATGGTCATTATGTTTCTTATAAACTCTACAAATCAAATAAAATACACAAAAGAAATCCACCATGTGGGTCCATGTTGGAATCGTCCACATGTGGGGGGGGGGGGGGTCTAGTTGTGTTTCAACTCTAAGTTAGGCAATCTAGTTAAGTTTCAAAGGTATTAGTTAGTGTTTAATGAGTTTAGGGTTTTTAAGATGTGTTATGATGTTTGGTGACAATAGCTAGCTTGGTAATGTTAAAACAATGCTTCTAGTGAAAATTTGGTGTTTCGGGTAATGTCCGGTTGTTCGGTTGGTTACCGGTTCGTTAAGGTGCTAAACTGCGCAGTTTAGTGTGCTTTATGTAGACATTTATGACAGTTTTGATTCCCGATACTTAGGAAGGTATTCTGGACCACTAAACCATAATTCTGCATTATATTTCAAAGTTAGAATGCTGAAAATTGATGAATTTGGTTATTTTCTGCAGAATTCTGCAGTTTTAGTGTGTTTCTAGCACTTTCCGGCACCTAAATCATCACTAGGAAGGCAGTTTTATGATCCCTACTTTCCTACACACTATTCAAGTGTAACTCTTGGTTTTGGGGCTCTTTCTGTGTCTTATCATCATGTCTGTCTGAGTACTGAACTCCCGTCAGTACTTCTAGTTTGTCTGATAACTGTGCTAACTTTGTTTTGTGCACTAATTGAACTACATTGTGTTGCATGTAATAATGATAAACAATCTTGCAACATGAAATGCACTTGTATGTATATGACAGTATTCAGGAAATCATTCGTCTTGTTAATTCAATCATGCACAGTCATCAAGGTACAATTTACTTTTCATTATTGTATGGAATACATGGAAAAGTGCCAGTTGTCACATTCTCCCCCCGTTAAAAGAATTTTGTCCCGAAATTCAAGCTGTGTTATCGGTTGCAGGGGAGTTGTGAAATAGATGTGGATACTTAGACCTGATTTGGTCTTCATGTTCCCAAGTAAATTATGGGCCATGATGTAAATTCGAACGAACTTTAACAAATTTAATACGACTTCTCCGTGTTTTGTGGACTTCCAGTCCATAACCTTAACAGGTTCTGTAGTAGATTGGAGTTTGTTGTTGATGTGAATCTTGTTTGCAGGAATGACGACTCTTTCTTGAGTAGGACTCTTCCTGAGGTTAGACATGTGAAATGTGTCGTGAACATTGCTAAGTTCTTTTGGGAGTTTCAGCTTGTATATAACGATTCAGATTCTCTCCAGAATCTCAAAGAGTCCAATATACCGTGGGTTCAACTTCCCATGTTTTCCAAATCGTACCACGCCTTTCCAAGGCGAGACTTTCAATAAAACCATATCTCCAGCCTCAATTTCCAACAGTTTCCGCCGCTTGTCGGCGTAGCTTTTCTGTATATCACGTGCTGACTTGATACCATCACGTATCTGAACGATCTTGTCTGTAGTTTCCTGAACCAACTCGGGGCCAATAAACTATTTATCTCCGGTCTCCGCCCAAAGCAACGGGGACCGACACTTACGTCCATATGAAGCTTCAAACGGGGCGGCCTGAATGCTAATGTGATAACTATTATTGTTAGGAAAACTTCACTAAAGGCAAGTGAGTATCCCAACTTCCACCAACGTTCATCACACACGCACGTAGCATATCTTCCAAAGCCTATATCGTCCGTTCACTTTGGTCGTCCGTCTAAGGGTGAAATACAGTACTAAGGTTCAACCGTGACCCAAAATCCTTTTGAAACGTCTGCCATATCCTCGGCACAAAACGACCATCTTGGTCGGATATGATAGAAACAGGCACTCCATGACGTGTCACAATCTCTCTAAGATATATCTCTGCTAATTTCCTTGTGTTGTATTTCTCACTGATCGGTAGGAAATGTGCAGACTTGGTGAGTTGATCAATAATCACCCAAATCATATTGTGACCTCTTTGGGTTCTTGGCAGCTTTGTAATGAAGTCCATTGAGATTTGTTCCCACTTCCTCATGGGAATCTCAGGTTGTTGCAGCAGCCCTGATGGTTTCTGGTATTCTGCCTTAACTTTGGCACAAGTAAGACAGTTACCCACCTATGTAGAAATAACAACTTTCATCTTGGGCCACAAATACCAATCCTCCAAGTCTTGTTACATCTTGTCGGATCCATATGGATAGAGTACCTTGACTTGTGAGCTTCATCCAAAATAAGTGCTCGTAGATTGTCGAAGAACGGTACCCAAATTCGTTCCATGAAGTACAATGTTCCATCTCCATTAGGCAACGATTGCACTTCCATTCCACGTAATGCTTCAGCTTGTAGGTTCTCCGGTTTGAGCGCCTCTTGCTCAGCTTCACGAATTCGAGTAGCGGGATTCGTCTGTATGGTCATCTCTAAGGCTCGCACCCTTAGAGGCTTTGCGCGTTCCTTGTGGCTCAAGGCGTCTGCTACGACGTTCGCCTTGTCCTGGTGATATTTAATCTCATAATCGTAATCATTCAATAGTTCATCCCATCTTCGTTGTCTCATATTCAAACCCTTCTGAATATCCGATATTCTGTTGATCAAAGATGTGACCCATCCTTCTCTCCCAGATGTTGTATTCAGATCTCACCAACATAGGGGGTTTGAAGAGAGAACCAATGTTATTATTGTTATCCTGTGATTGTGACGTCATTCTGGTTGTTTTACAGGCACTGATTAATCAACTTTTGTACGTGATTAAACCTTACTCTTTTTTTCAACGAAACAAACAATTTAAAGTATCAACGAAATTGAGCTGAACTTTTACGTCAAAATGATTGTTAGGTCAAATTTGACTGTCCTTGCTCTGATACCAATTGTTAGGATCTGAGTTTCCTTTTATTGTGCTTGTTTGATTAGAATGAAGATGAAATAGAATTAAGTGCAGCGGAATTAAATGAAACAAACTTTCAACACACATTCAATAAGAGAATTGTTTTCAGCAAACATGTTTAACATGAAATCGAATGATTATATTTATTACAATCTTCAACTACAATGCATGCATGCATGCATGCATGCATACAATCTCCCCCTCAGCCTGAGCTCACAGTGATTGTTCATACAGAATGACTTGGTGATGAAGAGAGCTAATAGAACAGTACAGGGTACTGTTCTATATATAGTACAGAACAAACCACTGTGGCATCTTTGCTGACGTCACCATGAAAGTGACATCTAACCTCCTAACAACCTCTAACCACTGACTATTACAAACATTGTTGTCTAACAACTGATTACAATAAACAAATACAAATACAAGTCTAACTGCTGCTTCTTCATTCCACTGCTTTAGCCACAGCAGTGCTTTGTGTCTTCAGCAGTACTTGAACCATAGCAGCAGATTGAGCATCAGTGCTTTATCTTCAACAGTCTTTAGACACCAGCAGTTGTTGTGTAGGGCAGTACTTAGAGGTCATCAGATGTTAGGCCACATTCAAGGGAGAAGACTAAATGCAAACAACTGCTTATTCTGGATCCACTGATCTGATCCAGTTTTGGCTTTATCAACTGTTCCTTTGTAGGGTTCCATCCCAACATCAAAGATGTGCTGCAGACTCTTGTGATCTGTAAAGATCGTGCAGTGCTTTCCCTACAAGTAATGTCGTCGAATCTTCAACGCAAATATCACAGCTCTTAACTCTAGGTCGTGCGTCATATAGTTCTTCTCATGATCCTTCAATCGACGTGACGCGTACGCGATGACTTTGTCTTGTTGCATCAACAAGAAGCCGAGACCTTGTCGAGAAGCGTCACAATAACCGCAAATCCATCGGTACCATTAGGTAAGGACAAGATAGGTACCGTATAGGTTAGGGTTGTTAGCGGTTGAGCAATCCTTGAAAAGTTCTCTAAAAATTGTCTGTAATAGCCTGCAATCCCCAGAAATTGTCGTATCTCAGTTGTGTCTTTGGGACTTCTCAGTTCTTGATTGCAGGGTCGACATGAATCCCATTCTTATTCACTACGTGACCTAAGAATTTCGCCTCGCGAATCCAAAGTTCGCACTTCGACAGCTTAGCTTACAACTGTTCTTTCTCCAAAAGTTCCAAGATAACTCGCAGATGTTACTCATGTTCTTCCTTGGTCTTCGAGTATATAAGGATATCATCAACGAACACAATCACGAACTTATCCAGATAAGGCTTACACACCCGATTCATGAGGTCCATGAATTCTGTCGGTGCGTCTGTTAAGCCTAGCGACATGACGAGGAACTCGTAATGCCCATAGCGAGTCTAAAAGGCCGTTTTAGGGATACTTTCTCCTCGTATTCGCAGTTGATGATACCCTGACCTCAATTCGATCTTAGAGTAGTAACCGGAGCCTTGTAATAGGTCGAATAAGTCATCAATCCTCGGCAAGGGATACCGATTCTTGATATTCAATTCCCTTAAGTCGATGCACAAACGGAAATTGCCATCTTTCTTCTTAACGAATAGCACTGGAGCTCCCCAAGGTGAGAAGCTTGGTCTGATGAATCCTTCGTTCTAGCAGTTCTTGTAGTTGAGTCGTTAGTCCTTGTATCTCAAACGGAGCTATTCGGTAAGGTGCCTTCGCCACGGGTGTCGCTCCTTGCACTAGGTTTATCCTACACTCCACTCGTCGTTGTGGAGGTAACCCAGGCAAGTCTTCGGGAAAGACTTTTGGAATTTCCTTCACAACGGGGATGTCTTCTAACTCCGGCTCCTTGGTCTCCTTATCGATAATATGAGCAAGGAGGGCTATGCGACCTGAGTCGGAGGCATTTATGTGTCTCTATGACCAATGTGGGATGTCGCAATCCACTGCCTTATGGGGCCCAGCGCCCTCGCATCAATTGCAAGAAGGTTGTGTACTATAAGTGTTTCATCATTCGCGAGAGGGATGCGCATGATTTTCTCATGACAAACATCTTCAGCTCAATCCTTGGATAATCAATTCATGTCGACTACAACATCATAAATCAGCATGTAGGAGATCAATAGAAAATTCCCGCTATCCAAGCTCCGAGGTACAACCCTTAACAACTTCCACGCTTGGTTCTTCCTAGGGTAATCTTTCCTAAAGTGCCCTACATCGCCACAGTTGAAGCAACCTAGAACTTTACCATTATCATTTCCGTCTTGGTTGCAATTATCATTTCCTCCTTGTTTGGGATATTTTGCCCAACATGCATCCTTGTTGTGTCCTTCTTTTCCACATCTGTCACACTTAGGCCTCAGACATCGACCTTAATGGTGAAACTTGCATTCGTCATATCTCGGCTTAGTCCCCAAATAAACCTTACCACTGGCCTTATTAGTGGCTCCATAAGCTTTCATGCCACGAAGCAGGTTTGATTCCCTTCTTTTGTTTGCATTTGAGTTGTCATGGCTTACCCGAGTGCCTTTCTTCAGGTTTGAAAACTTTCTTTTGTTGTCGCCCGAAGACTCCACGTGACTCTCTTTCTTGTTTGCCTCGGATTCCGAAAACTTTCCCATTCGAAGAGCTTCTTCAGTAAGCGTAACACTCAAATCGATAGCCTCCGCGATGGTTGGAGGCTTTGCGGTAGTAACCATGCTTAGGATTTGAGGCGCAAGTCCCCAAATAAAACGCTCGATTCTCTTAAACTTCGGCTCGACAAGATAAGGAATGACCCTTAATAAATCATGGAAACGTTGAATATACTCAGCTATCTTTGGTCCATCCATCTTTAGAATTCCGGAATTCGGTTTCCAGTTTCTTGAATTCAGCTCGTGAGCAGTACTTCTTGCGCATTATCTCCTTAAGCTCATCCCAAGTTAGCTCGTATGCAGCAGTTTTGCCCAATGTTTGAACTTGGAGATTCCACCATGAGAGTGCTCCATCCATAAATAATCCAGAAATATACATAACCCTTTGTTCAGGAGCACACTTACTCATCCTCAGCACGGAGTCGGTTTTCTCTACCCAGCGAACAAAAGCGACAGCACCTCCAGTGCCATCGAAGTTAAGAGGCTTGCAATCCAGAAATTGCTTGTAAGAACAGCCAATTGGAGGGTTATTTCCAGAAGTCCCATCGTTGTGTACTGAGCGGTTGGCCTCGTGCTGAGCAATGGCCTGTGAGATGCGTTCTTGAAGCTCGGCTTTTGTCCTTGGTAACGTATTAGTGTCTGTGTCACGTCTAGGCCGAATTTTCTTCTGAAAAAGGTATTGGGTAGGTTAGACAACATTCACTAATAATTTTCTATGAGGTATATATCACCACAAGCAAACATGTAATCTCCTAACGTCACATGCATATATAATCAATAATATATAAGTGAGAAAACAACCACTGAGCTTTCATGTATGTTCGACAACTTGACACATTGTTTTTAACAGAGGAAAACAAAATGGACTCGATGTTACATCACCTCGGTCATACAAGTTCCATAATATGAAAGTAGTAGTTATTTTCCTTCTACATTGGTCTTCTTAGGTCTTTATTTTTTACGAAAATGAGTATACTTCCCAAAAGATGGAGGTGGTGCATTACTACCACATATAGGAGGTGATAGTGAAAACGCAGAGATAAGGTCATGAGGGTACGTAACTTCTTCCTCGGAACCGAATTGTACCTTGTAGCTATCGTAGAGCGGTTTTCCAAGGCGCGAATGCACTACCCAAACGATGGGGTGCTTTATGGGTTAGAGAGTGTAGAGTTACTGAATCTTTCCTGAGTGTTAACCGTCTTCTCTTGCTTAGATATCGGGTCCCAAACGACTCGTACTATGGGTAAAAGTATTAGGTGCAAAGTAGGCAAAGACATACTTCCTACTTTGTAGAGTGTTATAGTAACTATCTTGGTTAGTGTTCTACTAGATGAAGGTTTGAACACCTAGAAAGTTTGAATGGGTGGTGATCATTAGTTTGACCCGCAGAGTCCACCAGGATTTTCATGCACTACAAGTCGTTATTACGTGGGCCCCCGTAATAATAAATTGTCTTGCATGGTCACCCTAATTTTCCCTCGTTCAAAGCAGTCGATCAGCCAGAGAGGGGACACTACTGTCCTCATACCTTCAACATGGAAAGGACCATCATGGTGGTCCACGCGCTATCATTCGTTATCGTTATGCGCGAATAGGCACAATGCTTAGACGCAATAGGAATAAAAAGAATTCCTAGTAGTTGGAGGGGCACCTTCAAGATGAGTACCTCATCTTCCTTGTCTAGACAAGAGTGTCGTCAATCTTGTTTCGCAAAAGCCATAGGGACCTCGTCCCACTGAAGAGGGTGTTGTCCAAGGTTGCCTCCTCCGCCTCGTCATCACTACCGTAGTCAGGCACCTTCGCATTCGAGAGGGAAGAACAACCATCTTCTACGGACAAAAGCTCAGGATCTCGTTTGGTAATCACTTCAGCCATGAGCTCCGTAATAAACGCAAGGTCGATTGTCTCATCGTGCGCGTCAAGGACAATAATAGAATTCAAAGTCGAAGGTATCTCGTTCTCGTCAATAATTATTCCATACACTTATACGCATATATATTAATGAATAAATATGTTACTTAGTATACACAAGCAAATAAATGCATCATGTCACATATAACTCTTGTTTGTCCTTTCGGGGGGTCATTTCGTCTTTGGCAAGTCTATCTCACGTAGACTATACCTCAATTGGCACTTTAATTGGGGTATTCTCCTCCCTACTAATGTCCTTGCTCTGTCTTTCCTTTGAAAAATGTTTGACTCGTGGATCTTGGCGCTTTCGTAAATGCAATGTAAAACCTTTTTGTAAAAATGTTTTCGTGAGAGAATCCTAGTGATTGTAGTCTAGACTCGAGAAGGAATCCTAGTTCACTACAATTGAAGCTCTGATACCAAACTGTCACACCCTGACTTTTGTGGAAGCGTATACGTGTGACTTGATCGGTTATCATTGCATTCGATTATAATAGACAACTACATGATTAAAATGATGTTCATCCATTCAAAAGTTTTAAAACATTACAAACACAAGTCATTTAAGTTTCAACCACATAACCTCAGGTTAAGTTACAAACTAACAAAAGTGGATGACATCTAAACTTGAACTTTACATCTTGAAAACAACACCAGCGCCCAAGATCCATCTTGTTCCCTGAAATACATGTAATTTTGAAAACATCAACAAAAGTTGAGCGAGTTCATGCGTTTTGTATGAGTACCGATAAACTTGTAACATTTAAGAGATTCCTTTGAAAACAGGTATGAAAAGCGTCTATGAACAGATCAATTAATGTTTTGCAAGGACATTAATGTATGTGACGACATAGGGAGTACTCAACCCAAGTAGACTATTGTTAGTGTCGAATCCCCTCGACTGTGTCGAATCCCCTCGACTGTGTCAAATTACCTTGACTGTGTCAAATCCCCTTGACTATATCAAATCACCTTGACAGTGTCAAATCACCTTGATCGTTGTCGAATCACCTCTACTGGGACACAACAGCAATCTAAGTGGTCACACAAGGACCATGAGTGGGGCTCGACCGTACCCGTTAGATCTAACCCTTGTCCATGGTTCTTAAATGAGTTAATGGCACTTCTGCTTCAGCCTATGCTCACATGATTTAATAGTTCATTTCATAGCCAAATCATACCCATGTTGACATGTATTTCACCCCCGAGAGTTATAAATCCGAAAACAGTTTAGAGAAAAGGGGGACATGAACTCACAAGTTTGCGTCCTGGTGTCTCGTATACTCAAAGTTCCTTCTATGAGTCGTACAACTACCTTCACACGTGCCATGATTTATTAGACGTTTAGGTCGTGTAACGACTCTCAGTCTTATTCATTTATTAAGACTTATTTTGGAAGTTCTTGGTATACTTTGAGTTACATCTTTGATGTACATTATATAATTCCAAAGTATATAATTATTAGTTAAAATAATAATATTTTAACTTAAATTATATTTATTCCATTATTAGAAAATATTGTCAAAACAATATATTTTTAACTTGGTTTATTATGTATTTCCACACATGTATTTTCCCAAGTATGGGTGTACTTGTACTTGTGTATTTTCTTACTTGTGTATTTTGCCAAGTATTGGTGGTGTATTCCGGTGTGTATTTATACGTATGAGAATACGTATTTTCTTGTATTTGTTAAGTATTTTATACTTAAATTCGCATTTAATATTCCGGAATATTATTTTTAGACCACTAAAAATCACCAATGTATATTCTTAAAATATTCATATTTTAAGAGAATCTTTATAAAAAAAATATCTATAACTTTACTTGGCAAAATAATATACCTTTATATATATCTGAAAAATAATATATATTTTTAAGATTAACTTTAGAAAAATATATATTTCTAATTTTCCACCCAAAATAATATATTCTTAACTTGTTTAAGAAAATATACATTTTTCTCCACTCAAAAATAATATATCTTCAAATAGTTTAAGAAAATATATATTTTCTCCACTCAAAATAATATATTTTCTATTTGACAAGGTATGGTATATTTTGTAATATTTGTAAAAATCCATATTTTCCGTTTCTTTGGTTTCCAAAATACTGTTTGTCACACTTGTCGGGTTACGAATTTATTTCCGGAATATATATACTTATAGTCCATATGTTCGTTCGTCCGTTTGCCCAATATTCAGGTATAAATTATATACTTATTTTCTTGGAATTTTGGTAGTATTTTCATATTACAATTTTTGGTATATTTGTGAGTTATATTATTTTCAAGTTCCTAAAATAATATAACTAATAAAATCAATATACAAGTAGCACACAATTTGTGACATCTAAATATATATTTTCCTAAATATATACTTAGTCATTTTTATTATCAAAAATCAACCTCCAATATTTGTAATTTTTGTAATAAAAATTGTTGGACCCAGTATGGCCTGAACAACTTCTTTTCACGTCATATGGCAAGTGATTTCAGTAGATGTGAAAAAGATGTGCGGAAATGGAAATCAGACTTTCAGAAACAAGACCTACTGAATTATCAAGTTTATATCACTTTGAAACAAAATGGTTTACATGGTGATTGTAAGATTATTATCTAATACAAATGAATCTTGAATTCTGTGGGTGAGAGGGCAATGGAGTTTTGTAGTATTTGTGAATGCTAAGCTTCAAACTCAATTGATTTCTGCTGGTTGAGCCTTCTATTTATAGAAGGCTGGGTACATGAATAAACAATAGTTTATTCATGCAATAAGTCCTGCAAAAAGTAGTCATTTGACATATTCATTGAATCCAATAGTCAAGTTGCCTTTGTAATCATGATATCCAATAATGTCAAGTTGCTTCGGTTATTGTGGCAGGATAGAGCTGATTTCAAACAAGTGGGGTATTCATCAGAATTTCTGATAAACCACTTCATCAGAAATTCTGGTGAACAAATCATCAGAAAATCTGATGATCAGAATCGTCAGAAACTGATGATATTTCATCAGAAATATCATCAGATCTATCAGAAATGACCTTCTCTGATAATCCAATTCAGCTCTTGATCAACTTGTGATTCTTTGAAGTAGATGCTGTGCATTCCAGTTGTCCTATCTGATCTTCTTCTTCTTGTTGTGATCTTCAGGACTGTTAGCTCTTCGTAGATCCAGTTGATTGTGATTTTCTTCAATACTTACAAATAAAGTTTCCTAACAAAAATAATGGCAAATTTTTATATGAAAACCGTGATCAAAATTTACTTGTAAACATTTGTTTAAAAATATTTTTCTAAGTGTTTAATTTCTACAAAAATTTTGCCATAGTTTCCTCTTAAAAATGGAGGTTTCCATGCTTGAAAGCATGTCATTTTCTTTTAGAAGTTTATCACCAATCATCAACAATTTACACATAACTTACCATATGCTTTAAATATGCAATTTCACTTTATGTCATGAACTTGAAGTTTAACAAAAATGTGTAGTAATTTAACATGTTGTTTAGTAAGCTTAGTGTAACACCCGTCTAAATTTTATAGGAATTTAATGTAAATACACATGATTTTACATAAGACGGTACCTTACTTCAAACGATGTACAAAATTATTGTTTACGAGTGATTACATTCTAGACAATTACTTAACTAGTTCCGTCATTCAAAACATGATTAACAAATTGTTTACAATATAAACATTGTCTAAAAACAAAGTTAATCTAATGCGGAAGCTTCAAAAGATTGTGTTCGGTTCGAGAGCATTGTCTTGACCATCATCCACGTACTTGCAATACCTAAAAGCTGGAGATTTTGACAAATATTAGTATTAGTGTTCTTAGAAAATTTGCATAATCGAAACTACGCTAAGAAACGGATTCGATTAACTAATATATGCAGAACCTTAACAAAATTTACTGGACTCTACCGTAACTTACGGTAGCTACCGTAAGTTACGGTAGTCGCTGAGTGACAATAGTCTGCCGTAAAGCAGTAGTGAACCACCGTAACACTTTGTTCTCTACCGTAAGTTACGGTAGAGACCGTAACTTACGGTAGATTCTGTAACTTTGTTGTTTGACCCATTTATTCATTTCACCCAAACTTCCATGGACGGGATATCACTTCTAAATAAGAAGATCCCAATCATGGGTTCTTTATTTTCAACACCCACGCTCCCATCATCGGTTTGCGTATTTAGTAATTCACTACCCATCACTAGGGTTTGAAATCTACGAGTAAGGTACTACCGTTACTCGGTTTGTACCTTCTCTTAATGACCCGTTAGTTTGCCCTTAGGAAATTAATCATTCAAGCAAACCAAACTACCAAAATCTCGTATTCTAATATACTTATCATTAACAATAACAAGGACCAAATAAGCATATTAACGAAACGTTTAGCCACGTACTAATTGATTATTCGACCCGTTTGGCTCATCTATGGAATCCACCATTTTAATGACTACCAAACGACTTTTAACCTACTAATCCAAGTAACGAACATTGCCGCATCAATCAACACAACCATTATTTTACAACGCAACTATACATATTCTAGTATCAAAGTACTCAATGTAACAATTCAAGTTACATACCTTTAGTGCACGCCCTTCAAACGCAATTCACCACCGACTTGTCCACTCGACGCTCCGGTATCTTTTCCTATAGAGTTCAATCACGACGCGTTTAGAACTCTTTTCAATCACATATCACATAATTTGCCAAAACGTCACAATTATGCGTTTTAACTTCAAAATTTCAGTTTCGAGCCTTCTTTGAGGCATTTTTACAAACAGTTAAAGGGCAGGATTTTATATCTTTTATATTCAAGTTCATTGCTTGTCGCTTAGCCTAAATTAACATCAATCAAGCAATCACATATAGAATCAAACATCAAAATTTTTTCAGAAATCAGTTTCTACGAATCAATCTACACTAGAATAAGCTTCTAAATCCTAGTGTTCATCAACTTCTCACAAAACCCATGAATCACCTTCAATGTGTTCATGAGATTTTCAGAGATTAGACATGATTTCACTTATAGCTGTCTAGGGTTTACTCCTAGACACTATATCATCCTTAATCTATTCATTTAACCAACATGCATCAACAGATTTCAATTTCCCTAGAATCATGAGAATTTCAAGTAGAGATTTCTTATCAAATTTTACATACCTTATGACCCCCTTGTAATGGAGATCATTAATCTTAGCTCGGATTTCGATTTGGATCAGATTTGAACCTTCAATTTATGAGTTTTGTGATGAACTAGGGCTTTGGGGAAGCTTGGGGTCGCCCCTGCTTCTGATCGATCTCAACAACACACAGGCAAGTGTGTTGTGAGTTTTAATTTTTTTTCTTTTATTAATAATAGTTTTCATTTAGACACTTTTGGTCCCTCATCTTTCGTTCATTATTTGTTATAACTCTTTAACTGCTCATAACTCAACATCTAACTAGGTTAATGTCATTCCTAGTTAGTTTATTTTTTTTCTTATTTATTCACTAACATTATTGTATTATAAAAATTTATATTTTCGGGGTGTTACACTTAGTTACCTCTAAAAATATGGTTTATAGTTTATAAAACTCATTCTTGTGAATTTTGATTCTTCACAACTTGTATGATGATTTTTCAAAAATAATTCTTCTTGTATTTTTCTTGTTACCAACACTTTTCTAGCTTTGATGTAACCCCCAAAACATGTTTACTTTCTTTAAAAACCATGATCATGTTAAATCGTGTAATAAACTTTGTTTTCTTGAAAATATTATCCATGAAATCTTTTATTTTCAAGACTTATAACATATATACATAATCATCTTACACTAAAACAAATTTATTTTCAAGTTCATGATTTACATAAAGGATGATCATCACAAGTTTCACAAGATCCATCCTTATACTTGCTAGATCATGTGTTTAATCATCATCTAGCAAGCTTCTTATGATGATCAACATCATAATCACAAGAAATCAACAAACAAGTTTCATACATACACTAAAACAACTTTGATCTTCATGTTATTAAGCTTTATGTTAGTGTTCATGCTTATGTTTCTTTGAGATTCTTTAGTTTAACAAATTACACAACACTTTAACCACCAAATTAGAAGTAACAACAAGATCAAGAGGCTTACTACTAGCTCTAAGGCTAGGGAAGAAACAAAGATGAAGATGAAGAAGAAAAGTGATGGTTAAAAGCACCAAGATGAGGTCCTTCCACTTCCAATGTTCCCACCCTTCTTAAATGTGCTTGTTATACCCTTAGATCACCTTAGAATGTATTGTATGGAACTAGAAAGTGAGGGTTATGGTGGTGGTGTTGTGGCCTTGAACTAGAGAGAAGAGAAGAAGTGTTGTGGTAGATGATGAATGAAGCTTATGATTCTAACTTGTGGTTTAATAAAAAAAATCTTCCAACATGTTTTTATATAATGGTCATTATGTTTCTTATAAACTCTACAAATCAAATAAAATACACAAAAGAAATCCACCATGTGGGTCCCATGTTGGAACCGTCCACATGTAGGGGGTCTAGTTGTGTTTCAACTCTAAGTTAGGCAATCTAGTTAGGTTTCAAAGGTATTAGTTAGTGTTTAATGAGTTTAGGGTTTTTAAGATGTGTTATGATGTTTGGTGACAATAACTAGCTTGGTAATGTTAAAACAATGCTTCTAGTGAAATTTGGTGTTTCGGGTTGTCACACCCCCAAAACACCACCTGCGGTAACACCGTGGGATGTGTGACGTACCAGGATCCAGTCACTAATCACATTGAACCATAACTAGTTATTAAATAAAATATTCCATTCATTTCATCAAATAGTTTCAAACAATAAGTTAAAACCATAGCAAAGGTTCAGCGGAAGCATAAAGTAAATCGTTATTCAAGTGTTTTAAAACAATGTGCTAAACCAACGAATATATATCCAAGAGTTGCGACCCATGACCACTCCAGCACTCCCAGATAGCAAGTTCCATGACTAAGATTCTAACGACCTGCAAGCATGCATACAAGTATATCAGACAACGCTGGTGAGTTCAAAGTTTGTTAACACGTTTTAGTTACCAGATATGAGTATAAAGCATTTCAGAGATTAGATGTTGTTAATAACTCGATTACCGCAGATGGCTCTAGATTATTTGCCCTTCCCCAATGCTCTATCAAACGTTGGTCAAGTGGTTAAGGTAATTAGTTCACGACCATCCTCCCCGGTACGGTGTGAGGGTGCCAAACCTAATAGCGCTATCAACTAATAACCCCGTTGCCTCCCCGGCAACCAATCGGTATATGATGGGACTTAATGATAGAAATGAGTGTATCAACCAACATCCCAGGTTTAACATTCCAGTCAAACCCAATTACCCGACATTCCTCCCCAGAACGTTTACCAGATGTCCCTCCTCGGGACGCATGCTTGGAAAAAGAGCAGTGAACTCACCTTAGATTTGCTCGGTATTTATCAAGTTACCCGTTCAAGTTAATCAACCAACCCTACCATGGTTAACAATACTATCAGTTTCATAATAACCAAGACATATATTCCACACTTATGGCACTCATCAAAAGGTCACTGTATAACATATAGCAATTGTTCAATTTCACACCCAACCACATCCTATGTGCATATCACGCAATAGCATTCAACAGTTGAATTGGTCGTTCACGTTAGTCAATACAAGTTCCTCGTTTCTATTTAATGTTGTTATCATGCAACAAACGTTCTTGTGTAACCAAGACATTCAACATCATAAGCATCATGAACCATTCGAACTCTATGTTATGTGAACACATCCACTGTTCACATTGTTCTGTTTATTTTATCCATGGCGAAAGACCCCCTTCGGCGAACCATCATTCTTCGTCAACCATGGGTGTGACGAAGAACCACAATGGCGAAGAACTGTTCTTCGTCAGAAAGGGACTTCAGCGAAGAACCCTAATGTTTCATCGAAGGCCAGCCACCGAAGAATTACATTATTCGTCGCTGCATATGCAAGACAGTGATGGTTCCCTACAAACCCTAATCATGGCAGTTTCATGTATCATCATACAATTGTTAAACGATTTCCTATTAACACTAGTTTATCGAACATAATTAGCAAACCACATAATGAATGTAAACGTACGCCGATCATCGAACCTCTATCATACATATTCTAATTCCTCAGATTCAGTATCAAGACATTGAAACCCTTTTTAACGACCAACCCTACTCATACTCGTACTCTCACTGTTCAAATCTAATCAGTTTGTTATTGTAAATCATTCATCAAAGCCCTTTATCATGCAACCCTAAATATTAATCATCATTCATATCGAATTACCGGCTAAGCATTAGATCGTGCATTCATTCTCCTACACCACAATAACAAATCAAGTACATATGAACAAGGATCACATGGATGATTATTCAAATCATGAAAGTGTTACTAACCGTATAATGGTTTGTGCACAAGAAAAGATCGATTGAAGACTCCAAACCAAGGAGAATGGATGCCGTCAACAGGGAGAGAACAGTAGGGTTTTGTGTTTACGGTTATGATTATGAGAGGTTATAAAATCTGAAAGTTATGGGCCACAAGTGGGCCTGGGCCGAAGGTCTTGACGAAGGACCTTCTTCATCGTGTAGGGTGATGACGAAATTCCTAAGCTTCGTCGAGTATAGCAATGACGAAGAATCTATACTTCGTCGATTTTGATGTTGATGAAGAACTATCTTCGTCGAGGTGAGTTTATGATGAAGAACCTTAGTTATGAAACATGCACAATACAACCACACAATCAATACAGTAATCAATTATCAAACTTGTAACCTTAATTAGTTATCAAAACAGGGTTGTGAAACAAGTAATTGCGCAGAGGCAAGAGCTTGAAATCTCGGATTGTCACACGGGTAATGTCCGGTTGTTCGGTTGGTTACCGGTTCTTTAAGGTGCTAAATTGCGCAGTTTAGTGTACTTTATGTAGGCTTTTATGACAGTTTTGATTCCCGACACTTAGGAAGGTATTCTGGACCATTAAACCATAATTTTGCATTATATTTTGGAGTTAGAATGTTGAAAATTGCTGAATTTGGTTGTTTTCTGCAGAATTCTGCAGTTTTAGTGTGTTTCTGGCACTTTCCGGCACCTAAATCATCACTACGAAGGCAGTTTTATGATCCCTACTTTCCTACACACTATTCAAGTGTAACTCTTGGTTTTGGGGCTCATTCTGTGTCTTATAATCATGTCTGTCTGAGTACTGAACTCCCAGTTTGTCTGATAACTGTGCTAACTTTGTTCTGTGCACTAATTGAACTACACTGTGTTGCATGTAATAATGATAAACAATCTTGCAACATGAAATGCACTTGTATGTATATGACAGTATTCAGGAAATCATTTGTCTTGTTAATTCAATCATGCACAGTTATCAAGGTACAATTTACTATTCATTATTTTACGAAAACTACTATCAGTATATGGGGTTTTGTATACAATACTTAATAATCTTCACTATTGGACAATGGGTTAGCCAATGAGTGATATGACCGCAGACACAGGAGCTACCACTGAGTAACAAATACTATTTAAAATAGTTTCTTTACTATTGGACAATGAGTTAGCCAATAGTAGTTTAATAAGATAAAGAAATGTAAAAACTCTAAATTCTGTAAGTATAAGAATATGCTTTATACAAATGAATGAACTCACTAGTATTTTTCGCTGATAAAATGTTTTTAAAACGTGTTTCAGGCAACTTACTGTGAAAGTAAAGGAACATGCTATGAAGCACCGAAGGCTTAAATAAAGTGGCTATGTTATCAGAATAAAGAAAATGTGTTTTATAACCTTTGCTTATAATATGGGTTTCATCCTAGTTTTTTAATAATAAAACTTCTGTGTTTACAACTCTGAAATTTTACTAACTACAGTCCTGATGAAAATTTCCACTGCAAATTTTAATAAACACCGATACCACCTGTATCTGCTCACGGCTTCCGCCCAAGGTAGGGTCGAGGGCTGTGACAGAAGAGGGTATCAAAGCCATTGATTTAAGCCATTTAGGAGTTGTTTTAATACCTAAACTTAAACCATAAAGTTAGGAAGTTAATATAAAATAACCCATGTGTTATTTCCGTGAATGTAAATTTAAATATATATATATATGTATGTATGTATGATTTAGCCCCGCTTGTGGTATGCATATATAATGTATATATGTGTGGACGCTCAGGGGGGGGGGTGAAAGTTCACTAATTTTAACATTATTTTACTAATTTCTTGAAAATAACGTTAAAAGAGGGGGATGGTTAATCATGCATCATGTGGTGGCGTTGATAGCCGAAAGACAAAAGGGTACATACACTAATCAGCCTTTGTCCCGATTGTTGAGTGTTATATGCCTTATGTCCAATGCTTGATGCAAAACTACTATCGAGCCGGGGGTATCACTGGAAGCAACCTCTCTATTCCTACGGGTTAGAGGTAAGGTTGTCTACATCTTACCCTCCTCAGACATTGGTGTGCGTTAGGTGTGATATGATTTTATTAATATTTTGAACCCATTTTACACATTAGTCAAGTTTAAATTTATAAAACATGATATTATACTAACACTAAACACACACTTGGGCAAGTGCACCCATCGTGAGCGTAGTATAGTGTTGGTAAGATACCGAGGTCGTCCAAGGACACAAGAGCTTTTAATACCGGTTTATCCTCAACGTCTAATCGATCTAAATTTTTGAGAAAAGTTTTGAAACATGAAACTAAAACAAAAAAATGAAAAGATAAATAAAATAAAAACAGATAGACAAGATAGAATCACTTGGATCCAACTCATCTTTAATGTATCCTTTGATGATTTTCGCACTTTCAGACTTTTTAAGATATTCTCTTAGTTATAATAGTAGGCCCCTCTTTTGAAGGTGATGTTACCCTCAACCCAGTGGTTTGAGTCAGCAGGGACACAATCCCAAAGGGTCGGAATATTGAAAGACAACTAAGTAAGTTATTAACGAGAAAAGTGGTAGGCCCCTCTTTTGAAGGTGACGTTACCCTCGGCTAAGTGGTTTGAGTCAGCAAGGATACAATCCTAAGAAGCCGGTTTAAAGTATTAATAGTTGTTTACATATGAGGGGCTCAAGCTATTCGCACCCCCACCTTCCAATACCGTTGGGCATTGAAGGAGGTCCTAGTAAGCTTAAGTCAGGTCCTCGCAGGATCTATACACTGAACGAGACAAGATCTTTACCAAACCATCCCCCTAACCCCCCTTTCAGGTAGTTAACATGCTTTATATAGACCGTAAAGACACGAATGATGCCTTCATTTACTTTATATAGACAGTAAAGTAACCTCATGACACCATGAAGAAATGATAAGGAAAATTCACCTTCAACATAAGAAACTAGTTATTAAAGTCATCAATACAAACCCAATTAAAAAGTGCCGAAAGATTAAAAATCAAAAGTAATACATTAAAAACTTGTCTTCACCAAGTGATTTAAGAGGCTTAGCCAAAAATGGCCTTTGATTGGCAAGAACTCTTACCATCAATCTTGGATCCCGAGACTACTACACACTCTAAAGATGTATGATGGATGATGGTGGTGGGTGTTGTAGTGGTGGTGGAATGGTGGCAAAGCGGGAGAGTTGTGGTTTGTCAAGGGATGCCTTTGAAGTGAACCAAGCACCCTCTTTTATAGCCAGAACAGAGCCCTGGCCACGACCCTGTGTCCAGTGGGCACGCCCCGTGGCCATCATCTTCTCTTCCTTCATTTATTGCAATTGTCAGTATGGGGCCCCATACGACCCCGTGTCTCCTGGGCACGACCCCGTGGTCAACTCTTTGTTGTACTATCATGGTTCTGCGTATCTTAGAGTTGACCATGCCCCGTGTAGAGCTGGGCACGGCCCCATGGTGGGCGTAGAAGCTTCTACAGGTTTGTCTTCTTGTGCAGGTTCCTGACCACGCCCCATGCCCAGCTGGGCATGGCCCCGTGGTCAGGCTCTGTTTCCTTGTTTTTCTTTGGGAGATGTTGCCGAGGGGTCAGGCATGTCACGTTTATTTCTTCTTTTGTATTTATGTTGGTTTTTGCTGCTTATTTGCACCTTTTGTTCTTTTAAGCTCGTTTGGTCCTGTAAATTCAAAGGAAGAAAGAAACAGGCTTTTTCCAACATTAGTACTAAAAAAAGGTTCGTTTTATGCCTCATTTTATGTAATTTATATGTTGCATTTTGCACACATCAAATACCCCCACACTTGAATATTTGCTTGTCCTCAAGCAAAACTCTTTAATATGTGGCTTACACACCCAAATGGAAGAGGTAGAGGAGAAGTTTTGGGCTTATCTTGAGTGTCGGGAATCCATGATCTTTATTAATTTTTATTTTATTTACAATCCTATTCGTCATGATTTATTTAGAACGTTTTATAAGAAAAATTATTTATTTGGGCATAGCATACCTCTTTAAAATTCCATTTATATACAAGTTCACATACCTCACGGGAGATCACTAAACACTCGGCCGATTTGTGTATTTTTGTGAAACACTCGAGACCGTCATGGAACTTACTTCTACCATATGCTTGCCAAGCGATCAAACCTCCTCTTTTTTAACTATAAACCTTCGTAAATATCAAGAGGACTTGGGAAAGGGTTAGGCTTGGGCTAAGGGTAGGTGGTTTTTGGTTAGTGGTTAGTAAAATGGCGAAAAGCGTAAAAAGCGTCGGTTAAAACTTTTTGTTTTTGTGACATTTAGTCAAACTAAGCATATTCAAGAAAATTTCTTTGAGGAACTTATTTGTTTATTGCAATACTTTCATATTTTTTTTTTTCATGTCACAAGATAACCGAGCTTTTTACTAAAACAAAAGGGTTTTGAAAAGAAAAAGGTTTTGGTGGGTAATGGGTGTTTGTTTTTCGGGTTTTGAAATGAAAAGGTTTAGGCTCAAAGGGGTTAACTAGGGGGATTTTGGATAGGTGATAAAAAAATGGTTTCGAAAGGAAAATGGGTTAGTCCTAATGCATGTATTATTTACTTACTTGGGTTCGAGTTTGTAAGGACCGGGAACGTATTGTCTTGGCAAGTTCTAGAGTCGTGAGAACCAAGCGGCTATTAACACAAGAAACGAACAATAAGCATTTAGTTTAAAGATATATACATGTATGCTCAATAAAGGCTCAAAACTCACTTGTTGTGGGAATGGGCTTATAATGTGATCAAGTATATATAATCAAATTTTCATTAGATTTGTCATGTCTTTTCATAATTTTCTTATTTAGTTCTTTTTATCACGACGCTATCAGTTGTAAATTTGTAAAAATATAACCTTTTTAGAACTTTTTATTCCCGAATTAATCCAAGACAAGTAAGAAAAAATGATTTTTTTTTTAAAATTGTTTTTTGGGTGATTAGCGGTTCCAATAGAGTTTTGTATAAGGCTTGTAATTAGAACTTGCAGGATTCAAGGTTTTAGCATCCCCCCACACTTAAATTACACATTGTCCTCAATGTGTCCCAAAAATAAGTTTTTAGGTTGATTTGAATGTGTAAAAAGTGTTTAAAAACAAGTTTTTCTGTTACTGGGCGTCTGGCTACGGCCCCTTGTGGTCCGGGCACGGCCCCGTGGTCAGGTTGCCAGTATCAAAGTTTACCAGAAGGCTGGCCACGGGGCATGTTCATTGAGCACGGCCCGTGGTCAATTACCTGAGCATGGACTTTTTTCTGCAGAGTCTGGGCACGGGGCGTGTTGGGCTGAGCACGGCCCTGTGCTGCAAATGCTGAAATATTGGAAAAGTTGACGGAAGGCTCTGTTTTCGTGCATGGGGTGTGGTTTTAACGTCCCTTTGGAAATTTCCATCTTCCCTTGTTTTGTTAAACCAAAATATAACATCCAAACACCACACAGTAACTTAAATCATCCTTCATTAAGAGTGCAAAATACATAGTTCCTAAAAATTAAAAATTATAAAGTCCTAAAAAATGAAAAACTACAAAAGTCCTAAGATAGATAGGTCATAAAATGCAGGAAATTTAAACCATGAAGAAGTTCTACCCTAGATGTTTTCATGATAAGAACAACAAAGACCCGAAAATGATTTCCCGGTGAATAAGGGCTTTTAGAACTTCAACTAGGAGGGTAATCCTCAAACGTCGTTGAGCCACTCCTCAATCTCCCGAGGGAGAAGGAAGACAGGATCATTGTTCAGAACCTGTTGTGGGGGAGGTGCGACATCTACCGGAACCTCGTGTAATGCGTCTAGAGGAGGTTCCGGAGGAAGGTCATCCCATCCGGTTGGGTTGACAACTTCTTGCGTAAGGTTCCAATATTCTTGTGGGAAGATTGGTTCCATGGGTGCCATAGCAAGAATGTTCAACCTTTGGTGCAAAAGGTTAATTTCTTGAAAGTTATTCTCCAGTCCCACCGTCAAGTAGTTGATACGGTCAATGAGGACCTCCTCCACCGATGTCATTTCGTCGAGGGCCTCTCTTAGTGCACATACATAGCGTACAAGGGTAGCTTCAATCGACGGTCTTCTTCCCCTTCGACTGTTTCTTGAGTGAGCTGATGAGGTTCCACTGTTTTGGCTCGACATTCTAAGAAAACAAGAATAAAATTTCAAAGAAATGAAAATTAGACTCCTGCCACGGCCCCGTGCCCGCTGGGCACGGCCCCGTGGTCACACCTCTTCAGGATTTTGAACCAAGAAACTTCTTTTGTTTTAAATTATTTTTCTGTATTTTGAAACATTTCTGAACAAGAATAACTTAAAACAATGTTTTAAAACTTATGTTTAATAAGATTCCTTGGTTAAAACCTTGCAAGTATTACAATAAAGCTTGAAGTTATGAATGTTTCAAGCTTTAATAGAGGTTGGAGGATTTTGGAGAAGAAGGCAAGTGACAAAAGTGGCAAAGACAAGATGGTTGGTGAGAAACCTTCTTGAGAATATACCTTTTAAGGTATGTGTGAAGATCCCAGCAAATCTTTGTCTTTGGAATGGATCAAAAAGTGCAGAAACATTGCTGACTTTATAGAAAACGACAGCACACTGACCACGGCCCCGTGGTCAGACAAGGTTCTAACACATTTTGTCCGTATTATGAGCACGGGGCGTGTTGTCCTGGACACGACTCCATGGTGAGGTTTGAGGTGGGCACGGGGCATGTTGACCTAAGCACGGCCCCATGGCTAGAGTATTTATGAAGTGGCGTCTTATTTTAAGGTTATTATTTGGATCGGGTGGTTCCTTACTGGAGGGAAGAACACTGAAGTGTCTAAGGTACCTTAATTGCTCTTGATTTAAACAAGAACGTGAGAGGTTATCGGAAAGGGTAAAACCTACACTACGTACCGGTGGGCGAAACCAACCTTTATTCCCCTTATCCAGGCTCTTGTTAAAGAAGGTGTATGTCGAATCGCTCAGGTCTATGAGCGCATCGGTGGGGACCGATGGAGAGTCCTTCACGAGATAATCGACACAGGGACGACTATCGCTCATGCTTTCACAAGAGGTTGAGTTACTTTTGTTGTAGTCGATGTTGGTAGATTCCGAATGCCGTCCCAACAATTCTCCTTGATTGTTGTCTTGTGATGAATACCTCGCTTTCATCATAAGATCTATGTGTTATTAAACAATAAAGTTAGGAAGTTAATATAAAATAACCTATGTGTTATTTCTGTGAATGTAAATTTAAATATATATATATATATGTGTGTGTGTGTGTGTGTGTATGATTTCGCCCCGCTTATGGTATGCATATATAATGTATATATGTGTGGACGCTCGGGGGGGGGGGGGGTGAAAGTGCACTAATTTTAACGTTATTTTACTAATTTCTTGAAAATAACGTTAAAAGAGGGGGATGGTTAATCATGCATCATGTGGTGGCATTGATAGCCGAAAGACAAAAGGGTACATGCACTAATCAGCCTTTGTCCCGATTGTTGAGTGTTATGTGCCTTATGTCCAAGGCTTGATGCAAAACTACTATCGAGACGGGGGTCTCACTGGAAGCAGCCTCTCTATTCCTACGGGTTAGAGGTAAGGTTGTCAACATCTTACCCTCCTCAGACCCAACTGGTGTGCGTTAGGTGTGATATGATTTTATTAATATTTTGAGCCCATTTTACGCATTAGTCAAGTTTTAAATTTATAAAACATGATATTATACTAACACTAAACACACACTTGGGCAAGGGCACCCATCGTGAGCGTAATATAGTGTTGGTAAGATACCGAGGTCGTCCAAGGACACAAGAGCTTTTAATATTGGTTTATCCTCAACATCTAATCGATCTAAAATTTTGAGAAAAGTTTTGAAACATGAAAATAAAACAAAAAATGAAAAGATAAATAAAATAAAAACAGAGAGACAAGATAGAATCACTTGGATCCAACTCGTCTTTAATGTATCCTTTGATGATTTTTTCACTTTCGGACTTTTTAAGAGGTTCTCTTAGTTATAGTAGTAGGCCCCTCTTTTGAAAGTGACGTTACCCTCAACCCAGTGGTTTGAGTCAGCAAGGATACAATCCCAAAGGGTCGGAATATTGAAAGACAATTAAGTAAGTTATTAATGCGAAAAGTGGTAGGCCCCTATTTTGAAGGTGACGTTACCCTCGGCTAAGTGGTTTGAGTCACCAAGGATACAATCCCAAGAAGCCGATTTAAAGTATTAATAGTAGTCTACATATGAGGGGCTCAAGCTATTCGCACCCCCGCCATCCAATACCGTTGGGCATTGAAGGAGGTCCTAGTAAGCTTGAGCCAGGTCCTCGTAGGATCTATACACTGAACGAGACAAGAAGTTTACCAAACCATCCCCCTAACCCCCTTCCAGGTAGTTAATGCGCTTTATATAGACCGTAAAGACACGAATGAAGACATCATTTACTTTATATAGACAGTAAAGTAACCTCAAGACACCATGAAGAAATGATAAGGAAAATTCACCTTCAACATAAGAAACTAGTTATTAAAGTCATTAACACAAACCTAATTAAAAAGTGTCGAAAGATTAAAATCAAAAGTAATATATTAAAACCTTGTCTTCACCAAGTGATGTAAGAGGCTTAGCCAAACATGGCCTTTGATTGGCAAGAACTCTTAAAATCAATCTTGGATCCCGTAAAGATGGATGATGGACGATGGTGGTGGGTGTTGGTGTTGTAGTGGTGGTGGAATGGTTGCAAAGTGGGAGAGTAGTGGTTTGCCAAGGGATGCCTTTGAAGTGAACCAAGCACCCCCTTTTATAGGCAGAACAGAGCCCTAGCCGCAGTCCCGTGTCCAGTGGGCACGCCAATTTCAATTGTCAGCAGAGGGCCCCACACGACCCCGTGTCTCCTAGGAACGGCCCCGTGGTCAACTCTTTGTTGTACTATCAAGATACTGCGTATCTTATAGTTGACCACGCCCCGTGTAGAGCTGGGCACGGCCCCATGGTGGGCGTAGAAGCTTCTGCAGGTTTGTCTTCTTGTGCAGGCTCCTGACCACACCCCATGCCCAGCTGGGCACGGCCCCGTGGTCAGGCTCTGTTTCCTTGTTTTTGTTTTGGGAGATGCTACCGAGGGGTTGGGCATGTCACGTTTATTCTTTCTTTTTGTATTTATGTTGGTTTTGGCTGCTTATTTGCTCCTTTTGTTCTTTTAAGCTCGTTTGGTCCTGTAAATTCAAAAGGAAGAAAGAAACACGTTTTTTCCAACATTAGTAGTAAAAAAGGGTTGGTTTTATGCCTCATTTGATGTAATTTATATGTTACATTTTGCACGCATCACCTACCTTCGCTTTGCTATTGATGGGATTTACTAAGTATGATGATGATGATGATGATATATGTGTATGATTCTTGAAAGTATTGTTTTGTTTTAATTATTATGTGATATTAATACCTGAAAATGTTTGCAATTCAGATGTCAAATGAAGTATCATATAATCAAGAATTCATGCTAATAATGAAAATCCTTTGGATAAAAGTGCTATAGAAAATATAATAGCTCAGGGAATAGCTGAAGCAATATCTTTAATTATGGAAGCTGTTAGAAACCCTGTAGAAAACACTAAAGCTGTGAGTAGCAAGCGTACTCATAGTGACAGTTTTAGCAACAGTGTCAATGGAGGCAATGATGATATTATCAAAGCTCCGTTCCCTAAGAAAATAAAGGCAATGACTTTCGGGTGTAAAGGATTTTCTAGCTTGTAAGCCAACTGAGTTTGCAGGCAGTGAAGGAGCTATGGCTGCTCTACGATGGTTGGAAAAGACAGAAGCGGTTCTTAAAATCAGTAAGTGTTCTAAAGAAGATAAAGTAATGTATGCTTCTAATCTCTTTAGAGATGAGGCACTAGAATGGTGGAACACGATTCTTCAGGCAAAAGGTAGTAACAAGGCCTATGCCATGATCTAGGGAGAATTCAAGGAAATGACAGAAATGAAATTTGTCCTCCTCGTGAAAAGGAACAAATGGCTAATAAGTTCCTAAATCACAAAATGGTTAATGTGAATTGTCGTGAGTATACCACAAAATTCTTTGAATATGCAAGAATGGTACAAACTCTGGCTTCGCCAGAATCTATACTAATTTCTCGTTATATCTGGGTTTAGTTAGTGAAATCCGAGGTATGGTCAAGGCTGCTAGACCGCAGACTATTGAAGAAACAGTTGAACTAGCTAATATCCTGACAGATGGACTAATCCGAATAAAAGAAGAAAACAAGAAGAAGGAGTTAGCCCAGAAAATTTCCTAAGAATTTTGCTTTGATAAATCCTATAAGAAGAAAGGAATTGAGGAGTCATTTGAGCAACCTACCTGTAGAAACTGTAATAAGAAGCATTCAGGAAAATGATATTTTAAGAGAAAACCTTATTGTAATCTCTACAAAACACCTGGCCATCAGGAGGAACAATGCAAGAGGAAAACCCAGTCTGTTTTAACTGTGGAGAAACAGGCCATATCCATCCATATTGCCCACAACTGACAAAGGCACCCAACAACAAGGAAAAAACAGGTGACGGAGCTAAGAAGAACGCGCGAGCATTCGTACTTACTATGCAGGAAGCAACAATGATTCCAGACATAATCATTAATATGTAACATATATGTTAAAGTATTATTTGACCTTGGTACAAATCCAAGTTTATAAATAATGCATTATGTCAAATACTTCATCTGTTCAGAACCATAATAGACTTGTTTGATCTTCACCTTCATTAAATCATTTATTCTATTACAACACCTTGTGGTGCCGTTTTCACTAACTTGAAGCTTGAGCTAAATCTCGTTTGCACACCTGATGTATGGATTTACTTATTTATTTATTTTCCGTTGGTTCATTATCTTAAAACAGTCTTAATGCAATTATGTGTTAAGATAAGAGTACACAAAATCATATTATATTCTGGTGTACCTCTAATGATTCTTTCATCACTAATAAAAAATTCTATGATATTCATTTGTTCTTTCATCATTAATCGAAGATCCCATGAGATTTATTTGAAATTTACTTTAGTAAACCTTTCAATTGATTACGAACACGATGAACTTGTTCGGTCACCGTAATTATTGAACTATTTCGATCATTCGGACACCTTGCGGTGTTGGTATAAAGTTGTAGCTTGGGCTAATCATAATCACACAAATCATGCAAAACTACTATGTCTTTCATTTGATTCATCATTGAAACTAGTCTTAATTCAATTATGTATTAAGATAATGATACACTAAACTCTGTTGTATTTCGATGTATCCTTGCAATTCAATAACATCAACACACTAATTTTTCCTCATGTCATGGTTCGATAGTTGACAAATCATTTTCGTACTTCTATTTCATTTAAGCTTGTTGATTCTAAGTCTTCCTTAATTGACGACCAAAGTAAGTTTACCTTTGACAGTGAATCTATTGTTTCTAAAAGTCATTCGCAAATTGTAAACATTCGATTTAGACATCTATTGGTCATAAATCTCTCTTTCGGTTTGACACATGTAAACTTAGTCACCCTGGTGTGCGTGAAGCGTGATATGATTTTATTAATATTTTAAGTTCGTTTTACGCATGAGTCAAGTTTTAAATTTATAAAACACGATATTGTACTAACACTAAACACACACTAGGTCAAGTGCACCCATCGCTAGCGTAGTATAGTGTTGGTAAGATACCGAGGTCGTCCAAGGACACAAGAGCTTTTAATACCAGTTTAATGTCAACGTCTAATCGATCTAAATTTTTCATAAAAGCTTTTAAACATGAAAACAAATCTAAAAATTAAAAGATAAATATAATGAAAAACAAATAGACAAGATAGAATCACTTGGATCCAACTCCTCTTTAATGTACCCTTCGATGATTTTTGCACTTTCGGACTTTCGGACTTTTTAAGAGATTATCTTAGTTATGTACCCTTTGACGTTACCCTCAACCCAGTAGTTTGAGTCAGCAGGGATACAATCCCAAAGAGTCGAAATATTGAAAGATAATTAAATAAGTTACTAACGTGAAAAGTGGTAGAACCCTCTTTTGAAGGTGACGTTACCCTCGGCTAAGTGGTTTGAGTCAGCAAGGATACAATCCCAAGAAGCCGGTTTAATGTTTTAATAGTAGTTTACATATGAGGGGTTCAAGCTATTCGCACCCCCGTCATCCAATACCTTTGGGGCATTGAAGGAGGTCCTAGTAATCTTGAACCAAGTCTTCGCAGGATCTATACACTGAACAAGACAAGAACTTTACCAAACCTCCCTTCTAACCCCCTTCCAAGTAGTTAACGTGCTTTATATAGACCGTAAAGATACGAATGAGCAAATCAATGACATCATGAAGAAAGGGTAAAGGAAATTCACTTTCAACATAAGAAACTAGTTATTAAAGTCATTAATACATACCCAATTAAAAAGTGCCGAAAGACTAAAATCAAAAGTAATACATTAAAGACTTGTCTTGACCAAGTGATGTAAGAGATTAGCCAAGCATGGTCTTTAATTGACAAGAACTCTTACTATCAATCTTGGATCCCGAGACTACTACACACTCTAAAGAAGAAAGATGGATGATGGTGGTGGGTGTTGGTGTTGGTGTTGTAGTGGTGGTGGAATGGTGGCAAGGTGAGAGAGAAGTGGTTTGCCAAGGGATGTCATTGAAGTGAACCAAGCACCCCTATTTATAGCCAGATCAGTACCCCGGCCACAGCCCTGTGTCCATTGGGCATGGCCAGTCGCCAGCTCCTTCTCTTCCTTCATTAATTGCAGCAGTCAGCAGTGGGCCCCACACGACCCTGTGGCTTCTGGACACGACCCCGTGGTCAACTCTTCGCTGTACTATCAAGATTCTGCAAATCTGAGAGTTGATCACACCCCATGGTGAGTTGGGCACGTCCCCGTGGTGGGCGTAGAAGCTTCTGCAATCTTTGTCTTGATGTGTGAGGTCTGACCACGGCCCATGCCTGGCTGGGCAAGGCCCCGTGGTCAGCTTCTGTTATCTTGTTTTTTTGTCTTGGGAGATGCTGCCGAGGGGTTGGGCATGTCACGTTATTCCTTCTTCATGTATTTATGTTGGTTTTTGGCAGCTTATTTGTTCCTTTTGTTCTTTTAAGCTCATTTGGTCCTGTAAATTCAAAAGGAAGGAAGAAACGTGCTTTTTCCAACATTAGTACTAAAAAGGGTTGGTTTTATGTCTCTATTGATGTAATTTATATGTTGCATTTTGTACACATCACACCCTGGTAATTATATTTTGCCATCGATTTCTGGAACTAATTCATTTGAACCATTGATCTCTATTTGTTGTAACTCGTATTCACAAAATTTAAACATGTCTTGATTCTATTACTATGTCATTCACCATAATACTATTTGTATTAACTAAAACGTGGCATAACCCTAAAGGAGACATCGTAGCCCAAATCTCGAGGACGAGATTTAAAACAAGGTGGGGAAAATGTAACAACTCTGGAAAAGAGCATAACAATTCGTAACCAAAACTCCAAATGCTCAGGACAAGAACCAGCACGAAAAACGAACGAGTGCTGACTTTAGCCACGTCACGCTACGCGACGGTATGAGCGTTGACCACCTGAGAACACCTGGCACCACGTGGCATGCCTACGTGGTGACTCAGTACACCTATGCCGTACACTAGGCCCTTCGCGTCACGTGAAGGGGTTATGCTAATTTAGCTGTGCAACGCAACGAGATAGAATTCTGGCTATAAATTGGACATGCATGGGACATTCAGATTTTGTTCAAAACATTCTTTCTCTCTGAAATTTCTATTGTTCTACCCACTATACCCGAAGTGCTAAACTGTTTCCTTCAGTCAGAGTAATAACTCGAATCATTGGTACGGTACCCTGTTCGATCGATTGAAACCAAGCCAAAGGATGTTTAAATGTTGCTTGAATAAGGCTATACTTTGTCATTCGTTGTGGGTTTTGATCTCGTGATTATCGTTACAGCTGAATTGAGTTAATACACTAATATGTATGCATTGTTTGTTTAATTAGGAATACAAGCATTAAACCAGAAGGCTAGTACCAAACCCTAAATCTGCAAAGCGAGTCATTCTCTTAATATTAAATGCTTTCAAAACCCTAAATGTTTTCCAATTGATACTTATATTACAGTGCTTAAGTCGTTGTATTCTTACTTGGAAACTACTATCAGTATGTTGGGTTTTGTATACAATACTTGATAATCTTCACTATTGGACAATGGGTTAGCCAATGAGTGATATGACCACAGTCACAGAAACTGTCACTGAGTGACAAATACTATTTAAAGCAGTTTCTTTACTATTGGACAATGAGTTAGCCAATAGTAATTTGGTAAGATAAACAAATGTAAAAAGTCTAAATGTTGTAATTATAAGAATATGCTTTATACAAACAAATGAACTCATCAGTATTTTTCGCTGATAAAATGTTTTTAAAACACGTTTCAGATAACTTACTGTGAAAGTAAAGGAACATGCTATGAAGCACTGAAGGCTTAAATAAAGTGGCTATGTTATCATAATAAAGAAAAGAAAATGTGTTTTATAACCTTTGCTTATAATATGGGTTTCATCCTAGTTGTTTAATAATAAAACTTCTGTGTTTTACAACTCTGAAATTTTCCTAACTACGGTACTGATGAAATTGCGTTGCGAATTTTAATAAACACCGGTACCACATGTATCTGCTCACGGATTCTGCCCAGGGTAGGGTTGAGGGCTGTGACAACGTGTTACACTTTTTGACAGTCAATCTTTTCTGAATCTGTGTACATTTTTTTGTCATAAGAGAGAATATGTGAATATGTTACATTTTTTAGCGTTATATTTTTTTGAACTTCATATGTTACACATTTTATGAGTTAATATAGTAGTTTTTTTTTCAAATTTTTTGAACTTCAAGTGTTACAATTTTCAGAATCTACAAAGGTTTTTAGTTATGCAGTGCACGTAACAGTATGTTACATTTTTAGTAAGTTTTTTTGTGTAACGCTTACAGACAGACACACTTTTGTGTCAGGCTGTAACAATTCTGAAAATCACTTTTTGCAGACTTTACCTTTTTTTCTGAAAAAGTAACATTTTTGTACTTGATTTAATCTACACCATAGATTAAATGGATAAATGGTTGAGATGAGGTTTCCTTGTTTCTCACACTTGAATTTAAAAAAAAATGAAAAATCTTCAGTTTTTAAATAACCTACTGTCACACCCCGATTTCCACGTGTCAACAGTGGGCCCGGTAGGGGAGTATCGTGACGTGGTTGGCAACATAATAGTCAAACAACACAATATAATAATGCACAGCAGAAGCAAAAGATAAATATATTACATTCCGAATATAAAGTAATATCAAAGTATTACAACGGAAAGTAAAGGATCCGCAGGCGGATCAATAAAAGAAAAGAAAACTGTTCAACAGACTTCAGGCATCTAGAACTTGTAAGATTCCTTATTAACGCCCTGAGCTTCCAGCAAATTTCGTTCAGTACCTGTCACTTAACCTTTTTGGAAAATACGTCAGTTTACACTGGTAAATACAATTAACTGACTCATTTTGGAAAAAGAGTTTGGAAAGTGATTCGAGTGCAAACGGCACAAAATATCTTGACACATTGATTAAAATGCACAGAGGCAAAATTAATCTTTTGTAACTTAGGACAATTTTATTAATAAAAATCTTGTATCCGATTTACATGGTTGTCCAACATTTAGGGCCGGTGATTATACAATACAAGCCGGACAAAATTAATCGACACACCACAAATATAATCTCACAAGAAGACACCCTTACGAGTGAGTATACGTTATACATATGCAACAGGAGGTGTTTTGTCTACACCTTGTGCTTACGTCGTGGCCATTCACTTTTTAAAATGAGCCAAGGATATCCAGGACACGGTCATTAACCCCCAATGTTATTTGTTATCAATCAATACAGATTAAAACGGGATTATGCAATTTAATCATCTCCGATTAAAAGGTTTCTACACCCGACCAAGCGGTATTTTTATAATACCGTATCCCAAGCCCGTATAAGGGAAAATAAGTTAAAAGTATTTACCTGAGCTAGCAATGCAATTTATACTCAGTCGTATATTCTAATCAGCAAGCACAAGTACTTCTACTGGGGCTCTCAATCTGGAACGAAGGTTTTATTAACCTATTAGATTCCTAACGGGTCTTATTTAAGTCGTAACTTAGACCGGTTAGTTTCAAGGAAAGGTTTACGGTTCAAAACGCATGATTAAGCGAAGACCAGAATAGGATGTGATTTAGACCCGACAAGTTTGAAGACTTGTATAATATGGGTAAACTAAACACATTCTGGATTTTGAGATAAAAACGATAACGTTTGACCCGTTTCGGCTAATTTATGCAAACTAGTTACATAAACCGAACCGAACGCGTAATAAGCGTAACGGGTATTCATATGAGTCATTTACAGGTTTCCTAAGTTAATATGCTCCTAATATGTTGTGACATCAGTAAGTTGTCTTTCATTATGAGTTTAAACACAAACTATGCCCCGTAGGGGTAGTTTGGTCATTTAAAAGTTTATAAAAGAGTTTAAGTGTTTAACTGAGTTACGGGTCTGATGTAATCAGCAAACATACTCAATTTAACAAATTATAACAGTAGGGTAAAGTATATATGTGAAATTTATCAATTATAACCAAACTATGCTCCGTAGGGGCATTTTGGTAATTTCACATAAGCCGAAAAGCTCAAAACTGAAGTCTGAGTTTATCAACCTTTGCTTACTGTTAAAATATTATAATTTTCCAAAAATATCAGTAGGTATCAACCCGTGTATGTTTAAAATAGTTTAAGTACATACTATGCGTTAAAAACGCTTAAAAAAGGCGATTAAAGGCCATTTCCGGGTTCGATACTTAAATCTGATATTTTTATATTTCCAGAAGGCTTAAAATAATTTATTTATCATATGTGATCAGTAGCAAAAGGTTTGGAGTCGTTTAGATATGTAAAACTCATTTTATGGCCCGTAAGGGCAAAACCGACAATTACCGGATTAAGCCTACGACTACTAGTTATGCTCAGCCTAAAATTAATTAAAAATCTTCAAAAATCCCAAAATAATATATTACATCAGTGGGTAAAAGATTTGGTATCAAAAAGTGGGCTTAACTAGGCTATACGCTAATTACGCCGTTTTATTAACATAAAGCTTTAATTTTTACGCTAACGAGCATAACTCTTAATCTACACCTCAAACTGATGTCAAACTTTGCATACAAGTTTATATATCAGTAACTAAGGTTTCTACACTTTTACATTTTCATAAATCACGTTTTAAGGTGAAAAGGGCATAATGGTCAACATATGAGCAATTAACGGAAACGCGTAAACGAATGGGTCAATCAATGAACCAACCACAGAGGGTTATGCTAACGTGTAGCCTGGTCCTAAGGAAGCTCTAAGACATTTCCAAATCATACTAAAGCGGGTCAGAATTGAAGTCAAAGCAAAAGTCAAAGCTTTGCGACTTTCGGTTCCGAATCGGTTCAAAACAGAAAGTTGTCGAATCAAATAAGCTTAGACAAGTTCTTATGCTTATTATCAAGTTATATGAATGATAAAATAGGTTACATGCCTTTTACATCGTTAATTATGCGTTAAACGAAAGATTACATTTTTGTTGACTTTTTCTAATCATCTTTGACTCGACAAATGACCTAGTTAGGATGGAAATCAGTGGATGCCCTTTTAAGGGTTTAAAGCCCACATAATTACCAACTTATAACTAGCTTTGATTCGACTAATCACTGGACCATTAGTGATTAATCTTAAAGTCAACCGTTAATTACGACGGTTTGACTTTTAAGCTAAAACTAAGCTAAAACTTAATCAAGAAAGGTTTAGCAACCTTACCAAGGTCCTATGCACGAAATGTGATCACTTGAGGCTGCTTGGGAGCTCCAGAATTGATCAGGAATGCAAATGAAGGTGTGAGGAACAATGTTGCAACTTCATGGCTTTATATAGTGATCAAATCACCATAACTTGTTGACACACAAGTCTACCATTGACCACAAATCACCAACACATGTCCCTAAGGTCCTAGGAGGCATTTAGGGGTCGCACATGAAGTGAAACATCCGTTTTGGGTCGAGTTTTCGCGTATACAGCAGGCTGCTGCCTTTTTCTGGTTCTGGGCGCCTGATGCGGCCCGCATTAGATTTAACAAATGCTGAAGCGGGCCACCTGGCCCCTAAATATAGATTTTTATTTTTCTTTTGTTTTGCAACTTGACCTTTGGCTTCACGAAGGGGCAACCGGGGTTATATCTTGCATTTTGACCCCCTTATGATTACCCACAAGGGCTTTAGGACTTATACCCACTTTGCCAAGTCCCTGAACGCTTCCGGTTAACCCGAAAAGTCTTAATTTTCAATGTAAACGCTTTAACCCCTCGCACACGAATTTGATCATAACTTTCTCATACGATAACGAAACTTTACGAAATTTATATCGTGCATTCTAGTGAGCATAACCAACAGTTACAAAGCTTTGGGTTTGTCAAAAGGTCACTCCGAGGTATAACTTAAACATGTTGACACATTTAACCCCTGTAGTTTGTAATCTCTCACTTTTAGCTTCGCATGATCCATGATTTATTCGTTTGAAGGTATGAGCATCATGTAGGGTTAATGTACAATATATTCATTCACTGTTTGACATTTAGAACTCGTATTTTTATATACTTTTCAAGTTTGTCAACTTTAGTCCCTCTAGGGTATTCTTTCACACGTTCAAGCTTATGACACGTGTCAATACATTATAGGACGTGAATTTTCGAGGTGTTACACCTACACACATGTAGGTTATGTATATGCTAAATTACCTACATGTATCTAGACTATGTGTAGGGAAAAATATATGATTTTTTAATGTATATATAATACACATATGAATGTAAGAAATATAAAATTTAAAAAATATGAACCTTAAATTCCAAAATTTAGTGATTTAGAGTTGTTATTTTTGTTCTCGCAATAATTAGTGTTTTGTAATGATCCTTATCCTATATATATATATATATATATATATATATATATAAATACAACAAATTTACACATGTGTAAAATATCTAATAAAAGTGATTTTGAGATAATAAATAAATTATTTGATGTTGTAAATTCTTTCTTTAATGTTGTATCTTAATTAAAATGAGGTTTGTATTAAAAAAATAGTTTTGATTGGTTTTCTCATTCGTTCTCATGATTCTCGAAATATTTATCATTCTCAAGATAACCCTCCCCTATATAAATATATATATATAGGGTAGGAGTTGACTACAAAGACTACTTTTCCTACAAAGTGTAGGAACCAATCTCCTTATGACATATGGCATCTAGTGTTATTTTGATAAAGGGCATTAAGGTAATTGAATAATTGCAACAGTTTATGGAAGATTTTATATCATAACAATAAAAGACTATTTTTAGGGAAACTTATGTCTATTAACTATTCAAAATTGGTAATTACATCATTCGTATCCACGATTAATTCATCCAAAGTTCGAAACATAAAACAGATTCATCATTTCTTAACATTGTGTTTTATCAGTTTACGGTTTCTTCACACCGTGTTATATCAATTTTCACAATTAAACACACTCATCTTATATTTTGAAACATAAAACACATTCATTATTCCTTGACGTTATGTTTTATCAGTTTCTGATTTATTCACATTGTATTGTACTAGTTTTCACAATTAAACACACCCCTCACTCATAAAACACAATAGTGTCTGAAATGCACAATATAAAACACACCAGTGAAATACACAATATAAAACACGCAGACACTATATAAAACACACTAGTGTCTGAATTACTTGAGTCGTATTTTTTTAGATATGTAGCAATATGGTACTCATATTAAAGATAAAAACGCTCATTATTATGGTATAATTTTTTTGAAAAGTAAATTATGTATAAATTGACGTTTTAAAAAGATGGGGGGAAGTTGCATGTGATTCCTAAATTTAAGGCATACGAAATTTACTTTTATACCCTTAATTCAATAAATCAATCAATTTAATTAAAAGGAATATTACAATTTTGCCACTCATTTAATCTCATCTATCAATTACCAAATCTAATAGCCATATATATATATAGTGTTAATTTTTCATTGATTTAATAAAAATCTGATTGTTCTCACTGCTTTTTTAACTTTGAACAAATGCAATGTTGGGTATGCATTTATCAATATGCTTTCAACCATGCTTCATCCCATTTTACCAAGGTCTGTAGGTCGGGGAATTAGAATTCTTTGCAATGTCATAGTATTCAGCGGGCTCTGGTGGCTTAAGGAGATGGGACCGGGTTCACTGAACTCATCTTATCCCTTTTCGACCAAACCTCAGAGGGGGTGGTTAGGCCCAGGGAAGGCTCTCTTGAGCTTGATAACTCTGAAGGAAGTGTCAACATTAAGCAATGTTTACGGAAAGTTGCTGATGGTCACTTCATTGTTGCGCTTAAAGTTTTATATTCTTCTGGGGCCGCACCTCTGGGGGGAGCTACTATGAGGGCATTGGTGGATAAACACTCTGTTCGGCTGCCGCCAGTTTTACATGTCTCTTTACTAGTGGATCCTTCTTATGTGTGGAAGTTGACTGTGTCCTGTGGTGAATTAAATCCTTCCCAAAAGGGATCTCTTGCGAGAGGGATGGGCTAAGGGCCCAACACATTTTGGATGCCCTCTATGGGGAGGGGTCTTGCGGGAGGGATGGGCTAAGGGCATCTACCGCGGGTATCGGAGTGCCACGTAGCCTCTACCTGCATTAACATAACATAGTATTTTTCTCTCTTACCTAATCTATTTATACCCTCTACCTAGATATTTATTTGCTTTGTACCCCTATCTCATGATAAAATATGCTGGTCGCATGTTCAGATAAAGATTGAGCAGATCAATAATTAGTTAACGGAGAAAACGACAGTTACACATAATTTTTTTGTGTAACATCTCTTGATATTCTATCAAATGACAATACATTATATATTAACCCCAAAGTCTAATTTCTTGACGTTTTAGTTAACTTAAGAGTGAATTGCAAATTTTGTCATTTGCCTTTATATTAGACGAGTTTTGTGCTTTATGTTTCAGACTATTGCACAGTTTGTCCTTTTCGCCTAACTCAATTAGTTTTTTTTTTTTTTTTGTTAAATCTGATCATGTGCCTTGCACATGAGGGTAATTTTGTCATTTCATGTTTTCAGGGACTAATTATGTTAATAACTTAAGCACCTAACAATTTTATTAATAAATACTTTAAAACCCTTTACTCTCTCTAATCCTCTCTCTTTCTCACCTCTCCATCTCTGCTACTTATCACCACCATCCACTCCACACCACCATCGATTTCAACAGCCACTGTCACCCTAACCATTTGAAACCTAACCACGCATCACTTGTAAACCCACCACCAATTATTCTCCCTAACCGCACAACCCCATTGTACACCTACCGTCGAAACCCTAACCCCAACCTGCAAAAACTATCAGAGTCGCTAGACAACGGCATCACCTGTAAACACATATGCATCAGACAAAATCAAAATTACTAACTCGTACAAATAACTCGTAGCATACGCATCAGACAACATCAAAATTAGTAACAGAAATTAATCGCCTTGGACTCGGGGATGGAGCTGGATAACCCTTGATGTAAGTATAACATTCAGTGATCCAACTGATGATTTCATTTCTACGTTAACAACCATAGCAATTGATTTCAAGCAGTGTTGTAAAAGTCGCTAGGCGGTCTCTAGTCGGCCGACTGAGGAGTTGGGAGTAATCGGAGTACTCGGAGTGTACTCGGGGAGTACGCGGACATGGTAACTATAAAGAAAATTAATTGTTATATATTATACATATGTTAAAATAAGCATAATTCATGTCAACCGAGTATAATTTAAAATGAAACATGTTTAAAGTTCAAATATTCTGAATACAAGTCCGAGTAGTCCGAGTACAAGGCCGAGTAGTCCGAGTACAAGGTCGAGTAGGCCGATTTTGACTAATTAAAAGTCAACAAACCACGTTGACCGCCTAGACCGACTAGGCCGACTCTTTCCGACTACGTCCGACTAGGCGCCGAGTTTGACCGAGGCCGACTAATTGAGTCCACCTAGGAGGAAGTTGCCTCGGAGGGGTTCCGAGGACCGAGTACTCGCCGAGTACTCGGCCTTGGAATCCGACTTTTACAACACTGATTTCAAGACACACAAAACATACCCAATCTAAACCTAACCCCAACCGACACCGCTGGATCCGTCATATAAAGCCACTCAGAATCTAAACCTAACCTGCAAAACCACCGATGTCTTCATCCTTGTGCCTTTTTTCGTTGCAATTCGTACACAGAACCAGTACCACATGTGGTGGTGACGGCTAGGGAGAGAGGGGTAGTGAGACGGATAGAGAAAGATAGGGATGAGAGAGAATAGGGGGAAAAGGAGGGTGGTGGCTGGTGGGTAAGAAGAGGGTGGGCGTTGATGGTGGGCTAGTAGTGGTGGATTAGTGGTGGTTGGTGGGTAATGCTAGAGAGAGAGGGCAAGAATAAAGAGAGAGAGCGTCCCTGATATATGTGTTTATTAAGTTTTCAGTTTGTCTTTCAAAAAAGATAATTAAGTTTTTATATTTAGTTTTCTTTTATTTATTATAATATTTTTAAATAAATTGGTGAAAAGATTAAAATGCCCTTTTGTTATCTGATTTAATAGAATAAAGAAAATTAAATGGGTTAGGCCAAAAGGACAAACCGTGCAATCATCTGAAACATAAAGTACAAAACTCGTTAATTTTAAAGTTTAAGGACACCGTCTGAAATTAGGTATAAAGATAAAGGACAAAACTTGCAATTCACTCCTTAAAATGAGATGGTAAGTTGAAACCAAGAAATATTTGTTATCAAGGGTATCATGCGGAGTCACTTGATTAAACTTAAGAGTCATGAATGATGTGCACTGAGACCTCAATGCTCGTTTCGCCTAGCCATAGGTTTTGGTAATAAATAGTAACACGTACATTAGGTTTTGGGTTCGATTCTCAGAAGGGTTTTTTTTCTATATTTATTGGGTATCCTCTTAAATTGGTGTGTATGGATTGTTGCCTAGTGCAGATGAATATAATTGGATGGTTCCGCTGGTTGCACAATAATACTCCAGTGGTCAGTCACTGATCCAAAATTACCTTTAAAAAAATACTTACATTGCAAGTAAAAAGTGTGATGTGTAGCCATGCTAACACTATTTGTGTTTATAGCCTTTCAAACAGATGGCGTTAATTATGCATGTTAATATGTCTTTGTATAATTAGAATTTTATTTTATTTTTTTATTTAATTTCTGAAATAACCAAATCTGGTTGAAGGAGCTTTAAGCTTTTAGGTTAGGAGCTTGAAGCTTTTGGTTGAACGCTACTACTAGTAGCGTTTAGAAGGAGCTACAAGCTTTTAGGGAAAAAATGACTATTTTAACCTCTAAAAATAGGAAACTTTTTAATGCATCAACTTTCTAAAATTTTAGTTATGTCCATTTTGGTCATTTTATACATTTTATTAAAAGCTCCAGCTACTCTACCAAACACCAAATATATCTAAAAAGCTACAACTACTAACTACCAGCTACAGCTACCAGCTTCCAGCCACCAGCTACCAGCTTACAGCTTCCAGCTAGCAGCCACCAGCTATTTTTGCCAAACATACACATCTGACATCTCTATCACGATATAAGTTTACGTATGAATCGAAATCATTAGGATTTATTAAGATCATTTTGAAATAAAAGATTATTTGGTTTTGTTTTTTAATGAATTATTAGGATTTCATTGGATTATCTTTACATAAATATAAATATATTTTCTATTTCTACATAGATGAATTATAAGGATCCATTATACTTATCTTTAGGCATGGCAAGTTGGTCTAGTGGTTAATCACTTGGTTTCTCTATTTGAGATCGCAAGTTCAACTCCCACTAGCATCACTTTGAAAGACATTAGTGGTGACAATGAAGTTTAGAACTAGGCCTCTCTGGAGGTCACCAGTTTGAAACCGAGCTGAACCGGGTTTTACCGCAGTGGGCCTTCAGGCAGCGGGTTTTCCCAGGAACTGGTGGCTTGGTGGCTCGGGTATGCATCCAACTCTGACCGTTATGGAGGAGGGGATGCATTTGCTTGATTGAGGGCATCCCAGGATGCTTATCTGGTGATTTAGTTGGCTGTTCAAAAATTTATTAGTGAATTATTAGAAATACATCGTAATGCACGACCTAACTCTTCGAGTATTTCAATTTAGGCATAAAAATGCTAACCTCCCTCTAGTTTAGAGAAACTTGTTTGGGAAGGTTTGTGGTAAGGTTGTTGGAATTAGTGCTCTTAGAGTTTAAATATTCTGAGATAAATGTTAAAAAAGGTAGATGAATTAAAAAAAAAAAAGTAAACTTATGGGGTAGGATCATCCTCCTATTTCCAGTGTTTTAGTGTGTTGGATCATCCTCAAAGGAATAATGACGTGATGTCTAGGTGACAGATCATCCTTCAAGGGAGGATGGTCACCATACAGCATAGCCTGAAAAGGTATTTTATTTATATGTATCGGCCATGTTTGGCCCTTAGGAGTTAGGACTCGTGTCAAGGCCCACAAACACAAATCAATGCGGCTCAATCGTTTATAGTGATCACGCACAAGGCGATGTACGCCCAAAAACACATGTCAAGGCCCATTAAAAGCCGTCAACGAATAGTTATCACACACAATGATCCATAGGCTCAATTTAACTTGTTACAAATTGGTGTGGGTTTATGTAAGTAACCTAAAAAATTATTTACACTTGTCAAGGCCCACTAAGGCCCAACAATGTATAGTTTAAAAAAAAACAAGGATTAGTAGTCCCAACTCCCAATAGAGGTGCACAAACCGGTTAATTTTAATAACCGGACCGGTTAACCGGTTATACCGGTTAATTTGACTTTTTGACTTTAACCGGTTAATGCTTTAACCGGTTATTACTTTAACCGGTTATTTTATTAACTGGTCCGGTTAATTACTTTAACCGGTCCGGTTAATTAACCGGTTATTTTCGGTTAAAAACCGGTTTTTTTTGCCTTTTTTTTGAATTTTTCGGTTATTTTTTCGGTTAACCGGTCTATCGGTTAAAAAACCGGTTTAAAAAAAACCGGTTAATAACCGGTTATTATACTAAAAACTTGTAACCGGTTACTAACCTACGGTTAAAAATAACCACTAACCGGTTATTCCTAAATCGGTTATTAACCGGTTACGGTTTCGGTTAATAACTGGTTACGGTTAATTAACCGGTTATTTTGAACACCTCTAACTCCCAAACTAACTTATTATGAATCGGTGTGGGTTTGAGTAATCAAAACAAAACCACAATCACATGGAAAGGGCCTAGTAAGGCCAAAATTTATTTGTTATAACCCAATCTGGGTTTGTGTAGCTAAAAGTAACACATCAAGGTTTATTAAGGTCCAAAAACCAAAAACAAATGTTGTGTTAGGTATTGTTTGTTTACCTCTTAACGAGGCTCTTAATGGTTCAGACCTCTTATTGGTTCAGCACTTAATAGTTCAGACTGTTTGTTTCACGAGCAAATGTCTGAATGGTTCAGAAATTTGTCTTTGCATGGTAAAGCATTATACAAAGTCTGAATGGTTAAGACCTCTAATCTGAATTGGTCAGACATTTGCCTCTGAACAGTTAAGTATTATACTAGCTCTTTCAGACCTCTTACTTGTTCAGCAATTAATCGTTCAGAAGTTGCCAAACAGCCCCTTAATGATCTGTAGCAATGGCTAAACAAATGATCAACACAAATGTAAATCCTTGGCTAATTGGTCACCAAACACCAAGAGATTACCAACGGCCAAAAGCAACTTTAAATTTCGATGGCTGGGTTCGTAGACAATCCATGGGAAAGATCCGGTTAACAAGAAATCAAAGCGTTTCCTAACTTGCTTTCGTCTTTTACATTTTCCCTCTATCTTCTCTTAAAGCAGATGTCGCCTACCGTCTTCCCCCTCCAGTCACTAACAAAACTTCTTTCACCCCTACCATCAACCAACGTCGCTGCCTACTACTACACGTGTTGAGCTCGAGTTTTGTTGAAGCTCGAAATAAGCCGAAGTTGAATTTGAAATGAGTCAAGATTGAACTCTGTTCAAATAAACAATTCGGTCTCAAGCTCTATTAAGCTAACCGACCATAGCTCTAGCTCGACATGACTCGTTTACACACTTATGAAATACACAGTATAATATCTATTAAAGATTATAGTAAATATGGGGGAAAGTTACTGTACAAATAAAGTTAACGTACTAAAGATACGATAGCATGAGAAAGCAAAATGCACACAGTGGCATTTTTGTAATTATCTACTTGTAGGGTAATTATCAAAATTACTCTACAAATGATACTGTAGAGTAATTTTGATCTTGTAGAGTAATTTTGTAAAATGTTCTTGTAGAGTAATTTTGATCTTGTAGGGTAATATCAAAATTACACTAACCCCCCCCCCCCCCCCCCCCCAAAAAAAAAAAAAAAAAAAAACCTACCCAAACTAAAAGATAAAAACTAAACCATAAACCTAAACCACCTAACTAAATGCTAACAAAATTACTCTATAAGATCAAAATTACTCTATAAGATCAAAATTACTTTACAGGATCATTTGTAGAGTAATTTTGAATTGTATGTTGGTTGATAAACTTGCAGGGTAATTTTGATTCACTTGTAAAGTAATTTTGATGCAGAATTGCAGAGTAATTTTGATACACTTGTAGAGTAATTTTGATAATTACCCTACAAGAACAAAATTACTCTACAAGAACATTTTACAAAATTACTCTACAAAAGATCAAAATTACTCTACAGGATCATTTGTAGAGTAATTTTGATAGTTACTGATAATTACAAAAATGTCACCGCGCTTTTTTGTCTTTTCCTTCAGTTCGTACGTTTTGTACGTTAACTTTATTTATGGTAAAAAGACTAACCTAAAATTGAGTAATTATGTGAAGTTTGACTTTGCAAAAGGACAGAGCCATGGATAGCAAAGACAATCAAATTGTTTGAATTTTGTATAGGTTGGTGATCTACCATACATAAGGTCATATGGACTCTTGATCTAGAATCGGTGTTGGAAGTCGATTGATTAGAAATACAACGGTTTGAAACGCATTAGACCAAAAAGAAAGTGGAAGATTATCATAATGAAAGAGAGCTAAGCATGTGTCAACAAGGTCTCTATGTCATCTCTCAACAACACCATTTTGTTTTGGTGTATGTGGGGGTGTGGTAATATGTGAGTAGCATGTTTTAATGTACTTTTTTTTTCTTTTTTTAGCGTTGAAAAGGATAAGATGGTCTTTTTTAGAAAACTAATTGAAACTTTTAACGTCAATTAGAAGAAAGTACGTAACATGTGGCAACCCCCCAACCGTAAAAAAATGATTAGTGTAATCAATGAAGTTTAAGGACGAAAGGTGCGATTTTAAAGAACAAAAAGTGTAATGTTGTCGAACAAGAACTCTATTTTTTCGTTGCAGCTATTGATCTTTAACCGAAGATCAAAACCAAAAACGCCTCAACATTCTGATTTAAGATTTAAACTTTATTAAACAAAAGAAATTTTCAAGGAAGATAAAAAAGATATAAATTGGTAGTTTCATATAAAGGGATTTTAGTTAGCCCTTGGTGTAGCCCACTCGACTCGAAGAATAAGATTATCATACCCGTAACCATTTAACTTCACAATAGCCCTTTCGGCGTCTTCCTTGTTCACAAAGTTGACAAACCCGAACCCACGGCTCACACCCGTCTTCTGGTCAATGGCTACATAAACACGGCTCACAGGTCCAAAAGTTCTAAAAAGCTCTAGCAAATCAGGCTCGCGAGTGTCTTCAGATAAGTTAGTAACGCGAACTGAGTTCTCCTCGTTCCTACGCCTCATATCTGAACCAGCAGGCCTCTCTGCACCTGCTCTCATGCTTGGTGGAACGTATGCGCCCTTTGTTGACCCTGAAGGTGTAACTTGGTCTGAACCAGGTGGCTTATCCACGAACGAGTTGGTTGATGGGGCAAGATCCTTGTAAGGACACCTAGACGTCCAGTGGTCACCTTTTTTCCCACAAGTTCTGCATACCATAAGAACTGCACCTCCTTTTCCTAGCTGTCCTAATGTGTCTCCTGCAGCCTTTTCTTCTCCTTTCGAACCTGTCAAAGATTTAACACCGTGTTGATATACATGATTTCGTTTTAGTAGGGATCGTAACAGGACAGATATTGGTAATCACAATTCCATTCCTGTCGGGTGTGCGTAACACATTACCCATTGGGTTGTGGCAATAGCAGAACTAGAAGTTTTGAGAGGGGGGGGGGGGGGGGGGGGGGGGGGGGGGTTATCATAAGGATCTCTTCTCTGCTAGTTACAAGTAAGGGGCAAAACTAATATTTTTGTTAAAAAATAAAAACTCAACTTTTGTATATAAAAGTCCAACAAATTCTGAGAACCGAGTCAGCCATTGGCGTAGGTTAGAAGGGGCCGTGGGGGCGCCTGACCCACCGACTTTTCGCTCTGCAGTGTTATATATGTACTTTTCGTATAGAAATTTTTGGGTATATACGTTCCCCCCCCCCCCCCCCCCCCCCCCCTCCCCCCCCGGTTGAAAATCTCAAGCTTCGCCAATGAAGTCAGCGAACCCTTTTAAAATCCCCTCCCCCTCCTAATTCCCCGGTTCCGCCCCAGATTTGTGGTATTTGGTATACTCATTTATGGTCTTATGTTATCAAAATTACCCGTTGAGGTGCTCATTACACGAAACACGATCATAAACATATATAAAAACCTAACTACTTAAAATATCAAATACTCGACTTCATGTGTAATAATTCTATAACTTTATTAACTATAAGTATTTAACAACTTAAACATACCATTTATTAAGCATACTTTAGAATTTTTAACTTGTTAACCCTAGATCATTATCATTATTATCATCTACTAATCATCATCATCATCATCATCATCATCATCTAATCATCCTGGATAATCATAAATTCTATGGATGTTTTGTTTTATAATATAATACGTAATTTCATGAAATCCTACGTTCCATTACGATCAATTCACATATAAAACATACAAATGTATTGCCAGTTTCATAATTTATAAACAAAATAATAATAATAATAATAATAATAATAATAATAATTTAGAGAAAGCAACAAACCAGGAGCCCTGGGTCGTTCAAGCAAGATCTCTTCAGTGGAAACCATGGTGAGCCTAGAACCAACGTCCTCATGAACCGCATCACCAAACTTGGCCCAACCGCGCCTCTCGATGGCCCGTTTGCTAAACCGGGCCTTAGCGAGCTTCCGGACACGTGTGGTGGTGGTGATCTTGACCTTATTACCATCATCATTGAATTTGTACTCGATCACCTTCTTGATCCCATTGCCATCGGGCCCGATCACCTGCCGAGGAGGGAGTAGGAAGTCCAGACCCTCTCCGTCGTCGTCATCGAGTTCGCCCCATCGGAGTTTGCTAGGTGGTTTTTGTGCAGACTCAGGTGCCATGATCCGGTGATGGTGGTCGAGTGAATTATGGTTGGATGGATCCTAACGGCTTGTGTTGTTCTCGAATGCAGTGGTAACGATGATAAAAAAATAAAAATAAAAACATAGACGATGTCGTTTTACATGTGGTGATGAATTATTGTGTTACTATATCATGGGATGTGTATAGACATACAAACCTATAATATTATAACTAGTAATAAGGCCCGCGCGCTTTGCGGCGCGGGTACCACGTAAATATCGAACGGACTAGTCCAAGCGTTATGTGATGTGTTAACCATATGGAAATGTACGTTTTGACGTATCCGATTGAACTCAGTGTATCCTATAGTTGCATTGAGATTGGATCAAAACGTAACGTAAATCGAATTTATACCGTACAATCATAATGTATTATACGCGACCCGACTAGCTCGAATTTATATTTTCAAGCCAAAAACTCTCGAGGGGGTCAAAGTGGCATTTACAAAGTTTATAAAAAGTTAAGTGGTTAAAAATTGCATTTTCTAAACTTAAGGGCTAAGAAAGAGTAAAGATAAAATTTGATAAAGTTTTGGGGTAAGAAGGAAACTATAACAAAGTTGGGGCTAAAAAGAAAACTACCATAAAGTTGGGGTGACAAAAGCAAACTATTTGTAAAATGGAGTAGTAGTTTAGGGACTAAATTTGCTATTTTATTAAACTTTGAAAATACCAAAGTCAATGAGCTAAAATTGCAATATCCATGAAAGTAGGGAGGGAGGAAGTCAAAGCCGGTGGAGTTTCCACCGACTTTGTCTTTTAAGATGTAGTATAATATAATGTTATGTTTCATAAAGCCTCTAACCAATTTTATTTTATATAATAACAATTGATGAAAGGCCTTAGGAACAGTTCCGGTTTCTAGGTTATCTTCACCTACATCTTCCAGTCATTACCACCACTAATATCTCTGTTCTCCCTTCAATCGCATGATATTGGCAAGATGATGCTCTGTTTTGGAGTGAATTAGGGTACAATCAAGGGCACCATATCTCTGCGATTACCTATTGTGCGTCACCACTACAAACATTCAATGGCGGTGATGGTGTTCTCTGACGATTCTAGGGTTCACGGTGGTCCTGGCCGGTTCTGGTAGGATGCTAGGGTTCCGGCCACTTTCCGGTAAATCAGATGCGTTTCCGATGAACCAAACGTCGACCCAAATATATGCAAGGTATCGATTTTTGCAATCATTTGTCAATATTAAGTATTAATATGTCTAATGTTTTCGCTGCCAGTTTTATTTGTTTTCTTTTGAATATTCGGATGGTATGTCTTCATTCTTGATCCAATGATTGTTTTAAGGGTTTTTGTTTACTAAATCGATTTCAGATCTATTGTGTATTGGTTTGTTGGTATTTTTTATTTGTTTTTGCTTTTATTTTCATGTAAAGAAACAATGCAATGCTTTTGGACTTGCTCTAATTGTTATTCAGCGTTTTAGAATGAATTTTTGGGATTTTGGTACTCAGAAAGTGTACGCACGCTAGATGTTTGTGAAAATGCTTCTTTTATTTGGCAGTTATATGACAAATTTTACGTTAGTTTTATGGTTCACTAATGAATAAACAGGTGGTTATGGCAGAATATATAAGGCGCAAAGGAAAACAGACGGAACGACGTTTGTTGTTAAATGTAAGAAGTTGAGTACTCAGTTATGCTATGTCTTTTGGTTCAACAATGTCAATTGACGAAGTATTATTTATGATGCAAATGTATTCAGTCATGCTATTTCCTTTACTGTTGACAATCGCGAATAGTATGAGATAGTAGTTACCACTTACCAGGTAAGCTTATGATTTAACTTTTGTTTTGCAAGTCATCTCAATCTAGGACATCAGCATCAATTGTCAACGATTTGTTTTTCAGTATCCCCCAACTAAAAACCCAACTTTTTTGCTAAGTTGTAAATTAATACATCTTGGTGCAATAATGGCTCATTTGATTAGAAAAAAAGAAAACATGTACAGTGTTGGAAACTACTATTTTGTTGAGAATTTATAATGGGCAACTCAGATGTGAATTTTGTGTGGTTTAATTGGATTTGTGTTGGGTTATTTGGGTTAAAAAATAGGCTTTTGCTGTGTTGCTGTTTAACTATTTGGAGTATCATACCCAAGAGAAACTATAAATTACTTCATACTTGTCTGCATGTGCATATAAGTATACATATATATTGTATGTATATCTTTTTGGGGTTAGAGCATACTGTATTGTTAAGCTAAATCGGTGGCATCGGGTTAACATCACCGCGAGTTGTCCTTCTTGCAATACCAGTTTTCCAAGTAGTTATTTATTGTACTTTAAGTTTTTGGGTTTGTAATTTGATTTGCTCTTGACACGTGTTTCTTTACGTGTCCCACCACCGCTTTGGATTCCATTAGATAGAGGGAGAGAGAGATGTATAGGCATGTGAGATATGCCTCGCGGCTGACGGTGGTGGTTGTTGTGAAGCTAGCGGCGGCGACGGGTTTGCCTTACAGGTTTTCAGTATAATATTGCTGGCGATTCAGTCTAGAAACTGGTTACGTACTGGGTTGCGACTGCGAAAAGAAGAAAAGATGATTCGGGTCAGAGACTGTGCTACGAAGAGATCTAAAAAGGGCCTGAGGGTATGTGGTTTGTATTTTAGTTTTTGTTCATGATTTCTCATAAACTCAGTTTTCATCTGTAGGGCCTGTTCGAGAATCTTGGGTTTCTTCACATTTGGGATTTTCTTTAGGTTTGAGTTTTGTGTGAACTTCTATTTCAGGTATGCATAAAAGAAGACGATAATTTCAATGGTTCATTACAATTTCATTGATTTCAGGTACGCATAAGCTCTTTAGATATGCATACAAGAGGTTGAGGTTTGAATCAAAAGTTGAAATCAATGGTTGCTACAGCAAGATATTATACTTCTTCAGCCTCAACCTCTATTGTTAAACCCAAACTTTCTCATTCTAAGGTAACCTTTTTATAAAAATTTAAATACTTTTCACTTTTGATTTAGCTTTATGTTAGATGATGGAATACTTTGATGCTTTGGAAGATAATTAATTTTAGGAAAATAAGTTCCTGTCTAATGTTTTGATAGATAAATGATGAATTTTTACAGCTTTTAGATTATTTGAATTTGTATGGATTTAGAGTTTTGAATTTACTTATTTCGAAAATGTAGGGAAGGTTACTTTTAGGAGCCACCATTGGAGTGGTTATAGCTGGAAGGGCTTATGCCAACACCGTTGATGAAGCGACTTTCGAGTACTTAATTTGATGATTTTTTGGAATGAGTTGATTGTTAGATAATATGACATGATTTGGTCTATTTTTTTTATTTTTTTTTAGAAATGACAGAGATTTTGGCAAAAAAGAATATTTATATAACAAACTATAGCTCAATGGGCTAAAGCAGGTATCAACACAAATGTCTAAATCAGTTGGGTAAAACAAATACTTGGATGAAAGTGATCCAACTACTAAAATATCACGCAATCTGGGCTTTAGTTATAACTTTGTGTTTTTGCCTCAAAAGTTAGAATTGATTGCTTGAGACTTCTAATATGATAATTATGCATCATGGCAGTTTGCTGTTATTAACTTTTGATTACTTTTATATAAAGCATGTTTTTTTTTTTGTAATTTGAATAGGGTTCTGGCGACCTTTAGTTTTCCAAAGAAGTTCCGGTCAAGTTTTGCTCTTCGGCGAGGTTTCCACCCAGGCTAACACCGGCTCAGTGGTTTTCACTGATACGTTACTAATCTCCGGCACGCTGTTTTCCTTATGAAACATGCCTGTATGTTATGATTCAACTTCATTGATTTTTTTTATTTTGAAATGTCATAGGTTTGACATGGTTAATGTCTAATGATATCTAACATTGGGCTTCCATTGCGCCTTAATTTGTAAGCTCCCGGCCGCAACGCGGCGGAGGGTTCCATCTAGTTTGAAATAACATTCTGTGTAACTATTTATCAATAGCCCTAGAGTAGTATTATATGATATACTTCATCACTAGTGGGATTCTCGTGCGCTTCGTTGCGGACATTTGGTCATTATCGATCTGGTTTATTACAGTACCAGTACGATACTGTACTGGCACTTGGCATAACAATCGTTGTTAATCCATACGTGTTTTACATCGATTGAAAACAATAAAATTCTTAATGGTTAAGAGGTAACCTCTGAATGGTAAATCATCACATATCACATTTTTCTACCTTCTTATTGGTAAAATTCTTAATGGTTCCATTAAGAGGTAGCATCTTAATGATCATTCAGAGGCTACCAAACAGCCCCTAAGCCACGTAGTGATCATTAAAAACTAAAAACTGATACAATAATGCTCATACAACCTTACTTCTTCTATCATTGAAAAGTTTGAGAACGAGAGAATAGCGGTAACTTATGCACACATGTATCCTTTACGGTTTACCCATTACACTTGCACATGCATATGTATTGCCTCCTCATTACTTCCTACGTATTTATGATAAAAACGTCTTGTACAAAGCGCACACATATTTATGATAAAAATGTCTTTTACAAAACACACACATATTCATACTTCAAAGAAAATGTTTTTTATTTACACAGATAACAATTCCCTTCGGTTGCGCTTCTCACATAGTAAATGTGTGTTCTTATACTTCCTCACCAATAAAAGCTAATCCCTCCTTCGCCATTACCTCAACTACACACACTACATGAAATGTGGGCATTAGCAGCGACACTTGACATGTCGCCTCTAATACCCACGATCCGGTATGCTCCTCCAAGTGCTAAATCCGACCGTTGATTAGGGAATGGATAAGAGGTCTAGGGTTTGTTCGCACTTGACAATTATCGTGATTGTTGGTCCTAGTCCTTGTAGTGACAATTGAATTGAATACCTCAACTACGCAATTGAATGACAAAATTTTATATATTCGCTTATAAATTTGTAAATTATTGTATATACCTAAGTAAAACTTAAAATATTATATATTTTGTAAGTGTTTTTTTTTTTTTTTTTATTTATGATCACTTTAGTACTTTACCCCTATCAAATATAATCTTGGGAGATTTCCTATAGGGATGAGCACGATACCCGTTCGGTATCGAATCGGTATCAAAAGTTCTGGTACCAAAAAATAGGGAAAAATGGTACCGGTATCAAATACACCGGTTCGGTACCGGTACTTACCGGTGTTTTACCCGTAAATACCGGTACTGTACCGATACCAAAAAACGGAGAAAATGGGAACCGATACCGAATATACCCGGTACGGTACTGGTACCGTACCGATACAAAAAAACAGAGAAAATGAGAACCGGTACCGATACCGAATATACCCGGTACAGTTTAGTACCAATACAATACCAATACCCGGTACCAAATGTTGAACTCTAATTTCCAATGTAAACCTTCTAGATATATATATATATATATATATATATATATATATATATATATATATATATATATATATATATATATATATCTCTTTTTAATGACTTTTTTATTGGGGGATTTCCTATGTAAACCTTCTAGATATCATATATATCTTTTTTAATGGCTTTTTTATGACAATTATCTCCTTATCAAAATATATTTTTTTATTAGTTTTTAACAAAACAACCTATCATCTCTCAATAAACTTCGATTGGTATCCCACAATTTTGATTTTGTAACTAACGTATATAAATTTTGTTGATTTTGTAACTAACGTATATAAATTTTGTTTCAACAAAACAAATCATATTCGGTTTAAAAATAAATTATTGGTTTCTTATAAAGTAATACAAAACAGAAGAATTTGACAAAGATATTTCATTTAATTCTTTATTCATCTTTGGTTGTTCATTCAAAATCAAAGTCACTCAAATGTATTTATATATAAGCTTTAACACACGTAATTTTGTATCCAACCTGTAAACAGAGGCCAAAAGTTATTTTAATTTTAATAACTTCTAATTGAAGTTGGGAGATACTATTAATCAATTATTTTAACACTCTTATGTAAATATGTCAATAATTTCCACTCTACTTAATTAAGTTTAATAATATCAAAAAATTCATTTACAAAAGTAACATATAACCGAAGTATTAAAAAAGTGTACTAAAATCAGTAACATATTACCGAAGTATAAAAAAAAGTGTACTAAAATCAATAAAACTATAAGGAAAGGGGTATGGAGAGCATGAGATGGGTCATGGATTGCTACCTAGGATGGTGGATGATGTGCTACATCAATACGCCACCCCTCTTAGAGAACCACCACAGTTCGCATAGATTAAACCATAACAATCATGCACATCTCTTTCCTTAATTAGGTAAATATATTTTTACAAAAAATAAATTTAAAAAATATGGGGATGGTGGTTTGGGTCATGACCACACCATATAGGATGGTAGATGAGAGTGAGGTGACATGACGCTGACATAAAGGGTAATGATGGTCTTAAAGGTTATGACCACACCCTATAACATAAGTATAGTAAAAAAATTGTACAAATAGCAAAGTAAAAATGGGTAATAAAAACGGCTATTGGATTTAAATAACCTCAACTTTCATAAATTGGCCGATAGCACTTTGAACTTTCGATTTGTACCACAACACCCCCAACTTTCAACTTATTTTCTTCTGGCACTCTCACACTAACTGAACCCTAACCGAATTAGTGTTTTGGTCATGTGGCATTTTTCGCTGACGTGGCAATTTTACTGACATGGTATCTGGCATGACACTTTTGCTGGCGTGGCATCTAACGTGGCTTTTTGCTGACGTAGCATCTGATGTGTCACTTTTTAGTGACGTGGCATATGATATCAGTTGACGGGGTTAAGGTTCATTTAGTTTGAGAGTCCCAGAGGAAAATAAGTTGAAAGTTGGGAGTGTTGTAGTACAAATCGAAAATTGAGAGTGTTATCGACCAGTTGGTGAAAGTTAAGCTTATTTAAATCTAATATCCCTAAAAAACTATAGTGAAAAGCGAGTAATAAAACTTGAGTAAAAAACTTGAATAAAAACTTAGTAAATAAGGGGTTAAAAGTCTTATTGATATAAAACTTTGAAGTTAAAAATGTGTAAATTGTTGTGAAACAACGGGCTATTAGCAACCAATATACACGATAAACATGAGAACATAGATCATGTAGAGAAAGAAGTATGGAGAATGAGATAATTCTTATTGATATTGAGCATCTCATATCAAATACATAGGACCTCTATATATAGGTCATGTTATTAATACAAGAGTAACTAAAGAGACGAGAGTTAAGAACGTGGAGAGTCACCATAAATAATTTATTCATAACACTCCCCCTTGACTATCCACGTGATAATTGAAAATAATATATCTACTTTTAATATGCTTGGTTGTCAACTTGATACGCTTAGAGATGCTGCCTCGTTAAAAACCTTGCTAGGAAAACCCAGTGGGACAAAACCTCAGCTAAGGGAAAAAGAGTGCAGCGCGTATTTTCTTCTCCTGATACTTTTGGATCAGGTATGTTGCCTCATTAAAAAACCTTACTAAGAAAACCCATTGGGATAAAACTTAGTTAAGGGAAAAAGAGTGCAACTTGAATAAGTCTCCCCCTCATTTTAACATGTATCCTTTAAGTGACGTGTGTCCATCTTCCTTGAAAGTGGAATAAAGCTTTTGTAGCGAATGATTTGTCGCTTGATCCCTTAATGTGCAATCATTTATGTTGAGCAATGTTGTATAATCTTCTAACAAGACTTTAGGTGCCTCCCTCCAAATATTATCATATGTCCACAACTGTGTTTCGTTACATTCCTGCATCTACAAGACTAACCAGACTTGTTTTGATGGGTTAGTAAAATATAATCAAATATCGTTTATACCTGAAATATTTCTTTGAACTCATTCCAATGTCTCTTCGCTTGACAAAAGGTTATATCATGACAATAAGCTCAAGTGAAAGATATTATAACCATACATAGCTAGCAAAACATATTAATGCACTTATGCATTTAACGATGGTACTTCTAGAATGAGAATCTCTACTTTGGTAGGAGATGATAATAGGCATTTCTTATAACAAATGACTTAACAAACTTTAACATACTTTAAGGTTCATCTATGTCGATACTAAAATATCCAAACATCATCTTCTAGATGTACTTGAGGGATTAGTAAAATATAATTACATATATACTCGAACTGCAGTTCGAGTAATAGTTAGACCGTGCCAAGGTCATTCAAAAATTATCCCTCTAAAAGCTCGACAATTTCTCTCGATGATGCCTAGACATCATTACTGTAAATTGCGATTATAGTGAACTTTTAAAAGTAGAATGTTCATAGAACATGGCTAGTTTAATCAGACTTATATCCCTCTTTATGCGAATATCTCGAGTTGTACAACACTCGTTTCGACTATTTAGTCCATATGTATTTTGTCAACTTCATATAATACATTCTTGAGGTTTTAACATCATTGATGCTTCTAGCATTATCAATCCATGAGGGAATTTATTCCATCTTACCCAAATATGCATGTGTTGTCACTCTTTGGAAGTTTTGCTACATAAATTTTCTTGTTTAACATATAGATATCTATATCATATGCAAAAATGTCATGAACCCTTGCTTTTTATCTCGAAAATCCATATTGTACCATGCGTGTACACTATTTATTGAGATATCACAATCACTAGGTACCAATTTCTATGTATGTTTATTGGTGCACAAGAATTACATCATTAAGATGTTTTGATTTATCTTTAGTGAACTCAATTGCTTTAGAAAACTCATCAAGAGTTCAATCGTAAACAAAAATGAATCTATATACAGCGATCATATTGTTCTCGAGAACTTAACTTACATGATTTTGATCATTCAAATCCTTTAGGGACCTTCATGTATACTTTTAGTATCAAGTGATACATAACATTCATAGACGCACATCAATTCTCTCTCTATATTACCAGACTAATGAAATATTGGAAAGTCAATGCATCCACCACTGGAGAATACGTTTCCTCATAATCAATCATAGGTCTTTGTGAAAATTCTTGTGCCACCAATTTTGACTTATATAACTTAATATTATTTTCACATGATTTGCGTAAAAGACACATTTGTATCCAACATATTTTACAACTTCAGTTGTATGGACTGTTGGTCCAGAAACTTTCTATTTCATTAGAGAACTAAACTCTGCCTTATTTGCATCTTTCTATTTTGGCCAATCATTTCTTAATATTCATTCATAGGCAGATCTTAAATCTTGATCCTTATCATTTAATCATTTTAAGCGCTACATTATATACAAAAGTATAACGACGTCGATTTTTAATTCGATTCCATACATATCTTAGACATGATACAACTTATCGAGATCTCTTTATTTTCAGGTACCTGAGGTTCTTCTTGAACCATCATGTCTATTGTTTCTTCAGGAGATCTTATTACTATAACCTCGACTTGACCATCTTAATTACTTGCTCCAATTTTCGAGGAATTTTATTATTGGAATCAACTAGTCTACCACGCTTTAGGCGTGCAATAGACTCATTACAAAAATATATTATGTCTTCTTGGGACACAAATATAATTGGAGCATAAGCAGTTGATTATGTGACTTAGTTAATCTATTTAGGTCAGTGAACTTGTCTGGTAATTTGTTCTTTAATATTGGTAAATGAATTATACTTTAAACTTCTAGTTCATAGTTTATAGTCTGAGGATCAAGATGACATGATAATTCATTTCACTTTTACTTTTCAACTGCTTGTTATCTCCCCCTAATGTTGGGAACATTTATTCATTTAAGTGAAAACCAATAAGCCATAAACGAATTTTTCTCACTAATGGCTTTAAGTATTTAATCATAGACGATTATTTATACCCAACATATTCTCAAACTTTTTATAAGTCCCATCTTTGTGCGGTGTGGTGGATGAGTTTCAATATATGTCGCACAACCAAAATCTTTGATGGGACATCTTTGGTTCCTGACCAAAAACCAACTGTATGGGGAGAACTATAACTTATTGGCTTGATGTGAATTGATGGTACTATATATAAAATTACATGTACCTAAATGAACTTTTACTCCTCTCATGATCATTGGGTTTGTAACCAATAGTAGACGTTTAGTGATCATCTCAACAATAACACTTATTCCAACGATTGTTAATAATTTGGGAATCAAATTCACTATTATCAAATAAATATACTAATCTGGATTAATATGCTTGTTATCACATTAGCTAAGCCACAATCACACAAGCTTCAGGTTGTGGATTTGATAACCATTTAGACGATGCATCGATTTAAAACACTAAATGGTATCATGTTGGGATATGCATATCCTTTAATCACTTCCAGAATATTTAGGTATACACACCCTCGTTTATTTTGCAAATATATAATTTTCCTTGAGAGTAAACATCACATGCTAATTATCAGCTTGAAGAATCTTCATTTTCTTCATTATGTTTCACATCATCATTGACTCGGTGTGGTCTAACCGGTAATGCCAACTATATATATAATTTTATCCATAAACTTCTAGTTTATGATCGTATATGTATTACTTGCACTTATGTAATACAAAATGTCAGATACGGAAGAATGTCTTGTAACTTTAAAGTTCAACCATGATGTTATATAACTAGTCTTTAGTTTGCCACTTTTAGTGGTCCATCTCATCATTAACATGACCATCATTACAATTCTAAATGGTCGATCTCATCGTTAGAACTTTTTCCATGATCACTACCTTTACAATGATCAATATGTAATCATATTCACTTTAAAGAATGAGATAGAATCTAAAAAATTTCATGGATGTTCATCCTTTACTCAGTCCCACGGGTATGAAATCATTTCAAACTATCATACTCCCTGAATGATATTGCTACTTCAGTAGCATATCTTAGATGTGACAACTTGAAATCTTTTTTCAAGTTTTTCATTATAAACAATCATCTTTTCATATAATATAAATTGAGATATATCTAGTTACAAGACAGAGACATACGAGATTTAATGGTCTAAAATCTTATGACCTTTTATAAACTAACAATGAGATTCAGGAAGTATGACACTTCATGTGTCATATCTAAGTATATTTATACTATTTTATGAAAGTGATAACAAATCACAACTTTGGTTCAACTTTTCTATTCAATAGTATTTATAAGCCAACAAGTAGTATTTATTATAATAATATCATTAAAATTTTGAATAATGATGAATTTCATAACATATTGGGTTTCTTCACAAACTTTGATATTAAACCAGTTAACACACATTAGTAATCTATGCAAGTGAATAAGCATATATAGATAAAACATCAATAGTGACAATAATAATAATAATAATAGTTAATATTCAATATTGTTGTTAAGTATCATGACCAATCGTCTGATGAATTAATGGATGTATGAGATGTCGATATCACTAGCAAATAACACATGGTTTCTCTTGTAACATTTAATGGAAATTAAGAACATTAAACCAATATTTGAATTTTATAGACACCAAAATATTTACAAAACTTACTATAGCAATATTTTATAATAATAATACACTGCATTAAAGCTTGTATAGTAATTGTATGATTTTTTTTTTTTTTTGTAAAGTAACACAACTAATAGATCAACCAGTGATTATTATAAACATCAATAATTTATATAATTCATTATTGATTGGAGTTATTTTGCTATTTTACATATTGCATTCTTATTTTCTAAGCGTTGGCTTTGCACCAAAATTATAAAGACAGTATGTTACACTCCCATGTATTTATAAATAGAACTTCTACCCTCAATTTGGTTCCATAGCCATGCTATTGCAAAATCATTAAATTTAAAGGCTATTCTAATTTCACAATAATCAATACTAAGGGGAAAATTGTTTTGAAAGGCCATTAAACGGATAAACACAACAAAATCACAAGCAGGATCGTATGTTAGAACTATCGCTTTACACAATACAATACAATACAAAACAAATGATATTAAACGAACATACGCTAAGAGCAAAGAACATTGACAAGGATTAAAATAATTACTCATTTTAGGATAGACTTGTTAAGGATCTTTTAGGCAATAATAAATATAAATCTCTGAACTATTCTAGAATATGAATTATCTTGAGTTACGATTGTATAGATATCGTCGAGGGTCGGTTCATGGTAAAAGCAAACGAGATACTTATTAGTAACCACCCCTAGAGAAAGTCACCATGATAGCGCTAGAGTACTACTTTGATTTTTTCATAGTAACTTGTGTTTCCTAATGTATAGAAGTTGTTACATGGTAACCGATGATTCTCCTTAAAATATAAAGTTATGATTGTTTTTTTCTTTTATTTTTTTACCGTGCTTCTCACATAATGACCAGCCTAGTAAAATGGCTTAATCTATTTAATAACTCATTCTTATGTATAACAACCAACTTTGAAACGAGAAACGGTACATTTATCTTTCACAAAATTAGTATAAGCATCCAACAAAAGCCCATACATATTCGTTGCAATGGTTGCAACCGATAAATAAAGAAATCTGTGAGGTTATCATATACGTTGCAATGGTTGCAACCGATCATACATATTCTATTTTCAAACGTAAACACTAATAATTCATTATTGTCTTTATGTGGCATTAATTTAAAACACATAAACCTACCTAAATAATATGTCAACCTCTACGGGTAAAAGCAATTTACCCCGTTACACATATTCAAGAACTTAATAATTTTATTGTTTAACAAATTCATGGATATGTGGTCAGCGATGGGTTAAAAACCCAATTCATTGATTTGTTTCATATAAAAATTATAGTGTCTAACTACCAATCACAAATTCACGGAGGGATAGTGACATTACCTCATGTCGAAGAGAACAACCAATATTCACGATGCAATCTTCGGGGCAACAGTAACCATCAAGCCAAACACCTTAAGATCTTATGGTGATGCAATCTTACTTCAAAAGCAATTCGTGCTGATAACGTGTTGTGAAACAACGGGCTATTAGCAACCAATATACACGATAAACATGAGAACATAGATCATGTAGAGAAAGAAGTATGGAGAATGAGATAATTCTTATTGATATTGAGCATCTCATATCAAATACATAGGACCTCTATATATAGGCCATGTTATTAATACAAGAGTAACTAAAGAGACGAGAGTTAAGAACGTGGAGAGTCACCATAAATAATTTATTCATAACATAAATATGAAATTTATAAGGAGAAAAATGCTCGGATAGTTCATGTGGTTTGCTCCATTTTCATTTATAATCCATACACTTCTAAAATTACAGCTCAATCGTTCTAATAGTCCCTGAAGCAGATGGAGTTTAGCTTATGGTGTTAAGTGGGTGTGAAATAACCAAAATACCCATACTGTTAAATTAATACCTAAAAAGTTAATATAAATAATTCAGGTGGTGCCCACATTTTTTATTAAAATTTGCACCCATCCTCCACCCTCCATGCTGAACATCTTCCTTAAGCCACCATTGCAGAAGAAAAGGCTGCATTGTCGTCGGAATAACAGGTGGCGGCGGTTTTCACATCGGAGAAGAAAGGGATGGGGCGTGGTTTAAGTTTTATTGTATTTAAATAAAAAATGCCACTTGAATTGTTAATTAATAAAAGTTATAAATCTGATTTAATTTATTTTGTTTAATATTTAGGCATTTTAGTCATTTCACGCTCACTTAACAACAAAAACTAACCCACGTCTACGCTAGGGACTATCCGAGAATGAATGTGCCAAAGTTGGGGACTATATCTGTAATTTTAGAAGTGTAGGGACTATAGATGAAAATGGAGCAAACCACTAGGATTATTCGGACAATTTTCTCTTTTTTAACTTTAGGAATGATATGGGTAGAATAGTTATGTTAAAGAAAATGATAAATATAATATTTTAATTATTTATTAAGGGATATATTATACTTTTAAGTTTGGATTGGGTATGTAGAATATTTTATTAGTTTCTAGAAGTATATATGAAATTCACTCAATCAAGCAATCATAAAACCTTAATCCATCCCCCAACAAATGTGTCGACAAAAAGTGTGTAGTTTTTTTTTTTAACGACCAACAAAAATTTTATTTATTCAAACTAGCAAGAAGCTAGACACCATATGTATAATGAGGTTACACCAAAAACGGCCGCAAATGGCCACACCGACCTACATTACATAACAATACTAAACTTCCGCCAATCACTCCACGACAAAAAGTGTGTAGTTGTACATGAAACAACCATGATCGACAATCAAATTCGAACGTTAGATCTCTGCGAATTGAAAGTCATATTGACCCTAAGTCGGAGAACTAGTAGAAAGAAGCTCAACTCCTAGTCTTTTTGTCTTTTGAAGTCATTTAGGGTGGAAAGGGTGGTCAAACACATGGGGAATGGTAATTTTTTTACCAAGCCAATCAACTCATGGCATGTCAACTTCTATCTTTACTCCTCATTTTGCACTCAAAAATTAGGAGTGCTCCACCTAAACAATTTTTTCTTAAAAAAAAATGTGTGATTCGTTAAAAGAGAGTGGGGCTCACCATTAACTCCCTCTCTCCCTTATCTCTCCTCTTCCCCACTCGGTGACAACTCACCATTCCAAACACTTACCGAATACCCAAAGGGTGCCGGCGGCGGTATGCCTGCACGGCAAACCCAACTGACCGAACACTTCACCGAAGCGCCCCTACCACCCTTATGAGGGGTCAGTCTGAACAACAAAACATCAAGTCAGAACTAAGTGTTCACATGTAAAAACATAATATGAAACAACGTTCGTTCAGATATGAAATAACACTGGAAAACAAACGAACATTTGTTCACATGTAAACTAATGTTGATCAAATGTATACATTCATATGTGATGAAATTCTTATTATTAAAAAATGTTTTGTGTACCAAATTCCTATATATGGTCTCAGTTTCGATTAAAAAATGTTTTGTGTACCAAATTCCTATATATGGTCTCAGTTTCGATTTGTTTATCACAGGGCCGGCCCGAAGGGTGTGCGGGATGGGTGAAGGCTCGGGCCCCAAATTTTTATTTTTGTATTAGTTTTACACTGTAAAGTTATAATATATACGTAATGAATCGAAAAAATACCATCTTGGACCACTTGGTTTGGTCGCTTGAAAGTCGCTTTAATAATAAGAAGACGCGGGTTCTACTATCGGCGTCCTCAGTTTTTTTTGTTTCTTATCTATCTATTAAATGCAAATGACATTAATTCATTTTCATATATTTAAATTTATATATATATATATATATATATATATAGGACAAAGATTCGTTAGGAACCACCCTTTATTGCGAGAACCGCGAAAACCAATGTGAACACAACCAAAATTGCCTAAAAATAGCTAAAAACACACACAAATTTTTTTTTTAATATTTTTTTTTATAAAAAAATCGCAACTTTTAGTAGCAAAAAAAAATTTAAATTAAAAAAAAAAAAAATTTGGCTACTAAAAGTAGCGATTTGAACATAAAAAATAAATAAAAAATTTAGATTTTTTTTTATTTTTTTAGATTTTTTAAAGATTTTTTTAGGTTTTTTGGGGGTTTAGTTTTTAGCATTTTAGCTTGGGGGTGGGGGGTTAGGTTTGGGGGGGGGGGGGGGTTAGGTTTTTTTTTATGTTTTTTTAGCTATTTTAGGTTGTGTTCACATTGGTTCTCGCAATAAAGGTGGTTCTCGCATGAACCTTACCCTATATATATATATATATATATATATAGGGCCATGATCATTTCAGAACCATAAATATTTACAGAACTCGCAGAACTCCTAATAAACAATCTTTTTATTTATATATTTTTATGTTTAGGACAATTTTATCATTTATTAAGTGTATTTTTACGATTACATACATGTTAAGAGCAATTTTATCATTTTTTATATGTAATTTTATAATTACACATATGTAAACTAGTTTTTTTACATATATGTAATTAGTTATGACACATGTATATAATTTTGGCAATTAAACATATGTAAACTACTTTTAACATGTATGTAATCAAAGAAATACATATAATAGATGATAAAAAGATCCTAAATACAAAAACTTATATATAAAATGATTGTTTATTATGAGTTCTGAAAGTTCTGTAGTTATTTAGAGTTCTGAAATGAACTCAACCATATATATATATATATTCTTTTTAAAAATTTATATTTAAGGGGCCCGTATTTTCTGTTCACACAGGCCCTAAAGCTTTATCTTATAATATATTTTTTTAGTTTGAATCCTTTATTTACAAAATGATAATTTGTTGTATTATTGTAATCATGATATGGCGCTTTTTTATGTTGTGGGGTTTTGATACCATGTGAAGTGTTACGAAGTCTTCTTGGCTTTCAATGTGATTCACATTTAGTTTTTTTAATTAACTACACCAAAATGGGAGATATTTTTTTTAAACACGTTTTTCATATTGATATATCTCTTAGCATATCAAAACAAATTATAATAAATAATACTAAATAACAACTTTGTTATTTTATGTATTTTTTTAAATTTTAACAATTTATTCTTTATCATCTATTTTATGTATTTTTAAAATTTTAACAATTTATTCTTTATCATCTTATACTTTTAATATAACTTCTAATTATCTTAATATAACCTTAATCACACCATTATACTTTGAATAATTTATGTTCGTTAACTATATCGATTGCCAGTACCGTACAAGTAACGAAACGAACTGAATAGATAACGACCGAACAACGTCAGTACGAGTTCGTTACTCATATAGATATTCGTTTTTTGTTGTCGATTGATTGTTTTTTGTTTTTTATTTCCCTTTCAGTTGTTATAGAGAGTGCAGGCACCGAAACAAACTGAATCGATACCAATATAAATTTGCAAAAGATTGGAGCGCTATCACAGATCTGAGTATAACCCACTAATTTCACATTAAAACATATAAGTTGAAATTATCGTTTATTTTAGCTTACAACACTAATATACGTCTAGCAATAAATTAATTTGAAGTGTATATTTTGAAAATAAGTTACTAAATTAATTTAGTTAACTAATTTTCCTATATATTAAATTTTCAATGTTTGGAACAGTAGAAATAAGAAAAAGTTATAATAATATATGATTTTTTTAATAGTCTTTACTTTTTAAGTTAGATAAGCTTTTGTTAACCGGTACTGGTATCGAAAATACCAGTACGGTTATCAGTACATAAAGGTAAAAACCGACACCAGCCTTGTACAGAAAAAACCAAAAGTCGGTATCGAATTGATTTTGAAAATCTTTTAGTTCGGGAAATTCGGTACTGCTACCCGGTACCATTTGCTCATCCCTGATCACGGCTGTCATACGAACAACAACGGTATCGTGCAACTTTTTTTGTTGATTTTCTTCAACTTTTAATGATTTTTTTTTAGTTTAAGGGGTAGGGATGAGCTCGATGCCAACCAATACCAAATCGGTACTGGTACCAAAAATACCAATTACGGTACCTGTATATGAAGGTAAAAAACGGTAGCGAATCGGTACCAGGAAAGCCAAAAGTCGTACCGAATTGGTACTTAAGATCTTTCGGTTCGGAAAATTCAGTACCGGTATCCAGTATCATTTGCTCATCTTTGACCACAGGTTTCATACGAACAACATTATTACCATACAACTTTTTTGGTTGATTTTCTTTTGGTTATCTTTTATTGTTTTTTTCTATATTTTCTTTTTATTCTTATCAGAGGTTTCCGTGCGCAACGCGCTCGTAGTGGTTTCAAAACACATGTAAATACAGACTAAACAACAAAAGACGTTCGCCGCAACGCAGCGATAGTAAAAAACTAGTTAAGATAAAAAACAATAAATTAATTATTATGTAAATTTACTAATATGTGTTTACAATAATATTAAATGAAAGATTCTTATTGGTTTAAACTTATGTTTTCTTTTATTACAAAATATGTTCTTCTCATTTGAACCCTTCACACACAACCATATATGTAAGGTATGGATTTGTTAAGAACTCCCACCGAGTTAAGAAAACTCATGAGAACTTTATGTAACGCCTCTTTTTGTATATTTTGTTAACATATTTTACATGTTAATAACATATATGGAAAGTTGAAAACAATATGTATGTACACATGAGTTGTAAGCATGAATTAAACATACTAAAAATGGTGGTTTTTTTTTTTTTTTTAACAGAAAATTTGGATCACTGATTGATCACTGGAGTATCATCGTGCCATCAGCGGAATCACCCGATTATATTCATCTACACCAGACATAATGTCTATATACCAATTCAGGAGGAAACCCAATAAATATAGGAAAAACTTCCTTGTTGGAATCGAACCCAGGACCTATTGGTCCCAAAGCCTTATCTCACCCCTAAGATGCCACTAGGCTATAAAGCCATGGGCAAAAATGGTGGTTAATTAATTACATAACTTTTCTTACACACATATATACTAGTAGGATGCCTACCCGGCGGGGCCGACACTTTGCATTGCGGTATTTGTTTTTTGGTAGTTTCCTTATTCGTATAATATTTATTGTAATATTATTGTGTTGGATATATGTCATAAGTGAAGTCATGGGTTAGATTGTTGAATCTAAGAGTATGTGTTTTTTTATATAAACATGTATAACAACTCAATTGATTATCATATCAATACAAGAAAATAATAAATACATCAATCAAATGGTAACAAGATTTGTAAGAAATGATAGTCTAATGATTTCTCATTATTGAATTCAACAATACATCATAGTACATAGATCAGCCCCTTCACCAGGTGAACTTTCTCTCTTACTTGAGCCTTTCTCTCTCTAGATTGTGAAATCCAAGATATTCAACTATAAGAGTTAACAATTAAATCATTTGTATTGTTTTATTTATAGTAAGAGGAAAGAAGTGCAGATGGCGTCACCATGAAAGCGACCCTAAATAACCCTAACAAAATGTAACTGCCAGTACTTTGCAAAATACTTTGCAAAACTACTGGACAGATAACTAAAACAACTGAAAAACATAAACTACTAAAAATGACCTAAATATGGATCTGTAACTAAAAGACATTCAGCAAGAAGCATATGGAACATAAACCAATGATAAATCAGATCTAAATACGTATACACATCAGATCAATTGTGAAAATGTTATTTACATTAATGTTAATCCATCAACAAAATCCATTAAACCGATAAAGTACCAATAATAAACGATTATTCATCCACAATCTAGGTAGTTTCAAAGTCTAGCCAATAATCATGTTCAAACACAGTAAGCAAGTCTTAAAATCCATAAACAACATGTCTAGAAATCTGGAAAAATAAAGAGAATCATAAAACATAAAACAAATAAGCGTGAATGACTTATTCATGATCCCTAGCTTCAATTCTTGATCAAATCCGGCTTCTCCACTCCAAAATTGCCCGGAGCTCTCAGTTTTCATGGCCAGAAGTAAGTTATGTCGAAGAGATTAGGAAATAGTTTTTATAAAATTGAATTAGGGTTTTTTTCCAAATGCTAACGCCTTTCGCGCGTTGTGAAGGCCTAATCAGAATTCTTCGTGTGTCGCTAAACACAAAACAATCAAGCCCCCTAATTTCTTCTGGGCCGGTTTTTTGTCATGTCGTCAAGCTCATCATGGGTTCCTCGCAAGGTGTGAAGAACCAAAATTCCAAATTTCCTTTTTCATTTCACTACTTTTACTCGCGTCTGCATTTTTTCCTTGAATTCTGCCCCTTCTACGCAAAGGTACCTGTAAAACATAGTTAACTAAATACAAGCTAAAAACGACTAATTAACTAACTAAAAACGGATACAATCGTAAGAAAAAACAGATGTGTTTTGCAACACATTAGTTGACACATTATAAAATTATATTATTTCTATCTTCAAATTTATGTAATATACGGGTCTATAACCTAGTATATATATATATATAACGCAATGAGGTTAATTTTTTTAGAGTAAAATGCAATTTTACCCCCTGTGGTTTGGGGGCGCTGACACCCTTACCCCTCATTTTCCAAAAAATGATGTCTACCTCCCGCATCTGGCCAATTGAATCAATCTTGGCTCCTCTGTCATCTTGTCGTTAATGAGACCGTTAGTTTATGCTGAAATGACGCATTTACCCCTCCTACTTTCTTAAAAACCCTAACATTTTTCCCGAATTCTTCATTCTTCAAGTATCAAGCTCCTGCATCTTGTTCTTCATCACGAGTTTGCGACAATGTTTGGTTCATCATCCAGTGTGTAACGTTCAAAAGCGAACTCGAAGATGATCGAACCGTCTGACATCATTTGTGCTTATGGTGGGCAAACAGTGTACAAGATTTCTGGGTCGAAGGCAAACCCTGGTCGCCAGTATTTGTGTTATGTAAGTGACTACATTATGCATGTTTTGTACATTTTGTGTATTGTTTGACTTGTTCTGCACCTTATGAAGTCTGATTGTAGGTAGGAGCGTTTCTTTGATGGGATGATCTCGCTAAAGAACAACGGTGTCAAATTTGTTGTGAGGTAGTTCCTACTTTATTATAGAGTATCAAAGATAAGGATGATTTGGCGAAGTGCAAAGACCAACTGGCTGACTACAAAGATCAGGATGTGTTGAAATGGAAGCTGTATTTAGGGATTACTTGGTTCATATTTGTGATGTTTTATAAGATGAAGTAGTGTAATGTATTAACTGTGTTACTTTGTATGTTTGTTTTGGATCAGTTGTAATGGATATAATGATTAATGTAATGCTTTATCTTCATTGTGCAAGTTCTTATTGTTGGTTATAATCTTATTTTGGTAACCACATTGTAAGCATGATGCAGTTGCTGAAATTCAAAAAGTATAACCTGTAGTTGTAGCAAAAGATGAACCTGAAAGTTATGTATTCTTTGAAAACCAAGACTTTGAGCAAATCCAGCCTTATTTAGAGAAACAAAGGGCACCTGAAGAGTGTTTTGAAGATCCAACAAAAGACTACGACCCTGAAATGTTGAAACATGCATGGTATTACAGCTTTGAGGATGAAGAAGAGGATTGGTACTTCAATCCGTATGAAGGGAAGCATGGTTCGGATTCTGATTGGTCATGTTTTGATGATTATCACTAGAAATAACTTAGTTTGTAATGACTATATTGACTATGTGTAATACTTGACTTTCAAAAGGTGTATGTTGTTTCCTTAACTCTGTATTAAACTAGTATTGTAATGAACATGTGATGTTTGTTTATTTGATCGATTGTTTGACTTTTTCATTCTTAAACACACATGATACATAGTGGCAAAAATTCAGCAACCCAATAGGAACATAATGTAAATCATAGAACAAACACTAGATTGACTTATCCAAACATCCAAGATGGTGAACCATTGTCAAAATAAACAAACAAACGCACACTACATTCAACATTGTCTAGAAATATAAATCAAACATTGTCTAAAACATCAATCATATAAACCATCAAAACACAGATGCATCCATATAACATCTTGAGAGGAACAACTAATCATCTTGACTTTGATTTGGGGCATCTTGAGTGGCAGTTTGTGATTCTTGTGAAGCAGTTGTTTGGCAACCTTCATTTCCACATTGACCTTTGCAACTTCTCATATTGTGTCCTAGATTACCACATTTATTGCACTTGGTGGTAGTGCCTTTTTCTGGTAATCTTGCCCCCTTTGTTAACTTGTTCCTTAATCTCTTTTCTCCAAAGCCCTTCCTTTTTCTTTTTCTATGGCCTTCCAACCTAAACACAAGGTTAATTAATACCTTTCAAGTCTTACCTACAACATTAAAAGTTAAACATAACCAAATCATACCTGCTTATGATGTTTGGGTGGGGTAAGAGCTGTTGGACACTGAGAAGTCAGGTCCATTGATTGGTTCCATGACATTCTCGTACACCTTTTTTCATGTTGTCATCCAGTACACCTCAGAAACCCACTCTTCTGGTATTCCAGCTTTAAGGCCATTCCTAGACATATCCCATATTGCAGCAATATCATGTTTGTATGGCATCCCGGTTAAATCCCACAACCTGCATGCACAAGTCTTATTTTTAACATTAACAACACATTGTGATCTTGGACCAGTGACTTGATATTTGTTTGAATCAACCATTAAACAGTCATTTGTGAGGCTTGTTCTTTGATCTCATTGAAGACTACAATGGCATGAGGCGTTAGTGGGACAACAGATTTTGCTTGTAGCTTCTTCACATTATCTATTCTCTTGGTCATGTATTCCCTAATGAACTCTAAGCAGGTGATAATAGGCTTGTCCATTCCAAGTATTTGTTTGTTAAAGACCTCACATATGTTGTTCAATAACATATTACACTCACTTTGCTCTTCCTGTAAAATAAGCTCGTGACCATGTTATGTATGGGATCTCATTCAGCCATGCATACGGCTTGTTCAACTTTATTAATCTCTTCCATAGTTGTATTAAAATAAGGGATGGAAGTTTTAGATGCTACTGATCAAAGTAGATTCTTATAAACATCTACACGCCACTTAGATTTCATGTTTTCATGGATGTGTGTTAGACAATACCTATGCTCACAATTAGGGAATATTGCTTGCATTGTTTGGAGTAGACCCTACCATAATAAAATGCATACATTACATAAGGTGGAAAACATAATAAAATATACACTATAATTATTGCTAAGCTGATAATAATGGTATACCTTCTATGTGTCACTGATGGAAGTGAAACAGGAATGTATTGTGCAATCTAGATCATCTCTTAGTAATTCCAAAAACCATTTCCAGCTTTGGGTTGTTTCAGAATCAACCAGTGCATAAGCAACTGGACATATGCTATTGTTCCTATCTATACCAACTGTTATGGGTGGTTTTCTGCTCATATATCCTGGATTATATTATGACTGTGTTATTTTTTATTATGATCAGGATACCGGATCAGGATATTGGTAACATCCTGATGCAGTATCCTGGTAATAACTAATTAATTCACGTGCAGATTAGCAGGGCATGCTTATAACGGTCAAGAGGACTGCTTCTCCTGAAGACTCGGACTAGATGGTTGATAAGGGAACGTTGAAGCCGCAAAGAAGGGGTCTCCAATGTTCTAAAAGGGAATATTCGGAGCATCCCCCATTTTTAGGATAGTTTGTTATTTCCTTTTACTATATAAAGGAATGTACGGATCATAGGAACACACAACTTTTTCACGCACACTTCTACTCTCTGTACTAGCTACAATCACTCACAAACACATACACTTACACTTGTACTCAAATCTCATTGTAACACATAGTTGATCTGCATCATATCCTGTACGGTATCCTAAAGTTTAAAGCAATAAGAAGAACTAGGCAGCTCCGATTGTCAGCTCCCGAGGTTTTGTACCGGCGATCTAGATTGATCAAGGGCTTTCCTCGTATATCTCATGTCACCCTTTATTTTTTAGCTCATTGTTTGATTGTTGGTATAGCTCGATATCCTGAGCTATATCCTGAAAATTGTTTTCATAAACAACATACTCAGAATATTTTCAACACACATTGTTAGCACACTACCTCACTTAACTAATTTGATCACTTAATTGCTTCGGTAATTTTTTACCAAAACAATTTGGCGCCCACCGTGGGGCAAGTGGTGCTATTTCTACTAAAAGCTTTCGCAAAATCATTACTTGGTCTTCTACCATGTCAATGGCCTCAAAATCAAACATGAGCTACACTATTTTCAATGGCCTCAAAATCAAACATGAGCTCTTCTACTGTGTCTGCTACAACCTCTGTAACAATTGGTTCGGTGCTTCCACCACCTCCAAGGACGCAAGCATCTTCACAGCCTCAGGCTCTTCCAAGAAGTACCGAAACTCATGTGGCTCGGGATATTATCCCCACTCAGAATGTTCAAGGATCTGCCGCATCAGGGAGAACCCCTATTATGGCTTCTAATGATGAAATTTTAACTTTTTTTGGTAGTATACAGGATCAGATGAAGCCACAGCAGGAAACAAACCAAATGCTGATAAGAGAAATACAACTCTTGAAGTCCAGCTCAAGTAGGCCTGCTGAGGATACTGTCACTCCCTTGCAGCCCAGAGCATTGAACTTCAGTTCGGCAGTATACACCGAGGATAATAGGGGCAATATTGTACCTAGTCATACTCCCGAGATACCCTCATCAGTCAGGATATCGACCGTGAGAAGCTCAGGACATGCTCCAGGATATGGCCAGAATCCTCAGGATGGTAACATGACTAATAATACTAATACTCTTGCTACTAACAGTGTTAGATCTTAGCAGGATGCAGGTATGATGTGACAATCTGAGATTTCAAGTTCTCTCCTCGATGACAAACCATTTGTTTTGTAATTCTGTTTGGACTATTTGTCTGATGTCGTGTAATGTGTGATTGCTTGAAGGATTAGAGTATTATGTAATGTTAAAGGTTAGTGGGTAATAAAAACAATTGACAAGTCGACTCGACGAGCAAGGGAGTTTCGTCGTCAACCCTTATTGACGAAAGACTAGTCTTTGGTCGTCACTTGATTGTTCGCTGGCCCAATTTTAGTTGAAGCCCAAGAGAGGCCCAATTTATGTGGACTATATAACCATGCGTAAGGTTTACGAAACACCTCCTTAGCAAACCCTAACCCTCGACGGCAGACTCTTCCCTCTCGAAACTCCCTCTTCGCTTCTAGCACCTTTCCAACATCTCATTATCTGCATCTCATAATCTGGTTAGTATATCTACCTTGTTTGATTTACATTCTTTAGTGGGCTAAGTTATGAATGTGTGTGTTAATTGTTATCGTTATGTGCATGTAATTAAAGGGTGATCTTCCTCTGTTGATGTGTGCTTTTCATTATAGTGGAATTGCTTTGGTTTCTGTACATCATGTTAGTGCTATAGAACTTTATATAAAGGAAATGGCCAATGATCTAGGTTGATGATTACAAACAGTGGTAATAATGTGAACTAGGGTTTTATTAGATATCATTCTGTATTTGACCGATTGTATGAATGGGATTAACGAATCAAGATTTCATGTGGTTAATGATGATTTGTTAATACTCAGAAACATGGATACCTTGAATGAAATATAAACCGATTAGAGATAACTTGCTGATGTTGATTTGTGTTCTTGCAATCCTGAAACCATAACTGACTGTGGATGTTTTACGTCAGTGGGTCTTGGATGAAACACTAAGAGTTTCGTCGAACTCACTTGTGATGGAAATCTTGATGTTTCGTCGACATGGCTTGGTCTTTCGTCGGCATGTCTATTGACAGCCCTTAGATCTTTCGTCATTCATACTTCCGACGAAACATGGTATTTCGTCAAGAGCATGAATAGGCTGTTGTTATTAGGGGGTCTTTCGTCATGATCTCACCTCGGCAAACCTTGACCCATCACGACGAACTTTGGTGAATGAGTAGGAGTTTGAAATGTGTGCCATGCATGTGCAATATGTGCGTGTGAATGTGTGCATAGGTTTGAAGAACTGATTGTGTGCATATGGTATTTGAAATGTGTGCCATGCATGTGCAATATATGCGTGTGAATGTGTGCATAGGTTTGAAGATATGATTGTGTGCATATGGTATTTGAAATGTGTACATGTAAATGGTGGGGATTATGATTTCAATCAGACTTGTTAGTGATAGGCTAATATTATTCGATAAACTGATGGATTGTTTGTAGAAATGCATCGGGTTGTTTGTTTATAATCAAGCATTGCTGGTTAATGAACGATTTGCTGTTATGCATGTTTGCATTATTGGATTAATTGATGATTAGTTATGACTGAGGAAACATAATTTGGTTGTTATGAGTAGTACACTTAACTGTTGAGTACCGTGGTGAATCATGTATTTGAATTGTGGAACTGTATGAGCTTGAATAATTGTTACGTGATACGAAACCAAACACTTGCTATGAGACTTTACGATAAATGCTATGAATCAGTGTGTTGCATGATTAACGATTACAAATTGTATAAGTATAAGTGTTGTACTTGTATGTTACTTATATAACGTGTACGTAAAATACGTGATGAAAGTGAATATGAAACTGACTGATCTTGGTAACCACGGTAGGGTTTGGTTGACCAACTTGGAACGGGTAAAGTAACTTAACAATCCGAGCAATCTAAGGTGAGTTCATTTCTCTTGAGCATGCGTCCCGGTGGTTGGGACAGTCATTGGGCATCCCTGAGAGGGATGGGTTTGGGTAAATCAATTGGGTATTCCTAAGAGGAATATGTCTTGTGGTAAATATGGAATGTTGGATAATATACTCGTCCTATCACCTTTAAAGTCCCTCCTTGTTGTTTGTTACCTGAGAGGTAATAGGGTATTAGTTGGTAGCGCTACTTAGGTTTGGCACCCTCACCCCGTACCGGAGAGGACGGGTGTGAACTAATGACCTAGTCATGACCAATGCTTTGATAGGAGCATTGGGGAAAGGGCAAAATAAATCAGGAGCCGTCTTGTATCCGAGGTATTATCAACATTGTAATCAATGAACATAACTACACACTTGGTAACTAACGTTTTCGTAAAACTATGAACTCACCAGCGTTGTCTGATACACGTGTGTGCATGCTCGCAGGTTATTGATACGTGTGGATGTGGAACTTGCTGTCTGGGATGCTGGAGTGGTCATGGGTCGAGGAACATGGAAACTTGAAACGAGACTAAATGATTTCATACACTTGGGTTTTAGTTAAACATGTATTATGCTTCCGCTGAACACGATGTATTACATTTAATGTTTTTGTAACGTTTTATGTTAATGAAAGCTTTTATTTCAAATTTTGTTATGAGTTAAATGTGATTGGTGGCTAGATCCTGGTACGTCACACGCCTTGCGGGGGGTTTCCGCATGTGGTATTTTGGGGGTGTGACAGTTTGGTATCAGAGCCACTGGTTATAGTGAACTTGGTTTTAAAACGTTTTTGTAAAACCAGACTATAACCGAACAGTTCTGTATACGTGAATACGACCATGACACTCAGCTCCAGATTGCAAGGTTCGTCCTTTTTATCTATTGCATACATTACTTAACTAGTACACATTTGTTTATGGTGTAGTGTACAGACACACTCGTCACTGTAGCATGATTACACGAATTGCTTGCTTACATTATGATGCGTTGATAGCATGTCATAGTTCTTAGATTCTTGTGATCTTATCATTTTGATAACCTCTGTTTGGCATTCGAGTTTGAGGAACCATTTGACATGAGTTAGGAGGAACTGAGATGAGCATGCAAATCGCAATATTATTGTGGGTGCACACATAATAATAATGTGGGGTGCATGCGAGTCCCAGTGAGGCTTAACAAGTGAAAAAGGGGTTCTGTTCCGTTATTTGATCAATGTGAAACGTATCAAGTCTATAGGAGTCATAGCAGTGATTGCCTCCTACTCGAGCGTGATCTTTTCATATCACTCCGAATCCTTTCGAATCCCGATGTTATCGAGTATTACCTGAACACCCATCTGAACGCCTAGCGACCTGTGTAGAATGTTAGGTGCTTGTACAAACGTCTCTGAGTTGGATGTTGCAGCGTCGAATGATTGGTTTACACCTTTTCCACTTATCTTCGCTTTTTGGAACTTAACACTGACGCCCTAGATCCTGAGGTGCGATCACTTCTACAACACTCTGGAAACATACTGTGTATTACTCAATCAACTTGCTAGATCGATGGATAAGAGGATGAGCGTAGTACTTTACCGACCTCAGTATTAGAACGACCCTGATCACCGACAACGAGCACCAGCAAAATTGACTTCAACTGAATCCTTAACCCTAGGAAGCGACTTGTGAGAGTCAACTCTTACGAATCAATTGGGACATAAGCGATGACAATTGACCATTGTATGGAATGCGTAACTGCCAGCACAATTAGTAGCGCCTTAGGACGTGCTGCGAAATGTGAAAAGATGGACCCTGTTGGTGGAAGATCGCAGGGCTCCGTTTCAAGCAACGACATCAGAGGCAACAGTCCCGGCGACATCAAGGTACTCATGATCATAGCCTACAGTATGGAAATGAAGGTGCCTACGACATGGACTGGCTGTTGCCAAATCAAGACGACTACAATCAAGGGAACGACAGCAGTACTGGAAATTTTTGTAACGAAAGCAACAAACACTAGAAATGATACTCATGGAAGGGTATCTAGGATTGGCGTAGGCAACGCCAGGTGTAACAGCAACGTGGTAGCTGGTACGTTTTAAGTAACTAATCGCTTCGTCTCTATTCTGTTTAACCCCGATACTTCTGGAAACCAAACCTGTTGTGGAACCGACTGATGGAAAATCATTGGTAACCTCCTATGCTCGTTGGGATGCAAACTCGACCTTGTGGAACAAGTGTTCGACATTTACCCTTGATAGTTTTGTTGTAGTAGTTAGTGTGGATTGGTTATCCAGAGATTGCGCGGATATACCCTATGAGAAGAAAATTTTGCGTATCCTTCTTCCTAGTGGAAAATCGTTATCTGTTCTAAAAGCGTCAGAGTGGCGCAAAGGTTAGCGCCATTTCGGCTATGAAGGCCCAGAAGTGTCTACGGAGGGATTACCCCACTATGTTTGCAACCGTTACTGATGTTAAGGCTAAGGAAAAGAGGATCGAGGATCCACCAATTGTTTGTGATTCTTCTTGGTGTGCTACCCGAGGAACTTTCAGGTTTACTTCCACAACTGTTAGTCGGAGTCTCAGTTTGATCTCACGCCGGAGGCAGCTCAGATTACTCGTACCCTTACAGTCTTGCACCAGGAGGGTTGCAAGAGCTGTCTAATCAACTACAGGAACTGTTGAACAGGAGTTTGGTCAGACCTAGTTTTTTTTTTCACTTTGGGGAGCCCCAGTGATATCCATGAAGATAAGCCTTTTCGTATGTGTTCTGAATATCGAGAACTTAACAAGGTGACAGTCAAGAACCGTTCGTCTCGACCAGGTATTGACAACCTGTTGACCAGTTGCAAGGGTTAAGCTCCTATTCGAAGATTGATTAACGAATGAACTATCATCAGAAGGAAATCCAAGGGAGAGTGTTCCTAGAACGGCATATCGAACGCAATGCGGCCATTGCGACTTTGTATACCATGGCCTTTGGGTTAATCAACACACCAGCAACTTTATGGACCATATGAATCGACCGTGTTTTGATGACGTTTTAAATCACTACCAGGGGAAAGGAACACCATGAACGGAACCTGTATTTTGTCCTAGAGCTCCTAGGGGAGGAACAACTTCATGCGAACTCTACCAAAGTGTGACTTCAGGATTTGGGAGGTACACTTTCTTGGTCACGTAGTCAACAAAGTGGGGATACATGCAGATCTCTCTAAAGACCCTTTCCATCGGATATTGATCGGCACCAAATGGCCCATCGGGGATACAACGATTCCTTGGTTTCGCTAGATACTATCACAGATTCATCACGGGATTTTTTGAAAATTGCGCAACTTTAACCTCTTTAACACAGCAGGGTGCTGTGTTCGTGGAAGACAAAACAGGAGGACGTCTTTTCAGCTTTTGAATCCCAACTCTGCAATACACTAAGCATCGTCTTTACCCGAGGGTGCGGGTGATTTAGTGGTTTATCATAATGGTTCGAAACAAAGCCCCAGTTACACACTAATGCAACACGAGAAGGTGATAGCTTACATAGTAGACTTACAAGAAGAATTGCACGAGCCACAACCTGCGGCGGAAACCATGGTCTTTGAATTTAAGTTGGAGGCATTACTTGGACGGTACCAAATGCTCTACTTAGACCGATCACAAGGGCCTCCCGTGTACCCTTGTTTTGAAAGGAGCTAATCATATGATGGCATCGATGGATGGAATTTTGAATGATTTTGGCTATGGAACCTGATTGTGAACGAGCTTGCAACACGCTATCGACTCTAACCTACCTGACCAGACTCGCTCTGTTCAAACTGGATAACTGAAGGAAGAAAATTTTCAAGTTGAACCCATGCGGGGCATGGAGAAGCAACCTTTGGCAGGTCGGATGATATTCGCCACCTCCAGGAACGAGTGTGGATCTCATTATACGGCAACTGTAGGGAACTCGTGTTGAGCAAAACACACCGGCCTCGATACTCTTGTCGTCTGGATTTTAGGATCCATAAATCTTGTACTGGTAAGCGGGCATGAAGGCCCACCTAGCTAGGTATGTAAATGATGGTTGACTTGAGGAAAAGTCAAGGTGAAGTATCAACAACCAGCAACACTGATATAGAAATGAGAACAGACTGCCAGGGATTTTGTTGCTAGTCTACTCACAACTCGAAACGGAAACAATGTCACCTGGGTGATCGTTGATTGTCTAACGTAACCAGCACACTCTCTTGCAATCAAGGAAATTGACGAGTCGTCACAAGCAGTGAATGTTTCTCTCAGAGAGGCGGCTTTTAGGCACAAGGTGCCAACTCCTGTTACCTTCGATTTTGAACTATATATGATTCAGGACTGGCAATACACAACACCCTTGGCTCACGTCTAGACATGAGCATTACTTATCACCAAAAGAACAACCGGGCAGAGTAATGGACCATCCTGATGCACGAAGGCTTGCTGCGAGCATGTGCGTAGTTGACTTTAGTAAACATTTGGAAGAACACATATCTTTGGGTGAGATCTACTACAACCGTTACCATATTAGTATGCATACAGCTCTGTATGAGGCATTGCATGGATGATAGTTCCAATCTCCTTGTTGGGCTAAGGTGAGTGACAACCCAATCAAAGGTCCAGGACTTGTACTCGAAACCCTTGGGAAGATTGCTTAGATCGGAAATCGCTTAGCGGCAACGCGTGACCGTCATGGAAGCTGATAAGCTTAGGAAACACTGGGAGTTCACTATAGGCAATCGTATCTTGTTGAAAATCTCACCTGGGAGGGTGTGGTACGCTTGAGAAGCGTGGCAAGCTTAATTTACGTTATGTTGGGCTATTCAGAATTCTGGAAAGAATTGGTCACGCGGCCTACAAACTCGAGTTACCCAAAAAATTGTGTAACATGCACAATGTAATTTATGTCCCGCATCTAAGGCAGTGTTTGATAAGACAATTGTGATACCTTTATTAGACAAATTGCAGTTGTCGAGGGGCCAGTCGAAGACATAGATGAGGAAGTGAGGTTCGTTAACATAGTCCAATTTCCAATCGTGAGAATTCGTGGGAACTCAAGACGTGGACCGGAGTTCGCGTGGGAACGCAATGTTTGGAGTAAACTCTGGTATCCTCAATTGTTTAGGCGGTGGAATCAACTTTGCTGCCATTGGCGAATTTCGGGACGAAATTTCCTTTCAAGTTGGGGATGATGTGGTACCCGCGGAAAATCCATATTCATCATCTTGCTGTTTTGGACTACTTGTCAAATTTCGGGACGAAATTTCTTTCAAGTTGGGGATGATGTGACAATCCGAGATTTCAAGTTCTCTCCTCGAAGACAAACCATTTGTTTTGTAATTCTGTTTGGACTATTTGTCTGATGTCGTGTAATGTGTGATTTCTTGAAGGATTAGAGTATTGTGTAATGTTTAAGGTTAGTGGGTAATAAAAACAATTGACAAGTCAACTCGACGAGCAAGGGAGTTTCGTCGTCAACCCTTATTGACGAAAGACTAGTCTTTGGTCGTCACTTGATTGTTCGCTGGCCCAATTTCTGTTGAAGCCCAAGAGAGGCCCAATGTTCTGTGGACTATATAACCATGCATAAGGTTTACGAAACACCTCCTTAGCAAACCCTAACCCTCGACGACAGACTCTTCCCTCTCGAGACTCCCTCTTCGCTTCTAGCACCTTTCCAGCATCTCATTATCTGCATCTCATAATCTGGTTAGTATATCTACCTTGTTTGATTTACATTCTTTAGTGGGCTAAGTTATGAATGTGTGTGTTAATTTTTATCGTTATGTGCATGTAATTAAAGGGTGATCTTCCTCTGTTGATGTGTGCTTTTTGTTATAGTGGAATTGCTTTGGTTTCTGTACATCATGTTAGTTCTATAGAACTTTATATAAAGGAAATGGCCAATGATCTAGGCTGATGATTACAAACAATGGTAATAATGTGAACTAGGGATTTATTAGATATCATTATGTATTTGACCGATTGTATGAATGGGATTAACGAATCAAGATTTCATGTGGTTACTGATGATTTGTTAATACTAAAAAACATGGATACCCTGATTGAAATATAAACCAATTAGAGATAACTTGTTGATGTTGATTTGTGTTCTTGCAATCCTGAAACCATAACTGACTGTGGGTGTTTTACGTCAGTGGGTCTTCGACGAAACACTAAGAGTTTCGTCGAACTCACTTGTGACGGAAATCTTGATGTTTCGTCGACATGGCTTGGTCTTTCGTAGGGATGTCTATTGACAGCCCTTAGATCTTTCGTCATTCATACTTCCGACGAAACATGGTATTTTGTCAAGAGCATGAATAGCCTGTTGTTATTAGGGGGTCTTTCATCATGATCTCACCTCGGCAAACCTTGACCCATCGCGACGAACTTTGGTGAATGAGTAGGAGTTTGAAATGTGTCCCATGCATGTGCAATATGTGCGTGTGAATGTGTGCATAGGTTTGAAGAACTGATTGTGTGCATATGGTATTTGAAATGTGTGCCATGCATGTGCAATATGTGCGTGTGAATGTGTGTATAGGTTTGAAGAAATGATTGTGCGCACATGGTATTTGAAATGTGTACATGTAAATGGTGGGGATTATGATTTCAATCAGACTTGTTAGTGATAGGCTAATATTATTCGATAAACTGATGGATTGTTTGTAGAAATGCATCGGGTTGTTTATTTATAATCAAGCATTGCTGGTTAATGAACGATTTGCTGTTACGCATGTTTGCATTATTGGATTAATTGATGATTAGTTATGACTGAGGAAACATAATTTGGTTGTTATGAGTAGGACACTTAACTGTTGAGTACCGTGGTGAATCATGCATGTGAAATGTGGAACTGTATGAGCTTGAGTAACTGTTACGTGATACGAAACCAAACACTTGCTATGAGACTTTAAGATAAATGCTATGAATCAGTGTGTTGCATGATTAACGATTACAAATTGTATAAGTATAAGTGTTGTACTTGTATGTTACTTATATGACGTGTACGTAAAATACGTGATGAAAGTGAATATGAAACTGACTGATCTTGGTAACCACGGTAGGGTTTGGTTGACCCACTTGGAACGGGTAAAGTAACTTAACAATCCGAGCAATCTAAGGTGAGTTCATTTCTCTTGAGCATGCGTCCCGGTGGTTGGGACAGTCATTGGGCATCCCTGAGAGGGATGGGTTTGGGTAAATCAATTGGGTATTCCTGAGAGGAATACGTCTTGTGGTAAATATGGAATGTTGGATAATATACTCGTCCTATCACCTTTAAAGTCCCTCCTTGTTGTTTGTTACCTGAGAGGTAACAGGGTATTAGTTGGTAGCGCTACTTAGGTTTGGCACCCTCACCCCGTACCGGAGAGGACGGGTGTGAACTAATGACCTAGTCATGACCAATGCTTTGATAGGAACATTGGGGAAAGGGCAAAATAAATCAGGAGTCGTCTTGTATCCGAGGTATTATCAACATTGTAATCAATGAACGTAACTACACACTTGGTAACTAACGTTTTCGTAAAACTATAAACTCACCAGCGTTGTCTGATACACGTGTGTGCATGCTCGCAGGTTATTGATACGTGTGTATGTGGAACTTGCTGTCTGGGATGCTGGAGTAGTCATGGGTCGAGGAACATGGAAACTTGAAACGAGACTAAATGATTTCATACACTTGGGTTTTAGTTAAACATGTATTATGCTTCCGCTGAACACGATGTATTACATTTAATGTTTTTGTAACGTTTTATGTTAATGAAAGCTTTTATTTCAAATCTTGTTATGAGTTCAATGTGATTGGTGGCTAGATCCTGGTACGTCACACGCCTCGCGGGGGGTTTCCGCATGTGGTATTTTGGGGCTGTGACATGTGACGTCGGCACTCTCTATGGAGCTTCAGAAGTTGAAGGATATGCTATCCAGTGTACCTGTTCAGCCCATTCCAGAAGTATCCCAGGATAGCCACAGGATATCCCATTTGCATATCCTATTTGTGATGCTAAAATCCCAAAAAGATTTCAAACCCCTAACATGAAGCTCTATGACGGAACCACGGATCCCGAAGGGCATGTTGCTCAGTATATGGAAAGGATGGAGATTAACCCCATCCCTCCGGATCTCAAGGAAGCATGTCTCTGCAAGGGTTTTGGTTCTACCCTAACAGGATCAGCCTTAAAATGGCTCCTAAACGTTCCACCTCATTCAATTACATCATTTGCTCGCTTAGTTAATTTATTTAATAGTCAATTTTCTTGCAGTCGAAGTTTTGAAAAACTAAGCAGTGATCTCTACAGGATAACTCAAGGTCCTCAAGAATCCCTAAGGGATTATGTGAACAAATTCAGCAGGGAATCCTTGGACATCCCACACCTTGATGTTGCTACAGCAGTCCAAGCATTCAAGATGGGACTACAAAAGGATTCCCAGTTTTATCAGGATCTTGTAATGAATCCTTGCAGGAACCTTGATGATGCTCGGAGCAGGGCTCTTAGATATATCAGGCTGGAAGATGACAAAAAGATGCAAGGGAGGATGAATTCATCCTCAACCTATGAATCAACCAACAGGAAGTCAGAATCCTCATACAAACCATATCGTTCTAAGCCATATGGCAGGAATGACAGCAAAAAAGTGAACGTTGTTGAAGATGAGGATCCTGAGGAGTATCCTGAATTGTCAGAATATTGTTTTTCTGTTAATATACCCGAACTGATGTATGCTATGCAGGGTTTAGGAGATAAAGATAGGTGGCCCAGGAAAAACCAACAAAAAGCCGATTGGAAGGATAAATCTAAATGGTGTGCTTTCCATGAGGATTTCGGACATGTCACGGAAGATTGCATAGCCCTGAGGAAGGAAATAAGCTATCTGCTAAGCAAAGGATTTCTAAAGTATCTTTTGGGCAGAAAGAAGAATAAGGCTCAGGATATTGAGCAGGATCCTGAACGAGCAGCATCACCTCCTGTGGATGCCAAGATAATCAACTTTATCTCAGGAGGACCAGACATTTGTGGAACCTCTTATTCTGCAGCTAAGAGACATGCAAAGGAGTCTAAGGCAGAACGCGGAGATAAGCCAACCAAGATGACATCCCTCACAACTGATAAAGTTATCACGTTCGACAGTGATGACAGGGATACTGTCCAGGATCCCCACCATGATGGTTTGGTAAGAACTTTATATATCGCTAATCATTTTGTGCGCAGGATACTGGTGGACAATGGTAGCTCCGTCAACATTATTCAGTTAGAAACGTTGAAAAGAATGAACGTTTCCCCGATGGACATCACTTTAAAATCCACTGTACTTGTTGGGTTCAGTGGAGAGGCCAAGAATACTGTGGGAGAAATAAAGCTGCCAGTATATGTTGAAGGAGTCAACTCAATGTAACGTTTCTGTGTTATGGACTCCTTATCCTGCTACAATATCATATTGGGCAGGCCATGGATCCATGATATGAAAGCTGTGCCATCAACCTATCATCAGTGTATCAAGATCCCTACTCCTTGGGGGGTTGTCAAGGTGGAAAGTGATCAACAAGAGGCAAAAGAATGTTATTCTTCCTCGTTGAAATCCTCAACCAAGCCCAAAGCAGGATAGCAATTAAAGATGCGAGCCCAGGATATCGTGGAGATTTCAGAGCAGGATGTTAAGAAAATTATCCTGGACCAGGATAATCCAGATATCTCGGTGCTCGTAGGAACCAATATTCCTCAGAATATTGAAAATCAGTTAACTAACTTTTTGAAATGCAGGATGTCAACATTCGCATGGAAGCATGAGGATATGACAGGTATTTCTAAGGATATTATAACTCACAAGCTTGGAATCGACAGGTCTTTCAAGCCTGTTCAGCAAAAGAGAAAGAAGTTTGCTCCTAAATGAAACGCAATTATTCAGGAAGAGGTTGAAAGATTATTGAAGTCCAAGATGATTAGGGAAGTCAAATTTCCCAAATGGCTAGCAAATGTAGTCGTGGTTCAAATGAAGAATGGGAAATGGAGAGTTTGTGTAGACTACACAGACTTGAACAAAGCATGCCCTAAAGATCAATTTCCTTTACCTAATATACACTCAATGGTGGATGCAACTGCCGGTCATGAGATGTTAACCTTTATGGATACATCCTTAGGATTCCAGCAGATCCAAATGGAACCTTCGGACCAGGAGGATACTGATTTCATGACACCAACAGGTGTTATGGGTGGTTTTCTATTCATATATCCTGAATAATATTCTGACTATGTTTCTTTTGTTGTGATCAGGATACCGGATTAGGATATTGGTAACATCCTGATGCAATATCCTGGTAGTAACTACTTAACTCACGTGCAGATTAAATGGTGCAAGTCTCTAACGTTCAAGTGGACTTCTTCTCCGCAAGACTCGGGCAAATCTGTTAGATTATAGACGTTGAAGCCGGAAGACGTGGACTACAACATTCACATATGGCATATTCGTTAAACCCCGGAATAATAGGATAGTTAGTTTGTTTCTTTTACTATAAAAAGGATTGATCGGATCAGATTAGAACACACAATCTCTCGTACACTCTTTCTCTCTAGCTGCAAACACTCACAACACACTTACACTTAATCACATTGTAACACTTAGTTGATCCGCATCATATCCTGCACTGTATCCTGATATTTGAAGCAATAAGAAGAACAAGGCAGCTGCGATTGTCAGCTCTCGAGGTTTTATGCCGGCGATCTAGATTGATCAAGGGCTTTCCTCATACATCCTGTGTCACCCTTTACATTTTTCCTCATTGTTTGATTGTAGATACAACTCGATATCCTGAGCCGTATCCTGAAAACTGTTTTTACAAACAACTTAATCAGCATATTTCCAATACACATTCTTAGCACACTACCTCACTTAACTAATTTGATCACTTAATTGCTTCGGTAATTTTTGACCAAAATAATTTGGCGCCCACCGTGGGGCAAGTGGTGCTATTTCTACTAAAAGCTTTTGCAAAATCATTACTTGGTTTTCTATTTTCAAAATTTTTGCTACACTATTTTCAATGGCCTCGAGATCAAACATGAGCTCTTCCACCGTGTCTGCTACAACCTCTGCAACAATTGGTTCGGTGCTTCCACCACATCCTCCTCCGAGGACGCAAGCCTCATCACTGCCTCAGGATGTCATCCCCGCTCACAACATTCATGTCACGGCCCCTGGCCCGGTTTGACCCGGTGCAGGAGTCGCGGGACAGAAATCCCGTGGTATTTATTTAATAGAGTTGACAGCGGAAGATTTTAACAGGATCTATTTTAAAATTTATTATTTTATTTCATAATTCGGGATAAAACCCCGGTAGTTTACAATAAAGTGATTTCCCTGAAAATCCTTATTTTTACAAAACATGTTTCTTTATTTATATTGAGCCACTTCCTTAAGCTTGTAGTGCTTTCACGGCACTTTTCCTGGATCACAACAGATCACCTAAAACATGTTTGAAAAAGGTTTTGTCAGCGGGGAAATACTGGTGAATCATTCTTTTTACTAAAAACGACACGTTGTTATAATTTATAGTATTAAGAGCGATTACAATGTTTATACATATCAACCATCTACCCACGGTATTTGTCACTCGACCACCTATTGGTTATCTCGTTGTCCAATGGTGTCTGTGACTATGGTCATATCACCCATTGGCTAACCCGTTGTCCAATGGTGACGGTTATCAAGTAATGTATACAAAACCCCACATACCGGCTGTAATTTGGAGATTACAAAGACTTAATCCCTGTAATTATAACTTTGAAAACAATCATGATTTTGAGATCAAATTTGATAAAAAGAGAATGACTCACTTTGCAGATTTATGCGGGCAGAGTTTAGCCTACTGATTAGCCTGATAACCTAATTTCAATAACAATGCACACGAACTAGGTTAGTAACTAATACAGCATTTACGATAACTTACGAGATTTTAACCCTCACAACGAATGACAAAGTGCAATACTTAAACATCCATCGAATTCACGACAAATGACAAAGTATAAACCCAATTTGAGCAGCACTTAAACATTCATTGGATAGTTTCAATCGATCGGACATTGAATCGTAGCAGCGATCGAGTCATTACCCTGTTTTGTGGCAGCGATCGAGCCAAAATGCAAGTCCCACACCCCTCTATTTATACTGAAAATTTGACACCCTCGCGTGACGCGAAGGGTCACGTAGGGGGCGTCGCGTGACGCGGGGGGTCTCACTCTACCATAGGGTAGCCACGTCCCTAACTAGCTTAGCTGAGTTGACGGAATGTCAAAATTCGATTTTGACAGCAAATTATGTGGATAATCGTCAATAGGGAATACCCCCCCCCCCCTGAGTTTTAGGGGCCCTGATCCTGATTCTGATTGTTCTGAAAATTTTAGGGTTTATGCAGGATCACTTGGGGGTCTCAATTAGGGTTTCCTATTGGTCAAAATAAAATAAGAAATAATAGTTTTGGTGAGAGTTGTTACATCCTCCCCACCTTAATAAAAATCTCGTCCTCGAGATTCACTGGAACAAGTAGGGATACTTTCGCTTCATCTCTGATTCCAGCTCCCAAGTGTATTCAGATCCTCTCCTTGAATCCCACTTGACTTTGACCAATACTATTCGTTTGTGTTTGAGAAACTTGATCTTTCTGTCTTCTATTTGCAGTGGCTTCTCAACAAATCTTAACTTTTCATTTACCTCTATATCTTGAAAAGGTACCACCAATGATTCGTCAGATAAACATTTCTTGAGATTAGATACATGAAATACATCATGTGCCCCAGCTAGCTCCTCTGGTAGTTGTAAGCGATAAGCAACTGGTCCTATACGTTGGACTACTAAGAACGGTCCTACGTACCTTGGACTTAACTTTCCTTTCTTTCCAAATCGAACTACTCCTTTCCAAGGAGAAACTTTTAAGAGAACCTTGTCTCCAACTTGAAACTCGAGTGGCCTGCGTCGATTATCAGCATAACTCTTCTGGCGATCTCGAGCCGTCTTTAATCTTTCCTTGATTTGAGTAATCTTGTCGGTAGTTTCTTGTACAATCTCAGGACCTGATAATTGACTTTCTCTTATTTCTGCCCAGCAAATTGGAGTTCTGCACTTTCGTCCATACAGTGCTTCGAATGGGGCAGCTTCAATGCTTGAATGATAGCTATTGTTATAGGAGAATTCAATTAAAGGTAAGTGGTCATCCCAGTTTCCACCAAAATCTATCACACATGCCCTAAGCATATCTTCTAGGGTTTGGATCGTCCTTTCACTTTGTCCGTCTGTCTGAGATTAATATGCAGTGCTTAGATTTAGTCAGGTTCCCATTGCTTCTTGGAAACTTGTCCAGAAATGGGAAGTGAAACGACTATCTCTATCCGATACAATGGAGAGTGGGACTCCATGTAAGGATACTACTTCATCTACATACAACTTGGCTAACCTTTCCATGCTAAAGGTCTCCTTTATAGGTAGAAAATGAGCTGATTTGGTTAATCGATCCACAATTACCCAAATCACATCATTACCTTTTCTGCTTTTGGGTAACTTAGTAACAAAATCCATTGTTATGAGTTCCCATTTCCATACAGGCATTTCTAATTGTTGTAGTAGACCTGAAGGTTTCTGGTGTTCTGCCTTAATTTGTGAACAAGTAAGACATTTAGAAACATATCTAGCTATGTCCTTTTTCATTCCTATCCACCAGAAGTTATTTCTTAAATCTTGGTACATTTTATTGTTACCCGGATGCATGGTATACCTAGATTTATGAGCTTCTTCAAAAATCTTATCTCTTAATTCTCCTTGCTTAGGTACCCAAATCCTATTCTTATGAAATCTCCAAATTCCATCATTTCCTTATTCTAATTCCTTTATTCTTCCTTTCATTCCTTCAGCATCGTCCTTGATTGCTGTTTCTTGAGCATTCTTTAGTTGTTCCATTAAATCTAACTGTATATTTAATCTAAGAGCACGAACTCATCGTTGTTTCTCATGATACTTACGACTTAAGGCATATACAACTACGTTTGCCTTTCCTTCGTGATACTGAATATCACAGTCGTAGTCGCTTAGTATTTCCATCCATCTCCTTTGTCTCATGTTTAACTCTTTTTGCCCAAATATGTACCTTAAACTTTTATGATCCGTATAAACAGTAAACTTACTTCCATACAGATAATGTCTCCAAATCTTAAGGGCAAAAATTACGGCTCCTAACTCTAGGTCATGAGTCGTATAGTTTTCCTCGTGCTTTTTCAATTGCCTTGAGGCATACGCAATTACCTTTTTGCGTTGCATTAACACACATCCTAATCCTAGCTTAGAAGCATCGCAGTAAACTTCAAAATCTTATGTTCCTTCTGGTAAGGCTAGAATTGGAGCATTGGTTAACTTCTGCTTTAAAATCTTAAAGGCTTCTTCTTGTCTGGGTCCCCATTCAAACTTAACTGCTTTACAGGTTAGCTTAGTTAATGGTACCGCTATTTTAGAAAAATCCTTAATAAAGCGCCTATAATATCCAGCTAAGCCTATAAAACTTCTAACTTCTGTAGCTGATTGCGGGACCTTCCATTTGGTAATTGCTTCTATTTTAGCAGGATCTACGTGAATACCTTCGTGATTCACCATGTGTCCTAAAAATTGCACTTCTTGTAGCCAGAATTCACATTTCGAGAATTTGGCATAAAGTTTTTCTGTTCTTAACAAAGTTAAGAGTGCATGCAGGTGCTGACAATGCTCGTCCTGACTTTTGGAATAAATAAGTATATCGTCGATGAAGACAATTACAAATATATCCAGATACGGTTTACAGATTCTATTCATCGTGTCCATGAATGCTGCAGGTGCATTCGTTAGTCCGAAGGGCATGACTGTAAACTCATAATGACCATACCTAGTTCTGAAAGCAGTTTTAGGTATGTCTTCTTCTTGTACTTTCAACTGATGGTATCCGGAGCGTAAGTCAATCTTAGAAAAATACCTAGCTCCTTGAAGTTGATCAAAGAGATCATCAATCCTAGGCAATGGGTATCGATTCTTAATTGTAACCTTATTCAATTCCCTATAATCGATACACATTCGCATCGACCCATCCTTCTTCTTTACAAACAACACTGGTGCTACCCACGGGGATGAACTAGGTTGTATAAAACCTTTACTTAGTAATTCATCTAATTGCTTTTTCAATTCTAGCATTTTTGTGGGTGCTAACCGATAAGGTGCCTTGGCTATCGGTGTAGTTCCGGGAATTAGATGAATCCTAAATTCTACTTCCCTGTTGGGTGGTAATCCCGGGAGTTCTTCTGGGAATACATCTGGGTATTCTAAGACTACTGGAATTTCCTTAAGTTCCTTATTTTTCGTGTTAATGATTACTGAAATCATATACACTACTTCTTGTTTTCTTGAATAACTGGCCAACTTCATTACTGAAATAAATTTCAGTGGCTTTCGTGGTTTATCTCCTGTAATTAAAATTACCTCTCCTGTAGGTGTATATATTTCTATGGCATTTTTATCACAAAGAATTCGAGCATGGTTGGTTACTAACGAATCCATTCCTAACACGACATCGAATCCGGCTAAATTCATAGGTAACAGGTTTGCAGAAAATTTATGACCTAAGAGTTCTATTTTTCCTTCTCGCAAAATCTTATCTATGTGAACAGAATTCCCATCTGCTGTTTCGACTGTAAAAATCTGCCTAAGGGTGGTTAAGGGTAAATTAAGAGCTTGGCAGAATGAAGTATTGATAAAACTTTGGTTTGCACCAGAGTCAAACAATACTTTTGCCTAAACGTTGTGAACTAGGAACGTACCAGCTATTACATCATGAATTAGTTCTGCTTCCTGAGTAGTCAACTGGAGTGCTCTGGCATTCTTCTTAGTAGCTCCGTCAGTCGTCTTGGCTTTGTTGTCTGCTGATTTGACTAATTTGGGGCATTCGGGTCTGAAATGCCCAGCTTCTCCACAGTTATAGCAGATCCTGGTCTTCTTTCTACAATCTTCCTCACGATGTCCTACAACCTTGCAAAAGTTGCAGGTTTCATTGCATTTTCCAAAATGTTTCTTTCTGCAATTCTTGCAGAAAGGCGGAGTGGAAGATTTCCCGATTCCTCTCTTCTTGAATTTGCTATTATTACCCACACGAAATCCTTGGGTAATTTTCTGAGCCAATTCCTTCTTCCGGTTTTCTTCTCTTGTGCGTACCATCTCGTCAGTTAGGGTGTTAGCTAATTCTACTGCATCGTCAATAGTGCGAGGTCTCGCAGCTTTAATGATATTACGGATTTCACCAATCAATCCCCAAATATAGCGGGAAATAAGCACCGGTTCTGGCGAAGCCAGGGTTGGTACTACTCTCGCATACTCGAAGAATGTCGAAGTATATTCTCGATAATCTACACCCACCATCCGATGGTTCAGGAATTTATTTGCCATTTGTTCTTTTTCATATTCGGGACATAATTTTCTTTCCATTAGTTGCTTAAATTATTCCCAGCTCATGGCATAGGCCATATTTTTTCCTTTGGCTTGAAGTATTGTATTCCACCATTCTAGCGCCCCTTCTTTGAAAAGATGCGATGCATACATAACCTTGTCTTCTTCAGCACATTTACTAATCATAATTACTGCTTCGGTTTTCTCCAACCAACGCAGTGCCGCAGTCTCCCCTTCATTGCCTGCAAATTCAGCTGGTTTACAAGCAAGAAATTCTTTGTAAGTGCAACCAGGCGTTGCAGCTTTTATTTTCTTAGGAAGTGGGGCCTGCCATGGAGCATTATCGTGATTAGTATGGTTGCCGCCTCCGTTTACACTATTACTGAAGTTATCTTCTTGAGTACGTTTACTAGGAATAATTTGTTGAGATTCAACAGGTTTCTGGGCAGCAGCCAGGATTGCTGGAATAGCATTGGCTATTTCTTGAGCAACGATATTCTCAATATCTTCTCTAGTCATAAATTGATCTTCCTGGTTTTGTTCAGATTGGTTCACTTCATTAACTGGTTCATTACCAGCGTTTGCCATCTGGTAATTAATATATATAAATTATTAGCATAAAACAAATAATAACGATATGCAAACAACTACACAATACAATACAATACAATACAACACAAGTATAGTCAAAATTGTCGATTTCTCGACGTCCCTTTCTTTTATTTTATATTAGGTATCTGTACACACTGTTATCTTACAAAAGTTTTATTTGTAGGTTATTTACAGACTTATTTTATTATTACTATTATTATTATACAATCACAGCTTCACCACCATCCTATCCCTGGGCACTTTTAGAAGCGACGTTCCCTCTCGTCGTACTTCCAGGAGATCTGTTCTCCTACCTCCCAAAATGGCGGAGTTCAGCTAAGTTTTCATTACTCATTGGTGGGTTTGGTATAGGTTCTGGGTCGAACTGAGGGAAAAAGGAGTAAGGGTTATTGAGGAGGTTTTGAAACTGCCAGTCGTTAGTCCACCACTCGTCCATTTCTCCTAGAAGTTGGGTATGGATCAGAGGATCTGGAATAGCCGGTTCTAAGTTTATTGGAAGTTGGGTTTCAGCAGGATAAAGGAAGAGATTTTCATTGATAGGTCTAAGGATATCGCAGTTTGCAAGTATGCGATCTAATTCCTCCTGCAAAGGCAATTCCTCGACTTGCCTAGAACTTTCCCCAATTTCCATTTCTACTTGTCTAGCGTTTTCCTCAATCTCGATCCCTTTTCCTTTATCCATGGGATTCTCTATTTTGGGAATTTTCCTAGTTGCTGGTTTCCTCCTGCGTACACGCCTCCAGCCTACAAATCTTCTCTTTTTCTTAGGCTTTGGTTTCTCCGGAGGTGGAGCTTGAAATTCCATAGGTTCCTCCACGTCGGGTAAGTAACCAGTAAAGTCTTTGGAAACTTCCACTTTCACGGGATAGAGATTGAGATTCTGAAGGGCTTCAAATAACTTATTCATGTTGTTTAGCATATATGCAAAAATGCACACAAGATGCTAAGTTAAAATTTTATAATAAAAATTTCACAGATAAACATTCAAATATTATTGCATACTGTGTAACTAATTTAATACAAAGGTCAACTGAAAATTAAAACATACTAGGGTTTATTGTAAACTTATTTATTTACTGGATAAAATTTTCTTTAGAGTTTCTGGTTTGTAGATGATATGGGTGCTAATACTGGGTCAGGGTATTTAAACGTTAGCATTTACTGCTATAGTAGCTAACATATAGAGATCTGCCCATTTTTCATCTAATTCATCTTCCCATGGTGGGTTATTGCCTATTTCCTGTGTCTCCTTAGGCATCCTTACTTCTTTTGGTTGTGGCTTCTTTATTTTCTCTTGACTTTTCTTAATAATCAAACTTCTTTTATTAGGAGAAAGTGGTTTCTCAAACTGTGCCTTACGGACAAATATTCCTTCCTCAATATCTGTTGGGTATTTTGAGGATGAAGTTCCTTTTTCTTTCGGTGAAGTATCTAATTTATGATAGATGTCCGAAAGTCTTTGTTTACCCATACTGTAAACAAATATTCAAATAATAAAACACGTAACCATAAAATGGCAATTAGTAAAATTAAGTATTCTCTAAATACTTAATTGGCTTAAATCAATGGCTCTGATACCACCTTTTCCTGTCACGGCCCCTGGCCCGGTTTGACCCGGTGCAGGAGTCGCGGGACAGAAATCCCGTGGTATTTATTTAATAGAGTTGACAGTGGAAGATTTTAACAGGATCTATTTTAAGATTTATTTTTTATTTCATAATTCGGGATAAAACCCCGGTAGTTTACAATAAAGTGATTTCCCTGAAAATCCTTATTTTTACAAAACATGTTTCTTTATTTATATTGAGCCACTTCCTTAAGCTTGTAGTGCTTTCACGGCACTTTTCCTGGATCACAACAGATCACCTAAAACATGTTTGAAAAAGGTTTTGTCAGCGGGGAAATACTGGTGAATCATTCTTTTTACTAAAAACGACACGTTGTTATAATTTATAGTATTAAGAGCGATTACAATGTTTATACATATCAACCATCTACCCACGGTATTTGTCACTCGACCACCTATTGGCTATCTCGTTGTCCAATGGTGTCTGTGACTATGGTCATATCACCCATTGGCTAACCCGTTGTCCAATGGTGACGGTTATCAAGTAATGTATACAAAACCCCACATACCGGCTGTAATTTGGAGATTACAAAGACTTAATCCCTGTAATTATAACTTTGAAAACAATCATGATTTTGAGATCAAATTTGATAAAAAGAGAATGACTCACTTTGCAGATTTATGCGGGCAGAGTTTAGCCTACTGATTAGCCTGATAACCTAATTTAAATAACAATGCACACGAACTAGGTTAGTAACTAATACAACATTTACGAGAACTTACGAGATTTAAACCCTCACAACGAATGACAAAGTGCAATACTTAAACATCCATCGAATTCACGACAAATGACAAAGTATAAACCCAATTTGAGCAGCACTTAAACATTCATTGGATAGTTTCAATCGATCGGACATTGAATCATAGCAGCGATCGAGTCATTACCCTGTTTTGTGGCAGCGTTTCGTGCTGTGTGTGTTTTGTAGTAAACAGACTATAACTCAGTGTACGAGTTGAGTTTTAACGTCGTTCCAACGCCAAAATGCAAGTCCCACACCCCTCTATTTATACTGAAAATTTGACACCCTCGCGTGACGCGAGGGGTCACGTAGGGGGCGTCAGGTGACGCGAGGGGTCTCACTCTACCATAGGGTAGCCACGTCCCTAACTAGCTTAGCTGAGTTGACGGAATGTCAAAATTCGATTTTGACAGTAAATTATGCGGATAATCATCAATAGGGAATACCCCCCCCCTTGAGTTTTAGGGGCCCTGATCCTGATTCTGATTTTTCTGAAAATTTTAGGGTTTATGCAGGATCACTTGGGGGTCTCAATTAGGGTTTCCTATTGGTCAAAATAAAATAAGAAATAATAGTTTTGGTGAGAGTTGTTACAATTCAGGGATCTGCTCCTGTTTTGGCCTCTAATGAAGAAATTCTAACTTTGTTTGGTAGTGTACAGGAACAGATGAGGCAAGAGCAGGAGACCAACCAAATGCTGATAAGAGAGATACAACTCTTGAAATCCAGCTCAAGCAGGCCCGCTGAGGATACTGTCACCCCCTTGCAAGCCAGAGCTTTGAACTTCAGTTCTGCAGTGTTTACTGAAGATAACAGGGGGAATATTGTGCCTAGCCATTCTCAGAATCATACTCCTGAGATTCCCTCTTCGGTCAGGGTGTCAACTGTGAGAAGTTCATGATATGCTTCAGGATATGGCTAGAATCCTTAGAATGGTAATGTGTCAAATAATAATAATACTCTTGCTACTAATGGTATTGGATCATTGCAGGATGCAGGTATGACATCAGCATTTTCTAGGGAGCTTCAGAAATTGAAGGACATGATATCCAGTGTACCTGGGGTGGTCCAGCCAATTCCAGAAGTGTCCCAAGACAGCCACAGGATATCCCGCTTTGCATATCCTATTTGTGATGCTGAAATCCCAAAAGATTTCAAACCCCCAACATGAAGCTCTATGACGGAACTACGGATCCTGAAGAGCATATTGCTCAATATAGGGAAAGGATGGAAATTAATCCTATTCCCCCAGATCTCAAGGAAGCTTGCCTCTGCAAGGGTTTTGGTTCTACCTTAACAGGATCATCCTTAAAATGGCTCTTAAACGTTCCTCCTCACTCAATTACATCATTTGTCATCTAGTGAATTTATATAATAGTCAATTTTCTTGCAGTCGAAGTTTTGAAAAACTAACCAGTGATCTCTACAGGATAACTCAAGGACCTCAAGAATCCTTGAGAGATTATGTGAACAAGTTTAGCTGGGAATCCTTAGATATCCCGCATCTTGATGTTGCAACAGCTGTGCAGGCTTTCAAGATGGGATTGCAAAAAGATTCTCAATTTTACCAGGATCTTGTAATGAATCCCTGCAGGAACCTGGACGAAGCTCGGAACAGGGCTTTAAGATATATACGACTGGAGGATGACAAAAAGATGCAAGAAAGGATGAATTCATCCACAACCTATGAGTCAACCAACAGGAAATCATAATCCTCGTATAAACCATATCGCTCTAAGCCATATGGCAGGAATGACAGCAAGAAAGTGAATGCTGTTGAAGACGAGGATCCTGAGGAGTATCATAAGTTGTCAGAATATTGTTTTTCTGTAAATATACCTGAACTGATGTATGCTATGCAGGGTTTAGGAGACAAGGCTAGGTGGCCCCGGAAGAATCAACAAAAAGCTGATTGGAAGGATAAGTCCAAAAGGTTTACCTTCCATGAGGATTTTGGACATGTTACCCAGGATTGCATTGCTCTGAGGAAAGAAATAAGCTATCTCTTAAGCAAAGGATATCTGAAGGACCTCCTGGGAAGAAAGAAGAATAAGGGTCAGGATACTGAGAAGGATCCTGAACGAGCAGCATCACCTCCTGCGGATGCCAAGATAATTAACTTCATTTCAGGAGGATCCGACATTTGCGGGACATCATATTCTGCTGCAAAAAGGCATGCAAAGGAGGCTAAGGCAGAGAGGGGAGATAAGCCAACCAGGATGTCAACCCTCACGACTGATAAAGTGATCACGTTCGATAGTGATGACAGGGATACTGTCCAGGATCCTCACCATGATGCTTTGGTCATAACTTTATATGTTGCTAACCATTTTGTGCGCAGGATACTGGTGGATAACTGCAGCTCCGTCAACATAATTCAGCTGGAGACATTGAAGAGAATGAATGTATCCCCGATGGATATTACTTCGAATTCCACTGTGCTCGTTGGGTTCAGTGGAGAATCCAGGAATACTGTGGGAGAAATAAAGTTGCATGTGTATGTTGAAGCGGTCAACTCAATGCAATGCTTTTGTGTGATGGACTCCTTATCCTGCTATAATATTATATTGGGTAGGCCGTGGATCCATGATATGAAAGCTGTACCGTCAACCTATCATCAATGCATCAAGATCCCTACTCCTTGGGGGGTAGTCAAGGTGGATAGTGATCAACAGGAGGCAAAGGAGTGTTACTCATCCTCGATGAAATCCTCAACCAAGCCTAATGCAGCATAGCAATTAAAGATGCGAGCCCAGGATATCGTGGAGGCTTCCGAGCAGGATGTAAAGAAAATTATCCTGGATCAGGATAATCCAGATATCTCGGTGCTCGTAGGAACCAATGTCCCTCACGATATTGAAAATCAGTTGACTAACTTTTTGAAATGCAGGATGTCAACATTCGCGTGGAAACACGAGGATATGACAGGTATTTCCAAGGATATTATAACTCACAAACTCGGAATTGATAGGTCTTTCAAGCCTGTCCAACAGAAACGAAGGAAGTTTGCTCCAGAACGGAACATTATCATTCAGGAAGAAGTTGAAAGATTATTAAAGAGCAAGATGATTAGGGAAGTGAAATTTTCCAAATGGTTAGCAAATGTAGTTGTGGTGCAAAAGAAAAACGGGAAATGGAGAGTTTGTGTAGATTACACAGACTTAAAAAAAGCATGTCCCAAAGACCCATTTCCTCTACCTCATATTGATTCAATGGTTGATGCTACTGCCGGCCATGAGATGTTAACCTTCATGGATGCATCCTCAGGATACCAGCAGATCCAAATGGAACCTTCAGACCAGGAGGATACTGCTTTCATGACACCAACAGGTATTTATTGTTATACTACTATGCCTTTTGGTTTAAAAAATGCAGGTGCAACATACCAAAGATTGGTGAACATGATGTTTCAAGACAAGCTGGGGGACACCATGGAGGTGTACATCGATGACATGGTAGTAAAATCTAAAAAAGCTGAGGATCACTTCCAGGATATTAAGGGAGCATTCAATATCCTGGACCAATACAACATGAAACTAAATCCTGCCAAATGCCATTTTGGACTGGGAGCAGGAAAGTTTCTAGGATACATGGTAACCAAAAGGGGCATAGAAACAAACCCGGGGCAAATTAAAGCTATCTTGGACATCAAGTCACCTTCAAATATGAAAGATGTTCAAAGATGAACAGGGCGAGTAGCAGCATTAAACAGGTTTATATCAAGACCCTCAGAAAAATGTAAGGAATTCTATGATATCCTAAAGAAGAATAAGAAATTCGAATGGGGAGAGAAGCATGAAGCAGCCTTGCAGGATTTGAAGCAGTATCTTTCAACTGCACCTCTATTACTGAAGCCTGAGGAAGGTGAACCGTTATCCCTGTATCTCGCAGTATCAGGGAATGCTGTAAGTGCTGTTCTTATAAAGGATCACGAAGGTCAGCAATATCCTGTCTATTATGTTAGCAAAGCTTATTAGATGCTGAAACTAGATATTCTCATTTAGAAAAATTAATATTAGCCTTAGTTATGGCATCAACAAAACTTAGACATTATTTTGAAACACATAGGATTCATGTTAAAACTAATTATCCTGTTAAGAATGTGCTTAGAAAACCTGAGATGTCAGGCAGGATAAGTGGTCAGTAAAATTAAGCGCCTATGATCTAGTATATGAACCTAGAAATGCCATAAAGTCTCAGGCTCTAGCTGACTTTGTGGCTGATTTCAGTAGTGATGTCCAAAGTGAAGTAGACCTAGAAGTGCAATAACTAGAAGAAACCTTAGAATCCTGGACATTATATACTGATGGTGCATCTAATGTGAGAGGTGTAGGATTGGGTATACTACTAAAATCGCCACAGGGGACATATTACCCCAGGCTATTAGGTGTGAATTTCTTGCTACTAATAATGAAGCAGAATATGAAGCCTTGATTGCAGGATTAGAATTGGCCAGGAATATGAGTATTAAAAGTTTACAAGTATTTGTTGATTCCTTGTTAATTACTAATCATTTTAATGGAACCTATGCAGTTAAAGGTGAGAAGTTAATCGAATATCTTGAAATTCTCAAAAAATTAGCAGGATATTTTGATGTTTTTACACTTGAACAGGTAACAAGAGAGGATAATGCTGAAGCGGATGCCTTGGCAAATCTAGGATCGTCAATCAGGATACCGGAGGGAACCCAAATACCAATATTACATATCCTGTATCCTGTGACGGATCTTCTCAAATCTCAATATAAGGAAGTAGTAAGTATCCAGGATCCTGATGATGAGTATCCCGAGGAGGATCCTAAGTCCTGGATGGCTCCAATCATAAGATATCTCAAGGAAGGACACATCCCGAAGGATGAGAATCCTAAGGCCTTTAAGATGAAGGTATCGCGATTCACTATTATAAATGTTGTTTTGTATAAGAAATCTCTTGCAGGACCATATCTGAGGTGTTTGGAGGATCCCAAAACTAAAGAAGTACTTCAGGATATACACGAAGGAGATTGTGGTGACCATACTGGGGGCAGGTCGTTATTCTCAAAGGTATTAAGGACAGGATACTATTGGCCAACGATGAGGAAAGATGCTACAGAATATGCTCGAAGATGTGATGCATGTCAAAGGCACAGTAATATATTACATCAGCCTGTTGAACCACTGTATCCTATTGCCTCCCCTTGGCCATTCATGAAGTGGGGAATGGATATAGTAGGAAAATTGCCTAAGGCTCCAGGAGGAAAAGTCTTTATGCTCTCAATGACTGATTATTTCTCTAAATGGGTTGAAGTTGAAGCATTTGTTCAAGTTAGAGACCAAGAAGTAGTATCCTTTATAAAAAGGAACATCCTGACCAGGTTTGGGGTACCAGCTGAGATAATTTGTGACAATGGTTCTCAATTTATAAGTAAAAGGACTATTGACTTTTGCAAGAGTTGGGGAATCAAAATTATCACGTCTAAACCGGTACATCCTTAAGCAAATGGACAAGCAGAATCCTCGAACAAGATAATTGTCAACAATTTGAAGAAAAGACTTGGAGCTAAGAAAGGAAGATGGGCAGAAGAATTACCCTTTGTTTTGTGGGCTGATAGGACGATGGTAAAAAGTGCAACTGGCCAAACTCCATTCTCCTTAGTATTTAGAGCAGAGGCAGTCATCCCGACGGAAATGGTGATACCTATAGCAAGATCCAGTCTCAAGGATCCTGAGAAGAATCCTGAAGCCCTATGTCAGGAATTGGACACTATTGATGAAATAAGAGATGCAGCAAAGCTGAGGATGGCAGCATATCAGCAGAGGATATCCAGAGCATATAACAAGAATATAAGGACTAGAAGGTTCCAGGTTGGAGATTAGGTATTAAGAAAGGCTTTTCAGAATACTACTAATCCTGCTGATGGAAAGTTAGCTCCTAAGTGGGAAGGACCCTATGAGGTTGAATCAGAATCTGGGAAAGGAGCAAACCGACTCAAGAATATGGAAGGGGATATGCTACCAAGATCCTGGAATGCTGTACACCTAAAGCTCTATTTCAAGTGAGTTTAGAGTTTAATTTCTAACTCAGGATGGTATGAATTCTATCTCTTTTAATATATTTGATATTATTTATTCTTTTGAACCCAATACTGACTTAAGCATCGGAGGGGTGTTAGCTAGGCTAACACCCACCTTAGTTAACAGTTGTTTTGCAGTATATGCTTCGGGATATAGCTCCAGGATACACACTCAGGATACTTCGAAAGACTAGAGGATTGGCCCCCTCTCTCACGTTTAAGGGATCCTGATCCCTTCACAGGTTTAAAGGTATTCACCTTTCTCCCGAATTGGGTTTAAACACCCCGCCTGGAGCGCAAGTTATCCAGGAATAGTTCAAGATAGCGGGACCAGTCCATGTAAAAGTGGCTGATAATTTCGTTATTGTTGGCTATATCCTGGATCCTAAAGGTATATGAGGATTGATCACCCTCTCTCACGAAAGGGTATTTTCATACTGTCTAAGGTTTAAAGGTTTTCACCTTTCTAAGTCTTGAAGTTTATACACTCCCGCCTGAAGTGCATGAAAGTTTGGGATTTTCCCCAGAATACTTATGGGTTTATCCCCAGAGTACTAAGTATTTATCTCTAGTACATTTCAAGGTTTATCCCCTGTAATACGAAAATTATTCAAATGATTGCAATTGATATTTCTAAGTGTTCAAAGACATAATGCACATGGGACATGCTTACTGAAGCAATTATGCAAAGCTCAAAAGATCAAGCTTGGACCCAGTCCACTAAGTGTCCCAGACTGGGGACATCTTCGTTGGAAAGGTTGTGAAAGGATTAAAGTTTGAGAATAGGGTTGCACTCTAATTCTGGTATGATCTTTCCTTTAAAAACCTTATCTAAATCCTTTAAATTTTAACGCTTATCATTATCCTGATTAGGATATGTTCTCAGGATATACTTTCAAAATATATTCTTAGAATATGTTTCAGGATATTTGGTTGGAATGTTTGGGACTTGATACTTGGATCGAAAACTAAAACTGTGTCCAAGTCAAACAAGTGTTATCGAAACAAACTTTGTAAAATAAAAATGAATTGTCCTTTTTCTTTGAAAACTTTATCTGAATTGTTTGAGTCATAAGAACCCTATTTGACGAAAGTCTTTATAGGTATGTGCGAGTATGCTGATCAAGATATTTTCATTAGAAATAATTGCACTAAGTTTGGAACATTGAAATTCAAACTAAGCAATGCATAACAAAAATTGAAAAACAACAATGGATAAGTCAAAAGAAGGTTATCTTATTAATGTAACAAAAGTTGTGCTTCTGGTTTCATCTCAAACTGAGATCCATCCACCAAAAGCACAACTGGTTTCTAACCATATTTACATAACGGTTGAAGGTTTCATCTCAAACCGAGACCCATCCACCTCCAACCATTATATTGTTCAAAATAAACGATACTGATTGATGACCAAGAGTTTCATCCTGAAACTCAGGACCCATCCACCTTTGGTCATCATATTGTTTTAAGTGCAGGAAATGTAAATTGTTTGGAAGACAGGAAATAGAAATTGTTCCAACAAATACAACCATTAAATAAAAAAAATATGGGCTCCGACCTTAGCATTAACATCCAACATCCAACATCTCCCATTTCTCTGCGTTCAAGGGGCAGCACCCTCTTCCATGACTTCATCAGCTACATCCTTTCCAGTATCCTTCTCAGTCTCACCACCAGCGCTAGTTAGCTTTTCAGTCGCCTTGGAAGACTCCTCAGCTGTAGATTTAGCAGGATGCTCTACAGGGTTACCGCCAAGACCCCTTAGCTTCGTCTCCCAGACATCGACATTCCAAGAAGGGCATTCAAAGCCCAAGGCCTTGGCTTTATAAGCCATTCTTAGCCTAGCCTGGAGAAGGGAGATGACGACGGAGCTTTTCAGGCCTTCCCGGTAAGAGGTCATATCCTGTTCATGTTGAGCCTGAGCGGCGTCGAGATGGACTTGGGCTTCGTGAGTAACTTTCTTGATGGCAGCCTGGTGTTCCTGGGTCATAGCTTTGAACTTGTCCTCGTAATGTTGAGATTTAGCAGCAGCGATCATACCTTGATCGGAAATGTTGACCTCGGCTTTCTTCAATTTGGACTCAAGCATCTTGTTGAGCCCGAAGGATTCTTCGTACAAGTGAACCAGACGTTCGAAGCCCTATAATGAAAAAGCCAGGTATTATTGTATAATAACCAAGACACCGGTTTGACATATATGCAGGATATGGAATGAGGATCTATACCTGGTTGAGAAAGGAAGTCATGAACCCGCTTGCCTCCATGAATCCATGATTCTCGTAGGGAAACGTTTCGGGAGTGATAGGCGAATCAATTTCTTTTCTCTTACGAGAACTAGAGGACCGGGGATTGGTAGCTGGCGAAGGCTTGGGGGATGATGACGGCTTTAAAACTGGTAGGCTTGGATGAAGCAATAGGTTTGGGACTTGGCTCTTTCTTGATCTGGACAGGATCGGAGTAACTGTCCAACTCCTCAAGATCGAAAACTTCTGGGATTTTGATTGGTGCTGCATAAAAGGAGAAATTCTAAATCTTTTCTATTCTTTCATTATATTATGCTAATCAATTATTTGCAGAATAACTCTTACCAGATATATCAGACGATGAATATTGGCTGGAACTCGGGAGGTGTGTGGAAAAGCTTCTGTCACCTTCCGGTAGCTGGTAAATTGCTTTGATTCTCTTTTCAGATTCTATAGTAGGAGGGGCTACTTCTTTGAAGTTCACTGCATAAAAGCCAAGTAAAAAAGTATCAGCACAAGGTATAGGCCCAAAAGGTATTTGGGGATACTCTTAAAACCCTAAACCCTACCGGTGGTTAACCACTCCACCGGAAGGCTAGCGCCCTCGTAGATGGAATCTCGCTTAACGAAGAAGAATTTTCGTTGCCATCCATCTTCGTTTTTGGTGGCTTTGAGAACAAGGGGTTTACTGGAAGTGGAAAAAAGTAAAAACCGGCTAGAACCGTGTGATCGAAGACGGTAGACGATCGGAATATCCTCGATGCAGAGGTCAGGAAAGTGAAGGTTTTTTATTTGGTTGAGAACAATCAATACCCTCCAAACCATGGGCATTGTTTTGGCAAAGCAAAGACCGGTGGTTCGAAAGAATTGCATCATGAATTCTGGAAAGGGATATCGAAGGCCTAGCGAAAAAGGACATGTCGGAAAACAAACCCAATCGGCTGACGAAACATCCGACCGAACTGACCGGTCAAATGGTCTGATAATTGCGCCGTCTGGAAAGGCGCCGAAGGCTTTCAACGTTGCGATGTCTGCGTTATCGAAGGCGTAGATCTCCTTCTCGGGGTTCTTGAGTAGGTTTTGCTGGATGAAGGTCTCCATCGATTTGCCAGTATGAGAATGGGTTCTGGTAGCCATTGGGGGTAGAATGAAGAGATTAGCAGGGAAAGAAGAAAGAATGAATAATTACCTGGAGATTCCGTTGATGATATTTGGTTTTCAAACAGAAAGAGAGAAGATATAGGGGCGTAATAGATAGCCATTGAGTGTAAACCGCGTTGGAAGTTGCCCAATGTTATCTCGATCGTCGCCTCAACTTAATAACTTCGATTTAGGAGATAAGTTTTAAATATATCCGTTGGAATTGGTATACCAACAGGTATATTTTGGGGACAATTGTTATGGGTGGTTTTCTATTCATATATCCTGAATAATATTCTGACTATGTTTCTTTTGTTGTGATCAGGATACCGGATCAGGATATTGGTAACATCCTGATGCAATATCCTGGTAGTAACTACTTAACTCACGTGCAGATTAAATGGTGCAAGTCTATAACGTTCAAGTGGACTTCTTCTCCGCAAGACTCGGGCAAATCTGTTAGATTATGGACGTTGAAGCCGGAAGACATGGACTACAACGTTCACATATGGAATATTCGTTAAACCCCGGAATAATAGGATAGTTAGTTAGTTTCTTTTACTATAAAAAGGATTGATCGAATCAGATTAGAACACACAATCTCTCGTACACTCTTTCTCTCTAGCTGCAAACACTCACAACACACTTACACTTAATCACATTGTAACACTTAGTTGATCCGCATCATATCCTGCACTGTATCCTGATATTTGAAGCAATAAGAAGAACAAGGCAGCTGCGATTGTCAGCTCTCGAGGTTTTATGCCGGCGATCTAGATTGATCAAGGGCTTTCCTCGTACATCCTGTGTCACCCTTTACATTTTTGCTCATTGTTTGATTGTAGATACAACTCGATATCCTGAGCCGTATCCTGAAAACTGTTTTTACAAAAAACTTAATCAACATATTTCCAATACACATTCTTAGCACACTACCTCACTTAACTAATTTGATCACTTAATTGCTTCGGTAATTTTTTACCAAAACAACAGGTATTTATTGTTATACTGCTATGCCATTCGGATTGAAAAATGCAGGTGCAACATACCAAAGATTGGTGAACATGATGTTTAAAGACAGACTGGGGGACACCATGGAGGTGTACATTGATGATATGGTGGTAAAGTCCAAAAAGGCCGACGATCATCTCCGGGATATTGAAGGAGCATTTGATATCCTGGATCAGTGTATAACATGAAGCTAAATCCTGCCAAGTGCCATTTTGGAGTGGGGGCAGGAAAGTTTTTAGGATATATGGTGACTAAAAGGGGGATAGAAGCAAGCCCGGAACAGATCAAAGCTATCCTGGATATCAAATCACCATCCAACTTGAAAGATGTGCAAAGATTAACAGGACGAGTAGCGGCATTAAACAGGTTTATATCAATATCCTCAGAGAAATGCAAGGAATTCTTCGATATCCTGAAGAAAAATAAGAAATTCGAGTGGGGAGAGAAGCATGAAGCAGCCCTGCAGGAGTTAAAGCAATATCTTTCAACTGCACCTTTATTGATGAAGCCCAAGGATGGTGAACCATTATCCCTGTATCTTGTAGTATCAGGGAATGCAGTAAGTGTTGTTTTGGTAAAGGATCATGAAGGTCAGCAGTATCCTGTTTATTATGTTAGCAAAAGTTTATTAGATGCTGAAACTAGATATTCACACTTAGAAAAATTGATATTGGCCCTAGTTATGGCATCAACTAAGCTTAGACATTATTTTGAAACACATAGGATTCATGTTAAAACTAATTATCCTGTTAAAAATGTGCTTAGAAAACCTGAGATGTCAGGTAGAATGGCTAAGTGGTCAGTAAAATTAAGTGCCTATGATCTAGTATATGAAACTAGAAATGCTGTAAAGTCTCAGGCTCAAGCAGACTTTGTGGCTGATTTCAGTAGTGATATCCAAAGTGAAGTAGACCTAGAAGTGCAATAACTAGAAGAAACCTTAGAATCCTGGACATTATATACTGATGGTGCATCTAATGTGAGAGGTGTAGGATTGGGTATACTACTAAAATCGCCACAGGGGAACATATTACCCCAGGCTATTAGATGTGAATTTCCTGCCACTAATAATGAAGCAGAATATGAAGCTTTGATTGCAGGATTAGAGTTGGCCAGGAATATGAATATTAAGAATTTGCAAGTATATGTTGATTCCTTTTTAATTACTAACCATTTTAATGGATCCTATGCCGTCAAAGGTGAAAGGTTAATCGAGAATCTTGAAATTCTTAAAAAATTAGCAGGATATTTCGATGTTTTTTCACTTTAACAGGTACCAAGAGAGGATAATGTTGAAGCTGATGCCTTGGCAAACTTAGGATCATCAGTCAGAATACCAAAAGGAACTCAGATACCAATACTACATATCCTATATCCTGCAGTGGATCTTTTCAAATCCCAGGATAAGGAAGTAGCAAGTATCCGGGATCCTGATGATGAGTATCCTGAGGAGAATCCTAAGTCTTGGAAGACCCCAATCATGAAATATCTCAAAGAAGGACGCATCCCAAAGGATGAGAATCCTAAGGCTTTCAGGATGAAGGTATCTCGGTTCACTATTATAAATACTGTTTTATATAAGACGTCTCTTGCAGGACCATACCTGAGGTGATTGGAGGACCCCGAAACTAAGGAAGTACTTCAGGATATACACGAAGGGGATTGTGGCAACCATACTGGGGGTAGATCGTTATTCTCGAAGGTATTAAGAACATGATATTATTAGCCGACGATGAGGAAAGATGTTGTAGAATATGCTCGAAGATGTGATGCGTGTCAAAGGCACAGCAATATACTACATCAACCTGCTGAACCACTATATCCTATTGCTTCCCCTTGGCCATTCATGAAATGGGGTATGGACATAGTGGGAAAGTTTCCAAAAGCTCTAGGAGGAATGGTTTTCATGTTGGCAATGACAGATTATTTCTCCAAGTGGGTTGAAGCTGAGGCATTTGTTCAAGTCAGGGATCAAGAAGTAGTATCCTTCATAAAGAGGAATATCCTGACTAGGTTTGGGATACCAGCTGAGATAATCTGTGACAATGGTTCTCAGTTTATCAATAAAAGGACTACTGATTTTTGCAAGAATTGGGGAATCAAAGTGATCACATCTACTCCGGTACATCCTCGAGCAAATGGGCAGGCAGAATCCTCAAATAAGATAATAGTCAACAATTTGAAGAAAAGATTCGGAGCTAAGAAAGGAAGATGGGCAGAAGAATTACCCTTTGTTTTATGGGCTGATAGGACAACAGTAAAAAGTGCAATAGGGTAAACCCTATTTTCCTTAGTATTTGGAGTAGAAGCAGTGATCCCAACAGAGATGGTGATACCTACAGCAAGATCCACCTTCCGGGATCCTGAAAAGAATCTTGAAGCTCTATGCCAAGAATTGGATACTGTCGATGAGACAAGGGATGCGGCAAGGTTAAGGATGGCAGCATACCAACAGAGGATATCTAGAGCATATAACAAGAACCTAAGGACTAGAAGGTTTCAAGTTAGAGATTAGGTATTAAGGAAAGCTTTTCAGAACACTACTAACCCTGCTGATGGAAAATTAGCTCCGAAATGGGAAGGACCATATGAGATTGAATCGAAATCTGGAAAATGAGCATACAGGCTTAAGAATATGGAGGGGGATATATTGCCAAGATCCTGGAATGCTATACACCTTAAAGCCTATTTCAAGTGAGTTTAGAATCTAATTTCTAACTCAGGGTGGTATGAATTCTATCTCTTTTAAATTTATTTGATTTTATTTACTCTTTTGAACCCAATACTGACTTAAGCATCGGAGGGGTGTTAGCCAAGCTAACGCCCACCTTAGTTTGAAGGTGTTTTACAGAATATGCTTCGGGATATAGCTCCAGGATATATACTCAGGAATGAAAGATTAGAGGATTGGCCCCTCTCTCACGTTTAAGGGATCCTGATCCCTTCAAAGGTTTAAAGGTATTCGCCTTTCTCTCGAATTGGGTTTAAACACCCCGCCTGGAGAGCGTAAGTTATCCAAGAATAGTTCAAGATAGCGGGACCAATTCATGTAAAAGTGGCTGACAATTTCGTTATTGTTGGCTATATCGTGGATCCTTAAGGTATATGAGGATTGATCACCCTCTCTCACGAAAGAGTATTTTCATACTCTCTAAGGTTTAAAGGTTTTCACCTTTCTAAGTCTTGGAGTTTATACACTCCCGCCTGTAGCGCACGAAAATTTGGGATTTTCCCCAGTATACTTAGGGTTTACCCCCAGAATGTTGAGGATCTATCTCCAGAATATTTAGGGTTTATCCCCTGTAATATTAAAATTATGTACAAGTACAACAACGGTTGTGATCAAATTGATGCACAAAGATTCCTAAGTATTTAAAAACAACATGCACAGGGGACATTCCTCTCAAGGCATTGTGAAGAAGGATCAAGTTTGGACTTGGTTTACTAAGTTTCCCAGACTGGGGACATCTTCGATGGAAAGGTTGCTAAAGGATTGAAGTTTAAGGGTTGAGATATATTTCTGGTATGGTCTCTCCTTTTTGTTCTTTAAAAAGCCTTATTCAAATTATCTAAGTTTTTTAAACCGTGTTTGACAAAAGTCTTGATGGAATATTTATGAGTATCCTGACCAGGATATACTCTCAAGATATTCGGTCAGAATATTTGGAATATTGTATTAAGACTAAAAATAGAAACTACATTCAAATCAAACAACACATAACAAGCTTTGCAAAATAAGAATGAAAAACAATGAATAAGGCCAAAAAAGATTAGTTTATTATTAACATTGCAAAAGGTTGTGCTTTTGGTTTCATCTCAAACTGAGACCCATCCACCAAAAGCACAATTAGTTTTTAACCATATCTACTTAACAGTTGAAGGTTTCGTCTTGAAACCCAAGACCCATCCGCCTCCAACTGTTATATTGTTCAAAATAAAGCATACTAATAATTGATGACCAAGGGCTTCGTCCTGAAACTCAGGATCCCTCCACCTTTGGCCATCATATTGTCTAAGTGCAGGAAAGTAAATTGTTTAACAGACAGGAAAGTAAATTGTTTGATAATAACCACAACCATCAGAAATTAAAAAAGTGGGCTCCGGCCTAGGCATGAATATCCATCATCGCCCACTTCGCTGCTTTCAAGGAGCAGCACCTTCTTCAACCACAGCATCTCCTCCAGCACTCGCACCAGCATCACTGTCAGGATTCTCCTCAGCATCGCCACCAGCGTTAGCCGCTTCCTCTGCCGCCTTGGAAAGCTCCTCACCCACAGGCTTAGCAGGATACTCCACAGGATTACCCCCGAGATCCTTTAATTTCGCCTCCCAAGCCTTAACATTCCAGGAAGGGCATTCAAGGCCCATGGCTTTGGCCTCATAAGCCATCTTTAACCTGGCTTGAAGGAGGGAAATTACAACATATCCTTTGAGGCCTTCTCGGTAAGTGTTCATATCCTGCTGGTATTGAAGATGGGCGGCATCTAGCTTGGCTTGAGCATCCTAGTTAGCCTTGTTGAGAGCGGCCCGGTGTTCCTGGATCATCGCCTTGTATTTGTCCTCATAATGCTGTGACTTGGCGGGGGCAATTGCTGCTTGGTCTGCGACAGTGGTCTCTGCCTTCTTTAGTTTGCTCTCTAGCATCTTGTTCAAACCACATGTGTCCTCATAAAGGAACACTAGCCACTCAAGACCCTGCATTCGGAGGAACAGGTATCAATATATGAGTATATATATTCAGTATATATGTGCAGGATATAGAATAAGGATACTAACCTGATTGAGGAAGCCGGTCATGAATTTGCTGGACTCTGTAAACCCATTATTCTCGAATGGGAATACGTCGGAGGAAGCAGGAGAATCTGGTTCCTTCCTCTTACGGGAGCTAGGACCACGAGACTTGGAGGCTGTAGAAGGTTTGGGAGCAGTGGTGGTTTTCGAACTGGTGGGTTTCGACGTGACTGCTGGTTTAGGGTTAGTTTCTTGCTTGACTTGCACAGGGCCGGAATAACTATCCAACTCCTCAAGTTCGAAGCCTTCAAGATTTACGACTGGCACTACATAAAAGGGAGAAATACTTAACTTTTGAAAACTTGTAAACTGTAATCTAATCTATATAAATGTACTTACCAGACATCTCGGAACCTGATCTTTGACTTAAACTTGTGAAGGACAGGGAAAAGGTTCTCTCACTCTCGGGGAGTCGGTAGATATCCTTGATCCTTTGCTCTGATTCTGCACATGGAGGGGCTAGCTCTTTGAAATTTGCTGCATAAGAAACAAAGATATCAGTTTAGGATATAGTTTCAGGATATATTTGCGGATATTCCTAAAACCCTAAATCCTACCAGAAGTTAACCACTTCACCGGCAGGTCAAAACCCTTAGCGATGGAATCCCTTTTTACAAAAAAAGAACTTTCTTTGCCACTTATCCTCATTCTTTGTAGCCTTGAGGATAAGGGGATTTTTGGAAGTTGAAAAAAAGAAGAAAACAGCTGTTGTCGTGAGAATGAAGACGATATGCAACAGGAAGATCCTCGATACAGAGATCAGGAATGTGACGAGACTTGATCTGGTCCAAGGTAACTAGCACACGCTAGACCATAGGCATGGTCTGGGCATAACTAAGGCCGGTGAGTTCAAAGAAACGGGAAATAAAGGCTGGAAAAGGATACCAGAGTCCTATGGAAAAAGGGTAAGCCAGGAAACACACCCTGTTGGATCGAGTTTGTGACCCTAAATAGTCAGTAAAGGCAGTTCATCTTCATTTACTAAGGCGGAATCAAAGTAAACAAAGTCACACAGCTTGTTTCCTTTTCAATTCTTCTCTATTACTGATTTACGAGTCTTTACAATGATTTCTGATGAAATTTTGGCAGCACCTCGACTCACATACACAATCAGGTTCGCTTCAAATGACACGGCACACCACTATATATAGACATGGCTAGTTCGCTTGAGATAACACAGTTCGGTTTCAAGCGAACTCACATGATATGGTTTCGCTTGAATATGACATGATGTCATTTCAAGCGAACTCATCTATATTAACATATAAAACCCTAAATTTCTATCCTATTGTGTGCTCGTTCATTCTATCTAGACATAAGACTCGATTAAGACGTAGTCAGCAAACATTCAGTGCACCAACAGACTCCCCCTTGGATGTTGACGAAGTCTTCGGCGTCGAGTCTTTAGTCTTAGTCTTTCTCCAAATTTTGTCTTCTCATTGCAAAAACTCTCTCTTCACAGGTTCAGGAACTCAACCTAGCTCCATTAATCTCCCCTTTGACTGTTGATCCAGAATTCTTACTCCCCCTTTCGCAGACTCCCCCTCTCGATCAGCTAGGGCTCAAATTCTGGTTCAAACTTTTGTCATTTTCATTGCCATGGGGATTCTTGTTACCTGCACAATCTCTACCTAAATATAAGATATATGATAATAATAATTTCAATTCAAAACTTACCATTCAACCACAATTTATAGTCTATCCAGTGTTTAGAAATCTACTTAAGTATTCAGGTCCAAGTTAATGACCCTGATTACTCAATTAATCTACCAAGTCCAACTTAATGACCTTGGCTGATCAAAGATAAATCACACTGACACTTTGTTTAACCAATTTCTGAAAATTTACAAGTTTCAAATTAATAAACTTGCGTTAACTTTTCAACTTTCACAAACTTATCATGTTTAGCTCCAAACTCATCCTCCAGTCCATAAACTTCCTGCATCTGCTTCAAATTGTGAATCTGAAGATCAACTCTCCACTTTGGTTTGTCAAAAATAAAGCAGAAATGTAAAATCTTTTTGGATTTTGAATAAAGCTTCTAAACTAGAAATGAAATACAGAACTAAAATGCAATAAAAGTAAACTATTTACAAACATATTTTTGTTTAAGCGTGTTAGGGAATCATATCAGCTATTCGACAAGTCACAAGTACCATTAAGCTTCAATTACTTACTCAGAATTAAACAATTCGCTTAGATTGTCGATATACTGATCCACTTTAAATTCTCACACACATTTCAATCTGTCCATGATACGGATTTAGTGTTTTAGAGACTTAAACTTATACGTGTGTCCCACCTCTTGAATATACTCTCGTATCCAGATCCCAATATTCAGTCTTACAGGTGAGTATACCACAGATGATATCTGTAAGGAAATAAATTATGATCGAAACCATGAGAGCTCAGGTCAGAACTACCGTTCAGCAGAGAGATCACGAATCGACTTGGGTGTGTCCCCTTTAGAGGATCTTTTTTTACAACAGCATTGATTAGCAATTTTATTGTCTTCATCATTTATGCTGAGGGTGATGCTATGTTTCAAGCATTGCAGAAAGTATTATTCGAGGACTAGGTCAGAACTTCCATTCAGCAGAAGTCCCGGAATAATACCCCAGATATCACTGAGTATAAAGACCTAGTATATCAGAAAAAGGAATCTTTCAAACAAGATTTCAGGGGTTACCTATATATCCAAGTAGTGTTCCCCACGAAATAAGCAAGTAAAAATTTAGATTTATATCCCGAACAAATCTACTAAATGTGCAAAAACCTATCGGCACATCATCAGCTAGACTGTTTAACCTTTTAAACATTACATTTCTTTAGCATACCGTAACTGTCAAGCCGATGTACTATCATTTTCCCTTTTTACACAAGCTCTTTTCTGGTTTTCTATTGTTTTTGGATTTTGAAAATATCTCATGTTTTTGTATTTTTGTCATTTTTTTAATGTTTTTGTATTTTTCTTAAAATATTACCCTATCTCCCCCTAAATACCAAAACAGGTAAAAAATCGACAAACCATTGCAGATTGCTTCTCAACATCATCTACAATGTCTCCTTCATCAACGCCAATAATCTCCTCCATCACCGATAAAAGCTTCATACCGTTCAATTTTAGCAAATATTGAAAACGAGTTTTATCAAACGCTTTGGTATGTAAATAAGCTTTTTGCTCGTCAGTGTGGATTTTCTCAATTCGTATCAACTTCTTCTCGAAACAATCTCGGATGAAGTGATGACGAATTTCAATATGTTTGGTTTTAGCGTGATGTACTGGATTTTTAGTAATGTTAATCGCTGCCTCATTATCAACAAAGATAGGGGTGTTTAGAAATTGCAAACCATAGTCGCGCATCTATTGCTGGATCCACAAGATCTGTGAGCAGCAACTGCTAGCAGATACATACTCCGCTTCACATGTGGATAAAGCCACAGAGGTTTGCTTTTTGCATTGCCAGGTAACCAATCTTGGTCTGAAAAACTGGCACCCTGCTGTTGTTGATTTAGCATTAACTTTGCAGCATCCGAAATCTGAATCGGAATATCCTTCGAGCATGAAATCGCCTTCTCTTGGATACCACAACCCCAATGATGGAGTTCCTTTCAGGTAACGTAAAATCCTTTTCACAATAATCATATGCGAAGCTCTAGGATTAGACTGAAATCTTGCTGCGAGGCAGGTTTGATACATAATATCGGGTCTTGAAGCTGTCAAATACATCAGCGATCCGATCATGGAACGATACATCGTTTCATCTACCTTCTCTCCGGTGAGATCAGGGTTTATCCCATGATTCGTTGCTAATGGGGTGGAGGCTGGAGTAGAACCTGACATCCCGAATTTCTCCAAGATATCATGAACGTACTTCGTTTGATGTATGAAAATTCCCTTAGGCAATTGATCAACCTGAAGTCCCAAAAAGAATTTCATCTCACCCATCGATGACATTTCGAATTTCTGCTTCATAACTCTTTCGAAATCTTTGCACAAATTTTCATTTGTTGACCCAAATATGATGTCGTCCACATATATTTGAACTATCAGAAGATGTCCGTCGACCTCTTTGGTAAAGAGAGTGGCATCCACTTTTCCACGAATAAAACTGTTGGCTAGTAGGTGTTGAGACAATGTCTCGTACCAAGCTCTCAGGGCCTGGTGTAAACCATACAGCGCTTTGTCTAGCAAATAGACCTTGTCTTTGTGGAGTGGATCGGTGAAGCCCGGTGGCTGACCGACATATACCTCCTCTTTTACCTTCCCATAGAGAAACGCCGATTTAACATCTAACTGATATACTTTGAAGTTTTTCCAAGACACAAATGCCAGGAATATTCTGATAGCTTCAAGTCTAGCAACCGGAGCATATACTTCGGTAAAATCTATACCCTCCTGCTGACTGAAACCCTGGACTACGAGTCGAGCTTTGTTACGAACCACAACTCCTCTATCGTCTCTCTTACACTTGAACACCCACTTGGTGTTTATCTTCCTCTGACCATCAGGCAAGTCTACTAACTTCCACACTCCCAACTTCTCAAACTGACTCAGCTCCTCTTGCATAGCATTGACCCAAGAATCTTCAGTTAGCGCCTCTTTGTATGTTCGCGGTTCAATCTGCGAAATAAAACAACTTAGTGAAAACTCAGTTTGTAAAGGTGCTACTGTAGAATAAAAACAAGTAAGTCCTTGGTCAATTTGTCTTCGTGTGCGAACGCCTGTTTGCAATTCTCCAATGATCAATTCCTCTGGATGACTTCGCCTGAAACATCTACCTCACCTTCCAGATTAGTAACATTCTGATTTGCACCTTGTTCACTGACTGGGTTTGTTTGACTTGAACTCTGAATTTGCTCCCCCTCAGAATCTGAATCACCATGATCAAATATTGGCATGTTCTCAGATTCTTAATTATCATTCTGTATCGACTGATTATCTTGAGCAACTTCATTTTGTTGGACATCATCATGTTCACCAGCATTGCTTGGACCTGCTTCATCATCATTCAAAGCTTGTCGTGGTCGTCTTAAATACTCAGCTGGAAACCTTTCCTGCGATTCTTCATACTCTCTCAGAATATCCAACTCGTCAAAGAAATCTTCTTCTTCTTCTTTTTCTTCTTCCATGTCAAACGAATCCCACAAAGTGTCATAATGAAAACGCCATGAATCTCCAGGATTCTGCGGTGGCATTGTGTAACCTTGACACTCAACATTCTGTGCTTCAATAATCTGCTTCAAGCTTGGAATAAACACTCGTTTCCGAGGACTTGAATATCCCACAAAAATTCCTTCAATGCTTTTTGCACCAAACTTTCCAAAAGGTTCCAGAACAGTACAAGGAGACCCAAACGGTTCTAAATACTTCAGATTCGGTTTGCGGTTATTGATCAGCTCGAAACATGTCTTGTTAAATTTCTTTACAGTGAGAACCCGATTGAGCGTATAGCATGCGGCGGAAACTGCTTCTGCCCAAAAATTTATCGTTAGCTTTGAATCAGCGAGCATCGTCCTGGCCGTTTCGATTAGCGTCCTGTTTTTACGTTCTGCAACTCCATTCTGCTGCGGAGTGTACGGAGCACTAAATTCATGCAATATACCTCTTTCATCACAATATTCTTCCATCTTGTTATTCTTGAACTCAGTACCATTATCACTTCTAATTCTTTTGATACGCCTTTGGTACAAGTTTTCAATTTTCTTGAACAACGCCATCAAACTATCAAACGTTTCATCTTTCGACTTTAAGAATACGAAAATCTGGAATAATCATCAGTAACCACAAGACAGTAGAGATCTCCTGTAATACTTTTGACGTTTACTGGACCAAACAAATCCATATGTAGTCTCTCTAACGGTCTGGAAACTGAATTGACTTGCTTTTTAGGGTGTGACTTTTTCTTCTGCTTTCCTTTGATGCAGCTAATTCACTCATCTTCCAGATGAAAACCTTTGACATGAACACCTATAACCAAATCATTATGCACCAGGTGATTCATTTTCCTCAAGTGAATATGACCCATCTTCCTGTGCCACAGCTTCGACTCCTTCTCCGTTGCTTTTGACATAAAACAGTGTGCCTGACTTGTTATAGTAGTTGCTACACTCATGTCCAATACATACAGATCATTCACTCTAGGCGCTCTCATGATAATCCATTCTTCAGGAACAACAAATCCTGGTTTCAAGATCAAACATTCTTTGTCTGTAAAGTGCGTTGTATACATATGATCACAAATCTGAGAGATACTTAGAAGATTATTTTCAAGCTCGGCAATGTAGTTAACTCTTTCAAACGTAACAATCCCATTGGATAACGTTCTTTCACCAACAATTCTACCACCTTGGTTTCCTGCGAATCCCACATAACCACCATTGAAATTTCTAACATCGTACAACAATGCAGTCTTCCCTGTCATATGTCGAGACGCTCCACTATCCATAATCCATCATGAGATAGCTCTCGGAAGTTCCTGCACATATCACAAATTGATTTAAAAACACATTTTAATAAAGATGCCGATTCATGCTTCACAATTACAAACTAGGAAGCTCCGACAAGTCCAAAAAAAATTTAGTGAGATTTTGATGCTACCCAAGCCTCTTTCGACTCAGGTAACTGGACTTTAATGTGCGATTTTGTAGTGTAAAGTGGCAGAAAATTTTTATCATTCATCTTTAAACTTTCCTCAGATCCAACTTCAACCTTTTTGTATAAGAAAAACTCATATATCTTAAGTTGACCGGTTGGTTTATTTTTCTTTTGAACATTCTTCTTCTCTGGTGGAGTAGAAGATTGTTTCTCCAATTGTTCATAATAATCCAAAGGAACATTCATCTTTACCGGAATAGTAGAAGACGATTGTTTTTCTAATTCTGAAACCTTTGGTTTAGATGAACTTTCTTTCTTGTCAACCACTTTTGGCTTCCATGTTTGTTGAGATGATACAACCCGTTTGTAAAACTTGTCATTTTTAGTTACCACATTCTTAACAGGTTCAATTTTGACTTTTGTTTTCTCATTTTCAAAATTTTCTCAACAACCATTGGAACTTTGCCTTTTGAATCAACCTTCTTCTTTTGACTCTCAACAACTTCAGTCTTAGGCTTGATGTTGGTGCAATTTCTTGCAATGTGACCAACTTTGTTGCATCTAAAACATGTACGAGTATCAACTACTCGACTTGTGCCTTCAGACTGAGGTTGTGAGGCCCTCTTCTCAAAAAACTCTTCATTTGATTTCGAAAAAATATTTTTCTCTTCATCAGATAGTGAACTTGAACTGTTCACAAACACTTTCTTCTCAGCAAACTTCTTGTTTTGAAAATTCTTTCTTTGATAGTTCTTACCACCCTGATATCCACCTGACCATTTGTTTCTATTGTTGTTATAAAAACGTGGTGGAACAACAGGTTTCTTATAGTAAGCTCTATCTTTCTCAAAATTCATTTGCCTTTTTGTTTGTTTTAAACTTTTTACTTCAGACAAATCGATTTCAACCATTTTGAACACATTTATCAATTTTGAAACATTTACATTCTCCAAAGGAAACTCAGAATCCGAATACAACTTATCAGATCCCTACATCTTGTACATGACAAGAGTAGGTTCATCATTTAAGTTGTTTTTGGACTTTTGTTTTGGAATGTATTTGTCCAAGAAACATCCATCATCTTCAGCTGAATCACTTTCAGATATCAAAACACTTTCAGCTGTGCTTTTAACAATCTCTGTCTGAACACTATCATCAGATGATGATGAAGAAAATGTCACATCAATTGAATCAGGAAGTTTCACTTCATTTTCATCTTCAAGATTAACCAACCCAGATTGCTTTTTCGAATAATTGTCTAGAACTGGTGGTGGAACTTGATGAAAACCCACCCCGGTTCCATCACAGTATACATCTTCGCCTGCTTTGTTTTTCCCGATGGGTTTGGGAACAATGTGTTGCAAAACAAAGCTTGCAGAGCTGTAACTGTTCAATTTCAAATTTATACACTCATTCTCAATCTTAGCTTCTTCAAATTGAAGTTTCAATTTAGCAATCTCATCCAATTGTTTGTTGATTAATTCTTCTTTAATTCTCAAAACACATTGCAATTGGCAATTTTCTTTGTATGTTTTACCGTTTCTATCATCATTATCTTTAACCGTGCTTTTAAGCTTCTCAAATTTTTCAGTAATCTGACGATTTTCAAGAACTAACCTTTCATTTTCTTTCCTAATCTTTTCTTGATCAATTTTATCATTTTCAATTTTGTTAGTTAATTCTTTTAATCGTTCAGTTGAAGCTTTCAACATTTTATCACGGTCAAGGATTTGATCCTCAACACTTCTGACTCTAGCAGTCAGATCATCAATCTTCTTACCTTTGAGATAAGTGTTTGTACTACAAACTTTGCATTCTTTGATGCAATTTTTGCAGTCAACATCATCACTGACTTTCTTACCTGACTCAGTTGTTGACGCGTTTGAACTGACCTTGCTTTTGGACTCAAAGACAGATTTAGAGTCTACCTCAAGTGCCTTAGCAGCCAGCACCTTGTCAGCCATCTTTCCCATGTTTTCAGCATTCAACTTTTGAGTCGTGTCAATGATTCCGGTGTCAATCTTCTTTGATTTCTCTTCCTTCTCTTTCTCTTCTTTGTCTTCTCCGCTTCCCCACCATTTTCTTTGCCAGTAATCATCTTCATCTTTCATTTCTTTAATTATGGTTTCCATATCAAGAGTGTTATAACAGCAATGTTTCCCTGGGGATCAAGATAACATTCTCTGTCTGGATCCCATCTATTTGCTCTTTTTGCTTCAAGATAGATACCATATATTCTGATCATTTTGTTCTGAGCTATCAGCTTTCTGTGACCATACTTCTGTTCTTCAGTTCTGTTGTCTTTCCAAGGAACAGGTTCAGATTTTGCCATGAATGCATATCCAACCGCATCCTCCTCAAGTAACAACTCACTCCAGTCGAAACCTTCATCGTCATGAATCACCGCAAGAGCTCTGGATTTCTCTTTGTTATCCTCAAGCTGTTTCATCCTTGGCGGTTCTGATTTATTCTGATGATAAATCGCCTTCTTGTAGTAATCTTCTCTGAACGGGTTTTCAGACTCATCAGCATACGCGTTTCGACATTCGCGCTTAAAGTGACCTTTCTGTTTACACTTAAAGCATGTCACTTTAGACTTGTCAAAGCCCAACTTGGTAGATGGACCACCAATAGACTTTCTTCCTGTAATCTCCATGAAACGCTGTGCCCGACGAACTGCACTGGCCATACACCACCTTATGTCAATCAGTTCCATCTCCTCAGGATCTATCTGATCGTAATCTTCTTTCGTTAGGTTGGTGTTGCCAATCTTCCCTGCCACAAGACTTTCATATGATTCCAGCACCAACGCTAGAAAAACCATCTGTTGTTTAGCAGACTCCTCGCTGAAATTCTGAGCATTCTTTAAGTCTACAGCGATATTGCATTGAAATAGGTTCTTTGCATCAGATTGGCTTGAATGTGACGAAGAACTACTGTGAAATCCACTGCTTTGACTCTCTTTGATTGATGTGTTGGAATTCTCAGCAGTAAATGCAGTCTTGGGAGATGTATTCTTTGGCATCATGCTTTTTGGATAATACAAATCCAAGTTCTGTTGATAAGATGAATGATTGACTTTGTGTGTTTTCCTTAACTCCAGCTCGTGACTCTCTAGTCTTTCAATCAACAAATCTACAGTCAACACTTCTGGCGGCTTGATAGTGTTCTTCAACATTAAGGCATAATATTTCCAATCCATCTCATCTGGCAATGAATCAAACAATTTGTCGACTAGCTCTTCTTGAGAATAGAAAATTTCATGTCTCGCCAGATCCAGCTTTAGATGCCCAAACCTCTCAATCATTTTACAAACTGATTCATTCTTTAAACACCCAAACAAATCAAACTCTTTTCTAAGTAGTTTCTTTTTGTTTTTCACTATTTCTTCACTTCCTAAACATTTGATTCTCAACTTATTCCAGAGATCTTTAGCACTAGTGTATTCGATCAAAGATATTATATCTTCTCGAACAGATTGAAACAGCAACGCAATACATTTTTGCTCAGCAACAAACGATTCTATTTCGTCAGGTGATGTTAAGCTTTCACCATTTTTGCCTCCATCATTGTATCCATTCTTTAGACTCTTCCAGCTAGGATAAGCAAAAGCCCTCAACCAATCGTCAAACTTCTTGGCCCACCGACTGTACTCTTCGATAGCCATCAACTTCGGGGGTTTGTTATATGTTCCAAATGCGCTTTCAACTTCCAAAGCATCCGATAACTTTTTCTTTGTATTTGGCGTGTTCTCATTAGTGTTGTTCGAAGAAGTATCGTCTCCAGAATTTCCAGCAAAAGCATACATATCGCTAAACGGATTCATGAACAGATCATCCATCTTGTACGTACCTGAAAAATCAGCAAACAATTAGAAATTTCTTGATTTTGAAAAATACAGATTCAAGCGAAAACACTTGAAGCGAAATAGCTTTAAGTAGAATCAGCAACTTTCAAGCGAAAACAGGTAATACAATTTCAAGCGAACTCAGATAATACAAGTTCAAGCGAACCCAACTTGAAGCGAACTTGAAGCGAAATCAAACTACTTGAATCGAAACCCCTTAATTCACTTGAGTTTTCAAGCGAAACCTCAACTCAAGCGAACTGAGACTACATTTTCAAGCGAAAGGTGATTTTCAAGCGAGATCACCTATGAATTTCAAGCGAAATGTGTTTTTCAAGCGATAACACCTATGTATTTCAAGCGAGAATACCTATGACGTCATCTTTTCACGAACATTTTCAAGCGAACATATGATTTTGATCAATTTTAAGCCGTATTTTAGTCCGATACTTTCAAGGATTAGTTAATACTCTATTTCACTTGATATTGTAACACCCCGAAAAATATAAAACTTTATATTAGAATTTTAAAGTATAATAAATGAGAATTTACTAACTAGGAATTTTAACCTAGTTAGTTACAAGTCTAGAAATAGCTTATAAATAGGGTTAAAAACAACTAAACTATAAGTTGAACAAAATGGAGGGGCCAAAGTTGTAAGAATTGAAACTATCTTATTAATTTTGAATAAAAATCAAAACCAAACACCCATTAAGGATGTCTGGTCGATTAGAACAAGCAGGGGGCGACACCCCCACTCTCAAACCCTAAAATTCTACTTAAACTCAAATTGGAGGTGCAAATCTGGTCCAAACGAAAATCCGAGCTTAGAATCGTGATCCTCATCGCAAGAGGATTACAAGGTATGTAAAATTTAATGAAAACTCTTAACTTGAAATTCTCATGAATTGGGAAAAATCTGAAATTCTAGTTGCATGTGTGTATTATGATGATTAGGAACAACTATAGTGTCTAGGGACAAAACCCTAGACAAATAGAAGTTGAAATCATAAGAAAATTTGGTGAATCCATGAACACCAATGTAGGTGATTAGTAGGTTATGTGTAATTTGATGAATACTAGGAAATAGATTGTTAATCTAGTGTAATTTGACAATTTTGAAGTGATTCCAGAAAATTTGAAGTTATCAATCATGTAAAAAGGTTGAATGATGTGAAATTAGGGCTAAATAATAAACTAGAGATTTGATGTTTAAACATGTAAAAATCTGCCCATGAAGTGTTTGTTGAAATGCCTCTATGAAGGCTTAAAACTGAAATTCCAAGTTTAAACGCATAATCATGATGTTTTGGTGTATTATGCGAATTATGATTTAAAGAGAGTTCTAAACACATCATAAATGAACTCTATAGGAACGGGCGCAGGAGTGTCAAGCGGACAAGCGGGTGGCGAACCATGTTTGAAAGGCTTACTTTGAAGGTATGTAACTTGACCTGTTACGTTAAGTAAATGTTGATGATTATAATATGCGTAGTTGAATTTTAGAATAAGGGTTGTTTTGAATTAAAGCGGTGATGTCGCTATATTTAATGATTGGTCAAAATTTGTTGGAACTCGTTGGTAGTCGTCATATGGGAGGATTCCTTAGACGAGCCAAACGGGTCGAATAATCAAATAAAGCATGGTTAATGCTCCGAAATATGATTGATTGATCTTTGATATTGGTTCATATGTAACATATTAGAAATACGAGAATTTAATGTATTGGTATGTTAGAAAAGCGAAATCCGAGAATTGGGTTTGAGTGTAATGAACAAAACAAACAAAAGATGGATTTCCAGGGACTACCGTAAGTTACGGTAGTACCGTAACTTACGGTAGAGGTCAGGAGCTTACGGTGGTTTACCCCTGTTTTACGGTAGACAGAAACTTCCAGGACCTACCGTAACTTACGGTGACACCGTAAGTTACGGTGGAACCAGAAAAACTAGTATTTTATTCTTTTACAAATTGATGTTGGATCTTGTGTTTATGTACTATATAACAATGTCAAAACTAATGTTTTAATGGTTTTGACCCTAGGTGACAAGATGGATCTTACGGATGGCGGTCAAGCAATGTCAAAGAACCGAACATGACTTTTGAAGCTTCCGCATAAATTAACTCGGTTTAAACAATGTTTATGATGTAAATTGTTTGCTAAACAACTTTTGGATGTTTAAACTAGTCAGTAGAAAACTAATGTTTGTTACTTTAATACTTTATTTTTGGATCTTATGGTATAAAATGATCGTAGTATTTCTATATATCGCATATTTACATTAAATAAAAGATGGGTGTTACAGATATATATGAGTTTCAGGCCATTTCAACCGTAAAAATATGTCCAAAACAGAAAAGAAAGGGTAGAAGTAAGAAAATCCGATGATTTCAAGCTGCAATGGTATGAACTCCTCGTCCTGAGCTCTGATACCACTTGTTGGATCGAGTTTGTGACCCTAAACAGTCAGTAAAGGCAGTTCATCTTCATTTACTAAGGCGGAATCAAAGTAAACAAAGTCACACAGCTTGTTTCCTTTTCAATTCTTCTCTATTACTGATTTACGAGTCTTTACAATGATTTCTGATGAAATTTTGGCTGCACCTCGACTCACATACACAATCAGGTTCGCTTCAAATGACACGGCACACCACTATATATAGACATGGCTAGTTCGCTTGAGATAACACAGTTCGGTTTCAAGCGAACTCACATGATATGGTTTCGCTTGAACATGACATGATGTCATTTCAAGCGAACTCACCTATATTAACATATAAAACCCTAAATTTCTATCCTATTGTGTGCTCGTTCATTCTATCTAGACATAAGACTCGATTAAGACGTAGTCAGCAAACATTCAGTGCACCAACACACCCATTCATCGGAAGCTGCGTCCGATCGGACCTCTCGGTCGAACGAACGGATGATTGCACCTGCGGGGAAAGCGCCGGAGTCTCTTAGGGCAGCAATGTCAGAATTGTCGAAGGAGCAAACCTTTTTTCCAGGTTCTTTAAGAAGATTCTGACTTTCGAGGGTCGGAATCGAGTCGGCCGTATGTGATCTTGTACGGCTGGCCATGGAGGATCTTAGCAAAGAAAAACAGAAAGGAAAAGGAAGAAGAATACCTGGAATTTGCTCGGAAGTGTTATGATCATAATGCAAATGATTCGAGTAGATATAGGCTGGATATAGGGGCAATGAGTAATATCGCATGGGAAGTTGTAGCTTGTCATTCCAACCGTCTTATCAACTTAATTGCCTTGATCTAAGAGATAAGATTTAAAATATATCCATTTGAATTGGGGATTCCAACAGATATATTTTGGGGACAATTGTTATGGGTGGTTTTCTGCTCATATATCCTGGATTATATTCTGACTGTGTTATTTTTTATTATGATCAGGATACCGGATCAGGATATTGGTAACATCCTGATGCAGTATCCTGGTAATAACTAATTAATTCACGTGCAGATTAGCAGGGCATGCTTATAACGGTCAAGAGGACTGCTTCTCCTGCAGACTCGGACTAGATGGTTGAGAAGGGAACGTTGAAGCCGCAAAGAAGGGGTCTCCAACGTTCTAAAGGGAATATTCGGAGCATCCCCCGTTTTTAGGATAGTTTGTTATTTCCTTTTACTATATAAAGGAATGTACGGATCATAGGAACACACAACTTTTTCACGCACACTTCTACGCTCTCTACTAGCTATAATCACTCACAAACACTTACATTTGTACTCGAATCTCATTGTAACACATAGTTGATCCGCATCATATCTTGCACTGTATCCTGAAGTTTGAAGCAATAAGAAGAACAAGGCAGCTGCGATTGTCAGCTCCCGAGGTTTTATGCCGGCGATCTAGATGGATCAAGGGCTTTCCTCGTATATCTCGTGTCACCCTTTATTTTTTTGCTCATTGTTTGATTGTTGGTATAGCTCGATATCCTGAGCTATATCCTGAAAACTGTTTTCGTAAACAACATACTCAGAATATTTTCAACACACATTGTTAGCCAACTTCCTCACTTAACTAATTTGATCACTTAATTGCTTCGGTAATTTTTGACCAAAACACCAACAACAGTCAAGATCTGTCCAGGGAAAGGCCCTTTTATAAAACAACCATCCACTCCTAGCAGTGGTCTTCCAATCATTTTAAAACCTCTCATTATAGAGGCAAAACAAAAATAGATCCTATGAAACTGCCTAGTAAGTCTACTAGGGTTGACACATAGCTCCACATCTATTTTAATTGTACTTCTAGGGTTGACTTTAAGAAGTTCATCATAGTGTGACCTAAGTATTGTCATCAAATCCACTATCAAAGTTGTCCATATCAATTGGCACATGATCTTCTACACCCCCTCCCTGATCATCATGATCCCCATCACTTGACCCATTTCTTGGCAACCTTATCTCTAAGTGTTGTATTGTCATCAAATCCACTATCAAAGTTGTCCACATCAATTGGCACATGACCTTCTACACCCCCTGATCAGCATGATCCCCATCACTTGACTCATCCAGTTCTTCACGAATAAACTCTACATTAGACCGAAATCTCTGCATATCCACTTTAATATCATACACCATATTATCTTGCTTAACATATTCATAATCAGAATCATCTACATTAGTATTCTCAGCTGATATACCATCACTGCATTCTTTATCACTTTCATTTTCATTCTCAATTGCATTTTCAGTGGCAACATTATCAGTGGAATTTAGAGAAGAAAGGATTAGGGTAAGGTCTTTTGGGGTGCAACAAATTTAGCAGTCTCAACTAAAATAGAAGGTGGAATAACTTCTCTTGAGGGACCAAATTCATCTCACACAGATTGCAACATAATTGTTGACTTCCAGTGTTCAACATACATGTCAATCATCTTAACACCTTGACACACATGATCAAACAAAGGTTCTAAATTAGTATCACATCTTAATGCTCAATATAACAACCCTCCAAAGACCCTCTTACACGACCCTAAACGTTCCTTATATACCTCGTATACGAGAAACGGACCCTAAATACCTTTATATTTATAAAAATCAAATAAAAGCCCAAACCAGGTGCCCTCGCGGGCCACGACCCATTGCTCGAGATCTGTCGCGGGGCGCGAGCCAGTTGACTTGCTGGCCACACAAGTCCGCCACGTGTGGGACACCCGGCAAGGCTATACTCGCTGACCAATCAACCCTAGGACCTATCCTCGTGGGCCGCGAGAGAATTTGAAGGGGGTTACGCGGGCCACGAGCCGCCATCCGTCAGCCTATAAATAGGGGTGGTCGAGCTCATTTGTAGTCGTTCAATTTCTTTTCTTTTCTCTGATCTATAGTAGGCAATTATACTCGGGAAATAATACCCTAAAAAGCGAAGCTCTGGCTTGTTGTAAGTATTATAACCCTATAGTTACCCTACACGATCGATCTAGGGCTCCGTAACGCATGTCAAGGCTCTGCCTGACTTAGTCGTTGGAGTTCTGTCTCGTGTTACACCGGATTGATCTAGGACTCCGTAATGCATGTCAAGGCTCTGCCTGACTCAGTCATTGGAGTTCTGTCTCGAGTTGTACGGTTAATATGATTTGGGTTATTTTACTAACACGTGTGCATTGTTTAATTTTAATAGATAATAACCAGGAGATACACCAGGAAGCCTTAGTTTTACCTAAGTAAACAATGTTAGTACATTTTCTTTTTGCCATCTTTTGTAAATTACTTTTGTGAGTCAAAATGCTTTACCAAAACCTCTAATTTTTAAATTACACTTAACAGTAATTGAGTATTTGTAATTCTACAATTACTACCGGTATGTTGGGGTTTTGTGTACATTACTTGAAACTCATTACTATTGGAATAGTAGCATGATCACAAGTCAGGATTGACAATACCAGAAAGGGGTAATTGGATAGATATAAACAAATGTAATTGCGGATGCCCTCAATACTGTAAAGATGTGAAGTCATAAAACTGTTTTGATTAAACTGGGATGCACTCGCCAATATTTCTTGCTGATAAAACCTTTTTAAAATGCGTTTCAGGTAACTTAATGTGAAGCTAATAGAAGCCAGCTGGAGAGCACTGAAGGCTTGGAAAAGTGGCTATAAAAGTTACCTAAATAAAACGGAGTTTTGTTTTCAATAAATTAGGCTTTATCCCTATAAACATATTGTAATGGAAACTTGGGTTTTATCTCATTTGTTATTATAAAAAGTTTGGTGTTTTAACTCTGATAAAACATTTCCTAACTACGGTCCAGATGAAAGCTTTCCGCTGCCAAATTAATAAACACTGATACCACCGGCTCTAAGCGCTCGCGACCGCCCGCCTCCCGGGGCATGGGTTGGGGGTTGCGACATTCAAGCCCAAAAATCTAAAAACACATAAGGTTCCTTATAATGAATGTAGAATACGTTACCACAATCATAACCTAACTTCTTAATCATCTCCTCTAAAACACATATATTCAGTACACGAATGTTTACATGATCAATGAAGTTAATCTTTTCATCTATGTATTCCCGACTTGGATTATCAACAAAATTACCTCCATGGTGCACCCTCATTGAAAATTGTCTGTCATTATTAGGGCTGTTCACGAGCCGAACCGAACTGATCGGACCTTTGCTCGTGCTCGGTTCGTTTACAAACCGAACCGAATCAAACCGAGCGTTTTTTCAACCGAGCCAAGTCGAACGAGCGTCTTTCGATCCGAGTATTTTTCGAACGAACGTCGAGCGAGTATCGAGTGTTGCATAACAAATGGAAAAGTGACGATGGGGTTGTTACTTTTTAGAGTAAAGTGCAGTTTTCGTTCCTAAGGTTTCGTCCAATAAGAACACAAGTATAAATTTACGAAATAACAAGGATTATAAAAAACGCTCAACTGTTTCTACCGAGATCATTTGAGCGGAAAGATGAATCGTCAATCAATTGAAGCGGACCTTTGATCTATGAGAAGTTTGAAATCGAATGAACCGATTGAAGCAAAACCTTAAGGAGTTGACGTCTTGCTGACGGAGAATTCGAATAATGATGGTTGATGCGGGGTTTTAATTATGATTATGTACTTCTGAATTAAATGGCTGGTTGACACTTGAGTATCCATCGACACTTCAAATTTCGGTATTTTGACATTTTGATTCAATTACTCTGGATTATTGGACAATAGACTATTGGCATCGGCCTTCAGTTCTATAATTAAATGGGCTCTAGTTAGATCTTGGACCAAACATTATTAATATGCGCCTCTAGTTATTTTATTAATATGCACACACACACACGCACACACACACACACACACACATATATATATATATATGTGTGTGTGTGTGTGTGTATGTGTGTGTATTAAAAATTAGTTCGAGCCAACCGAGTTAAACCAAACCGAGCGGGCCTTTGCTTATGCTCGGTTCGTTTCAAACCGAACCAATCCGAACCGAAACGAGCAAATTCCAAACATTTTTCGATCGAGCATCGAACGAGTCTCGAGCGTCGAGCAATTTGAACAGCGCTAGTCATTATCACCTGTAAACAAACAACATCACATTAAAACAGCAAAAGCTTGAAATTTTTACTTGAGAAGATGTTGCATGTTACTTACAGTACATATCGCTTGGTTTGAAGTATTGATCATCACCTCCAATCTTCCATAAATGATGATCCATTCTACATCTCACTGAGATTCAACTTCAATTCGTTCACCTGGTACTGATTTTGATGAACAACAATCGTCTATTCAAGAACCAGGTTAAACTGAGGGTTTGGGATTAAACAAATGAGGAAAAACCATGATGCAAGGTTGTGTTTGTGGCAAAAGTACCAAAATACCCCTGGTGGTAACGTTCAAACAGACGACAAGATGACAGAAGAGCCAAAATTATTCAACTGGCCAGATACGAAGGGTATGACAACATTTTTTTTGAAAATACGAGGTAGGGTTGTCATTACCTTCAAACCAATGGGGTAAAACTGCAGTTTACTCCTTTTTTTTTTTTTTTTTTAACTTAGGTAGTTAATATGTACTTATCACCAACATCCGGGTATATTTTGTTAAAATATGACCCAAAAAAGTTATAAAATATGTTTTTGTCCTTGTTACTTACAATTGGAAGTAGGAAAATAAAGCTTATCCACAATCCACACTCAAAGTATGAAAGTGACAAGGGTAACTTGAACATGTAATTATATCCAGCTCATAAACCCAATCATCACTCTTCTTCTCTCTACATATACAGGACCTTTCATCAATTCCCACCTGTAGCAGGCACCCCCCTCACCACCACTTCACTTCAGGTAGCTTTCTCTCTTTAATTTCTTCATTTTTTCATTAAAGTTTTGTTCTTTAAAGTGTCGGTGGGTCTAATTCTGTCAATCAATTAAGGTTTATACAAGGTTAGTGATTGCTAATCAAATTATTACATGTTGTAGATCTTTTCATGTGATTTTGATTGTTTAACACCTGCTGCAGATCTGGGAATTTCTTGATTTTACTGCATTGTTGTTGTTATAGTTTCACTAATGGTTGATTTAAGAATAGATCTTGTTTCTAGTTCTTGATCTCATTGGAATTAGTAGTAGATGAGTTAAACTTTGATTAGAAGTTTGATTTGGGTTTGAGATTAAAATAATTGTGAAAATAGAATGTAGAAAATGATGTTTTTGAAGTTAAGCAAAGACTAGAAGGTTAAAAAAAGTAGAGTAAATTGCCATTTTAGTCCCTGATGTTTGGTCCAAATTGCCATTTTAGGTCAAATAGTTTTTTTCTCCTCTGGGTCCTGACTTTTCCATTTTCTTGCTATTTTGATCACATTGCCTAACTCGGTCTAAAAATCTGGTTATAACCAGGGGTATTTTTGGCATAACAACTGTGTAGTGATAACCAGAGGTAGTTTACAACATAATTTATAAACCTCATAATAATTTAATGCCAAAAATACCCCTGATTATAACCTGGTTTTTAGCAATCTAGATCCCATTTTATTTGTCTATTTAGTGTTGTTATTATGTGGGTCCCCGTTCTATGATGATTTGATTGTAGGACTTGTCTGACACATGGCCCGAAACATGACATGAAAAATGAGGTTTTGGGTTGTCATTTTTAACCTTTTTAATAAACAGGTTGTGTTCGGGTTGACATGTTTAATTTAACAGTCGACCCACCAAACAGTTTATGATCCGTTTAACCCATTTTGTTACATTCTGTTTATAACCCGCCAAGCGCCAACACATTTGACTTGTTTAGATAAATGGGTTATGCGAGTCGTGTTCAGGTTGCATGATTTTAAGTGTGTATGATTAAGGGTTGATGTTTTTGATGGAAATAAATGTATGGGCCGTGTTCGGGTTCATCAATTGAACCCGTCAACCCAAAACCCCACACTACTAACACGTAAACCCCTACTTTCATGTGACACAAAACAGATGAAAAAGGCTATACTTACTCATTTTCTATTCCTTATAATTTCAGCTTTCGATTGTTGTTGTACTTTTGTGTTTATCTATTAATTTACCAAGTGCAACACCAGATAATCTCGGTAGAAGTTTTTCTTTCGTTTTATACGTTTAAATATTTTTTTCTTTTACTGGTTTGTGGAAGAAGATACGCCCCGCTTGCGGTATGCTAATGTATATATGTGTGGGCGCTCGGGGGGGGGGGGGGGAGTGAAAGTGCACTAATTTTAATGTTATTTTACTAATTTCGTGAAAACAATGTTAAAAGAGGGGGATGGTTAATCATGCATCATGTGGTGGCGTTGATAGCCGAAAGACAAGGGAGTACATGCACTAATTGGCCTTTGTCTTAGTTGCCGAGTGTTATGTGCCATATGTCCAAGGTTTGATGCAAAGCTACCATCGAGCCGGGGGTCTCACTGGAAGCAGCCTCTCTATTCCTACAGGGTAGAGGTAAGGCTGTCTACATCTTACCCTCCTCAGACCCTACCTTAGCTTTGCTATTGGTAGGATATACTGAGTATGATGATGATGATGATGTTTGTGGAAGAAGAATATTCGTAGTAATAAAGCTAATTAAGATGCTAATAGCGACTTCCTTGACCAGTCATTCATCTTTTGCATTGTGTGACAAAATGTCATGATTTCATTAGGTACACCAAGTTTTTAATAGTATTAGCTATTAAGATGTAACAATCTTATTGCACAGAGAGTAAGAAATGTGAATCTTTTTAGTTACAAATAAGCCAAGTGTTTATTATTTCCAAACAGAAGCTGATATTCTCCAAATAGGAATAAAACTTCTCCTAATTGTTGAATTTAAATTAATAAATAAATAAAACGAGTTCCAGCCTGTATTCAGCTGGATTCGCTTATTTTCAAAAATTTCTCATGTGATGACACGCGTCGTAAAAAATTTCCACTGTATCACGTCAGGCTCGGCTCTAAGTCTTCTTCTTTACTACGGCCACCAGAATTGGTGTTATTTTTGGATACAAAGCTTCATTTAATTTGTGCAAAATAAGTTATTATGAAGGCTAAAATGAAATTTCTAATATTTGTGAATGCCTTCTTTTATTTCTTGTTTGCGGTATTGATCCACCGCATAGTTGTTAATGGCGAATAGCGACTAGGTACCTATATGCTACATAGTGAATAGCGATAATAGCGTGTGCTATTTTATAAATAGTGATACACTAGGAAAAAAATTATATGTATATTATATCCAAATACCCTGGTATATATGCTATTTTACGTATATATTTAACGAAAACCTAAACTCCAGCTAAATCGCTATTTATATTAAAAAACTGAAATCCCGCTATGTATGGCTACATTCCTTGTAGAGACCTTCGACCTATACGCTACACTATTCGCTATAGCGACCGCTATTGCCAACTTTGATCCACCGAGATTACGTATTAGCGGGTCAGGCAGGTCGGGTAACAGGTCAAAACAGTTGAATTTTGTTACATGTTGAAACGGGTCGGGTTGAAATTGCCACGTCTACTCATACATTGTTCACTGACCTTGTCTTTAAACTCGATGCATGCATGCCTATTTTTGGCATACACCTATCGGTCGAACTCAAAGCATCATCATCTTATCTTTTTTAGGTGGAATTAATTGCTTTTTTGACCTACCAATGTACCAACTATTTATGATAAATAGACATCTTTCTAATTCCACAACTTATTAATAAATCGCGTTCTTGTTTCAAGATTCTAATAGTTATTCCATAGCCAGATTTTACCACCATGAAGGCACTTATTCTTGTTGGAGGGTTTGGAACTCGACTGAGACCGTTGACTCTCAGCTTCCCAAAACCGCTTGTTGACTTTGCAAACAAACCTATGATCCTGCACCAGGTGTGTAATATTGACTCTTATTTCTTGAATATTAGCTCATGATTATGATGCAGTTTAGATTTATTTATCTATTGTTTTGTGTTAGATTGAAGCTCTTAAGGATATAGGGGTCACCGAAGTGGTTCTGGCTATTAATTATCAACCAGAGGTAAATTTGATGTTTTTCTATTTTGGTTAATTTCTATTTTGGTTTACACTTTATTTTTACTCACAGAAGGCTCAAATTTTCAAAATAACTTGTAAAACCTCAAACTTAAAAAAAAAAAGAAGAGTAAAATGTTATTTTCGTCCCTGAGGTTTGGCCAATTTTGCGACTTTCGTCCAAAGGTTTGTTTTTCCGCATCTTGAGCTAAAAGGTTTGAAATCTTGCCATTTTCATCCGGCTCGTTAACTCCGTCCATTTTTCTCTGTTAAGTCAGGGGTATTTCCGTCTTTTTTGTTAACTTAAAGGGCAACTCGGTCTTTTTCAGGGGTATTCGGTCATTTTACATAAAGTGAAAAAGACAAAAATACCCCTGACTTAACGGAGAAAAATGGATGCAGTTAACGAGCTGGATGTAAATGGCAAGATTTTGAACTTTTTGGATCCAGATGCGAAAAAACAAACCTTTGGACAAAAATCGCAAAACTGGCCAAACCTCAGGAGGGACAAAAATGGCATTTTACTAAAAAAAAAAACCCTTGTGTGCAGAGAGGGTGTGGAATCTCAGTAACGTTGACTTGTTTCAGATGTAGTTTAAGCTTTATATAACGAATAAAGTTTTTAACTTTTTTGTGCAGTTTGCCCCATTATCATGCGATACGATTGATTCTTATGTTCTGGATGAAGATTTGATATATTTATGTTTATGCAGGTGATGCTTAACTTTTTAAAGGATTTTGAAAGTAAGCTTGGGATAAAGATAACATGTTCACAAGAGACTGAGCCGCTTGGAACCGCAGGGCCCCTAGCTCTGGCTAGAGATAAGCTAGCCGACGAATCTGGTGAACCGTTTTTTGTTCTCAATAGTGACGTCATCAGTGAATATCCCCTCAAAGAGATGATTGCGTTTCACAAGTCTCATGGTGGTGAAGCTTCAATAATGGTGACCAAGGTAATATTCACTTAAATAGTTTCCTTTGGTGGCACGATTTGCGGTCTAGGTAACGGGTCAAGACAGGCCATTTTTTTGCAAGCTGGGTTGGGTTGATTTGTCTTGACCCATTAATTGGTACATTTTTGTCGCTATACTATTTAGGCCTTTAAACAACCGAACGTTCATGAACTGTACGTGAACTTGTTCGGCGGGCAGTTTGTTTATGTTCGTTCATTTAATAAATGAACGAACATGAACACAATTTTTTGTTCATTTAATTAAACGAACAAACATGAACACACGTTTTGTTCGTTTATTTACATTTGTTTATGTTTGTTCGTTTCAATTTAAATACATAAGTAGTTATATGTATATAAATATTAAATGAACTTTCTAATTACATTTGGACTTCTGATGCCAGTGTGGGCCCGGTTAAGACGACATAACTGGCCAGAGTAGGGTGGTGGGTCTCCCATTGCGGGAGATGCGACCTTGGTTGCATAAATTGAAAGTCGCCGTTCTAAAAAAAATAGAATTAATCGTAATTAATCACTAATTTATATAAAAAATTACTTTATGTTTAGTCAACTCTTTTCATTTATGTTTGTTTAATTATGTTCATTTTTGTTGTTTATTGTTTGATAAATTATGTTCGAATAAGTTTGTTTATGTTCGTTTGCAATAGTGAACTGTTCGTTTAAGTTTTAAACAAATGAACATAAATGAACACGAGCATGCCCATTTTCTTAATTAACGAACACGAGCAAACAAAATGTGTTCGGTTATATGTTCGTGTTCGTTCGGTTCATTTACAGGCCTAATACTAGTTTTTAAATTTTTTTTTTTTTTTTTGTAGGTTGATGAGCCTTCAAAATATGGTGTAGTTGTAATGGAGGAATCAACCGGGAAAGTCGAAAGATTCGTTGAAAAACCAAAAATATTTGTGGGTAACAAAATTAACGCTGGGATTTATCTTTTAAACCCGTCTGTTCTTGATCGAATTGAGCTCAAGCCAACGTCAATCGAAAAAGAAATATTCCCAAAAATCGCATCCGCAAATCAGTTATTTGCAATGGTTTTACCCGGGTTTTGGATGGACATCGGTCAGCCTAAAGATTACATCACCGGATTAAGACTATACCTCGACTCGTTAAGAAAGAAGACGCCATCCAAACTGACTAGCGGAGCCCACATCTTAGGTAACGTTTTGGTTGACGAGGGTGCGAAGATCGGTGAAGGGTGCTTAATTGGGCCCGATGTTGCAATCGGGCCAGGATGTGTGATTGAGCCAGGCGTCAGACTTTCCCGGTGCACCATAATGCGTGGGGTCCGCATCAAGAAACACGCTTGTATCTCGAGTAGTATAATAGGGTGGCACTCGACTGTCGGCCAGTGGGCCCGTGTTGAAAACATGACTATTTTGGGAGAAGATGTTCATGTTTGTGATGAGATCTACAGCAATGGTGGTGTGGTTCTGCCACATAAGGAGATCAAGGCTAGTATCTTGAAGCCAGAGATAGTTATGTGAAAGATCATTTTGTGTTCATGCTATAAGATAGTTGTGATGATGGTTTTTTTTTTTTTTTTTTTTTTTTTCTTTCCAGGTGTGGTTTGCTTTAATCTTCAACAAGTTTATGTTCTCTTGCAATTTGTAATTTTGTGCTGTAAATAGAATAATAATGTGTTCATATGGATATTATTTGTAATTTTGTTTAAAGTGTAATATTTGTAAGTTCTGGTGTTGGGAACTCATGAATCACCTGTAAATACCAAATGAACATGTTTATGAACATTTACCGAATGTAGACGAACACAAACGAATACAAACAAATGGTTGTGAAGATAAATTAATACAAACGGACATTATACATTCATTTAAAAATACAATTTGCCTACTAAAAATAAATAAATACTTAAACATAATTAACACAAAAAATTGGACGTTTTTCGAACTTTAAAACACACTGAAATTGAAATGGTCAAGTAAGGGATGTTGGCGGAGGTGTATAGTATGACCAGTGTTGTAGAGACCGCTAGGCGCTAATCGGGCGGTGAGATACCGCCTAGGGATTAATTGGATTGGACTTTTTATGTATATTTTTACAAAATTATATAAGTATATAGTTAACTTTATACTTTTTATATACAAATTTACAAGTTTGGGGACCATATGTACAGTTGTGAAATACTCAAACTTAATTAAACCTAACCCACCATCTCTTTCATTACATGTCGCTCTTCCCCCTCTTATCAGACATGGCGCACAAGAAAGAAGCAGTAGCCCCAATTTTAGTTCAATTTTGGTTCCAAACGAGGTAAGAAATCATTCCATTAGATCGATTTGGTCCAATTATGTCCGATTTTTGACTGATTTCCCCTGATTTTGACCACTGCCGCCTAGTTTGACCGATTTACCAAAATCCAGGCGGCAGACCTCCGATGACCGTTTAATCACCGCCTAAGCGCGATTTCTGCAACACTGAATATGACTATGGTTTCAAATTTTAGAAATTAAAGTCAATAAAATTTAATTGAAATGTCCAAGTAAGGATGTTGGCGAAGGTGTATAGTATGACTATGGTTTCAAATTTTAGGAATTAAAATAACAAGCTTTAAAGTTTGAATTTAAAAACTTTGATTTTTTTATATAAGTTACCGTTCAAAAAAATCGCCCGAGACTGACAAAACAAGCGGACCTCCTCCCCTCCTCTGGACCACCTAGTCATCAATCCACCATCAATGCTTTGTCCGTTCGGGTTGGTTTGTTGAGTGGACCGCTTGCTGTTGATGCTCTTAGGCTAGGTATGGGGGTCATGATTTGCCACATAGGACCATTATTCATGCACTACACCATCCCCCTAATTAAATCATGGTGGTTCGCATGGATTAAACCACGGCAACCACGACCCTCCCATTTAATGATTTTAAGACAAAAATAAATTAAAAAAAATAAAAGGGATAGTAGTTTGGGTCATGACCACACCCTTAGGGTAGTGGTTTTGAATGGTGGATTAGAGGTGGATGAAATGGCGCCTATGTGAAGGGTTATGGTGGTCATGACGGTCATAACCACACCCTATAGCCTTATGCGCATATTTCAATTGGCCGACAATGGCCAAGGCCCAATCTTGTTAATTTAATTTATTAGTTTAACTAGGCCCAATAACATTCATCAATTAGTTAGGCCCAAGCTTGATTACACACCCAAATTCGTTTAAACAATCAAGTGTGTCATTCCTGCATCATCTTAATCAATTAAAATTACCAACATGAATTGATTACACACCCAAACTCGATAAAACAATCAAGCTGAATCAATTAATTAATAACGAGACCTATGCAACAGGTTAAAACATAATATTTACAGGTGATTCATATCGGTAATTTTAGTGATTATCGACTTATATAATAATGACATATAATAACATAATACTAATGTTAATAAAATTATAATAAAACACATGTCGATATCTTCATAGCATATCTTGACTTTATTTTTTTAGTTTTGATTTTTGGTTGTTATATTGAGTATCGGTAGGTATCGTATCAAACAATATCTATATCTATTTCCTTTCTTTAAACTATACGAGAACACATGTCACTAAATGAGTACTTATCCCATTTTGTTATAATGAGATTAGATAAATTTTTTAAACTTTAAATATATTATTTTAAACTTCAAATATATCTTCTTTTTTAAATGATAAAATTAGGGAGGTTCCTAAATATATCTCATGGGTAGGGCTCTTCATGAGCCGAGCCGAGCCGAGTCAGGGTAAGCTCGGGCTCGGCTCGATTATAAACCGAGCTAGCTTGGCTCGGATTTGAAACCGAGCTGAAAATCTAAGCTCGGGCTCGGCTTGGTTTTAAACCGAGCTGGCTCGGCTCGGCTTGGTTTGGCTCGATTTTAAAAAGAAAAATATAATATATAGCTCTCAAAATTTTGTAGCCTAAAATATTATTCAATACTTCAAAAAAACATATTTAAAATAAGTTTATCCTAATACATTACAAGCCAAATCATGTTCAACAACGGAAAATAAGTTTTAAATTTCAATGAAATATTATATAAGTTCATTAGCAAGGTAATTAAGATTCAAATATGCCATGAATATCAAATTACAAGCCTAAATACATATAAATAATAACAAGTTTTTTTGTAATATATTATAATGTTTATAAAAATAAATATATTATAAAGAAAATAATCCGAACTAAGCTGAGCTGAGCTACAAACCGAGCCAAACCGGCTCGTTACGAGCCGAGCCGAGCTGGCTCACTTTCTGACCGAGCAACCGAGCCATATCGAGCGAGCTTTTTCTGAGCTAAATCCGAGCGAGCTCCGAGCTACAAGCTTTTTGGACAGCCCTACTCATGGGGATGATCGGTATTGACGTATCGTTGAAAATTGGTTTTTAATAAACCAACCTTTGCCCCATTGGTAAATAATAATGCTACCTACAGATTTGGTAGTTAATAATCCTACGTTTCAATATGTTGGTACTCAATAGACCTCCGTTAGTTTTTTTTAACTGAAGTTAGTTTTTAAGTTTTATTTATTACACAAACAGTCCCTATAGTTATAATTTACTAGTTTTAAGTTTTATTTATTACACAAACAGTCCCTGTAGTTATAAAAAAAAATCATAAAAATAAAAAAAAAATCTAAAAATTCAAAAAAATCATAAAAATTCAAAAAAAATCAAAAAAATTCTAAAAAAATCATAAAAAATCATAAAAATTCTAAAAAAATAAAAAAAAAATCTAAAAAAATCAAAAAAATCATAAAAAACCGTTTTCGACCCGGACCGTTTCGACCCGGACCGTTTCGACCCGAACCGTTTCGACGTGTACCGTTTCGACGCGTACCGTTTCGAACCGTACCGTTTCGACCCGGACCGTTTCGACGCGTACCGTTTCGACCCGAACCGTTTTCGACCCGTACCGTTTTCGACCCGTACCGTTTCGACCCGTACCGTTTCGACGCGAACCGTTTCGACGCGAACCGTTTCGACGCGTACCGTTTCGACCCGGACCGTTTCGACCCGTACCGTTTCGAACCGTACCGTACCGGTGGCGGTGCTGTGGTGGTGGCGGTGGTGGTGGTGGTGGTGGCGGTGGTGGTGGTGGTGGCGGGGCGGTGCGGTGGTGGTGGTGGCGGTGGCGGTGGTGGTGGTGGCGGTGGTGGTGGTGGTGGCGGGTCGAGGCGGTGGTGGTGGTGGCGGGTCGAAACGGTCTGTGGTGGTGGTGGCGGTGCTGTGGTAGTGGTGGTGGTGGCGGTGCTGTGGTGGTGGTGGCGGTGCTGTGGTGGTGGCGGTGGTGGTGGTGGTGGCGGGTCGAAACGGTCCGGGTCGAAACGGTCCGGGTCGAAAATGGTTTTTTATGATTTTTTTAGAATTTTTTTTATTTTTTTAGAATTTTTATGATTTTTTATTGATTTTTTTAGAATTTTTTTTATTTTTTTTGAATTTTTATGATTTTTTTGAATTTTTTGGAATTTTTAGATTTTTTTTTTATTTTTATGATTTTTTTTATAACTACAGGGACTGTTTGTGTAATAAATAAAACTTAAAACTAGTTAATTATAACCACAGGGACTGTTTGTGTAATAAATAAAACTTAAAAACTAACTTCAGTTAAAAAAAACTAACAGAGGTCTATTGAGTACCAACATATTGAAACGTAGGATTATTAACTACCAAATCTGTAGGTAGCATTATTATTTACCAATGGGGCAAATGTTGGTTTATTAAAAACCAATTTTCCTAAAATTAATCATTTATCATTTATAAAAGAAAAATAACGTATCGTTATAACTTTTCAACTTTTTCTAAAGAATATATATTTCGTAAAATCGACATAACTTGGAGAACAATCAACAATATATATATTTCGTAAAATCGAAACCCCCTACACCCACGTATTATAAATAAATACCTTCTAAACCTCTAAACTTCATTAAACCCTTCTAAAACCCTAATTCTTCTTGTTAACCAAAACCCCTCCTCTAACAATGGCTTTGAGTACCATAATTCGACGGTCTGCTCCCACTGTTGCTGCCCGGATACTGATCGGTCAGCGAGCCTTGATCAGTCACCAATGCGGTAGCGCGTTGTTGGTCTCCGTGAATCGTTCTAAGAAGATCACTACTCAGGATTCGTTTTTGGTTCCGTCTGTTTCTCGCTATTCTACTGCTCTCGCTCGCCCGAGTTCCGATGAGTCGCTCCTCCGAGTTATTGAGTCCGAGATTAGTTGCTCAGAAGAAAGCTTCGAACCGGTTTGTTTTTGATAAAAGTTGTCGTTCATTGCATGTTTTTAGAAATATGTTATTTTACTTTTTTTTTTTCAATGGTTTGAATTATAAATAAATGTTTATTATAAAGTGTAAAATATTTAAACTGGTTGATTATTTATAAAATAATTTTTGATTGAATTACAAATATTTATTTTTTCATGGTTCGACTTATAAATATGTTTTGATTGAATGTTTAAATTGTTTGATTATTTATAAAGTGTAAAATAAAAGTTTAAAAATAAATTGGTACAATATAAAATACTCACCTAAAAATAAATCTAATATGAGAATTAAGATTAATAAATTTTAATATGAAAAAAATAAATAAATTTATTTTTGGGCTGTTGTGCCAACCTAACCTACAACAATTACACGAGTCATGTTCGGGTTGACGGGTGAGACACAAATTTTATGTTTGTGTCATGTTCGGGTCCAACAACCTGTTTTAACGTCTTTATATTATTTTATTATTTTAAAAATGTTTATGTATTAACTTAAACTTTTTGGTTATTTTTATGCCAAGATTTAACAGTTTTTTTAGAAGCTGACATATTATAAACATAATTGTTTTATAACATTGTTTTCAATGTAGTTTTAGAATTATAAATTATAAAGTATTAATATACAAAAAGTTAAATTAAGATAAAATGGATCATGTTCGTGTCAACCGATAATACAATACAAATATGGTTTTTCATGTTTCATGTTTGATCCTTAATAATAATAAGATCATGTAATTAATTATCTTGAAAAGTAATTGCTTATGTATTCTAATATGGTCAGGGTGTAGGTGCTCCTGAAGGTTTCCCTTTTCAAGTAAACGATAACCCGGGGCAGCAAACAGTGTCTCTAACAAGAGAATACAAAGGCGAAAAAATCCATATCGATGTTGAACCATCGGGCCTGATAACAGGTGATGATGATAGTAGCGATTCCGATGATGATAAAGACAGTCAATCCAGTCTCCCAATGGTTGTCAAAGTTTCCAAAACCGGTGCACCCTCTTTGGAGTTTGGTATCACTGCTTATACCAAAGAGATTGTCATCGACAGCTTAACGGTTAATGATCCAGATATTACCGAAGATCAGACTCCTTATGAAGGACCTAGATTTGAGTAAGTATAACCTTTATAACACGAATCTACTCGTTCATTTTTATATATACTAACTAAATGTATGTATGTATATGTAGTGAACTGGATGAGAATATGCAAAAGGGATTCCACAAGTTTTTGGAGACAAGGGGGATAAAAGCTGATGCAACAAAGTTTTTGCATGAATACATGGTGAACAAAGAGCATAGAGAGTATACTATTTGGCTTAAGAACCTTAAGAAGTTTGTTGAGGCATGAAGGTTATCTAGTAATATTGATTTTGGATGGTGCTTTTGGACAAAATGTTAGGTTTTGACAATATCTATTGACATTTTAAGGATTTGACTATATAATAACATTATGTTCTGTCTTTATATCTATACACTTTAGAGTACATTTTAAGGAATGTACCCTTGGTTTGAAACTATATACGATACTTGTTACTCTTTTAACACGTTTAATATACCGGTCAAGTTATTTATGAGGCAAAGTTGTCTCATTCTCGACTACTTGGTGTCGTGCACGATGTTTTCACGACCTGTTAGATCAGAGTAGCATGTACATTCTACTTGGTGTATGGCCTTGTGATTAAAAACATGGCTACTACTCAAACTCCCAATTAATTATATTTATCTTGTTGTAGGTTTTGTATCTCATAGTAAATCTTGGCATATTGTGTTGAAGTGTTGAACCGCTCACCAGAACGGTTCAAAGCCATACTGCAAACAGATTCTACAATAACATACATGGTCAGGTTTTGTTATGAAGCCGATTTGAGATAGCTAATCTCCCAAAGAATATAGACGAGAGACCAAGGGCGGACCCAAGCTTTGGCTTGGGTGGGCGGGCGCCCCCCTTGAAAAAAAAATTAGTGTATTTTCGAGCTAAAAATCCCGACTGCACCTCTTGAAAATTTGGTTGAACCCTTCGTTCCCACCCCCTGAAAGTAATTATTGGGTCCACCACTACGAGAGAGACGAACTTTGAACATTTTTTTCTGCTCATCTATTCACTATTTCATTTACAACCCCAATAGCCTTTTCTAGGCTTTTACAAAAACAGAGGAAGACTACAATAAAACAAATGCATAAAAAAACAAATGCACTGGCTGGAATAAAAATGATAAAATGTTTGTCTGAGCCCGGGTTCGAACCGGGGACCTCTAGTGTGTGAGACTAGCGTGATAACCGACTACACCACCCAGACAATTGTTTCGATTTTGCTATATAATTTTAAAATACTAGTAAACTAGTTAACCTCTATCGTTTCATAACTTCATTATTGGAACAAAATTAGTTCTTTGTTTACATATATAATAAATTAAAATAAACATGACATTACCTAATACTTAATAATACGTACGTCATATTTAGTAATAAGTAATTTAGGTTTCATTTAAATTAATTTTTTTCGAACGGCTTCATTTAAATTAATTATGAACTGCTGGAGTAAAGATGTTATCCTTGTAGCTAGGGTTGCAAACGAACCGAACGAACATGAACAAGACCTTGTTCGTGTTCGTTTGTTAAGAAATATATGTGTTCACAAACTGTTCATGAACATTTACCGAATGAGATTTTATGTTTGTGTTCGTTTGTTAAGGAAATGAACTTGTTCGCGTTCGTTTGTGTTTGTTTGTTAATTTTAGGCAACGAATAAAAACGAACGTTGATGCACACGAATGGGTACAAAGTAATGTTTATGAACACAAATGGAAACAAACGAACACAAACAAGCATTCATGAGCAGAATATATAACACAATGACACTTATTAAGTATTTTATTTATCGGAATTTTGAAGTATATAAATAAAATATAAACAATAAAAACACTAATGAAATATCGAACACAAACGAACACTTTACCGAACGTTCACGAACATAAATGAATGAACACGGTCTCTGTTCATGTTCGTTCGTCTAACTAAACGAACGGAATTTCTTGTTCGTGTTTGGTTGTTTAATAAACGAACGAACATAAACGAACTTATAGCCGAACGGCTCACGAACTGTTCGCCGAACGTTTGGTTCATTTGCATCCCTACTTGTAGCTAATGTAACATTTATTAATAGACATATATTCTTTCTTTTATTGTAAATAATGTTAATGTTAATGTTCTTATCTAAATTATTACAAAATAAATGTTTATTTCTAAAACTATTTGTCAAGCTTTCATATGCTTTTAGGGTTTAGAGAACCTCAGGCAATATAGTGACAGATGCACTGGCTGGAATAAAAATGATAAAATGTTTGTCTGAGCCCGGGTTCGAACCGGGGACCTCTAGTGTGTGAGACTAGCGTGATAACCGACTACACCACCCAGACAAGCTTGTTTTTGTGTTTTAAATATGTATATATTTCATGTTATAGTATCACTTGTTTTCATATAGCAAATTAAAATATACATCACATGAACCAATACTTTTATGTTTCATTTTAATTAATTATGAACTGCTGGAGTAAAGATGATATACGTTCCCTCTTTTATTATGAATAAATGTTCATGTTTTTATTTTAAGTTATTACACGATAAATGTTTATTTCTTATAAACTATTTGTCTAAGTTTTGATAAGCTTTTAGGGCTTAGACTTTAGAGAATATCAGGTATACACCCGTGTTTATCCCATTTGCTTTTGATATATTTGGTTATCTAGCCCCGGAGGCAGTGGAATTCCTCAACAAGGTCCAACAGGTCGTGAATAGTAATTTCTCGACCCTTAAAAGTCGCTTTGTCTTTAGTAGGATTGGTTTTGCAATTCAAAAGAGGGTAGCGGCGCAACTTGTTGCCCGTTTACCTGCCGTTTATTTGTAATATGTTGTTTTGGTAATTTAATGGACAACATTTCATGAGATAATCTAATATACATTTTGGGTTAAGATAAAAGATAAAGGAAACTATGAAGCTCTATGTTTTTAACTCCAGCTTGCTAGTTAGTATGACTTTAGGACCTCTTTTATCAGGTTTCTAGTTCATTGTATTGGCACAAGAAGAAACATAACTCCACCTGATCTAGACTGGCCCTCATAGGGTCAATAGCGTGCCATGCGACACTGTGACGTATTGCCTCATAGGGAGCCCGAAGGTGTGCGTCTATGGTGCCAACTCAAACTGTAACATTCATGACCGATCATAACATTCATAACGTATTGCCATATCCAAACCGACACCACCCAAATTGCCATTTTCAATCAATCAAAGCATTCACATTGTCGTCTTCACGCAAACTACCAAAACCTAAATATAGACAGATTTCGATAAAATAGCTTCAAAAACATAAATATTGAATTATTGATCATTGTCTTGGCCCATGAACCATCTCCTCAACATTCTTCTGTTCACACTTACATCTTTGTGGACATCAAGAACTTATTTTTCTTCTCAGCAGGTTTAAGGATTTGAAACGAACACATTAAATTCTCGTCAACACTCATCATTGCACCTGCATTGTCGAATTCGCCACAATAATTTGGGGCAGAAAATATGGTCACAAGCTGTCTGTCCGCAAAGAATTCATAACCATCCTCCACAACCTGCACCATAACAAACGTATAAGAAACCAAATATTTCTAGTCTTCACCCGTTACTAGGGGTAACGCATTTTCGAATTACCTGAATCGAATTTTTCGAATAATTTATATTTTTGCTTGAATTCGAATTCGATTAAAAACTGGTCAATTCGACATGAATTCGTATTCGAACTAAAATACCAATTCGTATTTGATTAAAAATTCGAATTCGGATAAATTTGAATAAATTCGTTTTGATTCAAATTCATTTAAAATATATAAATCCATTATGGCTATTTGGTCTTGGTAATTGGCTATTTTAGGACTTAGATTAAATTTATAGATTAAGTTACACTATAGCCCAAATTAAAGTTATATGGGTGTATTATATATAAAGTGACAGTGTATTGTACAATTTTGCTTAACGTACGTTGTGTACGCTGTGAAAATATAACATGCGTGATTAGGTTTTTTACCCCATGCGTTGATTTCTGATTTTGTACATGCGTGATTATGGGTTTCAACATGTGTGATTATGGTTTTCAACATGCGTGATTAGGGTTTTTGAGCTTTATAACGAGCGTAATTTCATCTCGTACACATCGTACGTTAACCAACCCCTATATATAAATATGTATAATTTGAATTCGAATTTTGAATCGAATTTAAAACTATAAATTCGTATTCGATTTACAGTACTCGAATTCCAATTCTTGATAATCGAATTTTGAATTTTCGAATCTGAATCGAATTCTGAACACCCCTACTGGCCATTACACAACTCACCAAACCCGCCCATTTTTCCAACTCTAGACAAAGAAATAAAGATAAAAACAAAAAGATAAGTTATAACCTGGTGGGCCCGACAAACAAGATCAAGATCATGATTCGTTAAAAACTCGGATACTTTATCAGGCCCAAAAGTATACGAAACTCCCCGATCATTCATCCCCCATCCTTTAGCATCTTTGCAAGGATCCGACCACAACAAATCACAAAGCAAACCCGTATCGGGAATCGGAGTGGATCGTGGCAAGTTTCTAATTTGATCCAAATTAGAAAGATCGGGGGACAATCCCCCGTGCATACACAATATCTTGTCATCAATAAGAGCCGCAACGGGTAGACAGTTAAAGCATTCGGTAAACGCTTTCCATAGCTTCACATTAAATCGCCGTTTGCATTCATCGTAAAATCCATAGATTCTATTTATGGAAGCACATTCATGGTTTCCTCTTAGAAGAAAAAAGTTCTCTGGGTACCTGATTTTGTAAGCGAGAAGAAGACATATTGTTTCTAAACTTTGTCTGCCTCGGTCCACATAATCGCCCAGAAAAAGATAGTTGGCTTGTGGAGGGAACCCGCCATATTCAAAGAGTCTTAATAGGTCACTGTATTGTCCATGAATGTCACCTAAAACAAATAAAGAAATAAAATGTTAATATAATCATAACAACCTTGATCTTTGGATAAAACAACTTAGGATGTTATATGCATTAAAGATATAATTTGGGTGCCTTTCAACAAGCTCCCCCTTTAGACATACTTTTTAATTTGACCCAGTTGAGATAAAAACACAACTCAAGACGACCCATTAATAATAAGTAAATGCATCGAACTTGCTATCTTTATCTTAAAACAATCCAAAGCCATAAAAATGAAAATAAAAGAAACAAACTTGAGCCATAGTGTAACATATGATTAAAAAAATATATATGAAAGTATGAAACTATATGTATTTTGGATCCATAGTGCAACTGGTGACTGATAGGCCTAAGAACTAGTATTATTAGTAAACAAGTAGTCGAGCAAAGTCGTATCTAACGTAATGTGAGGGCGATCATAAAACCATCAAGGCATCAATTAGATAGAGTTTGTTACAACAGTTAAATTCATTGTAGGGTTAACATATTGATAGGAATCGACCCCGAATCACCGGTTCAAATAAAACGATAAAATATAGGATAGATCTAAAGCCCGTTTGTGATACAGAAATCACCACACAAACAAGCGATAGGGCAAACCTAACCCGAGATAGGATACAGATACACCACCTAGCTCCGAATAGGATCCAAAGAACACCGTCTAAGATGCCACACTTAAACTAGCAATGGAAAAAAATAATTCACCTCAAAATCCATTGAGAGAAAATTAACCAAAAGAAATTCTTTACTCAAAACCTCCCTCCATTTTGTTCCTCTCGTTCTTCTTTATAAACTAATAACTACCCACTAACTCCACTAATCTAAATAAAACTGAAAAATAAACAACTACCTAAACATGAGAATTAAAGAAAATAAATTGGAAGTAAAATAAAAAATAAAACATGGCTCCATTTTGCTGCAACCGTAGCCCATGGTCATTGGCCCACCCGTTTCGAGTGACCCGGACCAGCTGCTATCATCCTCTCCATCTTCGAAAATGTGTGTCCTCAAACTTGGGATGATCTCGTTCGGATCAAAGTATGGCTGCAGAGCGGAGATGTTGAACATGGCATCGACCACGTATCCGTTACAGAAATGAATCCAGTCCAAGTCGCCAGGGTCAAAGGAATATTTCGGCGATCCTTGTCAACCGTGGTGTGGACTTTGCCTCCAAAGATGAACCGTTGTTCCACTAGCAAGCCGACTTCACTAGCTATACTCTTTTTGAATTTGGAAACTAGCACCTTGAGAACACTCTCCACTGTTGAGGCAAAAGCTTTTGAGTCGTCACCTCTAATAGCAAAATTAGTTACCATTGCACCCTCATTAGAATGCATATCTGCAACATCCTTTGATCTTAACTTTTCAAGGACAACTTCAGTTATACTTTCGCCATCATCTAAATGTGGATTTGCTACATCAACTGATTCAAAGTTTCTATCAGCAACATTTTTGATACGCACACATTCATCAAAATGTTCATTTGTCACAGTTGTTAAATTAGAATTCTCCAAGGTACCGAGAGCCGTACGCACAAATAAACATTCTTCTTCATCGGGAAGTGATCCGTCTTCATCGTACCGAGGCTCCTCATTATGTTGTGTAGAAGTGAACTCTTCGGACCCTTTGAACTCATAGAAATCAGATTTAATTAGAAAAGTAATGAACATGGTTTTTTTTTTGGACACGGAGGATAACAGAATCGGTGCTATATGGAATGAATCAAATCAAAAGTTTTTTTTTTCTTTTTTTTTTTTTTGAATGTAGAAAGAGTAGGAGTCGAAACAGATCGCTTCGGCTCTGATAGCAAATGATAGGAATCGACCCCGAATTTCGGTAACGGCTATGAAATTAAAACTCGAAATAAAACGGATAGATCTAACGGTCTCTTGTGATACAGAAACACCACACAAGAAAACGATTAGGGCAAACTAAACGAGAATCAAGATACAGATACACCACTTGATTCTAATCTAGGCTCCAAGAACACCATTCAAACATGCCAAGTTTGAACTAGCAAGGAATAATATTAATTCACACTCATAATCCAATGAGTAAAATTAACATAGATATTTTCACAAAACAAAAACCACCTCCCCTCTTTTGCCATTTGCTCGTACATATAGCAAATAAAAAAAAAAGAAACTGACCCACTACCTAAAACTGACTTTGACCACTACCACAAACTTTGAACTAAAATGCAGGAAAAATAAAAAGGAAACATGAGAATTAAGTTGCATAAATGGGAAATAAAAACAAGGCTCTAATTTGCTGCAGATGGGTCGGATCATGGCGGGTCTTTGGGTTCGGGTGCGGGTAAAAATATGACCCAATTAATCCATTTTAGAAACTGAACCTGATGTATATCACATATGTTCCTATAGAAAACATACAACAAACCATAAAACTCATCAATTCCTTTTCTTTGATAACACGGACTGTTAATACTTAATAGCAATCGCGGACGATAGCGACAAGCTACGTATACGCTACATAGCGAGAGTGATGAGATAGCGGGCACTACTTTATGTTGAGCAACACACTAGAAGAAACTTTTAGAAATACTTTATATGTATATTATACCTAGATACGCTGTTTTATACGTATATTTAACAAAAAACCTAAAATCCCACTATTTATATTAAAACATAAAAAAAACAAAAAACCTAAAATCCCGCTATTTAACTGCTATGGAGGCACCAAAATTAGATAGCGACACATGAGCGATTCGCTAGGCCATTCCCTATAGCGCCCACTATGAGCGCTATTGACAACCATGGACACGATGCAAAATGTTTGTTACAAAGTAAACCTTGATACGTTAGCTTTGAACGATTATTTCATTAACGGTAAATGTCACATTTTTCTGTCATTTTGCAGGAAAAATGGTTAGCTTGCATGAAACAAACAGCTAATGTATGACTAGAGACCAATCATTCAATCCTTAGATTAACATAACAATCCATAACATTCAACATATGTACACATAAATTGAATTTCCTAATACATTCTCAAACCCTTAATAATCTTTAAAATCAAAGTAAACCCTAAAATCACCACTAAACAATCATATGAAATAAGATCCCCATTTGGGGCAAACTTTACAATCTAACAAACAATCAAGTCAAACACAGTCAAAGCATCAAAAATGCCCAAATCCCACAAAACAAAAATACAAAAAAATATATATATAAACATTATAGAAACAGATTTTAATTAAAATACCACAAATCTTGATAGGGGCTTCAAGTTCAAGGAGATTAGGCTGATTGATAAAGATATCACGAGAGACAAGACAAAGCTGTTTGATTTCAGCCTCTGACAGCTGAACCAACTTTCCGGGTTTGTTTGATCGAACTTCGATTAACCGTTCGATTATCCGGTCGAGGGCTGCTGGGTCCATCTCAAGAATCGATTTTTATTTGAAATTTGGTTGAAAAGGAGTGTGAATCGAAATGGGTCAGCGGGAAAGTGAATGATAACGAGGAAGACGAAGACTTTATTTTAGAGCTCCATTTTCAAAGCGAAGATGAGGGAGATCACTAAAGTGTGTCGTGATGTAGGGATGAGCAAAATGGACCCGGTACCGGTACCGAATTTACCGAACCGGTTACCTTTTCGGTACCGACTTTTGACATTTTCGGTACCCACTTTTGAGGATTTTCGGTATCGGTTCTTTCGGTACCGGACGGTACCAAGCTCATCCCTATCGTGATGTGATTGGTTGCTAGATATTTTCAAGGAAGTCCTTGAATTTGCTAAGGCTTTTTTTATAATTTTTTTTAACTAATCCCGAGCACCTCATGCCACTTACGGGATCAAACGGAGTATTCCGAGAGTAACCTGAGTCTATCACCAATTCCGGGTAAAACCCGATAACCCACCCGCTTGTAGGCATGATGGTGAATTTACCGATAAAACCCGTTTGGCTCAAGGATCAAACCCAAGTTTTCCTGGGTCTCCTATCATTGCCCACCAATGTCTCACTCTATACCAAGTGAGAGTTGAACATGCATCTTTCAAGAGACATGCACATCTTCCACTACTTGATCTAGAGATCATTGGCACATGGCTTTTTTTATATATATTGGATTTAAATAACCTCAACTTTCATCAGTTAATCGATAGTACTCTCAACTTTCGATCTGTACCACGCCACTCCTAACATTCAAGTTATTGCCCGATGGCACTCCCAAACTAACGCAACACCAACCCAATTACTTTTTTTTTTTGCTAATATGGCATCTAACTTTGAATTTTTTGATGACGTTGCGTTTGACTTAGCTTTTTTGATGATGTGGCAGCTTATGTGCCATCTGATTTGGCTTTTTGATGACGTGACAGCTGACCTGACATTGGTTTGTGACGTGGCAGCTGGTGTCAGCAAACTAGGTTAGTGTTACGTTAGTTTCGGAGTGCTATCGTCCAATAAGTTGAAAGTTGGGAGTGGTGTGGTACAATCAAAAGTTGGGTATCGGCCAATTGGTGAAAGTTGGGGTTATTTAAATTCAATATCTTTTTTTTACATTTGTTTCAAGACCGGAATCGAGGTCAGTACTTGCACCGAAAATAATGATCTTGAAAATTATCAAAATTGGGCATTAGTATCGGTATAAAAAATTCTCAGTACGGTATGATATTTGAAGGTAAAAATCAATAAAATATTGATACTGTGCCGAACCAAAAGTACTGATTCCGAAAACGCAAAAGAGTGGGTAATGAATTGTTACCGAAATTTTATCAATGTTTTAATTTTTAAGACATGTTATCATATAATAAAAATAAAAAAAAAGTAAAAGAAACGTCATTTAGGATTGGTTACTTGCTATCCTGAAAAAATATATAAGAGTAGAACATTAAAATAAACTTGAATGGTCTTATTGGAATAGAAAAACTCTATAAGTGACTTAATTAACACACTCTTAAAACTTGATTACTATTTTGTGACATATTTCCGCATAACATTTACCAAAAACAAACATGGGGTCATTTTGAAATTGGATGTTTGGTTTAAAAATTGACAATAATTGTATATGATACTTAGGGTGTACGGGGTGCTCCCCTCGTGGGGAGTAGTCATCTCTCCGCCCCAGCTAATCACACTAGGGATGAGCATGGTACCCGTTTGGTACCGAAAGTATCGGTAGTGAAAAATGTGAAAAGTATGTACCTGTACCGAATATACCAGTTCGGTACCGATACCAAAAAACGGGGAAAGTGGGTACCAGTACCGGTATCAAATATACCCGATACCAAATGCTCATCCCTAAATCACACTATGTCATGTCAATTCCCTCTTCACTTCCTATTTTACATTCAAACATTCGCAACATTCCACAAAAACATTTTTTTTCTTAAAAAAAAGAAAAAAAATATATATAAAAATGTGATTTGTTGAAAAATAGTGAGGCCCACCATTAACCCCCCTCTCTCCTCTTCCCTACGCGGTGACTACTCCCCGCATTCACAAGTTTACCGCACACCGATGTGGGCCGACGGCGTTGTGACTGCGCAATAAACCCCATCACCGCTCCTCTCCACCGCACACACCCCGCACAGCCTTACATCTACAAGTTATGATTTCTCATAAAAAGATGTGGTAGAAATAACTTAGGGGCTGTTTGTTTACCTCTTAATGAGGTTCTTAATGATTCAGACCTCTTACTGGTTCAGCACTTAATGGTTCAGACTGTTTGTTTCACGAGCAGATGTCTGAATGGTTCACACATTTGCCTCTGAATGGTTAAGCCTTATACAGAGTCTGAATGGTTAAGACCTCTAATCTGATTTGGTCAGACATTTGCCTCTGAACGGTTAAGCATTATACAAGCTCTTAATGGTTCAGACCTCTTACTGGTTCAGCACTTAACCATTCAGATGTTGCCAAACGGCCCCTTAGTTGAACTATTATGACCTATTGGTGTAGTGGTATAGTGTTGACCTTCTCAAAAGTGATGTAAATTCAATTCGTTACAAGTATAAAATTATGTGATATTTAACTGTGTAATTATGGGTTAAAAAATAGTAGAACCGTCTATGTAACACGTTTGTAACAAAATGAATAGAGTTGATCTGTCAAAACATGTTTTGTTAGCCTCTACAATATGTTTTTTCTTGTTCACCCACTATTCACAATAATAGGAATACATGATGAATGGTTATTTACATATTTCATGCCTTGTTTATATCTCTAAGTTTAAATTCTCGAATATGCCATCGATTACAACTAGACAAGAATGAGGGTTCCATTTCTTGGATGATATCATCCCTTGTTGAAAATATGACTTATATTAAAAGATATTGGTTTTATTTATAATCATCATGTACGTTTAATAAAATTGAACATGGAATTTCTTGAAATGGTATGAAGACTATAAATTGGTATGGATGATTAATGGAGAAATTTGAGAGAGTCTAGAATATTTTTTATAGTTTGTGTATATAACTTTAAATACATATTTTTGAACTACCAAAGAGCTTGGTTAAAAAAAAAAAAAAAAAAAAAAAAAACCTTAAAATGCACCTAGACGATAGGGTCCCAAGCCAAGGCGCAAAACGTAAAAGCACACCGCTTCACGTACATAATGCCCAAGGTGCTTAGACCATGTGTTATGCTCTTAACGCTCTCAGTGGGTGCCGAGCATTAAACACCGCCTTAAGAGGGCGTGAAAGTGTGTGAGTAGGCTCATCGCGAGAGGAATCACAGGCTTGATTTTGGAGTGTGGGTGTGAAAAGGGGAAAGCATAACAAAGAACCTTATATAATGTTAAACGTTTTATATTTGTCAAAGGTTCCTAGTATCACGTCCCAAAACTTAGCTTTAGATAACCTCTATACATGATGATAACCTAAAAAGCTATATATACAACATCTTGATGCACAAATCTTTCATTTACAAAAGGCACGCCCCATGACTTCTCCTCGGGCCATTTTCACTTGCGCCCTTTGTGCATCCTGTATGTCTGTTACCTCCATCATGTCAGAAGCGATGAAGCCTACGCTTAAGTACGCGTTGCACCTAAGCACGCCTTTTAATACCCATTTAGATAGATATAGTGGCCAAACCACCTAAGGACCACAAACCTACCTCTTACCATATAAGCTTTTTTTTTTTTTTTTTTCTTTAGGAGTTCCCAATACAATACAAATTACTCTTGTATTATTTAATCTTACGTTTTGTTACAAGTCATTTCAAACAGTTGCCAATATTGAACATAAACTAGACTAAATACAATCTAAATATCACATACAATAATAGATAAGAATGCCATATAAATAAAGACTACATACATTTGAACCATTAGTCATGAGAAATATTTATAGTGCTTGCAAGCAGTGGCGGACCCAGCCCTATTTTGTGGGTTCATATGAACCCACTCGGTTTGGTAAAAATGGAAAAAAAATTAGTGAAAACCTTGTATGATCTGGAAAAAAAATAGTGAGAATATATCAAAACGAACCCACTAAATTTTTTTTCTGGATCCGCCACTGCTTCCAAGCAAACATTGTCACAACAAAAATATTCATTGCCTATATTAGTATAAAAAAATCATGTGGAAGTATAGAAAATGAGACTTGCTAAACAAATGAAATTTTCTAAAACTGCATAAATACACCTCTCCATAGAATCCAGAATGAAACCAATGATATAATCCCCAAACAAAGGGACAAACTATATCTTTGTGTATAGAAACAAAATTTATAATTTAATCGTGATTATCGCCTTATGGGGTGATGTCATAACCCCGTGTTACTTGTATGACTAAAAAAAACATTGTCCGCCTGCGCGCCAAGTCATCTGCAAGCGTCTAATTTTGAGAATACTTGCTTCAGTTTCTCACAAGTCATGAATAAAATTCCAATGCTGGGCACCACCTTATAATATTCAGGCAAAATTCCTCTATATATACCACGAAACCCTTCGGCTTTGATTATCTGCCTGAATGTACCCAAAATACCCGTCTTATAAACACGGGCCCTACCACCTGCTCCTTCTAACTGCATCCGCCGCCTCACCAGATCCAGAGGAAATGTCACTGCAAGACAGTGTTCATTTGACCCGTTCAAGATAAAACACAAAACAAATCGACCCATTTAACTTCATAGTTTTACGAATCTAAAAACGAAGTCAGCTAGTTTTACATAAAGTGAAAAAGACCAAATTGCCCTTTAAGTTAACAAAAAAGACGGATATACCCCTGACTTAACGGAAAAAATGGCAAGATTTCGAACCTTTTGGATCAAAATGCAGAAAAACAAACCTCTGGACGAAAGTCGCAAAACTGGCAAAACTTCAGGGACGAAAACGACATTTTACTCTAGATTCAATCACTATTCACTAACCTGTTGATGACGCAATGCCCGAAAGACTGCCACAAGCCAGGCTGACGAGGGCGGTAGAATCTTCCGGTCTGTCGTCAACAAAATCGACATCAATTAACAAAACACAAACAAGAAAGCCGACAGAAAAATAATGCCTGCATCTTACCTATGCAACTGCCAGTGCGATCGTGCTGTGTCATAAACCGAAAAGCTAATTGCTAGATTCGGACCAACACCCTGTAAAAAGTATGCAGTCAGTTGAGTGAAATTTTAGATATAAAAAACCATTAGCGTATAGAAATGATACCAATAAACAAGCACCGAGTCCTTTATAGAGGCCGAAGATGCCCTCTTCCCTGCTGATGGTGCGTAACGCATGCGATATACCTCTGTAGTATATAACATTTCTCTACAAGATATAAAAAAAGGTTTATATACAACAAAAGGCGCGAGGCGCTACTATGCGTTTAGGTTCTAAGATACATGATACATTGCTACGACGCGCTTTTTAAGCACATGTTTTTAAGTTTATGATAATTGATTCCTAATTTCCTACCTGTGCTGAAAGGCGGGTCCGTACAAGATCCAACGGGTATGTAACAGAAGCGGCAGTTATCCCAGCCAATCCACCACCGGCTAGTCGTATAAACAAGTCGGTGCTTATGTTCGTCTCGGTTCCCATTACAAGTTGCAATAACTATAAATTCCAACAAAAAAACTATTATAAGATTAAAAAATATTTTTAAGCAACTGAGAATGATCAAGCAGCAAAAGGACGTTTGTACCAACATTCTTGTAGTGTTCAAATGCACAGAAACTAATGGACGAGTAAGGCAGACGGTGAGCAACCGTGACCAGATTACCCTTCCAGAATGCGCGAAATCCTTCTTCGATGACTATACGTGAAGCCTCACGCCATAACGTTGACTTTCGTAATGTGGATGCATCAGAGTGCATACCTTGCACCTGCAGAGAATACAAAAAGCCTTAAGCAACACTTACCCATTTGTCAATCCAAATGAAAAAAAAAAAAAAAATCAAGCAATCGAATTTTGATAAATAATATTTTGTGTGTATATTAAGTAATTGAATATCATATACCTACATCACAAAAGGCTTAGTTTTGCTATTCAAAAAGGGGTAGCGGCGCAGCTTGTTGCCCGTTTGCCAATTATCTCGATGTAAATTATTATATATTGTTAACAATAAAAGAGGAAAAGACTGAGTCCGTTCAAAAAAAAAAAAAAAAAAAAAAAAAAAAAAAAATACATCACAATGAAAAATGATAATGATAAAGCTAATCAACTAATAATAATGATTAAACGTGAATAACTATTATAAGACTATGCGTAGTGTTCTAACGCCCAAGTTCACATCAGCGTGGAAGGGAGTTATACACCGCCTCCAAGGAGCGTTAAATGCGCGTTAAAGAGGAGGGTGTCGGCGAGTTAACAGGTGTGGGGATGGGAGCATGGGGTCCACCAACTTTTCATCAATCTCATGCAAACGCACTTTATTTATTTATTTATTTAACTTACAATGAAATCATCACCCCTTTTTTTTTTTTCAGGAAAGATTAAGTGAGAGCCATTGCCTACATAGCATTAACGTGATAGTCACTTTTTCCTCATTAAACTATGACTCATAGTCTAATACTCAAACAAACACATATAAAATAACTAATAACAAAACATCTACATAAATGATAAATCATCATACTCAGTAAATCCCACAAATAACAAAGCTAAGACTATGGGGTATGGGGCGTTGGTTGGGTACAAACGCCCAAGTCACCACCCCGGGTGGGCTTGGGTTTCGGCGTGGCCCCTTGGGCGGGGGTTTCAGCCGGGACGTTGAGCGGGCCTAGCGGTCTTCCGTGGCCGGCTCTCATTGGCTGGGTTGGCTAGGCTATAGATGGCTAGGATTTAAATTTAAAAAACAACCCTTTTTTTTAATTTTGCGTGTATTTTTATAATAATTGAAAAAAAAAATTATAACACGTGGCCAACCCACGCAGGCTAGCCACGCCCCGCCATACCGACCCAACATGCAACTGACCAGCGGTGCCCCTCGAAGTCCACATGTCAACCCATGCCCCAAACCCCCGCCCCACCATACCCCACGGTTTGAGATAGGGTCTGAAGAAGTTAAGATGTAGACAGCCTTACCTCTACCCCGAAGGAATAAAGAGGCTGCTTCCATTGAGACCCTGGCTCCATAGTAGTTTTGCATCAAGCCTTGGACATAACACGCTAACTCTCGGCAAAAAGGCGGATTAGTGCATGTACCCTCTTGTCTTCCGGCTATCAACGCCACTACATTTTTTTTTGGAAGGTGACTTTCTATATACTGACCATAGGTCACCGAGAGCTTGTCAAAGACAATCTCCTGTCAACCCCACCCCTGGGAACGCGATGTTCGATCGGGCCCCGGCCCCCGCGCAAGCTGACCTCCGCCCGGAAACCATACTGCCCCCACACGAGAGACTCACTGGGGTAACAGCTGGGTAAAACCGGGTTGCCCTCCAGCCCGAACCATGCCTCGGTAGGAAACGAGCCATCATTGGGACGTCCCTCCTAACGCCACTACATGATGCATGATTAAACGTCTCCCGCTTTTAACGTTATTTTCACGAAATTAGTAAAATAACGTTAAAATTAGTGTAATTTCACTTTTGCCCTGCGGGCTGACACATATATACATTACACGTGCACACCGCAAGCGGGGCGTATAAATGATAAATCAACAGAAAATATGAGAGTAGCAATGAAATGAAAACCTGAAAGAGGATAGTAAGGCGAGCGAGAGGAGCAGTGCACGTCTTGCTAACGGCGCCGGCGACACCACCGGGAATAAGTTGAGAAACCGTTTCCACCACCAGTTTATGGGCCGAACCACTGCTTTCCACCACACCTTCCGTTTGCATATTCAATCAAAAATACGGTGAAAGAAGGAAAGTTATTTAAGATCTGATACTGATGAGCTGTTGAAGATGACCGACCGACCAGACCAATTGATCTTGTTTTATATACGTTACGTAGGTGTTAGGAAATAGAGGTCAGTGTTCAAACTTCAGACAAGATAACAACAAAGTAAAAGTATTTTGTTTTACTTTTCTTTTCGGTTTCATATTTTGAAAAGAGTGAGTCAAATCGAATCGAATTGAGTTGAAGTCACGTTAACTTGAATTTATAATCTTTGGTCGTCTAAGTTGCAGTCTTTGTGTTTAACACGAGTCACTTTCTTGTTCGACTAGATTGACTTGTTCTTTCTTTTTTAATTGCAGTTTAAAACACTCAGTCGAGTTTAAAGGGCCATGCGTAGTAATGCTATGATCTCGAGATCTATGAGTCGACGTAGTTTTCAAATGACTTAATTTTTGCTATTTAAAAATGGGTAGCGGCGCAGCTTATTGCCCGTTTACCATCTACTTTCTCGATGTAAATTCATAACATGAAAAGCTGAGTTTCTAGCATAAAAAAAACTAACTTTTCATGAAAAAAAATTATAAGAAACTATTATTTTGACCTGCATGTCGAAACCAAAGGTAACTCGAATTTGTACTGTCAAATATCTTACCTGACTTGTTTCCGAACAAACTTATGTCAAAATGTAGACTAAATGAATACATACAGAAAATAAGCACGAAAACGTATGATATTTGGTCTGACTCATTATTTGAAAAAAATTACGTCAAAACGTAAACTAACTTGAATTTATAACGTAACGTACTTATATAAAGCACGTAAGAAAATAGTATTTTTTTAAGTTAAAGAGTGGAACCATGCGTTCTGACGGCGTTAAAACGTAAAGTAACTCGAACTTATATACCGCCTAGTAAAAACGTATTATGTATGACAAAACTTAGACCAACTGAAAATGTACATAAAAGTAAGCACGAAAACGTATTGACAAAACGTAGACCAACCTAAAAAGATACATAAAAATAAGTTTCAAAAAAATATATATTTAACTCACATACATAAAAATAAGCACGCAAAACTCGACGATTTCAAAATAATATTTTACAAACTTTTATAAAGATAAGGGGTATAAGTGACAATGCCGAATGTTTAAGGTAGAATATAAAAAAAAACCTAAAAGAACAAAAGAAATAATAAAAGAAAAAAAAACCTTCACAAGACATGCACTAGAGTGAATACTCATTTGAGAAATGTTATATTTAGGGTGATCGGGGCACTCGCGGGGAGGGTGTTCGGTGACCCCATTCCCCGATCGGGAACACCGCCGCCATCACCGCGGGGACCCGAATCGGGGAGGGGTTTCGGGGGGAGTGTGACACCTGTGTCACTGCGACCATCAAACAAATACCAAACCAATGAAATATTGTATTTCATACTTTGGACTTGTATAAATATGTGTATCTTTTGCACATATCAACTCTTGTTCGATTTCAAGCTCTAAATCGCTTTCTGGAAGGTTATACGCGCACTAATGCGCAAATATAACCAGTTTAATGCAACAAACACTCCGGAATAGTGACATAGGCTTAACATACCCTAAATAACTTCTACATAACTTAGAAATAAATTTTGGAAGGTTTGGTATGGCAAAAACAAGTTAATTCGCTTACAGGGACTAAACTTGACAAATTGCGAAAGTATGCCAATTTGAACTGCAACAGACCTTTCGGAACATGACCATAAGTTAAACACACCTTAATTATCCTTTATATAGCTTAGAAATAGGCTTTGAGGGGTTCGGTGTGCTAAAATAAACTTTTGGGTCATTCAGGGACTAAAAGCGTCAAAAAGTGCACAAGTTTGCATTTTCGCGCATAACTTACGTTCTGAATACATCTGGACATCCAAAAATTTATGTAAGCACTAAAATATTTTATTTTAGTGTTTGGCATGAGAAAAATCCATTCGTCGCGCGATTTGGATCGTTTTTCGCGCTTATGCGCATTCCGTCGTAATTAACCGAACATCGCGATCGTACGACCAAACGAACCGACATCCTAGATATTTTTGAGCATTTTTTGAGTTCCCTATACTTTAACTTCATTTTAGAGCCTTGAAATGAGGTTAACAGGGTTCAAACGCATCGAAAATAGCTTAAACGGGCTGCAGGGACCATTTCTGCCATTTTTGAAACTTTGTTGAAACTGGTAGGCAGTGGTGTAGCGCGAGCACTAAGGCCTTTACCAGTGGCGCTACGCGACTGCCTAGTCTGGACAGAAACTTTGCAGAAACATCGAATCGGGTCCGTTCCACTTTCGCACATGGTTTTGGGCAATACCATGGGCTCAAATGGTTTTCTAAAACCAGGGTTTTGAGGTGGAGGGTTGAGATTGAATCACGGTTAACGATGAACGATCTTAACGGCTCTATGTATCCTATAAATACCCCACCCCACTTCTTGCAAAACCCACTAGAATCTTGATTTGAGAAGCTCTAAGTTGAAACCATTGTTTCATACCTGAGCTACTTGGATCGAGGTTAGCATTCGGGGACCCTTCGTAAGTATTCTTTCGTTCTTTTATTGCTTTTCGAGTCCGAAAGTCGAACTTTGTTTGACTTTCTGCGTTGACCAGTTTATGGTCAATGCAAAGTTCGTTTGAACTTCGCAACGTGATTGTAATCACGATGGTTATAGTCCCTTGGGACTATGCCTACTGATTACCACGTTGTCTGGGGTCGTAAGGGTAAGCAATCTAATAAATCGCTTATGCCTTAGAACCCGACCCATTTGGTCGATCATTAGGATCTGACCAAATACATTAGGTGACCATAGCATATAGGGAATAACCTTCCGAGGTTATACCCTATGGTCACATCGTTTGAGTAGTTGTATGATAGGTAGTTTATATGCCTTAGGTAAATTACCAGAATACCCTTTTCATGTATAATTGGTAATTAAGCATATGTAACCTAAACTTTTGTCACATAACTGATTATGTAACATGTTTAGGCATATAACACTTGTCATAGGGCTAGTTAGGCGGTTCGAACGCGTTTCACGCGAACGACGCGTTAAAGTAACATAAGCTACCTAAACGGGTCGTAATGGGTCGTAAGAACTTATGTTAGGTTTCATTTAGTATGTAGGCTTTGTTAAACCATATTACACGAGTCTCCACACTCGTTTGGTTTACGAACCCTCATTCTATCCGATCCTCCGATTTAGGTCCGGTTTATTAACATAGTTACCTATATTAGGTGCCGTTTGATATCCGTGATCTCTAGCATTGTTTGGTTGTCACTCAAGGACTACTGAGCATTCTCAAGTGAGTACATAGACCCCTCTTTTACCGTTTTCAAACTGTTTTGGGGTGAAACACATGTGCCTACTTGTTACTTTCATGCTTTCCTGTTTTCACATCATATACTTGCTATGTTCATTAGTACATTTATAGTACATGATTTCATTGTGATTATGCTATGTATGCCCATTGTGTGCGTACTTAGTACATTGTTTTACATTACATTTATGCTATGTATGTCCATTACGTGCATACTTAGTACATTGTTTTACATTACATTACATTTATGCTATGTATGTCCATTACGTGCATACTTAGTACATTGTTTTACATTGCATTTTTGTTGCATATGCTAATCCAGCATATGAACACATTATACTACATTTTGAACCGTCGTAACCATTTGATTATATGAACCGTTTGTAACTGTCGAACCGTGTGAACCATTTGTAACTATTGAACCGTGTGAACCGTTTGTAACTGTTGAACCGTGTGAACCGTTTGTAACTGTTGAACCGTGTGAACCATCTGTATCTGTTGACATGATTTACATTTGACAATAGACATTGGACTATACATAAACATTTCTACAATTGTTAAACATTACATCTTGATGGTTTGGTTTGAGTAAGTGATTTAAGTAACGAGGCGTGTGTAATATGATACAAGCATGGTGGATACGCCGCTGGTACTTCCTATATATAAGTGTTTGTATGGAATTACATATCGTAGCGTTATTTGAATCATTTCAATTTGAGACATATAGCATTTTATACAGATAACATACTTTTCACAAGACATTGTTTTACAAACAAACTCATTTTACTTGGTTATTCATTTAACCTTACATTTATCTATACATATCATCTGATCTTATTGTTTTTCAAATGATTTACAAAACAAAGCAAATTACAAGGTTCATGACTAAACATTTTCTCAAACATAAGTCATGAATTCTGTTTTCACAAAACCTATGTATCTCACAGGCATTTTTATGCTGACGTACCTATTTTCACATGTGTTTTTAGGAGATGATGCATAGGACTTATCAAGACATACTTAGGCGGACCTGTGCCTTAGTGACTTAAAACGAGACAAGAACTAGTTAATTTTTGTTATATACTCCTTGTTTCTGTTTAAAACAATGTAAACTTTCATGTTTGATTAATAACACGAAACTTCAATTGCCATGGATTTGAAACAATTAATTCTGTTACAACACTCCCCGACATTTCCGCCACGTTGTGTATGTTCTACGTGGTCAGGGTGTGACAGAAAAAATGGTATCAGAGCCAATGGTTATAGGGAATTAGGTTATTAGTAATACTTTGACCTAGTCTATAACCTTTCTAGGACCCTGACGCGAGTTTACTTGCGTTTAGTCATAAAACAATACCGTCACCTATCCTTAGGCGACGACCACAACAAGAACATAAATTTCAAAACCGCTTTGAAAACTAATCATCTGTTCTAGGATGATTGATTACTAGGTTTTGAACCCCTTTGAGTTTTTCAAAATCTCGTCAAGGTTTTGGGTTTTAAATAATGTGAACACGTGCAAACTGGAAGGGTGAATGCCTGTATTCTGGGTTTTCTGTCTAGGCAAGCACTTCGTATATATCTCATCAGATGCGAGACCAGTTGTGCTTACCTGGGAATTTTTGGGATGAGTGTTCACTTATAGGCGAGCATGTCTTCGCGATACATTATTTTTGACCTATTTACTTTGATTAATCACCGGGGTCGTTTGTTGCTTTGTAGTAACAAACAAATGACCACTATCCTTGCTTTCATCAGATTTGTTCATCTCATTCTTTTCGTCTAATTCTCTCACTCGTTTCATTTCATGTTTCCCCTTTTAGAATGCCTCCACGACGCGAAAATCCGGTATCTATTGAAGATCTGGCAGCTGTCATTACACAGCAAATAACTGCTGCAATCCCGAACATCGTTGCCCAATGTAACCAAGCCCTCAACAACAATAATGCCCCCTGCAGCTTCAAGACGTTCAACTCGGCTAAGCCATCAAAGTTTTCTGGGTCTCAAGTGTGACAACTCGAATTTTTCAAGATTTTTATCTTCGCATTTATTGCGCGTTAAATGTTTAAGTTGTTTGTTAATACGACTTATTTGTTTCACAACTGTGCACGTTTGTAGTATGTTAATCGTAATGTGATTGATATGTTGTATACGGTATGCTTTATAAGTGTGTATTGATGTATGTCTTAATTTTTAATTTATGTGTTGTATAATTTACACAAGACATCTGTTAGGCCCAAACACCCTCACCCACATCAATGAAATCACCCTAGTGGTGAAAACACCTTGTGTTTTCGTCCACTAGAGGACCAACGAAAACAACATTTGGGCTTTAGGCCCAGTAGTGATTAAGTTATAATGTTGTTCCTTATCTTTACCCAAAACGGTAATCGGCAGAAACCCTAGCCACCTATCACGTTCTTTCTCTCTCTCGTTCTTCTTGAAACCGAACAGCAGCCGTGAGCCACTCGAGCCTCATTCATCGATCGATTCATTGTATCTTCGGCTTGGGTTAGTGATTTACATGTGTAAATTCTTGATTTCGATGTGCTTGAGTTAATCTGTATGATAAAGATACTTATAATATGATGTTATGGTTGATTTTATTGTGCCTGTTCATGAAGGATATGAAAGATCGGATGATTGATTGTTAGTCTTGATATCACAATGATTTAGTAATCTGTTTTAGATGATTTGGGGATATAATCTGTTTTAGATGATTTGGTACTTATGGTGTTTATTGTTTGGGTCGGTTGATAGTTGCTGAAACGGTCGTAATGATTGGTATCGATTTGGGGATTTTTCTGTGATTATGTATCTGCTGTTATTGATGATGATAATACTAACGAAAACACCCCCAACCCAACGAAATCCCCCAACAACGAAATCACTTTAGGTGATTTCGGCCCAGGTCATCAACGAAATCACTTTAGGTGATTTCGGCCCAAGTGATTCCGGCCCAAATAGGGGATTTCGGCCCAGTGAGAGTGATGGAGAGTGTGAGACATGAGTGTTTAGGGGATTATCTTGCATGTTTTGTTTGGTTTTATATGATTATATGCTTGGAATTGTTTATTGCGAGTGTTTGTACGTTTGCAGGTAAACCACATGAATTTGGTGAAGTTATGATGTTTAAAGAGAAACATGTACTTGAGGCTTACGGCTCTTGACCTTGACTTACGGTTAGAGTCGAAAGGCAGCCATCTCATTTAGAGTTGAATTATCATTGTACTATCATTTATCATCTTGCAATGTCACGTGAGGGGGATTATCTTAGAAATCAACATTAGTCATCACCATTATAAACACATGAAAAGAAAACTTTGAGAAGATAAAGCAATAGTGGACGGCACTTGTGGGACTTGTGAAAGAATATGGGGTGTGATTATTTTAATTGAAAAAAAAAAGAAAAACATCAATTCATGATCATGCTGGTCGAGCATTGGGGGCATCACACATAAAGTCAACATACATAGAGGGACATGCACACTTCTTGGCAGGCTTTCTTTTGAAGAAAATTAATAACATCATCATCATTGAAAGCTGACTTTGGCAGCTATATCACGAAAAGAGGCAAACAACGTTTAATTTGTGTGTGGGCTTCCATTATCACGAAAGATGGGGTACCAACTTTTATTACTTTTTGGGCTCATATAACACTTCAATGCCATTGATGATTGGGCTTTATGATTCACGAGATATTAGCAGCCCACTATCATCATCGATGAGGGGAGCACATGTTACACACTGGGGACGGTTACGTAAAAGGGGAGAAAAGCAGCCGTAGACTAGGGGGTTTTGGTCAGTCTAGAATCGATCATCACACATCATCAGAGATACCACTCAACCGAACCAATCATGTCTTCATCACTATTTTCAAGCTTGTGATCGCGCCTCTCCAACAATGAGCGGCTAGTCTCTGCGGATTCACCCCAGTGTAGGTAGTTGTATTTTCTAGGGTTTATGCATTTGTTCTTTGATTCGACTTTGTGACAATTTGTATTGATTTTTGAAACCATTGACAATAGTGTTACATTTGTTTCGTATTCGTAAATTGTCGAACGATGTTAAAAGTTATGACTTTACGAAATGGTTATGTGTAGTTGTGCATTGTCGTGGTTAGGTTTTACTTGTGTTGATTACAAAGTGCATTCTTGTCCGTTTCTCGAAACGTTGATAGTTATTGGCACCTAAGTCACGGTACACTAAATCCGCTAATCGTATACAATTGAGTTGAATCTAAAACTTGTAGGAACCCTAGGACTTACAATTACCGAAACCGGGTGTGATCCGTATTATTAATTCCTGTTTTCAATTAAGTAGTTTAGTTTACAATTTTAGTTAATCACAAGTGTTTTAGATAATACCCATTTGTCGGTTCATTCCGATTTCTTTTAAAAACCAAACAAATAAATAAAAATAGCAATCTTCATAATAATCTTGTACATTGTTTGTAAATAGTCTAACTAATCGAACGGGTCGTGCAATACTGACCACCTGCTCTTCGTGGATACGATACCCGACTTACCCTAGCTACCTAGGTTTAATTGGGTTTTTGACTGATCGGGACGACACGGTCACGTCAAAATGGCGCCGTTGCCGGGGAGCTAGTGCGCTTAGTATTTCATTGCTTGTTCGATTTTAGTTTAGTTTTTCTTTATTGTATTTTTGTGATTTTACTTTGGGTGGTCGAGCTTGTTTGTGCAGGTACATGTTTTGCAGGTACCATCTTTCAATATGAATTGGGTAGATGATGATCCGTGTGAGTGTTGCGGAAGCGGAGAGCACTATTTAGAGGATTGCTCTGTTTTCTACGAAAAAGTTCAAGCCAACAAGGAACGGGAAGACTACCTCAGCGGATTGTTTGATTATAGGAGGGCGGATTATGAAGATTTCAATGGTCCATCCTCACCTTATCCATACACTAGACCACCTCCACCACCGGAGCAAGAAAAGTCATGCCCTTGTTGTGGTAAAGTTCACATACATGAAGATTGTCCAGTGTTTTGGAAAGATCCAGTGTTTTGGAAAGGAAAAATAAAGTCCGGTTACAAGCCACCTTCATATCAAGAATACTATTATGCAGAGATGGGTTACCATTATGAGCAAGAACGGGGTTACAACAACTATGAACCCGACTTGCCACATTTCTCAAGTTATCAGGAGGAGTATGATGACTATTATCATGACTCCCCTCAACCGACATACGAGGAGCCTCAAGATTCATTACACTCTAAGCTCGACACGATCATGGACATGATGCTAGAAATGAAAAAGAAAGACGAGTTGAGAGACAGATCATTTGAGGCTTTGGTTATTCAGGTTGGTCAACTAACCGAGGAGATGGCCCAACTTAGGCGAGACCAAGAGGTTTGGGCTAATGGTACAATAGTAGATGGTGAGGTGGTGGAAGAGGTTATCGATCTACCCGAGCAAGAAAATGAATGTTTGAACCGAGCGGAAGACATCACACCGCGAGACGAGTCGGATCCGAAAGATGCCCACGTTCATATCCATCCTTCTCCCATACTTATCACTCCAACCAAAAAAGTTAGGGATGCGGGTTCGGGTATAATGATTCGAAGGGTGGCGTTGCAAGACATTGGCCAATTTAGTAAGAAGCGACCCCAAAGTTGTACAATATGCATGCCGAGTATAATAAAAAAAGTATGGATTCGGCATGCTAATTACCGAGCGTATGTTGGAAACTCGGTAGGCAAATGTGCACTTCGACCGCCATGAGAGGTAAGTCAGGTATAATTGTTGTAGAGTTTGTATTATTTTCGTCTTATTTTTATTTTCTTAGATAAATGAACGTTGTGGGTGTGTTCCCTATATAACCCTCACGAGACCTCTCGTCCTCCCAAGCTATTGGGAGGTTTAAAAGGGCTTGTTGCATAAGCTAAATGCAACCGTGATTCCTACGAAAGTGAGTTAGGCTTGTTATTGTTGTAAATTATTTTTCCACATAAATCAAAGTAAATTAATGTATGACTTCGTAATATTTTCATAAAAGTGGTAGAACTAGGTAGCTAATAAATTTTAATGGTTGTGAGAAGCATGCTTCTACACAAGGGTTAAGATTTGTAGGTACATTATGTTCGTGAGACGACCGCTTTGTTGAAGAGATGAAGAGCACACGAGGAATGAGCTCCAAAAATCAGGTGCATACGTTCCCTTTTTTACTTTTGATTTTTAGTTAGCAAATAAGTGGATTGTAAATTGTATTTTATCTTCCGGGGGGAAATTTTGGGGAGGTTAGTCGTGTCACATCCCTTGTGTGCTTTAAAAACTCTAGTTCTTACACATTGAGGACAATGTTTACCTCAAGTGTGGGGATGGGGGAGTAGTAAAAGTTTTCGATTTTTGACCCGTTCATTTAAATTCTACACATTGAGGACAATGTTTACCTCAAGTGTGGGGATGGGGGAAAAATTTCAAAAATTTCTTGTTTCAAAAGCGATTTTAAAAGCACAAGTAACTAAGTCAACGAGGGATGGCACAACCCATTTGGTCTTTTGTCATGGTCAAGTTCAAATTAATAGCATGTCGGGTATTTAGCGGGTGGTTATTTGGGAATAATCCGCCTAAGAAACTAGTATTTTATGCATGTCACATACCATACCCTTTTTAGATATGTGAGGTTTTGAGCCACTTTATATCATAGATTACATACCTATGTTTCTTTGTTTGAGTGGACCATTAGTCATGTATTGTAGAACTTGCAACTTTTGATGCGTTTGAGACCATAGACTGAATACAATCACGAGAATGATTAAGGCATTAGGTAAACCTTTTCCTTTTACACCATTTTTATATCCTTACCCAAAAATTATCCCCTAGTAGCCAATTTTGAGCCTAATCCTTTCGTTTGACCACCCTATAGCCCATAACCTTAAACCTTTTTCTTTTAAACCCGTGTGATGAAAATTCAATTGTAGGAGTATATGTTTGTATAGTTGTGATTTATTTATTCAAAAAAAAAAAAAATCAGAAAAGTTGTGAAAAAAAAAAGAGAAAAAAATTGTTGAGAAAAACACAAAAATATGAGTTAGTAGTTGTGAAATAAAAGACTAAAGTTGTTGCCTTATAGTTGATGTTTATAGTTTAGTTTTGTTTAGAGTAGTCGTTTGTAATAAAGATCGAATTTTCCATCACGTTAGCCACTAAAAAAAAAAAAAAAAACCTATTTCCTACCTTTCGCCTTGCCTCATTACAACCCTTCAAAGACCTCTTGACTTGTGCTTAGTATTCGTGTTCGGTGGTGGAGAATGATTAAGTTGCAAGCCTATGCGGGTACGTGTTCTAATCGGTTTGAGTGATCATTTTAAAAGTGCTAATACATCATTATAATTAGCCAATTTTTAAACCGAGTGGAGAGAACATTGTGAGGGATGTGCATAATTTATTAGTTTCAAGGGCGGGTTAATTTTGGATAACCATTTTATACGTGATTGGTCACTTTACCGCTTAATATGTTGAAAATTGTAAAAAAAAGTTTGAACTGAGCATGACATTAGACCTTAACCTTAGTCTCGGGAATGGGAAGTGTGTTTCTTGTTCGACTCATGTGAAAGTGAAAGACAGATTTGCTTGAGGGCAAGCAAAAGATAAGTGTGGGGATGTGATCGGTACATTATATGTACACTCTAATTTATTTTAATTATAATATAAAAGCATTAAAATTAATACAAAATATATTGCTTTGGTCGAGTTTTATATTTTGTATGTTCTAAAAGAAAATGTGTCAAGATAATGTTTTTATATTAAATATGAAATAAGAATTTTGGGTAATTATAATGTTGGGTCTTAATGAGTAAATGCTAATATTAAAAGTATTTAATACAAAAAAGCACAAGATGAAATGCAAAGAGTACTAACATATTTCATAGTTATCATTGTAATTAATATATTAAATGTGCCATTCATTTATTTGTTTCTTTGAAAATTTTCGTACAGAAGGATGTAGGATGAATGCAATTTTATGTTGGTAGGAGAGGGCATATAAAAGAAATGAATTGGATTGGTGGACTCATTTAATATTACATGGATGGAATTTGGGCCATAATTTTAAAGTAAAAAAAAAAAAAAAAAGAGGACAAAGGGGTTTGGACAGTTGGTTCGCAAGGGGGGTTTTCACAGAGGAAATGCACGGTTACAAAAAAAGAAAAGAATAATATCTTTTTGAATGAAGTCAAAGGGGGTTACGGTTCGCAATTTTGGAGAGAAGGAAGTTTCAGTCAAGATAAGAGAATCATCATCAAAACTGACATCATCGACCATCACACATTCCCACCTCTCAACCAAATCGGTCATGCCTTCAATCTCATCTCAAGCCGGTGATCGCGTCCACCCAACCATGAACGGCTAGTCTCTGCGGATTCACCCCGGTGTAGGTAGTTGTATTTTCTAGGGTTTATGCATTTGTTCTTTGATTCGACTTTGTGACAATTTGTATTGATTTTTGAAACCATTGACAATAGTGTTACATTTGTTTCGTATTCGTAAATTGTCGAACGATGTTAAAAGTTATGACTTTACGAAATGGTTATGTGTAGTTGTGCATTGTCGTGGTTAGGTTTTACTTGTGTTGATTACAAAGTGCATTCTTGTCCGTTTCTCGAAACGTTGATAGTTATTGGCACCTAAGTCACGGTACACTAAATCCGCTAATCGTATACAATTGAGTTGAATCTAAAACTTATAGGAACCCTAGGACTTACAATTACCGAAACCGGGTGTGATCCGTATTATTAATTTCTGTTTTCAATTAAGTAGTTTAGTTTACAAGTTTAGTTAATAAATCATTGTTTTAAATAATAGTCATTTGTCGGTTCACCCGATTTCTTTTCAAAACAAATAAACAAAATAAAATTAGCAAACTTCATAATCACTTTGTACATTGTTTGTAAATAGTCTAACTAATCGAACGGGTCGTGGGATACTGACCACCTGCTCTTCGTGGATACGATACCCGACTTACCCTAGCTACCTAGGTTTAATTGGGTTTTTGACTGATCAGGACGACACGGTCACGTCAAAATGGCGCCGCTGCCGGGGATACGATACCCGACTTACCCTAGCTTACACATTGAGGACAATGTTTACCTCAAGTGTGGGGATGGGGAAAAATTTCAAAAAATTTTCAAAAAAATGTCTTGTTTCGAAAGCGATCTTAAAGCACAAGTAACTAAGTTAACGAGGGATAACACAACCCATTTGGTCTTTTCTCATGGTCAAGTTCAAATTAATAGCATGACGGGTATTTAGCGGGTGGTTATTTAGGAATAATCCGCCTAAGAAACTAATATTTTATGCATGTCACATACCATACCCTTTTAGATATGTGAGGTTTTGAGCCACTTTTATATCATAGATTACATACCTATGTTTCTTTGTTTGAGTGGACTATTAGTCATGTATTGTAGAACTTGCAACTTTTGATACGTTCGAGACCATAGACCGAATACAAGCACGAGAATGATTAAGGCATTAGGTAAACCTTTTCCTTTTACACCATTTGCTTACCTTTACCCAAATAAATCCCCTAGTCGCCCACTTTGAGCCTAATCCTTTCGTTTGACAACCCATTTAGCCCAAAATCTTAAACCTTTTCTTTTAAACCCGTGTGATGAAAATTCGATTGTATGTCTATTTGTTTGTATAGTTGTGCTTTACATTTTGTGGAAAAAAAAAAATCGAAAAATTCAGAAAAGTTGTGAAAAAAAAAAGAGAAAAAATGTTGAGAAAAATACAAAAATATGAAGTTAGTAGTTGTTGAATAAGAGGCTAAAGTTGTTGCCTTGTAGTTGATGTTTATAGCTTAGTTTTGTTTAGAGTAGTTGTTTGTAATAAAAAACGAATTTTTCATCACCTTAGCCACTTGAAAAAAAAAAAAAAAAAATCTTATTCCATACCCTTAACCTATCCCCGTTACAACCTTCCAAAGACCTTATGACTTGTTCTTAGTATTCGTGTTCGGTGGTGGAGAACGATTAAGTTGCAAGCCTATGCGGGTACGTGTTCTAATCGGTTTTGAGTGATTACTTAGAAAGTGCTAATTCATTATCTAATTAGCCAAATTTTAAGCCGAGTAGAGAGAACATTGTGAGGGATGTGCATGAATTATTAGTTTCAAGGGCGGGTTAATCTTGGATAACCATTTTACATTATTAATCATTTATTGCTAAATATGTCGAAAATTGTAAAAAGTTTGAACCGGGCATGACAATTGACCTTAACCTTAGTCTCGGGAATGGAGAGTGTGTTTCTTGTTCGACCCACGTGAAAGTGAGAAACAGATTTGCTTGAGGGCAAGCAAACGACAAGTGTGGGGATGTGATGGAGAGTGTGAGACATGAGTGTTTAGGGGATTATCTTGCATGTTTTGTTTGGTTTTATATGATTATATGCTTGGAATTGTTTATTGCGAGTGTTTGTACGTTTGCAGGTAAACCACATGAATTTGGTGAAGTTATGATGTTTAAAGAGAAACATGTACTTGAGGCTTACGGCTCTTGACCTTGACTTACGGTTAGAGTCGAAAGGCAGCCATCTCATTTAGAGTTGAATTATCATTGTACTATCATTTATCATCTTGCAATGTCACGTGAGGGGGATTATCTTAGAAATCAACATTAGTCATCACCATTATAAACACATGAAAAGAAAACTTTGAGAAGATAAAGCAATAGTGGACGGCACTTGTGGGACTTGTGAAAGAATATGGGGTGTGATTATTTTAATTGAAAAAAAAAAGAAAAACATCAATTCATGATCATGCTGGTCGAGCATTGGGGGCATCACACATAAAGTCAACATACATAGAGGGACATGCACACTTCTTGGCAGGCTTTCTTTTGAAGAAAATTAATAACATCATCATCATTGAAAGCTGACTTTGGCAGCTATATCACGAAAAGAGGCAAACAACGTTTAATTTGTGTGTGGGCTTCCATTATCACGAAAGATGGGGTACCAACTTTTATTACTTTTTGGGCTCATATAACACTTCAATGCCATTGATGATTGGGCTTTATGATTCACGAGATATTAGCAGCCCACTATCATCATCGATGAGGGGAGCACATGTTACACACTGGGGACGGTTACGTAAAAGGGGAGAAAAGCAGCCGTAGACTAGGGGGTTTTGGTCAGTCTAGAATCGATCATCACACATCATCAGAGATACCACTCAACCGAACCAATCATGTCTTCATCACTATTTTCAAGCTTGTGATCGCGCCTCTCCAACAATGAGCGGCTAGTCTCTGCGGATTCACCCCAGTGTAGGTAGTTGTATTTTCTAGGGTTTATGCATTTGTTCTTTGATTCGACTTTGTGACAATTTGTATTGATTTTTGAAACCATTGACAATAGTGTTACATTTGTTTCGTATTCGTAAATTGTCGAACGATGTTAAAAGTTATGACTTTACGAAATGGTTATGTGTAGTTGTGCATTGTCGTGGTTAGGTTTTACTTGTGTTGATTACAAAGTGCATTCTTGTCCGTTTCTCGAAACGTTGATAGTTATTGGCACCTAAGTCACGGTACACTAAATCCGCTAATCGTATACAATTGAGTTGAATCTAAAACTTGTAGGAACCCTAGGACTTACAATTACCGAAACCGGGTGTGATCCGTATTATTAATTCCTGTTTTCAATTAAGTAGTTTAGTTTACAATTTTAGTTAATCACAAGTGTTTTAGATAATACCCATTTGTCGGTTCATTCCGATTTCTTTTAAAAACCAAACAAATAAATAAAAATAGCAATCTTCATAATAATCTTGTACATTGTTTGTAAATAGTCTAACTAATCGAACGGGTCGTGCAATACTGACCACCTGCTCTTCGTGGATACGATACCCGACTTACCCTAGCTACCTAGGTTTAATTGGGTTTTTGACTGATCGGGACGACACGGTCACGTCAGAGAGTTTTCGCCACTTAAGGGATTTCGGCCAAGGGGATTTCGAATATATATAGTGTTTTCGGCTCCTGTATTCTGTGTTGTAATTAATCTGTTAGTTTATTAATTCAGTTAGTTATTGATGCAGTTAGTTGTCAACTCTGTTAAGCTAGTAAGTTGTTAACTCTATTTATTTAATTTACACTGTTAGTTATTAAACTTGTCTGTATGTAACTCTGTTTGTTCTTAACTACATTAGGTTGTTAAACCATGTTAAATATGTTAACTCTGTTAGTTCTGATCCAACCATGTTATGGCTCATTAACTATGCTAAGTCAGTAACTGTATTAAGTATGTTATTGGTTAATATGCTATAATAAACTGTGAAAGACTGTTATGTGAAACACGAATTATGCACACGTGATTAACTGTCATGTGATGTATGATTAACTGCCAAACACACTCTGTGATATTACTGTGATGATAGTTACATGTGAAATATTACGAACGTGAACTGATTGAGTATACGTGCACTATAGGACTTGACTGATTTATTGTGAGCACTTAACTTAGCATACCGAGCAAACCAAGGTGAGTTCACACTAGCCAAGGCATGGGATTCCCGGTGGGTTGGGAATGGGATTGATTAACTACTCGTACAACCATTACTATTAAACTACTTAATACTGTCCTCGGATTGAAGGGCACGTACGTAAAACCTACGTACAGTTATACTTAATACTGTCCTCGGATTGAAGGGCACGTACGTAAAACCTACGTACACGACTATAAGACCATCAACTCTATCAAATGCAGCTGCACCAAACCAAGCTGGCAACAATCCTGCTCAAGGACGTTTTCTACCAGGTTCTTGCTTCAACTGTGGCGAGATGGGTCATTTCCGAAGAAATTGCCCAAAGCTTGCTAATGCAAATCCAGCACAGGGATGAGCATCTGACTGACTAGAAGACAACATCGTTTAGAAATAATCATGTCTTATGTATTATTTTCTTTTGTTGTCAAGGTCCAAGAAACAGTTGTTATCGTTGTTTATAAATAAATCTGTTATTTACATTGCAATGTATTTATGTGGTTGTATGTATAAACAACATATCCCTTACAATACCGACAATCAAGGAATCGTATTCCTTGAAAAGCAAACTACCCCCAAAATATTTCATCTTATGATCTCTTGCGTTTTCCACGAAATTCCTAAGTACCCGTTTATTCTAAGGAACGAAGTACAAGGCGCAAGTTACAACACGAGACGAATACCCACTCCTTAATGGGGTACCTAAGGATATTCCGTAAATCCTTAATTGTTGTATACCTTAATTCGAATGTGGTGATTCCTTGTAAACAAAATCGAATTTTGGGAGATCATCCTATCTCTTCAGATAGATCCCAGAGGACATTGAAGTCCAGCGACTGGTTTCCTGGTGTACTTTGAATATCCATATTCAATCACTAACAAGTTAATAACAATTAATAACCAAGAAAACAATTATGTGATTAAGTGCTTATGTGTTCCCTTTTATGTTTTTGTGTGATCCAATTTATGTTATCCAAATCCTCGTAGAACCTTTCGTATCTTCATATGAGAGATTCGTAGTAGGATACCCAAAGGTACTACATAAAATCCTTAATGGACCACTACGTTGTAGTTAAGTCCCTTGGATTATAAAGTACTACTCCATAATTAGACCCCTTGAGTGGTCTAGTTAAACAGATTGATCCAAAAATCTGGTTAGGAACATCATGTGATGATATAGCTGAAAGGATTCCTTGGTGGCCTAATTAATAAGATCATCTGTCGATCTAATTAAAAGGACCCTATGGTAGTCTAGTCACCCTCATCACCGATTTGATTTTCCTCCCCTAAACATTACAAAACAAACTGTGCGGACTGTGCAAGGAATTACGTAATTATGGATGCATACATAATTATGGAATTTAGTGCACAGAAACCACAGCGAGCTTTGTCATGTGCCTAGAAGTTAACTCTATTCATTTCCGTTTCTGATGAAGCACCCATTGAAAATGACTCCGTTTGTTCATTTTCGTTTCTGAAAATTTGTCCGTTGAGGAAATGGATATCCGTTTGACTATCCTTTTTCATTTCCATTTCTGAAGAAGCACCCGTTGAGAATGACTCCGTTAGTTTATTTTTTGTTTCTGAAGATTGTCCGTTGAGGAAATGAATATCCGTTTGTTTCTCCTTTTCATTTCCATTTCTGAAGAAGCACCCGTTGAGAATGACTCCGTTAGTTCATTTTTCGTTTCTGAAGATTGTCCGTTGAGGAAATGAATATCCGTTTGTTTCTCCTTTTCATTTCCATTTCTGAAGAAGCACCCGTTGAAAATGACTCCGTTAGTTCATTTTTCGTTTCTGAAGATTGTCCGTTGAGGAAATGAATATCCGTTTGTTTCTCCTTTTCATTTCCATTTCTGAAGAAGCACCCGTTGAAAATGACTCCGTTAGTTCATTTTTCGTTTCTGAAGATTGTCCGTTGAGGAAATGAATATCCGTTTGTTTATCCTTTTCATTTCCATTTCCGATGAAGCACCCGTTGAGAATGACTCCGTAAGTTCATTTTACGTTTCTGAAGATTGACCGTTGAGGAAATGAATCCCCATTTGTTTATTCCTTCATTTCCGCTTCTGAAGAATACTCATTGAGGAAAATGACTCCATCTGTTCATTTTCGTTCTGAAGAATGTCCGTTAAGGAAATGACAGGATTATGCCTTGTATATCTGGTGGTTACTTGACACAAAGTCACAGATGGACTCCTACGAATAAATTTCGGGACGAAATTTCCTAAAGTAGGGGAGACTGTGACACCTGTGTCACTGCGACCATCAAACAAATACCAAACCAATGAAATATTGTATTTCATACTTTGGACTTGTATAAATATGTGTATCTTTTGCACATATCAACTCTTGTTCGATTTCAAGCTCTAAATCGCTTTCTGGAAGGTTATACGCGCACTAATGCGTAAATATAACCAGTTTAATGCAACAAACACTCCGGAATAGTGACATAGGCTTAACATACCCTAAATAACTTCTACATAACTTAGAAATAAATTTTGGAAGGTTTGGTATGGCAAAAACAAGTTAATTCGCTTACAGGGACTAAACTTGACAAATTGCGAAAGTATGCTAATTTGAACTGTAACAGACCTTCCGGAACATGACCATAAGTTAAACACACCTTAAGTATCCTTTATATAGCTTAGAAATAGGCTTTGAGGGGTTCGGTGTGCTAAAATAAACTTTTGGGTCATTCAGGGACTAAAAGCGTCAAAACGTGCACAAGTTTGCATTTTCGCGCATAACTTACGTTCTGAATACATCTGGACATCCAAAAATTTATGTAAGCACTAAAATATTTTATTTTAGTGTTTGGCATGAGAAAAATCCATTCGTCGCGCGATTTGGATCGTTTTTCGCGCTTATGCGCATTCCGTCGTAATTAACCGAACATCGCGATCGTACGACCAAACGAACCGACATCCTAGATATTTTTGAGCATGTTTTGAGTTCCCTATACTTTAACTTCATTTTAGAGCCTTGAAATGAGGTTAACGGGGTTCAAACGCATCGAAAATAGCTTAAACGGGCTGCAGGGACCATTTCTGCCATTTTTGAAACTTTGCTGAAACTGGTAGGCAGTGGCGTAGCGCGAGCACTAAGGCCTTTACCAGTGGCGCTACGCGACTGCCTAGTTTGGACAGAAACTTTGCAGAAACATCGAATCGGGTCCGTTCCACTTTCGCACATGGTTTTGGGCAATACCATGGGCTCAAATGGTTTTCTAAAACCAGGGTTTTGAGGTGGAGGGTTGAGATTGAACCACGGTTAACGAGGAACGATCTTAACGGCTCTATGAATCCTATAAATACCCCACCCCACTTCTTGCAAAACCCACTAGAATCTTGATTTGAGAAGCTCTAAGTTGAAACCATTGTTTCATACCTGAGCTACTTGGATCGAGGTTAGCATTCGGGGACCCTTCATAAGTATTCTTTCGTTCTTTTATTGCTTTTCGAGTCCGAAAGTCAAACTTTGTTTGACTTTCTGCGTTGACCAGTTTATGGTCAATGCGAAGTTCGTTTGAACTTCGCAACGTGATTGTAATCACGATGGTTATAGTCCCTTGGGACTATGCCTACTGATTACCACGTTGTCTAGGGTCGTAAGGGTAAGCGATCTAATAAATCGCTTATGCCTTCGAACCCGACCCATTTGGTCGATCATTAGGATCCGACCAAATACATTAGGTGACCATAGCATATAGGGAATAACCTTCCGAGGTTATACCCTATGGTCACATCGTTTGAGTAGTTGTATGATAGGTAGTTTATATGCCTTAGGTAAATTACCAGAATACCCTTTTCATGTATAATTGGTAATTAAGCATATGTAACCTAAACTTTTGTCACATAACTGATTATGTAACATGTTTAGGCATATAACACTTGTCATAGGGCTAGTTAGGCGGTCCGAACGCGTTTCACGCGAACGACGCGTTAAAGTAACATAAGCTACCTAAACGGGTCGTAATGGGTCGTAAGAACTTATGTTAGGTTTCATTTAGTATGTAGGCTTTGTTAAACCATATTACACGAGTCTCCACACTCGTTTGGTTTACGAACCCTCATTTTATCCGATCCTCCGATTTAGGTCCGGTTTATTAACATAGTTACCTATATTAGGTGCCGTTTGATATCCGTGATCTCTAGCATTGTTTGGTTGTCACTCAAGGACTACTGAGCATTCTCAAGTGAGTACATAGACCCCTCTTTTACCGTTTTCAAACTGTTTTGGGGTGAAACACATGTGCCTACTTGTTACTTTCATGCTTTCCTGTTTTCACATCATATACTTGCTATGTTCATTAGTACATTTATAGTACATGATTTCATTGTGATTATGCTATGTATGCCCATTGTGTGCGTACTTAGTACATTGTTTTACATTACATTTATGCTGTGTATGTCCATTACGTGCATACTTAGTACATTGTTTTACATTACATTACATTTATGCTATGTATGTCCATTACGTGCATACTTAGTACATTGTTTTACATTGCATTTTTGTTGCATATGCTAATCCAGCATATGAACACATTATACTACATTTTGAACCGTCGTAACCATTTGATTATATGAACCGTTTGTAACTGTCGAACCGTGTGAACCATTTGTAACTATTGAACCGTGTGAACCGTTTGTAACTGTTGAACAGTGTGAACCATATGTATCTGTTGACATGATTTACATTTGACAATAGACATTGGACTATACATAAACATTTCTACAATTGTTAAACATTACATCTTGATGGTTTGGTTTGAGTAAGTGATTTAAGTAACGAGGCGTGTGTAATATGATACAAGCATGGTGGATACGCCGCTGGTACTTCCTATATATAAGTGTTTGTATGGAATTACATATCGTAGCGTTATTTGAATCATTTCAATTTGAGACATATAGCATTTTATACAGATAACATACTTTTCACAAGACATTGTTTTACAAACAAACTCATTTTACTTGGTTATTCATTTAACCTTACATTTATCTATACATATCATCTGATCTTATTGTTTTTCAAATGATTTACAAAACAAAGCAAATTACAAGGTTCATGACTAAACATTTTCTCAAACATAAGTCATGAATTCTGTTTTCACAAAACCTATGTATCTCACAGGCATTTTTATGCTGACGTACCTATTTTCACATGTGTTTTTAGGAGATGATGCATAGGACTTATCAAGACATACTTAGGCGGACCTGTGCCTTAGTGACTTAAAACGAGACAAGAACTAGTTAATTTTTGTTATATACTCCTTGTTTCTGTTTAAAACAATGTAAACTTTCATGTTTGATTAATAACACGAAACTTCAATTGCCATGGATTTGAAACAATTAATTCTGTTACAACACTCCCCGACATTTCCGCCACGTTGTGTATGTTCTACGTGGTCAGGGTGTGACAGAAAAAATGGTATCAGAGCCAATGGTTATAGGGAATTAGGTTATTAGTAATACTTTGACCTAGTCTATAACCTTTCTAGGACCCTGACGCGAGTTTACTTGCGTTTAGTCATAAAACAATACCGTCACCTATCCTTAGGCGACGACCACAACAAGAACATAAATTTCAAAACCGCTTTGAAAACTAATCATCTGTTCTAGGATGATTGATTACTAGGTTTTGAACCCCTTTGAGTTTTTCAAAATCTCGTCAAGGTTTTGGGTTTTAAATAATGTGAACACGTGCAAACTGGAAGGGTGAATGCCTGTATTCTGGGTTTTCTGTCTAGGCAAGCACTTCGTATATATCTCATCAGATGCGAGACCAGTTGTGCTTACCTGGGAATTTTTGGGATGAGTGTTCACTTATAGGCGAGCATGTCTTCGCGATACATTATTTTTGACCTATTTACTTTGATTAATCACCGGGGTCGTTTGTTGCTTTGTAGTAACAAACAAATGACCACTATCCTTGCTTTCATCAGATTTGTTCATCTCATTCTTTTCGTCTAATTCTCTCACTCGTTTCATTTCATGTTTCCCCTTTTAGAATGCCTCCACGACGCGAAAATCCGGTATCTATTGAAGATCTGGCAGCTGTCATTACACAGCAAATAACTGCTGCAATCCCGAACATCGTTGCCCAATGTAACCAAGCCCTCAACAACAATAATGCCCCCTGCAGCTTCAAGACGTTCAACTCGGCTAAGCCATCAAAGTTTTCTGGGTCTCAAGTGTGACAACTCGAATTTTTCAAGATTTTTATCTTCGCATTTATTGCGCGTTAAATGTTTAAGTTGTTTGTTAATACGACTTATTTGTTTCACAACTGTGCACGTTTGTAGTATGTTAATCGTAATGTGATTGATATGTTGTATACGGTATGCTTTATAAGTGTGTATTGATGTATGTCTTAATTTTTAATTTATGTGTTGTATAATTTACACAAGACATCTGTTAGGCCCAAACACCCTCACCCACATCAATGAAATCACCCTAGTGGTGAAAACACCTTGTGTTTTCGTCCACTAGAGGACCAACGAAAACAGCATTTGGGCTTTAGGCCCAGTAGTGATTAAGTTATAATGTTGTTCCTTATCTTTACCCAAAACGGTAATCGGCAGAAACCCTAGCCACCTATCACGTTCTTTCTCTCTCTCGTTCTTCTTGAAACCGAACAGCAGCCGTGAGCCACTCGAGCCTCATTCATCGATCGATTCATTGTATCTTCGGCTTGGGTTAGTGATTTACATGTGTAAATTCTTGATTTCGATGTGCTTGAGTTAATCTGTATGATAAAGATACTTATAATATGATGTTATGGTTGATTTTATTGTGCCTGTTCATGAAGGATATGAAAGATCGGATGATTGATTGTTAGTCTTGATATCACAATGATTTAGTAATCTGTTTTAGATGATTTGGGGATATAATCTGTTTTAGATGATTTGGTACTTATGGTGTTTATTGTTTGGGTCGGTTGATAGTTGCTGAAACGGTCGTAATGATTGGTATCGATTTGGGGATTTTTCTGTGATTATGTATCTGCTGTTATTGATGATGATAATACTAACGAAAACACCCCCAACCCAACGAAATCCCCCAACAACGAAATCACTTTAGGTGATTTCGGCCCAGGTCATCAACGAAATCACTTTAGGTGATTTCGGCCCAAGTGATTCCGGCCCAAATAGGGGATTTCGGCCCAGTGAGAGTTTTCGCCACTTAAGGGATTTCGGCCAAGGGGATTTCGAATATATATAGTGTTTTCGGCTCCTGTATTCTGTGTTGTAATTAATCTGTTAGTTTATTAATTCAGTTAGTTATTGATGCAGTTAGTTGTCAACTCTGTTAAGCTAGTAAGTTGTTAACTCTATTTATTTAATTTACACTGTTAGTTATTAAACTTGTCTGTATGTAACTCTGTTTGTTCTTAACTACATTAGGTTGTTAAACCATGTTAAATATGTTAACTCTGTTAGTTCTGATCCAACCATGTTATGGCTCATTAACTATGCTAAGTCAGTAACTGTATTAAGTATGTTATTGGTTAATATGCTATAATAAACTGTGAAAGACTGTTATGTGAAACACGAATTATGCACACGTGATTAACTGTCATGTGATGTATGATTAACTGCCAAACACACTCTGTGATATTACTGTGATGATAGTTACATGTGAAATATTACGAACGTGAACTGATTGAGTATACGTGCACTATAGGACTTGACTGATTTATTGTGAGCACTTAACTTAGCATACCGAGCAAACCAAGGTGAGTTCACACTAGCCAAGGCATGGGATTCCCGGTGGGTTGGGAATGGGATTGATTAACTACTCGTACAACCATTACTATTAAACTACTTAATACTGTCCTCGGATTGAAGGGCACGTACGTAAAACCTACGTACAGTTATACTTAATACTGTCCTCGGATTGAAGGGCACGTACGTAAAACCTACGTACACGACTATAAGACCATCAACTCTATCAAATGCAGCTGCACCAAACCAAGCTGGCAACAATCCTGCTCAAGGACGTTTTCTACCAGGTTCTTGCTTCAACTGTGGCGAGATGGGTCATTTCCGAAGAAATTGCCCAAAGCTTGCTAATGCAAATCCAGCACAGGGATGAGCATCTGACTGACTAGAAGACAACATCGTTTAGAAATAATCATGTCTTATGTATTATTTTCTTTTGTTGTCAAGGTCCAAGAAACAGTTGTTATCGTTGTTTATAAATAAATCTGTTATTTACATTGCAATGTATTTATGTGGTTGTATGTATAAACAACATATCCCTTACAATACCGACAATCAAGGAATCGTATTCCTTGAAAAGCAAACTACCCCCAAAATATTTCATCTTATGATCTCTTGCGTTTTCCACGAAATTCCTAAGTACCCGTTTATTCTAAGGAACGAAGTACAAGGCGCAAGTTACAACACAAGACGAATACCCACTCCTTAATGGGGTACCTAAGGATATTCCGTAAATCCTTAATTGTTGTATACCTTAATTCGAATGTGGTGATTCCTTGTAAACAAAATCGAATTTTGGGAGATCATCCTATCTCTTCAGATAGATCCCAGAGGACATTGAAGTCCAGCGACTGGTTTCCTGGTGTACTTTGAATATCCATATTCAATCACTAACAAGTTAATAACAATTAATAACCAAGAAAACAATTATGTGATTAAGTGCTTATGTGTTCCCTTTTATGTTTTTGTGTGATCCAATTTATGTTATCCAAATCCTCGTAGAACCTTTCGTATCTTCATATGAGAGATTCGTAGTAGGATACCCAAAGGTACTACATAAAATCCTTAATGGACCACTACGTTGTAGTTAAGTCCCTTGGATTATAAAGTACTACTCCATAATTAGACCCCTTGAGTGGTCTAGTTAAACAGATTGATCCAAAAATCTGGTTAGGAACATCATGTGATGATATAGCTGAAAGGATTCCTTGGTGGCCTAATTAATAAGATCATCTGTCGATCTAATTAAAAGGACCCTATGGTAGTCTAGTCACCCTCATCACCGATTTGATTTTCCTCCCCTAAACATTACAAAACAAACTGTGCGGACTGTGCAAGGAATTACGTAATTATGGATGCATACATAATTATGGAATTTAGTGCACAGAAACCACAGCGAGCTTTGTCATGTGCCTAGAAGTTAACTCTATTCATTTCCGTTTCTGATGAAGCACCCATTGAAAATGACTCCGTTTGTTCATTTTCGTTTCTGAAAATTTGTCCGTTGAGGAAATGGATATCCGTTTGACTATCCTTTTTCATTTCCATTTCTGAAGAAGCACCCGTTGAGAATGACTCCGTTAGTTTATTTTTTGTTTCTGAAGATTGTCCGTTGAGGAAATGAATATCCGTTTGTTTCTCCTTTTCATTTCCATTTCTGAAGAAGCACCCGTTGAGAATGACTCCGTTAGTTCATTTTTCGTTTCTGAAGATTGTCCGTTGAGGAAATGAATATCCGTTTGTTTCTCCTTTTCATTTCCATTTCTGAAGAAGCACCCGTTGAAAATGACTCCGTTAGTTCATTTTTCGTTTCTGAAGATTGTCCGTTGAGGAAATGAATATCCGTTTGTTTCTCCTTTTCATTTCCATTTCTGAAGAAGCACCCGTTGAAAATGACTCCGTTAGTTCATTTTTCGTTTCTGAAGATTGTCCGTTGAGGAAATGAATATCCGTTTGTTTATCCTTTTCATTTCCATTTCCGATGAAGCACCCGTTGAGAATGACTCCGTAAGTTCATTTTACGTTTCTGAAGATTGACCGTTGAGGAAATGAATCCCCGTTTGTTTATTCCTTCATTTCCGCTTCTGAAGAATACTCATTGAGGAAAATGACTCCATCTGTTCATTTTCGTTCTGAAGAATGTCCGTTAAGGAAATGACAGGATTATGCCTTGTATATCTGGTGGTTACTTGACACAAAGTCACAGATGGACTCCTACGAATAAATTTCGGGACGAAATTTCCTAAAGTAGGGGAGACTGTGACACCTGTGTCACTGCGACCATCAAACAAATACCAAACCAATGAAATATTGTATTTCATACTTTGGACTTGTATAAATATGTGTATCTTTTGCACATATCAACTCTTGTTCGATTTCAAGCTCTAAATCGCTTTCTGGAAGGTTATACGCGCACTAATGCGTAAATATAACCAGTTTAATGCAACAAACACTCCGGAATAGTGACATAGGCTTAACATACCCTAAATAACTTCTACATAACTTAGAAATAAATTTTGGAAGGTTTGGTATGGCAAAAACAAGTTAATTCGCTTACAGGGACTAAACTTGACAAATTGCGAAAGTATGCCAATTTGAACTGTAACAGACCTTCCGGAACATGAACATAAGTTAAACACACCTTAAGTATCCTTTATATAGCTTAGAAATAGGCTTTGAGGGGTTCGGTGTGCTAAAATAAACTTTTGGGTCATTCAGGGACTAAAAGCGTCAAAACGTGCACAAGTTTGCATTTTCGCGCATAACTTACGTTCTGAATACATCTGGACATCCAAAAATTTATGTAAGCACTAAAATATTTTATTTTAGTGTTTGGCATGAGAAAAATCCATTCGTCGCGCGATTTGGATCGTTTTTCGCGCTTATGCGCATTCCGTCGTAATTAACCGAACATCGCGATCGTACGACCAAACGAACCGACATCCTAGATATTTTTGAGCATGTTTTGAGTTCCCTATACTTTAACTTCATTTTAGAGCCTTGAAATGAGGTTAACGGGGTTCAAACGCATCGAAAATAGCTTAAACGGGCTGCAGGGACCATTTCTGCCATTTTTGAAACTTTGCTGAAACTGGTAGGCAGTGGCGTAGCGCGAGCACTAAGGCCTTTACCAGTGGCGCTACGCGACTGCCTAGTTTGGACAGAAACTTTGCAGAAACATCGAATCGGGTCCGTTCCACTTTCGCACATGGTTTTGGGCAATACCATGGGCTCAAATGGTTTTCTAAAACCAGGGTTTTGAGGTGGAGGGTTGAGATTGAATCACGGTTAACGAGGAACGATCTTAACGGCTCTATGAATCCTATAAATACCCCACCCCACTTCTTGCAAAACCCACTAGAATCTTGATTTGAGAAGCTCTAAGTTGAAACCATTGTTTCATACCTGAGCTACTTGGATCGAGGTTAGCATTCGGGGACCCTTCATAAGTATTCTTTCGTTCTTTTATTGTTTTTCGAGTCCGAAAGTCAAACTTTGTTTGACTTTCTGCGTTGACCAGTTTATGGTCAATGCAAAGTTCGTTTGAACTTCGCAACGTGATTGTAATCACGATGGTTATAGTCCCTTGGGACTATGCCTACTGATTACCACGTTGTCTAGGGTCGTAAGGGTAAGCGATCTAATAAATCGCTTATGCCTTCGAACCCGACCCATTTGGTCGATCATTAGGATCCGACCAAATACATTAGGTGACCATAGCATATAGGGAATAACCTTCCGAGGTTATACCCTATGGTCACATCGTTTGAGTAGTTGTATGATAGGTAGTTTATATGCCTTAGGTAAATTACCAGAATACCCTTTTCATGTATAATTGGTAATTAAGCATATGTAACCTAAACTTTTGTCACATAACTGATTATGTAACATGTTTAGGCATATAACACTTGTCATAGGGCTAGTTAGGCGGTCCGAACGCGTTTCACGCGAACGACGCGTTAAAGTAACATAAGCTACCTAAACGGGTCGTAATGGGTCGTAAGAACTTATGTTAGGTTTCATTTAGTATGTAGGCTTTGTTAAACCATATTACACGAGTCTCCACACTCGTTTGGTTTACGAACCCTCATTTTATCCGATCCTCCGATTTAGGTCCGGTTTATTAACATAGTTACCTATATTAGGTGCCGTTTGATATCCGTGATCTCTAGCATTGTTTGGTTGTCACTCAAGGACTACTGAGCATTCTCAAGTGAGTACATAGACCCCTCTTTTACCGTTTTCAAACTGTTTTGGGGTGAAACACATGTGCCTACTTGTTACTTTCATGCTTTCCTGTTTTCACATCATATACTTGCTATGTTCATTAGTACATTTATAGTACATGATTTCATTGTGATTATGCTATGTATGCCCATTGTGTGCGTACTTAGTACATTGTTTTACATTACATTTATGCTGTGTATGTCCATTACGTGCATACTTAGTACATTGTTTTACATTACATTACATTTATGCTATGTATGTCCATTACGTGCATACTTAGTACATTGTTTTACATTGCATTTTTGTTGCATATGCTAATCCAGCATATGAACACATTATACTACATTTTGAACCGTCGTAACCATTTGATTATATGAACCGTTTGTAACTGTCGAACCGTGTGAACCATTTGTAACTATTGAACCGTGTGAACCGTTTGTAACTGTTGAACAGTGTGAACCATCTGTATCTGTTGACATGATTTACATTTGACAATAGACATTGGACTATACATAAACATTTCTACAATTGTTAAACATTACATCTTGATGGTTTGGTTTGAGTAAGTGATTTAAGTAACGAGGCGTGTGTAATATGATACAAGCATGGTGGATACGCCGCTGGTACTTCCTATATATAAGTGTTTGTATGGAATTACATATCGTAGCGTTATTTGAATCATTTCAATTTGAGACATATAGCATTTTATACAGATAACATACTTTTCACAAGACATTGTTTTACAAACAAACTCATTTTACTTGGTTATTCATTTAACCTTACATTTATCTATACATATCATCTAATCTTATTGTTTTTCAAATGATTTACAAAACAAAGCAAATTACAAGGTTCATGACTAAACATTTTCTCAAACATAAGTCATGAATTCTGTTTTCACAAAACCTATGTATCTCACAGGCATTTTTATGCTGACGTACCTATTTTCACATGTGTTTTTAGGAGATGATGCATAGGACTTATCAAGACATACTTAGGCGGACCTGTGCCTTAGTGACTTAAAACGCGACAAGAACTAGTTAATTTTTGTTATATACTCTTTGTTTCTGTTTAAAACAATGTAAACTTTCATGTTTGATTAATAACACGAAGCTTCAATTGCCATGGATTTGAAACAATTAATTCTGTTACAACACTCCCCGACATTTCCACCACGTTGTGTATGTTCTACGTGGTCGGGGTGTGACAGGGAGACACCGCGATGAAATGGCACATTGATCGAGGATAGACGTTGGCAACGGTCGTTTTTTTAAAAAAAACAAAAAAATTCAATTTTAACAATATAAATAACCAACTTAAACTCACTCTCAAATAATTTTTTTACCACACCCACCACTCTCAAACTCACTCTAAAAATCTATCAAATACAACACAAAATGGATTCTAAGTTCCCGTTTTTTCTCCTCTACCCGACTTTCCCGACGATGAAGGTTCTCCGTCAAACGATAGTAGTTTAATTTTCTTCCAAAATCTCATTCAACAAGCGGAGATACTAGACACGGCATCGTCTAGTAAAAAAAATTGTCCCTCGAGATCGTGAGGGTGGCCACGAAACACTCATGGCCGATTATTTTGTAAAAAATCCAAAATTTAATGCCGATATTTTTCGTCAGAGGTTTCGTATGTCCAAGTCTTTGTTCCTAAAAATTGTTAGTGACGTCGAAGCGAACGACGAGTGGTTTCAAGAGGGCTTGGACGGGAGAATGAAGAAAAGTTTCACGTCGTTGCAAAAGGTTACTTCTGCGATTAAACAACTTGCAACCGGTAACCCACCAGACGAAAACGACGAGTATTTAAATATGTCTGAAAGGACCTCTCGTGAGTGCCTTGAATATTTCTGCCAGACGGTCTATACAATGTATGCCGGTGAATTCTTACGTAGACCAACGAGCCACGACGTTGCGCTATTGTATCAGGCTCATGAGGAGAGACATCACCTACCTGGTATGTTGGGTAGTCTGGATTGTACACACTTCGTCTGAAGAATGTGCCCCACAGAATTGCGTGGACAATATATGAGAGGCGATCATCAATACCCGACGGTTATGTTAGAGGCGGTGGCGTCTCAAGATTTGTGGATTTGGCATGCTTTTTGTGGCCCGGCGGGTTCACAAAACGACATCAACGTGCTCCAACAATCTCCGTTATTTCTTACTCAACGAAACGGAACGGCGCCATATTGTCCATTTCAGGTGAACGACCACTTATACAAACGCGGGTATTATCTTACTGATGGGATCTACCCTAGCTAGTCCGTGTTTGTGAAGTCTTTTCCATATCCTCACATCCCGAATGAAAAAAAGTTCAAGAAGCAACACGAGGCCACAAGAAAAGATGTGGAACGGGCGTTTGGTGTGTTAAAGGCGAAGTGGGGAATACTAAAACGTCCAATGCGTTCCAAAACGGTGAAAAAGATAAGGTTACTCGTGTATACGTGCATTATTTTACATAACATGATTATAAAAGACGACGGAAGGGCGATAGCACCGGTACACATTCAAGATCCTCCAGTCGAACCCGTCTTCGCTGATACAGCTTATAGCGAGTTCATTGACGAAGAAACGCATTGGAGACTAAAACACGATCTCGTTGAGCATCTCGGACGTTTAGATCTACCTCACCTTGAAGTGAGTTCCGGCGACGAGTAGTTTGTTTTTATATTTTTCTAGTTTGAATGTAATTTTTATTTTTCTAGTTTAAATGTAATTTTTATTTTTAATTTAATGAAATGTCTTTTATTAAATTTTATTTAATTTTTATTAATATTTTTTTAATTTATAAACATGCATAATTTTACAACAAATAAAAAAAAAAAAAAAACACAAGTCCCCTAAGAAGGGAGTGCCGCCATCAAATTGGGGTGTTAGGGGAGTTTAAGAGGGGAGTTGACGTGACATATGCTGATTGGTTATGCGTAAGAGAGGGGCACTCCCCTTATGCTTTTACACAAGTTTTTATATTTAGTTAACAAAAACATTCAATTGTACAAATAATAATAATAATAACAATAATAATATTTACAACTAGCTTTAATGATTTTTAAATAGTTACTATCACTATACTCATCTAATAATTAGATTGTTTCATGCTACATATTATCATAATCATGTTTTATAAAGTTAAAGGACCTAGGTTTTTATAACCGGTTCGGTCGGTCAGACGAGTCAGACCTGCGAGATCCAAATTTAGTTTCGTGCACATATATTGTTATGTTTTGAACCGTTTGTTCTCAGCTAACATATATGGAATTTTTATGTGGAAATAGAGGTCAAAGATGATCACATCAGAATACAAAATCACTAGAACGAGTACGCAATTAAAATAGATTTATTTCAATAATCAAACTCAAGCGATTACAAACCAAGAACTTCAAGAAAATGTGACGAAGACTTGCAATAAGAGAATATACACATATGAAGCACAAAGCTTTCTCGCACTAACGCTTTTCGAAAGCTAAATTAAAACTTAAACCTAACATGTAAAAAGTTAAAGATATTATTTTTATAAATAAACCATTAGTCAAGACACAAGAATACATAGTAAAAAAAAAAATACATACATATACACATTCCATACACCAAACACCTTGAAACATGCAATATCATGAGGAAATAAAAGGAAACAGAGAGTAGACGCTTTTCATGAAAATAGACAATTAATTTTTTGGATTAAAAAAAAAAATTCGCCGTTGCCGGGGATCGAACCCGGATCACCCGCGTGACAGGCGGGAATACTTACCACTATACTACAACGACTCAAGTTGACTACATATCTCCTTTCTTTTATTTAACCAGGGGAAAATATTAAATGTATAAACGTTTACAGGGATAAATAGTATTATGTGTTACAGATTTTAAAGATTAATACTTTATTATCTAATAATTATTCTATAAAATTGTGTAACTTAATTTTTAATGATAAGTATATGCATTACGTGAGTTTGTCAATAAAAGATTTTTAACAAAAAAAAAAAAAGTGAGAGACAAAAGTTGGATCAAACACAAGTTTGGAATTATAGATTCATCTAGAGTTAAAAAGGTCCATAAAGTATGTACATAATTACAAAAATCTATCACATGAAGCTCTAATTTTTTTAATGATGGGGTTGTTTTTTTTGTTTTTTTTAAATTATGTGAAATATGTTGATTGTAAAAGTCTTGAATCGTTATCATTGATTCATGTGCTTATTTAACCATCTAGTTTTAATATAGACTTATATTATTAATATATATTCATCAAATGTTTAACTTTTCCATAATCATAAGATTGATTTATTAGGTTTTTTTTTCATTCTTGCATTGCCCTTGCTGTAACGTTTTTAAGGTCCACATAAAATCAGAAACTAAGGAACAAAATATACAACTTTTTTCTAATAAACCCTAACCTAAACACCATGATTCTACTAGGAGGGATAATAATCCTCATTTGTGGTGTATTTGTAACCTAATCAACAAACAAAACATAACATAACACAACATAACATAACAAAACATAATCATATTGGTAAACTGGTCGAATTCCTATTCTCTTTCTGACTCAACGACCCATCATATCAATGTTGCCATGAGGACCTTCAAGCGACTGACACTAACGGCTCTTTCCCTTTGTCTCACCAATAAGATAGTTTGTCAATGCACATTTCACTCCAAACCCCCGTCGAGGAGGCTTGTTGCAATTACTGGTCACTGATGTCGGGGCCATGATGGGTCCCGACGATAACTTTGGAGTTGCAACCGTAGATTTGTGTGGCGTCCCCATAGACGCCATGCACTGGATTGGGTCTCGTTTGTGGGAGGTTGCATCCGCATGGGAGGGAAAATTTTTTGGTTGTCTAGTCAAATCATCCACGTAAAGTAAATCATCGATTCGTGCCACGATGTTGAAGGCTAAACTCTCCAGAACTCTTGAGTAGCTCTCCAAAATCGATTTTCCAACATCCTGAGTGTTCAAAGTAGGAGATCGTAAACCGCTAAAACCGACTAAATCGTCAAAACTAAAGAAACTTGGAACCGACCGTGAAACTAAACCGTTGTTTAACATGTATCATTTAAGATTTTTTTTTCATTTTAGGAATATAAATTTATGAATATATATTATATTCATGTACACTTCATATCATTTTCTAAAATTTAATACAAACTATGTTTTTGATTTTTTTTCCTAAGAGGCAAAACCGAACTTTCGGACCATATAACCGTGAAACCAGCAGGTTGGACCTGCCAGACCAACCCGACTGGTTTGGTTTGTCTTTTTTAAAACTATAACTAGCGTTTCGGCCAGAAATTTTTGTCAAAATCCACCGAACTTGACCGTGAACATCAATAGTTTAAAGTATTAAATTATCAATAATCCAATATAGGTTCTTCGAGTTTCAAACAATAGATTTAGTACTACCTTGTTGTGTTGAATCTTGGTGATGTCTAGTGAGGTTTGAGTTAGACCAGGAAACCGATGTTTGAGGCAATGTAACAAACTTTCGGCTCGATCAGCTAGCAAATCGCTCTTGCAGCCATCAGTTATAAGGTCCTTAAACATGTCCCACAAGGCTTTTGATGCGGAGCGGTTTGGGTCCAGTAGATTTGGTCTCGAGTGAACCCTTTTACGCCAGATATAGATCGATGTCTCCACGCAGTTGGCGATCTCTAGAGCCACCAGTTCCGACGAAATATTAAGACAATCCAGCAAGCACACTGCTGAAAATTGTTCTGATGTTATATAATGATATATAACATCTCCTAAACAGTCTTTGCCGTTCTACAAATCAAATCAACAAAGCTAGTAAGCATTCGATTCAAATTCGTTGTTATGATGGTGAGGAGCTTGCAAGCGTGGCATGTGTTGTTAAACGGGTCAAAACACGACATGTTTAACACTAGTAAACCTGAACACGGCCGTTTAACTAAACGATTAAACATAAGCAGTTAAATAACATGAATGACACGACACATTTCACGATTGGTAAACAGTATAAATAGTAATAAGAAACAATTAACACGATAAAGTAAAACTTATCAAAATTATTGGTAAACACTATAAATAATAATAGGGAACAATTAACACGATAAAATAAAACTTATCAAAATTTATTCATCTTTAGTTACTTATAAAACTATGTTGTTTTGATAAAATGAGTCATAAACTTGTCGTGTCAACCCATTAACCTATTTAAAAAGAATAAGTTAAAACGTGTTATGCGTGTCATAAACAGGTTAAGCAGGATGAACTTGGTTAGACACGTTTTTAATCGTGTCTTTAACTTGTCGACCTGCTTATGACCCTAACCTTTGGAAGGGATTCAAAGTATGATTCAGGAACTTCCATTTCTTCTAAAGCAACACTATTAATTGCCACGGTTGCTTTCAATATCTGATTAGCACATTCCCTTTTGTGAGTTAACTGTTTTCTGGTGTCTTCTTGGAGGCCACCGGTGGGGAGGTGTGGCACTGGCAGCCACCACTTTTCTTGGTGGCGTTGAAGTGGTTTACGCATAGAGCCTGAACCGTCGGCATCTGGAGCTACTATCCCCTGATCAACGTACCAGAACTCCGTGTTGATGAAACTATCTAGTATTTCCTGTAAACAGATGATCAAAATGTTGATTCTATCATTTTCTTAGACTAAGTGTAACCAGTTAACACCCCGGTGATGTGGCCGTTAAAAGGGTGTTAAACACCGATCCTAGGGGCGTTAAAGGGGCGTGAAAGCCCCTTCTGTGAGCAGCCTAACAGGAGTTACCCATGCACTTCAACCAATCACATGTTTTGTCTGTTCTTTTATTTTTAATTTATTAGATTTATATATTATTTTTATAGGGTAGTGGGTAGTGAAAAAGTTGTGAAAAATGTGAAAAGAAAAAGTTAGTAAGAGCTTTTAGCTGTGACATACACTTTATGACGTGACAGTTAAAAAAACGAAACCTTTATACATAGTCTTAGCAACAAAATTGAACACTAACCAGAAGCATGTTGTCTAGTTTCCGTAGAGCTGGGAGGTTGATAAAAACGTCGGATCTTGGTCTTCGAGTCGTGATCTCGAGCTTACTTCCATCGGGGAATGTTTGCGATGATGGTATCAAGTCGACGATGTGATCTCCAACGCAAAGAAGACAATCCATTTCCCTTTGCCACATTTGTTTCTTCTCAGACTGCAGCGGTTCTAACCTCCACAACTGACCAAATGTAGAGGCTGTACAAAGAGTTAAACCACTATCCATTGATGACATAAACATATTCTTCATTCTTCATTTTGTGAACCCTAAATTGAACAAGAATAAAAATTACCATAAAGATTTGTGATGGCATTTGAAATGGCTAAAGCTGTGCAAACCCCTTTGCCAGTCCCAGACATATCCTCACCAAGCAACAATTTAGCAAACCTCTCTTGTATCAACTCAATTTCTATTCAGATCCAAGCAGCAGCGGATACAGGATTTTATGTGAGCAACGACAAAAAATTAAAAATAAAGTACATAAACGTGTCAAATGACCGTGGCCTAAAACACTAAAATTAATACATCAAGACATGTATATTAACCAAACTAAAAATCTAAAACGGATCAAGAAAGAGTTTGATTTGTTAACGTTTTAAGTTCGTAGGACGACTGCTCCAGCCTCGAGTAATCTACTGGTTTTAAGTTTCTCATAACTTACTAATATTATCTATAAGTTAATCCTAAATGATATTCGCAACCATGGCTGTAAAAATCCCGATTAGTCTCCGATTAATCACTAATCGGAGGTTCACTGATTAGTAGCCGATTAATCGCTAGGCAGTCAATGAAGGTCCTATTCTGGCCAAATTTTGGCCAGACGTCGGCCAAATTTCGACCAAACCATATAAATTTCTTTCAATTACTTAAAAATATGGGTCAACGAGGGGTTAAAACATGTCTACCTTAAAAAACTACATTAAAAATGTGTGTGTGCGTATAATTAAAAATTGTGTGTGTGCGTATAATTAAAAATTACATATAAAAAACTCAATCTGATTAATTCCGATTAATCCCTATTAATCATGATTAATCGCTAGTTGGTACCTCACCGCCTGACTAGCGCCACTTTGTAAACCCATGAATACAAAAAAAATAATTAACATAAAAAATTTATCAGTTTAATAACTCTATATACAAAGTTGAAATATTATGCAAAATCCCCCATGAAAAATTAAGCACCAAACAAGCCAAAATTAGAGTACTAATTACCTGAAGCATCATAACTGCTAGAATTCGAGCTTCGTGTGCTGCTTTCAAACGAATCAATCGTACTCTTATCACCTAAACTTTCCATCTAAATCTTTAACACTTCACCCACAAAATCAAAACCTTTTAATTTGAAGTAGTTTAAAGCCAAAATGCAATATGGGCTTGTGTTCTTTTGCTTGATATTGTGATTGTTTTAGAAGAATACATGAACAACAAGATGTAAATTCACTTGGAGTATTGATTCTGTTTTGAATATGCTTAAGATTTTCAAAATGGGAAGAAAGTTGTTATTTTTTTGCATGAATATTATGCAAATGGGGTTTGATTTAAAAAGGGAAACAAAATGATAAAGAAATAACAAGGCAAATATAGCCGTAGGGGGGACGGGAATGTCAATATCAAAACAACGTATTTTGCAAAATTTGATCCTTGGGATTGTAACATTTGATGGTAACAATCTATATTTTAATATTGTTTTCATTAGAGATGAAGTGTTTAAATCTTATAAAACGCACGTATCAGAATATTTAAGGATAGTGGAAGAGATACGTTTTTTTTTGTTTGGTGTTATTTTTTTTTTCCGATACTCAGGTTTAATATAACCCTGGGTCAAAGATTTTGGGTTGGGTCGGGTCGAATCACATAATAAAAACTAAAATTAATAATCTGATAACGTATCATTAGAATCAATAACTACACCCGAAATTATTAATCATGTCTAAACGTCTAATTTCCAGTTAAACCAAGTCTTAAAGCCACATAAACACACTTAATTTCAACCTTCTTCATGTCTAAATGTCTATTTTCTAATTTCAAAGTTTAAAGAAGAATAAAAAACACTAACATTTACTCATGTTTAACCAATTAATCGTCCCCACCTCTTTGAAATTAAACCTGTTCCTGTTAATGAGTTGATCGTGCCTCTTCAATTCCTGTTCCTGGCAGTTTTTGTTTTTATTTTAATTTTAACTAGTCTTAACACCCCTCGCGTTGCGGGGCGTGGATGTAATACCGTGTTACAGCATTGTGGGGTTGGGGCATAAAAGTGTAATAAGTAGCAACCGATCCACAACCAAAACCGGGATAAAACATAAAACAAAAACACAAATTTTTAACACCAAGTGGCTTACGTAACATAAAACTTATCAAACACCGTGTAAAATAGCAACCGAACGAAATAAAACAAAGGACCAAATGTGACCATCAAACACTATGCTAAGTAGCAACTGAATGATAACCAAATTCAGAAAAAAAAAAACGTAAAAACAAAAACTAATAAAAAAACTAAGATTGCTTAACTTTTTATGACAAAATCGTAAAAATAAAAAATAAAAACTTATAAAACAAAAATAGAAAAAAAAACCCCTAAAGCTAGAAAACACCAAAACACAAACCACAAAAGACAAAATTATGTTACTATTTATCAAGATGTTATGAATTAATAGATACTAGTTGTAGGACCTGTGTGACCACACGGGTAGCTTTAACAACCATCGAAATAGATTATAATGCATCAATTTAAACGCAAAATCACACATATTCGATGGTATATACTATAAACAGATACATAAAAACAGAAATTACTCGATTAAACTCACCTGCTCCGTTAAAACACACTCGCGAGCAGCGAATTCGCACTGAAATCAACAAACCTCGCCATAGAATCATCCTTCCTATTTCCACCTCCAACCATTATCACCCAAACATTCTCAAATATACTTTTCTAATCTCAACACAAATCAAAGCCTCAAGTTTCCGGAAGCTTTTGGCTTCAGTTCTAAAACAGATACACTTATACATGTATCTATAATTGTATATAACTATATATACTTACACGTACACAAAACTGAGCCTATAAGTTTCGTTTCTTTCACGTTTCAACGATTTAACATCCCGAAACTAAAATTAAGATTTGGATGTACTCAACCTGTCCGTATCACCTATACCGAAACTAAAAATTAACATTCAAAACAAATGGTCCAAGTAAAACAAAACAGCAAATTACTTCATTGCATTACTTGTATTGTTGCGATAGCTTCCACAGCACCAGTGACTCCCATGAGGTGGCCGATCTTGATTTTGTAGAGTTCTCCCTCAACCCAATAGTTCTTACTTCTTACTCCACTTACCTTTGACTTTCTGGTCTGCTTTAAGAAAAAAGTGATGTTTAGAACAGTTGTTTAGAACAGATGTTTAGAACAGATGTTTTGAACAGATGTCTTGAACAGATGTCTTGAACAGATGTTTAGAACAGATGTTTTGAACAGAAGTTTTGAACAGACGTTTAGAACAGACGTTTAGAACAGATGTTTTGAACAGATGTATTGAACAGATGTTTAGAACAAATAATAATTCAGAGAAAGATAGAGATACCAGCCGTAAAAATTCAGAGAAAGATAGAGATACCAGCCTCTGTACCAACAGCTTTACTACAAGAAACAGTTAATATTTGAAAGTTACAAACAAAATAGTAAAGAAAAAAACTTGACTTTATATATACCTCGGCAAGGACATCGTTAATCAGCTGCTCGGCTTTGGCGATAGCTTCTGAAGTACATGTAAGCTCAACTGCTCTGGTGAGTGATTAACGATCATGATCCATATCTTTGATAACCTTAATCGCAATGCCGCCTACGAACTCAGCCTCTCCAAACTACAAAAAATCAACAAAAATATTCAGCACGTCGATTCACAAATAATTTAAACACAAATCATTAAAAAAAAACTGCAAAAATTCAAAGCCTATAACAGAATTGATTATCAAATAATAAATTAAAATGACTATAACTCTTCCTTTAACCTAATTAAAATGCCTATAACTCTTCCTTCAAAGCCAAATTCCATTTCTGTTGACTTTTTAATATCAAGTTTGACCCGACAATTGACCTAGTTAGAGTGGTAATCAGAGAGTACCCCTTTAAGGGTTTATTACCCACATAATTACCTACTTATAGGTACTTTTAATTCGAGATTTGACTGGACAATTATTGATTAATCTCGAAGTCAAACCTTAATTACGATAGGTTTGACTTATAGTCATTAAGCTAAATAAAACTGAATTCAGGAAGTTAAGGACACTTACAAATGTCCTAAGCACTATTAGGTAGCCTAAGGAAACTTGTGGCTGATCAGAGGAGCTCCAAAGAAGTCCTTGAAGTGAGCTTGAATGAGCAAGCAAAATGGTTGCAACTCAACTCCTTATATACTCAAAAATAAGTCATAAGATCTTGCCACAATAGTCTACAAGTGTTCCCTGATGATCCCCATGTGTCCCTATGCATGAAAATCTGTTGGCCACACTCCTGTATTCGAATACCATGCTAATGAGGCGGTGTAACAGGCTGAACAGGCAGCTGTCCAAAATCTGCTGCCAGCGACGGTCTTACGGACCGTAAGCAAGAAGCCTTGCGGTCCGTAAGCATCCTTTACGGACCGTAAGCTCTTGGCTTTGCGGTCCGTAACCGACCTTGATCAAAATGCCCAGTTACAATCTTGCGGACCGTAAGCCTTTGGCTTTGCGGTCCGTATCCGCTTTTTATTTATTATCTCCGTCCAGCCTTGCCACCTTACGGATCGTAAGGTGGCCCCTTTGCGGTCCGTAAACGTTGGCCAGAAGACAAAATCTTGTGAGTTTTGAGGTCTTGACCATGCAACTTTGTAAATCCGAAACTCATGCTTTCTTTTAAGTGTAGGGACCATGAAGTCAGGCTTTGCATGTCTCTGCATGTGTTGCCATGCATCAGTTCCATCTTGGACTATTGTGGGAAGGTCATGAATGCATGATTTGTCGTAGACTCTCATAATATTCCTTTCTTTGAGGTTTTAGTTAAATAATATTAAGGCCAACCGGACTTGAAATTTATACAAATCAGATGTTTACAAAATACATCATGGTTTGGGATTTATAATTAAGTCGTTCAGAGGTATCAATTAACATGTCGACATTTTTAAACCTACCATACATCTTTCGATTTGATCCGGGTTTATAACACGTTTGCATATATGACACGTGTCTTTATTTTATTGGGTATGATTTTACGAGATGTTACATCCTCACCCCCTTAAAAGAAATCTCGACCTCGAGATTTACTGAAACAAATGAGGGTATTTTTCTTTCATTGTGGACTCTACCTCCCACGTGTACTCGGGACCTCTTCGGGCATCCTATTTAACCTTTACGATAGGTACATGCTTCCTCCGAAGCTTCTTAACCCGTCGATCCTCAATCGACAAAGGCTTTTCCACAAATTTCAAGCTCTCATCTACGTGCACATCTGTATGTGGTATGACTAGCGATTCATCTGCTAGACATTTCTTCAGATTGCAGATGTGGTATACATTGTGAATACCACTGAGCTCTTCAGGAAAGTTCAGCTTATAAGCCACTGACCCTACACATTCGATAATCTCGAATGGTCCTATATACCTTGGGCTTAACTTACCCTTCTTACCAAATCGCATTACTCCTTTCCAGGGTGATACTTTAAGCAAAACTTTATCACCAACCTCAAACTTGAGAGGTTTTCGCCTTTTATTAGCATAACTTTTCTGCCTATCCCTGGCAACTTTCAGGCGGTCACGAATCTGGACAATCTTGTCCGTCGTTTCAAAGACTAAGTCAGGTCCTGATAACTGAACTTCTCCTATCTCTGCCCAACAAATAGGCGTTCTGCATTTCCTACCATATAAAGCTTCAAAAGGTGCAGCTTGAATGCTAGTATGGTAGCTATTGTTATAGGAGAATTCGATTAATGGCAGGTGGTTATCTCAACTACCACCTAAGTCAATTACACATGCACGAAGCATGTCTTCCAAAGTTTGGATGGTACGCTCACTCTGCCCGTCCGTCTAAGGATGGTAAGCCGTACTAAAATTTAAGCGCGTGCCCAAAGACTGTTGGAAACTTTTCCAAAAATGTGATGTGTATCTAGTATCTCTGTCAGAGATTATTGACACTGGTACGCCATGTAGAGATACAATCTTATCTACGTACAATTGGGCTAACATGTCGGAGCTATAAGTCTCCTTAATGGGTAGGAAATGTGCTGACTTAGTCAGTCTATCTACTATCACCCATATAGTATCATTTCCCTTCTTCGTCTTTGGCAACTTGGTGATGAAATCCATTGTCACCATCTCCCACTTCCATGTGGGAAGTTCAGGTTGTTGTAGCAAACCTGACGGCTTTTGATGTTCAGCTTTAACTTGTGCACATGTCAAACATTTGGCTACATAGGCAGCTATAGACTTCTTCAAGCCTATCCACCAATAGTTCGCCTTCAGATCCTGGTACATCTTATCAGCTTCAGGATGAACGGAATATTTGGAACTGTGGGCTTCCTGGAGGATAACATCCCGAAGTCCTCCATAAACTGGAACCCAAATTCGTCCATTTAATCTCAGGATTCCGTCCTTGCCATAGGATAACTGTTCTTCAGTTACTCCTAACTTTTCATCAGGATAGTTAGTTTCCAATACAGCTTCCTTCTGCGCATCTAACAACCTTTCATTCAAACTATTCTTTATCTCAATGCTCTTGGCATTGATTCTTATAGGCTTTACTCTTTCCTTCCTGCTTAAGGCATCGGCAACCACATTTGCCTTGCCTGGATGGTATCTTATTTCACAATCATAATCATTTAAGGTTTCCATCCAACGTCGCTGCCTTATGTTTAAATCCTTCTGATTAAACAGATGTTGAAGGCTTTTGTGATCAGAATAGATCACACACTTGGTTCCATACAAGTAATGTCTCCACAATTTTAGTGCAAATACAACGGCATCCAGTTCCAAGTCATGGGTGGTGTAATTCTTCTCATGCACCTTTAACTGACGTGAAGCATAGGCAATAACTTTGCCTTTCTGCATAAGCACACAGCCCATTCCGGTGTGCGATGCATCACAATATACTACAAATTCACCAATTCCATCAGGCAATGTCAATACAGGAGCGTTGCTCAACTTCTGCTTCAAAATATCGAAAGATTCTTGTTGCTTAGGCCCCCAGTCAAACTTGTTATTCTTGCGGGTGAGTAGAGTCAGGGGTGCTGCAATTCTTGAGAAGTTTTCAACAAATCTCCTATATTATCCTGCCAGTCCTAGAAAGCTGCGAATTTCCGTAGGCGTCTTGGGCTCTTGCCAGTTCATAATAGCTTCAATTTTAGCGGGATCTACTTGGATACCACGCTCACTGACAACATGTCCAAGGAATTGGACTTCTCGAAGCCAAAATTCACACTTTGAAAATTTGGCATAGAGCTTTTCTTGTTGAAGTAGCTTAAGAATACAACGGAGATGCTTCTCATGGTCAGCTTGGTTTTTCGAGTAAATGAGAATGTCGTCGATGAAAACGATGACAAATTTATCCAAGTAAGGCTTGCAGACGCGATTCATGAGATCCATGAACGCGGCAGGTGCATTAGTGAGCCCAAAAGGCATCACTAGGAACTCGTAATGACCATAACGAGTCCTAAATGCAGTCTTGTGTACATCTTCATTTCTAACCTTCAGTTGATGATAGCCTGACCTTAAGTCAATCTTAGAAAAGTAACTTGCCCCTTGAAGTTGATCGAACAGATCGTCGATCCTGGGCAAAGGATACCTATTCTTGATAGTGACCTTATTAAGCTCAAGGTAATCGATGCACAGACGCATCGATCCATCCTTCTTCTTGACAAATAGGATTGGCGCTCCCCAAGGAGACGAACTAGGTCTAATGAAACCTTTGGCTAGCAATTCATCTAGTTGTGTCCTCAATTCCTTGATTTCTGTTGGTGCCAACCTATAAGGCGCTCTTGCGACAGGCGCTGCTCCGGGAATGATGTCAATTCTGAATTCTACTTGCCTATCTGGTGGTAAACCAGGTAGTTCTTCAGGAAATACTTCAGGGTACTCAGAGATGACTGGAATATCTTCAATCTTGGGTTTCTGCTCATCAATGGTTACTTGTGCCATATAAATGACACAACCCTTCTTCAAACATCTAGATGCCTTGAGCATAGACACTTGCTCAGGCAGTCCATACTGGGTATCTCCCTAAATGGTAACTGGCTCACCAGATGGAGTCTTGATCACCACTTGCTTCTTATTGCACACTATTTAGGCTTGGTTACGTGATAACCAATCCATGCCTATAACTATGTCAAAACCGGCTAACTTCAAAGGAAGTAAAGACAATGGAAAAGAGTGGTTCCTAATAGATATAAAACATCCATCTAACACGGTTGACGCGATTTCTAAGGTACCATCAGCTAATTCCACCTCATATTTCACGCTTAGGGTTTTAACAGGTAAATTCAGCAACTTACAGAACTTATTATCTACGAATGACTTATCAGCACCTGAATCAAATAACACCCTTGCATAGACATCATTTATGAGAAAGGTACCTGTGATCACATTGTCGTCCTGGACGACTTCTCGTGCATCATTCTGAAGACCCTTGCATTGGTCTTCTTGGCCTCTTCCGGTTTCTTGGCGTATTTAGGGCAATTGGTTTTAATGTGCCCTTTCTCATTGCAGTTGTAGCATGTGGCATCTTTAATCTTCTTGCAATCAACAGTCTTGTGCTCTTTAGACTTGCATAACCCACATGCAGGTGATCCTGACTTAGACTTGGACTCAAGTCTGCATTTTCCAAAGTGGCGTTTTTGGCAAGTCTTGCACTTTGGCTTTTCCTCAGCTTGTTGGATCCAGACTTCTTCCTGAAGTCTGTTTTACCTTTATGCTTCTTTTCAGATCTTCGTGAGTTATCATCCTCACGCTTTCTCTTGCCTTCTTCCGAATTCCTGAGCGATCTTAGCCTGACCGCGTCCAAGGTAAGGGACAGAGATAGATCAGCTGCTGATCTGAAAGTAGCAGGTCTGGATGCCTTAACACTGGCTTTGATTTCTGGGGCTAAACCCCCAATGAAGCGAGCAATCCTTTTGGGTTCTGGGGTTACGAGGTACGAAACCAGCCTAGACAGGGTATTGAAACTGGTGAGGTAAGCTTGACAATCTAAATTCTTCATTACCAACGATAAGAAATCTGATTCAATTCTTTCAACTTCATGCTGCGGGCAATAATTCTCCTTAATGAGAGCAACGAACTGATCCCATGACAAATTGTAGAGCGGGATCTTTCCAGCAGCTTGAATGAGAGACTTCCACCATGCTAGTGCTTCTCCCTTGAACGATTGGGACACATACTTCACTACATCCCTTTCAGCACATCCGCTGATGTCAACTACTGTGTCCATTTCATCTAACCAGGCCATACAATCAATTGCCCCTTTCTCCCCAGTGAAATCCCGGGGTTTGCAAGAAACAAAGTACTTATAGGTACAGGACTTGGTACGTGGTTTATCATCAAACACTATCCTTTTAGATGGAACACTGTGTTGATTAGATGAATGTCGATCATCATCTTTCTTTGGCTCATCTTTCTTAGAGGGTGGCTTGCTGTGAGCCTCTGAATGAGTCTTAGGCTTGGAATGTGGTGCGGATAGGGTCCTACTTCGAGTCCCGCTAGATTCATTATACTGCCGCTCTATAGCTTTTGTAACAGCATTATCTACTAATGCTTGTAGCTCCGCACCGGTCACATGTATCTTAGTATTTTCATGGTTTTCCACCGGATGACTGTTTCCTTCTTCTGACCTAGTCATGTAGCTTTAATTGCTACATAAAGAAAATAAGGTCAAGGTTTATTTAGAAGCCTAAATAGTACTATCGTTCTTGACGATTTATTAACCATGGTCTTAATAGCCATTTTAGTTAATTTGTTAAATATATAATTAATCAGGATCTTCTAAGATAATCCTAAATTATAAGTTAATAATAGCACAAAAGGCCTAGTCACGTAGACAAGTTTAGTTTTATAAGCCCAGATTTTATGGAATCGAGGCATTAAGGTTTGAATCAAAGTTCATTACCTTTTCTTGACAGGGAGTTGTAGGCTACCACCGTCTTTAGTCCCAAAGGACGTTAATTATAGCCCGTGGGCACTTCATCCTTAAGGGATGATTATTTAAATAAGGGAATTTGGAATAACCCAAATTAAGGATGACTTATGTGATTTTATCGAATCACATTTTTCCCAGAGTGTTAACATATTTTTCAGATGTTAACAAGGATTGGAATCTTTTGAATAGGTTTTACCATCTTGGCCATGTTTGCAATGACATATAGGCTAGGTTTTACCTTTAAGATTCTTTTTAATATTTAACGCAGAACAATCCTAAGTTGAGAGGTTAATATGGATCTGAACCTAATTGTGGAACTACCATCTTGGCCTTGTCTTAAGATGACACGTGGCTAGGTCTGGTCCCTTTTTAGATTTTGCCATTTTATTATAATGGTAGATCTTTTTAGTAGGAACGTTATTTTATTTGTTTCACATTTTATGTTTATGCACATAATTAATAAAATGAAAATTTAAACTAACCATTCCAATAAGAAAAATTTAACAAGTACAGTTTTGCCCTAAACGGGACTTCTACTAAAATAACATGCCCACGCAGGGGCTTAAACAAATAAACATACCCACGCAGGGGTCAACAGAAAAACATGCCCACGCAGGGGCAGAAAACAAAAGACATACCCTCGCAAGGGTTAAACAAAAGGCATACCCACGCAGGGGCTGGAAAAAAAATAAGGAAATACAACCAACAATTAAAGGATTCAATGGTCCCTCTTGTTCTTTCCTTTTATTAAACTTGTCAACCCCTTAAAGAAGCCTTGTCGTTCCCTGCGATCTCTGTGAACTTCCCGCTCAACCTGATCCAACCTTTGGAGAATTTCCTCTCGTTCTGGCGGGGGAAACCGAGGTATCTGCGGCTGCGGCTGATGTGGAGGTCGAAGAGGCGGCTGTTGTTGGTATCCATAAGCTGGGTATCCAACTCCCCAAGGAGTTCCGTAGGGCCCTTCGGGGTTAAGAGCGTTGTAGTTCCACGCTGCCAAGTATGGGTCGACCTCCGCATAATTGAAGCTGGTGTGAGCCGGCTGTTTAAAGGGATTATACGCTGCTGAGCCAGCGTATGTTGGAATTGGGTTGTCAAAGCCCAACGGTGGTGGCATGACAAGTGCAGAGTTCACTTCCGGGATGGGGTTTGAAGGTCCCCCCATCTGTTGGTCTTCTTGGAGTGGCGGGTAGTGGCTGCCACTCGATGGTTGAGGGGTGCTGATATGCACTCCTCTTCCTTGCACGGATATCCGTGCGTTCGTTCTCCTTCGCCTCGGTGGCTCAGGAGGCTGTTGCTGAGGTGGTGGTGGCGGGTTAACTGCCACGAAACATGAATCCCCGGAAGGATCCTGTTGCTGCTGCTGCTGCTGCTGGTGAGGCGATGAATGGTAAGAGGGTGTAAAATACCATTCATACTGGTTGAATCTCTTTTGGTAGCTGTCAGGACCACGGTAGGGTGATCCCTGAAAAGATGACCCATCAGAAATTTCTATGGGATGTGTGGGGGTACCGGTTGGTGGTTCAGTGGGGTCGGTATCCTTATCCATATCCATGGCGTGATCTCCAGAAAAGTGATCTTCCGGTCCCAATGGGTTAACACCCACTGGTTCTTCGAGGTAGTTGGCCGGGTTGAACCGGCTACGGAAGATATGTGACGGGTTATCAAAGGAGTGACGAGAGTTGGACCTCTGGAGAGGGATAAATGAAGGCTGAGGGTTTTCGGGCTCATTTTCTGAATGGGGTCCAAAAGAGTGAAGGTAAGACGGTGATGAGCTTAACGAGACTGACCGCCTCGCTGGCTGTAGATGTGCCCTCCAGCCCCCCTGGGGACTTGTACACATGTTGATAGGTGAGGTTCGTCTTTGAGACGGCCCGGCCTCATGGTCGTGGCCTGCTATAGGTGCCTTTCCCTTTCTCCTAAAGAATCTTGGCGGCATATTTAAACCTGTCAACATAATCACAGATAACAACAAAGAAAAATATAAAAGACAAAAATACAACAAAATCAGGATTTGTCCTATATTCTTTGTCTAGACTCGAAAATTTGAGGAATGTGCAATTGTGTAACTGAGATTAAACACAAAAGGCTAGTGTTTAATTCACTCAGTGTTGGCTCTGATACCAACCTGTCACACCCCGATATTTCCACGTATTACCGGCGGGCCCGGTGGGGAGTATCGTGACGTAGTTGATATCATCATAGTCAAACAACACAATATTTAAATGCACAACAGAAGCAAAAGATAGATTCATTTCAACCGAATAAATTGTAATATTAAGTATCACAAAATAGTTGAAACAGATCCACAGGCGGATCAAAATAAAAAGGAAAACTGTTCAACAGACTTCGACATCTAGAGCTTGCGAAACTTGATTATTGATGCCTGGAGTAGCCAGCCTATTTCGTATAGTACCCGCACTTAGCCTTTTTGGAAAAAAAACGTCAGTTTACACTGGTAAATACAACTTAACTGACTCATTTTGAAAAGAGTTTGAAAATTGATTTGAATGCACTTCGGCAAAAATATTTTTATAACTTGGGACAATTGTTTAAGAATAATCTTGTATACAGTTTTACTTATTTGTCGTCCATTAGGGCCGGTTTGTAGGGCCGGTCTAGATTAATTGACACACCGCATGTATAATGCCCACAAGGATTATTTCCTTTAAGTGGATTACCAGTTTTTACATAATGCAACTGTCAGGTGTACGCCTACACCCCGTGCTTAGGTCGTGGCCATTTCTTTGAATGATGCCAAGGATATCCGGGACATGGTCATTTAACCCCCAAAGGCCATACACCAAATAATACAGAATAAAACAGGTTATGTAAATACATCAATCACAATACGATTTAAATGACTACATACCCGACCAAGCGGTATTATTATAATACCGTATCCCAAGCTCGTATAGGGAAAATAAGTTAAGAGTATTTACCTAAGCAATGTATAATTCAAATACAGCAAGTGCACGTAGCTTTTACTGGGCTCCTAATCTGGAACGAAGGTTTTTAACAACCTATTAGAATCCTAACGGGTCTTTAATTAAGCTTAGACTTAGACCGGTTAGTTTTCAAAAGGAAGACACGGTTCAAATGCATGATAAAGCGAAGACCGGTTTAGAATGTGGTTTTGACCCGACAAGCTTGTATGCTTGTTTAATATGGGTAACTTAAACACATTCTGGATTTTGAGACAAAAACGATATGGTTTGACCCGTTTCGGCTAATATATGCAAACTAGTTACATAAGCCGACCCGAACGCGAAAAGTGCGTAACGAGTAACCAAAAGAGTTATATGCAAGTTTCCTAAGTTAATATGCCTTAAATATGTTGTGACATCAGTAAGATACCTTCTATTATGCCCCAAATGAATTTAAACTCAAATTATGCCCCGAAGGGGTATTTTGGTCATTTAAAAGGTTATAAAAGAGTTTAAATAATAATCTGAGTTACAGGTCTGATGAAATCAGTAAAGATACTTAATTTAATAAGTTATAACAGTAGGGTAATATACATATGTGAAATTTTATCATTTAAAACCAAACTATGCACCTTAGGGGTATTTTGGTAATTTCACTTAGGCTTAAAATGTCAAAACTGGAAATCTGAGTTTAAAACTTTTACTTACTGTTAATATATAAGTATTTACTGAAAATATCAGTAGGTATCAAACCTTATATGTTTAAAATAGTTTTAGTACATACTATGCGTTAAAAACGCTTAAAAAGGCGATTTGGAGCCATTTCCGGGTTTTCAAAGGAAGACTGATATTTTTATTATTCCAGAAGGCTCAAAATATTTTATTTATCATATAAAATCAGTAGAAAAAGGTTTGGGGTGAAAAGGATTTGTAAAACTCATTTTATAGCCCAAAAGGGCAAAACCGGCAATTACCGAATCAAGCTTAGAACTCTATGGTATGCTCAGCCTAAAAATAAATAAAAATCTCCAAAAATCCCAAAATATTATTTTATATCAGTGGGCAAAAATTTTGGTATCAAAAATCGGGTTTAGATAGGCTATATGCTAATTATGCCGTTTAATTAATAAAAAAACTTTTCATTTACGCTAATGAGCATAACTCTTAATCTAGACCTCAAACTGATGTTAAATTTTAGGTACAAGTTTATAAATCAATAACTAAGGTTTCTACTCTTTTACATTTTCAAAAATCACATCTTAAGGTGAAAATGGCATAATAGTCAACATTTAAGCAATTAACGGAACATGCATGTGAATCGGATAACTATTGAACCAAGTTGTATAATCTCAGAGGGTTATACTAACATGAAACCTGGTTCTAATATGGCTCTAAGGCATTTCTAAAACATCCTTAAACGGGTCAGAACTGAAAGTCAAAGCAAAAGTCAAATTATGCGACTTTCGGTTCCGAACCGGGCCTAAACTGAAAATTGTCGGGTTGAACATGTTTAGACATGTTCTTACATTAATTACCAAGTTATATTAATGATAAAACAGGTTGCATAGCTTCTACATTGCTAATTATGCATTAATTTGATATTAAGCTTTCTGTTGACTTTTTAATATCAAGTTTGACCCGACAATTGACCTAGTTAGAGTGGTAATCAGAGAGTACCCCTTTAAGGGTTTATTACCCACATAATTACCTACTTATAGGTACTTTTAATTCAATATTTGAATGGATAATTATTGATTAATCTCGAAGTCAAACCTTAATTACGATAGGTTTGACTTATAGTCATTAAGCTAAATAAAACTGAATTCAGGAAGTTAAGGACACTTACAAATGTCCTAAGCACTATTAGGTAGCCTAAGGAAACTTGTGGCTGATCAGAGGAGCTCCGGAGAAGTCCTTGAAGTGAGGTTGAATGAGCAAGCAAAATGGTTGCAACTCAACTCCTTATATACTCAAAAATAAGTCATAAGATCTTGCCACAATAGTCTATAAGTGTTCCCTGATGATCCCCATGTGTCCCTATGCATGAAAATCTGTTGGCCACACTCCTGTATTCGAATACCATGCTAATGAGGCGGTGTAACAGGCTGAACAGGCAGCTGTCCAAAATCTGCTGCCAGCGACGGTCTTACGGACCGTAAGCAAGAACCCTTGCGGTCCGTAAGCATCCCTTACGGACCGTAAGCTCTTGGCTTTGCGGTCCGTAACCGACCTTGATCAAAATGCCCAGTTACAATCTTGCGGACCGTAAGCCTTTGGCTTTGCGGTCCGTATCCGCTTTTTATTTATTATCTCTGTCCAGCCTTGCCACCTTACGGATCGTAAGGTGGCCCCTTTGCGGTCCGTAAACGTTGACCAGAAGACAAAATCTTGTGAGTTTTGAGGTCTTGACCATGCAACTTTGTAAATCCAAAACTCATGCTTTCTTTTAAGTGTAGGGACCATGAAGTCAGGCTTTGCATGTCTCTGCATGTCTTGCCATGCATCAGTTCCATCTTGGACTCTTGTGGGAAGGTCATGAATGCATGATTTGTCGTAGACTCTCATAATATTCATTTCTTTGAGGTTTTAGTTAAATAATATTAAGGCCAACCGGACTTGAAATTTATACAAATCAGATGTTTACAAAATACATCATGGTTTGGGATTTATAATTAAGTCGTTCAGAGGTATCAATTAACATGTCGACATTTGTAAACCTACCATACATCTTTCGATTTGATCCGGGTTTATAACACGTTTGCATATATGACACGTGTCTTTATTTTATTGGGTATGATTTTACGAGGTGTTACAAAGTGGTTTTATGAAATCAGCAAAACTTATTTTCCGAAAAAAACATTTTGATTAAAACAAACTTAAGTGTTTTGAAATCATAATGGAAAAATAGTTTATTGTCAGGGGGAGTTCTGATTGTTTATGCCAAGTGGATGGCGATTTGAAGCAATTCACAACAGTTGTCACTTTATTTGTATAGTTTGTTTTCAAATTTCCTTTAAATGCTTTTGCATTTTAGGGGGAGTAATAATTTTCAGAAAAACCAAAAACATTTGAAAATTTGAAAAACCCAAAAACATGATAAAATCAAAAATGAGTTTTGTTGTAAAAAAGAGGAAATGATAGTAAATCAGTGGACATTCACAACATGCTAAAGAATTAGAAAGTCTAAAAGTGATAAACGGTCTCACTAATGATGTGCCAGTAGGTTTTTGAACATTTAGTAGATTGTGTCGAGATATAAACCTAAAACATCAAACTTACTTATCTCGTGGGGAACATCTCTCGGATATATGGGTAACCCCCGAAATCTTGTTTGAAAGGTCCCTCTTTCTGAGAAACTAGGTCTTTATGTTTAGTGATATCTGGGGTATTATCCCGGGACTTCTGATTTTGTGGAAGCAATGGCCTAGTCCTCGTATAATACTTTCAGCTTGCTTGAAATATAGCACTCCCCTTAGCATAAAAAATGATTAAACATTGCAAAATGCTAATCATGTGCTGTTGAAGAAAAGATTCTCTAAAGGGAACACACCTAAAGTCGAAGCCATCATCTCTCTGATTTTGCGGAAGCAATAGCCTGAGCTCTCATGGCCCTCGCATTTAACCCCTTACAGATATCATCTAGGTATACTCACCTGTAAGACTGAATATTGGGATCTGAATACGGGAGTATATTCTGAGGTGGGACACGCGTATAAGTTTAAGTCTCTAAAACATTAATTTCGTATCTCAAAACAGTTGAACATTGTGTGAAAATTTAAGTGGATCAGTATACTGACAATCTAAGTGAATCATTTAGAACTTAAAATGATTAAAAACTTAACGATGTTGGTGATTTGTCTCAAAAACTGATATGATCCTCTTACACAAAATCGCAAAAATATTGTTTGTAAATATTTAGTGCATTTCTTTATTTTCTAAAATCCAAAAAGATTTTCAGTGTGTTTTAGCATAAATTTTTTGAAAAATCCAAAAAGATTTTCGACAACTGATGTTGAAGAGCTGATTTTCAAAATTCCGAGTGCTAAGCAAGATGAACAAGGTTTGGGAGAGTTTGTTTGAGATGAAAAAGTGTTTGAAAAAGAAAAAGTAGTATTTTTTCAAGTGGTCATCAGAAACTTTTAAATGTTAAATCATTCTATACCTGCCTGTCATATAAATTTGTCAAATTTTAAATTTGTGAAATTTATTGTGAGGTAGAGATGTGTGCAGGTTAGCCAGGTTCCTGATCCTAAGCAGAATGTGAGCCAGGTTACTATCCTGATTCTATGAGAGCCAAGTTCTGATCCTGGAACTGAAGTCAATACTAGTTGCTGATGCTGATGAACTCAAGGAAAAGATTTGAGAAGAGAAGAGAAAGAGATTGAAGATACTTACAATGGAGAAACTTTGGAAAGAGCGTGAAGACTGATAAAGACTGAAGGATTGACAACCGAAGACTCGACACCGAAGACTTCGTCAACATCCGAGGGGGAGTCTGTTGGTGCATACGTCTGTCGACTTCGTCTTGTATCGAGTCTTGTTTGTGTTTAGATAGATTAGGGCACGTTATTCGAGAATACGAGAAATATGTATTGTAGGGATATTTCGCACGAAATGACAAACTGTCATTTCACACGAAATCAACTGGGTATTTCGCACAAAATAACATTTGCTATTTCATACGAAATGACAAGGTCATTTCGTTTGAACCTGTTTCGTGCGAAATAGGCCAGCCTATAAATAGGTGCCTTGATGATTTCGTTTGTAACCATCTGATTCCGGCAACGAAGTGCTGCCGAAGTGTCTCCAGGCTGTAAAACGTTGTGTTTTCAATATAAGAGACAATTAAAGTGATTTCTTGTGTAATCCAGCTGAAATAACTCCGATATGTTTGTTTCCGCCTCTCATATTGGACTAGTTCTCTTTTAATCGACTCATTTGGGTCAGAAAACGATCCTACAGAAGTTCATATGAACACCATGATGACATCACCCTAGAACACCTTAAATCTAGTGATTTCACGGTTAAAAGTTAAGATTCAAAGGACAGAAAGGTGAAGGAGTGCGTGTAGATCAAGAAAGTACAAGATTTAGGTTGAAAACTTACTAGAATCGTGAGAAATCGGAAGAAATGTGGGCTGAAGCGAGCTGGTCGAGTGAGAGCTTTCACATCACTTGAACAGTGATGTGACAAGTGCTATTTATAGGTGAAGGGGAAAGAAGGTGATGGAAGGTGACGAATCAGGTGGCAATCCGATCGGGTGGCACCTCGATCGGGTGGTAATCCGATCGGGTGGCATCTCGATCGGGTGGCAATCTGATCGGATGGAAATCCGATCGGATGGCCATTCGATCGAATTGTCATTCGATCAAATGCCTCCGGCGAATTGAGTTTTGGCGTTTCGTTTCGATCGTTAAGCGTTGCGATGGTTTGGTCACACCTTTTCATACCCACATTCATATATTTATTATAATTATTCACATAGGGTCGTATAAATATCCACATTTCGAAGTCTGCGTTGCGATAATCGAGTTGCACGTTTTGAATATGCGTTGCGTTGCGACACATCACGGCTGCTGAGGAGGGTAGAATAGGTCCTCACTCAACGTCATCGTGAGTGTTAGTATGTGCGATGTGATGTGTTATAGCGATAAAGTATGCGTAATATGCGAAAATACTGCGAAGTAGCGATGTATTCGATATAGTTACATTATGATCTGAATATCTGGTGCTAGGCGTAACGAGTGTAATGAGTAGTAACAACGCACGAACGTGCGGGTTGTTACAAAAGACCTTGGAAAAATCAAATATTGTCTTGGTTTACAAATTGAACATATGAGCAATGGAATACTTGTGCATCAAACGAATTATACTGAAAAGCTGTTGAAACGTTTCAATATGGACAAGGCAAATCCTTTAAGCACTCCAATGGTCGTTAGATCACTTAATGTCGAAAATGATCCATTTCGTCCTTGTGAGGACAACGCAGAAGTTCTTGGTCCAGAAGTACCATACCTCAGTGCAATTGGAGCACTTATGTATCTTACCAATTGTACGAGACCCGACATTTCTTTTGCAGTGAACTTGTTGGCAAGATTTAGTTCAGCCCCTACTAAAAGGCACTGGAATGGGATTAAACATATTTTTTGATATCTTCGAGGCACTGTTGATTTAGGCTTGTTTTATCCCAACGATTCAAAAGAAGGGTTAGTTGGTTATGCAGATGCAGGTTATTTATCTCATCCTCATAAAGCAAAATCTCAAATTGGATATGTATTTATAAACGGAGGAACTGCGATTTCATGGCGTTCTCAGAAACAAACACTTGTCGCAACATCCTCAAATCATGCTGAAGTCATTGCACTACATGAAGCTTCAAGAGAATGTGTATGGCTAAGATCTATGTCTCAACACATAGTGACTTCTTGTGGGCTAGAGAAAGATCGAAGTCCAACTCCTATCCATGAAGATAATGCCGCTTGTGTCTCTCAGATGAAAGAAGGGTATATCAAAAGTGACAGAACAAAACATATACCACCAAGATTCTTTGCATATACTCGGGACCTTATTAAAGACAATCAGGTCGAGATGAGATATGTCCAATCCAGTAACAATTCAGCCGATCTTTTCACAAAAGCACTACCTACAACAACTTTCAGGAAACATATTCATGACATTGGCATGCGTCATGTACGGAGAATGTGATTCCTTACAAAATTGCAAACTTGAGGGGGAGCTATAGACTGCACTCTTTTTCCCTTAGCTAAGGTTTTTTCCCACTGGGTTTTTCTTTAGCAAGGTTTTTAATGAGGTAGTACATAAAGACCCCGAAGTTTGCAAAGTGTCATCCAAGGGGGAGTGTTATAAATATTACAAAAAAAGGGTTTACCATGAAGATCAAGATTTACCTCTAGATTTACCAAGCAAGTGGATGAACTCTTTGTCAAACTTATGGATAGCTTTGTCTACTAAATAGTTAATATTGTCTACCAAATAGTTAACCTTGTCTACCAAATAGTTAATCTTTTTGTAGTATAAATACTAGCTCAAGGTAGAAGAAAAAATGCACCTCATGTATACACTTTCATAAGTTATACAATTCTCTTCTTCTTTTTCTTATAACATTTCTAAAGTTCTTAAAGTTTTAGCACTAATCTTGTGTTAATTCTTGTTATATTATAACAAATTATATGTTTTTACACAAGTTTTTATATTTAGTTAACAAAAACATTCAATTGGACTAATAATAATAATAATAATAGTAATAATAATAATAATATTAATAATAATAATAATAATTACACCTAGCTTTAATGATTTTTAAATAGTTACCATCACTATACTCATCTAATAATTAGATTGTTTCATGCTACATATTATCATAATCATGTTTTATAAAGTTAAAGGACCTAGGTTTTTATAACCGGTTCGGTCGGTCAGACGAGTCAGACCGGCGAGATCCAAATTTAGTTTCGTGCACATAAATTGTTATGTTTTGAACCGTTTGTTCTCAGCTAACATATATGGAATTTTTATGTGGAAATAGAGGTCAAAGATGATCACATCAGAATACAAAATCACTAGAACGAGTATGCAATTAAAATAGATTTATTTCAATAATCAAACTCAAGTGATTACAAACAAGAACTTTAAGAAAATGTGACGAAGACTTACAATAAGAGAATATACACATATGAAGCACATAGCTTTCTCGCACTAACGCTTTTCGAAAGCTAAATTAAAACTTAAACCTAACATGTAAAAAGTTCAGAGCCGGCCCGTAAGGCTTATCAATCAAGGCTAAGGCCTAGGGCCACCAAAAAACAAAGGCCTCCAATTTTATTTCCTTTCATATATTAGACTTGTTTTTTTGCCATTTAAACAACGTTTCTAGGCCTAAGATTTAGGATTTACACTAGGAATCTGCGTTGTCCACTCACACAACACATCAACCCTCGTTACTTGCGGCGTCTTTTGAGTAACCAATGTGAAGCTGATTGCGTATTGAGCGAAATTAGGGCCAAAATTAGGAAAAATCATCGCTATGGTTATTCAATGTCTCAAATCTCAATCTCAATCTCAATTTCTTTATACCAATTCAATAGGGCCCTGACTTTGTAGTTCGCTTAGGGCCTCCAAAAACGTTGGAACGGCTCTGAAAAAGTTGATGATATTATTTTTATAGGGTAAAGTTCTTGTACAAATAATCTTAACATACTAAACATACAAATTGAAGGAAAACTCAAAAAGACAAGGTGGCATTTTTGTAATTATCAATAACTATCAAAGTTACTCTACAAATATACCTAAAAAAACCTAACCACTCCCCCCCCCCCCCCAAAAAAACCTAAACCCCCCCCCCACCCCCCAAAAACCTAAAAAAACCTACCCCCCCCCCCCCCCCCCCCACCCAAGCTAAAATGCTAAAAACTAAACCCCCAAAAAACCTAAAAAAAATCTAAAAAAATAAAAAAAAACACACACAAATTATTTTATTTTATTTTTTTAACATTTTTTATTAAAAAATCGCTACTTTTAGTAGCATTTCGTTAAAAAAAAAAAAAAATTTTTTTTTTTTTTTTAACGAAATGTAGCGATTTTTTAATAAAAAATGTTTAAAAAAAATTGTGTTTTTTTAGGTATTTTTGGTTGTAACTTTGATAGTTGGTGGTAATTACAAAAATGTCACCTTGTCTTTTTGGGTTTTCCTTCGATTTGTATGTTTAGTATGTTAAGATTATTTGTATTTGATCTTTTGCCTATTTTTATAAATAAACCATTAGTCAAGACACAAGAATACATACTTACTAAAAAAAAAAAAAAACCAAAATACATACATATACACATTCCATACACCAATTGCACAATGTCCCCATAGCCGAATTTAAGATATTCGGATGAGGAAAAACACCTTGAAACATGCAATATCATGAGGAAATAAAAGGCAACAGAGAGTAGACGCTTTTCATGAAAGTAGACAAATATTTTTTTTTATATAAAAAAATTAAAATCGCCGTTGTTGCCGGGGATCGAACCCGGGTCACCCGCGTGACAGGCGGGAATACTTACAGGGATAGATTTTTTTTTAGAGGTGACTTTCACAACAGACGGTAATATCACACCCACAAGTCGCAGGTCCGCCCCACTACTGTCCCGAAGACTATGTTGTCTTAACCGGGCCCACGCTTCGGTAGCAATGGGAGCTTGGCTCTCCCCGAGAAAATTTCCAGCCCCCTGCCACTTGACAGGAGTTGCACCCTCCACACGAGCCGACCGCCTGTTGTGACAAGCGACCCGCTGGAGTAAATGCACTGTAGTAGAAAACTCGGGTTGGCTCCCGGGATTCGAACCTGGAAACCTGGTTCTCGCCCCGTTCATTGCCCTTCCCCCAAATGTAGTGGGTGGGGATCGAACCTTGGTCTCCTAAGATAACCAAAATCCTTTCCACCACTCCACCACAAGTGGAGGATACTTACAGGGATAGATAGTATTATCAACTTTCTTTTTTTTTAACCAGCGGCGGATATAAAATATATAAACGTTTACAGGGATAGATAGTATTATGAGTTAACAGATTTTAAAGATTAATACTTTATTATCTAAATAACTATTCTATACAACATAATTTTTAATGATAAATATATGCATTACGTGAGTTTGTCAATAAAAGATAGTAATGTGTTAAAACTGATATGTAGAATGTGGCATCTCTCCATTTCTGGCAAAATGACAACCGCATTGACGAAACTTGAAAATTTTCACTAGGGGGTCGGAAGTTACCGAACCTAAAAATTCTATATAAGTAAATTTTTTTTTTATAAAACCGGGGGTCGAAAACGTATATACCTAAAAAATTCTATACGAAACGTACATACATAACACTACTGAGCGAAAAGTTCGGGGTCCCCCCCCCCCCCCCCCGGTTGAAAGCTGCGCCCCTGGACAATCGCGAGGACCTTCAAGCAACTGACACTAACAGCTCTTTCCCTTTGTCTCACCAATAAGATAGTTTGTCAGTGCACATTTCACTCCAAACCCCCGTCGAGGAGGCTTGTTGCAATTACTGGTCACTGATGTCGGGGCCATGATGGGTCCCAACGATAACTTTGGAGTTGCAACCGTAGATTTGTGTGGCGTCCCCATAGACGCCATGCACATGATTGGGTCTCGTTTGTGGGAGGTTGCATCCGCATGGGATGGAAAATTTTTTGGTTGTCTAGTCAAATCATCCATGTAAAGTAAATCATCGATTCGTGCCACGATGTTGAAGGCTAAACTCTCAAGAACTCTTGAGTAGCTCTCCAAAATCGATTTTCCAACATCCTGAATGTTCAAAGTAGGAGATCGTAAACCGTTAAAACCGACTAAGTCGTCAAAACTAAAGAAACTTAGAACCGACCGTGAAACTAAACCGTCGTTTAACATCTATCATTTAAGATTTTTTTTTTCATTTTAGGAATATAAATTTATGAATATATATTATATTCATGTACACTTCATATCATTTTCTAAAATTTAATACAAACTATGTTTTTTATTTTTTTTCCTAAGACGCAAAACCGAACTTTCGGATCATATAACCGTGAAACCAGCCGGTTGGACCGGCCAGACCAACCCGGACCCTGAACATCAATAGTTTAAAGTACTAAATTATCAATAATCGAATATAGGTTCTTCGAGTTTCAAACAATAGATTTATTACTACCTTGTTGTGTTGAATCTTGGTGATGTCTAGTGAGGTTTGAGTTAGACCAGGAAACCGATGTTTGAGGCAATTTAACAAACTTTCGGCACGATCGGCTAGCAAATCCCTCTTGCAGCCATCAGTTATAAGGTCCTTAAACATGTCCCACATGGCTTTTGATGTGGAGCGGTTTGGGTCCAGTAGATTCGGTCTCGAGTGAACCCTTTTACGCCAGATGTAGATTGATGTCTCCACGCAGTTGGCGATCTCTAGAGCTACCAGTTCCGACGAAATATTAAGACAATCCAACAAGCACTCTGCTGAAAATTGTTCTGATGTTATATAATGATATATAACATCTCCTAAACAGTCTTTGCCGTTCTACAAATCAAATCAACAAAGCTAGTAAGCATTCGATTCAAATTCGTTGTTATGATGGTGAGGAGCTTGCAAACGTGGCATGTGTCGTTAAACGGGTCAAAACACGACATGTTTAACACTAGTAAACCTGAACACGGCCGTTTAACTAAACGATTAAACATAAGCAGTTAAATAACATGAATGACACGATACATTTCACGATTGGTAAACAGTATAAATAGTAATAAGAAACAATTAACACGATAAAATAAAACTTATCAAAATTATTGGTAAACACTATAAATAATAATAGGGAACAATTAACACGATAAAATAAAACTTATCAAAATTTATTCATCTTTAGTTACTTATAAAACTATGTTGTATTGATAAAATGAGTCATAAACTTGTCGTGTCAACCCATTAACCTATTTAAAAAGAATAAGTTAAAACGTGTTATGCGTGTCATAAACAGGTTAAGCAGGAAGAACTTGGTTAGACACGTTTTTAATCGTGTCTTTAACTTGTCGACCTGCTTATGACCCTAACCTTTGGAAGGGATTCAAAGTACGATTCAGGAACTTCCATTTCTTCTAAAGCAACACTATTAATCGCCATGGCTGCTTTCAATATCTGATTAGCACATTCCCTTTTGTGAGTTAACTGTTTTCTCGTGTCTTCTTGGAGGCCACCGGTGGGGAGGTGTGGCACTGGCAGCCACCACTTTTCTTGGTGGCGTTGAAGTGGTTTACGCATAGAGCCTGAACCGTCGGCATCTGGAGCTACTATCCCCTGATCAACGTACCAGAACTCCGTGTTGATGAAACTATCTAATATTTCCTGTAAAAAGAGGATCAAAATGTTGATTCTATCTTTTTCTTAGACTAAGTGTAACCGGTTAACGCCCCGGTGATGTGGCTGTTAAAGGGTGTTAAACACCGATCCTAGGGGCGTTATAAGGGGGTGAAAGCCCCCTTTGTGAGCAGCCTAATATGAGTTAGAGAAGGGATGATGGCGGGCCCCATGCACTTTAACCAATCAGATGTTTTGTTTGTTTTTTTAATTTTTTATTTATTAGATTTATATATTATTTTTATCGGGTAGTGGGCAGTGAAAAAGTTGTGAAACCATTACACGTTAAATGTGAAAAGAAAAAGTTAGTAAGAGCTCTTAGCTACGTAACAGTGATGTGACATACACTTTATGACGTGAGAGTTAAAAAAACGAAACCACTACACATAGTCTTAGCAACAAAATTGAACACTAACCAGAAGCATGTTGTCTAGTTTCCATAGAGCTGGGAAGTTGATGAAAACGTCGGATCTTGGTCTTCGAGTCATGATCTCGAGCTTACTTCCATCGGGGAATGTTTGTGATGATGGTATCAACTCGACGATGTGATCTCCAACGCAAAGAAGACAATCCATTTCCCTTTGCCACATTTGTTTCTTCTCAGACTGCAGCGGTTCTAACCTCCACAACTGACCAAATGTAGAGGCTGTACAAAGAGTTAAACCAGACCCATTGATCACATAAACATATTCTTCATTCTTCATTTTGTGAACCCTAAATTGAACAAGAATAAAAATTACCATAAAGATTTGTGATGGCATTTGAAATGGCTAAAGCTGTGCAAACCCCTTTGCCAGTCCCAGACACATCCTCACCAAGCAACAATTTAGCAAACCTCTCTTTTATCAACTCCATTTCTATTCAGATACAAGCAGCGGCGGATACAAGATTTTATGTGAGCAACGAATAAAAATTAAAAATAAAGTACATAAACGTGTCAATTGTCAAATTATGACCGTGGTCTAAAACGCTTAAATTAATACATCAAGACATGTATATTAACCAAAATAAAAATCTAAAACGGATCAAGAAAGAGTTCGATTTGTTAACGTTTTAAGTTCGTATGACGACTGCTCTAGCCTCGAGTGGGCTACTGGTTTTAAGTTTCTCATAACTTACTAATATCTATAAGTTAATCCTAAATGATATTTACAACCATGGTTGTAAAAATCCCGACTAGTCTCCGATTAATCACTAATCGGAGGTTCACCGATTAATAGCCGATTAATTCCTAGGCAGTCAATGGTGGTCCTATTCTGGCCAGACGTCGGCCAAATTTCGACCAAACCATATAAATGTCTTACAATTACTTAAAAAAATGGGTCAATAAGGGGTTAAAACATGTCTACTTTAAAAAACTACATACAAAAATGTGTGTGTGTATAATTAAAAATTACATATAAAAAACTCAATCCGATTAATCCCTATTAATCCCGATTAATCGCTAGTTGGTACCTCACCGCCCGACTAGCGCCTAGCGATTTTATATTTTTACAACTTTGTAAACCCATGAATAAAAAAAAATAACATAAAAAATTTAAATACAGTTTATAATAACTCTATATACAAAGTTGAAATATTATGCCCCCCCCCCCCAAAAAAAAAAAATTTAAGCACCAAACAAGCCAAAATTCGAGTACTAATTACCTGAAGCATCGTAACTGCTCGAATTCAAGCTACTTGTGCTGCTGTCAAACGAATCAATCGTACTTTTATCACCTAAACTTTCCATCTAAATCTTTAACACTTCACCCACAAAATCAAAACCTTTATAATTTAAAGTAGTTTAAAGCCAAAATACAATATGGTCTGTGTTCTTTTGCTTGATATTGTGATTGTTTTAGAAAGCATACATGAACAACAAGATGTAAATTCACTTGGAGTATTGATTCTGTTTTGAATATAGCTTAAAATTTTTCAAAATCGGAAGAAAGTGTTTATTTTTTCTGCATAATGAAATGCAAATGAGGTTTGATTTAAAAAGGGAAATAAAATGATAAAATAACAAGGCAAATATAGCCGTAGGGGGGACGGGAATGTCAATATCAAAAGAACGTATTTTGCAAAATTTGATCCTTAGGATTGTAACATTTGATGGTAAGGCTGGAGGGTGTGGTATAGAGTCCCTAGGGGCTTTATCACGCCACCTCAGCGTCATTTCACCGTCACATCACACAGGGGGCTTTAAAGCCCCTTCCTTTAACTTGCAGGGTGTTGGGGAATTTTAGTTTACCGGATGATCAGAGAGGCGTGTAATCACTCTCAGATCAAATTATTTCGGTGGTTCACCCGAATAATTCAATCGGATACAACTCTGATTTTGAGAAAATGAACCAGTGTATGTGTTTGCGTGAATTGTCTGAACTAGAGGATTGTGACCAAAAAACTCAATACGGATTTTGGGATTTTTGCAGGTAACTGCCAGTGGCAGTTATTTTCGAATTTTTAATCAAATTGCATTAAAAAACTGCCATGATTTTTTGTCTGAGACGAATTTTCATAAATTTCATTTTCTAAGGCATTTTCCATAAATTTATGACGATTTTTGCAGGTAACTGTCAGAGGCAGTTATTTATGACGATTTTTGCAGCTCGACCCCAGCCAGGGGCTCTGCCCCTTGGACCCTGCTCCCAGGGGCACTGCCCCCGGACCCCCGCCAAGGGGGCGCTGCCCCCTTGGAACCCCCGTAGAGTACGGGCTCCGCCCGTACGCTTCGAATTATAATAACTCAAACAAGCATGCACTCCCGCACCTCCTAACTTGCTTGATGTGTATTATTATTCGCTTTGATTACCAAGTCAATCCCCCGATTACACTAAAATATCTAACACAGGGTGTGGTATAAAGCCCCCTTTACACTATAGCGCTCCACTTTAAAGACAACCATCAACTTCGAAAATGTCAAATTTGCTCGTTAACGTGCTGGCGGAAGGACAATGTCAATGGCGCCCCCCCCCCCCCACCCTCCTTTACTCGCGGCGGTGTGGTTGATGGCGCCCTAGGGCGCTATGGTGGCTGAGGTGACAGGGTGGCGTTAAGCCACACCCCCTGACCTAACAATCTATATTTTAATATTGTTTTAATTAGAGATGAAGTGTTTAAATCTTGTAAAACGCACGTATCAGAATATTTAAGAATAGTGGAAGAGTTAAGTTTTTTTTTTTGTTTTTTTTTGTTTGGTATTATTTTTTTCCGATACTCGGATTTAAATCATATAACCCGGGGTCAAAGATTTTGGGTTGGGTCGGATCAAATCACATAATAAAAACTAAAATTAATAATCCTACACCCTAAATTATTAATCATGTCTAAACGTCTAATTTCCAGTTAAACAAAGTCTTAAAGCCACATAAACACACTTAATTTCAATCTTCATCATGTCTAAATGTCTATTTTCTAATTTCAAAGTTTAAAGAAGAATAAAAAACACTAACATTTACTCATGTTTAACCAATTAATCGTCCCCGCCTCTTTGAAATCAAACCTGTTCCGGTTCATGAGTTGATCGTGCCTCTTCAATTCCTGTTCCTGGCGGTTTTTTATTTTAACTAGTTTAATACCCGTCCGGTGGACGGGTTACGTTAAACAACGTAGAAACAAAGCTAATCTATATTAAGTGGACACAAATTTAAACAACATTACAAACAAAAGCACTGACTTTAATTTATAAAAGGAAAACGAATGAAAAACGATTATCAATTTCAATTTCATTTTCCGTGTCATAAATATATAATTGGGAAAAATCTAAGCCGGCCATCGTCATGGGTTGGAAGTGAGTACCAATTCTATGATAGTTGTGTCCATTCAAGCAAAATATATACGGACTACGACCATCATTTAATTCCGAACATATTCTCCCACCCGTTGACGTCATAAAAAAATTGAATTAACGACTTTGATATGCTCTCTAAAAACTGATGACCGTGGCTCACCATTATGATTTAGCAAACTTAGCAATGGTTGCAGAGGAAGTTTAAATAAAGGTAAAATGACTTTTCCCACTATATAGATACGCCTTCAATTTGAGAATGTTGTCATGGAGTTAATGCAATTGACACCAAAAAGTTGAACGGTGGAAAATACAAGCGATCCAACTTGATTAGGAAATCGCAAGTCTATCAAACTTTGGAGTTTGGTATATAAGCCTAAAAAAACTACAATAAAAATAAAAACATGGAGAAATAAATGTCATCAAAATCCTTTTCCATTTTTATATTTGACTATAAAAACATAAATTTTGCAAGAAGCAAACCACCATGATCTTTACTATCGAAATAGAGTTAGATTCTGCAATAATGTATTATTTAGCCTCTATACCACTAAAAGACTCGTTTGGTTGAGATTGTATGGGTTGTAAGGACGAGGAGTTGTACCACTCAACCACCATCCAACGTTTAATTGGTTCCTACTCCCTAAGTAACTTGAAATCCTAATTTAGCAAAAAAAATGAATTATGGATATATCGAACAATGTTATATACATTGCGTCCATGGAAATGATACTACAATATGAAAAGAATATTCCATCTATGATGACTAAAACAACATTATTGTTGAAGTAATAATCAAAATTTTAAAATAAAAAATATTTAGCATGGCAAAAAAAAACACTTAACCCACCCATGAGCTAGTCAATGGGTTAAAATTGGCACCCATGTTCCTATGATGGCAGTACTAATAGTTGAAGAGAGTAAGAAAATGTTCACATGGTGTTTAGTTGGAACCACTAGGTGTCGAAGAAGCTTGCTATTTTTGGTTGAAGGGCAAACTTGGAGCAGCTACCCATTCTTGATGCGCTTGCTAAGAGTAATGTGAGGTTTAACTCGGTGCTACGCACGGTATGGGGCGAGTATAGTGAAACGATGAAGCACGTGTCTGTCACATGTCCGTTTGGCCAACAGATGTGGCTGATAATCTCCCAACGGTGCAAGCCCACACCTTGTTTCCAACATTAATATATTTAACATATTTCCTACCAAATTGAATTTACTCAAAATAGCAAATAACCTTGAACATGATCACGCTTGCCAAGATTGTAAGAGATGTGAACATAATATAGTATACAGGGGAGACAACAGCCATATTGAAGGTGTCAAGTGCGTGCAGTTAGTATTTATTGATAAGCACGTATTATTTATCATGTGGGATGCTTTTCAACAAATAAATAACAAAATCTAAGAAATATTCATTACCTTATTAAAAAAAATCATTTTGGTGATGATACAAAGCAAAACAATGATATGCTAAAGGCCCCTGTTTGGGGATATACAAGCTTATTCATTCCTGATAAAGTAAGCTGTAAGCTTCAAAGCAATGCCTATAGCTTTCACACTCATCACCTGAGTCAAGAAAAAAAATCGAACTTAACATGATGATTGAGTTATTTTTTAAATACAACTATCAAGAGGGGACGGGTCAAAGGGGTGGAAAGTAGCAATTGACCCATAGCACGTATCTTTAATGCTAAATCCTAAATCACCTTATTCAAAGATTAAGATTATCAATGTAATGACATTGTTTTTTGTAATCATATTTAGTTAACTAAATATATAACCAACTTTAAAAATAAAAAAATGTTTCGGTTTAACTCAACCTTTTCGGTGCGTTCGAAAATTGACACACTTAGCCCGCCCATCGTGCTACCTTTAACATGTGAGTGAGATGAATAGCTTGTAAGAAAGTGCGAACAATTTTAATACTTACTCATAAAGAACCTACTATCGAACAAACTCTAATGTAGCTCATTACGTGTGTTTTACCATGGTATATAGTGGAATACAATTACAACAGCCACAATACCAATGTTGCATATTGAACAAAAGCTGTAGAAAAGATAAACCAGAAAATGTCAAAAAAAACTAAAAATAAAAATCAGCTCACAAATATATAATTGATGAAAGGTTCAGACCTGGCTTGGTAGCAAGATCACATACTTCTGTCACACGGATTCAATAGGACGTTCCTGAGGAGCATTCCGAACGATTATGGTGGACCCCACAACACAGCCAAGAAATAAAAAATGTGTAGCTTTTCTCGTAATATAATATGTGCAAAGTACAACATTGCAATACGGTTTGTTGCTTAGTAATCACCCAAAAAATGGATTATATATATAAAGTAATCACCTAGTGGAGTGACCAGAATAGTTTGTGCAAATGCATAAGCTACAAAATGTGCAATTTCCCAAACAATCACTGTTGATTAAATTAGAATTCACATTAAGAGCACAACTTAAGTAACATGATTCGTAGTCACGGTGGTGCATCTGTAACTTCTCTTATAGAGACAACCCTATGGTTTAGACAAGTGGTGTGACTGTAGCCCTTTAAACTGTTGGTTATTAAATCGTTATATTGATTAGCTTCAAATCCTTTCCAAGTTGATACCCAAATGTAAAAATTTACAATATGATGTTTTGCGATTCGGGCCGGTTAGTCCAGAATCGGCTTTCCTTCTTCATGGACCGAGAACCGACCCGAGACCGACTTGGGACAAAATTAGGAACCGATTTCATGCTGCTATTATCAGGTCGGGGTCGGTTACAATATCGGTTTTGACTTCGGGTTTTTTCGGACCGAACCGAAATATGCTCACCCCTAATACTTTTTCTTCCTTTGATTGGAATACAATCTGATATTAATTTGCATCAAAGATGTGCAATAGTTTGGTTCAACTTATAAAAGATGTCATTAAATTAAAAATTAATCATAAAAAAACAATGATTGACATTTAGATCGATACCAAGGAACACTAAATTTAACAACAAACAATCTATTAACATTGTTACCCTAAATGGATGAATAACAATCTATTAACATTGTTACACTAAATGGATTAGAATCTAGTTTTTCAATTAAATTTAAATAGTTCAATACCTGAAAGTTTTCTGCCCTGCATCTTTCTTGTCCTTATTCTCCTTTAAAATCTGCCTCAAATCACTGCAAAACTTACAAATTAATGGAAAAGTAATGCACAGAGAAAGTCAGGAAAGCTTATATATTATAAGTTTAAAACCTCAACTATACTATGAAAACCATGAGTTAAGAAAAGTATAATGAGAAACAGTTGAACATCTAGTTCTAAACTCAAACTCAATAATAAGATGTATAAGTAAAAACCACCAAGAACCAAATTTAGGTAACATAAACATCATACCTATTTCGTATGTAATGCCTACTTTATAGTAGGACTTGTATAAAAGTAATATTTTGAGCAAAGAAGGATGAAGTAATCATCTAAAGGGGAGAAAAGGAAACCTCAAAAGCGGGCGATATTTTTTGGCAGTTCCGTCCTCAACTCGCTTAAACGAAACCGTACCTTAATAACCAAAGTCAAAACTCGCAGCATGAAAATTGCTTTAAGCCCGCTGCACCAAAATCATGGACAAAATCGAGCAATTAAACCTATAAATCGCACACCGGAATGCCGACCGACAAAGTGGCAGAAAAATGATGAACGACAACTTAGGGAAGTCGTCATTGTGAAGAGTAGAGCATCAAACAGTTAAACATGAAAAAATGAGAAACAAATTACTGTACCTTGTTTGTATTTCTAGAACATAAAATCCAAGTGGGCTTCTGTCGATATTAATCTCCATCATCTCCATTGCATTTCTCTGCATCCTAATCTCTCTAATATACATGTATTTGTGTATGGGGCAAAAACGCAGGTCTGAGATCCCTATTAAAAGGAAGGGTATATGGAAGTTACAGGAAACGTGGGGAGGGGACGTGGGAGAAATTAACCCTGAAACCGTTCATAACTTTTTCAATTTTGGAGAGGGAGTGTGTAACCTCCCTAAACTGCCAAGAAAGCAGTTTTTTTCTTAGTTTAGCCGGACATGATTAAAAGTAGATGAGTTTATACGGTTAAATGTGACATTTTAGATGGTTGAGTTGTGGAGATAGTGGGCAGCAAAAGGTGGAGGTAACCACTATCTACAAAAACCAACCATAACCTCTTGGAACCGCCCCAAGAGCGGTTATTTTTTGGAGTTTAAACGGCTGAGATTTCATCTCAGCATGATCCGACGGTGGACATCGATTTAGAAAGCGGTTAGACTTAATGGGAACCATATATATATATATAATTTTAATAATTAGTTATTGGGTTTTAAAGTCTACCATATATATAAGATAAAATCAAATAGTTTGGGGTGTTAATATAGGGCTAACACACTTGATAGAGGTTTATGTCTTTTAAAGGAGATCTCTTATGTTCAATCCTGAGCAAGGGTGAATATTGAGAATTGTTGGTCTATAAAGTAGAAACAAGCGTTACCAGCAATAAAAATAGTTGGGGGTCATTTTTCAACTATAGATTTTTATTATGTAAAACGTTTATATAATTTGTTTATTTAGTAATAAATATATTTAGAGGGTCTTTGGATTGAGTTTGAAAATAACTTATTGACTTTTTACAAAAAGCCAATAAGTTAAAAATGTGTTTGGCAATCCTAAAAGTGCTTTTTATTTTGGTTTTTTGAAAAGAAGTAAAAAACACTTTTATTATTAGGCCAATTGGATTTTAACACCTTTAACTTTGAAGAATTGGCCTATAACACCCGCAACTAACACTTTGATCTGTGACACCCCAAACTTTTAATTTTGTTTGTCATTTCACCACTCAGTTAAAAAATGACTAACTGAGTTAGTCTTCCATCCTAGCTGGCATCCTACGTGGACTATTTTTTACAATATTAAAAAAAGAAAACCAATAACAAATACTAAATTCTAATTTTATCATTTTGAAGATCTGGGAATAAATCAACCAATAACTTTTAGTATTTGTTACATCTTCAAACATTTAAGATGTTCATATGTTCATATCAGTTTACATCTGCAGGTTCATGAACAAGAACAAATAAAAAAAACAAAACCTAAATTTAATTTCTATATCAGAAGGCAATAAATCATCCCAAATCAAACAACCCATATCAATAATAATAAAAAGAATTCTAAAAATCAAACATCAGTGCAAAACCAGATCATCTTCAACGATTCTTCAGTGCAAAACCCTATCGCCAGTGCAAAACCCTATCGCCAAATTCTCTAAAGCAAACATCAGTGCAAAACCAGATCATCTTCAACGATTCTTCATCTTCAATACCGGTGGTCTTTGTCGGTTGAAGATGATCTTCAACATCAGTTTTGATCTACCGCCCTCATCAAAACCAGACCATCTTCAACATCAGTTTTGATCTTCAACATCAGATTTTGCAAAATAAACTAAAACAATCGGATCAAACCATTAAACCTCTTCAAAATCCACCACCACCGCCACCCTCTTTCCTCTTCAAAACCCACCACCAACGCCCTCATCAAAACCCACTTTTGAAATCAACTCAGATCTACCGCCCTCATCAAAACCACCACAACCACCGCCCTAATCTAACCCTAACTACCACTAAAAAGCCCAAATCTAAACGATCTGAACTGACCACAACCACCGGCGGTCTTGTCAGTTGAAGATGATGATGATTAACGGCGACAGCGGCGACATGGACTTTATCCGATGGGTTCTGACAGTTGAAGATGATGATGATTAACGGCGACAACGGCGACATGGAGGTGGTCATGAATCGATGAGGATTGTAGGCTAAAACGTGATTTTGGGGGTGCTGTGGGTGGTGTTTGGCGGAGAGGGTGAGACGCCGGAGCGCCGGTGATACAGCTCCGATCGTGAGGATGAGAGAGAGGCAGAGAAATGTTGTTGGCTGCCATGAATCGATGAGGATTATGAGGAAATTAGGGTTGTTTGGACTTGTCTGGTTATAAAGAAGGAGATGAGAGTTAAAAGACACATCATCGCCAAGTAATCAGCTCCAACTCATCACATTTGTGCCACATTGGCAAAAATAGTCCACGTAGGATGCCAGCTAGGATGGAAGACTAACTCAGTTAGTAATTTTTTAATTGAGTGGTGAAATGACAAACAAAATTAAAAGTTTGGGGTGTCACAGATCAAAGTGTTAGTTGCGGGTGTTATCGGCCAATTCTTCAAAGTTAAAGGTGTTAAAATCCAATTGGCCTTATTATTAACATGTTTTTGAACGATTGATTTGTTGTATATTTAGTCTATAACAGGGAATTCAAAGAAATTAATAAGCTTGGAACCCGATTAAAATTACAAAATTATGATAAAACCTGAATTAATCTCTGAATCGTATGAGAACTAATGATTTATCAGATTAGACAGAGATTGAACTGCAGTTGAACTGTAGAGTTCAACGCGCAAACAAGAAAGGAAACGTACGGTTACAATATACGAACTCTACAGTTCAATTACAGGATCATCAAATCCAATTCCAACAACATGATGGTCATCATCAGCCCAACATACAAATTCATTGAATTGTTTGTCATCGGCACAAAAGTAAAATCATTATTATGGCTAAAAACAATCTTATTGACATAAACGAATTTATCAACTTTAAATAAATGAATGGACTTTAACAAAACAATAATATATAATATATATTAAGTACAAAACCATTAAATACAAATTAACTATTTTACATGATAAACTCAAATAATATTAGGATTAAATTGAGACTGCACTTCCGCATCCATTAACTCATTTAATCTCTAACATTATTTCCTCGATCAACATGTTAATCCAATACCCTAAATCCGTTGATAACACTAAAATTATCAACAATCCTCCCCCCATTTTAGTGATATCCATGATTAACTTAACCATCCTCACAGAAACACTAACGAATGCATAATGAAAATGTCCACAGGATTGTATTTTCACTTAGTATATTACACGATACAAATATTAGAATAACGGGGTGTGTATATGGATTGAACCCATGTTATCCATTTAAATACATGTAGGTAACATACACACACGTTTACAAATCTAAATTCCACTTGACACAATATTTTACTAGTCCGTGCCCTAATTTTTTCAAAGAATATGTCAAAGCTCAAGTCCAAAGCTTCTTGAAGCGGCTAAGTTCATATTCTTATAGGTAGTTCATTATTCTTGCACATGCATTGCAATTTATCAATGAACTATTAAGAAGTTCAACTTCAACCTACTTTATCTTGCTGTCTGAACAAATAACTTGGGATGATTTGCTAATGTGTTCCAATATCGTTATGACAAGCTTTCCGCATTGAATTCTGCATCTAATTCGTTGTATTAGATGGGAATTGAGTGTCTCGAAATAAGATATTAAATGGAATTTAAACCCATCATTTTAGCTGATTTGTTCACAAGATCTCTTCCCAACCCTTTGGTTGGATGATCAGCTAAATTAAGCTCAGATCTAACAAACTCAACGGATATCACTCCATTCATGATTAATTCTCTAATCATACTATGTCTAACACATAAGTGTCTAGACTTCCCATTATACACTTGACTATATGCCTTAAACAATGTAGTAGCACTATCGCACCTGATAGAGATTGGTGATATTGGTTTAAACCATAATGGAAACTCATAGATCAAATTTTTGAGCCACTTGGCTTCTTTGCCGGATGCAGCTAAAGCTACAAACTCAGATTCCATAGTTGAGTTAGTGATACAAGTCTGTTTCTTTGAAGCCCAGGCAATGGCTCCGCCTCCAAGTAGGAATACCAACCCACTTGTAGAAGAATGATCTTCCATATTCGTTATCCAACTTGCATCAGAGTACCATTCTATAATTGAAGGAAAACCTGAATAACATAAACCATAGTTCATGGTTCCTTTCAGATACTTAAACAGTCTGTTCACTGCTTTCCAATGTTGAGCATTAGGATTACTAGTAAATATGCTCAACTTACCCCAACATAAGCTATGTCAGGCCTTGTGCTAACCACGGCATACATCAAGCATACAATGACCTTAGAATACTCTAATTGTAAAACTAAATCACCAGAATTGGGCATTGACCGGATGCTCGGATCTTTGGGAGTGCTAACAGGAGAACAATTAAAATGATTGAATTTTTTCATCACTTTCTCAATGTAATGAGATTGTGTCATGGTTATACCATTGTTACTCCTTTTAATCCTTATTCCAAGGATCACATCCGCCTCCCCCGTATCCTTCATTTCAAAATTAGAAGAAAACATTTCTTTGTCGTATCAACCTGATCATGGTCAGTGTCAAAGATCAACATATCATTTACATATAGACAAATAATCACTCCTTTACCAGAGGAATCAAATCTACTGTAGACACACTTATCAGCTTGGTTTAGAAGAAAATCATGAGATAAGATCACCTCATCAAATTTTTGATGCCACTGTTTAGGTGCTTATTTCAAACCATATAATGATTTGACGAGTTTACACACCTTGTGCTCTTGTCTATGTAATACAAAACCCTCAGGTTGTTTCATGTATAACTCTTCATCCAATTCACCATTCAAAAACGCAGTCTTAACATCCATTTGGTGAATGATCAAATTATGAATTGAAGCAAGAGCTAAAAGAAGCCTTATGGTGTAAATTCTTGCAACAGGAGTATAGGTATCAAAGAAATCTATTCCCTCTTTTTGTCTAAAGCCTTGGATAACCAACTTGGCTTTAAACTTATCTATGCTTCCATCAATTTTCATCTTTCTTTTAAAGATCCATTTACAACACAATGGTTTGCACAAACCAGCAGGAAAATCAGTCAATTTCCAATGTATTATTATGCATGATAGAATCCACCTCATCTTGGATGACTTATTTCCAGAAAACAACATCCCTAGATGCCATTGCCCGACTGTATGTCTTAGGATCCTCCTCAATATTGAAACAATATTGATATTGATGTTCAACCCTATTCCTGATTCCTTGCACCAAATAAAGATGAAATTTAGAACCAAAAGACTTGGTTTTTCTAACTCTAGGACTCTTCTTTGGTTCGGTACTGGTAAATGGTACATCTTTGGTATGAGCATAGTTACTACCAAACACAGTTACAACTGATTTTTTGAAACTATAAGGCATGTCCTTTAGTGTAGGCACAGAAGAAAATCTATCCTCATTACAAAAATCAGCAGTTCTTGACTCAATCACAAATTGAATAGAAACATAGTCATTTGATTCTGTGACATAGAACCTATGAACAGGGGAATGTTCACCATACCCAATAAAGATGAAATCAATGCCTCTTTCACCTAGGTTTCTCATTTTTGGTTAAGTAAGCCTTACAACGGCTCTACAACCCCAAACTTTAAGATGACTTAAGTTTGGTGCCCTTTTGTACCAGAGTTCAAACGGAGAAAATACCAACGAGTCGAGCTCGAGCTTTGAAAATAAAACTCGAATCAAGCCGAGCTCGAGCTTTCATAAGTTAATCGAGCTCGGGCTCGGCTCGGCTTGTTTGCACCCCTAATTATAAGTCCCATGTAAGTAATTATTATATATATAATTAGACAAGTTTTTAGCTTATTGCCCTTAATTTTGATTCTAATTACATGAAGGCCATGATATGCTATTGATGAAGGTTGGATGAAAAAGGGTATAAATGTCAATGAGAAAATCATCGAACTTTATTGTTTATCAAATTAAACAAAGGTAAAGAGGGGCCCACTAATGGCTCATTGACGTGTGCGTATATATACATAATTTTGCAATGAAATTACACACGATTCGGTTTTAAATTTATAAAAGTGATTATTACTTTAACATCAAAACACACACGAAAGAGGCAAGTGTACCCCGTCATATATGTAGTAAAGTATCGGTAAGAACCAAGTATCGATCCAAGGAAATGGGCGGAGGAATAATACTAGACCTTTGTCACTAAACTACCGGTAAAAACATAAGTTGTTTGATTTTTAATAAACTAAAGTAAGCATAAACAACTACTAATAAAAACATAATAGATTATAGATAAATACCCTTGCTTAATACACAACCAAAGTATGTCAACTAAGTCGGTTTTTGGCACTAGAAGCATTCGGTCAATTCTCCAATTTTGAGACAATTAGTATCCCTTTCGGGAATCCTAACATGACAATCATTCGGAAAGTTAAAACGATAAACACACTTTAACCACCTAAAATTGTTCTTTAACGTGCAATTGATAAATGTCTATGAAAATCTCTTAAAAATAAGTTAGTCATCCGTTAGGAGTTTTCTAACCTCACTTAAACAAGGAAAGCGACACCGATAAACACAATGCAACCACCGAGACAAGCATAAACTAGATTAAATCACAACCGAGTTCATTTTAAAAATCTTGCACATAAATTCACCAAGATAGCAATTTTGGCCTAAACTACTAACTAAGCTAACAAATCATGGCAAGAATTTATAACGACACCATTTAACCCGTTAAGGTCCTTCCGTGACGGCAAGCTTTCTTGATTAACACTAACTACATTTTATTAAACCACTAACCATTTCTAGTATCACGGTGCACACATTTTAACCAAGCTAAACTAGTTAACCAAGTTTAAAGTTTACTAATACAAGATTAATTAAGCTTCATTTCTCAACTATCTTAACTAACCAAGTACCAGTCATCCAACACAAGTACTTATAATCAAGAAATCAATATCAATAACAAGGTTGCAAACTAATCATCAAAGATTAACATAGAAAATACTTCCAAATGTCATTACAAACAAAGATTAACATACTAATGGCTATAATCAAGCAAGGGATTGTTGTGTTTTTGACCAAAGGCTACAATAATACATAAACATTAATCTAAATGCTTGAAAGATTAACAAAATCATGGAAAGATTAGAAAACCAAACCATAAACAAGCATAAGATTAAGAATCTGGAAGATAACAAAGCTAATCGGCACAATGTGGCTTGAATCCGGGTGAAAGCAGAAGCCTCCGGAGCCTGAAAATCGCCAGAATCGCTTCCAAAATGTCCAGAGTTCCGAGCAGAATGTTTCTGCAAGTTTTTTATATAAATTCGGTTTCGCACGGTCGTGCGTCCTGTTGCACGACCGTTCACTTTAAGCAATTATTGGAGGTATGGGGCACCATACCGCATGACGTCACAGATCTTGACCGGTCTTCGGTCTCGCACGACCGTTCTTCATATGGCACGACCGTTCGTTTCCGGGATCATGTTGCACGGATTGCTGCACTGGTCGTTTAGTTCCGGGGTTTTGGGTGATCATCGGATCCGCACGGGGTGCAAGATATGGAACGCCCGTGCATCACCGGGATTGCCTTGATTGCCTTGCACGCCGAGTTGCACGTTCGTTCAATGCCGGGCTGGCTTTCATTTGTCGGATATGCACGGTCGTGCATCAGGTCGCACGACCGTTCCATTTGCCCAGGTCAGTTTTCTCACAGAATGTTCGCAGCTTCGTCGTTTTGTCCGGAAAGTCCTCGTTTTCGCTATCATCTTGTCTGGTATGCTGTTTTAGGCCTGTAAACAAAAGTGTAGATGATTAAGCATCCGAATGACGGTTTTACGGCCGAAAACGTATAAAATGGGGTTAAAACGGGGGACTAAAATATGTGTAAATTAGCGAATATCACTCATTCTCTCTATATAACAAAAATATAAATAGCAACGTTTATTTTTTCTGTATAATTATGTATTTATTATCTATTTAAAACTTAAATCTTAGTTATTTCCAAAAAAAATGTTAACCCTTTTCATAATAAAATATGATTTCTTATATAACAAGTTTTGATACTAGTTTATATAAATTGACTATTTCATCAATGTAAAACACTTTTCCATATCTTTTGGGAGATTGTTAGAGCGAGTGTCGATATCGTAAAGTACTGAACCGATATCAATCGAACTTCCGTCGCGTAGCTTGGACATTCCCACTAGTTTACATGATAAACTCAAATAATATTAGGAGTAAATTGAGCCGGTACTCATGCGTCACCTAACTCGTTTAATCTCTAACATTATTTCCTCGATCAACAAGTTAATCCAATACCCTAAAATCCGTTGATAACACTAAAATTCCCAACAATCCTCCCCATTTTAGTGATATCTATGATTAACCTAACCATAAACATACCAAGTTATTCTAATATTTGTATCGTGTAATCCTCCCTCATTTTAGTAATATCCATGATTTACTTAACCATAGAGACACCCTATTCATATATATATATATTAATTCACAAATGGTCGGTACAATAGTAAATTATCGAAGATTCTTTATTTCACCACCGAACTTTTCATTATAATCAAATTCAGTCAAACATGTCTCCTTCTTCCTCTCTGCGCATATCAAGCCTGAAAACACCCTCACCTCACCTCCGTTCTCTCCTAAGAAATCGACCACCAATCACCACCTCTTTTACCATCATCGTCGCCGCCGGCGACCACCTCTCCGGCTACCGACTGTACACCATCATCGAGCACCTTCTTTCTCTCTTAATCTATACACCTCCGGCCGAGTACCATTACCGAACGACAACCATCGTCCACCTCGATCATCACCCTCAGTCACCGGCAAAAAGCGACCGACCACCACCATCTTCTATCTCCTGCCGGGCACCGATTAGACCACACCCATCATACCCACCATCCTCCACCATTCATCACCGTCGATAACAACCACCATCATCGATCACTATACCCACCACCGTCGACGACTTTCAACAACCACCCACCATTCATCGTCAATCACCATCGACGGCGGCAACCATCACCCACCACCATATCCGACATCAGCCGACGGCGGTAACCACTGAACACCGTCCCAAGTCCAATTTGGGCCTTCTATGAGCAACTGGTTTTTCTTAGGCATAAGTGGAGAAAAACTCTATTGTCAGCTCAAGGTTGACGGGTCGGCTGATACCGATCAGATTCGCAAGAGGGATAGTGAGCATGCTGTCAAGTCTGTCATACTGATTTAGCTCCCTCATAACTTCCCAATCCAGCCACCTAGGGACTCCGAATTGCCCTCGCCTTCTCCATAAGGCGTCACGTCTCGGGATACAAAGAGCTTCTCGCTCATCTTCGTGATTAAATTGCAGAAAAGGATGGTCCATCTGTATGAGATATATCGTTAGAAAGATGGAAACAGGAAAATTTTTAAACAAAAACAGCCGAGCAGCCAATTATGAAGAAACTGTGATTCTGATATGGGCCTGTGGCACGGTCTTGCGACGAGATGCACGGTCGTGCGTTGCCGAGAACAAGCACCAGTGGCCCAAATCTGTCGGAACTGCACGGCGTGCGACCAACGGCACCACCGTGCACCACCGACCAACAAGCAGATTTCGTGAACAGTCGGAATGGCACGACCGTTCCATCCAAGGAACGTCCGTGCGACCTTGATTCTACAGTTTTCAAACCCCCGAACTTCGAATAGCCTGATTTTTTCAAAATCAACAACTTTTTTGTACAAACAGGGGTCAGAAACTTAACCGGATGTTCACGATACGAATGGTTCTTACAAGGGTTAGGGTTTCGGTTGTATTTATGAAGGGAACCCTAAAAATCCTTGAAGAAACGGATGAATCTACCCTAGAAAGCGAAGAAACAGATAAACTACAAGAAGGAACGTACCGTGCGAAGTAGGGTGTGAAATCGTGCGAAGAACCGTGCGAATTGAAGCAATATCGCTCTGGAACGGCTGCAGATGGTTAGGGTTCGCGAATGAAGGGTTTGGAAGCAGATGGGGGTTTTTATAATGTGAAAAATAACAAACTGCCCCTGCCTCTCGCACGGTCGTGCGACACCTACATTTTTCAAACCCTGCATACTGCTCTCGGTGATGCACTGGGGGTGCGACTCACCGTGCCGGACAGCTCGGAAACGCACAGTCGTGCGACTGGTGGAACGACCGTGCAACAGCTGCAGATCAGAATTTTCTGCAGAAGCTATTTCCAGCAACTGTTTTGGCCGTTTTTCGCCATTTTTTCAACACGCAAACTGTTTTAACAATATTGCAACATAGAACCTTCGCTCGGCACGTATGAAAATTATACAAACTAACGGAAACTACCTAACATACCTAAATTACGCTAAAACAAGAAAAACACCTAAAAAGACGATACTACCCCTAAAGCGCAAAATACGCTCTTGCTACATTTTTATCCGCGAGTCAGTAGCGTAGACTCTCTCCTCCCCACACTTATGATGTGTGCGGGGTTTGGAGCTCGATGACCTCCACCGCCGACTCAATCGGCCCGGCAACGTACAACTTCAACCGGTGACCATTTACCTTGAATGTAACGCCATCTGCGTTCTCTACTGCAACAGTACCATACGGAAATACCTCCTTAACTGTGTATGGTCCTGTCCAGCGTGAATGAAGCTTCCCTGGAAATAAGCGCAGCCGTGAATTGTAAAGAAGAACAAGATCACCCGCTTGGAATTCTTTGTGGTCCTTCAAGCGTTTGTCGTGAAATTTCTTCGTGCACTCTTTGTAGAGGACGGAGCTCTCATAAGCTTGTTGTCGCAGCTCCTCCAATTCATGAATCTGGAGAAACCGGGCTTCACCTCCGGTTTTCAAGTCCAGATTCGCGGTCTTTAAAGCCCACATAGCCTTGTGCTCCAGCTCTACTTGTAAATGGCACGCCTTTCCGTATACCAACCTAAAGGGAGTAGTCCCAATAGGGGTCTTATAAGCTGTACGGAATGCCCACAATGCCTCATCAAGTTTGTCCGACCACTCCTTGCGGTTTGCACCAACAGACCGCTCAAGGATGCGCTTAAGCCCACGGTTCGTGACTTCCTCCTGCCCGCTCGTCTGAGGATGATAGGGCGTGGACAAACGGTGATGCACACCGTAACGGGACAAAGCTTTTTCAAGCTGTGTATTACAGAAATGAGTCCCTCTGTCACTAATAAGCGCTTTCGGAGCGCCAAATCGGGCGAACAAACTTTTCAAGAATCTCACGACCACCCTGGCGTCATTTGTGGGTAAGGCCTGTGCCTCCGCCCACTTTGATACATAGTCAACTGCGACCAGGATGTACTTGTTACCTCGTGAGGGGGGAAACGGTCCCATGAAGTCTATCCCCCAAATGTCAAAGACTTCACAAACTTGTATCCAGTTCTAGGGCATTTCGTCGCGTGCCGATATATTCGTCGCCCTCTGACAGGCATCGCATGCTTTTACCCAACTCTGCACGTCACGAAAAATGGTCGGCCAATAAAACCCGGAATCCAACACCTTCTTGGCGGTGAAGTTGGCTCCATGGCGGCCTCCGGTAGGTCCCTCGTGACAATGGCGCAGAATATCGGTCGCCTCTTTCCCGGATACACATCTTCTAATCACCTGATCAGCACCCACTTTGAATAAGAAAGGATCGTCCCAAATGTAGTGCTTGAGATCCGAAAAGAATTTCCTCTTTTGCTGGTGAGTCAACCCTTTAATTAGAATCCCGCAAGCAAGATAGTTCGCAAAGTCGGCGAACCATGGCGACTCATCGCATATCTCAACACTCATCAACGACTCGTGTGGGAAATTGTCATTGATTGAATCCCAACGCGAGTCCTCGATGTCTCCATGCTCTAACCGAGATAGATGGTCAGCCGCTACATTCAACGCACCCTTTTTGTCTTGAATTTCTATATCAAACTCTTGCAGCAACAAGATCCATCTGATTAGACGCGGTTTAGCGTCCTGTTTGCTGAAGAGATATCTATTGGCTGCGTGATCAGTATACACAACGGTTTTCGAAAGCACCAAATACGATCTAAATTTGTCAAATGCGAAAACAACTGCCAAGAGCTCTTTTTCAGTCGTGGTATAGTGCTTCTGAGCGTCGTGAAGAGTCTTGCTCGCATAATAGATCGGGTGAAAGTGATTTTTTTCTTTTGTCCTAAAACGACCCCTATAGCGTAATCACTCGTGTCGCACATGATTTCAAACGGCAGACTCCAGTCCGGTGCAACTAAAATAGGGGCCTCAATCAACTTTTGCTTGAGAAGGTCAAAAACCCTCAAGCAATCATCTCCAAATATGAACGGAGCGTCTTTCTCCAACAAACGGGTCATGGGCCTAGCGATTTTTGAAAAGTCTTTGATGAATCGCCTATAGAACCCCGCATGACCAAGAAAGCTCCGTATCGCTCTCACAGAGGTGGGAGGCGGAAGTCGTGAAATAACGTCAACTTTAGCTGGATCGACTTCCATACCCGCACGAGAAATCTTATGTCCCAGAACTATGCCCTCCTTCACCATGAAGTGGCACTTTTCCCAGTTCAGGACCAGATTCGTCTCCTCGCACCTCTTCAACATCTTTCTCAAATTTTCCAAACAATGATCGAAGGAATCCCCAAATACCGAAAAGTCATCCATGAAAACCTCCATAGAATCCTCGATCATATCATGGAAAATGGCAACCATGCACCTCTGGAAGGTCGCCGGTGCATTACACAACCCAAAAGGCATCCGCCGGTAGGCGAATGTGCCGAAGGGGCAGGTAAAGGTAGTCTTCTCCTGATCCTCAAGAGCGATAGGAATCTGAAAGTACCCAGAGAACCCGTCCAAGAAGCAGTAATACAACTTCCCCGACAGACGTTCCAACATCTGGTCGATGAATGGAAGCGGGAAGTGATCCTAACGAGTAGCATCGTTGAGTTTGCGATAATCAATGCAAACTCGCCACCCAGTGACGGTACGGGTAGGAATTAGCTCATTCCTATCATTTGAAACTACGGTCATACCACCTTTCTTAGGTACAACCTGCACTGGACTCACCCACACAGAGTCCGAAATAGGATAAATCGTCCCGGCATCCAACAACTTAATCACTTCTTTCTTTACCACGTCTTGCATATTTGGATTTAAACGCCTCTGATGCTGTGCACACGGTTTGTACTCGTCTTCCATCAGAATCTTGTGAGTACAAAAAGAAGGATTGATGCCTTTGATATCCATGATTTTCCATGCAATGGCTCTCTTATGAAGTCTTAGAACCTCAAGAAGCTGATTCTTCTCATCCTTTTCCAATGATGCCGAAATTATGACCGGTAAGCGACGCTCCTCGTCAAGAAATGCATACTCGAGATGTGGCGGAAGTTCTTTCAACTCCAAAGACGGTGGATCTTCAACCGATGGTTTTGCTTTCTCTTCTTCTACATGGTCAATTTCTAGAAACCTCTCCGGACTCTGGGAACCATCGTCACCAATCTGATGGACTGGCTACTCGAAATCGTGGCCCTCCTGCGTAATGCCAATCAGGTCCCCACACGACAGACGTGTGTCCGAATCAATCTCGTCAACAGTACCTTGAAAATGAGAGCACACGCATGCATCGACAATGTCGACATAATAAAGCTTGTCATCGTGACTTTGCGGATGCTGCATCGATCTTTTGATATCAAATGTCACGTGCTCGTCATTCACTCGGAGCATGATTTGGCCAGCTGCCACATCAACAATCATCCTCGCAGTATTGAGGAACGGGCGTCCAAGTATCAAAGGTACTCTTGAATCTTCGTCCATGTCAAGAATAACAAAATCCACGGGGAAAACAAATTTATCGATTTTTACAAGCATGTTTTCCACAAATCCACGCGGATACTTGATTGAACGGTCTGCCAACCGAATGCTCATCCTAGTAGGTGACGGCTCACCCAGATCCAGTTTAGTAAAAACCTTATATGGCATAAGGTTGATACTCGCTCCCAAGTCAGCCAATGCATGGCTAACAGACATGTTTCCAATCAAACACGGGAGTGTAAAACTACCCGGATCTCCCATTTTCATGGGCAGACGGTTTTGTAGAACGGCAGAACAAGTTTCATTCATCACCACACATGATATATCCTCGAGCTTCTGTTTATTCGAGACGATATCCTTAAGGAATTTCGCATACTTTGGCATCTGGGCCAAGGCTTCAACAAACGGTATATTAATGTGCAGTTGCTTGAACAACTCAAGGAACTTACCGTATTGTTCTTCGTTCTTCTGCTTCTTCAGCCTGCCTGGATAAGGTACTGGAGGAGTGTAATCTTTGACCGGCTCCTGGACTTGTGCTGTACTTGCTGGGCGTAGCCTGGCTTGCACCTCGTTCGGTGTGTCAGTCGGGACCGCTTCAGTGATCCGTGCTGAGTCCGATATGACGGGTCCGGTAGGTTTTCCACTCCTGGTCATGACAGCATTCACATCCCTGTGCCCGCCCGGGTTTGGTTCTGTATTGCCCGGAAGACCACCCTGGGGTCTTTTAGACATCATCTATGCCAGCTGACGAACCTGATTCTCGATATTTTGAATCGATGCTTTGTGACTCCTCATTTCTCCCTCGTGAGAAAGAAAATGATCCTCGCTCTGTTGGTAGCGTTTTTCAGCCAACTGATTAGCACTCGAGGAGCTAGTAAGAAGCTGAGCCATCATATCCTCCAGCTTAGAACTAGACTAAGGGGCCTGCTGCTGGGAGCTACTCCCAGTGCCCTGATTCTGATACGAATATGGACGCTGCTGGTAAGGTTGGTTGTATTGCTGGAACTGCTGACCCTGACCTTGCTGCGGCGCTGGAGCGCGCTGAGTGAACCCCAATGGGTTTTGATTGTCTGTATTCGCTCGCCACCCAAAATTTGGGTGATTTCTCCATCCGGGATTATAGGTGTTACTGTACGGATTGTTCTACGGCCTCACCTGATTACTCACAAAATCTACCTCTTCGTGGCCCTCATAGACGACTCCCTGAAAGCACGCACCAGGCTCATGTGACACTCCACACTGGTCACATCCCGAGCCAGCTTGCGCAATCATCTGGGACCTGTCGAATCTCGATGCAAGAGCTGAGATTTGTGCAGTAATGGCCGTGTAGTCGTCTACAGCATGAACTCCTGCGCGGGATGTTGATGATGATGATGTAGCCCGACCTCTATCTCCTTCGCGACGCGAGCTGGATTTCAACGCAGCTTTTTCTATGATATCATACGCTTCAGTCGGCGTCTTAGTTCCTAGATCGCCTCCTGCGTTCACGTCTAATCGCTCCTGCGTGTTGTAACTGAGCCCCTGATAGAACGTCAAGACCAGCTGTCTCTTGGAGAAGCCATGATGTGGCACATCAATCAACAAATCCTTGAATCTTTCCCAAGCCGCATGCAACGACTCGCCCTCCTCCTGGCGAAAGGAAACAATTCGGTTCCGTAGCTTGTTTGTTTTCTCAGGTGGAAAATATTTCTGCATAAACTGCTCCGCCAACTGATTCCAGGTCCTGATGGACCCGGCTGGGAGTGACATAAGCCAAGCTCTAGCTTTGTCACGTAACGAGAACGGAAACAACCTCAACCGAATTGCATCCTCCGAAACACCTGTAATCCTAAATGTCGAACAAATAGCAAGAAAAGCAGCAACATGCCTCTCCGGATCCTCATGCTCACGCCCGTCAAACTGTACTGAATTCTGCACCATATTAATAATACTAGATCTAATTTCAAAAGTAGGTGCATCAATAGTAGGCTGAAGGATACTCGGCTCCAGGCCTGCCCTTCCGGGCTGATTTGTCTCATTCAAAGGTCGATTATCGTCCGCCATGATTCTGTCTCCTCCTGAGCCCTCGGCTTCAGCAGGTACCACCGGCTCCGGCTCACCACTTGCGAGCAGTAGCCCAACCGCCCGACCTCTCGCGCGTAGACGTCTCCTAAGATCACGTTCGGGCTCGTCTGACGGTTCAACAACTTCTGGAGCGGGGGTCGAGAACATTAACCAGCAAACGAAAATTTGACACAATGAATATTTTATTAATAAAATAATGTTGTTTTTTTTCAGCTGAATAGAAACATAATATTATTAAAAATGGGCGGAAAATTTTATAAAAATCCGAAAATGGGCCCGAAAATTTATAAAAATCAACACAATAAGAATAAATCGAATCCGCTAGTATTAAAAAAAATGAATTTTAGGTGCCGAAAACCCAAAGAATAAATGAATAAATAAATCCGGATTGAATAAATAAATGGAACAAAAATTTACAAGTGTACAAAATATTCACGAAAACGAATAAATCGAATTAAAAGCAAGAAATATTAACAAATAAATAAACAAATAAATAATCAAGAAAGTATACACAAATATTAACAAGTATATACACCGATAACATAATGACTCGGGTCGTTCCTAAAACTCGCCATTTCCCCGGCAACGGCGCCAAAAACTTGACGTGTGCGTATATATACATAATTTTGCAATGAAATTACACACGATTCGGTTTTAAATTTATAAAAGTGATTATTACTTTAACATCAAAACACACACGAAATAGGCAAGTGTACCCCGTCATATATGTAGTAAAGTATCGGTAAGAACCAAGTATCGATCCAAGGAAATGGGCGGAGGAATAATACTAGACCTTTGTCACTAAACTACCGGTAAAAACATAAGTTGTTTGATTTTTAATAAACTAAAGTAAGCATAAACAACTACTTATAAAAACATAATAGATTATAGATAAATACCCTTGCTTAATACACAACCAAAGTATGTCAACTAAGTCGGTTTTTGGCACTAGAAGCATTCGGTCAATTCTCCAACTTTGAGACAATTAGTATCCCTTTCGGGAATCCTAACATGACAATCATTCGGAAAGTTAAAACGATAAACACACTTTAACCACCTAAAATTGTTCTTTAACGTGCAATTGATAAATGTCTATGAAAATCTCTTAAAAATAAGTTAGTCATCCGTTAGGAGTTTTCTAACCTCACTTAAACAAGGAAAGCGACACCGATAAACACAATGCAACCACCGAGACAAGCATAAACTAGATTAAATCACAACCGAGTTCATTTTACAAATCTTGCACATAAATTCACCAAGATAGCAATTTTGGCCTAAACTACTAACTAAGCTAACAAATCATGGCAAGAATTTATAACGACACCATTTAACCCGTTAAGGTCCTTCCGTGACGGCAAGCTTTCTTGATTAACACTAACTACATTTTATTAAACCACTAACCATTTCTAGTATCACGGTGCACACATTTTAACCAAGCTAAACTAGTTAACCAAGTTTAAAGTTTACTAATACAAGATTAATTAAGCTTCATTTCTCAACTATCTTAACTAACCAAGTACCAATCATCCAACACAATTACTTATAATCAAGAAATCAATAGCAATAACATGGTTACAAACTAATCATCAAAGATTAACATAGAAAATACTTCCAAATGTCATTACAAACAAAGATTAACATACTAATGGCTATAATCAAGCAAGGGATTGTTGTGTTTTTGCCCAAAGGCTACAATAATACATAAACATTAATCTAAATGCTTGAAAGATTAACAAAATCATGGAAAGATTAGAAAACCAAACCATAAACAAGCATAAGATTAAGAATCTGGAAGATAACAAAGCTAATCGGCACAATGTGGCTTGAATCCGGGTGAAAGCAGAAGCCTCCGGAGCCTGAAAATCGCCAGAATCGCTTCCAAAATGTCCAGAGTTCCGAGCAGAATGTTTCTGCAAGTTTTTTATATAAATTCGGTTTCGCACGGTCGTGCGTCCTGTTGCACGACCGTTCACTTTAAGCAATTATTGGAGGTATGGTGCACCATACCGCATGACGTCACAGATCTTGACCGGTCTTCGGTCTCGCACGACCGTTCTTCATATGGCACGACCGTTCGTTTCCGGGATCATGTTGCACGGATTGCTGCACTGGTCGTTCAGTTCCGGGGTTTTGGGTGATCATCGGATCCGCACGGGGTGCAAGATATGGAACGCCCGTGCATCACCGGGATTGCCTTGATTGCCTTGCACGCCGAGTTGCACGTTCGTTCAATGCCGGGCTGGCTTTCATTTGTCGGATATGCACGGTCGTGCATCAGGTCGCACGACCGTTCCATTTGCCCAGGTCAGTTTTCTCACAGAATGTTCGCAGCTTCGTCGTTTTGTCCGGAAAGTCCTCGTTTTCGCTATCATCTTGTCTGGTATGCTGTTTTAGGCCTGTAAACAAAAGTGTAGATGATTAAGCATCCGAATGACGGTTTTACGGCCGAAAACGTATAAAATGGGGTTAAAACGGGGGACTAAAATATGTGTAAATTAGCGAATATCACTCATTCTCGCTATATAACAAAAATATAAATAGCAACGTTTATTTTTTCTGTATAATTATGTATTTATTATCTATTTAAAACTTAAATCTTAGTTATTTCCAAAAAAATGTTAACCCTTTTCATCATAAAATATGATTTCTTATATAACAAGTTTTGATACTAGTTTATATAAATTGACTATTTCATCAATGTAAAACACTTTTCCATATCTTTTGGGAGATTGTTAGAGCGAGTGTCGATATCGTAAAGTACTGAACCGATATCAATCGAACTTCCGTCGCGTAGCTTGGACATTCCCACTAGTTTACATGATAAACTCAAATAATATTAGGAGTAAATTGAGCTGGTACTCACGCGTCACCTAACTCGTTTAATCTCTAACATTATTTCCTCGATCAACAAGTTAATCCAATACCCTAAAATCCGTTGATAACACTAAAATTCCCAACAATCCTCCCCATTTTAGTGATATCTATGATTAACTTAACCATAAACATACCAAGTTATTCTAATATTTGTATCGTGTAATCCTCCCTCATTTTAGTAATATCCATGATTTACTTAACCATAGAGACACCCTATTCATATATATATATATATTAATTCACAAATGGTCGGTACAATAGTAAATTATCGAAGATTCTTTATTTCACCACCGAACTTTTCATTATAATCAAATTCAGTCAAACATGTCTCCTTCTTCCTCTCTGCGCATATCAAGCCTGAAAACACCCTCACCTCACCTCCGTTCTCTCCTAAGAAATCGACCACCAATCACCACCTCTTTTACCATCATCGTCGCCGCCGGCGACCACCTCTCCGGCTACCGACTGTACACCATCATCGAGCACCTTCTTTCTCTCTTAATCTATACACCACCGGCCGAGTACCATTACCGAACGACAACCATCGTCCACCTCGATCATCACCCTCAGTCACCGGCAAAAAGCGACCGACCACCACCATCTTCTATCTCCTGCCGGGCACCGATTAGACCACACCCATCATACCCACCATCCTCCACCATTCATCACCGTCGATAACAACCACCATCATCGATCACTATACCCACCACCGTCGACGACTTTCAACAACCACCCACCATTCATCGTCAATCACCATTGACGGCGGCAACCATCACCCACCACCATATCCGACATCAGCCGACGGCGGTAACCACTGAACACCGTCCCAAGTCCAATTAAATATAAACTCTTCAAGTTCTAATTTACGGTGTCCTGTCGCAATTCAGTTATGCAAGGTCGGATTTTTATATGTTTTATGCAGATTTTTCATGATTTGATTTTTGAAATTGCTTATGATTATCATATGGATTTAAGTGGGTGTTGAATGTAGATTGTGAGAAATTTGGTTTTGCGCTGAGAGGTGTTTTTTTTTTTTTTTTTCTAAAATGGGGATGTAGTTTGATTATAGGTTAAATTGTAATTAAAAGAGAGTTGAATGGTGTCTGTTCTTGAATGGATAGTGATAGGAGGTTGATTCATACAGGAGGTGCAGTGCAACAAATGAAGTAGGGATTTTTGGTATGATTTTCGCTTCGGTTGTTTGTGGTGGGTAGTGTCGGGTTGATCGAATCTAGGAGGTAGAGAGTTTAAGTCGAGTTGCTGGATAATTATTCAGATATTACCATTCAGTGTATTATGTTTAAACGTAAGTTGCGAGAGGATTGACTATGGTGTCAGGAGGCAAGTTAAGATAGGAAGTGAGTTGCGGTTAGCGAAGATTTGCGATAATGTTTAGGATTGTCGGAAAGAGCTTATGAGCAGATACATGGTACATGTGCATTTGTTGAGAAGTTAAATTGACTAGCCGTCATTGCCGGATCATGTAGGTACCCACCTAAACACTTGCGTTGCCTTAACCTCAGCCTTAGCTTGCTTCGCCTCCACCTCTTAGACCGACAGGCTGCTTCAGCCGTTGCCGAAGGTGTTGCTGTCGCCTGACATCTCGGCCGGCCGGAAATCCTCTCACAGCTCCTTCCCCCTATCTCTATCTAAAAGGTGGTTTGGTGAAAAAAAAAATTAATTCAAATACGTAGGATGTACACCAAACATTTACACTAAATTTAATATTATAGTATCATTTGATTTCTAGCATGTATCGGTACCATACCAATACGGTAATGAACCAATTCAATTCCGACCGAGTTATATCGAATTTCCGCCGCAACGCGGCGGGAGACTACCACTAGTTATATATTAACGGATTTCATCACAGAATCATCAAAGCATGTCGTATGTAGACAACACTTGACCGATGCTATGACCCTTTATTATTAACATATTTTTGAATGACTGATTTTATCAAAAAGAAAACAAAGCCAAAACACTATACACAAGACATATTCAACGAATCAAAAAACGATGGGATTTTGGACCGGTTCTTACTTCTTACTGAAAGATTATGTTGCTATTTTGATTTTGGGTAAGAAGAAAGTCAGCTGCAAGTTTCTCGCTTGTGAAAGAAACCAAGATTATTAATATCCCCAAGAAACGTAGTTGAAACCTGGTTCTCAAAATCATAGCCTAGTGGCATTTTAGGGGTGATATAAAGCTTACGAACCATTAGGTCATGGGTTCGATTCTCACAAGGAGTTTTTCCTAGATTTATTGGGTTTTCTCCTAAATTAGTGTTTAGGCATTATTGCCTTGTGGAGATGGATAGCGGTCCGTCAATGATCCAAATTTGCCGTTTAAAAAGAAAAAGATTTCTTGTTTCGTTTAAAGTACCCATATTAAGGGTGACTTCGACGAGATATCGACCTTCCAGCTCCTTCATCCCGGCCAGAGTTTGCATGATTATCTTCCGGGCATCGATACGGTTGATAGGATTTTGGCTACTAACGGCAAGAGCCTCGGCATATAAATGTTGTCCTTCCTTCCCTTAGGCTTGTTGAAATATGACTGGTCTTTATTATTAACTACTTAATAATTAACAACATAAAAATATTTTTTCCTGTAGATAATATGTTTTTTCTTCATAAACATCTTAAGAGTAGACAAAAGATCAAATACAAATAATTTTAACGTACAAAACGTACGAACTGAAGGTTTTGCTGAAAAAACGGGGTGACATTTTCGTAATTATTAGCAATTATAAAAATACTCTACAAGTGATCCTGTTGAGTAATTTTGATCTTTGTAGAGTAATTTTGTAAAATGTTCTTGTAGAGTAATTTTGATTTTGTAGGGTAATTATCAAAATTACTCTACAAATGTATCAAAATTACTCTGCATCAAAATTACTATTACAAGTGAATCAAAATTACTTTACAAGTTTATCAAATAACATATAATTCAAAATTACTCTACAAATGATCCTGTAGAATAATTTTGATCTTGTAGAGTTATTTTTTTTAGCATTTAGTTATGGGGTTTAGCTTTATGGTTTACTTTTTAGCATTTTTTTTTTGGGGGGTGGGGGGGGGGGGGATTATGTTTTTTTTAGGTTTATGGGGGGTGGGAGGGTTAGGTTTTTGGGGGTTGGGGGGGGGGGGGTTAGGTATTTTTGGGGTTTTTTTGGTGAGGTATAGTTTTTTGATCAAAATTACTCTACAAGAACGTTTTACAAAATTACTCTACAAGAACATTTTACAAAATTACTCTACAAGATCAAAATTACTGTACAGGATCATTTGCAGAGTAATTTTAATAATTACCATACAAGCAAATATTTACGAAAATGTCACCGCGTTTTTTTTGCCTTTTTCATAATATTCGTACGTTTAGTACGTTAAAGTCATTTGTACGAGAACTTTACCCCTTAAGAGTATTCTCATTATATTCTCAATATATTTTTTAAGGTACTATTATTATTTAATTAACACTAGTACAAATTATTATTTTTCTGAGCTCAAAAATTATTAATTTAGGCGGCACACATAAACCGCCCAAAAATCAGCACAATAAACTTACACCCACGTTTTTTTGAGCTATATGGCTCAAAAAATGATTTTTTTGAGCTCTTACAAATTTTAGCTCAAAAAAATAGGTTTTTTTTTTGTGCGAGCGTAACAACCTAGCTCAAATAAATAAAGGGTTTTTATCATATTTAAAAAAACTCTACGAAAATCCCATCTCTTTAATTATTTTTTTTCTCTTTGCAAACCCTAGCTAGCCTAGCCTCTGTTTCTTCAATTCAATTCAATTCATTCTTCGTTCTATTCAAACATTACTTTAGTAACAGGTATATATCATATGTATTCTTGTATATACATATATTAATTGTTTGATCAATATGTATTAATTAATTATTTTTTGTTATTTGATTGTAGATAAAAATTGAATTATTCTAGCTTTTATTCTTCATTAAATCAAATCAAGAGGTTAAAGGTATGAACTTTTGTTTCTTATTATCTTTGTTGTTGATGTATTTTATTTTTTTATGCATAATATGTATGTATACATATATGACAAATTAGATTTAGGTGATGCTCGTGGTAAATATGTTCAATGGCCACGTTTTGCAATAAAGGTAATTTCCGGTTTACGTAACATTTGTGGTTTATAGTTTCATGTTTATTGATTGTTTCAGACAGTTAGTAAGTGTGTTGTTTCGAATTAGGTTTATTTCGGGTTTACGTAACATTTCGTTAGGTTAAGTTCGGTTTTATTGTCATGAGTCTTTTAGCGATTTTAGAAGTTTTTTTTGGAATTAGGTTTTAAGGGTAATTCAAAGGTCTGATTGTGATTGTAAATGTAATAGCAGATGAGATGGTAAATGAGAAATGTTAGAAAATACGAAAAGACTAATTTTAGTATAATTAAAAGTCATTAGCCATTAAAAAAGATTGTAGGTGACTAGAGATTTTTACCCATCTGATGGATGGGCTCCTAATACAATCATATGATTCTCACATATTTGACAAATGAAAGAAAATAATGTATGTTTTGTTAAATTGTAGCTTTTGAACACAGAGACAACTCCCAAAAACCAAGACTTGACACAACAGTTGTAGGACGTCACATGTTATGAGCCACAGGTTAGTGGTTTGGTATTACTTTGGTCCGGGTAATATATATTTTATATTAATTTTATTTTATATTGCAACAATTTCGTTTGTTGTAGTTTGAGGAACCTGATGAACTAAATCAAACTCAACATTATCATATTGATCCGACTACTATAGGAAATTTTGATGATGAGGTAATCAACAACTCAAATTCTCATTATATATATACATATATATAAACAATGCACAAATAATTAGTTTTTCAATTAATGTAGTTTGTTTCTGGCGCATTTTTTCCCGATCAACATGATGTACACATGTCGGAACGACTCGATGCGATGGTAATCAACAACTCGAACATGTTATATGTGTGTGTATGTGTGTATATATACTCTTAAAAGTGTTTGTTTAATTATGTAGTTCGATGAAGAACCTCCCGCTCCAAAGTTGTCAACGGTTGAACAAAAAATACAAAATGCCTTGTTGAAGATAGAAAATGAGCGGCCTGAAAATATTAGGTTATGGGCTGCACGATTAAAGGATCTCTTTAATGGAAAGATGAGCATTGAGATTAATTTTCCTAAGGAGATGTACCCCAAGACTTCGTTTGATATCGAAGTTGAATCCATCGAATATGAGGGGATGTTACAGTTTTTGGCGAACGGGTTGCTTGAGTCTAGCTTTTTGCATTGGTGTCAAATGTAAGTTTTTCTTATTATTTTTAGAGTTAAATGCCATTTTAGTCCCTGTGGTTTGGGCCATCTTGCCAGTTTAGTCCAAAGGTTTTATTTTTAACCTGTGGGTCCAAAAAGGTTTCACAGTTGCCATTTTAGTCCACTGGGTTAACTTCATCAATTTTTTTTGTTAACGAGAAGGCTAATTAGGCCATTTTATATGTATTTCTGTTAACTAGAAGGGCAATTCAGCCATACAAAATGACCGAATTGGCCTTCTTATTAACAGAAAAAAAGGATGAAGTTAACCCAGTGGACTAAAATAGCAATGGTGAAACCTTTTTGGATCCACCGGTGAAAAATGAAACCTTTGTACTAAACTGGTAAAATGACTCAAACCACAGGGACTAAAATGACATTTAACTCTTATTTTTATTTCGTACAATAAATTTATTTTTTAACACAGCTGAATTTTTAACCTTGTAGTTTTTTTCTTGTTTGATATCAGATATTTGTATAACATAGTATTTTATAAAATAGTTCCAGAAGACCCTAAAGTTGCCTACTTCAATATCCACAAAATAACCTTGTTCTTTGATTTCTTTTTAGATTTGGACCCAGACAACAAGCATAACACAAGAGGAAATCGAGATGTTGGTTGAAAACAGCATGACGCGGTTTTTTAAGAGTAAGAGTGTAGGTTGGTGTAGTTATTTGAACTACTTTGGAAGATGGGTTAGCTAGGTTAGTGGTAGTAAATTTGAACAACTTTGGATTATTATGTTTAGAACAACTTTTGTAAACTTTGGAAGTTATGTAATCAAGAGGTTCTATGATGTTTGCTGAGTTTTTGATTGTTTTAGTTCTGTGTATCCATTATCCACTATTTTGAGCCAACACATTATTTTCTCAGCCATTATTTTGGGCTCTCCCCATTATTTTGAGCTAAATATAGCCATTATTTTGAGCTCTGCATTATTTTTTTTGGGCGGTTGGGATATTAAACCACCGCTCAAAAACACAAAATCACAAAATTATTGGCATGTTTTTTTGGGCGGATTTTGTATTATTTTGGGCGGCTTTTTAACCGCTCAGATTAATTAAACATTTCCTGCGACATTTGTTTAGGCGGTCATAAAACCGCTCATAATCTTCATTTACACCGCCTAAACAAATACTTTTTGTAGTAGTGTAATGAACCTTTTTTAGAAAGTCACTTTTCACTGAAATATTTAAAGACCTGTTATGGAAAGACAAAAGGGAATAACAACCAATATATATGAAATATTGTTTAACTGAATGAAGATAGATACAAAGAATTAGTTATAGAAGGGACATAAGATATGAATAAAATTTAATGAAAAGTTGGATTATAATTAAATTAAAATTAAAAGGGTAGTATATATAAAGAAGACAATATGAATGTTGTTATGGAAAAGATATATGATAGTTTGCATCTGGTCAAAGATTAATGAACCTATTGACATTATTATATATATAAGACCATGGGGTATGGTGGGGCGGGGGTTGGGACGTGGGTTGGGCATTGGTTGACACGTGGAATGGGGTGACAGACATGGGTAAACCCACATTGATCACGGTATGGTGGGGCGGGGGTTTGGGGCGTGGGTTTGGTGGGCTTGTGGGCTGACCGGCTGGGCAGACCCAATAAACACAAATTTAAGTTTTTAATATTTTTAAATAAAGATCATTACAAGAAAAGAAAATTACAAAAAAAAAAAAAAACAAATTCCTAATTTTTATATTTGTTTTTTATCTATTCTCTCAACGCCAAGACTATTTCTAACTCGTCACCCTGTGCGTGATCAATCGGCTGTGATAGAATCTTCAAATCATCACGTCTTTGTTTCAGGGCATCTCTAGCAGAATCTCTAGCTTCTTTGCTCCTTCGTATTTCGGCCCTTTGTTGTTGGAATACGTTGAATGTATCCATCTTGCATGAAATGTCATCCAACTGGTCGCTGTATATTCCCCTACGCGACTCAGAACTCCCAGTTGAAGCCGATGCCGTTTGTTTTTTAGCACGCCTTCTTGAGGCATTTCTTCCATGCTCAGGCCGGTTTGGGCTTGGCGAATCATCCAAAAGGTCCTCAAACTCTTGATCTCGTGCATCAGATTGGGCTTGGGAAGAGGCCCTTAACCTTTTGGAAGACGAGTTAGTTTCGCAACCAATGGGGATAGTCGACCACTTTGGATGGAATTTACAAATCTCCCAACAATGCATGAAACGGAAGTCGGTCTTCATATTTGATTTGAATGCGACCAGTGCATTTGTCAAAATGTCGGCTTCGGTTTCACCACTTTTAGGGTTTTGCTTTGCTTTATTTAAAAACCCACTAAATTTTGTTAGGTGGGTGCTTATTTCGCTCCACTTTGAGGATAAGCTATCGTTTTCACGATAAGTCTCCCTACCCATTTCTTCATGGAATAGTTTACTAACCCATTACCACAGGGCGGTTCGATGTTGCGAATGTCCTATTTTAATAAAAAAATATTAATATATTACAAACTTATATAAAAAATAACCATTCCATTAATAAAAACAAAGGTTAAGAATACCTAAAGTTGAATGTTGAGATTGTTCACATCAAGCCCTCGCCAATGCAACTTCTTCAGCATAGACCCATTTTTGTTGTTTTCGTTTGGCGGTTTCAACTACTTTATCCTCCTCGGTTTTTTTCTTATGACTTCTTTTTTTGATGGGTTTCGATGCGGTAGGACTCTCTTTGGGTGGTTGAGTTTCGGGAACGGATTCGTTTTGTGGAAGGTCGATGGAGGTTGGTGAAAGGTCGATGGGCGATTGTGAAAACGGGGTAGGTATTGAATCTTCGGTGTTTGGGAAGTTAGTAAATACACGATTCCCGATATACGATGCATAACCCGCCATGTCGGGCATATGAGAGTGTATGAAAAATGGACGAGCTACTGGACGATTGGGTGGTGGGCTAGGATTATTTTCTTGGAATCCATACGGGTTGCTCGGGTCAAAAGGACGGTTGTAAGGATGCATTTTTTTCGTTTTGTAGAAGGAGAATTGAAGATGTATAGAAGATGTGGTTGAATGTGGTAAAAAATGGAAGTAAAATGTGAGTTTTATAGTGAAAAAATGGAATTTTTTTTTTTTTTTTAATATAGCCGTTGGCCAACGGCTCTTTTCTTTTGGCCATTCACAAACCGCCATGTCACCTTGCTCCCCCGCCCCACGCCCGGCTTGAAACCCAAGCCCCAAGGGGCCACGCCCCAACCCAAGCCCACCCGGGGTGGTGCCTTGGGCGTTTTACCCCAACCCACGCCCAAACCCCGCCCCATACCCCACGGCCTAAATTGATAACACATATTTGCTACAGTGTAGAGGGGTATTTTCGTAAAGAGAGATTGCATGTTATAAAGATGAAACTTGAAAGGGACTAGATCTGGACTAGAAGCAACTCATTGTGATAATATTATAGTTTGTATGGTACAAGTAAGAGATGCATATGGGATTGGAAATAGCAAAAAACCAGAGGTTTGTGTGTGGTAATGTAAATGTAAATGTAAATGTAAATGTGTAAGAGGGTTCACGAGATGGTCAGAGGCAAAAGATACTAGCATACAAAACTTGGTATCTTTTCTTAGACCGGAGGGTATGGAGAGCCTCATCTCCAATGGATGGGCCATCACGTAGGAGAGGTTTGAAGGGGATGGACCTAAGGGGGTGGGGGATGAACCCCTTTATATATATATATGTATGTATAGCTCTGTGTGTGTGAGGAGAGAGGAGAAAGGCCCGTCGTGAACGTCGAGTGGGAGACGGTTGGGACTAGCCGAGCCTGAGGGGGCGGTGGGCCTAAGCCGACCCCATACCCTTTAGTTTAAGTATAAAGCACATTGCTCTATACAAAAAAAAAAAAAAAAAAAAAAAACAAAAGTGAGCTTTTTTATATTATTTTTTATACAACTAATGCACCATACCATACCAATTGATGTAAATTTGTTTTAGTGTTTCTCGATCGATATAAAAACATGTACGTTAATATCTGTTTAGGCATGTCTCTTACGGTTTCTATAACGAGCACCATTAAAGTACTGTATCGAACTCAACCGAACCGAAACGAAATGATACTAGCCGAAAGGCCACGCAACGCGTGGCGGATTTTTCTATATATATATATATATACACACACACTTTTTTATATGTATTAATGATAAAAATTATATAATTTTATAACATATATACGAAATTTACATAGCTAAATTATTTTTATTATAAACAAAGGTTCAAATTTGGTATAATAATATATATTTTATTACCAATTTGATTAATTTGAATAAAGTAAATATTTTATAATTAATATATTTACATTTTCAATTGTTTTTAATGAAGATTCAAATTTACCGTATTCCTATATTAATATCTATGAAAACCTTTAAAGATACGTGTCATTCTCTGATGTATTCTCATCCTTATTTTCACGCATTTCTCTCACATTAAATAATAATATTAAATTATATATTCTCTGTTTATCACTTTTATTAAATATGATATTTAGATACTCGACAATATGTAATCATGTACCCGACAAACATAAAAAATAAATCTTACCAACACTCTTCCAACACGGCCCTGTCTTAGCCAAGGGGGCGCTATCCTTGGTCTCCGCCAAAAGAGATGGGGCCCACATCTTTTACCAATCAGAATTTGTTTTATTTGATCTTTTTTTAGAGTTAAATACTGTATTCGTCCCTGTAGTTTGTCAAAAATCACTATTTCAGTCCATTAGTTTAAAATTTGCGATTTCAGCTTCTGTGGTTTCACTTTCGTAACCATTTCAGTCCATGTACTTACAAAATAAATGGATTGAATTAGTTACGAAAGCGAAACCACAAGGACTGAAATGGTTACGAAAGTGAAATTACAGGGACTGAAATCGCAATTTTAAACTAATGGACTGAAATAGTAATTTTTGATAAACTACATGGACGAAAACAGTAATTAACTCTTTTTTTTTATTTTTTAATATAGCCTTTTTTTTTTTTTTTTTTTTTTTTTTTTTTTTTTTAACATAGTTGAAAGGGCTTTATCTCATAGCGTTTAAAGTAACGATAACGTTTACCTGACGAGATAAAGCCACTTTGACCGTCCACACCTCATGTATGAACTCAATCTCATATGTTTCATGCAACAATTGCATGTTTGACTTCATCCCATCACCCTGGATAATAGAGACAAATTAAGCAGAGAACAAAATTCTATAGTAATAAGACTAAAGGGTATGGGGGCCGGCTAGCCCCGGCTTGGACCGGCGCCGGTCCCCCACACCATCCCCCTCAGGCCCAAACGGCTCCCCACAGCCGATTCAGCCGGCCTCTCTCCTCTCTCCTTAACACACATACATCTATACATACATATATATATATAAAGGGGTTCATCCCCCACCCCCTAGGTTCATCCCCCACGAGCCGAGCCTACGTGGCGCCTACATGGCGGCTCATCCCCTCCAAGCCCATCCTCACCATACCCTTTAGTCTAACTACGAATGAAGATTTATTAGCATTTACTGATTCTCATAAATGTCTTTTTTTATTCATTATTTTTATTTTATTTATTTTATATGTTTTTTTACATCTAAAGCAATCTTAAATAGCACTACCAATGGGTAATTCCAAACATTGCCTCTCAACAATTAGAAAACAACCAAAACAAGACTCGCAAAGAAATGGACACCACCACCACCACCACAACCACCATCCCCACCACCACCACTACCACCACCACCACCGCGAAGCTAACCACCGGCCGCCGGTTGGTGCTGCTGCCGTCACCATTCCAAGGCCACCTAAACCCTATGCTTCAACTGGCAAACATACTTCACTCCAAAGGCTTTTTAATCACCATCCTCCATACTCGTTTCAACTCCCCTAATCCCACCAACTACCCTCACTTCATTTTCGTACCCATCCCGGCTTCTGGCGAAGAGAAACACTCGTTCTCCGACATGGGAAACGTCATAAGTTTCATGCACTACATCAACATCAATCTCTTGGGTCCAATTCATGAGTGTTTGGAGCGGTTGATGTCGGAGAATGATGGAGTTGCTTGCTTTGTCACAGATGCTCATTGGTTCGGCACACAGAGCGTAGCCGACTGCCTGAAACTTCCAAGGATCGTTCACCGGACTAGTAACATATCGTCGTTTCGAGCCTTTGCTGTCCCTCAGCTCCTACGTGACATGGGCTGTTTCCGGCGTTTGTCCGATGAAGGTTTAATTTCTTCTCTTGAATGCTTATACCCAAACCGCCTATTTGCACACTTTAAGGTTTATGTACGTAGCATGTACGCGACGTATAGAATTATATCAAAATCAGTGTCTGACTTGTGTCAATAGTCTGGGTGCTCCTATACGCGGCACACATAAGTTCAAAACATGCAGACCCTATAATAAATGTTTAAACGAGTAATTAAATAATAATTTTAATGTATTATATGACCTAGTTGTCTTGTCTAGTAAGTTCAAAACATACTTTAGTTTTTAATTTAAATTCAAAACAATTAAACCCTCTTTTGAGATAAGCGATGCTATAAATTTACTTAGAAAAAAACAATTAATAGTCAATAATACTTAAAGAATATAAACGTCCGACAATATATCCTAGAATAATCGCATGCATATTTTGTGTGAAACTGTAACTTTTATACTAAAATAATTAATATTAATATATAATTACATCTTTAGTTTTGATATCTTTAAATTACATATTTACATTTTTTTTAAAAATTACTGATAATACAATATTTAAATAAATGACATTAATATCGCATGGAATATTATGACATTAGCTTGAAAACCGTAATAGAATTACATCTGATTTCCCAATTTATATTAGTTTAGTGAACCCATAACATATTGATCTAGTAGTATGATGTCCTCTTATAAATATGAGATTGTAGGTTTAAATCTTTGAAAATGCAAAGTAAAGGTAGAATTAAGGTTTGAAAAAAATATATATAAGTTTACTGAACTTTGTGTTCCTATAAAAAATGAGATGTGCATTTGGTAAGAAAACAAAAGTGATTAAATGAGTTTCACGTGGAGGCCATGCATAGGCCACACAACCATTTTACCAGACTAAAACATTTATAATCTGACTAAATATATTATTTTATTTATAGAAATGAAGTTGGAAGCATTGGTCCCGAGCCTTGAACCACTTAAAGTTAAAGACTTGCCAAAATTCCAAACCAATGATCCAGAAAGTGCATGTAAGATGTTAGAACTCCTGGTTCAAGGAACTAAGGGAGCACGTGCAGTGGTATGGAATACATTCAAAGATCTAGAAGAACATGAACTTGAAGCTCTTAGCCAAGATTTCCCAAGCCCACATTTCCTAATAGGACCATTTCACAAGTATTTCCAAGCATCGTCAAGCAGTCTCCTAGCACAAGACCAAACATCGCTTTCATGGTTAGACCAACACCCACCAAAGTCTGTGTTATATGTTAGTTTTGGTAGTCTAGTTAGGATTGAGGAATCCCAGTTTTTAGAGATCGCATGGGGTTTGTCTAATAGCAAGCAACCATTTTTATGGGTTGTTAGACCAGGGTCCATAAAAGGGTCAGAGTGGCTAGAATTGTTGCCAAATGGATTCTTGGAGAGAATTGTAAAAGGACTAGGGTATATTGTGAAGTGGGCACCACAACAAGACGTACTAGCTCATCCTGCAATAGGTGGATTTTGGACTCATAATGGATAGAATTCGACACTCGAGAGTATTTGTGAAGGAGTTCCAATGATTTCTTCACCATCTTTTGGTGATCAACTCCCAATTTCAAGATACGTAAGCGATGTGTGGAAGATTGGGGTGAAGTTGGAAAATGGTTTTGAAAGGGGCGAGATTGAAAGTGCAATAAGGAGAGTTATGGTAGACGAGGAAGGGTTGGAATTTAGGAATAAAATCGCTAATATCACTGAGAAAGTAAACCTTTGTCTAAAGAAAGGTGGTTCATCGTATTCATCCCTTGAAGATTTGGTCAATTACATTTTGTCATTCCCATGACCACAGTTCAAAATCCTTTTCATGGGGTGGATACTTTTGTTACTAATAACATCTTACATTATCAGAAAATAAGTACATCCATAAACTTGTGTTGCTAAATGTGGTTATTTATAAAATAGAAAACAATGATATTCTATTTTCTTAAACGAAATCTTGTTGAATAGAATAGTTGAATTAAGTCTGATTTGCAAGCCATCACATATGACACATGATGAAATTCGAAGATGCTAAATACAATATAGTAAACTTTACACATTATATTGAGGGACAATTCGTTAATAGTGACCCTCTAAACCATAATATAGTGACCCTTCATACTTAAGGCATCCAAGTGCCTACAAAAAAGATGTATCATCTACATGGCACAAGTAACCATCGATTGTCCAAAGCAGAAAGTGGAAGACATCCTAGTCATATCCGAATTCCCAGATGTATTTCCGAAAGACTTGTCTGGTTCACCCCCAGATACGCAAGTAGAGTTTCAGATTGACATTTTGACTGGATCAGCACCAATAGCTGAATCTCCTAATTGCTTTGCTCCAACAGAGATGAAAGAATTAAGGTACAGTTAGAAGAACTGTTAGAGAAGGGGTTTATTCAGCCGAGTCCTCGCCTTGGGGAGCTCCTTCCTATTCATCAAGAAAAAGGATAGTCGTTGCGGACGTGTTTCGACTTTTGAGAGCTAAATAAGATAACCATCAAGAATCGCTAATTGTTTCCCAGGATCAATGATCTCTTCGATCAACTTCAAGGGGCAAGTTGTTTCTCCAAGATCTTTCTTCCGTCTGGATATCACCAGTTTAAGGTCAGGAGTGAAGATGTTCCGAAGCCTGCCTTCAGAACAAGAGATAGACGTTATGAGTTCCTATTCATGCCATTTGGACTCACCAATGTTCCTACGACATTCATGGACCTCATGAATAGGGTCAGCAAGCCATATCTAGATAAGTTGGTCATTGTCTTCAGTGATGACATTCTTATCTATTCTTGTAGCCAGGAATATCATAAAAACCATATCAGAAATATTCTTGAGTCACTAAAACAATAAAAGCTTTATGCGAAGTTACTTGCTAGGAATATGAGAGTTTGATCGATGAGTTTGTAATTTCAAAGGAAAGTGGCATTAGTAAAAGACATAGACATTCATAAAGTATCTTCAAACTCAAAGCTTTCACCAATAATGACTCTTACAAAACTGCATTTAATCAATCTTTATGGAAGTAGAAAGACATCTAACTTTGTGGAGTGATTAAAAATATTAGTAAGAAAAGGGCCAAGAACAATTACTTATCCTACACAAACTATAGCTGGGATCAGTGGTTTTGGAATAATTTTTTTGGAACAAATGTGAAAAAAAATGAGTTTATTACAAAAATAAGTTAATATTTTTATCTGGGTTTTTGTTCTATCATGTGTGAGATTCACAATGAACCTATAGGATTGTGTAGCCGTACGATTCTTTTAATTAACGTGTTTGACGTGCGGAACCCGTCAAACATGATTTGGTAGAATAACAATCAAACACGAACAAAAGATCTAAATATTAATCAATGCTTGTATTAAACTTGACAAAACCTATATTCTATTACAAATACGTGTGTGTGAAAAACCCTAAGAATCTATCAGAGTTACGACTAACAAGCTAAGATTCCTTAGTTATAACCTATTACACATTGCAAGTAATATTACAATTTTGCCCCTAATGTCACTGAAACCAATTGATCTATTGTTACCATTAACTGCACTTACTAAACCAAATCACATCCAAAGTGGAGCTAATATGAATGAAATATCGATGCTCGAAGTTGAGGTAGTTGGAATTGTTAAAGCTGCGAAATTTTACCAAGGATGGTAAAGTGGAACTTCTCCCACATAGGAAGAAGACAAAGTTGAGGTGGGATATAAGGATGAGTTTTCCTTCCTCGTTGTTCTTAGAAGCACGACAAGTGAAGTCATGAAGGGTGCAGAGTACACTTAACTATCACGTGCACGTGCGTGCGGCATAGCACAATGCAACAGTTTGATGACCCACTGTGTACTTTTGATGGCGTGCGTGTGGCTAGTGATATAGGTGACAGGCGGTCTAGGTGTGAGGAAACCCAATAAATATGGGAACCCCGTGTAACACCTCGTAAAAATCACGTCCAATGATGTATCGACACGTGTCATGAGCTTTAAACGTGTAAAAGATTACTTATGAAGGACTAAAGTTGACAAACAAAGAAAGTATGTGAATATAATGGATTCAAAATGTCAACAACGGATAAATATGCCATACAATAACCCTACACGATGTTTATACCCCTAAACGAATAAATTATGGATCATACGAAGCTAATTGTGGAAGAAAGTGAGAGATTGCAAACTACAGGGGTTAAACGTGTCAACATGTCTAAAGTATACCTCTGAGTGACCTTTTATCAAACCCGAAGTTTTGTAACGATTAATTATGCTCACGAGAATAAATGATAAAAATTTCACAAGGTTTCGATAAAGTATGAGAAAGTTATGATAATATTCGTGTACGAGGGGTTAAAAGTGTCAACGAGGCAAAAATTGTGTTTTCGGTTATCGTTTAATGAAAACGAACCTATTGATGATTGGTTTTATCTCATGGATCATAGAATATAAATTTCAAGGGTTAAAAGTGCCTAAAATGGAAGAAACTAAGCATTAGAAAGTCCAGGGGGTGAAAGTGTCACTTTTTGAAACTTTTGGCTGGTCCCCCTACCTGCTGGCGTAGCGCCAGCACTGATGCCCTTTCCCGTGGCGCCATGCGATGGACTACCAGCATCATCAAAGTCAGTTAAACGTGTCAGCTTGCATGTTTACGCGATTCAGCGAGTTTGCCACCCTCTAGCTCATTGAAACACGTCCCTAGACACTTGTTATCACCTCTGGAAGTTCCCTTAACACCTGGATCAATCTCCATGACTTCCTTTGGCTATATATAGAGCCCTTGGTTGCACTTGTGAACTCACACTTTGAGCAATTCACTTGGAAAGCTTCCAAACCTTTGTTCTGAAGATTTCTGGAGCTCAAGGGCACTTCCCTAGCATTCTTAGTCGTGCATAGGACTTCAGTAAGTGTCCTTAACTTTTCTTATTCAGTTTAGCTTAGTTTACCTACTGATGTAAAATAATATTTTGGGATTTTTGAAGATTTTTATTTATTTTTGGGCTGAGCATAACATAGGGTTATAACTTTAATTCGGTAATTGTCGATTTTGCCCTTTTAGCCTACAAAATGAGTTTTACAAATCCTTTTGATACCAAATATTTTTCTACTGATTTTATATGATAAATAAAATATTTTGATCCTTCTGGAATAATAAAAATATCAGCTTTACTTATAAAACCCGGAAATCACTTAAAACCGTCTTTTTACGCGTTTTAGACGCATAGTATGTATCAAAACTATTTTAAATATATAAGATTTGATACCTACTGATATTTTAAGTAAATTATTATACTTTAGCAGTAAGCAAAAGTTTTAAACTAAGATTCCCTATTTTGACCTTTAAAGCCTATGTGAAATTACCAAAATGCCCCTACGGTGCATAGTTTAGTTATAAAAGGTACATTTCACCTATATACCATACCCTACTGTTATGACTTATAAAAATAAGTATTTTTACTAAATACATCAGACCTGAAACTCAGATTTATATTTAAACTCTTTTATAACCTTTTAAATGACCAAAATACCCATACGGGGCATAATTTGGGTTTAAATCCATTTTGGGCATAATGGAAGATATATTAGTGATGTCACAACATATTTAAGGCATATTAACCTAGGAAACCTGTATATGACTCATATGGTTACCCGTTAAGAATTTTTCGCATTCGGTTCGGTTTATGTAACTGGTTTGCATAAATTGACCGAAACGGGTCAAACCTTATCATTTTTGTCTCAAAATCCAGAATGTGTTTAGTTTACCCATATTTCACAAGTCTCCAAACTTTTCGGGTCTAAATCACATTCTATTCCGGTCTTCGTTTAATCGTGCGTTTGAATCGTTTCTTCCTTTAAAACTAACCGGTCTAAGTTTAGGCTTAATTAAAGACCCGTTAGGAATCTAATAGGTTATTAAAAACCTTTGTTCCAGAATAGGAGACCCGGTAAAAGCTACGTGCACTTGCTATTTGTGATTATTACTTGCAAAGGTAAATACTTTTAACTTATTTTCCCTATACGGGCTTGTGTAACATCCCGAAAATACAAGACTTTAGATTAGAATTATAAAGTGTAAAATAAACAAGAATAAGCTAACTAGGATAAATAACCCAGTTAGTTAGGAGTCTTGTAGTAACACATGAAAGAGTTAAAAGGCCAAAGATATAAACTTAATAAGAGTGGAGGGACTTGGGTTGTTAAAATTGAAACTTAAATTACTAATATTAGTAAAATAAAAATCCAAACACTCCATTTTGGAGTTCCTGGATCGATCAAGGCAGGAGAGGGCGACCCCCACTCTCAAAAACCCTAACTTCCACTAAAACTCTCAATTGAAGGCCTAAATCAAGCTAAAATCGAAATCTGAACATGGAATCGTGATCACCTCGTCAAGGGGATCATAAGGTATGTTGAATTAGGTCATTTTCATTCGATTCAAAGTTCATGCATGTGATTGAAATCGAGTGTAGAGCTTGATTATGTGTTGCAAACATGAAATTGGAAGTAATATAAGGTTTAGGGACAAACCCTAGATGATTTCTTGTCAAATTCATGCTTGATAATTGTATAGATCAAAATCACCATAGTGGTTGATTAGTATGTTAGTAGAATTTGATGAACACTAGGATTAAAACTCTTGTTCTAGTGTAAACTGAAATTATGAGGAAAACTCTAAGTTGTTGATGTTAACATATAGACATGTAGTCTAATTGAAGTTAATTAGGGTGATAAACTCAAGTCATGAACTTGGTTTAGATCATGTAAAAATCTGACCCGCTAGGTGTTTGATAAAATGCCTAAAAGAGGATTAAATTGTTAAAAGTTGGGTAAAACGTAGATTTGAATATGTTAAGAAATAATGCGTTAAAGCTTATGAAAGAGTTCTAATCTTGTTATGAATTGAACTCTTTAGGCAAGGAATCCGGAACGTCAAGTGGACACGCCGGAAGTGATACCCGCGGAAAAGGTGTGCTTTGAAGGTACGTGGCTTTAGTCTCGTTAAATTATGCTTAAATGCTTTGGTTTGATATGTAAACGATGTTGTAGTGTAAAGGATGCGTTTGATGTGTCGTTAAAGTGGCGAAGTACACTCGACCATTAAACGGGTCAAAATAAGGACTTGGAATTTAGTTTGGCATGTCAACAAAGTGATAGTTTTCACTAAATAGCCAAACGGGTCAAAAAGATGCTTTTAAAAGAATCATGAGAATAGAGACTTGAAAGTCTCATATTTCGTTAAGTGGTGGATTGTACCACGCCATTGAATTGGTTATATTAATTCAAGTCTAAGAACCCGGGAAATCGGGTCAAACAACAGAAGCTCTATGAAAGTGTCGTTTGAAACGGAATGCTTGAATTCCGAAGAAATAAGTATTTAGCCCTAAGGGAACGCAAAGCCATGGAATGGCGCGAATACAACAAGTATGTGAGCCCGGGAAATTGGGTAATTATGTCTAAAAGGTTTTAAGAATGGAAAAGAGGTGCTATGCACTTACACTAATGGGTTGGATAATTGAAATGAGGAAATTGTGAACCGATTGTCGGTGGTCGGGTCCGTAATTTTATTACGGACTCGTAGGAAAAAGAATCGGTTAAAACGGACTAACGAGTAAAAAGTTATGATAGTTTAAAGTTAGAAAATTGTGAATTTTCGGAGCTGGGCAGTAATGCAGGATTTTAACCTGCACCTGCTGGAAAAAGGGCTCCCCCGCGCCACGCGGAGGGTTACATTGGAAACCCCGCGACACGCGGAAGCCGTCGCGAGTCGCGACGGATTCAAAGATTCCTGCCGCGACACGCGGGAGGACCAAAGTAGGAAATTTTATTTTCTTTTATTGATTTGATGTTGGAACTTGTTTACACATATTATGTCAATGCCAAAACTAATGTTTTTAGTGGTTTTGACCTTAGGTGACTATGATGGGCTTCCGGATGGCGGTCAAGCAATGTAGAAGAACCGAACACGTATTTTGAAGCTTCCGCGTTAACTTAACTTTGTTTTAGACAATGATTTTGATGTAAATGAATTGATAACCATGTCCTAAGGTTTTAAACTAGTCGGTAGTGACTAGTAGAAGTTACTTTAAACTTTCGTGTTGTACTTAACATGATCATGTTTGCTATTTCTAATCGAAAACATTTTGTAAATTGGGATTTTAGTATAAACTCATGTAATATATTAAGTAATCTCATTATTATAAAAAGGGTGTTACAAGTTGGTAATCAGAGCTCAAGGTTGTTAACAAGTGTGTTCGGTTCAAGCTTGATCAAACATCCGGTAAGAGTTAATTGTTCTTAGTAGAGTTATTAAGTATAAAGAGGGAATAATGAATAGATATGCATGGGAAGAGTGTGTTAACACACTCAAACCCGGAAAGTGCATTAAATAAGAACGGTGAAAACAAGTCACGAACTTGAATAAACCGAAGTAAATAAATCACATGTTATAGATGAAATGTTAACGTTCGATGTAAACATTTCAGTTAAAGATGGCGAATAAAGGTAATGATGATGCGGTGCCAAGAGTCACCGAGCAAACGAGAGAAGTGATTGCTGAGGAGGTAGGAAAAGCAATCGAAAACAGTTTGTCGGGTTTTATCGACAAAATCCAAAACACGGTATTATCAGTGGTGGAAGAAAGGATCAAGAAATTGGAGGATAATACCAATTTAGCAAAGGAGAAGTCGGGAGGACGAAAATCTTGTTCTTATAAAGAGTTTATGGCGTGTAAACCGCCAATCTACAATGGGGAGGTTGACCCGATAATATGCCAACGGTGGCTAAGTGATATGGAGGGAGTATTTGAAAGGACCCATTGCGATGAGGATGACTTCGTGGCTTATGGCACGGGTCAGTTAAGGGTTCAGGCGAAAGATTGGTGGGATAACAAGAAGAAAGAGATCGGAAGTGAAGCGGCTAAGGCTATGACATGGGACGAGTTTAAGACGCCGTTCCTTAAACATCATAGTCCCAAGGCAATCATTAACAAAATCAAGGAAGAATTTATGCAGCTTCGACACAAGGGTGAATCTATCGATAAAATCACGGGAACGTTCATGGATAAAATGAAGTTCTGTGATGATCTCATAACGAATGAAGAGCAGAAAATATATTATTATTATCATATGTTGAGCGCCGAGTATACGGAGTTTATGACTCCTTCGAAGTATGAGACTCTCACCGAGATTATAAATGTTGCCCGGGAACGGGAGATAGAGTTGAAGAAACAGATAGAAAGAGGCGAAAGAAGGGCACATGTAGTCAACCCAAGCCCGACGAAAAAGGCACGTCCGAACGAATCCTCAAAGAAACAAGAAGGAAAAAGCGGGTCATCAAGCTGCAAGATATGCGGGAAAGGGCACAAGGGTGAGTGCCGGTTTAAGGACAAGCCGTGTCCTATTTGTGGGAAAACCGGGCACACGACTGCGTTGTGTTCGGGGAAGGTGTCGGTGTGTTACAAATGTTATCAGCCGGGTCACAAGAAATCAGATTGTCTGGAATTGATCGGGAAGAAAGATGACAAGGATACACGTACTGAGACACCAAGAGCAAAAGCAAGATCCTTCCAGTTAACGGCAGCCGAGGCAAAGGTGGAACCCGATGTGGTTTCAGGTATATTTGCTATAAACTCGATTCCCGCACATGTGTTATTTGATACGGGTGCGAATAAATCCTTTGTTTCACATGGATTTATTCGACATCCTTCTTTTGTACTAACGAAATTGCCTATGCCATTAGAGGTAGAAATAGGTGATAACAAAAGTTTCCTTGTATGTGTTGTATGTCGAGACTGCAAAATAAACATTGATGATGAGGAATATCTAATAGACTTGATCCCTATGTCAATGGGAGAATTCCAAGTAGTGGTCGGGATGGATTGGTTATCTCGACATCATGCAGAGGTGATATGTTTCCGCAAGGAGATAAAATTGACATCTCCAAGCGGAAAGCAAGTCACCATCTATGGCGAAAAAGGGGGCAGTCCCGTTATGTGCTCAATACTAAAAGCTCATAAACTTATGAAGCGCGGATGTAAAGCATTTATGATATACGCAAACGAACCTGATAAAGAGACGCCGAAGATTGAAGACGTACCAGTGGTACGTGAATACGCTGATGTATTTCCGGGAGATTTACCGGGAATACCGCCAGAACGGGAGGTAGAGTTCGGAATTGAATTGATTCCGGGCGCGAAACCTGTGGCTAAGGCGCCGTATCGGTTAGCGCCATCAGAATTGCAAGAATTGATGTCCCAAATCCAAGAATTGCTCGACAAAGGATTTATTCGGCCAAGTGTGTCTCCATGGGGCGCACCGGTATTATTCGTGAGAAAGAAGGACGGGAGCATGCGTATGTGCATTGATTACCGGGAGTTAAATAAACTCACGGTAAAGAATCGATATCCGCTTCCAAGAATTGATGACCTATTTGACCAATTACAAGGTGCAAGTTGGTTCTCAAAAATCGACCTCAGATCGGGGTATCATCAGTTAAAAGTCAAAGAGGAGGATGTACCGAAAACGGCTTTCCGTACACGGTACGGACATTACGAGTTTCTCGTGATGTCCTTTGGGTTAACTAAGCACCCGCGACTTTCATGGATCTCATGAACCGGGTCTAGACAAGTCAGTGATAGTGTTCATTGATGACATCTTGATATACTGCAAGAATGAAGCAGAACACGCAAGTCATTTGCGTGAAGTGTTGGAGATGCTCAGGAAAGAGAAATTTTATGCAAAATTCTCAAAATGTGCCTTCTGGTTACGAGAGGTGCAATTTCTTGGGCACATCATTAGTGCAAACGGGGTGTTAGTAGATCCGTCAAAGATAGAAGCTGTGTCAAGATGGACTCCACCAAAGAATCCTTCGGAAATCAGAAGCTTCTTGGGGCTTGCGGGTTATTATCGGAGATTCATACAAGATTTCTCCAAAATTGCTATGCCGTTGACCAAACTAACCCGTAAGGATGAAAAGTTTATTTGGACCGAGGATCAAGAAAGGGCGTTCCAAACGCTCAAGGAAAAATTGACCCATGCACCGGTATTGTCATTACCGGACGGAACGGAGGATATGGTAGTTTACTCGGATGCATCGCATTCGGGACTTGGCTGCGTTTTGATGCAGCGGGGCAAGGTTATAGCCTATGCCTCGAGGCAGCTAAAGACTCATGAGAAGAGATATCCTACCCATGACCTCGAGTTGGCAGTAGTGGTGTTTGCCTTGAAGATATGGAGGCATTACTTGTATGGGGTGAAGTGCACTATCTTTACCGACCACAAAGCTTAAAGTATTTCTTCAATCAGAAGGAATTAAATATGAGGCAGAGGCGGTGGTTAGAAACTGTCAAAGACTTTGATTGTGAAATACATTACCACCCCGGGAAGGCTAATGTAGTGGCAGACGCGTTGAGCCGAAAGACAGATTATACGCCTATTCGAGTACGATCGATGCAACTAATTGTGACATCGGGTTTGCTTGAACAAATCCGGAAATCTCAAATTGAAGCAATCAAGGAAGAAAATGTGAAGAGGGAAAGGATAGTTGGGCAGCTAAAAGACCTGGAGGATGATAACCAAGGATTGAAAACTCGATTTGGGAGAATTTGGGTTCCAAATACGTGTGGGGCCAAGGTGCGTCTACTTGACGAGGCCCATAAATCTCATTATTCAATTCATCCGGGGGCGACCAAAATGTATAATGACTTAAGACAAAACTATTGGTGGCCCGGAATGAAAATAGATATTGTGAAATATGTGGAGAAGTGTCTGACTTGTTTACAAGTCAAAGCGGAGCACCAAAAGCCATATGGTAAGTTGCAACCACTGGATATCCCAGTTTGGAAATGGGAACAAATCACGATGGATTTGTTAACCAAATTGCCCAAAACCAATCGCGGATTTGATGTTATATGGGTAGGCGTGGATAGATTGACAAAGAGTGCTCACTTCATTCCGATTCGTGAGACTTATACATCCGAGAAGATGTCGGAAGTGTACACCAATGAAATCATAGCACGTCATGGAGTGCCGATATCCATTGTATCAGACAGAGATACTCGGTTTACTTCAAAATTTTGGCGCCAATTCCAAGAGCAAATGGGAACTAAATTGTTCATTAGCACTGCTTACCATCCACAAACGGATGGGCAAAGTGAGAGAACGATACAAACGTTGGAAGATATGTTGCGGGCTTGCATTATCGACTTCGGGGGTAGTTGGGATGTCTATGTACCCTTGGTCGAATTCTCATATAACAACAGCTATCACACGTGCATTAAAATGGCCCCTTACGAAATGTTATATGGAAGAAAGTGTCGAACCCCGGTATGTTGGGGAGAAGTGGGTCCACGAGGACTAGCTCCTACTGATATAATCCGGACTACGAATGAGAAGATCGACTTGGTCCGAGCTAACCTAAAGGCGGCTCAGGATTGACAAAAAGCGTACGCAGATAAACGGAACAAACCAATTGAATTTCAAATTGGCGATAAAGTAATGCTAAAAGTATCGCCATGGAAAGGAATTATACGGTTCAGAAAAAGAGGAAAGTTAAGTCCGAGGTTCATTGTGCCATTCAGGATCACTGAACGGGTTGGTAAGGTAGCATATCGCCTTGAACTACCCGAGGAGTTGAGTGGAATTCATAGCACATTCCATGTGTCACATCTCCGAAAATGCTTAGCAGACGAAACTGCTCGTATTCGCTATGATGACATCGAGGTGGATAACAGCCTCAACTATGCAGTGAGGCCAATTGCAATTTTAGATCGAAAAGAGAAGAGTCCGTGGAACAAAGTAATTAACCAAGTGAAGGTTAAGTGGGAGCACAGGAAGGGTGCGGATACCACGTGGGAATCCAAAGAAGAGATGCAACGGCTCTACCCTAAACTATTTGGTACGTATTAAGGTTTCGGGGACGAAACCCTTTTTAAGGGGGGTGGACTTGTAACATCCCGAAAATACAAGACTTTATATTAGAATTATAAAGTGTAAAATAAACAAGAATAAGCTAACTAGGATAAATAACCCAGTTAGTTAGGAGTCTTGTAGTAACACATGAAAGAGTTAAAAGGCCAAAGATATAAACTTAATAAGAATGGAGGGACTTGGGTTGTTAAAATTGAAACTTAAATTACTAATATTAGTAAAATAAAAATCCAAACACTCCATTTTGGAGTTCCTGGATCGATCAAGGCAGGAGAGGGCGACCCCCACTCTCAAAAACCCTAACTTCCACTAAAACTCTCAATTGAAGGCCTAAATCAAGCTAAAATCAAAATCTGAACATGGAATCGTGATAACCTCGTCAAGGGGATCATAAGGTATGTTGAATTAGGTCATTTTCATTCGATTCAAAGTTCATGCATGTGATTGAAATCGAGTGTAGAGCTTGATTATGTGTTGTAAACATGAAATTGGAAGTAATATAAGGTTTAGGGACAAACCCTAGACGATTTCTTGTCAAATTCATGCTTGATAATTGTATAGATCAAAATCACCATAGTGGGTGATTAGTATGTTAGTAGAATTTGATGAACACTAGGATTAAAACTCTTGTTCTAGTGTAAACTGAAATTATGAGGAAAACTCTAAGTTGTTGATGTTAACATATAGACATGCAGTCTAATTGAAGTTAATTAGGGTGATAAACTCAAGTCATGAACTTGGTTTAGATCATGTAAAAATCTGACCCGCTAGGTGTTTGATAAAATGCCTAAAAGAGGGTTAAATTGTTAAAAGTTGGGTAAAACGTAGATTTGAATATGTTAAGAAATAATGCGTTAAAGCTTATGAAAGAGTTCTAATCTTGTTATGAATTGAACTCTTTAGGCAAGGAATCCGGAACGTCAAGTGGACACGCCGGAAGTGATACCCGCGGAAAAGGTGTGCTTTGAAGGTACGTGGCTTTAGTCCCGTTAAATTATGCTTAGATGCTTTGGTTTGATATGTAAACGATGTTGTAGTGTAAAGGATGCATTTGATGTGTCGTTAAAGTGGCGAAGTACACTCGACCATTAAACGGGTCAAAATAAGGACTTGGAATTTAGTTTGGCATGTCAACAAAGTGATAGTTTTCACTAAATAGCCAAACGGGTCAAAAAGATGCTTTTAAAAGAATAATGAGAATAGAGACTTGAAAGTCTCATATTTCGTTAAGTGGTGGATTGTACCACGCCATTGAATTGGTTATATTAATTCAAGTCTAAGAACCCGGGAAATCGGGTCAAACAATAGAAGCTCTATGAAAGTGTCGTTTGAAACGGAATGCTTGAATTCCGAAGAAACAAGTATTTAGCCCTAAGGGAACGCAAAGCCATGGAATGGCGTGAATACACCAAGTATGTGAGCCCGGGAAATTGGGTAATTATGTCTAAAAGGTTTTAAGAATGGAAAAGAGGTGCTATGCACTTACACTAATGGGTTGGGTAATTGAAATGAGGAAATTGTGAACCGATTGTCGGTATCTCGGTTTCCGTAATGAGAAATTTATGTGGCCGGGTCCGTAATTTTATTACGGACTCGTAGGAAAAAGAATCGGTTAAAACGGACTAACGAGTAAAAAGTTATGATAGTTTAAAGTTAGAAAATTGTGAATTTTCGGAGCTGGGCAGTAATGCAGGATTTTAACCTGCACCTGCTGGAAAAAGGGCTCCCCCGCGCCACGCGGAGGGTTACATTGGAAACCCCGCGACACGCGGAAGCCGTCGCGAGTCGCGACGGATTCAAAGATTCCTGCCGCGACACGCGGGAGGACCAAAGTAGGAAATTTTATTTTCTTTTATTGATTTGATGTTGGAACTTGTTTACACATATTATGTCAATGCCAAAACTAATGTTTTTAGTGGTTTTGACCTTAGGTGACTATGATGGGCTTCCGGATGGCGGTCAAGCAATGTAGAAGAACCGAACACGTATTTTGAAGCTTCCGCGTTAACTTAACTTTGTTTTAGACAATGATTTTGTTGTAAATGAATTGATAACCATGTCCTAAGGTTTTAAACTAGTCGGTAGTGACTAGTAGAAGTTACTTTAAACTTTCGTGTTGTACTTAACATGATCATGTTTGCTATTTCTAATCGAAAACATTTTGTAAATTGGGATTTTAGTATAAACTCATGTAATATATTAAGTAATCTCATTATTATAAAAAGGGTGTTACAAGCTTGGGGTACGGTATATAAAATACCGCTTGGTCGGGCATTGAATTTTTAATTGTATGAAGATTAATTTATTGAAATGTCCCGTTTAAATTGTTTTGTTTGTTTAAAGCCTTTGGGGGGTTAATGACCATGTCCCGGATATCCTTGGCATCATTTTACGAAATGGCCACGACCTAAGCACGTGGTGTAGGCGTACACCCGACAATGCATAAATAAATAATAAGGTATAACCGCCGGTTACTGGAATAACTCGCCGCGGGACTATATCATGTGGTGTGTCTATTAATCTTTAACCCGGTGTCAATCCGGGCTACTGAACGTATAACGAACATGTAATTCTTTTACAAGTTTATATATAAATAATTATCCCAAGTTATAAAATGTTTTATGCCTTGTGCATTCAAATCAATTTTCTAAACCTTTTCAAAATGAGTCAGTTAATTGTATTTACCAGTGTAAACTGACGTATTTTCCCAAAAAGATTAAGTGCAGGTACTAATCGAAATAGGTTGGCCTCTCCTTAGCATCAATAAGAGTCTCGCAAGCTTGGATGCATTTAAAGTCTGATGAACTATATTTCCTTTTTATTTGATCCGCCTGTGGATCTGTTTCAACTATTTTGTGATACGTAATATTACAATTTATCCGGTCGAAATAAATCTATCTTTTGCTTCCGCTGTGCATTTAAAATTGTGTTGTTTGACTATGATGATATCAACTACGTCACGATACTCCCCACCGGGCCCAACGGTAATACGTGGAAATATCGGGGTGTGACAGGTTGGTATCAGAGCCAACATTGAGTGAATTAAACACTAGCCTTTTGTGTTAAATCTCAATGACACAGTAGCACATTCCTTGACCTTCAAAGTCTAGACTTAACATAGGAATGCTCTCGTCTCTATTCGGAGAATTTTTTTTTCTATATATTTTAATATGTCGCCAAGCAAAGAAGCCATAATGGAAATTCTCCCTATTTGAAGCCTAGGGAAGGCCGAGCTTCGTACTGCGACTAGGATTAACGTTCAACCAAGGAGAAAGCATTCAGAAAGAAAATGAAGAAGAAACTCCTTTTGCTGAAGATCGTTTCCTTAGTAGTCCTTATAAGGACATATTTATCTTTCAGTCCCTTCATGGACAACATCATTTCTTTCAAGTCCCGTTTAGGGCAATTATGTACCTCTTTTAAAAATCATTGGAATGTTTTATCTAAATTTATTTATCAATGCATATGAACATAAAATATGAAATAATAACATTCCTTTTATAAGATCTACCATTATAATAAAATGGCAAAATCTAAAAAGGGCAGGACCTAGCCATGTGTCGTTTTAAGACAGGGCCAAGATGGTAGTTCCTTAATTAGATTCAGATCCTTATTAACATCTCAATTTAGGATTTTTCTGCGTTAAATATTAAAAAGAATCTTAAAGGTACAACCTAGCCTATATGTCATTTCAGACAAGGGCAAGATGGTAGAACCTATTCAAAAGATTCAAATCCTTGCTAACACCTGTAAACGTGTTAACATTCCTGGCAAATGCGATTCAATCACACAAATCATCCTCATACTGGATTCTCCCGAAATCCTTTCTTATTTGGTGAATTAAGCATCCATTAGGGATATAATGCTTACGGGCCGTATTCATTGTCATATAAGACAAAAGACAGTCGTAGCCTACAACTCCCTGTCAAGAAAAAGCATGAACAACATTCAAGCCTAAATACCTTGATTCTACAAAATCATGGTTTATAATTTAAAGTTGCCCTTGTGACTTGGCCTTTTGTGCCATAGTTATATTTCAATTAAATCTAGGATAATTATAATGAAAATCCTGAATAAAATAAATATGATTCCTTTCCTGCCAGTATACATATTAAAAGAAAGTCTTAAAAGGTATAACCTAGCTTGAATGTCATTAAAGACCTAGCTACGATGGTAAGACCTGTTTAAAAGAAATTCAGATCCTTGTTAACATCTGAAAACATGTTAACACTCCTGACAACAGTGATGCGATAAAATCACACTTGTCATCTTTATATTAGGATTTTTCCAAACCCCTTATTTAGCCTAAATGATCAATAGGAATCATGGTTAATAAACGTCGAACATGATGTACACATCAAAACATCCATTAGGATGAATACATTCGGGCAAAGATGTATACATGAAAAAGATAGTTTTATTTCATAACTTCTTGCCAAGACAATGAACTATGAAATTTTCCGATCCAAAGGAATCATCGATTATGTTTTAAAATTTCCCTAGTGACAAGGCATCAGTGCCATCAAAAAGTCCTTTGGAACAAGCCCTTGTGCTATATATAAAATGTCGGTATGACATTGACAGTCGTGACTTATGTCCCCTGTCTAATAGATATGAAGGATTATATTCCGTTAAAACGCCAAAGATGGTTTATTTAAAAACTTAGGCAAAACATAATCAAATAAATTTAATACTATCTATTTGCCTATATGGCTTATTTGTACCATGGCTATTTAATCATCAAATTCGACAATTCACCATATAATTAAACCAATTATTACCACTTGGTTTGTAGCCTTCAAAGCTTCACCATGGCCGACTCAATCGAAGCTCACAATCATCCAGTTGATCAGAATAATGATGCAAGACTGAACTTAACGGGCGCCGAGTTACAGGCTATATTAGATACAGCCGTAAACAAGGCCGTGGACCGAGCGTTAAAGGATCATAAGCGAAAATGCGATAATACCTTGTATAAGGGATTCAAAAAGGGTAAGACCGGTTCAAGCTATAACCAGTCCAAGCTAAAGGAGGCAAAACCCGAATGTAAAACCTGCGGGAAGAAGCTCTTCGGAAAATGTTTCTATGATCAGACCAGGGGATGTGTCATCTGTAAAGAGATGGATCACAAGACCCATGAATGCAAGGACTTGAAGGACAACCAGCAGTCAGGTGAAAAGACCAGATGCAAAACCTGTAGGAAATACCACCTCGGGAAATGCAGATTTAAACCTCAGCCTCTACCCTGTGGAATCTGCAAGTCCAAGAAGCATAAGATCTTGGATTGCAAGAAGTTGGAAGACGCAACCTGCTATGGTTGCAATGAAAAAGGGCTCATCAAGACAAATTGCCCAAATAAAACCAAGAAGCCTTGGGAGGCTAAGAAGACCAAAGCTGGAGACTCTCAAATGAATGCTCAAGAGGCCGTTCAGGATGACAATGCCACAATAGGTACTTTCCTTGTTAGTGACGTTCATGCTAGAGTATTATTTGATTCAGGTTCAGATAAGTCTTTCGTAGACAATAAATTCTGTAAATTATTAAATCTGCCTGTTAAGACTTTAAGCGTTCAGTATGAAGTAGAATTGGCCGATAGAACCTCGGAGACTGCTTCAGCAATATTAGATGGATGTTTTATATCCATTAGGAATTTTTCTTTTCCGCTGTCCTTGTTTCCGTTAAAATAGAGGGACTCGATATAGTGATAGGGATGGATTGGTCATTTTGTAACCAAGCCCATAATGTGTGTGATAAGGAGCAAGTAGTTATCAAAACTCCTTATGGCGAGCCTCTGACAATTCAAGGAGACACATGGTACGGATTGCCTAAGCACTTGTTGAATATGGTATGTAATACCAAAGATTCGGGTATGGAAAACTCAGAAGAGACAAACAACAGTCGCGATGCTGGAGATGCGACAAATGTTAATGGTGCATCCAATATGAACCTCAATGTTAATGGAGTTAATCTCCAAAACTGTAATTAATGCAGCTATTAGAAAGGCTATGGGAAAAGTCATGAAAAGGTTCAAGAAGCCAGATGCTGCTCGCTCTAAAACACATGTCGCTACTCATGGGAAGAGCTTTATTCATACTACAAATGCGAGGAATAACCCAAACAAAATCATATGTGGCAAGGAGCCCATTCTTTTTAGGATATACTTAAAAGTACTTCGTCTCTTGGAAGTCAAGAGACTTCAATAGTAAAAAGGGGCCATCGATTGCAGGAAATTGTTGAATGAAGTAAGTAGAAACCATTAAGTGTATCAGCGGTTATGCTGGAAAGGACACGGTGAGGTATACATCTCAGTCATTCGATGGCAATACCCTTGATTAGTGAGGACATTAATCAAGACCACAAGAAAGATCCTCTTATACAATATGGGATGGTCCAAGTTTTAAGAACCTTACTAGAAAAACCTATTATCCGCATCACAAAGTGGAAAAAGATGGAATAAGAATTTTCTGACTCTCGCCATAAAAGTTCTAGACTATCGACAGTATGTTGCAAATTTTAATTCATTGGCTGAGATAGTACCCTATTCCACTTACCCAAAAATCTAAGCTTAATGAAATAATTTTTGATGATTAGCATCGGAAATAAGAGGGCACATTAAGGTTTCAAAGTCTGCTTATTATAAATCCATTATGGATCTACCGCAGCTACTCACATTTTATAGATTAAGAAATAACCAGTCAAAGCTGAGTCTGCCCTAAAATTTGTCAAAGATTTTACAACTAAATTTAAAGGGATTAAGAATGGAGGCATTCCACCCTCCTGATGTATGATTAAAGGCAGTTCACATTAATAATAACACCAGATAAATCCCTTATTGCGACTTTATTGCTAGAAGTTACGTTTGGGTTCGGGTGTTGCTAAGTCTCTCATAAGACCATAAGCTTAGCAAACTTTTAGAAATTTTCCCGTAAGAACCCCATAAATTAAGTGTAAGGTAAAACTTACAGGAAAAATCATAAGAACCATATCTTCTGCTCCTATCAGAAACCTTCAGGTGTAGAATTTTAGAAGTATCCTCTCTCTAGAGGAAGTGCGTCAGCATATATAGTTGATATCTCTTTGATCTCTATCGATTACGAATACCAGACGGTATGATAAAAAGCGCCATATGAGGATTGGTGTATCTTAATATGTTCCATAGATTGCTTCCATGCCTGATCAGTATGGAGGTTTAATGCATGGGACCGCAAAGATATTCCGATGGTCATATGGTATTAAAGTCAGCCAATGGTATTCAAAGAAGATATCCAGAATGGAATTGTCCAAGTAAATGCCTCCGATTAAGGAATTCATGGACTCGTAACATAAATGTGTCACTCATTTGACACAAGCAAGGATGGATGAACTGGAGCCTGAGATTTGGAAAATCTCTGTAACCTCCTTGTATCTTGATTATCTTCTCCTAAGATTACCATGTTTACCTCCTGAGAGGCAAATAGAGTTAAGATTTATATCCCATTTAGGGTTGTATTATTATGAAACCTCCAAGACGGCTAGTACCATCATTGGAAGAATCGAAACCCTGATTAAGTTAGTTTTAAAATAGAGGTTCATATAGCCTAACTCAATATCCTGAGAATTTGGTATAGTTAATTATGAAAGACGGTTCATTTTGCTTATGCATTGATTACCGCAACCCTAATTAGGCAACAATTAAGAATTGCCATCAGCTGCCCAGGATCGTCGATTTGTTCGACTAACGGCAAGGATTAGCTATTCCTTAAGATTAGTTTTAAGCAGTGGTTGGAATAACCATCTCACCCTAAAATAAGCTTTTCTATATACCTTGTATAGATGAAGTTTTAAACATTTATTGTTGGACAAAAGATTGGTAAGTCCAATTATCAAGATCTGAAAGTTGCCTTGGAAACAATGAATAAGACCATACAAATCCATAATCATCTGTAAGTTGCCAGTATTCGGCAGAAAATCAAGGATTAATGAAAGTAGCAACCCTCCTAAGTTCTTGTTAAGAAATAAGGTTCAACAAAAGATATCACCCTGGAAGGGTGTACCAATTTGTTAATTATCAGGCTAGTTAAGCTCTGAATATATAGAATCATTCAAAGGAAATCGAATGTATCAAGATCACATAGCTTATAAACTAAAACCTATTTAAGGAGCTTAGCGGAGCTCGCAATGCATTACACACTAATGATTTAAGGATGTGTTTCGCCAATCAGTCGAGAAGCATTGTCACATAATGATATGCAGATTTATGATATGATGAGCAACCTATACTGATTAAAGATCGGCAGATTAAGAAGCTCCAAAAGGATACATGTACCTAATATAAACGTCACTTTGGGAGCTTGGAGAGACTCCAGATAGGCTATAGAAGTTAAGTCCATTATGCGACAAAAAGAACTTCCAGCATTTTAGCAAATCTCGAGGTCGAGATTTCTTTTAAGGGAGTGAGGATGTAACACCTCGTAAAAATCACGTCCAATGATGTATCGACACATATCATGAGCTTTAAACGTGTAAAAGATTACTTATGAAGGACTAAAGTTGACAAACAAAGAAAGTATGTGAATATTAAGGATTCAAAATGTCAACAACGGATAAATATGCCTTACAATAACCCTACACGATGTTTATACCCCTAAACGAATAAATTATGGATCATACGAAGCTAATTGTGGAAGAAAGTGAGAGATTGCAAACTACAGGGGTTAAACGTGTCAACATGTCTAAAGTATACCTCTGAGTGACCTTTTAGCAAACCCGAAGCTTTGTAACGATTAATTATGCTCATGAGAATAAATGATAAAAATTTCACAAGGTTTCGATAAAGTATGAGAAAGTTTGATAATATTCGTGTACGAGGGGTTAAAAGCGTCAACGAGGCAAAACTTGTGTTTTCGGTTATCGTTTAATGAAACCAGACCTATTGATGATTGGTTTTATCTCATGGATCATAGAAATATAAATTTCAAGGGTTAAAAGTGCCTAAAATGGAAAAAACTACGCATTAGAAAGTCCAGGGGGTGAAAGTGTCACTTTTTGAAACTTTTGGCTGGTCCCCCTACCTGCTGGCGTAGCGCCAGCACTGATGCCCTTTCCCGTGGCGCCACGCGACGGACTACCAGTATCAGCAAAGTCAGTTAAATGTGTCAGCTTGCATGTTTACGCGATTCAGCGAGTTTGCCACCCTCTAGCTCATTGAAACACGTCCCTAGACACTTGTTATCACCTCTGGAAGTTCCCTTAACACCTGGATCAATCTCCATGACTTCCTTTGGCTATATATAGAGCCATTGGTTGCACTTGTGAACTCACACTTTGAGCAATTCACTTGGAAAGCTTCCAAACCTTTGTTCTGAAGATTTCTGGAGCTCAAGGGCACTTCCCTAGCATTCTTAGTCGTGCATAGGACTTCAGTAAGTGTCCTTAACTTTCCTTATTCAGTTTAGCTTAGTTAATTAGCCTAAAGTCAAACCGTCGTAATTAAGATTTGACTTCGTCATTAATCTTAATTTGTCCAGTCAAATTTCAAATTGAAAGTACCTATGAGTTGGTAATTATGTGGGCAATAAACCCTTAAAAGGGCACCCTCTGATTCCCATTCTAACTAGGTCAATTGTCGGGTCAAAGTTAATTTTAAAAAGTCAACAGAAAGTGAATTTTCGCATAAACACATAATTAACAATATAGAAGCTATGAAACCTGTTTTATCACTCATATAACTTGGTAATTAATGTATGAACATGTCTAAGCATGTTCAACCCGACAATTTTTAGTTTAAGCTCGGTTCGGAACCGAAAGTCGCAAAAGTAGACTTTTGCTTTGACTTTCAGTTCTGACCCATTAGAGCATGTTTTAGAATTGCCTTAGAGCTCTATTAGGACCAGGTTATTGATTAGTGTAACCCTCTGAGGTTATACAACTTGGTTCATTTGTTATCCGATTCATATGCAAGTTTCCGTTATATGCCTAAATGTTAACCAATATGCCCTTTTGACTTTAAAACAAGAATTTTGAAAATGTGAGAGGACAATAATCTTTATTACTGATTTATAAACGTATCCCTAAATTTTCACATCAATTGGAGGTCTAGATTAAGAGTTATGGTCAATAGCGTAATTAGAAAGCTTTTTATTAATTAAACGGCGTAATTAGCATATAGCCTATCTAAACCCAATTTTGATACCAAACTTTTACCTACTGATGTAAAATAATATTTTGGGATTTTTGAAGATTTTTATTTATTTTTGGGCTGAGCATAACATAGGGTTATAGTTTTAATTCGGTAATTGTCGATTTTGCCCTTTTAGCCTATAAAATGAGTTTTACAAATCCTTTTGATACCAAATATTTTTCTACTGATTTTATATGATAAATAAAATATTTTGAGCCTTCTGGAATAATAAAAATATCAGCTTTACTTATAAAACCCGGAAATCACTTAAAACCGTCTTTTTACGCGTTTTAGACGCATAGTATGTATCAAAACTATTTTAAATATATAAGACTTGATACCTACTGATATTTTAAGTAAATTATTATACTTTAGCAGTAAGCAAAAATTTTAAACTCAGATTCCCTATTTTGACCTTTAAAGCCTATGTGAAATTACCAAAATGCCCCTACGGTGCATAGTTTAGTTATAAAAGTTAAATTTCACCTATATACCATACCCTACTGTTATGACTTATAAAAATAAGTATTTTTACTAAATACATCAGACCTGAAACTCAGATTTATATTTAAACTCTTTTATAACCTTTTAAATGACCAAAATACCCCTACGGGGCATAATTTGGGTTTAAATCTATTTTGGGCATAATGGAAGATATCTTACTGATGTCTCAACATATTTAAGACATATTAACCTAGGAAACCTGTATATGACTCATATGGTTACCCGTTAAGCATTTTTCGCATTCGGTTCGGTTTATGTAACTAGTTTGCATAAATTGACCGAAACGGGTCAAACCTTATCATTTTTGTCTCAAAATCTAGAATGTGTTTAGTTTACCCATATTACACAAGTCTCCAAACTTGTCGGGTCTAAATCACATTCTATTCCGGTATTCGCTTAATCGTGCGTTTGAATCGTATCTTCCTTTAAAACTAACTGGTCTAAGTTTAGGCTTAATTAAAGACCCGTTAGGAATCTAATAGGTTATTAAAAACCTTTGTTCCAGAATAGGAGACCCGGTAAAAGCTACGTGCACTTGCTATTTGTGATTATTACTTGCAAAGGTAAATACTTTTAACTTATTTTCCCTATACGGGCTTGGGGTACGGTATATAAAATACCGCTTGGTCGGGCATTGAATTTTTAATTGTATGAAGATTAATTTATTGAAATGTCCTATTAAAATTGTTTTGTTTGTTTAAAGCCTTTGGGGGATTAATGACCATGTCCCGGATATCCTTAGCATCATTTTACGAAATGGCCACGACCTAAGCACGGGGGGTAGGCGTACACCCGACAGTGCATAAATAAATAATAAGGTATAACCGCCGGTTACGGGAATAACTCGCCGCAGGAATATATCATGTGGTGTGTCTATTAATCTTTAACCCGGTGTCAATCCGGGCTACTGAACGTATAACGAACATGTAATTCTTTTACAAGTTTATATATAAATAATTATCCTAAGTTATAAAATGTTTTATGCCTTGTGCATTCAAATCAATTTTCTAAACATTTTCAAAATGAGTCAGTTAATTATATTTACCAGTGTAAACTGACGTATTTTCCCAAAAAGATTAAGTGCAGGTACTAATCGAAATAGGCTGGTATCTCCTTAGCATCAATAAGAGTCTCGCAAGCTTGGATGCATTTAAAGTCTGATGAACTATGTTTCCTTTTTATTTGATCCGCCTGTGGATCTGTTTCAACTATTTTGTGATACGTAATATTACAATTTATTCGGTTGAAATAAATCTATCTTTTGCTTCCGTTGTGCATTTAAAATTGTGTTGTTTGACTATGATGATATCAACTACGTCACGATACTCCCCACCGGGCCCACCGGTAATACGTGAAAATATCAGGGTGTGACACCCCGTGTGGGAATTGAACTCAAAACCTAATGGTTTCTAAGACTTATCTTATCTCTAAGATGCCACAAGACTATAATGTCATAGGCACTCACATAATTTTTTTCCTTCCCTCTCAAAAATATGTTTATCTCTCATATGTTCTCTGTCATAGTCACCTTCACATTCTTATTTTCAAGTGTTTTTAAACAAAAACTTTACCACAATCTCTCACCTCTGCCCCTCTCTCTCTTCTAAAAACATCTAACAAGCATCCTATTTGGGTTGCTATAAACTATTAGACCATGTGTAGTGGTTAACACCCCACCCTTGGGCGTTTTGCGCAATTTGGTAGCCCAGCCAGCATTATGGGGCGTTTTCTATAATGGGTGTAGTGGGGATGTGAGCATTATGTTAAAAGGGGTGTAAAAGAGAATTTAAATAAAAAAACCATTAAAATTTGTTATTGGCTAAACAAAGAACAAGGAACACAGTCATTGGTCAAAGTATCAAACCCTCCAGCCATTTCAGCGTGATTTAAAACACGCTGCCGGTGATTTTTTGAAAGAAAACGCCCAAACACGCCAGCGGGGGCGGTGGTGGTGACGGTGGCGTTTATCGGCATGTTTGGGGGGAGATACCGCCCAGTACGCTTGGTCTTAGGGGGTAGGGGTGGTCATCACTCAGTCACAACTTCCAATTAAGTTCCGTCATGTCATCAAACATTATTCCATCACAAGTGATTGATTTTAGTGAAAATGTCCATCACTTACCACACACCCATCTCCATTTAAAAATAACTCACCACTCAAACATCTAAAACGCGTGATAACTTTCACACGTTATAACATTGGGTGGCGGCAGTGTTTTGCTTTGTTCCACGCGTGATGACACATCCATCTAAGACCACCCCGGGTGGCCTTATTTTTTTTTTCTGGATAACCATTGCCGCCCATCAATCATTAAACTAATCATGTCAAATATTATATCAATTATTGACTATCAATGAACAACTTGCAACCAATCCAATCCCACACATCAAACTCGATCATCCTCATAACCCAATGGACACCACCACCGCCGGAAAACCTAGCAACGGCCACCGGTTGATATTATTACCGTTACCCTACCAAGGCCACGTAAGCCCTATGCTTCAACTGGCAAACATACTTCACTCCAAAGGCTTTTCAATCACCATCCTCCATACTCTTTTCAACTCCCCTAATTCCACCAACTACCCTCACTTCACTTTTCTACCCATTCCCGGTACCGGCGATGAGTTACACTCCCTCTTCGACCTGAAAAACATCTTACGTTTATTGAACTACATCAACACTGATCTCGTGGACCCGATTCGAGTATGTTTGAACCGGTTGATGTTGGAGGAGGATGGAGTTGCCTGCTTGATCACAGATGTTCATTGGTTTGGTACACAGAGTGTGGCTGATGACTTGAAACTTCCGAGGATTGTTCACCGGACTAGTAATATTTCGTCTTTTCGTTCGTTTGTGGCTCCTGTGCTCTTACGTGACAAGGGTTCTGTCCGGGGATGTGATGAAGGTTTGGTTACCTGTCTAACTTCCTATTTATTTTGGATGTTATTGATTAGGTATTATGAATAATTCTAGTAAATTGGGGGGTTTGTTTGTATTTAGATCAGGGTGCTACTTTCTACACCCCCTCTTACTTTTTACACCCCCTCCTCTCACATACTTACAGGTGGGGCCCGCGTGGGACCGGCAGTTTTCCTCTCACAATGGGGGTATAATCAGGAGGGAGGGGGGTGTGTTTAGAATCAGCCTTAGATCAACCCTGATGCGGTAATATAATTTCTGACGCGACATGAAAACATGTAAGGAATCTAACACTGGAGTTGAGGGGCTTTGTTTTAGAGCATGTTTGGCTAAGCTTTTCCAACCAACTTATTGACTTAATCAAAAAGCCAATAAGGAGTTTAGTGTTTGGCAAATGCAAAAGTCCTTTTCAAAATGACTTTTTGAGAAGGAGAAAAAGTCATTAAAAAGTTATTTTTGAAAAGTTAGAATGTTGTGACTTTTTGAACTAACTTATTGACTTATTAGCTTTTAGTCATTTTACATCAATAAGCTAAGCCAAACACTTTTTAGAAACAACTTATTGACTTATTGGCTTTTCCCACCCCATAAGCTAATCCAAACACTTTTTTTAAAAACTCATTTTCAAAAAGTCATAAGTCAATAAGTCCTTTTCCCAAAAGTCCTTTTTAACATAAATAAGCTTAGCCAAACATGCCCTTAGTATATAAAGTGTAAAGGGTTGAGGTCGGTTTGAGTTTAATCTTCAGGTATGGGTTAGTTTTTGTTAGAACTATAAATGCGTTTAGCTAAACGGATTGTATTGAGTTGCATTATATTTTTTTTAAATGTGTTTTAAGTCATAAGATACTCTAAAGTTTAATTTTAAAAGTGATAAAACAGTAATGCTACCTATAGAAACAAAATTCAGAACCAAACCACAATAACCTGTGATTTACTTTGAATAAAAATATACCAAATACAAAACACTTTTACAATTTTGTACCAAATTACCTGATTATAAATGCATAATTTGTAGGTGACTATTTTTTTAACAAAAAACTATAGTACAAACATACAAAAAACTTTTGGATGTTGACATCAAATTGTTGTGTTCATTACTTTCCCGAACAATACAGTTTGCCCGGACATGATTGTTAGACTTACACTTCAAAACAATGTATAATCTTAAAATAGATATAAAATATAATTATTAACAAAACGAGAACTCAGTTATAATACTAGTGCCCATAATCCAGTAATTTAATACATACCCATAGTATCACATTTATAACATTTGCTTGATAATCGTTTTGGTTTTACGTATTTACATAAGACGAATTTACATCGAGATAGTTGGTAAACGGGCAACAAGCTGCGCCTCTACCCCTATTTGGATAGCAAAACTAAGTCTTTTAAAAATTATGTCCATAGATCTCGTGATTATAACATTACTATGCATGACCCTTTGAACATAAGTTTTTTGAACCTTAGTTTTATGTATTCCTTTAGAAAAGAGGTTGTACACTTGTACCAATTACACGTCTAAAAACCAACTTAGGGCAAGAAGGTTGTACACTTGTACCAATTACACTCAAACCATAGAAAAAATAATAATCACAAGTATATGATAAATAGATGTTTTATCACACTAATTAGAAAATGTATTAAATAATAAAACAATATTAGATATTTGTTATAACATTACTATGCATGACCCTTTGAACATAAGTTTTTTGAACCTTAGTTTTATGTATTCCTTTAGAAAAGAGGTTGTACACTTGTACCAATTACACGTCTAAAAACCAACTTAGGGCAAGAAGGTTGTACACTTGTACCAATTACACTCAAACCATAGAAAAAATAATAATCACAAGTATATGATAAATAGATGTTTTATCACACTAATTAGAAAATGTATTAAATAATAAAACAATATTAGATATTTGTTATAACATTATAAATGTATTCTATTTGTAGAAGTAAAGTCAGAAGCATCAGTTTCTAGGCTTGAACCACTCAAAGTTAAAGACTTGCCAAAGTTCCTTCCTAATGACCCTGAAGGTAAATACAAGATGTTAGAACTCACGGTCAAAGGAATCAAGCAAGCACGAGCACTAATATGGAACACATTCAAAGAACTAGAAGAACATGAACTTGAAGCTCTTAGCCAAGATTTCCCAAACCCACATTTCCTAATAGGACCATTTCACAAGTTTTTTCCAGCATCATCAAGCAGCCTCCTAACACAAGACCAATCATCTTTCTCGTGGTTAGACAAACACCCACCCAACTCCGTGTTATATGTTAGTTTTGGTAGTCTAGTTAGGGTTGAGGAATCACAGTTTTTGGAAATTGCATGGGGTTTGGCTAATAGCAAGCAACCATTTTTATGGGTTGTCAGACCAGGGTCCGTGGAAGGGTCAGAGTGGCTCGAACGTTTACCAGACGGGTTTTTGGAGAGAATCGTAGAAGGAAGAGGGTATATTGTTAAATGGGCTCCACAACAAGACGTATTAGCTCATCCTGCAACAGGTGGTTTCTGGACTCATGGCGGGTGGAATTCAACCCTTGAAAGTATTTGTGAAGGGGTTCCAATGATCTGTTCACCATCTTTTGGTGATCAACTCCTAAATGCAAGATATGTAAATGATGTATGGAAGATTGGTGTGAAGTTGGAAAATGGTTTTGAAAGGGGAGAGATTCAAAGTGCAATAAAGAAAGTTATGGCAGATGAGGAAGGGTTAGAATTTAGAAACAAAATTATAAATATCAAAGGAAAAGTAAACCTTTGTCTAAAGAAAGGTGGTTCATCATATTCATCACTTGACGATTTGGTTAACTACATTTTGTCATTTTAGCCGATGAAAAATTATAAGCCCATAAGAGTTTTAAAGTTACCATATGGGTATGGATATATATATAATGTTGATATAAGTTAGGACTATAATAATGAGAAAGTGAATGCTTTTATAAACTCAATGACTCAAGGAATAATAGTCTTCATTTTTTTAACACAATATGGTTGGGGTATTCTTGCCAAAGTGTATTATTTCTAATAATGATGATTAAAAATGTTAGAACCACCACAATAACCAGTTTGAATCATTATATTGATCATCAGAGTATAAAGATGGGTGTTTGTGTATGAAATGAACAAATAATCATAGATGGATCATAAGAATGTAGCAATAGAAGAAGAATAAGAATCATCAATAGGTTGACATTGGGCCAGAAACTTCTGTCCATTTGATTTGTGTAACACCCATTTAATTAGATACCCATGGATCTTATTTCCATGTGCTAATGACTTTTAATTTTGCTACTACTCAAATTCATAGTGGCAAGTGTTTGCTACTGATCATCATTAGTTTGCCACTACTGTGCTTTGTAGTTGGATGCCATTTTTGCTACTGGTAATTTGCTACTGAACAATATCTCATTCACAATAGTTAGCCTAAGCAGTTGTATATGTTTGTCACCATTGCTTACAATCAGCTTCTTTAGCAATAGTTGAACTGAAATAATACTGCTTTGATAATTTGTCACTCAATTCATCAACTGAGCTTGTTGGTCAAGATTTTCAGCATGCACATGGATATCTGTCACACCCCGACCAAAGGTCGAACGTTTTACCATTGATAGCAAACTTGCACAAAGAAGTAACAAATAATATTATTGATGTCTTCACATTTACCAATCTGAATACAATACAATTAAAAAGTTAAAGAACTGAATAAATAACAAATAATAAAAGTACAACATAAATTGCAGGGATGAATCATGTCATTCGTCGTGGCATACTGGCATTTGTCGACGCATTCTCTAAATGAAAAGTCCAAGAGTCGGAGCAAATCTCTACCAAATGTCGTCTAATAATCCACAAGCACAAACCTAAGTTTCTCTTCCCTAATCTCATCCAATTAATTCTAATACAATCCAAAAGCGAGTACCTGAACACACGCTTAAAAATATTTTTGCGTCAACAATAATGTTGGTGAGTCCATGTGTTTTGTGTAGTGGGCCCGGAAATAAATGTACCCCATCATATGTAAATAAGTTTCAAATATCAGGAGCATGGTGTAAATAACAAGTCGACAATCAATCCTATACCTAGCATCATGATCAACCGTGCCCAGGTATTCTAGTGAACCCATACTCTTTATTGTCATGAATATTCTACCTATACTATGCTACATAAGTCTTGTATTTGTCCAAAATACATGACACATACGGTCCGTAGACCTCGGTGGAGTGGTTTTTGTGTCTGACTCGAGCCACCATGTGTGCGAGACTCCTCAAGTAGTACTACCCACATATTTGGTCGGCTCTAATCCATAGAATTAATGATGTCTAGTGCGTGTAGAATGATCGTGTACTAGTGGGACCTTCACAATCCGCTTTCATTAACGGAAGATCCATTTTGGATGGTCCGTTAATTGTTAGCGAAATAATTTCTTGGGCAACAAACAAAAAGGAAATGTTTATTTTTAAAGTAGATTTCAAAAAGGCATACGATTCGGTGAATTGGAAATTTTTATTGTCAAACTTAAAGGCAATGAACTTTTCTTTGCTTTGGAGGAAATGGGTGGTTGCAAGTATTAAGTCCGGTCGATCTTCCATATTGGTAAACGGATCACCAACTATGGAATTTCAACCATGAGAGGGTTGAGGCAAGGTGACCCACTTTCACCGTTTTTTTTATTCTTGCTCTAGAAGCGTTGGATGTGGTCATGCAAAAAGCAATTAAAAATGGGATCATAGATGGTATTACGATCACAAATGGGGGTCCGGTTATATCGCATCTGTGCTATGCCAATGACGTCATATTCATGGGCATGTGGTCTGAAAAAAACATTAACAATCTTCATCAGATTCTTAGATGTTTTTACATGTGCTCCGGCTTAAAGGTTAATTTGGTAAAAAGTAACTTGATGGGAATAGGGGTTGATGAACAAAGGGTGTCAAACTTGGCAACTTGGATGAAATGCAAAGTGGGAAGTATACCGTTCACATTTCTCGGTTTGCCGATTGGTGCGAATATGAAGAAAGTAAAGCATTGGAAGCGAATTGTAGATAAGTTCAATATAAAGTTATCAAGTTGGAAGGCGAAATGGCTTTCGTTTGCCGGAAGAGTAACATTTGCTAATTATTATTTTTCATTATTTAAAGCTCCTAAAAAGGTTATACATGACCTCGAAGCAATTAGGCGAGATTTCGTGTGGAGTAAGGGCGGAAGATACAAAATGAGGTGGATAGTGTGGAAAAAATTAGTGATCTCAAAGAAATATGGAGGTGTAGGTATTGGAGACATTTGAAGTGCAAACTTGGCTTCCTAGCCAAGTGGTGGTGGAAGACTAAAGAGCAACCGTCGTCGACATGGGTGAAAGTTATAAACGCTATACATGTAAAGAAAAGAATGCATCAATCTTTACATTGTAATAATAGATACCCGGAATTTGGAAGGATATAATGGGAATTGAGAAGGAGTTTAGTGACATGAGTTTATCTCTAAAATCAAACTTGGTGTCATTGGTTGGAAACAGAGAGCATTATTTGCAAAATCAAAATTCAAAGTGGCAACAGTGGCTAGTTGTGTGAGTGGTAGTGGGCTGGATACACGTTGGGGTTGGGAGTGGAGTACTGGACCGAATGGAGATGAGGAACAGGCTCAGCTCTCTGTTTTGATGCATGATCTTTACAATTTCAAGGATAGTTTTGTGACTATTTTTTGGTATGATCTATGGCTTGGAAATCAACATCTCAAGGATAGATTCCCCACATTATTTGCAAAATCAAAATTCAAAGTGGCAACAGTGGCTATTTGTGTGAGTGGTAGTGGGCTGGATACACGTTGGGGTTGGGAGTGGAGTACTGGACCGAATGGAGATGAGGAACGGGCTCAGCTCTCTGTTTTGATGCATGATCTTTCAATTTCAAGTTAAAAGATATTCAAGATGTGTGGAGATGGAAAACTAACATTGAAGAAAATTTAATAGTGGAGAAAATTTGAGATGTGATAACGAAATCTTATGTATTTTTGTTGGAGGACGTAGAGTGGCCATACTGGAATAATTGGGTGTCGCCTAAGGTTACTTATTTTTTTTGGAGGGCCGTAAGGAATACGATTGCAGTAAAGGAAACGTGGGGTGTCGATCCTTGATATAACCTGCCCGAGATGTGGAATTGAAGAAGAAATGGTTGAACATACTTTGGTAACTTGTATATTAGCGAAAATGGTATGGTGGAACGTAATGGTGTGGCTGAAACTTCTAAGCAATTACATCGAATCTTGTGAAGGTGTGCCAAGCATGGTATCCATTGTAAACGGGTCACAGATGTGGAAGAAAACGATTGGTGCAATCCTCCAAATTACAATGTGGTAGATTTGGAAGTAAGAAACAAGAAGGAGTTCAATAATAATGCCATCCCGGTTACTAAAATGGTGGAAAAAATAAAAGCTCTATCGTTTTTATGGATCAAAGCAAGGTCGAAGAAGGACTTATCATGGGAGAGATGGGCAAATGCGGCAGAGAGAAGAGAAAGGTGAGCAGGGAGGAGGGAGGTGGCGACTAGGGTGGAGGAGAGGTGGTGGAGGAGAAGGTGTGCTAGGGTTTGTGTGTTTTTTTGGGTTCAGGATGAATTGAAACACAAGAAGACGTGAGAAGATGACATCCCAAGTCTGCACCAAAAAGAGGACGCGCAGACATACGAAAGGTCTTCGAGAAAACAAACAGACTGCAGATCCAAACGTCTGTGCGTGGTCTGCGTCGCGCAGACAAAAGAGGCCAGGAACCTCTTCTTTGAAAAAAACAAACAACACCTTCGTGTTAAAGGGTGGGAGTGTTAAAATATGTTAATATTCGTAACACGGGAACCAATTGTGAGTGTAGCAGCATCTACATCTATGTGTAATTTATTAAATCAATAGATTTATAAGAAATACTTTCTTTATAAAGCCAGAGATTTTAAACTAATTTCTAAATGTATATATGCTAAGGCTAGGCGGTGTAGGGGTCGGCTTGGGCTCGGCCTTCCCCGTCGCCGCCTCCAACACCGTGCCCCCCCCCCTCTTCGTCATGCAAGTCCATCTTCAGGCGTTGAAGACGTCCACTAAAGGACAAAAAAGGGGACCGTTGGCTAGTTGAACGTTTCAAAAGAAAAAAAAAACAAATTAAATGTAATGGCAATTTTTTTTTAAAAAACCCCAAAATTCATTAATTTTTTTTTTATAAATAAACCCCCACCCCCTATTTTTTACCCACTTCAACCCCATCTCTCTCTCAACTTTCATGCTTTTATAAAAATTAGCCATGTCTTCATCTTCTTCTTCAACGTGGTATTCGTCATCTTCGGGTGAAAACGAAGCATTTTTTGCAAACGTCATTATATACGCAGCTAAGATGTCGCAACCCCCGCCCCCTATCTATCCCGGGAACGGGCGGTCGCGAGACCAGTTGTGGTGGTATCATTTTTGTTTATCATTATTAAATTTGGCAGCGGAAATTTCATCAGGACCGTAGTTAGGAAATGTTTATCAGAGTAAAACCACCATATTTTTATATTAATAAACACATGGGTAAAACCCAAGTTTCTTATTACAACACATTTATAGGGATGAACCCTATTTTATTGAATTTAAAACATCGTCTTTTAGGTAACTTTTATAGCCACATTTTTCCAAGCCGTCAGTGCTCTCCTGCTGGCTTTCTTCTAATTGGCTTTTACATTTTGTTACCTGAAACGCGTTTTAAAAACATTTGTCAGTGGGAAATACTGGTGAGTGAATCCCAGTTTAATCAAGAAACATCTTATCTTTAACAGTATTGAGAGCAATCACATTGTTTATTTCTACACAATTACTCCTTCAGTATTGTCAATCCTGACTGGTGGGTCATATTACACATTGGCTAACTCGTTGTCCAATGGTAACGTGTTCCACATTTTGTATACAAAACCCCAACATACCGGCAGTAATTGAAGAACTACAAAGACTCAATCACTGCTTAATAGCATTGTAAAACATTTAAGGTTTTGTAAAAACAATTTACAAAAAGGAGATTACTCACATTGCTGACTTAGGTTTTCTGTAAGGGTTTCCTGGTGATAATCTATAATTTACACAATGTACACGCGTTAGTAAAATAACCCTTTTATTTACATTAGTAATACCCTCCCCGAGACGGCATTCCAACGACTATATCGGGCAGAACCTCGACAGCCGTTACGGAACCCTGGATCGATCGGGCAGCGTATCTAATACGTAACCGGGGTTATAATACTTACATTGGGGCAGAACTTCGTTAATTAGGGGGATATAATACCCGTATATTATGCCTACTTCTCAGAAATTCGTTTAGAAAGAAAAGAATTGAGCGACGGAAAACGAAATCCCGATGCTTTCTTATATAGGGCTGATTTCTGAGTCTCTCGCGGCCCGCGTAAGATTAGGCTTAGGCCTACGCGGCCCGCGTAATAGGGGGTGCTAGGCGTAGGTGATCCGGGTCATGACTAGGTTCAACACGTTGCTTGACACGTGTCAACACCGGGGCTCACCTGACCCTAGAGTTGTCGTGGCCCGCGTAAGCTCAAGAGATGGCTTACGCGCCCCGCGTAAACTTCATTTTTCTTAATTTTTTTATTATTTTTAATGACATTTCATATTTTGGATCGGTTTTCACATACGGGGTGTATTTAGAGACATATAGGGGTATTTTAAAATATATTAGGGTGTCAGAAAAATTTCAGGAGGGTTGTTATATCAGATGTCCGTGGAGGAGGATGAAGAGTCTGAAACGTCGTCTCAACAGCAAACTAGGAGAGTCGCCTTAAACCCAGACCGAGAAGGGATCTTAGTTTTTTTAGAGTCTTTTTATTTAAATTTAATTATGAATTTAAAATAATTTTCATTTTTAATATATAGCTGCCCATGACAATTTAGTGGCTGATTATTTTGTCGACACCCCTGTGTACACGGACGAGATGTTTCGACGTCGGTTCCAAATGAGTCGTCCACTTTTTTTACGTATCGCAGACAACTTGGCCCAGTCTGATCCGTTTTTCACATTGCGATACGACGCTAAAGGCCAAAGGGGATTCACTACTTTACAAAAATGTACGTCGGCCATTCTCCAACTGGCATATGGGTACGCACTCGATTCGTTGGACGAGTATTTAAGGATGTCCGAAAGAACCGCACGTGAATGTTTGCACAGGTTTTGCGAATGGGTCATGAAATTATATAGCAAGAAATACCTGCAGAAACCAAACGCAAACGACGTTCAAAAATTTTATCAAGCACACGAACAAAGACATGGTTTTCCAGGAATGTTTGGGAGCATTGATTGCATGCACTAGCCGTGGTAGAACTACCCTACTGCCTGGCAAGGTCAGTATACTCGGGGAGATCATGGTCATCCAACTATAGTTCTAGAGGCTCTTGCGCCACAGGATCTCTGGATCTGACATGCTTTTTTTGGTCTACCTGGTTCACTTAATGACCTTAACATCATCTACCAGTCACAGATATTTGACGATGTAGTGGCATGAACAGGTCCAGACACCAGTTTTACAGTTTCGGGGGTGGAATACAGGCGGGGTTACTACCTTGCGGATGGAATATACCCAACGTACTCTACAATCATTAAAACTATTCCGCACCCGACAGACGGTAAAAGAAAGAAATTTGCGAAGTTTCAAGAGGGTGCGAGAAAAGATATTGAACGGTGTTTTGGGGTTCTACAAAAATGGCATATCATTGAACATCCAGCACGTTCTGCTACACCAAAGAGGTTGCGATACATTATGTACGATTGTATCTTGCTGCATAACATGATCATAGAAGACGAAGGTAGAGCGATTTGTGAGTACGACGAAAACGCGTCTAACGAGAATTATGTTCCAGTTAGTTTGGAACAACAAGATTTAAACGGATTCTCTCTACGTAACGAGTACACACATCAAAACCTACAAGCGAACTTGGTGGAGTACATTTGGAACAACGCACAAAATGAACCTAACGACCACATGCCGGATGAAGACTAGTAGTTTTTAATATATTTTTTTAAGACTAGTAGTTTTTTATAATATTATGTAATTTTAGTTTATGTTAATTTTAGTTTTATGTAATATTTGGTTAATAATATTATGTAACTAGTAAGATTCCCCGCGCGTTGCAGCGGGAATTCAGTCGACATCGGTTTAATTCCTTACGATACTGATACGGTACCCAACACTCGGTATAGCAATAGAAAGAGTCATTATATGCCCAAAACGATGACGATACGTGTTTTACATTGATCAAAATTATAAAAAAACGAATATTACTAACAATTCACATTGTATTGATACCGATATTGATGTTGTTCGGGCGGAGATATCAATATTGTTGAGACGGTATTAGTTTGGTTTGTCATTGTCCCTGTACCATACCCACACTCGCTAAAACTTACGATCCCAATAACACTTTGTTGTGAATAAAACTTCATTTTCAATGAGATATATATTTAGATAAAAATAAGAACGTCGAAATCTGTGTATTAGTAACGGTTCTAATAGTACCGACACCAACATCGATATTGTTTAGTCGAAATCCACATGGAATCGATATTCTTGGTAAGGTATCAGTTTCGTTCGTCACGGTATAATACTAACACTCGCAATAGCTTACGATATAAGAGAGATACTCTATTGCGTATCTTACTTCGTTTTCAACGAAAGCTGTGAAAAAACCATAAAAACCAATAAATATATTGTAAAAAAATAACATTCGTAATTACAACTTAACTTGGAATTTTAAATATAAGTATAAATATGTTAGATGGAGTTTAAGAAATAATAAAAGAAATTTTAGAAGGGTTAGCATATGGATATGATATAACTTTATAGAGCAAATTACTTATTTAAACTGAAATTTAAAATAAGACAAAAACAAAAAAATGGGAAAAGATTGCCTAGCTAGCAGGAATCGAACACAAAAACTTAGTTTTCACTGAAAAATCATAACAAACCGAGCTAGTGTGAATTTCAAAATTCATTCGGAAAGAATTAAAAGCATTTTTATTTTAAATATTATTACAGCTAATGCACAAATTTATGACTTTAAAAGCATTTTAATATGATAACAATATAATTACTATACATCTCCTTTGTAATTGTAAGGATATATAATGTTTGGTTTTTAATATTTATGATTTTATTTTTACATCTTATTTAATAAATGTTAGAAAGTAGATAAATTTTAAAAAAAATAAGATGGTGGGGTAGGCTCATCCTCCATCTCCAATGTTTCTATCTTGAAGGGGCATCCTCTAAGGAATATGATGTGATACTAACGTGACAGATCATCTTCTAAGAGAGGACTATCACCATACTGCATAGCCTAGTGATTAAGATGGAAAAGAATTAGATAGTGAATGCCACTTGGCATCAACCTAATTTTCTGATTCTCTACAGTCAATCAAATAATGGTACAATAGATGCCACTAGTAATAATTAAAATTTAATAAGAAATATTTAACATTAAATGTTATAAGATTAAGCGAGTTAATTACACAGATGACCCATGTGTTTTGCACATATTGCAACGTTGGTCCCAAAACTTTAAATTTAACATTAAATGTTATAAGATTAAGCGAGTTAATTACACAGATGACCCATGTGTTTTGCACATATTGCAACGTTGGTCCCCAAAACTTTAAAATTACGCATATGCTCTTGTTCATGATGGTATGCATTTTACAACTGTGATGGTCCCTAACGTGGATGGACAGTAAATTTCCCCGTTATGGGTGTGAAGTGTCTCTTTTATCCTTATGCTAACTAACAAAACAATTAAAAATTTTAAAACCCATTTTTTATTAATATTCAAACAACTAGTTAAATTTCCGTCCGCGCGTTGCGGCAGGGACCCAATGACTGCAAAACGGTTGTCAGTAACGGCAAGCAGATACCGAATATCAAAACATAAATAAAAATGTCGTGAAAATGATAGTCAATCCGTCCTAAAAAAAGCGATTTTAAATTAACTAATATATAATAATAGGACCCACACGTCCTACACGTTGGAAATTCGGTTGTTTTCAGTTCAGTTATTACGGTGCTAACACGTTAAAATATGGATGAGCTCGGTACCTGTAACGGCACCGAAAGTACCGATCCGGAAAATCATCGAAATTAGGTACCGGCACCGAAAATGCTCGGTACAATACGGTATGGTATTTGAAGGTAAAAATCAATAAATATAGGTATGGTGCTAGACCGGTGTCGAACCGAAAGTAAGGATTCTGAAAACACCAAAAGGTGGGTACCAAATTGGTACCGAAAATGATTTGGTATAGTAAATTTGGTACCGATACGATACCGGTTTGATTACAGGATTTGATACGATTTTCTCATCAATAATATAAATATCCAACTTAATTTTACATGCTACAGTTCATTTATTATGTAAAAAGACAAAAAATAAAGCAAAATAAGTTGTTGTGTATATAAAACCTCATTCAAACGAAATACAGTTTACTTACTGTGTGTATGAAAAGTAATCTAAACTATGCAATTACTTGCATTGCTACGTTGCTACAGGATTTGATGAGCTCGGTACCAACGGGTACCGAAAATACCGTTACCAAAATCCCCAAAAATGGGTACCGGTACCGAATATACCTGTTACAGTACGGCTTTATACGGTCGGTACTGGTACAACACCGGTATTTGAGGGTAAAACCCGATGAATACCGGTGCCGAACGAATACCGAAAATACACTCAGTTTAGTAAATTTGATACCGGTACCCAATACTATTCATTCATTTCTATATTTATTAATTTTCATTAAAGACTCTTTTTAATATTTATTTTTTGTTACTGTTCAGTCCCTTCTGTTTTTAATATATAGGTTAATTCGATACCGACTTTTGGTGTTTTCTGTACCAGGCTGGTGTCGATTTTTATCTTTATATACCGATAACCGTACTGGTATTTTCGATACCAGTACCGGTTGACAAAAGCTTATCTAACTTTTTCTAAAGACAATTTCTAGTTTTGTACTCTTCAATTTGTACTGTTCAAAACATTCGATTTTTAATATATAGGACAATTATATTACACTTAGGGTGAAGGGAGTGGTGCGGTAAAGTGATCGGCAAACCGGTTTGCCGAGCGGCAACACCGGCGCCGTCCCTTTTTCCCGCGCGGCAATATTGTGAATCCGGTGAACCTTTCCCGCGCGGCATTCTTGGAATATGCAGACAAAAAGTATGACTTTAAGACATTTAAAAAAAAAAAAAAAAAAAGTTTACCACTTTCAAGTGTCTACACCACTGCCAACGCTTTTCACCAAAGTTTAAACTTTTTACCCTCTCTGACGTGGCACACTCTGATTGGTTCATTTTAAAGTTTGCCACTTTCACCTGTTTAACCACTCCCTTCACCCTTAAAATATCCGCCCCCAACTTCCACTTCTCCCACCTTAGGGTGTAGGGAGTGGTTAAACACTTTGAGTGGCAAACCAAAAAACCGACCAATCAGAGCGCGCCATGTCAATCAGTCAAAAGTGTTTAAACTTTGGTGAAAAGTGTTGGCAATGGTTTAGACACTTGGTAAAGTGGTAAACTATTTAAAAAAAAAAGAAAAAAGTGTGATTGGTTGAGATGGCATGGACCCCACCACACACCCCTACTCTCTCCCCTCTCCTCCCCTCTTCCCGAATCGGTGTTACCTCACCGATTTACCTCCCCAAATCGGTAAAACAATTCGGCAAAAAAGGTGGGCATTGGTTCAGACATCGGCACCGATGCTTTTGCCGACACCACTCCGCACGCCCTTACTGATCAAAATCGCATGCCAACACAATCTCCAGCGAGAGTCAAAATAACACACTAATGTCAGATTTAAACTCATGTTGCTGTTGATTTTGTAACTAGGGTTCAATTTAGAAATCTAACGACTGTTAGAAATAGGAACCATCTTGTTAATTAAAGGCATTTGTGAAATTTGTACCATCTTGTTAATTAAAGGCATTTGTACAATTTGTACATATCACATGAACTATTTGTGTAATCAACGGAGATGTAAATTACTAAATTTGATTAGTGAGTCTTGTAAATTGTTTCAGTATGAAAAAAACATCGGTTCTAATCCGCGGGGACTGAATTGTGATTGGTGATTCGACAGGGGTTAATCTTTAATCTCTTCGTAGATCAAATAGCCGATGAAGTCTGGAGAGCAAATCTGCTAAACAAAGCACCGTGAGCTTATTACGAGAAAGAGAGGTGGGGGTTCTTCTCATAATCACCATTTGACGTGAGAATAAGTAATCGCTTTAAGGGGAGTAAAACAAAGTGTGTGTTAAGAGTGAGAGAGTGAGAAGTTAGATCCTTAAAGTTGTGATCGAAGTTTGGTAATTATAGCCGAAGGGTTTGGAGAAGGAGATGGGATGATGGGCCTTGGGCTAGACGTCTCCAACGAGGAATACCCTCTTGGTCCCCTCTGACAGGACATGTAATGTTTGCGGAGGTGGGTGGACGTTGGTGCACCGCGATTGGTGACACGTCGTCTGTCAAGTGTACTTGTTGTCGAGTCTGTCATCAGCTGTTGGAGATCATGGAGCAGTGAATGGCGTACGCTGACTGGCTATACGTCACTGTCCATTTGTCATGCTTGTCTCCTACACGATTGTTCATAGTGGGAATTGTCTGAGTAGAGCCTGACGTACGCTAGTTGGCCACGGCTGCTGCCACTTGTACTGGTTGTACTTTCATGAGTTGTCAAGGCCGTGAGTATGCGGATAAATCCCGTGCTGGAACCTTGGAACTAGCTGAGTGTTTTGGAAGTAAGTGTGGTTATGGCCTGGTGCGCACATGGCTTGCGCGCCATTTAGGACCACACCCCTTCATAGTGTTTAGTCAATCATTAAATATGACTTTTTTAAAATATATATTATTCACAACGCCAACCTCTCAATTAGAGACGACAACAAACAATTACATCAAATTGAAAGAACACCAATCATCCTAAGAAGTGGGCCTATTTTTAAACCTATTTTTGTAGTACAAGTACCTATGTGATTTTGTGTTATGTAAATTCTTCTCTTTACTCACATTCACATTGTCAAATCTTCTCTTGTTTGTCTCTGGCTTTCTAAATATATTAACAAGCCACCATTAAATTATAATACCTTTAAACGCCACTTTAGACTCCTTCTCAAGATTGACTAAATCAAAGATTTCACTAATGTCGAATAGGACTATATCATCTCTTTTCCTTTAGTGAATTGGTAATTTTTTCTTATACTATTGGGCCCACTAAATCTGGCTTGCTCCGAATTTAAACAGTTGATATACATGACTCATGTATGTATTTTTCTTTATATTTAGAAAAAAGAATATTCAATTAAAAATTGGTCATATCAACTAGGGCCGTTTATGAGTCGAACTGAACCGATCGGATCTTTGCTCATGCTCAATTCGTTTATAAACCGAACCGACCCGAGCTTGTTTTCAACCGAGCCAAAGTCGAACGAGCGCCTTTTATCCGAGTATTTTTCGAGTGAGTATCGAGCGTCGTAGAACAAATAGGAAAGTGACGACAGGGGTGTTAATTTTAGAATAAAGTGTAGTTTCTGTCCCTAAGGTTTCATCAACTTAGAAGACAAGTATAAATTAAAAAATAACAAGGAATAGAAAAAAAAACTCTCAATTGGTTCTACCGAGATATCATCTGAGCGGAAAGATGAATCTTCAATCAATTGAAGCAAACCCTTGTTTTAATGGAAGTTTGAAATCGAATGAGCCTATTGAAGCAAGACACCTGGGAGTTGTCGTCTTGGCGATGGAGAATTCGAATAATGATGGTTGATTTAGGGTTTTAATTAGGATTGTGTACTTCTGAGTTGAATGGCAGGTTGACACTTGAGTATCGATCGAAGCTTCACATTTCATCATTTTAACATTTTGACTCAACTACTCAAATGGACAATGCACTATTGGTATCGGCCTTCAATTCTATATTTAAATGGGCTCTATTTGATCTTGGATCAAACATTATAAATGTCCATATCTGGTTGTGTTCACATTGGTTCTTATGGTTCTCGCAATAAAAGGTTATATATATATATATATATATATATATATATATATATATATTAAATAATGAACCGAGCTCAACTGAACTGAGCGGACCTTTGCTCATGCTTGGTTCACCGAGTTGATCCGAACCAAGCGTCTTTTTTAATCAAACCGAACTAAACGAGCAAATTCCAAACAATTCTCGATCGAGCATCTAACGTGTTTCGAGTGCCAAACAATTTGAATAGCACTAATATTAACGGTGTATGGTTCACCGTATCAAATACCTTAACCCTTTGAAGTTAAAAGAAAAAAAAAAAAAAAACTTTTTGTTTCTTATTTTGCTTGTGGACAGAGAAAAGACACTTGTCACTTCATTAATTTGGAATGAGTTGAATGACAAATAGAAATTGGCTACTACAAAGAAAAACATTGGAAGTAGGAACTTAACCTCGAGATTATTATGGAAAACGTTGATAATGGCACGGGTGTTTATAATAATCCTAACTTTACTTTTAACTATAAAATCATGTTTGATACAACTCTTAATATTCGTTGTCTATGCGTCATGTAATTACCTATTGGTTGTCTATGCGTCATGTAATTACCTATTGGGTATTGTGGGGTAAGATCAAATAAAAAGTTTATTTTGTATAAGTAGAATGAGAAGGAATCTTAACCATTCATTTTTCAAATCAATGGTTAAGATGAGAGTGTAGGAGAAATGAGGAGTGCAAGAGTATCTTGAGAAAATCCTATTTATAGACTTTCTCTCTCCACATGCAAGGCACATGCATATTTCACCCCCATTTTTTAAACGTTCATAACTTTTTTATACGACATTATTTTTTCATAAAAAAATTCACCATAAAATCAAGCGTCTTTTTATCTTTAATTTGAGTATCATATTGCTATATAAAATACGAAGACTAAAAAAACCCACTAAAATGTGTTGTATTTTTATGTTGTATAACATTTATTTTGCTGAATTTTTGTACTATACTTTTGTGCTAAATTTTTTGTGCTGAATTTTTTTGTCTTAAATTTTTTTTCTCAATTTTTGTGCTGGATTTTTTTTGTACTACATTTTTAGCTGAATTTTTTCGTGCTATATTTTTTTGTACTAGATTTTTTTGTTCTACATTTTTTGTGCTATATTTTTTTAGTAGATTTTTGTGTGCTAGATTTTTTTGTACTAGATTTTTTGTGCTAGATTTTTTTGTACTAGATTTTTTTTGTTGTATTTTTAAAAAACAAAAGGGTTGCCCCATGTCATTTTCACTCCTATTTATAAGGACCAAAATGCCCTTCATTCCTACTTATTAGGAGTGACACATGTCATCATCACAATCCTTCTTAGGCTACTTAGGCAAAATCCACTTTTAGTGTATCCTTCCCCGGGTATTGTGTATACCGTTTACTTAGCATTTAAGTAGTGAGTATTGTATATACCATTTAGTTTGTTAAAAAATACTTCTTCATATTTCTAAAGGAGTGTGATAAATATACCCAACATATGAATTAATATATCAAATTAGTCAAACTTGATAATGATTAAGTACTTTAATACATTATTTTATTATAAAGTTAAAAGTAATAATTATATTTTTTATATTATTTTATTTTATAATACTTTTTTTGCTTTTTTATATTTTGTTATACTATTATTAGTATTAATATTAATATCAATATTACTAAATAAATAATCAAGACACTTTATATAAACACGAAAGTGAAAAGGTTCATTATAAATAAATAAATAACGAGTCTCTAATAAAAAAGTAAACGTGCAAATATTAAAACAATTAATTACCTAGATCGATAAAACCACTTTCACGACGATAAAGTTGAGTATATAATTCTACACGCCACCTATGCATTGTCTTCCATCCGGCCACAAAGATACTAATGTTGCTTCATATATGTTTTATAATTAATAAAGACACTTATCTTATTTTTTCAAAGCACCATAGCTTTATAAATGTCATTTAGAATTGTTTTTGATGATACGAAGCACCATAGCTTTGTATATTAACCATCTTAAATTAAAAAACTAAAACATTTATATGACAAACTGTTGTCTTTTTATATTTTTACACATTTCCGACCACTTTTTATTCAACTTGATTGGTTTAAATAGTTTATTCAAAAACATTTGTCAAGTCTATGTGTTATAACAAAGATTAAGAAAACTCATTACATAAAAGTTGAATTGTATAAAAAATACTTTATGTTTACTCAAAAAATAATATAAAAGCTAAAAGCTAATGATTGTAATTAATAATTTAAAAATAAAATATAAATATTAGGTAATTAATGCTAGCCTTTTTCTCTCTCCTGCTCATCTTTCTCTCTACTGAAAAGTTGACTTTTGGGTATATTTAACACAAACTTTTCAAAATACCTTTTTAATTTTAGGGTGGAGGGTATGATTCAAACACTTTAGGGTGTTTAAGTTTTCTCTATCCAATAATCTCATGTCATGTCAACTCCTTTATTTACTCCTTATTTTTTACTCAAACACTAGGTATGATTTAAACACCCACTCAATTAAAAAAGATTTTGATTGGTTCTCTATCTCCTCCATTTCTTTTTCTTCACCTTCGGTGAATAGTCACCGCCCACACCCCTTCTCTCCTAATCCCCACTCACCGATTATCCACCCGGAATCATCCACCGATCGGCAACCCCAGTCCCCGCTTGGACTCCCGTCATCACTCCGACCCCCCTTACATATTACCAATCTGATTTTTATGTTTTATGTATTTAATAGCTCTAATAATGTCACACCCCAAATTTCCACGTGTTACCGGTGGGCCCGGTAGGGGAGTAACGTGACGTGGTTGGCAACATCATAGTCAAACAACACAATATATAAATGCACAGCGGAAGCAAAAGGATAAATATATTACAATCCGAAATAATGTACATCCAAGTATTATGACGGAAGTAAAAGATCCACAGGCGGATCGCAAATAAAATAACATGGTTCAACAGACTTTAGGCATCTAAGCTTGCGAGACTCTTTATTGATGCTAGGAGTAGCCAGCCAATTCCAATTAGTACCTGCACTTAGCCTTTTGGGGAAAATACGTCAGTTTACACTGGTAAATACAATCAACTGACTCATTTTGAAAAGGGTTTAAAAATGATTGATTTGAATGCACATGGCACAAATAATATTTTATAACTTGGGATAATTATTTAAATATAATACTTGTAGGGATTTACATGTTCCTTATGCGTTCAGTAGCCCGGATCGAGCCGGGTTAAAGATTAATGGACACACCACTTTAATTATGAGACACTGACAGGTGTACGCCTACACCTGTGTGCTAAGGTCGTGGCCATTCCGTAGAATGATGCCAGGGATATCCGGGACAACGGTCATTAACCCCCCAAAGGCTTTAAGCAAACAAAACAATATTAAACGAGACGTCTCAATACTTTAATTATCATACATTCAATCAAAGATTCAACGCCCCGACCAAGCGGTATTTTATATACCGTACCCCAAGCCCGTATAGGGAAATAAGTTAAAAGTATTTACCTGAGCTAAATATAAATTCAATCCCAGCCGTATCAAATCAGCAAGTACAGATAGCTTTTACTGGGCTCCTAAATCTGGAACGAAGGTTTTTAATAACCTATTAGAATCCTAACGGGTCTTTAATTAAGCCTTGACTTAGACCGGTTAGTTTTCAAGAAGAAGAAGAAGATACGGTTCAAACGCATGATAAAGCGGAGACCGGAAAAGAATGTGATTTAGACCCGACAAGTTTGAAGACTTGTATAATATGGGTAATCTAAACACATTCTGGATTTTGAGATAATAACGATAAGGTTTGACCCGTTTCGGCTAATTTATGCAAACTAGTTACATAAACCGAACCGAACGCGTATGAAGCGTAACGGGTAACCGTAAGAGTCCTAAACAGGTTCCCTAAGTTAACATGCCTTAAATATGTCATGATATCAGTAGGATACCTTCCGTTATGCCCAAAACGAGTTTAATCGCTTATTAAGCCCCGTAGGGGTATTTTGGTCATTTTAAAGATTATAAAAGGGATTAATTACATTTCTGTGAACCGGGTCTGAATACATCAGTAAATTATTTTATTTTAACAGGTTATAACATTTGGTTATAGGTTTTATATGTCAAAATAGTTTTAAACCCAAACTATGCGTTAAATACGCGTATAAAGTCGTTTTAAGCGATGTACGGGTTAAAATACGATTCTGAGTTTTCTGATCAAATAAACAGGCTCAAAATACTCCATTTATTATTTAAAATCAATAGCAATTGGATTGGCGTTAAAAGGATTTGTAAAACTCATTTTATGGCCGAAAAGGGTATTTTGGGTATTAACCAAATCATGGCGATAAACCTAGCTTATGATCAGTTTAAAAATAATTAAAAAATTTTAAAAATCCCAAAATATTATATCACATCAGTGGGTAAAAGGTTTGGTGTCAAAATTTGGGTTTAGATAGGCTTTACGCTAATGACGCCGTTTAATTACTTAAAAGCATTCAAATTACGTCATTAAGCATAACTCCTAATCTAGACCTCCAACTGATGTGAAATTTTAGGTACAAGTTTAATAATCAGTAACTAAGATTATGGCACTTTCACATTTCCAAAAATCTCGTTTTATGGTCATAAGGGCATTACGGTCAATATTTAGGCAATTAACGGAAACGTCGGACGATTAGGGATTCGAGTGGTATAAACGCAGAGGCTTATACACACATGTAACTAGGTCCTAATGGAACCTTAAGGCATGCCTAAACCTATATAAATTGGGTCAGAACTGAGGTCAAAGCAAAAGTCAAACTTTTGCGTCTCTCAGTTCCGAATCGGTTCAAAACATAAAGTTGTCGAATCAAACAATCTTAGACAAGTTATTATACTTATTTTCAAGTTGTATGACTGATAAAACAGGTTACACGCCTTCCGTAACATTAAATATGCGATTAATGTTTCTGTTGACTTTTTCGGACAACCTTTGACTCGACAAACGACATGGTTAAGATTGGAATCAGTGGGTGACCTTTTAGGGGTTTATTACCCATATAAATACCAACTTATAACAACTTTTGATTCGACTAAACTCTGGACCGATTGTGATTTATCGGAAAGTCAAACCGTAGTTACGACGGTTTGATTTCTAGGCTATAAACTAAGCATAAATGAATTTAGAAGGATCAAAGGCACTTACACACGTCTAATGGATGATATGGAATGCTTGTGGCCTGCTTGAATGATCCAGAAATGCTCAGAGGATGAAATGAATGATGGATGCAAGAATTGTGGTCTTTTATGGTTTTCAAACTTCACGGATGATCAACACCTAGGTCTAGGATTGTTACCATATGACCAACATGTGTCCTACATGCTAAAAACCACCTTAGGGCAGCCCAAGGTATCAAGAAATGGGATTTAAGTCGGTTAAAAGACACCAACAGACAGCTGCCAATGTTTTCTGCATCTGCAGGTCGCAGGCGGCCCGCATTAGATGTTCACATATGGGAGGCGGGCCGCGTGGCCCTTCGGATCAGGTCACACATGTTTCTTTAATTGCACTTTGGCCCCTAGTCCCCCGAAAGGTCGTTTTCATGATGTTTCTTGCATTTTAAGGCTTTGATATTTATATATAGGGGCTTTAATACTTATACCCACTTTGTCAAGTCCTCGGGTAACTTTGTGATCACCCGAAAAGCCCTAAATTTCAATGTTGACGGTTCTAACCCTTGCACACGAATTTTATCACAACTTGCTCATACGATAACGAAACTTCATGAAATTTTTGTGGTACGTTCTAGTGAGCATAATTAATCGTTACAAAACTTCGGGTTTGTCAAAAGGTCACTCAGAGGTATAAGTTAAACATGTTGACACATTTAACCCCTGTAGTTTGTAATCTCTCACTTTCTTTCGTAATTCGCTTCGTATGATCCATGATCTATTCGTTTAAGGTTATAAACATTATGTAGGGTTATTGTAAGGTATATTTATTCATTGTTTACACTTTGAACCCTTATATTTACACAGTTTCATTGTTTGTCAGCTTTAGTCCTTCAAGAACATTCTTTCACACGTTCAAAGATTATGACACGTGTCAAGACATTATAGGACGTAAATTTTCGGGGTGTTACAAATAAATTTAATCTGATAAATAACGTACATATTATCATTACTAACAAGTTTAAAATATCAAAAATATGTAAAAATTATTAGGATATAAATTCAAAATATAAGGCAATACTTCGTATCATAGAAAATACAAATAATATTACCAAATAAATAATTCAAAAATAAATTTCATTTTTCATAGAATGAAAGTACTAAAGTTAACCAACTTGCGCCGAGTTTGACTTAAAAAATACAATATAATTCATGTGGCTATCATATTAAAAAATGAATATCAGTTTTCAAAAATATCAATTTTTAAATACTTTACCATTTGAACATGTATTTTTTTATTTACACTGATATTCATGTATTTTGTTATAAAATTAGTAAATTGATGTATATATAATTTCTCAAAAATCATTTTTTTGTGATTTAATATGTCTGAAGACTACACGAGTACTATTCGCCTAAATCGAATATTTTTCTAATTTGAAAACGTTTAGCAACTTCTGCAGCCATAAATATATGAATATTTAAAAGTACGTGAGCTTACACTTAAAAAATACATGGAATTTTACCTTAAAAGAAACAGTAAATTCTTGTGAATCTAACACTTAAAATAAATAAAAAATTATTAGATTCCAAAATCTTAACTATCGTATATATATTCAACTAGTTATTGCCCCGTCCATGTTGTGTGAAACTAAACCGAATATTTCTATCTCATAACATGTATGTCTGTATTTCAGTTACGTGTACCTATTACTCATAACACGTTCTCAAAAAAAAAAAAAAAATTAAATCGAGACAATCAATTAAAACAAAACACTGCTATACTTTTGCAAAAGAAAAAAAAAACTAAAACGATGGAAAAACTATATTTTTAAATTGGGGCAAAATTATAATTGATCAGAACAAATGAGCGTGTGCCAGCCCGCCGCCTAACACGAAGAAAAATTACACTGAGTGTAACAATTAAAACAAAACACTAACATAGTTTAAAAAAACTAAAACGATGGCATTACTGTAATTTTACACTGAGGGCAAATTCGTAATTTGACAGAAAAAACAAACGACGACAAAACTGTAAATTTGAACTAAGGGCAAAATCGTAATTTGGCTAGGAGAAAAAAAACAATGGCAAAACTGTAAATTTAAACGGGGCAAAATTGTAATTTGGTTGGACCAATAGGAAAGTGTCAGGCAGTTGCCTGACACTACATTGGGGGCAAATTCGTAATTTGACAGGAATAAAAATCGATGGTAAAACTCTAAATTTGAACAGAGGGAAAAATCGTAATTTGGCTGGGAGGTCAAAAACAAAAAGAATGGCAAAACGGTAGATTTAAACGGGGCGAAGTTGTAATTTGGTTGGACTAATGGGAAGTGTCAGACAGTTGCCTGACACTACATTGGGGGCAAATTCGTAATTTGACAGAAATAAAAATCGATGAGAAAACTCTAAATTTGAACTTAGTGAAAATCGTAATTTGGCTCGGAGGTAAAAAAAATGAATGGCAAAACGGTAAATTTAAACGGGTTAAATCGTAATTTGGCAGGACCAATGGGGAAATTTCAGGCAGCTGTCGGACACTATTAAAAAAAAACCAAAACGATGGATGATTGAAATTTTAAACAATATAGTTGATTTAATACATTCAGATGTTTGTGGTCCTATGAAGACTAGAACACTTGGGGGCTACTTGTATTTTGTCACTTTTATCGATGAACATTCGAGAAAAGTTTGGGCTTATACTTTGAAGTCTAAAGATCAGGTATTAGATGTGTTTAAGTAGTTTCATGCCTTAGTTGAGAGACAAACTGAGAAGAGGCTCAAGTGTATTAGGACAGATAATGGAGGTGAATTTATTGGTCCTTTTGATGCTTATTGTAAAGAGAAAGGTATTCGACACCAAAAGACTCCTCCAAAGACACCACAGTTGAATGGTTTAGTAGAACGGATGAATAGAACATTGGTTGAAAGGGTTAGATGTTTGCTATCACATGCAGGGTTGCCTAATTCCTTTTAGGGTGAAGCTTTGAACACCGCAATAAATGTTATTAATCGTACTCCTTGTGTTCCTTTGTCTTTTGATGTTCCTGACAGGGTTTGGAGTGGCAAAGATGTTTCATACGATGATTTGCGGGTCTTTGGATGCAAGGCTTTTGTGCATATTCCCAAAGATGAAAGAACAAAGCTTGATATAAAGACCAAGCCATGTATATTCCTTGGTTACGGGGGATATGAGTTTGGACACAGGTTTTATGATCCAATCTCGAAGAAACTCATAAGAAGTTTCGATGCTGATTTTATTGAAGATCAGAGTTTTAAAGATATTGAGAAGACAAAGATAGTTCCTCAACATACTGATGATCTTTCTGATTTGGATCCGGTCCTTCCTCAGCACATTGAGCCACATAATGAAGATGGCATTCAAAATGACGAACAACACGGTACTGATAATCATGATATTCCAGAGCAGCACGAGTTGGATGCGGGTTCTCATCCAGAGTTACCAGTACCAGGTACGCCAACATTTGTCCCACTCAGGCGGTCTACAAGAGACCGTCATCCTTCTACCCGTTTTTCTGCTGATGAGTATGTCTTACTCTCGGATGGGGGAGAGCCTGAGTGTTATACAGAGGCTATGGAAAATGAACATAAAAAAGAGTGGTTTGAAGCTATGCAAGATGAGATGAATTCCTTGTATGAGAACAATACCTTTGAGTTGGTGAAGTTGCCTAAGGGCAAAAGAGCTTTGAAGAACAAGTGGGTCTACAAAGTGAAGACTGAAGATCATACCTCACGGCCTAGATACAAAGCTAGATTGGTGGTCAAAGGGTTCAGTCAGAGAAAGGGTATTGATTTTGATGAGATTTTCTCTCCGGTCGTGAAGATGAGTTCCATTCGAGTGATTCTTGGTTTGGCTGCCAGTCTTGATCTTGAGGTTGAGCAAATGGATGTCAAGACAACTTTCCTTCATGGTGACTTGGACAAGGAAATCTATATGGAGCAACCTGAAGGTTTTCAGGTTAAAGGTATAGAAGACTATGTTTGTAAGCTTCAGAGAAGTCTATATGGGTTGAAGAAAGCACCGAGACAGTGGTACAAGAAATTTGAGTCTGTTATGGGGAAGCAAGGCTACTGAAAGACTATTTCAGATCACTGTGTTTTCTTTCAGAGGTTTGGTGATGATGATTTTATCATTTTATTACTCTATGTTGATGACATGTTGATTGTAGGCAAGAATGCAGAGTGAATTGTTCAGCTGAAGAAGGAATTGAGCAAGTCGTTTTCTATGAAAGACTTGGGGCCAGCAAAACAAATTCTTGGTATTCAGATTACTATAGATAGAGCTTCAAAGAAGTTGCACATGTCACAAGAGCAATACATTGAGAAGGTGCTTCGCAGGTTCAACATGGATAAAGCCAAATCGGTTAGTTCACGTCTTATTCCCAATTTTAAACTAACCGAAAAAGATTGCCCTTCTTCGAAGGAGGAGATTGAAGACATGGATAAAGTTCCATATGCGTCAGCGGTTGGAAGCTTGATGTATGCAATGGTGTGTACAAGACCTGATATTGCCCATGCAGTAGGTGTTGTTAGTCGGTTTCTATCAAATCCAGGTAAGAAGCATTCGGAAGCAGTTAAGTGGATTTTTAGATATCTACGTGGTACTTCCAAATTGGGTATAACATTTGGGAATGAAGAACCAATGCTTGTTGGTTATACGGATTCTGATATGGCGGGAAATAAGGACAACATGAAATCTACTTCTGATTATTTGATGACTTTTGCAGGGGGAGCTGTATCTTGGCAGTCTAGATTGCAAAAGTGTGTTGCTTTGTCTACTACAGAGGCTGAGTATATGGCGGCAACAGAAGCATGCAAAGAACTATTGTGGTTGAAAAGATTTACGCAAGAGCTTGACGTTATACAACAACGCTACGTGGTCCTTTGTGATAATGAAACCGCTATTCACCTTGCGAAAAATTCTATGTTTCACAAAAGAACAAAACATATTGATGTCAGGTATTGGATTAGAGATGCTATTGAAGACAATCAATTTAAACTTGATAAAGTTCATACCGATGATAATGGTTCCGATATGTTTACTAAATCTTTAGCAAGGGAAAAGTTGAAGGTATGTTGCTCAATCGCCGGGATGGCGAACTCTTTATCATAGACAAAAAGGGGGAGATTTGTTGGGTTATTTTTGCCCATGAGAAAGCCCAATATATCTCTAGTTACATGGGTTATAGTATTATTATTATTATAATATTTATTTATGGTGATAAATAAATTAAAAATAAAAATTTAATGAATTAAGTGTGATAAATCTCTTGTGGGCCATAGCTTTCAAGAAGACCAAAATCATATTGTGAAATTGTTTTGGTGGGCTTGCAACTGACGAAAGCATCACAAAATATAAAAAGGTTTTTAGATGAACCTTCTGGACGCAAGAAAGAAAAAGAAATAGGGTTTGATTCCTTTGTGGTTTTTGGCGCCTGACTTGAAGACGCACAGACGAACAAAGAAGAAAAATCAAGAGTTTTATTCTTGGGTCTTTTGTGAAGATAAGAGACGTACCAGAGATCGTTAATTCCTCGTTTGGTGATACCTCTTACTTGCTTATTCGTTTTGTATATATTCCATATACTTGAAGTTAGTTTGTACCAAGTATATGATGATTTTTGTATGCCTCTAGTTTTACCTAGGGAAGACTTTGTATTGCTATTATTGGTGATATTGGATTTTAAGCGGCTCTAGTTGTCCCGTGGTTTTTACTCTCCTTTTTTGAGAGGTTTTCACGCTAAAATTCGGTGTCTCTTATTATTATTAATTTTATACCTATTTGTTTGCATCCTCACAGGTTCGTTCGAGTTGGGAAAATATTTGGTCAAACGAAGTTTGCTTCCGCGTTTTAGTTTGCCGTTTGTGACCGGGTTGCGGATCTTTCCCATCAGAGTGGTATCAGAGCCATTGGCTCTTGTTATTGGGTTGAAACTTGTTTGAATGATGGAAGCTAATACAAGTAGGATTGTGAATTTAAATGGTTCTAATTATCATGTTTGGAGAGGCAAGATGGAAGATCTCCTTTATGTGAAAGATTATTATATGTCTGTGTTTAATACCGATAAACCTAAAGGTAAAACAGATGAAGAATGGAATATCTTACACAGAAAAGTTTGTGGCTACATTCGCCAGTGGGTTGATGATAATGTTTTGAACCATATTAGCGGGGAAACTCATGCTCGTACTCTGTGGAATAAGCTTGAGGAGTTGTATGCTCGAAAGACCGGGAACAATAAATTGTTCTTGATTAAACAGTTGATTAACTTGAAGTACAATGATGGAACTCCTGTTACTGATCACTTGAATGTTTTTCAGGGTATTATTAATCAGCTTGCAGGAATGGGTATCAAGTTTGAAGACGAGATACAAGGCTTATGGCTTCTTGGTACTTTACCGGATTCTTGGGAGACTTTTAGGACATCATTGTCCAACTCTGCAGCAAATGGTATTATTACTATGGAAATGGCTAAAGGCGGTATTTTAAATGAAGAGATGATAAGAAAATCGCAGGGTTCCTCTTCACATTCGGATGTCTTAGTCACAGAAAGCAGGGGGAGAAGTCAAAGTAGAGGTCCGAGTAACAAAGGGAAGCATCGTAGTAAGTCCAGAGGTAAGTTTGCTGATTATGAGTGTCATCATTGTGGTAAGAAAGGACATAGAATTAAATTTTGCAGACAACTGTTAAAGGGGAACAAGAAGGCTAATTACAACAATCAAAAGAACAATCATAAGAAAGATGATGGTGGCAACGACACTGCTAAAGTTAATACTGCTACTGAAGAGTTCTTTGTTTGTTGTGATTATGACATGGTGAACATTGCACATGATAATTCGAGTTGGGCTGTTGACAGTGGTGCTACATGCCATGTGACATCACAAAGGGAATTTTTTTCATCTTATACACCTGGTGACTTTGGGGTTGTTAAGTTGGGTAATAACGGGCTATCAAAGATTATAGGTGTTGGGGATGTTTGCTTGAAGTTTGACACTGGGATGGAGTTGGTTTTACACAATGTAAAACATGTTCCAGATATTAGACTCAATTTGATCTCCGCAGGTTTACTTGATGATGATGGTTACCATAGTACCTTTGGCGATGGTATTTGGAAACTCACTCGTGGTTCTTTGATCGTGGCAAGAGGTAAAAGAACTTCAAAATTATACAGAACGCATCCGAAGATCTCTAAAGACTCGGTCAATTTGTTAGTGAATGCTGATATGACTGACTTGTGGCATAAGAGACTTGCTCACATGAGTGAAAACGGGATGTCTATTTTGTTGAAGAAGAATGCCTTGCCCGATTTGCATGATGTTCATTTGAAGAAGTGTTCTCATTGCCTGGAAGGTAAGCAAAGAAGAGTTTCTTTTAAGAGTCATCCTCCACATAGGAGAGACAATATACTTGATTTAATACATTCAGATGTTTGTGGTCCTATGAAGACTAGAACACTTGGGGGCTGCTTGTATTTTGTCACTTTTATCAATGATCATTCGAGAAAAGTTTGGGCTTATACTTTGAAGTCTAAAGATCAGGTATTAGATGTGTTTAAGCAGTTTCATGCCTTAGTTGAGAGACAAACTGAGAAGAGGCTCAAGTGTATTCGGACAGATAATGGAGGTGAATACATTGGTCCTTTTGATGCTTATTGTAAAGAGAAAGGTATTCGACACCAAAAGACTCCTCCAAAGACACCACAATTGAATGGTTTAGCAGAACGGATGAATAGAACATTGGTTGAAAGGGTTAGATGTTTGCTATCACATGCTGGGTTGCCTAATTCCTTTTGGGGTGAAGCTTTGAACACCGCAATAAATGTTATTAATCGTACTCCTTGTGTTCCTTTGTCTTTTGATGTTCCTGACAGGGTTTGGAGTGGCAAAGATATTTCATACGATGATTTGCGGGTCTTTGGATGCAAGGCTTTTGTGCATATTCCCAAAGATGAAAGAACAAAGCTTGATATAAAGACCAAGCCATGTATATTCCTTGGTTACGGGGGAGATGAGTTTGGACACAGGTTTTATAATCCAATCTCGAAGAAACTCATAAGAAGTTTCGATGCTGATTTTATTGAAGATCAGAGTTTTAAAGATATTGATAAGAAAAAGATAGTTCCTCAACATACTGATGATCTTTCTGATTTGGATCCGGTCCCTCCTCAGCACATTGAGCCACATAATGAAGATGGCATTCAAAATGATGAACAACATGGTACTGATAATCATGATATTCCAGAGCAGCACGAGTTGGATGAGGGTTCTCATCCAGAGTTACCAATACCAGGTATGCCAACGTTTGTCCCACTCAGGCGGTCTACAAGAGACCATCATCCTTCTACCCGTTTTTCTGCTGATGAGTATGTCTTAGTCTCGGATGGGGGAGAGCCCGAGTGTTATACAGAGGCTATGGAAGATGAACATAAAAGAGAGTGGTTTGAAGCTATGCAAGATGAGATGAATTCCTTGTATGAGAACAATACCCTTGAGTTGGTGAAGTTGCCTAAGGGCAAAAGAGCTTTGAAGAAAAAGTGGGTCTACAAAGTGAAGACTGAAGATCATACCTCACGGCCTAGATACAAAGCTAGATTGGTGGTCAAAGGGTTCAGTCAGAGAAAGGGTATTGATTTTGATGAGATTTTCTCTCCGGTCGTGAAGATGAGTTCCATTAGAGTGATTCTTGGTTTGGCTGCCAGTCTTGATCTTGAGGTTGAGCAAATGGATGTCAAGACAGCTTTCCTTCATGGTGACTTGGACAAGGAAATATATATGGAGCAACCTGAAGGTTTTCAGGTTAAAGGTAAAGAAGACTATATCTGTAAGCTTCAGAAAAGTCTATATGGGTTGAAGCAAGCACCGAGACAGTGGTACAAGAAATTTGAGTTTGTTATGGGGAAGCAAGGCTACCGAAAGACTATTTCAGATCACTGTGTTTTCTTTAAGAGGTTTGGTGATGATGATTTTATCATTTTATTACTCTATGTTGATGACATGTTGATTGTAGGCAAGAATGCAGAGAGAATTGTTCAGCTGAAGAAGGAATTGAGCAAGTCGTTTTCTATGAAAGACTTGGGGCCAGCAAAACAAATTCTTGGTATTCGGATTACTATAGATAGAGCTTCAAAGAAGTTGCACACGTCACAAGAGCAATACATTGAGAAGGTGCTTCGCAGGTTCAACATGGATAATGCCAAATCGGTTAGTTCACCTCTTACTCCCAATTTTAAACTAACCGAAAAAGATTGCCCTTCTTCGAAGGAGGAGATTGAAGACATGGATAAAGTTCCATACGCGTCAGCGGTTGGAAGCTTGATGTATGCAATGGTGTGTACAAGACCTGATATTGCCCATGCAGTAGGTGTTATTAGTCGGTTTCTATCAAATCCAGGTAAGAAGCATTGGGAACCAGTTAAGTGGATTTTTAGATATCTACGTGGTACTTCCAAATTGGGTATAACATTTGGGAATGAAGAACCAATGCTTGTTGGTTATACGGATTCTGATATGGCGGGAAATAAGGACAACATGAAATCTACTTCTGATTATTTGATGACTTTTGCAGGGGGAGCTGTATCTTGGCAGTCTAGATTGCAAAAGTGTGTTGCTTTGTCTACTACAGAGGCTGAGTATATGGCGGCAACAGAAGCGTGCAAAGAACTATTGCGGTTGAAAATATTTACGCAAGAGCTTGGCGTTATGCAACAATGCTACGTGGTCCTTTGTGATAATGAAAGCGCTATTCACATTGCGAAAAATTCTATGTTTCGCAAAAGAACAAAACATATTGATGTCAGGTATCATTGGATTAGAGATGCTATTGAAGACAAGCTATTTGAACTTGACAAAGTTCATACCGATGATAATGGTTCCGATATGTTTACTAAATCTTTAGCAAGGGAAAAGTTGAAGGTATGTTGCTCAGTCGCCGGGATGGCGAACTCTTTCTCATAGACAAAAAGGGGGAGATTTGTTGGGTTATTTTTGCCCATGAAAAGCCCAATATATCTCTAGTTACATGGGTTATATTATTATTATTATTATAATATTTATTTATGGGGATAAATAAAAGAAAAATAAAAATTTAATGAATTAAGTGTGATAAATCTCTTGTGGGCCATAGCTTTCAAGAAGACCAAAATCATATTGTGAAATTGTTTTGGTGGGCTTGCAACTGACGAAAGCATCACAAAATATAAAAAGGTTTTTTGATGAACCTTCTGGACGCAAGAAAGAAAAAGAAATAGGGTTTGATTCCTTTGTGGTTTTTGGCGCCTGACTTGAAGACGCACAGACGAACAAAGAAGAAAAATCAAGAGTTTTATTCTTGGGTCTTTTGTGAAGATAAGAGACGTACCAGAGATCGTTAATTCCTCGTTTGGTGATACCTCTTACTTGCTTATTCGTTTTGTTTATATTTCATATACTTGAAGTTAGTTTGTACCAAGTATATGATGATTTTTGTATGCCTCTAGTTTTACCTAGGGAAGACTTTGTATTGCTATTATTGGTGATATTGGATTTTAAGCGGCTCTAGTAGTCCCGTGGTTTTTACTCGCCTTTTTTGAGAGGTTTTCACGCTAAAATTCGGTGTATCTTATTATTATTAATTTTATACCTATTTGTTTGCATCCTCACAGGTTCATTCGAGTTGGGAAAATATTTGGTCAAACGAAGTTTGCTTCCGCATTTTAGTTTACCGTTTGTGACCGGGTTGCGGATTTTTCCCATCAGAGTGGTATCAGAGCCATTGGCGGCTCTTGTTATTGGGTTGAAACTTGTTTGAACGATGGAAGCTAATACAAGTAGGATTGTGAATTTAAATGGTTCTAATTATCATGTTTGGAGAGGCAAGATGGAAGATCTCCTTTATATGAAAGATTATTATATGCCTGTGTTTAATACCGATAAACCTGAAGGTAAAACAGATGAAGAATGGAATATCTTACACAGAAAAGTTTGTGGCTACATTCGCCAGTGGGTTGATGTTAATGTTTTAAACCAAATTAGCATGGAAACTCATGCTCGTACTCTGTGGAATAAGCTTGAGGAGTTGTATGCTCGAAAGACCGGGAACAATAAATTGTTCTTGATTAAACAGTTGATTAACTTGAAGTACAATGATGGAACTCCTGTTACTGATCACTTGAATGTTTTTCAGGGTATTATTAATCAGCTTGCAGGAATGGGTATCAAGTTTGAAGACGAGATACAAGGCTTATGGCTTCTTGGTACTTTACCGGATTCTTGGGAGACTTTTAGGACATCATTGTCCAACTCTGCAGCAAATGGTATTATTACTATGGAAATGGCTAAAGGCGGTATTTTAAATGAAGAGATGATAAGAAAATCGCAGGGTTCCTCTTCACATTCGGATGTCTTAGTCACAGAAAGCAGGGGGAGAAGTCAAAGTAGAGGTCCGAGTAACAAAGGGAAGCATCGTAGTAAGTCCAGAGGTAAGTTTGCTGATTATGAGTGTCATCATTGTGGTAAGAAAGGACATAGAATTAAATTTTGCAGACAACTGTTAAAGGGGAACAAGAAGGCTAATTACAACAATCAAAAGAACAATCATAAGAAAGATGATGGTGGCAACGGCACTGCTAAAGTTAATACTGCTACTGAAGAGTTCTTTGTTTGTTGTGATTATGACATGGTGAACATTGCACATGATGATTCGAGTTGGGCTGTTGACAGTGGTGCTACATGCCATGTGACATCACAAAGGGAATTTTTTTCATCTTATACACCTGGTGACTTTGGGGTTGTTAAGTTGGGAATTTGTTATCTTTTCGTTTTGTTTATATTCCATATACTTGAAGTTAGTTTGTACCAAGTATATGATGATTTTTGTATGCCTCTAGTTTTACCTAGGGAAGACTTTGTATTGCTATTATTGGTGATAGTGGATTTTAAGCGGCTCTAGTAGTCCCGTGGTTTTTACTCTCCTTTTTTGAGAGGTTTTCCACGCTAAAATTCGGTGTCTCTTTATTATTACTTTTATACCTATTTGTTTGCATCCTCACAGGTTCATTCGAGTTGGGAAAATTTTAAGCGGTTCTAGTAGTCCCGAGGTTTTTACTCTCCTTTTTTGAGAGGTTTTCCACGCTAAAATTCGGTGTCTCTTTATTATTACTTTTATACCTATTTGTTTGCATCCTCATAGGTTCATTCGAGTTAGGAAAATATTTGGTTTCTTCTTCTTTAATATCGTGCTTCCAATGAAAAATCATCTTACAAATTTATGTATCCACCCATAAAACGGTTAAAATTGATTGTTTCCAATGAAAATTTTAATAAAAAAATAAAATGTATAAGTTATTTTTTCGCTGGTATTTGACTTAGCAAAAGAGATGAAAACTTAGTTACTCGTACATCTTTTTTGTAACAATAAATAAAAGAAGTGCTTATTTTTTCCAAAGTTTATTTAACTCTAAGAGGGCTTTTTTCTTAAAATTGTTTATGGAATTATAACTTTTTCAAAAGGAATTTAAAAAAAACGTATTTATATTGTTTTGATGATGGAAAAAGTAAATGACTAAAAAGGATGGCTAAATTTACAAGTTTTGTTGTTATTTTAAAGCGTGAAGGTAGGTCTATAATTTTATATTAAAAAAGTTAAAAGATATTTAAAAAATAGGTTTTTGTGACTTTTGAAAAAAACAACTTATTACTGCTTTTAAAAAAAAAGCCAAAATAAAAAACACTTTTATTGATGCCAAACATTTTGTTTTAACTTATTGACTTTTTACTTTATCAAACTGAAATTTTAAATATTTTTACAGATATTCAACCTTGTGATAAGATTATAATATTATAACATTTAATAAATATTAATGATATTGCACATTTATATAAGACTAGGTTATCACCCGGGACTGCTTCCCGGGTAGTTTAATTTTATTAGTTAAAAAACATGTACTTTTATTACAATGTAGCATATTATTTCATTAAACTTTTACACGACATTGAATAATTGTTAATAGAATTTTTAAATTCAATAAAGATAAAACAGTATTAAAACGATTTTGTCAAATCGACCCAACCAACAGTAGCATATTTGAAAAGCATAATCAAACATGGACTTGTAAAGTAATACATTTAACATGTCTACCTTCAAGATTTCATACAGCCAACCTGGTGGGTATCTTTGCCCAACCAAAAGTGTATATAAAAACGACTATTTTGGAGGTCATAAGCATCTTTAAGATGAGGTCTGAATCGCCAGGTCATAAGCACCTTCCAGCATCTATAACAAAATAAACAAATAGGTATAAAATTTTATTAGCTTTTACTATAAGTTCTACTATAAGACAAATTAGTTACCTATTCTATTGTGAACCCGTCCGGCCGTCCCGACCCGAACCCGTAAACCCAACCAACCTGAGCCACCATTTTTTTTTCTTTTAAGGCTTAATATAACATATAAAACACACCTAAAACCAATTTACCAGGTTTTACTTTCTCCAACTCAATTCTTTGTGCCTAAGCATATTTTAGCATTTGAACTTTACCAAATGTCGAACTTATCTAAAACAACATTTCATGAATCATTACTGTCGTTTAGACCCATAACCAACCCACTTGAGCCACCCCCAATTCACGACGTCAAAAAAATAATATTACCACTCATGAAACATCGTTTAAACCCATTAACCAACCTGCCTAACCCACCCATATCACCGCATCTAAATACTCATCAATCCATCATAGATTCATAATACTAATAAGACCATTCATGGAACATTACTCCTGTCTCGACCCATTAGCCAACACGTCTAGCCCACTCAGAACACCATATCTAAGAACCCATAATACTACGAATGATTCCCTTCATCAAACATTACTACTATTTTAACTCATTAACAAAAACCCGCTTGACCCGCCCATCTCGCCTTGTATAAAAAACCCTCATAGGACAAAAATTACCACTTCATGAAACATTACTCAAGAAATAAGGATAAGGTGGGCATGGTACCTAGTTGTTTGTTAATAATGGTCATGTCTGGATTCTGGAATTCTCTTGTCATGATCATCGTAGCCTTCACTATAAAATTCTTTAGAGCTTACATCAATGGTTGGAGTCTGTATTGAATCTTCTCCACTTACTTTTGCATATATCTATTGTAGGATCGCGAGATGATCTAAAGAGTCGATCAGAAGAGTGCTCAGACTGAATCAGAGGCGGAATTCATTGATTCAGTCTTTGTTTAGCTTGATTTCACTATTAAATGTCTCTTTTATTGATCTACTGACAGTTTACAAGCTCTGGAGACGATTCGGCAGAGTTTCGCCGTTACACACAAGACCTTCACACCTGTTCTAATGATTTCGCTCATGAGACCCTTATATAGAGATGGTGGTTTCGCTCATATGTACACGTACATATAAGCGGAACCTCTCATGTCCATATAAGCGGAACCTCTCATGTCCATATAAGCGGAACCATCTTTAAGGTTTCCCACATACGGACATGTTCATAAAAGCGAAACCATCTATAAGGTTTCCCACATACGGACATGTGGTTTCCCACATATGAACATGTGGTTTCCCACATATGGACATGTCGGGAAATCTCGTACAATGTGCCCTAATCTATACATTTAATGTATGACTCGATACAAGACGAAGTCGACAGATGTAGTGCACCAACAGACTCCCCCTCAGATGTTGACGGAGTCGACTATCGAGTCACGACAATGCTGTGTCTTTACTTCTTCAGTCTTGATCAGTCTCTGGGCTTCAATCTTAATCGGTCTTCTTCAGGAACTCTTCCTGGAATCATGTACCCGGATCTTTCTCTGGTTCTAACTCTCGTCAGACTCCCCCTATCATCAAACTGGGAGTGCTGTCTGGAATTTGTTATCACCTTTGAAATTAAATCCTGGCTTTCTCAGATTAAGCTCTTCTCAGAAACCTACACAACTCAAACACTCTATTACAACAAACATAATTGTAATTCAACTTAATGAATCAACTAAACCTTTGAGAATTATTTACATTTAAAATTGATCAACAATTTGAAACATTCCAAATTCTAATTCAACTTAATGAATCATTTTAATCATTTCAAATCAATTAACCAACCCATCTGTTCATCATGTTTAACCATTGAGATTTGAATATCAGTTTTCCAACATCAGTTGTCGAAAATCTTTTTGGATTTTTCAAAATATGAAACATAAATGCAATAACAGAAATTAAATGCAGAAATGAAATATATACAAACATATTTTTGTGAGAATGCGAAAGAGGATCAGATCAGTTTTTAGACACATCACAAACACCGTTAAGCTTTTAATCGTTTTAAGTTCTAAACGATTCACGTTGATTGTCGATATACTGATCCATCTTAAATCCTCACACAAATTTCAATTTACTCAGGATACGATTTAGATGTCTTATGAACTTAGCTCATTCATGTGTCCCACCTCTTGAATATACTCCCGTATCCAGAATCCCAATATTCAGTCTTACAGGTAAGTATACTACAATGATATCTGTACATAAATTAGGTAATGCGAGGGCCGAGGGATCTCAGGTCGATACTTCCGTATACGCAGAGAGATATCAGCTTCGACTTTATGGTATGTCCCCTTTAGAGGATCTTTTAGCTACAACAGCAGCGACTATCAATTTTATTGTTTCATCTGCATGCTGAGGGTTTATGCTATGTTTCAAGCATTGCAGAAAGTATTATACAAGGACTAGGTCAGAACTACCGTTCAGCAGAAGTCCCGGAATAATACCCCAGACATCATTGAGTATAAAAACCTAGTATATCAGATTATGAGACCTTTTAAACGAGATTTCAGGGGTTACCTATATATCCAAGTAGTGTTCCCCACGAATAAGCAAGTTTAAATTTTAGGTTTATATCCCGAATAAATCTACTAAATATGCGAAAACCTATCGACACATCATTAGTGAAGCCGTTTATCACATTTGACATTTCATTTCTTTAGCGTGCTGTGATAGTCCACTGATTTTCTATCATTTCCTCTTGTTTCAGCAAAACTCATTTTGAATTTTCAATGTTTTTGACATTTTCAAATTTTCTAATTTTTTTAAAATTTTATCCCCCCTAAAATCAAAATATGTTTCAATTTTGTTTTTCTGGGAAAATTTGAAACAAACTATACAAACTTGACAACATGATGAGAATCATTTCAATTCTCCATCCACCTGGCATAAACAATCAGAACTCCCCCTCACAACAAACTATTTTCCCATTATGATTTCAAAACACTTAAGTTTGTTTTAATCAAAATGGTTTTTCCGGAAAAATTAGTTTGTCTACCAATCATTTGAAGGTTCGGGGTCACTTCATCACATTGTTTTCTTCATACACATGACAGATTTTACAATTTCAGTTTTAGATTTCAAACATCACTTGTAGAAAATCAAGTACAACTTAATGTCCCTGATTTACCACATTTAAGACGAAAAATCACCAGAGTGAAATTTCTCAAGAAATGTGCCGATTCATGTTCCACGCTTACCAACCTGGGAACTCCGGCAAGTAAGGTTTTTCATTTGAACAAATTCACCCAAGTCTGACGGTCCTTGGGTGATTTTGAATTCTTGTTCAACAATGGTGGAAAGATTGCATCATCCATTGTTAAACCTGAACTCTCCAATTTTACCTCAACCAATGGCTCCTCAGGCTTTGACGAACCAGAATCATTGCTTGCACATGGCTTGTCTGACTTCGACATGTCAGATTCATCGCCTAAGGGTGGCTTGTCTGACTTTGATACATCAGATTCATCGCCGACCATTTTCTTCTTTTTCTTATCTTCTTTCGTCCTCAAATTTGTATCCGATGAATTCGTCTTACTTGACTTTGCCATCGAGGGAATCGATTCATTAGAACTCTTATTTTTACCAACAGATGAACCCGAGGACAAGATCTTCTCTAGATACTCTCTAGCCTTCTTTCTCTTCTTCCTCAGTCTGTCTTTCTGCCCCTGTGAAAGTTTAACTTTCTTTTCTTGAATTGCCTGTTCTTGAACTTTAGGTTTTAGAACCTTCTGTTCATAGGACTTGACATTGACTGGAATCTTTGCCAATTTTTGAGAATTAGCCCTCAATCTGTCATTTGATCTCCTTGGGCAATCTCTGGCAATGTGACCTCTGATGTTGCAGTTAAAGCATCTTCTCGTCTCATAATTCCAACTATGGCAGTTAACAGCAATGTGTCCTTGATAACCACATCGGTAACACACTCTGTTATCGTACCAATCACCATTTTCAGTCCAAACATTCAGATCATAGCACTGTTTGGCTTGGTGATAATCCTTGCTCCTCTTGTTTGCTGGATTTGACTTTTGAGCACTGTGGTCCAACCTGCACCACTTATTGCCAACAGTTTTTGAGTTTTCATTTTTCAATTTTTGTGATTTTTGATTTTGATTGGATGATTGATCTGATGAGCTTTTATTATCTTTTTGAACATTTTTCTCATTTTTAATTTTTTGTTTCTGTTCCACTTTCTTCTTCAAAGGTTTTTGCTTAGAGCATTCTCCCTTTCAGTTGATTGTAGAACAGTTTCTTGAAACTTTTCTTTTAACTTCAAAAACAATTTTTGTTTTTCGAATTTTTCATTTTCATCATCAGATTTCTCATCACAATCTTCAACTTTGACTTTGTCAAAGTTTGTGACATTGTCACTTATTGGAATAGAATTTAAAGGTTTTGGGCAAGGAATAGTTGAAGTATTCACAAACACCTTCAACTTTTCTTTCAACTATTCTTCCCATTCATTGATTTTCTTTTGAGCACATTCTGCCTCTTTTTCAAGTCGAATAATCTTTTCAAGATAAGAATTGATTGCAATTTGTTTTTCAAGATTGTTTTTACCAAACATATCTCTCTCATTTTCTAGAATTTTTATTTGACTTTGAAAAACTTTTTCAATCTTCGATTTTTCATTTTCAAAACTTTCAATTTTTTCTTCAAAAATTTTGTTTTCTGATGTCAAACTGTTCAAGTCATTTAACAGTTTAACATTTTCAGCTTTCAGCTTTTCACAATTTCCCTGTAAATCCAGAATCTGTTTTACATCAGTTTGCTTCTCATCTTTCAACTTCTCGACTTCCGATTTCAAACTTTCCGCATCCTTCAAGAGTTTGTCATTGTCAGTCTTAAAGTTGTCACATTTGGAGCACACTGATTCAGAATTTGAAAATTCATTCTTCACAGATTCTTCATTCTTTAGAACTTGCTCTTTCTCTATCTTATAAGTACCTGCATCAAAGATTGTAACGAAATCAAGAGGATTTTCATTATCATCAATATAACAACCTCTTTTCATATCATATATCAAATTTCTTTTTGCTGCCCAACAAACATTGATTCTTTTGTTTATTTCATTTATCACGTCTAAATTCAACTCATCTAAATTCATTTTTATTTTATCCATCACATCTTTCTTCTTTTGATAAATTTCATAATCGTGATTTTTAAGTTCACTGATGAATTTAGTCAAAGATAATTTTGAAAAACTTGAATTTTCTCTCAGATTTTTCAAAAAATCATCCCATTCAGCTGGTAATCCATTAGCAAACTTTGATACCATTTCAGCTTCTGATATTACTATTTGATTTTCTTTCAAATAGTCAATCAAACGATCAAAACGCTTCTCCAAATCACCCAATTTTTCATCTTTCAAACATAGAAAACATTCGAACCGGGTACTCCAAACCTTTTTGGGCAAACCATGATAATAACTACTCAAATATCCTCGATACCAATTATTTAACCTTTCAAGATCATTGTTTTCCTTTTCATCAAACATCATTGCCATTTTTCTAACAATCTCGACACGTTTTTTTTTCTCAAAACAACCTTGATGTTCACAAGGGCTAAACCTTGATGTTCACAAGAGCTAAACCTTGATGTTCACAGGAGCTAAACCTTGATGTTCACAAGAGCTAAACCTTGATGTTCACAAGAGCTAAACCTTGATGTTCAAATAAGCGAAACCAGTATTGTCCAAATAAGCGAAACCTCAAAGTTCACAAGAGTGGAACCTCAAAGTGTCACAAAAGCGGAACCTCAAAGTGTCACAAAAGCGGAACCTCAAAGTGTCACAAAAGCGGAACCTCAAAGTGTCACAAAAGCGGAACCTCAAATTGTCACAAAAGCGGAACCTCAAAGTGTCACAAAAGCGGAACCTCAAAGTGTCACAAGAGCGAAACTAGTTGTTTAAATGAGCGAAACTACACACGGTCCGAATGAGCGAAACCTAGTCCGAAGGTAATTTCATCCATTTCTAGTCCGAATTTTGGTCCGAAACTTTCCAGGGTTTGTTAATGTCCAATAACACACAGTCTGTGAAATTTTGAACGAATTTCGACCGTTAAAACTTGATCTGATGATGAAAGAAGGTGTAGAAATCAGAATTTTTGAGCGAAAACGAGCTAAACGGTAAGAACTCTTCCTCCTGAGCTCTGATACCACTTGTAGGATCGCGAGATGATCTAAAGAGTCGATCAGAAGAGTGCTCAGACTGAATCAGAGGCGGAATTCATTGATTCAGTCTTTGTTTAGCTTGATTTCACTATTAAATGTCTCTTTTATTGATCTACTGACAGTTTACAAGCTCTGGAGACGATTCGGCAGAGTTTCGCCGTTACACACAAGACCTTCACACCTGTTCTAATGATTTCGCTCATGAGACCCTTATATAGAGATGGTGGTTTCGCTCATATGTACACGTACATATAAGCGGAACCTCTCATGTCCATATAAGCGGAACCATCTTTAAGGTTTCCCACATACGGACATGTTCATAAAAGCGAAACCATCTATAAGGTTTCCCACATACGGACATGTGGTTTCCCACATATGAACATGTAGTTTCCCACATATGGACATGTCGGGAAACCTCGTACAATGTGCCCTAATCTATACATTTAATGTATGACTCGATACAAGACGAAGTCGACAGATGTAGTGCACCAACATCTATCATATGAGATTGTGGATTAGGACATATGGAAGTAAACCTATTAGAGGTAAAACATAACCTAAATACAAATTGTCACCTCTACAAAATATGAGTGAAAAAGAATGCTAATGAAAATACTTTGCATGCACGTAAGAATACTTACTGCTCCATCAACACTCCTAAACTTGATTAGCATTATGTCGATTCAGATAATGCACCTACCCAAAAAATAAAATTGTTTTTTTCTTATACATGACTGTAAAAATAAAGAATCTGATTAAGTTAGCACCCACCTTCCATATAATCAAATCAACATAATCTTGTTATATTATTTGAGTTTTTAGATACTTAAGTGTGATTTCATACATTTTAATGGGATGCATCTTAAAAACTCCAAGACTTCAGTTTTCAGTTGGAACAAATTATACCTAGTTTCAGAGTGGTCAAAAGATGGTATCAATTCAACTAATTCAATTTTGGGATTCCTAATGACGGTAGTGAATAGTGACAGTTACAATACAACCCTTTTGTTTCAATCAAATATTACCATTTTGCCCTGGGCCTTCATGCAAAAAGTATTTTACACTTTTTTGAATAATATATAGAAATCAAACTTGCTTCATGAATTAAAATCCATAATTTGACTATTTAGAAAAAGAGCCACACCTCATTAACCGATTGAATAATATATAGAAATCAAACTTGCTTCATGAATTAAAATCCATAATTTTACTATTCAGAAAAAGAGCCATACCTCATTAACCGAAAATCTTGTCATACATATGAACCCAAACATGACCCGAATATTTGTGGGTTGACCTGAACATGAGTAAAAGCAATTACTCACATGTCTTTCTCCATGTAGATCAGATCTAGAAACTGAACGATTGTGGGGCATAAGGAATTAACAACTAAGTTTTAGGAGAGTTCTTAAAACCCTGAAAGATCCTAGAATACACTTCCAATATGTCGTTCCTCAAAAGATTGGTGTACTCTGTGTTTCATCATCGGCACTTGATGTGTGGGCGGATAACTCTACTGCATTCTGGAGCATAGGCATAGCATACATTAAATATTTCTCGAAGTTCTCGCCGATTACCATTGCAATATCGCCAAAACATGAAAAAATCAATGGTTTAACAGATCGGTGCAGCTGATTGCTGGAAATATCTTTAAGAAGCTGAGTCATGATCCCATACCATGCACCATAACACTGCATAACATTGCAAATAGTAAATGAGTGTAAACTTTTAATTATTTTTTTTAAATGTTGGATGGTGAGTGAAGAACCTAATATAATGCTAGTAGAAACATAGAAGCCTTTTCTTTTCTCAAACAGTTTAGGCTATGTTGTATGAAAGACAAAAACACAGCCATTAATTGCAGAATCAAAAGATCCTTCTGCAGTCAAGTTAGCTTCAAACAAAGATAGTCTTTCTTTAGCTCCATCAAAAGCAAGTAGATGTTCTATCTTTTTTGGATCATCTGCAACGTATTTAAAGAAAATTCAACTTGATCCAAACTGATACAGGTGTAGATATATCGAAACAGATTAAAAGCACTAACCTAGGGACCGGACGGTAGCATGACGGTAGAAGGCTTCAACACCCTTGAAATAGTTAGAAACATTTCACCAGAACCATAAGATGTTGTCATCTTCCTATCATAAACACCACCATCATCACCATAGGATGATACACCTGAATCATCATCATGAACATCATCATAATAATAATCATCGTTCTTTTTCTTCTGCTGACCAAAACTCTTCATTGACTTCAACTTCCCTGAAAACCCTAAACTACCCCTGTCTCTGTTGTACTCCGCCTGTCACACCCCCAAAATCCACCATGCGGAGTATCACCGCTTGGAGGCGTGACATGACCAGGATCGAGCCACCAACCATATTGAACAACATAATTAACTAAATAAAACCAAACACAATACGACTGGTGACCAAAAGAAAGTAAACCGATTTTAGGTTAAAAGCGGAAGCATAAAACATAAGTTTAAAACATAAGTCCATAGTTCATAAGTTTAAAGTCCAGAACGTAGGTTAAATAAGTTCATAAAGTTTATTCATTAAGTACGGGACATATCAGTTCGCATCCCACAACGACCACCTCCATATGCAAGCTCCATAGCATCTAACGACCTGCAAAGCATGTAATAACGAGTCAACAACAAAGTTGAGTGAGTTCACGGTTGGTTGTCCATTTTAGTGTTGTTTCCAAAAACATAGTTTAATCTCATTTGGCCGTCCAGCCGTGGGGGTTACCCCATAGTTCGAAAACGTTTATTAGTTAACCATCCCATGTCCACCTTCCCGGGCTATCCAGCCTGGCACTTTGGCCGTGGGGAGCTGCCCCAGTATTTTAAACTGCCAGACTCGTTTATCATATCGACTACTAACAAAAGAAATCAATTGTGCCCTAGCGTCGGTGTTCTATCACCACCGACGTGCCATAGTCCATTAGTACACGCCCGTCCGACTGGCACGGTGTGAGGTTTGTTAAACCTAATAGCGCTATTAACTAATGACCCGCTCGCCATAGCCTCGGCGATTAAGTCGATACAAAAAGGGAGGGACTTCGCTGATAGAGTTCTAGTCCAGTAAGTCTAACACGTCCCAACAGGACGAGGAATTTACATTCCTGAACACGTCTCAAAGGACGAGGAATCCCTATTCCTGTACCCATTCCCATTCCCACCGGGAATTTACCATGCTTTGTAGAAAAGTGTGAACTCACGTCGGTTTGCTCGGTTAGATTCTCAAATATAGCTAACAGTCAAGGTCGGTCAATCACGTCCTAGTATGATTTACCAGTTAGTCATTTAGTGGCTTTCAAATAGAACACAAAGTTCCTACACGTATCTATCACACAACATGCATCATTTTAACGGTTTATGCCCATCTAAGTTTCCCATCCATTCCCCACTCAAAATCAAACATACGATAATGCACATAACGTATATAACATGTTAGATCATTCACAGATAGCATACTCGACATTTAGACACGCGAGTCATAACTTATGTCATTTCAGCATTTATATTCAATACCGGCTGTTTTTGGACATTTTAATAAAATGGTTAAATTATTCCAAAAAATTCCCAAATTTTTACAGGATGTCTTAAACGTTCCATATTTTATTGTGTAAAAATATCGGGGTCCGGTTCATTACCAATATTTTATAAAAATTCATATTTCGGACTTAACTCAGATTTGTGTATTTCTGACCACAGTCCACGGAACAATTTATTAAAAATTCATCGAGTGTCCGATTTATGAAATTCCAGTGGGGTAATTACAAATGCATCGGTTTTCATCTACTGTACAAATTTCATGGTCCGATTCATCACAAAACTCAGGTTATGACTGAAAGTATGACACCCATTTATTGCTGTCAAAATTCAGCTTAAGTTGCTGTTACAAATTAACACTTTAAAAATAGTAAACGAAGTCCAAAAATTACAATTCCGCTGCCATTAGAACCGTATTTCATAATAACATATTTTAGATTCAAAATATCGGTTTTTTGTTGAGTTTAAGACCTGTTTACAGCCAACTGAAGTTGGCTGTAAAAGTTGGACAAATTCTGATTTTCAGTGTTTAACCTTCTAAATCGTGTTCGATCGATTCCGTTAACAAGTTTAGTGACCATAACAACATGAAACATTAATATTAATCAGTAAAACATCAGATAATCAACCAAAAATCATAATCACACAAGATCTACATGATTTACACTCATATTCATCCATTAACCACCTTGTTCATCACTTTAGTAGACTTTTAGTTGGTGATCTTATATGTTAGTGATTTTTAACCGACGAAACTCTTATTAACCACTCTAGACAAGATCAAGAAGGCGTTTAGAGTCACTTACAACTAGCACAAGGCTAGGGAAGATCAAAGGCGTAAAAGTGGTGGATAAAAGAAACGTAGTGAGGTCCTTGAGATCCCGAGTGCACCGAGCTTCCTTATGTGATCCCTTGCACCTTTGTATGTAAGAAAATGGCTTGTAGGAGGCTTGAAGGTGGTGGTATGGTGGATGGTTGTGGCTGCCGATTTCAAAGAAAGAGAGGAGAGGGAGAGTGCAATTTTGATAAGTGTTGAAGTAATGAATTGTAGTCTTAAGGTTATATTTATTAACCAACTTCATACTTTGTCCACTAGACAATGTGCTTTCTAGATTTTAGGCAACATGGATTATTTTAATCAAAGTTGTAAGATGTTGTCCCCGATGGGGAACCGACCTCGTTAGGGGGGGGGGGGGTTCCATGGTTAGATTGTAACTAATTGTTAAGTATTAGTTAGTTAGTTAGAGATTTAATATTAGTTACTAGTGTGTTGTAAATTGTAACGGGTGTTAGGGTATTCGGGGACCCTAGCTGGCTCAGAAAAGAAAAACAATGTCATTGACAATATTTTTATGTTCCGGGTGAAGTCCGGTTGTTCGGTTCGGTGTTGATCCGTTAAACTGCTTAATTAATCCGTAAAGCGTCCTATTTATATATTTTGTAACGTTTTTACTTTCTAACACTTAGGAAAATATAACGGACTATTTAGTGACCTTTCTGTACACTATTAGTATATTAACAAGTACGTGTAAGCATAACACAGATATCAGAAAGCAGATAAGTAATTCCACACAGTCGTCAAACACTTTAATTATCAATAATAAATTGTACGGAATACATAGGATTTTGAGGGTTGTTACATTCTCCCCCTGTTAAGAGAATTTCGTCCCGAAATTTAGCGCGTGGTTACTGAGGAAGCTAGTTAAGTTGCGTTGTTTTCCTGATTTTCCTGGGGTGTCACATCATCCCCCCGTTGATTTGGAATTTCGTCCCGAAATTCTGCAGTAGCTTCAGCCTCAGTAGTGGTTGCGTTTTTCTTAAACAGTTGGGGATACCTGAGTTTCATTTGGTCTTCTCGTTCCCAGGTATACTCTGGGCCACGACGAGCATTCCAACGAACTCGAACGAGAGGTATTCTTGTGTGCTTGAGAATCTTAACATCTCGATCAGTAATCTCTACTGGTTCCTCGACGAATCGTAGCTGGTCGTCGATTGTGAGTTCCTTGAGAGGAACTATGAGGGTCTCGTCTGACAGACACTTCTTCAGATTTGACACGTGGAATACGTTGTGAACTCCGCTGAGTTTTTCAGGTAGATCCAACCTGTAGGCGACTTTGCCAATTTTCTCAATGACTTCGAATGGCCGACATAACGCGGATTGAGTTTGCCTCGTTTGCCAAAGCAGACTACACCTTTCCAAGGTGAGACTTTGAGTAGCACTCGATCCCCAACCTGGAGCTCGAGTGGTTTTCTTCCCTTATCAGCATAGCTTTTCTGACGGTCACGATCTGCCGCCATTCGCTGTCGTATCTGAGCAATTTTCTCGGTGGTATCTACCACAAGTTCTGGGCCAGTGATTTGGCTGTCACCAACTTCTGCCCAACAGAGAGGTGATCGGCATTTGCGTCCGTATAATGCCTCAAACGGAGCGGCTTGGATGCTGGTGTGGTAGCTGTTGTTGTACGAAAACTCCACTAGCGGGAGGTGTCTTTCCCAGCCATTACCAAAATCGATTACACATGCCCTAAGCATGTCTTCAAGGGTTTGGATGGTACGTTCAGATTGCCCATCCGTCTGCGGGTGATAAGCGGTGCTCATATCTAAACGTGAGCCAAAGGACTTGTGCATTGCTTGCCACAGTTCAGAAGTAAAACGTGCGTCACGATCAGATATAATAGAGGTTGGCACTCCGTGCCTTGATACCACTTCCTTTAGGTAAATGTCTGCAAGAGTAGAAAACTTATCCGTTTCTTTGATAGCCAGAAAATGTGCAGACTTGGTTAATCGATCTACGATCACCCAAATGGTATCGTTTCCGCGTTGAGATCTGGGCAGGCCGGTAACGAAATCCATGGAAATTTGCTCCCATTTCCATTTCGGGATCTCCGGTTGTTGAAGTAGGCCTGATGGTTTCTGATATTCAGACTTGACTCTCGCACAAGTCAAGCACTTGCTGACGTAGGTTGCTATGTGGGCTCTCATGCCAGGCCACCAGTATGAAACCTTGAGGTCGTGGTACATCTTGTCCGAACCAGGGTGTACCGAATAACGAGACTTATGTGCTTCATCCATCACAAGCTCGCGTAAGTTGCCATAGAGTGGAACCCAAATACGCCCTGTTACATAGTAGGCGCCGTCTTCCTTTTGTTCTAGCCGTTGCCTCGATCCTCGTAGGGACTCAGCCCTGATGTTCTCTACTTTCAATGCTTCGACCTGGGCATCTCGAATTTGAGCGGGAATGTTGGATTGGATGGTAAGCTGTAAAGCATCTACACGCCTAGGTATGGTATCCTTTCGACTGAGGGCGTCGGCCACAACATTGGCTTTACCCGGATGATACTTGATTGCGCATTCATAATCGTTCAAGAGCTCAACCCATCGGCGTTGACGCATGTTTAACTCCTTTTGCTTGAAGATATGCTCGAGACTCCTGTGATCGGTGTAAATGGTGCACTTGGTACCGTACAGGTAATATCTCCATATCTTAAGCGCGAATACAACTGCTCCCAGTTCCAGATCGTGAGTAGTGTAGTTTCTTTCGTGAACTTTAAGTTGGCGCGATGCGTAGGCAATGACCTTGTCACGTTGCATCAATACGCAACCCAGTCCTTGGATGGAAGCGTCGCAATAAACCACGAAATCATCGGTGCCTTCGGGCAATGAGAGGATAGGCGCGCTACAAAGTCTATCCTTTAGATGTTGAAATGCGGACTCTTGTGCATGACCCCAACGATAGATGACACCCTTCTGAGTCAGCGAAGTGAGAGGTTGCGCAATCTTGGAGAAGTCTTTGATAAACCTTCTGTAATATCCTGCCAAACCCAAGAATTGGCGGATTTCTGTTGGTGTGCGGGGTGCAGGCCAGTTCTTAATTGAGTCAACCTTGGATGGATCAACATGAATCCCATCCTTGTTTACCACATGGCCTAGAAAGTGGACTTCGCGGAGCCAGAAGTCACATTTCGAAAACTTGGCATACAACTGCTCTTTTCGAAGAAGTTCCTGCATAAGTTGTAGATGCTGCTCGTGTTCCTCCTGACTCTTGGAATAGATCAGGATATCGTCGATGAACACAATAACGAACTTATCCAGGTAAGGCTTGCACACTCGGTTCATGAGATCCATAAAGACCGCTGGTGCATTCGTCAGCCCGAATGACATAACCAGAAACTCGTAATGGCCGTAACGAGTTCTGAATGCTGTTTTGGAGACGTCCTCATCTCGGACCCTCAGCTGATGGTATCCCGATCTCAAGTCAATCTTGGAGTAATAGCTCGACCCTTGCAACTGGTCGAACAAGTCGTCAATACGTGGAAGAGGATAACGATTCTTCACAGTCACCTTGTTAAGCTTGCGATAGTCAATACACATTCTGAAAGTACCATCTTTCTTCTTCACGAATAGTACTGGAGCTCCCCAGGGCGAAGAGCTAGGACGTATAAAACCCTTTTCCAAGAGTTCTTGTAGTTGTGTGGACAGTTCTTCGAGTTCTGATGGAGCTAGACGATATGGTGCTCGAGCTACTGGCGCTGCTCCAGGAGCTAGCTCGATTTGAAACTCAACTTGGCGATGAGGCGGAAGACCAGGTAATTCCTCAGGAAATACCTCGGGAAAATCGCGCACAATAGGGATGTCTTCAATTCTCTTCTCTTCCGTTGATGTGTCAGTAACGAGTGCTAAAATGGCAGTGTGGCCCTTTCGCAAACACTTCTGGGCCTTAAGGAAATAGATGATGCCTTCGACAGCACCACTCTTGTCGCCACGAATCATGAGAGGTTCTTCACCAGAACGAGGAATGCGGACGATTTTCTCCTTGCAAACAATCTCCGCTTGATGATGAGATAGCAAATCCATCCCAATAACAACGTCGAAACTACCCAGTGTGATAGGAATAAGATCGATAGAGAAATTCTGACCAGCTAAGACGAGGTTACAACCTTTAACTATGTGTGTGGCTTCAAGACTTTTACCGTTAGCTAGTTCTACCGTGTGTTTGGTGTTCAGGAGTGTTGGAGTGCGCTTAAGCATTTGGCTAACTTTTACGGACACATAACTAGTATCGGCACCTGAATCGAATAAAACAGTAACAAAGAAGTCGTCCAGAAGAAACTTACCCATCACAACGTTGGGATCGTTCCTTGCATCACCCTGACCAATCACGAAAGCACGACCTCGGGCGCCATTGCCATTATTGTTACCCCCATTGTTGCCTCCATTGTTTCCTCCATTATTGTTGTTGTTCTGGTTCTGATTTAACTGGGGGCAGTCTTTCTTGAAATGGCCCTCAGCACCACATTGAAAGCACCCTTTGTTGTTACCTTGTTGTTGCCGCTGCTGGCGTTGATTGGGTGGGGCTTGCTGTTGCTGCCGGTTCTGATTCGCCGGATGCTGACTCCTACAGTCCCTTGCCATGTGACCAGGCTTGTTGCATCGATGACAGTTTCCTTTACCACATGGCCCACTGTGGTACAAGTTACAACGATTACATTTGGGGTGATTTCCCTTGTATCCACCCTGACCTTGATTTCCAGAAGACCGCTGACTGGGGCTCCTGTACTATCTGTCTTTCCCTGCTGGGACTGAGCTGAAGTAGAACCTTTGCCTGAATTCCCATCCCATTTTCGCTTGTCATCATTGGGTGCGTCAGCAGTAGCAGCACCAATACGCTTGGGCAGTTTGTTTTGTTCCACAGCTTGATCGGTGAGACGATGGGCTAACTTAATGATCTGCTGAATGGTACCCAGGTTAGCCGAAGTCACGTGACTCTGAATCTCGAGTACAAGGCCCTTGAGGTAAAGCTTAATACGTTTGATGGGAGGGTCCACCATAGTTGGGCACAGGATGGCCAGTTCATTCGACCTCTTAGTATACGCCTCAATCTCAGACCCCGTCATCTTTAGATTGAAAAATTCCACCTCCAGTTTGTGGATGTCATCCCGACTGCAGTACTCTTCCTTGATCAGTTCCTTGAAACCGTTCCATGGGGTGGCATTAGCAGCAACCAACCCCAGCAGCTGAACCTGAGCGTTCCACCATGTGAGCTCTACCCCTTCAAGTGTTCTGGTAGCGTATTTCACCCTACGGTCTTCGGGGCATTCGCACATCTCGAAAACTGACTCAAGCTTTTCAAACCAGTGAAGAAGGCCCACTGCTCCTTCGGTGCCGCTGAAAGTGGTAGGTCGGCAGTCCATGAACGTCTTGAACGTGCACACAGGAGGTTGAGCATGTTGGCCTGTTGCGCGAGAATAAAGGACAAGGTTAAGCACGAGGGTTGGTTTGCGAAGGTAGGATCTAAACGTCCTAAGATGGGTTGATATAGCAGGTTATACCTCCTGCAGGAACAGCTGCGAGTGCCTCAGCAACTCGTTCGTTGATCAAAGCCGTCAACTGGGCTTGAGTGAGGTTGATATGTCCTCCGCGTCCGCTCATGATCTTCATAATGAAGCAACGTAAGTGAGGAAAGTGTCGCGAAAGTGCGTAAGTGTGGGACGATAGTAGAGCGTAAGCACACAAGGTTCAAATAGCAATTACTACATTATCTAATGCACAGTGAGAACTATCTAACCGACAATATAACATAAATCATACCACGTATGGTGTCGAGTCTTGCACGTGGAGCGAAGTGTCGTTGTGGATCGTTGAGCACTGTACTGGTTATAGTCTGGTTTTTATCAAAAACTTTTCCCCTTTTAAAAACCAAGTTCACTATAACCAATGGCTCTGATACCAATCTGTCACACCCCCAAAATCCACCATGCGGAGTATCACCGCTTGGAGGCGTGACATGACCAGGATCGAGCCACCAATCATATTGAACAACATAATTAAGTAAATAAAACCAAACACAATACGATTGGTGACCAAAAGAAAGTAAACCGATTTTAGGTTAACAGCGGAAGCATAAAACATAAGTTCAAAACATAAGTCCATAGTTCATAAGTTTAAAGTCCAGAACGTAGGTTAAATAAGTTCATAAAGTTTATTCATTAAGTACGGGACATATCAGTTCGCATCCCACAACGACCACCTCCATATGCAAGCTCCATAGCATCTAACGACCTGCAAAGCATGTAATAACGAGTCAACAACAAAGTTGAGTGAGTTCACGGTTGGTTGTCCATTTTAGTGTTGTTTCCAAAAACATAGTTTAATCTCATTCGGCCGTCCAGCCGTGGGGGTTACCCCATAGTTCGAAAACGTTTATTAGTTAACCATCCCATGTCCACCTTCCCTGGCTATCCAGCCCGGGACTTTGGCCGTGGGGAGCTGCCCCAGTATTTTAAACTACCAGACTCGTTTATCATATCGACTACTAACAAAAGAAATCAATTGTGCCCTAGCGTCGGTGTTCTATCACCACCGACGTGCCATAGTCCATTAGTACACGCCCGTCCGACTGGCACGGTGTGAGGTTTGTTAAACCTAATAGCGCTATTAACTAATGACCCGCTCGCCATAGCCTCGGCGATTAAGTCGATACAAAAAGGGAGGGACTTCGCTGATAGAGTTCTAGTCCAGTAAGTCTAACACGTCCCAACAGGACGAGGAATTTACATTCCTGAACACGTCTCAAAGGACGAGGAATCCCTATTCCTGTACCCATTCCCATTCCCACCGGGAATTTACCATGCTTTGTAGAAAAGTGTGAACTCACCTCGGTTTGCTCGGTTAGATTCTCAAATATAGCTAACAGTCAAGGTCGGTCAATCACGTCCTAGTATGATTTACCAGTTAGTCATTTAGTGGCTTTCAAATAGAACACAAAGTTCCTACACGTATCTATCACACAACATGCATCATTTTAACGGTTTATGCCCATCTAAGTTCCCCATTCATTCCCCACTCAAAATCAAACATACGATAATGCACATAACGTATATAACATGTTAGATCATTCACAGATAGCATACTCGACATTTAGACACGCGAGTCACAACTTATGTCATTTCAGCATTTATATTCAATACCGGCTGTTTTTGGACATTTTAATAAAATGGTTAAATTATTCCAAAAATTCCCAAATTTTTACAGGATGTCTTAAACGTTCCATATTTTATTGTGTAAAAATATCGGGGTCCGGTTCATTACCAATATTTTATAAAAATTCATATTTCGGACTGAACTCAGATTTGTGTATTTCTGACCACAGTCCACGGAACAATTTATTAAAAATTCATTGAGTGTCTGATTTACGAAATTCCAGTGGGGTAATTACAAATGCATCGGTTTTCATCTACTGTACAAATTTCATGGTCCGATTCATCACAAAACTCAGGTTATGACTGAAAGTATGACACCCATTTATTGCTGTCAAAATTCAGCTTAAGTTGCTGTTACAAATTAACACTTTAAAAATAGTAAACGAAGTCCAAAAATTACAATTCCGCTGCCATTAGAACCGTATTTCATAATAACATATTTTAGATTCAAAATATCGGTTTTTCGTTGAGTTTAAGACCTGTTTACAGCCAACTGAAGTTGGCTGTAAAAGTTGGACAAATTCTGATTTTCAGTGTTTAACCTTCTAAATCGTGTTCGATCGATTCCGTTAACAAGTTTAGTGACCATAACAACATGAAACATTAATATTAATCAGTAAAACATCAGATAATCAACCAAAAATCATAATCACACAAGATCTACATGATTTACACATATATTCATCCATTAACCACCTTGTTCATCACTTTAGTAGACTTTTAGTTGGTGATCTTATATGTTAGTGATTTTTAACCGACGAAACTCTTATTAACCACTCTAGACAAGATCAAGAAGGCGTTTAGAGTCACTTACAACTAGCACAAGGCTAGGGAAGATCAAAGGCGTAAAAGTGGTGGATAAAAGAAACGTAGTGAGGTCCTTGAGATCCCGAGTGCACCGAGCTTCCTTATGTGATCCCTTGCACCTTTGTATGTAAGAAAATGGCTTGTAGGAGGCTTGAAGGTGGTGGTATGGTGGATGGTTGTGGCTGCCGATTTCAAAGAAAGAGAGGAGAGGGAGAGTGCAATTTTGATAAGTGTTGAAGTAATGAATTGTAGTCTTAAGGTTATATTTATTAACCAACTTCATACTTTGTCCACTAGACAATGTGCTTTCTAGATTTTAGGCAACATGGATTATTTTAATCAAAGTTGTAAGATGGTGTCCCCGATGGGGAACCGACCTCGTTAGGGGGGGGGGGGTTCCATGGTTAGATTGTAACTAATTGTTAAGTATTAGTTAGTTAGTTAGAGATTTAATATTAGTTACTAGTGTGTTGTAAATTGTAACGGGTGTTAGGGTATTCGGGGACCCTAGCTGGCTCAGAAAAGAAAAACAATGTCATTGACAATATTTTTATGTTCCGGGTGAAGTCCGGTTGTTCGGTTCGGTGTTGATCCGTTAAACTGCTTAATTAATCCGTAAAGCGTCCTATTTATATATTTTGTAACGTTTTTACTTTCTAACACTTAGGAAAATATAACGGACTATTTAGTGACCTTTCTGTACACTATTAGTATATTAACAAGTACGTGTAAGCATAACACAGATATCAGAAAGCAGTTAAGTAATTCCACACAGTCGTCAAACACTTTAATTATCAATAATAAATTGTACGGAATACATAGGATTTTGAGGGTTGTCACACCGCCACCGTGCTCCGCTTCATCGTCAACAGGTATATATGCCAGCCCACAAGTTTCGACAAAACCGCATAATCCAGGCTGTCAACATCTCTAGATATTGTTCTTTTTAATAAAAATTTGTTTATCACCCAGAACTTTAGTCAAGAATCAAGAAGTTATGCCAATATAAAGTTATGTAATCAATTTATTCAGAATTAAGTGTAAGGTAGTATAATGTTTCAGACCTAGATGCTGCCAAAACTTCTCATTAATCACCTCACGAAGAAGCCGTTCCACTAATGTATCCTGCTACTCACCGAAATTAGCGATTTCAATTCGAATCATAAATATTTACACCTACAAAATGATAAATGGCTTGTAATTCTTACCTATTTGCTGCATAACCTGAAAATGGGTTGTAGTATGGAGGAATATAAGCATAAGGAAGAATCCAACCTAGGTTTTGAAACATATAGGAACGAACGGAATCAAAATACCTTAAGACGAAGAACAAAAACCACATGTCGATGAACAAAAACCCTAATCTTTGACATGATTGTGCCGAAATCAATCAGTAAAAAATACAAAGAATTAAAAATCTAAGTATTCGAACCAATTACTGAAACACAACACCAACCATCTGAAATCAAATCAGGGACGTGCGATTCCAAGTAGAAATTTCAACATTGGCGACTTGAGAGGCAAGAAGAGTTGCAGCGGCAAGATCAGGAAGTTGATTCCAATTAGGGTTTCTTCGACAACAAAATCATCTAGTAACACCAAGATTGATTGAGAAAGATGAAGATGTGGAGATGTGGCGTCTAGGGTTTGGTATAGGATGGCGAGGATGATGAGTTTATGAGAAAATGAAATATAAAGGATCCACTTTTCGAAAAGTTGGATTCGGATCCCGCATCACTGAAAAGCGACCCAGGATTTTCCCGCCAAAAGTGAATCTATGATGCCCTAATATTGCGACACGTGTCCCATATTTTTTTATTTATTATATATAATAGAATATAATAGATTATAGTTTATATTTCCTCGCCCCATGTGATAAAATTCATGAATTATGAATGTATAAGATAATAATAATACAACATTCTTTAACCGTGTGCTAAGGGGGCGTTTGGTTTACTGGAATTCAGTGGAATTGAAATTTGAATTCCAATCTTCATGTGTTAGGATGACAATGGTATTGGAATTAGACATGAATTCCTTCAAATTCCTTTAACTAAAGGAATTCAAAATCATTTCTATATGTGAAGGAATTAAAGTAAATTCATTGGAATCTTCGACCATTTCGACCCGCACCGTTTCAACCTGTACCGTTTCGACCCATACAAGTTTCAATCTGAACTATTTTGACACGTACCATTTTGACGCGAACAGTTTCGACTTGTACCGTTTCGAATCGAACCGCTTCGACCCGAACAACCGTTTCGACCTGTATAATTTCGACCCAATCTGGTGGTTGTGGGTGGCGGGGTGATGAATTCCAATTCATTTGACAACCAAACACAACACAAATGAAATTGAGATTCCAATTCCAACAATTTCCAATTTCAATTGGAATGTTTAAAAATCCAAATCCAATTCCTTCAAATTCTAATTCATATACAAATTCCAATTATAATTCCAAATCATTCCATGAACCAAAAGCCCCTAAGGATTATATAGAAGTTTATGATTAACATGTTTTTCGATAGTTAATCCATGTATGTAAACACAAGTTTCTAACATCTTTAAATTAAAATAATAGTCAAACTATTTTTTTTTTAATATTTAACTCGTGTAAATCAAGGGGTTACAAGCTAGCGATATATAAATTAATCAACTACTTCTAAATAAATAGTACTACGTACTACATTGTATTGTATATATTCTGAACATTGTCCCTCATTCATTGATTAGCTGAAAACAGCCTCCAACCACCTCAACATAATACTCAAAATGAACACCACCACTACCACCGGAAAACCTACCAACGGCCACCGGCTTGTATTACTCCCATTACCCTTTCAAGGCCACTTGAACCCGATGCTTCAACTGGCAAACATACTTCACTCCAAAGGCTTCTCAATCACCATCCTCCATACTCGTTTCAACTCCCCTAATCCCACCAACTACCCTCACTTCACTTTTCTACCCATTCCCGACCCCGCCAGTGAAGCGAATCCTTTGATCTCTGACGTGGGAATGGTCATACGTTTTTTGCACTACATCAACATCAGTTTTGTTGATCCCATTCGAGGATGTTTGGAGCGGTTGATGTCGGAGGATGATGGAGTTGCTTGCTTGATCACAGATGCTCAGTGGTTTGGTATACAGAGTGTTGCCGATGGGCTGAAACTTCCGAGGATTGTTCACCGGACTAGTAACATCTCGTCTTTTCTTTTCTTTGCTACATATTCGCGGTTACGTGACACTGGTTGTTTCGGGAGTTTCTCCGATGAAGGTTACACCTCTTTTTTTTTTTTTCATTAGTGATTCAAATATTTTTTTAGAATATATACACCGATACATACATGACTTGCACCTCTTAATTAAAAAGCGAATCAACTATTGGAATTTTCCAGTAATCTAATAATCCAGTAACTAGTAATAAGGCACCCGAGCGTTGTGGTGCGAGTACATTGCAAATATCGAATGGTTTTGTTTAAGTGTTAGGTGATGCGTTAACCATACGAAAACGCGTGTTTCGACATATCCGATTGAGCTCAACGTAACCTATATAAGTATTGCGATTGGATCATAACGTAAAATAAATTGAATATATCTCGTACAATCATAACTTATTCTATAGGATTAATTAAAGGCTTTAAAAAAAAAGAAACCACAGTTTGACTCCACTCTGTTCGTAGCAAAATTTATGAAAACGTACATAAAATAAGTTAGAAAACGTATCAAATGTAGACCAACTCGAATTGATACTCGTTTCCAGAAAAAGTTTATGTTGAAACGTAGACACCCTTAAATTTATACGGATACGTACATAAAAATATACACGAAAAATAGTTTTTTTAAGTAAAAATGATATGGGTAAACAAAAGAAGGTAACGAACTAATGTTGTCGAAGGAAATTTATATTAGTAAAAAGCTAGGGGTTAAAAATGTCAATTGTTAAAGCAGAAGAATAGTAAAGTTAGATAAGAGACTAAAATTAATTACTCAAAAAATGAAAGGGCCGTAGCAAAACTGAATGTGTTGAAATGCAATATTGTAAAAATTTAAAAGGTAAAATAACGTCGATAGAAACCTCATCAACTTTCTCTTTTAAGACCATGCGTAGTGGTTTGATGAATAATGCCCTCACCCTGGGGCGTTTTCTGCCATGTGGCAGTCCAGTCAGCATGGGGGCATTATTGGGCGTTTTTGCAAAAGTGGCGTAGTGGAATAATGCCCAATAACGCCCCATCCAACCATTACACAATTATTTATTTTTTTTAATTAAAAACTTAAAGTACTTAATTAAATTAAATAAAATTACAACACTAAAAAATTACATTGCAAAATTTTAAGTTTTATAAAAGATCCAAATAAGACATTTAATAAACAAAACTTTAGGGACTGATATAGCATTTTTGAAACTTGAAATATTAAAGATATTGAAGTTTAAAACCACAAGGGCCTAATGTGACAACTGAGGAAACTTTTAAAACAACCACCCGCCTCCATCCTCTTCTTCTTCGTGAGTCACCTGCCACATCTCCAGCTAAATTTCCGACAAACCCAAAAAATCCGGCAAACTCAAACCCCAAAATTCCATCTCTCTCTTTAAACCACATGCTCTTATCTGATTGGTCCAAATTCGCCCCGTTCAGCGTTATTCAAAAAACGCCAAAACAACTTTTTGCCGAGAAAATGCCCGAACACGCCTAAGGGGGCGGCGTATGAGCGATATGGGGTGTGTTTGGGCGATATTTTTGTTGAAAAACGCCCGGTTAGAGGTGGTCTAAGACGATATAGATTCTGTTAATTCAATAAACATTTTAATGTGACATAAAAATTTATGATATATAATATTACTATGTATACATGTAATATTACACATAGTAATATTATATATCGAGCCTTAAGTAGAGACCTGTCCAAAACTGAGTTGGAAAAGAGGATGAACCTGAGAAATCTTATCGATAAGATGGAGCTGGATAAGACCAAGGATTTACAACAAAAATCTCGCATCAAGTGGATTAAATTTGGTGACGAGAATTCGAAATTTTTTCACCGGATGGTTAACATCAATTTAAGTCAGAGCAGGATTAACGGTTTGCTGTTCAACGATAGATGGATTGTGGACCCGGCGGAGTTAAAAGAGGAGTCCAGGTTATGGTTTAAAAAGTTATTTGCGGAGCCCATTAGAAGAAGACCTCAGTTCCAAAATCTGAGTTTGCCTGCTTTATCTGTTGAACAAGCAGCCGCTTTGGTTGCTCCGTTCTCTGAATTGGAGGTGAGAGTAGCTCTAAAAAAATGCGATGGCAGTAAAGCCCCCGGGCCAGACGGGTTCACCTTAAAATTTTTCAAATCCTACCGGCACTATCTGAAACCATGGATTATGAGGGCTGTAAACGAATTTTATTCCAGCGGGGTTATTAGTGCGGGTTGTAACGCCATTTTCTTGGCTCTGATCCCAAAGAAAACTGATCCTCAAAGTATCTCAGACTTTCGTCCGATATCCTTAGTGGGGTCCTTCTACAAGATCCTCTCTAAGGTATTAGCAAACCGGTTGAGTAGGGTTATGGATGGGCTGATTTCTGACACTCAGACGGCTTTTGTTGGAGGCCGGAATATCCTCGATAATCCTCTTATCGTTAGCGAAACAATCTCTTGGGCAAAACGGAGCAAATCGAAGTTATTGATTTTTAAGGTGGACTTCGAAAAAGCCTACGACTCAATAAACTGAAAATTTCTTTTCCAAACGTTGAGTTATATGGCGTTCCCCGATAAATGGGTTGAGTGGATGAAAGGATGTCTTTCCTCCGGGAGAGGATCGGTGCTCATTAATGGTTCCCCATCCGCCGAATTCTCGTTCAAAAGAGGTCTACGACAAGGCGACCCTATTTCCCCTTCCCTTTTTATCATCGCCATGGAGGTTCTTAATATGTTTATGAAAAAAGCAGTGAATTTGGGGCTTTTTCATGGTTTCAAACTTCCCAACGATGGCCCAATTTTATCTCATCTGTGTTACGCGGACGACGTACTGTTCATTGGCGAGTGGTCGGAGCATAATATTCTTTGCCTTGCTCGTCTCCTCAGATGGTTAAACTTGGTTACTGGTCTGAAAGTGAACCATAAAAAATGTCAATTGTTCGGTATCGGAGTTGATCAGGAAGAGGTTCGACGTTTTGCTGAATCGCTAAAATGCAAAGAAGGTGCCCTCCCGTTCACATACCTCGGCATCCCTATTGGAGTGAACATGAAACGTGCTAAATTTTGGCAACCAATTATCGACAGATTCAATAAAAAGCTCACGTTATGGAAGGCGAATCACCTTTCGTTCGCGGGTAGGTTGCTGCTGGCTAAATCTGTCTTGGGAAGTTTACCCTCCTACTACCTCTCCTTATTTTTGGCTCCTAAATCGGTTTTAATTAAGCTCGAAAGGATCAGACGGAATTTCATATGGGGTAAACATGGGAATAGGCATAAAATCAAATGGGTCAAGTGGGAATGGATTATTAAACCGAAAAGTAATGGGGGTTTGGGGATGGGAGGTATTAAAGATTTCAATGTGGCTATGCTAACCAAATGGTGGTGGAGATTCAAAGCTTCACCAAATCAATTATGGGCGAAAGTAGTTTCGGCGATACATTCGAACAAACAGATTTCTAATATGATTCCGCTTAAAAAGTCGGTCACTGGGATTTGGAAGGATATCGGAAAAGTGGAGGCGATTCTGATGAATTTCGGGATTAACATCAAAGACAGGCTGCGTGTCAAGGTGGGAAATGGCCTGCTCACTAGTTTTTGGAAGGATTGTTGGCTAGATCAGTCCCCTTTAATGGACCTTTACCCAGCTATTTATAAGCTCGTCAAGAACAAAGATGCGTCCGTGGCTGAATTTTGGTCGAGTACCGAGAGGGATTCCGCTTGGGTTTGGGACTGGAGTAACCATCCTTCCACTGCCGAGGAGTGGAGCCAGATCCTCGCTTTGTCGGCCAGGCTGCTAGATACGAGGCTCTCAAATAGCGAAGATATTTGGTACTGGGTAAATGATGGTGGGGATGTCTTCTCGGTTAAGGAACTGAGAAAACAGATTGTTCTTGCTGCTGATGAAAGTGATAATGGGGCTGGAAGTTTCGTTTGGAATTCGTGGGCTTCCCCTAAGGCTAACTACCTTCTTTGGCGGGCTCTTTTGGGCAAGGTTACATCTAAAACGGGATTGGTTAATAGAGGTGTCGGCCTTCCCGACACTTCCTGTCCGAGATGTGGTTTATCGGACGAAGACCCTAATCATATTTTCGCCAATTGCATCTGGTCCAGAAGCTTATGGTGGAACATTTTTGTCTGGCTCCGGTTAAAACCGCCCCTCCAGTATGCTAGTTTGGTCAATATTTTGGATGAGCTTCAAAGTAATCCTGGAAGCAAGATTTGGAAGAGGATCGTGTATACGGTTGCTACGGCTACTACGTGGAGGATTTGGCAAGCAAGGAATATTAAAGTTTTTGAAAGCACTTTCATTCCGGTCAAAAAGATGCTGGATCAAATTAAGGAGGATGCTTACCTGTGGATTTGCAATAGAGCAAACGTTGGGCGTCCGGTTTGGGACAATTGGGTTAGTTTCGATGTAGCGGACATGTTATAAGTCCCCTGCGTTTTGCGTTTTTATTTGCTTTGTTTTTATTTCCTTTTGTATTCCTTTTTTCCAGTTTCTTGCTGGCCCTATATATATATATATATATATACAGAGTTGTTGCTGTTCAAAAAAAACTATGTATACATGTGCAGCGTTTGTTTGTTCCAAGAATTCAAAAGAGTTTTGGACTTTTGTTGTGTCGATGTGATGTGTCAGACGTTGCTATGTCAATGCATATTGGGAACTGGGGTGGTTACTAGTGATTGAATTCTATCACGCTCAATATACAATCAATTCATGTTATGTCATCACCCACTATTCTATCACTAGTGATAGAATTGTAGTGGCGGTGGTCACTAGTGATAGAATTCTATCACTCCCAAATTTTTTTAATTTTTATTTTAAAATTAGAAATTAATAATAAAACACTAAATTATAAATTTCATTAAAATTAAAAAATAAATTACATAGCAAAATAAAAAACAACTAAACATTGGAAAAAAAAGTTAAATTAAACGGGTGGCATCCCCCAACCACACTTTGCGCAAATCTCGCGCTTTTGTTGAATTACAATTGACTTAAACGGTTCGTCGAGATGGGCGTGCTTTTCACACAAGATTTTTAAATCATTTTGTCTTTCAACCGTTTTCAAGTGTCCCATGTAGGCCTGCTCGCGTTCAACTTTTACGGATATAATTTTATCTTTTCTTTGTTCGTCCTTCTTGTATTGCGTCATTTTCTCCTCTTCGATTCTGAAGATCGACTCCGCCACCGCTTCCTTCCCTTTGCTTGACGATTCACCACTTCTCCTGCGGCGTGGCCTTGTAGGTGTATCTTCTACAACGGGGTCGTCAACGGGTTGATCGGGTTCGTCAAGGGGGTCTTCGTTTAAGTTCATTTGGGGCAAGTTATCCGACGCGGAAGTCGTGTAGTTCCCCGAATCGGATGTCTTTGATCTTTTCGAACCTCCTCGTTTTTTTGGAGCGGTAGGACCACGCATGTCAACCAACTCAACCGGGACCCACTTCGGGTGATTTCTCGCAACTTCCCATGCCGTCACGTGTGGAAAACTCCTCTTTTTGTAGAGATCGCAATACTCTTCGATGACTTGTCGCATGATTGTCCCCTCACTCGCTTCACTTAGTGGATTTCGGTTTTACAAAAAATAAAAAACGTTATGTATTTAAAAAAAAAATCTGTTTTCTGTTTTAAAAAAAATAAACTGTTTTCTGTTTAAAAAAAATAAACTGTTTTCTGTTTTTTATAAAAAATATGTTTTCTGTTTTTTTTTAATAAACTGTTTGCTGTTTTTTATAAAAAAAATGTTTTCTGTTTAAAAAAAAAAACTGTTTTCTGTTTTTTTTAATAAACTGTTTTCTGTTTTTTTTTTAATAAAAACTGTTTCTGTTTTAAAAAAAAAACAGTTTTGAATGAAAAAAGATTTAAACTTTATAAAAAAACATACCTTTTGAATGAAACAAGCGTTGAACTTACTAATTTTCCCGTTCAAATCCGTCCATTTCGACGTCATTTGGTCCATGTTTCGTGCCTTTGCACCGGGAAGTCGGCTAAAATGATTAATGACCCGTCTCCAAAACGTATCTTTTCTTTGCTCGTTGGCATGTTTCTTGTTCTCGGAGATGTGCAAGTACGCCTTCACCAAGGACACCTCCTCCTCGCTCGTCCAATGTTGTCAGACGGTTGGGATGATTTCTTGAACGTCATCATTTTCTTCTTCTTCCTCTTCCTCTTCCTCTTCTTGTTGTTGTTCTTGAACGTAATCATCATCTTCATCGTCGTCAAGACTTTGTTGTGGTTCACGAAACGCGTTTGCAAAATGATGGATGAGGGTGTTGTCTTCTAGTAGTGGGTCGAGTTGGTAGGATTGGGTTTGAAAGTTTGGAAACGATTGGGGTTGAAATTGGTGAGGTTGAAACGGTGGAACGAACGGTTGGTTTTGATACGTTTGCGATTGAAAGGGTGGATATTGTTGGGTTTGAAAGGGTGGGACTTGGTCGGGTTCGTCTTGCAACCTAAAGCGCGTCGGCTCGCCAAGATTCGCTCGAACCTTGGGTCTTACGGGATTTTTCTTCGTACCCGAACCTCTTTTTTTCGAACCCCCACCTCTCTTGCTTGAACCTTCCATGTTTGTTGTAAAATTATTTAGATTGAGTTGGAGAGTTTGTTGATTTTTTGTATTGAGTGTGAGAATGGTTGGAGAGTTTGTTGATTTTTTTGTATTGAGTGTGAGAATACAGGTTGGATTTTATAAAAAAAAGGGTTCAAAAAATAAACCCAACGGACCGCCCCCACTCCCCTTAGGGTAATTAGGCTCAAACCCTTTGTGCTTATTCGAAGAATTTAGGGTTAATATACGTTGCGTACATCCTTATACACAACGTTTAGAAGTACACAAATTTTAGCGTCTGGCCCTAATCAAGCATAGAATCTCAAGGTACACAAATTTCAGCATCCGACACCAATCAAGCATAGAATCCCTGGGTTATATACGCCATGTACAGGGCTGTACGTGACGTGCATCACCCACCAGATTTTGATTTGTGAATTTGGTTTTATAAACTCTCCTCCGGTTATCGTTTAAAATATTATACCGTTAAAATATTTTGAAAAACTATGGCATGGTTCGAATATAATATATCGTTTCAGTACTATATCGTTTAAATTAAAATATTATACCAAGTCTCGTCCGGTTCGAACATTAAATCGTTTTAAATTATACCAAGCCTCTGCGGCCTTGAATGACGAACAACGCGAAATTGTCGCGCAAGCGGCAAGCGATAGAGATTTTCAAGCGTATATTAAGCCTCACGAAAATCTCACTGTCGAAGTGCAAAAAGTCTTTGTAGCCCGCAAACGAGAGCTTGCGGAAAAATGGGGTTGGCCGACGACTGGATTTCTAGGTTTTTTTTTATTTTCTCGTATTGTCGTTTTTCTAATTTATTTTCTGGTTCTTAGTTAAATATCATTTATATGTTTCTTTTTTATTTTAATGAAGTTTATTTTTTATGCTAACATTTGATTTCTTGTAAATTAAAAAAAAAATAGTTTGCAGCTTGGGTAGGTGGTATCACCACTTACTAGTTAATATGTACTTAGAGCACTTTTTGATATAGTGAGTGATGGTCGGTCGGTGCTAAAGTATTTACCTTTGATTGCCTCTTTCTCTCTTTGACCATGTATAGTGGCAATGTGAAGTGGCGTGACCTTTGCCAGTTTAGCCCCAATACACTTTGGTTTTTTGCTCTTGCCTGATTGCAGAAACTAGAAAGGAGCTTGATCTTTGTTTAGACCAATGGGTATGGGGATCGGCACAGGGCCGTCCCCCCCCCCCCCCCCCCCCTTTAGCAACTCGCACACCGCCCCTAAGGGGCTCGGCTCGGCACTTCCGTCTGGATTCCGACGGTGGAGACGGTGCAAGCTGGTGGGGCCCCCATCTGACTTCTCTCTCATCCTTTATATATATATATTAATATATTATTAATGGTGGGGTAGTCTTGGCTAGTCCCCACACCCTTGGGTAGTCCCCAAAGAGACTATCCTCCTCCCGTGATTACGTGGCGCTTACGTGACGGGTAGTCTTCAAAGAGACTATCCTCCCCATACCCACCGGTCTTAGTTTTTCTTATGCTATTGGGGCCACTAAATCTGGCTTGCACCGAAGTTGAACAGTTGATGATATACATGACTTCTGACATTACGTGTGTATTTTCTCTTTCAATTTAGAAAAATAAATTCTACTAAAAATTGGTCATATCAACTGTGTATGGTTCTAGCCTCCAACTACCTCACTCAACACAATACTCAAAATGAACCCCACCACCACTACCACCGGAAAACCTACCAACGGCCACCGCCTTGTATTACTCCCATTACCGTTTCAAGGCCACCTGAACCCGATGCTTCAACTGGCAAACATCCTTCACTCCAAAGGCTTTTCAATCACCATCCTCCATACTCGTTTCAACTCCCCTAATCCCACCAACTACCCTCACTTCACTTTTCTACCTATTCCCGACACCGCCGGTGAACCGAATCCATTGATCTCTGACGTGGGAATGGTCATACGTTGGTTGCACTACATCAACATCAGTTTTGTTGATCCTATTCGAGGATGTTTGGAGCGGTTGATGTTGGAGGATGATGGAGTTGCATGTTTGATCACTGATGCTCTTTGGTTCTGCACACAGAGCGTCGCCGACGGCCTGAAACTTCCGAGGATTGTTCACCGGACTAGTAGCATCTCGTCTTTTCTTTACTTTGCTGCATATTCGCGTGACACTGGTTGTTTCGGGAGTTTCTCTGATGAAGGTTACACCTCTTTTTTTTAACTACTTGACCCGCACTTTGCGGCGGGAATGTTTAGTTGAATAAAAAGTAAACGTAAAAGTGATGAATTACGCACACGTTTCGGCGTGTTAACTGGTAAAAATTTGACCGACCAAGTAAAACGTATAAAAGAATAACTAAGTCAGCTTAGGACCTGCGGGTTTTGACGGAGCCGTTAAACCGTAAAAAAATAGATTTAAAAACGTTGAACCACATGTGTGCGTTGCAGCGTGTTAACTCGCAAATTTAGAACAGGTCGTAAAACGAAAAATTTGTAAAAGATGTAACGTATAGGGTCCAAAGATGGACGTGGAAAAATGTTGGGGTTAAAAATAGAAAATGTTTATATAATTATGTAAAAGATAAAAACTATGGAGTTAAAAGTGTAAATGATGAAAACTATTGGGGTTAAAAGTATAAAAGATAAAAAAATTAAAAAGTTAAAAGTAAATAAAAATTGAAGATTAAAGGGGCAATTACATATATCCATGTAAACTTCATAAATTACATATATACCCAGCCAAAAATTTAATTTAGAGTAAACTTCTGTTTTGCTCCCTGTGGTTTGGTCACTTTAACGGTTTTACCCCAAACCTTTAAAAGTAGCCATTTTACTCCCTAATGTTTTGGTTTTGTTACCAGTTTGCTCCCTGCGGGGAGCAAAATGGAAAAACAAGCAATTTGGATGGAGTTAGAGGCGGGGAGCAAACTGGCAAAAAAAAAAAACCGAAACATCAGGGAGTAAAATGGCTATTTTTAAAGGTTTGGAGCAAAAACGTTAAAGTGACCAAACCACAGGGAGCAAAACGGAAGTTTACTCTTTAATTTACATATGTCCCCTTCTTAAAAATTTAAAATATCAAATATACCCATTTTACTAAAAATAATAGATTATAAGATTGACTGTTTTACCGTCTATTTTATTACATTAGTACGACTATTTTCAAATTCAGTTTCCATGACCAAAATTCCTTTGTAAACATATCATATTCATGACAGCAAAATACACAATCTTCCCCATTTTACCTCAAAATCCAAAACATTACTCCCCCCGTCCCATTAAAAGTGTCATATTTTGAATTTTCAAAGTCTTTATTTATAAACTTTGACCTTAAATAATTTTGTTTGTGTTAGATAATACTTGATGAAAGTTATATGATTTGAGTGTGTTTTACAAGTGTTTTTATCGGGTTAATTTTCATCAAGTTTTATATAACACAAAAAATATATAATTAAAGTCAAAGTTTATAAATAAAGACTTTGAAAATTCAAAATACGACACTTTTAATGGGACGGAGGTAGTACATCATTAGAATCACCAAAAATCAATATCACATAACCAAAACTTGTTTAATTAGTCTCGTTCTAGCAATCTGTCTCACGAGAAACTCGTGGAATCCGGTGACCAAGGTCGTCGTCAAACTCATCGGAATCATCTTCGATGATGTCTTCGAATCTGATTCGAACGGTAATCTTGCTCACTATCTTTGAGCAGTCCTAAGCGTTGACCGGCAGCGACGACCTCGTGGCTCCGATCTTCGATCAGAAGCACATTAAAAAACCCATCAGATAAGAAACACAATCAAACGCATCTGTACTTATCGGTTGGTTCTGAAGGATTGTCCAAGGGAGGAGGGAAATCAAAACTTTCGTTGTCAGTTAGTTCTAAACGATCGATCGTTGCGAGGGAATGAAATTAGAAACATTCGTCGGATTCGTCACTGAAGGAGGAGGGAAGTAGCTAAGCATTTGATCCAATCATGAGATTTTTAGTGTTTAGGGTAATTTTGTCAATTTGTTAGAAGAGGGGGATATATGTAATTTAGAATTTGGGTTGGGTAAATATGTAATTAGGGGGTGTTTGGCCTAGCTTTTATTTTTTTGGCTTATTTTTATATTTTAAAGTAGCTTATAGCTTATTTTCTTTCATTTGATAAGCTCTTTTTAAGTGTTTGTGTTAGCTTTTTTATTTAGCTTATGTTAGTAAAATGACCAAAAGGGGTATGATTGCATATTATCACATAACTTATATTTTATATGTATCTACTTTGTTTTTATGAGTTATACCATCATTTTGGATAAATTTATGTCGAGGATGACGTAAAACTTCTACAAAAATACATTAATATTCAACAAACATTCATCTTGGTTTGGTTAGATCTCCTACAATCATATCTCTAACTACACTCATGTATAAATCATATATTCTACATTGTGTACTTGTGTCTTCATTTACTTCATTAATGTCATTAGATCCTCGACCATTATTTGGAGTGTAAGATTCTTGTTGCGCCCTGGTAAATCCTTCATCACATGCATCTTTTTTTCTAATATAATTATGAATTGCCATAGATGCTAGCACGATCTTCACTTGTGTCTCGTAGGTGTAATTGACATGCATGTGTTGTAATATCTCTCATCTAGCCTTCCATACTCCAAAAGTTCGTTCAATGACATTTCTCAATGATGAATGATGGTAGTCAGGGGCGGACCTATGTGGACACAAGGGGGAGCGCCCGCTACCGCTTGGCGGGGAAAAATTTGACGTTTTTAGTGTAAATTTTGGAAAAATTTGACGTTTTTTCGATTTCGTTACCGCTTTTCTTATAAAACGTTCCTGCTTGGCGTGAATCCTAGATCCGCCACTGATGGTAGTTAAATATCTCTGACATCAGCAATTAGTAAATGATGCGTTACTTGTTTGCATTGTTTGCATGTATAACAGAGCTTTAAATTCATATAGCCAAAATAAGATTTTTTTAACAATAATATGACGTAAGCAATTAGAAATTAGGACTTATAGCCAAATTAAGATTTTTTTAACAATAATGAAACGGATTAAATGGTTTTTCATAACGACAGTAAATGATGCTTTTTCATTTGTATATACCCATGGGTAATGAATAACGACGGTAAATGGTGCGTCTTAATAAGTGGTTAAATTCACCATTCTTCAATATTAATCCACCACCATTTGAGGGCAAATGAGTAACTTACACCCTTACATAAATAAGCTTCTTCAAAATAATCTAAATAACCATCTTCTCATAAGCTTCTTCAAATTAACTTATATAAGCTAATAAGTATAAGCTTAAAAAGCTAAACCAAACACCTAGTTAAGCTTATTTTATAAAAAAAAAAAGCTAAAAAGGCTATAAACTTGATTAAAAAAGCCAGGCCAAACATCCCCTTAGAGTTAAAAATAAGAGGATATATGTAATTTTCCCAAGATTAAAATAATAAGCTAACAAAAGTCAAAGAAAAAATGAATAGTATTTTGGTGACAAAGAAAATAATTACAAATTAAGGTAGCGATACCTACATGACTTGCACCTGCTAATGTGGGGTTCGTCCACTTAGAAGAGGTATGTGCCTCTTAGGAGAGAGGTCTAGCAAAGGCAAACATTTTAGAATTATTGGTGTAATAGTGTAGGAGCAAGCGTCGTCATTCATAAGAGAGAAAAAAACATGACTTGCATAGTTGCACCTCTTAATTAAAAAGTGAATTAACTATTGGAATTTTCCTACGCTGTTATAACTTTTTCTTTATTTCAAAACATTTACTAATAGGGGTGCAAACGAGCCGAGCCAAGCCCGAGCCTTACCTTAATCGAGCTAGGCTCCTTACAACTTTCTGAAGCTCGAGCTCGACTCGATTTGAGCCTTGGATTTTGGGCTCGAGCTTGGCTCGTTAGTAAAACTTAAAACTCGAGCTCAGCTCGAAAGCTCGATCTAAGTATCTATGGCGTGAGTTGAAACAAGCTAAAGCTCAACTCGAGCACGTTTTTGGCTGTTAATGAACCCGGCTCGACTCGAGCTCGGCTCGATAGTTTAAGAACTCAATTAAAAAAGAACATCTAGATCATTCAAAAAGTAATACATAGTTTAAACCCTAAAGTATACTAAGCTTGATAAGGCTCGTCGAGCCTAAACGAGCCACACATACAAGGCTCGAGCTCGGGCTCGATATCTAACGGCTCGTTCGAGCTTTTTATTGAGCCGATCTCGAGTAGCTCGCGAGCCGCTTGGCTCGTTTGCACCCCTAGTTACTAATTTTTTTGAACGGCCAACATAATCAATCACGAGCACTCTCGGGGCACCCACTGGACCAAACGGAGTACTCCGAGAGTAACTCGAGTCCACCACCAATTCCGGGGAAAACCCGGTAACCCACCCGCCCATAGGCACGACGGTGAAATTACCGGTAAAACCCGTTTGGCTCAAGGATCGAACCCAGGTTTCCCTGGGTCTCCTATCATTGGCCACCAATGCCTCACTCTGCACCAAGTGGGAGTTGAACGTGCATCTCTCAAGAGATATGCAAGCCTTCCACCACTTGATCTAGAGATCATTGACCACGCCTAGTTACTAATAATCCAGTAATCTGCTAATTCAATAAACACTTTAATGTCGCATAAAAGTTTATGATATATATAATACACTTGATACTTGATTAACCGTCATAAAATTCTTCGTGATTTACCTGTTTATGTAAATCTTTCAACTTTATAACTATTAGACATGTACAATTTATATGCAGGGGTATTATGGACCTTTTGGATTGTAATTGTAAGAGGGTGTTTTGGGTATTTTCTTATAGCATTCCTTTTCATTTTGCCTACATATATATATATATATATATATATATATGAAAACTGTTAAAAGAGAGTTTGTTAGAGAGTATTTTGGATATTTTGTGTATGGTTTGATATGGTGAAGCTGAGATAGTTATTAAAGGTTGTTGTAACTTGTAATATTTAGATAAAAAGAATTAACTAATTAATAAAATTAAAAATTTCTTCTATATCTTCTTAATTAATATATCCTAATTAATGTCATATTTTGTAGAAACGAAGTCAAAAGCATTGGCCAAGGGGCTTGAACCACTTAAAGTTAAAGACTTGTCAAAGTTCCTTACTAGTGAACCAGAAGGTGCGTGTAAGGTGATAGAACTCTTGGTCGAAGGAACCAAGCGAGCACGCGCAGTGATATGGAACACATTCAAAGAACTAGAAGAAGGTGAACTCGAAGCTCTTAGCCAAGATATCCCTAACCCACATTTTCTAATAGGACCATTTCACAAGTACTTCCCAGCATCATCAAGCAGCCTCCTAGCACAAGACCAAACATCCATTTCATGGTTAGACAAACACCCACCCAAGTCCGTGTTATATGTAAGTTTTGGTAGTATAGTTAAGCTTGAGAAATCCGAGTTCCTGGAGATCGCATGGGGTTTGGCTAATAGCAAGCAACCATTTCTATGGGTTGTTAGACCAGGGTCCATAGAAGGATCAGAGTGGCTTGAATCTTTACCGGATGAGTTTTTGGAAAGAATTGTAGAAGGAAGAGGGTATATTGTGAAATGGGCTCCACAACAAGACGTATTAGCTCATCGTGCAACAGGTGGTTTTTGGACTCATAACGGGTGGAATTCAACGCTTGAAAGTATTTGTGAAGGGGTTCCAATGATTTGTTCCCCGGCTTTTGGTGATCAACTGCCAAATGCAAGATATGTAAGTGATGTGTGGAAGATTGGGGTGGAGTTGGAAAATGGGTTCAAAAGAGGAGAGATTGAAAGTGCAATAAAGAGAGTAATGGTCGATGATGAAGGGTTAGAGTTTAGGAATAAAATCAAAAACTTAAAATGGAAAGTAAACCGTTGCCTAGAGAAAGGTGGTTCCTCTTATTCATCACTTGAGGATTTGGTCAATTATATTATGTCATTTTAGTCGATGAAAAATACTAGATCCACAAGCATTATACTTTGGTCACAAATAACATTTTCAATATTAGAATAAAAGTACTTTCATAAATTCATCTATGTTGTTTAATGTAGTTATTTCTGGTTGTTAATATACTATTTGTCACACAATGATATAACAATGATGGTTGCCTTTTCTAGTTGTAAATAACTCAAATTCAAACAAAGCAAACTAATGATGTACGAAGACGTTTAAGGGATCCATAGAAAAGAACTTGCACGGAGGACATATAAATTCTTCTAAGACCACCCCGTAGTTGGGGTGGAATTGGGTGTGGAATGCCCCAAAAACGCCCCATAAAGCCTATCACACCGCCCGGGGCGTTTTTTGCCTTTTTTGATGGCGTTTCCTCAAACACGTCTAAGATGAATTTGAATGGCCAATCAGGTCCTCTTACATCTATTTTGAACCATTTTTTAACTTCAAAAAAAGAAATTAAAAATCAGATTTCCTCATATTTTAACAAATCTCCATTACACCCTTTTTTAACTTCACCACCCATAATGCCATATGTGCAACATATCACTTCGTGCCCAAAAAAGAGGCATTATGTCACTTCTAACAAGTGAAACACACGATTTCAAAACAGTAACATACACATGGCATTTATGCCATAAATAGTACAAAACTTTCTATGTTAACTTTGAAAACAAGAAAATATTTACAACACCATGTTGAAAAATGTTGTGACATTCTCCCTTATATTTACAACCATGTATTCGAATCTTCACCAAGTGACTGATCAAGAGCAACCTCTAACATCCGATGGCCTTCCCGAAAGTACATGTAGCGAATCCAGGATTTTGGTCAATGGGGACCAAAAGAAAAAAAAAAAAACCAACAGTACCCAGTAAGTCCCACAAATAGCAAAGTTATTGGTGGGGTCTGGGAAGGATGGGATGTAGACAAATCTTACCTCTATCCATAGGGATAAAGATGCTGCTTCCAAAAAGACCCCCGACTCGAAACCAAACATCAAGCAAACAATGCGAACTACAGATCTAGCAATACGAATCCACCCATCACATAATAAGTGGTAACCGACTAACATAGTAGAATAGACACAGCTATAGCCCCTAAAGCAATATATATATAGGGCTGCAAACGAACCGAGCGAACACAAACAAGACCTTGTTCATGTTTGTTTGTTAAGAAATATATGTGTTCGCGAACCGTTCACGAACACTTATCGAACGAGATTCTATATCAGTATTCGTTTGTTAAGGAAATGAACTTGTTCGTGTTCGTTTATGTTTGTTTGTTAATTTTAGGCAACGAACGTTGACAAACACAAATGAGCACAAACTAATGTTCATGAACACAAATGGAAACAAACGAACACAAACAATCGTTCATGAAGAGAATATACAATACATCGACACTTATTAGATATTTAGTTTGTCGGAATTTTGAAGTATTTAAATAAATATAAAAACTAAAAACACTAATGAAGTATCGAACACAAACGAACACGTTTTCGAACGTTCACGAACATAAACGAACGAACGAACGCGACCTCTGTTCATGTTTGTTCATTTAACTAAACGAACGAAATTTCTTGTTCGTGTTCTTTTGTTCAATAAATGAACGAACACATACGACTTTCCTGCCGAACGGTTCACGAACCGTTCGCCGAAAGTTTGGTTCATTTGCAGCCCTCTCCCCCCTATATATATATATATATATATTATGGTTGCAGAAATCGGCCTAGGCGGCCGATTAATCGGCGCCTAGGCGCTAGGCGGTCATCTACTGCCTAATTTTGAGCTAGGCGGTCAATTAATCGGTCATGGTCAAAAATTGGTCAAAATCGGTCCTAGGCGGTCAAAATCGGTCCTAGGCGGTCAAAAATCGGTTTAATCGGACAGTATTAGTCGGTCAAAATCGATCAAAATCGGTCCTAGGCGGTCAAAATTGGTCAAAATCGGTCAAAATCGAACCATACTATCTGAAACTTGAAGTATTTATGTGAATTTTGAAGTATTATTTTTATATTATTGGGTATATATATATAATTTTGAAAAAATACATATAAAAATCCCATTCCGATTAATCCCGATTAATCCCTAGGCTGTACCTCACCGCCCGACTAGCGCCTAGCGCCTTCTACAACATTGTATATATATATGGGGTATGGTTCTAGAGTGAACACTAGGTTGAGAGTGAACTATGTGAACTAATCTGGGCCATTGGATTACATCATCTAAAGTTTTTAAACAATGGCAAGATTGTAAATATAATGTTGTAACTTCCATTTAAAATAATTGACAGAGGGTATTTGCGTCTTTTGTAAATTGCATTTATTAAACAATATAATCAAAATCCCTAAAATCTCGCTAATTTCCGTATATACAAGATACACATCTGTTAGTGTATACACATGTGTACAGTTTCGCTAGTATCAGTTTATACAAGATACACATCGGTTAGTTTATACACATATGTACAGTCTCGCTAACTATCAGTTTATACAAGATACACAACTGTTAGTTTATACATATGTGTACAATCTCGCTAACTGTTAGTTTATACACATGTGTACAGACTTTTATACATCCATGTATTATATTTAGAAATGGTTACATATGTGTATATTAACAACATATAGTATATTATACATGCTCACGAATAGATTCATATAAAAATTATGAAATTAATGAAAACGAAATAAGTAACATGTATGCAAAAATAAATAACTTTATCACATATTAAAAAGGGAAATTGGCCTGTAATAATCCCACCTAGACCTTATTGGCCATTAATAATCCCAACTTAGAATATTCCCCTCACCAGTCCCACCTTTCACCTATTTTTCCTACAATGGTCCCCCGTTAAAAAAATTTAACGGAGTTAAGCTTTTTCCCAAATTACAAACAAATTTTTTAGGGCTTTTGATTAGAACAACGATACGAATCCATTGATGTAAAACTTGCCTCGAAACGGTGCTTCAAACGATGAAAACGACGCTTCAATTCTGGTGTTTAAATTTATAATTAACCAAAATCAAGTCACTTGGAGCACCATTTCGAGGCAAGTTTTACATCAATTGACTCATATCGTCGTTCTAATCAAAAACCCTAAAAAATCTATTTGTAATATGGAAAAAAGCTTAACTCTGTTAAGTTTTTTTAACGGGGGACCGTTGTAGGAAAAATAGATGAAAGGTGGGACTGGTGGAGGGAATATTCTGAGGTGTGATTATTAATGGCCAATAAGGTCTAAGTGGGATTATTACAGGCCAATTCCCCTATTAAAAAAGTTAATGCCCAAAAATAACTACAATTTCAACCTCAGGGAAAAATTTTCAATATTTATTGAAAATTATAAAAAGTTAAAAACAATATATTATGATATCTATATATACAGATAATAAAAAAAACAATATTCAAGTTAAAATTAAACCAAAATCTATGGATAAAGAAATGAGTGCTACAAATATTTGGAAATTAAATAATTTGTAAACATAATATTTCCAAAAAAATTTGAAAAAAATAATAGTTTTGTCTTTATCATCTTCTTGAATGATAAGAATACCTACAATATTCTTTAATCAACTTCAACATATGAGATGTAGAATGATAATGTCATAATCCATGATTATCTAACAAAATTTAAAGCTCTTCAATCTCTTATAATTAAAATAATGGAGAAATAATTAAAAATGAGAGAGAGAGAGAGAGAGAGAGAGTTAAGAGATGAGAAAATTAAGGGATTTTAATTAAACATACTTGGCTAATGTCAATCTTACCCTTTTAATCTAAAAGATGATCAATGGCCAAGATTAGTTCACTCAGTTCACTCTCAAGAAGTTCACTTTTAAACCTAATCATATATATATATGTGTGTGTATATATATATATACATACACACACAAAAGATGATAAACACATGTAAAGTCCACCTGAAAAGTAGGAAATATTAACCCTAACCCAAAAATCTCAGACACCTCATTACACTCTCCTAAAAATCCTTAACCTTAATCTTACATCTCCACGAACTCTTATCCTGGACCATGTTCTCAGAAAGGTGCAACTCTAGCAAATCTTTCCTAATCCGCTCCTCCTAAGTCAGTTTGGGCCTTCCTCTACTCCTCCTACCCTCCACATAAAGTGCTTCCACTACTCTAACCGGTGTCGTCACCGGCCTCCTCTTCACATGCCCAAACCATCTCAATCTCCCCTCCTTAATCTTACTTGATATACTAGTCAGCCCTAGTCTTTCCCTAAAAACCTCATTTCTCATACGCTCTAGCCTTGTGTGCCCACACATCCACCGTAACATCCTCATTTCTGCCACCTCCATCTTGCGTGTCTGAGTCTTTTTGATAGCCCAACAATCTGTTACATATAACATAGCAAGTCTAATTGCAACCTTATAATTTTTCCCTTTAATTTAGTTGGGAACCTCCTGTCACGCAATACCCCAGCGGCTGCTCTCCACCTACACCAGCCAGCTTGGATACGATTGGCAACGTCACTATCTATGTCCACATACTTTGTACAAACGACCCTAAATATTTTGTGAGTGCATAATGTCTATTACTTCCGTCAATCACGTGCCGTAGCTTAAACGAATGATACAAGACTGGGATTGAATAGAAGAGTGCATAATATGAAGTTAAGATAGCTTTGTACGAAGCCAACAACTTCGTACGAAGGCACTGCACAAGTCTTCGTATAAAGCCAGTTGTCTATATATATATGAGTCTTGTGTTAGTCATTTATAACTTTGAGCAACTTTGAGGCGAAGCTCTGCTTGTTTGTTTTCGTGGTGTACAACTGTTATATCAGCAATAGAAAACAACTTATAATTACATCTTCGTGTTCATTCCACACACGTGATTGGATTCCATACATTTCACGTGTCGGTACGCATTCAACGTCAAGGAATTCATCCAGATCCTGAATTCACAAGTGGTATCAGAGCAGGTGTTTGATTGCACGGATTGAAGACACGAAGATTCAAGCAACTACATCAGAATCAGAGACAAATCTCTTCATTTTCTTCTACTCATCTTCTACACTTTCTTTTTGAACTTAAAACTCAAATTTACAACGTTTCCACGGTTAAAATCAGCTAATTTTTTGATATGTTGTGCTAAAACTGTTGTTAATCAATCCTACAAATTTTCAGATCAAAATTCGACCAAAATCTGACTCAATTCAATAAAAAACCATGAAAACCGTAACATTGTTTGTCGCATCTTAGCTTCGTACGAAGCCACACATTGCAGCTTCGTACGAACCTAGAAAACTTGGTGTTTGAGATATAAGTACCTTCGTATGAAGCCATACATCTAGCTTCGTACGAATGCACATTTCTGTCTGATTCTCTTATTTCGTAGCTCCGTAAGAAGACGCTATTCTAGCTTCGTACGAACAGACTGTATTGGGCATTTTCATTCTTGAATTGTCTAAGTGTTTGTGTGTTTGCAGATGATCATGGACAAAAGGGTGTTCAAACAGAGCTGAGAGGAAGAAAAGGCACAAGGTTATTTGAGTCATGTATACGATGCTTACAAAGAAGCAAGACGTGTTAATAGATGGTGTCGAGAAAAAGAGTGTTATGTTGATCCCAAAGGAAATCCGACAGTTGATCCTGATGAGGTAGATTTTGATGCATTAGTTGTTGCAATTCCAACTGTTGGAGTTTGGTGTCGAGGGCTTAGAGAAATTCCACACTACCGAGAAAAGGTAGAGGAAGAAATCAACAAGGTGATTTATGCGAGCTTAGAAAAGAAGAAGAAGAAGACAGTGGAGGAAATTGTTAATGAAAGTCAAAAGTTGGTGAATGAAGTGAAGAAAGCTGATAAAAAGGCAGAGGAACCTGTTGCTGAAGAAAAGCAGGTGAAGGAAGAAAGCCAGAAGCAGACAGCAGAAGAAGGTGTGACAAAAGAAATAATTCAGACTGAATCTTCTAAAATGATAAATAAATTCGATCATAAAACTGATGAACAGTGCAAGAAATGCATGGAAATGTGCAAGGCTTGTACTGAAAAGGATGAAAATCTAAGATCTAGAGGCATTGAGTTTACTAAAATAGAAAATATTTTCAAAGAAAAATGTAATGAAATGCTAGAAAATGAGAGATTTTTGAAAGAAAAAGAAAAAGAGCTAACACAAAAATGTGAAAATCTTGAAAAATAAAATGAAGTTTTAAAACAAAAGTGTTTAGCTGATTGCAACGAATGTATTCCAAAAGATAAAACTATTCAAGAGTTGTAAAAAGAATATGATGGAATGAAATTGTCATATCATACAGTAAAAGAAGCTTATGAAATTTTGAAAAGTAAAGTCACAAGTCTAGATAATAGATTGTCAGCATGTCTAGAAACAACTCAATTTTTTGAAGCCAGATATGAAGGAAAACAAAAAGTTTTAAATAACTACACTGATGAAGTTGCTAAACTTAAACAAGAACTGGCTGAAAAAGAAAAATTAGTTAACAAACTTCAAAGTTATCATGCTTCTTCATATATTCTGGAACGTATTTTCAACATCACACCAGATGGTAAAAAGTCTGAAAAGAATAAAAAAGGAATTGGGTCAGAATACCATCCGGTTCCACCACCGTTGGAGGATAATTATACATTCTATGATGGCGAAAATGTGGAAAAAGCAATTAACATGGTTGACCAATTACCTGACAACATTGATGTGACTTACACCAAATCTGATGATCTTAATGATTCAGAGGTGGTAGGTAAGGTTGTTGAAAGCGTTCTGACATAGGAGTCTACCAAAACAGATAAGTCTGAGTCACATGACGAAAATGAGGGAAGTTTTCATCAAACTTATCATAAAAATTCAAAATCTGAGAAAAATGCGAACAATGATCCGATAGGATTGGCGTATACCATGATTGGATCGGACAAACTATTCTCAGATATTAAAGCCCCGATTCAGAATGTGATTTCAGATAAGATTGATAAAGTTTTCAAACTGGTATAAATTGAAAAGTTTAAATTTCAAAATTTGCTTTGAAAGAGCAAGAAGTCTTTTTATAACAAACCTGTTATTACAAGAAAAACATGAAGGCTGGGTTAGGTTATAAGAAGAAATAGAATCAAAAACTATTTGAAAAGAAAAATTATCAGAAAAAGATGAACTTTGTTCACGGAACAAGTTCTGAGGAAGAGAAAGAACTCCAATTTAGACGACAGTCTAATGAAGAGTTATATGCTCAAAAGAAGCAACAACAACAGGCCAAAGATGTTTCCAAGAAAACATTTTTTAAATGTGATCAAATTGGACATCTTGGTCGCAAGTGTCCTAATCCGAAGCCTGTTGATGTTAAGAAAAAGAAGGTTGAGGTTGAGAAACAAAGATCAACCATGTTTGATTCAAAACAAACTTGGAGTTACAACACAAACAAGTTTGCTTCAAATCAAACTTGGAAATCAAATCCAACCAGATTTGATTCAAAACAAACCTGGAAGTCTCAGATACCCAGATTTCGAACAACACAAATTTGGAAAACAACTGTTGATATGATAAAACCAAACCAGTGTTGGAAACCAAAAGTTTTTGTTCAAAATCAAAACATGTAAAATGAATCAAGATTTTATAAAATGAATGTTTTAAAAGGTCAAACGTGGGTGGTCAAGAAAAGGACTTCTGAAAATGAGAAAATTAAAGAAGATGTTTTGGAAAAGAATGATAGAAATTATCCAGTGTTACCTGGAAAGATTTATGTTCAACTACCTGAGTCAAAGCAGGCTTGGGTTGCTTTGTTCAAGTAATCAATTGAGGTGAATGTGCAGGCGCTCCTGAAGACTGTTGACTGTCAAGATGAGGAGAGGAGCAGCCTGGTACGAGAGGAGGCTGGACCCTGCAACTGAACACAGGGAGTTTGTTTGTTTCTGTATATAAATAAACCATATTTCTAAAAATACTAAAAATCGAAAAATTTAAAACCAAAAATATGTTTTATTTTGTTAAAAACTGAAAAATCAAAAATATGTTAGTTTTTAAATTTGTCAAAAATAAAAAATTTTCAAAAATAGGTTGATTGAATATGCCGAAACCCTCACGGCTGAACAAACATGATTATTTCACAAGATTGAAAAACGGTTTTCAAACTGTCAAAAATTAATGTGTTGTATATCATGGGGTTATTTTCTGCAAATCAGAGCATGTGAAGCAGAATATGGATGGCGAGACAAAGCTATCTACATCGATTATCAAATTTTCTTTAAATGTTTTTAATTTTAGGGGGAGTAAGAAATTTCTAAAAATACAAAAACATTTGAAATTTTGAAAAAGCCAACAACATGATAAAATTCAAAAATGAGTTTTGTGTAAAAAGAGGAAATGATAGTACATTAGTAGCCAATCACAGTACGCTAAAGAAATGGAAAGTTAAATGTGATAAACGATCTCACTAATGATATGTTAGTAGGTTTTTACACATTTAGTAGATTGATTTCGAGGTATAAACCTAAATCAATAAACTTTCTTATCTCCTGGGGAGACATCTCTCGGATATATGGGTAACCCCTGAAATCTTGTTTGAGAGATTGCCTGATTCTGAGATACTAGGTCTTTATACTGTTTGATAGCTGGGGTATTATACCTAGTCTTCTGATAATATGTGAGCAATGGCCTAGACCTCGTATAATACTTTAAGCGCTTAAATAAACTCACCCTCTGCATAAAAATTGAGAAAAAATCAAAAGAAATACCTCGAGTGCAGTTGTAAAGAAGATCCTCAAAGGGGACACACCTAAAGTCGAGCCTTCATCTCTCTGATTGAACGGAAGTTCTAGCCTGAGCTCTCAAGGTCTCGCACTAACCCCAGTTATAGATATCATTATGGTATATTCACCTGTAAGACTGAATTCGGGGAATCTTGATACGGGAGTATATTCTGAGGTGGAACACATGAGTAAGTTAAGTTCTTAAGACACTAAATTTCGCATCATGAAATCAATTGAACTTTTTGTGAAAATTTAAATGGATCAGTATACTGACAATCTAAGTGAATTGTTTAGAACTTAAAGTGTTTAAAGCTCAACGGTGCTAGTGATTTGTCAAAAGCTGATATGATCCTCTGACACGAACTCAAACAAAAATATTATCTGTAGATATTTCTTTATTGCTTTATATTTGTTTCAACTTTATTTTCGACAATTGATGTTTGCGTGCTGCGTTTCAAAATCTAAGTATGCTGAACATGTTTCTAAAAATAAACAAGTTCATTAATTTGAAACTTGAGTTATAAAATGAAAAATCAATAATAGTTTGTGAATCTCCAAGGTCATTAAGTTGGACTTGGATGATAATCTGTGAGGAGTTTGGATGCATAAAACTGTCATAGATAGAGTCATTTGATAGGGGGAGAAGAGTCGGGAAATATTGGAAATTTTAAAATTTCTATATATGTGCTTAGAGCCAGATTCTCGATCATAGAATATTTTGAGCCAGGTTACTGATTCTGAATTTAAGAGTCAGGTCATCATTTCTGGGAAAACCTAAAAACTTTCACTGTCACATATTTGAAATGCTCCATTTTATGTATAGAGATTGGTTTTTAATCTTAAATTGTCAAATATCTTATAAATGATTTTAGATTTGCAGATGAAAGAGCCAGACTACGATCCCGAAGCTGAGACTAAGGGGGAGTCTGAAGACGAGCTCGACGTAAGGGGGAGCTTGTAGATACCAGGTGTCGATCCTAGAAGCTGAAAGCACGGAAGCTTAAAGCAAGGGGGAGCCTAAAGGAGGAGTCAAACGAAAGGGGGAGCATAAGTTAGAATAAAGGGAGAGTGTCGCAACCCCCGACCCCTGTCCGGGAGCGGGCGGACGCGAACATTCAGATGGGTGGTATCGGTGTTTATTAATTTGGCAGCGGAATACATCAGGACCGTAGTTAGGAAATATTTTTATCAGAGTAAAACACCAAAATTTTTATAATAAATTATTGGGATAAAACCCAAGTTTATTTGATGGTATATTTGTAGGGGTAAACCCTAATTATTGAAACGCGTTTTAAAAAGGTTTTGTCAGCAAGAAATACTGGTGAGTGCATCCCAATTTAATCAAAACAGTTTTATCACTTTTACAGTATTGAGAGCGATCACAATGTTTATATCTACACAATTAGTCATTCAGTACTATCCACACTAGACTTGTGGGACATATTACTCATTGGCTAACTCTTTGTCCAATAGTAACGTTTTCCACATTTTGTATACAAAACCCCAATATACCGGCAGTAATTGTAGAATAAATAGACTCAATCACTGATAAGAATTATTAAAACATTTGGAATTTTGGTAAATAAATTTGACTCACAAACGGTGAGAAAAAGAGAATGAACTCACAAACGGTGAGAGAAAGAGAATGAACTCATAAATGGTGAGAAAAAGAGAATGAACTCACATTGATTACTTAGGTAAAACTATTATAGCTTCCTGGTGAATTTCCTGATTATTATCTATTAACATTAAACAATGCACACGTGTTAGTAAAATAACCCAAATCATATTGACCGTACAACTCGAGATAGAATTCCAATGACTGAGTCGGGCAGAGCCGACATGCATTACGGAATCCTAGATCAATCGGGTGTAACACGAGACAGAACTCCAATGACTGAGTCAGACAGAGCCCTGACATACGTTACGGAATCCTAGATCGATCGTGTAGGGTAACAGCAGGGTTATAGTACTTACAACGAGGCAGTGCTTCGCTTTATAGTGGGTATTATTCCCGAGTATAATTTCTACTATATAGAAATTGAGAGAGAATACGAAATTTTGAACGAGTTGGAATTGAGCTCGTTGAGCTCTATGTATAGGCCGATCAAAGGCGGCTCGCGGCCCGCGACAAAGAAGGCTAGGGCCTTCGCGGCCTGCGACAAGACGCGTGTCGCGTATAGTCTTGGCCAGTCACCAGCCTAGCTTTGCCGAGTCATGTGCCACGTGGCACTATGCAGTGTCGAGCAAGTAAGGGTCCTCGCGCCCCGCGACAGACCGATGAGGTCTTGGTCACTCCCCGCGAGCGACTGCCAAACTTTATTTTTCTTGTTTTTTCTAAGTGTAGGGCTATTTCGGGTTCGTTTCTCGCGTACGGGGTACGTAAGGAACGTTTTAGGGTTACGTGAAGGGTTCTATGATGAATTTAGGAAGGTTGTTGTATCCTCCCCACCTTGTTTTAGATCTCGTCCTCGAGGTCTACTGGAACAGGTGTGGGTATTTCCTTTTCATCTCTGACTCAAGTTCCCATGTGTATTCTGGTCCTCTCTTGGAATCCCATTTCACTTTGACCAGAACTAGTCTCTTGTGTTTAAGATTCTTGATCTTTCTATCTTCAATCTGTAGTGGTTTCTCTACAAACTTAAGTTTCTCATTTACCTCTATGTCTTTAAGAGGTATCACTAATGATTCGTCTGCTAAGCACTTTTTGAGATTACATACATGAAACACATCATGTATTCCTGCTGTTTCCTCCGGAAGTTGTAGCTGATAAGTTACTGGCCCTATTCATCTAATAATATCAAAAGGTCCAACATACCTGGGGCTTAGCTTTCCTCTTTTAACGAATCTGACTACTCCTTTCCAAGGAGAAACTTTCAACAATATCTTATTTCCTACTTGAAATTCTAAAGGTTTTCGTCTGTTATCTGCATAACTCTTTTGACGATCTCGTGCTGCTTTTAGTCTTTCCTTGACTTGAATTATCTTGTCCATTGTTTCTTGCACTATCTCTGGTCCAGATAATTGCTTTTCTCCAATTTCTGCCCAACAGACTGGAGTTCGGCACTTTCGTCCATAAAGTGCTTCAAATGGTGCAGCATTAATGCTAGTATGATAGCTGTTATTATAGGAAAATTCTATTAATGGTAAATGATTGTCCCAATTTCCTCCGAAATCAATTACACAAGGTCTTAGCATATCTTCCATTGTTTGTATTGTCCTTTCGCTTTGTCCGTCCGTCTGTGGATGATAAGTTGTGCTTAGATTTAACTTGGTTCCTATTGCTTTTTGGAAACTTGTCCAAAAATGAGAAGTAAAATGGCTATCTCTATCGTATTCGATAGATAAAGAAATTCCATGTAATGAAACTATTTCATTTACATATAGCTTGGCTAACTGTTCCATACTGAAAGTTTCCTTCATTGGTAAGAAATGATTAGATTTGGTTAATCTGTCTACAATCACCCAGATTGTATCATTTCATTTTCTTGTCTTGGGTAATTTGGTAATAAAGTCCATTGTTATCAATTTCCATTTCCATATTGCCATTTCTAACTGTTGCAATAACCCTGAGGGTTTCTGATGTTCAGCTTTAACTTGTGAACAAGTTAAACATTTAGCAACATAGTTAGCTATATCCTTTTTCATTTCTATCCACCAGAAATTCTTCCTTAGATCTTGATACATCTTATCACTTCCAGGATGTATCGTATACTTAGACTTATGAGCTTCTTCTAGAATTCTGTGGCGTAGGTTTCCTTGTTTAGGTATCCACATCCTTTTCTTATGGAACCTCCAAATTCCATTTGTTCCTTGTTCTAATTGCTTAATCATACCTTTTAATTTTTCAGTATCGTCCTTGATTACTGATTCCTGTATTTCTTTAATTTGCTCAATTAAATCTATCTGCAGATTTAATCTAAGAGAACGTACTCATTTTGGCTTTTCATGATACTTTCGACTTAAAGCATCAGCTACTACATTAGCTTTTCCAGCATGATACTGGATATCACAATCGTAATCACTAAGAACTTTCATCCAGCGTCTCTGTCTCATATTTAATTCTTTTGGCCCAAAAATGTACCTTAAACTCTTATGATCGGTGAAGACAACACATTTATTTCCATATAAATAGTGTCTCCAAATCTTAAGGGCAAAAACTATGGCTCCTAACTCTAGATCATGGGTTGTATAATTCTCTTCATGGTTATTAAGTTGTCTAGAGGCATAAGCTATAACCTTTTGACGTTGCATCAACACACATCCATATCCTAACTTAGACGCATCACAATAGACGATAAAGTCTTCAGTTCCTTCTGGTAATGCGAGTATGGTTGCGTTGGTTAATCATAGCTTAAGAATCTTAAAAGCTTCTTCCTGTTTTGATCCCCATTCAAACTTAACTGATTTACAGGTTAGTTTAGTTAATGGTATGGCTATTCTAGAGAAATCTCAGATAAACCGTCTATAATATCCTGCCAGTCCTAGAAAACTTCGTACTTCTGTTGACGACTCAGGGATTTTCCATTTAGTAATCGCCTTGATTTTTGTGGGATCCACATGAATTCCTTCATGATTGACCAGATGTCCAAGAAATTGCACTTCTTGTAACCAGAATTCACATTTTGAGAATTTAGCATAAAGCTTCTCTTTTCTCAACAATGTCAGAAGTGTATACAGATGCGCTGCATGTTCCTCTTTACTCTTAGAGTAAATTAGAATATCATCTATGAAAACAATTATGAATTTATCCAGGTATCGTTTACATATCATGTTCATTATGTCCATAAATGTGGTTGGGCATTGGTAAAACCAAATGGCATGACGGTAAATTCATAACGACCGTATCTTGTTTTGAAAGCAGTTTTAGGAATGTCCTCTTCCTGTACTTTCAGTTGATGATATCCTGAGCGTAGTCGATCTTAGAAAAGAATTGAGCTCCTTGAAGTTGATCGAACAGATCATCGATTCTCGGTAGTGGGTACCGATTCTTAATCGTAATCTTGTTCAAATCTCGATAATCAATGCACATACACATTGATCCGTCTTTCTTCTTAACAAACAACACCGGTGCTCCCCACGGTGATGAACTTGGTTGTATAAAACCTTTGTCAAGAAGTTCGTCCAATTTTTTCTTCAGTTCCTTCATCTCCGTTGGTGCTAAACGATAAGTTGCTTTGGCAATCGGTGCTGTCCCTGGTATTAGGTGAATTCTAAATTCAACCTCTCTATCTGGCGGTAATCCAGGTAACTCTTCTGGAAAAACATCTGAGAATTTAGTTACAACAGGAATACCTTTTAATTCCTTCCCTTTAGTACTAATGATTACGGAAATCATATATACTCCTCCTCCTTTCCTTTCATAACTTGCAGCTTTCATCACTGAGATGAATTTGGTCGACTTAGTTGGCTTATCTCCTTTAATTGTGATCTTTTCACCACTTGGTGCACTTACTTATACTGACTTTTGATCACATAAAATACTGGCACGATTGGCTACCAACCAATCCATTCCTAATACAACATTGAATCCGGCTAGATTCATTGGGTAAAGTTTAGCAAAGAAATGATGGTTCAGGATTTCTATTCTTGCTTCCTGCAAGATCTCACTTATCTTAATAGGTTCTCCGTTGGCTGTCTCTACCAGACAATCTTGTTGGAGTTTGACTAAATGTTGATCAAGGAGTTTGTAGAAATAAGTATTGATAAAACTTTGGTTTGCACCAGAGTCAAACAATACTTTGGAAAATATGTTGTTAACTAAGATAAAACGTACCGGCAATCACATCTAGGATCATCTTGACTTCCTCAGCTGTCAGCACAAATACTCTAGCATTCTTTTTGGGTCCTTCAGCTGTCTTAGCTTTGTTGGTCATGGCTAGAGCTAGTTTTGGACAGTTCGGTTTGATATGTCCAGTTTCTCCACAATTGAAGCATGTCCTATTGCTAGGTTTCTTCCTACAGTCTTCTTCCTTGTGTCCAGATATTTTGCAAAAGTTGCAGTATATAGAGCATCTTCCAGAATGCTTTCTTTTGCAATATCTACAGTAGGGTGCAGAAGAACCTGTTCCTTTTCCACGGTAGGAATTACTAGAACGAAATTCCTGGGTAAGCTTTTGAGCTAGGTTCTTTCTCTGATTTTCCTCTTGTGTACGCACCAATTCATTAGTCAAGGTATTGGCTAGTTCTACTGCTTCTTCTATGGTTTGCGGTCTAGCTGCCTTGACTACGTGTCTAATCTCATTAATTAATCCCCAAACATAACGGGAGATTAACACTGGCTCAGGTGAAGCTAATGTTGGCACTATTCTAGCATATTCGAAGAATATGGTAGTGTAACATTTGCAGTCTATTCTAGTCATTTTATGATTTAGGAACTTATTGGCGATTTGTTCCTTTTCATTGGGAGGACAAAATTATCTTTCAACTATTTCCTTAAAGTTGATCCATTCCATATTATAAACTCTGTCACTTCCCCTAGACTAGAGAACAGTATTACACCATTCTAAGGCTGCATTTTTGAAAAGATTAGAAGCAAACATAATCTTATCTTCATCTGCACATTTACTTATTTTTATGACTGCTTCTGTCTTTTCTATCCAACGTAAGGCTGCAATGGCTCCTTCATTTCCTGAGAATTCTATTGGTTTGCAGGCCAAGAATTCTTTATAAGAACAACCGTAAGAAGCGGTTCTTCTTCTTTTAGGAATTGGAGCTTGGATAAGGGGTTTGTTATTATCGTTCACACTGTGACTTGGTTCAGTGTGTTGACGAGTACTTCCAGTTACAGATTTATTTTCTGCTTCCTTAACAGTCTTGATAATATATGGCATATCATCTATTATTCCTTGTGCTACTATATGTTCTATGTCACTGTTATCTATTTGGTTTCCGTTATTTTCATTATTCTGGTTTTCCTGATTTACTTCGTTGTCCATCTGAATTGGAAACATTTATCAGGTATTAATTATCACGGAATAATTTAGTACAAATATTTATACACAATCACACCAATAGGTTGATCAAAAACGTCGAACATTTCGACTTTTACTCTTTTCATATATATGCGTCAATTACAAACTACAACTGGAATTTAAACATACTAATAGTTATGCATCGCATCTTTTTTAATCAAAATACAAAATTACACATATATCTAGGTATTATTCTAGGTATCATTCATCCAGTATCTCATTTCATTTTCATCGTATTTCCAAACTATTTCTCTCCTATCTGTCGGATTCTATTCCCTCCATCCACTAAACTTTCTCCATACTGATGGAGTTCCTGCACCTGTTTTCGACTCATTGGTGGGTCTAATGGTTCAGGATGAGGTACGGGTTCTTTGTAAGGATCTGCGTTATTCATTTCGATAAATGTTCTATCATCATCCCTCCATGGATCAGGTTCTAAAGGCATTGGTTCCTCGGGAGGATATAAGGCTGAGTACGACCTATTATCGTCAAACCATGGATTATAGTCTAAAGGGTTTGGAGTTGGGATTCTAGGTAACTCGTTGGGGTCAAATGCAGGTATAGGGAATTGGTTTTCTTGATTGGGTTCTAGCATTGGTTGGTCTGGGAATAAGGGTAACAGTGGTGGTTCAGCTATTTGGTTAGAGTCTACTGCTGTGGTAGCTAGCATATGGAAATTGGCCAACTGTCTATCTAGTTCCTCTTCCCATGGTGGTCTATTGCCTGTTTCCTGAGTTTGAGCATTTACTTCCTTATTAGCTCTGACTATTGCCCTTTGCTGTTGTAACTTTTTCATTCTTTTTCTTCTCTCATGTGCCCCTCTACTAAACCAACCTCTTTTCTTAGTAGTAAACGGTTCCTCAGACTGTGCCTTAAAAATAAATATCCCTTCCTCAGTATCAGCTGAGTATCCTGAGGTATCTGGCTGAGATGATGTTCCCTTATCTTTTGGTAAACTATCTAAGTGACGATAAGCATCCGAAGTTCCTTGCTCACTCATACTGTAAACTAACAAATAGACAAATAACACAAAACACATAATCATATAAGTTATTTCCTAACACTGAATTTAAAACTTAAGTGTCAGCAGAACACTTCTTTGGCTTAAACCAGTGGCTGTAGCTCTGATACTACCTTCTGTCGCAACCCCCGACCCCTGTCCCGGGAGGGGGCGGTCGCGAACATCCATATGGGTGGTATCGGTGTTTATTAATTTGGCAGCAGAATACATCAGTACCGTAGTTAGTAAATATTTTTATCAGAGTAAAACACCAAACTTTTTATAATAAATTATTGGGATAAAACCCAAGTTCATTTGATGGTACATTTGTAGGGGTAAACCCTAATTATTGAAAACAAAAACTCTTTTTTATTTAGGTCACTTTTATAGCCATTTATCCAAGCCTTCAGTGCTCTCCAGCTGGCTTCCATTGGCTTTCACATTTTGTTACCTGAAACACGTTTTAAAAAGGTTTTGTCAGCAAGAAATACTGGTGAGTGCATTCCGATTTAATCAAAACAGTTTTTTCACTTTTACAGTATTGAGAGCGATCACAATGTTTATATCTACACAATTACTCATTCAGTACTATACACACCATACTTGTGGGTCATATTACTCATTGGCTATCTCTTTGTCCAATAGTAACGTTTTCCACATTTTGTATACAAAACCCCAATATACCGGCAGTAATTGTAGAATACATAGACTCAATCACTGATAAGCATTATTAAAACATTTGGGATTTTGGTAAATAAATTTGACTCACAAACGGTGAGAAAAAGAGAATGAACTCACAAACGGTGAGAAAAGGATAATGAACTCACAAACGGTGAGAAAAAGAGAATGAATTCACATTGATTACTTAGGTAAAACTACTATAGCTTCCTGGTGAATTTCCTAATTATTATCTATTAACATTAAACAATCCACACGTGTTAGTAAAATAACCCAAATTACATTGACCGTATAACTCGAGACATAATTCCAATGACTGAGTAGGGCAGAGCCGACATGTATTACGGAATCCTAGATCAATCGGGTGTAACACGAGACAGAACTCCAACGACTAAGTCGAGCAGAGTCTTGACATGCGTTACGAAATCCTAACGAGGCAGAGCTTTGCTTTATAGTGGGTATTATGCCCGAGTATATTTTCTACTATACAGAAATTGAGAGAGAATACGAAATTTTGAACGAGTTGGAAGTGAGCTCGTTGAGCTCTATTTATAGGCTAATCAAAGGCGGCTCGCGGCCCGTGACAAAGAAGGCTAAGGCCTTCGCGGCCCGCGACAAGACGCGTGTCGCGTATAGGCTTGGCCAGTCATGTAACACCCCAAATTTCGTATGTCATAGTATAATATTTTAATCATGATGCTTTAATCATAAAGAACGGTAAATAAAGATTTTACCATTTTGAAAGTTTTATAAATAATAGTAGGTTTAAACCCTTTTATGTAAATGAAGTTAACCAAAAGAAAAGTAACCAAGTTAGTATGGGAATTACTAATATGAACACACTCAAAAAGATAAAGGGCTGGATGAGTAAATAAGGAATAAAGTTTGATAAAATAAATTCATCAGTGTTTGGCCCTGGGTATGTGCGATCGACAGAGGTCAGGGGAAAACTTTTTCCTCAAAAACCGAGCAAAATAATCACCAAATTTAGGGGGTTTAAGGCTGAATTTGCAATGCATGAGCAAGGAACTTTGATCTCCGAAGTATTCTTGATATCAAGTAAGTTTAATTTCATGATTTGGTGATGTTTGATGAAACGGGTTGTGTGTAATCCGTGATTAAGTATGTGAATTAACATGAATGTTACATGATATAATCATATAGAGGTTGTATTATGTGCAATTTTGATTGTATTGATAGCTTGGAATAAAACCCATTTGTAATTGTAGGAAAATATAGTTAAGAAAAGTTTATGGAATGAATTGGGTAATATTGATGTTAAATCTATGTTATAGAAGGCATTTAGATGAACAATTTGATATAAAACGTATGCATATGGTTATGATATTTATTGTGAAAGAGTAGGTTGATCTTTGGGTGAATTATGGTAAAAATATGTTTTAGGTACTTGTACTTTATACTTTGTAGTTAGTATGCATGCCATATGTTTGTTGAAATGCCTAAGAATGATTTAATTGTGTTTTGACATGAATTCTTGATAAAATGATGTTATAAAATGAAAATGAATATATACTTAGTCATTTAACACCACGAGGAATAAGTAAAATGCGTAAGTGACATGTAGGCACGAAAAAAGAAGAAGGCACGAGTCATTTGAAGTCACAAGCAATGCAAGATCACGGTAAGTTCATATGAACTTTATTTACCTTACATGTAGATTTACAAATGGCAACATTGAATTCTTAAGCCTTAGCGTAAAGTTGCCTTGTTGCTTATGGTTGATTTGGATATGTAGAGTTTTGAGAAATGTTTAAGAAATGTAGTAACGAATGTGTAAAGACCCGTCTTTAAATGGGTCGGAATGTTGATTAGTATGATGTTGAAATGGTTAATAAGGACTTGTTGGTAAACGGGTCAAAATGATGAAAGTGAGTTAAGAATGTATGGTATGAATCGACTCTTTATGGTTGGGTCGAAAAGTCTATGCTTGAATGTTTTTGATATGTAAGGATAAACAACATAAGTAAAATTATGATTTGCAAGGAAAGAACGATAACATAAAGTATGTTGACAAAGTGATGAATTGTTAACGGGTCGAATAATGAAAGGTAACTAAAATATTAAATTTTGTTAGTATTTGAAGCTAATGAATGTTTTGGTGTTATATATGTTAGGTAAATCCCACATATGATGACGACGAGCTCGGATCGAACACACTATATCGCCCTCCTTGCGTTTTCGGTTCAAGTTCTCTTTTTGTAATGGGTCAAAATAATTTTTGTGATGTAAATGTTAAACTTATGTCTTTTGAAACGTGTCGTAGAATTTAGTTTGATTGATGATTATTAAAAGCAGGGAATTACTTATAGTACGAATGGGTCATGCCCAATTTTGTTTAAAATTAGTATGTCATTTTTATTATTTTCGAATGTGAAAAAGTTGGCGTTACAAGTTGGTATCAGAGCCGAGGATTGAGAGATTCAAGTATTAGAGTTAAAATGATTGAACTCAAACTGACAGCTCGTATGAAGGTGTGTTCGTTCCGAAGCGCTATGCAAGTAAGTAAATTGTAAATTTTGATTATGCTTATGGTTAGAAATGGGAAGGGGTAACTCAATAGAATAACCTGGATTGTAACATTACGGGATGTTACGGGAGGTTTTGGAACGTCACAGAACCTTTTCGGGTCATACCCCGGGGCTTGGGAATGAAGTATGTGGGTAAAAATAAGAGAAATCAGCGTTTGCAGGTCAGAAGACCCGTCGGCGACGGCGACGCACCTGGGAGTCCCGACGTCCTAATTTCATGTCTACACGCAAAGTCCAGCGACACAACATTCTGGGGTGCGTCGGCGACGCGGCCCAGTGCCGTCGGCGACGCCCCCTTCCCGGTTCACTTTTGCTGATTTGTTTTGTTTGTTATTCCGTGGCCTCCAATTCAGCTCCGGACCTTCTTTAAACTTAGAAAAATCCCCTAAATGTTAATAAAACCATGAATATAAGTTGAATAACATGAAGGTTATTAGTTAAAGAACGAATGAATAGGAAATAAGTGTAAGAATGAATGTATGTTTCGATTAACATGTCTAGAATGTTCGTAATGAAGGATAGTATGGTTTTATGACCCACGGAAATGAATTATTGAAAGCAAATAATGCATGAATGATAAAGAAATGAATGATACGGTATCTAATAAAGTATGTAATTGTAGATGGCGGACGCAGTGAGTGCAAATGATGATTGTTACACCCCGACCGCGTATAACATGCAACTGCGGCGGAAACGTCGGGGAGTGTTGTAACAGAATTATTGTTTCACAACCATGGTATTTAAAGTTATGTTTTATTTATAAACAAAAAGGGGGTTACATTGGCTTAACACAACTGAAAAAAAGAGTACATCACATCATTAAACTAATCTTGCTTCTTTTATGTCACTAAGGCCCGAGTCCACCCTAGTGTATCTTGAACAAACCTATGCATCAGTTCCTGAAACACATGTGAAAATAGGTACGTCGGCATAAAAATGCCTGTGAGATACATAGGTTTTATTAAAATAGGATTCATGGCTTAAATTTAAAGAAATGTTTAATAAAAGATGGTCATGAATCTTGTTTAAAGTGTTTTCTTTCATAAAACGTTTGAAAAGAGATAATAAGATCAGATGATATATATATATATATAAAAGAATAATGTATGGTTAAATGAATTAACCAAGTAAAAATGAGTTTGTATAAATTAAGTTATTTGTAAAACAATGTTTAAGTGAAAATATGTTGTAAATGAAATATGTATAAACTGAAATGGTTTAAATAACGCTACGATATGTAATACCATAAAAGCACTTATATATAGAAGTACCAGCGGCGTATCCACCATGCCTTTATCATATTACATGTCGCCTCGTTAAGTAAATCACTTACCCAAACAAACCACCAAAATGTCATGTTTAAACCAATTGTCAAATGTTTATGAGTAAACCAAGTCTATTGTCAAATGTAAACCATGTAATGTATAAACAAATGTGATGTATGGTAAGTAAAAAGTACTATTTAAACCATATGTAAAAAGTGCACAAAACAAGGTATATGAAATAAATCAAAGTTATGTTTTGTAAAATAAATACATGCTTTACTGATACAAACACTTATGCGGTATGTTAAACATATACATTCAAGCCTCGAGACTGTAGGATAACCTTAGAGTAAAGGTTATCAAAATGTTTTCGGATTCAGTCATTCCTTACATCCAAACAAACCCAGGATATCAGGAATGGGAGTTGTCAAGTCCTATGGTACCACTACTTACTACCGAGCGGCGTAACTAATGTTAATGAACGTATTTTAGTTCGTTAAGCAAACCAAATGTCATACCAAATGTAAGCATGTTTTATGAAAGCAATGTACCTAGTATGCTAAGTAAACATACAAGGTAGAAATGTAAAACAATGTGTTCATATGCTGAGTAAACATATGTAACAGAAAAAAAGCAATGTAAAACAATGTGCTAGTATGCTAACTAAATATACATAGCAAAAGAAATGCAATGTAAAACAATGTGCTAGCATGCTAAGTAAACATACATAGCAAAACATAATGAAATCATGTACTATAAGTGTACTAATGAACATAGCAAGCATATGATGTAAAACATGGAAAACACGAAAGTAACAAGTAGGCACATGTGTTTCACCCCAAAATGTTTGAAAACAGTAAAAGAGGGGTCTATGTACTCACTTGAGATTGCCTAGAAGTCCTTGAGTAACAACCAAGCAATGCTAGAGATCACGGAAATCAAACGGCACCTAATATAGGTAACTACATTAATAAACGGACCTAAACGGAGGATTGGATAGAATGAGGGTTCGTAAAACAAATGAGTATGGGAACTCATGTAATATGGTTTAACAAAGCCTACATACTAAAATGGAACCTATCCTAAGTGCTTACGACCCATTACGACTCGTTTAGGTAGCTTATGCTACTTTAACGCGTCGTTCGCGTAAAACGCGTTTGGACCGCTTTCTAGTCCTATGACAAGTAAAATATGCCTTAACATGGCTAATATTGTTGCCAAATCAGTTTAGATGTCAAAAATTATGTTACATAGGCTTAAAATGGATTTATGCGTAAAAAGGGCATTTTGGTCATTTTCCTAAGGCATATAAACTACCTATCATACAACTACTTAAACGAAGTGACCATAAGGTATAACCTCGGAAGGTTATTCCCTATACAACTATGGTCACCTAATGTGTTTGGTCGGATCCTAATGATCGACCAATTGGGTCGGGTTCGAAAGTATAAGCGATTGATTAGATCGCTTACCTTACGACCCTACATAAGCATAAATCTAAAAGTGACCAGCTAAACATGTTAAAATATGTTTAACGAAGTTAGAAAACAGGTTTGGTATCAAAACAAACGGTTTTGATACCCAAGAGTAGTTTGGTTACAAAATACGCAAGAATATGCATTTTGGCCGAAACTACGACTCGTCACTAACGCTAGATAACGTGGTAATCAGTAGGTATAGCCACAAAGGACTATAACCATCGTGATTACGCTCACGTTATGAAGTTCAAACGAACTTCGTGTTGACCATAAACTGGTCAATGCAGAAAGTCAAACAAAGTTTGACTTTCATGCTAAAAACGCATAAAAGAACGAAAGAGGACTTACAAAGGGTCCAAAGAGATTTGATTCCAAGTATTCTCAGGTATGTAGTGAATAATCACAACAACTTAGAGAAATCTCAGATCAAATGTGGTTTGAGAGTGAAGTGGGGGTTGCTATTTATAGTTTTCGTAAGACCGTTAAGATCGTTCCTCGTAAAACGAGCTTTAATCTCATCCGTACACATGTGCCCATGGTTTTGTGAAACCATGGGAGCCCCTAGAATGGCCCATAGTACTGAAAATACCATTTGCAAGAGTGCACAACAGCTGAAACAGGCTGGAAACCAATTCTGATATCTGGCATAGGCTTACGGACCATATGGTCATTTGCTTACGGTCCGTATGCTATGTGCAGACCAGCCAAGTTTGAATTTTGACAGTTTTGGTCCCTGTGCGCGTATTGTTGCGTTTTGGCACTTCCAACCCCCGTCAAGCCCATTTATAAGCTCCATAAGGATGTTAAAGCATTGGGAACATGAAACATGCTCAAAAATATGACGGATGTCGGTTCGTTTGGCCGTACGGTTGCGTTGTTCGGTTAATTACGACGAAAGTCGTAACGGACGCGAAAACGATCCAAATTTCGAAACGAATGAAGTTTCGACAAGCCAATCAATAAAATAAAATATTTTAATGATTACATAAATTTTTGGATGTCCGGATGTATTCAGAACGTAAGTTATGCGCGAAAATGCAAACTTATGCACTTTTTGACGCTTTTAGTCCCTGAATGACCAAAAAGTTTATTTTTTGCACACCGAACCCCTCAAAGCCTATTTCTAAGCTATGTGAAGGATATTTAGGGTATGTTTAACTTATGGTCATGTTCCAGAATGTTTGTTACAGTACGAATCGACATACTTTCGCAGTTTATCGAATTTAGTCCCTGTAAGCGAATAAACTTAATTTTGCCATACCAAAGCCTTCAAAACTTATTTCTAAGTTATGTAAAGGTTATTTAAGGTATGTTAAGCATATGTTGATGTTCTGGAGTGTTTGTCACGTTAAACTGATTACGTTTACGCACCAGTTTGCGTATAACTCTCCAGAAAGCGATATAGAGTTTGAAATTGAACGAAAATCAAAACATGAAAAATGTCAAACATAAACAAACAAATATTGGGATCAAATAACATTGTTTTATTGATAACTGAACTGTTTATAATGATTACAAGCACAGGTGTCACAGTCTCCCCTACTTGAGGAAATTTCGTCCCGAAATTTATCTAGAGGAAACTTGTGAGAATAGATGCGGATACTTCGCTTTCATTTGATCTTCACGTTCCCAAGTAAATTCTGGTCCACGTTTAGATTCCCAGTGAACTTTGACCAATAGAATGCGCTTGCGTTTAAGCCACTTGACTTCACGATCCATGATTCCCACAGGTTTCTCGACAAAGTGCATCGTGTTATCAACACGAATTTCGTCAAGTGGTATGTGGAGGTTCTCATCAGCTAAACACTTCTTGAGATTGGATACGTGAAAGGTTGGATGAACATTTCCAAGTTCAGGAGGTAACTCAAGTCTGTAGGCTGCCTTACCGATTCTTTCAACGATCTTGAATGGTCCAACGTATCTAGGTGCAAGTTTTCCTGTCTTTCCAAATCTGATCACACCTTTCCAAGGTGAGACATTAAGTAATACGCGATCACCGACTTGAAATTCCAAGGGCTTGCGTCGTCGGTCCGCGTAACTCTTTTGACGACTTCGAGCTGTATGAAGGTTATCGCGAACTTTCTTAACCTTATCTGTTGTCTCTAGGATGAGATCAGGTCCAGTAAGCTAAGCCTCACCGATCTCATTCCAGCAGACTGGTGAACGACATTTTCGACCATAGAGAGCCTCGAAAGGAGCCATGTTGATGCTGGAGTGATAACTATTGTTGTAGGAGAATTCAATCAATGGAAGATACGAATCCCAACTACCACCAAAATCGATCACACAAGCTCTAAGCATATCCTCCAAAGTATAGATTGTTCTTTTAGTTTGGCCATCTGATTGTGGATGATAAGCTGTGCTCAGATTAAGTTGGGTCCCCATAGCGGATTGCATGGTTCTCCAAAAGAGAGACGAGAATCGAGCATCCCTGTCAGAAATAATGTTCAAAGGAACACCATGTCTAGACACAATTTCATCCACATAGATTTTAGCAAGCTTGTCAGCAGATAGATCCTCACGGATCGACAGGAACTGTGCTGACTTTGTAAGACGATCAACAACTACCCATATGGCATCATCACCTCTCTTAGTGCGCGGAAGTTTGGTAATGAGATCCATAGCGATGTTTTCCCATTTCCAAACTGGAATCTCTGGTTGCTCCAATAAACCAGAAGGATGTTGATGTTCAGCCTTAACCTTTAGACAAGTAAGGCATTTTGACACGTATAAGGCAATTTCCTTCTTCATACCAGGCCACCAATACTGAGTACAAAGATCCTTATACATCTTGTCAGCACCAGGATGAATAGAATAACGAGACTTATGAGCTTCATCCATAAGCAAGGTGCGAAGATCATCTTGGCTTGGGACCCACAAACGATCCATGAAATAATATGATCCGTTGTCCTTTTGTACTAGAGCAGGCTTAATGTGATAGGGTAATTCCTTACCCATCAAACCTTGTGAAACACAAGTATGTTGAGCCTGAGAAATGCGGGTTTGGATATCAGATCGAGCATGAATATCAAATTGAACACGAACACAATGAAGCTTGACACGTTCTTTACGACTCAAAGCGTCAGCCACGACATTCGCCTTACCAGGATGGTAGCGAATTTCACAGTCATGGTCGTTTAGAAGTTCAACCCAACGTCGTTGCCTCATGTTGAGTTCTTTCAGATTAAAGATGTGCTGAAGACTTTTGTGGTCAGTGAATACCACACATTTTGTACCATACAAATAGTGTCTCCAGATTTTGAGAGCGAAAACAACTGCACCTAACTCAAGATCATGAGTGGTGTAGTTCTTCTCGTGTATCTTCAATTGCCTCGATGCATATGCTATGACTTTGTTCCTTTGCATGAGAACACAGCCAAGACCCATGTTTGATGCATCACAATACATGACAAAATCATCATTGCCCTCAGGCAAAGATAGAATACGGCATCACAAAGCTTCTGCTTCAAGGTCTGAAACGCTTCTTCTTGCTTGGTTCCCCATTCAAAGGGTTTGTTCTTCTGAGTTGGAGCAGTTAAGGGAACTGCAATCTTCGAGAAATTTTCGATGAAGTGGCGGTAATAACTCGCGAGACCAAGAAATGAACGAACTTCAGTAGGAGTAGTAGGCGTATCCCAATCCTTAATCGCACTGATCTTGGAGGGATCTACATGAATACCTTGTTCGTTGATGATATGATCCAAAAATTGAACTTCCTTAAGCCAAAATTCACACTTGGAGAATTTGGCGAAAAGTTGCTCTTTCTTCAGGAGTTCCAGAGTAAGACGAAGATGTTGCTCATGATCAGCTTGCGTCTTAGAGTAAATCAAGATGTCATCAATAAAAACAATGATGAACTTGTCCAAATAAGGCTTGCTGACCCTATTCATCAAGTCCATAAAAACAGCAGGAGCATTAGTCAAACCGAATGGCATATTTGTGAACTCATAATGCCCATAACGAGTGCGGAATGCAGTCTTGGGAATATCTTCTTCATGCACACGAAGCTGATGATACCCAGAACGCAGATCAATTTTTGAAAAATAAGAAGCTCCTTGTAACTGATCAAAGAGATCATCAATGCGAGGTAGGGGATATCGATTTTTGATGGTAAGCTTGTTAAGCTCACGGTAATCGATGCACAATCTGAAAGAGCCATCTTTCTTCTTGAAAAAGAGAGCAGACGCACCCCAAGGTGAAAAGCTAGGACGAATAAAACCTTTGTCAGAAAGCTCCTGAAGCTGCTTAGACAACTCTTGCATCTCAGACGGTGCAAGACGATATGGAGATCCGGCAATAGGATTTGCATCAGGTACGAGATCAATACGAAACTCGACTTGGCGCGCTAGGGGTAATCCAGGTAACTCTTCAGGAAACACTTCTGGATAATCCCGAACAACAGGGATATCTTCAATCGACTTACCTTTGCCTTTATCCGCCACAACATGTGCCAAGAAGGCCACATAGTTCTTTCGTAGATACTTCCGAGCCTGAGTACAAGACATGAGCTTGAGACTACTAGTAGGTTTCTCACCACGAACCTATCGAGAGTGGAACAAGAACAATCTTCTCAAAACAAACTACCTCTGCGTGATGCTTGGCTAACCAATCCATACCCACTATAACGTCGAAGCTTCCAAGTTGCATTGGTGTGAGGTCGATAGGAAAAAGATGGCTGTTAAGGATCAATTGGCAGTTACGAAGAACAGAATTGAGAACAACAGGTTCACCACTAGCAACTTCTACTGTCAAAGGCTTTCCTAGTTTCGTTCTAGACACGCGAAGCAATGGCTCAAAAGATAATGACACAAAACTCCTATCGGCACCCGAATAAAAAAGAACAGAAGCAGACTGATTGTTAACAAAGATCATACCGTTCACCACCTCGTTGTCTGCTCGTGCCTCATTAGCATTCATGTTGAAGACTCGACCTCGAGCCTGAACCTGATTCTGATTTGCGTTGACTAGCCTTGGACACTGGTTTTGATAATGAGTCAAGTCCCCACAATTATAGCAAGAACCAGGTGGGTAGTGAGGTCGTGTAGCTTGAGCCTGTTGTTGAACAGGAGGTTGAGCAGCTTGCTGAGCTGGGTTACGAGCTGCTTGATTCTGGTTTGCAGGTAGACGACATGTAGCAGCAAGATGACCAGATCTTCCACAATTGGTACAATAACGACACTGGGTATGCGGCTGATGATGACCATTACACCTGTTGCACAGGGGTGCATTGCCAAGGTATGGTTTCTTGGCAAGTGGTTGCGCAGGCTGATTTGGAGCAGCTAGATTGGCCTGTGCGGTAACGGAGAAGTTTTGGGAAGCCTTTCGCTTCCTAGACCTCTTCGAGGAAACATAATCCTTGCTCTTCTTGTTCTTACCTTTCTTGCTTTCACTCTTGTCAGACGCCTGTTTCTTACCCTTGTCACCCTTCCTGTGAAGCTTACCCTTTCGGACTTGCGACTCAGTCAATGTCGCAGCTAGCTCGATTTCCTGACGAACTTTGGTAGGGTTACTACCAGTGACGATGTCTTGCATGGAGTCAGGTAAGCCATCAATATACCTCTCGATAGCCTTCTCGAGTGGGGTAACCATTGTAAGGCAAAGTAAGCTCAACTCTTCGTACCTATCAGTGTAAGCCCGGTGCTCACCACTATCCTGTTCAAGTCATCGAACTCCCTTTCTAAAGCCCTCAGTTCATGACGAGGACATAATTCCCTCATCATGAGAGCCCTAAGCTCAGCCCAAGTCTGTGCTAACGCAACCTCAGCACCACGGTCTCTCATAACCCTGTTCCACCAAGTAAGAGCCCTCTTCTGAAACACGCTGGAAGCAAACTCGACTTTCTGATTTTCAGGACACTGAACGTGACGAAACGTACTCTCAATGCTCTCGAACCACTGCAGGAGCCTAGTTGCTCCTTCAGAACCACTAAACTTGAGTGGTTTAACCGAATTGAAACTCTTGAAATTGCATGGAGCATTATGGTTATTGTTGGCTTGGTTCACTTGAGCAATAATGTCTGGGAGTACAGCAGCCATATGCTGTGCCATGATATCTGCCATTTCGGCATTAGATAGCGGATTTTCACGTCGAGGAGGCATTCTAAAAGAGGAAACATGAGGGGAAACAAGTGAGATGATTAGATGAAAAGAATGAGATGAAACAAAAATCGACAAAAGCGAAGATGGTGGTCATTCGTTCGTTACCAAAAAGCAAACAAACGACACACAGTGACTAATCAAAGTAAATGGGTTAAAAATAATGTATCGCGAAGACATGCTCGCCTATAAGTGAACACTCACCCCAAGAGTTCCCAGGTAAGAGTGACTGGTCCGATTATGTGGATTTGTACGAACACTCTAGCCTTAGACAGAAAACCCAGGGTACAGGCATTCACCCTTCCAGTTTGCACATGTTCACACTATTTAGAACCCAAAACTTTGACAAGATTTTGAAAACCTGGAAGGCACAAGGCCAAAAGAATCATTCAAAAACGGATGATAAATTTTCAAAATCTTTCTGAAAAATTGAAGGGTTCAAAACCTTATAATAAATCATTTAAAAACAAATGATTGATTTTCAAAAATCGTTTTGGAAAATTGGGTTCTTGTTCTGGCAATCACCTAAGGATAGGTGAAGTGCATGTTTTAAGATCTAAACACAAGGAAACGTGTGTTAGGGTCCTAGAAAGGTTATAGTCTAGGTCAAAGCATTACTAATAACCTAATTCCCTATAACCATTGGCTCTGATACCCACTCTTCTGTCACACCCCGACCGCGTATAACATGCAACCGCGGCGGAAACGTCGGGGAGTGTTGTAACAGAATTATTGTTTCACAACCATGGTATTTAAAGTTATGTTTTATTTATAAACAAAAAGGGGGTTACATTGTCATAACACAACTGAAACAAAGAGTACATCACATAATTAAACTAATCTTGCTTCTTTTATGTCACTAAGGCCCGAGTCCACCCTAGTGTATCTTGAACAAACCTATGCATCAGCTCCTGAAACACATGTGAAAATTGGTACGTCAGCATAAAAATGCCTGTGAGATACATAGGTTTTATTAAAATAGGATTCATGACTTAAATGTAAAGAAATGTTTAATAAAAGATGGTCATGAATCTTGTTTAAAGTGTTTTCTTTCATAAAACGTTTGAAAATAGATAATAAGATCAGATGATATATATATATATAAAAGAATAATGTATGGTTAAATGAATTAACCAAGTAAAAATGAGTTTGTATAAATTAAGTTATTTGTAAAACAATGTTTAAGTGAAAATATGTTATAAATGAAATATGTATAAACTGAAATGGTTTAAATAACGCTATGATATGTAATACCATAAAAACACTTATATATAGGAAGTACCAGCGGCGTATCCACCATGCCTTTATCATATTACATGTCGCCTCGTTATGTAAATCACTTACCCAAACAAACCACAAAAATCTCATGTTTAAACCAATTGTTAATTGTTTATGAGTAAACCAAGTCTATTGTCAAATGTAAACCATGTAATGTATAAACAAATGTGATGTATGGTAAGTAAAAAGTACTATTTAAACCATATGTAAAAAGTGCACAAAACAAGGTATATGAAATAAATCAAAGTTATGTTTTGTAAAATAAATACATGCTTTACTGATACAAACACTTATGCGGTATGTTAAACGTATACATTCAAGCCTTGAGACTGTAGGATAACCTTAGAGTAAAGGTTGTCAAAATGTTTTCGGATTCAGTCATTCCTTACATCCAAACAAACCCAGGATATCAGGAATGGGAGTTGTCAAGTCCTATGGTACCACTACTTACTACCGAGCGGCATAGCTAATGTTAATGAATGTATTTTAGTTCGTTAATCAAACCAAATGTCATACCAAATGTAAGCATGTTTTATGAAAGCAATGTACCTAGTATGCTAAGTAAACATACAAGGTAGAAATGTAAAACAATGTGTTCATATGCTGAGTAAACATATGTAACAGAAAAAAAAGCAATGTAAAACAATGTGCTAGTATGCTAAGTAAACATACATAGCAAAAGAAATGCAATGTAAAACAATGTGCTAGCATGCTAAGTAAACATACATAGCAAAACATAATGAAATCATGTACTATAAGTGTACTAATGAACATAGCAAGCATATGATGTAAAACATGGAAAGCACAAAAGTAACAAGTAGGCACATGTGTTTCACCCCAAAATGTTTGAAAACAGTAAAAGATGGGTCTATGTACTCACTTGAGATTGCCTAGAAGTCCTTGAGTAACAACCAAGCAATGCTAGAGATCACGGAAATCAAACGGCACCTAATATAGGTAACTACATTAATAAACGGACCTAAACGGAGGATTGGATAGAATGAGGGTTCGTAAACCAAATGAGTATGGGAACTCATTTAATATGGTTTAACAAAGCCTACATACTAAAATGGAACCTATCCTAAGTGCTTACGACCCATTACGACTCGTTTAGGTAGCTTATGCTACTTTAACGTGTCGTTCGCGTAAAACGTGTTTGGACCGCCTAACTAGTCCTATGACAAGTAAAATATGCCTTAACATGGCTAATATTGTTTCCAAATCAGTTTAGATGTCAAAAATTATGTTACAAAGGCTTAAAATGAATTTATGCGTAAAAGGGCATTTTGGTCATTTTCCTAAGGCATATAAACTACCTATCATACAACTACTTAAACGAAGTGACCATAAAGTATAACCTCGGAAGGTTATTCCCTATACAACTATGGTCACCTAATGTGTTTGGTCGGATCCTAATGATCGACCAAATGGGTCGGGTTCGAAAGTATAAGCGATTGATTAGATCGCTTACCTTACGACCCTACATAAGCACAAATCTAAAAGTGACCAGCTAAACATGTTAAAACATGTTTAACGAAGTTAGAAAACAGGTTTGGTATCAAAACAAACGGTTTTGATACCCAAGAGTAGTTTGGTTAAAAAATACACAAGAATATGCATTTTGGCCGAAACTACGACTCGTCACTAACCCTAGATAACGTGGTAATCAGTAGGTATAGCCACAAAGGACTATAACCATCGTGATTACGCTCACGTTATGAAGTTCAAACGAACTTCGTGTTGACCATAAACTGGTCAATGCAGAAAGTCAAACAAAGTTTGACTTTCATGCTAAAAACGCATAAAAGAACGAAAGAGGACTTACAAAGGGTCCAAAGAGATTTGATTCCAAGTATTCTCAGGTATGTAGTGAATAATCACAACAACTTAGAGAAATCTCAGATCAAATGTGGTTTGAGAGTGAAGTGGGGGTTGCTATTTATAGTTTTCGTAAGACCGTTAAGATCGTTCCTCGTAAAACGAGCTTTAATCTCATCCGTACACATGTGCCCATGGTTTTGTGAAACCATGGGAGCCCCTAGAATGGCCCATAGTACTGAAAATACCATTTGCAAGAGTGCACAACAGCTGAAACAGGCTGGAAATGGCTGGAAACCAATTCTGATATCTGGCATAGGCTTACAGACCGTATGGTCATCTGCTTATGGTCCGTATGCTATGTTCAGACCAGCCAAGTTTGAATTTTGACAGTTTTGGTCCCTGTGCGCGTATTGTTGCGTTTTGGCACTTCTAACACCCGTCAAGCCCATTTATAAGCTCCATAAGGATGTTAAAGCATAGGGAACATGAAACATGCTCAAAAATATGACGGATGTCTTGGCCGTACGGTTGCGTTGTTCGGTTAATTACGACGGAAGTCGTAACGGACGCGAAAACGATCCAAATTTCGAAACGAATGAAGTTTTGACAAGCCAATCAATAAAATAAAATATTTTAATGATTACATAAATTTTTGGATTTCCGGATGTATTCAGAACGTAAGTTATGCGCGAAAATGCAAACTTATGCACTTTTTGACGCTTTTAGTCCCTGAATGACCAAAAAGTTTATTTTTTGCACACCGAACCCCTCAATGCCTATTTCTAAGCTATGTGAAGGATATTTAGGGTATGTTTAACTTATGGTCATGTTCCGGAATGTTCGTTACAGTACGAATCGGCATACTTTCGCAGTTTGTCGAATTTAGTCCCTGTAAGCGAATAAACTTGATTTTGCCATACCAAAGCCTTCAAAACTTATTTCTAAGTTATGTAAAGGTTATTTAAGGTATGTTAAGCACATGTTGATGTTCCATAGTGTTTGTCACGTTAAACTGATTACGTTTACGCACCAGTTTGCGTATAACTCTCCAGAAAGCGATATAGAGTTTGAAATTGAACGAAAATCAAAACATGAAAAATGTCAAACATAAACAAAAAAATATTGGGATCAAATAACATTGTTTTATTGATAACTGAACTGTTTATAATGATTAAAAGCACAGGTGTCACAATGATGATAATGATATTACTAATAATGATAGTAAAGATGATGCCATATGATAAATGGTATGCGGTGTGGTCACGAAATGACCGTTAACACCGGGAATGATGAATGGTATGTGGTGTGGTCACGAAATGACCGTTAACACCGAGAATGATGAATGGTATACGGTGTGGTCACGAAGTGACCGTAAACACCGAGGATGATGAATGGTATGCGGTGTGGGCACGAAGTAACCGTTAACACCAAGGATGATGAAAGGAATGCGGTATGGTCACTAAGTGGCTATTAACACCCGGAATTATGAAATAAAAGCATGATAACCATAATTAAAAGGACAAAGGTCAATAAGACGTAAGCGTGATGGCATGAAGTAACATATAACGAAGTGAAAAGTATATAAAATTAACGAATGTGTAATAAGTAAGAGAATGAAAGTCATTGAAATATGTTAGGCATATTAACATATTTCCTAAACTATGTTGTAGAATATTTCTTAAGGCAAAACCAATAGTTTCGTTAAGTTTCCGAAAATGTAACCTATGATAATTAGGATCCTCTAAATGTCAACCGGGTCATGTCGAAATATTTCGAAGTAAGAACGTATATGATTGGAAGGTTGTGAATGAAGTTCTAGTTGGGTTTATCAACCCTATAATGAGAGATATGTGGTGTGGCCATAAAGGACCGTTAACACCTAACATGAAAGAAAGGAATGTATGAAAATTTAAATTGTTAGAATGAAATGAACGTGACCAAAGAATAAATTTTAATAATGATCTCGAATGATATAGTAGATGGCTGATGAAAACGAAAAAAAAATTGTTAATAAAATATGTTCCGAGTAGCGGATGGTGCGAGAAAGTAAGTAAGAAGGATGAGGGATTCTATTCCCCTATGAACGAAAGGCATGCATGATGTGGCCTATCGTGACCGATGTTGATGATGATGTACAAGTGGAATGAAAGTCATTGAAATATGCTTATGAATGCATCAATGTAACTTAAGATGACATGGAAAGTATATGAAGTAATGAATGTAGAAAATGCTTAAGGTAGATGACGGACGAATGAAATACAAACGGTAACAAATGACACGGTAGGAAGGAATAAAAGCAATGACTACGGAAGAGGATGGTATGGTCCTAGAATGTAATGAAAGGTAAGAATGATAATTATGATTAAGCTTAAAAAATATTGAACATGAAAGGATGGTGGAATTTCGAGTATAGTATGGTCCTAAGGATGAAAACTTTGTCAAACAAAAAGTAAATGTTAGTAGAATTAAAATTTTAAAGGAAGATAATTATGTGGTGAGCATGGATAGAGCCTTAAGAAAGGGTTGTAGACAGATGAAAATAGAGTCGTTAGGTGGAAAGGAAAGAATGAAAGCAACTGAGGAGATGCTTTTTCTCCACCTAACTAAAGATAAGTATAAACATAACAAGTAAGTGGCACAGATAGCCTGGTTGGTCAAGCATAATGTAGGACAAAAAGAACACACACATATATATATATATATATAAATGATGCGTATGTGAACGTATGTGAGATATGTTGCCGCTGGTTGTGAGAATATGGGTAGGGATATGTTGATAGTTAATCGTCGTAGATCTAAACGGGATATACGAGTAAGAGTAAAACATATGACAAATGTGGTAACATATAATGGTGTAAGTAATTATATATATACATAGAAAGATGTTGAGGTAATAAGATTATGATGAAAGAAGTATGCTCCGAACACGTTGCGTATTAAGCATGTGATGATCGACTTATGAGGACTAAAATGAATAATGGGCTAAGACCTAGATGGATGATTTAAGCACTGACGAGGATAGAGATTTTTGTAAGAAATGGTAAAATGATAACAAGTATGTCTAAAATCAATAAGGAGGTACAAATGTGCGAATTAGTCCATACTGTAGGAATGGATTAACAAGCAACTAATAGTAATAGAGTCACTAAATGTTGAGGCAAGTATATGTATATGTATATATATACATACACACATACTTTAGTAGCCAAAGTTTTTATGTCACAAGAGGGGGTGACTAGGAAGAATGATGATATTAATAATAGAGAAATCAAGTAGTAGGCTCATGGTGAGCATTATTGTTTCTAACGGCATAGTGAAGGAACAAGTATGGTTAGTAACGTGGAAGGCAGAAGTAAATGACTCATAATGCTAGTAAATAAATTATAATCTTCATATCAATACAGGAAATAATGGCGGCTCTAAATTCTTGTTTATTGTAAAGTATGGTTATTAGATATCTTGAAATGTCATGATGGAAAGATGGTAAGAGTCGACCTGCATATAGGAAAATGGGTAATAGAAAGGAAAGAAAAGCGAGGAACTGTTAAGAAAGCGGGATACCAGGTACACACTTAGTATGCCTAATTTAGAATAATTAGAAAGAACTGTATGAAAAATGTGAAAGGTTAACGTCAAAGGAAGCTAGAGTGAAAATATAAAAATGCGTAACTGTTAGAGGAGGAATGTTACATAAAGAGGGGGTTGAGTGGAATGTAAAATATGATGAATATTCGAATGGATATTTGAATAAAGCTTACCCTCTGTCGAGTTCCCTATCGTATGTGAGGAATTATTAGAAGATAAACCTCTAAAGAAATATTCAAGAGTTAAAGTTTTTTATACGCATGATTCTTGGTTCGTATTATAAAACAACCCTACGTGGTAGAGTGTAATCTCAATTATCGAATGAATGATTTTGCCAAGTTTTATATAACTCATACGTGAAATGGAGTGGCATATGTAATAAGCTTATAATCTCGTATGTAGCGGAACCTAGGTTGATAAGAATTAACCCTTTGAGGTACAATGTTGGGTAATTGCCTTAGTATTACAAATGCTAGAAGGAATGATGTATGTATGACTGCTATGGAATGTGATGACAAGTATAGCTGAGTATGACACCTCGAGTGTAATATGAGTTGCTCAAATGTAAGTATTGATTACACGGTCATATTGATAGCGTGATTAAAGACTTATGTTGGCCCTTGTAACCTGGGGATAGACGGTAAAGAGGTTAGAGCAGGATAATATGTACACGATTTGTATAAACGTATACATTAAGTTGTGGTTAACAATGCAGTTATGATAGATCATCAGTGGAAGAAATATTGGTCTCGGGTAAAGATTATACGAAGGTATTGCAAGAAAAGTATGAAAAGAACTATCAAGCAAATGACATGAAAGAAATTTTGCTTGATATTGGCCTTGGAAGGATGGGGAGTATGTAGAAACTAAATAGTTAGAAACTATTGAATGATGTTTGATTTGTGATTTAATATGAATGAATAGGAATGAACAAGTATGAATAATATGATAATTATTTCCCCTAAGTAGATGTTAGAGGTATGCGGGAATGAATAATCTGACAGATAAGTTATAAGAAATCAGCTTGAACAATTGAATGATAATCGTGAAATAATGTAATACGATCACTTTAGTTCATACAAGATTGAATTACCAAATGTATTAGACAAGTTTAGAGTAGTAACGACCGATTCATCATGAGGGATGATCGAATGAAAGCATGTTATCGAAGTTCTAGGTATGTAATTACGAAGGGATACAGATAAACTCATCAGAATGTATGTATTCAGGTTTCGGGGACGAAACCTTCTTTAAGGGGGATAGACTTGTAACACCCCAAATTTCGTATGGGATAGTATAATATTTTAATCGTGATGCTTTAATGATAAAGAATGGTAAATATAGATTTTACCATTTTGAAAGTTTTATAAATAATAGTAAGTTTAAACCCTTTTATGTAAATGAAGTTAACCAAAAGAAAAGTAACCAAGTTAGTATGGGAATTACTAATATGAACACACTCAAAAAGATAAAGGGCTGGATGAGTAAATAAGGAATAAAGTTTGATAAAAAAATTCATCAGTGTTTGGCCCTGGGTATGTGCGATCGACAGAGAGAGGTAAGGGGAAAACTTTTTCCTCAAAAACCTAGCACAATAATCACCAAATTAAGGGGGTTTAAGGCTGAATTTGCAATGCATGAGCAAGGAACTTTGATCTCCTAAGTATTCTTGACATCAAGTAAGTTTAATTTCATGATTTGGTGATGTTCGATGAAACGGGTTGTGTGTAATCCGTGATTAAGTGTGTGAATTAACATGAATGTTACATGATATGATCATATAGAGGTTGTATTCTGTGAAATTTTGATTGTATTGATAGCTTGGAATAAAACCCATTTGTAATTGTAGGAAAATATAGTTAAGAAAAGTTTATGGAATGAATTGGGTAATATTGATGTTAAATCTATGTTATAGAAGGCATTTAGATGAACAATTTGATATAAAACGTATGTATATGGTTATGATATTTATTGTGAAAGAGTAGGTTGATCTTTGGGTGAATTATGGAAAAATATATTTTAGGTACTTGTACTTTATGCATTGTAGTTAGTATGCACACTTGTGTTTGATGAAATGCCTTAGAATGATTTAATTGAGTTTTGACATGAATTCTTGATAAAATGATGTTATGAAATGAAAATGAATGTATACTTAGTCGTTTAACACCACGAGGAATAAGTAAAATGCGTATGTGACATGTAGGCACGAAAAAAGAAGAAGGCACGAGTCATTTAAAGTCACAAGCAACGCAAGATCACAGTAAGTTCATATGAACTTTATTTACCTTACATGTAGATTTACAAATGGTAACATTGAATTCTTAAGCCTTAGCGTAAAGTTGCCTTGTTGCTTATGGTTGATTTGGATATGTAGAGTTTTGAGAAATGTTTAAGAAATGATGTATTAACGAATGTGTAAAGACCCGTCTTTAAATGGGTCGGAATGTTGATTAGTATGATGTTGAAATGATTAATAAGGACTTGTTGGTAAAGAGTCAAAATGATGAAAGTGAGTTAAGAATGTATGGTATGAATCGACTCTTTAAGGTTGGGTCGAAAAGTCTATGCTTGAATGTTTTTGATATGTAAGGATAAACAACATAAGTAAAATTATGATTTGCAAGGAAAGAACGATAACATAAAGTATGTTGACAAAGTGATGAATTATTAACGGGTCGAATAATGAAAGGTAACTAAAAGATTAAATTTTGTTAGTAATTGAAGCTAATTGTTAGGATCGGAGGCTCTCATGATTGTGTTTGTTTGTATGATTTGAACAATGAATGAATATGAAACAATGTAAAGTGCAGCGGAAATGAATAACAAACTTTGTAAACACAATCAAAGGAGAAAATAGTTTAATAAACATTTGCTTTTCATAGAGTCAAAAGATTACAATTCAAAGCAAAAGATTATAATGCAAGCTTACAAACTAAACTCCCCCTCAGCCTGATACTTCAGTGGTTGGTTGCACAAGATGAAAGGATTGAATTGAGGAGAAGAACTCTCTCAAAACGATCAAATGTAACATTACAGAGTACTGTTCCATTTATAGACAATCCAAACCGCTGAGGCATCTCAGCTGACGTCACCATGAAAGCGACGTCTAACAGTCTAACAACCTGTATCTACTGGTCTTATACAAACACTGCTAAACCTTAACTACTGACTATACATGAAACAGATGATATACTAAACTACTGCTCTCTCTCTATGTCAGTGCTTTCCTCTAGGTTGATCAGTCCTTGATTGGGCAGTGCTTTGTCATCAGTAGATTGTACCATCAGTGCTTAGTTCTCAGCAGTCTTCTGGCTTTATCAGTAGTTAGAAGAACAGCAGCAGTTGTATCCGGGCAGTGGATGCAAGACCATCAGATGTTATAATTACTTTCAAGGGAGAAGACTTAGTGTAAACTGCTGCTTATTGTGAATCCACTGTCATGATCCGGTTTTGGCTTTTATTATCTGTTCCTCTGGCAGGTTCAATCCCAACAATCTCCCCCTGGAACAGATAATGCCAAAACCCTTCATTATTCTGGATCTTTATTCCTCATCAGAAGTTCTTTGACTTGTTCTTTAAATTTCTGCTCAAAATCCTGAAAACTTGTATCATCTTCATCCCGGCACAGTGTAAGCTCAAGGAGATCTTGTAGATCTTCAACACCCAGGCCTAGTGCTTGATTCCTTGATATATGCTTCACTTCACCATTGATTCTGACCAGAGTCAATACATGGGTCTTTTGATCAGAGAGCCACTTTAGTATTTTTAAACCAAATGGGTTTCTTGGGAGAGATTTATTTGAAGATGAGTTGGGAGATGTTGGCCTTGTGAAAACTTGCAGACTTTCAGACATTCGTTTGAAGGCCATTTCAATGACATTGTTTGCTGCAGCTATGTCTTCTGCAGTCTCCTTTTCTATCTGCTCCTGTCTCTTTTGTTGATCTGGCTCAATGTTTGAAACTTCTGAAGTATTTGGTGATGCAGGCTTAGTTAACACCTTCTTAAAAAGATTTTGAAGTTTTTCTGAGCTCTCTTCTTTTAGACCCATTTTCATGATGGTTTCTATGAAGTACTCAGCTTCCTTTTCTTTTACCTCTTCACTAGTCAGTTGTTCTCCTTCTTCTCGGTTTGACACAAGAATAGGATTTTCTGTTGACTTGAACAGTGTTTTGAGGTTTTCAATCTGTTGTTCAAGCTTCATCATTTATTCATGTTTCTTTGAAGTGCCTGAAACAGTTATCTTCCTTTTCTTCAGCCTTTCATAGGCTTCATCAGTATGCTGCTTTGACCATTTTGATATGGCATCGGCAGTGTCCACTCTTGCATCCACCAACTCCTGTTTCTTTCTTTTGTATTCAGCTGTTTGGTCAGTGATGAGCTTTTTGTATTTGCTCCAATTTGGAGCATTTTTCTTCTTTCTAGGGTCGTTCTTGATTCTATCAATCCTATCAGCCTCATGCTTTAAAGCCACTATTGGCCATTCTTCAAATTGGTTTTCTTCAGCAGGATAAAATTTTTCTTGCATGATGTATGCAAGAAGTTTTCTTCTCGTCTCTTTTCGTTGATCTGCCTTTTCTTTGCTCAACTCTTGTGCAAAATCTTTTATTTGTTTGACTTTTGTGAGCAGAAGTTCCAATCTTTCAGCAATGGCTTCATCACCTTGACCTTCACATTCAACCTTGGCTCTTATCTTAGCCTGTCTTGCTTTGAGCTCAAGATATTCATCCATGTCTTCTGGAACTATGAAGCCAACGAGTGAAGGAAATCTTTTGTTTGAAGGATCATCATCAGTATAGAATTGCCTCATCTCATTTTTTATAGCTTCTAGTTCCAACGGATATTTTGCAGCAGTGGGATCATATTTGTCCTCATTTGGCTGAGTAAGTTTTCTTTTTCTGGTGTAGAGCTTTGCGGATGAAGAAGATTTTATTTGTGATGTAGGAATGATGAGAGCAGTGGTGGATGGTTGACTAACAGCTGTTGAAACAACTGGTGTTTCAACCTCTGTTGTCATTACAACTACTGATGTGTCAGTAGTTGTCTTCTGCTTTTGAGCAGGGGTTGAAGGTGGTGAGGTTGCTTTTGGTGGTGATAGTGGTGGTGAATCATCATCAGGAATAAAAACCCTTCTCCTTTTTATTGTAGGAGAGGCTGATGATGTCGTTGGTGGATCAGTGGTTTGAATGGTGGACAGTGTCTGACTAACAGCTATTGAAACAACTGGTGCTTCAACCGCTGTTGTCATTACAACAGATGTTGTAACATCTGCTGTCTTCTGCTTTATGGCAGGAGGCAATGGTGGTGATATGATTGTAGATGATGATGGTGGTAGAGCAGTGGTTTTGGTGGTGTGTGGTGAAGTTGTGTGTGTTGATGAGATGACAGCTGTTTGGATACTGCTAGCAGTTTTTGTAACTACTGCTGTATCAGCTATTTGGATGGAAGTTTGAGATTTTAAATCTTTTGAGGATTTAGATGTCTGTTTTTCTTGTTCTGGTTCAACATACAGACCATCTTCAATTCCTTTTTTCTTCAACTGCTTAATATTCTCCCCCTTTTGGCATTATCTGCAAGGGGGTCATCCATGAAAAGAATGGTAGAGGGAACTTTTCCAGAAGTGCTTTGGAGACGAGCCTTGATAGCTTTGATGTCTGCTTGAGTATCTTTAAATCTCGACTCCACCATGTTTGTCAGCATTTTCACATGTATTTCATGCTGCTGATCAGCTGTTTGTTTTTGTTTTTCTAGCAAGGGTTGAAAAAGATTCCAGAGCTCATTTGCAGTAAGTGCTTGTGGTGGAGCAGGTGCTTGAGCTGGAGCAGCAGTGGATTGTGCTTTTTGAGCTTTTAGCAGCTGCTACACCATATCCTTTATCTCAGCAACTGATGTTTCAAGTTTTTCAACTCTGCCCGTCAATTCCTGATATTTTGAATCATCACCCACTTTAATGGGATCATCTGAATCCCCACCAGCAGTGGTTGTATCAATGTGTGACTTAGGAACTGAGTCCCAAAAATCACCCATTGATGCCCCTTGTTCTTGGTATTGGGGACTTCTTTCTTCAGCACTTGATAAACCTTTGATGGTACCAGTGGTTAGAACCAACTCACTGGTGGTTACCGATGGTGCTATGGAAGAAATTGCCTTCAAGGGAGTCTTACTAATGAAACAACTGTCCAACTGAAGACCTGTTGATCCATCAGTTGTAGTTGCTGCTCCACTTGAACTACCACCTAGAGTTACTTGTAACTCAGGGGGTGTAACCTCCTCAGTTGTTGCTGGGATAGCAGAGGTATAAGCATCAGACCCAGTCACTTGTTGGAGTGTACTCTCTTTGATGAGTGATTGAGAGGAACTGGTTTGTGTCTGAGCTATAACAACTGCATGCAACAAAGGTAGCATGGATTGTGGTAATATTATTGGTGAGGGTATGGGAGTTGAAAGAGACATGTCCTTGGGATCAGGACTGAGGAAGATGGATCCGATTGAATCCAGAGCTTCATATTGTGGGGTCCCTGTGCTTACAACCTGATCCTTTTGTGAGGATGCAGGAGGAGTATGAGGCAAAGGTGGAGATCTTTCTACCAACTGCAGTGAGGAAGTAGCAGCAGTGGTTTGTGGTGACATTTGTGTTGTCACTGGCATTTGCTCTGGGATCTCATCTTCCAGAGTTGCCTTTGTTTTGGGTTTGGGGGGTTTTCTGGATGTTTTCTTTTTGGTCTTTTTGGTAGTGGCAGGTGTGGGTTTCAAAGCAGTGGTAGTGCTGCTATGATCACCTGGAGCAGTGGGCTCAGCAGCAGATGTCTGAGGAGCAGTGGTAACAGCTAAATTCTGCTCAGACACCTCTGCTTTTGTTTTTATTGGTGCCAACATTCTAGTGAATGTTTCAGGTGTTAAACTTTTTATTTGAAAATAAACACCTTGTTTGAGCAAATTTTCATTTTCTTTTTCAAATTTTTGTTTAAAATAGTAGCTTAGAAACCTTGGAAAGAGTAAAAATGCTTTGCTCTCAACATTCTTTACCAAGTCATTGAAGATTTCCTGGGAATAGTTGTAATCTTTATTATTTAAAATAGCATAGCCCAGGCATTGAATCTTCAATGGTATTTCGTTAAACGCTGTTGTTTTATTTGAAACACACATCAAAAGTGTGTGAAATAAAAATCTGGGTGCAGACGGGAAATAACCTTTTTGTAAGGTATCTACCTTTGATTGTTCTGCATACCCTCTTTTCAGAAAATCAGTTTTCAACTCAGCTTTATCAAAAGAAGTTTTACCTTTCTGATCATCGAGTTTAAAGACTTCTGAGATTGTTTGTGGAGTGATTCGGATCGCTTTACCCTGTATCGAGGAGTTGATGGCTACTACTTTATCGTCTTGTTTCTCGAGCGTAGCATTTTTCCAAAACTCTCTCTGGGTTTGCAGGTAAATGGGAGCGTCTGCTTTTATCAAAGTTTTATACTTTGATTCAGATAAGGTATCAATGATGGAATCGAAGGTGTGGTTGTTTGTGGGTTTTGTGAGTAAACCCACATAGTTATGAGGAGATTTGTATGGTATTTCAACGGATTCAGCGGTTGTTTGAGCGACCTCTTTGGAAGATGATGGTGATTTTGATTTTGATTTTGCTTTCGATTTCGTCATTTTGATGCGGAAGAATAGAAAATGATTTGGGATGAAGGGTTATCAACTGCTTTGAGAAGAGAATTTTAGAATTCAATTCGACAGTGTAAAACCCTGTTTGGGGGTTTTGATCAGGGTTTTATTTAGGAAAAAGAAAAATGGATGCTGATGTGGCAGCGGTTACAAAGATCTGAAGGCTAAAAACTGACCACGTGTCAAACACTGATGAAATGGATGAATAGCGGAGGACAGTTGTTTTGAAAGCCACTGATGAAGCAAGCATCAGTGGTTACAACGGTAATAATGTGACAGTGGATGATTTTTACTATCAGTAGATAGTATATCAGTGGATAAGACACTGCTTTGAATAACAGTGTTTATTAAGGAGGTAAGAGAACAGGGATTGACTTTCAGCAGTGGACAGATTTTAAGAAACAGATGTTTGAACACAACAGTGGTTAGGGGTAAGATAATGGTAAATGATTTGAAAGACTAGTATGTCAGCAACAGTTTTGAGAATTTTCATTCAAGGTTTTGCCACATGTCAATTACACATTTTGAAGCTTTTACAACTCCTTGACAGTGGTTTAGTACCCCAGATGATGTAAACTTTTTACTAAGGCTACTCATTCTTGCTATAATATTTAAATTAAGACAAGAGTATCCCAGTAGCTCAAGGTCTATTGTCAATCAATCTCTGATCCGTTTTAAGACAAACTTGAATTAGATATGACCTTGACACTTGTACCAAATTCCTTTTGATCTGTTTTGAGGAGAATATAACCAACAAAAATGAAGATTATACATCCTGACAGGAGATTGAAACTTTTACTCACAAAAACCAGTAAAAGTTCAAAATATATTACTCAAAAAAAATGAAGAATGATATATCCTGCTTTATTCAAGAGAATCCTTTTTAAAAAATAAAGGATTTTCTGACAACAACACAAAAAGAATCTGGTATAATTTTCTCTGAAACCCTAGTCATATTTAACTCAAGCTTATGAAAATGGTCAGTGGTTTGACACCAGTGGTATGAGATTTTAAATATATTTTGACCACTGTTTGGTACCATCTCTTGTAGATTGATTGACAGTAAACAAATGAGGACACAAGATCACATAAGTTTTCGAAAACCCTGGTGTAGATTTTGTTACTATGTGATGATTCTGAAAAATTGTCTAGTCCTTTTAAAAGTTTATTCACTGGAAATACCATGGTTACCTGAACCTTTTCCTGAACCAATGCACACAGTTGCCTTGATGACCATTTTTACCCCAACTTTTGGCTCTAAAGTGTTTTATGTTTATACTCTTTTCTTCTGACTTCAAAAGTTTTGAGATAAACACACTTCTGAGTTTTTGTGAATTTTCTTCTTCCCTTTTTACCCTTCCCATTCATAAATAATGAAATACTTACTGGGAGGTTTTTATTGAAGGAATACTTAATCCATAATCATTTTGCAGTAATGTTTTAAGAGGTTTAGCCATATTTATACACATTTTTGACCAATCTCACATTACATATGATACGGACTATCTCGACTCCTGTTTTCTTAATGTATTTCAACAGAGTTGATTTGTTCCTTTTGAGGATCTCAACCTGTTTTCAACACATAAGATCTAATGACTAAAGTTTTAATTTCCCTCTTTTTATATTAGCAAAAACACTAATGTTTTTATGAACATAGGCTTTTGTTAATCTGAGGTTCAACTTTAACATCTAATGTAGTGACATCACAAGTTTTCATAACAACAGTTGAAATCAATTTTGAAAATAAGAAATAATCCCATAGTTTAACAGATATGTTTTCAGATCTGAAAATTATGAGTGACTTGTGCATGATATCACTTGTTGTATGAAGTTTGTGTGTCTTATGACATCTTGGTTGTTTTACAGAGTATTTGAACAGCAGCTTTAAGTGTGATCATTTGTTACTCTGTTTTTCAACAAAATACAACCAACCTTAGTATCAATGAATTTTGAGCTGAACTGTTATGTCAAATTGATTGTTAGATCGAATTTGACTGTCCAAGCTCTGATACCAATTGTTAGGATCGGAGGCTCTCATGATTGTGTTTGTTTGTATGATTTGAACAATGAATGAATATGAAACAATGTAAAGTGCAGCGGAAATGAATAACAAACTTTGTAAACACAATCAAAGGAGAAAATAGTTTAATAAACATTTGCTTTTCATAGAGTCGAAAGATTACAATTCAAAGCAAAAGATTATAATGCAAGCTTACAAACTAAACTCCCCCTCAGCCTGATACTTCAGTGGTTGGTTGCACAAGATGAAAGGATTGAATTGAGGAGAAGAACTCTCTCAAAATGATCAAATGTAACAGTACAGAGTACTGTTCCATTTATAGACAATCCAAACCGCTGAGGCATCTCAGCTGACGTCACCATGAAAGCGATGTCTAACAGTCTAACAACCTGTATCTACTGGTCTTATACAAACACTGCTAAACCTTAACTACTGACTATACATGAAACATATGATATACTAAACTACTGCTCTCTCTCTATGTCAGTGCTTTCCTCAAGGTTGATCAGTCCTTGATTGGGCAGTGCTTTGTCATCAGTAGATTGTACCATCAGTGCTTAGTTCTCAGCAGTCTTCTGGCTTTATCAGTAGTTAGAAGAACAACAGCAGTTGTATCCGGGCAGTGGATGCAAGACCATCAGATGTTATAATTACTTTCAAGGGAGAAGACTTAGTGTAAACTGCTGCTTATTGTGAATCCACTGTCATGATCCGGTTTTAGCTTTTATTATCTGTTCCTCTGGCAGGGTTCAATCCCAACACTAATGAATGTTTTAGTGTTATAAATGTTAGGTAAATCCCACATATGATGACGACGAGCTCGGATCGAACACACTATATCGCCTTCCTTGCGCTTCCGGTTCAAGTTGTCTTTTTGTAATAGGTCAAAATAATTTTTGTAATGTAAATGTTAAACTTATGTCTTTTGAAACGTGTCATAGAATTTAGTTTGAGTGATGATTATTAAAAGCAGGGAATCGCTTATAGTACGAACGGGTCATGCCCAATTTTTGTTAAAATTAGTATGTTATTTTTATTATTTTCGAATGTGAAAAAGTGGGCGTTACAAGTCACCAGCCTAGCTTTGCCGAGTCATGTGCCACGTGGAACTATGCAGTGTCGAGCAAGTAAGGGTCCCCGCGCCCCGCGACAGACCAATGAGGTCTTGGTCGTGCCCCGCGAGCGACTGCCAAACTTTGTTTTTCTTGCTTTTTCTAAGTGTAGGGCTATTTCGGGTTCGTTTCTCGCGTACGGGGTACGTAAGGAATGTTTTAGGGTCACGTTAAGGGTTCTAGGATGAATTTAGAGGGTTGTTATAGAGAGACTGTGGTGCTGAAGATGTCAACACTTTTGGAAGACTCAGAGAGAGAAACAAAAAGCTACGAGATTGACTACAGTAATATCCAAGGGAGAGTCTGTGAGTGCATAATGTCTATCACTTCCGTCAATCATGTGTCGTAGCTTAAACGAATGATACAAGACTGGGATTGAATAGAAGAGTGCATAATATGAAGCTAAGATAGCTTCGTACGAAGTCAGCAGCTTCGTACGAAGGCACTGCACAAGGCTTCGTACGAAGCCAGTTGTCCATATATATGAGTCTTGTGTTAGTCATTTGTAACTTTGAGAAACATTGAGGCGAAGCTCTGCTCGTTTGTTTTCGTGGTGTACAACTGTTATATCAGCAATAGAAAACAACTTATAATTACATCTTCGTGTTCATTCCACACACGTGATTGGATTCCGTACATTTCTCGTGCCGGTACGCATTCAACGGTTAAGGAATTCATCCAGATCCTGAATTCACATATTTAAACCTAGTAACATGAGGCACCGCTTGACCATCAATGGCTGCTTATAATGGGCCAAAATGGGAGTACGGTTAATGGTCCAAAATGGGAGTACGATTATAACAAATCAATCCTACTCCTAACAAGTAACAATAAAGATGCGACATTCATGGTTGCATTCGAAATTAAGTTACTTATTTGTATATGTTGTACACGTTTTAATTTTAAAAGCTAGATCACATAAATCAATTAAATTAAAAGGGAAAAAAAGACTGGTAGAAACCAATTTAACCCGTAAGTTCATGAAAATATAAACATTCCCATTGGTCAAGTGACAAACAATAAACAAAATAAATCTGTATTCCAAAATTTAAAAATCCCCAAACATAACATATAAAGATTTGATCCGTAAGCAATAATTAACATCTTAAACTCACACAAAGCAAGTAAACGTACAATTTGTAATCTGTGATGATCAGGTACTAGCAATTTGGTCACAAAGAAATATACATGTACTAACACATGAGTATGTAACACTCATTTGTACACGCCTATGTTCTATGATAACCATTTCCTCCCTGAGCCTAACGATCCTAGCTTGTGTACTTGGTTTACTAACCCATTCTAATTACAGTATTTATTCATCAATAACAATAATAAACACATCATGAAAACTACTTGATGAAAATCGAATCGATTGGACCAAGAAATCAAAGTAAAAATGATGAAACCAAACAGCAAAAGTAATAAAAACTTTTTTTAAATCATAATCCAGAATGAGTTCTCCCACGAGAAACCAAGGTCGGGGAAATCCAAAATGAATCATATGTTGATGGTGATGAAATCGATAGATATCCGTTTTTAACTAGTAAGTTCAAAGAGTAGACAAGTCGAAATCGATGGAGATGAAACCCAATGAACTCAGCCAATGGGATAAATGAATGTAATACAAGCAACTATGATGATGAAGTTTATCAACAATTGGAGTTCCCGGTGATGCAAATCAATTGATGAGTTTTGTCCTTTATTTATATACCTAATTTCAGGTGGTGTCCTTTATCTTTAAAATTGATGAGTTTTGTATTTAATGTTTTAAAATACTGCACGTTATGCCCTTTAGCGTTAACCTAGTTTATTTTTACAGTTAAATTTGGTCATGTGACTTGCACATGAGGGAAAATCAGTCATTTTACCCACCATCCCCATTTCCCCCAATTTATAGTTTTATACCCATTCATCCCTTTCTTCTCCTCAAGGAAACCCACACACGCTCACAAAGTCACACTTTCCTCTGGTCGCCCTCTTTATTCTAGCAACTACAGATATGTGGGTGGATGACGATGGTGTTATGGTGGGGTGTTATGGGTGGAGATAATGGCCTGCACTAACCAAGGTAGCCGCCGTCCGTCGGAGGTTAACCAAAAACCGTAAGTCGGAGATAATTGTTTACACTGACCACGAAAAAGAAGTCAACCCAAACGATTTCAGTGAAGAAGAAGGAACAATGATCGGAATGGGTTCCTACAAAGGCAGAGTAAGAATGGTGAGAGGAGATCCATCTGATGAGATAATGCTCCTGTGGGAACTTCAACAACTCACTTTCTCTAAACCTCATGCTTTTGTCTCTCAATCTTCTCTCAACCTTTCGATCGATGTTTTCGGTCGTTGCATTTCTATCTCTTAGTCTCTCTAAAACACCTCACCCTTATCACCACCACACCACCCACCTTCACTGCCACCACCCCACAAGAGTTCCACCGCCACCAGACCTCCATTGCCACTGCTCACACCACCAGCCCATGCCATGCCAGCACAAAAACACCACCCACACAGCCTTCACCCACCACCATCATGAGTAACTACCAACCAACCCACCACCAAACCCTCGCCACAACCTACCACCTGAAACCCCTGCCGACTTCCCACCGGAAACCTCTGTCGCACCTGAAACCCCTCGCCGCACCTAAAGCCCTATGTCTCTTCTCACATTTCTGTCCCACCAGTGAAATCAACACAAAACCCTATCCGTTCATGGTGAATCAACAAATCATAAAACTCACATATCTAAGAAATTGGCGAAATCCGATTGGTTTTAATTTGGTGGGGGATCTATTGTTTTTTGGACTTATGGTTATAGACTAGAGGGTGAGTCTGAAAAAAACTAATGATGGTGAGGAAGGGAGCCAGAACTGAGATCGAAGTGGGGAAGGAGCTAGAGCCGGAGTTGGGCGGTGGTTATAACCGGAGATCTAGTTGCTCTGACGGGTGCTAATAGGGTGAGTGGTGGAAGTGGTGGGGTGAGTGGTGGCGTACGATAGGTGTGGGTGAAGACAGTGGTTAGATCAGTTGACAGAGAGGGTGGGGGACAGTGGTAAATGGTGTGGGTGGGGGATAGTGGGCGGCGGTGTGTAGAGAGAAGGGTGGCGGGGGTGACGGTGATAGGGAAAGTAGGTAGGGTGACAAAGGTGAAGGCTAAGGTGGTGGCAGATGGTTGTGGTGGTAGTGGGAGATGATGGTGGGGGTAGATGAAGGTTGAGAGAGAGAGAGAGAGAGTACTGTGTGTTTTTTAGAGATAGAGATATCTTAATTTAAAAAAAAATGTTATTAGTTTTTAATAAATTATTTTTGTTTTATATATTAAAAAGATTTATAAAAAATGGGTACAAAGACCAAACTACCCATGTTTGACCAGATTTAACAAAAAGATCTAACTGAGTAAGGGCTAAAGGACAAAACATGTAACAAAATTCCCTGTAAAGTGCAAAACCTGTCAAAATTCATAGAAAATGACACTGCCTGAAAAATGGTGTTAAGATAAATGTAACACCCCGGTCGCGTAAAAACAACCCGCGGCGGAATAGTCGGAGAGTCACGTTACAAATTGCTCACAACACATGGTACTAAAAGTTTCATTATATTAATAATATTGTTTTACAGCACAAGAAATACAAGTAATAAGAAATCTAAGGCCCGAGTCTATTCCTGTGTGTAGTATACTTGAAATGTCAATGCCTGAAACATATGTGAAAATAAAGGGTCAACGATAAAGTTGGTGAGTGACATAGGTTTTGTTAGCCAAATTTATGTCAAAAGGTTTGGCATTGCAATACATTGACAACTTCACGAGATGTCGAATGAAAATAGATTTTTGGTAGCCAATATATGGCAAAAGTTTAGTATTGCAATACATTGTTGTTGATTAGTAAAACTTGTGACGAAAATGTTTTGTAAATGGCGATATGTATAATACCAAATAATTTTTTGTGTTAATGAAAAGTGTACTTTGTTCTTTGTTTCTCTTGTACTTTGTCTCGTTATAATATAGAATCATCAAGTGATTTTGGATAACATTACGAAGGGTAATATGATAAGAGAACTTATATAGAGGAAGTACCAGTGGCGTATCCACCATACCCTTATCGTATTACACGCACCTCGTTATCCTAGATCATTCTAGATTCTATGTTATAACACCACACAACACATAAACACATAGCAAAGAAATCGGCCAAGAGCTAAATGAAGTAGTCCTAGAAATCCAATCAAGGATTTAAAATAGTACTTTGGGTATCCGTTAAGGATCTCACTATTGATATAGGAATATCCTACATGGATTTGGGATTTGTACTTTGTTTTACCTAATTATAGAATCATCAAGTGATTTGGATGACGCAACGATGAGTAATACAATAAGAGCACTTATATATAGGATGTACCAGATGCGTATTCACCATGATCTTATCATATTACACTCGTTTCGTTATCTAAATCACTCTAAATTCCATACTATAACACCACACAATTCTACACATAAATACACGTTCATTGTTTTGTTTCATGTTAAGAAAAGTACTCTTAAAAATCCAATCAAGGATTAAAAATAGTACTTTAAGTATCCTCTAAGAATCTAACTATTAGGATTAGGATTAAATACAAAGAAAAAATAAATAAGAAGGATTTTGGTCCATTGATCTAAGATTGGGAGGGTTGAGATTAGTTTAAAAAAAAGAAGATAATAGAAGGGTATAAAAGGAATCCTACATTTATTTACTTTCTCTCTCCACATGCAAGGCACTTGTCAAATCCCCCCATCAATTTAAAACGTCCATAACTTTTTCAAACGACATTTTTTAAAAAAAAATCACCATAATAACAAGCATTTTTTATATTTAATATGAGTATGATATTGCTATATAAAAAGAAAAAAAATTCATTTTTATTGGGTTTTTTGCATTGTGTTAAACGTTCAGATCATTATGTCTTTTAATTGGGTTTTGTTCATTACGTTTTTACTAGGACTTCTATACATTATGTTATTATCAAAACTTATAACACAATGTTAATTTGGGTTCAAGCCACTGCGTTTTTATCAAAACTTATAACACAATTTATTACACAATAAAGATTGTGTTATATTTGGGTACTCTATATATTGTGTTATAGGTTCTAGTCATTGTGTTTATTCTGCTATCCATTGTGTTTTAATCTATTGTTCATTCTGTATTAGTCTGTTGTCTATTGTGTTTTAATGTGTTGTCCATTGTGTCTTTTATTTGCCCTCACTAATTGTGTCTTTTAAATAGTCCCCGTCAATTGTGTTTTTGGTCTACTTTCCATTGTGTTTTTTAGTTTGAGGGTTTGATACTCATTGTGTTTTACTTTATGTCCATTGTGTCTTTTATATGTTGTCATTGATTATGTTTTTATTCTACTTTCCATTGTGTTTTTAGTTTAATACTCATTGTGTTTTACGTTATGTCCATTGTGTCTTTTATCTGTTGTCATCGATTGTGTTTTTGGTCTACTTTCCATTGTGTTTTTTGTTTAATACTCATTGTGTTTTACGTTATGTCCATTGTATCTTATCTGTTGTCATCGATTGTGTTTTTAGTCTACTTTCCATTGTGTTTTTAGTTTTATACTCATTGTGTTTTATGTTATGTCCATTGTGTAATACGCAACTGGGTTTTCGATCTCATTGTGTTTTACGTCATGTCCATTATGTAATACGCAACTGGGTTTTTTATTTTTTTTTTGTTTTTGAAAAATGTAACAATATGGTATTCATATTAAAGATAAAAAACGCTCGATTTTATGATATGATTTTTTTTAAAACAAATGATGTATAAAAAGTTACGGACGTTTAAAAAATAGGGGGGATAGCATGTGACTTACATGTGCATATTTTTTTTCCTCTTGTAGAGAAAATTACCCTTCCCACTTGATTTCTCTTAGGACACTTGTCACTCTCTAGTGGTTTCTTACCCTTCTTATTTTTAAATCCTTTGTATTACAACTCAAAGCCTAACTTTTAATATAGAAAGATCCTATAAAGATTTGGCAATTGTTTCTTTGTTTTGTCTCATAAGTTATATACACTAAAAGCAATTAGTAAACACATTATGCCATACATGTTATTTAAGTAAATGATTAGCACATATGAATCACCCCAAAACATTTGAAAAAGTAAAAAAGGGGAACTATGTACTCACTTTGATAGTGGATGACTTGCTTAATCGTGTTTAGCAAAGCTCAAGTGGTTCAAGTGTTTCCTAATAATTTAGATAATTATTAGTTAGTGTATATTGCGGCCTAAACGGAAAATAGATAGAATGTGGTTTATTAACCAAACGAGCGAAGGATCTCGTATAATATGGTTTGTTAAACCTCACATTCTGATTAAAAAGTGTCTAGGAGTGTTTTGACCCGTTACGACTTGTTAAAATGGTATACGCCACTTTAACGGGTCGTATGCGTAACTACGGGTTCGGATGGTCGAATGAGTCCTATGATGAGTCTGATATGTCAAAACATGTTTACTAATGTTGTATGATCAGTTTACATATCAAAATATTGCTCATATAGGTTTAAAACTATTTTACGCAAAAAGGGTATTTTTGTCCTTTTAAAAGTATTTAAAGTTGATTCGCCATTTGACTAACTAAATGACATGACCATAAGGTTTAACCTCAGAGGGTTATTCCCTATATTACTATGGTCATATAAATGGGCTTGTTCGGATCCTAAGGTTGACCAAACGGGTTAGATTCGAAAGTTAAAGCAGAAGTCAAACCGCTCGACTTTCGACTAAGGAATAAGCGCTAAACTAGAAATGACGAGCTAGACATGTTAAAACATGTCTAAAAATGTTATAAAACTGATTTGGTGTCAAAATTTTAAGTTTTAATACTCGAAAACTCAGTCATCGTAAAACGCATTTTTATGCATTTTTTTACTTTTATTTCATAAAAGTTTTACTCGTCATTTCGCCTACTAAACATGATGATCAGAGGGTGTAATCGCAAGGTATTAACACCTTCATTATTACGATCACATAGCAAAGTTCATTTTGAACTTTGACTTGACCAAAAAGGTCGGAACCGAAAGTCAAAGCAAAAGTCAATTTGCTTAACTTTTGGCTCATAACTAACAAAGAAAATGAAACAGATTAGGAGAAACACTTACAAGTGTCTGAAGGGAAGATTGAACTCAGAAAAGAAGGCTCCAAATGGCTAGAGAAAGCTCCAAGAGAGATTTAAGAAGTGAATGAAAATGAAGAACAAAGGACCTATTTATACTAATCATGGATTAAGGAGGTGTTGCCAAGTGTGTTTTGATGTTGATTAGTGTCCTAACATCTGTCCTAACTAGAATGAAGGTGACAAGATTCGTGCAAGCTCTCAAGATTTGATGATAGGTGGAAATGCTTGGTGATCAAGCAAAAATATGCATCTGGGCATATCATGCGGACCGTATGGCTCAGGTAATGCAGTCCACATTGACCCCTGGCGGGCAGAAGTTTGTTTATTTGACATTTTCAGCCCCTGGACTTGTACAGTTTTTTTTGACATTTTTAACCCTTCTAACTTGTTACTTAAGCTTATATGAAGGGTATTTATGGTATGTGTAACTTATATATTTGTCTTGGAATGCACGTTTCGTCAAAAATCATTATGTTCAAATATCGGTTAACAAAATATTCACGAAAGAAATATAAATGTTTTCAAAGGCTCGAAATTTTCATGGGGGTTTCAATAAAGGACAAAACGTGTAATTTTTCCTTAAAATATTGTAGCAATTAAGTGGTTTGTCAATTTTTAAGTTAGAACCATTTTTTTGGTCACAGTGCTGGTTACCAGTCTCATATTATGTTTTAGTATATGTGGCACTTGAAACAAATCTCGTATCGTTTTGTGTCCACTATATATATTGGTCCTATACTTCAAATAACAGGGAATGGTTTACTTGATGTTTAACAGAGTCCTAAGATCATATACTTACCAGGAAATTAGGAATTTAATGTAAATCAACCTGAAGTTAACATAGTTGGTCTGTGCTAAATGTAAACAAGTTCTACAATTTTTAATCATTAAGGCCACTTATACTTTTCTTCCTTAAACCCAAGCGATGTGCAGGTGGATGGTGATAGTGTTATGGTGCTGCTGCAACGGTGGGGTCGGTAGGGGTGATGGTGGTGCAAGGAGGTGATGGTGGTGGTTGTGCTGGAAGTACATAAGGAGAGATGGAGTAGAGACAGAAAGTGTTTGTTCAGAGATAGAAAGAGGTATATAATTCTTATTTATTTTTCTTTTTTAGATGTTTTATTAAACAATAGGGTAAAAAGACAATTATACCCTCATTGTAAGTCACGTGACCAGATTTAACTGAAAATAATAAGCTGGGTTAGGGCAAAAGGGCATAACGTGTAGCATTTTAAAACATTAACTACAAAACTCATCAATTTTAAAACTAAATGTCACCGCCTGAAATTAGGTATATAGATAAAGAACAAAATTTATAATTCACTCCCAGGTAGAAAAGGATTGGGGTAAGGATATAAAACCGTAAATTTTGTAGATGATTCTTTTTTTTACATTCAAATTCCTTCAACAACTCAAACCAAATACAATATTTTATATTCGAACTTCGGCCTAGTGGTCAAGAGAAATTACCTCTAGGGAGACCAATGTTCAATCTTTGGAAGGTGCAATTAAGGTGCAATTTAGTATATGATTTATGGGAAAAACGTAGCTGTTAAAAAAATACAGAAAAGGTATAAAGACACAATGGATCGCAAAACATAACACGATCCGAGAAAAATATAACATAATGCCGAGAAAAAGAAGACATTATAAATCACAAAAAAGATACAATGACGAAAATATAAAAACACAATGCAAAATAAAAAGACAAAAATGATCTGAAACAAAAAAAAAATTAATATCTACAAGCTAAAAATCTAAAAGCGAATACTTAAATCTAAGATCGTAGAGTTCGACGAAACGGTTTCAGTGCCAACATAATAAGTTCAGTCGAAGTCTGTTTGATACTCTTCCTACGACTTTCTAGTTTTAGTAAACCATGTATTTGAAGTTGCATAAGCACAATGGATATTTTCAAGAGCGTTCCGAAACGCTAAATCAGTCTGCGATTCCTGTGATTATGGCTAAATATTAACTCATATGTGCTATTAGCTGCTTAGTTAATAGGAAATGAGCATCATTTAGTGTTTAGGTACTTTAATTTATATGTTTCACCCATATTAAGCTGTGTCAATATATAGCTAATGCCACCATGAAATGTGTAATTTTATTCCATGTTCATCACTGTCATTTTCCAGAGACAATGGCAACTTCTAAAATGTGTAGTATTATCATCATTTGGCCCAAACTTGTATTTTTTACTTCAGTTTCTAAGAGTTGTATTCAGTTGTGATTCTTTTTGTGGGAAATTTGATTCAATGGGACTTGCAGGTAACTGGGGAGTTTAGTGAGGGGAAGGCATCTCATGTTCTATATAGACATTCCAAGCTTACGCCCTTACTACATTGAGTAGCCATGGACATGGTTCAGTGAGTATAAAGAAATTAGAATGCTATAAGTGACAAATTTAGTTGAATAAACAGGTTATCTAATACATCAATTTCTTTTCCTGACTTATTTTTGTTTCACTTCTTTTAGCTCATCTGCACTGTAACTTGTCTTCGAATGATATCACCAGCGATGGCAAAAGCCATTGACTTCACAATGTTTTCCCTAAATTTGTAAATTTTTAGCTTATTTGTTTTTTAGACAAGAAACTGAGAGTAATTATTTAACTTTTTTCTTGAAAGTTTTGACCACCATTAAGGTTGTTGAATCAAAAAGTAATTCAGTTTAAATGACAATTAAATTTGGTGATACTACTGTAACAAAACTTCCACCACAACGTGCAGTTGCATTTCACTTTCATGTGATCATATATGCTAAAAGATGTTACAGAATGTGACTGTTTCTTCGCAAAGTTCATGGTGTGCGTTAGGTGCGATATGTTTTTATTGATATTTTAAGCATATTTTACACATTAGTCAAGTTTTAAATTTATAAAACACGATATTTTACTAACACTAAACACACACATGGGCAAGTGCACCCATCGTGAGCGTAGTATAGCGTTGGTAAGATACCAAGGTCGTCCAAGGACACAAGAGCTTTTAGTACCGGTTTATCCTCAACGTCTAATCAAACTAAAATTTTTAGAAAAAGTTTTAAGCATGAAAAAAAAACAAAAAAAAAACTAGAAATGCTGAAATAAAAACAGATAGACAAGATAAATCACTTGGATCCGACTGGTCTTTAATGTATCCTTTGATGATTTCCGTACTTTTTCACTTTTTAAGATATTATCTTAGTTATAGTAGTAGGCCCCTCTTTTGAAGGTCACGTTACACTCAACCCAGTGGTTTGAGTCAGCAGGGATATAATCCCAAAGGGTCGGAATATTGAAAGATAATTAATTAAGTTATTAATGCGAAAAGTGGTAGGCCCCTCTTTTGAATGTGGCGTTACCCTCGGCTAAGTGGTTTGAGTCAGCAGGGATACAATCCTAAGTAGCTGGTTTAATGTATTAATAGTAGTTTACATATGAGGGGATGAAGCCATTCGCACCCCCGCCATCCAATACCAGTGGGTATTGAAGGAGGTCCAAGTAAGCTTGACCCAGGTCATTGCAGGATCTATACACTGAACAAGGCAAGAACCTTACTAAACCATTCCCTTAACCCCCGACCAGGTAGCCAACATATCTCTATATAGACCGTAGAGATATGAATGGTGAAAATATTTTACTTTATATAGACAGTAAAGTAATGCCAAGACACCACAAACAAATGATAAAGAAGTTTCACCTTCAACAAAAGAAACTAGTTATTAAAGTCATTAATACAAAACCAAATAAAAAGTGCGAAAAGATTAAAAATCAAAAGTAATACATTAAATGCGTTTGATTGACAAGAACTCCTATGATCAATCTTGGATCCCGAGACTACTACACACACTCTAAGGTGGATGATGGATGATGGTGGTGGATGTGGGTGTTGTAGTGGTGGTGGAGCGGTGGCAAAGTGGGAGAGAGGTGGTTTGCCAAGGGATGCCTTTGAAGTGAGCCAAGCACCCCTATTTATAGCCTGAACAAAAGCCCGGACACGCCCCCATGGCCATCCCTTTTCTCTTCCTTCATTAATTGCAATTGTCTGCATTAGGCTCCACACGGCCCCGTGTTCGCTGGGCACAACCCCGTGTGCAGAAGCGTATCTGTACTATCAAGATTTGCAAGATTCTGCAAATCTTATCGTTGACTACGCCCCGTGCTGAGGTGGGCACGCCCCCGTGGTTGGCGTTGAAGCTTCCACAGCTTTGTCCATTTCTACAGACATCTGACCACGCCCCCATGTCCAGTGGGCACGGGCCGTGGTCAGCCTTCTGTTTCTTGTTTTTGCTCCTGGAGATGCTGTCGAGGGGTCGGGCATGCCACGTTTATTCCTTTTCTTTGTATTTATGTTAGTTTTTGCTGCATATTTGTTCATTTTGTATGTTTGAGCTCATCTGGTACTGAAAATACAAAAGGAAGACAAAAACATACTTTTTCCAACATTAGTACTAAAAAAAGGTTAGTTTTATGCCTCATTTGATGTAATTTATGTGTTGCATTTTACACACGTCAAATACCCCCACACTTGAATCTTTGCTTGCCATCAAACAAAACTCTTTATTATGTGGCTTACACACCCAAATGGAATAGGTAGGAGAGAAGTTTTGGGCTTGTCTTGAGTGTCAGGAATCCAAGATCTTTATTGGTTTTATTTTTATACTATTTACAATCCTATTCGTTATGATTTATTTAGAAATTTTCATAAGAGAAATTACTTATTTGGGCATAACATGCCTCTTTAAAATTTCATTTATATACAAGTTCACATACCTCACAGGCGATCACTCAACACTCGGCCGAAGGTGTATTTTTGTGAAACGCTCGAGACCGGCATGGAACTTACTTCTACCATAAGCTTGCCAAGCAATCAATCCTCCTCCTTTTAACTATACATCTTTGTAAATATCAAGGGGACTTGGAGGAAAGGGTTAGGCTTTGGCTAAGGGTAGGTGGTTTTGGTTAGTGGTTAATAAAAAGGGCTAAAAGCGTAAAAAGCGTCGGTCGTCGTAAAACTTTTTGTTTTTGTGACTTTTATTCAAACTAAGCATTTTCAAACAAAGTTTCTTTGAGGAACTTGTTTGTTTATTGCTAGAGTATCATTTTTTTTATATAGAAACGTCACAGAAAAACCGAGCTTTTTACTAAAATAAAGGGGTTGAAAATAAAAAGGTTTTGGTGGGTAAAGGGTGTTTGTTTTGTGGGTTTAGAAATGAAAAAGGTTTAGGCTCAAAGGGGTTAACTAGGGAGATTTTGGCTAGGTGATAAAGAAAATGAAAAATAATGGTGTTGAAAGGAAAATAGGTTAGTCCTAATGCCTCCATCATTTACTTACTTAGGTTTAAGTTGATAAGGACCGGGAATGTATCGTCATGACAAGTTCTAGAGTCGTAAGAACCAAGCGGCTATTTACACAAGAAACGAAAAAAGAGCATTTACTTTAAAAATGTATGCTTGTATGCTCAATAAAGGCTCAAAACTAACTTATTGTGGGAATGGGTTTATAATGTCATCAAGTATATATAATCAAATTTTAACTAGATTTGTCATGTCGTTTCATTATTTTCTTATGTTGGTTCTTTTTATCACGACGCTATCGGTTGTAAATTTGTAAAAATATAACCTTTTTAGAACTTGTTTTTCCCAAATTAAACCAAGACAAGTAAAAAAATGAAAAGTTTTGGAAAAAAATTTGGGGTGATTAGCGGTTCCAATAGAGTTTTGTGTAAGGCTTCTTATTAGGACTTGCAAAATTCAAGATTTTAGCATCCCCCCAAACTTAAATTACACATTGTCCTCAATGTGTCCCAAAAATACGTTTTTAGGTTGATTAAATGAGTAAAAAGATGTTAAAAACAAAATTTTTGTGTTACCGGGCGTCTGGCCACGGGCCCGTGTTGCTCCGGCCACGGCCCCGTGGTCAGATTACAACAACCCTCCTAAAATATTTCTGACACCCCTAATATGTTTAGAGTGTCCCTATATGTTTTAAAATACACCCCGTATACGATAAATGGCCTTAAATGCTTTTAATTTTATTTAATTTAAATATAAACAAAATCAAAAGGTCCCTCGTGGGCCGCGAAGACCTTGTCTTCAGGCTACGCAGCCTCACCTGGTGCTGCCACGTGGCGTGATCGTGGCGAGTCTATGCGTGTGACCCGACATGGCTAGCGCCTACCCGGCCTAAGTCGCGGGCCGCGAAGGTGATACCTTCGGCTTACGCGAGGCGCGAGGACCCCCTGTTCCAGCCCTATAAATGAGATTGATCAGCTTTCAAATTTCGACGCTCACACACAACTTTCTCTCTCAAAATTCTGCATAGTATACATAATTTCCGGATATAATACCCCCCTAATTAACGAAGTTCTGCCCCGTTGTAAGTATTATAACCCCGGTTACGTATAAGATACGCTGCCCGATTGATCTAGTGCTCCGTAACGGCTGTCGAGGTTCTGCCCAACGTAGTCGTTGGAGCTCTGTCTCGGGGAGGGTATTACTAATGTAAATATTGGGTTATGATACTAACGCATGTGCATTGTTTAAATTATTAGATTATAACCAGGAAACCATCAGGAAAAGTCTAAACTAGCAATGTGAGTAATCTACTTTTTGTAAACCTTTTTGCAAACTGTTTTTACAAAACCTCAAATGTTTTACATTATGATCAAAAGTGATTGAGTATTTGTAAATTCGACAATTATCGTCGGTATATTGAGGTTTTGTATACAAAATTTGTTACTACACTGTGAGTAGTAACATGACCACAAGTCGGGTCGACAGTACCGTGGGTGGTAATTAAGGTAGAATAAATAAACAAATGTAATTACTGATTGCCCTTAATACTGTACAAGGATAAAAATCTGTCTTGATTAAATTGGGATTCACTCACCAGTATTTCCCACTGACAAAATGTTTTTAAACGTGTTTCAGGTAACAAAATGTGAAACCCAAATTAGAAGCCAGCTGGAGAGCACTGAAGGCTTGGAAAAATGTGGCTATAAAAGTTACCTAATAAAGAAAGATGTTTTATTCAATAAAATAAGGTTTATCCCTATAAACATGTTTGTAACAGAAACTTGGGTTTTACCCATGTGTTTATTAATATAAAAGTATGGTATTTTACTCTGATAAAATATTTTCTAATTACGGTCCTGATGAAATTTCCGCTGCCAAATAATGATAAACATCGATACCACCATCTCTGAGTAGGCCGCAGCCGCCCGCCTCCCGAGGCAGGGGTCAAGGGTTGCGACAGAATGTGGTATCAGAGCTTAGCCACTGATTTCAGCCAAAGAGGTGTTCTGCTGACATTGAAATTATAAAATTGTTAGGAAATAATAAATGAAACTATGTGCATACGTATAGGTTATTATTTTATGTTATTTGACAATTTGTTAGATTACAGTATGAGTGATCAAGGACCTTTAGACGCTTACCGTCAACTGTCCAACTCTCCTAGGAACGAAGGAACCTCTTCACAGTCTACCCCCTTGGGGTATTCGGCTCATACTGAAGAAGGGATTTTCATGTTTAAAGCACAATCTGAGGAACCATTCCCTCCCAAGAAGAGAGGATGGTTCAGCAGAGGAGCTCATGAGCGTAGAAAGAGGATGAGAAAACTTCAGCAGCAGTGAGCTTTAGCACCCGCGAATAGGGAAATGAATGTGCAAACCCAAGACATACTCAATAGGAGACTGGCAAAATTCCACATACTAGCAACCACAGCCGCCGACCCTAATCTAGAACAACTCATAGCACCCTAGCCACTGCAGTTGTTCCCAACACAATCCATGGAAGTAGAGATTGACCCAGCTGACCAGAACCCACTACCTGACCTAGACCCAGCTTAAATCCCTAGGATCCCAGCACCCCATCCCCCAGACTATGACCCGTGGTTTGATGACCACAAGGATTACCAGCAACGTTACCCAATCCCAATATAGGAGCCCATGCAAGATCTAGTAGGACCTTGCCCAGACCTTGATCCTCTAGACCCCTATTATGATAATGACCAATATATCAGGGAGATACTAGAGAACCCGTATCCTCAGGAAGAACCCATGCCCCGGTTTCCTGACCCGATACCAGCCCCAGCCCCACCCATGAGTACTGAGAACATACAGAAACTCTGCACCTTTGGTGAAGAGATCTTAGAAGGAAGTGAGAGGATGAGACAGATAGGGGAATGCCTCGTCTGGAAATATGACGAGCGTAATATGCAATACTGGATGAACCCCTATCAGTAATAATAGTAATAATAATAATAATAATATATAAATATATATGTGTGTATGTTTGAAAAAAAAATATTTTCTTTTCCAAACTAAGATAGATAACCCTATAATTATTGATGCATATTAGTATTATATTTTCCTTTTCAGTTATGGTTTGTAATAGATAGAGGTGCATAATATAAAATAGAGTAAAGGTCGCAATGACGATGATTTTGGATCAATGTGTTGTCGTGTGATTATTTGAATCCAAAATTATTTCGTGATATTAATACTTGGTAAATGTTTAAAATCCAGATGGCCGACAACGCAAATCAGGAAAACCAGAATAATAACAGTGCCATTCGACACATAGTAAACCAAGGAATTAGAGATGCTCTGCCATCTATTATCCAACATGTTGGAGACGCGGATAATAATAGAAGTAATAGTGGAAGTAAGCGAATACATACTGAACCTGAACACAGCGTGAACAATGGGCCATTTCTTCAATTGCCAATTCCAAAAAGAAGAAGAACCATGTCTTATGGTTGTTCTTACAAAGAATTCTGGTCCTGCAAACCAATAGAATTCTCGGGCAATGAAGGAGCCATTGCAGCTCTACGCTGGTTAGAAAAGACTGAAGCAGTCTTAAAAATAAGCAAGTGCGCAGAAGAAGATAAAATCATGTTTGCTTCCAACCTGTTTAAGAATGCAGCTCTAGAATGGTGGAGCACTATCCTCCGGTCTAGGGGAAATGATAGGGTTTATAGTATGAATTGGATTGAGTTTAAGAATATGTTGGAAAGGAAATATTGTCCTCCTAATGAAAAGGAGCAAATTGTTAATAAATTCTTAAACCTTAGAATGACTGGAGTAGACAGCAAGGGTTACACTACAACATTCTTTGAATATGCAAGAATAGTGCCAACCCTAGCGTCACCAGAACCAGTGTTAATCTCCCGTTACATCTGGGGATTAATTGGTGAAATTAGACATGTAGTCAAGGCAGCTAGACCGCCAACTATAGAAGAAGTTGTAGAACTAGCAAACACCATGACTGATGAACTGGTACGTACACAAGAAGAAAACCAGAGAAGGAACCTAGCCCAAAGGCTTACCCAGGAATTTCGTTACGGTAATTCCAACCGTGGGAAAATATAGGTTCTACCTCTACACCTTACTCCAAAGCCTGTAAGAAAAAACATTCTGGAAGATGCTCCACCTACTGTAGGATACCAGGACACAAGGAGGAAGATTATAGGAAGAAACCCAGTAATGGAGTGTGCTTCAACTGTGGAGAAAAAGGACATATCAGGACGAATTGCCCGAAAGTAGCTCTAGCCATGAACAACAAGACTACTAAGAATGCTAGAGCATTTGTTTTGACTGCAGAAGAAACAAAGATGATCCCGGGCATGATCGCTGGTACGTTTTTAGTAAATGATGTTTTTGCCAAAGTATTATTTGACTCTGGTGCGAACCAAAGTTTTATTAATACTTCATTTTGCAAACTTCTCAATCAACCATTAACTAAACTTCAACAAGAGCGTCTAGTAGAAACAGGAAATAGAGAAACCATTAAAATTTCTTAAATCTTGCAGGGAGCAAGAATAGAAATTTTAAATCAAAAGTATATTGCAAACCTTTACCCAATGAATCTGGCAGGATTTGACATTGTATTAGGAATGGATTAGTTAGTAGCCAATAAAGCCAATATTCTATGTGATCAAAGGTCAGTACAAGTAAATTCACCAAAGGGTGAAAAGATCACAATTAAAGGAGATAAGCCAACTAGACACACAAAATTCATCTCTGTGATGAAAACTGCAAGTTGTGCAAGAAAAGGGTCAATAGGGTATATGATTTCCATAATCATTAACACCAAAGGAAAAAAATTAAAAGATATTCCTGTAGTGTCAGAATTTTCAGATGTATTTCCAGAAGAATTACCAGGACTACCGCCAGACCGAGAAGTTGAATTCAGAATTCATCTGCTACCAGGAATAGCACCAATTGCTAAAGCACCTTACCGTTTGGCACCCGCAGAAATGCAAGAATTAAAGAAACAGTTAGACGAACTGTTGGAAAAAGGATTCATACAGCCAAGCTCATCGCCATGGGGAGCACCGATCTTGTTCGTAAAAAAGAAAGACGGATCAATGCGTATGTGGATTGATTATCGTGAATTGAATAAGGTCACGATTAAAAATCGGTACCCATTACCGAGAATCGATGATCTGTTTGATAAATTGCAAGGAGCTCGATTTTTCTCAAAGATAGATTTACGCTCAGGATATCATCAATTAAAGGTACATGAAGAGGAAATTCCTAAGACCACTTTCAGAACAAGGTATGGCCATTATGAATTTACTGTCATGCCATTTGGTTTAACCAATGCCCCAGCCGCATTTATGGACATGATGAACCGAATATGTAAGCCATATTTGGATAAATTCATAATTGTCTTTATTGATGATATTCTAATTTACTCTAAGAGTAAATAGGAACATGCAGCGCATCTGCATACACTTTTAAATTTACTGAGAAAAGAAAGGCTTTATGCTAAATTTTCAAAATGTGAATTTTGGTTAAAAGAAGTGCAGTTTCTTGGACATTTAGTTAATCATAAAGGAATTCATGTGGATTCTACAAAGATTGAGGCAATTATTAAATGGAAAGTCCCTGAATCATCAACAGAGGTTAGAAGTTTTCTAGGATTGGCCGGTTATTATAGACGATTTATCTGAGATTTTTCTAGAATAGCCAATCCCTTGACTAAGCTAACCTGTAAATCTGTTAAGTTTGAATGTGGATTAAAACAAGAAGAAGCCTTTAGAATTCTTAAGCAAAGATTAACCAACGCACCCATACTAGCGTTACCAGAAGGAACTGAAGACTTTGAAGTCTATTGTGACGCTTTTAAGTTAGGTTATGGATGTGTGTTGATGCAACGCCAGAAGGTTATAGCATACTCTTCCAGACAACTTAAGAATCATGAAGAAAATTATACAACACATGACTTAGAATTAGGAGCTATAATTTTTGCCCTTAAGATTTGGAGACACTATTTATATGGAAATAAATTTGTTGTCTTCACTGATCATAAGAGTTTAAAGTACATCTTTGGGCAAAAAGAGTTAAATATGAGACAGCGACGCTGGATGGAATTTCTCAGTGATTATGATTGTAATATCCAGTATTATGAGGAAAGGCTAACATAGTTGCTGATGCTTTAAGTCGAAAGTATCATGAAAAGCCAAAAAGAGTACGTTCTCTTAATTAAAATCTACAAGTAGATTTAAATGATCAGATTAGAGAAGAACAGGAATTAGTAATCAAGGATGTTACTGAAAAACTGAAAGGTATGATTAAAGAATTAGAACAAGGGACAGATGGAATTTGGAGATTCCATAAGAAAAGAATATGGATACCTAAACTAGGAAGCCTACGCCACCAAATATTAGATGAAGCCCATAAGTCTAAATATACGATACATCCTGGAAGTGATAAGATGTATCAAGATTTAAGAAAGAATTTCTGGTGGATAGGAATGAAAAAAGGATATAGCAGCTTATGTTGCCCAGTGTCTAACATGTTCACAGGTCAAAACTAAACATCAGAAACTATAACAACCCTCCAAAATATTTTCGACACCCTAATATATATATTAAAATATCCCAATATGTCTTAAAATACACCCCACACGTGAAAAAGGATACCTTTATTTTTATAAAAATTAAATAAAAACAAGTTTTTATGGTCTCTCGCAGGGCGCGTAAGACCCACCATTGGACCCGTACTTCAAGTGCCCATTCCCAAAAGAAGAAGAACCATGTCTTATGGTTGTTCTTACAAAGAATTCTGGTCCTGCAAACCGATAGAATTCTCGGGCAATGAAGGACCCATTGCAGCTCTACGCTGGATAGAAAAGACTGAGGCATTCTTAAAAATAAGCAAGTGCGCGGAAGAAGATAAGATAATGTTTGCTTCCAATCTGTTTAAGAACTCAGCCTTAGAATGGTGGAACACTATCCTCCAGTCTAGGGGAAGTGATAGGGTTTACAATATGGAATGGGAGGAATTTAAGAATATGGTGGAAAGGAAATTGTGCCATCCCAATGAAAAAGAACATATAGCAAATAAGTTCTTAAACCTTAGGATGACTGGAGTAGATAGTAAGGGTTATACTACTACATTCTTCGAATATGCTAGAATAGTACCAACCCTTGCATCGCCAGAACCAGTATTAATCTCTCGTTACATCTGGGGATTAATCGGGGAGATTAGGCATGTAGTCAAGGCAGCTAGACCCCAAACCATAGAAGAAGCTGTAGAACTAGCCAATACCTTGACTGATGGATTAGTCCGTACTCGAGAAGAAGACCAGAGGAGAAACCTTGCTCAAAGGCTTACTCAAGAATTTCGTTATGGAAATTCCAACCGTGGGAGAAATGTAGGTTCTACCTTGCACCCTACTGCAAGGCTTGCAAGAAAAAGCATTCGGGAAAATGCTCCACTTACTGCAATTTCTGCAAGTTACCAGGGCACAAGGAGGAAGACTGCAGAAGGAAGCCTAATAATGGAATGTGCTTCAACTGTGGAGAAAAAGGTCACATCAAGCCGAATTGTCCGAAACTAGCTCCAGCCATGAACAACAAGAATACCAAAAATGCTAGAGCATTTGTTCTGACTGCAGATGAGGCTAAAATGATTCCAGACGTAATAGCTGGTACGTTTTTAGTTAATGATGTTTTTGCTAAAGTATTATTTGACTCTGGTGCGAACCAAAGTTTTATTAATACTTCGTTTTGCAAACTTCTTAATCAATCATTAACTAAACTCCCACAAGAATGTCTGGTAGAGACAGCAAATGGAGAAACCGTTAGGATTTCTGAAATCTTGCAGGGAGCAAGAATAGAATTTTTAAATCAAAAGTTTATTGCAAACATTTACCCAATGAGTCTGGCAGGATTTGATGTCGTATTAGGAATGGATTGGTTAATAGCCAATAAAGCTAGTATTTTATGTGATCAAAAGTCAATTCAAGTAAATTCACCAAGGGGTGAAAAGATCACAATTAAAGGAGATAAACCATCTAAGTCCACCAAATTCATCTCTGTGATGAAAACAACAAGTTATATAAGAAAAGGATCATTAGTGTATTTGATTTCTATAATCACTAACACTAAAGGAAAAGAACTAAAAGACATTCCAGTAGTGTCTCAGTTTTCAGATATATTTCCAGAAGAATTGCCAGGACTACCGCCAGACAGGGAAGTTGAATTCAGAATCCACCTACTACCAGGGACAACACCAATTGCTAAAGCACCCTATCACTTGGCACCCGTAGAAATGCAGGAACTGAAGAAACAATTAGACTAATTATTAGAGAAAGGATTCATACAGCCAAGTTCATCACCATGGGGAGCACCGATTTTATTCGTTAAAAAGAAAGACGGATCGATGCGTATGTGCATCGACTACCGTGAACTGAACAAGGTCACAATTAAGAATCGGTATCCATTACCAAGGATCGATGATCTGTTCGATCAATTGCAAGGAGCTCGATTTTTCTCTAAAATCGATTTACGGTCAGGATATCATCAATTAAAGGTACAGGAAGAGGACATTCCTAAGACCGCATTTAGAACAAGGTATAGCCATTATGAATTTACTATCATGCCATTTGGTCTAACCAATGCCCCAGCTGCATTTATGGACATGATGAACCGAATATGTAAGCCATATTTGGATAAATTCATAATTGTTTTTATAGATGATATTCTCATTTACTCTAAGAGTAAAGAGGAACATGCAAAGCATTTGCACGCACTTTTAAGTTTACTAAGGAAAGAAAAGCTTTATGCTAAGTTTTCGAAGTGCGAGTTTTGGTTAGAACAGGTACAGTTTCTTGGACACTTAGTCGATAATGAAGGAATTCATGTGGATCCCATTAAGATCGAAGCGATTACTAAATGGAAAACCCCTGAGTCACCAACCGAGGTTAGAAGTTTCTTAGGATTGGCCGGTTATTATAGAAGATTTATTCGAGGTTTTTCTAGAATAGCCATTCCCTTAACTAAGCTAACCTGTAAATCTGTTAAGTTTGAATGGGGATCGAAACAAGAAGAAGCATTTAAAATTCTTAAGCAAAGATTAACCCACGTACCCATACTAGCGTTACCAGAAGGAACTGAAGACTTTGTAGTCTATTATGATGCTTCTAAGTTAGGTTATGGGTGTGTGTTGATGCAACGCCAAAAAGTTATAGCTAACGCATCTAGACAACTTAAGAATCATGAAGAGAATTATTCCACTCATGATTTAGAATTAGGAGCTATAATTTTTTCCCTGAAAATTTGGAGACATTACCTTTACGGTAGTAAGTTCACTATTTTCACTGATCATAAGAGTTTAAGATATGTTTTTGGGCAAAAGGAGTTGAATATGAGACAAAGACGCTGGATGGAGATGCTTAGTAATTATGATTGTGATATCCAGTATCATGCAGGAAAGGCTAATGTAGTAGCCGATGCTTTAAGTCGAAAGTATCACGAAAAGCCAAAAAGGGTAGGTTCTCTTAAATTAAATCTACAAGTGGATTTAAATGAGCAGATTAGAAAAGCACAAGAATCAGTAATCAAGGATGATACTGAGAAATTGAAAGGTATGATTAAAGAATTAGAACAAGGAACAGATGGAATTTGGAGATTCCATAAGAAAAGAATGCGGATACCTAAATTAGGAAACCTACGCCATCGTATATTAGAAGAAGCCCATAAGTCTAAGTATACGATGCATCCTGGAAGTGATAAGATGTATCAGGATTTAAGAAAGAATTTTTGGTGGATAGGAATAAAGAAGGATATAGCAGCTTATGTTTCTAAATGTTTAACCTGCTCACAAGTTAAATCTGAGCATCAGAAACCCTCAGGTTTGTTGCAGCCATTAGAGATGCCAGTGTGGAAATGGGAATTAATAACAATGGATTTTTTTACCAAATTACCCAAAACAAGAAAAGGTAATGATACAATCTGGGTGATTGTAGACAGGCTAACTAAGTCAGCCCATTTTCTACCGATGAAGGAAACTTTCAATATGGAACAGTTAGCTAAATTGTATGTAAATGAAATAGTTTCATTACATGGAATTCCTTTGTCAATTGTGTCTGATAGGGATAGCCATTTTACCTCTCATTTTTGGACAAGTTTCCAAAAAGCCATGGGAACCAAGCTGAATCTAAGCACCGCTTATCATCCTCAAACGGACGGACAAAGCGAAAGGAATATTCAGACAATGAAGGATATGCTTAGAGCTTGTGTAATTGATTTCGGAGGTAATTGGGATGATCACTTACCATTTATAGAATTTTCTTATAATAACAGTTACCACACAAGTATCAATGCTGCACCATTCGAAGCACTTTATGGAAGAAAGTGCCGAACCCCAGTTTGTTGGGCATAAATTGGGGAAAAGCAATTATCCGGACCTGAAATAGTACAGGAAACAACTGACAAGATCATTCAAGTCAAGGAACGACTGAAAACAACACGTGATCGACAAAAGAGTTATGCTTATAATAGGCGAAAACCATTGGAATTTCAGGTAGGTGATAAAGTATTATTGAAAGTCTCTCATTGGAAAGGAGTGGTAAGATTCATCAAGAGGGGAAAGCTAAGTCCCAGGTATGTTGGACCTTTTGAGATTGTTAGAAGAATAGGACCTGTAGCCTATCAGCTACAACTGCCAGAGGAAATGGCAGGAATACATGATGTATTTCATGTGTCTAATCTGAAGAAATGCTTAGCTGATGAATCACTGATGGTACCTCTTAAAGATATAGAGCTAAATGAGCAGTTAAAATTTGTAGAAAGACCTCTACAGATTGAAGACTGGAAAGTCAAGAATCTTAAACACAAGAGATTAGTTCTGGTCAAAGTGAAATGGGACTCCAAAAGAGGACCAGAATACACATGGGAGCTTGAATCAGAAATGCAAAGGAAATACCCGCACTTATTCCAGTAGACCTCGAGGACGAGTTCTAAAACAAGGTGGGGAGGATATAACAACCCTCCAAAATATTTTCGACACCCTAATATATATATTAAAATATCCCAATATGTCTTAAAATATACCCCATACGCGAAAACGGACCCAATACCTTTATTTTTATAAAAATTAAATAAAAACAAGTTTTTATGGTCTCTCGCGGGGCGCGTAACTCAAATCTCAGGCGAACCCCCAGGCCGCCACGTGTCTCAGTCGTGTTGTGCCTAGTGTCCGACTCAGCAACCCTAGGGCCTACCCTAGGGAGCCTCGCGGGCCCCGTAAGCCCTGGAGTAATGCTACGCGGGGCACGACAAAACCCAAAAGCAGCCCTATAAATAGCAGGCATCGGCAGTTCATTCAAACCGTTCAAATTTATTTTCTCTCTCGAAAATTCACATAGTATAAGCTATACTCGGGTATAATACCCCCCTAAATAACGAAGTTCTGCTCCGTTGTAAGTATCATAACCCCGGTTACATATTAGATACGCTGCCCGATGGATCCAGGGTTCCGTAACGGCTGTCGTGGTTCTGCCCGACGTAGTCGTTGGAATGCCATCTCGGGGAGGGTATTCCTAATGTAAATATTAAGGGTTATTATACTAACGTGTATGCATTTGTGTAAATTATAGATAATCACCAGGAATCCCTTACAGAAAACCTAAGACAGCAATGTGAGTAATCTCCTTTTTGCAAATTGTTTTTACAAAACCTCACACAATTAATAATATATTAAACAGTTATTGAGTATTTGTATACAAAATTTGTTACTACCTTGCGAGGAGTAACATGACCAGAAGTTGGGTTGACAGTACCGTGGGTGGTAATTGAATAGATGGAAACAAATGTAATTGCGTGACCACCCTCAATACTGTACAATGGTTTTTATTAAACTTGATTAAATTGGGATTCACTCACCAGTATTTCCCACTGACAAAATGTTTTTAAACGCGTTTCAGGTAACAAAATGTGAAAGCCAAATAGAAGCCAGTTGTACAGCACTGAAGGCTTGGAAAAGTGGCAATAAAGTTACCTAAAAATAAAGAGATGTTTTATTAAATAAAATAGGGTTTACCCCTATGAGAATGTGTGTACTTAAAACTTGGGATTTTTCCCACGTGTTTAATATTATGAAAGTGTGGTATTTTACTCTGATAAAATATTTCCTAACTACGGTCCTGATGAAATTTCCGCTACCAAAATGGATAAAATACAGATACCACCGAAACTGGCCGCGGCCGCCCGTTCCCGGGTTTGTTAGGGGACGGGGGTTGCGACAGAAACCCTCAGGTTTGCTGCAACAATTGGAACTGCCAGTATGGAAATGGGAATTGATAAATATGGACTTTGTTACCAAATTAGCCAAAACACGAAAAGGTAATGATACAATCTGGGTGATTGTAGATAGGTTAACCAAGTCTGCTCATTTCCTACCAATGAAAGAAACATTCGGTATGGAACAATTAGCCAAATTGTATGTAAATGAAATAGTTTCATTACATGGTATTCCTTTATCAATTGTTTCTGATAGAGATAGCCATTTTACCTCTCATTTTTGGACAAGTTTCCAAAAAGCAATGGGAACCAAGCTAAATCTAAGCACCGCTTATCATCCACAAACAGACGGACAAAGCGAAAGGACAATTCAGACAATGGAAGACATGCTTAGAGCTTGTGTAATTGACTTCGGAGGAAGTTGGGACGGTCACTTACCATTAATAGAATTTTCTTACAATAACATCTATCATACCAGTATCAATGTTGCACCATTTGAAACACTTTATGGACGAAAGTGCCAAACTCCAGTCTGTTGGGCAGAGATTGGAGAAAAGCAACTATCTGGACCCGAGATAGTACAAGAAACAACGGAAAAAATCATTCAAGTCAAGGAAAGACTAAAAGCAGCACGCGATCGACAAAAGAGTTATGCTGATAACAGGCGAAAGCCGTTGGAATTCCAGGTAGGAGACAAAGTACTATTGAAAGTCTCTCCTTGGAAAGGAGTTGTCAGATTCATCAAAAGGGGAAAGCTAAGCCCCAAGTATGTTGGACCTTTTGAGATTATCAGAAGAATAGGACCAGTAGCTTATCAGCTACAACTGCCAGAGGAAATGGCAGGGATACATGATGTATTTCATGTATGCAATCTCAAAAAGTGTTTAGCCGATGAATCATTAGTGGTACCTCTTAAGGATATAGAGGTAAATGAAAAGCTTAAGTTTCTAGAAAAGCCTCTACAAATTGAGGACAGTAAAATCAAGAATCTCAAACATAAGATATTAGTTCTAGTCAAAGTGAAGTGGGATTTCAAGAGAGGACCAGATTACACATGGGAGCTTGAATCAGAGATGCAAAGGAAATATCCACACCTGTTCTAGTAGACCTCGAGGACGGGTTCTAAATTAAGGTGAGGAGGATATAACAACCCTCCTAAAATATTTCCAATACCCCTAATATGTTTAGAGTGTCCCTATATGTTTTAAAATACACCCCGTATACGATAAATGGCCTTAAATGCTTTTAATTTTATTTAATTTAAATAAAAACAAAATCAGAAGGTCGCTCGCGGGCCGCGAAGACCTTGTCTTCGGGCTACGCGGGGCGCGACAACCTAGCTACGCAGCCTCACCCGGTGCTGCCACGTGGCGTGATCGTGGCGAGTCTATGCGTGTGACCCGACATGGCTAGGGCCTACCCGGCCTACGTTGCGGGCCGCGAAGGTGATACCTTCGGCTTACGCGGGGCGCGAGGACCCCCTGTTCCAGCCCAATATATGAGATTGATCAGCTTTCAAATTCCGACGCTCACACACAACTTTCTCTCTCAAAATTCTGCATAGTATACACAATTTCCGGGTATAATACCCCCCTAATTAACGAAGTTCTGCCCCGTTTTAAGTATTATAACCCCAGTTACGTATTAGATACGCTGCCCGATTGATCTAGTGCTCCGTAACGACTGTCGAGGTTCTGCCCGACGTAGTCCTTGGAGTTCTGTCTCGGGGAGGGTATTACTAATGTAAATATTGGGTTATGATACTAACGTATGTGCTTTGTTTAAATTATTAGATTATAACCAGGAAACCATCAGGAAAAGTCTAAACTAGCAATGTGAGTAATCTCCTTTTTGTAAACTGTTTTTACAAAACCTCAAATGTTTTACATTATGATTAACAGTGATTGAGTATTTGTAAATTCTACAATTATCGTCGGTATGTTGGGGTTTTGTATACAAAATTTGTTACTACACTGTGAGTAGTAACATGACCACAAGTCGGGTCGACAGTACCGTGGGTGGTAATTAAGGTAGAATAAATAAACAAATGTAACTGTTGATTGCCCTCAATACTGTACAAGGATAAAAATCTGTCTTGATTAAATTGGGATTCACTCACCAGTATTTACCACTGGCAAAATGGTTTTAAACGCGTTTCAGGTAACAAAATGTGAAAGCCAAATTAGAAGTCAGCTGAAGAGCACTGAAGGCTTGAAAAAATGTGGCTATAAAAGTTACCTAATAAAGAAAGATGTTTTATTCAATAAAATAGGGTTTATCCCTATAAACATGTTTGTAACAGAAACTTGGGTTTTACCCATGTGTTTATTAATATAAAAGTGTGGTATTTTACTCTGATAAAATATTTCCTAACTACGGTCCTGATGAAATTTCCGCTGCCAAATAATGATAAACACCGATACCACCATCTCTGAGTAGGCCGCGGCCGCTCGCCTCCCGAGGCAGGGGTCGGGGGTTACGACACAGATTGCCAGTATCATAATTAAACAGAAGGCTGGACACAGGGGCGTGTTCAGTGAGCATGGCCCCGTGTCCAGTCACCTGAACTGGGCATTTTCTGCAAAACCTTGGGCACAGGGGCATGTTGGCTGAGCACGACCCCATGCTGAATTTGCTGTAATGCTGGAAAATTGTCAGGGGGTTCTGTTTTTGTGCATGGGGTGTGGTTCATTCTTTCCCTTGGTAATCTCCACCTTTTCGAGTGGATTCAACTTTTACAACATCATCCAAACACCATTAAATAATTAAAAACCATCATTCATTTAAAACGACAATTACAAATATCCTAAAAAATTGAAAATAAAGTTCCTAAAAATGAAAAACTACAAGATCCTAAGATAGATAGGTCAAAGAACGCAGGAAATCACTAAAGAGTTCTACCCTTATTGTAGGAATGACAAAAACCCAGAAATGTCTTTCCGGTACTTAGAACTCGGAGCCAAGGGATGTCTTTTAAATGTCGTTGAGCCATTCCTTTATCTCCCTAGGAAGAAAGAAGGCAGGCTCAGTCTCAACAATGTCTTGCGGAGGAGGTGCGACGGCTAACGGAACCCCGTGTAGTATGTTTAGAGGAGGTTCCGGAGTCATGACATGCCATTCGGCTGGAATAATGACTTCTGGCACAACATTCCACCCTCTTTGTGCAATGATTGGCACCATGGGAGGAGAAGCAAGAATATTCAACCTTGGGTGCAAAAGGTTGACTTCTTGAAGGCAACCCTCTAAACCCACCGACAAATGGTTAATACGGTCAATTAAGGCTTCTTCCACTCCCGTCATCTCATCAATGGCTTCCCGCAAGGCATACACATAGTTGACCAATGAGTCTTCCACCGATGTTCTTCTTCCCCTTCGATCGTTCCTTGAGTGAGCTGAGGATGCTTCGCTGTTCCGGCTCGACATTCTAAGAAAACAAGTCGAAAAGTTCAAATTAATGAAACAGTAACTCCGGCCACGGCCCCGTGCTCGCTGAGCACGGCCCCGTGGCCACCAATCTGCAGATTTTTCAACTCAGAAATCTTATAGTTTTAAATTATTTTTCTGAACCTTGGGACATTTCTAAGGAGAAATAACTTAAAACAGTGTTGTAAAACTTATTTTTGATAAGATTCCTTTGTTAAAAACCTAGCAGACATTACAATAAAGCTTGAAAACATGGAGGTTTCAAGCTTTAATGGAGGTTTTGAGGAGTTTTAAAGAAGAAGGCAATAGACAAAAGTAGTAAAGACAAGATGGTTGTTGAGAACCTTCTTTGGAATATACCTTGTAGGGTATATGTGAAGATCCCACCAGATCTTTGTCTTTGGAATGGGCCAAAATGTGCAGGAATATTGCTGACTTTATAGAAAACGACAGCGTGCTGACCACAGCCCCGTGTCCGCTGGACATGGCCACGTGGTCAGACAAGACTCTGACACATTTTTGTCCGTATTTTGAGCACGGGGCGTGTTGGCCTGGAAACGACCCCGTGGTCAATTTTTAGGTGGGCGCGGGACGTGTTGACCTGGACACGGCCCCGTGGCTAGAGAGTTTTTGTCTTATTTTTGAGGAATTTATCCGGATCGGGTGGTTCCTTACTGGATGGAACACACCGAAGTGCCTGAGGTACCTTAATTGCCCTTGCTTTAGACAAGAACACAAGAGGTTATCGGACAGGGTAAAACCTAAACTAAATACCGGTGGGCGAAGCCAACCTTTATTCCCCTTATCTGGGCTCTCGTTAAAGAAGGTATATGTCGAATCGCTCAGGTCTATGAACGCATCGGCGGAAACCGATGGAGAGTCCTTCATGGCACAATCGACACAGGGACGACTATCGCCCAAATCCTCACAAGAATTAGAGGTGCTTTCGGGATCTACGATGTTGTTAGATTTCGAATGCGTCCCCAATGATTCTCCTTCATTATCGTCTTGAGATAAATAGCTTGTATCTGTCTCAACTTGTTCTAATAATTGGAGAATTATTTCATCGAACTGACATAATTCTAAAATCATGTCATCCAAAAGAAATGGTTGAGGGCATTCGGGAAAGAGATATGGCTTGTTTTTACTTTCGCCCATCTTAAAGTTACAGAAAAACGATGGGTCTATTTAGTGGGGAGTGTAATTTAGAAAATAACACCTTAAATCTTTGTGTGATCCACCACATATTTGACACCACGCACCATAAGAGGAGCGAAAGTAGAAATAATCAATATCACTCATGTTTTTGTCAGAAATTACCAACCTTCGTGATCTTACGGTTCTGTTTTCAGTATCTGAAGCTTGGTCACGGGGGCGTGTTCAGTGGGTACGGCCTCGTGTTCAGCTACTGTCTGACTTAAAACAGGATTGCCAGTAACAAAAATTGGGCACGAGGAGTGTTCAGCGGGCACGTCCCCGTGCTGAAGTCTGCAGAAGCTGAAAAATTAAGAAAAAACTCCTAAAAAATAGAAAAACAAGAAAAATGATTAGGCCGTTGATTCCTAACTTTCTCAAAATCCTTGTGTCCCCGGCAGCGGCGCCAAAAACTTGGTGTGCGTTAGGTGCGATATGTTTTTATTGATATTTTAAGCCCATTTTACACATTAGTCAAGTTTTAAATTTATAAAACACGATATTTTACTAACACTAAACACACACATGAGCAAGTGCACCCATCGTAAGCGTAGTATAGTGTTGGTAAGATACCGAGATCGTCCAAGGACACAAGAGCTTTTAGTACCGGTTTATCCTCAACGTCTAATCAAACTAAAATTTTTAGAAAAAGTTTTAAGCATGAAAAAATCAAAATAAAAAAAAAACTAAAAATGCTAAAACAAAAATAAAAAATAAAAACAGATAGACGAGATGAATCACGTGGATCCGACTCGCCTTTAATGTATCATTTGATTATTTCTGCACTTTTGCACTTTTTAAGAGATTATCTTAGTTATAGTAGTAGGCCCCTCTTTTGAAGGTGACGTTACCCTCAACCCAGTGGTTTGAGTCAGCAGGGATACAATCCCAAAGGGTCGGAATATTGAAAGATAATTAGTTAAGTTGTTAATGCGAAAAGTGGTAGGCCCCTCTTTTGAAGGTGACGTTACCCTCGGCTAAGTGGTTTGAGTCAGCATGGATACAATCCCAAGTAGCCGGTTTAATGTATTAATAATAGTTTACATATGAGGGGATCAAGCCATTCGCACCCCCGCCATACAATACCAGTGGGTATTGAAGGAGGTCCAAGTAAGCTTGACCCAGGTCATTGCAGGATCTATACACTGAACAAGGCAAGAACCTTACTAAACCATTCCCTTAACCCCCGACCAGGTATAGACCATAGAGATATGAATGGTGAAAATCTTTTACTTTATATAGACAGTAAAGTAATGCCAAGACACCACGGACAAATGATATAGAAGTTTCACTTTTCAACATAAGAAACTAGTTATTAAAGTCATTAATACTGTTGGTGCATATTCCGTACGTCTGCCACTGTGCGAATAGTTAGATAGAGAGTGTGTTGAATATTGTATAGAATAGGAGAAAGTTGGACAGGTTTTGTAAATGTCAAGGTCCATCCGGACGGATGGCAATCCGGCCGGATGACCATCCGGTCGGATGGCAATCCGAATGGATGGACACATGTGTGGATGTCTATAAATAGGGACCTTGGGGTTCCATTTGGACAAGCTTTTGGTTCCCAGAGGGGACATGCTGTCCAACTGGTCTCGTGGTGCTGTAACGTCGAATAATCAATAGAGACCAGATTGAAATTGACTGCTCGGTGTTCTATCTATCTTCTACTCCTTTCTTAGTCGTAATAATCACACCGAACACGTCGTTTCGGGACCGAAGCTCCGTCGAACTCACCGGATCCTGGAATCAGCAGTGGTATCAGAGCTACGGTACTGATTTAATCGATCTAACAGTCGGTTAAATCACCCAAAGCTCATCAATTTTGGGTTAAACGGGAGTTTTGACGTTAAACAGAGAAAATCATCAAAATAAAGGTCGATTCACAGATGGATTTTGAAATTGAACACATCAATCTGTGCGGAATTGACTCGCGAACAATCCTATGAAGTTTCATCATCAAATTCACAGTAATAAAGATTCTTGATCGAAAAAACGTGATTTGGAGTGTTCTTGAGCTATTAGAACTAATCCGATCGGATGGCAACCCGATCGGATGACCATCCGATCCATATCACCATCATACTTGAAGGTTTATTGAAGATGCTTTCAATCGGATGACAATCCGATCGGATGGCAATCCGATCGGATGACCATCCGATCCATGTCACTATGGGGTGTTTGAAAGTTAAGTTGTTTTCAATCGAATGGCAACCCGATCGGATGGCAATCCTATCGGATGACCATCCGATCCACAAACACAAGTCTGCCCACCTTTCTCCTTCAATCGAGTGGCAATCCGATCGGATGGCAATCCGATCGGATGACCATCCGACACTCGACACTCGACCAGATGATCAAATGCCTAAAAAAAAGGCATTTTTTTATTGCAACGACGAGGAGAGTCTCCATAAAAATTTGGTGATTGTCAATTTTTTCGGGTTTTTTAACGACCAAGCTAGGTTGTTCGGGGACACCGTCGGGGGCTTCAGTGAACAAATTTGGTGATGCGATCTTAGATTTTGGAAATTAGTGGGGTAGTCATGATACTGGTGCCGAAAGTTTTTCTTTCAAGGTATCTGACTATTTATGGGCCAAAACATAAAACCCGCAACGACGAAAAACTGACAATTGTGGCGAATATTGTGATATTCTGGGTTGGTCAAGTTTTTCGGAGAAGAGAACAGAAAACTGAATTCAGCTTGAGGGGGAATTCAGTGATGGAGAAGTCAGAATTTGCAAAAATGAGGGGGAATCAAAATTTCAATGTCGTATGTTGAAATTCCGGCATTTTTGAAATTTGTGACACTGCAACTATATTCGGGTAGTTTCGACTTCAGATTGTCAGGGGGAATGTGAATCTGATCGTGAGTGAAGACTTCCGAGATCAAGATGATCCGAGGTGTTGATATCTGATCGAGCATCGGAGATCTGAGAGTGGTCGTGGATGATAGCTTCTAAGATCTAGATTATCCGAGGAAATGAATCTGATTGTGGATGAATGCTTCGGAGATCGGATTACATTACCAGATGATTTGTTTTCCGATGAAGATTTGCTGATTGTGGAGAATACCGTTTACACGAATCTGTCATTCTTATGGTTCGTTAACGTGGATCACGGTAAACGGCATATCAGATCTTCAAGGGGAATCACGGATTTGAAGTTAACCAGTGGGGTGTTTGAAGTTTCTATCATATGCCGGTTGAGTTTTTGTACATTCTTAGATCAAGCAGGCAGAATGCAGATCGTGGTGCTTACATTGTAATATCAAAAACTGAACTCGGATGCGGTTAATGTAACAACTCTCATCAAAAGTACTATTTAATGTATTAATTAGTCTAAAAGGAAACCCTAATTAAGAGACCCAAGTGATTCTGAACAAACCCTGAAATTTTCATAATTTTCAGAATCAGGATTAGGGCCCCTAAAACTCAAGGGGGGTAAACCCTAGTTGATAATTATCTTTAAAATTCGTTGTCAAGTTACTGAAAATTGAAAATACTGACTCACCAAGGCTAGTCCCAGTCGTGGCTAGTCTATAGGCCTATTTTTCAACCCATACGCACCGTAGCAAAACATGCCCTACGATGCGCAGCCAGTTTAAATGGCATACGATGCGCAGGGGATATTTGGCTACGATGCGCAGGGCTTCCAAATTTTCACCTATAAATAGCAGACACTGGTAGTCGAATTCTGAACATTTTACGTCGACCCAAATCTCACAAATACACTGCTTTACGTTCTGTTTACTTCAATTTCACCCCCGGGTATCGAAATTCTGCTACAAAACAGGGTATTAGTACAATCGCTGCTACGATTCATTTATCCGAAGATCAAGATATCCAATGCATGTTTAAATGCCGCCCACATTAGGGTTATACTTTATCATTCGTCATTAATTTGACGGATTGTCGTTAATTCGATAGGTAAAGTATTATACTTTATCGTTCGTTGTTAATTCAACGGATTGTCGTTAATTCGATAGGTAAAGTATTATACCTTGTCGTTCGTTGTTAATTCAACGGATCATCGTTAATTCGATGGACAAAGTATTGCATTTGATCATTCATTGTGATAATTTGATCTCGTAAATTATCGTAATTGCTGGATTGATTACTAACCCAGTTTTGTGTGCATTATCTATATTAGGTTAACAAGGCTAAACCATAGATTAGACTCTGACCATATTAAATCAGCAATGTGAGTCATTCTCTCTTTTTATCAAATTTATTTATAAAAGCATGTTATTTTCAAAGTTATAATTACGGGGATTAAGTCTTTGTAATCACCAAGTTACAGCCGGTATGTGGGGTTTTGTATACATTACTTGATAATCGTCACCATTGGGGCAGCCAATGGGGGATATGACCATAGTCACAGACACCATTGGACGAATGGGCCAATGGGTCGAGTGGCAAGTACCGTGGGTAGTTGGATTGATATCAGAAACATTGTAATCGCTCTTAATACTGTAAATTATAACAAATGTGTCATTTTAGCAAAATGAATGAACTCACTCAGTATTTCCCGCTGACAAAACCTTTTTCAAACATGTTTCAGGTGATCTGTTGTAATTCAGGAAAAGTACTGGGAAGCATCTCAAGCTGACTGATAGTGGCTCAATATAAACTAAATAAATGATTTTGTAATATCACGCTTTTCTAGTAAAAACTTACTATTGTAAATTATCGGGGTTTTATCCCTAATTGTGAAATAAATAATCGGGGAAAAATTTTAGCTTTAAGCGATCCTGTTTCCGCTGTTAAACTCAATTAAATCGATACCGCAGTAATTTCTGCCGCGGCTCCTGAAACGGGTCAAACCGGGTCGTGGGCCGTGACAGAAAAAGGTGGTATCAGAGCCACTGGGTTAAGCTGATACTCAAATTTTTCCTGATTACAGCCACTGGGTTAAGCTGATACTCAATTTTTCCTGATTACAGCCACTGGGTTAAGCTGATACTCAATTTTTCCTGATTACAGCCACTGGGTTAATTTGATTAAGTATTTAGAAATACTTAATTTCTCCTGATTATTATTATGTGATTATTTGTATTATTAACTGATTATTTGATTATTTGTTAGTTACAGTATGGGTAAGAAAAAGCTGTCAAGCATCTATCTTAAATTAGATAAATCATCTAATGAAAAAGGAAGTTCATCCCGAACCAAATCCTCAAGTCAGTCTGAAATTCCTGAAGAAGGAATATTCGTGCGTAAGGCACAATACGAGGAATCACTTTCTCCTCGAAGGAGGGAAATGATTATTAAGAAAAGTAAAGAGAAAATCCGAGAAAAGAGGATTAAACGGGAAACTCAAGAATTAATTGATAAATCACCTTGGGAAGATAAACTAGATGAGAAATGGGCTAATTTATATATGCTAGCTACAGTAGCAGAAAATATAAATCTTTAAAGTTAGCACTCTATTCTCATAAATCTAGAAACCTTGTGTGATAAATAAAACTTAAAATCTGAGTATGTTTGTCAGTTATCTTTGTAATTAACAAGTACACAGTATGTAATAAATTACAAAGTTATTTGTAAATTTTAACTCAATATTTTATGCATTTTGCATATATGCTACATCAGCATGAGTGAGATAACCGAAGATTTTCAGAATCTTAATCTGTATCCCGTAACTGTCGAAGCTTCCAAAGAATATATTAGTTACTATCCCGATGTTGAACAACCAGTAGAATTCAAGGTTCCACCCCTGAGTAAGCCAAAACAAAAGAAAAGAACTTATGTAGGATGGAGGAAAATCCGTAAGAAGAAGCCAGCTCCAAGACTGCCCAAAATAAATAATCCTTTGAAAAAGGGAAAAGAAATTTTAACTAGAGAGAGTTCCAAACAACAGGAAATTGTAACCAGGAAAAGTCCTAGACTACAGGAAATGGAAACTGGAAACAAAAAGAAGGATAAGGAGGTAGAATTACAAATGGAGAAGATTACTAAAGAAGTAATAATGGAAGTTGGGCAAGGGTCTATACCAGCTCAGAGAGAAATCGGGGAGAGTTCAAATCCAAACCAGGAAAGAACTTTTCAGGATGAGATAGATTTTCTGTTAGAAAACTGTGAGACAATTCAGCCTGTCCAGACAAATCTTTTTACCTATCCTATTGAAAACCAATTCCCTATGAATTGGGAACCAGCAGCAATTCCCGATCCAATAGTCCACTCCCAACCCATAGGAATGGACGAATGGTGGACAAACGATTGGCAATTTCAAAATATTGTCAATGATCCTTACACTTTTCTTCCACAATTCGATCCAGAACCATTACCTAATCCACCCATGAGCACTGAAAACATGGCCGAACTTCGCCATTTTGGCGAAGAGTTGTTTGATATGGGGAATAGAATGAGGGAGATAGGTGGACAGATTGCTTGGAAGTACGACGAGAGGGAAATGCGTTTTTAAAACAACAAGTAACGAGAGATGGTAACAAGGATAAAATGATAGTTGTATAATAGTACTAATCAAGTTAGTCTGTAAATAATCAATAAAACTCTGTATGATATCTGTGAGTAATAATGCATAATAAATATATAAATGAAATCGAAAGATCGATTGTTTTGACTATATTTGTATTATACAATTTTCTGATTATTTGTATATAATTATTATTTGTCAGTTACTAATAAAATTTATATATATACATTATCAGATGGCAAACAGTAATGATGAACCTATTAATGAAGTTAATCATTCTGAACAACATTCAAGAGATCAATATATGACTCGGCAAGATATCGAAACCATTGTTGCTCAAGGGATAGCCAATGCTATTCCAGCATTCGTCGCTGCTATAAAGAATCCACCCGAACCACAACAAATTGTTCCTAGCAAACAGATTACTGAAGATAACTTCAGTAATAGTGTAAATGGAGGCAATAAGCATGATAATCATAATAAGGAACCACATCAAGCTCCATTAACCAAGAAAATGAAAACTGCAACGCCTGGTTGCACTTTCAAAGAATTCATTGCTTGTAAACCCACTGAATTTGCAGGCAATGAAGGAGCAACTGCATCACTGCGTTGGTTAGAGAAAACCGAAGCAGTCATTGCAATAAGTAAATGTGGTAAAGATGATCAAGTCATGTATTCGTCCAATCTGTTCAAAGAAGGAGCACTCGAGTGGTGGAATACTGTGTTACAATCAAAAGGAAGAGCAATAGCTTATGCTATGACTTGGGAAGAATTTAAGGGTTTGGTGGAAAGAAAATTCTGTCCTGAGTATGAGAAAGAACAAATGGCGAATAAATTTCTAAATCATCGGATGATGAGTGTGGACTGTCGCGGATATACCTCGACATTCTTCGAATATGCTAGAGTGGTACCAACATTGGCTTCGCCAGAACCGGTACTTATTTCTCGCTATATTTGGGGGCTAATTAGCGAAATCCGCAATATTGTTAAAGCTGCGAGACCTCGCACTATTGACGATGCGGTAGAATTAGCCAACACTCTGACCGATGAATTGGTGCGCACAAGAGATGAAGATAGGAAGAAGGCACTAGCTCAGAAAATTACCCAAGGATTTCGTGTGGGTAATAATAACAGCTTCAAGAGAAAAGGGACAGGGCAATCTCCAGGTCCGTCATTCTGCAGGAAATGCAAAAAGAAGCATTATGGAAGATGCGATATTACTTGCAATTTTTGTAAAGCTATAGGACATCGTGAAGAGAATTGCAAAAAGAAAACAGTAATCTGTTTTAATTGTGGAGAAGCGGGGCATTACAAAACAGAATGTCCTAAATTGGTCAAACCAGTAGATAACAAAACCAAGACGACCGAAGGAACCATTAAGAAGAATGCTAGGGCATTTCAGCTGACCACCCAAGAAGCAGAACTTATTCCAGATGTGATAGCGGGTACGTTCCTAGTTCACAACGTGTATGCAAAAGTATTATTTGACTCTGGTGCAAACCAAAGTTTTATAAATACTTCATTCTGTCAAGCTCTTAGTTTACCTTTAACCAATACTAGGCAGATTTTTACAGTTGAAACAGCAGACGGAAATTCAGTTAAAATAGATAAAGTTTTGCAAGAAGGAAACATAGAACTTTTAGGACATAAATTCTCTGCAAGACTATTGCCGATGAATTTAGCTGAATTTGATGTTGTATTAGGAATGGATTGGTTAGTAGCCAACCATGCTAGAATCCTTTGTGATCAGAATTCCATAGAAATTCAAACACCTACCGGAGAAGTGATTAGGATTATAGGAGATAAACCACGGAAACCCATGAAGTTCATATCAGTAATGAAAGTTGCTAATTATGAACGAAAACAAGGAATAGTGTATATGATTTCGGTAATCATTAGCACTAAGGGAAAAGATCTTAAGGAAATACCAGTAGTATCAGAATACTCTGATATATTTCCGGAAGATTTACCAGGATTACCTCCAGATAGGGAAGTAGAATTTAGGATTCATCTAATTCCAGGAACTACACCGATAGCCAAGGCACCTTATCGGTTAGCACCTACAGAAATGTTAGAAATGAAAAAGCAATTAGATGAATTACTAAGTAAAGGATTCATACAACCTAGCTCATCCCCTTGGGGAGCGCCAGTGTTGTTTGTGAAGAAAAAGGATGGTTCAATGAGAATGTGTATCGATTATAGGGAATTGAATAAGGTTACAATTAAAAATCGATATCCATTACCTAGGATTGATGATCTTTTTGATCAACTTCAGGGGGCTAGATATTTTTCTAAGATAGATTTACGCTCTGGATATCATCAATTGAAGGTACAAGAAGAAGACATACCTAAAACTGCTTTCAGAACTAGGTATGGTCATTACGAGTTTACAGTCATGCCCTTCGGGTTAACAAATGCACCTGCAGCATTCATGGACATGATGAATAGGATCTGTAAACCGTATTTGGATAAATTTGTAATTGTTTTCATAGACGATATACTTATTTATTCCAAAAGTCAGACAGAGCATTGTGAACATCTTCATGCACTCTTAACTTTGTTAAGAAAAGAAAAGTTGTACGCCAAATTCTCGAAATGCGAATTTTGGCTAAAGGAAGTGCAATTTTTAGGACACATGGTGAATCATGAAGGTATTCATGTAGATCCTGCTAAGATAGAGGCAATTACCAAATGGAAGGTTCCACAAACAGCAATGGAAATTAGAAGTTTTATAGGTTTAGCTGGGTATTATAGACGGTTCATTAAGGATTTTTCCAAGATAGCCGTACCATTAACTAAGTTAACCTGTAAAGCCACTAAGTTTGAGTGGGGACCTAAACAGGAAGAAGCTTTTAGAATCCTGAAGCAGAAACTAACCCATGCACCAATCTTAGCCTTACCAGAAGGAACTGAAGATTTTGAAGTATATTGTGATGCTTCAAAATTAGGATATGGATGTGTGCTTATGCAACGCAAAAAGGTAATTGCGTACGCATCAAGGCAATTGAAAAAGCACGAAGAGAATTATACGACTCATGATTTAGAATTAGGAGCCGTAATTTTTGCCCTTAAGATTTGGAGACACTATCTTTACGGAAGTAAATTTACTGTCTACACCGACCACAAAAGTTTAAAATACATATTTGGGCAAAAAGAGTTAAACATGAGACAAAGGAGATGGATGGAAATCTTAAGTGATTACGACTGTGATATTCAGTATCACGAAGGAAAGGCGAATGTAGTTGCAGATGCCTTAAGTCGTAAGTATTATGAGAAACAACGAAGGGTTCGTGCTCTCAGATTAAATCTACAAATAGATTTAATGGAACAATTAAAGAATGTTCAAACTACAGCAATCAAGGATGATGCTGAAGGAATGAAAGGGCGGATCAAGGAATTAGAACAAGGATCAGATGGAATTTGGAGATTCCATAAGAATAGAATCTGGGTACCTAAGCAGGGAGACTTAAGACCTAAGATTTTAGAAGAAGCTCATAAATCTAGGTACACTATGCACCCAGGAAACAATAAGATGTACCAAGATTTAAGGAAGAATTTCTGGTGGATAGGAATGAAAAGAGACATAGCCAGCTATGTTTCTAAATGTCTTACTTGTTCACAAGTTAAGGCAGAACATCAGAAACCTTCGGGGTTACTACAACAATTAGAGATGCCAGTATGGAAATGGGAACTTATAACAATGGATTTTGTTACTAAGTTACCCAAAACCAGAAAAGGTAATGATGCGATTTGGGTAATTGTGGATCGATTAACCAAATCTGCTCACTTCCTACCTATGAAAGAAACCTTTAGTATGGAAAGACTGGCTAAATTGTATGTAGATGAAATTGTATCCTTACATGGAGTTCCACTCTCCATTGTTTCGGATAGAGATAGTCGATTCACTTCCCATTTCTGGAAAAGTTTCCAGCAAGCTATGGGAACTCGACTAAATTTAAGCACTGCATATCATCCACAAACAGACGGACAAAGTGAAAGGACGATCCAAACTCTAGAAGACATGCTCCGAGCATGTGTAATAGACTTTGGTGGAAGTTGGGATGATCACTTACCATTAATTGAATTCTCCTATAACAATAGTTATCATTCAAGCATTGATACTGCTCCATTCGAGGCACTGTATGGAAGAAAGTGCAGAACCCCAGTTTGTTGGGCAGAAATAGGAGAAAGTCAGTTATCAGGACCTGAAATAGTGCAAGAAACAACTGATAAGATTACTCAAATCAAAGAAAGGCTGAAGACGGCTCGAGATCGTCAGAAAAGTTATGCAGACAATAGAAGCAAGCCGTTAGAATTCCAAGTTGGAGACAGAGTACTGTTGAGAGTTTCTCCTTGGAAAGGAGTAGTCAGATTTGGAAAGAAAGGAAAGTTAAGTCCAAGGTACGTAGGACCATTTCCAGTGATCCAACGTATAGGACCAGTAGCTTATCGTTTACGATTACCAGAAGAATTAGCTGGAGTACATGATGTATTTCATGTATCCAATCTCAAGAAATGTTTAACAGACGAATCTCTGGTAGTACCTCTTCGAGATATAGAGGTAAACGAAAAGTTGAAATTTGTTGAGAAACCTCTTCAAATTGAGGATCGAAAGATCAAGTTTCTCAAACACAAACGACTAGTTTTAGTTAAAGTTAAGTGGGATTCAAAGAGGGGAGCTGAATACACTTGGGAACTGGAATCAGAAATGAAGAAAAAGTATCCACACTTATTCCAGTAAATCTCGAGGACGAGATTTTTATTAAGGTGGGGAGAATGTAACAACTCTCATCAAAAGTACTATTTAATGTATTAATTAGTCTAAAAGGAAACCCTAATTAAGAGACCCAAGTGATTCTGAACAAACCCTGAAATTTTCATAATTTTCAGAATCAGGATTAGGGCCCCTAAAACTCAAGGGGGGTAAACCCTAGTTGATAATTATCTTTAAAATTCGTTGTCAAGTTACTGAAAATTGAAAATACTAACTCACCAAGGCTAGTCCCAGTCGTGGCTAGTCTATAGGCCTATTTTTCAACCCATACGCACCGTAGCAAAACATGCCCTACGATGCGCAGCCAGTTTAAATGGCATACGATGCGCAGGGGATATTTGGCTACGATGCGCAGGGCTTCCAAATTTTCACCTATAAATAGCAGACACTGGTAGTCGAATTCTGAACATTTTACGTCGACCCAAATCTCACAAATACACTACTTTACGTTCTGTTTACTTCAATTTCACCCCCGGGTATCGAAATTCTGCTACAAAACAGGGTATTAGTACAATCGCTGCTACGATTCATTTATCCGAAGATCAAGATATCCAATGCATGTTTAAATGCCGCCCACATTAGGGTTATACTTTATCATTCGTCATTAATTTGACGGATTGTCGTTAATTCGATAGGTAAAGTATTATACTTTATCGTTCGTTGTTAATTCAACGGATTGTCGTTAATTCGATAGGTAAAGTATTATACCTTGTCGTTCGTTGTTAATTCAACGGATCATCGTTAATTCGATGGACAAAGTATTGCATTTGATCATTCATTGTGATAATTTGATCTCGTAAATTATCGTAATTGCTGGATTGATTACTAACCCAGTTTTGTGTGCATTATCTATATTAGGTTAACAAGGCTAAACCATAGATTAGACTCTGACCATATTAAATCAGCAATGTGAGTCATTCTCTCTTTTTATCAAATTTATTTATAAAAGCATGTTATTTTCAAAGTTATAATTACGGGGATTAAGTCTTTGTAATCACCAAGTTACAGCCGGTATGTGGGGTTTTGTATACATTACTTGATAATCGTCACCATTGGGGCAGCCAATGGGGGATATGACCATAGTCACAGACACCATTGGACGAATGGGCCAATGGGTCGAGTGGCAAGTACCGTGGGTAGTTGGATTGATATCAGAAACATTGTAATCGCTCTTAATACTGTAAATTATAACAAATGTGTCATTTTAGCAAAATGAATGAACTCACTCAGTATTTCCCGCTGACAAAACCTTTTTCAAACATGTTTCAGGTGATCTGTTGTAATTCAGGAAAAGTACTGGGAAGCATCTCAAGCTGACTGATAGTGGCTCAATATAAACTAAATAAATGATTTTGTAATATCACGCTTTTCTAGTAAAAACTTACTATTGTAAATTATCGGGGTTTTATCCCTAATTGTGAAATAAATAATCGGGGAAAAATTTTAGCTTTAAGCGATCCTGTTTCCGCTGTTAAACTCAATTAAATCGATACCGCAGTAATTTCTGCCGCGGCTCCTGAAACGGGTCAAACCGGGTCGTGGGCCGTGACAGTTAACGTTGAAACAGAAGATGTTGCATTGATTAGTTTCAAGTTGGTGATTGTTCGTGAAGATTGCAGTTTAGCAAATCGAAGGAGAGTCGTAAACTGTGCAAAAGACCTGAAGATTTATTCCAGGGGGAATTCGTGCTTTATTCTGTGACAAAAGCAAACTCGAATCATCAATCGAGGGGGAACTCGTATTGTAAGATTTCAAGATCCTGATCGAAGTTGCAGAGAAGTTGAAGAGTACGGAATATTCAAACACGGCTCAAGGTTCACAATATTGTTATAGACGATTTGACAGTGACATCCGAGGGGGAATCTGTTGGTGCATATTTCGTACGTCTGCCACTGTGCGAATAGTTAGATAGAGCGTGTGTTGAATATTGTATAGAATAGGAGAAAGTTGGACAGGTTTTGTAAATGTCAAGGTCCATCCGGATGGATGGCAATCCAGCCGGATGACCATCCGGTCGGATGGCAATCCGAACGGATGGACACATGTGTGGATGTCTATAAATAGGGACCTTGGGGTTCCATTTGGACAAGCTTTTGGTTCCCAGAGGGGACATGCTGTCCAACTGGTCTCGTGGTGCTGTAACGTCGAATAATCAATAGAGACCAGATTGAAATTGACTGCTCGGTGTTCTATCTATCTTCTACTCCTTTCTTAGTCGTAATAATCACATCGAACACGTCGTTTCGGGACGGAAGCTCCGTCGAACTCGCCGGATCCTGGAATAAGCAAATACAAAACCAAATAAAAAGTGCGAAAAGATTAAAAATCAAAAGTAATAAATTAAATGCTTGTCTTCACCAAGTGATGTAAGAAAGTAAGCCAAATATGGCCTTTGATTGACAAGAACTCTTACGATCAATCTTGGATCCCGAGACTACTACACACACTCTAAGGTGGATGATGGATGATGGTGGTGGATGTGGGTGTTGTAGTGGTGGTGGAGTGATGGCAAAGTGGGAAAGAGGTGGTTTGCCAAGGGATGCCTTTGAAGTGAGCCAAGCACCCCTATTTATCGCCTGAACAGAAGCCCAGCCACGGCCCCGTGTCCAGCGGATACGCCCCCGTGGCCATCCCTTTTCCCTTCCTTCATTAATTGCAATTGTCTGCATTAGGCTCCACACGGCCCCGTGTTCGCTGGGCACGGCCCCGTGTGCAGAAGCGTATCTGTATTATCAAAATTTGCAAGATTATGCAAATATTAGCGTTGACCACGCCCCGTGCTGAGCTGGGCACGCCCCCGTGGTGGGCGTAGAAGCTTCCACATCTTTGTCCATTTCTGCAGACATCTGACCACGCCCCCGTGTCCAGTGGGCACGGGCCGTGGTCAGCCTTCTGTTTCTTGTTTTTGCTCCTAGAGATGCTGTCGAGGGGTCGGGCATGCCACATTTATTCGTTTTCTTTGTATTTATGTTAGTTTTTGCTGCATATTTGTTCCTTTTGTTCGTTTGAGCTCATTTGGTCCTGAAAATACAAAAGGAAGACAAAAACATACTTTTTCCAACATTAGTACTAAAAAAGGGTTAGTTTTATGCCTCATTTGATGTAATTTATATGTTGCATTTTACACACATCATTCACATCTTATTTTGATCCATTATGTTCCTTTTAGTATATCATGTCTTTGTCACAATTTGTTTTGTCTCCCTTAGTAACTTGGTATGGGTTGGTTGGTTTTTTTTCATAATAATTTCCTCTCTTGTTAAAAAAATATATGTTAAATATAGTATGTTAACCAACCAATTTGGATAATTAAAATTTGTAGAAGTATGTGCGAGCTTTCTTTAATGTTCATGAGCAAGAAAGAAGCTATCCAAGATGGATTCATTTGGAGATTACATAACAGAATGTGACAGAATGCGTTGGTGGATCGCACACCATGACTTTTGATGATGTAAGCTCGTGTTATCACACACATTGTGACCTCAACGCTTCTCAGTCCCTTGAGTTGTCTTTCATTATCGTAGAATGGTTGAGGAAAAGAAGAATGGGGTCTCCAAACTCACCCTTTAAAATTTTAGATCCATCAACTGCTCGGTAGAATTGTTTTGTTTTGTTTTTTTTTTTTTTTTTTTTTTTTTTTTTTGAAAGGTTGTTTGTGGGATCTTGAGCTAATGTCAAGTTAGACAAAGCATTGCTACGTGATAATGAGTCATAGTTATGTTATGTAGATTAGGCATGTTAGGATTGGGTCTTGATCTAGATCTGATCCATACATGGATTGTCGGATCTAACTGGTATAAGGCTAGAGGGTATGGTGACATTCCATCCTTGGAGGACCATCCGCCACGTAGGCGCCACGTCATAGTCCTCCCAAGGATGGTCCATCCCCCAAAAGTAGAGGGTATGGGAGGATGGTCCTAGTCATAGTCCTCCCCACCATTTTTATATATATATTTTTTTAATCTTCTACTTTTTTTTAACATTTAAAAAATAAACTAACAAAATATTTTCATTAATATTAAAACCACATTACATAAATTTAAAACAAAACATAAACTTAAAAAAAACATAGACTTAAATAATGTTATGCTTCTTCATGATGTCGGTTTGAAGTTTTTTCAACATCGAACGTTTCGGCTCGGGATACTGATCGACATCCATCGTTATCATTTCCCATTCCTTGAGCCGAATTTTTTCATCCGAAATTCTGATTTTCTCATTCGACAATCGGACCTTCTCGCGTAACTTTTCTTCCGCTACACGAGCTTTTTCTTCGACGGCCCGCTCCTTCGCTTTCGTCTTTTGGGCCGAGACTTCGTTGTACATTTTTAAGTTTTCCATAAACTCTTCCATCTTCGGGTCCACCTTTTCCTTTTCTTTCCCCTTGGCCCGCTCCTTCTTTGATTTGTCTCGGCCCGGTGGACGCTCCACTTCATGTACGGCGTACTCCTCTTCGTCAAAATCGGCATCATCATTTAAGTTTATGTGACACCTCGCGTCCGATCCACCGGCGCTAAAACTACATGTTTCCGATGTTTTTTGGCGTTTCGCCATCTCCACCTCGTTGGGAATCGGCGACCATTTTGGTTCCGTTTTCATAATTTCCCACGCGCGAACGTGAGCAAAGTTGGTATTACCATTGTTCGCCTTATACTTCTCCAAAGCTTGTTTGAAAACATCGTCGTCGCTCATGCCGCTACGACGCCCACTTGTATATATTTTATTATATTCCTCGCAAAACCTATTGTCGGACGAGTTCAATTTCCGCCACTTTGATGACACCGAGTTGATATCTCGATACGGGCCTTGGTCCATAAGGTCGAGGAACTTCGCCAAAACCTTGGACCAAAACCCGTCACCCGTTTAGTTATTACCTATAATAAAACAAACAAAATATATAAAGTTAGACAAAATAAACAAACAATTAAAATATATAAACTGTTAAAAAAATAAAAAAACTTCAAACAAACTAAACAAACTGTTGAGCAAAAAATTAAAATAAAAAAAAATAAACAAACTTTAAAAAGTTAGAAACTGTTATAAAAAAAGTTAGAAAAACAAACTTTAAAAAAATGTATAAACCTTAAAAAAATACGAACCTTTTGTCTTGTTGTTAGACGTGCCTATGTAAGCCTTGGCTAAGGGTTCTTCTTCGATTGGCGTCCACTTAGTCGACTTCGGTTTGGACGATTGCTCACCCACCACTTGTTTGCCTTTGTTTCGTTTTCCTTTTCCTTTAGGCGGTTGGGTTTCGGGAACAACCTCCACATCGTCGTCGGGTTCGGATTGTTGAAAGGGTTGCGTCGGGATCGGTTGGGGTTGAACGGGTGGTGTCGGGTTCGGTGGGAAATTATAAGCACCCCGCAACATCATTTGTTGAAGGCATGGTTGCAAAAGTCCCTAGGCGCTCCCCAGTCGGTCGACCAGAGAGTTAAGAGTACTCGGCATAGGCGGAGAGTACTCGGGGAGTACTCGCACATGTTAAATTATAAAGAAATTAGTTTTCGAAAATTAAATATATGTCTAATAACATAAATTTACTAATATTTATAACAAAATACGTGAAAATGATATTCATTATTTAATATGATAGTCATATAAATTATGTTTTATTATTTTTTAAGTCAAACTTGGCCCAAATTGACCTCCTAGATCTGATTTTGGCCGAGTTTGACCTCGTTTGATCGATTCCGAGTAATTAGGCGGAGTTAGAGAAAGTCGCCTCGGCAGCCTACATCGTAGCGACTACTCGGGGAGTACTCGGCCTTGGAAACCTTGTTTTACAACCATGGTTGAAGGGCTTGATTTTGAGAGAATTGAGCGAATTGGTTTGGCGAGTGTTGGAATGATGCAAACGCATTTGATGAATATTGCGAGAATTGGTTCGGTTCTAGCGTCGGATAATATCCCGGAACCGAGAAAACATTAGGTTGGGTCGGCTTGTTGGGATTGTTCGGGTTGTTCGGAATGTTCGGGTTGTTGAAGGGTTCCATAATAGAGTATAAGGTTTATAAAAGTGGGAAGAAGATTTATAAAAAATAAGTGAGAGGGATGAAATTTTGGGGTTAAATTTGTGAATGGAGGTGAAAATGGAATGGAAATATATATATTTGAAATTCTTCACCGTTTGTTTTTTATTGGAAAATGGAAATTAAAATTTTTTTTATAACGGTAACTTTTTGGGATTGGGGCCCACATTTGGTTCCGTCGCCAACGTCCAAGAACCGACGGAGAGGACGGGGACGGAGGGGGGGCGGGTTGGTGTAGCTGGCGTCGCCGGGTCAAGACGGGAGGGGGGACGGGTCCATACCGTGTAGCCTAACACTTGATCCACTCATTTAATTCATTGACCCATATAAAACAATTTTCTTTCTATTTATTTTCTTGTTATATTACACCCCACCATACTATTGGCTTCTCTCTTTCTTTTAGAAAGTGATTTTGTCTATGACAACAATATTTATAAAGTAAAGATATGATGACGTTGATTGATATGATGAAGTTGATTTTATCATAACGTTTTGTTATTTTATGTGATTATTTGAAGACAATTACTTTTCTTTTTATTTAACTTGAGTGGTTTATTTGGTATATTCTTAAGCCAGGTTCAACTCGATGTAGCATATTTTAATTATGAGATTTATTAAAAATGATAAGTTATTAATACAATTGTACTCTCTTCATATTTCACTCGACTCACATAATTAACCGGTGGTGGATGTAGAAAATCATTATAAAGGCAACCTTTCAAAAAAATTCTAAAGGGGTAACGAAATAAAAAAAAAGGTCAAAATTTTTCAAAATTTACACTATCGCCGGAGCGTCAAGGGGCTACGGGGGTTACCCCTTGTTACACTCTATACCCGCCCCTATAATTAACGAATACTGCGTTGTAGATTGTTGTTGGCGCCACATCGCCCAACTTTACTACTAGCCAAATTAAACGTAGAAACCCAGAACAGGCTATGATTTGTAATAGACATCATAATTGAGTCTAAAATTAGACGGACACCCGCTACAACGCATAAGCATTCTCGCTAATCTATATATTAGGTGAGAACAACCTCCAATCCATCCCAGTCCCACACCACACAATAAGTCTCACAATGGACACCACTAAACTTAGCAACGGCCGGCGGTTGGTGTTGTTGCCGTTTCCGCTGCAAGGTCACCTGAGCCCGATGCTTCAACTGGCAAACATACTTCACTCCAAAGGCTTCTCAATCACCATCCTCCACACTCGTGTCAACTCCCCCGATCCCACCAACTACCCTCACTTCGCTTTTCTACCCATTCCCGGTACCGGCGACGAGAATATCTCTTTCTCCGACACGTACAAAATAGTAAGTTCATTTCTTTACCTCAACAGCAAGTTCTTGGACCCAATTCGGGAATGTTTAGAGCGGTTGATGTCGGAAGATGATGGGGTTGCATGTTTGATCACAGATGCTCAATGGTTCGGCACACAGAGCGTAGCCGATAGTCTGAAACTTCCGAGGATTGTTCACCGGACTAGTAACATCTCGTCGTTTCTTTTATTTGCTGCATTTCCGCTTTTACGTGACCTGGGCTTTTTCCGGCGTTTCTCCGATGAAGGTTGGTTTGCTTCCCTTCACCTCCTATTCTATTCTATTAACTATAAATAAATTAAGTTTGTGTTAATAGCCACCTGGTCTTTTAACGAGCGGGTTTTACCTCACCGCACTATCATGCCTTCGGGCGAGTGTTCATGGGTTTTGGCCCTAGGTGAGGGTTTTCCCTGATTTGAAGACGACTGTATCCCGATGTGGTGAATTTCACCGGTAGCCAATTTGGAGGATCCGTTGTTCGATAAAAATAAATGATGATCAGTGTGAACCAATCATGCCTATTGGTCAATAATATTTAATTTATAATATCTAATTAGTGTGATTATTGGTTATTGATAGTTAAGTGGAGTCAATATAGCATCATTATCATTATGTTTAATAATTAAAGATAAAAGATGGGCCATGGTGGGCGGCTTTTTTTTCTTTTATCTTTAATAATTAAAGATAAAAAAGATAGCCAATGATCACTAGATCAAGTGGTGGAGGGTTTGTATTTTTCTTAAAAGATGCAGGTTCGACTCTTATTTGATATGTGTTTTACTAATAATTTCATTGTCGTGCCTACGGACGGGTGAGATAAAAAAAAAAGAAAAAGATAGACCATGGTGGGTGGCTTCTTTTCTTTTATTTATTTGGGAATAAACCAGTTAGAGAAATAATTAAAGATAAAAGATTGACCATGATGGGCGGCTTCTTTTTTCATTCATTTGGTAATAACCCAGTGTTGATAAATTAGAGAAAATTCTCGATAGTAAAAGACTAGGGTTGCGTTGGCAGTTAAAAAAAAGTAGAAGATTAGGGATTCGTTCCTCATGTTGTGTAAATTTAGCTATTGTTAATAAGGTTGTGGTGAAGTCATAAGAGAGAGATTTAGGTTTTTATGAGACCCATGTTCAATTTCTGCTTCCCGCATTAGTTTTCGGCGGCACCTGGTGATGATGTGAGACTAGGCGAGTAAGCGGCAACGCTAGTTCGATCCTTGAACTGAACGGGTTTTACCTCATCGCACTGTCGTGCCTTCGGGCAAGTGTTCACGGGCTTCTGCCCTAGGTGAGGGTTTTCCCTAGTTCGGAGGCGAATGTATCCCGATATGGTGAATTTCGCCAATAACTTATTTGAAGGATTCGTTGGCCGTTCAAAAAAAAAAAAAATACCCATTAAAAATGAAAAAAAAAAACCATAATGGGCTTTTTCAAGCTATTTTTGATGGTGAAGGGTTAGATCGGGTTGTAGTAATATTTTTGTATATTTATACCAAAATATAGATTAATATATATATATATATATATTTTTTTTTTAATAATTAAATTTTTTGATATAACTAGAAAACTTGTTAAGTTACATCAAAACAGAAGGTAGACGGGCAACAAGCTGCGCCGCCAACCCTTTCTGAATTGCAAACCCCAACCTCCCGAACACAAACCCCTGCCCCCTTGGGGTCGAACAATTGCTGTGGATAACCCGTTGAACCCTCGTCAAGAAGTTGATGGCTTCTGGCGCTAGGGAGCCAAAAGTATCAAAGGCAAAAGGGATAAAGACATGTCTATTATTTTGTTTTTAATTAACATATCTATTATTTTTCCTTTAAAAAAAACATATCTATTATTTTATATGTTCCTTATATTACAAATCTTACTATATTAATAAATGAAAATCTTTTTAGGACACATGTCACTTTCTCATGCCTCTTGTCATTATTTTTCAATTTTTTATTTCTTATTAAATAATATTTTTTATATTTATCTCCTATGTTTAATAATAATGATATTAAAATTAAATTAAAATAAAAAAATATCGAAGATATCATCATCAACAACAATATGAATATTTAAAAAAAAAATTAAGATTACGTTACACTATTTTAGTTAAATAATAATATATCTAAAAACAATTTGTGGCATTAGTTTAAATTATTTTGAAAAACAAAATATCTAAAAACAATCCGTGGCATTAATTTAAATTTATATTAATTATAAAAACAAAATCACACATATTTAATTTATATCCGTCTAGATTTATCAATAGCATAGTTTTTAGCATGTTATTTTTAACATGTTCTATTGTATCTAGATTAATTAATAAAACAGTTTTTAGTATATGATTCTAACATATTCTATTGTATTTTTTCTCTTATAATTACGCGAAGAGGTATAAGCCTAAAGTAGTCTAAGACTAACTAATCTTGCACTGTGAGATACTCTACCTTAAATACTCGACCTTAAATATCCTAAAATCACAAATAATTAAACAATTAAATACCAAATCCTCCACTGATACATTAAATCTACCTTAAAGTATCCTAAAAAGACTAGAGACAGATACTCTAGAGTATCCCGAAACTCTTTTCTAACATAAAATAAATTAAACATATAAATACCAAATAAACATAATTCAACTATATAAATAAATTATTCAACATAAAACAAAATAAAAATAAACTATTCCTCGTCTGAATCTTCTAAATAATGTGGATCTTAAATTGCAATATGTGTCACAAGATCAATGCAAAGTCGGAAATGCGTATGTGGATCCATAATCTCACCAAGGGCATCATTGTCCAAAACGGGTTAAACTAAAGAATCTCTTATGTGTACCGGTGAGAAGACATGCCCGTCGTCCTTAAAAATCGTGTTGTACAATATCATGCACGCATCCGTCATGCTCCTAATCCTGTCAACATTTGTGGTCTGCATGGGTCGCCTAAGTATGTCTCATTTTCCCTTTAGAACACTAAAAGCGTGTCCCGCATCTTTTCTTGTCCTTTCTTGCAATTTCTTAAACGTCTTTGCAACCTTATCGGTTGGATGTGGAAACGTTTTCATAAACGTTGACTAGGCAGCCCAGATCCCATTGGTTAAATAGTACCCACGTTTGTATAAGTGCCCGTTGACATTAAATGCCAAGATCATCGTTTGAGAAATTAGTCATAAATAAAAATGGATATTTGAGAATATGGTGGAAGGTTTGATAGTTTGTGAATGTTATAAAAATAAAAACGGTGAGATGGGTATTTATAATAATTTAAAATAAATAAATTATTTTTTTCAATAAATTTAACAGTCATATGATTGTTAAAAGGTCACAAACCCCCCACTTCACCTTCAATAAAGAGTAGCCGAGCTTCCCTAGCCATTCGCCTACCCGAATGAGGGGGTGGCGGGGGTGTTTCGCATGCGGCTTCGAAGCTGAGCACCCTTAACTGAGGATGCCCCTTCCCCCTTATAGCCGAAAGTATTCAAGTAATTAATATTTTTTATTCCCAATTCGATTTATATCATGGCTTATTTTTGCTCTTTGCATATGTTTATATGTATTGTAGATGTGATAACTTCAACTAATTTTTTATGAATAGATTTGTTTGAGTTATGTTTGATCTCTATGGGGTCAAATGTTAAAAACACTTATTTTTTCAACTATTTATGAATATTTCATTTATTTAATTATTATTTTTAAACTGCGGCGTATATTTTTCCGGCTTATTAGTACCTATTTAATAATTTATTAATCAAACCCCGTGTAATACACGGGTTTTTAAACCTAGTATTTATTTATATAAAATCAACTAATGTCTTATGCTTCTAAAAAAGATTTGACGTATTTAAACTTAGTAGAGTTATTTATCTATATTTCTTGTACACGTATACTTTGTTTTTCTTTTTATACATAATATTTTATATTATTTATTTTAAGTTTTACTGTTTACGATTTTGTACTTACATCAACCCATCTTATTATTTTAATATATTAAGAATTAAAAAGCTAATTTTAATTTAATTTTTCATCTTCCTAGTCAATTTCACTAGTTATATAATTATATAAATATAATATAATAATATAAATATTATTAACGAAGAACGATGAATAGTAACTTTATTTTTATAATAATATATAGTTTTTTGTTTTCTTTTATTTAATATGCTATAATAGTTTATTATTATATTTATTTTTAATAAAATATTATTAAATTTTTTCCCTTTTTTAAAACCATATATTTCCTATACCATTTTTTAATAATTCTTTTTTTTCTTTTTTTAACATATATTAATTTATCGATTAATTTGATACTTCTTTAATAATTTACGTTTATAACTTTTTTCCTAAAAACATAAGTACGTAGTTGTGCTTGACTCTTCCCCAACATTCTGTTATAAGTTTTGTTAAAAACGAAGTTGTACTGTAAATAATGTATTTATTTGGTATTTGTTGACGAATGACGATGAGTAGTAACTTTTTTCTATAACAATATAGTTTTTTTGTTTCTTTTATTTAATATATTATAATAGTTTATTATTATATTTACTTTTAATAACATACTTTTAATTTTTTTCCTTTTCTAAAACCATATATTTCCTATACCATTTTTTTAATAATTCTTTTTTTTCTTTTTTAGAACATATATTAATTTATCGATTAATTTGATACTTCTTTAATATTTTACGTTTATAATTTTTTTTTCTAAAAACTTAAGTACGTAGTTGTTCTTGATTTTTTTCCCGGCATTCTGTTATGAGTTTTGATAAAAACGAAGTTGTACTTTAAATAAAGTATTTATTTGGTATCCAGGGGCGGACCTACCCTATGGTCAGGGTGGGCGGCCGCACCCCTTGAAAAAAAATTTTAGTGTATATTTTAGGCAAAAAACCTGACCGCACCCCTTGAAAATATGGTTGAACACCTTATCCGCACTCCCAACAAATAATTTCTGGGTCCGCCACTGTTGGTATCACAAACCATACGATGATAAACTAAACCGTTCTAATGGTTTGGCTTTCTAAACAACATGCTTTATTTTTAAATCACGTTTGTTTTACATTATCATTTGCTTGGTTTTGCCGCAACGCGCGACCTAGAAAAAAACTAGTTTAAATTAGTTTTGAGTTAAAACAAATTATGTATGTTTTGAATCGAGTTGCTTTTAAGTCTACGTGGTGTGGGCGTGGCTTTGTGGTGTTTATGCCACACCACGCTGCACACACCACCCCGGAAACGGCATTGTCTATGATGTTTATGTTTGGGCTTATGGTTTTCCACCAGTGTGGAGGTGATTTGTGAGTTGACGTGGCGTGTGCTGATTAGGGTGGCTTAAAAATAATAACAAAAATTAGGTGCAACGTGTTGAATAACACCCGCTCTTCCACGCCTTGGTACCCGACTAGAGACTAATGAGTTTTACAACCATGCATTTAAGGAAGAAAGACCCTCTTCAATTTCTTAACCACTAAACCAAAAGGGCTCCACCGGCAAAAAGAGACGAGTCGATTTCAAATGAAGACAAATGACTATAGCGGCAACGACATAACAACTGCAATGTCTGACAGCGGCAAAAAGGTTTCATGGCAGTGATGGTGGTGCTGGTCGACAACAAAAAGGTTTCATGGGGAAAAGTTGATGGGTGGTAGTGTTGGCTTACGGTGGTGATGGAGGTTGATGTAGCGATGGTGCTACATAAGTAGCCACCTCAACAAATAAGTATAGTTTGTGCCACATTAGCATAAAACTAATTGAGTTAGACCTCAGTTAGAAATGACTCGGTGAAGGAAAATGGTTTGAAAGTTAGGACTATCTTGAAGAATTTCTCAATGAATCAAAGTTACGATTATTAGAATCCAATTTAACCTAGAGAGTTGAAGAATCAAATAATTTAACTGACACATTAATTTTAGTTAAAAAGAAGTAACATTTTAAACATAATTTTAATAAATAATATATAACAAAATTATTAAAACCCAATAAGAGTTATGTACCTATTATTATGCATATTAAAAGAGTACTAATACCTATATTAATTTTATTCTACGATTCGATACGGTAAAATAATTTATATCAGAACACTAGAAAAAATTAAAATAATTTATATCAGAACGCTAGAAAAAAATTTAAAGTAGTTGCAGATCTAGATCGTTTTAGCAAGTTAACGGATTCAAAATTATATGATAAATAAAATATTATTGATACTTTTTAAAATATACGTTGGATTAAATTAACCACAATTTTCACTTGTTGGCCAGCAGCATTCCCAACTAATGAAAATTTTAATTTTTTATCATCATTTTCAAACTAACTCAACCCTAAGCCAATTAGTTATTTTTAATGATATGGTCGATTTTTAGTGAGGTGGCATCTTATGTGTCGAATACAATAAGTATTTTTTTTAGAATCTCTCTCTCAATTCCTCTCTCTAAACTTTCACTCCATTCTTTCTAAAAACCCTCTCCGTCTCCCTATGTGATCTCTTTTTTTTTTTTTTTTTTCTCTAATATCTTTTTCCCTAACCCTAATCCCTACCACAACTGGTTACCGCCGACTTTCGTCGCCAACCTCCACCACGTCACCCAACACCATATCTGAACTTGGATGCGGTTTTCTGGTAGGATATTTTCCAACAGAGTTTTAGACGATATGAAACAACTTTTTTGCTTAAACACGGGTATGAAGATTCCCTCGCAATGCGAACGAACCAAATTCATTTGTATTGTAAATTGTCCACCACCATGATGCTACTAACATACAAACTTTCAGGAAAAAACATAACACACTTTAGTGAAATCTGTCGTAGCCTTGCAACTTGCCGCTTGCAATACAACATCTTCTGGTAGGGGTGTGCATGGGTCGGTTTGATTCTGTTTTTGTCATTAACCATAACCACAACCGAACTTCAGTTACGGTTAATCAGTAATGAAGTTGGTTATCACTACTAGAAAACTAGGTTTTTCCGACCGCAATTTTGGTCGCAAACCGGTCGCAATTGCCTTGTTGCGACCGTTTTCTGACCGGAACTACAATCGGAAAAACACCCGTCGCAATTGATCTATTCCGACTAAGTTGCGACTGCTGCTATCTTTTGCGACCCGGGTTTTGCGACTTTAATAATGGTCACAAATATTGCGACTGTTCCTGATTTTGTGGGACTTCGGTTGCGACGGTCTTAACGCGACCGTATTCCGACCGCATGCCTTTTACAAACTGCGATCGTTTTCCGACCGACTGTCTTTTACAAACTGCGACCGTTTTTCGACCGCCTGTCTTTTGAAAAATTGCGACCGTTTTTGTGGTCGCAATTTCTATTTATTTTTTTAAAATTATTTTTATCCATTTTCTATTTTAACCTGCATATAATATCAATTTTAAATTTTACATATTATCAAATTTTCACAAATATATAAAACATCCCATTTGAAACATCAAATACCAAAGTTATCATAACAAAATACATATTCAAAACAAAGTGTTTATGCGTTTTGAAACCTAAGTCGATGATTATACGTTTTGAAACCTAGCTTTTAGCATCGCTTCAATGTTTGCCATCCTTTCATTCATAGCCTCTTTCTCCGCCTTATCTTTCTCTTTTTCCACCACCAATCCCGCAATAATCACGTTCAACCTTTCGATCTAATAAAACCAATGCAAATAGTTCGTGACTCAAAACACATTCGACACCACCAGGACTATGGATAGAGTAGGTAGTTAATCTAAAATAACATAAGTTAAAATATAACTTGAAGCAAAACAAAGCATGCACACCAACATTTAAGCAAGAATGCAAGAAGCAATGATATAATACCTTGTAATGACGATTTCGAAACAAAACAAAAAAAGTAAACTTCAGTTGTAGCCTATATTCTCTTCCCTCATCATGCAATTCCTCAACACCTTCACATATTTTCTTCTAAGGATCCCTGTAACAAATATATCAGGAAAGAAAAAAGACAAGTTGCAAAATTAACATACATATGAATTACAGGTTATCTAAGAGACCACATTGGTTCATATTCTGACTCACAAAAAGGTCCTAAAAAACTAGGTTTTATTTTTTATTTCTTAATATTTTTGCATGGTTAAAAATATTTGATTTTAATATGGTTATGAAACATTAATAAACTGTAAGGTGGATATCATCAACTCATCCTTACAATACAGGCCCAGCATCAACTTAGATCTAAGATATTTAATTAGCACCATAGACTTTGACTAATCTACACATATGTTCAAGATTCACTTACCCTCCAAGGTACAACTGATCATGAAGATTCGCAAACGCCATAATAACAACACGAACAGTCTGCACAGGCTGGAACATAGCAACAAAAACAGGCCCACCTTTCAGAATGCACCATGTTTGAACTTGAAGCCATAGGAAAACGCCAGATGAAATGACACCCTGTAACACACATATTTTTCTGAATGCACCATGTGTAGATCTAGTTATCTATATGTGGCATAATATGGAGCAAGCATTTACTTACGACGTATAAGATGGTGAAACTTTCTTCCCCCCGGACATGATTTTCCATTAGATGGGGTCCCTCTCAAAAACTGCTGCTATGACTATGAACTGGATTAACCCAAAGAAGCATGTGAAACAAGTGAGTGAAAGTTTAGCCGGGAAGCTTCGTGACAACGGGAGCCTGCAACAAATTTCATTTAATACATGAGAACTCATTCCAAAATACTAGTCTGGTGGTTCAGGGAGCTCATTTGGTCTATAAACCTCATTTTTAATACATAACTTTTATATATAACATAATATATTTAGTTATATTTATCATAATAATTTATATATAATAATATATAATATGGATATATATATCAAATTAAAAGTATATAAATAACAAGTTTGTTTAGACTCGTGAACCAACTCGAGCTCCATAAGTGGAGCTCGGACTTGGGCTTCTTAATAAATGAGCTTAATTATAGGCTAGAGATCGTTATTAAAAAAAATATAATACTAATTGTTCTTCACTTTTACTTAATCACGTTGACTTTTGACCTTGTATAGTTTTTTACCATACAAAAACATGAATTGTTTTTATTCTAACTTGGGTTTTTACTCTAACTTGGGTTTTTACTCATGGGGGTAATGGTTTGAAAGTTACCCATATTTATATTTAGCGCATAGAACATCCTAACCTGCTTTACAAAAATTATTATTGTAATAGTATAGTTTTTAAGCATATTTAACAAGCGAAGACCTGATCCGGCTAGTTTTGACGTGCCACTAAAAAGCACCACCTTTGACTCGTTAGCTAACTTTACACAACCCACCCATTTTGCCACCTCTCTAGTGCTTACGCCCACCCATAAGATAGACAATACCTGTTGTGTTTGCATTCCCATTAAACCCTTGCCAACCGATTGTCCAGCCGCCACATTGGTAGCCAAGATTATCGGCATGACTTCCAGCAACCAAAACCTTGGATGCCCTCTTGGGCAGGGGCACACCGGTTCACTTCCTTGTTTCCCATTTTTCAACAGCACCAACGATTTCCTCACTGCCTCCCTCGCTATATCTCTGTGTGGCTATAATATTCAACGAAAATATAAATTAAATAAAGTTAAGGAATCAGTTAGAAGTGAATAATTCACTGATAACTGACCTGGCTTCCAACCTCGTTAACCTTACTGAAATCAGCAATAGGGTTCTCAAACAGTCCCATTGTAAATTTGACTCGTAAAATTCTGCTCACAGCATCATCAATACGATCCATTGCGAAGTAATTCGGTCAATTCCCTCCCAATCTGAGATAACAAAACCCTCACAAGAAAACAAAAATAAAGTTCACTTTAAAAGAAAAGAAAAAAATTATTGGATACCTTGAAATTAAGCCTGTCCTTGAGGTATCCAGTAATAAGATCGCAATTGGCATGCATTCTTTTTCACCGTTTTTCACCTCTATCATCATAGGACCAAAAAACTGAACAAAGAAAGATATATGAAAACGCTAACAAAAAGAGTGTCACTGCAGTAAGCCTAAAATTCTAAAACACTAACTGAAAAACATGTCAAGGTGTCACCTAATGAACAAATGAACAAAGAAAGATATGTGAAAATAAATGCATATAAAACTTTGGGTACTTATGCATAAAGATTTTCCACAAATGAATGGTGTACGAACAACAAAAAACCTTGTACACACGGAAATACTCTGCAATAGCTGACCTTTATTCTTTATCTAGCCTAAGATTCAAGATGGTAAAGTCAAGGTTTTACAGCACGTAATGATGCAAGTGTAGAAAAAAATAAACTATTGTTTTACAAGTTTTGAAGCATCACCTTCTTGTTTTTGCATCACAAACCCAACAATGGACCCCACGGCACCACTGTATACCCAGAGAATATGACTGAATCCAAAATAGCTTAACCAATCAGACATGGAACTAGTGTAAGCTGATATATTACAGTAACACGAATACTTTTAACTAAACCTGGTGCATATACCTCTAAGAGCAATATCATTCACTTTGATTGCAATGGTCATCAGAGGCCCGCAATCCAGCCAAACTTCTGCTCCAAAGCAGCAATATCTGACATCATCATTATCTGAAATATACTGGAAAATCAATTGGTAAACAATCATTAATCATGTTAAACATTTAATGCCAAAGCACACTTGGTTCACCTTCTGCATGATTAAAATATAAAATTAACTAAATTTTGTCGTCTTCAAAAGTTTGTGACTCATTGATTTATCTTAGGAATTTTGACAATAGTTTGTGTATCAACATTTGTGTTTTATCTCAAGTACTTTGTAAATACTATATCATCTAAAAGTCCAGTATAAATTCATGTTGTTGTTCAAACTTCAAAATCAATATGCAGATTTCTCATTTTAACGCTTAAATCACACAAGTATCTAGGGTTCCAAGTTCAATTCGAATTGAGAAGCATAACCTTAAGCCAAAATGGCACATTAAACTCTTCAATAATCAAGATGTGCCAGATACACAAATCAAAGGATAACGAATTCAAGAGTAAACAAAAAGTGATAACTAATTATATGATCGATTGTGATGATTTTGATGTCAGAGTTGAATTTCAGATGCATTTCAAGTTGTGAACAGATAGTTAATCATACTGAAATCGAACAAATTATCATAATCACCTGCATAAACGTTAATCTGAATAGTAACTATAACTAGCACGCATCAGAAACAATGAAGAGACCTACAGATCTGATAGTATAATAATATTCACACATAAACACTGCACACGCAACCATCGGGTCTAAACAACTTCAATTTAAACCCTAAATCCTACATAAACCCTTAGTACTAAACCTAATTGCGAAATCAATGAAAAATTAGGGTTAATATGTACCTTTCCTGGCCAACAGCATCAAACCGGATGCTACGAGTAGCGAATTCAACGCCGATGGTGGATTTAGACTCGAGACTAAACTCGTTTAACGTGCAATTGAGACTGAGGATTAGAAAGTTCTTCGATCAGCTAACGATTTGAGGCTGAAGTTTGATCGACGGGACGATTTGAGGTTGCAATTTTAGATCTACGATTTTACGCTGCAGTTTTTGATCGGTGAAACTGAAGATTAGGTTTTTATGTTGAGGAGGAATAGTATTTGAATTATTTTTTTATATTATCTTTCCTACTAATTTGCTACCTAAAATAAAACGGTAGCAAAACATTCAACCACTTCTATTTATATATCCTGAACGCGTGAGCAATGTAGCAAAACATTCAACCACTTCTATTTTTTTTTATTGTATCTGCGACCGCTTTAAACGGTCGCAACTTTTGTTTTTTTATATATTTCTCGTATTTGTGACCGTTTTATACGGTCGCAACTTTCGTTCTTATGTTTTTTTTATTTGCGATTGCTTTAAACGGTCGTAACTTTTGCTATTTTTTATTTTTCTCGTATTTGCGACTGTTTTCCGACCACAAAAATATGGCCACAAAATTTGCCACCGTTTTGCGATCGAATATGGATTGGTCTTTAATTTTGTGATTGTTTTGGTTTTAGTCGCAAACCGGTCACTAATTTTGCAACCGTCTTATGTTAGTCGCAAAATTTGGTCGCAATTGCTTAGTTTTCTAGTAGTGTATGGTTCGGTTTTGGTTAATGTGTGTTAATTAACCTTGCAAAGTTCAAAATAAATCGGGGTGTGCACGGTTTGGACTTAGCTTGGGCTTTTTTTATAAAACAACCAAGAGTACACTTTTTGATTAAACTATCGATGTAGGATTCATTCGAAGTTAATTCTCAACAAAAAATCTACTTAAACCTTTGATGTGGAACGGTGAAATTTTTTAATGTTAAATGGAAGATTTATATGATCATAACACCTCTATTCTTCATTAAAACAAAAGGCATCTAAACAAAGATCATCTTGTTATTAACAAGCGTTTATCTTAATAAAAAAGAACCTCTATATAGTTACTACAAAACGTAAATCCATTGTATAGACTTAACACTACAAGTTCAGTTCAGCTATATCGGTTAACCAAAGCTTCATAACCATAACCATAACCACTTGGTCGGTTAAACAAAGCTTCATAATCATAACTATTGGTTATGTTGGTTATCAGTTAATATCGGTTCAATTATGCCGCTTATGGTTCCGTTATTGGTTATGATGGTTAATTTGTTCACCCTTATCTTCTTGTATTTATTTGATCAAATAAGCGATTGTCGCCTTGTCTTTCTGTACGGGCGGTTGTGTTCCTTCGATAGGTTCAATCATTTCCCAAAGTCCGTTTGTTTCTAGTATGGTTTTGATACGTAGAGCCCCTTATCATATAGTTTGTAGGTTTAAAAAAAACATTGGTAAAGAGACAAATACCCTAAATCCTTATGAATTACAATCTGTTGATCCTAATTTATGTTCTGTTCGAATGATTTTCACTTTGACAAATGTGTAAGTGTCACACCCCAACCGATGACGGAAACACAGGAGTGAGACAAAAACAAGATTGCAAGAGACTTCATAACACTATTTTGTGACAAGTATTTAAAAATCAAGCTTTCATTTCATTACTAAATTCAAGTACATCATTTGAAACAAAATACAACAACATTGACATTCCCATTCACATAGTTTGCACAAGTATAGCATGCATTCACATTGTATAATCACGAATAAAGACGAAAGTAACGTAAATTTACTTTGTTTTCGAGCATTAGTATTGTTTTAGATTGTGGGTAACGTGCGATTCATGCTTCGGTTTTGAAACGAACGAAGTATCAAGTATAAAAACACATTAAAATGGATATGACATAAAAGAGATTCAATGAAAAATTTGGAGTGTCTCGGAACGAAACTAAAACTATTCCAAAGTGATCGAAAGTTATTTCGAGTTAGAGAAACATGCTTTGGCCTAATAGGTAGAATACTCTCACCAAGAAGCGGTTACGGCATTAACCCTTCCGGTTACTACATGTCCCTTCCGGTTTCCATGCATTTTTATCATATACGTGTCGACATATTTCTTATGTATCTCTGGATGTAAACTACTGAAATCAATAAACAAAACTCTTACCATTAAACTTTTCTTCCTAGTTTCGTCTCCTAAGTCCTTCAAATCTCGAGTTGTCTTCCTTTCGCCGCCACTCTTTCATTGCTTCTTTTTCTCTCCTGTTTCTCACCGTTAGTTGTATGTCACTGAAATATAAATTTGGGTTTTGACTGACTTTTAAAACACGCTTTGGTTTCTGGCTTAAACTTATACGATGTTGGTTCTTAAATATGTGTTTCGATTGGGCCACAATAATATATATGGACTATAGTTTACTAAAATTTTGGTAAAAAAATCCTAGGTAAATCAAATTAACAAATGTTCTCCAAAAATAGTTTATAAGAATTAAAATTTACTAATATCCAGTAATTAGATGCATACTTTAATATCTCATGAAAGTTTATGATGTTTACTTGATAAACCATTACAAAATTATGATTGGTTTTACATACATATATAAGTTTTCTAAACTTTATATTTCGTGTTCCTTTAGAAAATAGAATGTTAATATGGTGGAATAGAAATTCTAATAAAATATATTAAAAAAATAATAAAAATATCTGAGTTGTCTATCATTACTTTTTAATATGTTAATTGTAGAAAGGAAGTCGGAAGCATTGCTCCAGGATCTTGAACCACTTAGAGTTAAAGATTTGTCAAAGTTCCTGACTAGTGATCCAGAAAGTGCATGTAAGGTGATAGAACTCATGGTCGAAGGAACCAAGCGAGCACGTGCAGTGATATGGAACACATTCAAAGAACTAGAAGAAGGTGAACTCGAAGCTCTTAGCCAAGATTTCCCTAACCCACATTTCCTAATAGGACCATTTCACAAGTACTTCCCAGCATCATCAACAAGCCTCCTAGCACAAGACCAAACATCTCTTTCATGGTTAGACAAGCACCCTCCCAACTCTGTGTTATATGTTAGTTTTGGTAGTATAGTCAGGGTTGAGGAGTCTCAGTTCTTGGAGATCGCATGGGGTTTAGCTAATAGCAAGCAACCATTTTTATGGGTTGTTAGACCAGGGTCCATAGAAGGATCAGAGTGGCTCGAACCTTTACCAGATGAGTTTCTGGAGCGAATTGTAGAAGGTAGAGGGTATATTGTGAAATGGGCTCCACAACAAGACGTATTAGCTCATTGTGCAACAGGTTGTTTCTGGACTCATAACGGGTGGAATTCAACGCTTGAAAGTATTTGTGAAGGGGTTCCAATGATTTGTTCACCGGCTTTTGGTGATCAACTGCCAAATGCAAGATATGTAAGTGATGTGTGGAAGATTGGGGTGGAGTTAGAAAATGGGTTTGAAAGAGAGGAGATTGAAAGTGCAATAAAGAGTGTAATGGTCGATGCTGAAGGGTTAGAGTTTAGGAATAAAATCACAAATTTAAAATGGAAAGTAAACCGTTGTCTAGAGAAAGGAGGCTCTTCTTATTCATCATTTGAGGATTTGGTCAATTATATTCTATCATTTTAGTCTATGAAAAATACCAGATCCACAAGTATCTATACTTTGGTCACTATTAACATTTTCAATAAATAGAATGCAAGTACTTTCATAAATTCATTAATCATGTTGTTAAATATAGTTATTCCTATTTGTTAATACAAAATTTGTCATACATTATAATTATAATTATATCATTATATATATTAAAATACATCTTAGTGCTACAGTAGTCACAAAACTCTCAATTTAAAGTTTAGTTACAAGGAGGCTCCAGTAAATTTCCTGACTGACCCCTTAGAGGGGAGGTCCACTTTACGCCCGGCGGACATCCTTGTGTTTGGATGGGAAGGGGGGAAACACGCTTGTGTAGATCTAACTGGAGTATCCCCCCTTGTCGGGCTCAAGGAAAAGGGTTTTGTCGTAGGGCAAGCGGTGCTCAAGGCAGAGGCGAGCAAAGTGGCAAAACATGAGAAAGCCTGCCGGGAGAATCAACATGTGTTTGTCCCGTTTGCGTTTGATACCTTTGGTGGTCTCGCTCCTGAAGCTGTGCGACTCTTGAATCGGGTTCAAAAAGTCGTTAATAATAATTCTACGTCGCTAAAGGTTTCAAACTTTGTATTTAGTAGAATTGGTTTTTCTATTCAAAAGGGGGTGGCGGCACAACTTGTTGCCCGACTACCTGCCATTGCTTTGTAATTGTCTTTTTTCGTGTGGAATGATATCGTTAAAAAAAAAAAAAAAAAAAAAATAGTAGGATCTAACTTTTTCTTAAAAAAAAAAAAGTTACAAGAATAAGTTCAAGGTAAGTTCAATTAATTTGTTGTTGACAAAAGGGAAAGAAATGCAAGTAAATTGTATGTTTTTCTACATTAATAGCAAGTTATTGGACTCTCAATTTGTTTTTCTACATTAATAGCAAGTTCTTGGACCCGGTTCGGGAGTGTTTGGAGCGGTTGATGTCAGAGGATGATGGAGTTGCATGCTTGATCACAGATGCTCAGTGGTTTGGCACACAGAGTGTTGCCGATAGGCTCAAACTTCCTAGGATTGTTCACCGGACTAGTAGCATCTCGTCGTTTCTTTTATTTGCTAAGTCGCCGGCGTTACTTGACACGGTTTGTTTCCGGCAAGGATCCGATGAAGGTCTCTCTCTCTCAGTGGCAGAACCAGAATTTTTTGGTTGGGGGGTCGTAATAGAATTGTTTCCAAAATTATTAGTAGGACAGTAGGTATATTTGAGGCCCTAGAGTTTGGAATCGTTAAGAAATTACTTCGTTTTTAACACTTGCAAAAATATATTACTTGAATAGTTATTAATTGATTTAAGCAATGTTGGGTCATCAACAATTCCAACTTCAGATAATTCGAGTTCTCTCTAATTCTTTTGTTATTATTTTCATTAGAGTTTTAACCCATTTAATAAAAATAACATTAAATTAGTGGAGAAAAGTTTATATAAATACGTTTGTATATTTGCATTTCTAGGATAAAAATAATAATAAATTAGGGAAAAACCTTTATATAAAACAAAATAAAGAAGTGATAATCTACTTCACAATAAAAATATAGTATATAAATATATTATTGAAAGAAAGATAATCGGAAAAATATAGTATATAAACAATATTAATAAACTAATAATCAATAATATCAAATGCAGAATGGTGCAGACCTATGACTCGTCCACTTCAAAACTTCAAAACTCAACAGAGCTCTTTAAAGAAGAAATAACAGACTGAGAATGCCGCACAGTCAACTGAGAAAAATAGAACAAAACATTAAAAAATTAGGTTTTTAGTCTTGGGCTAAACTCAGTTTTGTTTAAATAAAGGCCTTATTCCCTATAAAGCCCATTTATATGAATTTTAAAATAGATCAGAGATAAGGTTTTTCCTCTTTAACCCTTCTATCTTCTCCATTTAACTTCAAAACAAGTTACAGTCCACTGGACCACCGTGCACAACCGCTCGCCGCCGCCGGACCGCCGCTTGCCAGCCGGAAATCTTTTTGAGATCTCTATTTTTTCTTCTAGTTTTAAAGCTTTACGCTAGATAATCAGGAGGGTCAACTATACAAAAAAAAAAATCCCGAATACTCCGGTAAACTGAAAATTTTGGTGGCCGGAGGGTCAACTGACCCCCCTGACCCTCCTGTGGTTCCGTCCCTGCTCTCTCTCTCTCAAATATGTGTTTTTTTTAACGGCCAACGAATAAAAGCCCAAGTAACCCAATGGCAAAAGGCGAGCCTATACGCCTTCGATCGCAGATAGCGTTGGGTACAGTGACGGACCCAGGAAATATTTCAAGAGACGCGAACGAGGGGTTTAACCAAAGTTTCAAGAAGTGCGATCATGTTATTTCCCGATTGTGACAACCGTAAAAAATACAGGTATCCGTACGATTAATTAATATTAATTAGTGCTTAATGACTGTGCTGAATTACAACTGATAACTTAAACTGCTTTCTGATTACTGCATCATGCTTACATGTGCATCACATATTACATAATGTCACCTCATTATCACATGCAAACTTTATTGACATATACGATGCACAAAGCACAGTTAGCACAGTTAACGGATAAAACAGGAATATGCTGACGGGGTTCAGTACATAGACAGACAGTGTTTTGAGACCCAGTATGAGCCAGCAACCAAGTACTACACTAGTATAATGTGTAGGGAAGTAAGGACCACAAAACTGCTTTTCTAAGTGATAGTTTAGGTGCAGGGAAGTGCCTAAAACTCACCCAAAGTGCAGAATTCTGCATTTTTTTTTAGCAAAAATCAGCTTTTTGACAAGCTAGTAACATGCAAAAATATGATTAAATGGTCCTGAATGCTTTCCTAAATGTCGGGAATTAAAGGTGTCACAAAAGGGTACTTAAAGAATACTAAACAGTATAGTTTAGCACTTTAACGAACCGGTATCTAACCGAACAACCGGACACTACCCGAAACACCAAAATTATACTAGAAGCATTGTTTTATCATTTCCGAGCTAGTTATAGTTCCCGAACATCATACCACACTATATAACAACATAACAACTATATACACTAACTAAATCACTTAGATCCTAACTAGATATCTTAACCATCCATTACATCCCAACCCTATACCCCCCTCCCCCCCCCCCCCCATTGGGCGACGGTCACAAGGGTGTGGCCCTCCCTTGATTTGTTTCCAATATTTTATTGGATCTTTTCTCTAAATTACAAACATATTAACCAATAGTTAAAAGAGATGGATGGATTATAAGATGACACCTTGAGTCTAAACTTCATATCTTTTAAACACACCAACACTTTCATCTCTCTCTCCCTCCCTCTTTCCCCTTGTCACGGCCGTGAGCCACCACCCCCACCACCATCATTCTCACCTCTAGTTCATCCATTCCATACTCATCACAAGGTGTAAGAAGGTATACAAGTAAGCTTGGAGCTCTCGGAGATTGAAGGACCTCTTCCATTTGCTTTTGTCCATCACATTCATCATCTTCATCTTCAAGAGTTCATCCCTAGCCATAGAGCTAGTAGTAAGGCCCTTGTAACCCTTTGTTACTTCTAATTTTGTTGGTTAAAAGATGTTATACATTGATGATCATGATGAACACAAAAGAACATAATCTTGAATCTTGAACATAAGCTTAACATACGATGAAATGTGGATGAAACTATGTTGTTTAGTGTATGAATGATACTTGATTGTTATTTTCTTGAGATTATGATGTTGCTCATCATAAGGAGCTTGCTAGATTGTGATTAAACACATGATCTAGCAAGTAAGAGGATGATTATGTGATGAAACAAGATGATCATCCTCATGTGTAAGCATGAACTTAAAAATAAAATGATTTCTTGAAAAATAATAATCAAGTGAGTTGATAAACTTATAGATCTAAGATTTATGAATGGTTTTTCTAAAAGAACCAAGTTCAAAATATGATTTTTAAAAGATCTTGGTTCTTACTTAAACTTACACTGTTTTTGGTGATAAAACAAGTGTAGAAACACTAGAGAAACAAGAAGATTTCATAAAGAAGCATGTTTGTAAAATATGTTTACAAGTTGTAAACATCCAAATCTTTCAAGAATGAGATTTTTAAAGAAGTAAACACACGTTAAAGGGTAACTAAACCTACTAAAAACACTACCAAGTTACTACAAGTTTTTGTGAAAGATCAAGTTCATGTTGTTATGTAAATTGTATAGTTTTTGCACTTGGTAAGTGTAAGTTGTTTAGGGATTAATTGTTGATTGTTTGTGATGATTTTTGAAAAGAAAATGATATGCTTTGATAGCGTGGACACCTCCATGTTTAGGGGAAACTATGGCAAAATTTTATAAAAATATAAACACTTAGGAAAATATTTTCTAAACAAGTATTTACAAGTGTATTTAATTATGGTTTTCAATATAAACTTTGCCATAGAATTTGTTACAAAAAAATACAAGTATTGGAGGTTGGTTTTTATAAATAAAAATAGATAAATATGTATTTAGAATATATATTTACATTAAAGATACATTGTGTGTGATTATTTGTATACTTCGTGTAGTAGTTTTATTATTTTAGGGTTAAAATAATATAACTTAACAAAATACCAAGAATTTACAATCCAAAATAATACCAAAAATCACAAGGGATAAATATATAAGTTACACACATAATATTGTGAAACCGAACGATAGAACGTAACTTATATAATACTCCGGAAAATACCGTTACAAATATATTTTTGGTAAATATTATTTTGGATACGAAACGAAATGAAAGTATGATTTTTATTACATAGTATATCATATCTTCAACAAGGAGAAAATATACTACCTTTGGGAAAAATATATATATATTTTCTTGGAATACATTAGTTATGGATAAAAATAAGTTAAATATATTTTCTAAAGTGGGACTTGAAAATATATTAATTTGGAACTACAAATACAATAATACGAAAATACATGTATGAAATACCCCCATCCTTGGGAAGGAAATACTTGAGAAGTATTGTTACAAAAATATTGTTTAACAATTATTCCAAAACTTAAATATAAGTCAAGTTGAAATATTTATTATTTTAACAAGAAAATTTTAACTTGGGATAATATTAAAAGAAACGTAACTCAAAAATGTAAATATAAAGGCAAGGCACGGCCCGTTCGTCTAATAGACATTAGTACATTGTAGGGAGTCGTGTTTGCTGAAGAGATTTGGGTTACGATTCTGAAGACGCAATACAGTGAGTTCATGTCCCCCTTTTCTTTAAACTGTTTGTTTATTTACTTCGGGGGTGAAATACATGTTACAAAAGGATTACATACAAATACAATTGGTATGGATACTTGGGACCATTAATCCTCGTATAAGGACCGAGGGGCATGAGTGATAGATCTAGTTGGGTGTAGCGAGCCCACACCCATGAGGACCAGGGTGGCCCATAGGGTGACTATGTCTTCCAGCCGGAAGCCCGGTACAACTTTGCTAGGTTTGAGTCTTCCTACACCGTCACACATATCAGTGGCCTTCCAAACCATTGGTGATCTTTTCCTTGTTTGCCATCATACCGGGACTTTCATACTTACACTGTTTACAAAGGTTATACATACATTTACAAAACACATGAACTCGCTCAACTTTTGTTGATATTTTTAAACTACATGTATTTCAGGGAACTAAGTGGATCTGGCAGGTGTATGCATGTGTTTCAAGCTGCGTTATAAATAAAAGATGTCATCCGAGGTCGTAGGGTTTAGGAGGTGTATCTTACTCCTGGACGAGATACATGGTCCTAAGCTCGGGTTGGTTTAAGTTATGTTGTCGAGTCTTCGTGAACTCATTAAAACATGATATGGTTTGTAATTTGAATTTGGTGTCGATGTCTCAAACAAGTGTGTTGTGGTATTTTCAAACTTAAATTTTATGGATGAATATCTTTTGGCTTTATCATATAGCATTGTTATGATTGAATGCTATGGTATTAAGAAGTCACACCAATAACCACGCTTCCGCAAAAGTTAGGGTGTGACAGCTTGGTATCAGAGCTTCGATCGTAGCGAACTAGGATTCTTTCTCGAGTCTAGACTACGATCATTAGGGCTCTCACGAAAATGTTTTCACAAACATGTTTTCATTGCATACACAAAATGTCCAGATCTAGGAAACAAACATTTTTACAAATAAAAGACACAAAGTACATTTCAAAGAATTCGTTTATAATTCAGTCTGAGAGACTGGGGGGTTAGTCTGAGAGACTAGCTGGGTAGTTCAGTTTGAGAAACTGGGAGGTTTAGTCTGAGAGACTAAGTAGTTCAGTCTGAGAGGCTGGGTGGGATAGTCTTGGGAAGACTAGGATGCATACATGCTTACACTGTTGCTACTTACATGCTTGTTTGATGATTGTTGATATATGTGCATATGTTGTGATTGATTTGTTACAGACACCATGTCCTCCTCTGATAGTGGAGTATCTGAAACCGTAGACCCCATGGCCATAGTTTCTGATGATGAGATCATCCCCGAGGATGAGGTTTTTACATCTGACACTACGAGTAGCGATGATGATGACTTCCAGCCGTTTGCTTTACCAGACTTTGGCGATGATATACCGCTAGCTGATGGTCTTCCTGGCGAGGATCTACTTCTTGTTCAAATCCCTGCTCCTTTACCTCTTGCTGCATTTCCTTTCAAGGATCTGCCTCTTGATGCCATGTCTGACGACGACATCGATCTTTTTATTGAGGGTCCCCCTGAGGGTGCCCAGGATGATGGAGCTCCAGTCGATGATGCCGTTGTCGCTCCACTTGTTGAGATTCCAGTTGACGATGTCATTCCTATCCCGCTTATTGAGATTCCTGTCGTTGAGATTTCATCCGACCATTCTGGTCCTGATTCATTTGAGTCTGTGTCCTCTGCTACTCTACACGCACTGGGATTATAGCATTATCCCACAGATTCTGATTCCGACACAGTTATATCTGCCGCACCTATTCCTCCGCAGGACTTCGAGTTTGATGATGAGTTTGATCCTGACATTGATCTTGTGCACGAGGTCGACTTCATCCCTGACGATCAGCTTTTTGATATACCCGCTGATCTCGAGCTGATACCCGCTAATCTTGAGTTAGCTCCAGCCGACCCTGAGCCTTTGATTGCACCCGAGCCCATACCTGCTTACGATCCCCTGCCTGAGCATGCACCTGTTGACATACCAGTTGTTGCACCACCTTTGCCTGACCCTCTACCTACACCCGCAGACCATGCTCATTTTGCTGACCATATAGATCCTCGTTATGCATTCAACCACAACGGGTGGATAGAGGACGACGATGACTTGCCTCCTTTTGTTAGGCCTGTTACTCCCCCACCTGCACCTACTCATGCACCTGTTGATATCGCCCCGTTTCACCTACATGTGTCTGACATACACCGCACTGATTTACCGGTCATGTTCCTACAGGATATCCCTCCACCCCGTCCAGGGGAAGGACCGTCTAGCTAGCCATCTGGTCATGTCCCACCTGTGTCGGCTGCTTTTCCTTTCATGCCACAGTTTTCACATACTGCACCTTTTGCTTCTGCACCATCGGGCGAGCCACTGATTTGGTTTCCGCCCAACACGATGCCTGTTTCTGATCCATATCATCCCTTCCATTACACTGGATACACGAGGGATGATCTGCTTTTGTCCTTACAGCTCCAGCAGGAGATGTTGTGTCGCAGAGTCATGGATCTTGAGAGGATTCCGCGTCCTCCGCCTTGTACTTGTCAGTCACCATTCGCGACTCCGCCCGCTCCTCTTTTGCCATACCCAGATTTTGATGTTCGTTTCCTTACTATGGAGCAGCAGATCAGCTATCTGTTGTATCATGTTCATGCCCTCGAGGAGGAGCTAGCGCATCTGCGCAGTTTGCTTTTCGTTCCTCCACCTCCTCCTCCTCCTCCTCCTCCATCATTAGCATAGCAGTTTTTGGTTTTATGCAGGTAGCATACTTTTGGTGAGAATGTAGCTATTGAGCCAGCTTGCACAGCCCTTTGAGGACCACATTTTGATGTCATGATTGATGGATATTTTAGGCAAGGGTGATGTGACCCTTTGGTCCCTTTTGGTGTAATATAATACATTGTAGAACATGTAAAATTGTAATTGTGGTCATTGATATATGAAAGCTCAATCGCAATATTCTCATTACATACGTTGTTGACTTACTTGTTTATGTTATGATTGGGATGTTATGTGTTTACTTGCGTTGATAAATGTTATTACATACACATACTACATACTTATATGCATAAGACCTGACCTATACAATCTTCTTTAGAAGATGCCTCCATGAAGAGATAACTGTTGGGTTTTTCACATGTTTATCAAAGTATTTTATCCATATAAAATAAAAACGCAGCGGAAATAATTATTTAAAACATGTTACTTACTAGATATAAAACTCATTTTATATGTAAAACCCAATCCCGGATCCATATACGAACATGCATGCTATCAAAATAAAACACAACCATAGAGTGTTTAGAATACTACCTTCCAAGGAGTAAAGGACATGAAGATGATGATGATTCTTGAACGGTTGCCTTCAAGTGTAGAAGACCTCAAGCTTATATACCCCAAGCCTTCCAACAAACACCTTATGTTTAGCTAGGATTTCTACACTTATGAACTCATTAAAATTCCCCTCTTGATTAACCATACCATGGCCGAAAATTGTAGAGGAGTAATAAGAGTTCTTGCACTTGATTTTTACAAACTTGAAACTCTTGAATCAACCATCTCTTGGCCGAAATTCTTAGAGCAAAATCAAGTTCACAAGTCTTGCACTTTCTTGCATTTGTCATCTAAGTATTTATAGAACCATGAGAGAGAATTGCTACCCACCTTGACCAATCATGTGCCAACTTACATATGCAAGTGCATGAAACCCCATTGGACCAAAATGGTCTTGGTTAGACCACCCAATCAAATCTTCTCTAGCACATGCATTTGCATGCATTTCTATTGGACTAAAATTTCTTGGGAAGACCCCATGGGGGGGGGGGGGTTGGCGGCCTAGACTTTTATTTAAAAAAACAATTTTTCTTTTAAATAATATAAGTCTTATATATATGTATTTTACAACTTTTATAAAATTATAACAACATATGTTATAAGACTTGTACAACATTTATTATGTTATTTAACCCATTAAATAACAAAATAAAATACTCTCTCAAAATAAATTATCCATATAATTTATTGGTTTGTCAAGTGCAATTATTTAGAAAACCAATTTCTAAATATTGTAAGTGTTAATATTTATTTGTTTGATCATATCACAAATAAATAATATAAGTGTTTGTCTAGCTTGTTATTGGGTATGACTCGACTTGGATCATAACATACTAGCCACATCAATTTAATATGTGTCTTGGGCATACAGAGTCCAACAATCTCCCACTTGCACAAGATACATAGAAGATTGATGCAAGCAGTAAATGATGCCTAACTATGGTTTACTACCCCCAATACGTATGACTATATTTGCCATTCAATAACATCATCCCCTTCAAGTCCCTTACTTGAAAACGATTTAGGTGAATCTATCATTTATCCTTTTGTTACAGATGTCATGTCAAATCCAGAGACACAGAGTGATCACTCTCTGTTGATTTAACTTTAGCAGGCCTTAGACATCTTACTCTCAACGAATAAGAGGAACAAATCCCATCTTGACTACATACGTCTCTCACAATCACCTTGTACCACACCTGAACTTAGCCTTATGTACTGTCATATTACTAACAGCGAAGAAATAAGTCAAGGTACAATATTTGGTGAATATTAAGACCCAATATGTATCTCAGGTCAGAGGATACTACGATATTCTCCTTTACTCAAATTTACTTATGATCAATCATAAATGATTCCATGCAGTAATATTTGAGAGCGAGTCAGTCCAATATTTGTATCCCACAAATATCTATGAACCTTGGCAGCAACACTTTGCTCTAATGAATATCCACCAATCCAAGTTCATAATAGTCTTACATTCATATTTGTTCCCACAAGTATGATCGACTACGGACATTTAGAATAAGCAACTTATTCATGGATTTAAACATGCTAAAATGGAACATAACTCAAAATACCATAAAGAGTTATAGTAACAGTTGTTCCAATATCCAAATACAAAATAGATCAAATCCAATCACTAGAATATCGAAGTCCTAAGGCACAAGTATGACTCTTCATGCTTTGCCCGTTCAAGGAGCTTCGTGAGTGGATCCGCAATATTTTGATCAGTGTGAACTTTGCGAATACATATCTTTCCCTTTTTCAACTTCATTCCTTATGTAGTTGAAACTCCGCTCAATGTGCCTAGTCTTTCAATGTACACGAGGTTCCTTGATTTAAGCAATCGCACCATCGTTATCACAAAGATCTCTAGGGGTCCTGAATGGTAGGGACTACCCCTAGATTGACAATAATTCAAGTGAAAAATCCATATGAATTATCTGAATCAATGAAGCGGCGATGTATTCTGATTCTGTAGTGGACAATGCTACCCTGATTATGATCGAGAACCATCTTGATCAGTTTGGAAACTCGTATCCATGTAACCATTTACAACGAATTCCGAAACTCGCATCCTTGTAACCCTTTACAACGAGTTCTTTTAACCAGACCCATATATTAGAAATATATCCTTAGTCCCTCTAAGGTATTTCAATATATATATATTTTAACAGTCACCCAATGACTGTTACTCACTGGTATCTTCTCGTCATGCTTAAAGCGCATGACATGTCCGGTTTAGTGCATATCATTACATACATAATGGATTCTATAGCTGACGTATATGGGATTCCTTTTATTCTTTCTTGCTCATCCTTTGAGCTTGGACATTGAAACGCATTCAATATTGTCCCCTCTTTGAACAGGTACCAAACCTTTCATAGAGTTCTCTATCTTGAACCCTTTCGAGACTTTGTAAATGTATGCACTTTAGTTTAAACCTATCAAGCACCTTGATCTATCCCTATAGATCTTTATTCCCAAAATATAGGCGACTTCACCAAAATCCTTAATAGAAAAATAACTTCCAAGCCAGGCTTTTACACCTTCCATGGCTGAAATGTCATTTCCAAATAGTAGAATGTCATCGACATACTATACTAAGAAAGTAATAATGCTTCCACTAGCCTTCTTATACATACAAGCTTCATCGACGTTCTTGATGAATCCATATTCCCTAATCTCTTCATCAAAACGGTGATTCCAACTTCTAGATGCTAGTTTCAATCTATAGATTGATTTCTTTAACTTGCATACTTTGTCAGGATGTTTTGGATCGATAAAACCTTTAGGCTTAACTATATAGACATCTTCCTCAAGATATCTATTAAGGAAAGTCGTTTTGAGATCCATTTGCCAAATCTCATAATCATATTGTGCAAGTATGGCAAATGATGTCCTAGTTGACTTTAGCATCGCGACGGGCGAGAAGGTCTCATCATAATCAACCCTTTGAGTTTGAGTGAAACCTTTTGCTACAAGTCTCGCTTTACAAGTATCCAAGTTACCATGCATATCGGTTTCCTTCCTAAAAACCCACTTACTTCCAACTACTTTGGAGTTAAGAGGTGCTACAACCAATTCCCATACTTGGTTGTTATACATGGACTGCATCTTTACGTTCATGGCTTCAAGCCATTTGTCACAATCGAATTTTGACATTGAATCATGGTATGTGGTTGATTCACCTGAATCTACCACGTAGCATCCATCTATGAACAATCCATATCTTTCAGGTGGACTACTAATTCTACCAGATCTGCGAACGCATTGTGTGTGTTGATCAACCACTTGATCGTTTTTCAACAACCTTTTGTTGAGTGCTAGTTTTAACCAAACGTGTATCGGCTTGTGGTTCTTGATCCTTATCAAGTTCCACTTGTTCTAATAATTCCTTCCACAAGGAACTTAGCTTCCAAGAACTCAGCCTTTCGAGCAACAAATACCTTTTGCTCAGTTGGATCGTAGAAATAATATCCTATACCATCTTTAGGATATCCTACAAAGATACACTTAGTGGATTGTACTTTTATTTGGGGTGTATTGCTTCACAGAAGCTTCACAACCCATACCTTTAAATAGGATAATGATGGAACCCTTCCATGCCATATTTCAAAAGGTGTCTTATCCACTTTCTTGGTTGGACCATACGGGCCACAGAGAGCAAAGCGTAACCCCAAAGTGATAGAGATAAGGCGCTCCTAGCCATCATAGATCGAACCATATCTAATAGAGTTCGACTCCTCCTCTATCGAAACGAAGACCTTTAAAAGAGTTGATATTATACTTCACTTTTTGAAGATTCTGAACGTTTCAAAACTTCTTCTTTGTGTCAAGTACACATAACCATAACTACTATAGTTGACGGTAAAAGTAATGAAGTATCTTTCACCATTCCTAGTCATTGGCTTAAAAGGATCACATACATTCGAATGTATGATACCTAATAAATCTTTTGCCCTTTCCCACTAAGGGATTACTTGGTCATTTTACCTTGTAAATAAGATTCGCATGTATCAAATGAACCAATTTCATTTGTTTCCAAAAGACAATTCTTTCGATGTGTTTACATGCGACATCTGTTTATATGACCAAGGCGATAATGCCAAGGATAGGTTTTACTCAAATCCATTTTGAGTTTCTTGGTGATTGATTGGTACATTAAACTATTAAATGATGTATTATTATGAACCAATTCATAAATACCATTTGAAGGCATAGATTTAAAGTAAAACATGTCATTCATCGAAATATAAATGTCATTGTTTACAAACTTTAAGTCAAAATCATATTGTCTTATAAGGGAAACTTGAAATAATGTTCCAAGTCAAACTAGGAGCATTCAAGACATTTTAAAACAATTTCCAAACCATTTGGAAGTTTCAAAACATAGTCTCCTTTCTTGTAATGCTTATTTCTTTTGAACCTTTTGCAACAAATTGCAAACATGAGTTCCACATCCAGTATCTAATACCCATGTGTTTGAAGAAATAACATTAAGGTCAATATGTGTCATTAAGATTGTACCTGAGGTTTGCCCTGCATTCCTCTTAGTTTTTCAACTCTTTGAGATAGGTTGGACAATTCCTTTTCAAATGCCCTATCTCACCATATACAAAGCATGGATCGTTCATGGCAACTTTTGCCTTCTTCTCTTTTGGTTTCGGTGATTTCGCTTTAGTCTTTCTATTCTTTCCTTTGATGTACCCCTTTCCTTTGGCAACATTTGCTTTGGTGTCGGGGTGATGCCATTTCTAGTTGCCACCCTCATTGATCGTTAGAACGGATAAAAGCCCTTTTACCCATATTAAGCCTTTCGAGGTGATCAATGTGGTTTTTTATCTTAAAGACATAAGATGAGACAGATTGGGTTTCCTCCATTCGACATGCATGTAGCGCTCGAAGCGTTCTACCCTTGCATATTGTAGGAACATTTCCTTCAATTGGGTAATCATGTCGTATGCTCATGATGTTCAAAAACCTTTTGAATCTCGGGAATCATAATTCCTAACATGAGGCAAGAGGTTTGCGTAGTATCCTCGATATACTTAATCCAATCGTTATAGGCATCCTTATCTTCCATAAGATGTTCATCGGGATTAGGATCGTTCAACACATAGGATTTCTTTTACTTGAGAACGATTCTTAAGTTTCGATATTAATCCATGAAGTGTTATGATTGAGACGATCCTTGTCCAGGATTGTTTTTAGTGATAGGTTACGGACGGTTTGGGTAATATTGTTAGCGGCCATCTACAAAATTTAACAAGGTTCAATTTTAGTATTTTCGATATTATTATATTTTAATCATTAATACCCTTTTGTGTCTCATAGACAATTAATAATTAAAATCTAGAATCCAACATTACATTTAAATATTGGTTAGGTGACCTTTATCCCATTATTTAAATTAACAAGGTAGTCAACGTTTGACGATTGCAACCCTTTGCAACTTCTAGCCATATGGGTTTGGTTAAACATCTTTATGTTTAGTTGGCATGTTTAATCCCATCAACACCTTTTGTTCCCCATGCTTCGGTGACCCTAAGTTCATGGTTTCCAAATCAAGTCGTCCAACTTACACACACGTGTGAGTTTATACACATAAGTGGTTAGGTGACCTTTATCCCACAAACATGGTAAACCCACCTCGAATATACAAGTTCCCTGAAATGTGGTTAGGTGACCTTTATCCCACAATAAGAGTTCCCAAGTGATTTGAGTGTTGTATAAAAGGATGGTGTTTGACTTGTTTTTATAAAAGGGATTTTGAGTTTTCAAAAATTCTAGTTTAGAAAACATTATGTACCATACATTTGCATGCATTCAAATCCTTGGTACTTTTGTAAAAATAAAATTTCAAGGTTCTTTTTAATAAAACCCATTTTATTATAAAAATCATTAATTTTTAATAACCTTTTATTAACCAATTTTAATGATCTTTAAAGAACCAATTTTAAGCTTGTTGTTGATTATTAGTTTGTTAAGCATGCATATCCAAATATCATCAAACAACAAAATAAACAACCACACAAGCATAACACACATATCATTAGGTGCATAACCATAGCCAACTATTTTGACCACACTTGTTAGCCGAAACAAGTGTGCCAAAAGGTCCTTCCTAAAGGGTGAAAATTGACACAAATAACGTGTTGTTGAACTCCCACTTGATCCCGCATCCAAATGCTTCAAGTCTCCCTTTTGTGTTGTGATTTCTCCACTTTATTTGAGCTTCCAAAATGTACTTTAATTCAGCTCCAAACTCATTTGGGCCCCGAAAATGTGTTTTGGTTTTTGGGCTAAAATCCCGTTAAGAACTATGAAGTCCTTTAGGCCCGAAATTGGCCAAAACCAAAACCGCATTTTTATGTGCATCTTCTTTTACAAAAAAATATCCTAATACATTTTTTCTAGTAAAAATAAAATGCACCTAATCTATTTATTTTACATACCAAATGAAAATAAATAAATTACATATCTTACGAATGGAAGAACAAAATAATAATTATTACAACCCATTGAATAATTAATAAAATAAATCACAACACAATCATTCAACACAAGGTCATGGCTAGGTTATGAACACCAAAATATATATATCCAAATATATAAAATTCAAGAAGCAAAATGGTTTCCTTTTTACAACCTACTTTTCGGTCAAGAATGAAAAAACCGAAAAAGTGGGTTTTTGTCCAAACAAACAAATCATCCAAATGACATAATTTTTCAAGATACTTTTATGCATGTATTAAAATAATATTGAAAAACAAAAGGATAACCATATATAAAATTTCGGCCATAGGGTTTTAACCAAACCCGAAACCCGAAAATTTCATACCCTATGAAGCATGCATTCATATAAGCGGCTCTGATACCACTGTTGGGTTTTTCACATGTTTATCAAACTATTTTATCCATATAAAATAAAAACGCAGCGGAAATAATTATTTAAAACATGTTACTTACTAGATATAAAACTCATTTTATATGTAAAACCCAATCCCGGATCCATATACGAACATGCACGCTATCAAAATAAAACACAACCATAGAGTGTTTAGAATACTACCTTCCAAGGAGTAAAGGACATGAAGATGATGATGATTCTTGAACGGTTGCCTTCAAGTGTAGAAGACCTCAAGCTTGTATACCCCAAGCCTTCCAACAAACACCTTATGTTTAGCTAGGATTTCTACACTTATGAACTCACTAAAATTCCCCTCTTGATTAACCATACCATGGCCGAAAATTGTAGAGGAGTAATAAGAGTTCTTGCACTTGATTTTTACAAACTTGAAACTCTTGAATCAACCATCTCTTGGCCGAAATTCTTAGAGCAAAATCAAGTTCACAAGTCTTGCACTTTCTTGCATTTGTCATCTAAGTATTTATAGAACCATGAGAGAGAATTGCCACCCACCTTGACCAATCATGTGCCAACTTACATATGCAAGTGCATGAAACCCCATTGGACCAAAATGGTCTTGGTTAGACCACCCAATCAAATCTTCTCTAGCACATGCATTTGCATGCATTTCTATTGGACTAAAATTTCTTGGGAAGACCCCATGGGGGGGGGGGGGTTGCGGCCTAGACTTTTATTTAAAAAAAAAACAATTTTTCTTTTAAATAATATAAGTCTTATATATATGTATTTTACAACTTTTATAAAATTATAACAACATATGTTATAAGACTTGTACAACATTTATTATGTTATTTAACCCATTAAATAACAAAATAAAATACTCTCTCAAAATAAATTATCCATATAATTTATTGGTTTGTCAAGTGCAATTATTTAGAAAACCAATTTCTAAATATTGTAAGTGTTAATATTTATTTGTTTGATCATATCACAAATAAATAATATAAGTGTTTGTCTAGCTTGTTATTGGGTATGACTCGACTTGGATCATAACGTACTAGCCACATCAATTTAATATGTGTCTTGGGCATACAGAGTCCAACAATAACACACTGCCTACAACTGAGGCCGAATTACAAGAATGGATTTCGCGAGCGATAGCACAACACGAGGCCTTACGCTCTGAGCATAGCGGAGGTACCTCTGGAAGCAACCCACCTCTTGGTAATGTTTAAGCCTCTATGGACACATTACGTTACATTTGGATATTCCATGTGCGATCACTAATGCTTACTGTGAATGATGTTACTTGTACAGGCTGTACCTATAAGCAATTTCTAGACTATAAGCCTCTGAATTTCGATGGCACCGGGGGTGCTGTAGCTTTTGTCAGATGGACGGAGAAGACTGATTCTGTGATAAGAATGAGCAAGTGTGCTCCACAACACCAAGTCACCTATATCTCCGGATTGTTCTTAGACGGAGCGCTTTCCTGGTGGAATCTCCAAGTTCAAACCTTGGGAGAAGAGGCTGCTTATGCCATGACATGGGACGAAATGAAGGAACTCATATGAAAGAAATACTGCTCCAGGGCTGAAATCCAAAAGTTGGAAACTGAGTTCTGGAACCTCAAGATGGATGGTCTGACAATTGCCGAATATGTGCAGAGATTTCACGACTTGTCTCGTGTCATGCCATACATGGTTGATCTAGAATTCAAGCGCATCGAGCGTTTTATTTGGGGGTTGGCACCTCAGATTATGAGTATGGTAACAACGTCGAAGCCTGCAACAATAACTGAGGCTATTGATCTGAGTGTATCACTGACTGAAGAAGCTATCAGGTTAAACAAGTTTTCGATTTCTGACCAGAAAAAGAAGGAGACTCACGTTGAGTCATCCGGTGAGAACAAAAGGAAGTTATCAAATTTCAAGAAAGGTACCAGCAGTGCTAGCAAGAAGGAAGGAAGAGGCAAACGCACCAGCCAAGGTCAAAACTGGTGCTGAAAACAAAGGAAAAGGGTACATGGGCACCTTGCCCAAATGCGATGCGTGTCAGTTGCATCACAATGGACGGTGCCGAGCTGGTAGATGTGAGTCTTGTGGAAGAGTTGGTCACTCGAAGGAAATGTGCTGGGTTGGTACTGGTCGTGGTAGTCAGAGAGGTTATGGAAGTGGTAATGGAAACCGCCCTCAAGGAGGAAATGGCGGTAATGGAAATCATGGTAATGTTGGGAATCAAGCTGGTAGTGGAAACCGGGGAGCAAACAACAATCGTGGTGGTAATGGGAATGGAAATGGTCGAGGACCAGGTTGTTTTAATTGTGGAGACGTGGGGCATTTCAAGAGAGAGTGCCCAAAGCTCAATCAAGCTCAAGGAAGGGTTTTCAACATCGGAGCGAGAGAAGCTCGCCAAGATCCAAACGTAGTTACTGGTACGTTCCCTATCAACCAACGCTTTGCATCTGTACTGTTTGATACTGGTGCCGATTATAGTTTTGTATCGCTAGAATTTAAGAATATACTTGGGTTGGTAGCTAGTAAGCTAGATATTCCATATTCGATAGAACTAGCTAATGGAAAGCTAGTAGAAGCAAATGAAGTCATCAAGGGTTGCGTAGTAGAACTGGGAGAGCACGAGTTTACGCTTGATCTGCTTCCAGTCGAGTTGGGAAGCTTCGACGTGGTAGTAGGGATGGATTGGTTGTCGAGCAACCGAGCAGAGATTGTATGTTACGAGAAGATCATTCGCATTCCGATGGCGAATGGAGACACAATTGTGGTACATGGAGATAAGTGCGATACACCTCTAAGGATCATTAGTTGCTTGAAAGCCCGCATATGTTTACAGAAAGGATGTGTCGCCTTCCTGGCACACATTGTGGACAAGGAAGCCACTGAGCCAAAGCTAGAAGACATTCCAGTCGTGAATGAATATCCTGAAGTCTTCCCCGAAGACTTGCCAGGATTGCCGCCGCAAAGACAAGTCGAGTTTCACATTGACTTAGTTCCAGGTGCTGCGCCTGTAGCTAAGGCAACTTATCGATTTGCGCCTTCAGAAATGCAAGAGCTGTCAACGCAACTTCAAGAACTTTTAGACAAGGGATTTATCAGACCAAGCTTCTCGCCTTGGGGAGCTCTAGTTTTGTTCGTTAAGAAGAAAGATGGTAGTTTCCGCATGTGTATCGACTACCGGGATCTAAACAAGTTGACCATTAAGAATCGATATCCCTTGCCAAGGATTGATGACCTGTTCGATCAACTGCAAGGTTCAAGTTTTTACTCAAAGATCGATCTTCGATCAGGTTACCACCAGTTGAGAATTTAAGAGGAGAGTATTCCCAAGACGGCCTTTAGGACTCGCTATGGACACTACGAGTTCCTGGTTATGCCGTTTGGGTTGACGAACGCGCCAGCAGTATTCATGGATTTGATGAATAGAGTTTGTAAGCCGTACCTCGATAAGTTTGTGATCGTGTTTATCGACGATATTTTAATCTACTCGAAGACGAAGGAAGAACATGAACAACATCTAAGAGCGATCTTAGAGCTGCTCAAGGAAGAGAAATTGTACGCTAAGTTCTCAAAGTGCGAGTTCTGGTTGTGTGAGGTTCAGTTCCTTGGTCACGTGGTTAACTGAGATGGAATCCATGTGGATCCCACAAAGATTGAGGCGATCAAGAATTGGGAGACTCCGAAGACGCCAACCGAGATTCGACAGTTCCTAGGTTTGGCAGGATATTATCGCAGATTTATTGAGGATTTCTCGAAAATCGCTCAACCTTTGACCTCCCTCACACAGAAAGACAAGAAGTATGAATGGGGAGACAAGCAAGATGAAGCATTTCAGTTGTTGAAAAACAAGCTTTGCGATGCACCCATCTTATCCCTACCCGAAGGCACTGACGACTTCGTGGTATATTGCGACGCCTCGCGTCAAGGTTTAGGCTGCGTGCTGATGCAGCGACAGAAGGTTATAGCCTATGCTTCATGCCAATTGAAGGTTCATGAGAAGAACTACACCACACATGATTTGGAACTGGGTGCAATGGTGTTTGCATTGAAGATCTGGCGACATTACTTGTATGGTACCCACGGCACGATCTTCACCGATCACAAGAGCCTGCAGCACATTTTCGACCAGAAAGAGCTTAACATGAGACAGAGATGATGGGTTGAGCTGTTAAACGATTATGATTGTGAGATTAAGTATCACTCAGGGAAGGCGAATGTGGTAGCAGACGCCTTGAGTCGGAAAGAAAGGATCAAGCCCATAAGGGTAAGGACTTTGGAAATGATTGTACAAACGGACCTCTCGTTGCGCATTCGTGCTACGCAGAGAGAAGCTCTCAAGGAGGAGAATCTTGTAAATGAATATCTCCGTGGGATGGAGAAACAGTTAGTACCCAATGGGGAAGGAACGTTATGCTTCATGAGACGAATTTGGGTTCCCCTGTTTGGTGGACTTAGAGACGTTATTTTTTATGAAGCTCACAAGTCACGGTACTCGATCCATCCAGGATCGGATAAAATGTACCAAGATTTGAAGGAATTCTATTGGTGGCCGAGATTGAAAGGCGATGTTGCAACATATGTTGGCAAATGTTTGACTTGTGCCAAGGTAAAGGCCGAATATCAGAAGCCTTCAGGTCTTCTGCAACAACCTGAAATACCCATGCAGAAATGGGAGCAAATTTCAATGGACTTTATAATGAAGTTACCAAAGATGCCCAGAGGTCATGATACGATTTGGGTGATCGTAGGCTGTCTGACGAAATCCGCACACTTTTTACCAATCAGAGAGAAAGATAACACTAGTAAGCTTGCTGAACTGTACCTGAGAGAGATAGTTGCACGACATGGAGTGCCTCTCTCAATCATTTCTGATAGAGACGGAAGATTCGTGTCAAGGATTTGGCAATCCTTCCAAGAAGCCTTTGGTTCACGGTTGAATCTGAGTACTGCATTCCATCCGCAGACTGATTGCCAGAGCGAACGAATGATTCAAACGTTGGAAGATATGTTACGAGCTTGCGTGATGGATTTGGGTGGTAGTTGGCACACTCACTTACCCTTGGTAGAATTCTCGTACAACAACAGCTACCATGCGAGCATCCAAGCTGCACCATTTGAAGCTCTCTATGGACGCAAGTGTCGATCACCGTTATGCTGGGCAGACGCGGGTGATAGACAGCTTGTTGGTCCTGAATTGGTTCAAGAGACGACTGATAAGATTACACAGATCCGAGAGCGCATAAAGGCGGCTCGTGATCGACAAAAGAGTTACGCGGACTGAAGGAGGAAACCTCTGGAGTTTGAGGTAGGAGATATGGTTTTGTTAAAGGTCTCACCCTGGAAGGGTGTAGCACGCTTTGGGAAGCGTGGGAAATTGAACCCAAGATACATTGGACCGTTCAAAATCCTGGAAAGGATTGGTCTTGTAGCTTACAAGTTGGACCTACCCGCAGAATTGAATGGAGTTCATGACACATTTCATGTATCTATCTGAAAAAGAGTCCAACTCAAGAAATAGGTGTCATTCCTGCCGACGAAATTCACATTGACGACACACTCCACTTTACTGAAGAACCTGTTGAGGTTACTGATTGGAAGGATAACAAGACGCGACGGAGTAGTGTTAAACTCGTCAAGGTTCGTTGGAATGCGCGTCACGGCCCAGAGTTTACTTGGGAGCGTGAGGATCACATGAAAGCGAAATACCCACATTTGTTCCCCAAGACCCCTGCAGCTAGTAGCAGAACTAAAATTTCGGGACGAAATTTTCTTAACAGGGGGAGAATGTGACAACCGTAAAAAATACAGGTATCCGTACGATTAATTAATGTTAATTAGTGCTTAATGACTGTGCTGAATTACAACTGATAACTTAAACTGCTTTCTGATTACTGCATCATGCTTACATGTGCATCACATATTACATAATGTCACCTCATTATCACATGCAAACTTTATTGACATATATGATGCACAAAGCACAGTTAGTACAATTAACGGATAAAACAGGAATATGCTGACGGGGTTTAGTACATAGACAGACAGTGTTTTGAGACCCAGTGTGAGCCAGGAACCAAGTACTACACTAGTATAGTGTGTAGGGAAGTAAGGACCACAAAACTGCTTTTCTAAGTGATAGTTTAGGTGCAGGGAAGTGCCTAAAACTCACCCAAAGTGCAGAATTCTGCATTTTCAGCAAAAATCAGCTTTTTGACAAGCTAGTTACATGCAAAAATATGACTAAATGGTCCTGAATGCTTTCCTAAGTGTCGGGAATTAAAGGTGTCACAAAAGGGTACTTAAAGAACACTAAACATTATAGTTTAGCACTTTAACGAACCGGTATCTAACCGAACAACTGGACACTACCCGAAACACCAAAATTATACTAGAAGCATTGTTTTATCATTTCCGAGCTAGTTATGGTTCCCGAACATCATACCACACTATATAACAACATAACAACTATATCCACTAACTAAATCCCTTAGATCCTAACTAGATATCTTAACCATCCACTACATCCCAACCCTATACCCCCCCCCCATTGGGCGACGGTCACAAGGGTGTGGCCCTCCCTTGATTTGTTTCCAATATTTTATTGGATCTTGTCTCAAAATTACAAACATATTAACCAAGAGTTAAAAGAGATGGATGGATTATAAGATGGCACCTTGAGTCTAAACTTCATATCTTTCAAACACACCAACACTTTCATCTCTCTATCCCTCCTTCCCCCTGTCACGGCCGTGAGCCACCACCCCCACCACCATCATTCTCACCTCTAGTTCATCCATTCCATACTCATCACAAGGTGTAAGAAGGTATACAAGTAAGCTTGGAGCTCTCGGAGATTGAAGGACCTCTTGCATTTGCTTTTGTCCATCACATTCATCATCTTCATCTTCAAGAGTTCATCCCTAGCCATAGAGCTAGTAGTAAGGCCCTTGTAACCCTTTGTTACTTCTAATTTTGTTGGTTAAAAGATGTTATACATTGATGATCATGATGAACACAATCTTGAATCTTGAACATAAGCTTAACATATGATGAAATGTGGATGAAACTATGTTGTTTAGTGTATGAATGATACTTGATTGTTATTTTCTTGAGATTATGATGTTGATCATCATAAGGAGCTTGCTAGATTGTGATTAAACACATGATCTAGCAAGTAAGAGGATGATTATGTGATGAAACAAGATGATCATCCTCATGTGTAAGCATGAACTTAAAAATAAAATGATTTCTTGAAAAATAATAATCAAGTGAGTTGATAAACTTATAGAACTAAGATTTATGAATGGTTTTTCTAAAAGAACCAAGTTCAAAATATGATTTTTAGAAGATCTTGGTTCTTACTTAAACTTACACTATTTTTGGTGATAATACAAGTGTAGAAACACTAGAGAAACAAGAAGATTTCATAAAGAAGCATGTTTGTAAAATATGTTTACAAGTTGTAAACATCCAAATCTTTCAAGAATGAGATTTTAAAGAAGTAAACACACGTTAAAGGGTAACTAAACCTACTAAAAACACTACCAAGTTACTACAAGTTTTTGTGAATTTGTTACAAAAAAATACAAGTATTGGAGGTTGGTTTTTATAAATAAAAATGGATAAATATGTATTTAGAATATATATTTACATTAAAGACACATTGTGTGTTATTATTTGTATACTTCGTGTAGTAGTTATATTATTTTAGGGTTAAAATAATATAACTTAACAAAATACCAAGAATTTACAATCCAAAATAATACCAAAAATCATAAGGGATAAATATATAAGTTACACACATAATATTGTGAAACCGAACGATAGAACGTAACTTATATAATACTCCGGAAAATACCGTAACAAATATATTTTTGGTAAATATTATTTTGGATACGAAACTAAATGAAAGTATGATTTTTATTACAAAGTATATCATATCTTCAACAAGGAGAAAATATACTACTTTTGGGAAAAATATATATATTTTCTTGGAATACATTAGTTATGGATAAAAATAAGTTAAATATATTTTCTAAAGTGGGACTTGAAAATATATTAATTTGGAACTACAAATACAATAATACGAAAATACATGTATGAAATACCCCCATCCTTGGGAAGGAAATACTTGAGAAGTATTGTTACAAAAATATTGTTTAACAATTATTCCAAAACTTAAATATAATTCAAGTTGAAATATTTATTATTTTAACAAGAAAATTTTAACTTGGGATAATATTAAAAGAAACGTAACTCAAAAATGTAAATATAAAGGCAAGGCACGACCCGTTCGTCTAATAGACATTAGTACATTGTAGGGAGTCGTGTTTGGTGAAGAGATTTGGGTTACGATTCTGAAGACGCAATACAGTGAGTTCATGTCCCCCTTTTCTTTAAACTGTTTGTTTATTTACTTCGGGGGTGAAATACATGTTACAAAAGGATTACATACAAATACAATTGGTATGGTGAGCCTAGGAAAGAACCATAGATCATGTGAGTGGGTAGGCGGATACTTGGGACCATTAATCCTCGTATAAGGACCGAGGGGCATGAGAGATAGATCTATTTGGGTGTAGCGAGCCCACACCCATGAGGACCAGGGTGGCCCATAGGGTGACTATGTCTTCTAGCCAGAAGCCCGGTACAACTTTGCTAGGTTTGAGTCTTCCTACACCGTCGCACATATCAGTGGCCTTCCAAACCATTGGTGATATCTTCCTTGTTTGCTATCATACCGGGACTTTCATACTTACACTGTTTACAAAGGTTATACATACATTTACAAAACACATGAACTCGCTCAACTTTTGTTGATATTTTTAAACTACATGTATTTCAGGGAACTAAGGAGATCTGTATAACACCTTAAAATTTTGAAACGATTTTTCTACATTTGCGGAATTTAGGCCCATATATTTTTTTTTAAAATACTGATCATAGGGCTTCGATCTCAAATTTGTATCACTTTAGATTAACATAACTGGCATACAGTTTATGACACAGGTTTATAAAAATTTCGACACGACCTATTCATATGACGGACGATCCCTACGAAGAACAGAACATCTTTAATAACCAAATAATCCACTAAATATAAACGTGACTCAATAACACATGCGACCATGACCTTTTAACTAAAGCAACGCTGGAAAAATACTCTATAACACATCATATAAGAAAGTTGACCCGATAGGGTAAACCATGCAAATTAATAAGCATCAATAACATAAATCTTTGTTGACCCATTCCCTAGACTTGATCACATATGCCTTTCGCCAGATAAGTCTGCCACACAATAGCATAAGAACTTTAGCCATAACCGAGTAAATAAGTATTTCCATGGTAACAATATCATATTTTAAAATTAATGTTTAACCGTATTGTGTATGAATAAACCCAGGGTCCTTTTCTTCATTTGATATCTCCGGTTCAATGGTCATCTCGTCATCCCACATGTCTTGACCACACCGATCATTGGTCATAAACGTAATACCTACATGTTAACACCACTAAATGTTAGTCAAAGCTAAGTAAGGACTCATCTTCACATACACTCATAACTGACACGTGATGTATTTAATAACCGACAAGTTTAGAATCCAGCCCCAAACGAAAACAATAGCGCCATAATATACACCGGGGGTAAGGTATGGTACACCATGACAAGAAGTGGGTGGCCGCTGTTACAAACCGGTGTAGCTCAGAAGCATACCAACGTAGTCTACGCCGATTTGGCATAGCCTATGCTAAGCCAACGCAGATTACACCCAACTTTGTTGTCTTACCTATGTTTCGGCTACTTGATATTGTTCCTACCACTAACAACTTTGTCTCATCTTCCCACCTGTTGAGAAATGCTAAAACACAAAATATAGGACTAATAATTCATCTGTTATTTATTAGTAAACAACAATGTCCAGTTAGAAGGAACAATCGTCATAATAATACACAAGCTTTCAGCTAACTTTATAAGTTATAACTCCATCATATCTTACATTAACGCACCAGACCCTTTTTTCTTTACATGATTGTACATTAACTTTACCACTAACTCGTGACTCAAAAAATCATTTACACTTACTTGCCACTTTAACTTGTTCAACAATATTAACACAACTCGTGTAAATCATAAACGGACACTTGAGTCACAAATCTATGATTCCATTACTCCTTCTGGCACACAAATTACGTAATTCGTTATATTTATCATTTAGTTAAAAAAAAACCTTGTGACTTTTAAATTCATATTATGTGTCACGGACTCTATGTCCCATACATATAGTTCACCAGATATATATACATATATATATATTTTATCATTTTACATATATTATAAATAAACTACACATTTGGATTTATATTCATAACAACAAGTGCTTTACAATATTAGCGTTATCAATTCACAAAATAACACATACATTCACAAAATAACACATACTGACACACTAGCCTTAAATCCCCAAGTCTTACATATATTTTGAGATATTAACAACACGATAGGAACTCACAAAAATGCACAATTAGAATAACTTACATGCATGATGATTCAAACTCCACTTGACTTGTATTTGTTGGGATTGTGTATCAATTGAGTACCCCCAATATACCCCATGATTTCAAACTTCATTATGCCATTAGCACAGTTCCACATAAGTTCTCTTTTTAAACAATTTCTTTTCGTGTTCCAAATCTTATTTAGGATCACAATAATCACTGTGATACCAATATATTAACAATTCATATCCACCCATAAATTTGCAACCCAAAATGTTTTAATGCATTTTACATAAGATAATAATGATGATTCCCATAACATAATACTAATCATATTTATCATTATCATCAAAGAACAAACAGAGTCACTTACCTTGGTCAAATAGTATCTTGAAGCCGTGATTTGCACCCCGCATCTTTAACTTCCAGAAACCCTAAAAATCGATGGAGGATGGTAGAATCTAGCTTTAATCTCAAGAATTTGTGAATTGATCGTTGTAATCGACCCCCCCCCCCCCTTTGGTTGATGATCGTACTCGTTGACAAGCAGGGGTCATGGACCTCTTCTCTGGGTTTTTCCCTTCCCCTTTTAAACTGGCTACTACCACATTTAATCCCCATTTTACAACCAGGTCTAATAAAAAGAACAACTCTGGTCCCCCAGGTTTTAAATTAGATATAAACTACCTTGATAATTTATGAAACTTTATTTTGACTTTTAATTACTTGATACTCTTCTCCGCCACTCAAAGCCTCGTTATAAGGTTATTCAGTAAAATTTATTAAATACAATTTCCGTATAAGTAAAAATCGCTATGAGGCTATCTTATATATAAAAAAAATGTTTTTTTTAAAGTCCAAAGAAAACCGGGATGTTACAATCTGGCAGGTGTATGCATGTGTTTCAAGCTGCGTTATAAATAAAAGATGTCATCCGAGGTCGTAGGGTTTAGGAGGTGTATCTTACTCCTGGACGAGATACATGGTCCTAAGCTCGGGTTGGTTTAAGTTATGTTGTCGAGTCTTCGTGAACTCATTAAAACATGTTATGGTTTGTAATTTGAATTTGGTGTCGATGTCTCAAACAAGTGTGTTGTGGTATTTTCAAACTTAAATTTTATGGATGAATATCTTTTGGCTTTATCATATAGCATTGTTATGATTGAATGCTATGGTATTAAGAAGTCACACCAATAACCACGCTTCTGCAAAAGTCAGGGTGTGACAGCTATAAAATACACTAATTTCTTTTAAAGGGGTGCACCCGCCCACCCAGACCTCTACCTAGGCCCGCCTCTGGCTAGCTAGCCCAAGCTCACTATATCTAATTCTGGGGAAAACTGGCCTGAAGTTTCACTACGGTAAAACCGGTTATGATCGGAATCGAACTTAAGACCTATGACCTTCAACCCAAATCTTCACTTCCCCGTAGCTCATTCGCTCAGTTATGTGTTCAAATTGGGCCAAATAATTTATAAGAAAAAAATTTAAAGGGTGTACCTATTGGCACACCAATGTGCCTATTGGCACACCAAACCCTAGTTGAATCAGGGTTTACCTACGCTGAGTATAGGTCTATACGTAGCGTATAGGTATACGATGCCTATAGACCTATACTCAGCGTAGGTAAAGCATGGATCTCAGTGACTGATCAGCAATCATTGCACAGAAAACAAGGGTTTATATACGCTGCGTATAGCTCTATACGCAGTGTATATAAACCACCTGAACTTTTGGGGTCATTTATGTGGGTTTGAAGCATCAGTTTTTCACAAGGTTTATATACGCTGCGTATAGAGCTATACGCAGCCAATGTTGTAGAAGGTGCTAGGCGCTAGTCGGGCGGTGAGGTACCGCCTAGGGATTAATCGGGATTAATAGGGATTAACCGGGATTAATCGGATTGGACTTTTTAAGTATAATTTTACAAATTTATATATATATATATATAGGGTAATGCTCCATAGAAAACCTTAGATTTTGAGAAAACTTTGCAAACTCAACATGTGGCCTAGATTGCTCCACATCAACATATGATTTTAGAGCTTTGAAGGGTAGGATTGTCTTTTTACACTACCCAACTCAAAAAGATATCTTGACTTTTGTCACTATGATTTGACAACATTTATTTCCCATTTATCTTCCCAAACCTCTCTCTCTTCCTTAATCTGATTAGTTTCTCTCTCTCTCTCTCTCTTCATCAAATCTCTCTCTCATCGTACACATCTCTCTCTTCCACCACACCACCACACCACCGCACCACCACCATCATCACCACCGCACCACCATCTGTATTGTACCTCCGGCACCACCGTAAACACCTCCAACCCTGTTGCACAACCCCCACCACCGTTGCACCTTTACCACCGTCGGCCGACCCTCGCTGCACAACCCCCACCATTGCCACCACCACCGCCCCTCCACCACCGCCATCCCCCAACCCCAACCCATATATTCAGTTCCTATATTCAGATGTGGAACTGAATATATTCAACTCAAAATGGCACCAGATCTGAATGTTTCCATCATCAACTACTGCTCAAAGGTCACCGATGTCGACGAGCTCTTGAGATCGTATCAATCTGAACCCGAATGTTCTCCATCCAAATATTATATTTGGGGGAATGATCTCCATCCGAATGTTGAACTCATATCAACTACAAAGGTTTAATTTTTTGTTTTTTGATTTAAAATTTGTTTGGATTAATTTTGGGGGTTTTTTTTATGTGCGAGGGTAATATTGTTAGATGATTGAAATTTTGAGCTTGGGGACTGTGTGGATGTTTGAGTCATGGATAAATGCTTTTGGATGCGTTGGGAAAGTTTATTATGTTAAGATTATGATATGTAAATTGTAAATGGCTCATTTCATATTACACGTTACATACTAAATTTCAAGTACATAAATGGCCGGTTTCATATTATACCTTACATGCTTGAATAGTTTGAATCGTTCAATAATCGGCACATCTGTTTTTATTTTTAGACGCCTAATAATCGGCACATTTGTTTTTAGAAACGAAAAGCCAAGTTTGTCTTACAGCACAACCAACGTAACACGTGTTATAGTCTGAACTCCTGTTTCACAGCTAAGCCAAGTTTGTCTTACAGTACAACCAACGTAACATGTGTTATAGTCTGAACTCCTGTTTCACAGCTAAACCATAGTAACATGTTATAGAGATAATTATTAGGGTATGACGATGTATTAGAGACATGTATTAGGGTATGACGAATTAATTGCAGGTTTTTAGTTCTGTGTACTTTGTTAGTTGTTGTTCAGTTGTGTAAGATTAATTTGCAGGTTTTTATTTTTGTGTTAAAAAGCTGTGCTTGGTTTGGTTGCTTGTTTGGGCTTTTGATCTGAATAGTAACTGTTTTTTGTTGGTTTGGTTACTTTGTTTAGGGCTTTTGATCTGAATAGTAACTGTTTTTGTGATGTTATCTGAGAAAAAAGATTTTCTGGCTATGAATGTGTTAATATTTATGTCTGGTTAACGACTTAACGGTTATCTTATCTTTTTGTTATTAGGACAGTGATGGATTCAAGGGAAATAAGATCCAATTCTCGGGACTGTTGGTTTCGTCAAACGTGGATCAGATGCTCAAGGATTATGACCATGTTTATGTTACAACACAACACAACTAACACGTGTTATAGGTTGAACTTCTCGGACATGCATGTGTTACATGTGACATGAAACCCATGTACAACGTAACACGTGTAATGTGTGACATGAAAACACATTTTTATAACTTCCCCTGGCATACGCACACCCACATGTTTACAAACCGTTTCAAGACCGACCCAAACAATAAAGCAAGGGTAGCCGCTGAAAAGCTAAGGCAGCAAAGGTAGCCGCTGAAAAGCTAAGGCAGACTTTCAAAGGAAGCTCCACCATTTTCTTAGTGCTATGTATTTTCGTTTAGTAGTAATATGTATTGTGAGACTCTTATTCTGTTTTGTCTAGTACATGATGTTAAAACGGTATGGACTTAACACATTCTGGAAGTCTTAACACACGTTATAAAAGAGGCTTAACACACGTTATATCAAATTATCAGGTATACTATGTTATTAAGTTACTATTAGAGTTTATGCATCCATTCTGGAAGTCTTAACACACGTTATAATAGAGGCTTAACACACGTTATACATGTCAGGCGCGTAACACATGTTACAGTATGTATATACAAATCATGGTGTTTTGGAAACCACTAGCTTATACATGACACCATGTTGGGTTAAACCAAGAATATAACAGAGGCTTAACACATGTTATCCCAGGTATACGGTGTTACAACATTAACTTGTATGTCCATATTAACTTGTACACGTGTTACGATCAGTATATGCACATCATGGTGTTTTGCAAACCACTTTCATATACATGAATACAAGTCGGGTTTTAATGGATGCTTTACATGTTATCATATGTATACAAGCGGGGTTACAACAAGATTACGATATTAACTAAGCTCACCATTAAACTCATCGCCCCCGTCGAATGTTTTCACCCTTTGTCATTAAGCAATTACATGTTCCGAACAGACAAATTGTAACACATGTTAGATCAGTATATACATATCATGGTGTTTTGTAAACCACTAGCTGATACATGAATACATGTCAGGTTACAAAAAGATTATAACAGTGGCTTAACACATGTTATACATTCCAAAATGTGCAAAACAAATGACCCGTTTCATATTATATATTCCAAAATTACCGGTACATGTGTTACCATAAATGGCTCGTTTCATATTACACGTTACATACTAACTTGTACATTTATTACTTGTACAAGTTTTACGCTCAGTATCCACATTATCGGATATTTTAAACATCAACAAAAATAAAATAGATATTACTTGTTTTTTTTAATTAACAAAAGGTTAACACACGTTATATATCATTCTAACAGGGGCTTAACACATGTTATACATGAACACATGTCAGGTTACATCATGGTGTTCTGTTACAGCATGAACCACCAACACATGTTATAAATGAACGAAGACTTCTTTCCCAAAGGATGTGACTTATTCAATGTCCCCGCATTAACGTCGCCTACATCCATCCAGCTTGTCAATTGAATATCTTTTATGGATCTGTTTCTGTAAATCAACACGCGTTATATATCATTCTTACAGGTGCTTAACACATGTTATGGGTCTGTCTCTGTAAATCAAGCAACCCAACAAAAAAAAAACAATTATTGTTAAGATCAAAAGCCCCAAACAAGCAACCAAACCAACAAAAAAACCCGTTCAAAATCTCATCCTAAAGTTTTGGATTTATTTAAAATACATGAACATTAACCATTACTAGAACACGCATTAACTTCGCCTACATCGATCCAGCTTGTCAAATGAATATTTTTATGGGTTTGTTTCTGTAAATCAACACACGTTATATAACATTCTAACTGGGGGCTTAACACATGTTATGGGCCTGAGTCTGTGAATTAAGCAACCCAACAAAAAAACACTTACTGTTCAGATCAAAAACCCAAACAAGCAACCCAAACCAACAAAAAAACAGCTACTGTTAAGATCAAAAGCCCCTAACAAGCAACCAAACCAACAAAGAAACCCGTTCAAAATCTCATCCTAAAGTTTTTGATTTATTTAAAATACATGAACATTAACCATTACTAAAACACTTTCAACACACAAAAACATATTAACAACCATTTCAACAAAAAATCAAGTGTGAAACGACATTTCAAGAACACTTACCGGATCTATAACCGTCCGATGAACACGAAGAAGATCTTCAAACCTTCTTCTTGTCATCGTTCTCTCTCTAAAACAACATACTTCAAACTTCTTCTCTCTCACACACTTGTATGTGTGTTCTTGGTGTTATAGATGAACATGATGAAGATTGTTGTTTCTCTCTCTAAAACAAAAAATTCATCTCTCTAAAAACTTTTGTCCTGCCATCATTCTCTCTCTAAAAGATCTGGGATTAGTGTTGTTGAGATCACTTTTAGATCTGGAATTAGTGTTTCTTGGAATCTTGAAGGTAGATAGATATTTGAATTCTGAAATGAGATATCTTCTTCTTGTTCTTCTTCACGTTTGTGGGGTGGGGGAGGAAAGAGAAAGAGGTAAGAGAAAGAGAAAGAGTTGGTGATTTGATGGTATTGCATATGGAAGTGGAGTGAGTTATTTTCAATGGTCAAAAAGCCCCTTTTTCACTACCTAAAATGCCCTTCCACTTGTACTAATGTGTATTATAAGATTTCTTTTAAATCTAATTCTTGCCAAAATGAAGAGAGCCATTGATCAAGTTAGATGAAAGATAATCAATGGATGACATTGGGTTTCCAGAGTTTTGTCAAAAAGATAGAGTTTTCCATATAACCATGCCATATATATATATATATATATAACTTTATACTTTTTATTAATAAATTTACAAGTTTACGAGATACCTTTATAATTTTTATTAATAAATTTAAAAGTTTAGGAACCATATGTAAACTAGTGAAAGATAGAGGGGGTTAAATGTTAAAATACCTAAACTTAAATGTTAAAATAGGTTTATAATTAAAATTTTGGCTTTAAACCATGGGCCATGTTTCAAAAATTGGGTTTTTTGGGTCAAAAAACATGGGCCCGATTAGTCCGATTTTTACCGATTTTTACCGATTTTGACCGATTTTGTCCGACTTTTACTGACTTTGACCGATTTTGACCATAACCGATTTTTTTGACCGACTAGCTTAAATTTAGGCAGTAACCCACCGACTAGCGCCTAGGCGCCGATTAATCGGCCGCCTAGGCCGATTTCTGCAACATTGTACGCAACATATATAAAGGTTAGAAAATGTCCTTTATACCCTTGTGTTGAGGCTATACGAAGCCAAATACAAGGGTAGTTGTGTCATTTTTGTTTCATACGCTGCGTAGGGATCTATACGCAGCGTATATAAAGCTCCATTTTTGTATTTTTTTTTTGTGTATTCCTTTGTTTATTTATAAAAAAAAGGAAAATTAATTGTGTGTATTTTGGGGTATTTCCATGTTTATTTATAAAAAAACAATATTATTGGTAAATAATACAAATATAAATTATAAAAATTAAAAATAATACAAATCTTATGAATTATAAAAAGTAAAAATAATACAAATATTATGAATTACAAGACCTACAGGGAACCTATACGAGACTTATATTATACACTATACGATACGATATAACAACCGTATAGGCCTATAGGTGTGGTTTAGGTCCCATATTGACCTCGTATAAGCCTATAAGTGTGATATCGTATCGTATAGGTGTGGTTTAGGTCCCGTATTGACCTCGTATAAGCCTATAAGTGTGAGAACGTATCGTATAGGTGTAGTATAGGTCACGTATTGACCTCGTATAAGCCTATAAGTGTGATATCGTATCGTATAGCGTAGTATATGTCACGTATTGACCTCGTATAAGCCTATAAGTGTGATATCGTATCGTATAGCGTAGTATATGTCCCGTATAGGCCTATAGGTGTGGTTTAGGTCCCGTATAGGCCTATATGCATATACAAGACCTATAGGAAACCTATACTAGACTTATACTGCACTATACGATACGATACGATACGATACGATACTATACGATACGATATAACACCCGTATAGGCCTATAGGTGTGGTTTAGGTCCCGTATAGGCTTTTATGCAAATACAAAGACCTATAGAATGTGACAACCGTAAAAAATCCAGGTATCCGTACAATTGATTAACCATGATTAGTGCATAATGACTGTACTGAATTACAATTAACTACTTTCTGATTACTGCATCATGCTTACATGTGCATCACATATTGCATAATGTCACATCATTATTACATGCAAACCATATTGACATAAATGATGCACAAAGCACAGTTAGCACAGAACTTAGAAAAATGCTGACGAAGTTCAGTACATAGACAGACAGTGTTCTGAGACCCAGTATGGGCCAGAGACGTACTATACTAGTATGGTGTGTAGGGAAGTAAGGATCACAAAACTGCATTCCTAGGTGATAGTTTAAGTGCCGGAAAGTGCCTAAAACTCACCCAAAGTGCTGAATTCAGCATAATTCAGCAAAAATCAGCATTTTAACAAGCTAGTAACATGTAAAAATATGACTAAATGGTTCTGAATGCTTTCCTAAGTGTCAGGAATTAAAAGTGTCACGAAAGGGTACATAAAGAACACTAAACGGTATAGTTTAGCACTTTAACGAACCAGTATCTAACCGAACAACCGGACACTGCCCGAAACATCAAAATTACACTAGAAGCATTGTTTTAACATTACTGAGCTAGTTATGTTCCCCGAACATCATAACACATCATACAAAATATCTACTAACTAAAACACTTAACTTATAATTGAAATCTAACCAAATTCTCTAACTTACCATCACCACCGAACTAAACACCCCCCCCCCTTGGAGACGGTTTGGATGGGTGGACCCACCCATGATTTATTGCAATTGTTTAATAGATCTTGATTGGTACTTTGGAAACATAATGCACAATGGATAATCACTTGTTGGAAGTTTATTTAAATTAACCACAAGATTACAAACTCCTCATTTCACAAACACACCAACACTTTCATCTCTCTCCCTCTTTCCCCTTGTCACGGCCGTGAGCCACCACCCCCACCACCATAATTCTCACCTCTAGTTCATCCATTCCCTACTCATCACAAGGTGTAAGAAGGTATACAAGTAAGCTTGGAGCTCTTGGAGATTGAAGGACCTCTTTCATTTGCTTTTATCCATCACATTTATCATCTTCATTAACTTGCGTTCTTCCCTAGCCTTGAGCTAGTAGTAAGCACACTCTCCTCTTTATTTTGCATTATGTTTAAGTGGTTAAAAGAAGATACTAGTTGTTAATCTCAAAGAACATCAAGAACCTTGAACTTAAAACTTTAACATAAGCTTAAAACCATAAGAATACATGTTGATAAGTGTTGTTTTGCTTCTTGATGGTTGATTATTTGTGTTTATAATGTAAGACATCATATGAAACTTACTAGATTGTGATTAAACACATGATCTAGCAAGTTGAAGTGATGATCTTGTGAAAGACCAAGATGATCATACTTTATGTTTCTCATGAACTTGAAAGTAAAGATGATTTTATGTATAATGAGTTATGAAGCATGTTAGAAGTCTTGTATAAAAGTGATTTTAAACATAGTTTTCTCAAGTAACCAAGTTCATTTGCAAGATTTACAAAATCATGGATTTTAAAGAAACTAACCATGTTTTTGGTGGTGAATCAAGTATAGAAATACATTGTTAACAAGAAAAATTCAAACGAATGATTTTTAGAAGAATCATCTTGTAAGTTGTAAAAGACTAGATTTTACAAGAATAAGATTTACAAACAAATAACCATATTTTTAAGAGTAACAAGGCTTACTTAACAACATAGTAAGTTACTACAAATTTTTACATGATTTCAAGTTCATGATGTAGTGCAAATTACATGATTTTGGCTCATGGTAAGTCTTGATTGAATTGTTGATGATTGATGATGATTTTAAAAGAAAATGATATGCTTTGTGAGCATGGAAACCTCAATTTTTAAGGGGAAACTATGGCAAAATTTTTGTAAAAATTAAATGCTTAGAAAAATATTTTTAAACAAGTATTTACAAGTATATTTTTTTTACCATGATTTCATACAAATTTTGCCATGATTTTATTACAAAAAATATAAATATTGGAGGTTGGTTTTTGTAAATAAAAAGGACTAAATATGTATTTAACAGATATATATTTAGAAGACACATGTGTGTGATTATTTGTATACTCCGTGTATTAGGTATATTATTTTAGGACTTGAAATAATAAAACTTAACAAAATACCAAGAAATTACAATCCAAAATATTACCAAAAATCTCATGGAATAAATATACAAGTTACACACATAATATTGGGAAACCGAACGAAAGAATGTAACTTACAAAATATTCCGAAAAATACATTTATAAATATGTTTTTGGTAAATAATATTTTGGACACAAGAAATGAAAATATGATTTTTATGATTAACACAAAAGTTATATCATATTTTGACAAGAAGGAAATATATAATTTTTGGCAATTAAAAATATATATGTTTTCTTGGAATTACTAGGAAATATAATATTTTTGGAAAAAAAATATATATTTTCTTGGATAAACTTGAAATACATTATTTTTGGATAAAAATAAGTTTATATATATTTTCTAAAGTTAGACTTGAAAATATATTATTTTGGAACTACATATATTTTTGCCTAAGAGAAAATTTATAAATAATTTTCTAAGTAATACTTCTTAAGAATATATATATTTTGGAAGTATATAAATATTGGTGGACTTTTATTAAATAATATTCCGGAAAGTGTAACACAAAAATTAAGTATAAGAATACTTAACAATTACAAGAAAACACGTATTCTCGTACGTATAAATCCACATCGGAATACGACACCGATACATGGAAAAAATATACAAATACAAATATACCCACCCTTGGGAAGGAAATACAAGTATAAATACTTGAGAAGTATTGTTACAAAATATTGTTTAACGATTATTCCAAAAAGTAACAAATATAATTTAAGTTAAAATATTTATTATTTTAACAAGTAATTATAACTTGGAATAATATCGAAGTCATAAAAGAGACGTAACTCAAAAACATTAATACTAAGACAAGGCACGACCCGTCCGTCTAATAGACGTTAGTACCTTGTAGGTAGTCGTGTTTGCTGAAGGGATTTGAGTTAAAATTGTTGAAGACGCGAGACAGTGAGTTCATGTCCCCCTTTTCTTTTAACTGTTTTCAGTTTTATAACTTTGGGGGTGAAATACATGTTACAATTGTTTACAAACATTTTATACATGGTATGGTTAGCTAAGGAAGGTTACTTCTTGATCATGTGAGTGGTGGGTACAACACTTAAGGCCATTAATCCTCGTCGTAGGACCGAGGGACATGAGTGATAGATCTATTTGGGTGTAGCGAGCCCACACCCATGAGGACCAGGGTGGCCCATGAGGTGACTATGTCCACATACTGAAGCCGTGGAAAAATCCGCTAGGTTTGAGTTTTCCTGCATCACTTCACACATACCATTGGCCTTGCAAACCATTGGTGATCTGTTTTTCCTTATTGCTCTCATACCAGGATTTACATACATACAGACATACTTTAAAGGTTATTCACAAACACAAACAAACACATGAACTCGCTCAACTTTTGTTGATGTTTTCAAATTACATGTATTTCAGGGAATTAAGTGGATCTGGCAGGTGTTTGCATGTTCCAAGCTGCGTTATGAATAAAAGATGTCATCCGAAGTCATTAGGGTTTAGGAGATGTATCTTAATCCTGGTCGAGATACATGGTTCTAAACTCGGTTTTATTTAAGGTCTTTTCTCGAGTCTTCGTGAACTCTTTAAAACATGTTGTGGTTTGTAATTTAAATTTGGAGTCTACGTTTCAGACAATTATGTTGTGGTATTTTCAAACTTAATTTATGGATGAACATCTCTGGTTTTAATCATATAGTTGTTATTATGATTGAATGCGATGGTATTAAGAAAGTCACACCATAATCACGCTTCCGCAATATTCATGGTGTGACAGCTTGGTGTCAGAGCTTCGATTGTAGCGAACTAGGATTCATTCTCGAGTCTAGACTACAATCATTAGGGCTCTCACGAAAATGATTTACAAACATGTTTTCATTGCATGCACGAAACGCCCAGATCCAGGAAGACAAACATTTTTACAAACAAAAGACATGAAACACATTTCAAGGAATTCATTTATAGTTCAGTCTGAGAGACTAGGTAGTTCAGTCTGAGAGACTGGGTAGTTCAGTCTGAGAGGCTGGGTAGTTAGTCTGAGAGACTAGTTGGGACAGTCTGAGAGACTGGGGAGTTTAGTCTCAGAGACTAAGTAGTTCAGTCTAAGAGGCTGAGTGGGATAGTCTGGAAAGACTAGGATGGATACATGCATACATTGTTATTGATTACATGCTTATTGATGATTGTTGATATATGTGCATATGTTGTGATTGTTTTGTTACAAACACTATGTCCTCATCTGAGAGTGGACTGTCAGATACTGTCGACCCCATGGCCATTGTTTCGGACGATGAGATTGTCCCAGACCCTGAGATTTTTACCTCCGACACTGAGAGTGACCCGGAGATGATGTCGGATGATAACGATGATTTCCAGCCTTTTGCACTACCCGATTTTGGTGACAATGTACCGCATGCTGATGGTTTACCCGACAAGGATCCCTTTCTTATTCCTATTCCTGACCAGGACCATCTCATCCTCGGACATCCCAATGATGAGCATGCTGTGGTTCCGATCCTCGCCCCTTTGCCTCTTGCTGCCTTTCCTCTCGAGGATTTGCCTTTTGATGACTTGTCTGATGATGATGTCGATCTTTTCATTGATGGTCCCCCTGATGCTGCCCAGGGTGATGGAGTTCCAGCTGATGATGTCATTGTTGTTCCACTCGTTGAGATTCCTATCGTTGAGGTTTCATCTGATCATTCTGTTCCAGATTCTTTCGAGTCTGTGTCTTCTTCCACTTTGCATGCACTGGGATTGCAGTGTTACCCCACAGATTCTGATACTGACACTGCCCTGTCTGTTGCACCTGTTATTCCACATGACTTTGATCATGACGTTGAGCCTGGACATGAGATTGACTTTGTTCCCGACGATCAGCCTTTTGATGCACCCGCTGATCTTGAGCCGATACCTGCTGATCCTGAGCAGGCGCTTGCTCCTGAGCCGATGCCAGCACCCGAGCCTATACCTGCTCCTAATCCTCTGCCTGACCATGACCCTGTACCTGTTGGCATACCTGTTGTTGCACCACTTGTACCCAATCAGATTCCTGCACCCGCGGACCCAACTGCTTTTGCTGATCAGATAGACCCCCGTTATGCATTCACCAGCAATGGGTGGATAGAGGATGATGATGATATGCCCCCTTTTGTTGAGCCTGTTACTCCCCCACACATACCTGCACCTGTTGATGTCGCCCCATTTCACCTGATTGTATCCGATGTTCACCGCACTGACCTGCCTATCACATTCTTGCAGGATATCCCTCCACCCCGTCCAGGGGAAGGTCCCTCTAGCCATCGGCCTGGCCATGTTTCACACATGTCAGCCACATTTCCTTACATGCCACAGGCGAGCCACTCATATGGTTTTCACCGAACACTATGCCAGTTTCTGATCCATACCATCCCTCCCACTTTATTGGTTACACGAGGGATGACTTACTCCTGTTATTGCGGCTTCAGCAGGAGATCTTGTGTCGTAGAGTTATGGAGCTTGAGAGGACTCCACGTCCTCCACCTTGTTCATGTCAGTCACCTTTTGTGACTCCACCTGCTCCTCTTATGCCTTATCCAGATTTTGACGTTCGATTTCTTTCCATGGAGCAGCAGATTAGTTATCCGTTGTGTCGCGTTCATGCTCTTGAGGAGGAGTTAGTGCATGTGCACAGTTTACTTTTCGTTCCTCCTCCACCTCCTCCTCCTCCACCATCAGCATAGCCGGTTTTTGGTTTTATGCAGGTAGCCTACTTTTGATGAGAGTATCGCTATTGAGCCTAGCTTACAAAGCCCTTTTGGAGACCACTTTTGTTGATATGACTGTTGTAGATTGATAGACTTTTTGGACAAGGGTAGTGTGACCCTGTAGTCCCTTTTGATGTGATACGATACATTTGTAGAACATGTAGCTGTATTTGTGGTCGATGATTTATACAAGCTCAATCGCAATATTCTCATTATATACATTGTTGAATTATACATTGGTAATATGAATGTGATGTTATGTGCTTACTTGCGTTGATAAATGTTATTGCATACACGTACCACATGCTTATATACATAAGACCTGACCTATACAATCTTCTTTTAGAAGATGCCTCCTCGAAGAGACAACCAGCTGCCCACAACAGAGACTGAGCTACAAGAATGGATTTCACGAGCAATAGCACAACACGAGGCCTTACGCTCTGAACATAGCAGAGGTACCTCGGGAAGCAACCTACCTCATGGTAATGTTTAAGTCACTAAAGACACATTACGTTACATTTGGATATTCCATGTGCGTTCGCTAATGCTTTCTGTGAATGATGTTGTTTGTATAGGCTGTACCTACAAGCAGTTCCTCGACTGCAAGCCTCTGAATTTCAACGGCACCGGGGGTGCTGTAGCTTTCGTTAGATGGGTTGAGAAAACTGATTCTGTGCTAAGAATAAGCAAGTGTGCGCCGGAGCACCAGGTCACCTACATTTCTGGACTGTTCTTAGACAGAGCTCTATCATGGTGGAATCTCCAAGTTCAGACCTTGGGAGAAGAGGCTGCATATGCTATGACATGGGATGAGATGAAGGAACTTATGCGCAAGAAGTACTGTTCAAGGGCTGAGATTCAAAAGTTGGAAACTGAGTTTTGGAACCTCAAGATGGATGGTCCAAAGATTGCTGAATACGTGCAGAGATTTCACGACTTATCTCGCGTCGTTCCTTACATGATTGATCAGGAATTCAAGCGCATTGAGCGTTTTATTTGGGGATTGGCACCCCAAATCATGAGCTTGGTGACGACATCAAAGCCTGCAACGATCACTAAGGCCATTGATCTAAGTGTGGCACTAACTGAAGAAGCGATCAGGTTGAACAAATTTTTGATCTCTGACCAGAAGAAGAATGAGACTCACGTTGAGTCGTCAGGTGAGAACAAAAGGAAATTCTCAAATTTCAAGAAGGGAACCAGTAGTGCCAGCAAGCGTAAAGATACGAACCCACCGGCCGAAGTCAAGACTGGTGTTGAAAACAAAGGAAAAGGATATATGGGCACTCTGCCCAAATGTGATGTGTGCCAGTACCATCATGCCGGCCAGTGCAGGGTTAGGAAATGTGAGTCTTGTAGAAAGAATGGTCATTCGAAGGAGACGTGCTGGGCTGGTACTGGTCGTGGTAATGGTGGTCAGAGAAGTAATGGCAACGGGAATGGAAACAGTAACCGTGGTGGAAATGGGTATGGAAACCGCAACCAAGGAGGAAATGGCGGTAACGGAAACCGTGGTGGTAATGGAAACCCAGCTGGTAATGGAAACCGTGGAGCGAACAACAACCAGGGCGGAAATGGAAATAGAAATGGTCGGGGACCAGGTTGCTTTAACTGTGGAGAGGTTGGGCATTTCAAGCGTGATTGCCCGAGAATAAACCAAGCTCAGGGAAGAGTTTTTAACATCGGAGCTAGGGAAGCTCGTCAGGATCCGAACGTAGTCACTGGTACGTTCCCTATCAACCAACGCTTTGCATCTGTACTGTTTGATACTGGTGCCGATTATAGCTTCGTATCCCTAGAGTTTAAGAATATGCTTGGGTTAGTAGCTAGTAAGCTAGATATTCCGTACTCGATAGAACTAGCTAATGGAAAGCTAGTAGAAGCAAATGAAGTGATTAGAGGTTGTGTAATAGAACTCGGGGAGCATGAGTTTACGCTTGATCTTTTGCCAGTAGAGTTGGGAAGCTTTGACGTGGTAGTTGGAATGGATTGGTTGTCGAGCAACCGAGCGGAGATCGTATGTCACGAGAAGATCATTCGCATTCCGATGGCGAATGGAGAGACGATTGTAGTGCATGGAGAGAAGCATGATACGCCTCTAAGAATTATCAGTTGTTTGAAAGCCCGAAGATGTTTGTAGAAAGGATGTGTTGCCTTCTTGGCACACGTTGTGGACAAAGAAGCCGCTGAGCCAAAGCTGGAAGACATCCCAGTTGTGAAGGAATATCCTGAAGTCTTTCCCGAAGACTTGCCAGGATTGCCGCCTCAACGACAAGTCGAATTCCATATTGACTTGGTTCTAGGCGTTGCGCCTGTGGCCAAGGCACCTTATCGACTTGCGCCTTCAGAAATACAAGAGTTGTCGATGCAACTTCAGGAACTTCTGGATAAGGGATTTATCAGACCAAGCTTCTCGCCTTGGGGAGCCCCAATTTTGTTCGTCAAGAAGAAGGACGGTAGTTTCTGCATGTGTATCGATTACCGAGAGCTAAACAAGTTAACCATCAAGAATCGGTATCCTTTGCCGAGGATTGATGATCTTTTTGATCAACTTCAAGGTTCAAGTTATTACTCCAAGATCGATCTTCGATCAGGTTATCACCAGTTGGGAATTCAAGAAGAGAGCATTCCAAGGACGGCCTTTAGGACTCGATATGGACACTACGAGTTCCTAGTAATGCCGTTCGGTCTGACAAACGCGCCAACAATATTTATGGATTTGATGAATAGAGTTTGCAAGCCATATTTGGATAAATTCGTAATTGTGTTTATCGATGATATTTTGATTTATTCAAGGACGAAGGAAGAGCATGAGCAACACCTTAGAACCGTTTTAGAATTGCTTAAGAAGGAAAAGCTATACACGAAGTTCTCGAAGTGCGAGTTCTAGTTGCGTGAGGTTCAGTTCCTTGGTCACGTAGTAAACGAAGATGGAATTCATGTGGATCCCACTAAGATCGAGGCGATCAAGAATTGGGAGACTCCGAAGACGCCAACCGAGATTCGACAGTTCCTAGGTTTAGCTGGGTACTACCGCTGATTCATTGAGGATTTTTCGAAAATCGCTCAACCGCTGACCTCCCTCACTCAGAAGGATAAGAAGTATGAATGGGGAGATAAACAAGAGGAAGCTTTTCAGTTGCTGAAGAACAAGCTTTGCGATGCACCTATCTTATCCCTACCCGAAGGCACCGACGACTTCGTGGTATATTGTGACGCCTCACATCAGGGATTAGGCTGCGTGCTGATGCAGCGACAGAAGGTTATAGCTTATGCTTCACGCCAGTTGAAGGTTCACGAGAAGAATTACACCACGCATGATTTGGAATTAGGCACAGTGGTGTTTGCATTAAAGATTTGGCGACATTATTTGTATGGCACCCGATGCACGATCTTTACTGATCACAAGAACCTACAACATATATTCGTTCAGAAGGAGCTTAATATGAGACAGCGACAATGGGTTGAGCTGTTAAATGATTAGGATTGCGAAATCAAGTATCACCCAGGAAAGGCGAATGTGGTGGCAGACGCCTTGAGTCGGAAAGAAAGAATCAAGCCCATAAGGGTTAGGGCTTTGGAAATGATTATACAGACAGACCTCTCGTTGCGCATTCGTGCTGCGCAGAGAGAAGCTCTTAAAGAGGAGAATCTTGAGGATGAATATCTCTGTGGGATGGAGAAGCAGTTGATACCCAACAAGGAAGGAACATTGTGTTTCATGGGAAGAATTTGAGTTCCCCTCTTTTGTGGTCTTAGAGTCGTGATTTTTGATGAAGCACATAAATCAAGGTACTCGATCCACCCCGGATCGGATAAGATGTACCAAGATTTGAAGGATTTCTACTGGTGGCCAAGACTAAAAGGCGATGTTGCAACATATGTTGGAAAATGTTTGACTTGTGCCAAGGTAAAAGCCGAGTATCAGAAACCTTCAGGTCTTCTGCAACAACCTGAAATACCCATGTGGAAATGGGAGCAGATTTCAATGGATTTGATAACGAAGTTACCAAAGACACCCAGAGGTCATGACACGATTTGGGTAATCGTAGACCGTCTGACAAAATCTGCACACTTTTTGGCGATCAAAGAAAAAGATAACACAGGTAAGCTAGCCGAGCTGTACCTCAGAGAGATAGTTTCACGACATGGAGTGCCTCTCTCGATTATTTCCGATAGAGATGGAAGGTTTGTGTCAAGGATTTGGCAATCTTTCCAAGAAGCGTTTGGTTCTCAACTGAATTTGAGTACTGCATTTCACCCACAGACAGATGGCCAGAGCGAACGAACGATTCAAACGCTAGAAGATATGTTACGAGCTTGCGTAATGGACTTGGGTGGCATTTGGGACACTCACCTACCTTTGGTAGAATTCTCGTATAACAACAGCTACCATGCGATCATTCAAGCTGCACCGTTTGAAGCTCTCTACGGACGCAAGTGTCAATCACCGTTATGCTGGTCAGATGCGGGTGATAGACAGCTTGTTGGTCCCGAATTGGTTCAAGAGACGACAGATAAGATCATACAGATCCGAGAACACATTAAGGCAGCTCGTGATCGACAAAAGAGCTATGCGGACCAAAGAAGGAAACCTTTGGAGTTTGAAGTGGGAGATATGGTTTTACTAAAAGTCTCACCTTGGAAAGGTGTAGTACGCTTTGGGAAGCGTGGAAAGTTAAACCCACGATATATTGGACCGTTCAAAATCCTGGAGAGGATTGGTCTTGTAGCCTACAAGTTGGATCTACCCGCGGAACTGAATGGAGTTCATGATACATTTCATGTATCTAATCTGAAAAAGAGTCCATCTCAAGAAACAGTTGTCATTCCTGCCGATGAAGTTCACATTGACGACACACTCCACTTTACCGAAGAACCTGTTGAGGTTACTGATTGGAAGGTTAACAAGACACGTAGGAGCAGTGTTAAACTCGTCAAGGTTCGATGGAACGCGTGACACGGCCCAGAGTTCACTTGGGAGCGTGAGGACCACATGAAAGCAAAATACCCGTGTTTGTTCCCCAACTCCACTACAGCTAGTAGCAGAACTAAAATTCCGGGACGAAATTTTCTTAAGAGGGGGAGAATGTGACAACCGTAAAAAATCCAGGTATACGTACAATTGATTAACCATGATTAGTGCCTAATGACTGTGCTGAATTACAATTAACTACTTTCTGATTACTGCATCATGCTTACATGTGCATCACATATTGCATAATGTCACATCATTATTACATGCAAACCATATTGAAATAAATGATGCACAATGCATAGTTAGCTCAGTTAGCGGATAACTCAGAAAAATGCTGACGAAGTTCAGTACATAGACAAACAGTGTTTTGAGACCCAGTATGGGCCAGAGACTAAGTACTACACTAGTATGGTGTGTAGGGAAGTAAGGACCACAAAACTGCATTCCTAAGTGATAGTTTAAGTGCCGGAAAGTGCCTAAAACTCACCCAAAGTGCTGAATTCAACATAATTCAGCAAAAATCAGCATTTTAACAAGCTAGTAACATGCAAAAATATGACTAAATGGTCCTGAATGCTTTCCTAAGTGTCAGGAATTAAAAGTGTCACAAAATGGTACATAAAGAACACTAAACGGTATAGTTTAGCACTTTAACGAACCAGTATCTAACCGAACAACCGGACACTACCCGAAACATCAAAATTACACTAGAAGCATTGTTTTAACATTACTGAGCTAGTTACGATCCCCGAACATCATAACACATCATACAAAATATCTAGTAACTAAAACACTTAACTTATACTTGAAATCTAACCAAATTCTCTAACTTACCATCACCACCCAACTAAACACCCCCCCCCCCCCTTGGAAACGGTTTGGATGGGTGGACCCACCCATGATTTTATGCAATTGTTTAATAGATCTTGATTGGTACTTTGGAAACATAATGCACAATGGATAATCACTTGTTGGAAGTTTATTTAAATTAACCACAAGATCACAAACTCCTCATTTCACAAACACACCAACACTTTCATCTCTCTCCCTCCTTCCCCTTGTCACGGCAGTGAGCCACCACCCCCACCCCCACCACCATCATTCTCACCTCTAGTTCATCCATTCCCTACTCATCACAAGGTGTAAGAAGGTATACAAGTAAGCTTGGAGCTCTTGGAGATTGAAGGACCTCTTTCATTTGCATTTATCCATCATATTTATCATCTTCATTAACTTGCGTTCTTCCCTAGCCATGAGCTAGTAGTAAGCACACTCTACTCTTCATTTTGCATCATGTTTAAGTGGTTAAAAGAAGATACTAGTTGTTAATCTCAAAGAACATCAAGAACCTTGAACTTAAAACTTTAACATAAGCTTAAAACCATAAGAATACATGTTGATAAGTGTTGTTTTGCTTCTTGATGGTTGATTATTTGTGTTTATAATGTAAGACATCATATGAAACTTACTAGATTGTGATTAAACACATGATCTAGCAAGTTGAAGTGATGATCTTGTGAAAGACCAAGATGATCATACTTTATGTTTCTCATGAACTTGAAAGTAAACATGATTTTATGTATAATGAGTTATGAAGCATGTTAGAAGTCTTGTATAAAAGTGATTTTAAACATAGTTTTCTCAAGTAACCAAGTTCATTTGCAAGATTTACAAAATCATGGATTTTAAAGAAACTAACCATGTTTTTGGTGGTGAATCAAGTATAGAAATACATTGTTAACAAGAAAAATTCAAACGAATGATTTTTAGAAGAATCATCTTGTAAGTTGTAAAAGACTAGATTTTACAATAATAAGATTTACAAACAAATAACCATATTTTTAAGAGTAACAAGGCTTACTTAGCAACATACTAAGTTACTACAAATTTTTACAAGATTTCAAGTTCATGATGTAGTGCAAATTACATGATTTTGGCTCATGGTAAGTCTTGATGGAATTGTTGATGATTGATGATGATTTTAAAAGAAAATGATATGCTGTGGGAGCATGGAAACCTCTATTTTTAAGGGGAAACTATGGCAAAATTTTTGTAAAAATTAAATGCTTAGAAAAATATTTTTAAACAAGTATTTACAAGTATATTTTTTTTAGCATGATTTCATACAAAGTTTGCCATGATTTTATTACAAAAAGTATAAATATTGGAGGTAGGTTTTTGTAAATAAAAAGGACTAAATATGTATTTGAAAGATATATATTTAGAAGACACATGTGTGTGATTATTTGTATACTCCGTGTATTAGGTATATTATTTTAGGACTTGAAATAATAAAACTTAACAAAATACCAAGAAATTACAATCCAAAATATTACCAAAAATCTCATGGAATAAATATACAAGTTACACACGTAATATTGGGAAACCGAACAAAAGAATGTAACTTACCAAAAATATTATGGAAAATACATTTATAAATATGTTTTTGGTAAATAATATTATGGACACAAGAAATGAAAATATGATTTTTATGATTAACACAAAAGTTATATCATATTTTTACAAGAAGGAAATATATAATTTTTGGCAATTAAAAATATATATGTTTTCTTGGAATTACTAGGAAATATAATATTTTTTGGAAAAATATATATTTTCTTGGATAAACTTGAAATACATTATTTTTGGATAAAAATAAGTTTATATATATTTTCTAAAGTTAGACTTGAAAATATATTATTTTGGAACTACAAATATTTTTGCCTAAGAGGAAAATTATAAATAATTTTCTAAGTAATACTTCTTAAGAATATATATATTTTGGAAGTATATAAATATTGGTGGACTTTTATTAAATAATATTCTGGAAAGTGTAACACAAAAATTAAGTATAAGAATACTTAACAATTACAAGAAAACACGTATTCTCGTACGTATAAATCCACACCGGAATACGACACCGATACATGGCAAAAATATACAAATACAAATATACCCACCCTTGGGAAGGAAATACAAGTATAAATACTTGAGAAGTATTGTTACAAAATATTGTTTAACGATTATTCCAAAAAGTAACAAATATAATTTAAGTTAAAATATTTATTATTTTAACAAGTAGTTATAACTTGGAATAATATCGAAGACATAAAAGAGACGTAACTCAAAAACATTAATACTAAGACAAGGCACGACCTGTCCGTCTAATAGACGTTAGTACCTTGTAGGTAGTCGTGTTTGCTGAAGGGATTTGAGTTACAATTGTTGAAGACGCGAGACAGTGAGTTCATGTCCCCCTTTTCTTTACACTGTTTTCAGTTTTATAATTTCGGGGGTGAAATACATGTTACAATTGTTTACAAACGTTTTATACATGGTATGGTTAGCTAAGGAAGGTTACTGCTTGATCATGTGAGTGGTAGGTACAACACTTAAGGCCATTAATCCTCGTCGTAGGACCGAGGGACATGAGTGATAGATCTATTTAGGTGTAGCGAGCCCACACCCATGAGGACCAGGGTGGCCCATGAGGTGACTATGTCCACATACTGAAGCCGTGGCAAAATCCGTTAGGTTTGAGTTTTCCTGCATCACTTCACACATACCATTGGCCTTGCAAACCATTGGTGATCTGTTTTTCCATATTGCTCTCATACCAGGATTTACATACATACAGACATACTTTAAAGGTTATTCATACACACAAACAAACACGTGAACTCGCTCAACTTTTGTTGATGTTTTAAAATTACATGTATTTCAGGGAATCAAGTGGATCTGGCGGGTGTTTGCATGTTCCAAGTTGCGTGATGAATAAAAGATGTCATCCGAAGTCATTAGGGTTTAGGAGATGTATCTTAATCCTGGTTGAGATACATGGTTCTAAACTCGGTTTTATTTAAGGTCTTTTGTTGAGTCTTCGTGAACTCTTTAAAACATGTTGTGGTTTGTAATTTAAATTTGGAGTCTACGTTTCAGACAATTATGTTGTGGTATTTTCAAACTTAATTTATGGATGAACATCTCTGGTTTTAATCATATAGTTGTTGTTATGATTGAATGCGATGGTATTAAGAAAGTCACACCATAATCACGCTTCCGCAATATTCAGGGTGTGACATAGAAAACCTATACGAGACTTATACAACACTATACGATATGATACGATACTATACGATACGAATAACACCCGTATAGGCGTATAGGTGTGGTTTAGGTCCCGTATAGGCCTATATGCATATACAAAGACCTATAGGATACCTATATGAGACTTATACTACACTATACGATACGATACGATATGATACTATACGATACGATATAACACCCGTATTGGCCTATAGGTGTGGTTTAGGTCTTGTATCTGCCTATAGGTCTATACGGGACATATACTACGCTATACGATACGATATCACACTTATAGGCTTATACGAGGTCAATACGTGACATATACTACGCTATACGATATGATATCACACTTATAGTCTTATACGAGGTCAATACATGACCTATACTACACCAATACGATTCGATGTAACTTTTTTTTTATAAAATTTACTAAAACCAATAATGTATAAATGTTTATAAAAAAAACCTTTATATACGCTGCGTATAGGTCTATACGCAACGTATATAAATGGTCAAAAAGACCATTTACCCCTTCATTTGGGGCTATACGAAGCCAAATGCAAGGGTAAAATTGTCTTTTTTACACTTTATATACGCGGCGTATGGGTCTATACGTAGTGTATAGTGGGAAAGACCATTTCACCCCTGCATTTGGGGCTATACGCAGCTATATGCAAGGGTAAAATTGTCTTTTTGACCCTTTATATACGCTGCGTATAGACCTATACGCAGCGTATATAAAGGGTAATTTTTATTTTTAACCCCAAACCTGTGGTAAAAATATATTTTTTTGACCCTTTATATACGCTGCGTATAGGCCTATACGTAGCGTATATAAAGGGTGAATTAAAAAAAAACATTTTTAAGTATCGTATCGTAGAGTATAAGTCTCGTATAAACCTCGTATAAGTCTCATATAGGTCTTGTATCTGCCTATAGGCCTATACGGGACCTATACTATAGTGTCGTATCGTATTGCATCGTATCGTATTCGTATAGTGTATAGTATAAGTCTCGTATAAGCCGCATATAAGTCTCATATAGGTCATGTATATGCCTATAGGCCTACACGGGACCTAAACCACACCAATAGGCCTATACGGGACCTAAACCACACCTATAGGCCTATACGGGTGTTATATCGTATCGTATAGTATAGTATCGTGTTGCATCGTATCGTATCGTATCGTATAGTGTATAGTATGTGACAACTGGCACCAAACCGGTAATTTCCGTACAATTTAATTAATACTTGATAACTGCAATTATGAGCTTAAATGTCAACATTGTCTGATTACATGCTATACTTGTGAATTCATGCACGTTTTATAATACAAATATTGCTTTATGCATTAATGATAGCGTTGCGTCAGAAATACTAGTAAACTCACCGGTAAGACACACTGTGTCAAAATTTCTGTAGAAGGCAGTCAGACAATAGAATTGGGGCCCAACAGTAGGCCCAACGTCAAAAATACATTAAAACACAAGAATGTATACAAGGGTTAACATATAGACTTTCCGGAAGCTAGAATATGCACTAAAAAGCACCCGAAACACACTTTAAATGCAGAATTCTGCACAAATCAGCTATAATCAGCTTTTTAACACATAAATATCATGCAGAATTCATGTTTTATTATCCAGAATACCCTCCTAAGTGTCGGGAATTGAAAGGGTCACAAAAAGATACTTAAAGGACACTAAACGGTGCAATTTAGCACTTTAACGAACCGGTATCTAACCAAACAACCGGACATTACCCGAAACATCAAAATATTACTAGAATCATTGTTTTAATGTTTCTGAGCTAGTTATGATTCCCGAATACCATAACACCTCTTATAACATAATAACACATTAAATCCCTAAACTTTACACTTGAAATCTTACTTATTTATGTAATTAGGGATTGAAATTTACACTTTACCCCCCCCCCCTTTTAATATGGACGGTCATGGGGTGGCCCCCATCGAAATCTTTACTAAATCCTTGATTCCCTTGGATCCTATATAATCTCTAAAGATTATAGTCTAAGATTTGTATTGTACTATTAAGAACACATTACACTTTGGACAATAACATTGAATCGTTATAAGTAGATATGAAGGTTCATTCTCACACCACACTTCTTCTTCCCCTTGCCCCCACCTTCGGCCGAGAATCAACAACAACACCACCACCACCACCTTCATCTCACTTCCATACAATCTACATACACTCAAAGGTGTAAGAAGGTGCCTTATGAAGCTTGGTGCTCTTGGAGATTGAAGGACCTTCTTCATTTGCTATTAACCAACCCATTTATCATCTTCAACATCAAGTGTTCTTCCCTAGCCTTGTGCTAGTAGTAAGACCCTTATGATCCCTTGTTATTTCATATTTAGTTGGTTAAAAGATGATAAACAATGTTAATCACAAGAACACAAAAGAACATGATCATGATACTTTAACATAAGCTTAAATACATAAGAATACATGTGAATGATGATGATTTGCTTCTTGATGAATGATTATTAGTGTTAGTGATGTTAGAACCTACTAGATTGTGATTAAACACATGATCTAGTAAGTTAAGGTGGTGATCTTGTGAAAGACCAAGATCATCATACTTTATGTCTTCATGAACTTGAATGATGAAAGTGGTTTTCATATGTAAGGATGATTTAAACAAAATACAAATCTTGTAAATAGATGATTACAAAAATATTTTTCCCAAGAAACCAAGTTTATTTACAAGATTTACAAAGTCATGGTTTCTAAGTAAACTAATCATATTTTTAGTATTTAAACAAGACTAGGAACATGATTGTAACAAGAAAAATACAAAATAAATATTTTTAGAAAAATCATCTTACAAGTTGTAAATGACTAAATCTTTTAATAAAGTGATTTACAAACAAATAACCATGTTTTTAAGGATAACTAAACCTACTAAATAACATGGTAAGTTACTACAAGTTTTTACAAAAACTTCAAGTTCATTGTGTAGTGTGATTTACATGATCTTGGCTTATGGTAAGTCTTGATTGTGTTATTGATGATTGATGATGATTTTAAAGGAAAATAAACACATGTTTTGAAAACATGGGAAACCTCCATTTATAGGGGAAACCATGTCAAAATTTCTATAAAATTTTGACACTTAGAAAAATATAAGTTTTGGTGAAACTTATTCCCTAAAAATTTACCTAAAAATATTTACCAAGGTTTCCCTAATTTTTATAACTTCAAGTTAAGAAATGATGATTTCTTCAAGATAAAAATTGATATTAAGTATGTATATTTTTGAAGAAAATATATATATTGATCACCAAATTTTGTGCTATGTGTATGTAGTATGTATTATATGTAATAGTGTATTAGGACTTGAAAATACACTAAATACTCCTAAGGAGTAAAAATACAAAATACACATACAACATGCATAGACAAACACAAGAGATTATGTTTATGAAAATATAGTTCTTAATAGATTATGTAACTTGGACGAGTTACGAACTAAGCTGAAATTTTGGACGAAAATACATAACTCGGGTGAAAAATATAAGATACTTATATTGATTTTTGAGAAAATAATATAAGTAAGATACATAGTTAAAAATATAAATTATTTTTAACACACAAAGAACATATACATAAAAGATGGTGACTTGTACTTGTGCGATACAAGTCTAGTGACTAACGTTAATAAAACACGTATAGGTCACGACGCTATATAAGCAAACCCGGTGAAGTTTACGGCGCAAGAAACACAAAGTTGTGAGTTCATGTCCCCACTTTTAATCTTTTACATGCTTTTTAAACTTGGGGAAAATACATGTTTTATGGTATGATTGATACAAAAACTGAGGAATGATACTTTAAATCGTGTCACGAATAGGGTACCAGAAGCACCATTAATCGTGTACATACTAAGACCGCATAACAAAAGGTTAGATATAATGGGTTTTCGGGCAGCCACACTCTTGGTGATAACTAGTACCAAGCAGTGCTTTTGTGTCTCAGTCGTGAATCGACAACTAGAAAAATGCCTATGGTTTGGATGCTTCCTATGTCGTGTCACATGTTAATGGCTTTGCAACCCATTAACAATCTCGATACTTACAGAAATACTTGATTTATACAAATTACATACCATGTTTTCATACAAAGTATACAAACGTTCAATACAAAAACTGCATGAATTCACACCAACATTATGTTGACGATTTTCCAAAAACTCACATGTATTTCAGGTAACTAAAGTGGATGTGTGCACGGCCTTACTCTTGCTCGTGGATGTTGGTTATGTTTACTTTTGAATAAAGTTGTAAACGTTTCAGACAAAATGCTGTCTTGTGATGTAAACACTTAAACTATGATTTCAGTTATGTAATGTTTGGCATTTGGAGTTATTTTTACGAGCATGTAGTATGTTTACTAATCGTATGCAATGAAAACCTTTCATGATCACACCTCGTGCTTCCGCCTTAGAAAGGGGTGTGACAGATTGGTATCAGAGCTGCGATTGTAGTGAACCAGGATTCCTTCTCGAGTCTAGACTACAATCTTTAGGATCCTTTCACGAAAACAATTTTTCAAAGAGTTTTCATTGCATAAAACTTTTCGCGACATCCACTACCTGAAACTGTTTTCAAAGAGTCAAGTAAGGACACTACGAAACTTAGGGTGCACTGGAGTAGCACTTGTATTTGACTAAGAATTACTTGCGATTATGTGTGATAATTAATATATACATATACTAGAAATAGAATATCTCAGGTACTCGAGACTTTACCTGAAAACAATGGCCTATCTGAAGGAAGTGATACGAGGATGAAACGAACTATGTGGACTGTGCAAGGGCTTACGTAATTATGGATGCATACATAATTATGGAATTCAGTGCACAAAAACCACAGCAAGTCTTGTCACGTATCATAAGAGATTCCTTCAAATACAACAGAAGGTCAAACGTGAACACCCTTCCCCCAGCCTATTAAATACTCTTTTGGGAGTAATGATTTAGGGTATAAAGAAAAGAACCGCCAATGTGAAGTAAGATATTTTGTCCTTTACATATATTAAACTTGTACTTTGGGGAGATGTAACCCTTATGAATTCTGTTTTCTTCGCAAACAATAACGTAACAAGTTGCCCTGATATGTGTAAAGACTTGGTGAATATCTTATGACACATCAGTATTTATCTATTTATGCATGCTTGTTGCTGTATGAATTGGTTTATACGTTTGGTGGATTGTTTGATGTCACTTATGTGGTATATGCCTGTGTGTATATATACTACTACTGCCTTGTATGACGATATCAAACAAATGTCTAACCCTGTTGTGTTATGTTCCGACAGAACATGGCACCTAGGAGAGCTGTGACCAATCAGGATTCCGATCAACCCCCTCCTCCTCTCCTGCCGAGGACCGCTGAAGAACTGAACGCCCTACTGGAGGAAAGGATCTCCGCAGCTATCGCCCAATACGAGGCGAACCGCACCGAACAAAGTGGAGGACCAAGCTATGCTAGACGTAATGGGCAGGGAGATACATCTGGAGGAAACACAGCTCAAGGCTGCACTTTCAAGCAGTTTCTCGACTGCAAGCCGCTGAACTACGACGGCACTGGAGGTGGAGTGGCGTTTGTACACTGGACGGAGAAGACTGATGCCACTATCCGTATGAGCAAGTGTGTCACGGATCAGCAAGTCACTTTTGCTACGGGGTTGTTTGTTGATGAAGCTTTGACTTGGTGGAATTTGCAAGTCCAGACTCTGGGTGATGATGCTGCGTACGGCATGACATGGGATGAGCTAAAGGAACGTACGAGAAAAAAGTATTGCTCACGTGCTGAACTCAAAAGGTTGGAGACTGAGTTCTGGCACTTGACCATGGAAGGTGCTGACATTACTAGTTATACCCGAAGGTTCCACAATTTGTCGAGAGTGATCCCTTACATGGTGACTCCCGAATTTAAGCGCGTTGAACGCTACATCTGGGGATTGGCTCCAGAGTTTCGCAGGATGGTAACTTCGGCTAAACCTGCAACGATCACTCAGGCTGTAACTCTGGCTGTCAGCCTTACTGAAGATGCTGTCCGTATGAAGAAGTTGTCATTGAACCCAACCGAAAAGACCGAGACGCATGCTGACTCGTCTGGTGACAAGAAGAGGAAGCATTCGAACCTGAATCAAGTGACACATAACAACAAGGGTTCCAACAACATGAAGCGCGACCCCAACCCGCCTCAGGAGGATAAAACTCTTGCAACCATGAATGACGTTCCTGCCAAAAGATACCTGGGCACTCTGCCCACCTGCAACCAGTGCAAGCGTCATCACGAAGGAGTTTGTCGCATTCCAAAATGCGAAAAGTGTGGAAAATTGGGTCACCATACTGAGGACTGTTGGGGAAATAGGAACGGGAACGGAAACCACAACGGTGCTGGTAATAGAAACGGTGGTGCAAATGGCAATGGCAATGGTAACCAGAATGGTAATGGAGCTGAGCAGAACCAAGGATGCTTTGGTTGTGGAAGCAAGGATCATTTCATGAAGGATTGCTCAAGGGGGAATGATGCTCAGGCTCGAGCATTTGTGATTGGAACAAGGAACGCACGCGAGGACCCTAATGTGGTCACCGGTACGTTTCTCGTTAACAATCACTTTGCATCCATATTATTTGACACTGGTGCCGATTATAGCTTCATGTCTGTGGAATTTAAATGTATGCTTGGAATAGAATCTAGTAGATTAGATACTCCTTATTCCATAGAACTAGCCAATGGTAAACTCGTTGAATCGGGCGAAGTTGTTAGGGGTTGCACATTAGAACTTGGTGAGCGAAGATTTAGCATCGACCTCTTACCTATTCAATTGGGTAGCTTCGATGTAGTGGTCGGAATGGACTGGTTGTCCAAGAACAAGGCTGAAGTTATTTGTCACGAGAAAATCATTTGCATCCCTCTGACGAATGATGAAACTCTCATCGTACATGGAGAAAAACAAGACGCGCCTCTGCGAATCATCAGTTGTATGAAGGCACATAAATGTTTAAGGAAAGGATGTGTTGCTTTCCTGCCGCACGTGGTAGATAAGAAGGCTGAGGAACCGAAACTCGAAGACATTCCTGTGGTGAAGGAATTCCCTGACGTTTTTTCCCGAAGACCTACCAGGACTACTTCCGCAACGACAAGTCAAATTCCATATAGACTTGGTTCCAGGAGTCGTTCCTGTAGCCAAGGCACCCTATCGGCTTGCACCATCCGAGATGCAAGAATTATCTACACAACTCCAGGAGTTGTTAGATAAAGGATTCATAAGGCCAAGCTTCTCGCCTTGGGGAGCTCCAGTATTGTTCGTAAAGAAGAAGGAAGGAATACTGCGGATGTGTATCGACTATAGGGAGTTGAACAAGCTCACAATCAAGAATCGGTACCCACTACCGAGGATTGATGACTTATTTGATCAGTTGCAAGGATCGAGCTACTATTCCAAGATCAACCTTCGATCTGGATACCATCAGTTGAGAATCCAAGAGGAAAGCGTACCAAAGACTGCATTCCGAACGTGTTATGGGCATTACGAATTTCTTGTGATGCCCTTCGGACTGACGAACGCGCCAGCGGTATTTATGGATCTGATGAACCGCGTATATAAACCATACCTCGATAAATTCGTGATTGTATTTATCGATGATATCCTGATTTACTCGCGAACGAGAGAAGAGCACGAGCAACATCTCAGAACCATCTTGGAACTACTGAAGAAAGAGAAACTTTATGCAAAGTTTTCAAAGTGCGAATTCTGGATTCGCGAAGTACAGTTTCTTGGTCACGTTGTGAACGAGAAAGGCATTCATGTAGACCCATCCAAGATAGAAGCAATAAAGAATTGGGAAGCCCCCAAAACCCCAACTAAAGTTCAATAATTTTTGGGCTTAGCGGGCTATTACCGACGGTTTATCAAGAATTTCTCCAAGATAGCTCAACCGCTGACAACCCTTACGCAGAAAGACAAGAAGTACGACTGGGGTGACAAGCCAGAAGAAGCCTTCCAACTGCTCAAAAATAAGCTATGCGATGCACCAATACTATCCTTACCCGAAGGCACAGAAGACTTCATGGTATACTGCGACGCTTCACGTCAAGGATTGGGTTGCGTGCTCATGCAACGTCAAAAAGTCATCGCTTACGCTTCAAGGCAGCTGAAAGTACATGAAAGGAACTATACCACTCACGACCTAGATCTAGGCGCAGTGGTATTCGCCTTGAAGATGTGGCGACATTATTTATATGGTACTCGATGTACAATCTTCACAGATCACAAAAGCCTACAACACATATTTGATAAGAAGGAGTTAAACACGCGTCAGCGATGCTGGGTCGAGTTGCTAAATGATTATGACTATGAGATTAAGTACTATCCTGGAAAGGCAAACGTTGTAGCAGATGCGTTAAGTCGGAAAGAAAGGGTTAAGACCCTAAGGGTTCGAGCATTAGAGATGACTATTCAAACGAACCTCACTGCACGCATTCGGGACGCACAACAAGAAGCCCTTAAGATGGAGAATCATAGAGCTGAATACCTCTGAGGTATGCTGAAGAATTTGGTGCCAAACAAAGAGGGAACCTTGTACTTTAAGGGGCGTATTTGGGTTCCGCTCTATGGCGGTATTCGAGAAGTCATCCTTAATGAAGCTCACAAGTCAAGATACTCGATCCACCCAGGATCGGACAAAATGTATCAAGACTTGAAAGACTACTATTGGTGGCCGAGGCTTAAAAGCGATGTTGCTATCTATGTTGGAAGGTGCCTAACCTATGCTAAGGTTAAGGCTGAATATCAGAAACCATCTGGGCTACTGCGACAACCAGAGATACCCATGTGGAAGTGGGAACAAATCTCGATGGACTTCATAACGAAATTACCCAGGACCCCTAGGGGGCGCGATATGATATGGGTGATAGTTGATCGATTGACGAAATCTGCGCATTTCCTACCGATCCGAGAGAAGGATAGTACTGGAAAGCTTGCTGAGTTGTACTTAAAAGAAATCGTGGCACGTCATGGAGTGCCTATCTCAATTATTTCAGACAGAGATGGACGTTTTGTCTCAAGGATCTGGCAATCCTTTCAGGAAGCCTTTGGATCTCAACTAGATCTAAGCACGGCCTTCCATCCTCAAACAGATAGCCAGAGTGAATGAACCATACAAACGCTGGAAGATATGCTTTGCGCCTGTGTTATGGACCAAGGCGGCAACTGGGATACTCACCTACCTTTAGTTGAGTTTTTCCTACAATAACAGTTACCATACGAGCATAAAAGCCGCTCCGTTTGAAGCTCTGTATGGCCGCAAGTGCCGCTCGCCATTATGTTGGGCAGACACTGGAGACAAACGTATGGTTGGTCCTGAACTTGTGCACGAGACAACCGACAAGATCATGCAGATCCGAGAGAACATTAAGGCGGCTCGAGATCGACAAAAGAGCTACACTGATCAAAGACGAAAACCATTAGAATTCGAGGTGGGAGACAAAGTTTTGTTAAAGGTCTCACCTTGGAAGGGCGTAGTAAGATTTGGAAAATGTGGAAAGCTGAATCCACGATACATCGGACCATTCAAGATCTTGGAAAGAATTGGTACCGTGGCTTACAAATTGGAATTACCGGAAGAACTTAACGGAGTACATGATACGTTTCATGTATCCAACCTCAAGAAGAGTCCAACCCAAGAAACAGTAATCATCCTTGCGGATGAAGTACATATTGACGCACCCTCCGATTTACAGAACAACACATTGAGGTTACAGACTGGAAAGTCAACAAGACCCGAAGGAGTAGTGTCAAACTTGTCAAAGTACGTTAGAACTCAAAGCACGGACCCGAGTACATGTGGGAACGTGAAGACCAGTTTAAAGAAAAGTACCCCCACCTGTTCAAGAAAACTCCTGCGAGAGTTAGCTCAGCCTGAATTTCGGGACGGAATCCTTTTAACGGGGGGAGACTGTGACAACTGGCACCAAACCGGTAATTTCCGTACATTTTAATTAATACTTGATAACTGCAATTATGAGCTTAAATGTCAACATTGTCTGATTACATGCTATACTTGTGAATTCATGCACGTTTTATAATACAAATATTGCTTTATGCATTAATGATAGCGTTGCGTCAGAAATACTAGTAAACTCACCAGTAAGACACACTGTGTCAACAATTCTGTAGAAAGCAGTCAGACAATAGAATTAGGGCCCAGGAGTAGGCCCAACGTCAAAAATACATTAAAACACAAGAATGTATACAAGGGTTAACATATAGACTTTCCGGAAGCTAGAATATGCACTAAAAAGCACCTGAAACGCACTTTAAATGCAGAATTCTGCACAAATCAGCTATAATCAGCTTTTTAACACATAAATATCATGCATAATTCATGTTTTATTATCCAGAATACCCTCCTAAGTGTCGGCAATTGAAAGGGTCACCAAAAGATACTTAAAGGACACTAAACGGTGCAATTTAGCACTTTAACGAACCGGTATCTAACCAAACAACCAGACATTACCCGAAACATCAAAATATTACTAAAAGCATTGTTTTAATGTTTCTGAGCTAGTTATGATTCCCGAACACCATAACACCTCTTATAACATAATAATACATTAAATCCCTAAACTTTACACTTGAAAGCTTACTTATTTATGTAATATAAGGGATTGAAATTTACACTTTACCCCCCCTCCCTTTAATATGGACGGTCATGGGGTGGCCCCCATCGAAATCTTTACTAAATCCTTCTTGATTCCCTTGGATCCTATAAGATTTCTAAAGATTATAATCTAAGATTTGTATTGTACTATTAAGAACACATTACACTTTGGACAATAACATTGAATGGTTATAAGTAGATATGAAGGTTCATTCTCACACCACACTTCTTCTTCTTCCCCTTGCCCCCACCTTCGGCCGAGAATCAACAACAACACCACCACCACCTTCATCTCACTTCCATACAATCTACATACTCACAAAGGTGTAAGAAGGTGCCTTATGAAGCTTGGCGCTCTTGGAGATTGAAGGACCTTCTTCATTTGCTATTAACCAACCCATTTATCATCTTCAACATTAAGTGTTCTTCCCTAGCCTTGTGCTAGTAGGAACACCCTTATGATCCCTTGTTATTTCATATTTAGTTGGTTAAAAGATGATAAAAAATGTTAATCACAAGAACACAAAAGAACATGATCATAATACTTTAACATAAGCTTAAATACATAAGAATACATGTGAATGATGATGATTTGCTTCTTGATGAATGATTATTAGTGTTAGTGATGTTAGACATCATATGGAACCTACTAGATTGTGATTAAACACATGATCTAGTAAGTTAAGGTGGTGATCTTGTGAAAGACCAAGATCATCATACTTTATGTCTTCGTGAACTTGAATGATGAAAGTGGTTTTCATATGTAAAGATGATTTAAACAAAATACAAATCTTGTAAATAAATGATTACAAAAATATTTTTCCCAAGAAACCAAGTTTATTTACAAGATTTACAAAGTCATGATTTCTAAGTAAACTAATCATATTTTTAGTGTTTAAACAAGACTAGGAACATGATTGTAACAAGAAAAATACAAAAGAAATATTTTTAGAAAAATCATCTTACAAGTTGTAAATGACTAAATCTTTTAATAAAGTGATTTACAAACAAATAACCATGTTTTTAAGGATAACTAAACCTACTAAATAACATGGTAAGTTACTACAAGTTTTTACAAAAACTTCAAGTTCATTGTGTAGTGTGATTTACATGATCTTGGCTTATGGTAAGTCTTGATTGTGTTATTGATGATTGATGATGATTTTAAAGGAAAATAAACATATGTTTTGAAAACATGGAAAACCTCCATTTTTAGCGGAAACCATGTCAAAATTTTATAAATTTTGACACTTAGAAAAATATAAGTTTTGGTGAAACTTATTCCCTAAAAATTTACCTAAAAATATTTACCAAGGTTTCCCTAATTTTTATAACTTCAAGTTAAGAAATGATGATTTCTTAAAGATAAAAATTGATATTAAGTATGTATATTTTTGAAGAGAATATATATATTGGTCACCAAATTTTGTGCTAACTGTATGTAGTATGTATTATATGTAATAGTGTATTAGGACTTGAAAATACACTAAATACTCCTAAGGAGTAAAAATACAAAATACACATACAACATGCATAGACAAACACAAGAGATTATGTTTATGAAAATATAGTTCTTAATAGATTATGTAACTTGGACGAGTTACGAACTAAGATGAAATTTTAGACGAAAATACATAACTCGGGTGAAAAATACAAGATACTTATATTGATTTTTGAGAAAATAATATAAGTAAGATACATAGTAGTGCGATACAAGTCTAGTGACTAACGTTAATAAAAAACCTATAGGTCACGACGCTATATAAGCAAACCCGGTGAAGTTTACGACGCAAGAAACGCAAAGTTGTGAGTTTATGTCCCCACTTTTAATCTTTTACATGCTTTTTAAACTTGGGGAAAATACATGTGTTATGGTATGATTGATACAAAAACCGAGGAATGATACTTTAAATCGTGTCACGAATAGGGTACCAGAAGCACCATTAATCGTGTACATACTAAGACCGCAGAACAAAAGGTTAGATCTAATGGGTTTTCGGGCAGCCACACTCTTGGTGATAACTAGTACCAAGCAGTGCTTTTGTGTCTCAGTCGTGAATCGACAACTAGAAAAATGCCTATGGTTTGGATGCTTCCTATGTCGCGTCACATGTTAATGGCTTTGCAACCCATTAACAATCTCGATACTTACAGAAATACTTGATTTATACAAATTACATACAATGTTTTCATACAAAGTATACAAACGTTCAATACAAAAACTGGATGAATTCACACCAACATTATGTTGACAATTTTCTAAAAACTCACATGTATTTCAGGTAACTAAAGTGGATGTGCGCACGACCTTACTCTTGCTCGTGGATGTTGGTTATGTTTACTTTTGAATAAAGTTGTAAACCTTTTAGACAAAATGATGTCTTGTGATGTAAACACTTAAACTATGATTTCAGTTATGTAATGTTTGGCATTCGGAGTTATTTTTACGAGCATGTAGTATGTTTACCAATCGTATGCAATGAAAACCTTTCATGATCACACATCGTGCTTCCGCCTTAGAAAGGAGTGTGACATAGTATAACTCTCGTATAGGTTCCATGTAGGCCTTGTATATGCCTATAGACCTACGCGGGACCTAAACCACACCTATAGGCCTATAAGGGACCTATACTACATATATAGGCTTATACAAGTGTTGTATGGTATCCTATAGTCTCGTATCGTGTTGCATTGTATCGTATAGTGTATAGTATAAGTCTCGTATACGTCTACAAAAAAAGTGACCAATAGGGACTAAATTATCAGAGACTGATGTTTCAGTCTCACATATATCGTATCTGGGACTGATTTTCAGTTGCTGATAACATTGGAGAGTAATGTTTACACAACACATTTTAGCGACTAATATTCAGTCGCTGATATATAGGTACATTATTTGAGACTAAATTTCAGTCGCAAATTTGTGTGTGTCATATATAATTTTGGAGGGATACTAATTGGCTACCGAATTTCAGTCTCAAATATATTTCCTATATAATGAAATATGGTACAAATGTATTTGAAACTATTCTTTAGTGTCTAATATAATTGATAAATTAACTGCCGTAATTAATAGGTATTGGAGTTTATGATCGATTAAAACGAATTGGATTGGGCCTTTTTACCAACATCCAACATTCGTCTATCATGTTTTATATATAAAAAATAAGCCGCATTGATTTCAAACAAATAGAGTGGTCTATTGGTGATCCTGGTTTGTTCTAGAGCTTTTAATATTGTTGACCCAGTGTTCGAATCCCTTTTCCCAATTCATCACTAACTAAGAATGTTTTTTTTTCTTTTTTTTTTTTTTGGTTTTCTTTATTCGTTTTGTTTTTCCCCTGTTTTTTAGAAACCTTTGTTACTTTAGATCTTTTTTATTTAATAAACAAATTTTGAAATGAATACTTTTTGTGAGTTCTGAATATAGTACCACCGTGCATTTTATTTTATCTAAGTTTGTGTCTTATCAACGTTTCAATATCCAAAACTGAGGCGCCGCAAAAAAATATATTTTCAATTCAACACCCTCGCCGCACAACGTGCAGACATACGACCACTATTTTGTATTGTTAATGGTGAGAAAGGCTAGTTAGACGGATTGGATCGTGAGCTAAGCTTGACGAAAATGAACATTGACCAAACTCATTTTACCAAAATAAACATCTAAAGTGGCTAAGGTAAGGGAACAGACAAAAATTTATTCACTTCAGACCTTAACACATGTCTGGAGCGTCTACAAAATAGAATTTTAAATCATGTAGGCCCCACCCTTATATCCAATAGTAAATAGCAACGTGTTTAAATACTCTTGATAGAGCCACATACTTAAAGAGTCTAGATATTGTCTATCTAGACTCTTTAAGCACGTGGCTATTTCTTATTAGATATCTGGGCGTGGCCTACACTATGGTCACTAATAGGCAATTGAGGTTGTTGAAGGTCATATGGAACCATTTATGATCAAATTCCGCATTATTGGTTAATTTCATATAATAATGTTAGATAAAGTCACTAATACTCAGTCGGGTTGGTGGCCCAAAGTGAGAGGCAATACCTTTAGAAACATCTAACTTAAGGAGGTCATGGATTTAAGTCATATGAAGAGTAAAAAATGAAATTTGTTGTAAAAAGAAGATAAAGTCACGAATAGTCGATAAGGCCACTAGCTAGCGTTCATTTATTGAAGGGGATGGTTAGTAATGGTTGATTAGGGTGACTAATCGTCATTGGGTAAATTAGGCCTAATAAAAGCTATTATGATTGTTAAGACTCAAGATTACTAACTAATAGCGTTCTATAAAAACAACGTGACTTTGTGATTGCTCAAATTGACTCGGTTTGTAAACTAGTTGGCTTGAGACAAGTGTCGCTCGCTCATTAGCTCGACTCTAAGTTTGAGTCATGCACGATGTCACTATGGCTCGGCTCATTAATTACCTTATAGGGTTGTTCACGAGCCCAACCGAGCTAGGGCACGCTCCGGCACGGTTCAATTACCAAATAAACTTCAGATTTTAACGAAATACAATATAAGTTCATTAACATCCTAATCAACCGTCATATATACCAAAGATATCCAACTCATTTCCTAAATTCGTACGAATAATAACCAAATTTTATATAATATATTATATGTTAAATAAAAAAACAAATATTCTATCAACACTCGCATTTAAATTTAAAGAGTTAAATGCCATTTTAGTCCCTGTTGTTTGGGCCATTTTTCCAGTTTAGTCCAAAGGTTTCATTTTTCGTCTGTGGTTCCAAAAATGTTTCACCGTTGCCATTTTAGTCAATTGGGTCAACTTCATCCATTTTTTATGTTAACGAAAAGGGCAATTTGGTTATTTTATATGTAACTCTGTTAACTAGAAGGGCAATTTGGCCATATAAAAGGACCGAGTTGTCATTCTCGTTAACAGAAATAATGGATGAAGTTGACCCAGTGGACTAAAATGGCAACGATGAAACCTTTTTGGACCCACATGCAAAAAATGAAATATTTGGACTAAACTGGCAAAAAGACTCAAACCACATGGACTAAAATGGCATTTAACTCAAATTTCAATTTGTTAACAATAATAGAAATAGTTATAATTTTAAAATCTTTAAATTGAAATTACATATTAACATTTTAATTTAATATTGAAATCATATATTAAAATTTTAATTTAATGTATAAACTGATGAATATGACGAGTCATGAGTCATCAAAAAAAGAAAACTCAAGTTTTTGGGTACATATTCAGTGGGTGTTTGGGATTCCTTATTCTTTCAACTTATTGACTTATTAACTTATTGAATAGTGAAAAAGGACTTTTTGAGTGTTTGGGATTTCTTTTGATGTGAGTGTAGAAGTCAATAAGTCAGGAAATCCTGACTTATTAACTTCTTGAATAGTGAAATATAAGTAATAAGTTGTTTTGAGAAGGAATCCCAAACATGCCCTCAATCAGCTAAGGAACGAAATATCATTCATAAAGAAACCCTTAAGTTTTGGGGGGTTTTATTCATCAGCGGGAATTCTCAAAAGCAGAGGGCGGGAATTAGCAAAATATTAGGGCTCACGAATCACGAAATCACGGAAGAATCGGGATGTCATTCCATTTAAACCCTCAATTGAAATTTTATAATGAATATCGACAATTCTGTTGCCGGCGAGTTCTTATACTATTGTATTACTCGGATTCGCAAAACCAGGTAACAGTGAACCACTTTGTTGAGTTCATATCAAATTGGTATTATAATCTTTTCGTTTATGCTTGATAATCTTAGATTATACACTTATACTTGCTGAAACAAATACATAAAAGGCTTACACTTAATTTCGTATGAATGCTTGATGATATGGAATTTTAAACTCTGTGCCTTTTGAATTGTTGATGTAACTTTGAAATTCCAGTAATGGTTAATATTTGTATTTATAATATACATTTTGATCATAAAAAAGTTTCTTTATTTGAATACTATATGTTCATGATGTTTTGCCAAATTTTAGATCTGAGAATTGAAGCACAATATACAAAAGCATTATGAAAGTTGAAATTGATGTGTTGTGCTTCCTATCAATGATTTAAATGAATTGCATTAGGGATGAGCATAGTACCCGTTCGGTACCAAACCGGTACCAGTACAAAAAACGGGGAAAATTGGTAGTGGTACCGAATATACCGGTTCGGTACCGGTATTTGGTGTCTACTTAAATGAATTGGTTCAGCTTTATTCTTGTAATGAATTAGAGAGAATGGAAATCACACATGATGAGTATTATTTTTGTGTTCTAGTACAAAACAATACTGGTTGTTTAATATATAAATCTTTTGTTAATGGACTATCAATTTTCTTGTAGCACAATGTGGATGTTTGTGTTAGTCATAATGGTCCTTACAAGAACAAGGTCTGAAGATGATTCTTGAGTACTTACAACTCAATCAACTGCCGAGGGAAGTGCATCTACTAGAATATCGCTCCCGAACCGTAGACGCAAGCTTAATTCGACCAACACCAGAGCTCCGGTACATTCAACTCTTTAAAACTAGATGTTACACTTTAAACCAAAATTATTTGTCAATGACGGGATCTAGAAATCATGTTGTAAACTTTGGTGTTATATGAATTATTTATCAATTATTATTAATCATGGAACTGTAACTTTGTACATGTTACGTTTCTCATGTAAATTGCAAACATATTATCAGTATAAAGTTTTTTACTTTCACATTTGACATTAAAAAGTCAAGATACTTTTTTTTCGTTGTTAAAACTAATATGACTCAGAGTTGACTTTAGGAAGTCAAAGTTATAAGGGCATTTTTGTTCATAAAACTTAATATGGAACTGGTTTGGTTTGTTTGATTCATGCTACTGGTTCGATTAATTTTTTCTAATTATTAAGAATTTAGGTTGTTCTTGAGGTTAGTCTTTTGGGTTAGATTTTTGGGTTTCAGGTTAATCGAGTTTCAAAAACATTACATTAAAATCGAATACCGACCTTAATGTTTATTCGTAAAGTTGGGTTTGGGTTATGTTTCAAACAGGTCTGCATTTTTTTTTCATACTCTCCACGTCAATACAAAACCCATTTTGTTTCGTTGAATTCATACTCTCTAACAGTAGATTATGCATTAATTAAGTATTGTGGATGGATGGATTGCTAAATTGTTCTTCACAACAGTACATTATGCATTAATTAACTATTGTTTTCAGCTCAAGTGTCATGATACTAATGTTGATAGTGTTAGAATTGTATTTTTGTCATACATGAACTAGTTACCATTTAAATCATATTTTACATGTAGAACAACCAGCTAATACAGAACAACAATCTGTTGATCCACCAAAGAGGCGCGGTCCGAATTTAAATCTTAGCGTCAATAGGACTCTACAGGATTTGCCTGAGGGTTCTAAAATCCCTTTGAGAATGGATAAGCATACAATATCCTTTGTTGGGACCTCAGCAACAGACTTTGCGACCGAGTGTGGAATCATTATGCGTAATTTTTGTCCGATGAACTATCACACATGGGAATCGGTACCGGAAGATGCGAAAACCTTGATATATGAGAAATTAGAAGTAAGTTGTATTAGTTTTACTTTTAAATATTTAGAAGCTATTATGATGTTACATTTTCGTTTCTATCATTAACAATGTATTCGATTCGATGTAGGGAAAATTCGAGTTGTTGCGAACAAATACCATTTTTATGGAGTATGTGAATGCTCGACTACATGCCCAGTGGAAACGCACCCGAGGTAAATAGAGTGAACATTGGAAGAAGAACGGAGGGAAAACCAATCCGCAGCTAGCAAGAACTAAAAGGAAATCTGATTGCCCGATTCAAGAATGGAATCATTTGTGCGACTATTGGGAGTTAGAAAAAACTAAGGTATGCTATTTTTTTTTTACAAATCGAATACATATACGTGAATTATTTTCTTACTTTTCGGGTCTAACATGTATGATGTTTTTTATTATTTATAGAAATATAATGATAAGATGGATGCTAATAGAGCAAAACAAGTTAATATAAGCAGAGGGGGCTCTTTGGTCGATAGCCAATCATACATTTCAAATGGTAAGATTTAGACTTTCGACTCATAGTGCAATATATTATTGATGTTAACGTAGTAGTAGAATTTCGTGAGTTTTTCTTAGGCTTATATCTGTTATAAAAAGATTGATTTTACTCTTTTGAGAATAAATCTAATCTTCATTATTATAATTTTTATAATGTTAGATAAATCCTGAGACTCAGATGCCGCCTAGCCCGTTAGAACTTTATCACAAGCTGCATTTCAATGCCACGAAACAAGGATGGCTAAATGAAAATTCACGTATTGAATATGTAAGCATCTTCTAGTTAAAAACTTTTGATTGTGATTTTTTTGTCAAATATATATTCGGCGTTGCTACTAGTTTTAAATACTATTCTCTTACCTTCTATTATGCTAGGAAAACATCGTTGAACATAAGCAGGCAGCCTTGGATGAATTAAATTCTAAAGGAATAACAATTACCACTACTATGGAGCATCAACTTGAGAAAGAAGCCATAAAAAGTGTTTGTGGTAGGAAGAAAACAATACAATCAGCATGGGACGTTGGTGTTGGGCCCGTGTTGAGGAAAAAAGATAGTTGGATGAAATCGGTAGCTGAATCATCTCAACGAGACTCAAGTGAGAACGAAAGTCTGAGAAATAAGGTTATTGCACTCGAGGCGAAACAGAAACGAGATAAGGAGAAATATGAAAGAATGTTTGAGTTCATTGGCACAAAGTTTCCAGACTTTGAAAGCACAATACCCATAGATGCGAGTGATGAAGCTGTTAGTGATAATACAATTTAGGTAGTTAGTTATGATGTTTATTATCTTTTTTTATCTAGTACTCTTTTAAACTTTAGAACCGATTATTTGGTGTTATTTTGCTTGGTTATTGTTATGATATTAGTGCTTGAATGTATTAGGATTTTTGGAAGCAAAAGGCAAATTTATGAATTATATTACTGTTATTTAGTAACCGTATTTTAATATATAAACTAAAAAAATAGTCATTGCAAAACATATTAGAGACTAATTTAGAAGACTGAACATGAATGTTATCTTAGACTGATTATTAGACTCCACAAGTACATATTAGAGACTAAAATAACATAGTATCCGATATTAATTTTTAGTCACTAAACTTGACATATTAACGACTGAATTTGATTCGTACCTGGGACTAATTCTCAGTCTTTAAAACAGTTTATTGCAGACTAATTTGATACGGAATCATGATGTAATTAAACCAATAGGGACTATGTAGACTTGTTTAGATGACTAATTTTCAGTCCCTAAAGTTACACAGAGGGACTGAAATATCATAGTATCTGAGACTGATTTGCAGTCATTGAAGAAATGTTTTAGGGACTAAAATGATGTGGTACCAGGACCAAATTAAGGACTGAACTTTTATGCATCGGGGACTGATTGTTAGTACCTGATGGTGTCATACAATGGGGACTGATTTTCGGTTACTAAAACCACTATTTAGGACTAGGTATCTGTCACTGACTAAGGACTAGCATATCAGTCCCTGATAACCATTATGTACTGATTAGGGAGCATCAAAGACTGATTTTTTAGTCCCGAATGCCAGTCTTTTTTGTACAGCCATGTAGGTCTTGTATATGCCTATAGGCCTACACGGGACCTAAACCACACCTATAGGCTTACAAGGGACCTATACTACATCTATAGGCTTATACGAGTGTTGTATGGTATCCTATAGTATCGTATCATGTTGCATCGTATCGTATAGTGTATAGTATAAGTCTCGTATAGGTTCCATGTAGGCCTTTTATATGCCTATAGGCCTACACGGGACCGAAACCACACCTATAGGCCTATAAGGGACCTATGCTACATCTATAGGCTTATACGAGTGTTGTATGGTATCCTATAGTATCATATCGTGTTGCATCGTATCGTAGAGGCCTATAGGCCTATACGGGACATATACTACACCTATAGGCCTATACGGGCGTTATATCGTATCGTATAGTGTAGTATATTCGAACCGTATATACGTTTTCCAAAACAATTTAACGTTATATAATATTATTTGTATAACATTAACGATTATATATTTTAAGCGATTTAACGTTGGAACCGGATGAGAATTTATACCACAAACACATCAAAATAGCATAAAAAAAACCGATGGGTTATATACGCTAAGTATAACTCTATACGCAATGTATATAAACCCTTGTTTTCTGTGCAATGATTGTTGATAAGGCTCTGAAATCCATGGTTTATATACGCTGAGTATAACTCTATACGCAGCGTATAGAGGTAACCCTATACGCTGCGTATAGACCTATACGCAGCATAGGTAAACCCTAAGTGTGTAGATAGCCAACCAAGGTGTGCAGATAGTTAAGTATGTGTTTAGATTAAAATTCCAGGATGATGTAATCATATATTTTATCAACAAAATAATCTATAAGGATTATAGTTTACTAATAATCCAGTAATTAGATAAATACTTTAATATTTCAAGAAACTTTCTGATGTTTACTTGATCAACGTTAAAAAATTGTTTTTGGTTTTACATATTTATATAAGTTGTTTAAATTTTATGTATATTTATGTGTTCCTTTAGAAAATGAGATGCTTATAACGTGAAATACTGAATGGGATGCTTAAAAAAGTTGATGTGATATTTGATAAAATGTATCAATTAATTATAAAAATATTGAGATTTCTACTACAACTTTCTAATACATCCTCCCTGTAGAAAGGAAGTCGGAAACATTGGTCCAAGCTTGAACCACTTAAACTCAAAGACTTGCCAAAATTTCTTACTAGTGAGCCAGAAGGTGTATGTAAGGTGCTAGAACTCCTGGCCAAAGCAACCAAGCGAGCACAAGCATTGATATGGAACACATTTAAAGAACAAGAAGAATGTAATCTCGAAGCTCTTATCCAAGATTTCCCATACCTGTAGTTTTTTATAGGACCATTTCACAAGCGCATCCCCGCATCATCAAGCAGCCTCCTAAAACCAAATGAAACATCGCTTTCGTGGTTAGACAAACACCCACCCAACTCTGTTTTCTATGTTAGTTTTGGTAGTCTAGTTAAGATAAAGGAGTCTCAGCTCTTGGAGATCGCATGGGGGTTTTCTAATAGCAAGCAACCATTTTTATGGGTTGTTAGACCAGAGTCCATAGAAGGGTCAGAGTGGCTCGAAGCTTTACCGGATGGGTTTTCAGAAAGAATTGTAGAAGAAAGAGGGTATATTGTGAAATGGGCTCCTCAACAAGACAATTAGCTCATCGTGCAACAGGTGGTTTTTGGACTCATAATGGGTGGAATTCAACGCTTGAAAGTATTTGTGAAGGGTTTCCAATGATCTATTCACCGTCTTTTGGTGTTCAACTTCCAAATGCAAGATATGTAAGTGATGTGTGGAAGATTGGGGTAGACTTAGAAAATGGGTTTAAAAGAGAAGAGATTGAAAGTGCAATAAAGAGAGTCCTGGTGGATAAAGGACTAGAATTTAGGAATAGGATCAACAATATAAAAGGAAAAGTAGACATTTGCCTAAAGAAAGGCGGTTCATCGTATTCATCTGTTGGTGCAGTTTTGTGTCTGTCGCTTTTTCTTATTACGCTGTAACTTGTACGGTCTTTATTTACGGTCTGTATAGTTTTGGTCGAGTCGGCCAAGTTAAGATATCCTCCTATCTTGACTTAGCACGACGTTTACTTTGTTAGCATTGTAAAACAGTTTGCATGTGTGCAACTGTTAGTGTTTTGATCTTACTGTTATATTGTCTGCAAGTTATTGTCTGTTTGAAGGTTCCCCACGAAGAATCCTTAATCTTCGTGGGATTGCATGTTTCACAAACAGTGCTTTGTGTATGATTGTTCACCACGAAGAATCATTCTCCGTGGTGATAGAATGTTCGTTGGAAGGCTCCACGAAGATTCCATTCTTCGTGGGCCTGGTGACTGTTCGTGAGCCCAGTAACCTTCTTCGTAGGGTTACTGGGTGTTGGGCCTATAAATACAGACACTTGTTTTGCAATTCAGTAAGAGAGTCCCTGTGAAGTTTTAAGCACTGTGTGTATGTGTTGTACTGATTCTCTTCACTTAATCAAAGCTTGTGAATCTTTGGTTACTTGTGTTTGCTTTACTTTGCTTTTGTTTGGTTTGCATAACTACGTGGATTCCGCACTCGTTTTTGTGTTAACAAACAAAGAAGTAGGTTATCTTGATCCTCCAAGTGGACCTACAAGTGGTATCAGAGCTTTGGCTCTATTCCTTGTTTAAAACCAAGCAAAACCTTGTGCTTGAGCAAGTTGTGAAGTTTCTTGAAGTTGTTTTTGAGCTTGAAAACAAGAAAATTAAGTTTTTCCAGAAAAGGTGTTTAAAAAATTAGTTAAAACTTGTTATTTGAAGATATTTTTTACAAAAACCCAGTTAAAACACATTGAGACATGTTAGGACTTGGTTTTTCTTAAAATTTCTTGCAAAATTTGAGTTCGTCAAACTTTCCGGCGAGTCGTTTAACCGGAAAAGTCACTGGAAGTTGGTTAGTAGGGATAAGATTCAAAAAGATTTACTAAAAAAGACAATCTTTCAAATGTTTGTTTTTAACTATGTTAGGATATCCAGCTACCACCTTTCTTAAAATCAGAAAAAGAAACTTACTGTAAAAAGGGGGAATCTCACCAACCATTTCATGAACATTCTCTCATACACGAACAATCCTTTGACGAAGAATCAGCTGGACGAAGAATCATTCTTATCTCATGAAGAATAGGAGTCTTCGTGGTTCCTTGTTGTTCAACGAAGAATCATTCTTCGTTGGAATAATTCTTCATTGACTAGAATCATTCTTCGTTGAACCACTCTTCGTGGAGTAGTCTTCGTGGATTCCACTCTTCGTGGGACAGGTCCTTGTATTTTTCATAGAGAGTTAATAACTTTGTCAAAAATTACAAGCTTGCCTTTTAACTTAAATAGTCTTTTATAAAACTTCATAATGAGTTCAAATCCTTGAAATTGGAGTGATAACTCAAGTACACCACAAGATCCTTCACAATGGGTTAAAGGATTGATCCCCAAAAAGAAAATTACCGAACATTAATGGGCATGTGTCACGAATTAAAACAATAGCATTAAAAATCTTCTCTTAAGCGAGAGTGAAACGGGAAGCAACAATCGTCCACCAAAATTGAATCCAATGAACGATTATCCTTCATGGAAAAGTCGTTTTCATACGTATGTTCTAGGGCAAAATACTTGTGGACATGCTTTATCACACCATACAATATAGCTCTCGAAGAAGTAGGTTCCAATGCACAAGTTTTGGCCGGATTGAGCGAGAATGATAAAAAGTTTTACGATCTCGAGAAGAAAGCATTTTCTATCCTTACGCAAGCACTTCATAAGGATATCTATCATCAATTTACGTATTGTACAAGTACAAAGAATTTGTGGGACGTCTTGGAAGCTAGAGGAGAAGGAAATGCTGCAACAAGCAAGATTCGTCATGATTTGTTGAAGAAGGAGTTCGAAGGATTTCTGTTCATGGAAAATTAAACACTCTACGACATGGCTACTCGGTACTATCACTTGCTTAGTGAGATGCACTCATACAAGGTTCTGGCTACACAGCAAGAAATGGTCATGCGTTTTGCTGATGCTTTGCCACCCAAGTGGAGTCAGTTCATTGACTTGCTGAAGCATACTGGTGTTTTAGATACAGTTAGCATTTATGAATTCGTCCAAAAGCTCGAGAACAAGGATGAAGAGGAAATTCGAAAGGCTAAATGACTTCCAGCTCCACAAAATCCCGAGATATACTTTGGAAGTATTAATATGGGAGTTAGTACCAATCAACAACAACCAAAGCTTCAAACCGCATTTGTATCAAGTACAAACCCTTATGGTCAACCAGTTCAATCATCTAGTACTCTTACAGATCCTTATGGGAGACCTTTCGATCCAAGCGCCTATCTTCCACCACCCAAACCAGCACAACCCCCTGGTCCTCTCACAGATCCTTATGGAAGACCATTCGATCCGAACGCCTATCTTCCTTTTTCACAAGCTACTCCTCATCAAACCCAACAACAGCCCTCTCCATTCACACAAACTACTGTACAACAACCTTGTCAACCAGCTCCTCAACAAGCCTTTTATGGGAACAACAACACTCAATCTTCAAACCCCAACACCGTCAGATTTGATACCTCAAACTTCACCAAAGTAACTGTGGATGGTGCTCTGGAACATATAGAGCTTCTAAACACAATGGTGAGTGCCTATTGTGGATTAGTCGCCGGTCAAATTGGGAATATTAATTTGACAGATGAAGACTATCAACAAATAGACAAGGAGGAAATGGAACTGATGGATATTAAGTGGGCGTTTGCAAGTGAAGTGAGAAGAGCTAAGGACTACATGAGAAGAACGGGTAGAACAAGCTTGTAGAGTAAAAGGGAAACTAAGTATGGTTTTGATAAGGATGCAGTTACATGCTTCAATTGTGGTGAGAAGGGCCACTTCAAGCGGGAATGCACTCGACCGAGCAGACAAGGAAATCAAAATCCTTTCCGAAACCAGTCAAGCTCATCCAATGCCAATCAAGTAAACAATGAAAGGAGCATTGTAGCAGTTAACAACCCCGGTAATTCAAACCAGTCGGGGCCTTCTAATTCAAACAGAGTCTTAGTAGTTCACGCAGATGAAGGATGTGACTGGTCAGTTCAACTGGGAAATTAGGGAACGGAAGGAAATAGAGGAACTGCTTGTTATGCTAAGATCATCAAGTATATCAAGCATGTTCGCAGTGAGGAGTTCTCTGAGGATAATGACAGTTCTGGTTACAACGGTAGCTCGGATGAGGAAAGCTCAAATGCGGGTGGTTATGGTTCAGATTCGGAAGTAAAGGAAAATCTTGATGCTGAGGTTGACAGTTTGCTGAAGGAAGCTGAGGATCTGAAAGAAGCTGAGGAGCTTAAAAGTTAGAAATATGTGTTGATAAGGAAAGCTGAAATCGCATCCAAGGAAATGGAAAAATTCTTCACTGAGGATGGATCTTTCTCTTATCAAACTGCATTTATGGTAACTGTTGCAGCTTCAACTAGTAAGGTACACACCGAAACTTCTAGTGTATGCAATGATTGTGTAGAATTGAAACATAAGCTAGAAGTAGTTACTAGTCACAATTAGGGGTTGGTAGTTGACCTTTCGAAATGCAAGGAGGCAAATATGGCTCTAACTCATAATGAAAAAGAATTCCAATCTGTAATTGAAATGCTTAAGAAAAGTGTATCTGAATCAACAAAGACAGTTTTGAACAAGCAAACGGGTATTAATAACTATATTAATATCATTGAAGAATTAAAGAAAGAGTTAGCCATTGCCAAATGCGAGCATGATGTGATCAAGCTCAAGTTGGAGAGTTATTCTAACTCCCGATATATGCTTGATCATATCATCGAGGTTCAGAAGCTGAAAGGAGATGTTAAGTGCGTTGGGTATAAATCGTGTCCACCTCCGTTGAGACACAATTATACCAAGATGCCGGATGAGGAGGAAATGCCACGATTTGAACCATCTGTACCTCTTAATCCCGAAGAGTTTGCAGCAGGTTTAGGGTTCAAACTGGATGATTCATCAAAGGAATCAGAAAAGACAGAAAATGTGTCTTGTGTTGTGGAACAAAGTCCTCCAATAATTGAGGATTATGTTTCATCAGATGATGAATCAAATACGAGTTATCAGGATCAATCTCTTGATAAGAAGAAAGGAGTAGAAATTCCAGTTGAGAATCACATCTTGTGATGATAAAATTTATTCAAACAAGGATTTCCCAATTAAAATTTATTCAAACAAGGATTTCCCAATTAAAAATGTTAATCCATCAATGATTGAAAGAGTTTTGGAAGATTCTACCAGTAAGTTTTTTGGTAAGGCGATCCCTAGAGTTACGGTAACTCAGTGTGATCCTATTCCAAAATCTGAAGTTAGAAAACAATACGGGAATAAAAAATTACCAACTGAGAAACAACCAATCGCCCCTAAAGATAAACAATAGGAAAAACGAGCTCAACAACCTAAGTTTGAATCAATGGGAGCTCGAAACAAGAAAAAGGGAAGGGATGTTAAATTTGTGGCCTCGAGCGGTACTGACAAAGTTGAGACTTTTGAAAACAAATCTAATATTGCTTTTGTCCAACAAGTCAAAATTTTGAAACGTAACAGTGACAACAATTACACTCAACATACAAATGGGAGTGATAATGAAGCTAGTACCTCAAGGCCTGCAAGTTCAACATCGGGACATCGATCAGACTCTCCTAAAATTGTTGAAAGGAGATCATGTTTTAAGTGTGGGGAATTTGGTCATATAATCAAAAATTATACAAACCCACCAAAACCAAAGTTTGTTGAAAAAGCCCCTCCTGAAAAGGATTACCAACATCGTCCTGTGTCACCTAAACAAGACAAGCGCACTGTTAAGGAACAAGAAGCAAAACAACAACGTAAAAATGTTAAGGTAATCGAGAAAGCGTTAAAACCGGATGTTGTAGAAAAGGGACCAAGTTCATCAAATTCGTCAAAACCAGAAGTGTCTAAATCTGTAAATAACAATCAATCTGCTAAACGACAACAATCTTGGAAATCTAAAACCGGTACAGTTTCAGGGGGAGGCACACCGTTTCCAAATCATCAAGAAATAGAAATAACATTTCTTGATGATAAGGGTCGACCGAAGACCACTAAGGATTGGGTCCCCATCTCAAACTAATCGTGTAGTGTGTTGTGCAAGGTGATCCAGGAGGAACTGTGAATAGTCTTTGGATTGTTGACAGTGGAGCTTCCCGGCACATGACAGGCAACTTAAGGCTCCTGTACGATGTGAAAAGCATTAGGGGAGGTTATGTTTCCTTTGCTGGAGATAAAGGCGGATACATCATTGGAGAAGGAATGATTTCCAATGGTGTTGTTAGTTTCGATAAGATCAATTATGTGCGTCAAATTGATCACAGTCTTCTTAGTGTTTCACAAATCTATGACAAGAAGTTCACGGTACATTTTGATGATACTGTTTGTTATGTGCTGAAACCCGGTTTCAAAATTCCCAAAGAATGGATTCTGTTGACGGCTCCAAGAATTAATGACTTGTATATTCTCGATATGAGCCAAGCTATTACCACGCCTGCACAAGTTACATGTTTTGTCTCAAAATCCACTGAAAAGGAGTCTATATCTTGGCACAGACGTATGGGTCACATTCACTTGAGGAAAATGAACCATCTGGTGAGAAATAATCTTGTGAATGGTGTTCCGGTCAAGAGTTTTCATTTGCAAGACGTCTGTGTATCGTGCCGAAAAGGAAAGCAATCGAAGAAGTCCCATCCAATCAAGAAAGTCAACACCATCAACATGCCTCTTGAATGTCTTCATATGGACCTCTTTGGACCTATGAAGCACAAGACTACGTTTGGAGATGCTTATTGATTGGTAGTTACTGATGACTATTCAAGATTCTCATGGGTATCGATGATGGCACACAAGAGTGAGATCCGGGAATCCTCAAAAATCTGCTCAATTTACTTGAGAATTTGTACACTTTGAGGGTAATTCGAATCAAAAGTGACAACGGCACAGAATTCAAGAATCAGGTTATGGACGAGTTTTGACTTCTAAGGGAATTCTGCATGAGTACAGTTCTCGTTACACTCCTCAACAAAATGGTGTCACTGAGAGGAAGAACAGAACGCTTATCGAGACGACAAGAACTATGTTAGTGGAGTCAGAGCTTCCTGTTCAGTTTTGGGGGAGGCTGTGGCTACTGCTTGCTATACTTTGAACAGGGTTCTTACTATTAAAAGGCATGGGAAAACATGTTTCGAATTGTTACACAAAAGGAAACCGGATGTGTCTTACTTAGAACCGTTTGGCGCTCCATCCACTATGATTGATCCACATGGAAAGTTTGGTCCAAAGGATATCAAAGGTTTCTTTCTTGGGTATGCTACTCCATATTTCAGGGTGTGGAATCTGACAACTAAAAAGATTGAGGAATGGGGTGAAGTTAGGGTTCAAAGGTACACTGAATGTGTGAGAGCTCCGGGTGCTCCTTGGATGTTTGATTATGATGGACTGTTTGATTCCATTAATCTGCCAACTTTTGATGATGCGTCTGCAGCAGCACAAATGTTACTTGAAGGTGATGCAGCAGTTGACTCATCATTAGTACGACCAATTATTGTTAACCGACAAGAGTCTGGTTCGGTTAATAATGTTGTTCAAAATGAGGAGTTTGAAGATGCATCTGATGATAATGTTTCGTCGGAAGATGAGGAGTTTCTTGATGCTAATGAAGCAACTTCAGCTCCTGTTCAAGGTGTTTCTGAAGCAACTTCTCAGGTCCAAGTTCAAGATAATGCTGAAGGGAATGCATCTACATCTAACGCGTCTCCAGGCATCGATTTAGTTGTTGATTTGAATATCAATAATTTGGGTATTAATGCTCGAGTTCCCGATGTTACTGAAACTCGAATTCATGATACTCATCCTCGGTAGAATATTATAGGAGATGTCCAAAGTGGTGTGCAGACAGGTAATTAGCTTCGAAACAACCAGAATGCTGGGTTGTATTCGGAAATTAGAGAATCCAAGGAACAGAATGATTGGTCTTTCGCCTGCTATGTTTGTCAAGTTGAGCCGAAATTGTGGAAGGAGGCGATGAAAGACGATTCATGGGTAGAGGCAATGCAAGAAGAACTTCAGCAGTTTCAAAAATTGGTCGTGTGGAAATTGGTTGACAGGCCCCCGAACTATAAGAAGATTGGTACTCGATGGGTTTACAAGTGCAAGAAGGATGACCGAGGTGTCGTTTTGAGAAATAAAGGCAGATTGGTTGTCCCGGGCTTTAATCAGGTAGAAGGCATTGATAATAATGAAGTTTATGCACCAGTGGCACGTCTTGAGGCGATAAGGATTTTCTTGGCTTATGTGTCCTACAAGAAGTTCACTGTTTATCAAATGGATGTAAAGAGTGTGTTTCTTCATGGTGTGGTCGAGGAAGAAGTATATGTTGAGCAACCGCCTGGTTTTGAAGATCCGATTCATCCTGACATAGTTTGGCTTCTAAACAAGGCACTTTATGGTCTTCATCAAGCTCCGAGGGCTTGGTATGAAATGTTGTCTACCTATCTATTGCAGAATGGTTTTCGGCGTGGGTTGATCGACTGTACTCTCTTCATCAAGGAAAGAAACGAGGATTTGTTGCTGGTTCAAGTGTATGTGGTTGACATAATTTTCGGGTCTACAAACGATGAAATGTGCAAGGAATTCGAGCGGGTCATTCAAGAGAAGTTCGAAATGAGTGCTCTGGGAGAAATGAATTTATTTTTGGGTTTGCATGTTCATTAGTCTGAGAAAGGGATCTTCATTCATCAAAAAAAGTACGTTGGGAATATCTTGAAGCGATTTCAGATGGAAGACTCAAAGCGTGCGGGAACTCCTCTGGCTCAGAATCATGGAATTACTCCTGACGGAACCGGTGAACATGTGTCTTCTTGCTCGTTACCAGTCCAATCCGAAGGCTTCTCATATGATGGCTGTTAAGAGGATTTTTCGTTATCTGAAGGGTTGTCCAGACACCGGTCTGTGGTATCCTAAGGATGATAACTTCGATTTGATCGCATTCAGTGATTCTGGTCATGGCGGCTGCAAGATTGATGCAAAATCAACATCAACGGGATGTCAGTTCTTGGGGAATCGTCTAGTCACGTGGTAGTGTAAAAAGCAAACCTGTGTGGCCACTTCAACATGCGAGGCTGAGTACATTTCGGCTTCTAGTTGCTGCTCCCATGTTTTATGGATCCAACAGCAAATGCGCGACTACGATTTTGAATTCCTAACTACTCCTATTTATGTTGATAATGAAGCTGCTTTGTAGATCACTCGTAATCCTGTACAACACTCAAAGACCAAACACATCGAGATTAAGTATCATTTCATACGAGATTGTTATGAAAAGAAACTTATCGATGTTGTGAAAATCCACACGGATCACCAACGTGCCGACCTGTTTACAAAAGCTTTTGATAAATCACGTTTTGATTATCTTCTTTTGGTCAATGGCATCAAGGTGAAACCCGAGTAGATCATCTTTGGCAAATCGTTTTTGTAAATATTTTCTTAAAAACTAAAAATACAAAAAGATTTTCAATTTTTTTTTTTACTTTTTTGCATTTTAGGGGGAGAAAATTTAAGAAAATACAAAAACATCAGAAAATTTCAAAAATCCAAAAACATGTCTTTTATTTATTTACTGCTTTCCATCTTTACTTTTGAAATATTGAAAACACAAAAACATCAGAAAATTTCAAAAATCCAAAAATATGTCTTTTATTTATTTACCGCTTTCTGTCTTTACTTTTGAAAAATGAAAAACCAAAAACATTGAAAAATCTCAAAAATACAAAAACATTAAAAAATCCAAAAATAAAAAATGAGTTTCTTGGAAAGATAAAACAGGATGATGATACACTAGTGGTCGGTCAAATACGGTTAAAAATGCAAAATGAAAAACGATAAGCAGCTCTACTAATGATGTATCGGTAGGCTCACAATCAGATTAAAACGTTCAGGTTGATATAAACATAACGAACTGCAAGCCAGGTAGGAACCATTCATTGGCATATGGTCTTGGTACCGAAATTTCGTTTGATAGTATGCCGAGGTTCTGAGATATGCGGTCTTTATGCTGATTTATCATCTGGGTATCATGGTTGATTCTTTTACCGAAAAAGAACAGGGACGTAAGTCAAGAGCTTCCATGATACCATACATACGTGTACATATTGCATTCGACCTCAATAAGTGATAAACAATCACATGTCCAAAATGAATAAGTGATAAAATATCACATTTATCCGGGAGTTAAGTTCGTCTCTTTGTCTGTACGATGGTACTAACCTGTTCACGGACTTGCTCCTGTGCCCTCATGCATCTGAAAATCAAGTTCCTCATCAATAAGTGATTTAATCACAAAGGGCTTGTTTTCAATCAAGAATAAGTGAGTATCTCACAATCTATACGTTGAAAACAGATGATAAACAGTATACTCACCGGTAAGATGAATTCTCGTGCATGACTTGATACGGGAATGTGTCGTGAGTGGATGAACACCGGTGAGTAGTATAAGTCATACATTAAAGAGTCTCTCCTAATCGTGATTACATCTGATAAGCTAAGCTTATGTGGACGACAATACCAATAATTGTGGTAGGATGCTTATTGTAATTTTTACAAGAAACAAAATCCGTTTTTGACAAGATCGACCATAAGCTGGTATGATTCTCTTACCTTGAAACTCGAAAAAGATGGTAACTTAGTGTACAGGTAGTTAATGTTGTAAATGTTTGTTTTAGTTTTACCTTTCTGCATTCAGATTCTTAGGATTTTAATTTTTATTTATTTAAAAAAAATTTCTTGATAAGCCGAAGTTGTCGCTCGAATGGTTTCTACCGAGAAAAAGCCCAAAACCGACTTGTCTTTAATATCACAACTTCATATAAATTCTTTTTGCAAATTTGGTAAACTTGAAAACAAAAACTACTTAAATCTGTTCATGGTACTTCTAAATTGGTGTTTGCTGTGTTGGAAAATGTTCACGAAGAACCAAAAGGTTCACCAAGAACCAAAAGGTTCACGAAGATTCAAAAGTCAACGAAGAATGCCTTTTGTCAATGAAGAATCATTCTTCGTGACAGATTTTTCGTCGAGTTGGTCAATCGGCGAAGAATCTCATTCTTCGTTGGGTTTTAGTTTGGGCTTAACAGTTTTTAGCCCATCATTGATTCTTCGTCGGCCCAAATAAGTCTTCGTCGAACATGGATTGTTCGTAGGGTCCGACTGTATAAAAGGGGATATTGTCAGTTTAAACCTTATCACAATTCACTTTTCACTTTCACTCACCAAACAAGAAACCCCAACCGTTCATCTTCTTCACCGAAAAGGAAAACTCAAAATCAACCATTGTGTTTGAACTTTGTTTACAAATCATTAAGGTAATGTGTTGTTTACATACCACTGTGTTATCGATTAACAACAAAATCAAAAACAGCCAAAGATTAAAACCCTAAGTTCTTAACACATATGCTCATTGATGATGTTCTTTTAACATAAAATTTGAAATATCAAATCTTTCTTCTCACATCTTTGTTGTTGTTTTTGTCTCGTTTGTGTGACTTGAAAGATGTGTAAAAGATATGAAATTATTTTGAATGTTATGTTACCATTCGGAAGATCAGGGGTTTTGATTTTAAATGATATCTGATTCCATTCATAAATGTGTTGTTTTTAAATGATAAGATTCAGTTGTTGATGATTGATATAATGATTCTGTAAACATGGTTTGTTTCGGATTCGGTTTGTCTGTTGTCTTTAACTGGGTTCTTGTCGGTATTGTATAAAGACTTTAATGTTGGAATGAAGTAAATGAACTGATATGGACTGTGAACTTATCTGGGTTTTGATTCACCCTGTCAGACAACATTTAACACTTGTTGTTCTCTTTTAATTGACAAAAAATAAATTGACGAAGAATAAATTGACGAAGAATTGACTTGAGATGATGAAGAACTGTAGTCAATGAAGAATCCATTCTTCGTTAACCAGGGTTCTTCGTAGTAACAAGGAGGGTAGACGAAGAACTGTTGTCAACGAAGAATCCATTCTTCGTTGACCACGTTTGTTCGTAGACCTTGATTCTTCGTAGACCTTAATTCTTCGCAGTCCTTGACTCTTCGTAGATAGTGATTCTTCGTAGGGGTTAGTCAGTCACAGAATGTTCACAGTGACTTATAGTTAACTTGTTTAGATGTGGTTTCGTTTGTTTTGGCAACTCTCCACACTGATTATTCTCTTTATATACAGAATGGCACCCAAAACACAGAAAAGGAAACCTGCAATGAAAAGAACTAATAAGTCAGAAGTAGAAATTATGTCAGAACCTCGTCATGACATGATTGCGTATCTAGATCCAGAAGACAAGCTCATTGAATACAAAGGGATTACGAAGTGGTTACGGGAATCAAGGATCAATCATGCCATTACTCATCAGACTACCATATACAAGTCTTTGATAAAAGCTTTCTGGGATTCGGCAGAAGTTGTTGAAATTGATGGCAAGGAGGTGATACGAGGACGTGTTAACAATCTAGACGTTGTTGTTTCTGTCGAGATCCTTAACACGGTGTTACAACTTGGTGATGATCCTGATGCTTCATATTCGTTGCAGCTAAAATTTCAAAGAGGTTGTCTACTACGTATGAAGTGTGTTGGAGATATTCTGGGAAATCAGCTGAACAAGTCATCGTTAACACTCCGTTACAAGTTCTTACTTCATGTTCTGATTCAGTGCTTAAGTAATCGTCGAAGTGGATACGATATGGCAAACAATGATCTTGTTGGTTTAATGGTGGCTTTAGTATTGAACAAACCGTTCAATATCTCAAAGTACATATTCGCTAACATAAAAGAAAATTTGGGAAGAACTGGAAGTGTTACTGGAGGTAGCAAGTTTTGGATGTACCCACGTTTTCTTCAGATGATTATGAATGTCCAACATCCAGATCTCCCTAAAGAAGACAATGATGTTTTGAAGATTGATATTATGAAAGAAATATCATTGAAAATCTTTAGAGGATATGGTGCTAAGAGCTACAAGGAAAGCGATCCCCCATGAAAGTTATTCAGGTTCTTAGATAGCAACACGTATGTAGCGCCGGAGAATGAAAAATGGCGACATGATAACTGATGTTTCTAAAATGCAACATATAAATTACATCAAATATGGCATAAAACTAACCCTTTTTTAGTACTAATGTTGGAAAAAGTGTTTTTTTGTCTTCCTTTTGTATTTTCAGGATTAAATGAGCTCAAATGAACAAAAGAAGCAAAAAGGCAGCTAAATCTAACATAAATACAAGAAAAGGAATAAACGTGGCATGCCCGACCCCTCGACAGCATCCTCCCAAGCAAAAACAAGAGAACAGAAGGCTGAGCACGCCCCGCGCGCAATGAGCACGGGGGCGTGCCCAAGTGTCAGCAGAAAAGACAAAGTTGTAGAAGCTTATATCACCCACCACGGGGGCGTGCCCAGTGGACACGGGGTCGTGGTTAATTCTAAGATTCGCAGAATCTAAGAAAATCTTGATAGTACAGATACGCTTCTGCACACGGGGTCGTGCCCAGCGGACACGGGGGCGTGGTCAACTAATGCATACAAACTGCATTTAATGAAGAAAGAGAAGATGGGTGGACACGGGGCCGTGTCCGGGCTTCTGTTCTATAAATAGGGGTGCTTGGCTCATTTGCAAACCATCCCTTGGCAAACCACCTCTCTCGCACTTCACCCACACTCCACCACCACCACAACACCATTATCCACCACCATCATCCATCATCCATCATAGAGTGTGTGAGTAGTCTCGGGATCCAAGATTGATCGTAAGAGTTCTTGACAATCAAAGGCCGTGTTTGCCTAAGTCTCTTACATCACTTGGTGAAGACAAGTGTCTAGTGTAATACTTTTTATTTTTAATCTTTTCGCACTTTTTATTTGGTTATGTATTAATGACTTTAATAACTAGTTTCTTATGTTTAAGGTGAATCTTCCTTATCATTTGTCCGTGGTGTCTTGGCGTTATTTTACTGTCTATATAAAATAAAAGATTTTCACCATTCATATCTCCACGGTCTATATGGAGATATGTTGGCTACCTGGTCGGGGGTTAAGAGAATGGTTTGGTAAGAGTCTTGCCTTGTTCAGTGTATAGATCCTGCAAGGACCTGGGTCAACTTTAGTAGGACCTCCTTCAATACCCACTGGTATTGGATGGCGGGGGTCCGAACTCCTTGATCCCCTCATATGTAAGCTACTATTAAAACTTTAACTCGGCTATTTTGGACTGTATCCCTGCTGACTCAGACTACTTAGCCGAGGGTAACGTCACCATCAAAAGAGGGGCCTACCACATTATGCATTAGTAACTTAATTAATTATCTTTCAATAATCCAACCCTTTTGGATTGTATCCTTGCTGACTCAAACTACTGGGTTGAGGGTAACATCACCTTCAAAAGAGGGGCCTACTACAATAACTAAGATAATCTCTTAAAAAGTGCAAAAGTGCGGAAATAATCAAAGGTTACACTAAACACGAGTCGGATCCAAGTGATTCATCTTGTCTATCTGTTTTATTTTTATTCTTATTTTAAGCATTTTTTGTTTTTATTTTCTAGTTTAAAACATTTTTCTAAACTTTTGATTTGATTAGACGTTGAGGATAAACCGGTATTAAAAGCTCTTGTGTCCTTGGACGACCTCGGTATCTTACCAACACTATACTACGCTCACGATGGGTGCACTTGCACATATGTGTGTTTGGTGTTAGTAAAATATCGTGTTTTATAAATTTAAAACTTGACTAACGTGTAAAAAGGGCTAGATATATATATAAAAAACCTACGACACTCACACACATCAAGTTTTTGGCGCCGTTGCCGGGGACACAAGGATTTTAAGAAAGTTAGGAATCAACGGCCTAATGGTTTTTTCTATTTTTTCTATTTTTTAGGATTTTTTCTTAATTTTTCAGCTTCTGCAGAACTCAGCACGGGTCGTGCCCGCTGAACACGCCCCGTGCCCAATCTTTGGTACTGGCAATCCTGTTTTAAGTCAAACAGTAGCTGAACACGGGGTCGTGCCCACTCAACACGCCCCGTGCCCAAGTATCAGTTACTGAAAACAGAACCGTAAGATCCCGATGGTTGGTAATTTCTGACACAAACATGAGTGATACTGATATTTTTTACTTTCAGCACTCTTATGGTACGTGGTGTCAAATATGTGGTGGCCCCTATAAAGATTTAGAATGTTACTTTCTAAATTATAAGCCCCATTATATAGACCCATTGTTTTCCTGTAGCCTTAAGAGGGGCGAAAGTAAAAATAATCCTTATCTATCCCTCAAATGCTCTCAATCGAATCTTATAGGAGAAATGCTTCTTGATGAATTATTTAAACTAGACGATTTAATTCTTAATTGGTTAAAAGAACTTGAGTTGGACATTCCGTCTCAAGACGATACCTAAGAAGAATTGTTGGGATCGCATTCGAATAAAAACAACTTCGTTGTTCCCGATATTACCTCTAACTCTAGCGAAGACTTGAGCGATAGTCGTCCCTGTGTCGATTGTGCCGTGAAGGACTCCCCATCGACTTTGTTCGGTGCATACATAGACCTGAGCGATTCGGCATACACCTTCTTTAACGAGAGCTCGGGAAAGGGTTGGACTTGTCCACCTACATTTAGCATAGGAATCACCCTCACCGACAACCTCTTGCGTTCTCGTCTTAATCTAGAGCACTTAAGGTATCTCAGGCACTTTAGGGTTGTTCCATCCAGTAAGGAACCGCCCGATCCGGATAAATTCCTTAGAAATAGACGAAACTTCATAAACAGCCTCTAGACACGGTGTCGTGTCCAGGTCAGCATGCCCCCGTGTCCACCAAAAGATTCCCGTCTGACTTTTTGTTAGAATATGGACAAAATGTGTCAGGATCCTGCCTGCACACGGGGCCGTGTCCAGCCGACATGGGACCGTGTGCAGCGTGCTGTCGTTTTCTATAAATGCAGCCAAGAATCCTACACATTTGGACCATTCCAGGGACAGAGATTTGGTGAGATCTTTACACATACCCTCCTAGGTATTTTCTAAAAGAAGGTTCTCAACAACCATCTTGTCCTTTTCTCTCTTGTCCATTCCCTTCTTCTTCTTCATTTTTTACCTCAACACCTCCATTAGAGCTTGAGATCACCATGATTCCAAGCTTTATTGTGATGTTTGTTAGGTTTTTGTGCAAGGAATCTTGTTAAAAAATTAAGTTTTACAACATTGTCTTAAGTTATTTCTGCTCATAAACGCTTCTTACGTTGGAAAAATAATTTGAAACTCTAAGATTCCTTGTTCCAAAACCTGCAGAAAGGTGAACACGAGGCTGTGCTCATTAAGCACGGGGCCGTGTCCGAGGTTACTGTTTCTTTAAATGAACTCTTTTCAGTTTATTTTCGTAGAATGTTGAGCCAAAACAGTGGAACTTCGTCAGCACATTCCAGAAACACTCGAAGAGAACGGAGGTCCTCAATCGAGGCAACTCTCGTACGCTACGTGATGGCATTGCGTGATGCTCTTGATGAGATGACATCGGTAGAGGAGGTCCTCATAGACCGTATAAATTATCTTACGGCGGGGTTGGAAAACAGTTTTCAAGAAATCAACCTCTTGCACCAGAGGTTGAACATTCTTGTGACACCTCCAATGGAGCCAATCCTCCCTCAAGAGGATTGGAACCTAGCACTTGGAGTCAACAATCCCACCGGATGGGATGACATTCCAGCGGAGCCTACTCTTGACGAATTGCAAGAAGTCCCGGTGGAGGTTGCACCCCCTTAAACTGATGCCAACGAGCCCGCCTTTCTTCTCCCAAGGGAGATAGAGGAGTGGCACGCCGACGTATGAGGGACCCATATCCGGAGGAAGAAGTTTTTCGAGCCGCATCCAACCGAGAGAATTATCTTTTCGGAAATTTTGCTAATAGAATAAACTTTAGGCTAGAACTTCTTGGTTTAGACTTCTTGTGTTTCTTTTGACCTATTAATCTAGAATTTTAATTTATTAGGATTATTATGTAACTTTCTCTATTTGAATGAATGATGGTTTTAATTAATTTGGTGTTTGGATGATGTTGTAATCGTCAAAACACACTCGGGATGGTGAAGAGTACCAAGGGAAACTTGAATCTGCACCCCATGCATAAAAACAGGGCCACCCGATAATTTTTCTTCATTACAGCAAGTTCAGCACGGGGCCGTGCTCATCCAACACGCCCCGTGCTCAACCATCTGCAGAAAAATATCAAGTTCAGGTACCTGGACATGGGGCATGCTCACTGAACACACCCCCGTGTCCAGCCTTCTGTTACTTTGTTTTATTTTCTGGTACTGGCGATCTGAACACGAGGCCGTGTCCAGACGTCCAGTAACATAATTTTTTTTTCACATCTTTTTACACATTCAATCAACCTAAAAACTTGTTTTTGGGACTCATTGAGGATAATGTGTAATTTAAGTGTGGGGGGAAGCTAAAACCTTGAATTTTGCAAGTCCTAATTACAAGCCTTACACAAAACTCTATTGGAACTGCTAAACACCCCAAATTTTTTCAAAAATTTTTAATTTTTTCTTTTACTTGTCTAGGTTTAATTTGGGAATTTCAAGTTCTAAAAAAGGTTATATTTTTACAAATTTACAACCGATAGCGTCATGATAAAAAGAACCAACATAAGAAAATTATGAAAAGGCATGACAAATCTAGTTAAAATTGGATTATATATACTTGATCACATAAAAACACATTCCCACAAAAAGTGAGTTTTGAGCCTTTATTGAGCATACAAATACACATCTTTAAACTAAATGCTCATTTTTCGTTTCTTGTGTGAATATCCGCTTGGTTCTTACGACTCTAGAACTTGCCACGACAATGCATTCCAGGTCCTTACCAACTTAAACCCGAGTAAATATATGATGGAGGCATTAGGACTAACCCTTTTTTTCTACACCATTTTTTTTACCACCTACCCAAAATCCCCCTAGTTAACCCCTTTGAGCATAAACAAACACCCTTCTACCAACCGAAACCCTTTTTCATTTTAAACCCTTTATTTTAGTACAAAGCTCGGTTTTTCTTATGACTCCTTAAAAAAAATGATGATGAAGCCAAAAGAAATAAACAAACAAGTTTATCAAAAAGAACTTTGTTTGAAGAATTACTTCATCAAAATAAAAAGTTACAAAAATAAAAAGTCTTACGAAAACCGACGCTTTTTACGCCTTTCGCCCTTTTCTACTAACCACTAACCCAACCACCTACCTTTAACCCAAGCCTAACCCTTCCCCCAAAAGTCCTCTTGATATTTACAAAGGTGTATAGTTAAAAAAGAGGAGGATTGATTGCTTGGCAAGCATATGGTAGAAGTAAGTTCAATGCCGCTCTCGAGTGTTTCACAAAAATACATCTTCGGCCGAGTGTTGAGTGATCTCCCGTGAGGTATGTGAACTTGTATATAAATGGAATTTTAAAGAGGCATGTTATGCCCAAATAAATAATTTCTCTTATGTAACGTTTTAAATAAATCATGACGAATAGGATTGTAAATAAATAAAAATAAAACTTAATAAAAAATCTTGGAAATCCCGACACTCTATGACAAGCCCAAAACCTTCTCTTCTACCCATTCCATTTGGGAGTGTAAAGCCACATTATAAAGAGTTTTGCTTGAGGACAAGCAAAGATTCAAGTGTGGGGGTATTTGATGTGTGCAAAATGCAACATATAAATTACATCAAATATGGCATAAAACTAACCTTTTTTAGTAATAATGTTGGAAAAAGTGTGTTTTTGTCTTCCTTTTGTATTTTCAGGATTAAATGAGCTCAAATGAACAAAAGAATCAAAAAGGCACCTAAATGTAACATAAATACAAGAAAAGGAATAAACGTGGCATGCCCGACCCCTCGACAGCATCCTCCCAAGCAAAAACAAGAGAACAGAAGGCTGAACACGCCCCGTGCGCAATGAGCACGGGGGCGTGCCCAAGTGTCTGCAGAAAAGAAAAAGTTGTAGAAGCTTCTATCACCCACCACGGGGGCGTGCCCAGCGGACACGTGCCCGTGGTCAACTCTAAGATTCGCGGAATCTAAGAAAATCTTGATAGTACCGATACGCTTCTACACAAGGGGTCGTGCCCAGCGGACACGGGGGCGTGGTCAACTAATGCAGACAAACTGCATTTAATGAAGAAAGAGAAGATGGGTGGACACGGGGCCGTGTCCGGGCTTCTGTGCAGGCTATAAAAAGGGGTGCTTGGCTCATTTGCAAACCATCCCTTGGCAAACCACCTATCTCACACTTCACCCACACTCCACCACCACCACAACACCATCATCCACCACCATCATCCATCATCCATCATAGAGTGTGTGAGTAGTCTCGGGATCCAATATTGATCGTAAGAGTTCTTGACAATCAAAGGCCATGTTTGCCTAAGTCTCTTACATCACTTGGTGAAGACAAGTGTCTAGTGTAATACTTTTTATTTTTAATCTTTTCGCACTTTTTATTTGGTTATGTATTAATGACTTTAATAACTAGTTTCTTATGTTGAACGTGAATCTTCCTTATCATTTGTCCGTGGTGTCTTGGCTTAATTTTACTGTCTATATAAAATAAAAGATTTTCACCATTCATATCTCCACGGTCTATATGGAGATATGTTGGCTACCTGGTCGGGGGTTAAGGGAATGGTTTGGTAAGAGTCTTGCCTTGTTCAGTGTATAGATCCTGCAAGGACCTGGGTCAACTTTAGTAGGACTTCCTTCAATACCCACTGGTATTGGATGGTGGGGGTCCAAACTCCTTGATCCCCTCATATGTAAGCTACTATTAAAACTTTAACCCGGCTATTTAGGACTGTATCCCTGCTGACTCAGACTACTTAGCCGAGGGTAACGTCACCTTCAAAAGAGGGGCCTACCACATTATGCATTAATAACTTAATTAATTATCTTTCAATATGTAGGATCGTTTTCACGACCGAAACGAGTCGTCCAGAGGTGTTCTTCTCCATACGAGAGGCGGAAACTAACGTATCGAGTTAGAAACAGTTTAATATTCACTTTAATTGTCTTTTTGATTGATATAAGAACGTTTTACAGTGAGTAGACACTTCAGCAGCACTTCGGCTCTGGAATCGGAAAGTTACAAATGAGATGGCACAACAGGTATTTATAGGCTGGCCTATTTCGCACGAAACAGTTGGTGCGAAATCAGTTTCACACGAAATAGTCATTTCGTGCGAAATGACCTTACACCCACATTTCTCGTTTTGCATGCCCTGATCTATACAATCTAATACAAGACTCGATACAAGACGAAGTCGACAGACGTATGCACCAACAGACTCCCCCTCGGATGTTGACGAAGTCTTCAGTGTCGAGTCTTCAACGTCTTCAGTCTTTATCATTCTTTTTGCTCTTCCTGAAGTATCTAACAGTGTAAAGCATCCTCATTATTCTCTCTTTTCTTCTCTCTTCCAGGATCTCAATCTGACTCCATCTTCTCTTGATCAGATATCTTGATTCCTTAAGTTCTTCAGCATCAGCAACTAGCGTGATCTTCAGGATTTAAACCTGGCTTTCCTATCTTCAGACTCTTCTTTGATAACAGACTCCCCCTTAAACTATGCTGGGATCGTAGTCTGACTTTCACAGGTTCTAGAATCTGAATCTTGGCAAACCTGCACATTCTCTACCTCACGGTAAATTTCACAAATTTAAAATTTGACAAATTTAAACTTTGCTTACCACATGTAGATTCAATTTCAAACTATCACTTGAAAATATCATTCAGAATTATTTAACATTTATAATCTCGAATGACCACTTGAAAGAAATTCTTTTCAAACACACTTTCCCAAACCTATTCATCATGTTTAGCACTCAGAATTTTGAAAATCAACTCTCCAACATCAGTTGTCGAAAATCTTTTTGAATTTTCAAAAATTTATGCTAAAACACACTGAAAATCTTTTTGGATTTTGAAAATAAAGAATTGCAGTAAAGAAATATTTACAGACAATATTTTTGTGATTTTGCGTAAGAGGATCATATCAGTTTTTGAGACAGATCACCAACACCGTTAAGCTTTAAACATTATAAGTTCTAAACGATTCACTTAGATTGTCAGTATACTGATCCACTTAAATTTTCTCACAAAGTTCAACTGTTTCGAGATACGAGATTAATGTTTTAGAGACTTAAACTTATATGCGTGTCCCACCTCAGAATATACTCCCGTATCTAGATCCCAGTATGCAGTCTTACAGGTGAGTATACCTAGATGATATCTGTAAAGGGTTAAATGCGAGGGCCATGAGAGCTCAGGCTATTGCTTCCGCAAAATCAGAGAGATGATGGCTTCGACTTTAGGTGTGTTCCCTTTAGAGAATCGTTTCTTCAACAGCACATGATTAGTATTTTTCAATGTTTCATCATTTTTTATGCTGAGGGGGGTGCTATATTTCAAGCAAGCGAAAAGTATTATACGGGGACTAGGCCATTGCTTCCGCAAAATCAGAAGTCCCGGGATAATACCCCAGATATCACTAAGCATAAAGACCTAGTATCTCAGAAAGAGGGACCTTTCAAACAAGATTTCGTTTTGACTTTTTCAAATTTTCTAATGTTTTTGGATTTTCTGAAAAATCTTACTCCCCCTAAAATTCAAAACCATTTAAAGAAAAATTGAAAACAAATTGTACACATAAAATGACAACTGTTGTGAAGTGCTTCAATTCGCCATCCATTTGGCATAAACAATCAGAACTCCCCCTTACAACAAACTATTTTCCCATTAAGATTTCAAAACACTTATGTTTGATTTAATAAAAATGGTTTTTCCGAAAAATAAGTTTTGTTGATTTTACAAACCACTTGTAGGTTAGGGGATAAACTCATCACATTGTTCTTCTTTAACCACTTGAAAAATTTAACATTTTTAGGTTACATCAACAACACCACTTGTAGGAAAGATAAATCAAGTACAACTTAATGTCCCTGATTAATCTTGTAGGTCGAAATATCACAAATGTGAATTTCTCAAGAAAAATGCCGATTCATGCTCCACACATACCAACCTTGGAACTCCGGCAAGTCAGGATTTTTACTTGTGAAATACAGACACCCAAGCCTGACTGTCTTTGGGTGTGACCTTTTCAGTTTCACTTGGGGTTTGAACATTTCTTTTTTCTTCATAAAATTCTTTTACCCCTTTTGCCTTCCCCTCGACCATTTTCCCAAAAATCTTTTTAATATTCCCATTGAATGCTTTCTCGACATCAAATTCTTTCTTATTAGAATAGAATTGATTTGAGATCTCAACTTTTCCAACTTTTTGTTTAAAGTTTTCAGTCCTCAATGGTATAAAGTTCACATCATCCATTGGAGGAACTGATTTTTCACTTTTATCACCAACTTGTGGCTCCTCTAATTTTGTGGAATCAGATTCATCGCCAGATCTCGCCTCAGATTTCTTAACAACCCACATTTGGTTGTCAAGATTAACTCTTCTTTTGTAAAATCTTTTCTTCGAACCTTCACCAACTTCATATATTGAATTTTTAAAAACTTTGAATTTTTCAGTTGGTGGTTCATTTTTCTCAACAATCTTTTCTTTCAGTTTAGAAACAACTTCCTGTTTGATGTTGGTTGCCTTAGGACAGTTCCAGGCAATGTGTCCAACTTCTTGACATCTGTAACAGGTTCTTGTTTCCTTTATTTGATAAGCTCCATTCTTTTTTCTCTCTTGCTTCTTAGCAAGGAATTCTCTGTTTGATTGCTTCCAGAATGAGTTCTTTTCTTCTTCCTCGGAACTTGACCCTAAAACAAACACAGTTTTTGGTTTATAAGTTTTCTCATTTTTATGATTTTTCGGTGGAATAAAACCCAATCCTTTTCTTTTGAAATTACCTTTATGGTTTGGTTTCTTTCGATAACCAGAACCAGAACTATGACCTTTTTTCTTGTTTTCTATTTGTTGAATCCTTGAAGTGTACTTTTTAGGTTTTTCAGAAAGATTTAAATCTTTTATTTCAGAAATATTGATTTCAGTTAATCTGAAAACCTGTTTGATCTTTTCAATTTGAACACTTCTTATTGGAAATTCCTCATCAGAATATAATTTGTCTGAATCAATCAAAGTATATGCCACTTTGATTGGTTCGTCATTCAAATTAGATTTTGAAAAAAGAAATTCTTTATTATAAACCCTTTTGACTGACGACTTTGGACTGTCAACTGATGAACTCGAAATCTCGGATTCGGACTTCGACTCTGACTCCTCATCCTTATCCAACACCTGATCGACTACTTTCTTTATTAACTCAGACTCATGATCAGTGTCAGATAATGTGAACGTGATATCAATGTTTTCTGGTAAATCATCAGTTGTTTCAGACTTTAACTTTATATTGACAGCCTTTTTGACTTGCTCCTCATTTGGTTTTCTGGGAGAATAACCTTCCCAAATCGGAGGCGGACACTTGTTATAATTTGCACTTTGTTTCTTACCAGTATCCTTCTCTTCCAACTTCTTGTCCTGAAAGACTTCAAAACCTGCAACAGTTGGATAAATTCTATCAATCAAATAATTAGAACTAGAATAACTTTGCAGTAATCGTCTGATTCTTTCATTTTCTATCTTTTCAGTTTCCAACTCTTGCTTCAACTTTGCACATTCTTCAATGTAGTAATTGATGGCTTTCTGTTTTGACATCATCACCGCATTCATCATTGTTAATGCATCTTCTCTTTCAGAATTTGTCTTCTGAAGACCATTCACTGTTCTGTTCAAAACGTCATACGATTCTTTCACATAATTGAGATCGAACAATAACTTTTCTTTCATTTTATCTTGCTCACTCAATTTCTCATCTTTTTCTTCACATTGTTTGCAAGAGTCTGAACACTTCAAACACGGTTTGATGACTTCAACAATCTTTTCAACTTCGATCACCTTTTCAACTTCAACAACCTTTTCAGCTTCAACAACTTTTTCAGCCTCAACCATATTCTCAGCGACTTTAACTTCTTTACTTTGTTCAGATTTTTCTTTTTGAGCAACATTCTCACATTTCATCTTTTTATGTTCTTTTGCTGCTCGTCTCTCCTTCAGCTTTTCCAATCTATCTGCAAAATAAAATTCAAAACTTTCAGGAGATAATGAATTTCTTCCAATGTTTATTTGTGTTTCTTCTTCATCATCACTATCATCAGATAATGATTGATCAAAGACTGTTTTCTTTTCTGAACTATCGTCTGACGAAACAGACTCTTCATCTTTGTTATTCTCATCACTAGCAATCCCTTTCATCCATTCCTTCAACAAATCTGGTTCTTGGACTATTTGTGCAGTAAGAGCTACTACTTTTGAATCAGGTGGAATGTATTTGTCCCAACTGAAACCTTTTGCTACTTTTTCATCATCTTGATCAATTATACCAAAATAAGCTTTCTTATTTGATTCTTCGATTGCCTTCCTAGCATATGCAGTTTTTGAATCTTGTGATTGATACGGTTGTTGAGCAACTTGCTGATATATGGCTTTTCTATAATAATCATTATTCCCGAACGGATTCTTTGCTCCACTTGCTTCTCGATTGGTACATTCCCTCTTGAAATGTCCTTTCTCCCTGCATCGAAAACAAGTAACTTTAGATTTATCAAAACCCAAAGTAGAGACATTTGCATCCAAGAAATCATCTCTTCCTGTAATCATCTTGAATTTTTCAGCTCTCCTCAAAACACTCGCTAAGCACCACTTAATATCCATAAGCTCCATTTCCTCAGCATCAATCTGATCGTAATCCTCTTTCGTCAACATAGGATTTCCGATCCTTCCTGCAACCAATCCTTCATATGATTCCAACACTGTAGAAAGTAACGCCATATGACTTTTAGCAACCTCTTCAGAGAAATTTTGACCGTTCTAAAGATGCAACGCGATATTGCAATGTAACACATGATCATTAATGCTGTTTGAGTTTTGAAACTGATGACTTGAGGTAGAAACCTTCGGATTAACACTTGGATATGAAGAAAATCCACTGCTACTATTTGAACTTTGATTGACTGATCCAGATGAGTTTTCTGCACTGAAAACAGTTTGAACCTTTGGACTTACTTCAACATCCTGAACACTTCCTTTGTAATACATCTTGATGTCTTGTTGACCACTCGGACTATTCATTCTTGAAATTTTTTGTTGTTCAAGATCTTGTCCTTCAATCTTTTCGATGAACTGGGAAATTGTCAATTTGTCATATTCTCCAGTATTCTTCAAGATCATCAAATAGGTACCCCACTCTTTCTGAGGTAAAGCATCAGCTAGTTTGTCAACTCATTCTTCTTGATCTTTGACAATATCTAACAAAGACATAGATCGCACTAAGTGGCAATATCTTTCGATCAGTTTCTTTGAAGATTCACCCGGCAAACTCATAAACAAGTCAAACTCTTTCTTTAACAATGATTTCTTACTCCTGATCATCTTCTCACTTCCCTCAAACTTAATTCGAAGTGCATCCCAAATCGAACGTGAAGTATTGTCATGTTGAAGTAAAATGAAGATGTCTTCTTTCACAGCTTGCTGTAACAGACTGATCATCATCTTTTCTGCTTTGTACATGTCTCGTTCTTTATCTGACAATTCAGAAATTGTTTTATTCACTCCCACTTCTGTACGAGTTTAACATACTTTTTCTCAATACATTCCCAAGATCTCAAATGATTAGCTTGAACCCAGTTTTCAAACCGATCTTTCCAACCATATTACTCCTCAATGCCCATTAGCTTCGGGAGTTTTTGCAAAGTTCCAGTTTCATTTTCCATATTCATGCTTTGAGCAATGGCAGTTGGAGTAGTCGGGGCAGTAGCAAACGCGTTATAAAGTTCCTCTTCCACGATTCGGTAACAAGTTTTTCAAAATCAGACACCTTCAAGCGAAATCAACACTTTCAAACGAAATCCCTCAAGCAAAATGAACAACTGGTGCGAAATGACCTGCAAAATGACTTCAAACGAAATGATTCACACGAAATAAGAAATTTCACACGAAATGAATGTTTTCGTGCGAAATGATCCTAATTTTCAAACGAAATAGTGATTTCGTGCGAAATCAACCAAATTTCACACGAAATACTGATTTCGTACGAAATGAACTAACTTTTCAAGCGAAATGAAACACAAATGTGATTTCGTGCGAAATGAAAGCTCTATTCCGTGCGAAATACTGCTGATGTCATCATGTCGGCCATATTTTTGTCAATTTGATCAGGTTTTAGTTCGAATTTTGGTCCAATTCTTTCAAGGCTTTGTTAAAACACAGTTTCGCTTATAATATGAGAAATTCAATCCATTTTAACCGTCAAATCTTGTTTAATTTTGAAAATAAGGTGCAGAAGTCAGAAAATAGATGAAATCAAGCTGAAATCAGTAAGAACTCCTCCTCCTGAGCTCTGATACCACTTATAGGATTGTTTTCACGACCGAAACGAGTCGTTCAGAGGTGTTCTTCTCAATACGAGAGGCGGAAACTAACGTATCGAGTTAGAAACAGTTTGATATTCACTTTAATTGTCTTTTTGATTGATATAACAATGTTTTACAGCGAGTAGACAGTTCAGCAGCACTTCGGCTCTGGAATCGAAAAGTTACAAATGAGATGGCACAACAGGTATTTATAGGCTGGCCTATTTCGCACGAAACAGTTGGTGCGAAATCAGTTTCACACGAAATAGTCATTTCGTGCGAAATGAATAACTGATTTCGTACGAAATAGTTGTTTGCTATTTCGTGCGAAATGACCTTACACCCACATTTCTCGTTTTGCGTGCCCTGATCTATACAATCTAATACAAGACTCGATACAAGACGAAGTCGACAGACGTATGCACCAACACAATAATCCAACCCTTTAGGATTGTATCCTTGCTGACTCAAACTACTGGGTTGAGGGTAACGTCACCTTGAAAAGATGGGCCTACTACAATAACTAAGATAATCTCTTAAAAAGTGCAAAAGTGCGGAAATAATCAAAGGTTACACTAAACACGAGTCGGATCCAAGTGATTCATCTTGTCTATCTGTTTTATTTTATTTTTATTTTTATTTTTATTTTCAGCATTTTAGTTTTTATTTTCTAGTTTAAAACATTTTTCTAAACTTTTGATTTGATTAGACGTTGAGGATAAACCGGTATTAAAAGCTCTTGTGTCCTTGGACGACCTCGGTATCTTACCAACACTATACTACGCTCACGATGGGTGCACTTGCCCATATGTGTGCTTAGTGTAAGTAAAATATCGTGTTTTATAAATTTAAAACTTGACTAACGTGTAAAAAGGGCTAAAGATATATATATATAAAACCTACGACACTCACACACATCAATAACAGTGATTCTGACAATGAGGAGCCCACTTTGAACAAAATGATCTAAGATAAATTCGGTAAAAAGGGCGAAAGTGATGACGATGACAGTGATGACGAAGGTAGTGACGGTGATAACCAAGGTGGTGATGGTGGAGTTGTTGGTGCTAGTGGCACAGGCTCTACCGGTGGTGATCAAAGCAAGCAACCGGGTGATGATGACAAGTCGGATTCTGATGATAATCCACTTGAACCCGGATATGAGCGGTATATTGATGGACAAGGTGTTAGACAAATCAGACGGATTCGAACAGAACAAGATGAAGATTATGTTCCATCCGATACCGAGTCTGAGAAGGCAAGAAAGAAGCAAGCTGCTATTCGACGCAAGAAGAAAAGTTGGAAAACGATTGGTGCGTCACAAACTCAACCTGCTTCCACACAGCCATCAGAACCCGTTCATGAAGCCGTGGCTAGTACTGATCCTGTCTTAACTGCTGAAGAAACCGAGGCACTGATGTCATCTCCCACAACAGCTCCAGAGCCACCTCCTACTACCACATCTGTTGAGACACCACCTACAGTTCAACCACCTAAAGTTCAACCACAGCATGCAACATCATCTCAATCAGCTCGGGAAAGATTTCAACAACATAGTGCAGAACGACGTGGTTCGACGTTCGAGCGTATGTCCGAGAGTGAGAAAGTGAACTTTTTATTCTCACAACTCCAAGCAGCAGCACTTCAGATAAATCGACATGCGGAAGTCATGTCATCAAACCGCCAAACTAACATTGCTCAACAATTACGGATTAATACATTGAAAGAAATTGTGGGGAAACAGTAGGCAGAGATTGAGCACTTGCGAGCTGAGAATGCTCAGTTGAGGGCTGCTGACAATGCTTGTGGAATTGAGATGAATCGACTGAAGGAACGAAGGTCTGTTGTTTTACAAACTGCCGATAAGTTGTCTGGAAAGTATGATGAGATAACGAAATGGTACGATTCCAGGAATAAAACCATAGCTGACAGTGTAAAGCAAATTACTAGCAGTTATGAAATGACCAGAAAGCGAGTTAATATCCTTTGGTCTGAAAGATGCAAAGCTCATGAAGTATTATAGAAATGAGATAATGATAGTGAATATCCCGGCAATCCTGATGTTCCTACAGCATCCGCACAACCAGAGGGGTCTATGTTAACTCAAATTGTCAATGGTTCTAGTTCTGAGCAGGTCGTGACCGCTCCTGTTGCCTCAGGTGGTACTCAAGAAGAACATGAAAAGTTAGAAGGAATGAAAGCTATTGAAGACACGGGACTTCAGTTAGCATTGGTTGAAAGCGCAGGTGGTTTTGTTGGTGAAAGCTTAAAGGGAAGTGATGATGTGGTTTTAAGATCAGAAGATCTAGCGTTATAGGTGTATCACCCTGTAACTGGTGAAGAAGTGGAAGAAGGAGAGATCATTTCTGAACTCTCAAGTGAACAGATTTTAGCATTGAACGAGATGAAAATAGTAGACGATGCTACTATCGACAAGATTCCTAGTGAGCCCGAGGTAGTGAATTTGGAAGGTTTGGACGAAATTGTGTTCGAAGGCGATGTCGAGAAGTCAAAGTATGTTAGAGAAGACGGCACTGAGTTCAATCCGTTCGATGAAGACTGGCTGAAAGATAATGTGGATGAAATCGAAGAAAGATTAAAGAATCGTGATTCGTCTGATATTCCAACAGATTCATTCGAGGAATGGAGGAAGAACTTTCTTTCTAAGACTGCTAAACCAACCCCTCCGGTCGCACAAGTTGACTACATGAGATACGAAAAGAATCGTCCTCTGGGAAGAAAACTGAGTTGGATGTTTGTGAAAGAACTTCATTGTGTTGCGGTGAAGCGAGAACATGGAATTCAGTATTTCAAATCGCTGCTAAGTATTCTTACCTTGCCATTCTACGATGTAGCAGCGTTAGCACGACTGGAGCTGATAAATCGGTCAAATTTTGAAGGTGCTAAGTTGTTTGCTCGGAAATTAAGGATGGAACGATGAAAGGGTTGGAAGGATGAGTTATACAAGCCACAGTTCCCAATGTATGAATAGATAAAGTTTACGTTGGATCCAGCGACCAACACAGCTAGGTACAGGCTCGTGTACAAGCCGGTGAAGGTCTTGGATAGGATTCCGCTGATGAAGATGGAACAAGATATTCTTGAGAACATGGCTCTTTGGTGTTATGACTCAGACACACACGAGGCAGTCATCGTCTTCCGGAACGACAAGAAAAATGTTCGTATTCTCGACCCGATGTGGATTGTTAACATGTCGGCGGCTGACATCGACAGGTTATTTCGTCACGACATCTTCTACGAAGATAAGGATGCAAGTCAGGCTCTATGCTTTCAACGCGTCGCCTGTTTCTGTTACTATCAGGGTATTCACGCGGGAAGCTCGTGGTCCGAGACAGGCCACTAAGGGATGAAGACTGAAGACCAAGCAACAGCCAAGGGGGAGTTTGTTGGTGCGGTTTTGTGTCTGGCGCTTGTTCTTATTATGTTGTAATTTGTACGGTCTTTATTTACGGTCTGTATAGTTTTGGTAGAGTCGGCCAAGTCAAGATATCCTCCTATCTTGACTTAACACGATGTTTACTTTGTTAGCATTGTAAAACAGTTTGCATGTGTGCAACTGTTAGTGTTTTGATCTTACTGTTATATTGTCTGCAAGTTATTGTCTGTATGAAGGTTCCCCACGAAGAATCCTTAATCTTCAAGGGATTGCATGTTTCACGAACAGTGCTTTGTTTATGATTGTTCACCACGAAGAATCATTCTTCGTGGTGATAGAATGTTCGTTGGAAGGCTCCACGAAGCTTCCATTCTTCGTGGTGACTGTTCGTGAGCCCAGTAACCTTCTTCGTAGGGTTACTGGGTGTTGGGCCTATAAATACAAATACTTGTTTCACAATTCAGTAAGAGAGTCCCTGTGGAGTTGTAAGCATTGTGTGTATGTGTTGTACTGATTCTCTTCACTTAATCAAAGCTTGTGAATCTTTGGTTACTTGTGTTTGCTTTACTTTGCTTTGGTTTGCATAACTACGTGGATTCCGCACTCGTTTTTGTGTTAACCAACAAGGGAGTAGGTTATCTTGATCCTCCAAGTGGACCTACATCATCACTCGAGGATTTGGTCAATTTGATTTTGTCATTTTAGGGGACGAAAAAATTCAAAATCCACGAGTATGGATACTTGTGTCACTAATAACATTCATAATAATCTGAACTCATATGTTATTCGACATGTTCGATAACATCATGTATGTTGCATAACGAAATTCGTATGTAGTCCGAATGAGGGACACTTCATTAATAAATCATATTAAAACTGAAATTAAGTCCATGGCTTTATAGCCTAGTGACATCTTGGGGTGGGATAAAACTTTAGGAGCAATAGGTCCTGGGTTCGATTCTCACAAGGGGGGTTTTCCCATATTTATTGGGTTTCCTCCTGAATTGGTGTATAGGCATTATGCCTAGTGGAGATGGATATGATCGGGTGGTTCCGCTAGTGGCACGATGATACTCCAGTGGTCCGTCAGTGATCCAAATTTGCCGTTAAAAAAAAACTGAAATTAAAATGCAAGTTAGTTTATATTTACTTTCATTAAGAAAGGGAAACGATTTGTGGACATTTCCTGTTTTAGGTGTTATGCTTCTAAAAGAGACAAATATAGAAGTTTTTCAAGATATTGGTTGTTATTTTCTCACGCCAACTAGTTCAGTTACAAGTCAACCACTTGATTTGTCCTTGCATAAACAACTATGTAACTAATTTGCAATAAATCTATATAATAATGGAGGTTCGCTAATAACTAATAATCAAAGAATATATCTAGACGTATAAATTACCCCACATTCTTTGAACCAACCACACGACATCACAAATAAAAGACAATAGTCGATGCAACGGTCTGACCATATATGAATTTTTTTTTTTTTTTTTTTTTTTTTTTTTAAACATAACCCAGTTATAAATACCAAAGTAGCAATTTACAAACCCAGTTATATATGAATTAATTGTTCTAATTAAAAAGAAGTCCAACTAGTATAAAAGAAATTAGTAGTACTGAGATGCCATAATACAAAACAATGTAAAACTGAGATGCCATGATACAAAACAACAAAACCAAAATATAATAATTATTTTTTATAAAAATAAACAAATGAAGTCCAAGTTTTTGTAAATAAACTAAGATTTTTCTAAGCTATTATGCTATACAAAAATAAGTCATAAAATGTGGAAGAAATCTTTCCTTAAAGGATAATTTTCAAACTAAATCAAGTAAAGAATAATTAAGAAGCTTGCATTAAAATGTGGAAGAAATTTTTCCTTAGTGGATAATTTTCAAACTAAATCAAGTAAAAAATAATTAAGAAGCTTGCATTAACAGAGAAACAGTCAAGTAACTGAGAAAGTGACAACTAGATATTTTGTTGTATGCAAAAGATAATTAGCAAAAGAAGCACAGATTTTGTCAAGACTTTTTCCATTTTCTTATATTTTATGTCTGGTTTTACGGTTATTATGGTCTGATCAAAAGCCTTGAAATCGCTTATAGACTTTTTGCAAGAGTTTAATCTCTGAGAGAAAAAAAGGTTTTTTAGAGGGGGGGCACTCCATATAGTGTAGGTCCGCCACTGATTGAGCGTAAGGTTATCACTTTTTTTATAGCTAAAAGCCGGAGATTACCCCTTTCATCTTGTTATATGAGACGTGGGATATCTATCATATAAGGCGTCCCTACATTAATTAGTGGTCTCTACCGCTAGAGAGACGTTTAGTGAAAAACGACTCTTGGTAGTAGACCAAGGAGTAGGCAAATGATAACGATGAATTTGTATACATCCATCCAAAACATTTTTGTAAGATTAAATATTTATTTATTTATATTTAATCTAGTAGCCATCATTATTATTTATATAATAAGGATCAAAATATATTAAAACCTATAATAAATTAGTTGGTAATTGTTGATGGGCCAGATTACCCTAATTAACTAATTGGGTTTCCCCTTGGGTGTATATAAGGAGATTACTAGAGAGGGATTAGGGTTAGACATTCATAACATCACACTCAAAATCGCCCCTCCTCTCTCTCCATTACTACGAGTTCTTCAACCCTAAAGAACTCGGTACTACCATCAAGAACATACATCCTAAAGGGGAACCGAATCAATCTGACCAACATGACGTCTACTTCATTCTCTGATGCGGTTACTGGCTAACCAGGTACACATGATTTATTATCCATGATTGAATTTATTTAATTAGGGTTTATGTTTTACCCATGTTCTAATGATATAATCAACATGTGGTATCAGAGCAGATGTTGATTATATCAATTCAAAGGAATTCAATGAATCGATTTGGAAATTAAAATCAATCAAAATTATTTTATCTTTGATGATTGCTAAGTTGTTTTATGAAAATAATCGAAATCAGTTAAATCCTTTTCGGTACTTGTTCCCACTGATTAATTAGTATCGTATATATTGATTTTGAAATTTGAAATCAAAATTAATTCATTGAATTGTGTTCCGAATTACACTTCATTATTATTTAATTGAAGTCTACTATTTTATGCATTCTTATGATTGGTGTCTGGTGATGAAAGAATCTGCCATATCAAATTAAGTTTAAGGCAATCCTCATCCAATTTTATTTTTTTTCAATTTAAATTATGGACTAATATCATAGTTCGATCAGAACGTATATAATGAACCATTAGTCCAACGAATTATATTTTTAGTTGATAGTAATGTCCATGATTTTTTTTTATATATATATTTATAAAGAAATCCCCTTATTTTGGGATAACGTCAGGATTTGATTATGTTTCCTAAAATTGTGTAACTTTATCTCCAAGTTTCGAATAATATATTATTTTTAATTTATAATCGAATAATTAACTTGGATAGATACACATGAGATATTTCGAAATTATGATCAAAATCCCTTAAAATTAGTTGATTCAAACTTATCACACTAATCAGCTGTAACAGGAGTTTCGAGATAAATTTTAACGAGCCGAGACTAAGATCTCGACTCGAGACCACAAGGTCTCGACTCGAAATCATAAATGTTCTCAAATCTTTATAACTCGAGACAACGATTTCGATTCGATACCATAAGGTTTCGACTCGAGACCACTAAGGTTTCGACTAAGGACTTCAATCTTTACAACTCGAGACCATGGTTGCGACTCGAGACCTCATCAAGGAGTCGAGATCTCATAAAACACAGCAGTCGAGACCATGATTACGACTCGAGACACTGAGGTTGCGACTCGAGACCTTAATGAGTCGAGACCTCATAATGTTGCAAGATGAGTCGAGACTTGACTCGAGATCTCACTCGAGACCTCATAACTGAGTCGAGATCTCACTCGAAACCTCATAATTTTAGGCTGTTTAATGTGAACTAAGATTTTGCTATTAAACAATTGGTTTTGTAAATACTTAGTTAATTAATAAGGATCAAATAATGTTTTACAAAACCAAAATGGCTTAACTTGAATGAGCTTCTGATGTATCATTTCTGGCCAAAGCTGATTTAATACATCTATTTATCGTTCAAGTATTATGAAAGCCATGTTGAGTATGCATTACAAAAGTGAATGTCTTAATTTCTGGCCAAAGCTGATTTAATTCATTCATGTATAGCATTCTTAACAAGTGCATAACTAAAGTGATTGTCTCATCTCTGGCCAAAGCTGATTTGTCACGATTACTTTGCACACATGCTTAAATGATTACACTTCTGGCCAAAGCTGATTTGTCTTCGTTTAAGTAGAACTTTAAATAAGTCTATTATTTTGATGTTAGTAATAGACATATCACAACCTCTTCACATAATGATCCTTATATTAATGATCCTTCATTAATTTTTTATGATCATTTCGTCTGCCTTATTTTTTTTAGTACCCATAAATTTTACTCACAGTAATTTTCTTCTATAAATCAATGTCTCGTCCACTCTAATTCTTAAATCTAAAATGTTTTGCTTTATTTAAAGTTTCTATAAGAATTAACTCTTAAATTAAATCCTTGATTATCTCTTAAGACACGATAATCTTATTGCTCTCTTCTGATATAAGTACTACAGAAGAAAACTAGAGCATGATGAATATGATAAATCGAACATGATGTCTCTTATGATAATCAAGATCTCTCTAACATAAATGTTATCACTAAAGTTATTCCAGATTAAGTCTTTCCTAAGACTAATCTATAATTGTGTAATAATCACAAGAATTCCTAAGATGCATGCCTTCATTTAAAAAATATTAACTATAAAGCTAAGTGGTATATGTGAATACATAATAATGTACAATACCATGACCCATAAAATTAAGGGCTTACGCATGGAAATAAGTACATTTTTCCAGTACTTTACATACTAAGATTTTCACTTGTGCAATTTGATGCTTTATAAATCAACTATAACACTCAAAAGTACCAAAGTATAACGAGTGTGTTGATAAGTAACATATGTACAAAGAAATAAATGTTTGAAGCTGGAAAATAAATTGTTACTCACCTTACAACCACTTAAACTTTAAAAGAGGATTGTTCTAAGGTCCATAGTCAAAATACAAGTACAAAATTCCAACTCTAAGGATTTTCAAGGGAGAATCTCACAGCATAATTATGCCATTAGACTAGGCATAAGCAACGAGACTATCCATTATTCAGAGGAACAGTTGGATAAGTTAACTAGGTAGTCACTTACTAAAGATATTTCAGTCTGCTAATTTTAATATTCCAATTAACACATGATTAGTTGACTCTAGTTCCATAGGTTTCCTTACCAGAACTCGACAAATAACTAACATGAGAGTTAGTGACAAAATTAAATGTTAACGCTATAAGAACCATAATAAGCAGTCTTCTAACAACGTTTTTCGATACCTTATATATATTCTGAAGATTAGTCAGAATATAGTATCATAATTAAGCAATGTTATGAAGGTTGTGAGGTTTGCATAACCAACATAAAGTCACAATTACCTTAAACTCTCATATTATTTGTTCTCAATATCTGGATTGAAACATTACTAAGATAAAACTAGATGATACCTTACATTTTCACAACTTTTGTCATCATGTAAATGAGAATTTGACAAAAGGAAAATGAGACTTATAAATTTCATCCACTATAACTAAAATTCATGAGAAATCATGACATGGTTAATGAGGATGATTTCTTATCTAATCTCATTCTAAGTGATTTTAAATCATGACGTTATAGCCCTAAATGTTACTTGGCTTAAGGAATAAGTATGGGTCCATCATAAGTCATTCATTGACATTCATGGAACTTATTTCAAATGGAATATTCAGACACAATTCATTTATCATTTAAAAGACTATCAACTTGTATCTAAATTTTGTCGCATATGGCCCATGGTCTTAAAGAAATCTACTCATATATGTGCTTAACATGATTTCTATTAAATATGTCCCTAAGTTTTTATGACATCTGGACATTAAGGAAATCAAGTAAAGTCTAACATATATATATGATAGGTTCCCACGTCACATACCTAATTGAAACTTCTCTTGTAGCATTCTAGAGATATTAAAAGATCAGTGGGAGCATTAAGTGTTTTACTATTGCAATAGTTGCAAGAGGTGGGGGAGTGAAAATTTCACATTACCTCAATTTGCACCTCTTGTACAAGACACCGCTCCATCACGACACTGTTCCATCAAAACTTGTCTCCTTAAAATCTAATGCTACTATTACAAAAGTTTCATTGTTGCTTAATTGTGGGCACACTTAGATTTCTTACCTAAACCAACATAATCCTCAACAAGAGAAACTACAATGACTAACGTCACTAATATGTTTTCTCTATTATATGTTTTCTCTATTAGAATTTGTTTGGTCGTTAAATATTGACCCTAAGCATGCTGAGTTCCTAAAGTTTTCTAAGGTCAGTGGGAGCAGTCAAAGTTCTTATCACGACTTGCAAGGAATACAAGAGGCGGGGGGAAGAGTGTCATTAAATTTCACTCCGAATTTAACTCCGATTACACCTCTTGTACACCATACTGCACCAACTCTTACAGACTTAGAATCTTGAAAATGATAGCAACCTAATTAAGAGCTAATCCATAAAACTGAAACTTCTAACAAACCCAATAATCAACTCAGGAGGTCATCTAGGTTTAAAAACCTACTAACTTTGATGATTACATAACCTCCCTAATTGAAGTTTGAAACGGATTTTGGAAAAGTTTACTGGTCCTATCTCTTCAAATTAAGCCATTAGTATCAATCAATCCTCTGAATGGAATAAAACAGTTTTCTAGTAAAACTAATTTTATGTGTTCATATAACGTTTGGGATTTGATTGAATTACCTAAGAGTGTTCATAACTAAACCAAATCCTAATATAAACGGTAAGACACAAAGAAGCATGATTGATTGTCAAAGGTTACACTCAGGAAGAGATAAATAATTAAAGAATCTTTCTTACCTATCTTACAAAAGATTTCTTTAAGGATCATCATTGTTCTAGTAGCTTATAATAGTTTAAAGCTGCATTAGATGAACATTAAACACAATTTTCCCTAACAATTGGCTGACACATTTACATGTTCATAAAATAACCTGAAAGTTCTAGATTTAAGGTTAAAGAACATTTTGTCTATAAGCCAATAAAATCCATGTATGGGTTAATGCAAACATCAAAATGTGATGAAATCTTAACGTAATTATTTTCATCAACAACCAAGTGGATTAATGTACCTACCTCAAGATGAGTGGGAGCAACTAAGATAAACTTGTCTATATAGATGATATTCTTCTGACAAGTATATGTTACATAAGTCAAAGCATTGTTAACACAAACTTTGATATAATAGATCTCAGAGATATCTCTTACATAATAGATATCATAACATGTTGAGATAGACCAAATGGGACATTACTTCTGTTTCATAAGTTTAAGATTAAATTGGTCCTTGCATATGTAACAAACAATACTGCTCTCCTTTAGAGGATAATAGGATAAATGAGATTATTTCCTTACGCTTCATTAATTAGAAGCCTTATGTAAGTTTAAGTCTATACTCGTTTAGATATTACTCACATTGCAACACACTAGATATGTCTAGATTAATGTGAAGCATTTAATAGAGTATTACAATATCTTTAAAAGAAATGAGAGGCTATGATTTTAAAGAAGAAGTGAGAACTAAAACCGGTTGATTACTTTAACTTTGTAATGTTCAAAGCTGACAAAATGTAATTTCGGGTATATTCTTATGTCAGCAGACAAAACCTATTTCATGGAGGAGTCATAATGGACTGATATCAACAACCTAAGTTATAACGACATAATATAGTCACTAAATGTTGTTGGAAATTTACCAGTGGACTCATAAGTTTATTAACTCCATATAATTAATATATTGAAGACTTATTGTGATAAAGTCAGCTACCATGTCTCCTTGAACAGTAACAGTTCGAGAGGTGCTGCATTAAATTTCGATACGAAATTAATTATTCGTTTATGAACGAATTGAGGAAACTAAATCTTTGTATCGAATGCATTCATGATATGCTTAAGGATCCTATAACTAAAAGTCTATCACCCATAACTATTATGTAAGCGCTTATAATAATCACGGGTTTATTGATGACTATGTACAACTGCATATCGTACTATGAATGATTAACTTTTAATTTTCCTCATCAGTTTGATTTTGTATGTCTCTAACATATGTTCTGCCGGTGTAATGACATATAGACAAATATAAATACAAATCAAACGCTAAAGGGCTTGTTTGTATTTTGATCATAACTATTAGGTTTTAAATTGAGGCTGTAGTATGACTAATGGGGGTCCTGAGTCGCGTAATGATTCAACGGCTGTATTTCTCTGCTACGGTTCTTGGTTTAAAGCTAAAATGAGTATTAACTTCTGATCAAACTAATCTAATACTCATGATAAATGATTATTCGGCTAAGTGAGAGAATGTAAGATTAAATATTTATTTATTTATATTTAATCTAGTAGCCATCATTATCATTTATATAATAAGGATCAAAATATATTAAAACCTATAATAAATTAGTTGGTAATTGTTGATGGGCCAGATTACCCTAATTAACTAATTGGGTTTCCCCTTGGGTGTATATAAGGAGATTACTAGAGAGGGATTAGGGTTAGACATTCATAACATCACACTCAAAATCACCCCTCCTCTCTCTCCATTACTACGAGTTCTTCAACCCTAAAGAACTCGGTACTACCATCAAGAACATACATCCTAAAGGGGAACCGAATCAATCTGACGAACATGACGTCTACTTCATTCTCTGATGCGGTTACTGGCTAACCAGGTACACATGATTTATTATCCATGATTGAATTTATTTAATTAGGGTTTATGTTTTACCCATGTTCTAATGATATAATCAACAATTTTATATTGTTACGTTTGTGCGAATCGTTGCATAAATTATTAGCTAGTTTTATAAAAATTCAAGCCTAACTTCTATGTTCTTACTATTTGCTTTTTCATGTTAGTAGAACTCTACAAAAAATAAACAATATATCAATTAGTAAAACATGAGCAACTCATAAGCTCAAATAGAGTTTCGACTTTGTATATATATTAGATCACACTATATGTACAAAATAGACAAAGCATGTGGGTAAGGTTTTAGAGCAAACACCAGTGTATTTGCGAACTGAGTGAACAAATCCTGACCATGAATTTACAAACGTGTATGGCTAGGATTTCATCATCAAATCGTAAAATACACTAGTGTATTTCATCATCAAATTCGGGTCATTGATTTACACACGTGTATGGCCAGGATTAGTTCGCTCAGTTCGCAAATACACTGGTGTTCATTCATGAACCTAATCCCAAAGCTTGTAATGAAAGCCATGCCTCAAGCCCTCAAGTCCTTTAGTTGTTCTCCAAACGTCTGAGGATTGAAATCCACAACTTTGGAGACACCGATCTTCAGATAAATGCCTTTATTCTTGGTCGCTAGTTGATCACTCCTCGTGTCGCCAATTGCAACATCACTAGCTTCATGGTCAGCACCTTTAATAAGGTCACTAGGAGGCAAAAAACAGTCCATTGAAAGACCTTTTATGTTAAAATCCAACTCTTCAATTGTCCAAACCTCTTCCATTTTCGTTCTTGAATGGTTCTCATGATCACCAAACCGGAACAACAAGACTGTGGTCACGCCACCATGGGCAATGTTGATCCCATCAATGGTTCGATAATCTTGGATTAGTGTTTCCATGGTTGTTTCCCAAAACACATTGCCATTTCCATGATCTTTGATTCTAATGAGATTTGAATCTTTAAGATGGTGCAAAAGACCTGTTCTTTGACTAAAATGCCCCCAAATGGTGTGCTTTATGATCTCCACATTGTTGCTGCTTCTTTGTTTTAGAGATGAAGGTTCTACTTCAAGCTTTAACACAAAACAATCTTCTCCATTGATGGTCTTTTCCCCGGTGCAAATAGAGTTCACGAATAAATTTGCGGTTGCTTTTGGATCAAGACCCTGTTAAAGTACAAAAATGGTAAAATTTTTACATGACCCATTTCATAAGTTAACTTTATGATATATAATTGAACAAGATCCACCCATGAACACCAAGAATGTTAAAAACTCGCAGCTTGAAAAAAGTTGCCGAACAAAGTTAGCTCGAAATCAGCTCGTTTACAAGCCGAGCCAAGGTAAGTAAGCTTGTTGGCTTGCTTATAACCCTAACTTATAGCCCATATTCTAATATATATGGATTATAAATTTTGTAGTTCAAAAATCTAGTATTTAACCTTGTTTTTTGTTTTTATGTATTGAAACAAGTGTAACAAATAATAAAAATTTCAAAAACAAACAAGCTAACTCGGATTTCAACTTTTTAACAAAAACAAGCCAAGCTTGAACCTAAATGTGGCTGTAATATACATAGGTAATATGGAAAGTAAAAAAGTCTACTAAATAATCAATAATATATTGTAGTTAGAGAATGGATGGCACATCTAGGGTGATGTAAACATGTACCCAAAGTTCTCAAAAGTCAAATTATACCAACCCTTAAATTTGGTCATTTGGTGTATCACCCACAACCAATTTAGATGGTAGATACCACCTTATCAAACAACTTTTACTAGCAATCTAGCATGACAATTGATTTAAACTTTTCATTTCCAAATATGTAATCAAAACTAAAAAAAATAAAAAATGTATATTAAAAAAAAAAACCTGTAGTGAACGACGAAGAGGTCTAGGGGGCCCACGGGACGCATGCGATTGGTGCCACGGTGTCTGTCGCCACGCCACCTTACCATCGCTACCAGCGCTGATCTTGCAACCGGAAACCACCAGTTCTAGTGACCAAAGGTCCGGCCTCTTCTGCCACAACACAAACCCACCCATTTCACCACCACTGTTTCTCACACTCTTGATCTTAATCACACCACCACCCACACTTAAACCACTACAATTCATGCTTATTCCGTCTCCGGCTATATACTCCGATGCCACCATCTTCACTTTCCCCACCGCGAACATGCTGTCAACCGAATTCAACGCCTGGTCTCCACCCGTTGCCGCGATATATTGGTGCACAATGTATTTTGCCATTGATGCCTCCTATAAACATAATGATTTGTTTTTTGTAGAACTTGTGTTTCAAAATTTCATTTACATTTACTATTATAGACTGTTATTTTTTTAGTGTTTATAATTCATCAGAATTTTTTTTTGAACGGCCAACGAATCCTCCAAATGGGCTACTGGCGAAATTCACCACATCGGGATACACTCGCCTCCGAACCAGGGAAAACCCTCACCTAGGGCCGAAGCCCGTGAACACTCGCTCGAAGGCACGACAGTGCGGTGAGGTAAAACCCGCTCAGTTCAAGGATCGAACTAGCGATCTCCACCTATTCGCCTAGTCTCCCATCATCACCAGGTGCCGCAGAAAATAGTGCGGAGGGCAGGAATCGAACTTGAGTCCCTTAGAACATCAAGTCTCTCCCTTACCACTCCAACACCACTTCATTGGCTTATAATTCATCAGAATTACAAATTACACGAAAACATAGGTTAAAAAAAAACTAATTTACGACAGAATTGCAACAAAATAGTGACTAAGAAAAATGTGTTGGAAAAGCGTCCCAAATTTCTGATGTGATTATGCCAATAAACATAAATTAAATATTTTCGTCGGAAATGTGTCTGAAATAATCTTTCATTACTTATATATATATCAACAATAATCATACAATTTATTATTTATTATTATTTATGAGGTTCTTAAATTCGAAGTTAACATTTTATTCATTTCGAAAAACAAAGAACACTTTTGATATAGAATCCCATGTAATATGAAAACGATCAATGGGGTGGTGGTTCATTAGAAAACACTATGATTTGCCGTTTAAAAAAAAAAAACTTTAATATGAAAATGACTTACCATAGGGTAATCATTAATATTCGGGTTTATGGCGGTGTGGCGAGCGCCGGTGATGGGAAGAGGGATGAGTGGCGCTCCGACAACCCCGAGCAAGAGCTGAAGCTCGGCATTTCGGCCACCACCGTACTCAGTCGAATGAGGTAGCGCTTTCATGGTACGCCACGGGGCTGCGTCGGTGAAGCTTTCCTCCGGTATGGGGACTTCTAGCACCGTTTCAAGACCATTTTCGTTTTCTAAATTTGGACACAAAGTCCTCATAATGGGTTAAGGTTTTTAGAGAGAGAAAGAGGATGTAGAGAGAGAAGAAAAGAGATTGAGGTATTTGTGTTAAGAAGGAAAGTTGGGGTAGTGACTTTGATGTAAAGTGAGGGGGCACAAAGATTGAAAATGAACCAATAACCTCCGACCGTTGATCCTTTAACCTCAAGACTCTTGGTCATATGTCGTGTCTGCACGCTTTTTTTCCATCAAAACATAATTTATTTAATTAGTAAAACAAGTCAATTTGTTAATTATATTTTTACATTTTTTGTGTTATATATTATGACAAAAGATCAGATACAAATAGTCATATCGTAGAAAACGTACGAAAGACATGAAAAGTTAAAAAACGCGGTGACATTTTCGTTATTATTTTCTCGTAGAGTAATTATCAAAATTACCCTACAAATGATTTTGTAGGGTAATTTTGATCTTGTAGGGTAATTTTGTAAAATGACCTTGTAGGGTAATTTTGATCATGTAGGGTAATTTTGTAGAGTATCATAACTAATCTACAAATGATCTTGTAGGGTAATTTTATCTTATAGGGTAAATATTGTAGAGCATCATAATTAGTCTTTGTAGGGTAATTTTAATCTTGTAAGGTAATTTTGTAGAGTATCATAATTACAAAAATGCACCGTGTTTTTTTTTTTTTTTTTTTACATTTTCATGTCTTTCGTACGTTTTGTACAATAAAACTATTTATACATGATCTTTACCCTGTATATCATAACAAAAGGTTTATTCGTCTATATTTCCATAATCATAACAATATATTTTTGTTGTTAGTTAATTTATTCCATGTAATATGAATGTGATAATGTCTTTTTTTATTAATTAACATTGTTAAAATTGAATAATTACTTTTGTATAATAATGAACCCCTAAATTTTATTTTCACATCTCTTTTCACTCTCTCTCTCTCTCTCTCTCTATATATATATATATATATGTATATCTATGTATGTATCGAGAGAGATATAGAGGAAAGATGTGTGAATATTAACTCCCTAATTTAAACTATTATCCATGTCGATGTTAGCAATAACACTTTTATTAACTCGCATTCATTGCCAAAACAATCGTACTATAATGAAAAAATAACTTTGTGTTAATATTGAACAATTGACTGATTTGTATCCCAAACGCGATGTTGTATATTATTTCAAAACAACATAAACAAAAGTGAGGATTAGAGAGAGTTATTTTCCCTTTAGAGTGAGATTGTCGTTGATGAAAATGAAAGTTAAAAATATCATTGACCACACATCGGAGTCAATAAGTTGTAGTTTACATTAGGTTATCAAAAACCAATTTATTAGTATTAATATTTTACTTTATTAAATTACGTTTAATGTTTATTTACGTAGTCAAGAAAAAAAAAATTGATAGTGGACTAGTGGTTACAAAACAATAGATTTGAATGGTTGGTGTACAAAATATATTTATTATTATATTATTGTGAATATTTGCATTATTATGAATCATGCAATCTTAATTATTGTTAATGGTGAGTTAGGAATCATCGCCGGCGAGGGTATAATATAAGTGGTGGAGCGGCCATGGACACCTGCATGTTAGTGATGGTGCCAATGTCCATTTTGAACCGGCGGTTAATTTGGCGGTTTGCTAGTTATGATGGAGACACGTGTTTGAGGTTGAGAAACTTAGTTCGTTATATTTGCTTAAATCAATACTTAATCATGTCATGCACGTTCTCATACATTTTTCTAGGACAAAGTCGAATATAAATTTGGTTACAATGGGTGCAAACGGTGAATAGTTCGTGAATTGTTTAACGGAAAGTTTGTTTGTGTTCCTTCGTTTATAAATGAACACGAATAAGAAATTTTGTTCGTTTAGTTAAATGAAAAAACATGAACAAAAGCCTCGTTCCTTCATTTATGTTCGTGAACGTTCGATAACGTGTTCGATAGTTCATTAGTGTTTTTAGTTTTTATATTTTATAATACTTCAAAATTTTTACGAATAAAATATTTAATAACTGTTAATGTACTATATATTTTGTTCATAAACATTTGTTTGTGTTCATGAACATCAGTTTGTGCTCATTTGTTTTCATCAACGTTTGTTTTCGTTCCTTGCCTAAAATTAACAAACAAACACGAACAAGTTTATTTCATTAACAAACAAATTCGAACCTAAAATCTCTAGGTATATGATTTTATAGTGATCTAGTAAAATGTATGTGTTTTTCCTTTTTAAGGACTTCACATTACACTTTATATTCATGTATTTCGTAATGTATCAAAACCGAACCCGAGGAACCTATAAAAACTAAATATGGAAAACCAAAAGTCGAAGAGTCTAGACACTTTGAAACTCGAAACCTAGAAAAAGGAACAATTGGATGATCCAAACGAAATAGTTCGTATAACACAATTTCTGGCATAGCAGAAACACGACACGAATATAAACAAATTTTGGAAGGACAGATTAATTAACCAATCGCATTGAACATGTTAATCTAAACACGACCCTTTTAATAAATGAATTAACCTATATATCACCATTTAGTAAATGGGCCAGCCCATTAACCCATCTAAGTTTTATTTAATTTCCTATTCAGATTTTAGAGGTGGATATGATTTTGAAATTGATTTTTCCTCCGACCATGAATTTTCAGTCTTGAAAAACTCGTCACATAGTAATTTCCAAAAATAATATTTTTTTAACGACCAACAAAGCAATATAATATACCAAAATGCCTACCAGCTAGTTGCTGGCCAAATACATCACAGTTCATAGTACCCGAAATTCGGATATCCAAATTTTTGAATATCTGGTTTTGAACACCCCAACTTGCAACCAATATTATATCTTTAAGCTTGGTTTCCATTCTATACATAAACGGATTGAAACCACCATTAATGATATATTTTAATTTTCTGGCAATTGCTTTAAAAGGACAAGTAACCTCCTTAAGAAACAATTAGAGATACAAATATTATCTAAGCATGATTTGTACGTATGGTTTAAGTATCTAATATGGATCACATGGCATGCATGCTTGACCATGTGAAATCGTGGGCTTGTCCAAAGACAAAAGCTTAACTTGAGAAGCATCAAATTGATCACATGGGAAATGGATAAAGTTCGGGGATGTCTTACATTACATCTCATGTCTAGATGCAATCTATTTAGATTCTAAGTTTATCCAATTAAACTATTGTTTAACAGCAAAGAATTTTACGTGTAAGCCCATCCTGCTCAAGGTTATGTCCAAGGCCCACTCCTCAACCGTCATGAGACTGTACCCCCTGATTTGCGGGAACCAGATGGAATCCGCAAACCCTCACCCCCCCCCCGGGTCAAGTTCTAACATGTGATTAAAGCCCCGATTCATCCCTTCACTCAGATGTCTGTCGAAAATGGCCTGATCAGCAATGGCGAAGCTTGAAATTTCCGACCGGGGGGGGGTCGGAAACGTATATACGAAAAATTTCTATAAAACCGGGGGTTCAAAAACGTATATACCCAAAAATTTCTATACGAAAACTACATACTCTCCACTAACTAGCGAAAAGTTCGGGGGGTCGGCCGCCCCCTCCCGCCCCTACAAAGCTACACCATTGTCGATCAGGAATCGAACCTGCATCTCCACTAGAGAGGGCAAGCCTCTTACCAGTTACCACTCGACCAAATTCTCAGGACTATCCGATTAAACTATTAAAATACTATTTTATCTCACAATAATTTCCACTAATCCATAATATGTTACAACTCGTCAAAGTAAGTTGAAACCGCCTGCTACTAAAAAAAAGGGGTCAAAAGAGATTTCTATATTAGTGTCAGGCCTCATGACCTTCTAAAATGAAGGTTAAGGATTTGAGTCTCGTCGGGAGCAAAATTGCTTTGGGTTAAGCCACGAGTTTTTTTATCATAGTGAAGAGAGGCGGCAAAGAGTGGGACCGGCAGAAACACCACTCCATGTGAAGTGGTATCGCCAAAAACCCATCCCGCACTGGTCTTCTCTTCTGAAAGACAGCAAACATAATACAAAAAAAAAAAAATGCTTGGTTTACAATACCAACAATTACTTTATCTTGAATACAACTCCATTTACAATAAAACTTATATTGGAACGTTAAGAAACAATTAAACACTACTGTCCATTTATCATAGTTTTTAGAGCTAACGAATTATGCAAGTTATTAAAGAAAAATCAAATTAAAGATAAATTAAATATTAAAAAAAAAACTAGCTTTGTTGTCACGTGAAAGATTCTTAGTGGACTTGTTAGTAGTATTCATGGGTTGCAAATAAAGATGAAGATTGTAGGCTCGGTTTGCCGACCAAATGAGTCGTTCAGAAGAGTGCTCAGACTGAATCAGAGGCGGAATTCATTGATTCGGTCTTCGTTTAGCTTGGATTCACTTTTAACTGTCTATTTTATTGAAAACAAGCAGTTTACAACTCGATAGACACTTCGGCAGCACGTCGGCTCACCGGAACACCTTATCTAATCCCGTTACAACTGACACGGACCTAGCCCTATTTATAGACTGGTTAATTCCGTTTGAACATGTCTCATACGGAATTATCATTACACGCGGAATTAAGCTCTCACACGAGATTAACACTCAAGCGAAATTAGGATGTTAATTCCGTGCGGAATTAGCTTTAACTCTAATTTCGACATTTTCTCGTACAACGTGCCATGGTCTATCAGTTCTGATCCAAGACTCGAACGAATATGAAGTCGACAGACAACTGCACCAACAGACTCCCCCTTGAATGTTGACGGAATCTTCAGTGAGAGTCTTCAACATGACGACTCTTCAATCATGATCAGTCTTCTTCAGGACTTTCTCCTGGAATGATGTACCCGGATCTTTCTCTAGCTCTAACCTCGTCAGACTCCCCCTTTCATCAAGCTGGGATTTTCAGTCTGGAATTAGTTATCGCCTTTGAAATCAAATCCTGGCTTTTCTCTGTTTAAGCTCTTCACAGGTTCTGAATCATCTCCTGGCTCCTCGTAGCAACAGGATCAGAAACCTTTCTTTCACCTACACACATCTCAACCACTCATAAGATAAACAAATTTTCACATTTGAAAATCTTATCAAAATTTGAAACATTCTAAATTCTGATTCAACTTAATGAATCATCTAAATATTTCAAAAATTTTCTCAACTCAACCCAATTTCCCAAACCAAAATTCATCATGTTTAGCCTTTGAAATTTTGAAAATCAGCTCTTCAGCATCAGTTGTCGAAAATCTTTTTGGATTTTTCAAAATATTCAACCTAAACAGAAATTCAAACACAAAAATGAAATATGTACAATCATTATTTTTGGTGAGTTTGTGTAAAAGGATCATATCAGTTATGAGACACATCAAAAGCACTGTTAAGCTTTTAATCGTTTTAAGCTCTAAACGATTCACGTTGATTGACGATATAGTTGTCCTCTTAAGCTCAATCTAAAAACTTTCGAAATGCTTACCGATACGTTAATGTATATTAATTTTGCACTAAAATCTTATGGACCCCACAATCTCAGCATATCCCCTCATCATGCAATACACTGACTCAAATAATGCTTTTAAACTTATATCAACTGTGATTTGTGCGAAAACAAAGCAGAATGTTTAAACATTCACAATCAGGTCGATACTTCCGTATACGCAGAGAAAGTCCAATGTTTAAACAAAATAAGAAAATAAAAATAAGTTGAAGTTGTTTAGGCTTTAACCACCAGGTCGATACTTCCGTATACGCAGAGGAGGTCCAAAGCTTAAACGAAACACCAAAGAAAATAAAGCAGAACGTTTAGGCAATAACATCCAGGTCGATACTCACGTATACGCAGAGGATGTCCAATGCTTAAGCAAAGTAAAGAAATCAAACAAGTTTAAATCTTTGCAAAATAAAATGCACAATCACAGCGACTTTTCAGCAAAGTTGTGAAAGTTCACAGACTTAACCAGTTTTATGTCTTTCGACAATCAGCGTTTTCAGCAAAGTTGTGAAAGTTCACAGACTTAACCAGTTTTATGTCTTTCGGCAATCAGCGATTACTAAGTAGGCACACAATCAAGAAGGACAAAACTAAGTACTATGCTTTTGACCATGTTTTCCACTAGAACTAGGCTTTTTCATTTTAGGTTTGTATCGTTATCGCAAATCTACTAGTCTAGCTAAGCCTACCGTCACATCTTTAGTAAGATCGTTTATCACATTTTATCTCTCCATTTCTTTAGCATGCTGTGACAGTCTCACTGATCTACTAGCATTTCCTCTTTTTTCAACAAAACTCATTTTTGCATTTTTCAATGTTTTTGACATTTTCAAATTTTCTAATTTTTTTAAAATTTTTACTCCTCCTAAAATCAAAATATGTCTCAATTTTGATTTTCTGGGAAAATTTGAAAACAAACTGTACAAGCAAAGTGACAACATGATGAGAATTACTTCAATTCTCCATTCACTTGGCTTAAACAATCAGAACTCCCCCTGACAACAAAACATTTTCCCATTGTGATTTCAAAACACTTAAGTTTGTTTTAATCAAAATGGTTTTTCCGGAAAAGAAGTGTTGTGAGTCATTTCTCAACCATGGGGATCATTCATCACCTTGTTTTCTTTAACCACTTGTAAAAACTAACATTTTTAAGATCAATCCAAAATCATCACTTGTAGAAAATCAAGTATAACTTAATGTCCCTGATTTACCACTTTTAAATCGAAATCACTTTCGTGAATTTCTCAAGAAATGTGTCGATTCCTGCTCCACACTTATCAACCTGGGAGCTCCGGCAAGTCAGATTTTTCATTTAAATAGTTTCACCCAAGCCTGACTGTCCTTGGGTGATTTTGAATTCTTGTTCAACAATGGTGGAAAATTTGCATCATCCATTGTTAGACCCGAATTCTCATTTTTTACCTCAACACATGGCTCTTCTGGCTTTACCACACCAGATTCATCGCCTGAACTTGGCTTGTCTGACTTTGATGAGTCAGATTCATTGCCAACACGTGGCTCCTTTGTTTCCAAAGAAACAAATTCATCACCACCAATTTTCTCTTTCTTTACTCTCTCCTCTGTCCTCAGATTTGTATCTGATGAATTCGTTTTGCTTGATTTGTCATTCTTTGGCGAGCAAGACGATTTATCAGAACTTTTATCTGTTTTACCAGTTGTATCCGAGGACAAAATCTTTTCGAGATATTCTCTCGCTTTCTTCCTCTTTTTCCTCAGTCTGTCTTTCTGCCCCTGCGAAAGCTTTACTTTTTGTTCATGAACTTTCTGTTCTTGAATTTTAGGTTCTTGAACTTTTTGTTCTTTGGGCTTGACATTGACTGGTTTCTTTGCCACTTTCTGAGATTCAGCCCTCGATCTTCCCATTGATCTCATTGGGCAATCTCTGGCAATGTGACCTTTGATATTGCATTCAAAGCATCTTCTCGTCTCAAAATTCCGACTTTGGCAGTTAACAGCAATGTGTCCTTGATAACCGCATCTGAAACACACTCTGTTATCATACCAATTACCACCTTCATTCCAAACATTCAGATCATAGCACTGTTTGGTTTTGTGGTAATCATCACTCCTCCTGAAAGCTGGATTTGGCTTTGAAGCACTGTGGTCAAACCTGCACCACTTATTACCAACAGTTTTTGAGTTTTGATTTTTCAATTTTTGTGATTTTTTATCACGATTGGATGATTGAACTGATGATCTTTTATTTTCTTTTTGAACATTTTTCGGTTTTTTATCCTTTTGTTTTTGTTCCACATTCTTCTTTACAGGTTTTTGCGTTGAGCATTCACCTTTTCAGTAGAATGTAGAACAGTTTCTTTAAACATTTCATTTAATTTCAAAAATATTTTTCTTTTTTCAATTTCATCATCAATTTTCTCATCACAATCTTCAACTTTGACTTTGTCAAAGTTTGTGACATTGTCACTTATTGGAACAGAATTGATCGGTTTTGGACATGGATAATCTGGTGTTGATGACGAAGTCTCAAAACCTTTCAATTTCTCTTCAAGCTCTTTGATTTTAATCCGAGCCTTTTCAGATTCTTTTTCAAGTCGAATAATTGTCTGAAGATGAGAATTTATTGCATTTTGCTTTTCAATGTTATTCTTGCTAAAAACAGATCTCCCATCTTCAAGAATCTTTATTTGACTTTGAAATTCTTTTTCAGTTTTTACTTTTTCATTTTCAAAATCTTTTTCCTTTTCTTTCAAAAGTTTGTTTTCCAATGTCAAACTGTCCAAATCACTTAACAGTTTGACATTTTCAGATTTCAATATCTCAAAATGTTTCTGCAGTTCAAGAATCCGTTTATCATCAGCTTTCTTCTCATCCTTGAAAGCTGAAATTTCTTTAACCTGTTCCTTCAAATATTTGATTTCCAATGTCAAACTTTCCACATCCTTCAAAAATTTGTCATTGTCAGCTTCAAATTTATCACATTTAGAACATACTGATTCAGAATTTGAAGATCCAAGCTTTTCAGATTCTTCTTTTTCAATCTTGACAACTGGAATTTGTTCAACCTGCTTTTTCATCACTTGAACATTTTCTTCCACATTTGTTGCCTTTTGATCCTTCATTTTTGCAGCTCGTTTAGTTTTTAGTAACTCCAGTTTTGCTGCAACAAGCATATTATACAAATCAGGTGCCATCAAAATTCTATAAAATTCAAGTTGACTAATTTCATTACTGTCATCATCACTCTCTTCATCTGATGAGTTATCAAACACAGGTAATTTCTCCGAAACAATCTCTGAAATATTTTCAGCTTTTTCTGAATCAACTTTCGGATTATTTTCAACCTTATCTAGATCAGTTTCTGAATCCATTTTTACTGAAACTGGTTCTTTTGAAATTGATTCTTCGAAAACTGGTTCTTCTTTAATCACAGTATAACTCTCGTGTTGAGATACATAGTAATACAATGCAATATCTTCTTCAGTTTCCATTTTTCGGTAACAAACACTGTCAAACAAAGTTAGATCCTTCAAGCGAAATCAACCTGCAAGACAGCTTCAAACGAGATTAGTTCAAGCAAAATTAGACACTTCAAATGATATTACCTAATTTCGTTTGAACTTGACAAACTAGATGTAATTTCGCGCGAAATTAGGACCAAATTCAAACGGAATTACGTTTTTGAAACGGAATTATAATTTCGTTTAAAAGATTTCAAGCGAAAAAAAAACTAATTCTGTGCGGAATTAGTTGCAGATTCAAACGAGATTACCAAATTTAGTTAATTCCGTACGAGATTAAAACTTAATTCCACGCGGAATTAAGATGATGTCATCATGTTCAAACAGAATTTCAAGCGGAATTACAAATTTTGTCAATTTTAGATTGAATTAAGGTCCAATTTTCTCAAGGCTTTGTTAAAACAGTGTTTTGCACAAAATATGTGAAAATCAGTCCATTCCAACCGTTAAATCCTAATAAATTTGTAAAAGAAGGTGTAGAAGTCAGAATTCTCCAGCGAAAACGAGCTAAACAGTAAGAACTCTTCCTCCTGAGCTCTGATACCACATGAAGGATCGGTTTGCCGACCAAAAGAGTCGTTCAGAAGAGTGCTCAGACTGAATCAGAGGCGGAATTCATTGATTCGGTCTTCGTTTAGCTTGGATTCACTTTTAACTGTCTATTTTATTGAAAACAAGCAGTTTACAACTCGATAGACACTTCGGCAGCACTTCGGCTCACCGGAACACCTTATCTAATCCCGTTACAACTGACACGGACCTAGCCCTATTTATAGACTGGTTAATTCCGTTTGAACATGTCTCATACGGAATTATCATTACACGCGGAATTAAGCTCTCACACGAGATTAACACTCAAGCGAAATTAGGATGTTAATTCCGTGCGGAATTACCCTAGGTAATTCCGTGCGGAATTAGCTTTAACTCTAATTTCGGCATTTTCTCGTACAACGTGCCATGGTCTGTCAGTTCTGATCCAAGACTCAAACGAATATGAAGTCGACAAACAACTGCACCAAGAAAGATGATGATAATAGAGGTCAAAGTAGGGAAGCAACATAAACAAATTTTTATTAGAAGACATGTAAATAGCAAATGATAAAGATTCAGGGGCGGACCTAGAGTGATAGTGTCGCAACCCCCGATCCCTTATCTGTCCCGGGAACGGGCGGACGCGAACTCAGTGGTGGTGGTATCAGTTATTTAATCTTGCAGCGGAATTTACATCAGGACCGTAGTTATGAAATGTTTATCAGAGTAAAACCACCATATTTGATATTAATAATAACATGGGCAAAACCCAAGTTTCTTATTACAATACATTTATAGGGACAAACCCTATTTTATTGAATTTAACACATCGTTTATTAGGTAACTTTTATAGCCACATTTTTCCCAAGCCTTCAGTGCTCTCCAGCTGGCTTTTCACTAATTGGCTGTTCACATTGTGTTACCTGTAACGCGTTTTAAAAACATTTGTCAGTCGGAATACTGGTGAGTGAATCCCAGTTTAATCAAGAAACATTTTATCAATTAAAATAGTATTGAGAGCGATCACATTGTTTATTTCTACACAATTACTCATTCAGTATTTGCCACTCGACCGGATCTATGGCTATGGTCAAATTACCCATTGGCTAACTCGTCGTCCAATGGTAATGAACTGTCATTCCGACTTAATACTACTCGTAGTAATAAATTTTGTATACAAAACCCCATAATACCGGCAGTAATTGAAGAACTACAAAGACTCAATCACCGCTTAATTACATTGTAAACAATTAAGGTTTTGTAAAACATTCCAAAAACGTTAACAAAAAGAGGATAAACTCACATTGCTATCTTAGGCTTCTTGTAAGGGTTTCCTGGATATAATCTATAATTTATACAAATGTACATTGGTTAGTATCATAACCCTTTGAAAATATTAATGATACCCTCCCCGAGACGGCATTCCAACAACTACATCGGGCAGAACCACGACAGTTGTTACGGAACCCTAAATCAATCGGGCAGCGTAACTGTTACGAAACAGGGGTTATAATACTTACAACGGAGTAGAACCTCGCTAATTAGGGGTATAATACCCAACTATAATGCTTATAACTTCAGAAATTCGTTTAGAAAGAAAGATGTGAGCGACGGAAAGTGAAACCCGATGGCCTTCTTATATAGGGCTGAATTCTGAGTCTCACACGGCCCGCGTAAGAGTAGCCTTAGGGCTACGTGGCCCGCGTCAACATGTGGTCAACGTGTAGCTTGTCCCGGTCACCAAGTAGACCCGCCACGATGTCGACACGTGTCAGCTCAGGATGTCTCCGCGTTTGATGATCTCTCGTGGCCCGCGTCAATGTAAGCTTAAGCTTACGCGGCCCGCTTGAACTAAAGAAATCAGCGAAGTTTGGTTCCAGCCTTGATACCGCCCGCGTGAGATGTTGGGGTGGGTCTACGCGGCCCGCCTTAACTCAATATTTCATGTTTTTTATTTATTTTAAATGTTATAATATATTTGGGGCTTGGTTTTCACATACGGGGTGTATTATAAGACATAACGAGACATTCTACAATATACTAGAGTGTCTGAAATATTATAAGGGTGTTGGTTTTACCGAGGGTTGTTACATTCTCCCCACCATGTGTACTCTGGTCCTCTTTTGGAGTCCCACTTCACTTTGACTAGAACTAGTCTCTTGTGTTTGAGATTCTTGATTTTCCTGTCTTCAATTTGTAGAGGTCTTTCTACAAACTTGAGTTGTTCATTTACCTCTATATCCTTAAGAGGTACTATCAAAGATTCATCGGCTAAACACATTTTGAGATTAGATACATGAAACACATCATGTATCCCTGCCATTTCCTCTGGCAGTTGTAGCTGATAAGCTACAGGTCCTATTCTTCTAATTATCTCAAAAGGTCCAATATACCTGGGACTTAGCTTTCCCCGTTTGATGAATCTTACTACTCCTTTCCAAGGAGAGACCTTTAATAATACTTTATCTCCTACTTGAAACTCCAATGGCTTGCGTCGGTTATTGGCATAACTCTTTTGTCGATCACGTGCTGCTTTCAGTCGTTCCTTGACTTGAATTATCTTGTCAGTTGTTTCTTGTACTATCTCAGGTCCAGATAGTTGCTTTTCCCCAATTTCTGCCCAACAGACTGGGGTTCGACACTTTCTTCCATAAAGTGCTTCGAATGGTGCAGCATTGATACTTGAGTGATAACTATTATTGTAAGAAAATCCTATTAAAGGTAAGTGATCGTCCCAATTACCTACAAAGTCAATTACACAAGCTCTAAGCATGTCCTCCATTGTCTGAATTGTCCTTTCACTTTGTCCATCCGTTTGTGGATGATAAGCCGTACTTAGCTTTAACTTGGTTCCCATTGCCTTTTGGAAACTTGACCAAAAATGAGATGTAAAGCGGCTATCTCTATCAGAAACAATTGATAAAGGAATACCATGTAAAGAAACAATTTCATTTACATACAATTTAGATAATTGTTCCATACTAATTGTTTCCTTCATTGGTAGAAAATGAGCTGACTTGGTTAGTCTATCTACAATCACCCAGATTGTATCATTTCCTTTCCTAGTTTTGGGTAATTTAGTAACAAAATCCATTGTTATTAATTCCCATTTCCAAACTGGCATTTCTAATTGCTGTAACAAACCTGAGGGTTTCTGATGTTCAGCTTTGACTTGTGAACAGGTCAAACATTTAGAAACATAGGCTGCTATGTCCTTCTTCATTCCTATCCACCAGAATTTTTTCCTTAAATCCTGGTACATTTTATCACTTCCTGGATGCATCTTATACTTAGACTTATGGGCTTCTTATAATATACGATGACGTAGGTTTCCTAATTTAGGTATCCACATTCTCTTTTTATGGAATCTCCAAATTCCATCTATTCCTTGTTCCAATTCTTTCAACATACCTTTTAATTTTTCAGAATCATCCTTGATTACTGATTCTTGTGCTTCTTTTATTTGTTCATTTGAATCTACTTGCAGATTTAATTTAAGAGAACGTACCCTTTTTGGCTTTTCATGACACTTTCGACTTAAAGCATCTGCCACTACATTGGCTTTTCCTTCATGATACTGGATATCACAATCGTAGTCACTAAGCATCTCCATCCAGCGTCTTTGTCTCATATTCAACTCTTTTTGTTTGAAGATATACCTTAAACTCTTATGATTAGTGAATATGGTAAACTTACTACCATAAAGGTAATGTCTCCAAATTTTAAGAGCAAAAATTATAGCTCCTAATTCTAGATCATGGGTTGAATAATTCTCTTCATGATTCTTAAGTTGTCTAGATGCGTAAGCTATAACCTTTTGTCGTTGCATTAATACACATCCAGAACCTAATTTAGAAGCATCACAATAGACTACAAAGTCTTCAGCTCCTTCTGGTAATGCTAATATGGGTGTATGGGTTAATCTTTGCTTAAGGATTCTAAATGCTTCTTCTTGTTTTAATCCCCATTCAAACTTAACAGATTTACAGGTTAACTTAGTTAAGGGAATGGCTATTCTAGAAAAATCTTGAATAAATCTTCTATAATAACCGGCCAATCCTAAGAAACTTCTAACCTCGGTTGGTGACTCAGGGGTTTTCCATTTAGTAATTGCCTCGATTTTTGTTGGATCTACATGGATTCCTTCATGGTTTACTAATTGTCCAAGGAATTGTACATGTTCTAACCAAAACTCGCACTTAGAGAATTTAGCGTAAAGTTTTTCCTTTCTTAATAGACTTAAAAGTGCGTGCAAATGCTTTGCATGATCCTCTTTACTCTTAGAGTAAATTAGAATATCATCTATGAAGACAATTATGAATTTATCCAAATATGGCTTACATATTCAGTTCATCATGTCCATAAATGCAGCTGGGGCATTGGTTAAACCAAATGGCATGACAGTAAATTCATAATGACCATACCTCGTTCTAAATGTGGTCTTAGGAATGTCCTCTTCCTGTACCTTTAATTGATGATATCCTGACCTTAAATCGATTTTAGAGAAAAATCGAGCTCCTTGTAACTGATCAAACAGATCATCGATTCTTGGTAATGGATACCGATTCTTAATCGTGACTTTGTTTAAATCACGGTAGTCAATGCACATACGCATTGATCTGTCCTTCTTTTTAACAAATAATAGCGGCGCTCCCCATGGCGATGAACTTGGTTGTATAAATCCTTTCTCTAACAATTCATCTAATTGTTTCTTTAATTCTTGCATTTCTGCAGGTGCCAAACAGTAAGGTGCTTTGGCAATTGGTGATGTTCCTGGTATTAAATGGATTCTAAATTCAACTTCTTTATCTGGAGGTTACCCTGGCAATTCTTCTGAAAAGACATCTGAAAACTGAGATACTACTGGAATATCTTTTAAATCTTTTCCTTTAGTGTTAGTGATTATAGAAATCAAATACACTATGGAACCTTTTCTTATATAACTTGCAGTTTTCATCATAGAGATGAATTTAGTAGACTTAGAGGGCTTATCTCCTTTAATTGTGATCGCTTTACCTTTTGGTGAATTTACTTGTATTGACTTTTGATCACATAAAATACTGGCTTTATTGGCTATTAACCAATTCATTCCTAAAACAACATCAAATCCTTCCAGATTCATAGGATATAGGTCTGCTATAAATTTCTGATTTAAAATTTCTATGCTTGCTCCCTGCAAGATTTCAGAAATCTTAACAGTTTCTCCATTAGCTGTCTCTACTAAATATTCTTGTGGTAGTTTACTTAATGACTGATTTAGAAATTTGCAAAATGTTGTATTAATAAAACTTTGGTTTGCACCAGAGTCAAATAATACTTTAGCAAAAACATCATTAACTAAAAACGTACCAGCTATGACATCTGGAATCATCTTGGCTTCATCTGCAGTCAGAACAAATGCTCTGGCATTTTTAGTATTCTTGTTGTCTGGAGCTGGAGCTAATTTTGGACAATTTAGCTTGATATGACCTTGTTCTCCGCAATTGTAACATACCCTGCTGTTAGCTTTCTTCCTGCAGTTTTCTTCCTTGTGTCCCGATATTTTGCAAAAGTTACAATATATGGAGCATCTTCCGGAATGCTTTCTTTTGCAATACCTACAGTAGGGTGCAGAGGTGGAACCTATATTTTTCCCACGGTTAGAATTTCCAGAACGAAATTCTTGAGTCAACTTTTGGGTTAGGTTCCTCCTTTGATTCTCTTCTTGGGTACGGACTAAATCATCAGTCAAGGTATTTGCTAGTTCTACTGCTTCTTCTATAGTTTAAGGTCTAGCTGCCTTGACTACGTGTCTAATCTCACCAATTAATCCCCAGATATAACGGGAGATTAACACTGGTTCTGGTGAAGCAAGGGTTGGCACTATTCTAGCATATTCAAAGAATAACTTCGTATACCCCTTACTATCCACACCAGTCATCCTAAGATTTAGGAATTTGTTTGCTATCTGCTCCTTTTCATTTGGAGGGCAGAATTTCCTTTCTACCATATTCCTAAATTCTTCCCAATCCATATGGTAGGTTCTATCACTTCCTTTTGTTTGGAGGATAGTATTCTACCATTCTAGTGCTGAATTCTTAAATAAATTAGAAGCAAACAGTATCTTATCTTCTTCAGCACACTTGCTTATCCTTAAGACTGCCTCAGTCTTTTCTATCCAGCGTAGGGTTGCAATGGCCCCTTCGTTGCCCGAGAATTCCATTGGTTTACAAGACCAGAATTCTTTATAAGAACAACCATAAGGCATGGTTCTTCTTCTTTTGGGAATAGGCAATTGAAGTACAGGTCCATTGTTCTCGTTGTTTTCTGGTTCAACTAGTCGCTTACTGCTATGCTTACTTTTATTATCAGCATCTTTAACAGTTTGAAGAATAAATGGCATTGCATCTATAATTCCTTGTGCTACTATGTGTTGGATCGCACTATTATCCACTTGATTGTTATTGTTATTGATGCTTGGATTCTCATTAACCACGTTAATGTTACTCTGGTTATCATTATTCAGATTTCCTTGATTTCCTTCATCGGCCATCTGAATTTTAAACATTTATCCCATATTAATATCACAAGATAATAGATAGTATCATAATTCACATGACACGCAATCTATCCAAAAACGTCGATCATTGCAACTTGTACTCTAATTTCATATACTATGCGTCTATTACACACTAGTACTGAAATAAGGATTACAACACCAACAGAAAGAAAATTACACTAATAGTACTATGCATCCGTACACACATAATTTATTTTATTTTTATTTTATTATACTATTATTATTACTACTACCGTTTCCTCCATTCTCACATTCATGGATATGGATTTATCCAAAAATCCATATTGCGCTCATCGTATTTCCATACGAGACGCTCTCCCACCTGACGCATTCCCTCACTGCTTTCTAAAATTTCCTCCCCAAAAGTCCTAAGTTCTTGATCGTTTTCTGCACTCATTGGGGGTGCAGGTTCTCGGACTGGGTTTGGAATCTGGGGTGCGGTTTCCTGATATGGGGGTGACAGTTCCTGAAATTGGTAAGGATCCTCTAAAATCTCCCTAATATAGTTATCATGGTAATAGGGATCTAAAGGGTCCATACCTGGATAGGCTTCTATGTTCTGTATGGGTGGATATTCCTGGATAGGGTAACATTGCACAAAGTCCCTATTGTCGTCCCACCAGGGGTCGTAATTTGGGTCTAGGGGGTTTGGTGCAGGTACCCTAGGAATTTCTTCTGGATTAAAGTCATGCATCTCCACTTGGTTTTCCTGGGTTTCTATCTCCATAGGTTGATCTGGGTTTTGTGGTTGTGGGGCTACTAATTGTTCCAGACTTGGGTCAGCAGCAGTTGTAGCTAGGATATGGAAATTAGCTAGGCTTCTATTAAGCATATCCTGTGTATTGGCATCTGTTCTACGCTTAGCAGCTGCTAGAACTCTTTGTTGTTGCAATTTTCGCATTCTCTTCCTACGAGCAAAAGCTTCCTTACTGAACCATCCTCGTTTCTTATGAGGGAATGGCTCTTCTGACTGAGCTCTAAAAGCAAACACTCCTTCTTCCTGATCAGCAGAATACCCAGAAAGGGCAGGCTGTGATGAGGTACCTTCACTCTTAGGTGAATCAGACAACTGACGATTCATTTCTGAGGGTCCTTGATCACTCATTCTGTAAACTATCAAATAGTCAAATAACACATAACAAACAATTACAGTTATTCACTTATTTTCATTATTTCCTAACACAAAATTTACATTTTAAGTGTCAGCAGAACACTTCTTTGGCTCAGACCAGTGGCTAGGCTCTGATACCACCTCCTGTCGTAACCCCCGATCCCTTATCTTTCCCGGGAACGGGCGGACGCGAACTCAGTGGTGGTGGTATCAGTTATTTAATCTTGCAGCGGAATTTACATCAGGACCGTAGTTAGGAAATGTTTATCAGAGTAAAACCACCATATTTGATATTAATAATAACATGGGCAAAACCCAAGTTTCTTATTACAATACATTTATAGGGACAAACCCTATTTTATTGAATTTAAAACATTGTTTATTAGGTAACTTTTATAGCCACATTTTTCCCAAGCCTTCAGTGCTCTCCAGCTGGCTTTTCACTAATTGGCTGTTCACATTGTGTTACCTGTAACGCGTTTTAAAAACATTTGTCAGTCAGAAATACTGGTGAGTGAATCCCAGTTTAATCAAGAAACATTTTATCAATTAAAACAGTATTGAGAGCGATCACATTGTTTATTTCTACACAATTACTCATTCAGTATTTGCCACTCGACCGGATCTATGGCTATGGTCAAATTACCCATTGGCTAACTCGTCGTCCAATGGTAATGAACTGTCATTCCGACTTACTACTACTCGTAGTAATAAATTTTGTATACAAAACCCCATAATACCGGCAGTAATTGAAGAACTATAAAGACTCAATCACCGCTTAATTACATTGTAAACAATTAAGGTTTTGTAAAACATTCCAAAAACGTTAACAAAAAGAGGATAAACTCACATTGCTATCTTAGGCATCTTGTAAGGGTTTCCTGGATATAATCTATAATTTATACAAATGTACATTGGTTAGTATCATAACCCTTTGAAAATATTAATGATACCCTCCCCGAGACGGCATTCCAACAACTACGTCAGGCAGAACCACGACAGTTGTTACGGAACCCTAAATCAATCGGGCAGCGTAACTGTTATGAAACTGGGGTTATAATACTTACAACGGAGCAGAACCTCGCTAATTAGGGGTATAATACCCAACTATAATGCTTATAACTTCATAAATTCGTTTAGAAAGAAAGATGTGAGCGACGGAAAGTGAAACCCGATGGCCTTCTTATATAGGGCTGAATTCTGAGTCTCACGCGGCCCGCGTAAGGGTAGCCTTAGGGCTACGCGGCCCGCGTCAACATGTGGTCAACGTGTAGCTTGTCCCGGTCACCAAGTAGACCCGCCACGATGTCGACACGTGTCAGCTCAGGATGTCTCCGCGTTTGATGATCTATCGCGGCCCGCGTCAATGTAAGCTTAAGCTTACGCGGCCCGCTTGAACTAAAGAAATCAGCGAAGTCTGGTTCCAGCCTTGATACCGCCCGCGTGAGATGTTGGGGTGGGTCTACGCGGCCCGCCTTAACTCAATATTTCATGTTTTTTATTTATTTTAAATGTTATAATATATTTGGGGCTTGGTTTTCACATACGGGGTGTATTATAAGACATAATGAGACATTCTACAATATACTAGAGTGTCTGAAATATTATAAGGGTGTTGGTTTTACCGAGGGTTGTTACAGATAGAAGGCGTAATGTGGCACCCGAGGAAATCCACAGTCATCCTAGTCTGTCATGTCACTTTCTTGAGATTACTTATCAAATTTCGGGACGAAATTTCTTTCAAGTTGGGATGCTGTGACAACCCGAGATTCCAGGACCTTTCCTTTACGCGTTAACCTCTTTACAACCTGTTTTATATTACGTTGTACATCGTATCATGTATATTATCTTAGATTGATATTAGTATAAGTTACTTGGTGGCTTTATGTGATTAGCATTTAGTATAAAAATATGACAAAAACCCTTTCTACCATTGCATTGCTCGACGAAAGACTGTTTGACAAAGAATGTCTTTCGCCGGGCCAATGTTTCGTCTCCAGTGGGCCTTTCGCCGGCCTATGTTTCCTTGAAGCCCAAACCGAGCCCAAGTCCATGATTCTCCTTTTATATACGTAAGTACGTATAGTGGTTGAAAACCCTAGTATCTTCTTCCTTCTCGCGAGTTCGACGGCAACCAGTCTCCATCCTTCGAAGCTGTGCCACTCGACCGAACACAACCCCTTCACTCTACATCTCTAGGTCATTGTTTATCGTGATCTCGATTGGATTCTTGATTATGTTTCGTCTATGGTTAACTGGGTTAATTGATATTGAATGTATGACAATGTGTATGAACTAGGATCTTTGTTAAATATCATGCTGATTGTAGTTGATTGTATAAATGATATTAACAATTCACGGAGCATGACAATAAGGGTTTGATAATCTGATTAGAAGAATAGATGCTAGGAGCAACGTGTTGTAACTGATGTTATATGATAATTATGGTTTTGATAATGGCTATTAGGGTAAACTGATGACATGTGATTAACGATCGAGTATACAATGTGTTAACCTTTAATCTAGAATCTGATGTACACTAGAGTTGTTGGTTTTGCTGTATGATTAGTCTTGATATTACATAAGGAATCAGGGTTTATGTAAATCAAAGAAGGAAATCAGGATTTCCTGTTAGATGCAGCGACGAAACTCCCGACGAATAACCCAAGTCGACGAAACATGGTGTTTCGTCGCCTGGTCTTCTGGACGAGCAATAGTCTTTCGTCGTTATGGACTTTCATCGATGTGAAGGTTTCGTCGGAATGCCACTGTATTAATCATGATGTTAAATTGTTAAACTATATTTAAGGAGTGAAGAATGGTTTTTGATAACTATTTAATTTAAGGATAGGGAACGAGGGGTCAGAGATTACATAATTGAATCCGGATGGGCCGGAAACAAAGGGGCCACATGAAACTGTTTATGTGTTGGGCTGTACACCTTATTGGGCCAGAACTAGATGGGCCGCACACTCCTAGGATCTATGTATTGGACTGATGATTGTTTATTGAGACAGGAAGTTGTAATGTGAACTCGTGTGGGGCCTAAATACCTGCTAGATGATTTTACACTGATGATCGACTAATTTCGTTGCATGATTTCTTGTCACAACTAACATGTTGCTCAAATATGAACCGAACCACTTGACATGTGCTATGGTGTAATATGAGCTTGCGTCGTGAATGTAACTATGTCCCGGATATTTGCTATAACTTACGTAATGACATATGCTTGGCTTGTTGTTATTTGAGTAATGTGTACGACGAATACGTGAATTATGAATATACAAAACTAACTGTCACCGATAACCATACTAGGACTTGGTTGACCAACGGTAAACAAGTAACTAGTCTTACCGAGCAAACCAAGGTGAATTCACTGCTCTTTTTCCAAGCATGCGTCCCGGGGAGGGACATCTGGTAAACGTTCCGGGGAGGAATGCTGGGTTATTGGGATGTTTGTTAATACTCGCATATCTATCAATCAAGTCCCATCTACCGATTGTTGCCGGGGAGGCAACGGGGTATTAGTTAATAGCGCTATTTAGGTTTGGCAACCTCACACCGCACCGGGGAGGTCGGGAGTGAACTAATGATCCCAGTCTTGACCATTGCTTTGATAGAGGCAATGGGGTTTGGGCAAAACAACTTTAAGCCATCAGCGGTAAACGAGTTATTACAACATCAAATCATTGAAACATTTTAATCTGGTAAGTGGTATCTAAACACGTTAACAAAACTTTGAACTCACCAGCGTCGTCTGACACACTTGTCTGCATGCTTGCAGGTCTATAGGTATATATCATTGGGACTTGCTGTCTGAGATGCTGGAGTGGTCATGGGTCGAGATACATGGATTCGCAATACAAGCTTAATGGTTTATGTACACTTGGTTTACGAATATCTAACAAATGAGTTATGCTTCCGTTGTATACAATAAATGATATGTGACGCTTTGTAACACTTTATGTTAATGAATGAAAGTATTATTTAAATATAGTTATGAGTTCAATGTGATTGGTGGCTAGATCCTGGTACGTCACATGCCCCGCGGTGATTCCGCAGGTGGTATTTTGGGGGTGTGAGAGGTAACCTTCGTTGCCCTTTAACGCTCCGATGACGCTTCGACGGTAGTGTAAATTTTGGAAAAATTTGACGTTTTTCCGATTTCGTTACCCCTTTTTATAGAAACGTTACCCCTATGCGGATTTTCTAGATCCGCCACTGATAGGATTTAATACAAGAAATCCATGTGATGTTATAATATGGGGCCAAATCACTATAATTTAAAACTAATCTGATTTTTCAAACATAGTTGAAGGCCGAAGTTTGCTTTTTATAATCAAACCATGAAAATTACTTCTTACACTACCATCAAGTACAATATCAACAAGACAACAACAAATGGCACAAGTGGACAAAATAATGCTAGTAAATGACCCCCCATCTAACATCTACATTAACATGTCACCATTTGCAAGATATTTGATTAAATCCATACCAAATCTTTCAAATTTTATTTTCTTTATTCAAAATGAAATGGAAATGCTAATGCTAATGAGATACTTACAAACATGTTGCAACATATCCAAAAAATGTGACAAGAACAAATGACTTAAGTTGATTAACATCTTTTATCATTTACATAATAAACCTAAACTAGAGCATACTCTATTTCAATATTTGAAAGACGGGTATACTTTTGCGATGAGTCTGGCCTCGGTTATGACTGTGGCGGTCATGAGACTTGTACCGGTAACGCTTGGCAAAGAGACTAAAGGTACAAGATTTTAATTGTGGATCTGTGTTTTGTACCTATACATATACCCGGTCAAATGAGGCTTGGGTATCTTGTTTGAGTATCGAGTATAAGTTTTTAAAAATTCGTATCTAGAATTTGTTGAATTTGATATGGAAAAGAGATCTAGGAAATGCATATAAGGTGAAATTACTTCAGATATTTTTTTTATCAACAAACTAACTTACTCCTAAATACTTATCTTACTTTTTTTATAACTTTGTTATTTGAGTTTAAAAGGTTTGATTTGATCTTGAGATTTTTTTTTCTATTTCTTTATTTAATTTTAGGGTTACTCATGTTTTTCTTCTTCTTTTTTCTAAACGACAGGTAGAGCAATTGGTTGGGCTTTCGCGTCAAACTTCAGTTGTCACACAGGAGCCCGGGTTCAAAACCCGAGTACATCCACATCCATTTAGGGCAGTATCATCCAACCCTTCAATCCACCTGATGTCAAACGCATACAGCAGTGGATATCATTAGGCTCGAAAGTCAAAAGCACGACCCGTCCTAGGAAAATACCAAGCAACTAGTGGCTTGTGTAAAACCCCCTCACCTCACTCCATTTTAGTCATGTGCTATTTGTTTTGATAACTAACTAAACTTCTATTTTGAAGTCATGTACATAGCAAATGATAGGAAACTAGATTTTTGGACTAATCTGACTATACAAAAGGAGTTAAAGACGAAATTTAAATTTTTGGTAAGATTATTTGTAATCAACATAACATTTGCCATTGATATTTGATGAAATCCATAGCAAAATCTAAAGGTTTTATATTTTTTATTCAAAAATAAATGTTATTTTGTAATTATTATCAAGTCACTTTTTCTATCTGGTCCTAAAAGCCACTTTATCTTAAAAACATGTTGTAACACATCCATAAAATGTGACAAAAACAACACCTATGATATCTTTTTCATCATGGCTCAAGTTGATTAACATCATTCATCATGCCAAAATTCACAACAAACCTAAACTAAATCATACTCTTTCGTATTATTTTAAAAACCGTATACTTTTGCAACAGATCGGACCTCAGTGATGTAAAAGTGACGATGGTGGTGGCGATGCTGGCTTGCATTGGTAACACTTGGCAAAGAGCCCGAAGGTATCGACTTGTTTGATGAAGTTTTTCATGCTTGCCCACCCTCCAAATCCAAAACCCACCACCATAACCCACACCACAACAAAGATGTTCACTATGTACATAGCCGTCCAGCTCGGGATGAAAAATGGAGGTTTCTCTGCCGCGTTCTGCAACCAACCAACAAGTTTTTTAATACGCAAAAAATAACTTTTTATGTTTTAAAGTGTGTAGTTAATTTTTACAACATATTTTAAAGCTTCTACATCTATATGTAAAATTGGTAACTTTCAAAATTTAACTATAAAGGGAACAGATAGACGACTTTCAACATGTTTGACCCGTTCATTTTGTTCCCTTGGTAGTTAATAGTTGGAGTTTACCTATTTAACCCGTTCAAAATATTTTAAACCATTCACAACTACGGGTCACATAGGTGAACTTTCAAAATCTAACTATAATAGGTGAATATTTAAAATCTAACTATAAAGGGAACAATAGACGACTTTCAACGTCTTTGACAGGTTCACCTTGTTCCCTTTTATAGTTAATTTTTGGAGTTTACTAGTTGACTCGTTCAATTTATTTTTAACCAATCACAATACGGGCCAAATAGGTAAACTTTTAAAATTTAACTATAAAGGGAACAGATAGACAACTTTCAACATCTTTGACCCGTCAATATGTTCCCATTGTAGTTAATATTTGGAGTTTTCCTATTTGACCCACTCAAAATATTTTAAACCATTCACAACTACGGGTCAAATAGATGAGCTTTCAGAATTTAACTATAAAAGGAACATATATGTGACTTCTAACATCTTTGACCCGTTCACTCCATTCCCTTGATAGTTAACTTTTGACCCGTTTACCCATGAACGGGTCAAAACCGATATATTGATGGATACCTGGCGAGCGGAAGGTTTCCAATAAGTGAGCATATGCGCAAAAGCGGGAATGATGTAGACGGTGAAGCTAACCAAAAGCGCCCCAACAGCCGAATTTATCGGACCAAAGAAAGGAAAGATAATAGCCAAAAACCAGATTGGTATAACAACCGGAAGTCGTACCAACGCCCTTACGTATATGCTAGTAGTGTCATGCATTCCCACCACTTTCTCCCACACAAAGTACAACGGGGTACATGCAAACCCGAAAGTTATAAACTGCAAGACTATAAAATGTTAACACGGTCATTAAATCTCGAAACAAATTGATTTGAGCTCAAGATTGTTGACCTGGTGTATGAGCATAAGGATAACGGCTGCATCTCGGAAACCGGACCGTGTAAGGAGGGAGAACGCGTTTGAGTAGTTAAGAAGTTTATCGCCGAAGGCCCAATACATTGCAGCAGCCGAAGGAATCGTTAGAGTGAATACATAAACTGTTGCAAACAAGTAAATGTATTTGAACTTTTGAGGCTTCCACATAGCATGCATTATCTCCCTGTAACAAACAAATGTACTTAAAATCATTATTCTTGATTAAAATTATAAAGAGTAAAGTACACGAATGGTCCCTGTGATTAACCAAAATTTTGGAATTACTCCCTAGTTTTCCAAAAGTACATGGATGGTCCATGTGGTTTGCACTTTGTAACGTATTTACTCCCCAACTTTTGCCAAAAGTACATGGATGGTCCCTGTGGTATGCACTTTGTAACGCATTTAGTCCTCAATGTTTAGTGACTAAATGCATTACAAAGTGCATACCACAGGGACCACCCATGTACTTTTGGCAAAAGTTGGGGACTAAATGTGTTACAAAGTGCAAACCACAGGAACCATCCGTGTACTTTAAAAAAACTAGCGACTAAATCCAAAATTTTAGTTAACCACAGGGACATCCGCGTAGTTTACTCAGCTATAAATGTCTCATAGTTATGTTTAGATCAGCAAAAATAGTACTAACACGGTGACTGCATGTCCACCAAAAGTATATAGTATATTTGTGGCTCCAGTGAAATATAAAACCATCTTTTTAGGGCCCGAGTGAACCACTTCTTTATCCTACACAACACAAAAGAGAATAATAAACCACCAACACAAAAGATATGAACCGTTCTTGCACATTTTCGACTCGTTTACTTAAGAGCTGGTCGACGTTGGTTGTCAGATATGACGGGCCAAACAAGTAACATGTTCATAATAGCTTAAAAGGCAATGCGTCAAACCACCCCGAAACTTGCAACTCATCCTACGTGTAATTTTATTAATAAAACCTCATAAATAATTTTATTTGAAAAATATTTTTTTTTTAAATAATTGCAGTTAATATCGGTGGGATAAACGTTATCGGCCCTCTACAAAATATCGGTGTCAAATATCTGTCCAGAACATTGGTTCGGATATTATCGGTGATATTGGCCGTTATTTTGGATGCCTTGGTTGATGTGGTGGACTCGGAGGAAGATTTAATGGCTTACGATTAGATCATGTTTCAAATATTGGCACTTTTGAGTTTTAACTTTTGATATTACTATTAATATTATATATGTAATTTACATTTTATATATATATAAATTCTACATGATATTAAATTACCGATATTCTACCGATATCCCACTGCGATAACCTATATCTCAAATATTGGCCCTTACCGATATATGATTTTGGACCGCATTAACTACATAGAATATATGTTCATGTGGCATATTTAAAATTTATTAGAAACGAAAGAAAGGGGCAAACAGTGTTTTGGGTCAACCCGGCCTGACATGTTTTGATATGAATGAAAAAGTACATGTTTTGATCAAAACCACCCCGACCCGTTTGATATGTATCAAAAAGTACATGTTTTGCTCTAACCCCGTTTTGAATTTTTACCAAACCCGCTCATATACACCTTTACGCGTATACGTTAACAAGGAATTGCGAGTACCTGGCCATGAATCAAGGCTGCAATGGCAATGTACCAAGCAGTGTAAGTAGTCATGCCAAGACCAAGAAAAGACCAAATTCGGTAGTTATGAAACGAGGGTATGAAAACAGTTGTAGCACAACAAGCTCCAAATATGTATGTCCATGTCCTTTTATCCAGATGATCATTTATGTAGTATATATTGCTGAAAATATCACAAGTTATGAAAAGTCAGAAATGCCCCTGTTTAGAGCTCCAATTGATAACGTGAATCGTGTCGGGTTGGCGGTTTGAAATATGCAACCCGAACCCGACCCATGTTATTATTCGCGTCAAAGATTTCAACACTAACTCGCACACGCATAAATTCGAGTCGCCCGAACACGACCTGCTTAACCGTTTATTTAAATAAGTCATACATGTTAACGAGTTATAAGCGGGTTGTTGGGTTGTAAGAGGGTTATCAATTACGTGTTTAATGATGAGTATGCGTGTGACAAGTAAATAATATGGTGTGTCAAAACTAACATTATTATATAAACCATGTAAATGGAAAACGGAAAGAGCAAAAACAAAAATATAGAAGTTTATTTTCTAAATATTTAAATGGGTTAGTAGGTCAACCCGTATTTTATATGAGTCAACCCGACTAACTTATTAAACGGGCCGTGTTAGTCATTTTGAGGGGTAATTTAGTAATTTGGAACTAAGCTAACCTTGCACAAGCAATAAGTTGTATAACAGAGCCAAAGAGTAGGAAGGTGCAATTGAAGACTAGCCCAATAGCCTTCCAGTTTGGGCCCAATAGCCCATCCAACACCTCAAACCACTGCATTGTATACATATCATGTACATGTCATTTAAATATTCATCATGTATTAACATGATTTATAAGCAAAATAAAGTGTCATGATTTAAATTTCCAACATCAATATATTAAGGCAAATTGGATTTAAATAATCCCAACTCACTGTTATTGGCCAATAATAATCCCAACTCATTTAATCACCAATAATAATCCGAACTATTCACTTTTGTTTGTAAAATACTCCCAGTTAAAAAAACACTAATTAGGTTAAAAAATTGCTGACGTGGCATGCCACATCAGTAATTTTGCTGACGTGGCAGTTGATGTGGCATTTTTTGATGACGTGGCAGCTGATGTGGCAGTCTACGTGGCATTTTTGATGACGTGGCAACTGATGTAGCAGGTGACGTGGCATGCCACATCAGCAATTTTTTAACCTAGTTAGTGTTTTTTTAATTGGGAGTATTTTACAAACAAAAGTGAATAGTTCGGATTATTATTGGTGATTAAATGAGTTGGGATTATTATTGGCCAATAACAGTGAGTTGGGATTATTTAAATCCAATTTGCCTTTATCATATATTAAAGTAATGTTGGTGAGTATTTATAGTTGAAGGGTAAATTTATCAAACAAGATCATTAAAGCATTTATCAATAATAACATATTTTATTTCCTTTTTTTTTTATTATCATTCTAATAATATGAAAAATCAAAGCGTGAGTTGAAAAGAGAGAAAATGATCCAGACACGAGTCAATATTATAATGTTAGGATAATGAATTAAACATAAACCATGTAAAAAAGACGATAATAAGAGAGAGAAAAAGATCTCGACACAAGACAGTATTATATTGTTAGAAGAATGAATCGAACATAAAGTTTGTACAAAAGATGAGACGAAGAGAGAGAAAGAGATCCCGACACGACTCAAACTATATTGTTAGGAGAATGAATTGACATAAATTTTGTAAGCATTAAACCGGTTTGTACGAAATTTTGTTATTAAAATTATTAAAAAAATATATTCCTATTGAACATGAAATACGAGCAAAGCATTTAATTTTCATATCAGATATATCATGAACAGTGAGTAATAAAATATATATTTTTTTGAAAAGATGTAGTACATCAAACATAATTACATAGAAGAGGATGGTTCATGGTTTTGAATATACAACATGCTAACCAATTATGTCATTAAGTGTCCTGTGTACAACATGCTCTCATGGTTGTATATTCACCATACATAAAAGCACACCCTACTGACAACTGTACATATAAGTCTTTAGTAAAAGATAAATCAACATTCAATGTTTTATTTTGGGTGATGGTATTTAGACACCTCCAAAATTGTCTGGACACCCCCTATATGACACGTATAGCAATATACGCGTCGTATAAGGTTTCAACTGCATTAAATGAGCCCTCTATACGACTTGTATAACACTATGCGTGTTGTATAGAGTACGATGTAACTATTTCCCAAGGCCAGACAACGTTTTGCATATAGCTCTATACGCCACATATATACGCCGCAGTAGATGGCTCCAGGAGTGTCCAAATAACCATAGCCTTTATTTTGTATTTATATATTTATTTTGAGTAAATTACGTTTTTGGCCCCTGTGGTTATATCAGTTTTACTATATTGGCCCAAAATAAGAATTTTTAACAGATCAGCCCCCATGGTTCCATTATCTAACCGTTTTGGCCCCTAAGTCTAACCAAACCCTAACCCTGGTTAATTTCTTGGTCACATGGGTTGCACATGATGGGTAAAATTGTAATTTCCCCTCCCCCTTTTATGACTTTATAAATAAAACCCAAAATCATCATTTTCTTGAACAAATCAGATCATCATCTGCATCTCTCTTGAACAAAAACCCAGATCTGATTTCTTGAACAAATCATATCATCATCATCTGCGTGTCTTGAACAAATCATCATCTGCATCTCTTGAACAAAAACCCAGATCTGATTTCTTTAACAAATCAGATCATCATCATCTGCGTGTCTTGAACAAATAGTACGGTTGATTGATGGTATGGTGATGATGGTGGTGAAGAACGGTGACCGGAGAAGACGATTGATGTGGGTTACCAGTGATGATGAGAGGGTGGTTCACGGTTGTAGGTGGTGGTTGTGGTGGACATCAGAGGTTGGTTCGACGGGGAAGACGATGGAGAAGAACGGCCGGTGGATATCAACTCCGTTCAAACATCCGGCGACGATTGACACAGCGACGATCGATTCCGTTCAAACATCCGGCGACGATTGAATCACCCAGGTCAGTCGGATTTGGGGGTTTCATTCGAACACACAAAACACTGAATTTGGGTTTTGTTTTTGATTTGTTCTTTGACAATTTTGTGTTAAGAATTTAGGGGGTGTTTGGATGTTGTTTATGTGGGGATGATGATGATGACGATGATCTGGGTTAGATGATGATTGTTCTTGAAGATTAGGGTTTGAAGATGATGATGTGCAGATGATGGGTTCTTGTTCTTGAATTTAGGTTTTGTTTTTTTTTTATTTGTTCATGTTCATGAAGATCTGAAACTGATGAAGATGAAGAGTGTTCTTGAAATCTGGGTAAGTTCATGTAGATGAAGAGTGTTCTTGAAATCTGATGAAGATCTGATGGAGATCTGAAACTGATGGTGCAGAAACTTTTGGTTTTTTTTTTTTTTTTTTTTTTTGTTCAAGTTCATGTAGATGAAGAGTGTTCTTAAAATCTGGGTAAATAGAAATTAGATTTAAAGGGGAAGAGAAATTACAAAAATACCCTTGCATGTGACAAATAATTAACCAGGGTAATGGATGGAGTTAGTCTCAGGGGCCAAAACGGTTAGATAATGGGACCATGGGGGCTGATCTGTTAAAAATTCTTATTTTGGGCCAATATAGTAAAACTGATATAACCACAGGAGCCAAAAACGTAATTTACTCATTTATTTTTGTAATCTTCTATTGAAGGGGTGTTCTTGAAAGTCAAACCTGTATAACATGATTCTTGAAGCTGACATTCTCTTTCTCCTTCCTGGTTCTATACTCAACATACAAAACACTGATGAGATAAGCAGTCCAACTTCCAAGCAGACCATAGAACACTTGTAGCATGATTCCTGAAAACATTCCCAATTGAGAGAAAGAGTATGGCAAAGTCAACAAAACTTGTGCCACCTGAAAGTCAAACCAAAATGATTCAATCTTTAATCCAAACAAAAAAAAAAAAAAAAAAACCCAACAAAGTTAGAGAATAAAAGAAGCCTATTCTCCATATCTCTCTAAAAAATCAAGAAACAAGCCATAATTAGGGGTTCAAACAAGCCGAGCTACTCAAGCTCAGCTTGAAACGAGCCAAGCTTAAACGAGCTCGAGCCCGAGAATAAAAACAAGCTCATTTAGTAAACGAGCCGGGCTCGAGTCTAAACGAGTCCACTGCTTAATATAATTTTAAATTTTAAATAATATATTAAATAAATATTTAAAAATAATTGTTACTAATTATAAAATTGTGAAAAAAACTAAATTATATATAAAAATAATTATAATTAATATAAATTAATTAATAAACGAGCCGAGCTCAAGCTTGAAAAACTACCTACGAGTCGAGCTCGGGCTTTCATAACTTAAATGAGCTCGAGCTCGAGCCTAGTAGAGCTTAGCTCGGGCTCAGGTCGTTTCCACACCTAACATAATTATGGGCAATGATTATGTTGGATTGAAACAATTGATGGGATTAAAAGGGTATTTAGGTAAATTACCTGATTTGAAGCACAACTAAACCAAGCATCATAAACAGACCCACCATGCCAAAGAAAGTTTTTGAAGCCAGACATTGACTGATCTACCCCTAACACCCCCTCACCTACATCTTGATCATTTCCACTATTCATTTCCAGTGGCACACTGTCCTCTTCACCATGATTGTTGTTGTTACTAGGCACCATTTTGCTAACAAGATCTAAAACTGAAACTGAAACCACAACACACCTCTAAAAGAGCACAAAAGACTCTTACCTTTGCATTTAATATAAAGGACACATGTGTATAACACAATACTGACACATGTATAGCATCCAGAATACCATAAATAAACTCTTGATGATTTTCTTGACACCATATTAAATTTCAACAAACACCCATAAGAAAATATATAATCCCTAAAATGATTAGACCAAAAAGACTGCATTTTTTTTTTTTTTTTGGAAATTGTCACAACCCCATTTGCATATTTAACATACAATTTGTGGGTGTTAAAAAAAAAGTTATCTTTTTTTTATGTGAAATTTGACTGAAACAGAGATCTTGATGGTTTTCTTGACACCAGCTTTAATTTCAGCAAACACCCATAAAATCCCTAAAACAATTAGACCAAAAAGACTGCATTTTTTTGGAAATTATCACAAACCCATTTGCATATTGAACAAACAAATTGTGGGTGTTAATAAAGTTATCATTTTGATGTGAAATTTGACTGAAACAGAGATCTTGATGATGAAAATGCATTAACAGGAACATACCCAGATAAGATTTTGATCTTGTTCAACTTTATCTTGTGAGAATTGTTGAGGAATCAATGAGTTTTGGGAGTTTGGGGAGCAGCCATTGATGAGGAAAATGTGAGTGGCTTTTTTTTGCAGGGAAAAGAGAAAAGATGTTCTTTCTTTATTTATTTGAAAAAACATGCTCCGTATCCACCTCTTACATGCTTTAAAATACAATGTTATTTTTGTCTTTATATGGGTTGTAATAAAAAGCTAATTATAACATACTATATGTGTTATATTACGTATACATATGTGTTTCTATCTTCTTTGTCGAGTCCTCAAACCACTGATGACGTCTAAAGGATCTCGCTGACGTTGTGGTGTCCCTGTTTCCGTCTCCTACAAAAGAGAAAACCGTTAGCCTCGTTACGGAGGGCCCCGGGAGGGGGATCCGCAACCAAGCTCCGGCGTGAGAATAAGTAAACTTGTCGGAGATAAATGAGAAGCTTATTCCGACGAGTATGATCGCCGGAATATTCTCCTTGGTGTGGATTCTGATGAACAGGTTATTATATCGGAATTAAATGAGAGCGTATATTGGTCGGAATAAATGAGAGCATGTAGTATTAAGTGAGAGTTACCTTGTCCTCTAAGAATCGCTGCTTACCTTCCTTATATAAAAGAAATTGCTTATCTTTCTTGGTAAATGGTGCCTTGACGATCTAACGGTATTATGCTGCCTTCAGGGGACTCAGACACGCGTCTGAGCCCCAACGGTTGGATCATAGCCTCCAATTAATGAGGCCAGCTCAGTTGTTCTAGGTTTTCGGCGACTTATTTCTTCTTATCAATCAAACATTTAATGCTTCGCAGCATTCTTGGATTCCTTTCCTTTGTTTCCCGCTCATTTTATATGTACCAGACCTTTCTCAAAGAATGGTAACAGTTTTGGGATTTAACAATTGGGCCCAGACGATGAGAGCCCAAGACGGGTCATGTTGGGCAACCGACTGGCCCGTCGTCATTCTTAATATTTGAACTTTCGATATTGATGCGTAGGGATGGTAAATCAACCTGAAAACATGAACCATTCAAGATGAGTATATGAGTATGAAACTTGGTATGTGATTAATTTTAGAAATTTTCACGGGTATAAATTATAATATTAGATGATACTAGTTCTGATTACATGAAACATACATGCTCGTTGCTTGAAGGGTGGCGTGGAAAGCCCCTCCACGACTGAAACACCGCCCCGTCCAAGGGGTTAAAGGTGGCGTAGGGGTGGGGGATTGAGGATATTACAAATTCTTCTAATTTAATAATAAAACGCATCATCATAACCATTCTTTTGACCCAAACAACCCATATGGCCAACCCGAAACACCGAATCCTAGTTCGCCTCAAAACCGTACACTACAAATTCCGGGTAACTTACCCGACATAATTGGTGTACGCAAAACTTTTAACGTACATGTTTTATCCGCGATATCCTTTTAAGCAACACCTCCTTATATCCCCGTCTCAATTTCTACTACCAAACATTCCTCACCAACAACTCGTTCATATATCCCAAATGGACCCTACGCTCGACTCCATGCTGGAAACCCAACCACAAGATATTTTGAACCGTCGGCTCAAAAGGTTAAAAAGTGAAGCCACAAGAAGAAAACCGATGAGGAGAAGGCCCAAGTCGGTGACCGAGTTGCGGTAAAATGGACATCCGGGGAAGAAGTAGTTTTAACAAAATCTTGGATACAAGCATCGGAGAACCCGATTATCGGTGTATATATATATATAGGGTGGGGTTCCTCTACAAAGTGTGTTTTTCCTACAAAGTGTAGGAAATGATCTTGATCATTGGATGAGTGTGTTTGATGGTTGAGATCATTTTGGTGGCATTTTAGTAATATATGTTTCTTAAAAATAGGCTAATTTAATTGATTGGGGGTAAGTGTGTCATTTAAGTTGTTTTAAATAAGGAAATAACTGCCAATCATAAACCACCTCCATAATTGTCGCGATTTTCTCTCTCTCTCCTTCCCTCTCTCTAATCTCTCACATCCGAAAACACCAAATCATACCAAAAATAACGATAAATAAGATCTAGATGTGTTTATAGTACTGTGTTTTATTGATAAAACACAAAGTGACGAACTAGTGATTGACTGCTAAAACACAACGTCAAGAATTTGTTTACGATAAAACACAATGTGATAAACCAGTAACAATTACTGACTTCTAAAACACAACGTGACGAATCAGTTACTGGCTGCTAAAACACAACGTTACGAATCAGTTACCGGATGCTAAAACACAACGTAGATGTTTTCATAGAAGTGTGTTTTAGTGATAAAACACAATGTGACGAACTAGATGAAATACGAATTGAATGTGAATATGTTGTAGCGATTGTATTATAATCATTGATTCGCATTTGAAATCAAAGAGATATACAGTTTCCTTAAAACTCTCATTAGTTAGTTTAGGATATAATAAATTCCATAATTAATAATTACCAAATTACTATCATGCCCTTTTGATAAAAATATCTAATTGCCACATGTCACAAGAATATAGCTTCCTACACTTTGTAGTAATATATATATATATATATATATATATATATATATATATATATATATATATATATATATAGGGTTAGGATCATGAGTGAACAACATCATTATTTGTGAACTGTGTGAACTAATCAGGACCATTGATTTTCATTTTTAGTTGATAAGGGTAGGATTGTAATTGTATAATAAATTAGATTTAAATCATCATTGAATTTAGTTACACATTTCCTATTTTTAATCGATTATCCACAATATCTTTTAGATTTTTAAAAGATCATTATAAAAAACATATAACAAATAACGTAACTTTCAGATTTCATAAAACCCAGAATTCATTCATATAGTTTTCCTATTTTTTAAACTATTGGTAATAGGAATATTACAAAAATTAGTGTAATTTATATATTACCTACAACTGTACATATGCCCGGTCTAAGATATTGCATAATACAGAAACGTCAACACATTATTTTTTAGATTTCGAAACATTAGTCTATCAGATCCAAATAACTCTATTATATTTAAGACATAACATAAATCATACACAAGTGTACACAATTTTACATAAATCATTACAAAACATCATACACAAACTGGACCAGACCATAATGTGTCAAACCAAACAAACATAGTTACCATACCGAAACTGATTTCTGTTTTCCAAATTCAAAACAAAACATAACACCAAAAAAAAATCAAAATACGAATATCCAGTTAACATACCATTAAATATATATTATTGTCTAAAACTTTAACATACTAATTAACCCTTTTTGAGCGTCTTCCAGTATTTTGTTGCTTCTGCCATTATGCATTGTCTAAAACTTTAACATACTAATTAACCCTTTTTGAGCGTCTTCCAGTATTTTGTTGCTTCTGCCATTATGCGATTACGATGCTTGTTAATATTTGACGCTACCAACTTCACCACGTATTTCTTCCTTAAACGTGTCAAGCTTGATTTCTTTTTAGTATGTGTAAGGGGAAAGCCACTATCCCATTTCTCACCTGTTACGCTGAACCAAGTTTCCATATGACGCATAACGAACACCCCACAATCAACTGTGTTGCCGACCGTCTTCCAATCAAAGTCCAACCTATGTGGCAATGCATTTTCAATTTGCGGATACTTCAGATGATGGACCAGCTTCAGATACTTTGTGAAAATGTCTTTCTAAGATCAGATATAATGTTATAATAAGTTATTGAAGAAAAGTGTACTAAAAGAATAAACACATGTGTATAACAAAAACATACATATGTGTACCAATAAACATACACATGTGTACACCGGAATTTCCTGACTATTGGTTTAAAAATTTACTTTTGCTAAAAAAATATAAAAACTACACAACCAGAAACAAACCAGGGAGTACACATGTGCACAGTTTAGCCAAATATTTATCAATCATCAAAAATCACAAGTATACCCAAATCATAAAGAATCAACAGAATACACAAGTGTATACCCATCGCAATCAAATAGCTATACCCCTTTCGCTATCAACGGAACATGTACAACCAAAATCAACATGATCGAAACCAATATTTGCAAAATAGTTACATTAAACAAGTTAAATCACAACCCAAATACACCAGAAAAAACCCTGCTCCCATTTTTTAGTACACTAGAATTTCCTGACTATTGGTTTAAAATTTTAGTTCTACCAAAAAAACATAAAAACTACACAACCAGAAATAAACCGGGGAGTACACATGTGCACAGTTTAGCCAACTATTTATCAATCGTCAAAAATCACAAGTCTACCCAAATCATAAACAATCAACAGAATACACAAGTGTATACTCATCGCAATCAAATAGCTATCCTTTTTTCGCTATCAACGGAACATGTACAACCAAAATCAAAATGATCGAAACTAATATTTTCAAAATAGTTACATTAAATAAGTTAAATAACAACCCAACTACACCAGAAAATAAAAATAAAAAACCCTGCTCTCATTTTTTTAGTACATGCCCTAGCAGCACTGTTGCAGAAATCGGCCTAGGCGGCCGATTAATCGCCGCCTAGGCGCTAGTCGGCTAGTAATCGCCTAAATTTGAGCAAATCGGTCAATTAATCGGTCCAGGTCAAAATCGGTCCTAGTCGGTCAAAAGTCGGTCCTAGTCGGTCAAAAGTCGGTCTAGTCGGACTAATCGGACCATGTTTTTTTGCTCAAAATCGGTCCTGGTCGGGATTAATCGGTCCTAGTTGGTCAAAAGTTGGTTAATTTTTGAATTTTTATGTGAATTTTGAAGTATTTATGTGAATTTTGAAGTATTATTTTTATATTATTGGGTATATATATATAATTTTGAAAAAATACATATAAAAATCCCATTCCGATTAATCCCGATTAATCCCTAGGCTGTACCTCACCGCCCGACTAGCGCCTTCTACAACATTGCCTAGCAGTGAATACTTACATTTATGGTATTAAATACGAAATAAAAACACATTCGTTCTCAAATCAATGCAAGATTTATAGTTCAATATTGTGTACCTTGGTTGATGAATCTCGTAGGTGGTTCAGGCGACTCGTAAACTTCGTCGGGTTTGTGGGAGGACGGCAATGATAGAGGGAGAAAGAACGATGTTGAATAAAAGTTGAATTATAGGGTTTGTATAACTGAATATGCGATATTATATGAATGATATCTTTGAGAAGTTTTGGAAACTATTGAGTTTCTCGGGTTTGAATTTTTTTCCTTGTGTAAGTACAAATCTACCCTTATTCCATTAATTAAATAGAGAAAATAAACCTAATAATTACCATCATGCCATCGTATACAAATCTAAAGATGATGAAAATCAATGGTCCAGATAAGTTCACACAGTTCACTCTCAACCTAGTGTTCACTCTAGAACCCTACCCTATATATATATAGTGTGAGGTTCATTGGGGAACACTAAAAAAGTGGGGAACAGTGGGGAACCGACTCAAACGAACTCCGATTGGACTCATTCCAGCGGCGTTGGAACCGGCTCGTCGAACCCTAACTAGGATCTCTTAACCCTAACACCTAAATCATAACCCCTAAACCCTAAATATATTAGGGTTTGGCTTTTAGGGTTTAGCTTTAGGGTTTAGTTTTAGGGTTTAGAGTTTAGCTTTAGGGTTTAGCATTAGGGTTTAGCTTTAGGTTTAGCCTTTAGGGTTTAGCTTTTAGGGTTTATAGTTTAGATTTTACGGTTTAGCTTAGGTTTTAGCCTTATTTTTTAGCTTTAGTGTTTAGAGTTTAGGGGTTAGGATTTAGGGTTTAGGGTTAAAAGATCTTAGTTAGGGTTCGACGAGCTGGTTCCAACGCCGCTGGAATGAGTCCAATCGGAGTTCGTTTGAGTCGGTTCCCCGCTGTTCCCCACTTTTTTAGTGTTCCCCAATGAACCTTCCCATATATATATATCTAATATGTTATTTTTTAAATACGCACAAACCAACACCAAAACAATTTTTTTGATCGAATAAACGATCTTTATCACGAAATATTGAAACGAGAGTTCCATCGGAAGGATAATAGTCTCTCGTCAAAGTGGCGTGAAATAAATACCGTCTTCACCGCCTTTAATGGTTACTACCACAACATCAAGAACACTCCAAAAAGTGGTGAAACCGAACCCGATTCCGTGACGAGAGCGTTTAATACTTATCAAGAAAGGCTCGTTCAAGTTTATCTATTGTTGGGAAGTGGCGAGGTACTCTAGCAAATGGGAGAGAGTACCGCTTGCGGCCGATATCCTAAAAAGGACGAAAACAAGTTCATCGACTTGTTCGGATGCTCGTAACAAGTTTGATCTAAACTTAAGTGACGATGATGTCGAGGTTGAATCGAGCCGTCCACCCAGTAAAGATAAATAAAAAAAGAGGCCACAAATCTTCTTCGGGTGTGGATCCATACCGAACATTTCTCCGAGCTAAATGAACGTATCGATACGTTCGAGAACATTCAACAAGAAAAGCTCAAGGAAAGAAAAATATTTGGGCAGTTTTTGAAGAAAAATTGAGTCAGAAAAAGGAGAAGGATTCGGCGAAAGAAAAACGAGAGGATATGAAATTTCTCGCTATAAACATCGATCACCTTGTCGTCCCGAATGAGAAATGTACGAGGTAATAAAAAAAAGAAATCATAAAAATATATCGTAGTTGGTATGTTTTTTTAATTACGTTTTTTTTTATTATTTTCAGTGTTTTTTTATTTTAAGTAATGTTACTGTTTTATTTAATATAAATGTGTTTTCTAATTTATTTGATTTGTTTTTTAAAGAAAAATTAAGCTTAAACCATATGGTTCGAATAGCAAGTTAGAAAGAAAGAAATCGGACCCGTACGATTCGTGTAGAAAGAGCAAGAACCGAGCCATGTATGGTTCGTAGCAAGAAGCAAGAGCAAGAGCGAGTAGCAAGATTGAATCATTGAGATTCAGAAAAGCAAGTACGACTGCAAGTAGCAAAGAACCGACATCAAGATTACGGGGTGAATGTTGGGTTAATCTTGATGTTTCGGGTCAAGTCGGGTCGGTACTAAGTCATCAAATAAGTTACAAAATGTGTGTTTGTTATGTTGTTTATTTAGTCATGCATTAGGTACGGGTCTTCCTGTTTAATAGGAGATATTAGGGTGAGTTGTTAGTTTACTTTTTCTTTTCTCACGTGTGCATGCATGTTGGCTATTTAAAGTGGAGCAGGTTGAATGAAATTATACACACTTTCGCAGCAACATATCTTATATCTAATTTCCCTATAGCAAGATCATTGTAAAGAGTGTGTGTAGTGTGTTTTAAGGAGGGGCCTGAACCAACAGAAACAACGGTGGAGGCGTGCACCACTGATCGAACCTGCAGCAACAGCGCACACTAGTGATCGGAACTGCAGCAGCGGCAGATAAAAGCAAAAAGCTTTGACGTTGCATTGTTGAAGTTTGGGTTCTTGGTGAAATCAAAAGATATGTGAACACCAACAAATAATAGAGGGTAATCATAGATTTCATGTATCTGGGTGTGTAATTTCACATGGAACATCTACTATTCAATCAAACTAGAGAAATATACATAATTGACAAAGATTAAAGAAAACTGCAAAGGAAATCAAAGGAGAATCGCCACAAGACAAAACAAAATTAAGAAAGATAGCCGGGAAAAAATTTCAAAAATTTCAGGAGTCACATAATTGTAACTGAAGAGATAATTCTGATTTGAAGGATTATCCATAAAGTTAATATGGGTTAAAGATAATTCAAGTTAGTTAGAGATAAAATTAGTTTGAATTATCTGTTTAATAAATAGGTTTATATTAAATAGAGTTTGAGTAGGTTTAGGATTAGTTCATGTTTAGTATAAATATAGGGTTATGTATTCAGTTAAATTTGTCGAGTTCAGTTTAATAATACAAAGAGTATGAGACGTGTTTGTCTTCAAATCGTTTGTGTTTTGTATGTTTGTGATTGGAAGTCTGGGCCAACAATTGGTATCAGAGCTTGGTCAAGAGTCGAAGAAGAGAAGCCGAAGCAACGATCGATCACACGTTCAAGATTTATTAAGCCGAACTCGACCAGAGGAGAAAAAGATGAATAGCGGATGGACAAGTAAGTTTATTCGTTTAATAATTGTGTTTGATTTTCGAAGTCGTAAGAAAAAGAAAAGAAAAAAATCATACAGAAAAAATGGTGATGTTAACGAAGGTTGAGTGACAAAAATTAGGAGTTTGGTTGTTACTTGCGAAAAATAGATAGGGAGAATGACAAACAAGCATCTTAGTTGCTGCGTGGCTCAGGAAGTCAAAAGGTGGTCTCATGGTCAAAAATTGGTGACAACAAAATTTGGTGAAAGTGTGAAACAATAGCAAACTGAATTATTTTTGTTAGGGCCACATGTGCATGGTCATGCAAACGAGTCCAAGCATGTGAATTTATCAAAGAAGGTAGCAGAAGAAAAAAAGAGTTGTGGTGGTTGAGAAAACAAACGAAGGTGTTTCGTTTCTAGAAACCGAACCAACCTGGAACGGAGAACAAGAAGCAAGACGAACCGGGTCCATGTGGAACTCCAATAGAGTCAAGTCAATTCGAATAAAGGAGGTGGTCGAATCCGTAACCAGCTAGGTTGTGTCCACGCGAAGCTGTAATTCGATCAACGAGAAGATTGAATCCGTTAATAGCTAAGTCGAAAAATCGACAAGGAGAAGATCAACGATCAAGAGTAGGAAAGTACCGAGAAGATGAGACTGTTTTAGGTTGTGTGGAAGCAGCCAATCTCGTCGAAACCGAAGAAGATTAATCACTCCGTTTAAGTGATCAGAAGAGAAATCACTCCATTTAAGTGATAAGAATAGGTGTGGCAATCTTATATCCGGTGAAGATGTGATCGATCCGACAAGATCAGGGCCAAGAAATCAAAGAAGGTGCAAAATCTTGTAATTTGATCAATGAGTGATTGAATCAGACAAGATCCGTGCGCGTAATCAGGATGGTGTTAAATCTTGTAATTCTATTAGGGAGTCATCGAATCCGGCAAGATCAGTTACACATAAGTTGGTATTTTGTGGATAGTTTCTACCGTTATATAAACCAGTGACTACCACAAACAGTTTATACCATTAAGGAAGAGTTCATAGTCGAAGAACAGTGGATCAACCAGTGTAGCTTGATCATTCGACTCAGATTTAATCAGAACCTGTGTGAGTTGCGATCAGATTTTCGGACAAGACCAGATGTGAAGCGGGTCCAAATCAGAATTAAGGGGGTGAATGAAGAGATAATTCTTATTTGAAGGATTATCCATAAAGTTAATATGGGTTAAAGATAATTCAAGTTAGTTAGAGATAAAATTAGTTTGAATTATCTGTTTAATAAATAGGTTTATATTAAATAGAGTTTGAGTAGGTTTAGGATTAGTTCATGTTTAGTATAAATATAGGGTTATGTATTCAGTTAAATTTGTCGAGTTCAGTTTAATAATACAAAGAGTATGAGACGTGTGGTGTTTGGTTTTGTATGTTCGTGATTGGAAGTCTGGGCCAACAGTAACACGTGACGCAACCAATTACTTATATATTAAGTATAGGTTTGCAGTTTTAATCAAAACAATTTTACTTACTTTTAATAATATAAAGTTACTCTAATATAGAATTTTATTGTATAATTCTTTAAGTTGTTCGAGTAACTTTATATTAAAAATGTATTCACTATCTATTTGTAGTTCTAGATTTATTAAAACTGTATACAATAATTTTGATTTACTACAAGTGTAGTTAACCATTGTTTTAGTTTACTTAAATCTAATATTAAAAATGTATTCGCTATCTATTTGTAGTTCTGGATTTATTAAAACTGGATTAGATTTATAAATAAAAGGTTCTTAATTTAACATTAAATCCGGCTTAGCCCAAATGATCAAACCCAGCAGTAAAGAATGAGCAAAATGGGTTCAAAGGGTGTCACTCCACTAATTTATACGAGGGGTTCAACACTTGTTTTTAATCATGTAAAACATTATAATGTATATTTTTAATTTATTTCAAGGTTACTTATTTAAAAAAAAAAAAAACTAGTCTTAATCCATCCGTGTTATGAGGTGAGAGGCGTAAAACTGTGCTACCAATATTGCAGGATAGGGGGTTCAAAAGAGTGTTGCTAAGCAGCAAACAAAAATTCACTAAATGACAACCGAGTAAATTATAATGGCAAAATTCACAAATAAAACTTCACTAAATGACAAAGCCACAGGAAAACCATGCTACCAAGATTGTGGGGTGGGGGCGTAAAACCATGCTAAGTAATAATAAAAAATTTACCAAACGACAAAACACTAAATGACAAGCAAGTAAATTAAAAGGGTGTAAACAAAAATTCACTAAATGCCAATGCCAAAGCCAAAGGGTGAAAATGAAAATTCATTAAATGACGAGTAAATTGCCAATTTTAGTCCATGAGTTTTTGTTCAAATTGCCATTTTAGTCCAAAATTATTTTTTTCCTCTGGGTCCCTGATTTTTCCTTTTTCTTGTCATTTTGATCACATAGCCTAACTTAGTCTAAAAACCAGGTTATAATCAGGGGTACGGTTTCCGGGGGAACGACGTAACCAAGTCTGACCAACCCAGCAAGGACCCAGTTAAGACAACGTAGTCTAGGCAGATCTTGGATAAGTCCGTTGTTTAGGCGGTGTGACATTGGGTCACTCTAAAAGAAAGCCAATGTTCAAAAAAAAACTACATACATCCTCTTGTATAATAAAGTTTTATATCATTTCGCGGTTGTTCTTATGCAATTGATCCACCCATTTGTTCAATTCTCGGCGATTGTTCTTTTGCAAGTATTAGGGGAGTGGGGGTGGTCACTAGTGATAGAATTCTATTACTTCCAATATTCAATCAACTCATGCCATGTCATCATCCACTATTCTATCACTAGTGATAGAAATATAGTGGGGGTGGTCACTAGTGATAGAATTTCATCACTCACAATTTTTTTAATTTTTTTATTATTAGAAATTAACAATAAAACACTAAAATTATAAATTTCATTAAAATTAAAACATACTACTACAATTTAACATACTAGAAATATTTTAGACTACAATTTAAAAAAAAAAAAAAAGACCTACTCCTCGTCCGACTCATGAAACTCCAAACCTTGAGAACCTACAAGTTCGATTAAATCGTATCTCAACCGAAAGTGATACGATTAAACCTACTAGTTTGATTGTGTGAAATGGGTTTAAAATGGTTTAAAGATGTAGATTGGTGTGTGTAAAATGGTTTAAAATGGAGATATAAATAGATAAAGGGTTTAAAGGTTTTTTTTTATTGAAATTTAGCGTGATATATATAGTGGCGGCAGTGTTCGTGGTGGTTTAACGCGTGACGGGGGATCCATCACGGACCGCCCCGCCTCCCCTTATCCTTCTTTCTTTTGGTTCGAAACAAGTCGATTATTCAGAGGCGTGTTCTTCCAATCAGTTCCAAACCAAGTTAAGTCGTCGAATCTTTCCAACGATTTTTGTTCTTGGATATTAAGGTAAGATTTGGCTTGTTTGGAATTAAGGTACAATTTTGGTTTTGTATGTTTGAAACTCTTGATCAATAGCAAGTATCAATCCACATAAAACAAGAAGTCCCAAGTAGACTATATATAGGACTGTAAACGAAACGAACGTTCAGCGAACAATTTGTGAACCGTTCGGCGGGAATTTTATTTATGTTTGTTCGATTAGCTCAACGAACGAACACGAACAAAAAATTTTGTTCGGTTAGCTTAGCGAACGAACACGGACACAGGTCTTGTTCGTTCGACTGCGTTCGTGAACGTTCGGTAATATGTTCAGTTAAGTTCGTTCGTGTTCGTTTGATTATATTAACAAAATAATAAATAATAAACCTCTTATCTAAACATGTTGAAAACTTGAAATCTTATTTTTTTTCTAAGTTAGCTAAAATTTGGACATTCTAAGACATTTTGGGGATAATTATGTCTAAGTTAGTTAAACTTGATTTATTGTTTGGTGATGTAGTAGACTTCTTGTGTTTTGATTTATCATTTGATGATTGTATTTAACTATTTATATCTAATGTTTAAGGATGACAATGTTTTTATTTTTATTTTGAAGTTAAATGTTCCTTTATGTTCATTTTTATTTGCTTGCGTTCATTTGTGTTCGAGACCAGTGCCCACGAACTGTCCTTGAACAACTAAATTTCCTTAATGCATGAACATGAACAAAAAATTATGTTCAGTATGTGTTCGCGAACACGTTAATTTCCTTAACGAGCGAACACGAACATGGCCTTGTTTGTGTTCGTTTGGTTTGTTTACTGCCCTAACTGTATAGAATTTAGTACAAATCAAGAGCAAGTGTTCCAGTTTTGAGCTTTGAATAAAACATAAACTATAGCAGGTTGTTATCAATCTCAAAAGCAATCATGTTTGATGGGCTTTTTCCACAAAGACTAAAGACAAGCTTTGACTTCACTCCAACAAATTTTAAAGCCATAAAAATCATTTTATTCGCCAACAATATAAAGTGAAAGGGACCCAGAATACATATTTCTCTTGACATATTATGAGTAGGACACACAACCATAACCTTGGTAAATTCAAATATTCTCTTAACAATGAGAAAAAAGCTTGGCCATTTTACAAAGGGACAATTCATATGCCTATGAGACCATACGTAGTCTGCATTATTTGTCATTATTGAGCAATCAAACAAGCCCAATCAAGCCCCCTTCCCACCCCCTGGGCATTATTGAGCAATTCCCCCCCCCCCCCCCGTGCGTTTTTTAAATAACGCCATCTCCAAATATCAACCACCAATCACATTTAATCTTCCTTTTTCTTGGCCAATAGTTTTTTGTGTTGGTTTTTTATTTTTATTTAATTCTCTACACCCTTTTAACATAATGCCCACATCCCCACTACACCCATTTTAGAAAAACGCCCAATAATGCCCCCCAAGGGTAGGGGCATTATTCACCCTTACCACTACGCATGGTCTTATGTTGTTGCACTAAACCGAATTGAGAACACCATTATCAGTCTAGTACACGAATCGTTCGTCACGCCACACCCGGTGAACTTTAATGTTTTATAATTCCAAAAACAAAGAACCAACTTGAACATTTTGGTTTTTTTTTTTTGAATGACACATAATTGTTTGCAGTTTGCAGCAGGATAAAGCATCAAGGGTCAGTGCTAGAGGGAATTGGTTTAATCACAACAGGCTGTCAAATTTTTAAACTCAAGCAATTTCAACAATGGAAAGCTTTGATTTTATCATATAAAACACTCCAAATTACATAATACTTTAGAACCGACAATCGGCAAAAATGGGACTAACTCCGGATCATAATATGAACTTAATTTAAAAGTTGTAATGTATTTCCGGCTTAATTTTAAGTCATTAAGTCTTCTAAATACTAGCAAGTCCTTTTTGTAAGTCGTAATAGTTAACACAAGTTTGGGGGTTTTAAGAATTATCGGTACGCGTTCGGTGCAGTTAAACGAACCGATGTCAGACAAATAATCCACTCGTGATTCGTTCATGTGAATTATTTGAGTAATTAGATTACGCGAAATAGCGGAAGGAGTTTGTGTCTCCAAGCGCGAGATTTACGCAAGTGCAGGCGATCCGAAGTATTTTGAACGCGTATGTTGTTTTGGTCAAAAATCTGATTAAGGATAATGTAACCAAATCTGAAATGTGAGGTAGAGTGCTTGGATGATTAACGATGATAAAATGAATGAATAGTTGTAAATGCAATTGAACACAGAGATTTATACGAGGAAAAACCCTTGATCACTACTAAATCGCCGGCACAAAAACCTCGTGTAGTGAAAACTATCACTACCAACTATATTGCACAATGAAAAGTGATTACAACTTCGGATGTTGATCAAGTGTGTTACAACTGATTGCTAAGAGTGTTTGTGAGCTTCCGGTTCTTAGTGTGTGTATGCGAAAATGTTCATGTGTCCTATAACACTTGATCAACCCATTTTGAATAACAACAACTAAGTCCGAAAATCTTGCATGACCACGTTCACTCCCCATGACCGTTGTTGAATTAGCACGTGCAACGTCCATAACAAATTATCTCTGAGATTCCAGCTAAGACTCAGTCCACTTCGCTGATATCGAGAACATAAGAAAATATCGAGAACAATTGTTAGAAACTTATAAGTAATAATAAGGATCCTTGATCCTCTGAGTCCCTGTACTACCCGCTAAGGATAACTGATCCAGATAACACCTAAGAACATTGGATCCATAATTATAAAAATATGAGCCCTAACATATGTAAGCAACATCGTGCATAGATAAAGGAAATTCGCGAGTTAATCAAAATAAACATTTTTGGCATATTTATGTGTTATTGAAAAAGGGGTTTGTTACAACGCGAGTGCGCGCGGTGTTTAATCTCATCTCGGCAAAATATTTTTATTTTGAGTATAAAAATAATTACTGTAAGTCAAAATAATTTGCAATGAAACTGCGAGAGAAAATGGAATTCTGACGCGGGAATGGGCTGAAACTCAGTTGTCTACACGCGATAATGGGCTGAAGACTGATAGGATTGGGGATGGTGGGCTTGGTGGCTCCGGTCGACGTCGTTGTTCCCCCTGGTAACACTGGTCTTGATCCATCTCAGACATCTTTCTTCCAGGTTAATACATTTATACTTTCTTATTTAAATTTGTACACTTAATATATGCAATGCAGGATAATGTATATTTTTTTAGGTTCTCAACACTTCCACCAAGATTAACAAGGGTACAGTCGAAATCATCACCCCTGTGGTGCGGATAAAAAAGGGTGACAAAGTTGGTTCTTCTGAGGCTGCACTTCTAGCCAAACATGTTGATCAACGGGTACAAGAATGTGTTGGCAGTTGCGGTTGAGACCGAGTATTCCTTCCCCTTGGCTGACAAAGTGGAGTACTTAGCGGATCCAAGCAAGTTTGCAGTGGCGGCACCAGCTGGTGGTGGTGGTGGTGGGGATGCTCTGGCGGCGAGTGCAGCGGCCCTGGCGGAAGAGAAGAAGGAAGAGCCGGAGGAGGAAACTGATGATGACATGGGCTTAGGCTTGTTTGATTAGATGGTGCTTTAAATGTTTTTATGATCACTTAGCAGACTTTTCGTTTGGTTGTTTGGATTTGAACTTGTGTTTTTTAGTTACTTTGTTGGCTTAATTTGGATTATGAATCTTTATAATATAGTGACATCCATTTTGATTAAACTAGATTATATAAAGCTATAATATATAAATTTTTGGCGTAATTTTATTATTTTTTTTAATTTCTGTTTTGAGTTTTGACTAAATTATTCATAACTTTCTTTCAAGAGCTTTAAAGTATTGTTCTGAATTATTTTCAATAAGAGGAACTGCTTTTAGCGGTTTAGAGTTGATTCAAGGTTGAAGTTAAAGGACTATAAATAACGCGATCTAGTAACAAGGTTTTGTACTACTGTGTGCCAATCATATCGATTATAGCTACGAATATGTGTAGAGGCTGTCGGGTCGCCAGCCACATCAGCACTTGGGGCGTTAAACATCAAGTCATGGGCACCAAGGGCGTTAAACATCATGTCATGTACTAACTGATCCAAGTATTATCGCGCCAACGCATATAGCTTGCCCCAAGCCATGTGTCACATATATAATGGATGGGAAGTCATAACTAGCCTCCTACCCTATTAATTACCTATATTTGTATGTTACAATAGTCATGTACTTTAGAGCATGTGCTATGGGGGCACTAAGCCCCGTCCATTGACTGCCTAGGCGCCGCATACCACAACAGAAGGGGCGTGGAGGGGCGTTGCTCTTTTTTCCACGAAGATAATTGTGGGCGTGAGGGCACTACCGTTCCATTTCACATGTTGATGAGCCAATCACAATCACACGCCTCACCTTTTTGTTTTTATTTTTATTTCTTTATTTAATTAATATACAAACGAATCATGTATCTCCACGTCATTTCTTTTCTATTCACAACCACCACATTACACATTACCATAAAACACCTAAATGAATAATTAAAAGTCGAAACCACTCCTACACACATGACGTCTACATTACAACACTTTCTTTTTTAGCTTTCACCTAAATACAATAAATAGTCTTACACATGGATAATAAAGCCTTTGGTATTTAACTACCGTTAGCTTTAGGCAGGGGCGGAACTAGTTATATGTGAGCCGTAGTACGGGCTACGGTTGAAGTCCGTATGCTTAGTGTATTTTTTTTCGGTTTTATATAAAGGATACCCCTAAAATAATACAAGGATATCCCTAATCAACCCAAACTTATAAAATAAGGGAGCCCGATTAAAACAATGACCCAATTGATTAGATAAGCCCAACTGATCAGATTAGCCCAAAAAATCACAAAATACGTAGGGGTAAGGGGCGGAACTAGTTAAATGTGAGCCGTAGCACGGGCTACGGTTGAAGTCCGTATGCTTAGTGTATTTTTTTCGGTTTTATATAAAGGATACCTCTAAAATAATACAAGGATATCCCTAATCAACCCAAACTTATAAAATAAGGGAGCCCGATTGAAACAATGACCTAATTGATTAGATAAGCCCAACTGATCAGATTAGCCCAAAAAATACAAAAATACGTATGACGGCATTCTTTTTGATCGTCGCTCAAGATCTGAAAAAAAACAAACGTCGTTGGTCATCCTTTACGCACTGGTCTCCTGCTTTGCTGCTGCCAATAACATTGGTTCGATAAAAAAATCCACAATCATGTTGTTTGCTGCTATGATAACATTGGTTCCGGCCATTCCGCCCCTGCCTTGCAGTTTTGCTGCTGAATTCAGAAGGAAATCACTGACTTGGTAAGTGGTAACTTGTTTTGCAGTTTAATTTTATGCATAATTTTATACTTTTATTATTCTAGTTTATGCAGTTTAAGAAAAAAGCTTTAAGAACATAAGACAAAATAGAGTTTATACTCAAATAAACAAACACGCTAATGTCAATTGAATTGGTGTTTACAAAGAAGCCAATAAACACTACAAGAAACACAACTTTAGCGGTGACGTAAGTCGCCTCGAAAATCGTCGCTATAGGCATTAGGGCGACATGTTTGCCGGTAATGAGACCGTCGCCAATGAACAAAATGTCGTCGTTAATACGCATGTCGCTGCTATTGGTTATGCCGGTGAGTTTGCCTGAACGTTCGCCGGAGATGGATTTTCAGATTATACTTTATTTAATGCCGCCGCTACCGTTTTTTTAATATTGTATGATTGCACGGTAAAAAAAAAATGAGAGTTCTCCAAATTTTATGGGCTAGTTCCGCCAATGACTTTAGGACTGCTCAATAACTAGGTTCCACAAAGTCAAAACTCTCTTATGGCTTGTACTAATTACATAATGACTTAGAGCTGTCAGTTATTAGTTGACGCTGCCAACTTGTGAGTTATGATCTTTAAACCAAACTTCAATAACATCAAGTCCATCATATTCCTTTTTTTTTTTTTTTTGTCTAGTTAGACATATGCATACATCATTGGACTCACATTTTTGGTTCTAGATTGTTAGTTTCAAACTAATTTGTGGTTAATGATGCAAACTTTATACTTAATGATTTTTCATGGTGTCTATAAACTAGAATTTTTTATCAACAATATTTTAAAGTCACAATTTGCACATGTTACTTTGTGTTAATAAATTACAATTTTTTCTAGATTTTTTAGGTACTTGATAGTTTGATGAGGATAAGGATCCAATAAAGCCACATGTTTGTTGAATGGAATTTTAAATACAATTCCTAAAATCATTGTTTACAACTTAAAAGTGACATATAGTCTAGGACAAACAAATAAAGCAGGCATTCTTTTATCTTTATAGATATTGGAGATCTCTCTTTTGGATATGTAAATGAAATAGTCATAAACAATTCATCAATCATCAATACAAGAAATTTTGTGAATGTGTAGTCGAGTTGGTTCTAAAGCGAGGGGTTGAGGAGTGACGTTCAATCCCCAACACCGAAGACCATTATTAATCGAAAAACTGGATGGATGAGTTTTGTTTAACCACCATCAGGCCGATAATTGGCTTAATTTACCTCTACGCGATGGGCTCAAGAAGGATTGTCAGGATTCAACCCTTGAAGATATATAACAAGTTAAAAACGCTTAAATGTTTTTATTTTCTTTCATTACACACAAGAAAGAAATGAGACCCTTATGTTTATCTTCATTGACAAAAACATTTAGTATAGTTAAGATGAAGTAAATGAAAAAAGATTTATGTCATGATGTTGTAACATTTGTGGGACATCCACATTAAGAAAAACTTGCTCCAATAGAATAAAGTGGTGGAGGCAAGTGCTTTCTCATGCAACTAGCAGAAAGGACTCTACAATTAAAATATATAGATTTTGGTAGGTTAAAAATGAAAAATATCTAAATGACATTTTCATTCCAAAGCATAATTTTAAAGCTAAACAGTCAACATGTTTGTATTCCTGTACATACATACTATGCCTTGTGGTACCAATGAAAACTAAACTAAAAATTAGATATTCAGAAAATATTGTTAAAAGTGGATGCTGAGGTCAGCTGCTGACATGGCAGTCTAGCCAACATATAAAAGATATATGAGTCAGCTTGTTGTTCTTTACTAACAGAACTTGCCAACTTTACTTTAACTTTGATAAAGAAAGGCACCCAAAGTGTGAAAATGATCATGAATTGTGGTCTAGAGATTTCTTGATCAGTTCTAGAAACTTGCATTTCCTTATCACACGCGTAATCTATAACCTCAGGCCCCACCCGAGCACGTCTAAATGTGGAGTTCTCTTCTCATTCACAACTATTGTGTCCAAAAAGCGTTGATGATATTTGAGGTGTGACATTCCTTTTTGCCCAGTATCTATCCTGTTGACGGAACAAAACAAAACGATTTTAAACATGTCTAAGGTGACACATTATCTATGACCGGACAAAAACACATAAAAATGACTTGTAAACATGGGTTTCAACAACAAACACAAACTTTTCTTTCTTAACTTAGAACTTAGTACCTCGTAGGTTCGAACCTATTGATTTCATTGCCACCATTGTTATTCATTTTAGCAATCTCGAATGGATAGTTCATCGCAGTTCTTTCACTCATCGAAGAAGATCTTCCTAGAGAGTTAGTGTTGTCTGGGAGATTGACCATTGACATATCATGGATGCTTGGTCTCTTTTTCTCTTTACCATCTGAATGTTGTCTTGCATAATACTTTTGAGCATGACTTGCTACTTGAGTTGATGTTTTTGTCTTCACAAAGTTAAGAGAAATGCTTCTCCAATCTCCCTTCCCATGAACTTGAAGACCCATCAAAAATCTCCTAAAAAGTTGCCAAATTTAACCATTCTTGAATTTTTGTTAATGCTTAATGAAAGAATTCAAAAGAACTGAAAAAACTGTATTAGTGAATGACATTTAAGAATAACTAGAAAACCAAATGTTTTATAGTGAATCTTTAGTCATGCTAAACCACATAATCAAAACCAAGAAAGTAGAAACTATAATGTTTACCTATGCTCCTCTTCGGTCCATGGCACGCCTTTTCGTCGCACACGATCAGAAGATCTAAACTTTGAAGGGCCTTTTCTGAAGATATTTAACTTGTGATCATCTGGAACTAGACCGGCCTCGATATCATTGATATCAGCCTTTAGTTTTTCATATTGTTTGATCACATCGATTTCGGTTTTCCCAGGGACCAATGCAGCAACATTTGACCATCTTTCGGGTGTTTCGGTATCGAATATAGCAAGAGCACCTTCAAACCATGTGTTTTGCTCATTAGTCCATTTTGTATTGTTACTCTCTTGCATCACCTTGTTTGAGCTCAAACTATTGGTAGATAGAGATGATGATGATGTCTCCATATATAACTATTTTAATCTACTCTAAAAGTTGTAAAATGGAATCATTCAACTGTAATCAGGAAGTGTAAGAAGTTGATTTAATAGTGATCATGGATGAACCCAAAAGAAAGAAGAGCAAGAAAGAGGAAGGAAGACATTCAAAGTGATAGAAGATGATGGTTACTTTCTCACTTATGTGTGTGTGTGTGTGAGTGTGAATTCAGTGTGTGTTACCTCCATAGAAGCTATTGCTGGTATGACTTTAAGTACTCAAATTACCATAAAGTTTGTAATGTAAGGTTGGCCAAAAGAATGCAATTTTTTTTATTTTTATTTTTTGCTTTAATTATTTTGGTTATCATTTAATATAAGCTAAGTTTTCTTTAAAAAAAAAACATAGATTAAACCCCTAGTTATAGTCGGAAGAGATGATAATTTTACAAGAACCCGACCAAGAAGTGCTAGTTCCGTTAAATCACATATGGTTTGGTTAAAAACCTTTGTGACGGATAAGTTGGGGGCTTAGGGTCAGCCCCTCCACATCGATATTAGAGCATCTGCTGTAATAAAACATAACGCGACAATATATACAAGTGCAAAAATTTTCAAGCAACGATTTCATCCCGACATTTACATAAAAAACATCAACAAGAAAAAAACAATCCCCTAACCCATCCGTTGCCACAAACAACATCATAACTATCCACTGACTAGGTTGTGCAACACAACATCCGTACTGGTAATTTGTTCGTCAGGTGGCAAGTAAGCAGACTGGGCTCACAAACGGGCCATGTAAGAAGCTCTTACTAGTAAAAACCAGGTTGAGAAATGAATCTTGTGACCCAACTAAAAAGTATTTAACAAAATAACATATGGATCTAGCTTCTTAAGGTTAGGTAATTTAAAAATACAGAAGTAACACAAGGGGTGGTGGCGCAGTTGGCTAGCGCGTAGGTCTCATAGCAATCTGAGTTATCCTGAGGTCGAGAGTTCGAGCCTCTCTCACCCCATTTTTGCTTTCTTTTTCCTTTTAGTTGATGCTGCTTTTATAACGACGTCGTTTGGTACTAATTACTCAATTCAACCTTTTTGTTTCCATTTTCTTTCTCGTTTCACACGGATTTTACTTTACATTGGTTAAAGAGTGTCAAAGTAAACTCATGATAAACTCAGTATACCAATAATTTTGGTTATTTTATATGATTTTCACTATAATAAATTTTTTTTATCAATATCAGATATTATATAATATCAAATATTCAAATTAATAGCCAAAAGGTTTTCAACCTTAAAATAAACTCTTAATCTGCCATCCTCTCTCTCTTAGAGTCTTACTCTTAGGCTATACAGAGTGCGGGTCTTGAAAAGTGGGCGTTACGTGACATGTGGATGCCACGTCAGCACGCGTCAAAAAGTGGCGTGGTACCAGAAAGAGCAGAGTGAGATAGGGCGTGAAAGGGTGAAGTGGTGTGACACGTGACACATACACTTTATATTTTTATTTTATAAAATAAATCTATTAAATAAAAAAGACAAATCTCCAACCACACCCAATCACCATCATCATCATCATCGAGAACACAACGCCTATGAAATTTCTCCTGCCCCCTCCCCCACACCCTGACACCAACCACAACATCGCCTCCGGAGTGATGTTCCGACGTGGCTATGACTTTCACGCCACTTCCATGCCTCCACTCTAATGGTCTTACATCTCTTCCTTCGTCACTCTTGTGTGACGATCTTTTTTCCTTTTTGTTAGGCCTTATTTTCGTTTTCTTCCTTGCGGGCCCCAACTATAAATGAGGTCATAAATTTTTTGTATTCCATATAATATATCTATGAAAATAGTATTTTAATCGGGTTTTGTCACCAAACTTTTTTGACGAGTTCATCCGGGTCCCGAAATATTTAGGTTTTAAAGGTGATTTTTAGTTTGGTTCGTATGATTTTAAATATTCTCGTTTTGATTGTGGTCTATGAAATACTTGGGCTGATTTATTTTGTGAATTCATTTGGGCCAACAGAAGTTATCAAATTTGGGCTCCCAAATGATAAGTGGACCGGTTAGATTGGGCTGGTAAGTATAAATTTAACTGTATAGTTGCATATATTGGGCCAAACCCAATATGTATAAGAATATAAATATAATGTAATTTGTGTGTATGTATATAATTATATATATAATAAATTAATAAAAATTAGTTCGAGCTGAACCGAGCCGATCAGTTCGTTTACAACCGAGCGGGTATTTGAGCTAGCAATTTCCGAGTAACGAGCTACAAGCGATTTGGACGACCCTAATGAGTAATGATTTCCCAATTTGGAAGAATAGGACATGGTCAAAAAAAATTTATTCTGATTAGTCCTCACATAACAATGGTTACTAATTTTGATGGTGTAAAACTAAGCAATGATCCCATGTCATATTCTGAAAATGACAAAAAGCTACTCAAAAGGGATCAAAAGGCATACAATACTTTATCCATGGCCCTTCCTAATAATATCAAGGACCTTCTTAACGAACATAAAACCGCCCAGTCAATATAGATCCAAAAAGTTATCATACTCACAATAACTCAGAATAAAGCCCTACATATATCCTGACGAAAGTCGAAACTTCAAGAAGTTATCATACTCACAATAACTCAGAATATCAAACGACTGATAAATTCGAACCATCATATGGAAGATGATTTTCTTGTAAAAGACCGCACGAGTTTAGATGTTGAATCAGTGACGAACAAAAGTCTTAGGAAGTCAAAGATCAAAGTGTCATATGAAGTTGTCAAATCACAAGTTTGTCAACAAGCTGGATCAAGCTCCAAGCAATCTTCATTTCCAATTACATCACACGGGACTGTAAAGTATCAAAAGTCATTCAAGGCTTGTTTTAAGTGTGGAAAGGAAGGTCATATGCTTAAGAAATGCCGGAAACGACACGACCTAGATGGTAAAGGCAACAAGAGTTCCTTCTCGGGATCAAAGGGTAAAAAGCACACATTTTTTTAATGACTAGATAAAGGATATTCTATCCAAAATCGGGTTACACATGATTCAAAGAGGAAAAGGACCAAAGCATCAAAACCACAATTTTTTCTTTTCAGCCATAAACAAATATATTCTTCCAAATCTAATTTTTTTCAAATCAAAATTTTTTGAACCAAAACTAATTTGGAAAATTAAACAAAAGGAAGAAAAGATAACTATTGAGAAAAGAAATCTAGTATATAAACAAGTCATCTATTTTGATGAAAACTGTACACCCAGGACTACGATGACCTGGGTTCCACTCTTTAACTAATTTGCTTATGAGTGCGAGAATATACAAGGAAGATTGTTAGTAACACTAGTTATTAACAGTGGTAGTTCCAGGTACAACTTTGAGGAGGAAAACTCACAGGTTTGGGTATGGTATTTAACTTGGTTGCACAATCGATGCCATTGTGACACACTCATCTTTCCTAGTGACATCTTTCACATGTTTTTATGTGTCTGATGTTGTAGACTTTATTTTTCATAAATTTCGATTTTTAAGGTTTTTCATCTTTAAGAGAATGGTTGTACAAAAACAAAATTTAGGGGGAGAATTTGAAATGAAAAAGAAAAGGGGGTTGGAAGTGTCACACCCCAACCGATGGCGGAATCATCGGGGCGCGACACTAGGCGAACCAGATTGCTCAAGAGAATAAATAACAACTATTAAATGACAATATTTAAAAGGTTCATTGTCCCATACCAATAAACAAACATTTCACAAACTGTCATCACAGAGTTCACGTCTCTTAAACAAAACAAGTCCGACAACCTAGATTTTTATTTGCGGGTTTCTAGACTTCCTAATCCATTGCAGCAAACAGACCATCAATCTGTCACATACGTTAAAATAAAAGTCAATACATAAAGTAAAGGTGAGTACACAAGTTTGCATAGATATAGTACAAAAAGCGTTTACGCATAACCAGCATGAAACACGTAACGGGCGAAGCATGTAACTATCAACAATGATACAACCTAACCACGTGACTGCGATGTAGAGTATGTGCGACACATGTTCACCGAAGTAAACACGTGAAGTAAAGTAATGTGATCCTTAGCAACCCCTGTCACAACAGGTGCTGAGTCCAAACTATAGTACTATCGTTGCTAAAGGCGGTCTAGTAGTAACACTGTGTAAGCATAGAAACAAGCATTCAACAAATCACGTATAGCATGCGGGGGCGGTTAGCGTTTTATAAAGTATTTGCGTTGTGTGTTGTGTTTTGATAGAGAACATGTGTGACACCCAAAAGTGCGTTTAACGAAAATGAGTTCGAGTATACTCACAGAGCGTGTACTAATCAAGAAACACGATCCTCAAATGATTGAAGGGAGCGTCGGATCAGCCTGCGTACGGGAACAGAAGCGTAAGTCCTCCAAAGTGTTGAAACGGTCGAAAATCGGAGTGTCGGTGGGAAACAGAAGCTTCGTACGAAGCTGGTGCCTTCGTACGAAGGTGTGCCTTCGCACAAGTGGGGCTTCCGTTGTCCAAAATCGAGTGTTGATGCGTGTGCAACGTTATATAATTTTTATGTATATTTCAAGCCCTTTTTAACACTTAGTCAAGTTTTAAATTATAAAACACGATATTTTACTAACACTAAACACACATATGGGCAAGTGCACCCATCGTGAGCATAGTATAGCGTTGGTAAGATACCGAGGTCGTCCAAGGACACAAGAGATTTTAGTACCGGTTTATCCTCAACGTCTAATCAAATCAAAAGTTTTAAACATGAAAAGTAAAAACTAAAAATGTTGAAAATAAAAATAAAATAAAAACAGATAGACAAGATGAATCACTTGGATCCGACTCGCCTTTAGTGTAACCTTTGATGATTTCTACACTTTTGCACTTTTTAAGAGATTATCTTAGTTATAGTAGTAGGCCCCTCTTTTGAAGGTGACGTTGCCCTCAACCCAGGAGTTTGAGTCAGCAAGGATACAATCCTAAAGTGTCGGAATATTGGAATATAATTAATTAAGTTATTAATGAGTAACGTGGTAGGCCCCTCTTTTGAAGGGACGTTACCCTCGGCTAAGTGGTTTGAGTCAGCAGGGATACAATCCCAAGTAGCCAGGTTAATGTATTAATAGTAGTTTACATATGAGGGGATCAATCCATTCGCACCCCCGCCATCCAATACCAGTGGGTATTGAAGGAGGTCCTAGTAAGCTTGAACCAGGTCCTTGCAGGATCTATACACTGAACAAGGCAAGAACCTTACCAAACCATTCCCTTAACCCCCGACCAGGTAGCCAACATATCTCTATATAGACCGTATAGATATGAATGGTGTAAATCTTTTATTTTATATAGACAGTAAAATAACGCCAAGACACCACGGACAAATGATAAGGAAGTTTCACCTTCAACATAAGAAACTAGTTATTAAAGTCATTAATACAAAACCAAATAAAAGGTGTGAAAAGATTAAAAAAACAAAAGTATTACACTAAATGCTTGTCTTCACCAAGTGATGTAAGAGACTTAGGCAAACATGGCCTTTGATTGTCAAGAACTCTTACTATCAATCTTGGATCCCGAGACTACTACACACACTCTATGATGGATGATGGATGATGGTGGTGGATGTGGGTGTTGTGATGGTGGTGGAGTGTGGGTGAAGTGGGAGAGAGGTGGTTTGTCAAGGGATGCCTTTGAAGTGAACCAATCACCTCTATTTATAGCATGCACAGAAGCCCGGACACGGCCCCATGTCCATCCACTTTCTCTTTCTTCAATAATTGCAATTTGTCTGCATTAGCTCCACACGCCCCGTCACTACAAAAAAATTGAGTATTAGGGACTAAAAAATCAGTATCTAATACATCTAAATCAGTCCTTAATGGTTATCAGGGACTCATTTGTCAGTCTCTAGCCAGTCTCGGATACCTAGTACTAGATAGTGGTTTTGGTAACTAAAAATTAGTCCCCATTGTACGACAACAATGGCGACTAACATTCAGTCTTCAATACAAAAAAAATTAGTCCTTAATTTACCTCTGGTACCACATCATTACAGTCCCTAATACATTTCTTTAGTGACTGTAAATGAGTCTTGGATACTATGATATTTCAGTTCTTAATGTATAACTTTAGGGATTAAAAATCAGTCCTCTAAACATATCTATATTGTCCTTAATACGCTTCGTTATGTTTGTGATTCCATACCGAATTAGTCTCAAATAAGAGGTTTTAAAGACTTAGAATTAGTCCCTAGTACCATGCAATTTCAGTCCTTAATATGCTCTTTTAGGGACCGAAAATTAATCGTAGATAGCATGTGATTTTAGTCCCTAATATGTACATTTAAAGTCTAATAAACAGTCTAAAATAACATATATTTTTAGTCTTGAATATGTTTATTTAGGGTTTAAAAATCAGTCTCCTAAACTAGTCCATTGTTTTTTATGACTATTTTTTAGCCTTTAATACTATGTCTCAACTCTAATGTTTTTCTTATTTGTTTTACAAACTAAAAATATCTTCCAGTACAATTTAATTCAGCCCCCAACAGTAATATCATTCATAAACCTGTCTCTTGAATTTCCAAAATCAGAATACATTCAAACATTAATATCATAACAAGAGCCGATCAAAATAATACCAATTAATCAATTCTAAAGCTTAAAGGCTTTTAGATAAAAGAAGTAATAAATGTCTTTACTAACGCCATAGATCGTGTTGTCACTATGCCTGAGTAATCCATCTAAAGTATCAGCTTCATTACTTGTAGGTGTGAATATTGTGCACTTGAATTCTCGAAACTTTGGGATCATGTACTCTGGCATTTCTTTTCATATTTCTCCCTATCATGTTGAAGTTTCTCCCCGAGTGCAATAACCTTATTTCTCATATCTCCAATCTCACTTGTATCTTGTTGAGATGATTAGGCTGAAGATTTATGGCTTCTTTCTCAATCTTGTTGTTCCATATCAATAGTAATGCAGTTCCTTCAAAATTTTAATTTATCCACGATGACCTCTTTATGTTGAATACTATTTTGCTAAAATAATTGAAGGTACGAAATCAACATTTAAAACCAATAGCGACCCAAAATCAATATTTCACAAAAATAAAATTCAAAATTAAAAGCTTTTAACAGATACTTACATATTCAATGCATGAGTGATCATTTAGCCATCCTTGTTTCTTGGTTAGCCTCATGCCCTCATCTAGTGAAACTAGCATTTTGGTAAGCCTTTTCTTTTACTACCTGACATGTTAGATATAATTAGATCTATTATATATGATAATATCTGACCATTTTTTTAACTAACATTTATGATCTATTCTTACTAGATGTGGTGTTCAAGGAAAATTCAAAATGTAAGTACGGAAATGGATATATTTATTTGCTGCACTAACTAATTAAACCCAAACATGTACTTCCTATAAATTGCAAACACTTGGTTTCTTGAAAGGAATGAGATTATACCATCAAGATATCTTAATCATAAAAAAAATTATGAATACCAAACATTACCCCATAAAGAGAGTAGAGAATGGAGAAGAGCAAGCAGTTCCCATGAATGAGAGTTGATATGCCATGTTAGAAAGGTGTGAGTAGACTCATAGCAAGCACAAAATAACCTGCAGAAATAAGCACAATAAAAAATTTGTTATAAATTTCAACTTTAGAAGTTATCTATTTGTATATTACACATACATACAAATGAATTTGACATAATTTAGAAGGCACTAGTGTTCAATAAAAAGCAATTTATAATCCATTCATATAAGAATCATGAAGAGTAAAGTTAGATATTACACTCACTTTTTAAGCGGCTTGCACCTAGGCTCTAGTCGATGCCAAAAAAAACAGATGCTAATTAAAAAATGAAGTCATTATGCAACCAATAACTTAACTATTCAACTTAGTTATGAACGAAATTTAAAAAGAAACCATGATCATTATCTTACTCCCAAAACTTGAACAAATTATGTTGATACCGATGGTTAAATGTTTGGAAAATTGACGTTGTAGCAATGTACCTCCTTGATATAGCACTGATAGAACTTTCTCCCAATTGTAATAATTTAGGGTCAAGACAACATGCTCTCTATGTGGCGTTTCATCAAACATGTTGTGAGCAAAGAACGCTTATTAGCATAACACGATCCAAAAGTAAAAAAAAAAAAGAGCAAATCACACAAAAATAAAGCCCCTGCAACAGAAACTTTCAGAACCAGATCGAAACAAAAAAAAGAAGAAATAAGAAACAAGGATTGAATGGACCTTTACAAACAAGAACCGATAAAGGGTGATGAGAAGAGCTTCCACCGGCATTGTTAGCTCTGATAGAGAGTCGGAGCGATTCATGGACGGGAGGTTGAGAGAAACACTAATGATGAGTAGATTAGGGTTAGGGGAAATTAATTTGGTTGGGGGAATCAATTTACAAAGATGGAGCGGGAATTAAAATGGAGGGATTTTCAATTTTTAACAAAAGTTCACATATTTTTTAAATTTTAAAATCCTGATAATTTCACTTTGGAGATTGAAAATTAGTCCCTAGTTCGATCCATTTTAAATATAGTAAAAATTGATATACATTCTCTAATATTTTACCTATATATTAGAGACGAAAATAAGTAACCAAGACAAGTTAAAAAAAAAACAGAAGTCCCAAATACTATCTCTAAGTAATAAAATTAGTATTATATCCTATATATTCGAAACTAATACATCAGTCATTCATACTTTAGTTACTATTGTAATGTTGAACTCACAATGTGGTACAATAGACTAATAATCAAATAATAATCATTTCATATACAAAACACATCCAATACTATCAGTCCCTAATACGACCTCTTACAAGAATTATGAGGACTAAGTTTTAGTCTCTAATATAATTCATCATAACGGTAGAATTTTAATTGAGTTTTGGAGACTATATATTAGTCCCTAGTGACTTTCGTATACCTTTTAGTAAACGAAATCTTAGTTTCGAATAAGGTCACTTACAAGATATTTGAGACTAACTTTCAGTCTCTCGTACTTCCTTCAAAAAACTTGAGCCAAATATTTGGATACTAAAAATCAGTCCTTAATCCTTTAATATACAAAATGCATCCATGACTGAATATCAGTTCCTAATTCAGTAAGTCTTTTAGAATATTAATAACTGATTTTTAGTCTTTAATATGTTCCATCCATATTAGAGACTGAATAGTAGTCGCCAATACATTTATGCCATTTTTCATTATGGAGGGGAATTATTTGTGACTAAAGTTCAGTTGCAAATAAGTTTCCGTCGAAAACCGTATATTACTTAGACATATTTATGACTGAAAATTAGTCTCAGATAAGGTGGAGATACATTAGCCGCTGATTATCAGTCACTAACAAAAGTTGCGTAAAAATCAGTCCCCAATATTATTAGTGACTGAAAAATCAGTCCTAAATATTATGTATTCGAGACTGATATATCAGTCCCTGATAAAATAGTCTCTAATGGTCACTTTTTTTGTAGTGCGTGTTCGTTGGGCACGACCCCATGTGCAGAAGCGTATCTGTACTATCAAGATTTGCTTGGATTCTGTCTTAGCATTGACCACGCCCCGTGTCGAGATGGGCACGTCCCCGTGTCGGGAATAGAAGCTTCTATAGCTTTGTCCTTTCTGCAGACATCTGGCCACGCCCCCGTGTCCGCTGGGCACGGGGTCGTGGTCAGCCTTCTGTTTTCTTGTTTTTGCTTGGAAAGATGCTGTCGAGGAGTCGGGCATGCCACGTTTATTCATTTTCTTGTAATTATGTTAGATTTTGCTGCATATTTGCTTCTTTTGTTCATTTACGCTCATTTAATCCTGAAACTACAAAAGGAAGACAAAAGCACACTTTTTCCAACATTAGTACTAAAAAGGGTTAGTTTTATGTCTCATTTGATGTAATTTATATGTTGCATTTTACACACATCAAATACCCCCACACTTGAATCTTTGCTTGTCCTCGCAAAAATCTTTATAATGTGGCTTACACTCCCAAATGGAATGGGTAGAAGAGAAGTTTTGGGCCTGTCTTGAGTGTCGGGAATCCAAGATCGTTATTAGGCTTTATTTTTATGTTATTTACAATCCTATTCGTTATGATTTATTTAGAACATTTCATAAGAGAAATTACTTATTTGGGCATAACATGCCTCTTTAAAATTCTATTTATATACAAGTTCACATACCTCACGGGAGATCACTCAACACTCGGCCGAAGATGTATTTTTGTGAAACACTCGAGACCGGCATGGAACTTACTTCTATCATATGCTTGCCGAGCAATCAATCCTCCTCCTTTTTAACTATACACCTTTGTAAATATCAAGAGGACTTGAGGAAGGGTTAGGCTTGGGTTAAAGGTAGGTGGTTTGGGGTTAGTGGTTAGTAAAAAGGGCGAAAAGCGTAAAAAGCGCCGGTCGTCGTAAAACTTTTTGTTTTTGTGACTTTTATTCAAATAAAGCATTTTCAAACAAAGTTTCTTTTCAGGAACTTGTTTGTTTATTGCCAGACTTCATTTTTTTTATAAGGAATGTCACATGAAAACCGAGCTTTTTACTAAAATAAAGGGTTAAAAATAAAAAAGTTTTGGTGGGTAAAGGGTGTTTGTTTTGTGGGTTTAGAAACGAAAAGGTTTAGGCTCAAAGGGGTTAACTAGGGGGATTTTGGGTAGGTGGTAAAAAAACGAAAAATAATGGTGTTGAAAAGAAAAAAAAAGGTTAGTCTTAATGCCTCCATCATTTACTTACTTGGGTTTAAGTCGGTAAGGACCGGGAATGTATTGTCATGGCAAGTTCTAGAGTCGTAAGAAACCAAGCGACTATTCACACAAGAAACGAAAGATGAGCATTTAATTTAAAAATATATGCTTGTATGCTCAATAAAGGCTCAAAACTCACTTTTTGTGGGAATGGGTTTTTAATATGATCAAGTATATATAATCAAATTTTAACTAGATTTGTCATGCCGTTTCATAATTTTCTTATGTTGGTTCTTTTTATCACGACGCTATCGGTTGTAAATTTGTAAAAATGTAACCTTTTTAGAACTTGTTATTCTCAAATTAAACCAAGACAAGTAAAAAAAATGAAAAGTTTTGGAAATTTTTTTTGGGGTGATTAGCGGTTTCAATAGAGTTTTGTGTAAGGCTTGTTATTAGGACTTGCAAAATTCAAGGTTTTAGCATCCCCCCCCCCTTACTTAAATTACACATTGTCCTCAATGTGTCCGAAAAATAAGTTTTTAGGTTGGTTGAATGTGTAAAAAGGTGCTTAAAAGCAAAAATTTTTGTTACTGGGCGTTTGGACACGGGACGTGTTCCTCCGGGCACGGCCCCGTGTTCAGATTGCCAGTATCATAATTAACAAAAGGCTAGGCACGGGGGCGTGTTCAATGAACACGGCCCCGTGTCCAGTTACCTGTACTGGGCATTTTCTGCAGAACCTTGGGCACGGGCCGTGTGGGCTGAGCATAGCCCCGTGCTGAACTTGCTGTAATGAAGAAAAATTATCGGGAGGCTCTGTTTTTATGCACGGGGTGTGGGTTCAAGTCTCCCTTAGTATCCTCCATCATCCCGAGTGTGTTTTATTCATCACAACATCATCCAAACACCATTTTGATACTTAAAACCATCATTTCATTAAAGAGTGAATTACAAAAGATCCTAGAACTTAAAAATAAAGCAAGAAACGAAAAACTAAAAGTTCCTAAGATAGATAGGTCAAGTAATGAAGAAAATCATTCCAAGGAGTTCTACCCTTATTGTAGGAATATCAAAAACCCGGAAATAGCTTCCCAGCATTTAAAGGTATTGTAGAACCTGTAACCGAAGGATGTCACTTAGATGTCATTGAGCCATTCCTCTATCTCCCTTGGGAGGAAAAAGGCGGGCTCATTTTCCACAACGTCTTGTGGAGGAGGTGCGTTGGAACCAGGATCCCATGTAATATGTCTTGAGGGGGTTCCGGGTGCATGACATACCATTCGGCCAGAATGATGACTTCTGGAACTACATTCCATCCCCTTTGTGTAATGATTGGTACCAAAGGAGGGGAAGCGACAATATTCAACCTTTGGTGCAAAAGGTTGACTTCTCGAAGACATCCTTCTAGTCCCACCGACAAATGATTTATACGGTCGACCAAAGCTTCCTCTACTCCCGTCATTTCATCGATGGCTTCCCCAAGGCATACACGTAGTTTACAAGAGAGTCTTCTACCGATGGCTTTCTCCCTTGTCGGTTGTTCCTGGAGTGTGATGAAGATGTTCCGCTGTTTCTGCTCGACATTCTAAGAAAGCAAACCGAAAAGAGTTCAATTTAATGAAACAGTACCTCGGACACGGCCCCGTGCTCACTGAGCACGGCACCTCTCTGCAGATTTTTGAAACAAGGAATCCTGGCGCTTTAAATTATTTTTCTGACTTTTGAAGAGTTTTTAAGCAGAAATAACTTAAAAAATTGTTGTAAAACTTATTTTTGACAAGATTCCCTGAATAAAAACCAAACAAATATCACAATAAAGCTTGAAACTATGGAGATTTCAAGCTCTAATGGAGGTTTAGAGGAGAAAAATGAAGAAGAAGGCAAATGACAAAAGTAGAAAAGACAAGATGGTTGTTGAGAACCTTCTTTAGAATATACCAAGTATGGTATATGTGAAGATCCCACCAGATCTTTGTCTTTGGAATGGGTCCAAGAGTGCAGGAATCTTGCTGCATTTATAGAAAACGACAGCACGCTAGACACGGCCCCGTGTCGGCTGGACACGGCCCCGTGTGCAGACAAAATTCTGACACTTTTTGTCCGTATTCTGACCAAAAGTCAGAAGGGAATCTTTGGGTGGACACGGGGACGTGCTGACCTGGACACGGCCCCGTGGCTAGAAGTGTTTATGAAGTTTTGTCTATTTTAAGGAGTTTTATCTGGGTCGGGCGGTTCCTTACTGGCCGGAACAACACCGAAGTGCCTGAGATACCTAAGTTGCCCTAGTTTTAGACAAGAACGCAAGAGGTTATCGGAAAGGGTGATTCCTAAGCTAATTACTGGTGGGCAAGACCAACCTTTATTTCCTTTATCTGGGCTCTTGTTAAAGAAGGTGTATGTCGAATCGCTCGGGTCTATGTATGCATCAGCGGAAACCGATGGGGAGTCCTTCATGGCACAATCGACACAGGGACGACTATCGCTCAATTCCTCACAAGAGTTAGAGGTGATTTCGGGAACAACAATGTTGTCATAATCCGAATGCGATCTCAATAATTCTCCTGGATCATCGTCTTGAGATGAATTGGTTATATCCATCTCAAGTCTTTTATCCATCGGAGGATTAGTTCTTCTAATTGAAAGAATTCTTCAAGAATCATTTCATCTAGAAGAGATGATTGAGAGCATTCGAGGGAGAGATAGGGATTATTTTTACTTTCGCCCATCTTAAGGCTACAGGAAAACAATGGGTCTAAATAGTGGGGAGTATAATTTAAAAAATAGCATTTTAAATCTTCATGCGTTCCACCACATATTTGACACCATGTGCCATAAGAGGAGCGAAAGTAAAAAAGATCAGTATCGCTCATGTTTGTGTCAGAAATTACCAACCGTCGGGATCTTTACGGTTCTGTTTTCAGTATCTGAAACTTGGGCAAAGGGCGTGTTCAGTGGGCACGGCCCCGTGTTCAGCTACTGTCTGACTTAAAACAAGATTGCAAGTACCAAAGATTGGGCACGGGGGCGTGTTTAGCGGGCACGGCCCCGTATTGAGCTTCTGCAGAAACGGAAAAATCTAGAAAAATCCTAAAAAAACAAAAAATAAGAAAAAACGATTAGGCCGTTGATTCCTAACTTTCTTAAAATCCTTGTGTCCCCGGCAACGGTGCCAAAAACTTGATGCGTGTGTAGCGTTATATAATTTTTATGTATATTTTAAGCCCTTTTTAACACTTAGTCAAGTTTTAAATTTATAAAACACGATATTTTACTAACACTAAACACACATATGGGCAAGTGCACCCATCGTGAGCATAGTATAGCGTTGGTAAGATACCGAAGTCGTTGATGTGTGCAAAATGCAACATATAAATTACATCAAATGTGGCATAAAACTAACCCTTTTTTAGTACTAATGTTGGAAAAAGTGTGTTTTTGTCTTCCTTTTGTATTTTCAGGATTAAATGAGCTCAAATGAACAAAAGAAGCAAAAAGGCAGCTAAATCTAACATAAATACAAGAAAATGATTAAACGTGGCATGCCCGACCCCCCGACAGCATCTTCCTAAGCAAAAACAAGAGAACAGAAGGTTGAACACGCCCCGTGCTCAGTGAACACGGGGGCGTGCCCAAGTGTCTGCAGAAAAGACAAAGCTGTAGAAGCTTCTATCACCCACCACGGGGGCGTGCCCACCAGGCACAGGGCCGTGGTCAACTCTAAGATTCGCAGAATCTGGGGAAATCTTGATAGTACAGATACGCTTCTGCACACGGGGTCGTGCCCAGCGGACACGGGGGCGTGGTCAACTAATGCAGACAAGATGCAATTAATGAAGAAAGAGAAGGAAGGTGGACACGGGGCCGTGGCCAATGGACACGGGGCCGTGCCCGAGCGCCTGTTCAGGCTATAAATAGGGGTGCTTGGCTCATTTACAAACCATCCATTGGCACACCACCTCTCTCACACTTCACCCACCACCCACCACCATCACAATACCATCATCCACCACCATCACAATACCATCATCCCTTGGCACACCACCTCTCTCACACTGGGTTGAGGGTAACGTCACCTTCAAAAGAGGGGCCTACTACAATAACTAAGATAATCTCTTAAAAAGTGCAAAAGTGCAAAAGTGCGGAAATAATCAAAGGTTACACTAAACACGAGTCGGATCCAAGTGATTCATCTTGTCTATCTGTTTTTGTTTTTATTTTATTTTTCAGCATTTTAGTTAGTTTTTATTTTTCTAGTTTAAAATCTTTTTCTAAACTTTTGATTTGATTAGACGTTGAAGATAAACCGGTATTAAAAGCTCTTGTGTCCTTGGACGTCCTCGGTATCTTGCCAACACTATACTACGCTCACGATGGGTGCACTTGCCCATATGTGTGTTTGGTGTTAGTAACATATCGTGTTTTATAAATTTAAAACTTGACTAACGTGTAAAAAGGGCTTAAAAATATACATAAAAACCTATAACACACCGCACGCATCAGTCGTCCAAGGACACAAGAGCTTTTAGTACCGGTTTATCCTCAACGTCTAATCAAATCAAAAGTTTAGAAAAAGTTTTAAACATGAAAAATAAAAACTAAAAATGCTGAAAATAAAAAGTAAAATAAAAACAGATAGACAAGATGAATCACTTGGATCCGACTCATCTTTTGTGTAACCTTTGATGATTTTCGCACTTTTGCACTTTTTAAGAGATTATCTTAGTTATAGTAGTACGCCCTTCTTTTGAAGGTGACATTACCCTCAACCCAGTAGTTTAAGTCAGCAAGGATACAATCCTAAAGGGTCTGAATATTGGAAGATAATTAATTAAGTTATTAATGTGTAATGTGGTAGGCCCCTCTTTTGAAGGTGACGTTACCCTCGGCTAAGTGGTTTGAGTCAGCAGGGATACAATCCCAAGTAGCCGGGTTAATGTATTAATAGTAGTTTGCATATGAGGGGATCAAGCAATTCGCACCCCCGCCATCCAATACCAGTGGGTATTGAAAGAGGTCCTAGTAAGCTTGACCCAGGTCCTTGCAGGATCTATACACTGAATAAGCCAAGAACCTTACCAAACCATTCCCTTAACCCCCGACCAGGTAGCCAACATATCTCTATATAGACCGTATAGATATGAATGGTGTAAATCTTTTATTTTATATAGACAGTAAAATAACGCCAAGACACCACGGACAAATGATAAGGAAGTTTTCACCTTCAACATAAGAAACTAGTTATTAAAGTCATTAATACAAAACCAAATAAAAAGTGTGAAAACATTAAAAAAACAAAAGTATTACACTAAATGCTTGTCTTCACCAAGTGATGTAAGAGACTTAGGCAAACATGGCCTTTGATTGTCAAGAACTCTTACTATCAATCTTGGATCCCGAGACTACTACACACACTCTATGATGGATGATGGATGATGGATGATGGTGGTGGATGTGGGTGTTGTGATGGTGGTGGAGTGTGGGTGAAGTGGGAGAGAGGTGGTTTGTCAAGGGATGCCTTTGAAGTGAACCAAGCACCTCTATTTATAGCCTGTACAGAAGCCCGGACACGGCCCCGTGTCCATCCACTTTCTCTTTCTTCATTAATTGCAATTTGTCTGCATTAGCTCCACACGCCCCGTGTCCGCTGGGCGCGGCCCCGTGTGCAGAAGCGTATCTATACTATCAAGATTTACTTGGATTCTGCGAATCTTAGCGTTGACCATGCCCCGTGTCAAGATAGGCACGACCCCGTGTCGGGAATAGAAGCTTCTATAGCTTTGTCCTTTTTGCAGACATCTGGCCACGACCCCGTGTCCACTGCCCACGGAGCCGTGGTCAGCTTTCTGTTTTCTTGTTTTTGCTTGGGAAGATGCTGTCGAGGGGTCGGGCATGCCACGTTTATTCCTTTTCTTGTAATTATGTTAGATTTTGCTGCATATTTGCTTCTTTTGTTCATTTACGCTCATTTAATCCTGAAAATACAAAAGGAAGACAAAAGCACACTTTTTCCAACATTAGTACTAAAAAAGGGTTAGTTTTATGCCTCATTTGATGTAATTTATATGTTGCATTTTACACACATCAAGTGTCTTTCCTTCTGTCTTCGGAAAATCGAGTGTTCATCCCTCCAACCTTAAGCTACTTATTAAACTTGAAGTCGGAGAGGTCTTTGATTACGTCACGAGTGGGAATCAGGCTGTTAGGTGTAAAACCAGTGCCTTCATACGAGGCCATGTGCCTTCGTATGAAGGCAGTTCCTTCATACGAAGCTGGCTTCGCACAGAACAGTCCAGTTCACAAACGTGGCTGTTTTGGCATTCGGTGCTGTGTTTTCGCCTGAATCGGATGTATTTCCGAGTCCTTTTCGAGCTAGTTTCGACATTACCTCGTTCCACTATTCAGTGAAGGAGATATACGTTGTTTTTGGTCCGTTTGGGTGTAAAAATCAAGTTTAAGAAAGTTTTGAAAGGTTTTCACTTAGACTTAACACTTGGTGAGTGTGGAATCAACAGATTTCTAACTTGGGAAGCCGTAGCTAGTCCCAATACACTCGGTTAAGTGTAAATCCGTTGTAGAAGAAGAAGTTTGATGAAAAAGATGCAGAGTTTTTGTAAAAACAAGAATTTATGAAGAAAAGAAGAAGTTTAAGTGAAAAGATGAAGTTTTAAGTGAGAACATAAGAGTTTTAGATGAAAATGAAGTGATTCTTGTGGAAATCGAAGTGGAAAACATTGTATAATTGAATAAAACTGTTAGATCTTACTTGAAAATGGTCGGACAACAATTCGGCAGAGGTTCGGTATGAAAATCAGCAAGTGAGAATGAATGAGGAGGGGCTGGGTATTTATAGAGGAGCTAGGTTCGCACAAAAGCCCTTGGTTCGAACCAGCTGCCTTCGTACGAGGCGGCTTGGCTTCATTCGAAGGTGCTGTTTTGTGCGGGAATTCCTCGTTTTCGCGTATAGGATGCTCGTTTAATGTGTTTTGTTGCGTTAAATAGTATTGGTACTTTAGGTATTTTAGCGTAGTACTGAGTTTCGGGTCGCATTACGTTTTAGAGTGATAAATCGAGTTGTGCGAGTAGCGTTGAGTTTGCGTTGCGATAGCGTTGCGAGTATAATCTGTAACATATAAGCACACACAAGTAAAGCACATAAGAACACACATCATACTACTACTAATAACAGTGTTTGCGGTTCAGCATGTTAGTCGTGATACGCGTATGCGGAGGCATATGGTAACCAAACAAACACACTCGGTAATTTAAATAGCATAAGTCTCTGTAATTCGTGTTGCGTAAGCGTTTGCGAATATAAAGCGTTTAAACGTGTAGAAGTGCGGTGTGATGAAAAAGTATTTCGTATAACATAACCCTTTATTTATATCGAATCTCGGAACATAAGACGGTTCAAGTTGAAGCAAAAGCGAACGGGTAACGATCTGAAAAGTCGGGTTGTTACTGGAAGATTTATATTTAGTCATGATTTTTGAAAAATGATTGTGATCTAATATGGGAAATGACAGGAACTAACTTCTTGATTAGGTATTGACATAATTAGGATCTACAGGAAGATGCGGTTTTAAGTTAACTTTATGTTAGTAGGTTCAACATTTCAGACAAGTAAATTGGAGCTTGGTGACACACATAAATATTGAACGAAAAAGTGGAAACCCACCTTGTTGTAGGGTTACACAAAATGAGAACATCCAAAAAGGGTTGTGAGATATAAAATACGCACAATGATCGAGTGTGTGTGTATAGTAATATACACAAAAAAACATGTAATGACATACAATTACCAAAGACACACAAAATTGTGCAAAATCAAAAAGAGCAAAAAAGGCATGCAGTATCAATGACGTGCATTAGGAATAAAAGATATGCCTTGGTGCGTACATACATATAAGTAATATTTTACCAATTAAACTCGTATTAATTTGGTGATTAACTTCTTTGATTGTACAATGGCACAGTGCCAAAGCTCTCATAACCTGATCTAGATAAACTTTTAGGATAAACAAGTGATTAACTTCTCTTATTATGCGGCGGCATATGGATGAACCTCTCATCATCTGATCTCAAAAGACATGAGGATGGATAGGTTTTACCGTATAAGTATGGGGTTCACTAGTTTCTTCTTAAAAGTATCTACAACATGATAAACAATCATTGAATGCACGATGAAAGAATGATGCATTAATTTTAAAAGGACAAATATACCGAAAATCGTTATTGAGTTGTAGATATCCTAAAGAAAGTTGGAGTGTGCGTAGGCTTTTCCAGTTGGTATGATCTCGTAACAGGTCCTTTCTGTATATAAATGTTAGAAGTTGCTAAAAATTCCAAAAATATTTTGATTTGTGTACAATTATTTTTTAAGTCTTCCATATCATGTTGAATGTGTCTCAAAATGTTTGAGATAGAATTGCACACTACAGATGAATATAGTTTTGTCTATTATTTGAAATTGTCTAAAGAACATATGGAGTTATGTTTGTGATTATGTACATGTTACTGTTGGAACCTAAAGACTATTGTATATCGATGGTCGTTTAAAGACATGAAGCTTTGAAGATTAGTCTAAGTGTTTTGGTTGTTGGCGTCATCAAGTGACGCCTGGACAATCATTGCATAGTTTTGATGTGTTCTTTGTGTTGGGATTGTCATTTGCAGTCGTCACTTAGTAACAGTGCTGCCACTCTCACTAGCGCCACTGCCGCCCGCACTCATGATAACAGTGATGTCGGTGCCCTAGTTTAAGGCCTATATATAGGTGGTCAATTGGCTTTAGGATGTTAGGTTTTTGGATTATCATTTCACCAGTGCGTGTGTGTCATTGGGCAGATTAGCAAAGTCTTGATCGTATTGTAAACTTTTCTAGATTATATTCAAAGCTTCTTATCGCGTTCTTGTTGTGTTCTTGCTTATACTTCAAGTTTTCTTAGTTTTCAATCCATTTTCGGATCAAATATCAAACTAATTGATGTTTCAGATCTGATTATTGTTGAGAAACATCATTTGCATTGAAAGATCTGGGTTTTAGAACTTATAGTTACTTCGACTATTAGCTGCAATGATGGTTGATTATGAATTGAGCAAGATATAAGACCAAAGCACTTGTTTCCTCAAGCTTGTTGAATATACTGAGCTAGAAAGCCTCCTCCTACGTCTTCTGATTCACTAAAAATAGAGATGAAAAAGTAAGTTCATGCTTGTCAAAGATGATGCATTCAAACAGGGGGAGATTCTCATATTAACTGTCGCAACCCCCGACGCTTGCCCCGGGTGGCGGGCGGCCGCGAGCTCACAGCTTAGTGGTATCGGAGTTTATAAATTTGGCAGTGGAAAATTTCATCAGGACCGTAGTTAGGAAATAGTTTATCAGAGTAAAACACCTCATTTTATAAATAATAAACACATGGGTAAAACCCAAGTTTCCATTTATAATATTCTTATAGGGATAAACCCTATCTTATTGAAATAAAACTTCTTTCTTGTTTTAGGTAACTTTTATAGCCACTTGTCACACCCCGATATTTACAGCTCAGCCCGGTGGGCCCGGTGGGGAGTATCGTAACATAAGATTGATATCGTCATAGTAAAACATACACAGAATAGCACAGCGGAAGTCTTGGAATATAAAATATTATTACAAACTCAACTGTCGAAAAATACTGAAATGGTAAATACATACGAGATTGTAATATTAAATCCACAGGCGGATCTAAATCAAATATACAACATGTTCAACAGACATAAGGCATTACGGACTTGTAAGATCCTCTACTTAACGCCTAGGAGCTTCCAGCCAATCTGCGTATAGTACCTGTCACTTAGTGTTTTGAAAATACGTCAGTTTACACTGGTAAATACAATTAACCGACACATTTGAAAATGTTTATGAAAATTGGTTTAGTGCACAAGGCACGAAAATATTTTATGAAAATTGATTTAAATGCACAAGGCACAATTATTCTTTTATAACTTGGGACAATTACATTAAAAATAATCTTGTATCAGATTTATATGTTTGTCCAACATTTAAGGCCGGTATAAAAGCCGAACAAGATTAACCGACACACCACAAACATAAACCCACGGCGGGTCACCCCAACAAGTGAGTGTATCTCTTACATACGCAACTGACAGGTGTATGCCTACACCCCGTGCTTAAGTCGTGTCCATTTACGATTTTTAAATGAGCCGAGGATATCCAAGACACGTTCGTTAACCCCCAATGTTATTTGTTATCAAGCAACACTGATTAAAAACGGGATTATGCAATTTAACCATCTTCGATTAAAATGTTTCTACACCCGAACAAGCGGTAATAGTTCACCGTATCCCAAGCCCGTATAAGGGAAAATAAGTTAAAAGTATTTACCTGAGCTTAAAATGAAAGATTTGTATACTCAGCCGTATAATCTACTCAAACAAGTGCAAGTATCTTTTACCGGGGCTCCTAATCTGGAATGAAGTTTATATTAACCTATTTGATTACTAACGGGTCTTATTTAGGTTGTAAACTTAGACCGGTTAGTTTAAAGAAAGGTTTAAGGTACGAAACGCTAGATTAAGTGATGACCGAATTGGATTGTGATTTAGACCCAACAAGTATGAAGACTTGTATAAAATGGGTAAACTAAATACATTCTGGATTTTGAAGTTAAAATGATAAGGTTTGACTCGTTTCAGGTAATTTATGCAAACTAGTTACATAAACCGTACCGAACGCGTATATGCATAACGGGTAGCCGGATGGTCTATAATATTCTGTAAAAATAGTTATTTATGATGTTATAACAGTAGGATATCATACATATGTGTGGTTTACCATTTATGGCCAAACTATGCACCGTAGGGGCATTTTGGTCATTTCACATTTGTTTTTAAGGACAAAATTGGAAGTATGAGTTCATGACTTATACCTACTGTAAAAATATTAAAAATTATTTATAATTTTAGTAGATAACAAGTCTTGGGTGCTAAGTATGGTTTTAAACCATCCCATGCACCTAATTAGCATAAAAATCGATAATTGATGATATTTGCTATGTTTATGTGATTTTGAGATTTTGATCAGCCTTGAATGATTAAAATATTTTATTTTACATATTAAATCAGTAGGAAAAGGTTTGGCATGTTAATCATATGCAAATCACAATTTATTAGCAAAAGGGGCATTATCGTCAATTATATAATTTATACGAGAACTCAATGATATGGTCAGTATCTAATCTGACCCAACAATCCAAAAATATCTAAAAATAATATCATAACAGTAGGTAATGAGTTTAGTGCCAAAATTTAGGTTTAAACATGATTTATGTACAAAAGCGTAATTTAATTAATAAAAAGTTCAATTTTACGATATCTTGCATAACATCGTTTTGAGACCAGAAAATAATGTCAAATTAACTTAGACATGTTTATATATTAGTAACTAAGTTATTTATATGACCATATATTCAAAAATCTCATTTTTGAGCTATAAGGGTATAATAGTCAAAATTAAGCATAATAACGGAAACAAGCAAATAACTTAGATTTCTTGTATGATCGTCTAATATAACCTTATAGGGTTATGCTACATTAAATTACGATCATAACGGAACCTAAAATCAGTAGCAAACTAATTTAATTCGGTTCATAATCGAAAGTCAACACAGAAGTCAAACTTCGCGACTTTCGGTTGCGAACCGACCCTAAAACTGGAATTGAAGAGCCGAACATGTTTACACATGTTCTAATAATTATTACCAAGTTATTTAAATGATAAAACGTATTTTAGAATACTTCTAAACGTATATCGCAATTAATTCGAAAACTTCCCCGTTGACTTTTAAAAACAATATTACGTTGACCCGCCAATTGACCAAGCAAACGTGATTCTTAGGAGGTGCCCTTTTGAGGGTTTAATACCTACCTAATTACGATCACGTAGCCATGTTCGTTGCGAACAATGGCTTGACCGTTTACGGTCTAACTAAAAGTCAAAGCGTTTATCGTAAACGCTTGACTTTTCGGCTTTTAAAGCCAAATAAAATAAACTAGTCATGAAAGGACACTTACAAATGGTCCAAGGGACTGAAAAGAACTCAGAGGATGCTCCTAGATAGATCAGGAACTTCCAAGAAAGAAGATTGAAGAATTGGTGCAAATGAAATGGTTGAAAGACCCACCTATTTATAGTTTTTGAAAAGTTATGGATGATTGACAAGTGTTCTAAGGGTTCATGAGATCTTAACAGGTGTTATTACAGCTGTTAATAATAGCTAACAGCCCATAGATTGGATAAAAATGGTTTTTGTGTGGAAAAACAAGGAAAGAAAACCATCAAAATCAGAAAATCAGCAACTGTTGCTGCTGTTTGTTTAGCTCGCGGCCCGCGTAGGCTTTAAGCTTGGCCGGTCGCGGCCCGCGACCGAGGTCCATCGCATTAAAAGTTTGGCAGATGTACAGGTTTGGTCCCTGCCTTCAATTCAGCCTTTTTAAGTATTTTGATTATGTTGTAACATAAAGAATGCATAAACCAATAACATAATACTGATGTTGCTGTTGTTTGCAGTCTGGAAGCCCATGAGAGCAGGCCCAGACCTGGGTCGTGGCTGTGACAATGGTCAGCCCAGACTGCAAAATCTGTAGTTTGGCAGTTATAGTCCCTGTTCTTTCTATATGCATTTTAAACTTTGATATCTTGCATAAATGGCCCAAACTTTATATATTCATGTGTAATGTTAAAGTAAAGTACATAAACTTAAACGGCAGATCTTAGGCATACTTAGGGGTGCGGCTGAGCGTTACGGAGTTCCCGGTTTGTTAAAAAGATCACCCTAAAGTGTAGTTTCGCGCGTTGTCGCTTTTAACCCTTTAATTTACGAACTCGCGTGCATTATCGCGAAAACGGCATAAAAGTCTCACATGGCTAGTATTAGAAATTCTCGGTGGTATGATCGAACATTGCGGAGTTTCTGGTTTGTTCAAAAGGCCTCTCAAAGGCATAGTTTCACATATTGACGCTTTTGGTCCCTTTAACGCGCAAACTTGCGCGTATTATCGTTTAATAGAATCAAAGCCTTTTGTAGCCCATATTAAGCATTCTCAAGAGTATGATTGCACTTCATAATACATCGGGGTCATTAAAAGGTCATTCAGAGGTATAATTAAACATATTGACGCTTTTAACCCCTTTAACTTGTAAAGTTGCGCGTAATGTCACTTATAGGCATAAAAGCCTTAGATGGCCAATATTGGGTATTTGCGAGAGTATAATCACACATCATGAAGCTCTCAGTTTGTTAAAAGGTCACTCAGAGGTAAGAATTAACATGTTGACACTTTTGACCCTTCGACGCGCAAACTTTCAAATAATTATGCAAACGGTTCCTCTCGACCAACGAGTGGCTTAATTCTAATTATGAATACCGTGTATTGTTATTCAGAGGCTTAGTTTAAGCATGTTAACACTTTTAGTCCTTCTACATTCAATTTTTTTTATTTTTCGCAAAATTTGTTCTTTAAAGTCATCGTTTGACTTTATTAGGGTTTAGTACACGTGTCAACACATCATTGGACGTGATTTTACGAGGTGTTACATTCTCACCCCCTTAAAAGAAATCTCGACCTCAAGATTTGCTCAAAAAGATGGAAGTACTTTCTATCGTATAATGTACTTAACCTACACAACATATTAGGGGCCTCTATGGCCATCCCTATTGATCTATACAACAAGTACATGTTTTCTTTTCAGAGCTTCTTAGCCTGTCAATCTTTAATCGACATGGGTTTCTCAATAAACCATAAATTCTCATTAATCTACATATCATTATGTGATAATGTTACTGACTTAACGGCTAGACATATCCTGAAATCATAAGTGTGGAACACTTTGCGAATACCATCAAGTTCCTTAGGTAAGTTTTAGCTTATAGGCTACCGATCTTGACATATCCGATTTTCTCGAATGGTCATATATATTTAGAATTTAACTTGCTTGTTACATCAAAATGCAGCACACCTTTCTAGGGTGGTACTTTCTGTTGAATCTTGTTCCTTATTGAGAACTTAAGAGGTTTGCGACTCTCAACAATATTGATTTTCTGCCGATTGCTGGCAGCTTCCAGACAATCATGGATTCGTATGGTCTTATCCATTGTTTCTAGGGTAATTTCAGGTCCTGATAATTGGACTTACCAAACTTCTGTCCATCAAACAGATGTTTGACATTCCTTCTTTACAAGGTCTCCAAAGGAGCATCCTTGATGCTTATATACTAACTGTTAGTTATGGACGAGCTTATTTAAGGCGAGGTATTCATTCCAACTACTGCTTAAACCAATCTTTAAAGCATAGCTAACCTCATGGATAGTCAAACAATTCGACGATCCTGGGCAGCTGATGGTGATTCTCAGTCGTTACCTAAATAGGGTTGCGGTAATCAATGCATAAGCATAATGAATCATCTTTCTTAATTAATAATACCGGAGCTCTCAGAATTATGAATTAGGCTTTATGAACCTTTATCTTAAAACTCATTTAATTAGGGTTTCGATCCTTCCATTATTGTTGGTACTAACCTATATGGAGCTTTTACAATAAACGCAGCCCTAGGTGGGATGTTAATCTTAACTCTACTTGCCTTTCAGGGGGTAAACAGGGTAGTTCTTCAGAGAAGACAATCAAATATATAGACATGGCAGAGATATTTTAAATCTCAGGTTTCAGTTAATCTATCGTTACCCATGCCATATAAATGACACATTTTCCTTACGAATGCAAGGATGCCTTAAGTAGTGACACTTATTTGGACATTTCTATACTGGATATCTTCTTTGATGTCACGGCCCCCGACCCGGTTTGACCCGTTTCAGGAGCCGCGGGACAGAAATCCCGTGGTATTTATATAATTGAGTTTAACAGCAGAAGTTTATCCTCAGGATCGTTGTAAAGCTAAAATTTTCCCGATTTATTTTATTTCACCACTCGGAATAAAACCCTGTTAATCTACAATACTATGATTTCACGGAGAAATCTTTATTTTACAAAACATATTTCTTTATTTAATAATGAGCCACTATCTTAAGCTTGCAGTGCTCCACAGCACCTTTCCTGGATCACAACAGATCACCTGAAACATGTTTGAAAAAGGTTTTGTCAGTGGGAAATACTGAGTGAATCATTCTATTTATTAAAACAACACATTTGTTATAATTTAAAGTATTAAGAAAGATTACAATGTTTCTGATATCAACCAACTACCCACAGTACTTTGTCACTCGACCCATTGGCCCATTCGTCCAATGGTGTCTGTGATTATGGTCATATCACCCCTTGGCTGCCCCAATGGTGAAGATTATCAAGTAATGTATACAAAACCCCACATACCGGCTGTAATTATAACTTTGAAAATAAACATGCTTTTGTAAACAAATTTGATAAAAAGAGAATGACTCACATTGCAGATTTAACACGGACAGAGTCTAGTCTATGGATTAGCCTTGTTAACCTAATTTAAATAATAATGCACACAAAACTGGGTTAGTAATCAATACAGCATTTACAATAACTCACGAGATCAAACCCTCACAACGAATGACAAAGTGCGATACTTAAACATCCCTCGAATTAACGACTAATGACAAAGTATCACCCTAATGTGGGCAGCACTTAAACATCCATCGGATTATTGATCGATCGGAAAATGAATCGTAATAGTGATCGAGTTATTACCCTGTTTTGCGGCAGCAATTTAGTGATCCGTGTGTGTTTATTGTGGTAAATAGAACGTATCTCAGTGTATATTTCGACTTTGTCCGTCGTTCAAGCGCCCAATTTCAAGTGCCAATACCCTCTATTTATAGCTGGATTTTTGACTCGCTTGCGCACCGTAAGCCTAAATCCTTGCGGTGCGCAAGGGACACGAATTCACCCTAGGTCAGCCACGTCTGGGACTAGCCTTGCTGACTTGATTGTTTTGTAAATTCGATTTTTGACAGCAATTTAATTAGATAATCGTTAACTAGGTTTTACCCCCCCCCCCCCTGAGTTTTAGGGGCCCTGATCCTGATTCCGATTGTTCTGAAAATTTTAGGGTTTGTGCAGAATCACTTGGGTGTCTCAATTAGGGTTTCCTATTGGTCAAATTAATTTAATAAATAGGACTTTTGATGAGAGTTGTTACATTCTCCCCACCTTAATAAAAATCTCGTCCTCGAGATTTACTGGAATAATTGAGGATACTTTCGCTTCATTTCTGATTCCACCTCCCAAGTGTATTCGGGTCCTCGTTTTGAATCCCACTTGACTTTAACTAGCACTAGTCGTTTGTGCTTGAGAAACTTCACTTTTCTGTCTTCTATCTGAAGAGGTTTCTCTACAAATTTTAAATTTTTCGTTTACCTCTATGTCTTGAAGAGGTACTACCAGAGATTCGTCTGCTTGACATTTCTTGAGATTGGATACATGAAATACGTCATGTACTCCAGCTAACTCTTCTGGTAGTTGTAAACGATAAGCAACTGGTCCTATACGTTGGATCACTGGAAATGGTCCTACATACCTTGGACTTAGCTTTCCTTTCTTACCGAATCTAACAACTCCTTTCCAAGGGGAAACTTTCAACAGTACTCTGTGTCCAACTTGGAATTCTAACGGCTTGCATCTATTGTCTGCATAACTCTTCTGGCGATCTCGAGCCGTCTTCAGTCTTTCCTTGATTTGTGTGATCTTATCAGTTGTCTCTTGTACAATCTCTGGGCCTGATAATTGACTTTCTCCTATTTCTGCCCAACAAACTGGAGTTCTGCATTTTCTTCCATACAGTGCTTCAAATGGGGCAGTTTCAATACTTGAATGATAACTATTGTTATAGGAGAATTCAATTAATGGTAAGTGATCGTCCCAATTTCCACCAAAATTTATCACACATGCTCGGAGCATGTCTTCCAGAGTTTGGATTGTCCTTTCACTTTGCCCATCTGTTTGGGGATGATATGCAGTGCTTAAGTTTAGTCGAGTTCCCATTGCTTTCTGGAAAATTGTCCAAAAATGAGAAGTGAACCGACTATCCCTATCTGATACAATGGAGAGTGGAACTCCATGTAAGGATACTACTTCGTCTACATACAATTTGGCTAACCTTTCCATACTAAAGGTTTCCTTCATGGGTAGAAAATGAGCTGATTTGGTTAATCGATCTACAATTACCCAAATCGCATCATTACCTTTTTCTGGTTTTGGGCAACTTAGTAACAAAATCCATTGTTATGAGTTCCCATTTCCATACCGGCATCTCTAATTGTTGTAGTAGACCTGAAGGTTTCTGATGTTCTGCCTTAACTTGTGAACAAGTAAGACACTTTGATACATACCTAGCTATATCCTTTTTCATACCTATCCACCAGAAATTATTTCTTAAATCTTGGTACATCTTATTGTTTCCAGGGTGTATGGTATACCTAGATTTATGAGCTTCCTCTAAGATCTTATTTCTTAATTCTCCCTGTTTTGGTACCCAGATTCTTTTCTTATGGAATCTCCAAATTCCATCAACTCCCTGTTCTAAATCTTTTATTCGTCCCTTCATTCCTTCAGCAACATCTTCTATTGCTATTTCTTGAAAATACTTCAGTTGTTCCATTAAATCTAACTGTAGATTTAATCTGAGAGCACGAACCCGTCGTTGTTTCTCATGGTATTTACGACTTAAGGCATCTGCAACTACATTTTCCTTTCCCTCGTGATATTGAATATCACAGTCGTAGTCACTTAAAATTTCCATCCATCTTCGTTGCCTCATGTTTAACTCTTTTTGCCCAAAAATATATTTTAAACTTTTGTGGTCTGTATAGACAGTAAATTTACTTCCGTAAAGATAATGTCTCCAAATCTTAAGGGCAAAAATTATGGAGCCTAACTCTAAGTCATGAGTTGTATAATTTTCCTCGTGCTTTTTCAATTGCCTTGAAGCATATGCAATTACCTTCTTGCGTTGCATCAGCACGCATCCAAATCCTAGTTTTGAAGCATCACAGTAAATTTCAAAATCTTCAGTCCTCTCTGGTAAAGCTAGGATTGGAGCATTTGTTAATTTCTGCTTCAAGATTCTAAAGGCTTCTTCTTGCTTAGGTCCCCATTCAAACTTAATGGCTTTACATGTTAGCTTAGTTAATGGTACAGCTATTTTGGAAAAATCCTTAATAAACCGTCTATAATACCCAGCTAAACCTATAAAACTTCTAATTTCCATTGCAGTTTGTGGAACCTTCCAATTGGTAATTGCCTTTATTTTAGCAGGGTCTACATGAATTCCTTCATGATTTACCATGTGTCCTAAAAATTGCACTTCCTTTAGCCAAAATTCACACTTTGAGAATTTAGCATAAAGCTTTTCTTTTCTTAACAAAGTTAAGAGTGCATGCAAATGCTCACAATGTTCTGTCTGACTTTTGGAATAAATAAGTATATCGTCTATGAAGACAATTACAAATTTATCCAAATACGGTTTACAGATTCTATTCATCATGTCCATGAATGCTGCAGGTGCATTCGTTAACCCAAAGGGCATGACTGTAAACTCGTAATGACCATACCTAGTTCTGAAAGCAGTCTTAGGTATGTCTTCCTCTTGTACTTTCAATTGATGATATCCAGAGTGTAAATCTATCTTAGAGAAGTATCTAGCCCCCTGAAGTTGATCAAAAAGATCATCAATCCTAGGTAATGGGTATCGATTCTTAATTGTAACTTTATTCAATTCTCTATAATCAATACACATTCTCATCGAATCATCCTTCTTCTTTACAAACAACATTGGAGCTCCCCAAGGGGATGAGCTAGGTTGTATGAATCCTTTACTTAGTAATTCATCTAATTGCTTTTTCAGTTCTAACATTTCGGTAGGAGCTAACCGATAAGGTGCCTTAGCTATCGGTGTAGTTCCAGGAATTAGATGAATCCTAAATTCTACCTCCCTATCTGGTGGTAATCCTGGTAACTCTTCTGGAAATACATCTGGGTATTCTGAGACTACAGGGATCTCCTTAAGTTCTTTGTTCTTAGTATTAATGATTACCGAAATCATATATACTATTCCTTGCTTTCGTTCATAACTAGCAACTTTCATTACTGATATGAACTTCATGGGCTTACGTGGTTTATCTCCGGTAATCGTGATTACTTCTCCAGTAGTTGCCTGAATTTCTACAGAATTCTTATCACAAAGGATTCGAGCATGGTTGGCAATTAACCAATCCATTCCTAACACAACATCGAATTCAGCTAATTTCATAGGTAACAGATTTGCAGAAAATTTATGACCTGAAAGTTCTACTTCTACTTTTCGCAAAACCTGATCTATTTTAACTGAATTCCCATCTGCAGTTTCGACTGTAAAAATCTGCTTAATTTGGGTTAAAGGTACTTTAAGAGCTTGGCAGAATAAAGTATTTATAAAACTTTGGTTTGCACCAGAGTCAAATAATACTTTTGCATATACGTTGTGAACTAAGAACGTACCAGCTATCACATCTGGAATGAGTTCTGCTTCTTGAGTGGTTAGCTGGAATGCTCTGACATTCTTCTTAGTAGCTCCGTCTGTCGCCTTGGTTTTGTTGTCTGCTGGTTTGGCCAATTTAGGACATTCTGTTTTATAATGCCCCGCTTCTCCACAGTTAAAACAGATTATGGTTTTCTTTCTGCAGTTTTCTTCACGATGTCCTACAGCTTTGCAAAGGTTGCAGGTTACATTACATCTTCCATAATGTTTCCTTTTGCAATTCCTACAGAAAGGCGGATTTGAAGATTGCCCTGTTCCTCTTCTCTTGAAGTTGCTATTATTACCCGTACGAAATCCTTGGGTAATTTTCTGAGCCAGTTCCTTTTTCCTGTTTTCATCTCTTGTGCGTACCAATTCATCAGTTAGGGTGTTGGCTAATTCCACTGTATCGTCAATAGTGCGAGGTCTCGCAGCTTTAACGATATTGCGGATTTCACTAATTAATCCCCAAATATAGCGAGAAATGAGTACCGGTTCTGGCGAAGCCAGTGTTGGTACCACCCTAGCATATTCAAAGAATGTCGAAGTATATCCTCGACAGTCCACATTAACCATCCGATGGTTTAGGAACTTATTTGCCATTTGATCTTTTTCATACTCGGGACAGAATTTTCTTTCTACAAGACTCTTAAATTCTTCCCAGTTCATGGCATAGGCCACAATCCTTCTTTTAGCTTGTAATACTGTGTTCCACCATTCTAATGCCCCTTCTTTAAAAAGATTGGAAGCATACATAACTTGATCTTCCTCAACACATTTACTTATAGCAATTACTGCCTCAGTTTTCTCTAACCAACGTAATGCTGCAATAGCCCCTTCATTACCTGAAAACTCAGTTGGTTTACAGGCAAGGAATTCTTTGTAAGTGCAACCAGGTGTTGCAGCTTTCATTTTCTTGAAAATTGGGGCTTGCAGATCATTATTGTTATTAACCTGATTTCCGCCTCCGTTTATACTATTACTAAAGTTGTCGCCTTGTGTACGTTTACTAGGAATGATTGATTGAGGTTTAACAGGTTTTTGAACAGCAACAACGATTGCTAGAATAGCATTGGCTATTCCTTGTGCAACGATATCCTCTATATCTTGCCTATTTAACAATTGTTCTTCCTGAATTGGCTCAGATTGATTTACTTCATTTACTGGTTCATTACCAATGTTTGCCATTTGATAATTAATTTATAGATAAATAATTAGTATAAAATAAAAAAAACAATCCAATGTCACAATTAATTACACATAATCACGAAAACGAATATACAAACAAAATTGTAAATTTTCTAAAATTCCATTTGTTTTATAGATTATATCATGCCTCTATATACAACCGTTTTATTATTTATTTTTACACATACTGATTTTACTATTACTATTACACACCCACAGTTTCACCAACCCATTATCTCTCGTTATTTGTCTTCCTAAAAACGAAGTTCCCTTTCATCATACTTCCAGGCAATTTGTCCCCCTATCTCCCGGATTCTATTTCCCGCATCCATTAACTCTTCACCAAAATGGTGAAGTTCAGCCATATTCTCGTTACTCATCGGTGGATTTGGTAATGGTTCTGGATCGAATTGCTGAAGAAAGGAATAAGGACTGTTGACAATGTTTTGGAATTGCCAATCATTTGTCCACCATTCATCCATTCCTAAAGGTTGGGTATGGATTACGGGTTCTGAAATTGCTGGTTCAAGATTTATAGGGATTTGGGTTTCAATAGGACGAGTAAAAACATTTGTATTGACAGGCTGAATAGTATCACAGCTTGCCAATATAAAATCTATTTCCTCCTGAAATGTCATTTTCTGGTTTCGGTTAGAGCTTTCTCCAATTTCCATCTGAGTTTGTCTAGCACCTTTTCCAACCTCCATTTCTATTTCTTTAGTATATTCCTCAAACTGTATTCTCATTTGCCTAGATTCTTCCCCAACTTCTATCTCCAATTCCTGCTGTCTTGAACTTTCCCCGGCTTCAATTTCTTTTCCTTTTGCTAAGGGATTGTTTATTTTAGGAAGTTTCTTAACTGGTTTTTTCTTACGTATACGACTCCCCCATACGTATCTCCTTTTTTTCTTTGGTTTTGGCTTTTTCAAAGGTGGAGCGTTGAATTCTATAGGTTGTTCCACATCAGGAAAATACCCAGTAAATTCTTTAGAGACTTCTATGTTGACAGGGTAAAGGTTGAAATTCTCTAGGGCTCCAGATAACTCATTCATACTGTTTATGTAAAAATAATAAGTTAAAATTTTATAACAAATTTTCAAAAATAACCTTTACTTATTATTACATACCATATTATTACAAAATAACTGAAATTTAAAACACACTTATGCTTTACTGTAATTTATTTATTTACTGGATGGATTTTCTAGCTTGTAGGTGATATGGTTTGCTAATCAATTTATTTAGAGATCTGCATTTACTGCTACTGTAGCTAACATATAAAGATTTGCCCATTTTTCGTCTAACTTGTCTTCCCAAGGTGATTTACTGAGTTATTCCTGGGTTTCCTTTTTAACTTTCTTTTCTCGGGATTTCCTTAATTTCTCCTGACTTTTTCTAATAATCAAACTTCTTTTATCAGGAGAAAGTGGTTCCTCGTATTGGGCTTTTCGAACAAATATTCCTTCTTCAGGAGTTTGGGATGAACTTCCTTTTTCATTTGATGACCTATCTAATTTAAGATAGATGTTTGAAAGCATTTGTTTACCCATACTGTAACTAACAAATAGTCAGTTAATAAAACACATAATCACATAATAGTAATCAGGAAAATTAAGTATTTCTAAATACTTAATTAGCTTAACTCAGTGGCTCTGATACCACCTTTTTCTGTCACGGCCCCCGACCCGGTTTGACCCGTTTCAGGAGCCGCGGGACAGAAATCTCGTGGTATTTATTTAATTGAGTTTAACAGCGGAAGTTTATCCTCAGAATCGTTGTAAAGCTAAAATTTTCCCGATTTATTTTATTTCACCACTCGGAATAAAACCCCGTTAATTTACAATACTATGATTTCACGGAGAAATCTTTATTTTACAAAACATATTTCTTTATTTACTAATGAGCCACTATCTTAAGCTTGCAGTGCTCCACAACACCTTTCCTGGATCACAACAGATCACCTGAAACATGTTTGAAAAAGGTTTTGTCAGTGGGAAATACTGAGTGAATCATTCTATTTATTAAAACAACACATTTGTTATAATTTACAGTATTAAGAAAGATTACAATGTTTCTGATATCAACCAACTACCCACAGTACTTTGTCACTCGACCCATTGGCCCATTCGTCCAATGGTGTCTGTGATTATGGTCATATCACCCCTTGGCTGCCCCAATGGTGAAGATTATCAAGTAATGTATACAAAACCCCACATACCGGCTGTAATTTGGTGATTACATAAACTTAATCACTGTAATTATAACTTTGAAAATAAACACGCTTTTGTAAACAAATTTGATAAAAAGAGAATGACTCACATTGCAGATTTAACACGGACAGAGTCTAGTCTATGGATTAGCCTTGTTAACCTAATTTAAATAATAATGCACACAAAACTGGGTTAGTAATCAATACAGCATTTACAATAACTCACGAGATCAAACCCTCACAACGAATGACAAAGTGCGATACTTAAACATCCATCGAATTAACGACTAATGACAAAGTATCACCCTAATGTGGGCAGCACTTAAACATCCATCGGATTATTGATCGATCGGAAAATGAATCGTAATAGTGATCGAGTTATTACCCTGTTTTGCGGCAGCAATTTAGTGATCCGTGTGTGTTTATTGTGGTAAATAGAACGTATCTCAGTGTATATTTCGACTTTGTTCGTCGTTCAAGCGCCCAATTTCAAGTGCCAATGCCCTCTATTTATAGCTGGATTTTTTACTCGCTTTCGCACCGTAAGCCTAAATCCTTGCGGTGCGCAAGGGACACAAATTCACCCTAGGTCAGCCACGTCTGGGACTAGCCTTGTTGACTTGACTGTTTTGTAAATTCGATTTTTTACAGCAATTTAATTAGATAATCGTTAACTAGGTTTTACCCCCCCCCCCCCGAGTTTTAGGGGCCCTGATCCTGATTCCGATTGTTCTGAAAATTTTAGGGTTTGTGCAGAATCACTTGGGTGTCTCAATTAGGGTTTCCTATTGGTCAAATTAATTTAATAAATAGGACTTTTGATGAGAGTTGTTACATTTGAATACCATTAGCTGACTTTAGTACAATATGACCATTGGGATATCTTAGTGGTTCCATGCATTAAACCTCCATACTGATCAGGCATGGAAGTAATCTATGGGACACACTGGGATACGCCAATCCTCATATGGCGCCTTTATCATACAGTCTGGCATTCGTAGTTGATAGAAATCAATGAGAGAATGAAATAAAATAACATGTATTTTCGTACTCCATCCGAAGAAAGAGTACTTTAGATTTTTGAACGAAGATTTTCCGACAAGAATAGAAGAAATGGTTCCTATGATTTTTGTCGGTAAGTTTTACCTTATACTTAATATCTGGAGTTCTTATGAGAAAAATTCTAAAAGTTTGCTAAGCTTATGATATATGGAAGACTTAGTAGTTCCTAAATCAAAACAGAATTCTTAGCAATTGATTCACGATAAGGGATGTACCTTGTGTCATTTACTGATATGAACTTCCTCTGACATTTATCAGGAGGGTTTAGCTGCCTCCATTCTTAGTCCTTCTATACTTAACTATACCTTCTTTGACGGTTTTAAGGCAGTTAGTTCTGATGTGGCCCTTAATGCCACAGCCGAAACAGACTGCATTCTTTATGTTTCTACATCCAGGGAACTTACAGATGCCACTCTGCTTTGACCTTTGGTCTTTTAGACACTGTCCCAGTTCCTTTTGTTGTAGGTCTTGCATACAGGCTTCTTAGATTTCTGGGAGTTATCCTTTTCCCTTTTCCTTTTTTCGGCACTCTCAGCTTTGACCGATTTACTTCCTAACCCATTTAATGTGAGTGGTTGAGATAGATCCATAGTGGATTTATAAGAAGCAGGCTTTGAAGCCTTAATATACCCTCTAATTTCCGATGCTAAACCACCAATATATAGTGCATTATGCTTAGATTTTGGGTTAACCGAATAGGGCACTATCCCAGACAATAAATTAAAGTATGTAATATACTGTCGATAGTCTAGAACTTTTATGGTGAGAGTCAGAAAATTATGATTCCACCTTTTCCATTTCATGTCGCGGACAATAGGTTTTTCTGATAAGGTCCATAAATTTGGACCATCCCATATTGTATAAGAGTATCTTTCCTGTGGACTATATTAATGTCCTTACCAACTAAGGGCATTGCCATTAAATGACTGTGATACATACCTCACAATGTCCTTCCTAGTATAACCGCTGATACACCTAATGGTTTCTATTTCATCCAACAATTTCATGTAATCAATGGCCCCTTATTCGCCATTGAAGTCTCTTGACTTGCAAGAGACAAAGTACTTTTAAGTACTTCTTTAGAGGAACGGGGCTCCTTGCTATATATCATCTTATTTGGTTTATTCTTCGCATTCGAAGTATGAATAAAGCTCTTCTCATGAGCAGAGGAATGTGTTTTAGAGCAAGTAGCATTCGGCTCTTTGAACCTTTTTATGACCTTTATCATAGCCTTTCTAACAGATGCGTCAATCACAGCTTGGAGATTAACTCCATTTTACATTGAGGTTCCCATTTGTTGCATCATTATCATTTGTCGCATCATTAGTATCGCGACTGTCGTTTGTCTGATCCGAGTTTACCATACTCAAAGCTTGGTACTAAACATTAAATTAAACAATTGCTTAGTTGCATTACAATAGCTAGTCATCATCCTGACGACCTATCATAAGCTAGCCATGGTATCATTAAACCATATAGGCTAATAGATTATGAACATTCCTAATGAATGTTATTTGTATGCATATCAATTACATTTAGCCTAAGTCACAAAAGGACCATCAATGGCATTTAGGGTTTATACCGAGTCCATTACCTTTTTGACAGGGGATCAAATGTCACAACCGTCTTTGCTATATTGACGATTTTGGATAGCTCAAAGGCTCGCCTCAAAGACTTTTAAATATGGAACATAATTCCGTCATGAAGGACATATAAATATAGTACATAGGCTTGTCACGAAGGACATTAATAGCCATATGGCACGAAGGCCTTGTCGCAAAGGACATACATGATATGGCACAAAAGGCCTATCACAGAGGACATTTTAATATATAAGTCGCAATCTTATTTGATCAGAGACTATAAGGTTTGAACATAGTTCCTCACCTTTGGGCAGAGAGTCATAGACTACATATGTCATTGTTTTGAAAGACGATTTATTTTGCCACATAGGCCAATCAATGGACATCACTAATGGATGTTTATACATATATATATATATATATATATATAATTATTGTAATTGAGGATATTAGTCATGATCTTATCGATCTTATAGACTATAAGGCCTGGACATAGTCCAGCATTTTTAGACAGGGGGTCATAGACCACAACTGTCGTTGTCTTATTGGACAACAAGTTTAGCCCGTAGGCACTTCATCACAAACGGATGTTAAATAGTGTGATCATCATATCAGATGATATTAGTCATGATCATATTGATCTTTTAAACTATGAGGCTTGGACATAGTCCAACATTTTTAGACAGGGTCGTAGACCACAACTGTCGTTGTCTTATTGGACAACAAGTTTAGCCCGTAAGCACTTCATCACTAACGGATGTTTATATTTTGATCATCACATTGATGATACTTGCCATGATCTAATTCGATCGTATGGGCTTTAAGGCTTGGACATAGTCCAAATACCTTGACGGCTGGTGTGGTTTCTCAAGTCACACTGCCAGGAGTGTTAACATGTTCTTAGATGTTAACAAGGATTAATTGTCTTAAGAGGGTTTTACCATCATAGCATGTCTGTATTGACATATTGGCTAGGTTATACCATTAAGAAGATCTTTTGAAATTATTTAGCAAATCGATAAAATTCGAATAAAATTGATACTATTGTTTGATAAAGGACGAAATGAATACCTATATAAAATTTTCAAAGCTTCGCATAAATTATTAGGAAATTTACAATAGTGCCTTAATAAGGACTTTTAGTATCATATTTGTCCACAGAGGACTTAAAAGGAAATTATAAGTCCGTATGAGGACTATAAATATTATAAGTCCGTATATGGACTATAAAATATCATAAGTCCGTATAGGGACTATATTAAAACAGTTTGCCCATGAAGGGACTATAATGAAATGTCATGTCCGCTAAGGGACTATAATGAAATCTTATGTACATGAAGGGACTATTTCAAAATAGCTTATCCATAAAGGGATTTTAATAAAATAACACGTCCATGAAAGGACTGTATTAAAATGTCATGTCCACAAATGGGACCTTGCTGAACAGATGTCCTCTCAGGGACTTAAGTCGAAAAATATGTCCATTAAGGATTATGATAAACAAATGTCCACACAGGGAGTATAAGAAGAGATAGGTCCTTATAGGGACTTTAAAGTAATACTAGTCCACGCGGGAATGGAAAGGAAAATATAAGTCCATATAGGGACTATAAGTTATGTTAACATTGGGATTATAGTGAAATGATATGTCCTCAAAAGGATTATGATGAATTATTATATTCGCCAGGGGACTTTTATGAAATAACATGTCTGCAAAGAGATTTTATTGAAATAACACGTCCATGTAAGGACTATAATGGAGCATAATGTCCATGAAAGGACTATTTTGAAAGGTAATGCCCACGAAAGGAATATATGGAAATATAACGTCCATGAAAAGACTATATTGTAATATAACATCCACGGAGGGACTATGTTGTAATATAATGTCCACGAGGGGACTATTTTGAAATATAATTTCCTCGAAGGGACTACGATAGACAGGCATATATATAGAGTCTTATCGAAAGAGGTAAGTCTTACAAGGACTATGATGAAATAATACGTCCACAAAGGATTACTATAATCAAATGCCCATACAGGGACTTAAAGGGAAAAATGAAATATAATGGAAGAAGGGTTTTCTAATGTCCTCCTTGCTTTATTCTGATTATTTCTCTTCTTTATCTATCGTACGCAGTAGCGACACTGAAGATCTTAGTGAATAAAGTAAACAATTCAATTCAGGATCTGTTGCCGAAGTAGAATTCAAGGATTCAATGGTTAAAGGAACGACATGGACCACGGACTGGGTTTTGACTGGTATAGTCCAAGTCTGGAATTCCAAAACTCGGAGATAGGAAATAGGGATTAATAGCATCCACATGTATCATCTTCAATATGGGAGCCTCAGGGACCTTCTGGTATGGACTCCGAAGTCTGGTTAAGAGTTTAAATAGGTTTGATTTTAGGAATAGGTCCATAAAGGTCTTTCCTCCAACTGGTTGCACGCTTATCCTAGTCGTGGTACGAAGCTTAGCATTTCTAGGCTTCAGATGTGGAGAATTTCCATCAACGGCTTCTTTGCCTGGCGTCATATTCAAAATATATAAAATCGAAAACAATGTTTACTTAATAGGGATGAGAGCATTCCTATGTTAAGTCTAGAGTCGGAAGGTCTAAGGAATATGCTACTGTGTCATTTGAGATTAAACACTAAAGGCAAGTGTTTAATTCACTCAAATGTTGGCTCTGATACCAACATGTCACACCCCGATATTTACAGCTTAGCCCGGTGGGGAGTATCGTGACGTAAGATTGATATCGTCATAGTCAAACATACACAGAATAGCACAGCGGAAGTCTTGGAATATAAAATATTATTACAAACTCAACTGTCGGAAAATACTGAAATGGTAAATACATACGAGATTGTAATATTAAATCCACATGCGGATCTAAATCAAATATACAACATGTTCAACAGACATAAGGCATTACGGACTTGCAGGATCCTCTACTTAACGCCCAGGAGCTTCCAGCCAATCTGCGTATAGTACCTGTCACTTAGTCTTTTGAAAATACGTCAGTTTACACTGGTAAATACAATTAACCGACACATTTGAAAATGTTTATGAAAATTGGTTTAGGTGCACAAGGCACGAAAATATTTTATGAAAATTGATTTAAATGCACAAGGCACAATTATTCTTTTATAACTTGGGACAATTACATTAAAAATAATCTTGTATCAGATTTTTATGTTTGTCCAACATTTAGGGTGGGTATAAAAGCCGAACAAGATTAACCGACACACCACAAATATAAACCCACGGCGGGTCACCCCAGCAAGTGAGTATATCTTTTACATACGCAACTGACAGGTGTATGCCTACACCTCGTGCTTAAGTCGTGGCCATTTACGATTTTTAAATGAGCCGAGGATATCCAGGATACGGTCGTTAACCCCCAATGTTATTTGTTATCAAGCAACACCGATTATAAACGGGATTATGCAATTTAATCATCTTCGATTAAAATGTTTCTACACCCGACCAAGCGGTAATATTTTACCATATCCCAACCCCGTATAAGGGAAAATAAGTTAAAAGTATTTACCTGAGCTTAAAATGCAAGATTTGTATACTCAGCCGTATAATCTACTCAAACAAGTGCAAGTATCTTTTACCAGGGCTCCTAATCTGGAACGAAGGTTATATTAACCTATTTGATTACTAACGGGTCTTATTTAGGTTGTAAACTTAGACCGGTTAGTTTAAAGAAAGGTTTACGGTACGAAACGCTAGATTAAGCGATGACCGAATTAGAATGTGATTTAGACCCAACAAGTATGAAGACTTGTATAAAATGGGTAAACTAAATACATTCTGGATTTTGAAGTTAAAATGATAAGGTTTGACCCGTTTCGGCTAATTTATGCAAACTAGTTACATAAACCGTACCGAACGCGTATATGTATAACGGGTAGCCGGATGAGTCATGTATAAGTTCCATAAGTTATTATGCTTTAAATATGTTATGATATCAGTAGGATATCAACAATTATGCCCAAAAAGATTTTTAAACCAAATTAAGCCCCGTAAGGGCATTTTGGTCATTTTAAGATTTATAAAAGAGGTTTTAAAACAAACTGATGTTCTAGTCTATAATATTCTGTAAAAATAGTTATTTTATGATGTTATAACAGTAGGATATCATACATATGTGTGGTTTACCATTTATGGCCAAACTATGCACCGTAGGGGCATTTTGGTCATTTCACATATGTTTTTAAAGACAAAATTGGAAGTCTGAGTTCATGACTTATACCTACTGTAAAAATATTAAAAATTATTTATAATTTCAGTAGATAACAAGTCTTGGGTGCTAAGTATGGTTTTAAACCATCCCATGCACCTAATTAGCATAAAAATCGATAATTGATGATATTTGCTATGTTTATGTGATTTTGAGATTTTGATCAGCCTTGAATGATTAAAATATTTTATTTTACATATTAAATCAGTAGGAAAAGGTTTGGCATGTTAATCATATGCAAATCACAATTTATTAGCAAAAGGGGCATTATCGTCAATTATATAATTTATACGAGAACTCAATGATATGGTTAGTATCTAATCTGACCCAACATTCCAAAAATCCCTAAACATAATATCATAACAGTAGGTAATGAGTTTAGTGCCAAAATTTAGGTTTAAACATGATTTATGCACAAAAGCGTAATTTAATTAATAAAAAGTTCAATTTTACGATATCTTGCATAACATCATTTTGAGACCAGAAAATAATGTCAAATTAACTTAGACATGTTTATATATTAGTAACTAAGTTATTTATATGACCATGTATTCAAAAATCTCAATTTTGAGCTATAAGAGCATAATAGTTAAAATTAAGCATAATAACGGAAACAAGCAAATAACTCAGATTTCTAGTATGATCGTGTAATATAACCTTATAGGGTTATGCTACATTAAATTACGATAATAACGGAACCTAAAATCAGTAGCAAACTAATTTAATTCGGTTCATAATCGAAAGTCAACACAGAAGTCAAACTTCGCGACTTTCGGTTGCGAACCGACCCTAAAACTGGAATTGACGAGCCGAACATGTTTACACATGTTCTAATAATTATTACCAAGATGTTTAAATGATTAAATGTATTTTAGAATACTTCTAAACGTATATCGCAATTAATTCGAAAACTGTCCCGTTGACTTTTTAAAACAATATTACGTTGACCCGTCAATTGACCAAACAAACGTGATTCTTAGGAGTTGCCCTTTTGAGGGTTTAATACCTACCTAATTACGATCACGTAGCCATGTTCGTTGCGAACAATGGCTTGACCGTTTACGGTCTAACTAAAAGTCAAAGCATTTATCGTAAACGCTTGACTTTTCGGCTTTTATAGCCAAATAAAATAAACTAGCCACGAAAGGACACTTACAAATGGTCCAAGGGACTGAAAAGAACTCAGAGGATGCTCCTAGATAGATCAGGAACTTCCAAGAAAGAATATTGAAGAATTGGTGCAAATCAAATGGTTGAAAGACCCACCTATTTATAGTTTTTGAAAAGTTATCGATGATTGACAAGTGTGCTAAGGGTTCATGTGATCTTAACAAGTGTTATTACAGCTGTTAATTACAGCTAACAACCCATAGATTTGATAAAAATGGTTTTTGTGTGAAAAAACAAGGAAAGAAAACCATCAAAATCAGAAAATCAGCAACTGTTGCTGCTGTTTGTTTAGCTCACGGCCCGCGTAGGCTTTAAGCCTAGCGGTCGCGCCCCACGTCCGAGGTCCGTCACATTAAAAGATCACCCTAAAGTGTAGTTTCGCGCGTTGCCGCTTTTAACCCTTTAATTTATGAACTCACGCGCATTATCGCGAAAACGGCATAAAAGTCTCACATGGCTAGTATTAGACACTCCCAGGGGTATGATCGAACATTGCGGAGTTTTTGGTTTGTTCAAAAGCCCTCTCAAAGGTATTGTTTCACATATTGACGCTTTTGGTACCTTTAACGCGCAAACTTGCGCGTATTATCGTTTAATAGCATCAAATCCTTTTGTAGCCCATATTAAGCATTCTCATGAGTATGATTGCACTTCATAATACTTTGGGGTCGTTAAAAGGTCATTCAGAGGTATAATTAAACATATTGACGCTTTTAACCCCTTTAACTTGTAAAGTTGCGCGTAACGTCACTTATAGGCATAAAAGCCTTAGATGTCCAATATTGGGTATTCGTGAGAGTATAATCACACATCATGAAGCTCTCAGTTTGTTAAAAGGTCACTCAGAGGTAAGAATTAACATGTTGACGCCTTTGACCCTTCGACGCGCAAACTTTCAAATAATTATGCAAACGGCTCCTCTCGACCAACGAGTGGCTTAATTCTAATTATGAATACCGTGTATTGTTATTCAGAGGCTTAGGTTAAGCATATTAACACTTTTAGTCCTTCTACATTTAAAGGTTTTGATTTTTCGCAAAATTTGTTCTTTAAAGTCAACATTTGACTTTATTAGGGTTTAGTACACGTGTCAACACATCATTGGACGTGATTACGAGGTGTTACATCCTCACCCCCTTAAAAGAAATCTCGACAGTAATTGTAGAATCACAAATACTCAATCACTGTTAATTATACTTTAAAACAATTGAGGTTTTGTAAAAACAATTTATAAAAATTGAATGTACTCACATTGCTATTTTCGATAACCCTACTGCTTTCTGGTAACTTCCTGGTTATAATCTATTAAATTAAACAATGCACATGTGTTAGTAAGATAACCCAATTTACATTAGCTATACCCCCGAGACAGAACTCCAACAACTGAGTCAGGCAGAGCCTTGACATGCGTTACGGAGCTCTAGATCAATCGGGCAGAGTAACTAATACGTAAACAGGAGTTATAATACTTACAATGAGGTAGAGCTTCTCTTTTTAGTGGGTATAATACCCGAGTATTACTTCCACTATTAGAGAATAGATAGAGTTTTGATTTTTGAATGATTTGAAATAAACATCGAACTCTCAATTTATAGGGCTGATCAGCCACTCCGTCGCGCCCCGCGACGCCACAGGCTAAGCCTGTCGCGGGCCGCGAGCCGCCTATAGCTAGGGTGTAGGTTGGTCGAGTCAAGGGTTAGACCTGTTACGACCAGGACACGTGGCACTATTGTGTGTCCGGCAAATAATGGTCGTCGCGCCCTGCGACACCCTTGAGGTGTGTCCGTCGCAGGCCGCGAGACACTATTATTATTTGTTTTATCTGATTTATGTAAATATAAAGGTATATTAGGCCCGTTTTTCGTATATGGGGTGTATTTTCAGACGTATAGGACATGTTTAAGGGTTCTCGAATATATTTAGGAGGGTTGTTATATCCTCTCCACCTTGTTTTAGATCTCTTCCTCGAGGTCTACTGGAACAGGTGTGGGTATTTCCTTTGCATCTCGGCTTCAAGCTCCCATGTGTATTCTGGTCCTCTTTTGGAATCCCATTTCACTTTGACCAGAACTAATCACTTGTGTTTGAGATTCTTGATCTTTCTATCTTCAATCTGTAGCGGTTTCTCTACAAACTTAAGTTTCTCATTTACCTCTATGTCCTTAAGAGGTACCACTAATAATTCATCCGCTAAGCCCTTCTTGAGATTACATACATGAAATACATCATGTATTTCTGTCATTTCCTCTGGCAGTTGTAGCTGGTAAGCTACTGGTCCTATTCTTCTAATAATCTCAAAAGGTCCAATATACCTGGGGCTTAGCTTTCCCCTCTTGATAAATCTGACCACTCATTTCCATGGAGAAACTTTTAATAATACCTTATCTCCTACTTGAAATTCCAACAGTTTTCGTCTGTTATCAGCATAACTCTTTTGACGATCTCGTGCTGCTTTTGGTCTTTCCTTGACTTGAATGATCTTGTCCGTTGTTTCTTGTACTATCTCTGGTCCAGATAATTGCTTTTCTCTAATTTCTGCCCAACAGACTGGAGTTCGGCACTTTCGTCCATAAAGTGCTTCAAATGGTGCAGCATTGATACTGGTATGATAGCTATTATTGTAGGAAAATTCGATTAATGGTAAATGATCGTCCCAATTTCCTCCGAAATCAATTACACAAGCTCTAAGCATATCCTCCATTGTCTGAATTGTCCTTTCGCTTTGTCCGTCCGTTTGAGGATGATAAGCAGTGCTTAGATTTAACTTGGTTCCCATTTCTTTTTTGGAAACTAGTCCAAAAATGAGAAGTAAAACGGCTATCTCTATTAGAAACAATAGATAAAGGAATTCCATATAATGAAACTATTTCATTTACATATAGCTTGGCTAATTATTCCATACTGAAAGTTTCCTTCATAGGTAAGAAATGAGCAGATTTGGTCAATCTGTCTACAATCACTCAGATTGTATCATTACCTTTTCTTGTCTTGGGTAATTTGGTAACAAAGTCCATTGTTATCAATTCCCATTTCCATACAGACATTTCTAGTTGCTGCAATAAACCTGGGGGTTTCTGATGTTCAGCTTTAACTTGTGAACAGGTTAGACACTTAGCAACATAGGTTGCTATATCCTTTTTCATTTTTATCCACCAGAAATTCTTTCTTAAGTCTTGATACATTTTATCATTACCAGGATGTATCGTATACTTAGACTTATGAGCTTCTTCTAAAATTCGGTGGCGTAGGTTTTCTTGTTTGGGTATCTAAATTCTTTTCTTATGGAATCTCCAAATTCCATATGTTCCTTGTTCTAGTTCCTTAATCATTCCTTTTAATTTTTTAGTATCATCATTGATTACTGATTCCTGTATTTCTCTAATTTGCCCATTTAAATCTATCTGCAGATTTAATTTGAGAGAACGCACTCTTCTTGGCTTTTCGTGATACTTTCGACTTAGAGTATCAGCTACGACATTAGCCTTTCCTGCATGATACTGGATAACACAATCATAATCACTAAGAATCTCCACCCAACGTCTCTGTCTCATATTTAACTCTTTTTGCCCAAAAATGTATCTTAAACTCTTATGATCTGTGAAGACAACAAATTTATTTCCATATAAATAGTGTCTCCAAATCTTAAGGGCAAAAATTATAGCTCCTAACTCTAGATCATGGGTCGTATAGTTTTCCTCATGATTCTTAAGTTGTCTAGAGGCATAGGCTTTAACCTTCCGACGTTGCATCAATACACATCCATAACCTAACTTAGAAGCATCACAATAGACTATCAAGTCTTCCGTTCCTTCTGGTAATGCTAGTATGGGTGCGTTGGCTAACTTATGCTTCAGGGTTCTAAAAGCTTCTTCCTGTTTTGGCCCCCATTCAAACTTAATTGATTTACATGTCAATTTCGTTAAGGGAATGGCTATTCTAGAGAAATCTTGAATAAAACTTCTATAATAACCTGCTAGTCTAAGAAAACTTCTCACCTCCATCGGTGATTCAGGGACTTTCCACTTAGTAGTTGCCTCGATCTTTGTGGGATCCACATGAATTCTTTCATGATTAACCAGATGTCCAAGGAATCGTACTTCTTGTAACCAAAATTCACATTTTGAAAATTTAGCGTAAAGCTTTTCTTTTCTCAGCAAATTTAAAAGTATATGCAGATGCACTGCATGATCCTCTTTACTCTTAGAGTAAACGAGAATATCATCAATAAAGACAATTATGAATTTATCCAGATATGGTTTACATATTTTGTTCATTATGTCCATAAATGCGGCTGGGGCATTGGTTAAACCAAATGGCATGACTGTAAATTCATAATGACCATACCTTGTTCTGAAAGCAGTGTTAGGAATGTCCTCTTCCTGTACTTTCAGTTGATGATATCCTGAGCATAAATCGATCTTAGAAAAGAATCGAGCTCCTTGGAGTTGATCGAACAGATCATCGATTCTCGGTAATGGGTACCGATTTTTAATCGTAACCTTGTTCAATTCTCGGTAATCAATGCACATATGCATCGATCCATCCTTCTTCTTGACAAACAAGATTGGTGCTCCCCATGGCGATGAACTAGGCTGTATAAAACCTTTCTCCAGAAGTTCGTCCAATTGGTTCTTCAGTTCTTGCATCTCTGCTGGTGCTAAACGGTAAGGTGCCTTGGCAATCGGTGATGTCCCTGGTATTAGGTGAATTCCGAATTCAACCTCTCTATCTGGCGGTAGTCTAGGCAATTCTTCTGGAAAAACATCAGAGAATTTAGATACTACGGGAATATCTTTCAATTTTTTTCCTTTAGTGTTAATGATTATGGAAATCATATGCACTAGTGATCATTTTCTTGCACAACTTGTTGTTTTCATCACATAGATGAATTTTGTAGACCTAGTTGGCTTATCTCCTTTAATTGTGATCTTTTCACCCTTTGGTGAACTTACTTGTACGGACTTTTGATCACATAGAATGCTGGCATGATTGGCTACCAACCAATCCATTACTAATACAATATCAAATCCATCCAGATTCATTGGGTAAAGGTTAGTAATAAAATCATGATTAAAAATTTCTATTCTTGCTCCCAGCAAGATTTCAGAAATTTTAATGGATTCTCCATTTGCTGTTTCTACTACACATTCTTGTTGAAGTTTAGTTAATGGTTGGTTGAGAATTTTGCAGAACGAAGTATTAATAAAACTTTGGTTTGCACCAGAGTCAAATAATACTTTAGCAAAAATATCATTAACTAAAAACGTACCGACAATCACACCCGGAATCATCTTGGCTTCTTCAGCTGTCAACACAAATGCTTTGGCTTTCTTGGTAGTTTTGTTGTTTGTTGCTGGAGCTAGTTTCGGAAAATTCGGCTTGATATGCCCCATCTCTCCACAGTTGAAGCATAGCTTGTTGCTGGGTTTCCTCCTGCAGTCTTCTTCCTTGTGTCCAGATATTTTGCAAAAGGTGTAGTATATCGAGCATTTTCCTGAATGCTTCTTCTTGCAATACTTACAATAAGGTGTAGAAGTAGAACCTGTACTTTTCCCACAGTAGTTATTTCAATAACGAAATTCTTGGGTAAGTTTCTGGGCTAAGTTCTTTCTCTGGTTCTCTTTTTGCGTACGTACTAATTCATCAGTCAAGGTATTGGCTAATTCAACTGCTTATTCTATAGTTTGTGGCCTAGCTGCCTTGACTACGTGTCTGATTTCACTAATTAATCCCCAGATATGACGGGAGATTAATACTGGTTCTGGTGAGGCTAGGGTTGACACTATTCTAGCATATTCGAAGAATACAGTAGTGTAACCTTTATAGTCTATTCCAGTCATTCTAATGTTTAAGAATTTATTAGCAATTTGTTTCTTTTCATTGGGAGGACGTAATTTTCTTTCAACCATTTCCTTAAAGTCAGTCCATTCCATATTATAAACTCTGTCACTTCCCCTGGAATGGAGAATAGTATTCCACTATTCTAAGGCTGCATTCTTAAAAAGATTAGAAGCAAACATAATCTTATCTTCATCTGCGCATTTGCTTATTTTTAAGACCGCCTCTGTCTTTTCTATCCAATGTAGAGCTGCAATGGATCCTTCATCGCCAGAGAATTCTATTAGTTTGCAAGATCAGAATTCTTTGTAAGAACAACCATAAGACATGGTTCTTCTTCTTTTTGGAATAGGTAATTGGAGTAGCGGTCCATTATTCATGCTGTGACTGGGTTCACTAGGTGATCGTTTACTTCCACTATTAGTTTATTATTTTCAGCTTCTTTAATAGTCTTGATAATATATGGCATAGCATCTATGATTCCTTGTGCTACTATGTGTTGGATGGCACTGTTATCTATTTGGTTCCCATTATTATCATTATTCTGGTTTTCCTGATTTTTTTCGTTGTCCATCTGGATTTACAAACATTTATCAGGTATTAATATCACAGAATGAAATTTAATGCAAACAATCAAACAAACAGATTGATCAAAATCGTCGAGCATTGCGACTTTTACTCTTTTTCATATATATATATATATATATATATATATATAACGGAAACGTAAACACACTACTAGTTATGCATCAATAGATATTAGGTTACCTATTTTAGTTGATTTGATGATTTTTTTTCAAACTACACGCATTTATATATATATATATATATATATATATATATATATTATGGGTTGTGCATTCCAAACTGCATCTCCCGCTCGTCGTATTTTCACACGAGCTTTTCTCCTATTTCTCACATCCTCTCTTCTCCTTCTATCAATTCCTCACCATAAGTGCGGAGTTCCTTCACATTTTTGTCACTCATGGGTGGTCGTGGTGCGGGTACTGGATCAGGGTACAATGGTAACGGTTCTCCATATGGGTACGGGTTGTTTAAGATTTCCTGAACATACTGGTCGGCATTCCAGTACGGGTCTAATGGGTTAAGGTTGGTGTATTGTGCTATGGGGTTTGGAATTGGGTCTTGTTGTGGGCAAAGTTCCTGGTATTCCCTATGGTCATCATTCTATGGATCATATGCTATAGGATTAGGTGCTGGGATTATAGGTATCTCATCAGGGTCAAATGCTGGTATGGGAAATTCATTTCCTGGGTTAGGCTCTATTTCCATTGGTTAGGTTGGGAATAGTGGCAATGGTTGTGGTGCAATGATTTGATCAAGGTTTGGATCTGCTGTAGTGGTGGCTAGTATATGGAAGTTTGCCAAACGTCTATTAACTAAGTCTTGTGTCTGGGCATTGACTTCCCTATTGGCTGCTGCTAAAGCTCTTTGCTGCTGCAACTTTCTCATTCGCTTTGTCCTCTTGTGTGCTCCCCGATTGAACCATCCCTTCTTTTTCGAAGGGAATGGTTCCTCGGATGGCGCCTTAAATATGAAAATCCCCTCTTCTGTATCAGAAGAATACCCCGAAGGAGTAGGCTGTGACGAGGTTCCTTCACTTTTGGGAGAACTATCTAGATGACGATAGGCGTCAGACGTACCTTGCTCACTCATATTGTAAACTAATAGATTGTCAAATAACACAAAACAATAATATACATGTATACACATAGTAACATAGATTATTTCCTAACAGAATTGACAAACTTTGGTGTCAGCAGAACACTTCTATGGCTTAAATCAGTGGTTATAGCTCTGATACTACTCTCTGTCGCAACCCCCGACCCTTGCCCTAGGAGGCGGGCGGCCGCGAGCTCACAGCTTAGTGGTATCGGTGTTTATAAATTTGGCAGCGGAAAATTTCATCAGGACCGTAGTTAGGAAATAGTTTATCAGAGTAAAACATCTCATTTTATAAATAATAAACACATGGGTAAAACCCAAGTTTCCATTTATAATATTCTTATAGGGATAAACCTTATCATATTGAAATAAAACTTCTTTCTTGTTTTAGACAACTTTTATAGCCACTTTTCCAAGCCTTCAGTGCTCTCCAGCTGGCTTCTATTTAGCTTTCACATTTTGTTACCTGAAACGCGTTTAAAAACATTTTGTCAGTGGGAAATACTAGTGAGTGCATCCCAATTTAATCAAAACAAGCTTTTATCATTTTACAGTATTGAGGGCATCCGCAATTACATTTGTTTACATCTACCAAATTACCACCTATGATACTGTCAATCCTGACTTGTGGTCATGTTACTATTCACAGTATTAGTAACAAGTAATGTATACAAAACCCCAACATACTGACAGTAATTGTAGAATCACAAATACTCAATCACTGTTAATTATACTTTAAAACAATTGAGGTTTTGTAAAAACAATTTATAAAAAGTAAATGTACTCACATTGCTATTTTAGATAACCCTACTTCTTTCCAGTAACTTACTGGTTATAATCTATTAAATTAAACAATGCACACGTGTTAGTAAGATAACCCAATTTACATTAGCCATACCCCCGAGACAGAACTCCAACGACTGAGTCAGACAGAGCCTTGACATGCGTTACGGAGCTCTAGATCAATCGGGCAGAGTAACTAATAAGTAAACAGGGGTTATAATACTTACAACGAGGTAGAGCTTCGCTTTTTAGTGGGTATAATACCCAAGTATTACTTCTACTATTAGAGAACAGAGAGAGAGAGTTTTGATTTTTGAACGATTTGAAATGAACGTCGAACTCTCAATTTATAGGGCTGATCAGCAACTCCGTCGCACCCCTTGACGCCACAGGCTAAGCCTGCCGCGAGCCACGAGCCGCCTATAGCTAGGGTGTAGGTTGGTCGAGTCAAGGGTTAGACCTGCCACGACTAAGACACGTGGCACTATTGTGTGTCTGGCAAACAAAGGTCGTCGTGCCCCGCGACACCCTTGAGGTGTGTCCGTCGCGGGCCGCGAGACACTATTATTATTTGTTTTATTTGATTTTTGTAAATATAAAGGTATATTAGGCCCGTTTTTCGTATACGGGGTGTATTTTAGGACGTATAGGACATGTTTAAGGGTTCTAGAATATATTTAGGAGGGTTGTTATATTAACGTATTCAAAAAACAAAAGCGACCGAAGTGATCTTAAACAAAGGGAATTTGGAAAGCATCAGTATAGGGGGAGATTGTTAATTCTTGAAATTGAGACTGAAGTTTGCCAAAGTGAATATCACAGCATGCATGGATTGATGGTTCTGAAGATGATTCAAGAAGTTGATAACATTAGCCTAAGGAGGATATTATGCAAGTTGAAGGATCGGATCTACTAAGTCTTGAAGACTTTTGATGACCGACGACACTCGGCAACACTCATCAAGTGTCGTCGGCAACCCATACACAACATGCGAGTCCTAAATACTAGTTAATAAAAAGCTCCAAGATATCCATGCTATCATTCGAGGAATTACTCGTATCTAGATATTTAAACATAGTTATTCTTATTTTTTTTAAACAAGATAAAGAATCGTTTAGTGACCTTTTGTTAATAAAACTTTTGGGAAATATATTATTGACATGAAGTTTGGATTTAAATATTTGTTTACTATATGATAAGGCAAAGCTTGAGATTTCCGACCGAGGGCCAGAAGTCATTGGACCTAAAAATTTCTATAAAAACAAGGGGCCGAAAACGTATATACCCAAAGTTTTCTATACTAAAACTACATACTTTCCACTACTCAGCGAAAAGTTCGGAGGGTAGACCGCCCCCTCCCGCCCCTTAAAAGCTTCCCATGAATTGATAAGGGCAATATATGCATGTGCTTGGTAGGGAAAGTGTGGATGGTCCATTTTTGAATCACTTAGTTGACAACTATAACTCATATATTTAAAAATGTGTTTTTAAACACTTGGCTTTTTTTATTTATTTTCAAAACATCATGATTATTTATAAAAATCATTAAAACTAAGGTTTTTTTTTAAATATATTTATACAGCTATAGTAAATAGGATTTATCTTTATTGTAACAAATCAACGAGAGAAACTGATATTATATCTACATTATATTTTGTATAGTAAAAAATATTTGAAATATAAAAGTGACATATACCTACATAAAATGAGGCGTAAAAAATCTAAGAATATCTCAAACATTTTATTTTTAAATTTGGAACTTCAAATGGTATTGAATGGAGCTCCACTAAGGGCATGTGTAGTGGGCGGCATGTGAGGGGCGGTATGCCCTCATAGCGCCGGCATAGCGCCGGAACACCGCCACTGCGGGCGCCATCGAGCGGAAAAAGGATGTTGGCGCGATGTGTATAGCGCGGAGAAGAAGGCGGTATGTATGTGTGTGTTTGAATTTTTTTTTTTTTCTGGTTTTCCCCCTCTATATATTAATGCTCTGTTTTTTTTTTTGTTGTTGCAGGTATATAGCGAAGAAGAAGAAGAAGGAAGACAAGGAAGAAAATTTTTTTAGGGTTTTTAATTTATGGGTTTGGGCTGGTTTTTTAATTTATGGGCTTTGGACTGTTGCAGGTTTTCCCTTTGAAGTGTTGTCTTTTTATTTTTTTAGTCCAAATTTTTTTGAGTGGAACCGTTTTTTTATAAGTTAGAAAATAATTTTTAAAAAATAGAAATTTTTTTAGGGTTTTTAAAAAATCTGTTTTTTCGTTGTTTTTTTTCTATTTTTTGCAGTTTTTTTTATTTATTTTCTGTTTTTATTTATTTTTCAATTTATATATTCTGTTTTTAATTGTTTTCTGTTTTTATTTATTATCAGTTTTCTTAATTAATTTTCTGTTTTTATTTATTTTGCAGTTTTTTTTATTTATTTTCTGTTTTTTAAAAAATTAGAAATTAATAATTGAGTAATGATTAGACAGGGGCTTTATGACTACGGGCTTAATATGCATAAGGCCCCATAACGCCCCACGCTGACGTGGCGCGCCACGTGTCGCATAACGCCCACAAAGGGGCGTTATGACTACACATGGCCTAAGCCTCCTTAGCACCACATCAATAAAAGGGTCTATCTTTTTCTAATAACACCCAACACCCAAGCAATAGAATAACACCCCCCTCCCAAAAAAAAAAAAAAAAACAAATCATTACACAACATTTTCAAATTAAAATTACATGGTGAGTTGGAATAAAACATAAACAACCGAAATTTAAAATATTAAAACTAAAGGTACGAATTTAAATAAGAGATATTGGCCTTTAATAATCCCTACTAGACGTCATTGGTCATTAGCAGTTCCACATTTTTTTATTCCCCCTGACAATCTCACATTTCAACTATTTTTCATCCACCGGTCCCCAGTTAAAAAAACTTAACTCCGTGAAGTTTTTTTTTGAATTACAATCTGACGTTCTAGAGTTTTTGATCAGAACGAGGATACAAGTCTATTGATGTAAAACTTACCTCGAAATGGTGCTCCAAACGACTTTATTTTTGTTAATTGGAAGGTTAAACCCCCGAATTAAAGCACCGTTTTCGTCGTTTGGAGCACAATTTCAAGGTAAGTTTTACATCATTCGACTCGTATATCAAAAACCCTAAAATGTTAGTTTGTAATTCGGAAAAAACTTAACTACGTTAAGTTTTTTTAACTGAGGACCGGTGGAGGAAAAATAGTTGAAAGGTGGAACTGTCAGGGGGAATAAAAAAGGTGGGACTGCCAATGACCAATGACGTCTAGTAGAGATTATTAGAGGCCAATATCCCTTTAAATAAAATAACAACACATTGTTCTTAAAATTTTACAGGCCAGATTCTCAAAATTCTCCAAGCCGCAACGTTAGCAAACTGAGTGTTGTGTTGTATTTGGTACCCACTACTGGCTGCAACAATCGCTTCATCCTGAAGTAAACCCTTCTCGCAATTCAACGCATTGATAAAACAAATCTCAAATCATGTACACTTTGTTTGTAGAAGCGAAAATCTTCCTAATATTGTATTAATATGTTGGTTTTCACCCACATGTTGATGAAATGTAGACATAACCATGTTCCAAAACCGTCGCGAATCTGAAGGTATCCCTAGCTCGACGACGTCCACCCAACTCGTGGCCAAAACAATATCCTCTTACTCGGTCCAATGTCATGCCATTTTAAAATTCAATAAAGCGAAATTTTTAGAGTAAAGAATGAAGAGTGAGATGGGGTAAATAAAATAGGTGTGTTATATATAGAAAATAAAAAGAATTTGATTTTTTGTTTAAATTTGACCGTTTACAAATGGTCATAATACATGTGGCCTAGTCTTCCTTATTTCCATTTGTTATTGTGCTTGCGAGTAAGACCACCCGTAGTGGTGTCATTTTTTGGGTGTTTTCTTACAAATAAACACCCCTAAACGCCCTAGATTCCACCCTCATGGGCGTTATTTTGGTGATTTTGGGCTGCAGCGTTTTTAATTCCACGCCATCGAGCAAAAGGGTTTGGCCAATCACCTGTTTCCATGCCTTTTTTGTCCAATAACATTTTTATGGTTTATTTTTTTATTTAATTCTATTACACCACAAAGTCCATATCCCCACTACACTCATTTTAGAAAACGCCCCATAATGCATCATTGCTAACTGGGCTGCCACATGACGCAAAACGCTCAAGGGTAAGGGCATTACGACTACACATGGTCTAAGTAACCAATGACACCCCTCTAACGACGTTTGGGAAACGAGATGGAAGAGAGGTGCACTATTAGTGGTTTTTTTCGCTAAGATGAAGAGGACGCCAGTTCATACCACATAGCCTTACAAATTTCGTGAATGGAAAGGGACATTAAATAAAAGAAGCTAATTTGTACGTCAGAAATTCGGGAAAATTTTACAGAATAGTAATCAAGTTTTAAAAGTGTTCTAATTAGGTCACTGGTGTCGTTTTTGTCACAATTAGATAAATTAACATTCTAATCGAGCCATGTCTTTTTTTCCACGCGTCAAGAAAAAAATGGAGCATAAGATGCTGGGGTCGAATTATTTTAATATATGAAATTATATTTATTAAAAATAAAAACCATTTAATTACATTAAAAATTAAAAAATCAAGTTACAATCCACGTCATCACTCGACGTTAGCATCAAATAAAAGAGAAAAAAGAAACAAAAATCCACATCACCACGGTTACCTATGAAATGGATGAAAAATACCTTAATTTTAATGAAGAATGAATGTTGAGTGACATGATTGAAACACTTTTGAAACTTGAGTGACCTAATTGGAACACTTTTAAAACTTGGTTATTATTCTACAAAGTTATCCCGAAGAATTATTATTATTTTGAAATTCAAAAAATAAAAAACTTTTATTGTGTATTATTGCATTTGCTATTGATATTATATTATTATATTATAGTTTATGACTTGGTTTAAATAATTTTTATTTTAGTTTGGTGATGCGTGAGAGTCAAAATGTCCATTTCTAAATAATTTGGCCAAATTGGGGCCGAAGACAGTGACTGCACAGAGGTACACGTGATGAAAGTGGGCCCTTCCATATATCCCTTCATATATCTCTATCTTAATCCCAATCTATTTAGAAATTGCTGTTTGTATTCATGTTCGTCAGTCCTACCGCACGTGCCCCCATCGCCAACGAAAACCTCAAATCAGTATATGGGAATATATTTCATTTTTCTAAACTGGTTAGAATATTTTTTTTAAAATATTTTTCTAAATGAAAAAAAGTTTATAGGAAGAGAAGGAGAGAATTGAGCTATGGAAATGGGAGGAAGAAGCTTATATAGACTCTAGCGGCAAAAATCTTGGAGAATCTGACCGGGAGCCCGACACAGGGCGTGGTCAGCTCTTGTGAATCCCAATGGATCTTCGAAAATCTTCAAGAAATCTTTTTGTTGTTTAGTGGTTGAGGCACGACCCGTGTCTCGACTCTGCAGGCCGAGGGAGATCTTCGAAAGTCAATTGAGGATCGTTTTGTCGTTTTCCTCGAAGCACGGCCTGTGTCTGGAAGGCGTTTCTGGTCAGAAAACGTGTTTTTTTGTCCTTTTCTGATGGAGGCACGACCTGTGCTTGGGTGGCACAGCCAGTGCTTCTAGAACTTGACCATAAAAATCACATTTTAGCTCCGTCTCATCGAATTATTCAAGATTCATATATTATAGTCCCCGTAACTCATTTCTTAGCCCCGATAAATGTTTATGTGAAATTTTGGGTTGTTCTCGTTTCACCGTTGTCGTTTAGTTAGTTAAGGGGACCACCCCTTCATCTTTTCTTGAGGAGACCACTAAATATATATGACTTGAGGATCATGCACGGGGCGTGTCTTGCAGGCACGACCCGTGTCTTGAGCTGCAACTTGACATTTTCTTATTTGTTTTCATTTTTCGCTTCTTTTGTCATTTTACGGCCTAATTGTCCTGAAAATAAAAAGTACACAAATTTATAACTAATGTACTAATATTTTTAAGAAAACAATCTTGGATTTGAGCTTGAAATGATATGAAAATATATATAATTATGTGCACATCACTGACCAGTACCTGTCGTGCCCTCACTCTCAATTTATATCTATCTTAAATGATAAAGTCGGTGGATTTTACCGAATTGGTCCTTTTTCATTTTAATTTGAACCTTATTTTTGCTTCTTTTCTACATATATGGTCCCTCCTGCCGTCTTTGTATACTATTATATTAGTATTGTTATTTCGTCATTATATTTTCGTATATTAGGCTAGATGGTTGCTTTATGAATTGTAAAAGCCTTTGAATTTGTAATATTTTTTCTTTTTATATTACTTCTACTTATGCATTAATTTGAAGGGAAATAGTTTGCTTATAATGATGAAGAGAAGTTTGTTGATCGTTTGTCCAATTGCAAAAAGTTAACATTATACTTTTATATAAAATCAAATACGAAAGACTAACATATAATACTTAACTATAAATCATCATGTGTTTTTGAGTTTAGTTAGCATGCCTAGAGTATTCATTTTCATATGGTTACTTTAAGTTTAGTTAGCATGCCAAGAATATTCATTTTCATATAGTTACGATTAACTATAACACGGTTTTTCATTGTCTTTGAACGCATGTGGATCATCCATCACATAGAAGGAAAGCGATAATTACTTTACGTTTTGATCCAATCGTAATGCTCATATAGGTTACACTAAGTTCAATTGGATACGTCGAAACACGTCTTTTCATAAATTTAATTAACGCATCACATAATGTAGGGACTAATCTATTCGATGTTTGCGATGTACCCGTGCCGCAACGCGCGCGAGACTTATAACTAGTTATAAGTTTACCGAACACTCTCTAATTATTCAACCTTGTATGCTTATGTTCGTTCAATCAAGTTTGATGGCATTTATCTTTAAAGGCATGAGTGACTAGGTTATTCAATCACCTGGAGAAGATAAACCCATGATGACCTTTTGATTTCTTTTCTATGGACAACCATTTAGTGTCTTTAAAATGACTTCAAATAAATGATTTTCTATATAGAAAGTGAATTTTCCGAAACACTTAAGATAATCCATTAACTTTGTGTTTGTTGGTTCAAGATTCATATTTCTATGTAGTTTAAAAACATGTTAATTTTCTGGAAGAGGGTTAGAAGTAATGGGTTAGACTTTGGGTCTTGCATGCAGAGGTTATATTCATTTAATATTTTATTTCCAACATTGTAATGGTTGTAATGTGATAATGATTGTGGCAACTTTCCAATATTTTTATAGGTCGTAATGCCTATAACTAGGGTCCTTCCATTTTATGGCATTAACACACATATTTCTCTTTCTTCATATAACGACTTTAGGTGGTTGTCATGTGGTCAGTGTTTGTCGCAACTTTTTGAAGAGACGTACAATTTGGTAACCTTAATCGAAGCCATTTCTATTTTTGAATAGTGATTGGTTCAAAGTCCATATTAAAGGTGTTAATCATGATATTAAGGAGGAATCAAACACAAGTGATTCTTTCTTGTGATTTTTTTTCAAACCTTTATCTTTTGTTTTGGTGATTTTATAATTTTTAACAGTGAAACCATAAAAAAAACAACTCTCTTCTTAGTTTGACTAGATGTTGATCGCATCCTGATACTAAAAGCCCTTGTATCTTTGGACGATCTCGGTATCCTACCATCGCTATGCTACACCAACGATGGGTGAACTTGCCTTGACGTGTCATAGTGAGTGATCGTATCGTATCGTAATTGTAAATTTAAAGCTTGAGAACAAGTAAAAATAGCAAGAAAAATATATACTCATGCGACCATGTCAAGTTTTTGGCGGCATTTTTTGGGATACAATGATTTTAGGAAAGCTAAAGTTGGAGGCCTAGTCATTTTATATTTTGTTGCTTCATATAGATCGAACAACATACTGAACGCATCACACTCGATTCATTGACGTGTAGATTTGAGAGCGGTGGAATTAATCATACCAGATCGAAGATTGATGAAACAAATTCCAATGATAATAATCACAAATTACAATACCAATAAAGTTTAGCCCTTGTATCTTTGGACGATCTCGGTATCCTACCATCGCTATGCTACACCAACGATGGGTGAACTTGCCTTGACGTGTCATAGTGAGTGATCGTATCGTATCGTAATTGTAAATTTAAAGCTTGAGAACAAGTAAAAATAGCAAGAAAAATATATACTCATGCGACCATGTCAAGTTTTTGGCGGCATTTTTTGGGATACAATGATTTTAGGAAAGCTAAAGTTGGAGGCCTAGTCATTTTATATTTTGTTGCTTCATATAGATCGAACAACATACTGAACGCATCACACTCGATTCATTGACGTGTAGATTTGAGAGCGGTGGAATCAATCATACCAGATCGAAGATTGATGAAACAAATTCCAATGATAATAATCACAAATTACAATACCAATAAAGTTTACCTCTTCAATAAAGCTCAATGTCCAACCCTAGGTGTGTTCCACTATGGTTGACGACTCACACCAATTCTCTCCACTACAAATGAACCCTAACAATCCTATTTATAGTCAGACATGCAACTTTTGTAAGTCATCTAGCCGCCTCTAGGAACTTACATGTGATACTAACACATACACTCTTAGTTTCTCTTATAGTTGTTGAAGCAAAACTAGCTTACACACCATAGTGTTGCATAACATATTAATTTCACTTACAATCTTCAATCATAAAGCTTGCATCAACAAACTCTCCCTTAAGTTTTTGACTTTATCTTGTACCTTCACGAATCGATTGCTAACCGAAAGTTTTACATTTAAGATCTCCATCATAATGTAAGCTCCTCCTGATTAATTTGAGTTCCAATTTAACTAGCATTCCCCTTCTTGATAAGCTTTACCTGGTTAGTCAGGCATCTCTAATATAATCAGCATATGATAAAGGTTAATTCCTCCTAATTTACCACCTCATGTGCATAACTAGATTGTCTATATGTTCTGCTACTCTAATATCACTTATAGGTCCCAATTAGTATCCGGTTCTATTAATAAGGATCAAACACAAATGTATGCATGTGGAGTGTAACGCCCCACTTTTTTGTAAGTTTCCTTGATTAGAAAGCTTGTCTTATAATTCTATTTTTGGAAGTTTGTTCCTCTTTTAATCGTATTTCGTTTTATCATTGCAAAAACCGAGACTTCAATTGTAATAAAACCCATTGTTTTATCCCAAAATATACCTTATGTATTCGTTACACTTGTACGTCTTGATTCGTTATACGTTTGATACCTTGTTCTTGATTCTTGTAAACATAAAATAAACTTTCGAATACATATCATACAAACGAAATTTATACGTTTCCACGCATGTTTATACGTCTTTGATACTTACAAATACTTATCTTTACTTATTCACACTTGTTCATGTACTAAAATTAAAAAAAATCCCTTATAATATGCCTTTTATACTTAAAACACCTCAAAACACATCAAGCTTGAAACATAAGGGACTAAAGTTGTCAAAAAGCAAACAAAACCCACAAATAACCTGGCTCGCGGCCCGCGACCGGCCAGGTCCCCTCTCTCGCGCCCCGCCAGAGAGCTGGATCCGCAGAATGTCGCTGGCAGCTCGTGTATTGGCCAATTTTGTGTTAGTTTCTTGCATTTAATACACCTAAACTAACCCTAATCCTCTCCTATTTAACCCACTTCATTCCCACACTTTTTCCACTTTGCAAACACACTAATCTCACTCTCTAAACACTCTAAATCAGTTGAGAAATCAGAATCAAGGCAAAAACATCTAAGTTGCAAAAGTGAGTTAAATCTCACCTTTCTTCCATCTTTTTCACTTCTTCTTCTCTACAAAGTGTGGAACGCCTCTAGGATTGTTTTCACAAGGTTTTCCATGAAAAACCAAGGTGAAACATCACCAGAATGAGGTCCAACTTTCTTTTTTGGAATAAAACTTATTAAAACCTACTTTAAACTTATGTTTATTCATACAAACCTATGTCCTTATGCTCCTAATGAAATCTATGATTAGTAAGCTTAAAAACAAGGTTGTTACATACGATTCGGAGGTGTTTTATCACTTCAAACTTTCTGTTTTGCAAGGGTTTTAACCCACAAGTGCTGTATCCACCAAGGTTGTTCTTGAAACAAGACTTGTGTAGGGTGTGTGTGATTATTTGGAAGCCTTGGCTTCCTACCTTCAATCCACCACCTCACTTGATGATTTACCCCTTGAGTTAGTTAGTTCCTTTCATTTTCATTTTATTACAATCATGACCATCCTTGTTGTTCTTGTGACAACTTGTGCATTGGAGATTCCACGAAAGAGGTCTTAAAGGAATGATTATCCTTATACCTCCATGCATGACTTATATGAAATCCTTGAAATACTTATTGGACTTATACTTATACTATATACTATATAAAATATATATAAAACATATAAAATATATATAATAACCGAACCCTTGATGATAATCAAATGATTATTCGTTACGGTACTAAGTTACATCATCTAAGTACTTAACTTCTCGTTACAATTCTAATGGGAATCTTAACCCATGAAATCATTCTAACCCCTACGGTTTTATAGTGTCAAAAACAAGTATTAAGTCAAGATGATTATTTTCTCGTATACATACTTTTGTGTATTTAAATTCCTAATCCCGAGTCTAAACATCCCTCAAATTCCAATTCGAGCATATTCATTCCCCTAATTTCAACACACTCGTCACTCTTGGATAATCGGAAAGCATATGCAATTTTGTGGGTATACTTGTGTCACAACCCCGACCCCACCCGGGGAGCGGGTGCCGTGAACCAGTCAAGTGGTACCGGTGTTTATTAATTACGCAGCGGAAAATTTTCAGCAGGATCGTAGTTAGGAAATAATTTCAGAGTTTATAAAACACCAACTTTTATATTGAACAAATGGGATAACACCCATATTTCATTTATAATGTATTTATAAGGATAAACCCTAATTTCTGAAAACATGAATTTCTTCTTTTATTTAGGTAATTTATAGCCACTTTATTTAAGCCTTCGGTGCTCCATAGCTGGCTTTTAATAGCTTCACATCAAGTTACCTGAAACGCGTTTTAAAAATATTTTATCAGCAAGAAATACTGGCGAATACATTCCATTTTATAAAAACATATTGTTATAACTTCACATTATTAAGAGCGATTACAATGTTTATATCTAACCAAAAACTCCAAGTACTTGTCACTCGACGGATCTGTGAGTATGGTCATATCACACATTGGCTACATGTGTCCAATTGTGAAGGTTATCAAGTAGTGTATACAAAACCCCATAATACCGGTAGTATTTTGTAGAATACAAAGACTTCATCAATGTAAGTATAACTGAAAAACATTTGAGATTTTGTAAACAATTTGGTAGAAAAAGAGAATGACTCACAAACTGTGAGAACAAGAGAAATGACTCATTTTGTAAAGTTAGGTTTTTTTACAGGCTTCTTGGTGATATTTTCTGATTATTTTCTTGAGTTCCTATTAAAATATACAATGCACGCGCGTTAGTATAATAACCCAATTTCAACTTATCAATACATCCGAGGCAAAGCCCCAACGTACTTAGTCAGGCAGAGCCTTGACATGCATTACTAGGTTCAAGATCAATCGGACAGGGTATCGAATTTAGTGATCGGAAGTTAAAATACTTACAACGGGGCAGAGCTTCGTGATTTAGGGGGTATTTTGGGTATAATTTTCGTATAATATAGACTGAGAGAGAAAGAGAAGTTTGAACGAATTGAAAATGCAGACTGCACGTCCAATTTATACAAGTTTTAGGGGTCTCTCGCGCCCCGCGACCCCCTCCCCTTATTTCTTTCGCAGCCAGCGAGGGCACCCTAGCTACGGCTAGGGTTGCTGGGTGGCCCCATAGGTTTGACGCGTGTGACGACACGTGTCACAAAGAGTAACCGGCAAGCATAGGGGTGTCGCGCCCCGCGACCGACCCCACTAAAACCTATCGCGGCCCGCGACAAGGCAAAAATAAATATTTATTTGTTTTTTAATAAACTAAGGTTATACGGGTTTGGTTTCGTATATACGGGGTATTTTTAGAGCGTTTCCGATGGTTCTTATATCCTCCCCATCTTGTTTTAAATCTCGTCCTCGAGATTTGGGCTACGATGTCTCCTTTATGTTATGTCTTTTAGTTAGTAAAAACAGTATCAAGGTAACTGACAAAGAATATGTTCAATTGAATATGAGGGTACCATATAACAATTTAGAAATCAATTCTTTAACTGAATAAGTTCCAGAAATTGATGTTTAAACAAACGAGATAAAATGTTATAATTTCAAAGGTGATTAAGTTTATATGGGTCAAACCAAAAGAGAGTTTTATGATCTAAATCGAATGTTTATAATCTGTGAATGACTTTTAGAATAGAATTCGTTGTCAATGAGAACTTACCTTAGTCATTATTCAAGGAAGGCTTAGAATTTAATAGGCTCTAAATGAAATAGAAGCATGAAGAATGATTTTTCAATTTATCGAATTATGACATAAGAAAAATCAATGTGTTGACATTTATTGAATTGCAAGGATACACTGAAAATACAATAGAGTTTTAGTGTATCATTGTCTTTAATACATAATTGCATCAAGACTACTTTAAATGATGAGTCAAACGAAAGACGTACGTAGTTTTGCAACCTTGTTATGTTTTAACGCACGAGTGATTGTTAGAACACATTAAATATACCATTCCATAGTTTCTCTCTTTTTTGAGGTTCTCCATTAAACACCTCTCTCTCTATATATATATATATATATATATATACAATAGAGTTTTAGTGTATCATTGTCTTTAATACATAATTGCATCAAGACTACTTTAAATGATGAGTCAAACGAAAGACGTACGTAGTTTTGCAACCTTGTTATGTTTTAACGCACGAGTGATTGTTAGAACACATTAAATATACCATTCCATAGTTTCTCTCTTTTTTGAGGTTCTCCATTAAACACCTCTCTCTCTCTCTCTATATATATATATATAGGGTAAGGTTATTGTAAAAAAGACCAAAAGTGTGAGAAAGGTAAGAAAGAATCTCAGCCATTAGATCTAAATTAATTGAAAAGGGTAAACAAGTAATTTTATCATTAATTCAATTAATTAAAAACTTCCCATAACCGCCACCTTAATTATAGAAAGTATATAACACCATTCAGCAAGTATATAACACCATTCAGCAAGTATATATACCATTCAGCAAGTATATAACACCATTCAGTAAGTATATAAACCATTCAGCAAGTATATAACACCATTCAGCAAGTATATAACACCATTCATTGACTAAACATCTGATCGAAACATATTTTTTTTCTCTATATAAGTATAGCAATATGGTACTCATATTAAAGATAAAAAACGCTCGTTATTATGGTGTAATTTTTTTTTTAAAGTTGCGTATAAAAAGTTATTGACGTTTAAAAAAGACGGGGGGAAGTTACATGTGCATTACCTAATTTCTAGTGGGTTTAAAAGACTATATTGCCCCTAGATATTTCAAATCAGTCCAAATTAATGAAAATATTTTACAATTTGGTCCCTATTGATCTCAACCATTAGATCAAAAGATCTAATGGCTGAGATTCTTTCTTACCCTTCTCACACTTTAGGCCTTTTTTACAGGATCCTCTACATATATATATATATATATATCGGGGATGATTATCTTGAGAACGCTAAATATTGCGAGAACCGTGAGAACGAATGGAAAAACCAATTTTTTTAATACAAACCTCATTGTAATTAAGATATAACATCAAAAAAAAAAAAGAATTTACAATATCAAATAATTCATTTATTCTCTCAAAATAACTCTTTTTAGATTTTTTTACACTTGTGTAAACATAACAGATTTACACATGTGTAAATGGCAAATTTACACATGTGTAAATTTTCTTTATTTACGAATTCACGTAAATTTAAACGTGTAAATTAAATTTCTAACATTGTATTCAAGTAATAATGATAAGTGTATAATTTTTTTTTGAATTTGAATTGTTTTTGACAAAGTTTTGCGATTTTTTCATTTGTTCTCACGGTTCTCACAATATTTAGTGTTCTCATTTGAACCTTCTCCTATATATATATATATATATATATATATATATATATATATTTATGACATGCACCATATATATTAAAATCACTACACATGTAAGAATATGGAGAAAATACCACAATGTATGTACTTTGAAAAACCAAAATTTTCAAAGATAAGAAAATATCAGAGAGTCGTGTCCTTCAAAACAAAAATTCTTTTCCTGAAATTTCCTAAAATTGTGGTACGGCTATACACGGCAGAGCTTAGTGGGAACCGGGGGTGTGCCCCCCACCCCTCTAAATGGTTCGTTTAGAAGTGTAAAATTTCGATTTTTCGTCCGAGAATTATATATTGGATCGCTACCCCAATTATATTGACTAAATATTTATACAATATATAAATTGGGTCTAATGACTTTTCGCTCCCTCGAAACTTTTGGTCAAACTCCACTACTGTACATAGTCATATACACTACTAATTTCCAAACTTGGCTTCTCATTTTATGAGTGAATTGCAAGTTTTGTCCTTTATCTTTATACCATTTTGCAGGCGGTGTCCTTTATGTTTAAAATTGACGAGTTTTGTACTTTATATTTTAAAATCCTACATGTTGTATCCTTTAGACCTAACCCAGTTTGTTTTTTCAGTTAAATCTGATCATGTGAGTTGCACACGAGGGCAAATCAGTCATTTCGTCAATCCTTCTTATTTTCCCCAATTTATACCCACCAAAACCTAACCCTTTTTCACTTTTCTCATTACTTTCAGCATCAACCAGAATATAGACGGAGATGAAGTGGGTTTTTAACCGGTGATGAATTCTTATTTCCACCATCACCATCTAGTACACGAGGAGGATGAATAAAGGCAGCGACGGTGACAACTTGCGGTGGTGTGAATGTAGTGGTGTTTAGGAGGCGGAGGCGATTGGTGTTTTGGCAACTGGCAGCGACGGAGACAACTGGCGGTGGTGTTGAGGAGGACGTCTGCTGGTGGTGAATTTGGTGGTTACAGCAGATCGGAGAGATAGCTAAGAGAAAGGGAAAGAAAATGGGGAGGGAGGGACTGTGTAAAGTTTTGAGCAAACAAATTTCATTTTTTGGGTTTCAAGATAGAGGTATCCATTGTTTTGTTTCTGGGTTATCTGTGTTTCAAGAGAGAGAGAAAGAGATGCATTGTATCAAGTAAAAAGTTTTGTTTTTGGGTGGTTTGTGTTTGTTCACAGTTTTGTTAATGATTTTGAATTCTTATACCAATCAGAATTTTTATAGTCTTGTGGGTTTATCGGTCTGGGGTGGTAGCCGGTAGGAGGTGTGACGGTGGTGGACGGTGAGAACAGTGGTGGCGTTATTAATGTTGAGAGTGGTGGTTGGTGGCGGTTAATGGTGGTGGTGCACAGAGGTAGAGAGAGGGGTAGTAATGTACATATACGTATATTATTTATCTACATAATATATTATACTATATTAATTTTTATATTTAATTTTATTTTATTGTTAATTTAAATATTTATATATACAGGTAAAAAGACAAAATTATCCTTATGTGACTAGATTTAACTGAAAAAACAAACTGGGTTAGGCCTAAAGGATAAAACGTATAAGATTTTAAAACATAAAGTACAAAACTTATCAATTTTAAACATAAAGGACATCGTCTGTAAAATAGTATAAAGATAAAAGACAAAACTTGCAATTCACTCTCATTTTATTATAGTAACACAAATTTGTACAAAACATCACATGGCCATGTTCTACATTAAATTTCCATAAAATTTGGGTTATCCACCCAACAACTCATAAACTTTATATGTATTTCATCATGAATTTCTTTATGTAAATATCGTTATTAATTAACCTTCAATAATACCTTTAACTTTTGTTTCATATTTTTCACAATGCTACAATATTGAACCTTAAGTTGATTGGTCTACATTTTTCCCTCAAGCATCATAAATATAGTATATATTATACTGTAACATCTAACTTGAAGTAGTATGGTGAATGAAAGTAGAAATTGGATCATTTGATACTTCATGGTTTAGAAAGGTCGAATCCGTGTTTATTTTAAGCTTTTTATAAATTTGAGCTTGAAAAAGTATGTTTATCATGTTATTTTTGGAAGAGAGAACTTGAGGCAATGAATATAACATATACTAGTATTAAGCCCCCGCGTTGCGGTGGGGGCGTAAAACCGTGACAAATAACACCAAGACCACAGCACCGCTAGCGACCATCAACACTGAAGTTGCGACGTGTTAATGCAGAGAAATTAGACCGAAACATAAAACATAGAAAATAATAACTAAGTCGATTTAGGACCCGTGCGTCACGATGAACCTATCAAACGGGAAAAAATAGACCATAAAAACGTTGAACCACACACGCATGTTGCATAATGTTAACTCGCAAAATTTAGAACGAAGCGTAAAACAAAACGTAAAAATGTTGAACCACACATGAACGTTACGTCGTGTTAACTCGCAAAATTTAGAACAAAACGTATAACGATTTTTTGTGAAATATGAAAAGTATAGGGTACTAAAGTTGAAAGTAAAAAAGTTCCTAGGTTAAATTGACAAATATAAAAAGCTTTGGGGTTAAAAGTAAAAAAACCCAAATAATTTTAAGTTAAAAGTGTAATTATATCAAATTTTTTTTTGAAAATCTCCCTAAATATGAGTACAACTACTCTATGCATCAACATGTTGATAATTTATAATGGATACATTGTTTTTCACCTAAGTCGTACACCCGGTTAACTTACATGTTGATCCTCACAGGTTTTAAATTTGCCCGATTTATACATTTCTTATTTCGGTTTCACCAACCTCACACGTTTTCATTATTTAAAAAGACCGTTATTTTGTTTGTATTTTTCTAAATTTAAGAGTTGGGATTCTCATTTGCATTTTCTTCTTTTATCTTTTATGATAACACATATTAAGAATTTCAAATATGAAACCAAGTTTTACTAATTTAAGCCGTGTAATACACAAAATTCTAACCTAGCTAGTAGATGAATAAAAAAAAGTAAACTATACCTTTAATGTTTATTATAATAAAAACTTATTACATAATTAAATATTATATTATGCTATAGCATAACATGATAATCATAGTATTATTAATATGGTATTAGTAGTAACGTTATTCTTATATATTTATAGTATTATCATCAACTTTTGATCTTCGATAGATTTCAAACATTAATCCACTTTGCATATCATCAAATTCTTTCATAATCGATTTGGGCGGACGGTAAGTTCCTTTCATTTATCCACCAAATAAAAATTAAGAATTAGAATAAGATATCATATATTAATTTGATATTTATATTTATTTACGAATATCAAGAGTAAAAAATAAGGATTAGAATTAGATATCACATATTAAATTGATATTTATATTTATTTATGAATGTTTTTAATAAATTAAGGAGAGATTACCATGTGGCATTAATTGGAGTCTTTTATTATAAGTTAGATTAATGAATTCGTTAGTTTTTATTTCATCTATCGCTATTATTATTATTATTAGTATCACCACCACCACCACCATTATTTCTATTATTATTATTATTAATGAATTCGTTAGTTTTTATTTCATCTATCTTTGTTATTATTATTCAAAGAATATTTAGTTATTAATTGGTATTTTAAGAACATTAATTTGAAAGTAACGAATGTACCAAATAATTATACACTGAAAATAGGAAGATGTTATTAACTATATCAAATCACATCCATTCAAGTCCCGTTTACATCATCCTTGTTGTTAACTATATAAGACAACGATCACAAAGCAAAATTCAAAACTAAAAGGTCGTTGATTTTTAAGATGAATAAAACAAATATGTTTTAGTCGAAGACTAATGATCGATTTGATATCTATTAATGTCACAAAGCATCAAAATAATCTAATAAAAGTGTTTTTTTTTTTTAATTGTGAGAATTTGCTACCCATTTTTTTAATAAAAAAAAAAATCAATTGATAGAGCATTCGAAGGTAAGAGCATCTCTCAGAAAACTTAAGGGTTTAACATTTTGTAATCATTTTAAGGCCGCCCGTAGTGGGGCATTATATCACGGTAAAAGAGTGCATGGCGTCCCATAGCGCCGTCCAACACTACTACGACGGGCGCTATGGGGTTAAATTTTGTGTTTCCGTGATGTACATAGCGGCGTGAGGGGGGTGTTGGTTTCAAAATTTGGCCGATAACCCCCATCTCTCTAGGGTTTTGTTATCTTCTTCATCTCCATTTCATACCTACCAACACACACGTTATCTTCATCTCCATTCGGTAAACAGAGTAAATACATTTATACAATCCACTTTTCAATCAGTCAGATACTAATTTTGCTTTTATTGTTCGAATGTAGACAATAGTAGCTGCTCAGATGACCACCGCCACATCGTCACGTGGTTTTCTGCCTCCCTTTGAAGGTCTCCGGCCGGTAACAATGAAGGCTTCGTCATTTAGAGCGAGTGGTGGTTTGACTCGGCAATAAGTTTTGGTGAGGTTAAGTTTTGTTACGGTGTTTGGTTTTAGGCGTTTTGAATCGGTTTAATGTATTGGTTTTTTAATTGACTAATGATTTTTTTTTTTTGGAATGGTGAACTTCATTAAAAAAACAGACACCGACCCAAAACCGGGCCGGCCACAACACAAACCCACTACATAATTACAAATTTACACCAATTATCCCAAGATATACTTCTATACTTAGACCTATTTGAATACCAAAGAAAGCCTAAAGCTTTAATCTCGCTAATAATATTCTCAATCCTAGCCATCTTCCCCGCAAACTTCAACTCGTTTCTCGATTTCCAAATGCTCCAGCATCCAATAATTATTATTCCTTGAATAACTTCTTTCCTTTGATTCGACAGACCCGAATGAAAATGAATCTCAAGAAGGTCCTTGAAAGAAAAAGCAAAAAAACTAATGATAACTTATGACTAATGATGAGGTATGGGTTTTATGACTACAGGTCTAATAGATAACTTATGTATATATGTCTAACATTGAAAACCATGTGTCTTGTAAATTTAAAACTAATAATTATTGGATGCTGGAGCATTTGGAAATTAGTGCTTGGGGGAGCTGTGAGCCGGGACCCCAGTTTCATTAGTGCTTTGGCTGCGTGAGACTCCTTGGGGGAGCTGTGAGCCGGGACCCCAGTTTCATTAGTGCTTTGGCTGCGCGGCGAGCTTCCCGGGCAGTGGACCTTATGAGTAGCCTTTCGCAACTCCGAGACCCGCAAAGTGAGCTTCTCCTGCTGCGCTCTTGCATGGGTGTCGCCAAGCTCCTTTTTGGTCTGCGAACTTGTCAACCTGTGTTTGTAAAGGAGGCGGTATCCTTATTCGATAAAGGGCTACGGGGGGCTATAGAGGACATTGTGGTGTGTGGGGGTCCGTTTTTTGGGGATTTTCAGTGGCGGGTTGTTTCTCTGCCCTGTAAGATGGGGGGGCTGGGGCTTCTATCGGCCATGGATGTCTCCATTTACGGTTTTGTTGCCTCGCAAGCTCAATCGTGGGGGCTGCAAGATCACATCTTGCGCGAGAGTGGGGTTGTTGGAATGGATGAGGATTATGACATGGCTCTGGGGGAGTTGCATAGACACCTCCCGGATTTGGATATCGGCAGTTTCGCTAACAGGGACACCGCCCCACCGAAGACCCAGAAGACTTTGGCGAGTGCTCTGTTTTGTCGTATCGCTCAGAATATTGGATCAGATTTATGTACGACCCCTAGTCAGAACGCCGTCCTAGAATGCTTGCGGGGCCCCCACGCCCAAGATTTTCTATCGGTCATCCCCATCGAGGGCTTAGGCCAAAAGATGTCAGCCGTTGAATATCGTGCTATCTTAAAATATCGGCTCATGATTCCTATGTTCCCTGATGATGAGCAATGCCCGATTTGCCGGAAAGCTTGCTTAGACCAATTTGGGGAGCATGCTCTGCACTGTAAAGAACTGCCAGGTTTTAAGTATAGGCACGACTGGGTGCGGGACGTCTTGGGGGACATCCTCAAACGGGCGGGGATCTCGGTGAAGAAAGAAGCCCCCGTAAACTTTTTGACAGATCCGAGGGAAGGAAGATCCACATTGCGCCCCGCGGACGTTTTAGTTTTCGGGTGGGATGCAGGTAAACACGCTTGTGTTGATCTTACCGGGGTTTCCCCCCTTGTAGGCTTTCGGGATACAGGTTTTGTCCCTGGTCAGGCGATTGCAAGGGCGGCAGCAAAGAAAATGGACAAACATGCCAAAGCCTGCGAGGATAATCAACATTCCTTTATCCCTTTTGCCTTTGATACCTTTGGCTCGCTAGCCCCAGAAGCCATCAGATTTCTTGAACGGGTCCAACGGGTTGTTCACAGCAACATTTCGTCTCCTAGAGATCGGGGTTTCGTTTTTACTAGGTTAGGTTTCGCTATTCAAAAGGGGGTAGCGGCGCAGCTTGTTGCCCGCTTACCGGCTATCTTGGTGTAATTTGTTTGACCTTATATATAAAATATTCATTAATTTAAAAAAAAAAAAATGATAACAAACGACGTTCCATAAAAGATGTATTCTATCAATCAAGTCCCAAGTCTTTTTTTTTTCTTGTTACCTTTGTAAGCACATATTTTTTTTATACAAAATACTCATTTTCGTTATATTCGATGACAAAATAATTACATTTAATTGAAATAAATGTCATTACCCAATATTCCAAAATTATGCCGACACCTATCACTCCTCCATCGTTATCACCTTTGGACACGTCTGTTGATTTGAACCCTAAACCACTCGTGTGCCATTATGCCATTAATAGCCTCAAAACTAGGGAAAACAATGAAATAAATTAAAATAGTTATATATGCAATAATTTTTCATGATATATCGGAAAACAACAAACACGGTATTATAAAATATGGAAAGTGCATCCCCTTTTTCATATGTATATACCATATTAGGGTTGTTCACGAGTCAAGCCGAATCAAGCGGACCTTTGCTCGTGTTTGGCTCGTTTACAAAACGAATCGAGCGGACCTTTGCTCGTGTTTGGCTCGTTTACAAAACGAATCGAGCGGACCTTTGCTTGTGTTTGGCTCGTTTACAAACCAAACTGAGCGGAGCAGCTCATTTAAAACCGAGCCTCAAATCAAACGAGCATTTTCCGAGTAGTAAATATTCCGAGCGAGCGTCGAGAGAAGTTCGAGTGATTTGGACAACCGTGTTGCCCGATTTAAAGTTGCTAAGAGAGATAGTGATAATGTCTGGTCTCGGGTTTTTATATCTTTAAAAACAGACATATTTCATGGCATAATATTTTTCTTATCAATAACAATGTTGTGGCCGACGAGGCGTTTATCATATTGCACGAACAATGACTTTGAGAGCTGGAGACGATCGACTTGAGGTAAGAAATGAAACATTGAGGCGATGAGCAGACTGTCATTTATCGGTTTTGGGTTTAACTTTTAGATTTGATATTAATCTTTTTATTGGCGTGATTTGGTTAGTACGTATAGATATAGCTGTAAATTTGTATATAATGGAACAAAATCTAATAGAGTGGTATATATAAAACTATAAATTTAATTTATATTTAAGTATATATGTATGTATGTGTATATATAGGTGTGTATATATGTATACCATATATTTATGTGTATATATGTGTTTATATATGTATGTGTATATATATACTAATTAAAAATAATAATTCGAGCCGAACCGAGCCGAGCGGACCTTTGCTCATGCTTGGCTCGTTTACAAACCGAACCGAGTAGAGCGGCTCGTTTACAACCGAGCGTCAAATCGAATGAGCAATTCCAGAACGAGCGTCTAGTGAGCGACAAGCAGCGAGCAGTTTGATCGGCCCCTATACTATATATATGTCGCAGCCCCCGACCCCCTGCCCCGGAAGGCGGGTGTCGCGAGCACGCAGAGTGGGTGGTATCGGCGTTTATTAATATGGCAGCGGAAAACTTTCATCAGGACTGTAGTTAGGAAATATTTTATCAGAGTTAAAACACCAAGCTGTTTATAATAAACAAATGGGATATAACCCAGGTTTCCATTACAATATGTTTATAGGGATAAACTCTAGTTTATTAAAAATAAAGGCTTCTTTTTATTTATGTAACTTTTATAGCCACTTTTCCAAGCCTTTGGTGCTCTCCAGCTGGCTTATAATAGCTTCACATTAAGTTACCTGAAACGCGTTTTAAAAATTTTTATCAGCAAGAAATACTGGCGAGTGCATCCCAGTTTAATCAAAACAGTTTTATGACTTCACATCTTTACAGTATTGAGGGCATCCCCAATTACATTTGTTTATATCTATCAAATTACCCCTTTCTGGTATTGTCAATCTTGACTTGTGGTCATGCTACTATTCCAATAGTAACGAGTTTCAAGTAATGTATACAAAACCACAACATACAGGTAGTAATTGTAGAATCACAAATACTCAATTACTGTTAAGTGTAATTTAAAACATTTGAGGTTTTGGTAAAACATTTTGACTCACAAAAGTAATTTACAAAAGATGGCAAAAAGCAGATGTACTCACTTGTTTACTTAGGTAAAACTAAAGCTTCCTGGTGTATCACCTGGTTATTATCTATTAAAATTAACAATGCACATGTGTTAGTAAAATAACCCAAATCACATTAACCGTACAACTCTAGAAAGAACTCCAATGACTGAGTCAGGCAGAGCCTTGACATGCATTACGGAGTCCTAGATCAATCAGGTGTAACACGAGACAGAACTCCAACGACTGAGTCAGGCAGAGCCTTGACATGCGTTACGGAGCCCTAGATCGATCGTGTAGGGTAACAAATAGGGTTATAATACTTACAACGAGGCAGAGCTTTGCTTTTTAGGGGTATTATTCCCCGAGAGTTTAGACTATTAGAGATTGAGAGAGAATATCAGAATTTGAACGAGAAACAAATGAGCTCTCGACTCTTATTTATAGGCTGATCCGAAGGCGGCTCACGGCCCACGTAACCCCCTTCAAATGCTCTCGCGGCCCGCGAGGATGTAGACTAGGTCCTAGGGTTGGCCAGTCAGCGAATATAGCTTTGCCATGTGTTGACACGTGGCACCTATGTGTGTCCGGCAAGTCACTGGGCCTCGCGCCCCGCGACAATCAAAGGGGGTCCGGGCCGCGACCCGCAACAATCCCATTTTTTTATTTGATTTTTATAAATATTAAGGTATATAGGGTCCGTTTCTCGCATACAGGGTATATTTTAAGATGTTTAGGGGTGTCTACATGTGTTTTAGGAGGGTTGTTATAATATATCTCTGTGTATATAGTTTTTTTTAATGGCTATTGGATTTAAATAACCTTAACTTTTATTTGTTGGTTGACAATACTTCTAACTAATGCAATGTTCATCAACACTCTCAACTTCTAACTTGCTTTTCTCTTCAACTCTCAAATTAATTAAACTCAAACACAGTAAGTTTTATTGTTGATGTGACCTTTTTGTGATGAGATGGTGTGCTGGTCTGCAAAGTAAAACAATACAATTAATTATAAAACCCACCCCAACCTTTTCTCTCTCTCTCTCTCTCTTAAGTTAACCAGAGAAAACAACCTCAATGGAGACGAAGAAATCGCAAGATACCCACTCGATCAGATCATCGATGGAAACAAATAAACCTCCGGCCGATTCGCCCTCCATTCCCACCATCGAAACTCGTCGAATTCCTGCTGGAAACCACAAACCATATCCAGTCATCCCAACCACCACCTCCTCTCAAACAGGTCTTAGGGTTTAGTGCTACTCAGGCCGCCACCATAGCTCACATTATCAAACCAAGTGTTAGATGTGACAGCTCAGAATTCCAAGGCTCTTTATGCACGTATCATTTCTATTCATGTTCTGTTGTACGTTGTGAACTAGTGATTGTTGGGGGAACCATTGAACATGCTATTGTATACTTGTTATGGTATATCTGAATTAACGTCAAGTGCTCGTAACATATGATGAAAACCGCACTTGGGCCTCGACCCAGCTCCCTTGAGCCGAAGTGAAACACAAGAGGGCTTGGCCCGCTTACTCGAAATCAGCGCACATAAGGTGTGCGTGACTCTCATAACTTCAAAAAGCACAATGTTAGCAAACCCTATTTCTTTCTCCCTTTTACACATCGACGGCAACAAGAGACATCCACCCTTACCCCCTCGGTTGTGATCCGCTCCTCTATTATTCCACTTCATCTTTTACACAAAGTTAGTATTTAATGTGTTGCTTTATAATGCATCTTTCCTGTTTATAGTTATGCTTGTGTGTGAATGCAGGATGTATGTTTGTGGAAATTTCTATGGTTTATGGCTTAATAGAATACACAAGAATTATGTAAGATGTTTGGAATTGCCGATCTTGATCGGATCCGAAGGTGATGATGATGAACTGATGTTGTGTCATAAGCTTGATTGATAAACTAGGATTATGGAATCGACATAAAGCTTTGTAATATGTTAATCATGTGCAAGTAAATGAAAACATGTGGAATAGAAATCATGATTATGTGTTAGAAATCTATGAGAAATAATTATCGAATTCGTTGTTATGTTGGCCGATTTGTCATGGTTATGAGTCTAGATGAAACTGTTAACAACATGATTGGGATTGTGGCACAGGGATGGTTAACGGGTTAATCAGATAAGGATGGGTGTGTATTGATAATTATGGTTAATTATTAATTAATGAAAAGGAAACTGCTATGGGTTTAACTGTGCACCGAATAGATAGGGGATGTGGTTGTCGGTTACAAAATCTTTGGGGTCAACCACACATTTTAATTTCAGTCGCACAAGATAACCAAATCTCACAATTTAACCCAGTCGCACAAGCACACCGAGTCGCACAAGTTGTTGTGGATCGCACAAGGTATAGTCCAATCGCACAAGTCTTTGGACTGGTAATTATTTGGGCCGGGTGTTTGGGTTGGATCGCACAACATGGCTAATCGCACAAGTTGTTGGGCCGCAGCCCAGCATGAATCGCACAACTCGGGTTGATCGCACAACAGGGTGGCAGTCACACAAGCCAGTTGGGCTTTGTGCACTGACGGGCCTTGGGTAGCACTCGGATCGCACAAGGCCATTCGGGTCGCACAAGACGTGTGGGCCTGAATGCCTGGGCCGCACATGGTTTTGTTTAATGATTGGACTGTTATGTGATACGTGTATATGAACTTGCATGTTAGTTGTATGTCATGGAATATGAACTTGTGATATGAACCTGTGAACGTGCTAAACATTTGACATGTATTACTGGATGAGTCGTATGGGGTGCAATGTGATAATTAGGTGAAAGTAGGACATATGTTACTGTTGGATTTCATGAACGACTGTTATAACTCATATGATGATGTGGGTATACTGCTTGTGTAATGTGAATGTGGAATACGTGATACATGTACATATGAAACTGACTATTCTTGGTAACCACGGTAGGGTATGGTTGACCAACTTGGTACGGATAATGTGATGTAACATACCGAGTTATCTAAGGTGAGTTCACTGCACTTTTTCCAAGCATGCATCCCGGGGAGGGATATCGGGTAACGTTCCAAGGAGGAATGCCAGGTTAATGGGATGTTGGTTATTACTCAGTTTCTATCATATAAGACCCCCTACATCTACCGATAGTTGCCGGGAAGGCAACGAGGTATTTAGTTGATAGCGCTATTAGGATTGGCACCCTCACACCGTGCCGGAAAGGACGGGCGTGAACTAATTACCTTGACCACTTGACCAATGCTTTGATAGAGGCATTGGGGTTTGGGCAAACACATCTAGTAGCCACTTACGGTAATCGAGTTAATAACAACATCAAAACAAAACGTTAAATTGTTTTAAACATACAGCTGGTAACTAAACACGTTAACAAAACTTTGAACTCACCAGCGTCGTCTGACACACTTGTCTGCATGCTTGCAGGACTGTAGGGTTATAGCATTTGGAACTTGCTGTCTGGAAGGCTGGAGTGGTCATGGGTCGAGATACATGGAATCGCAATACAAGTCTAATGGTTTTTCGTACACGAGGTTTAGAAACACTTAACAAATGATTTATGCTTCCGCTGTATACAGTGAATGATATATATAATGTTTTGCAATACTTTATGTTAATGAATGAAAGCTTTATTTAAATATATGTATGAGTTCAATGTGATTGGTGGCTAAGATCCTGGTACGTCACACGCCTCACGTGGTTTTCCGCGTGTGGTATTTTGGGGGTGTGACAGGTTAGTTATATCTGATGGTGGAGATGATAGGTGAGGTGGTTGTAGTGATGGAAATGGTAGCAGTTTCATGTTATGGTGACAGTGGGGGCGATGTGTTTTGATTGGTGTTTTGATTTGGGGATGGTGGTGGGGTGGGTGGTGGCCGGTTGTTGGGTTATGTAAGATCTTCTAATGATAAAAGCCAAAACCCAAGGAAATCATCTTCTCTTCCTGATGAAATAAGTTGAAGTACAATTTCAGTTTAGAAGTTTCCCCCCTTGAAAGCTTTACAAACAACCACCAAAAGTGTTGGAACAGAATTGCTGCCTCAAAGTATAGAAGAACAGAAGTACAAGTGTTGGATTGTCAATATGTTAGTCAACTAGTAAACAGCTAAGTCAACAAAAGTGAAAACTGAAGATCAGAAGACCAAGTCAGCAAGTCAATAGTAGACCAGAAGTACTAGATTCCTAAAAGTGCTGGAATCCTACAGCAGTTTAGGAATCCAGGTGTTATCTCTTCTTTATTATAGCAGTAGTTTATTGTAATAGTACCTTTTGTAACTATCCAGCAATTTTGTTAACTGTTGGCAGTTACACCATTATTTTGGTTGTTTAGGGTCGATTTCATGGTGACGTCATCAGCAGTTCTGTCCTCCTATATATAGTACATGTCTGTCATTGTATTTTTTTAACACTTAGAGCCATAAGTCATAAGAACTAAGTGGGGAGAGAGAGAGAGAGAGAGAGAGAGAGGGTGTCTAGTGAGGGGGAGTACATTCTGTACTGTAATTGTATTGTAAACATTTGAATTGAATGAAATCTTTATGGAATCATTCCCAAATCCAACTGTGTTGATGATGATGTGTTTGTAATTGAATTTTCATATCTATTCCACTATTTAATAAAAAACACACACTTCACTCTCTCAGATCCAATAATTGGTATAAGAGCATGTTACACTGAATTGATTTCACCGTTAATTCAGATGATAAACTAGCTCATATTGATAACTGATTGAGTGATCTAAGGACCTGAGAAGAATTAGACCAGTCAAAACACTAAATTGTTTTGATATTCTGTTTTCTGAGAAAAACTCAATTATTCATGGAGATGTCAATCACTCATGGTCCTCACAATACCGGATCGACAAACAAGCCTCCGATGCCCGTTCATCACGAATTCAAGATAAGGCAACGAAGGATGGGTTACCACTTATCCCAGCAGAATACAGGTTACTTGAGATCTGTGGTATATGGCCCTCATGTTCCCTCTATACCGAGTAGCGAAAGACAAGATGTCAATATTCCTAAAAACCCACCGATTACTCCGAGCAGGATTTCAAAAAGTTGGAGCTCGATGCTAAGGAATTCAGCGTATTGGCCATGGCCTTACCCAACAAAATCTATGCTAGATTGCTCCATTGTGAGAATGCCAAAGAGTTGTGGGATGTTTTGAATGAACAATTTGGTGGTTCAGATGAGGTATAAGAGAATAATAGAGAAATCCTATATTAGCAGTATGAAACATTTACCCATATCAAGGGAGAATCTCTGACTCAATAGTTTAAGCGATTTAACTTCCTGATCAATGAGCTAAGGATTGTAGATCAAACTTATACAAATTATTCTTTGAGTCACAGATTTTAGAGATCTCTTTCTGATAAGTGGGATACAACGACATATGTGTTGAGAAACTTTGTTGATTTAAAAAGATATAACTCTGACACAACTTCATGGCAAACTCCTCACTTATGAGAGAGAGATTGACCAGAAATAGAAGTTGATGTCTTTGGGAAAAACTACTGATGATTACACATATGGTGACATAACCCTGATGAGTCAAGATGAGTCATCATCATCCAACAATGTAAATAAATTGGGTTATGATCACTCTATTGATATAACTACTGGTTTCAGTTCTCAATTTATCACATCACATGTTAGAAACTAGAACTTTGCATTGATGATGAATGATCAAAAGCCTATGGATCCAATTGACCAAGAAGAGTTTGACGTACTTGACCAACTTGCACTTTTAAGTATCAAAACAAACAAGTTTTACAATAAAATTGGTAGGAGGTTTCCTAGATTGGAAGGAAGAGGGAAATTTGAAAGTGATAAATCAAGGGTAGAGTGCTATAAGTATCATAGACTAGGGTATTTTACCAGAGAATTCATGAATCCCACTCTTGATCCCGCTTCCTTTGTCACATATCCCAGTTCACCAAGTCAATCAAATTCTCAAAACTCACAACAAAGACTTTCCCAAATTACCCCTCAGCCGAAAACACTAACTACAACCCTTTTTCTCACATACCCATAACAACACCTGATGAGTTTGCCTATTCACCAAGTCAAAATCAATATTCACAAGCCATGATGTCACATGTTCCATCACAGGCATTCATATCTACACAATCTGTGTTATAGACACATGCACCAGTAGTTTCTAAAACTATTGGTTGCCCTGCACGAGACTCAAGTTACCAAAGTTTCTTCACTCTAAACTTTGTAAACTGGAGAAGTATGTCTGATGATGTAGCCAATGGTAATCTTGCTATGTTTGCAACAAATTTCAAGCAACGTGCAATCACAGATGACTCACATATAAAATTCCATAAAGAACTGTTTGTAAACCCTGTTCATGTCTACAAATCTGGCACTTCTTTCCATAAATGAAATCAACAAAAATAGATTCTCTCACTTTGAAAGCCTATGGTATGTTGATAGTGGGGGATCTAAACACATGACAGGTTGTAAGAATATTCTTTCTCACTTTAGATCCCATGGTGGATCAGATATATCCTTTGGAAATGACTCTAAAGGAATAATCTTAGGGTCTCGTGAGGTAAATGCTAGAAAACTAAAATTTGAAAATGTTAACCTTGTTGATAAGTTGAAATTAAACCTTCTGAGTGTATCACAGATGTGTGATAAAGGATATGGCACATTCTTCGCTAAAAACTCTTGTAAAATTGTTGGCACTGAACTTGTGAAGAAGATTGAATGTCTAATTGCCAATAATGCTCAACTTGTGGCCAACAGAAGTGGAAATTTATATGTAGTTGATATGCTATAAAAACAACCCCATTCCACAGAGTGATGTCTATTTTCCCAGGCATCTCCAAAAGAAACTGAATTGTGGCATAGGAGGTTAGGTCATATCACCTTACAAACAAGAAATGATGCATCTAAGCAAGGACTTGTTAGGGGACTTCCTAAGAAAGAGTTCAAATGTGATCAACATTGTATCTCTTCTCTTAAAGGAAAACAACATAAAGTCTCCTTCAAGTCCATTGAAGAATCCAAAACCACTGGATGTCTTCATCTTGATCTATTTGTGCTAGATAAGATAATGGGTCTGGCCAAGAAGAAATATTGTTTATTCATTGTTGATGACTATTCAAGATTCACTTAGACTTATTTCTTACACTCCAAAGATGAAATTGCTGGGATCATAAAGAACTCATTGTGATGGCAGAAAAACAATATGGTCTTCCTATTAGAATTCTCAAAAGTGACAATGGACTAAATTCAGAAATTACACACTGAACACATTTTGTGAATCTAAAGGAAGTGTGAGACAATTCATGTGACAACTCGTATTTCAAACCCATCTTTGTACTTTGATGTAACGTATGTGGACCTTATGTGATTAGGTGAACTTTAATGATTAATGAAATGTTATGTGAATATGTGTTGTGCTTGTATGTATGTATTAGGATCACACGAAATAAACCGATCGCACAACAGCAACCCGAACGCACAAGCCTTTGGGCTGTGGTTCCTTAACACTCTCGGCCCACACCCCTTTTGTGAGTGAACCGAATGGGCAGCCCATTAGGAGGGTTCGGCCCACTCCCTTGTGTCGCATAACTCATGAGAGGAGTGTATACTCCTCATTTGTTGCAAATCTCATAACACACACCAAACCCTAATATCTCTCTCTCTCCCTCACGAACTCGACGGCAGCCACACCCCTCATTTCCATCGAAGATTTCTTGGATTCAGATCATCCTTGTGTTATATCGGTTAGTGTTTTAATCATTTAATTGCATAATAGATGATGTGTTGGCCTACATTATGATCTAGGGAGGTTATGTGTTTGATTATGATTTATGTTCATGAACTCGGCTCACATGTGTAATTGATAATGTTCATATAACTTGGAATTTGCATGATAATGATCAAGAACCGATTGTATATTACTCGGCTGTGATGTGTTATGTTAGACGATTTGTTGTGTTGTTGTGAGAGAATGCAAACTGGTAATTCAAGAACATGAACTATGTTAATATGTTTAACTGTGATGATTATTATTCACGTGTTATTCATAGTTAGGGTTCATGAGAAATCGGTTAGAATATGCTTGTTTGATCGATGATTTGCATGATCTAAAACTGTTAATTGTGTTGATTGATTGTGTGTAAAGAAGGAAACTGTTGAATGATATAACTAAATAGCATAAGTTTCGGATATTTAAACTAGTCGCACAAGCTGGTCGGTCGCACAAGATCAGATTATACAAGTTCTGATCTGATCGCACAAGAGCTGATCGCACAAGCTAGGTACAACAAAGCAAGGCACACAGTACTGCTAGGTTATGCATGATCGCACAAGATTTGTGGATCGCACAAGATAGTGTCGATCGCACAAGTCTTGGGCCTTACACAATGTTTGGACTTAACATATTATGGGAACGAATGGCCCAAAATCCAGTCGCACAAGATACCAGTAGTCGCACAAGATACCAGTAGTCTCACAAGACTATTGGATTGCACAAGTTACTTTTCTACTTACAGTTTGGGCCGTGTACATGTTGGGTTTGTTTATTGGGCCGGGTTGGTTTCCAATCGCACAACCCATTGTGGATCGTACAAGTTATGCTGATCGCACAATAGGTTGGGCCGCCTGTTTATTGGGCTTTATCTTTCGGGTCGCACAAGTTTGGACATGATGAGTACTTGACTGCTACTGTTAATGTGTTAACATGTATTATGTGTTTGCCATGATCAATTCGTATCCATAACCAGTTAACTTATGTGTAAACATACGTGCTTTACTTGAACCTAGACCTGACTTGTATGGTAACCATGTTAGGACGTGGATGACCACTTATAGCTCAAGTAACCTTTTCGTGTATCTGCCGAGCTAATCTAAGGTGAGTTCACACTTTCTACAAAGCATGGGATTCCCAGGGGTTGGGAATGGGTTAAGGAATATGGATTCCTCGTCCTTCTTGGGTAGGACAGTACAGGTTCAGGAATATAATTCCTCGTCCTCTTGGACAGTTTAAATTTCACTAGACCAAAACTCTATCACGAAGTCCCTCCTTTTATATCGACTTAATCGTCGGGCCAATGGCGAGCGGGTCATTAGTTAGATAGCGCTATTTAGGTCTGACAAGCCTCACGCCATGCCGCAGAGGACGGGCGTGAACTAATGGATCTGGGCACGTCAATGATGATAGACATTGACGCTAAGGGCACATAAACATGACTAAAGTCAGTGGTCGATATGGTAACGAGTCTAGTAGTATAAACATGGGGTAGCCCCCACGGCCAGAGAGCCAGATAATTAAACATGGGGTAGCCCCCACGGTTGGATTGCCAGAGTAAACGGGAATAAACAAAACACGTTTTCAACTATGGGGTAACCCCCACGGCCAGGATGCCAGTTAAAGGAAACTGTTTTTGGAACAACTTAAAACAAACACCCAACTGTGAACTCGCTCAACTTTGTTGTTGACTCGTTACTACATGCTTTGCATGTCACTAGGTTTAGCAGGAGCTTGCATGGGGAAGAGTCGTTGTGGAGCATGGACATTGAGTGTTCATGATGAACTTAAACACTTTTACTTTATGATTTGGGTTTTGAACTGATTGCTTCCGCTGATAACTTAGACTTATTAAATTGTTTTAGACACCAATTATATTGTGTGGTTGAACTTTTAATTGCTTTACTTTATGGTTCAATATGATTGGTGGCTTGATCCTGGTCAGTCACGCCTCCAAGCGGTGATACTCCGTAGGTGGATTTTGGGGGTGTGACAATTCAGTGTGCCCAGGTCTTCTCAGCAAAATGGTGCGGTAGAAAGAGAGAACAGAACTCTAACTGAAGCTGCAAGATCCATGCTTGCTGATTTTGGTTTACCACTCTCCTTCTGGGAAGAAGCAGTAAATACTACTGGGTATGTATAAAAGAGGGTTCTAATCAATCAAAGACATCAAAAGACTGCTTATGAAGTGCTCTACAAGATCAATCCATTAATTTCCTTCGTCAGAGTATTTGGGTGTCCATGTTTTTATCCTGAATTTGAAAGATTCAATATCAAAATTTGCTGCCAAGGTTGACTGTGTGTTGATGCATTTTTAGTGTCTGTAACTAGTCTTGTACTTAATGATGTATTTTGTACGGTCTTTAATGTTTATCAAGTATGTATTTGATGTCGACCAAGTCGCATATCCTCCTATTCACTTGTGTCTGACTTGTTTGTCTCCGTTTAATATGTAATGCTATTCGAACAATGCATGTTGCATACAAAGGGTAGAATGGTCATTATAAGTTGTTTATATGTTGCTGTTGTTGCTGTCTGTTTCAAGAAACAACCACAACAGTTGCAGACCTCGACGAAACAGGTATGTTTCGTCGGAACACATCATGACGAAACAGACCAATGTCCTTTACTTCTGTTTCGCCGACATTCATGACGAATCACATTTGATTCGTCGTGTATTGGGCTGCTTCAAGCCCAATGTTTGGCCCATATTCTGTTTCGCCGTGACACCTTGTGTTTCGTCGACAGTTGGGCCCAGAGACTATATAAACACATCTGCTTTCACAGTTGAAAGTAGATGAGAGCTTACACATAAAGAAACTCTGTCAAAATTCTGTTAAACTGTGTTTGTATCAGTTTGTAATCGGTTCTCATCCCGTTTAATCAATCGAGTGTGTATCATTGATTATTACCGTGTCGTTATCATTTTACGTGTTTGATTTGGCATAGTTACGTGGATTCCGCACGCGTAACCGTGTTTGCTATAAACAAGTGATTTAGGTTTTCCTAATTGATCCTCGGATTTTGGGACCTCCAATTGGTATCAGAGCGTTAGGCTCTAATCCTTGTTTAAAATCAAACATTGTTCGGTTTTTATCAAGTTTTTGTGTGTGTTTTTCTGAAAATTTATTCTTGAAAAATCTTTTTTCTGAAAAATATTCATAAAATCTGTTTGTTTGTTGTTATTTGCTAAGAGTTTTATCAAAAACCTTGTTAGATTTATTGCTTATACTTTGAACCGGGTTTTTAGTGAAAGTCTTGTGCCTTATCGTGTTTTCGGAAATTTGTCCGGTCACCGGAAAACTCATAAGTTTACCGGGAAACTCTTTGTTCTTGTGTGTGTTCTTCATATCTTCATAGAGTTCATTATAAAATTGTTCATTTGATCTTGTTGTGTTTAAATCAAAGTGTTACTCATTAAAATACATTAAGTGGACTTTTGTGTTTGTAACATTGAAACTCTAACTCAAAAAAACATACCTTGTGTCAGTTTAGATATTTTAAATATCTTAAACAGCTGTAAATATCTTAAACAGCTGTCTGAGACTCAGCATCGACGAAACAAACAGTCGACGAATCACTTGTGTTTCGTCAATAATATCTTCGACGAAACAAAGTCTGTTTCGTCATAATATCTTCGACGAAACAAGTCTGTTTCGTCATTATTCATTTCGACGAAACAAACCTGTTTCGTGGAAAGTGTTTCGTCGAGAACACTTCTGTTTTACACAGAGGACTTGCAAATCTGTCATAACATTGTGTTTTCAAGTGTGTGTGCAGGTACTAACATACATACACAAATCATGGGTAGCAAAGGTCTGTGGGATTGGAGTTCGGAAGCAAGACCAAGTGAAAATCAGCCTTCACTTGCCGATTTGATGAACCAATTGCCTCAAAAACAACAAGCAGCAAATGCAAGTCAATGGGCAATGGTCTCTAATCAAAATCAAAACATACAGAATCTATTGCTCAGTGAAAGTGAGACGGGAAGCAACAATCGCCCGCCAAAGCTAAATCATATGAACGACTATCCAACTTGGAAGGGTCGTTTTCATACATACATTCAAGGGCAAAACGTTGAACTTTGGACATGTTTCACTACTGAATGTAGTCCGGAACTGGAAGCAGCAGCATCAACTGCCGCTGGCATTTCTCATATGATTGAAGAAGATAAGAAAGCCTATGAATTAGAGAAGAAGGCGTTTGCTTATCTAACACAAGCTCTTCATAAAGACATCTATCATCAATTTTCTTATAGTAAGAGCACAAAAGCTTTATGGGATGCATTGGAAACAAGAGGAGAAGGAAATGAAGCTTCTAGAAAAATTCGCCATGATCTTTTAAAGAAAGAATTTGAGTCATTTCAATCTTTGGAAAATGAAAATCTAAATGATTTGACTTCTCGTTTCTATCATTTGATAAGTGAAATGAGTTCTTATAAGGTTGTTGTAAGTCATGTGGAAATGATTGCACGTTTAGCTGATGCTCTACCTCCTATATGGAGTCCATTCATTGAACTTCTAAAGCATACTGGTGCTCTGGATGGGGAAACTGTCACTATCTATGGATTTGTTCAGAAGTTGGAGCATAAGTACGAAGAAGAAAATCGGAAAGCTAAACGGATTGGAGCTCCTCAAAACACAGAAATTTATTTGCCTGGTTTTGCTCCTTCTGCAAGTTCTAGTTCTGTTCAGCAGCCTAAGCTTCAAACGGCGTTTGTTTCCAACACAAACTCATCTCCGTTTCCATTCAAACCACCACCACAACCAGAGTTTGATCTAGGAGCTTATCTTTCACAATCAATATCAAAATTCAAATCTCAAGATCAATCTCCACCGCAAGTTACTACTACTCAACCAGAGTTTGATTTAGGCACTTATCTTTCGAAATCCTTATCAAAAGCACAACCACCACCACAACAAGTACATTATACCAGCAATCCTCCATCCCAAGACACGAATACTATCAAAGTTGATACCTCGAACCTATCAAAAGTTAGCATTGAGGTTGCAAAGGAGCATTCGGAACTCATTAATACGATGGTCAGTGCTTACTGCGGTTTGGTTGCAGGTCAAATTGGGAACATCAGTATGACCAACGAAGATTATCAACAAATCGACCGTGATGAAATGGAGTTGATGGATATAAAGTGGGCGTTTGCGAGTGCAGTTAGAAGGGCAAAGGACTTCATGGCTCGAACGGGAAGAAGTTCCTTGGAAAGTAAGCAGGATACGAAGTACGGGTTTGATAAAGAAACCGTTACATGCTTCAATTGTGGCGAGAAGGGTCACTTTAAACGTGAATGCACTCGACCACCCAAGCAAGGCAATCAGAACCCTTTCAGAAATCAGACAGGTTCTTCAAATGCCAATCAAGGCAATCAAGACAATCGTGGAAGAGGGATAGTAGCTGTGAACAACACCACCAACCAGAACCAGTCTGGGCCATCAAACAACACTCGTGCATTGGTTGTTCAAACAGATGAAGGGTGTAATTGGTCTTTACAATTGGGGGAAGGTGATAATGAAGGAGGAGGAACCGCGTGCTACGCAAAGATCATCAATCACATCAAGCACGTTCGTAGGGAAGAATTTTCTGAAAGTGACGACAGTTCGGGTTATACCGGGAGTTCTGATGAAGAAAGTTCTATTTCGGGTGATGTGAAAGAAGAAGCGAGTTCTATTGATGATTTGTTGAGTGAAGCAGAGGAGTTGAAGTCTCAGAAATCTGTTCTTATTAAGAAGGCTGGGATAGCATCTAAAGAAATGGAGAAGTTCTTCTCGGGAGACGGATCTTTTTCTTTTCAAACTGCCTTTATGGCAAATGTTTCAGCCTCGTCGAGTCAGGTAACATCTGAAACTCCTAGAATTTGTAATGACTGTGCTTATATGAAACAGGAATGTGAAAGAGTGAAACTTGAATGTGACACAATTCATAGTCACAATCAACATTTGGTTGTTGATATGTCAAAGTGTAAAGAAGCAAATATGGCTTTAACAAGAAACGAAAAGGACTTTAAATCTTTAATTGAAAATTTAAAGAAAAGTGTTTCCGAAACTACTAAAGTTGTTTATCACAAACAAGTTAGTATTAACAAGTACATAAATCTCGTTGAGGAAACCAGAACGGAATTAGCCATTGCAAAATTGGCGCACGATGCGATCAAGCAAAAATTGGAGAGTTATTCTAACTCCCGATTTGTGCTCGATCACATAATTGACGTTCAACAACTGAAGAAAAACAAGAGTGGTGTTGGGTATAAGAAATGTCCGCCCCCTTTGAGACACAATTATGCAGCACCACCTGATGAAGAGGATATGCCTCATTTTGAACCCAGTGTGCCTCTTAATTATGAGGAATTTACTACTGGATTAGGGTTCAAACCAGACAGCTCCTCGGGAACTTTATCTGATGAAACAGGAACTTCAACATCAGTGAGCCAAAGTCCTCCAATTGTTGAGGATTATGATTCATCTGATGATGAAACAGATGCAAATGACCAGGATGAATCACTTGATAAGAAAAAGGGAATAGAAATTCCAATTGAGAATCATATTCTTTGTGATCCTCCTATTCCTTTTGTGCAACAGGTTGCCAAAAATGTGATTAACCCTGTCATAAATGACAAGAAACCTGTGTCTACCGTTAAGAGTAACAATGTGTTGTATACTTTGGTTGGTAATTCTAAAATCTATTCAGATAATGATTTTCCAATTAAAAATGTCAATCCATCATCGATTGATAACGTTTTTGAAAATAACACAAGTAAGTTTATGGGAAAATCGATTCCAAGAGTTACTGTAACTAAATGTGATCAAATTCCTAAGGCTGAAATCAAGAAGAAATTTGGAAATAAAAAATTCCCAACAAAGCAACAACCGTTTGCTCCTAAGGGTAAACAACCATATCAACGAGCTCAAAGGCCAGATGTTTCTAAATCAAAATCTGAAACAAATGGAGCTCGTTATCAAAAGAAAAACAATGATGTCAGATTTGTGGCATCTGAGGGTACTGATAAAATTGAGATTTTTGCTAACAAATCAAACACTGATTTTGTACAAAAAGTCAAGATTTTAAAGCGTAACAGTCAAAATAATTACACTCAACATTCAAACGGGTGTAATGAAAAGGCAAGTACCTCAGATCCTACAGGTTTGACATATGAGCGTCGATCATGTTCTCCTAAGTTTGTTGAGAGGAGAACGTGTTTTAAATGTGGAGAGTTTGGGCACATCATCAAAGATTGTGTAAACACTTCAAGAGATAAATTTGTTGAGAAAGCACCACCTGAAATGATTCACCATCAATGTCGTACTGTTTCGTTAAAACATGATAAAAGAACGGTTAAAGAACAGGAAACGAAACAACGACATCAAAATGTGAAGAAAATAGAAAAGGCTTTAAAATCTGAGGTCAAATCTGTTCCAAAGGAACCAAGTTCACCTTTAAAACCAGAAGTTTCAAAATCTGTTTTCAAAACTCAATCTGGTAAACAAAAACAAACTTGGAAACCTAGGAAGGGTGAAGGTTCAGGGGGATTTGTTAGTTTGGAAAATCATCACCAGATCGAGATCACTATTCGTGATTCTCAGGGACGACCCAAGACCACTGTGGCTTGGGTCCCCATCCTTAACTAATCATTGGATGATTCGTGCAGGATGTTCCAGGAGGAACTATCAGTAGTCATTGGATTGTTGATAGTGGGGCATCCAGGCACATGACGGGCGACTTACGGCTTCTGTACGATGTGAGAAATATTAGAGGAGGCTATGTCGCGTTCGCAGGAGACAAAGGCGGATATATCACCGGAGAAGGAATGATCTCCAATGGTGTGGTATGCTTCGAAAAGATTAATTATGTTCGTCAACTTGATCATAATCTTCTCAGTGTGTCGCAAATCTGCGATAAAAAGTTCACCGTGCATTTTGATGATGCCGGTTGTTATGTGCTTAAACCTGGATTCAAGATTCCTGATGAATGGATTCTCTTATCGGCTCCAAGAATTAATGATCTTTATATTCTTGACATGAGCCAAGCCATTACGACATCTGCGCAAGTACAATGTTTTGTCTCAAAAGCCACAAAGAAGGAGTCTATTTCTTGGCACAGAAGAATGGGGCACATTCACTTGAGGAAAATGAACCACTTGGTGAAAAACAATCTTGTGAATGGTGTACCTGTGAGAAGTTTTCATCTACAAGATATCTGTGTTTCGTGCCAGAAAGGGAAACAAACAAAGAAATCTCACCCTCTGAAGAAAATCAATTCTGTTAGCATGCCTCTCGAACGTCTTCATATGGACCTTTTTGGACCTATGAAGCACAAGACAACATTCGGAGATGCTTACTGTCTTGTTGTTACTGATGATTATTCTAGATTTTCTTGGGTAGCTTTCATGGCACACAAGAGTGATACTCCTGGAATTCTCAAGGATCTTCTCACAATGTTGGAGAATTTATACACTTTGAAAGTGAAGAGGATCCGAAGCGACAATGGAACTGAATTCAAGAACCGTGTGATGGATGATTTCTGTACTTCTAAAGGCATTCTTCATGAATACAGTTCTCGCTATACTCCACAACAAAACGGTGTCGCTGAGAGGAAGAATCGCACGATTATTGAGACTGCAAGAACTATGTTAGTAGAGTCGGAGCTTCCTGTTCAATTCTGGGCAGAAGCTGTGTCGACTGCATGCTACACTTTGAACAGAGTTCTTACAGTTAAGAGGCATGGCAAAACTTGTTTCGAACTTCTACAGAAAAGGAAACCGGATCTTTCTTTCCTTGAACCCTTTGGCGGTCCATGTACCATGATTGACCCAGATGGTAAGTTTGGTGCAAAAGCTATCGAAGGTTTCTTCCTTGGATATGCAACTCCAAATTGTCGTGTATGGAATCTGACCACCAAAAAGATTGAGCTTTGGAATGAAGTAAGGGTTCAAAGGTATACAAGTCCTGTTAGAGCTCCGGGTGATCCTTGGATGTTCGATTACGATGGGATATTCGACTCCTTTAATCTGCCTACCTTTAATGAAGAATCTGCAGCTGTTCAAATGTTATTTGATAGTGACAACGCTGCTGGCTCGCCATTGGTAAGACCTGTTATTGTTAGCCCTGAAGGTTCTAATTCAGTTAACAATACTGTTCAAAATGAGGTATTTGAAGATGCTACTGAGTCATCGGAAGATGATGAACATCTTGATGCGACTGAAGGCACTTCTGCCCCGGTTGTTCCTGTTCATGGCACTTCTTTAGAAACACCTCAAGTGCAGAATGATGATACTGCTAAAGGGAATGCCTCCACCTCCACGCATATACCCGGTGCGGAGTTGGTTGCTGATCTTAATCTTAACAATTTGGGTATTGATACAAGTGTTCCTGAACATCCTGAATTGAGGATTCACAATACCCATCCACAGCAGAACATTATAGGAGATGTCCAAAGCGGTGTGCAGACGCGTAATCAGCTTAGAAATAACCCGAATGCTGGTTTATATTCAGCCATTAGAGAATCTGGTCTTCAAAACGATTGGTCCTTTGCTTGTTACGTTTCACAAGAAGAACCAAAGTCTTGGAAGGATGCTTTAAAAGATAATTCTTGGGTTGAAGCCATGCAGGACGAACTGCAACAATTTCAAAAGCTTGGTGTTTGGAAGCTTGTTGAAAAGCCGGATAATTACAAGAAAATTGGCACACGATGGGTTTACAAATGCAAGAAGGACGACCGTGGAATTGTTATTCGCAACAAGGCGAGACTGGTTGTTCAGGGTTTTCGCCAGATAGAAGGCATTGACTACAATGAAGTTTATGCACCTGTTGCACGTCTGGAAGCTATTAGGATCTTCTTAGCTTATGCTTCTTTCAAAGGATTCAAAGTTTACCAGATGGACGTCAAAAGTGCTTTTCTTCATGGTATAGTTCAAGAAGAGGTGCACGTCGAACAGCCTCCAGGTTTTGAAGATCCTATTCACCCCGATCGGGTTTGGTTGCTAAACAAAGCTCTTTATGGTTTACATCAAGCACCTAGGGCTTGGTACGCAACCTTATCCAACTATCTTCTGGAGAATGGATTTCGACGAGGTCTTATTGATTGCACACTCTTTATCAAGGAACAAAATGGAGATCTTCTGCTGGTGCAGGTATATGTTGATGATATAATATTTGGTTCCACTAATGATTCTTTGTGCAGGCAATTCGAAGGAGTTATGCAAGAAAAATTCGAAATGAGCGCAATGGGGGAGATGACTTTCTTCTTGGGCCTACAAGTTCAACAAACAGAGTCTGGGATATTCATCCATCAGACTAAATATGTTGGTGACATTTTGAACCGATTCCAAATGTCAGATGCAACGCCCATTGGTACCCCTCTTCCGCAGAATCACGGGATTACTCCAGATTTGAAGGGTGAAAGTATCAACTCCTCATACTATCGCGCCATGATCGGTTCTCTCATGTATCTCACCGCTTCGAGGCCTGATATAATGTATCCAACATGCCTGCTTGCAAGATATCAAGCAAACCCGAAGGCCTCTCATCAGTCAGCTATCAAAAGGATTTTTCGCTATTTGAAGGGATGCCCGGACCTTGGTCTTTGGTACCCTAGGGATGACAGCTTTGAATTAATTGCATACAGTGATTCTGATTTTGGTGGATGCAAAATCGATGGCAAATCGACAACAGCAGGATGTCAGTTCTTAGGAAATCGCCTGGTCACGTGGCAGTTCAAGAAGCAAACGTGTGTTGCTACATCAACATGTGAAGCAGAATACATTGCTGCCTCGAGTTGTTGCTCCCAAGTTCTTTGGATACAACAACAAATGCGCGACTACGGTTTAGAATTCCTATCTACTAATATTTTTGTTGATAATAATGCTGCCTTACAGATCACTAGAAATCCTGTGCAGCATTCCAAGACTAAACACATCGACATTAAATATCACTTCATACGTGATTGTTTTGACAAGAAATTAATCGATGTCGTTCATGTCCCCACTGATCACCAACGTGCCGACCTGTTTACAAAAGCTTTTGATAAATCACGTTTTGATTATCTACTTTTGGTCAATGGCATTAAGGTGATACCCGAGTAAACTTCTTTGGCTGATCGTTTTTGTAAATATTTTCTTTATAAACTTTGAAAATTCAAAAAGATTTTAGTTTTCGTAAACTTTGCAAATTTTAGGGGGAGAAATTTCAAGAAAATACAAAAACATTGCAAAAATTCAAAATCCAAAAAGATGTCTTTACTTTCTGTCGTTTCGTTTGAAAAATTCAAAAATTCAAGCAACAATAGAAAAACCAAAATTGAGTTTCTTGGATAAAGGAAAATGATGAAGTTCACTGGTGTGGTCGGTCAATGTGCTCAAAATGAAAAACAAAAAGAAAAATGATAAGTATCTCTTCTAACGATGTATCGGTAGGCTCTCAATCAGACTAAAATGTGCAGGATGATACAAACCTAACAGACTTCAAGTCAGGTGGGAACCATTCATTGGCATATGGTCTTAGTACCGAAATCTCGTTTGAGAGATTGCCGAGATCTGAAATATTCGGTCTTTATGCTGCTTATCATCTGGGTATCATGGTTGTATCAAACCGTAAAAATAACGGAGACGAAGTCTAAGATCTTCCATGATACTATACATACGTGTACATACTGCATTCGACCTCAATAAGTGATCAACAATCACATGTCCAAACAAAATAAGTGATATTATATCACAGATTCTTTGCGGGAGTCAAGTTCGTCTCTCTGCTGTACGGAAGTACTGACCTGTTCACGGACTTGCTCCTGTGCCCTCATGCATCTGAAAATCAAGTTCCTCATCAATAAGTGATTTTATCACATAGGGCTTGTTTTTCAATCAATATAAGTGAGTTTCTCACATTTTTATACGGTCAAACAGATGATAATCGGTATACTCACCGGTAAGATGAATTCTCGTGCATACCTTGATACGGGAATGTGTCGTGAGTGGATTTACATCGACTTGTAAGTATAATCCTTACCGTTAATCGTATCTCTTAAATTATGATTAAATCTGATTAGTTTGAGCTTATGTGGACCACAATACCGATAATCGAGGTAGTATACTTATCCAGAGCTTTAAACAGAAATCAAAATCATGTTGACTAAGACCGTAAGCTGGTATGATTCCTTGTCCTTGAGATTCGCAAAAAGATTGCACTTGTACAGTTTGTTTAGTGTTTTTAACAGTTTTCCGCTTTTTCATTTAGTCTACCGTGCTTTAAATTTGTTTTTAGTATATTTGTGTAAAGTTTGTTTTTGATTAAGCCGAAGTTGTTGCTTGGTGTTTTGCTTGGTGTTTTCTACCGGATGCCTAAAATCTTCTTCATAAAAACGTTCTTGCATTTGAAAATTCAAACAGAATGGAAATGTGATCATAATCTGTTTAGACTACAAAATCTTACCACTGTTTTGACTGCAAAATTTTACCAGCCTCTGTGTTTTTGAAAAACCTGTTGGTGAAACAGAATGGTCGACGAATCAGAAAGGTCGACGAATCAGACCATTGTCGGCGAATCAAATCTGTTTCGTCAAAACATCGACGAATCACATGAGCCCAAATCTGTTTCGTCATGGGCTAAAATTCAGGCCCATGTCCAAGCCCAAGTTTCTGTTTCGCCGGGCCCAATCCAGTTTCGTCGAAGATCTCTGATTCGTCGAGACAAGGCGGTGTATATAAAGGTCCCACTTGTTCACTTTTTCAAAACATCAAACTTTTCATCTTCTTCAAACATTCAAAACCCATTCCTACGGTTACCCTCTCAAATCGCTCAAATCATCCGATTTTAATCAAAATCTTACAAAAATCAAAGGTAGCCAAACGTTCCGGTTCACATTCCGAACATTTTGAACCGTCGGTTTTTCATCCGAAACCCTCAGAGACCCCTTTGAGACCTTGTTTTTCTTTGATAATATATGTGTTGATGTTGAATGTATGGTGTTTTCATTCTGTATCTGTTAGATTTAAGTTCTAGTATATTTGATTTACTTTGATTTGGATGTGGGTTTTTGTAACAAAAACAGGGGTTTGTGTTTGATAAAATTCTTAACTGTTTTTAAATGGGTTTTTGATCGGAAATCATTTAGAGGTTTTACAAGTTGTTTTGGGTTGTAAACATTGAAGTTAAATGTGTTGGTATTATATTTGATCCTTGTTTAAACCACAAAACGGCGAAACTGAAAAACCCCCAATTCGACGAATCAAATTAACCCTAATTCCGGCGAATCAAACATACGACGAATCAGACAACGAATCAGATACGACGAATCAGAAAAGGAACGAAACAGACACGACGAATCAAAACGTCGACGAATCTAACTGGTCAAAGGGTCAACCCTCTGTTTCGTCGTACAACTTTCAGTTTCGTCGTTGATCTTCTGTTTCGTCGTAAATGCCTTAGCAGTTTTCTGTTGTTGCTGTTTGTTCACAGTAGACATGTTTTGATAGGTTATCTGTTATGTGGATACATGAAATTGTATCCATACATGTCTAAATGCAATGTTATATCAAATGTGACTTATTCTGGACATTTTCATGTACAGATGGCTCCGAAAGCACCCCAAGAAAAAGGAAAACGCAAGAAGGCGATAAAGAAAGAAAACAAAACTGAAGAGGAGATTATGTCAGAGAAGCGTCATAATCAAGTTGCATATCTGGATCCTGAAGACAAGCTCACGGAATTTAAAGATATCACGAAGTGGATCAGGGAGTCACGTATCAATCATGCTGTTACATACTCGACACCCGTCTACAAATCTCTAATTAAAGCTTTCTGGGATTCTGCAAGCGTCGTCCAAATCGATGGAAAGGATATTATAAGAGGTCGTGTGAATGATCTGTATGTCGTTGTTACTCCGGAGATATTGAATGAAGTTCTTCAATTACAAGATCAACCGAATGCTCCATATTCAATACCAATCATGTGTTCACGAGGCTGTTTGCTAAGGATGAAGTGTAAAGGAGACCTTTTCGTCAAACAAATCAACAAAGGTGATCTTCCATTACGCTACAAGTTTTTATTGCATGTTCTTATTCAGTGTCTCAGCAATAGACGGTCTAGATATGATATGGCTGGAGATGATCTCGTTGGTTTCATGGTTGCTTTGGTGTTAAACAAACCGTTTAGCATCTCAAAGTATATTTTCAGCAACATGAAAGAGAATATGACAAGGACTGGTAGTAGAACAACCAGGAACAAGTTTTGGATGTATCCGCGGTTTCTGCAAATGATTATGAATGTTCAACATCCGGACCTTCCGAAGGCTGACAATGATATTCTGAAGATCGAAGCTATGAATTTCAACTCGTTAAGGCTAATCAAGACTCTTGCCGCCAAAAGATACAAAGAAAGCGTTCCTCCAAGGAAGCTTTTTGGCGCACTTGTGAATCCTGATTATGTTGCTCCAGCAAATGACAAATGGCGTCATGATGATAGCCAATCTGACAATGAAGAACCTGAGTTGGAAAGGCTAAGGATAGAGAAATTTGGTCCTGACCCAGTTGATTCAGATGAGTCTGGTAGTGGTAGTGGTGACAGTAGTGGTGAAAGTGATGATGGTGGTGATACTGGTGCTGTTGGTACATCGAGCAAAGGTGCAGCTGGTGGTACATCAGCTAGTAGTTCTTCAGCAAGTGGAGATGATGGATCTGATTCTAGTTCTAGTGATCATATAGTCGAGCCTGGATATGAAATGTATATCGATATACGTGGAGTGAGAAGGTATAGAAAGATTAGAACTGAGGATGATCCAGAATATGTTCCAGAGGATCCTGAAGGTGAAAGAAGAACAAAAAGAAGAGCTGAGAAAGCTGTTGAAGTTCAAAAGAAGAAATCTAGGAGATATTTGAGTACTTATACTCGGAAATCTGTGCCTCAAGAGTCTTCATCTATACCTCAGGAGCCTGTACAAGAAGCTCCTGTAGTTACTTCAGCTACAGAAACTCCAGTTGTTACATCAGCTGCTGCTACTCCATCTGTTATTCCTCAGGCAGTTCCTGAAAGATCTATGGCTTCTGCAATCAGAGCAACCACTTCAGGGATCAGTGCTGAACGTCATAGGACATTTTCCAGATTTTCTCAAGACGAAAAGATCACATACCTATTCTCTACACTTGAAGCAGCTGCTGATCGTCTTCAGAGACAATCTCATTTCGGTAATCTCACGAAGCATGATCAACTTAAACAATCGGTGGAAATTAACAAATTGAAGTCAACCGTTGGTCAACAGCAAACAATAATAGAGCGACAACAAGCTGAAATTGATTTGCTTAAAGCTGAAAATGCTCGCTTGAAGGCTGTTGATGAAGAGAAAGAGAGAAGGCTTGCTGTTCTGTGGGATTATCATTGTAAACAACAAGAGGTACTGAAGAAAAAGGATGATGATATGGAAGACCAAGGGAATCCTGACACTTCAGGTACATCACAGAAGCAGCCAATCGCACTTTCTTCTGAAGTTGTTACAGTTCAACCTACAGTTGTCGAATCATCTCAGGCAACTTCTACTGGAAAAGTTCAACAGATAGAAGGTACTTCTTCTATAGTAAGCAGTGCTGATATTGCTCTACAGGCTATTCATCCATTTACGGGAGAGTTGCTTGAAGAAGGGGAGTTAATAGAAGATCTTTCTCAGGAGCAATTGAGTATTCTACATTCTATGAGAGAAATCGATGATGCTGAGATAGATAAAATGTCGACTGAGACTGATACAACTAATGTTGAAGATATTGATGAGATTGTGTTTGAAGGGGAAGAAACAAAATCAACGTATGTTCGAACAGATGGTACTGAATTCGCTTCGTTTGATGAAGATTGGATGAAGGAGAATATTGATGACATAGACGAGCACTTAAAGAATCGTAATTCGTCTGAAAAGGACACAGATGCATTTTCTGAATGGAGAAAACAGTTTCTATCTAAAGTCTCCAAGCCTGTGCCTGAAAAAGCTCAAGTCGACTACTTGCAATTTGAAAAAGCAAAGCCAAGTGGAAGGATTCTATACTGGATGTTTGTTCAAGATATACACTGCATTGCTATCAAACGTGAATACGGAATCCTGTATTTCAATTCACTGCTGAGCATTCTTTCCTTGCCATTTTATGATGTTGCTGCGTTGACAAGGCTTGAGCTTATCAATCGGTCAAAATACGATGGCGCTACTTTATTTGAGCGACTGGTTAAAGTAAACAAGAAGACGGGCTGGAAGGATGAATCATACAAGCCACAATTTCCTGTCTATCAACCGATCAAGTTTACTCTTGATCCGGACACCAACACTTGCAGATACAAGCTTGTGTACCAGCCTCTGAGGGTCGTAGATAAAATCCCATTGATGCCTATGCAGCAGGATTTTCTTGAAGATATGGCATTGTGGTGCTACGACTCGGACACGCATGAAGCCGTGATTGTGTTTAGAGATGGTCGTGCAAATTACCGGATGTTGGATCCAATGTGGATTGTCAACATGTCCGAGGCTGATATTAACAGACTATATCGTCACAATATCTTTTATGAAGATCAGGATGCTCGTCAAGCTATGAAGTTTCAGCGAGTAGTTTTTTTTTGCTACTACAGGGGAATACATTCGGGCAGTTCGTGGTCCGAATAACACTGAGATGGAAGATTAGAAGACCGAAGACGAGTAACAGACAAGGGGGAGTTTGTTGATGCATTTTTAGTGTCTGTAACTAGTCTTGTACTTAATGATGTATTTTGTACGGTCTTTAATGTTTATCAAGTATGTATTTGATGTCGACCAAGTCGCATATCCTCCTATTCACTTGTGTCTGACTTGTTTGTCTCCGTTTAATATGTAATGCTATTCGAACAATGCATGTTGCATACAAAGGGTACAATGGTCATTATAAGTTGTTTATATGTTGCTGTTGTTGCTGTCTGTTTCAAGAAACAACCACAACAGTTGCAGACCTCGACGAAACAGGTCTGTTTCGTCGGAATACATCATGACGAAACAGACCAATGTCCTTTACTTCTGTTTCGCCGACATTCATGACGAATCACATTTGATTCGTCGTGTATTGGGCTGCTTCAAGCCCAATGTTTGGCCCATATTCTGTTTCGCCGTGACACCTTGTGTTTCGTCGACAGTTGGGCCCAGAGACTATATAAACACATCTGCTTTCACAGTTGAAAGTAGATGAGAGCTTACAAATAAAGAAACTCTGTCAAAATTCTGTTAAACTGTGTTTGTATCAGTTTGTAATCGGTTCTCATCCCGTTTAATCAATCGAGTGTGTATCATTGATTATTACCGTGTCGTTATCATTTTACGTGTTTGATTTGGCATAGTTACGTGGATTCCGCACGCGTAACCGTGTTTGCTATAAACAAGTGATTTAGGTTTTCCTAATTGATCCTCGGATTTTGGGACCTACACTGTGGATACTTTATTGGGCACTCATCAACTGCAAAAGCCTACATAGTGTTTAACTCTAGAACGAAAGGATAGAAGAAACAGTGAATGTAAAGTTCAATGAATTATCCACACTCCAGATGCCTGCTAATCCTGCTGAATTGTTTGATCTAGAAATCCTAAAATTTGAGCCAATAATGATCTAGTAGTTTCCAGTGTTAATCAAACTGCTAAAAATGCAACAATAGATTAGAAAACAGATGTTTTCATATAGCCATTGTCATCCATGAACAAGAAGGACCAAACTACTGAAGGGAGCTTTGACTTTGGCAGAGCAGTTCTAACAATTTTCTGATGGCTCATATGAGTATTTGTAAGTCCAGAAACAATACAATCGGATATCACGAAACCTAATCTAGTTGCAGAAAAACAAGAAAGGTGTAGAAGATGAAACAAGATGTCGATTATATTAAAGAAAAGCGCACATGGTTTCTAGAGAACCGTCTGGTACACGAACTCGTTAGTATGCAATACAATCAACAACCAAAACAAGAACAAGGAACATCCTATTAATCGATTATAGGATGCCCTAATACAATGGGCCATAAACAATATCGACCAAGCCCACTATTAAAGTCTAACCAACCCAAAACAAGTAAACCAAGACAAACGCAAACCTAAATAAGTTTATGCCCTTACAATATCCCCCTAGGTTTATGTTGTCTTGGCTGTTCATTCTCTACTTGTGCTTCTTCTTCTTCTTCTTCTTCTTCTTCTGCTTTTTTTGGAGATCAGGTAGCTTTCTTCCTACATACGGACCAAATAGCTGAGTTTCCACTCTCGAGCGCTGTCTTGACCATAGCTTAAACAACATAATTTGAGCAATCGAAGCTGTGAAGTTTTTTAGCACAAACTTCATACTGAGGATCGCTCTTGATCTGTGTTCTTGCCAGAAGCTTGATGTCATTCTCTACAAAGCGCATCGAATCTTTCGCGTCCGTAACCCTGTACTCTGTATTTTCACATACAATCACTGCTTGACCAGTAATAGGATCGTACATCCAAAATTATAGATCCTTTAAGCTGTTATCAAGGAGTTCCTTCAGTAATGGAACAGTCTTTTTTTGTTTCATTGGAGGCCACATCAATGTTGTAAAAGGCTTGTTGGTAGCAGGATCTATATCACACCCCCAAAATCCACCATGCGGAGTATCACCACTTGGAGGCGTGACATGACCAGGATCGAGCCACCAATCATATTGAACAACGTAATTAAGTAAGTAAAACCAACCACAATACAATTGGTGACCATAAGACAGTAACCAACTTAAAGTTAACAGCGAAAGCATAAAACGTAAGTCCAAAACATAAGATCATAGTTCATACGTTCAAAACACAAGTTCCATAAACTCATATAGTTTATTTATTAAGCACGGGACATAACAATCCATATTCCACAACGACCTCCTCCCCGTGCAAACTCCATAAGCATCTAACGACCTGTAAGGCATGTAACAACGAGTCAACAACAAAGTTGAGTGAGTTCACGGTTGGTTGTTTAGTTTTAAGTTGTTTTCCAAATACATGGTTTCTTTCGTTGGCTTATTTGCCGTGGGGGTTACCCCATAGTTGAAAGTGTGATTAACCAGTTCCTTCTTTATTACCCAAACCGTATCCATGATCAGTGGGGGCTTCCCCATGTGAACCACTAGACCGTATGATATCGACAACTGACGAACAATAGTTGTGCCCTACGTCAATGTCTATCATCATTGACAGTTTGCCATAGTCCATTAGTACACGCCTGTCCGAACGGCACGGTGTGAGGTTTGTTAAACCTAATAGCGCTATTAACTAATGACCCGCTCGCCATTGGCCTCGGCGATTAAGTCGATATAAAATGAGGGACTTATTGATAGAGTTTTGTCTAGTAAGTTTTAAGGTTGTTGTCCTACCCAAGGAGGACGAACGTACGTATTCTACCCAAGGAGAATACGCAGGATTTATATTGGCATCCTACCTATGGAGGATGGCGGTACATATCCTACCCAAGGAGGATATGTAGGTTTCGTTTTAATTTTTTAACCCATTCCCAACCACCGAGAATCCCATGCCTTAGAAAGTGTGTGAACTCACCTTGGTTTGCTCGGTTAGATTAGTTACTCTAATAATCAGAAATCAAGCACGTCCTAATAAAATACAGATAACAATCAATTTCTCATGCATGCATAACACGTATCCTACGTACGGTTTATCTACTCATTACTTCTATCACATAGCACACAATTCAAATGTCACGCTCTGACTTTTGTGGAAAGATCATAGTTAATAAAATACACTTGTAATACTTGTTAGAAAATATTTTCTATGTGTTAGAGTTTTTAGAAAATTTCGCCAGAGTCTCCTTTGTAAATGGAGGCGTCCATGCTTATTAGCATATCATTTTCTTTTCGGAATATATTCAATCAGTCAACAACAAGTTACTAAACCATATTACACTAGTCAAGTGCAAAAACAATGCACTTTACATAATAACATAAACTTGGTTTTTCATAAAAAACGCGTAGTAACTTAATGGGGTGTTTAGTGGGTTTAGTTACCCTCCAAAGTGTGTTTATTTTTGTAAAACTCTCGTTCTTGGGATTTTTAGATGTTCACATCTTGTGAACTTATTTTACAAAAATATCCATTTACATCATTTTCATATCTTACTAATATTCACATACTTATTTCTTCCAAAAATAGTGTAAGAATCATGACTTTTCAAAAGACCCGTCTTTTTAACTTGGTGTGTCTAGAAAAATCATTTGTAGACCTCGGGTCCATACGACCATCTACTCACTTAGTTTGTTTATTTTTCAAGAACTCACTTTGTTACCAAGTTTATATTGAAACATTGAGGTGATTCTTTCATGTCCACTAATCACCTCCGAACTTGTTAACTTAAGTTTTTAATCTTACTTTAACAAGTTCAACCATGATGTTAAACATCATATCTCTAGTGATCATCAAACAGGCAATAAGAAATCATCAATAATACAAGACAACATCCTTCATATCATTACTTCTTCATTTTAACAATTTTCCATCATTAAGTTAGCTTTATGTTCAAGTTTGTGTTCATGATCTTTTTTTTAGTGTTCTTGTAGTTACATCAAATATAATCATTAACCACCATAAATATAAAATAAAGGATGATCAAAGAAGCTTACTACTAGCTTTGAAGCTAGGGAAGAAACAAGGCGAAAAATGAGTGGTTAAAGACAAACGAGGGGGGTCCTTGGCAATCCGAGTGCTCCACACCTTCTAAAATGGCTCCTTGCACCTAGTAATATACTTGGAGTGTTTGATTGCAAAATGAAAATGGTTGGTGGGTGTGCTTGATGTTCGGCCGTGAGTGAATGTGAAGGAGAGAGGTGTTTTGTTGATGATGAATATGGTTAAGTTACTTATAATCTCTAAGATCTATTACCCAAAGGGTTTCTTGTCTCTCCAAGTACATACAAGGTCACTTCATAATCCCACTAGTTCCAAGGAAAGATTAGAGAAGGATTTGAATTTATCTTGTGGTGGGCCATGTATGAGCCAAAAATTCAGCCAAGAATTGGGGGGTTTAGTGTAAGTTATTTGGTATATAGGTAAGTAATTAGGGGGCTAAGTGTAATTGGTAGTACAATCATAATCTTCTCACAATCCCAAGGTCAATTTGCATGGGGACTTGATGGATTCCTTTGAGGTGGCTACATGGGAAATCGTATGTTGAGAGGGGGGAAGCCATGTGTGCCGCCATTTTCATGGGGGGGGGGGGGGTTAAGTGTATTATTTGGGGGTAAATAAGTTAAATAGTGGGGGTTTAATGTTATGTCTAGTGTTTAGCGCGTACCGGGTATTATGTAAGGTGTTATAGTGCTCGGGGACCATAACTAATTCAGAAAAAGTGTAACAATGTTTTTAATAATATTTCAGTGTTCCGGGTAATGTCCGGTTGTTCGGTTGGATACCGTTCCGTTAAAGTGTTAAGTTATTCCGTATAGTGTCCTATATATATCTTTTTGTAACACTTTTAATTCCCAACACTTAGGGAAGCATACAGGACCATTTAGTTAATTTTTCTGCACAAGACTAGTATGTTAAAAAGCACATGTAATTAGGACATAGTAATCAGAAAGCAGTTAAGTAATTCGGCACATACATCAAGCACTTTAATTAACATTAATGAATCGTATGGATACATGTAATTATGAGGGTTGTCACAATCTAAAACATCCTCATGCTCCAAAAGAAATGATTCAGCTAACTTCATATCCTTGAAGTCACTTTCGTTTGTTGTTGCAATCTGTTAAAGAAATCCCATCCAATCTTGCAGTGGAGACTTGTGGTTTGATCATGATAAGGAGCTTGACTCAACTCCCTAAGATCTACTGTTGTCCAAGACTCAAAAGCATCAGAGTGACTATAATACTCCACTGCTCCATTGCCCCTTTTCACCAGAAACATTCCCTTTTCTTCATTGTATGCCCAGCTAACAATACCAGACCTGTTGCCATACACATCAAATCTATTCATTTCAGTAGTGATGACATACCTGTCAGGCTGGTCTTGAAAACCAAAATCCTTTTCAGCACCCACATTTCTCATAATAACCTCCTTCTACTTTCTTTTCTGATTAGCAGTTCGAGGAGGATTCTGAATATAACAATCCATTGCCTCCTTGTGTTCTTTTTCTTGTTGAGCTCTTTCTTCAGCAGTGTATTCCTTAGGAGGCTCAACAAATTCCTTAGGAAATTTTCCTTCTAATTTATGTTTAAGATCCATAACCACAATTGTAAGGGATCCCAGATTTGTCTCGAGCTCATGAATCTTCTGATTTTTATGGGTGATTTCTTCCATCAAGCTGGTAATCTGAACGTCTTTAAAAATCTTGTCTTCTTCAAGAGCAGTGACTCTTTTCATCAAAACAGCAACTTCATTATCTTCAAATGATTCTTCACTTTCAGGGCTACTTGACTCTTCTTGAGTTCTTTCTGGAATAGGCTCAGCAGCTATTTCAGCTTCCTTAGCAGCTTACTGTAATAACTCACCAGCTTTCAGCACATCAGCATTAGACGGACCACTGCTAGACCCTTCACCTGCCTTTGGAGCAGGCATATACATTTCCGCTATTGGATTCAATATAAAATCAACTATTGCTTCACTAACAGGTGTTCGAGTAACTTGAATAGGTGTTTGTTAAAAAATCACAGGCATGGTCGATTCTTGGTTTGTTCTTGTTTCAGCGTCAATCTCACGACTGATCCTAGGATCTCTCCTGCTACGTTTCCTAGGATGAAGATCAGGCGTGGGATCTTTAGTTACATTTTTGGGCTCGGCAGAAACAGTCTCAAACGGTTCAGTGCGAGGAGGATTCACACTTGACGGTTGCTTAACATTTGGCACTTTTACTATGAGGCTCTCAGTATTAACCGATGTTTCAACATCACCGACTTTCTCATTCAACTTTGCATCATCCATCATCCTCTCATCAAATGCATCATCTTCTTCACTTTCAACCTCCATCAGATCTACGTTTTCAATTGGCTCACTCGATCTAGGAGGAACATCTATGATCTGAACATCATGTTCATCAGCTACAGTGGTATTGGCCGGTGCTTGTACTTCGTCAACGAAATCAGAAAACACACCAAACTTCACTAATGGCTTCCTGTTCTGATAAGTTACTTGAACATATGTTCTGGGCTTCTGATTCAGCATAGGGAAAACCTTATGATTCATTATCTTCATATCGTACATGCTCACAGTCGGTTGAAGTTGAGAGTACTTGGCTTCCAAAATCATCTGAAGAAACCTTGGGAACTTGAACCAATACTTCTTGTTCAGTGTCTTCACATTCACCATCATGTCATCAAACATACATTTTGAGTAATTAAACTTCCAACTTTCAACCAAAGACACCAACCCTGAAGTCTGTCTAATCGTCAGTGTATCGTTTTCGCTTTTGTTCCCACTAATACACACAAGATAAACATGAGCTAAAAATCTCCAGTATAGGTGCAGCAGCTTCTTTGTAGTAGGAGGATATGACCCTTCATAGCTCATCTTGTCCAATACTTTAACAACCTTCTCCTTTTCATGTTCAACATGATCGCCTGCAACATCTCCAAACAGCAACACTTATCGAATCACTTGTTCGGTAATCAAAATCTCATTGTTTTGAATGGTAGATCTGATCACTTTATCTCCCTTCTTTGCCGTTGCATTTTCCAGAAGTTAAGTATCCAATCTTCACGAATAATTGGATTTTCTCTAAAGGCGTGAGCGAGTCTGCATGTATTCAATCCTATCACCAATGACTTGTATATCTCGTGCCCTTTTGGAGGTTCGGTTAGATAACACGACAAGTTCTTGCTCTTTTCCCAAGTTGGAGCATGACTATCCGCTGCCTGGTTTCCTTTATCTGCACCAAACGAATCACGTTAGACTTATTTGATAAACATTGAAACCCGAAATTCCCGAGTTTGACCGTAAAGTTGGTCAAACTTGGTCAAAGTATTCAAACATAATTCTGAGTTTTAATAACATACAGTTTTTTAAAACAATTTTAATTAAAAAATACTTAGAATTAAGTTTAAATGTATCTGGGTTTTATTCGATATCAAAAACAGGCCCAACAGATAATCAGACCCAAATAACAGCTAGTGTGCGGTCCACCACATGAGTGTGCGGTCCACACACTAGTGTGCGAGGGCAATATGGACATATCAAGTTGAACAGTGAGGGTAAATTGGTAAATGTTGGATAGGTCGCACACTTGTTAGGTCAAATAGTCAACCGCACAGTCAACGTTGGTCAATCGTACACTATGACTTGCACACTGGTAATAACCCAGTGTGCGAGGGGTATTTTGGTCATTTTCCAGAGTGTACGGGGCCAATCTGGTCATTTAATCCACTCATGACTACCCCGCACACTCTCTGAGGGTAAACCAGTAAATTAACCCAAGTGTGCGAGGGTAATTCTGTCATTTTACAGGTGTGCGGTTTACTTTCCCGGCGCGTATACCCCACGCGCCTTCACCATTCATCTTATCCGGCCTTCTTAGACGATTTCCGACCAAACTTTCAGATTCTGATCAATCTATTTTCAATCAAAGAATCCTGAATCCCTCAAACTAGGTCCAGAACGTCATTAATCAACACGTATTAAAGATCTTTCAAGCATGAACCCTAATGCCCCTTTTGATTCAAACGAACATCAATAAATCCTCTGGCCAAACACCTGCAGTTAGATCAAATCAGAGGAGAAACAGAAGCACCAACCTTTTAATTTTCCCTTAGATGTTGCCATTTTAATCAGAGGTGTTTTCGTCAATTTGAATTTTTTTGTTGATGAACAAATCAGTTGAAAGGAAGATGAAGTGTGCGATGAGTTTGTTTGTGCGATGATATTTTGAAAATAATTTGCGTATTGTGCAGCCATCAACAGTTTGGTATTTATTACCCTAACCCCCTTTTTCAAACAAAATGGGCCCACCAAGTGTGCGGTGGGCCAAATCATACACTGTTTCCCAACTGTTTGGATTTTGTGGGACCCACCAAGTGTGCGGTGGGTCTGGCTCAAATCCCGAGACCAAAAACTTCAAATATCATGCAAGATAGTTTTGAAGAAAAACACGGTCTTTCTCGATTCTCGAACAGGGTCACGTTTTTAATAAAAATATAATATACACACTATACTACAAAATAATTTAAAAATAATATATTTACATAAACATAATCAAACAGATGCACACATCTGTTTGCAAGCAGTTTTCTTAAAGGATCAATCACGGTGTTTCAGACTAGACTACACTTATCAACACTAATTTACTTTGGGTGATCCGAGTGATTGCAAGTATGTTTGTCCACTTAAACTTATCTCCTTAGGCCTTTTCCATATAACGGTCTGCAACTAATTTATCATGTTTTAGGTTTAATTAATATGAACACCAAAATGAATCACAATCAAATCCTGGAATTTTAATAAGAACATACTATCATGCATGCAGTTTCCCTACCACATATTTTCACAAGCCTGTTCTAGGATTCTGAAACCTTGACCGAGACTTGATTGAGAAGAGAACAGAATAGATCATTTGCAGAGATGGATATAAAATACAGATCAAATGAGTTTTCTCAATTTGATATAGGTTTTTGAGGTTTCTTTTGGGCACGAGAGGGCCTCTTTCGGCTGTAATTGATCTATAGCGCGACAACATATAGCTATGTCTTTGCTCACGCAAAACAGAAGCTGATGTTGCCTAGCACCTCCAGGTCTTTGCTCACGCAAAACAGAGGAGATACACGAGTTGGTCAGAAAAGATTTTAGAACTAGAACAAAATTGTGTGCATCGGGACGTCACGGAAGCATTCAAAACTAGAACAGATTTCAGAACTAGAACAAAATTGTGTGTATCGGGACGTCACACAAGCATTCAAATAGACATGTCCTAATTCCAAGTGAGGTTCTTTCCTGAGTTCATAGTGTAATTTAATTTTCTGCACAGAACCAGTCAAAATGTTCAGCCATTAGGATAAAGCCTACCAACATATCTCTCTATAGTCAGAGCATTTCAATATTGGTCTTACATAAATCAGCCTTAATCCACATAGTGAAAATTAATTTCATTTCCCGCGTTATATCAAAGGCTTAGCAAAAACTACTTTTGAATTTTTTTGAATTTTTAATGTTTTTGTATTTTTCCGATTTTTAAATGTTTTTGTATTTTTCTAAGAGACTACGTCCCCCTAAATTTTTGCTTAAAATTGAAAATAAAAAGAATTAACGAAAAACAATTTTAAGAAACAAATTTACATAAACGAGGAAAAATATTTTTGTGTGACCAAGTTCAATCCTCGAATTCGACCATTTTTAGCAGTTCAAGAAGAGTAATGAAACGTGCTTTATCAACCGGTTTTGTAAAAATATCTACGACATTGTCGTCACTATGTATTTGTTCCATTGTAATGGGTCCCTGGTTGAAAGAGTCATGTATGAAATGAATTTTTATGGCAATATGCTTTGTTTTAGAAAAATACACCGGATTTTCACTATTTGGATAGTTGCATCATTGCCACAATATATGGGAGTTTGAGAGAAATTCAAACAGTAGTCCACCAGTTGGTGTTGGATCCATATAACCTGGGAGTAACAGGCTAAAGCAACTACATATTCGGCCTCCCCAGTCGACAGTGAGATGGTCTGCTGCTTCTTGAATTGCCAGGAGATAAGGATATCCCCCAGAAACTGGCATCCAGCTGATGTGGACTTCATGTCCCTACCTGCACCTCCAAAATTACTGTCAGAGAAAGCGCATTAATCAAATGGAGAATCTATTCGATACAAAAGTCCAAGCCTAGGCTTGCCCTTAAGATATCGAAAGATTCTCTTCACATCATTCAGGTGAGAAAGTTTAGGATTAGCATGATAACGTTCACATTGACACACAACAAACATAATGTCTGGTCTATTGGCTGTCAAATATAGCAGCGAGCCAATCATTATCCGGTACAATGTCTCATCAACAGCTTCTCCTTCCAGATGCTCTATCATAACTGGTCTTTCTACCATGGGAGTATTTGCAGGCTTTGCATCCTGAAGTTTGTTTTTGCAATGATGTCGTCAACATATTTTCCCCGATGAATCAGGATGACCTTTGAGTCTTAACGAACTTGCAAACCCAGAAAGAAATTCATTTCTCCCAGCGCACTCATTTCAAACTACTTCTGCATGACTTCTTCAAACTCCTTACATAGTGCATCATTAGTGGATCCAAAAATGATATCGTCCACATAGATTTGCACCAAGATTTGGTATTTGCCCACCTTGCGAATAAACAGAGTCTGATCGATGATTCCATGAGTATATCCATTTGCAAGCAGATGCTATGTCAAAGTAGCATACCATGCACGGGGAGCCTGATGCAACCCATACAGTGCTTTGTCAAGCTTATATACGTGTGCTAGATATCGTGGATCAACAAAGCCGAGCGGCTGTGATACGTAGATCTCTTCTTTCACTTTTCCATAAAGGAATGCCGTCTTAACATCCATCTGATAGACTTTGAACCACATTAAACGATGCATAGGCCAGAAAGATTCGAATTGCTTCGAATCTAGTCACTTGAGCATATACTTCATCGTAGTTAAGGCCTTCAATCTGTTTGAACCGCTACACCATCAATCTTGCTTTATTCCGAACAATCACTCCACCATCATCCCGTTTGTTTTGCCATCGAGTTCCGAGTGATTTCTTTCCGGCAGGAAATCGAACCAACTTCCATACTTGCAATTTTTTGAACTGGTTCAACTCATCCTGCATAGCATCTACCTAGTTAGGTTCTTGAAGAGCCATAGAGATCTTCTTAGGCTCAATTTGAGAGATGAAACACACGTACAGACATGTATTGATGATTCCCATTTGAATTTTGGTCAAAACTCCAGCTCCTACAGGTCCAATCACATTCTAAATTGGATGATCCCTTTGGACACTTGCAGGAATAGCATTTTCTGGAACAGTTCCTGTTTGTGGCAGATTTGTTAGATTCTCAGTTGCTTCCATTTCTGACTATTCAATTACAGTTTCCTCCACTGAATCATTTACAACATACTCGCCTGGAATAGGGTCATTAGAGAATAAATCGTTTTGATTATTCAATAAGTCTTCATCATCTGATGAATCTGAAGCCTCCCCTTCCGTGTTGAGAATGTCTGTATAATCTAGAGCCACTTGCATTTCAGGTGGATATGTTGAAGATGAAGCTGTAGGTGTGCCATCCCCCACAGCTGCAGAATCCCCCTCAACTTCAACATCCCCCTCTTCTTCTGCATTATGCGAGACAATTGAGAGGCGTGGAGCAACATGCGAAGGACCTGAGTTATCTGCAGAAGCAACAGGAGGAGAATCATCAATAATATCAAATGATTTAAACAAATGAGCATAATTATAGAGAGTGAATGGCCCGCTTCCAGCATCTGTAGGATTTTCCTCGAGCCACTGTACATCGAACGACTCGACGATCTGTCTTATCTTCTTGTTGTACACTCTATATGCTGTCTTGCTCTCATGTGCAGCTTTCCCAGCATATCCGATGAAATAACATTCATCTCCCCTAGCATCAAACTTCAGAACTGCATCTAAGTGCAACAGGGTACATGGACAACCAAAATCTCTAAAATGCCCAACAGATGGTTTTTCACCAAATAGCACCTCGTGAGGCGTCTTCATGTGTGCCTTGTTTATTATTACTTTGTTTTAAACATAGCACGCTGTATTGATCACCTCATCCAGAAGAAAACGAGGAGTTTAGAATCACAAAGCATAGTACGAGCCGCTTCAATCAGGGTTCTATTCCTTCTTTCAGCTACCCCATTCTGCTATGGAGTCTTAGCAACGTTATACTGTCTAGCTATTCCCTTTTGAGCACAGAAGAAGTTCAAATCAACATTCTTGAACTCAGTGCCATGTCGCTTCGAATTCCCTTCACTTTCTTGCTAGTTTGATTCTCCATGAAAATAATAAAGCGTTTAATCAGTTCTGCAGTCTCACTTTTGTTAGCTAAGAAGAAAACCCAAGTAAAACGTGAGTAATCATCAGTAATTACTAAACAGTAAGACTTTCCTAAGATGCTAAGCACATTCACAGGACCAAAGAGATCCATGTGAAGGAGCTGCATCACACTGTTAATTGAATTCACAGATTTTGGAAAATGAGGCTTTCGATGTTGTTTACCCTTAGCACAAGAAACGCATTTTTCGAAGGTAATGAAATCTTTATGGGTAGATCCCTTACCAACCCCAATTATGCAAGACGATTTAGGTTTTTAACATTTGAATGTCCCAAACGACGATGCCATAGCATAGCATTGTGTTAAGAAAGTTTTGAAAACAAGCAGGCAACGCTTTCAGCAGGTGGTTTGTTCATATCAATTACGTAAGCGTTCCCTTTTCTGTCAGATTTTAAAAAAATCCACTTCTCAGGAATAACGATTCCTGGTTTTAAGATGAGACAGTGTTTATCGGTGAAGTGAGTTATGTAGCCATTATCACAGATTTGAGAGACACTCAGTAGGCTATGCTTTAACTCTGGAACGTAGTTTACATCCTTGAAACAGAGATCACCATTCCTTACAGTGCCTTGTTGGGTGATCTTTCCTTTCTCCCCTCCCGCAAAAGAAACAAATCCACCATTGAATTCTTCGAGATCAGTCAGTTGGCATTAGTCACCAGTCATATGCTTGGAACAACCACTATCAATGACCCAAAGCCGAATGATAGCCCTCCATAGCCGTTCCTGCACATTATGCAGGATCAGTTAGATTTGGGTACCCAGGCTATAGTGGCGGTGGGCACACCCTTCTTATTCATGTACGTTACTTGCATCCAAACCAGATTGTTCTTAGAATAGATAGGTCCATCAGTAGTACACGATGACTTGGAAGAGGTGGTTGGAACAGGGCTTTTAGGTCTCCAAATTTGTTTATGGATTTCCGAAAATTTTGTAATTTCCAATTTAATGTTTGAAGACTTCAAGTGATTTTTATTGTTCATCTTTTTAGCCTTGTTCCAGTCTTCATCAGAAGGCTTCACCTTGGAATTCAAACTCCTAAAATGTTCAGATTTTTCAGTCTGCCCTTGTTTGGTTGGTTTGAGATTCCCTTTTGGAGGCTTTTGATGCTCTCCTTCCTTGAGTTTTTCGGGACGATGCTGACAATTTCTTGCAATGTGACCAGCAATGCCACATATGTAACATATTTGACGTTTCACATGCGGCTTTGCTGGAGATCTATCAGCCTTTTCAGAACTTGAAGACTTGCGTGGATCCTGAGGTCTTGACGAAATAGATTTACTTTGATTTCTACCTGGATTCTTTACCTCTTGATTTTTCAAAATTGTATCATTATCAATAACATTTTTCAATCTTGATTTAGGTGGAATATACTTTGTTTCTCCACCTTTTTTAGTTTGTTTTACCAATAAATTTTAGACACATCAGTTTTATTTGGCAAACAACTGAATTCAAACCATCACAAACAGAATCAAAGCAAGTACGTGAACATTCATCGCTCTTAAAAACAGAGCCCACTCAATCCAAAGCATCAGTGGAAATTGAAATATTGTTTGATTTTTTAGAAACTAAACGATTTTTTTTCTGAATTTTATTTTTCAAATCAATTAAAGCAACATCATCGTCCTCATCTACCCACTCTTCAACAATCACTTCTTATGCATGTGAAGTTACTGGTTTAGTAACGTTTATTTGCTCACAAACAGTATCAGTTGAATCCGTAGTAGTACTTTCAGTCTCGAGTGACACCATTTGTACAGTAGTTTCTGAATCAAGAGTATTCGGTGGCTGAACAGAGGCTTCTATTGTTGATTCATCACTAGACTCAACAGAAGCTTCTTATGTGGATTCTGATTCTACTTTTGTCTATTCTGATTCAACTTCTTCAGGTGACTCGTTGCTAGACTCGGCAGATTCAACTAACTCTAAAGTTTCACAATTAGTTGTTTCCAAAGAGTCACATGACGAATCAAATGAAGTAGTTGATTCAGTGTGTTTTCTAGATTCAAACCCTTTTATGAATTTAGCCAAACCATTCATCATAGCAAACTCGAAGCAGGTTGATTTATTTTTAGACTTTTCTTCTTATTTTGTAATTCAAATGAATTTGATAAATATTTGACACAGAGTTATCTAACACTTGAAAATGTTTATGAATATCAGCAGGTTTTACGAAGTTTTATTGAAGGCCTGTTTTTCTAAATTAATTTCAGTTTTATCAGGCCTTGTGATTTTGACTTTCTTTGGCTTGACCGGTTCGACCTTTATACCCCTCGGTTTCCCATATTCCATATCAGGTAAGTCGGCTATCTCCTCCTCGGTCATAGGAATAGAGGTGTAATTGTGATTGTATGGTGGAGGTATGCATACGAATCCCAATCCCTTATTCCTCACTTCCTTTTAACTGTATTTTAACTGTTTGTTTATCATTTTTTTCAACTTTTTCACTTGACACATCAAACTATCTAAAATTATATTTTCAAAAGTTGATTTTAGAATATCAAGTTCAACAGTTAAGTTTTCTTATAATTCTTTAAAGTAGAGATGCCTACATCGCTCCTGACTCAGATCGTTTTGCAACCTTCGGATATCACGCTTTTGTGCCTCCACTGTATCCTTATATCCATTTATTTTCTTTTTAATCTAATAATGATCAGATTTGGATAATTGAAGTTGCATAACGAGCGAGTCAGTCTGCTCTTTGTAACCACTAACCTTATCCCTACATGCACTAGTACAACAAATATTATCTAAGCATACCTCAGCAGCAGAGGGAGTATAGTCATTCATCTGAGCCATGAGTGTATGAAACACGTTGTCCTCAGTGATTCGTAGGTCAGCCATCTAATCCGACCAATCAAATCCTCCCTCTTCCTTTCCACCAAAGCATTTCCTAGGTTTGTAGTAGATCCAGAAGAGTTGGTTTGGTTTCTGGCAGCTGTGTTCGAAATTGTACCATGAGCAGGGTGAGTGACAGTCACATTTGAGGTAGAAACAACATTGGGAGTTGGTCTTGATGCTGAACTAACAGTGACATTGACGTTTAAGTCAGATCTCTCTTCTTGGTTGTCTTCATTCACGAGCAAAATGCCCCGGCTCATGACAATTAAAGCTCCTAAGCTTAGACTTGTTCCACCCAAGTTCCTGGTTAGCTGCTTCCAAAGCACCGCCCCCTTGCATCCGGGCTATACCGTGACCGACATTCAAAAGAAATCCGTGTACTAGATGGAACCAACGTCACGTACTCTGCTTGGGTAAAGCCTTTTCAGCTTCATGCACGTGGATACGAGGTTTTGGACCATATCACCTCTGAATCGCCTTCTAAAGATGATCCCACGTATACTCAGTGGATGAAAATTGATGCTATCGTTCTTTAATGGATTTATAGCACCTCGTCTCAGGACTATCTCCTTCGGGTTCTCGAATCCAAATCCACTACTCTTCAAGCTTGGAACAGAGTCAAAGCAATCTTTCATAACAACAAAGGACCTCAATGTGCTCCCTTACAAACAAAAAATCGTGAACCTCAAGCTAAGTGCCTGTCCCTCTTTGGAAGATTATTGTCAGACCCTGCATGATTTGGCTCCCAATTGGATGATGTAGGGAGCCCTAAGAATGAACAATCTTTAGTGCTGCAACTTGTTCGGGGTCTCCCTCGAGAATATGATAATATTGGCTCTATAATCAACCGTGAGATCCCATCATGGAATGAAGCTTCTGAGATGCTTCGTGGTGATCAGGAAAGACAAGCTGCTCGAGACGGTAACCCTGTTCCATCCGAGGCACTTATCGTTGTTAATCAAAACTCAAACACCCGTCCTGATGGCCCACCTCAAACCCACCAGCCTCGACGTGCTGACGGACCAAACCGGTTCGGACCTAACCAGTCCTAACGCGGCCCTCGCCGTGATGGCCAACATTCCCCATCTGGACCCGCTTAGTCTGGCCAGCAACCGCATCGCTCTGGTTCTGGTTCACGCGGGCAGCCCAACCGCAATCAGAATCATGAACAACCCAACTGGAACCAACATTCATTCCCGTTTTCCCCCTTACTGGGCCAACCCCTATTAGACTGCATCTCCACCTCCCTGCCCCTATTCTACTCAGCCCGGTTGGGCCTCACCATGGCCCACGATCCAGCAAGCTCCTCAACAGCCTAACAATACGGATTAGTCTTCTGCTCAAGCCCATATGACTTATGTGAATCCTTTTGAACCAACTTAACTAGCAGAGGCTTTCCAAACTATGGCTGTGGAACCCGTACCACTCCAATGGTTCATGGATACTGGTATAACAACCCTCCTAAAATAATTCCGACATTCCTAAAATATTTAGAACATCCCTAAACGTCTTAAAATACACCCCGTATATGTAAAATTGCCCTAAATACCTTTATTTTTATAAAAATTAAATAAAAATAAAATTCAGTACTCGCTCGCGGGCCGCGAAGCCCTTAGCTAGCTTCATCGCGGGCCGCGACAGCTAGGACACCAGATCGCACCCTGAGGTGCCACGTGTCGTGACGTGTGTGGGGGCTATTGGTTAACTCAGCAAAGCTAAGACCTAGTCTACAAGTCCTCGCGGGCCGCGAAGACTTTGTCTTCGGCCTTCGCGGGGTGCGACAAAGTGTCTGATCAGCACTATAAATATGATCGATCAGTTTCAATTGTAAATCGTTCACATCTCGTTTTTCTCTCTCAAATTCTGAAGTGTAGGAATTATATCGAGAAAAATACCCCCCCCCCCTAAATGACGAAGTTCTGCCTCGTTGTAAGTATCATAACCCCCGGTTACGTATTAGATACGTTGCCCGATTGATCTAGCGCTCCGTAATGGCTGTCGAGGTTCTGCCCGACGTACTCGTTGGAGTTCTGTCTCGGGGAGGGTATAACTAATGTAAATATTGGGTTATTATACTAACGCGTGTGCATTGTTTAATTTATTAGATTATAACTAGGAAACCACAGGAAAAAGTCTAAATTAACAATGTGAGTAATCCTTTCTTTTTGTAAATTGTTTTTACAAAACCTCAATTATTTTACATGATAATTAACAGTGATTGAGTATTTGTAATTCTACAATTATCGTCGGTATGTTGGGGTTTTGTATACAAAATTTGTTACTACACTGTGAGTACTAACATTACCACAAGTCAGGATTGACAGTGTCGTGGGTGGTAATTAAGATAGAATAATAAACAAATGTAATTGCTGATTGCCCTCAATACTGTACAAGGACAAAATCTGTTTTGATTAAATTGGGATTCACCCACCAGTATTTCCCACTGACAAATGTTTTTAAAACGCGTTTCAGGTAACAAAATGTGAAAGCCAAAATAGAAGCCAGCTGGAGAGCACTGAAGGCTTGGAAAATGTGGCTATAAAAGTTACCTAAACAAAGAAAGATGTTTTATTCAATAAATTAGGGTTTATCCCTATAAACATGGTTGTAATGAAAACTTGGGTTTTTTCCCAAGATGTTTATTATTATAGAAATATGGTGTTTTACTCTGATAAATATTTCCTAACTACGGTCCTAATGTAAGTTACGCTGCCAAATAATGATAAGCACCGATACCACCATCTCTGAGTAGGCCGCGACCGCCCGCCTCCCGAGGCAGGGGTCGGGGTTACGACAGAAGGTGGTATCAGAGCTACAACCACTAATTTCAGCCAAAGAAGTGTTCTGTTGACATTGAAATTGTCAATTTTGTTAGGAAATAATCAATGAGACTATTTGCATACGTGTAGATTATTATTTTATGTTATTTGACAATTTGTTAGTTTACAGTATGAGTGATCAAGGACCTTCGGACGCTTACCGTCAACTGTCCAGTTCAACTAAGGACGAAGGAACTTCTTCCCAGCCTACCCCCTCGGGGTATTCGGTAGGTCCCCGTAATCCCGTATGGATCGTAACAAGACTGGTAATTAATCAAGGATGCGGAATCTCCTTGATTAACCTTCGAACACAGAAACAAGAACGTGTAGAAGAATAAGAACTCGAACACACAAACTTTCAAACTGATCTTCTGTGATTATCAAACCTTAGAAAACGTTTTACAATCACTAAGATCTCCAAGAACCTAACAGCCGATTTCTGTTTGTTCTAAACCTCTCACAATTCGAATGCTCTCAATAATCTCCAAAAGTCTAACCCTAAACATGTAGCAAGAGGTTGTTTATATACTACAACCTCCCATACACGAATTGGGCTCTGGCCCGTATACAATTATATAATAAATTCGGACCTAATAAACTAGATACAAACTTGGACTTGATTGGGCTTGATAATCTCGAAATCTTTAAGTCTTCATAGTCCAATCTTCTATTTAATATCCAAAGACCAATCCACAGCTGTTGTCACATAACATGCACCAACAAACTCCCCCTTGACAATAGCTTGCAAAGGAAACTTTAGTCTTCAGAATCTCACAGTCTTTGGTCTTTGGATAACGTCAGCTTCAACATGAACTCTGTCAGCAACAGACTCCCCTAAGCTGATGTATCCAATCACAAAATCTTCCAAGTTGCGATTCAGCATTCTCAATAAGTCTTCACAGCATCCACTCTGCATTGTAGAAGGAGGATTCTACCAAGCAGCAACAAACTCCTCATCTCTTCAAAGCAACTTCTCATCATCAAACTGCTTCAATCTGTATACTATAAAACAAACATCTCGAGAAACCATAAGAATTTTTCAACATAGTTAAAGAATTATTATTATTCAAGAGATAGTTAAACTGTATCAGATTAAGCGTTTTCAAATTAAGCAGCAACACGCAACAATTTTTAATCAAAACCTTATAACCTGCATGATTTAAAATTTTGAACCCACTTTCTAACACCGTCTCCCCCTATCAGTAACAAATCCTCCAAGAATAACAGTTTTCCGTACATTAAGAATTTTAACAGAAAAAAAAACTATTTTTGTATTTTTGTATTTTCTGAAAGCAAATAAATACAAAAAGCAATAAACACTCTATTTTTGTGAGAATCACTGGTAAGAAGATCATATTAGCACAATCAAACTGTTTCACACCATTAGTTAATTCTTTATGTAATTTTTCGTGAAAAACCGTCCAAGACGATTACCAGTATGTTCGTCCACCTAAACAAAATGCATGAACATTTCAAGTACCATTACCATATGATACGTTAAGGTAATATTATTTCTGATATATTAGTGTGTCCCACTTCAGGATATACCCTCGCGATCAAGGTATGCACAAAGAGTCATCGTAGTAGGTGAGTATACTGAATTCATCCGTTTTGTTTTTCAACGTTTAGATAATTGGTGAACAGGTCAGTACTTCCGTACAGCAAAGAGACCAAAATATCTAACGAGGGCTAAGACAAATACCATTTTTGGTACGAATTTTGCATTTTGCACTTTATGAATGACTCTCTATGAGAGCTTCTTCATTTTCAGGGTTTTGGCATTTTTAGCTCTTTTAAGATATCCTGGGTGTGCCTAGGTCAGCATGTATCTGGATGCAGCAGAAGGACACCCCTGATATCCCCAGATGAAATAAACAGTATAAAGACCCAAAACTTCAGATTTTGGCAATCTATCAACGCAAGATTTAAGGTCATTAAACCATACACCACTGATGTGTTCCCCACTCATACTCAGTGCATTTATGTTTATATCACATTGGTAAGTTGATTATTTCATGCTTTTGCCTACTGGTACATCATATGATGAAGCTGCTATCACACTTAAGCATTTTAATTCAGTTTGAGTGTGACAGTCTAACTTGCTGATGTACTATCATTTCTTCTTTTTCACACAGTGAAAACTCATTTTTGATTTTCTATTTTTTTTTATGTTTTTTATTTTTAAAGAAAGCAGTAAACTATTTACAAAATTCTTATGAAAAACCAGTTATTCAGGATTCCTCATCCCGTTGAGTTCGACTAAGTGTTCAAAGCGAGCTCGATCAAAAGCTTTAGTGTAAAGATCAGCAAGGTTATCTAGTGTGTCGACTCGGTGTAATTCAATGAGTCTCTTTTCAGGACAATCCCGTATAAAGTGATGACGTATGTCAATATGTTTAGTTCTACTGTGCTTTACGGGATTGTTTGTGATTGAAATGGTGGCATTATTATCTATCATAATAGGAGTACGAGTGAAATCCAAACCGTAATCGCGCATCTGCTGTTGAATCCAGAGAACCTGAGAGCAGCAGCTTCCAGCAGCAATATATTCAGCTTCACAAGTAGAGGTAGACACACAAGATTGCTTCTTGCATTGCCAAGACACAATCCTGCCTCCCAAGAACTGAAAACCACCAGTTGTAGACTTTCTGTTCGACTTGCATCCCCCAAAGTCTGAATCAGTATAAGCAACGAACCTCAAATCACTATCAGTTGGATACCACAACCCAAGTTTAGGTTTCCCCTTCAAGTAACGAAGAATACGCTTCACTGCTTTCATGTGTGACTCTTTCGGATTCGCCTGATATCTGGCACATAAGCATACGGCAAACATGATGTCAGGTCTTGAAGCAGTCAAGTACAATAGAGAACCAATCATTGCCCTGTATTGAGTTGGATCAACGTCTTCAGTACTTTCATGATCTGGGCCAAGATTGTGATTTTCGCAAATAGGTGTGTTAAAAGTAGACCAATCATTCATTTTGAACCGACTCAAAATGTCATACACTGTCACACCCCGATTTCCACGTGTCACCGGTGGGCCCGGTGGGGAGTATCGTGACGTAGTTGAGATCATCATAGTCAAACAACACAATATATAAATGCATAGCGGAAGCAAAAGATAAATATATTACATTCCGAATATAAGTAATGTCAAAGTATTACAACGGAAGGTAAAGGATCCACAGGCGGATCAATAAAAGAAAACTGTTCAACAGACTTTAGGCATCTAGAACTTGCAAGATTCCCTAATGACGCCCTGAGCTCCCAGCCAATTATGCATAGTACCTGTCACTTAACCTTTTGGAAAATACGTCAGTTTACACTGGTAAATACAATTAACTGACTCATTTTGAAAAGAGTTTAAGAAAATTGATTTGAATGCACGTGGCACAAAATATCTTTTATAATTTGATTAAAATGCACGAGGCAAAATTAATCTTTTATACTTGGGACAATTTTATTAATAAAAATCTTGTATCTGATTTACATGGTTGTCCAACATTTAGGGCCGGTGATTATACAATACAAGCCGGTCAAGATTAATCGACACACCATAAATATAACTCACAAGAAGACATCCTTACGAGTGAGTATATCTTTTACAAACGCAACAGGAGGTGTTATGCCTACACCTTGTGCTTAAGTTATGGCCATTCACTTTTTAAATGAGCCAAGGATATCCAGGACACGGTCATTAACCCCCAATGTTATTTGTTATCAATCAATACAGATTAAAACGGGATTATGCAATTCAATCATCTCTGATTAAAAGGTTTCTACACCCGACCAAATGGTATTTATATAATACCGTATCCCAAGCCCGTAAAAGGGAAAATAAGTTAAAAGTATTTACCTGAGCTAGCAATGCAATTTATACTCAGCCGTATATTCTAATCAGCAAGCACAAGTACTTCTACTGGGGCTCTCAATCTGGAACGAAGGTTTTATTAACCTATTAAATTCTTAACGGGTCTTATTTAAGTCGTAACTTAGACCGGTTAGTTTTAAGGAAAGGTTTACGGTTCAAAACGCATGATTAAGCGAAGACCAGAATAGGATGTGATTTAGACCCGACAAGTTTGGAGACTTGTATAATATGGGTAAACTAAACACATTCTGGATTTTGAGATAAAAACGATAACGTTTGACCCGTTTCGGCTAATTTATGCAAACTAGTTACATAAACCGAACCGAACGTGAATAACGCATGATGGGTAATCATGAGAGTCATATACAGGTTTCCTAAGTTAATTATGCCTCAAATATTTTGTGACATCAGTAAGATGTCTTTCATTATGCCCAAAACGTATTTAAACACAAACTAGGCCTCGTAGGGGTAGTTTGGTCATTTAAAAGGTTATAAAAGAGTTTAAGTATTTACCTGAGTTACAGGTCTGGTATAATCAGAGAAAATACTTATTTTGATAAGTTATAACAGTAGGATAAAGTATATATGTGAAATTTATCAATTATAACCAAACTATGCACCGAAGGGGCATTTTGGTAATTTCACATAAGCCGTAAAGCTCAAAACTGAAGTCTGAGTTTATCAACCTTTGCTTACTGTTAAAATATTATAATTTGCCTCAAATATCAGTAGGTATCAACCCTTGTATGTTTAAAATAGTTTTAGTACATACTATGCGTTAAAAACGCTTAAAAAGGCGATTAAAGGCCATTTCCGGGTTCGATACTTAAATCTGATATTTTTATATTTCCAGAAGGCTTAAAATAATTTATTTATCATATGTGATCAGTAGAAAAAGGTTTGGAGTCGTTTAGATATGTAAAACTCATTTTATGGCCCGTAAGGGCAAAACCGACATTTACCGGATTAAGCCTACGACTATGAGTTATGCTCAGCCTAAAATTAATTAAAAATCTTTAAAATTCCCAAAATAATATATTACATCAGTGGGTAAAGATTTGATATCAAAAAGTAGGCTTAACTAGGCTATATGCTAATTACGCCATTTTATTAACATAAAGCTTTCAATTTGCGGTAATGAGCATAACTCTCAATCTACACTTCAAACTGATGTCAAACTTTGCATACAAGTTTATATATCAGTAATTAAAGTTTCTACTCTTTTACATTTCCAAAAATCACGTTTTAAGGCAATAAGGGCATAATGGTCAACATATGAGCAATTAACGGAAACGCGTAAACGAATGGGTCAATCAATGAACCAAACACAGAGGGTTATGCTAACATGTAGCCTGGTCCTAAGGAAGCTCTAAGGCATTTCCAAATCATACTAAAGCGGGTCAGAACTGAAGTCAAAGCAAAAGTCAAAGCTTTGCGACTTTCGGTTCCGAATCGGTTCAAAACAGAAAGTTGTCGAATCAAACAAGCTTAGACAAGTTCTTATGCTTATTATCAAGTTAGATGAATGATAAAATAGGTTACACGCCTTTTACATCGTTAATTACGCATTAAACGAAAGATAACATTTCTGTTGACTTTTTCTAATCATCTTTGACTCGACAAATGACCAAGTTAGGATGGGAATCAGTGGATGCCCTTTTAAGGGTTTAAAGCCCACATAATTACCAACTTATAACTACCTTTGATTTGGCTAAACACTGAATCAATAGTGATTTATCTTAAAGTCAACCGTTAATTACGACGGTTTGACTTTTAAGCTAAAACTAAGCTAAAACTTAATTAAGGAAGGTTTAGCAAACTTACCAAGGTCCTATGCACGAAATGTGATCACTTGAGGCTGCTTGGGAGCTCCAGAATTGATCAGGAATGCAAATGAAGGTGCGAGGAACAATGTTGCAACTTATGGTCTTTATATAGTGATTTAAACACCACAAGAAGTTGACAAGCAAGTCTATCACTGACCATAAGTCATCAACATGTGTCCCTAAGTGTCTAGGGGTTGTTTAGGGTTCTCTTGGAAGTGTTTGAGGGCAACAAATGACGTTTAGAAGGCTGAACAGGCAACAAAAACGTTTTTCTGCATCTGGGAGGGCCAGGCGGCCCGCGTAAGATGTTGATATATGTCACGCGGCCCGCATGGGCCTTCTGATCAGGCAAAAACATTTTTAAGATGTTGCATCTCACCTCTTGGCCCTTCGAAAGGTCAACAAAGCTTAATTTTCTTGCATTATGAGCCCTCTATATTGACACATAAGGGCCTCAAGACTTATACTACATTTTCTAAGTCCTTGGTCACTTCATGTTAACCCGAAAAGTCTTAACTTTCAATGTTAACGCTTTTAACCCCTTGTAACCGAGTTTGATCACAACTTGCTCGTGCGATAACGAAACTTTATGAAATTTATATCGTGCATTCTAGTGAGCATAATTAACCGTTACAAGGCTTCGGGTTTGCTAAAAGGTCACTCAGAGGTATAACTTAAACATGTTGACACATTTAACCCCTGTGGTTTGTAATCTCTCACTTTCCTTCTTATTTAGCTTCGTATGATCCGTGATTTATTCATTTGAAGGTATGAGCATCATGTAGGGAAAATGTACAATATATTTATTCACTGTTGACATTTAGAACACGTATATTCACATACTTTTCATGTTTTGTCAACTTTTAGTCCCTCTAGAATATTCTTTCTCACGTTCAAACATTATGACACGGTCATTAACCCCCAATGTTATTTGTTATCAATCAATACAGATTAAAACGGGATTATGCAATTCAATCATCTCCGATTAAAAGGTTTCTACACCCGACCAAGCGGTATTTTTATAATACCGTATCCCAAGCCCGTATAAGGGAAAATAAGTTAAAAGTATTTACCTGAGCTAGCAATGCAATTTATACTCAGCCGTATATTCTAATCAGCAAGCTGGGGCTCTCAATCTGGAACGAAGGTTTTATTAACCTATTAAATTCTTAACGGGTCTTATTTAAGTCGTAACTTAGACCGGTTAGTTTTAAGGAAAGGTTTACGGTTCAAAACGCATGATTAAGCGAAGACCGGAATAGGATGTGATTTAGACCCGACAAGTTTGGAGACTTGTATAATATGGGTAAACTAAACACATTCTGGATTTTGAGATAAAAACGATAACGTTTGACCCGTTTCGGCTAATTTATGCAAACTAGTTACATAAACCGAACCGAACGTGAATAACGCATGACGGGTAATCATGAGAGTCATATACAGGTTTCTAAGTTAATTATGCCTCAAATATGTTGTGACATCAGTAAGATGTCTTTCATTATGCCCAAAACGTATTTAAACACAAACTAGGCCTCGTAGGGGTAGTTTGGTCATTTAAAAGGTTATAAAAGAGTTTAAGTATTTACCTGAGTTACAGGTCTGGTATAATCAGCGAAAATACTTATTTTGATAAGTTATAACAGTAGGATAAAGTATATATGTGAAATTTATCAATTATAACCAAACTATGCACCGAATGGGCATTTTGGTAATTTCACATAAGCCGTAAAGCTCAAAACTGAAGTCTGAGTTTATCAACCTTTGCTTACTGTTAAAATATTATAATTTGCCTCAAATATCAGTAGGTATCAACCCTTGGATGTTTAAAATAGTTTTAGTACATACTATGCGTTAAAAACGCTTAAAAAGGCGATTAAAGGCCATTTCCGGGTTCGATACTTAAATCTGATATTTTTATATTTCCAGAAGGCTTAAAATAATTTATTTATCATATGTGATCAGTAGCAAAATGTTTGGAGTCGTTTAGATATGTAAAACTCATTTTATGTCCCGTAAGGGCAAAACCGACATTTACCGGATTAAGCCTACGACTATGAGTTATGCTCAGCCTAAAATTAATTAAAAATCTTTAAAATTCCCAAAATAATATATTACATCAGTGGGTAAAGATTTGATATCAAAAAGTAGGCTTAACTAGGCTATATGCTAAATACGCCATTCTATTAACATAAAGCTTTCAATTTGCGCTAATGAGCATAACTCTCAATCTACACTTCAAACTGATGTCAAACTTTGCATACAAGTTTATATATCAGTAATTAAAGTTTCTACTCTTTTACATTTCCAAAAATCACGTTTTAAGGCAATAAGGGCATAATGGTCAACATATGAGCAATTAACGGAAACGCGTAAACGAATGGGTCAATCAATGAACCAACCACAGAGGGTTATGCTAACATGTAGCCTGGTCCTAAGGAAGCTCTAAGGCATTTCCAAATCATACTAAAGCGGGTCAGAACTGAAGTCAAAGCAAAAGTCAAAGCTTTGCGACTTTCGGTTCCGAATCGGTTCAAAACAGAAAGTTGTCGAATCAAACAAGCTTAGACAAGTTCTTATGCTTATTATCAAGTTATATGAATGATAAAATAGGTTACACGCCTTTTACATCGTTAATTATGCATTAAACGAAAGATAACATTTATGTTGACCTTTTCTAATCATCTTTGACTCGACAAATGACCTAGTTAGGATGGGAATCAGTGGATGCCCTTTTAAGGGTTTAAAGCCCACATAATTACCAACTTATAACTACCTTTGATTTGGCTAAACACTGAGTCAATAGTGATTTATCTTAAAGTCAACCGTTAATTACGACGATTTGACTTTTAAGCTAAAACTAAGCTAAAACTTAATTAAGGAAGGTTTAGCAAACTTACCAAGGTCCTATGCACGAAATGTGATCACTTGAGGCTGCTTGGGAGCTCCAGAATTGATCAGGAATGCAAATGAAGGTGCGAGGAACAATGTTGCAACTTATGGTCTTTATATAGTGATTTAAACACCACAAGAAGTTGACAAGCAAGTCTATCACTGACCATAAGTCATCAACATGTGTCCCTAAGTGTCTAGGGGTTGTTTAGGGTTCTCTTGGAAGTGTTTGAGGGCAACAAATGACGTTTAGAAGGCTGAACAGGCGACAAAAACGTTTTTCTGCATCTGGGCGGGCCAGGCGGCCCGCGTAAGATGTTGATATATGTCACGCGGCCCGCATGGGCCTTCTGATCAGGCAAAAACATTTTTAAGATGTTGCATCTCACCTCTTGGCCCTTCGAAAGGTCAACCAAGCTTAATTTTCTTGCATTATGAGCCCTCTATATTGACACATAAGGGCCTCAAGACTTATACTACATTTTCTAAGTCCTTGGTCACTTCATGTTAACCCGAAAAGTCTTAACTTTCAATGTTAACGCTTTTAACCCCTTGTAACCGAGTTTGATCACAACTTGCTCGTGCGATAACGAAACTTTATGAAATTTATATCGTGCATTCTAGTGAGCATAATTAACCGTTACAAGGCTTCGGGTTTGCTAAAAGGTCACTCAGAGGTATAACTTAAACATGTTGACACATTTAACCCCTGTGGTTTGTAATCTCTCACTTTCCTTCTTATTTAGCTTCGTATGATCCATGATTTATTCGTTTGAAGGTATGAGCATCATGTAGGGAAAATGTACAATATATTTATTCACTGTTAACATTTAGAACACGTATATTCACATACTTTTCATGTTTTGTCAACTTTTAGTCCCTCTAGAATATTCTTTCTCACGTTCAAACATTATGACACGGTCATTAACCCCCAATGTTATTTGTTATCAATCAATACAGATTAAAACGGGATTATGCAATTCAATCATCTCCGATTAAAAGGTTTCTACACCCGACCAAGCGGTATTTTTATAATACCGTATCCCAAGCCCGTATAAGGGAAAATAAGTTAAAAGTATTTACCCGAGCTAGCAATGCAATTTATACTCAGCCGTATATTCTAATCAGCAAGCACAAGTACTTCTACTGGGGCTCTCAATCTGGAACGAAGGTTTTATTAACCTATTAAATTCTTAACGGGTCTTATTTAAGTCGTAACTTAGACCGGTTAGTTTTAAGGAAAGGTTTACGGTTCAAAACGCATGATTAAGCGAAGACCGGAATAGGATGTGATTTAGACCCGACAAGTTTGGAGACTTGTATAATATGGGTAAACTAAACACATTCTGGATTTTGAGATAAAAAACGATAACGTTTGACCCGTTTCGGCTAATTTATGCAAACTAGTTACATAAACCGAACCGAACGTGAATAACGAATGACGGGTAATCATGAGAGTCATATACAGGTTTCTAAGTTAATTATGCCTCAAATATGTTGTGACATCAGTAAGATGTCTTTCATTATGCCCAAAACATATTTAAACAAAAACTAGGCCTCGTAGGGGTAGTTTGGTCATTTAAAAGGTTATAAAAGAGTTTAAGTATTTACCTGAGTTACAGGTCTGGTATAATCAGCGAAAATACTTATTTTGATAAGTTATAACAGTAGGATAAAGTATATATGTGAAATTTATCAATTATAACCAAACTATGCACCGAAGGGGCATTTTGGTAATTTCACATAAGCCGTAAAGCTCAAAACTGAAGTCTGAGTTTATCAACCTTTTCTTACTATTAAAATATTATAATTTGCCTCAAATATCAGTAGGTATCAACCCTTGTATGTTTAAAATAGTTTTAGTACATACTATGCGTTAAAAACGCTTAAAAAGGCGATTAAAGGCCATTTCCGGGTTCGATACTTAAATCTGATATTTTTATATTTCCAGAAGGCTTAAAATAATTTATTTATCATATGTGATCAGTAGCAAAAGGTTTGGAGTCGTTTAGATATGTAAAACTCATTTTATGGCCCGTAAGGGCAAAACCGACATTTACCGGATTAAGCCTACGACTATGAGTTATGCTCAGTCTAAAATTAATTAAAAATATTTAAAATTCCCAAAATAATATATTACATCAGTGGGTAAAGATTTGATATCAAAAGGTAGGCTTAACTAGGCTATATGCTAATTACGCCATTTTATTAACATAAAGCTTTCAATTTGCGCTAATGAGCATAACTCTCAATCTACACTTCAAACTGATGTCAAACTTTGCATACAAGTTTATATATCAGCAATTAAAGTTTCTACACTTTTACATTTCCAAAAATCACGTTTTAAGGCAATAAGGGCATAATGGTCAACATATGAGCAATTAACGGAAACGCGTAAACGAATGGGTCAATCAATGAACCAACCACAGAGGGTTATGCTAACATGTAGCCTAGTCCTAAGGAAGCTCTAAGGCATTTCCAAATCATACTAAAGCGGGTCAGAACTGAAGTCAAAGCTTTGCGACTTTCGGTTCCGAATCGGTTCAAAACAGAAAGTTGTCGAATCAAACAAGCTTAGACAAGTTCTTATGCTTATTATCAAGTTATATGAATGATAAAATAGGTTACACGCCTTTTACATCGTTAATTATGCATTAAACGAAAGATAACATTTCTGTTGACTTTTTCTAATCATCTTTGACTCGACAAATGACCTAGTGAGGATGGGAATCAGTGGATGCCCTTTTAAGGGTTTAAAGCCCACATAATTACCAACTTATAACTACCTTTGATTTGGCTAAACACTGAATCAATAGTGATTTATCTTAAAGTCAACCGTTAATTACGACGGTTTGACTTTTAAGCTAAAACTAAGCTAAAACTTAATTAAGGAAGGTTTAGCAAACTTACCAAGGTCCTATGCACGAAATGTGATCACTTGAGGCTGCTTGGGAGCTCCAGAATTGATCAGGAATGCAAATGAAGGTGCGAGGAACAATGTTGCAACTTATGGTCTTTATATAGTGATTTAAACACCACAAGAAGTTGACAAGCAAGTCTATCACTGACCATAAGTCATCAACATGTGTCCCTAAGTGTCTAGGGGTTGTTTAGGGTTCTCTTGGAAGTGTTTGAGGGCAACAAATGACGTTTAGAAGGCTGAACAGGCAACAAAAACGTTTTTCTGCATCTGGGAGGGCCAGGCGGCCCGCGTAAGATGTTGATATATGTCACGCGGCCCGCATGGGCCTTCTGATCAGGCAAAAACATTTTTAAGATGTTGCATCTCACCTCTTGGCCCTTCGAAAGGTCAACCAAGCTTAATTTTCTTGCATTATGAGCCCTCTATATTGACACATAAGGGCCTCAAGACTTATACTACATTTTCTAAGTCCTTGGTCACTTCATGTTAACCCGAAAAGTCTTAACTTTCAATGTTAACGCTTTTAACCCCTTGTAACCGAGTTTGATCACAACTTGCTCGTGCGATAACGAAACTTTATGAAATTTATATCGTGCATTCTAGTGAGCATAATTAACCGTTACAAGGCTTCGGGTTTGCTAAAAGGTCACTCAGAGGTATAACTTAAACATGTTGACACATTTAACCCCTGTGGTTTGTAATCTCTCACTTTCCTTCTTATTTAGCTTCGTATGATCCGTGATTTATTCGTTTGAAGGTATGAGCATCATGTAGGGAAAATGTACAATATATTTATTCACTGTTGACATTTAGAACACGTATATTCACATACTTTTCATGTTTTGTCAACTTTTAGTCCCTCTAGAATATTCTTTCTCACGTTCAAACATTATGACACGGTCATTAACCCCCAATGTTATTTGTTATCAATCAATACAGATTAAAACGGGATTATGAAATTCAATCATCTCCGATTAAAAGGTTCCTACACCCGACCAAGCGGTATTTTTATAATACCGTATCCCAAGCCCGTATAAGGGAAAATAAGTTAAAAGTATTTACCCGAGCTAGCAATGCAATTTATACTCAGCCGTATATTCTAATCAGCAAGCACAAGTACTTCTACTGGGGCTCTCAATCTGGAACGAAGGTTTTATTAACCTATTAAATTCTTAACGGGTCTTATTTAAGTCGTAACTTAGACCGGTTAGTTTTAAGGAAAGGTTTACGGTTCAAAACGCATGATTAAGCGAAGACCGGAATAGGATGTGATTTAGACCCGACAAGTTTGGAGACTTGTATAATATGGGTAAACTAAACACATTCTGGATTTTGAGATAAAAACGATAACGTTTGACCCGTTTCGGCTAATTTATGCAAACTAGTTACATAAACCGAACCGAACGTGAATAACGCATGACGGGTAATCATGAGAGTCATATACAGGTTTCTAAGTTAATTATGCCTCAAATATGTTGTGACATCAGTAAGATGTCTTTCATTATGCCCAAAACGTATTTAAACACAAACTAGGCCTCGTAGGGGTAGTTTGGTCATTTAAAAGGTTATAAAAGAGTTTAAGTATTTACCTGAGTTACAGGTCTGGTATAATCAGCGAAAATACTTATTTTGATAAGTTATAACAGTAGGATAAAGTATATATGTGAAATTTATCAATTATAACCAAACTATGCACCGAAGGGGCATTTTGGTAATTTCACATAAGCCGTAAAGCTCAAAACTGAAGTCTGAGTTTATCAACCTTTTCTTACTGTTAAAATATTATAATTTGCCTCAAATATCAGTAGGTATCAACCCTTGTATGTTTAAAATAGTTTTAGTACATACTATGCGTTAAAAACGCTTAAAAAGGCGATTAAAGGCCATTTCCGGGTTCGATACTTAAATCTGATATTTTTATATTTCCAGAAGGCTTAAAATAATTTATTTATCATATGTGATCAGTAGCAAAAGGTTTGGAGTCGTTTAGATATGTAAAACTCATTTTATGGCCCGTAAGGGCAAAACCGACATTTACCGGATTAAGCCTACGACTATGAGTTATGCTCAGCCTAAAATTAATTAAAAATCTTTAAAATTCCCAAAATAATATATTACATCAGTGGGTAAAGATTTGATATCAAAAAGTAGGCTTAACTAGGCTATATGCTAATTACGCCATTTTATTAACATAAAGCTTTCAATTTGCGCTAATGAGCATAACTCTCAATCTACACCTCAAACTGATGTCAAACTTTGCATACAAGTTTATATATCAGTAATTAAAGTTTCTACTCTTTTACATTTCCAAAAATCACGTTTTAAGGCAATAAGGGCATAATGGTCAACATATGAGCAATTAACGGAAACGCGTAAACGAATGGGTCAATCAATGAACCAACCACAGAGGGTTATGCTAACATGTAGCCTGGTCCTAAGGAAGCTCTAAGGCATTTCCAAATCATACTAAAGCGGGTCAGAACTGAAGTCAAAGCAAAAGTCAAAGCTTTGCGACTTTCGGTTCCGAATCGGTTCAAAACAGAAAGTTGTCGAATCAAACAAGCTTAGACAAGTTCTTATGCTTATTATCAAGTTATATGAATGATAAAATAGGTTACACGCCTTTTACATCGTTAATTATGCATTAAACGAAAGATAACATTTATGTTGACTTTTTCTAATCATCTTTGACTCGACAAATGACCTAGTTAGGATGGGAATCAGTGGATGCCCTTTTAAGGGTTTAAAGCCCACATAATTACCAACTTATAACTACCTTTGATTTGGCTAAACACTGAATCAATAGTGATTTATCTTAAAGTCAACCGTTAATTACGACGGTTTGACTTTTAAGCTAAAACTAAGCTAAAACTTAAGTAAGGAAGGTTTAGCAAACTTACCAAGGTCCTATGCACGAAATGTGATCACTTGAGGCTGCTTGGGAGCTCCAGAATTGATCAGGAATGCAAATGAAGGTGTGAGGAACAATGTTGCAACTTATGGTCTTTATATAGTGATTTAAACACCACAAGAAGTTGACAAGCAAGTCTATCACTGACCATAAGTCATCAACATGTGTCCCTAAGTGTCAAGGGGTTGTTTAGGGTTCTCTTGGAAGTGTTTGAGGGCAACAAATGACGTTTAGAAGGCTGAACAGGCGACAAAAACATTTTTCTGCATCTGGGCGGGCTAGGCGGCCCGTGTAAGATGTTGATATATGTCACGCGGCCCGCATGGGCCTTCTGATCAGGCAAAAACATTTTTAAGATGTTGCATCTCACCTCTTGGCCCTTCGAAAGGTCAACCAAGCTTAATTTTCTTGCATTATGAGCCCTCTATATTGACACATAAGGGCCTCAAGACTTATACTACATTTTCTAAGTCCTTGGTCACTTCATGTTAACCCGAAAAGTCCTAACTTTCAATGTTAACGCTTTTAACCCCTTGTAACTGAATTTGATCACAACTTGCTCGTGCGATAACGAAACTTTATGAAATTTATATCGTGCATTCTAGTGAGCATAATTAACCGTTACATGGCTTCGGGTTTGCTAAAAGTTCACTCAGAGGTATAACTTAAACATGTTGACACATTTAACCCCTGTGGTTTGTAATCTCTCACTTTCCTTCTTATTTAGCTTCGTATGATCCGTGATTTATTCGTTTGAAGGTATGAGCATCATGTAGGGAAAATGTACAATATATTTATTCACTGTTGACATTTAGAACACGTATATTCACATACTTTTCATGTTTTGTCAACTTTTAGTCCCTCTAGAATATTCTTTCTCACGTTCAAACATTATGACACGTGTCAACACATTATAGGACGTGAATTTTCGAGGTGTTACATCCTCACCCCCTTAAAAGAAATCTCGACCTCGAGATTTGTTAAAGTAAAGGAAGTATTTTCTGCCTTATATTGACAACTTATAGATGATTAGGGATTTGTATGATTTTATTCGTCGTTTCCAATGCAACTTTCAGATCCAGACAAGTAGACTTTCCAAAGTCTCGTTCATCCATCGGATGTTTTGATATTTCATCTTTACAAGGTCTCCAAAGGAGCCACCTTGATACTTATATAACAGCTATTATAGAAAAGCTTATCATAAGATGAGATGGTTATTCCAACCATTGCTCAAAATTAATCTTAAGGAATAGCTAATCCTTACAGTTAGTCGAACAAATCGATGATCCTAGGCAGCTGATGGAAATTCTTGATTGTTGCTTAAATAGGGTTGCGGTATTCAATGCATACGCAAGATGACCCGTCTTTCTTATCTAACAATATCAAATTCTCATAATATCGAGTTAGGCTATATGGATCTCCTATCTTAAAATTTACTTAATCAGGTTTTTGGTTATTCCATGATCAGTATGGAGTTCTTACAACACTCTAACCCAAAGCCGGATGTTAATCCTAACTCTACTTGCCTCTCGAGAGGTAATCAGGATAGTCTTAGGAGAAGATAATCAGGGTACTAGGGGGTTACAGAGATTTTCCGTATCTCAGGCTCCAGTTCATCCATCAGTGCTTGTGTCAAATAAGTGACACGTTTATGTTTCTAGTCCACGAATTCTTTAATCGAGACTATTTACTTGGACAATTTCATTCTGGATATCTTCTTTGAATACCATTAGCTGACCTTAGTACTCTATAACCATTGGAATATCTTTGTGGTCCCATGCATTAAACCTCCATACTGATCAGGCATGGAAGCAATCTATGGAACATATTAAGATATACCAATCCTCATATGGCGCTTTTATCACGCTATTTGGTATTCGCAATCATTTAGAGATCAAAGAGATATCAATTTCATTTGAATGCATTTATCTGGAGAGAGAGTACATTGGATTTTATGACTGAAGATTTCTGACAGGAACAGAAGAATAGTTCTGGTGAATTTTCTACCTGTAAGTTTTACCTTACACTTAATATATATAGGGTTCTTATGAAAAGTTTTAAAAATTTGTTATACTTATAGTTTATGAAGGATCTACTGGTATCCGAACCAAAATAAAAACTCTTAGCATTTAAATTACTGATAAAATGTCAAGGAATGTACCTGATGCTATTATTTATGGACTAGCTCAGGCATTTTAGGCGCTTTCAATTTTTGGCTTTACTTCCTCAGTTGCATTTCCTTTGACAGATTTAGGGCACGTAGTCTTGATGTGGCCTTTCTCATTACAGCCGAAACAGACTGCATTCTTCATGTCTTTGCAGTCCAACGTTTTATGTCCCTTAGACTTGCAGATCCCACAATGTAGAGGTCGAGGCTCAAATCTGCATTTCCCGCAGTGGCGCTTCTTGCAAATCTTGCATACAGGTTTATGATTGGACTTTTGTTTATTCTTTTTCTTAGAACTCTGGGAGTTATCTACCTCCCTTTTCCTTTTTAGTTCATCCTTTGCATCAGAGGCATGAACGGGATCCTCCTTAAGAGTAAGGAAGTGTGGTCCTAGATAAAATTTGGATCGAGCAGCATGGGGCTCCTTGAACTTTTTCACAGCCTTCTTCACAGCTTTTCCAACAGCTGCGTCTATCATAGTTTGAAGAACATCTTTGGAAATTCTGAGGTTCACAATTTCAGCATCATTAGCATTCGTCGTGCCATCAATGGCGCGATCGACTGTTGTCTTATCCGAGTTTGCCATACTTTCTATTGGTTCCTAACACCAATAAAACAATTTCTTAGTTGAAATCCAACAACTGCTATTTTTCATTCTGATGGCCTTAATATATACTAACCATGGTGTCAATAACCTATACAGGCTATTATAGCACTAACATTCTTAATGAACATTATTTAAAATATATTAATATTACTTAGCCTAGGTCGCAAAAGACCATCAATGGCATTAAAGATTTGGACCTAGTCCATCACTTTTCTGACAGTGGATCAAAACGTCACATCTGTCTTTATTATATTAAAGAATTTAGGTAGCTTGAAAGCTTGCCATAGGAATATCAGAAAAGAGTGATTCCTATTAGATATAAAATATCCATCTAAGGTTTGTTGGAGCATTTTCTAAAGCATCATCGGCCAATTTCTACCTCATATTAAATGACCGAAGTCCTAATCAGGCGGAGACAGCAGTTCTCTATAGTTATTGTTCAATATTGAATCATATGTGCCAGTATCATGTAAATTTCTGCATAAACTGCTTGATAAGGAAAGGTACCTGCTATATAGTTATCCTTCTGCACTATCTCCTGGCGTTCATCCGGAAGACTCATGCGTTTATTTCCTGGCCTCTCCCAGCTTCTTTATAAGCTTTGGGCAGTTGGTTTTGATGTGCCCTTCCTCGTTACAATTGTAACATGTGGCGTTCTTTAACCCCTTGCAATCTAAGGTTTTGTGACCCTTGGTCTTGCAAATTCCACACAATTTAGCACGTGGGTCGATTGTACATTTTCCAAAATGTTGCTTTTTGCAGTTACTGCATTTGGGTCTGTTATCAGACTGACTCGAGTTCTTCCTAAACTCGGAATCCTTCCCGCGCTCAGAGTTTCCCTTCTTCTTCTTGTTATATCGATGAGAGTTTTCCTCCTCTCTTTCTCTTCTTCCCTCGTCAGAAGCCTTAACAGACTTAATTCTGATTGCATCTAAGGTGAGAGATAAGGATAAGTCCACCGCGGACCTATATGTGGTTGGCCTAGATGCTTTAACACTTCCTTTTATTTCTGGTGCTAGGCCTCCAATGAAACGCGCTATGCGTTTAGGTTCAGGGGTAACTAAATAAGGAACTAGGCGGGACATAGTGTTGAAACTTGTCACATACGCCTGACAATCCAAATCCTCCATGACCAGAGTCAAGAAGTCTGATTCTATCTTTTCTACCTCATGCTGGGGGCAATAGTTTTCCTTGACTAATGCAACAAATTGATCCCAATATAAGTTGTAGAGTAGAACTTTTCCCGTGGCTTGGAGCAATGATCTCCACCATGCCAACGCTTCTCCTTTGAATGATTGTGAAACAAATTTCACAACATCTTGCTCCGCACAACCGCTGATGTCAACAACAGCGTCCATCTCATCGAGCCATGTCATGCAATCGATGGCCCCTTTTTCTCCTGTAAAGTCTCTAGGCTTGCAGGAGGCAAAATATTTATATGAACAGGTCTTAACTGGTGCCTCTTGATGGAACACAACCTGTCTAGATGGAATACTCCTTTGATTTGACAAGTCATGAACATCGTCCTCCCTTGACTCATGTATTTTAGGAGGGGGCTTACTACGAGCCACAGATAGAGTCTTAGAGTGGGTATCATTTGATTCGTCATACTGTCGATCAAGAGCTCGAGTAACAGCATAATCTATTATTGCCTGCAGTTCTGCTCCAGTTACATTAATTCTGGTAGTATCATTGTTCTCCTTCATGTGGCTGTTAACTTCATGTAATCCAGCCATGTAGCTTGATTACTACATAAATATTAACAATGATTTATTCAGAGGTTTTTTTTTATGGAATCATCATCTTTGACGATTCATCAACCATGGTAATATAAACCATATTAGTTAACTTGTTAGTTATATTTAATTAGTATTTTCCATGATAATTTATCCTAGTTATAAAACATTTAGGATATTGAAGTGGCGCAAAAGGCCTAGTCACAAGGACAGTTCTAAATTTTATAAGCCATGATTTCAGAGAATCGAGGCATTAAGGTTTGAATCAAGTTCATTACCTTCTCTTGACAGGGAGTTGTAGACTTCAACTGTCTTTTGTCTTTTAGGACAATAGATATAGCCCGTGGGCATTTCCCTTCTGAGGGATGGTTATAATATGATCATCTTCTCAGATGCTATTAGTCGAGATCGTATGGATCCTACCGACTATTATGCTTGGACCTGGTCCAACCTTTTTAGACAGGAGGTCAAAGACCACCACTGTCGTTGTCTTATCGGACAACAAGTTTAGCCCGTAGGCACTTCATCACTATCGAATGTTTATAATATGATCATCTTATAGGATGACACAAGCCATGATTTCTAAATCACTAGGCTAGATAAGAAAATTGGAAGAATCCAATATAAGGATGACTGTTGTGATTTTCTCGAATCACATTTGTCAAGAGTGCTAACACGTTCTTAGTTGTTAACAAGGATTTGTATCTCTTGAATAGGTCTTACCATCTTGGCCATGTCAAAAATGACACGTGGCTAGGTCTTGTCCTTTTTAGATTTTGCCATTTTATTATAATGGTAGATCTTATAAAAAGAATGTTATTTTCCATTTATTTAATATTTCAAGTTTAGAATGACAATTTAATCTTAATCATTCCACTTATATAAAAACTAAAAGTACAAAGTTGCCCTAAGCGGGACTTGAAAGGAATAATGTTGTCCTAGAAAAGGACAGAAAGATAAATATGTCCTTATAAGGACTACTTAAGAAAACGATCTTTAGCAAAAAGGGGTTTTCTTCATCACTTTACTTTCGAATGTTCCCTCCCTGGATGCTCGTTTCATTCTAGCCGCGGTACGAAGCTCAGCATTTCTAGGCTCCGGGTGTGGAGGACTCCTATTACGGCTTCTTCGCTTGGCGACGTATTCAATAAAAAATTTTGGAAGTAAAATTTCCAGATTAGGATTGAGGATATTCCTAAGTTAAGTCTAGACTCAGAAGGTCAAGGAATGTGCTACTGTGTCATTGAGATTAAACACATAAGGCTAGTGTTTAATTCACTCAATGTTGGCTCTGATACCAACCTGTCACACCCCGATTTCCACGTGTCACCGGTGGGCCCGGTGGGGAGTATCGTGACGTAGTTGAGATCATCATAGTCAAACAACACAATATATAAATGCATAGCGGAAGCAAAAGATAAATATATTACATTCCGAATATAAGTAATGTCAAAGTATTACAACGGAAGGTAAAGGATCCACAGGCGGATCAATAAAAGAAAACTGTTCAACAGACTTTAGGCATCTAGAACTTGCAAGATTCCCTAATGACGCCCTGAGCTCCCAGCCAATTACGCATAGTACCTGTCACTTAACCTTTTGGAAAATACGTCAGTTTACACTGGTAAATACAATTAACTGACTCATTTTGAAAAGAGTTTAAGAAAATTGATTTGAATGCACGTGGCACAAAATATCTTTTATAATTTGATTAAAATGCACGAGGCAAAATTCATCTTTTATACTTGGGACAATTTTATTAATAAAAATCTTGTATCCGATTTACATGGTTGTCCAACATTTAGGGCCGGTGATTATACAATACAAGCCGGTTAAGATTAATCGACACACCATAAATATAACTCACAAGAAGACATCCTTACGAGTGAGTATATCTTTTACATACGCAACAGGAGGTGTTATGCCTACACCTTGTGCTTAAGTTATGGCCATTCACTTTTTAAATGAGCCAAGGATATCCAGGACACGGTCATTAACCCCCAATGTTATTTGTTATCAATCAATACAGATTAAAACGGGATTATGCAATTCAATCATCTCCGATTAAAAGGTTTCTACACCCGACCAAGCGGTATTTTTATAATACCGTATCCCAAGCCCGTATAAGGGAAAATAAGTTAAAAGTATTTACCTGAGCTAGCAATGCAATTTATACTCAGCCGTATATTCTAATCAGCAAGCACATGTACTTCTACTGGGGCTCTCAATCTGGAACGAAGGTTTTATTAACCTATTAAATTCTTAACGGGTCTTCTTTAAGTCGTAACTTAGACCGGTTAGTTTTAAGGAAAGGTTTACGGTTCAAAACGCATGATTAAGCGAAGACCGGAATAGGATGTGATTTAGACCCGACAAGTTTGGAGACTTGTATAATATGGGTAAACTAAACACATTCTGGATTTTGAGATAAAAACGATAACGTTTGACCCGTTTCGGCTAATTTATGCAAACTAGTTACATAAACCGAACCGAACGTGAATAACGCATGACGGGTAATCATGAGAGTCATATACAGGTTTCTAAGTTAATTATGCCTCAAATATGTTGTGACATCAGTAAGATGTCTTTCATTATGCCCAAAACGTATTTAAACACAAACTAGGCCTCGTAGGGGTAGTTTGGTCATTTAAAAGGTTATAAAAGAGTTTAAGTATTTACCTGAGTTACAGGTCTGGTATAATCAGCGAAAATACTTATTTTGATAAGTTATAACAGTAGGATAAAGTATATAAGTGAAATTTATCAATTATAACCAAACTATGCACCGAAGGGGCATTTTGGTAATTTCACATAAGCCGTAAAGCTCAAAACTGAAGTCTGAGTTTATCAACCTTTGCTTACTGTTAAAATTTTATAATTTGCCTCAAATATCAGTAGGTATCAACCCTTGTATGTTTAAAATAGTTTTAGTACATACTATGCGTTAAAAACGCTTAAAAAGGCGATTAAAGGCCATTTCCGGGTTCGATACTTAAATCTGATATTTTTATATTTCCAGAATTCTTAAAATAATTTATTTATCATATGTGATCAGTAGCAAAAGGTTTGGAGTCGTTTAGATATGTAAAACTCATTTTATGGCCCGTAAGGGCAAAACCGACATTTACCGGATTAAGCCTACGACTATGAGTTATGCTCAGCCTAAAATTAATTAAAAATCTTTAAAATTCCCAAAATAATATATTACATCAGTGGGTAAAGATTTGATATCAAAAAGTAGGCTTAACTAGGCTATATGCTAATTACGCCATTTTATTAACATAAAGCTTTCAATTTGCGCTAATGAGCATAACTCTCAATCTACACTTCAAACTGATGTCAAACTTTGCATACAAGTTTATATATCAGTAATTAAAGTTTCTACTCTTTTACATTTCCAAAAATCACGTTTTAAGGCAATAAGGGCATAATGGTCAACATATGAGCAATTAACGGAAACGCGTAAACGAATGGGTCAATCAATGAACCAACCACAGAGGGTTATGCTAACATGTAGCCTGGTCCTAAGGAAGCTCTAAGGCATTTCCAAATCATACTAAAGCGGGTCAGAACTGAAGTCAAAGCAAAAGTCAAAGCTTTGCGACTTTCGGTTCCGAATCGGTTCAAAACAGAAAGTTGTCGAATCAAACAAGCTTAGACAAGTTCTTATGCTTATTATCAAGTTATATGAATGATAAAATAGGTTACACACCTTTTACATCGTTAATTATGCATTAAACGAAAGATAACATTTCTGTTGACTTTTTCTAATCATCTTTGACTCGACAAATGACCTAGTTAGGATGGGAATCAGTGGATGCCCTTTTAAGGGTTTAAAGCCCACATAATTACCAACTTATAACTACCTTTGATTTGGCTAAACACTGAATCAATAGTGATTTATCTTAAAGTCAACCGTTAATTACGACGATTTGACTTTTAAGCTAAAACTAAGCTAAAACTTAATTAAGGAAGGTTTAGCAAACTTACCAAGGTCCTATGCACGAAATATGATCACTTGAGGCTGCTTGGGAGCTCCAGAATTGATCAGGAATGCAAATGAAGGTGCGAGGAACAATGTTGCAACTTATGGTCTTTATATAGTGATTTAAACACCACAAGAAGTTGACAAGCAAGTCTATCACTGACCATAAGTCATCAACATGTGTCCCTAAGTGTCTAGGGGTTGTTTAGGGTTCTCTTGGAAGTGTTTGAGGGCAACAAATGACGTTTAGAAGGCTGAATAGGCGACAAAAACGTTTTTCTGCATCTGGGCGGGCCAGGCGGCCCGCGTAAGATGTTGATATATGTCACGCGGCCCGCATGGGCCTTCTGATCAGGCAAAAACATTTTTAAGATGTTGCATCTCACCTCTTGGCCCTTCGAAAGGTCAACCAAGCTTAATTTTCTTGCATTATGAGCCCTCTATATTGACACATAAGGGCCTCAAGACTTATACTACATTTTCTAAGTCCTTGGTCACTTCATGTTAACCCGAAAAGTCTTAACTTTCAATGTTAACGCTTTTAACCCCTTGTAACCGAGTTTGATCACAACTTGCTCGTGCGATAACGAAACTTTATGAAATTTATATCGTGCATTCTAGTGAGCATAATTAACCGTTACAAGGCTTCGGGTTTGCTAAAAGGTCACTCAGAGGTATAACTTAAACATGTTGACACATTTAACCCCTGTGGTTTGTAATCTCTCACTTTCCTTCTTATTTAGCTTCGTATGATCCGTGATTTATTCGTTTGAAGGTATGAGCATCATGTAGGGAAAATGTACAATATATTTATTCACTGTTGACATTTAGAACACGTATATTCACATACTTTTCATGTTTTGTCAACTTTTAGTCCCTCTAGAATATTCTTTCTCACGTTCAAACATTATGACACGGTCATTAACCCCCAATGTTATTTGTTATCAATCAATACAGATTAAAACGGGATTATGCAATTCAATCATCTCCGATTAAAAGGTTTCTACACCCGACCAAGCAGTATTTTTATAATACCGTATCCCAAGCCCGTATAAGGGAAAATAAGTTAAAAGTATTTACCTGAGCTAGCAATGCAATTTATACTCAGCCGTATATTCTAATCAGCAAGCACAAGTACTTTTACTGGGGCTCTCAATCTGGAACGAAGGTTTTATTAACCTATTAAATTCTTAACGGGTCTTCTTTAAGTCGTAACTTAGACCGGTTAGTTTTAAGGAAAGGTTTACGGTTCAAAACGCATGATTAAGCGAAGACCGGAATAGGATGTGATTTAGACCCGACAAGTTTGGAGACTTGTATAATATGGGTAAACTAAACACATTCTGGATTTTGAGATAAAAACGATAACGTTTGACCCGTTTCGGCTAATTTATGCAAACTAGTTACATAAACCGAACCGAACGTGAATAACGCATGACGGGTAATCATGAGAGTCATATACAGGTTTCTAAGTTAATTATGCCTCAAATATGTTGTGACATCAGTAAGATGTCTTTCATTATGCCCAAAACGTATTTAAACACAAACTAGGCCTCGTAGGGGTAGTTTGGTCATTTAAAAGGTTATAAAAGAGTTTAAGTATTTACCTGAGTTACAGGTCTGGTATAATCAGCGAAAATACTTATTTTGATAAGTTATAACAGTAGGATAAAGTATATAAGTGAAATTTATCAATTATAACCAAACTATGCACCGAAGGGGCATTTTGGTAATTTCACATAAGCCGTAAAGCTCAAAACTGAAGTCTGAGTTTATCAACCTTTGCTTACTGTTAAAATTTTATAATTTGCCTCAAATATCAGTAGGTATCAACCCTTGTATGTTTAAAATAGTTTTAGTACATACTATGCGTTAAAAACGCTTAAAAGGCGATTAAAGGCCATTTCCGGGTTCGATACTTAAATCTGATATTTTTATATTTCCAGAAGGCTTAAAATAATTTATTTATCATATGTGATCAGTAGCAAAAGGTTTGGAGTCGTTTAGATATGTAAAACTCATTTTATGGCCCGTAAGGGCAAAACCGACATTTACCGGATTAAGCCTACGACTATGAGTTATGCTCAGCCTAAAATTAATTAAAAATCTTTAAAATTCCCAAAATAATATATTACATCAGTGGGTAAAGATTTGATATCAAAAAGTAGGCTTAACTAGGCTATATGCTAATTACGCCATTTTATTAACATAAAGCTTTCAATTTGCGCTAATGAGCATAACTCTCAATCTACACTTCAAACTGATGTCAAACTTTGCATACAAGTTTATATATCAGTAATTAAAGTTTCTACTCTTTTACATTTCCAAAAATCATGTTTTAAGGCAATAAGGGCATAATGGTCAACATATGAGCAATTAACGGAAACGCGTAAACGAATGGGTCAATCAATGAACCAACCACAGAGGGTTATGCTAACATGTAGCCTGGTCCTAAGGAAGCTCTAAGGGATTTCCAAATCATACTAAAGCGGGTCAGAACTGAAGTCAAAGCAAAAGTCAAAGCTTTGCGACTTTCGGTTCCGAATCGGTTCAAAACAGAAAGTTGTCGAATCAAACAAGCTTAGACAAGTTCTTATGCTTATTATCAAGTTATATGAATGATAAAATAGGTTACACGCCTTTTACATCGTTAATTATGCATTAAACGAAAGATAACATTTTTGTTGACTTTTTCTAATCATCTTTGACTCGACAAATGACCTAGTTAGGATGGGAATCAGTGGATGCCCTTTTAAGGGTTTAAAGCCCACATAATTACCAACTTATAACTACCTTTGATTTGGCTAAACACTGAATCAATAGTGATTTATCTTAAAGTCAACCGTTAATTACGACGGTTTGACTTTTAAGCTAAAACTAAGCTAAAACTTAATTAAGGAAGGTTTAGCAAACTTACCAAGGTCCTATGCACGAAATGTGATCACTTGAGGCTGCTTGGGAGCCCCAGAATTGATCAGGAATGCAAATGAAGGTGTGAGGAACAATGTTGCAACTTATGGTCTTTATATAGTGATTTAAACACCACAAGAAGTTGACAAGCAAGTCTATCACTGACCATAAGTCATCAACATGTGTCCCTAAGTGTCTAGGGGATGTTTAGGGTTCTCTTGGAAGTGTTTGAGGGCAACAAATGACGTTTAGAAGGCTGAACAGGCGACAAAAACGTTTTTCTGCATCTGGGCGGGCCAGGCGGCCCGCGTAAGATGTTGATATATGTCACGCGGCCCGCATGGGCCTTCTGATCAGGCAAAAACATTTTTAAGATGTTGCATCTCACCTCTTGGCCCTTCGAAAGGTCAACCAAGCTTAATTTTCTTGCATTATGAGCCCTCTATATTGACACATAAGGGCCTCAAGACTTATACTACATTTTCTAAGTCCTTGGTCACTTCATGTTAACCCGAAAAGTCCTAACTTTCAATGTTAACGCTTTTAACCCCTTGTAACCGAATTTGATCACAACTTGCTCGTGCGATAACGAAACTTTATGAAATTTATATCGTGCATTCTAGTGAGCATAATTAACTGTTACAAGGCTTCGGGTTTGCTAAAAGGTCATTCAGAGGTATAACTTAAACATGTTGACACATTTAACCCCTGTGGTTTGTAATCTCTCATTTTCCTTCTTATTTAGCTTCGTATGATCCGTGATTTATTCGTTTGAAGGTATGAGCATCATGTAGGGCAAATGTACAATATATTTATTCACTGTTGACATTTAGAACACGTATATTCACATACTTTTCATGTTTTGTCAACTTTTAGTCTCTCTAGAATATTCTTTCTCACGTTCAAACATTATGACACGTATCAACACATTATAGGACGTGAATTTTCGAGGTGTTACATACACATACTTTGTTTGATGAATAAACATCCCATCCTCCTTCTGTTCAACTTATAATCCCAGAAAGTAAGACAACTCACCCATAGCGCTCATTTCAAACTTGCTCTTCATCACCTGCTCAAACTCTTTACACATGTTTTCATCTGATGACCCAAAGATGTTGTCATCCACATACACCTGTACCAGCAGAAAATCTTCCTTCTTCCTCTTTATGAACAGTGTACTGTCAATCTAACCTCTTTCAAAACCATTTTTGATCAGATGTGTAGACAGTGTCTCGTACCACGCCCTGGGAGCTTGATGTAACCCATACAAAGCCTTATCAAGTTTGTAAACTCGATCTGGATAGTCTGGATCAACGAACCTATCTGGTTGTGAGACATACACCACTTCTTGGACTTTCCCGTAAAGAAATGCACTCTTCACGTCTAGTTGAAAAAATTTAAAGCCCTTGAATGAAGCAAAAGCCAGAAACAAACGAATTGCCTCCAACCTTGCCACTGGTGCAAACACCTCATTGTAATTTATTCCTTCTTGTTGATTGAACCCTTTGACAACCAACTGAGCCTTGTTGCGCGTGACAATTCCTCTTTCATCTTTCTTGCACCTAAATACCCATTTAGTGCCAATCTCTCTTTCACCTTTAGGAAGGTCCACTAACTCCCAAACCTTCAACTTCGCAAACTGGGCCAATTCCTCTTGCATTGCTTCAACCCATGAATTATCTTTAAGAGCCATATGAATGTTCTTCGGCTCCTCTTGGGAAATAAAGCAACTATACAAGCATTCATTCACTATCACAGTCTTCTCAATCGAAACAAATAACCCAGAGTTCGCTGCTATGCTTCTTCTTGTCTGAACACCTGCAGTAGGATCCCCAAGTATCATGTCAACTGGATGATCCCTATTTGCTCGTGTAGAAGCAACAGCATCAACTTCTAGATTATCACCCAGGTTTGATCCAACCTCCCCCTGAATATTCTGATTTGCAAACGGATTAACAAACTCCTCCCCCTGAATGGGTTCAGAGTCACTATCGCTTGAATCAGGATCAGCAGCACCTTGGGAAGTTTCCGGAGCATCTGTCACATCAACATTCGATCTAGGCCCAAACTCGCCTTCATCGTCTTCACCAATCACTGTTTGAATCAGCTGAGAATCATCTGCATCAGAAACCTCAGGAATGTTAAATGATTTAAACACACTTTCATAATCATATAGTATAGCAGGACCACTCGTTGAATGTTGAGGTTTGTAGGAGGTAATTTCCACATTAAAAACAACCTCAATTTTACCAGTTTTGAGATTAAAAACCCTTTTATTCGGTGTGCCAGGCACGTAACCTAGAAAGTAGCCTTCGTCAGCCACCTCACCGAATTTTTGTTTATTTTTGTTTCGCACAATGGTGCAGGGTAATCCAAATGGTTCAAAGCCTTCTAAGTTTGGTTTCTTGTTAAACATCAATTCATGACAAGTTTTATTATAACGTTTAATAGTCAAAACTTTGTTTAGGACGTAGCAAGCTGTATTCACAGCTTCTCCCCAGAAAAGAACTGGTAGCTTTGAATCTGAAAGCATAGTCCTAGCGGCTTCAATCAACGTCCTGTTTTTCCTCTCAGCGACTCCATTCTGTTGAGGAGTATAAGGAGCAGAATATTGATGTTCTATTCCCTTTCGAAGACAATAGAGATCCGGAATCCGATTCTTGAACTCCGTGCCATTATCACTCCTTATCCTCTTAATCCTTGCATCATGGACGTTTTCCAATTTCGTAAAAAGATCTATCAGCATCTCAGCTGTCTCATCTTTTGTACCTAAAAAGAAAACCCATGAATAACGTGAGTAATCATCAGTGACAACCAGACAGTAGTACTTTCCACCTATGCTCCTCACGTTCACTGGACCGAATAAATCCATGTGAAGTAATTCATAAGGGGCATTAATGGAATTTACTGTTTTAGACTTATGAGGTTTCTTGTGTTGTTTTCCCTTTTGACATGGAAGACATTTATCTTCCACTTGAAACCTCAGCAATGGAACCCCTTTCACTAGCTCATTCTTAGTGATATAATTCATTTTGCGGTAGTGAATGTGGGCCATGCGTCTGTGCCACAACATAGATTCAGCTTCAGATGCTTTTGACAGTAAACACGCCACCGCTGCAGTCGGATCCTTGGCACCCATGTCCATGACATAAGTATCATTTTTCCTTGGTGCACGCATTACTATCCAATCTTCTGGAATGACCAAACCCGGTTTCAACACCAATGCCTCCGACTTAGTAAAATGGACCGAGTGACCCTTGTCGCAGACTTGTGACACGCTCATCAGATTGTGTTTAAGTTGCTCAACATAGTTCACTTTGTCCAAAGTGATCTTCCCATTCGTCACTTTTCCTCGTCCAGTTATCCTACCACCTTTAGCACCAGCAAAATTTACATTTCCTCCATCATATTCTTCAAATTCAGAAAACAACCTTGCATCCCCCGTCATGTGCCTGGAGCAGCCACTATCAACATACCATAAGTTGATAATCCTCCTTAGCAGCTCCTGCACACACCAACCAAAAGATTAGTTAGATTGGGGGACCCAAGCCTTAATGGTCTTGGGTCTTCCAGATTCATCAACTACAGGAACATCCATCCAGTATCCATCACTCCTAACTGGAGTCTTGGATCTTAGACCTGTTGATGGAAATGGGTTTTGATTTCCATAAGGTCTCTGGTCCTGAGGGTACCTATTTGTGTTTGGACTATGTGACCTTTGAAAATTTTGATTTTGATTCCAAGAACCTTGATTGTAATTTCTAAAGCCATTGTTATAAACAGTTCGACCACCATTATTTTGGTATCGATTTTGATATTGACCTTGACTTCTGAAATTATTTGAATTTTGGTTGTTCATTCTTGGTGAACTACTTCTAGGTCTTTCATATCTGCCTGATGTAGATTCAGGCTGAAATCTTGGTTGATTTCTTTGAAAACGAGGAACTTGTGGAGTTCCTTTTTCAGCCTTATCTACACCACCAGCAACACCCTGTTGTTGCTTTGGAGCAGATTTCTTTGGAGAGTTTGAGACTTTCTCCTCATTATCACCTTTCTTCTCTGGTGATTTCCCTCTCTGTTTCTCATTTACTTGTGCTTCAATCTTTTTGTTAGGACAGCAGCTAGCTACATGTCCCTTTGTGTGACATTTGAAGCACGATCTCTTTTTCGAAGACTTCTCAACTGAAGCCTTTGAACTAGATTCTGGTTTTGATGATGATGCCTTAGAAGGATTTGGTTCAGTTTGCTTAGTTTCAAGATTTTCTATGTTTTTGTTTTTAGCAAACTCTATATTTGATTCATTTTCAATAACAGCTGTTTCATATTTCATGTCACTTCCTTGAACAAAATTAACCTTTTTAACAAAAGTTGGATTTTTATTCGTAGAATTGGAATTTTTCTTTTTCAAAACAGGTTTGCTGTTATTATCCTTCTTAGCATCATTATCTTCAGACACATCACCTTGACTAGATGTGAAACTACTTGGTGATGTTGACAGAAAGTCTGTGAACTCATCTTCATCAGGTAAGAAAGAATAGTCATGACTAAGAGGAGGTGGGACTTCATTAAATCCCTTGAATCCCACACTGGTCTTGTCATTACTCTTCTTTAACCCACCCATCATGTGTTTCATAACAAAAGTAGAATCCCTGAATTGACCTAATTTCTTTTCAAGTTCAACAATTTTAAGTTGTGCATCTGACAACTCTTTGCATTTTTCAGAAATCACTTTTGTTTTCTCAGCCATCATGTCATGAGCTAAGTCTATGACTTGAAGTTTTTCATTTAGTTTGCAAGTTAAAGCTTCTATTTCAGCTTCATAGCCTTTTATCTTTTTCAAATATGATGACTCATTTCTTTTAGCAAAGAAATTTGATTCTTTTACGTTAGACATTTCGCTCACCAGACTTTTTTTTTGAGTTGACAACCTGTCAACTTCACCCTGTAATTCACGACACTTTAAACAAACAGAAGTAGCAGAGTTACTTACCTCTCCTGTCGATTTGTCTGAGTTGTCCATAAGAGCAGCAAGTTGAGCTTCCATTCTTTTGATGATTTCATCTTTCGCTTCATCTTCCCTTTCATGCTCAGATTCCTGCTTTTCTTTTTCAGCATCTGTTGTCTGCTCGGCCTTATCTACCTCAGCTTTAGTTTTCTTCTCAACATTTGTAGCATTCACTTTAGCTTCAGCATCATCAACTGGCACAATTTCTGCCATGAAAGCTTGAGTGACATTTTCATCATTTTCCAAGTGAATACTCCAGTCATATGAGCCTTCTCTTGCAGTAGAGATCAACGCCCTTGAGTTAGAGTTGTTTGATGCATTCCTATTGTTTGAACTCTGACTCGAAGTCTCATGCTTTTGTTTCTGACATTCCCTAGCGAAATGACCGTAACTTTGACAGTTAAAGCATCTCACTTTGGTCTTGTCGAAACCAACACTCTTCCCTACGAACTTCCTTCCTGTCCGGTTCATAAATCTCTTCACTCGTCTGGAGATCATGGCCATTTGCCTAAATGTAGTTCTCATAGGAAGCAACGAATGAAGCAAGTAGAGCAAGATGTTCTTCAGCAGACTTCACACTCATAGGCATCGACTTAACACCACTACTCTGCTTAGAAGCTGAGGTTTTCTTGGCTCCTGTTGATCCTCCTGAAGCAGCTACAAAACACACATCACCATCCTCATTCACTGTGACCTGCTCATTTTCACACGATAGAAACGCAGTAGCAGAGTCGCTAGAAGCGTTGTGAGATGAAGAAGAAGTAAGCCCATTGTAAATCGTTGGATCTTGAACCTGATCATATCCAGTATCTTTCTTCTTCATACTGAGCTCATAAGCTCTCAGCTTGCCAACTACTTCTTCCAGCTCCTTTGTCTCATAATCTGCCTCTCCCTTAATCAAGAGAGTGTAGATATCCCACTTAGTAGGTAAAGCATCGAGCAGCTTGTCATTCTTTTCTACGTCAGTATAGCAATCGATCTCATAATTTTCCATTTCTGACATCAGATGATAGTAGCGAGTGATGATGTCCTCAAGTGACTCATGTTTCATGAACTTGAAAACAGCAAACTGCTTCTTCAGTAGATCAACTTTGTTTTTCTTGACATCTGCATTTCCCGCATATCTCTTTTCCAATGCATCCCACATATCCTTGGAATTTGTGTACCTCTTGAAAGTATGCTTGATGCTATCAGGTAAGGACATTTTGATTGCAGCCAAGGCTCTCTTTTCAGCCTCATACATCTTTTTATCAGCATCTGCCATGTTCACATAGGCAGTTTTATGTGGTCTGCCTTCAAAGTCATGTGTTGGGTCTATGTACCCTTCTTCAATGCATATCCACATGCGAGTATCCTGATATTCAATGAACGATTGAAAACGATCCTTCCATGTCAGATAATTTTCCACCTTCATCATCTTAGGCGGTTTGTTGGTAGTGCCAACCTCATGTTCCATTCTCAAAAGCTCATTAAGGCTAGACATGTTCGACATTTTAACGTTGCAGACTGGTAAAACCGTACAAAAATTTTTCCGAAAACTGTTTTTACAAACTTATATCGTTAGATTCGTCTTGGAAATACGATTCTAATGATATATAATGTCGAATGCCTTTTTCGGTATTTTCCAGAAAATCCCGAATTCAACGGTGCAAACTGTTTTTACAAACTTATATCGTTAGATCCGTACAATTTTTTTTTTTTGTCCTAAAAATCCCGCGAATTCAACGGTGCAAACGGTTTGTCCAGATGAGCTACAGATGCTTCTCTAGACACGAAACAACGGAAAATTTCCTACGCGTGCCTTTGAAAATTCCACCACTAGTGAATCGCACAATTTACAGTCGCATAAGACAGCCTCAATCGCACAAGTACTACTGGATGGCACAATCCACTAAATTTGGGCTGAACAGTCACTTAAACGGGCCTGGGCCTGATCGCACAAGATTTTGAATCGCACAAGATGAATTCAGATCGCACAAGATAACGTCCAATCGCACAAGACGAATTCAAATCACACAAGACGAATTCAGATCGCACAAGAACTCTTCTGATCGCACAAGATACAATCTGGGTCGCACAAGAACTATCCGGGTCGCACAAGATCAATCCGGGTCGCACAAGAGCTATCTGGGTCACACAAGTTTCAAACGCACAAGTTTTAAACTTTGAATTCAACTAATCAGCCACTCAATCCCGAAAAATCAGCAACTAACAATCAGCAATTCTTTCCAAAAACTCGAAATTCAGTTCCTTTTTCAAACTTTCCAAGCAAAGTCTCCTACAAACACGAAAACAGTCAAAACTAATAATCAAACCAGATCAAAATACACGAATTTAAACTGTTCTTCAACTGTTCTTCCTGTTCTTCGTAAAATCCCAGAATTTTAACTCGAAAATATTCAAACAAACCAACTGCCTTGATTCCAATCGATCAGTCTTGAACCACGCACAAGAGCAAATGCTCTGATGCCAATTGTAGGTCCCCGTAATCCCGTATGGATCGTAACAAGACTGGTAATTAATCAAGGATGCGGAATCTCCTTGATTAACCTTCGAACACAGAAACAAGAACATGTAGAAGAATAAGAACTCGAACACACAAACTTTCAAACTGATCTTCTGTGATTATCAAACCTTAGAAAACGTTTTACAATCACTAAGATCTCCAAGAACCTAACAGCCGATTTCTGTTTGTTCTAAACCTCTCACAATTCGAATGCTCTCAATAATCTCCAAAAGTCTAACCCTAAACATGTAGCAAGAGGTTGTTTATATACTACAACCTCCCATACACGAATTGGGCTCTGGCCAGTATACAATTATATAATAAATTCGGACCTAATAAACTAGATACAAACTTGGACTTGATTGGGCTTGATAATCTCGAAATCTTTAAGTCTTCATAGTCCAGTCTTCTATTTAATATCCAAACACCAATCCACAGCTGTTGTCACATAACATGCACCAACAGTATTCGGCTGACACCGAAGAAGGGATTTTCGTATTCAAAGCACAATCTAAAGAACCGTTCCCTCCCAAGAAGAGAGGATGGTTCAGCAGAGGAGCTCATGAGCGTAGAAAAAGAATGAGAAAATTGCAACAACAGCGGGCCTTAGCAACGACCAATAGAGAAATGAATGCTCAAACCCAGGATATACGCAATAGGAGACTAGCTAATTTTCACATCTTAGCTACCACAGCTGCCGACCCTAATCTAGAACAATTTATTGCACCTCAGCCGTTACCACTATTTCCCACACAACCCATGGAAATTGAACCAAACCCTGTAGACCAGTTTCCAGCACCTGCTTTTGACCCAGCCGAGATTCCTAGAGTCCCAGCACCCCCTCCTCGAGATTATGACCCATGGTTTGACGACCATAGGGATTATCAACAACTTTACCCAATAGAGGAACCCATGTAAAACCCAGTAGCACGTTACCCAAAATTGGACCCTCTAGACCCATATTTTGATAATGACCAATATATCAGGGAGATCCTAGAGAACCCATACCCACGAGAGGAACCGATGCCCCAATACCCTGACCCGATACCAGCACCCGCACCACCCATGAGTACTGAGAACATACAGGAACTCCGACCGTTTGGCGAGGAGTTGTTAGATGAAAGTATGACGAGCGTAACATGCAGTATTGGATGGACCCCCACTAAGTAGTAGTAGTAATAGTGGTAGTAGTAGAACCGCGAGATATATATATAGGGAGCTGATGTGTGCTAGGTGGTTTAATAAAAACTACAAAAAATGGTTAAATAAAGATTGACTCAAAAATTTAAACTTTAGACATGCTTTGGCCTAATAGGTATCGGTACTCTCATTGGGATTGTCCCCAGGTAGGCAACTGGTCCTTATAATTGGATTTATACGAATGCCAGCCTAGACAGGAGTTCCCAACTTAACGGTACTTTAACCCTTCCAGTTACTACATGTCCGACACGAAAAACACATTTTTACAAATGATGTACAAAAAGACAAACTTTAAAAATAACCTTAAACTAGACACTCTAAGCTTTAAATTTATACTTAGACTCAATCTTAAAACTAAACCACACAACCGGCAAGTGTACCGATCAGTGTAGTATAGTAAAAGTAAGTCCGGATGTCGAACCCACAGGACACTGTTGAATTACGTTAAATAATTTGTTTATACTAAAATTTACACAACAATAAATATTTTTGTATTTTTAATTCGAAAGGGGGGTTTTGCTCGAAAAATAAATTAATTAAAAACTAATTAATAAAAGTGAACTAAAACAATTTACGACAAAGATTTAATAATAATAAAGGACTATCTAGGTTAGAATCCCACTTGTCAATAACATGCTTTCTACCGGGTAATTGTGTGATATGAAACCGGGATCTTTAGATATTAAACCTTTAAAGACTACGTAGGATTCCCAATCATTCTCGGGAAGTCAACTATGTGACTTGAAAGGTTTATTTTGATTACCGATTTACTAGACTTCTTTACAGTTATCTAGTGTTCTAGAAAAGTACTTGGAAAGACTGACTTCCTCTCGGTTGTAAGTCTAAAGCAATTTAAGAAAACTTGATTTGGTTTAATAGACAAGTTAGCGACAATTTAACTAAAAGCTGGTTTCTCACAAAACACAATCTTAGCAATACACTAAACTCGATCTATTAATATTTTTATACCTTACAGCGTTAAAAATAGTAGAACATTAAAACCAGATTAATTCTTGATCATTAGTTCTATGGTTTATTTCACAATCCACCATAAGATTACCCAACCCGTTTAGGACTTGAATATCGACATAATTCTTTTTATGAAAATACATTCACCGGAATTTATGTGAAACAAATGATCAAAGTGTAAACCAAGTTAAAATATGCATAAACACCAAAACATATAACTTAAATTATTTACTTAACAAGAACAAACCATAATCACACAATACCCGGTAAAAATTACATATTAACAAGTGTTCATCATAACCTAGATAGTTTCAAAGTTTAGCTACACATAATATTAAACATTACAACTGGACAAAATCTGAAAGTAATTAAAAACATGGTACAAGACGAGATAAAAACTAAAAAGCGAATAATTACCGAACTCGGATCGCTTAGGACTCGAACCGAAATCTTCCACGACTCCCGAGAGCTCCGAGGGACTTCAACTTCACTCCTAGCTACTTAAATTCGACTGATAGCAGTCTTAGAAGTGTGTTTTCGAGGTATGAGAGGTGTGTTTTTCGAGTGAGAAGTGAAGGCCTTTTATAGTTGAAATTTTGAGCTTCTGCGCACCCCTTGCGCACCGTAAGGGTGTAAGCCTTGCGGTGCGCAAGGCCCATTCACCTAATCCACTTCCAACTGCTCCAATTCGCACGAAAAAGTTTCTGCCGACAGGTCCTTGCGCACCGTAAGGGTTTAAGCCTTACGGTGCGCAAGGCATCTTCAAAAGCAAACTTTATTTTTGGATTCCTCTCGTCGAGCTACCCCAAAAGCATATATTATGGCTCCCGTAACTCATTTTCTAGCTCCGGATATGTCCAGATGAAGTTCTGACTGTTTCTGGCACGTATTTGTGTTCTTTTCTTCATTTCTTCTTCATTCGAACTCCGTTTTATTCGCCGTTTTTGCTCCCTTTACACCAGGACCTGGCAAAACACAAAATAAAATAATATAAAATAAACCTAAAACTAAATAAAAACAAATAAAAACCATACAATAATTATACATTTCACACAGGACAAATATGTGTATTTTACTACACATCAAATATCCCCACACTTAAACATTTGCTTGTCCCTAAGCAAAATCCTAAACAACATGTCCAACATAAACGATTAACAAGAACGCAAGTATCGAGCAAATTAAAATGCTAACTACAAAATCATTAAATACAGAGGTTTCCCAAGACTCACATCGTTCAAAAGGTTGATAATTCAAGAGAATGAAATGAGAAACCGAGCCTACCTAATCAAACTTTTCTTACCTTCAAGTAATTCATTTATGCAATATCAAAACCTTACGAAATTCACTCCTCTTGGTTAATATATATATGTGTAATTTTCAAGTGAACTCTCAAGAACCAAACTGTGAAGCATGACTTTTATAGGCTTGTACGTCAATCAGATCTCCACCTAATTGTTAGAAATTGATACAAATAAAGAGGAAAATTGGTAGGTAAGGGTAAAAGGTAGGTTGTTTATTTGGGTGAAAGTGGCTAACAGGAAATTTTACGATAAACCGGAAAAACACGAAATAAGAATTAACAACAATTTGGTCATTTGACCATACTTTATTCTATTTTTCTTTTTCTTTTTCTCTAGTTTTTTTTTCAACAAAGATAACAATAATATCACAATATTATACGTTCCGGTTTAATTTGGGTAACAACAGAAGGTTTCAGGTTCAAAGTGGTGTCTAAAGGAAAATGGTGAATTTTTACAGAAAATGTGATCCTAATGTCTCTTATCAAATTTGTATCAAAGTCTAAACCAAAGGTCTCGAAATGTATCAAAACGTACAAGTTCTAAAGTAATGCAACACGTCGGTAAACACACATGAAACGAAAATAGTGTTTATGTAAGAAACACTTATAGGCTCAAATCTTACCGTCATGTGGAACAAGGGTTGTAGATTGGTATCGCATAATTAATTAACTTTCCAGTTCGATCTATTATCTTAGGTATCTCGTAAAATTTTTTTTTGATTTCATGAAAAACTTGATTTAATCAACCTACTATTCCGCAACTTAAAGAAACATGTGTTTTTGGTTTCGTAAGTTCAACATTTAAATTGCTTTTCGACAGACATTTTGGAAAATGTTTATGTTTTATTTGTGTTTAAAGGACTGGGACAAGTATAAACATTATTATTATTTTTTTATATAATATTATAATATAATATTCCCTCATCCCCACACTTGAAAGACACATTGTCCTCAATGTGTGAAAATAAGAAAATATGTTGCACACTGAAAATGTAATACAAAATGCACACTGAAATTTAAAATGTTACTTCCCTGATGTGTTGCGATATGTGTATATATGTTGAAACGCCAAATTATATATGAATTCTGCCTCGATGCCTGTGCGTGACGCTTGCAACATTCTTGGGATTCAATAGGACTTCGTTTACATCTTCCTGTGTGCGCCCAATTTCCACATCCCATGCATCTCTCGTAGTGTTTTGCTCTTCTTTTCATTGCACTTTTGGATGTTCCACAAAATGGGGGCGTCTGGTCTTGTTGATGCCATTCTTTCCTTACCTCAGCGCTTAGGAGAAAGATTTTCTCCCTAAGATCTACACGTAACCCTGGTTTTGCAAATTCTAAACAACAAAGCAAATTAAAATCAAACGGATGCATTTTAAATCTAAATCACACGCTTGGAGATGTTGTTGAATTTGTCAGCTGTTCCGAAATCACCCGAATGGAGATTGAGTACGGGTGGTATGATTCAAACCTGCATATACAAAAACAAGCAAAAAATCCAAGTAATACCTAAAAAATGACTCAAATAATACTAAATTAGACTCCTAAACAATAACTTGAAACACACATTAACTATCTATCTACCCTAATCTTGAGTTTTCACTCAAGATTCTAAACGATGGCGATTGGTGGGACATCGAGACGAGTTACCTCCGTCTCGGTGTTGTTAATTGGTCCCCCTAGGTAATGTTTCAACCTATGTCCATTCACCTTCCAAGTGCTTCCGTCTGCTTCGTTCTTCAACTCAATTGTCCCGTATGGAAAAACTCCGTTCACAACATATGGTCTTGTCCACTTTGATTTCAGCTTTCCTGCAAACAGTTTTAAACGTGAATTGTATAAAAGCACTTTATCGCCTGTTTTGAATTCCTTCAACCCCTTAAGCTTCCTGTCATGCAACGCCTTTGTCTTTTCCTTGATATTCCAAGATCGTTCATACGCGGCGTCTCTCAAGGCTTCCAATTCATGGATTTGGAAGTATCGTCTCTTGGCGGCCTCCGTTAAGTCGAGATTAACAGTTTTGAGAGCCCAAAGTGCTCGGTGCTCTAACTCAACGGGAAGATGGCAAGCCTTACCATAGATAATCATGAAAGGTGTAGTGCCCAGGGGTGTTTTGTAGGCGGTTCGAAATGCCCACAATGCATCGTTAAGCTTGTCTGACCAATCTTTCCTGCTTTTCCCCATTGTTTTCTCCAGGATTCGTTTCACTCCTCGATTCGCATTCTCGACTTGCCCACTAGTTTGGGGATGGTAGGCGGTGGAGAAGCGATGAGTGACACCGTAGCGGGCCAATGTCTTTTCCATGATTGCATTGCAAAAATGAGTGCCACGGTCACTTATAAGAGCACGAGGAGTACCGAATCGCGTGAAGAGTTTCTTGAGGAATTTAACCACTACCCGGGCATCGTTTGTAGGAAGAGCTTGTGCCTCCACCCACTTTGAAACGTAGTCTATTGCCACAAGTATGTATCGATTTCCTCTAGATGAGGGAAATGGTCCCATGAAGTCGATGCCCCAAACATCGAATATTTCAACAATTTGAATTGGGTTTTGGGGCATCTCATCCTTGGATGAGATATTACCAGTACGTTGGCAACGATCACAAGTCTTCACAAACTCTATCGCATCCTTCACTATCGAAGGCCAATAAAAACCACAATCGAAGATTTTTTGTGCAGTAGTGTGTGGACCGTGGTGGCCTCCTGTTAATCCTTCATGTACGTGCCTCAGAATTCCTAAACCTTCTTCCTTACTCACGCATCTTCTCAAAATCCTGTCTCCTCCTATCCTGAAAAGATAGGGGTCATCCCAAATGTACCTCCTCGCATCCCGGAAGAACTTCTTCTTTTGTTGGGTGGTCATACCTTTCAACACCACCCCTCTTGCCAGGTAATTTGCCAAATCTGTGAACCATGCCATACCCTCTTTTTTAGCTGTAATGAAATCTATATGCTCATGAGGGAATTTATCACCAATTGCTTCCTCTCGAATCTCCTCTCTCTCAGGATCCTCCAATCGTGATAAATGATCTGCGGCCGTGTTTTCCGCTCCCTTCTTATCTCTGATTTCTATGTCGAACTCGGAAAGGAGTAGAATCCACCATATGAGACGGGGTTTTGCGTCTTTCTTTTTGAAAAGATAACGCAAGGCTGCATGGTCAGTGAAAACGATGGTTTTGGATAGAACGAGATATGAACGAAACTTGTCGAATGCGAACACTACGGCGAGAAGCTCTTTCTCAGTGGTGGTATAATTCTCTTGTGCATCATTAAGAGTTTTGCTCGCGTAGTAGATCGGATGAAAGTGCTTTTCGATTCTCTGACCCAAAACTGCTCCTACAGCATAATCACTAGCATCGCACATGAGTTCAAAAGGTAAGCTCCAGTCGGGCGAGATAAGAATGGGTGCACTTACAAGTTTTTCCTTCAAAAAGTTAAAGGCTTTCAGGCACTCCTCGTTAAAGACAAATGATACATCATTTTCAAGGAGACGTGTTATGGGGCGCGTGATTTTCGAAAAATCCTTAATGAAACGCCTGTAAAAGCCTGCATGACCAAGGAAACTGCGAACGGACTTCACATTTGTCGGTGGAGGCAACCTACTGATGGTATCTATCTTTGCTTTATCAACCTCTATACCGGCTCTCGAAATTTTGTGTCCTGGCACAATTCCTTCTGTCACCATGAAGTGACACTTTTCCCAATTCAGCATCAGCTTTGTTTCAATACATCTCTTCATCATCTCCTCCAGATTTGCTAAACACTGCTCAAAAGAGTCGCCATAAACCGAAAAATCGTCCATGAACACCTCCATGGACCTCTCAACCATGCCTTGAAAGATGGCAACCATACACCGTTGAAAAGTCGCCGGTGCATTGCATAATCCAAAAGGAATGCGTCGGTACGCATATGTGCCGTATGGACAAGTAAAAGTGGTTTTCTCTGGGTCTTCCGGTGCGATTGGAATTTGGAAATATCCCGAAAAACCATCAAGAAAGCAGTAGAACTGCTGCCCTGCAAGGCGTTCGAGCATTTGATCGATGAACGGGAGTGGAAAGTGGTCTTTCCGAGTGGCATCGTTAAGCTTGCGGTAATCGATACACACTCGCCAACTGGTGACTGTACGGGAAGGTTGTCACGGCCCCCGACCCACCCTGGATGGAATCGGGAGTCGCGAACAGCCCAGTGGTACCGGTGATTATTTTGAAAACGTTGCAGCGGAAATTTCATCAGGACCGTGAGTTAGGAAAAATATCAAAGTTTAGAAAACACCGGATTTTTATTAAATAGATGGGATAAACCCATGTTTTACAAAGGTAGCTTTAATAAGGTAAATTTGATTACATAAAACAATATTTCTTAATTTGATTTAATTAATAAAAATAAGCCACTTCTTGAAGCCTTTCAGTGCCGTATCCATCTCTTACTCCAATCTACTGTAATTACCTGAAACGCATTTTGAAAAGGTTTTGTCAGCAGGAAATACTGGTGAGTTCATTCATTTTACTTAAAACATATTTGTTATAATTTACAGCATTAAGAGTTTTTACATTTGCTTCTTAAAGATTGGCAAAGACTTAATCACTGCAAAGTATAACTAGAAAATATTTGTTATAATTTACAGTATTAAGGGAGATTACAATGTTTCTATATCAACCAACTACCCACAATATTTGTCACTCGACCGGATCTGTGACTATGGTCATATCTCCATTGGCCACCCGTTTGTCCAATGGCAAAGATTATCAAGTAATGTATACAAAACCCCACATACTGGCTGTAATTTGGTGATTACATAAACTTAATCCCTGTAATTATAACTTTGAAAATAAACATGCTTTTGAAATTAAATTTGATAAAAAGAGAATGACTCACATTATAAGCATGCAGATTCATACGGCCAAAGTTTAGTCTACAGATAAGCCTTGATATATTGCAGATTTATACAGGCAGAGCTTAGCCTATTGATTAGTCTTGTAACCTAGTGCACACGAACTAGGTAGGTAACTTAATTCAGCATTTACGATAACTCACGAGATTAAAACCCTCACAACGAATGACAAAGTGCAATCACTTAAACATCCATCGGATTCACAACGAATGACAGAGTATTCCCCGAGTTCGGGTGGTACTCAAACATCCTGTCGGAATCACGACTAATGACAAAAGATAGCACTTAAACATCCATCGGATAGTTTCTATCGATCGGACATTAAATCGTAGCAGCGATCGAGTTAATACCCTGTATCGTAGCAGCACCCCGCTATACTAATTAGTGATTTTGAGACTGTTTCTACTATAACTCGGAGTGTATTTCGACTTTGTTCGTCGTTTCAGTGCCCAAAATCAAGTCCCAGACACTACTATTTATACACGAAATTTGACCCCCTTGCGCACCGTAAGCCTTATCCCTTACGGTGCGTAAGGGACACCTATTTTCCATAGGGTAGCTACGCGTGTTTGTAGGCTTGCTGAGTCGACGTATTTCATAAATTTGATTTTGACAGCGTTTTATGTAGATAATCGTAACTAGGGTTTTACCCCCCCTGAGTTTTAGGGATCCTGATTCTGATGATTCTGAAAATTTTAGGGTTTGTGCAGAATCACTTGGGTGTCTCAATTAGGGTTTCCTATTGGATAAAATAATAAAATAAATAGGACTTTTAATGAGGGTTGTTACATTCTCCCCACCTTGTTTTAAATCTCGTCCTCGAGATTTGGGTTACGATATTTCTTTTAGGCTTATGTCATATTTTAGTAAATAAAAACAATATTAAGGGTGATTACATTTAAAATATCAAATTTTGTGAATACGAATTGTACAATAAGTAGGATTCAATGGTTTAACTGAATTTGTTCAAGAAATCGATGATAAACGAATGAGATGAAATGATATAATTTCCAAGATGACTAGGTTCAAGCCAAAAGATATATGATCAATAGATATTAAAATGAATGTGAAGGACTTTTAGAATCAATAAAAATTCTTTGTCAAAAGAAAGTTTACTTTGATTGGCAATTGAGGAAGACTTAGAATCGACAGGTTTAAAATGAAATTAAAGCATGAAAAATGATTTGTCAAATATTTATGATATTAGAAAATCAAAGTGTTAAGATGAGTGAATTGCAAAGATACACTAAAAGACAATAGAGTTAGTGTATCATTGTTTAGAGTTCCAAGTTGTTTGAATTGTGAAACAATGTGATAGTACACTATTAGTGACTATATTTTTCATATTATGTCCTAGAGATCGAAATATAATAAGAACAAGTTGTTTTGGTATGACCAATCATTATATTATATTTGTAAAGCAAATGTAATATATATTATTTGTATCCCTGTCTGAACCGTATCTTACATATCAAATATAAATACTATGTAATATATATTATTTGTTACGCATTTTTACTATATGTAAATGGTCACCACTTTTAAATAAATATTATTTTAGTATTTTACTATACTATGTAAAATAACTTATATTTACTATGTAATATATATTATAAAACACCGTAATGAAGTTATTACAAAATATTTTAGTATTATTATTTTGTAAAAGAAATCACTATTATTTATAACGTTATATGAAAGTTGTAAATAAAGGTGTAAAAATATTTATTGCACAAAAGTATTTGTAAAATATTTTGAAAATATATAACACTTAATGGGTCGATTCTATGTGACTACTTATTTTCATTTTGAAACCATATAACGTTGTGAATGTATTTACAAATGTTGTAAATAAGTGAAAACAGGGACTATTCTTATATAGTACAATGTTCCCCTAACCCAACGTAGTTGATGACTACCATATTATTCTTATATGGTTATTTTCTTGTTAGAGCGTTACGGTACATAGTTACCACAAAACATGTGATAGACAATTATTTATATAATTTTATTCATCCTTCTAATTCTTGTATTGTTTTATGAAAATATGTCTTCTCCTTACAGTACAAAGTAAAATATTTTTATATATAATTAAATTTTACTAAATAAATATGATGACTTAATTTATATATATAAACTAGTCATTATCATGGGTGGATATTGGTTAGTGCTGCCTTGTTTAAGCATAAGTGATCAGTCCATGCCTAACTAAGGCTAGGCTATCCAATACCTGCCCCTGACAATAACCCTAATATTAAAAATAATACTAACATTACTATTATTAATATATTATTACTAATAATAAAACTAATATTAATTATCAATAATAAATAACTTAAACATAAATTTAAATGAGAGTATACCTCAAACAAAATTTTATACATATATATAAAATATAAATTCTTCACCTTAATGGTTTAACAAAATTTATTGACTCGATATCAAAGAGTCACCGTTTTGAAATAATGCGGTTCACAGTGCAAAAAGCGGAATGATATTTAAGTTTGGATGAAGCCCTCCAGTGGTTTTCATAAATCAAACGAACCATATGCGTAACAAACAGTGCATGTGTAACGTGTGGATTTACCAAGAAATGAAATAGATCAATATTTGCTACTATGAAAGAAATCCTCATGGTATGATGATCATTAGAGAAAGTAGAAACACGAAAGTCAACTCTTTATAGAAGTCAAAATTTCAATAAAAGAAATATAAGAACTTTATCTGGAATTTCGTGTGATAACCATTGTTAAATGACATTGCCAGGGAATGTTGAATAAAATGAAATAGGGAATTTGCAAAGGTATGTAACTCTTTTTGCAGTGATAATAATCATGACTCTGATTAGACTGTGCACCGATGGTTGTAAAATCTTGTTACAACGTACCTCAGCGATATTTATGTCGTTTATAGGATTGCGTGGCAAAGTGCTTCTTTTTAATTAGTAGTTCTTCTATTTGACGAAATTAGCATTGGTGTCATCGTGCCTAATTTATATTTTCCAAAGGTCTTGCCTTGGAAGTTGTGTGAGATATACTTTAACGTTTGTGGACGTATAATTTAAGTTTCATGTGTTTTCTTGTGTACTAGCACAACTTTACATGCTTCTTACTTGCATTAATAGTCTATGGTAATGCATTTAGAAATTTTTACACTTTTGATGGTATCCCAACTTAATGGGTTTCTATTGTTATTATTGTCGCTCGAGTTACTAGGCAGATAATCAAACGAAATAATGTTTGTTATCGAAACTATAGATATAGGCAAGAGTTTTCTGATAAAGAAATCTAGAATTATTATCGACACATATGCTTGTGCTTTATTCTTAATTGACTTTTGGAATTTCTTATAGATATACATATCTATATAATCACATATTTCACATGCTGTAATATACATACCCTTCATAAGGTCAAATGTATTTAACAGATTCATATTTCCAAAAATAAGTCAGATATCAGATCATGATACTATTTAGGGAAATTTTGTCACTTGTTTGACATATTATATACCTCGTCTTATCCGGTTCACGCCGGAGAGGTAACCTCAGTATATCCGGACAAACTGGAGAGTCTGCTACATCATACCCAGTCTTGGCGGAGAAAATTTTCTTTTTCCCATAAATAGTATCTTTAAAAGTGCCTCTTTTATTAGGCTTTTATCCAGAATTAGGGAAATTTGTATTCCCGTAACATATCTTATTCTAGCCCAAGTAATATCAATAAGCAAGAATTAATAGCAATTAAGTGCTATTGCCTGCAATGTTCTAATCATTATTCTTACGGCATACCAAAATCCATCACACTTTATTTTCATAAGTACTTAGCTTATTTCGAATCTGATACTAAGGCATCTTTTCTTAAGTTCAAGTCTAAATGCTATCATGTGTGCTACCAGTTAATAGCAATCTCCTAACTCTTTTATACAAACTTAGGTATTTTTATCACAACACCTAGAGGCTTAAAGCAGTGGTTCTGATACCACCTTCTGTCACGGCCCCGAGTTTGGGTGGTACTCAAACATCCTGTCGGAATCACGACTAATGACAAAGGATAGCACTTAAACATCCATCGGATAGTTTCTATCGATCGGACATTAAATCGTAGCAGCGATCGAGTTAATACCCTGTATCGTAGCAGCACCCCGCTATACTAATTAGTGATTTTGAGACTGTTTCTACTATAACTCGGAGTGTATTTCGACTTTGTTCGTCATTTCAGTGCCCAAAATCAAGTCCCAGACGCTACTATTTATACACGAAATTTGACCCCCTTGCGCACCGTAAGCCTTATCCCTTACGGTGCGTAAGGGACACCTATTTTCCATAGGGTAGCTACGCGTGTTTGTAGGCTTGCTGAGTCGACGTATTTCATAAATTTGATTTTGACAGCGTTTTATGTAGATAATCGTAACCAGGGTTTTACCCCCCCCCCCCCTGAGTTTTAGGGGCCCTAATCCTGATTCTGATGATTCTGAAAATTTTAGGGTTTGTGCAGAATCACTTGGGTGTCTCAATTAGGGTTTCTTATTAGATAAAATAATAAAATAAATAGGACTTTTAATGAGGGTTGTTACAAAGGTATAAGCTCATTTTTCTCATTCATGACAACGGTCATTCCTCCTTTCTTAGGAACGACTTGGGTCGGACTAACCCACGCGGAATCAGAAATAGGATAAATTAGCCCAGCTTCCATCAACTTAATTACCTCTTTCCTAATCACCTCTTTCATGTTAGGATTTAGACGTCTTTGAGGTTGCACTACCGGTTTGAATTCATCCTCCATGAGAATCCTGTGTGTGCAAAAAGTGAGACTAATCCCCTTGATATCGGACAACTTCCATGCTATGGCATCTTTGTGCTCTCGTAGCACCTCAATCAACTTGCTTTTCTCCTCCTCCGTCAACTTAGATGATATGATGACGGGCAAACTTGACTCATCTCCTAAGAAAACGTACTCTAGGTGGGTAGGAAGGACTTTGAGCTCTAGAGGTGACTCTATGGGTTTGCTCTCATTCTCTTCCTTGATCTCACATAGCTCTAATGATTCCGGAATCGGCTCCGGATCGTCTTCTTCAATCTCAATCTCATCCTTTTCTTCATTCTCGTCTTCAACTAGATCGGCTCCACTAATGTAGTTAAAACAATGATCAACGCACGAAATGAAGGAATCTAGAAAGTAAACGGAATGACAAGGATCATCATTATCAATATCTCTGGGATGTTGCATGGCTCTTTCTACCTCGAATGTGACAATCTCGTCACCTGCACGAAGTGAGATTTTACCGTCGAAGACATCGATGACTGCCTTGGCGGTTCGAAGGAATGGACGGCCTAAGATGATTGGAACTTTTTCATCAGCCTCCATGTCAAGGACAACGAAGTCAACGGGGAACACAAATTTATCGACTTTGACTAACAGGTTTTCTACAATCCCCCTAGGATATTTTATCGAACGATCAGCCAATGATAATGACATGCGTGTGGGTGTAAGCTCTCCTAGACCTAGCATCTCGTAGAGTGAAAATGGCATCAAATTAATGCTCGCACCTAAATCGGCTAACGCATGAGCGGGAGCAATGGTACCTCCGAAGAAACACGGGATGGTGAAAGTGCCTGGGTCAGTTAATTTCTCAGGTAGCTTATTCAAGACTACCGCGGAACAACCTCCAGTTAATGGAATGTTTGAAAGTTCACCTAACCTGTCTTTTCTCTTAAGAAGGTCCTTAAGAAATTTGGCATATTTAGGCATGGTCTGAAGTGCTTCGATAAACGGAAGATTTATCTTTAATTGCTTAAAGATTTCTAGAAAGTGACCATATTCCTTAGCATATTGTTGTTGCTTAAGGCGAGCAGGATATGGGACACGTGAATGATCAACCAAAGGGGATGGCTTAACTCCTACTGGTTGATTTTCTGCCTTTTCTTCAACTTGAGGCTCTCTGGTTTGTGCGGTACTTGCTGGATCTGGTTTCTCTTGCACCTTACCGGGAGTTTCCATTATAATCTCTTCATCTACCTTGTCTTCATCCTCTGTCTCTGGTTTCTCTCGAGCAACCTCTCCAAGAATCCTGCCACTACGAGTAGTAATAGCTTTAGCTGATTGATTAGCTGGATTCTGGTAGGTGTTTCCCGAGAACTGACCAGGAGGTTTCTGGTGTAGTTGTTTGGAGATATCACCTAATTGTCTCTGAAGATCTAAGAGAGAAGATTGTTGATTTTTATTATGAAGTTCTTGATTTTTGTTAATTTGGTCTTGATTTCTAGCGAAGTTAGTAAGTTCGTTTAGAGTTTTCTGAGTAACTTGATCTTTCGCCATTAATTGAGAAAACATCTCCTCAATTCTTCCAAGATTCGATTCTGGACCTTTTCCATTAGCTTGACCTTCTTGCGATGAACTCCCTGTAGCAAATTGATTACCCGAACTTGAACTTCCGAATTGACCTCCTTGGTTTGAATTTCTGAATTGACCTCCTTGGTTTGAATTTCCGAATTGATTCCCTTGACTTGAGTTACTATTAGAATAGAAACCTGGTCCTCGACTTTGATATTGACCGGAAGAAAATCCAGGAGGATTTCCAGACGAACGGTAATTACTACGCCAATTAGAGTTGTTATTGAATGAGTTGTTGTTGAATGGGTTGGTGGGACCGCGGTTTTGACCTGCTATAAATTCGACTTGTTCTAGGGTGAGTGTTGGACAATCTCCAGTATCGTGCCCTCCTCTGCATACTTCACATCTATCGACCTTTTTCTTGATCTCATCAAGCTCTCTTGTGAAAGTCTTCACCATCCGATCTAGAACAGCAGCTACAGATGAATCCAAGCCAACTTGGTTCACCCCTCGAGTGGTCGAAGAGGTGGTAGTCACAGGAATTGATTTCCTGCTGGCAGTGCTATAATCCATATCAGAATGGGCAAAACTCTCGAAAAGATCGTTACAGTCAGCAACTGTCTTCTTTCCCATAAGCTGTCCTCCAGCCGAAGTGTCAAACCGGGATTTGATTTCTAGGGTGAGACCATTGTAGAATTTCTCTACAAGTGCCCAATCTGACAATCCGTGCTGTGAACAACGAGCGAGTAAAGTTTGAAATCTCTCCCAGGCAAGATGATAAGGTTCATCAGGTTCCATCCCGAATGAATGGATCTGATCGCGAAGTCGGGATGCTTTGGCTGGTGGGTAATACTTAGCTAAGAAGGCGTCTCGAAGACCTGCCCAGGTGGTGAAAGTTCCTGCTGGCTGCGAATCGAACCAGATGGCTGCGCGTCCAGCGAGTGAAAATGGAAAGACCTGAAGGTAACGGGCTTCAAGGTTTACACCTTCGATAGAATAGGTGGTGCAAAGACGGGTGATACGGTTTATGTGAGCGGGTGCATCCTCATCGTCACGGCCATGAAATTGGCAAGAATTAGTGATAGCAGTCATGATGTAGGATGGGATTTGCCAAGATCTTTCATTGGTGATTTCGGGAAGGGTGATGGGTGAAGCTTGACCGGTGAAACCGGTTGTGGCTTGTTGGTAAACAGTGCGGTTAGCCATTTGAGCTTTGGTTTCTGGACTCGGAGAACGTGAAATTTCGAAAGAATCGGTCTCTGTGGTTGTTTCGGATTCAAAATAAGGATTTTCAAAAACTTGGAATTCACTTGTGTTACCCGATTCTCCTTCCTGATTGTTGGTACGGTGAAAGAATAAAAGTTCAGGATCGTCTTGTGGCTCAAACTCAGGTGGTCCTCGTGAGCGTGTATGTCGCATAAACTAATGAAATTTAAACTAGGAATTGGAAATAAACAAGTAAACACAATTTAACTAAGGATTAAATAAAAACTGAAAATAAAAATTGTAATAAAAATTACACTAATGAATTTTAGACTCTTATGACTCAAAAAAAAAATACAAACAAAATAATTAACGCAATTGCAAAGTGTCCACGGCAGCGGCGCCAAAAATTTGATGTGTGCTAGGTGGTTTAATAAAAACTACAAAAAATGGTTAAATAAAGATTGACTCAAAAATTTAAACTTTAGACATGCTTTGGCCTAATAGGTATCGGTACTCTCATTGGGATTGTCCCCAGGTAGGCAACTGGTCCTTGTAATTGGATTTATACGAATGCCAGCCTAGACAGGAGTTCTCAACTTAACGGTACTTTAACCCTTCCAGTTACTACATGTCCGACACGAAAAACACATTTTTACAAATGATGTACAAAAAGACAAACTTTAAAAATAACCTTAAACTAGACACTCTAAGCTTTAAATTTATACTTAGACTCAATCTTAAAACTAAACCACACAACCGGCAAGTGTACCGATCAGTGTAGTATAGTAAAAGTAAGTCCGGATGTCGAACCCACAGGACACTGTTGAATTACGTTAAATAATTTGTTTATACTAAAATTTACACAACAATAAATATTTTTGTATTTTTGTATTTTTAATTCGAAAGGGGGGGTTTTGCTCGAAAAATAAATTAATTAAAAACTAATTAATAAAAGTGAACTAAAACAATTTACGACAAAGATTTAATAATAATAAAGGACTATCTAGGTTAGAATCCCACTTGTCAATAACATGCTTTCTACCGGGTAATTGTGTGATATGAAACCGGGATCTTTAGATATTAAACCTTTAAAGACTACGTAGGATTCCCAATCATTCTCGGGAAGTCAACTATGTGACTTGAAAGGTTTATTTTGATTACCGATTTACTAGACTTCTTTACAGTTATCTAGTGTTCTAGAAAAGTACTTGGAAAGACTGACTTCCTCTCGGTTGTAAGTCTAAAGCAATTTAAGAAAACTTGATTTGGTTTAATAGACAAGTTAGCGACAATTTAACTAAAAGTTGGTTTCTCACAAAACACAATCTTAGCAATACACTAAACTCGATCTATTAATATTTTTACACCTTACAGCGTTAAAAAATAGTAGAACATTAAAACCAGATTAATTCTTGATCATTAGTTCTATGGTTTATTTCACAATCCACCATAAGATTACCCAACCCGTTTAGGACTTGAATATCGACATAATTCTTTTTATGAAAATACATTCACCGGAATTTATGTGAAACAAATGATCAAAGTGTAAACCAAGTTAAAATATGCATAAACACCAAAACATATAACTTAAATTATTTACTTAACAAGAACAAACCATAATCACACAATACCCGGTAAAAATTACATATTAACAAGTGTTCATCATAACCTAGATAGTTTCAAAGTTTAGCTACACATAATATTAAACATTACAACTGGACAAAATCTGAAAGTAATTAAAAACATGGTACAAGACGAGATAAAAACTAAAAAGCGAATAATTACCGAACTCGGATCGCTTAGGACTCGAACCGAAATCTTCCACGATTCCCGAGAGCTCCGAGGGACTTCAACTTCACTCCTAGCTACTTAAATTCGACTGATAGCAGTCTTAGAAGTGTGTTTTCGAGGTATGAGAGGTGTGTTTTTCGAGTGAGAAGTGAAGGCCTTTTATAGTTGAAATTTTGAGCTTCTGCGCACCCCTTGCGCACCGTAAGGGTGTAAGCCTTGCGGTGCGCAAGGCCCATTCACCTAATCCACTTCCAACTGCTCCAATTCGCACGAAAAAGTTTCTGCCGACAGGTCCTTGCGCACCGTAAGGGTTTAAGCCTTACGGTGCGCAAGGCATCTTCAAAAGCAAACTTTATTTTTGGTTTCCTCTCGTCGAGCTACCCCAAAAGCATATATTATGGCTCCCGTAACTCATTTTCTAGCTCCGGATATATCCAGATGAAGTTCTGACTGTTTCTGGCGCGTATTTGTGTTCTTTTCTTCATTTCTTCTTCATTCGAACTCCGTTTTATTCGCCATTTTTGCTCCCTTTACACCAGGACCTGGCAAAACACAAAATAAAATAAAAAAAAACTTAAAACTAAATAAAAACAAATAAAAACCATACAATAATTATACATTTCACACAGGACAAATATGTGTATTTTACTACACATCAGGAGCCGCTAAAATAAGAACCACCTCCAGTTGTAAGAACCGCGAGAACCACTCTCAACCAATCAGAATATGATAACCCAAATGGTATTATGGTCATTTACCCCAAATGTCATTTCCCACCCTCTCTCCTCATTTATAATTGTCAGTAGTCTCTCTCTCCACCTTTTTAAAACTCCATCTCTTCTCTCCTCAACCTACTTCACTTCCTAAATTCAAAAGAAACCCCCTGCCCCTTCCGGTTCTCCTTTGCCGGCGACCACCACTGTTAATCAGTGGAAGATGATGATGATGATGATTGATGGTGGGGGTGAAACCGCCGCCAACCACTGTTTCTCTCTCCCCCACCCTCGTTCATCCCTGTTTCTCTCTCTCCGGCCTCCCTTCCTCTCTGCCCTCGTTTATCGGAGATAAAACCTTGGTCGCCGCCGCCGCCGTCTCCTCCGCCACTGTCACCGTCTCCCCCGCCACCGTTCAGCACCATTTAACGGAGATAAAACCTTGGAGGTGGTGGGTGCTCGATGACGGTGGTGGAGTGTCGATGTCGGAGGTGGTGGGTGCTCGATGACAGGTGGTGGGTGCTCGATGACGGTGGTGTAGTGCCGATGTCGGAGGTGGTGGGTGCTCGAGATGATGGTTTGAGTTGGGTCAGTGAAGGTGGGTTTTCAATTTTGTTTTGGTTGGGTTTCTTTTGATATTTTGTCTGATGAACTCTGTTTTTTATGCGAGGTTGATTCTGTTGAATCTGGGTTTGAATCTTGTGGGTTTGACTTTCTTGATGGTTTGTTTATCTGCTTCAATCTGGGGTTTGATTCTGTTGAATCTGTTGCCTTTTGAATATGTTGAATTTTTTGAATCTGTTTGAATATGTTTGAATGATGTTCTTGTTCCTTTTGGATGTTTAAATCGGTTAAATCTGGTGCCTTATTGAATCGGCGGTGACGATGCAAAAAAAAACTGACGTTGGCGCGGCAAGGATGGTGGAGGGTAGGTTTTTGAACCTGCAACCCCACTTTGCAGCCTCTGATTATCGGAAAATCTGAGCCAAAACTTCTTTTTTTTCAAGAATCCACTCGTTCTTTTGATTTTTGTTTGTTGGGTTTTTTTTTTTTTTGAGGCGTCGATGATGGTAGCAAACTATCTAAGACACCTCCAGAGTGTGCGATTTTCTGGGTGCGTTCGTTTTTGCGTAAAAACGTTTTTGTAAAAAAAAAGTTAAACCGTAAACTTTTTAACGTAAAACGTAAAAAGTTTTAGGTAAATCGTAAAACGTAAATTTTTTTTAGTAAAACGTAAAAAACGTTAACGTAAAAAACCTGAATTTAAAAATGTTAACATAAAAAACGTTAACGTAAAAAACCGGCGCGTAAAACGTAAAAACGTAAAAAACGTTAACGTAAAAAACCGACGCGTAAAACGTAAAAACGTAAAAAACGTTAACGTAAAAAACCGGCGCGTAAAATGTAAAAAACCGGCGCGTAAAACGTAAATAACGTTAACGTAAAAATGGCGCGTTGAAAAAACGACTCGTGAAAAAGCCGGGCGTAAAAACGGCGCGTCAAAAAACGGGGCGTGAAAAGGCCGGGCGTAAAAACGTAAAACATTAAACGTAAAAATCTGTAAATAAATCTGAATTTGAAAATGATTAATAAAAAAACTATGTTTAAAAAATAAAAATCTAATATAATAATACAATAAAGTAATAAAAAAACAATAAAGACAAAAAGACAAAATAGAGTAATTTTACTAAAATACCCTTTTGGATTAAAATATTAAAGACATAATAAAACAAAAAATACTTAATATTATTTTTAAATACTTTTAATCTCATCCATCCATCTTCTTGATCTAATGGCTAGAAAGTGGTTCTCGCGGTTCTTACAACTGAAGGTGGTTTTCATTTTAGCGCCCCCTATATATATATACTAGGTTAGAACCCCGTGTATTACACGGGTTGAATAAATGTAATTTTATATATACTAAATAAAAAACATTATATTTAAAAAAAAAACCTCATTTATTACACGTGTTGAGTAAATATAATTTTATATATTAAATAATAAAAAAATTATATCTTTAAGAACCTCGTTTATTGTACGGGTTGAATAAATATAATTTTATATACCACACAATAAAAAAAGTTATATTTTAAAAAAACCCTGTGTATTCACGAGTGGAAGAAATATAATTTTATATACTAAACAATAAAAAAAATTATATTTTAAAAAACTCCGTGTATTGTACGGGTTGAATAAATCTAATTTTATATAGCAAATAATAAAAAATGATATATCTTTAAAAACCTTGTGTATTAAACGGGTTTATCTATTGTTAAAAAATCTTTAAAATTATATTTTTAAGAACCTCGTTTGTTGTGCGGGTTAGATAAATGTAAATTTATATACCAAACAATAAAAAAAATTATATTAAAAAAACCTTGTGTATTCACGGGTTGAAGAAATGTAGTTATATACTAAATAATAAAAAAAGTTATATTTTAAAAAAACTTTGTGTATTGTACGGGTTTAATAAATCTAATTTTATATAGCAAATAACAAAAAAAAAATGTTATATCTTTAAAAACCCTGTGTATTACACGGGTTTATCTATTGTTAAAAAAATATTTCTAAATCAAAATGGATTTTTTTATTATTTTGTAAATTAAGTTAATACTATTTTAAATTTTTGGTTTGATTAATAAGTTGTTTAATATAATTTCTTATAGTTAACAATAATAACATTAACATTAATGTTTTAAAAACAGGCTTGTATCAACCGGTTTGGTTAGAAAGCTTTGGACTGTTACATCATGTTTAACCAACCGGGTTTTGTGTATTTCACTTGATCCAATAGGTCATACCGTTTTCTTATACATTTTTTTGAACGGCCTTTATCACCCCAAAATATGTACAAACCGATTTCTTATACATTTATTTCATGATTTTAGGATGATTGAATTGGAATGTACTTTAGGTTTAGCATAATTAAAAAAAAAAAGAAGGTAAATTGCATCTAGATGCTTTTTAGTTTAGATAAAACTTTACGATTTGAAGTTAAGTTTGTGCCAACAATTTAGGGTTGATAAAATTTATATTAATTTAATTGATATTTAATAATTTAAATTAAATAATAATTATCTACAATTAAGGATGGTCTAAAATAATGACAAGTGTCCCAAAGTTGGTTTCTTTTATTATATAGTATAGATTGGGAAGGGTTCTTTACAGAACTTGAATTTTAATGAGAACTCTAAGAACTTTTAAGAGCCATTGATCTAATTAATCAATGGTGTTAATCCATCATGCCAAAATTGTAAATAATGAAAAATTTAAGGAGTTAGTTTTATCTGATAAGGGTATAATAGTAAACACAACTACACAAGTCCAACTGAATTCGAAAGACACTCAAAATATATCCGATTATTTCTCCTTCTTTCTATATCCGCATTCATTTTCAATTTTACATCAATTAATTAATTGGAGTTTGGTTTCTGCTCTAAACAATTAGGAGTTGGGCTTATCCATTTCTTATTTGATTTTGAAGTTGGGTAAATAGAAAAGAGACATGAGTGGAGTTGGGTAAATAGAAAGGAGACTTGGGAATTTCAATATCGTGCGGATATTTTTATTTATAATGCTAACAATTATTATGTTGTTTTAAAAGATGCATGCATACCATAGTTTATCTAATAAAATAACATGTTACATATATGCATGTCATATACCTTACATTTACACATATGTAAATAAGGAGTTTTACACATATGCAAATAAGTCGTTTACAAATATAAAGTTAGTTTACATATATGAAAATACATAATTTACATATGTGTAACCAACGAAAAAAACATATTCTTGTATTAAATTAAAGATAAAAATCATCATAACAATAGTCTTGAACATATATATACTACAAATTTTGACTAATTTAAACTACTACTAAACAAATTGTAATATAATATATGTAAGATTGTGTAAATTGGTTTTTTTTTTTTGAACGGCAAACACACTTTATATATATATATATATAAAGAGCCAGTAAGAAGCTGAAAATACAAAACGAAAACACGGGAAAAGGAAAACGAGTTACAGCAAATCTAGAACATCAAAAAGTTTCCATTTCGCCCACACTGGCGACTTCAGCTTCAAACGGTCACTAATCCATCTAAACGCTTCCTCCTTGATCCGGTCCACCAACTTGCTAATCGGGATAAAGCTATCATCAAAGACCTTCGCATTTCTAGCAAACCAAATGTTCCACACAGTTGCAGCGGCAACAGTGTAGACGATCTTCTTCCACACAGCACTTCCGGGCATTGTAATTATTTAATACCACCATGATAATTTCACAAATACAGACTGTTGTTTAAAGCATAAATATCAAACAAGTAGGATACAAAAACTTTTTTACATTTATTTATAAGTAAATACTTTACACATATGTATATTATATGTTTTACATATATCTGTTAATTATTTTTACATATATGTAAATTATTAGTTGTATACATATAAAGAACAACTAAACCACAAATAAAATAAAAGATGAATCTATAATCTATACAAACAATATACCTATAGATTTCAAAGATTTAAATAATGCAATATTTTCTTTTATTTATGGAAACTTTGCATTTTCGAATCAGTGTTAACAGTTGATTGGATCAACGAATCGGACTGTAAAACTGAATTTTGAAATTAAGATAATAATTTAGGAGGGATGGATAAAATCAATTAAAAACAGATAATATAGGAATTAATCTACTGAAACTGAGATAAATATGGACATGTTAAATTTTGGGCAATCAATTTTACTTTTATACCCTTTGTAAATAAAATAAAGAAAAAACTAAATAAAATAAAATGAGTGGCTATAAATGGTTCTGCAAGTTCTGTAAATATATATGGTTCTGAATTGATCTTGATCCTATATATATATATGTGTGTGTGTGTGTGTGTGTGTGTGACTTAAAAAAAAGAAAATATAGATAATCTTATAGCTACTGATGCCTACTAGTATTGTATTTTAAATTCCAGTTGTGGTTTGTACTAGATGCATATATATAAAACAGAGTAAAGGTCGCAATGTACGACGATTTTGACCAATCTGTTTGTGTTGTGAGATTGTTTACATTTAATATTGTTTTGCAATATTAATACTTGGTAATTGTTTATAATCCAGATGGACAATGCAGCGAACCAGGAAAACCAGAATAATGATAATCAAATAAATAACAGTGCAATTCGACACATAGTAACCCAAGGAATTAGAAATGCTATGCCATATATCATCCAAAATGTTAAAGAAGCGGAAAATAATAACAGTAATGGTGGAAGTAAGCGAACCCATACTGAACTTAGTCACAGCGTGAACAATGGACCATTTCTTCAAATGCCAATTCCAAATAGAAGAAGAACCATGTCTTATGGTTGTTCTTACAAAGAATTCTGGTCCTGCAAACCGATAGAATTCTCTGGCAATGAAGGGGCCATTACAGCTCTACGTTGGATATAAAAGACTGAGGCAGTCTTAAAAATAAGCAAGTGCGCAGAAGAAGATAAAATCATGTTTGCTTCCAATTTATTTAAGAATGCAGCTCTAGAATGGTGGAACACTATTCTCAGTCTAGGGGAAGTGACAGGGTCTATAATATGGAATGGAAAGAGTTTAAGAACATGGTAGAAAGAAAATTTTGTCCTCCCAATGAAAAGGAACAGATAGCTAATAAATTCTTAAACCTTAGAATGACTGGAGTAGACAGCAAGGGTTACACTACTACATTATTTGAATATGCTAGAATAGTGCCAACTCTAGCATCACCAGAACCAGTTTTAATCTCCCGTTACATCTGGTGAGTAATCACTGAAATTAGATATGTAGTCAAGGCAGCTAGACCATAAACCATAGAAGAAGCTGTAGAACTAGCAAATACCTTGACTGATGAATTAGTGCGTACCCAAGAAGAAAACCAAAGAAAGAACCTAGCTCAAAAGCTTACCCAGCAATTTCGCTACGGTAATTCTAACCGTGAGAAAAATATAGGTTCTACCTCTACACCTTACTGTAAAGCCTGTAAGAAGAAGCATTCAGGAAGATGCTCCACCTACTGCAATTACTGCAAGATACCAGGACACAAAGAAGAAGATTGTAGGAAGAAACTCAGTAATGGAGTATGCTTCAACTGTGGAGAAAAAGGACATATCAAGCTAAACTGTCCGAAACTAGCTCCAGCCACGAACAACAAGACTACTAAGAATGCTAGAGCATTTGTTTTGACAGCCGAAGAAGCAAAAATGATTCCGGACGTGATCGCCGGTACGTTTTTAGTTAATGATGTTTTTGCCAAAGTATTATTTGACTCTGGTGCGAACCAAAGTTTTATTAATACTTCATTTTGCAAACTTCTCAATCAACCATTAACTAAACTCCAACAAGAATGTCTAGTAAAAACAGCAAATGGAGAATCTATTAAGATTACTGAAATCTTGCAGGGAGCAAGAATAGAATTTTTAAATCAAAAATTTATTGCAAATCTTTACCAAATGAATCTGGCAGGATTTGATATTGTATTAGGGATGGATTGACTAATAGCCAATAAAGCCAGTATTCTATGTGATCAAAAGTCAATACAAGTAAATTCACCAAAAGGTGAAAAGATCACAATTAAAGGAGATAAGCCAACTAGATCCACGAAATTCATCTTTGTGATGAAAACTACAAGCTGTGCAAGAAAATGGTCACCAGTGTATATGATTTCCATAATAATTCACACTAAAGGAACGGAGTTAAAAGATATCCCCATAGTATCTCAATTTTCAGATGTATTTCCAGAAGAACTACCAGGATTACCGCCAGACAGAGAAGTAGAATTCCGAATTCATTTGCTACCAGGAACAAATCCAACTGCCAAGGCACCTTACCGTTTGGCACCCGCAGAAATGCAAGAACTAAAGAAGCAGTTAGACGAACTGTTAGAGAAAGTATTCATACAGCCAAGCTCATTGCCATGGGGAGCACCGATCTTATTCGTTAAAAAGAAAGATGGGTCAATGCGAATGTGCATTGATTACCGTGAATTGAATAAAGTCACGATTAAAAATCGGTACCCATTACCGAGAATCGATGATTTGTTTGATCAGCTACAAGGAGCTCGATTCTTTTCTAAAATCAATTTACGCTCAGGATATCATCAATTAAAGGTACAGGAAGAGGACATTCCTAAGACCCCTTTCAGAACAAGGTATGGCCATTATGAATTTACTGTCATGCCATTTGGTTTAACCAATGCCCCAGCCGCATTTATGGACATGATGAACCGAATATGTAAGCCATATTTGGATAAATTCATAATTGTCGTTATAGATGATATTCTCATTTCCTCTAAAAATAAAGAGGAACATGCAGCGCATCTGCATGCACTCCTAAATTTGCTGAGAAAAGAAAAGCTTTACGCTAAATTTTCGAAATGTGAATTTTGGTTAGAAGAATTGCAATTTAGTAGACACTTAGTTAACCATGAAGGAATTCATGTGGACCCCACAAAGATTGAGGCAATTACTAAATGGAAAGTCCCTGAATCACCAACAGAGGTTAGAAGTTTCCTAGGATTGGCCGGTTATTATAGAAGATTTATCCGAGATTTTTCTAGAATAGTCATTCCCTTAACAAAACTAACCTGTAAGTCTGTTAAGTTTGAATGGGGACCAAAACAAGAAGAAGCCTTTAGAATTCTTAAGCAAAGATTAACCAATGCACCCATACTAGCATTACCAGAAGGAACTGAAGATTTTGTAGTCTATTGTGACGCTTCTAAGTTAGGTTATGGATGTGTGTTAATGCAACATCAAAAGGTTATAGCCTATGCCTCTAGACAACTAAAGAATTATGAAGAGAATTATACAACCCATGATTTAGAATTAGGAGCCATAATTTTTGCCCTGAAAATTTGGAGACATTATCTTTACGGTGGTAAGTTTACTATTTTCACCAATCATAAGAGTTTAAGATATGTCTTTGGGCAAAAAGAGTTAAATATGAGACAGAGACGCTGGATGGAAATTCTTAGTGATTATGATTGTAGTATCCAGTATCATGCAGGAAAAGCTAACGTAGTAGCCGATGCTTTAAGTCAAAAATATCACGAAAAGCCAAAAAGAGTACGTTCTCTTAGATTAAATCTGCAGATAGATTTAAACGAGCAAATTAGAAAAGTACAAGAATCAGTAATCAAGGATGATACTGAAAAATTGAAAGGAATGATTAAGGAATTATAACAAGGAAGAGATGGAATTTGGAGATTCCATAAGAAAAGGATCTGGATACATAAACTAGGAAACCTACGCCACCAAATATTAGAAGAAGCCCATAAGTCTAAATATACAATACATCTTTGAAGTGATAAGATGTATCAAGACTTAAGAAAGAATTTCTGGTGGATATGAATGGAAAAGGATATAGCAGCTTATGTAGCCAAGTGTCTAACTTGTTCACAGGTCAAAGCTGAACACCAGAAACCCTCAGGTTTGTTGTAGCAATTGAAAATGCCTGTTTGGAAATGGGAATTGATAACCATGGATTTTGTTACCAAATTACCCAAGACACGAAAAGGTAATGATACAATCTGGGTGATTGTAGATAGATTAACTAAATCTGCTCATTTCTTACCAATGAAGGAAACTTTCAGTATGGAACAACTAGCCAAGTCGTATATGAGTGAAATAGTTTCATTACATGGAATTCCTTTATCTATTGTTTCTGATAGAGATAGCCGTTTTACTTCTCATTTTTGGACAAGTTTTCAAAAAGCAATGGGAACCAAACTAAATTTAAGCACCGCTTATCATCCTCAAACGGATGGACAAAGCGAAAGGACGATCCATACAATGGAAGATATGCTTAGAGCTTATGTAATTGATTTCGGAGGAAATTGGGACGATCATCTACCATTAATAGAATTTTCCTACAACAACAGCTATCACACCAGCATCAATGCTGCACCATTCGAAGCACTTTATGGACGAAAGTGCCGAACCCCAGTCTGTTGGGCAGAAATTGGAGAAAAAAAATTATCTGGACCCGAGATAGTGCAAGAGACAACAAACAAGATTATTCAAGTCAATGAACGACTAAAAGCAGCATGCGATCAACAAAAGAGTTATGTTGATATCAGGCGAAAACCCTTGGAATTTCAAGCAGGAGACAATGTATTATTAAAGGTTTCTCCTTGGAAAGGAGTGGTGAGATTCATCAAAAGAAGAAAGCTAAGCCCCAGGTATATTGGATCCTTTAAGATTATTAAAAAAATAGGACTAGTAGCTTATCAGCTACAACTACCAGAGGAAATGTGTCACACCCCAACCAATGGCGGAATCATTGGAGCGGGACTTGTTCAAGATTGTAAGAGACTTCATAACACTATTTGTGACATTATTTAAATAAACCGATTTCATTTCATAAAGTAAATTGTCAAACATTACAAGGAAATTCAAATAACAACAAGTCCAAAAGAAATACATAACAATATAAGCAAAATTGATACAACATTTTAAACCTAAGCGTCTATATGTGTATCTAGGCATCAACGCTACTTCATTTCATAGCATCGTCATCCTCAACCTGTAACATGTTTAAAATAAAGTTCAATGCAAAAGCAAAGGCGAGAATACAAGTTTGATACATACATAGCATAAAAAGATAAGTTTAAACGATTCCTCATAGCAAGCATGTGATACAAGATAAACCTTAAATTCGGCATGTGTCTAACATATCAAACCAATGATGAAACGCAATATGCTCATGACATAACCACAAGTCTACGGGCAGTGCGTTAATCCTATAGCGCTATATATGTCACGGATAGGCTCGTACAAAGTTAATAATAAGTCTAACACAAGATGTAATTAACCCAAGTTTAAAGTATCAAGCAATCACGTATACAAGCATGTTATAGGAATGTTTGTGCATTTAAGTAAAATGTTCATGTGCAAGTTTATAAGAAAACATGTTACACCCCAAAAGTGGTAAATGTAAAGAGGGGGATTCGAGTATACTCACATAATTGCCAAGTCTTTCGATTATCCAAGTGTTGACGAGTGTAAAAGATTAGGAGGATGGAACACCGATGTCACCCTATATGGGCAAACGATGGTACATGAATAAACGGAATTCCAAGAGAACGAACGAGAGTGTTTATCCTAGATATTTTAAATATCACGAACTCGTTATTAATTATTGGCTTAAAAGAAAGAATAATCCTAATATTTATGTTTTGCATAATTTGGAATTCGTATATTATATTTTATCTCAATAAAAATTTATTGTTATAAAAAGGATTATTCGTTTATGTTATAAATTTAGAGATTTGGTTATAAAAGAAAACGAATCAAAATAAAAATCGTTTTGAAATTAAACATGTATGTTTCGTAGATTTTTACGAAAAATGGGTAGAGTTTCCTTTGTTTTTTGACGATCCCGACAACCAAGGTGTCGATTATTATTTTCCAAAACGCAACAATAAACAATATATATATAACATTCACGTCAAATGCTAAAATATCATTAAACGTCAAGTGCATCGGTTCGAGCTTGATTAGTTATAAAAATATATACACAAAATACTATATAAATAATCGGGTCGTTAAATTTTACCGAACGTCGAATCTGAACCGAACAAGTGTGACTGTCGTCCCAAGCCGTTGACCAGTTTTGACTCGTTTGACTAGACCGAAACTATGACCCGAGAGTCTGTGGTTGACCCGGAGAACCCGAAACAGAACCGACGCAATCTTGAACCTGAACCCAAGCAAACCCGCTGAGCCAACCGTTAACCACCTCCACTGCCATGAATCTGAACCGAGCCGCATTTATACCCAAACACGAAGCTGAAAGAAAAATGATACAAACTCGAGCCTGCTAACTAGCTCATACCGAACCCAAAACCCAAACACAAATCTGAGCCAGCTCTGAACTAAACAAGACCCGAAACAACAGAAGTAATGAAATTATAACCTGTTGAATCTCATCAGAAACAAGAACACCACCACCGCCGCGGCTCTGCTGCCTATGGCGGTTCGTCACCGGAAACGAGAGCACCACCGACGTCGGCCGATAGCCCGACGTGAACCCATCAGAATCCACCTCCCACCGCCGCTGATTTGGACCTCCTATGGTTGTTTGTGGTGTGTAGTCGACTGGACTGCTGCTGGAGTAGAAGGGAGGGAGATGAGCGAGGATGTGGGGGTGTCACGTCGGAGAAGGAAAGGGATACCGGAGCTCGGCCGGAATTCCGGCTCTGGTCGCCTTATTCGTGAACGAGAGGGAGAGAGCAGGGAAAAGGGGCTAGGGTTTGGTTTGGGGTCTCAAATGAGGTGTAGAAGTTAGGGTGTTTATATAGTTAGGTTAAGTTATTATATATAAAAAAACTAACTTAACAACAAAACTAACTGGGTTAACTTGTATTATCTTAAACTAACTTTGAAACTTAACGTGACTAACTAGATTATTATAAAAAAAATCAACCTTTTAAATTGTAAAATTAATTAATTTTATTAATTAAACAATGAAAAACTAACCATATTTATAACGAATTAAAAATAAAGATAAAAGATTTTCGACGATGCAACAGATTATAATTTTGAAAGAGGCAAGCTTCTAAAAATAGGTTTTTAAGACTCGATTTCTAAATTAGGAAAGTCATGAAAACGCGGAGCGTTACAAAATGGCAGGAATACATGATGTATTTCATGTATGTAATTTCAAAAAGTGTTTAGCAGATGAATCATTAGTAGTACCTCTTAAAGATATAGAGGTAAAAGAAAAGCTTAAGTTTGTAGAGAAGCCTCTACAAATTGAAGACGGGAAAGTCAAGAATCTTAAACACAAGAGATTAGTTCTAGTCAAAGTAAGGGGTTGTTTGGTAGCCTCTTAATGACCATTCAGATGCTACCTCTTAATGGTTTAAAACCTCTGAATGAATAAGAGGTAACCTCAAGTCTGAATGGTTAAGAGGTAACCTCTGAATGGTAAATCATCACATGTCACATTCTTCTACCTTCTCATTAGTAAAATTCTTAATGGTTCCATTAAGAGGTAGCCTCTTAATGACCATTCAGAGGCTACCAAACAGCCCCTAAAATGGGATTCCAAGAGGGGACTAGAGTACACATGGGAGCTTGAATCTGAGATGCAGAAGAAATATCCACACCTATTCCAGTAGACCTCGAGGACGAGTTCTAAAACAAGGTGGGGAGGATATAACAACCATCCTAAAATAATTCCGACATTCCTAAAATATTTAGAACATCCCTAAACGTCTTAAAATACACTCCGTATACGTAAAATGGCCCTAAATACCTTTATTTTTATAAAAATTAAATAAAAATGAAATTCAGTACTCTCTCGAGGGCCGCGAAGCCCTTAGCTAGCTTCGTCACGGGCCGCGACAGCTAGGACACCAGATCGCACCCTGAGGTGCCACGTGTCGTGATGCGTGTGGGGGCTACGGGTCAACTCAGCAAAGCTAAGACCTAGTCTACAAGTCTTCGCGGGACGTGAAGACTTTGTCTTCGGCCTTCGTGGGGCGCGACAAAGTGTCTGATCAGCACTATAAATATGATCGATCAGTTTCAATTGCAAATCGTTCACATCTCGTTTTTCTCTCTCAAATTCTGAAGTGTAGGAATTATATCGGGCATAATACCCCCCCTAAATAACGAAGTTCTGCCTCGTTGTAAGTATCATAACCCCCGGTTACGTATTAGATACGCTGCCCGATTGATCTAGCGCTCCGTAATGGCTGTCGAGGTTCTGCCCGACGTAGTCGTTGGAGTTCTGTCTCGGGGAGGGTATAACTAATGTAAATATTTAGTTATTATACTAACGCGTGTGCATTGTTTAATTTATTAGATTATAACCAGGAAACCACAGGAAAAAGTCTAAATTAGCAATGTGAGTAATCCTTTCTTTTTGTAAACTATTTTTACAAAACCTCAATTATTTTACATGATAATTAACAGTGATTGAGTATTTGTAATTCTACAATTATCGTCGGTATGTTTGGGTTTTGTATACAAAATTTGTTACTACACTGTGAGTAGTAACATTACCACAAGTCAGGATTGACAGTGCCGTGGGTGGTAATTAAGGTAGAATAATAAACAAATGTAATTGTTGATTGCCCTCAATAATGGACAAGGACAAAATCTGTTTTGATTAAATTGGGATTCACTCACCAGTATTTCCCACTGACAAATGTTTTTAAAACGCGTTTCAGGTAACAAAATGTGAAAGCCAAAATAGAAACCAGCTGGAGAGCCCTAAAGGCTTGGAAAATATGGCTATAAAAGTTACCTAAACAAAGAAAGATGTTTTATTCAATAAATTAGGGTTATAAAAATATGGTGTTTTACTCTGATAAAATATTTCCTAACTACGGTCCTGATGTAAATTCCGCTGCCAAATAATGATAAGCACCGATACCACCATCTCTGAGGAGGTCGCGACCGCCCACCTCCCGAGGCAGGGGTCGGGGGTTGCGACAACTGGTGCCACCAATCATCTTACTGCGGACTCAGGTATGATTTCTTGCTCGTGTAAAACTTCTATTAATAACGTGTTAGTTGGAAATGGCCATCTTTTACCAGTTCTTGGATCGGGCAACTCTGATCTTCCATCTAATTCCAAACCACCCCAACTTAAAAATATATTACACACGCCCAATATCATCAAAAACCTTATTTCTGTCCGAAAATTTACTCGTGATAATTGGGTGTCTGTGGATTTTGATCCTTTTGGTTTTTTTGTGAAGGATTATCCGAGTGGGAAGATTTTGAGTCGGCACAACAGCACCAGTAATCTCTACCCACTCACAGCTCTCCAACCTCCCAATGCATCTGCTTTTGGTTCTATCGTTGTTCCAGGCTCTTGGCATAATCGTCTAGGACATCCTGGCTCGCATGTTCTATATTTTTTAAATTCCAATAAGTTTATTTCATGTAATAAAAAGACTCGTAATGTTTTTTGTGATTGTTGTCAAATTGCCAATCACAAACGATTACCTTTTCCTTTATCTAAAACTTGCACTTTGTGTTCGTTTGATATTGTCCATTGTGATTTGTGGACCTATCCTGTGCCTAGTAAACATGGTTATAAATATTATCTTGTTATTATTGATGACTACACCCATTTCACATGGATATTCCCGTTAAAATTTAAATCTGAAACTCACTCCAAATTTACTCAATTTCATAAATTTATCTTTACCCAATTTTGCCTTAACATCAAAACCTTTCAATGTGACTTGGGTGGGGAGTTCGACAATTACCAGTTTAAACAGTTTGCTTCAACACATGGGTTGCAATTCCGGTTTTCCTGCCCACACACTTCCCAGCAAAACGGGACTATCGAACGCATGATTCGTCTCCTTAACAAAATTATGTTGTCTCTTCTCGCACATGCCTCGCTCCCACCTCATTACTGGGTGGAGGCCCTTCATACCTCTGTTTACCTGCACAACATTCTTCCCGCCAAACCTATCGGCTATCGCACACCTACAACTGCTCTTTATCTAAAGAACCCTAACTATGAACACCTTCGTGTGTTTGGCTATGCCTGCTACCCAAATCAATCTGACACTCGACCTCACAAGCTTGCTCCATGGTCTACACCATGTGTATTCCTTGGGTACCTTACTGATCACCGCAAATATTGGTTCCTTGATATTTCGTTTGGAAAGATTATATTATCCAGGCATGTTACCTTCAATGAACTTGTCTTCCCCTTCTCCAAAAGTTATAAAGCTAACTCATCATTCTATGCCTTCCTCGAATCCGATCCATCTCCCATTCTCTTCCACCAACCCGTCGCTACCACTCCTACTCCCACAGCTTCCGCAAACCCACCTCCCAGTGGCCCACCTGGTTTTGAAACCCATTCCCCTTCACCTCCAGCCCACACACATACTCCTGTTCACCTGAACCAACCTACTCTCACCTACTCTAGGCGACCACACCTCCCAAGCCCAACAACCTGCTCCAACCTAATCCGCAATTGCGGCCCCATCTGTATCGATTCACCAACCACCGTCACACACTCCACACGTACTCCCGAGACATCCCATGATCACCAGGTCTCGTGACGGACATTGAAACCCATAACCCCTTTTAACCTTAACGTGGATACTGTTACACCCTTACCCAAATCCTACCTTGATGCCAAGTCGGATCCATACTAGTTAGATGCCATGAAAACTGAATACGCTGTGTTAATAGAAAATAACACGTGGGATCTCGTGCCTCGACCACCCGATGCACACATTATTCGATGTATGTGGCTGTTTCGGCACAAGTTTCATGTAGATGGTACACTTGAACGGTACAAAGCCCATCTCATGGTTAATGGCAAATCCCAGCAGGTTGGCGTCGATTGCGATGAGACTTTTAGTCCCGTGGTTAAACCAACCACCATTCGCATTGTCCTCAGTTTGGCATTATCTAGGTCTTAACCTATTAATCAGCTTGACTTTAAAAATGCTTTTCTACACGGGGATTTAGATGAAACCGTATACATGTTTCAACCACCCGGTTTTGTGGACAAGCAAAACCCGAAATTTGTGTGCCAGTTGAAGAAATCACTGTATGGTCTTAAGCAAGCCCCTCGGGCTTTGTATCACAGGTTTGCCACGTATATCCTCCAGTGTGGTTTTAGAATCGCCACTTCTGATAGTTCATTGTTTATTTACAAACGTGGCAATGACATGGTCTATCTTCTTCTGTATGTGGATGATATTATACTTACAGCCTCCTCGGACGCTCTTTTACAGCATTTCATTACGGCTATGTCTAGGGAATTTGCTATGTCTGATCTTGGCAGGCTACATCACTTCTTGGGCATTGAAGTACAATACAAGAATGATGACCTATTTCTCTCTCAGCAATCTTATATTAATGACATTTTGGCTCGTGCTAAAATGGAAAATTGCAAGCCTTGTCGCACCCCTACTGACACTAATTCCAAGCTCAGTGCTACAGTAGGTGAATTACTCCCAGATGGTACTTTGTACCGGAGCCTCGCAGGTGCTTTACAATACCTCACCATTACATGGCCCGACATCTCCTATGTTGTTCAACAGGTCTGTCTTTTTATGCATGCCCCTAGAGATACTCATTTTCAGTATCTCAAGCGTATCATGCGCTATCTCCGAGGAACCTCTGATCACGGCCTACACCTCTGTCCATCCAAATCAACTCAATTAACTGCCTACTCGGATGCTGACTGGGGGCGGGGGATGCCTAGATACGCATCGTTCAACGTCTGGTTACTGTGTCTTTCTTGGAGATAATTTGGTTTCTTGGTCATAGAAACATCAACCCACCATCTCTCAATTAAGTGCTGAGGCCGAATATCGAGGCGTTGCCAATACTACAACTGAACTTTCGTGGATTCGTAATATGCTACTTGAATTACAGGTTCTAGTTCGCCAGGCATCTATAATTTATTGTGACAATATCTCGGCCATGTACTTGTCTCAGAATCCAGTTTAGCATCAGCGCACCAAGCATGTGGAAATTGACATTCATTTTGTTCGTGAGAAAGTTAAGCTTGGTGCGATACGCGTTCTACATGTTCCTACTGAATACCGATATGCAGATATCTTCACTAAAGGCTTACCGCACATTCTCTTTGAACGTTTCAAATCCAGTCTTTGCATTCGGCCGGCTACTGCTTCGATTGTGGGGTCTATTAGCGGATCATATCATATTATTTGTATTTATTTTGTGTATATTCCCTGTTTTGAGAAGATCTTGTTTCCTTTTGTATTGGTTGTAATTGTGTATTTAAGCCATTAAGATTATCAATAATATTGGACAATTACGTAGAATTACACCATCTTCCTACAAATATATATATATATATATATATATATATATATATATATATATATATATATATATATAATTAAAAATAAAAACCAAACTCACCACTCATCACTCACTTTATAACCCATAGAAAACACACAAAATAAACGAAATAACAATGGACTACTACTTCCTTCTCTCTCTTCTCTTCACATTCTCTCTCTCTACACTCACATTCTTCCTCCTCCGACGAGCCACCACCACCGCCAGCCGCCGGAAAACCCATCATCCTCCAGGAACCGTCGGTTTACCATTCATCGGAGAAACACTCCAACTCATATCCGCATACAAAACCGAGAACCCTGAACCCTTTATCGACTCACGTGTTAAAAAATACGGGACCGTCTTCACAACACATGTCTTCGGTGAGCGAACCGTTTTCTCAGCTGACCCGGAAACCAACCGGTTCATTTTGCAGAATGAGGGCCGGTTGTTCGAGTCGAGTTACCCCGGTTCGATAGCAAACTTGGTTGGGAAACACTCTTTGTTGTTCATGAGAGGTTGTCTTCATAGACGAATGCATTCTTTGACCATGAGCTTTGCTAACTCTACTATTATTAAGGACCATTTGTTGGTTGATATAGACCGGTTGGTCCGGCTCAACTTGGACTCGTGGACCGGTCGGGTTCTACTCATGGAGGAAGCCAAGAAGGTACTTATTTTACTTATTAGTCACTAACTCCTTTTTATGTTGTTGCAATAAATTTGGTGTCCTTTTTTTTAAACTTTTGAGTCTTGTTCTCAACCATTGGGATGTGATCAGGGATGGCTCGACTGTATAAATAAAAAGTAAGCTGGTTGCGATACAGCTTGTTGCCTGTTTACCTGACATTCTTATATATAATTTCTCGTAATCTTGTTTTGAATTTTCTGTTGGATTTGCATGTTTTTGTGATTTTTGTGTCTAAAGCCGTATAAGAAAATTGTGTTATCATATACCCACGTGTTATGATTCTTAATATATATTTTTTTAGTTTGAAAAGAGGAATATTTTAGAATTCGTTTTAGACCCCGAATGGTTACCGGTATCATTGTCTATCTAGATATTTTAGTTCGGTTTTTAAGTATCTTTAAACTCATTTTATTATATCATTTAAAGAAAATATTCCAATTTAAAGAAAATATTTTTTTAGTTGTACTTTTTTGCATTGATTGTACTAATTTTACACAATGGACTATCGATCAATCCGGCTAAAGAAGAACATTCATGTACTCGCTCACATGGTTTCATTTTCTCTCTATTTTTAGAACAATTTAACCGTGACGTTTTATACGACAACCGACATAAACTAAGATTTATTTAAGAGTTAATTGCCTGGATGGTCTATGTGGTTTTACGTTTTTTCACGTTTAGTCCTCAGCTTTCGAAACTAGCATATATGCTCCTTATGGTTTGTCATTTTGATACTCGGATAGTCCCTTGACATTTACTCAGGGGACTATCCGAGTAACAAAATGACAAACCATAGGGAGCATACCTGCTATTTCCAAACTAACTGACATCTACTCAGGGGACTATCCGAGTAACAAAATAACAAACCATAGGGAGCATACCTGCTATTTTCAAAAGATGAGGATTAAATGTGAAACCACATGGACCATCCGGACAATTAACTCTTTATTTAATTATTTGATCTTGTTGGTTAGCAGAGTATTAACAGGTTCCTATGGTTATAAATAAGAAGTTTTAAACTTTTTTATATATTAAACTATTAAAAGTTGTTGATATGTTTTTAAAAAACATCCAAATTGTAAAGAATGAAACATGAGAATGCATAATAACATCATGTGCATGTGTTATATGTTATGATCTTATGTAGTGAGTGCTTCTCATGCTTGGAAGCTTCCATATATTCCATTCCATGTGTTCTTTCAAAAGGGTTATGGGCATAATTATTCTTGATTTGATTTGGATCAATTATGTTATCCTCAAATAAAAGGATAATGATATTTTTTATTGATTAATTATATTATAAATTGCATAGATAACGTTTGAGTTAACAATAAAGCAACTATTGAGCATCGAGCCATGTGAGTGGACCGAGAATTTAAGGAAGATTTATATGCGAGTCATTGAAGGATTCTTCTGCATTCCTATTCCAATGTTCTCCATCACATACCGTCGTGCTATAAAGGTATTTATTAATTGTGGATATTTTTAATAAAAATAAAATAGTAGTTTTTATGTAGTTTTGTTAATAAAAAGGCGAACCGTAATTCTTTTTTTTTTTTTTTTTTGAAGGCGAGAGAAAGGGTGGCGGAGGAGTTTAGTTTAGTGGTTAGGGAGAGGAGGAGAGAGAGTGAAAGAGGGATGAAGAAAAACGACATGTTGGAGGCATTGTTTGACAGTGGAGGTGATGGTGGCGGGGACGAAGAAATTGTGGATTTTTTGGTGTCTCTACTTGTAGCGGGGTATGACACCACATCAACTACCATGACCCTTGCGGTTAAATTCGTAACCGACACACCATTGGCTCTTGCTCAACTCAAGGTTCGGTTCGCTCTTTTTTTATTTTGCTTGCTTTTAACCGTAATAACGTCTTTTGAATAAGTGATTTTAAGTTTAACTAAAAATAGAAAAAAAATAATTACTAGTGACACAATTTTTTAAGTATTTCTTGTTACTAGTTTGTGTGGTGGTGAATTTAAATTTTGATGGATTTAGACATATGGTCTATCAAACATTTAATAACATGCTTATAAAGAAAAACAAAAAGAAAACTATATGACATTACCCTATACATTTTGGGTTGGATGTATTTCTAAACAAACTTATAAAACTTTTAAGTTAGCTAACCTACGTTAAGGTCATGATTGAAATAATTGTTAAGCTAGGATAATAATGAAATAAGTGAAATTATTTATTATATCTATTTCATATTCAAACATCGATTATAAATGTTTTACAATTCCGAAACCTAACGATACTTTTTGTTTTAAACGAGTGGATGTCTACCCGCATGTTACGGCGGGATATTGATTATGAATGTCCTTAGTGTCAATACGTGAAATGCGAAAATTTGTTAACTTTATGCCAAACAAAAGCAACTCAATATACTTAACAAAACGTTGTACTCATACATCATATCCATTAAAATATTATATACATCTACTTTTCTTAACCGTTTATTATCACATTTTTCACATTGAAAAGTTAATCTCAAACCCTTATTGTGGTTACTTATTTTACCAGATTGTTTGTAAAAACTTATTCCCATAGGAAAAGGGTTCAATGTAGGATATAATGTGCATAAATTTTGAAAATTAAAGCAAATAAAATGAAGTTTATATTTGCGAACATGCTCGAATTATCATCTAGTTTAAATACTATTTAACTAAATTTGAGTGTTATTATTAGCCACGATTATAATAGTGTGGATGTATAGTATAAGAATCACAATAGAACACTAATCTAATCATTCACTAACGATTATTATAGCGTGGATGTATAGTATAAGAATCACAATAGAACATTAATCATTCAATAAGAATACAAATTGCTAAGTTCATATTCCAAATACGACCAAAGGGTTAATTTATTTGTTACGTAAAATTGCACTAGAGTATATATCTAGTTAGGGTGGGGGTAGTGTTTATGTCACATTTGCCACAACTCCTTCCTTCTTCATATCGGCACCATATTAGTTTTTTTTACTACTAGTCATAACTTGCCAAATCACGAGAAATAATATGCCTCTAATGTCGAAAAGGGTCTCACTCTCTCTCACCTTCGGCGTCAACAACAAAGTGGCAAACCTCTTTGCCACACACCACAACTCGCCGAAGCCCAAGGAGTGGAAAATGTCGATTCGCCGCGTATTACCCGAAACATGCCGATCCAATTTACCCCCTTAGGGTGCTAGGAGTTTTCATAAAATATATTCAATTTTTTTTTTAATTTTCTTTGTTCCTAATTGTTTAAGAAAAGGAAATCCAATTACTCATGATCATCGGACTTTTCTAATTCGGTAAAAGTTCATTTATTATATTAAATTAAATAGGCAATTTGGATTTAAATAATCCTAATTATCTTAACTTGGTTGATAATAATGCATCTCAGTTATTTGCCGATAATAATCCGAACCGGTCCACTTTTGCCCGATAATAGTCTGCGTTAAAAATAACTTAACAGAGTTAAGTTTTTTTTTTTGTCGAATTACAAACCGATATTTTAGGGCTTTTGTTTAAAACGAGGATACGAGTTGATTGATATAAAATTCAACTCGAAATACTGCCCGAAACGACAAAAATTGTGCTTCAATTTGTGTGTTTAAACTTTAAATTAACAAAAATCAAGCTGTTTGAAGCACCGCTTCAAGATAAAGTTTACATAAATCGACTCGTATCCTTGTTTTGATCAAAATCTCTAAAACATCTGTTTGTAATTCGAAAAAAAACTTAACTCCGTTAAGCTATTTTTTATGACGGACTATTATCGGCCAAAAGTGGACCAGTTCGGATTATTATCGACCAAATTAAGAAAGTTGTGATTATTTAAATCTAATTTGCCAATTAATAAAATCATTATATCCTTTTTTAAGACAAAAGATGTATAAGTGAATATCACTGCATAAATATACATATACATACAAATATATATAAAAAAAAGTAAATGAGAACATAAATAAGACATTGTGTAAGGAAAAATGAAAAACAATTAATGGTAAAAACATTAAAAAAACAAGAAAAGCTAAAGTCAAAGATCTTTTTGTTGGCAAATGAAAAATAGTGAAATAGACACTAGAGACCTAAGAATCTGATGCACCTTACGGAAAAAAAGTATATTGTGGGGGATCGTGTGGCTCGGAAATTAAGGTACTCGTCCCTTGTATAGGACGGCGTAACACTTCACACCTAGTTTGACCTATGAATCCATACCTTTTTCGGGAAAAAAAACTTAGATTTAGAACGTGGTATGATAGGGCTTGGGTTGGGGCATGAGTTGACACGTGGAGTTGGAGCCCCCCACCGTCTAGTGACGTGTCCATGGGGTATGGCGTAGGGCTGGCAATTTTACACGAATACACGACACGAACCTACACGAAGTTAACAGGTATCGTGTACCAAACAGGTAGACACGAGATTACCTGTTAATTTTCGTGTATAAACAGGTTAAATACATGTTTACCTGTTAATACCTGTTAGTACACGATAAGAAATTAAATTAAATAAAACTCATCAACCATGTGCATGCGGGTTCCTTAATTCCTTTCTATTTTCATTCCACATTCAATTAAAAACAAAATAAAACCCTAAACTTCCTCTGTAACTCTCAGATAGCGTGTCGTGTTCGTGTTTTTGTTTGTGTTAACAGGTATTAACAGGTAATTTTCGTGTATAACAGTCGAACATTTGTGTTAACAGGTATTAACAGGTAATTTTCGTGTATATCGTGTCGTGTTCGTGTTTGAAAAAAAGGACACGATAAGTTATCGTGTCGTGTTCGTGTATGGGATTTCGTGTATCGTGTCTTATCGTGTCGTGTCATATCGTGTACGGGTATACACGATATGCCAGCCCTAGTATGGCGGTGCGCAGTGGCGAAGCTTGCCGGAGAAAACGGAGGGGGCTAAAACATATATACCCAAAAATTTCTATAGAATCGGGGGGGTAAAAACGTATATATCCAAAAATTTCTATACGAAAACTACATATATAACACTACTGAGCGAAAAATCCCGGGGGTCGGGCGACCCCCCCCGCCCCCAAGAAGCTTCGCCCCTGGCGGTGCGTGGGTGCACCGCTTGGGTTGGCAGATTATTAAAAAAAAATTACAAAAAATTTATAAAATTCACACAACATTTATAAAAAAAAATCTAAAATTTCATTAAATTTTTAAAAATTACATAATCCTAAAAATTACAAAATAAAAAACCTAGAGCGTTAGGTAAATTTCAAAAAGGGCGATCTTGTCGAACGTCTTTCGCTCCTTGCCTCGAAACTCAATGTTCGCGACCGCCACCCGGTCCTCGTGGCTTAACTCGTCGCTCGGAACGGCTTCGTAGTAAGCCTTGAAACGATCGAGCTTGGGCTGTAGCTCGCGCCATTTATGTTGGCACGCGTTGAGGTTGTGGCGGTTGTGTCCGACGTTATGTCGGTAGCTTGCGAATGCTTCCGGCCAATATCGTGTTTGGCCGGGTTGCCGCCCTTTCATAGCGTCAACGACGCTTGTGACGAGAGCCAATTCTTCCTCGTGGGTACAAGATGCCATCTTCTTCGGGTTGGGGTAGCGGGTTCGTGGGATCAAGTGGGTAGCCGGTGGGGTAGCGGTGGATAGCGACGGTTTGGGATGGGTAGCCGGTGGGGTTTGGGGTTACATTTATAGGGGATGTTGGGGGTTGGGGTGACCGCTTGGCTTGGCCAAACGGTTGAAATTTAAAATTCAAACCCGGCTATGACATGGCGGGGCCAAGCGAATAGATGGCCGCCACATCGGATCTCAAGACCGCCCCATGCCCGGCTTCAAACCCAAGCCCCAAGGGCCACGCCCCAACCCAAACCCACCTGTGGTGGTGGCTTGGGCGTTTTTCCCCAACCCAAACCCCATACCCATAGTCTTAGGAAGTTTTAATCGAGCAATAGAGCATTAATCATTTTTTTCTATCAAATATTCAAGTTTATATCGATGAAAAAATATTAAACGAGATATGTATTGAAAGCATAAAGTTATAAATTATAGTAACATATTTCAACAAGTTAAATATCATTTTAGTCTTTGTGGTTTGGGCTATTTTGTTAGTTTAGTCTAAAGCTATGAAACGTTATCATTTTAGTCCAAATAGTTTCAAGCGTTGTCATTTTAGTCTACTGGATTAACTTCGACCATTTTTTCTATTAGCTAAAAGGGTAACTCGATCATTTTATATGGTCGAATTGCCCTTCTAGTTATCAGAATTACATATAAAATGACCGAAATATCCTTCTAGTTAACAGAATAAAGGGATGGAGTTAACTCAGTGGACTAAAATGGCAACGTTTGAAACTATTTAGACTAAAATGGCAACGTTTTAAACCTTTGGACTAAACAGGCAAAATGGCCCAAACCACAGGGACTAAAATGACGTTTAACTCTAAAACTCAAAGTAAGAAATGAGAACGGTAACTTCCCACCCAATAAAACGGTAGAAGAAATAAAAGCGAGTTCGTTCTTATGGCTAAAAGGAAGATCGAGTTTGAAGAATCTAGACTGAGGAAGATGGGTTGATTTTAATGTTCGAGATGTCATAACTTAGTTTTGTTTATTCTTGCTTCTCAGTTTCTTTATTTTCTTTGTACTTGTTCCCTGGTTTTACAGCATGGCCATGTTCTATATTTCATAGAATCTTCTTCTGACGTTCAAAAAATATTTAATATTTTCAAGGATTCGTAGTCTTCTGATAGGTCGATAGCGTATGTACATCTTGGATCTTATTAGTTTAACGTTCATATATTCTTGTCTGACGGGGTTGCGTTGCCCGGTTATTGACTAATGAAAAGTACCATGTAAAATACAAATATTTAGATTTGAGTTAATTACGTTTTTCGTCTATGTGGTTTGTTGAAAATAACTATTAGACATGGTTTAAAAAGGCGTTTTGAGGCGCGCCTCGAGGCGTACGCCTCAGGTGAGGCGGTCAAAAATCGCAATCAAGGCTTAGCCTCACAGGGGGGAACTGAAACCTAAGCCTCAGCCATACGAGGCGGTTCGAGGCGGTTCGAGGCGCTGAGGCGGTGAGGCGAGGCGGTGAGGCTTAAGCCTCACCAGACTTGTGCAAATTGATCAGTTTTTTGTTTTCTGGACTTTTTTTTCAGCCCATTTAGTTTTTTGCGCACGCTTTTAGGACTTTAAGAGCAAAATTAGTGCTGATGATGAGACTAATGAAGATAAAGATGATGGCCTGCCCATAAAAATGGAGCTGGGAGATGAAGAAGAGTTACCTGCGAGTAGTTATGGAGGAAGACGACCTTTGCCATGGAGAGAAGATGTGACGGCTGTTTATGTTTTAGGGTTTTTTTTTTTTTCGAACGGCATATGTTTTAGGGTTTTAATTGATACATCTTTATATTTCCTTAATTTCTTTTTTTAAGTAAACTACATTTTCATCCCAATATTACAGTTTTGGTCAAATTTAACCCTAAACTTTCTATTGGTCAAATTTAACCTTAAACTTTCTATTTTGTTTATTTTTTTTCTTGAGTTTTATCTAGTTGTACATATAGCTTGGTTAGTTATACATTGGGTGTGTTATATAGTTTTTGTGCTTTTCTATGTTATAAATATAGGTTTTTTTGGGTACTTGATGATAGAAATTTATAAAAAAGTATTAATAAATACCGTGCGCTTCGGGTACGAAAAGCGGTGCGCTTTTGCGCTTGGCGCTTTGCGCCTCGGTTTTTGACCTTGTCGCTTTTGTGCGCTTCTCGCTTTTTAAAACCAAGGTGGGGATGAAGACGGCATTGGTGTAGTTGACGGGTCAAATGAGGAAGAAGGTGATGATGATGCGGAGTGGAACGAGTTCTATGATATTTAGATGTCATAACATTACTAGTTTAAGTTGTTTGAACTATTTTATGATGTTTGTTTTATGTATAAACCTTGTTTGTTGAAATATTTTCTATTTATGATGTTTGTTTTATGCTAATTTATGATTTTTATGAGACATCTATATATTTTTTTAATTTTTTTTTAATAATGTTTTGAGGCTTACGCCTCGACCTGCCTCGAGGCTTACGCCTCGTGAGGCTAAGGGAAAACGCCTCGATACCCGTTTTAGCCTTTTTAAACCTTGCTATTAGAGGTCTATTAGTTTAAAAAATGCTAAAATAGTCCATGCACTTTCACTTTTGTAATAATTATAGTTCTCAGTGTTTTGTTGTAAAATGGTATATCTTGAGGAGCATTGACGGTCAACGGTGTCGGAAGTGAAAGACGATGGTCTGATGGTGGGGACACACAAATACATATTGATGTAATAATAACTAGAATATTAACCCGCGCGCGTTGCGCCGCCGCCAACGAAATTGGCATGTTGTTAATTAGATTCACATTTACAATGTGTTAAAGATGTTTTTATCGGTAAGTCTGTATTACTATCTTATACAAATAAGTAATTCACCAAATAATCTCAATACAATTAATGGTATCATAATTACTACGTTACATGACTTGTATCCATATAAATAACCTATCGTATTAAGCTCTCCGCGTTGCGGCGGGGAAGTAAAACTGTGAAAAATAGCACCAATGCCACCCTATAGCCAACGGCCACCAACATTGAAGTTGTGGCGTCTTAACGTGAAAAATTAGACCAACATATAAAAATAGAAAATAATAACTAACTTGATTTAGGACTCGCACGTTGTGACGAACTTATTAAACGAAAAAAATAGACGACGTAAACGCACTGAACCACACACGTACGTTGCCCCATGTTAACTCGCAAAATTTAGAATGAAGGGTATAACAAAACGTAAAATCGTTGAACCACACACACACACACACATTGTGCCGTGTTATGTCGCAAAATTTATATCTAAACGTAAAACGAAAAATTTTGCAAAATATGAAAAACATAGGGATCAAAGTTTAAAGTAAAAGGGTTGTGAGCTTAAATTGGAAAAACTAAAAACTTTTGGGTTAAAATTACAAAATTAAGTAATTTTGGGTTTAAAGTGAAACATGAATTTAAAAAAAAAAACCCAAAAATATGGGGTACAACATCCCTAAACAACATGTACAGCACAACTATGTATAAAAAAACTTATTAAGTATCATGTAAAAACCACTATACACAAACATCTTTCAAATTTCAAATTAATATTAATATTAATAGTATATAATATAATGCAACAATGCAAATTAATAGTACTAAACTTTAAGCAATGGGTACAACTACTAATGCAACAATATGTTGCAAAATAATGGTATATAAATAGACAATGCAAGAAGTTAGTGATGTAGAATTTTTTAATAAATATATTAGTACATGTTAACATGTTAGTTATGCCAAAATTAGTGATCACAATTTTTAAATATGCTCGCTTTGTCATAGTTCGTTAACAAATTTTAGAACTATAGTTTACTAATCTTTATGTAGCTTTTACTTCTTAAAAAGTTTTTCTTACAATTATATTTATGATTAATGTGGTTGTCAATCTTTCACAGAAAGAACAAGATGAAATTCGAGTGAGAAAGACCGACTCAGGACCTCTCGAATGGGAAGACTATAAATCCATGCCATTCACGCAATGCGTAAGAGATCTATTAAACATTATTGGCATTTCAAAAAGCGACAAATTTATTTGCGAATATGTAACTCGGATTATATTTGTTACAGGTGATTAATGAAACATTGAGAGTCTCCAACATTATTAGTGGCGTATTCAGAAGAACGATGACAGACGTTGACATTAAAGGTTTGCTCATGAGTTCGATCCATTGTCCTACTGTTCACCTATATTGTAAGGCGTGTACTATACAACATAATCTATCGTACCATGTTGTATAGCGCTACCCTACAACGTATATCAAACATATGTCGTTATATGTTAATAGTTTAGAATGTATATTTTTCCTAGGTTATAGAATTCCTAAGGGATCCAAAGTGTTCACTTCACTCCGGGCAGTTCATCTTGGTCAAGAAAATTTCAATGATGCTAGAGTTTTTGATCCTTGGAGATGGCAGGTACATGACCCACTCATCTCCTCTTCATTTTCCAAACATATATTTATAATATATATATATTGAGGTTCCTGTAAAAATTACATTTTTTCGTAAGAAGTGTGAGAAAGCATAGGAATTGACATGTATGCATCATGTTTTGGACTAACGCATGATGTTTTGGGGTTTTTTTTTTTTTTTGCAAGAAAAACACAAAACATAACAATTTAAGACACAATGCAATGAGTTCTAGGCTTAAAACTTAAAACACAATGCTTAACACTTAAACACACTACTTAACGTTCTTGGCATAATGTTTTAAGTTTTAAGCCTAGAATTCATTGCATTGTGTCTTAAATTGTTATGTTTGGTGTCTTTTCTTACCAAAACAACCCAAAACATGATGCATACAGATCAATTCCTATGCATTCTTACACTTCATACGAAAAATGTCTTTTTACATGAACCTAAACATACATATATATATTCTCATTTTTGTAAATATTTTTATAACTAGAAATCTTCAAATCCAACAAACTTCATGCCATTTGGAGGAGGGCCAAGGAGATGCCCTGGGAATGAGCTAGCCAGAGTCGCGCTCTCGGTTTTTCTTCACCATCTTGTTACTCGGTTTAGGTAAAGAACATTAACTTTTTCGCATTCGTTTCACACATGATTCTATGGTCCCAAACTTAAAACTAACTACATTTGTTTCTTTAAAGTTGGGAGCCCGCAGAAGATGATAAATTGGTGTTTTTCCCCACAACAAGAACTCAGAAGCGATATCCGATCATCGTGAAACGTCGTAGTAATGCAGTCAAGCCATGTAAAGAATTCGAAAAGGAAAGCTTGAGCGGGGCAAGATTTTGAAGTTAAGACGCGATGATATGTAAGAGAACTTCAATATTTAAATTTAGGAGATTATATATTCACATATTGTTTTATATCCTCATTTCTCACATGAAAAAAGTCATGTTGAATAGAGCTAATTCTTTTGTAAACATATTCTAGCTTATAAATCATGTTGGCCGTGCTTTGAGGTGGAGACACAAATATGGATACTAAAATATTAACATGTATTATGATAACTCGAGTAAATTTGTTGTAATGAATTTTAATTTCTCAATGCATGGTTGGGTAAATTAAAATAAAGTTAACGAAACAGAAATATGGATCCAATGATATGGTGTCGGTTAAAGCTCCTACAGGTTTTATTACGTCACGTAAACATTATGTCAGTGTCAACTGGACAGGGGCTCCATTGTAACTGGTTTGTAGTGAGATAACGCTTCATAAAGCCTCTGTCATCCTTACTCGATTATTATTTTTAATTTTATATTTTAAATTATTAAATAGAGTGAATTGCAAGGATTGTCCTTTATCTTTATATCCATTTGCAGGCGTTGTCCCTTATCTTTAAAATTGACGAGTTTTGTACTTTATGTTTCAAAATCTTACATGGAATGTCCTTTAGCCCTAACCCAGTTAGATTTTTGTGTCAAATCTGGTCATGTGCAATGCACATGAGGGTAAAATTGTCTTTTCACCCTATTCTTTAAAAATACATATAAAAGAAAAAAAATATTATATATCATAACAAAATCCTTGTTCTTCCCCAAATCAATCCCATTTCAAAACCTTAATTTCTCTTAAACACCCTGCAACAATTCACACCCCATTTCAACTATTCTCCAACCTTTCACCACTGTCTACGCCACACCACTGCTCCACCTACCGCCATCAAAGTAGACGCACCAACCAGGGGCGGATGTATGTGTATACAAGGGGGAGCGCCCGCTACCGCTTGGCGTTCCGGCGGTAGTGTAAAATTAGTGTAAATTTTGGAAAAATTTGACGTTTTTCCGATTTCGTTACCGCTTATTTATAAAACGTTACCGCTTGGCGTGAATCCTAGATCCGCCACTGGCACCAACCACCATCATCTCCACATGAATTCTAAAAACTTTTTGAAAGAAATCTGCTGTTAAACTACAGATTGGTACCAAAAAAAAAAAACAATCAACTCAAAGTCAAATATAATCAACTATTAAACTCATCATGTTCAAGACAATCAAGAAAAAAAAACCTACAAACAATTCCACCCAAAAATCAACGAAAACCTACAAAATCAGAGAAGGTACCTTGTGGCCATTGAGGCAGAGGTGAAGGAAGATAAAAGGGTTTTGGTTCTTCAACCAATAAATAGTTCAATTCACCGTCTTTATCGCTGCAACAGAAGTCAAATCCGAACATCTTTGGTTCCTAATAACTTGGATTTGCTAATTGATTTGCAGATAAAGTGAAATTGGGTGATGAGTGGGTTGAATTTTGTATTTTGTTCTTCAAGTTCGGCCGTCGTAACAATGCCATTTTGAATCGGATATTGGTTCAAGTCCTGCCGCCGCCACAGATTTAGTTCTTCAAGTCCTGCCGCCGCCGAGGATTTAGTTGTTCAACTCCGGTCGTTGTAAGATTGTCATTTCTCCTAAAAACCCAAACCCTAGAGAGAGAGATATATATATATATATAAATGGTACCGGATGATAGTTCCGGCCTGTTTCCGATCAATCCGGCCATCTCCTGAGATAGACGATCTGTGATTTGTGGTGTGGTTGGAGGTTGTGGTGGTTGTGATGGAAGGAGGTGGTGGAAGTGGTAGAGAGAGAGGGGGAGAAAGAGGGAGTTTTAGAGAGAGAAAGAGATAAAGAGTTAATATATATTTATTTCTTTTAAGATATTTTTTAAATAACAGGGTAAAAAGACAATTATGTCCTCATGTGCCTTGCACATGATTTGATTTAACTGAACAAACTAACTGGGTTAGGGCTAAAGGACATTCCATGCAAGATTTTGAAACATAAAGTACAAAACACGTCAATTTTAAAGATAAAGGACAGCGCCTGCAAATGGGTATAAAGATAAAGGACAATCCTTGCAATTCACTCTATTAAATATTATATAAAAATAAGTATCAAAACAATATACAAAGCAGAATGTTTTATTAAACTAGAATAAAAAAGATTACAACCCAACTTAACTAAAAACCATACATAGAAATTTGTTTAAAACAAACGACTTAATTGTTAAAATGGACACGCAAAATTCTCTAACCCGCAAGATGCAGGAAGGTTCTGCCCTGATGTAGTAGTTGGTACTCGACATGAGCCGCCTCAATTGCTTGCTCTCTAATGCCCTCTTTGCTGTTCGTGGTAATGATAAAGAGCCTCTCGAAAAGTCCGCAAGTTGCTCGCATCAAAACAAACCTTCCAGTAAAGTAATGTGATTCTAGTCATGATTGTTTGCACCAACTTGTTGATGAAAGTGCTTAAAAAGTGTGTTTCAAGTAGAATGATGATCTAGAGGTTGCCCTTGCTCCGCAACATGCACCCAAATGGTAGCCAAAGCGATGTCATCTTCCTTGGTCCATCGGTTCGTCATAAAAAGGGTTGAAAATATGATAAAGATTTTTGAAATTGTGGTGTGAATGGTGGTGAGTTGTGGTAAAAAATAGTAAAGATTGGGGATTTATATAGGGGTTTTGGGGATAAAATTTAAAGATTTTTTTTTAATTATTACCGCTTTTAATGGTCAAAAACAAAATTATTACATGCCTAGGTGGCATGGGGCGTCACCCAACACGATTCAACTTTATAATCACTTTAAGCATACTTTTTTTGTATGCAAAATCTAATAAAGTTTTATATTTAAGCATCCGATATTAAATCAGATAATCATTGTGAAGAAAAACACTATAACATAATCAAGTAAGTACTGGAACATAATCAATGAATACCTAAATCACGTACCATATGTGCAAGCAGTAATAAAATTCTCAATGTAACATTACATCTATAATCACGTACCAAATGATCAATGAACATCTAAATCATGTACCAGATACTCAATGTATACCAAAATCTAGAATCACGTACCATGTGTGCAAAAGTGGTAACAAATACTCAATATAATAATCACTATCATGTGTGCAAAGCAGTAAGAAATGCTCAAATGTAACACTACATCTATGATCACGTAATAACTTATAATACAGATCTAATCATGTAGTAGCATAAAAACAATTAAGTTCTCATTATATCGAATGCATAATCACGTAATAAGCATAACTTTAGTAAAAGAAAACATTATACAATCAAAAAATTATTATAACGTAATTGCGTACTGATACATAATCGTTTGACATTACACGTGTTACATATGGTACATGATTATAGATGTAGGGTCACAGTGAGCATTTTTTATTACTTACACATATGGTACACGTGTTACATAAGGTTGTGTAATCAATAACAGCAGGACCGTAGCAATCAAGGAGCAATGATTGCAAGCTTGATCATAGGAGAAAACCCAGGTGTAGTTAAGTGCTAGATCGGATCAATAGTAGACTTCAAATGTGGTGAAGTAGCGGGCTTGATCAAGATTGAAGAAAGAGGATGTTGCCTTGTTTGTGGTTATTGGTTCAAGTCTTTTGATAAGTTATGTGTGTGATCCCAATTCCCAAAGGAGTCAGAAGACAAGGGGTGTGGTGTTGTGTCAGTTGAAGCAAAGGCGCTGATGCAAAGCGAACACAAGATACTTGAGTATCAAGGTGAAAGAACTTCGGGTCTTACTTAGTATTCAAGACCTAGAAGGAACTTAACAAGATTAGGGGGTGATTGTCAGAACTAATCTTGTCAATACTCAAAAGTTGGAGGATGTTAAATAGTTTAGTTTATTTTAGGTAGTTTGTTTATGGTAGTTTTATTTTATTATTATTTAGTTTCCTTAGAGGAGTAGGTTACTTGTTCTCCAAGGTATTGTTTAGTATATATAAGTATCATAGTTTAGGGTTTATGTACCTTCACTTTTAATTAAATAGTTTTTCTTGTTAAATTTGTTGTTTGATTAAGTTGAAGAAGGTCTAGTTATATGGCGTGTTATGTTGGTTGCAAGCCAGTTATGTTTCCCTTTCAATACCTTGGTCTAAATGTGGGTTGTAATATGAATAAATGTAAACAGCTTGAATCAGTTTGGTGGGTATTTTTATGGGGCGGTTATTTAGAAAACAAAACATGAGCATTAACTGGTTGGCGTGAGAGCACGCTCCTTAGAAAATGCAAACTTGGCCTTACTTTCGAATTTGAAGTTGATAAAAGGCCTCGTTGGTGATAGTAAGGTTGTACGTTTTCAGCTTGACACTTGGGCTACCCATGCCCCTTTTAAGGATCTGTTTCCAGCCCTTTTTGAATTTGAAGTTGTTAAGGATTGTCTTGTCCATGATTGTTACTCACTCGGTCACTCCTCAACGGCCCTATTACTTGGCATTGGCGTTAGATGCATGACCCGGAAGGCTTGGTAGAAACTAACGAATTCTGTGAAATTTTGAAATCCCTTAGGTCCGGCTCTCTTCCTACAGGGATAGATGGTCTTGGCTCGCGGTAAAAAAAAAGGCTCATTTACTTAAGTAGCCCGCATCGAAGATCAATCTTTTTATTTGGAGGGCAGAGATGGAGAGACTCCCTACCTTTTCAGCTTTTTCAAAAAGAATTACATCTCTTGAAAGCCGAGTATGCGGGGAAGGTGTAGAATCGATGGAGCACCTCCTAACCTCTTGTCTCATGGCTGTGAAGATTTGGCAATGGGTTAGTTCATGGTTCAATGTACCGAACATCATAGCCTTCTCGGTTCGTGACTTATTGTAGTTCTACAATCATGCTAAGTTGTCAAAGTTTAAAGCTAGGCCTATTTTTAATGTTAATTGAAATCTGATTTCAAATAATCTCACTCAATGAGTTAAGAGAAGTTAAGACAATGACTTCCAAATGATATTATAGGGTTGTAAATTTCAACTGCTAAAATTTGGGACTAACTGCAAAATAAACCATGTCCTAAAAGAAACAAGTCAAATAACCACATATAGTAAGTAACCTATTTATATGTTGTAGAAAAGATAAACATCCTACTAGCAAAGCAAATATAGATAGATAGATGATATTCAACATGTTTGTTAGAATTTCGGGTTTATGGGCGGCTTTTCTTCGTGCTGCAAGAAGGGCATTTGTACTGCTTGATACTTTCAGCTTTCGCGGGTGTTATTTTCACACACTTACCGTGATACCACCTCTCGCAGATGTCACACCCGATCCAAAACTCATCACCGCTGTAATTCCCTCCACACGTCCCACAAAGGGTTTCCCCGTGCTCGTCTTCTTCCTCTTCTGCATAACCCTCATCATAGACCCTTGGTGTGCTTTTTGATTGCCCGTCATTTGTCCTCTGTAACCAAAACAAATCCGTATGAGTCAACGCTAGGGGTGCAAACAAGCCGAGCGGCTAGAGAAAAAAAGCTTGAAACGAGCTGAGCCTTATCGAGCCCGAGCCGAGCTTGAGCCTAAAGATAAAGCTTGTTTATTTATCGAGCCCGAGCTCAAGCCTCGCATGTGAAGCTCGTCAAGCTCGTTGAGACTTATCGAGCTTTAGTGCAATTTAGTTTTTATCAATATTTAATAACATTTATCCCTTATTTAAAGTTCACTAGTAAACGAGCCGAGCTTATTTAAACTTGTTTACAAGCCCGAACCTAAAGATAAGCTTGTTTAGTAAAAAAGCCCGAGCTTCACTTATCGAGCTCGCGAGCCTAAACAAGTCTATTTTTTATGTTTAATATATTAATTAATTAATAGATAATAAACAAGCCGAGCCCGAGCTTGAGCTTTGAAAACAAAGCTCGAACCGAGCCGAGCCCAAACCGAGCCGAGCTCGAGCTCTCATAAGTTAATCGAGCTCGAGCTTAGCTTAGGCGCTCGGCTCGTTTGCACCCCTAGTCAACACACTACCCATTTTGACCCGACCCGACCCGCCCATTTAACCACCTTTAACGTACTAGTTACCTTTGTGCTGGATCTAGACTTGTTGCCGTTATCCACATTCGGCTTGTCCTTCACATGCTTCCTCTCCGTCACGACTTCAAACACGGTGGGTATCTCGTTTATCAAGGCGAACAAACGTTTCCTGTTCAAGTCAGATTCAGAGTCTTTAGCCATGAACTAGTAACCAAAACCTAAACACGTCTATGTTCTACTTGGCATTAAAACGCCTATATAACCAGTAACCAGTCTCCAGGTGCCAATCTTGTTTGGTTGGTGAGTTAAAATCGTTGAACCCGACCACTAGCCATATATTAATTCGTGTCAAAAGACATCAATCCTAACCTGACCCGTTAATCTAAACGAATCAAACGAGATGTAATCAAGTTGTAACGTGTTATTCAGTACGTAAACTAGTTGGTGGGTAGACTTGTTTAATTTATCATTGTTAACAAATCAAACCAAAAGCCAATTTAATCAAAAAAGGCAACCAAAACAAGACCTGTTTTTTAAACGTTAAACAAAGCAAACCAAAGAACGAGAAACGTGATGACACACGCGCACACACACACACACACACATATATATATAGAGAGAGAGAGGAAGGTTTAAATACAAACGGCTCTTAACGTGCGACGGTACCCGACCACCAATATAACGTGCGTAATTATGCAGAGTTAATTACTATTGTGCCACCGCGTTCAATTGAAGGCCTAGATTAGATCAGATGTGCGGTTGGGATTCTCGCGTATGCATCGCACGATAAGATGGTCGTGTACGTCAACCGGCCTCTATATATATATATATATGCTAAAATGTTTGAATGGAGATGAACGGAAACAAGGTTATAGTGAAAACGTGAGATACAACAGATAAGAAAGAATGGGCACCTCTCGTTCCTATTCAAACGAGCACCGAAGTAGAAAGCAACCGCTAACAGCCAAGAGTCTGTATGCACGGCAACCAATGAGAGCCAATCTCTTTTGTGCATCCCGTCTCGTGCAAAGTTAATACCCAAAGCGGGTTCCGGGAGTTCTGGAGGAACTTCCTCTGCTGGAAGTGTTACTTCCCATGTTTCGTTTGGATGTCCGTACAAACACAAGTTCTCCTTCTCTACAGGTGTTCAAAATTCATCAAATTAACCAAAGTTAAACCCGTCTAAAGTTAGTTCAATACACCAAGCAATCAATCCATCACTTTCAGAACATCGAGTAAAATCAAACCATCACTTTCAGAACATCGAATAAATAACGCGAAGCTCACTGATTATATCACAAAAGAGCTCAAAATCACACGAATTATACAATTGCATTTGAACATTAAAACTCAATTACAAATGAACACAAACAAAACTTATATATGAAAGCTGTATCACTAAATTGCGTATTATTTTGAAAGCTAAAATCAAACCATCACTTTTAGAAAGTCAATAACGTGCAAAAATCACCGACTATATCGCAAAAGAGCTCAAAAGTCACACGAATTATATTATTGCATTTGAACATTAAAACTCAATTACCAAAAAAGCACAAACAAAACTTCTATTTGAAAGTTAAATCGTTCATCAATTAAAATCCAAAATTACTTCAAAATCAAACCAACATTTATATAATATCAAGTAAACAACGTGAAGCTAACTGCTTATATCACAAATATCCTAAAAAATCGCACGAATTATATAATTGCATTTGAACAATAAAGCTCAACTACAAATTAAGCACAAACAAACCTTCTATTGCTAAACTGGTTATCAATTTGAAAGCTAAAATTACTTCAAAACTCAAACCATCACTTTCAGAATATCAACTAAATAGCGTGAAGCTAACGGCTTATATCACGAAAGTGCTCAAAATCACACAAATTCTATAACTGCATTTGAACATTAAAATTCAAATACATACCAAGCACAAACAAAAATCACTGATTAAAATTCAATCTACTTGAAAGCTAACATAACTTCAAAAATCACTTATTACATTACAAAAGTGCTCAAAATCACATGAATTATGTACCTGCATCTAAACATTAAAAATCAGTTACAAATTAAGCACAAACAAAACCTAAAATTACTTCAAAAATAATAACAAGTAAATAACAAGCAAAAACCACTGATTACACCACAAAATCGCTCAAAAATCACACAAATGCATTTAAACATGAAACTAAACCTGGATCACAAGTGACGTAAAATTCATCAACATCTGCAACAACAAACAATAAAAATCAGCAACTAAACAAAGTCTAAAGCTACAAAAAACGCAAAAAAAAAAATAATAATAATAATAATACCGTAAGTGAGAGCTCGAACGATTCCGGCACGACGAGCGCTGTAATCCTTGAAGATCTCTTCAACGGTGCGAGGACTGGAAGAAATTGCAGCCATTTCCATAAACAGTGAATCAAAAGGTTTCAGATCTGAGAAAGTAGCGACGGATCGAGTTAGGAGAACGAATCAGATGTTCATTTTCATGGATGAATTTGAAGGTTTCAGTATAAAGCGTTTGTTAGAGAGAGAGAGAGAGAGGGAGGACTGGCTATCCGAAACAAGTTTTGACCTTTTTTACGGAGATGATGAGATTATAGCCGTCCGATTTTGATTCTTCTTTCTTATCTATGTCATCCAAATTTCACGTTTCAAGTTGAAATGTGATTCACATTGACCTTAATGATAACCTCTTTATGCTCTCTATGAAGGTGCACGTAACCAATGTTCATGAGTTGTTCGCGTTGGATGTTGTGCTCCTTGATCGTGTCTTTAAAAGCACCTATCGTCGTCGTCCAGAGTATACCTCACAGTTGTCGTTTGCCTTTCTCTCAAGCGTTGAAAACCGCTCTCTATAAGGTGGTTGAAAACCCAGATCTGTTGAAGCATGGGTTAGGTTGTTCCTTCTTCCTCGTTGCACTTTGCAAGTGTTCAAACCAACAAATAGGCAAGAAAACAGGTCTATGAATAGGAAGGCATTGCAACAAAGATCAATCATGATTCTTTAGCCATGTGGGGGAAAGATGATGGTATTATCATGCTAGTTAAAAATATATTTGATAATCCTGGTGTGGGGCCCCTAAGTCTAGGAGGTGTTGATAATCTCAAGGAGAGTACAGTTGGTAACACCAATATCAGGCAGTGTCTTCGAAAGGTTGCAGATGGCCACTTTACAACTGTGGTAAAGGTGGTATGCTCGTCTGGTGTTGCTCCATACAATGGCAATACCACAAACACTCATACAAGGATCCTCCATCTATGTTGGGCACTATATATTCTGAGTCTCCCCTTGGGGTAGAGGTTGATAGTGTCCTTGGTGCATTAAATCGTTTCCTATAGGAACCTCGTGTAGGAGGGACAACATTTTGGATGCTTTATGTGGAGAAGGGTCTGTTATTGCCACTGATATTTTAAGTGCTATCATTGCAATGGTTGGGGGAAATGCTTATCGAGTTTGGCGGAGTTTGTTGCGTCCGCTCCCCTCAAGCCACTCTTAAAACCCGACAACGGGATTAGACCCATTACAATGGGTACTATATGGAGGCGTTTGGTTTCTAAGGTGGCTATGAAGGGTGTTGGTAAAGAAATGACCAAGTACCTTAATGATTTTCAGTTTGGGGTTAGTGTAGCGGGTGGTGTTGAGGCCATTTTATATAGCGTCAACGGGGTTTTAAACGAACATCACACTGATGGGTCTCTTGCAGTGCTCACAGACGATTTTTCTAATGCTTTTAATCAGATGGATAGATCAGCCTTACTTCACGGGGTCAGGAAGAGGTGCTTTTCTATTTCTTTGTGGGTAGAATTTCTATACGGGCAACCAGCAAGATTGTATCTTGGAGATCGGCACATTTGGTCCACAATTGGGGTTCAACAAGGGGACCCATTGGGACCACTTCTTTTTGCTCTTGTTTTGCACCCCCTTCCACATCAGATTAAAGACAAATACAAGCTTCTTCTTCATGCCTGGTATCTTGATGATGGGACTGTCATTGGAGATTCAAAAGAGGTGGCTAAAGTGTTGGACATCATCAAGGTCAGGTCCAACATTGGGTCTTGAACGATATTGCTGAATCATAAGGGAAACTATATACCATTGTGGTTTAGTATTTAGTAAGAAAATATCATAAGGGGTTTATACGACCCATCACTATAGACCTCTTGGTTTGGTGTTATCTCCCCAAGAGTAGTGGCAATAATATAAAGCAAGTCATCGGTGCTTTGATGCTATCTCCATGCTTTGGCAAGAGCTTACCAACACAAAGTCCCATACCAAAACCTTTAACCCCCTTTCGAGGCATCAACATATTTGACTCTACATAGACATAACAAAACATGAATGTTCTGCGCTGGCGGCAATACAAGATTATTAATTTGTTTTTAAGGGTTTAGAAGAAATATTGCAATGTTTGATGTTTGATGTTAGTTATAGGATCATAGTTTTTATGTTTGATATTAGTTACAGGATCATAGTTTTGATGTTTGGTTACAGTTATAGGATCATCAATATGTAGGACTGTTAGGATTTAGGTTCAATATACAGGACTGTTATGTTCCTCAATATGCAGGACTGTTATGATTAGTTGCAGGATCATGTTACATAGTGTTCCTTTGTAGGATCAAACATCAAACAACTCCATTGTAGGATCATGTTGCATAGTCTGCTTTTGAGGTCAAACATCAAACTGTTCCATTGCAGGATCATCTTACATAGTGTAGGATCATGTTGCATAGTTGCCGGACTGTTATGATTTAGTTTCAATATGAAAGATCATGTTGCATAATCTGTTTTTCAGGTTAACTACACATAGTGTTGCAGGGTCTTGTAAAAGTCAAATTGCATACTAGATGTTTGAGGTCAATTGCACAGCCAAATTACAAGCCATAGAATAACATCCCATTAAGAAGTCATAAAATAACAATCAATTGCAGGGTGTGTGATGTTTGGAAGTTTGATGTTTACCTATTTAATGTTTGAGTAAACATTAGTCTACTGCACAATGTATTAATCTGTTAATGCAGGATGCTAATAGTCAACTGCACATGCCAATTTAAAGGTGTTATTTAGTTGGTTTTGGTGGTTAATTACCAGATTAGTTAAAAGATTTGAATTTAGAGGGAACAATATGGTAAATAAATCATGGGGGTATTTTGGTCTTTTCACAGAAACTTAAACATCCATTCAACAACAGAGACTTTATTGATTCAAATCGACAATCACAGGGACTAGAGTGTTCAATTTTGCCAAATATGGACTAACATCGCCATTCATTGTTAACCACAAGGACTAAAATTGTAGTTTACTCTTTAAAATATAAAGAGCCCATCTCAAGTCGAGCTTGAGTTTGAAAAACTACTCAGGAGTTAAGCTCAAACTTTAATACAAAACAATAAACAAGTCAAGCTTGAGCCCAAACTACATCAAAATTAAAAATAGCCAAGCTTAAGCTGATAGCCCTATACGAATTCAGGTTCAGTTTGACTCGTTTACACATCTAGCGAGTCATGGGCATTAAAAAGTCCCCCACTTTAATTTTCTCCTAACTTGATGTATTCCTATGCTGCCATGTAGGACTTTTGTACACTTGTCATTATTCATTATACACATTTTTTCCTTCTCCATTGTATCTCTAATTAGGTTTTTATTTTAGAGAATCCTCCCAACCCTTCTTTTTCCTCCAGCCGTCGACATGAAGAAAAACCTTCTCCGACCACCGATCTTCAAGTATCAACGCCATTTGATATTCCTTTCTCCTACTTTCAAGAAACCCCAATTCTCTGTTAGTCGTTTTACAACGCTCGGGCCGCTGGCTATCAATTGTCGCTTCTCAATCTATTAATTAATGTTACGATTCTGCTATAAATCAAACACTCGGAACCATATCAAGGTATTGTTAGGATTCTGCTATAAATCAAATACCCAGAACCATATCAAGGTATCGTTATGATTCTGTTATAAATCAAACTCCCTAAATCTTTCTTCGTTATTTACATCCCGTTATCTTTTTTATGCTATTCGTATTGGTTAATCACTGATGAGTTCATCGGTTTCGGTATATGTTTTGTTGTGATGATTAGGAGATAATTGTGAGTTTTATTGTTATTTTAACCGTTATCTTTTTTATGCTATTCTTATTGGTTAATCACTGGTGAGTTCACTGGCTGTGGTATATGTTTTGTTATGATGATTAGGAGATAATTATGAGTTTTATTGTAATTTTAATCGTTATTTTTTTATGCTATTCGTATTGGTTTATCACTGATGAGTTCACCGACTTTGGTATATGTTTTGTTGTGATGAGTAGGAGATACTTGTGAGTTTTATTCTTCTTTTAACCGTTATCTTTTTTATGTTATTCATATTGGTTAATCACTTATGAGTTCACCGGCTACGGTATGTGTTTTGTTGTGATGATTAGGAGATAATTGTGAGTTTTGTTCTTACTTTAACAATAACATGGAATCTCCTTATTGTAGTTATTGGATTTGCATACTTATAATCTTGAGTTTCTCATTATTGGTTATTCTTCTTTTAACCGTTATCTTTTTTTATGTTATTCATATTGGTTAATCAATGCAAGTTTCGTTGTCCATCATGTTAGGCATCTTCTTTATTCCTTATACATATACTAGTGGGAATCTTCGCGCGTTGCGGGGGATACAAAAAAGCTTGCAATGGTATGATTATGTACAAAACGCAAAAATGGAAAATTAATCGTTGACCCAACGTTGTGTTTAGAACAAGCCCTTTCGAAATAAATACCCAGCTATTCATCATGAACCGTCTGTCAATAATATAAGACTCCGCCTATCCACCTTTAATCTTTATAGCCTCCGTGAGTTCCAAATTTCCCTGTACATGAACCAAAATATTGTCATAAAACACTTACAAAAGTTACATAGAGAGATGTTAAATATTAATATGCTTTATTTGTATAGAAGTCAAACCTTTCAAATTCATCCAACTTAGCACTTAAATAGGTAATTTCAGGATTCACTAATTATCTAATACATCGCAATGAGCAGTGACGGTTAGCAAAGTAACCGAATAACCAAACCATAATTGATCCGAAATAACTGAACGTTCCGTTAGGACTTATTTCATAATCGAGTTTTATGGTTAGGTTATGGTTATATGCGTATTTATAACAAAAAAATTTGAACCGAACGGCCACTAAATCCAAATTTTACTTTTTATGAAAACTGGCAGATAATAGGCACCTATGGTTAACTATCGTAAACTAAGGCCAAGGGGTGTGGTATACTGCCCCTGACCATATCATCAATGTTAGCACCCCCACCCCATCCCCTGTGCACCAAAGGGGGGCGCCATTAATGCTCCGCCAACCCAGTAACGCGCATTAATGCGCTTTGTTTGTGAAATTTGATCAACGTGACCGTTGGGCAACGGCCCTTTATTTTAGGGTAAATTACACTTTTCGTCCTTTATGTTTATATCAAATTGCAATGGATGCCATTTAACTTCAATAATTACAGTCACAGTCCTTTATTTGTAAAACTCGTTACACTCTACATCCTTTACCACTAAATTGGTTAAAAATTTTAGTTAAGTCTATTCACTTAAAGGTATTATGGCGATTTCACACTTTTATTTAAAATACTTTCTTAATGAATGAACCAAAAAAAATACATATATATTTCCCGATTCCCCAACCCTATAACACCTACTCCTAGTATCCCCTTTAAAAAAAAGTAGGACCACATCTCTCGCGTTTGGTTCTTCGAAAGTGTCACCTGAAGATTTTCAAATCTTAGCTATACTCAGTAGTGATCATCCACTTTCATCTTCTTATCAGTCTAATACACCGAAAGAACATATAATGGATTTATGAGCTCTCAATGTCAATTAAATAAAACACGCCGCCTTGAAGATGCAAAATTAAATATAACCAAAGGTATAACTTATTAAATTATAAAACAAACAATCAGATATATGTTTGGTTTTGATCCTAACCAAACTGACCCATGACAAATCTCTGAAAGGCAATCAGATCTCTATACTTATAAATCAAAATGATAATACACTTGGCTTGGTTTCAGCCCTCCCCCCTTTAATTTTCTTCTAACTTGATATATTCCTATTCTGCTACGCACGACTTTTGTACACATGTCATTATTCGTTATACGCTTTTTTTCTTCTCCATTGTATCTCTAATTAGGTTTTTATTTTAGAGAATCCTCCCAACCCTTCTTCTGCCTTCGGCCGTCGACATGAAGAAAAACCCTTCTCCAACCACCGATCTTCAAGTATCAACGCCATTTGATATTCCTTTCTCCTACTTTCAAGAAACCCCAATTCTGTTCGTTGTTTTATGATGCTCGGGCCGTTGGCTATCAATTGTCGCTTCTCAATCAATTGATTAATGTTACGATTCTGCTATAAATCAAACATTCGGAACCATATCAAGGTATTGTTATGATTCTGCTATAAATCAAATACCCGTAACCATATCAAGGTATTGTTATGATTCTGTTATAAATCTAATTTGCCTTATTTATAAAACTATTATTTAATATATTGAATATATATTTTTTAATAACTATTGTTATATACAAGTATACATGATAAAAATAATTAAATAATCTACACTATAATTTATATAATAGTTATAACTATAAAGATTATATATGAAAATAAGTATAAAAACATATAAATACAATAGTAATTTTTTTCTATAAAATAAAGAGCCCCTCTCCAGCTGAGCTTAGTTTTAAAAACTACTCACCAGTCAAGCTCAAACTCTAATGTAAAACAATAAAGAAGTCAAGCTCGAGCCCTAACTACATCAAATTTAAAAATAGCCAAGCTTAAGCTGATAGCCCTATACGAATTCAGGTTTAGTTTGGCTCGTTTACACCTCTTGGGAATCATGGGCATTAAAAAGTTAGTAAATTAAAAAATTATGGCATATATAATAAATACATTACCATTACCGTTACAATTACCATTACCATTACCATTACCAATTACCAATTACCATTACCATTACCATTACCATTACCATTACCAACATATACATTTATGATGCGCAGGAATAGTAGATGATGATAATTGGTTGACAAAGGCGATTGTCCAACCGGTGGGTGCCACATGGCACCCATTAAAGTATTTTTTTTTGTTTTTACCGACGCAATATTAATATATATATATATATATATATATATATATAGGTAAAGGATCCTGTAAAAAGTACCCAAAGTGTGAGAAGTGTAAGAAATAATCTGGTGTTGACATGTGTCCATCAATTATATCAATGAATAAGGGTAGTAATGTAATTTACTCCTAATGGTAGTTAAAGTCAGTTAAAGGAAATGAGATCATGTATTAACTATTTTAGGATAAATTTTAGGAAAGATATTTGTTTTTACGATTTTATACATCTGATTGTTTTATCTTCTTCATCATCTTTTAATCGCAACATCTTTTAATCATATATTGTTCATATCTTCTTTTCATCATCTTTAAATTGCATTACAATGTTTTTTGGATTCTAGATAAAACACCATGACTTGAATCATAGTCAATGTCTCCAGATGTTTAAAACACCACGCCATGAACAATGTCTCCAGATAAAACACCATGACTTGAATCATAGTCATGGTGTTTTAAAATCTGGGAATGTTTTGTATTGATTGTCCAGATGTTAATACACCATGGATGTAATCACAATACAATGTTTTTTTGATTCTAGATAAAACACCATGACTTGGATCATAGTCAATGTCTCCAGATGTTTAAAACACCACGCCATGAACAATGTCTCCAGATGTTTAAAACACCATGCCATGAACAATGTCTCCAGATAAAACACCATGACTTGAATCATAGTCATGGTGTTTTAAAATCTGAGAATGTTTTGTATTGATTGTCCAGATGTTAAAACACCATGGATGTAATCACAATACAATGTTTTCTGGATTCCAGATAAAACACCATGACTTGAATCATAGTCAATTTATCCAGATGTTTTAAAACACCACGCCATGAATCTGATTACAGTTCTTCTAAACGTAAAACACCACGCCTTGAATCTTATATAAAACAAAGAGGCTTCCGATTTAGATCTTGGTCATTAATTCCGATATATAAGGAAAAAGGAGTGAATGTAGGTGTTTTTGGTTGTGTAGGATACGGTTACCATATTTGAAACATTGAAAAAGACACTATTGTCCTTCAATTTTATATAAGGTCCCTCTAATTAAAACACAATTTATATTTTTATACCCTATTGATCTCAACCATTAGATCAAATATCCAATGGTTTAAAACACTTCTTACCCTTCTCACATTTTAAACACTTTTTACCATATCCCTACCCTATATATATATGGGAGACAAATTGTATCACAAGTAATGGAAGTGGTGTGGTGGAAAATATTGCTGGTTCAAACTAGCAGATTCAGGTTCAAATCCCGGTTGAAGTAAGTCGCGTTATATTTGTTTTTTTGGTAAATTAGAAATGTCAAACTAGAACTCTTAACTTAATAATTTACGTAACTACCCTTAACTTTAAAACTTACTATATAGCCTTCAAGATTTAATAAAGCCTTTTTTCCCCCTGTTTTCCGGCTTCAATTTACATCGTCCAAACTTAAAAAAAGTTTTGATGTACCGTCATGAACCGAATCATTAATTAAAAACGCAAAAATTTTAGTTTTTATTTTTGACAAAACCATGGTAGTGTTTTGTTTTAATTGATTGACTTAATGTAATTTTTATTAAAATTGTTTTATAAGTGATATATACAAGTAACCAAAACACAAAAATGTATATAAGACTAAAGGGTATGGGGGCCGGCTTAGGCCTGGCCTGGCCCGGCTCCGGTACCCCACACCGCCCCCCTCAGCCCGGCTCGTCCCAACCGGCTCCCACACGACGATCTCGCCGTGCCTCTCTTCCTCTCTCCTCACACACACACAGCTATACATACATATATATATATATATATATATATATATATATATATATATATATATATATATATATATATATATATATATATATATATATATATATATAGGGAGCCGCTAAAATGAAAACCACATCCAGTTGTAAGAACCGTGAGAACCAGTTTCCACCAATCAGGTGTTGCCAACAAAAAGGGTATATCGGTCATTTACCCCAAATGTCATATCATTCCCTCCCTCCCCTGTCTTTCTTTTAATGCTTCCTCTCTCCTCTCTCTTTCTTTTATATTAGTTGCAGACTCTCATTCATCTCTCTCCATTTTTAAAATTGCATCCCTCATTCATCTATCTCTCTTGAAATCCAACCCCCACACCCATCTTCCTTGTCTCTCTGCTGGCGACTAAAGCTGTTTAACCGAAGACGATGATGATGATGACTAAACCCACCCCTGCCGGCGACTAAACCTGTTAACCCAAGCTCCGATTTGGGGGTAGTGAACTCCGATTTGATGTTGTGGTTGTTGGTGTCCTGATCTATGATGTTGGTGTCCTTCACCCCCTAATCTCTCTCTCTCAAGATCGTTTTAACACCATACATGTTACGGTGGTGGTTTGGTCGGCGACGGTGGTTCTAACAGTGGGTTAGTGGCTGGTGGTGGCGGTTCGACGGCTGGGTGGTGGGCCGGCGGCAGCGCCGCCGTGAGCGGCGGAGGTCCCGGTCTCCTCCCGACGAGTTGATGCTTTGGTTGACTTTGGAGGTTATAGTTTTAGTTGGTTCAAGACTGGTGGTTGCGGTTCGACGGCTGGGTGGTGGGCCGGCGGCAGCGCCGCCGTGAGCGGCGGAGGTCCCGGTCTCCTCCCGACGAGTTGATGCCCTGGTCGACTTTGGAGGTTATGGTTATTAGTTAGTTCAAGACTAATTCATCAGTTCCTTGGCCTGTGTTGTTGATTTCTCTGGTATTTTTTTGGCCTGTTTTCATGATTTTTCTGGGTTTAGTATGTTGGGGATTTTGATCTTGATATTCGTTTTGATTTGATATGTTGGGGATTTTCATATTTTGGCCTGTGTTCTTGATGTTTGTTTTGATTTGGTATGTTGGGGATTTTTGATCTGTGGGTTTTGATATGGTTGATTGAGGTGGCGATGATGAAAAAAAACCCCATAGATTTAGATGACGATGGCGCGGCAAGGACGGCGGAGGGTAGTTTTTTTTAACCTGCAACCCCACTTTTGCAGCCTTTTTATTATCGGATAATCTGAGCCAAACCCCGTTTTATTTTCGAGATACACTTTGTTTTGATGTTTTTTTATTTTCCCCCCTAGTCGATGATGATAACGATATATCTGAGACACCTACTGAGTTCCGATTTCTGGGTGCGTTTGTTTTTATGTAAAAAAGTTTAAAAAAAACGCTAAAACCGTAAACTTTTACGTAAAACGTAAATTTTTTTAACGTAAAAACGTAAAAAGTTTAACGTAAAACGTAACGTAAAACATTTACGTAAAACGTAAAACGTAAAAACTTTAACGTAAAACGTAAAAACTTTAACGTAAAAACTTTCACGTAAAACGTAAAAATTTTAACGTAAAACGTAAAAAGTTTTAGGTAAATCGTAAAACGTAAAAAGTTTTACGTAAATTGTAAAACGTAAAACGTAAAAAGTTTAAAGTAAAACGTAAAAAGCTTAACGTTAAACGTAAAACGTAAAAAGTTTAACGTAATACGTAAAAATTTTAACGTAAAACGTAAAAAGTTTAACGTAAAATGTAAAACGTAAAAAGTTTAAAGTAAAACGTAAAATGTAAAAAGTGTAAAAATCGGCGTGTTAAAAAACGTGTAAAAAACGGCGCGTTAAAAAAACGACGCTTGAAAAAACGGCGCGTTAAAAAAACGATGCTTGTAAAAGCCGGACATAAAAACGGCGCGTTAAAAAAACGTAAAACGTAAAAAGTTTAACCTAAAACTTAAATTGTAAAAAGTATAAAAAATATTTTAAAAAAATCTGAATTTAAAAATGATTTTAATAAAAAAGTTATGTTTAAAAAATAAAAAGTAATATAATAATACAAAAAACTAATAAAAAACAATAAAGACAAAAAGACAAAATAGAGTCATTTTACTAAATTATCCTTTTGGATTAAAATATTAAAGACATAATAAGACAAAAAAACATTTAATATTATTTTTAGTTACTTTTAATCTCATCTATTGATCTTGTTGATCTAATGGCTATAAACTGGTTCTCACGGTTCTTACAACTGGAAGTGGTTTTTTTCATTTTAGCGGTCCTCTATATATATATATATATATAAACGGGATCAGGAGAAAACGCTCAAAAGTGTGAGAACGGTGAGAACACTTCCTGGCCTAACACGTGTCACGCCGCTTAGAGAAAGGCGGAGGGGCTTTTTTGTCCTTTCATATTTCTTTTTTATTAACGTGTGTCCCTTCATCTTTTATTTTTTTTGGCGTTTAATAAATACACGGCGTTTTATTGTTTTTAGATAAGAATTATATTAAATATTTTGGCGATTTAAGTATTGTTTTGGCGTTTTTATTGTTTTTTAGATCAGGGTGCAGACTTTTAATGTAAAAAACATCAGTAATTTTCTTGATTTTATTATATCAAGTGTTTTGCCATTTAGTATACAGGCCTATAACGTGACAGACAATTATGGCGTTTTGAAAAGATAAACAAATTTCAATTTTCCATATAGTGGCATTAATATAACTATAATATTTTGGCAATAAATGATACCGTTTCTTTATTTTACTGTTTCTTTTCAATTTTCTTCTGTCAATTAGTGTTGTTTTTTCAAGTAATTCTTTGTTTGCATTTTTTGGCGTTTTATATACCAACCTCATACTTTGCTAGCATTTGTTCTCACAGTTTTCAAACTATCAGACATTTTGTTGTTTGTTGTTTTTGGCGTTTTATACTCAATTTTTTACAACAGCAGAGAATTATATGATAAACAACAGAGAATTACATAGCAAACTATAGAAAATGAAAAAAAATTAAAAATTATAATCTAATTTCTCATTCAAATATTCACTGTCATCAGCCTCTTCTACTTTAACCTTTTTGGCGTTTTAAACCTGTTTTTGAATGCCTTATGTAGATCCTTATTTTCCTACATATCGGCCGTCTTTTGAAGATGCTTATTTTTTGTGGCATTCTTATGGTGTGTGGATATATACTTGTTTGATGACATGTTGAACACCAACGCCTGCTCTAATGTATTGATCCCTTCATGCCATCCATATATCCATCAAGAACAAAGTGACATGATGTCATATCAGTGTCATCAGTCTCTTTATCTTGAATATTTGTCCATCTCATTCAGCAAAAGATTATAGAGATACCCAACTCACAGAAGAATCCATTCAGTGAAACCACACTCAGATCAATACTCAATATAGCATAATCGAGGTTCTGCATCTGTGGCTTTTTTAAGTATTATTTTTTGGCGTTTTTAAAGTGAACGGTTTCTAGGGAATATGGCGTTTTGTTTCTGGTTTTGTGATAAGTTGTTTGTGCAGAGAAGTCTCTCTTTATAGGATGTTTTTGGCGCGTAGTTTAGGCGGGTTTTTATTTATAATAAATGATATTAATAAAGTAGCCGTCTTTTCAGTTTCCTGTGTATTTTTATTGTTTTTTATGTTCAGTCTTTTATGAGTTTTTAGGGTCATAGACTTTCCATCTCCCATGTTTGGCGTTTTTGAATGGGTTTAAGTAGTTTTTGGCCTTTTTTTTTCATTTTTAGCTTTTATTAATTAATACTTTGCAAATTACTTTCATTATAGTTTGGGAGTTTTTTGGCGTTTTTACTCCATTTATGGCGTTTTCATATGCATTATGACTGTTTTGGCGTTTTATTAAGATAAGTATTTTTTTATTTTAAGTTCAAAAATACATAGCAAACAACAGAAAAAGAAAATTAAAAAAATAAAAATAAAAACAATTCATCTTCCAAACCTTCACTATCATCAGTCTCTTTCTTCATTGAATCATGTTCGTTGGTGGTTTGGCTTAGCAATGCTTGTGTTTTTGTGGCCCTTTGGGAAGACAAAATGACATGAGTTTTTTTGAATATGTATATTCAAACAACTCATTAGTAGTGTCATTCGTCTTTTCATGCCATTAAAATATTCATCAAGAACAAAACACAGAAAATGACATAAGTCTGACCCCAGCATCTTTTTGTTTTTGATTTGTCCATCTCATGCAGCAAAATGTTATTTGAGTCCCAACACCTCAGGGTAGAATGCATTATCCGAAACTTTGGCGTAGAACAATATTTTGAATATACAAGAAACGATATTGGCATTTTTGGCGTTTTACTGAAGAAATAGTTTATCTGAAAGAACCTTCGATCTTTTGGAATCTTTTGATGTTTGAGTGTTTTGGCGTTTTCTAATATGAATGGTATATAGTAGAAAATATGGCGTTTTTGAGTAGTTGTGTTTGATGTTTTGGGGATTTTGGCGTTTGTAAGTTGAATGGTATATAGTTGAAAATATGGCGTTTCAGGTTCTGGGCGGTGTGTTTTTATGTCTTGGATGTTTTTTGTTTATATAGCGATGTGATTTGGTCCGTAATGGCGTTTTATTCATCAGTATGGCGTTTTGGTATAGAGGTGTAAAAACGCTTTTACCCTTAATGAGGCGCGTCCACGTAATAAAATTGATGTTATTTACAAAAACGCCACCGCGCAATCGAGTCCATTGATTGTTTTGATCCGACGATCCATAGTTATTCTCACCGTTCTCACACTTTTCACCGTTTTCTCCAAATCCCGACCCTATATATATATATATATAAAGGGGTTCATCCCCCACCCCTAGGTCCATCCCCTTCAAGCCCCGCTTACGTGGCGGTGACGTGACGACCTATCCCATTGGGGATGAGGCAGGGGCAGACTTATTAACAAAGATCGGGTTCCTAGGAACCCATTCGATTTTTAATTTTTAGTGCAAATATATATAACAAACTGAAAATGAACCCATAAGTAAAATATGCAGGGAACCCATAAACAAAAAGCTTTGGTAGTCCACTGGTTAATCCGCATTCTTCCTCCCTTGACACCCGGGTTCGAATCCCGTATGAGCCAATTATTAAATTTTTGAGATATGTGGTTTTGAGATACGTTAATATTATGTTGTATACAGATTACTATATCAGTTTGTGCATTGGCATTTTTTATTAATAACCTTACCAGACTAACTATATATTTTCATCATCACGTACACGCTAATTCATGCTCATCACGCCCTTTTCACACTTTATTTTCATCAAGTTTCAACCTTTATGGATAATCTTGAATCTTTAACTAACAGAAGTTGTTAGAATCAATTATTATGGAAGATACTGGGTTGGTTAATCAAGGGTTGAAGACTACTTGAAGTGGGTATTCTTGGAGGGTTATTGTTGTTCTGCAGTGGCTAGTGGCTGCATTGGCCAAGAGTTTGTTATGGGTGTGGGAGACTTTGTGGATTGTTGCGTTTGTTGTTGGTCAGTGGAAAGAGTGTGTGTTTAGAGGGTTTAAGTCGGTTTTCAGGTTGGGGACCTTCGCGCTGCTTATTGTTATTTGGAGCCGGTTTCTTTGTTTGACTTCGGTTTCTTGCTTGGTTTATATAGATTACTTTCTAATGACGATTTTCTTGTCATTATTGTATCGTTCTTTTATTATGTGATGAACCTTACCCGATCCGAACTGTCGAGCCGACCCGAATTTTTTTATGTTCAGTCATATGAAATTGAAGTATCTAAAAAAGTAAACCCAGTGAAAAAAATTTATGAATCCGTCACTGAGATGAGACTCTCCATACCCTCCAGTCTAATAAAAATGATAAATATTCGATAACGCCCTAAAACACAACACAACACGAACCGGACACAAAACTAGTTAACAAACAAATCTCTCCTAGATTTATTACAAAAAAGAAAAAAAAATCAAAATCGGACGGCTACAATCACATCACCTCCGTAAAAAGGTCAAAACTTGTTTCGGATGCCTCTTTTAGCCTCCCCTCTCTCTCTCTCTCCTCTCTCTCTTCTTTCTCTCTCTCTAACATAACCTTCAAATTCATCCATGAAAATGAACATCTGATTCGTTCTCCTAACTCGATCCGTCGCTACTTTCTCAGATCTGAAACCTTTTGATTCACTGTTTATGGAAATGGCTGCAATTTCTTCGAGTCCTCGCACCGTTGAAGAGATCTTCAAGGATTACAGCGCTCGTCGTGCCGGAATCGTTCGAGCTCTCACTTACGGTATTCTTCTTTTGCGTTTTCGTAGCTTTTCACTTTGTTTAGTTGCTGATTTTTTATTGTTTCTTGTTGCAGATGTTGATGAATTCTACGCCACTTGTGATCCAGGTTTAGTTTCATGTTTGAATTCATTTGTGTGATTTTTGAGCGATTTTGTGGTGTAATCAGTGGTTTTTGCTTGTTATTATCTTCGAAGTAATTTTAGGTTTTGTTTGTGCCTAATTTGTAATTGAATTTTAATGTTTAGATGCAGGTGCATAATTCATGTGCTTTTGAGCACTTTTGTAATGTAATAAGTGATTTTTGAAGTTATTTTAGCTTTCAAGTAGATTGAATTTTAATCAGTGATTTTTGTTTGTGCTTGGTATGTATTTGAATTTTAATGTTCAAATGCAGTTATAGAATTTGTGTGATTTTGAGCACTTTTGTGATATAAGCAGTTAGATTCACGCTATTTAGTTGATATTCTGAAAGTGATGGTTTGAGTTTTGAAGTAATTTTAGCTTTCAAATTGATAAGCAGTTTAGCAATAGAAGTTTTGTTTGTGCTTAATTTGTAGTTGAGTTTTAATGTTAAAATGCAATTATATGATTCGTGTGATTTTTTAGCACATTTGTGATATAAGCAGTTAGCTTCACGTTATTTACTTGATATTATATAAATGTTGGTTTGATTTTGAACTAATTTTGGATTTCAATTTATGAACAATTTAGAAATTTAACTTTCAAACAGAAGTTTTGTTTGTGCTTTTTTTGTAATTGAGTTTTAATGTTCAAATGCAATTATATAATTTGTGTGATTTTGAGCACTTTTGTGATATAGTAAGTGATTTTTGCATGTTATTGACTTTCGAAAAGTGATGGTTTGATTTTAGCTTTCAAAATAATAAGCAATTTAGTGATACATCTTTCATATAGAAGTTTTGTTTGTGTTAATTTGTAATTTGTAATTGAGTTTTAATGTTCAAATGCAATTGTATAATTCGTGTGATTTTGAGCTCTTTTGTGATATAATCAGTGAGCTTCACGTTATTTACCCGATGTTATGAAAGTGATGGTTTGATTTTGCTCGATGTTCTGAAAGTGATGGACTGATTGCTTGGTGTATTGAACTAAATTTAGACGGGTTTAACTTTGGTTAATTTGATGAATTTTGAACACCTGTAGAGAAGGAGAACTTGTGTTTGTACGGACATCCAAATGAAACATGGGAAGTAACACTTCCAGCAGAGGAAGTTCCTCCAGAACTCCCGGAACCGGCTTTGGGTATTAATTTTGCACGAGACGGGATGCACAAAAGAGATTGGCTCTCATTGGTTGCCGTGCATACAGACTCTTGGCTGTTGGCGGTTGCTTTCTACTTCGGTGCTCGTTTGAATAGGAACGAGAGGTGCCAGTTCTTTCTTATCCATTGTTTCTCACGTTTCACTATAACTTTGTTTCCGTTCATCTCCATTCATACATTTTAGCATATATATTATATATAGGGTGGGGTTCGGCTACAAAGTCTATTTTTACTACAAAGTGTACAAAGTTATAAAACACCACAATTTCAGCCATAAACACACTCAAAACCCACAAATAACATAGTGAAGATCATTAAAACACAATATCCAATCCCTAACAGTCAATAAAAACTTCAAACACACCATCGTAGAACTATGAAATATAAAATACAACATGATAATCAACATAAAACACACTAATGTTAGTCATTCGATAATCAAAGCCTTATCATCCAAAACACAACACAAAACCCACAAATATGGCGTTTTAGTAATCTTCACTTTGTTATTTGTGGGTTTTAAGTGTGTTTTATGGTTACCTTATGGTGTTTTATGACTTTTTACACTTTGTAGGAAAAATGGACTTTGTAGCCAACTCCCACCCTATATATATGTGTGTGTGTGTATATATATATATAGGGTTAGGATCGTGTGAGAAGCACTAGGCTAATTAAGAAACTTGAGAAGCATTCTGGACCACACATTTTCACTAAGCTTTTTGTAATATACACATATGTATAGTTTAAAATTGACTATATACTATGTGTATAATTCAAGATTTGACAATATACATATATGTATATAGTCAATTTAAAACTATACATATGTGTATAACTGTATATTACGAAAAGCTTAGGGAAATATTTGGTCCTGAATGTTTCTCAAGTTTCTCAAATAGGGTGGACTTCTCTTAGGATCCGTACCCTATATATATACATATTTATCTATATAGAGGCCAATTAACGTACAAGACCACCTTATCGTGCGATGCATACGCGAGCATCTCAACCGCACATCTGATCTAAACTAGGCCTTCAATTGAACGCGGTGACACAAAAGTAATTAACTATGCATAATGGGTGGGGTTCGGCTACAAAGTCTATTTTTCCTACAAAGTGTACAAAGTCATAAAACACCACAATTTAAGCTATAAAACACACTCAAAACCCACAAATAATAGAGTTAAGATCACTAAAACACAATATCCAAACCCTAACAGTCCATAAAAACTTCAAACACGCCATCGTAGAACTACGAATATAAAACACAACATGATAATCAACATAAAACACACTAATGTTAGTTATACGAAAATCAAAGTCTTATCATCCAAAAACACAACACAAAACCCACAAATATGGTGTTTCAGTAATCTCCACAAATGGTTGACATTATGGTGTTTTATAACTTTTTACACTTTGTAGGAAAAATGGACTTTGTAGCCAACTCCCACCCATGCATAATTACACACGTTATTTGCATAATTACGCACGTTATGTTGGTGGTCGCGTACAGTCACACGTTAAGAGCCTTTTGTATTTAAACCTTCCTCTATACATATATATGTATGTATATATGTCGTCACGTTTCTCGTTCTTTGGTTTGCTTTGTTTAACGTTTAAAAACGGGCCTTGTTCGGGTTGACTTTTTTTGATTAAATGAGCTTTCGGTTTGATTTGTTAACAATGATAAATTAAACAAGTCTACCCACCAACTAGTTTACGTACTGAATAACACGTTACAATCTGATTACATCTCGTTTGATTTGTTTAGATAAATGGGTCAGGTTAGGATTGATGTCTTTTGACACGAATTAATATATGGCTAGTGTTCGGGTTCAACGATTTTAACTCACCAACCAAACACGATTGGCACCTGTAGACTGTTTACTAGTTATATAGGCGTTTTAACGCCGAGTAGAATGTAGACGTGTTTTGGTTACTGGTTCATGGCTAAAGACTCTGAATCTGACTTGAACAGGAAACGTTTGTTCGCCCTGATAAACGAGATACCCACCGTGTTTGAAGTCGTGACGGAGAGGAAGCATGTGAAGGACAAGCCGAATGTGGATAACGGCAACAAGTCTAGATCCAGCACAAAGGTAACTAGTATGTTAAAGGTGGTTAAATAGGCGGGTCGGGTCGGGTCAAAATGTGTAGTGTGTTGGCTAGGGTTGCAAACGAGCCGAGCTGAGCCTGAGCTCGACCAACTCGAGCTTGATTAACTTATGAGAGCTCGAGCTCGGCTCGTTTACTGTCTATTAATTAATATGTTAAATATAAAAAATAGACTCGTTTAGGCTCGTGAGCTTGATAAGTGAAGCTTGGGCTTGTTTACTAAACAAGCTTATCTTTAGGTTCGGGTTCGGCTCGTAAACAAGTTTAAATAAGCCCGGCTTGGCTCGTTTACTAGAAAACTTTAAATAAGGGTTTACTAGAAAACTTTAAATAAGGGGTAAATGTTATTAAATATTAATAAAAACTAATATTGCACTAAAGCTCGATAAGGCTGGACTAGCCTGACGAGCTTCACATGCGAGCCTCGAGCTCGATAAATAAACGAGCTTTATCTTTAGGCTCAAGCTCGGCTCGGGCTCGATAAGGCTTGGCTCGTTTCAAGCTTTTTCTCAAGCCGATCTCGAGCAGCTCATGAGCCGCTCGGCTCGTTTGCACCCTTAGTGTTGACTCATACTGAATGTTTTGGTTACAGAGGACGAATGACGGGCAATCAAAAAGCACACCAAGGGTCTATGATGAGGGTTATGCAGAAGAGGAAGAAGACGAGCACGGGGAAACCCTTTGTGGGACCTGTGGTGGGAATTACAGCGGTGATGAGTTTTGGATCGGGTGTGACATCTGCGAGAGGTGGTATCATGGTAAGTGTGTGAAAATAACACCCGCGAAAGCTGAAAGTATCAAGCAGTACAAATGCCCTTCTTGCAGCACGAAGAAAAGCCGCCCGTAAACCCGAAATTCTAACAAACATGTTGAATATCATCTATCTATCTATCTATATTTGCTTTGCTAGTAGGATGTTTATCTTTTTTCTACAGCATATAAATAGGTTGCTATTACTATATGTGGTTATTGGACTGACTTATTTCTCTTAGGATATGCTTTATTTTGCAGGATAGTCCCTTTGTACTCCCATTTTTAGCAGTTGAAATTTGCAACCCTATAATATCATTTGAAAAATCGTTATCTTAAGTTCTCAACTCATTGTGTGAGATTATATTTAAAAGACCACTTGACCGAGAAGGTTATGATATTCGATACATTGCACCATGAAAATACCCGCCAAACTGATTCAAGCTGTTTTAAGACCTTTTTTGGAACCTGACCCACAAACATAACACGCCATATCTTTCAAATCCATTTGACCTAATACGAGATCCAGGAACTCCCAATGAAGGTTATCAAACGCCTTTTCGATATCAATCTTTAGAGGAAAGCCTGAGCTTTTAATCTCCTAAGCCATGAAAAAACCTCGTTAACGATTAAAGGGCCATCAACAATGTTATGACCAGAAAGGAAAACTGTTTGCATTTCGGATACAACCTTGCCAACCACTTGTTTCAAACGGTTAGTGAAGACATGCATTTATGGAATAAAGAGTAATCAAGGTGTATATATGTTTATAATCGTCCTACTTGATGTCTATAAAATAACCATTGGAAACCATTTATCATGAGTTAATCTATTTTAACCATGGGAGTTCCTAAAAAATTGATCTGATTTGACCCAATTTGGAGGTTTTAAGATGCACATGTTGAATAGTTGAATTCATCAATAAATGATTAGAACTTGTTAAAACAACTATCCAAAAAGCGTTTTGAGATATTGAAGGGGTATGGTCCCAAAAAGCCGTGCAGACCATTTAGGTCGCGCGCTGGACCATACTCCTTACTCAGCAAGCTGAGGAATCTTTTAGATCCACGCGAGCTACTCAAGCAGAGCCTGACCTCGCGCGAGGTCCAAACAAGAGATAACATCAGTTTCCATACTTAGCATTCTGAATAAGAACCTTCAGCCCCGGCAACCCTGCGCGGGCTAATCACGTGCTCAGCAAGGGTCGCGCAGGAGTCAAAGCGCAAGGCCACTTCAGAAAATACAGAAGGTACAAGTGGTAGGGGAATAAGCCAATCGGCGTCCTCCAGGCTGTGCTCTATTGTGCTCCACGATCGTCTGACGTGCAGGAGACAACGAGTACACAAGGACGCCTACGTGGCACCAATCAGGGGGCGGCGACACCTGCCCCATGATCTTCACTTACCTGCAGATGGCAGAGGGACAGCAAGGCCGACAACTGGGACACGTGGCTCCAATCACGGTGCGCCAGCACCGGAGATCTTCTAGAAGACACTAACGGTCGACATCAGTGAGACAAGGAGGATATTCCCTGTTTGTCGCCTTCCGGCCCAAGGCCCATCAGCCCATTTACTCTTACACCTCTCCGGCTATAAATAGAGACCTCCATACACAGGTTAAAGATCCTATTCTTTCTACTCTCACTCTTAACACACACTATTTTCCTCTAAGCAGATACTTATTCTCACGCCGGAGCCTGGTTAAGAGGGAAACCCCCATATTCCCCTCTTAACGAGCTAACGGTGTTTTTGTTTTGCAGGAAGAACTGATCAAATCGAAGCTCAGGAAAGTTTAAGAAGATTAACCCTCATGTTTGAAACATAAACCAAACTAATCAACCCTAAAATTAGTTCTGTGTTTCTTCAGATATGATGTTTTTAGTTTTATAGAGAATTAAAGTATCAAATGAATGTGTAAAACTGAATTGATTAATTCAAAACCTGAACCATCATATACATACACAACTACAAACCATCATACATACACAATTACATGAGAAAGATTAAGAGATAAACCTGAGAATCAATTATAATTGACTATCTTATATCTCTAAATACAATACATTTAAATTTATATATACCACAAAAATACTGGCGGCAATATTTGAGCGGGTCACATAACATTCCCCTATAAGATGGACGAACCAATAGTGAGACCAATCTTGGAGACTAGGAATTGAAACCGTGGTCGTAGAAGTGGCTTTGTGAGGACATCAACTTGCTGATCATCACCAGAGATACGTATAACCCGTAAGGAACTAGCTTGTACTTTTTTTTCACGGACAAAGTGAAAATCTAATGCCAAGTGCTTCATTCGAGAATGAAAAACTGGATTTGCAGAATAGGTCATGGCACTTAATGTGAGACTTTCCGAGCAATTAATAGGAGTATAAATCAGGCGAAAATCACTCATATGGGCTTTCTGAACTATGTCATTAATGTATTTCCCTTGAGAAGGAACAATACCATCGAAATGAGCGAGAACTTGAACACCAAGGAAGTAGGATAGAAGACCAAGATCCTTAAAAGAGAATTTAGTGGCTAGGAGTTGGATGAAATGAGTGACTAAGGTTGTGGAAGGAAGGGCCTATGATGATGATATCATCAACGTACACCAGGATGAAGATTGGAGAAGAACCTACGTTTAGAGTGAAAAGTGATGAATCGGAGACAGTAGGCTTGAAACGATGGGAAATGAGATAGGTTTTGAGTTCGTCATACCAAGCTCGGAAAGCTTGTTTGAGTTTGTAAATTGCTTTGTTTAATTTACAAACATGGGTAGGAAATGATGGATCAACAAAACCCAAGGTTGGGCCATGAAAACATCCTCGGTTAATGTTCCTTAAAGGAATAATTATTAATATCGACTTGTCAGAGAGTCCACCCATGAGAGACGGCGATAGAAAGAACCAAGCATAGGGTCACCGGTTTGGGAACCAGGCTAAAAGTTTCAGTGCTTGGAAATCTAGACTTCCAAATTTTAACAACTCCGCCGCAATGCTTTTAAATAAATGTAAATCATACATATATTTAGTTAAAATATAGGTGGTTAAAATATTACTTAGAGCATCTACAATAGAGGCATATTTTGGTGTTTTTAAGGAGAGAGGGTGTGATGTGGAGGAGAGAGGGTGTGAGGTGGAGGAGAGATAGTGTAGTGGTGTATGTGAGAAAAAAATGAGAAAAAATAGAGGGAATAAATGTATGTGAGTGTGATGTAGGAGAGAGGAGAGAGGCGAGAGGAGAAAGAAGATAAATATTTGATGGATATTTTGTTTGTGAGAGGGCAAGAGAGAGAAATTTATGGGCAGGTGTCATGTGGCACCTTAAAAACATCTCCTAAATATTGCTTATTGTGGATGCTCTTAGTACTTTTTAATAAATGTAAGTTTAGTGAACCTAATTATCATCCATATTCATGCAACCACTTAATAAATCATAAATCTGCAGCTGGTCATAGATAACCTTCATTGCTTGACAATAAGCAGACATAGTGGGGAACTGATCAAGTCTTGTTGTAGCAAATTTGTTGTTAAGATCAATTGTTCGGGTAGCCTTGTTGTCCTGAAAAAGATTGGCGAGGGCAGACCATGCATCATAAGCATTGGTGTCAGGTTTGAGTATAGTGTGAAGCAGGTCGGTAGAGATAGTCCCGTAAATCCACTGTAGAACGATTGAATCCAGCCGTTCTCAGGATTCAGATGAGGCTTTTCCTTTGTCTTTATCAGATGAGGAGGCAGTGGGTCTGGGTTTAAGATGATCGAACACCTGGTACACCTTGCAATGAATTTTGAAGAGTTCTGACCATGTTGTATAGTGGCCAGATTCGATATCTAGGGTAACAGGAATACGTGTTTTGATGTTAGAGATGGTGGTTGCAGGGTGAATAGGTGTTTGAGAGATGGTAGTAGGTTCTGTTGAATATGATAAGGATCCAATCATCGTAACTAATTAGGTGGTCAGTGGTGCAGGAAGTGAGTTTTAGAAAAGGCAAAATATTTTTAGTGAAACGAACATGACGAGAGGAATATATTTTGTAGGTGACTGGGTCTAGTGCGTAATAAGTACTTTGAGTAGGAGAGTAACCGACGAAAATATGTTGATGGAGTTTATGAGGTGAATAGTATGGCCGTAGCCAAGGATAGCACAAACATCCGAAGCTATGAAATTTGTTTTAATGGTGTCATTAAGCGATTGATGAGATATGTAGCCGTAGTAAATGCAAATGGCTAAAAGGTGATGGGTAATACTGTATGGGATAGTAAGGCCAAGCCGAATTTAAATTCTATGTCTAAACTGATCAATAAGTAGTCGAAATCAAGACTTACAAATTTTAATGACTCCGCCTCAATGCTTTTAAATAAATGTAAATCATATATATATTTAGGTAAAATATTAATTAGTACTCTTTAATAAATGTAAATCATATATATGTTTAGTTACACACAATGGTATTGAACCTAGTTATCATCCATATTCATGCAACCACTTAATACATAAATCTGAAGCTATAAGTAACCTTGAACTGTTGGAGGAAACTGGTGATCATTCACTAGTTATCTTGGAGATTTTAATGAGTCCACCTGAAGTTTGCCTTGCGGACCCTTTGTCCGAATGAAACGTCTGTAATCTTCAAATGTCATTGGTGGATAAAGTGCAGGTCTTTTGGAGGTGACAAGCTCAGATAGAGGTTGAATAAGCATTTCATTCCTGGGATTATAGAAATAAGCCAAAGAAACCCTCTCTTCATCCTGATGCACTACCACCCTATGCTCCACACTTTTGTATATTGAGTTGCTTAAAACCTACTTGAATACTTTAGGCGGTTAATTACGCCTTCAATCGAATGATAATGTTTGGAGTGTAAAGAGAAGTACCTGAAGTTGATCTCCAATGTTTACAATTATGGCATTAGGTACGGGTTTAACGCTTATCCATTGATCATTCTTTCGGATTTGAAGTCCAGAGACTCGCTTATCGGGAAGTAGAAAGGTCATACCGCCAGGATCCGAGTGGGAAGATAGCCCGAGAGTCAAGTCGGGTTGCGGACACTTGGGATAGAAGTTTGCTCTCAAGCAAGCTCCAATGTCTTTTCCACCAAATGCATTTTGAAGACAATCTTCCTTTAATCCAAGGTTTATTGAGAACACTTTCAAAAAAACCTTACCTAACCTTTGTATTTCCTTAGAATATTCTTCCATAATGTCTCTACATTAAAAATAGGTATTATTAGTGAATATTTGGTATTGAACAAGATTTTTATTAAGGAATCAAAACACATTTATTTTTAATATATATCCAATATTTTTTATTGGCTAACTCGCGCGTACTCTTAAATCTGCATATTTGTCCACTACGGGACTTCAACTCTAGGGAAGGGACATATTCCATACACGTAAGCACCACTAGCCTACAAGCCCATTGGTATCAACTTATTTGTTAATCCGTCACCAAAAAAACGTTATTTGTGACGGAGCTTTACGATAGATGGAATTACGTTGCTAATATTGCGACGGAGATCATGCGTCAAAAATCCTTCACAAAAATCTATTTCGAATTCAGTCTATCGCAAACACTAACAAAACAAAATTCGTCACAAACCATAAAAAATACATCCGATACAAACCGGTCGCTAAAATTTCCACTCTCGAAATCTGTCTCAGATTTAGCAACGGAACATATGTCGCTATCGTCGCAGAAAGACTATTATTCCCTTTATAAATAAGTAACTTTTCCATGCATAAAGACTTGTAACTTGTGCTTTGGGGATTTCTCTAAAATAAAACTTGATTTTTTTTTTGTTTTAACCCAAATGTTTTTGCCTTTTGCCATTTTAACCCTACAAAATTTGTTTTTTTAACTTTAACTCAAAACTTTTCATTATTTGCAATTTAACTTCACAACTTTTGTCAATTATATTTTTCGTCTTTGGTTTAACGTTTTTACATTTCGTTACGTATAGTTCTAAATTTTTCGAGTTAATACGACACAACGTATGAGTGTGGTTCAACTTTTTTATGTTTTGTTTCAAATTTTGCAAGTTAACACGGCGCAACGTGCATGTGTGGTTCAACGTTTTTACCTCAATTTTTTCATGTTTGACAGGTTCGTCGCAACACGCAGAGCCTAGGTCGAGTCAGTGTTGGTGGTCGATCACGGTTGTGTGACATTAGTATTAATTGACACCGTTTTACTCCCCGCCGTAACGCAGGGTGTGCTTTGGGGGTTTTCCAAAGAAAAAATGGTTATGTATATGGTTGTCGTAACCTTGGTTTTAGGGGTTTTCAACAAAAAAATGATTTTTTTTACTTTTCACCCAAAAGTATTTCATAAATTACTTTTAGCCCAAAACTATTTGTTTTTTTTTATTTTTAACCCAAAACTTTTATCTTTGTGCAATCTATCCTCACAACTTTTTTTACTTTCAACTTTGATCCTTTATAGTTTTTATTTTCCGCAAATTTTCCGCTTTATGCTTGGTTCTAAATTTTGTGACTTAACACATCACAACATGCGTCTTTACTTTAACGTTTTTACGTTTCGTTCTAAATTTTGCGAGTTAACATGACGCAACGTGCGTGTATGGGTGAACGTTTTTACATCGATTATTTTTTTCCCATTTGACAGGGTTAACATAACGTACGGGTCCTAGGTCGACTTAGTTATAACTAAAGAATACCCGCCGCATTGCGGCGGGTCTCAATTCTAGTTATTGCTTAAAACTTAAATATGATAACCTACACCTTTATCAACCGAACAATCACTTTTTAAAGCAAGAACAAGCAAAATTATGTAAAAACAAATAAATTATAAGTTTCTCAAATATTTAAACATCATAATTACCTTAGATAAGGTGGATAATCAGGCCATTTTGTTTGACAATTAGCATGATAGTTAAGGAAGTAGTAATCATTCCAATCAAGAAGTGCACCTTTCTCAACACCTAATCTACTCCCAAACCCTTCATAAGTCTTTGGTGAGTTTGCATACTTCTTTTTCACCCTCATTGGTGCATGAAAAAACTCTCTCCAAATTTCTCTAGCCCCATCAAGTAACTCCGTCTTCACACCATGATTAACCAGTTGCATAAAACCCCATTCACGACACGCGTCGAACACTTGTTTCATGGTTTCTTGGCGCAAACTGATCAAACCGGTCATATCGATAACTGGTATGTCGGTATCGGTTAGGCATACAGACGGCCTCTCCGATGGTGGCTTGATGTATTGGTTGGGAATCACAAGGTTCCCACTTTCCGACAAAGATTGGACACAAAGCACTGGTTCCGGCCATTCTCCAACGCTTTCCATGTAAAAGGTTATTGTGGTTTGGTTAGAGAAGGGATGGTGGTTTAAATAGAGGATCAAAGAGGAAGGGAGGGGTTGGTTCCGGTACAAACCATATTTATCCTACAAACCGTAAGAACAGATCCTAGCACTTAAAAAAAGTTAAATTAACACATACCAAAACAATATATACATAAAAGTAGCACTTTTGAATTATATTAGCACATGAAAATTAATCAAGATAATTGATTTTAGCACATATTTGAATGATATCAGCACTTTTCTTAATCAGAACATTGAAAACAAGAGAAAGATCCAAATAAAGAATTAATTGCTTGTTAGCATATTTATAGGGAATTCAATATAATTTGATATTATTTAGGATATTATTTTATCATTTCTCTATAATTGGTTGGATGCCACGTGACACTTTTTAAATGGTTCTTACAGTTTATATGCGAAATTTGGTTTGTATTTGATCCTACTCCGAGGCCGGGATATGATGTTAAAATTTGCAAAGTTAAATTTCTATGATTTGATTTGTGTGTTAGACTATACGGACGGGTGGGACTTGAAAAGGGGCGTTGTGCGACATGTGGACGCCACGTCAGCACGCGTCAGAATAGTGACGTGGTTAAAACACGGGAGGAGTGGGACGGGACGTGAAAGGTTGGTGTGGTGTGACACATGACACACACTATTTATTATTATTTTATAAACAAATCTACTAAATAAAAAGAACAAACAAATCTCTAAACCACACCAAATCACCATAGCTCACATCATCATCAAAAGCACAACGCATGTGGAAATCCTCCCGCCCCCTCCCCCACGCCAGCCACAACGCCGTCTCAGGGGTGGTGTTCCAGCGTGGTTGTGGCTTCCATGTCCACACAAGATGATCTTAGTATTGAATTGAAAAAAAACTAAACACGTCATTGCTGAAAATTTGGAAGTATATAAAATAACATCTTAAAGGTTGTAAGAGGAAAAAAAACCCCATAAAAAACGGAACGTTTGTAAGGCTGGGTTTCGACGACTTATACATAAGTATTCTGAGAAAAAATCAAGACAAAACGTTGTTAGAAAAATAAACATGTCACAGTGGCAAATCCAGAACTTTATAAATATCACATCTTAAAGGTTCTAAGAGGATAAAAAGCTTAAAAAAAGAACTATTAGGCAGCTTTTGATCTCTAGTACGTTTGTAATTCGATAACACATTATCACGAAAACTCTAGTTTTGAAAAATAAGCATGCATCATATGATACTGCTTTTGAAGAAGATTTACTTTTATCACTCGTTACATCATGGGTTATAGCTGTTAAATCCCTAGTTGTTATTTTATATAAACTAGTATTAAGCCCCCCTGCGCGTTGCGGTGGGGGGCGTAAAACCGTGACAAATAGCATCAATGCGACAACACCGTCAACGACCACCAACACTGAAGTTGTGACGTGTTAATGCAAAAAAGTTAGACCGAAATGTAAAACATAGAAATTAATAACTAAGTCGATTTAGGAGCCGCGCGTTGCGATGAACCTATCAAATGGGAAAAAAAATGACGACATAAAAGCGTTTAATCAAACACACACACACACGTTACGTCATGTTAACTCGCAAAATTAAGAAGGGAGCGTAACACAAAACGTAAAAACGTTGAACCACACACGAACGTTTCGCTGTGTTAAAATCGCAAAATTTAGAACAAAACGTAAAACAAATATTTTGCAAAATATGCAAAGTATTTGGTAACAAAGTTGAAACTAAAAAGTTGTAAGGTTAAATTAGCAAATATAGAAAGCTTTTGGGTTAAAAGTGTAACATCAATTATTTATTTTTGAAAACCACCCTAAACATAGAATACAACTTCTTTATGCACCAAAATGTTGCTAATTTATAATGGGTAAATGTTTCAGGTCGATGAAACCGTTTGAACATGTACTTTTAGAGTCTTGTAACACTTGGAAACTATTCGGTATCGATGATTATGTTTTAATCACATAGATGTTTGCTTAATCGAATGCTTGAAAACCTTTCGTAGTTATACCCTGATGTAGGGTAAAATACATATATTTGTCCCGTGTAGATTGTATAATTTTTGTATAGTTTTTATTTATTATTTTAGTTTTTAGTATTATATTATATTATTTTGTGTTTTGCCAGGTCCTGGTGCAAATGGAGCAAAAACGAGTAATATGGAAATAACCAGCCAGTTGGGCAGAGTGAGGCGCCAGTGACTGAATTAAATTTGCAGCTATTTTCCGTGATTGAGCCGAGCCCGCTATCTCTATTTTATAAATTAGAGGGCTGCGACACAAAATATATATATTTGGATCGAAAAAAAAGACTAGGCCAACATCAATATATAGTTTTATAATTTGAGTTCATCTAATTTATTGGTGTTGGGCCGCATAAAGTTTGGGCTGCTAAGATACCCATAAGACGAAAACTGCTGCCAATCATTATAGTATAATTATTAAACGATATGAGGTGTTGAAACAAATATAAAAAGCAATGTTATGGTTATAACCTAATATATTCCTACATACATATACATCGACTGGGCAATCAACATCAACATCAAGTGATAAAAAACCAATCTGGACAAAAATTCGTGGGCCATGAAAGGGCTTTGAGGATCTTTGCAAGCCGTGAAAAGGGCTTATGCCCAACTGTTTACATAATTGATGTCATGGGCTTTGAATATACGTGGATGAAAAGGAATGGTATTCATAAATAATCAACTTCATACATATATTGGAATATTCTGGACTGGAGGGTTACGAAAAAGAAAATATATAATCAGACGAACGAAGACAACATCACACACGAATTTTAAAAAGAAAAGGCCATCAGTTGACGCAAGGCAGAAACATCAGAGACGAATCGAGAGGGAGCACGAACAGAAAAGAGAATAAAGAAAAAGATTGGTTCAAGATTCAAAGCCGTGATCAAGATTCAAGTCCGGGTTCACAACGAGTTAGTGTTTTGGTTTTAATTTACTTTATGTTATTCGAACCAATGAACATGATTTGTTATTTATTTGAGACTTGTTTCTTTTTAGTGGTTATGATTATTGGCTAGTTCTTTTATGCTACCTAGGTTTTTTTTTTGGAAGGTGACTTTCTATGTACTGGACCAGTGGTCACCGGGTTTATGTCAAAGACATTCCCCCGTCAGCCCCGTATCTGCGGACGCGATGTTCGATTGGGCCCCGGCCTGCCGCGTGAGCTGACTTCCGCCCGGAAACCATACTGCCCCCACACGAGAGACTCGCTGGGGTAACAGCTGGGTAAAACCGGGTTGCCCTCAAGACCGTTCCATGCCTCGGTAGGAGACGATCCATCATCGGGACGTCCAAACCCCCAAACCGTAGACGCCGGGATTCGAACCGGGGTAGCCAATGGCAAACCCCCGGCCTCCTCCCAACTGAGCTAGGGGGCTGGATTATGCTACCTAGGTTATGATGATGGTTTAATAAAGTTTTGGATTTTTATTCGTATTTAATGTGGTTTATGGGTTTTCTTGAAAAGTAAACGATTTTGGAATTCTGATTTGGTGTATATGCGTGCTTGATATTGTTTGATCATTGATTATTGCTTCGTACGATTCTTGGTGACGGTCTATATCACATAATAGAGTCGTGCTAGGGTTTTAGATTTAGGTGACGGTCTTTATCACATAATAAATCTTTAACTCTTTAGGGTGAAATCGCGCGAATAACCTTAGAAGTAATATTCGGTAATCTTATAAAATCAAGTGTTCTACTAATCTTGTCGCTGTAAGGCTCGGGGTTATTAATAGGTCTCGGTTTGGTATATAGCTAGGATTAGGTTTTGTAAGAAATCGGTCTTAGTTCTCTAATCATTCTCTTGTCTATTAAACCAAGTTAGAAACCATACTTGCCTTAGACTTTCGCGCTGTAAGGTAGATTGTCGTATTAAGGCACTTTTCAAGAAGTTAGAGGACTGTAAGGAAATCTAACAACCGGTAGTCATAACGGCCTAGGTAGTGCCATAAGTTTCACCTCGAGAAGGGTTGAGGGGCTTAGTTGGTGTATTAATAGGTTTAGTATCAAAAGATCCCGGTTCCATACCACATTAATTTCGAATAGAAATCCATTCCAAGTTAAACATGAGTCTAGCCTAGGTAGCCTTCATCATAACTGAGTTAAGTTTTCGTCCAATTTCGCGTCTAATTAATCTAGTTAATTAGTTTAATTTAATTGCAATTTTAGGATATTTAGAAAACCCCCCCTTAAATATAAAAATGGTTAGTGTCGTGTCCGTGTCAGTCTAGGTCTAGATAGAGTCTAATTAGCGTAATTAGAGAGTCTCGTGGGTTCGATACTCGGACTTACTGTAGCTATACTGCATTGATCGGTACACTTGCCGGTTGTGTGGTTTAGTTTTAGATCGAGTCTAAGTTTATAAATTTAAAACTTAGAGTGTCTAGATTAGGTTAATTTTAGTAGTTTTTATTTAACCACTTTTAGCACATCACACCCACACGTTTCCACCTTGGTGGGGTGTGACAAATTGATATCAGAGCCAACGGTTATAGCGAACTAGGATTCTTTCTCAAGTCTAGACTATAAATTCTAGGATACTCACACAAAAAGTTTCACTTGCATGAACATGTTTTCATTTCATTGCATTGCATTGCAATACATTTATGAGTCTTGATTATTAGTGAACATAAGATTTATTTATATACATGTACGATAAGGATTATTTTGCAAGGTCACATATGGCCTCACTGTCGGACCCGATCATGCTTTCTGATTCAGAGGATGAGGTTGTATACTTAGAGCCCATGGAGAAGGTGCCCATGGACAATGCAATGCCGGAAGCCAATTAGAAGGAGGATGAGTCAAATCCAGACGAGCCACCGAATTTTGCCTCTGAACTAAGGATGCTAGATAGTGAGAGTGAGGATAATGATGACTGGGATGATGTTAGTTATGAGAACGAAGACCTTGTCGAGAATGAGGTTCCTGCCCATGATGATGTTGTTGAAGTTGATGTCTCTACCGATGGTGCTGCTATTGTCGAGACCGATGCTAAAATGAAAAACGTTAAGGTTGCTTTCTACACTAACGATGCTAATGCCGTTGTGGATGATGAAGAGCTTGTTAGGGTTGGAGCGGAAGTAGCACAATACATTACGAGTTATCTCGAACTGCCTCTTATTTGGCCGTATCTAGTTACTCCGGAAGCCCACAAGATTGAGTGTTATTTTATGGGTTTGAGTCCTCTAATTCGTGGCTTGGTTGGCTCTTCCCACCCTACCGCATTTCAAGAAGCTGTTGATTCAACCCAATGTTTATCTGAGAATGACGCTGACATGGACCCCCATCTGAGAAAGGCTCGAGGAAAATGACATGGAGGGGATGGTTTGATTTTAGGAGAGGGAAGAAATTAGGAAATCGATTTATGATGAAACAAGACGTGAAGGTTTTTGTTGCTACAATTGCTGAGCCTAAGAAATACAGAGGGTCACTTCCCAAATGTGACAAGTGCAAGTATCATTATGCAGGTTCCTGTGATAGCTTTGAAGAGGATTGGACATTCAACCGCTTAGTGTCGTATCAAGAAATTTGATGATGCTAGGAGAATGGACGGTTTAAGTGTAGAGTTCCTAGTCACTTCAAGAGGGAGTGCTCGAAGCTGAAGGACCCGACTTGTGGGAGAGCATTAGTGATCGGAGACAGAGATGCTTGTCAAGACCCCAATCATAATAAAGGTATGTTCCTCGTTAATAATCATTATGCTTTAGTTCTATTTGATACTAGTGCTGATTTTATTTTTATGTCAACTGAATTTAAACAATCACTCGGTTTAGAATCAAGTAGGTTAGACACAAGTTTTTCTATAGAATTGGCTAATGGTAAGTTCATCGGGTCAGGGGAAGTAGTTGAAGGTTGCACGTAGAGTTTGTTTGATCATGAGTTAGCATTGATCTTTTACCGGTTGAGTTGAGAGGTTTCAATGTCGTTGGCATGGATTGGTTGTCGAAGAAGCATGCTGAGATTGCGTGCCACGAAAAGATAATATGTATCCCCCTATCCAATGGCGAAACTCTTTTCCATTCAAGGAGAAAAACAGGGAGCCACATTAAGAATTATCTATGCATGATAGTCTGGAAGTGTTTGTGAAGAGGATCATTTTGCTTTTCTAGCATGTGTTGTGGTGAAGAAGCTCAAAGAGAGAAGATTTAAAGACGTTCCAATTGTAAGGGAATATGCAGAGGTCTTTATCGAAGATTTGCCTGGGTTGCCCCCATCGAGACTAGTTAAGTTTAGAATCGTAGTTACACCCGCACGTTTCCTCATTGACGGGGTGTCACAACGTGACATCATCTGGTTGGTTAATAAACAAATGAAAACTAAAGGGTTTAAATGGTATTTTTAGTTAAAGGTTAAGGAGTCATATTGTAACTTTTGATGGGCCATATTGTAGTTTTATTAGTTCATGTTGAGAAGACTTGTAATATGGTGTTTCATTCACTTGTAAAGTAGGATTTGACGTAATAAATAATGTTAACTGGTGGGCTACCACCAGTACTTGATGGCGGGTTCGAAACGCAGATAAAAATAAGCAAATCACGAACGTAATAATAAGAAAACCACGTGCTACGGTATTTTCGAAAGTTAGGGAAAAGTAGCGTCATTGTATACGAAAGCCAAATTTATTCGAAGAACATTTACACTAAAACGTATATAAAGATAAACACAATGGCCACACATTACATCGGGTCAGCTTAAACGTAGATAAAAAACACGTCACAATGGTGTATTTAGGAATGAGTGCTGGGAGTTAAAAAAAATGAACGGTTTATAACAAACGTTTAAAACAACCCGTCGGTTTAAAAACCATGTTACGAAAATTTACGTAGAAACGTAGATAAAAATAACTCGCGTGGAGCCATGATATAAAATACGAAACCCATAAAAAATCACGTAACATAAAATTCGTAAAAAACTCAAAATGATAAATTTATTAAAATTCAGGGGTTGTGGTGTAAATCGGTTAGAGAAAAAGCAAAAGAAAAATATAATTTTATCATAGTTAAGAGGCCAAATGTTAAATATATTAGCAATTAATTGGTGTCAATAAATATTAGACACTAAATAACAATTATTTAACTGCTGCTAAGTATCTACAACAACAACAACAACAACCATACCCAGTAAATCCCACAAATAGCAAAGCTACTTATAGGGTCCGGGGAAGGTGGGATGTAGACAGACCTTGCCTCTATCCATAGTGATAGAGAGGCTGCTTCCAGAGAGACCCTCGACTCTAATACGGATAGCAAACCAACACACCAAGTCAAAGAATATAGAAAGAATATAGAAATAAGAAGTCGCCCATACCAAGAAAGTGAACAGAGTGGCACATAATGTAACTCATGTAAAATAGCATGCAACATCATTTGGGTATAAACACAAGAAGGCAATCACCGAAAAAGTCACTTAAAGAATAAGAAAAACCTACGTCCCTGAAATACACCTAAGACCTTACTGCAATATCCTCTAGAAGTCCTTAACCCTAATCATACGCCTCCACGAAGTCCTATCTTGGGCCATGTCCTCAGAAAGATGCAACTCTAGTAAATCATGCCTGATCTGCTCATCCCATGTCAGTTTGGATCCGCATCTTCTTCTCCTCCCCTCCACAGTAAGAGTTTCCACTACTCTAACTGGCGCCGTCGTTTCCCTCCACTTCACATGCCCAAACCATCTCAATCTACCCTCCTTAATCTTCTCCGATATACTAGCCACTCCTAATCTTTCCCTAAAAATCTCATTTCTTATTCGATCTAACCTCGTGTGTCCACACATCCACCTCAGCATCCTCATCTCTGCTACATCCATCTTGCGCGCTTGTGTCTTCTTGCTGCTAAGTATCTAAAATTGTTATATATAATAATGTATGTGTAACCGTGTAACACCCCAAACTATTAATATATATATATATATATATATATATATATATATATATATATATATATATATATATATATATATAGTTAGGATCCTGTAAAAAAGGCTCAAAGTGTGAGAAAGGTAAGAAAGAATCTCAGCCATTAGATCTTTTGATCTAATGGTTGAGATCAATAGGGACCAAAATGTAAAATATTTTTATTAATTTGGATTGAATTGAAATATCTAGGGGCAATTGTGTCTTTTTATCTTCATTTTGTAAATCAAAATCCCTACAATTTCGTTCTCTCTCTATCATACGTTCCTAATTTCTCTCTTTCTCTCTCTTTCTTCTTGAGCAGCGAAGAAGGTGGATGTTGATCTGAACCAGCGACGGTTGGGTTTCCGGTGTGAAGGGTGGTGATCGGAGACTGAAGAAGACGACTGAGGACGAAGGCCGACGACGGGCGATGTTGATGTCCGATGGGGAATTAGGGTCCGGCGCCAGCGATTCCGGTGTGGTGAGGTGACGCTCGGAGAAGCGGACCGGCAGTGGTGGTCGACGACGGCGGTGGCGGACCGGCAGTGGTTGGGTTCGACGACGCGCGGGTGGTTGGGTTCGACGACGGCGGCGGTTGGGAACCATGAGATTTTACTGTCGGGTGGTTGTGTTCGACGACGGCGGTGGCGGACCGGCAGTGGTGGTGCCGGCAGCGGAGAAGAAGATGATACAGAGATGTAAGGATTATTGAATGGTGTTATTTTTCTTTTCATTAATGGTGTTATTTTCCTTTGTTAATGGTGTTTTTTCTTTTCTGAATAATGTTATTTTTCTTTTCTTAATGGTGTTTTTTTCTTTTCTGAATGGTGTTTTTTTTCTTTTTCTGAATGATGTTATATTTCTTTTACTGAATGGTGTTATATTCTTGTACTGAATGGTGTTTATTTTATTTACTGCTGAATGGTGTTTTTTTGTGCTGAATGGTGTTATTTTTGTGCTGAATGATGTTATTTTTTTGTGTGAATGGTGTTTTTTTTTGTGCTGAATGGTGTTATATTTTGTGCTGAATGATGTTATTTTTGTGTGAATGGTGTTTTTTTTTTGTGCTGAATGGTGTTATGTTTGTGCTGAATGGTGTTATGTTTGTGCTGAATGATGTTATTTTTGTGTGAATGGTGTTTTTTTTGTGCTGAATGGTGTTATATTTGTCCTGAATGGTGTTATATTTTCCGAATGGTGTTATTTTTAAAACACCATGTATGAACATGCTCTGAATGGTGTTATATTTATGGACGGTTATAAGTCCTTAAATCAAGGATTTTCTCTCTCCAAATCCTTAAATCAAGGATTACCATATTTGAATTTGTTAATGCATTTACAATTATACCCTTTTCAATTAATTTAGATCTAATGGTTGAGATTCTTTCTTACCTTTCTCACACTTTTGGTCTTTTTTACAATAACTCCACCCTATATATATATATATATAAAAACATATGTTGGTTATAACCTTATGAATATAACTAGGAACATTTGATCTAGTTAATAATATGTTGCTAAATAATAAAAAAACATGAAATTAAGCCCTTTTTATAAATCTTTGAACTTGAAGGACTGAAATGGACAATTGAGAAACTAAATTTAATAAAAATAAAATTAGACAAAAAATACACACTGATGTGTGTGTTTTGGTCTACCAAAGTTAGAGAACAAAGGGGTGAAGAACATCTGAAGCCCTAAACTCATAAATCCTTCAAAATCAAAGAGGAAATCGGGCCTAAAATCAGTGCATTAGCTAAATTAGTGATCACCCAAGTTAGGAGATCACAAGATATGTTTAATTTTGATATTTGGTGATGTTGTGAAATTGTGATGAACATTCATACTTGCAATTCAAGTATGAATGGTAGATGTTATGGCAAGATTGAAATGAATACAAGTCTAGGAACAAGCTCTAAATGAGAAATTAGTAATTAAATGCTATAATTTATGTGTTTAAATAACTAACCATGTTTGTGTTAAATGGGTTTTTGATAAATATGATGAACACTTGAATTGTGGTGGAGAAATGGTAGAACTTGATGATAAGATGTTGAATTCTAGGTGTTAATCACACACACTCGACATAGGGGCTTGAAAACGATGCTAATACATGGTTAATAGCTAAATCATGAACTTGATAATTGTAGTCTGAAAATCTCGCCCACAAGATGCTCGATATAATTCCTAAGTGATCTTGAAATGTTAAAAATATGAAAGAATAACGTAATTGACTAGTTTGACAAATTACGTGTGATATATTGTAATATGAGTTCTAAAGGATAAAGTTGATTGAACTCTATAGGCAAATTGGGTGAAGCATCAAGTGGCCAAGCCAAAACGAACACACGTTTGAAGGAAAAGCTTTAAGGTACACGACTTATTTGCTTCGTTGTATCTTGTTAGATGAGTTTGGTTATTGATATGTGTTGTATGAGGAGCTAACGATTTAAGATACGTTTCGTAAGTTATAAAGTGATGGATTTCACTCAAACTACAAAACGGGTCAAAATAAAGAAAATAAATAGTTGGTTCGTTTATAAGTGATGGATTGTCACGCAAACTAACCAATTGATTGAAAGCGTAAACCGAGAAACGGAAACGCGGAGTTGTAATTGATGAATCTTAGAAAGGGTTAAAACATAGGGAATATGGATTTCCTTTAAGTAAATAAAAGTAAGGATCATGCTTGATTAGAATTCATCAAGCGGAACAATAATGCGTATGCAAACCGTGTAACGGGAGCTTAATACGCAAGTTTTAGTAAGCCCGAGGAAGGGGTAAAATGGTAAGGAAATAATCATTGCCATAAGATGTGAAAATGAGGTTTAATGTAAAACGGGTTGAATAATTTCGTAAAAGATTTATAAGCCGAAAGCTTATAAGTTAAGAATTTTGTTGATCCGGATAGCGGATGTTGAGTCCATAATGCAGAGGATCAAATTACGATCGCGTAAGAAGAAAGGGAGGTTAAACGGATGATCGGATTGAAAGTTATGGTCGTTTTAGTACCAAGGACAAAAATGGAAACAAAACATGCAGCTACGGACCGTAACCTACGGCTTGGGGCCGTAGGCTACGGCCTAAACCTTCTGTCCCGGACTCCCCATACGGACCGTAACCTACGGCCAGAGGTCCGTAACTTAAAGCTATGAATTATTAAATTTTTATTTTTGATTTGTTAGATGATTTTTGTTATTAAATTATCATTAATCAATATATTACTAAATTTAAGACTCTTAAATGTTATTTAGGTCTTAAATATGCGGATAATGGATGGGATCAAGCTCGTGCAAGAACCGAACACATATAACATCAAGCTTCCGCACTTGTTTAGTTGTCTTTGGTTATTCTAAACATGAGTTTTTTTTCCTAAACTAGTGTTGGTGGAAAAAGTATTTACCATTTTGGTGTTCAATGAAAACTATTTACTAAAATAGTGTTTACCTTGTATTTTGTATTTACCTTTTATTTTCTAGCCAATATATTATACTTTTATATATTTTTTCTTCAAATTCTCTGCTTTTTTTTTTAATTTTTATAATACTTTTTTATTTAACCAATCTAATAATTTTTTTTTCAAGCTAAATCTTTACATGCTCTCTGATTGTCGCTAATTGAATCATAATCAATTTAACATGTTTTTTATATTATTAATAATTTTGAGGATTTCATAGTTTTAAATGAGAATTTTGAGTCATAATTGTTTGACATGCATTATAAGTATTTATAACATAGAAAATAAAGGATATTTAAGATTTTGAACATCGTAGTTTTATACTTGTATATGAATTTTGATTTCATATATATCATAACAAAAAGTATATAAGTTGCATTTTGTAATTTCATGTTTGATTAAAATCGGAAGAATCCTAATCGATTGCCTATGTTTGAAGGATCCAACCAAGTTAATGCGATATCACACATAATTCAAAACAAGATAAAATGATCATCCTTGCTCAACAAGACTATGAAATGAAATGTATATGAATATGATTTTCATTTGTATTTAATGTTAAGACCCCTGGTTGATCAAGTTTTAATGTTTGATTAAATAAAATTTACGCTTCTAATTTGATTGTGTAAATTTATATATCATGATTCTTATAGTTCGTATTTGGGAAATAAAACATTAGAAAGCCTATAAAGAGTTGACAGATAAAAATTATTATATTGGTTGAATAAAGAAAGATTTTTATAAAATAATTTAAAAATGATAACAGAGCATTTGAAGAAAAAAAACCAATAAAGAAGTATAATATTTTGGTTAAAAAAATAAAAGGTAAATACAAAATACAAGAAAAACACCACTTTAGTAAATAGTTTTTAAGAAACACCAAAATGATAAATACTTTTTTCACCAACACTAGTTTAAGAAAAAAAACTCTTCTAAACATTGTTAAATGTTAGAAACATACTTTGAATACTTTTGAAGTAAAAAATAACTATGAAATTATGTTTGGTGTTTTTGTAATTAGCATTTTTGTATGTAAAATGCAACTTTTTATAAATATTATATGCTTGATTTATTATGGGTCTTACAAGTTGGTAATCAGAGCTCAAGGTTAAAGACAAAATGTGTTCGGTTCGAGGCTTGATCAGGACATCTGGTAAGAATTTATTATACAATGAATTCCAAATGAAATACTAGAAAAGATAACGATTCAAAGTGCATGGGAGAAGTGAATTGATACACTTAAACCCGGGAAATTGCACAAAACATAAACAGTTAAGGCAAGTTATATACTTAGCCAAACCGAAGTAGAAGGATACACTGAGTATAGAAATAAATTAAGAGGATAAATTCTCACATAATAATGCGAGAATAATGAGATGAAATGTTTATCAATTTGATGTAAACGTTTCAGATACAAAGATGTTGGGTGGAAACGGTGATGACACAGTACCTTTAATCACCGAGCAGATAAAAGAAAAGATTTCCGAAGAAGTCGGAAAAGCTCTTGAAAATAGCCTACCGGGATCATGGAAAGGCTACAAAACACGATACTCATGGCCGTTGATGAGAGGATAAATGAACTGAAGGAGAGTTTAAATCATGAAAGAGACAAGCATAAAGAGAAGAAATATTGTCCCTATAACAAGTTTATGGTATGTAAACCTCCGATTTATAACGGGGAGGTTGACCCAATCATTTGCCAACGTTGGATAAGCAACATAGAAGGAGTCTTTGAACAGACTCATTGTGACGTAAGCGACTTTGTAGCTTACGGGACTAGTCAACTTAGGGGGCAGGTGAAGGATTGGTGGGACAACCTTAAGAAAGAACAAGGGGTTGAAGCTACGAGAAACTTGACATGGAAAGAGTTTAAGGTGCCTTTCCTTAAACATCATAGCCCTAAAGCCGTCATTAACAAGATTAAAGAGGAATTCATCCAATTAAGGCAAAAATGGCAAAACGATTGACAAGATCACAGGAATATTCCTCGATAAGCTGAGGTTTTGTGACGAGCTGGTGCAAGCGGAAGAGCAAAAGATCTATTACTATTACAATATGTTGAGTGGGGAATACCGGGAGTTTATGACTCCCTCAAAGTATGAAACTCTCACGGAAATTATTAACACCGATCGAGAACGTGAGATAGAGTTAAGAAAGTAAGTGGAGAGAGGAGAAAGGAGGGCGTTGGATGCGAATCAAAGCCCCACGAAGAAACCAAAGATGACCGAATCCTCAAAGAAAACGAATGTAAAAGGGGGATCTCCTAACTGTAAGACATGTGGCCGAGCCCATAGGGGCGAGTGTTATTTCAAAGATAAACCATGTGTTATATGCGGGAAGACGGGGCATGCGGCTTCAATTTGCCCCGGTAAGGTGTCGGTATGCTATAAATGTTACCAACCAGGTCACAAGAAATCAGAGTACCCGGAGTTGGTCGGAAAGAAGGAGGTGCCCGACACGAAAACAGAAGTTCCCAGATCAAAGGCAAGGTCCTTCCATATAACTACGGCTGAGGCCTAGATTGAACCCGATATGGTTTCAGGTACATTTACCGTAAATTATATTCCTACACGCATTTTATTTGATACGGGTGCGAATAAATCTTTTGTTTCACATGGATTTATTCAACATCATTCATTCATATTAACAAAATTACCTATACCTCTGGAAGTAGAAGTAGGTAATAATTAAAGTTTTATTGTTTGTGATATGTGTCAGGATTGCAAATTGAATGTGGATGGAGATGATTACTTGGTTGATTTAATACCCATGTCAATGGGAGAATTCCAAGTGGTGATTGGAATGGATTGGCTATAGGGGTGCAAACGAGCTGGGCTACTCGCGAGCTACTCGAGCTCGGCTCGAAAAAAAGCTCAAATGAGTCGAGTTTAAACGAGCTCGAGCCCGAGCCTAAAAAACAAGCTCGTTTAGTAAATGAGCCCGAGACCGAGCTTCGCTTATCGAGCTCGAGCCGGCTCGCGAGCCTAAACGAGCTTTCTATTTACATATTTTTTATTAATATATTAAACATATATTTATATAATAATAATAATTACCATTTATATAAATATAAAAAAATAACTTAATTATATGTATACTAATAATTATCATTAATATAAATTAATAAATACTAAACGAGTCGAGCCCGAGCCGAGCTCGAGCTTGAAAAATTACCTTTGAGCCGAGCTCGAGCTTTAGAAATAAAGCTCGAATCGAGCCGAGCTTTCATATGTTAAACGAGCTCGAGCTCGAGCCTGGTCGAGCTCGGGCTCGGCTCGACTCGTTTGCACCCCTAATTGGCTATCTCGACACCACGCCAAGGTGATATGCTTCCGTAAGGAGATACAACTAACATCTCCGAGCGGAAGGCGTGTTACTGTTTATGGGGAGAAGAGTTGTAACTGTTGGATTCTGTATGCCCAAGACACATATTAAATTGACGTGACTAGTATGTTATGATCCAAGTCGAGTCATACCCAATAACAAGCTAGACAAACACTTATAATATTTATTTATGATATGATCAAACAAATAAATATTAAACACTTATAATATTCAGAAATTGGTTTTCTAAATAATTGCACTTGACAAACTAATAAATTATATGGACAACTTATTTTGAGAGAATATTTTATTTTGTTATTTAATGGGTTAAATAACATTTTAAAAGGTTGTATAAGTCTTTTAACATGTGATGTTATAATTTTATAAAAGTTATAAAATTAAATAACACTTAAAATGTTAAAAGAATTTTGAAATTGTTTTTTATAAAAATCCATGTGGGCCGCCCCCCATGGTCTTCCCAAGATCATGTTTTGGTCCAATAACATTACATGCAATTGTCATAACTAGGTGACTTTTGATTGGATAAAATGGGTGGCATATTCTCTTACATCTTTTAAGGAATTTTGTATGACAAAATTAATTAAGATGAACTTGAAAAACTCTATAGAATGCTCTCTAGAAATCGGCCAAGGGTGTGCCATCTAAGTGGGTTTTTCAAGTTTGATTTTTCAAGTGCAAAAAACTCAAGAAAGCTCTCTCTAATTTTCGGCCATGTATGGTTGATTAAGAGGGAATTTTCAAGCAAGCTACAAGTGTAAAATCCTAGCTAAACTTAAAGTGTTTGTTGGAAGGCTTGGGGTATACAAGATTAAGGTCTTCTACACTTGAAGATTTCCATTCAAGAAGCACCATCTTATTCATATCTTTTACTCCTTAGAAGGTAGTATTCTTGAAACACCCTATGGTTGTTTTTTTATTTTGATAACATGCATGTTCGTATATGGATCTGGGATATTGGGGTTTGCATATAAAAGGGTTTTATATCTTATAAAGTAACATGTTTTAAATAACTTTTCCGCTGCGTTTTGATTTTATATGGATGAAATCACTTTGATAAACATGTGAAAAACCCAATAATGGTATCAGAGCCGCTTATATGAGTGCATGCTTCATAGGATATGAAATTTTCTGGTTTCGAGTTTGGTTAAACCCTATGGCCAAAATTTTTCATCATGATTCTTCTTTTGTTTTTCAAGATTATTTTCTTACATGCTTAAAGGAATCTTGAAAAATTATGTCATATGGATAATTTGTTTGTTTGGACAAAAACCCACTTTTTCGGTTTTTTCATTCTTGGTCGAAAAGTAGGTTTTAAAAAAGGGAACCGTTTTTGCTTCTTGAATTTTATATATATATATATGTGTGTGGATATATATTTTGGTGTTCATAACCTAGCCATGACCTTGTGTTTGAATATGTTTAATCATTGTATTTGTGATTTGTATTTAATTATTTCAAAGGGTTGTAATAATTATTATCTTTGTTCTTCCATTTGTAAAATATGTAATTTATTTATTTTCATTTGGTATGTAAGTAAATAGATTAGGTGCATTTTATTTTACTAGAAAAAAATGTATTAGGATACTTTATTGTAAAAGAAGATGCACACAAAAATGCGTTTTTGGTTTTGGCTAATTTTGGGCCTAAAGGACTTCATAGTTCTTAATGGGATTTTAGCCTAATAACCAAAACACATTTTTGAAGCCCAAAGGAGTTTGGAGCTGAACTTAAAGATCATTTGGAAGCCCAAAGAAAGTGAAGAAATCACAACACAAGAAGAAGACTTGAAGCATTTGGATGCGGGATCAAGTAGGAGTTCAACGACACATTATTTGTGTCAATATTCACCCTTTAGGAAGGACCTTTTGACACACTTGTTTCGGCTAACAAGTGCGGTCAAAATAGTTGGCTATGGTTATGCACCTATTGATATGTGTGTTGTGCTTGTGTGGTAGCTTATTTTGTTGTTTGGATGATATATTGATATGCATGCTTAACAAACTAATAATCAACAACAAGCTTAAAATTGGTTCTTTAAAAATCATTAAAAATGGTTAATAAAAAGGTTATTAAAGGTTAATGATTTTATAATAAAATGGGTTTTATTAAAAGAACCTTGAAAATTGGTTTTCACTAAAGTACCATTGATTTGAATGCATGCAAATATATGGTACATAAAATTTTTCTAAACTAGAATTTTGAAAAATGAAAACCCCTTTTATAAAACAAGTTAAACACCATCCTTTTACACAATACTTGAATCACTTAGGAACTTGTTTGTGGGATAAAGGTCACCTAACCACATTTGAAGGAACTTGTATGTTCGAGGTGGGGTTACCAAGTTTGTGGGATAAAGGTCACCTAACCACTTATATGTGTAAACTCACATGTGTGTGTAAGTTGGATGACTTGATTTGGAAGCCATGAACTTAGGGTCCCCGAAGCATGGTGAACAAAGGTGTTGATGGGATTAAACATGCCAACTAAACATAAAGATGTTTAATTGATCCCATATGGCTAGAAGTTGCAAAGGGTTGCAATTGTCAAACGTTGACTACCTTGTTAATTTAAATAATGGGATAAAGGTCACCTAACCAATATTTAAATGTAACGTTGGATTCTAGATTTTAATTATCTATGAGACATAAAAGGGTATTAATGATTAAAATATAATAATATAAAAAATACTAAAATTGAACCTTGTTAAAATTTTGTAGATGGCCGCTAACAATATTACCCAAACCGTCCGTAACCTATCACTAAGAACAATCCTTGAAAATGATCGTCTCAACCATAACACTTCATGGATTGGTATCGAAACTTGAGAATCGTTCTCAAGTAAGAGAAGATATCCTATGTGTTGGACGATCCTATTCCCGATGAACCTCTTATGGAAGATGAGGATGCCTATAACGATTGGATCAAGAATACTGTGGATTCTATACAAGCCTCTTGCCTCATGTTGGGAACTATGATTCTCGATATTCAAAAGGATTTTGAACATCATGGGCATATGACATGATTACCCAATTGAAGGAAATGTTCCTACAACAAGCAAGGGTAGAACGCTTCGAAACAGTTCGAGCGCTTCATGCATGTCGAATGGAGGAAACCCAATCGATATCATCTTATATCTTTAAGATGAAAAGCCACATTGATCGATTCGAAAGGCTCAATATGGGTAAAAGGGCTTTACCCATTCTAACGATCAATAATGGTGGCAACAAGAAAGGACATCACCCCGATTCCGAAGCAAATGTTGCCAAAGGAAAGGGGCACATCAAAGGGAAAGGAAAAAGAAAGACTAAAGCAGAACCACCAAAACCAAAAGAAAAGAAGGCAAAGGTTCCCATGAACGATCCATGCTTTGAGTATGGTGAGATAGGGCATTGGAAAAGGAATTGTCTAACCTATCTCAAGGAGTTGAAAAACAAGAGGGATGCAGGGCAAACCTCAGGTACAATCTTTATGATACATATTGACCTTAATGTTATTTCTTCTAACACATGGGTATTAGATACCAGATGTGGAACTCATGTTTGCAATTTGTTGCAAGGGTTCAAAAGAAATTAGCATTACAAAAGGGAGACATTAGTCTCTTCATGGGCAATGGAACGAAAGTTCATCTTGAAGCCCTAGGAGACTATGTTTTGAAACTTCCAAATGGTTTGGAAATTGTTTTAAAAATGTTTTGAATGCTCCTAGTTTGACTAGGAACATTATTCAAGTTTCCCTTATAAGACAATATGTTTTTAATTTAAAGTTTGTAAACAATGACATTTATATTTCGATGAATGACATGTTTTACTTTAAAGCTATGCTTTCAAATGGTATTTATGAATTGGTTCATGATAATACATCATTTGATAGTTAAATGTACCAAGCAATCACCAAGAAACTCAAAATGGATTTGAGTAAGACTTATCTTTGGCATTATCGTCTTGGTCATATAAACAGATGTTGCATGTAAACACTTCAAAAGAATGGTCTTTTGGAGACAAATGAAGTTGGTTCATTTGATACATGTGAATCTTGTTTACAAAGTAAAATGACTAAGAAACCCTTTAATGGAAAGGGGCAAAAGATTTATTAGGTATCATACATTTGGATGTATGTGATCCTTTTAAGCCAATGACTAGGAATGGTGAAAGATACTTCATTATTTTACTGACGATTATAGTCGCTATGGTTATGTGTACTTGCTAAGATACAAAGATGAAGTTTTTGAAATGTTTTAGAATCTTCAAAGTGAAGTAGAAAATCAACTCTATTAAAGTTCTTCGTTCCAATAGAGGAGGAATCGAACTCTATTTGGATATGGTTCGATCTATGATGGCTAGGAGCACATTATCTCTATCATTTTGAGGTTAAGCTTTGCTCTCCGTGGCCCGTGTATTAAATATGGCCCAAACCAAGAAAATGGATAAGACACCTTTTTGAAATATGGCATGGAAGGGCTCCATCATTATCATATTTGAAGGTATGAGGTGGTGAAGCTTATGTGAAGCAATACACCCCAAATAAATTGGAAATACGATCCACTAAGTGTATCTTTGTAGGATATCTTAAAGATGGTATAGGATTTTATTTCTACGATCCAACAGAGCAAAAGGTATTTGTTGCTCGAAAGGCTGAGTTCTTGGAAGCTAAGTTCCTTGTGGAAGGAATTAGTAGAACAGTGGAACTTGATGAGGATCGAGAACCACAAGCCGATACACGTTTGGTTGATACTAGCACTCAACAAGAGGTTGTTGAAAACAATCAAGTGGTTGATCAATACACACAAAACGTTCACAGATCTGGTAGAATTAGTAGTCCACCTGAAAGATATGGATTTTTCATAGATGGATGCTACGTGGTAGATTCGGGTGAACCTACCACATACCATGATGCAATGTCAAAATCCGATTGTGACAAATGGCTTGAAGCCATGAACGTAGAGATACGATCCATGTACGATAACCAAGTATGGGAATTGGTTGTGCCACCTCTTAACTCCAAAGTAGTTGGAAGTAAGTGGGTTTTCAAGAAGAAAACCGATATGCATGGTAACTTGGATAGTTATAAAGCGAGACTTGTAGCAAAAGGTTTCACTCAAACTCAAGGGGTTGATTATGATGAGACCTTCTCGCCTGTGGCGATGCTAAAGTCAATAAGGATATTATTTTCCATACCTGCATAATATGATTATGAGATTTGGCAAATGGATGTCAAAACGGCTTTCCTTAATGGATATCTTGAGGAAGATGTCTATTTGGTTCAGCCTGAAGGTTTTGTCGGTCCAAAACATCCTGACAAAGTATGCAAGTTAAAGAAATCCATCTGTGTATTGAAACAAGCATCGAGAAGTTGGAATCACCGTTTTGATGAAGAGATTAGGGAATATGGATTCATCAAGAACGTCGATAAAGCTTGTGTGTATAAGAAGGCTAGTGGGAGCATTATTACTTTCTTAGTATTGTATGTCAATAACATTCTACTATATGGAAATAATATTCCAACTATGGTAGGTGTAAAAGCCTGGCTTGGAAGTCGTTTTTCCATTAAAGATCTTGGAGAAGCCGCCTATATTTTGGGAATAAAGATCTATAAGGATAGATCAAGGCGCTTGATAGGTATAAACTAAAGTGCATACATTAACTAAGTCTTGAAAAGGTTCAAGATGGAGAACTCTAAGAAAGGTTTAGGTACCTATTCAAGAGAGGACAATATTGAGTGCGTCTCAATGTCCAAGCTCAAAGGATGAGCAAGAAAGAATGAAGGGAATCCCATATGCATTTGCTATAGGATCCATTGTGTATGCAATGATATGCACTAGACCGTACATGTCATGCGCTTTAAGCATGACGAGAAGATACCAGCGAAATCCAAGTAACGGTCATTGGATGACTGTTAAAAGCATATTGAAATACCTTAGGAGGACTAAGGATATGTTTCTAATATATGGATCTGGTGAAGAGGAACTCGTTGTAAAGGGTTACAAGGATGCAAGATTCGGAACTCGTTGTAAAGGTTACACGGACACGAGTTTCCAAACTGATCGAGATGATTCTCTATCACAATCAGGGTAGCATTGTCCACTACAGAATCAGAATACATCGCCGCTTCATTGATCGAGATAATTCATATGGATCTGCCACTTGAATTATTGCCGATCTAGGGGTAGTCCCTACCATTCATGACCCCTAGAGATCTTTGTGATAACGATGGTGTTATTGCTCAAATCAAGGAACCTCGTGCACATAAAAAAATTAGGCACATTGAGCAGAGTTTCAACTACATAAGGGATGAAGTTGAAAAATGAAAGATATGTATTCGCAAAGTTCACACTGATCAAAATATTGCGGATCCACTCGCGAAGCTCCTTGAACGGGCAAAGCATGAGAGGGTCATACTTGTGCCTTAGGACTTCGATATTCTAGTGATTGGATTTGATCTATTTTGTATTTGGATATTGGAAAAATTATTATTTTAACTCTCTCATATGGTATGTTGAGTTATGTTCCATTTTAGCATGTTTAAATCCGTTAATAAGTTACTTATTCTAAATGTCCGTAGTCGATCTTACTTGTGGGAACAAATATGAATGTAAGACTATTATGAACTTGGATTGGTGGATATTCATTAGGTATGAATATAAAGCAAAGTGTTGCTGCCAAAGTTCATAGATATTTGTGGGATACAAATATTGGACTGACTCACTCTCAAATGTTACTGCATGGAATCATTTGTGATTGATCATAAGTAAATTTGAGTAAAGGAGAATATCATAATATCCTCTGACCTGAGATACATATTGGGTCTTGATATTCACCAAATATTATACCTTAACTTAGTTCTTCGCTGTCTGTAATAAGACAGTACATAAGGCTAGGCTCATGTGTAGTACAAGGTGATTGTGAGAGACGTATGTAGTCAAGAAGGGATTTGTTCCTCTTATTCGTTGAGAGTAAGATGTCTAAGGCCTGCTAAAGTTAAATCAACAGAGAATGATCACACTATGTCTCTGGATTTGACATGACATCTGTAACAAAGGGATAAATGATAGATTTACCTAAATCATGTTTAAGTAAGGGACTTGAAGGGGATGATGTTATTGAATGGCACATATAGTCATACGTATTAGGGGTAGTAAACTGTAGTTAGGTGGTATTTACTACTTGCATCAATCTTCTATGTATCTTGTGCAAGTTGGAGATTGTTGGATTCTGTATGCCCAAGACACATATTAAATTGATGTGGCTAGTACGTTATGATCCAAGTCGAGTCATACCCAATAACAAGCTAGACAAACACTTATAATATTTATTTATGATATGATCAAACAAATAAATATTAAACACTTATAATATTCAGAAATTGGTTTTCTAAATAATTGCACTTGACAAACTAATAAATTATATGATAATTTATTTTGTGAGAATATTTTATTTTGTTATTTAATGGGTTAAATAACATTTTAAAAGGTTGTATAAGTCTTATAACATGTGATGTTATAATTTTATAAAATTTATAAAATTAAATAAGACTTAAAATGTTAAAAGAATTTTGAATTTTTTTTTTTATAAAAATCCATGTGAGCCGCCCCCTGGTCTTCCCAAGATCATGTTTTGGTCCAGTAACATTATATGCAATTGTCATAACTAGATGACTTTTGATTGGGTAAAATGGGTGGCATATTCTCTTACATCTTTTAAGGAATTTTGTATGACAAAATTAATTAAGATGAACTTGAAAACTCTAGAGAATGCTTTCTAGAAATCGGCCAAGGGTGTGCCATCTAAGTGGGTTTTTCAAGTTTGATTTTTCAAGTGCAAGAAACTCAAGAAAGCTCTCTCTAATTTTCGGCCATGTATGGTTGATTAAGAGGAAATTTTCAAGCGAGTTACAAGTGTAAAATCCTAGCTAAACTTAAAGTGTTTGTTGGAAGGCTTGGGGAATACAAGCTTGAGGTCTTCTACACTTGAAGATTTGCATTCAAGAAGCATCATCTTCTTCTTCTTCTTCATATCTTTTACTTCTCGAAAGGTAGTATTCTTGAAACACCCTATGGTTGTGTTTTATTTTGATAGCATGCATGTTCGTATATGGATCTGGGATATTGGGTTTTGCATATAATAAAGTAACATGTTTTAAATAACTTTTCCGCTGCGTTTTGATTTTATATGGATGAAACCACTTTGATAAACATGTGAAAAACCCAACAGTGACCCCATAGTATGCTCGATGATGGAAGCCCATAAACTCATTCAACATGGGTGTAAGGCGTATTTAATTTACGTGCATGATTCGGAAAAATAGTCGCCAAAGATTAAGGACGTACCTGTCGTACGAGAGTTTGAAGACGTATTTCCGGAGGACTTACCGGGGATACCACCTGAACATGAAGTGGAGTTTGGGATCGAATTAGTTCCGGGTGCGAAGCCGGTGGCCAAGACGCCGTATAGGGTAGCACCGTCGAAGCTTTAAGAATTAATGTCGCGTTACAAGATTTACTCGATAAGGGTTTATCCGACTGAGCGTTTCCCCGTGGGGTGCACCAGTATTATTCGTAAAGAAGAAAGATGGGAGTATGCGTATGTGTATCGATTACCGGGAGTTAAATAAACTTACCGTGAAGAATCGATACCCGCTTCCGAGAATCGACGACCTGTTTGACCAATTACAAGGTGCGAGTTGGTTTTCGAAAATTGATTTGAGCTCGGGATATCATCAGTTGAGGGTGAAAGAAGAAGACGTACCAAAGATGGCTTTCCGTACGTGATACGGGCACTACGAATTCCTCGTGATGTCCTTTGGGTTAACAAATGCACTCGCGGCATTCATGGACCTTATGAATCGGGTTTGCAAACCAATGTTGGACAATTTGGTGATAGTGTTCATCGATGATATTATTGTATACTCGAAGAACGAGATTGACCACACTCATCATTTGTAAAAAGTGCTAGAAACACTTAGGCGAGAAAACTTTACGCTAAATTCTCGAAGTGTGCTTTTTGGCTCCGAGAAGTGCAATTCCTTGGGCACATCATTAGTGCCGATGGAATATTAGTTGATCCATCCAAAATAGAAGCTGTGTCAAATTGGAATCCTCCGAAAAATCCTTTGGAGATTGTAAGCTTTCTAGGACTTGCGGGTTATTATAGGAGATTCATTCAGAATTTCTCCAAGATTGCCTCGCCATTAACTAAACTAACCTGTAAGGATGAAAGGTTTGACTGGGGTGGAGATCAAGAAAAGGCGTTCCAAACCCTCAAAGAAAAGTTGACCCATGCTCTGGTGTTAACTTTACCAGATGGCACAGATGACATGGTAGTATATTCTGATGCATCACATCTGGGCCTTGGGTGTGTACTTATTCAACGGGGCAAGGTGATTGCCTATGCCTCGAGACAATTAAAGGTTCACGAAAAGAAATACCCTACGAACAACCTCGAATTGGCGGCTGTGGTATTTGCCTTAAAGATTTGGAGGCACTACTTGTATGGGGTGAAATGCACAATATTCACTGACCACAAGAGCTTGAAATATTTCTTTGATCAAAAGGAACTAAATATGAGACAAAGACGTTGACTAGAGACGGTGAAAGACTATGATTGTGAAATACACTATCATCCAGGAAAAGCCAATGCAGTGGCGGATGCGCTAAGTCGAAAAGAAGAATACTCTCCTATTCGAGTGCGGTCGATGCAACTAGTGGTAACCTCAGGATTACTTGGACGAATTCGAGAGGCACAAATTGAAGTGGTAAAAGAAGAGAACTGGAAAAAGGAATGAATAGTAGGCCAACTAAAAGATTTAACAGATGGTGATAACGGGTTGAAACCCGATTCGGTAGAACATGGGTTCCAAACACGTGTGGTGTTAAGAACCTTCTTCTTGACGAAGCACATAAATCACATTATTCTATTCACCCGGGGGCTACCAAGATGTATCGTGACTTAAAACAAAATTATTGGTGGCCGGGAATGAAAAGAGATGTAACCAAGTATGTTGAAAAATGCTTTACTTGTTTACAAGTAAAAGCAGAACATCAAAAGCCTTACAGCAAACTCCAACCGCTAGACATACCAGTTTGGAAATGGGAACATGTCACCATGGACCTATTAACCAAACTACCGAGAACGACTCGTGGATTCGACGCCATTTGGGTAGTCATGGATAGACCGACGAAGAACGCTCACGTTATTTCTATTTGTGAGACATATACATCTGAGAAGATGTCAGAGGTGTATACGAATGAAATCATAGTGCGTCACAGGGTACCGGTATCTATCGTGTCCGATAGAGATACTCGGTTCACTTCGAATTTTTGGCGTGACTTCCAAGAGAAAATGGGTACTAAGTTGTTTATTAGTACGGCATATCACCCTCAAACTGATGGGCAAAGCGAGCGAACAATTCAAACTTTAGAAGATATGCTTCGGGCGTGCATCATTGATTTTGGCGGTAGTTGGGACGCTTATCTACCGCTAGTTGAATTTTCGTATAACAACAGTTACAATTCGAGTATTGGAATGGCACCATACGAAATGCTTTATGGTAGGTAATGTCGAACCCCGGTATGTTGGGGTGAAGTGGGTACTCGCGAACTTGCCCACAAAGATGTAGTTAGAACCACTAACGAGAAAATTGATGCGGTTCGAGCTCATTTGAAAGCGGCCCAAGACCGACAAAAGTCTTATGCGGATAAAAGACAAAGACCCATCAAGTTTCAGATAAGTGATAGAGTAATGCTTAAAGTATCTCCATGGAAGGGAATTATTCGATTAGAAAAAGAGGGAAGTTGTGCCCAAGGTTTATTGGCCTTTTAAAATCATTGAACGAGTGGGTAAGGTAGCTTACCGACTGGAACTACCAGAAGAATTAAGTGGAATACATAACACATTTCACGTTTCACATCTTCGAAAGTGTTTGGCCGATGAAACGACCTACGTCTGCTATGACGATATAAATAGTTGGTTCATTTATAATTGATGGATTGTCACACGAACTAACCAATTGATTGAAAGCGTAAACTGAGAAATGGAAACACGGAGTTGTAATTGATGAATCTTAGAAAGGGTTAAAACTTAGGGGATATGGATTTCTTTTAAGTAAATAAAAGTAAGGCTCATGCATGATTAGAATTCATCAAGCGGAACAATAATGCGTATGCAAACCGTGTAACGGGAGCTTAATACGCAAGTTTTAGTAAGCCCGAGTGAAGGGGTATGGTCCCAAAGAACCCTGCGCAAGCGCATAAGACCATACCCTAACTTTATTTTAAAAACATCTTGAATAAAACCCTGCGCAGCCGCGCAACAGTTCTAAACAAGATTTGGGAAAGAACAGTCTTCAATAACCATGCGCCAGAAGAAAAGAAAGACAAACACTCTACTAACACCCTTGTGCGGGCTCGCGCAAGGGTACAGTTAGACTTGAAGATATAGTCCTAAACTTCTCCGCGTTCCTGAAATCAAGACTTAAACAAAGGAAACTTTTCTGTTACAACAGACAAGACACGTGGCAAAAGCACAATGGTTTACAGCTGTAGATCTTCTAGAAGGCCTTAAATGCTCATCGTACATGGCTCCATTCAGTTGTAACTGAATGTGACGTGGCACGATCTTGAGCTTTCACCTGAATCACGATGATGGCAACAACTTGAAGAAAGATCTACACAAAGATCTCTTTCCACGTGGCATCTCCCCAATCGTCAATCAGATCCACGATCTTTGTGCATGGATGTGAAGTTAACGGTTGACGGAAAAGAAAGATAACTGCCAACGGAAAAGTGCCCTCCGTTAATATCTCCGTTATACATTTTCCCGCCAAACTCCGGTTATAAATAGGATATTTCAGGTATGATCTCACAACGTACTTTCACTTACTCTCACCCCTACTACTTCATTTTTTGAGATCAATTTACTTATTCTCACGCCGGAGGGTGGTCACGGAGAGAACCCCCATTCTCCTCATGGCGAGTCTAATGGCTTTCTGTTTTGCAGTGTTCTCCGATAAAGTAATCCTCAACCAATCAGCGAACCGACGAGAAGACTAACCTCTTTTATGCAGAGACAAAACCCCAGATCTAATTGACTCCAGTCAATTTGGATCACTGTTTCTTTATTGGCGCCCAACGATTTTATACTTTCATTTTTCATCTTCTCGATCCATTCATTTCCTCTCTTCTGTTTCACTGGCAGAAGATCCGTCAAATTACCCACCAAGTCCTCGATCCGTGAACAGGGGCACTCCGGCCTGTGCTTCTCGTGTCAACGGAATCGTGGGGAAACTATTTGACAACGACGATATTAATCACAAGGTGAATCAGGGGCACAGTCCTGTCACCTTGGCAGTCCAGCTCAGAACCCAGATCAGTTCAGATCCACTTTCAGAGGAAACTCCGGCTTATTGGTTTGTCAAATTTAAAAATGCTTCGAATGCAAATTTTGCACAACTTTGTAAATCAACGGCTCAAATAGCAACGCAGGCACAGGAATCTACAACTCAGTCCAGCACCAGACATGAGTTTACTCACCTCAGACCCGGACGTCGGGAATCTCCTACAGAGCAAAATTCTCAGAAGCAATCCGATCGTACAAAGCTGGGCCCACATCTACCACAACAGTGGGACACCCAGCCCAATGATGAAAAACTTTTAAGGAAGCTCAGTCACGTGGTACAGAACGTGGGTGAAGACATCCGAAGGATTATTCATGAAAGTGACAGTCCAAGTAGTAACAATGCAGAGCAGACATACACGGTGCAAGGAGGACCATTGTGCAAGCGTAATAACAAACGAAGCCATAATCAACACTAGCGTGAACAACAAGTAATTTTTCCTGTTGTACCAGGAGGTCCCCAAGAAGAACGACCGGTCATCATAACTAGTATTTTCGGTCATTATCGTACTGATTACATGTTCATCAATCCAGGTAGTTCTATGGATATTATCTATGAGTAGTGTTTCAAGCAATTAGACCCAGAGGACAAGGCGCGCTTGAAACCAGTCGATTTTCCTTTAACTGGTTTCTGCAATGAAGCCGTCTTTCCGCTGGGTCAGATCTCCTTTCCCGTCACACTCTCTGATGGTGAGCACTCGCGCACCGTTCAAGTCAATTTTATGGTTATGCCAGCTACATCCCGCCATGATGTACTGTTGGGTAGACGTTTTCACAAAGGGAGTTTAGAATGATTACCTCCATACCACACGCTGCTTGCGGTTTTTCGATTGAAACCGGAGTAGCAATTTTATATTCAAGCAAAGAAGTCATGTCTGTAGACGACGAGTCACCAGTAAAGGCTGCGAAGCCATCTCCATCTAATGAATCAGAGAAGTGGGTACTCAACAATGAATACCCTGAGCAAACTATTCTGCTAAGACACGCCATCTCACCAGCAGTCCGCGCAAGACTGAAAGAACTTTTATTCGAAAATATGGATATTTTCGCATGGTCCCCAGCAGACATGATCGGCGTGCCAAACTAGGTGACGAAACATTGTTTGAATGTTCGACCTTCAGCAGGGCCAGTAGCACAAGGAAAGCACAGTCTCGGTCCGGAAAAGGTTCGCGCAATGAATGAGCAAGTGGCCGAACAACTTCAAGCCGGCATACTGCGCGAAGTTCGATATCAAACTTGGGTAGCTAACCCAGTAATGGTGCAGAAGCATAATGGCGGATGGCGCATATGCGTTGATTTCAAGGACCTCAACAAGGCTTGCCCAAAAGACTGTTATGCACTCCCGGAGGTAGACAAGAAGGTGGATTCTTTAGCATCTTTCCGCTGGAAATGCTTCCTAGATTGTTACAAAGGTTACCACCAAGTACAAATGAAGGAAGAAGACGAAGACATGACAACTTTTCGCATGAACAAAGGTATATTTTGTTACACAAAAATGAATTTCGGTCTCCGCAACGTGGGAGCTACATACCAACGCCTAATGGATAAAGTCTTTGGGGAAGATATCGGCGTAATCTTCGAAGTCTATATAGACGACCTTGTCATCATGAGTCCCGAAGAAGAATTAATGCTCGCAAACATCCAGCGCACCTTTGACTCTCTGCGCATAGTTAATCTGAAGCTGGATCCAGTGAAGTGTTCGTTCGACATGGAGGAAGGTAAATTCTTAGGATTTATCTTAACCAAGGATGGTTTCAAAGTCAATCCAGAAAAGGTAGAGGCTATTCAGCTCATGCCATCACCAGCATCTATCAAAGAGATGCAACGTCTAGCCGGTTGGCTGGCCGTGCTCAACCGATTTTTAGCAAACCATGCCTCCAAATCCTATCCGTTCATCAGCACATTGCGCAACTACGTTAAGAAAAGCCAGTTTAAATGGACTCCGGAAGCCGAAAAAGCTTTCCAAGAAATGAAAGAATGCTTAATTCAACTACCTACTTTAACGGCTCCGTGAAAAGAAGAACCATTAATCTTGTACCTGTCAGCATCGGAGATAGCAGTAGGCGCATTATTATTGGTCGAAAGAGACGGAGTTCAAACTTCAATTTATTACATCAGCAAGATGTTGACTGGTCCAGAAACACGTTATTCAATCATGGAAAAACTTGTTCTCCCATTGGTTCATGCTTCGCGCAGATTACGAAGGTATTTCTCTGGCCACGTTATAACTGTTCTTACCAATTATCATTTGGCTCAAATCTTATCCAAACCGGATGTCGCGGGCCGATTAGCAAAATGGGCCATTGAATTGGGTGGATATAACATCTTGTATAAGCCACGTCCAGCTATCAAGGGCCAAGTTCTAGCAGATTTTGTTATTGAAGTTCCCGTAGATAAAATCCAAGAATGCGAAGCAATACAAAATCCTAACCCAGTCTTCGAGGACATGGTTTGGATCTTATATACAAATGGTGCTTCCAACGATGACCGCACAGGGGCTGGCCTTCTCCTAGTCAGCCCCGACAACCACGAACTTACTTACGCCATTCGGTTAGATTTTAAAAGCATCAACAACGAAGCGGAGTATGAGGCATTTCTCGCAGGTCTCGGCCTAGCAATTAAAATGGGGGCAAAGAATGTAGAAGCACATGTGGATTCTCTGTTGGTGGCCAAACAGATTAACGATCATTATGAAGCAAAAGGTGAAACAATGGCCTTGTATCTCGAATAAGCGAGAGCTTTAATCAATCAGTTTCAGACCTTCAAAATTATCCACATTAACAGAAGCGAGAACAAGCACGCGGATGCGCTAAGCAAGTTAGCCGCTACAAGTTTCAAACACCTGGCAAAGGATGTTCGCATTGAAGTTCTCTCAAATCCACTTGTTCCCCTGAGACACGTAAACATGATAGAAATCGGGGATCCGTCCTTGATGTCCCCGATTATTATCTTCTTACAGCATGGAACTCTTCCAGAAGACAAAATAGAAGCAAGAAAAATTCCAAACAAAGCGCTCAATTATGAGATGGCGGATGGAATTTTGTATCGAAAGTCTTATATGGGTCCTCTTCTACGATGCGTTGACAAACATGATGCACAATATCTGGTTTGAGAAATCCACGAAGGACTATGCGGAATACACGCTGGACCTCGAATGGTGGTGGCAAAAATCATGAGCGCAGGCTATTACTAGCCAGGCATGCATCTGGACGCCGTCGAGATTTTACGCAAGTGTGCCTCATGTCAACGTCACGCTCCTAAGACCCTTTATCCTAAAAACCCTTTGGTTCCAGTAATTGCAGCGTGGCCTTTCCAACAGTGGGGAATCGATCTGGTAGGTCCTTTTCCTGATGCGCCTGGTGCAGTTAAATTTATCATAGTTGCTGTAGATTACTTCACCAAATGGGAAGAAGCCAAGGCCCTAGCATCAACAACCGCAATGGTCATCAGAAAGTTCATCTGGGAACACATTATATGCCGGTCCAGGTTACCATTACGCATCATTACAGACAACGGTACCAACTTTCTTTGGACGATCTACAAAAATGGATGAAAGAAATGCGCATCGAACATAGTTTCGCCTCCGTGGCGCACCCACAGGCAAACGGTCAAGTTGAAAGCGTCAACAAACAGATTGTAGATGGCATTAAAGCAAGGCTGGGAACTGCAAGAAGAGGCTAGGTTGATGAACTCCCAAGTATCCTATAGGCTCACCGCACCATGCCAAAGACTAGCACGGGAGAAACACCATTTAGCCTCGTCTACGGTACAGAAGCCGTGATCCCGGCAGAAATCGGTCTTCCGTCACCCCGCATGTTGGCCATGGAAAAACAAAACAATGAGCAAGAGCGCAGACTCGAATTGGACCTCCTCGAAGAAAGGCGAGAAAATGCAGCCATTAACGAGGCCAAGTACAAGTCAAAATTGGAAAAATATTACAATGCACGAGTGCGCATATGCACTTTCCTCCCGGGAGACTTTGTCCTTAGAGATAAAGAACATCGAACGCAGAACGACCAAGGAAGCTCGCGCCTAAATGGGAGGGGCCTTATGTGATCAACGAGGTCCTGGGAAAAGGAGCATATACCCTGCGCCGACTTGATGGAACAGACGTTCCGCGCACGTGGAATGCGCAATAGCTGCGCAGGTGCTACATGTAATCCTAGCACCCTTCGTACTTGGGCAGCACATTACGCTAACCAACGTACAACACAAGGGTCGCTACTCGCATACGCATCATAATTATTCTATTTAAAAAACAGCTTTGTATCCGCTGGCCTCTACGCTTTATCCTAATCAATGCAAAGTTTTACTCACTGTACGCTTTTATGTTTTATTACAAATACATGCAATTTCTTTTGGTAAGCATAAAAACACTATGGTAATCTAAGGCAAGTCTCATGAACAATTCGCAGTCACAGGTACTGCGCAAGGTCCAGCCCTACGTTCACACATGAGCTTTATACCATCTTTATTTGTCTTACCTAAACAAAGCAATTGTACCAATGCAAATATTGTAACTAAAACATACCATATAGAAAGTTACTTGCGCGACATCACATTAACAAAGTTACTTGCGCAACAGCGTATTAACTGAACAACACAAAAACGGATTTAACATCCTAACAAATTCAAAATGAATGGCAATCTTTACAAAGTCGTATATTCATCCATAAAGTTGTCATCACCTGAGGGCCCCACCACATCTGGAGGCGGACGCTATTACTCTTCCTTAACAACAGCTAAGACAACAGTAGTAATCACCCTCGATGAGGTCGGAACTAGTATCCCAGATAATCTTTGGCGCGTTACAACATACGGAAAACAACTATATAACTTCGCGCTGAACCACCAAGGCGCACAGTCAGTCAACTCCAAAAGTTAAGTTCTTTTATACTCTGCGCTAAACGAACTTGCTACTTCTCAAAAATAAAAAGCGCACACTTCATTTTCTATAGTCCAGTGCTCCACCTACTTGCCATTGGCGCATAGGAGCACCACTGGAATAGGGGGACTTGAAGGGGTATGGTCCCAAAAAACCCTGTGAAGCGCAGAGGACCATACCCTAACTTCATTTCAAAAGCATCTTGAAAAAAACCCTGCGCAACCGCGCATCAATTCTAAACAAGATTTGGGAAAGAATAGTCTTCAATAACCATGCGTCGGAAGAAAACAAAGACAAACACTCAACTAACACCCTTGCGCGGGCTCGCGCAAGGGTACAGTTAGACTTGAAGATATAGTCCTAAACTTCTCCGCGTGACCGAAATCAAGACTTAAACAAAGGAATCTTTTCTGTTACAACAGACAAGACACGTGGCAAAAGCACAAGGGTTTACAGCTGTAGATCTTCTAGAAGGCCTTAAATGCTCATTGTGCATGGCTCCATTCCATTGTAACCGAATGTGACGTGGCACGATCTTGAGCTTTCACCTGAATCACGATGATGGCAACAACTTGAAGAAAGATCTACACAAAGATCACTTTCCACGTGGCATCTCCCTAATCATCGATCAGATCCACGATCCGTGTCCATGGATGTGAAGTTAACGGTTGACGAAAAAGAAAGATAACTACCAACGGAAAATTGCCCTCCGTTAATATCTCCGTTATTCCCTCCAAACTCTGGTTATAAATAGGATATTTCAGGTATGATCTCACAACTTACTCTCACCCCTACTACTTCATCTTTTGAGATCACTGTACTTATTCTCACGCCGGAGGGTGGTCTCGGAGAGAACCCCCATTCTTCCCGTGACGAGTCTAACGGCTTTCTGTTTTGCAGTGTTCTCCGGTAAAGTAATCCTCAACCAATCAGTTAATCGACGAGAAGATTAACCTCTTTTATGCAAAGACAAAACCCGAGATCTAATTGACTCCGGTCAATTTGGATCACTGTATCTTCACCGAGGAAGGGGTAAAATGGTAAGGAATTAATCCTTGCCATAAGATGTCAAAATGAGGTTTAATGTAAAATGGGTTGAACAATTTCGTAAAAGATTTATAAGCCGAAAGCTTATAAGTTAAGAATTTTGTTGATCCGGATAGTGAATGCTGAGTCCATAATGTAGAGGATCAAATTACGATCGCATAGGAAGAAACGGGAGGTTAAACGGATGATCGGATTGAAAGTTATGGTCGTTTTAGTACCAAGGACAAAAATGGAAACAAAACATGCAGCTATGGACCGTAACCTACGGCTTGGGGCCGTAGGCTACGGCGTGAACCTTCTGTCCCGGACTCCCCATACGGACCGTAAGCTACGGCCGGAGGTCCGTAGCTTAAAGCGATGAATTTTAAAATTTTTATTTTTGATTTGTTAGATGATTTTTGTTATTAAATTATCATTAATAAATATATTACTAACATTTAAGACTCTTAAATGTTATTTAGATCTTTAATATGCGGATAATGGATGGGATCAAGCTCGTGCAAGAACCGAACACATATAACGTCAAGCTTCCGCACTTGTTTAGTTGTCTTTGGTTATTCTAAACATTGTTAAATGTTAGAAACATGCTTTGAATACTTTTGAAGTAAAAAATAACTATGAAATTATGTTTGGTGTTTTTGTAATTAGCATTTTTGTATGTAAAATGCAAATTTTTATAAATATTATATGCTTGATTTATTATGGGTCTTACAGACCGACATTGCAATTTAGTAATTTAGTATTTGGTTTATAAATTGGTTGATGTGGAAATCAACATCATACATGGTTAGTTTTAAAACACTATATATAAAATATGTTTAGGTGTTATTAACAAGGAAACTATTATTACGTAATATTCAGATTTTTAATAAACATGAATTATATGCATTTAATAAAAATTTCCAGTACGATAAGCTTCACCTTCTTCACTTTATAGAAAAATGATAAATTAAAAATGATTGAAAGTACACAATATTCATATAAAGTTAACATTATAAGTTTAGAAGAATGATAAACTAAAAACGGTTTAAAATACACAATATTCAAATATAAAGTTAGCATTATAAGTAGAAAGATATATTAACATGGGGAGGTTACATGCTACAAAGCTCATCTAGTGGCTAAAAGGTTTTATCAACAATCCAACAATGATTTTGAATTCTAGGTGTTAATCACACACACTAGACATAGAGGCTTGAAAACGATGCTAATACATGGTTAATAGCTAAATCATGAACTTGATAATTGTAGTATGAAAATCTTGCCCACAAGATGCTCGATATAATGCCTAAGTGATCTTGAAATGTTGAAAATATGAAAGAATCACGTAACTGACAAGTTTGAAAAATTGTGTGTGATATATTGTAATATGAATTCTAAAGGATAAAGTTGATTGAACTCTATAGGCAAATTGGGTGAAGCATCAAGTGGCCAAGCCGAAACGGACACGCTTTTGAAGGAAAAACTTTAAGGTACGTGGCTTATTTGCTTCATTGTATTTTGTTAGATGAGTTTCGTTATTGATATGTGTTGTATGAGGAGCTAACGATTTAAGATACGTTTCGTAAGTTATAAAGTGATGGATTTCACTCAAACTACCAAACGGGTCAAAATAAAGAAAATAAATAGTTGGTTCGTTTATAAGTGATGGATTGTCACGCGAACTAACCAATTGATTGAAAGCGTAAACTGAGAAACGGAAACGCTGAGTTGTAATTGATGAATCTTAGAAAGGGTTAAAACTTAGGGGATATGGATTTCCTTTAAGTAAATAAAAGTAAGGCTCATGCTTGATTTGAATTCATCAAGCAGTACAATAATGCGTATGCAAACCGTGTAACGGGAGCTTAATACGCAAGTTTTAGTAAGCCAGAGGAAGGGGTAAAATGGTAAGGAACTAATCCTTGCCATAAGATGTGAAAATGAGGTTTAATGTAAAACGGGTCGAATAATTTCGTAAAAGATTCATGAGCCGAAAGCTTATAAGTTAAGAATTTTGTTGACCCGGATAGTGGATGTTGAGTCCATAATGTAGAGGATCAAATTACGATCACGTAGAAAGAAACGGGAGGTTAAAGGGATGATCGGATTGAAAGTTATGGCCGATTTAGTACCAAGGACAAAAATGGAAACAAAACATGCAGCTACGGACCGTAACCTACGGCTTGGGGCCGTAGGCTACGACCTGAACCTTCTGTCCTAGACTCCCCATACGGACCGTAAGCTACGGCCGGAGGTCCGTAGCTTAAAGCGATGAATTTTAAAATTTTTATTTTTGCTTTGTTAGATGAGTTTTGTTATTAAATTTTCATTAATCAATATATTACTAACATTTAAGACTCTTAAATGTTATTTAGGTCTTTAATATGCGGATAATGGATGGGATCAAGCTCGTGCAAGAACCGAACCCATATAACGTCAAGCTTCCGCACTTGTTTAGTTGTCTTTGGTTATTCTAAACATTGTTAAATGTTAGAAACATGCTTTGAATACTTTTGAAGTAAAAAATAACTATGAAATTATGTTTGGTGTTTTTGTAATTAGCATTTTTGTATGTAAAATGCAAATTTTTATAAATATTATATGCTTGATTTATTATGGGTCTTACAGACCGTCATTGTTATTTAGTAATTTAGTATTTGGTTTATAAATTGGTTGATGTGGAAATCAATATCATACATGGTTAGTTTTAAAAATCTTATATAAAATATATTTAGGTGTTATTAACAAGGAAACCATTATTACGTAATATTCAAATTTTTAATAAACATGAATTATATGCATTTAATAAAAATTTCCAGTACAATAAGCTTCACCTTCTTCACTTTATAGAAAAATGATAAATTAAAACGATTGAAAGTAGACAATATTCATATAAAGTTAACATTATAAGTTTAGAAGAATGATAAATTAAAAACGGTTTAAAATACACAATATTCAAATATAAAGTTAGCATTATAAGTAGAAAGATATATTAACATGGGGAGGTTACATGCTACAAAGCTCATCTAGTGGCTAAAAGGTTTTATCAGCAATCCAACAATGATTTTGATGAAACCTTCAATCTTTTTGTCAAGTCTATTACCATCCTAGTGGTTCTCTCTCATGTTGTTACAAAGCAATGACCACATCAACAACTTGATGTTCAAAATGTATTCTTACGTGGTGATCTTACAAAGCCAGTCTACCTCAAACAATTACAAGGCTTCCTTGATCCCAAATATCCGGATCAAGTCTATCTGTTACACAATTCGCTTAACGGCCTTAGATAATGTTGGTGCATATTTTGTACGTCTGCCACTGTGCCAATAGTTAGATAGAGCGTGTGTTGAATAGTGTATAGAATAGAGAAAAGTTGGATACGGTAGTGATATTGTCAAGGTCCATCCGGACGGATGGACAATATATTAGTCCATTTGTAAACCCCATCCGGACAGGTTATATTTTGTAATAGTCTATCCAGACGGATGGACATAGGGTCATCTGGACGGATGGACATAGGGTCATCCGGATGAGTGTAGGCGGTTGCCTATAAATAGTGGGTTGGGGTTCCCATTTGGACAAGCTTTGGGGTCTCTGAGGGGACATGCTGTCCAATTGGTCTCATGGTGCTGCAACTTTCAAATATGAATAAGAGACCAGATTATAAGTGACTGCTCGGTGTCGTATCTATCTTCTACTCCTTTCTTAGTCATAATAACGAACCGAACACGTCGTATCGGGACCGAGGCTCCGTCAAACTCGCCGGTTCCTGGATATAGGGTCATCCGGACGGATGGACATAGGGTCATCCGGATGAGTGTAGGCGGTTGCCTATAAATACCCAGGCTCATCAATTTTGGGTCAAACAGGAGTTTTGACGTTAAAACATAGAAAATCATCAAAATAAAGGTCAATTCACGGATGAATTTTGGAATTGAAGACGTCAATTTGTTCGGAATTGATTCGCCCACAATCCTGTGAAGTTTCATCATGAAATTCACACAAATAAAGATTCTGGATCGAAAAAACGTGATTTGGAGTGTTCTTGAGCTGTTAGAACATAATCACTCGGATGACCATTCGAGCGGATGATCATCAGAACGGATGATCATCCGAACCGTTTCACAATCATGGTCTTGAATGATCAGTTGTTCTTCACTCGAATGATCATCCGATCGGATGGCCATCCGAATCACAACACAATCTTTCACATTTTGCCATACGATCAGATGACTATCCAAACGGATGATCATCCGGGCGAATGGTCATTCGGACCATATAGTCATTCGATCGGATGAACTAATGCCTAAAAAAAAAATAAAAAAAGCATTTTTTGATCGCAACGACGAGGAGAGTCTCCAGAAAAAAAATTGGTGATTGAAAACTTTTTTTGGGTTTTTAACGACCAAGCTGGGTTGTTCGGGGACACCGTCGGGGGGCTTCAGTGAACAAATTTGATGATGCGATCACGGATTGTGGAAATTAGTGGGGTAGTCATGATACTGGTACAAAATGTTTATCATTCAGGTTATCTGACTATTTATGGGCCAAAACGTAAAATCTGCAATGATGAAAAACTGACGTTTTGAGAAAAAATGTCATATTTTCGGCATAGTCGACTTTTTCACAGATAAAAGAGGACTGAATTGCTCTGTTTGAGGGGGAATTTAGTGATAGAGACGTCAGAATTTGCAAAAATGAGGGGGAATAAATTTTTTTAGATGTTCCAGCATTTTTGAAATTCATGACGCTGCAACAGTATTCGGGTGGTTCTGACTTCAGGATTGTCTAGAGATGCATAGGACCTGGATTCGTGATTTCTTGATCATAGGAAGTTCAGTCTCTACAGATCAGGGTCAGATTGATGTCTTAGGGTTTGAGTCTCGGGTCTTCGTCAAGCCGGTTAGCAGGATTAGTATCAGGAGATACAAATAGTATTGTGGATACTTATAAGATATCACAGAAGTGTGAAAGTCTAAAGTGTCAGAATGGTTAATCTTCGAGCAGATGAATTGTTTTTCGGACTAATCGCCGGGGAATGATGATGTTTGTTGGTTAAGTTGCTGCCAAAACTAGCGGAGAAGACTATACATCTGTTATCGTGACTGAAGAGGAAGAATGTGAGTCTGATCGTGAACGAATGTTTCTGAGATCTGAATGTGTTACCAGATGGTTCATCGGATTGTTCGGGAATGTGAATCTGATCGTGGGTGAAAGCTTCTGAGATCAAGATGATCCGAGGTGTTGATATCTGCTTGTGGACAATAGCATCGGAGATCTGAGAGTGATCGTGGATGATAGCTTCTGAGATCGAGATTATCCGAGGAGATGAATCTGATTGTGGATGAATGCTTCAGAGATCGGATTACATTACCAGATGATTTGTTTTCCGATGAAGATTTGTTGATTGTGGAGAATACCGTTTACACGGATCTGTCATTCTTACGGTGCGTTAACGTTGATCACGGTAAATGGGATATCAGATCTTCAGGGGGAGTCAAGGATTTGAAGTTAACCAGTGGGGTATTTGAAGTTTCTATCAATTGCCGGTTGAGTTTTTGTACATTCTTAGATCAAGCAAGCGGAATGCGAGATCGTGGTGCTGACATGTCATATAAAAAACTAAGCTCGGATGCGGTTAAAGCTGAAACAGAGATTACTGTACTAATTGGTTTCAAGTTGGTGATTGTTCATGAAGGTTGCAGTTTAGCAAATCAGAGGAGAGTCATGAACTGTGCAAAAGACCAGAAGATTCATTTTAGGGGGAATTTGTGCTTTACTCTGTCAAAGCAAACCCGAATCATCAATCGAGGGGGAATCTATTGAAGATTTCAAGATACCTGATTGAAGTTGCAGAAAAGTTGAAGATTGCAGAATATTCAAACACGACTCAAGGTTCTCAAAGTGTTAGAGACAATTCGACAGTGACAGCCGAGGGGGAATCTGTTGGTGCATATTTTGTACGTCTGCCACTGTGCGAATAGTTAGAATAGAGAAAAGTTGGACACGGTAGTGATATTGTCAAGGTCCATCCGGACGGATGGGCATGTCCATCCAGACGGATGGACAATATATTAGTCCATTTGTAAACCCCATCCGGACAGGTTATATTTTGTAATAGTCCATCCGGATGGATGACCATCCGGACGGATGGACATAGGGTCATACGGATGAGTGTAGGCGGTTGCCTATAAATAGTGGGTTGGGGTTCCCATTTGGACAAGCTTTGGGGTCTCTGAGGGAAAATGTTGTCCAACTGGTCTCATGGTGCTGTAACTTTCAGATATGAATAAGAGACCAAATTATAAGTGACTGCTCGGTGTCGTATCTATCTTCTACTCCTTTCTTAGTCATAATAACGAACCGACACGTCGTATCGGGACCGAGGCTCCGTCAAACTCGCCGGTTCCTGGATTAGCAGATAAGCTCTACGAGATTGGTTTCATCGTTCTCCACAGGCTCTTTAATCTTTGGGGGTTCATGGTTCAAAAACCGATCATTGCCTCTTCTCCTACAAAAAATGAGATAAGTCTTATATACATTATTGTTTATGTGGACGAGGCTGTCACTGGTAACAACACCACTACTATCAATCACGTCATACATTGGCTCACCAAAAACTTTGTTGTGAAAGATATTGGCACACTTGACGACATTATGGGGATTAAACTTGTTACCCCATGCAAGAATATTTTTCTTTCACAAAAGAAGTATATCTCTTAGTTCCTTCAATGAACAGGTTTTGCTAACTGTAAACCAATATCATTTCATATGAGCACCTGAGAGTCCTTTGTCTCTTGGTGATAGTTCTCTTATAGCGGATCCAATCAAATATCGTGAACTAGTTGAGGTTCTTTAGTATGTCACCTTATCCAGACGTGACATCACCTTTGCCAATAAATGCTCATATTAATGGCATGCTGCCAAATACATCATCGGATAGTTAGAATGCATAATTGGTCATGGGTTACTTACTCGTCACAAATCGAGTTCCTATCTTCAAGCTTACATAGATGTTTAATGGTAGAGATCCTCTTCCCTTTGTGCTTTCTCTGGTGCTAACTATGTTGGTTGTCTTGACGACCCTCGATCAATGAGGGATTAGCCATATATATATAGGTTTCAACCTTATCCGCGGGATCACACAAAAACAAGAAAAAAAATCGCAGTCATCTACCAAATCAGAATACAAGGCCCTAGCGGATACGGTTGCTGAATTAACTTGGTTAAAGGCTTTATTGAAGGAACTTGGGCTTGATACAACTTTTGCTCAGACTCTCTAGTGTGATAATTTTAGAGCTATCTTGGTGCTAATCTAGTCTTTTACGCATGAACAAATTACGTTAAGTAGATTTTCATTTTGTTCAAGAAAATGTTGCACGCTCTAGGAAAATTACGTGTGCAATTTATATCTAGCGGAGAACAAATCACACACATCTTCAAAAAGTTGTTATCAACACAAAGATTTATGTTTTTACGTTCCAAGCTACACATTGGTTCCCTGCCTTAGCTTGCGGGAAAATACTAGATACAATGTAATTACTCATAGTGTAGGGTGTTTTATATAAAATGACTAGATTATATTTAAACCTTTGTACAAACCCTAACTGTTATACAATCAATACAATTCATAAATATTCTCTGATTACATCTTTGATTGGTAGTGAGTGTGTTGTACGTCTCGTCTCCTTCTTAATTTTCTTGGTTCACCCTTGAATCACCGAACCACGGTTCTTCGCTCGACATGCCTCTTGGTTCGATCCACATAAGTTTTTGAACCTTAATTAAACTCAGTCTTCTAGCAGCTCCACACAAGTTTCTTTGCCTTCGCGTAGGGGCGGATCTACCTAGTGGTCAGGGGTTGCCCAGGATACCCCTCAACTTTCTTAGTGAAGTGTAATTTTTTTTTCGAATCTCCGTTTTATTTATAATGGATACCTATAAGTAAACGTTAGGATACCCCTAAAGACAGGTGAAAATAAGATGAAATGAAATTTTCCAGTGGACGTAAATGAAAATTCCGGCCACAAAAAGTTGCAGCGGCACTTTTTAAAAAGGGAAAATTACCAAAATATCAGTTGACCAAAACATTTTTAAAAAATGTCACCCTCCTGCGTCGGTGGAGAGGCGCATCAAGCTTGGGATGCGTCTTTCAAGCACGGGAAGCGTCTGTGAGCGAAACCCAATAAAAAATGGACACATGGTCACGGGACGCGTCCTTGGAGTGAGGCATGATGCACAGGATGCGTCAGGCTAGTTTCTGAAGCGTCCGGTGTGTTTTCCAGCGAGTTGCAGGTTTTCGGCAAGTTTTCCGGCGAGTTCTCATTGCTTATTATCTCTTTTCTGTAAGACACCAATCAAGTTCATAATATCACACATGAATTTGGCCCCAAATAGATCCCAACAGATCTTGAAGATGACGGACACCTTGTCTCTTAAGAAGATGACGAACTCAATAGATCTTGAATATCTTTATATTCATTATCAAAGAACGAATTCAAGAAATCAGTACCAAATTCCTAGAAACCAAAACCTATATTTTATGTTGAACTCGCCGGAAACCTGCAACTCGCAGGAAACACAAACCGGACGCTTCAGAATCTAGCCGGACGCATCCCGTGCATCATGCCTCATTCCAAGGACGCATCCCGTGGCCACGTGTCCATTTTTTATTGGGTTTCGCTCACAGACGCATCCCGTGCTTGAAAGACGCATCCCCAGCTTGATGCGCCTCTCCACCGACGTAGGAGGGTGACAAATTTGAAAAGTGGTTTGATCAACCGACATTTTCGTAATTTTCCCTTTTAAAAAGTTGAAGAAGATGAACCTGTATTTAGCTTGAACAATGTGAAAGATGAATAAAAATGGCAAAAAACAACACCTCTGTTAGTGTCAGTAAGTCACAATTAGAGTCAAACTCCCTTTTATCTAATTTACTTTATTTAAAATTAGAGTCAAAGTCCCTTTTATCCAATTTACTTTATTTACTTCATTGTAAATATTTCTTGTTTGTTTTCTTTAGTTTTTTACTTTGTTTGTTTATTCTTTAAATAAGTTTAGATTTACTTACTAATAAGTTTTTGGTGGTTTTTTTGTTGTTGAATATATATGTATTACAAACTAAATAATATATGTAAAACTTTTAAATAATATTTAAAGTTTTATATAAGTTTATTTGTTAACGTTCTCCGGTGTGTGGCACACCGGTTATTAGAGAGTGACAGTATATTATAAATTATGTATCAAGAAAGGTTGATGAACAATTTTTCTTTTAAAAATAGTTTTACAATACACATATCAATATCTAAGTAATACATAATTTCAATTATATCTTGTCTTAAAATATTATCATATTACAATCTTGAAATCCTATTACGAATTATTTCATATTTTTTTTAATCAACTCATGTAATACACTATTCTATAACCTAATAATTATATATATACACACACTAGCCGTACAGTGCCCCTAGGGGCTTTCGAATTCTTGGGAATGACACTCAGTAAAAGAAAAATGTTAAGGGCCCCTTTTATTATCTTGTCTTAAAATATTATCATGTTACAATTTTGAAATCTTATTACGAAATATTTCATATTTTTTATTCAACTCCTGTAATACACGATTCTGTAACCTAATAATTATATATATACACACACTAGCCGTACAATGCCCCTATGGGCTTTCGAATTCTTGGAAATGACCCTTAGTAAAAGAATTTTTTTAAAGGCCCCCTTTATGAGCTGCACAAGACTCATAAGAGCTCTCGAATTCTTAGGAAGAGCCTTAGATTAAAGAAAAATAGGATACCCCTGAATTTTTTTTCTAGTTCAGCTACTTCCTTCACGTATTCTTGATCACATGCACAACTCCACACAATATTTTTCTAATACCTTCACGTAGCTCCACACATGATGCTTTGCACCACACAGGTTGATATACATTACACAATTTGGCCACTTTGGCTTCTTGCTAGATCGTTCTCTCCTTCGTTACACATAAGATTGATTGAATTAACCGCGCATTCACATAAAATGTAGCATATCTCTAGTCTTCGATTTCTCAGAGTGGATAGTCGTACTGCAAAGGTTGCGCTTTGGGTGAGTTCTCTCCGTCGTTCCACACAAGATTGATTGAATTAACCGCGCCTTCACATAAAATGTAGCATATCTCTAGTCTTTGATTTCTCAGAGTGGATAGTCATACTGCAAAGGTTGCGCTTTGGGTGATTTTCTTAATTCCACATGATCACAGTTACGCAGACGTGATCCAACTCTTTAATGGGTTTGATTGTCCCACATGGCTTGATCTTCAGTCTTCTATGGTTCGTATTAAGCTTCACCAGTCAGACCCACAAACCGCTACTTCAACGCACAAATCTTGAGCAACCTGTTCGACTCCTTTACTTTATTAATATCAAACAAAAGAAATACACACCAAAACCAACTAGTTTAATACCCGTCCGGTGGACGGGTTACGCTAACAGCGTAACAAACAAAGATAATCTATATTCAGGCTGTTTGGGATTGGTTCTCATTATCTTCTTTTCTCCTTTTTGAAAAAGTCACAACAACCTAACTTTTCCTTTTTAAACCATAAAAACTCTTTCTCAACACATGAAAAAAAATTGTTCCGACCTTTAGTATCCAATGAACTTGTTGACTCCCATTTCCTACAATCAGAGATATCGAAAATTGTGAACATAACTAACAATTAAGAGATATCTAAAATTGTAAACATAACTAACACTCAAGTTGTACGACAAACCAAATAATTCATGGCTTATTACCTCCCGAGTAAAATCACAAAGGGCGTCCAATCGAAGAGCTCTTGTAGTCTTGATCTTGAATTCTTGTGCATAATAGCTTCAACCAATACAGATCAAACATCAGCCATAAGTACATATACATAAATAGAAAACTATAGTGCATATCCAAAACAATTTTCATAACTAAAATATATTCTTAGGGAGTAGGAAGTTAGTACATGTCATCACGAAGGTATACATGAGAAACATAAATAATAACTGCCATTAAAACTAAGCAATAATTATAAGGTGTAAATAACGATTTTGGCCCTGTGGTTATATCATTTTTACCCTTTTAGCCCAAAAAGGAATCTCTTAACATTTGAGCCCCGAACGTCTTTTTTTTTTCTAACCCTTTTAGCCCCTAACACTAACCCCATCCATTTACTTTTAGGGGCCAAAAGGGTTAGAAAAAAAAAAAGACATTGGAGGCCAAAAGGGTTAGAAAAAAATGTTAGGGACTCAGATATTAAAAGATTCCTTTTTGGGTTAAAATGGTAAAAATGATATAAGCACAGGGGTCAAAATCGTAATTTACTCCATAAGGAAAAAGAACACATAATTTGAGTTTTACTCAATTACTTTATGTAGGAGAGATAGGGATGTTCAAAAAAATCCGAATCCGAAACCGAATCCGAAATATCCGAAAATCCGTATCCGAAATATCCGAATTTTCGGATATCCAAAAATCGGATAATCCGAAAATTCGGATTCGGATTCGGATAGTGATTTTGAGAATTTTCGGATAATCGGATTATCCGAAATATCCGAAAATTTAATTTTTATTTTTTCGGATATCTGAATATCCGAAAATATCCGAAGTATCCGAAAAATATCCGAAATATCCGAAAAAATATCCGAAATATCCGAAAAATATCCGAAGTATTCGAAAAATATCCGAAATATCCGAAAAAATATTCGAAATAACCGAAATTTATATTCGGATATCCGAAACTATCCGAAAAATCTGGTTCCAAATATTAAAAAATAATAAAAAAATAAAAATTAAATAAAAAATTGGATATTTGGATATCCGATTAGATATCCGAACTTCGGATATCCGAAATTTCGGATTCGGGTTCGGATGTCAATATTTCACTATCTGAAATTTCGGATATCCGAAAACCGGATTATCCGATCTTGAACACCCCTAAGGAGAGAAAACATATCAGGTTGGGCCAGCCCATCAAACGTTTTGGTTCAGTTTTTTGTGAACTTTTGTATATAATCAATGTGTATAATATGATTACAAAACTACTTAATCAAAATAGACACAAAATTTTTATTATTAACAATTTAAGACAAGCATTTTAATGCATTGAAGAAGACTTTTGACCCATTCAGCCAATTTTATTTTTAGCTAAAACTTTACTTGTTGACCAACGACCCAAACTAAACTGTTTCCTCACAAATGGGTTAAAATTGCCATTTTACTTGTAAACTAAATAAATATGAACTTGATAAGAATCATCATAAAAGGTGCTACAAAAAAAGATGTTTTTTGGGTATACCTGACCACTGGACGTGCTACTTGCCTTTAGTATTGTTTTAGTGACTCATAATTAGCTTTCAACTTCATGTATCCCTAATAGCTGCTTTGCTAGACGATAAAAAATAAATAAACTCATTAAAAGGTGACTATCATTTATGTAATTAATAATACATCAACAAGAAGAAATAAGAATGTGAAAGGATCGCAAATTATACCTCGGCTTCATAGGCAGATCAGTTGACTTCCATTGATGTACATGTGCAGTTCTGATAACTTTAAATCATCTTGAGCATACCCAGCCAAACACACCGCTAAAGGGCATTTGAATAGGTCTTTATCAATTCAGAATCCGAAATTTGTCTTACACCAGACCAGTTTTTCCCATTATGATCTCTAGTAACATAATTTAATGTCCCATCCCTTTAAGTTACCGAAACAGTTTTTTTAAACATGTGGATACTCATACTTCATTCTATTGTTACTAGTTAGGAAACCATATGATAGATTCATTAAAAATAGAGAAACTCATCAGTTCAAGTTTGATTAAAGAGCATACCACCCAAGTCAGTGAACAACAAAAGAGAAGTCTTAAAGTATCTGCTTGAACGCCTCATATATTGAATATCGAGTTTCACGAGAATCAGAGAAACTTTATAGATAACAATTAAAAAACTCATCATTATCTTATAGAAACGCATCAGATCAGTTCTTTTGTGATAGACGAGTTACATACTAAACTATTTCATCTAAATATCATACAAGATCCTTTTCAAATATATGATATATACAGCAAAATAAAAAAATTGAAAAGAGATATGAAAACTACCCGAAGTAGGTTCCCATATGTCCTATGTTATATGAAGCTGGACCGTTGTATGAAGAGGTATGATGGCCAGTCTCTTTCATGTACCTACACATTCATATACATGAGAGCATATCAGTAACCTAAGTCTGAGGTATTATATCTGCTCTTTGCATACTAAAAAACATTGGGAACCCCTTCAATTTGCATACCTTGAGAAGCTTTCGCTGTTGGATTTATATGTACGGGTTCGATAAGTCAACGCTGCTGACCGAGCTATGACCCGTAAGAGTTACACCTTGGGCAACGAACATTAAATCCACTTAACTTGGTTAACTGGTGACCACGAACAATTAACGGAGCGAAATATATAATTATCTAGAATAATTATAAATCCACGAAAAACGGGATTTATTATTTATACGGGTTATAAATAATATAATGTTTAATTACTTATTTAATTAAACTTTGTTTTTCGGGCTTCGTATCGCGTCTGGGCTTGAACTTATTATATTGGGCTTTGGGGCCTAAGAGATAATTAGGGATGTTAACCTAAATATATTACTATATATTTTGTTAATCATCCTTAATGTTGATGATAGTCTTCTGCCGTAAGACATAAAAGGAATACTTTTGTGAGATCATCATATAATAAGAAGCACAGCAAAAGAAAGGAAGTCTTTTTGGTTTTTGTGATACAATCACAGTAGGAAAACACAGCAGCCACTTCTAAAGAAAGTGCCGCCCAATTTTTCCTTTCCTTTGTATTGTGACGACCGGCAAGCTAAAGCCACCGCCGCTCGGTTCGTGTTCGTGTCTAGCACTCGTTCATTGTACCTCGGTGTCTCACACGGTTAATTATTAACCACAAGGGTATAATTTTTCTCATCGGTAGATTAATTATTTTATGTATCGTATTTGCATGTTTGTAACCATAATCCTGTTCGGTTCACTTTTGGTGTCGATTTTTATATTTATTCCGCTGCGTGTTTTTATTAATTATGTATTTAGTTAATAAAATATATCAAACCTGTTTTGATAAAAAGTAAAATTGATACCACTGAATCCCAACAGTGGTATCAGAGCCACGCTTACAACATGCAAATCGGAACCGATCCTTTTAACCGGTTATAGATCTCAAACTTTAACTTGTTTAAAGTTTCAGATCTAAATATTTTTTTTGGGCAAGAAGTTATTTGGTCAAAAGTTTTATTTATTTTTATTTGACCAAAAGATTGCTCACTTTAATATAATTGTGTTGAATATGTAAATTGGCCGACCTTGTACTTGTATTTTTGTCTTGTTTTGTTTTTTGTTTTTTGGTTTTTGGCCCACTTTGTGGCTCAAAGTTGTAATAGATTAGGGTTTCAAATTTTTTTTTTATTATAATGTTGAAGACCCGAAGACAAAACTGAAGACATTACAGGAATCAAGGAGGTGCTAAAGACAACTAGATGCACTAGGTCCATCCTTGTGGTTATTTGTTACCCTGTGACCCAGTTTGGTCTTGCTATTTGGCTCTAGCAAGATCCAACAAAATGGCCTAAAGATTTACATATTTATTCTTTTTCTATTATGGTTGCTTTTATCATATAAGGTGTTATATAACATACCAACCTAATACCAAACATTTAAAAGGTGTTTTAAAATGTTCACAATCAATTATAACAAGTTCTAAATTGATTTTTACAACTTATAAATATTTGTTATAAATAAATAGTTTATTTTAAAATAAATAATAACCATTAGAGTTTTTGAAATTTAACAAGTTTTAACTTTCTAAAACTTATAACTTAATAGTTTTAAAACTATTAACTTTTATATGGTTATACAAGTCGCGACAAACTTAGTTTTAATAGGTTATTTAAAATTAAGTGTCCTGAGAGATGAAATGGTTCATCAAGATGTCACGACTAAATATGTACTAAAATTGGCTCTTACAACCCTATTTGGTAAATATTAAATTAACCCATAATTAAAATCAATAGTCTATGCCATCCTATAACAAGCTACACTTGGAAGGTAAAAGCGAACCATCAGTGTTTTGAGCCACAGCACCACCCTTGATGTCTAGCATATCCGTCAAAGGTGCAAGGGTTCCGTTGACACATCCGGCCATTCCACAAGTACCTCTTTTAGGACGACTATTACTTTTTCTTTTCTCACCACATGCTCCAGCTATCTCGAAAGTAAAAAGTCGGCATAGATGAGGCTAAATGTATCAATGCATAGACAAGAGTTGTCTTAGCGGCCTCATACTCGAGAGTTGTGCAATTCTCACAATTGACACTCGTTGTCAGTCTGCCTAGTCACTTACTAGAGTGCATGCCACAACTGCCTTTACTACTGACATAGCCAGATTCTCATTCCTTGTTCTAATTACTGTAATGGGTCATTAATTAAATAAGGAAATATACATCAAAAATACTAATTAAAATCTCTTTGCTTATGTAACAGATGTCTAATGAAAGCAACTCCTTCGTCCTCAAGTCTATACTTGAAAAGGAAAAACTGAATAACACCAACTTTCTCGAATGGCACCGCAATCTGAGAATAGTTCTCAAGATGACGAAAAAGCTATATATCTTAGATGGCCCAGTCCCTACCGAGCCTGAAAGTAACACTACTGCTGCTCGTAAGGCACTGGAAAAACATAACGAGGATGCCGTTGAGGTAGTCTGCCTTATGCAAGCCACCATGTCTCCTGAACTTCAGAAGAACATGGAAGATAAAGATGCTTATGACATGATCCAACAACTGAAAGACATGTTTCAAAAACAATCCCAACAGGAGCGATATGACACCATGAAGCAGCTCATAAGCTGTAAAATGCAAGAAGGATCGTGTGTCAGTACTCATGTGCTTAAGATGAAAGAGTACATTGACAAGATGAACAAACTTGGTTATCCCCTGCAAGATGAAATGGCAGCGGACTTCATCTTGAACTCTCTCCCTAGCTCGTATGACCAGTTCATTATGAACTATAATATGAATGCTTGAGTGAAGACTGTGCCTGAGCTACATGGTATGCTCAAAAAGGCCGAGATGAACATTCCACATAAAACCAACCAAGTTCTGATGGTCAAGTCTGGTGGTGTTAAGAAGCCCAACAACAAGAAAAGGGCTCATAACAGCAAAGGCAAGAAAATGGCTATTGTTGCTGCCAAATCTGCCACCAACAACAAGCAAGTTGCTAAACCACCCACTCCCCAGGAGCGTCAGTGCTTTGAATGCAACCAAATTGGGCACTGGAAAAGGAACTGCCCACAGTATCTAGCCAAGCTGAAGGCGAACAAGGCCAATAACATTGGCACTTCTTCAGGTATTCTCATTTATGTTATTGAACTTTTTACTGTCTCTAGCAACACATGGGTATTTGATATCGGGTGTGGTTACCACATCACGAATGTTTTGCAGGAGCCTGAAAAGTGGAGGAAGCTGAAACAAGGCGACATGGAACTCATCGTTGGTGATGGGAAAAGAGTGCCCGTTCTTGCAACCGGCACATTTCATTTTTCATGTCCTTCTGGCCTTGTAGTTAATTTAAACAATTGTTTGTTTGCACCTACTATAACCAGAAACATTATTTCGGTTTCCCTTTTGTTTGAATAAGGTTTCAAGTACGTTTTTAATGGTATTTCTATTTCTGCTTACTTGAATGATGTCTTTTATTTTGAGGCTAAACCTCGAAATGGTATTTATGAGATTGATGTTCAAACATGTAATAACATATATCATCTTTCTAAGCGTAACAAAGCTGGTATTAATGAAACCTTTCTATGGCATTGTAGACTTGGCCACATAAGTAAGGCACGCATAAAATGGCTCCAATCCGAGAGATTCTTGAATCCACTGGGCGGGACTCCTTTAATGATTGCGGATCTTGCTTAGCTGGCAAACTCACAAAGCGTCCCTTCACTGGTGTTGGCGAACGGGCCAATGGTCTGCTAGGACTCATTCACACTGATGTATGTGGCCCTTTCAGAACCATGAAAGATACTTCGTTACTTTCATCGACGATTATAGTCGGTATGCTTATATCTATCTTATGAAGCATAAGCATGAAACTTTTGAAAATTTCAAAGAGTTTCAAAACTGTAACACCCCAAAACTCGAATGTTAGATTCACTATATGTTTCCATAGGGTATAACATGAAATACAATAATTAGACTATTTAAACCTAGTTAAAATATTTAGCCAAAATAAATAAAGAATGAATGTTGGGGCAAGAAGAATGAATGGCAAACTTAAGGGACCATAGTTGTAAAAAGGAGAACTTGATTTATAAAACAAAAATATTAGACACAACACACACATAGTGTGTGTGTGTGTGTGTTTGTGCGTACGGCAGGAGGGGAAGACAAGGGTGAAACCCTAGTTCAAGTTCAATCCACCAAATTGAAGCTCAATTCAAGATCCTATTTGATGCATGAACCCGATTTCTTGAGGATCTCGTACTCGTAAACATGTGGTAAGTTGTATATATTGAATTGGTGTTCTTGTATGAAATGGGTTTATGTTTAATCCATGAATTAGTATGAAATTTAGTATGAATACGTATTAGAATCATCATATGGAACACGGGTTATGTAAGATTATGAGTAATTTGATGTTTGATGTGGTAAATAATCATAGGATTTGAATGTTACCACTCACTAGGTGATTTGAAACTCATGAGGATGAGTTTAAGTTGATTTAAAACTGATGCACATAAGGTATTCGATGAAATGTCTAGGTGAAGTTAGAATGTGAGATATTTCGAAAGATTTGGTGAAAATTAAATCTGTCCAGAAAGTTACAGCCGACTTTAATCGGCTATAACTGGAACAAATATTATAAAAATCCGATGTTTATTGAGTTTTTGATGAACTCCCAGGAAAACCTTTCAAACCCAACTGGAATTGCATTTTTCGACGAAAAATGAACGTTTTATGAATTTTTCCGTATCGAAGGTTCAGGCTGCGTTTTCTGGCAGAATTTGCAGCCCATTACGAATGCCATAACTCAATTTAGGAATAGAGTTATGATCTCAAATTTTTACTGTAGGTAGCTTCAGGAGGTTATCAAAATCTTCAACTGGAATTATGTCAATCGGATAACCGAGGATGTTTAGATGAATTTTTCTGTGGGTTGCAGTCAGAAAGTGACGAATCTGATTGCTGCATAGTAAATGATTTTTTATAAATTTTTGGTAGAGAGTTAGACTCTAAAATTTAACACAAGGATAACCCCTCCGAGGGGCACGTCACATAAAAAGATTGTAGTTTTTGCAAGCTCGTAAGTACAGTAAACGGACGTCCCAAAATAGCCTATTTTCAATGAAATGAGCTATACATGTTAGTGAATGATTGATTAATGAAAGTAATGTAACTAAGTGATTATATGGTTGAATGAGTATTCTATTATGAGTTTACCATATGCTTGTTAAATTGCCTAATGAAAGCCGAATGTGAAATGTAAATTGATATGATCGTTCATATGTATAATTTTGTATGCTAACAAGAATGTGGATGAAATGAAATGGAAGTATAGGGATCATGTCAACATGGATGGAAGCATGAAGGACTAACGGGTCAAGAGGACATGAGGAAGTGAACGCAAATACGGATGTGTAAGGTAAGTAAATTCCCGGACTCCCTCTTTAGTAGTAAAGAGATTATTTGCATGATAATTATTAGTAGTTGTGTCGAAACATGAATTTGATGATGATATCATGTATTAGTATTAAGTGAGTGATTTTACGGAATCACTTCTTAGTTTATTAAAGTAAGGTTATGTGTTAGTTATTTAAGTATGATATTGGAGTTTAGAAAGGTTTGGGTATGTAGATGTGAAGGTTTCCACTAAGTCGACCAAACGGGTCAAAATGAGAGTTAACTCGTTACGGTACGATATGCATAAGTTATGACGAATGTATTATAACCGGGTAATGGATTGAATTTCTTACAAATGCGCTAACTGAGAAACGGAGACACGGGTTAATGGTCAAAAGGCCTAGTTTTGAGTTTAAATAAGAGAGTTGTTTAATAAAAACATGAACGGGTCGAATAAATGCGCATAAGTCATGTAACGTTAATGAAACTCGTAAAGATTGAGGACCTGGGGTAAAGATTGTTAGCCAATAATGTAAGGTTATGTTTTTCGGACAATAGGAACAAGTCTCGAGTGAATTGGTTGAGAAATGTTCGAGTTATGTATGTAGTAGTAACAAAAATGAAGGCTGAACTGGGCACCACCGTAGCTTACGGCGGAGGCTGTCGCGCCCCGCGAGAAAGGTAGCCAAGGCTCTCACGGCCCGCGAGAGACCTTGTTGCTGGCAAATGGGTTGATTTTGCTTGTTTTGGTTATGGAACATGTTTTCTATGGTTTTCAAAGCCTCATATTTATTGTTTAAGTTGTTTTTGAATGTATGAGAATGTTATGGGTCTCCGGTTAGTATTAGAATGGATTTACTTTTGTGTTAGCAAAGGAAACCCATAGGTAAACGTGTCTAGAAATGAATAAGCATGTATGTTATTATGCATAGAACTTATATTATGAATAGTTGGGAATGTGTCTTGTTTAAGCGAGTATATAAGAACAAGAAAATAGCAAGCGAGAGCTCGTAGTCGTGTATGCACGAATATAGGTATATATGATTGTATGTTCGTATGTAGTAACGTATGCCTGTGCGAAGGAGGGTTGCTATGAATATACGTGGGAATGGTTTCAATACTTTGAGTATTGACAATTACTAACGATGTACCTTGAGATTGGAATGTAATGCAGGTATGAGGTTCTCGGATTCATGAGGAATTGAAGCCGATCTTGGATAAGGAGTTTAAGAGGATGATTGAATGATTCCAGATTTATATTGTGAAATGTTATACAATTTTCAATCATATAGAATAATGTTGTATGGTGGTGTCATTGGCTAACGGTTAAGTTGTTTATGATGTCCACAGGAACCACACGGATTTCCTCTTTCGCTAGTGAAGATAAGCGGACACAGATCGAGTCAAAAAGCAAGGATTGTACGGAAAGAATGGTCACCTAGTTTGAATTATGTAACGCTTGTAGTGTTATTTAAATGTGAACCGTGTTTAATTCCTTCTAGTAAAAGTTTGACATTTTTGTAACTGAGCCTTCTCGTAAGTAATGCAATTAATAAAGAAAGAAATCTTAAAGCTCGTAATTTCCGCTGCGTCGTTTTGAGGTTAAACATGTTAGGGCGTTACAAGTTGATATCAGAGCCCTGGTTTGAGAGAAATCAAGTACGATGAGGTAAGTACTTGAACTCAAACCCGTGAGCTCTTGTGACAATGAACCCGTACAATCCAAGACTCGATCAAGATCTAAAGGTAGAAGCGAATGTAAGTACGTACTTGAGTATGCATATAAAGAAAACTAACAATATGTTATGTGTAAGGTAAACATGATTGTTTGGAGAGGATGATCCGCGAATGCGGTCTAGGACCGACACCAAGGCATGTAATAAGACAAATTGAACCCAGGTATGTAAATTCAATATGTGGGTACGTGTAATGGTAAAATTTATTAAGGGAATGAAAATTTTAAATGAAAGATAATGATGGTATAGTAATGAATCTTTGAAAATGTTACCTATACCGAAACCTAATTCTTCGGGCATAAGGCGATGATTACATGAAGGCACGAAACTAGTATGTGGATTGCATACCTAGCCAGTACGCAAGAAACATATGACATTCGTGAGACCGTGATAATTGTTGCAGGTATGTCCGGAATGATTGGTACTAGGTAGACATGTAGGTGAAAGGAGTAGTAAGACTCTCAAGAAATTGAGAGTACTAAATACGAAAGAAAAGTATGAAAAATATGTTTAAATCCGTGAGACGGATTCAAAACATAGAAGCAATGAAAAATGTGAATGATATGTTTGAATCCGTGAAACGGATTCAAAACATAGAAGGAATGAAAGATAGGAATGATATGTTTGAATCCGCGGGACGGATTCAAAAACATAGAAGAAATGAAGGGTATGAATAATATGTTTGAATCTGCGAGACGGATTCAAAACATAGAAAGTTATGAAAAGTAGAATGAAAAGTTTGAATTCATAAGTAAGTACAGATCAAACAAGTAATAATGAATGATAAGAATGAAATGTCCGAATTCGTAAGTAAGTACACGACAGGTATGTATAAAATATTATACTCTTAATAGGAGCTTATGGCTCGACTAGAGAGGGATGTGACAGAAAACAATAACTGATACATATATGTAAGGAGGTAATTACAAATTTGACTTCCGAAAAGTCAAACGGAGTAAAGTAAAAAGAAATCTAATAAGGCAAGTGATGAAAAAAAATAGAAAGAAAGTTTTTGGGCCCTTAAATAAGTGAGTATAACCGTTGAAAACGGTTGATGTAGCAAAATTTAGTTGAAATAAAGAAACTTTGAAACAAGTTACGTGTTAGACATATTACTAAATGACTCTTGATGGTCAAAATGAATGACGGGTTATGACCCGGACAATAACTTAAGAGTGGACGGGAAGGGTAGGTTTTAACAAGGATACTGAAATAATGTAATGAAGTCTTACAAGTATGCATGAATGGAAAAGAAGTACGAACGTGTACTTCGAAATGCGTAAATATAATAAGAAAGAAGTGGCAGTTTGACTTTGAAATAAGCTAAAGAATTGTGAAAGAATGATTATGTATTGACCCATCGTGAACGGGTCAAACAACGAAACTGATATGTTAAGAAATGGTCACGTATTGACTTATTTTGAACGGGTCAAACGCACTAGTGTTTTAAAAAGAATCAAGAAAGGATTAATATGTAAATAAGGTGATGTAATAAACGTCACATCTGAATGAAACTGAATGAAATGTGTAAATCCCTGATTTTATAATGAGAGTGGCAGAAATCATGACGAGATAAACCTATCAAGGTCGGCAAAGGAATGCTCATGAGCGGAAACTCATCACACGGATGAACGAGGTCTATCCAAAGATGGAATGAATTGTAATGAAGAGGGCCGGTCTGTTTTTGCGGGTGGTACTACTGTGCCAAAATAGTAAGGTTAGTGAATTGTTTAATATGTGAATGTAACTATACAGTTATGAATTAAATAAGTACTTTCGTATGAACTAATGGTAGCGCAAAACGTGATATGATAAGGAAGGCTTGACTTTTAGAAGTTGACTAAGAATGAGTTTTAGTTCAAGCTTATGTAATAAGCAGTGTGTGTATGAGTAAGAAGGAAGAAATAAAACTCCAGGAGTAAAGGAAACTAACAGAACTAATACAACGGTGAAATGTGTTAGTAAGTTCATATGAACTTCGTTTTACTATGATGTAGATCATGATATTAGCCCCTTTAGTTGCTACTAGCTTGAACTCACTTTAATTTAAGTACAATAATGTGAGGAGTTGAAATTATTAGAAGAAAATGTTAATGAACGGAAACGTAAGGTATGTGTAGTTGACCTACTGCGAATGGGTCAATGTGATGTAATGGACATAATGAGTAAATTTTATAAGTAATGACTTGTTGGAACAGATCACAATGGATGAAATTATGATGATGATGAAATGGTATGTAGTGACCCGTTGCGGACGGCTCAATTAAGACCAACATGATGGACTACATGTTCGATGTGAAAGGAAGGAAATGTACAAACTTGGGTAGGCTAATTTGATGTAAGAATGGAAAGGAATTACTAGATATGATGTTCTTAAAATTATGACTTGCTAATGAACATACCGATATTGATGGAAAAGGGTTTCGGGGACGAAACCTCCTTTAAGGGGGGTAGACTTGTAACACCCCAAAACTCGAATGTTAGATTCACCATATGTTTCCATAGGGTATAACCTGAAATACAATAAATAGACTATTTAACCTAGTTAAAATATTTAGCCAAAAAAATAAAGAATGAATGTTGGGGCAAGAAGAATGAATGGTAAACTTAAGGGACCATAGTTGTAAAAAGGAGAACTTGATTTATAAAACAAAAATATTAGACATAACACACACATAGTGTGTGTGTGTGTGTTTGTGCGTACAGCAGGAGGGGAAGACAAGGGTGAAACCCTAGTTCAAGTTCAATCCACCAAATTGAAGCTCAATTCAAGATCCTATTTGATGCATGAACCCGATTTCTTGAGGATCTAGTACTCATAAACATGTGGTAAGTTGTATATATTGAATTGGTGTTCTTGTATGAAATGGGTTTATGTTTAATCCATTAATTAGTATGAAATTTAGTATGAATACGTATTAGAATCATCATATGGAACACGGGTTATGTAAGATTATGAGTAATTTGATGTTTGATGTGGTAAATAATCATAGGATTTGAATGTTACCACTCACTAGGTGATTTGAAACTCATGAGGATGAGTTTAAGTTGATTTAAAACTGATGCACATAAGGTATTCGATAAAATGTCAAGGTGAAGTTAGAATGTGAGATATTTCGAAAAGATTTGGTGAAAACTAAATATGTCCAGAAAGTTACAGCTGACTTTAATCGGCTGTAACTGGATCAAATCTTATAAAAATATGATGTTTATTGATTTTTTGATGAACTCCCAGGAAAAACCTTTCAAACCCAACTGGAATTGCATTTTTTCGACGAAAAATGAACGTTTTATGAATTTTTCCGTATCGAAGGTTCAGGCTGCGTTTTCTAGCAGAATTTGCAGCCCATTACGAATGTCATAACTCAATTTAGGAATAGAGTTGTGATCTCAAATTTTTACTGTATGTAGCTTCAGGAGGTTATCAAAATCTTCAACTGGAAATATGTCAATCGGATAACCGAGGATTTTTAGATGAATTATTCCATAGGCTGCAGTCAGAAAGTGACGAATCTGATTGCCGCATAGTAAATGATTTTTTATAAATTTTTGGTAGAGAGTTAGACTCTAAAAATTTAACACAAGGATAAACCCTCCGAGGGGCACGTCACATAAAAAGATTGTATTTTTTGCAAGCTCGTAAGTACAGTAAACGGACGTCCCAAAACAGCCTACTTTCAATGAAACGAGCTATACATGTTAGTGAATGATTGATTAATGAAAGTAATGTAACTAAGTGATTATATGGTTGAATGAGTATTGTATTATGAGTATACCATATGCTTGTTAAATTGACTAATGAAAGTCGAATGTGAAATGTAAATTGATATGATCGTTCATATGTATAATTTTGTATGCTAACAAGAATGTGGATGCAATGAAATGGAAGTATAGGGATCATGTCAACATGGATAGAAGCATGAAGGACTAACGGGTCAAGAGGACACGAGGAAGTGAACGCAAATACGGATGCGTAAGGTAAGTAAATTCCCGGACTCCCTCTTTAGTAGTAAAGAGATTATTTGCATGATAATTGTTAGTAGTTGTGTCGAAACATGAATTTGATGATGATATCAAGTATTAGTATTAAGTGAGTGATTTTACGGAATCACTTCTTAGTTTATTAAAGTAAGGTTATGTGTTAGTTATTTAAGTATGATATTGGAGTTTAGAAAGGTTTGGGTATGTAGATGTGAAGGTTTCCGCTAAGTCGACCAAACGGGTCAAAATGAGAGTTAACTCGTTACGGTATGATATGCATAAGTTATGACGAATGTATTATAACCGGGTAATGGATTGAATTTCTTACAAATGCGCTAACTGAGAAACGGAGACACGGGTTAATGGTCAAAAGGCCTAGTTTTGAGTTTAAATAAGAGAGTTGTTTAATAAAAACATGAACGGGTCGAATAAATGCGCATAAGTCATGTAACGTTAATGAAACTCGTAAAGATTGAGGACCCGGGGTAAAGATTATTAGCCAATAATGTAAGGTTATGTTTTTCGGACAATAGGAACAAGTCTCGAGTGAATTGGTTGAGAAATGTTCGAGTTATGGATGTAGTAGTAATAAAAATGAAGGCTGAACTGGGCACCACCGTAGCTTACGGCGGAGGCTGTCGCGCCCCGCGAGAAAGGTAGCCAAGGCTCTCACGGCTCGGGAGAGACCTTGTTGCTGGCAAATGGGTTGATTTTGCTTGTTTTGGTTATGGAACATGTTTTCTATGGTTTTCAAAGCCTCATATTTACTGTTTAAGTTGTTTTTGAATGTATGAGAATGTTATGGGTCTCCGGTTAGTATTAGAATGGATTTACTTTTGTGTTTGCAAAGGAAACCCATAGGTAAACGTGTCTAGAAATGAATAAGCATGTATGTTATTATGCATAGAACTTATATTATGAACTGTTGGGAATGTGTCTTGTTTAAGCGAGTATATAAGAACAAGAAAATAGCAAGCGAGAGCTCGTAGTCGTGTATGCACGAATATAGGTATATATGATTGTATGTTCGTATGTAGTAACGTATGCATGTGCGAAGGTGGGTTGCTATGAATATACGTGGGAATGGTTTCAATACTTTGAGTATTGACAATTACTAACGATGTACCTTGAGATTGGAATGTAATGCAGGTATGAGGTTGTCGGATTCATGAGGAATTGAAGCCGATATTGGATAAGGAGTTTAAGAGGATAATTGAATGATTCCAGATTTATATTGTGAAATGTTATACAATGTTCAATCATATAGAATAATGTTGTATGGTGGTGTCATTGGCCAACGGTTAAGTTGTTTATGATGTCCACAGGAACCACACGGATTTCCTCTTTTGCTAGTGAAGATAAACGGACACAGATCGAGTCAAAAAGCAAGGATTGTACGGAAAGAATGGTCACCTAGTTTGAATTATATAACGCTTGTAGTGTTATTTAAATGTGAACGTTGTTAATTCCTTCTAGTAAAAGTTTGACATTTTTGTAACTGAGCCTTCTCGTAAGTAATGCAATTAATAAAGAAAGAAATTTTAAGGCTCGTAATTTCCGTTGCGTCGTTTTGAGGTTAAACATGTTAGGGCATTACAAAAACGAAGTAGAAAACCAACTTACTAGAAAGATAAAAATACTTCGATCAGATCGAGGTGGCGAATACCTCAGCTTAGAGTTCATCAATCATCTGAAGGAGTGTGGAATAAGTTTAGAACCCACTCCACCTGGCACACCCCAACTTAATGGCATGAGCGAGAGGAGAAATCGAACCCTACTTAATATGGTTCGATCGATGATGTGTAGAACTAACTTGCCTCACTCCTTTTGGGGTCATGCTCTTATGACTGCCGCCCGCATTGTCAATCTGGCTCCGACTAAAAAGGTAAACAAAACCCCACATGAGATATGGCATGGGCGTAAACCCGATTTGGAATACCTAAAAGTATGGGGATGTGATGCATACATCACAAGTGATGCTGATGATAAGCTCGATCCTCGAGGCAAAAAGGTTGTTTTCATCGGATACTATAAAAGAAGCCGATATTATTTCTACCACCCTGATGCAAATGTTATTTCCATCAAAGGGAAGGGCCACTTTCTCGAGTAAGAACATCTTAAGCGAGGAACTGGAAATAATGTGGTTGATCTTGAAGAAATTCGAGAACCAGCAACAACCGCTGATGAAGTCGGAACGTCTGAACAACAAGAAATTGTTGTTGATGAATCAGACATAAACACAGGCGTTCGCAGAAGTAGCAGGACTTGTAAAGAACCTGACAGATACCTTTGGCATCTCGAAGGTGCTGAAGTCTTGGTAGTAGATGAGTCTAATGACGAACCTACTAACTACAAATTTGCTATCTCAGATCCTGAATCTACGAAATGGCTGGAAGCCATGAACGCTGAGATGCAATCTATGCGTGATAATAAAGTCTGGGACTTGTTTGAGCTACCCCCTGAATCTCGGGTGTCACACCCAAACCGATGGCGGAATCATCGGGGCGCGACACTGAGCGAAACAGATTGTCCAAGAGAAATTCCATAACAACTAAATTACCAGATAGTTAATATTATGTCCCATACCATAACCCATCAAGCAATCAATTATTACAGACATAGATATCTCAAAGACAAATAAAATTGTTCCAACAACTCAGATTTCAATAAATTGTTTGTTGGTTTCTAGACTCTCCTAAGCTCGATTCCCATGAAAGCAAGCAAGCATCCTAAGCATTCAAACACCTGTCACATACGTTAAAATAGAGGTCAATACACATAGTGTAAAGGTGAGCATACAAGTTTAGTAGTAATAATAGAGTTCGAAAGTGTTTACGCGTAACCAAGATGTACAACGTATAATGTGAAGCATGTAAGTTATCGACAAAGATCCTATCAATACCAATGACTGCGATTTGACTACGAGTAGCGAGTGCGCATCACATGTTCACCACTGCGAACACGTGAGGTGATATCCTTAACAACCCCTGAGTGAACAGGTGCTAAGTCCAAACTATAGTACTATCGTTGCTAAGGCAGGTAGACAGCAATCAATGTGTAAACATAACAAACAGGCATTCATCGAGTCACGTATAACATGCAATAGTGGTTAGCGTTAAAAGTGTTTGCGTTGTGTGTTGATCATGATTTGAATATAAGTAACGTATGTAACACCCAAAAGTGCGTTAAACAAAAAGGGATCGAGTATACTCACAGCGATGGATGTTAATGGATTGAAGGGGGCGCTAGGGTGAATGAGCCTGATCAGAACGATAGCGTAAGCGAAGGGCGGTGCGTAAAACGGTGCAAGTGAAGCAAGTGATGAGTGGTCATCCGGTCGGATAGCAATCCGAACGGATGGCCATTCGGTCGGATTGACACTCGTTTGGGATGGATGTGTTTGTGTTTGATGGCTTTGAAGCTTCCGTTGTAGCATCTTGAAAACAGAGAAGTATCTCTACCTTTCAGGTCGTTCGATCGAACGGCAGTTCGATCGGATGACAATCCGTCCGGCGAGGTATTTCCCCAGAGAACAAGTTCACAGCTGGATTGTCACTCGATCGGATGGTCTACCGATCGGAGGGCAATCCATTAGGAACTGATCATCATTGAAAATTGTAAAAAGTTTAAGTGTTGAGCCTCAAGTGCAATCCGATCGGATTGCGATTCGATCGGATGGCGGTCCGATCGGATGGCAATCCGATCGGACGGCAATCCGTCCCACATACTGACCGTTTTGAAAACTTGAAATTTTTGTTGAGTTTTGTGGTTTGATCGAGACAGTATGACCACGTATTGAACAATAGGAACCCCACCAGAACCAGGTTAGCCGACAAAACGAGAATCACCCCAATCCGAGTCAGTTAACTATTCGTGACGGATGTTCAGGTTCAACCGAGATCGGTGGTCTCGTTGATAGGAATCAAATCTTGGACCGACACTTCACTAGAAACGAGTAGAAGGCCTGAACTAGCTCCGATCCTATCAGTTTGAGTTCATTGAGTGTAAAAGAGTTGAAAGAAAGTTAGAAACCAACTTTCAATCCTTCACATCTTGAAAATGTTTTGTTCTATGGCAAAATCAGTGTTAAAACATGTTGAAATCCTTTAGATCTGAGTTGTTCTTGGTAGAATGAAGCCAAACCTTGAAGTTCATAAGAACTCCATGATGACATCATCTTAGAACACCCCAAATCCGCTGATTTCATGGTTAAAAGTGAAGATTTAAAGGTGAAAATGATGAAGAAGTGCATGTAGATCCTAGAAGTACAAGATTTGAGTTGAAAACTTACAGGAATCGCGAGAAATCAAGAGAAAGAAGGCTTGAACGTGCTGGTCAACTGAGGAGGAGCTGTCACATCACAAATGATGTAACAGAAGGGTATTTATAGGGTTTCCAAAAGAGGAAAGGGAGCGCAGGTGTCGGATCGGATGGCCATCCGATCGGATGGTCATCCGTTCGGATGACCATTTGATCGAATGGTCATTCGATCGAGTGGCTCCGGCGAGTTGGTTTTCGTGTTTTCGTTTCGTGCGTTGAGCATTGCGATGTGTTTCGACCGAGCGTTGCGATAGTATTACCCATTAGATACACAAATAACCTAACTACTATATCTAACATACAATCACTATAATTAGCTTGCGTTTAGCGTTTGTGATTAGATTGCGATGTGATAGAGTTGCGATTGCGATTAATCACCTCAACATAAACATAACATGCACAAGTAACACATAATAGCACACACACGTAAAACAATATCCAGAACATATAATTCGAGTTGCGAATGCGTTAGCGATGCGATTAGCGTTAAGTCGATTAGCGATTAAACATGCGATTAAACCTCGATTATTAATAGATACTCCACATAATACAACTAAGGCAAATAAATAATAGAATTCGATTACAAGTCAAAAAGCACAATTCAGTAGTTAAGCAAAGAGTGAGAGATCGCAATTTGAAATCTTTTCTTCCGTTGACTCTGACTTTGACTTGTACTTTGACTTTCCAAAAGCGGGTTGTTACAGCCTCCCCTACTTTAAGAAATTTCATCCCGAAATTTAAGAAGTAGGCGTAACAAACAGTTGCGGGTACTTCGCCTTCATGTCACTTTCGAGTTCCCAGGTAAACTCAGCGCCGCGTTTGCCTTCCCAGCGAACCTTCACAATGGGAATGTGTGAGCGTCTGAGTACCTTGGTTTCTCGTCCCATGATCTCGACAGGCTTTTCCATGAAGTGTAATGTTTCGTCCACTTGTAAATCCTCGAGAGGGACATGTAATTCCTGGTCGGCTAAACACTTTTTGAGGTTCGAAACGTGGAAAGTCGGGTGGACATTACTCAGTTCCTCCGGTAGTTCGAGTCTGTAGGCCACTTTGCCAATCCTTTCCAGAATTTTAAAGGGTCCAACATATCGAGGCGCGAGCTTTCCTTTCTTGCCGAATCTAATCACCCCCTACCAAGGTGCAACCTTTAGGAGTACGTGATCGCCAACGGCAAATTCAAGGGGCTTGCGGTGTCTATCGGCGTAACTTTTATGTCGGCTCTGAGCCTTCAGTAGATTTTATCGAATTTGGAGGATTTTGTCAGTCGTCTCTTGCAACAGCTCAGGACCGGTAATTTGCGCGTCCCCGATCTCGTGCCATACAATAGGCGATCGACATTTTCTTCCGTATAATGCCTCAAATGGTGCCATTTGGATGCTAGAGTGATAACTGTTATTGTACGAGAATTCGACTAAAGGTAAGTGCGTGTCCCAATTACCACCGAAATCTATGACACACGAGCGAAGCATGTCTTCAAGGGTACGAATCGTGCATTCAGTCTGACCGTCAGTCTGGGGGTGGAAAGCAGTACTAAGATTGAGGGTAGTACCGAGAGCAGATTGAAACATTTCCCAAAGACGCGAAGTGAAGCAACCATCACGGTCAGAGATGATATCAGGAGGTGTCCCGTGTCGACAAATAACCTCGTCGGTGTAGATTCGTGCTAATCGTTCTACCTTATAGTTTTCCCGTATCAGTAGAAAGTGAGCGGACTTGGTGAGATGGTCAACGATAACCCAGATGCTGTCGTGACGTGATGGCGTGCGCGGTAGTTTCGTTATGAAGTCCATAGCTGTACTCTCCCATTTCCACATAGGGATCTCGGGTTGTACAAGTAAGCCAGAGGGTCTTTGTTGCTCGGCCTTGACCTTCGAACAGGTCATGCATTTCGAAACATAGATAGCGATATCCTTCTTCATGCCCGGCCACCAATACTTGTAGTGCATGTCCTGGTACATCTTGTCGGCACCGGGATGAATGGAATATCGAGATTTGTGAGCTTCGTCCATCAGAAGTTGTCGCAAATTAGTGCGCTTGGGAATCCAAATTCAGTCTAAATAATGAAAGATACCATTCGATTTATTTTAGAGTTGAGCGCCGTCATTAAGAATTCTTTTCTTCTTCAAGGTTCGTTCGGTAAAGCAAGCATGCTGGGCGTCGCGGATGAAAGTTTCGAGATTGTGCTGGGCTTGGATATTACGGACGCTATGCAGATAGCTTCGTCGACTGAGAGCATCGGCGACGACGTTTGCTTTTCCTGGATCGTAACGGATCTCACAGTCGTAATCGTTGAGGAGTTCTACCCACCGGCGCTGGTGCATGTTTAGTTCCTTCTGCTCAAAGATGTGTTGTAGGCTCCTATGATCGGTGAAGATCGTACACTTGGTATCGTAAAGGTAGTGTCGCCAAATCTTTAACACAAAAACAACTGCACCAAGCTCGAGGTTGTGTGTGGTATAGTTCGTCTCGTGGATCTTGAGCTATCGAGAGACGTACGCGATAACCTTGTCTCGTTGCATGAGTACACAACCAAGACCGAGGTTAGAGGCATCGCAGTATACTACAAAGTCATCGTTTCCGTCGGGAAGTGAGAGCACGGGAGCATTGCAAAGCATAGTTTTAAGCGTTTGAAAGGCCTCCTCTTGTTTAGTTCCCCAAACAAAAGGTTTGTCCTTATGTGGAAGAGAGGTAAGCGGCACAACGATTTTAGAGAAACATTCGATAAATCGGCGGTAATAGGCTGCTAGCCTGAGAAAAGAACGGACTTCAGACGGGTTCTTGGGTGTAACCCAACTCTTAACAGCTTCGATCTTCGCGGGGTCGACGTGAATACCTTGGCTATTGACAATGTGACCCAAGAATTGGATCTCCTCAAGCCAAAATTCGCACTTATAGAATTTGGCATAGAGGCGGTTTCCCTGGAGTAACTCAAGAACCAAACGTAGATGTTGCGAGTGTTCGGCTTTTGACTTGGAATAGATCAGGATATCATCGATGAACACGATGACGAAGCAGTCAAGAAAGGGTTTGCACACGCGATTCATTAGATCCATGAAGACTGCGGCAGCGTTAGTCAAACCAAAAGGCATAACAACAAACTCGTAATGACCATAGCGGGTTCGAAAAGCGGTTTTGGGTATGTCTTCTTCTTGAATGCGCAGTTGATGGTAGCCTGAGCGTAAATCAATCTTTGAGAAACACGTAGCACCTTGTAATTGGTCAAACAAATAATCAATTCGATGCAAGGGATATCGATTCTTGATGGTAAGCTTATTCAGTTCCCTGTAGTCGATGCACATCCGGAACGATCCGTCCTTCTTTCTGACGAAAAGGACAGCTGCGCCCCAAGGAGAGGTGCTAGGGCAAATGAAGCCTTTATCAAGTAGTTCCTGGAGCTGACTCGAGAGTTCGCGCATTTCAGAGGGAGCGAGGCGATAAGGTGCTCTAGCAACAGGATTTGCTCCAGGAATAAGGTCGATTCGAAAATCGATATCACGAGTGGGAGGTAAACCAGGTAACTCATCAGGAAAAACGTTAGGAAATTCACGAACAACAGGTACTTCTTCCATCATCTTTCCTTTCTTTTCCTTCTCCGCTACTACGATGTGTGCCAAGAAAGCTTGGTATTCCTTGCGGAGGTACTTGCTAGCTCGGACACACGACATGAGTTGTAATCTCTTCGATGCGACTTCTCTATAAACACATAATTGATCACCATTCGTGAGAGAGAAACGAATCATCTTATCGAAGCAAACAATTTCAGCATGATTCTCCCGAAGGAAATCCATACCTACTATGACATCAAAGCTACCGAGTTGCATTGGAATGAGATTAATCGGGAAAACGTGACCGTTGAGATCGAGGGTACAGTCACGCAGGACAGAACTGACGGTGATGGTTCTTCCAGTGGCAACTTCTACATCGAAGGTCGATGGGAGATTAACGCGCTCACGATTTAGGAGCCTTTCGAATTCGAACGACACAAAACAGTTATCGGCTCCAGTATCAAATAAACACGAAGCATATACACCATTTACGAGAAACGTACCATTAACCACGTTGTTATCTGCCTGAGCCTGGCGGGCGTTGATGTTGAAGACTCGCCCGCGGGCTGCTTGCTGTGCTGGCTGTTGCTGCTGCGGCAGTTGTTGTTGATGTTGCTGCGGCTGCTGTTGTGGCTCTTGCTTTACCACTCGATTGGAGCACATATTTGCAAAGTGGTTAGGATCACCACATGCATAGTAGGCTCTTGCATTGGCAGCGGGGGCAGGAGCTGCTTGCTGGCCCTGGGGAGTGGTAGAGCGGGAGATTGAGCTGGCGCTGGAGCTGGAGCTTGTCGAGGACCAGTACGGCAGTTTGCGGTGAAGTGGCCGTACATGTTGCAATGAACACAGAACCGGCATGCGATACCAACCAGGTGATGATAAGTACAAGTAGGGCAGAGCGGGTGTGGACCAGTGTATGTATGCACGCTTTGCTGGCTGTGCATTGGCCACAGGCGCCGCTACTTGGCGGTGTTGAGGTTGCGGTTGGGCTGGTATAGCTTGGAGTGGTGCGGCAGTGACTGTACAGTTCTTGTTGCTGGAGCTGCTGTTCTTTCTCTTGTGACGTGAGAGCTTTGAAGATTGCGGTGCGGTGGCGGTGGTTTCAGTGGTGGGAGTAGTAGTAACTTGATGAAGACTCTTGGCAGCTTTATCGAAATAACCAGCCTTGACTCGCTTGTCGTTTATCTCTGCAGCGAGTAAGAAGGTTTCCTCAATAGTTGTCGTCTTTGCAGCGTGAACGGAATCAGTAACGCAATCCGGTAGAGCACGGATATACTTCTTGATGGTGATTTCGGGGGTAGTAACTTGACCAGGGCAGATGATACTCAACTGCTTGAAACGAGCAGTTAAACCAACGTTATCTCCACCATCCTTCTTAATGTGCCAGAATTCATCCTCGAGCTTTTGGAGTTCATGGAGAGGACAAAACTCTTGCATCATGATGTTCTTCAACTCGTCCCACGACGATCCGAAAGCTGCATCGTTTCCTCGTTTGTTCCTCTCAGCCATCCACCAATCAAGAGCGCGGGATTGGAAGACGCCGGTAGCATTGATAGTGCGTAGGTCTTCTGGACAGCCACTCTGGCGCAGGGTGACTTCGATTGAATCAAACCATTGAAACATGGCCGTAGGCCCATCTTCGCCGGTAAATTCTTTCGGACCGCAGGCTTTGAACTGCTTGAAGCTAAAAGTAGTCTTGGGAGTATCAGTCCTGGACTCCTCTGAGGATTTGCTAGCATTTTCATTCAGCTCGCTAACAATTTGCGGAATCACTTTAGCGATTTGGGTTGTGATGAGAGAAGCGATTCGCTTGTCAGCGTGTTTGCGTCTAGCAGCGCGAGAGTGTTGCGATCCAAATGACGACATTGTCTGCAACAGACATCATCACAGGATTCAAACACAATTTCGAGTAATCGAGTATAGCCTAATGTCTAACCCATAGCTACTGATGTATGTCTAAAGCTCAGGAACACATAAACACGAAATCAAGTAGGCACATAGTACACAGAGGCACGTAATCACATAAGCATGTAGTCCACGCAGGCACATAGAGCACATAGGGCACGGAAATCACGAGGACACACTATATTTTGCACGTATTCTCCTACATATATTGCACGTATTCATCTATCCTTCACAATTTCGTAACGCGATCGAGAGTTGCAAGTGGGAACAACGGGTGGTGATTGCGAGTAACATAAGCAGTTTGTGGTGTGAGTTGTGCGTGGTTTGGCGGAGCGAGAAACGTGAAATCGAAACCATCAGTACCACTGTACTGTTTATCTCAAAATGCTAAAAAATAAGCATATAAAACACATAAAAATTTCCACATAAAAGCGATAAGTCACCGAGTTGCGGCGACGAAATCCAGAATCGAAACACATGAAAGCGAATATAATGTCTTGGGTGCGTTAGACTTCGACTATCCAAGGTGGTTCGACAATTCACAAGGACTTTGAGTGCACATTTGGGCCTTCTGGACTGTGCTCTTGCCTCGATTCGGGCGATCGGCACGCATCCTTCCAGTCACAGTGTGACTCCAAGTCGTTGGAGTCCATTGAGGCCTCGGTGAGAGTTTTGCAAAACCACAATAAAAAGCGGAATGAGTCATCAAGGTTCGGGTTTCACCCCTAACTTAACGACTATGTTCCCTGTGTTGATGAAGAAGAGGGGAAAATTTGCGTCGATGTATGGATTTCACTCCTGATTCAACGCAGATTCTCGTTCTTGTAGTAAAAAGTTGCGTCGAGCAGGCGATCTAGTCGAGAGTTTGCGGTTTTCATACCTAATCTCAGCCATATCACCTTGCTTTTGCGAAAAATTTGAAAATATTGTAAGTTTCCAGCCTTAGGAAAGGCCAACCTTGCGCGAAGCGGTCGTATGCGATGTCCGCGCAAGGGTGTAGTGTTTGGCGAGTTCAAGCGAGAATAGCAGTAAGCTCGTGCAAAATCCCTACAGGGTTTGCACAAGTCGGTTTGTTGGTACTTAGACTATAGACTAGGTCGTTTCTAAGACATCGACCCGGACTAGGTCGAGTCTTGCCTAATTCCCTATAGTTATGACTCTGATACCAATCTGTCACACCCCAACCGATGGTGGAATCATCGGGGCGCGGCACTGAGCGAAACAGGTTGTCCAAGAGAAATTCCATAACAACTAAATTACCGGATAGTTAATATTATGTCCCATACCATAACCCATCAACCAATCAATTATTACAGACATAGATATCTCAAAGACAAATAAAATTGTTCCGACAACTCAGATTTCAATAAATTGTTCGTTGGTTTCTAGACACTCCTAAGCTCGATTCCTATGAAAGCAAGCAAGCATCCTAAGCATTCAAACACCTGTCACATACGTTAAAATAGAGGTCAATACACATAGTGTAAAGGTAAGCATACAAGTTTAGTAGTAATAATAGAGTTCGAAAGCGTTTACACGTAACCAGCATGTACAACGTATAATGTGAAGCATGTAAGTTATCGACAAAGATCCTATCAATACCAATGACTGCGATTTGACTGCGAGTAGCGAGTGCGCATCACATGTTCACCACTGCGAACACGTGAGGTGATATCCTTAACAACCCCTGAGTGAACAGGTGCTGAGTCCAAACTATAGTACTATCGTTGCTAAGGCAGGTAGACAGTAATCAATGTGTAAACATAACAAACAGGCATTCATCGAGTCACGTATAACATGCAATAGTGGTTAGCGTTAAAAGTGGTTGCGTTGTGTGTTGATCATGATTTGAATATAAGTAACGTATGTAACACCCAAAAGTGTGTTAAGCAAAAGGGATCGAGTATACTCACAGCGATGGATGTTAATGGATTGAAAGGAGCGCTAGGGTGAATGAGCCTGATCAGAACGATAGCGTAAGCGAAGGGAGGTACGTAAAACGGTGCAAGTGAAGCAAGTGATGAGTGGTCATCTGGTCGGATAGCAATCCGAATGGATGGCCATTCGGTCGGATGTCCATCCTTTCGGATGGTCATCCGTACGGATGGCCATTCGGTCGGATTGACACTCGTTTGGGATGGATGTGTTTGTGTATGATGGCTTTGAAGTTTCCGTTGTAGCATTTTGAAAACAGAGAAGTATCTCTACCTTTCAGGTCGTTCGATCGAATGGCAGTTTGATCGGATGACGATCTGTCCGGCGAGTTATTTCCCCAGAGAACAAGTTCACAGCAGGATTGTCACTCGATCGGATGGTCTACCGATCGGAGGGCAATCCGTTAGGAACTGATCATCTTTGAAAATTGTAAAAAGTTTAAATTGTTGAGCCTCAAGTGCAATCCGATCGGATTAGGGTTTGATCGGATGGCGGTCCGATCGGATGGCAATCCGATCGGATGGCAATCCGTCCCACGTACTAACCGTTTTGCAAACTTGAAATTTTTGTTGAGTTTTGTGGTTTGATCGAGACAGTATGACCACGTATTGAACAATAGGAACCCATCAGAACCAGGTTAGCCGACTAAACGAGAATCACCCCAATCTGAGTCAGTTAACTGTTCGTGACGGATGTTCAGGTTCAACCGAGATCGACGGTCTCGTTGATAGGAATCAAATCTTGGACCGACACTTCACTAGAAACGAGTAGATGGCCTGAACTAGCTCCGATCCTATCCGTTTGAGTGCATTGAGTGTAAAAGAGTTGAAAGAAAGTTAGAAACCAACGTTCAATCCTTCACATCTTGAAAATGTTTCGTTCTATGGCGAAATCAGTGTTAAAACATGTTGAAATCCTTTAGATCTGAGTTGTTCTTGGTAGAATGAAGCCAAACCTTGAAGTTCATAAGAACTCCATGATGACATCATCTTAGAACACCCCAAATCCGCTGATTTCACGGTTAAAAGTGAAGATTCAAAGGTGAAAATGATGAAGAAGTGCGTGTAGATCATAGAAGTACAAGATTTGAGTTGAAAACTTACAAGAATCACGAGAAATCGAGAGAAAGAAGGCTTGAACGTGCTGGTCGACCGAGGAGGAGTTGTCACATCACAAATGATGTGACAGAGGGGTATTTATAGGGTTTCCAAAAGAGGAAAGGGAGCGCAGGTGTCGGATCGGATGGCCATCCGTTCGGATGACCATTCGATCGAATGGTCATTCGATCGAGTGGCTCCGGTGAGTTAGTTTTCGTGTTTTCGTTTCGTGCGTTGAGCATTGCGATGTGTTTCGAGCGAGCGTTGCGATAGTATTAACCATTAGTTACACAAATAACCTAACTACTATATCTAACATACAATCACTATAATCAGCTTGCGTTTAGCGTTTGTGATTAGATTGCGATGCGATAGAGTTGCGATTAAGATTGCGATTAATCACCTCAACGTAAACATAACATGCATAAGTAGCACATAATAACACACACACGTAAAACAATATCCAGAACATATAATTCGAGTTGTGAATGCGTTAGCGATGCGATTAGCGTTAAGTCAATTAGCGATTAAACATGTGATTAAACCCCGATTATTAATAGATACTCCACATAATACAAGTAAATCAAATAAATAATAGAATTCGATTACAAGTCAAAAAGCACAATTCAGTAGCTAAGCAAAGAGTGACAGATCGCAATTTGAAATTTTTTCTTCCTCTGACTCTGACTTTGACTTGTACTTTGACTTTTCAAAAGCGGGTTGTTACATCGGGAAGTAGGGAGCAAATGGGTTTTTGTTACACCCCGATATTCCACATATTACCGGTGGGCCCGGTGGGGAGTATCGTGACGTAGTTGATATCATCATAGTCAAACAACACAAATTTAAATGCACAGCGGAAGCAAAAGATAGATTTATTTCAACTGAATAAATTGTAATATTAAGTATCACAAAATAGTTGAAACAGATCCACAGGCGGATCGAAAGAAAAAGGAAATTGTTCAACAGACTTTAACATCTAGAGCTTGCGAGACTTGATTATTGATGCCTGGAGTAGCCAGCCTATTACGTATAGTACCTGCACTTAGCCTTTTTGGAAAATATGTCAGTTTACATTGGTAAATACAACTTAACTGACTCATTTTGAAAAGAGTTTGAAAATTAATTTGAATGCACTTAGGCAAAAATATCTTTTATAACTTGGGACAATTATTCAAAAATAATCTTGTATACAGTTTTACTTATTTGTCGTCCGTTAGGGCCGGTTTGTAGGGCCGGACAAGATTAACTGACACGCCACAGGTATAATGCCCACAAGGTTGATTCCTTTAAGTGGATTACCAGTTTTTACATAATGCAACTGTCAGGTGTACGCCTACACCCCGTGCTTAGGTCGTGGCTATTTCTTTGAATGATGCCAAGGATATCCGGGACATGGTCATTTAACCCACAAAGGCCATACACCAAATAATATAGAATAAAACGAGTTATGTAAATACATTAATCACAATCCGATTTAAATGACTACATACCCGACCAAGCGGTATTATTATAATACCCTATCCTAAGCTCGTATAGGGAAAATAAGTTAAGAGTATTTACCTGAGCAAATTTATACAATTTATCCCAGCCGTATACCACCAAGCAAGTACAGATAGCTTTTACTGGGCTCCTAAATCTGGAACGAAGGTTTTTTTAACAACCTATTAGAATCCTAACGGGTCTTTAATTAAGCTTAGACTTAGACCGGTTAGTTTTCAAAAGGAAGACACGGTTCAAACGCATGATAAGGCGAAGACTGGTTTAGAATATGGTTTTGACCCAACAAGCTTGTATGCTTGTTTAATATGGGTAACTTAAACACATTCTGGATTTTGAGATGAAAACGATATAGTTTGACCCGTTTCGGCTAAATTATGCAAACTAGTTACATAAGCCGATCCGAACTCGAAAAGTGCGTAACGGGTAACCATATGAGTCATATACAAGTTTCCTAAGTTAATATGCCTTAAATATGTTGTGACATCAGTAAGATATCTTCTATTATGCCCAAAACGGATTTAAACTCAAATTACGCCCCGTAGGGGTATTTTGGTCATTTTAAAGGTTATAAAAGAGTTTAAATATAAATCTGAGTTTTGAGTCTGATGTAATCAGTAAAAATACTCAATTTACTAAGTTATATCAGTAGGGTATAACCTATATGTGAAATTTATCATTTCTAACCATACTATGCACCGAAGGGGCATTTTGGTAATTTCACTTAAGCCTAAAAGGTCAAAACTGGAAACCTGAGTTTAAAAATTTTGCTTACTGTTAAAATATAAAAATTTATTGAAAATATCAATAGGCGTCAACCCTTATATGTTTGAAATAGTTTTTATACATACTGTGCGTTAAAAACGCTTAAAAAGGCGATTTTAAGCTATTTCTGGGTTTTATAAGAAAAGCTGATATTTTTACTATTCCAGAAGGCTTAAAATACTTTATTTATCATATTGGATCAGTAGAAAGAGGTTTGGTATCAAAAGGATTTGAAAAACTCATTTTATAGCCCAAAAGGGCAAAACCGACAATTTCCGGATCAAGCTTAGAACTCTATGTTATGCTTAGCCTAAAAATAAATAAAAATCTCCAAAAATCCCAAAATATTATTTTATATTAGTGGGTAAAAATTTTGGTATCAAAAATCGGGTTTAGATAGGCTATACGCAAATTACACCGTTTAATTACTAAAAAGCTTTCTAATTACGCTAATGAGCATAACTCTTAATCTAGACCTCAAACTGATGTCAAATTTTAGGTACAAGTTTATAAATCAGTAACTAAGGTTTCTACTCTTTTACATTTTCAAAATTCATGTTTTAAGGTCATATGGGCATAATAGTCAACATTAACGGAAATATGCATATGAATCGGATAACTAATGAACCAAGTTGTATAATCACAGAGGGTAATACTTATATAAAACCTGGTCCTAATAAGGCTCTAAGACATTTCTAAACTATGCTCTAATGGGTCAGAACTGAAAGTCAAAGCAAAAGTCTACTTTTGCGACTTTCGGTTCCGAACCGAGCTTAAACTGAAAATTGTCGAGTTGAACATGTTTAGACATGTTCTTACATTAATTACCAAGTTATATTAATGAAAAAAATAGGTTGCATAGCTTCTACATTGCTAATTATGCATTAATTTGAAAATAAGCTTCCTGTTGACTTTTTATAATCAAGTTTGACCCGACAATTGACCTAGTTAGAGTGGGAATCAGGGGGTGCCCTTTTAAGGGTTTATTGCCCACATAATTACCAACTCATAGGTACTTTCAATTTGCAATTTGACTGGACAAATTAAGATTAATGACGAAGTCAAATCTTAATTACGACGGTTTGACTTTTTGGTTTATAAGCTAATTAAAAGAACTAAACAAGGATTAGAACTCTTACTTAAGGTCCTTGCTATCTTTTCTACACTTCTTAATCTTCTCCCAAGTCAGCTACCTCCAGAAATGAGTGCTTGAATTGTTGCAAGTGAATGAGCACTTGAACAAATGAACTCATGGCCCTTATATAGGTTTCTTGGAGCTCCAAGATCATTCCAACAAGGTCTATGGATGTTATGGGATCATTACAGGTGTCCCTAGGCCATAATAAACCATCAAACAAGCCCCTGGTATCAAAAACGAGTTCCCTAAGTCGGTTAAATAGGCTGAACTGGCAGCTGGCATGTTTTTCTGATGCTGGGCACCTTAGGCGGCCCGCGTAAGACTTGGGCCTGGTCTTACGCGGCCCGTGTGAGGGTCATGTCTAGTCAACAAACTTTCAACAATTGCAATTTAGGTCCCTGGTCCCTCCAAACGTGGTTTTAACTTCTTTTCTTGCAATTTCAACCCTCTAACTTGACTTTTAAGGGCTCCAAGACATAACCAAACATCGTTAAGTCCTTGGTTAACTTCATGATCACCCGTAAGGCCTTAAATTTCAACGTTGACGCTTTTAACCTCTTGTATACGAATATTGTCATAACTTTCTCATACTTTAACGAAACCTTGTGAAATTTTTATCACTTATTCTCGTGAGTATAATTAATCATTACAAAGCTTCGGGTTTGCTAAAAGGTCACTCAGAGGTATACTTTAAACATGTTAACACATTTAACCCCTGTAGTTTGTAATTCCTCACTTTCTTTCACAATTAGCTTCGTATGATCCATGATTTATTCGTTTAGGGGTATAAACATCATGTGGGGCTATTGAAGGATATATTTATTCATTGTTGACATTTTGAACCCTTTTATTCACATACTTTCCTTGTTTGTCAGCTTTTGTCCCTCTAAATCACTTCTTTACACGTTTAAAGTCCATGACACGTGTTGATACATTATTGGGCATAAATTTTCGAGGTGTTACATCCTCACCCCCTTAAAAGAAATCTCGACCTTGAGATTTACTGAAATAAATGAGGGTACTTTCCTATCATTGTGGACTCTACCTCCCACGTGTACTCGGGACCTATGCGGGCATCCCATTTAACTTTGACAATTGGCACATGCTTCTTTCGAAGCTTCTTGACCTGTCGATCCTCGATCGACAAAGGTTTTTCCACAAATTTCAGGCTCTCATCTATATGCACATCCATATGTGGTATGACTAGCGATTCATCAGCTAGACATTTCTTTAGATTGCAGATGTGGAATACATTGTGAATACTACTGAGCTCTTCAGGTAAGTTTAACTTATAAGCCACTGCTCCTACACATTCGATGATCTCGAATGGTCCTATGTACCTCGGACTTTACTTACCTTTCTTACCAAATCGCATCACTCCCTTCCAGGGTGATACTTTAAGCAGAACCTTATCACCAATCTCAAAATTTAGAGGTTTTCGCCGTTTATCAACATAACTTTTCTGCCTATCCCTGGCAGCTTTCAGGCGGTCATGAATCTGGACAATCTTGTCCGTCGTTTCAAAGACTATGTCAGGTCCTGATAACTGAGCTTCTCCTACTTCTGCCCAACAAATAGGCGTTCTGCATTTTCTACCATATAATGCCTCAAAAGGCGCTGCCTGAATACTAGTATGGTAGCTATTGTTATAGGAGAACTCGATCAATGGCAGGTGGTTATCCCAACTACCACCTAAGTCAATCACACATGCACGAAGCATGTCTTCCAAAGTTTGGATGGTACGCTCACTCTGCCCGTCCGTCTGAGGATGGTAAGCCGTACTAAAATTTAAGCGCGTGCCCAAAGATTGTTGGAAACTTTTCCAAAAATGTGATGTGTATTTGGTGTCTCTGTCAGAGATAATTGACACTGGTACCCCATGCAGAGATACAATCTTATCTACGTACAATTGGGCTAACATGTCGGAACTATAAGTCTCCTTAATGGGTAGGAAATGTGCTGACTTAGTCAGTCTATCTACTATCACCCATATAGTATCATTTCCTTTCTTTGTCTTTGGCAACTTGGTGATGAAATCCATTATCACCATCTCCCACTTCCAGGTGGGAAGTTCAGGCTGTTGTAGCAAACCTGACGGCTTTTGATGTTCAGCTTTAACTTGTGCACACGTCAAACATTTGGCTACATAGGCAGCTATAGACTTCTTCAAGCCTATCCACCAAAAATTTGCCTTTAGGTCCTGGTACATCTTATCAGCTCCAGGATGAACGGAGTACTTAGAACTGTGGGCTTCCTGGAGGATAATATCCCGAAGTCCTCCATAAACTGGAACCCATATTCGTCCATTTAATCTTAAGATTCCATCCTTACCATAGGATAACTGCTCTTCAGTTACTCCTAGCTTTTCATTAGGATAGTTAGCTTCTAGCACAGCTTCCTTCTGCGCAGCTAACAACCTTTCATTCAAACTATTCTTTAATTCAATGCTTTTGGCATTGATTCTTATAGGTTTCACCCTTTCCTTCCAACTTAAGGCATCGGCAACCACATTTGCCTTGCCTGGATGGTATTTGATTTCATAATCATAGTCATTTAAAGTTTCCATCCATCGTCTTTGCCTCATGTTTAAGTCCTTCTGATTAAACAAGAGTTGAAGGCTTTTGTGATCAGAATAGATCACACACTTAGTTCCATACAAATAATGCCTCCACAGTTTTAGTGCAAATACAACGGCACCCAACTCCAAGTCATGGGTGGTATAATTCTTCTCGTGCACCTTTAACTGACGCGAAGCATAGGCAATGACTTTGCCTTTCTGCATAAGCACACAACCCATGCCGGTGTGTGATGCATCACAATATACCACAAATTCATCTATTCCCTCAGGCAATGTTAATACTGGAGCATTGCTCAACTTTTGCTTAAGGATGTCAAAGGATTCATGCTGCTTAGGACCCCAGTCAAACTTAATATTCTTACGCGTCAACGAAGTTAGGGGTGCAGCAATCCTTGAGAAGTTTTCAATAAATCGCCTATAATATCCTGCTAAACCTAGAAAGCTACGAATCTCTGTAGGCGTCTTTGGCTCTTGCCAATTCATAACAGCTTCAACCTTAGCGGGATCTACTTGGATACCACGCTCACTGACAACATGTCCAAGGAATTGGACTTCACGAAGCCAGAATTCACACTTCGAAAACTTGGCATAGAGCTTCTCCTGCTGAAGTAGTTCCAGAATGCATCAAAGATGCTTCTCATGGTCAGCTTGACTCTTGGAGTAAATGAGAATGTAGTCAATGAAGACGATAACAAATTTGTCCAACTATGGCTTGCAGACATGGTTCATGAGATCCATGAACGTCGCTGGTGCATTAGTGAGCCCAAAAGGCATCACTAAGAACTCGTAATGACCATAACGAGTCCTAAATGCAGTCTTGTGTACATCTTCATCTCTAACTTTCAGTTGATGGTAGCCTGATCTCAAGTCGATCTTGGAGAAGTAACTTGCCCCTTGAAGTTGATCGAACAGATCGTCGATCCTGGGCAACAGATATCTATTCTTGATAGTGACTTTGTTAAGTTCGCGATAATCGATGCATAGTCGCATCGATCCATCCTTTTTCTTCACAAACAGGATTGGTGCTCCCCAAGGAGATGAACTAGGTCGAATAAAACCTTTTGCCAATAAATCGTCTAGCTGAGTCCTCAACTCTTTCATCTCTGTTGGTGCCAACCTGTAAGGTGCCCTTGCAACAGGTGCTGCTCCTGGAATAATGTCAATTCTGAATTCTACTTGCCTATCTGGTGGCAAACCAGGTAGTTCCTCAGGGAATACTTTGGGATATTCAGAAATGACGGGAATATCTTCAATCTTAGGCTTATGTTCATCAATAGTCACTTGTGCCATGTAGATGACACAACCCTTCTTCAAACACCTAGATGCCTTGAGCATAGACACTTGCTCAGGCAGTCCATACTGGGTATCTCCCTGAATGGTAAGTGGCTCACCATACGGAGTTTTGACCACCACTTGCTTCTTGTTGCAAACAATCTGGGCCTGGTTATGAGATAACCAGTCCATGCCTATAACTATATCAAAACCGGCTAACTTCAAAGGAAGTAAGGACAATGGAAAAGAGTGGTTCCTAATGGATATGAAACATCCATCTAACACGGTTGATGCGGTTTCTATGGTGCCATCAGCTAATTCAACCTCATATTTTATGCTTAGGGTTCTAACAGGTAGGTTTAACAACTTACAAAACTTATCATCTACAAACGACTTATCAGCTCCTGAATCAAATAGCACTCTTGCATAGACATCATTTATGAGGAAGGTACCTGTGATCACATTGTCGTCCTGAACGGCTTCTTGTGCATCCATACGGAAGACCCTTGCATTGGTCTTCTTGACCTCATCAGGCTTCTTGGCGTATTTAGGGCAGTTGGCTTTGATGTGCCCTTTCTCATTGCAGTTGTAGCATGTGGCATCTTTAATCTTCTTGCAATCAACAGTCTTGTGCTCCTTAGACTTGCATAACCCACATGCAGCTGGTCCTGACTGAGACTTGGACTCAAGTCTGCATTTTCCAAAGTGGCGTTTTTGGCAAGTCGTGCACTTTGGCTTCTCCTCTGTTCGTTGACTACTCTTTCCAGACCCAAACTTCTTGGAATCAGTGTTTCCCTTGTGCTTCTTCTCCGACCCTCGTGAGTTATCATCCTCACGCTTTCTCTTACCTTCTTCAGAATTTTTAAGCGATCTCAATCTGACCGCATCTAAAGTAAGAGACAGAGATAGATCAGCTGCTGATCTAAAAGTAGCAGGTCTCGATGCCTTAACACTGGCCTTAATTTCTGGGGCTAAACCCCCAATGAAGCGAGCAATTCGCTTGGGTTCCGGTGTTACCAGATACGGAACCAGCCTAGACAGGGTATTGAAACTGGTGAGGTAAGCTTGACAATCTAAATTTTTCATTTCTAAAGATAAGAAATCTGACTCAATCCTCTCAACCTCGTGTTGAGGGCAGTAATTCTCCTTAATGAGAGCAACAAACTGATCCCATGTCAGATTGTATAGTGGGATCTTTCCAGCAGCCAGAATGAGAGACTTCCACCACGCTAATGCCTCTCCTTTGAATGATTAGGATACATACTTCACTACATCCCTTTCAGCACAACCGCTGATATCGACCACGGTGTCCATTTCATCCAACCAGGTCATACAATCAATCGCTCCTTTCTCCCCAGTAAAATCCCTGGGTTTGCAGGAGACAAAGTATTTATAAGTACAGGACTTGGTACGTGGTTCATTATCGAACACTATCCTCCTGGATGGAGCACTGTGTTGATTAGATGAATGTCGATCATCATCTTTCTTTGGCTCATCTTTCTTAGAGGGTGGCTTGCTGTGAGCCTCTGAATAAGTCTTAGGCTTGGAATGCGTTGCGGATAGGGTCCTACTTCGAGTTCCGCTAGATTCATTATATTGCCGCTCTATAGCTTTTGTAACAGCATTATCTATTAATGCTTGCAGCTCCGCACCGGTCACATGTATCTTAGCATTTTCATGGTTTTCCACCGGATGACTGTTTACCTCTTCTGACCTAGTCATATAGCTTTAATTGCTACATAAAAGAAAATAAGGACAAGGTTTATTTGGAAGTCTATACAGTACTATCGTTCTTGACGATTTATTAACCATGGTCTTTCATAACTATTTTGGTTAATTTGCTAAGCATGCATATATTCAGGATTTTTATTACAATCCTTAATTATAATTTAATAATAGCACAAAAAGGCAAGTCACATGGACATATTTAATTTATAAACCAGGATTTTACAGAATCGAGGTATTAAGGTTTGAATCAAAGTTCAATACCTTTCCTTGACAAGGAGTTGTAGGCCACCACTGTCTTTAGTCTCAGAAGACGTTAATTATAGCTCGTAGGCACTTCATCTTTAGAGGGATGATTATTTAAATAAGGAAAATTGGAGTAATCCAATTTAAGGATGACTTATGCGATTTTATCGAATCACATTTTTGCCACCAATGTTAACATGTCTTTAGATGTTAACAAGGATTTGAATCTTTTGAATATGTTTTACCATCTTGGTCATGTCTGCAACGACATATAGACTAGGTTTTTCCTTTAAGATTCTTTTTAATATTTAACGCAGAACAATCCTAAATTGAGATGTTAATATAGATTTGAATCTAATTGAGGAACTACCATCTTGGCCATGTCTTAAGGTGACACATGGCTAGGTCTTGTCCTTTTTAGATTTTGCCATTTTATTATAATGGTAGTTCTTAAAAGAGGAATGATATTTTAAATCTAAGCGTTCCATTAAAGTTTAAATGAGTACATGGTTGCCCTAAACGGGACTTCTAATTGAAATGACTTGCCCATGCAGGGGCTAATCAGAAAAATAACAAAGGAAACAAATAAGGACAAAATAAAATGAATTAGGATTAGTCCTACGTTCTTTGTCTAGACTCGAGAATCGAGGAACGTGCAACTGTGTAACTGAGATTAAACACAAAAAGGCTAGTGTTTAATTCACTCAGTGTTGGCTCTGACACCAACCTGTCACACCCCGATATTCCACGTATTACCGGTGGGCCCGGTGGGGAGTATCATGACGTAGTTGATATCATCATAGTCAAACAACACAAATTCAAATGTACAGCGGAAGCAAAAGATAGATTTATTTCAACTGAATAAATTGTAATATTAAGTATCACAAAATAGTTGAAACAGATCCACAGGCGGATCGAAAGAAAAAGGAAATTGTTCAACATACTTTAATATCTAGAGCTTGCGAGACTTGATTATTGATGCCTGGAGTAGCCAGCCTATTACGTATAGTACCTGCACTTAGCCTTTTTGGAAAATACGTCAGTTTACACTGGTAAATACAACTTAACTGACTCATTTTGAAAAGAGTTTGAAAATTAATTTGAATGCACTTAGGCAAAAATATCTTTTATAACTTGGGACAATTATTCAAAAATAATCTTGTATACAGTTTTACTTATTTGTCGTCCGTTAGGGCCGGTTTGTAGGGTCGGACAAGATTAACTGACACGCCACAGGTATAATGCCCACAAGGTTGATTCCTTTAAGTGGATTACCAGTTTTTACATAATGCAACTGTCAGGTGTACGCCTACACCCCGTGCTTAGGTCGTGGCCATTTCTTTGAATGATGCCAAGGATATCCGGGACATGGTCATTTAACCCCCAAAGGCCATACACCAAATAATACAGAATAAAATGAGTTATGTAAATACATTAATCACAATCCGATTTAAATGACTACATACCCGACCAAGCGGTATTATTATAATACCGTATCCCAAGCCCGTATAGGGAAAATAAGTTAAGAGTATTTACCTGAGCAAATTTATACAATTTATCCCAGCCGTATACCACCAAGCAAGTACAGATAGCTTTTACTGGGCTCCTAAATCTGGAACGAAGGTTTTTTTAACAACCTATTAGAATCCTAACGGGTCTTTAATTAAGCTTAGACTTAGACCGGTTAGTTTTCAAAAGGAAGACACGGTTCAAACGCATGATAAGGCAAAGACCGGTTTAGAATGTGGTTTTGACCCGACAAGCTTGTATGCTTGTTTAATATGGGTTACTTAAACACATTCTAGATTTTGAGATGAAAACGATATAGTTTGACCCGTTTCGGCTAAATTATGCAAACTAGTTACATAAGTCGATCCGAACGCGAAAAGTGCGTAACGGGTAACCATATGAGTCATATACAAGTTTCCTAAGTTAATATGCCTTAAATATGTTGTGACATCAGTAAGATATCTTCTATTATGCCCAAAACGGATTTAAACTCAAATTACGCCCCGTAGGGGTATTTTGGTCATTTTAAAGGTTATAAAAGAGTTTAAATATAAATATGAGTTTCGGGTCTGATGTAATCAGTAAAAATACTCAATTTACTATGTTATATCAGTAGGGTATAACCTATATGTGAAATTTATCATTTCTAACCATACTATGCACCGAAGGGGAATTTTGGTAATTTCACTTAAGCCTAAAAGGTCAAAACTGGAAACCTGAGTTTAAAACTTTTGCTTACTGTTAAAATATAAAATTTTATTGAAAATATCAATAGGCGTCAACCCTTATATGTTTGAAATAGTTTTTATACATACTATGCGTTAAAAACGCTTAAAAAGGCGATTTTAAGCTATTTCTGGGTTTTTTAAGAAAAGCTGATATTTTTATTATTCCAGAAGGCTTAAAATACTTTATTTATCATATTGGATCAGTAGAAAAAGGTTTGGTATCAAAAGGATTTGAAAAACTCATTTTATAGCCCAAAAGGGCAAAACCGACAATTTCCGGATCAAGCTTAGAACTCTATGTTATGCTTAGCCTAAAAATAAATAAAAATCTCCAAAAATCCCAAAATATTATTTTATATCAGTGGGTAAAAAGTTTGCTATAAAAAATCGGGTTTAGATAGGCTATACGCTAATTACACCGTTTAATTACTAAAAAGCTTTCTGATTTCGCTAATGAGCATAACTCTTAATCTAGACCTCAAACTGATGTCAAATTTTAGGTACAAGTTTATAAATCAGTAACTAAGGTTTCTACTCTTTTACATTTTCAAAATTCATGTTTTAAGGTCATATGGGCATAATAGTCAACATTAACGGAAATATGCATATGAATCGGATAACTAATGAACCAAGTTGTATAATCACAGAGGGTTATACTTATATGAAACCTGGTCCTAATAAGGCTCTAAGAAATTTCTAAACTATGCTCTAATGGTTCAGAACTGAAAGTCAAAGAAAAAGTCTACTTTTGCTACTTTCGGTTCCGAACCGAGCTTAAACTGAAAATTGTCGAGTTGAACATGTTTAGACATGTTCTTACATTAATTACCAAGTTATATTAATGACAAAATAGGTTGCATAGCTTCTACATTGCTAATTATGCATTAATTTGAAAATAAGCTTCCTGTTGACTTTTTATAATCAAGTTTGACCCGACAATTGACCTAGTTAGAGTGGGAATCAGGGGGTGCCCTTTTAAGGGTTTATTGCCCACATAATTACCAACTCATAGGTACTTTCAATTTGCAATTTGACTGGACAAATTAAGATTAATGACGAAGTCAAATCTTAATTACGACGGTTTGACTTTTTGGTTTATAAGCTAATTAAAAGAACTAAACAAGGATTAGAACTCTTACTTAAGGTCCTTGCTATCTTTTCTACACTTCTTAATCTTCTCCCAAGTCAGCTACCTCCAGAAATGAGTGCTTGAATTGTTGCAAGTGAATGAGCACTTGAACAAATGAAGTCATGGCCCTTATATAGGTTTCTTAGAGCTCCAAGATCATTCCAACAAGGTCTATGGATGTTATGGGATCATTACAGGGGTCCCTAGGCCATAATAAACCATCAAACAAGCCCCTGGTATCAAAAACGAGTTCCCTAAGTCTGTTAAACAGGCTCAACTGGCAGCTGGCATGTTTTTCTAATGCTGGGCACCTTAGGCGGCCCGCGTAAGACTTGGGCCTGGTCTTACGCGGCCCGTGTGAGGGTCATGTCCAGTCAACAAACTTTCAACAATTGCAATTTAGGTCCCTGGTCCCTCCAAACGTGGTTTTAACTTCTTTTCTTGCAATTTCAACCCTCTAACTTGACTTTTAAGGGCTCCAAGACATAACCAAACATTGTTAAGTCCTTGGTTAACTTCATGATCACCCGTAAGCCTTAAATTTCAACGTTAACGCTTTTAACCTCTTGTATACGAATATTGTCATAACTTTCTCATACTTTAACGAAACCTTGTGAAATTTTTATCACTTATTCTCGTGAGTATAATTAATCATTACAAAGCTTCGGGTTTGCTAAAAGGTCACTCAGAGGTATACTTTAAACATGTTGACACATTTAACCCATGTAGTTTGTAATTCCTCACTTTCTTTCACAATTAGCTTCGTATAATCCATGATTTATTCGTTTAAGGGTATAAACATCAAGTGGGGCTATTGAAGGATATATTTATCCATTGTTGACATATTGAACCCTTTTATTCACATACTTTCCTTGTTTGTCAGCTTTAGTCCCTCTAAATCACTTCTTTACACGTTTAAAGTCCATGACACGTGTTGATATATTATTGGGCATAAATTTTCGAGGTGTTACAGTTTTCAAGAGAAAAACTGATATGCATGGAAATGTACACACCTTTAAAGCACGGCTAGTTGCGAAGGGTTTCACTCAAACTCAGGGTATTGACTATGATGAAACCTTCTCGCCCGTTGCTATGATCAAATCGACCAGGATATTGCTTGCCATAGCCCCGTACTATGACTACGAGATATGGTAAATGGATGTCAAAACCGCTTTTCTTAATGGGCATCTCTCTGAAGATGTCTATATGGTTCAGCCAGGCGGTTTTGTTGATCCAAAATATCCTAATAGCCGCATCAGATGCTGCAAAGGAGGCTGCTTGGATGAAGAAATTCATAACCGACCTCGATGTGGTTCCAAGCATTAAGAAACCCATCGAGATGTTCTGTGATAACACAGGTGCTATTGCTCAAGCCAAAGAGCCCAGGTCTCATCACAGGGCTAAGTACATTCTAAGAAAGTTCCACTACATCGGGAAATTGTGGAACGTGGAGACATCGTGATAAGCAAAGTGAACACAGATCAAAACCTAGCAGACCCGTTTACTAAGCCCATGACTCAGGACAAGCATGATCAGCTCATGGGTGCTATCGGGCTTAGATTAGCTAGCAGTATGTTTTGATTTAGTATTTGGATGTACGAACTTTTAACAGTTGTACTTTTGAATTCAATTTTGATTTACTGGTTAAATGCAATTTTGAATCTTATAACTGTGTTCGATTTTAATACGTTTAACCCGTGAATCTTGCATTCTAAACTATCCGTAGTCGGTCAGACTCGTGGGAACGATTCTGAATTAAGACTATTCTGACTTTGGACTCAAGGAGTTGACTTCCAAATTCACAGACCTCATTAAGAATGACGTTGGATGTAACTCGCATCAAATCATCTTCATGGATCTTAGTCATAAGATGATTTGATATTGGTATACTCATTTAGTATCCTTTGACCTGAGATACATATTAGAAAACTTCCGTTTACCAAGGATTATTCTTTGATTACTGTCAACCGCTATCGCGTAACTGCCAGTCATAAAGGCTTTAATTGGGAATAGTTCTGAAGTTCAGTGGGAGTTGTATGTAGTCGATATGGGATTCTGTACTCTTACATGATATGTAACAGTTAGACATTGTGGCACCCTCGTTGATTCAAGCTGGTGAAGTGTAAGGCCTTACCCAAACTTACTGTGTGTTTGTTCGGGCCACTTTGACTCTTGATCGAGAACAATAATAATTGAACACCATATGAGAATGAACTTAATCCATGTCTCGTTGATTCAATTTATGTCTTTTACAGAAAGGATAAATGACAACAATTACCATAAATATATTGTCTTGCAATAGTAAGTTGTTACTAATGGCAAGGTGTTTTGGTTAATGACTTTAAAGTGTCATACCTTGTTGGGGGCAGCCATATGCAGCTAGAGCGCCGCTGACTGTTTGCTATGAGGATTGTATCGAATGTCGTCCAAGTGGGAGATTGTTGGATTTATGTGTACGGGTTCGATAAGTCAATGCTGCTGACCGAGCTATGACCCGTAAGAGTTACACCTTGGGCAACGAACATTCAATCCACTTAACTTGGTTAACTGGTGACCACGAACAATTAACAGAGCGAAATATATAACTATCTAGAATAATTATATATCCACGAAAAACGGGATTTATTATTTATACGGGTTATAAATAATATAACGTTTAATTACTTATTTAATTAAACTTTATTTTTCGGGCTTCGTATCGCGTCTGGGCTTGAACTTATTATATTGGGCTTTGGGACCTAAGAGATAATTAGAGATGTTAACCTAAATATATTACTATATATTTAGTTAATCATCCTTAATGTTGATGATAGTCTTCTGTCGTAAGACATAAAAGGAATATTTTTGTGAGATCATCATATAATAAGAAGCACAGCAAAAGAAAGGAATTCTTTTTGGTTTTTGTGATACAATCACAATAGGAAAACACAGCAGCCACTTCTAAAGAAAGTGCCGCCCAATTTTTCCTATCCTTTGTATTGTGACGACCGGCCAATCCAAAGCCACCACCGCTCGGTTCATGTTCGTATCTAGCACTCGTTCGTTGTACCTCGGTGTCTCACACGGTTAATTATTAACCACAAGGGTATAATTTTTCTCATCGGTAGATTAATTATTTTATGTATCGTATTTGCATGTTTGTAACCATGATCCTGTTCGGTTCACTTTTGGTGTCGATTTTTATATTTATTCCGCTCCGTGTTTTTATTAATTATGTATTTAGTTAATAAAATATATCAAACCCGTTTTGATAAAAAGTAAAATTGACACCACTGAATCCCAACATTCCCAACATTGGAGTCTTGTTGAACATTACTCTCTAATGCTATAATAAGATGTGTAACGTCTGCAAACCTGTAAAGTGTTAAGAAAAAAGAAAAAAATTATAAGAAGAGTAAGAGAATAGATGAATTTTCATCACTGGGAATATCCCAACTATACCATTCTTGTAAGTTATGTCGAGCAAAAATGTTCGAGATTTTGTTTTCGGGAGTGTATGCATAATCATTGGAGGATCTCGATTGCTGATAACATTCATAGCTTTATTATTACTTTTCTTCATATATATCAATTCAATAATATAAAAATATCAAAGTAATATTTGAATTCCTTCGTCATTGCCACCATTAGCAGCTAGACATAAAAGTGTCACATAGCCCTTCTAAGCATCCTTCCTGACAAACATAAAACATTATAATAAAATGATGATAAGATTCAATAGCATACATACAAGAACATGAAAAGGTAATTAACTTTAAAGTCAAAGAATGAAGCAACGTAAGTGATGCAAGAACACCAGAGGGGCAATTTAACCCACTGATATAAATATGGTACAATTTCATTATAACATTCAACCGCTTTTAATCCAAAAATTAACTTTAATGGTGCTTATAACAGGGCGATACCAACCCGTTAATGTGAAAATGGGGCTGCATTAACTCATTTTCAACCATCCCTTGGAACTGCAATATTGCTTATTGCGCTTGCGTGTTGGGGCATGAAAAGTCAAATCAGGTTTTGATTTCCAAATATATAGATATATACTTTACAATATGCTTCATCATGTTGTAAGATTGCACCTCAATAAAAGTAAAGCTAATACATGATATGATACTTACTCTTGTTTACTTATCTCCCTTTTGTTAAAAGAGTATTAAGTGCCACTTAAACTGCAAGATACCAAACATGAAAATGGTTAACGTTTAATCATGTTATTTTACCAAAAGGCAAGAAATTTAAAAAAAAATAAGGATCAATAAGTAATGAAAGTTTAGTTACATGCTTTGAATCAACCATTTATGTAATCAATAATTAGTTTGGTGGGTTTTTGAGGCACTTGCTTGCTATCTATCTCTGGTTGCTTGCACTTGGATGTCCCTTTCTTCACTATTGATTTTGTGCAAGATTTTGGCTTTAAACGGTACCTTTTTTTCTCATTTGTGTGAGAGTTAGCTTTCTTTTTGTTTGAATTGCGATCTTCACTTAACAATTTTAGTGAAGTTCTATTTTCATTTTGCCTTTTGATTTCACTGGGTTACATGAAAAAATATTGAATTTTGACAAAAAAAAAATATATAAATAATGAACCTACATACCTTGAACTGGTTGAATGTCCTCCATAAGCAAGTAGAAATAACCCTAAATGGAACCAATAATTTAACAGTATAAACCACTAAGATACAAACGAGTATAATCAAATTCGGAATTGAAATAAATGTGATGAAATTATACCTTAAGGATGTTCTGAGTGCAAGAAATGGTAGTTCTTGATGAAACGGTGAAGATGAGATGAATAAACGATGTCGAATAAGATGATGAAAAGGCGATGTCACAAATTGATGTGGGATAAAACTGATACCTGGAATGCAGAGGGAGAAATGTCTGTTCAAATATGGAGCTAGGGTTTTTTGTAGTAGAGAAGATGAGAGAGTTGAACCCTAAACTGAACTCAGGATTGCACCATTGATAATACTTGAAGAACGACATGAGAGAAGAGGAGCCGAGTATATAGGGGAAGTGGGGCGAACTGCGAAGTTACGTGTGAATCCAGAATAATGTGGGAAAAACCACCGGCTGAGAAACTGCCCTGAACTGGGGAATTGTGAAGATAATGGGGGAGGTAGCCACCACTGAAGGAAACTGTAAAGAACCGCCCTAAACTGCTACAATAGCAGTTATTTTTGTGAGTTTAAGTGACTGAGATTTAATCTCAGCCAAATCTAATGGTGGATATTGATTTGAGAGTTAGTTAGATTTAATGGAAAGAATATATATATATATAATTTACAAGGAATCTTATTTATACTAAATATCTTCCTTACCAAACAAAAAAAAAACCTTTAAAGTATCAAACTCCTAGTAATAAGCAACTAAACAACTAGATAAACATAAACACACAAACTTTCATTTTCTTTGACATGTAGATACTAATTAACTCAACCAAACTTATAGATACTAATTAACTCAACCAAACTTTATCTTTTATCTTCTTTCCATGATTATCATTAACTCGATCTTTGTTCGTCTCTTCTCTTCCAAACATATCTACCACCCCCATCAGGGTTAACTTCATCAGGAGTACATAAAAATGTTCGAGGAAAATGATGATGGATTAGTGATTATCCTGTAGATTTTAAAGACTCCACCTGAAGTTTGCCTTGTGGACCCTTTGTCCGAATGAAACGTCTGTATTCTTCGAATATCATTGGCGGATAAAGTGCAGGACTTTCGGATGTGACAAGTTCTGATATAGGTTGAATAAGCATTTCATTCCTGGGATTATAGAAATAAGCCAAGGAAACTCTCTCTTCATTAGGATTCACTACCACTCTATGCTCCACACTTTTATACTTTGCGTTGCTTAAAACCTACAATCTCCAACACAACAACTTGAATACTTCCATCTGATGATAAACTTAGCACATGGTATTACAGCCATGAGTTGCCTACTTTATTAGAAAAAAAAATGGCAGCCTTAGGTGTTACTACAACCATGAGTTGCCTACTTTATTAGAAAAAAAATGATAGGTTTAGGCCTCCACGCTTATATATAGGTCCCCAAATTTTTAGGCTTAGTTAGGGTATGTGATGAGAGTATAACTTTCACAACTTCAACGTGTGATTTTTTAATATAAAGATATATGGGCCTAAAGCAAAGAAGGAGGATGCATGTGTTCAATATCCACAAGGACCAAAAATGCTTTTAGAACTATGTTAAATTAAAGATGAAGAGTGTCAAAGATAATAAGATATTGTAGTTTGGTAGTCAATGTGAATCCAGTTTTATGTGTATATTTTGCTAGAATTTTTATTTTATTTTTTAAAGTGTATGATATTAAGCAGAGGTTTATAATGAAAATACAGGTTTTAAAAAGAAATTGACACTGGCAGATAATTTAAATGAAAAGCGTGAAAGTTTAGTTTCGCTTTAGGTCTCCAAATAAATTCAACCACCCATGCGGAAAACTATAGATAAGTTTTTGGATTATAGGACCAAAGTGTGTTGGCGGATCAACCAAATCAAAATGAACCTAACTCGAACCGACCCTTATCCCTTTACATATAATAACTACAAATCTTAACTTGTTAACGTGTGCGCCCAATGCATTTTACCGCCTCTAAAGATTTACAATACCTGAAGTTGATCTCCAATGTTCAGAATTATGGCATTGTGTACGGGTTTAACGGTTATCCATTGGTCATCCTTTCGAACCTGAAGTCCAGTGACTCGCTTATCAGGAAGTAGAAAGGTCATACCGCCAGGGTCCGAGTGGGAAGATAGCCCGAGGGTCAAGTCAGGTTGCGGACACTTGGGATAGAAATTTGCTCTCAAGCAAGCTCCAATGTGTTTCCCACCAAATGCATTTTGAAGACAATCTTCTTCTAATCCGAGGTTTATTGAGAACACCTTCAATAAAACCTCACCTAACCTTAGTATTTCTTTAGAATATTCCTCCATAACGTCTCTACATTAAAAAGTGGGCACTATTAGGGACTATTTGGTATTGCACATGATCTTTACTAAGAAATAAAAAATCAATAAAATATATTCATATTTTTATTAATTCCTCTTTTCACACACATAAACAATATTACAATAGAACGAAGTCTATAATTAGTATTTTTCTTGTTAATAAATTATAATATCGAATCAACATAACAACTACTCATCCCAGAAGATATTTTGAAACTAACAGTAATCTATTTTATTAGATCAATAGTTTTTACTAGCCAAAAACTTATATTTTGACAAAATTTTGTGATAAATTAAATTAAGTAGCTAACGGTCAAAAATCTTTAGCAAAAATCAATCTTTAGCAAACACTAAGAAAAATATATCGGTCGCAAACCAAAAAAAAATAACATCTGTTACAAGCCCCTCGCAAACACTTTCAATCGCAAAATTTGTCACAGATTTACCAACGGAAGACCAATAGGTTATCGAAAAAGTTTGCGACCAACATTTTCGGTTGCAATATGTTTGCGACTAACGTGAGTGCCTAACTTGTCAACCCAACTATCACCTTTATATTCAAAATCAAACAAAAGCATGTAACAATAAAAAAAACATATAAGCCTTAACCTTCAAATGGCCGTTCGACGAACCAACGGCGATTTAAAAGTAGGGGGCGATGACTCAAGCCTTCAAACGATCATTTGGTGCAACCTCAAATAGCCGTTTGAAAACAACATAAGATTACATTGACATGTGTGTATCATGCACATATTTAAACAACATTACCTTAGATGAGGTGGATGAGCAGGCCACTTTGTATGACAATTAGGATGATAATTAAGATAGTAGTAATCACTCCAATCAAGAGTTGCACCTTTCTCAACACCTAATCTACTCCCAAACCCTTCATAAGTCTTTGGTGAGTTTGCATACTTCTTTTTCACCTCCATTGGGGCATGAAAAAACTCTTGCCAAATGTCTCTAGCCCCATCAAGTAACTCCGTCTTCACACCATGATTAACCAGTTGCATAAAACCCCATTCACGACACGCCTCGAACACTTGTTTCATGGTTTCTTCACGCGAACTGATCAAACCGGTCATATCAATAACCGGTATGTTCATATCGGTTAGCCATGTAGTCGGCCTCTCCGGTGGTGGCTTGACGTATTGGTCTGGAACCACAAGGGTCCCACTTTCCGACAAAGATTGAACATAAACCACCGGTTCGGGCCAATCTACAATGCTTCCCATGTTAAATGTGATTGTGTTTGTTTGGTTTGAGAATGTATGGTGGTTTATATAAACGATCAAAGGTATGGTGGTATATATAGAGCATGGGATGATGAAATAGGGTTTGGTGTGAATATGACGTGAACAAATAGTATGCAATTTAATATCCACATGTATTAAGTTTTAGTGGTTGTGATTTGACGAAAGTTTTTTTTTAGTATTCTTAAGGTTGATAAGGACAAGGCCGACATGGTATATGGATTAAAAAAAAAAACGTGTTTTCCACCACAATTTGTTTTTTTTTTTTTTGGTTTCGGAATTCGGCGCCGCAAAAAGCCAAATAATAACTCTAGTTAGAGACCACTTTGCATCAGCAAGTATTGCTAAGTTTAATGTTTGTTATATGGCAATATTTATCCAAAACTCATTTTATTTTTGTAAAGAACTAGTTAGATGCCCCGCCCACGTTGCGGGGTGATCGCCGAATAATTCTCAACCAATTAAAAAAATAGTATTATACTTTTGGTTGAAAGAAAAACTAAAACGATGACAAGACCGTAATTTTGAGCGAGTGTAAAATCTTAATTTTTAGGTAGGGGAAAATCATAATTTTATTTTGAACTGTGGGAAAAATGTATTTTTGAATTGAGGGTAAAAGCGTAATTTTGAACCGATGGGAAAATCGTAATTTTGAGCTGGTGGCGAAAGCATATTTTTAGTTAGAACAAGGGGCAAAAACGTAACTTTAAACTGGGGGCAAAACTGTAATTTTAAAGTGGTTATAAAAAACTAAGCTGGTGTAAAATCGTAAATTTTAGCTGGGGGGAAACGTATTGTTATTTTTAATTGGGGCGAAAACGTAATTTCGGCTGAGGGTAAAGTCGTTATTTTTTAACCAAGAGCATAAGCGTAAATTTGAGCTGGGGGCAAATGGGGTAATTACAATTTGAAATTGGGGCGAAAACGTAAATTTTTAACTGGGGGCAAAACCGTAATTTTAAAGTTGGTATAAATTAATAAACTGATTGGTCCAATAAGAATTGGCCACCGCCAATTTCAACCAATGGCAGGGAAACACTATTCTCTGCCACTGTTCACGCTCATGTGTTTTGTAGATATAGGAAATTTGTTGTTGAGATCACACTTTTATATAAATGAACAAGGATTTTAATGGTTTTGTGTAAAAATAAATACTAAAATATAGAAAACATGAAAAAGGGACTGAGATTGGAGTGCATCGACTATCGCGAGCTCAACATCAGGGCCAGCTCTGAGAATTCATGTACCCTGTTCGAGCTCGAAAAAACGTGCCCTTAGACCTTAACAAAATTAGGTACTGAGCTCACTAAAGGTCTAAACCTAATGTCAATGGGCTAATAACTAATCTAAACCATAAAAATAGTTTTGTAAGTGAGCCTATATATTGGTGTTTGTATGGGTATACCCTATTAATTTCTTTATTTTACATATACATATCAGAGTTTTTAAAAAAATAACGTGCCCTTCGAAATATCGGGCCCTGGGCGGTGGTACTCCCCGCCCATCTTCAGGGCCGACCATGCTCAACATACTCATTGTAAAAAACCGTTATCCTTTTCCACAAATCGATAATCTTTTTGACCAACTATAAGGCCCAACGTGTTTTTCAAAGATCGACCTTCGCTCCGGTTATCATCAACTTCGAGCACTTGAGGAGGACATACCCAAAACCGCCTTGCGAACTAGATATGGACACTACAAATTCATGGTCATGCCCTTTGGATTAACCAATGCACCTGCAGTCTTCATGGATTTGATGAATCGTGTGTGTAAACTTTATCTCGGCCGTTTTGTGATTGTATTCATCGATGATATTCTAATCTACTCCAAGAACCAAACCGAACATGAGCGACACTTACGTTTAATCCTAGAACTTCTTCGAACTGAACAATTATACGCCATAATCTCCAAATGTGAATTTTGCTAAAGGAAGTTCAATTTCTCGGTCACGTCGTAAACGCAAAGGGTATACATGTCGATCCTGCTAAAATCAAAGCTGTCAAGAATTGGATTGCACCCAAGTCACCATCTGAAATTCATTCTTTCATTGGATTGGCGGGATTTTACCGTCGATTCATCTCAAAATTTTCCAAAATTTTCGTAACCCTCACCCCTTGACCCAAAAAGATAAACCTTTCACTTGGGCTACCACACAAGAAGAATCTTTTCAAACTCTCAAGGACATGCTTTGCAATGCTCCTATCCTAGCCCTTCCTGAGGGCAACGATGACTTCGTTGTCCATTGCGACGCTTCCAAGGAAGGTCTCGGTTGTGTTCTCATACAACGAGACAAAGTCGTTGCCTCTGCATCAAAACAACTCAAAATCCACGAAAAGAACTACACCACTCATGATCTCAAGCTTGGTGCGGTTGTTTTTGCTCTAAAGATTTGGAGACACTACCTTTAGGGTACCAAATGCGTGATCTTCACCGATGACAAATGTAACACCCCGTGTTTCGAAAGTCGAAGTCAAAGTCAAGATTGAACTCAAAGGAAGAAAAGATTGCTAATTGCGATCGATCACTCCTTGCTCAACTACTGTTTTGACTTCTTCGACTTGTAATCGAATCTATTATCTATTTGTTTTAGTTGTATTATGTGGAGTATCTATTAATAATCGAGGTTTAATCACTATTACGTGTGTTTAATCGAGGATTAATCGCATGTCTAATCGCTAATCGACTTATCGCTATCGCATCGCAACTCGAATTATGTGTTCTGGATATTGTTTTACGTGTGTGTGCTATTTATGTGTTACTTGTGCATGATATGTTTATGTTGAGGTGTTTAATCGCAATCGCAATTCTATCACAATCGCAATCTAATCGCAAACGCTAAACGCAAGTTACTTATAGTGATTATATGTTAGATATAGTAGTTAAGTTATTTGTGCAACTAATGGGTAATACTATCGCATCGCTCGCTCGAATCGCAACGCAACGCTCAACACGCGAATCGAAACGACAAAACTCAATGCGTCGGACACCTGGATCGAGTGGCCAACCGATCGAGTGGCCATCCGATCGGATTGCCATCCGATCGGGTTGCCATCCGATCGGGTTGCCATCCGATCGGGTTGTCATCCGATCGGGTTACCATCCGATTGGATTGCCATCCGATCGGTGACCAATCCGACACTTCAGCACTTTCCCTTTATTGAAACCCTATAAATACCCCCCTGTCACATCATTTGTGATGTGACAGCTCCTTGTTCGACCAGCCGCACTCAAGCACTCATTTCTCTCGATTTCTCGCGATTCTTGTAAGTTTTCAACCTAAACCTTGTACTTCTATGATCTACACGCATTTCTTCATCTTTTTCACCGTTGAATCTTAACTTTTAACCGTGAAATCACCGGGTTTGAGGTGTTCTAGGGTGATGTCATTATGGAGTTCTTATGAACTTCAAGGTTTGGCTTCATTCCACCAAGAACAACTTAGATCTGAAGGATTTCCACATGAATAAACAATGTTTTCGCATAGATCTACACATATTCATGGTTAAAAGGATTGAAAGATGGTTTTCTAACTTTCTTTCAACTCTTTTACACTCAAAACCGATAGAATCGGAGCTAGTTCTGATCTTCTACTCCTCCTTAGTGATGTGTTGGTTCAAGATCTAATTTCTATCTAAGAGACAACTGATTTCGGGTTAAACATGAACGACCGTTACGAACAGTCAACTGATCGGACTAGGGTGATTCCTGTTCGATCGGATCACTTGGGATAAGATGGGGTTTTTGTTGTTTAGCACGTTATCACACCGTCACGATCAAAACTGCAAAACCTTTCAAAATAATCAAGTACAAAGACGATCAGGTCGTTGGGACGGATTGCCATCCGATCGAACAGCCATCCGATCGGCTTGCACTTGGTTTCACGCTTAACTTTTATTTTCAACTCTTAAGGTTCTGAACGTCGAACGGATTACCGTCCGATCGGATAGCCATCCGATCGAACGACCATCCGACCATGTGACATTAGGAACTTCGACACTTAATCATTTTCATAATTTTCAAAGATCATCAGTAACTAACGGATTACCAACCGATCGGATTGCCATCCGATCGGATTACCATCCGACACTTGGTACTTTTGCACCGTTTATCGCGCCGCTCATCGTTTATGTTACCGTTAACTGTTCAGGCTAATCTCTCTCAGCGCTCCCTTCAATCCAAGAGAGTGTTTACTTGTTAAACACAATCTGCGAGTATACTCGATCACTTTTCGCTTTACGCACTTTTGGGTGTTACATACGTTACTTATTCTAAATCACATCAATCACACAACGCAAACACTATTTATACGCTGACCGTTACTGCATGGTACGTGTTACTCGATGAATGCTTGTATGTTATGTTAACACGTTGATTGTTGCCTGACGCCTTAGCAATGATTGTTAGGACCGGTTTTGACTTTCAAAACGATTGCGAACCGAACGTGTGACGTGCGGAATCCGTACACGAACGTGACCGAACACAAGAACGTACAATTTAACGTGATTCTATTGAAAGATATGACGAGTACAATCACCGTGAATCACCTACGAAGACTTTCTCTCTCTAGACTTTCTCTCTCTAAGCTCCAAGCTCCAAGATCTCAAATGTGCAAAAATTGCAAAAGTCCTAAATCCTAACCCTAAGGATTCTATTTATAGGCAAAGCATATAAGGAGAGTTTCCCTTATTTACAATAATGCCACCTTGCCCTTTTCATCTAAATATTACAATAAAAGGCTAGATTCAATCCTTTTCAGCTACGACTCGCATTGACGGAGGCGGTAGACATAAATGCACCAACAGACTCCCCCTTGGATATTGCCGCAGTCAATCTCATAGCGTCTTGTCTTTCTCTCTCTCTCTCTCTCTCTCTCTCTCTCTGAGTCTTCTTGAAGGTTTGATATCATCAGCAACCACAGACTCCCTCTTGCTCGAACAGAATCCCGGTGGATCTGTCTTCAGTTTCAACTCTCCCTTTCAGTAGACTCTTCAGGCTCCCCATTTCGTCAGCTTCCGTGCTTTGGGATCGACACCTGGCTTTCCGGTTATAAGCTCCTTCAGGGTAGTTACCTGGCTCCTTGAAAGCACGCTCCCCCTTGTGTTGAGCTCGTCTTCAGACTCCCCCTTAGACTCGGCTATCGGGATCGTAGTCTGGTACTTCCATCTGCAACTCTCAAACATTTATAAGTAAAACATTTTGAACATCCAGGATTGAACAACCTGGCTCTCTAAGCTGAATTTTTTTTACAGTGAAAGCATTTTCAGATAGTCCAGGAATCGTGACCTGGCTCTATTAAACTTTCTAAATCAAGATCCTGGCTCTAAGATATAATAATATGAATATATCCAGGAATACTTGATTCTCTCCCCTTATCAACAATCTTCAAAGATTTGGAAGTTTTAGCGAATATGATCGGAAACTGACTCTTTTCAATAGATTTTAACACTTTAAGAATCCAAATCCCTCACAGTTAATCATCCAAGTCCAATTTAATGACCTTGGAGATCTCACAAACTGTTTTTTATTTTTAGATTTTTTAAAACTTCAAGTTTCAAATTAATGAACTTGTTTTATTTTCAGAAACACGATCAACATACTTAGATTTTGAAACTCAGCATCAGACATCGGTTGTCGAAACTAAAACAGAAATCAAAATGTTTTTGTTATTTTCTGAAACATAAAGCAGTAAAGAAATATTTACAAACATATTTACATACAATTTTTTTGTTTGAGTTCATGTCAGAGGATCATATCAGTTTTTGACAAATCACTGGCACCGTTGAGCTTTTAACACTTTAAGTTCTAAACAATTCACTTAGATTGTCAGTATACTGATCCACTTAAATTTTCACACAAAGTTCAATTGATTCGAGATACTGATTTAGTGTTTTAAGGACTTAAACTTATTCGCGTGTCCCACCTCAGAATATACTCTCGTATTGAGACTCCTATCTTACAGGTGAATGTACACTAATGATATCGGTAAATGGGTAATGCGAGGCCATGAGAGCTCAGGTTAGAACTTCCGTTCAGACAAAGAGATGATGGCTCGACTTTAGGTGTGTCCCGTTTGGGGATCTTTTCTTCAACAGCACATGATTAGCATTTTTCAATGTTTCATCATTTTTTATGTTGAGGGTGTGCTTTATGATTAAAGCAGTGCAGAGTATTATACGAGGACTAGGCTATTGCTCCCGCAAAATCAGAAGTCCCGGTATAATACCCCAGATATTATCACGTACAAAGACCTAGTATGTCAGAAATAGAAAGCCTTTCAAACAAGATTTCGGGGGTTACCCATATATCCGAGAGATGTTCCCCACGAGATAAGTAAGTATTTGATATTTAGGTTTATATCTCGAAAACAATCTACTAAGCGTGTAAAAACCTACTGGCATATCATCAGTGAGACCATTTATCGCATTTAACTTTCCATTTCTTTAGCGTACTGTGATTGTCTACTGATGTACTATCATTTCCTCTTTTTACACAAAACTCATTTTGGAATTTTATCATGTTTTTGGCTTTTTCAAATTTTCTAATGTTTTTGGATTTTCTGAAAATTTCTTACTCCCCCTAAAATTCAAAACATTTAAAGAAAATTTGACAACCTATGTAGATAGCTTTGTCTCGCCATCCATTTTCTGCTTTTCGTGCACTGTTTTGCAGAAAAATATAATGTACCCCCATGATTTACAACACATTGATATTTTACAGTTTGAAAACCGTTTTTCAATCTCGTGAAATTAATCATGTTTGTTTCGCCGTGAGGGTTTCGGCATATTCACTCAACATATTTTTTAATTTTTGTTTAAATTTTGACAAAATTTAACAACAAACATATTTTTGTTTTTTCAACTTTTTGACAAAATAAAAGCATATTTTTGGTTTTTTAAAATTTTCAGTTTTTTTAGGGTTTTTAGAAATATTGTTTATTTATGTACAGAAACAAACTCCCTGTTTCAGTTGCAGGGTTCAGCAGCCTCCTCTCCTCGTGTCAGGCTGCTCCTAATTCCATTTTCACAATCTTCAGTTTTCTTGAGCACCTGCACATTCAACTATTCAGTCACTTGAACAATTTAGCCCAGGTCTTTTTGACCTCAGGCATTTCAACACAATATGCATCATTTAACTTCGGAAAATCTTTGTCATTTTGTACAAAAACTTTGTCAATTTTGACTTCAACTTTTTCATCATTTACCGAAGCTATTTGTTTCTTAACAGACCATGTTTGACCTTTTGGAGTACCTCTTTTATAAAAAATGTGAATCTTTTTGAACATTTTGATTTTGAACAACAGTTGGTTTCCAAAACTGTTGTGGTTTTGTTGCATCAACTGTTATTTTCCAATTTTGTGTTGTTCTAAATCTGAGTGTGTGAGAATTCCAGGTCTGTCTTGAATCGAACCTATTCGTGTTTGATTTCCAAGTTTGATTCGAAGCAAACTTGTTTGTGTTGTACCTCCAAGTTTGTTTTGAATCAAATCTGGTTGACATTTGTTTCACATCCTCAGATTTTTTTTTCTTAACATCATCGAACTTCTTTTTCTTTTCAACACCAACAGGTTTTAGATTTGGACACTTGCGTGCAAGATGTCCTGTTTGATCGCATTTGAAACATGTTCTCTTTGAAACATCTTTGACCTGTTGTTGTTGTTGTTTTTTCTGAGCATAGAACTCTTCATTAGACTGTCGTCTGAATTGGAGTTCTTTCTCTTCTTCGGAACTTGTTCCGTGAACAAAATTTATTTTCTTCTGATAATTTGGCGTTTCATTTTTCTTCCAATTTTGTTTCTTCTTATAACCCAACCCAACCTTCATGTTTTTCTTCTTGTAACCAGGTTTGTTATAAAAAGTTTTGTGACACTTTCCAGCAAACTTTGGAATTTCAGATTTTTCAATCTCAACCATTTTCAAAACTTTATCAATCTTTTCTGAAATCACATTCTGAATCGGGAATACAATATCTAAGAATAATTTGTCCGATCCAATCATGGTATAAACCAATCCTTTTGAATCATCATTCAAAATTTTCTCCGATTTTGAGTTTTTCAGATATTCTTCATGAAAACTACCTTCATTTTCATCTTGTGATTCAGATTTACCTTTATCAACCGGCTCTTCTTTCAGCACACTTTCAACGACCTTACCTACCACCTCTGAATTATCAGATTTGGAATAGGTTACGTAATGTTATCTGGCAATTGATCCACCATGTTGAAAGCTTTTTCGATTTTCTCATCATCATAAAATACAAACTTTTCCGGTGGTGGAACTTGATGAAACTCTGAGCCAATACCTTTCTTGTTTTGCTCAGAATCTTTACCATCGGGTTTTAGATTGAAAAATTCTTTCAAGCACATATAATGATGCATGATAACTATGTAACTTGTTGTTATCCTGTTCTAAATCAGCTATTTGACGCTTTAGCTTAGCAACATCCTCAATGTAAGAATTGACAACTTGTTGCTTTATTGAATACTGTCGCTTAAGCGTATCAGTTGTTTCAGAACAGTATCTCAATCTGGATTGAACAAGTTTCATTTGACTTTTCACATCTTCATATGACTCTTTTGTAATGTGACAAGCCAATTTTATTGAATCGTATTCTTTTTTCAATTCTTGAAAAGCACTTTCCTTTTGCAAACATTCTTCATTCATTTTTGAAACCTTTTCTTTTAAATTTTCATTTTATTTTTCAATCTTGCATTTTTGAGAAAGTTTTTCATCATTTTCTTTTAAAACTTTTTCATTTTCTAACATTTCTTTGCATTTATTTTTGAAAACTTCTTCGATTTTAGTGAATTCAAGATCTCTTGTTCTGAACTTTTCGTCTTTTTCAGTACAAGCACTTCATGTTTCCATGCATTTCTTGCACTGTTCAACATTTTTGTTTAAGATTTCAAAATCAGAATTTACCTCAGTGATTGGCACTTCGGCTTTCTCTGTTGTCTTTGTTTGATCAGCATCTTCCTTCTTTTCTTCACCAGTACCAGCATCACCACCAACATTAGCTGAACTTTCAACCTTCACTTCTTTTTCTTCTTCTTTCTTCAGAACTTCTTCATTCTGTTGTTTTTCGATAACAGCTTCTTCACCAACTGTTTCCACTTTCTTTTCTTTCTCTTCCTTCACTTCTTCAACCACTTTCTTCAAATCATCAACAAATTCTTCAACATTCTTTTTCATTCTCTCTTCATCCCTCTTCTTCAAACTCGCGGTCATCACATCACGAATAATCTTGTCCAGCCTTTTCAGATAAGTTTTATCTTTTGCTACGTTTGAGTAGTATTCGCCAGACAAAGGAATTACTGCAACAACATCATCAAAAACAACTTCCTTTCAATGAACGACAGGATCACCATTTTTGTTGACATAGCAATCTTTCTTCTTGTCGTATCTTTTATTGCTTACAGCATTTTCATACTCTTCTTGCATTTTCTCAATTCTGCAACCAGCAAAGAATCTCTCTCTTTCGGTCTTCTCTTTCAGAATTTCTTCTTTCGTTCTTTCTTTCATTTCAGCCATGATTTTATCTCCTTGATATTCGCACTTCGTAAATCACCTGAATACGATCAAACAAAAAACGATCAGTTTAAACACTTATCAAACAACTTGAATCGGACTGGTACTCCGAACGAGCTGCTGTTCGATCAAGTCACACCACAAAGTTGTTGTTCGATCGAGCTGCTGTTCGATCGGGTGGCCTGTTGAATTTGAATCGAGTAACTTTGAATTGGGTGACAACTCGTACGAGTTGCTGTTCGATCAATGGCACAATGTAACACCTCGAAAATTTATGTCCAATAATGTATCAACACGTGTCATAAGCTTTAAACGTGTAAAAGATTACTTATGAAGGACTGAAGTTGACAAACAAAGAAAGTATGTGAATATAAGGGTTCAAAGTGTCAACGACGGATAAATATGCCTTACAATCACCCTACACAATGTTTATACCCTTAAACAAATGAATCATGGATCATACGAAGCTAATTGTGAGAGAAAGTGAGAAATTACAAACTACAGGGGTTAAATGCGTCAACATGCTTAAAGTATACCTCTGAGTGAACTTTTAGCAAACCCGAAGCTTTGTAACGATTAATTATACTCACTAGAATAAGTGATTAAAATTTCACCAAGTTTCGTTATCGTATGAGAAAGTTATGACAATATTCGTATACGAGGGGTTAAAGGCGTCAACGTTGAAATTTAAGGCTTTTCGGGTGATCACAAAGTTAACCAAGGACTTAACAATGTTTGGTTATGTCATGGAGCCCTTAAAAGTTAAAGTATAGGGTCAAAAATGCAAATTTGGAAGTTAAAACCACGTATATAAGGACCAGGGACCTGAAATGCAATTAACGAAACATTTTTAACCTGACCCGGGGGCTCATACCGGCCGCGTAAGACCTGGGTGGTCTGTTACGCGGGCCGCGTGACCTGCACAGCGACAGAAATCACAGGCAGCTGCCTGTTGGAGCTGATAACCGACTTCAAACCTTGTTTTTACATACCAGGGGCTGCCCCAATGGTTTATCATGCATAGGGGGCACTTGTCTTGATTTGGAAACAATTGTAGAGTTGTTTGTCATGATCTTGTTGCATCAAAATGCATATATAAGGACACCCAATGTTGCAACTCTTGTGCCATTCATTTGCAAACTTTCACAAGTTTATTTCTGGAGCTCTCTGATCAGCAACCAAAGTTTCTTAGACTTCTTAGCCGTGCTTAGGACCCTTCTAAGTGTCCTTAACCTTCTTTAATTCAGTTTTGCCTAGTTAATTAGCCTAAAGTCAAACCGTCGTAATTAGAGTTTGACTTCGAGATTAATCAATAATTGTCCAGTCAAATCTCGAATTAAAAATACCTATGAGTTGGTAATTATGTGGGTAATAAACCCTTAAAAGGGTACTCTCTGATTCCCACTCTAAGTAGGTCAATTGTCAGGTCAAAGTTTATCTTAAAAAGTCAATAGAAAGCTTATTTTCAAATTAATGCATAATTAGCAATGTAGAACCCATGCAACCTGTTTTATCACTAATATAACTTGGTAATTAATGTAAGAACATGTCTAAACATGTTCAACCCGACAATTTTCAGTTTAGGCTCGGTTCAGAACCGAAAGTCGCATAATTTGACTTCTGCTTTGACTTTCAGTTTTGACCCGTTTAAGCATAGTTTAGAAATGCCTTAGAGCTTTATTTGGACCAGGTTTCATGTTAGTATAACTCTCTGTGATTATAGAACTTGGTTCATTAGTTATCCGATTCATATGCATGTTTCTGTTTATTGCCTATATGTTGACTATTATGCCCATATGACCTTAAAATGTGATTTTTGGAAAAGTAAAAGAATGGAAACCTTAGTTACTGATTATTAGACTTGTTCCTAAAAATTGACATCAGTTTGAGGTCTAGATTAGGAGTTATGCTCATTAGCGTAAATGAAAAGCTTTTTATTATTTAAACAGCGTAATTAGCATATAGCCTATCTAAACCCAATTTTTAATACCAAAATTTTTACCTACTGATATAAAATAATATTTTGGGATTTTTGAAGATTTTTATTTAATTTTAGGCTGAGCATAACCTAGAGTTCTAAGCTTGATTCGGTAATTACCGGTTTTGCCCTTTTGGGCTATAAAATGAGTTTTACAAATTATTTTGATACCAAACCTTTTGCTACTGATTTGTTATGATAAATAAAACATTTTAAGCTTTCTGGAATGTTAAAACTATCAGCTTTTCATATAAAACCCGGTAATAGCTCAAAATCGCCTTTTTAAGCATTTTTAACACATAGTATGTATTAAAACTATTTTAAACATATAAGGTTTGATGCCTACTGATATTTTCAGTAATTATTTATATATTAACAGTAAGTAAAAGTTTTAAACTCAGATTTCCAGTTTTGACCTTTTAAGCCTATGTGAAATTACCAAAATACCCCTAAGGTACATAGTTTGGTTATAAATGATAAATTTCACATATATGTAATACCCTACTGTTTTGACTTATAAAAATAAATATTTTTACTGATTAAATCAGACCTGTATCAGATTATTGTTTAAACTCTTTTATAACCTTTAAAATGACCAAAATACCCCTACGGGGCATAGTTTGAGTTTAAATCCATTTCGGGCATAATAGAAGATATCTTACTGATGTCACAACATATTTAAGACATATTAACTTAGGAAACCTGTATATGACTCATATGGTTACCCGTTACGCCTCTTTCGCGTTCGGTTCGGTTTATGTAACTAGTTTGCATAAATTGACCGAAACGGGTCAAACCTTATCATTTTTGTCTCAAAATCCAGAATGTGTTTAGTTTACCCATATTATACAAGTCTTCAAACTTGTCGGGTCTAAATCACATTCTATTCCGGTCTTCGCTTAATCGTGCGTTTGAACCGTATCTTCCTTTAAAAACTAACCGGTCTAAGTTTAGGCTTAATTAAAGACCCGTTAGGAATCTAATAGGTTATTATAAACCTTTGTTCCAGACTAGGAGACCCGGTAAAAGCTACGTGCATTTGCGGTTTGTGATTAATACTTGCAAAGGTAAATACATTTAACTTATTTTCCCTATACGGGCTTGGGGTACGGTATATAAAATACCGCTTGGTCGGGCATTGAATTTTTAATTGTATGAAGATTAATTTATTGAAATGTCCCGTTTAAATTGTTTTGTTTGATTAAAGCCTTTGGGGGGTTAATGACCATGTCCCAGATATCCTTGGTATCATTTTACGAAATGGCCACGACCTAAGCACGGGGTGTAGGCGTACACCCGACAGTGCATATATAAATAATAAGGTATAACCGCCGGTTTCGGGAATAACCCGCCGCGGGACTATATCATGTGGTGTGTCTATTAATATTTAACCCGGCGTCAAATCCGGGCTACTGAACGTATAACGAACATGTAATTCTCTTACAAGTTTATATATAAATAATTATCCCAAGTTATAAAATATTTTGTGCCTTGTGCATTCAAATCAATTTTCTAAACCTTTTCAAAATGAGTCAGTTAATTGTATTTACCAGTATAAACTGACGTATTTTCCCAAAAAGGTTAAGTGCAGGTACTACTCGAAATAGGCTGGCCTCTCCTTAGCATCAATAAGAGTCTCGCAAGCTTGGATGCATTTTAAGTCTGATGAACTACGTTTCCTTTTTATTTGATCCGCCTGCGGATCTGTTTCAACTATTTTGTGATACTTAATATTACAACTACGTCACGATACTCCCCACCGGGCCCACCGGTAATACGTGGAAATATCGGGGTGTGACAGGTTGGTATCAGAGCCAACACTGAGTGAATTAAACACTAGTCTTTTTGTGTTTAATCTCAGTTACACAGTTGCACATTCCTCGATTCTCGAGTCTAGACAAAGATCTTAGGATTTATCCAAATTTGTTTTATTTTCTAACTTTGTCTTTTATATTTTTGTTGTATACTTTGTTTTTTTTTTGACAGGTTGAACAAGATGCCACCAAGAGTAAGAGGGAGAGGGAGAGGAAGAGGCAAGGGGCCAATCGTCGCCCCGAATGATCATGAGGCCGGGCCTTCGCACCGGCGAACACCATCAGATTCACTTAGCCGGAGTCCTCAAGACAACTGGAGGACCTATATTGAACCAGCAAGGCGCTCAATTTCGCTGAGCTCCTCCCCTTCTTTTCAACACTCCTTTGGGCCTCATTCTGAAAATGAGCCCCATAATTCCCACCAATCTTACATTCCTCTCCAGGGCCACAACTCACCTTTTGATGACCCAACGCCCTTTTTCCAGAGCCGGTTCAACCTGGCAAACTACCTTGGAGAACCAGTGGGTTTTAACCCACTAAGACCCGAAGACCATTTTTCTGGCGACCATGCAATGGACATGGACGAGGACACCGATCCCGCAGAGCCACCGTCCGGAACCCCTAACCATCCCATCGAAATTTCGGATGGGTCACCTTTCATGGGATCACCTTATAATGGTCCCGACAGCTATGAGGAAAGGTTCCGACAGATCGACTGGGTGTTTACTCCCAGTTACCACAACTCGCCACAGCAACAGCAGCAGCAGGATCCCTCCGAGGATTCTCGTTTTTTCGCGGTCACTCCGCCACCACCACCAGTTCAGCAACAGCCTCCGGAGCCACCGAGGCGAAGGAGAACAACCGCACGGATGTCCGTGCGAGGAGGAGTGCGAATCAGCACCCCTCAACCTTCGAGTGGCAGCCGCTACCCGCCACTCCATGAAGAACCGCAGATGGGTGGGTCTTCAAACCCCATCTTGGAAGTAAACTCTGCGCCTGTTGCGCCACCACTGTTGGGCTTTGGCGACCCTATACCTACATACACCGGTGCGGTGGCATATAATCCCTTTGAGCAGCCGATCCACACCAACTACAACTATGCAGAGGCCGACCCTTACCTGGTAGCAGCGGCAAACAACAATGCCCATCATCCGGAAGGATCCTTTGGGGTCCCATTTCAAGCCGGATATCAACACTATGGGTACCCGCCTTATAGGTATCATCAACCGCCACCTCCTCAACCTCCGCTATATCAGCAACCCCCGCAGCAGCCAGTGATGTCGCCACCGCAGCATCAAGAGATTCTTCAAAGGATTAATGAGGTGCGGCAGGAAGTGCGGGAAGACCGCAGGCAAAACCGAGGAATGGTCAAGGGTCTGGTGAACTTAATCAAGGGAAAAAGAAAAAAGGATCATTAAATCCTTTATTTGTTTATTTGTTCTTAGTGTTGTAATCATGTCCCTGCGTGGACATTTGTTTCTGTATTCTGCCCCTGCGTGGGCATGTCTTTTTGTATTTTGCCCCTGCGTGGGCATGTCTTTCTGTTGACCCCTGTGTGGGTATGTTTGTTAGTTTAGCCCCTGCGTGGGCATGTTATTTCGGTAAAAGTCCCGTTTAGGGCAAACATGTACTTGCTTAAATTTTAATGGAATGGTTAGTTTAAATTTTCATTTTAAATTATATGTATAAATATAATATGTGAAATAATAATTTCCTTTTATAAAACCTACCATTTTTTTTAAATAATAAGAATCTTAAAAGGTAAAAACCTAGCCACATGTCATTCTAAATATGGCCAAGATGGTAAACCATATTTAAAAGATTCAAATCCTTGTTAACATTTTTAAACATGTTAACATTCCTGGAAAAAATGTGATTCGATAAAATCGCATAAGTCATCCTTATATTAGGTTTCTAATTTCTTTTATTAAATTAAAACATCCATTACGGATATAATGCCTACAGGCTATACTCATTGTCATATAAGACAAAAGACGGTCGTGGTCTTCGACCCCCTGTTAAAAAGAGGTAATGAATTATAATTAAAACCTCAATACCATGACCCTATAAGATCATAATTAAAGATTTAAAACTGTCCACGTGACTAGGCCTTTTTGCCATTAATATATTTTAATTCTAACTAAGGATTTTATAAATTCCTGAATATATATATATATATGCCTAACAAATTAATCAAAATGGTTCTTAAATACCATGATTAATAAATCATTTAGAATGATAAAACTGTTATAAACCTCTGAATGAATTAAAATCATTATTTTATGTAGCAAACAAGCTACATGGCCGGGTCAGACGAAGCCAACAGTCACCCCAGAGAAAATCACGAGACCTCCAGAGTCAACGTAGCTGGAGCAGAATTACAGGCATTGATAGATAATGCTGTTACAAGAGCTTTGGAAAGACAATTCAATGAATCTAGTAGTACCCATGTAAGGACCCGACCCAATCCATACCACATACGAAGCCACCCTCAAGAACTCATACTGCTCACAAAAGTGATTTTCATCACTCATCGAACAAGAGGAGTGTTCCATCTAAGAGAGTTGTGTTAAACCAAGAACCACGTGCTAAAGGTTGCACTTATAAATACTTTGTCTCCTGCAAACCCAGGTATTCACCGGGGAAAAGGGAGCAGTTGATTTCATGTCATGGTTTGACGAGATGGACACTGTGGTAGATATTAGTGGTTGCGCTAATAAGGATGTAGTAAAGTTTGTATCCCAGTCGTTCAAGGGTGAGGCACTAGCCTGGTGGAGATCTTTGATCCAAGCCACTGGGAAAATCCCATTGTACAATCTATCTTGGGAACAGTTTATGACATTGATTAAGGAGAATTACTGCCCTCAGTATGAGGTTGAAAAGATTGAAGTTGATTTCTTGTCATTGGTTATGAAAAACCTAGATTGTCAAGCCTACCTTACAAGCTTCAACACCATGTCAAGACTGGTTCCGTATCTGGTAACTCCGGAACCCAAGAGAATAGCTCGTTTCATTGGGGGTTTGGCCCCAGAAATCAAGGCCAGTGTGAAGGCCTCTAGACCAGCTACTTTTAGGTCTGCAGCTGATATATCATTGTCCCTTACCTTGGACGCGATCAGGCAGAGATCGCTGAGAAACACAGACGCTGAGAAGAGGAAGCGTGAGGATGACAACTCACGACGTTCAGATAAGAAGCGTAAAGGAAACAATGACCACAAGAAGAGTTCTGGAACTAAAAAGGATGGTCAACAGTCAGGGGATAAGCCCAAGTGTAAGATCTGTAAGAAGCACCATTTCGGGAGGTGCAGATATGAATCGAAATCCCAATCGCAACCAAGGCCTTGTGGGATTTGTAAATCTTCTGAGCACAAGACATTGGACTGTAAGAAAATCAAGGATGCGACGTGCTATAGCTGCAACGAGAAAGGGCACACTAAGTCCAACTGCCCAAAGTTTGCAAAGAAGGCTAAAGATGGGAAAAAGACCAATGCTAGGGTCTTCCAAATGAACGCACAGGAGGCGATCCAGAACGATAATGTCATAACAGGTACCTTCCTTATTAATGATGTTTATGCAAGGGTGTTATTTGATTCAGGAGCAGTTAAGTCATTTGTTGATGATAAGTTTTGTTAGTTGTTAAACCTACCTGTTAGAACCCTAAGCATAAAATATGAGGTGGAATTAGCCGATGGCACCATAGAAACCGCATCAACCGTGTTAGATGGATGTTTCATATCCATTAGGAACCACTCTTTTCCTTTATCCTTACTTCCTTTGAAGTTAGCCGGTTTCGACATAGTAATAGGCATGGATTGGCTATCCCATAACCAAGCCCAGATTGTTTGCAACAAAAAGCAAGTGGTGATCAAGACTCCGTCTGGTGAGTCACTTACCATTCAGGGAGATACCCAGTATGGACTGCCTGAGCAAGTGTCTATGCTCAAGGCATCTAGGTGTTTGAAGAAGGGTTGTGTCATCTACATGGCACAAGTAACTATTGATGAGCCGAAGCCTAAGATTGAAGATATCCCCGTCGTTTCTGAATATCCCGAAGTATTCCCTGAAGAACTACCTGGTTTGCCACCAGATAGGCAAGTAGAATTCAGAATTGACATTATTCTAGGAGCAGCACCTGTTGCAAGGACACCTTACAGGTTGGCACCAATAGAGATGAAAGAGTTGAGGACCCAGTTAGATGAATTATTGGCAAAAGGTTTCATTAGACCTAGCTCGTCTCCATGGGGAGCACCAATCCTGTTTGTGAAGAAGAAGGATGGGTCGATGCGTCTATGCATCGATTATCGCGAGCTTAACAAGGTCACTATCAAGAATAGATATCCACTACCCATGATTGATGATCTGTTCGATCAACTTCAAGGGGCAAGTTATTTCTCGAAGATCGACTTGAGATCAGGCTATCATCAGCTGAAGGTTAAAGATGAAGATGTACACAAGACTGCATTTAGGACTCGATATGGTCATTACGAGTTCTTAGTGATGCCTTTTGGGCTCACTAATGCACATGCCGCGTTCATGGATCTCATGAATCGCGTCTGCAAGCCTTACTTGGATAAATTCGTCATCGTCTTCATCGATGACATTCTCATTTACTCGAGAGCCAAGCTGACCATGAGAAGCATCTTCAATGCATTCTGAAACTACTTCAGCAGGAGAAGCTCTATGCCAAGTTTTCGAAGTGTGAATTCTGGCTTCGTGAAGTCCAATTCCTTGGACATGTTGTCTGTGAGCGTGGTATCCAAGTAGATCCCGCTAAGGTTGAAGCTGTCATGAATTGGCAAGAGCCAAAGACGCCTACTGAGTGGGCTTGTGACTCGATCGAGTGGGATCTTCAAAACTAATGTGACCCGATCGAGTGGGATCTACAGCTATATTTTTTAATATGTTTCGAACACAAAAATCTAGATTTCTTTCAAACCGCTTTGAATTAAGATCTGAAACTTTGTAGGCTTTTAGATCAAGTATGTTCGCACAACATATCCAAAAATCAGCAATTTTTAACCGCAAAAACTTGTTTAATTTGGCCATTTTCTGATAAAAACGTGAAGAAGATGAGAAATGAAGAAATTGAGCAAATCTGATCCGTTTTTTTATCTGAATCTGATGAAATTCCGTGCGAAACAGTGTGTTTGATCCGTGCAATCGAGCTCCTGCTCTGATACCACTTGTTAGGACCGGTTTTGACTTTCGAAACGATTGCGAACCGAACGTGTGACGTGCAGAATCCGTACACGAACGTGACCGAACACAAGAACGTAAAATTTAACGTGATTCTATTGAAAGATATGATGAGTACAATCACCGTGAATCACCTACGAAGACTTTCTCTCTCTAGACTTTCTCTCCCTAAGCTCCAAGCTCCAAATCTCAAATGAGCAAAAGTCGCAAAAGTCCTAAATCCTAACCCTAAGGATTCTATTTATAGGCAAAGCATATAAGGAGAGTTTCCCTTATTTACAATAATGCCACCTTGCCCTTTTCATCTAAATATTACAATAAAAGGCTAGATTCAATCCTTTTCAGCTACGACTCGCATTGACGGAGGCGATAGACATAAATGCACCAACAACGATAGTACTATTTGTTTGGACTCAGCACCTGTCGTGGACAGGGGTTGTTAAGGTTACCTCTCACATGTCGCAGTGGTGATATGTGTTACGCATTCTACAACTCGCAATCTAGTCTGTGCATATTTCATTGCCGATAACCTACTAGCTTCGCATTATACATGATACATGTTGGTTATGCGTAAACTATTTCGAACTCTATTATACTATATCAAACTTGTATGCTCACATTTACACTATGTGTATTGACTTTACTTTAACGTATGCGACAGGTGCTTAGGATGCTTTGCTGCTATGTGGAAATCAAGTTAGGATGGAGTCTTAGAATCAAACAATTAAATGAAATCTGAGTTATCGGAATGGATAAATTTGTCTTTGAGAACAATGTCTGTAATAACTGTTTTTATTTTATATGTTTATGGTATGGGACATGAACCTTTAATATATTATAACTAATAGTTGTTATGGATTCTCCTGGACAATCTGTTTCGCTCAGTGCCGCGCCCCGATGATTCCTGATGCGTGTGAGTGTCGTATAGTTTTTAAAGTATATTTTAAGCCCTTTTTAACACTTTAGCCAAGTTTTAAATTTATAAAACACGACATTTACTAACACTAAACACACATATGGGCAAGTGCACCCATCGTGAGCGTAGTATAGTGTTGGTAAGATACCGAGGTCGTCCAAGGACACAAGAGCTTTTAATACCGGTTTATCCTCAACGTCTAATCAAATAAAAAATTTAGAAAAAGGTTTTAAAACAAGAAAATAAAACTAACTAAAAATGCTGAAAATAAAAATTAAAAAAAAACAGATAGACAAGATGAATCACTTGGATCCGACTCGCCTTTAGTGTAACCTTTGATTATTTTCGCACTTTCGCACTTTTTAAGAGATTATCTTAGTTATAGTAGTAGGCCCCTCTTTTGAAGGTGACGTTACCCTCAACCCAGTAGTTTGAGTCAGCAAGGATACAATCCTAAAGGGTTGGATTATTGAAAGATAATTAATTAAGTTATTAATGCATAATGTGGTAGGCCCCTCTTTTCAAGGTGACGTTACCCTCGGCTAAGTAGTTTGAGTCAGCAGGGATACAATCCTGAGTAGCCGGGTTAAAGTTTTAATAGTAGCTTACATATGAGGGGTCAAGGAGTTCGAACCCCCGCCATCCAATACCAGTGGGTATTGAAGGACGTCCTACTAAACTTGACCCAGGTCCTTGCAGGATCTATACACTGAACAAGGCAAGACTCTTACCAAACCATTCCCTTAACCCCCGACCAGGTAGCCAACTATAACAACCCTAAAGAAAACCGACACCCTTGAATTATTTTCGACACCCTGATATATTTTTTAAAATATCCCAATATGTCTTAAAATACACCCCATACACGAAAACGGACCCCGAATACCTTAAATATTATTAAAATTAATTAAAAATGGAGTTTTTGGAGTTGAGGCGGGCCGCGTAAGCCACACCTCAACCCTTACGCGGGCCGCGACAAGGTAAAACCTGGGGAAACCCTGGGCCGCCACGTGGCCCAACACCTGTTGAACCTACTAGCTGACCTGGATCAGCTACGCTGTTGACCAGCGTTGACGCGGGCCGCGAGGAAGTCAGGTTTCAGCCCTATAAATTGCATGCAGTGGCCTTCAGTCGAATTCGTTCAGATTTCTTTTCTCAATCTCAAAATTTAAGTGTAGGCATTATACACGGGTATAATACCCCCCTAAGTAGCGAAGTTCTGCTCCGTTGTAAGTATTATAACCCCTGGATACGTATTAGATACTCTGCCCGATTGATCTAAGGTTCCGTAACGGCTGTCGTGGTTCTGCCCAACGTAGTCGTTGGAATGTCGTCTCGGGGAGGGTATTACTAATGTTAAAATAGGTTATTATACTAACACGTGTGCATTTGTGTAAATTATAGATTGTCACCAGTAAACCCTAAAGGATAATCTAAGACAGCAATGTGAGTAATCCTTCTTTTTGTGTAAACCTTTTTGTGAGTAATCTCCTTTTTGTAAATTGTTTTTACAAAACCTCACTTAATTAATTAATTATATATTAAGCAGTTATTGAGTATTTGTAAGGATACAATTATCATGAGTATGTTGGGATTTTGTATACAAAGTTATATTACTGCCTTGCGAGGGGTAACATTTCCACAAGTCGGGTCTGACAGTACCATGGATGTTAATTGATATAACTTGGAAACAAATGTAATTGCGAGATCGCCCTCAATACTGTACAATGGTTTTTATTAAACTTGATTAAACTGAGATTCACTCACCAGTGTTTCCCACTGACAAAATGTTTTTAAACGCGTTTCAGGTAACAAAATGTGAAAGCCAAATAGAAGCCAGCTGGACAGCACTGAAGGCTTGGAAAAGTGGCAATAAAGTTACCTAAATTAAAATAGATGTTTTTTTTAAATAAAAATAAGATTTATTCCTATGAAAATGTGTGTACTGCAAACTTGGGTTTTATCCCATGTGTTTAATATTATGAAAATGTGGTATTTTACTCTGATCCAATATTTCCTAACTACGGACCTGATGAAAATTCCGCTGCCAAATTAGACAATACCAGATACCACCGAAACTGGCTCGCGGCCGCCCGTTCCCGAGGAAATAGGGATCGGGGGTTGCGACAGAAGGTGGTATCAGAGCTAAGCCACTGATTCAGCCACTGAAGTGTTCTGCTGACATCAAAATTCAAATTGTTAGGAAATAAATTACGGGAATACGTGTATAATTGTATTTCCTTGTTATGTGTTATTTGACTATTTGTTAGTTTACAGTATGAGCGACCAAGGACCATCTGACGCGTACCGTCAATTGTCAGGTTCGCCTAGAAGTGAAGGTGCCTCTTCTCAGCCTGCCCTCTCGGGGTACTCTGCTGATACGGAAGAAGGAATATTCGTGTTTAAGGCTCAGTCTGAAGAGCCATTCCCTCAGAAAAAGAGAGGATGGTTCAGTCGAGGGGCACATGAGCGTATGAAAAAGTTACAAGACCAGAGAGTACTAGCCGCAGCCAAAAGAGAAACTGATGCTTATGCCCAAGATATGATTAATAGGGGTATAGCCAATATCCACATCCTAGCAACCACTGCAACTGACCCTAATCTGGAACAAATGATAGCACCCCAACCACAACCACAACCACCAATTCCTGACCAACCAATGGAAATAGAAAACCCTGAAAATCAAGTAGAGATGCATGATTTCAACCCGGAGGAAATACCTAGGGTACCAGCACCAAATCCATTAGACCCAAATTACGACCCATGGTGGGATGACGTTCGAGACTATGTGCAACGCTACCCGATATATGAAGACACGCCCATGCCAAACTTAGGAGCCTACCCAGGTTTGGACCCTCTAGATCCCTATTACAATAATGATGTATACATTAGGGAGATTTTAGAAAATCCTTACCAATTCCAGGCACCTACACCTCCATACCAGGAACCCGCACCCCAGATTCCGAACCCAGTCCTAGAACCTGCACCCCCAATGAGTCAAGAAAATGTACAAGAACTTAGGACATTTGGTGAGGAAATTTTAGAGAGTAGTGAAAGAATGAGACAGGTGGGAGAGCGACTCGTCTGGAAGTACGACGAGCGCAATATGGATTTCTGGATGAATCCATATCCATGAATGTGATGGTGGAAACGGTAGTAGTAGTAATAATAATAATAATAATAATAATAATAATAATAATAATAATAATAATAATAATATGTGTGTATGAAAAAAAAACTACGGATGCCTATTATTAGTAGTGTAACTTTAAATTTCGGTCGGTATTGTAATTTTAATTTCAGTACTGGTGTGTAATAGATGCATATTATATGAATAGAGTTAAATCGCAATGATCGACGCTTTTGACCAAAATGCGTGTCATGTGATTGGCTATATTAAATATTAATTTGTGATATTAATACATGGTAAATGTTTAAAATTCAGATGGCCGACGAAGAAAATCAAGGAAATCTGAATAATGATAACCAGAGTAACATTAACTTGGTTAATGAGAATCCGAGCATCAATAACAATGGAAACCAAGTGGATAATAGTGCTATCCAACACATAGTGGCACAAGGAATCATAGATGCAATGCCATTTATTATTCAAACGGTTCAGGAAGCGAATAATAAAAGTAAACATAGCAGTAAGCGACCAACTGAACCAGAAAACAGCGTAATCAATGGACCTGTACTTCAAGTGCCCATTCCTAAAAGAAGAAGAACCGTGTCTTACGGTTGTTCTTATAAAGAATTCTGGTCATGCAAACCAATAGAATTCTCGGGCAATGAAGAACCCATTGCAGCTCTACGCTGGATAGGAAAGACTGAGGCTGTTTTAAAAATAAGCAAGTGTGCTAAAGAAGACAAGATAATGTTTGCTTCTAATCTATTTAAAAACTCAGCCTTAGAATGGTGGAACACTATCCTCCAGTCAAGAGGAAGTAATAGGGTATACAACATGGAATAAGAGGAATTTAAGAATATAGTAGAAAGGAAATTCTGCCCTCCCAATGAAAAGGAACAGATAGCGAATAAGTTTCTAAACCTAAGGATGACCGGGGTAGATAGTAAGGGTTATATTACCACATTCTTTGAATATGCTAGAATAGTACCAACCCTTGCATCACCTGAACCTGTATTAATCTCCCGTTACATCTGGGGATTAATTGGAGAGATTAGACATGTGGTCAAGGCAGCTAGACCCCAAACTATAGAAGAAGTTGTAGAACTAGCCAATACCTTGACAGATGAATTAATCCGTACTAGTGAAGAAGACCAGAGGAGAAACCTAACCCAAAGACTTACTCAAGAATTCCGTTCTGGGAATTCCAATCGTAGGAATATAGGTTCTACCTCTACACCATACTGCAAAGCTTGTAAGAAGAAGCATTCGGGAAAATGCTTCGCTCACTGCAATTTCTGTAAGTTACCAGGACACAAGGAAGAAGATTGTAGGAGAAAATCCAGTAATGGACTATGCTTCAATTGTGGAGAAAAGGGTCACACCAAGCCGAACTATCCAAAACTAGCTCCAGCCACGAACAACAAGAACACTAAAAATGCTAGAGCATTTGTGCTAACAGCAGATGAAGCCAAAATGATTCCGGACGTCATAGCCGGTACGTTTTTAGTTAATGATATATTTGCTAAAGTATTATTTGACTCTGGTGCAAACCAAAGTTTTATTAATACTTCATTTTGCAAACTTCTTAATCAATCATTAACTAAACTTCCACAAGAATGTCTAGTAGAGACCGCAAATGGAAAAACGATTAGGATTTCTGAAATTTTGCAGGGAGCAAGAGTAGAAATTTTAAATCAAAAGTATATTGAAAACTTGTACCTAATGGATCTGGCAGGATTTGATATCGTATTAGGAATGGATTGGTTAGTAGCCAATAAAGCTAATATTTTATGTGATCAAAAGTCGATTCAAGTAAATTCACCAAAGGGTGAAAAGATCACAATTAAAGGTGATAAACCATCTAGATCCACTAAATTCATCTCTGTGATGAAAACTGCGAGCTATATAAGAAAAGGATCTATAGTGTATTTGATTTCTATAATCACTAACACTAAAGGAAAAGAACTAAAAGACATTCCAGTAGTGTCTCAGTTTTCAGATGTATTTCCGGAAGAATTACCAGGACTACCGACGGACAGAGAAGTTGAATTCAGAATTCATCTACTGCCAGGAACAGCACCGATTGCCAAAGCACCTTACCGTTTGGAACCCGCAGAAATGCAGGAACTAAAGAAACAATTAGACAAATTGTTGGAGAAAGGATTTATACAGACAAGCTCGTCGCCATGGGGAGCACCAATTTTATTCGTTAAAAAGAAGGACGGATCAATGCGTATGTGCATTGACTACCGTGAATTGAACAAGGTCAAAATTAAGAATCGGTATCCATTACCAAGAATCGATGATCTGTTTGATCAATTGCAATGAGCTCGATTTTTCTCAAAAATCGATTTAAGGTCAGGATATCATCAATTAAAGGTACAGGAAGAGGACATTCCTAAAACCGCATTTAGAACAAGGTATGGTAATTATGAATTTACTGTCATGCCATTTGGTTTAACCAATGCCCCAGCCGCATTTATGGACATGATGAACCGAATATGCAAGCCATATTTGGATAAATTCATAATTGTTTTTATTGATGATATTCTCATCTATTCTAAAGGTAAGGAAGATCATGCAAAGCATTTGCACGCACTTTTAAGTTTATTAAGAAAGGAAAAGCTCTATGCTAAGTTTTCAAAGTGCGAGTTTTGGTTAGAACAGGTACAATTTCTTGGACATTTAGTTAACCATGAAGGAATTCATGTAGATCCATCTAAGATCGAAGCGATTACCAAATGGAAGACCCCTGAATCACCAACCGAGGTTAGAAGTTTCTTAGGATTGGCTGGTTATTATAGAAGATTTATTCAATATTTTTCTAGAATAGCCATTCCTTTAACTAAGTTAACCTGTAAATCCATTAAGTTTGAATGGGGACCAAAACAAGAAGAAGCATTTAGAATTCTTAAGCAAAGACTAACCCATACACCCATACTAGCGTTACCAGAAGGAACTGAAGACTTTGTAGTCTGTTGTGACGCTTCCAAACTAGGTTATGGATGTGTGTTGATGCAACGCCAAAAGGTTATAGCTTACGCATCTAGACAACTTAAGAATCATGAAGAGAATTATTCAACCCATGATCTAGAATTAGGAGCCATAATTTTTGCCCTTAAGATTTGGAGACATTACCTTTATGGTAGTAAGTTTACCATATTCACTTATCATAAAAGTTTAAGGTATGTTTTCGAGCAAAAAGAATTGAATATGAGACAAAGACGCTAGATGGAGATGCTTAATGATTATGATTGTGATATCCAGTATCATAAAGAAAAAGCAAATGTAGTAGCTGATGCTTTAAGCCGAAAATATCACGAAAAGCCAAAAAGGGTACGTTCTCTTAAATTAAATCTACAAGTAGATTTAAATGATCAGATAAGAGAAGCACAAGAATCAGTAATCAAGGATGATACTGAAAAATTAAAAGGTATGATTAAGGAATTATAACAAGGAATAGATGGACTTTGGAGATTCCATAAGAAAAGAATGTGGATACCTAAGTTAGGAAACTTGCGCCATCGTATATTAGAAGAAGCCCATAAGTCTAAATACACGATGCACCCAGGAAATGATAAAATGTACCAGGATTTAAGAAAGAATTTCTGGTGGATAGGAATGAAAAAGGACATAGCAACCTATGTTTCTAAATGTTTAACTTGTTCACAAGTTAAAGCTGAACATCAGAAACCCTCAGGATTGCTGCAACAATTAGAAATGCCAGTATGGAAATGGGAATTGATAACAATGGATTTTGTTACTAAATTACCCAAAACAAGAAAAGGCAATGATACAATCTGGGTGATTGTAGATAGGCTAACCAAGTCAGCTCATTTCCTACCAATGAAAGAAACTTTCAGTATGGAACAGCTAGCTAAATTATATGTAAATGAAATAGTTTCATTACATGGAATACCTTTATCAATTATTTCTGATAGGGACAGACGTTTTACCTCTCATTTTTGGGCAAGTTTCCAAAAAGCCATGGGAACCAAGTTAAATCTAAGTACAACTTATCATCCTCAAACAGACGGGCAAAGTGAAAGAACAATTCAGACAATGGAAGACATGCTTAGAGCTTGTGTAATTAATTTCGGAGGTAATTGTGACAATCATTTACCTTTAATAGAATTTTCCTATAATAATAGTTATCACACAAGTATCAATGCTGCACCATTTGAAGCACTTTATGGACGAAAGTGCCGAACCCTAGTCTGTTGGGCAGAAATTGGGGAAAAGCAACTATCTGGACCTGAGATAGTACAAGAAACAACTGACAAAATCATTCAAGTGAAGGAACGACTGAAAGCAGCACGAGATCGACAGAAGAGCTATGCCGATAACCGACGCAAACCGTTAGAATTTCAAGTTGGGGATAGAGTATTATTAAAAGTCTCTCCTTGGAAAGGAGTGGTAAGATTCATCAAAAGAGGAAAGCTAAGTCCCAGGTATGTTGGACCTTTTGAGATTATTAGAAGAATAGGACCTGTAGCCTATCAGCTACAACTGCCAGAAGAAATGGCAGGAATACATGATGTATTTCATGTATCTAATCTCAAGAAATGCCTAGCTGATGAATCACTTGTAATACCTCTAAAAGGTATAGAGGTAAATAAACAACTCAAGTTTGTAGAAAGGCCTCTGCTGATTGAAGACAAGAAAGTCAAGAACCTCAAGCACAAGAGATTAGTTCTGGTCAAAGTGAAGTGGGACTCCAAAAGAGGACCAAAGTATACATGGGAGCTTGAATCGGAAATGCAAAAGAAATATCCACACTTATTCCAGTAGATCTCGAGGACGAGCTCTAAAACAAGGTGGGGAGGATATAACAACCCTAAAGAAAACCAACACCCTTGAATTATTTTCGACACCCTGATATATTTTTTTAAATATCCCAATATGTCTTAAAATACACCCCATACGCGAAAACGGACCCCGAATACCTTAAATATTATTAAAATTAATTAAAAATGGAGTTTTTGGAGTTGAGGCGGGCCATGTAAGCCACACCTCAACCCTTACGCGGGCCGCAACAAGGTAAAACCTGGCGAAACCCTTGGCCGCCACCACTACGTCAAAAACCACCTACGGCCACACATATGGCCAAACCGTCCAGCCACACTTTTGATTAAATGTGTGGCTAATGGTCATTTCTAACATTTGAAAAACTTTCAGCCCACTTATCGCCACACATTTTACGTATTCATGTGGCCATTATATAACAGCTCAAACATTTAGCCACACTTTGAGAAAAAAACTGTGACGTTTACTAGTCACACTAAAAAACGTGTGGCCAAATGTGTTCTACGAACACGGTAATTGTTTTATGTGGCCAAAAATACATGTTTTTGAAACCTTTAGCCACATTTTAAGAAAAAAAATGTGACATTTATTAGCCACACTAGAAATGTGTGGCAAAATGTGATCTACGGCTATGGTATTTTTTAATGATGTGGCTAAAAGCACATATTTGGGGGGAAACTAAGACATTTAGTAGCCACACTATAAAAAGTGTGACTAAATATGATACACAACCACATTATTTGTGTGACGGTGTGGCTAAAAGTTAATATATATGGCCACATATACTATTTTGTGTGACCGAAGGTTAGACAATAGTCACACTTAAAATTACAAGATTTTATGTGGCTTTATATAAACATTCGTCACACCATCGTTACTTTGTTTATTTTTGTGTGACGAACTAATAGTAAATGTCATATAAAATATATGTGATCAAAGGTTAGATAAGAAATTTTAATATGACTGTACATAGCCATTAGCCTCACCATTGGCACTTTAATTTTATTTTGTGTTATAGAATAATAGCAAAAGCCACGAACAAAAAAAATTGTGTGACCAAATAATATACAATAGCCACACTTATATATCTAAACTTTTAATCATCTCGTAAGGGTTCCCACCTCTTACCATATCTGTTCTTGGTTTCAATTTGAGAAGATCGACTTTGTGAATCCCTTTTATCTATGAGATTAGCGTTAGTTCTTAAACGTGCATTTGTTCCCTCCGTACCGGAGATGATCTAGGTTTCTGAATTGTTCGATTAGGAGAGTTTTAGATCTGTAGATTTGAGTTCAAGTGAAGCAGATTTGAGGCTTGGTTCTAATTGCAGGCCACGGGGATTGGAATTTCCTATGATCCCTCCTCATATTGCGACCAGAAAAGGTGAACTCTCGTCTAGGGTTTCATATTGGGGGAATTCAAACATATTGAATTATCATGTGGTTAAAATGGGTTCTCTTTATGAAAGCGTATAAATTCTTAGTTTTCAGAATTAATTTCCATGGATGTTATTTGACATTATTGATTTGGTTTGTTTAGTGATTCAGTGATTACAGTTGTATGAGATTATATTATAGAATTGGAAGATTTTCACTTCTCATCTTGTTTAGTAAACATTAATGTTGTTTGATTAATGGAAAAGAGTTGATGATATGAATATCTGCTTGTGAGAAGTTGATTGAATACAGTTAGACAAGAAAGATGTATATGGCCATTGCCTTTAGGATAACATATTGATTAAATTTTGTAAATTCCCTCAAGCGTTTGTTGCAAGTTGCATTTTTTTCATATTTAAAATCGTAAATTTGTTTGCTGGCAACTTTTGTTGTGCGTTTGTGTTGGTCTTTGGGCTGGGGCTGGGCTTATCATTGGTTTTGTGACCAAGTTTTAGACCAGCAATGCATATAGGTATGCACTATTATAGCTAATGCGTCTTTTTTATTCAAATGGATTACAGATCCAAAGTTAATATATTGTTTTTGCAGCCTGGTGCAAGACGTTGCTGATTCGTGTAGAACCGGAGCTGCAACGAACAACTGGAATGAGTGACCAAAGCTATTATTACTGGTGTCGAAATGACTGGAATGAGTGATAGAGTTTGGGTTGACCTTTGCAGCCTCATGAAACCTGGTATTCTCAGCCCATCTGTTCTGGTTTTCTGATATTTTTTTCTTTATAAATTTGATATTTTTTAATAAATTCCTGAAATATTTATTTGTAGGTTGGATCTTTTGCTAGAGGATTATTTCTTGTTCACTCACAGTGAAACTACATTGCCACCAGGCCTTTCGCAGTTAACACTGTGAGTTTTTGTTGAGATCTATTAATTTACATCATTTTTTATCAATAGTGACTAATATCTTACCAACATTTACACGGTCCCGTCCATGCCTATATGGCGATTTCAGGAGGTAAAACTTGCTACCGATCAGCAGGGGCGGCTGCACCCACATAATGTGGGTCGGGGTCCCAGGACCCCAATCATTTCATTAAATATGTATTTTATAAAGTGGCCCAATACTTTGGCGAGTCGAGCTCGAGCCGAGCTTTGGCTCGTTCAAGCGATAATGAAGCATGCTCGAGCCGAGCTTTTAGCTCGTTTGAGGTTGTTCTCAAAATAGCCCGAGCCGAGTCGAGCCGAGCTCGAGCTTTGGGCTTTACTTGCGAGCCGAGCTCGAGCTCAAATAAGTGTGCTCGAACTGAACCGAGCTCGAGCTCGAGCTTCATAAAAACATGACGAGCCGAGCTCGAGCACAGTTGAGCTCGGGTTTGGCTCGGCTCGTTTACACCCTTAGGCCGGTGGCATTACTTGTGCAACTTTTTTGAACCCAGCATTAGTTGTGATTAAGTTTTCTAAAAGAGCACTATAACAGCAAAAAACTCTATTTTATTGTATTATTTTTAGATAAATTGAATAGTTTTATGACTTTGTTGACCATTTTTGGTTTGAATTGTATTTATGAGTTTAAAAAGTGGGTTAAATGGGTCTAAAAACAGTCTTTTCTTTTTTGTTGACCATTTTTGGTTTGAATCATAATGAATATGTATCAAATAACTAAGTCTAATATAGGGTTGCGTTTGTGATCAGATTTTGTTTTTGGAGAAAGGGGTGGATGAAACTGATAGTCATGGTTGGGTAACCGGTTTGGCTGAATTGGTATGCTCTGGTCTAGGGATGAACTCTGTACCAACTGGTGCCGGCACCAAAAATCCTCAAAAGTGGGTACCGGTACCAAATATACCCGGTTCGGTACCGTTAATTGAGGGTAAAAGCCGATAAATATTGATACCGGTCCGGTACCGAAAATGTCAAAAGTCGGTATTAAGATTATTTAAAGTTGTAGCTAAATAAAATCTTGTTGAGCTTGCCATTTGACCTTATCTAGCAGTCTTTGTTTACAGGTACAGCAACAATACGCTGAACTTTGGATGGGAACTCATGCCTCCGGTTTGTCATATATAGTCGGGGAAAAGGTGATCACTCTCCGGAATTATGGACTCTTGCTGTTTGAGATTGTCTAATCCTAAGGATTTTAAGCAGCATATCATCTGCTTGACAAAATGTAAGTTGGCTTTGGTTTAATTTTCATACTCCTGTTATAAGTTTATGTGTTTTATTAATGTTTTTCATGTGTGAATGAAAGTAAATTAAATTGTTGTAAAATAGCAAACATAATCAAGTAAAATGGACTTAATTGATGGCAAAATGGTCGGGGCTTGTAACGGGTCAAAATAGGTACAGGTCAAGAAGGATAAATATTGATACAAAAAAAAAAAAAAAAAAAAACGGGTTAGATTTGCCTAACTTGAAACAATATTTGTCCATATTTCTTTAATTTTTTATAAACAGTTAGTATGCCATATATGATTAAAAACATATCTTTTCTGTATTTATATAGTTTCATGCATTAAATCATAGGTCGGGAGACTTGTTACCTTATATGTTGGTAAGCCATCGCTCAGTAGCGGTTCATTAATCAAAGTTTTCGGTGGTTGGGTTAGATTTATCAATAGTGTTAACATTAGAACTCTAAATTCAACATGCAAGTCTTAACCAAAACAATAGTATACCATATATACTATGTAGCATATATTAATACATTGAACTATCATGCTATTCATACCATTAATTCTCTAAATTTGAAATTAGTTTGTCTCTTTTAACTTAATTGGTAAATCTTACAGGTAATTTTTCAATGCTGGCTATTAGTGGAAACATGGAAGAGACGGGTCGGCTTCTCAAGGAAGCGGTTGTTGAACTCATAAACTTTTTGGTGGTGACCACACAAGTAACTCTTTTTTGATTAAAGGCCCGTTAAAATTTGGACATAGGTAAATATCTGTGTTTTTTTTTTGCCATTGAGTATAAGGATTCATCTATTCAAACAAATGATAGTTACGCCTTACTATTTTCGCGAGGTTAATGCTAAAGTAAAAGTCGTCAAAATCGAGTGTTACAAATTTTAACATCCCTGCAACCCGCTGCGGAGAGCAGACATTACCACTAGTATATGTGTATGAAAACTCACTATTGTAGGGACGAGAGTGTGGTACAAGCAACGGTAGCAGTACCGGGAGATTCTTCAGTTGCATCTGGTCCAAACGTGAAGATGTTTAGCGAAGATTTGGCTGTTTGTAGTGCTTTTTCTGGTAATGATTGATATAGCGCATTAGAGCTGAACATTTTTTATTAGATAGCCATGAAGCTCATGATTGATATATCGATAATAAGCAGGCATATGGTTATACTATGTGTAAATGGCATATTAAGTTATCAATTTGAATTTATGTTAATTTGAGATCATAAAATGATTATAGTGTGTGGAGTTATAATCGTTGCTCTTTTGTTTGCAGATTGTTTGATTTGTACATGTATTACCCAATAAAACTTAGTTCGCTATATTTATCCCTTACAAATATTAATTCATCACATTTTGGCGTGTTTGACTCGTTTCAGTTTAAAATGCTATATTATTACCTGTTCACTGCATTTTGGCATGTTTGACCCGTTCCATAATAAATTGCTATAATTTGATCCGTTTAACATAACAATCCAACCATTCAGACAACTGTAGGCAGAGGTTCTAATATTATCATTCAAAACATTACAATTCAGCACTTTTACATATTATTCACTAAATAAAAAACAAAGAAAATGACTAATGTAATGATAACCATGACATAGTTCAATCGGCATTACGTAAAACTATACCGTTACAGTCGGTTCTGTAATAATCATCGCGGGATTCATTACCCATGTCAAGTGGATCTACACGTGGCAATATATTATCATTCTGAGGAAAAATTACAGTACTAAATTCCTCATCAACGTCGTCATACGAATCTCTATAGTTTTTGGGAGGTGTCATAAAGACAATAGACATTTTTTTATCCAGCTGGTCTTTAACATAAAACACATGTCGTGCTTGTGAGGCCAATATGAACGGATCATCCTTGTGGCCTAATCTGTTAAGTTCGACCAACGTGTAACCAAGACTATCTTGTTTGACCCCATTTCTATTTTCAACCCAGTCGCACAAGAAAAGAGGAATTCTTTTAATATGATAATCTAGTACCCAGATCTCTCGTAATACCCCATAATAGAAGTTTTTTCTGTAGGTTACTACTTCTTTAGAAATTTGCATGTCAGTTGCCTCTACACCAATCCCACTGTTTTGGTAAACTCCACCGTCACGAGATTTTGTACGAAATGTATAGCCATTGATTTCATATACATCGTATTTTAATACGTTGCTGTGTGCTCCATGTGAAATCCACTTTACGGTTTCTGATATACTTTCTGTGGAAACCGCTAACTCTTTTTCAACCTAAATTTCATTACTAGGATGAGATTCACCTTGCACAAACTACAATAAAGGAAAAACTAATATTATGCTAAAATTTAAATTACCTTGTTACGTAACCAGTGACCAAACGTTGTGTTATGCTCTTTATCCAGCCACGCTTGTGGTTTACCACCATGTCGGTTTTTCAAAAAGGTCATGTGTTGTCTACAAGTACATAAATTAGTATCATATTTGATAGATTCTAATGTAAAAAAAAAAAACATGTTAGTTATACTTACTCAATATAAGGCACAATTTCGGGCGTATTTTGCAATACATAGAAATGTGCTTTCAAGGAGAGTTCCGGAGAAACCAGAACTGGTTTACCGGCTGACAAAGGATTTCCTTCCCCGTTATCATTTTCAGATGTCTTATACTTATATGGTGGAATGCCAACAGTCTTCATGTTTTTTTGGTATTCGCTGAAAAACTCAATTGTTTCTTCTGCAATATTCTCCTCAGCAATGCATCCTTCTGGATAAGTTTTGTTTCGCACATGCCCTTTAATAACCTTCATGCACCTTTCAAAGGGATACATCCACCGAAAGCATATTGGCCCGCATAATTTTACCTCCCTAGTAAGGTGCACAGTTAAATGAATCATAATATCGAAAAAGGATGGGGGAAAATATTTCTCGAGCAGACACAATGTCACACAAAGCTCTTCTTGCAACTTATCTAGTTCTTCTACCTTGATTTCTTTGCTACATATTGATTTGAAAAAAAAGCAAAACCTGATAATAGCATATCTTGTGGGTTCCGGCATGATAGACCGTATTGCAATGGGCAAAAACTGTTGCATAAGCATATGATAATCATGTGATTTAAGTCCCACAAGTTTCCTATCCTTTCGATTCACCAAACTAGAAAAATTAGAACAATACCCTTGTGGAACCCTTAAGTTGTATAATGTTTCACAAAACTTGTCTTTTTCATCTTTCGTTAATGTGTAACATGCTGCAGGAAGTATTGTTTTGTTGCCTTGTGTTTTAGCCTGCAACGCTTGTTTTAACCCAAAATGCGCCAGATCCAATCGAGCATTCAATCCATCTTTCGTCTTTCCTGGAACGTTTAGCAATGTTCCAACAATACTCTCAGCCACATTCTTTTCAATGTGCATGAAATCAATACAATGTTGGACACAATTATACCGCCAATACCTAAGTCGTCGATACCATATGTTGAATTTCTTCCAATAGGTCCGGTCTTTATGTCCGGAATTTGAACTATCACCCTCTTTTGATGTGTTCCTTTTTCTCTTAATTGTCTTCCCCCCTCTTCCAGTAGAAGTTTCTAGGATTCCTGATACTTTATCCTTAAATCCTTTCCCCCATATATTCTTAACGTATTTAACCTCGTTGAATATTTCTTCCCCGGTCATAGGATTTGCAATAGTTCCCCATTCTTGTTTTCCATTGAACTCCTTCGTTTGCTTTCTGAAAGGATGGTTATATGGTAGATATCTTCTGTGACCAGCATAACTCTGCTTGGATGAGAAAGGAAGTCTACAACATTGAGTTTCTTTTCGACACACTACACAACCATGGAATCCACTATAAGGGCAGCCACATAGTGTACCAAGAGCAGGGTAATCATTAATCGTCCATAAAACAACTGCACGTAGGATAAATTTTTCTTGTGTATAGGCATCATATGTTTCAACTCCTTCTTCAAATAAGAGTTGTAGATCATCAATCAAAGGATCCAAAAACACATCAATATCGTTTCCAGGTGTTCCCGATATTAGTACCGAAAGCATGATAAACCTTCTTTTCATACACAACCAAGGCGGAAGGTTGTAAATGACAGCTAAAACCGGCCAAACACTATGATTTCTATTACCTCTATTTATGTCAACCCCATCTGTGGAAATGCCAAGCCGAAGATTTCTTGGATCGTCAGCAATTTCGTGAAATTGGTTATCTATGGCTTGCCATGCAGGTGAATCTGATGGGTGGCGTAAAACACCGGGTTTTTTGGAACTGGTGGCGTGCCATAATAAATCTTTTGCTATACTCTTAGCTTGAAAGAGTCGTTTCAATCGTGGTATTGTGGGAAAGTACCACATTACCTTTGCAGGAATATTTTCATACATTATTTTAGTGTTCTCATCCACCTTCCACCTTGACTTCCCACAAGTTGGACATACAACCAAGTCTTTGTACTCCTTCCTGTAAAGAATGCAGTCGTTGATGCATACATGTATCCTTGTATATCCTGAACCCATTGCCTTCATTGTCTTTTTTGCCTCATATGTATTGTTAACCATTTCGTTACCTTCAGGTAGCATCTTTTTCAACAAAACTAGAAGTTCAGTAAAGCACTTATCTGAGACTCCATGCTTACTCTTCAAGTTGACTAGTTGAACTAGTGCGGACAACTTTGTGAAGTTAGGACATCCTTTATAAAGGGGCTTCTCAGCATCAACAAGTAGTTCCTGAAGCTTCTCATAGTCCTCTGTGAAATTATCTTCTGTGGCATTTACCATTTCTATTGTTTCCATGGCATCTGTTGGAATTTCGGTGTCAAAATACTCTGTATGAAGCACATTTTTAACTGGCTCATCTTTTTCTCCATGTTTTATCCACCTTGTATAATTTGGATCAATTCCCTTATTGAACAAGTGATGATCCACTTCATCCAAAGGAAGAGAGTAGTGGTTTAAACAATTTATACATGGACATGGAATTTTTGTTTTTTGTTTAATAATAATTATAGTTAATATAAATTAATTAATAAATGCTAAACGAGTCGAGCCCGAGCCGAGCTCGAGCTTGAAAAATTACCTTCGAGCCGAGCTCGAGCTTTAGAAATAAAGTTCGAATCGAGCCGAGCTCGAGCTCGAGCCTGGTCGAGCTCGGGCTCGGCTCGTTTGCACCCCTACTTCTACATATTCACAAAGTTCACCATTAAACGAGCTCGAGCTCGAGCCTGGTCGAGCTCGGGCTCGGCTCGTTTGCACCCCTACTTCTACATATTCACAAAGTTCACCATTTTTTCTCATTCAGTATAAAAGGAATTAAAATACAATATTCCATCGGGTTAGACACTTGTCCCAGTGGAAGGGACGGATGCACACTTGTCGTGAGCTTTGTATCAACAAATCATGCCCCGATCACCTTGTCTGCTGCGGATCGGGGTGTGAAAGATTTCCTACCTTAGTTTTCCTATTGGTGGGATTTACTGAGTATGATGATGATGCTACAAAAATCTTACAACAAAAAGTCATATATGGCTTAATGGACCATATTGGGCCTTATTGAATTGCAATAGACACTAGTATGTCATACAGTTGCATAAATCGGTTAATTTCAATAATCGGTTCGATTAATTCGTATAACCGGTCAATTAGACCAGTCATTTGGGCCCATGATGGTTATTTGGGTTCTTAAAGGTCAATTAGGCCCAATGAAGGTCAGTTAGGGTTGTTGAGCTCAATGATTGTCAATTAGGCCCAATGACGGTCAATTAGACCCAACGTTGGTAAACTAGGTTCAATGAAGGCCAGTTAGAGTTGTTGAAGCTCAGTGATGGCCAACTAAGCCCAGTGGTGATCAAATAGACCCAATTATGGTCATTTAGGACAAATGATGGTTAATTGCGGTTTTTGAGCTTAATGATGGTCAATTAGGCCTAATGAAAGTCAACTAGGTATGATGATTGCCAGTTAGCTTCAATGATAGTTAGTTGAGCTTAAGAAAGGTCAATTAGGCCTAATGAAGGCCATTTAGGGTTGTTAAGCTCAATGATGGTCAATTAGGCCCAATAAAGGTCAGTTAGGGTTGTTGACCTAAATGACAATTAATCAGGGCCAATAAAGGTGAATTAGTTGTTAGAATGCTCCAGTGAGTAGAGTGTGAATTCTCACACGACCCGAAAAATAACACGAACCTAATGAAGGTCAGTTAGGGTTGTTGAGCTCAATGGTGGCCAATTAGGCTCAAAAGGTCAACTAGGCCTAATGATTGTCAATTAGCCCAGTGATAGTTAGTTAGGCTTAATAAAGGTCAATTAGGCCCAATGAAAGTTAGTTGGGGTTGTTAAACTCAATGATGGTCAATTAGGCCCAATCATGGTCAATTAGACGCAATCAAGGTGAATTACTTGTTACACTGCTCTAGTGAGTATGGGTATGAATTTTGGACACGACCCGAAAAACAACATGAACCATAGGGAAAATTGACCAATAGGGACTAAATTAGTATGATCATTATTAATTAATTACGATTAGGTCTATTATTTAGGGCTGCTAAACGGGTCGTGTTCGCGGGTTGGCGGGTTCAATCCGACCCGAACCCGAAAACTTTACACCAACCCGACCCGAACCTGAAAATCGTACTATACATATGAACCCGAATTTGACCCGAACTTTTGTGGGTTGACCCGAACACGACTCGTTTAACCCAAATTTTTAATTTTTTTCTAAAATTAATATATTAAAATTTACTTAAAAAAACATAAATGTATATAATAATATCATATTTATTATTATTTTGTGTAATATATGAAAAATATACCTTTAATTTTCGTTTCCCACCACTCCCCCTAAAAAATTCTAATTTCCCTCCTCTTTTCTCTTGTGTCTCCTTCCTAAAACATGTTAATTTTTACTTTCCCCCTATTTTCCTTTAACCCTAAATAGATTCCCCTCCCAAAATTCATCCCCACATCTCATCTCATCTCGTACTGATACCACAGGTGAACAACTAACTGGGTTATCCTCTTCAATCTTAAAGAAACCCTAGAGAAATTGCTCGATCAAGAAACCATTCTTCCTCTTTAATCCTGCTCGATTAAGGTTCTTTTTCTGCTGCAATAGACATCAATAGGATTTTAAATGTTTGCTGCATATGTTCGTGCTTTTGATTGCAGAATTGATTTTGTTAATTAGGGCTAAATCATCTTCAATCATGTTCTACTGCGGTTGTTTTTTATTTGATTTTGATTATTATTATTATTTCAACGTTTTAATTTAACTAATTATATGTTGAATGATTAACACAACAGGGGTGATTTTGTTTTTTGAAATATTAGCCAACAGTAAGAATGTGACTTTTATGATATCATTTTCAACATGAATTGCAGTCGTTTTTAGTTTTTTTTTACATCTTTGTTGAAATATTAGCCAAGAGTAAGAATGTGATTATTATGATATCAGAACAGGAGCTATGTTTTGCACTACAGAATCGTTTGATGTACTGGTTTCTTTATATTGGCATTACATAAATAGTTCCATGTGATGTATGCTTCTAGTTTTATGTATAATACTTCGTTAAGAACTTTCCAGTGGTAAACATGTTAGTAGTTGGCCTCTTGTGTAGGTAAGTCAATGTAAGTAAAACTTTAAGCATTCTCGTCAGTAAACTTTAAGACCGTGGGGTATGGTGGGGCGGGGGTTTGGGACTTTGGGGCATGGGTTGACACGTGGATATGGGGCACTCAATACACAAACCCAAGTTTCATAGGGGTATGGTGGGCGTGGCCAAGCCACATCATTTTTTTTAAATTTAAAATGGCCCGCTATGCCCTAGCCAACAAGCCAATAAGAGCCGGCCACATAGGATCGCTAGCAAAACGGGTAGATCAGGTGGTATGCCCATTCAAACGGGTCGATTAAAAAAAGACTTTTTTTAGTTCGGGTCAGAACAGGTTGAGGTCATAAAAGATTTTGGGCCGGGTCGGTTTAAAAAATGATATCATGATTCTCCATGAAGAATATTCAAGTATGAAACAAATAAAAAAATATATATTATGTTAACAAAGAATGGATTTTGATGAAAATGACTATGGGTCGTTTGCATGACCTGAGGCTACTAAGATTACAGAACTATTTTATGGAACCAACAAGCAGCCCAAAACAAGCAGAGCAGAGCAGCACATAAACTTGAGCATAAAACATCCATACCACTAAGATAATAAAATCAAGCTGTGTAAATCAGCCCAGCCCATAGCAAGCAGTTGTCCCACAGTCCAAAAAGAAGGTTATATCACTCTTCCAAAATAGTAATAATTCGGGTCAACTCGAAACATTTAGCAACCCGAGCCCCCCTCGTTCGATGAGGACTGCTCTTCGGTGATAACCTGGGCATTATTTTCGAGAAGTTTTATTTTCGGGGTAAGCCTCTTTGCTTCTTCAGTAGTATATATAAAGATCTTTCGCACCATGTCGCAGAACTCACTGCACAATGTACATAAAACCAAAAATTATACAATTCACACACCAATAAGGGTGGAAAAATTTGCGGATTGTGTAACAGGTCAAAGGGGCCTGGGTTGAAACGGGTAATTTGTTAGCTTGGCTCGAAATGGGTTGGGATGACCCACTAACACTTTTTTACTCATTTTTGTTAATCTTATAAATAATTGAAGCGTTACATTATATAACTACAACAAGCCATGTTTTAGTAAAGTGATCTAGAAGGTCTTAGTCATTTAAGAGTTTGGATGACTTTCACCTTGTGTGAACAGCTCGACCCATTTTACTTGTTACTATTTTCAGCAAGTATTTTAGCACATAACCCCATTTGACCTGCTAGAGATGAAACATAAGGCAGAATAGCCCGCTTGTATATTGAGTAAAAATGTCACCTCTAACAGTAACAGGTGGTCAACTTTTTGTTAATTTTTTTGTTTTACTGAAAAATATATTCATATAGCAATCTCTTATAGCTTCACTAACCTCATGCTTCTTTAGTTTTATTATTTTCTTTCCATTTTTCTTATTTGAGGCTAGGAAGTAATAATGGTGATGAAATGTACTTACTTCCAAGGATCGCCACCGACCATCATAATGTCATCCTCATCGTCCATGTATACAACCTGCCATTTCTTAGGAACAACACGAAGTTCACCTTCAATTTCAAACATATTTTCCTGTTTCTCCAGTAAATCCTCATAACAACCGAACTGTGTCAAATCGACAGCCCTACCAAAAAATGGCCTAGTGCAGATCTTGCACTCCTTTTCATAATTTGCGTTTGTCTGCCAATATATTAATTTTGTTTAATACCTTGCATAGAAACACATGAACCTCATATTAATTTTGGTTGATTTTGACCTGCTTAACCTATTTCTTTTTAGCTTTAGTTCCATTATTTTAGTTTAAACGGTCCGGTTCCAGTTCTCATTTCTGGAAAATTTATTCATTCTCTTTATTCTATATAATAACAACTTTTGTCAAACTCATTTCTAGCATCATGGAAGTTGAAGAAGAAATCATGGAAGTTGAAGAAGAAAGCGGTTTCTCGGATAGGGATTTGACAGGTGAATCTGAAAGCGATTTCTCGGATATGGATTTGACAGCACACAAAACAAAAACACCGAAGAGGGGGTTGACCAGGTTACCAAAAATGCGAACAGCATTTACAAACTCGGGTGGAAAAAAACACAAAGTTACATTTGATGAATTGGAGAAGTTTTCTGGGGAATATAGATCAGAATTTTCAAGTTTTTTGGGAGACCTAGTAAGAGAATATGTCGGATTTAGGTTTTTAGCATGGAAAACAGTGCCAACAGAAGTAAAGGATAAATTGTGGGAGGAAATAACGGTTAATTCTTTTCTCTTAATTATAAATGTATTTTTACATTTTCATGTGACTAACATACAACTTGTATTATATATTGCAGCGTTTTTATGACATTGATGCATGTCGTAGGCGTTTTGTAATGACTCGGCTTGGTGAACTGCTTCGAAATTTTAGAAGAAAAGTGTATGCGGGATACATAGACCTAACTTAGGTAAACCAAAGAAACTTGCATGAATTCCTAAGAGGTATCGTTCAATGGTGGAGCAAACAGACTGGGACAAGTTTGTAACATATACACAATCAGACAAGTTTAAGGTTTTAATCTTTTATTCTAATGTTCATCATTATTTTATTTTAAATATAATTTTAAACTCTAATGAAATAATTACAAATTTTGTTGTAAGGATGTGTCAAATAAGAGAAAAACAGCACGATCAAAATATGTTTATGATCATCACTTGGGACGAGGAGGGTATGCTTATCTAAGAGATAAACTGGTAACTTCATTTCTTCAATTAAAGTTTTTTTTTTTTGTGCTTATAATGATTTTTTGTTTGTATGTCTGATGTGTGTGTCCGTTATTTTTGTTGTATATATTACAAGGTACAAAATAACGAACTTTCAGTTGATGAGATCCCCTCTCGTGCTTTAATGTGGAGGAAAGCAAGGGAAAACAAAAACGGAGAATACAAGAATGTTGATGTAAAAGACATAGCTAATAAAATAGTAAGTTCAACTTTAAACTTTTTTGGTTTATTTTTAATTACTATAATACATGTTTATTTGTTAACAATTTCTACAGATTGACACTGAAACGCAAATTAAAGATGGATCCGTGAACCTTGATCCGGGCACGGATGCACTCACATTAGTATTTGGCAAAGAAAAAGGTGGGTATTTAAAAGGTGTTGGTTATGGAGTGACTTCTAGTAGATATTGGCAGAGTCCTCGAACAAAAGGATCATCAAAAGAACGAATTGCACAACTGGAGTTTCAACTACATAATGAGAAACTTGAGCGTGGGAAAAAAGATGAACAAATTAAGACCCTTTCGATGCAGATGGCAGAAACAAATAACACACTTAATCAAGTTTTAGCTTATCTGGCTGCACAAGGACAAACATTACAAATATGTTCATTATCTGCAGACAAAATGTCACAAACACAAGTAAGTGACTTATTTTATTAGCAAATTAATACCTTAATAGTTTTCAAATGTTAACCATTGTTAGCTACCATAAATAGCAACCTATTTATATAAATTTACCATGTGCATTACAATTTTAGAAATTTTCCCTGTTTTATCGAATCGTATTATCTGTATTGCTTCCTTGTTACATTTTGTAGGTAAATTCTTTGGATAAACATGACGGATCAAAGCATAAGGCCAATGCTACCGCATCTAAAATAGTGCAAAAAGAAATGGCACCAACGGTAAGTATGATAATTTCATTTTTTTTTATAATTTCCCATGTAATTATTGATATTTCATAACACATTTAATTGAATTGTAGGTAAAATCTATGAACAATAGTACTGGATCAAAGGACAATACTAATGTTACCACATCTAACATATCAAGTAAAGTAGTGCAAACAGAAGTCACTTCTCATGCTAACACTTCTAAAAGGGTGCAAAAAGCAATGATAACGGTAAGTGTTTGACAATTTCGTATTTTTTATAGTTTTTATGTGTGATTGTTGATTTTCTATAACTTAATTAATTCAGTGTTTTTAGGAAAATGTGAAAACTAAAAAAAAAGATGTTTTGTCTACGCAAGAGACTTCACTTCTTGGGACATCATCGCAGTTGGAATCACAAGAAAATATACATAATACACATTCAACAAATGTCCTAGAGGTATGTGTTACGAAATACATATTTATATTGATTTTAACCTTAAGATGTTAACATAAAATTTTTTTTTTTTGTAGATCAAGTGTACTCTATATACTATAAATATGAACAACTGTGTGGCTTATGGTACAATTCATTTGTCAACGGGAAAACAAAGCATTCATGGAGTTCCACTACAAGATAATTGCTATAGAGTTTCTATTGATAAAGTTGTAAAAGAAGCAGCATTTTTACCGGTAGAATCATGTGAGGTCAAAACAGTTGGGGATGCACTAAATACTTTTGTTGCTTGGCCAAAATACCTTGTCAAAACTAGCCAAAAGGTTTGTTCTTTATTAATATATGATTAATTACTCTAGCTATTGATATTTGTTTTCATGTTTTTTGCTTCGGATACCAAATCTATCAAGCATTCAAACACAAAACACTACAACTCAAGTTGCTAAAAAGCAAAAGATATGTTTTACAACGCTAGATGGCATCAAAAAACAGGGTGCAAGAAGAACAAGAAAAACACTTTAAACTAGTACTTATTTTATGTTTACAATCATTTCCTTTTGCAACATTTGTAGATAGTTTTTGATTAGAAGTTTAGTTTTTGGTATTATCGTGCACAGATTTTGGTTTATTAATTTTAATATTATTTGGTTTTAGGTTTTCTCATGTTTATTATTGTTTTTTATTGTACAAAAAGTTGAAAACAAAACAACTAGTTATAGGAAAATGGCTACACAGAAACACAATATACATGTGTGGCTAAAGGTTAGCCATAAGCCACACTTAAAAGCACAAAAGTTCATGTGGCTTTACATAAACATTAGCCACACCATTGTCATTTTATATTTTTGTGTCACCAAAATCATAGTAAACGTTATGTAAAAACAAATTATGTGTGACCAAAGATTAAACAATAGTCACATAGTAAAATTACAAATTTTCATGTGGCTTTACATAATTACTAGTCACATCATCGTCACTTTGTTTATTTTTCCGTCACGAAATGTTAGCAATTGTCATGGGTAAAAAAGATTATGTGTGACCAAAGGTTAGACAATAGTCACATTTAAAATTACAAAATTTCATGTGGCTTTACTTGATCATTAGTCACACCATCGCCATTGTGTTTATTTTGGTGTGACGAAATATTAGCAAACGCCATGGGTAAAAATATTATGTGTGACTAAAGATTACACAATAGCCACACTTAGAAAGAAAAAAAATTTCATGTGGCTTTACATAACTTTTAGCCACACCATCCTTATTTTAATTTTTTATGTGACAGAATGATAGCATCTGTAATGCACAAAATGAATTTGTGTGGCCAAAGGTTAGATGATAGTCACACATAAAATCATAAAGTTTTATGTGGCTTTACATAATCATTAGCCACATTATCCTTACTTTATGTGACGAAATGATAGCAAATGTCATGAGAAAGTAAATTATAAGTGACCAAATGTTAGCCATTGCCACACTTAAAACCACAAAACTTCATGTAGCTTTACATAAACATTAGCCACGCTATCATCACTTTATTACTTTTGTGTGACGGAATAATAACATATGTCATGTGAAAAAAAAAATGTGTGACCAAAGGTTAAACAATAGTCACACTTAAAATTACAAAATTTTATGTGTGACAAAAGGTTAGACAATAGTCACATATAAAATTACAAAGTTGTTTTTAGTGTCTAGAAATGTTTTTTAGCCACAGTTATAGTAAACAGATGTGACTAAATAATAAAACGGTCACACTTACAGTGAGTTCATGTGGCCGTTACAAACATTTAGTCTTACTTAATAAATGGAATGCTTAATTACAACAACTCTTTTTGTCACATTTTTTTTTTAATTGATGTGGCTAAAACAAACTTTTAAGTGACTATATAATAGAAACAACCACATTTACAATAAATTCATGTGGCTGTTGTTACCCTTTAGCCACACTTATTGTACAGAATGTCTGATTTCCAGCAAGAGATTGTGGTACCCTTTAGCCACACTTTAAAGTTGCTACGGCCACTAAACGTGAATGTGGCAGTATGATACCTATGATGACTGGACCTTTGGTCACACTTGAGTTGAAAAAAAAAAGTGTGACAAAAGGCGTATGGTCTCTCTTTTTTTGTGTGGCCGTAAGCCTTTTTTGGCGTAGTGCACGTGGCCCAACACCTGTTGAACCTACTAGCTGACCTGGATCAGCTACACTGTTGACCAGCGTTGATGCGGGCCGCGTAGCCTCTCGGCTATACCTTACGCGGGCCGCGAGGAAGTCAGGTTTCAGCCCTATAAATTGCATGCAGTGGCCTTCAGTCGAATTCGTTCAGATTTCTTTTCTCAATCTCAAAATTTAAGTGTAGGCATTATACACGGGTATAATACCCCCCCTAAGTAGCGAAGTTCTGCTCCGTTGTAAGTATTATAACCCCTGGATACGTATTAGATACTCTGCCCGATTGATCTAGGGTTCCGTAACGGCTGTCGTGGTTCTGCCCGACGTAGTCGTTGGAATGCCATCTCGGGGAGGGTATTACTAATGTTAAAATGGGTTATTATACTAACACGTGTGCATTTGTGTAAATTATAGATTGTCACCAGGAAACCCTAAAGGATAATCTAAGACAGCAATGTGAGTAATCCTTCTTTTTGTGTAAACCTTTTTGTGAGTAATCTCCTTTTTGTAAATTGTTTTTACAAAACCTCACTTAATTAATTAATTAATTATATATTAAGCAGTTATTGAGTATTTGTAAGGATACAATTATCATGAGTATGTTGGGATTTTGTATACAAAGTTATGTTACTGCCTTGCGAGGGGTAACATTTCCACAAGTCGGGTCTGACAGTACCATGGATGTTAATTGATATAACTTGGAAACAAATGTAATTACGAGATCGCCCTCAATACTGTACAATGGTTTTTATTAAACTTGATTAAACTGGGATTCACTCACCAGTATTTCCCACTGACAAAATGTTTTTAAACGCGTTTCAGGTAACAAAATGTGAAAGCCAAATAGAAGCCAGCTGGACAGCACTGAAGGCTTGGAAAAGTGGCAATAAAATTACCTAAATTAAAATAGATGTTTTTATTAAATAAAAATAGGATTTATTCCTATGAAAATGTGTGTACTGCAAACTTGGGTTTTATCGCATGTGTTTAATATTATGAAAATGTGGTATTTTACTCTGATCCAATATTTCCTAACTACGGTCCTGATGGAAATTCCGCTGCCAAATTAGACAATACCAGATACCACCGAAACTGGCTCGCGGCCGCCCGTTCCCAAGGAAATAGGGATCGGGGGTTGCGACACCAACATATCTCCATATAGACCGTGGAGATATGAATGGTGAAAATCTTTTATTTTATATAGACAGTAAAATAATGCCAAGACACCACGGACAAATGATAAGGAAGATTCACCTTCAATATAAGAAACTAGTTATTAAAGTCATTATTACATAACCAAATAAAAAGTGCGAAAAGATTAAGAATAAAAAGTATTACACTAAATGCTTGTCTTCACCAAGTGATGTAAGAGACTTAGGCAAACATGGCCTTTGATTGTCAAGAACTCTTATGATCAATCTTGGATCCCGAGACTACTCACACACTCTATGATGGATGATGGATGATGGTGGTGGATGTGGGTTGTGATGGTGGTGGTGGGTGGGTGAAGTGTGAGAGAGGTGGTTTGTCAAGGGATGGTTTGCAAGTGAGCCAAGTACCCCTATTTATAGCCTGCATAGAAGCCCGGACACGGCCCGGTGCCCGTTGGGCACGGCCCCGTGTCCACCCATCTTCTCTTTCTTCATTAATTGCAGTTTGTCTGCATTAGTTGACCACGCCACCGTGTCCGCTGGGCACGACCCCGTGTGCAGAAGCGTATCTGTACTATCAAGATTTGCCTTGATTTTGCGAATCATAGCGTTGACCATGGCCCCGTCTCCGTTGGCCACGCCCCCGTGTTGGGAAATAGAAGCTTCTACAGCTTTGTCTTTTCTGCAGACACTTGGGCACGCCCCCGTGTTCAATGAGCACGGGGTGTGTTCAGCCTTCTGATATCTTGTTTTTGCTTGGGGAGATGTTGTCTATGGGTCGGGCATGCCACGTTTATTCATTTTCTTGTATTATTGTTAGATTTGGCTGCATTTTTGCTTCTTTTGTTCCTTTAAGCTCATTTAACCCTGAAAATACAAAAGGAAGACTAAAACACTCTTTTTCCAACATTAGTACTAAAAAGGGTTAGTTTTATGCCACATTTGATGTAATTTATATGTTGCATTTTGCACACATCAATTCCGCCATCGGTTGGGGTGTGACAACAAAAGCCTCCAGATATCTTTAACTAAAAGGAACTTAACATGCGTGGAGAATGTCGTGGCCGATGTACTTAGTCGAAAGAGTCATGTGAAAGTTCATTGTATCCGTTTCTTGCAACTCCAAACCGATATCTAAACTCGTATTCATGAAGCTCAACAATCGTCAGTTGTCGAAAACAATTTGTATCAAGAAATGCCATGTGGAGCTTAAAGTCAACTCGAGTCTAAATCTACTGGTATCTTTCACTACCTCAATCGTATTTGGGTTCCAAATTGCGATGATCTTCATGCTCTTTTGATGAACGAAGCACACAAATCTCGATACTCCGTTCACCCTGGTGCTAATAAAATGTACCAAGATCTTTGCTAAGTCTATTGGTGGTCTGGCATGAAGAAGGACATTGCTCTCTTCATGTCCCATGTCCCAATGTCTCACATGTTCCAAAGTTAAAGTGGTACACCAACAACCTCCCAGATTACTTAAACAACCCGTAATCCCGATGTGCAACTGGGAAAGCATCGTTATGGATTTTATAACCAAACTCCCCCGCACATCCTCCAGTCATGATAGCATATGGGTGATCATTGATCGGTTAACCAAATCAGCTCATTTCCTTCCCATTCATGAAGATTATCGAGTTGAGAAACTAGCCCGTATCTAAATCGAGGAAATATTTGTCGTCATGGAATTCATGTTGCCTTTGGCAAACTTTCCAAACAACTATGGGCACCCAACTTAACCTCAGTACGGCTTACCACCCTAAAACGATGGTCAGACCGAACGTCCTATCCAAACTCTCAAAAATATGCTTCAATCTTGTGTCACTGATTTTGGTGGTAATCGGGATACACATTTACCTTTGGTTGAATTCTCGTACAATAACATTTAACACTCTAGTATCCAAATGGCCCCATTTCAAGCATTAAATGGTCGAAAATGTCATTTGCCTATCTGTTGCCACGAAATCGGCGAATTCAAATCACTGGTGCCGAACTCATACAAGAAACAACGAATAAGATTTGACAAATCCAAGACAACCTCCTCAAAGCTAGAGACCAACACAAGAAATACGCCGATAAGCATCGCAAACCCTTGGAGTTCCAAGTTGGTGACCACGTACTTCTTAAGGTATCCCTTTGGACTGGAGTGGTCCATTTTGGCAAGAAAGGGAAATTAGCTCCTCGATAGGTCGGACCATTTAAGATACTCGAGAGAATTGGTCAAGTGGCGTATAGACTCGAATTACCCGCAGAGCTCAACAATGTTCATTCGGTGTTTCACGTTTCCAACCTCAAGAAATGCTTAGCTGAAGGGAACATTCACATTCCGCTTGACGAAATACGTATCTACGAGACCATGCACTTCATCGAGAAACCGGTGGAAATCATGGACTGTGGTACTAAACAGCTAAGGCATAGTTGTATCCCCTAGTCAAGGTTCGTTGGGAAGGAAAGTGTGGTGCCGAGTTCACTTGGGAACTCGAAAGCAACACGAGGACCAAGTACCCGCACCTATTCTCCGCGTCTTCCTTTTGAATAAATTTCGGGATGAAATTTCCTAAATTAGGGGAGACTGTAACATTCCGCAATTATTGTATTATTCGTTTCCGTGTTTTTTCGTATTCAACCATTGTAATCCGAGACTTGTGATCATAATGGAATTCATTTTATTTTCTCTCTCAATAATTGTTCAATCAAACATAGGTGTTATTCATATAATCATCAAGACACGTTTAAATCATTCAATAACCGACTTATGTTGTGTAAATTCGATATTCAAGACCCAATCAATCAACTATTGTGTCATACTATGTTTATATATTATGTTAGAAACTCAATTTTATACAAATAATAAAAGAGAAATGCATAAAACAAACAAAGCCATGGCATTAGGGCCCAAAAACAAAATATTAATGAGCCAATTTTCAACTTTCCATATTTTTTTCACCACCTTAAACTCTAATCTCTTCCCTATAAATACCCACTTCATCCATCACTTTTCCTTTATCATTTATCAAATAATTCTTCCATCTTAAAAGTGAGTTCCATCTCCTTTCATCTTCTTCTCTTCTTCTTGTTTTTCTTTGTGTTTTCATACTTCCCCATCTTGGAGAAATCCTCATGGAATGTTACCAGATGTTTGTCATGGTAAACAAAGATGGTGCATCACCAAAATAAGGACCAATATTGGGTTTTCTTTTACATGTTTTTTAACCTTTAATTATGTCATTTCTATCTTACATTACTAACCATGATCAATTATTATAATGCCTAACTTAATATTGTCTAACTCCTTATTATATGTCTAACATTACTAACCATGCTAACTTCTTTAACCATGTTAATAATCACTAACATTTTATTCATGCTACTAACCACTAACCCCTTTAATTTTGTTTCTAGCTCATTTAATCTTGCAATTTAATTTTGGTAAATTGATTCATTTATTCTTACAATTAGTTATTATTATTATTATTATTATTATTATTATTATTATTATTATTACCAAAATCATTATAGACTAAAGATGTATATCGCTGTTAGTCCCTGTGGTATATGAAAAGTAACGAAGTCAGGTATTAATAGTTTAAAATCACACTCTAAGGTTCTAACGTTTCATTTTGTAACGAGTTTGGGTATCAACACTAACTTACATTAAGTTTTCTGTTAAGTTTTGCTAAAATGACTGAAAGGCACTTTAATACTAGAGGGGCCATATTTATTATATACTCTACTTAAATGGACCATTGTGTATATTATTGAAATAAAAATATAACAAAAATTACTATCCTTTCAGAAGACAATCAGTCACCCCCACCATAACCGGTTGCCACCATCAGCGTCTCCGATGACCACCACCACCTCCGGCCAAAAACCATTATTTCTCCATCTATCCCTCTCTCGCTCTACATAACACACAACTACCACCCACTACTTATTTCCACCAGCTGCCTGAAATAATCTTGGTGTCCCTCGACGACGATTTGGTTGTTCTCTGGTCGGATTTTATCCATACCCTTCCCCATCTTCCTCACCTGTCATTTAGAAAAATAAACCATAACCCACACATGTGTGTGAAAGAGGTATTTCCGGCTGACAGCACCTCAACCATCGCGTATCCGCCATCACCTGCCCTAGTTTGTTTAGGCGATGCGGGGGTGAGTCAAGGTTTCTTACACAACCTTTGTCGGCAGTGACAATAGACGGCGTTGGGAGATGAAACTACCGCTGAACCACCACACCCCTTGCATAGAATTGACCAAAACGAAAGTCGATTTGCAGTTATGTTACTTCAATTTGCGATCATGGGTTGTTGTTTAGATGGGGTGGGTCACCGGAGCAGATGTTCAGTCACCGGAAAAAAAATGAAGGACTCGACTTCCGAGAATAACATGGTGTTGTACTGGTTGATATGCTTCTGATGGTGCCATATGTAACCACAAAATAATGAATCAAACTCTACTATTAAGTATAACTGAAATTTCGGTGATAAATGCAATTAAGAATAACGAAAATGTAAATTTTAAGGATTATTAACAAATAACAATATAAAAATATATTTATATTTGAGTAAATTACAAAAACAGTCCATTGTTAAGCACAAAGTTACATATGTAGTCCTTTAGATATAAAATGACTAAGATGCCCTTCAACCTAACATAAAAACTAACATATGTTGTTAGTACCCTAAGTTGTTACAAAATGAAACGTTAGAACCCTAGATTGTGATTTTAAACTATTAGTACTTGATCTTGTTAGTTTCTATAAAACATAGGGACTAACGGTGTAATTAACTCTATAAATATTAAACCTAGCCATGACACCAACCAATTTATGGTGGAAATTTGTATGCAAAGATAAATATTTATCTTAGACTAAATTCCTCACACTTGGACTTCTAGTGGGTGAAATAGTACTCACGAAATACACATAAATTAATAATGTCCAAAGTGAGTGTTTAGTCAATATAATATTTTTATGTATTTTCATATATCATCATCATCATCATTATTTATTTCTTATTTAAATCCCATTTACATTCTAACTTCTAAATCCTTCTATTTACACACCTTGTTCATCCTTGTTAGGATAAATTGATGCTTCAACCTCTCAAGCCGACCATCTCACGTTTGTGGAAACCACTTGCAAACAATGAGTATACTCGAACCCTTATTTCTTTAAACACACGTCGGGTTGCAATATATGAAATTATAACAACTCGCATACACACAATCAATCACATTTTTCAAACACTCAATCTATGAATACATGTTATTTGTCATACATACATGCTAGAAGTCAATCTTGTGTACTCCATCGCCTAACTTAACGATTATAGCGCTAAAGGAGTAGCACACCGACCTTATGTTGTATTGTTAAGTATTCAATCTTATACGACATGTTCCCTTATGTGGAAAGGATATGCTAGTGGACACTTGGTTTAATTGATAGTTTACACATGCTAGTAGAATACAAATTGCCATGTTAGATTGAGACCTTTTATTCCATATTATGAAGACCAAACTTGTATGCTCACCAACTATTTAGTTGACCTTTATTATTCATATATTGTAGGGAATTGATGATAATGTTCAAGAAATCTACTAGGTGGATTTAGAAACGCATGAATAAATTAGTTTTCTTTTGTTTGAATATTTGAGTTGATTTAATTTCTTTTCTTTCAACAATGTACGAATTTGAGTTTATGAAATAAAAAGGGTTTATTTAAATATTGTCATTTTCAATTGTTATGATGCTTTGAGCAATTATCCATTCGTTCATGCCCTGATGATTCCACCATCGGTTGGGGTGTGACAATATTCGGGTTCTTTATTCTTGATAAGTGTGCTCCACTCTTATCTTTGATCTTAATATCAAATTCATGTAGGAAAAGGATCCATCGAATAAGAACCTGAAGGTTGAATGATTCGTATAAACTCTTGTTTTGAAAGTATTAGGTAAGATTGGTATTTGTCGAATGCGAAAACTGATGTGCGTGTTTTAGGTGTGTTAATTTTAGTAACTTTTTAGCACGATTAGGTAACTTAACTTAATAACTTTTAAACACGGTTATCTAGTTTTAAATTTATAAGAAATGATTATTACTTAAACTAAACACACACAATAAGCAAGTGTACCTATCGATTTTAGTAAAGTTTATTATGTAAGAACCAAGTATCGAACCCAAAGGACACGACTTTTACTGCTCAACTTTTAAAAATAACTAGTTAATGAATTATCTTTTGCTTGTTTGTTAATTTATATTTAAAACTAGAAAATAATGCAAGTAATAGAAATTATTAGAGAATATCCAGAGCACAATGAGGGTTATTTTGGGTTTTCGACTCCACTTGCGATGAATTATAGTTAGGATATTGGCAAGCGGTGTGGTGTATTTTAGTAAAAAGATCCATTTAAAGTCTTTTTATTAGATTTACAAATTATGTTTTGAGATTAAAATAGAATTAGGTCTAATTAAAGTTAATTCATTACCCTTGCCTAGAATAAGATTCCTTATAAATAATCATCAACTAAGTTTGGGTTAAAGAGATCTAACTACTCTTCTTCTTTCACAACACTATACTTTGAAATCCTTCTACTTGTGATCTCTCTTATGGTCCATCAAGGATATGTGCCGTGCTCCGTATAGGTGCCGATGACACTTGTGATTGGTTCGGGTGATTGATCTTTATTTAACGAGTGATATTATAATAATAAGATATGTATACAAAGACATATATATTCTAACATGAGTTCACCAACTCTTGGTCCACACCAAGCCTAACATATAAACTGTGTTAGGCAAGTCGTTCAACCAAGCTTTGGCTTATCATTGAAGCCTAGTATATAGATCGTGAAGGCCAACAATGATATCCTTGATAAGTGATGGTTGATCAAAAGACGTGTTTTACCATAAATGGGTTAACCACTACCAAAATGAGATCCCCCTACTAGTATATGGTTTTACACACCACTAAGTTTATCAAGAATACTTACAAGATCCAAGACCAAAACCAAAACCAAAACCAAAACCAAAACCAAATCACAAGCCGCATTCACAAACAAGAATGGTATAAAGAATAATAAAAAAAAACATAACACACCACTTTTCCAAAGTTTAAACATTTAAGTCATACCAAGTTCCATCTACAACCCAAGCAACACAAGAAATTCTTGGTAAACATTTATTGTCTTTGAATTATTTGTCGTTTATTAAGCGTATTGGCAACTTTCTCACGTTGTTAGCGGGTTGGTAAACTGTTGGGTAATTGATACAGTTAAACAAGTTGTTAAGTTGTATGGTGAATATTAATCAAAGTCATTAATTCCAATGCCATGTCTATGTGGTGTTTTGAATCAGTAAACTGATTTTTGTGTTAAAACGGGTATACGGGATTCTGAGTGGGGTTGCTTCTTCTCATGCTGATAACACTTTTCGTGACAAATTGTGTTTTCTTTCAAATCAAACAAACAAACCCCCAATTAGATAGTTTAGTTTTTAATTAGCTTTTTCTACACTGACCACAAATTCCCCGTGGATACGATACCCTAGTTACGCTATCTACTTAGTTTAATTAGGTTTTTGATTGATCCTTACGACAGTAATCAATACATAAGCACGATCATGCCTTGTCCTTTTGATTGATAGCTCGTAGTCTTTCTAGTCTTTTCCCATTACTTGTTGTTGCATTTTGTTAAAGGCACGGTCATGCCTAGGGTGCACGGTTGTGCATGGATAGGTGTCTAAACAGGGCTTCAAAGATTGTTAGTCTTATCGGATCTCAAAGCTTTCAATCTATATCTTCATCTTGCACGGTTGTGCCTACGTGATACACGGTCGTGCCTTTGCACATCGTGGACTTTTGTTGACCAGATTTGGGTTGACTTGTTGACTTGTAATGCTGGGTTGATATGCAGGGTCGTGCCTATCTAGTAGTTTGCTTATTATACGTAGAATCTTTGAATTTTAGTTCGTTTTTTGTTTCTTTCATCCAGAGACCTTAAAAACCTGCAATTACCAAATAGAAACAATTTAGATAGTATTTTTAACTATAAAGTCATAAAAAGTTCGATAAATGGGCGTAAATATGCACTAAAAACATGTCGCATGATCTTAATTTTTTTTTTTTTTGATAAATGGCCAACAAAATCCTGCATAACCTAAAAAACTTTGTATTGCTCTCATTGAGGTAGGTGGTGGAAGTATTGAAATTGTATCCACTTTAACTCTATTAACTTCCATACCTTCTTTAGACATTTTGTTCCCTAGAAAGATACCATCATTTACCATGAAATGACACTTCTCCCAATTTAGCATCAAGTCGGTCTTTGTACAACGTTCCAACATTCATTGAAGATTCTTCAAACCATGTCGAAAGAATCTTCGGAGACAGAGAATTCATCCATGAAAACTTCCATGGAATCTTCAATCATGTCGTAAAATATTGTTGTCATGAACCTCTAGAAAGTGGTGAGTTCATTGCACAACCTAAATAGCATGCACCGATATGTAAATGTGCCAAAAGGACATGTGAATGTCATCTTTTTCCGGTCCTCGGGAAAGATAGGGATTTGAAAGTATCTCGAAAATCCATCAAGGGAACAATAAAATTGTTTTCGCAATAACAACTCCAACATTTGGTCAATGAATGGGAGGGGAAAGTGGTCTCTTTGTGTAGTGTCATTCACTTTTCTATAATCAATGCACACACACCATTTTGTCACTATTGTTATCAGAATAAGTTTGTTCTTCTCCTTAGCAACGGCTGTCATCCCACCCTTCTTTGATATAACCTGAACAGGACCAACCCATTTTGACTCTGAGGTGGGGTAGATTAAACTCGCATATAAGACTTTAATTACTGCTTTCTTGGCTATGTCTTGCATATTCGAGTTCCGCCTCCTTTGATGTTGCACTACTGGCTTAAATTCATCCTTCATAGGGATCTTGTGAGTGCAAAAGGATGGGTTAATTCCTTTGATATCCATAATCTTCCAAACAGTTGCTTGGTAATTTCTCCTTGTCATCGTTTTCTACTTTTGAGGATATAATGATTGGTAGCTTTCCCGCATCATTTAGGAATGCACACTCTAAAAGTGACGGAAGCTCTTTCAGCTCTAATGAGGGCGGCTATTCCCTTGATTTCTTTGTCTTTGGCTCCTTTACGTCCAAAGCCTCAAAGACTTCATTGATAGAGAATCATCCTCTGATTCTTCTTCCGATTCTTCACTCTCAATTAACTTACTATCTGAACTTTCAAGCAAATCAATATACTCTATTCATTTCAGGTCTGAATCAAGGATTTAGTATCTGACGGATCTCGACCACGGATTTCATGTAAGAATTTACCAACATGCGTCATGATGGCATCTATGAAGTACATCAAAAGTGATTTTCTCTTCATCGTCTCTCAAAGCAAGTTTTCTTTCAAAAACATCGACCATGGCTCTAGTTGTGGCTAGGAATGGTCATCTTAAGATAAGTAGCACATAGTCATCTTCCTCTATATCTAGGATGACGAAATTGACATGAAAGACAAACTTGTCGACCTTGAGTAACATATTCTCCATGATTCCCCCATGCAAGTGGGAGATGTCACCCCTAGGTTGAGCTTGGCAAATACTAAATATGGCATCAGGTTAATACTTGCACCTAGATCAGCTAATCTGTTGCTGACGGACAGATCCCCAATCAGGCAGGGAATAGTAAAGCTTCGAGGATCGATTACCTTCTTTGGCAACTTGTTCTGTAGAACTGCAGAAAATTCTTCATTTAGTGTAATAGAAGAAGTTTTTCTAACTTATTCTTATTAGTAAGCTTATCCTTTAGGAACTCGTCATGTTTTGGCAATTGGTCAATACTTCCAAGAAAAGAAGGTTGACATGCAACTTTGTGAACATTTCAAGGAACTAGTGGTTAGCTACAACAAGACCTTCTTGATATTTTGTATAGAAGTCTTTTGCTCTGCTAACGCTTTGTCTTACTTGGTTATTCGATCTCCATTCTCTTATATATATATTCTATGAGCACATCCTGCAAATTTACTCTCTTCACCCTTGATTGAGAAGCATCGCTTTGTGAATACCCGGTTCGGAAAAAATTGTTGTTTCTCTGCTTGACGTTGGGGTATCTTTTATCAACTTCATATTGATATTGTAGGATCATGAGACGATCGAAATGAGTCTATCAGAAGAGTTCTCGGTCTAATCAGAGGCGGAATTCATTGATTAGACTTTGTAACAGCTTGATTCACTTTTAATTGTCTTGTTTTATTGATTTAACACATTTACAGATCATTTACAGACAATATTTTTGTGAGTTTGTGTAAGAGGATCATATCAGTATTTGAGACAAATCACCAACACCGTTAAGCTTTAAACATTTTAAGTTCTAAACGATTCACTTAGATTGTCAGTATACTGATCCACTTAAATTTTCACACAAAGTTCAATTGTTTCGAGATACGAGATTAATGTTTTAGAGACTTAAACTTATTCACGTGTCCCACCTCAGAATATACTCCCGTATCCAGATCCCAATATTCAGTCTTACAGGTGAATATACCTAGATGATATCTGTAAAGGGTTAAATGCGAGGGCCATGAGAGCTCAGGCTATTGCTTCCGCAAAATCAGAGAGATGATGGCTTCGACTTTAGGTATGTTCCCTTTAGAGAATCTTTTCTTCAACAGCACATGATTAGCACTTTGCAATGTTTCATCATTTTTTTATGCTGAGGGTGTAACACCTCGAAAATTCACGTCCTATAATGTGTGGACACGTGTCATAAAGTTTGAACGTGTGAAAGAATGTTATAAAAGGACTAAAGTTGACAAACATGGAAAGTATGTGTTTATACGGATTCTAAGTGTCAACTGTGAATAAATATAATGAACATTAACCCTACACAATGATTCATACCTTCAAACGAATGAATCATGGATCATACGAAGCTAAAAGTGAGAGATTACAAACTACAGGGGTTAAATGTGTCAACATGTTAAAGATATACCTCTGAGTGACCTTTTGACAAACCCGAAGCTTTGTAAATGTAAATTATGCTCACTAGAATGCACGATTAAAATTTCATAAAGTTTCGTTATCGTATGAGAAAGTTGTGATCAAATTCGTGTGCGAGGGGTTAAAGCGTAAACATTGGAAATTAAGACTTTTCGGGTAACCATAAAGTTACCCAAGGACTTAAAAAGGTATGGTTATGTCTTAAGACCCATAAAAGTCAAGTTAGTGGGCTCGAAGTGCAAGAAAGCATGTTAAGATCAAGTATAGAAGGATCAGGGACTAAAAGCGTCAAAAGGTGCATAAGTTTGCATTTTCGAGCATAACCTACGTTCTGAATACATCTGGACATCCAAAAATTTATGTAAGCATGACTACATTATATTTTAGTGTTCGCCTTAAGAAAAATCCATTCATCGCGTCAGTTGGTTCGTTTTTCGCATTCGGGACCAGATTCGATGGATTAGCCGTTGTTTAATTCACAACCACACATTCTAACATGCTTAGTCAGCGGATAAGGATGGAATTTAGGCACCATGACTTTGCAACACATGTATAGATGGAATTTAAACACCTAAACACCATAACTTTGCAACACATGTATGGATGAAATTTAAACACCTAAACACCATAACTTTGCGACACATGTATGGATGGAATTTAAACACCTAAACACCATAACTTTGCAACACATGTATGGATGGAATTTAAACACCTAAACACCATAACTTTGCAACACATGTATGGATGGAATTTAAACACCTAAACACCATAACTTTGCAACACATGTACGGATGGGATTAAGGCACGTTTTCCATGAAACGATCTTAACGGTTCGGGTATTCCTATAAATACCCCATGCCTTTCATTGTTTTAAAGCACTAGAATTCTGATTTGAGAGCTCTAAGTTGAAACCATTGTTTCATACCTGAGTTCTTGGATCGGGATTAGCATTCGGGGACCCTTCGTAAGTATTCTTTCGTTCTTTTCCTTATTTTATTGCTTTTCGAGTCAGAAAGTCAAACTTTGTTTGACTTTCAGCGTTGACCAATAATGGTCAATGCGAAGTTCTTTTGAACTTCGCAACGTGAGTGTAATCACGTTGGTTATAGTCCCTTGGGACTATGCCTACTGATTACCACGTTGTCTAGGGTCGTAGGGTAAGCGATCTGATGAATCGCTTATACCTCGAACCCGACCCAGTTTGGTCGATCATTAGGATCCGACCAAATACATTAGGTGACCATAGTGTAGGGAATAACCTTCCGAGGTTATACCTTATGGTCACATCGTTCGAGTAGTTGTATGACAGGTAGTATATATGCCTTAGGTAAATGACCAAAATACCCCTACGGGGCTTAAATTGAGATTTAACTCGTTTTGGGCATAATGGAAGGTATCCTACTGATACCACAGCATATTTAAGGCATATTAACTTAGGAAACCTGTTCGTGATCCATTCGGTTACCCGTTACGCTTATTACGCGATCGGTTCGGTTTATGTAACAAGTTTACATAAATTAGCCGAAACGGGTCAAACCTTATCGGTTTTATCTCAAAATCCAGAATGTGTTGAGTTTACCCATATTATACAAGTCTCCAAACTTGTCGGGTCTAAATCACATTCTATTCCGGTCTTCGCGTAATCGTGCGTAAGAACCGTATATTCCCTTAAGACTAACCGGTCTAAGCTTAGGCTTAATTAAAGACCCGTTAGCATTCTAATTAATTGTTTATACCATCATTCCAGACTAGAGCTTTCCGGTAAATTGTACCTACGCTTACTTAAAGTGACTACGGCTGAGTTATTAGATTCTTGCTATATAAGACAGGAGTTAGCTCAGGTAAATACTCTTAACTTATTTTCCCTATACGGGCTTGGGATACGGTACTATAAAAGTGCCGCTTGGTCGGGTATGTAGACATGTAAATCGGATTGTGATTAATGTATTACATAACTCGCTTTATTCTGTATTATTTGATGTATGGCCCTTGGGGGTTAAATGACCATGTCCCGGATATCCTTGGCATCATTTTACGAAATGGCCACGACCTAAGCACGGGGTGTAGGCATACACCTGACAGCTGCATTATGTAAAAACTGGTAATCCACTCCGAGGTATCATCCTTGTGGGCATTATACCGGAACTGGTAATCCACTTAGAGGATGATAGCCCGTGGGCATTATACCTGTGGCGTGTCAGTTAATCTAGTCCGGCCCTACAAACCGGCCCTAACGGACGACAAATAAGTAAAACTGTATACAAGATTATATACAAATAATTTTCCCAAGTATAAAAGGTTAATTTTGCCTCTGTGCATTTTAATCAAATTACAAAAGATATTTTGTGCCACGTGCATCCAAATCAATTTTCTTAAACTCTTTTCAAATGAGTCAGTTGAGTGTATTTACCAGTGAAAACTGACGTATTTTCCAAAAAGGTTAAGTGACAGGTACTGTACGAAATTGGTTGGAAGCTCAGGACGCTAATAAGGAATCTTGCAAGTTCTAGGCGTCTAAAGTCTGTTGAACAAATGATATGTTTTAAGATCCGCCTGTGGATCCTTTACCTTCCGTTGTAATACTTGAATATTACTTTATATTCGGATTGTAATATATTATCTTTTGCTTCCGCTGTGCATTCATATATATTGTGTTGTTTGACTATTATGTTGCCAACCACGTCACGATACTCCCCCACCGGGCCCACCGGTGACACGTGGAAATCGGGGTGTGACAGAGGGGGTGCTATATTTCAAGCAAACGAAAAGTATTATACGGGGACTAGGCCATTGCTTCTGCAAAATCAGAAGTCCCGGGATAATACCCCAGATATCACTAAGCATAAAGACCTAGTATCTCAGAAAGAGGGACCTTTCAAACAAGATTTTGGGGGTTACCCATATATCCGAGAGATGTTCCCCACGAGATAAGTAAGTTTGAAATTTAGGTTTATATCTCAACACAATCTACTAAATGTGTAAAAACCTACTAGCACATCATCACTGAGACCGTTTATCACTTTTAGACTTTCCAATTCTTTAGCATGCTGTGAATGTCCACTGATGTACTATCATTTCCTCTTTTCACAACAAAAACTCATTTTTGATTTTATCATGTTTTTTTACTTTTTCAAATTTTCTAATGTTTTTGGATTTTCCGAAATATCTTACTCCCCCTAAAATTCAAAATCATTAAAATGAAATTTGAAAACAAACTGTACAAATAAACTGACAAACTGATTCGAATTGCTTCAAATCGCCATCCAATTTGCATAAACAATCAGAACTCCCCCTAACAACAAACTATTTTCCCATTATGATTTCAAAACACTTAAGTTTGTTTTAATCAAAAATGGTTTTTCCGGAAAATAAGTTTTGTTTATTTTACCACTTGTAAGATCGGGGATTCATTCATCACTTTGTTTTCTCAACCATTTGAATGAAAGTTAAATCAAGTTCAAATTAATGACCTTGATTAACCATTTGCAGATGAGAATCCTGTTTTCAACCACTTGTAGGTTCAAATCTACCATTTGTAAAGCAAAATATGACAATTTAATAACAACTACCATTTGCAGGAAAATGTCGATTCCTACTCCATACTTACCAACCTGGGAGTTCCGGCATGTCCACAAGCTGTAGAAATTTTAACAATTTTTAAATGTTTCACAAAAACAATTTTTCAAGAATGATGCCGATTCATGCTCCACGATTACCAACTTGGGAGCTCCGGCAAGTCAGGTTTTTAAGTAGAAAATGCTATCACCCAAGCCTGACAAGCCTTGGGTGATTTTGATTCATCTCTATCCCAACCTCCTTTCGATTTATAAAAATCTTTTGCACTTTTCACTTTCCCATCTACCATCTTCCCAAATATATGTTTGACTTTCCCATTGAAAGCTTTTTCAGCATCAAATTCTCCTTTACTAGGGAAGAATTGATCTGAAATCTCAACTTTACCAACTTTCAACTTCAAATTTTCTTTTGACAATGGCGGAAAGTTTTCATCGTTCAACTTTGGAACGGAAATCTCATTCTTTTTCTCAACAGATGACTCCTCTGATTTTATGGAATCAGATTTATTGTCATAACTACTCTCAGATTTTACAACCCATCTTTGTTTGTTCAAATCAACTTTTCTTTTGTAAAAACGTTTTGAAACATCACCAGTTTCGAAAGTCGAATTTTCAAACACTTTAGATTTCTCAGTTGATTGTTTCTTTTCATCAACAAGTTTTTCTTTCAATTTTGAGTTAGAAGAAACTCCCTGTTTTGAATAAGTGGACTCGTGGCAATTCCAAGCAATGTGTCCAGCTTTTTGACATTTAAAACAGATTCTTTTGTCAACTCTTGGAACAAATTTTTTCATATTCTTCTTCCTTTCAGCAAGAAACTCTTGGTTTGACTGTCTCCAGAATGATTTCTTCTGCTCTTCTTCAGAACTTCCTCCTGCAACAAATTTTGTTTTTGGTTTATAATTTTTCTCATTTTTATAATTTTCTAAAGAACTAAAACCAAGACCTTTCTTTTTGAAATTACCGTTATGGTTTGGTTTCTTCTGAGAAACATAATCAGAACTATAACCCTTTTTCTTGTTCAATCTCTGTTGAACTCTTGAAGTGTGCTTTTTAGGTTTTTCATGAAGATTTAAATCTTTTATTTCAGAAATATTAATTTCTGTTAATTTGAAAACCTGTTTGATCATTTCAGATTTGACACTTCTTATTGGAAATTCCTCATCAGAATATAATTTGTCTGAATCATTCAAAGTATATGCCACTTTGATTGGTCCGTCATTCAAATTAGATTTTGATAACAGGAATTCTTTATTGTAAACACGTTTAACCGGTGAACTCGGACTCTTGTCTGACGAACTCGAACTTTCAGATTTAGACTCCGACTTTAACTCTTCATCCATATCCAACACCTGATCGACCACTTTCTTTAACAACTCAGACTCATGATCAGTGTCAGACGCTGTGAATGTGACATCAATGTTGTCTGGTAAATCATCAATGGTTTCAGACGTTAACTTTATGTTGAGTGCCTTATTTAAACGTTCCTCATTTGGTTTTCTGGGAGAATAACTTTCATAGATCGGAGGCGGACACTTGTTATACTTGACACTTTGTTTCTTACCAGTATCCGTTTCTTCCTTCTTTTGTTCTTTAAAAGCTTCAAGACCTGCAACAGTAGGATAAACTCTGTCAATCAAATAATCACACGTTGTATAACTCAACAACAATCGTTTGATTCTTTCACTTTCTATCTTTTCAAGTTCCAAGTCTTGTTTCAGCTTTGCACAGTCTTCAATATACTCATTGATGACTTTCTGCTTTGTCATTAATGTTGAGCTCATCCTTGTCATGGCAGCATCAACTTCTGAATTTGTCTTTTTCAGACCATCAACTGTTCTGTTCAACACGTCATAAGATTCCTTCACGTACTTCACATCAAACAACAGTTTCTCTTTCAACTCTTCCAGGTCACGAATCGTCTTGTCTTTTTCTTCACAATATTTGCATGATTCTAAACATTTTGGACAAGGTTTTATGACCTCAATGATCTTTTCAACTTCGACAATTTTCTCAACTTCAACAATTTTTTCGACTACCTTCTCAAATACCGTTTCTTCATCAACTTCCACTTTTATCTCACACTTTTCTTCTTCAATTTTCTTTGTTGAACTTTCTTCAACTTCAGCTTTCTCGGCTTTCAGTTTTTCTTTTTCTTCAACAATTCTTTTTTGCTTCCAACTCTTTCTTCAATCTAGCAGCCTTTTTCTCATTCAGCATCTCAACCTTATCTGCAAAAAACAAATTAAAACTATCAGGATCCAGACCTTTTCTAGCTTTATTAATATACTCTTCTTCATCATCTGTATCTGTATCACTTCCTAATTCTGGAAAAATCGGTATTCTTTTTGGATGAGATTTGACTGATTCTGCTTCCAGGATTTGAGCAATAAGAGCTGATTTCTTTAAAAATTCTTTATCTGGCACATAGTTGTCCCAACTAAAACCCTCTGCTAGCTTTTCATCATCTTGATTGACAAGAAAAACTTTTTTCTTTCCATCCTCAAGAGCACGTGATGACGATGGTTGTTGTTGATTAAGCTGATGAAAAATTGATTTTTGATAATAATTGTTGTTTCCAGATGAGTCTTGTTTTTCAGTTGCTTCTTTATTTTTGCATTCTTTTTTAAAATGTCCCTTTTCTTTGCAACGAAAACAAATGACCTTTGATTTGTCAAACCCTATCGGAGATGCACTCATTTCTCAAAAATCATCTCTACCGGTGATTTATTGGAATTTTTCAGCTCTTCTTACAGCACTAGCCAAACACCATTTGATATCCATCAACTCAAGTTCTACAGCATCAATCTGATCATAATCCTCTTTTATGAGCATTGGATTTCCAATTCTACCAGCAACTAAACTTTCATATGACTCTAACATAGCAACAAGTGATGCCATGTGTTGCTTAGCCATTTCTAGAGAGAGATTTTGACCATTTTGAATGTTCAATGTAACATTACATTGCAAATTCTTTGGATTTTGTTGCTGAGGACTTGGTGTTGTGAAATTCGGATCAAAACTTGAATATGATGATGAATATCCACCACTCTGAGTTGTAGTGCTAACATTTGAACCTGAAGAACCATCAGCACTAAAAGCAGTCTTGATCTTTGGACTTGGAGTGGTTTCAAATTTATTTCCTCTGTAATACAGACTAACATCTTGTTGTGCATTTGGATTAGACATGATAGCAGTTTTCTGAATGTCCAATTCATGCTCTTCAATCTTCTGAATGAATTTTGCCAAATTCATACTTTCAGACTTTCTCATGTGTTTTAAAATCAACAAATATGTTCCCCATTTATGCTGTGTTAGCGCATCGGCTAACTTATCAACCCACTCATCGTCGTCTTTCTTTATTTCCAATCTTCCCATTTCTAAAACAAGATGACAATATCTATCAATAGTCGCTTTGGTTGTTTCTCCTTCGAAAGCTACAAACATATCAAATGATTTCTTTAATAAGGCCTTTTTGTTCTTTATCATATCTACGCTTCCCTTGAACTTTTGAATCAATGCAGTCCAAATTGATCTTGCAGTACCCGAATGTTGAAGCAAAACAAAGATATCTTCTTTAACTGCTTGTTGGAGAATGCTGATCATCATTTTTTCACTTGTATATTTCAATTTTTCAACATCTGAATAGTCACTAAATGGTTTTTCAAGCCCACGTTCATTTTTCGGTTTCTCATAATCCACCTCTAACGAACACCATGCGTCAAACCTATAGGCTTGTACCCGGTTTTCAAACCTATTTTGCCATCCTCTAAAGTCTTCAATGTACATGAGCTTTGGCGGTTTTTGATACGTTCCCGTCTCATTCTCACTGTAAAGAGTTTCAGCAGCTGTAACAGGAGCAACTGGTGAAGCAAACGCATTGTAAAACTCCTCTTCCATGTTTCGATAATCTGTTTCACAAATTCACAAAATTCAAACAACAACGAAAGTTCACACGAAATGAGAATACACACGAAATAACACACTGATACGAAATCAGTTTGGTGCGAAATAGTGTTTTCAAATAAAATCAACTTTCACACGAAATACCGGTTTCAAACGAAATAGAATTCTGGTACGAAATAGATGTTGATTTCGTACGAAATACTGGTCAAGGGGTTGATTTCGTAAGAAATGAGGTGATTTCGTACGAAATGAGTGGTTTCGTGCGAAATAGATTCCACAGAGGTGATTTCGTACTAAATGAGGTTTTAAAACTTGATTTCATGCGAAATGATATGACAACTTCACACGAAATAGCCTATTTCGTGCGGAATACTGCTGACGTCACCATGATCGATCTGATTTCAAGCGAAATGACCAATTTTACCAGTTTTAGATCGAATTAAGGTCCAATTCTTTCAAGGATTTGTTAAAACACTGTTTTGCTTGTTATATGTGAAATTCAATCCATTTTGACCGTAAAATCTTGTTAATTTTGAAAAAGAAGGTGTAGAAGTTAGAAATTTAAGCTGAATTGATAAGAACTCTTCCTCCTGAGCTCTGATACCACATGTAGGATCGTGAGACGATCGAAATGAGTCTATCAGAAGAGTTCTCAGTCTAATCAGAGGCGGAATTCATTGATTAGACTTTGTAACGGCTTGATTCACTTTTAATTGTCTTGTTTTATTGATTTAACACATTTACAGATCAGTAGACACGTCGGCAGCACTTCGGTACCGGAAACATGAACGTTACAAATGAATCAGCAAGACAGGTATTTATAGGTGAGGGTTTTTCGCACGAAATAGATAACAGGTATTTCGTGCGAAATAGCCAATTGTTATTTCGTACGAAATAGCACAAGTTGATTTCGTGCGAAATCAACTTTCAACCCTAAAACCTTGTTTTCTCGTACAACGTGCCCTGATCTAACAATTCTATTACAAGACGAAGTCGACAGACGTATGCGCCAACAGATATCAGAATTGATCCCACAGAAAGTCAACCTCCTCAATTTGTGTAGCAATGGGGCAGCCTGCCGTGGCATGTGACCATCCACATGTACTGCACGTCTCTTGTTACAAAGGTTTAATTTAAGTCAATTGCTGAACCTCAGGGTCTAAGAGAATTTACTATCTCGCCTGGAAGGATAATCATTTATGGTGATCTTTTCAATAAGCCCTTGAGTAGCAGTGAGAGTTAATTCAGTGAATACTCCACTAGCTACCTTTTCGAGGTTTTGCCTTGTTGGAGTGTATAATCCATTGTAAAAGGTGTATGTTATCATCAAAGGTGCCCTCGTAATTGAGGCAAGTCCTCGGCAATTGCTTGAATCGATCCTAAACCTCTGAGATGTTTTCATCATCCTCTTGCTCAAAAGAGTGAATCTAGCTCCTCAACTTATTGGTCTGTGACAGTGAATAGAATTTGATCAGAAACTTTTCAGCCATACCAGCCCAAGTGGTAATGGATCCGGGCCGTATGGAGCTCAGCCAACAGCGAGCTTTCACGATAAGTGAAAATTGAAAGCGTCCTAGTTTGATTGTGTCTTCAGCGATGTCAGCGGTCGTAAATGTACCATACGACTCCAAGAAGATGTTTATACGCTTGTTTGGATCTTTGTCTACAAGCCCGCTAAACTAACACGAATGTTGGATCGTTGAGATGATTTTAGGTAGGATTGAAAAGTTGTTTGCAACCACCCGTGGTCGTACGATGCTCGTCAGAATCGTGTCGGCTAATGGACGAACATGTTCAGAGTTGGTATGCTCTGCTGCCATCCTAATCTTAGAACTAAGGCAACTATGGCACTTAGACTAAAGCAAAGATAGTAGAGAAAGCAAAAAGTGATTAAACTATCAACCTGTGAAAGGTAAGTGTACATAGTATAGTTGTGGTATAATATTGTTTTTCTCTTATATATTATATTGCTAAATAATCATGTTGACGTGTGTAAATAGTAACTATAATGTTCACAAAATGCACAAACTAGCTTTAAAGGAAAATCACACAAAAAATACTAACTACACACGTGAAAGGCAAGTGTACATAGTATAGTTGTGGTAAGTTACCAACTATCAATCTGTAGACACTATAGCTTCTGTTACTTAATCCTAAATTAATATTTAATTGATGTATAAAAGTGATTTTGAAGTAAACACAAGTTTAAAACAGAAAAGCAACGATTGTGAAAGTGTTGTAGATCAGTGATGAGAAATAACCAGTTAGACATGGAATTTCCTTCTAATTATTGAACAATTGTCTGATGACTCATTTATGAAAACCCATTTTAACATGAATCAAAATGGTGTGTGAAGTGCTAGATAAATTAGAGCCCTGGTAGGTTAATCACATAATTACATAAAGCCACGTTATACACACACGTAGAAAATCTACGTTATTTTACCAATCCCTTGTGATTCAGAGCCTCTTAATAAGGTTCTTATAGGCTAACGAATCAATGCAACTTACAACCCATACATATCGATTCAAAGAAAACTCCAACTAGTTTCTAAGTTCATTTATTTAGACCATTCCCATAGGTAGCTCATATATTTAACCAATCCTCAAACAAGTTTCTCTATTGTCGACTAGGCATCAAGCCCTAAGTTAGATCTAGCATGCATAACCTCGTAAAAAAATTATATTCAACCACACAAACCAATTTAATGATCATTCATACGTATAATCCTAGACATCATAAGTTCAATGATAATAAATTAAGCAAGCCACACATTCATAAACAAAACATCCGCAAACATCACAATTAATCAGAAATCATCTAGCCTAACCGGCTAAAAAGCAATTGGCCAGCCATGAACAAGGTTCAGAAAAATATGATAGAGGTTCAGAAAAATAGAAACTATAAGTCTCAAACCCGATTGGTAGTGCGTTTACGACAAACTGGATGTTAGTTCTTCAGTTCCAAGGCTTCTTCGCCTTCTTTCTAGATCAACAACATCGAACCAACCTCCTTTTTTACCTTTAGAGTCGCAAAAAAACATTCTCTAGGGTTTCCATGTTATTCCAGCCACCATCTGCTATTTATAAAATTTTGTGTTTTCGAAGAGTGTGCGGCTCGCACCTTCATTAAAGAATGGGCAATGACGGTCACGTACGCGCCGCCATACAAAAATTCGCGCTCCTGTCGGTGATGGGCGGAGGCGTAGTACTGGGCTAGACCGTGTGCTAGTGCGCACGGCCTCCTGTACAACAAACAATAAAAGAAAAAAAAGATATGTGCTCGTACACCACTCACGGCTGTAGCCGCGCCCTGCAATAGAAGTAGCGAGCATATAGTGCATATACCTGCAGAGAGTGTTAGCGAAATGCAGAAACAGAAATTAATAAACAATACACATAATCACAATAATTGCTGTAATAAACGTACGTACCGGTACAATGAGCCATCAATAAATGAAACCCTCCCCTTCGACTTGTCGTGCTCCCAAGTATTTGGCCCCGTAATCACCTGCCAAAACCCTATAAAAGTGGGTCTATCAACCACCACTAGCCCCGTTGTGTAAATGTCAGTCTCGATCTCCTCCTGCCTGTATAAACCGCAGTGCACCGCAAACTGTGCTAGCGTCATCGAACGCAAAACGCCAGCAAGCCTGAAAGAAACCTCAGGCGGGGGGGGGGGGGGGGGGGGCATTTGGCTGCGCATGCGGTTGTGGGGCCCCAGGAGGGTGAAATGTGAATGACGAAAGGAACTCGACCAGTAGCTCCCTGTAGCTCGGCGTGTGCGCCAACTCAAAAAGACGATGCCACGGCGAATCGACAGGTATAAACCGACGCACTCTAGCCGACTCACTAATCTCATCTATTGCATCCCAGTTGATCGCTGCATGCGCTCCAATGTGCATCCTCCTAAGCTTCTGGCAATGACGGGCGGCAGGGGTGCCGTCGGGAAACTCTAGATACGGGTGACCCTGCAGGGTATCCGGAGGCGGTGGCCGCCTCCGTCGCGGACCCCGCGGAACCAGCTGACCCCCCGGCGGTGCCCCATCAAGCTCCATCTGAATGTTATTGACCTGAATCTGATCGTACTCCATAATCAATCTGCAAATAAATACCCTATACGTATAATTACAATAATAATAATAATAATTAAAAAAATAATTATTATTATAATAGTAATAATAATAATAACAATATTAAAATAATAATAATAATAAATTAGTTTAACAGACGAACTTGTTACTTGTTACTTTTAGTAACATGCAATATGGTTTTTACAATAATAACAATAATATTAAAATAATAATAATATTGCCCTATGAGAGGCGTATAAGGCTGTGGTAGTTGGAGCATTAAACCATATACGCCTCTCATTGAGCTATACGCGGCTTATCGTTATGACTTTTGATGAATTTAAGGTATAATTACTGGCATGCAGGGAGTTCAATCTGTAAAAGCGTGAAAGTGGCCCCATACGACCCTTATCGACCTATACAACCCTTATCGACCTAGAATGTTTATTTACCCAAGCATACGGGATTTATTTGATTCAAAATTTTTAAAACTCACAAAATACCAATGAAAATGATGAAAATTCTCAAATAAAAACGTTGGTTGAGACCGTGAAGCATAAAGATGTCGTTTTGGGACATTGGTAATTTTTTGGTGAAAATTCGAACCAGTCGTACGTCTCCGAAAGCGTTTGGTTATCCGGCATTGATCGAGGTGAGGAGGAGGTTGTGTCCGTGCCTCGCTGTGATGACGGGGGTGTGCGACCCGTGTTACCTGACTTGAACCAGGTGTTTGTAGATGAGGAAGAACCATCTTACATTGCCCAAAGTTATCCGCAACACGAATACGGGACTTACCATTCGTATATGGAAAACCAACACAAGTTAGAGTATGAGGAAGGTGCTAAGGAGTTTGAGGAAAATGATAACGAAGTCGAAGAAAGTGCTAACGACTTTGAGGAAAATGATAACGAACTCGAGGAATGTGCTAAGGACTTTGAGGAAAATGATAACGAAATCGAGGAAGATGTAATGCACTTTGAGGAGGGTATTGACGACGACGAAGGTGCTAACGAGGAAGGTGTTGACGACGACGAACGTGCTAACGAGGAACGTGTTAACGAGGAACGTGCTAACGATGAAGGTGCTAATGACGAGAAAAAAACAAAAAAGGTATGACATAATCGTCAATTACGTGTTATTCGTGTTATATAATGTTGATATAATTTTAGAGTGAAAAAAATGATTTTGTATACGTGTTCTTCGTTGTATGTAATTTTTATTAGGTAGGAGAAATCTAGAAAATAATTTTATTTTATTTTATTTTCTTCATACGTAATTATGTCGGTAAATAAAATCTTTTAGACAAGATTCATGCTAATTTGACATGACGTGCTCACCTTATTTTTCACTTTTTAGCTACCCGTTACTTTTTTGTCCTAAGCTATGAATCCAATCGACATTAGCGGTGCACAAAAAACTCGAAAAAAAACACGGAACCAGGTATTATAAAAATCGGATTTTTTATACCTGACCCTACCCATAGGGTAGGGATCGGCTATTCATGTCTGATATAAAACCGAACCCGGAACCGGGTTTTTATACCTTTTTTCTACCTGTTTTTTTGATAACTCAAAACCGGGTTTTATATATACCCGATTTTAGGGGTGTGCAAAAAACCGAATTAACCGAACCATAACCGAATTAACCGATAAAACCGAACCGAAAAAACCGAACCAAATAAAAAACCGATGGGTCGATTAATGGTTTTTTTGAAAAATGAAAGTAGCGGGTCGGTTATGGTTATCATTTTTTCCATACCCACCATAACCGAACTAAACCGATATTGTAATAATTCTTTGTAGGATTTAGAATTTTTTACCATATTTTTAATATTTGATGTTTTTGACTGAAGATTTTTAGTACTTATGGGTTTTTCATATCATTTTGTGGTTTTGATTGAATATTTATTTGAATTTATGAATTGTATCATATCACTTTATTTGAATATTCGACAATAATTGGTATTAATATTATAGATTATATGTATTTTTTAATACTACGTAATATACAAATATATACAAATATGCAATAACAATTTATTCCATGTTAAAAAAATTAAGCTTTTTTTAGCTAAGCTAAATACACGGTTAACCACCCAGAACCGACCCGCTATAACCATCAAAATCGAATAACCATAACCACCATAACCGATCGGTTATGGTTATCCAATAAACGACATCGCGGTTATGGTTATGGTTTTTGGTCAAAACCGACCCAAACCGACCCATGCACACCCCTACCCGATTTTATAAATACCCGGTTTTATAATTACAAATAGCAGCGACAAAAGGGGCCTGTACATGCGGACCACTACCTTGATTTGCGTTTATATATTCTAGTTACAGTCACCAAAAAATAAAATGCCCCTTGTTATTGGAGTTTTTTTTCCTAAACTAGTGTAGTTACAAAAATTATTTATCTTTTTAGGTACTTTGAAAAATATTTACCAAATTGGGTACTTTCCTTTATCTCTTTTATTTTTATTAAATACTTGTTTTCCTCTCTCCTAATCTAATTGAATAAAGACTAAATTAATGGCACCTAAATCAAATATGATAGTTAACTTAAAAAACTTACATTTTTATAATATTTTAATTTTTTTATTTGTAATAAAAGATACCATAAGTTTAAATGTAAATATTCATGTATTTAGTTTGGCTTTTATTTTAACAATAAAAATAATTTGCAAATGTAGTAATCTTGTTCTCCTTATTATTGTGCATATATTATAGATTAAATAATTTAAAAATAATCATTTACTCAATTTATTAATATAGTAATATTGCTCCCCTTATTATTGTGCATACAGTATAGATTAAATAGTTATACGCTAAACTAAAAATAAATAACTTTTGATAAGAGAATCAAACAACAATTAGTTGAACATTTATACAAATATTATATCTTACTAGTTTTTTATAGTTGCATTACTCTAATTATTAAGAATAAAAAACTAATTTAATCAATTACTCAATTTATAATAACAGTGTAATCTTATTCTCCATATTATTATGTATAGTATAGATTAAATAATTATACATTAAACTAAAAAATATATATTTTATAAGTGAATCGAACAATCACTACATCACGGAATTAAAAAGCAAAATTATAAAAACGTAAAAGCATAAAAACGTTGGACAGCAATTTATGTAAGATAAAAAAATATTATAATAATTTACAAAAACACAAGTTTATTAAATAAAAATACTATATTGCTATATTTTATTTAGGTACCAACAGACTCCCCCTCAGATGTTGACGAAGTCTTCGGTGTCGAGTCTTCACAATCTTCAGCCTTGATCAGTCTTCGGGCTCTTTCAAAGAATCTGACAGAGTAACGCATCCTCAATCTTTCTCCTCTTTCTCTCTCTCTCAGAATCTCTACCTGGTTTTTCCTTACTCTAATTCTCTTGATCACATCTCTTGATTCCTTAAGCTCTTCATCATCAGACTCCCCCTTAAAGAATGCTTGGGATCGTAGTCTGACTTTCATAAGTTCTAGAATCACAACCTGGATCTCTCATAATCATAACCTGCACATTCTCTACCTCAAAGTAAATTTCACAAATTTAAAATTTGACAAATTTAAACTTTCTGCTAACCACTTGTATAATTAAATTCAAAATATCATCTTGTAATAATATGACATTTTACAAATTCTTTTAACCACTTGTATATGACTCATTCAAATTTGGTTTCAACTGAATGAACCATTTAATCATTTCAAAAACATTTTTCATTTCTAAACAACTTCTCCCAAACCTGTTCATCATGTTTAGCACTCGGAATTTTGAAAATCAGTTTTTCAACATCAGTTGTCTAAAATCTTTTTGTATTTTTCAAACTTTATGCTAAAATACTCCGAAAATCTTTTTGGATTTTTGATATAAAAAAAATATTTACAGACAATATTTTTGTGAGTTTGTGTAAGAGGATCATATCAGTATTTGAGACAAATCACCAACACCGTTAAGCTTTAAACATTTTAAGTTCTAAACGATTCACTTAGATTGTCAGTATACTGATCCACTTAAATTTTCACACAAAGTTCAATTGTTTCGAGATACGAGATTAATGTTTTAGAGACTTAAACTTATTCACGTGTCCCACCTCAGAATATACTCCCGTATCCAGATCCCAATATTCAGTCTTACATGTGAATATACCTAGATGATATATGTAAAGGGTTAAATGCGAGGGCCATGAGAGCTCAGGCTATTGCTTCCGCAAAATCAGAGAGATGATGGCTTCGACTTTAGGTATGTTCCCTTTAGAGAATCTTTTCTTCAACAGCACATGATTAGCATTTTGCAATGTTTCATCATTTTTTTATGCTGAGGGGGTGCTATATTTCAAGCAAGCGAAAAGTATTATACGGGGACTAGGCCATTGCTTCTGCAAAATCAGAAGTCCCGGGATAATACCCCAGATATCACTAAGCATAAAGACCTAGTACCTCAGAAAGGGGGACCTTTCAAACAAGATTTTGGGGGTTACCCATATATCCGAGAGATGTTCCCCACGAGATAAGTAAGTTTGAAATTTAGGTTTATATCTCAACACAATCTACTAAATGTGTAAAAACCTACTGGCACATCCTCAGTGAGACCGTTTATCACTTTTAGACTTTCCAATTCTTTAGCATGCTGTGAATGTCCACTGATGTACTATCATTTCCTCTTTTCACAACAAAAACTCATTTTTGATTTTATCATGTTTTTTACTTTTTAAAATTTTCTAATGTTTTTGGATTTTCCGAAATATCTTACTCCCCCTAAAATTCAAAATCATTAAAATGAAATTTGAAAACAAACTGTACAAATAAAATGACAAACTGATTCGAATTGCTTCAAATCGCCATCCACTTTGCATAAACAATCAGAACTCCCCCTAACAACAAACTATTTTCCCATTATGATTTCAAAACACTTAAGTTTGTTTTAATCAAAAATGGTTTTTCCGGAAAATAAGTTTTGTTTATTTTACCACTTGTAAGATCGGGGATTCATTCATCACTTTGTTTTCTCAACCATTTGAATGAAAGTTAAATCAAGTTCAAATTAATGACCTTGATTAACCATTTGCAGATGAGAATCCTGTTTTCAACCACTTGTAGGTTCAAATCTACCATTTGTAAAGCAAAATATGACAATTTAATAACAACTACCATTTGCAGGAAAATGTCGATTCCTACTCCATACTTACCAACCTGGGAGTTCCGGCAAGTCCACAACCTGTAGAAATTTTAACAATTTTTAAATGTTTCACAAAAATAAGTTTTCAAGAATGATGCCGATTCATGCTCCACGATTACCAACTTGGGAGCTCCAGCAAGTCAGGTTTTTAAGTAGAAAATGCTATCACCCAAGCCTGACAAGCCTTGGGTGATTTTGATTCATCTCTATCCCAACCTCCTTTTGATTTATAAAAATCTTTTGCACTTTTCACTTTCCCATCTACCATCTTCCCAAATATATGTTTGACTTTCCCATTGAAAGCTTTTTCAGCATCAAATTCTCCTTTACTAGGGAAGAATTGATCTGAAATCTCAACTTTACCAACTTTCAACTTCAAATTTTCTTTTGACAATGGCGGAAAGTTTTCATCGTTCAACTCTGGAACGGAAATCTCATTCTTTTTCTCAACAGATGACTCCTCTGATTTTATGGAATCAGATTTATTGTCATAACTACTCTCAGATTTTACAACCCATCTTTGTTTGTTCAAATCAACTTTTCTTTTGTAAAAACGTTTTGAAACATCACCAGTTTCGAAAGTCGAATTTTCAAACACTTTAGATTTCTCAGTTGATTGTTTCTTTTCATCAACAAGTTTTTCTTTCAATTTTGAGTTAGAAGAAACTCCCTGTTTTGAATAAGTGGACTCGTGGCAATTCCAAGCAATGTGTCCAGCTTTTTGACATTTAAAACAGATTCTTTTGTCAACTCTTGGAACAAATTTTTTCATATTCTTCTTCCTTTCAGCAAGAAACTCTTGGTTTGACTGTCTCCAGAATGATTTCTTCTGCTCTTCTTCAGAACTTCCTCCTGCAACAAATTTTGTTTTTGGTTTATAATTTTTCTCATTTTTATAATTTTCTGAAGAACTAAAACCAAGACCTTTCTTTTTGAAATTACCGTTATGGTTTGGTTTCTTCTGAGAAACATAATCAGAACTATAACCCTTTTTCTTGTTCAATCTCTGTTGAACTCTTGAAGTGTGATTTTTAGGTTTTTCATGAAGATTTAAATCTTTTATTTCAGAAATATTAATTTCTGTTAATTTGAAAACCTGTTTGATCATTTCAGATTTGACACTTCTTATTGGAAATTCCTCATCAGAATATAATTTGTCTGAATCATTCATAGTATATGCCACTTTGATTGGTCCATCATTCAAATTAGATTTTGATAACAGGAATTCTTTATTGTAAACACGTTTAACCGGTGAACTCGGACTCTTGTCTGACGAACTCGAACTTTCAGATTTAGACTCCGACTTTAACTCTTCATCCATATCCAACACCTGATCGACCACTTTCTTTAACAACTCAGACTCATGATCAGTGTCAGACGCTGTGAATGTGACATCAATGTTGTCTGGTAAATCATCAATGGTTTCAGACGTTAACTTTATGTTGAGTGCCTTATTTAAACGTTCCTCATTTGGTTTTCTGGGAGAATAACTTTCATAGATCGGAGGCGGACACTTGTTATACTTGACACTTTGTTTCTTACCAGTATCCGTTTCTTCCTTCTTTTGTTCTTTAAAAGCTTCAAGACCTGCAACAGTAGGATAAACTCTGTCAATCAAATAATCACACGTTGTATAACTCAACAACAATCGTTTGATTCTTTCACTTTCTATCTTTTCAAGTTCCAAGTCTTGTTTCAGCTTTGCACAGTCTTCAATATACTCATTGATGACTTTCTGCTTTGTCATTAATGTTGAGCTCATCCTTGTCATGGCAGCATCAACTTCTGAATTTGTCTTTTTCAGACCATCAACTGTTCTGTTCAACACGTCATAAGATTCCTTCACGTACTTCACATCAAACAATAGTTTCTCTTTCAACTCTTCCAGGTCACGAATCGTCTTGTCTTTTTCTTCACAATATTTGCATGATTCTAAACATTTTGGACAAGGTTTTATGACCTCAATGATCTTTTCAACTTCGACAATTTTCTCAACTTCAACAATTTTTTCAACTTCAACAATTTTTTCGACTACCTTCTCAAATACCGTTTCTTCATCAACTTCCACTTTTATCTCACACTTTTCTTCTTCAATTTTCTTTGTTGAACTTTCTTCAACTTCAGCTTTCTCGGCTTTCAGTTTTTCTTTTTCTTCAACAATTCTTTTTTGCTTCCAACTTTTTCTTCAATCTAGCAGCCTTTTTTCTCATTCAGCATCTCAACCTTATCTGCAAAAAACAAATTAAAACTATCAGGATCCAGACCTTTTCTAGCTTTATTAATATACTCTTCTTCATCATCTGTATCTGTATCACTTCCTAATTCTGGAAAAATCGGTATTCTTTTTGGATGAGATTTGACTGATTCTGCTTCCAGGATTTGAGCAATAAGAGCTGATTTCTTTAAAAATTCTTTATCTGGCAAATAGTTGTCCCAACTAAAACCCTCTGCTAGCTTTTCATCATCTTGATTAACAAGAAAAACTTTCTTCTTTCCATCCTCAAGAGCACGTGATGACGATGGTTGTTGTTGATTAAGCTGATGAAAAATTGATTTTTGATAATAATTGTTGTTTCCAGATGAGTCTTGTTTTTCAGTTGCTTCTTTATTTTTGCATTCTTTTTTAAAATGTCCCTTTTCTTTGCAACGAAAACAAATGACCTTTGATTTGTCAAACCCTATCGGAGATGCACTCATTTCTCAAAAATCATCTCTACCGGTGATTTATTGGAATTTTTCAGCTCTTCTTACAGCACTAGCCAAACACCATTTGATATCCATCAACTCAAGTTCTACAGCATCAATCTGATCATAATCCTCTTTTATGAGCATTGGATTTCCAATTCTACCAGCAACTAAACTTTCATATGACTCTAACATAGCAACAAGTGATGCCATGTGTTGCTTAGCCATTTCTAGAGAGAGATTTTGACCATTTTGAATGTTCAATGTAACATTACATTGCAAATTCTTTGGATTTTGTTGCTGAGGACTTGGTGTTGTGAAATTCGGATCAAAACTTGAATATGATGATGAATATCCACCACTCTGAGTTGTAGTGCTAACATTTGAACCTGAAGAACCATCAGCACTAAAAGCAGTCTTGATCTTTGGACTTGGAGTGGTTTCAAATTTATTTCCTCTGTAATACAGACTAACATCTTGTTGTGCATTTGGATTAGACATGATAGCAGTTTTCTGAATGTCCAATTCATGCTCTTCAATCTTCTGAATGAATTTTGCCAAATTCATACTTTCAGACTTTCTCATGTGTTTTAAAATCAACAAATATGTTCCCCATTTATGCTGTGTTAGCGCATCGGCTAACTTATCAACCCACTCATCGTCGTCTTTCTTTATTTCCAATCTTCCCATTTCTAAAACAAGATGACAATATCTATCAATAGTCGCTTTGGTTGTTTCTCCTTCGAAAGCTACAAACATATCAAATGATTTCTTTAATAAGGCCTTTTTGTTCTTTATCATATCTACGCTTCCCTTGAACTTTTGAATCAATGCAGTCCAAATTGATCTTGCAGTACCCGAATGTTGAAGCAAAACAAAGATATCTTCTTTAACTGCTTGTTGGAGAATGCTGATCATCATTTTTTCACTTGTATATTTCAATTTTTCTACATCTGAATAGTCACTAAATGGTTTTTCAAGCCCACGTTTATTTTTCGGTTTCTCATAATCCACCTCTAACGAACACCATGCGTCAAACCTATAGGCTTGTACCCGGTTTTCAAACCTATTTTGCCATCCTCTAAAGTCTTCAATGTACATGAGCTTTGGCGGTTTTTGATACGTTCCCGTCTCATTCTCACTGTAAAGAGTTTCAGCAGCTGTAACAGGAGCAACTGGTGAAGCAAACGCATTGTAAAACTCCTCTTCCATGTTTCGATAATCTGTTCCACAAATTCACAAAATTCAAACAACAACGAAAGTTCACACGAAATGAGAATACACACGAAATAACACACTGATACGAAATCAGTTTGGTGCGAAATAGTGTTTTCAAACAAAATCAACTTTCACACGAAATACCGGTTTCAAACGAAATAGAATTCTGGTACGAAATAGATGTTGATTTCGTACGAAATACTGGTCAAGGGGTTGATTTCGTAAGAAATGAGGTGATTTCGTACGAAATGAGTGGTTTCGTGCGAAATAGATTCCACAGAGGTGATTTCGTACTAAATGAGGTTTTAAAACTTGATTTCATGCGAAATGATATGACAACTTCACACGAAATAGCCTATTTCGTGCGAAATACTGCTGACGTCACCATGATCGATCTGATTTCAAGCGAAATGACCAATTTTACCAGTTTTAGATCGAATTAAGGTCCAATTCTTTCAAGGATTTGTTAAAACACTGTTTTGCTTGTTATATGTGAAATTCAATCCATTTTGACCGTAAAATCTTGTTAATTTTGAAAAAGAAGGTGTAGAAGTTAGAAATTTAAGCTGAATTGATAAGAACTCTTCCTCCTGAGCTCTGATACCACATGTAGGATCGTGAGACGATCGAAATGAGTCTATCAGAAGAGTTCTCGGTCTAATCAGAGGCGGAATTCATTGATTAGACTTTGTAACAGCTTGATTCACTTTTAATTGTCTTGTTTTATTGATTTAACACATTTACAGATCAGTAGACACATCGGCAGCACTTCGGTACCGGAAACATGAACGTTACAAATGAATCAGCAAGATAGGTATTTATAGGTGAGGGTTTTTCGCACGAAATAGATAACAGGTATTTCGTGCGAAATAGCCAATTGCTATTTCGTACGAAATAGCACAAGTTGATTTCGTGCGAAATCAACTTTCAACCCTAAAACCTTGTTTTCTCGTACAACGTGCCCTGATCTAACAATTCTATTACAAGACGAAGTCGAAAGACGTATGCGCCAACAGATATCAGAATTGATCCCACAGAAAGTCAACCTCCTCAATTTGTGTAGCAAAGGGGCAGCCTGCCGTGGCATGTGACCATCCACATGTACTGCACGTCTCTTGTTACAAAGGTTTAATTTAAGTCAATTGCTGAACCTCAGGGTCTAAGAGAATTTACTATCTCGCCTGGAAGGATAATCATTTATGGTGATCTTTTCAATAAGCCCTTGAGTAGCAGTGAGAGTTAATTCAGTGAATACTCCACTAGCTACCTTTTCGAGGTTTTGCCTTGTTGGAGTGTATAATCCATTGTAAAAGGTGTATGTTATCATCAAAGGTGCCCTCGTAATTGAGGCAAGTCCTCGGCAATTGCTTGAATCGATCCTAAACCTCTGAGATGTTTTCATCATCCTCTTGCTCAAAAGAGTGAATCTAGCTCCTCAACTTATTGGTCTTTGACAGTGAATAGAATTTGATCAGAAACTTTTCAGCCATACCAGCCCAAGTGGTAATGGATCCGGGCCGTATGGAGCTCAGCCAACAGCGAGCTTTCACGATAAGTGAAAATTGAAAGCGTCCTAGTTTGATTGTGTCTTCAGCGATGTCAGCGGTCGTAAATGTACCATACGACTCCAAGAAGATGTTTATACGCTTGTTTGGATCTTTGTCTACAAGCCCGCTAAACTAACACGAATGTTGGATCGTTGAGATGATTTTAGGTAGGATTGAAAAGTTGTTTGCAACCACCCGTGGTCGTACGATGCTCGTCAGAATCGTGTCGGCTAATGGACGAACATGTTCAGAGTTGGTATGCTCTGCTGCCATCCTAATCTTAGAACTAAGGCAACTATGGCACTTAGACTAAAGCAAAGATAGTAGAGAAAGCAAAAAGTGATTAAACTATCAACCTGTGAAAGGTAAGTGTACATAGTATAGTTGTGGTATAATATTGTTTTTCTCTTATATATTATATTGCTAAATAATCATGTTGACGTGTGTAAATAGTAACTATAATGTTCACAAAATGCACAAACTAGCTTTAAAGGAAAATCACACAAAAAATACTAACTACACACGTGAAAGGCAAGTGTACATAGTATAGTTGTGGTAAGTTACCAACTATCAATCTGTAGACACTATAGCTTCTGTTACTTAATCCTAAATTAATATTTAATTGATGTATAAAAGTGATTTTGAAGTAAACACAAGTTTAAAACAGAAAAGCAACGATTGTGAAAGTGTTGTAGATCAGTGATGAGAAATAACCAGTTAGACATGGAATTTCCTTCTAATTATTGAACAATTGTCTGATGACTCATTTATGAAAACCCATTTTAACATGAATCAAAATGGTGTGTGAAGTGCTAGATAAATTAGAGCCCTGGTAGGTTAATCACATAATTACATAAAGCCACGTTATACACACACGTAGAAAATCTACGTTATTTTACCAATCCCTTGTGATTCAGAGCCTCTTAATAAGGTTCTTATAGGCTAACGAATCAATGCAACTTACAACCCATACATATCGATTCAAAGAAAACTCCAACTAGTTTCTAAGTTCATTTATTTAGACCATTCCCATAGGTAGCTCATATATTTAACCAATCCTCAAACAAGTTTCTCTATTGTCGACTAGGCATCAAGCCCTAAGTTAGATCTAGCATGCATAACCTCGTAAAAAGATTATATTCAACCACACAAACCAATTTAATGATCATTCATACATATAATCCTAGACATCATAAGTTCAATGATAATAAATTAAGCAAGCCACACATTCATAAACAAAACATCCGCAAACATCACAATTAATCAGAAATCATCTAGCCTAACCGGCTAAAAAGCAATTGGCCAGCCATGAACAAGGTTCAGAAAAATATGATAGAGGTTCAGAAAAATAGAAACTATAAGTCTCAAACCCGATTGGTAGTGCGTTTACGACAAACTGGATGTTAGTTCTTCAGTTCCAAGGCTTCTTCGCCTTCTTTCTAGATCAACAACATCGAACCAACCTCTTTTTTTACCTTTAGAGTCGCAAAAAAACATTCTCTAGGGTTTCCATGTTATTCCAGCCACCATCTGCTATTTATAAATTTTTTTGTGTTTTCGAAGAGTGTGCGGCTCGCACCTTCATTAAAGAATGGGCAATGACGGTCACGTACGCGCAACCAAAGAAAACCAGTAGATATAACATTCACCGATGTTTAATACTAAGTGATGATTGCCGGGGGCGAAGTATTGTGGATGCCCGGGGGTGCACCCGCCCACCCCAATATTTCGGTTAGAAGTGTATAAGTTTCGATTTTTCGTCCGAAAATTTTAAAATTATATAGGATCGCCCCCCTGATTATTTTTCCTAAATTGTATATCATAAATATTTATAAACTTTGTATATAAATGATGGGTAGTTTGGTAGATATACACTTTGTTTTATTTGGAACTATTATTATTTGACCAGATTTGAATCGAATAGCCAACCCAACCCCACCCGAAACATAAGGATAGGAAAAAAAAATTTGGATCCCATCACTTTACGCCCCTCGAAACTTTTGGTCAAGCTCCGCCACTGATGATTGCTAACTGAATTATCAATATATCTCCAAAGAGGCATTGAAAACGTGTTGACAAAAGGGCTTCTCATCATTATTTTACAAATCATCACTGTTTAACAAAAGCAACTTTAATAGTTGAGACTATCACCCCACTATTTTATTGGTTGTGCATATAAATCCGACATGCATTCGTAATGTTGTGACGTAAAAACTCAAAAATATGAGTTTTTTAAATAAGTCTTTAGTTGTATGAGTGCTGTCCAATTATTTTTGTTATTAAAAGCCCTAATAAAGTCACAACCAACTTGGATCTCTCTCAAAAAGTGGGCTAATCCAACCAATCTTGCTAAGTATATAAAAAAATTCCATATGAGTTCAAAAACTCAAGAAATCTAATAGATGGATACAATTTTGACATGTTAAAACCTTTTTCAGAGTTAGAATTCTCACATGTAATAGCTTTTGTTAGGAGAGAGAGAAAGTTAATATATTACACCTCTTTTGCCGGTTTATATATATATGTAATATCACATCATGTTACACTTTTTTTTGTTTTCAAAGGTTTTTACAAGGCTGGATCTATTTGGACACCCTCTTACACTATTTGGACACTTTTGGTGCCCTAGACGCCTCGTATAGGGCTATACGAGCCGTCTAAGCACTGAATTCAAGGGGGTCTTCAGGGGATGTCGGGCACAAAGTTTAAGAAACCCTAGACGCCTCGTACAGGCCTACACGAGGCGTCCAGGCATTGGGTGTTTCTTTGGTTGAAAGAAGGGGTGTTTTGGTGGGTTTTGGTGTGGTTATTTTGATAGTTTTTGAAGGTGTATTTTTTTAGCCAAAATTTTTTTGGTTTTAAAAAAACTTTTGTTTTTTACACTATAAAAAATTTAACCGTTTTATGAGATCGGCTCTTTAAATAGATTCTATCGATTAAATATTATAATGTTTTTAACATTTTACATTTTTAAATATTATTTTTCCGATTAAAATTTTATCTCGTTTAAATATTGTTTCCGTGTTATATTCAAAACATATATTGTTTCCGTATTATATTCAAAACATATATTGTTTTCGTATTATATCAATTTAAGACAACAATCATTAAGTAACCGAATAACTGAAAACAAACGTAAATATGACATATATAAGATAACTTTTGTACATCCATAACAAAAATATATAAGATAAGTTTGTACATCCATAACAAAAATAAAAACTACAACTGGTCTATGCATCAGGATCCGAGTCTGGATCTGGCTGCTACGGCTGCTGCTGCTGATGTGGTGCTCGAGGTGGTGGGAGCGGTATCGCAGGTAACCCCTCTCCCTCGTCTATCATGCGCCTCCCGAACCAACCAACCTATCAAATCGTTGAGCCTGTCAAGCTCGCCTCGTATCTTCGGATGTACTGCAGCTCCTGGGGCATGACCTTGAATAAATATGACATATATAAGATAACTTTTGTACATCCATAACAAAAATATATAAGATAAGTTTGTACATCCATAACAAAAATAAAAACTACAACTGCTCTATGCATCAGGATCCGAGTCTGGATCTGGCTGCTGCGGCTGCTGCTGCTGATGTGGTGCTCGAGGTGGTGGGAGCGGTATCGCAGGTAACCCCTCTCTCTCGTCTATCATGCGCCTCCCGAACCAACCAACCTATCAAATCGTTGAGCCTGTCAAGCTCGCCTCGTATCTTCGGATGTACTGCAGCTCCTGGGGCATGACCTTGAATAACGTGACGTGGAAACTGAGGCGCCCCGGGAGGTGGCTGTGGCATCGCTGCACCGTCTAAATTCACCGGAGGGTCCGGCACGGGCACTGCAGCAGGATCTGGCGAAGGATAGACTAGCTCGAACTGCTCTGGTAGGGGATCCTCTGTCCATATGCCCCCGTTGCGGTTTTTAAACCGCGGGCCAACAACGAACCTCTTGATCAGTCTCATCCCCCACAGCGACGGAAAACCCATCCGCGTCGGCATGATGGACGGCGTCTGTAAATGTGGGTCCAGCTGCGGTACGAGGCCCAATGAATGGGCAATGACGGTCACGTACGCGCCGCCATACAAAAATTCGCGCTCCTGTCGGTGATGGGCGGAGGCGTAGTACTGGGCTAGACCGTGTGCTAGTGCGCACGGCCTCCTGTACAACAAACAATAAAAGAAAAAAAGATATGTGCTCGTACACCACTCACGGCTGTAGTCGCGCCCTGCAATAGAAGTAGCGAGCATATAGTGCATATACCTGCAGAGAGTGTTAGCGAAATGCAGAAACAGAAATTAATAAACAATACACATAATCACAATAATTGCTGTAATAAACGTACGTACCTGTACAATGGGCCATCAATAAATGAAACCCTCCCCTTCGACTTGTCGTGCTCCCAAGTATTTAGCCCCGTAATCACCTGCCAAAACCCTAAAAAAGTGGGTCTATCAACCACCACTAGCCCCGTTGTGTAAATGTCAGTCTCGATCTCCTCCTGCCTGTATAAACCGCAGTGCACCGCAAACTGTGCTAACGTCATCGAACGCAAAACGCCAGCAAGCCTGAAAGAAACCTCAGGCGGGGGGGGGGGGGGGGGGGGGGGCATTTGGCTGCGCATGCGGTTGTGGGGCCCCAGGAGGGTGAAATGTGAATGACGAAAGGAACTCGACCAGTAGCTCCCTGTAGCTCGGCGTGTGCGCCAACTCAAAAAGACGATGCCACGGCGAATCGACAGGTATAAACTGACGCACTCTAGCCGACTCACTAATCTCATCTATTGCATCCCAGTCGATCGCTGCATGCGCTCCAATATGCATCCTCCTAAGCTTCTGGCAATGACGGGCGGCAGGGGTGCCGTCGGGAAACTCTAGATACGGGTGACCCTGCAGGGTATCCGGAGGCGGTGGCCGCCTCCGTCGCGGACCCCGCGGAACCAGCTGACCCCCCGGCGGTGCCCCATCAAGATCCATCTGAATGTTATTGACCTGAATCTGATCGTACTCTATAATCAATCTGCAAATAAATACCGTATACGTATAATTACAATAATAATAATAATAACAATATTAAAATAATAATAATAATAATAAATTAGTTTAACAGACGAACTTGTTACTTGTTACTTTTAGTAACATGCAATATGGTTTTTACAATAATAACAATAATATTAAAATAATAATAATATTGCCCTATGAGAGGCGTATAAGGCTGTGGTAGTTGGAGCATTAAACCATATACGCCTCTCATTGAGCTATACGCGGCTTATCGTTATGACTTTTGATGAATTTAAGGTATAATTACTGGCATGCAGGGAGTTTAGTCTGAAAAAGCGTGAAAGTGACCCCATACGACCCTTATCGACCTATACGACCCTTATCGACCTAGAATGTTTATTTACCCAAGCATACGGGATTTATTTGATTCAAAATTTTTAAAACTCACAAAATACCAATGAAAATGATGAAAATTCTCAAATAAAAACGTTGGTTGAGACCGTGAAGCATAAAGATGTCGTTTTGGGACATTGGTAATTTTTTGGTGAAAATTCGAACCAGTCGTACGTCTCCGAAAGCGTTTGGTTATCCGGCATTCGAACCAGTCGTACGTCTCCATAACCGAACTGAACCGATATTGTAATAATTCTTTGTAGGATTTAGAATTTTTTACCATATTTTTAATATTTGATGTTTTTGACTGAAGATTTTTAGTACTTATGGGTTTTTCATATCATTTTGTGGTTTTGGTTGAATGTTTATTTGAATTTATGAATTGTATCATATCACTTTATTTGAATATTCGACAATAATTGGTATTAATATTATAGATTATATGTATTTTTTAATACTACGTAATATACAAATATATACAAATATGCAATAACAATTTATTCCATGTTAAAAAAAATTAAGCTTTTTTTAGCTAAGCTAAATACACGGTTAACCACCCAGAACCGACCCGCTATAACCATCAAAATCGAATAACCATAACCACCATAACCGATCGGTTATGGTTATCCAATAAACGACATCGCGGTTATGGTTATGGTTTTTTGTCAAAACCGACCCAAACCGACCCATGCACACCCCTACCCGATTTTATAAATACCCGGTTTTATAATTACAAATAGCAGCGACAAAAGGGGCCTGCACATGCGGACCACTACCTTGATTTGCGTTTATATATTCTAGTTACAGCCACCAAAAAATAAAATGCCCCTTGTTATTGGAGTTTTTTTCCTAAACTAGTGTAGTTACAAAAATTATTTATCTTTTTAGGTACTTTGAAAAATATTTACCAAATTGGGTACTTTCCTTTATCTCTTTTATTTTTATTAAATACTTGTTTTCCTCTCTCCTAATCTAATTGAATAAAGACTAAATTAATGGCACCTAAATCAAATATGATAGTTAACTTAAAAAACTTACATTTTTATAATATTTTAATTTTTTTATTTGTAACAAAAGATACTGTAAGTTTAAATGTAAATATTCATGTATTTAGTTTGGCTTTTATTTTAACAATAAAAATAATTTGCAAATGTAGTAATCTTGTTCTCCTTATTATTGTGCATATATTATAGATTAAATAATTTAAAAATAATCATTTACTCAATTTATTAATATAGTAATATTGCTCCCCTTATTATTGTGCATACAGTATAGATTAAATAGTTATACGCTAAACTAAAAATAAATAACTTTTGATAAGAGAATCAAACAACAATTAGTTGAACATTTATACAAATATTATATCTTACTAGTTTTTTATAGTTGCATTACTCTAATTATTAAGAATAAAAAACTAATTTAATCAATTACTCAATTTATAATAACAGTGTAATCTTATTCTCCATATTATTATGTATAGTATAGATTAAATAATTATACATTAAACTAAAAAATATATATTTTATAAGTGAATCGAACAATCACTACATCACGGAATTAAAAAGCAAAATTATAAAAACGTAAAAGCACAAAAACGTTGGACAGCAATTTATGTAAGATAAAAAAATATTATAATAATTTACAAAAACACAAGTTTATTAAATAAAAATACTATATTGCTATATTTTATTTAGGTACCAGTAATTTGGCTTCATCCAATTAGATTAGGAGAGAGATAAACAAGTTGTTAATAAAAAAAAGGAGTTAATTGCCATTATAATCCCTGTGGTTTTGGCCATTTTGCCAATTTAGTTCAAAAGTTTCATTTTTAACATCTGGATCCAAAAAGGTTTCATCGTTGCCATTTTGGTCCAACTGACTTAACTCCATCCATATGTGTTAAGTCTGCCAAGGGCATTTTAGTCATTTCATTTTTTCTTTTAATCAACCATTTATTCTTTATTGTATAAAAACATTAATGAAAGGGCATTTCAGTAATTTTATAAATCTAACTATTAAATTATTTGTTATTAATTCCTAAATTCAATTTTAATCAATTTCATTAAATCATTAAATCATTAAATTTATTTTTGTCTATTATGTATCCTCAAACCATCAGTTCATTCAAAGAATTCAAAACTTCTGTACATCACCTTTCATCACCAACAACCCCTCCCCGCCTCTGCTGCTAATCGACTACCACCACCACCACTACTATTTGCCATTACCTCCAAATCGCCATCACCATTATCACCATCGCCACCAGACCTCACCACCACCCTCCCCTTCCCCACCCCTTCTCTCTCTCTCTATACCTTCTCAACCACCACCACCACCAACCCACCCACCACCTCCGCCACTATCGCCACCCACACCACCGCCGCTATCACCACCCACTCCACATGTTCCCTCTCTCACTCTCAATCTCTCTCTCTCTCTTTCTAACCTGGCCCCCTATTCATCAAAAGATTTCATCTACCAAAACAAACCCTAGAATCAAACCCCAACTTGTATATTCAAAATCCCCAAATTTTAAAAAGAAATCAAGAACAAATCATACAATACAGAGCTAGATAGGTGGTCATGGTGGCTGTTCGAAGCTCTGCCGCCGCACCCAATATCAGCGACGGTGGTGTAACAACCGTTTTTTAGTGGCGGCAGTGTCAAATCTTGGGTTCCGACCAGGAATTAAGTTTCCGGCTTGTGCCTTTCTCTTGCACCGACGGTGGTGTAACAGCCGTTTTAGGGTTCCGACCAGGAACAAACCTGTGGGGCTTAGGGTGGGGTGGCTGTGATGGTGGTCGTCCACGTTCATGTGGAGTGGGTGGGGGTGGCTAATGGTGGTGATGTCGGCTAGTGGTCAGGTAGTAGTGGCTGGTTGTGGTGATGGTGTTTGTTGATGATGGAGAGGAGAATGAGTATAGAGAGAGAGAAGAAAAGTCAGTGTGTTTTCTGCATTTTGTTTATATATATATAAACTCCATCCTATCTTTAATGTTTTTAAACAATAAAGAATAAAGGGTTAATTAAAAGAAAAATGAAATGACTAAAATGCCCTTGGCAGACTTAACACATATGGATGGAGTTAAGTCAGTTAGACCAAAATGGCAACGATGAAACCTTTTTGGATCCAGATGTTAAAAATGAAACCTTTGGACTAAACTGGCAAATTTGCCCAAACCACAGGGACTAAAATGACAATTAACTCTAAAAAAAAGTGAGAAAAGAAAGTACCCATTTTAGTAAATATTTTCCAAAGTACCAAAAAAGGTAAATATTTTTTATAAGTACACTACTTTGGGAAAAAAAAAAAAAAACTCCTTGTTATTGTATTCCAATTAATTAATGCTCCCCCAAAATTATCATTCTTTCTTTAAACCCTTCTCTGATCTCTCCCTGACAAAGCCTCCTCATCCATTTCATTTATATTTTCCTTTTCTCTAAACCCAAAAGTCCACCGCCATCATTCTGTTTCTTTTTCGTGAACCGAGTTTTTTTAATACCCGGTCGGGTTTTTTCAATATCAGTGTGGGTTTTTTCCCAACCCGAACCCTACCCAAGCCCAAAAATAGAGTATTATAATATCCTGATTTTAGAAAACCCGACCCAGACCCTACCCAAACCCGAGTATATAGGGTATACATTTTTTGTATAAAACCCAGACCCGACCCGGTTTTTTAAAAAACCCGATTTTGTAAAACCCGATCGTACCGAAAGCTGGTTCCATACCTGGAACCGGTTTTTCAAAAAACTCGATTTGTGCACCGCTAGTCGACATTGCCTGTTTTCCGGCCCATGCATTATTTTTCAATAGTTCATTTTACGTGGCCTTAAGCCCTCTACTGAATCCTAACCCACCACGAGTAAACCCGAAACCTAAATTCTCATTCGGAGCAGTTATCAATCAAAAACCAAAACCCGAACAATCAATTTTATAGTAACTCAAAACTTATAACCCAGAAAAATAATACCCCCTGCTCCCTTAGATCATACGGTGTGGGCGTAGTTTTGTGGCGTTTATGCCACACCACGCCACACACACCACCCCGGAAATGGTGTTGTCCATGACGTTTATGTTTGGACTTGAGGTGTTCCACCGGCATGGAGGTGGTTTGTGGGTTGACGTGGCGTGTGCTCAGTGGTGGCTTTGATGGTGTGCGGGGAGGACCTCCGCACAGGGCCCGTGATTTCAATGGGCACATGATTTGTGAAAAAAAATCTGATGTATATTTGTTAATTTTTTTTAAATAGTTAACACATAACAATTCCAGTATAGGTCCATTTACAAATATGTTTTTATGGTTTAGAATTTAGCCCACTTAGAATTAGGTTTATTAAGCCTAATACTAATTTGATTTAAAAAATAATAATAGTATAACATTACGGAATGGCACATTTTTCTGAGGTCGAACAGAGTACGTGAATTCTCAGAGACGCCTCTGCGTGTGCTAATTGGGGTGGCTTATAGGCGTGGACCCCAACGGCACACTTTTGAAAAAAAAAGTAGGTGTCATGTGTCGAATAACATCCACTCTTCCACGCCTCGTCCCACACCCCCTGTTTTTGCACCACGCCCCGTTTCTGACGCGCGCTGAGATGTCCTCTACGTGTCGAATAACGCCCAATTTTCAAACCCCTCCATACCGTATAGTCTATTATTACTATTAGTATTATTATCATTATCATTACTAAACCACTGGGTCTTGGCTCAGTGGCCACCGACACCCATTTAGTGTCTCTTGAGGCCTCCCATTGCGTGGAGGTCGCGGGTTCGAATCCTGGGTACTCCAGGCTCTTCAATCCAATCAAGTTGGCAAGGGTATTTACCGCTAGGGATCGTTGTGGGGTCGTAAACTGGGAAGGGAGATCCCTTCCGCGGCTAAGGATACCATGCACCTATCCTCTTTTTTTTAATAACAACTACTAACACTAGTAAACTTTTGAATTCTTAGATTTTGACCACGTGATTTTATGAGTTTAGAAATTTCTCCAAAATAGTTATGGTTTTTATTATTGTATATTTTCATTTTATTTTGAGTAAATTGTCATTTTAGTCCCTGAGGTTTGTCCTAAATTGCCACTTTAGTCCAAATATTTTTTTTCTCCTCTGGGTCCCTGACTTTTCCCATTTGTTGCCATTTTGATCACATTGTCTAACTCCGTCAACCATACCACCACCTGATCACTAACCATCACCGCCATCAACAACCACCACCAGTTGTCGCCACTACTAGCATCTCTGCCATCACCACCATCGACCACCACATCCACCTCGATGTCTTCTTCCTCGTGTAACACTGGAAATTGCCCCTGATTTCATTTCTCAATTTTGTGTTCAATCGATGTGGTTTCCACTTGAAAACTATAGGGCTTTTACTCACAACGAGAATACGAGTAGAATGGTATAAGTATTACCTCCAATCTTGCCCGGTTGACAGCCGTCGGCTTTAGCCGGAGTAATAACGGCGGCGGTGGCTATATATAGAGGGTAGAACATGGTCGATTTGAGGGAGATTAACAATTGATTTCCAGGTTTGATCGAGTTATAAAATCTTCCTGGTTTACAACCAAATAGAAATTTGATGTTTATTCAAAATATGAAATTGAAGATAAATTAGGGTTTGATGGAGTTATAAAATCTTCATATTCGTATACTGGTAGAAGGATGGAATTTGGTTTAAAATTATGGAGCTCTAATTCTGGTGATAGAATTTGGTTTAAAATTCAAGATGAACTTGAACAAATGGTGGGGTTTATATATTAATGAGTAAAATGCCACTCTAGATCCAGGTCGGGTCGGGTTGGGTCGGGTCTTAACTATCGAGATCGAGGTGGTTGATGGTGGTTGCAGCTTAGAAAGAGAGAAGCAGAGGTGTTACAGGTGGTGTGGTGGGAGATGGTTGTGGTGGTGGGTGGTGGCGGACTGCCAGCGTTGATGATGGTGGTTGCAGTTTAGAAAGAGAGAGGCAGAGGTATTACAGGTTGTGTGGTGGGAGATGGCTGTGGTGGTGGGTGGTGGCGGACTAACGGCGTTGATGATGGTGGGTGGTGGTGCATTGGAGACGTTGTGGTGGTGGTCAACGGAAATGTAGATAGAAAGAGATGTGAATAATGAGATAGTTGTTTATATAATGGGTTAAAAAGATTGAACTACAAATTATGTTAATACCAAAAATATCCCTGGTTCAAACTTCAAACTGAGTTTTTAGACGGAGTTAGACAATGTGATCAAAATGGCAAAGAAATAGAAAACTTAGGGACCCAGAGGAGAAAAAAACTATTTGAACTAAAATGGCATTTTAAAACAAATTTCAGGGACTAAAATGAAAATTTACTCTTTTATTTTAGATTCCCTTAATAAATTGTCTTTTTATTTTTTCTCTTTGGTTTTTTTATAACGTTATTTCGTTTGCAACTATTTTAGAAGCTACAATTTGTTTTTTTGTTTTTTTTTTTTCGTTACTTGATTTATCATATAAATAATTCTAATCGTATTTTGCTTTTCGCTTATAACTTTCAAATAACAATGATTTATATAATTTCGGGTATGCCGTTACAACATGTTTATTTTTATCAAGGTTTCCTTATACATTCTATTTAAAACCGAGCTATGAATGGTAATGTACAAGTGATCGAAGCACAAACGTATGTGTCATGAAAACTCCTTCATGGTTTAGTTCTCTTTTTACATAAAGTGGCGTCGTTTAATCTTTTTGTCATTCTAATAATATTATATAATTTGTTCATGTCATGGGAGCAACTGCAAGGTTTAGTTTTTTTAATAAAGTGACATTTGTTTTTTTTTTTTCCGTCATTCTAACAATATAATATAATCGTTATAAAATTCAGAATATATCGTTGTGACGTGCTCGAACAAGGTCAATTATGATTGATATCAGTTGATATAAATGTGAGTAATGTGTCGCTACCTTGACAAACAGAACCGATTCTGACATAATAACATCAATGTAAAGCATGTGTTAATATTTTTTTAGGCATATAATGACTTTATTTTTTTAGTTTACACTTTCGGTTGCTATAGCGAGTGTTTGTACTGTAACAAACCAAATCGATGCCGACTGAATTATCGTTGCGTAGCACGAAAAATGCCACTAGTTGAGACTAAATAACATATTTTTAGTGATTTTTAGTATATCAAGCTATTTTAGGTTAGCTGAATTTATATTTGAGTAAGTTGCATTTCACGTCTTTTACGTTTTACTCAGATTTCAGGGTTTGTTCTTTAACTAACGAAATTACAACATGTGACTTTTACGTTATTCTTTCTCATCAGACACACGGTATTCTTTTGCCTTAACCCAGTTAGTTTTTAACGTTAAGTCAGGTCATATGACACTCATGTGAGGGCATAATAATAATTTTATTCCCCCCTTAGATTTTATTTAAAAATAAATTAGTCAAAAATATTATTTAATATTATATATATATATATATATATATATATATATATATATATAAACATCTATACCCAATCATCAAAATACAAAAGGCTTGTTTTTAATCTTTTATTTAATTATTAGTTATTTATTGTTTGTTTATTATTTATTATTATAAATAAATAGTAAATGAATTATACACTTTTTATTTTTTATTTATTTAGTAATTAATTATTACTAATGATATATTATTTATTATTAGTCTTTTGTTGTTATAATTTATAAAATTATACTTATAGCTGTAACAAAAGCTATATAAAAATAAGTACATTTTTACAAAATTATTATCATTTAATAATTTACATACCGAGATTTAATATATAAGAGAAAATGTAGCAGGTTGTGCTATCTAAGAATTATACATATTTTGACGTGATTCAATTATATTCTCCCAGTCAGCTGCATCATTTTCTCTCATTAATTTTCATAGGTTTGTTTATGCTGGCAATTGGATACTCTCATTACAATAGTACCATTATAAAATGGTTACCATTCACGTGTGCAATTGTAATTATTTATTTCTGGGAAATGTTGAGGGCCTCTCCAAAGCGAAAAACAAGTCGAACTGTTTCTTTTTTCTTGAGATAAAAAATGAGCGATTACATTAAACTTGTTCGCAATCAAGAATCCTGCCTCTGGCATAATCATCCAGTGTTTTTCTGGTGCAACCTTCGACCCTTACCAAGCCAAGGACGTTAACACATCTTCGAATGAGCCTAAGAAAGCCTTAGTGTACTTATTTCTAAACTCGAGTAGCTCTTTCATCAGTGACCTCCGGATAAATAACCATTCATCTTCACCGTACCCGAGAGCAGAAGCTGTCGCCCGAAACCCACAATTTCCATCACGGCATCACCTAAGACGTTATGTATGCGTGTAACATACGCATGGAAGATTTTTGGAATTAGATGAATATATTTGTGTATCAATTGTGATGCTTGATCTTGATTCAACCCCATGTAGTCATAGCCCGACGCACTTGTAGGGTTGGGGAAAGAACTTTGTCCGACAATAGCTTGGTTCAACCCCATGAAATCATATCTCAATGTGTTTAAAAGGTTGGCAAAATAAAATTGTATCTGGTGTGATATTCATCTATATTGTTTATTATGTATCTTGTTTTTAAGAAAATTCATTGTTTCTTTTGAATGAATTTTGAGATGCAATGCACTAAAAAAACAAGCCAAATATATCGTTACGAAATATTAGGTGAACAAGCTTGGGTAGTTACAAAATAAAAAGAGTTAGCTCAAGGACGAAAATGACATTTTATTCTAGATTTTTTAACTAAAATGGCACGTTTCGAGAATGTAAGGGAGGAAAATGGCACGGAAATGACATTTTATTCTCGAACCACGCACGCATGTGCATAGAATTTACCTCACAACATTTAGACCAAAACGTACAATATTATCGTAAAAAATAATAACTAAGGTGAACGATTAAAAAACTAACATAAAAAAAACTAAAACGGCAAAAGAATAAAAAGTTTAAGAATAAGTTAATTAATAATAATTATTACAATAATTCATTGCTAATAGTAAATAATAATAATAATAAGACAAAAAAAACAAAAAAATATAATAACAAAAAAGACAATAAAAAGAAAAAAAACACTAAAATATTAATTTATAATGTAATGATAGTTATGTTTTTATAGGGGTATAATTAGTAAAAAAAGAGGTGTGTTTAGTATCACTCATACAAAAATACCACCCCTTCAGCCCCACCCATCCAGCCCACACCTTTGTTTCTTTTTGGAAATCACCCACACACCCCAACATTGTTATCATCTACATTGTAACCACCTTTGGGCGGCGATGGCAACCACGATGCCCCAGCCTATCAATGAAATAATGAATAAACCCGATGGCGTTAGAACTCTGATCGGGATTATATGTACTCGATTTCTTCGTTGGATTTAAACCCTAATGGTGACAATGACGATATATGCCTCTGAATTGGTGACTACAAGTTGATTCTTCAGCAAGGAACAATTAAATAATATTTTTTATTATACTTTTTATCTCTTTTTCAGTCACAACCACTTTAAAATATGTTAAAAATTATAGAGGATGAACAGTGTTCTCTCAGATATACATACAGCTGAAAAGTAATATTTTATTTCTCCTTCATTTACCATCACTTACAACCACTTTTTATAATATTAAAAACTCTCTCACATAATTTGATGAAAGGATTGTCAATGCTATTAGTAAAAAAGAAGAAAACATATATTCCTAGCTAGTGGTGAACAAATCGGGTTTTTTTTAAAACCGGGTTTCGGGTAGGATCGGGTTCGGGTAGGGTCGGGTTTTACAAAATCGGGTTTTTTTTAAAACCGGGTCGGTTCCGGGTCCGGGTTCTCTACAAAAAATGTATACCCTATATACCCGGGTTCGGGTAGGGTTCGGGTCGGGTTTTATAAAACCCGGGTATTATAATACCCTATTTCCGGGTTCGGGTCCGGTTCGGGTATTCATCGGGTAGGGTTCGGGTATGCATCGGGTTGGGAAAAAACCCGCACCAGGTATTAAAAAAACCCGACCGGAACTATGCTTATAAAATGTATCAAACATAAATCTCACACATAGACATCAAATCTATTGATAAACAGAGGCACAATTTATAAACAGAGGCAAAATTTATAGTTCTTCATGTGGTTATTCTTGAACTTTATAAACAGAGGCACAATTTATTAAATACAAAAACTAATAATGATATTAAACAAACAAAGAAAATAGAAGGGCCAACATATATTGGCATATTTGTTTCCACTTGTAATGAAATATACTAAATAATTAAGTAGCGGTGACAAATATCATTAGAAACCTAATAATTAAACAAGATTACATCAAAGTGCATACATAATTTTGTTAAATCATAAGAATTAGAAGTCTTAATTCATCCTTTTTTAATTGGGCCTTTTTTCGTCAAAATTTTTAAACTTATTTTACTACATGACTTTTCTTTTGATTTGGTCCATGTCGTCATGCTTCAATTGGGCTTTTAGCCTTAGAAACCCAAACTATGCAACTAAAAACCATTTAAGAATTAACACTCAAATTTGTACTCTGGTGTTTTACTATTTCATGTAGGCACCAAGTCACTAAGTCACGAATCGAAAAAAAAAACTTTTAACTCTTTTTAAGTTTTTTTAAAACTCTTCTCAAGTTTTTTAAAACTAGGTATTTTTTTCTAAATATTACTAGAATTACTTTGGTATTTTACTATTTCATGTAGGCACCAAGTCACGAACCCAAAAAAACCTTTTAACTCTTTTTATGTTTATTAAAACTATTTATTTTTTTCTAAATGTTACGAGAATCGTATGTGTTATGTTTCATTCCATAAGAAAAAAATTAAAGATTAATTAAAGGATAAACAATGAAGCTTATTTATTTTTTTTCTGAATCCAAGTACCAATGATCTCATAAGCTCTAACACTTGGATATGGCTACAATTAAATCAGGTCGAGCATCGGTTCTAGTTAACGGTTCTCCCACACAAGAATTCACTTGCGCTAGAGGGTTGAGGCAAGGCGACCCTCTATCGCCTTTTTTATTCATTATAGCAATGGAGGCGTTGACTAGGCTCATGAAGAAAGCATGTGATATCGGGGTGTATAAAGGGTTACCATGTCCTAATAATGGCCCGTACTTATCACATTCTCTCCCGGATGATGTGGTGTTTGTGAGCGAATGGTCTGTACAAAATGCCCCCAATTTGAACCGAATCCTTAGGTTCTTCGACCTCACCTCGGGTCTTCGAGTCAACTTGAGGAAGAGTAGCCTTTATGGAATTGTGGTGGGTGATAATCAATTCCAATACATGGCGGAAATATTAAGATGCAAACCCGGTACATTCTCTTTTAAATACTTAGGCCTATAAGTGGGTGCAAATAGGGATGAGCAAATGGTACCCGGTACCGGTACCAAATTTACCGAACCGGGTACATTTTCGGTACCGAGTTTTGACCTTTTCGGTACCGGTTCGGTACCGGTATTTACCGGTTTTTACCCTCAAATACCGGTACCGTACCGGTACCGAACCGTACCGTACCGGGTATATTCGGTGCTGGTACCTACTTTTGGGGATTTTCAGTACCGGTACTCTCGGTTCTGGTACCGGTCGGTACCGAGCTCATCCCTAGGTGCAAACATGAATTTGGTGAAAAATTGGAAACCGATTGTGGATACGTTCAAGAGTAGATTATCGGTTTGGAAGTCAAACACGTTATCGGCCGGTGGAAGGATAACCTTGGCAAAGTCGGTTTTAAACTCATTACCGACATATTAGTTTTCGCTCTTTAAAGCCCCTTTGTAAATTATAGACCAATTGGAGAAACTTAGAAGGGATTTTTTGTGGGGCATTACGTCGGATCACTCAAAGATTAGATGGGTCGCTTGGAACAATGTCATGACTCCAAAAGAATTCGGCGGGCTTGGGTTCGGGTCATTAAGAGAGTTCAATCTTGTTATGTTGGCGAAGTGGTGGTGGAGATTTAAGATGGACACCAATAGTCTTTGGAGAAAAGTGATATGGAGCTTGCATAACAACTCTAGAAATTGGCAATTCATACCAGCAAAAATCACACTAGCAGGTCCTTGGAAGCATGTAGCATCCATCTCAAAAGATTTGGGAAACATTGGTATTGACCTGGTAATATGCTTTAAAGAGGTGTCGGGTCAAGGGCGGGACATACTTTACTGGAAGGAATGGTGGCTCGGTGATGGACCGCTATGCATTTTGTTCACAAATCTCTTCTGTATTGAGGGGTCAAAAAACGCAATAGTGGCGGATAGAATTTCGGTCTCAAACGGGGTCATCTCTGTTAACTTTAGTTGGACCCGCCAACCGAGTGGCCATCAGGAAATGCGGGAACTTGCTGACTTACGTGCAGCCCTACATGTCAGCTCTATTGATCATGCTCGAGATAGGTGGATGTGGGTTGATGAGCCAACGGGGAGTTTTTCGGTACGCAACTTAAAGGAATGGATGCAAAAGACGACATACGCTGATTTGGGGCTAAATTTTAAGTGGAATAGTTGGGTCCCTATCAAGGTTAATTTTCTAACTTGGAGATTAATCCTAAATAGGGTCCCAACTCTAACAGCTCTTGCCCATCGAAATATGAATCATGGTTCGACGACTTGCAAGCTATGTGGAAGAGAAGAAGAAACGACAACCCATCTTTTTATCTCTTGTAACTTTGCACAAACTGTTTGGGATTTTGTCTCAGTTTGGTCCAAGATCAGATCTCCTTATATATTGGAACTAAAAGATTTGGTGAACATCCACAATCAGGTTCACGGTTCAGCAAAATGGAGGAAAGCACTGTTTACGGCCATTCAAGCTACCTTATGGTGCCTTTGGAAGAGCCGTAATGACGCTATCTTCAACCAGAAGCAGCCAAGCTTGTCAAGACTAAAGGAGGAGATTAAGACGATGGGGTTTTTATGGTTTAGGAACCGGGCGTCGGGTTACGGCTGAACATGAATAGAGTGGTGTAATTTTGATATACCTTGTTGTGGATTTTGATTTTGATGGTGCATACGTCTGTCGACTTCGTCTTGTATCGAGTCTTGTATTGTTCTAGATAGATTAGGGCATGAAAAACGAGAAAATGTGTTTATAGGTAATTCTGCGCGGAATTAGATTCCGCTTGGGTATGTTCAAGCGAAATCAGCTGGCCTATAAATACCAATCTTGCTTAGTCATTTGAAACGATTCTGATTCCGGTAGCGAAGCTCTGCCGAAGTGTCTACAGCATTGTAATCGAGTTTATATCAATCCAAAGACAGTTTAAAGTGATTTCTTGTGCATTACAGCTGAAATAACACCGATACACTTGTTTCCGCCTCTTGTATTGGTGAAGACCTCTTCAAATCGACTCGTTTGGGTCCCAAAACGATCCTACAAGTGGTATCAGAGCTCAGGAGGAAGAGTTCTTACCATTTCAGCTGCAAAATCGGTTTTCTACACCTTCTTTTCACAATTAAACAAAATTTCACGGTTAAAATGGCTTGATTTTCAAATATGTTGTGCGCAACAGTGTTTTAACAAACCCTAGAAAGAATCAGACTCTTATTCGAATTAAAACTTGGTCAATTTTTGAATAAACTGTCCGAAAGTGTAATTCCGCTTGAAAGATTGATATAATTTCGCTTGAACATTGCACTTTTTCACACGAAATTAGATTATTCCGCTTCAAAGGTGATTCCGCTTGAGTGTGAGCATTAGCGTGTAATTCCGCTCGAAATAGTAGGTGATTTCACACGAAATTAGCTATTCCGTTTGAAGGTGATTCGGGTTCAAAGGGTTATTTCGTGTGAAAGTTATTTTCACTTGAAGATCATACTGATTTCGCTTGAAAAGCTGATTCCGTTTGAAAGAGGAGTGATTTCGCTTGAAAACCTGATTCCGTGTGAGACTTGATTCCGTTTGAAAAGTAATTCCGTGTGAGACTTGATTTCGTTTGAATCTGACAGTTTGTGAACTTTTGAAAATTGAAACATGGAGAACGAGTTTTATAATACCTTTGCTAGTCCGATGACTATTGCTCAGAGTACGTTACTTGAAAAGGAGACAGGGACAACACAAAAACCACCGAAGCTTATGGATATTGATGATTTTAGTGGATGGTCCGAACGTTTTGCTAACTGGGTTGAAGCTTACCACTTAGATGCATGGGAACATACTGAAGTTCAATATACTAGACCAGTAGGAAACAATCGTGTGAAAACACCGATTAGAGAATTGAGTGCTGATGAGAAAAAGAAATACAAAGATGAGAAATTGATGGTTAGTTTGTTACAGCAAGCGATTAAGGAAGACATCTTGATCTTACTTCAACACAATGGAAGTTCATATTCGATTTGGACAGAGTTAGAAGCTAAGTTTCTTGGAAGTGATGATATGCTCAAGAACAAAAAGTTGCTTCTGAAAAAAGAATTTGATATATTTCGTGGGTTGAGAACGGAGAACACCAAGCAGATTATCGAAAGATATTGCAACTTGGTGAAAAACATGAACAGATTGGGTATCAACAAAGATAAAGATGAGTTGATTGAGAAGCTAGCTGATGCGTTGCCACATGATATTTGGGGAACATATTTGATGATGTTGAAAAATAAACCAGATTTTAACAATATCACACTAAGCGAGTTTATTAAACATCTTGAAGCTCAAGAGATGGAACAAAGGAAAATTGCTAGAATGAAAAATTATGATGGAGAACAAGACATAGGGTTGTATTACAAAAGTGGTGTTAGTGAGAAGACAAATATTTCACCAAAGATTGAAACAGCTTTCAATGCAAAAAGTTCTTCAGAAAGTTCATCTCAGGGATCAAGCAGCAAAACAGGATTTACTTCATTTCCATCGTTTGATCCACATTTTTCTGCAACAAAGAGTGGCAAAGTTCTTCAATGCAATATTGCTTTAAATCTTGAGAATGATCAGAACTACTCAGAGGAAGTTGCAAAAAGTCATATGTCTTTGTTAGTAACTGTGCTTGAATCTTATGGTAGTTTGGTTGCAGGGAGGATCGGGAATCCAATGCTTACAAAAGAGGATTACGATCAAGTTGACGCTGAGGAGATGGAATTGATGGATATAAAGTGGTGCTTGGCGAGCGTGTTGAGACGAGCTGAAAAGTTTAAACAAATTACAGGAAGAGATGATTTCCGTGATGCAAATGTTTCAACTTTAGGATTTGATAAATCTAAAGTCACTTGTTTTCGTTGCAGGGAAAATGAGCATTTCAAAAGAGAGTGCACAAATCGCGAAGCAAATGGAGCTCAAAATCCTTTCGGAAACAACGACTACTATCGAAAGGCGATTTATCATCAAGTTGCTCAACAGTCGTATCAACAAGAACAACCACAAACTGCTCATGCTAGGAAAATGATTGAAGATTCAAAGAAAGTGTATCTGGTCAATCAAAATGATGGAAGTTCATCAAAAGATTTCAGTTGGGATAAATATATTCCTCGTTAGATCTAGCATGCATAACCTCGTAAGTTAGATCTAGCATGCATAACCTCGTAAGTTAGATCTAGCATGCATAACCTCGTAAAAAGATCGAGCATGCATAACCTCGTAAAAAGATCTAACCTCGTAAGTTAGATCTAGCATGCATAACCTCGTAAGTTAGATCTAGCATGCATAACCTCGTAAATATATTCAGAGAAAGCCCTAAGTTAGATCTAGCATGCATAACCTCGTAAAAAGATTATATTCAACCACACAAACCAATTTAATGATCATTCATACATATAATCCTAGACATCACAAGTTCAATGATAATAAATTAAGCAAGCCACACATTCATAAACAAAACATCCGCAAACATCACAATTAATCAGAAATCATCTAGCCTAACCGGCTAAAAAGCAATTGGCCAGCCATGAACAAGGTTCAGAAAAATATGATAGAGGTTCAGAAAAATAGAAACTATAAGTCTCAAACCCGATTGGTAGTGCGTTTACGACAAACTGGATGTTAGTTCTTCGGTTCCAAGGCTTCTTCGCCTTCTTTCTAGATCAACAACATCGAACCAACCTCCTTTTTTACCTTTAGAGTCGCAAAAAAAACATTCTCTAGGGTTTCCAGGTTATTCCAGCCACCATCTGCTATTTATAAATTTTTTTGTGTTTTCGAGGGGTGTGCGGCTCGCACTTTCATTAAAGACATACGAGCCGTACCGAATATTAATCTAGCCAACTAGGGTTTCTTGTCATCTTTATGTCGGCGGCTTGGTACGGGTCGTACCCTCTTAACGTGCGTAGGGGTCGTACCCTTCTCTGTTCACCATCCTGCTTAGATTTCTTCGTTTTAGCTCGATCCTACCTTCATAATCCTTCCTTTTATCTTTGGGACCTTCAAAACACCAAAGTGCAACTAATTAACTTATTTCAGGGTGAATTTGCATTAAAACAACTACAAATATAGGGAATTTAGCATATAAAACCATGTGTTATTTCAAACACATCACATGTAACAATTCGAACCAAATTTCATCTCTTGAAATCTCTAATAACTCAATAGCTCACTCGGCCGTTTTATCTCTACGACACGCCTTGTTTTATTAAATATTAAGAAGCGATTCTTTACGAAACCCCATTCATATATAATGTTTATATAAATGGTCGGTACAACATTAATTTATATTTTTTTTATTTTTTTTTTATTTTTGTATATATTAATACTATATTAAGAAGTGAGTTATCCCAAAACACTACACGGAAAACCAGTAGGTATAACATTCACCGATGTTTAATACTAAGTGATGATTGCTAACTGAATTATCAATATATCTCCAAAGAGGCATTGAAAACGTGTTGACAAAAGGGCTTTCTCCTCATTATTTTACAAATCATCACTGTTTAACAAAAGTAACTTTAATAGTTGAGACTATCACCCCACTATTTTATTGGTTGTGCATATAAATCCGACATGCATTCGTAATGTTGTGACGTAAAAACTCAAAAATATGAGTTTTTTAAATAAGTCTTTAGTTGTATGAGTGCTGTCCAATTATTTTTGTTATTAAAAGCCCTCATAAAGTCACAACCAACTTGGATCTCTCTCAAAAAGTGGGCTAATCCAACCAATCTTGCTAAGTATATAAAAAAATTCCATATGAGTTCAAAAACTCAAGAAATCTAATAGATGGATACAATTTTGACATGTTACATTTTGACATGTTACAACCTTTTTCAAAGTTAGAATTCTCACATGTAATAGCTTTTGTTAGGAGAGAGAGAAAATTAATATATTACACCTCTTTTGTCGGTTTATATAGATGTAATATCACATCATGTTACACTTTTTTTTTTGTTTTCAAAGGTTTTTACAAGGCTGGATCTATTTGGACACCCTCTTACACTATTTGGACACTTTTGGTGCCCTAGACGCCTCGTATAGGGCTATACGAGGCGTCTAAGCACTGAATTCAATGGGGTCTTCAGGGGATGTCAGACACAAAGTTTAAGAAACACTAGACGTCTCGTACAAGCCTACACGAGGCGTCCAGGCATTGGGTGTTTTTTTGGTTGAAAGAAGGGGTGTTTTGGTGGGTTTTGGTGTGGTTATTTTGATAGTTTTTTAAGGTGTATTTTTTTAGCCAAATTTTTTTTGGTTTTAAAAAAACTTTTGTTTTTTACACTATAAAAAATTTAACCGTTTTATGAGATCGGCTCTTTAAATAGATTCTATCGATTAAATATTATAATGTTTTTAACATTTTACTTTTTTAAATATTATTTTTCCGATTAAAATTTTATCTCGTTTAAATATTGTTTCCGTATTATATTCAAAACATATATTGTTTCCGTATTATATTCAAAACATATATTGTTTCCGTATTATATCAATTTAAGACAACAATCATTGAGTAACCGAATAACTGAAAACAAACGTAAATATGACATATATAAGATAACTTTTGTACATCCATAACAAAAATATATAAGATAAGTTTGTACATCCATAACAAAAATAAAAACTACAACTGGTCTATGCATCAGGATCCGAGTCTGGATCTGGCTGTTGCGGCTGCTGCTGCTGATGTGGTGCTCGAGGTGGTGGGAGCGGTATCGCAGGTAACCCCTCTCTCTCTCTCTCTCTGTCGTCTATCATGCGCCTCCCGAACCAACCAACCTATCAAATCGTTGAGCCTGTCAAGCTCGCCTCGTATCTTCGGATGTACTGCAGCTCCTGGGGCATGACCTTGAATAACGTGACGTGGAAACTGAGGCGCCCCGGGAGGTGGCGGTGGCTGTGGCATCGCTGCACCGTCTAAATTCACCGGAGGGTCCGGCACGGGCACTGCAGCAGGATCTGGCGGAGGATAGACTAGCTCGAACTGCTCTGGTAGGGGATCCTCTGTCCGTATGCCCTCGTTGCGGTTTTTAAACCGCGGACCAACGACGAACCTCTTGATCAGTCTCATCCCCCACAGCGACGGAAAACCCATCCGCGTCGGCATGACGAGCGGCGTCTGTAAATGTCGGTCCTGCTGCGGTACGAGGCCTAATGAATGGGCAATGACGGTCACGTTCGCGCCGCCATACAAAAATCTGTGCTCCTGCCGGTGATGGGCGGAGGCGTAGTACTGGGCTAGACCGTGTGCTAATGCGCACGACCTCCTGTACAACAAACAATAAAAGAAAAAAAGATCTGTGTTCGTACACCACTCACGGTTGTAGCCGCGCCCTGCAATAGAAGTAGCGAGCATATGGTGCATATACCTGCAGAGAGTGTTAGCGAAATGCAGAAACATAAATTAATAAACAATACACATAATCACAATAATTGTTGTAATAAACGTACGTACCTGTACAATGGGTCATCAATAAATGAAACCCTCCCCTTCGACTTGTCGTGCTCCCAAGTATTTGGCCCCGTAATCACCTGCCAAAACCCTAAAAGAGTGGGTCTATCAACCACCACTAGCCCCGTTGTGTAAATGTCAGTCTCGATCTCCTCCTGCCTGTATAAACCGCAGTGCACCGCAAACTGTGCTAGCGTTATCGAACGCAAAACGCCAGCAAGCCTAAAAGAAACCTCAGGCGAAAGGGGGGCATATAGCTGCACATGCGGCTGTGGGGCCCCAGGAGGGTGAAATGTGAATGACAAAAGGAACTCGACCAGTAGCTCCCTGTAGCTTGGCGTGTGCGCCAACTCAAAAAGACGATGCCACGGCGAATCGACATGTATAAACCGACACACTCTAGCCGTCTCACTAATCTCATCTATCGCATCCCAGTCGATCGCTGCATGCGCTCCAATGTGCATCCTCCTAAGCTTCTGGCAATGACAGGCGGCAGGGGTGCCGTCGGGAAACTCTATATACGGGTGACCCTGCAGCGTATCCGGAGGCGGTGGCCAACTCCGTCGCGGACCCCGCGTAACCAGCTGACCCCCCGACGGTGCCCCATCAAGCTCCATCTGAATGTTATTGACCTGAATCTGATCGTACTCCATAATCAATCTGCAAATAAATAACGTATACGTATAATTACAATAATAATAAGAATAATAATAATTATTATAATAGTAATAATATTATACATATTAATACAAACCGGTGATGAATAGTAGTTCAACATTTTTTTAATATTATAGTTTTTTAAGTTTTTATTATTTTATTACTTTAATTTATTTTTTTATTATTTCCTTATCTTATTATTTTAAGAAATCGGTGATGAACAATACTTCAATATTTTTTAATATTATAGTTTTTTAAGTTTTTATTATTTTATTACAAGGTTATAACCCCGTGTATTATACAGGTTAAGTAAATAAAAAATCAAATAGTTAATAAAGAAGATTTAACAATTAGAAAACGATATTTTTAAAACGCGTTTCTGATATCCAAACAAACTTTTGTGTCATGTATTATCAAAACGTGTGATGTTTGTCAAGTTTACAAATATGAAATCATTTGAACCATCGATTAGAAGACCACCTTTATCATCGACTTTCTCATGTGTTTTAACAGTCATGTGAACATACATTTCATAACTCAAGTTTTATTTAAATAATAGTGGTCTTAAATTATTAGTTCTAAAAATGTTGAAATGTCCAGATTAGGCTAGCAATTAGCCAAATAGATAAACTTATCGCTACAAAATAATATTTAAATTTAAATTAATCAGATAAGTATAAATTATCGGTAATTATTAAATTATTTAAATTTAAAATTTAATATTTTATGAAAATTTATCCGTAATTTCTTAAATGTTTGAAACATATATTAAATTTAATAATTTAAATTAAATAATAATTATCTACAATTAATGATGGTCTAGAATAATGACAAGTTTTTTTATTGGTTTCTTTTATTATATGGTATAAATTTTATTACTTTAATTTATTATTTTATTGTTTCCTTATGTTATTATTTTAAGTTTTCTCATATAATTTGCCGTTAAAAAAATTACAGTTTTTTAAGTTTCTATTATTTTATTATTTTAAGTTTTCTCATATAACATTTAAGATAATGTCTTAGCAACATTGATGCCCTGACGATCTCGACTGTATAACGTCGGTATCGGTATCCTTATTATCAGAACGTTACTGATATTCGTATTTATGGTTTTTGACCGATGTAAAACACATATCGATATTATTTTGGTCATATCGTGACTTTATTTTTTGGATTTTATCTTTCGCTTGATATAACGAGTGGCGATACCGTACCGATGTCCTAATGAATCGAACCCATACCGAATGAATACCCGCCGCAACGTGCGGGGGATTTAACTAGTATGTATTGATTTCGAGGAACGATGAATAGTAACTATATTTATATAATAATATATAGGCTTTTATTATTTTATATATTATAATAGTTTATTATTATATTTACTTTTAAGAACATATTTTTCTTTTTTTTTAAACATCTATTTCCTTTACCTTTTTTTATTATTGTTTTTTTTTCTTTTTTTAACATATATTAATTAATCGATTAATTTGATACTTTTTTAATAAGTTACGTTTATCACTTTTTTCTAAAAACTTAAGTACGTAGTTGTGCTTGATTTCTTTCCCTGACATTCCGTTATAAGTTTTGTTAAAACGAGGTTATACTCAAAATAAAGTATTTATTTTGTATCATAAAACGGTACGATAATAAACTAAATCGTTCTAATGGTTTGACTTTTTAAACAACATGTTTTATTTTCAAATCACGTTTGTTTTACATTATCATTTGCTCGGTTTTGCGGCAACGCACGATATAAAAAACTAGTTTAGACTAACTTGCAACATGCAATTCAAATACTTATCGTTACATAATTCATTAAGGTTTCATTATTTCTAATCATAATTCATTAAGGTTTTATTATTTCTAATTGTTATATTTTAAAAAATATCTAAGAGAAGCTACAAGCATTTTGACGAAATTCTGAGATAATTTTTGAACGTGAATGCGAGTCAAGTTATGTACGTTTAGCATACGTTTTTAATGTTAGTTTATAAACACATGCTTATTTTGTTGATTCGTTAGCTTTTAAAAACAACTGTTTTGTTATTTTATTTATAATAACTACTTTTTATTTTATATATACACGTTTACTTGTTAGCTTTTGAATAATTATTTTACGCTAATTTCTTACTTTTTTTTAATTGAACTTATTGAGGAAAAGCTATTTGGGCAACCCATTTTGTTTTATAATGTATAAAAAACCAACGAAAATGAAAAAAAAAAAAAAAAAAGCTTTTTTTTTTTTTGGAACAACGAATATTTATCAACAAAAACGCATCTAGCAAGAAACTAGATGCGAAGAATTATATCGATGTATGTAAAACAGAAAAATTAAAGTTACATTAGAAATCTTAATGTAAAAAGAATCTTCCTAGTAGTTACACGATGTTGTGGAGAATAGGGATGGGCGTACCGGTATCGGTATTTGAAGATAAATTCGGTATTTTCCTGGTATCCTACTGAACCGATACTGATACCGAAAATGCCAAAAAGTGAGTATTGATACCAAAAAAATTCAGTACAGGAAATTCGGTACCGATACTGGTATGGGACCAGTATCCAGTAATAAATGCTCATCCTAGTACCTAGTAATAATAATAATAATAATAACAATAATATTAAAATAATAATAATAAATTAGTTTAACAGACGAACTTGTTACTTTTAGTAACATGCAATATGGTTTTTACAATAATAACAATAATATTAAAATAATAATAATATTGCCCTATGAGAGGCGTATAAGGCTGTGGTAGTTGGAGCATTAAACTCAATACGCCTCTCTTTGAGCTATACGCGGCTTATCGTTACGACTTTTGATGAATTTAAGGTATAATTACTGGCATGCAGGGAGTTCAGTCTGAAAAAGCGTGAAATTGACCCCATACGACCCTTATCGACCTATACGACCCTTATCGACCTAGAATGTTTATTTACCCAAGCATACGGGATTTATTTTATTCAAAATTTTTCAAACTCACAAAATACCGATGAAAATGATGAAAATTCTCAAATAAAAACGTTGGTTGAGACCGTGAAGCATAAAGATGTCGTTTTGGGACATTGGTAATTTTTTGGTGAAAATTCGAACCAGTCGTACGTCTCCGAAAGCGTTTGGTTATCCGGCATTGATCGAGGTGAGGAGGAGGTTGTGTCCGTGCCTCGCTGTGATGATGGGGGTGTGCGACCCGTGTTACCTGACTTGAACCAGGTGTTTGTAGATGAGGCAGAACCATCTTACATTGCCCAAAGTTATCCGCAACACGAATACGGGACTTACCATTCGTATATGGAAAACCAACACAAGTTAGAGTATGAGGAAGGTGCTCAGGAGTTTGAGGAAAATGATAACGAAGTCGAAGAAAGTGCTAACGACTTTGAGGAAAATGATAACAAACTCAAGGAATGTGCTAAGAACTTTGAGGAAAATGATAATGAAATCGAGGAAGGTGTAATGCACTTTGAGGAGGGTGTTGACGACGACGAAGGTGCTAACGAGGAACGTGTTAACGAGGAACGTGCTAACGAGGAAGGTGCTAATGACGAGAAAAAAACAAAAAAGGTATGACATAATCGTCAATTACGTGTTATTCGTGTTATATAATGTTGATATAATTTTAGAGTGAAAAAAAAATGATTTTGTATACGTGTTATTCGTTGTATATAATTTTTATTAGGTAGGAGAAATCTAGAAAATTATTTTATTTTATTTTATTTTATTCATACGTAATTATGTCGGTAAATAAAATCTTTTAGACTAGATTCATGCTCATTTGACATGACGTGCTCACCTTTTTTTTTCACTTTTTAGCTACCCGTTACTTTTTTGTCCTAAGCTATGAATCCAATCGACATTAGCGGTGCACAAAAAACTCGAAAAAAACACGGAGACAGGTATTATAAAACTCGGATTTTTTATACCTGACCCTACCCATAGGGTAGGGATCGGCTATTCATGTCTGATATAAAACCGAACCCGGAACCGGGTTTTTATACCTTTTTTCTACCTGTTTTTTTGATAACTCAAAACCGGGTTTTATATATACCCGATTTTAGGGGTGTGCACAAAACCGAATTAACCGAACCATAACCGAATTAACCGATAAAACCGAACCGAAAAAACCGAACCAAATAAAAAACCGATGGGTCAATTAATGGTTTTTTTGAAAAACGAAAGTAGCGGGTCGGTTATGGTTATCATTTTTTCCATACCCACCATAACCGAACTGAACCGATATTGTAATAATTCTTTGTAGGATTTAGAATTTTTTACCATATTTTTAATATTTGATGTTTTTTACTGAAGATTTTTAGTACTTATGGGTTTTTCATATCATTTTGTGGTTTTGGTTGAATGTTTATTTGAATTTATGAAATGTATCATATCACTTTATTTGAATATTCGACAATAATTGGTATTAATATTATAGATTATATGTATTTTTTAATACTACGTAATATACAAATATATACAAATATGCAATAACAATTTATTCCATGTTAAAAAAATTAAGCTTTTTTTAGCTAAGCTAAATACACGGTTAACCACCCAGAACCGACCCGCTATAACCATCAAAATCGAATAACCATAACCACCATAACCGATCGGTTATGGTTATCCAATAAACGACATCGCGGTTATGGTTATGGTTTTTGGTCAAAACCGACCCAAACCGACCCATGCACACCCCTACCCGATTTTATAAATACCCGGTTTTATAATTACAAATAGCAGCGACAAAAGGGGCCTGCACATGCGGACCACTACCTTGATTTGCGTTTATATATTCTAGTTACAGCCACCAAAAAATAAAATGCCCCTTGTTATTGGAGTTTTTTTCCTAAACTAGTGTAGTTGCAAAAATTATTTATCTTTTTAGGTACTTTGAAAAATATTTACCAAATTGGGTACTTTCCTTTATCTCTTTTATTTTTATTAAATACTTGTTTTCCTCTCTCCTAATCTAATTGAATAAAGACTAAATTAATGGCACCTAAATCAAATATGATAGTTAACTTAAAAAACTTACATTTTTATAATATTTTAATTTTTTTATTTGTAACAAAAGATACCGTAAGTTTAAATGTAAATATTCATGTATTTAGTTTGGCTTTTATTTTAACAATAAAAATAATTTGCAAATGTAGTAATCTTGTTCTCCTTATTATTGTGCATATATTATAGATTAAATAATTTAAAAATAATCATTTACTCAATTTATTAATATAGTAATATTGCTCCCCTTATTATTGTGCATACAGTATAGATTAAATAGTTATACGCTAAACTAAAAATAAATAACTTTTGATAAGAGAATCAAACAACAATTAGTTGAACATTTATACAAATATTATATCTTACTAGTTTTTTATAGTTGCATTACTCTAATTATTAAGAATAAAAAACTAATTTAATCAATTACTCAATTTATAATAACAGTGTAATCTTATTCTCCATATTATTATGTATAGTATAGATTAAATAATTATACATTAAACTAAAAAATATATATTTTATAAGTGAATCGAACAATCACTGCATCACGGAATTAAAAAGCAAAATTATAAAAACGTAAAAGCACAAAAACGTTGGACAGCAATTTATGTAAGATAAAAAAATATTATAATAATTTACAAAAACACAAGTTTATTAAATAAAAATACTATATTGCTATATTTTATTTAGGTACCATTAATTTGGCTTCATCCAATTAGATTAGGAGAGAGATAAACAAGTTGTTAATAAAAAAAGGAGTTAATTGCCATTTTAATCCCCGTGGTTTTGGCCATTTTGCCAATTTAGTTCAAAGGTTTCATTTTTAACATCTGGATCCAAAAAGCTTTCATCGTTGCCATTTTGGTCCAACTGACTTAACTCCATCCATATGTGTTAAGTCTGCCAAGGGCATTTTAGTCATTTCATTTTTTTTAATCAACCCTTTATTCTTTATTGTATAAAAACATTAATGAAAGGGCATTTCAGTAATTTTATAAATCTAACTATTAAATTATTTGTTATTAATTCCTAAATTCAATTTTAATCAATTTCATTAAATCATTAAATCCTTAAATTTATTTTTGTCTATTATGTATCCTCAAACCATCAGTTCATTCAAAGAAATCAAAACTTCTGTACATCACCTTTCATCACCAACAACCCCTCCCCTCCCTCTGCTGCTAATCGACTACCACCACCACCACTACTATTTGTCATTACCTCCAAATCGCCATCTCCATTATCACCATCGCCACCAGACCTCACCACCACCCTCCCCTTCCCCACCCCTTCTCTCTCTCTCTTTATACCTTCTCAACCACCACCACCAACCCACCCACCACCTCTGCCACTATCGCCACCCACACCACCGCCGCTATCACCACCCACTCCACATGTTCCCTCTCTCACTCTCAATCTCTCTCTCTCTTTCTAACATGACCCCCTTTTCATCAAAAGATTTCATCTACCAAAACAAACCCTAGAATCAAACCCCAACTTGTATATTCAAAATCCCAAATTTTAAAAAGAAATCAAGAACAAATCATACAATACAGAGCTAGATAGGTGGCTGTTCGAAGCTCTGCCGCCGCACCCAATAGCAGCGAAGGTGGTGTAACAACCGTTTTTAAGTGGCGGCAGTGTCAAACCTTGGGTTCCGAGCAAGAATTAAGTTTCCGGCTTGTGCCTTTCTCTTGCGTCGACGGTGGTGTAACAGCCGTTTTAGGGTTCCGACCAGGAACAAACCTGTGGGGCTTAGGGTGGGGTGGCTGTGGTGGTGGTCGTCTATGTTCGTGTGGAGTGGGTGGGGGTGGCTGATGGTGGTGATGTCGGCTAGTGGTCAGGTAGTAGTGGTTGGTTGTGGTGATGGTGTTTGTTGATGATGGAGAGGAGAATGAGTATAGAGAGAGAGAAGAAAAGTCAGTGTGTTTTCTGCATTTTGTTTATATATATATAAACTCCATCCTATCTTTAATGTTTTTAAACAATAAAGAATAAAGGGTTAATTAAAAGAAAAATGAAATGACTAAAATGCCCTTGGCAGACTTAACACATATGGATGGAGTTAAGTCAGTTGGACCAAAATGGCAACGATGAAACCTTTTTGGATCCAGATGTTAAAAATGAAACATTTGGACTAAACTGGCAAATTTGCCCAAACCACAAGGACTAAAATGACAATTAACTCTAAAAAAAGTGATAAAAGAAAGTACCAATTTTAGTAAATATTTTCCAAAATACCCAAAAAGGTAAATATTTTTTTATAAGGACACTACTTTGGGAAAAAAAAAACTCATTGTTATTGTATTCCAATTAATTAATGCTCCCCCAAAATTATCATTCTTTCTTTAAACCCTTCTCTGATCTCTCCCTGACAAAGCCTCCTCATCCATTTCATTTATATTTTCCTTTTCTCTAAACCCAAACGTCCACCGCCATCATTCTGTTTCTTTTTCGCGAACCGAGTTTTTTTAATACCCGGTCGGGTTTTTTCAATATCAGTGTGGGTTTTTCCCAACCCGATGCATACCCGAGCCCAAAAATAGAGTATTATAATATCCTGATTTTAGAAAACCCGACCCAGACCCTACCCAAACCCGAGTATATAGGGTATACATTTTTTGTATAAAACCCGGACCCGACCTGTTTTTTCAAAAAACCCGATTTTGTAAAACCCGATCGTACCCAAAGCTGGTTCCATACCCGGAACCGGTTTTTCAAAAAACTCGATTTGTGCACCGCTAGTCGACATTGCCTGTTTTCCGGCCCATGCATTATTTTTCAATAGTTCATTTTACGAGGCCTTAAGCCCTCTACTGAATCCTAACCCACCACGAGTAAACCCGAAACCTAAATTCTCATTCGGACAATCAATTTTATAGTAACTCAAAACTTATAACCCAGAAAAATAATACCCCCTGCTCCCTTAGATCATACAGTGTGGGCGTAATTTTGTGGCGTTTATGCCACACCACGCCACACACACCACCCCGGAAATGGTGTTGTCCATGACGTTTATGTTTGGGCTTGAGGTGTTCCATCGGCATGGAGGTGGTTTGTGGGTTGACGTGGCGTGTGCTCAGTGGTGGCTTTGATGGTGTGCGGGGAGGACCTCCGCACAGGGCCCGTGATTTCAATGGGCACATGATTTGTGAAAAAAAAATCTGATGTATATTTGTTAATTTTTTTTAAATAGTTAACACATAACAATTCCAGTATAGGTCCATTTACAAATATTTTTTTATGGTTTAGAATTTAGCCCACTTAGCATTAGGTTTATTAAGCCTAATACTAATTTGATTTAAAAATAATAATAGTATAACATTACGGAATGGCACATTTTTCTGAGGTCGAACAGAGTACGTGAATTCTCAGAGACGCCTCTGCGTGTGCTGATTGGGGTGGCTTATAGGCGTGGACCCCAACGGCACACTTTTGAAAAAAAGTAGGTGTCATGTGTCGAATAACATCCACTCTTCCACGCCTCATCCCACACCCCCTGTTTTTGCACCACGCCCCGTTTCTGACGCGCGCTGAGATGTCCTCTACGTGTCAAATAACACCCAATTTTCAAACCCCTCCATACCGTATAGTCTATTATTACTATTAGTATTATTATCATTATCATTATCATTACTAAACCACTGGGTCTTGGCTCAGTGGCCACCGACACCCATTTAGTGTCTCTTGAGGCCTCCCATTGCGTGGAGGTCGCGGGTTCGAATCCTGGGTACTCCAGGCTCGTCAATCCAATCAAGTTGGCAATGGTATTTACCGCCAGCGATCGTTGTCGGGTCGTAAACTGGGAAGGGAGATCCCTTCCGCGGCTAAGGATACCGTGCACCTATCCTTTTTTTTTAATAACAACTACTAACACTAGTAAACTTTTGAATTCTTAGATTTTGACCACGTGATTTTATGAGTTTAGAAATTTCTCCAAAATAGTTATGGTTTTTATTATTGTATATTTTCATTTTATTTTGAGTAAATTGCCATTTTAGTCCCTAAGGTTTGTCATAAATTGCCACTTTAGTCCAAATATTTTTTTTCTCCTCTGGGTCCCTGACTTTTCCCATTTGTTGCCATTTTGATCACATTGTCTAACTCCGTCAACCATACCACCACCTGATCACTAACCATCACCGCCATCAACAACCACCACCAGTCGTCGCCACTACTAGCATCTCTGCCATCACCACCATCGACCGCCACATCCACCTCGATGTCTTCTTCCCCGTGTAACACTGGAAATCGCCCCTGATTTCATTTCTCAATTTTGTGTTCAATCGATGTGGTTTCCACTCGAAAACTATAGGGCTTTTACTCACAACGAGAATACGAGTAGAATGGTATAAGTATTACCTCCAATCTTGCCCGGTTGACAGCCGTCGGCTTTAGCCGGAGTAATAACGGCGGCGGTGGCTATATATAGAGGGTAGAACATGGTCGATTTGAGGGAGATTAAAAATTGATTTCCAGGTTTGATCGAGTTATAAAATCTTCCTGGTTTACAACCAAATAGAAATTTGATGTTTATTCAAAATATGAAATTGAAGATAAATCAGGGTTTGATGGAGTTATAAAATCTTCATATTCGTATACTGGTAAAAGGATGGAATTTGGTTTAAAATTATGGAGCTCTAATTCTAGTGATAGAATTTGGTTTAAAATTCAAGATGAACTTGAACAAATGGTGGGGTTTATATATTAATGAGTAAAATGCCACTCTAGATCCAGGTCGGGTTGGGTCGGGTCTTAACTATCGAGATCGAGGTGGTTGATGGTGGTTGCAGCTTAGAAAGAGAGAAGCAGAGGTGTTACAGGTTTAGTTCTCTTTTTACATATGTGTCATGAAAACTCCTTCATGGTTTAGTTCTCTTTTTACATAAAGTGGCGTCGTTTAATCTTTTTGTCATTCTAATAATATTATATAATTTATTCATGTCATGGGAGCAACTGCAAGGTTTAGTTTTTTTAATAAAGTGACATTTGTTTTTTTTTTTTTCGTCATTCTAACAATATAATATAATCGTTATAAAATTCAGAATATGTCGTTGTGACGTGCTCGAACAAGGTCAATTATAATTGATATCAATGTGAGTAATGCGTCGCTACCTTGACAAACAGAACCGATTCTGACATAATAACATCAATGTAAAGCATGTGTTAATATTTTTTTGGGCATATAATGACTTTATTTTTTTAGTTTACACTTTCGGTTGCTATAGCGAGTGTTTGTACCGTAACAAACCAAATTGATGCCGACTGAATTATCATTGCGTAGCATGAAAAATGCCACTAGTTGAGACTAAATAACATATTTTTAGTATATCAAGCTATTTTAGGTTACCTGAATTTATATTTGAGTAAGTTGCATTTCACGTCGTTTACGTTTTACTCAGATTTCAAGGTTTGTTCTTTAACTAACGAAATTACAACAGGTGTCCTTTACGTTATTCTTTCTCATCAGACACACGGTATTCGTTTGCCTTAACCCAGTTAGTTTTTAACGTTAAGTCAGGTCATGTGACACTCATGTGAGGGCATAATAATAATTTTATTCCCCCCTTAGATTTTATTTAAAAATAAATTAGTCAAAAATATTATTTAATATATATATATATATATATATATATATATATATATATATATATATTACCAAAACGGTTTAGGATCGTTTGATATGAAGAAGATTAAACATGATGACAATATGAATTAAATTAAAGAGATGGAAACATAAATAAGCATGATATAAATTTAAAATATACCTGAATTTAATTGATTGAAAATCTTGATTACAATTGATTTCCTTACAATCGGGAGGAGCAACTATAATTTGAAAATCTAAAGATTTTGAATATAGAGAAGTTGATAATACAAGTTTTGGGTTTTGAGGTTTTTTCATACATAAGAGAAGATGTAAGAAAAGGTGTGTAGAAAAGTGTGTTTTTCTTCAATGATCTTCTTCCCTTTTATTGATGGAGTAAAGGGGTCTTCATTATTGATTTTTGAAAAGAGCTTCCGTATGAAATTGCCTTTGTTGAAAATACTCTTAAAGTTGTTTGTCCTCTTTGAGAATTATTTGCACCATCTTTGAAGAATTGGAAAGTTGGTTGTCTCTTTGTTGCACAATCTTCCATAATTGGAATCTTCACTATCTTTTGTCGGCCAAAAGTTTTGATAAATATAGATATATATCAAAAACTATTATTATTATTATTATTATTTTACATCATATCAAATGGGTCTTGAGAATCTTGAAAGACTTCAGTCCCCGGAGATGAGTGCTTTGAAGGGCATGGAGACTGTCGAATTTCTTTGAGTATTTTTAAAATCTCTTCTGGAGAATTGCAATTTGAAAGTCTTTGAATATACTCTTGATCTTCATTGCTAGCCTTGATATTTCGAATTAGAGACTTTAAACTTCTTTCATATTGAGTAGTTAGTTCCTTATAATACTTGGTAACTGCTTGAGAATTTGCTTTTGTGATGACAAACTTATTCCACCATTTGCACCTGTATTGTCTGAAGAGCAATGGAGGAGAAAGTTTTGTAGGATTTTCTTCTTGACAATTGTAAGTCCATAAACATATCCACGGAATTCTGAATACACTCATAAATTGTAAAGTATATTCAAAAATAGGTGTTCCATCATGTTGAAAATATTCTACAAATCTTGAAAATGCTTCTGAGATTTCTTTGGGAAAAGCTTCTGGAATAATTCTCATATATTTAAACCATTTGACGAACCATCTTGGATAAATATTTGAAAAATCTTCATCAAATTGGAAAAACCAAGAATGATCAAGGTTTCTTAGAATAAATGCATATTCCCATGCATCTTGATAATCATAATAGTTATATTGAGGATAAGCACTGAAATTTGAAAGGGTTTTTGAATTATAAGGCTTAGAATTCCAATCTTCTAAAGATAGAACCTTTAAAAATTTTTCTTGACTATAAACAATCTTAGAAGGATCTCCACTATTAAAATTGTGCCGAATAATAACTGATTCTGAATCTTCTGAAATTGCTTGATAATAATCTCTGGTCTTGTATTCGTCCTTGAAAAAAATGACATCCTCTTGGATAAATGAAATCGATTAAGGATAAAAAATTTCTGCTAACCTTTTCGACTTCTAAAGGCTCTAGAATTTGATAATTTTCTTATTTGGGTTGATAGTATAAGGAATAGTGGCTGGTGAAGAGCTTGAAGGAGAGGCTGGTTTAGAAAGTTTTGTGAAAGAAGGAGATTGAATAATGAGTTTTGATTCTAGATTTTGAATAATGGATGAGAATGGAGGTCTAGGTCTGGGCCCTGGGGTTAGAGGGGCAAATCTATTTTGAATATTAGGTAATAAGGGAAATTGTTGCAAATGGGTTGGTCTTGATGGAGAACTTGATAATTAAGATTTTGAGAATTGTTGTTTTGAGAATATAATCTTTTATGTAGAATCAGAGTTGCTCATATTCCCTGTAAAAATTCTCTTGATAAAAAATCTGGTAAAGAATTATTTTCTCCTTTTATAAATTCTATTTGAAAATCAAAGTTGCTTAATAATGCTTGCCATCTTGCAAAAACTTGTTTTGAAATCAAATTTTTAATGTCCTTTTCTAAAATATATTTTGCAGATAAACAATCGATTCTTAATAAAAATGGTTTCATATATAAATCATCTTCAAACTTTTTTATACATAAAACTATACTTAAAATTTCCTTTTTGTTGGATCGTTGTTTGACCCGACTGAGTCGATCAGAAGAGCTTTAAGTCCAGTTCAAAGGCGGAATCAGAGAACTAGACACGAAAACAGCTTGATACTATAATATCTATCACTTTTATTGCATTTAACACTGTTTACAACCTGGATAGATCTCGGCAGCACTTCGTTACAATTCTGGAAGCGTTACCAAATGAATCAACAATGCACCTATTTATACTAGTGATGATTCCACTTATGTGAACATGCCATAAAAGCGAAATCACTTGTTTCTGATTTCGCTTATATGGACATGTCCATATGAGCGAAATCACTCACTTAATCTCTAACACTCGTTTCTCGAACCTCGTGCACTGATAACTCTAATCTAACCTATTCCATTACATGATACAAGACGAAGTCAATAGACGTAATGCACTAACAGACTCCCCCTCGGATATTGACGAAGTCTTCAGTGACTAATCTTCAACATGACACATCTTCAGTCTTGATCATTCTGCCTTCTCTTTCAAGTTGTAACATTGTAAGCATCCAATAAATCTTTCTCGTCTTCTATCAGCTTCAGGCTCCCCCTTTCATCAAGCTTCCGTGCTTTGGGATCGACACCTAGCTTTCCATCTACAAGCTTCTCTTTGCTTCAAACTTGTCTTCAGACTCCCCCTTAGACTCTGCTCTCGGGATCGTAATCTGGACTATCTGCAATTACTCAAACATTTATAAATAACAATGTTTTGAACATTCAATTTTTCAGAAATAGTAATCTGGCACTATTCAGCTTTCTAAAACACTCCCCCTATCAACAATCTCTACAGATTTGGCAATATAAAAAAAATCCAACTCCCTCACAGTTAATCTTCCAAGTCCAAATTAATGACCTTGGAGATATCACAAACTGTTTTTGAATTTTTTATAAAAACTTCAAGTATCAAATTAATGAACTTGTTTTATTTTCAGAAACACAATCAGCTTACTTAAATTTTGAAACTCAGCATCTCAGACATCAGTTGTCGAAAATAAAGCAGAAATCAAAATCTTTTTGTATTTTCTGAAAATATAAAGCAGTAAAGAAATATGTACAAACATATTTACAGACAATATTTTTGTTTGAGTATGCGTCAGAGGATCATATCAGTTTTTGACAAATCACAAGTACCGTTGAGCTTTAAACACTTTAAGAATTAAACAATTCACTTAGATTGTCGATATACTGATCCACTTAAATTTTCACACAAATTTCAACTGATTCAGGATATGAATTAGGTGAATTAAGAACTTAAACTCATTCGTGTGTCCCACCTCTTGAATATACTCCCGTGTCCGGATCCCAATATTCAGTCTTACAGGTAATTATAACCCAAATGATATCTGTAAGGGGTTAATAAATTATGAAGAATCATGAGAGCTCAGGTCAGAACTACCGTTCAGCAGAGAGATCATGACTCAACTTGTGGGTGTGTCCCCTTTAGAGGATCTTTTTTACAACAGCATTGCTAAGCAATTTTATTGTCTTATCATATATGCTGAGGGTTGCGCTATATTTCAAGCATGCGGAAAGTATTATTCGAGGACTAGGTCAGAACTACCGTTTAGCAGAAGTCCTGGAATAATACCCCAGATATCACTGAGTATAAAGACCTAGTATATCAGAAAAAGGAACCTTTCAAACGAGATTTCAGGGGTTACCTATATATCCAAGTAGTGTTCCCCACGAAATAAGTAAGTTTGAATTTAGGTTTATATCCCGAAAAAGTTTACTAAATGTGCAAAAACCTACCGACACATCCACGGTGAGATCGTTTAACACATTTAAACTTTCCATTTCTTTAGCGTACTGTGATAGTCTACTGATGTACTATCATTTCCTCTTTTTACGCAAAAACTCAATTTTTTAAATTTTATCATGTTTTTGACTTTTTCAAATTTTCAAATGTTTTTGTATTTTCTAACAACATTACTCCCCCTAAAATGCAAAATCATTAAAGAAAATTTGACAACCAACACTGATAGCTTTGTCTCGCCATCCATTTTCTGCTAACGTGCTCTGATTTGCAGAAAATCTAATGTAAAGTACCCCCCATGATTTACAACACATTGATCTTTTACAGTTTGAAAACCGTTTTTCAATCTGGTGAAAGTAATCATGTTTGTTCAGCCGTGAGGGTTTCGGCATATTCAATCAACATATTTTTGTAATTTTCTGTTTTTGACAAAATTTAAAAACAAACATATTTTTGCTTTTTCAAAATTTTCTAATTTTTAGGGTTTTTGAAAATATTTTTTATTTATGTACAAAAAAACAAATAAACTTCCTGTTTCAACCAACACAGGATCCAGCAGCCTTCTCCTCCTCTCGGTGTGCCAGGCTGCTCCGACATCCATTTTCACAATCTTCAATTGTCTTGAGCACCTGCACATTTAGACTACTTGATTACTTGAACAATTTAGCCCAGGTCTGTTGAACCTTAGGCATTTCAACACAATAATTTTCATTCAATTTCGGAAAATCTTTGTCATCTTTCACAAAAATCTTTTCAACTTTTACTTCAATTTTCTCATCTTTTACCGAAGTCATTTGTTTCTTAATAGACCATGTTTGACCTTTCGGCGTGCCTCTTTTATAAAAATGTGAATCTTTTTGAACATTTTGATTTGGAACAACATTCTTTGGTTTCCAAAACTCTTGAGGTTTTATCATATCAACAGTTGTTTTCCAACTTTGAATTGTTCTGACTCTGGGTTTGTGAGAATTCCAGGTCTGTCTTGAATCAAACCTATACGGGTTTGACTTCCAGTTTTGATTCGAAGCAAACTTGTTTGTGTTGTACCTCTAAGTTTGTTTTGAGTCAAATCTGGTTGACCTATGTTTCACATCCTCAGATTTTTGTTTCTCAGCATCAATCTTCTTTTTGTCAACATCCACAGGTTTTAGATTTGGACACTTGCGTGCAAGATGTCCTTTTTTATCACATTTGAAACATGTTCTCATGGACACATCTTTGACCTGTGGTTGTTGCTTTCTCTTTTTAGCAAAGAACTCATCATTAGACTGTCTCATTTTGAGTTCTTTTTCTTCTTCTAAACTGCCTCCTTGAACAAAACTCATTTTTGCCTGATAATTTGGCGTTTCATTTTTGTTTCGATTCTGTTTCTTCTTAAAACCCAACCCAGCCTTCATGTTTTTCTTCTTGTAACCAGGTTTGTTATACGAACCTTTATGACTCTTACCAACAAACTTTGAAATCTCAGACTTCTCAATCTCAACCATTTTGAAAACTTTGTCAATTTTGTCTGAAATTGTCACTTATTGGAACAACATTGATCTGTTTTGGACAAACATACGATGCAGAAGTCACAAAACTTTTCAACTTATTCTCTAACTCAGCAATTTTCTTTCTATTATCTTCGGCTTCATGCTCAAGACGAATGATTTTATCAAGATGAGAATTTATCGCACATTGTTTTTCGAGATTATTTTTACCAAAAATATCTCTCTCATCTTCTAAAATCTTTATCTGACTTTTGAAATCATTTTCTAATTTTTTTAAATTTTTTGTTTTCTGATGACAAACTCTCAACATTCTTCAAAAGTTTGTCATTTTCAGATCTCAATTTTTCGCAGTTCAAGCGCAACTCCAGAATCTGTTCATCATCGGTTTTCTTGTCAACTCTCAAAGCTTTGTTTTCCAATGTCAAATTCTCCACATCTTTTAAGAATTTCACATTGTCTGCTTCAGATTTTTCACATTTTGAACATTTTTCATTCATCTTTTCAGCATCGGCTTCTTTCTTTGTTTCCATCCTGTATGTTCCTGCACAAAAATTTTTAACAAAATCAAGAGGGTTTGCATATTCATCAATAAAACAACCTCTCTTAATATCATATTTCATGACATTTTTTGCAGCAAGACATACAGAGAATCTTTTTCTCATTTCGATGATCACTTCCAAATTTATCTTTTCTAAATCCTTCTTCGTCTCATACATCAACTCTTCTTTTCTTTTTTCTTTATCAAACTTATGTAATCTAAGCTTATTGATGAATTCTCTAAATGAAAACTCTGAGAAATTTGCATTCCTTTTTAGTTCACTCAAAAATTCATCCCATTCTAGAGGTAATGCATCAGCAAATTTTGAAATTTTTTCAGCATTTGAAAACTTTATCTCATATCTATTTATCTTATCAATCAATTCATCAAAACGTCTATCCAACTGTTCCAAAGATTCATGTTTCATGCATAAGAAATTTTCGGATCTTTTAATCCAAACGTCCTTCCTGTTCTTCTTATCAAACCAAGAATCAGAAATCCAAATGTTTAAATCTTTAAGATTCTCGTTTTCCTGTTCATCAAACATTTTATCCATCTTGAATCACCTGAACAAACAAACAAACACAATCAGTTTAAATGAACTGTATACGTAAAAGTGTGAGAGCGAAATTGGTCTAGAACTCGTGTCGAAGATTCGAAGACTCGTTCAATAAAATCCACAAACTGAATGAATGGGCTTATCAATATTATCTATTCACATTTCCCTTCGATCAAAAGTGACTTGGGCCGATACACTTATTTTTCAAACAAATGATAATTGGGTCTTTAATAAAGTTGAAACTTGGGCCGAGACTTGGGCCAAGAACAATTTCTCCAACTATGCAAACCTTTATCGATACTATGAGTCACAAGTAATTTTGAATTTATAAATGGCCGACAACAATTATGCTTCACAAATCTTTGATTGGGCCTCTCTTTACTTGGATCTAATTGGACCTCACAATTCAATGTGGCCGACAACTCTGATATTAACCACTTGCTGATTGAATCAGAATGTGTCTCATGAGTGGAATCAGACGTGATGTCTTATGAGTGGAATCAGAACAAGGTATATTCCTATGATCGAAATTAAATGTTCACAAAAGCGAAATCCCTTATTGTCACAAAAGCGAAATCAGTTGATATGTCTCTATGAGCGAAATCTGATTTTGTCTATATAAGCGAAATCAGATGTTCAGATAAGCGAAATCATATGTTCAGATAAGCGAAATCAGGAATTTTGACAAATAAGCGAAATCCGACTTGACAAATAAGCGAAATCTGTCTGAAAGTGTCCGTATGAGCGAAATCAGGTGTTTAAAGTGCACACAAGAGCGAAATTAGGATGTCTTATAAGCGAAATCACAACATGTTCGAATAAGCGGAATCAACTCGAAGGTCCATTTTGTCCATTTTTACTTTGAATTTGAAGCTCAAACTTTCCAGGGTTTGTTAATGTCCAATTATCTATAATCTGTGAAATTTTGATCCGGTTATGACCGATAAAACTCTCTGAAATGATGAAAGAAGATGTAGAACAGAATGAGAACAAAATCAAGCTAAACTCTTCATAACCTGCTCTGATACCACTTGTTGGATCGTTGTTTGACCCGACTGAGTCGATCAGAAGAGCTTTAAGTCCAGTTCAAAGGCGGAATTAGAGAACTAGACACGAAAACAGCTTGATACTATAATATCTATCACTTTTATTGCATTTAACACTGTTTACAACCTGGATAGATCTCGGCAGCACTTCGTTACAATTCTGGAAGCGTTACCAAATGAATCAACAATGCACCTATTTATACTAGTGATGATTCCACTTATGTGAACATGCCATAAAAGCGAAATCACTTGTTTCTGATTTCGCTTATATGGACATGTCCATATGAGCGAAATCACTCACTTAATCTCTAACACTCGTTTCTCGAACCTCGTGCACTGATAACTCTAATCTAACCTATTATATTACATGATACAAGACGAAGTCAATAGACGTAATGCACTAACACTTTTTAATTGTAGAATAATTCTTTTGAGTATCATTCCATGCACCTGAATAATATCTAACTAAACTTTCTTTATTATTTAATTCCTGTTTTAGTATTCCTCCAAATCCTAAATCACTTGCATCAGTTTCTATAATTAATTTTGCAGTAGGATGGGGAATATGTAAACATGGTAAACATTTTATTTTATCTTTGTTATATTTCACTATATCTGTGTGTTCCTGAGTCCATGGTTTTGGATTCTTTTTTAACCTATCATATAAAGGTTTACATATAATTCCCAAGTCTTTGAAAAAGTCATGAATATAATTTAAACATCCTAAAAATCTTTGCAATTGCCTTTTATCTTTGATTTCATTTGGAAATTTATTTGAAAATTCTAAACTTCTGTTAATAGGTTTTATTGTTCCTTGAATAATATTATGTCCTAAAAATTTTATTTCTGTTTGGAAAAGACTTATTTTAGAAGGTGATACTACTAATCCATTTTTATGAATAATATTATAGAAAGCATTCAAATGTTTAAAATGTTGATCTAAGGAATTTGAAAATATTAATACATCATCAATGTAAACAATTGCATAATTTCTTAATGGTAAAATAATATCATTCATTATATTTTGAAATTCTGAAGGAGCATTTTTTAATCCAAAAGGCATTACATTCCATTCATAGTGTCCAAATGGTACATTGAATCCAGTTTTATATTTATCTTCTTCAGCAATTTGAACTTGCCAAAATCCAGACTTCATATCAAATTTAGAAAATATTTTTGAATCATAAATCTTTTTTAATAAATCCCTTTTATTTGGTATAGGATATCTAATCCATTCTAAAACTTTATTTAATGGTTTATAATTTATAACTAATCTAGGAGCTCCTCTTTCTATTTCTGCACTATTTTGAACATAGAAGGCAGAGCAAGACCAAGGGGATTTGGATGGTCTTATCAGCCTTTTATCTAATAATTCTTGTATTTCTTTTTTACAATATCTTTCTAATTCTTGAGACATATGTATAGCTTTAGATTTTGTTGGAATATTTTTCTCATTAAAATCTTTAATATAAGGTAATCTTACAACATGTTGTTTTCTTTCCCAAAAAGCATTTGGAATATTTGCACATACATTATCTTTAAATTTATTTTCAGTTTCTTGTATTCTTTTTATAATTATTTTATCTTGCAATTGATTCTTTATTCTAACATGATCAATTTCTTCAATTAAAAATTCCTTTTGTTTCTCTTTTAAGCTTAAAATATTTATTTGTTTTGAAGTAATTGGATGGGCAAATTCAAAGCAGATCTTTTTATTTAATACCTTAATACTTATTCCCTTTTCTTCAACTGTAAAAGGATATAATTGAGTTATGAATGTGAATCCTAATATAATTTGAGATGTCAGATCCTTTACTAGAACTAATTGAGTTTTATAACAATAGTTTTCTTTGCAGATATGAACATTTGATAATTTATATTTAATATTTAATGGGTTTCCATTGGCTCCAGATAATCTATACGTAGTCTTTTCATAGTATTTTGTGGGTATTAAACCTTCTTGAATACAATTCATATCAGCACCACTATCAATCATGGCAACTAATGTTAATCGAAATTCATTATTGATTATTATATTTAATTTAGTATACCATTTTTGAGAAGCTAATCCTTTTAAATGATTTATTTTTCCTAATTTTTCAGTATCGTTATTGTTTTCTTCATCTTTTTTATCTTTTCCTTTTTCTAATTCTTTAATTTGTGATTTTATTTCTCGAAATTCTTCTTTAATATTTTTTAATTCTATTTGTAATTCAGTAATTGTAACAGGATTTTCTTTTATTTGTCTTGTTTGAAACCTTTGACATACTTCATTGAAATTATACACTTTTTCTTCCTTTTCTATTGGTAATTTATACTTTTCCTTTAATTGTTTTAAATATACTTGTTTTACTTCTTTATCATCAATTTTTTCTAATAATTCGAATAAGTCTTTATTATTTGCTGTTAGAGAATTTATTGTACCATCGATTTCACAAATACAAGGACCAATACATTCACATGAATTTTCTTCTGAACTACTTTCTGAGTTAGAATCTTCAATATTGTTTAAATCGTTATCACTATAGTCTGAAATACTGTCTTCACTTGAGTTATTATAAATAAGTATTTTATTAATTTGTTCTTTTAATTCATCAGAAATGTTTAGCTCATTTATCTTTCTCTTAGTATAACAATCCTTTGAATAATGTCCTTGCCTTCCACAATTATAGCAAATGACAATATCTTGTTTACCTTTTTCTTTTGAAAATCATTCTTATTTTTCTAGTATTTTTGTTTATTTTTAATATATGGCTTTCTTTTATAGTTCTTCTTGATAAATTGTTTAGGAATTTTCTTTTTAGATTTAGAAGGAGTTTTAAATGGTTCTAGTCCATATTATTGACAAAAACTTCCTAATTCCTTATGGCCTTGGATACCATCCTTTTTTATATTTTCTTTTAATCTTAAATCATTACATATTTTTAATCCTTCTTGATTTATATAATTTATTATTTGACCATAGGATAAATCTCTGTAAGGAATACTATTATTAAAGTCCTTTTTAATTTTTTCTCTAATTCTTTCTGCAAATAATTTTAGTAACCCAGCTATAAATCTTTCTTTCCAATAGGCTTCTTTGCAATCTTCTCTAGTCATAACTTTTGAAAGAAATATATCTTTATACCATCTAAAATCTTGTAATTTTCTACACGTCAAATTTAATAGTATTAAAGAATTTCTTTCTTGATAATCTGTTGGACTTCCAATAAAATGTTTGATTATAGCAAACACTAAAGTATTAATTATATCAGGTATTTATGTTGGCGTTTGAACATTATTTTCTGTCTTAATAATTAATTTTTTAGCATTTTGAATTAATTGTCTTTCTTCTTCTGTAAGATACTTGTCCCACCAACCTTTAAGAATTCCAGTAAAACCAGAAACTATCATACCAAGAATTTGTGACTCATTATTTCCATTTGCTTTATATGCATTGGCTGCCATTATCATTTCTTGTAATAGATTAAGAATTTGATGTTCTGTTTGCCTTCTATATTCCATTCGTATAGAGAAGCTCCATCATATTTTGCTTGAACTAAAGTATGTCGTTCTTCAAATTGTAAATCAGGTGGAGTAGGTCTAGGGTAATAATTTCTTGTTTCAGGCCTAGTAGTATAAGTATTATTTTTTGAAAAATGATAATTTCCTCTTTTGAAAAATGATAATTTCTTGTTTCAGGCCTAGTAGTATAAGTATTATTTTTTGAAAAATGATAATTTCCTCTTTTGATTTTGTTTATAGAATCTTCTATTTGAAAATCATTAAATTGTTCTTCGATATTTTGAATTTCTTGATCTGAAATAACATTTATACTTAGTTTTGAGATTTTTGAGGAAATATCTTGTAACATATCTTGTTGTTTGTTTAAACGTATTGGGATATCTATACTACATGGTTTAAATATTGGATTTTCAATATTTTCATTTACTATTTTAGTATTTGAAGTACTAGGTTGATCTAAATTTTTATTATTATTATTAGTTTCTATCCTTTCTAATTGTTCTCCTATGGTATTTAATTTTTCATTGGTATAATTATTTTGAAAAATAATTGTCTTTACATTTTTATTTAAATCTTCATTAATGTTTGCCAAGGGTCTTGCAATATAATCTTTGTTTTCATTTTTTATTTTTATATCCATATGTGGAGGGTGTACACTAGTAATGTTTTCGTTTTTATCTATAATTGTATAGGTTTTGGTTATAGTATTACTAACAGATATATTTTCAAAAAATGGATATTCAATTTTATTTTCTATACAGTAAAGAGGAAACCAGGAGAAAAATGGAATATTTTCATCATTTTCACACATATATAAGTGCCAATCAATCTCATGTAAAAATCTTTCATCTTCATCGTATTTAGAAAAATACCATATTAAATTTTTATTATTATACTCATTGAACATTTCATCTTTTAAATATTTTAACATTTCTTTATCCATAATTAACAAGTTGTGCTTGAAATTTTTTCTATAAGTTTTACTCTATAATTATTTTCTTCTCTTAATTTCTTTTCTAAAAATAATATATAGCTAGAGGAATGTAGATACGGTTTAGATGTATAATTAGAGGGATGATAAGGGTCGGATGGAAGCAATTTGCAAGGATTTTTATATTCTTCTAATCTTTCTCTCAAATATTTTATTCTTCTATTGCAAAGTTTCAAAAACCAAATATTATTATTTCTTCGAGCTTGAATTTTTGAATCACTCATTGTATTTCTTCATAATTTTCCATATCAGACTTAGTTGGGACATATGTATTATTATCACTATCATTTTCTTCATATAGTGGTCTTGGAATAGTATTTGAAAAATCAACACCTTTCATTTTCATTGATAAACTTCTTCTAAATAAACTTTCATCTAAAGTATTTCTAGAAGTACTTGTTCCTATAGAATGCCTTGGTAATATATTACTAAAAGAAATATCTATTGAACCATCAGAATGTTCTACTATGCTAGATGTTTGATTGTCTATCTCTATAGGTTTTGATGGGTTTATATCTTGTAAATTCCATGTTAATGATTGAGTTATTTCATTCCATTTTAATTTTTTAGGTGTTCTTATCTTTGTATGCATAGTTTCATCTTTTGGGGATACTAATTTTGTTTTAGGTTCTATAGTGGTAGTCATAGTTTTATAATATATTCTATATATAACTACTGCAGCATTAGTTTTTTCTTTAAATTCTAAGTTTTTAGTTTTAATTGTTAGTGTTAAAGTATCTAAAATATGTGGATCAAATAAACTAATTGAAAAGTTTGGGTAGCAATTAAAGTAAATATGACCATTTGAAATATTAGACTCGGCCATAGCTAGCAAAGAATTATTAAAATTTGTGTGTCTTGCATCTCTTAGAATTAGTAAAACAGGAGCATCAATTCCTAATCTGAACATAGGTTTAATGGCGACTTGAACTAATCCTATGTGTAGAAATTTATATAATTTTCTATGTCTTTTAATAGCTTCTATTGATAATAATTGCATGTTTTGATACTCTTTATTAATAGGTATGGTTTGTTCATGAGTTTTTATAGAATAATCTTGTAAAAAATCAAAAGTACCAATTTTGTAAATAGTTTTAACATCTTGTTTTGGTATATTCCAATTTAAAAGATTGTTTTCAATTTGAGAAATATTAATTTCAACAGAATTCATATGTAAAGAGTTCATGTTTAAGTCTTCTTCATCATTATCATTAGTATTTGAGCTATAATCTCGTTTAGAAAAGAATTTTGATAACTGATTCATTATAGTTATTAGTCTTTACATATGAATTACAAAGAGACAATCAACTTTCTAATTATGGAAGGTTGTGCAACAAAGAGACAACCAACTTTCCGATTCTTCAAAGATGGTGCAAATAATTCTCAAAGAGGACAAACAACTTTAAGAGTATTTATATATATATATATATATATATATATAAACATCTATACCCAATCATCAAAATACAAAAGGCTTGTTTTTAATCTTTTATTTAATTATTAGTTATTTATTGTTTGTTTATTTATTATTTATTATTATAAATAAATAGTAAATGAATTATACACTTTTTATTTTTTATTTATTTAGTAATTAATTATTAGTAATGATATATTATTTATTATTAGTCTTTAGTTGTTATAATTTATAAAATTATATTTATAGCTGTAACAAAAGCTATATAAAAATACGTACATTTTTACAAAATTATTATCATTTAATAGTTTACATGCCGAGATTTAATCTATAAGAGAAAATGTAGCAGGTTGTGCTATCTAAGAATTATACATAATTTGACGTGATTCAAATATATTCTCCCAGTCAGCTGCATCATTTTCTCTCATTAATTTCCATAGGTTTGTTTATGCTGGCAATTGGATACTCTCATTACAATAGTACCATTATAAAATGGTTACCATTCACGTGTGCAATTGTAATTATTTATTTCTGGGAAATGTTGAGGGCCTCTCCAAAGCGAAAAACAAGTCGAACTATTTCTTTTTTCTTGAGATAAAAAATGAGCGATTACATTAAACTTGTTCGCAATCAAGAATCCTGCCTCTGGCATAATCATCCAGTGTTTTTCTGGTGCAACCTTCGACCCTAACCAAGCCAAGGACGTTAACACATCTTCGAATGAGCCTAAGAAAGCCTTAGTGTACTTATTTCTAAACTCGAGTAGCTCTTTCATCAGTGACCTCCGGATAAATAACCATTCATCTTCACCGTACCCGAGAGCAAAAGCTGTCGCCCGAAACCCACAATTTCCATCACGGCATCACCTAAGACGTTATGTATGCGTGTAACATACGCATGGAAGATTTTTGGAATTAGATGAATATATTTGTGTATCAATTGTGATGCTTGATCTTGATTCAACCCCATGTAGTCATAGCCCCGCGCACTTGTAGGGTTGGCGAAAGAACTTTGTCCGACAATAGCTCGGTTCAACCCCATGAAATCATATCTCGATGTGTTTAAAAGGTTGGCAAAATAAAATTGTATCTGGTGTGATATTCATCTATATTGTTTATTATGTATCTTGTTTTTAAGAAACTTCATTGTTTCTTTTGAATGAATTTTTAGATGCAATGCACTAAAAAAACAAGCTAAATATATCGTTACGAAATATTAGGTGAACAAGCTTGGGTAGTTACAAAATAAAAAGAGTTAGCTCAAGGACGAAAATGACATTTTATTCTAGATTTTTTAACTAAAATGGCACGTTTCGAGAATGTAAGGGAGGAAAATGGCACGGAAATGACATTTTATTCTCGAACCACGCACGCATGTGCATAGAATTTACCTCACAACATTTAGACCAAAACGTACAATATTATCGTAAAAAATAATAACTAAGTTGAACGATTAAAAAACTAACATAAAAAAAACTAAAACGGCAAAAGAATAAAAAGTTTAAGGCTTAAGTAATAAGCTAATTAATAATAATTATTACAATAATTCATTGCTAATAGAAAATAATAATAATAATAATAATAAAAAGACAAAAAAAACAATAAAATATAATAACAAAAAAGACAATAAAAAGAAAAAAACAATAAAATATTAATTTATAATGTAATGATAGTTATGTTTTTATAGGGGTATAATTAGTAAAAAGAGAGGTGTGTTTAGTATCAGTCATACAAAAATACCACCCCTTCAGCCTCACCCATCCAGCCCACACCTTTGTTTCTTTTTGGAAATCACCCATACATAGGGCTGTAAATGAACCGAACGAACACGAACAAGGCCTTGTTCGTGTTCATTCGTTAAGGAAATAAATGTGTTCACGAATGGTTCATGAACACTTACCGAACGAAATTTTATGTTCGTGTTCGTTCATTAAGGAAATGAGCGTGTTCGCGAACGGTTCACGAACACAAATAAATTTGGCAAACGCGACGAAGGATAAAGATAGATGGCCCAGAGAGTAGCACTCGAACTTGAATCCCTTATTGTGGCACGGAGGTCAATCGTATTCGCCGATGTAAATAATGAGAAATGAAAGGAAAATGATGCATAAACAAGGTAAAAGTGGGTTTCCTAGTTTAATTGTTAGGGTAATAAAATAAATAAAAGTTTAATAATATAAAAAGTACAAATAAAATATAAGAAAGTACAAAGATCTTCAATTAAAACACAAACATACGAATATAAACTAATGCAAATCAACGAATGTTCACGAACACGTTCACGAACACCTTACCGAACGTTCACGAACACAATCGAACGAACAAGACCTCTGTTCATGTTCGTTCATTTAACTAATCGAACAAAATTTCTTGTTCATGTTCGTTCGTTTAGTGAACGAACGAACATAAATGAACTTCCCGCCGAACGGTTCACGAACGGTTCGCTGAATGTTCGGTTCGTTTACAGCCCTACCCACACACCCCAACATCGTTATCATCATCATCTACATTGTAACCACCTTTGGGCGGCGATGGCAACCACGATGCTCCAGCCTATCGATGAAATAATGAATAAACCCGATGGCGTTAGAACTCTGATCGGGATTATATGTACTCGATTTCTTCGTTGGATTTAAACCCTAATGGTAGAGGTGTTCAAAATAACCGGTTAATTAACCGTAACCGGTTATTAACCGAAACCGTAACCGGTTAATAACCGATTTAGGAATAACCGGTCCAGCCGGTTATTTAACCGTAGGTTAGTAACCGGTTACAAGTTTTTAGTATAATAACCGGTTATTAACCGGTTTTTTTTAACCGGTTTTTTAACCGATAGACTGGTTAACCGAAAAAATAACCGAAAAATTCAAAAAAAAGGCAAAAAAAACCGGTTTTTAACCGAAAATAACCGGTTAATTAACCGGACCGGTTAAAGTAACTAACCGGACCAGTTAAAAAAATAACCGGTTAAAGTAATAACCGGTTAAAGCATTAACCGGTTAAAGTCAAAAAGTCAAATTAACCGGTATAACCGGTTAACCGATCCGGTTATTAAAATTAACCGGTTTGTGCACCTCTACCTAATGGTGACAATGACGGTATATGCCTCTGAATTGGTGACTACAAGTTGATTCTTCAGCAAGGAACAATTAAATAATATTTTTTATTATACTTTTATTATTACTTTTTCTCTCTTTTTCAGTCACAACCATTTTAAAATATGTTAAAAATTATAAAGGGTGAACCGTGTTCTCTCAGATATACATACAGCTGAAAAGTAATATTTTATTTCTCCTTCATTTACTATCACTTACAACCACTTTTTATAATATTAAAAACTCTCTCACATAATTTGATGAAAGGATTGTCAATGCTATTAGTAAAAAAGAAGAAAACATATATTCCTAGCAGACTGTTTTTTTAATTCATCCTTTTTTAATTGGGCCTTTTTTCGTCAAAATTTTTAAACTTATTTTCCTACCTGACTTTTCATTTGATTTGGTCCATGTCGTCATGCTTCAATTGGGCTTTTACCCTTAGAAACCCAAACTATGCAACTAAAAACCATTTAAGAATTAACACTCAAATTTGTAGGCACCAAGTCACTAAGTCACGAATCGAAAAAAAAAAAACTTTTAACTCTTTTTAAGTTTTTTAAAACTCTTTTCAAGTTTTTTAAAACTAGGTATTTTTTTCTAAATATTACTAGAATTACTTTAGTATTTTACTATTTCATGTAGGCACCAAGTCACGAACCCAAAAAAACCTTTTAACTCTTTTTATGTTTGTTAAAACTATTTATTTTTTTCTAAATGTTACTAGAATCGTATGTGTTATGTTTCATTCCATAAGAAAATAATTAAAGATTAATTAAAGGATAAACAATGAAGCTTATTTTTTTTTTTCTGAATCCAAGTACCAATGATCTCATAAGCTCTAACACTTGGATATGGCTACAATTAAAACAGGTCGAGCATCGGTTCTAGTTAACGGTTCTCCCACACAAGAATTCACTTGCGCTAGAGGGTTGAGGCAAGGCGACCCTCTATCGCCTTTTTTATTCATTATAGCAATGGAGGCGTTGACTAGGGTCATGAAGAAAGCATGTGATATCGGGGTGTATAAAGGGTTACCATGTCCTAATAATGGCCCGTACTTATCACATTTTCTCCCGGATGATGTGGTGTTTGTGAGCGAATGGTCTGTACAAAATGCCCTCAATTTGAACCGAATCCATAGGTTCTTCGACCTCACCTCTAGTCTTCGAGTCAACTTGAGGAAGAGTAGCCTTTATGGAATTGTGGTGGGTGATAATCAAGTCCAATAGATGGCGGAAATATTAAGATGCAAACCCGGTACATTCCCTTTTAAATACTTAGGCCTATAAGTGGGTGCAAATAGGGATGAGCAAATGGTACCCGGTACCGGTACCGAACCGGTACCAATACCAAATTTACCGAACCAAGTACATTTTCGGTACTGGTATTTACCGGTTTTTACCCTCAAATACCGGTACCGAACCGTACCGTACCGGGTATATTCGGTGCTGGTACCTACTTTTGGGGATTTTCAGTACCGGTACTTTCGGTTCTGGTACCGAGCTCATCCCTAGGTGCAAACATGAATTTGGTGAAAAATTGGAAACCGATGGTGGATACGTTCAAGAGTAGATTATCGGTTTGGAAGTCAAACACGTTATCGGCCGGTGGAAGGATAACCTTGGCAAAGTCGGTTTTAAACTCATTACCGACATATTAGTTTTCGCTCTTTAATGCCCCTTTGTAAATTATAGACCAATTGGAGAAACTTAGAAGGGATTTTTTGTGGGGCATTACGTCGGATCACTCAAAGATTAGATGGGTCGCTTGGAACAATGTCATGACTCCAAAAGAATTCGGCGGGCTTGGGTTCGGGTCATTAAGAGAGTTCAATCTTGTTATGTTGGCGAAGTGGTGGTGGAGATTTAAGATGGACACCAATAGTCTTTGGAGAAAAGTGATATGGAGCTTGCATAACAACTCTAGAAATTGGCAATTCATACCAGCAAAAATCACACTAGCAGGTCCTTGGAAGCATGTAGCATCCATCTCAAAAGATTTAGGAAACATTGGTATTGACCTGGTAATATGCTTTAAAGAGGTGTCGGGTCAAGGGCGGGACATACTTTTCTGGAAGGAATGGTGGCTCGGTGATGGACCGCTATGCATTTTGTTCCCAAATCTCTTCTGTATTGAGGGGTCAAAAAACGCAATAGTGGCGGATAGAATTTCGGTCTCAAACGGGGTCATCTCTGTTAACTTTAGTTGGACCCGCCAACTGAGTGGCCAGCAGGAAATGCAGAAACTTGCTGACTTATGTGCAGCCCTACATGTCAGCTCTATTGATCATGCTCGAGATAGGTGGATGTGGGTTGATGAGCCAACGGGGAGTTTTTCGGTACGCAACTTAAAGGAACGGATGCAAAAGACGACATACGCTGATTTGGGGCTAAATTTTAAGTGGAATAGTTGGGTCCCTTATCAAGGTTAATTTTCTAACTTGGAGATTAATCCTAAATAGGGTCCCAACTCTAACAGCTCTTGCCCATCGAAATATGAATCATGGTTCGACGACTTGCAAGCTATGTGGAAGAGAAGAAGAAACGACAACCCATCTTTTTATCTCTTGTAACTTTGCACAAACTGTTTGGGATTTTGTCTCAGTTTGGTCCAAGATCAGATCTCTTTATATATTGGAACTAAAAGATTTGGTGAACATCCACAATCAGGTTCACGGTTCAGCAAAATGGAGGAAAGCACTGTTTACGGCCATTCAAGCTACCTTATGGTGCCTTTGGAAGAGCCGTAATGATGCTATCTTCAACCAGAAGCAGCCAAACTTGTCAAGACTAAAGGAGAAGATTAAGACGATGGTGTTTTTATGGTTTAGGAACCGGGCGTCTGGTTACGGCTGAACATGAATAGAGTGGTGTAATTTTGATATACCTTGTTGTGGATTTTGATTTAATGGTGGCAAATGTATTGTAATGTTAACCGGTGGTTAACTTTGTTTGAATAAAAATATTCTTTTGTTGGCCGTTAAAAAAATTAACTGTGTTATCCACTTATTTTTATATTATTAAACTATTCATTTATTTACTGTCTTATCCACTTATTTTTATATTATATATATAGGGAGAAGATCATGCGAGAACCGCCTCTTATTGCGAGAACCAATGTGAACACAACCAAAAATGCCTAAAAATAGCTAAAAATCACACAAATTTTGTTTTTTTTATATTTTTTATATAAAAATCGCTACTTTTCAAAGCAAAAAAAAAATTTAATTTAAAAAAAAAAAAAAAAAAATTTTGCCACTAAAAGTAGCGATTTGAGCATAAAAAATATTAAAAAAAAAAATTTTAGATTTTTTTTTATTTTTTAAGATTTTTTTAGGTTTTTTGGGGGTTTAGTTTTTAGCATTTTAGCTTGGGGGTGGGGGGGGGGGGGTTTAGGTTTTTGGGGGGTGGGGGAGGGGGGTTTAGGTTTTGTTTTTGGGGGGGGGGGGTGGGGGTTAAGTTTTTTTAGGTTTTTTTTAGCTATTTTAGGTTGTGTTCACATTGGTTCTCGCGGTTCTCGCAATAAGGGTGGTTCTCGCATGAACTCCTCCCTATATATATATATATATATATATAAATGAGATGGATTTGGGCCATGTGACATGTGATTTTGAAGCTTTTTGATGATGTGGCAACCTATGGTTGAGGTGTTTTGTGAGTTTGGGAGGGAATCCATTCTAAATAGACACAACCTTCAATCCACGCGGGATCCGTATTTTATTTCGGGTCGGGTGTTGTATTCGGGTCTTATATATTCCAGAGCGTATTCACAAGAAACCCTAACATCAGCCACATCTTCAAATTCATCCTCATCGACGCATCTTCTTCTTAAATCCCCATTTACAAGGTTCGTTCTTGCAAACGAGGTCTTATTTTTTTCCCCATTAAATCTTCTTTTGATGTTATTTGTAATACAATCCATACAAACTTGGCTGATTCATTTGAATCGTCCATCGATTTGAGCAGATTCATGTTGTATCATTCATATTTTCCTTTAATTAGGGTTTTTTTCTGTCATTAGAGTTTTTATTGATGTTTAACTTACCTGATCCATACAAATTTTTTTTTTAATTGTCCAGCGATTTGTCAGAAAATTCAAAATTCCAACGATTCAGTAACCAGGTTTGCGATTTTGTATAGTATTTTGGTTTTTATAATATTCATTTTAAGTATGTTCTTCAGATCTTCTACGTTCCAAATAGACTGTTGACATTTGTAGTCCTCGGTTAGGATTTGCAATGGTTTTAACTTTTATGAATGGTTTATATTGTGAATGATATTATTGTTATGTTTGATCTTGCAGATGTTGTTGCTGATGCCAGCAAAGCAATGGAATTGGACCCCTAAAATCCAAGGCTTAGTTGCGCAAAGGGTGAGTTTTTTTTTTAACAAAATAGAGTTTGTTATTATTAAGTTTTTGCATTATGCGTTTATGTATCTGTGTTATGCACAAAGCTACTTAAAAGTAGGTGCTATTTCTTCTTGTGTATTTATTGTGGGATGAAAAGTATTTTAATTTGTATGGTGATTGCAAAGTTTAATAGAACAATGAAACACTGGTTGTTCATGAGATCTAATTTGATTGGTAATGGAGTTTCTTGGCTGTAGAAATTACAAATATGTGAACTATAATAATTTTGTAAGTTATTTTCTGATTTTAGGCCAAAAATCATATCATATTGTTGTGAAAAAAATCAGATACATATCTCAATCAGGAAGTACTGTACCTTTTTTTTGGGTTAAAGCCACATTGTAGAGGTTTTTATCCAAGATGCATGCGTGTAACTTTTCGGAAGACTATGTGACCATCTAAAATTTTCTGCATTATTCATCTTCACTTAATATTTATGACATGATTTGCACGATAAATTGTTGTCATTCTCCAAATTGGAAAAAGGAATAGTAAAATAAGGTTCATGATAATCAATCTGTTTTTAGGTGACATGATTCAAGTATATGAGCTTTAACGGTACACTCATAAGAACTGGGAATCTGTATTTACTGTAAACATTTTTGTATGAAATATTTGAAGAGAATTTGTGAATATATTGTAACTTTTACCTTCTTATCTACAGAACAACATGTTTCAGTCTTGAAGAGTGTCAGACTGCCAAAACAGCCTTTGAAGCTGGCATAAGGAGATACACGATTCACAGATTGGATAAAAAAGTGTGACAAGTGCATTGTAGGTAATAGAATATTCATTAACAAGTTAACATCATAGGAATCTGATTTTTATATATAAGTACATGCCATTGCCTTTTCTGATGGTTGTTGGATTTCTAAATCAAAGGAAATCGGTGAACTACCAACACAATCATCAGATACAACCCCTACTAATGTTGTTGCTCCTGGATCGACCACAAATGATGTTGATGAAGTAATGAACAGATCGTGGTTTAACAATATGTCACCTAATACTATATTTTCTAAATTAACAGATCGTTCCCGCAAAATGTCCTTACGATGTTCTCTTAACCAAAGTTGAAATCTGGGTTGCAAAATCTGAATCTATACATTGGACATCTCTCGAATATGTTAACAACAGTTTCGTTGTGCGACAGAGCAATGTCTCTACATGTAGATTGTTTTCTATTATATTTATGCTAACCCGTTTTGTCCGGCAGGATTGTAGCGTATAGCTTATATTATAATTGGGGGGGGAGGGGTTGTTTGTATGTTCATTTTAAAAGTGATTATTTGATCTTGAATAATTAGAATCGGATAATAAATTGTAGTAAAATTAGCTATAGAAATAGTGTTTTGGAGTACTTATGTTGTTTAAAGTTGTACTTGGTTCATTTTTGGGACACTGATGATGTTTTTCGTTGTCATGTAGCTTCTCAAATACCATCTTATCCTTCATCAAAACCAACCAAAGACTATTGGATTTATGGATTGGATGTGTCGGTTTGATTGGTCTGTGTTTTAGGGTGTGTGTGTGAGGGGATGCTCAATGCTAGCTCAGAATGTCATGAGAAATGAGGGTTAGGGTTCTTAAAGTTTGGGATTTATGGATTGGATATGTTAATTTGATTGGTTTGTGTTTCAACGGTGCTCAGAATGGGGTGGTTCAGAAAAGGGAAAAGATGGGATTGTCCAACTTCCGATCGACAATCTGCTACCCGATTGCCGTTGTCGAAGACGAAAATCTGAGGTTGATAGTTGTAAGGATTACTAGCGATTCTGTGAGTTTTATGTTGTGCGGTTTCAGGTTTTTTACTTGATTTTAAAGAAGCATATTGCTAAGATGTAGCTATTATATGGATTAATGACTATGGTTTTTTTTGAAGAAATTCAGCTGTAATGTTCGACCAAACTGTACAGTTAAACAGTTGTCCATTAGGATCTCTAACTAGCTAAACTGGCTATACTCCATGGTTGAGACACAGGTTAACTTCCCATCTTAGTGTCTTACCCTTTTTTTACTTGTCACAATTCACTTATGCAGGCCAGTTTGATAAATCGTATATGTTTTACTTCTGGCAGTCTCTTTTGTCCTGGCCAAATTAGGTTGGCAGTGGTGATAATTGTGACTGGATTTTAACTCCATCGTTTGTTCCGGAGCAGGTACTTTTTTGTCATGTTCTACTTGTTGTGGACAAAATCGACTTAAAACGAACACAAGGTAAAGAACTAATTTATTTCAGTTAAATACATATTGGCGTACTATGGCGGCTCATTTGGATTTTATCGAGTAGTAAGAGACAATTTTATTTTGGTTAATTACATGTGTCAAAATTTCACATAGTAGTTAGCTTTAGGCTCTATTTTTCATTCGTATAGGAGTGTAGGACACCATGAAATTATTGGATGACATGGCTTTATTAAGCCCAACCGTGTTATGCAGTGTTCCTCCATTATATTTTTTTAAAGGCGTTCTTTTGTTCTGTAATTAGTACGGCTTATATAATGTTGACTCAGCCATGTGGTTAATTTATCTTCTGGAAGTTATATGTATTTTATCTTTTAGGCAAGAACGCATCTTCTATGTGGGACCGGTTGGCGTTTGACAAAATAAAAGTTAAACTTCGTGGACAGGTTCGTTTTATGTTTTCAGGGGCATGGATTTTCTTAACATAACCCAAATCGAGTGGGTTATAAGTAAACGGGTCAAAGTTGCTACATCTACTTAAACTAGCTTATACTTGAAAATATGTGGCTTGTAAAAAAAGTTGTTTTTGTCTTGATGAGAACAGGGTTTGTGCATGGATGGCTTCCCTCATTCATTAATAATTTCACAAGAGTAGCTAATGAATTATTTGGTCTTTTAATTGCAATGCTCTTCATGCATTAAGCTATTAAGTACTTACAAAAAGTTTGTAGTGCTTTTCAAATATGCTTAATGTGTCAAATGTGATTACAAAAAGTTTTTTATATCTGCTTGATTTTTCAAATTCAAGGATTTAGTATTGAACTACTTGTAACATGCTTGATCCAATTGTTTTAAGGTAATTTTTTTTTGCTTCTTATGCGTTTGCTCCTAGGGATGAGCATGGTACCAATCGGAAAATACTGATACCCAAAATCGACTTGGTTCAGGGAATTTGGTACCAGTTTTGAACCAGTACTCGTTATTGTTTGCTCATCCCTATATGTTCCTATGTGTCTTTACATGTTAGAAACAACGAATATTTTTTATTATTGTAGATGCATTAACGTAATCTGACTTTTTGTTCATGCTCCTTGCACGTTTTAAATGCGTTTTTTGTTATATATTTGTAGGATGACTGCCAGAAGGAGAAAAGGGATTTTATTCGCAGCATGAGCCGCATTTTGACAAACCAAGGACCAATGTAAAAGGTTTTGTTTATGCTCTTCATCAGTAAGTTTAAATTATAGTGTTCAGGGTTTAGTTTTTCTTAAAATTGTTCGTTCTTTTGGTTCACTTTCTTTGTTGTTGCAACTTTAACTTAATTGGTAAAAAGGACAAATCCAGTTGTTTCTTTACTTTTACGATAAATATATTGAAAAGGACTAAAAGAGATTAATGTGAATTTATGTTTGAGAGTCGAGGCAATTGATTAGGGAGAAAAAAAGGTCATATTTTCATTAGTATAAAATCTAATTTCAGGTTTTTTATGTTTTATCTTTATTTTTTATAAAAAGAAGATTGATTTCCTTTTTCCAGAAGATGGGTTTCTAAAAGATTGAACATTTAACATTTTGAGTACTATTCTGAATTAGGTTTTTATGAACTTCAACAAAGAAGAATTTCTGGTTATTTGGGTGTTTTCAGCTAAGCAGAGTCCCTGTGTTCATCACAATCAATAGGTATGTTTAATCTTCTTTATTACCTAATTTTATGAACTGTATGTCTTCATATTATAAAAGAGTGCCAAAGGTAGTATTTTTTTTATGTTATTTTCACAAAAAAAGCTATCATTTTTGCAAAAAAGAGACAAATTTTGGTAACAAAAGTTTGTTTTTCAACCTTTGTGCAGAATTAGGATTGCTCTTTTTTACTAATGGGGACTAATGTTACTGAAGTTATGGATAGGTTACCAGCACCATATGACATCAATGTACTGATTTGCTGCTAATTATTCTTAGTTTTGTAACATACTGTTTATATTATGGGGCACAGAGCTCATATGTTTTATGGTATATTTGTGAGATCAGGTGCATAGTGTTATGTGCACACAGTTAATTAAATTGGTGGACCGGGTTAGTCAAATAATCCCGGAGATAGAAGCTGCAAAGCCTCGATGCTCGTCTGGGCTCGATTGTCTTTGCTCTTTTACTAACGACCTTGATAAAGCCAAAGTGTTGATTCGAGACTGCTGTGAGTCGAGTAAAGTTTACTTGGTATGTGTTAAAAAGATCATGTGTCAATTGGGATTTTATGGTTTTCATTTTAGTTATAATAGAAGAATTAGAACTTATGATCTTGGTTTATTTTGAATATGTCAAGGCACCGACGGGAAATGCGGTTTTGTCAAGATGCACAAAGTTAAAGAACGCGCTGGAAAAGAATTTACGCGAAATTCAAAATATGGTCCTTGTGATGCTTGCATCAAAGGTTAGTTCATTTATATGGTATTGCAAAAAGCCAAAAACTATATAATTATAGGATGAAATTAATGCTGGATACTTCGAATTATCAACCAATAAAGTATATAATAGTACATTGAGATCATAGCAAACGTTTTATGGTTTAGAAGTTAGCCTAATATCCGTTTGATTTAGTGAGCACAATACACGTTTGATTTAAAATAATAATAATAAAAAAACATTACGGAAGGGCACATTTTTTTTAGCTCGAACATGGTATATGAATTCAAAGAGACGCCCCAGAATCTAAATAACCATTTTGCACAAGTCATATGGTATTAATAATTCCAATCTCATACTCAGGTTTAATATATAAATATTATTTTTCTTACTTTTGTTATGATGGTAGTATATAATGATTGAGGTTAGATAATGTTCTAAAATGGTTCCGTCTGGTTAAAAAAAAACAGCTTATGAAGGGTTAGGCTTTAAACTGGTGGGACCTTAACTTATCAAACCCTTGATGATATATATCTATAGTTACTATGATCCAAGGTAAAATAGCCATTGGTCTTAAATTTAGTATTAGATGCTTCAGGGGTATTTTCGGTATGTAATGTTCGTGCAAAAAATGCAGGTTCCAAGTTAGGTTGACACGGGTCAGAAGTTCAAGTGGAAAAACTGGGCGCCAATCAAAGTGACTTTTTTTGGTTTGGAGAGCATCTATGGACCGGTTACCCACGAAGGCTGCTTTGGACAAAGGGGGCATCAACATTGGCTCGTGAAACTCCAGTTTTTTGTGGAGAATTTGAGGAGGCAACATACCATATATTTATGTCGTGTGGTTTTGCTCAGGTAATTTGGGATGCGGTGGCTCAATGGTGTCAACAGTTTGATTTAGAGTGACAGTGAGGTATTGTCTATACATGTATACAAATTTTTAAAAAATAAGCTGTTATAATAAAAAAAATATACATGATTAATATACATTCTTGCTTTTGTATGTTTTTATGGCTCTTTACAACAAGAAAAAGTTTAAAAAACCGAATTAAAAATTTATGGTGAAGAAAAGGGAAAGATGATACTTTAGATGTTAAAAGTGTTATTTTTATACTTTTATCTGTTGTAAATTAAATTTTTCTACCCGGAAAATTTCCGGGTTATAACCTGGTTATTATTATATATTATTACAAAACGTGACAAAAGGAACGAGTAAAACGTAAAACCGCGTCACGACTGAAACCACTCGTCTGGAATCTTTACCCAACGACCAGATCCAACCCCTCCCAAAATCCCACGCGCCACCAACTTCAACTTCGTACACCCACCATTCACAGCTCCCCACGTCACCATTAACTTGATAAACACTCCTCACGCACAACGTATGCGAGTGGGATTCGTATCATTTCCAGCCAAGTCTAGCTCATACTCCACTGGACTGACTCGTTGAAATCCAGTCAGATTTCAGTGATTACACGCTCCACATTTCATTTGAATTTCCTTTACATTTCATTTTAATTTCAATTTATTTTTAAACACTCTCACTCTTCCCACAACCCTAAAACCTTAGGGTATCCGGGGCACCAAGCGGGGAGTGGCTCGGTGACCACATTCCCTGATCGGGAACACCGCCGCCATCCCTGGGGTGACCCAATTCGGGGAGGGTGGTCGGAGAGAGTTCACCGAAGAAGGGGAGATGATATGGTGGGGCCAGCCACATTTTCAACCAATGAAAACTTTTTTTTTTTTAATAAAAAAACAATTCCTCTAAGAGGGGAGTGCCGCCATCAAATTGGGGTGCGAGGGGAGTTTAAGAGGGGAGTTGACGTGGCATAACCTGATTGGGAGTGCCCCGGATACCCTTATTTTCATATTTCTACAACTATACGGCGGCCTGTATAGAGTGTTAAACGACCCATATAATGTTATATGACCCAAACCCCGTATAATGTTATACGGCTAGTATATAATGTTATATGACCTAATTTTTTCTCCATTTATACGAGCCGTATAGCACTATACACCCAATATTTGTCATGTCAGATTATTCTATACGAATTGTATAACACTATACGACCTATATAGAGGGTGTGAAAAATAAGGTTTTGATGTGTGGCTTTACTAACACCCTTTATTAACACCCTTTTTATTTTTTTTAGTCAATGAGCTAATGGTAGAGTGGTAAGGGAGAGACCTAGTGTTTCAAGAGACACATATTCAATTCCTGCTCCCAGCATTTAGTTTTTGCGGCACCTGGTGATAATGGGAGACTAGGCGAATAGGCGGCAATCGCTAGTTCGATCCTTGAACTGAGCGATTTTACCTCACCGTACTGTCGTGCATTCGGGCGAGTGTTCACGGGCCGAAGCCCATTTGAAGGATTCGTACGTTAAAAAAATTAACACCCTTTTTAAAATATATTCAAATCAATGATCTCAACAGTTGTTGAATACTTTGACTTAGACCAACGAATTCGAGAAGAAGTAACATTACACCTTCCTCATCTGCTTCCAACATCATATAAATACTCCTTCACTACTCATCAATCAAACCAAATCAAATCAAATCACTACCTTATTTTCTTCAATCTTTTCAGGTTTCATGTGTAAAATTACAAAGGGTAAGTTTAACTCAGCCATGGATGACCAGAAATCCCAACAAAAGTATGTAACAGTGTTCAAAAAATGTTTGAATTTGCTAGAATTAGCGGCTGCCGACGATATAACCAGGTTCATCAACATGGTGGAAGAGAAGGCTGCAAGCGTTGACGACATCGGTTTATGGTACGGAAGAAGTACTGGGGGTAATCAGCGAAAGATGGGGTTCGCAGAACGAACCCCACTCATGATTGCTTCCGTTTACGGAAGCATTCATGTTTTGAAATATATTATAGATACTAAAAAAGTGGATGTTAACAAATCCTCCTCGACTGACGGAGCCACAGCGCTCCACTGCGCTGCCTCGGGTGGGTCACCAGTGTCAGTTACAGCTGTCAAGCTTTTACTAGAAGCTTCTGCTGATGCTGACTTAACTGACAGTAATGGGAACTGTGCCGGCGATTTAATTGCTCGTGGCATTAAACCGTCGGCTCGAAGGGATTTGGAGATGTTGTTGAAGGGGTTTTCGAGCGATGAAGAGCGAATCGAAGGAAAAGAAATTGTTTCGGCGAAAAAAGAGTACCCGGTTGATGTATCGATGCCGGATATAAATAATGGTGTGTACGGGTCGGATGAGTTTAGGATGTATACGTTTAAGGTGCAACCGTGTTCACGAGCTTACACTCACGACTGGACCGAGTGCCCGTTTGTTCACCCGGGCGAGAACGCTCGTAGACGTGATCTACGAAAGTTCAGCTATAGTTGTGTTCCTTGTCCCGAGTTTCGTAAAGGAAGCTGCGGGAAAGGAGATGCGTGTGAATACGCACATGGAGTGTTTGAATCCTGGCTTCACCCGGCCCAATACAAAACTCGTCTATGTAAAGACGAAACCCTGTGCGCGAGAAAAGTTTGTTTTTTCGCGCACAGGGTGGAAGAGCTGCGGCCAGTGTACGCTTCCACTGGCTCAGCTCTCCCGTCCCCAAAATCCGGGTCCGTTGTCGCATCAATCGAACTGGGTTCCATGAGCCCTTTGGCGCTCGGTTCAAATCCTACTATGTCTCCTCCAGGATCCCCAATGTGGCAAAACAAGGTGAATCATTCGACACCACCCGCACTCCAACTTTCAGGGAGCCGGTTAAAAACCGCGTTAAATGCTAGAGATTTGGATATCGATATGGCCTTGTTAGGATCCGAGAGTGTAAGAACTCAACACCAACAACGTCAAATGATCAATGATTTATCGAATAATCTTTACAACAACCGATTCGGGGACTTAAAACCGACGAATCTTGAAGACGTTTTCGGATCACCAGATCAATCATTATTATCCCAATTCGGACAAAATTCAAACCGTCTTCGCGCATCTTACCCGTCACCAACCTACTCATCCACCCCAGTTAGAAAACCAAGCTACGGGTTTGACTCATCAGCCGCGGTTGCACAAGCGGTCATGAATTCAAGAACGAGTTCGTTAAAACATAGGAGCCAGAGCTTCATTGAGCGAGCGGGGTCCGCTACAAGCCACCGGACAATCGCGCAACAATCTCCCACTTTTTCGGAGTGGGGTTCGCCTGATGGGAAGCTAGAGTGGGGTTTTAGGGGTGATGATGCAACAAAGTTAAGGAAATGTGCATCTTTTGGATACGGTGGTTGTGGACATGTTAATGTGAATCATGAACAAGATGTTTCATGGGTGAATACACTTGTTAAAGATGTTGGGCCTCAGTGGATTGAGCAGATGTATATAGAACAAGAGCAAATGGTAGCATAAAAGCAGCAACATTTGCTATTAAAATTCTTTCTAATGTTAGATGTTGGAAGAACTAGTGGTATTCTTTAATTTATTTTGTTTGATTTTGTGTAATTCCTCTTTTTTTCGAATTGGGAATTTAGTGATATTATATCTTTGGTTTGTTCAAATGATTTGTTATAAAGTTACGAGGGTTGTTAATTGTTGAAGAGTAAACTGGGAAAATGGTCCATGAGGTTTGATAACTTTTGGCACTTTAATCCAAAATTCAAATTTTTTGTATCTGGGTCTTTCTGGTTTCAATTTTGTTGTCATTTCATCCAAAATCAAAATCTAGTCAAATTTTTCAGTCAACATCCAGTTTTTTTTGTCTTTTCCACCCTTTTAATGAAGGGCAAAATGGTCTTTTAACGTTTTATTATAGCAAATTAAAAAAATCTGACAATTTTGTCCTTCATTAAAAAGAGGAAAACGACAAAAAAAATTGATGTTAACTGAAAAATCTGACCAGATTTTACTTTTGGATGAAAATGCCAACAAAATTAACCACAGGGACCAATATTCAAAAAGTTTGAGTTTTGGACTAAATTGGCAAAAGTAACCAAACCTTAGGGACCATTTGGACAGTTTACTCATTGTTAAATAAATAAATTGTTGAGTCGAACTATTGGATCCCATGTATTTTTATTTTTTTGTATATCATATATTGATTGATGTTATGTTATCTTTGACTTTTATAACTTGAAATTAATATACACTTCTTGTTTAACATTTTTATAGATAAAATATATAAAAGAGTAAACTGCAATTTTACCCCCTGAGGTTAGGGGTTATTGGCACCCTTACCCTCTAAGGAAATAATTGCAATTTTACCCCCCACTGTTTGAGGTTATGTCGCAATTTTACCCCCTAAACTCAAATATGTTGACTGGTCTGTTGACTTGGGGGTGAAATGACTATTTTACCCCCCAACGTTTGTTGTTATGTCGCATGTTTACCCCCTGCCACCACTGCCACCGCCATTCACCACCACAACCACCACTGCCACCTCTAGCCACCACCCTCAACCATCACTGCCACCGCCATTCACCACCACAACCACCACTGCCATCTTCTTCCTCCCCCCCCCCCCCCCCCCCTCTCTCTCTCTAAAAAAACCCACCACTCGCCTTCATCTTCAACAATCACCACTGTCATCTCCACACCCCAGCCCCCCAATGATACACATACATACTCCATCAACACGCTGATCAAGCAGAGACCCTGTTCACTGTCAAACTATCACCACTGTCATCTCCACACTGCCATCTCCAATAACAAGCAGAGACCCTGTTCACTGTCAAACTAGGTTCACTGTCAGCAAAAATGGTTCACATGTCCAACTAGGTTCACTGTCAATTCAAAAACCATGAAGAACCTTCGGCATTTGACAGGTTCACTGTCAAGTCAAACAGAATTCAAACAAGCATGTTTGACTTTCATAAGTCAAATTGCACACTGTCAGCATAAATCATAACTATTGTGTGTATGGCATCAAGTGTTGTAACAGAATTCAAAAACCATGAAGAAGTGTTGTAACAGAATTCAAAAACCATGAAGAAGTCAAACAGGTTCATTGTCAATTCAAACAGAATTCAAACAAGCATGTTTGACTTTCATAAGTCAAATTGCACATACACCTATTGACCCATATGCATTTGTACAAACTTGTTTAACTTTCATAAGCCAAACTTCACATACACCTATTGATACACCTATTGACCTATATGCATTGTACAAACCTGTTTGACTAGAAACCTGTTTCATAAGTCAAACTGCATATCCATATTACCCATATGCATTTGTAGAAGCCTGTTTGACTTTCAACATACACCTATTGACCTATATGCATTGTACAAGCCTGTTTGACTTTCATAAGTCAAACTGCACATCCACATTACCCATATGCATAGAACAATCCTATTTGACTTTCAAAAGTCAAACTGCATATCCATATTACCCATATGCCTGTTTGACTTTCATAATACACCAATTGACCCATGCACATTTGTACAAGCCTAATATATTAACAGTCAAGCTTCATATACCCAAATAAAACCTGTACGGCTGTACAATCATAGATCCAAATATAACCCACATTAACAGTCAGTCTATGATCAAGCATACCAAAAGATCCTAATATATAACCCACATTAACAGTCAACTACACTACATATTAACCCAAAACATCCTAATATATTAGAGTTCATAAGTAAACTACACAACCATTTCCTGCTGCGGGGGAAACTGGAAGTGCAAGAAAGGGCGGCCCCGCATTTTCACCACCACGGAAACCACAATCGAGCGGACTGAAAAACGAACCCTCATGTCCACTGCAAACACAGAAAGATGGATGTTTCAATAACCCCCTGTTTTTAACTTGTTCACAAAGATCGATTTTATACCTGACAGCAGAGATAAAAAGGAGGATCGGTTGTTGTCGCCGGAAACCAGCTGCGTCGGCGGAGGTGTGCTCGCCATTGTGGTCGCCGGAGGTGGAGGTGGAAGGATGGGGTTCTCCGATTCACTCATAGTTAAGTGGAAGCCGGTTGTGGAGGTGGAGGTGGAAGCCGGTGGTGGAGGTGGAAGCCGGTGGTGGATGGATCGCCGGTGGTGGATGGATCGCCGGTGGTGGATTGATCGGAGATGGAGGTGGAGGTGGAAGGAGTGGAAGTGAAGAAGCTTAGGGGGTAAGAGTGTGAAATAGTGTTGAGTTTAAGGGTTATTATACTATATAAGGTACTAATTAACGTGAAATTACCTATTTACCCTTTGACTCTTCCATGCTTTTATTGACCGGTCAACATATTTGAGCTTAGGGGGTAAAAGTGCGACATAACCTCAAACAGTGGGGGTAAAATTGCAATTATTTCCTTAGGGGGGTAAGAGTGCCAATGACCCCTAACCTCAGGGGGTAAAATTGCAGTTTACTCTATATAAAATTACTAAAGTTAAGAAAACAAAATAAGTTGTGTTGAGTTGTATATGAACTCTGGTTGTAGCTCCAAAAAGAATTAGGCTTAAAAGAGAGACAATATATTAAAATTGGGTTCGGTTTTAGATTTATTTGGTTTACATATATTTTTAGCGAATATGTAGTCCGATAAGTACAGTGATTGTATCGATTTTGGTTCAAGCTCATCAGTTTGATCGGTTTCAATAGATTTTATGGTCTTAATTCATTTCTCATCCAACATTATTCTCGTTATTTAGTTTATTACTTTTTGTGGGTCAAAACGTTTATTCTCTCACCGTTTAGTAAAACTATATGAAGAGGTAATCCCTAGTTTTATAATGTGGAGCCAAAGGCTGAAGGCTCTGATTCATAGAGATTAACAGATCCATGCTAAAATGCTAAGGGCTCAAGCCTTACACAATCCTCTCTGAGGCCACCAGGGGCGATGCTTTGAAGGGGCCGGGAGGGACACGCGACCCCCCGAACTTTTCGGCCAGTAGTGTTATATATGTAGTTTTCGTATAGAAATTTTTGGGTATATATGTTTTCGACCCCCCGGTTCTATAGAATTTTTTGGGTATATACGTTTTCGACCCCCCTGTAAAAAATTTCAAGCTTCGCCACTGGAGGCCACGACACCGAATCAACATACATTACAATTATGACCAGAGCGATGGTTCCTACATAACATTTACTTTGACCTACACGTGACATGTACCTCAACTGTTCCTCTCCATAGTGGAACATATTGAAAACATGGGCTATAAAATGGGGTCTGACGATAATTCTAGCTACCCACATCTCTTATTTTATTACTCAATACATGGGCTATAAAATGGGGTGTGACTATAACTTTAGCTACCCACACCTATCATTTTATTACTCAATGATAACTACTTTAATGCTTCATAATGGTCACTTAAATGGCGTAAATCTCTGACCTAGGTCAAAGGCGTGCCACCGACAACGTGGCTTGGCAGTTACATGACATGGCTAGGCATTTACAACATAAATGTCAAGAATGCAACGTCACCACCCGAGATAAGTATAAACACTCATCCTCACCAACAAAGAGATGTTAGATTGTCATACTCAACTTTCGAGTACTCACATGGGAGCCAGGTTGTGGGGAATAATTTCTTATCATTATTGTGGGTCTAACAGTGTTCTAGTTTTGCAAATTACACATCATTGTAACGGATTTTTCTTCATTAGATATCCATGGATCATCAATTTGGTGACCCGTGTGATGGATTTTGCTCGAGTATTGACTATTGATGTCATATGTGGGAACGACATACATTCCTAATTACGAAATTCATCCAAGCATTATGGCCCACATTGAAACCAACCCTGGCCCACATTGAAACCAACCTTACCAATACTTGTCCTTAATTGTTTTGAGTCACGTACATATGTTTTAAAGTGTTTTGCAATGAAAGAGAGGATGCACAAACCATGCTTGATATAATCAAGAATCTCCAATGAGAGTCCAGTTGATATAACACTAGAGGAATCCATGGCCTTCCAACGCTTAAGGTTTCCACGCGAAAACACCATAAACCATAACACTATTCAGGGATAGATCTACCTTGTTAGAAAGGGTAACCTCCGTTGCGACTTAACGCTCCTGCGATAGTGTAAATTTTAGAAAATTTTAACTTTTTTCCGATTTCGTTACCCCTTTTTGAAACATTGCCCCTATAATGATTTTCTAGATTCGACACTGGCACTATTTGGTTTGTTTGTTCCCCGATCAACTTTGCACAAGGAAGGACTAGGGCGGAAGGAACTCATGAATACAGTTAATGCAATTAGGGAGTTGGAGCATACCAATACTAGCGTGTATTGAGTTTCGTACACGTATTTTCTAAATATTTAATATAGTAACGGAAATGTGAGGGTGAACCGATCCAAATGAAAAATTGGATCGCCCATCGGTAGTGTGGTCATGGTTTGATAGTCTTCGAGTGAAACATATTGGTAGTTTGGATGTCTTTTCTTACAAATTTATGAAGAACTTCATCTAGGATCCTCTCTATATAAAATAGCAGAGTAAGATCCATAATATTCGAAAGGCAGATGAACATTGTATCCTCTAATTGGATGAGGAAGTCCAGTGACTTGGTATCACTAACAAATCATTAGATCAATGAATAATACCATGTACTGAAAGCAAACATGACAACAATAGGTGAGTGCCCTACATGACATAATGGTAATTATATCTTAGTAGTATAACTCTATATAAGAGGACAACATTCAATTCTTCTCAACCATTTATCTAAGCATTTAATCTAACTCGTCTCACAAACATACATCTCCTGAAACGTACATTTACTCTTATACCAGATGACAGTCATCGGAGAACCTCTCATGTGACGAGACTAAAACGACAAGAGTGATGTTCTATAGTAGTAATCTAGATATTAAGAAGTAGTGCTCTTGTTTGGTGAACATAATCAAATTTAAATGATATATGATATACTTGTTATATTCTACTAAAAAATGTATATAGTGTAACACTATAACAAGTTTATATTGACCAATTGGTGAACATAATCAAATTTAAATGATATATGATACCCTTGTTATATTCTACTAAAAATGTATATAGTGTAGCACTATAACAAGTTTATATTGACCAATAACTTACTCGTGGAGCTAGCCCAAAAAATTCAGGGGTATCCTAAATTGTTATTTATTTTTTTATTAGGGGTATCATTTGTATAAAAAATAAAAAATTTACACTACATGGACAGAGTTGAAGGGTATTTTTACACTATGAAGATAGAGTTTAGAGGTAGCCCGAGCTACCCCTTCTTATACATTGCCTCTACCACTAAACTTACTTATGTTTTGTTTATCATAAAAATAAGGGTCAATTACTTTTTGAGTCCCTGTGTTTTATGGCTTTTAACTAGTTGAGTCCAAAAGCAAAAAGTTTAACGACATGAGTCCCTATAAGCATTTTCTTTAACCATTTGAATCCAATTTTCTAACTAAGTTAGAATTTTTTTGTTAAATTTTGTTAAAAGACCAAATTAAAAAATAAATAAAAAACTATTTTTTTTAGTTTTCTCTTGCTCTCTCTCTCTCTCTTATTCTCTATCTTCAGATCTGCATTTATCTAACCTCATCATCTTCTAGGTTTCTAATCAGACAATCCTGCAACAACAAAAAAATGGAAGCATCAGGAACCACCAATCAACAGACTCAAAATACTCATTCAATTATAAAAAACTGGAATACAAAACACCTCGCTCATGGAACGCCGGTGATTTCGACCGTTGCCGCCCCATTACCACCACCATCCCACTAATCCTGGGTTCCTCACCGGCGCCGGAGCTTCTCGCAACTGGTAACCGAGTTCGCGAAGCTTCTAGATCTGAATTTTGAATTGGAACGGATGGAGGATAAGGAATGATGGCGGATAATGATGGAAGATGCAGGGTTTGAGAAGCCATCGCCGCCCCCGAACAGATCTGAAGCCATCGCCGCCCCCGGTAACCACCAGAGCAACCGATGTTAATCAGTTTTGTTCAGTTGACCCGATTTTGACCAGGTTCGACTGATTTTTGAGATCGATTTTGGTGTTGGTTTATTTTTAGATTGATTTTTTTTTTGTGTGTGAAGTTAGTGGTAAATACGAAACACCTTGAATTTTGTAGATCAAAAACTGGAATACGAAACACTGTGAATTTTGTAGCTTTCTGAGCATTTGAGCGTTGTGATTCATGTTATTGACATCTGTTACCATTGTGGTGATGGTGGTGTTTGGTTGCAGCATGCAGGTGAGGTGGTTGTGGTTGTCAGGACGAGGTGTTGTACGGTGGAGATGTGTGATGGCTAGGGTGGTTCTTGGTGGTGTTTAGAGGTGGTGTTTAGAGAGAGATACTGATGGGTGGGTTTGAGTGTTTGTAGAAGTGAGATAAGGTTTATATTTTTATTTTTTAAAATAGGGGTATTTTAGTCTTTTCATTAGAAAATAACAGAATATTCAAACGGAGTTAGAAATTTGGACTCAAATGGTTAAAGAAAATGCTTATAGGGACTCAGGTCGTTAAACTTTTTGCTTTTGAACTCAACTAGTTAAAACACATAAAACACAGGGACTCAAAAAGTAATTTACCCTAAAAATAAAAGTAATATAATAACGTATCAATAGAAATTATAGAGACGACATAAACATATTTTTGGTCTCCGTTCATCATCATTTCAACAGGATATTAATCAAAAAGAGAATGCAAATGGTCCTAAGAAGAATCATCCATGAATCTTCCTACTTTATTTCACTAAATGTAGTTATATTTTCTATTATCATGCTTTTGTTTTCTTATACTTTTCTTTTTTTGTCAACCTTAAGGAATATGTAGGATATTTATTATTTATTAATGTCAAATGAAATATTGATTTTTAAAATGAGGAAATTATTATGTTCACATGGCACCTTATAAGATCGAATTTTATAATTTTTATAGTTACACCACTTAAATATGTAGACAATACTACTAATCATTACTAAATATTTGTATTTTGATACATATGGTTCCTTATTTTTTAATAGATCACTAGTTTATTTTATTAAAATACTAGGTTTATAATCACGTACATTACACATATTATATGTCACACCCCAACCGATGGCGGAAACATCGGAGTGAGACAAAAAAAGATTGTTCATCACACATAACGCTAATTGTGACAATAGACTTAAAGATAAATTGATTTCATTCATAATAAAATGTTACAATACATGAAAGTTGAAATACCACATGTTAAATACAGGGAAACAATACAACAACAAGTATGAAATTTATACAACGTATTTGACCTAAGACGTCTAAATGTGTATCTAAGCATCAACACTACTTCAGTTTCAAAGCATCGTCATCCTCAACCTGTAACATGTTTAAAATAAAGTTCAATGCAAAAGCAAAGGCGAGTATACAAGTTTTCATACATAGCATAAAAAGATAAGTTTCAAACAATTCCATGTGGCAAGCTCTTGATACAAGATAAACAATAAAATCGACATGTGTTCGACAAATCAACCCAATGATGAAACGCAATAAGCTCAAGACATAACCTCAAGTTTACGAGTGATGCGTTAATCCTATAGCGTTATATATGTCAAGGATAGGCTCGTACGAAGTTAATGATAAGTCTAACACAAAACGTATAACCCCAAGTTTAAAGTATCAAGTAACAAGTATGCATGCATGTATAAGGAATGTTTGTGCATTTAAGAATAAAGTTTAAGTGTAAGTTTATAGTTTAACATGTTATACCACAAAAGGTGGTAAACGAAAAGGGGGTTCAAGTATACTCACGGTTTGCGAAGAAATTTCCACTTAGTGAGTTTGACGAGTCTTGAGTTATTGGAACACTGAAGTTACCAATTTTGGTTCTTGAACTTTTTGCCCAAAGTTGAAAATCTTGGAGATTTGAGAGAGTTTGGAAGTAATTTGGAGGTGGTGCAAGTGTTTGGAAGGTGTTAGGGTTGATATTCATAAGAGGGTTAAGTAGTGAGGTTTAAACGAAGGTGGTTGGGAGTTAGGAAGGGTATTAAATGAGTTTGTTGGAGGTTAGAAGGTGGGTTTGGGGTATTAAATAAGTTGGTTGGATGTTAGGACATTAAAGAAAGTGGTTGGGGAGATGAAAATTTTCATTTTTTGACATAAACAGCCCCTATAGTTTAGTTTCTTGTGTATTTTATGGTATTACTTGTACACTAATTGTAACACCCCGAAAATATAAAACTTTATATTAAAATTATAAAGTATAAAATAAAGGAGAACAAACTAACTAGGAATAAATAACCCAGTTAGTTATGAGTTTTGTAGTAACATATAAGTGGATTAAAACACCTAAAATATAAACTAAACAATAGTTGAGGGACTTAAGTTGTTGAACTTGAAACTTGGATTAATAAAACAAAATAAAGTACACCAAACACACACTTAAGTGTGTGTCTGGTCGATCAAAAACACAGGGGCGAACAAGGATTCCCCACCAAACCCTAGTTCTTGCCAAATTGATCAAATTGAAGGCTTTAATCAGTTTCAAATCGACTTTCAAGCACAAATTAGTGATCACCTCGTTGAAGGGATCATAAGGTATGCAAAATTTTAGTGTTTTAATTCATCTCAAATTCTAGGTAAATTGTGAAAATCGAAATTGAGCTTGATTATGTGATATTTAGATGAAACTTGTAATGAAAACAATTTTAAGAGTGAATCCTAGTTGATAATTTGCAGGAATCATGTTTGAAATTATGAAATTTATGATAACCCATTCATAGGTTAAATGGGTTTACAAAATATGATGAACAAAAGAATTATGATTATCAAAAGTAGTATTACTTGATTTCTATATGATGATTTTGGTGATTGTATGCATGCTTGACATGATGGAATCAAAATATGTGATTATAATTGGCGAAAATAACAAGTTATGAACTTGATTCTAGTTATGTAGAAATTAAACCCGTTAGGTGTTCATTAAAATTCCTAAGTGAGGAATAAAATATTAAAATCGGATGAAAACGCATGTTTGATTTTTATAGCAAATTATGCGTTAAAGTTTATGAAAAGGGTTCTAAATTGGTTGTGAATTGAACTCTTTAGACAAAGAATCCGGATCGTCGAGTGGACAAGCCGGAGGGGATACGCGCTTGAAAGGAATGCTCTAAAGGTACGTGACTTTAGTTCCGTTACATTACACATAAACGTTTGGATATAGTTTGTTAATGGTGTCATAGTGTAGTATACGCGTTTGGTGTGTCATTGAAGTGACGAAGCTCACTCGACAATCAAACGGCTCAAAACTATGTTACTAAAACAATAACAATTGAAGTGACTCAAATGTCACAAAATGAGTTGGTGTTAAGAGTGCGTAAGCCAAGTAATGGATATGCTAAATTTGATTTAACGAGCCCATGATATTGGGTCAAAAGTTCAAAATTATAACCTTGTAGACATTGCTTGGATGGTCATGCTTGAAACATAAAATAACAAGCATGACGCTAATGCGTGCGCAAATCATGTGATGGGAGCGAAACGTAGATACTAGTTAAGCCCAGGTGTGGGTTGAAATGTTGGAAATTGTTAGTGATAACAAAAAGGTAGGGTAACATAAAAACCAAACGGGTCGAATAATTATAAAAAGGACTTTTAAGCCATTAACTTATAAATCGGATTTTATGCGAACTAAGATGGTAAACGGGTCCGTATTGAATTTACGGACACGTAGGAAAAAAGAATCGCGTAAATCGGGTTTGTATACCGAAAGTTATGATAGTTTGATGTTGAAAATAACAATGTTGGGCAAATATGCAGCTCAAATCCGCAAACCTTCTGTCAAAAAGGGGTGCTCGCGCTACGCGACGCCAAAACATGCACATCGTCACGTCACGCGACGTCCGTCGCGGGCCGCGAAAGCCGAGATGTGATCTGTCGCGGGGTGCGACAGACCCAATTCGCTGCATTTCTGTTTTGTTTTTGTTGTTTGGCAATAGAACTTAAATATACGTGTTGTTATGTTGTCAAAACTAACAATTGTTGTGGTTTTGACCTTAGGTAATGCTCGTTTCATTTCAGATGTCGATTAAGCAAGAAATCAAGAACCGAACACAAGTTTTGAAGCTTCCATGCTAATCTAATCATGTTTTAAACAATGTTTGTCGTGTAAACACTACTTAATGTCGAATGTTTTAAACTAGTTAGACGGTTATGTTAAAACACTATAACGATGTACCTCTTAGTTTATTAACTAAGTTTTTGATAATTATGCATTTTTGTTTAAAAAAAAAGTGCGTATTTTATAATAAAGTATTAAATAATGGAGACGAGTGTTACAAGTTGGTAATCAGAGCTCAAGATTGTTAACAAAGTGTGTTCGGTTCAAGCTTGTTAACAAAGTGTGTTCGGTTCAAGCTTGATCAAACATCCGGTAAGAGTTAATTATTTTAGTAGACTTATTAAATGTAGAAGAGAAATATGAATTGACGTGCACGGGAAGGGCGTGTTAACACACTCAAACCCGGAAAGTGCACTAAATGAGAACGGTTAAAGCAAGTTACGAACTTGGCTAAACCGAAGCAAATAAAATATATGTTATAGATGAAATGTTTAACGATTGGTGTAAACATTTCACTTTCAAAGATGACGGAAAAAGGTAATAATGATGCGGTGCCGATAGTCACCGAGCAAATGAAAGAAGTGATTGCCGAGGAGGTAGGAAAGGCAATCGAAAATAGCCTATCCGGCTTTATAGATAAGATCCAAAACACAGTACTTTCGGTAGTCGAAGAGAGGATCAAGAAGTTGGAAGATAGTACCAACACAGCAAAGGAAAAATCTGGAGAGCGCAAGGGCTGTTCATACAAGGAATTCATGGCATGTAAACCACCACTTTATAATGGAGAGGTGGATCCGATAATATGCCAACGATGGCTAAGTGATATTGAGGGGGTGTTTGAGAGAACCCACTGTGACACAAACGACTTCGTAGCTTATGGTACGGCTCAGCTGAGAGGTAAAGCAAAAGATTGGTGGGATAACAAGAAAAAAGGAGATTGGAAGCGAAGCGGCAAGGGCGGTGACATGGGACGAGTTTAAGGTACCATTCCTTAAACATCACAGTCCTAAGGCAGGTATCAACCGAATCAAGGAGGAATTTATTCAGCTAAGGCAAAATGGTGAATCTATTGATAAGATCACGGGGATCTTTCTTGACAAACTGAGATTTTGTGACGAGTTGGTGACGTCCGAAGAACAGAAAGTATATTATTACTATAATATGCTAAGTGCAGAGTATCGAGAGTTTATAACTCCCTCGAAATACGAAACTCTCACTGAAATCATTAACACTGCTCGAGAAAGGGAGATAGAGCTGAAAAAGCAAATCGAAAGAGGTGAACGAAGGGCACAGACTGTTAATCCAAGCCCTACAAAGAAAGCACGAACCATGGAGTCGTCTAAGAAATAGGAAGGGAAAGGCGTGTCGCCGAGTTGTAAGGTCTGCGGGAAAGGGCACAAGGGCGAGTGCCGGTTTAAAGATAAGTCGTGTCCTATATGCGGGAAGACAGGGCACACGGCTGCGTTATGCCCGGGGAAAGTGTCGGTTTGTTATAAGTGCTACCAGCCGGGCCATAAGAAATCAGAATACCCGGAGTTGGTCGGAAAGAAGGATGGCAATGATTCACAAGCAGAAACTCCAAAAGCAAAGGCCAGATCCTTCCAGTTAACCGCGGCTGAGGCAAAGATGGAACCCAATGTGGTCTCAGGTATATTCGCCATAAATTCAATTCCCGCACATGTGTTATTTGATACGGGTGCGAATAAATCCTTTTTTCACATGGATTTGTTCGACATCCTTCATTTGTATTGACGAAATTACCTATGCCTTTAGAAGTAGAAATAGGTGACAACAAAAGTTTTATCGTGTGCGACGTGTGTCAAGATTGTAAGATGAGTATTGATGGTGAAGAATACTCAATAGACTTGATCCCGATGTCGATGGGAGAATTCCAAGTAGTAGTCGGGATGGATTGGTTATCCCGACATCACGCGAAGGTTGTGTGTTTCCGCAAGGAGATAAAACTAACGTCTCTAAGTGGAAAACACGTTACCATCTATGGCGAGAAAGGGCGTAATCCCGTAATGTCCTCAATGTTAGAAGCTCACAAACTTATGAAGCGTGGATGTAGAGCGTTCATGATATACGCAAATGAACCAGACAAGGGATCGCCAAAGATTAAAGACGTACCGGTGGTACGTGAGTATGCTGATGTATTTCCGGAAGATTTACCGGGAATACCGCCTGAACGTGAAGTAGAGTTCGGAATCGAATTGATTCCGGGTGCGAAACCTGTGGCCAAGGCGCCGTATCGGCTCGCGCCATCGGAGCTACAAGAATTGATGTCTCAGATTCAAGACCTGCTCGACAAGGGGTTCATTAGGCCAAGTGTGTCTCTGTGGAGCGCACCGGTGCTATTTGTGAAAAAGAAGGATGGGAGCATGCGAATGTGTATCCATTACCGCGAGTTAAATAAACTCACGGTGAAAAATCGATACCCGCTCCCAAGAATTGATGACTTATTTGACCAACTACAAGGTGCGAGTTGGTTCTCCAAGATTGACCTTAGATCGGGGTATCATCAGTTGAAGGTCAAGGAGGAGGATGTACCGAAGACGGTCTTTCGTACATGGTACGGACATTATGAATTCCTTGTGATGTCCTTTGGATTGACCAATGCGCCGCGACTTTCATGGACCTCATGAACCGGGTTTGCAAGCCGATGTTGGACAAGTCGGTGATAGTATTCATCGACGACGTCTTGATATATTCAGAGAATGAAGCAGAAGACGCAAGCCATTTACGTGAAGTGTTGGAGATGCTCAGAAAAGAGAAATTATATGCGAAATTTTCAAAATGCGCTTTCTGGTTACGAGAAGTGCAATTTCTCGGGCACATTATTAGTGCGAACGGGGTGTTGGTAGACCCGTCAAAGATAGAAGTAGTGGCAAGATGGAATCCACCAAAGAATCCTTCAGAAATCAGAAGCTTTTTGGGGCTTGCGGGATATTATAGGAGATTCATACAAGATTTCTCCAGGATTTCCGCGTCGTTGACCAAATTAACTCATAAAGATGAAAATTTTATATGGGGCGATGATCAAGAAAAATCGTTCCAAACTCTCAAAGAAAAATTGACTCACGCTCCGGTATTAACATTGCCGGACGGAGTCGATGATATGGTAGTTTACTCGGATGCGTCACATTCGGGGCTTGGGTGCGTTTTGTTGCAACGAGGCAAGGTCATAGCCTATGCCTCGAGACAACTGAAGACTCATGAAAAGAAATACCCCAAACACGATCTTGAGTTGGCGGCGGTGGTATTTGCCTAAAAGATCTGGAGGCATTATTTGTATGGGGTAAAATGCACTATCTTTACCGACCATAAAAGTTTGAAATATTTCTTCGATCAGAAGGAATTAAACATGAGACAGAGGCGGTGGTTAGAAACGGTCAAAGATTTCGATTGTGATATACATTACCATCCCGGGAAAGCTAATGTGGTGGCGGACGCGTTGAGCCGAAAGGTAGACTATACACTAATTCGAATACGATCGATGCAACTAATTGTAACATCGGGTCTACTTGAACAAATCCGAAAATCTCAAGTTGAAGCAATGAAAGAGGAAAATTTGAAGAAAGAAAGAATAGTTGGTCAATTGAAAGAATTGGCGGATGGTAACAACGGGTTAAAGACTCGTTTTGGAAGAATATGGGTCCCAAATTCGTGTGGAGTCAAGACGCTTCTACTTGATGAAGCTCATAAATCCTGTTATTCTATCCATCCGGGGGCAACCAAGATGTATAACGATTTAAAGCAAAACTATTGGTGGCCCGGAATGAAAAGAGATGTTGTAAAGTATGTAGAGAAGTGCTTGACCTGTTTACAAGTCAAAGCAGAGCACCAAAAGCCATATGGTAAACCGCAACCGTTGGACATCCCAGTGTGGAAATGGGAGCAAATCACAATGGATTTATTGACCAAACTGCCCAAAACCAACCACGGATACGATGCTATATGGGTAGTTGTGGATAGATTGACAAAAAGTGCTCACTTCATTCCGATTCGTGAGACTTATACGTCCAAAAAGATGTCAGAAGTGTATACCAATGAAATAGTGGCACGCCACGGAGTACCGATAACCATAGTGTCCGATAGAGATACTCGGTTCACTTCGAACTTTTGGCGCGAATTCCAAGAGCAAATGGGAACTAAATTGTTCATTAGCACAGCTTACCATCCACAAACGGATGGACAGAGTGAAAGAACAATACAGACGTTGGAGGATATGTTACGGGCATGCATTATCAACTTCGGGGGAAGTTGGGATGTCTATCTACCTTTGGTCGAATTTTCATATAATAACAGTTACCATGCAAGCATCGGTATGGCTCCGTACGAGATGCTTTACGGTAGAAAATGTCGAACCCCGGTGTGTTGGGATGAGGTTGGTCCACGTGAGCTTGCACATAAGGATGTAGTCCGAATCACGAATGAGAAGATTGATTTGGTCCGAGCCCATTTGAAAGCGGCCCAGGATCGACAAAAATCATACGCGGACAAAAGAAGGAGACCGATTGAGTTTCAAGTTGGTGATAAAGTTATGCTAAAGGTATCTCCGTGGAAGGGGATTATTCGGTTCAGAAAAAGGGGAAAATTAAGCCTAAGGTTTATTGGGCCATTTAGAATCGTTGAACGGGCTGGTAAGGTCGCATACTGTCTCGAACTGCCTAAGGAGTTGAGTGGGATACATAGCACGTTCCACGTATCACATCTCCGGAAATGTCTAGCCGACGAAACCGCTTATATTCCCTATGACGAAGTTGAGGTGGATAATAGTCTTAACTACGTAGTAAAGCCGATTGCGATTTTAGATCGTAAGGTAAAGAGTTTGAGGAACAAAGAAATTGACCAAGTGAAGGTCAAATGGGAGCACAGAAAAGGTTCGGATATTACATGGGAGTCCGAAGAAGAGATGAGGCGTCTCTACCCTACACTATTCGGTACGTACTCTGGTTTCGGGGACGAAACCCTTTTAAAGGGGTGGACTTGTAACACCCCGAAAATATAAAACTCTATATTAAAATTATAAAGTATAAAATAAAGGAGAACAAACTAACTAGGAATAAATAACCCAGTTAGTTATGAGTTTTGTAGTAACATATAAGTGTATTAAAACACCTAAAATATAAACTAAACAATAGTTGAGGGACTTAAGTTGTTGAACTTGAAACTTGGATTAATAAAACAAAATAAACTACACCAAACACACACTTAAGTGTGTGTCTGGTCGATCAAAAACACAGGGGCGAACAAGGATTCCCCACCAAACCCTAGTTCTTGCCAAATTGATCAAATTGAAGGCTTTAATCAGTTCCAAATCGACTTTCAAGCACAAATTAGTGATCACCTCGTTGAAGGGATCATAAGGTATGCAAAATTTTAGTGTTTTGATTCATCTCAAATTCTAGGTAAATTGTGAAAATCGAAATTGAGCTTGATTATGTGATATTTAGATGAAACTTGTAATGAAAACAAGTTTAAGAGTGAATCCTAGTTGATAATTTGCAGGAATCATGTTTGAAATTATGAAATTTATGATAACCCATTCATAGGTTAAATGGGTTTACAAAATATGATGAACACAAGAATTATGATTATCAAAAGTAGTATTACTTGATTTCTATATGATGATTTTGGTGATTGTATGCTTGCTTGACATGATGGAATTGAAATATGTGATTATAATTGTCACGGCCCCCGACCCGGTTTGACCCGTTTCAGGAGCCGCGGGACAGAATATCCCGTGGTATTTATTTAACAGCGGAAGTTTCTTCAGGATCTTTTTAAAACTGCAATTTCCCGATTATTTTATTTCACAACTCGGGATAAAACCCCGGTAATTTACAATCATATGATTTCATGGAGAAATCTTTATTTTACAAAACATGTTTCTTTATTTTATATTGAGCCACTTCCTTAAGCTTGTAGTGCTTCGCGGCACTTTTCCTGAATCACAACAGATCACCTGAAACATGTTTGAAAAAGGTTTTGTTAGCGGGAAATACTGGTGAATCATTCTTTTTACTAAAACGACCCGTTTATTATAATTTACAGTATTAAGGGTGATTACATTGTTTCCATATATCAACCAACTACCCACATTATTTGTCACTCGCCCGGATCTGTGACTATGGTCATATCACCCATTGGCCACCCGTTTGTCCAATGGTGAAGATTATCAAGTAATGTATACAAAACCCCACATACTGGCTGTAATTTGGTGATTACAAATACTTAATCCCTGTAATTATAACTTTGAAAATATTTAAGAATTTATAAAGCATTTTGATAAAAAGAGAATGACTCACATTGCAGATTTATAGAGCTTAGCCTACTGATTAGCCTTTTAACCTAATAACATGCACACGAACTCGGTTAGTAACTAATACAGCATTTACGATAACTCACGAGATTAAAACCTTCACAACGAATGACAAAGTGCGATACTTAAACATCCATTGAATTAACAACGAATGACAAAGCATAAACCCTAATGTGGGCAGCACTTAAACATCCATTGGATAGTTTAATCGATCGGACATTGAATCGTAGCAACGATCGAGTTAATACCCGGTATCGGAGCAGCGCCTCACTAATTATATATGAAATTTCGACTTCAGAGTGATATACTTTCGTTTTTGAAAGTTTTGATCGACACCAGTGGACTGTGCAAGTGAAGGGCTATTTATAGCTGAATTTAGGGCCTTACGCGGCCCGCGTAACCTATCCCCTATGTCTTACACGGCCCGCGTGGCCGCCCAGTCTACGAGTAGCCTTGACCAGTCACGAGGAGGTTAGTCAGGTGGTCGCTACGTGGATCCGGAACACTTATCCGGTCAACACAAGTTTGACGTGGCCCGCTTAAGACATACCTTGTCTCTTACGCGGCCCGCCTGAGAACCAAGATTTTGTTTTTCTTGATTTTTGATGTCGGGTAAGGTTTCAGGGGTCCGAGTTTATATTTATGGGTATTTTAGGACAATTTTGAGAGTCCTTACAATAATTGGCGAAAATAACAAGTTATGAACTTGATTCAAGTTATGTAGAAATTAAACCCGTTAGGTGTTCATTAAAATGCCTAAGTGAGGAATAAAATGTTAAAATCGGATGAAAACGCATGTTTGGTTTTTATAGCAAATTATGCGTTAAAGTTTATGAAAAGGGTTCTAAATTGGTTGTGAATTGAACTCTTTAGGCAAAGAATCCGGATCGTCGAGTGGACAAGCCGGAGGGGATACGCGCTTGAAAGGAGTGCTCTAAAGGTACGTAACTTTAGTTCCGTTACATTACGCATAAACGTTTGGATATAGTTTATTAATGGTGTCATAGTGTAGTATACGCGTTTGGTGTGTTATTGAAGTGACGAAGCTCACTCGACAATCAAACGGCTCAAAACTATGTTACTAAAACAATAACAATTGAAGTGACTCGAATGTCACAAAATGAGTTGGTGTTAAGAGTGCGTAAGCCAAGTAATGGATACGCTAAATTTGATTTAACGAGCCCACGATATTGGGTCAAAAGTTCAAAATTGTAACCTTGTAGACATTGCTTGGATGGTCATGCTTGAAAGATAAAATAACAAGCATGACGCTAATGCGTGCGCAAATCATGTGATAGGAGCGAAACGTAGATATTAGTTAAGCCCAGGTGTGGGTCGAAATGTTGGAAATTGTTAGTGATAACAAAAAGGTAGGGTAACATAAAAACCAAACGAGTCGAATAATTATAAAAAGGACTTATAAGCCATTAACTTATAAATCGGATTTTATGCGAACTAAGATGGTAAACGAGTCCGTATTGAATTTACGGACACGTAGGTAAAAGAATCGCGTAAATCGGGCTTGTATACCGAAAGTTATGATAGTTTGAAGTTTGATGTTGAAAATAACAATGTTGTGCAAATATGCAGCTCATATCCGCAAACCTTCTGTCAAAAAGGGGTGCTCGCGCTACGCGATGCCAAAACATGCACATCGTCGCGTCACGCGACGTCCGTCGCGGGCCGCGAAAGCCGAGACGTGATCTGTCGCGCGGTGCGACAGACCCAATTCGCTGCATTTCTGTTTTGTTTTCGTTGTTTGGCAATAGAACTGAAATATACATGTTGTTATGTTGTCAAAACTAACAATTGTTGTGGTTTTGACCTTGGGTAATGCTCGTTTCATTTCGGGTGTCGATCAAGCAAGAAATCAAGAACCGAACACAAGTTTTGAAGCTTTCGCGCTAATCTAATCATGCTTTAAACAATGTTTGTCGTGTAAACACTACCTAATGTCGAATGTTTTAAACTAGTTAGACGGTTATGTTAAAACACTATAAGGATGTACCTCTTAGTTTATTAACTAAGTTTTTGATAATTATGCATTTTGGTTTAAAAAAAAGTGCTTATTTTATAATAAAGTATTAAATAATGGAGAAGAGTGTTACACTAATCATATAATTAAGTATAAAACATGATTAAAAGTATAGGTTGAGTATTGTAAGTATATAATTAAGCATTTGTATGTATAAAACGTATAAAACATGTATTTTTGGCAGTTTCTAGATAAAGTAAGTGTGTGTTTACGTGAATGATGGACATGTATCAAGTATGTATCTAGGGTGAAGGTAAGACGCGTACATATATTTAACGTATAATGTGTATAAAACAATCAAGCTTTTATTACAATTAAAGCGTCGGTTTATAATGATTGGCAATGAATACAAGTTTCCATAAATAGAATACAAGGCGAGCTTTCTAAATAAGGGAAGTTCTAAAAAGCGAGGCGTTACAGTTTCCCTTCCTTTAGAAAATTTCGTCCCGAAATTTATTCAAGAGGAAGACTTTGTAAAAGGCATTTAGGCTAAAAGGGTTGGCTAAAATCGATATTTTGAACTTTGAAGCGCGTTAAAAATGCATGAAATTTTGAGGAACGAAAAGGGTAGGTTTGTAAAAGTAGTTTGTTTGACTAGTATGATTTTGAGGCATTAATCATAAGTAAAATGTGCATGTGTGTGTATTGGCAAATTGAGTTTGATTAAGTTCGAATAGACCGATGGGAGTAGTATTTCAAATGATGTTTCCTAAGAAGAAAAGTTTTCGTATAAAATGATTTGTATTTTGATGAAAAGTGCAGCCCACATCGTATGTTGTAAGAAAGTCTTATCGGTTTTTAAGGAGCATCGGTAAAATCACATGCTTGTAGAAAATTGTTTTTTGGTGAGAAACGAGAAAGTTAGGTATTTAACCAAAAGTTTTGGGGGTAACGGGCCGACTAAGTATGTTTGTGCGTAAATAAGAATGGGAGATAGTTTTAAAAGTAAGGAAGTATTTTAGGGATGGAACGTTAAATCGATTGGTCGTAAATAAGGTTTGTATAAAAGTGAAAGAAAAATTGGGAATAATTGTGGTTCGAGAGTGAGCGAACGATCTAGTAGATGAATGCAAGGATAGGAATGGTATGATTATTGAATACAATGCGAATAGGAGTGTTGAGGATGAGGTCTCATCATGAATAATCAGATGTCGCGCGTTTAGCAGTGCGTTTATGAGTTATTAAAGTTTGTGTAATCGTGTTTAAATAAGGTCTGCAAAACAAGGAAATTCTCATGGCACGTTTTATGAAAGTTTGGTAATATGGTAAAAACACTTATGTATAGGAAGTACCAACGGCATATCCACCATGTTTTAACCGCGTTACGTCCGTTTCGTTATTCGGTGTCATGTTACGTGTAACAACCCGACTTTCCGGGTCATTACTTGTATCTGTCATTTCTTGCTTAATTGCTTGTACTCTCGAGATTTCGACTATCGCTATGGGTCAACTATTTTAAACTATGTTTTCAAACGCATTTTAAACGCATATCACAATGCTTATTCAAAACGCAGTATTCGCAACTAAACGCTGTTTATAACACTTACTATTTAAACGCATTTGATCGCTTGTTTAGACTAAACGCTATCACAACGCTATCGCAACGCAAATTCGAAATGCAGATTTACTTATATACATTCTAGTTGTTATGTGTGTTATTTGTATGATTATTTGTTAAAATGTTACGTGGTTACCAACGCAGCGCTTATACGCTCAAACGCTCACTCGCAACTCGATTTAACGCAACGCAATGCTTAACACACGAAACGAAAGTCGGAAACTAATAAAACGCAACTCGGCTGATCGAATGAACAACCGATCGAATGGACTGCCGTCCAGATGACCATCCGATCGGATGGCCATCCGACCGGCAAGCCATCCGATCGTGCACTCCTTTCTCCACCGACTTAAACCCTCTCACTCGCCTATAAATAGTACCCGTACACTCCCTTTCACTGATTTGACACCTCCATCCGACCACACGCACTCCAATCACTCTCAAGCACTTTTGATCGCGGTTCAAGGCTTTTTGGTAAGCTTTTCTCCTCAAATCTTGTACAACTTTCATCACTAATCACTTCTACATCATCTTCTCCATCAAAATCACACACAAACACTTACTTTTTATTACTTAATGATAACTACTTTAATGCTTCATAATGGTCACTTAAATGGCGAAAATCTCTGATCTAGGTCAAAGGTGTGCCACCAACATTGTGGCTTGGTAGTTACATGACATGGCTAGGCATTTACACCATAAATGTCAAGAATGCCACATCACCACCCGGGATAAGTATAAACACTCATCCTCACCAACAAAGAGATGTTAGATTGTCTTACTCAACTTTTGAGTACTCACATGGGAGCCATGTTGTGGGGAATAATTTCTTATCATTATTGTAGGGCTAACAGTGTTCTAGTTTTGCAAATTACACATCATTGTAACAGATTTTTCTTCACTAGATATCCATGGATCATCAATTCGGAGACCCGTGTGATGGATTTTGCTTGAGTATTGATGTCATACGTGGGAACGACATACATTCCTAATTACGAAATTCATCCAAGCATTATGGCCCACATTGAAACCAACCGTGGCCCACATTGAAACCAACCTTACCAATACTTGTCCTTATTTTTTAGTCACGTACATCCGTTTTAAAGTATTTTCCAATGAAAGAGAGGATGCACAAACCATGCTCGATATAATCAAGAATCTCCAATGAGAGTCCAGTTGATATAACACTAGAGGAATGCATGGCCTTCTACGATTAAGGCTTCTATACGTGAAAACACCATAGACCATCAAACTATTCAGGGACGGATCTACCTTGTTAGAAGGGGTAACCTCCGTTGCGCCTTGAAGCTCCTGCGATAGTGTAAATTTTGGAAAATTTAACTTTTTTCCGATTTCGTTACCCCTTTTTTTGAAACATTGCCTCTATAATGATTTTCTAGATTCGCCACTAACACTATTTGGTTTGTTTGTTCCCCGAACTTTGCACAAGGAAGAACTAGGGCGGAAGGAACTCATGAATACAGTTAATGCAATTAGGGAGTTGGGGCATACCAATACTAGCGTGTATTGAGTTTTGTACACGTATTTTCTAAATATTTTATATAGTAATGGAAATGTGTGGGCGAACCTATCCAAATTAAAAATTGGATCGCCCACCGGTAGTCTGGTCATGGTTTCATAGTCTTCGAGTGAAACATATTGGTAGTTTGGATGTCTTTTCTTACAAATTTATGAAGAACTTCATCTAGGATCCTCTCTATATAAAATAGCAGAGCAAGATCCATAACATTCGAAAGGCAGATGAACATTGTATCCTCTAATTGGATGAGGAAGTCCAGTGACTTGGTATCACTAACAAATCATTAGATCAATGAATAATATCATGTATTGAAAGCAAACATGACAACAATAGGTGAGTGCCCTACATGATATAATGGTAAATATATCTTAGTAGTATAACTCTATATAAGAGGACAACATTCAATTCTTCTCAACCATTTAATCTAACTCGTCTCACAAACAAACATCTCCTTAAACGTACATTTACTCTTATACCAGATGACAGTCACCGGAAAACCTCTCATGTGACGAGACTAAAACGACAAGAGTGATGTTCTATAGTAGTAATCTAGATATTAAGAAGTACTGCTCTTGTTTGGTGAACATAATCAAATTTAAATGATAGATGATATACTTGTTATATTCTACTAAAATGTATATAGTGTAACACTATAACAAGTTTATATTCACCAATAAGTTACTCAGTGGTTGAACTAGCCCAAAAAATTCAGAGGTATCCTAAATTTTTATTTATTTTTTGAGTAGGGGTATCGTTTGTATAAAAAGATAAAAAAAATTACACTACGTAGACGGAGTTGAAGAGTAATTTTACACTACGAAGATGGAGTTTAGAAGTAGCCTGGCTACCCCTCCTTTATACATTGCCTCCACCACTAAACTTACTTATGATTTCTTTGTCAAAAAAATAAAAGTAATATAATAACGTATCAATAGAAATTATAGAGACGACATAAACCATATTTTTGGTCTCCATTCATCATCATTTCAATAGCATATTAATCAAAAAGAGAATGCAAATGGTCCTACGAAGAATCATCCATGAATCTTCCTACTTTATTTCAATAGATCTAGTCGTTATTCTTTCTATTATCATGCTTTTATTTTTTGTACTTTTCTTTTTCTTAGAAATGCATGTCATATTCGGTGAGACTGACATTGATTGAATAGTTGATCTACTTTTTGTCAACGTTAAGGAATATGTAGTAGATTTATATTTATTAATGTCAAATGAAATATTGCTTATTAAGAGACAAATTGTAGAAAACAACCTTTATGTTTGTCTCAAACTGTATTTTATAGCTTTCACTATGAAATTGGCAAAAACCAAACTTTATGTTCATGTTTTATTACACCCTATAACCTTTAGCACTAACCACGTCAAAAATTCAGTTAACTGGACTCAAATGTCTTGCACGTGAGGGCATTTAAGTATTTTAATATATATCCCTTTTTAAACGAAAATTGTATTTATACCCTTCAAATTCACTGATAACAAAAAGGTTGAACAAATCAAGATGAGATCACATCTTTTCCAGCGAACCACCGGTTCACCATCTCAGGCAACTCCCTTAATCCTTCTTTCGTCCAATAGATGGACGCCAACTGGACCTGCAAGATATCCGGAGGACAGACCAACAACCATTGCCAGAATACGCCCAACTGGACAAATTGGGGCGCATCACGTCATCCACTACCCTGACAACAACAGAGGGGACAAAGACGATATTCCCCTTGGTCGGACAGCTGGCGCCCACTGGCTAGCTGGCAGGTCTCCTTCTTCTCCTTCATCCTTCAGCTATAAATAGAGGACTCCTCCTTCAGGTTTAAGGATTCTGCTCTCTCACTATTTTACTCTTAGCACACACTATTCTCCTCAGAACAGTACTTATTCTCATGCCAGAGGGTGGTCACAAAGAGAACCCCCCCTATTCCCCTCCTTGTGGTGAGTCACCGGTGTTATGTTTTCCAGGATTCCAGCTAACGGCAAGTGGAGGAAGATATTGAACCCTAATATAACGAGACAGTTCAGCTGGGATAACCTCGTGTTAACCAGTGTTTCATCACAGAGTTACATATAAAATGACCGAATTACCCTTCTTGTTAACAGAAAAATGGATGAAGTTAACCCAGTGGACTAAAATGGCAACGGTGAAACCTTTTTAGACCCACAGAAGAAAAATGAAATCTTTGGACTAAACTGATAAAATGGCCCAAACCACAGGGCCTTAAATGACATTTAACTCTTATATATATTACCAATATCAAAAGTCAAAACACTCACAAAAGTTACTATTTATAGCTTTGGATCAATCATATGTTGTCGTGTGACAACCAATTTTTTTTTTCTAATGCCCGGATAGTCCCTATGGTTTGCCTATTTTTCACTTTTAGTCCCCAACTTTCTAAAATTATAGCTATAGTCCCCAACTTTTGCAATTTCGTTCCCGGATAGTCTCTGGCACGGATGGGGGTTAGTTTTTGGTGTTAAGTGGATGTGAAATTACTAAAATGCCCTTGTTATTAAAAAAAACTAACTTAAATGTAAAACAACACACAATTTTCAACCCCTCATTTTACCAACAGAATAGAAGAACCTAACCCCCTCGACGGATACACATGGTGGCGCAATGCTCCGGTCAAGGTCATAATGTGTCGATACCAACGGTTATTCAGCCAACACACAAACGCCACCATGTTCTCCCTCCCGTCACCGTCGTCTCAAACTCTAATTCTCCGATCATTCCGAACACTCGTCTCACTCTCATCAAACCCTATCACTCTGTTCACACCACTACAACCACCAAAGTACACTGCATCACTCTTCAATCAAACCCTAATTCTACGCCGGTTCACACATTCGTCCAATTCGCCTCCGATTGCACCGCTGGTTTCGTGAATTCTTCGGTTTTAGCCCGAACGCTGTAATCAGTAAATGTATTTCGTCGGTTTCGTCATCCTCGTCTTGGGCTCCGTCGGTGGCGGATGCGGTGGAAGTGGATGAGAAAGGTGAGAAGTCCGGTGATGATGATGTTGTTGATGAGGATGTGAAGCCGTCTATTCCTGTTAGGGCTTATTTCTTCTCTACGAGGTATGATTGATTGTAAATTTTTGAATTGGATTGTTTTTTCATGTTTTGATATGCAAAATCTAGAGAGAGAGTTCGAAAAGTTGTCCAGTGTCATCCTTGTCGTTATCCACCGCCATCTCCAACAAGCAACCATCTATTGTTGTGTTGGGTTGCACGGTTTCAGCCCCTGGTTTATCTGGTGGTATGGTGGTGAAATGGGGAGATGGTGGTTGTTGGGATTGAACCCTATCAGATGAACAGATAATTAAAGCCAAAACCGGATCAGAGCAATGGATCCAGAATAAACAGATGTTATGTATACAAGTCTCTCCCCTTGAAAGTGGTTTCAACATCTGATGACCTCCAATCCACTGATCGTTACAACTGCTGACTTGCAACTGCTGATCAAGTCAAAGACTGATGAGGACTAAAGCCCTGCTGTTCAATCTATTGCTATGGGTCAAGCACTGCTGGATATATCAAGTATTGCTGGGTTCACATCAGTGGAAGGATTCAGCAGTAGTTTAGTTTGTTTTTATGTAATGTATTGTAATCAGTAGTTAGCATAAGCAGTGTTTGTATTAGATCATTTGTTAGAGTTTGTTAGGAGGTTAGATGTCACTTTCATGGTGACGTCAGCAAAGATGCCACAGTGGTTTGTCCGTGCCTATAAATAGAACAGTACCATGTACTGCTCTATCAGCTCTTCACCATCTTTCTTCCTGTACGAACAAATCACTGTGAGCTCAGGCTGAGGGGGAGTTTGTTACATGCATGCATTGTAATCGTTGATGAAATAAATTCAATCATTCGGTTCTTTGTCAAAAATGTGTGTTGAAAGCAATTCTCTTGTTTGATTGTGTGCAAAGTTTGTTTCCATTTACATTCCATTCACATTCCGCTGCATTACTTGTTCATTGTTCATCTTAATTCAAACACAAAACACAATCAATCCAAACTCAGATCCTAACAATTGGTATCAGAGCTCGGACAGTCAAATTTGATTTAACAATCATTTTGACATAAATAGTTCAGCTCACAATCGTTGATACTGATAGTTGTTTGTTTTGTTGAAAAACAGAGCAAGGTTTAATCACTATCAAAGTTGATTAATCAGTGCCTGTAAAACTACCAGGATGATGTCACAATCACAAGATGATAAGAATAACATCGGCTCACTTTTCAAACCACCCATGCTTAAACGTAATGAATACAACATCTGGGAGAGAAGGATGGGTAACATCCTGTAACACCTCGTAAATTCATGTCCAATATTATATCGACACGTGTCATGAGCGTTAAACGTGTAAATAATTAATTTAGAGGGACTAAAGTTGATAAACAAAGAAAGTATGTGTGTAAAAGGATTCAAAGTGTCAATAATGGATAAATATACCTTTCAACGATCCTACACGATGTTTATACCCTTAAACGAATGATTTATGGAGCATATGAAGCCGTTTGTGGAAGAAAGTGAGAGTTTACAAACCGCAAGGGTTAAAAGTGTCAACATGTATAATTTACACCTCTGAGTGACCTTTAGCGAACCCGAATCTTTGTAACGATTAATTATGCTCACTAGAATAAGTGATAAAAATTTCACAAGGTTTCGTTATCGTATGAGAAAGTTATGCTAACATTCGTATTTAAGGGGGTTAAAAGCGTCAACGTTGAAATTTAAGACTTTTCGGGTGATCATAAAACTAACCAAGGACTTAACAAAGTTTGGTTATGTCTTGGAGCCCTTAAAAGTCAATTTGGAGGGTTAAAAGTGCAATAAACGAAGTTAAAACCACTTTAAAAAGGACCAGGGACCTAAAGTGCAATTTTTGAAACATTTTTAACCTGTAGCCGGGAGCCATACCGGCCGCGTAAGTCCCTATGGACTCTTACGCGGCCCGCCTAAAACCGCCAGCGACAGAAAATGTTTGGCAGCTGCCAGTTCAGCCTGTTAACCGACTTTGGAGCCTTGTTTTGCATACCAGGGGCTGCCTCAATAGTATTACAAGCAATAGGGACACATGGGGCCATCATAAAACACCTGTAGACTTGCTTGGCATGATCTAGTGGCATCAAAAGTCCTATATAAGAACTTCAAAGTTGCAACATTGGGCACTTGCACTTGAAAACTTTCATAACTTCTTTTCTGGAGATTCCTGGAGCTCAAGGCCACTTCCTAGAGGTCATTAGTCGTGCATAGGACTTCAGTAAGTGTCCTTAACCTTTCTTAATTCAGTTTTAGTTAGTATAATGGCCTAAAGTCAAACCGTCGTAATTAAGGTTTGACTTAGTAATTAATCACAATTTTTCCAGTCAATTCTCGAATTAAAAGTAGCTTTGAGTTGGTAATTATATCGGTAATAAACCCTTAAAAGGGCACCCTCTGATTCCCACTATAACTAGGTCAATTGTCGGGTCAAAGTTAATTATAAAAAGTCAACAGAAAGCAATTTTTCAAATAAACACATAATTAACAATGTAGAAGCCATGCAACATGTTTTATAACTCATATAACTTGGTAATTAATGTAAGAACATGTCTAAACATGTTCAACCCGACAATTTTCAGTTTAAGCTCGGTTCGGAACCGAAAGTCGCAAAAGTAGACTTTTGCTTTGACTTCCGGTTCTGACCCAATGTAGCATGTCTTAGAATTGCCTTAGAGCTCTATTAGGACCAGGTTATAGATTAGTATAACCCTCTGAGGTTATACAACTTGGTTCATTAGTTATTCGATTCATGTGCATGTTTCCATTATATGCTTAAATGTTGACCATAATGCCCTTTTGACCTTAAAACGGGATTTTTGAAAACATGAGAGGACAAAAACCTTTATTACTAATTTATAAACTTGTCCTAAAAATTTGACATCAGTTTGAAGTCTAGATTAGGAGTTATGCTCAATAGCGTAATTAAGAAGCTTTTTATTAATTAAATGACGTAATTAGCATAAAGCCTATCTAAACCCAATTTTTGACACCAAACCTTTTACCCACTGATGTAAAATAATATTTTGGGATTTTTGAAGATTTTTATTTAATTTTAAGCTGAGCATAACATATGGTTCTAGCTTTGATTCGGTTATTGACGGTTTTGCCCTTTTGGCCTATAAAGTGAGTTTTACAAATCATTTTGATACCAAACCTTTTTCTACTGATATTATATGATAAATAAAATATTTTAAGCCTTCTGGAATAATAAAAATCTCAGCTTTTCTTATAAAATCCGGAAATCGCTTAAAATCGCCCTTTTTACGCGTTTTAAATGCATAGTATGTATTAAAACTATTTTTACCATATAAGGCTTGATACCTACTGATATTTTAAGTAAATTTTTATAATTAATCAGTAAGCAAAAGTTTTGAACTCAGAATTCTAATTTTGACCTTTAAAGCTTATGTGAAATTACCAAAATGCCCCTACGGTGCATAGTTTGGTTATAATTGATAAATTTCACATATATTCAATACCCTACTGTTATGACTTATAAAAATAATTATTTTTACTTATTATATCAGACCTGAAACTCAGATTTGTAATTAAACCCTTTATAACCTTTAAAATGACCAAAATACCCATACGGGGTATAATTTGAGTTTAAATCCATTTTGGGCATTATGGAAGGTATCTTACTGATATCACAACATATTTAGGGCATATTAACTTAGGAAACCTGTTCGTGACTCTTTTGGTTACCCGTTACGCATTATTCGCGTTCGGTGCGGTTTATGTAACTAGTTTGCATAAATTAGCCGAAATGGGTCAAACCTTATCGTTTTTATCTAAAATTCCAGAATGTGTTTAGTTTACCCATATTATACAAGTCTTCAAACTTTTAGGGTCTAAACCACACTCTAATCCGGTCTTCGCTTAATCGTGCGTTTGAACCGTACATCTTCCTTTAAAACTAACCGGTCTAAGTTTAGGCTTAATTAAAACCCGTTAGGAATCTAATAGGTTATTAAAACCTTAGTTCCAGATTAGGAGCCTGGTAAAAGCTACTTGCACTCGCTGTTTGTGATATATACTTGCTCAGGTAAATACTTTTAACTTATTTTCCCTATACGGGCTTGGGATACGGTATTATAATAATACCGCTTGGTCGGGTAGGTCACATTAAATCGGATTGTGATTAATAAAGTTACATAACCTCTTTTAATCTGTTTTGTTTGGTATATGGCTTTTGGGGGGTTAATGATCATGTCCCGGATATCCTTAGCATCATTCATTGAAATGGACACGACCTAAGCACGGGGTGTAGGCATACACCTGACAGTTGCATATGTAAAAACTGGTAATCCACTTAAAGGAATCAACCTTGTGGGCATTATACCTGTGGCGTGTCAGTTAATCTTGTCCGGCTCTTCTAACCGGCCCTGACGGACGGCAAACATATAAATCTGTATGCAAGATTATTTTAAATAATTGTCCCAAGTTATAAAAGATATTTTGTGCCTTGTGCATTCAAATCAATTTTTTTAAATGTTTTCAAAATGAGTCAGTTAATTGTATTTACCAAGGTAAACTGACGTATTTTCCAAAAAAGGCTAAGTGCAGGTACTAGACGAAATAGGCTGGCTACTCCTGGCATCATTAACCAAGTCTTGCAAGCTTTAGATGTTAAAGTCTGTTGAACAATAATCTTTTCATCTTTTGATCCGCCTGTGGATCCATTACAGTCCGTTTGTGATACTTTGATATTACTATTTTATTCGGTTTGTAATGTGATTCATCTTTTGCTTCCGCTGTGCATTTAAATTGTGTTGTTTGACTATGATGATATCAACTACGTCACGATACTCCCCACCGGTAATACGTGGAAATATCGTGGTGTGACAGGTTGGTATCAGAGCCAACGTGAGTGAATTAAACACTAGCCTTTTGTGTTTAATCTCAATGACACAGTATGCACATTCCTCGACTTTCGAGTCTAGACAAAGAACTTAGGACTAATCTAAATTTGTTTTATTTTAATTTTGTCCTTTATTTTTCTTTGTTGTGTCCTTATTTGTTTTGACAGGTTCAAAAAGATGCCACCTAGAATCCGAGGAAGAGGTAGACGCAAGGGGCCACTCGTCGCCCCCAATGATCATGAGGTCGGTCCTTCACACCGGCGAACACCATCAAATTCTTTAAGCAAAAGTCCTCAGGAAAACTGGAGGATCTCATTGGAACCTGCGAGGCGTTCAGTCTCGCTGAGCTCCTCACCTTCTTACCTAAATTCTTTCGGGCCTCAATCGGAGAACGAGCCCCACAACTCCCACCATTCTTATATACCCCTCCAAGGCCACAACTCACCCTTTAACGACCCAACACCGTACTTCTAAAGCCGGTTCAACCGGGTAAACTTAATTAATGAACCAATGGGTTATAACCCGTTGGGACCAGAGGACCATTTCTCCATGGATATGGACGAGGATCCGGAACCTGCCCGCCATCCGGAACGCCTACTCACCCCATCGAGATTTCAGATGGGTCACCCTTTCTTGGATCACCTTATAGTGGTCCCGACAGCTACGAGGTGAGGTTTAACCAAATCGACTGGGTGTTTACTCTCAGTTACCACAACTCACCGCAGCAGCAGCAGCAGGATCCCTTGGAGGATTTGCGCTTTGTAGCGGTTACTCCACCACCACCACCAGTGCAACAACAGCCTCCGGAGCCACCGAGGTGTAAGAGATCAACCGCACGGTTGTCCGTGCGAGGGGGAGTCCGCATCAGCACCCCTCAACCATCTAGTGGCAGTCATTATTCGCCACTATACGAAGACCCACAGATGGGTGGGCCTTCGAACCCTGTTTCTGAGGTGCAGTCTGCGTCGGTCGCACCGCCACCAGTGGGTTATAACAACCCAATTCCTATATACGCCGGTTCAGCGGCGTACAACCCATTTGAACAGCCGGCCCATACCAACTACAACTATGCTAATGTTGACCCATACCAGGCAGCATGGGACTACAATGCTCTCCATCCCGAGGGGCCCTATGGAGTCCCGTATCAGACTGGGTACCCACCGTATGGGTATCAACAACCGCCACCTTCTCAACCTCCACTGTATCAGCAGCCCCCGCAGCCGCCATTGATATCGCCACCGCAGCAGCAGGAGATTCTTCAAAGGTTGAGTCAGGTGGAGCAGGAGGTTCGGGAAGAGCGTAGGCAAAACCGGGGAATTCTAAAGGGTCTGACGAGCTTAATCAAGGGAAAGAGCAAAAAGGGTCATTAAATCCTTTATTTGTATATTGGTATTTCTTTAATGTTTAATCAGTCCCTGCGTGGACATCTGTTTCTGTAATCAGTCCCTGCGAGGACTTGTATTTCCTGTTAGCCCCTGCATGGGCATGTCTTTTCTGTTTAGCCCCTGCGTGGGCAAGTTATTTCAGTTAAAGTCCCGTTTAGGGCAAAATGTACTCCTTTTTAAATTTAATGGCATGTTATAATTTAAATTCCATTTTTATCATTATATGCATAAATGTAAAATGTGTGAAATAAATAAATAAATTCAAAATATGTCATTCCTTTTCACAAGGTCTGCCTTTAAATATTAAATAAGAATCTTAAAGGGTATAACCTAGCCTGCATGTCATTATAAGACCTGGCCCTGATGGTAAAACCTGTTTAAAAAGAGATTCAAATCCTTGTTAACATCTGAAAACATGTTAACATTCCTGGCTAATATGATTCGTAAAAATCACACGGGTCATCCTTATATTGGATTATTTCGATTCCTTCTTTATTATTTAAACATCCATTTGTGATGTAGGGCCTACAAGCCATAATCATTGTCATATAAGACAAAAGACAGATTGTAGTCTACGACTCCCTGTCAATAAAAGGTAATGAACTACGTTCAAACCTTAATACCTCGATTCCCTAAAATCATGGTTTATAAATTAAATTTGTCCCTGTGACTTGGCCTTTTGTGCTAATATTATATTTTAAAAATAACTAAGGATTACTATAATGAAAATCCTGAAAGAAATACTTAATAAATTAACCAATATGGTTCTTGATACCATGGTTAATAAGTTAATAAGATGACAAATCTATTATATACCTCTAAGAAACTACTGTCATCCTTTTTGTAGCAATCAAGCTACATGGCTGAGTCTGAAGAAGTCAACAGCATCCAAGGGAGAATCATGATACTACCAGGATCAATGTAACTGGTGCGGAACTTCAAGCATTGATTGATAATGTTGTTACCAAGGCCTTGGATAGGCAGTTTAATGAATCTAGTGGTACTCAAAGCAGGACCCTATCTGTACCCCACTCTAAACCTAAGACTCACTCTGAAGCTCATAGTAAGCCACCTCCTAAACCTAAGGGGTCAAAGAAAGATGATGACGACCATCACTCCTCAAATCAGCATAGTGTTCCATCGAAGAAGATTGAGCTCAAACAGGAACCACGTGGTAAGTCCTGTACATATAAGTATTTTGTCTCCTGCAAGCCTAGAGACTTCACAGGGGAGAAAGGAGCCATCGATTGTATGACTTGGCTCGATGAAATGGACACTGTGGTTGATATCAGCGGATGCGCTGATAAGGATGTTGTGAAGTATGTATCTCAGTCGTTTAAAGGAGAAGCGCTAGCATGGTGGAGGTCTCTGATTCAAGCTGCTGGAAAAGTCCATTTGTATAACATGTCTTGGGAGCAGTTTGTTGCTCTAATCAAAGAAAATTACTGTCCTCAACACGAAGTTGAGAAGATCGAGGCCGACTTCTTAACCTTAGTCATGAGGAACTTAGACTGCCAGACTTACCTCACCAGTTTCAATACCATGTCTTGTTTGGTTCCATACTTGGTTACGCCGGAACGAAAATGCATCGCCCGTTTTATTGGGGGTTTGGCCCCAGAAATCAAGGCCAGTGTAAAGGCATCCCGACCTGCTACTTTTCGGTCAGCAGCTGATTTGTCTTTATCCCTTACTTTAGATGCGATCAGGATGAGATCGCTTAAGAACTCTGAAGAAAGTAAGAGAAACCGTGAGGACGATAACTCACGACGGTCTGAGAAGAAGCATAAGGGTAACATGGACCACAAGAAGAAGTCTGGATCCAACAAAGGTAGCCAGCAAGCAGATGAAAAGCCAAAGTGCAAAACCTGCCAGAAACGCCACTTTGGAAAATGCAGGTTCGAATCCAAGTCTCAGTCAAAATCGTCTGCATGTGGGATATGCAAATCCAAGGAGCACAAGACATTAGACTGCAGGAAAATAAAGGATGCGACGTGCTATAACTGCAACGAAAAAGGGCACATAAAGACCAACTGCCCTAAATATGCCAAAAAGCCTGAAGAACCCAAAAAGACCAATGTCAGGGTCTTTCGAATGGATGCACGAGAAGCTGTTCAGGATGATAATGTGATAACAGGTACCTTCCTTATAAATGATGTCTATGCAAGGGTGTTATTTGATTCAGGTGCGGATAAGTCATTTGTAGAGAATAAGTTTGTAAGTTGTTAAATCTGCCTGTTAGAACCCTAAGCATAAAGTATGAGGTTGAATTAGCCGATGGTACCATAGAAACCGTATCAACCGTGTTAGATGGATGTTTCATATCCATTAGGAACCACTCTTTTCCACTATCCTTACTTCCTTTAAAGTTAGCTGGTTTCGACATAGTTATAGGCATGGACTGGTTATATCATAACCAAGCCCAGATAGTGTGTAATAAGAAACAAGTGGTGATCAAGACTCCTTATGGTGAGCCACTTACCATACAGGGAGATACTCAGTATGGATTGCCTAAGCAAGTGTCTATGCTTAAGGCATCAAGGTGCATGAAGAAGGGTTGTATCATCTACATGGCACAAATATCTATTGATGAGCCGAAACCTAAGATTGAAGACATCCCCGTCATTTCTGAATATTTGAAGTTTTCCCTGAAGAACTACCTGGTTTGCCACCAGATAGGCAAGTAGAATTCAGCATTGACATTATTCCTGGAGCAGCACCTATTGCAAGGGCACCTTACAGGTTAGCACCAACAGAGATGAAAGAGTTGAGGACTCAACTAGATGATTTGCTGACAAAGGGTTTTATACGCCCTAGCTCGTCTCCGTGGGGAGCACCAATACTGTTTGTAAAGAAGAAGGATGGATCGATGCGTCTATGCATCGATTATCGCGAGCTCAACAAGGTTACTATCAAGAATAGATATCCATTACCCAGGATCGACGATCTGTTCGATCAATTGCAAGGGGCGAGTTATTTCTCCAAAATCGATTTAAGGTCAGGCTACCATCAACTGAAGGTTAGAGATGAAGATGTGCACAAGACTGCATTTAGGACTTGCTATGGTCACTACGAGTTCCTAGTGATGCCTTTTGGGCTCACCAATGCACCAGCGGCATTCATGGACCTCATGAACCGCGTATGCAAGCCCTACTTGGATAAATTTGTCATCGTCTTCATTGATGACTTTCTTATTTACTCGAAGAACCAAGCTGACCATGAGAAACATCTTCGTTGTATTCTTAAACTTCTACATCATGAGAAGCTCTACGCCAAGTTTTCAAAATGTGAATTTTGGCTTCGCGAAGTCTAGTTTCTCGGACATGTAGTTAGTGAGCATGGTATCCAAGTGGATCCCGCTAAAGTTGAAGCTGTCATGAATTGGAAAGAGCCAAAGACGCCCACAGAAATTCGTAGCTTTTTGGGTTTGGCAGGATATTACAGGCGTTTTATTGAGAATTTCTCAAGGATTGCAGCACCCCTAACTTCATTGACTAGAAATAATATTAAGTTTGATTGGGGTCCTAAGCAACAAGAATCCTTCGATATTCTTAAACAGAAGTTAAGCAATGCTCTTGTGTTGACATTGCCTGAAAGGATTGAAGAATTTGTGGTTTACTGCGATGCATCACACACTGGCATGGGATGTGTACTGATGCAGAAAGGTAAAGTTATTGCATACGCTTCCCGACGATTAAAAGTACACGAGAAGAATTACACCACCCACGATTTGGAGTTGGGTGCCGTTGTGTTTGCACTAAAACTTTGGAGGCATTATTTATATGGTACCAAGTGTGTGATCTATTCTGACCACAAGAGCCTTCAGCATTTGTTCAATCAGAAGGATCTGAACATGAGGCAGCGTCGGTGGATGGAGACTTTAAATGATTATGATTGTGAAATCCGATACCATCCAGGCAAGGCGAATGTAGTCGCCGATGCTTTGAGTAGGAAGGAAAGGGTGAAGCCCATAAGGATCAATGCCAAGAGCATTGAATTGAGAAACAGTTTGAATGAAAGGTTGTTATCCGCTCAGAAGGAAACTGTATTAGAAGCTAACTACCCAAATGAAAAACTGGGAGTCACTGCAGAACAGTTATCATATGGCAAGGATGGAATCCTAAGATTGAATGGACGAATATGGGTTCCATTCTATGGAGGACTCAGGGAAGTGATCCTCCAAGAAGCCCACAGTTCTAAGTATTTCGTTCATCCTGGAAGTGACAAGATGTACCAGGATTTAAAGGCAAATTATTGGTGGATAGGCTTGAAGAAGTCTATAGCTACTTATGTAGCCAAATGTTTGACGTGCGTGCAAGTTAAAGCTGAACACCAGAAGCCGTCAGGTCTGCTACAACAGCCTGAACTTCCCACCTGGAAGTGGGAAATGGTGACTATGGATTTTATCACCAAGTTACCAAAGACAAAGCGAGGAAATGATACTATCTGGGTTATAGTGGATAGACTGACTAAGTCAGCCCACTTCCTACCTATTAAGGAAACACACAGCTCAGATAAATTAGCTCAGCTGTATGTGGATGAGATTGTATCTCTTCACAGAGTGCCAGTGTCTATCATCTCTGATAGGGATACGAGATATACGTCGCATTTCTGGAAAAGCTTTCAGCAATCCCTAGGCACTCGATTAAATTTTAGCACTGCATATCATCCTCAGACGGATGGTCAAAGTGAACGTACTATACAGACACTCGAGGATATGCTACGAGCTTGTGTTATTGATCTAGGTGGAAGTTGGGATGATCATCTTCCATTGATTGAATTCTCATACAACAATAGCTATCATTCCAGTATTCAAGCTGCACCTTTTGAAGCTTTGTATGGAAGAAAGTGCAGAACGCCCGTTTGTTGGGCAGAAGTTGGAGATGTCCAACTAACAGGACCTGATATAGTCCTGGAGACGACATATAAGATTGTACAGATACGTGATCATCTCAAAGCTGCCAGGGATAGGCAGAAAAGCTACGCAGATAAAAGGCGTAAACCTCTAAAGTTTGAGGTTGGAGACAAAGTGTTACTGAAGGTATCACCCTGGAAAGGGGTAATGCAATTTGGAAAGAAAGGCAAGTTAATCCCAAGGTATATAGGACCATTCGAGATCATCGAATGTGTCGGAACAGTGGCTTATAAGTTAAGTTTGCCTAAAGAGCTCAGTGGTATTCATAATGTATTCCACATCTGCAATCTGAAGAAATGTCTAACTGATGAATCACTAGTCATACCACATACATATGTGCACATAGACGAGAGCTTGAAATTTATGGAAAAACCTTTGTCGATCGAGGATCGACAGGTTAAGAAACTTCGAAAGAAGCATGTACCAATCGTAAAGGTTAAATGGGATGCCCGTAGAGGTCCCGAGTATACTTGGGAGGTAGAGTCCACAATGAAAGAGAAGTACCCTTATTTATTTCAGTAAATCTCGAGGTCGAGATTTCTTTTAAGGAGGTGAGGATGTAACACCTCGTAAATTCATGTCCAATATTATATCGACACGTGTCATGAGCTTTAAACGTGTAAAGAATTAATTTAAAGGGACTAAAGTTGACAAACAAAGAAAGTATGTGTGTAAAAGGATTCAAAGTGTCAACAATGGATAAATATACCTTTCAACGATCCTACACGATGTTTATACCCTTAAACGAATGATTTATGGAGCATATGAAGCCGTTTGTGGAAGAAAGTGAGAGTTTACAAACCGCAAGGGTTAAAAGTGTCAACATGTTTAATTTACACCTCTGAGTGACCTTTAGCGAACCCGAATCTTTGTAACGATTAATTATGCTCACTAGAATAAGTGATAAAAATTTCAGAAGGTTTCGTTATCGTATGAGAAAGTTATGCTAACATTCGTATTTAAGGGGGTTAAAAGCGTCAACGTTGAAATTTAAGACTTTTCGGGTGATCATAAAACTAACCAAGGACTTAACAAAGTTTCGTTATGTCTTGGAGCCCTTAAAAGTCAATTTGGAGGGTCAAAAGTGCAATAAACGAAGTTAAAACCACTTTAAAAAGGACCAGGGACCTAAAGTGCAATTTCTGAAACATTTTTAACCTGTAGCCGGGAGCCATACCGGCCGCGTAACTCCCTATGGACTCTTACGCGGCCTGCCTAAAACCGCCAGTGATAGAAAATGTTTGGCAGCTGCCAGTTCAGCCTGTTAACCGACTTTGGAGCCTTGTTTTGCATACCAGGGGCTGCCTCAATAGTATTACATGCAATAGGGACACATGGGGCCATCATAAAACACCTGTAGACTTGCTTGGCATGATCTAGTGGCATCAAAAGTCCTATATAAGAACTTCAAAGTTGCAACATTGGGCACTTGCACTTGAAAACTTTCATAACTTCTTTTCTGGAGATTCCTGGAGCTCAAGGCCACTTCCTAGAGGTCATTAGTCGTGCATAGGACTTCAGTAAGTGTCCTTAACCTTTCTTAATTCAGTTTTAGTTAGTATAATGGCCTAAAGTCAAACCGTCGTAATTAAGGTTTGACTTAGTAATTAATCACAATTTTTCCAGTCAATTCTCGAATTAATAGTAGCTTTGAGTTGGTAATTATATGGGTAATAAACCCTTAAAAGGGCACCATCTGATTCCCACTCTAACTAGGTCAATTGTCGGGTCAAAGTTAATTATAAAAAGTCAACAGAAAGCAATTTTTCAAATAAACACATAATTAACAATGCAGAAGCCATGCAACCTGTTTTATCACTCATATAACTTGGTAATTAATGTAAGAACATGTCTAAACATGTTCAACCCGACAATTTTCAGTTTAAGCTCGGTTCGGAACCGAAAGTCGCAAAAGTAGACTTTTGCTTTGACTTTCAGTTCTGACCCAATGTAGCGTGTCTTAGAATTGCCTTAGAGCTCTATTAGGACCAGGTTATAGATTAGTATAACCCTCTGAGGTTATACAACTTGGTTCATTAGTTATTCGATTCATGTGCATGTTTCTATTATATGCCTAAATGTTGACCATAATGCCCTTTTGACCTTAAAACGAGATTTTTGAAAAATTGAGAGGACAAAAACCTTTATTACTGATTTATAAACTTGTCCTAAAAATTTGACATCAGTTTGAAGTCTAGATTAGGAGTTATGCTCAATAGCGTAATTAAGAAGCTTTTTATTAATTAAATGGCGTAATTAGCATAAAGCCTATCTAAACCCAATTTTTGACACCAAACCTTTTACCCACTGATGTAAAATAATATTTTGGGATTTTTGAAGATTTTTATTTAATTTTAAGCTGAGCATAACATATGGTTCTAGCTTTGATTCGGTTATTGACGGTTTTGCCCTTTTGGCCTATAAAGTGAGTTTTACAAATCATTTTGATACCAAACCTTTTTCTACTGATCTTATATGATAAATAAAATATTTTAAGCCTTCTGGAATAATAAAAATATCAGCTTTTCTTGTAAAATCCTGAAATCGCTTAAAATCGCCCTTTTTACGCGTTTTAAATGCATAGTGTGTATTAAAACTATTTTTACCATATAAGGCTTGATACCTACTGATATTTGAAGTAAATGTTTATAATTAAACAGTAAGCAAAAGTTTTGAACTCAGAATTCTAATTTTGACCTTTAAAGCTTATGTGAAATTACCAAAATGCCCCTACGGTGCATAGTTTGGTTATAATAGAAAATTTTCACATATATTCAATACCCTACTGTTATGACTTATAAAAATAATTATTTTTACTGATTATATCAGACCTGAAACTCAGATTTGTAATTAAACCCTTTATAACCTTTAAAATGACCAAAATACCCCTACGGGACATAATTTGAGTTTAAATCCATTTTGAGCATTATGGAAGGTATCTTACTGATATCACAACATATTTAAGGCATATTAACTTAGGAAACCTGTTCGTGACTCTTTTGGTTACCCGTTACGCAATATTCGCGTTCGGTGCGGTTTATGTAACTAGTTTGCATAAATTAGCCGAAACGGGTCAAACATTATCGTTTTTATCTCAAATTCTAGAATGTGTTTAGTTTACCCATATTATACAAGTCTTCAAACTTGTCAGGTCTAAACCACACTCTAATCCGGTCTTCGCTTAATCGTGTGTTTGAACCGTATATCTTCCTTTAAAACTAACCGGTCTAAGTTTAGGCTTAATTAAAACCTGTTAGGAATCTAATAGGTTATTAAAACCTTCATTCCAGATTAGGAGCCCGGTAAAAGCTACTTACACTCGCTGTTTGTGATATATACTTGCTCAGGTAAATACTTTTAACTTATTTTTCCTATACGGGCTTGGGATACGGTATTATAATACTACCGCTTGGTCGGGTATGTGACATTAAATTGGATTGTGATTAATAAAGTTACATAACCTGTTTTAATCTGTTTTGTTTGGTATATGGCTTTTGGGGGGTTAATGACCATGTCCCGGATATCCTTGGCATCATTCATTGAAATGGCCACGACCTAAGCACGGGGTGTAGGCATACACCTGACAGTTGCATATGTAAAAACTGGTAATCCACTTAAAGGAATTAACCTTGTGGGCATTATACCTGTGGCGTGTCAGTTAATCTTGTCCGGCTCTTCTAACCGGCCCTGACGGACGGCAAACATATAAATATGTATACAAGATTATTTTAAATAATTGTCCCAAGTTATAAAAGATATTTTGTGCCTTGTGCATTCAAATCAATTTTTTTAAATGTTTTCAAAATGAGTCAGTTAATTGTATTTACCAGTGTAAACTGGCGTATTTTCCAAAAAAGGCTAAGTGCAGGTACTAGACGAAATAGGCTGGCTACTCTTTGCATCATTAACCAAGTCTTGCAAGCTTTAGATGTTAAAGTCTGTTGAACAATAATCTTTTCATCTTTTGATACGCCTGTGGATCCATCACAGTCCGTTTGTGATACTTTGATATTACTATTTTATTTAGTTTGTAATGTGATTCATCTTTTGCTTCCGCTGTGCATTTAAATTGTGTTGTTTGACTATGATGATATCAACTACGTCACGATACTCCCAACCCGGCCCACCGGTAATACATGGAAATATCGGGGGTGTGACACATCCTTACTCAACAGAATACTGGATGTTGGAGATCTGTTGTTTTTGGACCACGTGTTCCCATGGTGCCAAGTGCTGAGGATACAAAGAAGTTCGAACCTAAAAAACCTGAAAATGACACTGAAACAGATTTCTAAAAGTTCGAACTCGATGCCAAAGCATTTAGCATCATTGCATCTGCATTACCCAATGAAATTTATGTTGGGCTGTTACACTGTAACAGTGCCAAGGAATTATGTGATGCACTTAAGGAACAATTTGGGGGAACTGAAGAAGTTATTGAAAATAATAGGGAAATTCTGAATCAGCAGTATGAAACCTTTTGTCACATCAAGGGTGAATCATTGACTCAACAGTTTGAGCGATTTAGTTGTCTCATTAGTGAGCTAAGACTTGTTAAAGTTACATTTCCTAATTCAACACAAAATAGCAGGTTTCTTAGATCACTACCTGAAAAATGGGATACAATTGCTTTTGTAACAAGAAATTATGTTGAGTTCAAAGATCTGAACCTGACCCAACTTCATGGTAGACTCCTGACCTATGAAAGGGAGTTAAACGAGAAAAAGAATTTGCAAGAGTCTGGTAAAGTTGCTGATGATTATTCATTTGGCAGCACAGCTCTTTTTAGTCAGGAAGAATCTGGTTGCAGTAGTAAGGATCAGAGTTATGATCATTTTATTGATATAACTGCTGGTGGAAACTTTAACAACTCTGATTCTCACTCTGCAAATTATGCTTTTGCTGCAAATTGTGAAAACCATATGTCAGATAACTTGAGCTTTGAACTAAATGACTTATAGCACTTTGATCCAACTGATCTTGAAGAAATGGACATTTTGCATCAATTGGCATTGCTTAGTGTAAGAACAAGCAAATTTTACAAAAGGACAGGGAGAAAATTCCCAGGGTTACATGGGAATTTAAAAGTGGGGTTGGATAAATCAAAAATCATGTGCTACAAGTGCAATAGGCTAGGACACTTTGCTAGGGAATGTAGGAGTCAAACCACTGGTCCAATTGTTACTCATCCCAGCTCAAACCCTAGGCCACAAAATCAAAGCACTGTGCACTATTCCCATTATACCCCTGCTGCCCATGTAAACACTGCTCATTATGCAAACCCTGTTCCTGTGCATTATGTTCAAACCACTGTCCCTCAAATTCAGTATGTTCAAGCTCCTGTACCTCAGGTTCAAGTGCAACCAGTTGCACCACAACAAGCTGCACCACCAGCAGTGGTTCAACCAGATCAGCAAAGCTTTTTCACCCAAGGCTTTGTTGACTGGAGCAGCTTACCTGAAGAACTAGGGGATGAAAATTTTGCACTCTATGCTACTAATGATGCTTCTAATGATGAGTTCTGTCTTATGGCCTTAGAATCAATACCAGAAGAGCTGGATGCTAAAAAGGGGCAAACAAGTGCTGAAACAGTGGATGAAGTTGTTGAGGCAGTGGTTACTGCTGTTGCTGGTGAACTACTGCTGGGAGAAAATTCAGAAACCCTGATTGAACCATTGGTTGACCCCTGGTCCAAAGAAGAAGAAAAGGAAGAGAAGGAAGAAGATGAGAAAGAAGAAAGAGCTGATGAAGAAAATGATCATCAATGTGACTGTGCCATAATGGTTGCAGCTAAGGTATCATCTCAGGTTCTTGAAAATCTATGTTCAGACAAGTGCATTATAGCATTTGCTAACATTAAAGAGGTGAATGAAAACCTTAGGGATAGAGTGTTGAATGATGAGGTCAAATTTGAAAAGTCTTTAAAAGAACTTAAAAACAAATTGGCTGAAAAAGACAAAGAAATCTGCAGCTTAAAAGAAAAGCAAAGCATAACCAAGAACCAACTCCAAACTATGGTAGAAAAATATCAAGTTTGCAAAAAGGAATTGGAATCCACCCAAATCACTTGTGAAAGATGGGTGGAATCTTGCAAAGGTTATGAGGTCATGTTAGAAAAACAACTTGAAAGCAATGTAAAATTTGGCATAGGCTTTAGAAAATATGATGAAATTGAAAACACTGCTGCTAAAGAAGTTGGTTCAGTTGAAATAACACCAACAAACAAGAATGGCCAAGAAGTTAAGATAACTGACAAACTTGGTAACAAAATCACTCTGGAAAAATCTGTGGGATCCTCAACTTTTGAGGAAATTGAGAAATACCAATTTAAACCCACATGGTCAGATGAGTGTGACATTCTTGAGAATTTTAAACCAATGGACTTCACAACCACTGATGGTGTAAAAGCTCCTAAAGCAAAGGTCATTCCTATCAAATACATCACAACAATGGTTCAAAACTTTGTTGCTAAGGAGTCTGAGAAAAGGAAGAAAAGAGAAAAGATCAAAAACTTGTTTTGTGATTTTTGTGAAAAGAAGAATCATCTAACAAAAGTCTGTTTTCATCTAAAAGCATATGATCTAAACAAAACAAGTGTCATTATACCTGCTGAGAGCTGCACCATCTGTGGTAAAACAAACCACAAAACTCAAGAATGTGTGTATCTCAAAAACTTTGATGTAAAAAAGAATGAGTACACTGCAAAAACATCCTTAAGTTCATCAACATCATCTGTCAAGTTCACCAAGAACCAACCACTGTTTATGCCAATCCAAACAGCTGTTACAAAACAGCTAAACCAAACATCTGTCAAAAGAGATGTTCAGGTGACTGATGCACCCCCTCCCAATCAATTCAGAAGAGGTAAGGGACAACCATCATACCAAAGGATCCCACATGTTTATGAGACTTACAGAAGGCCTTCTAAACCAAGAGTGAACAGGCATCCTTTTGGTTACCAGCAGATCATTGGGCAAGACCCCCAACAGTGGTTAGAGAAAAACAGTCCCAAAACTGTCCAAACCCCTGACCTAACCACTGTCCATCCACCTGAATTCATCCCAGACACTGTTAAGACCCCATCCAAAGCCTTATTGGCTTTGGAGACCCTAATGAACTAATCCTTTTACTTCATGTGCAGGGAGCTTCTGCATGCTTAGATAGCCTTTGGTATGTAGATAGTGGAGGCTCCAGGCACATGACAGGATGTAAAGCCCTACTCAAAGATTTCAAAATCCATGGAGGGGGTGATATATCCTTTGGTAATAATAGTAAAGGGAAAGTTCTGGGGTCTGGTACAGTACAATCTGGCAATGTAAAATTTGAAAATGTCAATCTAATAGACAATCTAAATTCAACCTCCTAAGTGTTTCATAAATGAGTGATAAGGGTTATGGCTCATTCTTCACAAAGGATTGTTGTAGGATTGTTGGACCAGAAATGGTTGAAAAGATTGAAGTAATAATAAAAACTGGAAAAACCAAACTTGTTGCTCAAAGAAGTGGCAATGTTTATGTAGTTGATATGTCAAAAGAGAGCCCCAGAACTTATGCCTGTCTGTTCTCAGCTGCATCAAACAAAGAAACAGAATTATGGCACAGAAGATTGGGGCACACAAATCGCAAGACAATCACTGCCATTTCAAAACAGGGGTTAGTAAGAGGTTTACCTCAAAAACTGTTCACCTGTCCTGAGCATTGTGTTTCCTGCCTAAAAAGAAAACAACATAAAAGCTCATACAAATCAATTGATGAGTCTAAAACAACCAAATGTTTGCAAATGCTTCATATGGATCTGTTTGGCCCAGTTAAAGTCATGAGTCTTAAGAAAAAGAGGTATTATTTGGTTATTGTTGATGACTTTTCTAGGTTTACATGGACTTACTTTTTACACTCAAAAGATGAGACTGCAGGCATTCTGCAAGACTTTGTGAAACAGGTTGAAAAGCAGTTTGACTTGCCGGTAAAAATCTTCAGAGGTGATAATGGCACAGAGTTCAGGAACAAGGAGTTAGATGATTTCTGTGTGTCAAAAGGAATTGTGAGGCAATACAACATTCCAAGAACACCAGAACAAAATGGGGTTGTTGAAAGAAAGAACAGGACCTTGATTGAGGCTGCCAGAACCATGCTTGCTGATTCAGGTTTGCCATTAACTTTTTGGGCAGAGGCAGTAAACACTGCTTGCTATGTCCAAAACAGAGTTTTAATCAACCCCGGGCATCAAAAGACTTCCTATGAACTGCTGTATAAAATAAAGCCATTGATTTCATATTTCAAAGTTTTTGGCTGCCCATGCTTCATTTTAAACTTAAAAGACTCTATTTCTAAGTTTGCAGCCAAAATTGATTGTGGTTATCATCTGGGATACTCAACCACTGCTAAGGCCTACAAAGTGTTTAACACAAGGACCAAAACAATGGAAGAGACTTTGAATGTAAAGTTCAATGAACTTTCATCAATGAAAATCCCAGCAAATCCTGCAGAATTGTTTGATCTTGATAAATTTACTTTTGAAAATACTGCTGTCAAGACTAACAATGCAGGTCCATCAAAGGATTCATCATCAGACTATGGGTATGAAGTCATCATTCCTCAACAAAAGTCTGTCTCAATGGGAAGAGCAGCAGATGTTCAAAACAGCTGTCAAAGCTCAACCACTGCTACCTCAACAGTTGTTGATCAAAGTAGCCCTTTAACCCCTGCTCCCACATCATCAAACACTGTTGATAGTCCTCCATCAGTGGATAAAAGTTAGCATGTTTTCACACCAGTTCCACCAATTCCTCCACCTCCATTTGAAGCCACTGCTGGATCATCAAAGTCACCAGCAGTGGTTAGCTCAGATGATTCACATCTGCAGCCTTCACCATTAAATGCCATTGTACCATACCAAGGAGATCTTATCTTCTTGAAATCTCATCCACCTGACCAAATCATTGGCAACATCAATGAAGGGGTGCTCACAAGAAGTCAATCCCAAAACATTTGTCTTTTTGCTGGTTTCCTATCTCTCCATCAGCCAGTCAAGTACCAAGAGGCACTGAAAGACAACAGCTGGGTAGAAGCCATGCAAGAGGAGCTCCAACAGTTTAGAAGACAACAAGTTTGGGAGCTTGTTCCATTGCCAGAGGGTGTAAGTCCTATTGGCACAAAATGGGTCTTCAAAAATAAAACTGATGAAAGGGGCATTGTTGTCAAGAATAAAGCTAGGCTTGTGGTTCAAGGGTTCAGACCAAGAAGAGGGCATTGACTATGATGAAACATTTGCCCCTATAGCAAGACTTGAAGCTATCAGATTATTTCTGGCCTTTGCTATCAACCACAAAATCAAGGTGTATCAAATGGACATTAAATGTGCATTCCTCTATCGTAAGATTCAAGAAGAGGTTTATGTTTGTCAACCTCCAGGCTTTGAGGATCCATTTAATCCAAATCATGTCTACAAGCTAAATAAAGCTTTGTATGGCCTGAAACAAGCACCAAGGGCCTGGTATGAAACTCTTTCCACTTTCCTACTATCCATTGGTTTCACAAGAGGTAAAATAGATAGAACATTGTTTTTAAAATGGAGAGGAAAGGATTTGATGATTGTCCAGATTTATGTGGATGACATCATCTTTGGAAGCACATGTAATAAAATGTGTGAAGAGTTTAGGCAACTCAAGACAGCTGAGTTTGAAATGAGTGCAATGGGTGAACTCCAGTGCTTTCTTGGTCTCCAAGTAAGGCAACTTCAAAATGGCACTTTTATCCATCAAGGCAAATATGCCAAAGAACTGTTGAAGAAATTTGAGATGGATGATTGTAAGCCATGCAGTACACCCATTGCAACCAATAAAATAGTCATGTCTGATGAGAAGGATGAGTTGGTTGATCAAACTTTATATAGAAGCATGATTGGGTCTTTATTGTATCTAACTGTATCTAGGCCAGACATCATGTTTGCAACATGTGTTTGTGCAAGATCCCAATCAGCCCCTAGAAAGTCAAACCTTATTGCTGTAAAAAGGATACTCAGATACCTAAAAGGTGCTCCCACACTTGGTATCTGGTATCCAGCTGATGGTAAAATTGAGCTTTCAGGTTTCTCAGATAGTGACTTTGCTGGATGTGACAAGACAAGGAAGTCCACTTCAGGAGGGTGCCAATTCCTAGGCAATTGCTTAGTGTCTTGGCAAAGCAAAAAGCAAACAGCTATTTCCACATCCACTGCTGAGGCAGAGTATATAGCTGCTGCAAGCTGTACAGCCCAACTGCTTTTGCTTCAAAATCAATTGTTGGATTTTGGTATTACTGCCTTAAAGACACCTCTCATGTTGGACAGTCAGGTAGCAGAAAATATCATCAAAAATCCAGTCTCCCATTCAACCACCAAGCACATAGATACCAGACATCATTTTATGAGGGATTGCTATGAAAAAGGTTTGATTTCTCTGCACCACGTTCCAACTAAAGATCAGCTGGCATATGTGCTAACCAAAGCATTAGACACATCCACCTTTGAAAGCTTGATCTCTAGGATTGGCATGTTAAACATGGAATAACAGGAAAAATCCTGTTTTTCTATGAATAAAAGCATTAAGATGTTTTCAGAAAATCAAAAATCCATCCTTAAAAATAGCTAAAAATGAATTTTTCATTAAATCCTTAAAAGTCTACCATAACCACTGTTTTGTTCAAAAGTCTGTTCTACTTAAAAGTCTGTCTACTGCTGAAAGTCAACCCCTGTTCTCTCATTTCCTTGATAAGCACTGTTGTTCAAAATCAGTGTTTTTATCCACTGATAGTAAAAATCACCCACTACCTTCATTTGTTACCGTTACAACCACTGATCTTATTCCATCAGTGGTTTTCATAAAAACACTTGTCCTTCATTTCATCGGGGGTTGGCACGTGGACAGTACATAGTGGTCAGATCTTTTGTAACCACTGCCACGTCAGCATTCACTTTTTTCTTTATAAAACCCTCTTCAAAACTCAAACAGGGTTTTACTGTCGAATCGAATTCACAAAAATTCCTTTCTCAAAGCAGTTTCCATCTCCTTCTCTTAAATCCTTCATCGATCTTCTTCTCCAAAATGACAAAATCAAAGTCATCTGCGAAATCCACTTCAAAATCACCTCCTTAAAAGGCCACTCAAATGGCTACTACACCCATCGAAATACCATACAAAGCTCCTCACAATTATCTGGGTCTCCTTACAAAACCCGACACCACCGATACCTTCGATTCCATCATTGACACTATGCCTGCATCAAAGTACAAAACTTTGTTAACAGCAGATGCTCCAATTTACCTGAAAACCCAGAGAGAGTTTTGGAAAAATGTTACTCTTGAAAAACAAGGAGAAGACGTCATCGCCATTAACTCTTCTCTAATGGGTAAAGTAGTCAAAATCACACCACAATCCATCTCGGAAGTCTTTGAACTCGATGATCAGCAAGGTAAAACTTCTTTTCCCAAAAACGAGTTAAAAACTGATTTCCTTGAAAGGGGGTATGCAGATACAATAAAAAAGGATACCTTACATGTTAGTGCACTGAATGTCTGTTGACTACGTCTTAATCGAGTCTTAGGTCTAGATAGGTTAGATTCGAGTTTGGAATTGAAAAAAGTGGATTTATGTTGTAATTCCGCTCGAAATGACATTTGTGTTATTTCAAGCTAAATCAGGATACTAGGTGTTGGGATTGAACCCTACCAGAGGAACAGATAATTAAAGCCAAAACTGGGTCAGAGCAGTGGATCCAGAATAAGCAGATGTTACATACAAGTCTCTCCCCTTGAAAGTGGTTTCAACATCTGCTGACCTCCTATCTACTGATCGTACAAGCCACTGACCGTCAAATCTGATGCTCTTGTAAAGACTGATAGAAGACTAAAAGCTCTGCTGCTCAATCTACTGTCTTGAGTCAAGTACTGCTGATCCGAACAAGCACTGCTGGGTTCACAGCAGTGGAAGGATGCAGCAACTGTTTAAGTGTCTTTTATGTAATGTAATGAAATGTAATAGCAGTAGTTAGTATAGCAGTGTTTGTATAGATCAGAGGTTAGAGTTTGTTAGGAGGTTAGATGTCACTTTCATGGTGACGTCAGCTTAGATGCTCAGTGGTTTGTTAGTGCCTATAAATAGAACAGTGCTCTGTACTGTTCTATTAGCTCTTTGCAAACTTGTTTTCCTGCACGAACAAACGCTGAGCTCTGGCTGAGGGGGAGTTTGTCTTCAAGCATTATCTTGTAATCGTTGTTGAAATTAAATTCAATAATTCGGTTTCTTGTTGAAAATGTCTTGATCAAAGCAATACTCTCGTTTGATTGTATGCAAAGTTTGTTTCCATATTAATTCCGCTGCACAACTCATCCATTTCCATTTTAATTCAAATAGAAAATACAATCAAAACCAAACTCAGATCCAACAATTGGTATCAGAGCCTGGACAGTCAAATTTGATTTAACAATCATTTTGACATAAATAGTTCAGCTCAAAATCGTTGATATCGATAGTTTGTTCGTTGTGTTGAAAAACAGAGCAAGGTTTAATCACCATTAAAGTTGGTTAATCAGTGTCTGTAAAACAACCAGGATGACGTCATAATCTCAAGATGATAAGAATAACATTGGCTCGCTTTTTAAACCACCCATGCTTAAAAGAAATGAATACAACATCTGGGAGCGAAGGATGGGTCACATCCTTGTTCAACAGAACACTGGATGTTGGAGGTCTGTTGTTTTTGGTCCCCATGTTCCTACAGTGCCAAGTGCCGAGGATCCAAAGAAGTTCATACCAAAACCTTATGAAAACTATACTGAAACTGATTTTCAAATATTCGAACTGGATGCCAAAGCATTTAGCATCATAGCATCTGCATTACCAAATGAGATCTATGCTGGACTGTTACATTGCAACAGCGCCAAAGAGTTATGGGATGCTTTGAAGGAACAGTTTGGGGGTACCGAAGAAGTTATTGAAAACAATAGGGAAATTCTGAATCAGCAGTATGAAACCTTCTGTCACATTAAGGGTGAATCATTGACCCAACAATTTGAACGGTTCAGTTGTCTCATCAGTGAGTTAAGGCTTGTTAAGGTTGAATTTCCAAAATCAACCCAAAATAGCAGGTTTCTTAGGTCGCTACCTGATAAATGGGACACAATTGCATTTGTGACTAGAAACTCTGTTAAGTTCAAAGATCTGACCCTGACCCAACTTCATGGTAGACTCCTGACTTATGAAAGGGAGTTGAACCAGAAAAAGAAGTTGCAAGAGTCTGGAAAAGCCACTGATGATTACTCATTCGGTAGCACAACTCTTCTGGGTCAGGAAGAATCTGGTGGCAGTAGTAAGGAACAGGGTTATGATCATTTCATTGATATAACAGCTGGTGGTAACTTTACCAACCCTGACTCTCACTCTGTAAACTATGCTTTCACTGCAAACACTGAAAACCAGATGTCAGATAATCTGTGCTTTGAACTCAATGATTTACAACATTTTGATCCCACCGACTTAGAGGAAATGGACATCCTGCACCAATTGGCTTTGCTTAGTGTTAGAACTAGCAAATTCTACAAAAGAACAGGGCAAAAATTCCCAGGTTTACATGGGAATCTAAGGGTTGGGTTGGATAAATCGAAAATCAAGTGTTACAAGTGTAATAGGTTGGGACATTTCGCTAGGGAATGTAGGAGTCAATCTACTGGTCCTATAATCACTCATCCTAGCTCAAATCCTAGACCTCAAAATCAAGGCACTGTGCACTATGCCCAATATACCCCAACAGCTCATGTTAATGCTGCACATTATGTTGCTGCCCCTGTGCCAGTGCACTATGTCCAAACTACTGTTCCCCAAATTCAGTACGTGCAAACCCCTGTCCCCCAGGCACAGGTGCAAACTGCTGCACCTCAAACTACTGCTCCAGCAGTGGTACAACCAGATCAGCAAAGTTTTTTCACTCAAGGCTTTGTTGACTGGAGCAGCATGCCTGATGAGCTTAGTGATGAAAATTTTGCACTCTATGCTTCTAATGAACCTTCTAATGATGAATTTTGTTTGATGGCATTAGAGTCAATACCAGAGGGGATTGAAACTGAAGGTCAACAACTAAGTGATGAAACAGTGGATGAAGTGACTGAAGCAGTTGTTAATGCAGTTGCTGGTGAATTGCTGCTGGGAGAAAATTCAGAAACCCTGATTGAACCATTGACAGACCCATGGTCCAAAGAGGACAAAGAAGAAGAGAAAATTGAGAAAGCAGGTGAGAAAGAAGAAAGAGCTGATGATGAAGAAAATCATCAATGTAATTGTGCAATGATGGCTGCTGCCAAGGTATCACCTCAAGTTCTTGAAAAACTGTGTTCTGACAATTGCATTATTGCTTTTGCTAACATCAAAGAGGTAAATGAAAACCTTCGGAATAAAATTTTAACTGATGAAGTCAAATTTGAAAAGTCTTTAAAAGAACTTAAAAACAAATTGACTGAAAAGGAAAAAGAGATCAGCAGTCTGAAAGAAGATCAAAGCATAACCAAAACTCAACTCCAAACTATGGTAGAAAAATACCAAGTTTGCAAAAAGGAGTTGGAGTCCACCCAAATCACCTGTGAAAGATGGGTGGAATCATGCAAAGGGTATGAGGTTATGCTTGAAAAACAGATAAAAAGCAATGTGAAATTTGGGGTTGGTTATAGAAAACATGATGATGAAAACACTGCTTTTGGAAAATCTGTTCAAACCACTGATGTAACCACTGAGTTCATACCCACAAACAAGAATGGCCAAGAAGTGAAAATCACTAACAAACTTGGTAACAAAATCACACTTGACAGACCAATGGGATCCTCTACTTTTGAGGAACTTGAAGATTATCAGTTTAAACCAAAATGGTCTGATGAGTGTGATATTCTTGAAAATTTCAAGCCAATGGACTTTACATCAACTGATGGTGTTAAAGCTCCAAAAGCTAAAGTCATTCCTCTCAAGGACATCCCAACAGAGGTTAAAACCTCTGCTGCAAAGGAGTCCGAAAAGAGAAAGAAGAAAGAAAAAATTGATAACTTGTTTTGTGAATTATGTGAGAAAAGGAATCATCTAACAAAAGACTGTTTCCACTTAAAAGCTTATGATTTGAAGAGAACAAGTGTCATTGTTTCAGCTGAAAGCTGCATTGTGTGTGGTAAAATAAACCACAAAACTCAAGCATGTGTGTATCTCAAAAACTTTGATGTGAAAAAGAATGAGTACATTGCTAAAACATCCTTGAGTTCATCAGCATCATCTGTCAAATTCACCAAGAAACAACCACTGTTTGTGCCAGTTCAAACAGCTGTCACAAAACAGCTGAACCAAACATCTGTCAAAAGAGATGTTCAGGTTACTGATGCACCCCCTGCCAATCAGTTCAGAAAAGGCAAGGAAAAACAGTCCTACCAAAGGATTCCACACGTTTATGAGGCCTACAAAAGGCCCTCTAAACCTAAAGTGAATAGGCATCCTTTTGGTTACCAATAGGTGATTGGTCAAGACCCCCAACAGTGGTTAGCAAGAAACAGTACTAAAACTGTCCAAACCCCTGACCTAACCACTGTCCATCAATCTGTATCCATCCCAGACACTGTTGAGACCCCATCCAAAGCCCTGTTGGCTTTGGAGACCCTAATGAACTAATCCTTTTACTTCATGTGCAGGGAGCTTCTGCATGCTTTGATAGTCTTTGGTATGTAGACAGTGGAGGCTCCAGGCACATGACAGGATGTAAAGCCCTCCTCAAAGACTTTAAAATCCATGGAGGGGGTGATATATCCTTTGGGAATAATAGTAAAGGGAAAGTTCTGGGGTCTGGTACAGTGCAGTCTGGAAATGTAAAATTTGAAAATGTCAATCTGATAGACAATCTAAAATTCAACCTTCTGAGTGTATCACAAATGAGTGACAAAGGGTTTGGGTCATTCTTCATAAAAGATTGTTGTAGGATTGTTGGACCAGAAATGGTCAAGAAGATTGAAGCAATAATCAAAACTGGTCAAACTAAACTTGTTGCTCAAAGAAGTGGCAATGTTTATGTTGTTGATATGTCAAAAGAGTGTCCCAGAGCTGATGCCTGTCTGTTCTCAGCTGCCTCTAACAAAGAGACAGAACTTTGGCACAGAAGGCTGGGGCACACAAATCTTAAGACAATCACTGAAATTTCAAAAAATGGTTTGGTGAGAGGCCCACCACAAAAATTGTTTTCATGTCCTGAACATTGCATTTCCTGTTTAAAAGGAAAACAGCATAAAAGTTCTTATAAGTCCATTGAAGAGTCCAAAACAACCCAGTGTTTGCAAATGCTACACATGGATTTGTTTGGCCCAGTTCAAGTCATGAGCCTCAAGAAGAAAAGATATTGTTTGGTTATTGTTGATGACTTTTCTAGGTTTACATGGACTTTCTTTTTACACTCAAAAGATGAGACTGCAGGCATTTTGCAAGACTTTGTGACACAGGTTGAAAAGCAATTTGACCTTCCAGTGAAAAGCTTCAGGAGTGACAATGGCACAGAATTTAAAAATAAGGAGTTGGATGCCTTCTGTGTGAAGAAAGGGATTGTAAGGCAGTACAGCATCCCTAGAACACCAGAGCAAAATGGGGTTGTTGAAAGAAAGAACAGAACTTTGATTAAGGCTGCCAGAACTATGCTTGCAGATTCAGGTTTGCCATTAACTTTCTGGGCAGAGGCAGTAAACACTGCTTGCTATGTCCAGAACAGAGTTTTAATAAACCCCAGGCACAAAAAGACTGCTTATGAAATTCTGTATAAAATCAAACCACTGATCTCTTACTTCAAGGTGTTTGGCTGCCCATGCTTTATTTTGAACCTAAAAGATTCCATTTCAAAATTTGCAGCCAAAATTGATTGTGGTTATCATCTGGGATACTCAACCACTGCCAAGGCCTATAAAGTGTTCAATACACGGACCAAGGCAGTGGAGGAGACTTTGAATGTAAAGTTCAATGAACTTTCATCAATGAAAATCCCAGCAAATCCTGCAGATCTGTTTGATCTTGAAAAATTCACTTTTGAAAATACTGCTATCAAGACTAACAGTGCAGGACCATCCGAGGATACAACACCAGACTATGGGTATGAAATCATCATCCCTCAAAGGTCTGCCACAAAGGGAAAAGCATCAGCTGTTCAAAACAGTTGTCAAAGCTCAACCACTGCTACCTCAACAGTTGTTGACCAAAGTAGCCCATCAACCACTGCTTCCACATCCTCAAACACTGCTGATAAAAGTCCCCAAACTGTGGATAAAAGTCAGCAGGTGTCCACTTCATTACCTCCTATTCCACTACCATTTGAAGCCACTGCTGGATCATCAAAGTCCCCAGCAGTGGTTAGCTCAGATGATACACATTTGCAGCCTTCACCAACAAATGCCATCATCCCATACCAAGGAGATTTAATCTACTTGAGATCTCATCCACCTGATCAAATCATTGGCAACATCAATGAAGGGGTGCTCACAAGAAGCCAAACCCAAAACATTTGTCTTTTTGCTGGTTTTCTATCACTCCATCAGCCAGTCAAGTACCAAGAGGCACTGAAAGACAACAGCTGGGTAGAAGCCATGCAAGAGGAGCTCCAACAGTTTAAAAGACAATAAGTATGGGAGCTTGTACCACTGCCAGAAGAGGTTAGTCCCATTGGCACAAAGTGGGTCTTCAAGAACAAAACTGATGACAGGGGCATTGTTGTCAAGAATAAAGCCAGGCTTGTGGTTCAAGGTTACAGACAGGAAGAGGGGATTGATTATGATGAAACATTCGCCCCTGTTGCAAGATTGGAAGCCATTAGACTGTTCCTGGCCTTTGCTGTCAACCACAACATGAAGGTGTTTCAAATGGATATCAAAAGTGCTTTCCTCTATGGTACAATTCAAGAAGAGGTGTATGTTTGTCAACCTCCAGGTTTTGAGGATCCATTTTATCCTGATCATGTCTACAGGCTAAACAAAGCCTTGTATGGCCTGAAACAAGCACCAAGGGCCTGGTATGAAACTCTTTCCAACTTTCTACTCTCAAATGGTTTCAAAAGAGGTACCATTGATAAAACACTGTTTCTAAAATGGAGAGGGAAGGATTTAATGATTGTCCAGATTTATGTGGATGACATTATTTTTGGAAGCACATGTAACACAATGTGTGAAGAGTTCAGAGAACTCATGACAGCTGAGTTTGAAATGAGTGCAATGGGTGAGGTGCAATGCTTTCTTGGTCTCCAAGTTCAGCAAATGCAAAATGGAACTTTCCTTCATCAAAGCAAATATGCTAAAGAACTTTTGACAAAATTTGATATGAATGATTGTAAACCATGCAGCACACCCATGGCAACAAATAAGCTTGTCATGTCTGATGAGAAGGATGAGCTGATTGACCAAACTCTATATAGAAGCATGATTGGGTCTTTATTGTACCTAACTGCATCTAGACCAGACATCATGTTTGCAACATGTGTTTGTGCAAGAAGTCAATCAGCTCCCAGAAAATCAAATCTCATTGCTGTAAAAAGGATATTCAGATACATAAAAGGTGCTCCCACACTTGGTATCTGGTATCCAGCTAATGGGAATATCAAGCTTTCAGGTTTTTCAGACAGTGACTTTGCTGGATGTAACACTACAAGGAAGTCCACATCAGGAGGGTGCCAGTTTCTAGGTGATTGCTTAGTTTCTTGGCAAAGCAAAAAGCAAGCAGCTGTTTCAACATCCACTGCTGAAGCTGAATACATTGCTGCTGCAAGCTGTACAGCCCAACTCCTGTGGCTTCAAAATCAGTTGTTGGATTTTGGTATCACTGCCTTAAAGACTCCACTCATGTTGGATAGCCAGGCAGCAGAAAATATCATCAAAAATCCGGTTTCCCATTCAACCACCAAACACATCGACATCAGACATCACTTTGTGAGGGATTGCTATGAAAAAGGTTTGATTTCTCTGCATCATGTCCCAACTAAAGACCAGCTGGCAGATGTCCTCACAAAAGCACTTGATACAGCCACTTTTGAAAGCTTGGTCTCTAGGATTGGCATGCTAAACATGGAATAACAAGCAAAATCTTGTTTTCTATGAATAAAAGCATTAAAATGTTTTCCGAAAATCAAAAATCCATCCTTAAAAATAGCTAAAAATGAAGTTTTCATTAAAATCCTTAAAAGTCTGCCATAACCACTGTTTGTTCAAATGTCTGCTCTACTTCAAAGTCTGTCCACTGCTCAAAGCCATCCTCTGCTCTCTCATTTCCTTGATAACCTCTGTTGTTCAAAAGCAGAGTCTTATCCACTGATATGCTATCCACTGATAGTGAAATATCATCCACTGCTTCCATTTTATCGTTTAATCCACTGCCTTCATCAGTAACTTTCATAAAAGTACTGTCCTTCATTTCTTCAGAGATTGGCATGTGGGCAGTACATAGTGGTCAGTACTTTTGTAACCGCTGCCACGTCAGCCTTCACTTTTTCTTCTATAAAACCCCCACTTCATACCAAAAACAGGGTTTTACTGTCGAATTGAATTCTCAAAAATTCTCTTCTCAAAGCAGTTTTTCATCTCATTTCTCCACAAATTTCTTCGATCACCATCTTCAAAATGACAAAATCGAAGCCATCCACAAAATCCACTTCAAAATCTTCGTCGAAAGCGGTCTCTCAAAAGGCCACTACCATTGAAATCCCACATAAACCATCTCACAATCTTCTGGGTCTTCTAACAAAACCCAGCACCACAGAGGCCTTCGACTCCATCATCAACACCATGGCTAAATCAAAGTACAAAACTTTGTTAACAGCCAATGCCCCAATTTATTTGGCAACCCAAAGAGAGTTTTGGAAGAATGCAACCCTTGAAACACAAGGAGAAACTGTAACTGCCATCAACTCTTCTCTAAAGGGTAAAAATGTCCAAATCACATCACAGTCAATTTCAGAGGTCTTTCAACTCGAGGATCAGCAAGGTAAAATTTATTTCCCTAAAAACGAGTTGAAAATTGACTTCATTGAGAGAGGGTATGCAGACACAATGATGAAGAAAGCTACCTTACAAAAAGGTTTCTTTCCTTCTGCAACAAGATTTTTATTCCATACCCTCCTAATGTGTGTTTCAAATAAAACCACTTCTTTTAATGAAATACCATTAAAGATTCAAAATCTGGGATATGTTATTCTTCAAGAAGAAAAATTTAATTATTCTCGGGAAATCTTTAATGATTTGGTTAATAATGTTGAAACAAAATCATTCCTACTGTTTCCAAGGTTTTTAAGTTACTACTTTGAAAAGAAATTCAGTAAGGATGACCTGTCTACAATAAACCAAGGTGACTCCATTGAAATAAATTGCTTAATTGCTGAAACTTTTACAAGGATGTCAACACCTTGCAAAACACAAGCAGAGATGCCTGAGCAGATTTTAGCAGTTACAACTGCTCCTCAGGTATCTGCTGCTGAGCCCACTGCTCAAGGTGATCAAAGCAGCAGAACAACTATTTTGAAACCCACACCTAAAATCACCAAAAAGCCAACAAAAAGAAAAACACAAAAACCCCCCAAACCCATCAAAACGGCAACTCTGGAGGATGAGATACCAGAGCTACTGCCTGTGACAGCACAAAAGTCACAAGAAACCACTGCTGCTACTTCCTCACAGCAGTTGGTACAAATATCTCAATCCATAGCCGAAACCCCTCTTGCTTCTTCACAAAAAGATCAAGTTGTACACATTGGGACACCACATCATGATGCTCTGGAAACACTCGTTTCCATCATCCACAGCTCAATTCCCGGAGCAAATCCTCTTTCTTCACCAAACATCACATCCACAATTCCCACACCAACTAAACTGCTGTTGGATGCAATTGATTTGAACCAGGCACTCACCAGTCCTTCTCAATCACCTATTAATGAGAATATACCTCAACAACTGACTGGGTCTGATGTATCAATCCTTGCTAACCCACCAACACAACCTGAGGAGGTTACACCCCTTGAGTTACAAGTAACTCTTGGTGGTAATCCAAGTGAAGCAGCCACTACAACTGTTGAACCCACTGGTTTACAGTTGGACAGTGGTTACATTAATAAGACTTCCTTGGAGGCAATTCCTTACATAGCACCTCTGCCAACCACCAGTGGATTTATTTATCCTACTGGCAACATCAAAAGGTTGTCAAGTGTTGAAGGAAGAAGACCCCAGTACCAAGAAAAGGGGGCATTAGTGGTTAGTGTTTGGAGTACACTCCCTACCTCAACCACTGATAAAACCACTGATAGTGGGAAATCAGATGATCCCATTAAATTGGGTGATGATTTAAAATATCAGGATTTGACGGAACGAATTGAAAAGTTGGATACATCTGTTGCAGATCTTAAAAATATGCTACAACAGGTGTTGAAAACACAAAAGATGCAATCCACTGTTGTTCCATCTCAAGCACCTGCTCCACCACAAGCTTTTGCTACAAATGAGCTCTGGAACCTTTTCCAACCTTTTCTCCAACAACAAAAAGAAATGGCTGGTCAGCAACATGAACTTCATGTCCAAAAGCTGAGAAACATTATGGAGTCTAGGTACAAGAACACTCAAGCAGATATTAAGGCAATCAAGGCCCATTTATTGGAAACCACTGGCACTGCTCCTCCAACAGTACTTTTCATTGATCAACTCCCAGAAGATAATGCCAAAAAGGGGGAGAAAGTTCAGGAGTGGAAAAAAAAAGGAATAGATGATGGTCTGTACATTGAACCTGAGAAGGATGCTATGACCAGAAAAATTCCATTGCCAGATGGTAGTAAAAAGGTTTATGCTAATCAAGAAGCACTTGATGAAGGAGTAGCAAGTGTTAAAAGAGATAGAATGGCAAAGGATATCTCAAGATGGAATGAGGAGAAAAGAGCTTTCATGGAACTGTATGAGCAAGGTTGTTCTGGATCAAAAGATACTAAAAATCCGAAGACAAAAAGGAAACCTAAGTCCATCCCATCCAGATTTCCAAAGCCTCCAAAACCACCATCCAAAAGCCATCAGCATCAAACCTCCACCCAAACAGCTGTTGTAACTCCTGTTGTATCAACTACTGCTGGTACCTCAGTTGTTTCAACATCTGTTCTCACTTCAACACACACCACAACTACTACTTTACCACCACCACTGTCACCACCAAAAACAATCTCATCACCACTTTCACCTGCTGACAAAAAGCAGAAGACAACAGGTGTTATAACATCTGTTGTAAAGACACCAGTTGTTTCAACAGCTGTTAGTCAAACACAAACCACTGCCATACAATCTACCACCACTGATCCACCCAAAACATCATCTGCCTCTTCTAAAACAAAAAGGAGAAGGATTTACATATCAGATGATGATTCACCTTCACCACCACCAACATCTTCAAAATCCCTGTCACTTGTCACTATTCCAAAACCCATACCTCTCTCTTCAGCTCAAATTATAAAATCACTACCTCCTGCTGGTGTTTCATTTCCTCTAGAACTCATTGCAGTTAGGGAAGAAATCAAATCCTTTTATTATGAGGATGACCCAGCTAAAAGGAGTTTGCCATCAGTTGAAGGATATCCCAGGCCTCACAATATTGAAGAATACTTGAAACTCAAGGACAAGCAAGCAGAGGATATTGCTATAAAAAATAAACAAGGGAAATCTGATAGAGAATTTCAACTAAACTATCAATTTCTACTCACACAGGTCAGAGCAATGGAGCAATTTGCCAAAAATGTATGTCAGCAAATCTCTGAAAGGGCATATGAGTCCTTGAGAAAAGACTACATTGAGAATATCATGACCTACAAGAAATACAAGGGGGAGAAATACATGTACAAAACTGGACCATTTCTGAGCTTGAAAAAGAAGCAGCCAGGATTCAAGAAATTATCAAAAATAAGGTCAAGCAGACTCCCCCTGAAAAATTCAAACAATTTGAAGCTGGGAAGGCATTAAGGTTGAAGAGAATGAAAGAGGAGCTGATAGCAGCTGATTATGGGTCAAAGAATTCTATGTCAAAGTGGGGAGAAGATAGGGTCAGGGCTACCTACAAGAAGTTAGAGGAACTTAGAAAGAAAGATCCAAAAGTTCCACAAAAGCCTGACTATTTTAAAGCAGAGGTTTCAAAAAGCCCACCAAAGCTGCAAGCTAAAAGAACCACTGCTCCAGCTGGTGCTGCCATCTACAAAAGAAGGAGCAAAAACCAGTCGAGTACTGAAACAATTCAAGATCTAAAAGCTGGAGATGCTATTGTAAAAGCAGGCATGAAATTAATGATAAAAGAAGATCTTGAATTGGAACAATCTGCAAGTGCTGCTCAGCCAGTCATGAATAGGCCAGCCTCACCAAATACCTCTGCAAATAAACATCTCCCAAGAAACCCACCAGACTCAAAAATACTAAAGTGGGAAACTGACAAACAGACCTGCGTATTGACTTTGCTCAGGTTTGGTGGAGAAGTGAAGAAAATATCAAGGGAACAAGCTCTTGGCCTGAGTCTTGAAGATTTGCAGGATCTCCTTGATCTTCCACTTAGCAGGGATGATGATGATACAGATGCCCTAGACTTTGAACTGCAGTTTAAAGGTCAGATAAGGGAACTGCTGATGAGGCAATAAAGAATTCCACAATAATGAAGAGTTTTGGCATTATCTGTTCCAGGGGGAGATTGTTGGGATTGAACCCTACCAGAGGAACAGATAATTAAAGCCAAAACTGGGTCAGAGCAGTGGATCCAGAATAAGCAGATGTTACATACAAGTCTCTCCCCTTGAAAGTGGTTTCAACATCTGCTGACCTCCTATCTACTGATCGTACAAGCCACTGACCGTCAAATCTGCTGCTCTTGTAAAGACTGATAGAAGACTAAAAGCTCTACTGCTCAATCTACTGTCTTGAGTCAAGTACTGCTGATCCGGACAAGCATTGCTGGGTTCACAGCAGTGGAAGGATGCAGCAACTGTTTAAGTGTCTTTTATGTAATGTAATGAAATGTAATAGCAGTAGTTAGTATAGCAGTGTTTGTATAGATCAGAGGTTAGAGTTTGTTAGGAGGTTAGATGTCACTTTCATGGTGACGTCAGCTTAGATGCTCAGTGGTTTGTTAGTGCCTATAAATAGAACAGTGCTCTGTACTGTTCTATTAGCTCTTTGCAAACTTGTTTTCCTGCACGAACAAACGCTGAGCTCTGGCTGAGGGGGAGTTTGTATTCAAGCATTATCTTGTAATCGTTGTTGAAATTAAATTCAATCATTCGGTTTCTTGTTGAAAATGTCTTGATCAAAGCAATACTCTCGTTTGATTGTATGCAAAGTTTGTTTCCATATTAATTCCGCTGCACAACTCATCCATTTCCATTTTAATTCAAATAGAAAATACAATCAAAACCAAACTCAGATCCAACACTAGGTGATTCCGCTCCAAATGACAAGATGGTGATTCAGCTCCAAATGACAAGATGGTGATTCAGCTCCAAATGGTATTTAGGTGATTCCGCTCCAAATGATCATGTAGTTTGGAGCGAAATCAGGTTAGCTATAAATAGGTGTGTGATGTTGTCATTTGTAATAGTTAGAGCGAAATCAGAGAGGAGGTGCTATCGAAATTTTGTCAGAATACATTGTAAAAAGCTTTGATTTCAGCAATAGAAATAAGATTAAAAGGAAACAAGTTGTTGTGACATTGCTTACTTTGATTCCGCCTTAGTAATCAATGATGAACTGCCTTAACTGACTATTTAGGGTCACGCACACGGTCCAACAAGTGGTATCAGAGCTCAGGACGAGGAGTTCATACCATAGCAGCTTGATTCTACCGGATTTTCTCATTTCTACTCATTTCTTCTCATATTTTTCTGATTTGAACAAGTTTCAGCGGTTGAAATGGCCTGATTTTTACATATGTTGTGTAAAACATAGTTTTAACAAAGCCTACACAGAATCAGATTAAAATTCGAATTAAAACTGGTAAAAATGACCAATAAACCTGATTCCGCTCCAAATGTTCTTCGCAGATTTCACTTTAAAAAGCTGATTCAGCTCGAGATTGTAACCCGATTCCGCTCGAAATCAGAATATTTCTGATTCCGCTCGAAATCAGAACATGTCTATTCAGCTTGAAACATTGTTTCTTATTCCGCTCGAAAGATAAATTTCTGATTCAGCTCGAAAAGATAAAATTCTGATTCAGCTCAAAAAGATAAAATTCTGATTCAGCTCGAAAAGATAAATTCTAATTCAGCTCGAAAAGATAAAATTATGATTCAGCTCGAAAGTTAATTTCTGATTCCGCTCGAAATCAGAACAAATCAGATTCAGTCAAAGTTGCAGCCCAATTAAAGAAGTGTTGTCGGCCCAAGGTTTACAATATATTAAAGTGCACGGCCCAAATCATTCTAAGGCCCAATTGAATCTATTTTGATCCGATCAAGCCCATTCATTTAGTGATTTCATCCGAACAACATTTATCCGCAAATCTTCGACACGAGTCTTAGATTGATTTTATCAACACGCACTTTCACGTATTCAGTTCGTTTAAACTGATCATTTGTTTGCAGGTGATTTTGAGGTAATTCAAGGATATAAAATTATGGCAAAATCTGAACCTGTTCCTTGGAAAGACAACATAACTGAAGAACAGAAGTATGGTCACAGAAAGCTGTTGGCCACGAACAGATTGATCAGAATAGCTGGTATTGTTTCTGAGGCAAAAAGAGCAAATAGATGGGATCCAGACAGAGAATGTTATCTTGACCCCTATGGAAACATTGCTATTGATCATAACACTCTTGATTTGGAAACCATAATCAAAGAGTTTAAAGAGGAAGATGATTATTGGCAAAGGAAATGGTGGGGAAACGGAGAAGAGAAAGAAAAAGAAAAAGAGATTGAAGAATCCAAGAAAAATGAAACTTCAAAATATGAAGTGGTGTGCTCAAAATGCAAAAAATCCGAAGCAGAAAATGTCAATCTCTTGAAAGATGTGGAGAATTTGACATTGGAAAACAAAGGTTTGAAAGACGAGAAAAAAGCTGATAATGAACAGATTCTGGAGTTGCGCTTGAATTGTGAAAAACTGAGATCTGAAAATGACAAACTGTTGAAGAATGTTGAGAGTTTGTCATTAGAAAACAAAAATTTTAAAGAAAAAGAAAATGATTTTGAAAATGAAAAATTAAAGATTGAAAAAGATTTTCAAAGTCAAATAAAGGTTTTAGAAGATGAAAAATCTGTTATTTTTAAAAATAATCTTGAAAAACATATTGAAATAAATTCTCATCTTCAGAAAATCATTCGGCTTGAAAATGAAGCTGAAATTGCTCGAAATAAAATTGATGAGCTTGAGAATAAATTGAAAGGTTTTGTGAATTCTACATCACATGTCTGTCCAAAACTGATCAATTCAGTTCCAATAAGTGACAATGTCACAAATTTTGACAAAGTCAAAATTGAAGATTGCGATGACAAAGCTGATGATGAACAAGAAAAAGAAAAGAAAAATATTTTTAGAATTACAAGAAAAATTTCAAAATACTGTTTTGCAATCTACTGAAATAGGTGAATGCTCAAAGCAAAACCCTGTTAAGAAGATTGTAGAACAGAAACAAAAAGTTAAAAATTTGAAAAATTTTCAAAATGAAAATAAAAGCTCATCAGTTTAGTCATCCAATCATTATAAAAAACCACAAAAATCTGAAAATAAAAACTCACAAAAAGTTGGTAATATGTAGTGCAGGTTTGACCACATTTCTCAAATGCCAAATCAAGGATACAGGAGAAGGAAGGATTACCACAAGGCAACTCAATGTTTTGATCTGAGTGTGTGGTATGAAGATGGTGAATGGTACGATAACAGGATGTGCTACGCTTGTGGTGTTAGAGGACACATCTCTGTTAACTGCCAAACTCAGAGATTTGAAACAAGAAGGTGTTATGAATGCCAAATCAGAGGCCATATTGCCAGAGATTGCCAAATGAGATCAAAGGGAAGATCGAGGGCTGAATCTCAGAAAATGGCAAAGAAATCAGTCAGTGTCAAGTCCAAAGAACAGAAAGTTCAAGAACCAAAAGTTCAAGAACAGAAAGTTCAAGAACCAAAAGTTCAAGAACAGAAAGTTCAAGAAAAGAAAGTGAAGCTTTCACAGGGGCAGAAAGACAGACTGAGGAAGAAGAGAAAGAAGGCAAGAGAATACTTGGAGAAAATTTTGTCCTCGGAAACAGTCGTCAAAGCGAATAATAGTTCTGATAAATCGTTTTGCTCTCTCAAGACCGATAAGTCAAACAAAACGAATTCATCAGATGCAAATCTGAGGATAAAAGAGAAGAAAAAGAAAGTTGTTAGCCATGAATTTGTTTCTTCAGAAACAAAGGAGCAACATGTTGGCGATGAATTTGACTTGTCAAAGTCAAAAGAGCCACATTCTGGCAATGATTCTGACTTGTCAAAGTTAGAAGAGCCACGATCAGGCAATGATTCTGGTTCGTCAAAACCAGAAGAGCCATCTGTTGAGGTAAAAACTGTCAAACCCAAGAATGGTCAGGCTTGGGTAGATCTTTTCAAATGAAAAACCTGACTTGCCGGAGTTCCCAGGTTGGTAAGTGTGGAACAGGTATCGGCATCTTTCTTGAGAAATTCACAGGTTGGTAACTGTGATATTTCGAATTACAAAAGACTAATCAAGGACATTAAGTTGTACTTGATTTATCTTTCCGACAAGTGGTTAAAGGAAAACAATGTGATGAAAGAATCCCAAGTTTGTGAAAAGACAAACAAAACTTATTTTCCGGAAAAATCATTTTGATTAAAACAAACTTAAGTGTTTTGAAATCATAATGGGAAAATAGTTTGTTGTCAGGGGGAGTTCTGATTGTTTATGCCAAGTGAATGGCGAATTGAAGCGATTCGATATCCCAGAAAATCAAAATTGAAACATATTTTGATTTTAGGGGGAGAAAATTTTTAAAAAATTAGAAAATTTGAAAATGACAAAAACATTGAAAAAGCAAAAATGAGTTTTGTTGTGAATAAGAGGAAATGATAGTAAATCAGTGGACTATCACATCATGCTAAAGAAATGAAATGTCAAATGTGATAAACGGTCTTACTAACGATGTGACGATAGGCTCAGCTAGACTAGTAGATTTGCGATAACGATACAAACATAAATGAAAAAGCCTAGTTCTAGTGGAAAACACGGTTGAAAGCATAGTACTTAGTTTTGTCCTTCGTGATTGTGTACCTACTCAGTAATTGTTGAATGTCGAAAGACATAAAACCGGTTAAGTCTGTGAACTTTCACAACTTGCTGAAAAAGTCGCTGTGATTGTGTATTTTATTTTGCAAAGATTTAAACTTGTTTTATTTCTTTATTTTGTTTAAGCTTTGGACATCCTCTGCGTATACGTGAGTATCGAACTGGATGTTATTGCCTAAACGTTCTGCTTTATTTTCTTTGGTGTTTCGTTTAAGCTTTGGATCATCTCTGCGTATACGGAAGTATCGACCTGTCACACCCCCAAAATCCACCTGCGGAGTATCACCGCTTGGAGGCGTGACTGACCAGGATCCAGCCACTAATCATATTGAACAAGCATGTAAGTAATTATAAAAATCCAACCAATACAATTGGTGTCCAAACAAAACATAGTTTAAGTTGCAAGCGGAAGCATAACGATTAAATCCAAAACCAAGATATAAGTTCATATGTTTTAATGTTTAACATGGCACACAAATGTCCATGTCCCACAACGACTCTTCTCCATGCAAGCTCCAGCTAAGAACCTATTGACCTGCAAAGCATGTAGTAACGAGTCAACAACAAAGTTGAGCGAGTTCACAGTTGGATGTTTGTTTTAAGTTGTTTCGAAAACAGTTTCCTTTAACTAGCATCCCTGCCGTGAGGGTTACCCCATAGTTGAAAACGTGATTTGTTTATCCCATTAACTCTGGCAATCCAGCCGTGGGGGCTACCCCATGTTTAGCTATCTGGCTTTTCGGCCGTGGGGGCTACCCCATGTATATACTACTAGACTCGTTACCATATCGACTGCTGACTGTAGTCATGTTTATGTGCCCTGAACTATCAATGTCTATCATCATTGACCTGCCCAGATCCATTAGTTCACGCCCGTCCTCTGCGGTACGGTGTGAGGCTTGTCAGACCTAAATAGCGCTATCTAACTAATGACCCGCTCGCCATTGGCCCGGCGATTAAGTCGATATAAAAAGGAGGGACTTCGTGATAGAGTTTTGGTCTAGTAAACGTTAACTGTCCATGAGGACGAGGAATTATATTCCTGAACCACTACTGTCCTACCCAAGAAAGGACGAGGAATCCATGTTCCTTAACCCCATTCCCAACCCCTGGGAATCCCATGCATTGTAGAAAGTGTGAACTCACCTTAGGTTAGCTCGGCAGATAAGTAAAGGTCAATCGAGCTGCTAGAGGTCAACCACGTCCTAACATGGTTACCATACAAGTCAGGTCTAGGTGCACGTATGATTACACATAGTTAACAGGCTACGAACACGTATAGATCATGGCAACACATCAGCAGTCAAGTACATAACATATCCGAACTTGTGCGATTCACCCAATGAAGCCCAAAGATACCCGGCCCAACCTGTTGTGCGTCTAGCATATCTTGTGCGACCCATAACAGGTTGTGCGATCCAAAACATACCCGACCCAGTTTACAAATAAGCCCAACAATAATATTCATTGATCTTGTGCGGTTCGGATGTCTTGTGCGATCCGGACGATTTGTGCGATTGGGATTTGGGCTTTGAGGCCCAACAGTAATGCGATTCAATTTGATTGTGTGAGGCCAAGACCTTGTGCGATCCACAGGTCTTGTGCGATCATGCAGAAACTGATTGTACATGGTGCTTAAAGTGATTGTACTAAATCTTGTGCGATCAGTACTTGTGTGATTCGGTCTTGTGCGACCAGACATGGTCTGATCTTGTGCGACCGAGAGGGTTTGTGCAACCGGTTAACAAATCTCCTTAATTCATGCAATAGTTACAATCATTCAAACAGTTTCCAAATTTGACATTTATCAATTAATACTAACAGTTTCTAAACCCAACCAAAATCGATCAAACAAAGGTTTTATCATCAATTCATATGAACCCTAATCATAATTAAAACATGAACAAAAATCATAACACTTAAACATGTTAACCCGATTCATACTAATATGCACCCTAAACTAGCAACATCCGAATACACTTTCATGGTAGCCGATTTACACACATTCAGTTCTAGATCATCATTCAAACCATATGATTAACAACCCTATGTTGATCAAAATACTTTACATGTGAGCCGAATAACAACACCAATCATCAACATTCATAATCAACCATAATCATTCGTAAGTCATTGTGTGAGAACATTTAAATCACAAAATCAATTAACAAAACAATAACTATGAGACACTAACCGGTTGAGAGAATGGAATGAGAGTTGATCCGAACGATAAAGCTTCGAGAAAGACACTCCTTGTTGCCGTCGGGTTTGAGAGGAAGAGAGATAGAGGAAGTAGGGTTTTGCTAAACTTTGTGTGTGTTGGTGAAGTGTGGGATTTATACCAACACCCTAGGTGTTGTGCGATTGATGGAGTGGGTCGAACCCTGCTAATGGGCTGCCCTTGGTTCGGATGTAAAGAGTGTAGCCCGAATGGGCTTGTGCGATCGGGTGAGTGTTGTACGTTTGGGCTCGTTTGCATACATGCATACATTACACATAGCACATATCAAACAATTAACTCATAGACATTTATTAATCCAACATATCAGACAATCACACTGAGTTCACATACATTACATTAAGCACATAAATAGGTTCTGAAATACGAGTTGTCACATTATCCCCAAGTTGAAAGAAATTTCGTCCTGAAATTTGGTACGTACTCACTAAGGAAGCTAGTTAAGTTGCGTGGTTTTCCTGGGGTGTCACATCCTCCCTCCGTTGATCTGGAATTTCGTCCCGAAATTCCGTGGTAGCTTCAGCCTCGGTAGTGGTTGTACTGTTTGCGAACAGTTGGGGATACTTTTGTTTCATCTGATCTTCGCGTTCCCAGATGAACTCTGGGCCACGACGTGAGTTCCAACGAACTCGAACGAGAGGGATTCTAGTGCGCTTGAGGACCTTAACATCCCGGTCCGTGATTTCAACTGGTTCCTCGACGAATCGTAACTGCTCGTCGATAGTGAGCTCCTTCAAAGGAACTATGAGGGTCTCATCTGACAGACACTTCTTCAAATTCGACACGTGGAAAACTATGACAACTCGAGTTTCTAAGATTCCATCTTCGCACTATTGCACGTTAATTGTCTTGATTGTTTGTTGACATGACTTGTTTGTTTTACAACTGTACGTGTTTGTAATAAGTTAAATCTTATTGTGGTTGGTATGTTATACATGGTGGGTGTTAAGCGTGTTATTTTTATATGTGTGTTATGCATTACATTTGAGTGTATATTCAGAACATGTTTTATGTTAACATGATATTAACGATTAATAAAATATGGACCATGTGCCAAACACCCTCCCCACGAAAACACCTAACTGTTTTCGTCCCATATGAAGCCGACGGAATCAAAGATGGGCCTTGGCCCAGCGGTGAATGTTTTTAGTCCGGTTATAACTCGTACACGGAAACCGTATTCAAAACACGTTGAGCAAACCCTAGTCACCTCTTACTTTCTCTCTCCCTATCCTTGTGCGATGGCAGCCTTGAGATTTCGAAACTTGCTACATCGAAGGATCCATTAATCATTTTGTATCGGTTAGTGTTTAATCACTGATGACCATGGATTGTGATTTATTGTTGTGATTTGTTTGGCATCGTTATTAACTGTTGTATATGTAATACTCATAACCATGTTTGAATAATGAAGTTTTGTGATTAGTTATTAGATTTGCATGAAATTAAACGATGGGTGATGATTCTGATTAATTCGGTCCAATAGTATTAGGACTAGAAGTGGTTGTCGGCCACTTTAGGTAAACTCTCTTTGACTATTATTGAATGTTATGCAAGTGCAGCCAAATTAATGTTGTGCATGTGAAAGCATAGGAATTGTCGGCCATTGTTTTATAAGTATGCATAAGATTTTGTCAGTGGCATGTGATCATCAAAATTTGTGTAATTAATAATCCAAAAGATGCTGAATAAATAAGTAATATTAGATGTTATCAGTAGAGTATGATAAATCGGTTAGTAATTCTTGTATGTTGATTATTCATATTTTCATATGTGATATTAGTGTGGTCAGGATCCGATTATGTGCTATGTCATGCTAATCGACTGTTGATGTATGTATATATGTTAACGGTGAACTGAATAGTGATTCTGTTATGATAATATAATATTTGCAAATTGGTGTTTTATAAACTGTTATGTTTGAACGATCCTTGTTGAAGCCGTGGAAGTTGTTAGTGATGATTAGGGCTTTTATATTTGTAACTGAATGATGATTGAATGATGATTTTATGATGAAGCCGATGTAACAGTTAGACATCATTAGGGTTTTGGTGTTATTCGTAACCTGCTGTTGTTGATGATGATGCTACCAACGAAAACACAAGGTGTTTTCATCACACCTTATGCCCAACGAAAACCCAAGGGATTTCGGCCCAAGTCAAGTTGATTTCGGCCCAACTGTTTACTCTGTTAATTAGTTAAATCTGTTAGTTTGTTAATACTGGTAACTATCAACTATGTTTAGTCTGTTAACTGAGTCAAGTTATTAACTCTGTTAACTGTATTAATTCTGTTAAGTTATGCTACTCTAATAAACCTGTTAACTCGGTTGGGTATGTCAATGGATAACTATGTTGGAATTAACTGAGAAAGCTCTTATGTGAAACATGAAGTTGCATGAGTTCGATTTACTGTTTACATGATACAAGATGCTAACTGCTAAGCACACTTTGTGTTATACTGTGATGTTAGTTGCATGCGAATCATTGCGAACATGAACTGACTGTGTGTAAATGCATTACCTTAGGCCTTGATTGATTGATTGTTTGCGAGCACATAGTTAAGCATACCGAGCAAACCAAGGTGAGTTCACATTTCCAAGGCATGGGATTCCCGGTGGGTTGGGAATGGTATTGATGGAATGGTATTGATTGATATGATAGACTTACGTAAAACCTACGTAAAACACTAGACTACTTACCATCGTCCCCAGGGTTCGAGGGACACTTACGTAAAACCTACGTATACTTGTGCTTACTACTGTCCTCAGGGTTCGAGGGACACTTACGTAAAACCTACGTATACTTGTGCTTATTACTGTCCTCAGGGTTCGAGGGACACTTACGTAAAACCTACGTATACTTATGCTTGCTACTGTCCTCAGGTTTCGAGGGACACTTGACGTAAAACCTACGTAAACCTCACGCGTACCACTGTCCTCGGGTTAAGAAGGGCACTTACGTAAAACCTACGTAAACCTCGTACGTACTACTGTTCTCGGGTTAAGAAGAACACTTATGGTACAACTAGTCTAGTAAATACAAACATGGGAAGCCCCCACCAATTGAATCTACACAACGGCTTAGTTAATAACGCATAGTTATGCAACGAACTTACTTACTGTGAACTCGCTCAACTAGTTGTTGACTTTCTGTTACATGCCTTGCAGGACCATAGGTACTCATGGAGCTTGCACGGGAGGCGCGATCGTTGTGGGCACATGGACTGTTGAGTTCCATGATAAACATTTACACTTTGTGAACTTAATACTTATGTTGGGTTTTTACATTTATGCTTCCGCTAAACATTGATACTATACTTTGGTTTTTGGAACACCTTTCATATTGTTTGGTTGAGTTACACTTACTATTTACATTGTTCAATATGATTGGTGGCTTGATCCTGGTCAGTCACGCCTCCAAGCGGTGATACTCCGCGTGTGGATTTTTGGGGGTGTGACAGATTGGTATCAGAGCCATTGGTTATAGAGAACTCGATTTTAATAAGGGGAAAACGTTTTTATTAAAACCAGACTATAACCTGTACAGTGCTCAACGATCCACAACGACGCCTCGCTCCACGTTCAAGACTCAACATCCTAGGTAATATGGTATATGTTTTATTGCCTACATGCTAGATTACATAGAACTTTGCTCATGGTATGCTTAGATAAACGTAACAACTATTGCTTGAGAATACTTGTGTGCTCACTCTCTTCTGTCATCGCACCTTCGTGAACCTTTCTCACTCATATTTCCTTCAATGTGAAGATCATGAGTGGACGTGTGAACCTAACTCCAGCCCAGCTGACGGCTCTTATCAACGAACAAGTTACGGCAGCACTCGCAGATGCCCAGGCAGGAGGTATAGCCTGCCATCACCACTTACTCTAGGATCTTTAGATCCTACTCTCGTAAACCGACACTTGTGCTTAATTTTGTTTACTCTTACGCACACGACAAGTCAACACGCTCAGTCACCTGTATGCACATTCAAGACGTTCATGGACTGTCGTCCTAGTACTTTCAGTGGCACTGAAGGGGCCGTTGGACTCCTCCACTGGTTCGAGAAGCTCGAATCGGTTTTCGAAATGTGTGAATGCCACTGGTACTCTCGAAGGCACTACGCTGACTTGGTGGAACGCGCAAGTTCAGATGCTGGGGCTGGCGGCTGCTAATGCCACCCCATGGAATGATTTTAAGGAACTGATCAAACGTGAATACTGTAGTCGGGATGACATCCACAAGCGGGAAGTGGAGTTCTTTAACCAGAAGATGACGGGGTCAGAGATAGAAGTGTATATGAAACGATCCAACGAACAGGCAGTGTATGTCCAACTATGGTGGATCCTCCCATCAAGCGCATTGAGCTGTACCTCAAAGGCTTAGTACCAGAGATTCCAAAGTCATGTGACTTCTGCTAACCTTGCTACTATTCAAGATGTTACTCGTCTTCCTCATCGTCTCACGGATCAGGCAGTGGAACAGAACAGGCTGCCTAAGCGTATCGGTGCTACTACCACTACTACTACTTCTGCTACTCCCAGTGACAACAAACGAAAGTGTAGGTCCCGAAAAACCCGTGATATCACTCTACGGTTCGATCGAATGCGGAAAGTAAGATCAAACCGACAAGAACAAAAAGAAATATTTCATTAAAGAACTCAGTGTCGCTGCTTAGATCGCACACAGTCTCAAGGACTGTCTGGTACGATCTTCGAGAACCTTGCACACAATCCCTAGGATTGTCTAGTACAAGGCTCTCTAGTTGGGGCTACATCATTACAATTACAATGGAGAGCTCTACCCTAATAATCTAGACAAGACTATTTATAGAAGCCACTACCCCATTGGCCCACATGGCCTAGCCCAAGCCCAAGACATGATTTAAACCAAATAAATGTAAATAAACGTAATAAAGATAAGCGTAAAACTTTGGACCTAACAATATCCCCCTAGTAACCACTGGCTCTAGCCCAGTGGCCAGCAACAATGAAGGGGAGAGCTTGGGGACTGAAAGGTCACCGGTTCGAACCTGAGGAGCGACCGAGTTTTCGAGTAACCGCGCTTGAGCCTTTGGCTGGGCAAACCCACACCTATACGGATGTGGGGTGGTGAAGTTTCTCGGTGGACGCCAAGCCACACTCGCCAAGCGTGGGCCCGGTTAAGACAACATAGTCTTGGCTGAGTGGGGTGGTGGTCTGCTAACGATTTATCGGTAGTAGCGGCCTCGCCGTTTGTTGTGAAAGTCGCCGTCCAAAAAAAAAAAACAATATCCCCCTAGTTTTATGCTTTCTTTATTACGGTTTAAACAGTCTCTAATCTTGGGTCTTCTCCTGATCCACCGTTAAAATCGCTAGACCTGAACCCTGATGTATTCGTGGGCCCAATAAATCTGGTTATGAAACAATGTATTGTAGGTGGGCCCATAAACAATTTTAAACTTCAGATGTAAATTAGAAACCCACAAAAAAATTGCAATCACCAGGTATATGTCAGCAAACAAAGAATTAAGCTGCCACCAACTTTGTCATCTTATGCGGGCCCAAAAGAAAAAAACATTCCATCATTCTATAATCATTAGCCCATCCTTTCAACCAAGCCCATGCACAGAAACGTGTTCCAGCAAACCCTAGCCGTAAGAACATTTGCACAGCCGCAATCACCGGAATTTATTCACCGGCCGGAAACAGGAGTAACTCCGACCAACACCATAATCTGAATCATCTTCTTCACTGTGAACCTCAGTCGTCCTTTTCGACAATCGCAATCGTCACCATCGCTCAAAGAACAAATACGCTAGTTGACCATTGAAAGTCGCTAGATCTTGAAATAACATCAACACTAGCAGATTCAAAAATAGTCATAACGATCCAAAAACATAACGAACCAGCTTCGACCTCATCGTTGGCCGGAGTAGCGGATGACGGCGACCGTGACAGAGACAGTGACTGTGGCTGTGACGGTGGTGTTAGGGCTTTGCTGTTTGGTTCCGGTATATCGAAATTAAACCTCATTCTTCGCCCGAATCTCTCTCTCACACACACACACGCTCAGTTAGGTTACGTCGGTTCTTAGCACGTACCAGGTGGAATCCTCGATATCTTTATTATACGGTTTTGTGGCATTGGCAGATTCGTTTGGATCTTGTTGGATTGTGGGGCTCACGTCTGGTTTTGAATGCATTGTGCTCGGAACAGAAAGTTGAATCTTTTGCTTCCAGCTTGTTTTGATAAACAAAAAATAGTGGAAGCAAAACTAATATGAATAAGATAGAAGAAACAGAGGCTGCCATGAAACATATAAAACCCTAGCCGCCACCTCGTTTCTATACTTCCATTTTCACCACTAAAGCAGCTGTTATCTGATAACCAAACCCAACAAATATGTGACAGATCTGGAACAACTCCAAAAACACAACAGAAATACCAAATCTGCATATGTTTTACGTCTCCAGCGGTGTTCCGGTGAAGATCGACCAAACCGAAACTAAAACGAGCCACCGAGGACAGTGCAAAACTTCTTCTTGTTCTTCGAGTGATATCAAAACCGAGCCTTTGAAAGACTTCAATGGCTCTGATACCACTTGTAGGTCCCGAAAAACCCGTGATATCACTCTACGGTTCGATCGAATGCGGAAAGTAAGATCAAACCGACAAGAACAAAAAGAAATATTTCATTAAAGAACTCAGTGTCGCTGCTTAGATCGCACACAGTCTCAAGGACTGTCTGGTACGATCTTCGAGAACCTTGCACACAATCCCTAGGATTGTCTAGTACAAGGCTCTCTAGTTGGGGCTACATCATTACAATTACAATGGAGAGCTCTACCCTAATAATCTAGACAAGACTATTTATAGAAGCCACTACCCCATTGGCCCACATGGCCTAGCCCAAGCCCAAGACATGATTTAAACCAAATAAATGTAAATAAACGTAATAAAGATAAGCGTAAAACTTTGGACCTAACAATATCCCCCTAGTTTTATGCTTTCTTTATTACGGTTTAAACAGTCTCTAATCTTGGGTCTTCTCCTGATCCACCGTTAAAATCGCTAGACCTGAACCCTGATGTATTCGTGGGCCCAATAAATCTGGTTATGAAACAATGTATTGTAGGTGGGCCCATAAACAATTTTAAACTTCAGATGTAAATTAGAAACCCACAAAAAAATTGCAATCACCAGGTATATGTCAGCAAACAAAGAATTAAGCTGCCACCAACTTTGTCATCTTATGCGGGCCCAAAAGAAAAAAACATTCCATCATTCTATAATCATTAGCCCATCCTTTCAACCAAGCCCATGCACAGAAACGTGTTCCAGCAAACCCTAGCCGTAAGAACATTTGCACAGCCGCAATCACCGGAATTTATTCACCGGCCGGAAACAGGAGTAACTCCGACCAACACCATAATCTGAATCATCTTCTTCACTGTGAACCTCAGTCGTCCTTTTCGACAATCGCAATCGTCACCATCGCTCAAAGAACAAATACGCTAGTTGACCATTGAAAGTCGCTAGATCTTGAAATAACATCAACACTAGCAGATTCAAAAATAGTCATAACGATCCAAAAACATAACGAACCAGCTTCGACCTCATCGTTGGCCGGAGTAGCGGATGACGGCGACCGTGACAGAGACAGTGACTGTGGCTGTGACGGTGGTGTTAGGGCTTTGCTGTTTGGTTCCGGTATATCGAAATTAAACCTCATTTCACTTGTAAGTCCCGTTAACCGGATCTTTCAATGATATCAAACAACACCAAGTTTGTGCGGAATCCAAACTTGATGTGATTCAAGAATAACCGAAGAAATATGAAAAACGAAGAACACAACGAATCACCTTTAAACACTTGCACACGATTCTATTACTATCAACTAGCAAAACCGTCTAGTACAAGTGCTCACAAATCGCCTCCCTCTCTAGCTCTCTCTAGGAATTGTAACAATGAAGTTCCAAAGGTTCAAAACCTAAAACAAGTTAAAAACTTGTTTATATACTCAACCAAGCCCACTTCCCTACATGGGCTTCCCTTGGGCCTGCTTGGCCCACATGGCCTAAAGCTTAGCCCAAGTGACCTATAAAGGTCCACATCCTAATGTAAACTAACCCGGTAAGGCCCAGCTCGTAACCATAGCTTGTTGTATTAATTTGATGCGTCAGTCTCACACTTTAGGGCCTAACAATCTCCCCCTAGACTGATGCCATCAAATTGTCTTCATACCATGAATTCAGCAACGTCTTCAACGAAGTCTATGGTTGTCTCTATGCTGCAGATGTTGTGGAAGTTCTTGACTTCTGAACTCTCAGCACTGGGTCTCTTTCTTCAGCTCTTGTGGTTAGCTTCATATCAGGATCTCGATCAGCTTTGCTTGAAATATCTTTGTCAAAAAGAATGTGAGAGGAGGATTCTCAGCAGCTCTTTTCTTCTTCAGTTTTTGTCTTTCAAGCAGGTTCACGGTACTTCTTCAAATGCACTATCACTGTCAGACGACAATTCGTATCCGATTCTTCTGACTCAGGTACATCTTCTTGTTGTGCTGCTTCAGGCTTCTTCAGCAACTAACAGCATCTCAGTCTTCATCAACCCCTGTTCTTGATTGAAATCAAGTTCTGCACATGCTCACAAACTCATAAGCAAACATTTCTTATGCAACAGAGGAACGTACCACATGAACACTAGGTACATCCAAGTACTTGTACTCGGATTTCACAATTTAAATTCTTTCAACTTTTGATGACCAGTCAAATCTTCAAGAACGGTTATATTTTTAATTTTTAAGAAAACAAATAAACACTCTATTTTTGGATTTTTGGTTTTATAGAAAAGCAAGACACTATTTTTGTATTTTTTAATTTTTATTTTTTAATTTTTTTAAATTTTAAGAGCAAGAAACAAATAAGAACTTAAAATATAAACAACTACCATAATATACAATTACAATTGCAATGGGATCAAAATTCGTTCTCAGGCAGACTAAGGAACACTTTTCAGTACGAGCATAATCAAACTGGTCTATGCGATTGCCAATATGTTTGTCCACTTAAACTTTAACGCTCAACTTTCAACTTTTCAACTTCGTGATATGCTTTAGATAATATTATACTATTATACCCGTGTGTCCCATTCCAAGGCATACCCCCGCGATCAAGGTAAGCACAACGATTCATCGTAGCAGGTGAGTATACTGATATCATCCTTTAAGATATCCTGACTGTATCTAGGTCTGCATATAATCTGTTTTATCATGTTTTGATTTCTTAACAATGAACACCCAAATAAATACTAATCAAATCCTGGAAATATAAACAGCACACTCTATCATGCAAGTATCTTCCCTACCACATATTTCACAAGTCCAATCCAGATTTCTGAAATCTTAACTGGGAATAGGTTGAGAAGAGAACAGAATAGATCTGTTGCAGAGATGGTATAATATACAAATCAAATGAGTTTTTCTCAGTTTGATATAGGTTTCTTGGGTTTCTTTTGGGCACTTGAGGGCCTCTTTCGGGTGTATTAGATCTATAGCGCGACAACGTACAGCTAGGTCAGCATGTATCTGGATGCAGCAGAAGCTGTCGTTGCCTAGCACCTCCAGGTCAGCATATATCTGGATGCAGCAGAGGAGGTACACGACTTTTTTCAGAGAAGATTTCAGAATCAGATCAAAATTGTGTGTATCGGGACAATATACAGACATTCAAATAGAAATGAGCTAATTCCAAGTGACTTTCTTTCCTGGGGTCATGTACAATTTTAGTTCTGAACAGAAGGACAGCCAAGATATCCCCGGATGATTCAACAATATAAAGACCCGAAACCTCAGATGTTGGCTATCTATCAACGCAAGATTTAAGACCATAAAATCATACGCCGTTGGTATGTTACCCACATGGTACATAGTTCGTTATGTTTATATCACTTAGTATCTTTTATCCTTTTGAGCGTCAAGCCTATCGACATATCGCAGTAGATCCTAGTCTTTTCAGCTATGGCACCTTACATGTGTTAGTCAAACCCTTTAACACGAACATTTATTTCACTTCCCATATCATGCAATCTTTCTTTTTGGCTTTTTCATTTTTCTAATGTTTTTGTATTTTTCTCATTTTCTCCCCCTAAAACAATGCATATATATACAGCAAACTCTTTTTGTGTTTTTCTTTTTCTGAGTTTTCTCCCCCTTAAACTCTATATCTATCTATATGTTCCTCTCCCCCCCTAAATTTGTGCATAAATCTTGTATTTTTGCGCAAATTTACCATTTACTAGAGAAAGGACACTACATATACAAAGTAATGAACTAAGAAAGAAAAAAAAATTTTGCTTAACCGTTCTGTCATCAGATTGAAGACTAATCAATATGCAAATCAAAGTACTGAATTTAAACGGTACCTTTTGCTGATCATTTCTTACTTCTCTAATCTCCTCCAAAGGAAACATGTCATCTGTAAAAAAAAATTTGAACTTTTTGCAACAGTGAAATGTTACCCGTTTTTATCTCTGGAACAACCGCTATCAACATTCCAGAGATTGTCAACAGCTCCTCCTTGGTTGTTCCTGAAAGGTAAGGAGATTAGTAAGACATGGGTACCCAGGCCATCGTGGTCCTGGGATTTCCTGAAGCATCAAAATAAGACACTTCCTTTAGACACAAGTCCCCTTTAATTTCAAGGATTGGAGACATTGCTGCTTTAGATTTGGGTTTCCAAATCTGTTTCGGTTTAACAAACGTGTTTGTTGCCTTCGGTTGAGCAACTTTAGCTGATTCAGGCTTGTTAGTTTTAGAAAAACGTTTTTGTTCTTGAACAGCCTTGCGTTTGTTTTTAGCCGCGTTCCAATCCCCATCAGAAGGTTTAACCTTGGGATTCACATTCTTCATTGCCTTAGGTGATGATACCTTCATCGGCTTGGAATGATTGTTATCCTTTGATGTAACCCTCTGATTTTGCATATAGTAGGGTACGTAGAGACGCCTTGTGTAGTTTCTAGCAATATGACCCGCAATGCCACAGTTGTAGCAAGTTTGTCTTTTCATCGGAAAGACGTTTTGAGCAGCTTGATTCGCTCTAGCAGGTCCTGAAGGACAAACCGGTCCTTTTTGCGCTGGATGCGCCTGCACATTTCTCTTAGACGAAGACAAATTGGGGTGCTTGTATTTGTTGTTTGTAGAAGTCTTGTTGCTCTGAGCACCATTCTTCGTCTTTTCTCCCTGATTGGAGCTTTTCTTCACCTTGTCACGAGCCTTACGAGATTGTGATTGTCCTTGATGAGCAGACTTCTTATATCCTTGATTTTGATCTGCTCGTTTTGGCTCCTTTTGTATGTTGTGAACCGGCTCACAAACATCAGCACAATAGTGAGTATTATCATTTTGTTGTACGTTTGGGCGATGAACACAATTTCTAGCAATGTGTCCAGGAATTCCACAGTTGAAACATGTCTGTCGTTTCAATGTATGGAGATCCGATGAGCTAGCAGCATTAACTGATCCGACTGGTCTAGATGAATGAGCTTGCTTTGGTTGCGTTGCCTGTGTTCCATGTGCCTTTTCTGACCTCTTAGGTACCTGTTGATCAGAACTAGCACAAGCATGAGATTCAGATGGATGATGTTTTTCGTCTTTTATAATTTTATCAGGACCATTTTGAAAAGACGATTCAGTTTCTATTTTAATTTCCTTTTCAGAAACATTTTCTTGTGACTGTTCATTTATTGTGACCACCTCTTCTTTTACAAAATCAGATCCAGTTTTAATTTCTGAAGATGCAGAAGTTTCATCAACACATGTTTCTTCAACATATGTATCATGTGAATCTTTTTGAGATTTGCTTTCAGCCACGGTTTCCAATGGGGTCCCACTAGATTCAACATTAGGGACACCCACTGAGACAGATTCAGAAGAAGAATCAGGATACTCTTGATTTTCTTGAGAAGAAGTTTCAGTGGTTTCACTGAATGTGTCCCGAGGAACCTCACCTGTAACACTGTCAACAACTGAAACACAATCATCACCACAATTATTGTTCAAAGATTCAACACAAACATCATCAGTTTTTCTCAAAACATCAGGCTCACAAGACGAAACATAAGCAGAAAACGACGCAAATAACGAACGACTAAAAGCAAGTTCAGACTCAGTTGGTTCAGAATAAGGTTCAAAATAAGGTTCAGAAATATTTGAAATAACAACTGGTTCACTCCCATGAACATCTCCACACTTTACTTCAGAAATATCATCTGCACATGAAGATGAAACGTTAGGATCAATTGAGCCTTTGGAAACAAAATTTAATGGAGTAGACTTCTGTTTCTCAACTTGTCTTTCATTAAATGATGACTTATTGTTTTTAGGACCATAAGTCATTTTACTTTCATTCATCATCTCCTCCTCAGTCATGGGTAAGTATGTATAATTGTCATTGTAAGGAGGAGGAGCCTGATTGAATCCCAAACCACATCCTTTCTTTTTCTTGTAAGCGAGCTGTTGATCACACAAGGTTTTGACTAGTTTGCTGGAAGAATCAAATTTCTTAATATTAAGTTCATTTATTTGATATCTATCTCTGATATCTTCCAGTTCTTTAGTCAAAATGCATACTTTCTCCTGAGCTTCTAAGAAATGGGCTGTTTTTACACTTACATCATCTTTGAGTTTGATGATGTCTTTTCGCTGAGCTTCAATTTTATCTTTATAAAGCTTTTCATTCTTTGATAAAGTAAAATTTTTATTTTTTATGTCTTGATAATCTTGTATTAGCTCAGCATTGTGTATTCTATAAGCTTCAACCCTTTCCCTACACTCAGGAGTACAGAAAACAGAAAGTGTATCTTCAACAGTCATTTCTTGAACCACAGGTTTGTGAAATATGAACGCCATGATTTCAGCGGGTGGTTGATACTTTTGTTCTTCTCCTCAAAACACAAACCAAACAAGAACCGGTGTACTTGCCAACTCAAACACTTTGCACACGAATGAACCCGCTTTCTGACCCGTGCCTCAAAAACCTGTCAAAACTTGTCACAGACCAAACAAACCTCCCTTTTATTTATTTATTTATTTTTATAACACAAACTTTTTTTTTTATTTAATTATAAAAGTATAGTAATAGTTATTATTATTATTAATATTATTTTTAAAATCCAATGATGATGATGTGATGGGAATTCTAAACGTCAGAATCAAAAATAAACCCTATTATAATTCCAAATCCCAACAATTAAAAAAAAATGTCAAGAAAGATTTGTTTTCTTGTTTTTCCAACCGAGGCAAATGTCACAATTTGTGTCTTCTTCTTCGTTTAACCCGTACCAAAACCCTAATATTCAAAAGTTTAACCGCCAAACTTTCTTTTCTCTATTTCAATATGTGATGCAAGTTTAAAACGGACACTAATGAATGATGGTGATGATGGTGATAGACGGAGATGATAACCGGAGGTCGTCGGGAGTTAAACGGAGGTGGTTGCCGGAGATATGATGGCCGGTGTCGTCGATGACGGTGATGGTGGCACGACGTGAATAAGATGATTGCGACAGAAGATGTTAACGGTCGTTTCAAGTGGGACTCGGAACAATGAATGTACTCTTGTTGCAACTCGAAAACAGACTAAGGAACGTGGTTGCGAGTCGGACGAGTCGAAACGGTGGTTGCGACTCGTAATCGAGGTTGCGAGTCGAAACCAAACAGGATGAGCCGAGATCTCTGATGCGACTCGGAACCGAGGTTGCGACTCGAGACTATGAAGATGAAGTGAGTCGAAACCTGTGGAGTCGAGACCGAAAATGCTGTTGTGAGTCGAGACTAGTTGTTGCGACTCGAGACCTGTTATGATGATATTGAAACTTGTATAATCGGAAGAATATGGAGTCGAAACCTCTGGGACAGGAGTGATGAGTTGCAGGTTTTGACGTAGGTTGTTGCGACTCAGCGGATGATGATGAGTTGGTTGGACTCGGAACTAAACAGGATGAGCCGTAACTGATGATGATGGTTGCGAGTGATGGTTGCGAGTCGGAACTATGAAGTTGTTGGTTGTTGGACTTCCAAAATTTTGCACGTGTTTTAAAAAATCAAACAATATATTCGATATTTTTGTGATTTTGGCAATTTTTGGAAATCAAGAATGTTTCAAAAATTATCAACTAGAATCTCGAAAATTTTGGGATTTTTTTTAAAATAAAGAATTTTTCAAATTTATTGAAGATTGGATAAAATCCTTTAACACAATTTTGAACGGATCAAGGTGCAAAATATGATTAATTTTCAATAAAATTTCGATGAACTTTCCGAAGAACACGAAGAACGCGAAGAACACCAACCAAAAATAACAAAAATATTGAATCTTTGATATCACACCGAGCCTAAAAACAGGTTCTTAAGGCTCTGATACCACTTGTAAGTCCCGTTAACCGGATCTTTCAATGATATCAAACAACACCAAGTTTGTGCGGAATCCAAACTTGATGTGATTCAAGAATAACCGAAGAAATATGAAAAACGAAGAACACAACGAATCACCTTTAAACACTTGCACACGATTCTATTACTATCAACTAGCAAAACCGTCTAGTACAAGTGCTCACAAATCGCCTCCCTCTCTAGCTCTCTCTAGGAATTGTAACAATGAAGTTCCAAAGGTTCAAAACCTAAAACAAGTTAAAAACTTGTTTATATACTCAACCAAGCCCACTTCCCTACATGGGCTTCCCTTGGGCCTGCTTGGCCCACATGGCCTAAAGCTTAGCCCAAGTGACCTATAAAGGTCCACATCCTAATGTAAACTAACCCGGTAAGGCCCAGCTCGTAACCATAGCTTGTTGTATTAATTTGATGCGTCAGTCTCACACTTTAGGGCCTAACAGAAAGTGGGATGGAACCTCTAGCAAGGGTTCGACTGCGGTTCAGTCCCAGGCAGCAGCGAAAGATCGACGACTACCAGAGTCCTGGTCAGCAATCTTCTGGTGGTCAAGGTCAGGGTGGATATCGAGGGAATCACCCAAAGTGCAACAGATGCAACAGTCACCACAATGGTCACATAGTCAAGGGTTGTAACCTCGTCTTAGCCGGTCAGACATTCTCCATCAATCTCATTCCCATAACTCTGGGTAGTTTTGACATCGTCATTGGTATGGATTGGTTATCCCAACAGCAAGCAGAGATCTTATGCAAAGAGAAGATTGTTCGTATTCCCCGTTCTGGCAAAGAACCTCTCGAAGTTCAAGGCGACAAGAGTGGTGTCGTGGTTGGCATCATCTCTTTCCTGAAGGCTCAGAAGTGTTTACGAAAGGGCCACACTGCTATATTAGCACTCGTTACAGATACATCGACGAAAGAGACGAAGTTAGAGGATATTCCAGTTGTACGCGACTTTCCTCAAGTGTTTCCTGAAGAGTTACCTGGGTTACCGCCTCATCGCCAGGTGGAATTTCAGATCGAGCTAGCTCCAGGAGCAGCACCCATAGCTCGAGCACCTTATCACTTAGCTCCAACCGAGCTGGAAGAACTGTCTAAGCAATTGCAAGAACTCTTGGATAAGGGTTTCATTCGTCCTAGCTCTTCGCCCTGGGGAGCTCCAGTGTTATTTGTGAAGAAGAAAGACGGTACCTTCCGCATGTGCATAGATTACCGCGAGCTGAACAAGGTGACCGTGAAGAATCGCTATCCTCTTCCACGCATCGACGACTTGTTCGACCAGCTGCAAGGGTCGAGCTACTATTCAAAGATTGATCTGAGGTCAGGCTACCATCAACTGAGAGTCCGGGACGAGGACGTCTCCAAAACAGCATTCAGAACACGCTACGGCCATTACGAGTTTCTGGTCATGCCATTCGGATTAACAAACGCACCGGCAGTCTTCATGGATCTTATGAACAGAGTGTGCAACCTTATCTTGACAAGTTCGTTATTGTTTTCAACGACGATATCCTGATATATTCGAAGAGTCAGGAGGAACACGAGCAGCATTTACGACTCATTTTGGAACCCCTTCGAGCAGAACAGCTGTACGCCAAGTTTTCAAAATGCGACTTCTGGCTTCGTGAAGTCCACTTCCTAGGCCACGTAGTAAACAAGGATGGGATTCATGTTGATCCGTCCAAGGTAGATTCGATCAAGAACTGGCCTGCACCTCGCACACCAACCGAAATACGCCAATTCTTGGGTTTGGCGGGTTATTACAGACGGTTCATCAAAGACTTCTCAAAGATCGCACAGCCGCTTACACTACTGACACAGAAAGGTGTTGCTTACCGTTGGGGTAATACACAGGAAACAGCGTTTCAGCACTTAAAGGATAGACTCTGCAGCGCACCTATTCTCTCATTGCCTGAAGGCACGGACGATTTTGTAGTCTACTGCGACGCATCCATTCAGGGTCTTGGATGTGTGTTGATGCAACGGGATAAAGTCATCGCTTATGCTTCGCGCCAACTTAAGATTCACGAACGGAATTACACTACACATGATTTAGAGCTGGGAGCTGTTGTTTTTGCACTCAAGATATGGCGACACTACCTGTATGGCACCAAGTGCACCATCTACACCGATCACAGGAGTCTCGAGCATATCTTCAAGCAGAAAGAGTTGAACATTCGACAACGTAGATGGGTCGAGCTACTGAACGATTACGAATGTGCTATAAAGTACCATCCGGGCAAAGCCAATGTGGTGGCCGACGCCCTTAGTCGAAAGGATACTACACCTAGGCGTGTACGAGCGTTGCAACTCACTATTCAGTCTAGTCTTCCTTCTCAGATACGAGATGCTCAGGTAGAAGCATTGAAACCAGAAAACATCAGGGCTGAAGCTCTACGTGGCTCAAGGCAACGGTTAGAACAAAAGGCAGACGGCTCCTACTATGTAACAGGACGCATTTGGGTCCCACTCTACGGCAACTTACGCGAGCTTGTAATGGATGAAGCTCATAAGTCTCGCTACTCAGTACATCCTGGTTCGGATAAGATGTACCACGACCTCAGAACTACATACTGGTGGCCGAGCATGAAGGCTCACATAGCAACTTACGTCAGTAAGTGTTTGAGTTATGCGAGAGTCAAAGCTGAATACCAGAAACCTTCAGGCCTACTCCAACAACCTGAGATACCACAGTGGAAATGGGAGCAAATTTCCATGGATTTTGTTACTGGCCTGCCTAGATCTCAATGTGGGAATAATACTATTTGGGTGATCGTGGATCGACTTACAAAGTCTGCACACTTCCTGGCTATTAAGGAAACAGACAAGTTCTCTACCTTAGCAAAGATCTACTTAAAAGAAGTGGTTTCGAGGCACGGAGTGCCAATCTCCATTATCTCTGATCGTGACGCACGTTTTACTTCAGAACTGTGGCAAGCAATGCACAAATCTTTTGGCTCACGATTAGACATGAGCACAGCTTATCACTCTCAGACGGATGGGCAGTCTGAGCGCACTATTCAAACTTTAGAAGACATGCTTCGTGCATGTGTAATCGATTTCGGAAACGGCTGGGAAAAGCATCTGCCACTTGTGGAATTTTCGTACAATAACAGCTACCACACCAGCATTAAAGCTGCTCCGTTTGAGGCATTGTACGGGCGTAAATGTCGGTCACCTCTTTGTTGGGCAGAGGTAGGAGATAGTCAGATCACTGGTCCAGAATTTGTGGTAGACACAACAGAACGAATTGCTCAAATACGACAATGAATGGCGGCAGCTCGTGACCGTCAGAAAGCATACGCTGATAAGGACCAGAAACCACTCGAGTTCCAGGTTGGGGATCGAGTGCTACTCAAAGTTTCACCCTGGAAGGGTGCGGTTCGTTTTGGCAAACGAGGCAAGCTCAATCCACGATATGTCGGACCATTCGAAATCATTGAGAAAATAGGAAAAGTAGCCTACAGACTAAACCTACCAGCTGAACTCGGTGCAGTTCACAACGTATTCCACGTGTCGAATCTGAAGAAGTGTCTGTCAGATGAGACCCTCATAGTTCCTTTGAAGGAGCTCACTATCGACGAGCAGTTGCGATTCGTCGAGGAACCAGTAGAAATCACGGACCGGGATGTTAAGGTCCTCAAGCACACTAGAATACCTCTCGTACGAGTTCGTTGGAACTCCCGTCGTGGCCCAGAGTTCACCTGGGAATGAGAAGATCAAATGAAACTCAAATATCCCCAGTTGTTCGGAAACAATGCAACTACTACTGAGGCTGAAGCTACTACAGAATTTCGGGACGAAATTCCAAATCAACGGGGGGATGATGTGACACCCCAGGAAAACCAGTAAACGATACAACTTACCTAGCTTCCTCAGTAACCGCGTACTAAATTTCGGGATGAAATTTCTTTCAAGTTGGGGATAATGTGACAACTCGAGTTTCTAAGATTCCATCTTCGCACTATTGCACGTTAATTGTCTTGATTGTTTGTTGACATGACTTGTTTGTTTTACAACTGTACGTGTTTGTAATAAGTTAAATCGTATTGTGGTTGGTATGTTATACATGGTGGGTGTTAAGCGTGTTATTTTTATATGTGTGTTATGCATTACATTTGAGTGTATATTCAGAACATGTTTTATGTTAACATGATATTAACGATTAATAAAATATGGACCTTGTGCCAAACACCCTCCCCACGAAAACACCTAACTGTTTTCATCCCATATGAAGCCGACGGAATAAAAGATGGGCCTTGGCCCAACGGCGAATGTTTTTAGTCCGGTTATAACTCGTACACGGAAACCGTATTCAAAACACATTGAGCAAACCCTAGTCACCTCTCACTTTCTCTCTCCCTATCCTTGTGCGACGGCAACCTTGAGATTTCGAAACTTGCTACATCGAAGGATCCATTAATCATTTTGTATCGGTTAGTGTTTAATCACTGATGACCATGGATTGTGATTTATTGTTGTGATTTGTTTGGCATCGTTATTAACTGTTGTATATGTAATACTCATAACCATGTTTGAATAATGAAGTTTTGTGATTAGTTATTAGATTTGCATGATGTTAAACGATGGGTGATGATTCTGATTAATTCGGTCCAATAGTATTAGGACTAGAAGTGGTTGTCGGCCACTTTAGGTAAACTCTCTTTGACTATTATTGAATGTTATGCAAGTGCAGCCAAATTAATGTTGTGCATGTGAAAGCATAGGAATTGTCGGCCATTGTTTTATAAGTATGCATAAGATTTTGTCAGTGGCATGTGATCATCAAAATTTGTGTAATTAATAATCCAAAAGATGCTGAATAAATAAGTAATATTAGATGTTATCAGTGGAGTATGATAAATCGGTTAGTAATTCTTGTATGTTGATTATTCATATTTTCATATGTGATATTAGTGTGGTCAGGATCCGATTATGTGCTATGTCATGCTAATCGACTGTTGATGTATGTATATATGTTAACGGTGAACTGAATAGTGATTCTGTTATGATAATATAATATTTGCAAATTGGTGTTTTATAAACTGTTATGTTTGAACGATCCTTGTTGAAGCCGTGGAAGTTGTTAGTGATGATTAGGGCTTTTATATTTGTAACTGAATGATGATTTTATGATGAAGCCGATGTAACAGTTAGACATCATTAGGGTTTTGGTGTTATTCGTAACCTGCTGTTGTTGATGATGATGCTACCAACGAAAACACAAGGTGTTTTCGTCACACCTTATGCCCAACGAAAACCCAAGGGATTTCGGCCCAAGTCAAGTTGATTTCGGCCCAACTGTTTACTCTGTTAATTAGTTAAATCTGTTAGTTTGTTAATACTGGTAACTATCAACTATGTTTAGTCTGTTAACTGAGTCAAGTTATTAACTCTGTTAACTGTATTAATTATGTTAAGTTATGCTACTCTAATAAACCTGTTAACTCGGTTGGGTAGGTCAATGGATAACTATGTTGGAATTAACTGAGAAAGCTCTTATGTGAAACATGAAGTTGCATGAGTTCGATTTACTGTTTACATGATACAAGATGCTAACTGCTAAGCACACTTTGTGTTATACTGTATGTTAGTTGCATGCGAATCATTGCGAACATGAACTGACTGTGTGTAAATGCATTACCTTAGGCCTTGATTGATTGATTGTTTGCGAGCACATAGTTAAGCATACCGAGCAAACCAAGGTGAGTTCACATTTCCAAGGCATGGGATTCCCGGTGGGTTGGGAATGGTATTGATGGAATGGTATTGATTGATATGATAGACTTACGTAAAACCTACGTAAAACACTAGACTACTTACCATCGTCCCCAGGGTTCGAGGGACACTTACGTATAACCTACGTATACTTGTGCTTACTACTGTCCTCAGGGTTCGAGGGACACTTACGTAAAACCTACGTATACTTGTGCTTATTACTGTCCTCAGGGTTCGAGGGACACTTACGTAAAACCTACGTATACTTATGCTTGCTACTGTCCTCAGGTTTCGAGGGACACTTTACGTAAAACCTACGTAAACCTCACGCGTACCACTGTCCTCGGGTTAAGAAGGGCACTTACGTAAAACCTACGTAAACCTCGTACGTACTACTGTTCTCGGGTTAAGAAGAACACTTATGGTACAACTAGTCTAGTAAATACAAACATGGGAAACCCCCACCAATTGAATCTACACAACAGCTTAGTTAATAACGCATAGTTATGCAACGAACTTACTTACTGTGAACTCGCTCAACTAGTTGTTGACTTTCTGTTACATGCCTTGCAGGACCATAGGTACTCATGGAGCTTGCACGGGAGGCGCGATCGTTGTGGGCACATGGACTGTTGAGTTCCATGATAAACATTTACACTTTGTGAACTTAATACTTATGTTGGGTTTTTACATTTATGCTTCCGCTAAACATTGATACTATACTTTGGTTTTTGGAACACCTTTCATATTGTTTGGTTGAGTTACACTTACTATTTACATTGTTCAATATGATTGGTGGCTTGATCATGGTCAGTTACGCCTCCAAGCGGTGATACTCCGCGTGTGGATTTTTGGGGGTGTGACAAAACGTTGTGAACTGCACTGAGTTCTGCTGGCAAGTTCAGTTTGTAGGCCACCTTGCCTATTTTCTCGATGATTTCGAAAGGTCCGACGTATCGTGGGTTAAGTTTGCCTCGCTTGCCAAAGCGAACCACACCCTTCCAGGGTGAAACTTTGAGTAGCACTCGCTCCCCAACCTGGAGCTCGAGTGGTTTCCTGCCCTTATCGACGTAGCTTTTCTGACGGTCACGAGCTGCCGCCATTCGTTGTCGTATTTGAGCAATCCTTTCTGTTGTGTCTACCACAAGTTCTGGGCCAGTGATCTGACTATCCCCCACCTCTGCCTAACAAAGAGGTGACCGGCATTTACGCCCGTACAATGCCTCAAACGGAGAAGCTTTAATGCTGGTGTGGTAGCTGTTATTATACGAGAATTACACTAGTGGCAGATGTTTTTCCCAACCATTGCCAAAGTCAATCACACATGCCCTAAGCATGTCTTCGAGGGTCTAGATGGTGCGTTCAGACTGCCCATCCATTTGCGGGTGATAAGTTGTGCTCATATCTAAACGTGAGCCAAAGGACTTGTGCATTGCTTACCACAGTTCAGAAGTAAAACGTGCATCACGATCAGAGATAATAAAGGTGGGCACCCCGTGCCTCGAGACAACTTCCTTAAGATATACGTCTGCTAGAGTGGAGAACTTATCTGTTTCCTTGATAGCCAGGAAGTGCGCAGACTTTGTGAGTCGATCTACGATCACCCAAATAGTGTCATTTCCGTGTTGAGATCTAGGCAGGCCAGTAACGAAATCCATGGAAATTTGCTCCCATTTCCATTGTGGTATCTCTGGTTGTTGAAGTAGGCCTGAGGGTTTCTGGTATTCGACTTTGACTCTCGCACAAGTCAAACACTTGCTGACGTAAGTTGCTATGTGGGCCTTCATGCTAGGCCACCAATACGTAGTTTTGATATCGTGGTACATCTTATCCGAACCAGGATGTACCGAGTAGCGAGACTTGTGTGCCTCATCCATCACAAGCTCTCGTAGGTTGCCATAGAGTGGGACCCAGATGCGTCCTGTTACGTAGTAGGCACCATCTTCCTTTTGTTCTAATCGTTGCCTTGAGCCGCGTAGGGCTTCAGCCCTGACGTTTTTTGGTTACAATGCTTCTACCTGAGCATCTCGTATCTGTGCAGGAAGACTAGACTGGATAGTGAGTTGTAAAGCTCGTACGCGTTTAGGTGTAGTATCCTTTCGACTGAGGGCATCGGCCACAACATTGGCTTTACCCGGATGGTATCTGATTGAGCATTCGTAATCATTCAGTAGCTCGACCCATCGTCGTTGTCGTATGTTCAACTCCTTCTGTTTGAAGATATGCTTGAGACTCCTGTGATCGGTGTAAATGGCGCACTTGGTACCCTACAGGTAGTGTCTCCATATCTTAAGCGCAAAAACAACAGCTCCCAACTCTAAATCGTGTGTAGTGTAGTTCCTTTCATGAACTTTAAGTTGGCGTGAGGCGTAGGCTATAACGTTATCTCGTTGCATCAATACACAACCAAGACCCTGAATTAATGCATCGCAGTAAACCACAAAGTCGTCTGTGCCCTCTGGCAATGAAAGGATAGGTGCACTGCAAAGTCTATCCTTTAAGTGCTGAAATGCTAATTCCTGTGCATTTCCCCATCGATAAACAACGCCTTTCTATGTTAGTGAGGTGAGAGGCTATTCAATCTTGGAAAAATCCTTAATGAACCTCCTGTAGTAACCTGCCAAACCCAAGAATTGGCGAATTTCCGTTGGTGTGCGAGGTGCAGGCCAGTTCTTAATCAAGTCTACCTTAGATGGATCAACATGAATCCCATCCTTGTTTACCACGTGGCCTAGGAAATGGACTTCACGAAGCCAGAAGTCACATTTCGAGAACTTTGCGTAAAGATGTTCTGTTCGAAGGAGTTCCAAAATAAGTCGTAGATGTTGCTCGTGTTCTTCCTGGCTCTTAGAATAGATCAGGATGTCGTCGATAAAAACTAAAACGAACTTATCTAGGTAAGGCTTGCACACTCTATTCATAAGGTCCATGAAAACTGCAGGAGCGTTTGTCAGCCCAAAAGGCATGACCAAAAACTCGTAGTGTCCATACCGAGTTCTAATGGCTGTTTTGGAGACGTCCTCTTCTCGGACCCTCAGCTGGTGATATCCCGATCTTAGATCAATCTTCGAGTAGTAGCTCGACCCTTGCAGCTGGTCGAACAAGTCGTCAATACGTGGAAGAGGATAACGATTCTTCACGGTCACCTTGTTGAGTTCATGGTAGTCGATGCACATTCTGAAGGTACCGTCTTTCTTCTTCACAAATAGCACTGGAGCTCCCCATGGCGAAGAGCTAGGATAAATAAAACCCTTATCCAAGAGTTCTTGTACTTGTGTAGAGAGTTCCTCCAACTCTGATGGAGCTAGGCGATAAGGTGCACGAGCTATAGGCGTTGCTCCAGGAGCTAGCTCGATTTAAAACTCGACTTGTCGATGAGGCGAAAGACCAGGTAGTTCCTCAGGAAATACCTCAGGATAGTCGCGTACAATCGGAAAATCTTCTATCTTCTTTTCTTTCTTCGAGGTGTCAGTAACGAGAGCCAAAATAGCAGTGTGGCCCTTATGCAAACACTTCTGGGCCTTAAGGAAAGAGATGATGCTCTCAACAGCACCCCTCTTGTCGCCACGAATCATGAGAGGTTCATCACTTGAACGTGGAATACGGACAATCTTCTCGTTGCAAAGAATCTCTGCTTGGTGTTGGGATAACCAGTCCATCCCAATTACAACGTCGAAACTACCCAAGACGATAGGAAGGAGGTCGACTGAGAAAGTATGACCAGCAAAAACCAGGTTACAACCCTTGACTACGTGTGTGACCTCTAAACTTTTACCATTAGCTAACTCTACAGTGTGCTTGGTGTTCAAAAGAGTTGGGGTACGCTTAAGCATTTGGCTAACTTTTAAGGACATGTAGCTAGTATCAGCACCCGAATCAAATAATACAGTAACGTAAAAGTCGTCGAGAAGGAACTTACCCGTCAGCACGTTGGGATCGTTCCTTGCTTCACCTTGGCCAATAACGAACACACGACCCCTTGCACCATTGCCGTTGTTACCCCCGTTGTTCCCATTCCCCTGGTTGTTGTTATTGTTGTTATTGTTCTGGTTCCTGTTCAGTTGGGGATAATCTCTCTTGAAGTGGCCTTCAGCTCCACACTGAAAGCACCATTTGTTGATGCCTTGCTGCTGCTGGCGTTGATTCGGTTGGGCTTGTTGTTGCTGACGATTCTGGTTTGCAGGGTATAAACTTCTACAATCCTTTGCGGCGTGGCCTGGCTTGTTGCACCGATGACAGTTACCCCTGGTGCATGGCCCGTTGTGGTGTAGGTTACAGCGATTGCATTTTGGGTGATTTCCCTTGTACCCACCATGACTTTGACTACCAGATGATTGCTGACTAGGGCTCTTGTAGTCGTCAGCCCTTCTCTGCTGAGACAGATATTGAACAGAAGTTGAACCCTTGCTTGAAGCTCCATCCCATTTCCGTTTGTTGTCACTAGGAGCATCTGAAGTAGCTGTAGCACTAATGCGCTTTGGTAACCTGTTCTGCTCCACCGCCTGATCCATGAGATGATGAGCCAATTGAACAACTTGTTGGATGGTGGCGAGGTTAGCCGAAGTCACATGACTTTGGATCTCTGGCACTAACCCCTTAAGGTATAGTTCGATGCGTTTGATGGGAGGATCCACCATAGTAGGACACAGAATAGCAAGCTCATTCGATCTTTTCGTGTACGCTTCAATTTCTGACCCCGTCATCTTGAGGTTGAAGAACTCGACTTCCAGTTTGTGAATTTCATCACGATTGCAGTACTCTTCTTTGATCATTTCCTTAAAATTGTTCCATGGGGTGGCGTTAGCAGCAACCAACCCCAGCATTTGAACCTGGGCGTTCCACCACGTGAGCGCTAAACCCTCGAGAGTACCGGTAGCATACTTCACCCTGCGAGCCTCAGGGCATTCACACATCTCGAAAACATATTCGAGCTTTTCAAACCAGTGGAGGAGACCTACGGCTCCTTCAGTGCCGCTGAAAGTAGTTGGTCGGCAGTCCATAAAAGTTTTGAAAATGCACACAGGAGGCTGTGCAGGTTGACCTGTCGCGAGTGTAAGAAAGGACAAAGTTTAACACAGAGGTTGGTTCACGAGAGTAGGATCTAAAGATCCTAGAATGAGTTTAGACTGCAGGGTGTACCTCCTGCTTGTGCGGCTGCAAGTGTCGCGGCAACTTGTTGGTTAATCAGAGCCGTCAACTGGGCTTGTGTCATGTTAACGCGTCCACTCATGATCTTCATATAAAAGGGAAACATGAGTGAGAGAGGTTCGTGAAAGTGCGTTGACAGAAGAGAGTAAGCACACATGTGTTCTCGAACTATCGTTGCTACGTTTATCTAAGCATATCATGAGCATAGTTCTATGCAATCTAGCAAGTAGGTAATAAAACATAAACCATATCACCTATAATGTCGAGTCTTGCACGTGGAGTGAAGCGTCGTTGTGGATCGTTGAGCACTGTTCAGGTTATAGTCTGGTTTTAACAAAAACGTTTTTCCTTATTAAAACCAAGTTCTCTATAACCAATGGCTCTGATACCAATCTGTCACACCCCCAAAATCCACCTGCAGAGTATCACCGCTTGGAGGCGTGACTGACCAGGATCCAGCCACCAATCATATTGAACAAGCATGTAAGTAATTATAAAAATCCAACCAATACAATTGGTGTCCAAACAAAACATAGTTTAAGTTGCAAGCGGAAGCATAACGATTAAATCCAAAACCAAGATATAAGTTCAAATGTTTTAATGTTTAACATGGCACACAAATGTCCATGTCCCACAACGACTCTTCTCCATGCAAGCTCCAGCTAAGAACCTATTGACCTGCAAAGCATGTAGTAACGAGTCAACAACAAAGTTGAGCGAGTTCACAGTTGGATGTTTGTTTTAAGTTGTTTCGAAAACAGTTTCCTTTAACTAGCATCCCTGTCATGGGGGTTACCCCATAGTTGAAAACGTGATTTGTTTATCCCATTAACTCTGGCAATCCAGCCGTGGGGGCTACCCCATGTTTAGTTATCTGGCTTTTCGGCCGTGGGGGCTACCCCATGTATATACTACTAGACTCGTTACCATATCGACTGCTGACTGTAGTCATGTTTATGTGCCCTGAACTGTCAATGTCTATCATCATTGACGTGCCCAGATCCATTAGTTCACGCCCGTCCTCTGCGGTACGGTGTGAGGCTTGTCAGACCTAAATAGCGCTATCTAACTAATGACCCGCTCGCCATTGGCCCGGCGATTAAGTCGATATAAAAAGGAGGGACTTCGTGATAGAGTTTTGGTCTAGTAAAAGTTAACTGTCCATGAGGACGAGGAATTATATTCCTGAACCAGTACTGTCCTACCCAAGAAAGGACGAGGAATCCATGTTCCTTAACCCCATTCCCAACCCCTGGGAATCCCATGCTTTGTAGAAAGTGTGAACTCACCTTAGGTTAGCTCGGCAGATAAGTAAAGGTCAATCAAGCTGCTAGAGGTTAACCACGTCCTAACATGGTTACCATACAAGTCAGGTCTAGGTGCACGTATGATTACACATAGTTAACAGGCTACGAACACATATAGATCATGGCAACACATCAACAGTCAAGTACATAACATATCCGAACTTGTGCGATTCACCCAATGAAGCCCAAAGATACCCGGCCCAACCTGTTGTGCGTCCAGCATATCTTGTGCAACCCATAACAGGTTGTGCGATCCAAAACATACCCGACCCAGTTTACAAATAAGCCCAACAATAATATTCATTGATCTTGTGCGGTCCGGATGTCTTGTGCGATCCGGACGATTTGTGCGATTGGGATTTGGGCTTTGAGGCCCAACAGTAATGCGATTCAAGTTGATTGTGTGAGGCCCAAGACCTTGTGCGATCGGCACCTTCTTGTGCGATCCACAGGTCTTGTGCGATCATGCAGAAACTGATTGTACATGGTGCTTAAAGTGATTGTACTAAATCTTGTGCGATTAGCCCTTATGCGATTCAAGGACTTGTGCGATCAGTACTTGTGTGATTCGGTCTTGTGCGACCAGACATGATCTGATCTTGTGCGACCGAGAGGGTTTGTGCAACCGGTTAACAAATCTCCTTAATTCATGCAATAGTTACAATCATTCAAACAGTTTCCAAATTTGACATTTATCAATTAATACTAACAGTTTCTAAACCCAACCAAAATCGATCAAACAAAGGTTTTATCATCAATTCATATGAACCCTAATCATAATTAAAACATGAACAAAAATCATAACACTTAAACATGTTAACCCAATTCATACTAATATGCACCCTAAACTAGCAACATCCGAATACACTTTCATGGTAGCCGATTTACACACATTCAGTTCTAGATCATCATTCAAACCATATGATTAACAACCCTATGTTGATCAAAATACTTTACATGTGAGCCGAATAACAACACCAATCATCAACATTCATAATCAACCATAATCATTCGTAAGTCATTGTGTGAGAACATTTAAATCACAAAATCAATTAACAAAACAATAACTATGAGACACTAACCGGTTGAGAGAATGGAATGAGAGTTTATTCGAACGATAAAGCTTCGAGAAAGACACTCCTTGTTGCCGTCGGGTTTGAGAGGAAGAGAGATAGAGGAAGTAGGGTTTTGCTAAACTTTGTGTGTGTTGGTGAAGTGTGGGATTTATACCAACACCCTAGGTGTTGTGCGATTGATGGAGTGGGCCGAACCCTCCTAATGGGCTGCCCTTGGTTCGGATGCAAAGAGTGTAGCCCGAATGGGCTTGTGCGATCGGGTGAGTGTTGTGCGTTTGGGCTCGTTTGCATACATACATACATTACACATAGCACATATCAAACAATTAACTCATAGACATTTATTAATCCAACATATCAGACAATCACACCGAGTTCACATACATTACATTAAGCACATAAATAGGTTCTGAAATACGAGTTGTCACACGACCTGGTGGTTAAAGCCTAAACAACTTCAACTTGTTTTATTTTCTTATTTTGTTTAAACATTGGACTTTCTCTGCGTATACGGAAGTATCGACCTGATTGTTAATGTTTAAACATTCTGCTTTGTTTTTCGCACATATCACAGTTGATGAAAGTTTAAAGGCATTACTTGAGTCAGTGTATTGCATGATGAGGGGATATGCTGAGATCGTGGGGTCCATAAGAATTTAGTGCAAAATTAATATACCTTAACGTATCGGTAAGCATTTCAAAAGTTTTTAGATTGAGCTTAAGAGGACAAACATATCGTCAATCAACGTGAATCGTTTAGAACTTAAAATGTCAAAAGCTTAACGGTGCTTGTGATTTGTCTCATGAACTAATATGATCCTCTTACACAAACTCACAAAAATATTCAAGGTCATTTACTTGAACTTGATGTAACTATACAGATTGATGAATGAATTATTTCTATCAGTAAGTTTCTTAAATCTAAGTGTTATAAATTTGTAAAACTTATGTTGGGTAGAGTATATGCAGGTAACAGGAATGTAGTTCCCCATGGCAATGAAAAGTTAAAGTTTGAACCAGAGTTTCAAGTCCCAGCATTCCGAGAAGAGGAGTCTGTGAAAGGGGGAGTCAGAATTCTGGATCAACAGTCAAAGGGGATATTGAAGATGGAGCTAGGTTGAGATCATGAACCTATGAAGAAAGAGTTTTTACAATGACAAAATTTGGAGAGAGACAAAGACTAAAGACTCGACGCCGAAGACTTCGTCAACATCCAAGGGGGAGTCTGTTAGTGCACTGAATGTCTGCTGACTACGTCTTAATCGAGTCTTAGGTCTAGATAGGTTAGATTGGAGTTTGGAATTGAAAAAAGTGGATTTATGTTGTAATTCCGCTCGAAATGACATTTGTGTCATTTCAAGCTAAATCAGGATACCAGGTGATTCCGCTCCAAATGACAAGATGGTGATTCAGCTCCAAATGACAAGATAGTGATTCAGCTCCAAATGGTATTTAGGTGATTCCGCTCCAAATGATCATGTAGTTTGGAGCGAAATCAGGTTAGCTATAAATAGGTGTGTGATGTTGTCATTTGTAACAGTTAGAGCGAAATCAGAGAGGAGGTGCTGTCGAAATTTTGTCAGAATACATTGTAAAAAGCTTTGATTTCAGCAATAGAAAAGAGATTAAAAGGAAACAAGTTGTTGTGACATTGCTTACTTTGATTCCGCCTTAGTAATCAATGATGAACTGCCTTAACTGACTATTTAGGGTCACGCACACGGTCCAACATTACAAAAAGGTAATTTTCCACCTGCAACAAGATTTTTGTTCCATACCCTGTTAATGTGTGTCTCAAACAAAACAACTTCTTTTAATGAGATACCATTAAAGATTCAAAACCTGGGATATGTTATTCTCCAAGATGAAAAATTCAATTACTCCCAGGAAATCTTTAATGATTTAGTTAAAAATGTTGATAAAAAGCCATTCTTACTTTTTCCAAGATTTCTAAGTTATTACTTTCAAAAGAAATTTGGTATGGATGATGCTCATGTAATAACACAAGGTGACTCTTTTCAAATAAACAGCTTAACTACTGAAACTTTCACAAGAATGTCAACACCTTGCAAAACACAAGCAGAGGTCCCTGAGCAAAATTTAGCAGCTACCACTGCTCCTTAGGTATCTGCTGCTGAGCCTACTGCTCTAGGTGATCATAGCAGCAAAACAACTGCTTTGAAACCCACACCAAAAATCACCAAAGAGCCAAAACAAAAGAAAACTAAAAAGCCCCCCAAACCTACCAAAAAGGCAACTCTGGAAGATGAGATACCAGAGCAACTGCCAGTGACAGCACAAAAGTCACAAGAAACCATTGCTGCTACTTCCTCACAGCAGTTGGTAGAAATATCTCAACCTTTGCCTCAAACTCCTCCTGCTTCTTCTCAAAAAGAACAGGTTGTACATATAGGGACACCACAATATGATGCTCTGGAATCACTTGCTTCCATCATCCACAGGCCAATGCCCGGGGCCAATTCTCTTTCTACACCCAACCTCACCTCCACAATTCCCCCACAAACAAAAATATTGTTGGATGCACTTGATTTGAACCAGGAACAAACCAGTCCTTCTCAATCACCTGTCAATGAGAACATACCTCAACAAGTGACTGGGTCTGATGTATCAATCATTGCGAACCCACCAACAACACCTGAAGAGGTTACACCCCTTGAGTTACAAGTAACTCTTGGTGGTAGTCCAAGTGAAGCAGCCACTACAAGTGTTGAACCCACTGGTTTGCAATTGGACAGTGGTTACATCAATAAGACTTCCTTGGAGGCAATTTCTTCTCTGGGAACACTTGTGTATCCATGTCACACCCCGATATTTCCACGTATTACCGGTGGGCCCGGTGGGGAGTATAGTGACGTAGTTGATATCATCATAGTCAAACAACACAATATTTAAATGCACAGCGGAAGCAAAAGATAAATATATTACAAACCGATTCAAAAGTAATATTTAATATTACAACGGAATGTAAGTTGGATCCACAGGCGGATCAATTAAAAAGAAAACATAGTTCATCAGACTTATTGCATCCAAGCTTGCGAGACTCTTAATGATGCTAAGGAGAGGCCAGCCTATTACGCTTAGTACCTGCACTTAACCTTTTTGGAAAAATACGTCAGTTTACACTGGTAAATACAATTTAACTGACTCATTTTGAAAAGGTTTAAAAATTGATTTGAATGCACGTGGCACAAAACATTTTATTACTTGGGATAATTATTTGAGTATAATACTTGTAAATGAATTACATGTTACTTATGCATTCAGTAGCCCGATCCGTAGACCGGGTTAAAGATTAATAGACACACCACATTATTTGGTTAGGCACTGACGAGTGTACGCCTACACTCCGTGCTTTGGTCGTGGCCATCTCGTAAGATGATGCCAAGGATATCTGGGACATGGTCATTAACCCCCCAAAGGCTTTAAGCAAACAAAACATTTCAAAACGTAGCATATCAAGGATTTAACCACTATTCAATTAAAGATTCAATGCCGGACCAAGCGGTATTTTATATACCGTACCCCAAGCCCGTATAGGGAAAATAAGTTAAAAGTATTTACCTGAGCTAAATATAAATTCAATCCCAGCCGTATCAAATCAGCAAGTACATATAGCTTTTACTGGGCTCCTAAATCTAGAACGAAGGTTTTTAATAACCTATTAGATTCCTAACGGGTCTTAATTAAGCCTATGCTTAGACCGGTTAGTTTTAAAGGAGGATATGGTTCAGAACGCATGATTAAGCGAGAACCGGATTAGAATGTGGTTACAAGCTCGAATACTTGTGTAATAGGGGTAAACTAAACACATTCTAGATTTTAAGATAAAAATGATAAGGTTTGACCCGTTTCGGCTAATTTATGTAAACTAGTTACATAAGCCGATCCGAACGCGAAAAGTGCGTAACGGGTAACCATATGAGTCATGAACAGGTTTCCTAAGTTAATATGCCTTAAATATGTTGTGATATCAGTAGGATACCTTTCATTATGCCCAAAAACGAGTTTAAGACCAATTTATGCCCCGTAGGGGTATTTCGGTCATTTTAATGGTTATAAAAGAGGTTCAATGTAAATCTGAGTTTCAGGTCTGATATAATCAGTAAAAATACTTAATTTAATAAGTTATAACAGTAGGGTATAGCATATATGTGAAATTTACTATTTATAACCAAACTATGCGCCGTAGGGGCATTTTGGTAATTTCACATAAGCTTATAAGGTCAAAACCAGAGTTCTGAGTTTATAACTTTTCTTTACTATTAAAATATATAAATTTACTTAAAACATCAGTAGGTATTAAGTTTCATATGCCAAAAATAGTTTTAACTCATACTAGGCGCTTAAAACGCGTAAAAGTCGGTTTTAAGCGATTTTCGGGTTTAAATAGGAAATCTGAGTTTTTTATCAGTTTATAAAGTTCAAAATATTTTATTTATGATATAAAATCAGTAGCAAAAAGTTTGGTATCAAAATATTATGTAAAACTCATTTTATAGGCCAAAAGGGCAAAACCGACAATTACCGAATTTAAGCTAGAACCCTATGTTATGCTCAGCCTAAAAATAAATAAAAATCTTTAAAAATCCCAAAATATTATTTTATATCAGTAGGTAAAAAGTTTGGTATCAAAAATTGGGTTTAGATAGGATATATGTTAATTATGCCGTTTAATTAATAAAAAAAGTTTTTCTTTTACGCTAACGAGCATAACTCCTAATCTAGACCTCATACTGATGTCAAATTTTAGGGGCAAGTTTATAATTCAGTAATAAAGATTATTGTCCTCTCACATTTTCAAAATTCTCGTTTTAGGGTCAAAAGGGCATAACGGTCAACATTTAGGCATTTAACGGAAACATGCATGAACTAGGATTTCTATGGAACCAAGTTGTATAACCTCAGAGGGTTATACTAACCTATGATATGGTCCTAATGGAATCCTAAGGCATATCTAAACTAAGCTAAATCGGGCCAGAACTGAAAGTCAAAGCAAAAGTCAACTTTTGCGACTTTCGGTTCCGAACCGAGCCTATACTTAGAATTGTCGGGTTGAATCATGCTTAGGCATGTTCAACTAATATTTACCAAGTTATTAAAGTGAGAAACTGATTTTATAGTTTTTATATTAATATTTATGTATTTTATTGAAAACTAACCCGTTTGACTTATATTTGACCCGACAATTTAACTAAGTAAACGTGGTAATTAGGAGGTGCCCTTTTGAGGGTTTAATACCTACCTAATTACGGTCACGTAGCCATGTTTGCTACAAACAATAGCTTAACCGTTTAAAAGTCAAAGTGTTTATCGAAAACGCTTGACTTTTTGGTTTAAAACGCTAAACCAACTAAATTAGCATGAAAGAATACTTACTAAGAGTCCAAAGGACTGAATGAAGGTTCCCAAAGGATCAGGTCCCTTCTAGATGAGAGTTATGAGCAGAATTTTGGGAAGTGGTGTGCATAAACAAAGAAACCCACTTCCTATTTATAGTGTTTGGGTTTTCGGAGGATCGTGACACGTGTCGGAGAGTTATATTCAGATCATGGCAGGTGTCAAGAGGTTTTAAGTTACTGTGGGCAGCCCCTAGTATGATATTTGTGAGTGTGGAATCCAGCTAGAACAAAAATATAGCAGGAAACAGGTTGTCTGCAGCTGTTTCTGCAGATGTACAGATCCACGCGGCCCGCGTAGATGATCTGTATGGGCTACGCGGCCCGCCTACAAGTCCAGATCAGCAAACAACTTTGGCAGTTGCCAAGTTTGGTCCCTGTGAGTATATAACTGCATATAACAGCCCATTTTCCTGCAGAAATGACATATCTGGTCCCTGGGCTGTTATATCAGGTGTATTCATGTTCCAGAAATAACCATAACAGTCCCTGTTATGTTTTTCAAACATAATTTCACTTTCAAAACTGACCAAATCAGACCCTGAATATGTTAAATGCCATAACTGATACATTCGAGGGCTGTTACACCATTTTTAAGGCTCTACAATAAAGCCTAAACATAGGGGACACAAAACATGCCCAAAAATATGCCGGATGTCGGTTCGTTTGGCCGTACGGTCACGTTGTGCGTCTAATTACGACGAAACACGAACGGACGTGAAAAACGGTCCAAACTACGCGACGAATGGAATTTTATCAAGACGATCACTAAAATAAAATATTTTAGTGCTTACATAAATTTTTGGGTGTCCGGAGATATTCAGATTGTGAGATATGCGCGAAAATGCAAACTTGTGCACTTTTTGACACTTTTAGTCCCTGGTGGACTTGAAAGTTTTTTTTTTTTTTTTTTTTTTTTGCGCACCAAACACCTCTAAGCCTATATCTAAGCTATAGAAATGATAATTAGGGCATGTTTAACTCATGGACAATTTCCGGAAGGTCCGTTACCATACGAATCGACATACTTTTGCAGTTTGACGCAAATAGTCCTTAAATTGCGCAAAGTAGCGCGAAATGCCGTTTAATGTTATCCAAGCCTTCCATGGCCCATATTTATCCTTCCCAGGCATATACTTAAATATTAATACGCTCTCGTTCGCTTAGATGGTCACCGAAAGGCATAGGTTCAAAAGTTGACGCTTTAGGTCCCTCTATTGGGCAAACTTGCGCATTTCATCATTTAATAGCATTGAAGCCTCATCTAATCCATATTAGACATTCTTGAAAGTATTATTAAACATCACGATGCTTCGGATTCGCTAAAAGGTCATTCAGAGGTATAATTAAACATATTGACACTTTTAGCCCCTCTAACTTGCAAAGTTGCGCGTAACTTTACTTATAGGCATAAAAACCTTAGACGGCCATTATTTGGCATTCCCGAGAGTATAATTAAATATTATGAAGATCCCGGTTTGTTAAAAGGTCACTCAGAGTTGATAATTAACAGGTTGACGCTTTTAACCTTTCTTTGCGCAAACTTTCAATTATTTATGCAAACGGCTACACTCGATCGACAAGTGGCTCATTTGTGAATATAATCATCGTGAGAGGTTATTTAGAAACTTATTTTAGGTATGCTAACACTTCCAATCCTTTCATAATCAAAGTTTTCGATTTTTCGAAAAATTAATCCCTTAAATTCAACCTTCGACTTCATTAGGGTTTATTACACGTGTCAATACATCATTGGACGTGATTTTACGAGGTGTTACATCCTCACCCCCTTAAAAGAAATCTCGACCTCAAGATTTGTTAAAGTGCTGGAAGTTCTTTTTGTCGCATAATGGATTTAACTTCTATAGCATATCTGGAGTCTCTCCAAGCTTTCAAATTGACCTCTATAATAGGTACATGTATCCTTTTTGGAGCTTCTTAACTTATCGATCCTCAATCGATGCAGGTTTCTCATCATATCATAACTCTGCATATCATTATGTTATAATGCTTCTTGACTTATTGGGGAAACATATCCTTAAACTATTAGTGTGTAATGCATTGCGAGCTCCGCCAAGTTCCTTAAATAGGTTTTAGCTTATAAGCTATTTGATCTGATACATTCGATTCCCTCGAATGATTTTATATATTCAGAGTTTAACTAGCCTGATAATTAACAAATTGGCACACCCTTCCAGAGTGATATCTTTGTTGAACCTTATTCCTTAACAAGAACTTAGGAGGGTTGCTATTCTCATTAATCCTTGATTTTCTACCGAATATTGGCAACTTACAGATGATTATGAATTTGTATGATCTTATTCGTTGTTTCCAAGGCAACTTTCAGATCCTGATAATTGGACTTACCAATCTTCTGTTTACTAATAGATGTTTAACATTCCATCTATACAAGGTCTTCAAAGGAGCAGCCTTGATACTTGTATATCAACTATTATAGAAAAGCTTAATTTAAAGTGAGATGGTTATTCCAACCATTGCTTAAAACTAATCTTAAGGAATAGCTAATCCTTGCCGTTAGTCGAACAAATCGACGATCCTGGGCAGCCGATGGCAAATTCTTAATTGTTTGCCTAATTAGGGTTGCGGTAATCAATGCATAAGCAAAATGAACCGTCTTTCTTAATTAACTATACCGAATTCTCAGAATATAGAGTTAGACTATATGAGCCTATGTCTTAAAACCTACTTAATCAGGGTTTCGATTATTCCATAATCAACATGGAGTTTTCACAATACTCCTGCCCACAGTGGGATGTTAATCTTAACTCTACCTGCCTCTCAGGAGGTAAGCAGGGAAAACTTATGAGAAGATACTTAGGTAGAAGGAGATTACAGAGATTTTCCAAATCTCATACTCCAATTCATCCATCATGCTTGTGTCAAATAAGTGACACCTGTATGTTACAATTCCATGAATTTCCTTAACCGGAAACATTTACTTGGACAATTCCATTCTGGATATCTTCTTTGAATACCATTAGTTGACTTTAGTACCATATGACCATTAGAATATCCTTGCGGTTCCATGCATTAAACCTCCATACTGATCAGGCATGGAAGCAATCTATGGAACTTATTAAGATACATCAATCCTCATATGGCGCTTTTATCATACTGTCTGGTATTCGCAATCGATAGAGATCAAAGAGATATCAACTATGTATGCTGACGCACTTCCTCTTAGAGAGATGATACTTCTGAAAATTCTACCACTGAAGGTTTCTGACAGGAACAGAAGAAATGGTTCTTATGATTTTTTCCTGTAAGTTTTACCTTACACTTAATATCTGGGGTTCTTACGAGAGAGTTTCTAAAAGTTTGCTAAACTTATGGTCTTATGGAAGACTCAGCAGCACCTGAAACCAAACGTAACTCTTAACAATAAAATCACAATAAGGGATTTATCTAGTGTCATTATTAATGTGAACAGCCTCTAACCATTCATCAGGAGGGTTAAACGCATCCATTCTTAATCCTTTTAAACTTAGCTGCAAAATCTTTGACAATTTTTTTTGGGCAGTCACAGCTTTGACTAGTTATTTCTTAACCTATATAACGTGATTAGCTGAGGTAGATCCATAATGGATTTATAATGAGCAGGCTTTGAAACCTTAATGTGCCCTCTTATTGCCGTTACTAACCACTAATAATTATTGCTTTAAGCTTAGGTTTTGGGTAATTGGAATAGGGTACTATCTCAGCCAATGAATTAAAATTTTTGTGACATACTGTCGACATTTTAGAACTTTTATGGTGAGAGTCAGCAAATTCTTATTCCATCTTTTTCCATTTCGGTGCGAATAATAGGTCTTTCTAATAAGGTCCTTAACACTCGGTCCATCCTATAATGTATAAGGGGATCTCTCTTATGGACTCCATTAATGTCCTCACTAATCAAGGGTATTACCATCGAATGATTGTGATACATACCTTACCGTGTGCTTTCCAGCATAACTGCTGACATACCTAATGGTTTCTACTTCATTCAACAATTTCCTGCATTCGATGGCCCCTTTTTACTATTGAAGTCTCCTGATTTTCCAAGAGACGAAGTACTTTTAAGTATATCCTAAAAGAAATGAGCTCCTTGCCACATATGATTTTGTTTGGGTTATTCTTCGCATTTGAAGTATGAACAAAGCTCTTCTCATGAGCAGCGACATGTGTTTTAGAGCAAACAACAGTTGGCTTCTTGAATCTTCTCATGACTTTTCTCATAATTTTTCTAACAACTGCGTTAATTTCAGTTTTGGAGATTAATTCCATTAATATTGAGGTTCACACTTGATGCACCATTAATATTTGTCGCATTTCTAGCATCGCGACTGTTGTTTGTTTCTTCTGAGTTTTCCATACTCGAAGCTTTGTTGTTAAATACCAATTTCAACAAGTGCTTAGGTAACCCATACCTAGTGTTTTCCTTGAATTGTCAAAGGCTCCCCATAAGGAGTCTTGATAACTACTTGCTTCTTATCATTCTCAATATAGGCTTGACTTTTAAGACGACCAATTCATTCCTATCACTATGTCGAGTCCCTTATTATTTAAATGGAAACAAGGACAGTTGAAAAGAATGATTTCTAGTAGATATAAACATCCATCTAATATTGTTGGAGCAGTCTCTGAGGTACTATCGGTCAATTCTACTTTATACTTAACGCTTAGAGTTTTAACAGGCAGATTTAATGGTTTGCAAAATCTATTGTCTATGAAAGACTCATCTGAACCTGAATCAAATAATACTCTAGCATGAGCGTTATTGATAAAGAAAGTACCTGTCGTGACATTTTCATCCTGAATAGCCTCTTGAGCGTCCACTTGAGAGCTTCCAACTTCGGTCTTCTTAGACTCCTCAGGCTTCTTGGTTTTATTTGGGCAATTTGTCTTGATGTGCCCTTTTTCATCGCAACCATAGCAGGTTGCGTCTCCCAATTTCTTGCAATCCAAGGTCTTATGCTCCTTGGACTTGCAGATTCCACAGGGTAGAGGCTGAGATTCAAATTTGCATTTCCCAAGGTGGTATTTCCTACAGGTTTTGCATCTGGTCTTCTCACCGATCTGCTGTTTGTCCTTCAAATCCTTGCATTCATGGGTCTTGCGATCCGTCTCCTTACAGATGACACATCCCCCGGTCTGATCATAGAAACATTTTCGGAAGTGCTTCTTCCCGCAGGTTTTACATTCGGGTTTTGCCTCCCTTGGTTTGGACTAGTTATAACTTGAACCGGTCTTACCCTTTTTGTAATCTTTATTTGGGGTATTATCGCACTTTCTCTTATGATCCTTCAATACACGGTCCACGGCTTTGTTTATGGCTGCATCCAACATAGCCTGTAACTCGGTGCCCGTTAAGTTCAGTCTTGCATCATCATTCCGATCAACTGGATGATTGTGAGCTTCAGATGAGTCAGCCATGGTGAAGCTTAGTAGGCTACAAACCAAGTAGAAATAATTGGTTTAATTATATGGTGAATTTTCGAATTTGATGATTAAATAGCCATGGTACAAATAAACCATATAGGCGAATAGATAGTATCAAATTTATTTGATTATGTTTTGCCTAGGTTTTTAAATAAACCATCTTTGGCGTTTAAACGGAATATAACCCTACATATTTATTAGACAGGGGACATAAGTCATGACTGTCAATGTCGTACTGACGTTTTATATATAAAGCACAAGGGCTTGTTCCCAAGGACTCTCTGATGGCATAGATGCCTCGTCACTAGGGAAATTTTAAAACATAATCGATGATTCCTTTGGATCGGAAAATTTCATAGTTCATTGTCTTGACAAGAAGTTATGAAGTAAAACTATCTTTTTCATGCATACACCTTTGCCCGGAGGTATTCATCCCAGTGGATGTTTTGATGTGTTCATCATGTTCGACGTTTATTAGCCATGATTCCTCTTGATCATTTATGCTAAATAAGGGGTTTGGAAAATTCCTAATATAAAGATGACAAGTGTGATTTTTATCGCATCACTGTTGTCGGGAGTGTTAACACATTTTCAGGTGTTAACAAGGATTTGATTCTCTTTTAAACAGGTTTTACCATCGTAGCCAGGTCGTTAATGACGTTGAAGCTAGGTTATACCCTTTTAAGATTCTCTTTTAATATGTATACTGGCAGGAAAGGAACGATATTTATTTTATTCAGGATTTTCATTATAAGCATCCTAATTTTAATTAAAATATAATTATGGCACAAAAGCCAAGTCATAAGGACAAAATTATAAGCCAAGATTTTATAGAATCGAGACATTAAGGCTTGAATCAAAGTTCATTACCCTTTCTTGACAGGGAGTTGTAGGCTACGACTGTCTTTAGTCTCAGAGGACATTATTTATAGCCCGTAGGCACTTCATCCTTAAGGGATGATTATTTTAAATAAGGAAAATTAGAATAATCCAATTTAAAGATGACTTATGCGATTTTATCGAACCACGTCTGCCAGGAATGTTAACATGTTACAGATGTTAACAAGGATTTGAATCTCTTGAATAGGTTCTACCATCTTGGCCTTGTCACATAGGCTAGGTTTACCTTTAAGATTCTTTTTAATAATTAACGCAGAACAATGCTAAATTGAGATGTTAATAAGGATCTGAATCTAACTAAGGAACTGCCATCTTGGCCCTGTCCTTAAAATGACACATGGGCTTGGTCTTGTCCTTTTTAGATTTTGCCATTTTATCATAATGGTAGATCTTTTAAAAGGAATGATACTTTTCATTTATTTCATATATTATATTTATATATATTGATAAAAATGAAATTTTGATAAAGCATTCCAATGATTTTAAAGGAGGTACAGAATTGCCCTGAATGGGACTTGAAAGGAAATAATGTTGTCCTCGAAGGAACTGAAAGATAGATATGTCCTTATAAGGACTACTAAGGAAACGATCTTCAGCAAAAGGAGTTTCTTCTTCGTTTTATTTCTGAATGCTTCCTCCTTAATTGCACGTTAATCCTTGTTGCAGTACGAAGTTCGGCCTTCCCTAGGCTTCGAATGGGGAGAATTTCCATCATGGCTTCTTTGCTTGGCGACGTAATAAATATATAGAATTAAAAGCAATAATTCTCCGAATAGAGATGAGAGTATTCCTATGTTAAGTCTAGACTCAGAAAGTTTAAGGAACGTGCTACTGTGTCATTTAGATTAAACATAAAAAGGCTAGTGTTTAATTCACTCAATGTTGGCTCTGATACCAACCTGTCACACCCCGATATTTCCACGTATTACCGGTGGGCCCGGTGGGGAGTATAGTGACGTAGTTGATATCATCATAGTCAAACAACACAATATTTAAATGCACAGCGGAAGCAAAAGATAAATATATTACAAACCGATTCAAAAGTAATATTTAATATTACAACGGAATGTAAGTTGGATCCACAGGCGGATCAATTAAAAAGAAAACATAGCTCATCAGACTTATTGCATCCAAGCTTGCGAGACTCTTAATGATGCTAAGGAGAGGCCAGCCTATTACGCTTAGTACCTGCACTTAACCTTTTTGGGAAAATACGTCAGATTACACTGGTAAATACAATTTAACTGACTCATTTTGAAAAGGTTTAAAAATTGATTTGAATGCACGTGGCACAAAACATTTTATAACTTGGGATAATTATTTGAATATAATACTTGTAAATGAATTACATGTTACTTATGCGTTCAGTAGCCCGATCCGTAGACCGGGTTAAAGATTAATAGACACACCACATTATTTGGTTAGGCACTGACGAGTGTACGCCTACACTCCGTGCTTTGGTCGTGGCCATCTCGTAAGATGATGCCAAGGACATCCGGGACATGGTCATTAACCCCCCAAAGGCTTTAAGCAAACAAAACATTTCAAAACGTAGCATATCAAGGATTTAACCACTATTCGATTAAAGATTCAATGCCGGACCAAGCGGTATTTTATATACCGTACCCCAAGCCCGTATAGGGAAAATAAGTTAAAAGTATTTACCTGAGCTAAATATAAATTCAATCCCAGCCGTATCAAATCAGCAAGTACAGATAGCTTTTACTGGGCTCCTAAATCTGGAACGAAGGTTTTTAATAACCTATTAGATTCCTAACGGGTCTTAATTAAGCCTATGCTTAGACCGGTTAGTTTTAAAGGAGGATATGGTTCAGAACGCATGATTAAGCGAGAACCGGATTAGAATGTGGTTTAGACCCGACAAGCTCGAATACTTGTGTAATAGGGGTAAACTAAACACATTCTAGATTTTAAGATAAAAATGATAAGGTTTGACCCGTTTCGGCTAATTTATGTAAACTAGTTACATAAGCCGATCCGAACGCGAAAAGTGCGTAACGGGTAACCATATGAGTCATGAACAGGTTTCCTAAGTTAATATGCCTTAAATATGTTGTGATATCAGTAGGATACCTTCCATTATGCCCAAAACGAGTTTAAGACCAATTTATGCCCCGTAGGGGTATTTCGGTCATTTTAATGGTTATAAAAGAGGTTTAATGTAAATCTGAGTTTCAGGTCTGATATAATCAGTAAAAATACTTAATTTAATAAGTTATAGCAGTAGGGTATAGCATATATGTGAAATTTACTATTTATAACCAAACTATGCGCCGTAGGGGCATTTTGGTAATTTCACATAAGCTTATAAGGTCAAAACCAGAGTTCTGAGTTTAAAACTTTTCTTTACTGTTAAAATATATAAATTTACTTAAAACATCAGTAGGTATTAAGTTTCATATGCCAAAAATAGTTTTAACTCATACTAGGCGCTTAAAACGCGTAAAAGTCGGTTTTAAGCGATTTTCGGGTTTAAATAGGAAATCTGAGTTTTTTATCAGTTTATAAAGTTCAAAATATTTTATTTATGATATAAAATCAGTAGCAAAAAGTTTGGTATCAAAATATTATGTAAAACTCATTTTATAGGCCAAAAGGGCAAAACCGACAATTACCGAATTTAAGCTAGAACCCTATGTTATGCTCAGCCTAAAAATAAATAAAAATCTTTAAAAATCCCAAAATATTATTTTATATCAGTAGGTAAAAATTTTGGTATCTAAAATTGGGTTTAGATAGGATATATGTTAATTATGCCGTTTAATTAATAAAAAAGTTTTTCTTTTACGCTAACGAGCATAACTCCTAATCTAGACCTCATACTGATGTCAAATTTTAGGGGCAAGTTTATAATTCAGTAATAAAGATTATTGTCCTCTCACATTTTCAAAATTCTCATTTTAGGGTCAAAAGGGCATAACGGTCAACATTTAGGCATTTAACGGAAACATGCATGAACTAGGATTTCTATGGAACCAAGTTGTATAACCTTAGAGGGTTATACTAACCTATGATATGGTCCTAATGGAATCCTAAGGCATATCTAAACTAAGCTAAATCGGGCCAGAACTGAAAGTCAAAGCAAAAGTCAACTTTTGCGACTTTCGGTTCCGAACCGAGCCTATACTTAGAATTGTCGGGTTGAATCATGCTTAGGCATGTTCAACTAATATTTACCAAGTTATTAAAGTGAGAAACTGATTTTATAGTTTTTATATTAATATTTATGTATTTTATTGAAAACTAACCCGTTTGACTTTTATTTGACCCGACAATTTAACTAAGTAAACGTGGTAATTAGGAGGTGCCCTTTTGAGGGTTTAATACCTACCTAATTACGGTCACGTAGCCATGTTTGCTACAAACAATAGCTTAACCGTTTAAAAGTCAAAGCATTTATCGAAAACGCTTGACTTTTTGGTTTAAAACGCTAAACCAACTAAATTAGCACGAAAGAATACTTACTAAGAGTCCAAAGGACTGAATGAAGGTTCCCAAAGGATCAGGTCCCTCCTAGATGAGAGTTATGAGCAGAATTTTAGGAAGTGGTGTGCATAAACAAAGAAACCCACTTCCTATTTATAGTGTTTGGGTTTTCGTAGGATCGTGACACGTGTCGGAGAGTTATATTCAGATCATGGCAGGTGTCAAGAGGTTTTATGTTACTGTGGGCAGCCCCTAGTATGATATTTGTGAGTGTGGAATCCAGCTAGAACAAAAATATAGCAGGAAACAGGTTGTCTGCAGATGTACAGATCCACGCGGCCCGCGTAGATGATCTGTATGGGCTACGCGGCCCGCCTACAAGTCCAGATCAGCAAACAACTTTGGCAGTTGCCAAGTTTGGTCCCTGTGAGTATATAACTTCATATAACATCCCATTTTCCTGTAGAAATGACATATCTGGTCCCTGGGCTATTATATCAGGTGTATTCATGTTCCAAAAATAACCATAACAGTCCCTGTTATGTTTTTCAAACATAATTTCACTTTCAAAACTGACCAAATCAGCCCCTGAATATGTTAAATGCCATAACTGATACATTCGAGGGCTGTTACACCATTTTTAAGGCTCTACAATAAAGCCTGAACATAGGGGACACAAAACATGCCCAAAAATACGCCGGATGTCGGTTCGTTTGGTCGTACGGTCACGTTGTGCGTCTAATTACGACGAAACACGAACGGACGTGAAAAACGGTCCAAACTATGCGACGAATGGATTTTATCAAGGCGATCACTAAAATAAAATATTTTAGTGCTTACATAAATTTTTGGGTGTCCGGAGATATTCAGATTGTGAGATATGCGCGAAAATGCAAACTTGTGCACTTTTTGACACTTTTAGTCCCTGGTGGACTTGAAAGTTTTTTTTTTTTTTTTTTTTTGCGCACCAAACACCTCTAAGCCTATATCTAAGCTATAGAAATGATAACTAGGGCATGTTTAACTCATGGAAAATTTCCGGAAGGTCCGTTACCATACGAATCGACATACTTTTGCAGTTTGACGCAAATAGTCCTTAAATTGCGCAAAGTAGCGCGAAATGCCGTTTAATGTTATCCAAGCCTTCCATGGCCCATATTTATCCTTCCCAGGTATATACTTAAATATTAATACGCTCTCGTTCGCTTAGATGGTCACCGAAAGGCATAGGTTCAAAAGTTGACGCTTTAGGTCCCTCTATTGCGCAAACTTGCGCATTTCATCATTTAATAGCATTGAAGCCTCATCTAATCCATATTAGACATTCTTGAAAGTATTATTAAACATCACGATGTTTCAGATTCGCTAAAAGGTCATTCAGAGGTATAATTAAACATATTGACACTTTTAGCCCCTCTAACTTGCAAAGTTGCGCGTAACTTTACTTATAGGCATAAAAACCTTAGACGGCCATTATTTGGCATTCCCGAGAGTATAATTAAATATTATGAAGATCCCGGTTTGTTAAAAGGTCACTCAGAGGTGAGAATTAACAGGTTGACGCTTTTAACCTTTCTTTGCGCAAACTTTCAATTATTTATGCAAACGGCTACACTCGATCGACAAGTGGCTCATTTGTGAATATAATCATCGTGAGAGGTTATTTAGAAACTTATTTTAGGTATGCTAACACTTCCAATCCTTTCATAATCAAAGTTTTCGATTTTTCGAAAAATTAGTCCCTTAAATTCAACCTTCGACTTCATTAGGGTTTATTACACGTGTCAATACATCATTGGACGTGATTTTATGAGGTGTTACAATCCAGTCTTCATTGGTTCACTAAAAAGGGTTTCTCAATTTGAAGAAAGAAGTCCCTAGTTCCAAGACAAAGGGGCATCAGTGGATGACTTTTGGAATACATTCCCTGAGTCAACCACTGTTACAACCACTGTTAGTGGGAAATCAGATGATCCCATTAAGTTGGGTGATGGTTTAATGTACCGAGAATTGACGGACATAATTGACAAACTGGGTACTTCTGTTGCAGAAATTAAAGATATGCTGCAACAGTTGTTGAAAGTTCAAAAGGTACCAACCACTGCTGCTCCAGCTCAAGCACCTGCACAACCTGCACCTGCTGCAAATGAGTTATGGATCTTATTTCAACCACTGCTCCAACAACAAAGACAATTGGCTGATCAGCAGCATGAGATACATGTCCAAAAGCTGAGAAACATGCTGGAGTCAAGGTTTAAAGATACCCAAGCTGACATCAAGGCTATCAAGGCTCACATACTGAACACCACTGGCACTGCTCCTCCCACTGTTCTCTTTATTGATAACCCACCACCAGATAATGCCAAAAAGGGGGAGAAAATCAAGCAGTGGAAGAAGAAGGGAATTAAAGATGGTCTTTATATTGAACCAGAAAAAGATAGCATGACAAAAGACATTCCCTTGCCAGATGGTAGTAAAAAGATTGATGTTACCACAAATGCACTTGCTGAAGCAAAAGCAAGTGTAAAAAGGGATAGAGAGGCTAAGGATAAAGCCAGGTGGGAACAGGAGAAAAGAGCTTTTATGGAGCTGAATGTGCAGGGTCCTTCTGAACCTATGGATGATGAAAATCCTAAGGATGAAAAGAAGAAGCCCATTAGACAAGTCAGACAACCCAAACACACACCATCCAGACCCACAAAGCATGCTTCCAAACCACCTTCCAAAGGCTCCAAACATCAAACTTCCACCCAAACAGCTGTTGTAACTCCTGCTGTATCAACAACTGCTGATACTTCAGTAGTTTCAACAACTGCTAGCCAAACACCTACCATCACTTCAACACACACCACTTCAACACACACCACAACCACTGCCTTACCACCACTACCAAAAATCACCTCACCACCTAAAACAACTTCACCACCATCATCACCTCCTGCTAAAAAGCAGAAGACAACAGATGTTACAACATCTGTTGTAATGGAAACAGTGGTTGAAACACTGTTAGTCAGCCACTTTCCACCACTCAAATCACCACTTCACAACCATCCAACACACCACCAGCCTCTCCTAAACAAAAAAGGAGAAGGATAATTTTGCCTGATGATGAGTCTCCATCACCACCACCAACATCTTCACAACCTCTTTCACTTGTCAATATTCCAAACCCTGTTCCTCTCTCCTCAGCCCAAGTTCAACAACAAATCACTGCCATCACTCCTGCAGGATTTCAATATCCTCTCGAACTTATAGCAGTCAGAGAAGAGATTAAATCTTTCTACTATGAGGATGATCCTGCTAAAAGGAGTTTGCCATCAGTTGGAGGATATCCTAGGCCTAACAACATTGAAGAATACTTGAAAGTTAAGGCTCAACAGGCAAAGGATATCTCTAAAAGAAACTCACAAGGAAAAACTGACAAAGAAATTCAAAGGCATTATCAATTTCTACTCACACAAGTCAGATCCTTGGAGCAGTTTGCTAAGAATGTTTGTCAACAGATATCAGAAAGAGCATATGAGTCATTGAGAAAAGACTACCTTGACAACATTATGGCATACAAGAAATACAATGGGGAAAAATACATGTATAAAGATTGGACCATTCCTGAGCTTGAAAGTGAAGCAGGCAGGATTCAAGAAATGATTAAAAACAAGGTCAAACACACTCCTCCTGATTGGGCAAAGTATAAGAAGAATGTACCTGAAAAGACATTGGAGCTGAAGAGAATGAAAGAGGAGCTAATTGCTGCTGATTATGGGTCTAAAAATCAAGTGATGAGATGGAAAGAAGACAAAGTCAGGACCACCTACAAAAGGTTGGAGGAACTAAGGAAGAAAGATCCAAGGGTTCCACAAAAACCTGACTATCCTGAAGCAGAGGTTTCAACAAGACCACCAAAGCTACAAAATCAGGAGATCCACTGCTCCAGCTAGTGCTGCCATCTATAAAATAAGATAACAAAAACAGTTGGATGCTGAAACAGTGGAAGAATTAATTGCAGGAGATGACCTTGTAAAAGAAGGTATTAAGAAGATGAAAGCAGAAACTCTTGGATTGAATCAACCTGCAAGCACTGCTCAGTCAGTCATCACCAGGCCAGCATCACCAAACTCCTCATCTAATAAAAATCTCCCAAGAAACCCACCAGACTCAAAAGTACTAAAGTGGAAAACTGACAAACAGACCCATGTACTGACTGTGATCAAGTCTAGTGGAGAAGTGAAGAAAATAACAAGGGAACAATCACTTGGCCTCAGTATTGAAGATTTACAGGATCTCCTTGATCTTCCACTTTGCAGGGATGAAGATAACATAGATGCCTTAGACTTTGAGTTACAACTCAAAGGGCAAATAAAGGAACTGTTGATGAGGCAATAAAGATCTACAAATAATGAAGGGTTTTGGCATTATCTGTTCCAGGGGGAGATTGTTGGGATTGAACCCTATCAGAGGAACATATAATTAAAGCCAAAACCGGATCAGAGCAGTGGATCCAGAATAAGTAGAGGTTATGTATACAAGTCTCTTCCCTTTAAAGTGGTTTCAACATCTGATGACCTCCAATCCACTGATCGTTACAACTGCTGATCAAGTCAAAGATTGATGAGGACTAAAGCCATGTTGTTCAATCTACTGCTATGGGTCAAGCACTGCTGGATACATCAAGTACTGCTGGGTTCACATCAGTGGAAGGATTCAGCAGTAGTTTAGTTTGTTTTTATGTAATGTATTGTAATCAGTAGTTAACATAAGCAGTGTTTGTATTAGATCAATTGTTAGAGTTTGTTAGGATGTTAGATGTCACTTTCATGGTGACGTTAGCAAAGATGCCACAGTGGTTTGTCCGTGCCTATAAATAGAACAGTACCCTGTACTGTTCTATCAGCTCTTCGCCATCTTTCTTCCTGTACGAACAAATCACTGTGAGCTCAGGCTGAGGGGGAGTTTGTTACATGCATGCATTGTAATCATTGATGAAATAAATTCAATCATTCGGTTCTTTGTCAAAAATGTGTGTTGAAAGCAATTCTCATGTTTGATTGTGTGCAAAGTTTGTTTCCATTTACATTCCGCTGCATTACTTGTTCATTGTTCATCTTAATTCAAACACAAAACACAATCAATCCAAACTCAGATCCTAACAGTGGTGGTGGGAAAGATGAAGTGGGTATGGTAACTTTTTAGTTATTGATTTAACAAATAAGGGTATTTAGGTAATTTCACACTAACTTAACACCAAAAACTAACTCCCATCTGCACCAGGGACTATCCGTAAATGAAATTGCAAAAGTTGGGGACTATAGCTGTAATTTTAGAAAGTTAGGGGCTAAAGGTGAAAAATAAGCAAACCACAGGGACTATCCGGGCACTTTTCTCAAAATAAAATTAAGAATGTTAAGTCTTTTGTCTTTAGTGTAACTTTATCCGATCTATTTTCTTTTTTCTTAATTTTTGCTTAATCAATTTCCTTTGTTACCTCTTAGCTTTAATTCAATAAAGTGAACATACAACTGCTAAATTTGAATAAAGTTATATTTTTACCGCTCGATGTAAAATATTAGTTGGAGATATCTATACTTTCTATAAAAGGAGAAATCCCAATGACATAAGAAAAGCTGATGTGGCAGACAGAGAGGCTGTCCAGCAATGCTTTTCTTATGTCATTAGTGCATCATAAAGCCTAATATATTAAATCATTTAAAATCTATCTAAAACCTCTGCCAAAGTAAACATTTGCTCATTTATATCTGAGTTTACTTTAATACTCTGCAGCAGTTGTTGTTATGCTCTCTAATGCTTTTAGATCAGCAAATGTTTAAGGCTAATTACCGGCAAATTCAAATTCAAAAATGCATGGGAATAAGTGATTTGTAATTAATGCATGTCACTCACAAACTCCTGTCAAACATTTTCTTATATAAGGCTTTTCTTCTCATTTCCCTTTTCATATTTGATCACAGTTTCGTCTTCTCTGATTTTCAAATATGAAATTTGATCACAATCCGAATTCCGAATTAGAAGCATGTCGATATCAGTTGACAGTAACAATCTTAGTTTTGTTAACATTTGAATCCTGGGAAAGATATGTGGAACATGAAAGCGAGAAATATTCGAAAATGGAATCAAGGTTACAAAATGGATCTCATCTTCATTGATGAAAATGTAGTTTGTATTTCTGCTTTTCCGTTCTATCAGAGAATGTAGTGGTGTATGCTAAAAAGATACTTTCTTTAAATGTTTTTTCAGGGTGCTAAGATTCAAGCAGGTATTAAGAGTCATCTGATACCTGTTTTTGATGGACAACTTCAAGAAGATGCTGTTGTCATTCTGTCGAAATTTGGTGTTGGTGAGAATAAAGATTTATATAAAGTTGTAGTACAGCCTTATAAAATCAACTTTTATAGATGCACAACTGTTACACCTGTGAGAGATTGGCAAGGTGTTGAGTATGGTTTCAGCTTAAGAGCTTATCAAGATATTCTTCAAGGAGAGGCGTTAAACTCTTTGAGTGTTGGTAGTGTATATTTTTGTAATCATGTCTTCTCTGTATAAAATTAGAGAGTTTTACTTATACTGTTGTATAATGTGATCATATAGATGTTGCTGGATCTGTGGTTTGTTGTGGAGATCTTGAATTCTTTGGTCGACCTCCAAAAGAAACTAAGAAGATCAATTTCGATATTCAAGACTTGGAGTAAGTTGTTGTTTACATGTGCAGTCATGTACAGATCATTTTTTGTATTTAATGATGTTAATAAATAAGATGAAGAATGTTTGCATTTAATGTGGAATCAAGGTAATGGTAATAAATGAGATCTATAGTGTTTGCATCTAATGTTGAATCATGGTAATAAATGAGATCAGCAGTTTATTCTTAGTGAATATGTTAGTTAATTTATGACTCATTTACTACTTTAATAAATGTCATAAATTTTCATTGATTTTGTGTTGTTATTCATTCAATTTAGTATTGATATTAGAGATTGTTTCCAAAAAATGGTCATAAACTAGTCTTTAGTGTATCGTCATACGAATATTGTTTTCGTGTAGGGGTAAGGTTTTGCGGTGTACTGTGTGGAATGATTATGCTCTGCAGTTTAAGGAGTTCATCTCTAAAATTCCAGCTCATGAGCATGTGATGGCTGTTATACAGCATGGAAAGTGTAAGGAATGGAAAGGTAATTTTTGTTGCTTTCTGCAAATCATAGCTATACTGTTTATTTCTGGCAATATAAAGACAGATTGACTAAATATCTATATACTTTTGCATGTAGGTGAATATACAGTTCAAAGTGATAAGTTTGCAACACGAATGTTTCTGAATGAAGAAATTGATGAAGTTAATCAGCTAAGGAGGAGGTAATTTGTCAATGTAATTTCTATTGTATATAGATGTTCAATTTAAATACTTGGTTTCATGTTATTTGTATACTAATTCTAATCATTTGTGGTATTCAAAAGTCTTATACTGAAGTTTGGACAAGGGAGTGGTTCTACTTCTCAAACAATACTATCGTCTCAGACCGTTTTTCCATTGCATAAAGAATTTGTAACGGATGGTGTGAGGAAACATGTTGATGAGATTAGCGAGATAGAAAAGGTTTCACGTCTTTTTATATAGTTTGGTTATTTGTTTGGTTTATCACCTGCATGTTTGTCAAACTATAGATTACAAGATGATATATTGTTTTTATAGGAAATGTCTTTGTAGGGCTAGTTACTCCTAGGCCGAGTCGTTTGAACATTGACGTGGGCATGAGGTTAATGCTAGCCCCAAGATCGGCTAATGCATTACGAATGGGGGACTCCCCAATCGAGCAAGGGATTGTGAAGCTCCCGGGATCGATTTTCTTTTGTGGAAGTTTGTTGAGTACTAAAGCAGAGCATTCTTCGCCTAAGTTAACTAATTGCAATGATTCAATTTTCCTTTTGTGAGTGAGGAAGTCCCTCATGAATTTTGCATATTTAGGCATTTGGGTTAGGACCTCAATAAAAGGAATATTGACGTGCAATTGTTTTAGTAAACTTTCGAACTTTGCGAATTGCTCATCGGTCTTTTGACGATTTAACCTACCGGGGTACGGAATTGGAGGAGTCTTGGTGGGCTCTTGATTTGGTGAAGAAGCCTCTTCTAGTTGAGGTGTAGGTGGAGTCGTACTTTGACGTTGACCCCCTTCAACTGGTGGTAATGGAGTATCCTCGGGACCCACGGTTCGATTCCTCAATGTGATAAGGTGTACTTATGCCTTTGGGTTGGTTTCGGTATTACTTGGTAATGCGCCTTGTGGTCTCTCAGAGAAATTTTGAGCTAGTTGATTTAATTGTTTTTCTACGTTTTGAATGCTAGCTTGTTGATTTCTAAAATTCGATTCCAATTGTTGGAATCGATCCGAGTTTTTCTTTTCGGTGTCGGAGATGAGGCGAGATACGGTATCTTCAAGCCTTTTTCTTCCACCTTGTTGTTGAGAGAAATTTTGTGGTTGTTGAAAATTAGTTCGTTGGTTTTGTTGGTTACTACTATTGCCGGGATCTCTCCAACCAAGATTTGGGTGGTTATGCCATCCTTGGTTGTAGGTACCCGTTGGAGGACCCGACGGCCTAGGTCTATTATCAATGTAGTTTACCGTTTCTGTTTGTTCATCTAATTCTTTCATACAACTCCAATTTTCATGTGACCCACCACACCCTTCACAAGCCATAACCGAGGCCGTTTTTGTCATTTCTAGCCTTTTGATTTTCGAAGAGAGGGTCTCGATTCGGGCTTGTAAAGAGGTGCTTTCATCAACCTTATGGGCGCCCGGGGCAATAGATTTATTACCTCGGGGAGTGTGCCATTGAAAATTGGTTTGAGCAATTTCCTCAATTTGATTATATATTTCATTTGGGCGACGATTACCTAAAAGTCCCCCGGAGCTTGAATCAAGTGTTTGTCTTGTGTGAGGAAACAACCCATTGTAGAAAGTGGATACTTGTTGCCACACCGCTAGACCGTGATGAGGACACTTTCTTAGAAGCTCCTTGAACCTTTCCCAAGTTTCATATAAGGATTCCCCATCCTCTTGTGAGTATGTATTAATTTCAGTCATTAATTTAGCCGTTTTAGCAGGAGGGAAATACTTATATAAAAACTTTTGGGCAAGTTCATCCCAGGTGTTTACCGAGCCAACTGGGAGGGTGTTAAGCCAAGCCTTAGCTCGGTCTTTTAGTGAAAATGGAAACATTCGAAGGCGGATGGCGTCATTTGATGCTCCATTGATCCGAAAGGTATCACATATTTCTAAGAAATTAGTAATATGCAGATGGGGATCCTCGTCCGCAAGCCCATGGAAGGTTGCGGAGTTTTGGAGCATTTGTATCAAATGCGGCCGAAGTTCGAAGTTATTGGCTTCGACATTTGGTGCATTGATAGCGGCGCCGAGATTGCCTACGGTGGGCCGTAGGTAATCCATGAGGGTACGTTGATCCGCCATTGGAAGTGGGTCCCCCGAAACTTTCCCTTGATTTTTAGCTTTAAGTCTTTTTCTGAGAAAGCGTTCGGGTTCTTCTAGAGGTTCTTTTATGTCTCTACTAGAACTGGAGCTCATGCACTACGTAGGAGGTTCAAATGTGGCGCCTAGGTTCCAAGTCCTGCAATAAAAACAGAAAAGAACGTTGGTCAGAATGTTCACCACGGCCCCGTGCTCAGCGAACACGGCCCGTGGTCAGAGGTACAGTGATTGTCTTCTGGATCCCTGTTACTGGGAGTTGGACACGACCCCGTGTTGCACCGACACGGCCCCGTGTTCAGCTCTCTGTAACTCAGAAAATAAAAACTGCCAGTGATGATGCTGGGCACGGCCCGTGCTGAGCTCTGCAGAAACTGAAAAAAATCTAAAAAAAATCCTAAAAAAAATTGAAAAATAAGAAAAACGATTAGGCCGTTGATTCCTAACTTTCTTAAAATCCTTGTGTCCCCGGCAACGGCGCCAAAAACTTGATGCGTGTGAAGTGTTATATATATTAGGTGTATATTTTAAGCCCCCTTTAACACTTATTTTTAGCCAAGTTTTAAATTTATAAAACACGATATTTTACTAACACTAAACACACATATGGGCAAGTGCACCCATCGTGAGCGTAGTATAGTGTTGGCAAGATACCGAGGTCGTCCAAGGACACAAGAGCTTTTAGTACCGGTTTATCCTCAACGTCTAATCAAAATAAAAAGTTTAGAAAAATGTTTTAAACTAAGAAAAATAAAAACTAACTAAAATGCTGAAAATAAAAATAAAAATAAAAACAGATAGACAAGATGAATCACTTGGTTCCGACTCGTATCTAGTGTAACCTTTGATTATTTCCGCACTTTTGCACATGATTAAGAGATTATCTTAGTTATTGTAGTAGGCCCCTCTTTTGAAGGTGACGTTACCCTCACCCCAGTAGTTTGAGTCAGCAAGGATACGATCCTAAAAGGGTGGATTATTGGAAGATAATGAATTAAGTTATTAATGCAATATTATGGTAGACCCCTCTTTTGGAGGTGACGTTACCCTCGACTAAGTAGTCTGAGTCAGCAGGGATACAGTCCTAAATAGCCGGGTTATAGTATTAATAGTAGTTAACTTATGAGGGGATCAAAGAGTTTGGACCCCCGCCATCCAATACCGTGAAGTATTGAAGGAGGTCCTACTAAATTTGACCCAGGTCCATTGCAGGACCTCTAAACGCTGAACAATGGCAAGACCTTTACCAAACCGTTCCCTTAATCCCCGACCAGGTAGCCAACATACCTCCATATAGACCGTGGAGATATGAATGGTGAAAATCTTTTATTTTATATAGACAGTAAAATAATTTCAAGACACCACGGACAAACGATAAAGAAAGATCACCTTCAACATAAGCAACTAGTTATTAAAGTCATTAATACGAAACCAAATAAAAAGTGCAAAAGATTAGAAATAAAAAAGTATTACACTAGACACTTTGTCTTCACCAAGTGATGTAAGAGACTTAGGCAAACATGGCCTTGATTGTCAAGAACTCTTACGATCAATCTTGGATCCCGAGACGACTCACACACTCTATGATGGACAATGGATGATGGTGGTGGATGATGGTGTTATGGTGGTGGTGGGTGGTGGGTGAAGTGTGAGAGAGGTGGTGTGCCAAGGGATGGTTTGAGCTTGAGCCAAGCACATCTATTTATAGGCTGAACAGAAGCTCGGGCACGGCCCCGTGTCCAGTGGGCACGGCCCCGTGTCCACATCCTTCTCTTTCTTCATTAAATGCAGCTTTGTCTTATTAGTTGACCACGCCCCCGTGTTCGCTGAGCACGACCCCGTGGTGCAGAAGAATCTTTGTACTATGCAGATTTGCTGGATTGTGCGAATCTTTTAGTTGACCACGGCCCCGTGTCCGCTGAGCACGACCCGTGGTGGGCAATAGAAGCTTCTACCACTTTGTCTTTTCTGCTGACACTTGGGCACGCCCCCGTGTTGGCTGAGCACGGGGCGTGTTCAGGCTTCTGATCTCTTGTTTTGCTTGGGAAGATGCTGTCGTGGGGTCGGGCATGTCACGTCTTGCTCCTTTTCTTGTATTTATGTTAGATTTTGATGTCTTTTTGCTTCTTTTGTTAATTTGAGCTCATTTAATCCTGAAAATACAAAAGGAAGACAAAAGCACACTTTTTCCAACATTAGTACTAAAAAGGGGTTAGTTTTATGCCTCATTTGATGAAATTTATATGTTAATATTTGAACACATCATTTAGCCTTTCAATTTGATGGATTAGATGAAAGTTAGGGTTTTGGCTCCCATGGAGCTTCTGCTCGTTCTAGAACACACGAAGTGTGTGTTTGTGTGTGTGAAATTTTCATATATTAATTCAACTTTCATTTTATCCCACTTTAGTCCCTTGTGTTAGCCACTAACACATAATTGGCACAACTTCCCTCCACTAATAGTTTTTCACCATACACTTAACTAGGTTAAATAGCCTGGTTATTTATTTCATGAAATATCATATGAGAACATATGATAAATATAAACATTCGTATTTTTGGGGTGTTACAAAATATGGAAAGTTTTTATTTTTTGTATAACCTACATATATGTAGGTTATGTGGTTAAATTACCTTAAAAAATGTGTAGGTTAAATTACATACATGTATCTAGGCTATGTGTAGCTAAAAGTATATGGTTTTTTATTTATATTTAATACACATATATATGTAAGAAATATAAAATTAAAAAAAAAATATGAACCAAAATCCCAAAATTTAGTAATTTATAGTTGTTTTTTTATTCTCACAATAATTAGTGTTCATCCTACAAAGTTAAATAATGTACATGCATAATTATTTCATAATGCTGTAATCTATCTATATAAACTACTTAGCTAAATTTGTTTTGTACATACATCTCACTTATCATATATATATATATATATATATATATATATATATATAGGCAGGTTATTGTATAAATTGCCTTAACGTATGATGCGTACGAGATGCAGTATCAACATGCGATTTTTTTAGCATGCGATTTTGGTTTTTTGGAACAACTTGCGACTTCTTTTACAACATGCAAATTTTTTTTAACATGAGACTTTTTTTTCTTTAACATGCGACCTTTGTTTTTTTTACAACATGCGAGATTTCCTTTCTGGGCGATAACGTGCGAACTTGCCATTACGTACGCTCGTATGTTAAGGCAAAATGTACAATACACTTTCACTATATATATACATATATATATATATTAATAAAAACTAATGAATGGTGTTTTAAATATAATAATAATATATATAGTTTTTTTTATACTTTTATTATTTTAATATTATATATACTTTAATAATAAAAGCCAATAAATAGTGTTTTTAAATATTAAAATAATATATATAGTTTTTTAATACTGTTATTATTTTTATATTACAATAATTATTATTTTCTTTACTTTTTAACTTGGATAGGCTTGGTGTCAACCGGTACTGGTATCGAAAATACCGTTACAGTCCGACTTGTTATCGGTACATGAAGTTAAAAATTGGCACCAACCTGGTACAGAAAACACAAAAAGTCGGGACCGAATTGATTTTGAAAATCTTTTAGTTTGGGAAATTCGGTACTGCTACCCAGTACCATTTGCTCATCCCTGATCACGGGTACCGTACGAGCAACAACGGTACCGTGCAACTTTTGTTGTTGATTTTCTTCAACCTTTAATGATTTTTTTTAGTTTAAGGGGTAAGAATGAGTTTGGTGCCAACCGATACCGAATCGGTACTGGTACTGAAAATACAGGTATATGAAGGTAAAAAACGGTAGCGAACCGGTACCAGGAATGCCAAAGTCGGTACAGAATTGGTACTTAAGATCTTTCAGTTCGGGGGATTCGGTACCAGTACCTAGTACCATTTGCTCATCTCTGACCACGGGTTTCATACGAACAACATCATTACCATACAACTTTTTTGGTTGATTTTCTTTCGGTTATCTTTTAATGTTTTTTTCTACATTTTCTTTTGAGTTAATTTCCGTTTTGCTCCCTGTGGTTTGGTCATTTTAAAAGTTTTGCCCCAATAGTTTTAAAATGGCCATTTTCCTCCCTTATGTTTCTAACTTATCATCATTTTGCTCCTTGCCTCTAACTCCATCAAAAAAATTATTAACTAGAAGGGTATTTTGGTAATTTTATAGATAAAAGCAATGACATGCAAGTCTTTTCACCTAAAGAAACCTTTAACCGGTTAGAGCCGGGGAGCAAACTGGCGACAAACTCGAAAGATCAGGGAGTAAAATGACCATTTTTAAACTATTAGAGCAAAACCGTTAAAATGATCAAACCACTAGGAGCCTCTTTTCTTTTTATTCTTTGTCAGCGGTTCCGTGTACAACACGCTCGTGGTGATTTTAAAACACATGTAAACACATACTAAATAATAAAAGAAGTTCACCGTAACGCGACGATGGTGAAAAACCTAATTTTCTTAGCCTACTAATAATTAGTAAAATTAAACGAAGGTACACTAGATGGAGCCAAGCCTAATAGAAATGGAGTACATGATAAAACTGCTCTATAGCGTCATCCCAAAATATTATACCCATTTTTAGGGGTGAGATTATCTAACTAACATACAAATAACTAGAGTACTTATTATTACTCTAGTGTAACTAGTGGCATCTCCGAGAATTCATATACATTACTCTAGTGTAGCTAGTGGCATCTCCGAGAATTCATATACCATATTAAAGCTCGAAAAAATGTGCCTTTATGGCCTTATACCTTAACGATAAACAATTAGTATTGGGCCCAATAAACCTAATGTCAAGTGAGCTAAATTCTAAACCATAAAAAATGATTTGTAAATGCGTCTATATTGGAATTGGTACGTGTTTACTATTTAATTAAAAAAATAACATATATATCGGATTTTTTTAAATCACGTGCCTCTCGAAATTACGGACTCTGTGCAGAGGTCCTCCCCGCACACCATCATAGCCGCCACTGAGTGTAAGCATAATTACTATAGTTATTTATATGCTTAACACGTTAAATCTATTTGTACTTGATCCTAACACCCTATTCTTGTACCCAACTTTTCTCACAACAATTCTATCTTATTTTGTTACATACAAATATACAATGACACTTTTACGTTTTATTAATCAAATATAAAAACTTTTGCTCTGTATTAGACATAATGAAACTTTTGTGCTATACATGACTATTAAGAGAACATAAATGAGTAACAGTTACAATGACATAATCACAATATACAAGAAACTAACTATATACATTGTTTATAGAAATTTGCATAAACCCCAACAATTCATTTTTCGGTTCCCCTAGGTTAACAATGAGCTATGAGTACTATCTATCATTTTTTTTGAATGACAAACTTGGCTTACTGACGGACCACTGGACTATCATCAAGCTACTAGCAGAACCACCCGATCATATCCATCTCCACTAGGCTATAATAACTATATACTAATTCAGAAGAAAACCCAATAAATTTAAGAAAGACCCCCTTGTCTGAATCGAACCCATAGCCTAATAGTTCCAAAGCCTTATCCCAACCCCAAGATGTCACTAGGCAGTGGCGGAGCTTAACCAAAAGTTTCGGGGGACAGAAAGTCAGGGACCCAATTTATATATTGTATAAATATTTAGGCAAAACAATTGGAGGATCCTATATAATTTTAAAAGTTTCGAATGAAAAATCAGAAATTTTACACTTCTAACCGAAACATTGGGGAGAAGGGGCGTGCACCCCACGGTTCTCAAATCCAAAACTATATTCCTAAAAGAAAACCATATTAGTTGTTAAAAACTTTAAATCTACTTTATTTGTACTACTAAATAAGAAATGTTTTGGTGGCCTATTGTAAATGCAACATAGTACAAGGGTGTTTGTGTAACTTCCAATAAAGAAAAATAAAAAAAAAGAAGAAAAATCGGAATTCATTACCATCAAGCATCTTCAGTGTCGCTGTGTTTAATTTTGTTCAAGTGGTTGCCTTTGAGAATTTCCACTATACATACACTCCACAACTTCCCAATTTTCTCTCTCTAGATCTCTCTCTCTCTCTCTCTCTCTCTCTCTAGAGATCACCTCCAGATTTCGTTTCTCCGGCGACTTCAATCAAATCAAATCCCTAACAGATCATAACCGCATCTGATCCGTCGTCGTTTTGATCTCTCTCCGGTCACCATGGCGGCAGCTAACGCACCGATAACCATGAAGGAAGCACTTACGGTATCTCTCTCTATATCTCTCTCTCACTATATGTATTGATTTGTAGATTTGGAATACTGTTGTTTGAAACCTAGCTTCGTTTGCACAATTTAGGTATTTCTGTAGCCTGTTGGACTTGTATATAGTGAATTGATATAGATTTGGTAGATTCACAGATGCAGATGTACTTATTGTTGTAATTCTGTAATGTTTGTTGCTAAAATTAGAATCGCACTTCGATTATTTTGAAACGGTTGTTCAGTTAGGTTTATTTTGGGTTAATCTAGCCCGAGGTGATGTTTTGCTGCATTTTACGTTATTGTGTTGTTTAGATTTGGAGAATTTGGAAAATAATGAACTTCTGTGTAGTGTGATTCCAGATCTGTGGAATGATTGAATGAAATGATTGATGTGTTTTGTGGAAGTGTGCTGGATAGTGATCTAGTTATGTGTGGTTATGGATTGATTTTGAGTGTTGTGATGTTGTTGCAGTTGCCGAGCATAGGGATCAATCCGCAGTTTATTACGTTTACGAATGTAACGATGGAGTCGGATAAGTTTATATGTGTTCGTGAAACGTCACCGCAAAATAGTGTGGTGATCATTGACATGAACATGCCAATGCAGCCACTACGTAGGCCGATTACTGCTGACTCGGCTCTTATGAATCCGATTTCGAAGATTCTGGCTTTAAAAGGTACAATTTGATATTAGGTCGTGAAATTATGCGTTAGTCGCTTTGTTTCTGCCGTCTAATTTATTTAGCAATCAACTGGCTTGCCTTCTGATACATTTGAATCGTCAGACTCCTGTTAGTGACAACTGTGATCTCTGATCCAGTTTGATTGCTCCCCATCCGTTATTCTATTTTCATGCTTTTTGTGCAAGTCGGTAAATATTGAAGTTTATATGTGTTCGTGAAACGTCACCGCAAAATATTGAAGTCGGTAAAATGTACCAAGCCAGATGCAACTCACTTTATATTTAGGCTTTTGAGAAACAGTGAGGTCGGTCAGTTTTAGGCTTATAGCTTTATAGCTAATGAACACATTCATTTTCTTGAAGCTCAACTTCCTGGGACAACTCAAGATCACTTACAGATATTTAATATCGAGATGAAAGCTAAAATGAAGTCTCATCAGATGCCTGAGCAGGTGAAAAGTTTATCTATAACACCAGTCAATGAATCGTAACTTTTTGTTCACTTTTTGGCAACATTGACGTTTATGTGACTTTACAACGACTCTATCTTCAGGTTGTCTTTTGGAAGTGGATTACCCCTAAGATGTTAGGCATGGTAACCCAGACCTCAGTATACCATTGGTCAATTGAAGGTACATCATCTTTTGTTTTGTCATACATAGGTTAGAAGTTGTATGTTTTGAACTCGGTTAAAACCAATCTTTATCTATACAGGTGATTCTGAACCTGTGAAGATGTTTGATAGGACGGCCAATTTATCAAACAATCAGATAATTAATTACAAATGTGATCCATCTGAGAAATGGTTGGTGTTGATTGGAATTGCCCCCGGCTCACCTGAGGTTTGTTGTTTTTCGTTAGTTATATTCGATTATATTGAAAACCTTATTATTATTATTGTTATTATCCTGAAGGTTTCAATTAGATATAATGTAGCCTTAGGACCATATTCAACATCACATTTATTCTTTGGGTGGTTCTTGTTTGTTTCATTTGTTTTTCTGTTTTATTTATGTTTGCGTGGGTTAAATTTTTTTATTATTATCTTTAAGGGTTTCAGTTAGCTGTAATGTAACCTGGGGACCATATTCAACATCACATTTATTCTATGAGTGATTTTTGTTTCATTTGTTTTTCTGTTTTATTTATTCTATAAGTCATAACAAACATTGTTACCTGTTTCAGTTATTTAGGCTAATTTTCATTAATGTATTCTTTTATTTTCTTCATCTGTAAGTTTAAATTATTATTGTTGATATGTCTTAAAGCATACAATTTTTTATATTAACAGAAACCGCAGTTAGTCAAAGGAAACATGCAGCTTTTTTCTGTTGATCAGCAGCGAAGTCAAGCTCTTGAAGCACACGCAGCATCATTTGCCAGCTTGAAGGTACAAAATTCTACTTTCATTATATCAATCTTAGGACCCACATTTAAGTTAACGAATAACGACATTGATCACGCATTGTTATGTCTTGTATAGGTTCCAGGCAATGAGAACCCTTCAATTCTTATTTCTTTTGCAACAAAAAGCTCTAATGCTGGACAGGTTACATCAAAGCTGCATGTCATTGAGCTTGGTGCTCAACCAGGTTATATTCTCTACACGTCTTTTCATTCATTACAGTTGTCTTTTTTATTTGACTTCTATCCTCAGTCTTGTATGTAGATTAGGCCTGGAAACGAACCGAACGTTCATGAACTGTTCGTGAACTTGTTCGGCGGGAAGTTTGTTTATGTTCATTTATTTAATAAACGAACGATCATGAACACATGTCTTGTTTGTTCATTTATTGATGGAGATTCGGTCCTTATTTTTCTAGAATTTCCTCATGTTTTAATATTTGCAAGTTTTATTTTATTTCCATGTTTATTTCATTTGTTTTGATTTGTGTTTTTTTTTTTATTTCTTATGTAAGTTTAAGTTTGACCCATGTTTAGAGATCATGGGTGTAGTGGGTTGGTTAGTTCCAGAAAACTCTTGTAATGTTTTTTGTTTATTTAAACAACTGAACGAATGAAAAGTGGAGGGAGTTTTAGAATGAAAATGGTTGTATTAATTATCTCATGTGTGTGGGTTAATTAATGGTCTATGCTAGCTCAACCGTGGCGCGTTGGGTGGTGACCTTAGACACGATTCTCTAACCGTAGTGCCGCTTGGTTTTAAAATGCGCGCATGATGCGCGCATAATGCGTGATGCGCACGTTGCGGTGGAAATAGCGCATCAGGTGTAACGATGCGAGACTATTACGTGATGCGGCAGTGATGCGGTGATATCGCATGATGCGAGGCATTGCAATATGCGGTCTGATGCGTGCAACATGTAAAATGAATGGATTTTTTATTATGGCTTTGGAGGGAAAATGAAGAGTCACCCTTTTTTTTTTTTTTTTTTATTTTACACAGCTGGAAAAAGATACTTTTCTGGAAAATAAGCCTTGGAAATTGGAATTTTGACTTTTGAGTTATGTTAGGTAATAAAATGGCTATTAACGACATGCTCTATATGATGAAAATGAGATTGAAGAAGATATCGGGGAGTATGATGATGAAAGAGATGGACGTTTGGGTGGTACTTCTGATGATTTAATGATAATTGATTAGAAACTAGTAGTAAAGAGTATGTTTACCTTTTAAGTGTTTTGTTATGTCTAAGACTAAGTATGTTTTATTAATGTTTTGTTATTTTAAAGACTAAGTATGTTTATTAATGTTTTGTTATTTTAAAGATTAAGTATGTTTTATAAGTAGTTTTTATATGTATGATAATTTTATGGTACTTTTATACTAAGAGACGTCCAGTATACGTGATGCGTGCGCATCACGCATCAGATTTTTGGACCAAAACGCATCAGAGCGCATTACGCAATTTAAAACCAAGCGTAGTGGTGTATCTGTATCTTCGGTTGGAAATCGCAGCCCTACGGTTTCGTTTGGTGGTGAATCTGTATCCAAATGAGTCGTAGTTCTATCTTTTCTTTTTATCGTTTGATTTGAACCGGTGATTCGGGGTCTTACTCCTATCATTTATGTTCGTGAACGTCCGTATATTTACGTTCGTTTATTTAAGTAGTTATATTATAAAAATATAAACATAAAAGTGGCTTTATAACTACTTATGTAAGTACAAATAATTAGTAATTAGGCTTTCTAGTAATAAAATTTAGCTTTACAGTGGAACTTATTGTAATTAATTGTCTTCGTTTATTATGGTCAATTATGTTCATTTATGTTATTTCGCTTATGTTCATTTGTGTTTGTTTATGTTTCTTATATTATGCTCGCTTAAGTTTGTTTATGCACGTTTACATTCGTGAACGTTTGTCTAGTTTCAAATGAACGAACATGAACACACCCGTTTTCTTTATAAACGAACATGAACACAAAAAGTTGTTCGATTATATGTCCGTGTTCGGTTAAAGTTAAATGAACCAACACGAACACGCCTCTGTTCGTGTTCGTTCGGTTCGTTTACAGGCCGAATGTAGATTGGATTCTCATGTGTTTCTTTTCTCAATTGCAATTGAATGTGCAGGGAAGCCCTCCTTCACGAAGAAACAAGCGGATCTCTTTTTCCCTCCAGACTTTGCAGATGATTTTCCCGTTGCAATGCAGGTATGTATGTATGTCCTGTCTTTCTAGTATTTGAGGCAGTGAAAATGCAATCTGGTCTTAGTGTCTGACATATTTATATGCTTTTGAATTGTAGATATCGAACAAGTATGGCTTGATATATGTCATCACCAAGCTGGGCCTTCTTTTTGTTTACGATCTTGAAACCGCTACTGCAGTGTACAGAAACAGAATAAGCCCTGATCCGATTTTCCTGACATCTGAAGCTTCGTCAGTTGGAGGCTTCTATGCTATTAACAGACGCGGACAAGTTTTACTTGCTACTGTGAATGAAGCGACAATCGTGCCTTTCGTAAGTGGACAGGTAAGTTTCCAAGTTTCTTCCATCAATTACTGAGATGCTCGTTTTGCTTTTAGGCCCTGCCTCTGAATATGATGTGTTATTGCAGTTGAACAACCTGGAGCTTGCTGTCAATCTTGCCAAACGAGGAAACCTTCCTGGTGCAGAGAATTTGGTAAACTTGCTTATTGGTCCAGTATTTATGATGGGGCAATTTCATATATACCCCTACAAACTTGCAAAATATCATATATATACATGCACAATTATGAAAATAGTATATATACCCTTACAAAGTAGTTGAAATATCATATATACCCAATAATATAATAAATGACAATTTTACCCTTATTTTTTAGAACTTTGAAATCTCATATATGACCTTTAACTTCAAATGTTATATTTACTCATTTCTAGCATAATTTTTTTTGGCTTAAACATTATATATGGAGTATACTGTTGTTTATGGGTAAAAATAAAAAAATAAAAATAAAAATGGGTTAAAATAAATTTAAGCTAAAAATGTGTTATATAAAAATATGAAGTTAAAAGATGAGTATATCTGAAAACTTGAAGTTAGAAAAATAAGGGTAAAATGATCATTTATTTGATTGTTTTTAATAAATTGGGTATTTTTGATATTTTAACTACTTTGTAAGGGCATATATGATATTTTTTTAGTTTTGGTTGGGTATATATGAAATTTTTAAATTTGTAAGGGTATATATGAAATTAATCCTTATGTTGTTAAATTGTTTATTGTTTGGATGTTGGCATGAACTCGCTTTGATCTTATATAGCATTAGCAGCTTCATAAGTGAGCGTAGAAGTTCACATTTAGTTTCAGTGATTCGTCATAGAAATAGAAGTTTCAGCTCTCATAGTTTCTGTAATGAGACTGGTATCTGAGGACAGTTATTGACTAATTGATATATGTGCATATCAGGTTGTTCAACGTTTCCAAGAATTGTTTGCTCAAACAAAATACAAAGAAGCTGCTGAGCTAGCTGCGGAATCTCCTCAAGGCATTCTCCGTACACCAGACACAGTAGCAAAGTTTCAGGTATATATACTTCCAAATTTTGATATAATTTGTTATTGTATTAGAACCATTTTCATTTGTTTAACCTTCATTGCAGAGTGTACCTGTGCAAGCTGGACAAACACCGCCATTACTGCAGTACTTTGGGACCCTTCTGACAAAAGGAAAACTAAACGCTTTTGAATCCTTGGAACTATCTCGCTTAGTTGTCAATCAAAACAAGAAAAATCTTCTAGAGAACTGGTTAGCTGAAGACAAGCTGGAATGTAGTGAGGAACTTGGAGACCTTGTCAAGGTATGCCTTTACTTGCATCAGTTAAATGTTCTTTTGTTCTTTAACCTTTATACCATCTCTTCCATGAACTGTAGACGGTGGACAATGATCTTGCATTGAAAATTTACATTAAAGCAAGAGCAACTCCAAAAGTTGTTGCAGCTTTTGCTGAGCGCAGGGAGTTCGACAAAATACTAATTTACTCCAAGCAGGTACTTGGTCGCTCGTTGCAAAATAATATGCTTTCCTAGTTAATAGAGTACACAAAATTTCATAAATTGTTTCCTGTATTGATGCAGGTTGGGTATTCACCTGATTATTTGTTTCTTCTGCAAACAATTCTTCGTACAGACCCACAGGTATTGTAGCGTTTTAGTAAAAAGTATGTTAATGATTCAACTCCAGCAAGAGTTTATGTTAATCTATGCAGTTAATGCGGTAAAAAAATCGGATATCGGTCAAGGACCGATATTTGAGATATAGGTTATCGCGGTGGGATATCAGTAATTATAATATCATGCAAAATTTATATATATAGCAATTTAACACTATACTTTTCTACCATTAACAAATTAACCTTTTGCAACTTGCAAAACACTAACAATTGTAGCAACTAGGAACTAATTAAGACTTAAAACATCAGCATTTAACACTAAAAAGTATAAATTAAGACTTAAAACACTAACATCCGCAATAAGAAGAAAGACAAATGGTAGAACAAGAAGAAAGGTACTGATATCGGGAAAATTGGTGATATATCGGTCAATATTGCTGATAATACCGGTACCGATATTTTGCACGGATATTTTACCAGGGGACCGATAACCGATATATGCTGCATAGATGTTAATCCACAGGCCACATTTTTTTATTGATTCAGGCATTAATGCTCAAAGATGTTTTCTCTCGAACTTTAGAAATCTTATATGGGATGCCATATAAACATCTTCATGGAAGTTAGATTGGTAACATTGTTGCTTTTTGTAGGGAGCTGTTAATTTTGCTTTAATGATGTCCCAAATGGAAGGTGGTTGTCCCGTTGATTACAACACAATCACGGATCTTTTCCTCCAGGCATGTTTCACCATCTGTATAAATTTTCCTCTCATTTGATATCAAGATATACTTCATTAAATAAATGCCTTTTTCCATTTCATCAGAGGAACTTGATACGTGAGGCGACAGCTTTTCTCTTGGATGTTCTGAAGCCCAATTTGCCAGAACACGCTCACCTGCAAACTAAGGTTATATTTAGCGTTTTAGCTGATGCTAATGGACTTCTGTTTGACCAGCTTCATTCACATATTTCTTACTAAATTTACACAGGTCCTAGAAATCAACCTTGTAACATTCCCCAATGTTGCTGATGCTATATTAGCTAATGGTATGTTCAGCCATTACGATCGGCCTCGGATCGCTCAACTTTGTGAGAAAGCCGGTCTTTATGTCCGAGCACTGCAGGTTGGCTAAAGCCCAAAAACTTGTACGTTTTCTCTTCAAATATGTATCATCACCTGTGTGATTGAAACGTTTTCCTTTTTTCTTTTGCAGCATTACAGTGAATTGCCTGATATCAAACGTGTCATTGTGAATACTCATGCCATAGAGCCACAGTCTCTTGTGGAATTCTTTGGAACTCTATCAAAGGAATGGGCACTTGAGTGCATGAAGGATCTTTTACTGGTCAATTTGAGAGGAAACCTTCAGATAATTGTTCAGGTAACACCGATTCTTTTTCTATATGAATAATTTATTACTTGAACTTCACAAATGATGACTAATATTAGGCATGTAAACGAACCAAACGTTCATGAACTTGTTCGGTGGGAAGTTCGTTTATGTTTGTTTATTTAATAGACGGACGAACATGAACACAATTTTTTTGTTTATCTAGTTAAATGAACGAACATGAACACACGTTTTGTTCGTTCTTTTATGTTCGTTTATTTACATTTGTTTATGTCCCCGCTTGCGGTCTGCTCATATAATGTAATATATGTGTGGGCGCTCGGGGGGGCAAAAGCAAAAGTGCACTAATTTTTAACGTTATTTTACTAATTTCGTGAAAATAACGTTAAAAAGAGGGGATCGTTAATCAGGCATCATGTGGTGGCGTTGATAGCCGAAAGACAAGGGGGTACATGCACCAATTGGCGTTTGTCTCAATTGCTGAGTGTTATGTGCCTTATGTCCAAGGCTTGATGCAAAACCACAATCGAGCCGGGGGTCTCATTGGAAGCAGCCTCTCTATTCCTACGGGGTAGAGGTAAGGCTGTCTACATCCCACCCTCCTCAGACTCTACCTTAGCTTTGCTATAGGTGGGATATACTGAGTACGATGATGATGATGATATGTCCGTTTGTTTATTTACATTTGTTTATGTTTGTTCGTTTCAATTTAAATACACAATTAGTTATATTTATATAAATATTAAACAATAAAGGATCTTTCTAACTACATATATAAATATAACTAGTTGGTAACTGGGCTTTCTAGCTAGTAATAAAAATAGGTTTTCCAATGGAATTTATCGTAATTAATTACTAATTTATATAAAAGATTACTCTATGTTCATTTATGCTCATTTGTGCTGTTTGTTGTTTGTTAAATTATGTTCGTTTAAGTATGTTTGTTTATGTTCGTGAACTCTTTGTTTAGGTTTTAAATGAAGGAACATAAACGGACACGAACATGCCCATTTTCTTAATAAACGAACATGAACAAAAAACTTGTTCAATTATATGTTAATGTTCGTGTTCGGTTAAAGTTTAATGAACGAACACAAACATACCTTTGTTTGTGTTCATTCGGTTCATTTACAAGCCTAACTAATATAATTGTGTGAATTGTAGGTTGCAAAGGAATATTGTGAGCAGCTTGGAGTTGAAGCATGTATCAAACTTTTCGAGCAGTTTAAATCATATGAGGGCCTTTACTTCTTCCTAGGGTCGTATTTGAGCTCCAGGTAATCTTATTTAGATGTTGCAGTGTATGCAAAAATGCTACTTCTGAACTCTGATTTTTGGATATGTTATTTTGTGTCATGTATGTGCAATATACTAACACTCAACATCACAGTGAGGATCCTGACATACACTTTAAGTATATTGAGGCAGCTGCAAAGACGGGTCAAATTAAGGAGGTGGAACGCGTAACAAGGGAATCAAATTTCTATGATGCCGAAAAGGCTAAGAACTTTTTAATGGAAGCGAAGCTTCCTGATGCAAGGCCGTTGATCAATGTTTGTGATCGCTTTGGCTTTGTTCCAGATCTCACTCACTACCTCTATACCAACAACATGCTTCGGTATATTGAAGGCTATGTCCAAAAGGTATGCTTTATTCATTTATACTTCATCTATTGGGGTTTGAAACTATGTGGTAAAATATCGGATATCGGTCAAGGACTGATATTTGAGGTATTTGTTATCACGGTGGGGTATCCGTAATTTAATTTTCATACAAAGTTTATATATATAGCAATTTAACACTAACAATTCAGTAAACTCTCCTACCATTAACAAATTAACTTTGTGCTACTTGCAAAACACTAACAATTGTAGCAAGTAGGAACTCATTAAGACTTAAAACCCTAACAATTACCAATTAAGACTTAAAACACTAATAGCAGCAATAAGAAGAAAGACGAATGGTAGAACTAAGAAGAAAGGTACTGATATCAGGAAAATCGGTGATATATCGGTCAATATCGCCGATAATATCGGTACCAATATTCTGACCGATATTTGACTCCGGTATTTTACATGGGGACCGATATATCGGCGATATTAACTACATAGGTTCGAAATCTAAGAGCTTATGTGGCATCTGCGTAGGTGAACCCAGGGAATGCTCCACAAGTTGTAGGGCAGCTTCTAGATGACGAGTGCCCTGAAGATTTCATCAAAGGTTTGATCTTATCAGTTCGTTCTTTGCTTCCGGTTGAGCCTCTGGTGGATGAATGTGAAAAGAGGTTGGTAATTGGTTCTCTTTTGTCTAGCTCTTCTTTTTGTATTCTCATATATGTACGTCTTTATGTTATATATATATATTGTGGCTTACAGGAACCGACTTCGGTTACTTACTCAATTTTTGGAGCATCTTGTGAGTGAAGGAAGTCAAGATGTCCATGTTCACAACGCTTTGGGTAAAATCATCATCGATAGCAATAACAACCCTGAGCACTTCCTTACCACCAATCCTTACTATGATTCACGTGTTGTCGGGAAATACTGCGAGAAGCGTGATCCTACGCTTGCTGTTGTTGCTTATCGCAGAGGCCAATGTGATGAAGAGCTTATTAATGTCACCAGCAAAAACTCTCTCTTCAAATTGCAAGCAAGGTACTCGACCTGTTGCATTATATTATTATACATTACCACCTTAGTGCCAAAAAATGCAATCTTTTATTTGTTCAAGTATTTTTTATTCGAATTTGTATTTTTACGCATTACTTAGCGTCGTTAAATGTTATAAACCTTCATTATATATACTATAGATATGCTGTTATGTCACATCAACCAACTTTGGCCCCTCAACTTTGGCAATAACCAACTTTAGCCCCTCAACTTTAATAATGACATGTTTAGCCCCTCAACTTTGGTAATGACATGTTTAGCCCCTTATTTAAAACAACTTTAGCTTCTCAACTTAATAATAAACAACTTTAACCCGTCAACTTTAATAATGACATGCTTAGCCCCTCAACTTTAATAATGATGTTTTTAGCCCCTTAACTACATCGAACAACTTTAGCCCCTCAACTTTAATAATAAACAACTTTAGCCCCTCGACTTTAACAATGACATGTTTAGCCCCTCAACTTTAATAATGACATGCTTAGCCCCTTAACTTTAACAATGACATGTTTAGCCCCTCAACTTTAATAATGACATGTTTAGCCCCTTAAGTAAAACATCAAACAACTTTAACTCGCTATTTGCTTATTTTTAACTAAGTTTCAAACCCGCTGCAGAATTTACAAGTTAATATATATAAAACAAGGGAAATAATATTTTAACGCTTTATCTTGTTTTGTGTTAGATATGTCGTGGAGAGGATGGATGGCGATCTTTGGGAGAAGGTTCTTAACCCGGAGAACGAGTACAGAAGGCAGCTCATCGATCAGGTTGTTTCTACTGCTTTACCCGAAAGCAAGAGCCCCGAGCAGGTTTCTGCTGCCGTTAAAGCTTTCATGACCGCTGATCTTCCGCATGAACTAATTGAGCTCCTCGAGAAAATCGTCCTACAAAACTCCGCCTTCAGTGGGAATTTTAATCTGCAAAACCTGCTTATCTTAACAGCTATAAAGGCGGACTCATCCCGAGTTATGGATTACGTCAACCGATTAGACAACTTTGACGGACCCGCTGTTGGAGAGGTGGCTGTAGAAGCACAACTTTACGAAGAGGCGTTTGCGATATTCAAGAAGTTCAACTTAAACGTTGAAGCAGTCAACGTTTTGTTGGATAACATCCAAAGTATTCCACGTGCTGTTGAATTTGCGTATCGTGTGGAAGAAGATGCCGTATGGAGTCAGGTGGCTAAAGCTCAACTTAAAGAAGGACTTGTGAGTGATGCGATCGAGTCGTTCATTCGTGCTGATGATTCTACTCAATTCTTGGATGTTATTCGTGCTGCTGAAGACACCGAATGTTACCATGATTTGGTGAAGTATCTGTTAATGGTGAGGAACAAGATCAAGGAGCCAAAGGTGGATAGCGAGCTCATCTATGCGTATGCGAAGATTGACCGGTTGAGTGACATTGAGGAGTTTATCCTCATGCCAAATGTTGCCAATCTCCATAATGTCGGTGATCGTTTGTTTGATGAAGCTTTGTATGAAGCTGCAAAGATTATATATGCCTTCATCTCCAACTGGGCTAAGCTTGCTGTAACACTTGTGAGGCTCCAACAGTTTCAAGGTGCTGTTGATGCTGCTCGTAAAGCAAATAGTGCCAAAACATGGAAAGAAGTTTGCTTCGCTTGTGTTGATGCTGAGGAGTTTCGTTTGGCTCAGATATGTGGGCTCAATATTATTGTGCAGGTAACTGTAATGTCTAGCTGGTATTGAATATTTTTTGTTGTCTTAATTCCTTACTTGAAACACGTTAAAAAAAAATTAAAATAAATGTCTTGTAATTAATGTGTCAAATATGGTTACAAAAATTGTATTATACCATTATTTTAGACTTTTAGTACTAATAGGGCCGGTTTGGTTGACTTGAAACACTTCTTAGTCAATAACTTTTATTTTCCATAGTTAGTTATTGTTTCAAATATGATTACATAATGTATATTATTTCAATAATAATCTTGTTTCAATAAAACAATTTACGTGCATTTATGGCTCAAACTTTTGATTTTTTCATCAAAATACATTTTTTTGCAACTTCAATCACATTTGACACGCCAATTTGTTTTTTCTATAAGTGATTAGCGTGCCGAGTATGATCAACAAAGTTATATTATGACATAATTATGGAATTTTGAATAAAACGATTACAATTTTTATGCATTTAAAATACAATATGGGCAAGCTTCGACCTGTTTGACCCATTTGACGTGTCCTTTTTAGCTCTTTTTTCCAGTCATGTTTCTTTTTGCCATTTGACCTGTGAGGCTGTGACCCCTTGGTGAATGTTTGTACTTTTGATTCATAATATTTACACATGTAGCCATGATTATAAACGTTTTTTTTTTAAATTTGTAGGTGGATGATCTGGAAGAGGTCAGTGAATACTACCAGAACGGTGGACACTTCAACGAGCTGATTTCTCTTATGGAGAGCGGCTTAGGCTTGGAACGGGCCCACATGGGCATCTTCACCGAGTTGGGTGTCTTATACGCCCGATACCGTCACGAGAAGTTAATGGAGCACATAAAACTCTTCTCAACCCGTCTCAACATTCCAAAGTTAATCCGTGCTTGTGACGAGCAACAACACTGGAAAGAACTTACTTATTTATACATTCAATATGACGAGTTCGATAATGCTGCTACTACCGTCATGAACCACTCCCCAGAAGCCTGGGATCATATGCAATTCAAAGATATTGCGGTTGAAGTGGCAAACGTTGAGCTTTATTACAAGGCGGTTCACTTCTATTTAGAAGAACATCCTGACCTTATCAATGATGTTCTTAATGTCCTTGCACTACGTGTTGACCATACTCGTGTTGTGGACATCATGCGTAAGGTTTGTGTTACACTTAGAAATTATCTTCTTATTTTATTATGAGTAAAATGCCATTTTCATCCCTGAGGTTTGGCCAGTTTTGCGATTTTCGTCCATAAGGTTTGTTTTTCCGCATCTGGATCCAAAAGGTTTGAAAGCTTTTGCCATTTTCATCCGGCTCGTTAACTCCATCCTTGTTTCTCTGTTAAGTCAGGGGTGTTTCCGTCTTTTTTGTTAATTTAAAGGCCAATTCAGCCTTTTTCAGGGGTATTGGGTCTTTTTACATAAAGTGAAAAAGACCGAATTGCCCTTTAAGTTAATAAAAAAGACGGAATTACCCCTCGCTTTACGGAGAAAAATGGATGGAGTTAACGAGCTGGATGAAAATGGCAAGATTTCAAACCTTTTGAATCCAGATGCGGAAAAACAAACCTTTGGATGAAAGTCGCAAAGCTGGTCAGCCCTCAGGGACGAAATGACATTTTTTAATTTTTTATACGTATTTTATTCTGACTTAACAAACTACAGGCGGGTCAACTTCCTCTAGTCAAACCGTACATGGTTGCGGTTCAGAGCAATAACGTATCCGCTGTGAACGAGGCATTGAATGAAATATACGTTGAAGAGGAAGATTATGATAGACTGCGTGAATCTATAGATTTGCATGATAACTTTGACCAGATTGGTCTTGCACAGAAGGTGGGTTCATTACTTCTTTTCCTTTTTCTCATGTGCAAATTAAAAAATCATATAATTTGTATTTTTTTTCTTCATTTTGGCAGATTGAGAAACACGAGCTTCTTGAGATGAGGCGTGTGGCTGCATATATTTACAAAAAAGCCGGTAGATGGAAGCAGTCGATCGCGCTGTCTAAAAAAGACAAGGTTTACAAAGACGCAATGGAGACCGCTTCACAATCCGGGGACCGTGAGCTTGCTGAAGAGTTGCTTGTTTATTTCATTGAGCAGGTAGGAACATTTTCAATCCTTCTGTTAGATTCAAGAGTGGACTGTACGGTAACGGTAACGGTAATGATCTCATTCATTGCTTGTGCAGGGAAAGAAGGAATGCTTCGCTTGTTGTCTTTTTGTTTGTTACGATCTGATCCGTCCAGATGTCGCCCTTGAGCTTGCCTGGTTGAATAATATGATTGATTTTGCGTTCCCATATCTGCTTCAGGTTAGATGTCTACATATTTATTCGAAGTAAAAATAAAGCTAAATTAATTTCATGGTTATAAGATCACTCTTGTTATTTTTTCGTCTGCAGTTTATCCGTGAATATACGGGCAAGGTCGACGAACTAATTAAGGACAAGATTGAAGCAGTTAAGGAAAGTGAAGCCAAGAAAAACGAGGAGCAGGATATTGTTAAACAACAGGTATTTTTTATTATTTTGTTTGAATCTAGTCGAGCCTCGTTTACTTTACGAGAGCTCAACTTTGTGTTTCGCTCGTTTAGAGCTTTATATCTAAAGCTCTAGCTCGTCTTGGTAATCGTTTTTCAAGCTCGAGCTCTGGTTGGGCTCGGCTTGTTTATTATTCATTAATTATATATTTTTATATGCAAGTATTTATGTATATGTATATATATGTGTGCATAGGATCAAATGAAAACCATCCTGATTCCTGAGTTGAATGAACTTGAAACTCCTTGAAAAAAGGTTTTTTTTTTTTTTTTTTTTTAAATTCGTCCAAATTTTGTTAAAAAAGCCTAGCATTTGTTTATGTAGGGTTTTTGATCACTTACACTGCCATATTTAAAAAAAAACACATGATGTCACCCGTTTTTTTCGGGGTTACACAGTGTAGATTGTTGTTACGCTGTAGTAAATTTTCGTTTATTATTATTTTTTTTTTTTGAAAAACTTGCATAATTAAATATTTTTGTCAATTTAAAAAAAAAAAAACTTTTTCAAGTTCTTAGAGTCCTTCCAACTCGGGTGGTTCTCATTACATCCATCCCCTGTTTGCATATACACATATTTATAATTAACATGACTATTTATTTAGTTTCTTTTATTAAAAATTTATATAATAAAGTCTCGTATGTATATGCATTTGTTGTACAAAAAAGAAGTTATATTTGTTTAGATAGTAGTCTTGCCAGTCAGTCAAGCTCGGTATGTGAAGCTCGGGCTCGAGCTCGTTAAGCTCGCTCGTTTATGCCTCTATTCATTTGTAAGACGATTAATGTTGTGCTTACTTGCAGAATATGTATGCTCAACTACTCCCTCTTGCATTACCCGCTCCACCGGGCATGGGCGGTATGGGAATGCCGCCAATGCCTCCACCACCCATGGGTGGAATGGGGATGCCGCCAATGCCTCCATTTGGGATGCCGCCAATGGGTTCTTATTGATTGAAGCGTGACTTTAGTTAGCAGCGGTCGGTCGTGGGTCGCTTTTCGAGGAAAGATGGGCGTAATTTGCTTTTGGTTTTGGAGGAAGATGGATTGAGATTGAGTAATGGTGTTATTTGTTTTAGTGTGTGGATATGATTTGATTGTAATATTCTTTTAGACGGAGTCATTTTTTTGGCAGCTGGTAGGGCAGCAAAGTATGAGTATAAATATAATGGTTAATTGTGTAATGTGTACCAAAATACAAGGGGTCGATATGCAACTTTTTATTACTGTTTTTTTTCCTTTTTTTGTTTTCTTTTCGTAGCATTTTTTAATATAAATTTCTGGTTTTGTAAATCTGATCTTTTATTAGCCATATTTATCAACTGCCAGTCTGAATTTTATCTGACCGTGCCTGATAATTTTTTTTAAGAAGTTTAGTATTGTGTATTATAAGAGTTAAATGCCATTTTAGTCCTAGTGGTTTGAGCCATTTTCCAGTTTAGTCCAAAGGTTTGAAACGTCATTTTAGTCCAAATAGTTTCAAACATTGTCATTTTAGTCCACTTGGTTAATTTCATCTATTTTTTCTGTTAACTAGAAGGGCGTTTCGGTTATTTTATATGTAATTATGTTAACTAGTAGGACAGTTCAATCAATATAAAATGACCGATACGTCTTTTGGACTAAAGTGACAACGTTTCAAACCTTTGGACTAAACTAGCAAAATGACTCAAACCATAAGGACTAAAATAACATTTAACTCTATATGGTATTTATTAGGGATGAGCAATTGAGCATGTTTGATTTGTTTTTAAGAAAAACGTTTTGTTAATAACAATCCAATGGTTCGGATGCATGGTCCTCATCCATTTGAACCGTAGAAAAAATTAAAAACCAACAAATTTATTATTTTATTTTATTAACAGAACTAGTTTAGAATCCTGTGTGTTATTTGGGTTGAATAAGTATAATGTTATATATTTAGTCTTAAATTAGTTACGTTTTTAAAAACTTGTGTATTGCACGAGTTGAATAAAAGAATGTGTTATACGGACTGTAAAAAATCTAATGTCATCTGTTAACTTAACACATATATTCGTCAATATATATCTTTGAAAACATAAACTTTTGAGGTGACATTTATAAATTCTATTAAGTTGGTTTTTAAAACATTTTTTTAATTGTGTATTAACTGTTTTTATGTAATTGATAAATGCTAATTCAACTAAAGTATACTTACTTCTTTAAATATCATTTTAAAAAAGTTAACTTAAATTACATTATAAATATACAAATATATATATATATATATATATATATATATATATATATATATATATATATATATAAATTAAGGACTCAAATTTAGATTTTTTTAATATCATCTATTTTTTTAATCATTTGACATATTATTAATTTCATATTAAATTCACTTGTTAATGAATATAATAACTATTAATAATTAAATAATAACTATCCATAATTAGACTATATGGAGTGGGGAGGCATAGAAGAGTGACGTTATTCGACATGTGGCTGCTATGTCAGCACGCGTCAGAAAAGTGGCGTGGTGCAAAAAAGGAGTGGGAGCGACGTGGTTATTGGCGTTTTTTTATATATAAAAACAAACATTAACCAATTAAAACACACCTAAAATCCACCCACCAATCAAGAGCCTCCACCACCACACCACCACAAGGGGAGGTGTTCCCGGCGTGGAAAGGCCACCACGCAACTTTTTCACACCCACACTGTGTGGTCTTAAGTCAGAAAAAGAAGCGGGAAAACCAAAAAACTTATAGCCTAAAATAGTGACAATTGTCCCTCCTAACAGTTTCTTTTATAATATAGATACAGATACAGATATGAGAGGTATTCATATCCCATTCACCATTTTCTAACTTTTAATTTAACTAAAAATTATAGTTCTCAAAATTTATCTTTTGTTATAACTATATTATTAATATTATGGTTATCAACACCAAAAATAAATTAGCTTCTTCTCCAAGTTTTCTTCTCCTATATATATTTCCCGTTGTATCTCTTGTATTATATATCTATCAATGAAATACCTCTTTCTCCCTACACCTCTTTCTCTTATTGTTTGCTATTAGGCTTGTTGTTTCACAACACGTTATCAGCACGCAGTGCAAGCCTAATTTCTATAGCACTTCAAAAAATCATTGTTCCTATTTGTTATGGAACAAGATTCGTGGTTGTGAACCTATTCGGCAGTCATGAACCGCATGATCAATACCCACATCTGCAGATCAATCCGTTTTCATAATTCAGGTTAGCTTTCTTCTTGTTTTCTTTCTTTATACGTACTATCAATTTTTCGTGATATTTTCATGTATACACACAGATTAGTTAGAAAGTTATAAATAATAGGAAATTTGAAAACATGCTTTGATCTGGGAACTTGGCTACTAAACTCTTTGAAACAAATAAACTAGAAGGTGTTGATTTTTTACATCACGCTAAGAAGTCGAAAATATTTTTTTTCCGGCAACCGGAATTTGATGCCGGAGAAGATGACCAAACCTCCATGGAATCGGTCAATAGCCGATTTTGGTGGAATGGTAGATTAGGAGGTTGTTTTGCATGGTCAAATGTGTATCCGACGATCGACAAGAAGTATGGTCGGTCACAATCACGTGTGATGGTTACAACCTATAACGATTTTTTTAAGTTACACGACAGAAATTTGTTTTCTTTTGCTATTTTATCAATACAATTGTTGTAGAGTTAAAACAAAATAAATAAATAAAATTATTCGTTTAGAACCTTATTAAGAGTTAAAACAAGAAAAAAAAATATCTTATTCATTTAGAACCTTATTAAAATTTGAATCGCTAAACATTTATCGTGAATTAAATATCTAGCTGTTCAATTTTCACATTGGCCAAGTTCTCATCAAATTGTTTTTAGATGCCACCATATAGTTAACCATGTTGGATTAGTAATGGGCTTAGTAATGTATATATATTTTAATAACGTAATTTATTTTATCTTTGGTTACATTTATATTTGTTGTTACAAGAGCCACTAGTCATGTTGAAATGGTTATATCATTTGTGAGTTCGTTGACTCAGTCAACTTGACTTAAAGTACCTTTATTTACGTTTTAATAAATCTCTAAACTAGTGCATTTTTTAGGAGATTGTGTTAAATTCAACATTATTGATTTTTCGGTATAAGTTTTCTTTTTTCACATATGTTTGGTTAACATCTATGCAAACTAAAATTGCAATTCTGTTAGAATCTGGGGTCAGTAAATCACATGGATTCTTATTGTTTATTATTTATCATTATAGTTTGCAAGATATAGCCATTGCGCTTTTAATTAACAAACTACACTTTAACTGGTTAAGTAAATTATTAGATGATGAATCATAGGCTTGGAAGTCAATAGTATATGCATGAAGACGGGCTTTAAGTTTCTTTAGATAAAAAGGCAAATATTCACTTCGTGATCCTTAAGAGATTTCACCGAAACTTCCTTGATTTAATTTTAGACACAAGTCATCACAAAATAGTGAGAAAATTAAAACAAAACTGAATATTGATAATCACATGTATAGTCTTTAATTTAATTGGTTTTATTACATTCTTTTTGTATGTATCATATATGTGTTGATATTTGAACTTTATTAAAATATACATGGATTGTATTATATATGAATACATGAAACTTCCCAGTGACAAGATATATGGTGTCTTATATGAAATTATATGACTAGTTATTATATAACTTCTATTGATGAGAAATTATTGCTATAAATTAATAGTTAAAAATCATATGTTGATTTTCATATCTTTACAAATTATATGCTGATTTTCTTATATTTATAAATATTTGTTTGCTTTTATAACTGTAATATATGATTCAAGATGAATGATTTCATGGTTCTTTCGTCATATAATTTTGTTCGTTATGGAACAAACAATATTTTGAAAGTTACGTACTTGCTATTGATAAAAGAGAGAATGATGTATAATGGTTTTTATTGAAAGATTATCACTATTGCAGTTATATTCTTTTTAAGTATTTATATCGATCTTATTGGATAAATTTTTTTTAAGGCCAAAGTTAAATGTTTTATTAGCACCCACATGAAAATTATAATGTGTTTAGATATGACACTTGAGTGGCATATCATCTGAATCTCATTATCTAGTTATAAAGGGTCATAAGATGTATGATTGATAAATCTTATATCATTCGAACGTTTAGTCACTTCTTATTGATGTTATGTGAAGAAAAGATTATATACAAGGAAATTTTGGATACAATAATTTTCATTGTCACACCTGAGATATATGCTCCTGAAGTAACATATCATTATGAGAGTCATGAAAAGTTTGAAATGATATATACTCGTGTGATTGAGTAAGGAATGAAAAGCTATGAAATTTGTTTTGGTTCTACTCCATTCCTAGAAGTGAATGTGAGTAAAGAATAAAAGGCTACTGACCATTGTAAAGATTAGTGATCATGGATATAATTGAGAAAATTGTAATGATGAGATCGACCATGAGAATTATATAATGGCCAAGTTACTAATAAGATTGACTATTAAAACTGTAATGATGGTCATAATGAGAACGACCACCAAAAGTGTCAAACTAAAGGAATGTTATATGAGAATATATAGTTTGGAATGGTGATACGATCTTCTCTCATATGTTATGTCTTGAATTATCATGAGTGCAAGTGATACATATTGATCATAAACCAGAAGTTTATACATCATGATTATTTAACTAGTTGGCATGATCGATTAGATCACACCGAGTTGATGATGTTGTGAAACTTAACGAAGAATCAAAAGATTCTTGCTGACAATTAAACTTGTCATCTTTACTCTCAAGGGAAATTAATAATTCACCAACCAAAGTAGGGTAAGAATCCCTAAATATTCTGGAAGTGATTAAAGGATATGCATATCCTAACATGATACCATTTAGTGTTTTAAATCGATGCATTGTCTAAATGGTTATCAAACCCACAACCTAAAGTTTGTGTGATTATGGCTTAGCTAATGTGATCACAAGCAAATTATTCCAGATTGACATATTTATTTCGGTTGTAATAGTGAATTGGATTCTCAAGTTATTGATCATCATTGGAATACATGTTTTGTTGAGACGATCGCTAAACGTCTATGATTGGTGCAAAATCTATGATCATGAGAGTAGAAGTTCATATGTTATGGAAATCTTATTTTACATGCAACATTAATTCACACTAAGCCAACAAGTCATAATGCTTTCTCCCCGTATCGTTGGTTTTTGGTCAGGAACCAAAGATGTCCCATCAAAGATTTTGGTTGTGCGACATATATTGAAATTGATCCACCACGATGCACAAAGACGGGACCTTAAAAAGTGGCTGGGAATATATGATAATGAATAGAGCCATTGGCGAGATATTTAATTACGGCTCAATTATTTGATATCCATATCAATGGATTAACATTCCCAACATCAGGGGGAGATAAAAAGCAGTTGGAAAATAAATGAGTTGGTATGAATTATCATTGATCCTCAAAACTAAAGGCGTGAACCAGAAGTTCAAAGAATAACTCATTTACAAAGATTAACGAATCTATTATCAGACACATTCACTGACCTTAAAAAGGTGACTATGTCACATATACCAACTGCTAGGGGTGAGCAAGAAAACCAAAATAACCGAACCGTAACCGAATAAACGAAATAACCGAACCGAAAAAACCGAACCGAAACAAAAACCGACGGTTCGGTTTTCGGATTTTTAATAACCGAAAATTTCGGTTCGGTTTTCGGATAAACGTTTTCAATAACCGAAAAAAACCGAACCGAACCGATAAGTTACAATCCATATATTTTTATGTTTAAGTTTAAATTGTTTAAGTGTTTAACCCAATGCTAGTAGAAAATGTTAATTTTATTCTTGAATGTAAAGTGTTTATAATAAAAACATTATAACTGAAATGATTTATTATTACCTATAAGATATAACAAAATTTAATATAAAAATTAAATTTAATAAAACTTTGAAGAAACATAAAAATATATTAGAATGTTAGGTTTATGTAAACAATACTAATTAAAGAGGTGAACTATAATAACTTAAATATAAACATATAAAAAGATTGTTATAATATAAATTATACTTTTTATTTTTTGAATCTTAAATAATTTTGTTCCAAAAACCGAAATAACCGAAAAACCGAACCGAACCGAGGTAAAAACCGAAAAACCGAAACCGAAAAAAACCGAAACCGAACGCTTTTTAAAACCCAAAAACCGACATTTCGGTTTCGGTTTTGATTTTACCCAAAAACCGAACCGAACCGTGCACACCCCTACCAACTGCTAATGCTCCAATTAAGATGAGTGTCCCAGAAGGACAACCACATGTTTATAATGAGTCTATTGCACGTTTGAAGCGTGGTAGACCAGTCGATTCCAATAATAAAATTCCTTGAAAGTTGGAGCAACTAATTAAGATGGTCAAGTCGAGGTTATATTTAAAAGGTCTCATGAAGAGACATTAGGCATGAAGGTTCAAGAAGGACCTCAGGTACCTGAAAGTAAAGAGATCTTATTAAATTGTATTATGTCTAAAAGTACATGGAATCGAAATAAAATCGACGTCGTTATACTTTTGTATATAATATAGCGCTTGAAATGATGAAGTGACGAGGATCAAGATTTAATATCTGCCTATGAATGAAAACATACAAATGATTGGCCAAAATGGAAAGACACAAATAAGGCAGAGTTGAATTCTCTAATAACATGGAAAGTTTCTGGACCAACAGTCCATACAACTGAAGTTGTAAAATATGTTGGATACAAATGGGTCTTTTATGCGAATCATGTGAAAATTAAATAAAGTGATATGTGTCTTATGAAAGTTATGAGTCATTGGATACTAAAAGTTTGCATGAAAGTCCCTCAAGGATTTAATTTATTAAAATCATGTAAAATAAGTTCTCGAGAACGATATGATCGTTGTATACAGATTCATATTTGAATACGTTGAATATAATTGGAACTCCTGATGAGTATCCTAAAGCATTTAAGTGCTTATAAGGTTAAGTGGAAACATCTTATGGATGTAATTCTTATGCACCAATAAACATACATAGAATACATGTACTTGGTGATTATGGTATCTCAATGTACAGTGTATAAGCATGGTACAATAGGTATTATACAAATGAAGCAAGTGTTCAAGACATCCTTGCATATGATATAGAAATCAATGAGGAGGTTTATGTAACAGAACTCCTAAAGAGTGTATGCACATACATTGTTTTTCAAAGTGGATAGAAGTAAGTGAATGATTGTAAATTCCTGAAGCATTGATTTCAAAACTTCATGAATGTATCTTTATAAACTTAAAAAGATAGTATGGATAAAATAGTTGGATTGAGTGTTGTACAACTCATGAGATATTCTGATAAAGAGCAATATGAGTTTGATAATATCATCTATCTTTATCAAAAGTCCTCTCCTAAAAGTTCACTATAATCGCAGTTTACAGTGATGATGTTTAGGCACCATCGAGAGAAACTGTCAAGCTTTTAGAGGGAGAATTTTTGAATGACCTTGACATATTGTAATTATTGCTCGACCCGTAGTTCGAGTATATGTGTAATTAATCAAACTATATCTATTAGAGGTTGACGTGTTTTACCATGGACAAAGCTTATCCTTTAACTACGTTAAAGGTTGTTCAATTACTTGATATATAAAATGGTTGTTATAGCTTCATATGAAAGAAATTGAAATTTTTGGTTTAGAGGTACCATCTTTAAGTTCAATTTAGCATTAGCATTTCTTGCTATCTATTCATGATTTTATATATCTTTATTGAATTTATCGATTTGATATAGCATGTGTTAAACGACGAAATATTGAAATGGGAAAACATATATTTCAATACATCTAAGGTATGTAAGATATGAATTTATATTTTACTAACCTATCAAAACAAGTTTGGTTAGTTTTATAAATGCAGGGAATGTAACAAATCACAGTTGTGGATCTTATGATATTTATTTAAAAGAAGAGGCACTAGAAGGCTCATATGAAGATATACAACATTGCGAACATAAAGAATTGCACATTAAGGGATCAAGCGGCAAATCATTGACTACAAAAACTTTGAGCAACTTTCAAGAAAAATGGGCACTAGTCATTTGAAGAATACATGTTCAAATGAGGGGGGGTATTATACAAGTTGCACTGTTTTTCCCTTCACTAAGTTTTATCCCATTGGGTTTTCTTAGTAAGATTATTAATGAGACAATGTACATGATCCATATTAGGGGGAGATGATACGCTCTGCACTCTTTTTCCCTTAGCTAAGGTTTTGTCCCACTGGGTTTTCCTGGCAAGGTTTTTAACGAGGCAGCATCTCCAAGCGTATCAAGTTGATAACCAAGAGGGAGTGTTATAAATATATTATTAATATTACGGCTATCAACACCAAAAATAAATTAGCTTCTTCTCCAAGTTTTCTTCTCCTATATATATTTCCCGTTGTATCTCTTGTATTATATATCTATCAATGAAATATCTCTTTCTTCCTACACCTCTTTCTCTTATTGTTTGCTATTAGGCTTGTTGTTTCACAACATCTTTCATTTTTAAAAACCTCTAAAATTTCATCCGTAATTTTTATCTTTATCTTACTAGTATATAAAAAATTATCGTAGTAATTGTTCAAAATATAGGGGCTTGGAAAATGAGATTTGTGAGTTTTTGATAGATTTTTTTATAAAAAAAATTTAAAGAGGAGAGAGGGGTTAATAATTTTTTTTTTCGCCAGCAACAACTAATACCATTCCAATATGATAGAAATTTAGTAAGCAGAATGAGGCGTAAAATATATCCGAGAATCTATGTGAAGAGTCCAAAAATAGGTGTAGATTGAATCGACTACCTCGATGGGATATATCTTATTGGGCCCTCCCCATGAATAATCCTTTCATCCACCAATCCACCATTGCATACACTCATTGTTTTTTTTTTTTTTTTTAACGGTGTACGGTTAAGATGTCGTTACCCAGGTTAGTAATTAGTATGTTTCACAAAGTTAGTATTAAAATCCTCCTCTTGTTTGGAATTGAACCCGGGACTATCAAGAGAAACAAACCATTTATCAAACACAGAAGAACGTACATAAATATAACAATCAATTTAAACATAAAAATTTAGACTTTAGACTTGTTAGAACACCAACCATTTTTTTTAAAACGGTTAATTCACATACTTATAAAAAACATGTTTACTACCCTTTGATACCATTATGCTACAAACCTTTGTATAAAACACCTACCAAGAACACCTATAATAATCAGGTTAAACACAAACTGATAAAAGAGAACTCACAAAAAAGTTTGCTTTTATTGAAGCTTCAAAGCTCAATAAAAATAAAAACCCGCACATAGGGCTGTAAACGAACCGAACGTTCAGCGAACAGTTCATGAACCGTTCGGCGGGTAGTTCGTCTATGTTCGTTTGTTTAATAAACGAACGAACATGAACAAGAAATTTCGTTCGATTAGTTAAATGAACGAACATGAACAGAGGTCTCGTTCGTTCGATTGTGTTCGTGAACGTTCGGTAAGGTGTTCGTGAACGTGTTCGTGAACATTCGTTGATTTGCGTTCGTTTATGTTCGCATGTTTGTGTTTTAATTGAAGATCTTTGTACTTTCTTATATTTTATTTGTACTTTTTATATTATTAAATTTTTATTTATTTTATTACCCTAACAATTAAACTAGGAAAACCCACTTTCACCTTGTTTATGCATCATTTCCCTTTCATTTCTCATTATTTACATCGTTGAATACGATCGACCTCCGTTCCACAATGAGGGATTCAAGTTCGAGTGATACTCTCTGGGCCATCTATCTTTATCCTTCGTTGCGTTTGCCAAATTTATTTGTGTTCGTTTGTGTTCGTGAACCGTTCGCGAACACGCTCATTTCCTTAATTAACGAACACGAACATAAAATCTCGTTCGGTAAATGTTCATGAACCGTTCGTGAACACATTTATTTCCTTAACGAACGAACACGAACAAGGCCTTGTTCGTGTTCGTTCGGTTCGTTTACAGCCCTACCCGCACAAGAAGTCCTAAAAATGATTGTGGTCTATATATGGATAGGATTAATATATTAACAAATCTCAAAAGAGGAAAGAAAAAAGAAAAAGAAATGTCATTATGATGCATCGGAGAACACAAATACCTAGTAAACAAATATCAAAAAAGCTCTATATCTTTTTACCAAAAATCAAACCTCTAGATAGTAATCGATAACAAGGAAACAAAAACGATAATTTGGCTAACTCCCAAACGTTTATTATCAAGAAAACTTCTTAATAACTTGATTACAGTGTCAAATCCTTACACAATTTATATGGACTAACCCAAACTTTTTAGTCAAGACATTACCATAGTACACTAAAAATGTAATTAGGGAACTAATCTAAGTTTAATCAACACCCTCCGTATTTACCTACATGTAAATACGACCCTCCCATATTCATCTACACGCAAATATGATCCAATAATTTCCAACAATCATCCCATAATTTTGGACTCGTATCAGACAAGTCCACTAGCACAAAAAAACCTCTTTTAAAACGGCAACTAAAACGGTTCACTACAAAAATGGTGAAAAAGAAATTATAAACACCGTTATATAGAATACCGGCTTGGGATATTTTTTGAACCGCTTTATTTGTAAGCTTAAAACAACGGTTATAATTAAATTTTCGTATTTTGATACATCTTTTACAACGCTTGTGATCAGACGTTTTATAAAACTTAACAATATACAGTGATGAATGCAAACCATTTTTTATACATCTTTTACAATCTATAGGAATAAACCGTTTTATAAAATTGGGATTATTACATATATTCCACTCTATTTAAAACTCTAATTACATATTTACCCAACCAAAACATTTAATTACATATTTACCCTTCTTGTAGCAAAAATGACACAATTACCCTTTCAAACACAAAATACCCGCTATATGTAAATGACCCTTAAACCATCTTTAGTGGTAAATGAAGTGGCGTGAAGAGGCCACAAACACGCCCCATAATGCTCCCTAGGTGTGAAGCGATAAAAAAACGAAAGGCGTGTGATTTTTGAATGGTCCAATAGGTAATATTATTTGATGTATATGGTCTAACAGAAATTAAAAATAATAATTGGATAACTATTGCAAAGGGTATTATAGGACATTATACCACTATACCACTTTTGAACTTCAAGCTTCATAATGTTCCTTGCTGACTAGGACGTCACATGTCGGATCGTGCCCAGAAGCAACACTTAAAGTTCAAGCCCCACTACACATGTTCTTATATTTCAACCAAAATCAATCTCACAACCACATATCGTGACTTCCTATTGGCTTTGTAGATGGTTCGATTCAAAACGACTAGTTTTAGACTTTTAGTTCCTACATTGATTGCAACCTCCATTAATAAGGTAATAATTTCATATTTTTTGAGTTTATGTTTCAATTTATATGGTTAATGTTTTGTTTAGAGTAAATTGTCATTTTAGTCCCTGAGTTTTTGTCAAAATTGCCATTTTAGTCCAAATAGTTTTTTTCTCCTCTGGGTCTATGACTTTTCCTTTTTCTTGCCATTTTGATCACACTGCCTAACTTAGTCTAAAACCAGGTTATAATCGGGGGTATTTTTGGCATTAAATTATTATGAGGTTTATAAATTACGTTCTAAACTACCCCTGGTTATCACTACACAACAGTTATGCCAAAAATACCCTGGTTATAAACAGATTTTTAGACTGAGTTAGGCAATGTGATCAAAATGACAAGAAAATGGAAAAGATAGGGACTCAGAGGAGAAAAAAAAAACTATTTGGACTAAAATGACAATTTAGACCAAACCTCAGGGACGAAAACGACAATTTACTCTTTTATTTATAGTTAAGCACTTATATGTGGTTGCATTTTGAGTATACTTTTACTTAAATACTACTTAATGGTTATCAACAATAAATTAAAACAATTCTTGGCATTGGTAAAGGATCCTGTATATTAATCTCAAAGTGTGAGAATGGTGAGAAATATTGTGGTAATGACATGTGTCCTCAATCTAAATTAATTCAAAAGGGTAAACAAATATTTTTCTTATTGATTTAATTAATTGATAACCTTCCATAACCGCCACCCTTAATTATAGGAATACGAATTAAGAATTAATCTACGAATTTGTGTCATCTCGTTCAGAACTGTATAGTGTTATATATTTTTATATAGTGTTACACAGTGTTATATGGTGTTATATAGTGTTTTTTGGTGTTATATAATGTTATATAGTGTTATATGATGGATGTATAGTGTTATATGGTGTTATATAGTATTATATGGTGTTATATAGTGTTATTTAGAGTTATATAGTGTTATATTTGTCTAATAACCTGTCTATGATAGATGTATAGTGTTATATATTGTTATATAGTGTTACATAGTGTTATATGGTGTTACATAGTATTATACGGTGTTATATGGTGTTATATAGTGTTCTATGATGGATGTATAGTGTTATATATTTCTTGTAGCAGTTACATATTTCTGGATTTTTTAGAATGCCCGAATTTTAAAATAAGTTTAAAATTGAGTCGCTAGAATTTAGGAGTGAATCGCTAGAATTTAGGAGAGGTTACCTAATTTGAAACATATACAAAGACAATATTACCCCTACAATTTTCAAATCAGTCCAAATAATTAGAACACAATTTATAATTTGATCCCTATTGATCTCAACCATTAGATCAAAGATTTAACGGTTTAAAACACTTCTTACACTTCTCACACTTTTAAATTAATGTACACCATCCCTATCTTGTAAAACTATTCTAACTATAAACTTGTAACTTATAGTAATATTTAAGTTATATATTTGTCTAGACAGTAATAAATAATACAATGAAAGCTAAATCAATCTTGACTAGCCGATCCCAAACACCAAGCCAACTCAAAAAAACCGAATTCCAAAACCCAACTAAGATTTGAGAACTTTAAAGGGAAAATGCTACATAAATGTAACCAAGCTTGCCTAGTGTTCCAATTAAGTTATCCAAACTTTATTTGTCTCATTAAAGTAACTAAATAAAAAGAATACATTTTTAGTAGGGATATATTCATTGGGAAACCACAAAAAATGGAATACCAATAAATTATTAATTTTACATGCAAATAACTCATAAAAACCTCGTAAAAACTCATTTGTACATAGAAAAAAAAAATCAGTTTTACAAAAAAAAGAGTAAATTGCCATTTTAGTCCCTGAGTTTTGTCCAAATTTGTCATTTTAGTCCAAATAGTTTTTTTTTCGCCTCTGGGTCCCTGAGTTTTTCATTTTTTTGCCATTTTGATCACATTGCCTAACGTAGTTTAAAAACCTGGTTATAACCAATGGTATTTTTGGTATTAACAAAAAAAGGTTTCTGAATTGCCATTTTCATCCAAAACCCTTTTACATTTATTTTCTAAATTATTTATAATATATCTACACATACATACCCACATTTACACATGCTTATAACCGACACTCACCACCACAACCATAAACACTTGCCACCACCGCCACACCCCCCATCTGCCACAAAACCACCATCACCACCATTGCCAGATCTGAAACCCCATCCAACCTTAGCAATATACAGCACGCCACACCAGCCATGACCAACACCCCATCTCTCATTGTCTCTGCAAATCACCACAACCACCACACCATTACCACCCCACCCCACCCATTATCACTCGAGTCAACTGTCAAATACAGAATAAAGAGTCAAAGACAACATTCAATTCAAACCTTAGCTCCTTTCTTACTCGGATCTTGTATCTCCGCCACGAACTTTCCCCATGGCTGCTGCCGTACTCCTCTGTAATGCTTCCGGTCAACAAATTCAGCTTTCTCACTTACCGGTGGTTGAAACGGATTAAACGATACAGTTACAGACGCCTTTTTGTTGCTGAAATCGTTGTTTTCCGGTGAAATCGGTTGAATTATCGGTTCCGATTCAGGTTCAGGTTCCGGTTCGATTACGAATTCGCCTTATTAGGGTTTTTAATTAAGATAATAGTGATTGTCGGCTAGATCTGGTGGAGTCAGTGGCTTTTGATTTGGAGAAGGGTGGGGATAATGGTGGTGGAGAGGAATCCGGGAGGATGTGGTGGTAGCAGGTGGTGGCCGGTGGGTAGCAGTGGCGCTAGCGATGGTTGGTGGAGGTGATGCAGTGGTGGCGATGTTGGTTTATGGCAGCGATGGTTTTTGTGTGTGTATAGATCTGGCAATGGTGGTGATGATGGTTCTGTATATACGTATATATTATTATAATTGATTAAAGGATTTTTTATATATTAATAGTTTGTTTTAGTTTTTAAAAATTTAATTTTTAATATATATATACATATTATACATATAAAGGGGTAAACATGTTTTTGGATGAAAATGGCAAGTACCAAACTATTTAGTGTGAGTTAACTGAGTTTTTTTTACGGAGTTAGGGTATGTGATCAAAATGGCAACAAAGTGGAAAAGTCAGGGACCCAGAGGCGAAAAAAAACTATTTGGACTAAAATGGCAAATTTGAACAAAACTCAGGGACTAAAATGGCAATTTACTCCAAAAAAAATTTTTAGAACTTCTCCATATAAACACATGTAAAAGTCATTCAAACAAAAAAAATTGTAAAAAAAGGTTTACTCCTTGTGTAAATATTTCTCTTTATTATTAATTTTTAGATTTGTTAGTAAAACGGCTTCAACATGTGTTCACATACAAAAAAAAATTAAGTAAAAATGATTTTTTTTATAAGTTTTACATGATTTATCTATGCTTCCTTAGTTCTTCAATTTTTATAGTTCTCTAATGAACTCACCCCTATAATATTAGATTTAGACTTCGATGAAAAATTTATTCTACTACGAAGTAGCGCAAGTATCTTTAGTTGTCCCGTCTTTGACCCTACTTCAATGAAAAATTTTGAATCTGCTAACATTTCGTTTCTGTAAGCATGATTTGTTACGGAACACTATATTGAAATCTATATACATTCTAGTAAATTTATGAATAAAAAGTACACGTGTAAATGTAATTCTTACAATTCTTAATATAGTGTTGCTTATAAAAAGAACAGCCTCCTATACATGTGTGATGTGTCACAACTCTTCTCAATTGTTTTGTTGTTTTTTTTTTTCCATTTTTTCCTTTTAGTTTTGATTATTATCTTAATATACATATTTTAAAGTTGGGGTAACTTCGTAGATATATAACCAAGTTTGAAGACTGTTTCAATTAAGTCACTGGAACTTTTTTTGTATCACTAAAGTCATTAAAGTTTCATTTATTGTTCTAATACTATGTATTTATCAGGTTACCAGGTTACCAATGATGATGTGTCATGTTTCATTAATTTTTTTAATGAAATATGTAATATTTTTTGTTAAACCTATTTTTAATTCAACGACACCCAACACATTAGTAATTTTCAACTGTTATTGTTAAAAACCTATTTTCTATTAATCAAATTCACAAACCCATTTCTTAATTTGATTCATTAGATCTCCAATCCATTTTGACTTCATCTGTAAGATCCCAACTTATATTCATCAAATCCCCAAACCCCTTTCTTGATTTTATTTATAAAACCCTCAAACCCCTTTTTTTAATCATCAGCAAATCATTCCAAACAATTATGGTGTAGGAAGATTTGGAACAGGTGATTAATCCAAAAGAAAGACGAATGGATTTTTTTTTTTGGGAAATAGAAGATTTGGAACAGGCAGTTGATAAAAATTAATTGATCTCAAGATGATTTTGAAAATGAAAATATTGTTTTCCTAATATGAATAGTATATAAATAAGCATTAAGAAAAATAAAAAAAATTGAAAGAAAAATAGTAACCTGGTGACCAGGTAATTACACATTATTAGAATACTAAACTAAAGTTTAGTTACTTTAATGAGACAAATAAAGTTTGGATAACTTAATTGGAACACTAGGCAAACTTGGTTACATTTATGTAGCATTTTCCCTTTTTTATTTATGGGTGAAAGTTGACCATACTTTAGACTCCTGGAAAACCCTAATATAAAATCTAAACTCCAAATCAAATTTGATAACTTAGATAAGTTCCATTAATCTCTTGAAGGGGACATCATGGTAGTTAAGGTGTAAGTCTCACAATAAAACAAAATTCAAATCTTGCATAACGTAGATTGTGGTGTAGTAATTTAAAAACAAATCTAAAAATGTCGTTGAAAATAAAAAGTTCCATAAGTGATAAGTTCAAGAAAATTGGTAGACTTTTTCCCAATTTGATAGATTTTGTTCCAAAGATATCATATCTTATGGATTAGGATTTGAGGTTTTTGTTTTTGTTTTATGATTGCACAAACGTACAAAAATGACTAACAAAATAGACAAACTATTTTTTTGAAATGTAAACTTCATTAGAAAACACTACCCCGAAAACCGGGGGGCCCAAAAACGCAAAGACACCTACATAATTACAAAATTACACCGATTGTCCCAGGATAAAGTCTTAAATTTCGTTCTATTTTTAACCCAAAGAAACCCCAACGATTTCACCTCAGAAATAAACTTCTCAATTCTAAAACTTTTGTTCCGGAACCTCGCTTCATTCCTCGCCTTCCAAAGACTCCAACAAGCTATAATAATCACTCCTTGAAGAATTAGATTCTCCGGGTCCTTAAGCCCACTCAACATATGCGTTTCCAGCAAATCTTGAAAAGAAAACGCATATATTTGCGGAATCTGGCACCACTTGCTGATAAAGTTCCATAAAACATTAGCCGCCATGCAACCCGTAAAAAGATGACTTACCGAATCCTCACCGTCGATACAAAAACCACACCTCGAGTCTTGAATACTAATATTTCTTCTACGCAAAGCTTCAACCGTAGGAATTCTGTTGAGGACCGCTCTCCAAGCAAAGATATTGCACTTTGCGGGAACCCACTTGCACCACTTAAAACTCGAACTGCCTCTCGATACCCGATCTTTCATTAACGTTCTTTTGACAGCTCCTACACTAAAATCCTCCACTCCTTCCCCAATCCACACCCACTTATCGGTTCTATCCGACACCACAAACAACTCCAGCAAAACATACAACTGAGAAAGTTCCTCCAATTCAGTCCCTAGTCCAGGAGGTCTTTTCCAGTTCCAAACGAATCGGTCTTGCCCAGCTCCTATAGCTATACGGTCTCTTATTCTGCACTTTCTATTCACATCGATCTGGAATAAACTTGGAAACAGGTTATTCAACGGCTCATTAGACGCCCACGGGTCTAGCCAAAAAGAAATTGAATCACCCTTACCTGGAACTCCCTTGAAGAAACTTCTCAACGGGGAGTCTCCCACCTTCACTCTAGCAATCCATTTAACTATTTTACTCCAGGTGCCTCCCCAATTGTTTTTCACCGGTAAGAAATCCCAACTCCGAGGCCCGCTATGAATCGCTGCAATATCCTTACTCTACATACTTTTTCCATCAGTCTTGTATCTCCAACCCCATTTAGCCAAGAGCGCCAAGTTTATATCTTTAAGTTTGCATAGACCGAGGCCACCAGAATCTTTTGGTGTAGAGATGCTATCCCATGCCACCCAATGAATTTTTTGCCCTTCACTAGTACTCCCCCACAGAAACCTTCTTATCATACGTTCAAGATCATTTATCACTTTACAAGGCGCTTTGTAAAGCGAAAAATAATAAGTCGGAAGACTTTCTAGAACAGACTTTATACGAACTAACCTTCCCCCTATAGAAAGAGAGTCCGCCTTCCATCTCGATAGTCTAGCTTCAAAAACATCATACACCGGCTTCCAGTTGTTAACAAAACTCATATTAGCTCCAACCACAATTCCCAAATACCGAAACGGAAGATTATCCGCTTTGCACCCTACAGTAGACGCCTTATCCTCAACCTCCCCTCCTTCCACCCCCCAAACCATAGAGATTAGACTTAGACATATTGATTTTCAAACCGAAAACATGTGAAAAACCCGAAGGATTCTAACTACGTTCAATACATTCTCCGAAGACCATTCCCCCATAATAATGGCATCATCAGCAAACAACAAATGGGAGATATATGGACCTTCATTCGGAGTAGAAATGCCTCTCAAGATACCTTCTGCCTTAGCCTTGTCAAGCAAAAAAGACAAAGCTTCCATCACGATCAGAAAAATAAACGGAGAAATAGGGTCACCTTGATGCATCCCTTTCTCACACTTGAACTCGAAAGTTGGTGAGCCATTAACTAAGACCGAAGATTTCGCAGAATTAAGAACCCCCCATATCCAATTGCACCAAAGCTCAGGGAATCCCATATGTTTCATGATGTCCATAATAAAATACCAGTTGACATTATCATAAGCTTTTTCAAAGTCGATCTTTAGGAAGAACGCATTTCTCTTGCTCCTCTTACACCAAGTAATTAATTCTTAGACAAACTATGAATCACATGTATTCTGCTTGGATGCTTATGAGTTATTGCAAATCAGCATATCAAAGAATCTTTAGTGCCCAAATAGGCATCACTGTGACTTCGATTTGTTTCACATGTAAGAGAGACTTATTATTTTATTGAATCTTTGCTTGACCTATCAATTTTCTACTCATACGGGTATTAATTGTCATCGCTTTCTTGTAGATTGAAATTATCGCTAGCAGCCTAGCATGGTAGTTGATGAGGCAAGATGACGTTTGATGAGGTTTTCGTCCCGGTTAGAAGAACCGTCGATAGCATTAAGGAAGACGTGCCATAGGAGGAAGACTTCTTCGTTAGCATGGGCCAAATGGCTCGATTTTGACATTATCGATTTGTTGTAATTTTGCTTCATTTGTCTTCGTTTCCTTTGGTTGTTGTTGTTGTTCCGTTTCAGCTTCTTGCTGGGTTATATATATATATATATATATAAGTTTTCGCCGTTCAAAAAAAAAAAGCCTAGCATGGTAGTTGAAGTGGATGTAAATTACTATTTTACATTGACACTATTAATAATTGTGTTTATGGTGGAATTATCGACATACTCATATTTAGTGAACGCTACAAAGCTCTTTGTTTTAGTCCGACCTAGGACTTTTTCCGAATTTTCACCTTTAATCCATATTATAGGCAGTTCGCCACATTTCCTTAAACCTAAATCCGTAATGTCCTCATTATTCCTTCCTTGCAACGCTTCTGTATCTTGTCCAGGTTTTACCCGATGGATGTACTTGATTCTTTAATGCTTCTTTATTGATGTTTATTTAGGTCTTCTTGATGTTCATGTGAGTGTCCTCGAACCCTACTCACTACTTACCATCTACTTGCCACCACCAACTGTTGCGCTATCTGTCGTCTTCGGCCCACTTGGGCAACCATTAATTAGTGGAAATGAAGGAAAGGGTTTGGCCAGCCCTGATTATAATGGGCCTAATTTGTTAGTGTCTTGTTTTGCAAGAATAGAAAAAGGGACTAACACTAATTATAGCCTATAAATATGTTTCTCGTACTTGTAATTTATTACCATTCAATAATAAGAAAGCCCTAGTTGCCCCTATGGACGTAGGTTGCACACCATGACCGAACGACATAAAATCTCTCGTGTTCGCTTACTTCTTTTTTGTTTCTTTATGTTCGTGTGTGCTCAGTTTGACCATAACAACTGGTATCAGAGCTTAGGCTCTTGATCGTTAAAACTTTTTTGATTGTACGCACACACAACATCTAGTGCCACCACCCCTAGCCACTTATGCCGACACACAAGAGACCACCAATCATAACCACTGTTGCCGCCACTGATCCATTCTGATTTGGAACCACTACCATCCACACCCAAATCATGCAGGATATCATCGCCTGATAACAAGTCCAAACAGTTTTGCTGTTTAGTTTGCTATTGCACATTCTTTTAGGTCAGTTTGGGTGTTTGTTTTTTGAGTTCGTTCTCACGTATTCTCTTATCAGTTTTGTAGTTTCCTCCATTAGGCAACCCAACTCAGGATGATGGCTAAGGACGGAAAGACCAGGATTGAAATGTTCGTTGGACAGGATTTTGGATGGTGGAGGATGTAAGTCGAGGATTTGTTGTGTTAGAAAAATCTTCTTTAGTGTTTAATAAGTCAGAAACCTGAGAAGATGATGGATGAAGAATGGGTTGACTTAGATAGAAAAGCCCTAGATTTATTAGGTGCACTTTGAAAAAGAGTGTGGCTTTCAACATCAAGAAAAAGACTACATGTTCGTGAGGTTATGACAACTCTATCAAACATGTATGAGAAACCTTTCTCCTCTAATAAGGTATACTTGATTAGACAGTTAGTTAACACTAGTATGTAGGAAAGTGTGTATGTTACTACTCACATTAATGAATTTAGTACCTTTATATCCCGTTTATTATCAATCGATACTAAATTTTGCGATGGGGGTACAAGCTTTGCTTCTTTTATCTTCGTTAGTGGATAGTTGGTCAAATCAGTCAAGCTATTAGTGGTTCAGTTGGAACCACCAAACTCATGTTCGAGGGCATCCATGACTTTGTCTTAGGAGAAGACATCGGGAGGAAGAGTGCATCGAATCATCCAGTGCTCTACTCAACACTAAGGGAATAAGTAGGAAGAAAGAGATGAGAAACAGTAATAGGGGAATATCTAAGTTTAAAGGCAAGATGGGGAGTTCAAAGATAAGAAATGACATTACTTGCAGGAACTACCAAGAGAGTGGGCACTTCAGATGTCTGTGCACAAAACCACCCATAGCTAAAGACTAGAAAGAGGCGGATGCTGTTATAGCCTCGGAGTCAGAAGATGTTTTGATCTGTTGTGTCGAGGACACAAAAGGGTCTTGGATTATAGACTCGGGTGCATCGTGTCATACTATCTCCAACTCGAGAAAGATGAAGAATCTTAGACAAGGCAACTTTGGTACTGCAAATCTTGTTAATAACCGAACTTTGGATATCACGAGGGCGGGGGACATTGACTTGAAAACGAATTTGGGAACCATTTGGACATTGGAAGATGTCAGGGTAATTCTAAATGCAGAAAGATGTTGATTTCCCTCGGGAAATTATACGACTAAGGTTATGATATTATGTTCAGGGGAGGACAATGGAAGGTTTGCAGGTGTATATCTATTTGACTTATTGTTCTCTGGAAACATATTCATTTCATTATTCAAATCGTGTAATACTGTAGATTATAACCTATACATATATAATGCTACTTAAACTTTTGTCTTTAAAACTTTTTATAAACGATAGACGAGGTCTCATATATACAAAGAATAACAACAAAAGTGTACTAACAGATTAATGAACTCAATAACGTACAACAAAAGTAGAATGAAAGCAACATAAAACATGGCATGGTCTAAATTTCCATCACATTAGATATGGGTCCATGATATCATCATCATGTAATCATTTCCCTTTAATCAATTTCACCTTTAAAGATTTTGATCTTCGCGCACCTATTGATTTAGTTGATGTGAATCGGATCATGTTTATTTATCAAAAACTGAAAATATTAACAATTGTTTTATTATATGTTTCATGGTTTATCAATTTATTTTTAAAATTACAATATATGTCCAATCATTTACTCTTCTTGAGTTCTTAAAAGTATAAACTAGGTTGTGTTTTTTAAACTTGAGTTCTTAAAAGCACAAATTAGGTTGTGTTTTTCAAATTTAATTTTTTTTTACTATTCCCGAAAATAAAGGGGATATAGGTTAAAATTTTCATATTACATAAACTAGTCGAACTTTCTTGCGTGTTGTTGCGGAAATTTAGTCGGTATTGGTTTGGTTCGTTATGACAAAAAGGATATTGAACGTGTTTTACATTAATTAAAAACTATAAAAATGAATATTGGTGACGGTGCCAATATTACCGATCGGTTCATTTCGTCATGACACATGTATGTTATCGACGCAGTGCAACAGGAATTCAGTTTGAGTTGATATCGGTTCAATCCATTATTGCATTGGTACTCGGTATGGTTTGCGAAAAAAATTTAAAAACAACTCTGTTTCAGTAAAATGTAAACCGGAATGTCAGAAAAAAACATTAAGGAACACCAGTTATTAAAAAATATCAAATTATTAAAATTTAGATGGGTTAAAAGCGTATATTATTTAAAGTATAAGCGGTAAACTGAAAAAAAAAAAACTCAAGACATTGTTCATCAAACTTAAATGTTATGTATAACACGCCCGTACGTTGCGGCAACTTGGTACGGTACCGCTTCGGTACAGGCAGTGGAATAGTATAGAAATATATCGGAACCAAATCGTAAGGAAACCGAAACTATAAAAATGAATATTGGTAGGCTTCAATTCATGACGGTATCGGTATTATAGAAGTATCTCAATATGGCTTACGATACAAAAAAAATATTTATTTTGTACAAAACCCATTTTCAACAAAAAATATATACCGAATGTCAAGAAATAAAAAATACACACAACTACGTATTCAGGTATTTTTTTTGAACTAATGAACTTCAAACTGATGTGCATATATTTAGACATCATTTTCACATCATTTGCATCCCAATTCATTTCACTGAGAATTCAAATGGATTTGATACTTAATGGGTTTAGTTTGAATTTTCAGGAGCAAATGGCCTCCAAATGATTAAATGATCGTATACAAGAAGAAAATCGATGAATGCAAGTGACAAAGGTCAGGCATGGGATGTGCCCCATCAAAAGACGCCCTTGTGCTGCAACACTAGAAGCAGGGGCGGACCTACCCTTTGGCCAGGGTGGGTGGCCGCACCCCTTGAAAAAAATAATTTAGTGTATATTTTAGGCAAAAAAAGCTGATCGCACCCCTTGAAAATATAATTGAACACCTTATCCGCACCCCAGCAAATAATTTATGGGTCCGCCACTGACTAGAAGACAAAATCTCTCCATGTCCATTTGTCCAAGTCGCCACAACCTTTTTAGTTGTTTATTGTTTTAGCAGTTGTTTGGCATAGTGTAGTGGTTCTCTTGTCTCCATCAATTCAAGGTTCAAGAGCAATTCAACTTTACTCGATTCTTATAGTTTTCACTTTGATTATATATGAGAATGTTGTTATCATTTTGCCATGTTAACTTAGTTCTTTGATTCACTTGGGGGAGATGAGAATGATTTGAGCTTTTGATTTCAAATTGTGGATTTGATTTTGGTTTATGTTAATTACTTCAAGTGACTAACTTTCTACAATGAAAGTGAACTTTTACAACCTTTAAAACAAGTCACTAACTTTGTGTTTGTTGATTCGAACATTTATGTTTAACTATGTCTATGTCTATGTCTATGTAGTATTAGCATGTTAGCACACGGAAAATGGTGGTTAGAAATTCTCATTTATTAATTTGGTTTTAGTGGTTCTTGTTTTTCACTAAGAGGTAGTATAAATCTAGTGTCAAGACTTGGTTTTTCTCATTGTCACTACCTTTGGAAGAGATAACATCAAACCAAGGGGCCCATAACGATTATTCGGATAAACCCCTTGTCTAAAGTCATCATTTGATAATGTTATTCCAACATTGAGTTGGTTGTCATGTGATATGATAATGGAAACTTTCCAATATTGTTGTGGTATTTGATACCCATGGTCAGGAGCTTTTCATTTTATTGCACTAGCACCCATATTATAACTTGATCTTCATAGAACGACTTTAGCTGGTTGTCACGCGATATGATTGTGGCAAACGTATGAAAAGGAATAAGATTTGGTAACCTTTCTGGAGCCAATTCTACTTTTGAAATATTGATCTTTTGAGAATTCATATTTTGAAATCGAGTGTATCATTGAGGGGGAACGAAACCTAAGTGACTCTTCCTTTTGATTGATTATAGTTTACCTTCGGTAATTTTCTTGTTACTTTGTTCATCTGCACACATCCTTATTAATTTGATTAGACAATAACCAAAATTGATTATTGAGATTCTTTATATCCTTGGACTATATCAAGTATCTTTCCTAAGCTACTATGTATATGACGGGTGCACTTGTCCTTTATGTATCTTAGTGAGGGGGGGGGGGGGGGGGGGGGGTAAAATATCGTTGTTGTTTTTTTTAAGTTTACCATTACTGAACTTTGATTATGAGTGCTTTAGAGAACAGATATGGTACGTTACACACACTACATGCAAGAAAAAGGTTCGCATGGGGAACTATATCGGTCAAGGCTCAAGGGTTGTTTTGTTGTAATTTGATACCTAAAATTTTGCCTACAAAGAAGGAAAGTAAATAACTGGCCTTGAGGAAATGAAAAGGACGCAAAATAATACACTTATAATCGACCTAAAAGTTAAAAAAACTTCAGTTTATTTTGCTACTATGATGATGCATAAACGTTTACTTTATTAACAATCATTGGTGTTGTAATTAGCGGAACAAAAGAACCTTTGCCGCTTGCTTTTGATGCGATAATTTGATGATGCTGTCGAAGAACATGATGAAACGATTCTCTCGAATATTATTCTAAGAGATTTTTTAAGTGCTGTCATTTCATTCTCACTTGCGATATTCATGACACAAAGGATGAAGTTGCATTTGATCCTCCCACCCAAACAAGTCATATCGGCTTGGACCATGGTTAACCTTAGCCTTTTAATAGTGTGGTTGATCTCTGAAAGTAGTTCTGGTCGATCTTCACAGCATATAGAAGCTTTGATGAAATCATTGTTACTAGGTTCCATAGTATTAGTAACAAAATCAATGATTACTTCATCTGAATCTGTTGGAAGTTTATACACTTTGCTTAATTCCATAGTTGTTGATTTCTGTTCTTTTACGTGTTCGATGACCTTTCCTAGTAGTGTTGCCTTGTCCATCTGCATACACAAATGCAAATTTGCATATCGTAATCCCATTAGCGACGAAGACAGGAAATAGCGATGCCATATTTGTCGTCACAGTAGTTTTTTGCTACCCATTAGGGACAACAAAAAGTTAAGAACTTAGCGAACACGATAAGTTATTAACCTATTAGCGAATAAGATTTTAATATTTAAAACTATGACGGTTGGCTAATAATAATTCATTCCAGCAATAGATCATTGACAATTCTAACTTTCACTTTTGTTGCTAAGATACAATCTCACTATGACGCAAAAGTAACTCCAGCGTTCATTACATTTATGTCGTTTTAAAACAATATACATCATTCTAACTGGAATAAAAATAATCCAGTTGTTTATTTTAGGGGCATACGGAGTGATGTTTTCGTTAGAGTGAGATTGCCGTAGAAAAGGAAAGTAAAAGTTTGGAGTGTTATCGACTGATATGTAGTTTGGGTTATTAAAATCCATAATGCCTAACTTATTTGCATTGAAGGAGAGTAATAACCTTGTCGGAATTACAGACGAGCTTCCTTAGAGTCGCAAGATGTGCATTAATCCTATCTCTACGCCGCTTCTCAGCTTCGCTATGGTTCTTGGAAGCACTTCCAACTTTACCATTTCCCTGTTCACCACCATAGTAGCCGCCGCGATTACCACCACCATGGCTACCACCTTCACCACCATCGACTTGAAAAACACTTGGATCACCTAACCACTCATCACCCCATCTTCTAAACTGATCAAAAACAGCATCTTGTGTCCCAGCAGACCATGCAGAATCATCCATTTTTGAATGAAACAAACAAGTTACATGTCACTGGATGAATGGTGTTGAGATACTTGTAGGTGAATGGTGAGGGTTTGTTATCCATAAGTCACCTCAGTCTCACCACATTGATTAGATGGTATCATTTGTTGACAAAGAATTGAATAAGTCTCAGCCGCAAAGTAACTGAAATGATCATGTTAATATGCCAAAGACAAAGCGTTTGGTGGAAAACAACAGTCTATGGATCCAAGAAAAGATTTTATTGTCACTTACCACCTTCACTGTGAAGAATATATCTATTTTATTCGATATTTTTAGGACACATTTCTTTTGATTAACAGGCTACGGATAAGTTCTATGGGAATATTTAGAGATCTCTAATCTCCAGTCTTAAAGCTTTATATTTTATTTTTATTTGATATGTATTGTATTATTATATAATTTAATATGCAACAAATGTATTGTAGCGTTATATAATCTAACTAGTCTTAAGCCCCCCGCGTTGCGGGGTGGGGGCCGCAAAACCGTGCAACAAGCGTTGCAGAGCAGAGAAGTAAAACCGTGTTAAGTAGCAACCGAATGACGAAAAAAAAACCCGGAAAACGGCGTAGAACAAAAACACAAGTTTTTAACACCAAGTGACTCGTGTGATGTAAAACATAGACAAAGTCAAATTTATGTTGACACGTATTAGAAAGTTGAGTGGGTAAAAAAACTGTGGGACCAAATCTGATTAGCAAATACAGTGATAACTAAGTGATAGGTGATAAGTAGCAACTGAGCGACGACCAAATCTCGAAAAAACGTAATATAAAATTTAATAACAAAAACTAAACTCTTTAAAGTTTATTATGCAAAAAAATAAAATAAAAAATAAAAAGACAAAATCACTAAAAACAAAAGAATACCCTGTTCATTTAAATGTTAAGAATTAATATATGTACAGAATCAAAATCTGCAACAAAATGCTATCTAATATATAAACATGTGTAAAAGCGTTTGATTCCCACAAAGGGGTTTTTTCCATATTTATTGGGTTTCCTCCCGAATTGGTGTAAAAATATTATGTTTAGCGGAGATAGATATGATCGGGTGGTTCCACTGGTGGCAAGATGATACTCTAGTGGCCGTCAGTGATCCAAATTTGTCGTTCAAATATATATATATATATAGGGGAAGGTTCATTGGGGAACACTAAAAAAGTGGGGAACAGCGGGGAACCGACTCAAACGAACTCCGATTGGACTCATTTCAGCGGCATTGGAACCGGCTCGTCGAACCCTAACTAAGATCTCTTAACCCTAAATCCTAACTCCTAAACTCTAAACCCTAAAGCTAAAAAATAAGGCTAAAACCTAAGCTAAACTGTAAAATCTAAACTATAAACCCTAAAAGCTAAACCCCAAAGGCTAAACCTAAAGCTAAACCCTAAAGCTAAATCCTAAAGCTTAACCCTAAACCCTAAAGCTAAACCCTAAAGCTAAATAAAGCTAAACCCTAAGGCTAAACCCTAAAGCTAAACCCTAAGGCTAAACCCTAAAGCTAAACCTTAAAAGCCAAACCCTAATATATTTAGGGTTTAGGGGTTATGATTTAGGGTTTAGGGTTAAGAGATCCTATTTAGGGTTCGACGAGCCGGTTCCAACGCCGCTGGAATGAGTTCAATCGGAGCTCGTTTGAGTTGGTTCCCCACTGTTCCCCACTTTTTTAGTGTTCTCCAATGAACCTCACACTATATATATATATATATATATATATATATATATATATATATATATATATATATATATAGGATAATGCTAGGGAGAAAACCCTCTATTTTGAGAAAACCTTGGAAACCCATCACAAGGCCTACAATCAGCCACGTATACACATACAACTTGACTATACTTTTTGCTTTTGAGGGTATAATTGTAACTTTACATTTAACCTCCCAACCCAAAAGATCTTATCCCCATTTGATTTGACAACTCTAATTAATGCATCTTACATCATTGTACAACCACCATTTCTTTTAGCTTATTTATTTTAAAAGGGAAAATTTTCAAATCCTCTTCATCTTCTTAAACAAGATCTTTAGTACGAGATCCACCATTAATGTACCATGGAGCCTCCACCAACAATGCTTGAATTAATGTTACCAGAGTTTGGCATCGAGTTTGACAACGACAATGAAGAAAATGTTTCAGGTTTGTACAACGATTATGCCGTTGATGTTGTTATTTTCATAAAAGAAATCAAAGAATCAAGATGCTGTCAAAATATTTTCATTTTGGTTTTAGTTTCCTTTCAATAATAAGTTGGTTTTGATAATTAATTGCCATTTACTTTGATTTTCGTTCTTCACAATTGGTTTTATTTTTTTCCAGAATTAAGAATGCTGCCAAAAGATTTTTAATTTTCAATACCATTGATTTTTGTTTCAAAAGAAAGAAGGACGTTTATAGGTAATAATATTTCAATGCTATTGATTTTAGTTTGGTTTTCATTCTTCTGTGTTGATTTATGTCTCCAACAATCAATAATGGTGTTTATAAATTTTTATTTTGATCCATGGATTACTTGTTTTGGTTTCAAACTTGTTGATTTTGATCCATGGATTAATTATTTTTGTGTTAAAATCATTTTTATGTTAAAAAATTGTGTTTGGTTTGGTTGCTTGTTTGGGGATTTTGATCTGAATAGTAACTGTTTTTTTGTTGGTTTGGTTGCTTGTTTGGGGATTTTGATCTGAATAATAAATGTTTTTTGTTGGTTAGGTTGCTTTGTTTTGGGCTTTTGATCTGAATAGTAACTGTTTTTGTGTGTTATAATACAGAAACAGACCCATAACATGTGTTAAGCCCCTGTTAGAATGATATATAACGTGTGTTGATTTACAGAAACAGACCCATAAAGATATTCAATTGACAAGCTGGATGGATGTAGGCGACGTTAATGCGGGGACATGTGTTAAAAAAAAGATATTGAATAAGTCACATTTTTTCGGAAAGAACTCTTCGCTCATTTATAACATGTGTTAGTGGTAATGCTGTAACAGAACACCATGATGTAACCTGACATGTGTTCATGTATAACATGTGTTAAGCCCCTGTTAGAATGATATATAACGTGTGTTAACATAGATATTACTTGGAACATGTAGTTGCTTAACATGTGATAAGGGTGAAAACAGTCGATGGAGGCGATGGGTTTAATGGTGGGCTTAGTTAATAATGTAATCTTGTTGTAACCCGACTTGTATACATATGATAACATGTGTTAAGCATCCATTGTAATCTTTGTTGTAACCCGACTTGTATTAATGTATATGAAAGTGGTTTGCAAAACACTATGATGTGCATATACTGATCGTAACACTATGATGTGCATATACTGTTGTAACATGTGTTACACTTCGGGGTAAGAAGTGTTACATTGTTGAATGTAGGGCATGATCTACTTTGTCTTATATGTTGTAACATGTGTTACACTTCGGGGTAATATATCTTGCATAGAGAGTGATATTCAATAGCTCATACGTTTAATAGTAGTTTATTATTTTTCATTAAATATATTACATATATAACAACCATTGTTACATATGTAACGACCATTGTTACATATGTAACGTTGCCTTTTTAACGTATGTAACACATGTGTACCAAAGGAATGAAGTGACCAACATTTACAAATGTTAATCAAAACAAAAGTCACTTGTCATCATGGGTTGTTAGTAATTGCACGCATTACAATCATACTTAAAGGTAACAAAAATGTTTATACAAACTTAAATATATAAAGATGATCCAAAAACTATCATAAAGGTTAAAAAATCTAGCTACGCTTTGCGTCTTGATAACCATCTTTATTTTGAACGTAGACATCCATTCACCTATGAACAAAACAAGTACATCAGTGTTAAGGCCCTAAAGTTAAACTTATTAACACAAATGTAACTACATGTACATCAATGTTAAGGCCCTAAAGTTAAACTTACAAAAAGATTATAACAGAGGCTTAACACATGTTATATATTCCAAAATGTGCACAACAAATGACCCGTTTCATATTATATATTCCAAAATTACCGGTACATGTGTTACCATAAATGGCTCGTTTAATATTACACGTTACATACTAACTTGTACATGTAATACTTGTACAAGTGTTACGCTCGGTATCCACATTATCGGATATTTTAAACATCAGTAAAAGTAAAATAGATATTTCTTGTTTTTTTTTAAATTAACAAAGGTTAACACACGTTATATATCATTCTATCGGGGGCTTAACACATGCTATACTACATGTCAGGTTACATTATGGTGTTCTGTTACAGCATGAACCACTAACACATGTTATAAACGAACGAAGAGTTCTTTCCCAAAAGATGTGACTTATTCAATGTCCCCGCATTAACGTCGCCTACATCCATCCAGCTTGTTAATTGAATATCTTTATGGATCTGTTTCTGTAAATCAACACACGTTATATATCATTCTAACAGGTGCTTAACACATGTTATGGGTCTGTTTCTGTAAATCAAACAACCCAACAAAAAAAAAAACACTTACTGTTCAGATCAAAAGCCCAAACCAGCAACCAAACCAACAAAAAAACAATTATTGTTAAGATCAAAATCCCTAAACAAGCAACCAAACCAACAAAAAAACCCGTTCAAAATCTCATCCTAAAGTTTTTGATTTATTTAAAATACATGAACATTAACCATTACTAGAACACTTTCAGCCCATAAAAACATATTAACAACCATTTCAACAAAAAATCAAGTGTGAAATGATATTTCAAGAACACTTACCGGATCTAGAACCGTCCGATGAACACGAAGAAGATGTTTAAACCTTCTTCTCTCACACACACTTGTGCGTGTGTCTTTGTGATAAAGATTGTTGTTTCTCTATCTAAAACATCAACTTTCTCTCTCTAAAAACATTCATCGTGCCATCGTTCTCTCTCTAAAACAACAACTTCAAACTTTTTCTCTCTCACACACTTGTATGTGTGTTCTTGGTGTTATAGATGAACATGATGAAGATTGTCGTTTCTCTCTCTAAAACAACAAATTCCTCTCTCTAAAAACCTTCATCCTGTCGTCGTTCTCTCTCTCTAAAACAACAATCTTCAAACATTTTCTCTTTTCACACCATGTAGATCTGAACTTGAAGATCTAAACTTCTGTTTGGTGTTCATCATGATCTTGATTGAAGACAGAGGAGAGAGGAGAGAGAGATAACATGTGTGTGTAAGAGAAATAAAGTTGATGTGTGTGAGAGAAAAGTCAGATTTTCAATACCTTAAATGCCCTTCTCCTTTACTTGTGTATAATTTATGGTTTTATTTAAATGTAAAAGACACCAAAAAAAGCTCAACCATTGATCTACTTGGATGAAACAAAATCAATGGATGAGGTTGGGTTTCCAAGGTTTTCTAAAAAAGATTGGGTTTTCCATATAACCCAACCCTATATATATATATATATATATATATATATATATATATATATATATATATATATATATATGGTAGGGTTCTAGAGTGAACAACCTCTCAAGAGTGAACTGTGTGAACTGATCATAGCCCTTGATTATCTTTTTTGTTGAAAAGGATAGGATGGTAATTATACATTAAGTTATTATTAATTATTTATTTTAATTAATCCATGGAAGTTACACTTTCCTATTTTTTTTTAGTGATTACTTAAAATATCTTTTAAATCTAAACAAGATGTATATCATTATCTCCATTAAAAAAAGCCAGACTTTTTTTCAATCCACCAGTTCTTTATCGATAAAAACCCAGATTTCAATTACGTACACATATTCATGAATCCCGAAGTACACCTGTGTATTTAAATTTAATACACCTATGTACAGACATATATACATTTGTGTATAATCCTTTTTAGATTAGTAAACTCATACTACTTCACCATAAACCATAACATGTCCCAAAAACATTCAAAAACATATTATAAGGTATACTGACCAACTAAACATCGAGTTTACATAAAAAAATAACCCAAACAAACAAACAAATAACCACATATCGGAAAAAGAAAAACATAGTCTTTACTACTATTGTTTTCATGGAACGTTTTAAACACTAAGCCTACTCGCCACGTTGTATGCTACCGATCCAGCCATTACTTCCATCGCGAAGCGTGTTAGCATGGAAGCACAAAATCTTCACAGCAATCTTCAGAGCATACTTTTTTCACAGCAACCTATCCGGTATTATTCCTTCGAATTGACCACATTTCAGATGATTCACTAATTCCTTCAAATTACCAACTGTAAAACACAAAATACGTTTACACATGTCAATGAATGTCTTAGATAAATAAAAAGACCAACACTGTATACACATGTGTACACCCACTTTACACAGGTGTATACACAGTTTATACCTACAATGAATTTGCATACCCATGTGTACACCAAATGTAGGGTGTACACCCAATTTACATAAGCAACAAACATAAGTTTTTTAAATCTCACAAAACTACTACTATACATAGGTGTATCCCAGGTTACATAAACATAGTACACAGTTTACGTAAACAGAGTACACATGTGTACACCGACCTAAAACACCGACATAAACAGAGTACACATACCAAACAATTTGTGAACGAATTTAGGATTCAAATATCAATTAAACATAACAAACAATTTGTGAACGAATTTAGGATTCAAACTCGCGTTAACGGACATAAACATGAAACAACAGGTCAATCGGATCAATCATTCCTAAATTACAAACAATTTGAGAACAAAATCTATCGTTAATAATTTATTCTATTATTTTATTATAAACGTTTATTAAATTATAAGAATGTGATTCCTTTGATCAACTTTGACCACACAACCAATCGTCTGACGACCTTTTTTGTTTATGTTTTACAATATTTAAATTAATTAAATGAGTAATGCCATTCTTTTTCATGGTTCATTTTAATATTATTTTCTCAAAATAAAATTGAAATTTCGATCGATATAACTATTATAACCGACTAATTTAGGATTATAATTCGCGTTAACGGACGTAAACATGGAAACATTAGGTCAATCGAATCAAACATTCATACATAACAAACAATTTGTGAACGAATTGAAGATTCGATCTATGTAACAATGATAATAAGTGAGTAATTTACCTTTTCTCTGAGATTTCACCTGTTGTTATCGTGCGTTTGATGTCGAATCTGAAACAGAATATGAAGAAATGTCATCGTGTGTTTGAGATCGAATATGAGAATTCGAATATGAGATATCTCTGAGATTTCGCCTGCTGTCATCGTGCTTAGTGAGTGTTTGGCTATGAACACACCAGAGGCTATTTTTAAGAGCTCTCAAATTGTGAATTTTGAAAGTGGTTGTTGTTTGTAACGAGAAGGAGAGATAGAAATTGATAAGGATAGAAACAAAAATAATGGATTTGATTTGATGAGATTTTAATATAATGGAAACAATTTAGGTTTCTAATTTGAATTCTTTTGATTGTGTAATTACACATGTACCCTTTTGTATTTAATTAAATAGAAAAAATTAACCAACTAATTACCATCATGCCACTCATTTAAATCTCAAGATCATAAAAATCAAGGGTCTAGATCAGTTCACACAGTTCACAAACAAGGATGTTGTTCACTCATGATCCTAACCCTATATATATCTATATATCTATACTACCTTATTAAGAGAACTAGGATTTCTACCCTTTTGGTAATTTTACATTGTGTACACATCTTCAAGCAACATGTACAAGAGAACCAAGCTATTTTAGAAGGGGTAAACTTGCCCATTGTCTAAAAATTTAAGACACTTTAAGGGCATTTTAGGGATTTCATCAATGGAATTTATGCCTCCTTCAATGTAATATACAACATGGAGATCAGCACCGGAGAATTCAACCCACCCCTTTCATTTTCTGTTTCAAATGCATCTCTTCACCTCTATGATCAATGAACACCTTAGAATTCATCAGTTACACAACCCCTCATATTTCTGCCATTTCTTTCTATTGAATGCACTCATCATAAATTATGCTTTTGCGTCGGATGAGAAGCCGAGAAGCCTGGTACCACAATTTCAATCTTCCCACACCTCCCATCCGTCCAACAACGCAACTGGCCACCACCTCCGATGCGTGATGAAGCAACGGGATGGATCTGTGCTTGGAAAGAAGACAATTCTTAGCATCGATCATTAGCCTGGATGTCAAAACAAGCGATTGTCACCTCAAATCGACGGTGCTCCAAATTACGTTAGGTATTCTATTTATTTGTTCATTTTCTTTAGTTTTTTGATGGATTGCGCTTATGAACTGTTAAAATGTATGTTTTAGTGATTAATTTTTGGTTGCATGCTTTTATTAGATGTAAGGAGACTGTAAATGAGGCATTTATAAAGTTAGGTTTTATCCGGTTCACAATTTTTGAAGTTTTTGATACAAAAAAATTAATAGATGTAACACAACTGTAAATCGAGCTCTGGTTCACCGATGGTAACTCTTGTTCCTCCTATTGTACATTATGCTCCATATGTTGTACCTTGTGCTATAAACTCCCCAGATCATGAGGTTCCTTATACTTTAAATCTTAATCACACCTAAGTACTCAATTTAAGTGTAATGACATATTCTGTTATCTTCTTGTCATGGTATTTTAGTCTCTTCTTAGTGTTTTGTGGGAGAGTGTATAACTTCTTTATCAGGGATGAACAAACTTACAAGTACATGCCTCCTGAAGCTTTATGAATGCTACTTGATATCGTGGGCCCTCTATAAAGTATAGTTTTTATATCTTGGCATCACGAATATTGACCGTGGCAATCATGACCCATTATTATTAGTGGTCGAATAATGCATATATATTATTATCTTTAATCGTTTTAGTTAACTAACATATTATTATTATTAATAATTTATTATTGGTAAAGTATAACAAGCTCATCGAGTACATGTGGCCTTATCTTGACAAGGTATATTAGTAAGTAGTAACGCTAATTATGATCATTTTTGCGGTTTCTTTAGTAACCCGTTTGTATTCGTAGGCAATATGCAAGGCCGCAAAGGAGATTGCAAAGCCCATTATTGCTGAACAAATTCTAAAGTTCAAAATTGATTCGGTTGAGTTTGAGCATCTTACCTTAGGGTCGTTGCCTCCTACTTTTCAAGGTAATCTTTGTTTTTTCTTAAAATATCAAAGTAAATGGGACCCGCTCATCTACATAATGAAAATGTTAAACGAACAAAATAAATCGAAATAAAGTGCGACTGATGTTGCTAATGGTCTTTATCAAAATGCAACTCATTAGAAGTTACAAGTGCTTTATCACTTTAATGTCATGAATTGTCACTGTCTTGTTTAATGAAAATATATTATGCCCTACATTTAGCCATGAAAACTACTTCAATGTTACACTTTTTCTTGTTTCAATCTATTTGTGAACCTAAAGTTTGGATGAAAGGATACTATGTCTTTACTTCTATATCTTATTTTTTGTCACCGACTGTATTATAATGTGCTCACCGTTATTTATTTATTTTTCTGTTACACCTGTTCTAAAATAATTGAATTGTTTGACTTGACACATTGTTGCTGCTATGTTGCAACTTCAGTCGATGTTGGTCATTTTGAACCAACTTGTTCAGAATAGGAGCTATGTTTTGCAGCCAAAAAAACGATCAACGATTTGACGCAGCATGATCTTGTGCATATATGAATTGGAGAAGATGTATGACATATGCATTTCAGTACGTTGGTTGTAGTTGTATCCAAATTACATAAAGAAATTTCATGCAGTTTCAACCCGAATTGGCCCATTTTCACATAATAGCCACATAGGTAAATCAAATAGCCATGGGTATGGAATTTTAGAATCACGGCCAATAAGCATGGATTGGATGTCAAAAAGTATTGACCCGTACTCAACCAGAACCAACCCGAACCCGTTTCGACCCGAACCAAAACAACCATTTTTTAATTGACCCGTTTTGACCCATGACCTGACCCGTTTGCCAGGTCTACTTTGCATTAATGCTTCAATACATTGGGTATCAACTAAATGAATATCAAGGTAACATGTTGTTTTATGTCCTACATTTAGCCATCATAGATATTTTCATCTTTTGTCAAATACTTCTCACCAGGGGCGGATTTACATTCAGTTAGGGGGTTCCCGGGAACCCGTTCGATCCGTAATTTATAGTGGTAAAGTAGATACAATATTATGAAAGAACCCCTTAATATTTTGTGTAGGAATCTTAAAAACAAACGTCTAGAGTGCTTCATTGGTTAATGGCTGTGCGGATTAACTTAAAGTCGCATGTTCGAGTCTAGTTAAAACCCGTTTTTATGTCTTTTGCGTTTTTTTTTAATGAAAAACGAATTAGCGACTTAGGGTTTTGTTCCTTAGTCGTCTTTTTCCCCTTTCCCTTATACCCTCAAACCAAAACACACAGCCATCCTCTCCACTGTCCAGCCACTCATCTACCATTATCACTATCACTCATCCACCATCTCCACTCTCCGATCTCCACTCGCTGGAGCTGAGCAGTCACGCAGCCGCAACCCCATCAGCCTTCCTTCAATCACTCTCTTCAGCTTTCAGGTTCGTTTATACCCTTTCTCTAAAAGTTTATGATGTTTATTTGTGATTTTGGGTAAATTGATATTATCTTGCAAGTAGTTGTCAATATTGATTTCCTTTATACCCCTTTCTCTACACTAGAATTAGTATGAATTTGCATTGATATTTAAACGAATTCAATTCTAAAATTGTTATATTTTCATGATTTTACCTCTGTTTTCTGAAGTCATCAATAACTCTATTTCCAAACAATCCAAATTTGCAATTTACAGTGGATTTCGAATAACTATGTTTCGAAACAATCCAAATTTGCACTCTACAATTGATGGCGTATAAAATTGATTTTATAATTAGTATGAATTTGGTTTTTGATTGATTATTGGCTTTTAATGTAGTCTGCCACAGGAAGTTATTGTATTGAATTCTCCATTAGTTTATCTTTGTTAGTTTTGATATCATAGTGACTTTGGGTAAATTGATTTTGAGATAACGCCTTGCAATTCTCTATTAGTTTAATCTATTTGATATTATGATTGGATCATTGGACGGTTGATGATGAAAATTTGTAATGCAACCTCGTTTTCAAAAGATGAAACCTCGTAGGGAACAACTGTAGGCATGTTTTTTTTTATTCGTAAAGACCATCTTATTTATGTTACATGTTTTAAATTTATCATGACGTTATATCGTATTTTTATTATGTGATGAACCTTATCCGACCCGAACCGTCGAACCGACCCGTATTTTTTATGTTCAGACGTATAATATTGGAACACTTAAAAAAGTGAACCCATTGGAAAAAATTCCTGGATCCGCCACTGCTTCTCACTCTTGACTTATCATTGTTTCTCATTAGAGTTCATGAAGGATGAGTTTGTCGCAACAAAGTTTTATCCAATATATAGTATTTAACTTCTGAGTTTCTACTTTTTAGTAGTTTTCCTCTATGTTAGTTAAATTATATAACACATTTTTAAAACTTTTTCTATAATATTGGTTTGTGGTCCCATATCTATATACTCAAATTGGATAGTGACAAGACTTGTAAGAGTTTTCAAATCTGGATTACAATACAAAGTGCGAGGTGTAGATTGAAGTCGAAACATGGTTTTGAAGTTCCCCAAATTTTTACATGCATAAATAAGTTTATATACTCAAATGCGTAAATCCAATCCAGGGGTGTTCTAATTCTTCATTTCAACTTGATGTGTTTTACCTAAAAGTATACACCATACATGTATATTAGCAACTTTAAATGAGTAACTAACATTTAAGATGCATGGTGGCATGATGGATAATAGAAGCATTTTGAGTTAAACTTTGTTCATCATGTTCGTTATCATTATAGGAGAACATAAATTTTTGGCTTCAATTAACAAAAGAGATTTTTTCGTATATATCACAAAAATAATTGATACCTATTTTTTTTTGCCGCCGCATCGCTACCCGCGGCAACGCGCGGGCATTCCCACTTACTATATTAAGAGAACTGAGTTTTCTATCATTTTCGTAATTTTTCCTAGGTACAAATCTTGAAGCACTATGTACAAATGAAGCAAGCCATTTTAGAATGGGGAAACTTGGACATTGTCCAAAGTTTTAAGAGACTTTGAGGGCAATCTAGACATTTCATCCATGGAATCCATGCCCACTTATGTCTTCCATTAATTGAATTAAATTGAGGAATTAAATAAAAGTTTTATAATAATTAAATGAATTAATTGATTAAATTAGACATGCAACCTTTGGGATTTTCATGATTTAATAGTATTGTATTCTTGGTTTTATTTCAATTATGCAATTTATGAATTGATATATTAATAATACTACCACAATACTTTAAAAGATAAAGCAGGTGAAACAAACCATGCAAACTGCAGGCCAACAACGATTACAACTTTTAGGTTTCACTTATGATATTGATTTTCAGTTAATTTTATTAAGTCCTAGGTGATATGCTATATTTGTTCTTTCATCTAACCATTGTTACGCATTTCAAGTTAATTTATCATAACTCACATGTTTCGTTTTGTAAGATAAGAGTGACATTTTGTGTTTTGTAACTAACAAACTATATGCTTAAAAGTCAACATTTAAAATACATATCATAAATGAATATGATATCAGTCGAGATACCCGCCGCAACGCGCGGGCTTCCCCACTATATATATATAGGGAGAGAATCATGAGAAAACTACACCTAAATGAGAAAACTAGAAAACTAACTAAAAAAAGCTAAAAAACATACCAATTTTTTTTTTACAATTTTTTATAAAAAAAATCACTACTTTTTATATATAAAAAGAATTAATTTTTTTTTTGTTGTGCTTCACATGTGTATTATATGTGTATTACACATGTGCACTATATCCGTAATAGTGCACATATGCAATACAACAAAAAAAAAATTATTATTTTTTTAAAATTTTTTTCCATATATAAAATATAGCGATTTTTTATAAAAAAAATAAATTTTGGTATGTTTTTTTAGGCTTTTTTAGTTAGTTTTTTGGTTTTCTCATTTAAACTAGTTTCTCATGATCCATCCCCTATATATATATATATATAGAGGATCCTGTACATTAATTCAGAAGTGTGAGAAGTGTATTATAACACTATATATAACACCATATAAACACAGTATAACACTATGTAACATCATATAACATCATATAACACTATGTAACTCCATATAACGCTATATAACAAATATAACACTATATTTTGTCTGATAGCACGTCTATGATAGATGTATAGTGTTATATATTGTTATATGGTGTTATACGGTGTTTATATGGTGTTATATAGTGTTATACGGTGTTTATATGGTATTATATAGTGTTATAATACACTTCTGAATTAATGTACAGGATCCCGACCCTATATATATATATATATATATATATAAACAGGATGAGGATCATTACAGAACACTAACTATTGCGAGAACAAAACGAACAACTCTAAATCACTAAATTTTGAGATTTAAGTTTCATGTTATTTTAAATTTTATGTTTCTTACATTCATATGTGTATTACATATACATAAAAAATCATATTTTTTTTACCTACACGTAGCTTACATACATGTTGGTAATTTAACCTACATATGTGTAGGTTATAAAAAAGTGAATATTTTCCATATTTTGTTTTGAATTCTGGTGTAAGAAACAATAAATGTTACATTTGCAACATTTTCATTTACTTTTTAGGTTTTTAGGATTGAAAAAATAGGTGATTCATTGTGTTCTGCGTGTTCTCGCAATATTTTGTGTTCTGCATAACCTTCTATATAAACATGTGATATTTTTTATTTTATTTAATATGTATTGTAGTGTCGTATTGTCATACTATTTGATATATAAATATGTGATAAATATAAAACACACTCATATCTTATTCACAATACCTAAGACAACTTGGGCAATAACGTAAAAAAACATAAAATGCATATATATGTAAACTCATGACTAAATGATGAAATCAAATGGTGTTTGGAAGAGAATAGAGTTTTTTTAATTAGCCATATAGTAAATAAAGGTCTATTGCAGAGTTAACATATAGGAAAATGTTTGTTTTTGGTCAAATCTGTTTATAAAATGCAATCATAAAAAAATAAAGTTAGTTATAAATCTAAATATAAAATGCAATGATAAAAAAATAAAGCTAGTTAGAAATAGCTTTTTGTGATGAGAAATATTGTGGGTTAATAATAAAGTTTTTGAGGAATCATGCTGAATGAAGAGAGTATTGGCACATCAAACATCAATTTCAAACATTATGATTCTCATACCACTCACATTGGTGGACCTTCATAATCAATGCCAATTGTCTTGCATCCACTCGGGTCGGGTCATCTCAATTTAACTCCTCCTATAATACATTTATATAATTATTATTTACCGTTTTAAACATTGGCGAAGCTTGCCCCCAAATTTTCCGAAACCGGAGGCGGAAACGTATATACCTAAAAAATTTATATACGAAAGTACTATTCATAACACTACGCATCGAAAAGTTCGGACAGAGAGGGGGGGGGGGGGGGGGCCTCGGGCTATGCCTAAGTTGCGCCCCTGGTTTTAAAGTTCATATTATTAGAATGAATTACAAAAATCAATCTATGGAGAGTAATAAGCAAGTTAGTCGTTCCAAAAAACATTAAATCCATGGAATTATGAGTCATATTTCTTTGTTTGTATGTATTTTTAGTCGTCAAGACAAAATAACCATAATATTCTCTGACCTCCGATATTTTTGTATCTTCATCTTTTATTTTTAGTTAAAATTATAATACTAATTATTAATGTTACAAAGTCATAAAAGAAGAAGTGAAGATCAAGTAGTTTTATTTAAAATTATCACGACACTACATGTAAGACCCTCATGCTCACTTTAATTTTATATGATACATATTGCATTTATAATCCTTTTTATGGTGAAAAATCGAATTAAGGATATTTATATTGGAATCAAAACTTTACAAAGACTGTTACTAACGTTTCCAAAAAATGTTGCTCGAACCCAACATACTTAACTTTCAAAACATACAAACCATATTTACTAAAGTATTAAAACACAACATCCAAGTGTTTTGTGACAAAAGAACTAATTTCATTTGCGGAAGCTTCTTTGCGCGCGTGTTCGGTTCTAAACATAGCTTGATCTTTATCCGCAAGTTTCTACTGTTACCTATGACCAAAATCATCCAAAACATTAGTTAGATGAGTTTATAAGATGATTAAACAAGTCCGAAATATCAAAACACAGCAAAAACAACATTTTCAGCATCTGGCATGCTGTCGCGGGCCGCGACCGAGAGAGGCTAAGCTCTCGCGGGCTGTGAGCCCTCTCGCGTGTCGCGAAGGTAACAAGGGTATCGGTCGCGTGGCACGAAGGATCCCTTTTTCCAGCGAGTTTGTGCTGAAAACCTGCATTTCCTAGCTCAAGTATAATTTATGAAAACTATCATAACTTCCTCGTTACTTATCCAAATTAGGTCCCGTTTCTTCCTACGTGATCGTAATTCGATCTTTTACAACATGGAATCAAAATCCCATATCATGAATTGCAAATTTCCTAACTTTGTGCTATCCAAAATCATAATTTCCTACAATTTATATTGACCCGTTCAGAAACTTTGAACCATCACCTTAATTTATAACCTCAAATTTTGCTATAACCACTACAATTCAACATACTTATATTTACGACACATTATATGAAAACTCAAGTTCCGTTATCAAAGTACATATTTACTAATCGACCCGTTTCACTTAATTAGCAACATCCATCGCTTTAACTTACCAAAGTTCAATACTTTGGTGATTTTGACCCGTTTGATTTCATTAGCAAAATCCATCGCATTATTAGAATCAAACGTGTAGTATTCGCATCAATTTGACTCGTTTAAACTTTTAAGTGGAATCCATCACTTTCATCATTTATAGCTTGTCGAAGTGTCTACTTATTCTTGTTTGGTTATCACAAACGAAATCCTTCGTTTTCGTAATATCCAAACATCATAACGATTTGGTTATCATTTAACAACTAAACATAAAAAACTAACAAGATATAACGAAGCGCATAGCCGCGTACCTTTCAAAGCTTTCATTTTAAGCGGTTATCTGTTCCACCTTGCCCAATTGATGATCCACCCAAGTTAACTATATCAATTCGAGTATATTGTTTAGAACTCATGGTTCAATATTCGACATTTCATACTTTTAGTTATTCTATTGAGCGATTACTTCATGTTTTCTATCACTCCGATTTATTTAGACATTTTATCGAACACTTTAAAGGCGAGATTATGATGCTAACATAATTATGTTCATGATTAACAATTTAACCATATGAAATCATCATTTTCATAATCTTATGCTTAATATGAATGAAACAACACTCAAATTTGCATCTTAACATTCATTTAACATCAATTATCTCAAGAATTTTAATATTCACCTCAAAACCCATATACCCTTATATGAAGAACATTGAAACTAATAGAATAGGATATGAATTTATCAAAGTATTGTCTAAGACTTGTTCCTAGATTTGTAATCATAATAATTTAACTATAGCATCAATGAATTCTTCATCAATTTCAGTTATGAGAATTCAAGAATCAATTAAACATCATCAAATCTAAAGATTTAACATACCTTGTGATCTACTAAGTATGAGGATCACAAATTTAGCCTTGAATCACCTTCAATTTAGTTTTGTTTCTTTGATTTTGAGTGAAATTGTAGGATTTAGGGTTTTGAATGAGATAGAGTTCGTCCATGGGGTTTTGATCGATCAGGACACACACACAAAGTGTGTGTTTTGATGTTTATCCAGGTTCTAACAAAATAACTTTCACAATTTGCACTTTTGGCCCCTCTGGTTTCTAAGTTTTATAAAAAGGTTAAAATACTTTGATTTCCCATCTTTTCTAACAAGATTTTAACTAGGTTAATTATTCCTAGTTTCAATTTTCACTATTTTATTATAAATTTTATAATTTATACATGTACACCAACATATATAGTTTAAAATTTAGGGGTGTTACACTACATCTCTAATCAACTTCACCACTTACACTACTAAAGGAACATTGGTTCAACAGATCGGAATCAATTAAACCAGGGGGTTTGAATCTGCATAAAAGGGGTGATTCTTCTCGTTTGATTCGGGGTTGGCTAAGCTCATTCTTCTAGCAATAGCTGCAAAACAAACAACCGTTAGACTCGCCACGGGGAGAATGGGGGTTCTCTCCGTGACCACCCTCCGGTGTGAGAATAAGTACAGGTTTTGATGAAGAAGAAGAAGAATTGAGAGTGAAGTGAATGTAACTTGAGAAATTGTACCTGAATTATCCTTATTTATAACCGAAGTTTGGGCGGGAAAGTTTGTTAACGGAGGACGTAACGGAAAGTAATTTCCGTGAGCGGTTATTTTCTCCACCGTTAATCACTAACAGACGTGTGTGCACACGGATCGTGGTTATGATCAACGGCTTGGGGAGATGCCACGTGGGAAGTGGGCAAGTGTGGATCTTTCTTCAATTTGGTGCCATCATCGTGACTTTGAGGAGTGCCCAAGATGATGCCACGTGGCCATTCAGTTATAACCGAATGGTGATGCACGATAAAGCCTTCTAGAAGATTTACAGCTGTAATCCCATGTGGTTTTGCTTCATGCAAATTCTGTTGTAACAAAAAAGTTATTTTTATCCAAGTCTGGATAACATTCGTGCGAGGATTTTGTTAGGACCTTATCCTAACTGTTCTGCTGTACGAGAGCTTGCGCAAGGATTTATTGGTTCCTTTTTGGTGCGCGGATGTTAAAAACTGTTTTCTTTTTAAGTTCTATTTTAGAACCGGTGCGCAGCCGCGCATGGTTCTTTTAAAGAGAGCTCATTGTGGTGAAGTTGTGGTATGGTCCTAAGCACCTGTGCAAGGTTTTTGGGACCTTACCCCTTCAAGTCCCCCCAGTCCAGTGTTGCTCTTATGCAAATAAGTGGAGTACTGGACTTATAAGAAATGGGTGTTTTTTGGTGTGGAGTTTTTGGCGTGAAAAATGGAGAATCTTCTTGAGGAAGATACTCTTTTTGCTCATGATTTCAATTTTGAAAATCTTGACTCTTGGCAGGTGAAAAGGTACAGTGACGACTGTTGACGTGTGACACGCTGTCACTTGTCAGTTGCATGTCGTCGATCGTGGCTTATACACGCGCGTGAACTCGCGTTATTGTTATTCTCACTTGCCCCTAGTGCTTAGATAACCGTGTTTTCTCTGAAAAATGTGTTATTGCGGTTTTCTAGGTCATTGATGGCGGTGGGTATATAAATCCTTTGATTGCCTTTGTTTTTTTATTTTCTGGTTTTGAGTCTTCTTCGTCTTCTCCGTTATTTCTTGAAGGAATCTGTAATTTCCCCTTTATGTCAACCGGACAACGCCACGAAGACTCTTCTGAAGAGATGGCTTCCGGTCTTCCACCATTGAAGTAGCCGAAGGAAACCTTCAACGATATGGTTCGGAACTTCAAGTTCCCTGATAGTTGGGATGCTCGATACCTTGATGAGGGTCAGACGGCGGCGGATGCCCCGACCGGGTACATTACTCTGTTCTGGGATTTCTTTGCTGCATGCAATTTTCAATTGCCTGTAACAAATTTTTTCCTTGAAATCCTTTCGTATTATAAGTTTCATATTTCTCAAATGCATTCTATTGGAATGGTTCGGGTTCGTCACTTCGAATTCGTCTGCCGAGTGATGCATATCGAGCCGACGGTTAATCGCTTCTGAGTATTCCATCAAATACATTGTTCACAGGGTTTTTATTCCTTTATTCAACGTGCTTCGGCAAAGAAGATCTTGTTGAGCCCCCCAAAATCTTTTCACGATTGGAAGCCAAAATTCTTCTTTATTAAAGCCGGAGTGATCCCGATGAAGATGGTTTTTAGAGGCAAAGAAGACTTGAAGGCTTGGTATCAAGACTTGAAGGACGTTCCGTCGATTAATCTTCCAGAGAAAGCCCTGGTCGGTGCTGGTATGAGCCTTTGCTGGCGGATGAATCGAGAAGATAAGCCAGTATACATGGAAGGCGGTAAAGGTAAGATTTGGGGTTTCCTTACCCTGTTTTCTTCTTTTTTTGTTTTTTTTTGAATTTGCCCTTGTTTTCCTTTTTGTAGTTGTCTTTTTATATGTTGTTGCATTTGAGAGAGATGGTGGAAAGATGGCCACTGTTCCGAAAAGGGCTGATGAGGAGCTTTGGTATCTCCAAATTGTTAAGAATTTTGTTCTTCAGCGGGATGAAGATTTGGCCGCGCAACCCCCGAGAAAGAATGATGCGGTGAAGGCTCAATCGTCAGGAGCCAAAAATGTCAAAGGAGAGAAGAAAGGTACGTGCCATTCCTCTGACTCCTGGTGTGATTATGTAGTGGTGTCTGACTCGTTGGAGGGACTTACGCCTGTAATTGTGAAGAAGCCAAAGGCGGAGCCTCGGGATTCTGCTGATATCCCTGTTTCGACTCCGGATGATCCTATCGATCTGGAATCAAGTCCGGAGCGTTTGTTGAAGACGAGGGTGGGGAAAAGAAAACAGGCTGAAGTTGATACTGAGGCGCAACCTTCCAAGAAGGTTCAGAGAAGAAAGATTACCAGAAGGGGTAATCTTGATGCCTTTATTGCGAAACCTCATCCGGGTAAGTACTTGCTTTATTTTCTAGCGCGCAATATGTTTGTTAACATGAATTTTCGTTTTTGCAGAAAAACCAGCTTCTCCTGTTCATGCAGAGCCATCATCCGTAGTCAATGAGGAATTCCCGCTTTCACCCCCTCGCGCGCCCATCAGTGAACAGTTGGAAAGTTCTAAAGCTGCTGAAGATGAGGTGGAGAAGATTACTGAGGCGGAAAATCCTGAGGTGGAGAAACCTGTTGAGGTGGAAACGGAGAAGACTATGGATCCAGAGACTACGGGTGTTGATGCCTCTCATCCTAAGTCTCCGGAAGTTGTGGCGCCTGATCCGGAGAAAGGAAAATTTGTTTCTTAAGACCCGGTGATCACTATTACTTCAGCGCCGGTAAATGTTGAAGAGAATCTAGTTGGAGACCAGGGTGCTCCTTCTCATGATGAAGAAAATGATCCCCTCCGCCTAGATGAAACTTTGGGGGATCATTACTTATATGGAGAAGAAGGCATCTGAGATTCATACTCCAGTTTGGAATTTGAAGAAAGGTGATACTTTCTCAAACTGGAGGGTTTGCCGTGACTGGCTGCATGGCACTTTTCCTCCTGCAGAGATTAAATTTCAAGAAGATCGAGCTCCCGAATAAGCTTACCATGCTTATCTTGAGGAAACTGCTACGTACACGTCTACTATGCATCGCATAGTGCGTGAGTGGCGTAGCATGCACAAAGAATGGGCTGCCTTTGAGGTGTCCAAGAAAAAAAATTCTGAAGACGAGGCCCGGGTGGCCCAGATGAAGGCTACGTTGGAAGCTGACCGAGCCAAGTTTGAGAGTGACCTAAAAATAGAAGAATGGTCTGTTGCTGGGTGGAAAAGAAAGGCAGAGGCTGAATCTGCTCTCCTTTCTAAAGAGCGCAAAAATTGGAAGGAGATTTGCGAGAAAGATAATAATGAGAAGATAGGTCTCCGCAATATTATCAATATTCTCAAGGCTGATGTTGAGAGATTGAAAAAACAAGATGCGGATATTGAGAAGTTGAAACAAGAAAAAGGTGAGGCTGAAGCACCACGTGATGAGGTACGCTCTCATAGGGAGAGGAGTGAGCAGAGAAAGGTACAAACATGCGCTACCCTTGCCCATAGAGATAAGGAGATTGAAGAACTTACTTCTTTATTATCTGAGCAGGAACAACTTAAGGAGGAAGTTGAGTCTACTAAAAAAGATTTGGAGCTTGAACGGACTGAAAAGGCAGAAACTTCCTGCCGCCTTGCCGAAACTGAAGAAAAGTTGGAAAATTCCGAGACTGCTCGGGCAACGGTGGAGAGTGAGCTTGAACCGTTGAAGAATGATATGTTATGGTTGAAAGATCGTTGGATCATAAGCGTAAGTGTATTTACTTTTGATGATGTTTGATGATGATAATGCGCCTTCTTACTTATTTTATTGTGCAGATTGCCGACTCTGTTCTTAATTTCGAAGAATTAGATAAAACAGTTGCGCACCTGCTGGTTGCTGCGCGTAACGATGGGTATGCCCAAGGGTACTCAGAATGTTCCCAGCATGTTGTTAGTGCCTTAAAAGTTGACTGGGATACCAGTAGATCTGCTACGCATGGTGCTGATACCGAAGCTGCTCTTGCTGCTGCAAAGACTCAATTTAATACTTTGCAGCTTCCTGTCATGGATCTTGTTACTGCCGTGCTACAATCTGAAGAGTTTGTGACGCGGCTGAGAGAAGTTTTCCCAGACAGGGAAGAGGATGAAGGCGAAGACCTAGCTTAGGTTTTCTTTGTTTTGTGGATGTATAAACAATGGATAGTTAACTTAGGTTTGGGATGTGGATCCCAGTTTGTTAATGCGCTATGGCGCAAGTAACTTTATTTATACACTGCCGTGTATGTATGTGGTTTTTTGTTAAGGCGTATGGTGCCCCAGTAACTGGTATAATATGTGTTTGAATTACAATATTTTGCATGAGTACAATTTCTTTGATTAGGTAAGGCGAATAAAGGTCGTATAAAGCTCATGTGTGAACGTAAGGCTGGGCCTTGCGCGATGCGTGTGATCACAGACCGTTCATGAGACTTGTGTTAAGGTTACCATAATGTTTTTGCGCTTACCAAAAGGAATTGTATGCACTTTGTAATAAAATAGAAATAATATAACATACTTTGCATTGATTAAGGATAAGGCTCAGAGACCGTGGTTACAAAGTTGTTTGCTTAGGATAATTAAATTGGAACTTAACTTACTCATACTAATAGTTCTATTTCATGGATTGGTAGGTTGAAGAACCTAACCAATCATGAGCAGAAGCTATTGTTTGCTTGTTGCAATTGCGCCGCTTAAGTTTTAGCTTTCTTACTCGGGCCTTCATCTCCACGAGTAATCTGTTTAATATCCTTCCGCACATTCTGAAGTAAGTGGGTGAGCTCGCTACTTTTTAATGCCTTCACGATTTCGGTGCGGAGGCTTATGCAGTTGTTGATAATGTGACCGTTGTCCTTGTGATAGTCACAATACTGATTTGGATCTTAACCCCTCTTGTTTTTCATTGGCGGAGGAGTTTTAAATTGATAGTCCTCTGTGCTGAGCACCTCCGCCTGAGTGTTCGTAAGAGGGGCCCACTTTCGTTCTCTATTCTCTTGCTTTGCTTCTTTCTGCGCCGCCAATTTGTTTATTATTGCGCGCGCGTCATCAGACGAGTATGTCCCAGAGGTTGAGTCTCGCCAGTTCTTCTTGAACTTCTTCCCCCTGCTCCCGCTCATATCTTGCGGACGATTGTGTGGTAGTGGTGGTCTGTTGGAGCTGAGATTTCATTCTGTCTGGGCGTAAACTTTGGCTGCAGCCATCAGTTTTTCCCAGCTCTTAGGCAAACCCTCTATTCCCGACAGAACCTTGATCATGTCATCGCGGCGTACGGCATACTTGAATTGTGCTCGTATCAAATGCTCTTGAACGTCACCGATCTCTAGCACTTCCTTGTTGTATCGCGTTATGAAGCCCTGCAGGCTCTCATCATCATGCCTCCAGATATTCTTCACATCAGCGGTGTCTCTGATAGATCTTCGTTGTTGGCTGAAGTGAACCAGGAACTTCTCTTTTAAATCCACCCACGACGTTAGCTTCCCGACCGGTAAGTTATCGAACCACAACCGCGCTGCACCTGTCAAGGTTTGGACGAATAGGTGACACCACATGGGCAAGGTCCAACCCCCTACCAAGCCTGCATTGGTACATACGCGGAGATGACCGTCTGGATCTAACATCCCATTGAATTTTCCTACGTTTGATGGTAGCTTCGCCCTTTCCAGGGGAGCTAAGGCGATCTCACTGACAAATTTCAAGTTCTCCGCTGCCTCTGCCAGGCGGTAGATTAAGTTGTAATCGTGCTCTGCATCCGGGTTATAAACAGTGCGAGGTTTATAATTTTTATGATCCCGCTGCAGCCAGCTGAACACACTTGTGTTATCTCCTTCATGATATGTTTTGTCGTATTCGTCGGACTGGGTGTCCCGCTTTTGGTAAGAACGCGGGCCCAGCCGAGAATGAACTGACTGCCTTCTATGAGAATATGGCTTGTCATGGTAATCCCTTCGGTGAGTTTCGGAGTGGGTAGATTCATACCTGGTGGGAGATCTGGAGTAGACTTCTGTGTCGTCTACATGTACTCGTGATGGTGCATCATGGTGTGGTGCAGATGGTGCCCGTACGCGAGATGCAGGTCTTCGTGACTGAGTGACGGGAGGAGCAGTTTGTGCACAAAGTTGTGCGTAAACTGCGTTTATGGCACCTTGAGATCTGACGTACCATGAGATGAGAGTTTCACCGGGAGGTAAAATTGAACTTATCATGATCTCGGGTTGAGCTCCCGGAGTAACAGGGTCATTCGGATGATTAATGTTGTACTGGACTTCGTTATCATCGGCAGCCTCTTCCACAATCCCTTCGACTTGGGTATTGTGTACGAAATTTGTTGGCCGAGGACCTGATTGACGGTTTGTCGGAGTTTCTTCCATTGAAAAACAGAAGTGAAAGAGTAAATCAAAACGAGAAGATATGAATAAAAACTGAGAAATCGGTGGGCGCTAATGAAGAAACACTGGTTCAACAGATCGGAATCAATTGAACTAGGGGGTTTGAATCTGCATAAAAGGGGTGATTCTTCTCGTTTGATTTGGGGTTGGCTAAGCTCCTTCTTCTAGCAATAGCTGCAAAACAAACAGCCGTTAGACTGGCCACGAGGAGAATGTGGGTTCTCTCTGTGACCACCCTCCGGCGTGAGAATAAGTATAGGTTTTGATGAAGAAGAAGAAGAATTGAGAGTGAAGTGAATGTAACTTGAGAAATTGTACCTGAATTATCCTTATTTATAACCGAAGTTTGGGCGGGAAAGTTTGTTGACGGAGGACGTAACGGAAAGTAATTTCCGTGAGCGGTTATTTTTTCCACCGTTAATCACTAACAGACGTGTGTGCACACGGATCGTGGTTATGATCAACGGCTTGGGGAGATGCCACGTGGAAAGTGGGCAAGTGTGGGTCTTTCTTCAATTTGGTGGCATCATCGTGACTTTAAGGAGTGCCCAGGATGATGCCACGTGGCCATTCAGTTATAACCGAATGGTGATGCACGATAAAACCTTCTAGAAGATTTACAGCTGTAATCCCATGTGGTTTTGCTTCATGCAAATTCTGTTGTAACAGAAAAGTTATTTTTATCAAAGTCTGGATGACATTCGCGCGGGGATTTTGTTAGGACCTTATCCTAACTGTTCTGCTGTACGAGAGCCTGCGCAAGGATTTATTAGTTCCTTTTTGGTGCGCTGATGTTAAAAACTGTTTTATTTTTAAGTTCTCTTTTAGAACCGGTGCGCAACTGCGTAGGGTTCTTTTAAAGAGAGCTCATTGTGGTGAAGTTGTGGTATGGTCCTAAGCACCTGTGCAAGGTTTTTGGGACCTTACCCCTTCAACAACCTAACATCTATGGTGACACCTAACATTCCATTGTTGCCGAGCATCTCCAGTTATCTACATCACCACCGACCACCACCATTGGCAATTGTAATAAGACTATCTCCAACCCAAAATCTCAAAAACCCCCATAAATACGTTTAATCCGCTATCAAATTAGATTTCCACGCAAACTTCAAAAACATTTACTTTCTCTTCAATCCTTCAAATACCCTTATAAATTCCTACATTTCACGTTTTCACATAATTGGTGCTTTTATATATATATTTTTTTTTCACAATAGAATTATTTTCATACGAAAACAAAAAGTTTATATGACTTATTATAGGTACAAATACTTTGTGTGTAAAATAAATTATATAAAATAAAGTATTAAATAAATGAAATAAAAATATTGCAAAAATTATATAGAATAGTTTTTTTGAACTGCAACTTTCTTTTATACATTTCTATTATTTGAAGCAAGATCGCACCGAAAGTGTGTGTTTATAATTGTTTGTGTAGAATGGAAAAAGAGAAGTAACGTTGTATGTTCATTAATATTATAGAACTAAAAAGAAGAAGCATCGATGGATTTACAAGACAAAAACTGCAAATTGAGCAATATATGGGGTTTTGATTGGATGGCGGGCATAGTGTGTGAGATACATGTAATTTTATTACATACTAGGTTATATTAGGTTAGAATTTCGTGTATTACACGAGTTAAACAACTATAATTTTATATACTAAGTAATAAAATAGTTACATCTTTTAAAAATTCGTGTATTGCACGATTTGAATAAAGACATGTCTTACACGAATAATGTAATCCGTTAACACATTTAGTCTAACAAAATGAACTTTGAGCTACTATTTATTTATTGCAACATCTCACTTTATTTTTTATTAGGTTAGAGAGTTGTGTGTTACATGATTTATAACATTTTACTTTGTTTTTTTATTTATTATTAGGTTCGAAACTTACGCATTATTGATGTTGGATAATCAGCAAAAAAAAAGTTAGTAAAAAATATTAAATATACAATAGATAAGCTGGATATTAAAATTTAATATTATTATTTCATTGGAGTGTAAAACAAGATAATGAGATCCTTTATTAGAAGTAGGATTCTAAATATACCACATGTATAAAAAATATATATGTTCATAAATTCTTTTAACGAAACAGTTGATTATAATAAATATTTTTATTTTAATATTTGATTATCAGTTATCCTTGTCCTTATCATCAAAATATAAAAACAATTAAAACTACCAATTAAATAAAATCTTTATCTTTATAAATATTTAAAACGCTAATATTTTTTTTTTAGATTTTAATAATTAATATATGATTATAATAATTAATATATTATTATTAGTTATCTTTGTCTTTATCATTAAATTCTCTTTTACAAATTTTAAATTTAATATTATCAATAAATGACTTTCCACAATAAATACTTAGAAAAAAAAATTAAGACCACTTCACAGAGCGCCATATGTCTCTCACATGGTTTCTTTTATTATATAGTACTAGTAGTGATACTCGTGTGGTTGGAGAGTAATTTGGTATTTTATTTTGATTAACAGTACCTAATGATAATACCCAAAAAGAAAAACTAAAAATACCCAAAAAAAAAAAAAAAAAACTAAAGATACCCGTGTACTAATAGTGCCATTTTCAATTTTTAACAGTACCTAATGATAATACCCAAAAAAAAAAAAAAAAAAACTAAAAATACCAAGATTTTTATATAACTAATAAAAGTTGAGGAAATAAAGTGGTTGAAAAGTAATTTGGAATTTTATTTTGATTAAAGACCTAAACTAAGGGTTAAGATCAAATACAAAGAGCAAAATAAATAAGAAAAGTAAGAAATTTTAGTTTATTAATCTTTTGAGGGTTGAGATTAATTTTAGGGAAAAGATAAATAGTAGAAGAATATAAAAGGAATACTACATTTATTGACTTTCTCTTTCTGCATGTTTTTTTTATCTTTAATACGAGTATGATATTGTTATATAAAAACAAAACAAAAATTTTCATTTTTACTGGGTTTTTTGCATGTGTTAAAGGTTCTGGTCATTGTGTCTTTTAACTGGGTTTTGGTCGTTATGTTTTTACTAGTGTTTATATACATCGTGTTACTATCAAAACTTATAACACAGTGTTAATTTGGGTTCTGGCACTGCGTATTTATCAGAACATATAACACAATGAAGATGATGTTATATTTGGGTTTCTCTACATTTTGTTATTAGTTCTGATTATTGTGTTTTTCAACTGGGTGAGTTTTCTATACATTGTGTTATAGGTATGTTCATTGTGTATAGTCTGCTATCCATTGTGTTTTGTGTTTTGTCCATTGTGTTTTAATATGTTGTTCATTGTGTTTTACTATATTGTTTATTGTGTTTTAGTCTGTTATTTTTTGTGTTTTCTTGCTCTTGTCCGTTGTGTTTTAGTTTTATGTCCATTGTGTCTTTTATCTGCTATCCACTGTGTTTTTTATCTGTTGTCATCAATTGTGTTTTTAGTCTACTTTCCGTTGCGTTTTTAGTTTGATACTCTTGGTGTTTTACGTTATTTCTATTGTGTTTTAGTCTTTTGTCCATGTATCGTTTATCTGCTGTCATCGATTCTGTTTTTTGTTTAGTTTCCATTGTGTTTTTAGTTTGATACTCATTGTGTTTTACGTTATGTCAATTGTGTAATACGCAACTGGGTTTTTCAATTTTTTTTTGAAAACTATAACAATAGGGTACTCATATTAAAGATAAAAAGACACTCGATTTATGATATAATTTTTTTAAAAGCAAATGACGTATAAAAAAGTTACGGATGTTTAAAAAATAAGGGATGAGGGGATAACATGTGACTTGCATGTTCATATTTTTTATTCTCTTGGACAAAATTCTCTTCCCACTTGATTTCTTCTTGGACACTTGTTATTCTATGATAGCTTCTTACCTTTCTTAGGGGCTGTTTGACAACATCTGAATGGTTAAGTGCTGAATCAGTAAGAGGTCTGAACTATTAAGTGCTGAACCAGTAAGAGGTCTGAACCATTAAGAGTCTGTATAATGCTTAACCATTCAGAGGCAAATGTCTGACCAATTCAGATTAGAGGCCTTAACCATTCAGACTCTGTATAAATCTTTACCATTCAGAGGCAAATGTCTAAACCATTCAGACATCTGCCCCTGAACAAATAGTCTGAACCATTAAGTGCTGAACCAGTAAGAGTTCTGAACCATTAAGAGCCTCATTAAGAGGTAAACAAATAACCCCTTATTTTTAAACCCATTTGTACTATAACTCAACCCCTAAACCAAAAGCAAAGAGTGAAACTATATTCTGCTAAAGGACAATTACTTATACAATACTATTTATCTTTTCAAATATAGCGCAATTTCATAAGAAAAGGGGTTCTAGACACTTGGTCTTATAGCATTCACATTGTGCCCATCAAAATATGCGAGAGGGTCCTTCATATTATAGATAATGGTTATGAGGGGTTGTGAATGGAGGAGAGAGAGTATTACTGTTCATATGTAAATATGGAAAAACACTATTCACCTCTATATATTTTTTAAATATTTTTAGAAAATGGTTGTGAGTAGATGAGAGAGAAAAATATAATGATAAATGTATAAACAATGTAATATCTAATTGAAAAAGAAGAGAGAAATGTAGTATTTTTTTAGTGTAATTGTAAAGATATAGATAACGGATAAGATGTGAATGTTCTTAGACCACCCGTAGTCATGCCCAAGGGGGCGTTTTTTATCACACCCCAACCGATGGCGGAAACATCGGGGCGCGGCACTGAGCGAAACAGATTGTCCAAGAGAATCCATGACAGCTAAAATTACTGAATATTTAACGTTACGTCCCATAACATAACATATTAAGTAACATAGTTATTACAGACATAGTTTCTCAAAGACAATTAAATTGTTCCGACAACTCAGATTTAAATGCGAAGTTTCTAGACCTCCTAACTTGATTTCCATAACAGCAAGCATAGCATAAGCATCCTAAACACCTGTTACATACGTTAAAATAAAAGTCAATACACATAGTGTAAAGGTAAGCATACAAGTTTAATAGTATAATAGTAGCGAAAGCGATTTACGCATAACCAACATGTAACACGTATAAATGTAAAGTAGGTAGGTTATCTACAATGAAATATGCACAGATGTGACTGCGAGTTGTAGATTGGGCAACACATATCACCACCGTGACACGTGAAGAAAAGCCACTAACAACCCCTGTCCACGACTGGTGCTGAGTCCAAACTATAGTACTATCGTTGCTAAGGTGTCAGGCAACAATCACTGTGTAAACATAACATACTAGCAATCATCGAATAACACGTATAACATGCGAGAGTGGTTAGCGTATAAAAAGTGTTTGCGTTGTGTGTCGATTGTGATTTGATATAAGTAACGTATGTAACACCCAAAAGTGCGTTAAGCAAAAAGGGATCGAGTATACTCACAGATCGTGTTTAGTAAAAAAACACAGTCTTGTATTGAAGGGAGCGCTTGAGAGTTAGCCTGATCAGAGAACAATAGTGTAAGCGTTGAACAGTGCGGTAAACGACGCGTCGAAGAGTTGTGCGACGAATAGTGATCCGGTCGGACGACCGTCTGGACGGATGGTCATCCGGTCGGACGACCGTCAGGACGGAGGGTTGTTCGTTTGGGAAGGATGTGTTTGTGTAATGTTTGAACTTTGAAGTTTTCGTTGTAGTATTTTAAAAATTGAGAAACAGCTCTGCATATCAAGTCATCCGGACGGATGGCCGTCCACTCGGATGGTGATCCGAGTGGAGCTGATATATTTTGTAGTTTTTGCAAATTGGTTAAGTGTTGAAACCACAAGTCACATGGTCGAATAGCCGTTCGATCGGATGGCTATCCGATCGGATGGCTGTTCGATCGGGCGACTGTTTTGGGTTAAAAACTTTGTAAAATTTGTTAAGTTAAAGGTTTAGAGGTTGAACGAGACGGTATGATGACGTGTCAAACTGTCACACCTCGATATTTCCACATATTACCGGTGGGCCCGGTGGGGAGTATTGTGACGTAGCTGATATCATCATAGTCAATATACATAATAATATAGCACAGGGGAAGGCTTGGTAGAATATTACTATTACAAACCATAATGTCCGAGTGTCCAAATAAAAGAATATACAGACTGGTTGTAATAGAGATCCACAGGCGGATCATAAAACAAAATACAAGAAAACTGAAATAACAGACTTCAGGCATCTCAGGATTTGCAAGATCCTTTTATTTGACACCAAGTAGCTCCAGCCTAATTTCGAGAGGTACCTGTCACTTAGTATTTGGAAAATACGTCAGTTTTCACTGGTAAATACAATTAACCGACTTATTTGAAAAGAGTTTATGAAAATTGATTTAAGTGCACAAGGCACAAACCTTTTATAACTTGGGACAATCTTTAATAAAATCTTGTATGCAGTTTTACATGTTTGTCATACATATGGGGCCGGTTTGGAAGCCGGTCATGATTAACCGGCTCACCACTATAAAACCCACAAAGGAGTTATCCCAACATGTGGGTTATTTAGCATTTGCATCTGTCAGGTGTATGCCTACACCCCGTGCATAGGTCGTGGCCATTTTCAAATGAAATGAGCCAAGGATATCCAGGACACGGTCGTATTAACCCCCAATGTTTATGTTATCAAACAAAACAGATTAAAACGAGTTATGCAAATTTATTAATCACAATCCGATTAAATGATTCCATACCCGACCAAGCGGTACTATTATACCGTATCCCAAGCCCGTATAAGGGAAAATAAGTTAAAAGTATTTACATGTGCTAGATGTGTAAGAAGTAACTCAGCCGTATGTTTCCTAAAGCCTTATGTGAATACCTTCTACAGAAGATACTCAATCTGTATAGAAGGTTTATTAACCTATTAGGATACTAACGGGTCTTTATTTAAGTTAAAGACTTAGACCGGTTAGTTTGAAAGATACTTTACGGTTCGAAACGCTAGGTTAAGCGGGGACCGGAATGGAATGTGATTTAGACCTGACAAGTATGGATACTTGTATAAAATGGGTAAACTAAACACATTCTGGATTTTGAAGACTTAATGATAAGGTTAAACCCATTTCGGCTAGTTTATGTAAACTAGTTACATAAACCAAACCGAATGCATAAATGCATTACGAGTAAGCAAATGAATTATATACAAGTCTCATATGTTATTATGCTTAAAATATGATACTACATCAGTAGGATGTTAACATATATGCCCGAAAAGTATTTAAAATCAATTTAAGTCCCGTGTAGGGGCATTTTGGTCATTTTAACATTTATAAAAGAGGTTTTATAGTAAACTGATATTCTGGTCTTAAGTAATCAGTAAAAATATTTATTTTATGTTGTTATATCAATAAGATATCATACATATGTGTGATTTACCATTTATGGCCAAACTATGCCCCGAAAGGGTATTTTGGTCATTTGACATATGCTTTTAAGGACATAATTGGAAGTCTGAGTTCATGACTTATACTTACTATAATAATATTAAAATTTATTTATAAAATTCAGTAGGTAACAAGTCTTAGGTGTTAAATATGGTGTTAAACCATACTATGCGCCTAATAAGCGTAAAAGTCGATAATTGACGATATTTGAAATGTTTATGTGGTTCTGAGAATTTGAACAGCCTTGAATGTTTAAAATATTTTATTTTTCATAACAAATCAGTAGAAAAAGGTTTGGCATGCTAATCACATGTAAATCTCATTTTATGATAGAAAAGGGTATTATCGTCATTTACCGAATTATATGAGAACTCTATGATATGGTCAGTTTATAATCTGACCAAAAATTCCAAAAAACCCCTAAAAATAGCAGGTAATGAGTTTTGGGTCAAATTCTATGTTTAAACATGTGTTATGCTAAAAATGTAATTTAATTAATAAAAAGTTTCATTATACGATATCTTGCATAACTTTAGTTTGAGACCAGAAACAGATGTCAAATTTATTTGACATACTTATATGTCAGTAATAAAGCTTTTTGTCCTCTCACATTTTCAAAATTCTCGTTTTTATAACATAAGGGCATAACGGGCATTTATAAGCATAATAACGGAGATTAGCATATAATTCAGAATATAAATGACCAGGTAATATAACCTTAGAGGGTTATACTACAACATAATGTGGTCCTAATGGAAGCTTAAAACATAGAAGAATTAAGCTTAATCGGGTCAGAACTGAAAGTCAAAGCAAAATTCAAGCTTTTGCGACTTTCGGTTACGAACCGACCCTAAACTCAGAATTGTCGGGTTGAACATGCTTAAACATGTTCTAATAATAATTACCAAGTTATTAGAGTGATAAAATATAATGTATAACCTCTGCATTGTAAGTTTTTGATTATTATTTCAAATTCTAACCACTTTGACTTCTTGATTAAATAGTTTGACCCGACAATTAACTAAGCAAACGAGATAATTAGGAGGTGCCCTTTTAAGGGATTAACACCTACCTAATTATGGTCACATAGCCATATTCGCCTCGAACAATGGCTGGGCCATTTGAGTTTAAACCGAGAGTCAAAGCTATTTTACGTAACTTTGACTTTTCGGTTTTTAATTAAGAAAAATGAACTAAAGAGGGGGCTAAGACACTTACAAAGGGTCCTAGTAATCTTTTCTACTAAAAATGAGCTTCCTTATGACCAGGAATCCCAGAAAACTCAAGCTAGAGAGATGAGAGTGAAATGTTTGAATGTGCAAGTGAAATGGCTGCACAATTGGACCTATTTATAGTGAATGAAGGTTGCCCAAGATCATCACAGGTGTTTAGGGGTGTTGTAGGATGGCTCCAGGTGTCTTGGTGGTAATAAAAACCATCAACAAGGCCACAGTTTTGATTTATTTTGGTTTGGAGCACAAGGAAGGAGATAACCAGCACCAGGCATCAACAATCTCTCGAAACAGGGCCTTCGCGTCGCGCGACGGCATATGGTCTTCATGGTCGCATAGCGCGACCCCCTCCATTACCAGCCAAACAAGTTTCAATCTTGACATGTTCAGCCCCTGCACCTTTATAAGCTCAATATCTTTCATTTTAGGCACAATAGGCCCTTGTAGTTAGTTTGTGGATGATATAGGGAGTATAACCAAGCATCGTTAGGTCCGGTTCCGTTAGACGATCACCGAAAACATAAGTTTCGCCTCGTTGACGCTTTTACCCCTAATTCTTGGGAATTCGCATAAACAACACATAACGATCTCGAAACCTCGTGAATTTGATATCACTTATTCTTGAGAGTATATTTGAATATTACGAAGCCCTGGGTTCGTTAAAAGGTCACTCAGAGGTAAGAATTAACATGTTAACACGTTTAACCCCTGTAGTTTATAATCTTCTGATTATTTTCACAATCGGCTTCTTATATTCGAATAATTACTCGTTTAAGAATATATTCTTTGTGTGTGGTCAATCAGAGGCACAAGTTTGGCATGTTGTCACTTTTAGTCCCTTTGCATACATAATTTCATCGATTTACAACTTTAGTCCTTCAAACTCAATCTTTCATACGATTAGGGTTTAGGACACGTGTCTTCACATAATTGGCACATTTTTACGAGGTGTTACATCCTCACCCCCTTAAAAGAAATCTCGACCCCGAGATTTACTGAAACAAGTGAGGGTACTTTTGTCGCATAGTGGACTCAACCTTCCACGTATATTCTGGGCCTCTACGAGCCTCCCATTTTACTTTTACTATAGGCACGTGCTTCCTTCGGAGCTTTTTAACCTGTCGATCCTCGATCGATATAGGTCTTTCAACAAACCTCAGGCTTTCATCAATCTGTATGTCTTTATGAGACATTGCTAGCGATTCATCAGCTAGACATTTCTTTAAATTACAGATGTGGAACACATTGTGAATTCCACTAAGCTCCTCAGGTAAGTTTAGCTTATAAGCTACACTGCCAACACATTCGATGATCTCGAATGGTCCGATATACCTTGGGCTTAACTTGCCCTTTTTACCAAAACGCATCACACCTTTCCAGGGTGACACTTTTAGTAAGACTTTGTCGCCTAACTCAAACTTTAGAGGTTTTCGCCTCTTATCAGCATAACTTTTCTTCCTATCCCTGGTAGCCTTTAGGAGATCACGAATTTGGACAATCTTGTCCGTGGTTTCAAGGACTATATCAGGTCCTGATAACTGAGCTTCTCCTACTTCCGCCCAACAAACAAGCGTTCTGCATTTCCTCCCATACAATGCCCCAAAAGGCACAGCCTGAATGCTAGTATAGTAACTATTATTGTAGGAAAACTCGATCAAAGGTAGGTGGTAATCCCAGTTACCACCCAAATCAATAACACATGCACGAAGCATGTCTTCCAAAGTTTGAATTGTACGCTCACTTTGTCCATTCGTTTGAGGATGGTAAGCAGTACCAAAATTCAAACGAGTGCCTAATGATTGTTGGAAGATTTTCCAAAAGTGAGAGGTGTATCTAGTATCTCTATCGGATATAATAGATACGGGCACTCCGTGGAGAGATACAATCTCATCTACGTATAACTGAGCTAGCTTGTCGGAGCTATGATTCTCCTTAATGGGTAAGAAATGTGCTGACTTAGTCAGTCTATCGACTATGACCCATAGAGTATCATTTCCGTGCCTTGTTTTAGGTAACTTGGTTATAAAATCCATAGTTACCATTTCCCATTTCCATGTGGTAAGTTCTGCTTGTTGTAGCAAACCTGACGGCTTTTGATGTTTAGCTTTTATCTGAGCGCATGTCAGACATTTTGCTACATGTGTGGCTATAGATTTCTTCAAACCTATCCACCAATAATTGGCTTTCAAATCTTGATACATTTTGTCACCTCAAGGGTGGACTGAGTATCTGGAATTGTGAGCTTCCTAGAGGATTATATCTCTAAGTCCTCCATGGATAGGAACCCAGATTCTACCATTCAATCTGAAGATTCCATCCTTTCCAGGTAACAACTGATCAGCTGTTACACCTAACTTTTCACTTGGAAAGTTAGTTTCCAGTATAGCTTCCTTTTGAGCAGCTAACAGCCTTTCATTAAGCTGTTTTTTTAGTTCAATACTCTTGGCATTAATTCTTATAGGTTTGATCCTTTCTTTTCTGCTCAATGCATCAGCGACTACATTCTCTTTACCAGGATGGTAGCGAATCTCACAATCATAGTCATTTAGAGTCTCCATCCAACGGCGCTGCCTCATATTGAGATCCTTTTGGTTGAATAAGTGTTGGAGACTTTTGTGATCCGAATAAATCACACATTTAGTTCCATATAAGTAATGTCTCCACAACTTTAGTTCAAATACAACGGCACCCAACTCCAAATCGTGGGTGGTGTAATTCTTTTCATGCACCTTTAGTTGTCGTGATGCATAGGCAATCACCTTGCCTTTCTTCATAAGCACACAACCCATACCGGTGTGTGAGGCATCACAGTACACGACAAATTCTTCTATCCCTTCAGGCAATGTCAATACAGGAGCATTGCTCAATTTCTGTTTAAGAATCTCAAAAGACTCTTGTTGTTTGGGACCCCAATCAAACTTTACATTCTTGCGGGTCAGAGTAGTTAACGGTGCAGCTATCCTCGAGAAGTTCTCAATGAACCTTATATAATAACCAGCTAATCCCAGAAAGCTACGAATCTCTGTAGGTGTCTTAGGTGCTTCCCAATTCATAATGGCTTCTATTTTAGCGGGATCTACTTGGATACCACGCTCGCTCACAACATGTCCAAGGAATTGGACTTCGCGAAGCCAGAACTCACACTTGGAGAATTTAGCATACAACTTCTCCTGTCATAGCAATCCTAAGATACATCAAAGGTGCTTCTCGTGTTCAGCTTGACTACGAGAATAGATAAGTATGTCGTCTATAAAGACAATGACAAACTTATCTAAGTATGGCTTGCAGACTCGATTCATGAGATCCATGAATGCTGCAGGTGCATTAGTGAGCCCGAAAGGCATCACTAAGAACTCGTAGTGGCCATACCTCGTTCTAAATGTTGTTTTAGGTACATCTTCTGTTCTAACCTTGAGTTGATGATACCCAGATCTTAAATCAATTTTCGAGAAGAAGCTTGTCCCTTGGAGTTGGTCGAACAAATCGTCGATCCTGGGCAATGGACAACGATTCTTGATTGTTACCTTATTTAACTCACGATAATCAATGCATAGACGCATTGATCCATCCTTCTTCTTCACAAAAAATATAGGAGCTCCCCAAGGTGAAGAGCTAGGTTGTATGAAACCCTTTTCCAGTAAGTCATCCAATTGAGTCCTAAGCTCTTTCATTTCTGTAGGCGCAAGACGGTAAGGAGCTCGTGCGATCGGTGCAGATCCTGGCAAAATGTCTATCCTGAATTCAACTTGTCTCTCAGGAGGTAATCCAGGTAGTTCATCAGGAAAGACATCAGGGTATTCAGAGATAATTGGAATGTCTTCAATCTTGGGTTTCGGTTCATCAACTATTACTTGTGCCATATAGATGACACATCCGTTCTTCAGACACTTGGATGCTTTGAGTATAGACACATTTTTGGGCAAACCATATTGTGTATCTCCATGAATGGTGACCAACTCACCAGATGGGGTTTTGATGTTAACTAGTTTCTTATCGCAGGCAATTTGGACTTGGTTATGCGATAACCAATCCATGCCTAAAACTACATCACACCCAGCCAATTTCATTGGCAAAAGGGATAGCGTGATAGAATGATTCTTAATGGATATAAAGCATCCATCAAGAAGAGTTGAGGCAGTTTCTAGGGTACCATCTGCGAGTTCTACCCCATATTTATGTCTAGAGTTTTAATAGGCAGATTCAGTAACTTACTAAACTTATGGTCTACAAAAGACTTATCCGCACCTGAATCAAATAAAACTCTAGCATAAATATCATTAATGAGGAAGGTACCTGTTATAACGTTATCGTCGTTCACCGCCTCCCTGGCGTTCATCTGAAAAACCCTTGCATTGGTTTTCTTTGCCTCATCAGACTTCTTAGCATTTTTAGGGCAATTGGTTTTGATGTGCCCCTTTTCATTGCAACCATAGCAGGTTGCATCCTTGATGTTTCGACACTCAACAGTCTTGTGCCCTTTCTTTTTGCAGATTCCACAAGGTTTAGCTTGTGGATCCTGATTGCATTTTCCAAAGTGCCTTTTGTCACAAACCTTGCACCTGGGCTTATCACCTGACTGCCCTTTCTTGGAACCAGAGTTCCCTTTCTTCTTTTTGTTCGATTGGTGGGACTGGTCATCCTCCCTCTTCCTCTTCCCTTCTTCGGTGGCTTTCTTTGACCTACTCCTTACAATATCAAGAGTAAGTGATAATGATAGATCTACAGCTGATCTATATGTAGCAGGCATAGAAGCCTTGACATTTCCTTTAACCTCAGGGGCTAAACCACCGATAAAACGCGCAATGCGTTTGGGTTCAGGGGTGACCAGATATGGTACGAGTCGAGACATCAAGTTAAAACTGGTCACATAAGACCTGCAATCCAAATCTTTCATCACCAGAGTGAGGAAATCAGTCTCCACTCTTTCAACTTCATGTTGCGGACAATAAGTGCCCTTCACAAGATCAACAAATTGATTCCAAGAAAGGTTATACAAGGGAACCTTTCCAGTGGATTGCACCAAGGCTTTCCACCATGTTAGGGCATCGCCCTTGAAGGACTGAGATACAAACTTAACGATGTCCTCCTTAGCACACCCACTGATATCAATCACCGTTTCCATTTCATCCAACCACTTCATACAGTCGATAGCTCCCTTTTCTCTCGTGTAATCTCTTGGTTTACAAGAGACGTAATATTTATAGGTACAACCTTTGTTGTAGCTGGGAGTCTGATCGAGGACAATTTGCCTCTGTGGTTCACTTTTCTGATTGGATGAGTGTCGAGACTCATCCTTTTTCAATGTATGCGAATGTGATAGGGACTTTGTATGAGTTTTGGACCGCACATTACTCGGATCCTTAAACATATTATCCACAGCTTGAGCAACTGCTGTGTTTATCATTGCTTGTAATTCAGCACCAGTAACATTTATCCTGGTATTATTGCTTCCTTCCACAGGATGACCATTAGCTTCGTCAGAGCCAGCCATGATTTGAATACTAAAATCAAACAATAATGATTTATATAGATTATATAATGAATCATCGTATCTGATGATTAGATAATCATGGTATTAATAAACCATATAGACCATTTTTAGATAACAAGTCAAAATTTATTCGTTCATGATTTGCCTAGGCTACGAATGAACCATTATTGGCAATCAGGAAGGATATAATCCTTTACATTTATCAGACAGGGGACATAAGTCACAACTGTCAATGTTATAGAGACATTTTCAGATAGCACAAAAGGCTCGTCTCGAAGGACATTTAAATGGCACAAAGGCCTTGTCACAAGGACAATTAAAATATAATCAACGATCTCTTGAATCAGTGGTTTTTAAGGGTCGAACATAGTTCATCTCCTTTTTGATAAGAAGTTTATAAAATAAAACTATCATTGTCATGAATACACCTTCGCCCGTAGGCATACACCTCAAATGGATGTTTTTGATGTATACATCATATTTGATGTTTAGTAGCCATGATTTGTATTGATCATATAGGCCATGAGGGTGACTTGGAAAGATCCAAGTACTTCTGGAAGCTAGTGTGGTCTCTCAAGTCACTGCTAGGAATGTTAACATGTTTTAAGATGTTAATAGAGAATCATTGTCCTTAAAGGGTTACACCATCATGGCCATTAATATTTTGGCTAGGTTATACCTTTAAGAACTTCTTTTGAAATTTCTATGGCAGATCAATTAAAAATTGAAATGAGATATGCTTGGTGATGTATTAAAATACACATATAAAAATTTCAAAAGAAATTCCATTAAATTACTAAGCGATTACAAGGAATGCCCTAAACGGGTCTTGAAAAAACAAATTGTCCACGCAGGGACTACAGAAAAGAAACAAGTCCACGCAGGGACTAAATATAGAAATGAAATGTCCACGTAGGGACTAAATTGAAATTACAATACAAAATAAAATAAAACAAATTTCTACTTCTTTTTGCCCTTTATGAAGTTCGCAAGGCCCTTGAGAAATTTGCTGTGCTTTTTATCGCGTTCCTCCGCTTTTTGTTCAACCTGGTCCAACCTCTGTAGGATTTGTTGCGTTTGCAGTTGTGAAGGTGGGGGTTGCTGTTGATAAGGAGGGTATTGATACCCTTGCACGGGATACCAGTCGGGTATACTGGAGGAAATGGTGAGGGATAAAGTGCATTAAATTGAGCTGCCTCAAGATATGGATCCTAGGCAGGGGCCTGATATCCATAATCCGTAGGAGTTGGATATTCAAATGGGTTATACCCAAACGAACCTGGTTAAGTCGGTATTGGGTTTTCATAGCCCACTGGTGGTGGCGGTGGTGCAAAAGTAACTGGCGGGGGATCATTTTCCGGCAACGCGTGAGAAGGTCCACCCATTTGTGGATCTTCGGGGATTGGAGGGTATGTGCTTGAAGCTTGAGGGGAACTAAATCTTGGTCCCCCTTGCACGGACATCGGTGCATTCCTCCTCCGCCTTGGTGGCTCAGGAGGTGGTTGTTGATGTGGTTCCTCAACGGGCAATGGCGGTGGAGTAACCGCCTAAAGATATGGTTCCTCCAATGGAGGTTGTGGAGGAGAGTTATGAAAAGAAGGGGTGAATTCCCAAGTATAAGTGTTCCACATTTTGGCCCATGAATCGGGGCCTTGATATGGCGATCCTTCATAAGGAGAACCGCTGGAGATACTGATGGGATGTGATGGCATCCCAGTTGGTGGCAATTCTAGATCTGGATCGTCGTCCATCTCCATATCTTGAGAGAAATGGTCCTCGGGTCCAAGAGGATTATAACCTGGTGGTTCATTGATATAGTCATTTGGGTTAAATTGACCCGGTGAATAAAGATTGTGAGAACCAGAATGGTGAAAAGAATGAGAATGTAGAGAGTGATGTGAATGATGAGAATGGTGAGAATGTTGGGGCTCGTCTTGAATAGGCGGCCCGAAAGGAGGGTGATCTGAAGGTGAGAACCTAACGAAACTGAGTCTCTCGCAGGCTCAAAAGAGTGTCTCCAGTTATCTCGCGAATCGGAGCTAGTAAAAGACGCTGATGGCGTGTGTCTGTGTGAGGGTCCAGCATTGCTAGATGGTCCTCCCCTCATAGGACCTTTTCCTTTTCCTCGAACACGCGGTGGCATTTTAATTTAGCAAACCTGTCAAAACAATAAAACAACATAAAAACGACAAAAGGAAAAGTTAAGAATAAGTCCTAGGTCATTTGCCTAGACTCGGAAGTCTAAGGAATGTGCTATTGTGTCATTGAGATTAAACACAAAAGGCTAGTGTTTAATTCACTCAATGTTGGCCCGGATACCAACCTGTCACACCCCGATATTTCCACATATTACCGGTGGGCCCGATGGGGAGTATTGTGACGTAGTTGATATTATCATAGTCAATATACACAATAATATAGCACAGCGGAAGGCTTGGTAGAATATTACTATTACAAACCATAATGTCCGAGTGTCCAAATAAAAGAATATACAGACTGGTTGTAATAGAGATCCACAGGCGGATCATAAAACAAAATACAAGAAAACTGAAATAACAGACTTCAGGCATCTAAGGATTTGCAAGATCCTCTTATTTGACACAAAGTAGCTCTAGCCTAATTTCGAGAGGTACCTGTCACTTAGTCTTTGGAAAATACGTCAGTTTTCATAGGTAAATACAATTAACCGACTTATTTGAAAAGAGTTTAGGAAAATTGATTTAAGTGAACAAGGCACAAACCTTTTATAACTTGTGATAATCTTTAATAAAATCTTGTATGCAGTTTTACATGTTTGTCATACATATGGGGCCGGTTTCGAAGCCGTCCATGATTAACCGACTCACCACTATAAAACCCACAAAGGAGTTATCCCCAACATGTGGGTTATTTAGCATTTGCATCTGTCAGGTGTATGCCTACACCCCGTGCATAGGTCATGGCCATTTTCAAATGAAATGAGTCGAGGATATCCAGGACACGGTCGTATTAACCCCCAATGTTTATGTTATCAAACAAAACAGACTAAAACGGGTTATGCAAATTTATTAATCACAATCCGTTTAAATGATTCCATACCCGACCAAGCGGTATTATATTATACCGTATCCCAAGCCCGTATAAGGGAAAATAAGTTAAAAGTATTCACCTGAGCTAGATGTGTAAGAAGTAACTCAACCGTATGTTTCCTAAAGCCTTATGTAAATACCTTCTACCAAAGCTACTGAATCTGTACGGAAGGTTTATTAACCTACTAGGACACTAACGGGTCTTTATTTAAGTCAAAGACTTAGACCGGTTAGTTTGAAAGATACTTTACGGTTCGAAACGCTAGATTAAGCGGGGACCGGAATGGAATATGATTTAGACCCGACAAGTATGGATACTTGTATAAAATGGGTAAACTAAACACATTCTGGATTTTTAAGACTTAATGATAAGGTTAAACCCATTTCGGCTAGTTTATGTAAACTAGTTACATAAACCGAACCGAACGCATAAATGCATTATGAGTAACCAAATGAATTATATACAAGTCTCATATGTTATTATGCTTAAAATATGATAATACAACAGTAGGGATGTTAACATATATTCCCGAAAAGTTTTTAAAACCAATTTAAGTCCCGTAGGGGCATTTTGGTCATTTTAACATTTATAAAAGAGGTTTTATAGTAAACTGATATTCTGGTCTTAAGAAATCAGTAAAAATATTTATTTTATGTTGTTATATCAGTAAAATATCATACATATGTGTGATTTACCATTTATGGCCAAACTATGCCCCGAAAGGGTATTTTGGTCATTTCACATATGCTTTTAAGGACATAATTGGAAGTCTGAGTTCATGACTTATACTTACTGTAATAATATTAAAATTTATTTATAAAATTCAGTAGGTAACAAGTGTTAGGTGTTAAATATGGTGTTAAACCATACTATGTGCCTAATAAGCGTAAAAGTCGAAAATTGACGATATTTGAAATGTTTATGTGGTTCTGAGAATTTGAACAGCCTTGAATGTTTAAAATATTTTATTTTTCATAACAAATTAGTAGAAAAAGGTTTGGCATGCTAATCACATGTAATCTCATTTTATGATCGAAAAGGGTATTATCGTCATTTACCGAATTATATGAGAACTCTATGATATGGTCAGTTTATAATCTGACTAAAAATTCCAAAAATCCCTAAAAATAATATCTTAATAGTAGGTAATGAGTTTTGGGTCAAATTCTATGTTTAAACATGTGTTATGCTAAAAATGTAATTTAATTAATTAAAAGTTTCATTTTACGATATCTTGCATAACTTTAGTTTGAGACCAGAAACTGATGTCAAATTTATTTGACATACTTATATATCAGTAATAAAGCTTTTTGTCCTCTCACATTTTCAAAATTCTCGTTTTTATAACATAAGGGCATAACGGGCATTTATAAGCATAATAACGGAGATTAACATATAATTCAGAATACAAATGACCAGGTAATATAACCTCAGTGGGTTATACTACAACATAATGTGGTCCTAATGGAAGCTTAAAACACAGAAGAATTAAGCTTAATCGGGTCAGAACTGAAAGTTAAAGCAAAAGTCAAGCTTTTGCGACTTTCGATTACGAACCGACCCTATACTCAGAATTGTCGGGTTGAACATGCTTAAACATGTTCTATTAATAATTACCAAGTTATTAGAGTGATAAAATATAATTTATAACCTCTGTATTGTAAGTTTTTGATTATTATTTCAAATTTTGACCAGTTTGACTTTTTGATTAAATAGTTTGACCCGACAATTAACTAAGCAAACGAGATAATTAGGAGGTGCCCTTTTAAGGGATTAACACCTACCTAATTATGGTCACATAGCCATATTCTCCTCGAACAATGGCTGGACCATTTGAGTTTAAACCGAGAGTCAAAGCTATTTTACGTAACTTTGACTTTTCGGTTTTTAATTAAGAAAACTGAATTAAAGAGGGGGCTAAGACACTTACAAAGGGTGCTAGCAATCTTTTCTACTAAAAATGAGCTTCCTTATGACCAGGAATCCCAGAAATCAAGCTTGAGAGATGAGAGTGAAATGTTTGAATGTGCAAGTGAAATGGCTACACAATTGGACCTATTTATAGTGAATGAAGGTTGCCCAAGATCATCACAAGTGTTTAGGGGTGTTGTAGGATGGCTCCAGGTGTCTTGGTGGTAATTTAAAACCATCAACAAGGCCATAGTTTCGATTTATTTTGGTTTGGAGCACAAGGAAGGAGATAACCAACACCTGACATCAACAATCTGTCGAAACAGGGCCGTCGCGTCGCGCGACGGCATATGGTCTTCATGGTCGCGCAGTGCGACCCCCTCCATTACCAGCCAAGCAAGTTTCAATCTTGACATGTTCAGCCCATGCACCTTTATAAGCTGAATATCTTTCATTTTAAGCACAATAGGCCCTTGTAGTTAGTTTGTGGATGATCTAGGGAGTATAACCAAACACCGTTAGGTCCGGTTTTGTTAGACGATCACCGAAAACATAAGTTTCGCCTCGTTGACGCTTTTAACCCTAATTCTTGGGAATTCGCGTAAACAACACATAACGATCTCGGAACCTCTTGAGTTTGATATCAATTATTCTTGAGAGTATATTTGAATATTACGAAGCCCCGGGTTCGTTAAAAGGTCACTCAGAGGTAAGAATTAACATGTTGACACGTTTAACCCCTGTAGTTTATAATCTTTCGATTATTTTCACAAACGGCTTTTTATATTCAAATAATTACTCGTTTAAGAATATATTCTTTGTGTGTGGTCAATCAGAGGCACAAGTTTGGCATGTTGACACTTTTAGTCCCTTCGCATACATAATTTCATCGATTTACAATTTTAGTCCTTCAAACTCAATCTTTCATACGATTAGGGTTTAGGACATGTATCTTCACATAATTGGACACGTTTTTACGAGGTGTTACATAAACAATGGAAATCACATCAAATCCAACTCATCCAATTAGACGGCAATCACCCTGTTCAACCAGACTTAACTGTTCTTGACGGAGTTTCATGTTCAACCCGTGAATTGGTCGTCTCTTCGTTAGAAATCCATTCTCCGTCCGGGTCTCCACTAGAGAATGAGTAGTGAACCCGAACGAGTCCAGATTCTAACGGTTTTTAGTGAAAAGTTAAGATTGTTTAAGAAAGTTTGAAACATTGAAAGATGTTTAGATTTAGTTGGGAATAGTGTAAAAACGTGGAGAAATCCATCAGATCCGAACCGTTCTTGATGAGATGGGGTCACACTTCAACGTTCATAAGAACTCCATGATGACATCACCTTAGAACAACCCAAATCCAAAGATTTCATGGTTAAAAGCAGTGATTTAATGGTGAAAATGATGAGGAAGTGTATAAAGATTAAGGAAGTATAAGATTTGAGATGAAAACTTACAAGAATCGCGAGGAATCGAGAGAAAAGTGGCTGAGAGTGCACTGGTTCGGAGGGAGCTGTCACATCAAGTGAACAGTGATGTGACAGGAAGGGTATTTATAGTGAGAGGAAAGAAAGGCGGTGCAAGGTTGATGGGTCGGATGGCCTTTCGATCGGATTTGGAGGATCTTGTCAGTCGTTTCTTGCAATAACTCAGGAGCGGTATAGATTCGTGCTAATCGTTCGACCTTGTAGTCTTCCTGTATCGGCAGAAAGTGTGCGGATTTGGTGAGTCGATCAATGATAACCCAAATGCTATCGTGACCTGATGGCGTGTGAGGGAGTTTCGTAATGAAATCCATAGCTATACTCTGCCATTTCTACATAGGGATCTCGGGTTGCACGAGTAAGCTAGAGGGTCGTTGTTGTTTAGCCTTGACCTTCCAGCAGGTTAGGCATTTCAAAACGTAGACAACGATATCCTTCTTCATTCCAGGCCACCAATACCTGGCACGCAGGTCCTGGTACATCTTGTCGGCACCGAGATGAATGGAATATCGAGATTTGTGGGCTTCAGTCAAAAGAATCTCCCGAAGGTTATTGCGACTGGGGATCCAGATGTGATCGAGATAGTTATAGATACCATTTGATTTGGTGACAAGTTGGGTTTCAGCACCACATTTCTTCATTTCCTCTCTCAAGGTATTCTCAATGAAGCATGCGTGCTGAGCGTCACGGATTAGAGCTTCGAGGTCGTGTTGGGCTTGAGTATTACGAACGCTATGCAAATAGCTTTGTTGACTGAGAGCATCGGCAAAGACATTTGCTTTGCCTGGGTGGTAGCGAATCTCACAGTCGTATTCATTGAGAAGTTCAACCCATCTGCGTTGGCGCATATTCAGCTCTTTCTGGTTCAAGATGTGTTGCAGTCTCTTATGGTCGGTGAAGACCATACACTTGGTACCATAAAGGTAGTGTCGCCAAATCTTTAGCGCAAAAAAAAACTGCACCAAGCTCGAGATCGTGGGTTGTATAGTTCTTCTCGTGGATCTTGAGCTGACGAGAGGCGTGCGCGATAACCTTGTCCCGTTGCATAAGAAAGCAACCGAGACCGAGGTTAGAGGCATCGCAGTAGACTACAAGGTCGTCGTTTCCGTCGGGTAATGCAAGCACAGGGGCGTTGCAAAGCATAAGCTTGAGGGTTTGAAAGGCTTCCTCTTGTTCGGTTCCCCAAACAAAAGGTTTTTCTTTATGCGTCAGAGAGGTGAGAGGGACATCGATTTTCGAGAAATCAGCGATGAATTGGCGGTAGTAACCCGCCAATCCGAGGAAAGAACGAACTTCGGACGGGTTCTTAGGCGTAATCCAACTCTTAACTGCTTCGATCTTTGCGGGGTCGACGTGAATACCTTGACTATTGACAATGTGACCGAGAAATTGAACCTCTTCAAGCCAAAATTCACACTTGGAGAACTTGGCGTAGAGGCGATTTCCTTGGAGTAGTTCAAGAACCAAACGGAGATGTTGCGCATGTTCGGCTTTTGACTTAGAATAGATCAAGATATCATCGATAAACACGATGACGAAGCGGTCGAGAAAGGGTTTACACACGCAATTTATTAGATCCATGAAAACTGCGGGGCGTTAGTTAGACCAAAGGGCATAACAACAAACTAGTAGTGGCCGTATCGGGTTCGAAAAACGGTTTTGGGTATATCTTCCTCCTGGATTCGTAATTGGTGATAGCCAGAGCGTAGATCGATCTTGGAAAAACACGTAGCACCTTGTAATTGATCAAACAAATCCTCGATCCGATGTAAGGGATAGCGATTCTTGATTGCCAGCTTATTGAGTTCCCTATAATCGATACATATCCGGAACGATCCGTCCTTTTTTTTGACAAATAGGACAGGCGCGCCCCATGGAGAGGTGCTAGGGCAAATGAAGCCTTTATACAAGCAATTCTTGGAGTTGACTGGAGAGTTCGTGCATTTCGGATGGAGCGAGACGATAAGGCGCTTTAGCGACGGGGCTAGCTCCAAGAATGAGGTCAATTCGAAAATTGACATCACAAGACGGCGGTAATCCAGGTAAATCATCAGGGAAGACGTTAGGAAAATCACGAACCACGAGCACCTTTTCCATTGCCTTCTCTTTCTTTTCTTTCTTCGCTACTACAATGTGTGCTAAGAAAGCTTTGTATTCCTTACGGAGATACTTGCTTGCTTGGACACATGACATGAGTTTCAGTTCCTTCGAAGCGACTTCGCCATAGACACACAATTGATCACCTTTTGAAAGAGAGAAAAGGATCATCTTTTCGAAACAAACAATTTCAGCATGATTTTCACGAAGAAAATCCATGCCTACTATGACGTCAAAACTACCAAGTTGCATCGGGATAAGATTGATCGGGAAAACGTGATTGTTGAGCTCAAGTGTACAACCACGTAGAACGGAACTAACAGTGACGGTTCTTCCAGTGGCAATTTCTACATCGAACGTCGATGGGAGGTTAGCGCGTTTACGGTTTAGGAGCCTTTCGAATTCGAACGATACAAAACAGTTATCGGTTCCAGTATCAAACAAACACGAAGCATAAATATCATTTACGAGAAACGTACCATTAACCACGATGTTGTCTGCTTGGGCCTGGCGAGCGTTGATGTTGAAAACTTATCCACGGGCTGCTTGCTGAGCTGGCTGCTGCTGCTGAGGCTGCTGCTGTTGATGTTGTTGCTGCGCTGGTGGTTGCTGTGGCTCTTCCTTCACCACTCGGTTTGGGCAGACATTTGCGAAGTGGTTAGGATCACCACACGCATAGCTGGCTCTTGCATGAGCAGCGGGAGCAGGAGGTGCTTGTTGTCCCTGAGGAGCGGGAAGTGGAGCTGGCAGAGCAGGAGGAGATTGAACTTGAGCTTGACGGGGGCCAGTGCGGCAGTTTGCGGTAAAGTGTCCATAAATGTTGCAGTGGACACAAAATCGGCAAGCGATCCCAACAGGATGATGGTAAGTACAAGTAGGGCACAAGGGGTGAGGACCAGTGTACGCATGTTTTGCTGGAGGTGCGTTGGTCACAGGTGCGACTACTTGGTGGTTTTGGTTCTGCTGTTGGACAGGGATAACATTGAGTGGAGCGGTAGTAACAACATAGTTCTTGTTGTTGTTGTTGTTGTTGTTGTTGTTCTTGAGCTTGCGGCGTGAAGACTTCGAAGCTTGCGGTTTCAGCGGTTTCAGCGGTGGGAGTAGCAGAAGTAGCAGTGACTTGATGAAGACTCTTGGGGGTGTTCTTGAAGTAACCAGCCCGAACTCGCTTGTCATTAATCTCGGAAGCGAGCAGGAAGGTCTCCTCAATGGTAGTAGTCTTGGCTGCTTGGACAAAATCGGCAACACAATCAGGTAAAACGCGAATATATTTCTTGATTGTAATGTCGGGAGTTGAGACTTGGCCAGGGCAGATGATGCTAAGCTGTTTAAGGCGAGCAGTAAGACCAGCATTGTCGCCACCCTCTTGCTTGATACGCCAGAACTCGTCTTCCAGCTTCTGGAGTTCATACGGGGGACATAATTCTTTCATCATGATTTCCTTCAATTCCTCCCAAGAAAGTCCATAGGCTACGTCGTTCCCACGCCTGTTTCGTTCTTCTGTCCACCATTCCAGCGCCCTAGACTGGAAGACCCCAGTTGCGTTAACAGTGCGGAAGTTGTCTGGACATCCGCTTTGTCGGAGAGTGACTTCAATCGAGTCGAACCATTGAAACATAGCGCTCGGCCCATCTTCCCCAGTGAAGTCTTTGGGTCCACAAGCTTTAAACTGTTTGAAGCTAAAAGTAGCTTTTGGAGAGTCGGTCCTAGATTCCTCAGAGGACTTGCTAGCGATCTCATTAATTTCGCTGACGGTTTGCGGAATGACCTTAGCTATTTGCTTGGCGACTAGCGAGGCGATGCGTTTGTCAGCGTGATTGTGGCGAGCAGAGAGACGATACACTCAATCTCACCACACAGTATTTAACCATACGAATGACGACATTGTCTGCAACAGACATCATCATAGGATTTAGACGATACACTCAATCTCACCACACAGTATTTAACCAACGTACTTATAAAGCTCAGGAACACATCAGTTACTTAGGCGCATAAATCACACAGGCACATAAGCACGTAAACACAGAGGCACATAAGCACATAGGCACATAAGCACAGAAGCACGTACTCCACGTAAGCACGTATTCACTATATTTTGCACGTATTCACCTACATATTTTGCACGTATTCACCTACATATTTTGCACGTATTCACCTATCTTTCACAGCTGCGTGAAGCGATCGAGAGTTGCGAATGCGAGTAGCGATAGCGAGTAGCGTAAAAAGAGATTAGCGATGCGAATAGCTCGTAGTGTGACTACGATTTATTAGCGTGTTGCGATTCGTGTGTGTGTTTGCGGAGAAGGAAGCGTTAAATCGAAACCATCAGTATGGAGCACAACACTCCATATCTCAAAACACTAACAAATTAAACATATAACCACATAAAAACACATAAAAATCCAATGATTCACAGAGTCAGCCGTGGCGATCTCAGAATCGAAACACATAAAAGTGATAAAGCGTAAAAATCGGTGATTGCAACTTGAAAATAGAATGTCTTGGGTGTGCCAGACTTTGACTACCCAAAGTGATTCGACTATTCTCAAGGACTTCGAGTACACATGTTGGCTTAATAGACTGTGCTCTCGCCTCAATCCGGGCGAACGACATGCATCCTTTCGACCATTATGCAACTCAAGTCATTGGAACCCATCGAGACTTTGGTGAGAGTTTTTGTAAAACCAAGATATAGAGCGGAATAAGTCATTAAGATGCGGGTTTCACCCCTAACTTAATAACTTCATTCCTGTTTGTGTGATATAATCATGAGATAGATAGGGAGAATCGCGTCGAGGTATGGTTTTCACACCTGACTCAACGCAAATTCCCGTGTTTTATTAATAAAAATACATGTCGAGCAAGTGATTTTATCAAGAGTTTATGGTTTTCACGCCTAATCTCGACCAAATCACTCGAATGTTTTCGAAAATTGTGTGTGTCGTCAACCTTAGGAAAGGCTGAGTGTTTGCACGAAGCTGTAGTATGCGATGTTCGTGCAAAGTTGTGAGTTTAGCGAGTACAAACGAGAGTATAGAGAATAAACTCGCGCAGAACACCTACCGGGTTCGCACAAGGCGGTCTGTTGGTACTTAGACTATAGACTAGGTCAATTCTAAGACATCGACCCGGACTAGTTCGAGTCTTGCCTAATTCCCTATAGTTATGGCTCTGATACCAATCTGTCACACCCCAACCGACGGCGGAAACATCGGGGCGCGGCACTGAGCGAAACAGATTGTCCAAGAGAATCCATGACAGCTAAAATTACCAAATATTTAACGTTACGTCCCAGACCATAACATATTAAGTAACATAGTTATTACATACATAGTTTCTCAAAGACAATTAAATTGTTCCGACAACTCAGATTTAAATGCGACGTTTCTAGACCTCCTAACTTGATTTCCATAACAGCAAGCGTTGCCTAAGCATCCTAAACACCGGTCACATACGTTAAAACAAAAGTCAATACACATAGTGTAAAGGTGAGCATACAAGTTTAATAGTATAATAGTAGTGAAAGCGATTTACGCATAACCAGCATGTAACATGTATAAATGTGAAACAGGTAGGTTATCGACAATGAAATATGCACAGACGTGACCGCGAGTTGTAGATTGCGCAACACATATCACCATCATGACACGTGAAGAAAAGCCCTTAACAACCCCTGTCCACGACAGGTGCTGAGTCCAAACTATAGTACTATCGTTGCTAAGGTGTCAGGCAACAATCACTGTGTAAACATAACATACTAGCAATCATCGAATAACACGTATAACATGCGAGAGTGGTTAGCGTATAAAACGTGTTTGCGTTGTGTGTCGATTGTGATTTGATATAAGTAACGTATGTAATACCCAAAAGTGCGTTAAGCAAAAAGGGATCGAGTATACTCACAGATTGTGTTTAGTAAATAAACACAGTCTTGGATTGAAGGGAGTGCTTGAGAGTTAGCATGATCAGAGAACGATAGTGTAAGCGTTGAACAGTGCCGTAAACGGCGCGTCGAAGAGTTGTGCGACGAACAGTGATCCGGTCGGACGATCGTCCGGGCGGATGGTCATCTGGTCGGATGACCATTCGGTCGGAGGGTTGTTCTTTTGGGAAGGATGTGTTTGTGTAATGTTTGAACTTTGAAGTTTTCGTTGTAGCATTTTAAAAATTGAGAAACAGCTCTGCATATCAGGTCATCTGGACGGATGGCTGTCCGCTCAGATGGTGATCCGAGTGGAGCTGATATATTTTGTAGTTTTTGAAAATTGGTTAAGTGTTGAAACCACAAGTCACTTGGTCGAATAGCCGTTCGATCGGATGGCTGTTCGATCGGGCGACTATTTTGGGTTAAAAACTTTGTAAAATTTGTTAAGTTAAAGGTTTGGCGGTTGAACGAGACAGTATGACGACGTGTCAAACAACGGAAATCACATCAAATCCAACTCATCCAATCGGTTGAACGTTCGGCCAGACTTAACTGTTCTTGACGGAGTTTCATGTTCAACCCGTGAATTAGTCGTCTCTTCGTTAGAAATCCATTCTCAGTCTGGGTCTCCACTAGAGAATGAGTAGTGAACCCGAACGAGTTAAGATTCTAACGGTTTTGAGTGAAAAGTTAAGAATGTTGAAGAAAGTTTGAAACATTGAAAGATGTTTAGATTTAGTTTGAAACAGTGTAAAAACATGGAGAAATCCATCAGATCCGAACCGTTCTTGATGAGATGGGGTCACACTTCAATGTTCATAAGAACTCCATGATGACATCACCTTAGAACAACCAAAATCCGAAGATTTCACGGTTAAAAGTTGTGATTTGATGGTGAAAATGATGAGGAAGTGTATAAAGATTAAGGAAGTACAAGATTTGAGATGAAAAGTTACAAGAATCGCTAGGAATCGAGAGAAAAGTGGCTAAGAGTGCACTGGTTCGGAGGGAGCTGTCACATCAAGTGAACAGTGATGTGATAGGAGGGGTATTTATAGTGAGAGGAGATAAAGGCGGTGCAAGGTTGATGGGTCGGATGGCCTTTTGATCGGATGGCCATCCGATCGGATGACCATTCGATTGAACGGTCATTCGATCGGATGGCTCGAGTGGGTTAGTTTCCGACTTTCGTTTCGTGTGTTGAGCGTTGCGTTTAAGCGAGTTGTGAATAAGCGATGCGATAGTATTACATATTGGTTACACAAATAACATAACCAACCTAACAATCATAAAAGTGACCTGTATTTCGGGTTGCGATGCGATGCGATAGAGTTACGATTGCGTTTGCGAATAACATCCCCCAATATATATTAAGCACAGACAAGTAAGCACATAATAACACACACACACGTAAAACAATATCCGTAACCTGCGATTCGAATTGCGATGCGGTAGCGATGTGATAACGTTTAGTAGATTAGCGTTTAATTACATTTATCGCATTGTTACTTCACGTATTAATAAATCATAATTCAAAAATAGCGTCAAGCAAAGTATCGATTATCGAGTCAAAGAGTACAAGCAATAATTAAAGTCAGAAATGACAGATCTGATTAGCAAGCTTTTCTTCCTTTGACTTTGACTTGTACTTTGACTTTAAAAGTCGGGTTGTTACAATTTTTGTGCCGGAAAACGCCCAAACACGCCGGGGATCCACCCCCTGTGCGTGTTTGGCTAGAAATTTTGTTTTGGCGTTGTTTTAGTCACGCTATGGGGGCATTGTTTTGGCCAATCAGATCGTTTGCAACGGTAAAAAAGGTAACGTTCGAATTTTAAATTTTTTTTCCTTTTTTTCATTTCTCACCTATATATATATACACACTTCTACTCACCATTCTTACAAACAAAAACCTATACAATCTCAAATATTAAACCATTTTTATAAAAAAATGGATTCCCCTAGTTCCTCGTCCATCGCAAATTATTACTATAGAGAGTTTTTAGCGGATGAATGTGAATCCACCGATGAGGAGGTCGAGCAAGATGCGGTTACGAGTGCTTGTCAACTAGCGGTGCTATATATGAAGCATTGTAGCCGGTCTGAACGTGAAATTAAAACAAGAGATTATATTGAACGAGACCGACGTACTGCAAACGATCGGTTGATGAAAGATTATTTCGATGAAGCGCCAACATATCTGAACCCAGAAGTTTTTAGGCGTCGTTTCCGGACAAGTAAGCGTTTGTTTCTACGCATCGTCGAGGACTTTGAAAACAACTTCGATTTTTTTAAACAAAAAGCGGATGCGAAAGGGACACTTGGATTCACAGGTATTCAAAAGTGTACGTCATCGCTACGAGTCCTTGCTTACGGAAACACGACCGATATCAACGACGAGTATTTAAAAAAATGGCCGAGAAAACAATGCGAGACACCTTGGAACATTTTTGTCGCGGTACATTCCTATACTTTACTATAAACATTACAAGTATTTTTTTTAGCTTATGGTTGTATACGTTTGTTAAAGGTATTATAAATTTGTACGGTGCGCGTTATCTGAGAACGCCCACTTGGTACGACCTTCAAAAGATTTACGAGGTCCATTATAATGGGCATGGTTTGCCGGGTATGATTGGGAGCTTGGATTGTATGCCTTGGCATTGGGATAACTATCCGACCGCATGGCGAGGTCAACACACACGGGGTGACTAAAAAGGACCTACTGTTATTCTTCAGGCGGTTGCCTCACAGGACCTTTGGGTTTGGTCGGCTTACTTTGGTGTGGTCGGGTCATACAATAACATAAATGTTTTTGAACAATCTTCGTTGTTAGAGGACTATATTTCTGGCAGAGCTCCAAAAGCGTCTTTTTACGCAAACGGAAACTACTACCCCCATGGATACTATTTGTGCGGCGGAATTTATCCTGGGTATTCGATTGTCATGAAGAGTTTTAGTGATCCGTTCGATGAAAAAAGAGCACACTTTAAAAAGGTTCAAGAGTCTGCGCGGAAAGACACTGAGAGATGCTTTGGGGTTCTTAAACAACGATGGCAATATTTGAGAAATCCTTGTCGTGCATGGATCAAGCAAAAAATGAGAGATGCTATGTACACTTGTATAATCATGCACAACATGATTTTGGAAGACGAAGGAAAGGCGATATGCAAGAATTATGTACCGGAAGCCGTTCAGGAGGAGCATCCGCAAGCGTCAATAGAAGAAAGAGTGAATAATGCACGAGAATTGCGTTACGAACCCCACCATTCTGTGTTAACGGTTGATCTGGTACAAAACGCATGGTCGACTCGGTATATCCCAGCTGAGAAAGACGAAGATGACGAGAATGACGAAAGCGAAGACGAAAATTAAAGTATTTTTTTTAAGTATGATCGTTTTTATTTTTTTTATTTTTTTAGTATTGTAATTTTTTTATTTAATGAAATATTATTAGTTTTTAAATTAAAAAAATAATGATTGTGTAATGATTGGTTGGGGCATTATTGGACATTATTCCACTACGCCCTTTTGTAAAAACGCCCAATAATGCCCCCTTGCTGACTGGACTAACACATGGCAGAAAACGCCTAAGGGTGAGGCATTATTCACTAAACCACTACACATGGTGTTATAGTACTTAACTAGACACTTGGTGATGGAGATGACACTTGTACACCATTATGGAGTCTTTGAAACTCAATTCCCTAGTCCTTTGATAAATAAGATGTTCTAGAATCAGCGGCGTAACTAGGTTTTTTTTCCTACGGGTTCGAAACCTTTTTTAAGGGATGAATCACCGATTGTCTATCAGTAAATTTCGGGTTTTTCTATATGGTCCGGTTAAGTGGTTCGGATTGGCTCACAAAATAAAAACAGATAAAATCAAATTAAAATGCAAATAATGAATAAAAAATACGTCAATATTTTAAAAGTGAATCATAGAAATTAATTAAAGCTATTCTCTACGAGGTTTTACTTTTGGAAATCTATCCATTACATCATCCATCAAAACCTTTCTAAATAAATCTTTTTCAGTAAAACCAATGCAATTATCACTTAAATGTACATCACCAATCCGATAATGCAAATCAGACTTCAACTACATCATTGCTGAAAAGCATATCTCAACGGTTTGCAGTCGCAATGGGTAAAATGAGAGTTAACTTCAATAATTAGTGAACCAACGTAAAATTATTGTATTTCGGGCATCAATTGCACGAGATTAGATATACTGTTCCCTGTATCTTATTTCATATTATCAATATAGACTTTGGGTTCCGTATGGAGTCTATCGTTATCCTTTTCATCAAAATCATAAGGATATATATCGGCTAATCGCTGTATCTTCTATATATCGAACCCACACTATCAGATTGTTTATGTGTGAAGTTGCTTCCGTTGTTCTACATTCCCTTTTTATTTGTTACTTTTTTTTTTAAATTGGATTTAAATGGTTTATAGGCTTATGTTGTGGGCTTAAGCCTTAATGAGTTATTGTTTTAGTTGAAGGTGGGTTAAATGAATTAATGGGTTATTCTATTAATAGAATGTAGGCTTAACAAGTTATTTTTTTAATTAAAATGTGGGTTAAGGTTCATTGTCAAATTTTCAATGGTTCAGTATCAAGTTTTCTAAGGTTTCGGTGTCAAGGTTTCTTGTTTCTATGGGTTGAATGTCGAAATTTTTAAGAGTGCGATATCGAAATACACGTATATATAACACTATACAAAATTTACATACAAATTCACATGATGTCAATTGATTATAGGGAATGAGAGATAGATGAGAATAGTAAAATAACAAAGAATACAAATTTACTCTCAAAACCTCTCTTGCTCTGATCATTTATTTACAAAGGATTGGAGAAGTGACAAAGGTAGTTATCCATGGACGATCAAGATTGAGCCACTTGTTCATCATCAACTGCCACGTATGTAACAATTTTGACATGACCTAATCATGTTGACTGTTGAGTACCAGATTCATGCATGTAAAAGCAGATTGGATAAAACATGTCCGTATGTTTACAATCATCGATGTTTCCCATGAAATGTCAAACAAAACACGTTGGAAGATTATAAAAGCTCAGAAGTTTAGAAGTATTGAAGACTAATGTAATGTTCACAAGGTAATAAACAATTTAAATCTTAAATCTAAAGTCTGTATTCTTGTTTTAGTTAGCAAGGAAACAATATAATATTATTTATAAAAAATATTAATAATGAAATGAAAAATGGTAACAAAAATCAATAACATGTGGGACTCTTATATAGTAACCTTGATATGTAACACTAACAGTCCAAATTTTGTAATAAATAGATTGGTCTTGAATTGGATCTTCAAATTAAAGCCCATTATTAATAAAGTAAGCTTGGCAAGGCCCAGAAAAGTAAATCGGCAATTTTGATGATCAAAACTTATTATGAAAGCCAATGATCTCAAGTGGTGGAAGACTTGTATTTCTTTTGAGAGATGCAGATTTAACTCTCGTTTGGTGCAGAGTGAGGTGGGCAATGATAGGAGACCCAGGGAAACCTGGGTTGGATCGTTGAGCCAAACGGATTTTACCGGTAATTTCACCGTCGTGCCTAAGGGCGGGTGAGTTACCGGGTTATCCCCGGAATCGGTGGTGGACTCTGTTTACTCTTAGAGTACCCCGTTTTTCCAGTGGGTGCCCCTAGAGTGCTCGGAATTGATTCTGTTGGCCATTAAAAAAAACTTATTATGAAAAGAGTTTGGCAGCTCCACCTTCGTTTTTCAATCTTACCATATATATATATATATATATATATATAGGAGAAGGATCCGTTAGGAACCACCCTTTATTGCGAGAACCGCGAGAACCAATGTGAACACAACCAAAAATACCTAAAAATAGCTAAAAAACACACAATTTTTTTTTAACATTTTTTATAAAAAAATCGCTACTTTTAGTAGCAAAAAAAAAGATTTATTTTTTTTTTGCTACTAAAAGTAGCGTTTTTAATGTAAAAAATATTAAAAAAAAAATTTGTGTGTTTTTTTGATTTTTTTTAGGTTTTTTGTGGGTTTAGTTTTTAGCTTGGGGGGGGGGGGGGGGTGTTTAGGTTTTTTTTTAAGGTTTTTTGAGGGGGTTTAGTTTTTAGCATTTAGCTTGGGGGGGGGGGGGGTTGTTAGGTTTTTTTTTTGGGGGGAGAGAGGTTAGGTTTTTTTTTGTTTTTTTTTTTTTTTTTGGGGGGGGGGGGGGTGGGGGTTATGTTTTTTTTAGCTATTTTATGTTGTGTTCACATTAGTTCTCGTGGTTCTCGCAATAAAGGTGGTTCTCGCATGAACCTTACCCTATATATTTATATATATATATATATATATATATATAGAGAGAGAGAGAGAGAGAGAGATGCGAAGTTCGAGCTCAAAGCTCCAATCTTCACAGTTTTTATGTTTGGAAGACTCGGAAGGTGAGGTTTATCGTCATCGAGCATTATAAAAGTTATTTTTGGGCAAATCGAGTAGGGATGACAATACAACTCGACCCCGGTGGGTAAAACAGAAACCCGACACATTTGGGGCGGGTTTGGAGTCGGTTAATCGGGTTTGGGATTAGTTTTTATTTTTTCATGGGTTTGGTACCGGTTTGGGATGTGGTGATATACCCGTTTACCCAGTCCAATTACCCGATAAAGTGCACCTGTTTACCCGATTGTATACCCGATATAATTTCTTTTATATTTTTAAATATGTGTGTGTGTATATATATATATATGATACATCCATTTATATATATATATATAGGTATTTTATACCGTATACATTGTAGTTATTTAATATATTTTTATAGTGATAATACTAAATGTAACTGATTAATAGTTACGCAATAGATACCCGATGGGTTTTGAGTCGGGTATACCCAGCGGGTATTTTTTTTTAAATTAATACGTTTACCCGAAACCCGCGGGTATACCCTATACCCGATAGGTATTTAGCTGTTAGAAACCCGACGGGTTTTGGGACAGGTTTATAACAAGCTTATCTAACCTGGTTTGGGGTTGGGATTACCTAAACTCGTCCTAAACCCAAAGACAGACAGTGTCGTCCCGATCAGTCAAAAACCCAATTAACCTAGGTAGCTAGGGTAAGTCGAGTATCGTATCCACGAAGAGTATACAGTCAGTATCACACTAGTTGTTCGATTGTTTAAACTATTTACAAACAAGTGTGAAAAATATTTATGAAGCTTGCTAATTTTGTTTGTTTGGTTGAAAAAGGTGTCGGAGTAAACCCACAAGTTACTGTTAACTATAAAAAAACTGATTACGTTAACTATTGCAAAAACTAGATTACTTGATTGAAAACAAGAATCGGGAACTAGGATCACACCCGGTTCGATAATTGCAAAACCTAGGGTTCATACACGTTTCAACTTGATTCAGTTGCATATCGTGATTAATGAATTTAGTGCCACGTGGCTTAGGTGCCAAAAGCTATCAACGTCTTAGACGACGGGCCGCAGTGCACTTCTTTACCAAGAACATGTAAACCCTAACCTACGATAAGGCATAATTGCACATAACCATTTCGCAAAGTCAAATTTTATCATCACTCGAAAATTTACGAACTCGAAACAAATGCAAGACAATTATCAAAGGTTTCAAATACTAAACAACTTGTCACGAAATCAAATCATATACAAATATTTAAACCCTAGAAAATCTTACAAAAATCTACACAAGGGTGAAACCCGGAGAGACTAGTCGCTCATGGTTGATACTTCATGAACTCCGGATGACGAACGCGAACACCAAGCCATGACCTTGAGTCTTGGAGGGATGATGAAGGTTAGGGTTAGTGTAACGCCCCAAAATCCGAATGTTTATATTTGCCGAGTGTTTCTATATGACACGTCATGAAATAAATAACTAGACTATTTAACCTAGTTAAATGTATGGTAAAAATTATTAAAAGATGGAAGTAGTGCACATTATGTTAAGTGGCAAACATGAGGGGTTAAATGGAACAAGATGGAAGTTGAGTTATTAAAATGAAAGTTTAACACACACAAACACACATTTCGTGTGTGTTCACGAATGTTCAGGAGCTCCAAAGAGCTCTAACCCTAAACTCAACTAAATCACCAAATTGAAGGATGATTCAAGGCTTAAATTTGTGAAGGAACATGGATTAATGATCACCATCACAAGGGAATCATAAGGTATGCCTTAAAAGTTAGATTGGTGATCTTTCACAAAGTGGGTTTTGATGTAAATCGCGAATTTGTATGAAATTGAGCTTGGGTATGTGTTAGAATCATCATATAGAAGTTGTGTTATGTGCAATTTTGATTGTATCGATGAGTTGGGATAAAACCCACTTAGAAATTGTAAGAAGATGAAGTTTAGTGAAGATTTATGATGAACTATGTAATGTTGATGTTAGAATAGTGTTATAGAAAGTAGTTAGATGGATAATTTGTTATAAAACATATGATGCTTGGTTATGATAATGATTTGTGAAAGATTATGTTAATGAATGGATGAACTAGGAAGAATGTGCCTTAATTAGTTGTACTATATGCACTAAATGGTGTACGCACACCAAGTGTATGATGAAATGTCTAAGTGAAGTTAAGATGTGAGATTGTATGAAATAGCTTGATATATATGATTGGGATTAAGTAATGATGTAATTAGTAGTATACTAACGTGAAGAAGGTGCTTTAGATGGAACTTATACAAGAATTCGGGTTAAAGGTATGTCTTGGTCAAGACTATGCATTAAGGACTTGTACGTTGTATTTAATATCACTAGGTGATCATATGGTTGTAAGCATAGTTGCATTGTGAGTATGAAATGTATATAATGTCATTGATATAGCATAAATGATGATACGGATACATGAGGATAAGCCGAAAGTTTGTATGATGAACTGTTGACTTTTGAAGGTCAACTACGCATAAGAAGCATGATTTGGTTTGTTGTCGTAAAGGTAGAATTATAGGAAGTTGTATGGTACATGTTATGTTAATATGCGTTATTTGTGATTACATGATGAATTTCATGAGTTTGAAAGGATATGAATTGGATTATATGTCATATGCTTGTTAGTTGTGACTAAAGAAAGTCAAATGTGAAATATACGATTATTATGATCGTTAACCTGTACAATTGTGTATGCTAATGTGAATGTGATTTGGTGACATGAAAGTATAGGAATCATGTCGAGAAGGACTCAAGCATGAAAGGCTAACGGGTCAAAAGGAGGCAAGATAACGGACACGAACTCGGACGCACGAGGTAAGTGATTTCCGTAACCACTTCTTAGTTGTTTACGTAAAGTTATGTGCTAGTTAATTAAGTATGATAAGTGAGGACAAATAAAGACGGTTCGTATGAAATCGATGATTTTCGCTAAGTAGATGTAATGGGTCAATATGTGGTTTTATTACTATACCGGAAGGGTTGCATAAGTAATGAATACGGTGCTATAACCGGGTATGGGTAGAATGGTACATAAGCACGCTAATCAAGAATTAGAGGCGCGAATTAATAGTATGAATACCCGGTTGTGAGTTATGGTTAATGGACAATCAATTTAGCAAGTTGAAATTGTTTTAACCAAGTTTGTTTTTGTATAAATGAATGAAATGAATAAGCTTAACGCATACCGGGTATCGGGTGCATAAATCCCAAGTACGAAACCCCGGATAATGTAAAAGTATTATGGTTATAAGGTTCGTGTAAGTTTTGGGCTAAAACGAATGAAATGTTTGATGAAAACATGAACGGGTCGAATAATCGTAAATGAATAATAAGCCGATAGCGTGTAAGTTAAGAATTTCCTTAATCTGGATATGGGATTTTAAGTTCATATGATAGAATGTGAATTTACAAGCATGTAGGAAGAAACGGGAGGTTAAACGGGTAAACGGTTCAAAAGTTATGCGCGTTTTAGTGCGTACGGACGACGAAACGGAACTGCAGAAAAGTGCCATTTCTAGAGGTAGTCGCCGACGGGTTAAGGGTAGTCGCAGACGGGCTCTAGAAAGTTAGTTTTTTTGCTGACGGGTTATTTACCTGTCTACGGGGTTTTTGGCTACGGGAAGAACCACGGGTCGTCGCCGACGCCCTCCCCAAGTCCAAAAACATGAAATTTGTTATTTAAGTTGATTTATGTATCGTAGGCTTCGGTTTGTTATCCGTGGACTACGGCGGGCTTCCTAAACATGATTTTGATCGATCCTTAGATGTTTATGGGCTATAAATCAAAGTCTAAGTCCCATGTAATTAACGTATGAGTATGTAAGAAGTATGTAAGATCTTGTACGTGTATGTAGATGTGTATGTATGTATGTATAAAGATATGTACGAGTGTATGCATGTATGTAAAGATGTAGGAAAGGTATGTACGTATGTAGATGTGTATGTATGTATGTGTAAAGATATGTACGAGTGTATGCATGTATGTAAAGATGCAGGAGAGGTATGTACGTATGTAGATGTGTATGTATGTATGTGTAAAGATATGTACGAGTGTATGCATGTATGTAAAGATGTAGGAAAGGTATGTACATACGTTGATGTGTATGTATGTATAAAGATATGTATGAGTGTATACATGTATGTAAAGATGTAGGAAAGGTATGTACGTATGTAGTTGTGTATGTATGTATGTATAAAGACATGTATGAGTGTATGCACGTATGTAAAGTTGTAGGAAAGGTATGTACGTATGTAGATGTGTATGTATGTATGTATGTATGTAAGTACGTATGTATGCATGAATTAGACACGTTGAGTGTTAACGTTATTAATGGTGTACCTTGAGAATGAAAAGTAATGCAGGTACATTATTGAAGCCTCACCATGAAATGGATACGCAGATGAAATGCTTAAAGTTTGAAAAGTGACGAAATGTGAAGTGTACGTGAATGAATCTTGTTTATATAATGTGTGCTAATGTTATGAATGTATGTGGTGAGTGCAGGTTGTACGGATCACGGGCGATTATCACAAGGAATAGAGATCGAAGACCGAGTCACAAGATAGATTGTACGGGGATAATCGAATATGTACTTTAGTAAACGGGAGTTATGCTTTTGTTTTGTAAAGAGATATTTTTAAAATAAACTTTCAAGTAAGTCAAGACGTTTGTAATGAAAGAAATTTTATGGCACGAATTTCCGCTGCGACTTTTGTCAAATACGTGTTAGGGTCTTACAGTTAGGGTTTGGATGGTGAGTCTGGATGGATGAAGATAATGGTGGAATGGGTGAGACTTGAGAGTTAGAGATGATGGAAGTTAGGTTAGGGTTAGAGAGGTTAGGGAGAAGTTAAATGTGAAGGAGATGATGAAAGATGGCTCCAAGATGTGATGATATAATTCAAAACCCGTAACTCCTCTTTTCCCCACTTAATTTTCGGTAAAAAACAAGTCAAAACAACTATTCAGCGTCAACAATATGGAGAAGGCGTCACTGACGAGCAAAGGTGTTTGACGTGTTGCCTAGCCTCAATTTTTCTCTGGACACGCTAACATGTTGTCTACGCACAAGTTCTGCCGATGAGGCTTTCTAGAGGGCGTCGCCGACAGGCCCTCTAAAACATGTTTTTCTGATTTGTTGTTTCGCATGTCCGGTTGATCCGTTTTCCATCTCGATGCTCCATAAAGCTCCGAAATGCTCCTTAAACTTTGTTAACCTGTAAAAACACAAATCACATCAAAGTAGGCAATTCGAAACTCAAGTTTATATAAAAACGCAAACTTAAATACAGTTCGGCACCGGTTTTCGACCACGCATCACCCGACTTTTTGCCATTCCTAAAATCGAGAGGATTTAAAGACATCTAGTTGAGTTTTTGTTCAAAACGTTGTTTTTGGTATAGTTTCTAATAAAGCTTGTCTTATCGCAAACCATTATGCATAGGATCAAGTTAGAAGTGTATTTCACGTCATTTGGAAGCATAGAGTTTGTATCCTATCTTTTTTTAGACTCGCTACATAATAGCCATCTCAACAACTCGATTAGGGTTTTTGTGCAAAGAAGAAGGTATGATGTCGCAGGATTGTACACATAAATATTTATATTCTATGCATGAAAAGTTTAGTTTATGCATTGTAACATCCCGAACTTTGACGTTAAATTATTTTGGCCAAACTTATTGACGGGGTTTAGTTTTCGAGGTCACATTGGATTGTTTAAAGTTACGTAAGAACCCGGTTGTCGTTTAATAAAGTTTACCAAATTAACTATGAGAAGAAGTTGCGTGTAACTGATCTTGAAGGACCCGAGTGCAACATTGAGGTTTTAAAACCCATAAAGGGGAAAACCCTAGGTCATTATCGGCCTAGGGATATGTGACGGTAAAAAGGAAGTGACGTAAGGGAAAACCAAGAGGAGACGAGTCGCTTCATGATTCATCTGTCTTCCACTCTAAATTCCAGGTAATCCCTCGTCTGTTTTACGTTTAGTCACGAATTTGAGGCTTTGCATGGGGGGGGGGGGGTTATTTGGGCTCGAGTGTCGGGTCCAGTTCGGGTGCGGTGTCGGTGGGCGGCACTGATGCGCCCTCAATTATACATATTTTTAGTGCATAATTAACCCTAATTCTAAGTACTTTAATGATTGTTTAGTTGTAAATACTACCTAAATCGTTCCTATTTGACAAATGTTGGTTTCCAAAGGTCTTGGGATAAAAAGAAGTTAAAAACAAGCATAAACGAAGTAAAAACCAAGACTCTAAGGAAATCAGCATGTGACCAGATACGTATAGCCATGCCAGGCTATGGGCACGACCGTGCATAACACTCACGAGCATGAAGTTAAGAAGTCAACCCAAGAATGGTCAACAAATGTCCACTAGATGAGGAGGCACGCCCGTGCTCAACTAAGGACAAACTATGGAAGCTTCAAGAACCGACAAGAACGCCACATGTTCAAGCCCTGTCGGGACACCTATCCAAGCATGACCATGCCTACCCATGCACTCCCGTGCTTATAACTGATTCACAACGGATTGTACCGAGAAAGGACAAAATGGACAGGCCAATGTCGAGGCCTAGCATTAGGCATGATCGTACTTCCCTGTTCCACTCTAGCCTATAAATAGAGACCCTTAGCTGCCCATTTTCACCATCCCAATTCACCCACCCCTCTTCCACGTTTCACACACATACTCTCTGATCTTGAGAGGCTAAAAAGGAGTTTAGGATCACTCCAAGAAAACACTTTTAATAACTGAATTTGAGAGAGAAAGAACTTGTAATCAACAACCCTTCTTTAAGTTGTTTGATCTTATTACACTTGATCCATCATGATCCACTTTATGATCTTTGTTTGTGGATAAGTTATGGCCATTCTTGGCTAAACCATTTGTGTTTCATGGGTTGACGATGAAGCTTGGTATGAATTAAATGTTTAATCTTTCGCAAAGTGGTGTGTTGTGTCTTTAATTATTCTTTCTACTCTTCTTCTTCTTCTTCTTCTTCTTCTTCTTCTCCTTCTTCTTCCGTAATGAGCTTGTGATTGTTTTGGTCTTTGATCTTGTGGGAGTTCTTGATAACCTTGGGAGGTGAAGCTTATTAGTGCATACATGGTGTGTAACAACCCATATACTAATAAGGGAAATCCGAACTTGGAGAAGTGGTTGACCTATTTGTGGAAATACATTTTGTGATCAACCCTCGTTTATCAAGAATATCATTGTTGGCCTGCACGGTCTATATGCTAGGCCTTAATAATCAAACAAAACTTTGTTATGCGTCTTGTCTAGCACGGTCTCTATGTTAGGCTTGGCGCGAACCAAGAGTTGGTGAACCCATGTTAAAATACTATACGTCTTTATATATATTATTTTTATGACGTCACCCGTTAAATAAAGATCAGTCACCGTAATTAATCACAAGTGTCTTTAGCACCCGTGGGGAGCACTTAGATATATCCTCGGCTATCTTTGAAGTGAGACGGAGATGTGCCCTTTTGAGGATCGCAAACCATGGGAAGAATGTAGAGGAAAGAAGAGTAGTTAGATGTAATTAACCCAAGATTAGGGGATTGTTCCTTAAAAAGAACCTTCTTCTAAGATTGGGCAATGAATTATCTTTAATCGGCTCTAATTCTATTTTAACCTTAAAGTCACAATTTGTAAATCTAATAAAAGTCCGTCGGTAATCTTAGCTAGAGGCCGGGTTTTTGAGTTAATTAACCTCACCACTTGCCAATAACTTAACTATAATTCGTTCCATGTTGATTCAATGAACCAAAGCAACCCATTTCGTGCTCTTGATATTCTCTGCTATTCTCTATTACTTGCTTTTATTTTCTGGTTTAAATATAAAAATAGCAAAAGATAATTCATCAACTAGTTGGTAATTTAAATTTAACTATTAAAAGTCATATCTTCTGGGTTTGATACTTGGTTCTTACATAAACTCTACTACAAATGATAGGTACACTTACCTATTGTGTATGTGTTTAGTCTAAGTAATATTCATTTCTTATAAATTTAAAACAAGATAAAATCGTGTTTAAAAGTTACTAAGTTAACCCACCTAATCATGCTAAAAGTTATTAAATTAACTAGACCAACCCACCTTAAACACGACACACATCAAGTTTTTGGCGTCGTTGTCGAGGATACACTTGTCTTAAGAAAGACTTTGGACTACTAACAAGTTTATTTTTTCTTTATTTGTTTCTGTATTTTCTTTTCTTTTATCTTGTAGGTAGTGTATGATCTTGCATTCTGGCTCGGGTATAACTAAACCTTTTGCCGAACCCGAAAGATTTCTTCATCAAAGACTTAAAGAAAGATCTCGTCCAAAGATGGCGGTATAACTAAACCAAACATCGATGCCTAACACTTTGAAATCAAGTCTCATGTCATTTACATGATAAAATCATCATGTACTTTGCATGGCCTCCCCGATGAAGATCCCCATGCTCATATTACAAATTTCCTTGAAATTTGTGATACCATCAAGCTTCATAATGTCTCACTCGACGCTATTCATCTTCGCATGTTCCCTTTTCACTAAAAGGATGCTGCTAAGGCATGGCTCACAAACGGGTTCTAGGTGTGGTTTGATAGTCATCAAACCATCGACATGTATGAGTTTTGATGGGATACATGATGGGTCGAGATATAATTTAAGAGTTGTAGTAACCATATTCATGTGACGACGGGTATAAGTTGGTGACGCTTACGTGTACGAGACGATGGACATGGAACTAAGAAGTTTTGCATCAGGTGAGTTCTAATGCCCTCTTTACTATGCAGCATACATGTTTTAAATGATTATTGATCAATGAGATTTTATAGGTACAGTATTAATAAGTCGGGGTTCGAGGTGTCATATGCTTTGAATATGATGTGTGAGTACAAGGATGAAAGTATGGGAATGATGGGAACCTCTAATACTACGGGGTGTGGTAGAGATTGATGTTTATCAATACTAAGGGTATGTGATGCTTTGTTTATGTGAGTTGTAGAAGTGAATGCATGATGTTTAACATGTGATGTGTGGTGTCATAATTCTTGGAATGGGTCTTTAGAGTTAGAGGCCCTAGATGATTATGAGTTGAGGTAATGAATTGAGTAAAATTCGTAGCTTGTGACTTTAGATGATGGCTATGTAGGAAGAGTCATTGTTTACTTGTTGATGTGCCGGTAGCTCTAACGTTGGAGTGTATGTGACATGTTATGTCACTAATTGAGATGGATTTAGGATGGATGTTAATTAGAGGGACGAGGTTTTTTTTATAGTACTATGATATGGATGTGAGCCTTAGATAGGGTGTGTCTAAGGGTCTCTATGTGATGTTCAGCATCCTATGATGTTAATGACGTAGGCAGTCATTGCCACTTGGGTAGAGACGGGTCTAACGATAAAGATGAATGATGCGTTGAGGAATTGGCGACTTTAATGATGTAGGTAGTTGTTGCATTGAACCAACTATTAGAATTATATTGAACCGCTATTGCAAAAAATTTAAACCGTTGTAATTAATGTTTTTTACAGTAGTGATTCCTAATGTAAATTCGAAACAAATTGAGATAAACTGCTCTTAAATTACACAATAGTCACATGAACTCATTTTTGGTAAGACAGGATTATATCAAAATATCAAAAGCAAAATATACATATCTTTTCAGAAATAAGATTTTATAAAACTCTAGTGAATTATGTGATTGCCCTTCGACAATGACCCGTGATCATAATTGTTGGAATGGATCTTTAGAGTTAGAGGCCCTAGATGGTTATGAGTTGAGGTAATGAATTGAGAAAATTGGTAGCTTGTGACTGTAGATGCGAGTTAGTCATTGTTTACTTGTTGGTGTTTCGGTAGCTCTAATGTTGGAAAGTGTGTGATGTGTGATGTCACTAATTGAGATGAACTTGGGATGGATGTTAATTTGAAGGACTTGGTTTTGTTATGGTACTATGATATGGATGTGAGCCTTAGATTAGGGTGTGTATAAGGGTCTCTTTGTGATGTTCAACATCCTAGTGATGTTAACGACGTAGGTAGTCATTGCCACTTGGGTAGAGATGAGTTTGACGATGAAGACGAATGATGGATTGAGGCATTGGTGAGTCTAATGATGTAGGTAGTTGTTGCATTGAACCAACTATTATAATTATATTGAACCACTATAGCTAAAATTTACATTGTTATAATTAATGTTTGTTTTAGTAGTGATTATTATTGTAAATTTTAAACAAATTGAGATAAATTGCTCTCAAATTACACAATAGTCACATGAACTTATTTTTAATAAGATAAGATTATATCAAAATAACATAAGCAAAATATACATATCTTTTCAGAAATAAGATTTTTATATAGCTCTAGTGAATTATGTGATTGTCCATCGACAATGACCCGTAATAAAACATCGCCATTAGTAGAAAGTTGCATCGACAACAACTTTCTTTTCGCCCCAGTTTTGGTCTTCGACAACAACTCTATATCAGCAGTAACTCTAAATTTCAATACCAATATACCATGAACAACCTAGCACCAAAAACTTAATACCTATCTCTGATAAATCAGTCCTAAGTATCTTGGATACTACATCTTTAGTTATTAGTTATAATTCCAATCAAGTGAAAAAAAAAACAATTATCCCATATTGAAACGTAGATTAACTTAACTTCTCCAACCCAAATGTAATGGTTAATCTTCCCTATGGCTATGGTGATTTAACAATTTTAAAACTATATTACTTTTACCACTAAAATGTTTTTTCTTTAATGTGATACTAGTATTTATAGCCCGTGCTTTACAGCGGTACTATTAAACCGAACAAAAAGTAGACGTAAAAACGTTGAACCACATACGCGCATTGCAACTAACTCCTAAAATTTTGACCGAAAACGTAAAACATTGTAGGTCCACTTAGAGGATCAAGATAACCTACTTCCTTGTTTGTTAACACAAAAACGAGTGCGGAATCCAAGTAGTTATGCAAACCAAAGCAAAGTAGAGCAAACACAAGTAACCAAAGATTCACAAGCTTTGATTAAGTGAAGAGAATCAGTACAACACATACACACAGTGCTTACAACTTCACAGGGACTCTCTTACTGAAATGAGAAGCAAGTGTCTGTATTTATAGGCCCAACACCCCGTAACCCTACGAAGAAGGTTACTGGGCTCACAAACAGTAAACAGGCCCACGAAGACTAGGAGTCTTCATGGACAAAACCAACAAACAATCAGTTACCACGAAGAGTGAATCTTCGTGGTGAGCAATCTTGACAAAACCATAGTTCGTGATAAGCAATCCCATGAAGAATGGGATTCTTCTTGGGGAACCCATATACAGACAACAACATGCAGACAATATAACAGTAAGATCAAAACACTAACAGTTTCACACATGCAAACTGTTTTACAATGCTAACAAAGTAAATGTCGTGCTAAGTCAAGATAGGAGGATATCTTGACTTGCCCAACTCAACCAAAACTTTACAGACCATAAACAAAGACCGTACAAATTACAACGTAATAAGAACAAGCTACAGACACAAAACTGCACCAAAAAACTCCCCCTTGTCTGTTGCTTGGTCTTCGGTCTTCATCCCTTAGTGGCCTGTCTCGGACCACGAGCTTCCCACATGAATACCTCGGTAGTAGCAGAAACAAGCGACGCATTGAAATAGTAACGCTTGATGCGCGTCCTTGTCTTCATAAAAGATATCGTGTTTAAAGAGCGTCATGATGTCACCAGCTGACATATTTACAATCCACATTGGATCAAGTATTCGAAAATTGTCTTCGTTGTTCTTGAATACAATGACCGCTTCATGAGTGTCTGAATCATAGCACCACAGCTTCATATTACCCAAAAAGTCTTGTTTCATCGGCATGAGAGGTATCTTGTCCATAACCTTCACTGGCTAGTATACAAGCTTGTAACGAGCAGTGTTGGTGTCCGGATCCAGTGTATACTTTATCTGCTCATGCATTGGGAACTGAGGCTTGTACAGTTCATCCTTCCATCCCTTACGACGTTCAATCCGTAACTTCCTTGCAAACAACGTTGCACCTTCAAAGTTGGACCTGTTGATCAGTGTTAACTTCGCCAATGCTGCAACATCATAGAAGGGCAAGGTTAAGATGCTAAGGAGTGAGTTAAAGTATTGGATTCCGTTTTCATGTTTCACCGCCATGCAGTGAATGTCTTTAACAAACATCCAACTAAGGATTTTTCCTTGCGGTCTATCCTTCTGATACTTTAAATAGTCGACTTGCACAGGAGGAGGAGCTGGCTTTTGAAATTTTGCCAAGAACTGTTTTCTCCACTCTTCAAATATATCAGTGGGAAATGCAGATGTATCACGACTCTTCAGTTTTTTGTCGATCTCATCTACATTCTCACGAAGCCAGTCACCATCAAACGATTGAAATTATGTACCATCTTTACGAACATAAGTTGACTTCGTTGCTTCTCCTTCAAACACGATTTCTTCCAAACCTTCCAAGTTCACTACCTCAGGCTCACTAGGTATCTTGTCAATAGAAGCATCGTCTACTATCTTCATCTCGTTCAACGCTAAAATCTGTTCATTTGAGAGTTCAAAAATGATCTCTCCTTCTTCCAATTCTTCACTAGTTGCAGGGTGACACACCTGTAACGCCAAATCTTCTGATCTTAAAACCGCATTACCACCTCCCGTTGAGCTTTCACCAATAAAATCACTCACACTTTCAATCAACGCTAACTGATGACCTGTGTCTGCAACAACTTGCATTCCTTCTAACCTTTCCTGTTCCTTTTGACTACCACCTGAGGCAACAGGAGCGGTCATGACCTGCTCAGAACTAGAACCACTGACAATTTGAGTTGACATAGACCCCTCTGGTTGTGTAGATGCGGTAGGAATATCAGGATTGCCTGGATCTTCATTATCGTGATCTCGTTTTTATAACACTTCCTGAGCTTTGCATCTTTCAGACCAAAGAATGTTAACCCGCTTTCTGGTCATTTCATAACTGCTAGTCATTTGCTTGACGTTGTCAGCTATCGTTTTGTTCCTGTAGTCATACCATTGCGTAATCTCATCATACTTTCCAGACATCTTATCTGCAGTTTGTAAAACAAGAGTGTTTCGTTCCTTCAGTCGATTCATCTCAATTCCACGAGTATTGTCAGCTGCCCTCAACTGAGCATTCTCAGCTCACAAGCGCTCAATCTCTTCATCCTATTTCTGCACAACTTATTTCAATGTATTAATCTGTAATTGTTGAGCAATGTTAGTTTGGCGGTTTGATGACATGACTTCTGTATGTCGATTTATCTGAAGTGCTCCTGCTTGGAGTTGTGAGAATAAAAAGTTCACTTTCTCACTCTCGGACATACGCTCGAACGTCGAACCACGTCGTTCTGCACTTTCTTTTTGAACCCTTTCCCGAGTTGCTTGAGATAATGATGTTGCATGTTGTGGTTGAACTGTTGGTGGTTGAACTGGGGTTGTCTCAACAGATGTGGTAGTAGGCGGTGGCTCTGGAGCTGTTGTGGGAGATGACATCAGTGCCTCGGTTTCTTTAGCAGTTCAGACAGGGTCAGTACTAACCACGACTTCATGAACGGGTTCTAATGGCTTTGTGGAAGCAGGTTAAGATTGTGATGTACCAATTGATTTCCGAATTTTATTCTTGTGTCGAATAGCAGCTTGCTTCTTTCTTGCCTTTTCAGACTCGGTATCGGATGGAACATAATCTTCATATTGTTCTGTTCGAATCCGTCTGATTTGCCTAACACCTTGTGCATCAACATACCGCTCATATCCCGGATCAAGTGGATTATCATCAGAATCCAACTTGTCATCATCACCCGGTTGCTTGCTTTGATCTCCACCGGTAGAACCTGTACCACTAGCACCAACAACTCCACCATCACCACCTTGGTCATCACCGTCACTACCTTCGTCTTCACTGTCATCATCATCACCTTCACCCTTCTTACCAAATTTATCGTCAATCATCTTCTTTAAAGTAGGCTCTTCATTGTCGAAATCACTATTATCATGTCACCACTTGTCGTTCTCCAGCGCCACATACGCGTTGTTTTCTAAGAACCCGAACAACTTTCATGGAGGATCGCTTTCCTTGTAGCTCTTAACACTATATCCTCTAAAGATTCTCAAAGAAATTTCTCTCGTGACTTCAATCTTTAGAACATCGTTGTTATCTTTAGGGAGATCTGGATGTTGGACATTCATAATCATCTAAAGAAAACGTGGGTACATCCAAAACTTGCTACCTCCCGTAATTCCCAAGTTTTCTTTCATGTTTGCGAAGATGTACTTTGAGATATTGAACGGTTTGTTCAATACTAAAGCCGCCATTAATCCAACCAAATCATTGTTCGCCATATCGTATCCAGTTCGGCAATTACTCAAACACTGAATCAGAACATGGAGTAAGAACTTATAACGGAGCGGTAACCATGACTTATTCATTTGATTTCCCAGAATATCGCCAACTCACTTCATACGTAGCAGACAACCTTTTTGACATTTAATCGGCGCAGAATATGAAGCATCAGGATCATCACCAAGTTGCAACACAGTGTTAAGAATCTCGACAGAAACAATGACGTCTAGATTGTTAACACGTCCTCGCATCACCTCCTTGCCATCCACTTCAACTACTTCCGCTGAATCCCAGAAATATTTTATCAATGATTTGTAAACGGTAGTCTCATGAGTAATAGCAAAGTTGTTCCTTGATTCACGTAACCACTTCGTAATCCATTTGTATTCAATGAGCTTGTCTTACGGATCTAGATAAGCAATCATGTTGTGAAGAGGTTCTGACATGATTTCCACTTCTGACTTATCAGTTCTTTTCGTTGCAGGTTTTCTTTTCTGTGCTTTAGGTGCCATTCTATACACAGAGATAACAACAGTGTAAGGAATTGCCAAAACAAGGGAAACACATCTAAACAAGTTAGCCGTTAGTGAACTGTGAACATTACGTGACTGTTTAACCCCTACAAAGAATCACTATCTACGAAGAGTCAAGGGCTGCGAAGAATCAAGATCTGCGAAGACTCAAGGTCTACGAAGAACCCTAGTCAACGAAGAACGGATTCTTCATTGGCAACAGTTCTTCGTCTACTCTTCTTGATACTACAAAGAATCCTGGTCAACGAAGAATGGATTCTTTGTTGACTATAGATCTTCGTCATCCCAAGTCTTCGTGTCACGGCCCCCGACCCAGTTTTACCCGGTCTAGAAGCCACGGGACAGAAACCTGTGGTATTGGTGTTTAATTTGGCAGCGAAAATTTTTAACAGGATCATTAAACTGAAAACACCCATTTATTTTATTATAATTTCGGGACAAACCCCGTATTTTATAACAAAGGAATTTCACTGGGAAATCCCCTGATTACAACAACATGTTTATTTATTTACTGAGCCACTTCATTCAAGATGGAGTGCGACGCGACACTTTTCCTTGTTCATAGTAAATCACCTGAAACATGTTTAAAAAGATTTTATCAGCGGGGAAATACTGGCGAGTCATTTGATTTGTACAGAACGACACATTGTTATAATCTACAGTATTAAAAGCGATTACAATGTTTATATCAGTCAATTACTCCAAATTGGTATTTGTCACTCGACCGGATTTGTGACTATGGTCATATCACCCATTGGCTAACCCGTTGTCCAATGGTGACGGTTATCAAGTAATGTATACAAAACCCCACATACCGGCAGTAATTGAAGATTACAAAGACTTAATCCCTGTAATTATAGCTTTGAAAACAAGTAGAGTTTTGGGAAAGCAATTTGATTAAAAGAGAATGACTCACATTGCAAGGTTAACTGGACAGAGTGCCTACTGATTAAGCCTGGTAACCTAGTTAAATAATGCAAACGAAACTAGGTTAGTAACATAATACAACATTTACGATAACTTCACGAAATCAAAACCCTCATGATGAATGACAAAGTATAGCCCGAATTCAGGCAGCACTTAAACATCCATCAGATCGGTTTCAATCGATCGGACATTGTATCGTAGCAATGATCGAGTTATTACCCTGTTATTGTAGCAGCGTCTCTACACTTTGAACGTGTTTTTAAAGCAGATTATGGAGGTTTTGAAGGGAATTTTCAAACACAGAGGCCTGCCCATGCAAGGTTCTATTTATAGTTGAATTTTGAGTTTCTCGTGGCCCGCGTAAGCTTGAAGGAGTATCCTTCGTGGCCCGCGAGGGCCACCCTAGCTACGACTAGGGCTACCGTGTCAATCCCTAGACCTGCCACGTGTGCGACATGTGGCCTTAATGCTTATCCGGAGATTCACCTGGCTGTCACGCCCCACGAAGGCTTTGCTTAAATCTTTCGCGGCCCGCTACCAAATAATAAAATTTGATTTTCTTGATTTTCATAGAGATTAGGGTTTTAGGGGTGCGGGTTTTCACTTACGGGATGTTGTGGGACATTTTTGAAGGTCCTTACATCCTCCCCACCTTATTTAAAATCTCGTCTCGAGATTTACTAGAACAAATAAGGGTACTTTCATTTCATTTCCGCTTCCAATTCCCATGTATACTCAGGTCCTCTTTTCGAATCCCACTTTACTTTGACCAGTACCAATTTCTTGTGTTTGAGGAACTTAACCTTTATGTCCTCTACTCGAAGAGGTTTTTCCACGAATTTTAACTTTTCATTTACCTCTATATCTTGAAGAGGTACTACCAATGATTCATCAGATAAAAACTTTTTAAGATTAGATACATGAAACACATCATGTACCCCGACTAGTTCTTTTGGTAGTTATAATCGATATGCAACTGGTCCTATTCGTTGGGTAACGGCAAATGGTCCTATATATCTTGGACTTAGCTTTCCTTTCTTACCGAATCAAACTACCCCTTTCCAAGGAGAAACTTTCAATAGTACCTTGTCCCCAACTTGGAATTCTAGCGGCTTATGTCGATTGTCTGCATAACTCTTCTGACGGTCTCGAGCCATTTTTAGTCTTTCTTTGATTTGATTTATTTTGTCGGTGGTTTCTTGCACAATCTCGGGACCTGATAGTTGACTTTCTCCTATTTCTGCCCAACATACTGGAGTTCGACACTTTTGTCCATAAAGTGCTTCGAACGGGGCAGCATTGATGCTCGTATGGTAACTGTTGTTATAGGAGAATTCTATTAATGGTAAGTGGTCATCCCAGTTTCCATCGAAGTCGATTACACATGCCCTGAGCATGTCTTCAAGGGTTTGGATCGTCCTTTCACTTTGTCCATCTGTTTGGGGATGGTATGAGTACTTAAATTTAATCGTGTCCCCATTGCTCCTTGGAAACTTGTCCAAAAATGCGACGTGAAACAGCTATCCATATCTGACATAATGGAGAGTGGGACTCCATGTAGTGATACTACCTCGTCTACGTATAACTTAGCCAATCTCTCCATGCTAAAGGTTTCCTTCATTGGTAGGAAATGAAAGGATTTGGTTAATCGATCTACAATCACCCAGATTGCATCGTTACCTTTCCTGGTTTTGGGTAGCTTTGTAACGAAATCCATTGTTATTAGTTCCCATTTCCATACGGGCATTTCTAATTGTTGAAGTAAACCTGAGGGTTTCTAGTGTTCTGTCTTTACTTACGAACAAGTTAGACACTTAGAAACGTATCTAGCTATGTCCTTTTTCATTCCTCTCCACCAGAAGTTATTCCTTAAATCTTGATACATCTTGTTATTACCAGGATGCATCGTATACCTAGATTTATGGGTTTCTTCTAAAATCTTATCTCGTAAATCTCCTTGCCTAGGCACCCAAATCCTTTTCTTATGGAATCTCCAAATTCCATTAGTCCCTTGCTCTAATTCTTTTAGTCGTCCTTTCATTCCTTCAGCATCATCCTGGATTGCTTCCTTTTAAACATTTTTCAGTTGTTCCATTAAATCTAATTGTAGATTTAATCTAAGAGCATGAACTCGCCTTTGCTTCTCATGGTACTTACGACTTAAGGCATCTACGACTACATTTTCCCTTCCCTCGTGATATTGAATATCACAGTCGTAGTCACTTAAAATCTCCATTCATCTTCTTTGCCTCATGTTTAATTCTTTTTGCCCAAATATGTACCTCAAACTCTTATGATCTGTATAGACAGTAAACTTACTTCCGTACAGATAATGTCTCCAAATATTAAGGGCAAAAATTATTGCTCCTAATTCTAGATCATGGGTCGTGTAATTCTCCTCGTGCTTCTTCAACTGTCTTGATGCATACGCAATTACCTTTTTGCGTTGCATTAGCACACAGCCTCGGCCTAGCTTATAGGCATCACAGTAGACTTCAAAGTCTTCTGTGCCTTCTGGTAAGGTAAGAATCGGGGCATTTCTTAATCTTTGCTTTAAAATTTTAAAGGCCTCTTTTTGCTTAGGTCCCCATTCAAACTTAACAGTTTTACAGGTTAGCTTAGTTAATGGAACAACTATCTTAGAAAAGTCTTTGATGAAGCGCCTATAGTACCCAGCTAATCCTAGAAAACTTCTAACTTCGGTAGCTGACTGCGGGACCTTCCAATTTGTGATCACTTCTATTTTGGAGGGATCTACGTGAATGCCTTCGTGATTCACCATGTGTCCTAAAAATTGCACCTCTTGTAGCCAAAATTCACATTTCGAAAATTTGGCATAAAGCTTTTCCTTTCTTAACAGGGTTAAGAGTGCATGCAGGTGTTCACAAAGTTCGTCCTGACTTTTGGAATAAATAAGTATATCGTCGATGAAGACAATTACAAATTTATCTAGGTACGGCTTACAGATTCTATTCATCATTTCCATAAATGCTGCAGGAGCATTTGTTAATCCAAATGGCATGACTGTAAACTCGTAGTGACCATACCTAGTCCTGAAAGCAGTTTTAGGTATGTCTTCTTCCTGTACCTTCAACTGATGATATCCGGAGCGCAAATCTATCTTAGAGAAATATCTAGCTCCTTGAAGTTAATAAAAAAGATCATCAATCCTAGGTAATGGGTATCGATTCTTAATGGTAACCTTATTCAGTTCCCTATAATCGATACACATCCGCATCGAACCATCCTTCTTTTTCACGAACAACACAGGTGCTCCCCAAGGGGATGAACTGGGTTGTATGAATCATTTACTTAACAATTCATCTAACTGCTTTTTCAGTTCTAACATTTCTGTGGGTGCTAATCGATAAGGTGCCTTAGCTATTGGTGCGGTTCCAGGAATTAGATGAATTCTAAACTCTACTTCTCGATATGGTGGTAATCCAGGTAGCTCTTCTGGGAATACATCAGAGTATTCTAATACTACTGGAATTTCCTTAAGTTCCTTGCTTTTAGTGTTAATGATTACCGAAATCATATACACTATTCCTTGTTTTCGTTCATAACTAGCAATTTTCATTACTGAAATGAACTTCGTTGGTTTACGTGGCTTATCTCCTGCAACCAAAATTACTTCTCCTGTGGGTGTATGAATTTCTATGGAATTTCGATCACATAGGATTTGAGCATGGTTGGCTGCTAACCAATCCATTCCTAACACGACATCGAATCCTGCTAAATTCATGGGTAGAAGGTTTGCAGAAAATTTATGGCCTGAGAGATCTATTTTTCCCTCTTGGAGTACCTTATCTATATTAATAGAATTTCGTTCCGCCGTTTCTACCGTAAAAACTTGTCTAAGTTTGGTGAAAGGTTGCTTAAGAGCTTGGCAGAATGAAGTATTTATAAAACTTTAGTTTGCACCAGAGTCAAATAATACTTTTGCGTAAACGTCATGTACAAGAAATGTACCAGCTATCACATCAGGAATCAGATATGCTTCTTGCGTTGTCAACTGGAAGGCTCTTGCATTCTTCTTATCAGTTCCTTCGGCAGGTTTGGCCTTGTTGTCAACTTGCTTGACCAGTTTAGGGCATTCTGGTCTAAAATGCCCAGCTTCTCCACAATTGTAACAGATCTTTGATTTCTTCCTGCACTCCTCCTCTCGGTACCTCGGTGCTTTGCAGAAATTACAATTTTCCTGACATTTACCAAAATGTTTCTTTCTACAGTTTCTGCAGAATGCTGCGGTGGAGGGCTGCCCGGTTCCTTTCTTCTTGAAGTTATTACCCCCATGGAAGCCTTGGGTAATCTTTTGAGCTAATTCCTTTTTCCTGGTCTCTTCTCTCGTATGCACTAGTCCGTCAGTCAAGGTATTGGCCAATTCGACCGCATCGTTAATTGTGCGGGGTCTCGCAGCTTTGACTATGTCGCGAATCTCGCTAATTAGTCCCCAAATATTGCGAGAAATAAGCACCGGATCTGGCGAGGCCAGAGTTGGTACTATCCAAGCATACTCAAAAAATTTCGAAGTATACCCTCGACAATCAATGTCCACCATCCGGTGATTTAGGAACTTGTTTGTCATCTGTTCCTTCTCGTAGGAGGGACAAAACTTTCTTTCTATCGTTTTCTTAAATTCCTACCAACTCATGGCATAAGCCACGTCACTTCCTTTGGCTTGCAGCACTGTGTTCCACCATTCCAACGCCCCTTCCTTGAAAAGGTGGGATGCATACATCACCTTATCCTCCTCTGCGCACTTACTTATTTTAATTACTGCTTCGGTCTTTTCCAACCAACGCAGTGCGGTAGTCGCCCCTTCATTGCCTGCAAATTCGACTGGCTTACAGGCAAGAAATTCTTTGTAAGTGCAACCAGTCGTTGCCACTTTCATTTTCTTAAGTAATGGAGCTTGTATCACATTATTATTATCACCGCCTCCATTCACACTGTTATTGAAATTATCGTCGCGGGTGCATTTGCTGTGGTTAGCTTGGGAAGGTTCAACGGGATTTCGAGCAGCAGCAACGATTGCTGGAATAGCATTGGCTATTCCCTGAGCAACGATATTTTCATCTTGCCTATTGAGAAATTGTTCTTCATTATTGGGTTCAGATTGGTTAACTTCATTTGCTGGTTGGTTTATTGCGTTTTCCATCTGAATAATTAACAATATATATAAATTATTGTCAACCCAATAAGGCAATCACAAACACAATAGTCAGCAAATGTAACCAAAATCGTCGACCTTGCGACATTTATATTTTTTTATATAAACTATTATGCGTCCGTACAAGCCAGATATTTTACATATGTTTTATTTTAGTATTATTATATAATATTATTATTATTATACATATATATTTATATGTATATTTATTATTTTTTTCCCATATTATTATTATTATTATACAAAACATCTAATTTTAGTAAATCCGGTCTTCAAAAACGACGCTCCCGTTCGTCGTATTTCCAAGAGATCTTTTCTCCCACGTCTCGAATCCGATTTCCCGCATCCACCAGTTACTCGCCATAGCGGCGTAATTCGGCAACGTTCTCCGGGGTCATTGGTGGAAAGGGATTAGGTTCAAACTGGGGGAAGGGAACGTCTGGGTTATTTATGAAATTCTGGAAATGCCAGTCGCTGGTCCACCATTCTTCCAATTCTCTTGGAAGAAGTTGGGGTTTAACTCTAGGTTCTGGGATGGCAGGTTCCAGATTTATGGGAAGTTCTGACTGAGCAGGAAAACTGAGGGGGGTTTCATCAGCACGTCCGATGAGGTCACAGTTAGTCAGTTTTCTATCGAATTCCTCCCAAGGTGGTAATTCTCGGGCTTGACCAGAGCTCTCCCCTATTACTTTTCCTTTTCCTTTTCCTTTTGGATCCTCCGTCTTTTTCACCCTTTGGGCAGCAGGCTTCTTCTTTCGTCCTTGTTTCCAGTCTAGCAGTCGTCTCCTCTTTCTAGGTTTGGGTTTCTCTTATGACTGGGCCTGAAACACTGGTGGCTCCTCGGTGTCAGCTTGATAACCGAACTGGGTTCTGGTTGTATCCATATCAGTAGTATGGATTGTAAAGTTTCGGAGGGCGTCCGATAGTTCATTCATGCTGTTAGTCACACATAAGGAAACACACAAAAATCCAAATTAAAATTTTATTCACTAAATTTTCACAGAATCACAAAATGGAAAATTGAAAAATTAAGTATTTTCCAAATACTTAATTGGCTTAAATCAGTGGCTCTGATACCACTTTTTTCTGTCACGGCCCCCGACCCGGTTTTACCCGGTCCAGAAACCGCGGGACAGAAACCCGTGGTATTGGTGTTTAATTTGGCAGCGAAAATTTTTAACAGGATCATTAAACTGAAAACACCCATTTATTTTATTATAAGTTCGGGACAAACCCCGTATTTTACAATAAAGGAATTTTACTGGGAAATCCCCTGATTACAACAACATGTTTATTTATTTACTGAGCCACTTCATTCAAGATGGAGTGCGACGCGACACATTTCCTTGTTCACAGTAAATCACCTAAAACATGTTTAAAAAGATTTTATCAGCGGGGAAATACTGGCGAGTCATTTGATTTGTGCAGAACGACACATTGTTATAATCTACAGTATTAAGAGCGATTACAATGTTTATATCAACCAATTACTCTAAATTGGTATTTGTCACTTGGCCGGATCTGTGACTATGGTCATATCACCCATTGGCTAACCCGTTGTCCAATGGTGACGGTTATCAAGTAATGTATACAAAACCCCACATACCGGCAGTAACTGAAGATTACAAAGACTTAATCCCTGTAATTATAACTTTGAAAACAAGTAGAGTTTTGGGAAAGCAATTTGATAAAAAAGAGAATGACTCACATTGCAAGTTTAACTGGACAGAGTACCTACTGATTAAGCCTGGTAACCTAGTTAAATAATGCAAACGAAACTAGGTTAGTAACTTAATACAACATTTACGATAACTTCACGAAATCAAAACCCTCACGACGAATGACAAAGTATAGCCCGAATTCAGGCAGCACTTAAACATCCATCGGATCGGTTTCAATCGATCGGACATTGTATCGTAGCAGTGATCGAGTTATTACCCTGTTATCGTAGCAACGTCTCGACACTTTGAACGTGTTTTTAAAGTAGATTATGGAGGTTTTGAAGGGAATTATCGAACACAGAGGCCTGCCCATCCAACGTTCTATTTATAGCTGAATTTTGAGTTTCTCGCGGCCCGCGTAAGCTTGAAGGAGTATCCTTCGAGGCCCGCGAGGGCCACCCTAGCTACGGCTAGGGCTGCCGTGTCAATCCCTAGACCTGCCACGTGTGCAACACGTGGCCTTAATGCTTATCCGGAGATTCTCCTGGCTGTCGCGCCCCGCGAAGGCTTTGCTTAAATCTTTCGCGGCCCGCGACCAAATAATAAAATTTGATTTTCTTGATTTTCATAGAAACTAGGGTTTTAGGGGTGCGGGTTTTCACTTACGGGGTGTTTTGGGACACTTTTGCAGGTCCTTACACTTCGTCACAGCCATTCTTCATCAATTTACTCTTTATCTGAAACTGATTCTTCATCAATTCATTCTTCATGACAATTAAGAGAGAACAACAACTGTTATCTGTGATAGAATGAATGAAAACCCAGATAAATTCAATGTTCAGATCAGTTCATTAACTTCATTCCAACATTTAAGTGTTTATAAACTACTGACATGACCCATTTAAAGACAATCTGACAAATCGAATTCAAACCACTCAGACATCAAAGTAAACCAACATCTTTATGAGCAATAAGAAACATTATTAAAAAATAACACAAAAACCCCTGTTTTTCTTGATATCATTTAAACAAACACCCAACACCAAAAATAAATATATAAACATTTCAACCGACATTAGTGTAGAATGATTAGGTTTTGTTTTCAGATTTTATGTTTCATCAGAAAAACATCATCCTCAATAAGCCATCGATTTCATGACTTAGGGTTTCGATTTTGTAAACTTGATCAAATAGGTGGGTTGGTTCGATTTTGATGTTAATCGACATCACAAAGCATGTGGTAACAACATACCTTAAGGTTTTAAAGATCAAGATCCAAATGTGTCACACCCTGGCTTTGCGGAAGCGTGGTTAATTTTTGGTGTGACTTCTTAATACCATAGCTTAACCATAACAAGCTATATGAATTAAAAACCATGCAAGTCATCCATTAAGTTTTGAAAATCAAACACAATACCATTGTTTTAACATACAACCATAACCTTGTTCAGTAGACATTACAACTTATAACATAACATAAACGTGGTTTAAGGACTGTGTCTTGTCCAGGAAAGAGACACATCCCCTAAACCCTGATGACTCCATGACAAGTGCAGCGGAAAACGTTCCATACCGTGCCAGATTCGTTTAATTTCCTGAAATACATGTGAGTTGAAAAATCAACAATAATGTTGAGCGAGTTCATGTGCAAGTGAGTAAGTAAAACACTTGTAAGTATAAAAGTTTCCTGGTATGTAGCAGTGTAAGAGGACTTGTGATCACCAATGGTTTGCAAGGCCATTAGCATGTTGTGAAATGCAAGTAAGTAGACACAACCCTAGCCGATTTTTGCGTTGGGTACCAAGTCACTCCAGGTCCGTTCTGTTGGTCCTCCGAGAGGTCCGTTCTGTTGGGCCTAGAGCTGGGCTCGCTACACCCAGATAGATCTACCGCTCGAGTCCCTCGGTGTTCTAACTACCCATTCACATGATCTAAACCTCCTTACGTAAATCATACCGTGTATAAAGTACTTGTAAACAAAGTAACATGTATTTCACCCCCGCAGTTAAGAAAACTGAAAACAGTTAGAGAAAAGGGGGACATGAACTCACAGTGAATGCGCGTCTCTACCAAGTGTCTCCAATACAGTAAGCTGTGTAACGACCTACAAGTGCTAATTCTATTAGACGGACGGCCGTGCTTTAGCTTTACAGTTTATGTCTTTGGGAAATAGTTAGACAACTATTTCGTGTTTATGTTCTGTATATATTTGGTAGTTATACTTCTTCCCAAGGATGGGGGATACAATACATGTGCGTAAGTTACGTTTTATCAATCTTGTGGTAATGTAATTACCGGTGTAACTTATATGTTAATGTGGAAGCGTTCGCAAAGTTTTGGAATCATTAACGCTTGTAAATATTATTTTTACCCTAAAATAATATTTATGTATTCTCACAAAATAATCATAAACAGTGTTGTGACAAAATATATTTATCACGTTAACCCTTGTGAAAATCCCACCTCCGAATGTTTAGTAATTAAAGTCATGGCGAAATTTTATGTTTCGAAAATATGTCCAAAAGTAGTTCTAACACTTGTTGTGTAAATAAGCCTAAGTGTTAGGTTTTTAGAAAATTTCGCCAGAGTTTCCTCTGTAACTGGAGGTGGCCACGCTTTCAAGCGTATCATTTTCTTTTAACAAATCAATTCAACAACTTCTTTATTCAATCAAACAATTTCCGACACATCAAACTAGTCGATAAGTATGTAAATCGCATAATCGCATGAACTTGTAGTTTTTTTCCGCATCTATAATGTAAATCCCCTTTATATATGTAGATCTTTATATAAAGTAGCTTTATTCTTGTAAAAACCTCGTGTTTAGAGAAATCCGACTTTACAACTTCTAGTAACAAGTGACAAAGCTAGTCCTTTGTCGGATCTGTTTGTTTCACAAGTGTTTACACACTTGTGGTTTATAAAACCATATTTATTAGTGTAAGATCCTTTCTTTAAAATACATGGTTTCTTAAATGCGTGGTTCTTTGAAAATACCACTTGCAGATACGTAGATCCGCTAGTTTTAAACACCAATGTACAAGTTAAATCTCTTTTACACAAGTAAAATATTCTACACAAGTTCATGTGTCTTGTGTGGTAGAGTTTCGCCTTTTAACCCTTGTGGTAACCCAAAAACGAGCTTATGTGAAGATCCAAGATCTTACAAAGTCGGGTTAAACGGAGATCCGAGCTACCACATCATAGATCGGGTCTAGATAAACACAAATTCCAAATACTACAACTTTTACACAAGTTGTAAGCTATTAACCACCACTTTTATAGTTTTTACTAGACTTTAATGCTTCGAAATGTATGTTAACGATATTTAACCGACAATATTCCTTTTAACCACCTCAGATAAGCTTAAAAACAAGTTTTAAATGTTATACCTCTAGCTCAAGGCTAGGGAAGATCTTTGATGAAAAACGCGTGGATAAAAGCTAACGGTAGAGGTCCTTCGCGTTCCGAGTGCACAAGAGCTCCTAATACGTGACCCGTGAAGCTTGAATGATGATGGAATGTTGAGAGCAAGAACCGAAAGTATGGTGGTGGGTGGTGGGGTGTTCGGCCGAGAGTGGATAGGGAGGGAGAGAGTATGTTGTGGTGAGTGGTGTTTAGTGAAAATTATGGTGTGTAATCTCTAGTATTTATAAGTAAATCAAGTGTTATTACCCAATGGGTTTTATGTCTTCATGATATTAAACAAACCTAGATTATGATAATCCATCTTGTACTTGCATGTTCCCTCCTAGTTACAAAGGGACCGAAATCGGCCATGGGGGGGTCCCTTGGTTCGATTTTAAGTAGTAATTAGGATAATTAGTTTGGTTAAATAGGTTAACTAAGTATTTAACTTAGTTAGTTGTATGTTATGTGTTATGGCGGGTGTTAGGGTAATCAGGGACCCTAACTGGCTCAGAAAAATATAATTAGTGAAAATAGTAATATTTTCATGTTCCGGGTAAAGTCCGGGTGTTCAGTTGGATAGTAATCCGTTAAAGCGTTACAAAAGCTTTAAAGTGTCGTTATTAACATTTTTAGTGACACAATTTGTTTTCCCGACACTTTAGAAAGTGTCTAGTGTTATTCTCTCATGTTCTGGCACTTTACTAGTCAGCTAGAAGCTGGATTAATTATTAAAGTGCTGTGTTTGGTACTTAAAGTACGTTTTTGGCACATCCGAATTAGTGTATCTTATTCCTAGAGACGCGGTACCACAACCCTCATATCCCTACACTCACTATCAGTGTAGCCAAAATATTTGAGGCTCTGAACAGGCCTTAGAGGCAGTGTCTGCCTGATGCTGGTTATATCAGCATGTTTATTGTGTATCCGTTTAGTGCTACTGTGCTTTTTGTGCATCATGTTTGTCACTAGGGTTCAGCATGTAAATAATGTAGTGACAGCAAATAAAGTATGATGCAAGTAAGTGCATGTATCAGTATGCAGGTAGCAGTTTATCAGCTAGTTCAAACAAGCACAGTAATTAAGCAGTAATTAATCATTAATTAAGTTGTACGGATACCTGGTTTAGTGCGGGTTGTCACATTCTCCCCCCGTTAAATAAATTTCGTCCCGAAATTTAAGTTCTGCTCGTAGATGCAGAGTTCTTAGGAAATAAGTGGGGGTATTTCTCTTTCATCCGGTCCTCACGTTCCCAAGTAAATTCAGGACCATGTCTGGCATTCCAACGAACTTTGACGAGTTTGACACTGCTCCGGCGGGTCTTGTTAACTTTCCAGTCTGTGACCTCGACAGGTTCTTCCACGAAGTGGAGCGTGTCGTCAATATGAATCTCGTCGATGGGAATGGCAACGTCAACTTGAGTTGGACTTTTCTTTAAATTGGATACATGAAATGTATCGTGAACACCATTCAGTTCAGCAGGTAGGTCCAACTTGTATGCTACTGTTCCAATTCTTTCCAGAATTCTGAAGGGACCAATGTAGCGCGGATTTAACTTCCCACGCTTTCCAAAGCGTGCCACCCCCTTCCAGGGTGAAACTTTCAATAACACCATTTCTCCAACTTGGAAGTCCACATGCTTCCGGTTTGGATCCGCGTAGGCCTTTTGCCTGTGGCGAGCGGCTTCGATGCGTTTAAGTATTTGCGCAATCTTGTCTGTCGTCTCTTGGACGATCTCGGGACCAGCAAGCTGCCTATCACCTGCGTCAGACCAACATAGTGGTGATCGGCACTTGCGTCCGTACAGGGCCTCAAATGGCGCGACACCAATACTGGTGTGGTAGCTGTTGTTGTACGAAAATTCGACCAAAGGTAAGTGTTTATCCCAGCTACCGCCCAAATCCATAACACATGCCCTCAGCATGTCTTCCAAAGTTTGTATCGTTCGCTCGCTCTGGCCATCAGTTTGCGGATGGAACGCAGTGCTCAGATTCAACTGTGAGCCAAAAGATTCCTGGAAGGATTGCCATATCCTTGACACAAACCTTCCGTCTCTATCAGAGATGATCGAGAGAGGTACTCCATGACGTGCTACGATCTCTCTCATGTATATTTCCGCAAGTTTACTAGTACTGTCTTTCTCCTTGATTGGTAAAAAGTGTGCGGACTTTGTTAGGCGGTCAACTATTACCCAAATCATATCATGGCCTCTTGGCGTTCTTGGCAATTTTGTAACAAAATCCATTGAGATTTGTTCCCATTTCCACTTGGGAATCTCAGGTTGTTGCAGAAGTCCCGAAGGCTTCTGGTATTCCGCCTTGACCTTAGCGCACGTTAAACATTTGCTCACGTAAACAGCAACGTCGCCTTTCATCCTAGGCCACCAATAATAATTTTTGAGATCCTGGTACATCTTATCCGATCCAGGGTGGATAGAGTACCGTGACTTGTGCGCTTCATCGAAAATAACTTCCCTTAATCCACCAAACAGAGGAACCCAAATCCTTTTCTCAAAACATAATGTTCCTTCCTCGTTTGGTACCAAAAGCTTTTCCATTCCACGGAGATATTCTTCCTCAAGGTTTCCCTCCTTGAGAGCTTCCTTTTGTGCAGCACGAATGCGCGAGGAAAGATCGGTTCGTATGATCATTTCCAAAGCTCTAACCCTTATGGGCTTGATTCTTTCTTTACGACTTAGGGCATCGGCGACTACATTCGCCTTCCCTGGATGATACTTTATCTCGCAGTCGTAATCGTTCAACAATTCAACCCATCGTCTTTGCCTCATATTCAACTCCTTCTGGTTGAATATATGCTGTAGGCTTTTGTGATCTGTGAAGATTGTGCACTTCGTACCATACAGGTAGTGTCTCCAGATCTTTAAAGCGAAAACCACTGCGCCAAGCTCTAAATCGTGTGTGGTATAGTTCTTTTCGTGCACTTTCAGTTGGCGTGATGCGTAAGCAATGACCTTTTGGCGTTGCATCAACACACAACCCAATCCTTGACGCGATGCGTCGCAGTATACCACAAAATCGTCAGTACCTTCTGGTAGAGCTAAGATTGGCGCGTTACAAAGCTTATCCTTCAATGTCTGAAACGCTTCATCCTGTTTGATTCCCCAATCAAACTTCTTATCTTTCTGGGTCAGGAGCGTCAACGGTTGAGCGATTTTCGAAAAATCCTCGATGAACCTTCGATAGTAGCCAGCCAAACCCAAGAATTGTCGAATCTCGGTTGGCGTCGTAGGCGTTTCCCAATTCTTGATCGCCTCGATCTTTGTGGGATCAACATGAATTCCATTTCCATTAACCACATGTCCAAGAAATTGGACTTCGCGTAGCCAAAACTCGCACTTAGAGAACTTGGCATACAACTGTTCCTTCTTTAGCAGCTCCAGAATAGCTCTTAGATGCTGTTCGTGCTCGGCTTTTGTCCTTGAATAAATCAAGATGTCGTCGATGAACACAATCACGAACTTGTCCAAGTATGGCTTGCAAACTCTATTCATCAAGTCCATAAATACTGCAGGTGCGTTTGTCAAACCAAATGGCATAACGAGGAACTCGTAGTGTCCATAACGAGTTCGGAAGGCTGTTTTCGGGATACTTTCCTCCTGTATCCTTAATTGATGGTATCCAGATCGAAGATCGATCTTAGAGTAAAAGCTAGAGCCTTGCAGTTGATCAAACAGATCATCAATTCTCGGCAGAGGATACCTGTTCTTGATTGTCAGCTTGTTCAATTCTCTGTAGTCAATACACATGCGGAAACTTCCGTCCTTTTTCTTGACAAACAGGACCGGAGCTCCCCAAGGCGAGAAGCTTGGTCGGATAAAACCCTTATCTAACAACTCTTGAAGTTGTGTCGACAATTCCTGCATCTCAGATGGAGCAAGTCTATAAGGTGCCTTAGCCACAGGCGCGGCGCCTGGAACTAAGTCAATGTGAAACTCCACTTGCCTTTGAGGTGGCAGTCCAGGTAAGTCTTCTGGGAAGACTTCTGGATATTCCCTTACGACAGGGATGTCTTCGATCCTTGGCTCGGCAGCCTTCTTATCCACAATGTGTGCCAGAAAAGCAACACATCCTTTCTGTAAACACTTCCTTGCTTTCAAGCAGCTGATAATCCTTAGCGGTGTGTCACGCTTCTCTCCGTGAACCACAATTGTCTCACCATCATCAGTTGGGATACGAACAACTTTCTCGTGACATACTATTTCAGCCTTGTTTCCGGATAGCCAATCCATTCCTACCACCACGTCGAAGCTTCCCAATTGAACTGGTAGTAGATCCAAAGTAAACTCACGTTCTCCCAATTCTATCACACAGCCTCTGATTACTTCGTTGGCTTCAACTAACTTTCCATTGGCTAATTCGATCGAATAGGGAATGTCTAACTTATTAGCGGCTAACCCAAGCATATTCTTAAATTCTAACGATACGAAGCTATAATCGGCACCAGTATCAAATAAAACGGATGCATAGCGTTGGTTGATAGGGAACGTACCAGTAACAACATTTGGATCCTGGCGTGCTTCCCTAGCTTCGAGTTGGAACACTCTACCACGGGCCTGATTCAACGTTGGGCAATTCTTTTTAAAGTGCCCGATTTCCCCGCAGTTATAGCATCCGAGCCTCTGTCCATTACCACCAGCTTGATCATTCCCCGGATTACGATTCACTGCGCCCGCTTGGTTAGCGTTGTTGCCATGATTTCTGTTACCTCCAAAATTTCCTTGTGGGCGATTCCCATTTCCACCACGGTTATCATTTTTGTTTCCATATCCTCCCTGGCCTCCGCGGCCGGCAGGGACCCAACAAGTATCCTTCGAGTGACCACGTTTCCCACATGCTTCACATGTTTTTAGCCCACATTGACCAGAGTGGTGACGCTGGCAGGCATTACACCTGGGCTGGGTTCCCATATATCCCCTTCCTTTCCTTCCACTGCCAGTCGTACCCTGAGCTGGCGTGTTTGGTGCTCCTCTTTTACCATCACCGCTAACACCTTGTTTGAAGTTCGAAAACTTTCTTTTGTTACTTCCTGACGACTCAACATGAGTCTCTTTCTCCTTTGCCTTAACATCACCAAACTTGTTCAGACGGATGGCCTCTTCTGTGAGAGCCACGCTCAAGTCAATCGCCTCGGTAATCGTCGCAGGCTTTGAAGAGGTTACCATACTTATGATTTGGGGAGCCAAACCCCAAATGAAGCGCTCGATTCGCTTGTATTCAGGTGTAACCATGTAAGGAACCACTTGAGATAAGTCATGAAACCTCTGGACGTATTCTGCAATCTTTGGTCCATCCATCTTTAAGTGCCAAAATTCAGTCTCCAACCTTTGAATTTCTGCGCGTGAACAGTACTTTTTGCGCATCAGTTCTTTCAATTCGGCCCAAGTCAGTGCGTAGGCGGCAGCTTCGCCTAGAGTTTGTACTTGTAGGTTCCACCAGGATAGGGCTCCATCTAGAAACAGCCCTGAAATGTATGTGACTTGCTGATCCTCTGCGCACTTGCTCATGCGTAAAACAGAATCGGTTTTCTCAGCCCAGCGGGTAAAGGCAACTGCACCTCCTGTGCCATCGAAGTTGACCGGTTTGCAGTCCAAGAACTGCTTGTAGGTGCATCCTGCACGTATGTTAAAACATGTGTGTGGCATTAGCATCATCGCTAAAGATGTCCAGCTAGGACATGGTAGGTCCAAATGGCGTGGTATTACCGTGAGGTGGATTGTTATTGCCTTGGTTAACACTTCCGCTCGCTCCTGGCTGAGATGCTGCGTACTGTGCTATGGCAGCTGCAATGACTTGCTGTAGCTCTGCCTCATTAGTAGGCATTGGCATTGGGCGTTTCGGCGGCATCTTCTAAAAGATGTGTTCACATTGGTCAGGCCATAGCGAAAAGTATGTATATAGTAATAGTAATAGCACGTAATATCTCATGTTATCAATACATCACGTATATCAATCATCCACATCTCATACCATAACAATGCAAATAAGTAATCAAGCGAAACAGATATGATGAGAATACTGCGATTGTCATACATCAAGACCACAGAGTAAGTGTATCAGTACATCATAGTGTCATACAATCATCCATCAACTAGGGGCTACATCACCCCTGTCCAAAAATCATAACAAATCAGTGTCAAATACAACATCAAGTACATGTCAACAAAAGTCAAAGTCATAAAGTGGTCTCCAAAATGCTGTGCAATCCAACAATCGCCGTCTTCTCATCCTCGTCTATCTAATCAGTAACTGGTGAGCTCTATGCAGATGGTGGTGGAGGAGGGGGAAAGTGAGTATAAAACAACCGGCGTAACTGGAGCCAGTCCTCCTCCTGGGCTCGCTGAGTACGAATAATGGAAGCAACCTGCTGCTCCAGTGTAAAGAGACGAGCAGCAAAATCTGGGGGTAAAGGTCGAAACGGCTGTAGAGGGGAGGGTGCCTGTCCATGGTACTGACAAGGTGACAACCGAGCTCTCTCGAGCTCCTGTATACGCTGTGTGTGGGACTCATGCTGTGCGACAAAGGACATCAAGACGTCCTCGATAGTGTATCCCCTGTGAAAAGCATGATAGGGGTCAGTGGGTGGCATACCAGAGCCAGGTGCCCAAAGAAATGGCTCGCTAGTGGGGTCGAAAGGTGCCACGTGAAATGGTGCAACAGCGGATGGAACAGGTGACGTCTGAGGCATGAAAGGGATAGGCATCGGTACATGCCCATCAGGGTGTGCTGAAGAACCCTCTCCAGGCCCTGCTGGAGGTACAAACATAGGAACCTGAAATGAAAAGTCAATATGTGGTGCAACAGGAATCTGTGGAGGAAAAGGTGGAACATCCTCATCAGCCGGTATCCAACCGTGCTGTGCGGACTCATCCGGTGGATCCATATGTGCCGCGAACAATGCATGTCCGGGCTCTAGGGGAACGGGATCAAGTAAGGGAGCAACAACGGGGTGAACGGGTGCAAGGTGCTCTATGGGGTGGTCAGCAGGTATAACACCAACGGGTAAAGGAACAACGGGATCAACAGGAACATGATCGCCCTCAATCACAGGAACATCTACAGGGAGATCAGCAACAATAGGCTCAAAAGGGATATCAGCATGTACTAGGTCATGCTCTGGTATAGGGTCTAGAGCGGCTGCCTGCTCAGGAGCAACGGCAGGCTCGAAGTCATCAAAAGCCATCTCAAACTCAAAATCTGGGTCAATAGGATCAAATAGGTCAACAGCGTCTACTGGGTCCTCCATAAACTGATCCATCGGAACATACTCTATGTCACGATCAGGGTCGAATCCTGGGGGAAACATAGGATCGGAATCCCCCTCATCAACATGGTCAAAAGCGAAACTGGGGATAGGGGCAACCGAAGATGCCTGATCAGGCTCCGACTCATGAGAGAAGTGCTGTGCACTCTGGACATGTGAGGGTACAGAAGCCACAGACTCAAAGGAGTCCGCGACTGGGGAGTGAACAGGTGACTCCGCGACAGGAGCATCTGCGATCAATAAGGGATCGGCAGCAGGAAGGGCCTCGCCCTGAGCATCCTCCTCGAAAGGCTCCTCATCAAACATATCGACATCATCCTCCTCATCGTCGATGGGTAAATCGTAAGCTGGGTACGCAGCAAGCGGTATAGGAGCAGGGATCAAAGCAAGTGGTAGATCCCCTGCGATAGGACCATCTGCGAGCTCGCCAGCACCGTCAGGTAGTGCAAAAGGCTGGAAATCGTCCTCATCTGTGCTAGTGAAGTCGGACGTGTAAACCTCGTGCTCCGATGACTCAATGTCGTCTGAAACTATAGGCCTCGGGCCTGTGGTGCCTGAACCACCAGTGCCTGTAGAATCCATGTGTCTGTAACATATACACAAACATGCACAAATAGTCAATCATATAATCAAGTAATCACATAAGTCACCAAGTAAGGTATCACGTAATTCTCCTAGTCTTACTAGCCAATTTCATCCAGTCTACAAGACTGCTCTATCCTTCACCTAAACCAAACCTCGATCCTCCAGACCGATCCTCAGCCCTCCAAGCTGAGCCCTTTCTTCCTAGCCTTGCTAGCCCACTACCTCGGTCACCTAGACCGAGCCTCGATCCTCCAGATCGAACCTATAACAAACCAACGTGCTTAACTACCTCGATCACCTCGGTCCTCCAGACCGATCCTCAGCCCTCCAAGCTGAGCCTATAATTAATAAAATGTGCTCACCATTTGTTTGTAAAAAGTTTTGGATCTGGACTTAAGTGGTATGCAGAAAAATGTTTTCGTGAGAGCCCTAGTGATCATAGTCTAGACTCGAGAAAGAATCCTAGTTCGCTATGATCAGAGCTCTGATACCAAGCTGTCACACCCTGGCTTTGCGGAAGCGTGGTTAATTTTTGGTGTGACTTCTTAATACCATAGCTTAACCATAACAAGCTATATGAATTAAAAACCATGCAAGTCATCCATTAAGTTTTGAAAATCAAACACAATACCATTGTTTTAACATACAACCATAACCTTGTTCAGTAGACATTACAACTTATAACATAACATAAACGTGGTTTAAGGACTGTGTCTTGTCCAGGAAAGAGACACATCCCCTAAACCCTGATGACTCCATGACAAGTGCAGCGGAAAACGTTCCATACCGTGCCAGATTCGTTTAATTTCCTGAAATACATGTGAGTTGAAAAATCAACAATAATGTTGAGCGAGTTCATGTGCAAGTGAGTAAGTAAAACACTTGTAAGTATAAAAGTTTCCTGGTATGTAGCAGTGTAAGAGGACTTGTGATCACCAATGGTTTGCAAGGCCATTAGCATGTTGTGAAATGCAAGTAAGTAGACACAACCCTAGCCGATTTTTGCGTTGGGTACCAAGTCACTCCAGGTCCGTTCTGTTGGTCCTCCAAGAGGTCCGTTCTGTTGGGCCTAGAGCTGGGCTCGCTACACCCAGATAGATCTACCGCTCGAGTCCCTCGGTGTTCTAACTACCCATTCACATGATCTAAACCTCCTTACGTAAATCATACCGTGTATAAAGTACTTGTAAACAAAGTAACATGTATTTCACCCCCGCAGTTAAGAAAACTGAAAACAGTTAGAGAAAAGGGGGACATGAACTCACAGTGAATGCGCGTCTCTACCAAGTGTCTCCAATACAGTAAGCTGTGCAACGACCTACAAGTGCTAATTCTATTAGACGGACGGCCGTGCTTTAGCTTTACAGTTTATGTCTTTGGGAAATAGTTAGACAACTATTTCGTGTTTATGTTCTGTATATATTTGGTAGTTATACTTCTTCCCAAGGATGGGGGATACAATACATGTGCGTAAGTTACGTTTTATCAATCTTGTGGTAATGTAATTACCGGTGTAACTTATATGTTAATGTGGAAGCGTTCGCAAAGTTTTGGAATCATTAACGCTTGTAAATATTATTTTTACCCTAAAATAATATTTATGTATTCTCACAAAATAATCATAAACAGTGTTGTGACAAAATATATTTATCACGTTAACCCTTGTGAAAATCCCACCTCCGAATGTTTAGTAATTAAAGTCATGGCGAAATTTTATGTTTCGAAAATATGTCCAAAAGTAGTTCTAACACTTGTTGTGTAAATAAGCCTAAGTGTTAGGTTTTTAGAAAATTTCGCCAGAGTTTCCTCTGTAACTGGAGGTGGCCACGCTTTCAAGCGTATCATTTTCTTTTAACAAATCAATTCAACAACTTCTTTATTCAATCAAACAATTTCCGACACATCAAACTAGTCGATAAGTATGTAAATCGCATAATCGCATGAACTTGTAGTTTTTTTCCGCATCTATAATGTAAATCCCCTTTATATATGTAGATCTTTATATAAAGTAGCTTTATTCTTGTAAAAACCTCGTGTTTAGAGAAATCCGACTTTACAACTTCTAGTAACAAGTGACAAAGCTAGTCCTTTGTCGGATCTGTTTGTTTCACAAGTGTTTACACACTTGTGGTTTATAAAACCATATTTATTAGTGTAAGATCCTTTCTTTAAAATACATGGTTTCTTAAATGCGTGGTTCTTTGAAAATACCACTTGCAGATACGTAGATCCGCTAGTTTTAAACACCAATGTACAAGTTAAATCTCTTTTACACAAGTAAAATATTCTACACAAGTTCATGTGTCTTGTGTGGTAGAGTTTCGCCTTTTAACCCTTGTGGTAACCCAAAAACGAGCTTATGTGAAGATCCAAGATCTTACAAAGTCGGGTTAAACGGAGATCCGAGCTACCACATCATAGATCGGGTCTAGATAAACACAAATTCCAAATACTACAACTTTTACACAAGTTGTAAGCTATTAACCACCACTTTTATAGTTTTTACTAGACTTTAATGCTTCGAAATGTATGTTAACGATATTTAACCGACAATATTCCTTTTAACCACCTCAGATAAGCTTAAAAACAAGTTTTAAATGTTATACCTCTAGCTCAAGGCTAGGGAAGATCTTTGATGAAAAACGCGTGGATAAAAGCTAACGGTAGAGGTCCTTCGCGTTCCGAGTGCACAAGAGCTCCTAATACGTGACCCGTGAAGCTTGAATGATGATGGAATGTTGAGAGCAAGAACCGAAAGTATGGTGGTGGGTGGTGGGGTGTTCGGCCGAGAGTGGATAGGGAGGGAGAGAGTATGTTGTGGTGAGTGGTGTTTAGTGAAAATTATGGTGTGTAATCTCTAGTATTTATAAGTAAATCAAGTGTTATTACCCAATGGGTTTTATGTCTTCATGATATTAAACAAACCTAGATTACGATAATCCATCTTGTACTTGCATGTTCCCTCCTAGTTACAAAGGGACCGAAATCGGCCATGGGGGGGTCCCTTGGTTCGATTTTAAGTAGTAATTAGGATAATTAGTTTGGTTAAATAGGTTAACTAAGTATTTAACTTAGTTAGTTGTATGTTATGTGTTATGGCGGGTGTTAGGGTAATCAGGGACCCTAACTGGCTCAGAAAAATATAATTAGTGAAAATAGTAATATTTTCATGTTCCGGGTAAAGTCCGGGTGTTCAGTTGGATAGTAATCCGTTAAAGCGTTACAAAAGCTTTAAAGTGTCGTTATTAACATTTTTAGTGACACAATTTGTTTTCCCGACACTTTAGAAAGTGTCTAGTGTTATTCTCTCATGTTCTGGCACTTTACTAGTCAGCTAGAAGCTGGATTAATTATTAAAGTGCTGTGTTTGGTACTTAAAGTACGTTTTTGGCACATCCGAATTAGTGTATCTTATTCCTAGAGACGCGGTACCACAACCCTCATATCCCTACACTCACTATCAGTGTAGCCAAAATATTTGAGGCTCTGAACAGGCCTTAGAGGCAGTGTCTGCCTGATGCTGGTTATATCAGCATGTTTATTGTGTATCCGTTTAGTGCTACTGTGCTTTTTGTGCATCATGTTTGTCACTAGGGTTCAGCATGTAAATAATGTAGTGACAGCAAATAAAGTATGATGCAAGTAAGTGCATGTATCAGTATGCAGGTAGCAGTTTATCAGCTAGTTCAAACAAGCACAGTAATTAAGCAGTAATTAATCATTAATTAAGTTGTACGGATACCTGGTTTAGTGCGGGTTGTCACAAAATGCAGTAGATATTAGGGCTTTTCTTTTCAAAGAAGATGAACAGGGGGTTTCTTATTTGCATAGGGAGAAGGTAAAAGTGAAAAGTGGGTTTTGAAAAGGATAAGACTTCATTGATACCCCACCCCTTTATATACCCGGACCCCCCCTACGAACACTCAATGGACGACGAAGAATGAAGTGGGCCGACGAAGACTCAAGAATTGGCTAACACAGTTAAGCCCAAACCAAGCCCCAACGAAGAATATACCAATCCAGCGAACAATATACCACGAAGAATCATTCTTCGTTGACTAAAAATCATTCTTCGTTGATTGGAGTGATTCTTCGTTGACCTCATATGGTCTTCGTTGACTCTCACACACTTTGATCACCAAACTTATGAAGAATTGATATTCACCAAGTTACACATATTTTAGTCCCCCATTTTATCCACATTTTATGTGTTTTCGACCGTAAAACCGTCATTCGGATACTTAATCAAGTATACTTTTGTTTACAGGCCTAAAACAGTATGCCAGACAAGATGATAATGAAAACGAGGACTTTCCAGACGAAACGTCAAAGCTGCGAACATTCTGTGAAGATTCTGACCTGGGCGATTGGCACGGTCGTGCAATGAGTGGAACAACCGTGCATTTCCGACAATATAGACCAGCCCGGAGATGAACGGTCGTGCGGATGGTTGCACCCCGTGCGGATCCGATGTCCAGCAAAAGCCCGGCAATGCACTGCCCATTCAAGAGTCCGTGCAACAAGAACCCGGAGATGCACGATCGTGCCTCCAATGGAACGGTTGTGCGGCTACAAAATCTGGTCAAGATCTGATGATGTCATACGGTATGGTGAACAGTAACTTCAATAATTCAAAAAGTGAACGGTCGTGCACTTTATTGGCACGATCGTGCGATTACAAAATGTTATAAAAAACATGCAGAAACATTCTGCTCGTGACTCTGGATATTTTGGGAGCAAATCAGGCGATTTTCAGGCTCCGGAGGCGTTAGCTTTCACCCGGATTCAAGCCACATTGTGCCGATTAGCTCCGTTATCTTCCGGATTCTTAATCTAGTGCTTGTTTATGGTTTGGTTTTCTAATCTTTCCATAATTTTGTTAATCTTTCAAGCATTTAGATTAATATTCTATGTATTATTGTAAGCCTTTGGGCAAAAACAACAATCCCTTGCTTAATTATAACCATTAGTATGTTAATTTTGTTTGTAATGACACTTGGAAGTATTTTCTATGTTAATCTTTGATGATTAGTTTGCAACCTTGTTATTGTTGTTGAATTCTTGATTATAAGTAATTATGTTGGATGATTGGTATTTGGTTAGTTGAGATAGTTGAAAAATGAAGCTTAATTAATCTTGTATTAGTAAACTTTAAACTTGGTTAACTAGTTTAGCTTGGTTAAAATGTGTGCACCATAATACCAGAAATGGTTAGTGGTTTAATAAAATGTAATTATTGTTAATCAAGAAAGCTTTCCGTCACGTAAGGACCATAACGGGTTAAATGGTGTTGTTATGAATTCTTGCCATGAATTGTTAACTTAGTTAGTAGTTTAGGCCAAAATTGCTTTCTTGGTGAATTTATGTGCAAGATTTGTGAAATGAAATCGGTTGTGATTTAATCTAGTTTATGCTTGTCTCGGTAGTTGCATTGTGTTTATCGGTGTCATTTCCTTGATTAAGTGAGGCTAGAAAACTCCTAACGGATGACTAACTTATTTTTAAGAGATTTTCATAGACATTTATCAATTGCACGTTAAAGAACAATTTTAGGTGGTTAAAGTGTGTTTATCGTTTTAGCTTTCCGAATGATTGTCATGTTAGGATTCCCGAAAGGGATACTAATTGTCTTGAAAATGGAGAATTGATCGAATGTTTCTAGTGCCAAAACCGACTTAGTTGATATGCTTTGGTTGTGTATTAAGCAAGGCTATTTATCTATTTTCATATTTGAAATCTATTATGTTTTTATAGTATTTGTTTATGCTTATTTTAGTGTTTAGAAAATCAAACAACTTATCTTTCTTCCGTTAATTTAGTGACAAAGATCTAGTATTATTCCTCCGCCCATTTCCTTGGATCGATACTTGGTTCTTACCGATACTTTACTACATATATGACGGGGTACACTTGCCTCTTTCGTGTGTGTTTTGATGTTGAAGTATAAATCACTTTTATAAATTTAAAACCGAATCGTGTGTAATTTCATTATAAAAAAAAGTATATACGCGCACACGTCTAGTTTTTGGCGCCGTTGCCGGGGAAATGGCGAGCTTTAGGAACGACCCGAGTCATTATTTTTACCGGTGTATATACTTGTTAATATTTGTGAATATTTTCTTGATTATTTATTTGTTAATATTTCTTGTTTTTAATTCAATTTATTCATTTTCAAGATTATTTTGTACACTTGTAAATTTTTGTTTGGTTTATTTGTTCGAATCCGGATTTATTTATTCATTTATTCTTTGAGTTTTCGGCTCCGAAAAATCATTTTTACACTAGCCGATTCGATTATTTAATTCGTTATGATTTTTATAAAAATTCGGGCCCATTTATGAATTGTTATAAAATTTCCAGCCCATGTTTATAAATATTCTGTTTCTTTTCAGCAAAAAAAAAACCAGCATTATTATATTAATAAAATATTCATTGTGTCAATTTTTCGTTTGTAGGTTGATGTCCTCAACCCCCGCTCCCGATCCTGTTGAGCCTTCAGACGAACCCGAGAGTGATCTGAGGAGACGTCTTCGTGCGAGATCTCGTGCGGTTGGGCTGCTTGCTCGCAGCTGGTGAGCCGGAGCCGGTGGTACCCGCTGAAGCCGAGGGCTCAGGGGCAGCAGGAAACAGAATCATGGCGGACGATGAGCGACCTTTGAATGAGACGAATCAGCCCGGAAGAGCAGGCTTGGAGCCCAGTATTATTAGACCTACTATTGATGCACCTGTTTTTGAAATTAAATCTAGTATTATTAACATGGTGCAGAATTCGGTGCAGTTTGACGGGCGTGAGCATGAGGATCCCGGACGACATATAGCGGCTTTTCTCGAAGTTTGTTCCACGTTCAAGATTAGGGATGTTTCAGAGGATGCTGTTCGGTTGAGGTTGTTTCCATTCTCGTTGCGGGATAAAGCCAGAGCTTGACTTATGTCACTTCCAGCTGGGTCCATCAGGACCTGGAATGAGCTGGCGGAGCTATTTATGCAAAAATATTTCCCACCCGAGAAAACAACTAAGCTAAGAAACCGGATTGTGACCTTTCACCATGACGAGGGAGAGTCGTTGCACGCAGCCTGGGAGCGATTTAAGGATCTGTTACTTGATTTTCAACATCATGGCTTCTCCAAAAGACAGCTGGTCTTGACGTTTTATCAAGGGCTTAGTTACAACACGCAGGAGAGATTAGACGTGAATGCAGGAGGCGATCTAGGAACGAAGACGCCGAATGAAGCGTATGATATCATTGAAAAAGCTGCGATGAAGTCTAGCTCACGTCGGGAAAGAGATAGAGGCCGGGCAACGTCATCATCAGCACCTCGCCCAGGAGTTCACGCTGTGGACGACTACACGGCCATTACTGCACAAATCTCGTCTCTTGCAGCAAAATTCGATAAGTCCCAGATAGTCGCGCAAGCTGGTTCAGGATGTGACCAATGTGGAGTGTCACACGAGCCTGGTGCATGCTTTCAGGGAGTCGTGTATGAGGGCCACGAAGAAGTGTATTTTGTGAGTAATCAGGCGAGGCCACATAACAACCCGTACAGCAATACCTATAATCCCGAATGGAGAAATCACCCAAATTTTGGGTGGCGAGCGAATACGGGTAATCAAAACCCATTGGGATTTACTCAGCGCGCTCCAGCGCCACAGCAGGGTCAGTAGTTCTAGCCATACAACCAACCTTACCAGCAGCGTCCATACTCATATCAGAATCAGGGCACTGGAAGTAGTTCCTAGCAGCAGGCCCCTCAGTCTAGTTCCAAGCTGGAGGATATGATGGCTCAGCTTCTTACTAGCTCCTCTAGTGCGAATCAGTTGGCTGAAAAATGCTACCAACAGAGCGAGGATCGTTTTCTGTCCCATGAGGGAGAAATGAGGAGTCACAAAGCCTCGATTCAGAATATCGAGAATCAGGTTGGTCAGCTGGCTAAAATGATGTCTGAAAGACTCCCAGGTGGTCTTCCGGGAAATACTGAGACAAACCCGCGCGGGCACGGGCATGTGAATGCTGTCATGACCAGGAGTGGAAAGACTACCGGACCCGACATATCGGACTCATCACCGATCACTGGAGCGGTCCCGACTGACACACCGGACGAGATGCAAGCCAGGCTACGCCCAACAAGTACAGCACAAGTCCAGGAGCCAGTCAAAGATTACACTCCTCCAGTACCTTATCCAGGCAGGCTGAAGAAACAGAAGAACGAAGAACAATACGGTAAGTTCCTTGAGTTGTTTAAGCAACTACACATTAATATACTGTTTGTTGAAGCCTTGGCCCAGATGCCAAAGTATGCGAAATTCCTAAAGGACATCCTCTCGAATAAACAGAAGCTCGAGGATATATCATGTGTGGTGATGAATGAAACTTGTTCTGCCGTTCTACAAAACCGTCTGCCCACGAAAATGGGAGATCCGGGTAGTTTTACGCTCCCGTGTTTGATTGGAAACATGTCTGTTAGCCATGCATTGGCTGACTTGGGAGCGAGTATCAACCTTAAGCCATATAAGGTTTTTACTAAACTGGGTCTGGGTGAGCCGTCACCCACTAGAATGAGCATTCGGTTGGCAGATCATTCAATCAAGTATCCGCGTGGATTTGTTGAAAACATGCTTGTTAAAATTGATAAATTTGTTTTCCCCGTGGATTTTGTTATTCTTGACATGGACGAAGATTCAAGAGTGCCTTTGATACTTGGACGCCCATTCCTCAATACTGCGAGGACGATTGTTGATGTGGCAGCTGGCCAAATCACGCTCCGAGTAAATGACGAGCACGTGACATTTGATATCAAAAGATCAATGCAGAATCCACAAAGTCACGATGACATGCTTTATTATGTCGACATTGTCGATGCATGTGTGTGCTCTCATTTTCAAGGCACCATTGACGAGATTGATTCGGAAACACGTCTGTCGTGTGGGGACCTGTTTGGCATTACGCATGAGGGCCACGATTTCGAGCAGCCAGTCTATCAGATTGGTGACGATGGTTCCCAGAGTCCGGAGAGGTTTCTTGAAATTGGCCATGTAGAAGAAGAGAGAGCAAAACCTTCGGTTAAAGATCCGCCGTCTTTGGAGTTGAAAGAACTCCCGCCACATCTCGAGTATGCATTTCTGGACGAGGAGCGTCGCTTACCGGTCATAATTTCGGCATCATTGGAAAAGGATGAGAAGAATCAGCTTCTCGAGGTTCTGAAACTTCCTAAGAGAGCCATTGCATGGAAAATCATGGATATCAAGGGCATCAATCCTTCTTTTTGTACTCACAAGATTCTGATGGAAGACGAGTACAAACCCTGTGCACAGCATCAGAGGTGTTTAAATCTGAATATCCAAGATGTGGTGAAGAAAGAAGTGATTAAGTTGTTGGATGCTGGGTTGATTTATCCTATTTCTGACTCTGTGTGGGTGAGTCCAGTGCAGGTAGTACCCAAGAAAGGTGGTATTACTGTAGTCTCAAATGATAGGAATGAGCTAATTCCTACCCGTACCATCACTGGGTGGCGAGTTTGCATTGATTACCGCAAACTCAACGATGCTACTCGTAAGGATCACTTCCCGCTTCCATTCATCGATCAGATGTTGGAGCGTCTTTCAGGGAAGTTGTATTACTGTTTCTTGGATGGGTTCTCTGGGTACTTCCAAATTCCTATTGCTCCTGAGGACCAGGAGAAGACTACCTTTACCTGCCCCTTCGGCACATTCGCCTACCGGCGGATGCCTTTTGGGTTGTGTAATGCACTGGCGACCTTCCAGAGATGCATGGTTGCAATTTTTCATGATATGATCGAGGATTCTATGGAGGTTTTCATGGATGACCTTTCGGTATTTGGGGATTCCTTCGATCATTGTTTGGAAAATTTGAAGAAGATGTTGAAGAGGTGCGAGGAGACTAATCTGGTCCTAAACTGGGAAAAGTGCCACTTCATGGTGAAGGAGGGCATAGTTATGGGACATAAGATTTCTCGTGTTGGTATGGAGGTCGATCCAGCTAAAGTTGACGTTATTTCACGACTTCCGCCTCCCACCTCTGTGAGAGCGATACGGAGCTTTCTTGGTCATGCGGGGTTCTATAGGCGATTCATCAAGGATTTCTCAAAAATCGCTAGACCCATGTCCCGTCTGTTGGAGAAAGACGCTCCGTTCATATTTGGAGATGATTGCTTGAGAGCCTTTGACCTTCTCAAGCAAAAGTTGATTGAGGCCCCTATTTTAGTTGCACCTGACTGGAGTCTGCCATTTGAAATTATGTGCGACGTGAGTGATTACGCTATAGGGGCCGTTTTAGGACAGAAGAAAGAAAAGCACTTTCACCCGATCTATTATGCGAGCAAGACTCTTCATGACGCTCAGGAGAACTACACCACGACTGAAAAGAGCTCTTGGCAGTTGTTTTCGCATTTGACAAATTTAGATCGTATTTGGTGCTTTCAAAAACAGTTGTGTATACTGATCACGCAGCCCTCAGATATCTCTTCAGCAAACAGGATGCAAAACCGCGTCTAATCAGATGGATCTTGTTGCTGCAGGAGTTTGATATTGAAATTCAAGATAAAAAGGGTGCGTTGAATGTAGCGGTTGACCATCTATCTCGGTTGGAGCATGGAGACATCAAGGACACGCGTTGGGATTCAATCAATGACAATTTCCCACATGAGTCGTTGATGGGTGTTGAGATATGCGATGTGTCACCTTGGTTCGCCGACTTTGCGAACTATCTTGCCTGCGGGATTCTGATTAAAGGGTTGACTCATCAACAAAAGAGGAAATTCTTTTCAGATGTCAAGCACTACATTTGGGACGATCCTTTCTTATTTAGGGTTGGTGCTGATCAGGTGATCAGAAGATACGTTTCAGGGAAGGAGGCGACCGACATTCTGCGCCATTGTCACGAGGGACCTACCGGAGGCCACCATGGAGCCAATTTCACCGCCAAGAAGGTGCTGGATTCCGGGTTTTATTGGCCTACTATTTTTTGTGACACGCAGAGTTGGGTAAAAGCGTGCGATGCCTGTCAGAGGGCGACAAATATATCGGCACGTGATGAAATGCCTCAGAACTGGATACAAGTTTGTGAAGTCTTCGACATTTGCGGGATAGACTTCATGGGACCATTTCCCCCCTCACGAGGAAAAAAGTACATCCTGGTCGCGGTTGACTATGTATCAAAGTGGGCGGAGGCACAGGCCTTACCCACCAATGACGCCAGGGTGGTCGTGAGATTTTTGAAAAGTTTGTTCGCCCGGTTTGGCGCACCGAAGGCGCTTATCAGTGACAGAGGGACTCACTTCTGCAATACCCAGCTTGAAAAAGCTTTGTCCCGCTACGGTGTGCATCACCGTTTATCCACGCCCTATCATCCACAAACGAGCGGGCAGGTGGAAGTCACAAACCGAGGACTAAAGCGAATTCTTGAGCGGTCTGTAGGTGCAAACCGTAAGGAGTGGTCGGACAAACTCGACGAGGCGTTGTGGGCTTTCCATACAGCTTACAAAACCCCTATTGGGACTACTCCCTTTAGGCTTGTATACGGAAAAGCGTGCCATTTACCGGTAGAGTTAGAGCATAAAGCGATGTGGGCTCTAAAAACCGCAAATTTGGACTTAAAAACCGGAGGTGAAGCCCGGTTTCTCCAGATTCATGAATTGGAGGAGATACGACAACACGCTTATGAGAGCTCTGTCCTCTACAAAGAGCGCACAAAGAGATTACACGATAAACGCTTGAAGGACCACAAAGAATTCCAAGCGGGAGATCTTGTTCTTCTCTACAACTCACGATTGCGCTTATTTCCAGGAAAACTTCATTCACGTTGGACAGGACCATACACAGTAAAAGAGGTATTTCCTTATGGGACTGTTGCAATAGAGAACGCGGACGGCGTTATATTCAAGGTGAATGGTCACCGTTTGAAGCTGTACGTTGCCGGGCCGATCGAATCGGCGGTGGAGATTATCGAGCTCCACGCCCCACACACATCATAAGTGTGGGGAGGAGAGTCTACGCTACTGACTCGCGGATTAAAAATGTAGCAAGAGCGTCTTTGGCGCTTTAGGCGTAAAATCGTCCTTCTTTGTGTTTTTGTAGTTTTAGCGTAATTTAGGTGTGTTTGGTAGTTTCCGTTAGTTTGTACAATTTTTAAACGTGCCGAGCATTCTGCATTCTGCAGAAAAAACTGATCTGCAGATGTGGCACCCCCGTGCCTCCTATCGCACGCCCGTGCGAATCCGGGATGGCCGGCACCTCGAGTCGCACCCCCGGTGCAGTTCCGAGATCAGCGTGCCAGGGTTAAACTTTGTCGGTGATGCACGACCGTGCGAGCTGTCGCACGCCCGTGCGAATGGCTAAGGGCAGTTTGGTCATTTGGCAGTATACATACTCCCATCTGCAGCCCCCATTCACAATTCGCGAAAACCCTATCCGCACCAGCCGTTCCAGAACGATTTTGCCTCAAATCGCACGATTCTTTCGCATGGTTTCACGGATCCTTTCGCACGGTATGTTCTTTCTTGTCGATTTCCTGTTTCATCTTCGTTCTAGGTTAGATTCGTTTGATTCTTTAAGGCTTTTTAGGGTTCCCTTAAAAAACACAAGCGAAACCCTAACCCTTGCAAGATTGTTATGTTTCGTGAACACCCGGTCGGATTTCTAGCCCCTGTTTGCCAAAAATTTGATAATTTTTTGAAAAATCTGGCTGTTCAAAGTTCAGAGGTTCGGATTCTGCAGAAAAGTAGTCGCACGGACGTTCCTCGTGTGGAACGGTCGTGCATTTTCGGATGTTCACGATGAATTGTTGTGGTCTCGACGTTGCACGGTTGTGCCATTGGTTACACACCGTGCAGTGCCGACAAACACCGACCACCCATGCTGAATATCGGTGACGCACGACCGTGCGTCTGGTCGCACGTCCGTGCGACATGCCCAGATCAGCGAGACAGAACCTTCATAACTATGTGTTCTGCTGTTCCGAATAAAATTTACTCTGTTTCTCCTGTTTTAACTATCTTCCCTCATGCAGATGGATCATCCCTTCTTACAGTTTGACCCCAATAACGAGAAAGAAAGTCTTTGCATCCCAAAATGTAACGCTTTATGGAATAGATGAGGGCAGTTTGGCATCCCCCGGAGGCTAGATTGGGATGTTATGAGAGATTTAAATCAGCGCGAGCGACTAGAGAACATGTTAACTATTCCGCTTTCGCGTTTGGTCGCCATCGACTGCCCCATCTATCATGAGCTAACGATAGAATTCTTCGCCACCTATTCATACAACAAGCCAAGAGCGTATAAAATTCCAAACTTCTGCTACAAGGAAAGGATAACTTTCAGATTGGACGGACGCTGGCATAATTGGTCTGTGGGAAGATTGGGTCGAAGACTTGGAATCTACACGAATGCGGATATGGATTCCGAGTTCTTTACAGATGTGTTTACCTTCCTAAGTGACGAAGCACGGGGCGAGTTTTGGGCTTAAATCGCAGTTGGTGACCCATACGATCCTAGGATGTCAAAAGCTTCATGATTGAGAGACCCTTTGTATAGAGTCATGCATCATATATTCAGCCATACCATATGCGGGCGCATGGACAGTTTGGGGAACTGTCCAACACCGGATCTGATATTTCTTTATGCGCTAGTTGAGGGGGTACACATCAACCTAGCTGCGAGGATGGCGGAGTATTTTGTGAATAGCTCAGGGAGAACGCCCAGCAGTCAAATTCATGGCGGTCAGTATGTGACCGAGATCGCCTACAACTTAGGGTTAATGACTGATGAGGTACTTCAGGGTCTCACTTTGGTGACCGAGGGTTTATATGTTGATATTCGGTAGTTGAAAGCCATAGGGCTTATTGCTGAGACGGATCGCGAGGATCGATTGAAGGGTTTGAACAATGAGGTCTGGGACCCATTGCCTCCGGCAGAGGAGGAGGATGAGGATGAGGAGATGGGAGAGCAGGAGCAGCACGAGCAGCATGAGCCACAGACACCACCACATTCACCACAACATCACGGATACCACCAGCACCAGGATTGGCCTGAGGGCATCCCGTCTTATCCTGATCTCTACCAGCAGTTTCAGCAGATGCAGGTGAGTCAAGAGCATCAGCGCACCAGTTTAGAGCAGTTGTATACCAGTCAGGAGCAGCTGCGAGTTGGTCAGGATCAGCTCAGGGCAAACCAGGACTTTATGCGCCAGGAGGTGCAAGCTGGGTTCTCATATCTTTTCGGGGGTCTGCACAATGCCTTTCCTGATTACTTTTAGACGCCCCCACATTTCCCATTCAGGAACCCACCCGGTTATGGAGACGTAGGCCCATCTTGCACGGGAGGAGATGCTGGTGATGACGACGAGGAGTAGGTGGAGTTGTTTGTTGGTGGCTTTGTTATTTCAGTAGTTTGTTTTTCGGGTGTTCATTTTGGTTACTATTTCAAACACCCCCGGATATGTACTTTATATTTCTGACACTTTCATATGTTTGCTTTATTTCATGTTGGGATATTTAGTACTTTTATTTATGTAAATTATGGTTTATTTGCGTTTATATTGTTTATGTTCTGTTTTGCTGTACCTTGTGACATACTTGCAGATTTTGGCTATCAAGTCTTGGACCGGAGCACATCAGAGATACAGCTTTGAAGTCTCGTTGCATCAAAAATCATCTTCAGGGGAGTATTATTCTCCTTTATCTCTATATTTCGGGTTTCGCATTGGGGACAATGCGAAGTTCAAGTGTGGGGAGGGGTTTAACTTGTTAACTTTGTTTGTCCTAAAAAAAATTAGAAAAATCATTCAAAAATATCAGTATTTTGTATATATTTTAGTAAATAAACCGGTTGGTTGTGTTTTAGAAAGCTTCGGACATGATAAAAACTCGACAAGCAAAATAATTTTTGAAAAAGAAAACCGGAAAGCGTGACAAACAAAGGAGGACTTGCATGAGAATTTTCACACTTTTACCTATTCCTTCCGATTATGTGAGCATATTTGAGCCGTAAAATTGTTATATGATTGTTCATTTCGGAGTAGGAGTGAGCCGGATGTCATGTATAATTTAGAACTTGTCACTAGCATGCTTGTTAAGACCATAAACTTGCGGAATTGTGTAGAAGTGATAGAGGCGCTTAGTAAACCCCTTTGTTGTAGCCTTGTTCTTTGTGGTGTGTTTCCCCTAAACCTTACATTACCCTTTAGGATTAACCACGTTGAGCCTTTCCCGTGTTTCCCTTTGTTTACCCAACAAAATCACCCACTTAGCCAAATTTAGCCTTTTTATTTTTAAAACCTTTAGTGTTAAAACTCGGCCAAAAGCATCGTTTAACTAGCACTTGTTATAGTTTATTGTTTATTGTACATTTTATATGTTTAAAAAAACAGAAAATAAAACACCCTAAAATAGGGTGAAGTCGACAAAAATCGAGCAATTTTGAATGTTAAAATGTTGAAATTTCGTTGATGAGCTCGATTTCGCAAAAGTCACCTTTTTGAGGCGTTAGTATGTATAGTTGTATTGTTTTATGCTTGTTAAACGCTATTACCGAGTTTTAACCGTTTCGCCACTTTAAATATCCCTTTCCATACCCTTCGCCCAAGCCTAACGTTACACCCCGTAAAGACCTCTTGATTTACACTTTTTCGCATGTTAGTTGGTGGAGACGAGATCTTATGACAAGCTTATGATATTACACGTTTCATTGACATGGCATTGAGTGTTTGCACATACACATTTTATGTATGTTTCACAAATAAAGCCGAGTGTATGTGAACATCGTGAGTTGTGTGAAGATTAGCATGTTAAGTCAATTGAAAGTGAAGTCACGACTTTTTGGTTATCTATACATATTTGCATATGCTTGTTTGGTTTGATTCAATCGATGTTGTCTTTTGAAAAATCGGCTAACCGTTTGTAGTTGTTTTAGCAGATAGTTTGTAAATTCTTGTTCTTGTTAGATTATTTCTTTTACTGCATTTTAGTTTAGCTTGCTTGAGGACAAGCAAGGTTCAAGGGTGGGGAGATTTGATATTCACCAAGTTACACATATTTTAGTCCCCCATTTTATCCCCATTTTATGCGTTTTCGGCCGTAAAACCGTCATTCGGATACTTAATCAAGTATACTTTTGTTTACAGGCTTAAAATAGCATGCCAGACAAGATGATAGTGAAAATGAGGACTTTTTGGACGAAACGTCAAAGCTGCGAACATTCTGTGAAGATTCTGACCTGGGCGATTGGCACGGTCGTGCAATGAGTGGAACGACCGTGCATTTCCGACAATATAGACCAGCCCGGAAGTGAACGACGGTGCGATCCGGAGTGCAAGCAAATCCCGGAGATGAACGGTCGTGCGGATGGTTGCACCCCGTGCGGATCCGATGTCCAGCAAAAGCCCGGCAATGCACTGCCCGTTCAAGAGTCCGTGCAACAAGAACCCGGAGATGCACGATCGTGCCTCCAATGGAACGGTCGTGCGGCTACGAAATCTGGTCAAGATCTGATGATGTCATGCGGTATGGTGAACAGTAACTTCAATAATTCAAAAAGTGAATGGTCGTGCACTTTATTGGCACGACCGTGCGATTACAAAATGTTATAAAAAACATGCAGAAACATTCTGCTCGTGACTCTGGATATTTTGGGAGCAATTCAGGCAATTTTCAGGCTCCAGAGGCGTTAGCTTTCACCCGGATTCAAGCCACATTATGCCGATTAGCTCCGTTATCTTCCGGATTCTTAATCTAGTGCTTGTTTATGGTTTGGTTTTCTAATCTTTCCATAATTTTGTTAATCTTTCAAGCATTTAGATTAATGTTCTATGTATTATTGTAAGCCTTTGGGCAAAAACAACAATCCCTTGCTTAATTATAACCATTAGTATGTTAATTTTGTTTGTAATGACACTTGGAAGTATTTTCTATGTTAATCTTTGATGATTAGTTTGCAACCTTGTTATTGTTGTTGAATTCTTGATTATAATTAATTATGTTGAAGTATAAATCACTTTTATAAATTTAAAACCGAATCGTGTGTAACTTCATTATAAAAATATGTATATACGCGCACACGTCAAGAATTCATGAACAGATTAAAACATATTTTGTTTTCAAGTTTACCAGATTTGTAAAATGGTTTTTATTACATTGTTACATTAAGACGAGTTGTTTGGACTTTATCCTCGTAGAAAACATTCGAGTGACAACTTTGGCTAATAAAGAAAAATGAATTTTAAACAAAAATGAAAAACCTAAAGACTAAATGCAAAAATGTAAACTAAAACAAACTTCAACACATGAAATACCTATAGACTAAATTACCATCTTTTTCGAGTTTCAAGGTAAGAGAATCATACCAGCTTACGGTCTTGTCAAACACAGATTTTGTTTCTTGTAAAAATTACGATAAGCATCCTACCACAATTATCGGTATTGTTGTCCACATAAGCTCAGCTTATCAGATGTAATCACGATTAGGAGATACGCTTTAATGTATGATTTATACTACTCGCCGGTGTTCATCCACTCACGACACATTCTCGTATCAAGACATGCACGAGAATTCATCTTACCGGTGAGTATACTGTTTATCATCTGTTTTCAATGTATAGATTATGAGATACTCACTTATTCTTGATTGAAAATAGACCCTATGTGATTAAATCACTTATTGATGAGGAACTTGATTTTTAGATGCATGCAGGGTACAGGAGCAAGTCTGTGAATAGGTTATTACCATCGTACAGACAAAGAGACGAACTTGACTCCCGGATAAATGTGATATTTTATCACTTATTCATTTTGGACATGTGATTGTTTATCACTTATTGAGGTCGTATGCAATATTTACACGTATGTATGGTATCATGGAAGCTCTTGACTTGCGTCCCCGTTATTTTTCGGTAAAAGATTCAACCATGATACCCAGAAGATAACTCAGCATAAAGACCGCGTATCTCAGTACCTCGGCATACTATCAAATGAAATTTTGGTACCAAGACAATATGCCAATGAATGGTTCCCACCTGGCTTGCAGTTCGTTATGTTTATATCAACCTGCACGTTTTAATCTGCTTGTGAGCCTACCGATACATCATTAGTAGAGCTGCTTATCATTTTTCATTTGGCATTTTTAACCGTATTTGACCGACCACTGGTGTATCATCATCTTATCTTATCTTTCCAAGAAACTCATTTTTGATTTTTTGATTTTTTAATGTTTTTGTATTTTTGAAATTTTTCAATGTTTTTGGATTTTTCTGAATTTCTCCCCCTTAAATGCAGAAAATAAATAACTAAAAGACATATTTTTGGATTTTTGCAAATTTTCTGATGTTTTTGTATTTTCTTAAATTTTGTCCCCCTAAAATGCAAAAAGAAAATAAATTGAAAATCTTTTTGTATTTTTTAGGAAAATATTTACAAAAATGATTTGCCGAAGATGATTTACTCGGGTTTCACCTTGATGCCATTGACCAAAAGAAGATAATCAAAACGTGATTTATTAAAAGCTTTTGTAAACAGGTCGGCACGTTGGTGATCCGTGTGGATTTTCACAACATCGATGAGTTTCTTTTCATAACAATCTCGTATGAAATGATACTTAATCTCGATGTGTTTGGTCTTAGAGTGCTGTATAGGATTACGAGTGATCTATAAAGCAGCTTCATTATCAACATAAATAGGAGTAGTTAGGAACTCAAAACCTTAGTCGCGCATTTGCTGTTGGATCCATAAAACCTGGGAGCAGCAACTAGAAGCCGAAATCTACTCAGCCTCGCATGTTGAAGTCGCCACACAGGTCTACTTTTTACATTGCCACGTGACTAGACGATTCCCCAAAAACTAACATCTCGCTGATGTTGACTTTGCATCAATCTTGCAGCCGCCATGATCAGAATCACTGAATGCAATCAAATCAAAGTTATTATCCTTAGGATACTAAAGACCGGTGTCTGGGCAACCCTTCAGATAACGAAAAATCCTTTAATAGCCATCATATGAGAAACCTTCAGATTGGACTGGTAACAAGCAAGAAGACACGTTGGATACATAATATCGGGCCTTGAAGCGGTAAGATACATGAGAGATCCGATCATAACACGATAGAGAGATGGTTCCACATGTTCACCCGTTCCATCAGGAGTAATCCCATGATTTTGAGCCAGAGGAGTTCCCGCAGGCTTCGAATCTTCCATCTGAAATCGTTTCAAGATATCCCCAACATACTTGGTTTGATGAATGAAGATTCCTTTCTCAGATTGATGAACCTGCAAACCCAAAAAGAAATTCATTTCTCCCATTGCGCTCATCTCGAACTTCTCTTGCATCACCCGCTCGAATTCCTTGCACATTTCATCATTTGTAGACCCGAAAATGATGTCATCCACATACACTTGAACCAGCAACAAATCCTCGTTTCTTTCCTTGATGAAGAGAGTACAGTCGATCAAACCACGTCGAAAGCCATTCTGCAACAAATAGGGTGACAAAGTTTCGTACCAAGCCCTTGGAGCTTGATGAAGACCATAAAGTGCCTTGTTCAGAAGCCAAACTCTATCAGGATGGATCGAATCTTCAAAACCAGGCGGTTGCTCAACATATACCTCTTCTTCGACCACACCATGAAGAAACACACTCTTCACATCCATTTGATAAACTGTAAACTTCTTGAAGGACGCATAAGCCAAGAAAATCCTTATCGCCTCAAGACGTGCCACTGGTGCATAAACTTCATTATAATCAATACCTTCTATCTAATTAAAGCCCTGGACAACCAATCTTGCTTTGTTTCTCACAACAACACCTCAATCATCCCTTTTGCACTTATAAACCCATCGAGTACCAATCTTCTTGTAGTTCGGGGGCCTGTCAACCAATTTTCACACGCCCAATTTCTGAAACTGCTGAAGTTCCTCTTGCATTGCTTCTACCCGTGAATCGTCTTTCATCGCCTCTTTCCATGATTTTGGCTCAACTTGACAAACATAGCAGGCGAAAGACCAGTCATTTTGTTCCCTGGATTCTCTAATTGCCGAATACAACCCAGCATTCTGGTTGTTTCGAAGCTGATTACGTGTCTGCACACCACTTTGGACATCTCCAATGAGGATGAGTATCATGAATTCGAGTTTCAGGAACATCAGGGACTCGAGCATTAATACCCAAATTGTTGATGTTCAAATCAACCACCAAATCAATGCCTGGAGATGCGGTAGATGTGGATGCATTTCCTTCAACATTATCTTGATTCTGTACCTGAGAAGTTGCTTCAGAAACACCTTGAACAGGAGCATGAACAGGACCAGAAGTTGCTTCATTTGCATCATGAAACTCCTCATCTTTCGACGAAACATTATAATCAATTTCATCTTCAAATTCCTCATTTTGAACAACATTATTAACTGAAATTGACTCTTGTTGGTTAACAATGATCGGTCGCACTAATGATGAGTCAACTGCAGTGTCCCTTTCAAGTAACATATATGCTGCTGCAGACACATCATCAAAAGTTGGCAGATTAAAGGAATGAAACTGTCCATCACAATCAAACATCCAAGGAGCACCCGGAGCTCTCACACATTCGGTGTACCTTTGAACCCTAACTTCACCCCATTCCTCAATCTTTTTAGTTGTCAGATTCCACACCCTGAAATTTGGAGTAACATACCCAAGAAAGAAACAATCTATAGCCTTCGGACCAAACTTGCCATGTGGATCTATCATAGTGCATGGAGCGCCAAACGGTTCTAAGTACGACACATCCGGTTTCCTTTTGTGCAACAATTCGAAACATGTTTTCCCATGCCTTTTAACAGTAAGAAGTCTGTTCAAAGTATAACATGCAGTAGCCACAGCCTCCCCCCAAAATTGAACAGGAAGCTCCGACTCAACTAACATAGTTCTTGCCGTCTTGATAAGCGTTCCATTCTTCCTCTCAGCGACACCATTTTGTTGAGGATTATATCGAGAACTGTATTCATGCAGAATTCCATTAGAAGTACAGAACTCGTCTATCACTTGATTCTTGAACTCTGTGCCATTGTCACTTCTGATTCGCTTTACCCTCAAAGTGTACAAGTTTTCAAGTAAAGTGAGAAGATTTTTAAGGATCCCCGGAGTCTCACTCTTGTGTTCCATCATTGACACCCATGAGAATCTTGAATAGTCATCAGTAACGATCAAACAATAAGCATGTCCAAACGTAGTCTTGTGCTTCATAGGTCCAAAGAGGTCCATATGAAGGCATTCAAGATGCATGTTGATGGTGTTGACTTTCTTGATCGGATGGGACTTCTTCGCTTGTTTTCCTTTTTGGCACGATACACAGACGTCTTGTAAATGAAAACTCTTGACTGGAACACCATTCACAAGATTATTTCCCACCAGATGGTTTATTTTCCTCAAGTTAATATGACCCATACGTCTGTGCCAAGATATGGACTCCTTTTCAGTGGCCTTTGAGACAAAACATGTAACTTGTGCAGACGTGGTAATCGCTTGGCTCATGTCAAGAATATACAAATCATTAATTCTTGGAGCCGTCAACAGAATCCATTCTTTGGGAATTTTGAAACCGGGTTTCAGCACATAACAACCGGTATCATCAAAATGAACCGTGAACTTCTTGTCATAGATTTGCGAAACACTAAGAAGATTGTGACCAATTTATCGCACATAATTGATCTTGTCAAAACTAACAACACCATTTGAAATCATTTCTTCTCTAGTGATATAACCACCTTTATCACCCACAAAGGCAACATAACCTCCCCTAATGCTTTTCACATCGTACAGGAGCCTTAAGTCACCTGTCATGTGCCGGGATGCCCCACTATCAACAATCCAAAGACTACTGATAGTTTCTCCTGAAACACCCTGCACAATACACTACACGATCAGTTTGAGATAAGGACCCAAGCCTTAGTGGTCTTTGGTCGACCCTTATCATCAAGAAATGTGATTTCTATTTCTTGATGATTTGGAAATGGTGTGCCTCCCCCTGAAACTGTACCGGTTTTTGGTTTCCAAGTTTGTTGACGTTTACCAGATTGAAAATTATTTACAGATTTAGACATTTATGGTTTTAACACGTTTGATGAACTTGGTTCCTTTTCCACAACATCCGGTTTTAAAGCCTTCTCGATTACCTTAACATTTTTGCGTCTTTGTTTTGCTTCTTGTTCCTTAACAGTACGTTTGTCTTGTTTAGGTGACACAGAACGACGTTGGTAATCCTTTTCAGGAGGAGCTTTTTCAACAAACTTCTCTTTTGGTGGGTTTGTACAATTTTTGATTATATGACCAAATTCCCCACATTTAAAACATGATCTCCTTTCAACAAATTTAGGAGATTCCATTTGACGTCCCGAAGTTGAACTTGAAGGCCTTGAGGTACTTGTTTCATTATCATACCCATTTGTATGTTGAGTGTAATTGTTATCACTGTTACGTTTCAACATTTTGACTTGTTGTATAAAACCAGTATTAGATTTGTTTTTAAAAGTCTCAACTTTGTCAGTACCGCTTAAGTAGGGTGTAAACGAGCCGGGCCGAGCCCGAGCTCGACCAGGCTCGAGCTCGGCTCGTTAGGTTTTTATGAAGCTCGAGCTCGAGCTCGGCTCGGTTCGAGCCTACTTCTTTGAGCTCGAGATCGGCTCGTGAGTAAAACCGAAAGCTCGAGCTCGGCTCTAGCTCAGCTCATCAATGTTATCATCATTATTAATATATTATATATAAAAAATTAAAATTTTGTATGGGCTCGTTTAGGCTCGCGAGCCTAAACAAGCTTTGTATTTCAGGCTCGAGCTTGGGCTCGATAACAAAACGAGCTATATTCCAGGCTCGGGCTCGTTAAGGCTCGGCTCGTTCGATCTTTTAACCGAGCTGATCAGGAGTAGCTCTCGAGCCTCTGGGCTTGTTTACACCCCTACGCTTGAGGCCACAAATTTAACCTCCTTTCCCTTTTTCTTGTTTCGAGCTCCTTTTGGTTCAAATTTAGGTTTTTGAGCTCGGTTTTCCTATTGTTTACCTTTAGGGGCGATTGGTTGTTTCTCAGTTTGTAATTTTTGATTTCCGTATTGTTTTCTAACTTCAAATTTTGGAATAGGATCACACTGAGTTACTTTAACTCTCGGGATCGCCTTACCCAAAAACTTACTGGTAGAATCTTCCAAAACTCTTTCAATCATTGATAGGTTAACATTTTTAATTAGGAAATACTTGTTTGAGTAAAATTTATCATTACCAATCAAAGTATACAACACGTTATCACCCTTAAATGTAGACACAGATTCATCCACAGATTTGATCGAATCAATCTCTTGTTTCGCAACAGATTGTGCAACAGGGGCAACCGGAGTATGAGGATCACACAAGATATGATTCTCAACTGGAATTTCTACTCCTTTCTTCTTATCAAGAGAATGATCCTGATAACACTCATCAGATTCATCAGATTCATCATCTGACGAAACATAATCCTCAATTATTGGAGGACTTAGTTCCGCAACACAGGACACATTTTCTGTCTTTTCAGATTCCTTTGATGAATCATCCAATTTGAACCCTAATCCTGCTGCAAACTCTTCGGGATTATGAGGTACAGATGGTTCAAACCATGGCATTTCTTCCTCATCAGGAAACTTGGTATAATTGTGTCTCAATGGAGGTAGACACGATTTATACCCAATGCACTTCACATCCCCTTTTAGCTTGATCGCATCATGCTCGCATTTGGCAATGGCTAACTCCTTCTTTAATTCTTCAATGATGTTAATATAATTATTAATGCCTGTTTGCTTGTTCAAAACTGTTTTTGTTAATTCAGATACACTTTTCTTAAGCATTTCAGTAACAGATTTGAATTCTTTTTCATTATGAGTTAAAGCCATGTTTGCCGCCTTGCATTTCGAAAGGTCAACTACCAATCCCTGATTATGACTAGTGACAACTTCTAGCTTACATTTCAATTCTCACAATCATTGCATACATTAGGAGTTTCGGTGGGTACCTTGCTAGTCGAAGCTACAACAGTTACCATAAAGGCAGTTTGATAAGAGAAAGATCCATCCTCAGTGAAGAATTTTTCCATTTCCTTGGATGCGACTTCAGCTTTCCTTATCAGCACAGATTTCTAACTTTTAAGTTCTTCAGCTTCTTTCAGATCCTCAGCTTCCTTAAGTAAATTGTCAACCTCCGCATCAAGATTTTCCTTCACTTCCGAATCTGAACCATAACCACCCGCATTGGAACTTTCCTCATCCGAGCTGCCGCTGTACCCAGAACTGTCATCATCCTCAAAGAACTCCTCACTGTTAACATGCTTGATATACTTGATGATCTTAGCATAACAAGCAGTTCCTCCATTTCCTTCCGTTCCCTGATTTCCTAGTTGAACTGACCAGTCACATCCTTCATCTGCATGAACTACTAAGGCCCTGTTTGAATTGGAAGGCCCCGACTGATTTGAGTTGCCAGGGTTGTTAACTGCTACAATGCTCCTTTCATTGTTCGCTTGATTGGCATTGGATGAGCTTGACTGGTTTCTGAAAGGATTTTGATTTCCTTGTATGCTGGGTCGAGTGCATTCCCGCTTGAAGTGACCTTTCTCACCACAATTGAAGCACGTAATTGCATCCTTATCAAAACTATACTTAGTTTCCCTTTTACTCTCCAAGCTTGTTCTACCCATTCTTCTCATGTAGTCCTTAGCTCTTCTCACCGCACTTGCAAACGCCCACTTAATATCCATTAGTTCCATCTCCTCCCTATCTATTTGTTGATAGTCTTCATCTGTCAAATTAATGTTTCCAATTTGACCGGCGACTAATCCACAATAGGCACTCACCATTGTTTTAGAAGCTCTATGTGTTCCCGAACACCTTCCACACTTACTTTGGTGAAGTTTGAGGTATCAAATCTGACAGTGTTGGAGTTTGAAGATTGAGTGTTGTTGTTCCGATAAAAGGCTTGTTGAGGAGCTGGTTGACAAGGTTGTTGTAGGTTAGTTTGTGTGAATGGAGAGGGTTGTTGTTGTGTTTGTTGAGGAGCAGCTTGTGAAAAAGGAAGATAAGCGTTCGGATCGAATGGTCTTCCATAAGGATCTGTGGGAGGACCAGGGGGTTGTGCTGGTTTGGGTGGTGGTAGATAGGCACTTGGATCAAACGGTCTCCCATAAGGATCTGTAAGAGCACTAGACGATTGACCTGGTTGACTATAAGGGTTTGCACTTGAAACAAATGCGGTTTAAAGCTTCAGTTGTTGTTGATTGGTACTAACTCCCGTATTAATACCTCCAAAGTATATCTCGGGGTTTTGTGGAACTAGAAGTCGTTTAGCCTTTTGAATTTCCTCTCCATCCTTGTTCTCGAGCTTTTGGATGAATTCATAAATGCTAACCGTATCTAAAACACCAGTATGCTTCAGCAAGTCAATGAAATGACTCCACTTGGGTGGCAAAGCGTTAGCAAAACGCATGACCATATCTTGCTGTGTAGCTGTAACCTTGTATGAATGCATCTCACTAAGCAAGTGATAGTACCGAGTAGCCATCTCGTAGAGTGTTTCATTTTCCATGAACCGAAATCCTTCGAACTCCTTCTTCAACAAATCATGACGAATCTTTCTCGTTGCAGCATTTCCTTCTCCTCTAGCTTCCAACACGTCCCACAAATTCTTTGTACTTGTACAATACGCAAATTGATGATAGATATCCTTATGAAGTGCTTGCGTAAGGATAGGAAATGCTTTCTTCTCAAGATTGTAAGCCTTTTTATCATTCTCACTCAATCCCGCCAAAGCTGTAGATCCCAATATCAATCCGGATCACAGTGGTTGGTTGTTTTAGTCCAAAACACCTATTGATTAGGTGTTTGCACTATGAGAAAGTTAAGAAAAATCATAGAATGAAGATGAAGCTAATGGTATGATGAATACAACAAGTGTTGTATTGAATCCAAACAATGAAATGAACAATAAAACACCTGGAGATCTGATTTAGCACAATCAAATATGATCAAATGTAAACAACACAAGTTTTCATCAAGAGTAGCCAAAAGCTTGGCTAGGGCACCATTACATGAGTTTATATAGGATCTGACTTGCCAGCATAATTATAATTATACTGGCATCTTAATTACACCAACTCAGATTTGCTACTATCAAACTATTACAATATTAGTCCCTAGACTTCAATAAAGCTACAACCTATAACAAAACAAATCCAGTGCAAGTATCAACGATCTCACCAGCTCTAACAAAAGCTTGTGCATTGGAACATGCTTCTTCGAGAGCTATATTGTACGGTATGATAAAGCATGTCCACAATTCGGTATTTTTCCCTAGAACATACGTATGAAAATGACTTTTCCATGATGGATAATCGTTCATGTGATTCAATTTTGGTGGACGATTGTTGCTTCCCGTTTCACTCTCGCTTAAGAGAAGATTTTGAATGCTATTGTTTTGATTCGCGACACATGCCCATTGATGTTCGGTAATTTCCTTTTTGGGTATCAATCCTTTGACCCATTGTGAAGGATCTTGTGGTATACTTGAGTTATCACTCCAATTCCAAGGATTTGAACTCATTATGAAGTATTATAAAAGACTATTTAGGTTAAAAACAAATTTGTAAATTTTAGAGAAGTTATAAACTCTCTGTGAAAAACACAAGGAATTGTCCACGAAGAATGAGTTCCACGAAGACTGGTTCTCCACGAACAATCCTCTACGAAGAATGGTCTACGAACAATTTTGGTCAAGAAGACTATGATTCTTCGTAGACTGGCTGAGCCACGAAGATTCTGATTCTTCATGAGATTGGTTTCCCACGAAGAGTGGAATCTTCGTCCAACAGATTCTTCGTGAAATGAAAGGTTGTTCGTGAATTGGTTGGTGAGATTCGTCCTTTTACAGTAACTTCCTTTTTCTGATTTTAAGAAAGGTGGTAGCTGGATATCCTAACTTAGTTAAAAACAAACATTCGAAAAGATTGCCTTTTTTCAGTAAATCTTTTGAATCTTATCCCTACCAACCAAATTCCGGTGACTTTTCCGGTTAAACGACTCGCCGGAAAGTTTGACGAAACCAATTTTTGCAAGAAATTTTAAGAAAAACCAAGTCCTAACATGTCTTCATGTGTTTTGACTGGGTTTTTGTAAAAATTATATTCAAATAACAAGTCTTAACTAAGTTTTAAACATTTTTTCTGTAAAAAACTTGATTTTCTTGTTTTCAAACTCAAAAACAACTTCAAGAAACTTCACAACTTGCTCAAACACAAGGTTTTGCTTGGTTTTAAACAAGGAAGAGAGCCCTAGCTCTGATACCACTTGTAGGTCCACTTGGAGGATCAAGATATCCTACTTCCTTGTTTGTTAACACAAAAACGAGTGCGGAATCCACGTAGTTATGCAAACCAAACCAAAGCAAAGTAGAGCAAACACAAGTAACCAAAGATTCACAAGCTTTGATTAAGTGAAGAGAATCAGTACAACACATACACACAGTGCTTACAACTTCACAGGGACTCTCTTACTGAAATGAGAAGCAAGTGTCTGTATTTATAGGCTTAACACCCAGTAACCCTATGAAGAAGGTTACTGGGCTCACGGACAGTAAATAGGCCCACGAAGACTAGGAGTCTTCGTGGACAAAACCAACGAACAATTAGTTACCACGAAGAGTGAATCTTCGTGGTGAACAATCTTGACATAACCATAGTTCGTGACAAGCAATCCCACGAAGAATGGGATTCTTCATGGGGAACCCATATATAGACAACAACTTACAGACAATATAACAGTAAGATCAAAACACTAACAGTTGCACACATGCAAACTGTTTTGCAATGCTAACAAAGTAAATGTCATGCTAAGTCAAGATAGAAGGATATCTTGACTTGCCCGACTCGACCAAAACTTTACAGACCATAAACAAAGACCGTACAAATTACAACGTAATAAGAACAAGCTACAGACACAAAACTGCACCAACAAACATTATCGTTAAAAAGTAAAAAAAAAAAAACTCTAACCCAAATAACAATAATAATAGTAGTAGTAGTAGTTGTAGTACTGAGCGCGCATTGTGTCAGACTTGTAAACGTATACGCAGTAATGAGATAATATCCATTTTTAGGGTTAAATTTCAATCTAAACCACAAAGGATATTTTGTAAGAAAAGAAAAATAAAATAATAAAAAGTTTCGTTATTAAAAAATAAAGTAATGCAATCAAGTTTAATTTACTGCAATCCAAGGAGTAAAAATTTAAATAGTAGCAATTTTTTTGCTAATTATACATATTAATTGAAAGGCTTTATGAACAGTAATCAATATTTTTAATTATTTGTTTTAATTTTTATAATAATATTTCATTTATCATATAATTTGATTTTTATTATATATTATTTGAGAGTTACCATAATTCAATATTTTTGAGTAGTCGTTTAGATTTTTTATAATAATATTTTACTCATCATATAATTTGATTTTTTTCTAATAAGTTTTGTACATCAATTTGTTTTTAAAATTTACCTCAACGTGTTTATTTTTTTTCAACATTACGATATAAAATTTATTAAAAATAGATGTTGTGTCGCCATCGTACCAAAGCGAACCAAGACTGATCAAACAACATTGGTAATGGTACATGTATGTATTTTTATTGTTTTCCGATTTCAATTACTTTTTGTTTGTACAAATCTATCTACGAAGATAAATGAATATCGGTACCAATTCCGTGACAATCTTAACTGGTCGATATAGTTCAAACAATATCAGTACATGTACAATGATCATTTTTATTATTTTCGATTGATATGAATACATGTTGATTTCTACACGAGTAATTATCATACAGGCACTGTAACGAACCGAACCAATATTCGTTGAACGTCTATGTTAACGTACCGCCGCAACGCGCGGAAAAATTACCTAGTTAATATATGAAATATAAGTCTTGATCGATTATATCTTACTTTTCTATGTTTTGTTTAATTTTATCTCAAATAGAGAAGTTTCCTTACAACTATTGTACTTTTTAAAATAATTATTAAAACTATCTTATTTTTTATATTTTTTAAAACTATTGTATCCCGATTCAGTGACCATAGATATAGAACATCTTGAATAGCATTCAACTTCTGTCAAATAGATTTTGTAAGATGTTTGATGAAGATAACCTCATACTCAAATTTTCTTAATTTGATAGATTTTTTCACGTGTGAGACACGTTAATCCAGTCCCAACAATGAATTCCTTGGTAACCCGTAACCGTGATTAATACATGATTGTGCTATTGTAGGTTTTCGATATTGTAGATCTTAAAAATATTTATACGTTTTTTTCACACAGCAAAACTAGTTATATATTTGTCTCTTCTTTTTGAACAACAGGGTGAAGTATTATATAATCCCATCACTTTCTAGCAAGTAGAGAGATCATAGAAGGGATTAACAAACAATGGTGGGAGTTGGTTACAAAGTCCATTTTTCCTACAAAGTGTAAAAAGTCATAAAACATCATAATTTCAACTATAAAACACACTCAAAACCTATAAATAACATAGTGAATATTAGTAAAACACTATATTTGTGGGGTTTGTGTTGTGTTTTGAATGATAAGGCTTTGATTATCAAATAAATAACATTAGTGTGTTTTATGTTGATTATCATGTTGTGTTTTATATTCATAGCTCAACGATGTTGTGTTTAAAGTTTTTAAGGACTGTTAGGGTTTAGATATTGTGTTTTAGTAAATTTCACTATGTTATTTGTGGGTTTGAGTGTGTTTTATGGTTGAAAATGTGGTGTTTTATAACTTTGTACACTTTGTAAAAAAAATTGACTTTGTAGTTAAACCCCACCCAAAAAATAATTACATCATGAAACTATACAGGTCTCCCTACATAGTAAATAAAAATAACTTGTCACCTAACTATTTCTCACGAATTTTATACTCGAAGTCAAATATATAACATAAATACTTTTTCTCATCATAATAATTGTCATTATTTTCTTTAACAACAACTAGGTTTATCAACTGTCGTCGCCTTGCGGCGAACTTCTTTAGTTATTTAGTCTGTATTTATATGTGTTTTGAAATAACTACGAGCGTGTTGCGCACAGATCCGTTGACAATAATAAAAATAAAATGTAGAAAAAAATATAAAAGATAATCGAAGGAAAATTAACCAAAAAAGTTGTATGATAATGATGTTGTTCGTATGAACTCGTGATCAGAGATGAGCAAATGGTACTGGGTACCGAAACCGAAAGATCTTAAGTACCAGTTCGGTACCGAAAGATCTTAAGTACCAATTCAGAACCGAAAGATCTTAAGTACCAATTCGTAACCGAAAGATCTTAAGTACCAATTCGATACCGAACCGAAAGATCTTAAGTACCAATACCGACTTTTGGCGTTCCTGATATCGGTTCGTTGCTGGTTTTTACCTTCATATATCGGTACCGTAACCGTATTTTCGGTACCAGTACCGATTCGGTATCGGTTGACACTAAGCTCATCCCTACCCCTGAAACTAAAAAAAGGAAATCATTAAAAGTTGAAGAAAATCAACAAAAAAAAAGTTGTACGATGCCGTTGTTCTTACAATACCCATGATTAGGGATGAGCAAATGATACCGGGTAACAGTACTGAATTTCCCAAACTAAAAGATTTTCAATATCAATTCGATGCCTACTTTTGGCGTTTTTTGTACCAGGCTAGTGTCGATTTTTACCTTCATGTATTGATACCGAACATGACCGTATCGGTATTTTCGATACCAGTACCGGTTAACACCAAGTTTATCTCAACCCGTGATACAAAAAAATACCATTAAAGTTAATAAAAATATGAAAATGTATTTAACTTAAAAAGTAAAGAAAGTTATTATTATTATTATTATATTAAAATAATAAAAGTTCTAAAAAAAACTATATATATTATTATATTATTAAAGCTACTATTCATTTATAATAATAATAATAATAATAATAATAATAATAATAATAATAATAATTATGTAACTTTTGTAAATCATATGATTATGTTTATGATATGAAGTTTATTCAAAGGAGAGAATGTCTATATTCAAGACTAAGTCTAATCAAATTTCATATACTTTAACTTTTTTCTAAATATGCATACGTGTTTTTTGAAGGAAAATTTTTACAACATAACTTTTTCTTGATTTTTGGATATGTCGTTACGACTTTTATCTTCTATCTATATTCTTTTTTAAGTTTTCAAATTTTATTAAAGTCGGCGAGCTGCAAAGCGTGAGTTGTACCACAAATAACTAATTAAAAAATTGGCATTTAACCTCACTTTTCACCAATAAATAAAATGTTGCCTTTCCATCCATCGGTTTGAAAATATTAGCCATTCAAGAAAACTTTCTAGATCCTATATCTCCAAAATGATCGACGACTAGTGTAATAATTAGTGTTTTCAGACCTGGACCGGACCGACCGGTGGGACTAAGAACCGGGACCTTGGCTGGTCTGGTTCAGGCTATTTGACCGGATGGATGAGAACCGAGAGGTCGACCCGATAAACCGGGAGGTCGGACCGGGATTTTAAGCGGTCGAACCGGATTTTGATTAAAAAAAGCTCACTTTACTTTATCTATATTTATATTATTTAGGATGTCCTCCGGTTCTCACATCCGGTCGAACCGGTCTGACCAATGAACCAATAACAAGATTGGTTTAACGTCCGGTCCGATTCTAAAAACATTCATAGTAATTATAATTGCTTTTTTTAACGGTGAAAAACTTTTGACAGTTAAGAGAGAGATCTCACACCCTTCCAAACAGAGGGCCCTAACCCCACTCTAACCGGTCTATGTTGCGTTAACGGGCCCTTAACATTCATAGTAATTATAATTGGTTTGATCACTCTTTTTTTACACTGCATCCACCCACTTGGATTAATGAATGCTATTAAATGCACTAATCATATATATTTTGGATTTTGCTATCTTTTTAATTGACAAGATACTCTAATGAAAAAGGGGCTAGCAAGCTTCCAAAAAACCCTTAAATATAAATAAAGTCAAGAGAAAGAACAAACACTCAATACAATAAATTAATAATAATCTTTTCTTTTTAATCGGTTTAATTTTTGTCATCAAAGAGATTTGAATCCTTACCAAATGAAAAGACAAATCCTCATCCAACATCTTAATAGCACTAGGCCAAATTAAAGGCCCTACACCACATGTACCAATCTGCAACATCGTACTTCATTATACTCTTCACCCAAAGATTAGCCACGACGTCCACTAAAAAAATTGAAACAGAGGCCGTTTTATGATTAAAAAAAACATCGTTTCGCATGATGAGCCAAATACGCCATGACCGCCTGCACTAGCTTATGCTTCGAACCAAAGTCTTTTAGTTAAGAAGATTGGTGTTGTATTGGTGTCCATCTGCCAAAATAATGAGAGTTTAAGTCTCAATATTGGTGACAAATGATGTAGAGTTTAGGAGTTACATAGTTTCTTATTTAAAAGATTACCAAGATTGGAAATGATCTTTATATGATGTAGATTTTAGGAGTAGGGTTGAGGAAATGGTATCGGGTACTGGTATCGAACTGGTACCAAATTTACCAAACCGGGTACATTTTCGGTACCGACTTTTGACATTTTCAGTACCATTCCGGTACGGTACAGGTTCGGTGCCGGTATTTACTGGTTTTTACACTAAAACAATGGTACCGTACCGGTACCGAACCGTACCGTACCGGGTATATTCGGTACCGGTACCCACTTTTGAGGATTTTCGGTACCGCTACCGGTTCGGTACCAAACGGATACCATGCTCATCCCTATTTAGGAGTAGTATAGTTTCTTATTTAAAAAAGTATCAAGATTGAAAATGATCTTTATATATATATATTTTGAACGATGACTTTTTTGTGTTTTAGGCCACCGCACTTCCCAAATTGGAGAGCCTCGTTGCCCTACCCCGGCCAGACTATGTTGTTTTAGCCGGGTCCACGCTGGCTTTAGAGTTTGGCTTGAACTTTCCCCCGGAAAACTATACCGCCGACTGTCACTTGACAAACGTTGTACCACCACAAAAGTTGAACACTCTCTAACGTAATACACGGTGGGACGGAAATCCGGGTGGGCACAGGATAAAACCTGACACCTTTGCAAGGAGGCTAGACTCTATCCATCATTGCCTAATCCACCAAAACAACACAAGTAAGGATTAAATTCGGGTCTCCATTGAAAAATTCAATCCTCCCTACCACTAAGCCACAGATAATCTTTATATGTTTTAGCTATAAAGATAAACCCTTGTTTAGAGAAATAGAGAAATATGTTTAGCTTTTCTAAAAGGTTAAATTAATACCACCTAACAAGAATAAATTTTGAAGTACCATTCCAAGGTTTTTGTATACCAGTGAACCTACACATTAAAAGACAATTGTTTATTGTATAAATCATATATGTTTCTTCACTAGGTCAACAATTCATATCTTCCACCACCAAGAAAAAATGTGGCAGTGCAACAGAGAAATGCAGTGCAACAGAGATGCAGACTATTTAAACCCCCACCACCCTCTTCCACCATTTACCAGCTCTCTGTTCCCCTACTACTTAGTTTTTATCACCATAAACTTTCTTTATACAAACCCTAAATATGGCAGACCCTGCTAATGGTTACCTTCTTCAACCTCATTCCAATGACCACCACAACGCCACCAGTTCCCCACCTCCATCAACCACCGCCACTACATCCTCTGGTGCACATTCTCTCAACAAAAAAAGTAAAACCATAGGAGGACTAGATGACAAGAAGTTTAAATATAGAGGAGTTAGACAACGAAGCTGGGGCAAATGGGTTGCCGAGATCCGTGAGCCAAAGAAGCGAACGCGCCGTTGGCTTGGCACATTTTCAAACGCACAAGATGCGGCACGCGCCTACGACCGTGCCGCAGTTGTGCTTGTACGGTACACGAGCTCAGCTTAACCTTAAACAAACCACTACCGACGTAAGCAACACCACGTCTACCTCGTCTTCACAATCGTCTACTACATCGTCTGCCCGTCGCGGAACGGGCGGTGGTACGATATCTACCACCGGGAAAACTCTTCGGCCAATTCTCCCGCGGCCAGCTGGGTTTAGTTTCGGCTTCCCGAATACTCATTCAACCCCGGCCGTGCCCGGTTTCGGTAATTACGTACCGTACGGAGTAATCTACCCCAGTTATAGCGAAAGCTGTGGTGCAAGCAATTTAGTACAACAATATCCAATGCAAATTGTACAACAACAACAAGAGTACGTACCCTACTACAAGAGTGAGGGCCCCCCACTTTGTGGAACAACAGCATTAACCTCGTATGATCCTAACCTTAACCCTAACCCTAGAAGCAATTTTGAAAATAAAAAAGGGCTGGAAACGAGGGAACAGTTTCAAGATTATTATAATCAAGCGAGTGGTTACGAGATGGATGATGATGAGATTAACGCATTGGTGAGTTCAGTTGGATCAAGTCTTTCTCTTGTATCGAGTTCTTCGCCGTCGATCGGGGTTGGAGAATCTGGTTGGGATCCAACAGTGGTCTACGATCCCGCATCGCCTACTTTATGGTCGTGTATCGACGAGTACCTGCCGCCTAGCATTTGGGACTACGGTGATCCGTCGCTTGATTTTTGAAGCTTTATGTGGAAGGATAATTAGAAAACCTGGTGCATGTAATGGATCATCTTGCATGCATGCTACAATCTTGGATTTAAGATTTGCAATTGAAGAAAGGTGAGGAAGAATTTCGATTTTTAGTTTCAATTTATGGGTACTAAAGACTTTAGAAGTTACGTTGTTTGATTTGGAGAGGTAAGTGATCATTGGACTACGTTAGTTTAATATATGGCAGACAAAAGTTTTTATCAATGTTTAATATATGTTTATTTTTTTAACATCAATATAATTAAACAGCGAACGAATTCTTCAAATGGGCTATTAGCGAAATTTATCATATCGGGATACACTCATCTCTGAATCGGGGGAAAACCCTCACCTAGGCCGAAGCCCGTGAACACTCACATGAGGGCACGACAGTGCGGTGAGGTAAAACTCGTTCGGTTCAAGGATCGAACTAGCGATCTCCGCCCACTCGCTTAGTCTCCCATAGTATATTAGTAGACTTGAACAGTCGAGTTTAGGAGGATGCCCTTTGGTAATTTAAAATATATAGATACCAATACTATTTCTGTTCTCCTTTAATACATTTTGAGTGATGTGCATTAAAATATGAACCAGCATTTTTTGTAGATATCGACTTTTATACACCTGTTGGTCATTTTTTAGAATGTGTACTATTCTTGGAAATTGAACAATATCAGCATTGCTCTCTTCGTTTGTAATTGGGAAAATAATGTCACACGGAGTGGGTGAGAAAATGTGGCGTGAAAGCCACTTTACGCCGGGCACACCGGCCCACCTATAGCGTGGAGGGCAGTGTTGTAGGTGCGGCTTGAGGATCTTCACTGGCGTGAGGGCAAATGTGTGAGTGAGGCGGTGGCTTTTCATTGGTGGGTGGTTTTTTGGTTGGTTTTGATTGGTTCTTTTTTATTTTTTTTTATTATATTGAAACGCCACTTTCACGCCAATCTCACTCCGTGTTTTTTTTACCACGCCTCGTGCTTTTTGGTTGCTTTTTTTATCACGCCCCCTTGCTTCCGTGTCGCTTAATGCCACCTCTTCATGTCCTCCCATTTTGTGTAGTCTAATAGAAAGAAAAATACCCTAAACACAATGCAATACATCCTAGTATCACCTTCCCGCCAACTCATTCGCCTCTTCCAGCATTACTGGGCTAACACCCAGCCACATGGGGCCCCTGTAATGCCCCACCGGGGTAGATTAATGCCCCCGTTGACACCCTAAGAGCTGCAAAAGGGTAGCCAAGTCAGCGAAAACTTGGCTGTTGGTGCCGGTGAACTCACGGCCTCAGGCCCACAATGATCAACCTAAAAGAGAAGGATTTTTATGACAATTAGGTGGCAGAGGGAGGTGAAGACAGCACACATTTAAAGAGGGATCATCAATAATCGAACCCGAACACAAAGCACACAATTATCTCACTTCTAGTTATCAATACTCTCAACGATAGAAAGTATATCTTGTGGGCGTGGTTAAGGGGTGTGGTGGAACCACAATCCAAATGGGCGTTGCACACCACCCCTGGGCGTGGATGGCATGCATGGTGGGTCAAGGCGCGGCCACAACCATGGAGAAAGGGGCATGTTTGTTTATCTAGGTTTTCTTCCTTTGTTGTTTTTCAACCAATTAAAATACACCACATTAAATCACTTTATTTTCACAATCACAATCACACCACATCATTAGGCTAGAGGGTGTGGTTTAAAGCCCCTAGTTTAAAGCCCTAGGGGCTTTTATTACGCCACTTAAGCGCCACGTAGACAACACATAAACAGAGGCTTTATCGTTAACTTACACGGTGTGGAATAACGCTCCTTATAAAGCCCTGTTTAACTATATTAAAAGAGAAATAAAAAAAAACTGATTGGTTGAGTTTTGGTGAGGCCCCTTGATTTCATCCTCTCGCGCGTGCTAACCCTTTGGCGGAATCAATCGATAGCGCCCCATTTAACGGAGGCGGGGTGGGGGTGGGGCGCCGAAGGGCGCTATTGAGCTTATGTGGCGAGGTGGCGCGAAGCCACACCCCCTGGCCTTATGCCTCTTTCATAGAGTGTATGTGGATACCTCTCCAGCTTATCAGCTTATGTGAGTATGTGACGTTAAGGTTTCGCCTAGTAGGCGACACTTTTTATTTGTTCACATGGCCATAATAGGATAGTCTTATCAGCTAGAGTTAGTGTAGGGAGTTTCATTTATAGCATGTTGTGGGTAAACTAATCATCTCATGGGCCAACCAGAAACTCCAAAACCAAAGGAACCCACGAAACTGTTCCCATGCTCAAAAGCTACCCACAACAAAATGATATCATGTCAAAAGACTTGTAACCTAATCGTATCCATGTGTGTAAGTGGTCTTTCTGTTGTAAAAATAGAAATAGAATGGTTAGACAAACACCTCTTTAGTATGAAGTCGAAAAGGAAAATCTATTGAGGAATTGCGGCTACCGCGGCAGCACAAATTCAATTATCACCCATCTTTAAAACTAGAAAGATGTTTAATGCTCTTACATTTTACATCCTATTCTATAGTATTAATCGTGTTTACTTAGACTAAAGGGTATGGTGAGGCTCATCCCCACGGGGATGAGCCGCCACGTAGGCGGCTCGTGGGGGATGGGCCTCCTTCACATTTGAGGGGGATGGAGGATGGGGCTCTACATAATTTATAAAAACAATTAAAAGTTTAATTTATTTGATTATCTAGAGAGAGAAAGAGAAAGAGAGGAGAGAGAAAGAGAGAGAGAGGACAGAGAAAGAAGAGAGAGAGAGAAAGTTGGTCCGTCTCACCCGGCTGTGGGGAGCCGTTTGGGCCGAGCCGAGCCGCAGGGGGGCGGTGTGGGGGACCGGCGCCGGTCCTAGCCGGGCCTAGCCAGCCCCCATACCCTTTAGTCTTACAAATTGTTCCATGAAAACTATACTCTACTTTGATCGTAGGCATAAAGTTAAAATTATCCTTAGGGGGGTAGGGGTGGTTTGCAAGTTATGAAATTCCATCACTTGCAACATCCAATCAGGTTCTGCCATGTCATCAACCATTATTTCCATCACTCACACCCTTTTTTGCTGGAAATGGTCATCACTTGTACAAATTCCATCACTCACTAATTTTTTTATTTTTTATTTTTTTAAATTATAAATTCTGTTTTTTATAAAACTGTAAACTGTTTTTTTTAAATCTGTTTTTTATAAAACTGAAAACTGTTTTTTTTTAAACTGTTTTTTTTTATAAAAAGGTAAACTGTTTTTTTAAAAACAGTTTTTTTAAAATGGTTTTTCAAAGCTGTTTTTAATAAAAAAAGTAAAATGTCCAAGGTACAGGTGTTAAAATATGCAATGTGTCCAAGGTACATGTGTCAATTTATTGTCAAACATGCAGAACAAATGCAGAATTTTTTGTATTGAGTTGAAGATTTTTTTTTATTTTTTGAGTTGGAGAATTGTGAGTGGGAGAATTGTGAGGCAACTTTTGTTTTTTTTTTTGGATTTATATACACAGCCCCCCAAAAATCCAGTCCAATTGAACGTCAACTTTTTGAGTTTTCAACGCGTCATCCATTTAACGCGTTACAATATTAACGCGTGAAAAGTGAAGCCGGCGGCGGTGTGGGCATAAGTTCCACGCGTGATATTTGGGTATCACGTACCCACCCCGGGTGCTCTTAGTGTTTTTTTTTTTCAAAAACACACAGCCCCAAGTGTAATAAGATACTCTACTTTATGGTAGGCATAAAGTTAAAATTACCCCTAATGTTTTTTCAGAAATACACAGCCTCAAGTGTAATAAATTTTTAATCCACACTCCTAATTTAAAACAATATATTTTTTATATGCTTATTTTTCTCTACATATATTTATACCTTTTTACATTTTTTATTTTATTGTATAATATATTATTAGCATAATTGCTATTATAAATTTATGTTTTGTTTTATAATTTTTAATATACAATGTTTATCATATTTCATGTATGATGTTGTGATATGCTTGTCTTTTACGTATAGATATTAATTAATTTTATTTAGAATCTAGTGTGAATAGTAATATACAAGTGATCGAAGAATAAGCATACACGTCATAAAAGTTACAACGCGAATTAGTTTTTTTTTTGTAGAGTGGCGTGTTTACCATTTTTGTTAGCTTAGCAATATAATATAATGTTTTATAAAGTCCGTATTTACACGTTACAACGTGCTTATTTTTATATACGGCCGGTTGGATAAAAGTACTTATTCGAGTGATAACAACATCGGTGCCAGTACCGTAGTCGTTTTTAGTGGGTTCTCGGCATGTCAAACAACATTGGTCCAGTAACGGTAATGTAATGTGTCATGACGAATCAAACTGATACTAGGCAAACAACATTGGTGGTATTCGTTTGCTTAGTGATGTTTTTTTTCTTTGTTTAACATTTCAAGTTTTAATATTCAAAACAGTCCAATTACTTATATTATTATATACCAAGAAATTAATATGAATAGAAATTAGTATATTTGAAAAAGAAGGGTTTCTTTAATTAGCTAAAATCAAGGAGTAAAAGGCCTTTGTCATGGCCTAGGGATACCATGGCTTGTAAAAAGATTTCTCATCTTAAGTTTTTTTTTTCTCAACAACAATTCTCAGTTTTTTTAACGACGAATTTCTTTTAATCCCCGTCGTCTATGCGTCACTTGAACCCAAGATCCTCTCTTCCCAAAACTAGGTGTTTCAAGGCTTTGTCTTTGACAATGGATCATGTAGGATCGTTTGCACGACCAAAACGAGTCGTTCAGAAGAATTGTCAATACGAGAGGCGGAAACTAATGTATCGATTTAGAAACAGCTTGATATTCACTCTAATTGTCTTGTTTATTGATAAAACAATGTTTTACAGCCTGGAGACACTTCGGCAGCACCTTGGTACCGGAATCACAAAAGTTACAAATGAAATGAACAGGACCACTATATATAGACAGCTCATTTCGTGCGAAATGCCCTTGTTCCATTTCGTGCGAAATGGTTATAATCACACGTTTCTCGTATTTCGTGCCCTGATCTTTCTAATCTAATACAAGACTTGATACAAGACGAAGTCGACAGACATATGCACCAACAGACTCCCCCTTGGATGTCGACGAGTCTTTAATGATACAGACGAGTCCTCAGAAAGAGGGGTCTTTCAAACAAGATTTCGGGGGTTACCCATATATCCGAGAGATGTTCCCCACGAGATAAGTAAGTTTGATATTTAGGTTTATATCTCGAATACAATCTACTAAGCGTTTTAAAACCTACTGGCACATCATCAGTGAGACCGTTTATCACATTTTAACTTTCCAATTCTTTAGCGTGCTGTGATAGTCCACTGATGTACTATCATTTCCTCTTTTTCACAACAAAACTCATTTTTGATTTTTCGATGTTTTTTTTTAACCTTTTAGATTTTATCATGTTTTTGTATTTTTCAAATTTTCAAAAATATTTTTGGATTTTCTAAAATTTCTTACCCCCCCTAAAATGCAGAAACATTTAAAGAAAAAATTGAAACCAAACTGTACAAATAAAGTGATAACTGTTGTGAATTGCTTCAAATCTCCATCCACTTGGCATAAACAATCAGAACTCCCCCTGACAACAAACTATTTTCCCATTATGATTTCAAAACACTTAAGTTTGTTTTAATCAAAATGGTTTTTCCGGAAAATTAGTTTTGTTGATACCACATGTAGAAATCGGGGATTTGTTCATCACTTTGTCTTTCATTACCACTTGTATGTAAGTTAAATCAAGTTCAACTTAATGACCTTGATTAACCATTTGTAGGTGAAAACCCCTTTTTGTCAACCACTTGAAGGTTTTCATCAACCATACCACTTGTAAAATGAAATGTAACAATTTTCAAGAATAATACCACCACTTGTAGATCGAAATATGTAGGACCGGTTTTGACTCCGAAACGATTGCGAAACGAACGTGAAACGTGCGGAAACCGTACACGAACGTGACCTAAACACACATGACGTAATATAATCGTGATTCTATATAAAATCTGATAACGTACAGGAACCGTGAATCACGTGGAGTACTTTCTCTCTCTAGATTCTCTCTCTAGATCTAGAGCTTTCCAAGACTCCAAAATGCCAAAAGTCTTAATTCTAAACAATTAGACTCCTATTTATAGGCACAAGATTATAAGGATTTCTCCTTATTTACAAGTTTGCCACCTTGCCCTTTTTAACTAGTAACATCATAAAGTCTAGACTTCTTTGGTTTCTGCTACGATTTTGATTGACGGAGGCGATAGACACATAATGCACTAACAGACTCCCCCTTGGATATTGCCGCAGTCAATCTCGATCATTGAGTCAAACTCGTAGCGTCTTCTCTTTCTTCATCAGGCTCCCCCTTTCGTCAAGCTTCCGTGCTTTTGGGATCAACACCTGCTTTCCGTATACAAGCTCCTTTAGGATAGTTACATGGCTCCTTGAATCCACGCTTCCTTTTGCGTTGAGCTCGTCTTCAGACTCCCCCTTAGACTCGGCTGTCGGGATCGTAGTCTGGACTATCATCTGCAATTTCTCAAACGCTTATAAGTAACAATATATTGAATTTCCAGGATTGAAGACCTGGCTTTTTCAACTATCTAAAACTCTCCCCCTATCAACAAACTTCATTAATTTGGCAGTATTAAGTATCCAACTCCCTCACAGTTAATCATCCAAGTTCAAACTAATGACCTTGGAGATATCACAAACTGTTTTTGAAATTTTTTATTTTTAAAACTTCAAGTTTCAAATTAATGAACTTGTTTATTTTCAAAAACACAATTAGCATACTCAGATTTTGAAACTCAGCACTCAGACATCAGTTGTCGAAAATAAAATAGAAATCAAAATCTTTTTGTATTTTCTGAAAAATATAAAGCAGTAAAGAAATATGTACAAACATATTTACAGACAATATTTTTGTTTGAGTATGCGTCAGAGGATCATATTAGTTTATGACAAATCACAAGTACCGTTGAGCTTATTTACACATTAAGTATTAAACAATTCACTTAGATTGTCGATATACTGATCCACTTAAATTTTCGCACAAATTTCAACTGATTCAGGATACGAATTAGATGTATTAAGAACTTAAACTCATTCATGTGTCCCACCTCTTAAATATACTCCCGTATCCAGATCCCAATATCAGTCTTACAGGTGAGTATACCTAGATGATATCTGTAAGGGGAATAAATTATAGTACGAAACCGTGAGAGCTCAGGTCAGAACTTCCGTTCAGCAGAGAGATGACGGCTCGACTTTTGGTGTGTCCCATTTAGAGGATCTTTTGTTACAACAGCAATGACTATCAATTTTATTGTTTCATCAATTTGCTGAGGGTGACGCTATATTTCAAGCATGCGAAAAGTATTATTCGAGGACTAGGTCAGAACTTCCATTCAGCAGAAGTCCCGGAATAATACCCCAGATATCACTAAGCATAAAGACCTAGTATCTTAGAAAGAGGGACCTTTCAAACGAGATTTCAGGGGTTACTTATATATCCAAGTAGTGTTCCCCACGAAATAAGCAAGTTTAAATTTATGTTTATATCCCGAAAAAGTTTACTAAATGTATAAAAATCTACCGACACATCCACGGTGAGATCGTTTAACACATTTAAACTTTCCAATTCTTTAGCGTACTATAACTGTCTACTGATGTACTATCATTTCCTCTTTCTACACAAAAACTCAATTTTTGAATTTTATCTTGTTTTTGGCTTTTTCAAATTTTCAAATGTTTTTGGATTTTCTAACAACAATACTCCCCCTAAAATGCAAAACCATTTAAAGAAAATTTGACAACCAACACTGATAGCTTTGTCTCGCCATCCATTTTCTGCTTCTCATGCACTGATTTGCAGAAAATATAATGTACCCCCATGATTTACAACACATTGATATTTACAGTTTGAAAACCGTTTTTCAATCTTGTGAAATTAATCAAGTTTGTTCAGCCGTGAGGGTTTCGGCGTACTCAATCAATATCTTTTTGTAATTTTCTATTTTTGACAAAAATTAAAAACAAACATATTTTTGGTTTTTCAAATTTCAAATTTTTAGGGTTTTTGAAATGTTGTTTATTTATGTACAGATATGAAAATAAACTTCCCGTTTCAACCAACACAGGATCCAGCAGCAGCCTCCTCCTCTTGTTGTGCCAGGCTGCTCTTAGTTCCAAACTCACAATCTTCAAATTCCATGAGCACCTGCACAAACAAACTACTTGATTACTTGAACAATTTAGCCCAGGTCTGTTGAACCATAGGCATTTCAACACAATAATTTTCATTCAATGCTGGAAACTCTTTGTCATCTTTCACAAAAATCTTTTCAACTTTTACTTCAGCTTTTTCATCTTTTTCAAGAATCACATGTTTCTTAATACTCCATGTTTGACCTTTAGGAGTACCTCGTTTGTAAAAATGTGACTCTTTTTGAATCTTTTGATTTTGAACAACAACTTTTGGTTTCCAAAACTCTTGTGGTTTTGTAGCATCAACAGTTGTTTTCCAACTTTGTGTTGTTCTGACTCTGGGAGTGTGAGAATTCCAGGTCTGTCTAGAATCGAACCTATACGGGTTTGACTTCCAATTTTGAGTCGAAGCAAACTTGTTTGTGTTGTACATCCAAGTTTGTTTTGAGTCAAATCTGGTTGACCTGTGTTTCACATCCTCAGGTTTCTGTTTCTCAACATCATCAGACTTCTTTTTATCAACATCCACAGGTTTCAGATTAGGACACTTGCGTGCAAGATGTCCTTTTTTATCACATTTGAAACATGTTCTCATGGACACATCTTTGACCTGTGGTTGTTGCTTTTTCTTTTTAGCAAAAAACTCATCATTAGACTGTCTCATTTTGAGTTCTTTTTCTTCTGCTAAACTATTTCCTTGAACAAAACTCATTTTTGCCTGATAATTTGGCGTTTCATTTTTGTTTTGATTCTGTTTCTTCTTATAACCTAACCCAGCCTTCATGTTTTTCTTCTTGTAACCAGGTTTGTTATACGAACCTCTATGACTCTTACCAGCAAACTTTGAAATTTCAGATTTCTCTATCTCAACCATTTTGAAAACTTTATCAACTTTTTCTGAAATCACATTCTGAATCGGGAATACAACATCTAAGAACAATTTGTCCGATCCAATCATGGTATAAACCAATCCTTTTGAATCATCAATCAAACTTTTCTCGGATTTTGTGTTTTTCAGATATTCATCATGAAAATTACCTTCATTTTCATCTTGTGATTCAGATTTACCTTTATCAACCAACTCTTCTTTCAACACACTTTCAACAACTTTACCTACCACCTCTGAATCATGAGAATCATCAGATTTGGAATAGGTTATGTCAATGTTATCTGGCAATTGGTCTACCATGTTGAAAGCTTTTTCGACCTTTTCCTCATCATAAAATGCAAATTTTCCCGGTGGTGGAACTTGATGAAACTCTGAGCCAATGCCTTTCTTGTTTGCTCAGACTCACCATCTCCTGGTTTTATATTAAAAATTCGTTCAAGCACATATGACGACACATGATAACTTTTTAACTTGTTGTTATCCTGTTCTAAATCAGCAATCTGTCGCTTTAGCTTAGCAACATCCTCAATATAGGAATTAACAACATCTTGTTTTATTGAGTACATTCGTTTAAGTTCTTTAATTGTTTCAGAAAGATAATTCATTCTAGATTGAGCATATTTCATTTCATCTTTCACTTTTTCATATGACTCTTTTGTAATATGATATGCTAATTTCATTGAGTCATATTTTTTCTTCATTTCTTGACAAGCAATTTCTTTTTGTGAACATTCTTCTGTCATTTTAGAAACATTTTCTTTCAAAAGTTCATTTTCTGTTTCTAACTTTTTGCATTTTTCTGAAAGTTTTTCATCATTTTCTTTTAAAAAAATTTCTTTTTCTAGCATTTCTTTGCATTTTTCTTTAAAAATATTTTCAATTTTAGTGAATTCAAGATCTCTTGTTCTGAATTGCTCATCTTTTTCAGTACAAGCTCTGCACGGTTCCATGCATTTCTTGCACTGTTCAACAATTTCAGTCAAGATGTTAGGGTTAGAATTTACCTCAGTGATTGGCACCTCGGTGTTTTTATCTACCTCTGTCTGCTTCAACTCAGCAACATTTTGATTTTCTTCAACATTGACTTCATCACCAGCATTACCAGCTTCCAAATTCTCATTCTTTACCTCTTCTTCTGCTTTCTTCACATCTTCTCCAATTTGCTGTTCTTCAGTAACAGCTTTCTCAACCTCTTCATTCACAACAACTTTTTCTTCAATCTTTTCTGTCTCTCCAACTTTCAAAACTTCCTCTTTCACAACTTCAACTGCAACCACTTCAGCTTTAACCTCTTCAGCAGTTTTCTTCAGATTGTTCACCATTTCTTCAACACTCTTTTTCATTCTCTCTTCATCCCTTTTTCTCAGACACGATGTCATGGCATATCTGATCTCCTTTTCATGCCTTTTAGCATATGTGTCATCTTTCATCACATTTCTATAATATTCGGCTCTTAAAGGAACTATGAGAAGAACATCATCAAAGATTATGTCTTTCTTTGGAACAACTGGTTCTCCTTCTCTGTTGAAGTAACACTCTCTTTTTTATCCCATCTTCTGTTGCTCACTGCACTCTCATACTCTTCTTGCATTTCATTTATTCTGTTCAACACAAAGTTTCTTTCTTTGTAGGTCTTTTCTTTCAGAATCTCTTCTCTGGTTTTCACTTTGATCTCAGCTGTATCTTTGTCTTTGTTTTCATCTTGAATCTCAGCAACAAAAACAAACTTTCTTTCCTCTGTTAAAGCTCTGCCATGAGCTGTTTTTCGAACATTCTCCAAACGATCTTCTTCTGGACAAATTGAGCTCCAGTCAAAACCTTCATCATCTTGAATTACAAAACAAGCTCTTGATTTGGTTTTATCTTCAATCAATTTCGGCTCTTCTTTGCTTCGGTGATAGATCGCTTTTCGATAATAATCATCATTGAAAGGACGTTCATTTGCTTCAGCAACTTCAGAATTTCTGCATTCTCTTTTGAAATGACCCTTTTGCTTGCATCTGAAGCAGGTCACTTTGGATTTGTCAAATCCAAGCTTCGTTGACGGACCACCCAAAGATTGCTTCCCGGTAATCTCCATGTATCTCTGAGCTCTTCGGATGCAGCTTGCTAAACACCAACGAATATCTATGAGCTCCATTTCTTCCGGATCAATCTGGTCGTAGTCTTCTTTAGTCAACTCTGAGTTTCCAATTTTGCCAGCTACAAGACCTTCATAAGACTCCAGAACAGATGCAAGGAAACTCATTTGCTGCTTAGCTGCATTGATGCTCAAAGATGGAGAATTCTTCAGTTTGAGAGCAATGTTGCATAGAATCTCTTCAGCTTCATCAGTACTTGCTTTTGAAGATGAATGATATCCAGAATGGTAACTTGATGAGGTTGTTTGAGGTTCTTTCATCTTCTCTCCACTGAATGTTGTTTTTGGTGAACCAACACCTTTCTCCGAAGGTACACTGCCTTTGTAGTACAAGCCAGCATTCTGTTGATGTGAATAACCAGTCATCTTGCTTTGCTTCTGTAGCTCCAGATCATGACTCTCTATCTTTTCAAACAATGCATCAAGAGAAATTTCATCATACAAAGCATCATTTTTTAAAATAAAAACAAACGTCTGCCACTGATCAGCTCGTGGTAACGCTTCAATCACTTTGTCAATAATTTCCTCTCTTGTTTTCTCAATTTTGAAACGTTCAAGTTCAATTTTTAAATGACAGAATCTCTCTATCATTTGCCTCACCGACTCTCCTTTAATGTTATCAAATAAATCGAATTCTTTTTTAAGCAACGCAATTTTGTTCTTTTTAATCTGTTTACCCCCCCCCCCCCCTCAGCTTTAGCTTGTAAAGCTTTCCAAATAGATGTTGACGACCCATCATGGTTTAGTAATGCAAAAATATCATTTCTAATTGCCGTCTGAATCAAAGAAATCATCCTCTGTTCGGCTGCATATTCTGCTTTTTCGTCTTTTTGTAATTTCTTGAATGGAATCTCTTCACCTTTATCATCCTTCGGTCTTTCATATCCAAACTCTAAACAAAACCAGCTTTCATGCGCATACGCTTTCGCCTAGTTAAGAAACCGTTCCTTCCACCATGTATAATCCTCAATGCTTTCCAAAGTTGGTGGCTTTGAGTGTGTTCCATAGAAATTATCATGCTTGATGTTCTCATTGATAGCTTTCGTGATAGTTTTTGGTGTAACAGTTGTAACCTCGGACGATTCGGATGTGTACGCGTTAAAAAACGTATTGTAGAACTCTTCAGCCATGATGTGATCTTTTCGAATATCAGCACCTTTTAATCACCTGAAAACAAACAAACAAACAATCAGTTTAAACGAACTGTATACGTAAAAGTGTGAGGGCGAAATTGGTCTAGGACTCACGAAGATATGTGGACTCGTTCAATGAATTCTGCAAACTGAATAAATGGGCTTGATCGGAACAAAACTTGGGCTGATAACAAACTAATGATGATTGGGCCGAAGACTTCACGTGATTACTTTGGAACAAACAACACTATTCTTCAATTAAAGATGACCGACACTCTCTGACAATCACATGAATTCAATCAATAGCCGACAATATTATCTTTCTTCACATGCACATGAACCGACAACAATTTAATGTAACATCACAAATTTGATTGGGCCGGTTGAGCTATATTATGTTGAAACTTGGGCCGAATTAATTGATGATTTGATCAACAGAACCTTGAGCCGATAACAACAAACAAAGCCGACAAACTTTATATGTTTATAGAATTCTATTGGACCTTAAATTGTATTGGATTTCAAACCCCACATGCAAACTGACTTTTTCAACCAAAATACGACTATAACATGCAAAACCGAATTCAATGTTATCTCTTCATAAAATCACATGCAATCACACATGATTCTGATCATCTCGTTTAGGCTGACACAAGACATGTGAGTTCTTTTCCCAATAACTGACAACCTCGTAAAATGTATCACAATACACGATGCCTTTTCAAGCGGTATGTGGTTTTCAAGCGAGATCAAAATGTTTTTCAAGCGAGAGGTCAATTTCAAGCGAGAGCAAAATGTTTTTCAAGCGAGAGGTTAATTTCAAGCGAGAGCAGACCAATTTTTCAAGCGAAACCTGATTATAGGTGCTTTTCAAGCGAAACCATTCATTACTTTCAAGCGAAACCTGATTATATGTGCTTTTCAAGCGAAACCATTCATTACTTTCAAGCGAAACCTGGCTGTTAATCACGAAATCGGACCTAAAAACTCGAATTTCTCCTAAACGGCTAGGAGTTTGAATCTGAAATTTGGTAGGGTTGTAAATCAAGTGTTTTCGCACAACATATCAAAAAATCAACTGATTCGGACCGTAAAAACCTGTTCAATTTGACGATTTTCAGAAAAAAAAAACGTGAAAAATATGTAAAAGATGAAGAAATAGATGAAATTTGGATCTGAAATCGATGATTTTCTGCGCGTAAACGTGTGAAAGATCAGTGCAATCGAGCTCCTGCTCTGATACCACTTGTAGGACCGGTTTTGACTCCGAAACGATTGCGAAACGAACGTGAAACGTGCGGAAACCGTACACAAACGTGACCTAAACACACATGACGTAATATAATCGTGATTCTATATAAAATCTGATAACGTACAGGAACCGTGAATCACGTGGAGTACTTTCTGTCTCTAGATTCTCTCTCTAGATCTAGAGCTTTCCAAGACTCCAAAATGCCAAAAGTCTTAATTCTAAACAATTAGACTCCTATTTATAGGCACAAGATTATAAGGATTTCTCCTTATTTACAAGTTTGCCACCTTACCCTTTTTAACTAGTAACATCATAAAATCTAGACTTCTTCGGTTTCTGCTACGATTTTGATTGACGGAGGCGATAGACACATAATGCACTAACAAAATATCACAGATGTGAATTTCTCAAGAAAGATGCCGATTCCTGCTCCACGATTACCAACTAGGAAGCTCCGGCAAGTCAGATTTTTACATATGAAAAACAGACACCCAAGCCAAACTATCTTTGGGTGTGATCTTCTCAACTTCACTCGGGGTTTCAACATTTCTTTTTGATTCATAAAAATATTTTACCCCTTTTACCTTTCCCTCAACCATTTTCCCAAAGATATGTTTTACTTTGCCATTAAAAGCTTTTTCGACATCAAATTCTTTCTTTTCAGAATAGAATTGATTCGAGATCTCCACTTTTCCAACTTTTGATTTTAAATTTTCAGCACACAATGGTGGAAAGTTGACATCATCCATTGGCGGCATTGAATTATCACTTTTAGCCTCAATTTGTGGCTCCTCTGACTTTGACGAGTCAGGTTCATCGCCAGATTTCACATCAGATTTCTTAACAACCCACTTTTGGTTGTCAAGATTCACTCTTCTTTTGTAAAACCTTTTTAAACATTCACCAACCTCATATGTTGAATTTTTAAACACTTTGAATTTTTCAGTTGATGGTTCAGTTTTATCAACAACTTTTTCTTTGAGTTTAGAAACAACTTCCTGTTTTGTGTCGGTTGCCTTTGGACAATTCCAGGCAATGTGACCACCTTCTTGACATCGGTAACAGGTTCTTGTTTCCTTTCTCCGATTATCTCCATTCTTCTTAAACTTTTTTTTTTCTACAAAGAACTCTTTGTTTGATTGCTTCCAGAATGACCTATTTTCTTCTTCCTCAGAACTAGCCCCTGAAACAAATACAGTTTTTGGTTTATAAGTTTTCTTATTTTTATGATTTTCTTGTGGAATAAAACCCAATCCCTTCTTTTTGAAATTACTGTTATGGTTTGGTTTCTTTTGAAAACCAGAACCAGAACTGTAACATTTTTTCTTGTTTAACCTTTGTTGAACCCTTGAGGTGTATTTTTTAGATTTTTCAGAAAGATTTACATCTTTTATTTCAGAAATATTAATTTATGTTAATTTGAAAACCTTTTTGATCATTTCAATTTTAACACCTCTTATTGGAAATTCTTTATCATAATATAATTTGTCTGAATCATTCAAAGTATATGCCACTTTGATTGGTTCGTCATTCAAATTAGATTTTGATAACATAAATTCTTTATTGTAAACCCTTTTAACCGACGATTTTGGACTGTCAACTGATGAACTCGAACTCTTGGATTCGGACTTTGACTCTGACTCCTCATCTTTATCCAACTCCTGATCGACCACATTTTTTATTAACTCAGACTCATGATCAGTGTCAGACGATGTGAACGTAACATCAATATTTTCTGGTAACTCATCAGTTGTTTCGGACTTTAACTTTATATTGACTGCCTTTTTGACGTGTTCCTCATTTGGTTTTCTGGGAGAATAACCTTCCCAGATCGGAGGCGGACACTTGTTATAATTTGCACTTTGTTTCTTACCAGTATCCTTCTCTTCAGTCTTCTTATCTTGAAATGCTTCAAAACCTGCAACAGTTGGATAAATTCTATCAATCAAATAATCAGAACTTGAATAACTTTGTAGTAATCGTCTGATTCTTTCATTTTCTATCTTTTTAGTCTCCAACTCTTGCTTTAACTTTGCACATTCTTTAATATAGTGATTGATAGTCTTCTGCTTTGACATCATCACTGCATTCATCATGGTTAAAGCATCTTCTCTTTCAGAATTTGTCTTTTGCAGACTGTTCACCGTTCTGTTCAACACATCATACGATTCTTTCACATACTTAACATCGAACAATAATTTTTCTTTCATCTTGTCAAGCTCATTATACTTCTCATCTTTTTCTTCACAATGTTTGCATGGTTCCAAACATTTTAGACAAGGTTTCGTGATCTCAACAATTTTTTCAACTTCAATAATCTTGTCAACTTCAACTACCTTCTCAGTAACTTTAACTTCTTCATTCTGTTCAGATTTCTCTTCCTGAGCAATATTTTCACATTTTACCTTTTTCTTTTCTTTTGCTGCTCGCTTCTCCTTTAGTTTCTCCAGTCTATCTGCAAAATAAAATTGAAAACTTTCAGGAGATAATTGATTTTTTCCAATGTTTATTTGTAATTCTTCTTCATCATCACTGTTATCAGTTGATGATTGATCAAACACTGTTGTTTTTTTCTGAGCTTTCTTCTGAAGACACAGACTCTCCATCTTGATTTTTCTCATTATGAACAACCATATCCATCCACTCTTTCATCAAATCTGGTTCTTGAACTATTTGTGCAATGAATGCTCCTAACTTTGAATCAGGTGGAATGTATTTGTCCCAGCTAAAACCTTCTGCCACTTTCTCATCATCTTGATCTATTATACCATAATAAGCTCTCTTTGTTGACTCTTTGATCGCCTTCTTCGTTCCATCTTCAATAGCATTTGATGATGATGGTTGTTGAGCAACTTGTTGATATATAGCTTTCCGATAATAATCATTATTCCCAAACGGATTCTGAGCTCCACCTGCTTCTCGATTGGTACATTCCCTCTTGAAATGTCCTTTTTCCCTGCATCGAAAACAAGTAACTTTAGATTTATCAAAACCTAAAGTAGAAACATTAGCATCACGGAAGTCATCTCTTCCTGTAATCATCTTAAATTTCTCAGCTCTCCTCAATACACTCGCTAAACACCACTTAATATCCATAAGTTCCATTTCCTCTGCATCGATCTGATCGTAATCCTCTTCTGTCAACATGGGATTTCCGATCCTTCCTGCAACCAAACCCTCATATGATTCTAACACTGTAGCTAGTAATGCCATATGACCTTTAGCGACTTCTTCAGAGAAATTTTGACCATTCTGAAGATGCAACACGATGTTGCAGTGTAATACATGACCATTACTGCTGTTTGATCTTTGGAACTGATGACTTGGGGTAGAAACATTTGGATTAACACTCAAGTATGAAGAAAATCCACTGTTGCTACTTGGACTTTGATTAACTGATCCTGATGAATTTTCTGCACAGAAAGCGGTTTGGACCTTCGGACTGTTCATTCTAGCAATCTTCTGCTGTTCAAGATCCTGTCCTTCAATCTTTTCAATAAACTGAGAAATTGTCAACTTATCATATTCTCCAGTGTTCTTTAAGATCATCATATATGTACCCCATTCTTTCTGAGGTAAAGCATCAGCTAATTTGTCAACCCATTCTTCTCGATCTTTGTTTATATCTAACAATGACATTGATCGCACTAAATGACAATATCTCTCAATCAGCTTCTTTGTAGTTTCACTCGGCAAGCTAGTAAACAAATCGAACTCTTTCTTTAACAATGATTTCTTACTCCTAATCATCTCCGTACTTCCCTCAAACTTAATTCGAAGAGCTTCCCAAATAGAACGTGAAGTATTGTCATGTTGAAGTAATATGAAGATGTCTTCTTTCACAACTTGCTGAAGTAGGCTAATCATCATCTTTTCTGCTTTGTACATGTCTCTCTCTTTGTCCGACAATTCAGAAATAGTTTTTATAACACCCACATCTGTACGAGATTTAACATATTTTTTCTCAATACACTCCCAAGGCCTCAAATGATTTGCTTGAACCCAATTTTCAAATCGGTCTTTCCAACCATAGTGCTCTTCAATGCCCATTAGCTTCGGGGGTTTTTGTAAAGTTCCTGTTTCATTCTCCATGTTCACGCTTTGAGTAATGGTAATAGGAGTACTCGGGGCAGTAGCAAACGCGTTATAAAACTCTTCTTCCATGTTTCGGTTTCACAAATATCACAAACTCGGCTTTCAAACAAAATGACACTCTATAAGCGAAATGGAAATTTCAAACGAAATAGCTCCTTCAAACAGAATGACCTTTTCACACGAAATAAACTTCTTCAAACGAAATGCCTTCAAACAAAATGGATTACTTTCACACGAAATGGATGATTTCGTGCGAAATGAACCTAATCTCAAACGAAATGATGATTTCGTGCAAAATGAAGATAATTTCAAACGAAATGAACACTTTCAAGCGAAATAGACGATTTCGTGCGAAATAGAATCCAAAAATGTCAATCTGTGCGAAATGGATTTACCTTTTCGTGCGAAATGCTGCTGATGTCATGCACTCGGCCATATTTTTGTCAAATTGATCAGGTTTTAGGTCGATTTTAGGTCTAATTCTTTCAAGGATTGTTTAAAACAGTGTTTCCCTTATAATGTGAGAAAATCAAGCCATTTTAACCATGAAATCTTGTTAATTTTGAAAAAGAAGGTGTAGAAGTCAGAATTTTGATGAAATCAAGCTGAATTCAGTAAGAACTCTTCCTCCTGAGCTCTGATACCACTTGTAGGATCGTTTGCACGACCAAAACGAGTCATTCAGAAGAATTCTTGTCAATACGAGAGGCGGAAACTAATGTATTGATTTAGAAACAGCTTGATATTCACTCTAATTGTCTTGTTTATTGATAAAACAGCGTTTTACAGCCTGGAGACACTTCGGCAGCACCTTGGTACCGGAATCACAAAAGTTACAAATGAAATGAACAGGACCACTATATATAGACAGCTCATTTCGTGCGAAATGCCCTTATTCCATTTCGTGCGAAATGGTTATAATCAGACGTTTCTCGTATTTCGTGCCCTGATCTTTCTAATCTAATACAAGACTCGATACAAGATGAAGTCGACAGACATATGCACCAACAGATCACCACCCCATTGGTACAATTCCCAGTTTTGATAACATATATATACACTAATACCTCTACTCTATAGTACTAAAAGAGAAGTTTCCTAATCTCTTTCACATGCATTGGCGATGGGTAAACGACTCGGATGAAGAGAATGAAGCAATTGAACTGGTGGACCAAGAGCAAAATGCAAAACTGAAATTTCAACAATATGCAAAATTGAGCAAGACCAAGAGCAAAATGGTGTATCCAATATTTCTAACAGCTTGCTAGATAATCTGGAAGGCAGAACAACCTTATATTTGGGGCTAAACCGGTTCACCTAGAGCAACTGATTCAAGATATAAAGTCCACGTCATTTCTTTGGGTCAGGAATAGATCAACAATGGTTGGAATGGATTGATAAAATTGGTGTAAGCTAGCCTTTCCGTAATTGTTCTTGTTGTACGATATTTTGTGATTCGGGCTTGTAACTTTGGTCGGCTTCTAGCAACTTGCTAGTCCGACGTTTTTTTTAATTGAATCTGATTCCGCCGTTAAAAAAGAAACTAGAAACGTGAAAAGGAGGGTTTGTTTAATTAACTAAGATCAAGACAATTGAAGAAAACAACATTGAGAAATAAGATAGTTTAGAATTAATGATAAAGGATGAATAACTTACAACAAGAATTGCAAATATACAAGTTTTACGACAAACCGGGTCATTACAATAGTTATACAAGGTTCAGTGAATTACAAATAGCAAAATATGCGCTCCAGAAAAATATGCACTCCAAATCAAATCTCATTCAATGATATTCGACTATTGGTATACATGCCCCGGCCGAGTAAAACGACACGATTAAATGATTTGATTGTGATTTAAATAGAAAAATATGCACTCCAGAAAGTCATTGTTTCTGATTGTGATTCCATGAAAATAATTTTTTGGGATGAAAAAATATAAGTGTGGGGATTTGATCAGTGTATTTTAGGTACACTCTAGGCTATAATAATTATAATTAAAAAATGTGTTGATATAATTTATTGTTGTAGAGTTACAAGTAATGAAAGAAGAAAAAAAAATAAAGAGTAAATTACAAAAATCGTCCTTTATGTATCTTACTTATTGCAAACTGTATCCTTTGTCTTCAATAATTACAGAAAACGTACTCAATGTTTGCAAACCCTTGCAAGTTATGTTCTTTAGCCCTAACTCAGTTAATTTTTGTGGTTAAATCTGACCAAAAGGACTCCACATGAGGGTATTTTTGTGATTAAATCTGATCAAATGGACCTCATATGAGAGTAAAATGACCAAAATACCCTTACGTGGGGTCCATTTAGTCAGATTTAACCACAAAAAATTAACTGAGTTAGGGCTAAAAGACATAACTTGCAAGGGTTTGCAAACATCAAGTACGTTTTCTGTAATTATTGAAGACAAAGGACACAGTTTGCAATAAGTGACATATATAAAAGACGGTTTTTGTAATTTACTCAAAAATAAATACTAACATCTATCTTAATTGTTTTTGTAATTAGTGTATGTTAGGGATAGAATTTTACAGCTTATGGACCACGGATCCTCAAGTGTAGCATGGATCACGGATCCTCAGTTCAGTTTGAATTAAGGATCCTCGGGAGACGCTGCGAGAATAAGGATCTAGGATCCTCATTGTTATTCTAAACTAACAATTGTTTCCATCACCTTTTGGCTTGTTTTGCAGGTATGTTTCGAAGAAGACTTATTCCACGCGAGATTCCAGGAGAATATGCTCTATATTTTCAACATGTGCACGAGCTAATGACCGTTAGTGGTGATCGTGGGTGATGGGCTGATTTTTCGGATAGTTAGTTAGGATATTTTTAGCTAAGATTAAAGGGGTATTGAGCTTATTTTTAGAAACACTTTTGCACTCTGATTTACGTACAACACTTCTGCTATTCTCTCTCGAACACATACACTAGAACTCATTGTATCAAGCTCAATACTTCCAAAGTTGTAAACTTGTTTATTCAATATACTTGATAGTGATAGTTTTCACTATCCAAGGTTTTTTTGTGCCGGAGATCATACATTGATCAAGGGCTTTTTCCTCGTATAAATCCTTGTGTCCATCGCTAATTTCATTCATTCATTGTTCATACATTTGATCATCTAATCAAGCATCACACCTCACAAAATCAGATTTGGTTGCATTATCCTTGTGTGATTTTTGACCAAAACAGTTTGGCGCCCACCGTAGGGCAATTGGTGCTTCAATTCTGAGAAATTTTGTTCATTTCATTCATTTATATTCATTATCTTCAACTACATGGCTTCTCAAGCGAAAAACACTTCAAGTTCCATGCCGACGATCACCTCTTCACAGGGCATTCCACCTTTGCCTCCTGCACCTTCTGGATCCCAGAAAAATGCTGAGAATGCTGCGAAGAAACAAGCCCCCATTTTCTCAAAACCAACTACTACTGCTTCTTCTGGTCTTACTAACAATGATCTTTATTCTTTGATTTTGCAGATGAAGGATTACATGCGGCAGCAGGACAGAACTAATGACATGATCCTTCGAGAGATTGATGAAATCAAGAAATTGAAGAGATCATCGAAGGATCACTCTCCATTGATGCCTAGATCAATGAATTTTGATTCTCCAGTCATAACTACCCAGTACTCCACAGCATCAGGGGTTCAATACCAGGATGGATCATCGAGTATACGATATGGATCATCGGCAATGACACAGGCTCAAGGATCCTACTTCCAGCCTTCAGGATCCTCTCTTCAGCCTCAAGGATCCTCCTTCCAGCATCAAGGATCCTTCTCTCAGGTTCAAGGATACATTGGCATGCAGACCACCCAGGGATCCTACTCTCAGTATCCAGGATCCTCATCTCAGGGTCAAGGATCCTCCTCTCAGGTTCAAGGATCCTCATCTCTGGCTAACGGATCCATGGATTATCCTCCAAGACCCCCAGCTTCGGTGTATCAAGGATCCAACATCTTTCAGGATCAAGGATCCTTAAGGGGTGTACAACCCAGAAGTTTAGAAATTCACTTGGGAGACTTCATACCTATGCAAACTATTGCATCATCTGGTCCCTCAATCATGCCAGAATCACATCAATATGGATTCACATCAGGAATTCCACCCTTGAATCCATCAGGAGGTAACACTTTAAATACTTCCCATAATGCTAACCATGGCTTTGTGCAGGATATAGGAATCAACCAAGCCATGGCTAGGGAATTGCAAAAGCTCAAGGATATGATATCCAGTGTTCTAGGAGTGGTTAAGCCAATTCCTGAGATTCCAGATGGAAGTCACGGGATATCTCGTTTTGCACCACCTATTTGTGATGCAGAAATACCAAAGAGGTTTCAAACACCAAACATGAAGCTATATGATGGCTCAACTGATCCAGAAGAGCATGTAGCTCAATACAGGGAAAGAATGGAAATCAACCCCATTCCTGAAAGGTTGAAGGAAGCAGGTGTATGCAAGGGTTTCGGATCCACACTTACAAGATCAGCTCTTAAATGGCTGCTAAGTCTTCCCCCTTATTCTATTACTTCATTTGCTAACTTAGTTAATTTGTTTAATAGCCAATTCTCATGCAGTAGGAGATTTGAACAATTAACTAGTGATCTATATAGGGTAACACAAGGTCAAAATGAATTACTTAGAGATTATATCACTAAATTCAGTAGAGAATCCTTAGAAATTCCTAATTTGGATAATGCTACGGCTGTAGAAGCTTTCAAAATGGGTTTACTTAAGGATTCACGGTTCTATGATGATCTTGTCATGACCCCTTGCAGGAACCTTGATGAAGTAAGAACCAGGGCCCTTAGATTCATCCGATTAGAGGATGATAAAAGGATCCAAGAAAGACTGTCAGGATCCTCAAAGCAGGAAAAGCAAGGATCCTATTTCAGGAATAACAAATCTAAATCATACAACAAGTCTTATAATCAAAACGTGCACGCAGTGGAGCAAGAAGAGGATGATGAAGATTATCCACCTATTTCTGAATATTGCTTTGTTGTTGATAATAATGAACTGATCCTTGCAATGCAGAATCTAGGTGAAAAAGCAAGATGGCCTAGAAAGAATGATAAGCCAGCTGCCACAAAAGACAAATCCAAATGGTGTACCTATCATGAAGATTTCAGTCATCTCACTGATGAATGCATAGCACTCAGGAAAGAGATTGGTTATTTGTTAAGCAAAGGGCATTTGAAGGAGCTATTTGGAAGGAAAAAGTCAAGGATCCAGGATCCTGAAAAGATTCCAGAAAGAGCTCCTGCTCCTCCTGCTGATGCACAAATTATCAACTTAATTTCTGGTGGATCAGACATATGTGGCACTTCCTTTTCAGCAGCCAAGAGACATGCTAAAGAGACAAAGATGGATAATGGGGACAGACCCATTCGAACCTCAATCCTTACACAGGAGAAAGTTATATCCTTTGATGAGGATGATCGTGTGGATATTCAGGATCCTCATCACGATGGTCTTGTTATTACATTGTTTATTTCTAATCATTTTGTTCGCAGGATTCTCATAGATGGAGGAAGCTCAGTGAACATCATTCAACTTGATGTCCTCAAGAAGATGAACATCCCTGAATCATAAATTATCCCAAGATCATCAGTTCTTGTGGGATTCAGTGGAGAAACCAAAAACACATTGGGGGATATTAAACTTCCCATTTACATAGAGGGAGTTAATTCTTTTCAAAAATTTTGTGTTATAGATTGCTTATCCTGTTGTAATGTTATCCTTGGCAGGCCATGGATACATGACATGAAAGCAGTTCCATCTACGTATCATCAGTGTGTCAAACTCCCTACTCTATGGGGTGTGGTGAAGATAGAAAGTGACCAACAAGAAGCTAAAAATTGTTACACTTCATCAATGAAACCAGCCACAAGACCTAGGGAGCAATAGCAATTAAAGTATCCTCCAAGAGATGTCCTGGAGGCAAGAGAACAAGATGTGAAAGATATCCTGATGGATCCTCAGGATCTTGAATCCAAAGTTTTCATAGGATCCGGGATCCTAGAAAATATCGAACAGGGTCTAGTATCCTTCCTAAAGAGGAGAAGAACTACCTTTGCCTGGAAGCATGAGGACATGACAGGTATTTCTAAAGATATTATCACTCATAAACTTGGCATTGACAGGTCATTCAAACCCATACATCAAAAAAGGAGAAAGTTTGCACCTGAAAGGAATGCCATCAACCAGGAGGAGGTAGATAAACTGCTCAGAGCAGGGATGATTAGAGAGGTTAAGTATCCAAGATGGTTAGCCAATGTGGTTGTTGTTCAAAAGAAAAATGGAAAGTGGAGGGGATGTGTCGATTTTACTGATTTAAATAAGGCATGTCCCAAGGATCCTTTCCCATTACCCCACATTGATTCCATGGTGGATGCTACCGCGGGTCATGAGTTGTTGACTTTCATGGATGCTTCATCTGGATTCCAACAAATTCAGATGGAACCATCTGATCAAGAGGATACAGCCTTTATGACCCCTACTGGTATCTATTGTTATGTTGCTATGCCCTTTGGACTAAGAAATGCAGGTGCTACATACCAAAGGCTAGTTAATATGATGTTTAAAGAACAAATTGGATACACAATGGAAGTCTATATAGATGACATGGTGGATAAGTCCAAGAGAGATAAGGATCACCTTAGAGATTTGGAGGAAGCATTTGATATCCTTGATAAATACAATATGAAATTGAATCCTTCCAAGTGCCACTTTGGTGTAAAAGCTGGCAAGTTTCTAGGCTACATGGTGACAAAAAGAGGGATAGAGGCAAGTCCAGAGCAAATCAAGGCGATTGTGAATATTAAGTCTCCTGCCAACGCCAAGGATGTGCAAAGATTGACAGGAAGGATCGCAGCCTTGAACAGGTTTATCTCAAAGTCATCAGAGAAATGCAAGGAATTCTATGACATCCTGAGAAAGAACAAGAAATTTGAATGGACTGAAAAGCATGAGAACGCTCTCAAGGCCCTTAAGGATTACCTATCCTCAGCTCCAGCATTAATGAAACCAGAAAAAGGGGATATATTATCCTTATATTTGGCAGTCTCTTCTAAGGAAGTAAGTGCAGTCCTTGTTAAGGATCATGAAGGTACACAACATCTTGTATATTATGTAAGTAAAAGTTTGCTTGATGCTGAATCCATGTATTCTCATTTAGAAAAACTTATCCTTTCTTTAATTATGGCATCTACTAAACTACGCCATTATTTTGAAACTCATGCTATTATTGTTAAAACTAACTTTCCAATCAAGAATGTTCTCAGGAAACCTGAAATGTCAGGAAGAATGGCAAAATGGGTGATGTGCGTTAGGTGTGATATAATTTTAGTTATATTTTAATCCCTTTTTAACACTGTAGTCAAGTTTTAAATTTATAAAACACGATATTTTACTAACACTAAACACACATATGGGCAAGTGCACCCATCGTGAGCGTAGTATAGCGTTGGTAAGATACCGAGGTCGTCCAATGACACAAGAGCTTTTAGTACCGGTTTATCCTCAACGTCTAAACAAATCAAAAGTTTAGAAAATGATTTTTAAAACATGAAAATAAAAACTAAAAATACTGAAAATAAAAATAAAATAAAAACAGATAGACAAGATGAATCACTTGGAACCAACTCGCCTTCAGTGTAACCTTTTGTTGGGATTGAACCCTATAAGAGGAACAGATAATAAGAGCCAAAACCGGATCACAACAGTGGATTCATAATAAGCAGCTGTTTACATTAGACTTTCCCCTTGAAAGTGATTTTAACATCTGATGGTCTTCTATCCACTGTATGTATACAACTACTGCTGCCCTTTAAACTGCTGATAAAGCCCTGAAGGAGTAAACACTGCTGGTTCAATCTACTGATGCTAAAGGACTGCCCACTCAAGGACTGATCAACCTCGAGGAAAGCACTGATGGAAGAAGATAGCAGTAGTTTAGTGTATTACTTATATTGTATAGAATCAGTGGTTAAGATTAGCAGTGTTTGTATAAAAACAGTGTTTACAGGTTGTTAGTTGTCACTTTCATGGTGACGTCAGCTTTGATCCTTCAGTGGTTTGATTTACCTATAAATGGAACAGTACCCTGTACTGTTACATTTGATGGACTGAGTGAGTTCTTCTCCTCATTTCCAATCCTTTCATCTTATGCAATCAACCATGGAGTATCAGGCTGAGGGGGAGTTTAGTTTGTAAGCTTGCTTTGTAATCTTTTGATTTGTATTGTAATCATTCGACTCAATGAAAAGCATGTGTTTATCAAAACTATTTTCCTATTTGATTGTGTTTACAAAGTTTGTATTCATTTCCGCTGCATATATCATTGAATCATGTTTATTAATTGTTCATTTATTACAAACAAACACAATCATGAGAGCCTCAGATCCGAACAATTGGTATCAGAGCTTGGACAGTCAAATTTGATCTAACAATCAAATTTGACATAACAGTTCAGCTCAAAATTCATTGACGCTAAGGTTGATCGTATTTTGTTGAAAAACATAGTAACGAGTAATTACGTTCAAAGTAGCTATTCAAAAACTCTGTAAAGCAACCAAGATGTCATAAGACACACAAACTTCACATAACAAGTGATGTCATGCATAAACCACCTATAGTTTTCAGATCTGAAAATATATCTGATAACTATGGTATAATTATTTACGAAAATTGATTTCAATTGTTGTTTTGAAGTTCGTGTTGTTTCCATCATGTTTACTTCTAAGGTGTGTACCTCAGGTCAACAAAAACCTATGTTCGATTAAATAACATTAGTGTTTTTGTTAACTTTCTCTAACTTTAGTGTTTTTGTTCGATTAAATAACATTACTGCTAAGGAGTTCACGAGCAAGTTTTTCTCTAACTTTCTCTCCGTACACTGTAGTATTGCAACTTTATCTCCGTACACTGTTAACGGTAACAACACCACCACCATCACCGTACACTGTAGTATTGCAACTTTATCTCCGTACACTCTAACTTTCTCTCCGTACACTGTAGTATTGCAACTTTATCTCCGTACACTGTTAAATTAAAATAACATTAGTGTTTTTGTTCGATTAAATAACATTACTGCTAAGGAGTTCACGAGCAAGTTTTTCTCTAACTTTCTCTCCGTACACTGTAGTATTGCAACTTTATCTCCGTACACTGTTAACGGTAACAACACCACCACCATCACCGGCCGGAGTACACCACCGCAGTGCCGCTACCACCGCCGGCCGGCCGCCCACCCCTACACCACCGGTGAGGTCTCCTCCTTCCCTCCTCCTCCTCTTCTCCTCTCTCTCTATCCCCCTCCCCCTCTCTCTACATACCGACCAACACGCCGGCCGGCGGAGATAGAACCAACCACCAGCTAAACCCCTATCTTATCCCCCTCTCATCCTCGCTCTCTCTATCCCTCGTTCTCTCTCTCTCTCTCTCTCTCTCTCTCTGCTTGCCATCTCGACCACCCGCTGGCCTCAAAACCCAAAACCCGCTGCCACTTTGTCTCTCCCTGCTAACCGCCGGCCTGAAGCTCTAACCAGTTTGGCCGGAACCACCGCACCAGTTTGGCCGGAACCACCGCAGCCACCACTTCCCTCATACAGACCATACGTTTTTGGCGCCAATTTTTTAGACAATTGGAGGCAACAACTTGGACCAGACCAAAATATTTCCAGCAGGCATTGTTTGGAAGCAGTAACAGCCTCCCTTATCGATTCTCCGGAGCGGGTTCTCCGCTATTTTTCTTCCGACCCAGGTGCACTCTATCCTTGTTAAATTCTTTTTCGTGGCAGATTTATTATATTTATTTTTATTATTATTAGTATTTTATAATTATCATTAGATACCCTAGTTGCTCACTATATTTTTATTATTATTAGTATTTTATAATTATCATTAGATACCCTAGTTGCTCACTATAAAGTATTACTTGGTCATAGTCGTCTATGTTATTTATTGTCATTGTATGCTTGCCGTTGCGTATTGTATAGTTTTGCCCTTTGTGTACTTTGTGTTGCCCATTGTTTGTTATCTTGTGGTTAGTTGTTAGTTGTAATCATAGACAATAGAAGCAATGACTTTTACGTGAGATCATGTCCAAGGACGAGAGATGCAGGTAAAGGTAAAGCTAGAAGGTGTAGTTTACGTTTACGTTTGGCGTCTTGGAACGTAGGAACTCTTAGTAGTAAATTGTTGGAAGTGATAGACGCACTTAAAAGACGTAGGGTACAGATAGCGTGCCTTCAGGAGACTAGGTGGAAAGGACAGAGAGCAGATGAGCGCAATGGGTATAAGTTGTTGTATTCCGGATCTGATGGGGCCGAGAACGGAGTAGGATTTTTGGTGTCTATAGAATTGCATAAGAATGTAATTGAGGTGATACGACACAACGACAGAATTATGGTGTTAAGGTTAGTATTAGGTGAGCAAGTAGTGACAGTGGTATGTGCCTATGCACCGCAAGTGGGACTAGGAGATCAAGAGAAAAGAGAGTTTTGGGATTGTCTAGATGTAGTAGTAAGGGCCATACCCAGGGAGGAGAAAGTTTTTATAGGAGGAAATTTTAATGGGCACATTGGTAAGGATAGTGATGGCTTTGAGTTGGTACATTGGGGTTTTGGTTTTGGCGATAGGAATGACCCTGGTAGAGACCTTTTAGACTTCGCGACAGCTCATGGCCTAGGTATTATAAACTCGTTCTTTAAGAAGAGGGAATCTCATTTGATCACTTTTAGTAGCGGAGGACGTAACACGCAAATCGACTATCTTTTGATGAGGCAGGAAGATCGACGGATGTGGATGAACTGTAAGGTTATACAAAGGGAGACTGCAGCGACTCAGCACCATTTGCTTGTAGCAGACATAGCCCTAAAAGTAAGGTTAATCGAGGGGGAAAGGAAAACCAGACCCAGGATCCGTTGGGGAAACTTGAAGGGAGAAAAACTTATGATGTTTAGAGATAAAGTTAACTCGATGACACCGATGCAACTAGGTGACGACGCAAACCGGATGTGGGAGGATATGGCGACTGCGATCACTATAGTGGCGAATGAGACGCTAGGGGTCACAACAGGAAAGACGAGTGGGCATAAGGAGTCTTGGTGGTGGAATGAAGACATGCTTACCAAAATAAAGGATAAGCAACAGAGTTTTTGAGATCTTTTGAGGTGCACAGATGAGGAGGAGCGACTGAGGGTGAGGGAGTTATACAAGAAGGCAAAAAGGGAAGCGAAAAAGGCGGTGACCGAGGCAAAAAAACACAGCATATAAACAAATGTATGAACGTTTGGAAAAAAAGAGGGGGAGCATGATATGTTCAGGATTTCCAAAGCGAGGGAGCGAAGAAGACAAGATCTAGGAGTAGTAAAGTTTATCAAAGGAGAGGATGGACGTGTTTTAGTCAAGGCACATGACATTAAGTTCAGATGGCAAACCTACTTCCATAATCTTTTCAACGACGGTAGGGCATACCAACAAGATAGCAGCAATCCCAGGACTCAAAGGCGACAACAGAATAATTGCTACTGCAGCAGGATCACACATGAAGAGGTGAGGATGGCACTTAGGAAGATGGGAAGAGGCAAGGCAATGGGTTTGGACAACATACCGATTGAGGTGTGGAAGTGTTTGGGGGAAGAAGGAGTCCGATGGTTAACACTTTTGTTCAATCGTATTTTTAAGACTGGAAAAATGCCAGATCAGTGGAGGAGTAGTGTCGTGGTGCCGTTATACAAGAATAAAGGAGACGCTCAATGTTGTGAGAACTACAGAGGAATCAAACTGCTAAGTCACACTATGAAACTCTGGGAGAGGGTAATTGAAACTAGAATTAGAAGAGAAACTCAGGTTTCAGTAAACCAATTTAGATTCATGAAAGGGAGGTCAACTACAGAAGCGATACATATTCTAAGAAGATTGATGGAAAAATATAGATCGAAGAAGCAAGATTTACATATGGTGTTTATCGACCTTGAAAAGGCATATGACAGTGTCCCACGACAACTGATTTGGGATAGTTTGGAGGGTCGAGGGCTACCTAGGAAGTATATAGACATAATTAAGGATACATACGATAGAACGGAAACTAGTGTCCGCGCGCCTGTAGGGGATACAAACTTCTTTCCTGTGGAGGTAGGACTACACCAAGGGTCTGCGTTGAGCCCTTTTCTTTTTGCGGTTGTCTTGGATGAGTTGTCCAAGTTGATTCAGGAGACAGTTCCGTGGTGCATGCTTTTTGCAGACGATATTGTCTTGATTACAGAGACTAAACAGTGCCTGAACGCGAGGGTAGAGGAGTGGCGTGTAACCCTAGAGGGCAAGGGCCTAAGGATTAGTTGATCCAAGACTGAGTATCTACACTGTGATTTCGGTGGTGCAGCCGATGACGATGACACCCAAATCACCATTGAGGATCAATTGGTCCCACAGGTAACTAAATTTAAGTATTTGGGGTCGTTTGTACAAAGAGATGGTGACATAGATAGTGATGTAACCCATCGCATACAGGCGGGCTGGTGTAGATGGAAGGCAGCCAGTGGAGTATTGTGCGATAGGAGGTTCCCAACTAAACTAAAGGGGAAATTTTACAGGGTAGCAGTTAGGCCCGCTATACTATATGGAACAGACTGTTGGGCTATCAAGAAGACACAAGCGCGCAAGATGGAGGTAGCAGAGATGAGGATGCTGAGGTGGATGTGCGGACACACGAGGTTAGATCGGATAAGAAATGAGGTTTTTAGGGAGAGATTAGGAGTAGCTAGTATATCGGATAAGATTAAGGAGGGCAGGTTGAGATGGTTTGGGCATGTGAAGCGGAGACAAACGACGACACCAGTTAGAGTAGTGGAAACTCTTACTGTGGAGGGGAGGAGAGGAAGAGGCAGACCCAAACTGACATAGGATGAGCAGATTATGCATGATTTACTAGAGTTGGATCTTTCTGAGGACATGGTCCAAGATAGGACTTCGTGGAGGCGTAGGATTAGGGTTCAGGACCTCTAGAGGATATTACAGTAAGGTCTTAGGTGTATTTTAGGGACGTAGGTTTTCCTATCCTTTAAGTGACTTTACCGATGATTGTCTCCTTGTGTTTATGCCCAAATGATGTTGCATGCTATTATACATGATTTATATTATATTGTGTCACTCTTATCACTTTCTTGGTATTGGTCTTGGTATTGGTGACTTCTTTTTTCTATATTCTTTGACTTGGTGTATTGGTATGTGGTTCGTTTTGGAGCTGAGGGTCTCTCTGGAAGCAGCCTCTCTATCCCTAGGGATAGAGGCAAGGTCTGTCTACATCCCACCCTCCCCAGACCCTATAAGTAGCTTTGCTATTTGTGGGATTTACTGGGTATGGTTGTTGTTGTTGTTGTTGTAGTGTTTTTGTTAACATAAAAAGAGGGAAATTAAAATTTAGTCATTTAGATCTTATGTATTGAAAGACAGATTGAGAATCCTTCAAAAGGACCAGAATCAATTGTGTTAAGAATACATTAAGAAAATCAGATGTCAAAAATGACCAGATCATGGGTAATGTGAAATTTGGCATAAGCATGAGCAGAAATGACCAAATCTCTCAAAACATTGCTGCAAAATGATTCTGGAATAAGTTTTCCTTCAATTAATACCTCCCAATGAGTATTTCAGTACTTATATATGGGAAGGGTAAAAAGGGAAGAAGAAAATTACCAAAAACTCAAAAGTGTGTTTATCTCAAAACTTTTGAAGTAAAGAGTATAAATATAAAACACTTAAGAGTACAAAAATAGGGTAGACAATGGTCATCAAGAAACTGTGTGCATTCATTGGTACAGGGAAGTTCAGGTAAAAATAGTATCACCAGTGATTAAACTTAAAAGAGGACTAGACAAGTTCTGCAGAATCATCACATGGTAACAAACGCATGTGAACATGTCTCGTCATATTTTTTTGCAATCAATTTAACAAGAAAATGGTTTCAAACAGTGGTTATTACAATATATTTCAAATCAATGACCATTTTCATAGAACTTAAGAGTGATATGATCATGAGTTTAATTGGAAAAGTATACCAGATTCCTTTTGATGTTGTTTTCAGAATAACCTTTAATTTTTTTTTTCTTAAAAAGGTTTTTCTCAAATAAAGCAGGATATATCATTCCTTATTTTTTCTTAAGAATGATATATTTTGAACTTTTACTTGTTTTTTATAGCAAAAGCTTCAAACACCTGTCTGGATGTAGAACCCTTATTTTTGGTGATATTATCCTTGAAAATGGATCAAAAGGATTTGGTACAAGTGTCAAGGTCATGTCAAACTCAAGTTTGTTTTAACACTGAGCAAAAGATTAATTGTTAACAGACCCTAAAATACTTGGGTACTCATGTTCTAATTAAAATATTATGACACAAAATGAGTAGCCTTAGTAAAAGGGTTTTCATCATCTGGGATACTAAACCACTGTCAGGAATCTATAAAAGCTTCAAAATGTGTAAATTGACATGTGGCAAAACCTTGAATGCAAATTCTCATAAAAGCTGCTGACATGTTGAACTTGACAATTTGCATCTAAAATGTATTTTGTTGAGGATAGCAATCTTGCAGACATTTCAGAATCAACATCAATAGATGTTAGAGATGATATTGTGATTTCACAAGATAAAATCATTCCTTTCATCAGAACAGCAGATGCTCAAAATATTTGTCAAAAGCTTATCCACTGATGCACTAACAGTTGCTGACATACTAGCCTTTCAAATCCTTACCATTACCTTACCCCTAACCACTGTTTTGTTCAAACATCTGTTTCCTAAATACTGTCCACTGCTGAAAGTCAACCCCTGATCCTTCATTTTCTTGGCAAGCACTGATGCTCAAAATCAGTGTCTTATCCACTGATATGTTATCCACTGATAGTAAAAATCACCCACTGCTCTCATATTGTTACCGTTGTAACCACTGATATTTGCTTCATCAGTGGTTCTCCAAAATAACTGTCCTCCATTATTCATCTTCTCATCAGAGGTTGGCACGTGGTTAGTTTTTAGCCATCAGATCTTTGTAACCGCTGCCACATCAGCACTTACTTTTTCCTTAAATAAAACCCTGTCCAAAAACCCCAAACAGGGTCTTACACTGTCGAATTGAATTCCAAAATTCTCTTCTCAAAGCAGTTCCAACCTTTCATCCCAAATCATTCTTCGCTCCTCTTCATCAAAATGTCGAAATCAAAATCAAAATCAAAATCATCCTCATCTTCCAAAGAGGACACTCAAATGGCTGCTGAACCCATTGAAATCCCATACAAATCCCCTCACAATTACTTGGGTCTACTCACAAAGCCCACTACCACTCACACCTTCGATTCCATCATCGACGTCATGTCTGAATCAAAGTACAAAACTTTGCTAACAGCAGATGCTCCAATTTACCAACAAACCCAGAGAGAGTTTTGGAAAAATGCTACCCTTGACAAACAAGGCGAGAAAGTCATAGCCATCAACTCTTCCATACAGGGTAAAACGATTCAAATTACTCCACAATCCATTTCAGAAGTCTTTAAACTCGATGATCAGCAAGGTAAAACTTCTTTTCCTAAAAACGAGTTGAAAACTGATTTTCTGGAAAGGGGGTATGCAGAACAAACAAAAAGAGATACCTTACAAAAAGGTTTCTTCCCTTCCGCACCTAGGTTTTTATTTCACACTCTTTTGATGTGTGTTTCAAATAAAACAACCGCTTTTAACGAAATACTATTAAAGATCCAATGTCTGGGTTATGCCATTTTACATAATGAAAATTATAACTATTCCCAGGAGATCTTTGATGACTTGGTAAAGAATGTCGATAACAAATCATTTTTACTCTTTCCAATATTTCTAAGCTACTATTTTAAACAAAAATTTGGAAAGGAAAATGAAAATTTGCTCGAACAAGGTGTTTCTTTTCAAATAAATGGTTTAACACCTGAAACATTCACTAGAATGTTAACACCTACAAAAACAAAAGCAGAGGTGCCTGAGCAGACTTTAGCAGCTACCACTGCTCCTCAGGCATCTGCTGTTGAGCCCACTGCTCCAGGTGATCATAGTAGCACAACCACTGCTATGAAACCCACACCTGTCATCACCAAAGAGACCAAAAAGAAATCATACAAAAAGCCCCCCAAACCCAAAGCAAAGGCAACTCTGGAAGATGAGATCCCAGAGCCACTGCCAGTGACAACACAAATGTCACCAAACACCACTGCTGCTACTTCCTCACAGCAGATGGAAGAAAGATCTCCACCCTTGCCTCAAACTCCTCCTGCATCCTCACAAAAGGATCAGGTTGTAAACACAGGGACCCCATATTATGAAGCTCTGGATCCAATTGGATCCATCTTCCTCAGTCCTGATCCCAAGGACATGTCTCTTTCAACACCCTTATCTTCACCCCTCACATTACCACAATCCATAATACCCTTGTTGCATGCAGTTGCTATAGCTCAGACACAAACCAGTTCCTCTCTATCACCTATCACTGAGAGTACACTCCAACAAGTGACTGGGTCTGATGCTTATACCTCTGCTATCCCAGCAACAACTGAGGAGGTTACACTGCAGGAGTTACAAGTAATTCTTGACAGTAGTTCAAGTGGAGCAGCAACTACAAATGTTGGATCAACAGATCTACATTTGGCCAGTTGTTACATCAATCAGACTCCCTTGAAGGCAATTTCTTCTATAGCACCTCTGATAACCACTAGTGAGGCTGTTTTGACCACTGGTTCTATCAAAAGGTTATCAAGTGCTGAAGAAAGAAGTCCCCAGGACCAAGAACAAGGGGAATCAATGGATGACTTTTGGAATTCTGTTCCTAAATCACACATTGATATAACCACTCCAGGTGGGGAATCAGATGATCCCATTAATTCGGGTGATGATTCAAAATATCAGGAATTGATGGGTAGAATTGAAAATCTTGAGACATCTGTTGCTGAAATAAAAGATATGATGCAACAGTTGTTGAAAGCTCAAAAGGTCTCAACCACTGCTGTTCCAACTCAAGCACCTGCTCCACCACAGGCACCTGCTGCAAATGAGTTGTGGAACTTATCCAACCTCTGCTCCAACAACAAAGACAAATGGCTGATCAGCAGCATGCTATACATGTTCAAGAGCTGAGAAACATGATGGAGTCAAGGTTCAAAGATACCCAAGAAGACATCAAGGCTATAAAGGCCCACATCCTGAACACCACTGGCAAAGCTCCTCCCACTATACTCTTCATTAATAACCCCCCCCCCCTCCAGATAATGCCAAAAAGGGGGAGAAAATCAAGCAGTGGAAGAAGAAGGGAATAGAAGATGGCCTCTATATTGAACCAGAAAAAGAAAACATGACCAAAAACATTCCTTTGCCAGATGGTAGCAAGAAAATTGATACTACCACAAATGCACTTGCAGAAGCAAAAGCAAGTGTTAAAAGAGATAGAGGGGCTAAGGATAAAGCCAGGTGGGAACAGGATAAAAGAGCTTACATAGAGCTGAATGCACAGGGTACTTCTGTGTCAAAGGATGATGAAAATCCTAAGGATGAAAAGAAGAAGCCTACTAGACAAGTGAGGCAACCCAAATCCAAACCATTCAGACCCACAAAGCTTTCTTCCAAACCACCTCCAAAAGGCTCCAAACCTCAAACCACAAAATCTCAAACTTCCACCCAAACAGTTGTTGTAACACCTGTTGTATCAACATCTGCTGATACCTCGGTAGTTTCAACAACTGTCAGCCAAACACATGCCATCTCTTCAACACACACCACAACCACTGCCCTACCACCACCACCAAAAACCATCATTTCAACCACTTCACCATCCACCAAATCACCTCCTGCTAAAAAGCAGAAGACACCAGATGTTACAACATCTGTTGTAATGACAACAGTGGTTGAAACACCAGTTGTTTCAACAACTGTTAGTCAGCCACCATCCACCACTGCCCTCACCATCGTTACATCACAATCAAAACCACCTTCACCTAAAAGGCTCTATACAAGGAAAAGGAAATCTCAGAAGAATATTGATGATATACCAGCACCTATTCCTTTATCCTCCACACCTTACAATGTTATTGAGCCATAACCATCCACCTCACCAACTCTTGTCAAACCAATAAACCCTGCTAACCTTGTATACATTGCTGAGAGTTATCCACTGGAATTGGAAGCTGTAAAGGATGAGATGAAACAATTCTATACAGAAGATGATCCTTCAAAAAGAAGATTTCCTTCTCTCAAGGGCTTCAGAAACCCAGAAAATATGGATGCATATCTAAAACTCAAAGCCAGGCAAGCAGATATAAGAGCAAGAATTGAATGCAAAGATCAAGGTGACAAAGCCATTTCTGAAAGAATGGAGTTTTTCCTCACTAAGGTCAAACAAATGGAAGATTATGCAAGAGATCTAAGCAAAGATATGTCAAATCTGCCACCTGGAGCTGTCCTACAAAAGGAAATGAGAAAGGAGTATCTTGCATTCATCATGAAAGAAAAATTTTATCCTGCTAATGAAGAACAATTCAGTGAATGGCCAATCATTGCACTAAAGCATGAAGTAAACAGAATCATAAGGATCAAGAGTGATCCAGGAAAGAAAAAGACAGCTCCAAATTGGAGCAAATACAAAAAGGCCATTGATAAACTTACCTCAGAATACAAGAGGAAGAAACAAGAGCTGGTGGATGCAAAGGTTGGACCTGCCAAAGCCATAGCAAAACGGACAAGCAATATATAGATGAGGCTTATGAAAGGCTAAAAAGAAGGAGAATAACAGGTTCTAACCTGCCAAAGGAGCCTGAAGACAAAAGCATTGATAAGTCAAAGAAACAGGCCCATACTTCCAAACCACTGATCACCTCAGCAGATACCTCTGTTATTGTGATAAACCAAGAAAAGAGGAAACTGCTGACTGATGCAGAAGAAAAAGAAAAAGAAGCTGAGTACTTTAAAGAAGCCATCAATAAAATGGCTTTAGATGAAGATAGATCAGCAAAACTTCAAGACCTTGCCAAAAAGTTTTTGAACAAACCATCATCACCAAACACATCAGCAGATATCTCAGACATTGAGCTAGATCAAAGAAAGAGACAAGAGCAGATTGAAAAAGAAGTTGCAAAAGATATAGCTGCAGCAAATAAAGTCATAGAAAAGGCTTTCAAACAAATGTCTGAAAATTCTGAACTAGCAAAAGCTCAGGATACTGCTTCACAAATCTTTACAAGGCCAAAATCTCCCAACTCATCAGTAAATAAACCTCTCCCAAGAAACCCATTGGGTTCAAAAATACTAAAATGGATGTCTGATCAAAAGACCCATGTATTGACCCTGTTCAGATCCAATGGAGAAGTAAAGCACATATCAAGGGAACAAGCACTGGGCCTGAGTGTTGAAGATCTACAAGATCTCCTTGAGCTTATACTATGTAGGGATGTGGAGGATACAAGTTCTATGGATTTTGAATTGCAGTTTAAAGGACAAGTTAGGGAACTTCTGATGAGACAATAAAGATCCAGAATAATGAAGGGTTTTGGCATTATCTGTTCCAGGGGGAGATTGTTGGGATTGAACCCTATCAGAGGAACAGATAATAAGAGCCAAAACCGGATCACAACAGTGGATTCATAATAAGCAGTTGTTTACATTAGACTTTCCCCTTGAAAGTGATTTTAACATCTGATGGTCTTCTATCCACTGTCTGTATACAACTACTGCTGCCCTTTAAACTGCTGATAAAGCCCTGAAGGAGTAAACACTGTTGGTTCAATCTACTGATGCTAAAGGACTGCCCACTCAAAGACTGATCAACCTTGAGGAAAGCACTGATGGAAGAAGATAGCAGTAGTTTAGTGTATTACTTATATTCTATAGAATCAGTGGTTAAGATTAGCAGTGTTTGTATAAAAATAGTGTTTACAGGTTGTTAGATGTCACTTTCATGGTGAGGTCAGCTTTGATGCTTCAGTGGTTTGATTTGCCTATAAATGGAACAGTACCCTGTACTGTTACATTTGATGGACTGAGTGAGTTCTTCTCCTCATTTCCAATCCTTTCATCTTGTGCAATCAACCATGGAGTATCAGGCTGAGGGGGAGTTTAGTTTGTAAGATTTCTTTGTAATCTTTTGATTTGTATTGTAATCATTCGACTTAATGAAAAGCATGTGTTTATCAAAACTATTTTCCTCTTTGATTGTGTTTACAAAGTTTGTATTCATTTCTGCTGCATAAATCATTGAATCATGTTTATTAATTGTTCATTTATTACAAACAAACACAATCATGAGAGCCTCAGATACTAACACCTTTGATGAATTTCGCACTTTTTCACTTTTTAAGAGATTATCTTAGTTATAGTAGTAGGCCCCTCTTTTGAAGGTGACGTTACCCTCAACCCAGTTGTTTGAGTCAGCAAGGATACAATCCTAAAGGGTTGGATTATTGGAAGATAATTCATTAAGTTATTAATGCGTAATGTGGCAGGCCCCTCTTTTGAAGGTGGCGTTACCCTCGGCTAAGTGGTTTGAGTCAGCAGGGAAACAATCCCAAGTAGCCGGGTTAATGTATTAATAGTAGTTTACATATGAGGGGATCAAGCCATTCGCACCCCCGCCATCCAATACTAGTGGGTATTGAAGGAGGTCCTAGTAAGCTTGACCCAGGTCCTTGCAGGATCTATACACTGAACAAGGCAAGAACCTTACCAAACCATTCCCTTAACCCCTGACCAGGTAGCCAACATATCTCCATATAGACCGTGGAGATATGAATGGTGTAAATATTTTATTTTATATAGACAGTAAAATAACGCCAAGACACCACGGACAAATGATAAGAAAGTTTCACCTTCAACATAAGAAACTAGTTATTAAAGTCATTAATACAAAACCAAATAAAAAGTGCGAAAAGATTAAAAAACAAAGGTATTACACTAAATGCTTGTATTCACCAAGTGATGTAAGAAACTTAGGCAAACATGGCCTTTGATTGTCAAGAACTCTTACTATCAAGTATATATAATCAAATTTTAACTAGATTTGTCATGCCGTTTCATAATTTTCTTATGTTGGTTCTTTTAATCACGACGCTATCGGTTGTAAATTCGTAAAAATATAACCTTTTTAGAACCTGATATTCCCAAATTAAACCAAGACAAGTAAAAAATGAAAAGTTTTTGAAAAAATTTGGGGTGTTTAGCGGTTCCAATAGAGTTTTGTGTAAGGCTTGTAATTAGGACTTGCAAAATTCAAGGTTTTAGCATCCCCTCCACACTTAAATTACACATTGTCCTCAATGTGTCCCAAAAATAAGTTTTTAGGTTGATTGAATGTGTAAAAGGTGTGTTAAAAACAAAAATTTTATGTTACTAGGCATCTGGACACGGGCCGTGGTGACCGGGCACGGCCCCGTGTTCAGATTGCCAGTAACAGAAAGTAACAAAAGGTAACAGAAGGCTGGGAATGGGGGCGTGTTCAGTGAACACGCCCCGTGTCCAGATACCTGAACTGGACGTTTTTTCTGCAGACCCTTGAGCACGGGGCGTGTCGGCTGAGCACGGCCCGTGTTGAACTTGCTGTAATGAAGAAAAATGTCGGGAGGCTCTGTTTTTGTGCATGGGGTGCTGGTTCAAGCTTCTCTTAGTATCCTTCACCATCCAGAGTGTGTTTTGTCCATCACAACATCATTCTAAACACCAAATAATTTGAAAACCATCATTCATTAAAGAGAGGATTACATTAAGGTCCTAGAAAAATAAAGAAAGATAGAAAGCTAAAAAGAAGGTTCCTAAGATAGATAGGTCAAGTGATACATGGAATCATCCTAAGAAGTTCTACCCTTATTTTAGGAATAACAAAAGCCCAGGAATAGCTTCCCTGTATTTTAAAGGTGTTGTAGAACTCGGAACCGAGAGGTGTTCCTTAGTTGCCGTTGAGCCAATCCTCTATTTCTCTCGGGAGGAAAAAGGCGGGCTCATTTTCCTCAACATCTTGTGGTAGAGGAGAGACGGCAATCGGGACCCCGTGTAGTACGTCTCTAGGGAGGTCCGTGTGCATGGCGTACCACTCGGCCGGTATGATAACTTCCGGTACCACATTCCATGCCCTTTGTGTAATGATTGGTACCAAAGGAGGAGAAGCGAGGATATTCAACCTTTGGTGCAAAAGGTTGACCTCTCTAAGACATCCTTCTAGACCCACCAATAAATGATTGATACGGTCGACCAAAGCTTCCTCAACCCCTGTCATCTCATTTATGGCCTCTCTCAAGGCATAGACATAGAGTGTGATGAGGATGTTCCGCTGTTTCTACTTGCCATTCTAAGAGAACAAACCAAAAAGAGTTCATTTTAGTGAAACAGTACCTCGAACACGGCCCCGTGCTCACTGAGCACGGCCCCGTGTTCAACTTTCTGCAGATTTTTGGAACCAGGAATCTTGGAGCTTTAAATTATTTTTCTGATTTTTGAGACATTTTTAAGCAGAAATAACTTAAAACAGTGTTGTAAAACTTATTTTTAACAAGATTCCTTGAGTAAAAATCTAACAAATATTACAATAAAGCTTGAAACCATGGTGATTTCAAGCTCTAATGGAGGTATTGAGGGAAAAATGAAGAAGAAGGCAATGGACAAAAGTAGAAAAGACAAGATGGTTGTTGAGAACCTTCTTTAGAATATACCTAGTATGGTATGTGTGAAGATCACACCAAATCTCTGTTTTTGGAGTGGTCCAAATGTGCAGGAATCTTGCTGCATTTATAGAAAACGACAGCACGCTGGACACGGCCCCGTGTCGGCTAGACACGGCCCCGTGTGCAGACGAGATTCTGACACTTTTTGTCCGTATTCTGACCGAAAGTCAGACGAGAATCTTTTGGTGGACACGGGGGCGTGCTGACCTGGACACAGCCCCGTGCCTAGAAGCTGTTTATGAAGTTTCGTCTATTTTCAAGGAATTTATTCGGATCGGGTGGTTCCTTACTGGACGGAACAACACCGAAGTGCCTGAGATACCTTAGTTGCCCTAGTTTTAGACGAGAACGCTAGAGGTTATCGGAACGGGTGATTCCTATGCTAAATGTAGGTGGACAAGTCCAACCCTTATCCGGGCTCTCGTTAAAGAAGGTGTATGTCGAATCGCTCAGGTCTATGTATGCATCGACGGAAGTCGATGGGGAGTCCTTCACGGCACAATCGCTCAGGTCTATATATACTCCAGTTTACACAAGATCCTTTGGGCTTGTCCCCAGTTTTTGGGCTTGTCCCCAGTTTTTTGGGCTTGTCCCCAGTTTATTGGGCTTGTCCCCAGATACTAACTCTTTCTTTTATAGATTGGCTTAGTCCCAAGTTATGTCTTATTTCAGGATTCCAAAGCTAAACAGTTAAGGATCCTGGATCCTAACTTTCTATAAGGGTTTTTCTTATGATTGTTACAATTGTATACATTAAGGATATAGGATCCTAACTTGGATTCTCTGGTATGATCCTTATTTACTTTAATTTTATTTTTGGTTTATCAATCATACCCTATTCTTTGACAACAGAATATATGATCCTAAAATTGTCTCACTTTTAAACTTTATGACTAAAGGATATTTGATCCTTGATCATATCCTTAACTTTTTGACATAAACTGATTTTTATACCTTCACTAATAACTCGTAAATCTAAAAAGTTGTACAATAATAACAATTGAAAGGTAAATATACACAAAATGGACAACACCAAGATAGCCGAAAGTTAAAGGTTATATTTATTTATCAAAGTTAAACCCTTTAAAGGTTGTCAAAATTACCTACCCCGAGCATCTACCAGCAATACGTGGCCCGTCCGCTGGGGTAGGAAAAGGGTGTTCATATTAACAAGTCTTAAAGTGCAGGAAAGTAAAGACGACAGGATAATAGTGGCTTCATCCCCCTAACAGAGGATCCCTCCACCAACTATCATCCTACCTATTATTCCAAGGATCACTGATCCTTAACCCTAATAGCTATTGTTTAGTTATTACAGACCATGATTGTTTAGCATCAAAACACCATCAAATAAAAACCACAAAACCATAAAAAATGGGCTCCGGCTACGTCTAGAAATGTCCATCATCACCCATTACTGCAGCCTAAACCTTCGCTGCATCCTCACCACCTTTGCCATCACCGCCTGCTGCCACCCCAGGATCCTTCAGCCCACTGCTTCCGGCTTCACCAGCTGCTGCTCCCTCGGATTCATCCTCATCATCCAGCTCAGCCAGCCTCTGCTTCCAAGCCTCCTGGTCCCATTCAGACCTGTCGAAGGAAGGATCCTCAGCCTCCTTAGCCATTTGCAGCATGATCTTCAACATGGCGATAGTAGCAGAAAGCTTAGCCTCATCCATGACTTCTGCCTTCTCTTGCTGGGCTGTGATCTGAGCCAAGATCAGTTCCTTCTGCAGCATGTTCACCTCTTTTTTAAGGGAAGAGATTTTCTTATCTTTGGCAAGGAACATCTGCTGGAAGTCCAGGTTTTTCTGCTCAGCTTCTGCCAGATGTTGATCAAGTAGCATTTGGATCTCGGCAAATTTCTACACAAAGAAAGCTAACAATCAGGATCCCATATCCTCAGAAAGGAAAGTTCAGACTTAAGGATACAGGATCCTTACCTCGGATACGTATTCCTCAAACTGATGTTGAAAGAGAGGGAGGCCTTCAGTGGGCTCAGCGGTCTTTCTCTTTTTAGCACCCTTGCCCCTTGTGCTTATGCCCTTAGGATTCGGGATGTTTGGCTTGCAGCCAGCTCCTTTTTGAGAGACCTTGAGGAGGCGTATTCATGAAGATCACTTACGCTGAACCTGGAAGCAGACTTTGAGGATTTTTCGGCGCCTACAAGCATAACAAACAGATAAGTATTCATATTTTTATTAAACATTTATATATACATATATATATATATACATATACAGATACTTACTCGACATTGTGTAGGATGTGGATGAAACTTCTACTGAATCCTGTGATTTCGGTGGAAAAGTTCTGACTGCAGGGTCAAGCTTCCAGAAAGCTTTAATCCTTTCTTCTGTGGCAGGTGATACTTGGATGCGAGACAGGGAAATGGCTGCATAGACAAAACAAAGAAGGATCATTTATCCTTAATGCAAAAGAAGAATCCTTACTATTTTCCCGATCAAAGGATCCTATATCATACCATCAGTGTTCCATTTTTTTAGGAAGGTGAGTTCCATCCGGAATAGAATCCCTCCTCATGAAAAAGAATTGATTCCTCCAGTGGGAATCGTTCTTGGTGGCTTTCAAGATTGGATGAGGTTGTTCAGGTTTAGACTTAAAAAGGTATCGATAAGAGCCATGACTGACAAGGTTGTACAACTGGCTAAGTTCATACATCCCTATGTCAACACCCTCCTGCTCTATTATATGCTCTAGTGTGTAGAGGATCCTCCACACCATTGGTATGGCTTGTATATAACAGAGGCCAGTGAGTGTGAAGAACCCTTCTGTTAGAACAGGGAAGTGATAGGTGAATCCGATTAGAAAGGGAGTCGCAGGGAAAGTGATCCAAACGTCTGGAACGGAGTCACTTTTGGTAGAAGAATCGAATGGACGGAAGATGGTGCCATCAGGAAAGCATGAGCGTAACCGATCAACATCAGGATCGGTGAACCGGCACAGCTCCATTGAAGGGTTTTTGGTTAAACCTTGGATTTTAAGGGGGCTGTGGTGATCAGGATTTTTAGCAGGGGAGCAACGAGTACCCATCTTCGTCATGATTTTCAGAAAACAGAGGATCAGGGAAAGAAGATAATAGAGAAAAGAGAGAAAGAGAATACCTGTTAGATCTTCGGATAAGGATTTAAAGGAGAAGACTCTCGAATTTAAATGCAAAATATCATTCCAATCTCTATCCTTTTTATAATCATTGTTTGTTGCAGGGATGACCCTGACGAGTGGTCCATGGGACAACCCTTAAGAGTGTTAAAAGACGAGTTAATCCCTCATTTGATCATGTAATTGTCTTGAATTAGATAACTACGGTTGCTTGTGTTTCAGGTACATTTGGAGCTTAAAAGTGTGGAAATGAAGCTTTGAATAGGCGCGACCGGATTGGAGATTGAAAGACGGAGAATAAATGAAAAAAAAATCAATTATTGGTATGGAAGAATTAAGAAGATGACATGATAGAGGACGAAATTAAGAAAACGTAGGCGAAAACGGTGAAGAAAACGGAGTTGAAACGAAAAAGTTATGAAGAAAACAAAATTGCATGCTGAAGGCTACCGTAGCTTACAGCAGCTACCGTAAATTACGGTAGCCCCCAGCATTTTTCTTCCACCGTAAGGCAGTAGAGACCCACTGTCACACCCTGACTTTTACGGAAGCGTGGGTTATTGGTGTGACTTCTTAATACCATAGCAATCAATCATAACAATGCTATATGATAAAAACATGAGTTGTTCATTCATAAATAAAGTTTAGAGAAATACCATATTACACTTGTCTTAAAGCTTCAATTCCAAAATAAGTTACAAACCTTGACTTGCTTAAATGAGTTCATAAAAACTTAGTAAAGACCTTAAACAAAACTAGGTTTAGAGATATGTAACCCGTCCAGGTAGAGGTTACACCTCCTAAACCCTACAACCCTGGATGACTTCTTTATTCAAACGTAGCTCGAAAAGACGTGCATACCGTGCCAGATCCATTAGTTTCCTGAAATACATGTAGTTTGAAAAATCAACATAAAGTTGAGCGAGTTCATGTGTAAGTGAGTATGTATAAACCTTTGTAATATGTCTGTATATATGAAAATCCCTGGCATGTAGCAATTAAGGAAAAAGAGATCACCATTGGGTTGCAAAGCCAATGATATGTGTGAAGTGATGCAGGAAAACTCAAACCTAGCGGATTTGCGCGTCTGGCACTTAGTCACTGCCTGGTCCACTAAGCGGGCTCAGGAGTGGGGCTCGCTACACCCATATAGATCTATCACTAAAGTCCCTCGGTCCTACAACGAGGATTAATGGCCTTCAGTTTGGCCTACCCACTCACATGATCTAAGTCGTATACCCTCCTTAAGCTAACCATACCATGTATAAAAGTGTCTGTAAATGTCAGTAATAATTGTAACATGTATTTCACCCCCGAAGTATAAAACTGAAAACAGTTAAGAGAAAAGGGGGACATGAACTCACAGTAGTGCGTCTTGTACCGAATCTCAAACGCTGTCTGCTACACGACAACCTACACGTACTAATGTCTATTAGACGAACGGGCCGTGCCTTGTCCTAGAGTTTAATATTTAGAGTTGTGTTACTTATATTGATTCGCGTGGTAAATATTTGTTCGTTCAATGTTCTAGTAAATTTTAGTCTTAGAAAGCAATTATTTACTAAGTGTTGTAATTTTCGGAAAATTTCGCCATAGCCTCCTTTGTAAATAGAGGTGTCCATGCTTAAGAGCATATCATTTTCTTTTACATTACGCCCTGCTTGTGGTATGCGCATATAATGTATATATGTGTGGGCACTCGGGGGGCAAAAGTGAAAGTGCACTAATTTTAACGTTTTTTTAGTAGTTTCGTGAAAATAATGTTAAAAGAGGGGGATGGTTAATCATGCATCATGTGGTGGCGTTGATAGCCGAAAGACTAGGGAGTACATGCACTAATTGGCCTTTGTCTTAATTGCCGAGTGTTATGTGCCTTATGTCCAAGCCTCCTAGGTTTGATGCAAAACTACCATCGAGCTGGGGGTCTCACTGGAAGCAGCCTCTCTATTCCTACGGGGTAGAGGTAAGGTTGTCTACATCTTACCCTCCTCAGACCCTACCTCAGCTTTGCTATTGGTGGGATTTACTGAGTATGATGATGATGACGTAGAGTGTTCCCACATAGCCAACCCGCCAATCATACATGCAATGCCCTATTTACGTCTTTTCAGCTTTATTAAACCAAACAGGACTGTTTTCGAGTATTAAAATAAACTAGTTATCCTTTTCCAAAAATTCTCAAATTTTTACAGAATGTCATATATAATCCACGATTTATTGTGTAAAAATTTCGGAGACCAGTTCATTACCAATTTTATATAAAAATTCTTTTACCCGACTGCAATCAGATTTGTTACATTCTGATTGCAGTTTTACGGAAAAATTCACTAAAAATCAACCGTAAGTCCGATCGACGAACTTCCAGTTGGAGGGTCACGGAAACAACAGTGACCATCTACAGTAAAAATTCCATGAGATGATTCTGCTCAGGTTTTAAGTTTTGTCTCGATTACAACACACTTTGTCAGCAGAAATATTTCAGCTTGAGCTGCTGTCTAAAAATAATTCTTTAAAAATAGTAAACGATCTCGAAAAATTTCGATTCCAGTGCCATTTGTTCGGTTGTTCAAAATTACACAATTTGGACTCCAGAAAGTCAGTTTTTCGATTAAAAATGACCCAGTTACAGCCTGTTGAAGTTGGCTGGAAATTTCAATCAGCATGTTTATTTCAGGTTTAGTGATTCTAAAAACATATTAACAAGGGCCCTAACCATGATTTATCAATAACTTAATGATCAAACACCATGCATGTATTCACCAAACTCAAACCAACCTGATTTTAATCTCATACACACTTTTTATGTGGGGTTTTTATGCAGAATTTTTAGTTCAACTTTTTAGTGTTCATCTTCTTGTGATTTATCACCATCATCCTACTATGAATCATAACAAATAACAAGATGAAACAAGGGCGTGATGGGACTTACTACTAGCACAAGGCTAGGGTAGAAATCTTAGTGCAAGGATGATGAAGAATGATGGTGAGAAAGGCTTGAACAAGGCTTCCTTGAGAGCACTTCAACTTGCACCTCTATGGATCAATCTTGGAGCTTGGAATGGGGCTTGATAGTGAAGAAGATGAATGTATGAGAGGTGGTGATGGTGATTTCGGTTATGGGGAGAGGGGAGCCGAAAATAAGGGGAAGGGAGGTGAGGTTGAGTGTAAGTTTTGTAGTTATGATGAGTTTCTTGGAACCAAGTGCACCCTAGTACCTATTGTGATCATTGCTTAGATACTTGGCCAATAGAATCAAGATTGCATTAATCTATAATCTAAAAAAAATATATATGTAATCTTGGGCAGATTTTTGGTTGGGGGAAACCGAAATAGGGAGAGGGAGGTGAGGGTTGGAGTGTAGTGTTAGATGAAATGATGAGAAGTCTTGGAAATTGTAGGATTCCTTACATGGTTTGGCAATTCCCACAAGTAACTCCATAAAATTCAGCCAATAGAACAAGGAGGTGTGAAGAGAATGATTAGGGTGGGTCCCCATGGCTGGAAATCGGTTGGGGGGGGGGGGGGGGTAAGGTGAAAGTTTTTGTTAACTAATAGGTATTAAGTTAGAAGGTTAAGGGTATTTCCAAGTATAGTGGGTGTATGTCATGTTTACATGGTGTATGGGGATTTCTGTGACCGAAATTAATTAAGAAGATAAAAATAATATTTCTGACAATATTTTCGTGTCCCGAGTACTGTCCGGTTGTTCGGTTACGAATTGTTTCGTTAAAGTGTTAAATTGTACCGTAAAGCGTCTTTTATGCATCTTTTAGTAACGAAATCATTCCTGGCACTTAGGAAAGTATACAGGACCACTCTGCTATATTTGTGTACGCTACTGGTATAATAAAATGCTGAATTTTATAAAAGAATGCAGAATTCTGTATTTAACGCGTGTTTTAGGCACTTCCCGGCACTATATCTATCACCTAATGACGCAGTCTTATGGTCCTCACTTCCCTACACTACAAACCAGTGTAGTACTCTATCCCTGGCTCATACTGGCCATAATAATATTGTCTGTCTATGTGCTGGTATTGTCAGCATTATTTCTGAATCAACCGTTCAGTGTGTCAACTGTGCTGTGTGCATCAAGTATGTCACTAATGTAGGTGTGTAATGAATGGAGTGATTGTATAAAATTTGATGCATGTATATATGATATAGAATCATAGAGCAGTTTAAATCATCAGGTGTAATCAAGCACAGTCATTAAGCATGTAATTAAGGTTAATTAATTTGTACAGTACCTGAATTTTTTTTTTTTAGGGTTGTCACACCCACCGTAAGCCTTTCCAAGCCACCGTAAGCTACGGTGGCCACCATAGCTTACGGTGGAGGCCAGCGAGAAATGTGTAACTGCCCTATTTTATGATGTTTTATTGTGTCTTTTCAATTCCATTCAATCCCATTCGGTTACCAGCAGTCTAGAGGCGAAATTTGGGTGTTCTTGAGAGCTTGAAACAATTTCAAAACATCTTGTTAGTGTTTTTAATTCCTATGAACATTGATATGTATGTGATGATGATTGTCCAAGTCATGAGTGGCTAAACTTATGGTGATCATCCTAGGTTAAAGGTTTGTCTAAGACATTTGTGTTTTGATTCTTATTTCTAGAATAATAGACTTGCTATGATGATTGTTTATTATGGTGTGTTGTTTGCTTGTTCGTAAAATGTTAATTTGTATGTTACTCTTAGTCTAAACCATACGTTCTTGGTGCCGTTGGCAATCGAGATATCATGGGCGGGATTAGGATTGGGTATTGATTAATTGGTCATCGAGTAACAACCTCGCGTTCTAGGAATCCGAGTACTTAGTTCCCTTTCATCACGACAAGTAATAACACATGAACCATGTCTATGTGGTTCTTTCTAGTTGAATATTAGCATGAATGTCAAAGCAAACCAGAAACTTAGGATGGTCATTGGTCTCTAAATTGTTTACAAAACCAATTCGCAATTCGCAATTTAATTAGTAATCTTAGTTTTAAAATCAAACAATCCAAACTCTTGAATTTACTTTTATCGCAATTAGTTTAATCTTAGTTAACTTAGATACACTTCTAAATAACACGTATTCCACAAACTCCCTGTGTTCGATACCCACTTACCGCTAGCTATTAGTAATAATTGGATTAAATTTGATTGTGACCACGACATCATGTCAAATTTTGGCGCCGTTGCCGGGGAGTAGTGCGCAACGTGTGTTATCTTTGATCTTTTAAGTTTGTTATTTTTCTGGTTTACGCTGGGTGTGTTAGTGTGCAGGTATTACAGATGCATGCGTACTAGAGGCTCTCACAAGCTATCACCATTGGCATTTGATCCAGAGATTGAACGAACTTTGAGAAGAAATCGAGTTCTATTGAGAGAAAACTAAATCATTGGTTCACCAACAACACCAGTTACACCAACCGAAGAAATGGATCAATCACAATTACCACCCACCACGGGTCAACCTACCCCCTCCACGCCTTCACCAAATACTACCATTCCTACATCCACACCCGAAATTAAACCAACCAATACCACATTACCCGAAAACACCCAACCTGAATACTTTTTTAGCTACACCACTACATCATCTGCTGTTCCATCCTTTTCATCATTTTTCCCAATTTCCAGCCAATCTTCATCATCACAACAAATTCCACCACCCAACTTATTTCAACCCGGTCCATCTATCATCCATTCCACTCCATTTCAACCACCTTTGCAACCAGGAGCACAATATCAACAACCACAGTTTTTACAAACTTCGGTTGCAAGACAAGATGGGTTTGATGATGGGTATGACGAAGAATTTGGGGGATATGAAGATGAAGGGTATATGTATGGAGGAGACGAAGAGCAAGGAGAGTACACTTATGTTCAAGGCCAAAATCAAGGGATGCAAGGTGTTGGTAGAATTCCTCAACAACAAGTGGTTCAACAAGTTATACCTCAGCAATTGCCACCACAAGGTCCACCGATTCAAAGGCAAGTTCAGCAACAACAATATGTGGGGCCAAGGTTTCAACTACCTCTTCAACAATTCGCGCCTCCAATACCACAAGTGCAAAGACCAATGGGTCCACCACGTCCAAGAGTGCCTTTGGGTGTACCAAGAAGACATCACCGTGAAGTTGTACGGGGAATTGAGGCTCATTTCCGACCCGTTATCACTAATAACCCTTCTCCGGTAGTGATTCCTCATCACCCGGATGGAAGAACATTTGAGGTTAGGACCAATGCACTTCAAAGTTTACCTGTACAAGGGGTTAGCAACAGAAGAACCCTACTTTCATTTGGAGACATATGACTCCATTTGCAACACCATTGGAGGTCAAGGGTTTTCTTTGGATGATGTCAAGCTAGTTTTATTCCAATTTTCTTTAGAAGATAAGGAAAAAAGATGGTTTCACACTTTTCCCTCCGCATCGATTTATACATGGGCCGATATGCAACAAATTTTCTTGGAGGAGTTCTACACTTCTCAAAAGACTAATAATGCAAGGAGGAGTTTGAGGAGCTTTCAACAACAATCGGGGGAGATGTTTCATGAAGCTTTTGAAAGATTCAACATGATGTTGAAAAATTGCCCCCACCACGGTATACAACTTTGGGAATTGTTAAACGCGTTTCACGAGGGGTTAAGTTTGGAGGATGCTCGTGATTTAATGTCAATCACTAACGGTACTTATGGTACCAACTTTGAGCATGATGATTGGGCATTTTTAGAGCAAATGGTGGTTACTTCAAAATGAAAGGCTCAATCTTCAAGACGGGCAAGACATGTGATAGCAAGGCCACAAGTGCATGGGGTAGAGAATGTAGGTGTGCAAGCCACAAATCAAGTGTACAACGTATGCACTAATTGCAATGAGATAGGCTACACGGCGGAAGTTTGTTTAGTAGGAGTGGCGGATGAGCAAGTGGAAGAGGTAAATGCTATTCAAGGGGGTGGTCGAAACTTTAACATGAATTCGAACACATACCATCCCGGGTTGAGAAACCATCCAAACTTCCGTTACGGGAACCTGGCGAACCAAGCTAACCCAAATTTCCAAGGAGCTCAAAGTAATTTTGCACCTCGCCAACAATACAATCAAGGTTCCTCGGGTGGAAATGAGGTTATGGAGATGTTGAAAGCGATGCAAATGGAGATGCAACGAAGAAATCAGCTTGATGAGGTTCGTATGCAAAAAGATGAAATCCATGACAAAGCTATTCAATCGTTGACCACTCAAATGGGTCAACTTGCAAGTGAAGTGGCAATCTTGAAGAAAGGAAAAGGTCAACCACAAAGTGACGCGGTGACAAATTCCAAAAACATTAAAAGTGTTAATATCAATGTAGTAAGTACCGTTCCTAATAGTGAATGTAATGAAACATTTCTAACTTCTTCTTGTCAAGTGAGTGCAGGTATGGGAAAAGATGTCGAGGTTGAAAATGACAAAGAGCATGGAGCACCACTCGTGCCTATCCAAGTAGGAAAACTAAAAATTCCTCATGCATTGTTGGACTATGGGGCGGGCATGAGCATGCTATTAGACGAGTTGTACGACATGTATGACTTTGGCCCGCTGCAAGATGTAGACACCATGGTGAGCTTGGCGGATGAAAGTTGGAGGCGTCCACGGGGAATCGTTAGGAATGTTAAGATTCAGGTGGGAGAGTTTGAATACCCGGTGGATTTTCTAGTTCTAGACTATGCTTCTACCAAAATGGCAGCACAACAAAGGGTAATCTTAGGTCGACCGTTTCTATACACAGCAAATGCTCAAATTAATTGTAAAGACGGGATTATTACCATGACCGAAAAGAACCGTAAGTTGTCCTTTGATGTTCAAACTGGAGTGATTAGTTATGAGTCCATTGAGGGGAAGGGTGGTGAGTCTAGTGATTGTATGAAAAATGTGTGTCAAAGAATGAAAATAAATCACCCACCGAATCGTGAAGAAACGTATACGGGATCAAGTAGGAGTGTATTCGATTACCCACCGAATCGAAGCGGAACGGATGCATTTTACGCAATGGCATGATGTAGTGATGGGAGTGGCAGGAACCGACTCTTTGAGCCACCATAAATGGGGGTGGCACGGTCTGGCTGAAGACTCGAAACATAGCGCTGCTCGGGAGGCAACCCGGGATTTTATATTGATCTTGCTATTTTTATCTTTCTATGTTTCAGGGCCATGGCGACATTCAAGTGTGGGGAAGTTGTGCGGATATTTGGGTGAAGGTGGTGATAGGAAGTCGGATTATCTACAACATCTGTTATGGCAAACTTCACCAGGTCAATGTACTCTTTCCTTAGTCTTGTTATGTTCTTTAGCTTTGAAATATTGGTAGTTAGTTTGTTTGCTTTTTGATTAAAAAAAAAGAAATTTGGGGTTTGAGTGTTTAAGCTTTTGTTGATGTTGAATGGGTTTTAGTGATCAATTCCTTCCAAAACCATACATTGGGGTCAATGTATCCCAAGTGTGGGGATGGGGGGAAATTTTGAGGTTTTTGAAATTTTTAAATCAAGCTAAACATTGTTGGAATTTGAACACCTTGTACTAACCCCGAGTGGCACGCCGGCAACCCTTATTTACCCTTTTTCTTGGTGAGAGTTGAAGCCACAAATGTAAATAAATAATTATATTTTTGATGAGAGTGGCAATGGGTGGGGGTGCATTAGAACTTGTGCTTGAATACGGTTCGAGGCCTTAGTGAAACATGAATGTGGATAGGATAAGGGCATTTAGGTAGCCTCGTCATAGTGTGTGCGAGTGTGGGTTTTGGGGGGTTGGACCTCATAAATTATATATATGAGCTTGGTAGTGAGAGGGGCGGGGGTTTGGACATTTAATTGCCCATTTTGTGCCTAAAGCCAATCATTTGTTACCCCTTACCTAGTTCCTCAAATATTTACCGGACTTGACCCGGTCTTATAGTGTTAGTAGTTGTTATAGTTGTGTTTAGATATGTTTTGTTGAATGTTTCTCTATGCTAAAAAAAGAAAGAAAAAAAAAAGAGAAAAAAAAAAAGCAATGAAAAAAAAAGAAAAAAAGTGAAAAGCAATGAAAAAGAAAAAAAAGTGATGTTGAGTTGTCTTGTATATAGAAGTTATGTCATGTTTATTGTTTGTTTCATTGTGTAATAAAAGACCGGGTTAAGTCCTTCGCTAATATATATATATATATATATTCCATTTCCTATCGTACACCTATCCACGTTACAACCTTAAAGTCCCTTTGATTTGCATTCATGTTTGGCACTTGTTAGGAGGAGGACCGATTTAGGTACAAGCATATAGTTGTGCAATCACCTGTTTGCCTTTTGTGTGTCTAGCTTATATTTGCTAGTGCTTACTTGTTGCCGAGAGGAGAGATATAGTGAGGGGTGTGTTGCTTGGGTGTTAAGAAAGGGTTAGTAAAAGGATAACATGTTTATGCTTGATTTGTGTTGATCGCTTACGCACTTGGAAATGATTTGTAATGGGTTGCTTGGGGCAAGCAACGGTTAAGTGTGGGGATGTGACGGGTGGTCCATGGGACAACCCTTAAGTGTGTTAAAAGACGAGTTAATCCCTCATTTGATCATGCAATTGTCTTGAATTAGATAACTACGGTTGCTTGTGTTTCAAGTACATTTGGAGCTTAAAAGTGTGGAAATGAAGCTTCGAATAGGCGCGACCGGATTGGAGATTGAAAGACGGAGAATAAATGAAAAAAAAATCAATTATTGGTATGGAATAATTAAGAAGATGACATGATAGAGGACGAAATTAAGAAAACGTAGGCGAAAACGGTGAAGAAAACGGAGTTGAAACGAAAAAGTTATGAAGAAAACAAAATTGCATGCTGAAGGCTACCGTAAATTACGGTAGCCCCCAGCATTTTTCTTCCACCGTAAGGCAGTAGAGACCCACCGTAAGCCTTTCCAAGCCACCGTAAGCTACGGTGGCCACCGTAGCTTACGGTGGAGGCCAGCGAGAAATGTGTAACTGCCCTATTTTATGATGTTTTATTGTGTCTTTTCAATTCCATTCAATCCCATTTGATTACCAGCAGTCTAGAGGCGAAATTTGGGTGTTCTTGAGAGCTTGAAACAATTTCAAGACATCTTGTTAGTGTTTTTAATTCCTATGAACATTGATATGTATGTGATGATGATTGTCCAAGTCATGAGTGGCTAAACTTATGGTGATCATCCTAGGTTGAAGGTTTGCCTAAGACATTTGTGTTTTGATTCTTATTTCTAGAATAATAGACTTGCTATAATGATTGTTTATTATGGTGTGTTGTTTGCTTGTTCGTAAATTGTTAATTTGTATGTTAATCTTAGTCTAAACCATACGTTCTTGGTGCCGTTGGCAATCGAGATATCATGGGCAGGATTAGGATTGGGTATTGATTAATTGGTCATCGGGTAACAACCTCGCGTTCTAGGAATCCGAGTACTTAGTTCCCTTTCATCACGACAAGTAATAACACATGAACCATGTCTATGTGGTTCTTTCTAGTTGAATATTAGCATGAATGTCAAAGCAAATCGGAAACTTAGGATGGTCATTGGTCTCTAAATTGTTTACAAAACCAATTCTCAATTTAATTAGTAATCTTAGTTTTAAAATCAAACAATCCAAACTCTTGAATTTACTTTTATTGCAACTAGTTTAATCTTAGTTAACTTAGATACACTTCTAAATAACACGTATTCCACAAACTCCCTGTGTTCGATACCCACTTACCGCTAGCTATTAGTAGTAATTGGATTAAATTTGATTGTGACCACGACATCACGTCAGACCCTCGCTGACATCATCCTCGCAACGGCTATATCTTCAAGTAACGGCTAGTCCGAGTTTCGTTCAAACATGACTACCTAATTGGATATCAATTAGTCATCTTTGGGGGCAATTGTTAGGGATAGAATTTTACAGCTTATGGATCACGGATCCTCAAGTGCAGCATGGATCACGGATCCTCAGTTCAGTTTGAATTAAGGATCCTCAGGAGACGCTGCGAGAATAAGGATCCAGGATCCTCATTGTTATTCTAAACTAACAATTGTTTCCATCACCTTTTGGCTTGTTTTGCAGGTATGTTTCGAAGAAGACTTATTCCACGCGAGATTCCAGGAGAATATGCTCTATATTTTCAACATGTGCACGAGCTAATGACCGTTAGTGGTGATCGTGGGTGATGGGCTGATTTTTTGGATAGTTAGTTAGGATATTTTTAGCTAAGATTAAAGGGGTATTGAGCTTATTTTTAGAAACACTTTTGCACTCTGATTTACGTACAACACTTCTGCTATTCTCTCTCGAACACACACACTAGAACTCATTATATCAAGCTCAATACTTCCAAAGTTGTAAATTTGTTAATTCAATATACTTGATAGTGATAGTTTTCACTATCCGAGGTTTTTTGTGCCAGAGATCATACTTTGATCAAGGGCTTTTTCCTCGTATAAATCCTTGTGTCCATCTCTAATTTCATTCATTCATTGTTCATACATTTGATTATCTAATCAAGCATCACACCTCACAAAATCATATTTGGTTGCATTATCCTTGTGTGATTTTTGACCAAAACAGTGTTGTTTTGGTCAAAAACCACACAAGGATAATGCAACCAAATCTGATTTTGTGAGGTGTGATGCTTGAATAAATGATCAAATGTATGAACAAAGAATGAATGAAATGAATGTTGAACACAAGGATTTATACGAGGAAAAAGCCCTTGATCAATGAATGATCTCCGGCACAAAAAACCTCGGGTGATGGAAACTACTGATCACCAACTATATTAAATAAACAATGTTTACAAATCGGGATGATAACAAGCTTGGTACAAGGTTCACTATAGTGCAAAATGTATGTAATCGCCGAGAGTTGTTGAGATCTCGAGTGTAGTGTGTGTTGCTAATAATTCTTATGTCTAAACAAGCTTGTTATCCCCATTAAAAATAGAAACTAGCTAAGCTAACTAACAATCCGCAAAAGGTGCAAGTCCCCCACGTTCACCATAACGGTCAAAGAGCTTGTGCACGTGCAGAATAATGAAGCATATTCCCCTAGAATCTCGGTTAGACCAAGTCCCATTCGAATACTTCTGCAAAACAAATTCAAATACAATGGAAACAATTGTTAATGTTAGGATAATAATGAGGATCCTGGATCCTTAATCCTGCAACGTCTTCTGAGGATCCTTAATTCAAACTGAACTGAGGATCCATGATCCTGGCTGCACTTGAGGATCTGTGGTCCATACACTATGAAAATCCATCCCTAACAATTGCCCCCAAAATATGAGGAATTAAATGCAACTGAATGACTCATATTTTCTGCTTGATCCGGAACAAGTTGGTTAGCGAAAAACTAGCCGTTACGATAGGACTAGCAGTTGTGAGGGTGACGTCAGCGACAAGACTTCCCTGCACAATCATCATTATATATATAGGGTTAGAGATAAGGATCAAAATGCATTTAAATTCGAGCGTTTCTCTCCTTTAAATCTTCATTCAAAGACTCCAACAAGTATCTCTATTTCCCTTCTCTCTAAGTTTTCTTCTTCCGATTCCCTGTTCCTTCAAAATACCACGGCAAAGATGAATCTGCGATCCTCCCCCGCCAAGGATCCTAAGAAGGACAGCCCCCTAAAGAGCCAGGGTATAACCAAAAATCCTTCGCTGGAACTCTGTCGTTTCACCGATCCTGAAATTGATCGGACACGCCATTGCTTCCCAGCAGGAGCCGTCTTCAGACCATTCGACTCTTTGATGAAGACTGATTGTGTTTCTGATGCTTGGATCACTTTCCCGGCAACCCCTTTTATGATAGGGTTCAACTATCCTTTCCCTGCTCTAACTCGGGAATTCTTCACACTCACTGGTATGCGCTATATACAAGCCATGCCAATGATGTGGAGAGTTCTTTACACTCTTGAAAACATCATTGAGCAGGAAGGTGTTGAAATAGGGGTGTCTGAGTTGAGTCGGTTATACAATATTGTCAGCCATGGTTCCCATCGCTTTCTGTTCAAGCATAAACCCGGTCAGCCTCATCCGATCCTGAAAACCACTAAAAATGATACCAACTGGAGAAGCCAGTTCTTCTTTGTAAGGAGGGACTCAATCCCAGATGGGAAAGATCTCCCCAAAAAGTGGATCACCCAGGGTAGGATATGGGATCCTTAGACAAGGACCAAAGTAGGATTCTTTTTCTATTAAGGATAACTGATCCTTCTTTTTGTTTCTGTTGTGCAGCTATCTCACTCTCGCACATCCAAGAAACCCCTGCAACAAAAGAAAGGATTGCTGCTTTCTAGAAGCTTGATCCTGCCATCAGAACATTTCAAGCCAAAACAAAGGATTCACAAGAAGTCTCATCCGGTTCCTACATAATGTCAAGTAAGTATCCATATCTTTGAGTAAATAAATGTTTAAGTAAGTGTAGAGTACGAATACTTATCTGTGTTTTGTATTTGTAGGTGCTGGCAAATCCTCAAAGTCTGCTTCCAGGTTCAATGTGAGTGATCTTGATGCATTCGCCTCCTCTAGGTCGTCAAAAAGGAGCTGGCTGCAAGCCCAAGCATCCTGAATCCTAAAGGCATGAGCACACGGGGCAAGGGTGCCAAGAAAAGAAAGACCTCTAACCCCACTGAAGGCCTCCCTCTCATCCAACACCAGTTTTAGGAATATGTCTTTGAGGTAAGGATCCTATATCCTTAGATCTGAACTTTACTTTCTGAGGATAACGGATCCTGACTATATCCTTCTTTTATGCAAAAATTCACTGAGTTCCAAATGCTCCTGGATCAACATATGGCTGAGACCGAGCAGCAAAAGCTAGACTTCTAGCAGATGTTCCTGGCCAAATATAAGAAAATCTCTTCCCTTGAGAAGGACATCAACCTGCTGCAGAAGGAGTTGGTCCTGACCCAGATCACAGCTCAGCAAGAGAAGGCCGAGGTCATGGACAGGGCTAAGCTGTTTTCCACTATTGCCATGCTGAAGATCAAGTTGCAGATGGCTAAGGAGGCTGAGGATCCTGCTTTTGATAGGTCTGCCTGGGATCAGGAGGCTTGGAAGAAGAGGCTGGCGGAGCTGGATGATGAAGATGAAGTTGAGGAGGTCTTGGCAATTGAGGTTGGTAGCAGTGGGGTGAAGGATCCTGAGGCAGCAGGTGGTGATGGTGAAAAGGTGGTGGAAGCAGCGAAGGTTTAGGCTGCAAGAATGGGCAATGGTGGATTTATCTAGACGCGGCCGGAGCCCATTTTTTATGGTTTTATGGTTTTTGTTTAATGGTGTTTTCATGGTGAACAATTATGGTCTGTAACTAAACAATAGTATTTAGGTTTAAGGATCATGGATCCTTGGGACAATAGGGGGTAGCAAAGGTGGATGGGTCCTTCTGTTTGTGGAGGATGGAGCCTTTGATGCCCCTCATCTTTTGATTTCCTGCAAGACTTAGAACTTTTTAGTATGGACACCCTTTACCTACCCCAGCAGACGGGCCACGTATTGCTGGTAGATGCTTGGGGTAGGTAATTTTGACAACCTTTGAAGGGTTTAATTATGATAAATAAATAAAACTTTAACCTTTTGACTATCTCGTGTTGTTCACTTTGTCTATATTTACCTTTCAATTGTTATTGTATAACTTTTTAGATTTACAAGTTATTAGTGAAGGTTAACTTTAGGATATGATCAAGGATCAAATATCCTTTAATCGAAAAGATTAAAAAGGCAAGTTAACTTTAGGATCATACATCCTGTTGTCAAAGAGTAAGGGTAACATCGATAAACCAAGAATAAAAATAATGTAAATAAGGATCATACCAGAGAATCCAAGTTAGGATCCTATATCCTTAATGAATACAATTGGAACAATCATAAGACAAACCCTTGTGGAAAGTTAGGATCCAGGATCCTTTACTGTTTAGCTTTAGAATCCTGAAATGAGAAATAACTTGGGACTAAGCCAACCTGTAAAAGATAGAATTAGTGTCTGGGGACAAGCCCAACAATCTGGGGACAAGCCCAATAAACTGGGGACAAGCCCAAAAAACTGGGGACTAGCCCAAAAGTTGGGGACTAGCCCAAAAGCTGGGGACAAGCCCAAAGGATATTGTGTAAACTGGAGTACGGCCCTTATTGGAGACTATCCAAACTTAGTGACATGAAGATGCCAAAACCTTAGCTAACGTGAAAACGTTAGAAACCTTAGGAACGGATGTATGGTACGTCTACCATTATACTTAGGATCCCGAATACAACCAGTACAATGAAATTGTCAGCCCCTAAAGCGGGTACTGGTCCCATTGCCTTTAACTGCACCAGGATAATCGTGCGCTACTGGCGAAGGTGTTAGAAACTGATTCGTAGAAGGTAGTGGATACCTTAAACTGGGGACAAGCCCAAAAACTAGGGATAAACCCATAAAACTGGGGGCAAGCCCTTAAAACTTAGAAAACTTCTGTGGATACTTGATCCTTTGTCAAAGATGCACCCATTTCTGCAAAACTCAGAACTTAGTGAAAAAGGATAAAGGATCCTGGATCCTTCTCCTTGTAACCAAATAAATTAAAGGATTAGGTAAATTAGAATTAAATCATTACCAGAGTTGGGATCATATATCCTCTAAGGATCCTTTATGTATACCGGACATGAGGATGATTAAGGATCCTGGATCCTCCTTACATTAAGTGTCTCTTCAAATGGACAGCATTCCAAGCTCTTGGTAGCAAATCACCTTCCATTGTTAGTAACCGATATGCCCCCTTTCGTGCCTCAGCTTCAATAAGATAGGGGCCTTCCCACTTCGGTGCTAACTTGCCATCAGCAGGATTTGTGGTATTTTGGAATGCTTTCCTCAGCACCATGTCACCAACTTGAAACTTTCTGATCCTGACATTCTTATTATAAGCTCCAGCCATCCTTTGTTGATAGCTAGCCAATCTTATCCTTGCCAAATCCCTGAGTTCTTCTATGGTATCCAAGTCTTGAACCAAGTTTTCAGCATTTCCTTCAGGATTACGGATGCTTGTTCTTGCAGTAGGAACTACCATCTCTGTAGAGATCACTGATTCAGCTCCAAAAACTAAAGAAAATGGAGTTTGGCCAGTAGCATTCTTGGGAGTTGTTCTATCAACCCATAATACATAAGGTAGCTCTTCTGCCTATTTTCCTTTTTTGGATCCAAGCTTCTTCTTCAAGTTGTTAATGATGATCTTGTTGGATGATTCTGCTTGACCATTAGCTTGTGGATGGACTGGTGTGGATGTTATCATCTTAATTCCCCAACTGTCACAAAAGTTAGTAGTTATATTCCCAGTAAATTGGGATCCATTATCACAAACAATTTCAGAAGGGATACCAAATCTGGTAATAATGTTTCTTTTTATAAAGGATATCACTTCTTTTTCTCTAACTTGTGCAAATGCTTCAGCTTCTATCCATTTGGAAAAGTAATCAGTCATGGCCAGCATAAACACTTTTCCTCCTGGTGCTTTTGGAAGTTTACCAACTATATCCATTCCCCATCTCATGAATGGCCAAGAAGAGGATATAGGATGCAGGAGCTCTGCTGGTTGATGAAGGATATTGCTATGTCTTTGACAAGCATCACAGTTCTTTGCATAATCCACAGCATCCTTCTTCATAGTAGGCCAATAGTATCCTGTTCTAAGGATCCTTCAGAACAGTGCTTTGCCCCCAGTGTGGTTTTCACAATCTCCTTCATGAAAATCCTTAAGAACTTCTTGGATTTCAAGATCCTCGATGCACCTTAGATATAGACCTGCAAGAGATCGTTTATATAACATGTTATTTAGTATTGTAAATTGAGATACCTTGACTTTGAAAGCTCTAGGATTTTCCCCGGTAGGGGTCTCTCCATGTTGTATATATCTTAGGATTGGAAGGATCCAGGATCCTGACTGTGATTGTGCACCATCACTAAGTATGATTGCAGAATCCTCCACTATTTCAAAAGCTGTATGATCCTCAATAGCAGGAGCCAAGATGTGGATGATGGGAATTTTGATATCCTCTGGAATCTTCAATGATGATCCAAGGTTGGCTAAAACATCAGCTTTTGCATTTTCTTCCCCGGGTACCTGTGTCAGACTAAAAGAAGCAAAAGAGTCTGGCAATTTCTTGACTATCTCTAGATATTTGATTAGTATTTCACCTTTAACAGCATAAGAACCATTAAAGTGGTTAGTGATTAATAAAGAATCTACATGTACCTCAAGATACCTGATCCTTATATGCTTGGCAATTTGCAAATCAGCTATTAAGGCTTCATATTCAGCCTCATTGTTAGTAGTTTGAAACTCACAAGCAATTGAGTGGGCTATTATGTCCCCCTATGGCGATTTTAGTAGTATGCCTAGTCCAGTTCCTTTGACATTAGAGGCTCCATCTATGAAGAGTATCCAAGGATTCTTAGTCTCTTCAAGCTGTTGAACTTCCAATTCAGCTTCCCTTTTGTTAGGGGAGGATTTACCAATCCTAAGGATCACGGATCCTCAAATGTTGCCAGGATCATGGATCCTCAATTCTGTTTGAATTAAGGATCCTCAGTTGGTGTTGCAGGATCAGGATTCAGGATCCTTATTGTTATCCTTATACTAACAATTGTCTACCTTGTACGTAAGCTTGTTTTGCAGGAGCAAAGGCATGGACCAAGTCTCACTGAAATTCCTGGAGCATATTCCCTCAATATTCCGCACGTGCTTGGCTCTTGTGGACGTTATGGAGATCGTGGGGAGCTTGCACAATTTGCGGATAGTTAGTTAGTTTAGTTATTTCTAATTTAAAATGGGGATAACAAGCTTGAGTGAGAACACTTAGCTAATTTTGGCATTCACACACTCTCGCAACAGCTCTCAATCAGCTCTCGAACACTACTTGGCGATTTCATATATTTTTTGCACATTGCACACTAGTGATCCTTGTAACAAACTTGTTATCATCCCGAGTTGTAAACTTCTTTTGTTTAATCTTAGTTGGTGATCGGTAGTTTCCATCACCCGAGGTTTTTTGTGCCGGAGATCAACTCTTGATCAAGGGCTTTTTCCTCGTATAAATCCTTGTGTCACTTGTTCATTACATTTCTGAAGTATCCTTAACATTGTTCATTAATTCAAGCATCATTCCTCACAACAAAGATTTGGTTGCATTATCCTTGCTTGATTTTTGACCAAAACAGTTTGGCGACCATCGTGGGGCAATTGGTGCTTCATTCCTAAGAAACTCTTGTTTTTGTGATCATTTCGGTTCATTACAACCAAGCAGGTGGCTTCTTTAGCAAAGAGCACTTCAAGTTCAATGCCGGCAATGAGTTCTTCACAGGGCGTTCCTCCTTTGCCTCCACCACCTTTTGGATCCCAGAAGAATGCTGAAAATGCTGCAAAGAGACAAAGCCCCATTTTTCCAAAACCACCAACTTCTTCTGTTTCTTCTAATCCTACTACTTGTGATCTTTTTACTTTGATTTTGCATATGAGGGATCACATACAAGAGCAGGACAAAACCAACGAAAGGATCCTCCGGGAGATCGGTGACATCAAGAAACAGAAGAGATCAGGGGAGGATCACTCTCCTCTGATACCAAGGTCACTGGATTTCGACACTCCAGCTATAACTGCCTAGCAATCTGCAGCCTTATACATCCAGTACCAAACTGAACCATTGGGAAGGCGTTATGGAGCAACAAATATGAGTCAGGCTTTTGGGTCTCACTTCCAGCCTCAAGGATCCTGTTTTCAGCCTTCAGGATCCTCTTTTCAACATCAGGGATCCTTCGTCAGCTCAGGAGGATATTTGGGAATGCACACAGTCCAAGGATCCTCTCAGGTTCAAGGATCCTCTAGGGTCCAAGGATCCTCCATGGTTCAAGGATCCTCTCAGGTTCAAGGATCCTCATTTCAGGTTCAAGGATCCTCTCAGCCTCAGGGATCCTTTCAAGTTCAAGGATCCTCTTAGCCTCAGGGATCCTCTCAGGTTCAAGGATCCAACATCTTTCAGGATCAAGGACTCTTGAGAAGTGTACAACCCCCAAGCATAGATGTTCATCAAGGAGACTTCATTCCAATGCAGACCATTGCCTCTTCTGGTCCTTCAATCATACCAGAATCCCGTCAATATGGATTCACATCTGCAATTCCTAACTTGAATCCCTTGGGAGGTAACACTTTCAATAATTCTTATAACACTAACCATGGCTCTATGCAGGATACAGGTATCAATCAAGCTATGGCTAGGGAATTACAGAAGCTGAAGGATATGATATCCAGCGTTCCAGGAGTGGTTAAGCCCATTCCTGAAATTGCAGATGGGAGTCATAGGATATCTCGTTTTGCACCACCTATTTGTGATGCTGAAATACCCAAAAGGTTACAGATACCAACTATGAAGCTATATGATGGTTCAACGGATCCAGAGGAGCATGTAGCTCAATACAGGGAGAGGATGGAAATCAATCCAATTCCTGAGAGGTTAAAGGAAGCATGTCTATGCAAGGGTTTTGGATCCACACTCACAGGATCAGCTCTTAAATGGCTGCTAAGTCTTCCCCCTTACTCTATTACTTCATTTGCTAATCTAGTTAACCTGTTTAATAGTCAATTCTCATGTAGTAGAAAATTTGAACGATTAACTAGTGACCTATATAGGGTAACACAAGGTCAAAATGAATCACTTAGAGATTATATCACTAAGTTTAGTAAAGAATCCTTGGACATTCCTAATCTGGATATAGCTACGGCTGTAGAAGCCTTTAAAATGGGTTTGCTTAGGGATTCATTATTCTATGATGATCTTGTTATGACCCCATGCAGGAATCTTGATGAAGTGAGAACCAGGGCCCTTAGATTTATCCGATTAGAGGATGATAAAAGGATCCAGGAGAGATTGTCAGGATCCTCAAAACAGGAAAAGCAAGGATCCTACTTCAAGAATAACAAGTTTAAGTCCTACAACAAGTCTGGTAACCAGAATGTGCATGCAGTAGAACAAGAAGAGGATGATGAGGATTATCCTCCAATTTCTGAATACTGTTTTTCTGTTGATAACAATGAACTAATTCTTGCAATGCAGAATCTAGGTGAGAAAGCAAGATGGCCAAGGAAAAGTGATAAACCAGCCGCAACAAAAGACAAGTCCAAATGGTGTGCATATCATGAGGATTTTGGACATCTCACTGAAGAGTGTATTGCACTTAGAAAAGAAATTGGTTACTTGTTAAGCAAGGGGCACTTGAAGGAGCTTTTGGGACGAAAGAAGTCAAGGATCCCAGAAAAGGCTCCTACTCCTCCAGCAGATGCACAAGTTATAAACTTCATATCCGGTGGATCAGACATTTGTGGTACTTCCTTTTCAGCAGCCAAAAGACATGCCAAGGAAACCAAGATGGATAATGGAGACAGACCCATCCGAACCTCCACTGTTACCAAGGATAAAATTATAACTTTTGATGAGGATGATCGTGTTGATGTTCAGGATCCTCATCATGATGGTCTTGTTATTACTCTGTTTATTTCTAACCATTTTGTTCGCAGGATCCTGATAGATGGAGGAAGCTCAATAAACATCATTCAGCTTGATGTCCTCAAGAAGATGAACATCCCTGAATCAGACATTGTCCCAAGATCCTCAGTACTTGTGGGATTCAGTGGAGAGACCAAGAATACATTGGGGGACATCAAACTCCCCATCTATATTGAAGGACTCCATTCTTATAAAAAATTTTGTGTTATAGATTGCTTATCTTATTGTAATGTTATCTTTGGTAGGCCATGGATACATGACATGAAGGCGGTCCCATCTACCTATCATCAATGTGTAAAGCTTCCTAGTCCATGGGGAGTGGTGAAAATTGAGAGTGATCAACAAGAAGCTAAGAATTGTTACACATCATCAATGAAGCCAGCCTCAAGACCAAGGGAGCAATAGCAATTAAAGCATCCTTCAAGAGATGTCTTGGAGGCAAGAGAACAGGATGTGAAAGAAATCCTTATGGATCCTCATGATCCTGAATCCATAGTCTTCATAGGATCAAGGATCCTCAATAACATTGAACAGAACCTAGTATCCTTCCTTAAGAGGAGGAAAACTACCTTTGCCTGGAAGCATGAGGACATGATAGGTATATCTAAAGATATAATTACTCATAAGCTTGGCATTGACAGGTCATTCAAGCCTATACATCATAAGAGGAGGAAGTTTGCACCTGAAAGGAATGCTATTATCCAGGAAGAGGTAGATAAACTACTTCGGGCAGGTATGATAAGAGAAGTTAAGTATCCAATGTGGTTAGCCAATGTGGTTGTTGTTCAAAAGAAAAATGGAAAGTGGAGGGTATGTGTCGATTTTACTGATTTAAAAAAGGCATGTCCCAAGGATCATTTTCCATTACCCCACATTGACTCCATGGTGGATGCTACCGCAGGTCATGAGTTGTTGACTTTTATGGATGCTTCATCTGGATTTCAACAAATTCAGATGGAACCATCTGATCAAGAGGATACAGCCTTTATGACCCCGACTGGTATATATTGTTATATTGCTATGCCATTTGGACTAAGGAATGCAGGTGCTACTTATGAAAGGCTAGTCAAAATGATGTTCAAAGGACAAATTGGACACACTATGGAGGTTTATATAGATGACATGGTGGTTAAGTCCAAGAAAGCTGAGGATCACCTTAGAGACTTGGAGGAAGCATTCAATATCCTTGATAAATTTAATATGAAACTAAATCCTTCCAAGTGTCACTTTGGTGTTAAAGCAGGTAAATTCCTAGGCTATATGGTGACAAAAAGAGGCATTGAAGCAAGTCGAGAGCAAATTAAGGCTATTGTGAATATCAAATCTCCTGCCAATGCCAAGGATGTGCAAAGATTGACAGGCAGGATCGCAGCCTTGAACAGGTTCATATCCAAATCCTCAGAAAAATGCAAGGAATTCTATGACATTTTGAGGAAGAACAAGAAATTTGAGTGGACTGAAAAGCATGAAAATGCTCTCAAAGCTCTTAAGGATTACCTATCCTCAGCCCCTGCCTTGATGAAACCAGAAAAAGGGGATATATTATCCTTGTATTTGGCGGTATCCTCTAAAGCAGTAAGTGCGGTCCTTGTTAAGGATCACGAAGGTACACAACATCCTGTCTATTATGTAAGTAAGAGTTTGCTTGATGCTGAATCCAGGTATTCACATTTAGAAAAACTTATCCTTGCACTAATTATGGCATCTACTAAATTAAGACATTATTTTGAAACTCATGCCATTATTGTTAAGACTAATTTTCCAATTAAGAATGTTCTCAGGAAACCTGAAATGTCAGGAAGGATGGCTAAGTGGGCAGTGAAGCTTAGTGCTTATGATATAAGAAATGAACCAAAGACTACCATCAAATCCCAAGCCTTAGCTGACTTTGTGGCAGATTTTAGTAGTGACTTGCAAAGGGAAGCTGAGTTAGAAGTTCAACAGCTTGAAGAAACTAAGGATCCTTGGATACTCTTCACTGATGGAGCTTCTAATGTCAAAGGAACAGGACTTAGAATACTACTAAAATCGCCACAGGGGGACATAATACCCCACTCCATAGCTTATGAGTTTCAAACTACTAATAATGAGGCTGAATATGAAGCCTTGATAGCTGGTTTGCAAATTGCCAAGCATATGAGGATCAGGTATCTTGAGGTACATGTAGATTCATTATTAATTACTAATCACTTTAATGGATCCTATGCTGTTAAAGGTGAAAAGCTAATCAAATATTTAGAGATAGTCAAAGAATTGGCACTCTCTTGTGTTTCCTTTAATTTGACACAGGTACCTAGAGAAGAGAATACAGAAGTTGATGCATTGGCCAATCTAGGATCATCCTTGAAGATTCCAGAGGATATCAGGATCCCTATAATCCACATCCTAACCCCCGCTATTGAGGATCATGTAGCCATGGAGATAGGAGAAGATTCTGCAATCATCCCTAGTGATGATACACAATCTCATTCAGGATCATGGATCCTTCCAATCAAAAGATATATCCAACATGGAGAGATTCCTACAGGAGAAAACCCCAGGGCTTTCAAAATCAAGGTATCTCAATTCACAATATTGAATAACATGTTATATAAACGATCTCTTGCAGGTCCATATCTAAGATGCATTGAGGATGCTGAAATCCAAGAAGTCCTAAAGGATTTTCATGAAGGAGATTGTGGAAACCACACTGGGGGCAGGGCATTATTCTCAAGGATCCTGAGGACAGGATACTATTGGCCTACTATGAAGAAGGATGCTGTGGAATATGCCAAGAAGTGTGATCCTTGTCAGAGACATAGTAATATCCTTCACCAACCAGCAGAGCTTTTACATCCTATATCCTCTTCTTGGCCATTTATGAGATGGGGAGTGGATATAGTTGGTAAGCTTCCTAAGGTACCTGGTGGAAAAGTATTCATGCTTGCTATGACTGATTACTTCTCCAAGTGGATAGAGGCTGAAGCCTTTGCTCAAGTCAGAGAAAAAGAAGTGATATCCTTTATCAAAAGAAATATTATTACTAGATTTGGTATCCCTTCTGAAATTGTTTGTGATAATGGATCCCAATTTATTGGGAGTAGAACTACTAACTTTTGTGACAGCTGGGGGATTAAGATGATAACATCAGCACCAGTCCACCCACAAGCTAATGGTCAGGCAGAATCATCCAACAAGATCATCATCAACAATTTGAAGAAGAAGCTTAGATCCAAGAAAGGAAAGTGGGCAGAAGAACTACCTTATGTACTATGGGCTGATAGGACAACTCCCAAGAATGCCACTGGCCAAACTCCATTTTCTTTGGTATTTGGGGCAGAATCAGTGATCCCTACAGAGATGGTGGTTCCTACTGCAAGAACAAGCATTCGTGATCCTGAAGGAAATGTTGAAAACTTGGTTCAAGACTTGGATACTATAGAAGAACTCGGGGATTTGGCAAGGATAAGGATGGCTAGTTATCAACAAAGGATGGTTGGAGCCTACAATAAAAATGTCAGGATCAGGAAGTTCCAAGTTGGTGATATGGTATTAAGGAAAGCATTTCAGAATACCACAAATCCTGCTGATGGAAAATTGGCACCAAAGTGGGAAGGCCCCTACCTTATTGAAGCTGAGGCTGGAAGGGGGTCATATCGATTGCTAACAATGGAAGGTGATTTACTACCAAGAGCTTGGAATGCTGTCCATCTGAAGAAATACTTCATGTAATAAGGATCCATGATCCTTAGCTAACAAGTATCCTTGAAGGATCCTTACAGGACAGGGGATCCTCATTTTGGTAATGATCTAATCTCAAACTATTTCATTCTTTAATTATCCTATATACAAGGATAAGGATCCTGGATCCTTTATCCTCCTTTCACTTGATTCTGAGTTTTGCAGAAGGTTCATGTATCTTAACAAAGGATTGAGTATCCACAGAAGTATCCAGTTGTTTGGGCTTGACCCCAGTTGTTTGGGCTTGACCCCTGTTGTTTGGGCTTGACCCCAGTTTTTGGGCCTGTCCCCAGTATCGCCAGTAGCGCACGATGATCCTGGTACAGTTCATGGCAATGGGACCAGTACTCGCTTTAGGGGCTGACAATTTCATTGTACTGGCTGTATCCGGGATCCTACGTATAATGGTAGACGTACCATACATCCGTTCCTAAGGTTTCTAACGTTTTCACGTTAGCTAAGGTTTTGGCATTTTCATGTCACTAAGTTTGGATAGTCGTCAGTGAGGGCCATACTCCAGTTTACACAAGATCTTTTGGGCTTGTCCCCAGTATATTGGGCTTGTCCCCAGAATTGTTGGGCTAGTCCCCAGTTGCTAACTCTTTTCTTATAATGGCTTAGTCCCAAGTTATGCTCCATTTCAGGTTTTTAAAGCTAAACAACCAAGGATCCTTGATCCTTACCTTCTACTAAGGTTTGTCTTTTGGTTATCCTGATTATAAATGTTAAGGGGTTAGGATCCTAACTTGGATTCTCAGGTATGATCCTTGATCACTTTGATTTTATTCATTATTTATATAAGTGACCCTTATCCTTTGACAACAGAACTAATGATCCTTAAGTTACATAACTTTTCTGAATTTATCGACTATAGGATATTTGATCCTTGATCATATCCTAAAACTTTTAAACATGATTTGTTAAACTTTTCTTCTTTACTTAATAAATTCAAACAAAGTATATAACAACAGTCGAGAAATAAAGAATTCACAAGGATAACAACACGGGAAATAGCTAAAAAGTTAAAGTTTTATTTATTCACAAAAGTTAAACCCTTTTAAGGTTGTCAAAATTGCCAACCCAAATTTCTACCAGCAATACATGGCCCGTCCACTTGGGTTGGCAAAGGGTGTCAATTGTTAACGGGTCTTGAAAGTGCAGGAAATAAAAGACGGCAGGATAACAAGTGGTTTCATCCCCCAAACAGAGGATCCCTCCACCACCTATTATCCTACCTATTGTTCAAAGGATCCTTGATCCTCAACCCTAATAGCTATTGTTTAGTTATTACAGACCAACAATTGTTCATGAAAAACACCATAACCAAAAAACCACTACCAAATCCTAAAAAATGGGCTGCAGCCGCGTCTAGAAATATCCATCATCGCCCATTTCAGCAGCTCACACCTTGACTGCATCACCACCAGCATGATCCTTCCCGCTGCCACTAGCCTCAATCGCCAAGACCTCGGTAGCCTCCTCCTCATCCTCTAGCTCAGCCAGCTTTGCCTTCCAGCCCTCCTTGTCCCAAGTGGTCCTGTCGAAGTCAGGATCCTCAGCCTCCTGGGCCATTTGTAGCTTGATCTTGTACATGGTGATGGCAGCAGAGACTTTAGCATCCTCCAGCAGCTCAGCTTTCTCATGATCAGCATTTATCTGAGCCATGACCACCTGCTGCTTTGCCAAGTTCAGATCCTTCTCAAGGCGAGAGATGGTCTCGTCCTTAGCCAAGAAGATCTTTTGGAAGTCCCGATGCTTCTGCTCGGCCTCTTCAACATATGCATCAAACAGCATCTCGACCTCGGCGAATTTCTACAAAAAGACAAGGTAAAGTCCAGGATCTGTGATCCTCAGGTGGGCAGGATAATCAAGCAGAATCAGTGATCCTTACATCAGTAAAGTATTCTTGGAACTGGTGGCGGATAAGAGGCAAGCCTTCAAGATTTCCAGCTTCAGTGGCCTTCCTCTTCTTTCCCCCCTTGGAGGTGACAGGCTTGGGGACTGTGGCACTTGGGCTAGCAGCAGTTTTCTTTTTTCCGGAACGGGGAGCCACAATGCTAAGATCACTGACACTGAAGCGGGTGGCAGACCTTGAGGATTTTACAGCACCTATCAATCCAAAACAATAGATAAGTATTCTTGTTTTATTTACATTTTAACATTTAATTAAATACAAACTCGGATACTTACTTGACATTGTAACTGAGCCTGAGGATACTTCTTGAGAATCCTTGGTGTTTGCTTGGAATGATCTTATTGCAGGATCAAGATTCCGGAAAGCGGTGATCCTCTCCTTGGTTGCAGGTGATGAAATGATATGAGAAACAGAAATAGCTGCACGAAAGAAACAAAAAGAAGAAATCAGATATCCTTACAGGAACAGGGTTATCCTATGATCCTTCTATAAGGATCCCCTATCCTACCATGGGTGGCCCATTTTCTGGGGAGATCCTTCCCATCAGGGATAGAGTCCCTCCTAACGAAGAAAAAACGTTTCTTCTAGTTGGTGTCGTTCTTGGTGGTCTTCAGGATTGGGTGTTCTTCGCCGGGTTTGTGTTTGAATAGAAAGCGATGTGAACCATGGCTCACAAGATTCTATAGTTTAGTGAGTTCGGACATCCCCAACTCTATACCTTCCTGTTCAATGATCCTTTCCAGGGTATACAAAACCCTCCACATCATGGGCATAGCCTGAATGTAGCATATGCCGGTGAGAGAGAAGAATGATTCAGTGAAGGCAGGGGAAGGGTAGGAGTATCCTATCAGAAATGGGGTGGCCGGGAATGCAACCCAGGTTTCAGAGATAAAGTCACTCAAGACGGTAGGGTCAAAAGGTTTAAAAACAGTGTCCGCCGGAAAGCAATGGCGAATCCTGTCTATATCCGGATCAGTGAAGCAGCAACGTTCCTTCGGAGAATCTTTGATAATCCCTTGGCTTTTCAATGGATTATCTTTCTGGTGATCCTTGGCAGGGGATGATCTTAGCTTCATCGTGATTCAAAGGTTTTAAAGAAGAACAGAGTAAGAAGAAGAGAGAAAGGGGAGAGAAGTACCTGCTTGATCTTCGAGTGAGGATTTAAAGGATGTAACGCACGAATTTAAATGCTTCCTAACCCTTATCTCTAACTTGAATTTATAATGATGATTTTGCAGGGATGTCGCTTCAGTGACGTAGGATCTACAACGGATAGTTAGATCCTAACGGCTATATATCCGTTAGTTTGTTGCGGATAAGATCAAGAAAATATAACTCGTTAATTTACACTTTACTCCTTATATTTTGGGGGCAATTGTTAGGGGAGGATTTACCAATCCTAAGGATCACGGATCCTTAAATGTTTCCAGGATCATGGATCCTCAATTCTGTTTGAATTAAGGATCCTCAGTAGGTGTTGCAGGATCAGGATTCAGGATCCTTATTGTTATCCTTATACTAACAATTGTCTACCTTGTACGTAAGCTTGTTTTGCAGGAGCAAAGGCATGGACCAAGTCTCACCGAAATTCCTGGAGCATATTCCCTCAATATTCCGCACGTGCTTGGCTCTTGTGGACGTTATGGAGATCGTGGGGAGCTTGCACAATTTGCGGAGTTAGTTTAGTTATTTCTAATTTAAAATGGGGATAACAAGCTTGAGTGAGAACACTTAGCTAATTTTGGCATTCACACACTCTCGCAACAGCTCTCAATCAGCTCTCGAACACTACTTGGCGATTTCATATATTTTTTGCACATTGCACACTAGTGATCCTTGTAACAAGCTTGTTATCATCCCGAGTTGTAAACTTCTTTTGTTTAATCTTTAGTTGGTGATCGGTAGTTTCCATCACCCGAGGTTTTTTGTGCCGGAGATCAACTCTTGATCAAGGGCTTTTTCCTCGTATAAATCCTTGTGTCACTTGTTCATTACATTTCTGAATTATCCTTAACATTGTTCATTAATTCAAGCATCATTCCTCACAACAAAGATTTGGTTGCATTATCCTTGCTTGATTTTTGACCAAAACACCTTTGTAGATCACTACTGAAATCAGCCACAAAGTCAGCTAAGGCTTGAGATTTAATGGCAGTTCTTGGTTCATATCTGATATCATAAGCACTAAGCTTGACTGCCCACTTTGCCATCCTTCCTGACATTTCAGGTTTCCTGAGAACATTCTTAATTAGAAAGTTAGTTTTAACAATAATAGCATGAGTTTCAAAATAATGGCGTAGTTTAGTAGATGCCATAATTAAAGCAAGGATAAGCTTTTCTAAGTGAGAATACCTGGATTCAGCATCAAGCAAACTTTTACTTACATAATATACAGGATGTTGTGTACCTTCATGATCCTTAACAAGGACTGCACTTACTGCCTTAGAAGAGACTGCCAAATATAAGGATAATATATCCCCTTTTTCTAGTTTCATTAATGCTGGGGCTGAGGATAGGTAATCCTTAAGGGCCTTGAGAGCATTTTCATGCTTTTCAGTCCACTCAAATTTCTTGTTCTTTCTCAGAATGTTATAGAATTCCTTGCATTTCTCTGATGACTTTGAGATGAACCTGTTCAAGGCTGCAATCCTTCCTGTCAATCTTTACACATCCTTAGCATTGGCAGGAGACTTGATGTTCACAATCGCCTTGATTTGCTCTGGACTTGCCTCTATGCCTCTTTTTGTCACCATGCACCCTAGAAACTTGCCAGCCTTTACACCAAAGTGGCACTTGGAAGGATTCAATTTCATATTGTATCTATCAAGGATATCAAATGCTTCCTCCAAATCTCTAAGGTGATCCTCAGCTCTCTTGGACTTAACCACCATGTCATCTATGTAGACTTCCATTGTGTGTCCAATTTGTTCTTTAAACATCATATTAACTAGCCTTTGGTATGTAGCACCTGCATTTCTTAGTCCAAAGGGCATAGCAATATAACAATAGATACCAGTAGGGGTCATAAAGGCTGTATCCTCTTGATCAGATGGTTCCATCTGAATTTGTTGAAATCCAGATGAAGCATCCATAAAAGTCAACAACTCATGACCCGTAGTAGCATCCACCATGGAGTCAATGTGGGGTAATGGGAAAGGATCCTTGGGACATTCCTTGTTTAAATCAGTGAAATCGACACATGCCCTCCACTTTTCATTTTTCTTTTGAACAACAACCACATTGGCTAACCATCTTGGATACTTAACCTCTCTAATCATACCTGCTCTAAGCAGTTTATCTACCTCCTCCTGGATGATGGCATTCCTCTCAGGTGCAAACTTCCTCCTTTTTTGATGTATGGGTTTGAACGACCTGTCAATGCCAAGTTTATGAGTAATAATATCTTTAGAAATACTTGTCATGTCCTCATGCTTCCAGGCAAAGGTAGCTTTTCTTCTCTTTAGGAAGGATACTAGATCCTCTTCAATATTGTTGAGGATCCCGGATCCTATAAATACTTTGTATTCAGGATCCTGAGGATCCATCAGGATATCTTTGACATCTTGTTCTCTTGCCTCCAGGACATCTCTTGGAGGATACTTTAATTGTTATTGCTCCCTAGGTCTTGAGGCTGGTTTCATTGATGAAGTGTAACAATTTTTAGCTTCTTGTTGGTCACTTTCTATCTTCACCACACCCCATGGAGTAGGGAGTTTGACACATTGATGATAGGTAGATGGAACTGCTTTCATGTCATGTATCCATGGCCTGCCAAGGATAACATTGCAACAGGATAAGCAATCTATAACACAAAATTTTTTAAAAGAATTAACTCCCTCAATGTAAATGGGAAGTTTAATATCCCCCAATGTGTTCTTTGTTTCTCCGATGAATCCCACAAGAACTGATGATCTTGGGATAATTTCTGATTCAGGGATGTTCATCTTTTTTAGGACATCCAGTTGAATGATGTTCACTGAGCTTCCTCCATATATGAGAATCATGCGAACAAAATGGTTAGATATAAACAAAGTAATAACAAGACCATCGTGATGAGGATCCTGAATATCGACACGTTCATCCTCATTAAAGGATATAACTTCCTCCTGTGTAAGGATTGACGTCCTAATGGGTCTGTCTCCATTATCCATCTTTGTTTCTTTAGCATGCCTCTTAGCTGCTGAAAAGGAAGTGCCACATATGTCTGATCCACCAGATATGAAGTTGATAATTTGTGCATCGGCAGGAGGAGCTGGAGCTCTTTCTGGGACCTTTTCAGGATCCTGGATCCTTGACTTTTTCCTTCCAAACAGCTCCTTCAAATGCCCTTTGCTTAACAAATAACCAATCTCTTTCCTTAGTGTTATGCATTCATCAGTGAGATGACCGAAGTCTTCATGATAGGCACACCATTTGGATTTGTCTTTTGTGGCAGCTGGCTTATCATTCTTTCTGGGCCATCTTGCTTTTTCACCTAGATTCTGCATTGCAAGGATTAATTCATTGTTATGAACAGAAAAGCAATATTCAGAAATGGGAGGATAATCCTCATCATCCTCCTCTTGCACCACTGCATGCACGTTCTGATTATCAGACTTGTTGTATGATTTGGACTTGTTGTTCCTGAAATATGATCCTTGCTTTTCCTGCTTTGAGGATCCTGACAGCCTTTCTTGGATCCTTTTATCGTCCTCTAATTGGATGAATCTAAAGGCCCTGGTTCTTACTTCATCAAGGTTCCTGCAAGGGATCATGACAAGATCATTATAGAACTGTGAATCCTTAAGTAAATCCATTTTGAAAGCTTCTACAGCTGTAGCTATATCCAAGTTAGGAATTTCTAAGGATTCTCTACTGAATTTAGTGATATAATCTCTAAGTGATTCATTTTGACCTTGTGTTACCCTATATAGATCACTAGCTAAACGTTCAAACCTCCTACTGCATGAGAATTGGCTATTAAACAAATTAACTAGATTAGCAAATGAAGTAATAGAGTAAGGGGGAAGACTTAGCAGCCATTTAAGTGTTGATCCTGTTAGTGTGGATCCGAAACCCTTGCATAGACATGCTTCTTTTAACCTCTCGGGAATGGGGTTGATCTCCATTCTCTCCCTGTATTGAGCCACATGCTCTTTCGGGGTTAGTTGTACCGTCGTAGAGCTTCATGTTTGGTATTTGAAACCTCTTTGGTATCTCTGTATCACAAATAGGTGGTGCAAAGCGAGATATCTTGTGACTTCCATCTGAAATTTCAGGAATGGGCTTAACCACTCCTGGAACGCTGGATATCATATCCTTGAGTTTCTGCAGTTCCCTAGCCATGGCTTGGTTGATTCCTGTATCCTGCATAAAGCCATGGCTTGGTTGATTCATGTATCCTGCACAAAGCCATGGTTAGCATTATAAGAAGTATTTAAAGTATTACCTCCTGATGGATTCAAGGGCGGAATTCCTGAAGTGAATCCATATTTATGTGATTCTGGTATGATTGAGGGACCAGACGAAGCAATAGTTTGCATGGGTATGAAGTCTCCCAAATGAACCTCTAAACTTTCGGGTTGTACACTCCTTAAGGATCCTTGATCCTGAAAGATGTTGGACCCTTGATACACCGAGACTGGGGGTCTTGAAGGATAATCCATGGATCCGTGAACCTGAGATAAGGATCCCTGAACCTGAGAGGAGGATCCTTGAACCTGAGAGGATCCTTGGACCTGAGAGGGGGATCCCTGAACTTGAGAGGAGGATCCTTGACCCTGGAATGAGGATCATTGAACCGTCTGCGTTCCCATATATCCTCCAGAACTGAAAAAGGATCCTTGATGCTGGAAGGAGGATCCTTGAGGCTGAAGAGAGGATCCTGAAGGCTGAAAGTAGGATCCTTGAGCCTGTGTCATTGCCGATGATCCATAGCGTATACTTGATGATCCACCCTGGTATTGAACGCTTGATGCTGTGGAGTGCTGGGCAGTTACGGCTGGAGAATCAAAATTCAGTGATCTAGGCATCAATGGAGAGTGATCATCCGCTGATCTTTTCAATTTCTTGATTTCATCAATCTCTCGAAGGATCCTGTCATTGGTTTTGTCCTGTTGCTGCATGTAATCCTTCATCTGCAAAATCAAAGAATAAAGATCATTGTTAGTAGGACCAGAAGAAGCAGCAGAAGTTGGTTTTGGGAAAACGGGGGTTTGTTTTTTCGCAGCATTCTCAGCATTCTTCTGGGATCCAGAAGGTGCAGGAGGCAAAGGTGGAATGCCCTGTGAAGAGGTGATTGCCGGCATGGAGCTTGAAGTGTTTTTTCCCTAGGAAGCCATGTGGTTGGAGGTAATGAAGAGAAATGAATGAAATGAACATAATTTCTCAGAATTGAAGCACCAATTGCCCCACGGTGGGCGCCAAACTGTTTTGGTCAAAAATCACACAAGGATAATGCAACCAAATCTGATTTTGTGAGGTGTGATGCTTGAATAAATGATCAAATGTATGAACAAAGAATGAATGAAATGAATGTTGAACACAAGGATTTATACGAGGAAAAAGCCCTTGATCAATGAATGATCTCCGGCACAAAAAACCTCGGGTGGTGGAAACTACCGATCACCAACTATATTAAACAAACAATGTTTACAAATCGGGATGATAACAAGCTTGGTACAAGGTTCACTATAGTGCAAAATGCATGTAATCGCCGAGAGTTGTTGAGAGCTCGAGTGTAGTGTGTGTTGCTAATAATTCTTATGTCTAAACAAGCTTGTTATCCCCATTAAAAATAGAAACTAGCTAAGCTAACTAACAATCCGCAAAAGGTGCAAGTCCCCCACGTTCACCATAACGGTCGAAGAGCTTGTGCACGTGCAGAATAATGAAGCATATTCCCCTAGAATCTCGGTTAGACCGAGTCTCATTCGAATACTCCTGCAAAACAAATTCAAATACAATGGAAACAATTGTTAATGTTAGGATAATAATGAGGATCCTGGATCCTTAATCGATGATCCTTAATTCAAACTGAACTGAGGATCCGTGATCCTGGCTGCACTTGAGGATCCGTGGTCCATACACTATGAAAATCCATCCCTAACAAGTGTATAATTTGGTAATTAATTTATTGTTTCTTTTGGGTGTGTTTAGGTGGGAATCAACTTACTCAATATTGAGTTTTGAGCTAGGCATTAAAACTAAAAGAATAAATTACGATTTTGGCCTCTGTGCTTATATTATTTTTACCCTTTTAGCTCAAAAAAGAATTTTTTAACATTTAAGCCCCCAACGTCTTTTTTTTCTAACTCTTTTGGCCCTAACGTCTTTTTTTCTAACTCTTTTGGCCCCTAACATTTAATGGATGGGGTTAGTGTTAGGGGCCAAAAGGGTTAGAAAAAAAAACGTTGGGGGTTCAAATGTTAAAAAATTCTTTTTTAGGCTAAAAGGATAAAAGTGATATAACTACCAGGGGCCAAAATCGTAATTTAGTCTGACTAAAAGGAAAAGTTTATAAGAAGTCCACACATATAAATTGAGGTTGAGCAACTAACTAAATCACTTGGTGGACCGTGTGAATAGACATGGGCAAATAAACCGGTTTTTTAACCGAAACCGGTTAATAACCGTAACCGAAACCGGTTTTTAACCGGTACCAAAATAACCGGTTTAGGTTTCTTAATAACCGCCGGTTCGTAACCGGTTTTAGTTATTCATATCAATAACCGGTTTATAACCGGTTAATTAAAAACCGGTTTTTTAGAGTGTTAATAACCGGTTAACCGGTCTCAGCTTCTTGATCTTCAACAGCAGAAGCACAGCAGCAGCACAGAACAATTGCAGACCTGAATTGTTACTGTTTGAAGTGAAAAAAACGGTAATATTACCGTTTTGGACCTGTTTGGATGTGTATAAATAAGATTTCAATGCATATGTATAATCCCACTTCAATTCTAGCTCAAAAACACACTTACAAAATACGTTTCAACTTTCAAATAATTCTGCAGGTTTTGTATATGATTCTGCAGCTTTTTTGTATGTTTTTATATAATTCTGCAGGTAAAATATAATTCTGCAGGTTAAAATATGTTTCTGCAGGATTTGTATAAGTTTCTGCAGGTTTTTATAAAATTCTGCATGTTTTTATATAATTCTGCAGCATTTTTTTTAACTTTCTGCAGTTTTAATATAATTCTGCATGTTTTTACATAATTCTGCATGTTTTTAAATGATTCTGCATGTTTTTATAAAATTCTGCATGTTTTTATATAATTCTGCAGCATTTTTTTATCTTTCTGGAGTTTTAATATAATTCTGCATGTTTTTATAACTTTCTGCATGTTTTTAAATGATTCTGCATGTTTTTATAAAATTCTGCATGTTTTGTATATGATTCTGCAGCTTTTTTTTTAACTTTCTGCAGTTTTAATATAATTCTGCATGTTTTTATAACTTTCTGAATGTTTTTAAATGATTCTGCATGTTTTGTATATGATTCTGCAGCTTTTTTTTTTAATTTCTGCATGTTTTTATAAAATTCTGCATGTTTTATAAAATAACCGAAATAACCGGTTTTTATTAACCGGTTCACTAGTTAACCGGTTTTTCATAACCGGTCAGTTATTACCGGGTACTGATGTTCGGGGTTAATAACCGGTTATTAACCGGTCGGTTATTAACCGTAACCGGTTTTGTTTTTTTGGCCCAATAACAGTCCCAACCGGTTAACCGGTTTAGGTTATTAAAAAAACCGATTTGAGCATGTCTACGTGTGAATGTCAGAGACATGGGCTCTAGTCCAATCGATGCAAAGGGAAAGCCCATGAGCAAAACAGGAAGTCAGCAACTTGGAGGAAAAGTAAATATCTATACAATACAACACTTTTAAAGGAGACGATTTTTTATAAAAGGGAGCTGGGCGCAAATAGGGGTCTAACGCACGGAATTTCCGAGTTCGCAATTTGACGGCAATTAGCTTGGAGAAGAAGGCAACAGCTTTGGCATATGGCTGAGCACAGAAACCAAAGCAACATGATGACAACCATGCGCGGCTAAACGCTTGGTGACCTCCACCTAGATGAATGTTTATTAGTTTTTGCACTTTGAACTTTGTTTGCTGGTTCGTATAAACTGGTAATTTAAACTACTTGTATTGATTCTATGAAATGTTTATTATATTTGAATTGTTCGTCGTTTATCAAGCGTAATAGTGAATTCCTTGCATCATTAGCATTAGCGGGTAGGTAAATTGATGGGTGATTGGTATAATCAAACGGGTTGTTAGATGTTATAGTTTATTTAAAAACGGTCCCTAATAACTAATCAAAATCATTAAATCCAAGGTCATGTCTATGTGGTGTTTTGAATCAGTAAACAAGTTTTTGTGTTAAAACGGGTAATCCTGACAAACTATGTTTTTTTTTCTCAAACAAACAAACAAACCCCAAATTAGATAATTTAGTTTTTACTTTTTAGTTAAAATCTTCTACACTAACCACAAATTCCCCGTGGATACGCTACCCTACTTACGTTATCTACTTAATTTAATTAGGTTTTTGCATAACCCTTACGACAGTCATCAGGAAACTAAGGGTTCTGTTTTCGTTCTAATTCACAACGGATATTATGGTACTTGAACAACAAATCATCAACTAAACAGAGTAAAGAGCTGAATCTACCAAGATTACACTGTAAGTTATTAATCTTTTGCTATGTGAGTTTATTAATCTACCAAGAACCAGGGACACAACTTTTAAGGGCCAGGGGTGCACCCGTCCTTGCCAATCTTTCGGTTAGCAGTATATTTTTTTCGATTTTTCGTATGAAATTTTTAAAATTATATAGGTACGTCCCTGCCAATTATTTTGCCTGAAAATTCACTGCCTCTACCAAGTTTATTGTCCAAAATATTTATACATATTCTCGTATTGAGTTAAAAAACATAAAGAATGGGGCTATTAGTAATTTTTTATAATTGTTTTTAAACTTGAAGTGAGTTTATATAAAGTCTGAAACTAGTTTTATAAAAAGAAACTTGAGGGTTCAAATTTAGTTTTTTTATGTGTAAGAACGGGTCCTTTAAATGAATGAAGATTATTTAGTTTTATTTGGAGTTAGTATTGTTTGACCCGACCCGAATCGAATAGCCGACCAAACACATAACCTGAAACATAGCGATAGGAAAAAAAAAAAAAAGCGGAACTTTTGGTCAAGCTCCGCCACTGCTGCCGACGACCAAAGTTGGTGTTGATAAGAAAGTTGTTGCCGATACAACTTTTCACTAATGGAGAAGTTGTTGAAGCAACTTGCCGTTGACGAAGATGTTTTGTTATAGATACTTGCTCGAAGTCTAAGTTGATGTTTAGGCTCTATACAAATATTTTCATAAAAAGCAATATATATGCTCTATACAACCATTAACATATAATATATTATGATCATTCATTAGAACCTACAAACACCACACTCATCGCATAATTGGGTCATTGTGTCCAATGCCATTCATTATATTTGGTCTCAACCATTCTATTGTTAGATCACTACATTGACTTTTATTTACTTTTTTCTATAAAGCTACAAGGATTTAAAGTGATCATCATCTATTGGATCTATATGTCTCATGTGTTGAGGGTGGAGACTATAGATATAGAATCGTCTAGACACATGTACATAGTGGAAACCTAGGAAGCAACTAAATGCACAAGTCTCTTAATCATCACACATTCCTAATTGTAAGCTGTGTATATCCGTATCTAAAGACTCACATAAACCATACGTGTTATCTGTTTTCTACACGATTTACTTTTCTATTGCCGCTGTTACTCTGGATTTCTTGTAAGTCGTTGGGTGTGGTTTCCTAACAAGTTGGTCATTCTTATTGAACCGTTTGAACCGAAAGTTCATAGTGGATGGCGGACCCGGTATTTTTTATTTAGGCTCAGGTTTTTCAGTGCTCAGGTCTCTCTCAACTTGGCGTCCAAATTTTCGGTTAAAGATGAAAATATCTAATCATTCAACTTTTAAATTTTAATTTTCAAGTTAATAAAGAACAACAAACCTAAACATCATAGATCGCCAAATCAGCAAAAGCTAGAAGATGAACTTCTGAAGAAGCAAAATCAAAATCAAAACCATAGGTCCGTAGGAGCAAGGATTTGGTGCTTGTTATTTTATTTTTATTTTTTTAAATTGGCTCAAATCTAAATTTTAACGGATTAGAAAATTTTCTAAACAAATGCTTGGGTATCCGGTCGGTCGTAAATTTTTTTCATTGAGGTCGCGTTCAAAAATATGTGGCGTCGGTCAGGGGCGAAGGATTCAAGGGGCCGGAGGGACCCGACTCCCCGAACTTTTCGCGCAGTATTGTTACGTATGTATTTTTCGTATACAATTTTTTAGGTATATACGTTTTCGCCCCCCGGTTTAAAAAAAATTAGGTATATACGTTTTCGACCCCACGGTTTTATAAAAAAATGTATTTTTATAGCCGAAATAAAATAATTAATCAAAACAAAAAACCCAAAATCAGATCTATTCAGTTTCAGCCCAAATCAAATTGTTATGTTTATTATAGCCCAAAATTAAAAGCCCACCCTAAACCCTAGCATTCTATAAAAAAAAAAAAAAAAAAAAAAAAAAAAAAAAAAAAAAACACCCCAAAATCTCTGATTCTCTGGATTGGGGATTACGGCCAAACAAAAAAAAAGCAAACCAGCGAGCGAACAGGAACAGAAGAACTGGTGGATGCACTGGTGTTGTTCGACTTCGAGGAGACGAGGAAGAACCGACTGGGCTGCGCAACTTGTGGTCTTGTTCGACTTCTTCAATCTTCAAGGTATGTGTTTTTTTTATCTTTATGATTAATTTAGGGCTTCAATTTATGTGATTTAGGTTGAACTTAGGGGTGAAATTGGTCCAATTTTTTGCCCTAAACTTGTTGAATCTGTATGTAACTATTAGAGTTTGAATTTAGGATTATTTGTTTTGTTAACTTGTGTTATTAGATTATGCTATGGGGAAGTGTTATTGAAGGGGTATGGTCCCAAAAAAGCCGCGCAAACCTTCATCAAGGTTGCGCGCAGGACCATACTCCTTATTCACCAATTTTCTTATTGATAACCTCGCGCGGGCTGCATCACATTTTATTGACCAGGCGCGAGGTCTGGACAATAAGAAGCTCCAATTACAACACTTAGCATTCTGAAAGAACATTCAGTCGCCCATACCCTGCGCGAGGTAATTATGTGCCCAGCAGGAACCGTGCAGGGCAGCGGCGCAAGGCTGTTCCAGATAGTACACAAGGTACAAGTGGCAGAAGAAAAGAGCCAATCAGCGTCCTTCTGGCCCGGCTCAATCGTGCTCCACGATCGTCTGACATGCAGGAGACAAAAGGTACTTAAGGACGCCTATGTGGCACCAATCACAGGGCAGAGACACCTGCCCCACGATCTCCACTTACCTGCAGATGGCAGAGGGACAACAAGGCCGACAACAGTGACACGTGGCTCCATTCATGGTGCGCCAGCACCGGAGAACTTCTAGAAGCCACTAACGATCGACACCAGTGAGACAAGAGGCATATCCGTTGTGTTGTCGCCTTACGGCCCAAGGCCCATCAGCCCACATCCTCTTACACCTCTCCGGCTATAAATAGGAACCTTAGTTCACAGTTAATTATCTCCCCAAAGCAGTCGCTTATTCTCACGCCGGAGCCTGGTTAAGAGGGAAACCCCCACATTCCCCTCTTAACGAGTAACGGTGTTCTGTTTTGTAGGATAACTCAGTCATTAAGGAGCTCAGAAAGCCATAAAGAAGATTAACCACTATGATAGGAACATAAACCAAACTGATTAGTCTCATAATTAGTTCAGTGTTTCTTCAGTTATCCATCACCTAGTGTTAGTTAACTATACAAACAACAATCCACATAAATTAAAGGGTGATAAATTACAATGCAAAGAAACAAAGAACTAAATTAAAGTCTCAAAGCAAGCATCCTCTCTCTTTTGTGCGCGTTCTAATGGCCCCGAGAGCAGTGGCGGATCTTGCCCGTTGAACGTGCCAGAGCCGAAAGACACGGGCACTAAAAAAAGACCGGGTCAAACATAGTATATATAAAAAATTTCGATCGAAATGCGGAAAATTAGCACTACGGCCAAAAAACTTGCCCGGGCCGTGGCCCTGCCAGAGATGGTCGCTGGTGTTGCGTTTGATTCGGCCCCCGACCCGACCTGAATCGAATCACCGACGTCCGACCCGAACATAGAAATTTTTTTTAGGTCCGATGCCTTCCGCCCCCCGAACTTTTTTTTCAAGCTTCGCCACTAGCGTCGGTTGAAAAACGATAATACACCATACACCTACCATATAAATGGTGTCGCTTTACCAAGCAGCTTATATAGAAACTAGCTAGTCCACTGTTCATAATTTAGAGATGATTAGCTTTATTTATGAGTTTTTTCCAAAACTAGTGTTGGTGGAAAAAATATTTACCATTTTGGTGTTCCTTCAAAATTATTTACTAAAATAGTGTTTTTATTCATTTTGGTGTTCCTTCAAAACTATTTACTAAAATAGTGTTTTTATTCATTTTGTATTTGCCTTTTCTTTTAATCAACAAAAAAAAACTTATTAATTTTTTTCTATTAAATCAATCCACTGTTAGCATTTTTATTCGTTTATAAAAGAATAAAAATGGAAAATAATAAAATTGTTTCTTTCTTTTTCGTTGTTGACTCTTTTTATTTACATATTAATACTGTCTTTTAAAAACTTAAACCTCTACAAAACAATAATTCTTTTTTTTTCAGAGTATATTCCTCATTCAGTGAATGTAATATTATAATTACATTAGGAAAAGAAAACAGTGAAAAGATGTGGTAAAATTATTAAGTCTCGTTATTAGAGTAAAACCATTAAGTAATCATCTTTTTTTTTATCATATCACTAAGTTAATATTAAAAAACAAAAACAAATTCGTTGTTCATAAATTCATACCATTTTGTTTTTGAAATTGATTTTTCTTGCTATCTTAACCCAAGAATGTTAGTATAAGTTTTACTACAGTTATAATGTTTGATTAGTTTTTTTTTATGTTTTTTTTTAATTTCATTATTTAAATTTTCTGTGAATGATTTTATTAGTTTCTCTTTGACATGGGTTGGTTGAAAAAAATTTATAACAAGATGGAAAGGGTATAATACTGATTTAATGTAAAAAAATAATAAGTTCTTTATGTTGATTAAAAGAAAAAGTAAATACAAAATAAATAAAACATAAATAATTTGATTGAAAAAAAAAACATATCGGATTGATTGAAAAAAAGTATAATAAAAAAAAAAATACACACAACAAATTGATTGAATAAAAAATAATAAGTCTATTATGTTGGTTAAAAGAAAAAAAGGCAAATACAAAATAAATGAAAACCCTAATTTGGTAAATAGTTTTGAAAGAACACTAAAATGGTAAATACTTTTACCACCAACACTAGTTTGGTAAAAAACTTTTTATTTATAGGCAGTGAGACTATTTTTTAACAAACAAAGTTCCAAAAGAAGGGTAAGCATATTAGCCTTTAGTCATCTCAAATCATCATCATACAATGAAGGCTCCTTTGAAGTTTGAACCAACTCATCAACAAATTCAGTAGCCCAATGGACCCATGAGGTAACACCTAGGCCCAATATATTTACTTTCAAAGTCTTTTTATCTTTTTGTATGTCAACTAGTTTTTGCCTCGTCGGCATTGCGGATCACTAAACCAAATATTTCTCTCTAATAGCATGTATGTTTGTGTTTCGGTTACTTGTACATAACACGATCCAAAAAAAAAAATACATCATGTCAACCTATTAAAACAAAACACTATAATATTTTTGCTAAAAAAACTAAAACGATAAAAAAGACTATAATTTTAAACTGGGAGCAAAACTGTAATTTTTCAGGACAAATGAACGTGCCTGGCACGAATAAAAATTACACCAAGTCAACCAATTAAAACAAAACACTACCATAGTTTCGTAAAAAAAAAACTAAAACGATCGCATGACTGTAATTTTACGCTGGTGACAAAATCGTAATTTGACAGGGAAAAAAACAAAAACGATAACAAAAATGTAAATTTAAGCAGGGCAAAATCGTAATTTGGATGGACGAATGGAGAAGTGTCAGGCAGCTAAAGAAAAGTTTTTTAAAAGCAGAGGGGCTAAACATGTATGTTAGCGAAACTGAAGGTTCGAAAGTTAAATACAAAAAGAATTTGACCAATGAGGGGGTGCGAGACAGCTGTCTGGCACTATTCCCCCTCATGGTTTTTGTAGTGTATATAAATATAAATTAATTAAGGGTCAAACTAACCCAACACTAACCCTGTTTGCTGATGTCAGATGTCACGTCACTAAACCAATGCCACATCAGCTGCCGCATTATCAAAAAAGGCCAAGTTAGAAGTCACGTCAGTTGCCACCTCATCAAAAAAGCAAAATCAGATGCCACGTCACCTCACAAGTGTCACATCAGGAAAAAAAAAAACTAACTGGGTTAGGGTTCAGTTAGTTTGCGGGTGATATCGGAAAATATGTTAAGAGTGATGTTGTACGAATCGAACGTTAACAGTGTTATCGACCAGTTAGTGACAATGAAGTTATTTAATTTCAATATCCATGGTCGGCCCTGAAGGTGGGCGGGGAGGATCACCGGCCAGGGCCCGATATTTCGAAGGACACGTTATTTTTTTAAAAAACTCCGATATGTATATTTAAAAATAAATTAATTAATAGGTATAGCCATACAAACACCAACATAGGCCCACTTACAAAACTATTTTTATGGTTTAGATTAGTTATTAGCCCATTGGCATTAGGTTTAGACCTTTAATGAGCTCAATACCCAATTTCATTAAGGCCTAAAGGGCAACTTTTTTCGAGCTCGAATATTGTACATAAATTCTCAGGGCCGGCCCTGTCAATATCCCACTAACTAATTAGTTGTTATAATTAAATTAATCATGCAAAGTCCATGAAACAACCCATAAATAATGCTACCATGTTTGCATAATGGTCGACATTTGTAGTTTTGTACATTCTTGTTTGTCGTCATCTCCTCCACGTATCCAATATTCCACGTGACGACTTGATTCGCTTACGATAATAAAAGATTTGACTCGGAAAACACAAAACACTAATTAAACAACAAAAGTCAACGACTTATTCCAGGGCTCTGATCTGCTGCTCGTATCTCCCAACAGCTTCCGTAGGCACTGCCAACATAGATTTAACTGAACGGCTGTGATCTTGTACTGGCACAAGTATGCAGTACTTATCTGTACATACGGGACACACCTGAACAGGTCTCCCAAGCCCAAAGTCAACATTTTCCAACCCTAGTTTTGACCACTGGGATAAAATGAGTGCACCAACTGAGTCAGGTACTTGACTCGCCCGAGTTGAACTCAGACTCACTGAGTCGACCACTTCTCGGATGAAGTTGTCGTCGACTTGGTTTTTCGCTTCGATTATTAGTTCGGTTGCGTAGCTTAGCCCGTTCTCGGTTAGTTGTCGGGCGGTGGTTAGCGCGCAACCGAGGACGATTGCGTTGCCGTAGTACCCATTGGGTAGACTCGGTTTGACTCGGTTTCGAATGTTGATGCTGAATAATAGTTTTAGGGTTTGTTGTGGTGGAAAGTTTAAAGCTCGGGCCCAACTTCTCCATATATGGGCTGACACGACATCGAATGTCGTGAGTGACGATATACTGAGTTGACTCGTTGAGGCAACGAGTGTCTTTAACTCGTTTACTCTCCATTCGTGAAATGTGGTCGCGGTGGGAGTGAGTTGATCGGGGTTGAACCGAGTCGAGAAGTTGCTAAGGTCGGTGACTCGGGTGAACTCGGGGTGGTGACTCGTTTGTAGTGTGCATGGTGTTGGATCTAAAAGGTATCTATCCCAAATGGGTTTTGGTTTTGGTTTCGGTGTCGGTTTTAATTCAGCCGTTGCGTCATACTGACATGCAGCGGCTAATTGGGAGAAATATTTTAAAAATTCGACGCTTCCTATGCCGTCACATATACAATGGCTAAAACCAACACTAAGAGCAGCGGAGCCGTCGGAGAGCCACGTCAGCTGCATGACTAACAGCGGGGCCCCTTTGACGACATCTGTCACCTCAAACGCCAAAAGATTCCGCCACTCCGACACATACCGTGGGGCCTTTTCAAAATCGGCAACCGAATACTCACCACTTGATTCAACAAAAACCGCACCCTGACCACGACAAACAACTTCAAGACAAGAGCCATCTGCTCGAGCCCTGACTCGCCCTGCCAAAGGATAATAAGGGACCAGGGCTCGAGCCAGGGCGTCCTTAACACGGGCCACAATGGCCCGTTGGTCAGACGCCCTACCAGGGCGGTAGATCAACAAGTATTCAATGGTGAAACGTAAAAATAATTGCGAATCGATAGCGGAAAGCTTGAGGACATGAGAAGGAGTTGGGTCTGAAGGGGTGATGAAGACTGCTTCTTTGACTTGTACATGAGAGCTAGAGTTTACCATGTTGATCATGATCAATTGTATAAAATGGTATGGATATATAGATAAAGATATGTTGATATATATATAGTTTATATATAAAGGAGAGAGTAGATATAAATATAATTTTTAAAGATTTGCCAAAGATTCTCTGGGAGAGGGGGTGATATTCAATGCACCCTCCTACCTACATTCATAATTTAATATTTGCATTCTTTTCTTTTCTCTCCGCATCTCATTTGTCATTCCTTTTTTTACACCAGTATATCTATGTGGGTATATGAACATTGGGATTAGGATCAAATACAAAGGATCCTAATTGTAAGAAGTGTAAGAAAGATTTATAGAGTGACAAGTGTCCAATAACCTAAAAAACCCACTACACAAAAAAACCCACTAAAAAAAAAAAAAACCTTAAACATCCACCACCACCAACCCCCCCCCCCCCCCACCCCGCCCCCCCAAAAAAAAAATTTTTTTTTTTTTTTTTTTTTTTTTTTTTTTGCCGAGGGGGTGGGGGGTGGGGGTTTAGGTTTTTGGGTGGTGGTGGGGGTGGGGGTGGGTGTTTAGTTTTTTTATATATTTTTTTTAGGTTTTTTGGGGGTGGGGGTGGGGGGGTTAGGTTTTTTTAGGTTTTTTTTTTGGGGGGGGGGGGGGGGGTTAGGTTTTTTGGGGGTTTTTTTGATGAGGTATAGTTTTTTTTTTGTTTTTTTTTTTTGCGGGGGGGGGGGGGGGGGGGGGGGGGGTTTAGGTTTTTGGGTGGTGGTGGGGTGGGGTGGGGGTGGGTGTTTAGGTTTTTGGTGGTGATGTAGTGGGTTTAGTTTTAGGTTATTGGACACTTGTCACTCTATAAATCCTTCTTACACTTCTTACAATTAGAAGTCTTTGTAGAATAACTTGACCCATGAACATTGAACAAAACAACATTGCATGAGTCACAGATGTCAAACCATATTAACAATATGGTGATTTTTTTAACCGTAAATTTGGATCATTGACGGACCATTGGAGTATTATCTTGTCATCAGCGGAATCAACCGATCATATCCATCTCCAGTAGGCAATAATGTCTATACACCAATTCAGGAGAAAACCCAATAAATCTGGAAAACCCCTCTTTGTGGAAATCAAACCCATAACCTAATGATCATAAGCCTTATCCCACCCCAATATGCCACTAGACTGACTATAATGTCATGGGCAAATATGGTGATTTTATACAATGTAGAAAAAGAAAATTAAGCAAGTGTTTTTTTTTTACTTTAGTTTAAATTAAGGATGTAGTCTTTTGTTAAATAAAAATGACCAAACAACTAAACGTGTTAACTAAGTATAACTAAATTCAAACATGTGGATTTCCTATAAATTAGGTTCGTGTACGTAATAAACTCACACCACTAGTTATTGCGTTGACGAGTTATAAGTGGCGGTAGTGTCAATGGTTAAGACGAGTATCAGGGGGTGGGAACGTTAGTGTGGTAGGGTGCGATATGGCGAAGACGTTGACAATGCGACTTATATTGACATGTTTGACCTTAAACAACGTATGTTAGATACGTAGTGCATATTTTGCGAGATCTAAGTGTTAAGAAAATACGCTCGCTACTCGTCATATAAATACTATGAATTAAATCGACACCCATGTATGGATTTACGAATTACATATACTTTTCATGTTCTGTACTTTCTTACAAGTATTGATATAACATACATTCATATTTCACTGAACACTTTGAATATGTCCTTAGTTACTTCACATCAAATTAATTTCATTAAAACAACTTGTGAGCAAGGTAATTTATGAATACTATATTAGGGGTGAGTTTATTGGAGAACAATAAAAAAGTGGGAAGCTAATTTTACATGTAAAAAAATCATTAGAAATCATTTTTAAATAGAAAAAAAAATCATTTTTATATAATTTTGGAATCTTTTTTATAAAAACACATGTAGAAGCCATTCAAATAAAAAAAATGTAGATTTTTTGTACTTTTTTTAGTTGTTTTAAACATTTTTTTAAATTTTTATACTAAAACGGCTTTTACATGTGTTTATATTCAAAAGCTTCAAAAAGTTTAGATAAAAGTAATTTTTTTACATATAAAAAAAGATGTTTTATGGTTTTTTTTACATAGTTTCCGTTCCCATTTTTTGTGGTTCCCTGTTGAAACTCACCCTACCATATTATTAACAAACTATACTCAATTCTTTCACCCCGAAGAGTCCATAGTTTGTTAAGTAATAATGTAAACTAAAGGGGTGGATTCCCAAGGGATGATTACCTAAGTTATTTTTAGTAACTTAGGCCAGGTGGTATGGGTAGCCCCCCTGTCTACCTCAGGAAAATTACAACCCTTCTTCCATTGGCACGATGCGGTGGGAGGTATTGTGGGTCACGCGAGCATAGTAACGATGGCCAACGGATGATTTGTGGGGCCCACTTCACTTTAAACTTTAAACCAAAAGAAAAATAGAGAGTGCCATTGTGGAGCTTTAACGCATTTCTAGGTTGTTAAAAGGGAGCTCCATTGCTTTCGTGTCACTGATCGACGTAATAAAGCCCCTAGAGACTCCATTCCATACTAGCTAGCCTTAATGTAGGAAGTGAGGAGTCTAAACCTCCCTTATAACCCTCGTCACATCATTTAGTTCATTAGTTTTTATAAAAAGTTTGTATAGTTTTGTGAGAGAGGAAAAGGAGATGAACAAGCATCAATCATCAAGTTAGGTATGGACCATGGTTATGATTATAGTTTATGTTCATTTGGTTTATTTAATTATGGTCTTGATTTGGGATTCGTTTATTGGCTTAATTTATCAAAAACGTGTGTTTGTGTGTTGTAACCTTCGGCCAAAACAATGAGGTCACAATCTTAATTGGCTTCGGATAATGGTTATGAATGATGGTGGCGGTTGATAGTGAGATGCATCACCTAATCGTGGATTGTAGACTATGTCCTACGGACCTCACTTCTTTCATATGTGATTCAAAACGATTTTATCAACCCTAAACGTGATAGTACTCGATAATTGTTAGGTTTCAGATTTTTGTAATTACGGATCAGTTATGAGGATAAAAGGGCTTGGACGAAAGCATTATTCGCCTACCCTAATAAACGTCAAAAAGATATCCGATTAATGCAATATCAAAATAGGTTCTTCATGTTTTATTATCAACTAAAATAAATGAAATTACAAGATTGATAATTAGTTTATCTTAACATATTCCATGAAGAGGAAAAACATTTCTATGGCATACTTGATACTTCAGAGGAAAATTTTTGAATGTTTATTCATTTTAAAAATAGGGAGAAAAAAACTCAAGTCAAAAGTGGGAGAATCGACACCAAAATGGTCAATGTTGACTTTGTATATAAAAACTGTTTATATATTAACTTTTATTGAGGAGTGGATGTGTTGTAAGTATTCTTGAATTTAGATAATAATCCAATAACGTGTAAGCACCTTTACAATAGACGATTCTTAATTCACCTGTCAAATACTTAGTTTTAAGTAATAAACTAGTTTCTGGTCAAATTAGATTCCATGTTCTAAGTATGTGTATTACAAAAATACATATAACAAAAAATATATATGATTTTTGATTTTGACGGCACAACCCAAGATCTATAAATCAATAATAATTAGGAACTCAATTATTATTGATAGTTTATGTATATTTAATTGTGATATATTGACATCAACCACAACATCTTCATGAGTTACCTAATCAAAACCAACTTCTCAAATATTAAAGTTGCATTATATCGGTGGCTTTTATATTTTTATGCATGCATTTACTTTAAATATTATCTTTAACGTACTTTTAGAGTTGGAATATTACAATTTTCGGTCCACATTTGCATGTGCAAAAAAAAATAATAATAATAAGACACATGAAAGAAATTTCAAAAGTTACATGTGATAAAGAAAAGAAGAAAGATTTACGAGAGAATATATAAGGAAAAGAGACCATGTGTCATTCTCTCATTTTGTTTTATTACTTTTTTTAGCTTGTAATTGTAATCTTTTTATTGAAAAATATTACACGTAGGGTTGTAAATGAATCGAACAAACATGAATGGGGTTATGTTCGTGTCTATTAGTTAAGGAAATGTAGACGTTCGTGTTCGTTAATTAAGGAAATGCAGACGTTCGTGATTCTTGAACTGTTCGCGAACATATGCAAACGAACGTTTATTTCGTGTTCGTTGATAAGAAATTTCAGTTGTACACGAACAGTTCGTGAACATTGGTCGCAAATACCAACAAACACAAATGAATACAAACAAACATGAAACTTGAAATTAAAAAAAAAAAAAACACCACTAACCTTAAACATCTAACACAAGTAGTCAAATACAACTATTAAATGATAAATCAAGAATTTAAGAAAAAAGAAGTCTACTACAAGAACCATAATCAAGTTTAGCTCACTTAAGACATAATTATCTTAAGTTAGTTAGACATATCTCAAATGTCTTTAGAGTCCAACTTCTTCTTATCTTCAAATAAGGGTTTACATTTCACTAACTTTTTAATATAATTATTAACTAATGTTTAGGGGGGAGGGGGGAGGGGGGAAAGTAAAAGGAGGGGGAATAAAACTTAAGAGGGAAAGTGGGATATTAAAAAACATTAAAAACTTTTAATAAATTAAGATAAACAAACGAACACAAACAAACACAAAGAAACGTAAACGAACATATTACCGAACGTTCACGAACGCAATCAAATGAACGAGACATTTGTTCTTGTTCGCTCATTCAGTTAGTTGAACGAACATAAACGAACTTCCCGCCAAACAGTTCACGAACTATTCAGTGAACGTTCGGCTTGTTTACAACCCTAATTACACGGATTATCATCTGATATATGTTTTTACAAATATGGTCAACATGTATGAGAAATAACAATTTTTGTTTCCCACTTTTGCTCATAGATAATATATTTGTTCATTTACACCAATTGATGTAAAAACAACTACTTTTTATAAAATGACTAAAATAGTTATGTAAAGATTTTAACATTTGAACTAAGAAAACAAAAAAAAAATAACACAATTACCACCATCGGTCCCCTAGTCTCTGACTCCATCAACCACTCCTACTGGACACCTTCTAGGCATCACCATCGGTATGTGATAATTCACTTGTAACTTACCTTACTTAGGGTTGTGTGGGTGTATTGTAATATTTTGGTCTCTAGCTTCTTGCTAAGGGCTACATTTCTTGATTAATACATGCTCCATTTTGTTGGCCAAAAAAACTTACCTTACTTCAAGGAATTTTGCCTCACTCTCTTCTTTGCTCTCTCTTTCTACTAATTGTCATTTTCTGGTGATTTAGGTGATTGTTCAACCCAAGAAGATCACTACTTAAACCCAAATGAAATGCATCATCGTGTAATCTTTCCATTCAAGGACATCGTAATCAAAATTTTAAGCATAGTGACCCATGATACATTCAGGCCGAGGTTCCAGACTAAGTGTCAATTCCTATGCTTCCTCTCAACTCATCATTATCATCTCTTTTTCTTTCTCTCCACCCAATACAAATTTACAATGGCCATCAATTTGTGGGATCAACTTGAAAGATTATAATCGTTGATTCGTGTGGACATGTATTGCTGGAAAGTCACATGTGGTTGTTAAGCATCCTTAGTAATCCTAGTGGTTAGAATGTGGTTGGTATAGCATGGAGATTAAGGATGTCAATGGGATGGGTATCGGTAAACCCAACCAGAGGGGACACTCCGGTAAGGTCCACACAAGCGTGTTTCCTGCTTGTCCAACTGAACACGAGAACATCCGCTTGGAGAATAGTGGACCTCCCTTCATGTAGGCTTGTCAAGAAATTCATAGGAGCCTCTCTTTTTGGGGAGATTCCTGCCTGCTTGAGCACATCGCGTAGGATATTCTTGATAAAATCATGTATGTATTTAAATCCCGACAGCTCCTTGCAATGAACTGCATGCTCCCTAAAGTCATCCAAGCAGGCCTTACGACAAACTGAGCAAGACTCATCAACTGGAAACAAAAGGATCATTAACCGGTATTTAAGGGTGACTCGATATTTCGCCGCTGGCATGTGTTGGCTTAGCCCTTCAATAGGGATAACAGTAACAAAATATTGATCATGAGGGCCATGTAAACAATCTAACACCGCTTTCTGGTGCAAGGATAGGTCAAACTTCTCTCCCAAACTTTGGACGCTTTTGCTATATAGGAGTATTTTGAGCCTTTGGGGGATGGGGGTTGTTTCTTTATTAGCGAACCCGCCAAGATCAAGATCGGGAAAGGACCTGTGCAAGCTACCCAATGCCCACCCATAATTGGAGTCCATCGCATCAATACCACTCTCCCGCAGAAGTTGGTCCTGTAAAATCCCCAAAAAAACGGACCCCCACAAACCACAGTGTCCTCGATCGCATCCCGGAGGCATTTGTTAAATACGGAAACAACTTCCTCAACAAACATGGGCTGGCAAGTTCGTAGGCCAAACGGTAATTTAGCTAGCCCCATATAAGAGCGACGTAGAAGAAGCTCGCATTGAGGGTCCTGCAAACGAGGTATAGATCGCATAAGGTCCACCTCACATGAAGCCATCCTCACAGCCAAACTGCATAAAAAGTCGGCGTCCTGACTCATCCCCCCCACCCCCCGTGAGGAGTTTCACACCCAACTCTAGTGTCGCAACCCCCGATCCCTAATCCTCGGGAAACGGGCGGCCGCGAGCCAGTTTCGGTGGTATCGCGTATTGTCTAATTTGGCAGCGGAATTTTTCATCAGGACCGTAGTTAGGAAATATTTGATCAGAGTAAAATACCACATTTTCATAATATTAAACAAATTGGATAAAACCCAAGTTCATAATACATACGTTTTCATAGGAATAAATCATATTTTTATTTAATAAAAACATCTATTTTATTTTAGGTAACTTTATTGCCACTTTTTCAAGCCTTCAGTGCTGTCCAGCTGGCTTCTATTTGGCTTTCACAATTTGTTACCTGAAACGCGTTTTAAAAACATTTGTCAGTGGGAAATACTGGTGAGTGAATCCCAATTTAATCAAGTTTAATAAAAAAAACCAGTGTACAATATTGAGGGCGATCTCGCAATTATATTTGTTTCCAAGATATAACAATTAACATCCATGGTACTGTCAGACCCGACTTGTGGAAATGTTACTCCTTGACCAGGTGGTAACAAATTTTGTATACAAAACCCCAACATACTCATGATAATTGTATTCTTACAAATACTCAATAACTGCTCAATATATAATTAATTAAATGAGGTTTTGTAAAAACAATTCATAAAAAGGTTAACAAAAAGCAGATCAACTCACATTGCTGTTTTAGATTTTTCGTAAGGGTTTCCTGGTGACAATCTATAATTTACACAAATGCACACGCGTTAGTATAATAACCCATTTTAACATTAGTAATACCCTCCCCGAGACGGCATTCCAACGACTACGTCGGGCAGAACCACGACAGCCGTTACGGAACCCTGGATCAATCGGGCAGCGTATCTAATACGTATCCAGGGGTTATAATACTTACAACGGAGCAGAACTTTGCTATTTAGGGGGGTATTATACCCGACTATAAAGCCTACACTTCAGAATTTAGAGAAAGAAAATATTTGTGAACGAATTCAGCTGAAGATCCGAGGCCATCTATATATAGTGTTGATTTCTCACTTTCTCGCGGCCCGCGTGAATGTAAGCAAAGGCTTACGCGGCCCGCATCAAACATGGTCAAAGGCGTAGGTGATCCGGGTCACCACATAGGTTCAACACGCGTTATGACACGTGTCAACACAGGGGTTCGCTGGACTTTTAAGTTGTCGCGGCTCGCGTAGATGTTAACTAAGGTTTACGCGGCCCGCCTTAACTAAAAAAAATCAGGTTTTACCTTTTACCTTTAAACGGCCCGCGTAAGGGTTGGGGTGGGGTTTACGCGACCCGCCTCAACTTAATTTTTCTTGTTTTTTATTTATTTTTAATGCTATATTGTATTTCGGGCTCGGTTTTCACATATGGGGTGTATTTTGGGACATATTGGGATATTTTAAAATATACTAGGGTGTCGGAAAAATATTCGAGGGTGTCGGTTTTCTTGAGGATTGTTACATCCTCCCCACCTTGTTTTAGAGCTCGTCCTCGAGATCTACTGAAACAAGTGTGGATATTTCCTTTGCATTTCTGATTCAAGCTCCCATGTGTACTCAGGTCCTCTTTTGGAGTCCCACTTCACTTTGACTAGAACTAATCTCTTGTGCTTGAGATTCTTGACTTTTCTGTCTTCAATTTGTAGAGGCCTCTCTACAAATTTGAGTTGTTCATTTACCTCTATATCCTTAAGAGGCACTACTAGTGATTCATCGGCTAAGCATTTCTTGAGATTAGATACATGGAATACATCATGTATTCCTGCCATTTCCTCTGGCAGTTGTAGCTGATAGGCTACATGTCCTATTCTTCTAATAATCTCAAAAGGTCCAACATACCTGGGACTTAGCTTTCCCCGTTTGATGAATCTTACTACTCCTTTCCAAGGAGAGACCTTTAACAATACTTTATCTCCTACTTGAAATTCCAATGGTTTGCGTCGGTTATCAGCATAGCTCTTCTGTCGATCACGTGCTGCTTTCAGTCGTTCCTTGACTTGAATAATCTTGTCGGTTGTTTCTTGTACTATCTCAGGTCCAGATAGTTGCTTCTCTCCAATTTCTGCCCAACAGACTGGGGTTCGGTACTTTCGTCCATAAAGTGCTTCGAATGGTGCAGAATTGATACTTGTGTGATAACTATTATTATAAGAAAATTCTATTAAAGGTAAATGATCGTCCCAATTACCTCCGAAATCAATTACACAAGCTCTAAGCATGTCCTCCATTGTCTGAATTGTCCTTTCGCTTTGTCCATCTGTTTGAGGATGATAAGCTGTGCTCAGATTTAACTTGGTTCCCATTGCCTTTTGGAAACTTGACCAAAAATGAGAGGTAAAACGACTATCCCTATCAGAAACAATTGATAAAGGTATTCCATGTAATGAAACTATTTCATTTACATATAATTTAGCTAGTTGTTCCATACTGAAAGTTTCTTTCATTGGTAAGAAATGAGCTGACTTGGTTAGCCTATCTACAATCACCCAGATTGTATCATTTCCTTTCTTTGTTTTGGGTAATTTAGTAACAAAATCCATTGTTATCAATTCCCATTTCCACACTGGCATTTCTAACTGTTGTAATAATCCTGAGGGTTTCTGATGTTCAGCTTTAACTTGTGAATAAGTTAAACATTTAGAAACATAGGCTGCTATGTCCTTTTTCATTCCTATCCACCAGAAATTCTTTCTTAAATCCTGGTACATTTTATCACTTCCTGGATGTATCGTATATTTGGACTTATGGGCTTCTTCTAATATACGATGACGTAGGTTTCCTAACTTAGGTATCCACATTCTCTTTTTATGGAATCTCCAAATTCCATCCGTTCCTTGTTCTAATTCCTTTAGCATACCTTTTAATTTTTCAGTATCATCCTTGATTACTGATTCTTGTGCTTTTCTAATCTGATCATTTAAATCCACTTGTAGATTTAATTTAAGAGAACGTACCCTTTTTGGCTTTTCATGATACTTTCAACTTAAAGCATCTGTGTAAGGACCTGCAAAAATGTCCAAAAACGACCCGTAAGTAAAAACCCGGACCCCTGAAACCCTAATGTGCATGAAAAACCAAGAAAACAAGATTTCTGGGTTTCACGCGGGCCGGGTAAAAGATAAGCATGGTCTTACGCGGGCCGCGTCAACTTAAAGTTGACCGGATAAGCATGCCAGGCCACGTGTCGCACACGTGGCGCACCTAGGTGTGACACTGAAGCCCTAGTCGTAGACTAGGTGGCTCTCGCGGGCCGCGTAAAAGCCTGTTAAGGCTTACGCAGGCCGCGTAAAACTGAAAAAATTGCTATAAATAGCCTGGCCCTGGGACTTGAATCTGTGTTCGAAAATTTAGATCAAAAACGAAGTCTACTGCTCAAATTCGAATTTCTTAGTAGGGAAACGCTGCTACGAATACAGGGTATTAACTCGATCACTGCTACGATTCAATGTCCGATCGATTGAAACCAATCCGATGGATGTTTAAGTGCTGCCCGTATTTGGGCTATACTTTGTCATTCGTCGTGAAGGTTTTGATCTCGTGAGTTATCGTAAATGTTGTATTAAGTTACTGACCTAGTTTCGTATGCATTGCTATTTAATTTAGGTTACGAGGCTAAATCAGTAGGCTAAACTCTGCCCGTTTAAACTTGCAATGTGAGTCATTCTTCTTTTTACCAAAATTGTTTCCAAAACCCTATTTATTTTCAAAGTTATAATTACAGGGATTAAGTCTTTGTAATCTTCAATTACTGCCAGTATGTAGGGTTTTGTATACATTACTTGATACCCGTCACCATTGGACAACGGGTTACCAATGGGTGATCTGACCATAGTCACATATACTGTCAAGTGACAAATACCGATTTGGGGTAATTGGTTGATAAAAACATTGTAATCACCCTTAATACTGTATATTATAACAATGTGTCGTTTTGTGCAACTTGAATGACTCGCCAGTATTTCCCTGCTGATAAAACCTTTTTAAAACATGTTTCAGGTGATCTGCTATGATCCAGGAAAAGTGCTGTATAGCACTACAAGCTTGAGGAGGTGGCTCAATAAAATAAAGAAACATGTTTTTTCTCAGTGAAATAATCTTTATTGTAAATTATGGGGTAATTCCCAAATTATGAAATAAAATAGTTGGGCATTTTCAAGTTTTAAAAGATCCTGTTAAACTTCCGCTGTCAACTCAAATAATAAATACCACGGGTTTCTGTCCCGCGACTCCTGGACCGGGTCACACCGGGGCGGGGGCCGTGACAATCTGCCACTACATTTGCTTTTCCTTCATGGTACTGGATATTACAATCATAATCACTAAACATTTCCATCCAACGTCTTTGTCTCATATTTAATTTCTTTTGCCCGAAAACATACCTTAAACTCTTATGATCAGTGAATATGGTAAACTTACTACCATAAAGATAATGTCTCCAAATCTTAAGGGCAAAAATTATAGCTCCTAATTCTAGATCATGGGTTGAATAATTCTCTTCATGATTCTTAAGTTGTCTAGACGCATATGCTATAACCTTTTGGCGTTGCATCAACACACATTCATAACCTAATTTAGAAGCGTCACAATAGACTACAAAGTCTTCAGTTCCTTCTGGTAACGCTAATATGGGTGCATGGGTTAATTTATGCCTAAGAATTCTAAAGGCTTCTTCTTGCTTTGGTCACCATTCAAATTTAATGGATTTACAGGTTAACTTAGTTAAAGGAATGGCTATTCTAGAAAAATCTTGAATAAATCTTCTATAATAACCGGCCAATCCTAAGAAACTTCTAACTTCGGTTGGTGACTCAGGGGTTTTCCATTTGGTAATCGCCTCGATCTTTGTTGGATTCACATGAATTCCTTCATGATCAACTAAGTGTCCAAGAAACTGTACTTGCTCTAACCAAAACTCGCACTTTGAAAATTTAGCATAAAGCTTTTCCTTTCTTAATAAACTTAAAAGTGCGTGCAAATGCTTTGCATGTTCCTCTTTACTTTTGGAATAAATTAGAATATCATCTATAAAAACAATTATGAATTTATCCAAATATGGCTTACATATTCGGTTCATCATGTCCATAAATGCGGCTGGGGCATTGGTTAAACCAAATGGCATGACAGTAAATTCATAATGGCCATACCTTGTTCTGAATGCGGTTTTAGGAATGGCCTCTTCCTGTACCTTTAATTGATGATATCCTGACCTTAAATCGATTTTAGAGAAAAATCGAGCTCCTTACAGTTGATCGAACAGATCATCGATTCTTGGTAATGGGTACCGATTCTTAATCGTGACCTTGTTCAATTCACGGTAGTAAATGGACATACGCATTGATATGTCTTTCTTTTTAACGAACAGTATCGGCGCTCCCCATGGTGATGAGCTTGGCTGTATAAATCCTTTCTCCAACAATTCGTCTAATTGTTTCTTCAGTTCCTGCATTTCGGCGGGTGCCAAACGGTAGGGTGCTTTGGCAATCGGTGTTGTTCCTGGTAATAGATGGATTCTGAATTCGACTTCTCTGTCTGGCGGTAGTCCTGGCAATTCTTCTTAAAATACATCTGAAAACTGAGATACTACTGGAATATCTTTTAGTTCGTTTCCTTTAGTGTTAGTGATTACAGAAATCAAATACACTATATGTAACACCCCGAAAACGGGTTTGGTAATCAAACCCCGTGAATATTAAAAGATGGGTAAACTACCGTTAGTGGTAAGAGTAACCCGATAAATATTAGGATTTAAACAAATAATCCTAATATTAAATACAACGCGAATAAATGCTTTTAAGGAAATAAAGTTTATAAGAAGTCTGAATTAACGAGACTTAAAATAAACTGAGACATAATTTCCCCGAACCCGCTAAGTTAACTAGGAATATTTAACCTAGTTAATAAGTGGGAATAGTGTTAGAAATAGTTAGATTGTGTCCTACTTAATAATTAACTAAACTTGAGGGACCAAAAGGGGAAATACTAAAAGATTGGGTTTATTAATAAAACAAAACACAACACACACACCAAGTGTGTGTGTGTGTGTCGACTACGGCTGGAGAAAACAAGGGGAAACCCTTGTTCATCAAAAATCACCAAATTGAAGGAGTATTTGGGTCTCAAATTCGTGCATGAACGCGTAGAAACGATCACCAAGTCATGGGGATCACAAGGTATGTCACAAAACCTAGATTGGTTGAAGTTGAAATTTGAGACAAGTAGGTTACTTGCAAATAAATTGATGGATTATGATCCAAGGATGAAATTAGGAATGATTTTATGTCTATGAGTAAACCCTAGTCATTTACTTATTGAATTGAGGTTCATAATTGTGAATTTCATGATTATCCATTTATGTGTTAAATGGGTTTTGTAGAAATAAGATGAACCCTAGAATTATGACTATTAAAATGGTGTTAACTGATTTCCATGTAATGAATCTGAGAATAGTATGCATGCTAGACATAATGGAATTGAAATTATGTTTATGTTTAGTAGAAATAACTAGTTATGAACTAGTTGTAAATGTGTAAAAATTTATGCACATTAGGTGTTTGTTAAAATGCCTAAATGAGAACTAAAGTGTTGAAATTAGAGTGAAAATGTGTATTTGAATGATATGGCAATTACGCGTAATATGAAGTGATAAAGGTTCTAAATATTATGTTGATTTAGACTTAATGTTATAACCCATGTGATCAAAAAGTAGTTAACTTTAGATAAGCTAAGTTAACTAATCATGAAGTCGAATAGTAGCTTCGGCATAGAAAATAAGTGAGGTGGAATAGTCGTGATTTTTATGACTAATTTAACCGCCTTGTAAATGATTGAAAATAGTTTGACGCCTAACGAGCTAGGTGGAGGCTTGGGAAAGGAAGCGGGTCAAACAAATCAAGAATGGAGGAAAAGCATAATTCGGATACAAGGTAAGTATAGCTTACACTAGTCTTAAATTGTGGAATATTCTCTTATCATATAAATTAGGAATGAGATAACTAAACAATTGAAATATGATGTTCCGTCGTGTAGTCGAACGGAACAAGATAATCAAAGATGAAAGAAACCATAATAATGGTTAAAAAGAAGTAAATCGATAATTCGGTCATATTATGATGAAAGGAAAAATGAACTTTTAATGGTTACCTTTTATGGTAAGCCAAAACAAATAATAAGGGCAAAACAGTAATTTAGTCACACGTTGACAATAACCGTTAGTTTCAAAAAGACGCTTTTCCGCGTAAGACATAAAGAGTCGAAAGTGGCAATAAACGGTTTATAAGTAAAATGACCGTATGGTGTTAAACGGAATGAGTCATGTAGATGAGATGATAATAAATATCATCTCGCATAGATAAACGGTCAATTCGGCCAAACGGGTCAAAAGGTGTAGACATCACCTTTTGATAATATCGACTAATGATTCTTTTGTCGAGTTATATGCTTACAGGAATAGATATCCAATGGATACTCGCATCGTTCTTAATTAGCGATTATAAAGCAAAGTATTAAAACCGGGTAATAAGTTGATCCGAGCCAGGTATGTATTATAGATCAACTCATCATTTAGAACTTGAAGTTCTATGAGAGTTAGGCAAAGTAAAAAGGACATTCGGTTACCTTAAAAGGTAAACCGAAGGATTTAAATTGTGGATAGAGTGTTTTGAAAACAAGATTTGGTTAAAAATGAGATTTTGGGCGTGCATGGCTTAAGCAAGCCCTTCGTCGTAAAAGAAGGGTTAAAAATGACCAAAACGCCCTTCTAAGAAAAATTAAGCAAACAACCCTTAGAAGTCGCTTGAAAACGAGTTTTATAATCAAGTCAATACTTAGAATAAGTATAAAAGCGAAAAATGTAAATCCTTGGTCAAAAGACTCCATACGAGTCTTTGCCGTAAAATGATAATCCGAGGAGTAAAACTCGGATTATATAGATCGCCACATTAAACCCATCACAAATATAGTTGTGATGGAAGATCATTTGATAAATAATGTGGAAATAAGATGCTAGAAATAAATGAGTGTGAAATATTGCGTAAAAGTGCTTAAATGCCCTTAACGGGTCAATTAAACATCTAAGTAAAAACGGGTTTAAGAATGTATATATAAACCCGTGATTTGAATCTAATATGATAAGCAACATGGAAATGATGAGAATTTAGAATCAAACAACATGTTTGTTTGATAAAATCACGAACGGGTCAAAATTTGGTAAAAAGGGTAATAAGCCGAAGACTTAAAAGTTTTAAACTTTGTTAATCCAGATGTTGGATTTTAACTCCATATGATGGAGGATCAAATTACAATCACGTAGGAAGAAACGGAAGGTCAAACGGACAAGCGGATTAAAAGTTATGAAGGTTTTCGTTTAGAGAACGGCAAACTTGGAAAGACCTGCAGAGGCCACCGTAAGTTACGGTAGTTACCATAACTTACGGTAGCCTAAAAGTCTTTACGCCACAAACCCCCTGCTTTACGGTGGGAGAATCAACATTCAGGGGCTACCGTAAATTACGGTAGCCACCGTAATTTAATGTATTTTAATCAGTTTCGTTTCCCGGATTCGTTTAGACACGTTTTAAACCCCGTATAACTAAAGCATTTCATGTTTATGAAATGTAGGTACATTTTGGATGCCGGAAGACGATCAAGCTCGTCGAAGAACCAAACACGATAAAGATACATGCTTCCGCACATTGCCCCGTCATAAATTTTAAACGACCAAATTCGATCACGTTATGTTGAATAACTTATGATTTGTAAAAGTTTTAATAACCCCGTATTTATATAGTATGTGTAGTCTTAACTACACAACTAATTGTTGGTATTTACATGTAAAACCATTAAATAACAAATTGGGTCTTACACTATAGATCCTTTTCTTATATAGCTTGCAGTTTTCATCACAGAGATGAATTTCGTGGATCTAGATGATTTATCTCCTTTAATTGTGATCTTTTTATCCTTTGGTGAATTTACTTAAATCAACTTTTGATCACATAAAATATTAGCTTTATTGGCTATTAACCAATCCATTCCTAATACAATATCAAATCCTACCAGATTCATTGGGTAAAGATTTGCCATAAACTTTTGGTTTAAAATTTCTATTCTTGCTCCCTGCAAGATTTCAGAAATCCTAACGGTTTCTCCATTAGCTGTCTCTACTAGACATTCTTGTGGTAGTTTAGTTAATGACTGATTTAGAAGTTTGCAAAACGAAGTATTAATAAAACTTTGGTTTGCACCAGAGTCAAATAATACCTTAGCAAAAAATCATTAACTAAAAACGTACCGGCTATCACATCTGGAATCATCTTGGCTTCCTCTGCAGTTAGAACGAATGCTCTTGCATTTTTAGTGTTCCTGTTGCTCGCAGCTGGAGCCAATTTCGGACAATTCAGCTTGATGTGACCTTTTTCTCCACAATTGAAGCACAGTCCATTACTGGATTTTCTCCTGCAATCTTCTTCTTTGTGTCCTGGCATCTTGCAGAAATTGCAAAGAGTGGAGCATTTTCCCGAATGCTTTTTCTTGCAGACCTTGCAGTATGGTGTAGAGGTAGAACCTATATTCCTACGATTGAAATTCCCAGAACGGAATTCTTGGGTAAACCTTTGAGCTAGGTTTCTCCTCTGTTCTTCTTCTCTAGTACGGATTAGCTCATCTGTCAAGGTATTTTCTAGTTCTACAGCTTCTTCTATAGTTTGAGGTCTAGCTGCCTTGACTACATGTCTAATCTCTTCAATTAATCCCCAGATGTAACGGGAGATTAATACCGGTTCAGGTGATGCAAGGGTTGGTACTATTCTAGCATATTCAAAGAATGTAGTAGTATACCCCTTACTATCTACCCCGGTCATTCTAAGGTTCAGGAACTTATTCGCTATCTGTTCCTTTTCATTAGGAGGACATAATTTCCTTTCTACCATATTCTTAAATTCCTCCCATTCCATGTTGTATACCCTATCACTTCCTCTTGACTGGAGGATAGTGTTCCACCATTCTAAGGTTGAGTTCTTAAACATATTAGAAGCAAACATTATCTTATCTTCTTCAGCACACTTGCTTATTTTTAAAACAGCCTCAGTCTTTTCTATCCAGCGTAGAGCTGCAATGGGTCCTTCATTGCCCGAGAATTCTATTGGTTTGCAGGACCAGAATTCTTTGTAAGAACAACCATAAGGCATGGTTCTTCTTCTTTTGGGAATGGGCGCTTGAAGTATGGGTCCATTGTTTACGCTGTTTTCTGGTTCAGTTGGTCGCTTACTGCTATGTTTACTTTTATTATTTTATTATTATTATTACTCTTACTGTCTCCACCATCACATTCACGGATATGGATTCATCCAAAAATCCATATTGCGCTCATCATACTTCCAGACGAGTCGCTCTCCCACCTATCTCATTCGTTCACTACTTTCTAAAATTTCCTCACCAAATGTCCTAAGTTCTTGTACATTTTCTGCACTCATTGGGGGTGCAGGTTCTAGGACTGGGTTCGGAATCTGTGGTGCGGGTTCCTGGTATGGGGGTGTAGGTGCCTGGAATCGGTAAGGATCTTCTAAAATTTCCCTAATGTATTCATCATGGTAATAGGGATCTAAGGGATCTATACCTGGGTAGGCTCCTATGTTCTGCATGGGTGTGTCTTCATGTATAGGGTAGTGTTGCACATAGTCCCTAACGTCATCCCACCAGGGGTCGTAATTTTGGTCTAGGGGGTTTGGTGCTGGTACCCTAAGTATTTCCACCGGATTGAAATCATGCATCTCTACTTGGTTTTCAGGGTTTTCTATCTCCATGGGTTGGTCAGGGATTGGTGGTTGTGGTTGGGGTGCTATTATTTGCTCTAAATTAGGGTCAGCTGCAGTGGTTGCTAGGATATAGATATTGGCTATACCCCTATTGATCATATCATGGGCATAGGCATCTGTCTCTCTCTTGACTGCTGCTAGTGCTCTCTGGTCTTGTAACTTTTTCATACGTTTTCTACGCTCGTGTGCCCCTCTACTGAACCATCCCCTCTTTTTATGAGGAAATGGCTCTTCTGACTGAGCCTTAAACACAAAGATTCCTTCTTCCGTATCAGCAGAGTACCCTGAGAGGGCAGGCTGAGAAGAGGAGGTGCCTTCGCTTCTAGGCGAACCAGACAATTAACGGTACGCGTCAGATGGTCCTTGGTCGCTCATACCGTAAACTAACAGATAGTCAAATAACACACAGCAATAAAATACAATTATGCACGTATTCCCGTAATTTATTTCTTAACAGATTGAATTTTGATGTCAGCAGAACAATTTTGTGGCTGAATCAGTGGCTTAGCTCTGATACCACCTCCTGTCGCAACCCCCAATCCCTAATCCTCAGGAAACGGGCGGCCGCGAGCCAGTTTCGGTGGTATCGCGTATTGTCTAATTTGGCAGCGGAATTTTTCATCAGGACCGTAGTTAGGAAATATTTGATCAGAGTAAAATACCACATTTTCATAATATTAAACAAATGGGATAAAACCCAAGTTCATAGTACATACGTTTTCATAGGAATAAATCCTATTTTTATTTAATTAAAACATCTATTTTATTTTAGGTAACTTTATTGCCACTTTTCCAAGCCTTCAGTGATGTCCAGCTGACTTCTATTTGGCTTTCACAATTTGTTACCTGAAACGCGTTTTAAAAACATTTGTCAGTGGGAAATACTGGTGAGTGAATCCCAGTTTAATCAAGTTTAATAAAAAAAAAACCCAGTGTATAGTATTGAGGGCGATCTCGCAATTATATTTGTTTCCAAGATATAACAATTAACATCCATGGTACTGTCAGACCCGACTTGTGGAAATGTTACTCCTTGACCAGGTGGTAACAAATTTTGTATACAAATCCCCAACATACTCATGATAATTGTATTCTTACAAATACTCAATAACTGCTCAATATATAATTAATTAAATGAGGTTTTGTAAAAACAATTCACAAAAAGGTTAACAAAAAGCCGATCAACTCACATTGCTGTCTTAGATTTTTCGTAAGGGTTTCCTGGTGACAATCTATAATTTACACAAATGCACACGCGTTAGTATAATAACCCATTTTAACATTAGTAATACCCTCCCCGAGACGGCATTCCAACGACTACGTCGGGCAGAACCACGACAGCCATTACGGAACCCTAGATCAATCGGGCAGCGTATCTAATACGTATCCAGGGGTTATAATACTTACAACGGAGCAGAACTTTGCTATTTAGGGGGGTATTATACCCGACTATAAAGCCTACACTTCAGAATTTAGAGAAAGAAAATATTTGTGAACGAATTCAGCTGAAGATCCGAGGCCATCTATATATAGTGCTGATTTCTCACTTTCTCGCAGCCCGCGTGAATGTAAGCAAAGGCTTACGCGGCCCGCGTCAAACATGGTCAAAGGCGTAGGTGATCCGGGTCACCACATAGGTTCAACACGCGTTATGACACGTGTCAACACAGGGGTTCGCTGGACTTTTAAGTTGTCGCGGCCCGCGTAGATGTTAACTAAGGTTTACGCGGCCCGCCTTAACTCAAAAAAATCAGGTTTTACCTTTTACCTTTAAACGGCCCGCGTAAGGGTTGGGGTGGGGTTTATGGCCCGCCTCAACTTAAATTTTCGTGTTTTTTATTTATTTTTAATGCTATATTGTATTTTGGGCTCGGTTTTCACGTATGGGGTGTATTTTGGGACATATTGGGATATTTTAAAATATACTAGGGTGTCGGAAAAATATTCGAGGGTGTCGGTTTTCTTGAGGATTGTTGTGACAACTCGAGTTTCCAAGATTCCATCTTCGCATTGATTGCGCGTTAATTGTTTAAGTTGTTTGTTTACACGACTTGTTTGTTTCACAACTGTACACGTTTGTAATACGTTAAATTGTATTGTGATTGACATGTTATACTTGATGTGCAACATAGGTGTATTTGATGATATATGTTTGTATGTTTGTTAATATATGGTGGTATGAGCAAAATATAAGTATGTGTATTGTTGTCAATGTGAAACCCTCTAGCCGAAAACCCCCACTCATGAAATCACCCCAGCCGAAATCACCCATCCACTCATGAAAACACTTCATGTGTTTTCGTCCACCATGAGGCCAACGAAAATAACAGTGGGCTTGGCCCAGTATCGATTATATAGAACTTTGGTTATAACCTGTACGCGTGATCAGCATTCAGCAGAAACCCTAATCGCATCTCCTCCTCCTCTCTCTCGTTTTGCTTTAAACCCGACGGCTGCCCCTCTCCTACGAAGCCAGACTCCCTTTGTTCGATCATTCTTAGTTTCGGTCGTGACTGATTATTTGTGAGCGTGTATTTCTTTAGCATACCGAGCAAACCAAGGTGAGTTCACACTCTTTCCAAGGCATGGGATTCCCAAGGGTTGGGAATGGGTTAAAGAACTGAACGGTAACTACAAACTTGCGTATTCCCCATACAACAGGATACGTACGACCATAAGACCATCACTCTATCACTTTAAGTCCCTCATTTATCGACTTAATCGCCGAGGCCTATGGCGAGCGGGTCATTAGTAGATAGCGCTATTAGGTTTAACAAACCTCACACCGTGTCGTCCGAACGGGCGTGTACTAATGGATTATGGGCAAAGGGTCAATGCTGATAGACATTGACTTAGGGCACCTCTTACATTTTCGTAGCAGTCGATACGCGTGGTCTAGTAACACATGGGAAGCCCCCACTATCTTTGCAAACATGTCTGGGAGACCGCGATACGAATTAATACGATACATGGTTTACAAAACGAACATACGATTTACGAAACGAATGCTATAACCAAACAACCAACTGTGATCTCGCTCAACTTTGTTGTTGATTCATTGCTACATGCCTTGCAGGTCGTTAGGTACTCATGGAGCTTGCACAGGGAGGCGCAGTCGTTGTGGGACATGGCAGTGTGTGCCATGTTAGAAACATTGCTTTATTTCGTACTTACTACTTACATTGGGTTTTACAATTATGCTTCCGCTAAACACTTAACTACGTTTTTTATTTGAAAACACCTTTCATATTATGTGGTTACTTATTACTTGTTATGTTCAATATGATTGGTGGCTTGATCCTGGTCAGTCACGCATCCAAGCGGTGAAACTCCGCGTGTGGATTTTGGGGGTGTGACAATTGTTACATCCTCCCCACCTTGTTTTAGAGCTCGTCCTCGAGATCTACTGAAACAAGTGTGGATATTTCCTTTGCATTTCTGATTCAAGCTCCCATGTGTACTCAGGTCCTCTTTTGGAGTCCCACTTCACTTTGACTAGAACTAATCTCTTGTGCTTGAGATTCTTGACTTTCCTGTCTTCAATTTGTAGAGGCCTCTCTACAAATTTGAGTTGTTCATTTACCTCTATATCCTTAAGAGGCACTACTAGTGATTCATCGGCTAAGCATTTCTTGAGATTAGATACATGGAATACATCATGTATTCCTGCCATTTCCTCTGGCAGTTGTAGCTGATAGGCTACATGTCCTATTCTTCTAATAATCTCAAAAGTTCCAACATACCTGGGACTTAGCTTTCCCCGTTTGATGAATCTTACTACTCCTTTCCAAGGAGAGACCTTTAACAATACTTTATCTCCTACTTGAAATTCCAATGGTTTGCTTCGGTTATCAGCATAGCTCTTCTGTCGATCACGTGCTGCTTTCAGTCGTTCCTTGACTTGAATAATCTTGTCGGTTGTTTCTTGTACTATCTCAGGTCCAGATAGTTGCTTCTCTCCAATTTCTGCCCAACAGACTGGGGTTCGACACTTTCGTCCATAAAGTGCTTCGAATGGTGCAGCATTGATACTTGTGTGATAACTATTATTATAAGAAAATTCTATTCAAGGTAAATGATCGTCCCAATTACCTCTGAAATCAATTACACAAGCTCTAAGCATGTCCTCCATTGTCTGAATTGTCCTTTCGCTTTGTCCATCTGTTTGAGGATGATAAACTGTGCTCAGATTTAACTTGGTTCCCATTGCCTTTTGGAAACTTGACCAAAAATGAGAGGTAAAACGACTATCCCTATCAGAAACAATTGATAAAGGTATTCCATGTAATGAAACTATTTCATTTACATATAATTTAGCTAGTTGTTCCATACTGAAAGTTTCTTTCATTGGTAAGAAATGAGCTGACTTGGTTAGCCTATCTACAATCACCCAGATTGTATCATTTCCTTTCTTTGTTTTGGGTAATTTAGTAACAAAATCCATTGTTATCAATTCCCATTTCCACACTGGCATTTCTAACTGTTGTAATAATCCTGAGGGTTTCTGATGTTCAGCTTTAACTTGTGAATAAGTTAAACATTTAGAAACATAGGCTGCTATGTCCTTTTTCATTCCTATCCATCAGAAATTCTTTCTTAGATCCTGGTACATTTTATCACTTCCTGGATGCATCGTATATTTGGACTTATGGGCTTCTTCTAATATACGATGACGTAGGTTTCCTAACTTAGGTATCCACATTCTCTTTTTATGGAATCTTCAAATTCCATTCGTTCCTTGTTCTAATTCCTTTAGAATACCTTTTAATTTTTTAGTATCATCCTTGATTACTGATTCTTGTGCTTTTCTAATCTGATCATTTAAATCCACTTGTAGATTTAATTTAAGAGAACGTACCCTTTTTGGCTTTTCATGATACTTTCGACTTAAAGCATCTGTGTAAGGACCTGCAAAAATGTCCAAAAACGACCCGTAAGTAAAAACCCGAACCCCTGGAACGCTAATGTGCATGAAAAACCAAGAAAACAAGATTTCTGGGTTTCACGCGGGCCGCGTAAAAGATAAGCATGGTCTTACGCGGGCCGCGTCAACTTAAAGTTGACCGGATAAGCATGCTAGGCCATGTGTCGCACACGTGGCGCACCTAGGTGTGACACGGAAGCCCTAGTCGTAGACTAGGTGGCTCTCGCGGGCCGCGTAAAAGCCTGTTAAGGCTTACGCGGGCCGCGTAAAACTGAAAAATTGCTATAAATAGCCTGGCCCTGGGACTTGAATCTGTGTTCGAAAATTTAGATCAAAAACGAAGTCTACTGCTCAAATTCGAATTTCTTAGTAGGGAAACGCTGCTACGAATACAGGGTATTAACTCGATCACTGCTACGATTCAATGTCCGATCGATTGAAACCAATCCGATGGATGTTTAAGTGCTGCCTGTATTTGGGCTATACTTTGTCATTCGTCGTGAGGGTTTTGATCTCGTGAGTTATCGTAAATGTTGTATTAAGTTACTGACCTAGTTTCGTATGCATTGCTATTTAATTTAGGTTACGAGGCTAAATCAGTAGGCTAAACTCTGCCCGTTTAAACTTGCAATGTGAGTCATTCTTCTTTTTACCAATTTTTTTTCCAAAACCCTATTTATTTTCAAAGTTATAATTACAGGGATTAAGTCTTTGTAATCTTCAATTACTGTCGGTATGTGGGGTTTTGTATACATTACTTGATACCCGTCACCATTGGACAACGGGTTAGCCAATGGGTAATCTGACCATAGTCATAGATACTGTCAAGTGACAAATACCGATTTGGGGTAATTGGTTGATAAAAACATTGTAATCACCCTTAATACTGTATATTATAACAATGTGTCGTTTTGTGCAACTTGAATGACTCGCCAGTATTTCCCTGCTGATAAAACCTTTTTAAAACATGTTTCAGTTGATCCGGGTCACCACATAGGTTCAACACGCGTTATGACACGTGTCAACACAGGGGTTCGCTGGACTTTTAAGTTATCGCGGCCCGCATAGATGTTAACTAAGGTTTACGCGGCCCGCCTTAACTAAAAAAAATCAGGTTTTACCTTTTACCTTTAAACGGCCCGCGTAAGGGTTAGGGTGGGGTTTACGCGGCCCGCCTCAACTTAAATTTTCTTGTTTTTTATTTATTTTTAATGCTATATTGTATTTCAGGCTCGGTTTTCACGTATGGGGTGTATTTTGGGACATATTGGGATATTTTAAAATATACTAGGGTGTCGGAAAAATATTCGAGGGTGTCGGTTTTCTTGAGGATTGTTACATCTAGCCTCCCAATGCCATGGGGAAACAAGTCTTTCTTCACCTTAACCCCATTGCACGATGGCCAAAAGACCTCAATCTTCTTAATGTTAAGCTTAAGCCCCACACACGACCCCTCAGACCTAATGATACCCAAACATTTTGCCACTTCAATAGTTTCTCATATAATTATACGATTATCCAAGTAACACGCATGGGAAAGTAAGTTGCAGTTATCCCTCACTCGATGTACGAAAGGGTGCAAAACTAAGGCAAAAAGAAGGGCCCCAAAGGATCTCCTTGTTGAACCCTAGTAGTGGACCCAATACAATCATCACCGACATATAACCTAGTTGGTTAGCCATATAGAAAGTTGACCCATGGGGAGTGGACGGACGTCGGTGGTGATTAGTGAACCTCTAAAAGGAGACTCGTCCTATCCACAATGTTGAGGCATTATAGAAATTAACCGTAAGCATAGCCAACGACCCATCTGAGTGAAACTTATTTAAAAACATGTTCGCACTATGGAGCTCAGCCTCCGCCCCACTAGGAATCTTTACCCCAAATTAAAGATCACCAAGGTAATTCGTCATCTCTTTCCCTACCATCCTCATGGCCACCTTAGAAACAAGTCTCCTCCAAATAGCGCCGACGACTACCCATTGTCCTGCTTGAGCAGCAATGTTAGAGGGGCAGATGCAACAAACTTCGTCAAGGCCGTGGGACATCGTCCCTCCAGCCACAGGTTGACCTCCTATGGTTTGGGCATACGTGTGTGTTTCATGTGTTTAGGTAAGTTATTACCGGTACTATACTCGTCCCGTTGGTGCAAAAAATGTATTTGAACTAATTTCATACCTGATCTACACCCGAATACCGGTTCCGTTATCCATCCCTATTGTTTTTTGTTTACCCGTTGAGATTAGATTCGTTTGTCATTCCTATTAAAAATGGCATGTGGTGTGGTCTATTTTGTATGCCGCTGTTTGATGTAGACCAATGTAAATTGCACATCTCCGACAACGGCCAAAAGATAAAGCCGAAGATGGGAATAAAGGTTTATTAGCTTATTGTCTATATATCTAATCTAAATATTAATAAAAGACTACAAATAATGCCACATGGCATTCTCTCCTTCAACCACGAAAATTTTATTTATATTTATTTAATTAATATATTAATATATTCTTTTAATACTAATAACCAATATATATAAATATTACTTATCTTTATCTTTATCCTTATCTTTATTTTGATATTAATAATATTACAAAGGGTCTAAAACAAAGCATATTAATAATTTATTAAATATTTATAATATTATTAATTGGATTTATTAATATCAAAATAAAGATAAGGATAAAGATAAAGATAAGTATTATTTATATATATTGGTTATTAGTATTTAAAGAATATATTAATATATTAATTAAATAAATATAAATAAAATTTATGTGGTTGTAGGAAAGAATACCATGTGACATTATTTGTAGTCTTTTATTAATATTTAGATTAGATTACCCAAAACTTTTATACTTTTGCAATTTAGACCCTTTGTTTTTTTACTTATTAATCTAAAATTTTTCATCTTTTCCAATTTAACCCCAACTCTTTTTAATTTTCAATTTTGTTCCACCATACTTTTCATCATTCCCAAGCTTTTCGTTTCGTTCTAAATTTTGTGAGTTAACGCAACGCAACGTGCGTGTGGGGTTAAACATTTTTCGTATATTTTTCCCGTTTGGCCCATCAAAACACATCTATTTTTCTCCGTTTGACATGTTCGTCGCAACGCACGGGTCCTGGATTAACTTAGTTATTTTTTCTATGTTTTACGTTTCGATTTAATTTCTCTGCAATGAGCGTGCGTAATTCAAAGATTTTACGTCTGCTTTTCGCTCGACTTTATTTTTTTCTGTTTTTCTTTATTTTGTTTTTACGAGTTTTCCGGTGTTGGTGATCGCTGATAATGGTATAGCATTGATACTATTTGACACAGTTTTATGACAACCGCTGCAACGCAGGGGCTTAATACTAGTTTATCTATATATTAATTATTATGAAACAAAATCCACTCATAAAGTTACTATTGAATTTATTTATGCATACACAAATTGTACCATATACTTATTTGTACCATGTATCATTGTTTTCATATCTATATATTAATTGATTATGGAAACAAAAGCCACTCACAAAGTTACTATTATATTATATTATATTTATATATATTAAACAAAAGTGGTTATGAATAGTAACCTAACATTTATATATTATTATATCTTTATTTTTATTTTTAATATTTTATTATTATAAATCATTTTAAACATATATTGTTTATATTCTATAATTTTCAAGATACGATTAACGTCGTTTACCATTTTCCGTTTATTCTAATAATATAGTTTATGATTTATTAAACTCAGAATATAGTGTTATGGTATGCTTATAATTTTTATATGCGTTTCGATAAAAAGCTTTGTTTATAATTGAACGAGGCAATTATAATTGTTTGTTTTTTTTGTTCTTTACCGTGACAAACCGAATCGATACTATCCGAACAACTTTGATAGCAATATAGAGTACCTCTTTTATATCATAAGCTATAGCAAGTGTCAGTGACGAACAAAACTGATATTGTTGGAACAACATCAACATTGGTACCACATCGATTTCAATCGAACATCGGTACCGATATTTGTACTTTTGATGTTCATTTTTTTTAGTTTTTGATCCATATAAACTATGTATCAATATTCTTTTAAGCATATCATGACAATATTTTTTGGGGTTTATCTTACAGTTGCTATACAAAGTGCCGATTACGCCATCGATGCCTTATTCAATCAAATCGATATTGGGTGGCTTCCCGCCGCAACGCGCGGGGGAAGTCCACTAGTTATACATATGAAATATAAGTGTTGATGAACAGTGACATGATGATGAGCTTACTTGAAAATGTGGGCTTTGATTTGGATAAACATCGAAATTCATTTACTTGTATTTAATGGCCACAGTTAATTATTTTGGAAATTATGGGCATCTCATTTTAATATTCTAATTTGGGTAGTTGTTGAGGTGAATAATGCCCCACCCTAGGGCGTTTTGCGTCATGTGGCAGCCTAGTCAGCAATGGGGCATTATTGGGTATTTTTACAAAATGGATGTAGTGGGGATGTAGGGCATTATGTTAAATGAGATGTAATATAATTAAACAAAACAAAAAACCATCAAAAAATCTTATTGGATAAAAAATAGGAAGATGGAAGATGGATGGAAGATCATTGGTCAAACTCTTGCCCCAACCGCGTGATTCAAAACATGCCAAAACCAAAAAAAGCTGAAACACGCCCAGGGGGCGGTGCTTGGGCGGAATCGGACATTTTTTTGTGGGTTTTTTTTTTGAAAAAACAACGCCCATTATGGGTGGTCTTAGAAACAAACTTAATAATTAATTATTGTATCGTATTCAAATGTTGATGTTGAAAAAAAAATGACTAAATCAAGTTGTCAAAAACAAATATTAATTTTTCAATTCATATGTAAACCACATATATATATTAATTTTAAAAGTGAAACAACTTTTAATTTTGAAACTCAAAATGTTTTTATTTTTTTTTACTAAATATGCAAACAATATATTGTTTAAAAACAGCGTTGACTTACATGTCTATTCGAATGCGTCAAATATAGTTGGTCCTTTTTATCGTCACAAACCTAACATATACCGATCGAACAACACCGGTACCGATATTCGTTTTATGGTTTTCAACCGATGCAAAACACGTATCGATTGCTTTGTCGAATGTAGGTATCGTGCTGGTACTGTAATGAACCGAACCGATGATGACTGAAAGCCCGCCGCGAAGCGCGGGGTTCACCCCACTAGTATATATTAAACTAAAGTGGTCATGAACAGTAACTTAGCATTTATATATTATTAAATATTTTTTTATTTTTAATATTTTATTATTATAAATCATTTTAAACATATATTGTTTATATTCTATAATTTTCAATACGATATTTTATAAATTAACGTCGTTTACCATTTTTCGTTTATTCTAAAAATATTAAACTAAAGTGGTCAGGAACAGTAACTTAACATTTATATATTATTAAATATTTTTTTTATTTTTAATATTTTATTATTATAAATCATTTTAAACATATATTGTTTATATTCTATAATTTTCAATACGATATTTTATAAATTAACGTCGTTTACCATTTTTCGTTTATTCTAAAAATATAGTTTAATGATTTATTAAACTCGGAATATAGTGTTATGGCATGATTATAATTTTTAGGCAAATTGGAAATAAATAATCTCACCTAACTCAATTTGGCTGATAATAATTCCAAGTTAGTTATTGGTCGATAATAATCCAAATTGGTAAAAAAAAAAATAATTTTTTTTTGTAAAATAGTCCGCCGTTAAAATAGCTTAACAGAGTTAAGTTTTTTTCTGAATTACAAACCGATGTTTTAGGGCCTTTGATCAGAATGGGGATACGAGTCGATTGATGTAAAACTTACCTCGAAATACTGCCCCAACCCACGAAAAGGGTGCTTCAATTCAGATGTTTAAACTTTCAATTAACAAAAAGCAAGCCATTTCGAGCACAATTTCGAGGTAAGTTTTATATCAATTGACTCGTATCCTCGTTCTGATCAAAAGCCCTAAAACATCGGGTTGTAATTCGAAAAAAAAAAACTTAACTCCGTTAAGCTATTTTAACGGCTGACTATTTTACAAAAAAAAATTGATCAGTTCGGATTATTATCAGCCAATAACTAACTTGGGATTATCATAGACCAAATTGAGTTACGTGGGATTATTTATTTCCAATTCGCCTAATTTTTATCTGCGTTTCGATAAAATCTTTGTTCAAAATTGAACGAGTCAATTATAATTGTTTGTTTTTTTGTTCGTTTCGATGACAAACCGAATCGATACTATCTGAACAACTTTGGTGGCGGTATAGAGCACATCTTTTATATCATAAGCTATAGCAAGTGTCAGTCACGAACAAAACCGATATTGTTGGAACAACATTAACATTAGTGCCACATTGATTTCAACCGAACATTCGTACCGATATTTGTACTTTTGATATTCATTTTTTTAGTTTTTGATCCATATAAACTATGTATCAATATTCTTTTAGGCATATCATGACAATATTTTTGGGGTTTATCTTACAGTTGCTATACAAAGTGCCGATTACGACATCAATGCCTTATTCAATCAAACCGATACTAGGTGGCTTCCCGCCGTAACGCGCGGGGGAAGTTCACTAGTATATATTGTTAGCAAAGGATGATGAATAGTAACTTTATTTTTATAATAATATATAGTTTTTTTATTATTCTTTTATTTAATATATTATAATAGTTTATTATTATATTATATTTACTTTTAATAACATATTTTTAATTTTTTCCCTTTTTAAAAATCATGTATTTCCTTTACCATTTTTTATAATTCTTTTTTTCTTTTTTTAGAACATATATTAATGTATCGATTAATTTGATACTTCTTTAATAATTTACGTTTATAACTTTAAAAAAAAAAAAACTTAAGTACATAGTTGTGCTTGATTTTTTTCTCGACATTCCATTATAAGTTTTGCTAAAAACGAATTTGTACTCAAAATAAAGTATTTATTTGGTATCATAAAACGGTACGATGATAAAATAAACCGTTCTAATGGTTTGGCTTTCTAAACAACATGTTTATTTTCAAATCACGTTTTTTCATTATCATTTGCTCAGTTTCGCCGCAACGCGCGACGTTAAAAAAAAACTAGTTGAATTTATTTATGCATATAGCAATTTTAGCATCTGCTTAGAGCATTCACAATACATCTTCCATATTTATGTAAGGGGCTGTTTGGTAGCCTCTTAATGACCATTCAGATGCTACCTCTTAAGGGTTTAAAACCTCTGAATGAATAAGAGGTAGCCTCAAGTCTGAATGGTTAAGAGGTAACCTCTGAATGGTAAATCATCACATCTCACATTCTTCTACCTTCTCATTGGTAAAATTCTTAATAGTTCCATTAAGAGGTAGCCTCTTAATGACCATTCAGAGGCTACCAAACAGCCCCTAAGTATGAACTTTATATTTACGAAAGTAGTTGTAAGTTGTTGTGAGCGAAGGAGAGAGAAAAAAGAGAAAAAATTATTGTTCATCAGTAAATTTGGAAGAGATACTGTTTATATTTGTAATTTTTTAATATTTTTTGAAAGTGGTTGTTAGTGGAGAAGATAGAAAAAGTAATTATAAAAGTATAAAAAAATATTATTTAATTGAAAAAAAGAAAAAAAAATGTAGTGTATTTTAATATAATTATAGAGATGGAGTAAGATATTTGATTGTGAATATTGTATCATTATTTTCATTTATTTCATTTGTTTCCCTCATACTACTAGTAACTTTAATATTCTTCCCTTAAGATATTCGTAACTTTAACTTTCTTTCCTTAAAAGTATTACTAAAAATACAATACAACTCTTATAATATTAATAAAAATAAAATATAACTCTTATAGTTTAGTTTAAATTTTAGTATACCCTAAACTTATAAGTTTATATAACTACTACTGTTATAATTATCAACGATAATGTTTTACGTTTCGTTCTGAATTTGGCAAGTTAACACGACGCAATAAACGCGTGATTCAACGTGTTTACGTCTATTTTTTGATTTAACGATCCCAACAAAACGCTTAGATACTAAAAGCCATTGCCTTTAAATAATATAAAATATTTTAATTATTTACAAAAAAAAAAATCTATATATCTATTAATTCAACAACATGAGGAATATTAACTTTTTGTGATTTGTCTTTTATGGGTTTTTCATAGTAAACTTTGAACTTTTTAATTTTTAATAAAACTTTGGTTTTATTATAAACTTGCAGACAAAAGTTAAATGGGTTTAGTTTTTTATATTAGTTTTTGTTTTACGTTTTTTCCTGGGTTTGGTCATCGTTTGACTGCTACTTAGCACGGTGTTTGGTAATCACATTTGGCTCCTCAGGTTTTTTACCCTCTCGAACTTTAATACGTGTCGGTATACATTCGACTTCATCTATGTTTTACGTCACATGAATCAGTTGGTGTTATAAAATTCGTAATTTAGTTTTAAATATATTCATGGTTTTGGTCGTCGTTTGGTTGTTACGTAGCACGGTTTTAGGCCTCATGTCCCGCAACACTGATAGCACAATTTTATTTCTCTTACCCCGCAATGCGGGAGTGTTAAAACTAGTTATTAGTAACGTTTGTTAGCTTCAATCTATCAAGAGTCAACTAATAAGATGGACCATAACCAAAAAGTCTCATTCTTCTAGACCAAATTCATATAACAGATATGACACGTGAATCACCAGTGTAATTTTTTTCTTTTATTATATGTGTGTGTGATAAGGCCATGTGCTACCGACCCACGCCTCATGCCATGTGGCATGGTGGAAAGCGTGACCTGGCGCGGAACACCGTGGAAAGGGGCGAGAGTGGCGGCGTGAAAGGCTGGGGTGGGAAGGCAGGCACGACGTGGAAGGGGAGAAGAAAAGTGGAGCCTAGCCACGTGGAAGGTACTGCTTCACTGGAGAGGGTGTTTTTTTGGCCGGAGATGAGGATTTTCAAGGTGGCAAGCGGTTATGTCTTTGTGGGGGGGGGGGGGGGGGGAGAAGGGTATATGCATTTTCAAATTTCCCCTAAAGTTTGTATAAAAGCTAAAAGATACCCCTTTTATTTTAAAATACTACTTTTTTATTGTTTTTTATATTTAACGTCAATCGATATAAAGTTAAGCGATTGGAAGTAAAGAAATCACAATAGACAAAAACTTAAAAGAAAAAAATTTAAAAAAACAAAGAAAGAAAAATAGTAAAAAAACAAAAACTATAAAAGACAAAAAAAGAAACACTATTCATAAAATCATTTATCATTATCATTTGTTATGTATATAAATATAAATGTTACTTTAAGTGTTTATCAAAATTATATTATATAATTTATATTTAAGTTAATTGTTTATTAAGTTAAAATTTGTTGTTATATTTATTTAGATTTTATTTTTATATTTATTTAAATATTTAAGTAAATTAGTTTATATAAAAAATATAAATTAAATAAATGAGTAATGATTAGAAAATGATTGGGTAGGGGATATGGAATGAAAGGGGCATAAAACCAAATTAGAGGATAGTGAAAAAAAGTGAAGGAAACAGGGGAGGTGATGTGTTAATGAGATGACAGTTCCTTTATAACATGTCAGTGATATGGAGTGAAAAATACTGGTTTATGAAAAATGCTAAAAGCCTCCTTATAATCATGTTATATATGCAACAATGAACTACAATATATTGCATGTTACCGTGTGATGTTGCCTATCAACACCATTGAGATCTTTGTAATCTTAGTCAGAAACACTGTTAGCGACATACACCAGTTTGTGCAACGCAGAATCGTTAAACTAAGAAAAGCTGAAGTTGTTTCTTTCATGGCAGATCTAGGTTTCAAAATGCCATATACACACCTTGGAAACTGCTGCAAAGAAAGTATACGAAATTTGTGTAAGTTAGTGGTGTATCAAGGCAGGCATTGTGGTTTCATTAGCTCATGGTTACGACAATTCATAGATAAATATAGGTAATTTTAGCATTTGGTTATGAGTAAGTTTTTACTGCAATGATGTGAATTTATTATATATTCTCTTCTTAATCGAAGTCGCAAAATCTACGTTTGTTTTTCTATTGGCGGGAAAATAGAATATATTCACATGTAAATTAAGATTGTTTCATTACTTTCTATGGACATACGTTATTGTATCTTCTTTAAAATAGTAAGATAGTCAGACTTTAATACAATCATCTTTTAATCATGAGAGTGGAAAAAATTAAAAGGTTCAGTTTTTTATAGATATAAACCAAATGTGCTAACCTTATAAGTTCCCATCCCTATTAGGTTCGAAGATGCAACAACAATATCATGTAGCACAGCCAAAATATATGCCAACTTACACACATATGACAACACTTTTTTTCATGAAAAAAGAGTTACCCACAAACCTAAGAGAGAAAACAAGGTCGGACGTAACACACCTGAGGAAGAGTGTTGAAGACTGGAAGATGCGGGTCAAGAGAAACCTGATAACCTAAACTGTTCCTAAGATGTTTCCGGATTTGTTATTATATAAATTATTGTAATTATGTTTATTTATAAACTTATGTTTTACTTTCTCTATACAAATTTTCATTTCTCTAGATAGTATACATATATATACATACTAGCAAGGTGTCCGCGCGATGCGGCGGGGTGACAGTTTGCATTGCGGCACACATTTTTGTTAGTTTATCAACTCAGTTGTGATCTATTGTATAGTACTTAGGTTAGTTTTCTGATTCGTATGATGTTCTACAAATTTTTATTATTTTTATTGTTTTCTTAGGTTTTTGAGTTAGTGGCACTAATTGATCTATCTATATCATAAGGCTTACACATCTCAATAACATAAAAAATAGTAGCATAAGTCATTTGTAGCATTGTTACATAAAATTAGAAACATAAGAAAACTTAAAACATAAAAATAAAAATAAATGTTTAACGATAGAAGCAAAAATCAGCCTCCCTTTGCAGTATACGTACCCAACCAAAACTTACATCAATGTGATATTAACAAGACCGGCTAGCGAAGACCACATATGTGTAGCATTTCAATCAGTCGTCGGATCTACCTCTGCATCTCTCTTCCTAATCCCAATCACTCTGGTTAAAATAAGATTTCGTATTACTTGGACACTTCGGATTTGTAAAATTATATTTAGATATTATATGAATTTGCAACAATTTCAACATCTAAAAACATCATTTTCCCAAATGAAAAAAAAGAATATATATTTCCAAATTATAGTTAAAAGCCCTAACCTGGAAGCAATCCCAGAATACACATCATCTGGCTTTTCTCCTTGAATTTGATTTAACAGCAGTTGCTCGTAGCTGAATATCTGTCAAGAATTCAATGGGTAAGCACGGAATAATAAATATAACTTAGAAATAAAAATTATATTCAAACATATAATTTATTAATTTCAAATAATCTTCAAAGTATCAAATCACTAAATTACATTGTCCCTTCCAACTGCGCTTTACACATGTTTATCCATTATTCACAAAACTAAAAGGGTTCAATTTCTATTGCGAAGAAAATGATTCAAGATGATAAATTAGACGGAGAAAATTTAAATTAAAAAAAACAAGGATATGTACCTACATATATCAGTGAGATAACATGTTTAACAACAATATCCAATTCCCCTTCGTTGTAATTAAAACGAACCTATGACAGCTAGGTTTAATTGTTCCTCACAACCAGGTGATAACCTACCATAATCTTATCTTGAAGATGATGATGATGGTTGTGGTCACCGTTGGTTTAGCCTCTAACCTTCGTTGGAACCCTAGTCTCCTACACCAGAGTGCATTAGAGGTGTTTGAACCATTGTCGGGAAGCTGTAACAACCAGCATTCGTCACAATCGTCATTACGCGGACCAATCTAACAGCCGATGGAACATACAATCGAAAGAGGACTTACCAGAGCTAGTCGGAGTCTTCACCGAAACCCTAGCCACCATCGCCGGAGGAAGCGACTAGGGTTTTCTGTCATTGTCTTCCTCCTCGTTTTAACCTTGGAACCAGTGAAGGTTATGTGGCTCTTGAGGACCACTACCGTCACCACTGTATGGAAGGTTGTAATCGAATCATTACCACCGCCACTCGCCTGCTCAATCCGTTTTCACCGCGCCGGAGTATGGTTGGGGCCGCCGTAGCACCACCACTGCCACCCTCAGATTTCTCTCTCTATATTGCTCTTGCGTGTTCTCACTTTTTGTTTCTCTTTCTATCGATTGAAGTGGTGAGAGAAAGCATAGATTTCGGCTCTAATTTGGTAACCTTATTTCAAAATTTAGAAGTTACAAAAGATGGAGCCAAATGTAATTTACATATTTCTTAACATGATAGGTTTAATGCGTTGTACATTAAAACAAGGGATTAAAATCCAATTAAGAATATTGTATAAAAATACTAATTTACCCTTATTTTAGAGGGTGTATATATAAATTAAAAAGGAAAAGTTCTTATTTTTTGGGTATCTTAAAAGGAAAAAGATTATTAGTTGTTATTTTCTTCTTTAATCACTTGTACATTAAAGCATTATCTACTTGTACCTTTTAATCTGTTCGTCGATATTGAACAAGACAACTACCGAAACGTCGACAAAAATGTGTAGGTCGTCATGCTATCTTTGGATTTTTTTTAAACAATATAGTTTATAAGATATGTCAAGAATAAGTAAAAAAATTATAAGTTTGTTGTGGAGGGGTGAATTGTAACTAATTATCTATAATTTTGTTAAAACCTTAGGGATTTAAGTGTATAGTGTTTAAAATACCAAACTACCCTCATTTTAGGGGTTTTTCTATAAATAAAGGGGGGAAAATTCTTATTTTTTTGGTATCTTAAAATGCCCTTGCCTCATGCATTATAATATAGTATAGATATAGATATACATACATATACATATATATATATATATAGGTACGGGATCAGGAGAAAACGCCCTAAAGTGTGAGAACGCATCCTGGCCCAACACGTGGCGTGGGATATAATCAGGGTCTGAGGGGTTTTTTTGTCTTTTCAATATTCTTTTTTCCCGATTTCGTGTGCCACATGCTGCTTTATTTTTGGCGTCTAAGATAATTTTGGCGTTAACTAGATTCATTAATTACTTGGCGTTTTACTGTTTTTTTGGATCTGTCTCGTTGAATTAATTTTTTTTTGTGTCACATAGTTAATTTTTTTTTTGGCGTTATGGCGTTTCCCAAGTCATTTTTTGGCGTTCGTGGCATTGTTAATAATTCATTACCATTCACTAATATTTTCATAAGATTACAATAAGACCAAATGAAAACAAACTAATAGTCTTCTGTGGATGGGATTACATCAGAGATGTACCCATCGCTTTGTTCATCACTTTCTTCAGATTCATCATCATCAAATTTTAGATTGGCGTATAACGCCATCACCTCGTCTCTTCTTTGCCGCAACATATACCTGAATATCATTGCAACCCTGGATTTTGCACCGTTCGAAGGTGCTAAATCACAGAGTTGTTCATGTAGATATAGCCTCTCTGTCTTTAACATTTCCTCCATCGGCAATGAATATTTCACTCCGTGTCGATAAGTCACTTCAACCGTTCCTGTTTCTTCATGCACCACCCAACTTCTAAGTGTTGGTAGAGGAGTATCGTCAATATGATCATCATCATCATCAACATCTTCTGCCGGAAATTTTCTCTGCAATCTTCATATTACCGTTCGAGTTCTTTCACAATCGTTGGCCATTGGAACCCCAAGGGCCAGAATATCCCTTTGAACCCCTTCATCCATACCAAGTATGGCTTTGATTGTCATGACCTTCACCCTTCTCCTATCAGAGAACTTTAGGATGAATCGTCTCTCAGACCTTTCAAACCTCCATGCAATTAGCCATTTTTTAAGTTTTTTGGCGTTTTGGACAATATGTGGCGTTTTAGACAATGTTTAGCGTGTTAAGTTGTGTTCTCATATTCTACTTTTATAATGACTTTTTTTCCCGCGCAGTGACAAGTAATTATGGCGTTTTGAAAAGATAAATAAATTCAATTCCCCAGGTATTTGGCTTTTAATATAATAAATGTTAGTAATTATGTTTCCGTCGCTTCATTTTACTGTTTGCAGTTACTGTGTTTTGTTTCAGATTCGTCTGTTTATCGCTGTAACACGTCCCATCTTTACGACTGTGATTATGGTGTTTTGTTTTCCAATGGCGTTTAGATAAAGATGGCACTTTTTGTTTTATTCTCTTGCACATTGTTTTAACCTTTTTATTAGATTTATTATAATAGTACTTGTCGAAAGTAATTTTATTATAGTTTTGTAGTTTGGAGCGTTTTTTGGCATGATGGCGTTTCACAAGCATTTGCCCGTTTGGCGTTTTATTATTAGAGAATTAATGTATTGTATGGTCTTAGCTGAAAATTACATAACAAACAACAGAAAAAGAAAATTAAAAAAAACAAATAGAAGCAATTTATGATCCAAATCTTCACTGTCATCGGTCTCTTTCTTCTTTTGAAACTACAAGAACTGTCACAAATAAATGGTGTTTTGGTTTTTGGCGTAGTTTTTTTTTCTTGTTTGTGTGTTGAAGTGGGTTTGTGGATGTTGGAGTCATAGATCGACTCCGTGTGGGTGGATGCTATTTGCCCGTTATCTTCATTATCATTATCGAGGCTAAAGTAACATTTATACTGGGATCGGTCTCTTCTGCTCATCCAAACCTTCTTCAAGAACAAAGAAGACAAAATGACATATGGGTGTCATCAGTCCCTTTTTGTTGAAATTTGTCCATCTCATGCAGCAAAATCTTACTCCCCTCACCTAACAAACCATTCAGCGAAACTTCATGCAGAACATTACTTAGTATCAAAGAAAAGATGTTTTCCATCGTTGATTTCTCTCAACTTTTGGCGTTTTACAGTGAGTGGTATTTAGGGAACCATTGTGTTTTGTGTGTTTTTTGGTGTGATCAATGGAAGGTGGTGAGACGTTTCTATTTATAGGATTTTTTTGGCGCGTAGTTTAGGCGGGATATTATTATAACAATAAATGTAACTAACAATTATCCGGATGTAAGGCTTGGCGTTTATATACTATGGCGTTTTACGTTTTATGGCGTTTTTGTAGGCTAAGACCTTAACTAAAACACAGAAAATTACGCAGTAATAAAATTGGTGTTTTGTATTTACCTGCCGTTTTATATTTTCAATGGCGCTTTATGTCAGAAAAGATGTTTTACCTTTTTTACCCTTAATGAAGCGTGTCCACGTAATAAAATTTATGTTATTTACGAAAATGCCACCGCGCCAATCTAGTCCATAGATTGTTTTGATCGGACAATCCATAAGCGTTCTCACTATTCTCACACTTTTCACCGTTTTCCCTAAATCCTGACCCTATATATATTTTGTAATATTTTCTATTAAATCATTTTCAACACATGTATATTACCACATACAAATTACTTAGCATAGAATATAACAAAGGGATATTGGATTTAAATAACCTTAACTTTCACCAATTGGCCGACAGCACTTCCAACTTTCGATTTGTACCACACCACTCCCAACTTTCAACTTATTAACCGATAGCACTCCCAAACTAACTGAACCCTAACCCATTTAGTTTTTTGTTGATTTAGCACTTGTGTGTTGACGTGGCATCTGACTTGGCCTTTTGATGATGTGCCATCTGATGTGGCACAGGTTTGGTGACGTGGCAGCTGATGCTAGCAAACTGGGTTAGTGTTGGGTTGGTTTGGGAGTGCTATCGGCCAATAAGTTGAAAGTTGGGAGTGGTGTGGTACAAATCAAAAGTTGGGAGTACTTTTGGCCGATTGGTGAAAGTTAGGGTTATTTAAATCTAATGTACCTATAAGAAAATGGGGATGGAAATAAATGAAAATTTGGATAGTAAAACTTATCTTTTTTTTTTTAGAGTTAATTGCCCGAATAGTCCCTGTGGTTTGCCATTTTTCACCTTTAGTCCCCACCTTTTCAAAATAGCATGTATAGTCTCTGTGGTTTAACAAACTGTTACTTGGATAGTCCCTGTAATGGATGGGCGTTAAATAATTTAGTTAAGTGGGTGTAAAATTACAAAAATACCCTTGGTCCATCTTGACAACCAACTGAATTCTCATAACCCAAATTGCCACTAAACAAATAAAACAAACCCCAAATGAAATACACAACAGAAACGAAACAAACAGAGGATGCAAGGTGCACGCGCCACCGCCATTGTCGTGCACGTGCCACCGCGCCCCATGGGTTTTATCCGACGTGGGACTCCAACTCATATATATAAATAACCCTTAAACCGTAACCGATTATTATTATTATTATTATTATTATTATTATTATTATTCAAAACCAATTAATAATCGGTGGAAAAGAAATGAATTTCATGACCAAATCTTGAAAGAATTAAAGGGTTTTGTTGAGGATATTGACGGTGATGGGGATTATGAAGAAATTTGAGTGGGATGGTGATGGTTTATTCATCTGAATTTTGATAACATTTTCGTAAAATGAGGGTGAAAAAAGTGGCAGAGACCCAAACGACGGTGATATTGTTGGGATAACGTGACGTGCGTCTATGTGTACGTATGATTTGGGGGTTTCTTATTTAATTTAATAGTTTTCAGAAGGAGCGATGGAGGCGGTGATGGCTGGTGGTGGTGGGAGGTGGAGGCTGTAGTGGCTAGCGGTGGTAGGGTGGTGGTCTGGTGGTGATGAAGGTGAGATGTGTTGGTTCAGTTCTGTTTAATCATAATGGGAAACATGAAAACATACCTTTGATTGCATCAGCACAGGCTAGCAGAGAATCCAGATGAAGACGCAGCAATAAGGTTTGACATGATTGTCATCTTGGTCTGGTTCCTCCTTAGGATGCTAACTGATGATGGTGGCTAAGAAAACCGAATAGGGGATTCGGCTGTAGGAGAGGAGGTCGAATGATGATGTTATGACTAATGGGGTGTGTCTAATTGTGTAATTGTCTAACCCCTTAACCTCAACATAATTCTCCTTATATAAGCACCCAGGAGGAAACCTAATTAGTTAATAAGGGTAATATAGTCCATCAACAATTACCAACTAATTATTTAATAGGTTATTATATATTTTGATCTATATAATGTAAATGATTATAATGGCTACTAGATTAAATATTAAATCATAATATATTTAATCTTACATTCTCCTACTTAGCCGAGTAATCATTTACTATGAGTATTAGATAAGCCTGATCAGGAGTTAACACTCATTTTAGCCTTAAACAAGTACTATAGCAGAAAAATACAGCCGTTGAATCATTATGCGACTCAGGACCCCCATTAATCATACTATAGCCTTAATTTAAAACCTAATCGTTATGATCAAAATACTCATAAGCCCTTTGTTTGATTTGTAACTATATTTGTCTATATGCCATTATGCTAGCTTGACATATTCTTAGAGACATACAAAATCAAACTGATGAGGAAAATTAACTAATACTTAGTCATTCATAGTACGATATGCAGTTGCGCATGGCCATCAATTAATACCCGTCTCTGAGCTCTCTTAATAAGACTTATGGGTAATAGCCCTTCAGTTATAGGATCCTTAACCATATCATGAATGTATTCGATACAAAACTTAGTTTCCTCAATTCGTTCATAAACGAATAATTAATTGCGTATCGAAAATTAATGCAGCACCTCTTGAACTGTTACTGTTCAAGGAGTCATGGTAGCTGACATTATCACACTAAGTCTTCAAAACATTAATTATATGGAGTCAATAAACTTATGAGTCCACTGATAAATTTCCAACAACATTTAGTGACTATATTATGTCATTATAACTTAGGTTGTTAATATCAGTGCATTATGACTCTTCCATGAAATAGGTTTTGTCTGCTGACATAAAGATATACCCGAAATTACATTTTGTCATCTTTGAATATCTCAAAGTTAGAGTAATAAACCAGTTTTAATTCTCACTTCTTCTTCAAATTATAGCTTCTCGTTTCTTTTAAAGATATTGTAATACTCCATTAGATGCTTCACATTAATCTAGACATATCTAGTGTTTTGCAGTGTGAGTAATATCTAAACGAGTATAGACTTGAACTTACATAAGGCTTCCAATTAATGAAGCGTAAGGAAATAATCTCATTTATCCTATTATCCTCTAAAGGAGAGCATTAATGTTTGTTACATATGTAAGGACCCATTTAATGTTAAACTTATAGAACGGAACTAATATCCCATTGGGTCTATCTCAGTATGTTATGATATCAATCACGTAAGAGATATCTCTGAGATTTATTATATCAAAGTTTGTGTTAACAATGCTTTGACTTATGTAACATATACTTGTCAAAAGAATATCATCTATATAGACAAGTTTATCTTAGTTGCTCCCACTCATTTTGAGGTAGGTACATTAATCCACTTGATTCTTGATGAAAATAATTACGTTAGCTTTTCATCACATTATGATGTTTGCATTAACCCATACATGGATATTATTGGCTTACAAATAAAGTGTTCTTTAACCTTCAGTTTGAAACTTTAGGTTGTTATCTAATGAACATGTAAATGTGCCAGCCATTTGTTAGGGAAAATTGTTTATAATGTTCATCTAATGTAGCTTTAAACTATTATAAGCTACTAGAACAGTGACGATCCTCAAATAAATCTTTGTTAGATATGTAATAAAGATTTTCTAATAATTTATCTCTTCCTGAGTACAACCTTTGACAATCAATCATGCTTTTAAGTGTCTTAACGCTTATATTAGGATTTGGTTTAGTTATGAACACTCTTAGGTAATTCAATCAAATCCCAAACGTTATTCGAACACATAAAATCAGTTTTACTAGAAAACAGTTTTATTCCATTCAGAAGATTGATTGACGCTAATGGCTTAATTTGAAGAGATAGGATCAGCAAACATTTCCAAAATCCATTTCAACTTCAATTAGGGAGGTTATGTAATCATCAAAGTTAGTAGGCTTTTAAACCTAGATGACCTCCTGAGTTGATTATTGGGTTCATTAGAAGTTTCAGTTTTATGGATTAGCCCTTGGTTAGGTTGCTATCATTTTCAGGATTCTAAGTTTATAAGAGTTGGTGCAGTATGGTGTACAAGAGGTGTAATCGGAGTTAAATTCGGAGTGAAATTTAATGACACTCTTCCCCCCGCCTCTTGTATTCCTTGCAAATCATTATAAGGACTTTGACTGCTCCCACTAACCTTAGAAATCTTTAGAAACTCAGCATGCTTAGGGTCAATATGTAACGACCAACAAATTCTAATAGAGAAACACAAATTAATGACGTTAGTCGTTGTGATTTCTCTTGTTGAGGATTATGTTAGTTCAGGTAAGAAATCTAAGTGTGCCCACAATTAAGCAACAATGAAACTTTTGTAAGAGTAGCATTAGAGTTAAGGAGATAAGTTTTGATAGAACAGTGTCGTGATGGAGTGGTGTCTTGTACAAGAGGTGCAAATTTAGGTAATGTAAAATTTTCACTCCCCCACCTCTTACAACTATTGCAAGTTGTTATTAAGACACTTAATGCTCCCACTGATCTTTAATATCTCTAGAAATGCTACAAGAGAAGTTTCAATGAGGTACGTGACGTGGGAACCTATCATATATACGTTAGACTTTATTTGATTTCTTTAATGTCCAGATATCATAAGAAACTTTAGAGACATATTTAATAGAAATCTTATTAAGTACATATATGAATAGATTTCTTCTAAGACCGTGGGCCATATGCGACAAAATTTAGATACAAGTTGATAGTCTTTTAAATGATAAATGAATTATGTCTGAATATTCCATTTTGAATAAGTTCCACTAATGTCAATGAATGACTTATGATGGACCCATACTTATTTCTTAAGCCAAGTAATATTTAGGGCTGTAACGTCATGATTTAAAATCACTTAGAATGAGATTAGTTGAATAATCATCCTCATTAACCATGTCATGATTTCTCATGAATTTCAGTTATAATGGATGAAATTTATAAGTCTCATTTTCCTTTTGTCAAATTTTCATTTGCATGAAGACAAAAGTTGTGAAAGTGTAAGGTATCATCTAGTTTCATCTTAGTAATGTTTCTATCCAGATATTTAGAACAATAAAATGAGAGTTTAAGGTAAGTGTGACTTTATGTTGGTTATGTAAACCTCACAACCTTCATGACATAGCCTAAATAATGATACTATATTCTGATTAATCTTCAGAATATGTAAGGTATCGAAAAGCTTTGTTAGAAGACTGCTTATTATGGTTCTTATAGCCTTAACAATTAATTTTGTCACTAACTCTCATGTTAGTTATTTGTCGAGGTCTGGTAAGGAAACGTATGGAACTAGAGTCAACTAATCATGTGTTAATTGGAATATTAAAATTATCAGACTTAAATATCATTAGTAAGTGACTACCTAATTAACTTATCCAACTGTTCTTTGGAATAATGGATAGTCTCGTTGCTTATGCCTAGTCTAATGACATAATTATGCAGTGAGATTTTCCCTTGAAGAACCTTAGAGTTGGGATTAGCACTTGTAATTTGTATATGGACCTTAGAACAATCCTCTTTTAAACTATTAGTGGTTGTAAGGTGAATAACATCTTATTTTCCAGTTTCAAACATTTATTTCTTTGTACATATGTTGCTTATCAACACACTCATTATACTTTGGTACTTTTGAGTGTTATAGTTAATTTATAATGCATCAAATTGTACAAGTGAAAATCTTAGTATGTAATGTACTGGAAAAATGTACTTATTTCCACGCGTAAGCCCTTAACTTTATGGGTCATGGTATTGTACATTATTATGTATTCACATATACCACTTAGCTTTATAATTTATAATTTAAATGAAGGCATGCATCTTAGGAGTTCTAGTGATTATTCCACAATTATAGATTAGTCTTAGGAAAGACTTAATCTGGAATAACCTTTTAGTGACAGCACTTATTCTTGATTATCATAAGAGACATCATGTTCGATTTATCCTAATCATCATGCTCTACTTTTCTTTTGTAGTGCTTTATCCGAAGAGAGCAATAGGATTATCGTGCCTTAAGAGATAATCAAGGATTTAATTTAAGAGCTAATTCTTATAGAAACTTTAAGCAAAACATATTAGATTTAGGAATTAGAGTGGATGAGATGTAGATTTATAGAAGAAAATTATAGTGAGTAAAAAAAATATGAGTACTAAGAATAAGGCAGACGAAATGATCATAAGACTTAATTAAGGATCATTAATATAAGGATCATTGTGTGAAGAAGTTGTGATATGTCTATTACTAACATCAAAATAATAGACTTATTTAAAGTTCTACTTAAACGAATACAAAACAGCTTTGGCCAGAAGTGTAATCATTTAAGCATGTGTGCAAAGTGGTTGTAACAAATCAGCTTTGGCCAGAAATTGAGACAATCACTTTAGTTATGCACTTGTTGAGTATGCCATCTATGAATGAATTAAATCAGCTTTGGCCAGAAATTAAGACATTCATGCTTATGATGCACACACAACATAGCTTTCATAATACTTGAACGATAAGTAGATGTATCAAGTCAGCTTTGGCCAGAAGTGATACATCAGAAGCTCATTCAAGTTAAGCCATTTTGGTTTTGTAAAACATTATTTGATCCTTATTAATTAACTAAATATTTACAAAAACCAATTATTTAATAGCAAACCACCCGTTAGCGCGGATCGAACTCCGCGGTGAGTTCGTTGGGGGGTGCGGGGGACAGCGTGCCCCCGCCCGGGTTAACAGCTGTGAATGTGGAAACATAATGAGGTTTCGAGTCACAACCTTGTTGTCTCGAGTCGAGACCTTTGTCTCGAATTATGACCTTATGGTCTCGAGTCGAGACCTTATGGTCTCGAGTCGAGACCTTTGTCTCGAGTCATGATCTAATGGTCTCGAGTCGAGATCTAATGGTCTCGAGTCGAGACCTCTGTCTCGAGTTGTGAAGGTTTAATGGCCTGATGATTTCGAGTCGAGACCTTGTTGTCTCGAGTCGAGACTGATGGTCTCGAGTCGTAATCTGATGGTCTCGAAACTTCCTGTTAACAGCTGTGAATGTGGAAACATAACTGAAAATTCAAAAATTAGGAATTGTGATAGAGTTTCCTATTTTAATATTGATCTATTTTTATCATAAAATTTCGAAAATCATAATCTGTTTATCCTATTAACAGATTTCGAAAATCCTTATTAGAAAAAATAGATCAAAAACAGGAAAACATACAACAATTCAAAACATATTCCAAAACATAAAGGAAATTTCGAATTTTCCTAAGAACATGATGAACCCTAAAACATAAAACATAAATTCTGGAACCCAAAACCTGAATTTTAAGGCTTTTCTTAAACAGATTTCGGTTATAAACATAATCCAGTTGATTTCGAGTGAACATATAGTTAATCTTTTTCCAAAAACAGTGATCTCGAGTGAACCTTTATGACTCGAAATCGGCTATTAGGTTTATTATGTTATCAAAATTCCGTTTTCCAGATTTCTATCCCAGAATTGATGGATACGAAAACAGAACTGACTAATCAACATTTGCTCTGATACCACATGTTGGTTCAGTTCTGTTTAATCATAATGGAAAAAATGAAAACATACCTTTGATTGCATCAGCACAGGCTAGCAGAGAATCCAGATGAAGACGCAGCAATAAGGTTTGACATGATTGTCATCTTGGTCTGGTTCCTCCTTAGGATGCTAACTGATGATGGTGGCTAAAAAAACCGAATAGGGGATTCGGCTGTAGGAGAGGAGGTCGAATGATGATGTTATGACTAATGGGGTGTGTCTAATTGTGTAATTGTCTAACCCCTTAACCTCAACATAATTCTCCTTATATAAGCACCTAGGAGGAAACCTAATTAGTTAATAAGGGTAATATGGTCCATCAACAATTACCAACTAATTATTTAATAGGTTATTATATATTTTGATCTATATAATGTAAATGATTATAATGGCTACTAGATTAAATATTAAATCATAATATATTTAATCTTACAAGATGGTGGAGAAGAAATACAGAGGAAGGGATTAAAGTTTATTATTAAATTAAATGGTGAGGCCACTTGTTTTTAAGGACCAATCATATTTTTTTTGGTTTATTTATTTATGTTAAAAGTGAGGGTATTTTGGTCATTTCATACCTATTTAACTGAAGCTAAAAAACAACTCACGTGATTCTCCGGTGATCCAACGGCCAAAAAAGCTGATCGCCAACATCAGCAACAAGGCGATCACGATGCGCCACCGCAAACGATTAACCGGCGGAGACGACAGCAGGTGGTGGTTTGGTTTCTCTTGCTTCGTAAGGTCTGTGGTTCAGAATTTTACTTTCATGAAGAAGATGATTATATGAAGCAACGGATGCTCGACTTTGACCCAGTAAACCGCTTGAAACTCCCGCTCATCCGCTTCCTCTTCTTCGTTCGATCGCCCAGAATGTGGTTTTCGACTACTTTTCTTTTTCGTTTTGTTGGTTTAGCATGAGGTATGTTCTTGATTTTTTTATTGCTTTCTTAAAATGTTGGAGGTGGGTCGTAATTGAACGCTTTCTAATGGATGAGAGTTAAAATATTTGGAATTGGCCTTTAGTGGCTTGGGTTAGCGTATGCACGCCAACTGTTTGTGTATTTGCTTGACTCAAAAGTGTTTTTTTTTTCTTTGATAGATTGGATTACAACTTGCCCGCAAACTATTTAGTTGTTGAATTGTTAATAGTGAATGCATGTTTGTTATAGTTTTGGCCTTTCATGTATTGGATGAAAGAAAATTTTGTTTCTACTAAGTATTTAGTGTGTGCTAGGTATATCAGTTCTTTAGCATTTCTTTATGGGGTTTTTGTTTTGATATCGGTAGGTTTCAGTTCAGAGAGGCCTTTCAGTGACATCTTCTGTGCACATAAGACTTCTCGTAAGACAAACGTTGATGTTCAGTGCATTTATGGTGATTACACGCACTGTACAACCTATGCATTTATCAAGCCAAATTACGCGTTGACCACTGAATCACACTTTATTTGTTTTTGTTACATGGATGATTTGTATAAAAGGGGGTCGTCGTCATCATATCTTTGTGATTAATATTGAATATGTTCGGTTATAATGGTATTCAATCGAATCATATCCTAGGATGGTTAAGTGGTTGGTCAGTTTCTGTAGTTTCAGTCCAACAATCAAACATTAAGAATTGAGCATGTGTGGTTTCACCAAACACTCACTAAACTTGCATATGTTTTTGGGTTATTTGCAACCCAAGTAGTAGCTAACTAAGAGTTCTTTAAGCTTCACAAAATATTAAACAAATTATGGTTATATTTTTGTGCTGGATATACAAGTGGTCATTAGGTTTTGAAAAGAACATAATATAATGTATATGTATATATATGTACAGTATATCAAACTTAAATAAAATAAGAGGGTAAGTATGGGAATGCATATTGTTCTTTTCGGTAAATATGGGGATGGTATGAAATCAAATCATAAAAAGTTGTTTTACGTTTTTGTTCTTATTTTATGTACGTTTTCGGTTGGTCTATGTTTCGCCATAAATTTTGTTCTGAATCGAATGGGGTCAGATATCATAAATTTTGTCTTTTGTCGGTGGCTGTGATAACGATGGTCATCGTAATCGGAAATCGGAACGGTGGTTCTTGATTCTTCAATTTGAGATTTAGAATTAAGATGAATTAGGTTAATAATTAGGGTTAAGAAAAGGGATTCAATTTATAGTTGGGCCTTACCTGAATAGTTCCCTGATCTTTGAACAGTTTCAAATTTTCACTTCATCTGAATAAATTTGATATATTATTTATTTATTTCAAAAGTATGTTATTAAGAAGACTATTTTCATTGTTTAGATGATTTGTTTTTTCTTATATTGTTAAAAACGTAAAACAAAAAAAAGTACACTTTTATACATTGAAGATTATAAATCGTTTCTCATGAGTTCAAATTTTTGATGTGCCAGAATTGTTTTTTAGATGAGTATCTATTTTTTAACAGTGGGTGAAGCCTAAAAAACTATTCTTGAAGTTTTATTTAATATAATATCTTTGATAAAAAATTTGTAATCAAAATTATCCGCGTTAGTTTTAACTATTTCTCTGTGTCCAAGGTAAAATCCTATAACTGTTCTTGATTTTGTGAGACTTAAATTCACTTACCTTTGAGGTAAAATCCGCTCAGTTCAAGGATAGAACTAGCGATCGCCGCCTACTTAGTTCAAGGCACAGCAGTGCTTATATGGTTTCTAAGGTGCTAAATAATGCGTTTACTTTCATAAAATTATAAAATAGAAAAAAACACACTTTTATTAATATTAACATCCTAAACAGTTATCCAAACCTTACTACCATACTTTAGTTAACAGTATTGCTTTACATTAAATCTTAACACATTTCACTAACAATTGATGTTATGCTTGAATCTTGATCCTTTTCAGAGAATGCAATTAAAGTCGTTGAAGATTGAAAAGCCAACTCACATTTTGAATACTTATCCAAGTCGACCACTGTTATTCCATTAAAGACTATATCTTCATAGTGCAATATTGTTCTACTTATTTATTAATTTTTCGGGCACCGCGGTTTGATCGGGAGGTCTGTCCATCGCAACGCACAGGTATAATACTATATATATGATTTGTCATGCCCGATGAATAATGTTATTATTTTAGGCTCAATTGTTGGGCATCTTACGATTACGGCCTACTATTGTCAGTACGTTGATCATACTTGTATGGCTGGAATTTTGATCAATGGCTGCAGGTTTCCTGATAATAGTGTTTCTGTGTAGCCACACCTCTAAATTTACAAGAGTGGACTACTAGGGCAGAAAATTTTGACAACCTCACCAGGTCTGTATGTTTTTTTTTTATCCCACTCGTTCTCTACCATTTACAACATTTCGTTTAGTGACCGAAGAAAGATTACTCTATGCAGGTCAAGATTGTAATGGTGGGGAAATATGTTGGCTTAACCGACTTTTATTTGTCTATTGTTAAGGTACAGTTGGTGTATTTTAATTTCATACACAGTTCTAGAATAAGAATAACTAGTTGATTTACATTTGTCAAACTAATATGTTCAATACGACATCAATGGACACCTCTTGGCAATAGGAATTGAAGGTCACAACCGGCATAATCAGAACTCGTTTTGGCCGATCAATTCTGCACATAAAAATGTAAGAAATCTACGCAATTAAATGAGTCGTATGATATGTGTGTATTATTATATGGATTCTATATATAAATTGTTGTTTTTTATCTTTTTAGCATACCATGAATTGTTTAGAAATATATATAAAAGAATTACCAATAAAATATACCTATATTTATTTTATTAAATATTAATAATTAGAAAAGCAGAAAAAAAAAAGTCAAAAGGAAAGTGGATCAACAGAAAGATAGAAAATTGAATAGTGAATTCTAGATAGAACAAAATTTTGCAAATTGATAGGTAGGAAATATGTCTTCTATGAAATTCTAATGATGTTGAATCTGTGATTTATTATTAGAAGTCTTAATCATATAAAAATAATACAAGCTTTATGCTTTAGCAAATGGTATCACTATTGACAATTATTCCCATCCCTATAAATATCTTTCATTTTGGGCTGTAAGGCCATGAGGTATACTTTAACCATTCTTAACTCCATATAACCGTCAAATCACCCGTTTGTTCCCCTTTTACTCCATCTTATCCTAAGGAAATGGTTTAACATTGTTAACTCTACCTCACCCACTAGTTTTTAATTATTTTAATATTAAATATTTAAATTAACTACAAAATTAGCTAAAATAAAAAATTATAATAAATGACATTAATTTCTTATTTATTTTTGCTTATGTTAAGGCCACCTGGTATACTCTAACACCCGTAGGTGTTAATCCTAGTTGGCATCCGTTAACACTTGTTATACCGCTCCTGGAGAGTGTTAAAGGGCATTAAAACTTTCACGTGTTAACATGTTAACTAGGAGAGAGTGTGAGGGAATCAAGCACAGGAACATTTGCACACACACACAACATGCTATATATATGTATTTTAATTAATTTAAGGGTGTTAATGGGGGTTAAACCAATTCCTTGGTATGAGGTGAAGTGAAAAAGGGTCAAGTGGATGATGTAGCGCCTACGTGTAGTTAAGGGGCGTGAAAGTATACCCCATGGCCTAACATGTTAACCAAGGGAGGTTTTAACACCCCTTAACATGAGGAGGGAGTGGTTTGAAAGACATGTTAACTTGCCATGTCATCTTTAACACCAATTAAGTAGAGTACACCCCAAGGCCTAAGACCATACGTAATGGGCATTATATAGGCATGAAAGAGTTTGATAAAGCCCCTAGCACCATCCCCTTGGGCGTTATAAGGGCATGAAAAGGGAGGAGCATTTCTAGAATAATGCCCAAAGAGGAGGAAAAAAAAGGTAAGTATTGAATGAAATGGACATTAGCCGTTACACATTTTTTGCAGGGGCGTTATAATGTTGATGTGGCGAAAAATGACTCTTAGTGGGCATTAACCATTACACGTGCTCTAAGAAAAAGCAACACTTGCCATATTTACCTATAGGGGTGCAAACGAGCCGAGCCGAGCCGAGCCCGAGCTTTACCAAGCTCGAGCTCGATTAACTTATGTGAGCTCGGGCTCGAGCTCGGCTCGATTCGAGCTTTATTTTCAAGGCTCGAGCTCGGCTCGTTTGTATTTTCTCAAGCTCGAGCTCGGCTCGGGCTCGGCTCGTTTATTATCTATTAATTAATATATTAAATAAAAATAATATAAATAATATACTTTTTAGGCTCGCGAGCTCGATAAGTGAAGCTCGGGCTCGGGCTCGTTTACTAAATAAGCTTATTTTTAGGTTCGAGGTTGGTTTATAAACAAGTTTGAATAAGCTCTACTCGACTCGGCTCGTTTACACTAAGGCTCGATAAGGCTCGACGAGCCTAACGAGCTTCACATGCGAGGCTCGAGCTCGGGCTCGATAAACAAACGAGCTTTATTTTCGGCTCAAGCTCGGCTCGAGCTCGATAAGGCTCGGCTCGTTTCGAGCTTTTTCTCGAGCCGATCTCGAGTAGCTCGCGAGCCACTCGGCTCGTTTGCACCCCTATTTACCTATTAGCAATCATTACCTCATGATATTATATTGGCAACTAACAGATATGAAAATACTTGCTTTTGAATTAAATAGGTAAATCTGTGCTTTGTAGTGTTCTAACCATGGACTTTAGACCTACTTTGGAATGTGGTCCCTACTTCATGCCTGCGCTTCATTGTCATTCAAACCGTCCATTGAATCCTCAACTTTTGAAAACTGCACCAAAATGGTCACGACATATGAGATTTACCCGCACCGCAACGCGCGCGGGTAATTTTACTAGGATATCGTAAAAACAAACATAACATCTTAAAAGTTTGAAAACAAACAAAATGTATAAATGTAATATTTATTAGTTCTCACTTATCTTCTTAGTACTAAAAAATATTTGCAAATTAGTTTGATTATTCATTTATATATAAAGTGCACATATGTATAGTAGGTAAACTCTATAAATTATATATAAACAAACTAGTATAATATATAAAGTTGAAAAGTAGTTGGAGATTTATATAAAATATTGACCTTGAGCATGTAGGACCATGTGAGTTCTCGACGGTATAGCACATGGTATCGGTTTCACCTAAATACTTTTTGTAGCTTTTTCCTTAAAGGTTGCTAGTTGTGTTTATCATATGATGTTTTCTGGATATAATATGCAAAATAATGTGTCATTTTTCTTAGAAACAATTATACTAGGCTTTTAGGGTGCAATAGGACATGTATAAAGAAGTAAAATACAAATAAAGGATTAAAATAGTTAAAAATAAAAGATCGCGTCCATAGATGCAATTAACCTAGATTGCCCACCAGAGTTCAGAAATCTATTTATTTTGTTTTAACTCACTATTCATGCTCTTAGTGAAGATCTACAAAATAGATCAATGTAGTCAAATTTGAAGGAAAATACTCTACGGTGGAGCATGGGCTCTAACCGTAGGTTTCTAATAATTTTAGAAACCACAAACACAACCGTTATAAACTTCATAGGTTTTTTTGGGACCCATGTTTGGTTTGTTGGTTATCTGGTTTCGACCAATATGGGAAAAGAACAAAAGGATCCGTTAATTAAGCCATTAGATCTAGCGTATATGAAACACTCAAGAAGTGATGGAAAGATTTCCCTGTTGTTCACACTTGAAAGACCTAGATGGTAAGACTCTTGCCTTTTTGTCTTTCTCAACCATCATTGCTTAATCATCGGTTAAGAACTTTTGGGAATAATGATGTTGACTTGCTAACTGCTCAAAGGTTCCTACATGCTCTAATGCCACTTGTCATATGGTCATCCTTCGAGGTCTCGTGTGGCACCATCGGTTATCTATGGCCAACCATTACATCCCCGTTAGTGAAATGAGTCATTAGTTTCGTCCTACCATGGACTCGTCAGGGGTGGCCCAACTCCGGACTAGCTAGTAGTACCCTTGAAATGTAAATAAGTCTGTTTCACGAACTTTCCTTAATCGTCGAGGCTAGCCCTGATGAGACATATCGTCGCTAGTAAACCCAAAGTGTTTCTACAATACTGAATCAATCCAATTTGTAAGACATTTGGAAAGTAGTAAGATGCTGGCCTAGTTTTTAACATGATGATATGGAACCCCTAGCTACAACGAACATGTCTCTCATATTATTACTGCTTGAGTTTAAGGTTGTGTGGTATAATTATTTATGTCTCTCTTGTAATTCTAATGGGCAGGGCCGGCCCAAGCCAAGTATTTTGATGCTTGGGCTTTGGGCCACCAAATCTATAGGGCCTCCATATTTTAGGAATATATATATATATATATACACACACAGATAGTGGTGCACAAATCGTTTTTTTTTAAACCGGTTCCGAGTATGGAACCAGGTTCGGGTAGGATCGGGTTTTACAAAATCGGGTTTTTTTAAAAACCGGGTCGGGTCCGGGTCCGAGTTTTCTACCAAAAATGTATACCCTATATACCCGGGTTCGGGTCGGGTTTTATAAAACCTGGGTATTATAATACCCTATTTCCGGGTTCGGGTCCGGTTCGGGTATTCATCGGGTAGGGTTCGGGTATGCATCGGGTTGGGAAAAAACCCGCACCGGGTATTAAAAAAACCCGACCGGGTATTAATGCTTCTTTATATGTTTTAGTGGATGGTGCCTATTGAAATTTTAATGACATTTCTAAATTTAAATTCGATAGTGCTAGATCGAAGGAATAGTCCTGATTTGAATCCTTTTGGATTACATAAACAACAATATATTTTATTTGCTATGTTATGTTTTAACCAAGTTCCATCAATTTTTCATTTTTTTGTATTAGACAAACACCAGTGGATCTTTCCAGCAAATAGAGAGGAATAATGACCAAATACTTCAAATATCATTAGAAACTTAATAATTAAACAAGATTACATCAAAGTGCATACATAATTTTGTTAAATCATAAGAACTAGAAGTCTTAATGCTTGAAAACATAGATAAAAAAACATAGATAGGACTTGAATCGTCTTCGCTTCTTGATCTTCTTCTTTTTGGTCGTCTTCGTTTTTTGATCTTCTTCGTTTAGTGTTCTTCTAGTGGGCTTGATATTCCCATTTTGACCTCTTCCTCGTGTATATCCGTTTCAACGCCATTTTCATCTTCAAGTGACTCCACATGTTGAATCCGCTCCGCCGCATCCAAATAGTCCTTCAAGCAAATACACATTTCAACCGACTCGGGACTAAGCTTCATCCTCCTTAATGAAATGACTCGGCCACTAAAAGAAAAGGCGGACTCCGAAGCTACCGTGGAAGCTTGGACACTTAGTAGATCACGGACCATTGCGGCTAGAACCGGAAATTGGGGTTCCTTTTCTTTCCACCAAGCCAAAATGTCGAAATTATCAAATTCTTCTTCGGAAGTGACGAATGCTAAAAAATCCGATGCAATATATCTCCCGAACTCGCTACTTGGGGTGTTACCACGAGCTTGTTTAGCATTGTCACTTCGCAAAGTATTAAACAAACAAATTTTTAAATTTCTATTACGGCTTGTTGAACTACCACTAGAAGAACCCGCATTTTCATAAGCTTGATGAAAATTACCGTTCGTATTTCTATATACTAATTTTTAGTTGTTGTGCATATTAATTGTGGTCTAGGCTTATTTAATGGGTTTCTGTTAGGGATTGACCAAATGTAATTAATTGGAGCAAAATCACTCCCTTCTGCAGTAAATAATCTCCAACCACTCTCTGTTTTAAATGCCTTCAATGGTGTACAGTAACAAATGTTACATCAAGAAGTGCAGTTAAGCAAGGGGAGTAGGGGACAAAAAAATTCAACCAACTTTGTGAGTGATATCCCCCCAAAGCTTAAAAGCCCTCACGAAGCCCATAAGCTTAAACAGAAGTGGAATGTCCATAATTAGGTGTGTGTAATCATATTTTCAAAGATGCATCTACTTAAAACTAGAGGTAGCTATATAACCGGGTATAAAAAAACCCAGTTCCGGATATTTATAAAACCCGGTCCCGGGTATTTATAAAAACCGGTTCCGGGTATTTATAAAAACCGGGTTCCGGGTATAAACCAGGTATAAAAAAACCCGGTTCCGGGTTCGGGTTTTAGCTCAAATATGAATGCCCGGTCCCTACCCTATGGGTAGGGTCGGGTTCGGGTATAGAAAACCCGGTTTTTATAATACCCGATTCCGGGTTTTTTTTCCGGGTTCGGGTTTTTTGTGCACCACTATACACAGATATATGATATGGACAAAATGCTAGCTGGTGGAGTGGTTTGATAAGCGCTGATAATTCCATGGAGACTCGGGTAAAAAAAACATATATATGATATGGGCCTACGAAATGGATTTAATATGGGCCTAAGCCCTAGCTAAAATCCGTGTTTAGCCTAAAATGGCCTAAAATTCTGCCTAAAATCTATGTTCATTCTGTGATATGGTTGCCTAAAATTGTTTTTTTTAAAGGCCACAAGTTTTTACTTCGCCTTAAGCCACCAAAATGGTTGAGCCGGCCCTACTAATGGGAAGCTATTAAAAACATCATTAAGGACTAGAATGAAAATTTAAAGGAATATTGGATTTTAATAATCCTAACTATTTTTCATTGGCTGCCAACAGTCCCAACTTTAAAAATAACCATTGGCAGTCCCAACTATTGACATATTGGCCACCAATGGACCCTGACTAACAGAACCCTAACGTCGTTAGTTTCCGGTCGTCGGAAAACCGTTTTTGTTCAGAAAAAGGTTTCTAAAGATCCGATCTGAGGTTACAAAGAGGTTTGGGACGAAAATGTTGAGTATTCCGGCCAAAAAAGTTGAGTTTTCCGGCGAAAAGGAAGTTTTCCGGCGAAAAGGAACTTTTCCGGCGGAAAAGGAGTTTTCCGGCGACTTTAATAATTGGGATTTTTACTAGAAAAAGGTTCCCAAAGGTCCATAATAAGGTTACAAAGAGGTTCAGGACCAAAATGTTGAGTTTTTCGGCCAAAAAACGTTTTTCCGACGACCGGAGACGAACGACGTTAGGGTTCTAATAGTCAGGGTCCATTGGAGGCCAATATGTTAAAAGTTAGGACTGCCAGTGGTTATTTTTAAAGTTTGGACTGTTGGCGGCTAACGACGAATAGTTGGGATTATTAAAATCCAATATTCCAAATTTAAAAATAAGCACACATCATAGACCATATTAGTATATATTTGTATACATGTGAGAGCTCTCTATGTGTCGTGGCTTCATAATATCTTTGTTGCAAACGTATGAGGAGCTACACAAATTAGACAATCGGGTTTTCTCATCTATCTTTACGGCTAAACTGGTGCGTTACTCCTAGATTACGACTTGCTGACACGACATAGAGCACCTTGAGCTCGGCCTAGAGTGCTTGGAAGTGGAGGTTTAAGACATAACCTTTTTCTTCCGTTAATTACGCCTATAACTTCTTCTGCTGCATCACCCTCAGTTTTTAATCTAACGTAATCATCTACAAACAAAAAAAATATGCTCATTCCTAGACAAAACTGTTACCGTTATTATGTAACGTTGTTAGGCCATATGCTATGAGGGCTTGGTTGGGATTGGGTGAGAAAAAAAATGTCTCTTAGACTGGTGGGTATGGGGGATGTCCCCTGCTCGTCGACTTCCGGCGCCGGACCACCCCCTCAGGCCTGTCATCGTCCCCAACGTCCTCCTGTAGCCGCTCTCGACGACCCCCCCAACACACACACACATATACATACATACATACATACATACATACATACATACATACATACATACATACATACATACATACATACATACATATATATATATATATACATATATATATATATAGGTAAATAGTACTGTACAATATTGCTTATCGTACATTACGTACGCTTCAATCTCAGCCGTCAGATCATCTTCCCACTTTTTAAAATCGCATGTTGTTTTTTTTATAACAATTTCGCATGTGATAATTTTTGATGAATTCGCATGTTTTTTTTTTTGTACCAATTTCGCATGTGATAATTTTGATGAAATAGCATGTTGTTTTTTTTTTTATAACAATTTCGCATGTGATAATTTTTTATGAATTCGCATGTTTTTTTTACCAATTTCGCATGTTGGTTTTCAAATTCCAAAAATATAATTTGTAACATGCGAAATTAAATTAAATAACATGCTAAATACAAAAAACAAATTCAAATTATAAGTCACATGCGAATTTGAATAAATTAATCAAATTCCAAAAACAAACAAAAAAAATAACATGTGAATTAAAATCGAATAACATGCGAAATCATAATTTACATTAGGATGGCCCCCATATCACCATCATAGCCACTAGGGTAATCATATCCAAAAACTTTGCATCAGAGCAATAATCCAAAAACTTTGCATCAGAGCAATAAATAACATTATAATATACAAACAAAGATTTTGGAAAAAAGAATCTTTGCTACAATCTTTTTTAACAAAAAGCTGCTACACGAACAAAAGTATGATATGTAAACCAGTTTCCCATGTTTGATATTGAATTTGCAGAAGAGTCGGTTGGAGAAGAAGAAGGTACCGAACGAAATTGCTGGGATTTTGATAGAGAAATTATCGATTTTATCCTTCGCGGTTAGTTTTATGTATATTAATTTGATTAATTTAATGATATAAATTAGTTTTGCCCGCGTTTGATGGATTGAAGATCGTACGGCTGTGGGCATCGCGTACATAATGTAGGATAAGAGGTATTGTACGTTAACCGGCCTCTATATATATATATATAGGATAAGGATCGTGTGAGAAGTAGTAGGCTAATTGAGAAACTTGAGAAGAATTTTGTACCACACATTTTCCCTAAGCAAAAAAATGCAAAAAAAATGTAAAAAAATGCAATTTTTTTTTTTTGAAAAATCGGAGCTTTTTCTTTAAGGTTTTAATTTTTTTTTAATTTTTTTTTTTTTGGATTTATACACATGTGTATATTGTTAATCTTTTAACTATACATATGTGTATATTGTCAAATATACATATATGTATATACATGTTTAAAATTGAAAAATAAGTGTTATTTAGGGTTTAGCTTTATGGTTTAGGATTTAGGGTTTAGATTTATGGTTTAGGGTTTAGGGTTTAGCTTTAGGGTTTAGCATTAGGGTTTAGCTTTAGGGTTTAGCATTAGGGTTTAGCTTTTGGGTTTAGCATTAGGGTTTAGCTTTAGCTTTAGGGTTTGCATTAGGGTTTAGGATTAAGGGTTTAGCTTTAGCTTTAGGGTTTAGCTTTAGGGTTTAGAATTAGGGTTTAGTTTTAGGGTTTAGCATTAAGGTTTAGCTTTAGGGTTTAAAGTTTAGGGTTTATAACACATATTTTTTCAATTTTAAACATGTATATACATATATGTATAATTGACAATATACATATATATATATATATGTATAGTTAAAAGATTAACAATATACACATGTGTATAAATCCCAAAAAAAAAAAATAATAATAATAAAAAATTAAATCCTTAAAGAAAAAACTGCAATTTTTCCAAAAAAAAAATTGCATTTTTTTCAACTTTTTTTTTTGCATTTTTTGCTTAGGGAAAATGTGTGGTCCAGATTGCTTCTCAAGTTTCTCAAATAGGGTGGACTTCTCTTAGGATCCCTACCCTATATATATAGGGCGGGGTTCTAGAGTGAACACTAGTGTATTTGCGAACTAAGTGAACAAATCCTGGCTATTGATCTACACACGTGTATGGCCAGGATCTCATCATCAAATCGTAAAATACACTAGTGTATTTCAACATCAAATCCTGACCATTGATCTACACACATGTATGGCCAGGATTAGTTCACTCAGTTCACAAGCTACACTAGTGTTCACTCTTGAACCTAATCCTATATATATATATATATATATATTGAGGCCTATCCCTCGCACCCTAGGTCCATCCTCTTTAGACTCATCCCCACACCCGACGTGGACGCCTACGTGGCGGGTCATCCTTTCAGGATTACCCTCCTCCACATCCCATAGCCTTACAAATACCCAAGAAAGGTGTAATGGGAAAGGCTTAGTTGGTAATTATGTAATCATTATTGAATTATTGTTATTGTTTCTTTATGTTAGTTTATATGTTAACAATTGTAATTAAATATTATTAAATACACTTAAAATTTAAAAAGTTAAAATTTCACTAAATTTCAAATAAAAAATACAACTAAAAAAGAAAAAAAAAAGAAAAAAAAGCAAAGAACCAACACTTAGTCCTTTGTTGTTGGGATCCTCATGGCTTACCAACTTGTTTTCCTTTTTTTTTTTTTTGTGTGCGGTCGTGTTTTAGGTTTGCGTTGGGGTTCAGGTTCAATTAGGGTAAATGGAAAGAATAGTTGTTGTAACGGGGCTTGTGTTTCGGGTAAATCCCAACCGTCGGCCCCATATTGTTTGTATGAGTCGAACTCGAACGAGGATTGGTAATCACCTCTTTGATGTGTGTGTGTGTGTGTATATATATACAGGAAAAGTGTAACATACAATATGGCTTATCGTACAATACGTACGCGATCATCTCAGCCGTACGATCTGGTATGAATTCAATCTTCGCATGTTATAAAAAGGCAAATGAAATCGCATGACTTGAAAATTCAATGAAATCGCATGTTTTGAAATCCCATGCAAATGAAATCGCATGTGAAAAAATGGCTAGCATGGTGTAATGTGAAAAATGGCATGGGGTGTGTAGATGGACAAAATCACATGTGGAAGACTGAATATCGCATGTGATAAAATGGCTAGCATGGGGTAATGTGAAAAATGGCATAGGGTGTGTAGATGGACAAAATCGCACGTGGAAGATTGAATATCGCATGTGAAAAAATGACTAGCATGGGGTAATGTGAAAAATGGCATGGGGTGTGTAGATGGACAAAATCGCATGTGGAAGATTGAATTCGCACCAGATCGTACGGCTGGGATGATCGCGTACGTATCGTACGATAAGCCCTATTGTACGTTAACTGACCTCTATATATATATAAAACTTGAAGGTCAGGAATATAAAAAGTTGAGAGGAGAAGAATATTTTGAAGTAATCTATGGATTTTAACGGTAATATTAAAATAGGAATAATGGATTTTAATAATCCAAACTATTAGTTGTTGGCCGGCAACGGTTCCAACTTAAAAAATGACCAGTGGTGGTCCCACCTTTTCACATATTGTAAACCAATGGACCTTTACTAACATAACCTTAATTTCTTTTTGTCCTCTTATCGTTTTCGGTTTAGTAAAGGTCCATTGGTTTACAATATATGAAAAGGTGAGACCACCACTGGTGATTTTTGAAGTTGGGACCATTGCCGGCCAATGGCTAATAGTTAGGATTATTAAAATCCATTATTCCATTAAAATATAACAGATTAATTTATCCCCCCCCCCCCCCAAAAAAAAAAAAAATTAATTGCATTTGCAACCCAATTCTTCAATTAAACCCTCATAAATTCCCACAGTTAAACAAAGCCAATGGTGGTGAAGTGGTTGGGGAAAGACTTAGTGTTCCTTGAGACTCAGGCTCAGCTCTCACTCTTTCCATTATTTTCTGCGGCATCCAGGGGATGGGCGAATACGGGTGGTGCCGGTTCGTTTGGATGGGAGGCGAGGTTTACCGATTATTCTACTGTCGTGCCTTCGGACGGGTGGAGGTCGAGTTTCCACGCATCTGGGAGAGCCAAGGGGTGGCGGCAGTCGAGTAGTTATCCTTGGCCACAGCGCCAATATTACGGTGGTTGGCACATCGTTCCTTGCCGTTAAAAAAACAGCTTCTATAAATCAAATTCCCACATGAACAACTAAAATCAAAATCTTTAGAAACCATGGGCAATCAGATGAAGTCAACCAAAACCATGGGCAATCAAGCCAACAAACACAACACAATTATTACCTTTGAAAACTTATTATCAGTTCATCAATTAATAGTTTATGATAATTTAATATCATTTTTTAATTATTTGCTATTAGTTTATTTTATTTGTTTGGTGTGGGATTCAGGTGGATTTGGGAAACATAGTGGTGGAAAAACTACAATTTAATGACAAAGTGCAAGGGAGCAAGGCGTATAAAAAATGGGATATGCAGAATATTATACTGATTACATGTTGTATTTATGAATAGGGAGGAGCAATTATGTTTTTTAACTGCAAATTTGGATCACTGACGGACCATTGGAGTATCATCATGCCAGCAGCGGAACCATCCGATCATATCTATCTCCACTAGGCATAATGGCTATGTACCAATTCAGGAGGAAACCCAATAAATATGAGAAAAATCTCCTTGTGGGAATCGAACCCAAGACCTATTGGTCCCAAAGTCTTATCCCACCCTAAAGTCATCAATAAAGTTAAAGGGTGGCCGAATTACTAGATAAATATTAGACTGAACAAATAGTATTTTATAAATGAATGTATTAGGATTTATTATAAGTTATGTATATTTGATTTGTATTTAACTCGATGGCAACGATGGTTAGGCCTTGGGGTGTACTCTAGCTTCATTCGTGTTAAAGATAACATGGCAAATTAATATGTCTTTCAAACCACTCTTTCTATGTTAAGACCATGTGTAGTGAGGGGTGAAGATAATGCTCCACCATTGGGCATGATCCGTCATGTGTCGGTCCAGTCAGCATTAGGGTATTATGGGGCACTTGTTTAAAATGGGTGTAGTGTTATAATTTCTAATAATGTCATATCCAATAATTACCCAATTATTATTATTATTTTTGTTTTTCTTTTCAAATTAAAACTAATAATATTTCATTAAATAAAAAAAATTACATTGCTAAAAATAAAAAAAATGATGGGTGAGGTAGAGTTAACAAAGTTGATGAAATGGTATTATCATTATTCATTTTGTATTTAATTTAAATATTTAATATTAAGATAACTAAAAAATGATGGGTGAGGTAGAGTTAACAAAGTTAAACAATTTCCTTAGGATGATGTGGAATAAAAAGGGAAAAAAATGGTGATGTGCCGTTTATATGGAGTTAAGAAAGGTCAATGTATATCTCATGGCCTTAGTTACCAGTTATGTTAACGTTGGAAGTTGACCGTTTATGGTTAGTTACGGCACTAAACCATTTGTCTTTAACTGCCTTAGTCTCTTAATATGTATATATACACACGCGCGCGCGACTTTCTTTGGTCAGCACCAAGATTGTTCATATTTGATTAAAGGGTTATTGGATTTTAATAATCATAAGTTTCACCAGTTGGTCGATAATAATCCTAACTTTAAAAATTCCCTCCAATAATCCCAACTTGTAAAAGTTTGGCCGTCATTGATCTTTTTCTAACATAGGTGCACTTAAATCAATTAAGGAGTCTCTAGGTGTAATTGAATCTATTGAGGAGACCAAATTCTTATATGTTTGAAAAGGATTAATGGCGGCCAAACTTTTACAAGTTGAGATTATTGTAGGAAATTTTTAAAGTTGGCATTATTATCGACCAACTGGTGAAACTTAGGATTAATAACCCTTGATTAAATATAAGATACACCTTTTCTGCATTAATAACTTTCATATTTAGATTAGTTATGGTGTGGGCCGTGTTAAAGGTAACCCTAGGCCGGGTTTTTTGGATTTGGATCCCTGACAGTGACACCTGACCTACGAACCAAGGGGATAATCAGCCCCCACTCTCCTTGCTAGAGGTGCACAAAATAACCGGTTAATTAACCGTAACCGGTTATTAACCGAAACCGTAACCGGTTAATAACCGATTTAGGAATAACCGGTCCAGCCGGTTATTTAACCGTAGGTTAGTAACCGGTTACAAGTTTTTAGTATAATAACCGGTTATTAACCGGTTTTTTTAAACCGGTTTTTTAACCGATAGACTGGTTAACCGAAAAAATAACCGAAAAATTCAAAAAAAAGGCAAAAAAACCGGTTTTTAACCGAAAATAACCGGTTAAATAACCGAACCGGTTAAAGTAATTAACCGGACCAGTTAAAAAAATAACCGGTTAAAGTAATAACCGGTTAAAGCATTAACCGGTTAAAGTCAAAAAGTCAAATTAACCGGTATAACCGGTTAACCGATCCGGTTATTAAAATTAACCGGTTTGTGCACCTCTACTCCTTGCCTTGTTGCTTTTTTGGTACCTGGTTTTAGGCAATTTTGAGTAAAATGAGGCACATATTCCCCATAGACTCTACTTTGCCTCTTTTTAGGAAAAAAAAACATTTTAAAATATAATAACTTTTTTAGAACGGTGAATTTCATTAGACCAAGTATAATGGGAGAGGAAGATTTTACGTCATCTGGCGGTCCAGTCAGCATGTGGGTATTATGGGGTATTATGTTAAAAGGGGTGTAGTGAGGTTTGAAATCTTGTGGGGCATTATATTCTAATAGAATTAAATAAAAAATATAAATAAAAACCATAAAAAAATGCTATTGGCCAAAGATAAAGTTCCAGGCATTAAAAAAGACGCTTCAACCATTTTTTTCAAAAAAAAAAAGCCCCTGGGGGCTGTTACCGGACGTTTTTGGGCCTTTTTTGGGAAAAAAACGCCAAAAAACCTCCCCACTACTTAACTAAAAAACAGACTAGTAAAAAACTAGCGAAACAACGGAAAAAAGGTAATTACAAAGGGCAAGTACTCCAATCCAATCAAACTAGAACCATGCATTTCGCTCTATTCTTAAACCAATAAAAGCTTAGCGACTTGTGTCCTCAAAAACGGAGTGAATGATTCTTCTTGCCAATGAAAACATTAATTCGTTTTTCATATTCCAAATGCACCATGCCAGTAAGTCTTTCCATTTTTCTTTGGTTCAAGACAACAGTCTTTTAAATTTATTAGTTCTAATTTAAATTTATCTATATACCAATAAGATTACACCTGTGTTACGCGACGTGAATTCAATCGATATAGTTACGTTTTGTTATGACATCGACACTCGGGTAACAATCGAAAGAAAATAAAGTGATGATTTCTAAAAGGATATCCACATGTTTTTTACATCGATCAAAAACCATAAAAACAAATAACGATACCGGTTCTGATAACACCGATACTAGTATCGATGTTGTTTGGTCGATATCGGTTTAGTTCGTCACCGGTACCGTCACTAACTGTGTCTTAGATACAAAAATAATAACCGATTATGAATTCAATGTCGTTTTCATTTAAAATCAGTTATATTTGAGTCGTTCAATTTAAATAAAACTTTTATCAAAATTTAGATAAATATAAGCACATTCCAACGGTGTATTCGTAATTCTTTAATGCGTTATAATAAAAAGCGTAAACAACGTTATATGTATAGGATCTGGTTTATCAAGGAACTTATCTGAGGTGTGAAAACTTGATAAGAACTCATGTGGAAATCCTACTTTTTTTAATGGCAACGCTTGCTTCTACTATATTACTCCAATAATTCTAAATTAATCTCTCTTGTCTAGGTTTGAACCTGAGACATCGCCTCTAAAAGATGTAAGTTTCCACCAAGTGGTGCGAGTTTTTCACCCAAATTTTGCACAAACGTAGATAGGGGTGTGCAATAACTGAAACCGAACCGAAAACCGACAAAACCGAACCGAAATTAACCGAAACCGAATTAACTGAAAGTCGGTTAACAGATATTTTTTTACCATCGGTTAACCAAAATTTACCGAACCGAACCGAATCATTTATTTTATTTATATATTTCTAGCTTTTATACCTCTATTTCATGTATTTAATGTTTTATACTTTCATTTCATGTAATGATACCTCTATTTCATTTATTTATCCTTTCATTTCATTTATTTATACCCTCATTTCATTTATCTATACCTTCATTTTATGTATATAAACATCTATTCATGCATTTATACCTCCATTTCATTTATTTATACATCCATTTCATGTATTTATACATTTATTTCATGTATTTATACCTCCATTACATGTTTTTCTAAGCAAAAAATTTAGCCCTTGTTTGAATTGGTTATTAACCGAAAACTAACCGAACCAAACCGAAAACCGACAAATTAACCGAATTAACCGAACCGATTAACCGATGACTTTCGTTACGGTTACGGATAATGCTAATAACCGAACCGAACCGTGCACACCTCTAAACGTAGATGAACATATAACTAATACTTTTGTAAAAAAGGAATAATATATTTTAATAATCCTAACTATTAGTCATTGGGCGACAACGGTCCCAACTTAAAAAATAACCAGTGACGGTCCCACATTTTCATATATTATAAACCAATGGACCTTTACTAAACCGAAAAGATAAGGGGACAAAAAGAAATTAAGGTTCTGTTAGTAAAGATCCATTAGTTTACAATATGTGAAAATATGGGACCACCACTAATTAGTTTTGAAGTTGGGACCGTTGCCGGCCAACAGCTAATAGTTTGGATTATTAAAATCCATTATTCCTAAAAAAAATTGCCAACCGACATTTATTCGTCATTTACATTTCTATAAAAATACATTTACAAAAGCACATGATGCCACCATTTTGGGCGGGTTACACTTATGTAATTTTGTTTTACACTAATGTAAATTTACGCATACGATTTTTTTCAAAAAAAAAGTACAAGTTTTAAAAAAAAAACTTTTGTTAAGAAGTTCTCACGGTTCTCGAATGATGACTTGGGTATTTTTTTTACCGCTCGACGTTTTCAAAGGCAATTTTTTGTCAAGGGATAGTAGCTTAATTTTTTTTTTGAAAAAGATACTTGAGGAAGCGGAAGTGGAAGACACGAAAACGTTGTCGGGCATTCCTAAAAAATCGTCAAACTTGTTCGCATACAAGGTAACAAAAACCTTATGAATGATTATTTTGTTAATAAACCAAAATATCATCATGAAACATTCCCCTACCGATTCCTTATGTCAGAACGGTTGTTTTTAAAAATTGTTGGTGATGTGGAAGCATAATATCCTTGGTCTTGAGAGTGATATGACGGAAAAGCAACGAGTATTTACAAATGTCCAAATGAATTTCGCGGGAATGCGTACAATTTTTTGTAACACCATGAATCAATTGTACATTGATGAGTTCTTGCGTAGGCCGACAAGCAACGACGTAGCGATTTTGTACCAAAATCACGAAGAAAAACACCACATTCCTGGGATGTTAGGTGGCATCAATTGTACGCATCCTGTTTGGAGGATGTGTCACAAAGAGTCATGAGGTCAATATATGAGAGGTGATCACGACTACCCAATGGTCATGGTCCAAGCCGTTGCGTCACAAGATTTATGGTTTTGGCATGCGTAGGTCCGCCCGATTCACTCAACGACATCAAGGTTCTTTAACAATCTCCAATATATTTCGCTGAACGGAATGAAACCGCACCTAAGTGTCCATTTCAAGTGAATGGACATACATACAAATGTGTATTCTATCTAACCTACGGGATCTACTCTATTTGGTCAATGTTTGTGAAAACGTTTCCATATCTCGTCGATCCGAATGAAAAAAGGTTCAAGAAATTGCAAGAAGGGGCAAGAAAAGAAGTGGTGTGTGCTTTTGGTGCGCTAAAAGGAAAATGGGGCATAGTTAAGAGACTCATACGTGCTATGATTGTAGAAAAGATTATTAGGGTGACAAATATGATCAAAGTCTTGAAAAATGGGTATGCATGTGTCCTCCAAGATCATATTATACAAGATAATGCACACATACATTATTATTTTTTTCTTTTCAAGTATATGTGATGGTTGGACAATGATAGTCCATCGTTTCTTTAACACTTGAATATCCGTTCAATATCTTTTCTTCTCGACTCGTGTATTTTCTTGTAATACAAGCGTGATGTGTTGTTAATTAGACATGCATTTTATGCACATTTAGCGGGTTTATATTGCAAATCAGATAAGGTTATTGTAACACCCGTCTAATTAACTTTGAATTTGATAATAATTCACACCATTTTAGATAAAAGATGTCTAATTAACATAGATTCCAAAAGCAAAGTTCATAAGTAACAAAAACCTTAGTCAACTAACGACTAAGTTAAACCATTCAAAAGTTGTTTAACAAATTGTTTACATCCCATAAACATAGTTTATTAAAGGTTAAAATATTGCGGAAGCTTGTAAATTGTGTTCGATTCTTCAAAAACTAGCTCGATCATCTTCCGGTTAGTTTCCAACATCACCTAAGATCAAAACCACAACAAGTGTTAGTTTTGATAAAGTTAAAATGGATACAAACAAGTTCCAAGAGACAAACAATCAAAAAATAAATTTTTCCTGGTTCATGGGGGCGCCGCGTGACGCCAAGGGCCTAGGCGTCACGCCTAGCCCTGATTTTCCCAGAATGTTCATTTCTCTGATGCTGTACATTCCCAGCTCAAAGTTTAATCAAGTCCCAACTTAAAATGGCCATAACTTATGATTCGTAAGTCCGTTTTTAGTGATTCTTTTTCCTATACGTCTGTAATTTCATTACCAACATGCCTATTACGATAGTCATGCCAAAACTTCAACTTACGGACAGAAAGTCTATATGTCGTTATGCATTTATTCGACCCATTTCTTCTTGACACAAATTACTACCATTTAACTAGTAACTTATGATACTTTATACCCAATATCCCGGGCTTATCATCACTTGCATTTCTTTACCAATCTCATGGCTTAATGCTCTTGTGATTGCCATCTCCATTTTGACTCTCTAAAACACTAAAACAACAACTTGCACAATTAATCGACCCGTTTGGCTCATCTTATGGAATTCCCCTATATGATGACTACCAAACGATCTCGTGTCACTCTTAGACTATTAATTCAAGTAACGATCATGGTCGCTACAATCGACACCATATTTATCCTAAAATAAGACTTCGCAAAATTTAACAACAATTCATTGAATGTAACGGGTTAAGTTACATACTTGCATAACTAAATAACATTATCAATCAACAATTCTAATTAACTATTTTGACCCGTTTGTTTGTTGAGTGAACTTCGTCACTTCTATGATATACCAACTCGAAATTGACACTACATTCCCATTAACTTTTCTAAGACTATTGTTTATGCACAATGTAACGACACCGAAGTTACGTACCTTTAAAGCACACCTTTCAAGCGTGTATCACCTCCGGCTTGTCCGCTTGACGTTCCGGATTCTTTGCCTAAAGAGTTCAATTCACAATAAGTTTAGAACTCTTTCACAAGCTTTAAGGCATAATTCTCTACAATGATCAAATCTGCGTTTTTACTCAACTTTTAACATTTTAACCCTCATTTAGGCGTTTTATCAACCACCTAGCGGGTCAGATTTCTACATGATCTAAACCAAGCTCATGACTTGAGTTTATCCCCCTAATTAACTTCAATTAGACTATATACACATATTTTAACATCATCATATCAGAAATCACTTTCTATGACCCGTATTACACTAGAATAATCATTCTAAACCCTAGTGTTTACTAGTTTCCCACAAAACCCATGAATCACCTTCAATGTGTTCATGAGATTTTCAGGAATTAGCCATGATTTCGCATGTTATTGTCTAGGTTTTACTCCTAGACACTATATCAACCCTATTCTACCCAAATAGCAAACATGCAACATAAATTTTCAGATTTCCCAATTTCATGAGAATTTCAAACAGAGAATTAACACCAAATTTTACATACCTTGTAACCCCTTGTGATGAGGATCACTAATCTATGCTCGATTTTCGATTCGGGACCGATTTTGGCCTTCAATTTGTGAGATTTAACTGAGCTAGGGTTCTTGGGGAGCCTGGGGTTCGCCCCCTCCTTCTGGTCGATATCAGCAACACACAAACAAGTGTGTTTTGATTTTAATTTTCTTGTTTTATTAATATTAGTTTTCACTTTAACACTTTTGGTCCCTCAATTTTCACTCTTTATTTATTTTCACTTCTAAACTACTCACAACTCATTCTCTAACTAGGTTAGCATTATTCCTAGTTAGTTCATAATTCTTATTTATTCGCAATGTTATTGTAATATAAGAATTTGTATTTTCGGGATGTTACAGTTATGGTACTTATTCGTTAATTTTGTGAATTTACAGGGTTAGATAGTGTTCACGAAGAGTTTGGATGAAATCCTAGAGAAACAAGGCAAAACTAAGTAAAACAGTGTGACAAGGAATAATCTAGATTTCGAATGGGCCTATCTTGAGCTAGAAAATGAGTTACGTATGATTGTGATATTTTAGTAAAGCTGGTTATTTTGATCTTGTGATGTGTATGATTACTCGATATTGTTGGTTTTAGATCTGATTTTTGTGGTCTTGTTGAACTTCTTATGAAGTTTTGCATGCTAGATTCAACATGTATTATCTTTAGGTTATAAAAGTACACTTATATTCTAAGGCTTGAAACCTTAACCGGTAATAGACAAATTTGTGATATAACTGGTAAAATTTGTGAGCTACCTAGGGAAAGGATCTAAATAAAAGGATTTAGAAATTAGTTAGAGTTTTCTATATGGTTGATTTTGATTATGTTGTAAGTCGCAATGTTCGTTAATCAATCTTGAACCCAACCTATAAACCCTAAATCACAAATTATGATAACAAAAACTTGCTTTACAAGATTAGGTTTTGGTGTGTGTCTGTAACATTGATTCTCTGATTTTCTGGGATTAACCCTAGCGAGCTATAATCCATTTTAGCACTTCACATGCTACTTTAACTAAACTCTTCTAATCGAACATGATAAAGCTTATAACATAACGAGCTACTATCAAGCTATCATTTCTTCATGGAACGTTCTCGACTTACCATATAAAGGGAGCACAATTGGAAGATGAGTTATGTATTGGACATACATTCTGCTCGACTCCATATTAGACTTTGCCTCCATGGAGATCTGATAGATATACCCCATCGATAACCTCTCACATTCCTCAATATTACCTTGTTTTTTAACATATTTTTCACACCTAGCTAATTAATGTACTGCTTAAACCACACATCACTTTTCATTACCATGTCATAAACTTTCCATAAGACAGCCCATATATACCTCCAATCCAACTTTCGTACATTTCTAATGACATGCACATTATTTTAAAGTGTTTTTAGCATTCACACATTGTTGTATAATGTCAAGTTGAGAAAGTATGCATGTTATTCGAACCTAACAATATATGTTTCAAAAGTGACAGCAAACGATGCTTCGTTTTGCGACATGTTTTCGTGATGAATGAAGATTTGGGGGGGGGGGTATATAAAAAAAACGATCGTTTTACTAGAGGTTTATTCCTTGTCAAAATAGATCGTACAATCACCTAGTAAAGTAATTTATTTATTTAGGTCTTCTTCACCAACAACTTCCTCTTTTAGGAAAACAAGTTTGATATGTGACAGATTGTGGTGTAAAAACTTGCTTGATTCAGTTTTATTGGACAAAATAGTTTGATATGTGAGCAAAATTACCCACATGCATGATTATAAAGTTAGGTATCCTATGGATCAGTGGCGAAGCTTGAGATTTCCGACCGGGGGATCGAAGAAGTATATACCAAAAATTTCTATAAAACCGGGGGGTCAAAAACGTATATACCCAAAAATTTCTATACGAAAACTACATACTCTCCAATACTGAGTGAAAAGTTCGGGTGGTCGGTCACCCCCTCCCGCCTCCACAAAGCTACGCCCTTGCCTATGGTTATACCTGCGTGAAATTTTTTATTTACATAGCTATACATGTTAATATGTTATACATTTTGTGATATTCTCTAAAAGTTTTGATGTGTCACTTTTAATTTTTATTAACGATAGAAAAAATTACATAAGAATGGCAGGTAAATGGACAACAATGTACGCCGCAACCCCTAGAGATACATAAACATAATGTCATGCGTGCGACGGTGCGAGTTGTATTGTTCGTTAAATGGTTATCATAGATGTGAGAGCAAGTATTTAGATAGGAAGGTGAGTAGTATACTATGAAAATTGATTATCACACTTTAATGTATAATATAAATTAACTATACATAATAATGTTATGACCTCGAGATCTATGGACGTAGTTTTTAAAAAAATTAGTTTTGCTATTCAAAAAGGGGTAGCGGCGCAGCTTGTTGCACGTTTACCAACTATCATGTAAATTCATTAGTTTCATAGTTTAATATAAAACTAGGTAGGTTCCCGGCGCTTCACGGCGGGTGCCACTATCGTACTAAACCAAATTAAAACCGATTAAACAATATATCGGTACAATACTGACATTCGTTATAGCAATCGAAAGGCAAAACCCAAAAATAAAGTCATTATATGCCCAAAAGGATATCAATGCATATTTAACATAAATCGAAAAGCATAAAAACGAATATCAGTAATGTCTTCCGAAATGAATATCAATTCATTCCATTCCGATGGTACCGAGACCGGTACTGATATTGTTCGGTTGGAATTGACGTAGTACCAATACTCGATATAGTTTATGATATTTAAAAAAAACCATACTACCATCGAAGTTCTTCGCACGGTATCAGTTCAATTTGTCACAGTAAAGAACATACGGTATAAGTTTGGTTCGTCAAGGTACAAGTATGGTATTCATACTCGCTATAGTTTATAATATAAAAAGATATTGTATACCGCTATCCAAGTTTCGCATGGTATCTGTTCGGTTGATCATGGTAAAGAACAAGTAAAGATCAATTATATTGATCCATTTGATTTTGAACAAAACTTTTAGTGGAACAAAGACAAAAATAAATATGTCGCATATGTTCAGAACTTTATAAAGTATTACACTATATTATTAGAATAATGAAAAAAGTAATGTCGATTTATACATAAAAAACTAAATGTGAGTTAGGTTTGATAACATGTACGTTTGTGCTTCGATTACTTAAGCTTTACCACTCACAACTTAGTTTCGGGAAAAAAATGTATCAATACAGAGAAAAATTTAGACACATCGAAACAATATACTCAAAATTATATAAAATATCGTATCTTAATAATTATAAAAGGAAAAAAAAATGCAAAATCAATTAAATTTAAAATATACTAATAAAATAATTAAATATTAAAAACAAACAATATTAAAATATTTTTAAAACACTATTCATGGTGACTTTCAATTAAAAATATAATATAATATAATATATTAATAAAATAATTAAATATTAAAAACAAACAATATTAAAATAATTTTAAAACACTATTCATGGTGACTTTATATTAATATTAATATATATATATATATATATATATAATATAATTGTTAGGATTTAAAAATTATATTTATTGATCATCTATTCATCTTCAGAAAAAAAAAAAAAAAACATTTAAACTACTACATTTATAAGATGTTGACGTCAGCATTTAATAGTTCCTCCCCTCAATTGGGCAAAAAGGGCGGTAGGGTCCATTGGCCCAACAAAATTACGATTTTGTCCTGATTTAAATTTACGCTTTTGCCATCAGTTTAAATTTATGTTTTCGCCCCCGCTTAAAAATAAATTTACGCTTTTGCTCCCAGCTAAATATTTCGATTTTGCCCTCGGTTAAAAAATTACGATTTTACCCGTTTTAATTTACAGTTTCGCCATTAGTTTTTTTCCCTTAAAAATACGATTTTGCCATCAGGTCTAAGTTATGTTTTTGCCCCCACTTAAAAATAAATTTACGCTTTTGCTCCCGGCTAAAAATTCTAATTTTGCCCTCGGTTTAAATTTACGATTTTGCCCCGTATAAATTTATAGTTTTGCCGTTAGTTTTTTTTCTCACAGCCAGGTTACGATTTTGCCCTCAACTTAACTTTACATTTTCCCCATCGTTTTTGTTTGTTTTCCTGGTGACATTACAATTTTGCCCCCAGTGTAAAACTACAGTCGTGCCGCCAACTTCCTGGCACTCCCCCGTTGGTCCATTTAGTTTACGATTTATCCATGAATTAAATTTATGATTTGGCCCTCAGTTAAAAATTACGTTTTTCCCATCGTTTTAGTTTTTTTTACTAAAACTATACAGGTTTTTTGTTTTAATTGGTTTACTACGGTCTTATCATCGTTTTTGTTTTTTTTTCCCTAGCAAAATTATAGTAATGTTTTTTTAATTGGTTGAGAATTATTTGGCCATCGCCCCGCAACGCGGGCTGGGCATCTACTAGTTATACACATAACACATTCCCACAACGAACACCATGATAAATAATTTGAATTGTATATAAATCAGCTAATAAGTCAACGAATATATTTTTAGAATTTGTCAAAACCGGTCTGATTGATTGGTTAGCCTAATATTTTTTTAATCCTTTTAAGAATTTTATAAATAAACATATATATCAAATATAGATATAAAAATGCTATCAAGTAATCAATCCTAATTTTTTTGAATATGATGTTGCAACAGTTACTTGTGTTATGGGATATTCTGTGATCCCAAATATTTTCCATGTCATGAGAAGAATAACATTTTATTCTTGTTTAATAGGGAATATTAATGTGTTGTTAGCACAAAAGTGATGAGTGCAATTATATATATCAAGATAGAAAAAGCCAAAGAGAGGGTACTGCTACTAACCCAATGAACCTTTTTTTAATGGCTAACGAATCCTTCAAATAGGCTATCGGAGAAATTCATCACATCGGCATACACTCGCCTTCGAACCGGGGAAAACCCTCACCTAGGGCCGAAGCCCGTGAACACTCGCCCAAAGGTGCGACAATGCGGTGAGGTAAAACCCGCTCAGTTCAAGGATCGAACTAGCGATCTCCACCTATTAGCCTAGTCTCCCATCATCACCAGTTGCCGCAGGAATCGAACTTGGGTCCCTTAAAACACAAAGACTCTCCTTTACCACTCCACCACCACCTCATTAGCTCCAATGAACCTTATTGAATGACCATCAGAGCAATGACGTATCATACCCTTTAAACTCTTCGAATCCACCAAAGACAACAATTCTCGAACGTAGAACGTTTTCATGAAGTAAACTACCCAAATCTTAACCTAGAATTAGTCGTGGTAGTTTTTGCGTTTCAGTTATGGAGACGGCCTGCATGGAGGGATGTGTGATATATTCACTAACTAAAACGGCTCGTGTTTATCTTCATAGACTTTATAGCGGTTAAATAAAGTCCTTGGATATCCAGTTTGGATATAGGATGATATCTCTATGGAATTTGTAGCATGTTCACCTAAAACTTTCAAGAAGAATGATGGATTAGGGTTATGTCAAAATGACTTACAAAATCGGCACACTACCTACCTATTCATCAGGGGTATTTTGTCGGTAACTACGGTTTAGAAGGGTTTCTATGCTATTTGTATGAGAGCCTAAATGCATAAGTCAAACATTGGAAAATATGCTTAGAGTATGCGCACTTGAGTGGATAGGAAACTAAGATGAAATGTATGAGCATGCGCACTCAAACTTTAGAACTATACGTTAGAACTTGTATATGCCTGAACGTGTAGCGCATCGATATGTTGGGATGGTGTCGAGAACAATGTGATTGAAGGACCGAAACTAGTCCAAATCACGATTGATAAAGTCACCCTTGCCCATTAAAGGTTGAAGGAACTTAAGACAACAAAGTATCATCCCTTTTCAACCATACGTATCCGGACATCAGCCCATTGTCTTTCATTTGGCCCACTAATAGCCTATGAATAATTGTTTAGCCCACAGTATCATTGTTTTAGGCCCAAAACTTGTTAATCATATTATTGTTTAAGCATAACTAGTTAACTAAACTAAGCATACCTTAGTTTGGAAGCTTTAATATGTTTATAAACAGGGGCGGATCTACGGGTATCCCAGGGGTAGCCCGAGATACCCCTCAACTTTTTTGAAGAAGTGCATTTTTTTTCATCTCTGTTTTATGTATTGTATACCCTTGTTAGGATACTCTGAGCACATGAACCACATAAGAGCATTAGAAGTGAAAGATAAGAGATCAGATCATGAAGATGGATATGTCATTGTAGGTTTTTTTCTTTTCCAGAAGAGAAGCTCTGGTTAACAAGAATGAAGAAGATGACAGTACTTCTTTATTTTATTATATTTGTCTTGCGAAAAAATTAAAAAGATAGTACAATTTACTGACAACATATTGCTACAGTCAAAAGCATATTTATATATTTTATATGATTTGTTTATGGTTTCTTAATATATTTATTTTATAATGAATTTTTGTGTTAGCTTTACATAGTAATAAACTAATTAAGTTTTTATTGATTACTCCACTGTATATTATTTATAGGTTATAATTTTATTTTTTTTAATGTTTATTATTTAATATTGTTTATTTGATTTTTTCCAATATACAAATCTTAGAAATTCCTTTTTATCAATATGTATTTTTAAAATAAAGTTTTAGTAAAACTCTAACCAAACATTAAAGCTTCATTAAATTTGTTAAATACCAATAACATAATAACAACAAAAAAGGTAGACATAAAGGTGAATTCTCAGAAAATGAAATTACCATTGAATACATTAACATAACTATTAGCGCATATATTGTATATATGCATATATTGTATATTTTGTATCGCATATCTTTGATATCTGAAGAAACACGTAACTAATTTTAGGGATTGATTAGTTTGGTTTATGTTCCTATCATAGTGGTTAATCTTCTTATGGCTTTCTGAGCTCCGTAATGATCCGTTAATCCTGCAAAACAGAACACCGTTACTCGTTAAGAGGGGAATATGGGGGTTTCCCTCTTAACCGGGCTCCGGCGTGAGAATAAGCGACTGTTTTGAGGAGATAAGTATGTATTAAGAGTGAGAATAGAGGGAGTAGAATGTTTAACCTGTGAACTGAGGTCTCTATTTATAGCCGGAGAGGTGTAAGAGGATGTGGGCTGATGGGCCTTGGGACGGAAGGCGACAACATAGGGGATATGCTCCTTGTCTCACTGGTGTCGACCGTTAGTGGCTTCTAGAAGTTCTCCGGTGCTGGCGCACCGTGATTGGAGCCACGTGTCACCGTTGTAGGCATGGCCGTCCTTCTGCCATCAACAGGTAAGTGGAGATCGTGGGGCAGGTGTCTCTGCCCCGTGATTGGTGCCACATAGGCGTCCTTAAGTACTCTCTGTCTCCTGCACGTCAGACGATCGTGGAGCACGATTGAGCAGAACCTGGAGGACGCGGATTGGCCCTTTTCCTCTGCCACTTGTACCTTGTGTTCCTTCTGAAGTAGCCCTGCGCCATAGACCTGCGCGATTCTTGCTGAGCACGTAACTAGCCCGCGCAGGGTGTGGGTGGTTGAAGACTCCTATTTAGAATGCTAAGTGTTGAATGTAGTGTTTTCTCTTGTTGAGACCTAGCGCTAGATCAATACATGGTGATGTAACGCGCGCGAGGTTGGCAGTAAACAAGTTGATGAATAAGGAGTATGGTCCTGCGCGCGACGTGAATGAGGTCTGCGCGGCCTTTTTGGGACCATACCCCTTCAAGTCCCCCCAGTCCAATGCTGCACCATGAGCGAGACAAGTGGTTGGAGCTCTGGACTTAGAAAAAGAAAAATGCTGAAAATGCTTGCTTTGTGTTGGGTAGGCGCGCGCGTGTAAATGTTTGACAGTTGCTACAGCGCGACTACTATGACTGGCTGTTGGTGATTCTTTGCTTCTCATTGTAAGCGCGCAGGTTCGTTGGGTAAGCATGAATACTGCGCGGCCTGAGTTACTTCTACCTGAAGCTTTTGGGAATTTTGGGCGGTAAAATCCTCAAATTTTGAAATCTGACAGGTTGGTAAGAAACGTCGTCGATGGCGACGTTTGAGTTGACCGCTGACACTGCCGTCATCAAGTTGTCTCTGACGGTTTGGTTTTCCGTCAGGAGAGTGAGGTCCACGCGCGCGTGGTAACCGTCGTTTCGGGATTTGCGATCGACGTGGCAGTCACTGATTGGGTACGTGGGCGGTGAATCCGGCACGTCTACTCATCGCATTAAATGCGATGAGTATAAATAACCGTGGAGATGAGAGAAGAGATCACATCTTCTTCCACTGTTGCTATCTTCTCTCTTTTTCTTCTTCAAAACTTCAAACTTCAGTAGCAGATCTTCAAGTTCTTCCTTGAATCTTCAAGTATTCTGCATATTCGAAACTTAATTATCCATGGCTGAAGAACATCGTCAGGAGGAAAACCCAGGTGAAGAAGGTCCTGTTCTGGTCCTTAAGTGGGACTTAGGTTTGTTCGAGCAGATCACACGAAGCTTCCGGTTAGTCTCCTTTAGTTTCTTGCTCTTTGTTGTTTCCTCTTTTTGACACTTAGTTTCTGCAGAGGCCAAAAAGAAGACCCCTGAGAATAAGGGTGTCGTGTTTAAAGATCCTCCAGAGCCGGCGTAGAAGAGGCCCAAGGTTACCATCAAACCCCTCAAGGCTGCTGTGGTAGAGGCCGAGAAGGAGAAGAAGAAAGCTGCTGAGAATGAGAAAGAGAAGAAGGTTGCTGAGAAGCCTGTTGGCAAGGCTGCTGAAAAGGAAAAGGAAAAAACTTCTGGGAAGCCTGCCGGTGATGCTCCGAAGGAGACCGGGACCGCTGCTGCCACTGCTCGTGATAAGGCACAGGGTCCGGAGGTTGTTCACATTACGGGGCTTGACCAGCCCCATCAAGACAAAAGTAAGGAACCTGAAGTTGATAAACCTACCCAAACTGCGCAACCTGATGCCCCCTTCATTCTACTAAGGTAACTTCTACTACTGCGGGATCAGGTTCATATGCTACGGGTGGCGCGAGCTCTGGTGGTGCTGGGGGATATATTCCACAGGTAATCGGCCCAAAGGATACCCTTGGTGATATTTACTATAAGTCTTACACCGAGGAGGCGCGTGGTAATGCTCCCCACCAAGCTCCCTGGGGTTTAAAACAGAAGGATGCCTTTCAGGAGTTTGGCCCGTGCCATGACTGGTTCTTGAACTCCTTCACTCCCGGTGAGGTTAACCGGCAGAGAGCGCGGACTCATGATGGGCTGTATCAAGCCTACGTGGTTAGAGAGGCCAATACTCGCGCCGCCAACCACCAAATTGTACGTGAGTGGCGCACCATGGTTAAGGAACGGGCTGATTGGGAGAAGTATCGTGAGCGCCTTGTGAGGCTGGTGAAGGAGTTTGAGAAGGCTCATGCTAAATTTGATGAGGAGAAAGCCAAGTTTGAGGCTGATAGGAAATCAGAGGAATGGGGGCGTGAGGGCCTTAGGGGCAAGCTTCGTGCTGCTGAGGATCTGCTGGCGAAAGAGAAGGCTGAATGGAAGAAGATATGTGAGAAAGACAATCAGTGCATGTATGCGGCTCGCGCGAAGATCACTGAGCTTGAGGGTAAGGTTGCCGAGCTGACCGGGAAGGTCGAAGATGTGCAGGCTGCTAAGGAGCATGCTGAGGTTTGTAAAGTGTTGACCCTTTCTTGTCCTTGTGCTTTTTGTTTGTAGAACTAAATCCTTTATCTTTTGCAGGCTGAGCTGAAAATGCAGTTATCTAGTAAGGACAAGGACTTGGTGGCCAAGGACGTCGAGATTGCGGAGTTAAAACGTCGCCTGCAAGAGCAGGTTGACAAAAGTGAGTCCTTGGAGATCGACCTCGAAGCCGAGAAAGGGAAAGTTGCTTCTGCCGAGGAGGCCAGGCAAAAGGCTGAGGAAGCGCGAGACGTTAGTATGGCGGCCCTCAATGTAGCGCAGAATAACTACTCCGAGGCTCAGGGCATCGTTGATACTCTTGCTGCTGAGGCTGAGTGGATGCGCGGCAGGGGAGTAGTTCTGGTATGATTTTCTTCTCAACTTAGGCTTTATTTATTAAAACCTAGTGTCTTATTTATTGTCTTTGCTGTAGATGGCCAACTCCATCCTGAATGCTGGAGAACTGGATGGAGCCGTTACTGCTCTCATAGACGCCTCACGCGCGGTTGGTCACCGTGGCGGTTATCTAGAGTGTGCGGAGCATGTAAAGGAGGTGTTTGGACAAGCGTTTGATACTAGCCATTGCTCAGTGACTGACCAGGCTGATGCTGAGTTAGCCCGCGCTGAAAAGGCTTATGACCATCTATCACTACCTGTGATGGATTTGGTTGCAGATGCGCTAAAGCACGATGATAGGTGTCAACGGCTAAAGACCATCCTTGATCCACCAGAGACTGTCGAGCTATCTGATGAAGAAGAGCCAACTGGTGATGACGATGGTGGAGACGATGGTGATGGTGATAAGCATGACGATGATGATGATGGTGGCGACGGTTATGAGTAGGTAGCATTGACAGGCTTTGTGCCTTGTAATTTTTATCTTTAGGTGTTAAATGTAACCCGTTGCGCGGTCGCGCTTGTTTTGGATTGAATTAATGATAGTTTGTTTTTATGTAACAATTGCGCAGTTACGCTTACTGAATATAATGTTTATGTTTACTCTGTCCAGTTACAATTATTGCACTGTTGTTAGAAACTTTGGTTAAGTTAGTGCGAATAAATGTAAGTGTGGCTCTTGTGTGAGTGTATCTGCCCGAACTCGCGCTATGCTCGCGGAGGACCTTGGAGGCAGAACTCAAGAGCTCGTAATTTACTGAAGTGTTTTCGTGCTAATCAAAAGTTTAACATGCATTTGTAACGGAGTCATTCTGATAAAAAAAACATAAGGCATATGCTTTCATTGATTAAGAAAGAGGCGCTTAGGCCAACATACATCGCACGCAAGTAACACAAAAGGCGTTTAGCCAACATAGGAAATTAAAAAAGGCGCGTGGCCAACATGAGTAGGTAGAGGCGCAAGGCCGAGAATGGTTACATATAGCACTTGCGCAGTTGTTGCGCGTTCCACGTGCGCGGGATGATATATCCATCCATGGTGCGCAGCTTGTATGCCCCTTTTCCTAGCACTTCGTGTATTAAGTATGGGCCTTCCCATTTGGGTGCTAGCTTTCCTGGGCGTTCAGCGTTTGAAGCTTCATTGTCTCTGAAGACATACTCTCCTGGAGTGAAGGTACAAATGCGCACTCTTGCATTGTAATACCTTTCTAGCTGCGTCTTGTACTTGGCTTCTTTAATTCGCGTAATTTCGCGCCTTTCTTCGAGTCAATCCAAGTCAAGACGACGCTCTGCCTCGTTATCGATTGTATTGACCGTTGTCAAGCGCGGTGAGGGCAGGCCAATCTCGGCTGGGATAACCGCCTCTGAGCCATATACTAGACTGAAAGGGGTTTCGCCAGTGCTCGTTTTCGGCATGGTTCGATGAGCCCACAGTATACTCGGGAGCTCATCTACCCAGCCTCTTCGCTTTGTGCCCAGTCGGGCCTTTATCCCATCGACGATACTTTTGTTTACACTTTCACCTTGGTCGTTGCCTTGGGGGTGCGCAACGGAAGAGAAAGTATGTTCGATCTTCATCTCTTTCATCCACTTTTGGAGGTTGTCAGACGTGAAGTTGGTGCCATTGTCGGTTACAATCTTGAGTGGCAGGCCAAACCTGCAAATGATGTGTTCCCAAATAAACTTGCGCACCATCATTGCAGTAGTTGAGGCAAGGGCTTTGGCCTCCACCCATTTTGTAAAGTAGTCGACGGCCACGATTATGAATTTGACAGCGCCAGGAGCTTCTGGGAAAGGTCCCACCATATCGATCCCCCACTGCTGAAAAGGCCAAGCAGTGGATACAGGGATAATATCATTTTTTGGGCGCAGGGTTTACGGGGAGTGCCTTTGACAAGAGTCGCATTTGCGCAACTCCTTTAGAGTGTCTACGTGCATCCCTGGCCAGTAGTATCCAACGTTCATTATTTTCGCAACGACTATGCGTGGCCCTGCATGTATGCCGCAAATTCCTTCGTGAATCTCCCTGATCAAGTAGTTTGTATCTTGGGGGTCTACGTAGCGCAAGAGTGGCCCCAAGAAGGATTTTATGTACAAGATACCGCCATTCAACTCATAATGCAAGGCCTTGTTCTGAATTTTCCTTGCCTCTGCTTTGCTCTCAGGGAGTATTCCTTCTTGAAAATACTGGATTATAGGGGTCATCCAAGATGGTTGCCCTATCTCTATCACATTCACTTGTCGTAGCAGAACCGACGGGTTTTTTAGTACTTCGATTCTTACATCTTTGGCGAGATGCTGAAAAGAAGTTGACGCGAGCTTGCTCAAGGCGTCTGCTGGTTTGTTCTCTGAGCGATTGATATGCACTACCTTGTAAGACTTGAATTTTTGAAGCAGCTCCTTTGCTTGATCTAGATATAAAGCCATAACTTTGCCCTTCGCGTCATATAGTCCGTTGATTTGACTGGCGATCAAGAGTGAATCAACATGCGCTTGCAGATTTTGAGCTCCCATTTTTATGGCAAGGCGTAAGCCTGCCAAGAATGCCTCATATTCCGCCTCGCTGTTGGTATTCTTGAAATCCAACTTGATGGCGTATGTAAATTCATGTTTCTCAGGGCTCACTAGGCGCAAACCAGCTCCTGCGCCATCCTCATTTGAGGCTCCATCAGTGTACAGCAACCATAACACATTGGACGTGTCTTTTACGGGAGTCTCAACAATCTCACAATCCTTGATTTTATCCACTGGGACTTCTGTGATGAAGTCCGCTAGAACTTGACCCTTGATAGTTGGGCGCGGCCTGTACAAGATGTTGTGGCCCCCCAGCTCGATCGCCCACTTTGCTAACTGCCCAGACGTCTCTGGTTTTTGCAATATTGTGCCGATGTGAAAGTTGGTGAGTACTGTGATCACGTGCCCTGTAAAGTATCTACACAGCCTTCTAGAGGCGTGTAGCAGCGCAAGTACCAACTTTTCCATTGTTGAATATCTCGTTTCTGGATCGGTAAGCACCCTACTCACGTAATATATTGGAGTTTGCACTCCATCTCTCTCCACCAATAATACCGACCCAACTGCCTTGTCCGAAGAGGACAAGTACAGGATGAGTGGTTCCTTTTCAAACGGCGCGGTCAGAGTAGGGAGCTTTATCAAACATTCTTTCATCTGCTGAAATGTGGTTTCTGCCTCTGGCGTCCATTTGAATTCTTGCTTTTTTACGCAGTTGCGTAGAGTGCTGATAAAAGGGTATGACTTTGCCGCATGGTTTGATAGAAATCGATTAAGCGCGGCTAGACGGCCGGCCAATCGTTGCATTTCTTTGATTGTTCGAGGTGACGGCATTCGCTCTATGGCTTGAACTTTTTCTGGGTTAACCTTAAAGCCGCCATTTGTGACCACGAAGCCTAAGAATTTGCCTTCTTCCATACCAAAGGAACATTTGGCTGGATTCAGTTTCATATTCACGCTTCTCAACGAGTTGAATGTTTTCTCAATATCCTTTAACATTTGGTCCTCCTCGGGACTTTTAATCACCAGATCATCAATGTACACCTCGATATGCTTCCCAATATCTTCGGCAAAGATTTTGTCCATCAGGCGCTGGTATGTTGCGCCAACGTTTTTGAGACCGAACGGCATCTTTGTGTAACAGAAGATTCCGAGGTCGCTTCGAAAAGTTGTCTTGTCTTCATCCTCCAGCTTCATCTGGACTTGATGATACCCCTTGTAACAATCTAGAAAACATTTCCATCTTTATGGCGCGGGAGAGTCTATCTTTTTGTCGATCTCAGGCAAAGAATAACAATCTTTAGGGCACGCCTTGTTGAGATCGGTATAATCAACACACATTCTCCATCCTCCGTTAGACTTCTCCACCATTACGGGGTTTGCAAGCCAACTCTGATAGCGTACCTCTCTTAAGATCCCTGCTTTTAACAGCTCACAGACTTGCTCATTCATTGCTTTGGTTTTATCCGCCCCTAAGCTGCGCCTTCTTTGTACTTTTGGTTCAACGGAGGGGTAAGTGTTAAGACAATGCTCGGTAACGTCGCGCGGGACACCGGTCATGTCTGCCGGAGTCCAGGTGAAAATGTCCATGTTCCTGAACAGAAGTTGTTTGAGATGCGTTCTGATGTTTGGTGAGATTGCGTGGCCTATCGTCACCGTTTGCTCTGGGTACTTTCGGTTTAAAACCCACTTCTCTGGTTCGGTTGTTGAAACCTTCGCTGCTTTGGTTGGGTGCGCATCCTCTGCTGACATTACTTCTTTCTTTGCATATATGATCGCCACACCCGTCTCAGTTGGGAACCCGATGGCTGAGTGGGGTGTGGAGGTTACCATGTTCAGCTCTCCTTGGGTTTCTCTCCCAATCAAAACATCATGCCTTGATTTGACAGGCATCACCATGAAGTTGACAATTGTTGTTCTTGAATGCTTCCCGTCAGACAGCGTGACGGGGAAGCTGATTTGGCCTAGTGGGAAGACCATTTCGTTTCAGAATCCTGACAGAGGGTAGTCGACTGGCTCAAGTATCGCTTTATCTTCATCGTCAAACTGATTAAAGCATTGCTCATAGATGATTTCCGCTGTACTTCCCGGATCAATGAATACGTATTCTGTTTCGTAATGCCCAATAATACCGGTAATGACGACGGGGCGCGTGGCGCGTGGACCCCCGCTTACTACTGGGAAGATGACATGTTGCTCTTGCCATGTCGGCTCGAAAGGTCGCTTGCCTTTATCTCTTGCGCTATATCTTGGTCCGTTGACCATGTGTGCTTCCAAGCGTCTAACCTTTTTCTCTCTTCCATCATCGTTGCGCTGAATCTGACGTGTCTCTTTGCGCACGTTCTTTACCAGATGGCTTAGCTTTCCACTTTTCAATGCTTTTTCGATTTCTTGCCTTAAGCTGATACAGTCATCTGTCAGATGACCCGTATCCTTGTGGAAGTCACAGTACAGGTTGGGGTCCTGCCCCTTCTTGTTCGTCATAGGCCTGGGGGCCTTAAAATCATGGTTCTCCGTCATGAGCACTTCTTTTGGTGTTTTTATGAGCGGAGTCCAGTGTTTTTCTCGATTCTCGCTCCTGACTGCCTTCCGATAACCAATGCGATCAATAGTGTCTTGCGCGTCTTCTCTGTATCGAGGTTGCTCATCATAACCGCTGGAATGGCTGGCTTTCCATCCAGGGTTTTTACCTTTGTTGCGCCTGTTGCTATCGCGCAAGCTTCCTTTGGAAAATCTATCATCAGTGTAAGAGTTCTTGTGACCGGCCAATGACTCTTCCGTTTGTGCGACTATCTTCGCAGCTTCCATGAGCTTATCCCATTCCTTGGGCATTCCATCTTTTCCTGTGATAGTCCTGATGAGGCTATCGCAGCGAATGGCTTTCTTGAAGTGAGCGCGCATGAGCTGTTCGCTTACACCACCGATTTCCAAACACTCTTTATTAAAGCGAGTGATGAAATCTTCTAAACCTTCGTTCTCTCTGCGCCAAATGTCCGTTACCTCAGCTGTGTCGCGCAGGTAACGTCTTTGTCGACTGAAGTGGTTTACAAACTGCGTTCTGAAGTCAACCCATGACTTGATCTTTCCTGGTGGGAGGCTGTCGAACCAGGCGCGAGCAGCCCCTGTGAAAGTTTGGATAAACAAATGGCACCACATAGGCATATTCCATCCTCTCATGCAACCGACGCTTGTGAATACTCTGACATGATCATCTGGGTCGGTTAAACCATTAAACTTCCCGACTGTTGGAGGCAATTTCTCTCTTGATAGCGGCGCTAGAGCAATCTTTGGGATGAACTTTGAATGTTCTGCAGCTTTAGCTGGTCGATATGCGAGGCGGAAGTCTCGCTCTGCCTCCTCGCTGTATCCAACGTGCTGCCTTGGTTTGTAATATTCATGGTTCCTCTGTAAACGATTGAAAACTGAAGACCCCTCATCATCTTGCCAAGTTGGGTCATTTGGGTCTGTGTCATCCCATTCATTGTTCAAGTTGCGCGGCCCGAGCCGGCTCTGAACTGGACCTCTTTGAACGTTTGACGGATCGTCATAATAGCTTCCTGTCTCTCCCCGTGTGTCGCGCGTGTCAAGCACGCTTGGTCTTCTCTGGGGAGGAGGCCTGTTGATTCTTCCATGGAGGTTTTGCTGTGGGGGTATCTGGCGCGCCCCCTGACTCGGACCCAAAGGTGTGACTAACGATGGTTCTGCTTGCAAAACCGCTTGCTGTGCGCTCAAAGACTGATACGCAACATTGATGGTAGCGATTTGCTTGGCGTACCAAGAGGCTGGAGTTTCGCCTTCAGGTAGCCCTAATGGCGCCGAAATGTTCTGAGGTGGAGGTGGATTTGAAGGTCCAGCACCATTGTTTCCTGGGGTTATCGTCTGAGTGATGCGAGTGATGCTCGCGCGGGGTCCGCAGTGTTGGTTACTTCGATTTCACCGATTTCTTCTACATGTTAAGTTTGGACGTTTTGATTGTCCTCCCCCAACACAGCATTAGTGTTTGTTCCAAAACCGAAATCAGGAATGACTCCTTGACCAGCCATGATCGAAGGAAAAACTTGGAAAACTCAGAAAAAGAAGATGAAAGTGATTTGCAAAAAACCGGTGGGCGCCAATGAAGAAACACGTAACTAATTTTAGGGATTGATTAGTTTGGTTTATGTTCCTATCATAATGGTTAATCTTCTTATGGCTTTCTGAGCTCCGTAATGTTCCGTTAATCCTGCAAAACAGAACACCGTTACTCGTTAAGAGAGGAATATGGGGGTTTCCCTCTTAACCGGGCTCCGGCGTAAGAATAAGCGACTGTTTTGAGGAGATAAGTATGTATTAAGAGTGAGAGTAGAGGGAGTAGAATGTTTAACCTGTGAACTGAGGTCTTTATTTATAGCCGGAGAGGTGTAAGAGGATGTGGGCTGATGGGCCTTGGGATGGAAGGCGACAACATAGGGGATATGCTCCTTGTCTCACCGGGCGGGGCGTTACAACCTATAGCATGTGCATTGTACCATAATTGTTAAGGTAGGCTTGATCGAAGTTAATGAGCATATAGTCATGAAGTGTTTACATTAGCATCACATGTATAACAAGAATCAAACATTTCATGTGTAATTTGGATAGAGTGTGAATAAATGTAGTTTAACGTGTTTGTGAATTTGAATAGGAATACAAGTTGCACCCCAAAGTGTTTAAAATGAAAATGGGATCATGTATACTCACATTGGTTGCGTTGCGATTTTTGTAATAACGCACGAGTAAAGATTGGAGAAATCCAAGAGAACGGACGAGAGAGGTTATCCTAGATATGGAGTAACACATAACGATCTCGTTAATATTTGTAGGTTAAATACAATTCCTAATGTTTAAGGTTTATAAATCGATTATTTATATAATATTTCTTTTTCTCATTATTTCCTTTAATGAATAAAGGAATGATAATTTGTTGGTTATTTATGTCTTTAGTGAAGGGTTCAAATGAGAAGAATTTTTTGTAAGGAAAAAAAAAGAAGTTTCAACCAATAAAAATGTTTCATTTTACTTCATTTAATATTTGCATTTAATTTTAATATAAGGGTATATTGGTAAACTTACAAAAATCATTAATTTGCATTCTTCCTCTTTAATAACTAACTAAATTAAATTTGTAACTCTTTTTCAAAATATATATTTTTTCCAAATTAAAAAAACCAATTTAATTTAATGTGTAGAATAAATTACTAGTTGTGTAGGATAAATTACGAGTTGTGTAGAATATATTTCGATGTGTGTATGATAAATTTCAACTGTGTAGAATAAAATTCTATAATGTGTAGGGTATATGTAAGAAAATTTTGATATGTGTAGGTTTTGTAGATTATATGTATGATAATTAATGATTAGTTAACTAATTAATTAAAGAGTTAAAAATTACTGATATGAGTTATAAATGAAATAGTATTCTACTAATATGCTCTTTCTTCTTTTTCTTCTCACATTAAATATCTTCTGAACCTTTCCCTATGTCTTTAGGTTGAAAGTGTTTTAATTATGATGGAAATAAATAAAAATATATATATATATACATATAAAAAAACAAACTGTTATTTATGAATTTGGATTTTTAAGGTCTAAAAAAGAAAACAGTATTGAAAACTTTTGATTTTTAGTACACTAGTTAATAGTTTCATCATCTTTATCAATTAATCAACAACAACAGCGACTTGTATGTGTATATATATATGCATTTTCTTCAACCTTCAGTTTATGAAAATAGAGAACAGTTTTAATAACAGTTTATTAAAAGGTAACAAAAGGACTTTGGTTCCCTAGCCACAGAGGCCGTGGAATTCCTAAACAGGGTCCAACGGGTTGTGAATAGTAATCTCTCAACCTTTAAGGGTCGTTTCGTCTTTAGTAGGATTGGTTTTGCAATTCAAAAGGGGGTTGCGGCGCAGCTTGTTGCCCGTTTACCTGCCATCTGTTTGTAATTTGTTACTTTGGGGCTTTATCATATCTACAACATGGATAGGCTGAGTTTATACATGACAGGAACAGAAAGGTGTACCGAACAGTTGACGTGTCGATTTCCGTCGTAAAACTCCGGCGAGCTTGGTTCCCCCACTGAATTCCGATGCTGGCGGGTTTCTCCGGCGAGTCTGGGCTCTCCGGAGAGACGTGCAAAGATATTCGAAAAAGTTAATACGAAAATATAATGAACCGATAAAGAGAATATACTGAACAAGGCTTGCGGGTTTTCAGTTTGTTTTCCGATCTCCGGTGCCTACTAATTTCTCCAGCGCGGTTCTCCAGTTATGCAGATGATACGCGAACGGGGAGTGGTTGTTTGTGTCGAAACAGAATGGGTGGTGTCGAGATATGTAGGGTGTCGGTATTTATAGCATTAGATTCAGTGGCGGATCTAGGATTCCGACTAAGCGGGAACGTTTTATTAATAAGCGGTAACGAAATCGAAAAAACGTCAAATTTTTCCAAAATTTACACTAAAAACATCAAAAATTTTCCAGCCAAGCGGTAGCGGAGGCTACCCCTTACATCAAGGTAGATCCGCCCCTGATTAGATTGACTCATAGAGTATGGAAATGATTTGGTGATTGATTGTATATTAACGGAAACCATATATTAGCTGTAATTACGAGAAATCAGCGAAGGAAAATGGAAATGACGACACGGTTATCGCTGGCGACTGTTTGGGCGGGAAACTTGATTAAGGAACGAGATTATCGCTTGATTATAATTTAAAAGATATGCTGTTCATTTCATGTGAAGACAATGGTGGAGCCGTTGTGTTGTTGTTTGAGGGTTGGAGAGACCCGGGTTCGAACCCCGGCTCCACCATATTTTTTTTTGAGTTTACAATTTTCATTATAAGTGGTTCCAAGTTTCATAAAATGCCACAACCAGTCCCTTAACTCTACCTAACTGAACTAACTTGACTAACCGTGGTTATTACTTAAACAAACTTAAAAACTCATGTTTAAAGTCTAAAAAAATCTAACTTGTTTATGTATATAAACTTTTAAATTAATTAAATTAATATATTGATATTTAACAATATAAATTACTAAATAAAAAATCTCGCATCTGTTATTTTAAATTCGTGAAAATTTTTCGAGTTTCAAAGATTAGGATCCAAAATTCAAAAACGGGTCGGATTTTGAGAAACTCTTTTGACGGATGTTACACCCGCGGCCACATAACCCCACTGCCGGCATCTTAGGGCCACATCCTGATTAAGCTCACACAGCTGCTGCATTCACTCCTACGGACATTCAACAGGCCCTCTACACTCTCGCTCTCAATCAACCTGACCCGCAAGGCATCATGGATACCGGCGCAACAGGCCACATGACCACCCCCCAAGGTAACATCTCTTCGTCTGTTTTTAATACTTGCACTAACATAATTATTACAGTCGGTAATGGCATGACCATTCCTGTTATCGGACAAGGCAACTTCACCCTACCCCCTCCTTACCCCCCACTTAAATTAAACAATGTCATGATTGCCCCACATCTTATTAAAAACCTTATTTATGTCCGAAAACTCACCACAGACAACTTACTTTCTATTGAATTTGACCCTTTCGGTTTTACTGTGAAGGACCTCAAGACCAAGGCTCCCATCCTACGATTCAATAGCTCGGGCGACATCTACCCGCTGACTGCTCCTCTTCCTTCCGTCTCCAACACCTCCACTGCTTTTGCTGCTACCTCTCAAGATCGTTGGCACCAACGACTCGGGCACCCGGGCGCTTCTTTATTGCATTCGTTATCTTTACCTATTTCATCTACTATTGATAAACATAATAAAACTTTATGTGAACCTTGTATTTTTGGCAAGAGCACTAAATTTCCCTTTTATGATTCCCCCAATACTACTTGTCTACCTTTTAATATTATTCACAGTGACCTATGGACCTCGCCAGTGCCTAGCACCGGGGGCCATCGATATTATATTTTGTTTCTAGATTATTTCACTAATTTTTTGTGGACATATCCAATTACAAACAAATCACATGTCTTCTCCATTTTTTCTCAATTTAACGCCCTAATAACCACCCAATTTGAAAAGAAAATAAAACAATTTCAATGTGACAACGGAAAGGAATACTCCAATTCTTCTTTCCAAACATTTTGCAAACAACACGGTATGCATTTCCGTTTTTCATGTCCCTATACCTCCTCCCAAAACGGCAAAGTCGAACGTAAAATACGAACCATTAATAACGTGATACGTTCTCTCCTTGCCCAATCCTCCCTTCCTCCTACTTTTTGGCACCACGCTCTTGAAACGGCCACCTACTTACTCAACATCATCCCCAACAAACACCATAAATTTCTCACCCCTACCAGTCGGCTCTACCACCATGACCCAACTTACGATCATCTTCGGGTGTTCGGTTGTCTGTGTTACCCTATACTTCCATCCACGACTATAAATAAACTCGCCAACCCATCAAAACCTAGTGTTTTCCTCGGCTACCCACCTAACCATCATGGTTACCGTTGCCTCGATCTTTCCACCAACACCTTCTACGTCTCCCGTCACGTACATTTTGAGGAGACGGTCTTTCCTTTCGCCTCCATCACGCCACCCGCCCCACGAGCTTACGACTTCCTGTCCGATGTTTTTTCATCCGCTCCTATGGGATCGGGTTTCCTACCCCTCACCCACGGCCCAGCCCAATACCTCACCCACGACCCAGCCCACTACCTCTAACCCGCAATCGAACCCGGCTTCTCCCCTCACCAGCTCCACTGTTATTCCTCCATCTTCTCAAAACACCGCCGCCCAGCCACCTCACACCTCCACCAACTCGGCCAACCTACCTCCGTCCAATCCCTCGTCCATTATTCCCACCCGGACCATGCGCACACGCACACGCGCAATGGACGGTTTAGTTAAACCTAAACATCCGTTCAACCTTCACACTTCTACCATCGTCCCTATACCCAAAAATCCACAAGTTGCTTTGTCTGTACCCGAGTGGTTCAATGCCATGTCTGACGAGTTTAGTGTACTTATTAAGAATGAGACCTGGGAGTTAGTTCCTCGGACACCCGACATGAATATCATACGCAGCATGTGGCTCTTTAAGCATAAATTCAGGTGTGATGGGAGTTTGGAACGGTACAAGGCTCGACTGGTTTGTGACGGTCGGAGTCAACAGGTTGGTAATGATTGTGGTGAAACATTCAGCCCGGTTGTGAAACCCGCTACTATTCGGTTGGTTCTCTCTCTGGCTCTCTCTCAAGCTTGGCCAATTCATCAGCTAGACGTCACAAACGCCTTTCTTCACGGCAACCTGGCAGAAACGGTCTATATGTATCAACCCATGGGGTTTCGCAGTCGAGATTTTCCAGATTATGTCTGCCATTTGCGCATGTCTCTATACGGTCTCAAGCCGGCACCTCCATCCTGGTACCAGCGCTTTACTGACTTTGTCTTGTTGCAGGGGTTCACACAGAGTAAATTAGATCACTCCCTATTTATTTATCGGCATGGTCGAGACACTGCATATTTCCTTATTTATGTCGACGATATTATCTTGACCACCTCGTCGGACGATCTTCGAAGACGTCTAATGTCTGCTCTCGCTGGCGAATTTGCTATGAAGGATCTTGGTCCTCTCACTTACTTTTTGGGCATCTCGGTTACATGGTGTGGCAATACCATGTTCCTTTCTCAGCAGGCTTACACTCGAGACATTATACATCGTGCCGCTATGGATTCTTGTAAGCCAGTCGCGACCCCTGTCGACACCAATCCGAAGCTCAGCAGTGCCTCTTCCACTACGTTTGCTGACTCCACTACTTATCGTAGTCTTGCTAGTGCTCTTCAGTATCTTACTTTCACTAGACCGGACATCTCCTATGCTGTTCAGCAGATTTGCATGCACATGCACTCACTTACTGAAGATCACTGGAATGCACTTAAACGTATCATTCGTTATTTACAGGGCACCTCGGAGTACGGACTTCTTCCAAGTCCTGCTCCTAACTTATCTCTTCTTGCGTATACCGATGCTGATTGGGCTGGATGTCCTGACACTCGTTGCTCCACTTCTGGATACTGCGTTTATTTGGGTGACAACCTCCTTTCATGGTCTTCTAAGCGGCAAGCCACAGTTTCTAGATCTAGTGCTGAAGCTGAATACAGGGGCGTAGCTAATGTTGTTGCGGAAATTTGTTGGCTCCGAAATCAGCTGCTTGAACTTCATCGCCCATTGTCTCGTGCCACTTTGGTATACTGCGACAATGTTATTGCTATTTATATGTCTGGTAACCCCGTCCAACATCAGCGAACGAAACATATTTGTAACACCCCAAAAATGGATTTGGTAATCAAACCCCGTTAATAGTAAAGACGAGTAATATACCGTTAGTGGTAAAATTAAACCGGTGAATATTAGGATTTAAATAATTAATCCTATATTAATAAAAAAGAAGAATAAACTCTTTGAGAAAACACGGTTTATTAGAAGCCCGAGTTAACGGGACTTAAAAAAATAAAACGGGTTATAATTCCCTACACCCATCAAGTTAACTAGGAATAGTTAACCTAGTTAGTATTGGGTGACTAAATGAAAAGCTATGAGATATAGCTTCTTTTATAATAAATGAAACAAGAAGGACTAATATAGCCAAGAAGGGAAACTTGTTTTATTAAAATTAAAAATAAAACACAACACACACACACACTCAGTGTGAGTGTGTGTGTGTGTGTGCGTGGATCGACCAGAGGACAGGGGAAAAAGAAGCAAACCCTAACTCTCACAAATCTCTCAAATTGAAGGTCCAAATCAAGTCTAAATCAAAATCCGAGTACGAATTAGTGATCTCCACTGAAAAAGGAGTCACGAGGTATGTAAATTTCATGTGAAATCTCTAGTTGAATTTATGAGCAAACCTAGAGAATTCGAATTAGATGATTGCATGTTTGTTATATGATGAGATAGGAACATTGTAGTGTCTAGGAGTAAATCCTAGACAAGTATATGATGAAGTTAGGCCTAATTCTTGTGAATTCATGATCACCATTGAAGGTGATAAGTGGGTTTTTGTATGAACATGTTAAACACTAGAAATTGATAGTTGTTCTAGTGTAATTTGAATTTTCGTAAGTAAATTCTGATGTTGTAGATGCGAAAAATTGATATGAACATGTTAATTGATGTTAAAACGTGGTTAAAACAATAACCATAACTAGATAAAAGAAGAATATAAATTATGCACATTAGGTGTTTGTTAAAATGTCTAAAAGAGAACTAAAGTGTTGAAATTTAGAGTGAAAACGCGTATTTGAATGATATGGCAATTACGCGTAATATGAAGTGATAAGGGTTCTACATATTATGTTGATTTAGACTTAATGTTGTAAACCATGTGATTGAAAGTAATTAATTTTGATAAATTAAGTTAACTAATCATGAAGTCGAATAGTAGTTTCGACATAGAAAATAAGTGAGGTGGAATAGTCGTGATTGTTAATGACTAATTTAACCGCCTTGTAAATGATTGATAATAGTTTGACGCTTAAACGAGCTAGGTGGAGGCTTGGGAAAGAAGCGGTCAAATAAATCAAGTACGAGAAGAGAAGCGCAAGCCGGATGAGAGGTAAGTGTAATTTACACACTTATGTAGAATACTTGTTTATTCTATACGTTATAAACGATAACGATAATATTGAAAATATGGAATTCCGTTAAGATTACCTTGTAGTGTAATCTAATAATGAGGAAAGGGTAAAGAAGAAAAATTGGAAATTGGTCAAATATCGACTAATGTAAATCGAAATTAAAATGATACCCATGGCGTAAGCCGAAACGGGTTAAATTTGCAAGAAAGTTATTTAAGAGAAAAAATGATTTGGTAGAAAAATCCGGGATGGATGGATATAGGACTTAGAAATCAAAAACCATGTTTTTGATTAGATAGATAACGTTGGGCATATAGTCCAAACGGGTCAAATGATGGTGATAACACTATTTGACAATATCGACTAATATGGTTGTCAAGTCTTATGTTAACATGAGCGATTAGCAAATCGGATAATTGCGTCGCCATACATTGTGTGATAATTAAAGCGAGGTATAAATTGGGTCTATTTGTTGACCCGGGCAAGGTACGCAAGATTTTGTTGTAGTTAAAAGTACTATTTGGTCAATAATTGGTGAGAGTCTGTTGTTGTAAAATAAGAGACTAGAATTGACCAAAAAGCCCTTAACGGGCGAACCGGGTAAACGACCATTAGAGATTGTTTAGAAACTTATATTATGACCTTGTAACCCTTAGATGTGAATAAAAAAGGTAGGCATAAACTTTTAAGGGTCAAATGCCTTAAATGCGTCTTGCCGTAGAATGGTATATTCGAGGGATAAAAACTCGGAAGAAATGGTCTATTACATTAAATCCACCACAATCATAGTTGTGGTGGAAGACCAATCAATATGAATGGTTGAAATTATGAGGCACACGAGAAATGGGTGTGATTTATGCTTAAAATGACTTAAATACCCTTAATGGGTCAAAGTAAGATTATAAGTAAATAATGCGTAGGAACCAGTGACTGGAACCTAATTTGGTAAACAGTGTTGGAGATAAAGGGTTCGTGAAAAATGGGGGTCAAACAAACATGTTTGTTTGATAAACACATAGACAGGTCAAAATTTAGTAAAAAGATAATAAGTCGAAGGCTTAGAAATCTCAAATTTATTTAATCCGGATGTCGGATTTTAACTCCATGTGATGAGGAATTAAATTACGATCACGTAGGAAAAAGAATCGTGTAAATCGGATCAATAACGAAAGAGTTTTTTGTAAAGTCACATTTTAGCATTCAAATGTGTAAAGTCACGTTTTTTGTAAAGTCACATTTTAGCGTCAAATCTTGATTTGTTTTGTTATAAGTGAATTATGTAAACACTTACAAATATGTTTTTGAAATGTTGTAAACATATGGGAATCTAAGCGTGACAAGTTTTTTGTAAAGTCACATTTTAGCATTCAAATGTGTATTTTAATTATTAAAATCTTGATTAACTTAGACGGGCGCTACAATATTGAGTTGGATATTCATTTTGTTAAAGAGCAGGTCCAACGGGGGTGTGTTCGCGTTTTGCATGTGCCATCGCGTTACCAGATTGCTCACATATTTACTAAAGGGCTTCCTCGTGTCCTATTGTCTCAACGTCCGGAAGCTTCCCGATTCGACTGCGGGGGTGTATTAGCGCGTATATTGTATATATTTTGTATCGCATATCTTTGATATCGTTTCCATACTTAGCGCATTGTAATGTTGTATATATTGTAACCTTTTCTAATGAATGAGATCAAGAGTTTACATTCCTATACTAACTAATGATTATTAGGTAGATGTAATATTGGAACATCCGGTTAAAACTTTTTGGTTCCGCCACTCTCTAAACAAATGTATTCTAGCACAAAGGCGACGAAATTGGATTTTAGGTTAGTGTTTAGTGACTAATTTTACTTGTATTGTGTATTTGATTGTATGAATATACGATAAAAATTGCATTGTATGAATGTACGATAAAAATTAGCATTGTATGAATATACGATAAAAAAGTTAGGATACCCCTGAATTTTTATTATAGATCAGCCACTATTTATAAATAAATATATATAGTTCATTTAAAGAAAATGTAAAGCAATTTAAAATTTATAAAATTTCTATAATATTTCAACCTGATTATTCAGTAAAAAAAGGTTTGGGTTATTTCTTAACAAGGTATAAAGTACAATATCATTAGTCGATTAATTAACATAATCTACCATATCACAACGAAACCTTAAAAATTAATCTCGTTGGAGCATATAACTAGTATAAGTTTCTATGAGTATTTGTAAATGGATTAACATCGGTTAGAGAAGACTAGATGTGTAAATGTCACGTGGGTTGCATGAAAAATAAGAAATAAACACTTATTTATTCAAAATACACAACACGAAGACTAGATGTGTAAAAGTAACGTTAGCTTGACTAAGCACGTGTTCAACTCATTAACCTATGAGACCTCAAGCTCAATCAAAGGATTTCGAGCTTTATTTTTAAAACTCAGAATCAACTTGTAGATAATGTTACAAGCTTATGCTTAGAAGGCCGCCCCTGAGAATTCACGTACCCTGTTCGAGCTCGAAAAAACGTGCCCTTAGGCCTTAACGAAATTATGCATTGGGCTCATTTAAGGTTTAAACCTAATGGCAATTGACTAATAACTAATCTAAACCATAAAAAAATAGTTTTGTAAGTGGGTCAATGTTAGTGTTTGTATGAGTATACCCTACTAATTTATTTATTTTTACATTTACATATTGAATTTTTTTTTAAAATAACGTGCACTTCGAAGTATCGGACCCTGGCCGGTGGTCCTCCCCACCACCCTAAGGGCCGGCCATGCTTGGAAAGGGCATGACTTGCCTATTTTTTATTATGTTTAACCAACTTTTATGTATATCTGTAATCATATTTATATTTATAATTATTACTATACACAACAAAATATATATAACTTGGAATTTTGTTATAGTTATATATTAGAGTTAATTGCCACAATTGTCTCTGAGGTTTGGGCACGTTTGCCATTTTCATCCAAAATGAAACTTTTGTACCAAATTGCTCCCAACGTTTGTAACTTTTTGCCATTTTCATCCAAACACTAACTTAGTTTATTTTTTGTGTTAAGTTGAGGATATTTGGATGAAACTGGCAAATATAAAACCACAGGGACGATTTTGGCAATTTACTCAAACCCTTTTTAATTTATTTTATTTAATTATTTTTGTTACATATATAATAAAAAAGAATATACATGGAGTTTTAAGAAAAAAAAATTAATAGTTTTGTCACATAATTTTTATAAATTTTCATCCAAGTCACTAACTCAGTTTATTTTTTCTGTTAAGGTGAAGGATGTTTTAAATTTTATAAATTAAGACAGAAATTAATTTACAGCTTCTTTATATAAATCAGTTTTATAAAGAGAAAACGTCATTGGTGTACAACTCTGTCACACCTCGATATTTCCAGGTATTACCGGTGTGCCCGGTGGGGAGTATCGTGACGTAGTCGATATCATCATAGACAAATAATCACAGTTCAATGCACAGCGGAAGTCTAAAGTAAAAATATTACGAACCGAATGAAAGTAACATAAATTATTACATAACGGTTGCAGAGTGGATCCACATGCGGATCAAAACAAAAGAGATATTGTTCATCAGATTTAAAGTGATAAAAGCTTGCAAAACTTTTTATTTATTCACTCAGAAGTTCCAGCCCATTACGCTTAGTACCCGCACTTAACCTTTTTGGAAAATACGTCGACATCAGCCCGGTTTGGTTTCATTCAAATCCTTTATTTCTTTTTCCTTGCTATTGTTGATATAATGAGAGGCTATTCACGATTTAATCAAAATAAATGGTGGGGGTTTTCTTTTTCTGTTCGCTGGGTTCTCAGTAATGGAAGAGATGAACATGTAAATAATGTTCAACTGAATTAAAAATATGGATTTTTACATATTTCCCCCTCCTAAGCCTCCTTATTACATATTTCCCCAAACCATCAAATCAATTACATATTTCCCCCTTTTTTGAGAAATTCCCTAACTACCCTCAATTAGTCCTGCGTATAATGTAAATCTCATTCGTATAATCAGTTCATCTTCCAAAACCCTGCACGCGACCTTTCTCCTCCTCCCCCACCAAAGCGAAGTTTTCAACTATCAGGTATGTGTCTGTTCATCGGAAAAACGATGATGTATTTTACAATCGATTATGCTTGTTAGTTTTTTTTCTTCATCTATTTTATTCTTGATCCTATTCTACGACCATACTTGTGATAAGACATACCCATGTGCAGATCACTAGTGCTTTTATTGATGGCTGCTTTGAATGCAGACACATGTGGATTGCCTTTGTTTGTTATGCTTTTTTTTTAACGGCAAAAAAAGGGTGAAAAAGATGCTATTAAAAAATCTGTTTGATAGTAAGTAAAAAATTGTTTGTTATGCTAATAGACAAGAATGTGAAATTGTTTGTTATGCGTTTGGTTCTTGGATGCCAGTTAAAAAATTGTTTGTTATGCTATTAAAAAATTCACTGTCAATTTAAAGTCATACTGTAGGGACTGTTTAACTGGTATGTGTTCTTGTATATGAATTAGGTGCTTTTTATGGAAGATGATATGGATGATATGGAAAATAATTCATTTACACCAACTTGGGAGAATGGGGCAGAATCACCAATATTGCTTGAGAATGTTGTTGGCCAAGGATCAACTAAGTACAAGATAAAATTAAAATATGGAGGTTACTTTCAGTTAGCTAAGAACTCATACAAAAAACGTTATTGTTTTGGCTTTCAAAAATGTCTTAACATTGACACTTGCATATACGACTTTGATGATTTGAATGAAGAGGTTGCCACTCATTATCCTCCGGATCCGGAGCTATCCTTTTCAATTTTTTATATCGACAAATACGCTACTAAGCAAAAATTTGTGAAGGTTGATTCGAATGACAACTTTAAATTGATTATTAGTATTTTCAATTTTTTATATCGACAAATACGCTACAGTTTGTAATTTTTGGTTTTAGTCAACTTGGGATTTAATTACTATTTGGACATGACATGGCAGGCACTCAGACAAATGGGTTGCCAAACACGCACATGTACTGTGCATGTACATGCACATATAGATTTATAGCTTTACCTATTATTTTAATGTTTTGATAACTATTTTGAATTGATATTGTGCCATTTAACACACAATTCTTACACTCAGACAAATGCTCGTTAACGTCGCGCGGGACACCGGTCATGTCTGCCGGAGTCCAGGTGAAAATGTCCATGTTCCTGAACAGAAGTTGTTTGAGATGCGTTCTGATGTTTGGTGAGATTGCGTGGCCTATCGTCACCGTTTGCTCTGGGTACTTTCGGTTTAAAACCCACTTCTCTGGTTCGGTTGTTGAAACCTTCGCTGCTTTGGTTGGGCGCGCATCCTCTGCTGACATTACTTCTTTCTTTGCATATATGATCGCCACACCCGTCTCAGTTGGGAACCCGATGGCTGAGTGGGGTGTGGTGGTTACCATGTTCAGCTCTCCTTGGGTTTCTCTCCCAATCAAAACATCATGCCTTGATTTGACAGGCATCACCATGAAGTTGACAATTGTTGTTCTTGAATGCTTCCCGTCAGACAGCGTGACGGGGAAGCTGATTTGGCCTAGTGGGAAGACCATTTCGTTGCAGAATCCTGACAGAGGGTAGTCGACTGGCTCAAGTCTCGCTTTATCTTCATCGTCAAACTGATTAAAGCATTGCTCATAGATGATATCCGCTGTACTTCCCGGATCAATGAATACGTATTCTGTTTCGTAATGCCCAATAATACCGGTAATGACGACGGGGCGCGTGGACCCCCGCTTACTACTGGGAAGATGACATGTTGCTCTTGCCATGTCGGCTCGAAAGGTCGCTTGCCTTTATCTCTTGCGCTATATCTTGGTCCGTTGACCATGTGTGCTTCCAAGCGTCTAACCTTTTTCTCTCTTCCATCATCGTTGCGCTGAATCTGACACGTCTCTTTGCGCACGTTCTTTACCAGATGGCTTAGCTTTCCACTTTTCAATGCTTTTTCGATTTCTTGCCTTAAGCTGATACAGTCATCTGTCAGATGACCCGTATCCTTGTGGAAGTCATAGTACAGGTTGGGGTCCTGCCCCTTCTTGTTCGTCATAGGCCTGGGGGCCTTAAAATCATGGTTCTCCGTCATGAGCACTTCTTTTGGTGTTTTTATGAGCGGAGTCCAGTGTTTTTCTCGATTCTCGCTCCTGACTGCCTTCCGATAACCAATACGATCAATAGTGTCTCACGCGTCTTCTCTGTATCGAGGTCGCTCATCATAACCGCTTGAATGGCTGGCTTTCCATCCAGGGTTTTTGCCTTTGTTGCGCATGTTGCAATCGCGCGAGCTTCCTTTGGAAAATCTATCTTCAGTGTAAGAGTTCTTGTGACCGGCCAATGACTCTTCCGTTTGTGCGACTATCTTCGCAGCTTCCATGAGCTTATCCCATTCCTTGGGCATTCTATCTTTTCCTGTGATAGTCCTGATGAGGCTATCGCAGCGAATGGATTTCTTGAAGTGAGCGCGCATGAGCTTTTCGCTTACACCACCGATTTCCAAACACTCTTTATTAAATCGAGTGATGAAATCTTCTAAACCTTCGTTCTCTCTACGCCAAATGTCCGTTACCTCAGTTGTGTCGCGCTGGTAACATCTTTGTTGACTGAAGTGGTTTACAAACTGCGTTCTGAAGTCAACCCATGACTTGATCTTTCCTGGTGGGAGGCTGTCGAACCAGGCGCGAGCAGCCCCTGTGAAAGTTTGGATAAACAAATGGCACCACATGGGCATATTCCATCCTCTCATGCAACCGACGCTTGTGAATACTCTGACATGATCATCTGGGTCGGTTAAACCATTAAAGTTCCCGACTGTTGGAGGCAATTTCTCTCTTGATAGCGGCGCTAGAGCAATCTTTGGGATGAACTTTGAATGTTCTGCAGCTTCAGCTGGTCGATATGCGAGGCGGAAGTCTCGCCCTGCCTCCTCGATGTATCTGACGTGCTGCCTTGGTTTGTAATATTCATGGTTCCTCAGTAAACGATTGAAAACTGAAGACCCCTCATCATCTTGCCAAGTTGGGTCGTTTGGGTCTGTGTCATCCCATTCATTGTTCAAGTTGCGCGGCCCGAGCCGGCTCTGAACTGGACCTCTTTGAACGTTTGATGAATCGTCATAATAGCTTCCTGTCTATCCCCGTGTGTCGCGCGTGTCAAGCACGCTTGGTCTTCTCTGGGGAGGAGGCCTGTTGATTCTTCCTTGGAGGTTTTGCTGTGGGGGTATCTGGCGCGCCCCCTGACTCGGACCCAAAGGTGTGACTAACGATGGTTCTGCTTGCAAAACCGCTTGCTGTGCGCTCAAAGACTGATACGCAGCATTGATGGTAGCGATTTGCTTGGCGTACCAAGAGGCTGGAGTTTCGCCTTCAGGTAGCCCTAATAGCGCCGAAATGTTCTGAGGTGGAGGTGGATTTGAAGGTCCAGCACCATTGTTTCCTGGGGTTACCGTCAGAGTGATGCGAGTGATGCACGCGCGAGGTCCCCAGTGTTGGTTACTTCGATTTCACCGATTTCTTCTACATGTTGAGTTTGGACGTTTTGATTGTCCTCCCCCAACACTGCATTAGTGTTGGTTCCAAAACCGAAATCAGGAATGACTCCTTGACCAGCCATGATCGAAGGAAAAACTTGGAAAACTCAGAAAAAGAAGATGAAAGTGATTTGCAAAAAACTGGTGGGCGCCAATGAAGAAACACGTAACTAATTTTAGGGATTGATTAGTTTGGTTTATGTTCCTATCATAATAGTTAATCTTCTTATGGCTTTCTGAGCTCCGTAATGTTCCGTTAATCCTGCAAAACAGAACACCGTTACTCGTTAAGAGGGGAATATGGGGGTTTTCCTCTTAACCGGGCTCCGACGTGAGAATAAGCGACTGTTTTGAGGAGATAAGTATGTATTAAGAGTGAGAGTAGAGGGAGTAGAATGTTTAACCTGTGAACTGAGGTCTTTATTTATAGCCGGAGAGGTGTAAGAGGATGTGGGCTGATGGGCCTTGGGACGGAAGGTGACAACATAGGGGATATGCTCCTTGTCTCACCGGGCGGGGCGTTACAACCTATAGCATGTGCATAGTACCATAATTGTTAAGGTAGGCTTGATCGAAGTTAATGAGCATATAGTCATGAAGTGTTTTCATTAGCATCACATGTATAACAAGAATCAAACATTTCATGTGTAATTTGGATAGAGTGTGAATAAATGTAGTTTAACGTGTTTGTGAATTTGAATAGGAATACAAGTTGCACCCAAAAGTGTTTAAAATGAAAATGGGATCATGTATACTCACATTGGTTGCGTTGCGATTTTTGTAATAACGCACGAGTAAAGATTGGAGAAATCCAAGAGAACGGACGAGAGAGGTTATCCTAGATATGGAGTAACACATAACGATCTCGTTAATATTTGTAGGTTAAATACAATTCCTAATGTTTAAGGTTTATAAATCGATTATTTATATAATATTTCTTTTTCTCATTATTTCCTTTAATGAATAAAGGAATGATAATTTGTTGGTTATTTATGTCTTTAGTGGAGGGTTCAAATGAGAAGAATTTTTTGTAAGAAAAAAAAGAAGAAGTTTCAACCAATAAAACTATTTCATTTTACTTCATTTAATATTTGCATTTAATTTTAATATAAGGGTATATTGGTAAACTTACAAAAATCATTAATTTGCATTCTTCCTCTTTAATAACTAACTAAATTAAATTTGTAACTCTTTTTCAAAATATATATTTTTTCCAAATTAAAAAAACCAATTTAATTTAATGTGTAGAATAAATTACTAGTTGTGTAGGATAAATTACGAGTTGTGTAGAATATATTTCGATGTGTGTATGATAAATTTCAACTGTGTAGAATAAAATTCTATAATGTGTAGGGTATATGTAGGAAAATTTTAATATGTGTAGGTTTTGTAGATTATATGTATGATAATTAATGATTAGTTAACTAATTAATTAAAGAGTTAAAAATTAATGATATGAGTTATAAATGAAATAGTATTCTACTAATATGATCTTTCTTCTTTTTCTTCTCACATTAAATATCTTCTGAACTTTCGCTATGTCTTTATTAGGTTGAAAGTGTTTTAATTATGATGGAAATAAATAAAAAATATATATATATATACATATAAATAAACAAACTGTTATTTATGAATTTGGATTTTTAAGGTTTAAAAAAGAAAACAGTATTGAAAACTTTTGATTTTTAGTACACTAGTTAATAGTTTCATCATCTTTATCAATTAATCAACAACAACAGCGACTTGTATGTGTATATATATATGCATTTTCTTCAACCTTCAGTTTATGAAAATAGAGAACAGTTTTAATAACAGTTTATTAAAAGGTAACAAAAGGACTTTGTTTCAGCGAAGAAAATATGAGGCTTGGGCTTTTATTTGTTTTAAACATGGATAGGCTGAGTTTATATATGACAGGAACAGAAAGGTGTACCGAACAGTTGACGTGTCGATTTCCGTCGTAAAACTCCGGCGAGCTTGGTTCCCCCACTGAATTCCGATGCTGGCGGGTTTCTCCGGCGAGTCTGGGCTCTCCGGAGAGACGTGCAAAGATATTCGAAAAAGTTAATACGAAAATATAATGAACCGATAAAGAGAATATACTGAACAAGGCTTGCGGGTTTTCAGTTTGTTTTCTGATCTCCGGTGCCTACTAATTTCTCCGGCGCGGTTCTCCAGTTATGCAGATGATATGCGAACGGCGAGTGGTTGTTTGTGTCGAAACAGAATGGGTGGTGTCGAGATATGTAGGGTGTCGGTATTTATAGCATTAGATTGACTCCTACGGACATTCAACAGGCCCTCTACACTCTCGCTCTCAATCAACCTGACCCGCAAGGCATCATGGATACCGGCGCAACAGGCCACATGACCACCCCCCAAGGTAACATCTCTCCGTCTGTGTTTAATACTTGCACTAACAGAATTATTACAGTCGGTAATGGCATGACCATTCCTGTTATCGGACAAGGCAACTTCACCCTACCCCCTCCTTACCCCCCACTTAAATTAAACAATGTCATGATTGCCCCACATCTTATTAAAAACCTTATTTCTGTCCGAAAACTCACCACCGACAACTTACTTTCTATTGAATTTGACCCTTTCGGTTTTACTGTGAAGGACCTCAAGACCAAGGCTCCCATCCTACGATGCTATAGCTCGGGCGACATCTACCCGCTGACTGCTCCTCTTCCTTCCGTCTCCAACACCTCCACTGCTTTTGCTGCTACCTCTCAAGATCGTTGGCACCAACGACTCGGGCACCCGGGCATTTCTTTATTGCATTCGTTATCTTTACCTATTTCATCTACTATTGATAAACATAATAAAACTTTATGTGAACCTTATATTTTTGGCAAGAGCACTAAATTTCCCTTTTATGAATCCCCTAATACTACTTGTCTACCTTTTAATATTATTCACAGTGATCTATGGACCTCGCCAGTGCTTAGCACCGGGGGCCATCGATATTATATTTTGTTTCTAGATTATTTCACTAATTTTTTGTGGACATATCCAATTACAAACAAATCACATGTCTTCTCCATTTTTTCTCAATTTAACGCCCTAATAACCACCCAATTTGAAAAGAAAATAAAACAATTTCAATGTGACAACGGAAAGGAATACTCCAATTCTTCTTTCCAAACATTTTGCAAACAACACGGTATGCATTTCCGTTTTTCATGTCCCTATACCTCCTCCCAAAACGGCAAAGCCGAACGTAAAATACGAACCATTAATAACGTGATACGTTCTCTCCATGCCCAATCCTCCCTTCCTCCTACTTTTTGGCACCACGCTCTTGAAACGGCCACCTACTTACTCAACATCATCCCCAACAAACACCATAAATTTCTCACCCCTACCACTCGGCTCTACCACCGTGACCCAACTTACGATCATCTTCGGGTGTTCGGTTGTCTGTGTTACCCTATACTTCCATCCACGACTATAAATAAACTCGCCAACCGATCAAAACCTAGTGTTTTCCTCGGCTACCCACTTAACCATCATGGTTACCGTTGCCTCGATCTTTCCACCAACACCTTCTACGTCTCCCGTCACGTACATTTTGAGGAGACAGTCTTTCCTTTCGCCTCCATCACGCCACCCGCCCCACGAGCTTACGACTTCCTATCCGATGTTTTTTCATCCGCTCCTATGGGATCGGGTTTCCTACCCCTCACCCACGGCGCAGCCCAATACCTCACCCACGGCCCAGCCCACTACCTCTAACCCGCAATCGAACCCGGCCTCTCCCCTCACCAGCTCCACTGTTATTCCTCCATCTTCTCAAAACACCACCGCCCAGCCACCTCACACCTCCACCAACTCGGCCAACCTACCTCCGTCCAATCCCTCGTCCATTATTCCCACCCGGACCATGCGCACACGCGCAATGGACGGTATAGTTAAACCTAAACATCCGTTCAACCTTCACACTTCTACCATCGTCCCTATACCCAAAAATCCACAAGTTGCTTTGTCTGTACCCGAGTGGTTCAATGCCATGTCTGACGAGTTTAGTGCACTTATTAAGAATGAGACCTGGGAGTTAGTTCCTCGGACACCCGACATGAATATCATACGCAGCATGTGGCTCTTTAAGCATAAATTCAGGTCCGATGGGAGTTTGGAATGGTACAAGGCTCGACTGGTTTGTGACGGTCGGAGTCAACAGGTTGATATTGATTGTGGTGAAACATTCAGCCCGGTTGTGAAACCCGCTACTATTCGGTTGGTTCTCTCTCTGGCTCTCTCTCAAGCTTGGCCAATTCATCAGCTAGACGTCACAAACGCCTTTCTTCACGGAAACCTGGCAGAAACGGTCTATATGCATCAACCCATGGGGTTTCGCAGTCGAGATTTTCCAGATTATGTCTGCCGTTTGCACAACTCTCTATACGGTCTCAATTAGGCACCTCCATCCTGGTACCAGCGCTTTACTGACTTTGTCTTGTTGCAGGGGTTCACACAGAGTAAATCAGATCACTCCCTATTTATTTATCGGCATGGTCGAGACACTGCATATTTCCTTATTTATGTCGACGATATTATCTTGACCACCTCGTTGGACGATCTTCGAAGACGTCTAATGTCTGCTCTCGCTGGCGAATTTGCTATGAAGGATCTTGGTCCTCTCACTTATTTTTTGGGCATCTCGGTTACACGTTGTGGCAATACCATGTTCCTTTCTCAGCAGGCTTACACTCGAGACATTATACATCGTGCCGCTATGGATTCTTGTAAGCCAGTCGCGACCCCTGTCGACACCAATCCGAAGCTCAGCAGTGCCTCTTCCACTACGTTTGCTGACTCCACTACTTATCGTAGTCTTGCTAGTGCTCTTCAGTATCTTACTTTCACCAGACCGGACATCTCCTATGCTGTTCAGCAGATTTGCATGCACATGCACTCACTTACTGAAGATCACTGGAATGCACTTAAACGTATCATTCGTTATTTACAGGGCACCTCGGAGTACGGACTTCTTCCAAGTCCTGCTCCTAACTTATCTCTTCTTACGTATACCGATGCTGATTGGACTGGATGTCCTGACACTCGTCGCTCCACTTCTGGATACTGCGTTTATTTGGGTGACAACCTCCTTTCATGGTCTTCTAAGCGGCAAGCCACAGTTTCTAGATCTAGTGCTGAAGCTGAATACAGGGGCGTAGCTAATGTTGTTGCGGAAATTTGTTGGCTCCGAAATCAGCTGCTTGAACTTCATCGCCCATTGTCTCGTGCCACTTTGGTATATTGCGACAATGTTAGTGCTATTTATATGTCTGGTAACCCCGTCCAACATCAGCGAACAAAACATATTTGTAACACCCCAAAAATGGGTTTGGTAATCAAACCCCGTTAATAGTAAAGACGAGTAAAATACCGTTAGTGGTAAAATTAACCCGGTGAATATTAGGATTTAAATAATTAATCCTATATTAATCAAAAAGAAGAATAAACTCTTTGAGAAAACACGGTTTATTAGAAGCCCCAGTTAACAGGACTTAAAACATAAAACGGGTTAAAATTCCCCACACCCACCAAGTTAACTAGGAAAAGTTAACCTAGTTAGTATTGGGTGACTAAATGAAAAGCTATGAGATATAGCTTCTTTTATAATAAATGAAACAAGAAGGACTAATATAGCCAAGAAGGGAAACTTGTTTTATTAAAATTAAAAATAAAACACAACACACACACACACACTCAGTGTGTGTGTGTGTGTGTGCGTGGATCGACCAGAGGACAGTGGAAAAAGAAGCAAACCCTAACTCTCACAAATCTCTCAAATTGAAGGTCCAAATCAAGTCTAAATCAAAATCCGAGTACGAATTAGTGATCACCACTGAAAAAGGAGTCACGAGGTATGTAAATTTCATGAGAAATATCTAGTTGAATTTCTGAGCAAACCTAGAGAATTCGAATTAGATGATTGCATGTTTGTTATATGATGAGATAGGAACATTGTAGTGTCTAGGAGTAAATCCTAGACAAGTATATGATGAAGTTAGGCCTAATTCTTGTGAATTCATGATCACCATTGAAGGTGATAAGTGGGTTTTTGTATGAACATGTTAAACACTAGAAATTGATAGTTGTTCTAGTGTAATTTGAATTTTCGCAAGTAAATTCTGATGTTGTAGATGCGAAAAATTGATATGAACATGTTAATTGATGTTAAAACATAGTTAAAACAATAACCATGAACTAGATAAAAGAAGAACATAAATTATGCACATTAGATGTTTGTTAAAATGCCTAAATCAGAACTAAAGTGTTGAAATTTAGAGTGAAAACGCGTATTTGAATGATATGGCAATTACGCGTAATATGAAGTGATAAGGGTTCAAAATATTATGTTGATTTAGACTTAATGTTGTAAACCATGTGATTGAAAGTAGTTAACTTTGATAAATTAAGTTAACTAATCATGAAGTCGAATAGTAGTTTCGACATAGAAAATAAGTGAGGTGGAATAGTCGTGATTGTTAATGACTAATTTAACCGCCTTGTAAATGATTGATAATAGTTTGACGCTTAAACGAGCTAGGTGGAGGCTTGGGAAAGAAGCGGTCAAATAAATCAAGTACGAGAAGAGAAGCGCAAGCCGGATGAGAGGTAAGTGTAATTTACACACTTATGTAGAATACTTGTTTATTCTATACGTTATAAACGATAACGATAATATTGAAAATATGGAATTCCGTTAAGATTACCTTGTAGTGTAATCTAATAATGAGGAAAAAGGGTAAAGAAGAAAAATTGGAAATTGGTCAAATGTCGACTAATGTAAATCGAAATTAAAATGATACCCATGGCGTAAGCCGAAACGGGTTAAATTTGCAAGAAAAGAATTTAAGAGAAAAAAGGATTTGGTAGAAAAATCCGGGATGGGATGGATATAGGAATTAGAAATCAAAAACCATGTTTTTGATTAGATAGATAACGTTGGGCATATAGTCCAAACGGGTCAAATGATGGTGATAACACCATTTGACAATATCGACTAATATGGTTGTCAAGTCTTATGTTAACAGGAGCGATTAGCAAATCGGATAATTGCGTCGCCATAGATTGTGTGATAATTAAAGCGAGGTATAAATCGGGTCTATTTGTTGACCCGGGCCAGGTACGCAAGATTTTGTTGTAGTTAAAAGTACTATTTGGTCAATAATTGGTGAGAGTCTCTTGTTGTAAAATAAGAGACTAGAATTGACCAAAAAGCCCTTAACGGGCGAACCGGGTAAACGACCGTTAGAGATTGTTTAGAAACTTATATTATGACCTTGTAACCCTTAGATGTGAATAAAAGAGGTAGGCATAAACTTTTAAGGGTCAAATGCCTTAAATGCGTCTTGCCGTAGAATGGTATATTCGAGGGATAAAAACTCGAAAGAAATGGTCTATTACATTAAATCCACCACAATCATAGTTGTGGTGGAAGACCAATCAATATGAATGGTTGAAATTATGAGGCACACGAGAAATGGGCGTGATTTATGCTTAAAAGGACATAAATACCCTTAATGGGTCAAAGTAAGATTATAAGTAAATAATGCGTAGGAACCCGTGACTGGAACCTAATTTGGTAGACAATGTTGGAGATAAAGGGTTCGTGAAAAATGGGGGTCAAACAAACATGTTTGTTTGATAAACACATAGACGGGTCAAAATTTAGTAAAAAGATAATAAGTCGAAGGCTTAGAAATCTCAAATTTATTTAATCCGGATGTCGGATTTTAACTCCATGTGATGGAGAATTAAATTACGATCACGTAGGAAAAAGAATCGTGTAAATCGGATCAATAACGAAAGAGTTATGCTCGTTTTCGTAAAATCAAGCTTGGTGGGAATATGCAGCAATTGTTGCAAACATTCTGTCGATTTGAGGCCGTGGCGTCGCGCCACGGACAAAGACATTTGTCGTGGCGCGCGGCGACGGGCTAAAATGTTGAAATTTTTGATTTTTTTGTTTATTCCGATTATTTGACCCAATTACCTTGTTGTACTTGTTATTTAACTATCAAAACTGACTTCTAAGTTGGTTTTGATCATAGGTGAATGTCGAGAGTCCCGGATGAAGATTAAGCGTCGAGCAAGAACCTAACACACGTTAAATGAAGCTTCCGCGTCAAATCTTGATTTGTTTTGTTATAAGTGAATTATGTAAACACTTACAAATATGTTTTTGAAATGTTGTAAACATATGGGAATGTAAGTGTGACAAGTTTTTTTGTAAAGTCACATTTTAGCATTTAAATGTGTATTTTAATTATTAAAATCTTGATTAACTTAGACGGGCGCTACAAGTTGGTAATCAGAGCTCATGGTTAAAGAATAAAGTGTGTTCGGTTCGAGGCTTTATCGCAAATCCGGTAAGTACATGTATATTAACGGTTAACATGATTAAAGTGTTGTGAACAACACATAGGGTTATCGTGTAATACACGTTATCTCAATTAAATGAAAGATATATTTGACGAAATTACGCGCGTTCACGCGTATAGTAGAAAAGCCTTGTATTATAATACGGCCAATTATTGAAGTTGACATTACTAACTTTTGTGAATGTTTTAATTGAAGGACACTCGCGTCTGAAGATGACGAGAGTTGAACGAATTGCGGATATGATGGTGGAATGGTCCGAGGTATGACAAGAAGAGCATACTCATCAAGGACCTAAATCGCGTAACGATCGCAAATAAGTTATGGCAAGGAAAGCCCGTTAGGGCAAGCATTTACCAGGTGCACGTTTTAAATTATTGCATGAATAGTAATATGCAACAAATACGTAGAAACTGACAGTTGCATATGTAGATTGAAAACTTGGAAAAACCTGAATAGAATACCTATCCAGGATATTGTTTCCAAGAGAAATAAATAGAGGTGTTATTTACATGGGGCGTGATGTGAAAGTTATAAAAAGGTCATGTATGTCATGTGTTGATCGCCTACTCTGGCCAAGTAAGTAGTGAACACATGATACCATGAATTTTTTATGATGGACATGCTTACACCCGATGTAGTAAGGATGGGGTGAGTGGGACAAATTAAAAAGTACCCAAATGAATCAAATGAGCAAAATATTTGATAATAATGTAAACGCACAGCCGGGTGACGGAAGCGTATTACATTAGGATAATGAGCCCGAGTGAAGGGACAAAGATTAATGTAAAACGATTAAGATATGCATTGGGAGGGGGTGTACTTACACTCGAATCCGGAGAATGCAAACATGTAAAATGATTTAGATATGCATTGGGAGGGGGTGTACTTACACTCGAACCCGGAGAATGCAAATATGTAAAATGATTAAGATATGCATTGGGAGGGGGTGTACTTACACTCGAACCCGGAGAATGCAAATATGTCTCTTTACAGGCCGTTTTTGTAAAACGTCAAACTTGAGGATAAAGTCGGAATATAAAAGTAATGCGAAGTCTTAATGCATACCGGAAGGGTTGCAATAACAACGACTTCGGTAAAACACCCGATTGATGGGTAAGGATTTAAACACATGCGTAGACCGAGAAACGGGAACTCGGATGGAAAGTTAAAAGACTCGGGTTTTGGAGTCAAGACTAAAGGACGACAAGATGATGTAAATAGAAATTTTGATAAAATATGTTCAACTATTTTAAAGTTGAACGGGTCAAACAAAGAATGAAGTTTGACATCCATAAATGGTAAAATTTCATATGAATAAGTCAAATGGGTTGAATATAATATAATGCCGGATGGCATGAGTAAGCGCAAGCTGGATAACGGTAGCGTTAAATGCAAAAGAATAATGAGCCCGGTAATGGGACATAATCAAATACGAATATATGTAAATTGGATAATGGTGAGCATAAGATGAACCGACGCATAAATGACGTGAGAAGTCATAAAGTCGGAAAATTTGTCCGAAAGAAAACAAATGTAGCCTTAGACTACGGTCAAGGTCAAAGGAAATACCAAGGCGAAAATAAATGATTTTGAACATAAAAAGGGTGCCTTAACGCCATATACATATATAAATGTATATACCTTTGAATAAAGACTTGAATAAAAGATGATCTACGGGATTATCATAACCTACGAGATTATAAATGAGGCTAAGGTCTACGGGACCAAAAAGACCTTCGAGTCCCAAAATAGAAAGAAACGAATTGTTGGGGTCTCACCTTAATAAGGTGAAAATATAAAGAAATAGCCTACGAGGCTAAGCGAAAGAACCTACGGATCAATAGTATAAAACAAGGAAACTGGTTGTAACTTCCCGCGTAAAATAATAACGGGAGATAAAGTTCGTATAAAAGCGATGGGTTTCGCTAAGTTAATTAGATGGGTTAAAAGCGAAGAGATTGTGAAAGGTCTGGTTGACAAAAATGAAAAATTTCACTAAAACATTTAAACGGGCAAAGATAACAAAAGAATTCACAATTATTTAAATTGTGTTACGTCACAAAAGTGGATGAAGTCGTTACCGAAATGACAACGGAAAGGGATAAATCCTTGGACGAAAATTCCTTGGAATTGACATGAGTTCAAGAGAAAAGCATTAAACTAAAATTCAGTATTAGTGAGAAACAACGCTTTAACAAATACGAATATTATGAAACGAATTCGGAAAATGATTAATATCGAGGAATATGGATCTTAACACCGGTAGGTGCAAAGAGATACATTCGAAGGAAAGATTTCCGATAATAAAAGTAGATAAAAACTTAAACAAAACGTGATGTAATCACGGTCACAAAAAGTGATATAGAATACAATCAAGTCGTAACGTGAGTTACGAGATATGAAAATCAGAAAACACGTAAAAGGCCGGGTTGGCAATAAGATATACCCGAATGGCGGGGAATAAAGTGACGGCGACTAATCAGTCTGGCCGGTAAAGCCTTTCAAAGTCAGAGTAGTGTTACGACTTATATAAAGCGCCTATTGAAATAAGATTAGCTTAAAGTAAGAATGATGAAAATAAATACAACCGAGTGATCAGATGACAACTCGGTCAAATAAGTGACAAAAATAAGAAATACAAAATGAAAGTATCGGCCTACGAGGCCATACACATAAAAGGCGTATACGCTTTGAAACCGAAAGCACATTACCATACTTCCCTGGTAATAGTATCATGTGCGAGCAATGCTCAAGTGATCACCGAAACTAAGGTTCGGATGATTTAATCTAATAAAGTACATGAGAAAGGTTTCGGGGACGAAACCTCTTTAAGGGGGGTAGACTTGTAACACCCAAAAAATGGGTTTGGTAATCAAACCCCGTTAATAGTAAAGACGAGTAAAATACCGTTAGTGGTAAAATTAACCAGGTGAATATTAGGATTTAAATAATTAATCCTATATTAATCAAAAAGAAGAATAAACGCTTTGAGAAAACACGGTTTATTAGAAGCCCGAGTTAACGGGACTTAAAAAAATAAAACGGGTTATAATTCCCCACACCCACCAAGTTAACTAGGAATAGTTAACCTAGTTAGTATTGGGTGACTAAATGAAAAGCTATGAGATATAGCTTCTTTTATAATAAATGAAACAAGAAGGAGTAATATAGCCAAGAAGGGAAACTTGTTTTATTAAAATTAAAAATAAAACACAACACACACACTCAGTGTGTGTGTGTGTGTGTGCGTGGATCGACCAGAGGACAGGGGAAAAAGAAGCAAACCCTAACTCTCACAAATCTCTCAAATTGAAGGTCCAAATCAAGTCTAAATCAAAATCCGAGTACGAATTAGTGATCTCCACTGAAAAAGGAGTCACAAGGTATGTAAATTTCATGAGAAATCTCTAGTTGAATTTCTGAGCAAACCTAGAGAATTCGAATTAGATGATTGCATGTTTGTTATATGATGAGATAGGAACATTGTAGTGTCGAGGAGTAAATCCTAGACAAGTATATGATGAAGTTAGGCCTAATTCTAGTGAATTCATGATCACCATTGAAGGTGATAAGTGGGTTTTTGTATGAACATGTTAAACACTAGAAATTGATAGTTGTTCTAGTGTAATTTGAATTTTCGTAAGTAAATTCTGATGTTGTAGATGCGAAAAATTGATATGAACATGTTAATTGATGTTAGAACGTGGTTAAAACAATAACCATAACTAGGTAAAAGAAGAATATAAATTATGCACATTAGGTGTTTGTTAAAATGCCTAAATGAGAACTAAAGTGTTGAAATTTAGAGTGAAAACGCGTATTTGAATGATATGGCAATTACGCGTAATATGAAGTGATAAGGGTTCTACATATTATGTTGATTTAGACTTAATGTTGTAAACCATGTGATCGAAAGTAGTTAACTTTGATAAATTAAGTTAACTAATCATGAAGTCGAATAGTAGTTTCGACATAGAAAATAAGTGAGGTGGAATAGTCGTGATTGTTAATGACTAATTTAACCGCCTTGTAAATGATTGATAATAGTTTGACGCTTAAACAAGCTAGGTGGAGGCTTGGAAAAGAAGTGGTCATATAAATCAAGTACGAGAAGAGAAGCGCAAGCCGGATGAGAGGTAAGTGTAATTTACACACTTATGTAAAATACTTGTTTATTCTATACGTTATAAACGATAACGATAATATTGAAAATATGGAATTCCGTTAAGATTACCTTGTAGTGTAATCTAATAATGAGGAAAAAGGGTAAAGAAGAAAAATTGGAAATTGGTCAAATGTCAACTAATGTAAATCGAAATTAAAATGATACCCATGGCGTAAGCCGAAACGGGTTAAATTTGCAAGAAAGGAATTTAAGAGAAAAAATGATTTGGTAGAAAAATCCAGGATGGGATGGATATTGGAATTAGAAATCAAAAACCATGTTTTTGATTAGATAGATAACGTTGGGCATATAGTCCAAACGGGTCAAATGATGGTGATAACACCATTTGACAATATCGACTAATATGGTTGTCAAGTCTTATGTTAACAGGAGCGATTTGCAAATCGGATAATTGCGTCGCCATAGATTGTGTGATAATTAAAGCGAGGTATAAATCGGGTCTATTTGTTGACCCGGGCCAGGTACGCAAGATTTTGTTGTAGTTAAAAGTACTATTTGGTCAATAATTGGTGAGAGTCTCTTGTTGTAAAATAAGAGACTAGAATTGACCAAAAAGCCCTTAACGGGCGAACCGGGTAAACGACCGTTAGAGATTGTTTAGAAACTTATATTATGACCTTGTAACCCTTAGAAGTGAATAAAAAAGGTAGGCATAAACTTTTAAGGGTCAAATGCCTTAAATGCGTCTTGTCGTAGAATGGTATATTCGAGGGATAAAAACTCGGAAGAAATGGTCTATTACATTAAATCCACCACAATCATAGTTGTGGTGGAAGACCAATCAATATGAATGGTTGAAATTATGAGGCACACGAGAAATGGGCGTGATTTATGCTTAAAATGACTTAAATACCCTTAATGGGTCAAAGTAAGATTATAAGTAAATAATGCGTAGGAACCCGTGACTGGAACCTAATTTGGTAGACAATGTTGGAGATAAAGGGTTCGTGAAAAATGGGGGTCAAACAAACATGTTTGTTTGATAAACACATAGACAGGTCAAAATTTAGTAAAAAGATAATAAGTCGAAGGCTTAGAAATCTCAAATTTATTTAATCCGGATGTCGGATTTTAACTCCATGTGATGGAGAATTAAATTACGATCACGTAGGAAAAAGAATCGTGTAAATCGGATCAATAACGAAAGAGTTATGCTCGTTTTCGTAAAATCAAGCTTTGCTGGGAATATGCAGCAACTGTTGCAAACATTCTATTGATTTGAGGCCGTGGCGTCGCGCCACAGCCAAAGACATTTGCCGTGGCGCGCGGCGACGGGCTATAATGTTGAAATTTTTTATTTTTTTGTTTATTTCGATTATTTGACCCAATTACCTTGTTGTACTTGTTATTTAACTATCAAAACTGACTTCTAAGTTGGTTTTGATCATAGGTGAATGTCGAGAGTCCCGGATGAAGATTAAGCGTCGAGCAAGAACCGAACACATGTTAAATGAAGCTTCTGCGTCAAATCTTGATTTGTTTTGTTATAAGTGAATTATGTAAACACTTACAAATATGTTTTTGAAATGTTGTAAACATATGGGATTGTAAGTGTGACAAGTTTTTTGTAAAGTCACATTTTAGCATTCAAATGTGTATTTTAATTATTAAAATCTTGATTAACTTAGACGGGCGCTACAATATTGAGTTGGATATTCATTTTGTTAGAGAGCAGGTCCAACGGGGGTGTCTTCGCGTTTTGCATGTGCCATCGCGTTACCAGATTGCTGACATATTTACTAAAGGGCTTCCTCGTGTCCTATTGTCTCAACGTCCGGAAGCTTCCCGATTCGACTGCGGGGGTGTATTAGCGCGTATATTGTATATATTTTGTATCGCATATCTTTGATATCGTTTCCATACTTAGCGCATTGTAATGTTGTATATATTGTAACCTTTTCTAATGAATGAGATCAAGAGTTTACATTCCTATACTAACTAATGATTATTAGGTAGATGTAATATTGGAAAATCCGGTTAAAACTTTTTGGTTCCGCCACTCTCTAAACAAATGTATTCTAGCACAAAGGCGACGAAATTGGATTTTAGGTTAGTGTTTAGTGACTAATTTTACTTGTATTGTGTATTTGATTGTATGAATGTACGATAAAAATTGCATTGTATGAATGTACGATAAAAATTAGCATTGTATGAATATACGATAAAAAAGTTAGGATACCCCTGAATTTTTATTATAGATCAGCCACTATTTATAAATAAATATATATAGTTCATTTAAAGAAAATGTAAAGCAATTTAAAAATTTTAAAATTTCTATAATATTTCAACCTGATTATTCAGTAAAAAAGGGTTTGGGTTATTTCTTAACAAGGTATAAAGTACAATATCATTAGTCGATTAATTAACATAATCTACCATATCACAACGAAACCTTAAAAATTAATCTCGTTGGAGCATATAACTAGTATAAGTTTCTATGAGTATTTGTAAATGGATTAACATCGGTTAGAGAAGACTAGATGTGTAAATGTCACGTGGGTTGCATGAAAAATAAGAAATAAACACTTATTTATTTAAAATACACAACACGAAGACTAGATGTGTAAAAGTAACGTTAGCTTGACTAAGCACGTGTTCAACTCATTAACCTATGAGACCTCAAGCTCAATCAAAGGATTTCGAGCTTTATTTTTAAACTGAGAATTCACGTACCCTGTTCGAGCTAGAAAAAACGTGCCCTTAGGCCTTAAAGAAATTGTGCATTGGGCTCATTTAAGGTTTAAACCTAATGGCAATTGACTAATAACTAATCTAAACCACAAAAAAAATAGTTTTGTAAGTGGGTCAATGTTAGTGTTTGTATGAGTATACCCTACTAATTTATTTATTTTTACATTTACATATCGAATTTTTTTTTTAAAATAACGTGCACTTCGAAGTATCGGACCCTGACCGGTGGTCCTCCCCACCACCCTAAGGGCCGACCATGCTTGGAAAGGGCATGACTTGCCTATTTTTTATTATGTTTAACCAACTTTTATGTATATCTGTAATCATATTTATATTTATAATTATTACTATACACAACAAAATATATATAACTTGGAATTTTGTTATAGTTATATATTAGAGTTAATTGCCACAATTGTCTCTGAGGTTTGGGCACGTTTGCCATTTTCATCCAAAATGAAACTTTTGTACCAAATTGCTCCCAACGTTTGTAACTTTTTGCCATTTTCATCCAAACACTAACTTAGTTTATTTTTTTGTGTTAAGTTGAGGATATTTGGATGAAACTGGCAAATATAAAAACCACAGGGACGATTTTGGCAATTTACTCAAACCCTTTTTAATTTCTTTTATTTAATTATTTTTGTTACATATATAATAAAAAAGAATATACATGGAGTTTTTAGAAAAAAAAATTAATAGTTTTGTCACATAATTTTTATAAATTTTCATCCAAGTCACTAACTCAGTTTATTTTTTCTGTTAAGGTGAAGGATGTTTTAAATTTTATAAATTAAGACAAAAATTAATTTACATCTTCTTTATATAAATCAGTTTTATAAAGAGAAAACGTCATTGGTGTACAACTCTGTCACACCTCGATATTTCCAGGTATTACCGGTGTGCCCGGTGGGGAGTATCGTGACGTAGTCGATATCATCATAGACAAATAATCACAGTTCAATGCACAGCGGAAGTCTAAAGTAAAAATATTACGAACCGAATGAAAGTAACATAAATTATTACATAACGGTTGCAAAGTGGATCCACATGCGGATCAAAACAAAAGAGATATTGTTCATCAGATTTAAAGTGATAAAAGCTTGCAAAACTTTTTATTTATTCACTCAGGAGTTCCAGCCCATTACGCTTAGTACCTGCACTTAACCTTTTTGGAAAATACGTCGACATCAGCCCGGTTTGGTTTCATTCAAATCCTTTATTTCTTTTTCCTTGTTATTGTTGATATAATGAGAGGCTATTCACGATTTAATCAAAATAAATGGTGGTGGTTTTCTTTTTCTGTTCGCTGGGTTCTCAGTAATGGAAGAGATGAACATGTAAATAATGTTCAACTGAATTAAAAATAGGGATTTTTACATATTTTCCCCTCCTAAGCCTCCTTATTACATATTTCCCCAAACCATAAAATCAATTACATATTTCCCATTTTTTTGAGAAATTCCCTAACTACCCTCAATTAGTCCTGCGTATAATGTAAATCTCATTCGTATAATCAGTTCATCTTCCAAAACCCTGCACGCTACCTTTCTCCTCCTCCCCCACCAAAGCGAAGTCTTCAACTATCAGGTATGTGTCTGTTCATCGGAAAAACGATGATGTATTTTACAATCGATTATGCTTGTTAGTTTTTTTTTTCTTCATCTATTTTATTCTTGATCCTATTCTACGACCATACTTGTGATAAGACATACCCATGTGCAGATCACTAGAACTTTTATTGATGGCTGCTTTGAATGCAGACACATGTGGATTGCCTTTGTTTGTTATGCTTTTTTTTTTGAACGGCAAAAAAAGGGTGAAAAAGATGCTATTAAAAATCTGTTTGATAGTAAGTAAAAAATTGTTTGTTATGCTAATAGACAAGAATGTGAAATTGTTTGTTATGCGTTTGGTTCTTGGATGCCAGTTAAAAAATTGTTTGTTATGCTATTAAAAAATTCACTGTCAATTTAAAGTCATACTGTAGGGACTGTTTAACTGGTATGTGTTCTTGTATATGAATTAGGTGCTTTTTATTGAAGATGATACGGATGATATGGAAAATAATTCATTTACACCAACTTGGGAGAATGGGGCAGAATCACCAATATTGCTTGAGAATGTTGTTGGCCAAGGATCAACTAAGTACAAGATAAAATTAAAATATGGAGGTTACTTTCGGTTAGCTAAGAACTCATACAAAAAACGTTATTGTTTTGGCTTTCAAAAATGTCTTAACATTGACACTTGCATATACGACTTTGATGATTTGAATGAAGAGGTTGCCACTCATTATCCTCCGGATCCGGAGCTATCCTTTTCAATTTTTTATATCGACAAATACGCTACTAAGCAAAAATTTGTGAAGGTTGATTCGAATGACAACTTTAAATTGATGATTAGTATTTTCAATTTTTTATATCGACAAATAAGCTACAGTTTGTAATTTTTGGTTTTAATCAACTTGGGATTTGATTACTATTTGGACATGACATGGCAGGCACTCAGACAAATAGGTTGCCAAACACGCACATGTACTGTGCATGTACATGCACATATAGATTTATAGCTTTACCTATTATTTTAATGTTTTGATAACTATTTTGAATGGATATTGTGCCATTTAACACACAATTCTTACACACAGACCATGTTTAGAAATGCGCATAATATGAAGATGATAAAAAAAACCTAAAATTAGTCATGATTTTAATAATAACGTTATAGAAATATGTCAAAAGTGGACTTTTAAATACAACCATTTAAATGCATACAATTTCACAAATATGATAACTTTTGATATGGTCTGTTATAAAGGTATTTGTTATAATAAGAAAAAGGTGTTTATTTCTAACTATTTTTCTTTCATAACAAAACCTCTACAATAATTACATAAATAGAATATAAATTATGAATCTTTTTAGCAATGAAATTTTAATGTATGAATTATTAATTCCTAAACAATAAAAGGATTTATTGTTTTAACCAATAGTGGTATTTTTAAATCTCTAGGATAATCATTGCGTTCGTTTCTTGGATCCTCCTTCTTTACTTGTACGTTACAAGAAATCGCAACGCAACCAAGGTGAGCATACTCGACCCCTTATTTTTTACACTTTAACACGTGTTGGGGTGCAACATGTATCATTTAACAAAAATTCATATTATACGAAATCAAACGTATTCTCGATATGCTTCCGTTAGTTATGCACGCTAGTTTCATTTTGTACATACATGTTATTTGTTACGCTTGTGTTAGTTATACTTGCTAGTATCAATTTGTATGTCCATGCTATTTCGTTATGCTTAGGTTGTTTAGGTATGCTAGTTTAAATTCTAGATATAAAACTTCCATCATAGATTTGTGACAAACTTTACGTTTATACATATTTTTCAAACTTGTATGCTCGCCAATACCTTTGTATTGATCTATGCTTTTAATACATGTTGCAGGAATATCAATGACGCATGGAATCTAGTAGGATTGCCTAGAAACGCATTTGAACGTTAAATACTTGTTGTATTGTATTTTATTTCATACATGTTGTAATTAGTTCCAAAACCATTGTATTAAATTGTTATGAAATGAAATTATATTTCTTTTATACGCGTTGTGATTCGAAATTTGTATTATCTGATTTAAGCAACGAAAGGGGTAATTATTAAATACTTGTCACAAATAGCGTTATGAAGCCTCTTGCAATCTTCACACTTCGTCTCATCCCGATGTTTCCGCCATTGGTTGGGGTGTGACATCTGTCTCTGGCGTCCATTTGAATTCTTGCTTTTTTACGCAGTTGTGCAGAGTGCTGATAAAAGGGTATGACTTTGCCGCATGGTTTGATAGAAATCGATTAAGCGCGGCTAGACGGCCGGCCAATCGTTGCATTTCTTTGATTGTTAGAGGTGACAGCATTCGCTCTATGGCTTGAACTTTTTCTGGGTTAACTTTAAAGCCGCCATTTGTGACCACGAAGCCTAAGAATTTGCCTTCTTCCATACCAAAGGAACATTTGGCTGGATTCAGTTTCATATTCACGCTTCTCAACGATTTGAATGTTTTCTCAATATCCTTTAACATTTGGTCCTCCTCGGGACTTTTAATCACCAGATCATCGATGTACACCTCGATATGCTTCCCAATATCTTCGGCAAAGATTTTGTCCATCAGGCGCTGGTATGTTGCGCCAACGTTTTTGAGACCGAACGACATCTTTGTGTAACAGAAGATTCCGAGGTCGGTTCGAAAAGTTGTCTTGTCTTCATCCTCCAGCTTCATCTGGACTTGATGATACCCCTTGTAACAATCTAGAAAACATTTCCATCTGTATGGCGCGAGAGAGTCTATCTTTTTGTCGATCTCAGGCAAAGAATAGCAATCTTTAGGGCACGCCTTGTTGAGATCGGTATAATCAATACACATTCTCCATCCTCCGTTAGACTTCTCCACCATTACGGGGTTTGAAACCCAACTCTGATAGCGTACCTCTCTTAAGATCCCTGCTTTTAACAGCTCACAGACTTGCTCATTCATTGCTTTGGTTTTATCCGCCCCTAAGCTGCGCCTTCTTTGTACTTTTGGTTCAACAGAGGGGTAAGTGTTCAGACAATGCTCGGTAATGTCGCGCGGGACACCGGTCATGTCTGCCGGAGTCCAGGCGAAAATGTCCATGTTCCTGAACAGAAGTTGTTTGAGATGCGTTCTGATGTTTGGTGAGATTGCGTGGCCTATCGTCACCGTTTGCTCTGGGTACTTTCGGTTTAAAACCCACTTCTCTGGTTCGGTTGTTGAAACCTTCGCTGCTTTGGTTGGGCGCGCATCCTCTGCTGACATTACTTCTTTCTTTGCATATATGATCGCCACACCCGTCTCAGTTGGGAACCCGATGGCTGAGTGGGGTGTGGAGGTTACCATGTTCAGCTCTCCTTGGGGTTCTCTCCCAATCAAAACATCATGCCTTGATTTGACAGGCATCACCATGAAGTTGACAATTGTTGTTCTTGAATGCTTCCCGTCAGACAGCGTGACGGGGAAGCTGATTTGGCCTAGTTGGAAGACCAGTTCGTTGCAGAATCCTGACAGAGGGTAGTCGACTGGCTCAAGTCTCACTTTATCTTCATCGTCAAACTGATTAAAGCATTGCTCATAGATGATATCCGCTGTACTTCCCGGATCAATGAATACGTATTCTATTTCGTAATGCCCAATAATACCGGTAATGAAGACGGGGCGCATGGACCCCCGCTTACTACTGGGAAGATGACATGTTGCTCTTGCCATGTCGGCTCGAAAGGTCGCTTGCCTTTATCTCTTGCGCTGTATCTTGGTCCGTTGACCATGTGTGCTTCCAAGCGTCTAACCTTTTTCTCTCTTCCATCATCGTTGCGCTGAATCTGACATGTCTCTTTGCGCATGTTCTTTACCAGATGGCTTAGCTTTCCACTTTTCAATGCTTTTTCGATTTCTTGTCTTAAGCTGATACAGTCATCTGTCAGATGACCCGTATCCTTGTGGAAGTCACAGTACAGGTTGGGGTCCTGCCCCTTCTTGTTCGTTATAGGCCTGGGGGCCTTAAAATCATGGTTCTCCGTCATGAGCACTTCTTTTGGTGTTTTTATGAGCGGAGTCCAGTGTTTTTCTCGATTCTCGCTCCTGACTGCCTTCCGATAACCAATGCGATCAATAGTGTCTCGCGCGTCTTCTCTGTATCGAGGTCGCTCGTCATAACCGCTGGAATGGCTGGCTTTCCATCCAGGGTTTTTGCCTTTGTTGCGCATGTTGCAATCGCGCGAGCTTCCTTTGGAAAATCTATCTTCAGTGTAAGAGTTCTTGTGACCGGCCAATGACTCTTCCGTTTGTGCGACTATCTTCGCAGCTTCCATGAGCTTATCCCATTCCTTGGGCATTCCATCTTTTCCTGTGATAGTCCTGATGAGGCTATCGTAGCGAATGGCTTTCTTGAAGTGAGCGCGCATGAGCTGTTCGCTTACACCACCGATTTCCAAACACTCTTTATTAAAGTGAGTGATGAAATCTTCTAAACCTTCGTTCTCTCTGCGCCAAATATCCGTTACCTCAGCTGTGTCGCGCTGGTAACGTCTTTGTTGACTGAAGTGGTTTGCAAACTGCGTTTTGAAGTCAACCCATCACTTGATCTTTCCTGGTGGGAGGCTGTCGAACCAGGCGCTAGCAGCCCCTGTGAAAGTTTGGATAAAAAAATGGCACCACATAGGCATATTCCATCCTCTCATGTAACCGACGCTTGTGAATACTCTGACATGATCATTTGGGTCGGTTAAACCATTAAACTTCCCGACTGTTGGAGGCAATTTCTCTCTTGATAGCGGCGCTAGAGCAATCTTTGGGATAAACTTTGAATGTTCTGCAGCTTTAGCTGGTCGATATGCGAGGCGGAAGTCTCGCTCTGCCTCCTCGCTGTATCCGACGTGCTGCCTTGGTTTGTAATATTCATGGTTCCTCTGTAAACGATTGAAAACTGAAGACCCCTCATCATCTTGCCAAGTTGGGTCATTTGGGTCTGTGTCATCCCATTCATTGTTCAAGTTGCGCGGCCCGAGCCGGCTCTGAACTGGACCTCTTTGAACGTTTGACGGATCGTCATAATAGCTTCCTGTCTATCCCCGTGTGTCGCGCGTCTCAAGCACGCTTGGTCTTCTCTGGGGAGGAGGCCTGTTGATTCTTCCTTGGAGGTTTTGCTGTGGGGGTATCTGGCGCGCCCCCTGACTCGGACCCAAAGGTGTGACTAACGATGGTTCTGCTTGCAAAACCGCTTGCTGTGCGCTCAAAGACTGATACGCAGCATTGATGGTAGCGATTTGCTTGGCGTACCAAGAGGCTGGAGTTTCGCCTTCAGGTAGCCCTAATAGCGCCAAAATGTTCTGAGGTGGAGGTGGATTTGAAGGTCCAGCACCATTGTTTCCTGGGGTTGCCGTCTGAGTGATGCGAGTGATGCTCGCGCGGGGTCCCCAGTGTTGGTTACTTCGATTTCACCGATTTCTTCTACATGTTGAGTTTGGACGTTTTGATTGTCCTCCCCCAACACTGCATTAGTGTTTGTTCCAAAACCGAAATCAGGAATGACTCCTTGACTAGCCATGACCGAAGGAAAAACTTGGAAAACTCAGAAAAAGAAGATGAAAGTGATTTGCAAAAAACTGGTGGGCGCCAATGAAGAAACACGTAATTAATTTTAGGGATTGATTAGTTTGGTTTATGTTCCTATCATAATGGTTAATCTTCTTATGGCTTTCTGAGCTCCGTAATGTTCCGATAATCCTGCAAAACAGAACACCGTTACTCGTTAAGAGGGGAATATGGGGGTTTTCCTCTTAACCGGGCTCCGGCGTGAGAATAAGCGACTGTTTTGAGGAGATAAGTATGTATTAAGAGTGAGAGTAGAGGGAGTAGAATGTTTAACCTGTGAACTGAGGTCTTTATTTATAGCCGGAGAGGTGTAAGAGGATGTGGGCTGATGGGCCTTGGGACGGAAGGTGACAACATAGGGGATATGCTCCTTGTCTCACCGGGCGGGGCGTTACAACCTATAGCATGTGCATAGTACCATAATTGTTAAGGTAGGCTTGATCGAAGTTAATGAGCATATAGTCATGAAGTGTTTACATTAGCATCACATGTATAACAAGAATCAAACATTTAATGTGTAATTTGGATAGAGTGTGAATAAATGTAGTTTAACGTGTTTGTGAATTTGAATAGGAATACAAGTTGCACCCAAAAGTGTTTAAAATGAAAATGGGATCATGTATACTCACATTGGTTGCGTTGCAATTTTTGTAATAACGCACGAGTAAAGATTGGAGAAATCCAAGAGAACGGACGAGAGAGGTTATCCTAGATATGGAGTAACACATAACGATCTCGTTAATATTTGTAGGTTAAATACAATTCCTAATGTTTAAGGTTTATAAATCGATTATTTATATAATATTTCTTTTTCTCATTATTTCCTTTAATGAATAAAGGAATGATAATTTGTTGGTTATTTATGTCTTTAGTGGAGGGTTCAAATGAGAAGAATTTTTTGTAAGAAAAAAAAAAAAAAGAAGTTTCAACCAATAAAACTGTTTCATTTTACTTCATTTAATATTTGCATTTAATTTTAATATAAGGGTATATTGGTAAACTTACAAAAATCATTAATTTGCATTCTTCCTCTTTAATAACTAACTAAATTAAATTTGTAACTCTTTTTCAAAATATATATTTTTTCCAAATTAAAAAAACCAATTTAATTTAATGTGTAGAATAAATTACTAGTTGTGTAGGATAAATTACGAGTTGTGTAAAATATATTTCGATGTGTGTATGATAAATTTCAACTGTGTAGAATAAAATTCTATAATGTGTAGGGTATATGTAGGAAAATTTTGATATGTGTAGGTTTTGTAGATTATATGTATGATAATTAATGATTAGTTAACTAATTAATTAAAGAGTTAAAAATTAATGATATGAGTTATAAATGAAATAGTATTCTACTAATATGCTCTTTCTTCTTTTTCTTCTCACATTAAATATCTTCTGAACCTTTCCCTATGTCTTTATTAGGTTGAAAGTGTTTTAATTATGATGGAAATAAATAAATAAAATATATATATATATATATATATATATATACATATAAATAAACAAACTGTTATTTATGAATTTGGATTTTTAAGGTCTAAAAAAGAAAACAGTTTTGAAAACTTTTGATTTTTAGTACACTAGTTAATAGTTTCATCATCTTTATCAATTAATCAACAACAACAGGGACTTGTATGTGTATATATATATGCATTTTCTTCAACCTTCAGTTTATGAAAATAGAGAACAATTTTAATAACAGTTTATTAAAAGGTAACAAAAGGACTTTGTTTCAGCGAAGAAAATATGAGGCTTGGGCTTTTATTTGTTTTAAACATGGATAGGCTGAGTTTATATATGACAGGAACAGAAAGGTGTACCGAACAGTTGACGTGTCGATTTCCGTCGTAAAACTCCGGCGAGCTTGGTTCCCCCACTGAATTCCGATGCTGGCGGGTTTCTCCGGCGAGTCTGGGCTCTCCGGAGAGACGTGCAAAGATATTCGAAAAAGTTAATACGAAAATATAATGAACCGATAGAGAGAATATACTGAACAAGGCTTGCGGGTTTTCAGTTTGTTTTCCGATCTCCGGTGCCTACTAATTTCTCCGGCGCGGTTCTCCAGTTATGCAGATGATATGCGAACGGGGAGTGGTTGTTTGTGTCGAAACAGAATGGGTGGTGTCGAGATATGTAGGGTGTCGGTATTTATAGCATTAGATAATTAGATTGACTCATAGAGTATGGAAATGATTTGGTGATTGATTGTATATTAACGGAAACCATATATTAGCTGTAATTACGAGAAATCAGCGAAGGAAAATGGAAATGACGACACGGTTATCGCTGGCGACTGTTTGGGCGGGAAACTTGATTAAGGTCTACCTAACTGAACTAACTTGACTAACCGTGGTTATTACTTAAACAAACTTAAAAACTCATGTTTAAAGTCTAAAAAAATCTAACTTGTTTATGTATATGAACTTTTAAATTAATTAAATTAATATATTGATGTTTAACAAAATAAATTACTAAATAAAAAATCTCGCATCTGTTATTTTAAATTCGTGAAAAATTTTCGAGTTTCAAAGATTAGGATCCAAAATTAAAAAACGGGTCGGATTTTGAGAAACTCTTTTGACGGATGTTACACCCGCGGCCACATAACCCCACTGCCGGCATCTTAAGGCCAAATCCTGATTAAGCTCACACAACTGCTGCATTCACTCCTACGGACATTCAACAGGCCCTCTACACTCTCGCTCTCAATCAACCTGACCCGCAAGGCATCATGGATACCGGCGCAACAGGCCACATGACCACCCCCCAAGGTAACATCTCTCCGTCTGTTTTTAATACTTGCACTAACAAAATTATTACAGTCGGTAATGGCATGACCATTCCTGTTATCGGACAAGCAACTTCACCCTACCCCCTCCTTACCCCCCACTTAAATTAAACAATGTCATGATTGCCCCACATCTTATTAAAAACCTTATTTCTGTCCGAAAACTCACCACCGACAACTTACTTTCTATTGAATTTGACCCTTTCGGTTTTACTGTGAAGGACCTCAAGACCAAGGCTCCCATCCTACGATGCAATAGCTCGGGCGACATCTACCCGCTGACTGCTCCTCTTCCTTCCGTCTCCAACACCTCCACTGCTTTTGCTGCTACCTCTCAAGATCGTTGGCACCAACGACTCGGGCACCCGGGCGCTTCTTTATTGCATTCGTTATCTTTACCTATTTCATCTACTATTGATAAACATAATAAAACTTTATGTGAACCTTGTATTTTTGGCAAGAGCACTAAATTTCCCTTTTATGATTCCCCCAATACTACTTGTCTACCTTTTAATATTATTCACAGTGACCTATGGACCTCGCCAGTGCCTAGCACCGGGGGCCATCGATATTATATTTTGTTTCTAGATGATTTCACTAATTTTTTGTGGACATATCCAATTACAAACAAATCACATGTCTTCTCCATTTTTTCTCAATTTAACGCCCTATTAACCTCCCAATTTGAAAAGAAAATAAAACAATTTCAATGTGACAACGGAAAGGAATACTCCAATTCTTCTTTCCAAACATTTTGCAAACAACACGGTATACATTTCCGTTTTTCATGTCCCTATACCTCCTCCCAAAACGGCAAAGTCGAACGTAAAATACGAACCATTAATAACGTGATACGTTCTCTCCTTGCCCAATCCTCCCTTCCTCCTACTTTTTGGCACCACGCTCTTGAAACGGCCACCTACTTACTCAACATCATCCCCAACAAACACCATAAATTTCTCACCCCTACCACTCGGCTCTACCACCGTGACCCAACTTACGATCATCTTCGGGTGTTCGGTTGTCTGTGTTACCCTATACTTCCATCCACGACTATAAATAAACTCGCCAACCGATCAAAACCTAGTGTTTTCCTCGGCTACCCACCTAACCATCATGGTTACCGTTGCCTCGATCTTTCCACCAACACCTTCTACGTCTCCCGTCACGTACATTTTGAGGAGACGGACTTTCCTTTCGCCTCCATCACGCCACCCGCCCCATGAGATTACGACTTCCTGTCCGATGTTTTTTCATCCGCTCCTATGGGATCGGGTTTCCTACCCCTCACCCAAGGCCCAGCCCAATACCTCACCCACGGCCCAGCCCACTACCTCTAACCCGCAATCGAACCCGGCCTCTCCCCTCACCAGCTCCACTGTTATTCCTCCATCTTCTCAAAACACCGCCGCCCAGCCACCTCACACCTCCACCAACTCGGCCAACCTACCTTCGTCCAATCCCTCGTCCATTATTCCCACCCGGACCATGCGCACAGATCTAGTGCTGAAGCTGAATACAGGGGCGTAGCTAATGTTGTTGCGGAAATTTGTTGGCTCCGAAATCAGCTGCTTGAACTTCATCGCCCATTGTCTTGTGCCACTTTGGTATATTGCGACAATGTTAGTGCTATTTATATGTCTGGTAACCCCGTCCAACATCAGCGAACGAAACATATTTGTAACACCCCAAAAATGGATTTGGTAATTAAACCCCGTTAATAGTAAAGACGAGTAAAATACCGTTAGTGGTAAAATTAAACCGGTGAATATTAGGATTTAAATAATTAATCCTATATTAATAAAAAAGAAGAATAAACTCTTTGAGAAAAACACGGTTTATTAGAAGCCCGAGTTAACGGGACTTAAAAAAATAAAACGGGTTATAATTCCCTACACCCATCAAGTTAACTAGGAATAGTTAACCTAGTTAGTATTGGGTGACTAAATGAAAAGCTATGAGATATAGCTTCTTTTATAATAAATGAAACAAGAAGGACTAATATAGCCAAGAAGGGAAACTTGTTTTATTAAAATTAAAAATAAAACACAACACACACACACACTCAGTGTGTGTGTGTGTGTGTGTGCGTGGATCGACCAGAGGACAGGGGAAAAAGAAGCAAACCCTAACTCTCACAAATCTCTCAAATTGAAGGTCCAAATCAAGTCTAAATCAAAATCCGAGTACGAATTAGTGATCTCCACTGAAAAAGGAGTCACGAGGTATGTAAATTTCATGAGAAATCTCTAGTTGAATTTCTGAGCAAACCTAGAGAATTCGAATTAGATGATTGCATGTTTGTTATATGATGAGATAGGAACATTGTAGTGTCTAGGAGTAAATCCTAGACAAGTATACGATGAAGTTAGGCCTAATTCTTGTGAATTCATAATCACCATTGAAGGTGATAAGTGGGTTTTTGTATGAACATGTTAAACACTAGAAATTGATAGTTGTTCTAGTGTAATTTGAATTTTCGCAAGTAAATTCTGATGTTGTAGATGCGAAAAATTGATATGAACATGTTAATTGATGTTAAAACATAGTTAAAACAATAACCATGAACTAGATAAAAGAAGAATATAAATTATGCACATTAGATGTTTGTTAAAATGCCTAAATGAGAACTAAAGTGTTGAAATTTAGAGTGAAAACGCGTATTTGAATGATATGGCAATTACGCGTAATATGAAGTGATAAGGGTTCTACATATTATGTTGATTTAGACTTAATGTTGTAAACCATGTGATTGAAAGTAGTTAACTTTGATAAATTAAGTTAACTAATCATGAAGTCGAATAGTAGTTTCGACATAGAAAATAAGTGAGGTGGAATAGTCGTGATTGTTAATGACTAATTTAACCGCCTTGTAAATGATTGATAATAGTTTGACGCTTAAACGAGCTAGGTGGAGGCTTGGGAAAGAAGCGGTCAAATAAATCAAGTACGAGAAGAGAAGCGCAAGCCGGATGAGAGGTAAGTGTAATTTACACACTTATGTATAATACTTGTTTATTCTATACGTTATAAACGATAACGATAATATTGAAAATATTGAATTCCGTTAAGATTACCTTGTAGTGTAATCTAATAATGAGGAAAAAGGGTAAAGAAGAAAAATTGGAAATTGGTCAAATGTCGACTAATGTAAATCGAAATTAAAATGATACCCATGGCGTAAGCCGAAACGGGTTAAATTTGCAAGAAAAGAATTGTGTGATTAGCAAATCGGATAATTGCGTCGCCATAGATTGTGTGATAATTAAAGCGAGGTATAAATCGGGTCTATTTGTTGACCCGGGCCAGGTACGCAAGATTTTGTTGTAGTTAAAAGTACTATTTGTTCAATAATTGGTGAGAGTCTCTTGTTGTAAAATAAGAGACTAGAATTGACCAAGAAGCCCTTAACGGGCGAACCGGGTAAACGACCGTTAGAGATTGTTTAGAAACTTATATTATGACCTTGTAACCCTTAGATGTGAATAAAAGAGGTAGGCATAAACTTTTAAGGGTCAAATGCCTTAAATGCGTCTTGCCGTAGAATGGTATATTCGAGGGATAAAAACTCGAAAGAAATGGTCTATTACATTAAATCCACCACAATCATAGTTGTGGTGGAAGACCAATCAATATGAATGGTTGAAATTATGAGGCACACGAGAAATGGGCGTGATTTATGCTTAAAAGGACATAAATACCCTTAATGGGTCAAAGTAAGATTATAAGTAAATAATGCGTAGGAACCCGTGACTGGAACCTAATTTGGTAGACAATGTTGGAGATAAAGGGTTCGTGAAAAATGGGGGTCAAACAAACATGTTTGTTTGATAAACACATAGACGGGTCAAAATTTAGTAAAAAGATAATAAGTCGAAGGCTTAGAAATCTCAAATTTATTTAATCCGGATGTCGGATTTTAACTCCATGTGATGGAGAATTAAATTACGATCACGTAGGAAAAAGAATCGTGTAAATCGGATCAATAACGAAAGAGTTATGCTCGTTTTCGTAAAATCAAGCTTGGCTGGGAATATGCAGCAATTGTTGCAAACATTCTGTCGATTTGAGGCCGTGGCGTCGCGCCACGGACAAAGACATTTGTCGTGGCGCGCGGCGACGGGCTAAAATGTTGAAATTTTTGATTTTTTTTGTTTATTCCGATTATTTGACCCAATTACCTTGTTGTACTTGTTATTTAACTATCAAAACTGACTTCTAAGTTGGTTTTGATCATAGGTGAATGTCGAGAGTCCCGGATGAAGATTAAGCGTCGAGCAAGAACCGAACACACGTTAAATGAAGCTTCCGCGTCAAATCTTGATTTGTTTTGTTATAAGTGAATTATGTAAACACTTACAAATATGTTTTTGAAATGTTGTAAACATATGGGAATGTAAGTGTGACAAGTTTTTTTGTAAAGTCACATTTTAGCATTTAAATGTGTATTTTAATTATTAAAATCTTGATTAACTTAGACGGGCGCTACAAGTTGGTAATCAGAGCTCATGGTTAAAGAATAAAGTGTGTTCGGTTCGAGGCTTTATCGCAAATCCGGTAAGTACATGTATATTAACGGTTAACATGATTAAAGTGTTGTGAACAACACATAGGGTTATCGTGTAATACACGTTATCTCAATTAAATGAAAGATATAGTTGACGAAATTACGCGCGTTCACGCGTATAGTAGAAAAGCCTTGTATTATAATACGGCCAATTATTGAAGTTGACATTACTAACTTTTGTGAATGTTTTAATTGAAGGACACTCGCGTCTGAAGATGACGAGAGTTGAACGAATTGCGGATATGATGGTGGAATGGTCCGAGGTATGACAAGAAGAGCATACTCATCAAGGACCTAAATCGCGTAACGATCGCAAATAAGTAATGGTAAGGAAAGCCCGTTAGGGCAAGCATTTACCAGGTGCACGTTACTTTAAATTATTTCATGAATAGTAATATGCAACAAATACGTAGAAACTGACAGTTGCATATGTAGATTGAAAACTTGGAAAAACCTGAATAGAATACCTATCCAGGATATTGTTTCCAAGAGAAATAAATAGAGGTGTTATTTACATGGGGCGTGATGTGAAAGTTATAAAAAGGTCATGTATGTCATGTGTTGATCGCCTACTCTGGCCAAGTAGGTAGTGAACACATGATACCATGATTTTTTTATGATGGACATGCTTACACCCGATGTAGTAAGGATGGGGTGAGTGGGACAAATTAAAAAGTACCCAAATGAATCAAATGAGCAAAATATTTGATAATAATGTAAACGCACAGCCGGGTGACGGAAGCGTATTACATTAGGATAATGAGCCCGAGTGAAGGGACACAGATTAATGTAAAACGATTAAGATATGCATTGGGAGGGGGTGTACTTACACTCGAATCCGGAGAATGCAAACATGTAAAATGATTTAGATATGCATTGGGAGGGGGTGTACTTACACTCGAACCCGGAGAATGCAAATATGTAAAATGATTAAGATATGCATTGGGAGGGGGTGTACTTACACTCGAACCCGGAGAATGCAAATATGTCTCTTAACAGGCCGTTTTTGTAAAACGTCAAACTTGAGGACAAAGTCGGAATATAAAAGTAAAGCGAAGTCTTAATGCATACCGGAAGGGTTGCAATAACAACGACTTCGGTAAAACACCCGATTGATGGGTAAGGATTTAAACACATGCGTAGACCGAGAAACGGGAACTCGGATGGAAAGTTAAAAGACTCGGGTTTTGGAGTCAAGACTAAAAGACGATAAGATGATGTAAATGGAAATTTTGATAAAATATGTTCAACTATTTTAAAGTTGAACGGGTCAAACAAAGAATGAAGTTTGACATCCATAAATGATAAAATTTCATATGAATAAGTCAAACGGGTTGAATATAATATAATGCCGGATGGCATGAGTAAGCGCAAGCTGGATAACGGTAGCGTTAAATGCAAAAGAATAATGAGCCCGGTAATGGGACATAATCAAATACGAATATATGTAAATTGGATAATGGTGAGCATAAGATGAACCGACGCATAAATGACGTGAGAAGTCATAAAGTCAGAAAATTTGTCCGAAAGAAAACAAATGTAGCCTTAGACTACGGTCAAGGTCAAAGGAAATACCAAGGCGAAAATAAATGATTTTGAACATAAAAAGGGTGCCTTAACGCCATATACATATATAAATGTATATACATTTGAATAAAGACTTGAATAAAAGATGATCTACGGGATTATCATAACCTACGAGATTATAAATGAGGCTAAGGTCTACGGGACCAAAAAGACCTTCGAGTCCCAAAATAGAAAGAAACGAATTGTTGGGGTCTCACCTTAATAAGGTGAAAATATAAAGAAATAGCCTACGAGGCTAAGCGAAAGAACATACGGATCAATAGTATAAAACAAGGAAACTGGTTGTAACTTCCCGCGTAAAATAATAACGGGAGATAAAGTTCGTATAAAAGCGATGGGTTTCGCTAAGTTAATTAGATGGGTTAAAAGCGAAGAGATTGTGAAAGGTCTGGTTGACAAAAATGAAAAATTTCACTAAAACATTTAAACGGGCAAAGATAACAAAAGAATTCACAATTATTTAAATTGTGTTACGTCACAAAAGTGGATGAAGTCGTTACCGAAATGACAACGGAAAGGGATAAATCCTTGGACGAAAATTCCTTGGAATTGACATGAGTTCAAGAGAAAAGCATTAAACTAAAATTCAGTATTAGTGAGAAACAACGCTTTAACAAATACGAATATTATGAAACGAATTCGGAAAATGATTAATATCGAGGAATATGGATCTTAACACCGGTAGGTGCAAAGAGATACATTCGAAGGAAAGATTTCCGATAATAAAAGTAGATAAAAACTTAAACAAAACGTGATGTAATCACGGTCACAAAAAGTGATATAGAATACAATCAAGTCGTAACGTGAGTTACGAGATATGAAAATCAGAAAACACATAAAAGGCCGGGTTGGCAATAAGATATACCCGAATGGCGGGGAATAAAGTGACGGCGACTAATCAGTCTGGCCAGTAAAGCCTTTCAAAGTCAGAGTAGTGTTACGACTTATATAAAGCGCCTATTGAAATAAGATTAGCTTAAAGTAAGCATGATGAAAATAAATACAACCGAGTGATCAGATGACAACTCGGTCAAATAAGTGACAAGAATAAGAAATACAAAATGAAAGTATCGGCCTACGAGGCCATACACATAAAAGGCGTATACGCTTTGAAACCGAAAGCACATTACCATACTTCCCTGGTAATAGTATCATGTGCGAGCAATGCTCAAGTGATCACCGAAACTAAGGTTCGGATGATTTAATCTAATAAAGTACATGAGAAAGGTTTCGGGGACGAAACCTCTTTAAGGGGGGTAGACTTGTAACACCCCAAAAATGGGTTTGGTAATCAAACCCCGTTAATAGTAAAGACGAGTAAAATACCGTTAGTGGTAAAATTAACCAGGTGAATATTAGGATTTAAATAATTAATCCTATATTAATCAAAAAGAAGAATAAACGCTTTGAGAAAACACGGTTTATTAGAAGCCCGAGTTAACGGGACTTAAAAAAATAAAACGGGTTATAATTCCCCACACCCACCAAGTTAACTAGGAATAGTTAACCTAGTTAGTATTGGGTGACTAAATGAAAAGCTATGAGATATAGCTTCTTTTATAATAAATGAAACAAGAAGGAGTAATATAGCCAAGAAGGGAAACTTGTTTTATTAAAATGAAAAATAAAACACAACACACACACTCAGTGTGTGTGTGTGTGTGTGTGCGTGGATCGACCAGAGGACAGGGGAAAAAGAAACAAACCCTAACTCTCACAAATCTCTCAAATTGAAGGTCCAAATCAAGTCTAAATCAAAATCCGAGTACGAATTAGTGATCTCCACTGAAAAAGGAGTCACGAGGTATGTAAATTTCATGAGAAATCTCTAGTTGAATTTCTGAGCAAACCTAGAGAATTCGAATTAGATGATTGCATGTTTGTTATATGATGATATAGGAACATTGTAGTGTCTAGGAGTAAATCCTAGACAAGTATATGATGAAGTTAGGCCTAATTCTTGTGAATTCATGATCACCATTGAAGGTGATAAGTGGGTTTTTGTATGAACATGTTAAACACTAGAAATTGATAGTTGTTCTAGTGTAATTTGAATTTTCGTAAGTAAATTCTGATGTTGTAGATGCGAAAAATTGATATGAACATGTTAATTGATGTTAAAACGTGGTTAAAACAATAACCATAACTAGATAAAAGAAGAATATAAATTATGCACATTAGGTGTTTGTTAAAATGCCTAAATGAGAACTAAAGTGTTGAAATTTAGAGTGAAAACGCGTATTTGAATGATATGGCAATTACGCGTAATATGAAGTGATAAGGGTTCTACATATTATGTTGATTTAGACTTAATGTTGTAAACTATGTGATTGAAAGTAATTAACTTTGATAAATTAAGTTAACTAATCATGAAGTCGAATAGTAGTTTCGACATAGAAAATAAGTGAGGTGGAATAGTCGTGATTGTTAATGACTAATTTAACCGCCTTGTAAATGATTGATAATAGTTTGACGCTTAAACGAGCTAGGTGGAGGCTTGGGAAAGAAGCGGTCAAATAAATCAAGTACGAGAAGAGAAGCGCAAGCCGGATGAGAGGTAAGTGTAATTTACACACTTATGTAGAATACTTGTTTATTCTATACGTTATAAACGATAACGATAATATTGAAAATATGGAATTCCGTTAAGATTACCTTGTAGTGTAATCTAATAATGAGGAAAAAGGGTAAAGAAGAAAAATTGGAAATTGGTCAAATGTCGACTAATGTAAATCGAAGTTAAAATGATACCCATGGCGTAAGCCGAAACGGGTTAAATTTGCAAGAAATGAATTTAAGAGAAAAAAGGATTTGGTAGAAAAATCCGGGATGGGATGGATATAGGAATTAGAAATCAAAAACCATGTTTTTGATTAGATAGATAACGTTGGGCATATAGTCCAAACGGGTCAAATGATGGTGATAACACCATTTGACAATATCGACTAATATGGTTGTCAAGTCTTATGTTAACAGGAGCGATTAGCAAATCGGATAATTGCGTCGCAATAGATTGTGTGATAATTAAAGCGAGGTATAAATCGGGTCTATTTGTTGACCCGGGCCAGGTACGCAAGATTTTGTTGTAGTTAAAAGTACTATTTGGTCAATAATTGGTGAGAGTCTCTTGTTGTAAAATAAGAGACTAGAATTGACCAAAAAGCCCTTAACGGGCGAACCAGGTAAACGACCGTTAGAGATTGTTTAGAAACTTATATTATGACCTTGTAACCCTTAGATGTGAATAAAAAAGGTAGGCATAAACTTTTAAGGGTCAAATGCCTTAAATGCGTCTTACCGTAGAATGGTATATTCGAGGGATAAAAACTCGAAAGAAATGGTCTATTACATTAAATCCACCACAATCATAGTTGTGGTGGAAGACCAATCAATATGAATGGTTTAAATTATGAGGCACACGAGAAATGGGCGTGATTTATGCTTAAAATGACATAAATACCCTTAATGGGTCAAAGTAAGATTATAAGTAAATAATGCGTAGGAACCCGTGACTGGAACCTAATTTGGTAGACAATGTTGGAGATAAAGGGTTCGTGAAAAATGGGGGTCAAACAAACATGTTTGTTTGATAAACACATAGACGGGTCAAAATTTAGTAAAAAGATAATAAGTCGAAGGCTTAGAAATCTCAAATTTATTTAATCCGGATGTCGGATTTTAACTCTATGTGATGGAGAATTAAATTACGATCACGTAGGAAAAAGAATCGGGTAAATCGGATCAATAACGAAAGAGTTATGCTCGTTTTCGTAAAATCAAGCTTGGCTGGGAATATGCAGCAACTGTTGCAAACATTCTATCGATTTGGTTCCGCCACTCTCTAAACAAATGTATTCTAGCACAAAGGCGACGAAATTGGATTTTAGGTTAGTGTTTAGTGACTAATTTTACTTGTATTGTGTATTTGATTGTATGAATGTACGATAAAAATTGCATTGTATGAATGTACGATAAAAATTAGCATTGTATGAATATACGATAAAAAAGGTAGGATACCCCTGAATTTTTATTATAGATCAGCCACTATTTATAAATAAATATATATAGTTCATTTAAAGAAAATGTAAAGCAATTTAAAATTTTTAAAATTTCTATAATATTTCAACCTGATTATTCAGTAAAAAAAGGTTTGGGTTATTTCTTAACAAGGTATAAAGTACAATATCATTAGTCGATTAATTAACATAATCTACCATATCACAACGAAACCTTAAAAATTAATCTCGTTGGAGCATATAACTAGTATAAGTTTCTATGAGTATTTGTAAATGGATTAACATCGGTTAGAGAAGACTAGATGTGTAAATGTCACGTGGGTTGCATGAAAAATAAGAAATAAACACTTATTTATTCAAAATACACAACACGAAGACTAGATGTGTAAAAGTAACGTTAGCTTGACTAAGCACGTGTTCAACTCATTAACCTATGAGACCTCAAGCTCAATCAAAGGATTTCGAGCTTTATTTTTAAAACTCAGAATCAACTTGTAGATAATGTTACAAGCTTATGCTTAGAAGGCCGCCCCTGAGAATTCACGTACCCTGTTCGAGCTCGAAAAAACGTGCCCTTAGGCCTTAACGAAATTATGCATTGGGCTCATTTAAGGTTTAAACCTAATGGCAATTGACTAATAACTAATCTAAACCATAAAAAAATAGTTTTGTAAGTGGGTCAATGTTAGTGTTTGTATGAGTATACCCTACTAATTTATTTATTTTTACATTTACATATTGAATTTTTTTTTAAAATAACGTGCACTTCGAAGTATCGGACCCTGGCCGGTGGTCCTCCCCACCACCCTAAGGGCCGGCCATGCTTGGAAAGGGCATGACTTACCTATTTTTTATTATGTTTAACCAACTTTTATGTATATCTGTAATCATATTTATATTTATAATTATTACTATACACAACAAAATATATATAACTTGGAATTTTGTTATAGTTATATACTAGAGTTAATTGCCACAATTGTCTCTGAGGTTTGGGCACGTTTGCCATTTTCATCCAAAATGAAACTTTTGTACCAAATTGCTCCCAACGTTTGTAACTTTTTGCCATTTTCATCCAAACTCTAACTTAGTTTATTTTTTTGTGTTAAGTTGAGGATATTTGGATGAAACTGGCAAATATAAAAACCACAGGGACGATTTTGGCAATTTACTCAAACCCTTTTTAATTTCTTTTATTTAATTGTTTTTGTTACATATATAATAAAAAAGAATATACATGGAGTTTTTAGAAAAAAAAAATTAATAGTTTTGTCACATAATTTTTATAAATTTTCATCCAAGTCACTAACTCAGTTTATTTTTTCTGTTAAGGTGAAGGATGTTTTAAATTTTATAAATTAAGACAGAAATTAATTTACAGCTTCTTTATATAAATCAGTTTTATAAAGAGAAAACGTCATTGGTGTACAACTCTGTCACACCTCGATATTTCCAGGTATTACCGGTGTGCCCGGTGGGGAGTATCGTGACGTAGTCGATATCATCATAGACAAATAATCACAGTTCAATGCACAGCGGAAGTCTAAAGTAAAAATATTACGAACCGAATGGAAGTAACATAAATTATTACATAACGGTTGCAAAGTGGATCCACATGCGGATCAAAACAAAAGAGATATTGTTCATCAGATTTAAAGTGATAAAAGCTTGCAAAACTTTTTATTTATTCACTCAGGAGTTCCAGCCCATTACGCTTAGTACTTGCACTTAACCTTTTTGGAAAATACGTCGACATCAGCCCGGTTTGGTTTCATTCAAATCCTTTATTTCTTTTTCCTTGCTATTGTTGATATAATGAGAGGCTATTCATGATTTAATCAAAATAAATGGTGGTGGTTTTCTTTTTCTGTTCGCTGGGTTCTCAGTAATGGAAGAGATGAACATGTAAATAATGTTCAACTGAATTAAAAATAGGAATTTTTACATATTTCCCCCTCCTAAGCCTCCTTATTACATATTTCCCCAAACCATAAAATCAATTACATATTTCCCATTTTTTTGAGAAATTACCTAACTACCCTCAATTAGTCCTGCGTATAATGTAAATCTCATTCGTATAATCAGTTCATCTTCCAAAACCCTGCACGCGACCTTTCTCCTCCTCCCCCACCAAAGCGAAGTCTTCAACTATCAGGTATGTGTCTGTTCATTGGAAAAACGATGATGTATTTTACAATCGATTATGCTTGTTAGTTTTTTTTTTCTTCATCTATTTTATTCTTGATCCTATTCTACGACCATACTTGTGATAAGACATACCCATGTGCAGATCACTAGAGCTTTTATTGATGGCTGCTTTGAATGCAGACACATGTGGATTGCCTTTGTTTGTTATGCTTTTTTTTTTTGAACGGCAAAAAAAGGGTGAAAAAGATGCTATTAAAAAATTTGTTTGATAGTAAGTAAAAAATTGTTTGTTATGCTAATAGACAAGAATGTGAAATTGTTTGTTATGCGTTTGGTTCTTGGATGCCAGTTAAAAAATTGTTTGTTATGCTATTAAAAAATTCACTGTCAATTTAAAGTCATACTGTAGGGACTGTTTAACTGGTATGTGTTCTTGTATATGAATTAGGTGCTTTTTATGGAAGATGATATGGAAAATAATTCATTTACTCCAACTTGGGAGAATGGGGCAGAATCACCAATATTGCTTGAGAATGTTGTTGGCCAAGGATCAACTAAGTACAAGATAAAATTAAAATATGGAGGTTACTTTTGGTTAGCTAAGAACTCATACAAAAAACGTTATTGTTTTGGCTTTCAAAAATGTCTTAACATTGACACTTGCATATACGACTTTGATGATTTGAATGAAGAGGTTGCCACTCATTATCCTCCGGATCCGGAGCTATCCTTTTCAATTTTTTATATCGACAAATACGCTACTAAGCAAAAATTTGTGAAGGTTGATTCGAATGACAACTTTAAATTGATGATTAGTATTTTCAATTTTTTATATCGACAAATACGCTACAGTTTGTAATTTTTGGTTTTAGTCAACTTTGGATTTGATTACTATTTAGACATGACATGGCAGGCACTCAGGCAAATAGGTTGCCAAACACGCACATGTACTGTGCATGTACATGCACATATAGATTTATAGCTTTACCTATTATTTTAATGTTTTGATAACTATTTTGAATGGATATTGTGCCATTTAACACACAATTCTTACACACAGACCATGTTTAGAAATGCGCATAATATGAAGATGATAAAAAAAACCTAAAATTAGTCATGATTTTAATAATAAAGTTATATAAATTGGGTAAATATGTAATTGATTTTACATATCAGAATGGGGAAATATGTAAATATTCACTTACTAGTTCATTAAGGGTAAAATAGTCATAAATAAGAGTCATTTTAATGAAAATGAGAAATATGTAATATATATCAGTTAGGGAGGGGAAATATGTAATTGATTTTATGGTTTGGGTAAATATGTAATAAAGCAGCTTAGGAGGGGGAAATATGTAAAAAGCCCTTAAAAATATTATCACAATTGTAGTAGTCCAGTGGTTTGTTATTTTCGTTTAGATACAGAAGGTCTCCTTCATATATAGAAATATGTCAAAAGTGGACTTTTAAATACAACCATTTAAATGCATACAATTTCACAAATATGATAACTTTTGATATGGTCTGTTATAAAGGTATTTGTTATAATAAGAAAAAGGTGTTTATTTCTAACTATTTTTCTTTCATAACAAAACCTCTACAATAATTACATAAATAGAATATAAATTATGAATCTTTTTAGCAATGAAATTTTAATGTATGAATTATTAATTCCTAAACAATAAAAGGATTTCTTGTTTTAACCAATAGTGGTATTTTTAAATCTCTAGGATAATCATTACGTTCGTTTCTTGGATCCTCCGTCTTTACTTGTACGTTACAAGAAATCGCAACGCAACCAAGGTGAGCATACTCGACCCCTTATTTTTTTACACTTTAACACGTTTTGGGGTGCAACATGTATCATTTAACAAAAATTCATATTATACGAAATCAAACGTATTCTCGATATGCTTCCGTTAGTTATGCACGCTAGTTTCATTTTGTACATACATGTTATTTGTTACGCTTGTGTTAGTTATACTTGCTAGTTTAAATTTGTATGTCCATGCTATTTCGTTATGCTTAGGTTGTTTAGGTATGCTAGTTTAAATTCTAGATATAAAACTCCCATCATAGATTTGTTACAAACTTTACGTTTATACATATTTTTCAAACTTGTATGCTCGCCAATACCTTTGTATTGATCTATGCTTTTAATACATGTTGCAGGAATATCAATGACGCATGGAATCTAGTAGGATTGCCTAGAAACGCATTTGAACGTTAAATACTTGTTGTATTGTATTTTATTTCATACATGTTGTAATTAGTTCCAAAACCATTGTATTAAATTGTTATGAAATGAAATGAAATTATATTTCTTTTATACGCGTTGTGATTCGAAATTTGTATTATCTGATTTAAGCAACGAAAAGGGTAATTATTAAATTCTTGTCACAAATAGCGTTATGAAGCCTCTTGCAATCTTCACACTTCGTCTCATCCCGATGTTTCCGCCATTGGTAGGGGTGTGACATCTGCCTCTGGCGTCCATTTGAATTCTTGCTTTTTTACGCAGTTGCGCAGAGTGCTGATAAAAGGGTATGACTTTGCCGCATGGTTTGATAGAAATCGATTAAGCGCGGCTAGACGGCCAGCCAATCGTTGCATTTCTTTGATTGTTCGAGGTGACGGAATTCGCTCTATGGCTTGAACTTTTTCTGGGTTAACTTTAAAGCTGCCATTTGTGACCACGAAGCCCAAGAATTTGCCTTCTTCCATACCAAAGGAACATTTGGCTGGATTCAGTTTCATATTCACGCTTCTCAACGAGTTGAATGTTTTCTCAGTATCCTTTAACATTTGGTCCTCCTCAGGACTTTTAATCACCAGATCATCGATGTACACCTCGATATGCTTCCCAATATCTTCGGCAAAGATTTTGTCCATCAGGCGCTGGTATGTTGCGCCAACGTTTTTGAGACCTAACGGCATCTTTGTTGCGTGGCCTATCGTCACCGTTTGCTCTGGGTACTTTCGGTTTAAAACCCACTTCTCTGGTTCGGTTGTTGAAACCTTCGCTGCTTTGGTTGGGCGCGCATCCTCTGCTGACATTACTTCTTTCTTTGCATATATGATCGCCACACCCGTCTCAGTTGGGAACCCGATGGCTGAGTGGGGTGTGGAGGTTACCATGTTCAGCTCTCCTTGGGTTTCTCTCCCAATCAAAACATCATGCCTTGATTTGACATGCATCACCATGAAGTTGACAATTGTTGTTCTTGAATGCTTCCCGTCAGACAGCGTGACGGGGAAGCTGATTTGGCCTAGTGGGAAGACCATTTCGTTGCAGAATCCTGACAGAGGGTAGTCGACTGGCTCAAGTCTCGCTTTATCTTCATCGTCAAACTGATTAAAGCATTGCTCATAGATGATATCCGCTGTACTTCCCGGATCAATGAATACGTATTCTGTTTCGTAATGCCCAATAATACCGGTAATGACGACGGGGCGCGTGGACCCCCGCTTACTACTGGGAAGATGACATGTTGCTCTTGCCATGTCGGCTCGAAAGGTCGCTTGCCTTTATCTCTTGCGCTATATCTTGGTCCGTTGACCATGTGTGCTTCCAAGCGTCTAACCTTTTTCTCTCTTCCATCATCGTTGCGCTGAATCTGACATGTCTCTTTACGCACGTTCTTTACCAGATGGCTTAGCTTTCCACTTTTCAATGCTTTTTCGATTTCTTGCCTTAAGCTGATACAGTCATCTGTCAGATGACCCGTATCCTTGTGGAAGTCACAGTACAGGTTGGGGTCCTGCCCCTTCTTGTTCGTCATTGGCCTGGGGGCCTTAAAATCATGGTTCTCCGTCATGAGCACTTCTTTTGGTGTTTTTATGAGCGGAGTCCAGTGTTTTTCTCGATTCTCGCTCCTGACTGCCTTCCGATAACCAATGCAATCAATAGTGTCTCGCGCGTCTTCTCTGTATCGAGGTTGCTCGTCATAACCGCTGGAATGGCTGGCTTTCCATCCAGGGTTTTTGCCTTTGTTGCGCATGTTGCTATCGCGCGAGCTTCCTTTGGAAAATCTATCTTCAGTGTAAGAGTTCTTGTGACCGGCCAATGACTCTTCCGTTTGTGCGACTATCTTCGCAGCTTCCATGAGCTTATCCCATTCCTTGGGCATTCCATCTTTTCCTGTGATAGTCCTGATGAGGCTATCGCAGCGAATGACTTTCTTGAAGTGAGCGCGCATGAGCTGTTCGCTTACACCACCGATTTCCAAACACTCTTTATTAAAGCGAGTGATGAAATCTTCTAAACCTTCGTTCTCTCTGCGCCAAATGTCCGTTACCTCAGCTGTGTCGCGCTGGTAACGTCTTTGTTGACTGAAGTGGTTTACAAACTGCGTTCTGAAGTCAACCCATGACTTGATCTTTCCTGGTGGGAGGCTGTCGAACCAGGCGCGAGCAGCCCCTCTGAAAGTTTGGATAAACAAATGGCACCACATAGGCATATTCCATCCTCTCATGTAACCGACCCTTGTGAATACTCTGACATGATCATTTGGGTCGGTTAAACCATTAAACTTCCCGACTGTTGGAGGCAATTTCTCTCTTGATAGCGGCGCTAGAGCAATCTTTGGGATGAACTTTGAATGTTCTGCAGCTTTAGCTGGTCGATATGCGAGGCGGAAGTCTCGCTCTGCCTCCTCGCTGTATCCGACGTGCTGCCTTGGTTTGTAATATTCATGGTTCCTCTATAAACGATTGAAAACTGAAGACCCCTCATCATCTTGCCAAGTTGGGTCGTTTGGGTCTGTGTCATCCTATTCATTGTTCAAGTTGCGCGGCCCGATCCGGCTCTGAACTGGACCTCTTTGAACGTTTGACGAATCGTCATAATAGCTTCATGTCTATCCCCGTGTGTCGCGCGTGTCAAGCACGCTTGGTCTTATCTGGGGAGGAGGCATGTTGATTCTTCCTTGGAGGTTTTGCTGTGGGGGTATCTGGCGCGCCCCATGACTCGGACCCAAAGGTGTGACTAACGATGGTTCTGCTTGCAAAACCGCTTGTTGTGCGCTCAAAGACTGATACGCATCATTGATGGTAGCGATTTGCTTGGCGTACCAAGAGGCTGGAGTTTCGCCTTCAGGTAGCCCTAATAGCGCCGAAATGTTCTGAGGTGGAGGTGGATTTGAAGGTCCAGCACCATTGTTTCCTGGGGTTACCGTCTGAGTGATGTGAGTGATGCTCGCGCGGGGTCCCCAGTGTTGGTTACTTCGATTTCACCGATTTCTTCTACATGTTGAGTTTGGACGTTTTAATTGTCCTCCCCCAACACTGCATTAGTGTTTGTTCCAAAACCGAAATCAGGAATGACTCCTTGACCAGCCATGATCGAAGGAAAAACTTGGAAAACTCAGAAAAAGAAGATGAAAGTGATTTGCAAAAAACTGGTGGGCGCCAATGAAGAAACACGTAACTAATTTTAGGGATTGATTGGTTTGGTTCATGTTCCTATCATAATGGTTAATCTTCTTATAGCTTTCTGAGCTCCGTAATGTTCCGATAATCCTGCAAAACAGAACACCGTTACTCGTTAAGAGGGGAATATGGGGGTTTTCCTCTTAACCGGGCTCCGGCGTGAGAATAAGCGACTGTTTTGAGGAGATAAGTATGTATTAAGAGTGAGAGTAGAGGGAGTAGAATGTTTAACCTGTGAACTGAGGACTTTATTTATAGCCGGAGAGGTGTAAGAGGATGTGGGCTGATGGGCCTTGGGACGGAAGGCGACAACATAGGGGATATGCTCCTTGTCTCACCGGGCGGGGCGTTACAACCTATAGCATGTGCATAGTACCATAATTGTTAAGGTAGGCTTGATCGAAGTTAATGAGCATATAGTCATGAAGTGTTTACATTAGCATCACATGTATAACAAGAATCAAACATTTCATGTGTAATTTGGATAGAGTGTGAATAAATGTAGTTTAACGTGTTTGTGAATTTGAATAGGAATACAAGTTGCACCCAAAAGTGTTTAAAATGAAAATAGGATCATGTATACTCACATTGGTTGCGTTGCGATTTTTGTAATAACGCACGAGTAAAGATTGGAGAAATCCAAGAGAACGGACGAGAGAGGTTATCCTAGATATGGAGTAACACATAACAATCTCGTTAATATTTGTAGGTTAAATACAATTCCTAATGTTTAAGGTTTATAAATCGATTATTTATATAATATTTCTTTTTCTCATTATTTCCTTTAATGAATAAAGGAATGATAATTTGTTGGTTATTTATGTCTTTAGTGGAGGGTTCAAATAAGAAGAATTTTTTGTAAGAAAAAAAAAAGAAGTTTCAACCAATAAAACTGTTTTATTTTACTTCATTTAATATTTGCATTTAATTTTAATATAAGGGTATATTGGTAAACTTACAAAAATCATTAATTTGCATTCTTCCTCTTTAATAACTAACTAAATTAAATTTGTAACTCTTTTTCAAAATATATATTTTTTCCAAATTAAAAAAACCAATTTAATTTAATGTGTAGAATAAATTACTAGTTGTGTAGGATAAATTACGAGTTGTGTAAAATATATTTCGATGTGTGTATGATAAATTTCAACTGTGTAGAATAAAATTCTATAATGTGTAGGGTATATGTAGGAAAATTTTGATATGGGTAGGTTTTGTAGATTATATGTATGATAATTAATGATTAGTTAACTAATTAATTAAAGAGTTAAAAATTAATGATATGAGTTATAAATGAAATAGTATTCTACTAATATGCTCTTTCTTCTTTTTCTTCTCACATTAAATATCTTCTGAACCTTTCCCTATGTCTTTATTAGGTTGAAAGTGTTTTAATTATGATGGAAATAAATAAAAATATATATATATATATATACATATAAATAAACAAACCGTTATTTATGAATTTGGATTTTTAAGGTCTAAAAAATAAAACAGTATTGAAAACTTTTGATTTTTAGTACACTAATTAATAGTTTCATCATCTTTATCAATTAATCAACAACAACAGCGACTTGTATGTGTATATATATATGCATTTTCTTCAACCTTCAGTTTATGAAAATAGAGAACAGTTTTAATAACAGTTTATTAAAAGGTAACAAAAGGACTTTGTTTCAGCGAAGAAAATATGAGGCTTGGGCTTTTATTTGTTTTAAACATGGATAGGCTGAGTTTATATATGACAGGAACAGAAAGGTGTACCGAACAGTTGACGTGTCGATTTCCGTCGTAAAACTCCGGCGAGCTTGGTTCCCCCACTGAATTCCGATGCTGGCGGGTTTCTCCGGCGAGTCTGGGCTCTCCGGAGAGACGTGCAAAGATATTCGAAAAAGTTAATACGAAAATATAATGAACCGATAAAGAGAATATACTGAACAAGGCTTGCGGGTTTTCAGTTTGTTTTCCGATCTCCGGTGCCTACTAATTTCTCCGGCGCGGTTCTCCAGTTATGCAGATGATATGCGAACGGGGAGTGGTTGTTTGTGTCGAAACAGAATGGGTGGTGTCGAGATATGTAGGGTGTCGGTATTTATAGCATTAGATTTAGATTGACTCATAGGGTATGGAAATGATTTGGTGATTGATTGTATATTAACGGAAACCATATATTAGCTGTAATTACGAGAAATCAGCGAAGGAAAATGGAAATGACGACACGGTTATCGCTGGCGACTGTTTGGGCGGGAAACTTGATTAAGGAACGAGATTATCGCTTGATTATAATTTAAAAGATATGCTTTTCGTTTCATGTGAAGACAATGGTGGAGCGGTTATGTTGTTGTTTGAGGGTTGGAAAGACCCGGGTTCGAACCCCGGCTCCACCATATTTTTTTTTTTGAGTTTACAATTTTCATTATAAGTGGTTCCAAGTTTCATAAAATGCCACAACCAGTCCCTTAACTCTACCTAACTGAACTAACTTGACTAACCGTGGTTATTACTTAAACAAACTTAAAAACTCATGTTTAAAGTCTAAAAAAATCTAACTTGTTTATGTATATAAACTTTTAAATTAATTAAATTAATATATTGATATTTAACAAAATAAATTACTAAATAAAAAATCTCGCATCTGTTATTTTAAATTCGTGAAAAATTTTCGAGTTTCAAAGATTAGGATCCAAAATTCAAAAACGGGTCGGATTTTGAGAAACTCTTTTGACGGATGTTACACCCGCGGCCACATAATCTCACTGCCGGCATCTTAGGGCCACATCCTGATTAAGCTCACACAACTGCTGCATTCACTCCTACGGACATTCAACAGGCCCTCTACACTCTCGCTCTCAATCAACCTGACCCGCATGGCATCATGGATACCGGCGCAACAGGCCACATGACCACCCCCCAAGGTAACATCTCTCCGTCTGTTTTTAATACTTGTACTAACAAAATTATTACAGTCGGTAATGGCATGACCATTCCTGTTATCGGACAAGGCAACTTCACCCTACCCCCTCCTTACCCCCCACTTAAATTAAACAATGTCATGATTGCCCCACATCTTATTAAAAACCTTATTTCTGTCCGAAAACTCACCACCGACAACTTACTTTCTATTGAATTTGACCCTTTCGGTTTTACTGTGAAGGACCTCAAGACCAAGGCTCCCATCCTACGATGCAATAGCTTGGGCGACATCTACCCGCTGACTGCTCCTCTTCCTTCCGTCTCCAACACCTCCACTGCTTTTGCTGCTACCTCTCAAGATCGTTGGCACCAACGACTCGGGCACCCGGGCGCTTCTTTATTGCATTCGTTATCTTTACCTATTTCATCTACTATTGATAAACATAATAAAACTTTATGTGAACCTTGTATTTTTGGCAAGAGCACCAAATTTCCCTTTTATGATTCCCCCAATACTACTTGTCTACCTTTTAATATTATTCACAGTGACCTATGGACCTCGCCAGTGCCTAGCACCGGGGGCCATCGATATTATATTTTGTTTCTAGATGATTTCACTAATTTTTTGTGGACATATCCAATTACAAACAAATCACATGTCTTCTCCATTTTTTCTCAATTTAACGCCCTAATAACCACCCAATTTGAAAAGAAAATAAAACAATTTCAATGTGACAACGGAAAGGAATACTCCAATTCTTCTTTCCAAACATTTTGCAAACAACACGGTATGCATTTCCGTTTTTCATGTCCCTATACCTCCTCCCAAAACGGCAAAGCCGAACGTAAAATACGAACCATTAATAACGTGATACGTTCTCTCCTTGCCCAATCCTCCCTTCCTCCTACTTTTTGGCACCACGCTCTTGAAACGGCCACCTACTTACTCAACATTATCCCCAACAAACACCATAAATTTCTCACCCCTACCACTCGGCTCTACCACCATGACCCAACTTACGATCATCTTCGGGTGTTCGGTTGTCTGTGTTACCCTACACTTCCATCCACGACTATAAATAAACTCGCCAACCGATCAAAACCTAGTGTTTTCCTCGGCTACCCACCTAACCATCATGGTTACCGTTGCCTCGATCTTTCCACCAACACCTTCTACGTCTCCCGTCACGTACATTTTGAGGAGACGGTCTTTCCTTTCGCCTCCATCACGCCACCCGCCCCACGAGCTTACGACTTCCTGTCCGATGTTTTTTCATCCGCTCCTATGGGATCGGGTTTCCTACCCCTCACCCACGGCCCAGCCCAATTCCTCACCCACGGCCCAGCCCAATACCTCTAACCCGCAATCGAACCCGGCCTCTCCCCTCACCAGCTCCACTGTTATTCCTCCATCTTCTCAAAACACCGCCGCCCAGCCACCTCACACCTCCACCAACTCGGCCAACCTACCTCCGTCCAATCCCTCGTCCATTATTCCCACCCGGACCATGCGCACACGCGCAATGGACGGTATAGTTAAACCTAAACATCCGTTCAACCTTCACACTTCTACCATCGTCCCTATACCCAAAAATCCACAAGTTTCTTTGTCTGTACCCGAGTGGTTCAATGCCATGTCTGACGAGTTTAGTGCACTTATTAAGAATGAGACCTGGGAGTTAGTTCCTCGGACACCCGACATGAATATCATACGCAGCATGTGGCTCTTTAAGCATAAATTCAGGTCCGATGGGAGTTTGGAACGGTACAAGGCTCGACTGGTTTGTGACGGTCGGAGTCAACAGGTTGGTATTGATTGTGGTGAAACATTCAGCCCGGTTATGAAACCCGCTACTATTCGGTTGGTTCTCTCTCTGGCTCTCTCTCAAGCTTGGCCAATTCATCAGCTAGACGTCACAAACGCCTTTCTTCACAGCAACCTGGCAGAAACGGTCTATATGCATCAACCCATGGGGTTTCGCAGTCGAGAATTTCCAGATTATGTCTGCCGTTTGCGCAAGTCTCTATACGGTCTGAAGCAGGCACCTCCATCCTGGTACCAGCGCTTTACTGACTTTGTCTTGTTGCAGGGGTTCACACAGAGTAAATCAGATCACTCCCTATTTATTTATCGGCATGGTCGAGACACTGCATATTTCCTTATTTATGTCGACGATATTATCTTGACCACCTCGTCGGACGATCTTCGAAGACGTCTAATGTCTGCTCTCGCTGGCGAATTTGCTATGAAGGATCTTGGTCCTCTCACTTATTTTTTGGGCATCTCGGTTACACGGTGTGGCAATACCATGTTCCTTTCTCAGCAGGCTTACACTCGAGACATTATACATCGTGCCGCTATGGATTCTTGTAAGCCAGTCGCGACCCCTGTTGACACTAATCCAAAGCTCAGCAGTGCCTCTTCCACTACGTTTGCTGACTCCACTACTTATCGTAGTCTTGCTAGTGCTCTTCAGTATCTTACTTTCACCAGACCGGACATCTCCTATGCTGTTCAGCAGATTTGCATGCACATGCACTCACTTACTGAAGATCACTGGAATGAACTTAAACGTATCATTCGTTATTTACAGGGCACCTCGGAGTACGGACTTCTTCCAAGTCCTGCTCCTAACTTATCTCTTCTTGCGTATACCGATGCTGATTGGGCTGGATGCCCTGACACTCGTCGCTCCACTTCTGGATACTGCGTTTATTTGGGTGACAACCTCCTTTCATGGTCTTCTAAGCGGCAAGCCACAGTTTCTAGATCTAGTGCTGAAGCTGAATACAGGGGCGTAGCTAATGTTGTTGCGGAAATTTGTTGGCTCCGAATCAGCTACTTGAACTTCATCGCCCATTGTCTCGTGCCACTTTGGTATACTGCGACAAGTGAATATTAGGATTTAAATAATTAATCCTATATTAATAAAAAAGAAGAATAAACGCTTTGAGAAAACACGGTTTATTAGAAGCCCAAGTTAACGGGACTTAAAAAAATAAAACGGGTTATAATTCCCCACCCCCACCAAGTTAACTAGGAATAGTTAACCTAGTTAGTATTGGGTGACTAAATGAAAAGCTATGAGATATAGCTTCTTTTATAATAAATGAAACAAGAAGGACTAATATAGCCAAGAAGGGAAACTTGTTTTATTAAAATTAAAAATAAAACACAACACACACACTCAGTGTGTGTGTGTGTGTGTGTGCGCACGTGGATTGACCAGAGGACAGGGGAAAAAGAAGCAAACCCTAACTCTCACAAATCTCTCAAATTGAAGGTCCAAATCAAGTCTAAATCAAAATACGAGTACGAATTAGTGATCTCCACTGAAAAAGGAGTCACGAGGTATGTAAATTTCATGAGAAATCTCTAGTTGAATTTCTGAGCAAACCTAGAGAATTCGAATTAGATGATTGCATGTTTGTTATATGATGAGATAGGAACATTGTAGTGTCTAGGAGTAAATCCTAGACAAGTATATGATGAAGTTAGGCCTAATTCTTGTGAATTCATGATCACCATTGAAGGTGATAAGTGGGTTTTTGTATGAACATGTTAAACACTAGAAATTGATAGTTGTTCTAGTGTAATTTGAATTTTCGTAAGTAAATTCTGATGTTGTAGATGCGAAAAATTGATATGAACATGTTAATTGATGTTAAAACGTGGTTAAAACAATAACCATAACTAGATAAAAGAAGAATATAAATTATGCACATTAGGTGTTTGTTAAAATGCCTAAATGAGAACTAAAGTGTTGAAATTTAGAGTGAAAACGCGTATTTGAATGATATGGCAATTACGCGTAATATGAAGTGATAAGGGTTCTACATATTATGTTGATTTAGACTTAATGTTGTAAACCATGTGATTGAAAGTAGTTAACTTTGATAAATTAAGTTAACTAATCATGAAGTCGAATAGTAGTTTCGACATAGAAAATAAGTGAGGTGGAATAGTCGTGATTGTTAATGACTAATTTAACCGCCTTGTAAATGATTGATAATAGTTTGACGCTTAAACGAGCTAGGTGGAGGCTTGGGAAAGAAGCGGTCAAATAAATTAAGTACGAGAAGAGAAGCGCAAGCCGGATGAGAGGTAAGTGTAATTTACACACTTATGTAGAATACTTGTTTATTCTATACGTTATAAACGATAACGATAATATTGAAAATATGGAATTCCGTTAAGATTACCTTGTAGTGTAATCTAATAATGAGGGAAAAGGGTAAAGAAGAAAAATTGGAAATTGGTCAAATGTCGACCAATGTAAATCGAAATTAAAATGATACCAATGGCGTAAGCCGAAACGGGTTAAATTTGCAAGAAAAGAATTTAAGAGAAAAAAGGATTTGGTAGAAAAATCCGGGATGGGATGGATATAGGAATTAGAAATCAAAAACCATGTTTTTGATTAGATAGATAACGTTGGGCATATAGTCCAAACGGGTCAAATGATGGTGATAACACCATTTGACAATATCGACTAATATGGTTGTCAAGTCTTATGTTAACAGGAGCGATTTGCAAATCGGATAATTGTGTCGCCATAGATTGTGTGAGAATTAAAGCGAGGTATAAATCGGGTCTATTTGTTGACCCGGGCCAGGTACGCAAGATTTTGTTGTAGTTAAAAGTACTATTTGGTCAATAATTTGTGAGAGTCTCTTGTTGTAAAATAAGATACTAGAATTGACCAAAAAGCCCTTAACGGGCGAACCGGGTAAACGACCGTTAGAGATTGTTTAGAAAGTTAAATTATGACCTTGTAACCCTTAGATGTGAATAAAAAAGGTAGGCATAAACTTTTAAGGGTCAAATGCCTTAAATGCGTCTTGCCGTAGGATGGTATATTCGAGGGATAAAAACTCGGAAGAAATGGTCTATTACATTAAATCCACCACAATCATAGTTGTGGTGGAAGACCAATCAATATGAATGGTTGAAATTATGAGGCACACGAGAAATGGGCGTGATTTATGCTTAAAATGACATAAACACCCTTAATGGGTCAAAGTAAGATTATAAGTAAATAATGCGTAGGAACCTATGACTGGAACCTAATTTGGTAGACAATGTTGGAGATAAAGGGTCCGTGAAAAATGGGGGTCAAACAAACATGTTTGTTTGATAAACACATAGACAGGTCAAAATTTAGTAAAAAGATAATAAGTCGAAGGCTTAGAAATCTCAAATTTATGTAATCTGGATGTCGGATTTTAACTCCATGTGATGGAGAATTAAATTACGATCACGTAGGAAAAAGAATCGTGTAAATCGGATCAATAACGAAAGAGTTATGCTCGTTTTCGTAAAATCAAGCTTGGCTGGGAATATGCAGCAACTGTTGCAAACATTCTATCGATTTGAGGCCGTGGCGTCGCGCCACGGCCAAAGACATTTGCCGTGGCACGCGGCGACGGGCTAAAATGTTGAAATTTTTGATTTTTTTGTTTATTTCGATTATTTGACCCAATTACCTTGTTGTACTTGTTATTTAACTATCAAAACTGACTTCTAAGTTGGTTTTGATCATAGGTGAATGTCGAGAGTCCCAGATGAAGATTAAGCGTCGAGCAAGAACCGAACACACGTTAAATGAAGCTTCCGCGTCAAATCTTGATTTGTTTTGTTATAAGTGAATTATGTAAACACTTACAAATATGTTTTTGAAATGTTGTAAACATATGGGAATGTAAGTGTGACAAGTTTTTTTTGTAAAGTCACATTTTAGCATTCAAATGTGTATTTTAATTATTAAAATCTTGATTAACTTAGACGGGCGCTACAATATTGAGTTAGATATTCATTTTGTTAGAGAGCAGGTCCAACGGGGGTGTGTTCGCGTTTTGCATGTGCCATCGCGTTACCAGATTGCTGACATATTTACTAAAGGGCTTCCTCGTGTCCTATTGTCTCAACGTCCGGAAGCTTCCCGATTCGACTGCGGGGGTGTATTAGCGCGTATATTGTATATATTTTGTATCGCATATCTTTGATATCGTTTCCATACTTAGCGCATTGTAATGTTGTATATATTGTAACCTTTTCTAATGAATGAGATCAAGAGTTTACATTCCTATACTAACTAATGATTATTAGGTAGATGTAATATTGGAACATCCGGTTAAAACTTTTTGGTTCCGCCACTCTCTAAACAAATGTATTCTAGCACAAAGGCGACGAAATTGGATTTTAGGTTAGTGTTTAGTGACTAATTTTACTTGTATTGTGTATTTGATTGTATGAATGTACGATAAAAATTGCATTGTATGAATGTACGATAAAAATTAGCATTGTATGAATATACGATAAAAAAGTTAGGATACCCCTTAATTTTTATTATAGATCAGCCACTATTTATAAATAAATATATATAGTTCATTTAAAGAAAATGTAAAGCAATTTAAAATTTTTAAAATTTCTATAATATTTCAACCTGATTATTCAGTAAAAAAAGGTTTGGGTTATTTCTTAACAAGGTATAAAGTACAATATCATTAGTCGATTAATTAACATAATCTACCATATCGCAACGAAACCTTAAAAATTAATCTCGTTGGAGCATATAACTAGTATAAGTTTCTATGAGTATTTGTAAATGGATTAACATCGGTTAGAGAAGACTAGATGTGTAAATGTCACGTGGGTTGCATGAAAAATAAGAAATAAACACTTATTTATTTAAAATACACAACACGAAGACTGGATGTGTAAAAGTAACGTTAGCTTGACTAAGCACGTGTTCAACTCATTAACCTATGAGACCTCAAGCTCAATCAAAGGATTTCGAGCTTTATTTTTAAAACTTAGAATCAACTTGTAGATAATGTTACAAGCTTATGCTTGGAAGGCCGCCCTTGAGAATTCATGTACCATGTTCGAGCTCGAAAAAACGTGCCCTTAGGCCTTAACGAAATTGTGCATTGGGCTCATTTAAGGTTTAAACCTAATGGCAATTGGCTAATAACTAATCTAAACCATAAAAAAATAGTTTTGTAAGTGGGTCAATGTTAGTGTTTGTATGAGTATACCCTACTAATTTATTTATTTTTACATTTACATATCGAATTTTTTTTTTAAAATAACGTGCACTTCGAAGTATCGGGCCCTGGCCGGTGGTCCTCCCCACCACCCTAAGGGCCGGCCATGCTTGGAAAGGGCATGACTTGCCTATTTTTTATTATGTTTAACCAACTTTTATGTATATCTGTAATCATATTTATATCTATAATTATTACTATACACAACAAAATATATATAACTTGGAATTTTGTTATAGTTATATATTAGAGTGAATTGCCACAATTGTCTCTGAGGTTTGGGCACGTTTGCCATTTTCATCCAAAATGAAACTTTTGTACCAAATTGCTCCCAACGTTTGTAACTTTTTGCCATTTTCATCCAAACACTAACTTAGTTTATTTTTGTGTTAAGTTGAGGATATTTGGATGAAACTGGCAAATATAAAAACCACAGGGACGATTTTGGCAATTTACTCAAACCCTTTTTAATATCTTTTATTTAATTATTTTTGTTACATATATAATAAAAAAGAATATACATGGAGTTTTTAGAAAAAAAAAAAATTAATAGTTTTGTCACATAATTTTTATAAATTTTCATCCAAGTCACTAACTCTGTTTATTTTTTCTGTTAAGGTGAAGGATGTTTTAAATTTTATAAATTAAGACAGAAATTAATTTACAGCTTCTTTATATAAATCAGTTTTATAAAGAGAAAACGTCATTGGTGTACAACTCTGTCACACCTCGATATTTCCAGGTATTACCGGTGTGCCCGGTGGGGAGTATCGTGACGTAGTCGATATCATCATAGACAAATAATCACAGTTCAATGCACAGCGGAAGTCTAAAGTAAAAATATTACGAACCGAATGAAAGTAACATAAATTATTACATAACGGTTGCAAAGTGGATCCACATGCGGATCAAAACAAAAGAGATATTGTTCATCAGATTTAAAGTGATAAAAGCTTGCAAAACTTTTTATTTATTCACTCAGGAGTTCCGGCCCATTACGCTTAGTATCTGCACTTAACCTTTTTTGGAAAATACGTCAGTTTACACTGGTAAATACAATTAACCGACTCTTTTGAAAAGTGTTTATAAAATTGATTTAAATGCACAAGGCACAAACAATCTTTTATAACTTGGGATAATTATTTAAAAATAATCTTGTAAAAGAATTATATGTTTTTTATACATTCAGTAGCCCGGGTTAAATACCGGGTTAAAGATTAATAGACACACCACATAATATAACCTACGGCGAGTTATTCTCGAACAAGCAGGTATATCATTTTACATACGCACCGGCAGGTGTATGCCTACACCCCGTGCTTAAGTCGTGGCCATTTCAATGAATGAGCCGAGGATATCCAGGACATGGTCATTAACCCCCCAAAGGCTTAAAACAAACAAAACAGATTAAACGGGTTATTTCAATAATTTAACCTTCATACGATTAAAGATTCAATACCCGACCAAGCGGTATTTTATATACCGTACCCCAAGCCCGTATAGGGAAAATAAGTTAAAAGTATTTACCTGAGCAAAAATATAAATTTATTCCCAGCCGTAAATCAATCAAGCAAGTACCACAAGTTAATATGCTTTAAATATGTTGTGATATCAGTAGGATACCTTCCATTATGCCCAAAACGAATTTAAAATCAACTTAAGCCCCGTAGGGGTATTTTGGTCATTTTGAAGATTATAAAAGAGGTTAAATGACAATATGAGGTTTTGGTCTAAAATGATCAGTAAAAATATTTATTTTAGTAGGTTATATCAATAAGATATATCATATATGTGAAATTTATCATCTATGACCAAACTATGCACCGTAGGGGCATTTTGGTCATTTCACATAAGCTTTAAGGGTCAATTCTAGAAATCTGAGTTTAAAAGTTTTACTTACTGTTAGAGTATCAAAATTTACTTGTAACATCAGTAGGTAATGGGTCTTAAATGTTAAACATAATTTTATCCCATACTATGTGTTTAAAACGCGTAAAAAGTCGCTTTTAGGCGATTTTCGGGTTATATAAGAAAAGCTGAGATTTTTATCAGTCTAGAAGGCTTAAAATATTTTATTTAACATATGAAATCAGTAGAAAAAGATTTGGTATCAAAATGTTATGTAAAACTCATTTTATTAATAAAAAGGGTATAACTGTCAATTACCGAATCAAAGCAAGAACCCCATGTTATGATCAGTTTAAAAATTAATAAGAATCTCCAAAAATTCCAAAATATTATATTACATCAGTAGGTAAAAGGTTTGATGTCAAAATTTGAGTTTAAATAGGGTTTATATCAAATATGCCGTTTAATTAATAAAAAGGCTTCAACTTACGATATCAAGCATAACTCCTAATTTAGACCTCAAACTGATGTCAAATTTTTAGAACATGTCTATAAATCAGTAATAAAAGTTTTTGTCCTCTCACATTTTCAAAAATCTCGTTTTAATATCAAAAGGGCATAACGGTCAACAATTAAGCATTTAACGGAAACATGCAAATGATTCGGATTACAAATGAACCATATTGTATAATCTCAGAGAGTTATACTAACATGTAATATGGTCCTAATGGAACCCTAAGGCATATCTAAACTAAGTTAAATCGGGCCCGAACTGAAAGTTAAAGCAAAAGTCTACTTTTGCGACTTTCGGTTCCGAACCGGGCCTAAACTCAGAATTGTCGGGTTGAACATGCTTAGACATGTTCTTACATTATTTACCATGTTATTTTAATGTTAAAACATGTTCTATAACTTCTACATTATCAGTTATGAATTTATTTGTAAAAATAGCTTCTGTTGACTTTTTAATATTAAGTTTGACCCGACAATTGACCAAGTTAGAGTGAGAATCAGTAGGTGCCCTTTTAAGGGTTTATTACCTACATAATTACCAACTCATAGCCACTTTCAATTCGAATAATGGCTGGACCATTAGTGATTAATCACTAAGTCAAAGCTTAATTACGATGGCTTTGACTTTTGGTCATTAGACTAATAAAACTTGAACTTAGGTCTACGCGGCCCTTTTGAAGGGCTACATCCGGTCACCAACTTTCAGAAATTGTAATATCTGTCCCTGGTCCCTCTAAACTTGTTTTAACTTTCGTTTATTGCACTTTTAACCCCCAAACTTGACTTTTAAGGGTCTTAAGTCTTTAAACATTTATCCATAAGCTTTCGGTTAGTTACGAGGTCACCCGAACGGTCTTGAAATGCAACATTAACGTATTTAACCCTTATTCCTTGTAATTACCAATTTGATTATTTATGTGCGACGAAACTTCATGAAAATGATATCCGATATTCTTGGAAGTATAGGGAAAGATTACAAGGTCTCGGAAATGTTAAAAGGTCACTCAAAGGTAACTTTAAACATCTTGACACATTTAACCCTTATGCTTTGTAAATCTTTCAATTTAAGCACAAACGACTTTCTAAGTTAGATATTTTATTTATTAAAGAATACGAACGTCGTGTGAGGTCAATCAGAGGCACAAGTTAGGCATGTTGACTCTTTGGATCCCTTTATTCATATATTTACATCGTTTGACAACTTCAGTCCCTCGGAAATAATTCCTTACACGTTTAAAGTCCATGACACGTGTCTTTATAATATTGGTCGTGATTTTACGAGGTGTTACATCCTCACCCCCTTAAAAGAAATCTAGACCTCGAGATTTACTGAAATAAATTAGGGTACTTCTGTTTCATTGTGGATTCAACCTCCCACGTGTATTCGGGACCTCTACGGGCATCCCATTTAATCTTCACAATCGACACGTGCTTCCTTCGAAGCTTCTTAACCTGTCGATCCTCAATCAACAAAGGTCTTTCAACAAATTTTAATTTTCATCTATCTGCACGTCCTTGTGCGACATTGCTAGCGACTCATCGGCTAGATATTTCTTTTAGTTGCAGATGTGGAACACATTATGTATTCCACTAAGCTCTTCTGGCAGATTTAGTTTGTAAGCTACAGTTCCGACACATTCGATGATCTCGAATGGTCCTATGTATCTAGGGCTCAACTTGCCTTTCTTGCCAAAACGCATTACCCCTTTCCAGGGTGATACTTTGAGTAATACTTTGTCACCTACCTCGAATTTCAGAGGTTTACACCTTTTATCTGCGTAACTTTTCTGCCTATCCCTGGCAGTTTTGAGACGATCACGTATCTGCACAATCTTATCTGTCGTCTCTAGGACTATGTCAGGTCTTGTTAGTTGGACATCTCCAACTTCCGCCCAACAAACCGGCGTTCTGCATTTCCTTCCGTACAATGCCTCAAAAGGCGCTGCTTGAATACTTGAATGATAACTATTATTGTACGAGAATTCAATCAATGGAAGATGGTCATCCCAACTTCCTCCTAAATCAATAACACAAGCCCGTAACATATCCTCAAGCGTTTGAATTGTACGCTCGCTTTGCCCATCTATCTAAGGATGATAAGCAGTGCTGAAGTTTAATCGAGTGCCTAAAGATTGCTGAAAGCTCTTCCAAAAGTGAGACGTGTATCTAGTATCCCTATCGGAGATAATAGATACTGGCACTCCATGGAGAGATACAATCTCATCCACGTACAGCTGAGCTAATTTGTCAGAGCTGTGAGTTTCCTTAATAGGTAAGAAGTGGGCTGACTTAGTCAACCTGTCGACTATAACCCAAATAATATCATTTCCTCGCTTTGTTTTTGGTAATTTAGTGATAAAATCCATGGTTACCATTTCCCACTTCCAGGTGGGAAGTTCAGGCTGTTGTAGCAAACCTGACGGCTTCTGGTGTTCGGCTTTAACTTGCACGCACGTCAAACATTTGGCCACATAAGTGGCTATAGATTTCTTCAAACCTATCCACCAATAATTTGCCTTTAAATCCTGGTACATCTTATCACTACCAGGATGAACAGAATACTTGGAACGATGGGCTTCTTGAAGAATCACATCCCTAAGTCCTCCATAAATTGGAACCCATATTCGTCCATTCAATCTTAGGATTCCATCCTTACCATATGATAGTTGTTCAGCAGTTACACCCAACTTCTCATTTGGGTAGTTAGCTTCTAATACAGCTTCCTTCTGAGCGACTAACAACCTTTCGTTTAAGCTGTTTTTCAATTCAATGCTCTTGGCCTTGATTCTAATGGGTTTAACTCTTTCTTTCCTGCTCAAGGCATCGGCGACTACATTCGCCTTGCCTGGATGATATCGGATTTCACAATCCTAATCGTTCAGCGTCTCCATCCATCGACATTGTCTCATGTTCAGATCCTTCTGGTTAAACAGATGCTGAAGGCTCTTATGATCAGAATAGATCACACACTTGGTACCATATAAATAATGCCTCCAAAGTTTTAGTGCAAACACAACTGCACCCAATTCTAAATCGTGGGTGGTGTAATTCTTTTCGTGCACCTTTAATTGTCGTGAGGCTTAGGCAATGACCTTGCCTCTTTGCATGAGTACACAACCCATTCCAGTATGTGATGCGTCGCAGTATACCACAAACTCTTCAATTCCTTCAGGCAATGTCAAAACCGGAGCATTGCTCAACTTTTGCTTAAGAATCTCAAAGGATTCTTGTTGCTTAGGACCCCAATCAAACTTTATATTCTTTCGAGTTAATGAAGTTAGGGGTGCAGCAATCCTTGAAAATTTTTCAATAAAACGCCTGTAATATCCTGCCAGACCCAAGAAGCTACGAATCTCGGTGGGCATCTTTGGTTCTTCCCAATTCATGATAGCTTCAATATTTGCGGGATCCACCTGGATGCCACGCTCGCTAACCATATGTCCAAGAAATTGGACTTCACGAAGCCAAAACTCACATTTTGAAAACTTGGCGTAGAGCTTCTCTTGCTGAAGAAGCTTAAGGATACATCGAAGGTGCTTTTCATGATCAGCCTGATTCTTTGAGTAAATGAGTATGTCATCAATAAAAACAATGACAAACTTGTCTAAATAGGGTTTACAAATGCGGTTCATGAGGTCCATTAACGCTGTTGGTGCATTAGTGAGCCCGAAAGGCATCACCAAGAACTCGTAATGACCATAACGAGTTCTGAATGAAGTCTTATGCACATCTTCATCTCTAACCTTCAGCTGATGGTAACCTGATCTTAAGTCAATCTTGGAGAAGTAACTTGCTCCTTGAAGTTGATCGAACAGATCGTCGATCCTGGGCAATGGATATTTGTTCTTGATTGTAACCTTGTTTAGCTCGCGATAATCGATGCATAGACGCATCGAGCCATCCTTCTTTTTCACAAACAGAATCGGTGCTCCCCAAGGAGATGAGCTAGGTCTAATAAATCCTTTTGCTAACAAATCATCCAACTGAGTTCTTAACTCTTTCATCTCAGTTGGCGCCAACCGGTAAGGTGCTCTTGCAACTGGTGCTGCTCCAGGAATAATGTCAATTTTGAACTCCACTTGCCTATCTGGAGGTAAACCAGGTAGTTCTTCAGGGAATACATCTGGATATTCAGAAATGATAGGGGTGTCTTCGATCTTGGGCTTTGGTTCATCAATAGTCACCTGTGCCATGTAGATGACACAACCCTTCCTTAAACACCTTGACGCCTTAAGCATAGACACTTGCTTAGGCAACCCATACTGAGTGTCTCCTTGAATTGTTAACGGCTCACCATAAGGAGTCTTAATAACCACTTGCTTCTTGTCACAAACGATCTGAGCTTGGTTATGAGATAACCAGTCCATGCCTATCACTATGTCGAATCCAACTAGTTTCAAAGGAAGCAAGGACAACGGAAAAGAGTGGTTCCTAATGGATATAAAGCATCCATCTATCATGGTTGAAGCAGTTTCTATGGTACCATCGGCCAATTCTACTTCATACTTTATGCTTAGGGTTTTAACTGGCAGATTTAATAACTTACAAAATTTATTGTCTACAAATGACTTATCTGCACCTGAATCAAACAATACCCTTGCATAAACATCATTGATGAGAAAGGTACCTGTTATCACGTTATCATTCTGAATGGCCTCCTGTGCATTCATCTAAAAGACCCGAGCATTGGTCTTTTTACCTTCTTCAGGTTTCTTTGCATACTTTGGGCAGTTGGACTTGATATGCCCCTTCTCATTACAGTTGTAACAAGTAGCATCCTTTATTTTCTTGCAATCCAACGTTTTATGTTCACTTGATTTGCAAATCCCATAAGCCCTAGGCTACGATTGGGATTTTGATTCGAACTTGCACTTTCCCAGATGACACTTCTTGCAGGTTTTACACCTGGTTTTTTCACCCGACTGTTGGTTATCCTTCTTGAACCCTGAACTCTTCTTGTTCTCAGAGTTCCCCTTATGTTTCTTCTCAGAACGGCGTGAGCTCTCATCCTCACGTTTTCTTTTCCCCTCGTCAGAATTCCTAAGCGATCTCTGCCTGACCGCATCAAGAGTAAGGGATAACGGCAAATCAGCCACTGACCTAAAGGTAGTAGGTCTTGATGCTTTCACACTTGCCTTAATCTCCGGGGCTAAACCTCCAATAAATCGAGCTATACGTTTCGGTTCTGGTGTGACCAAGTATGGAACCAATCGTGACATAGTGTTGAAGCTCGTAAGATACGCCTGACAGTCTAAGTTCTTCATAACCAATGTCAAGAAGTCAGTCTTAATCTTCTCAACTTCATGTTGAGGACATAAATTTTCTTTGATTAGAGCAACAAATTGTTCCCAAGACATGCTATATAAGTGGATCTTTCCTGTAGCTTGGATTAAGGATCTCCACCAAGCTAACGCTTCACCTTTAAACGACTGCGACACAAACTTCACAATGTCTTGTTCGGCACAACCACTAATATCAACAACAGTGTCTATTTCATCGAGCCAGGTCATACAATCTATGGCTCCCTTCTCCCCTGTGAAGTCTCTTGGCTTGCAGGAGACAAAATATTTGTAAGAGCAGATCTTACCACGGGGCTCTTGACTGGACACAATCTTCTTAGACGGAACACTCTGCTGATTTGATGAGTGACGAGCATCGTCCTTCTTTAACTCGTTCACTTTAGAAGGGGGCTTACTATGAGCCTCAGAATGAGTCTTAGAGCGCGTGCCACTTGATTCCTTGAACTGTCTATCAAGTGCTCTAGTAACGGCATTGTCTATCAATGCCTGAAGATCTGCACCAGCTACATTAATCCTGGTGGTATCATTATTCTCTCTTGGGTGACTGTTAACATCCTCCGATTCAGCCATGTAGCTTGATTGCTACAAAACAGTTGACAATATTTTATTCAGAGGTTATTATGGGATCATTATTTCTGATGATTTATTAACCATGGTAAACATAGACCATATTTGGTTAATTTGTTAATCATATTTATTTAGGATTTTCATTATAATTTATCCTAATTAAAAATATTAAAGGTATTATTAATGGCACATAAGGCCTAGTTACAAGGACAATTCTAAGCCATGATTTCAGAGAATCGAGGCATTAAGGTTTGAACGTAGTTCATTACCTTTTATCGACAGGGAGTCGTAGACTACGACTGTCTTTTGTCTTATTTGATAATTATTACGGCCCGTAGGCACTGCATTACTAATGGATGTCTCATATATGGTCATCTTGAATGATGATCTGAACCCATGATTTATAGATCATTAGGCTAAATAAGGAATCTGGAAGAATCCAATATAAGGATGACATGTGTGATTTTAACGAATCACATCTGCCAGGAGTGCTAACATGTTTTCAGATGTTAACAAGAATTTGAATCTTTTTAAATAGGTTTTACCATCATGGCCAGGTCTATAATGACATACAGGGTAGGTTATACCTTTTAAGATTCTTATTTAATATTTAAAGGCAGATCATTTAAAAAGGGATGATATTTTTGATTTATTTTATATATTATATTCATACATAAGATGACAATGAAATTTAAATAAAACATTCCACTAATTTTTAAAAGAAGTACATAGGTTGCCCTAAACGGGATTTTTACATAAATAACTTGCCCACGCAGGGGCTAAAATGAAAATACAAGTCCTCGCATGGACTGAATACTTAAATGAAAATGTCCACGCAGGGACTTATTTGAAAATAAATATTACAAAGCAAATAAATTAAGGAATTTCAATAATCCCTCTTCTTCTTCTTCCCCTTGATCAGGTCTGCCAAACCCTTGGAAGGCTGGCCCTGAGAATTCATGTACCCTGTTCGAGCTCGAAAAAACGTGCCCTTAGGCCTTAACGAAATTGTGCATTGGGCTCATTTAAGGTTTAAACCTAATGGCAATTGGCTAATAACTAATCTAAACCATAAAAAATAGTTTTGTAAGTGGGTCAATGTTAGTGTTTGTATGAGTATACCCTACTAATTTATTTATTTTTACATTTACATATCGGATTTTTTTTAAAATAACGTGCACTTCAAAATATCGGACCCTGGCCGGTGGTCCTCCCCGCCACCCTAAGGGCCGGCCATGCTTGGAAAGGGCATGACTTGCCTATTTTTTATTATGTTTAACCAACTTTTATGTATATCTGTAATCATATTTATATTTATAATTATTACTATACACAACAAAATATATGTAACTTGGAATTTCGTTATAGTTATATATTAGAGTTAATTGCCACAATCGTCTCTGAGGTTTGGGCACGTTTGCCATTTTCATCCAAAATGACACTTTTGTACCAAATTGCTCCCAACGTTTGTAACTTTTTGCCATATTCATCCAAACACTAACTTAGTTTATTTTTTGTGTTAAGTTGAGGATATTTGGATGAAACTGGCAAATATAAAACCACAGGGACGATTTTGGCAATTTACTCAAACCCTTTTTAATTTCTTTTATTTAATTATTTTTGTTACATATATAATAAAAAAGAATATACATGGAGTTTTTAGAAAAAAAAACTAAAAGTTTTGTCACATAATTTTTATAAATTTGCATCCAAATCACAAACTCAGTTTATTTTTTCTGTTAAGGTGAAGGATGTTTTAAATTTTATAAATTAAGACAGAAATTAATTTACAGCTTCTTTATATCAATCGGTTTTATAAAGAGAATACGTCATTGGTGTACAACTCTGTCACACCCCGATATTTCCAGGTATTACCGGTGGGGAGTATCGTGACGTAGTCGATATCATCATAGACAAATAATCACAGTTCAATGCACAGCGGAAGTCTAAAGTAAAAATATTACGAACCGAATGAAAGTAACATAAATTATTACATAACGGTTGCAAAGTGGATCCACAGGCGGATCAAAACAAAAGACATATTGTTCATCAGATTTAAAGTGATAAAAGCTTGCAAGACTTTTTATTTATTCACTCAGGAGTTCCAGCCCATTACGCTTAGTATCTGCACTTAACCTTTTTGGAAAATACGTCAGTTTACACTGGTAAATACAATTAACCGACTCTTTTGAAAAGTGTTTATAAAATTGATTTAAATGCACAAGCCACAAACAATCTTTTATAACTTGGGATAATTATTTAAAAATAATCTTGTAAAAGAATTATATGTTTGTTATACGTTCAGTAGCCCGGGTTAAAGATTAATAGATACACCACATAATATAACCTACGACGAGTTATTCTCGAACGAGCAGGTATATCATTTTACATACGCACCGGCAGGTGTATGCCTACACCCCGTGCTTAAGTCGTGGCCATTTCAATGAATGAGCCGAGTATATCCAGGGCATGGTCATTAACCCCCCAAAGGCTCAAAACAAACAAAACAAATTAAACGGGTTATTTCAATAATTTAACCTTCATACGATTAAAGATTCAATACCCGACCAATCGGTATTTTATATACCGTACCCCAAGCCCGTATAAGGGAAAATAAGTTAAAAGTATTTACCTGAGCAAAAATATAAATTTATTCCTAGCCGTAAATCAATCAAGCAAGTACATATAGCTTTTACCGGGCTCCTAATCTGGAATGAAGGTTTTTAATAACCTATTAGAATCCTAACGGGTCTTATTTAAGTCTTAACTTAGACCGGTTAGTTTTAACGAAATGTATACGGTTCAAAACGCAAGATTAAGCGAAGACCGGATTAGAATGTGATTTAGACCCGTCAAGTATGATGACTTGTATAATATGGGTAAACTAAACACATTCCGGATTTTGAGGTAAAAATGATAAGGTTTAACCCGTTTCGGTTAATTTATGTAAACTAGTTACATAAACCGTACCGAACGCGTATAATACGTAACGGGTAACCAAATGAGTCATGAACAGGTTCCACAATTTAATATGCTTTAAATATGTTGTGATATCAGTAGGATACCTTCCATTATGCCCAAAACGAATTTAAAATCAACTTAAGCCCCGTAGGGGTATTTTGGTCATTTTGAAGATTATAAAAGAGATTAAATGACAATATGAGGTTCTGGTCTAAAATGATCAGTAAAAATATTTATTTTAGTAGGTTATATCAGTAAGATATAGCATATATGTGAAATTTATCATCTATGACCAAACTATGCACCGTATGGGCATTTTAGTCATTTCACATAAGCTTTAAGGGTCAATTCTGGAAATCTGAGTTTAAAAATTTTACTTATTGTTAGAGTATCAAAATTTACTTGTAACATCAGTAGGTAATGGGTCTTAAATGTTAAACATAGTTTTAACCCATACTATGTGTTTAAAACGCGTAAAAAGTCACTTTTAGGCGATTTTCGGGTTATATAAGAAAAGCTGAGATTTTTATCAGTCCAGAAGGCTTAAAATATTTTATTTAACATATGAAATCAGTAGAAAAAGATTTGGTATCAAAATGTTATGTAAAACTCATTTTATTAATAAAAGGGTATAACCGTCAATTACCGAATCAAAGCAAGAACCCCATGTTATGATCAGTTTAAAAATTAATAAAAATCTCCAAAAATTCCAAAATATTATATTACATCAGTAGGTAAAAGGTTTGATGTCAAAATTTGAGTTTAAATAGGGTTTATATCAAATATGCCGTTTAATTAATAAAAAGGCTTCAACTTACGATATCGAGCATAACTCCTAATTTAGACCTCAAACTGATGTCAAATTTTTAGGACATGTTTATAAATCAGTAATAAAAGTTTTTGTCCTCTCACATTTTCAAAAATCTCGTTTTAATATCAAAAGGGCATAACGGTCAACAATTAAGCATTTAACGAAAACATGCAAATGATTCGGATTACAAAGGAACCATATTGTATCATCTCAGAGAGTTATACTAACATGTAATATGGTCCTAATGGAACCCTAAGGCATATCTAAACTAAGTTAAATCGGGTCCGAACTTAAAGTCAAAACAAAAGTCTACTTTTGCGACTTTCGGTTCCGAACCGGGCCTAAACTCAGAATTGTCGGGTTGAACATGCTTAGACATGTTCTTACATTATTTACCAAGTTATTTTAATGTTAAAACATGTTCTATGACTTCTACATTATCAGTTATGAATGTATTTGTAAAAATAGCTTCTGTTGACTTTTTAATATTAAGTTTGACCCGACAATTGACCAAGTTTGAGTGAGAAGCAGTAGGTGCCATTTTAAGGGTTTATTACCTACATAATTACCAACTCATAGCCACTTTCAATTCGAATAATGGTTGGACCATTAGTGATTAATCACTAAGTCAAAGCTTAATTACGATGGCTTTGACTTTTGGTCATTAGACTAATAAAACTTGAACTTATGGAGCTAAGAACACTTACAATAGTCCTTAGCACGATTTTGGAACTTAAGAAAACTTGCTTGAGCTCCAGGAAGCACCAGAGAATGAGTTTGAATGAGAAATTTGAGAGTGCAAATGAACTAGCAAACAACAAGTGCTTATATAGCCAAAAAAATAATTCACAAGATCACTCCACACAAGTCTACAACTGATTTCTGATGATTCCAGGTGTCCCTATGCATGAAATACTGTTGGCTCAGTCCCTGGATTCGAAAACAAGGCATGCAAAGGCGGTGCAACAGGCTGTACATGCATCTGTCCATTTTTTCTGCATTTGGCACTCTTACGCGGCCCGCGTAAGAGTTGCCCTTGGGTCTACGCGGCCCGCGTGAAGGGCTACATCCGGTCACCAACTTTCAGAAATTGTAATATCAGTCCCTGGTCCCTCTAAACTTGTTTTAACTTTCGTTTATTGCACTTTTAACCCCCAAACTTGACTTTTAAGGGTGGTCTTGAGTCTTTAAACATTTATCCATATGCTTTCGGTTAGTTACGAGGTCACCCGAACGGTCTTGAAATGCAACATTAACGTATTTAACCCTTATTCCTTGTAATTACCACTTTGATTATTTATGTGCGACGAAACTTCATGAAAATGATATCCGATATTCTTGGAAGTATAGGGAAATATTACAAGGTCTCGGAAATGTTAAAAGGTCACTCAGAGGTAACTTTAAACATGTTGACACATTTAACCCTTATGCTTTGTAAATCTTTCAATTTAAGCACAAACGACTTTCTAAGTTCGATATTTTATTTATTAAAGAATACGAACATCGTGTGAGGTCAATCAAAGGCACAAGTTAGGCATGTTGACTCTTTGGATCCCTTTATTCATATATTTACATCGTTTGACAACTTCAGTCCCTCGGAAATAATTCCTTACACGTTTAAAGTCCATGGCACGTGTCTTTATAATATTGGTCGTGATTTTACGAGGTGTTACAAACAGATAACAATCGATTACAACTTTTAGTATTTATCACTTGCAGAGATAGAAAAAAATTGTAAAACATTACATATTTTTAAATGTGTTGAGCACCTAAGAAATATGTTTGTAGATATAAAATATTTATTTTATTAAGATTATGAGGGTAACTAACTAATACTTATTCTGAGTGCCTTGAGTAAAAAAAAACTTTTGGTTCATAGCATTATAATTACAATTTGGTGGATAATTTTAAGGTTTGGTAATGATACGTTGTTTGATAGGGGAGGAGGCACTGGCTTCTGTTTTTCCTTATGAGCGAATTTAAAAAAGTAGAAGATGAATTACAAACTTGGTACGCATGATAAGATTTTTTTATTTGACATTTTTCAATAAGGTCACCAGCATTTTAGTTTTTATAAAATTTAGAGGTTTAAGTAGATTTTATTTTTATAAAACTTATCTATATAAAAAATTAGAAATTAATTTATGTCTTAGTTTATAAACATCCTTCGCGTTAATAGAAAAATTAACTTAGTTAGTGGTTGGATGAAAATTTATAAAAATTATGTGAGAAAGCTATTATTTTTTTTATATAAAAATTGCATGTTTACTCTTTTTTATTATATATGTAACAAAATTAATTAAATAAAAGAAATTTTAAAGAGTTTGAGTAAATTGTCAAAATCGTCCTTGTGGTTTTATATTTGCGAGTTTCATCCAAATATCCTCTACTTAACAGAAAAAATAAACTAAGTTAGTGGTTTTGATGAAAATGACAAAAAGTTACAAACGTTGGGGGCAATTTGGTACAAAAGTGTCATTTTGGACGAAAATGACAAACCTGCCCAAACCTCAGGGACGATTTTGGCAATTAACTCTATATATTAATGTAATTATATATTATATTATATACATATTACCAATTTTTAAAGTGAACTTGATTAGCCTTCACGCTAGCTTAATCAAGCTCGATGAATGAAGCCTGGACATGAGTTACTATATAAAACCGGCTTTAAATTAGGTTTAAGCTCGGCTTGAGCTTATCTAACCTTGACCCAGTATGAGCTTTTAACGAGCTAATCTCAAGATCCATTGTTTTTTACCTCAGTGTCACTTGTCATTTAAACTCCAATGCATGTTAATTGTTTTAAGTTTCTTAAACAACATGCATGTTGTATTGTTCCTCATCCGGATAGTGCGAAATCCTCACACAATCATGACTCCTTGGTCCATAGTAATAGCTTGGTGATAATGTATAACAAAAGTAAATTTATTTGGCTACTAACATAGTACAATAACAACACGTCAAGCATGTTGATTAATTCACATTTTGTTCGAAAACATATAAGATTTTATCACGTTCGATGCTTTCATCTTCTTCCAACTTTTAATCCATTAGTTTACACATGCACACACTAAAGAATTTCCTACACATATACATTTTAAATTCAAATCATCTTCATAATCATTTGAAATATTTTGTTATCATCAAACATTCCATATAAAATTAAAATAAACTTTTACAAGATTAAAAAATTTAACGTACAAAGAACGAACCAAAAGTTAGAGGTGTGAATCTCTGACACGACTTGAAAACCCGACACGAACCTAACACGAAATTCGCGGGTTTGGGTTTAGTCTAATCGGGTTCGGGTCAGTTTCAGGTTGAACCCACGAACCCGTTTAGCTAAACAGGTCAGGTTCGGGTCGAACTCATCGGGTTGGCGGGTTGACCTGTTTAACCAACTTATATTATATATATTTTTTTCAAAATGTATTTTTATGTTATAACTTACAAGTTAAATTAGTTGGGTATTTGATGCGATAACTATAACTTAAAAGAGAACTTAACATAAGATTTTTTAAATAAAATGTAATTATTTTATATACATTTGTATTTTTTGTTATAAAATATAATTTTAATATATTAATATGCAAAAGAAAATAAAAAAAGTTCGGGTCAAACAGGTCATGTTCAGGTTAACCCGTGAATATTCGGGTCGTGTTCGGGTTTAGGTGTTTGCATGATTTTCGGGTTTGGGTCGGGTTCGGGTTAGTGTAAAATTTTCGGGCTTGGGTTGTGATGACTGTCGTCAGAGTCAATCAAAAACCTAAATAAAATACGTAGATAGCGTAAGTAGGGTATCGTATCCACAGGGAATTTGGGGTTAGTGTTTAACTAGAGAATTATTATATATGAAAGAAAAGCAACTCCCACCCAGAATCCCGATTGCAAGTTTAACACAAAAACTCGTTTACAGATTCATAACACCACATAGACATGACCTTGGAATTAATGACTTTGATTAATTGTTAGGGATAGTTTTTGAGATTCACCATACAACCTAATAACCCGTTTAATTATACCAATTACCCATCAATTTACCAACCCGCTAACAACGCAAGTGTGTTGCCAATACGCTTGATAAACGACAAACAATTCAAATATAATAAACGTTTCACAAAATCAACACCAGTGGTCAAGATTTACCAGTTAATAAGAATCAGAAAAAACAAAGTTTAATGTGAAAATCTAGAAATCAATCATCTGGGGAAACTCACATAAGATAAAGGTAAAATCCTCCAAGTTTCAGGTTCTAAGTTCACACCAAACTCAGTTTAATCATTAATTGGACACCACATAGACATGGTGCTGAAAAGTCAGTTAATTTAAGTGGTAATAAAAAACAGATCTTTGTCATCAGATCATTTACAATTCAATTACCCTATTTACTAATGTGAGTCAACCTACTTTATGTCACCCAACAAGCTACAAGTTCTTGTCATCAACCGAGCAAGTTGTAAAGCAAAACTCAAACACATGCAAGTAGTTTAAATAAACCAACAAATCAAATTGTTTATACGATGTTGTCAATGTCAAAAAAAAATCCAAACATGAGTAAACTATGAAAAGTATTAAACCCTACGAACCGTCATCCGAAGGAAATCACATAGAACTAGCCGCCGTGCACCATGAACTCCGTGTCAGTGCCAGCAGCCGTGCAGCAGTGTTGATATACTTTGTGGATGCGCCTCGGTTCGGTTCGACTCGGTATGGTTCGGTTCAAGGCCGTCGTCACGACATTCCTCCGTCGTGCGCCCCAGAGATCGAAACGCGAAGCACGAAGAGCCGTTAGCTGACATCACCATGATGATGATGTCATGTCCTCTTAGCACATACATGCAACAATGAAGAAATAAAAGTCTGCCATGCAATCTCTACGTTTGTTTCATGATTTTTGGGCCTATCCTTCATGAAAATCCATTTGTGTTTGTTGGGCCTGCCATCCAATGAAAGATATGAAACATTCACTAAAAACAAACCACGAATTACATGCATGGATACCCCACGAAGAACCAACATGTATACTGTACATAACATCTCACGAAGAACCAGTTCATGCGAAGAATATCTTTCGGCTGCAGGTTGTTCACTGGTGTTGGGTGTATACGAAGAACCCATGTTCTTCGTGAGATTCACTTCTTCGTGGGCTTTGGATCAGGCCCAGTAGGTTATTCGCAATGTGTGGATAAGGTTGCTATAAAAAGCAAACTCACAAACAGATAAGGCTAGAAGAGTGAGTACATCAGAGAGTTTGTGAGAGCTTCTTGTTTAAATCTTGTAACCAAAATTCTCTGAATCAATACATTTGACCTTTAATCGTTGAATCTTTGTATTGTATTTTACTCTCTCGCTCGGTTTATATCGCAACGAGGATTCCGCACTCGTTACGGCACCCGAAACAAGAAATCATATAAGTCCGATGATCCGTATCGGGACCTACAAGTGGTATCAGAGCATTAGGCTCGATTTCTTGTTAAAAACCGAGTTTTCGGTGTGATTTTCGAGTTGGTTTTAAGTGTGTTTTTATACAACTTCTAAAACCCAGTTGTGTTTCATGAAGATTCTGTTTTCAAACTCGAAATCGGTGTTGTTTTGTTTAAAACTTGTTAAAATCTTTGGAGATTATCAAAAGTTTAAGTTGTTTTGAGTTTTAATGTGAATATCATAAAACACCATTTTATCCGGTGAGTTGTTGTTGGGATTGAACCCTACCAGAGGAACAGATAATGAAAGCCAAAACCGGATCACAACAGTGGATTCACAATAAGCAGCAGTTTACATTAGACTTTCCCCTTGAAAGTGATGATAACAAGCACTTGGCCTAAGTCTTGAAGATTTGCAGGATCTCCTTGATCTTCCACTTAGCAGGGATGATGATGACACAGATGCCTTAACCTTTGAACTACAACTTAAAGGGAAAATAAGGGAACTGTTGATGAGGTAATAAAGATCCACAATAATGAAGGGTTTTGGCATTATCTGTTCCAGGGGGAGATTGTTGGGATTGAACCCTACCAGAGGAACAGATAATGAAAGCCAAAACCGGATCACAACAGTGGATTCACAATAAGCAGCAGTTTACATTAGACTTTCCCCTTGAAAGTGATGATAACATCTGATGGTCTTTATCCACTGTCCGTATACAACTGCTGCTACCCTTTCCACTGCTGACAAAGCCCTGAAGAGGTAAACACTGCTGGCTCTATCTACTGATGACAAAGCACTGCCCACCCAAGGACTGATCAACCTTGTGGAAAGCACTGATGAAAGGAGAAAGCAGTAGTTTAGTGTGTTATCTGTTTTATGTATAGTCAGTGGTTAGGTTTAGCAGTGTTTGTATAAGAACAGTAGATACAGGTTGTTAGGCTGTTAGACGTCGCTTTCATGGTGACGTCAGCTGAGATGCCTCAGTGGTTTGGATTGTCTATAAATGGAGCAGTACTCTGTACTGTTACATTTGATCGTTTTGAGTGAGTTCTTCTCCTCAATTCAATCCTTTCATCTTGTGCAACCAACCACTGAAGTATCAGGCTGAGGGGGAGTTTAGTTTGTAAGCATGCTTGTAATCTTTTGATTTTCTTTGTAGCCTTTTGATTGATGAAAAGCATTTGTTTATCAAAACTATTTTCCTATGATTGTGTTTACAAAGTTTGTGATCATTTCCGCCGCACTTAAACTCTATCCGTTTCTATTTGATTTGTTCAAATTACACAAACAAACACAATCGTGAGAGCCTCTGATCCTAACAATTAGTATCAGAGCTTGGACAGTCAAATTCGATCTAACAATCAATTTGACATAACAGTTCGGCTCAAAATTCATTGATACTATGGTTGGTTGTATTTAGTTGAAAAACAGAGTAACGAGTGATAACGCTCAAAGTTGCTATTCAAATACTCTGTAAAACAACCAAGATGTCATAAGACACACAAATCTCACACAACAAGTGATATCATACACAAGACACTCATGGTTTTTAGATCTGAAAACATATCTGTTAAACTATGGGATTACTTCTTATTTTCAAAATTGATTTCAACTGTTGTTATGAAACTTGTGATGTCACGATATTAGATGCTAAAGTATGAACCTCAGTTTAACAAAAGCCTATGTTCATAAAACATTAGTGTTTTTGTTAACATAAAAAGAGGGAAATTAAAACTTTAGTCATAAGAACTTATGTGTTGAAAACAGGTTGAGATTCTCAAAAGGAACAAATCAACTCTGTTAAAATACATTACGTAAACAGGATAGTCCATATCATATGTAATGTGAGATTGGTCAAAAATTTGAATATGGTCAATTTTCTTAAAGCATTACTGCAAAATGATTCTGGATTGAGTATTCCTTCAATAAAGACCTCCCAGTAAGTATTTCATTACTTATGAATGGGAAGGGTAAAAAGGGAAGAAGAAAATTCACAAAAACTCAGAAGTGTGTTTATCTCAAAACTTTTGAAGTTAGAAGAAAATAGTATAAACGTAAAACACTTAAGAGTCAAGGCTTGGGGTAACGGTGGTCATTAAGCAACTATGTGTAACCATTGATTCAGGAAAATTCAGGTAACAATAGTATTCTCAATAAATGAATTTAAAAGAGGACTAGACAAATTTTCAGAATCTTCACATGGTAACAAAGTCTATAACAGGGTTTTCAAAAACTCATGTGAACATGTGTCCTCATTTCTGTTGTCAATCAATCAACAAGAAAATGGTATCAAAAAATGGACAAAATGTATTTAAAATTTCACACCACTGTTGTCAAACCGCTGACCATTTTCATAAACTTGAGTATGAGATAATTATTTGCTTTATTAAAATTTTACCAGGTTCTTTTGGTGCTGTTTTCAGAAAATCCTTTATTTTTTTCAAAAAGGGGATTTTCTCAAATAAGGCAGGATATATCATTCTTCATTTTTTTTCAAAAGAATAATATATTTTGAAATTTTACTGGTTTTTGATAGTAAAAGTTTCAATCTCCTGTCAGGATGTATAACCTTTATTTTTGTTGGTTATATTATCCTCAAGACAGATCAAACGGAATTTGGTACAAGTGTCAAGGTCATATCATATTCAAGTTTGTCTTAAAACTGATCAGAGATTGATTGACAAGAGACCTTGAAATACTGGGGTACTCTTGTTTTAATTTAAATATTATAGCAAGGATGAGTAGCCTTAGTAAAAAGTGTACATCATCTGAGGTACTAAACCACTGTCAAGGAGTTGTAAAAGCTTCAAAATGTGCAGATGACATGTGGTAAAACCTTGAATGAAAATTCCTGTAAAAGTTGCTGATATATTGAGCCTTCATTTCATTACCATTATCTTACCCCTAACCTCTGTTGTGTTCAAACATCTGTTTCCTAAATATTGTCCACTGCTGAAAGTCAACCACTGACCTTTCATTTTCTTGGCAAGCACTGATGCTCAAAATCATTGTCTTATCCACTGATATGCTATCCACTGATAGTAAAAATCATCTACTGTTGTCATATTATTACCGTTGTAACCACTGATGCCTGTTTCATCAATGGGTCTCAAAACAACTGTCCTCCACTCTTCATCCATTTCATCAGAGGTTGGCACGTGGTCAGTTTTTAGCCCTCGGATCTTTGTAACCGCTGCCACATCAGCATTCACTTTTCCCTTAATAAAACCCTGATCAAAACACCAAAACAGGGTTTTACTGTAGAATTGAATTCTCAAAAATTCTCTTCTCAAAGCAGTTTTTCTTCAAAATCCTTCAACATCTTCTTCGATCATCATCTCCAAAATGACAAAATCAAAGTCATCTGCAAAATCCACTTCCAAATCATCTCCAAAAGATGCCTCTCAAAAGGCAAATCCCACTTAAATTCCACATAAACCGTCTCACAATCTTCTGGGTCTTCTCACAAAACCCGGCACTACAAACGCTTTCGACTCCATCCTTGATACCATATCTGCATCGAAGTACAAAACTTTGTTAACAGCAGATGCACCAATTTACTTGACCACCCAAAGAGAGTTTTGGAAAAATGCAACCCTTGAAAAACAAGGTGACACAGTAATTGCCATCAATTCTTCTCTAAAAGGGAAAGCAGTCAAGATTACACCACAATCAATTTCAGAGGTCTTTCAACTCGGTGATCAGGAAGGTAAAATTTCTTTTCCCAAAAACGATTTAAAAAATGATTTTCTGGAAAGAGGGTATAATGCAGAAGTAAAAAAGGACACCTTACAAAAAGGTTACTTCCCTTCTGCAACAAGATTTTTGTTTCATACCCTCCTAATGTGTGTTTCAAACAAAACCACTCCCTTTAACGAAATACCATTAAAAATTCAAAATCTGGGATATGCTATTCTTCATGGAGAAAATTTTAATTATTCTCGGGAAATTTTTAATGATCTGGTTAAAAATGTTGAAACAAAGGCATTCTTACTATTTCCAAGATTTTTGAGTTATTATTTTGAAAAGAAACTTGGTAAGAATGATCCTGCTGCAATAAAACAAGGTGCCTCATTTCAAATAAACAGCTTAACTGCTGAAACTTTTACAAGGATGTCAACACCTTGCAAAACACAAGCAGAGGTACCTGAGCAGATTTTAGCAGCTACCACTGCTCCTCAGGTATCTGCTGCTGAGCCCACTGCTCAAGGTGATCAAAGTAGCAAAACAACTGCTTTGAAACCCACACCTATAATCACCAAAAAGCCAACAAAAAGAAAAACTCAAAAACCCCCCCAAACCAATCAAAAAGGCAACTCTGGAGGATGAGATACCAGAGCTCCTGCCTGTGACAGCACAAAAGTCACTACAAACCACTGCTGCTTCTTCCTCACAGCAGTTGGTACAAATATCTCAACCCATAACCGAAACTCCTCCTGCTTCTTCTCAAAAAGAACAGGTTGTACATATAGGGACACCACATCATGATACTCTGGAATCACTTGCTTCCATCATCCACAGCCCACTGCCCGGGGCAAATTCTCTTCTCACACCAAACATCACATCCACAATTCCCCCACCAACTAAACTTCTGTTGGATGTAATTGATTTGAACCAGGCACTAACCGGTCCTTCTCACTCACCTATCAATGAGAATATACCTCAACAAATGACTGGGCCTGATGTATCAATCTTTGCTAACCCACCAACACAACCTGGGGAGGTTACACCCCTTGAGTTACAAGTAACTCTTGGTGGTAATCCAAGTGAAGCAGCCACTACAACTGTTGAACCCACTGGTTTACAGTTGGACAGTGGTTACATTAATAAGACTTCCTTGGCGGCAATTCCTTCCATAGCACCTCTGACATCTACCAGTGGATTCTTTTTTACCACTGGCAACATCAAAAGATTGTCAAGTGCTGAAGGAAGAAGACCCCAGTACCAAGAAAAAGGGGCATCAGTGGTTAATGTTTGGAGTACATTCCCTACTTCAACCACTGATAAAACCACTGCTAGTGGGAAATCAGATGATCCCATTAAGTTGGGTGATGGTTTAAAATATTTGGAATTGACGGAACGTGTTGATAAACTTGATACTTCATTCGCAGATATCAAAGAAATGCTGCAACAGTTGTTGACAGTACAAAAGATGCAATCCGCTGCTGTTCCACCTCAAGCAACTGCTCCACCACAAGCATCTGCTACAAATGAGCTCTGGAATCTATTTCAACCTTTTCTCCAACAACAAAAACAAATGGCTGATCAGCAACATGAAATACATGTACAAAAGCTGAGAAACATTATGGAGTCTAGGTTCAAGAACACACAAGCAGACATCAAGGCACTCAAGGCCCATATCTTCAATACCACTGGCACTGCTCCTCCAACTGTCCTTTTCATTGATCAATTACCCTCAGATAATGCCAAAAAGGGGGAGAAAATTAAAGAATGGAAGAAGAAGGAAGTAGATGATGGTCTCTACATTGAACCAGAAATGGAGAATATGACCAAGCAGATACCTTTGCTAGATGGTAGCAAAAAGATTGATGTTACCCAAAATGAACTTGATGAAGCTATAGCAAGTGTAAAAAGGGACAGAGCGGCAAAGGATATGTCAAGATGGAACGAGGAGAAAAGAGCTTACATAGAGCTGAATGCGCAGGGTTGTTCTGGGCTAAAGGATGTTCAAAATCCTGAGCTAAAAAGAAATCCCACTAGAAAAGTGAGGGAACCCAAGTCCACACCATCCAGACTCAAAAAGCATACTCCTAAACCATCATCCAAAAGCCTCCAACATCAAACCTCCATCCAAACAGCTGTTGTAACTCCTGCTGTATCAACTACTGCTGGTATTTCAGAAGTTTCAACATCTGTTATCACTTCAACACTGACCACTTCAACACACACCACAATCACTGCCTTACCACCACCACCAAAAACAATCTCACCACCATCTCCTCCTGCCAAAAAGCAGAAGACAACAGATGTTACAACATCTGCTGTAATGACAACAGTGGTTGAAACACCAGTTATTTCAACAGCTGTTAGTCAATCACAAACCACTGCCACTCAAATCATCACCACTGATCCACCCAAAACATCATTAGTCCCTCCTCAAACAAAAAGGAGAAGGCTAATCCTAAAAGATGATGACACATCTCCACCACCAACATCTTCAAAATCTTTGTTACTTGTCACAATACCCAAACCTGTTCCTCTCTCATCAGCACAAGTTCAACAGCCCTTAGCTCCTGCAGGTGTTCAATTTCCTCTTGAGCTCATAGCAGTCAGAGATGAAATCAAGTCCTTTTATTATGAGGATGACCCTGCTAAAAGGAGATTGCCATCAGTTAAAGGATATCCCAGGCCTAACAATATTGAAGAATACTTAGAAATCAAGGCTAAGCAAGCAGAGGATATCTCAAAAAGAAATACACAAGGGAAATCTGATAGGGAGATACAACAGAACTATCAATACTTGCTCACACAAGTCAGATCCCTGGAACAGTTTGCAAAAAATGTATGTCAATAAATTTCAGAAAGAGCAGATGAAGCTTTGAGGAAAGACTACATTGAAAGAATCATGGCAACAAAGAAGTACATGGGAGAAAAGCATAAGTACAAGGAGTGGACCATTCCTGAGCTTGAACAAGAAGCAGCCAGGATTCAAGAAATGATAAACAAAAAGGTCAAACACACTCATCCTGATTGGTCAAAGTACAAAAAGAATGTGCCTGAAAAATCACTTGAGCTGAAGAGAATGAAAGAGGAATTGGTTGCTGCTGATTATGGGTCTAAACATCAAGTGGCAAGATGGAAAGAAGATGTAGTCAGGGCCACCTACAAAAGGTTGGAGGAACTAAGAAAGAAAGATCCCACTGTTCCACAGAAACCTGAATATCCTGAAGCAGAGGTTTCAAAAAGACCATCTAAACTGCAAATCAGGAGAGCCACTGCTCCAACTGGTGCAGCCATCTATAAAAGAAGGCCACACAAACAGTTGGTTGGTGAAACCATCCAAGAGCTGATAAAAGGAGATGCCCTTGTAAAAGAAGGCATAAAGAAAATGATTATAGAAACTCTTGGTTTGGATCAAACTGCAAGTGCTGCTCAGCCAGTCATCAATAGGCCAGCTTCACCAAACTCCTCATCAAATAAAAATCTCCCAAGAAACCCACCAGGCTCAAAAGTACTAAAGTGGGAAACTGACAAACAGACCCATGTATTGACTATGATCAGGTCTGGTGGAGAAGTGAAGAAAATATCAAGGGAATAAGCACTTGGCCTAAGTCTTGAAGATTTGCAGGATCTCCTTGATCTTCCACTTAGCAGGGATGATGATGACACAGATGCCTTAACCTTTGAACTACAACTTAAAGGGAAAATAAGGGAACTGTTGATGAGGTAATAAAGATCCACAATAATGAAGGGTTTTGGCATTATCTGTTCCAGGGGGAGATTGTTGGGATTGAACCCTACCAGAGGAACAGATAATGAAAGCCAAAACCGGATCACAACAGTGGATTCACAATAAGCAGCAGTTTACATTAGACTTTCCCCTTGAAAGTGATGATAACATCTGATGGTCTTTATCCACTGTCCGTATACAACTGCTGCTACCCTTTCCACTGCTGACAAAGCCCTGAAGAGGTAAACACTGCTGGCTCTATCTACTGATGACAAAGCACTGCCCACCCAAGGACTGATCAACCTTGTGGAAAGCACTGATGAAAGGAGAAAGCAGTAGTTTAGTGTGTTATCTGTTTTATGTATAGTCAGTGGTTAGGTTTAGCAGTGTTTGTATAAGAACAGTAGATACAGGTTGTTAGGCTGTTAGACGTCGCTTTCATGGTGACGTCAGCTGAGATGCCTCAGTGGTTTGGATTGTCTATAAATGGAGCAGTACTCTGTACTGTTACATTTGATCGTTTTGAGTGAGTTCTTCTCCTCAATTCAATCCTTTCATCTTGTGCAACCAACCACTGAAGTATCAAGATGAGGGGGAGTTTAGTTTGTAAGCATGCTTGTAATCTTTTGATTTGCTTTGTAACCTTTTGATTGATGAAAAGCATTTGTTTATCAAAACTATTTTCCTATGATTGTGTTTACAAAGTTTGTGATCATTTCCGCTGCACTTAAACTCTATCCGTTTCTATTTGATTTGTTCAAATTACACAAACAAACACAATCGTGAGAGCCTCCGATCCTAACAGTTGTTTTTGCCGGAAAAGTCATCGGAGTTTCAGTTGTATTTTTGAAGATAAGATATCTTCAGATTTGGTTTACCAACTCTCTGAAATCTGAGTGACAGGATAAGATTTTGTTGAAAATATCTTACCAACTGCAGAACTAAATTCATCGAGAAACCTAGTTCTTCGTTGCTTTGATCTTTTACGAAAAACATAGTTGTTCGTCGATTTGGTGCTTCACGAAAAACCCAGTTCTTCGTTGTTTTGAACTTTGACGAAGAACCTATTCTTCTTTGATTTGGTTTTAGAAGAAAAACCCATAATACAGTGAAGAATTTGTTTTGTCTTATTAGGTTCTTCTTGGCTTCTTTGTCTTATTCAAGTGAAAAACCTTCTTCTTCACTTAGGGGAGTGGGGTGGTCCGTGATGGCCACCCACCACGCGTTGAAAACAAAACGCACATCGCCGCCACCCTTATTATCACGCGTGGAAGGAATCACGCATTGAACTTGATGAATTCGAACGTTGGTTGATGCCTTTTTGACCGTTGTTTGATGCCTTTTTCTAACGGTAAACTTATTTAAAAAAACTTTAAACCTTTTATCTATATATATCCTCATTTTTAACCATTTCACACACACCAAAACATAAACACATTTCACACAATCTACATCTTTCTCAAATGGAGTTCCCTACGGATTCGACGTTTCCGATGTCTAGCGATAGCGATACCGAGTCGTCTTCCGACAATGAGACGCTAAAATATTTTGTGTCGGTGTATAACGAACTTGATACCAGTTCGTCCCGCCCAAAGAAGAAGATGGTAGACCGTGATCGTATACGTGCCAACGAAGTGTTAATGAACGATTATTTTGTGGAAAATCCGTTCTACAATGCCGAAACGTTTAGAGATCGGTTTCGTTTACCCAAAGAATTATTTTTAAAGATTGTATGAGAAATCGAAGCAAGCGAGGAATGGTTTCAAGAACGTTACGATGCGAGGGGCAAACCAAGTTTCACGCCGATACAAAAATGCACGTCCGCCATTCGCCAACTAGCGACAGGTAACCTTCCCGATCAATATGATGAATACCTAGCTATGGCGTCCAGAACTTCCCGTGAATGTTTGCAATTTTTTTGCAACACGGTCATTAAGTTGTATGGTAAAGAGTTTTTACGTAAACCGACAGGCCACGACATCTCACGTATTTACGCCGCACATGAGGCTAGATGGCATTTTCCCGGGATGCTCAGTAGCATCGATTGTACACATATCGAGTGGAAAAATTGTCCAAGAGAGTTGCGAGGGGCGTATGTTAGGGGTGACATCAAAACACAAACCATCATACTAGAAGCGGTGGCGTCGAATGATTTATGGATTTGGCATTCGTATTTCGGTGTTCCAGGTTCAAACAACGACATCAATGAGTTGCACACATCGCCGTTGTTTCAAACCGTAACGGATGGTACCGCACCTTCCTCTCCTTTCTATGTTAACGGACGATATTACAAACGAGGCTTTTTTCTTGTGGATGGTTTCTACCTGTCATGGTCTGTTTTTGTGAAAGCTCCCTCATTTCCTGTCGAGGCTAAAGAAATCGTGTTCAAAAAATTGCAAGAATCGGCAAGAAAATATGTTGAGAGGGCATTTGGTATTTTAAAAGGTAGATGGGGTATACTACACCGACCGGTTCGTGCGATGAACAAGAAAGCAATACATAGCATAGTGTATGCATGTATCATATTGCACAATATGATAATCAAAGAAGACGGACGTGCAATATCCCCGGATTGGGTGCCGGATCCTCCTACACAAGTTCAAGTTCCACAAAATATCCAACAAGAATTACGCGATGAAGAAACTCACTTTCGGTTGAGATACGATTTAATCGAACTAGTAGGTTTTTTAGGTTTGGAGTTTCATGAGTCGGACGAGGAGTAGAGTTTTTTTAGTATCTTTTTTAAATTGTGGCCTAAAATATTTCTAGTATGTTAAATTGAACTAGTATGTTTTAATTTTAATGAAATTTATAATTTTAGTGTTTTTTTGTTAATTTCTAATTTAAAATAAAAAATTAAAAAAATTTGTGAGTGATGGAATTCTATCACTAGTGATGACCACCGCCACTACAAAATGCTTGTGAGTGATAGAATAGTGGTTGATGACATGACATGAGTTGATTGGATATTGTGAGTGGTAGAATTCTATCACTAGTGACCACCCCCACTCCCCTTATTATTCAACCCACGAAGAACTAAGTCTACAAAGGATATTTTTGAGTCAACAAAGTGCTTTGTCTTTTTGTGTCATTCACAAAATCCATTTTTCGTCTGTTTGGAAGTCCATGAAAATAGTTGAATAATTTATCATTCATCTTCAACAAAATACTACCATTTTTGTGGCCTATATTCGAGCAACCCATCTTTTTCGTGGGCCAGTTATTTCGTGGACATAGGCTGAACGAAGACTATTTTTCGTGGGAATTATAAATCAGTGTTTTTCAGTTTTTTATTTTATTTTTTTCGTGGGTAGTGTTATTAGTGGGCTGGTGTTGTTAGTCCAATAAAGAAGTATATAGGTCAACTCTTTTTCGTGGGTAGTGTTTCTTGAGCCTCATCCGATCCTTCGTTGGACTTTAATACTTGGGCTGGTGTCTTTCGTGGTCCATTATTCGTGGGTATTTGGGCTTGGGATCCTAGCAATTCTTCATGGGAAGTATATTTTTTTTGTGATCAGTTCACTCGTAGAAATCATCTTTCGTGAAAATCAATCTTAATAAATTATAGTATAGGGGCTAGATGTGTAACATGGTTTTATATAAACACCCTCATTGTGTAAACCCTAATCACAACTTACAATTCAATAGAAGCCTTTTTTGATCTCTATACCGGTTGATATGGTATCAGAGCAGTGTTTCTGATTCTTGAAACCGTTTTGCTCACCATCTACAATCTATCCCAACCAATCCAACCTCAAATCAGAAAAACCTGACAATCAAAATCAAACTCCGAAATAAAAATACCCTAGTTGCCGCCAGTGGACGTACCCGGCCAATAAAATAAAGAAGAGTTTCGATCGTTTTGTTCGGGTTCGCCGATTTCATCCGTAATCCCGTTGTCGTCACCGTCACAAAAAAGATAAGAACTTCTTTTCTTTGTTATTTGTTTTCATAGAATGGTGTGTGTAAAATATTTAACAAAGGATATTTGTTGTGTTTATCGATGAAGACAAAAGGATTTAAAGCACTAGGTGCCACCATTTAGAAAGCAATTTATTGCTTATATTTCACATCGATCAATAGAACACAATTTATCCCTTTTTTTATTGTTTTGTGGTATTTAGAAAGTAATTGTTCGATCATTGGAGATAAAGAAAGGAATCGACAGTAATCAAGTTTGTTAAAAAAAGAAAAAAATGGCTAATCACCGGGTTTATGAGTTGTTGAAATATTGTCATTCAACTAGTGGGGAAGCCTATTTAACAACGCAGAAAAGCGGTGATTAAAACAACCCTTGGATCTTTGATTGTGGAGCCACTGATACGATGACGTACGAACCATCGGACTTTGTATCTATAAAGAAACCAAACAGAACCCACATCAAAACTGCAAATGGCGAAAATGCCTTAGTAAAGGGAGGAGGAACTGTTGAAATATCTCCCAGCCTGAGACTGTCAAAATGTTTATATGTTCCTTCGTTGACACACAAATTTTTATCAATAAGTCATGTTACAAAGGAACTCAATTGCACAGTTCTAATGCACCCTCATTTTTGTATATTACAGGACATCAGAACTGGAAAGATAATTGGGCGTAGTACTGAACGACAGGGCTTATACTATGTGGATGAGGTGGCTCAGTCAGGGACTGCGATGCTTGTTCACGGAACAAAGAGTAGAGAAGCATGGCTCTGGCATAGGAGATTAGGGCATCCTTCCGTTGGGTACCTACATCTTTTACTCCCTAAACTCTTCCCGTCTAACGGTACATTAGATTGTGAAACATGTGTCTTAGCCAAAAGCCATAAAAAAATCTTTCAAACCAAGTAACACTAGGGTCAGTGAACCTTTTTCACTAATACATTCGGATGTTTGGGGTCCAGCTGAAACTAATGGAGGTCAAAATTTTCGTTTCTTCCTATTATTTGTGGATGATTGTACCCGGATGACATGGGTGTATTTTTTAAAACACAAATATGAAGTCTTTGACAAGTTCAGACTGTTTTACACCATGGTCCAAACTCAATTCAAAACCAACATTCAGATCTTACGATCTGATAATGGGGGGGGGGGAGTATGTTAATAACTCCATGAAACAATTTATTCAAGAGAGGGGAATGATTCACCAAACCACTTGCCCAAAATACCCAGAACAAAATGGTGTAGTTGAGCGGAAAAATGGCATTCTGGTAGAAATGGCCCGAGCCCTTATGCTTGAATCCAAAGTCCCTAAATCTTTTTGGCCCGAAGCTATAAACACAGCTGTGTATCTCCTTAGCCGTTTACCAACCAAAGCCATTAACCTAAAAACTCCCATAGACGCCTTATCCACATTTACCAAACTACCCCCACCTCTTACCTTACCACCTAGGGTCTTTGGGTGTACAGTTTTTCCCCATATACCCAAAACCGAACGATCCATACTTGACCCATGTGCCGAGAAATGTGTCTTTGTTGGTTATGGGGTGAATAAAAAAGGATACCGATGTTATAACCCATTACGACGTCGTGTAATTACCACTGTCCACTGCGAATTTCTTGAAACAAAATATTACTATCAGTCCCATCTCAGTGGTCAGGGGGAGATAGAGCATGAGGACACACTGAGTTGGTTGAAGTGGACTCCATCCGTAAGCGAAGATGAGCCATCTCATACATCCACACACACTAAGCCCGTCGAAAGTCTCGCCCAAGAATCATCCATACTGGTGTTTGAGGTAAGTGACTTTCCAAACCTTGAAAATGTGAATGAATCTGATCACGCTACCACTAACAATCATGAAAGTCCCGAGACAATGGAACAGGTGGAGACTGCTGAGTAGAACAACGCAACCCAAGGAGAGGTCGAATCTAACGAACATATGATGGAGGCTCTGGAACAACAACGAGAACATACGTTTTACCGCCTAGAGCCAATAGAGGGGTTCCTCCAAAACGGTACTCCCCATAAAAGGAAACCAGAAATTCAAGGTATCCTGTAGCTAATATGGTTGACGGGAACTTATCTAACAGTGCAAAAGCATTCGTTACCTCACTATACTCCAAACAAATACCTAGTTCCGTAAAGGAAGCCCAAGGTAAGACGAACTGGAAAGAAGCAATGGAAACGGAGATGCATGCTCTTATGAAAAACAACACGTGGGAGAAGTGCACTCTTCCTAAAGGAAAGGAAACAGTTGGATGCCGGTGGGTGTATTCAATAAAATATAAACTGGATGGTTCCATTGGAAGATACAAAGCCCGGCTTGTAGCCAAGGGTTACACCCAGACGTATGGGATCGATTACTCTGAAACATTTTCTCCAGTTGCAAAAATGGACACAATCAGAGTCCTGTTCTCTGTGGCAGCCAATAAGGAGTGGCCTCTCCACCAGTTTGATGTTACAAACGCATTTCTCCATGGAGACCTAACGGAAGAAGTCTACATGGAAGCACCTCCAGGTTTTTCAGGGAATTTCAAAGAAGGGGAAGTCTGTCGGTTGAAAAAGTCTTTATACGGGCTAAAACAGTCTCCTCGGTAGGGCTGTAAACGAACCGAACGAACACGAACAAGCCCTTGTTCATGTTCTGTAACACCTCGTAAAATCACGACCAATATAATAAAGACACGTGTCATGGACTTAAACGTGTAATGAATTGATTCCGAGGGACTAAAGTTGTCAAACAATGTAAATATGCAAGTAAAAGGATCAAACGTGTCATCATGCCAAACGAGTGCCTCTGAATGACCTCATAGGATGTTCGTATTCTTTGATGAATAAAATTATCGGACATTGAAAGCCGTTTGCGCTTAAATTTAAAACTTTACGAAGCATAGGGGTTAAAAGTGTCAACATGTTAAAAGTTACCTCTGAGTGACCTTTTAACGATCCCAAAAACATTGTAATAATTTAATATTTTGCTCTCAAGGATATTGGATATTAATTTTGTAGAGTTTCGATGAAAACAAGACTTTTCGGGTGATCTTGCAACTAACCGGGAGCTTAACGGAGTTAGATTATGACCCAAGGCCCTTAAAAGTTAACTATGGGGGTCATAAGTGCAATAAACGAAAGTTAATTTAATTAAAAATGGACCAGGGACTAAAACTGCAATAAATGAAAGTTGATTTTCGGTCAAAGAGGAGCCACGCGGCCCGCGTAGACTCCTTAAGAGTCTTACGCGGCCCGCGTGAGAAGTGTCAGCGAACAAAAATAAGGACAGTTGCATGTTCAGCCTGTTACACCGCCTTTGCATGCAATTTTTCGATACCAGGGTCTGAGCCAACAGTTTTTCATGCACTAGGGACACATGGGATCATCTGGTTACTATAGATTTGCAGATGGAATGATCTTGGAGCTCTAAAAATCCTATATAAGGCCTTGTTCTTCATTTGTTCAATTGCACACTTTGAAAATCACTTCACAACTCATTCTCTAGAGTCCCTTGGAGCTCTAGGAAGCTTTCCTCAGTTCAATATTCGTGCTAAGGACCATAGTAAGTGTTCTTAGCTCCCTAAGTTCAAGTTTTATTAGTTTAATGACCAAAAGTCAAAACCATCGTAATTAAGCTTTGACTTAGTGATTAATCACTAATGGTCCAGCCATTTCTCGAATTGAAAGTGGCTATGAGTTGGTAATTATGTAGGTAATTAACCCTTAAAAGGGCACCTACTGATTATCACACTAACCTTGTCAATTGTCGGGTCAAACTTATTAATAAAAAGTCAACAGAATCAATTTTTACAAATTAATTCATAATTGATAATGTAGAAGTTATGGAACATGTTTTAACATTAAAATAACTTGGTAAATAATATAAGAACATGTTTAGGCATGTTCAACCCGACAATTCTGAGTTTAGGCTCGGTTCGCAACCGAAAGTCGCAAAAGTAGACTTTTGCTTTGACTTTCAGTTCTGACCCGATTTGGCTTGTTTTAGATATGCCTTAAGGTTCCTTTAGGACCATATTATAGGTTAGTATAACCCTCTGAGGTTATACAACTTGGTCCCATAGAAATCCGATTCATTTGCATGTTTCCGTTAAATGCTTAAATGTTGACCATTATGCCCTTTTTGTGTTAAAACGAGATTTTTAAAAATGTGAGTGGACAAAAACCTTCATTACTGATTTATAAACATGTCCTAAAAGTTTGACATCAGATTATGGTCTAAATTAGAAGTTATGTACAATATCGTAAATGAAAGCCTTTTTATTAATTAAATGACATTTTTGATATAAATCCTATTTAAACTCATATTTTGGCACCAAACCTTTTACCCACCGATGTAATATAATATTTAAGAATTTTTGAAAATTTTTATTAAATTTTAAACTCATCATAACATAGGTTTCTTGCATAGACTCGGTAATTGACGGTTATGCCCTTTTTGCTAATAAAATGAGTTTTACACATCCTTTGCATATCAAACCTTTTTCTACTGATTTTATACATCAAATAAATTATTTTAAACAGTAGAGGCTGGTCAAAATCTCAGATTTCCTTAATTAACCCGAATATCGTCAAATATCGACTTTTATGCGATTTAGGCTCATAGTATGGTTTAAAACCATATTTAGCACCTAAGGTTGGTTACCTACTGATGTTATGAATAAATTTTTATACTTTAACTGTAAGTAAAGGTTTTGAACTCAGATTTCCAAATTTGACCCTTATAACATATGTGAAATGACCAAAATGCCCCTACGGTGCATAGATTGGTCATAGATGATAAATTTCACATATATATGATATCTTACTGATATAACTTATTAAAATAAATATTTTTACTGATTATTTTAGACCAAAAACTCAGGTTACTATTTAACCTCTTTTATGAACTTTAAAATGACCAAAATACCCCTACGGGGTTTAATTTGGTTTTAATTTCGTTTTGGGCATAATGGAAGGTATCCTACTGATATCATAACATATTTTAAGCATATTAACTTGTGGAACCTGTACATGACTCATTTTGGTTACCCGTTATGCATATTCGCGTTCGGAACGGTTTATGTAACTAGTTTGCATAAATTAACCGAAACGGGTCAAACCTTATCATTTTTACTTCAAAATCCAGAATGTGTTTAGTTTACCCATATTATACAAGTCTTCATACTTGTCGGGTCTAAATCACATTCTAATCCGGTCTTCGCTTAATCGTGTGTTTTGAACCGTAAACATTTCTTTAAAACTAACCGGTCTAAGTTATAACTTAAATAAGACCCGTTAGGAATCTAATAGGTTATTAAAACCTTCGTTCCAGATTAGGAGTCCAGTAAAAGCTATTTGTACTTGCTTATTTGATATAAGGCTGGGATTAAATTTATATTTTAGCTCAGGTAAATACTTTTAACTTATTTTCCGTTATACGGGCTTGGGATACGGTATTATAATAATATCGATTGGTCGGGTATGAAGTCGTACAATCGGAATGTGATTAAAAAGATGCATAACCCGTTTTAATCTGTTTTGTTTGATGCAATGCCTTTGGGGGGTTAATGACCATGTCCTGGATATCCTCGACTCATTCATTAGAAATGGCCACGACTTAAGCACGAGGTGTAGGCATACACCTGACAGTTGCGTATGTAAAAAGGTACCCCACTCGTAAGGAATCTTCCTGTGGGTATTATACCAACTGGTGTGTCTATTAATCTTAACCGGCTCTTCTAACCGGGTCCTAAATGGACGACAAACATGTAAAACTGTATATAAGATTATTTTTAAATAATTGTCCCAAGTTAATAAAGAACATTTATGCCTTGTGCATTTAAATCAAATTTTTTTTTATAAACACTTTTCAAAAGAGTCAGTTAATTGTATTTACCAGTGTAAACTGACGTATTTTTCAAAAGGTTAAGTGCAGGTACTAAGCGTAATGGGCTGGCTACTCCTAGTATCAAATAAAGAGTCTTGCAAGCTTTTGATGCTTAAATCTGTTGAACAATATTTCTTTTATTTTAGATCCGCCTGTGGATCCACTGTACAACCGTTGTGTAATATTTTATGTTACTTTCGAATCGGTTTGTAATATTATTACTTTTAGACTTCCGATGTGCATTGAACTGTGATTATTTGACTATGATGATATCAACTACGTCACGATACTCCCCACCGGGCCCATCGGTAATACGTGGAAATATCGGGGTGTGACATGTTCGTTTGTTAAGGAAATAAATGTGTTCACGAACGGTTCATGAACACTTACCGAATGAGATTTTATGTTCGTGTTCGTTCATTAAGGAAATGAGCGTGTTCGCGAACGCTTCACGAACACAAACGAACACAAATAAATTTGGCGAACGCGGCGAAGGATAAAGATAGATGGCCCAGAGAGTAGCACTCGAACTTGAATCCCTTATTGTGAAACGGAGGTCGATCGTATTCGCCGATGTAAATAATGTGAAATGAAAGGGAAATGATGCATAAACAAGGTGAAAGTGGGTTTCCTAGTTTCATTGTTAGGGTAATAAAATAAATAAAAGTTTAATAATATAAAAAGTATAAATAAAATATAAGAAAGTACAAAGATCTTCAATTAAAACACAAACATACGAACATAAACGAACGCAAATCAACGAATGTTCACGAACACGTTCACGAACACCTTACCGAACATTCACGAACACAATCGAACGAACGAGACATTTGTTCATGTTCGTTCATTTAACTAATCGAACGAAATTTCTGGTTCATGTTCGTTCGATTATTAAACGAACGAACATAAACGGACTTCCCGCCGAACGGTTCATGAACTGTTCGCTGAACGTTCGGTTCGTTTACAGCCCTACTCCTTGGGCATGGTTTGGAAAGTTCACTTTGGCCATGAAAGAATATGGGTATCACCAAAGTAATGCTGATCATACTCTGTTCCTCAAGAGAAGAAACGGCCTTGTAACTTGTTTGATCATATACGTAGATGACATGATTATTACCGGAAATGATGTAGAAGAAATAGCACGGCTGAAAAAGAATCTGTTCTCAAAGTTTGAAATGAAAGACCTTGGGAATCTCAAGTATTTCCTGGGGATAGAAGTTCTCAGGTCTAAACAGGGGATCTTCATTTGCCAAAAGAAGTATGTCCTTGATCTCCTGGCGGAAACCGGGTTGATTGATTATAAACCAGCAGATACTCCAATGGTGGTGAACCACAACCTTCACATGGAACTTAATGGAGAGCTTGCAGACAAAGAAAAGTATCAATGGCTCGTGGGCAAGTTATTTTATCTTTCGCATACTCGCCCTGATATAGCTTATGCTATTGGAGTGGTAAGTTAGTTCATGCACCAACCACAAGTTGCTCACATGGAAGCTGCTCAGAAAATTTTAAGGTATCTCAAGGGGACCGCAGGCCATGGAGTGTTGTTCAAAACGAATGGACATTTAAATGTTGAGCTCTACATAGATGCAGACTGGGCAGGAGATAAAAGAAACCGAAGGTCAACATCAGGATACTTCTCCCTGGTCGGTGGAAACCTTGTTACCTGGAGAAGTAAGAAGCAGAAGGTGGTCGCTCTGTCAAGTGCAGAAGCAGAATTTAGAGGTATAGCTCGAGGGTTAAGCGAAGTTCTTTGGATCAGGAAGCTTCTAGAAGACATTGGTTTTTCCCAAAGGGCACCCAGTAAAGTTATGTGTGACAATACGGCTGCGATACAGATCTCAGAAAACCCTGTTCTACATGATCGAACAAAACACGTGGAGGTAGATCGACATTTCATCAAGGAAAAACTGAAGGAAAAAATCATAGAGCTCCCATATGTTCCATTAAAAGATCAACTCGCAGATATTCTTACAAAAGCCGTCAACGGAAACACGTTTAATAGCTGCTTGAGCAAGTTAAGTATTGGTGACCCCACTACTCAACTTGAGGGGGAGTGTCAGAAAGAAGATAATAAATTATAGTATAGGGGCTAGATGTGTAACATGGTGTTCTATATAAACACCCTCATTGTGTAAACCCTAATCACAACTTACAATTCAATACAAGCCTTTTTTGATCTCTATACCGGTTGATAGTTTCGTGGATATATTTCGTGAACATCAGTCTTTCGTGGTTTCTCAGTCTTTCACAGAAGTCCTACAGAAAGTTCACAGTCGCCTGTTAAGTTGTTGTTTTCCAGTTCACCATGAGTACACACCTTTGGGGTCAAGCACTTTTAGGATCTCAATCTTCAAATGATCCTTCTCATCAAAGTACACCGAAAATGACAACATATATGTATGGTCGTTGGATACCGGATCCTAATGCAGATATGTATACGAGTAAAGGTTCAGGTCCAATCCATTCATGGGCTCAGTCTCCCACACCCTCGTCCTCACCCATTCCAACGCAAAAGGGTTCAGTGCCATCTTGGCTTCAGTCTCCCACACCGTCAAGTAACCCTCCACCATCAAAAGTCAATCTACGGGATAAATCTACTGTCGACTGTGATCCGACAGTTCAGTTGGAGAACAGTGGTCAAACAAGAATGGCGTTTTATGCTGAAATTGTCAAGAATGTTAGCGATGGTGAGTCCTCGGGAAATGATGACAGTTCTGAACATGGCAGTAGTTCAGTTGAAGATGTTACAAGTTCAAGTTCAAGTTCAAGCGAGGAGGGATCTGAATATGAATCATCGAGGGAGGTTGTTGATTCTGAGGCAAATGAGTCACTATCTGAGAGCGAATCCAGTCAGGTATGTGTCGATAAACCAAGTTCTGATAGGTATGATAATTATGTTGAGTTAAATGCTAAATTGTCTGATTTGCAAAGAAAATTGTCGGATTTGCAAAGCAAATATGACGATTTGCAAAGCAAATATGACGATTTGCAAAGCAAGTACGACGTGACATTTATCCACCATCAAAGTTTGATCGTGGATCTTTCAAAATGCACAGAGGCCAATATGTTTCACAAAAATCATGAAAATGAATTTAAAAAGATAATTGACACATTGAAGGAAGATAAGTCCGAGCTAACAAAAATGGTTTCAAGAAAACAAACTGCAATAAACAATTACATCAATAGGCTCGAGGAAACACAAAAAGAATTGGCATGTGTTAAGTGTGAAAGTGAGGCAATCCAGCTTAAGTTAGATAGTTATTCAAACTCGAGGTATGTGCTGGATCACATCATTGACATACAGAAAAAGAAAGAAGATGTCATGTGCATTGGATATAAGAAGTGTCCTCCACCTATTAGACACAATTATACCGCTATGCCTGATGAGGAGAATAAGCCTCACTTTGAGCCATCTGTTCCTTTACATGTAGAGGAATTCACAGCGGGACTTGGTTACAAGAAGGAAGTATCATCAGATTCGGATGTGTCAGCATATACGAAAGTATCAACTGCTGAACAAAATCAGGATCCTCCACTCATTGTTGAGGATGTTGATTCTTCAGATGATGAATCCGAGGATACTAACTCAGCACAGTCTGATGCAGAGGACATACCTCTTGAGAATCATATTCTATGTGATCCTCCCGCAGAACCTGCTAAGACTGTTCTGGTTGAGTCCACGTCTGCACAAGATTTTGAAAGCGTGAATTTGCTTTACACGTCGATTGGATCTGATAAGATATATTCAGACAACGATTTCCCAATCAAGAATGTCAATCAATCCTTGATTGATAAAGTTTTCAAAGATTCAACCAGTAAGTTTTCGGGAAAGTCGAGCCCAAGAGTTGTAGTAACTCAGTGTACTCCTATCCCAAAATACGAAGTTAGAAAGAAATATGGGAATCAAAAATTGCAACCACAAAACAATCAACGAAAACAAAGTCACGTTCACCAAGGAAAGGGAAAAGGCAAACAAAGCTAAAACAAGAAGAAGGTTCAGAAGGTGAACTTCATGAAATCCCGAGGGACGGATAAAATTGAATCTTTTGAAAACAAATCCAACACAGAGTTTGTTATGCAAAAGAAAATTTTGAAAAGAAACAGTCAAAACAACTATACACAGCACACAAACTGTTGTGATGTAGGACCAAGTACCTCAAGATCACGAATTTCATCATCAAGTTGTTATAGTTATGATACTCCGAGGTTTGTTGAGCGGAGATCATGTTTTGAATGCGGTGAGTATGGGCACATTGTCAGAAACTGTCCATATCTCACGAAAGGAAAGGCAAAAGTTGATGCCCCCCGTGGTAACTGTTACCATAAAAGATCTGTTTCACCAAAACAGGACCCTCATCTTGTTAAACAACGAGAAAAGAAACAGAGAAAGAAACAAAGAAAAGAAGTTGAAAAGGATTTGAAACCAGAGGTTATCCAAACACAGTCTGTTAAGTTAGAAGTTAAAATGAAAAACAAAAATAGATTTGGAAACCAAAATCGGTAACTATTTCAGGGGGAGCTACATCAATTCCGAATCATCGGGAAATGGATGTTATAATTCTCGATGATGACGGAAGACCCAAGTCTGTGAGGCTTGGGTCCCCCTCTCCAACTAATCTCTGAATGAGTGTGCAGGATGTTCCAGGAGGAACTATTGATAGTCTTAGGATTTTTGATAGTGGAGCGTCCATGCACAAGATCGGTGACATAAGGCTCCGAAATATTGTTACATCTAGAAGAATATTGTTGCCATTGATGGAGAGGGAAAAATAAAAGAAGACAAAAATTACGATGAAGGAATGATGGTGAAAGAATGTGGTTGAATGAAGTTGAAAAATTCGACAAGATGAAAAGTGTGCCAAGATTTTATTGTTGAAGGTTTTGATCAGGTCAACAGGATAGATTCAAATGAAATGTACGTGTCTGCAGCACGTCTGAACCTTTTCGAAGATTCATGGATTTTTCTTCCACAAGAAGTTCAAAGTCCACAAGATGAACGTATAGTGTACATTTCTCTTCGGTGTATTTGAAGAAAATGTATTTGTTGATCAAACCAACCGGGTGTGCGGATACCTTGGCATGGGTTGAACAACCGCACACTATTTCTAAAAGAGAAAGACGAAGACCTTTGCTGGTGCAAAAGCATGTGGAAGACATCATACATGGACCGTCCCATGATGATGTATACAAGCTTTCCCACATGCTCCATTTGCCACTTACCAGCCGGACCCGAAGGTTTATCATCTTGTTGCTGTGAAAAGAATTCTCGATTCATTGAAGTAGTTGCAAAATCGACTTTGAAATCCACACCGGGTGGATATCCAGTTTGGGAGAGCACTCAGAGACTTGCCAATGCACGAAGTAGTTGCAGGATTACGGTTTTGAATTTCTAATCTCTCCTATCATTGTCGATATTTAAGCTGCTTTATGATTTACTAACATCTCGTACAACACTCCTTGACCAGACACGTTGATCTCGAATATCACCTCACACGTGATCGTTTCAATATGAAACTCGTCAATGTTGTTTTGGTCCACACCGATTACCGACGTGCCAACTGATTTTTCCAAAATTCAATAAATCATTTTTGATTAATTTTGGTAAAAAACATCGAGGTAAAACATGAGTTAATCAACATCGGAAAATCATTGTTGTAAATATTTATTTGTGTTTTCTAATTTCTCGTACTTTTTGCATTTTAGGGGAGTAAATTCGAAAAATACAAAAACATTAAAAAAATTTCGAAAATACAAAAACATCGAAAAATTTCAAAAACACAAAAACAATAGAAAAACAAAAATGAGTTTCCTGGCGAGAAAAAGAGAATATGACAGTACATCAGTGGTCTGTCGAAATATCTTTAAACCTTAAATGAAAAACGATAAGCAGCTCTATATAAGATGTATCGGTAGGCTCACAATCATTTTAAAGTGTGCAGGGTGATATAAACCTAAATCGACTGAAGACCGTGTTGGAACCGCTCATTGGCATATGGTCTTTGTCACACCCCGACCACGTAAAACAACAAATCGTGGCGGAAACGTCGGGGAGTGCTGTAACAGAATTATTGTTTCAAACCATGGATACAAGAGTTTCGTTTTATTGAATATTAAACATTGTCTTAAAGTTAAACAAGCAATTCAAACATAGTTTATCATCGTTATTAAATCACTAAGGCCTCGTCCGGTCCTAAGTGAGCATGCATCCTATTCGCAATCAACATTAAGCAACATCACCTGAAACATATGTAAAAACAAAGTCAGCAAAGAAATGCTGGCGAGTACATAATTTTTGTGTGAGTATCAGATTCATGGCTCGTTTGTATGTTGAAACAACTTGTACAACTTCGTTAATTGATATTAGAAAACCTTATTTTGTAAAAAGTTTGTATTGTAAATGAATAACCAAGTCAAAATAGATTGGTCATAATTTATAACCCTTGCCATGAATCTTAACCCAAAACATTTGTTTATGTAAACCAAATCATAAATCGTTCTTATAATAAAACTCGTATGGTTTATATAGTTTCGTAAACATCGTTGTGTAATATTGTTTAACTAGTTCTCGTTATAGAACATCGTTCATTCGTTTAAATCGTTCCAATTCGTTCAATTCATTCACTCGTTTAAATCGTTCTCGTTTTAATTTTGAAAAACTCCTTTTGGTCGTCTTGCTAATAACATTCAAACCTTTGTGACTCGTTCATCGTTCAACTCGTTCTTGCATTAACAAACCTCCAAAGGGTAAGTTAACAATCATCAGATTCAGTCGTTACCCACTTAACCCACACATAACCATGGGTCCAGTCTGATAACGGGATTTGTCGGATCCTATGGTACCATAACCTAATACTGGTCGGTTTGGCCGAAATTAATGAATGTCATTCGTTATGTAATTACAGCCAACAAGCTCGTTCACATTATCGAAATCGTTATTAGTTTAGTATAAACCATCTCAATCGTTTTGAAACCATTGTTAGAATATCGAAATCGTTTTGATACATATGAATCACCCCCAAAATAATCGAAAACAGTAAAAAGAGGGGATCTATGTACTCACATTATTTTGCAGGCGATTCCGAATACGCAAGTCAAGATTAAAGTGTCTGATAATAAGGAAACTCAAGTTGTCCTAATGAATCGTACAAGAATAATGTATCAATATTGAGGTCGTATAGTGTTGACGGGATTTGTTGAGTATTTATTGTATTTGATAGTGTTTAGATTAACAGAAAGATCTTGTGAATTATATGTTTAGAGGGCTCGGAAAAATGATCATGATATAGAGGAATTATTTATGAAAAATATTTATTTATCATAAATAATTAAATTGTAAAAAAATGTACAATCGATTTAATATAAACATTTGTAATAATAAATCAAATATATTTAACTAGTATCATAGTTAAATATAATGATTATTGGCAAAATATTGTACAAGTGATATAATTAATTTATATCATAATAATTAAAAATAACATTTTTAATTATTGAACTTGAATATTACTGATTTAATTATATAAATATTGAAATTATATAAAATATCAGTAGCAACATTATTTTTGTAAAGATCAACACTTAAAATAATTAATCTGAAAATTTCAGAATTTAATTCCTAAAGATCGATTTATTATTAATTATTTAATAATAAACTGTTTTAATATTGTAAAAATTAGTTTTATAAATAAATTGACTAATTTCACATTTTTAATAAAAGCAACATTGATTAATAATCTTATAAAAATTATTGGAATGTTGAAAATATTAAAAATTAATTGATTAAAAAGAAATGCAGACCCCTGGGTTCGAACCTGGGTCTGTATTGTAACCAAACAGAGTCTTAACCACTGGGCTAAGCTTCTGTTTGTGTTTGGTTTAGGACTGCTACATTTATAACCAAACAGGAACTGGTCATCTTCTCCAATTGGAGTCAAACAGAAAGTCAACTCTTTCAATTCTACGGGAAAAATGTGTTATATTCAAATTAACTTTGGAGAAACATTGTATAAGCATAAAAGAATTAATTGAAACAATAAAAACGAACCGGTATTGAAAGGATGATCGGATTGAAAAATTCCGGCGAAAAAGTGAGTATTCCGGCGAGTTGCAGGTTTTAATCCGACGATTTCGGGTGTTTAAGTGTTTGTAAATGGTGTGGAATGTTGCTAGGAATGTTGGGAACTTAAATACACGAAGTTTAGATCTCAGATTCAACAAAACTTAGTGGATTTGATCTACTTTAAATTTTTTTTTTTTTAATAAAAAGTTCCGATTCATAATGGTTATAGCACGAATTTGTGTCGTTTGAATGATTGGAACGAGTTGGGATAGGTTGGGTATCATGTGGGTAGCTTTACAGGTCGAAAAAAATGGATTATAATCGAGTTTTCGTGTTTTTCTTGTTCGATCCGCGACCTGCGGTTCTGAAAGGAACATTCAGATCGATTTTTATGTCAATATAAATATAATACATCTCCTAAATTAACACAACCAAGCTGGTAGCTCAGCTGGTTTGTGCGCTTGTTGTTGTGCGAGTATGCCCGGGTTCGAATCCCGGGTGTGGCCGGTTCGTTGATAATTAAACCTTTTTAATTCAGAATTAATTTTAATAAAATAATTAGTTTCCTAATGTGTGTATATATGAATTAATGTTCCTAATTCTAACAGCTCTGTACAGAGGATAAATTGGTTAAGTCGTTCGTGTTACAACCGAGAGGTCGCGAGTTCGATCCACACTAGGGCCGGTTCTCATCATAGGAGACCCCCTTTTTAACTGATTTTTGAATATTTACACTTTAGTCCCTGTAGTTTACATTTTTGCAAAAATAGTTCCTATATTTTCCGTAAATTCCACAAATGTTCCCTGTATTGTTCAGTTAGTTTTACTAACTGAGTTAGTGTTTTAAAGAAGGAATTCTTTGTATGAAAATTAACCAGGTTAGGATATTTAGTTAAAATGAGTTTCAAAAAGTCAGTTTTAGTCCCTAGAGTTTAAGTTTCAGAAAATTACCAAATGAACCTTGGACTTTTATTTCAAAACTATATATTTATCTCTTTATAAAGTAAGTTTCCAAAGAATGTCAAATAGGTCCTTTAGATTGTAGTTTCACAAAATGTCACAATAGGCCCTTATAGTTTATGTAACCTTGTTTAATAGCATAAAACTCAACAAATTTGCAATTGTTTCACGTGTTTGTATTGGTATAAGCATGTATAAGCACAAAGCAAGTATGTTCAAATAAGTTTTATTCCAAATACGGTATTTGTTACAATGAAAGTTAAACAAATACGAGTGTGAAAACCAAGGTGGTCATAGTCTCCCCTACTTTAGGAAATTTCGTCCCGAAATTTTATTTAGAGGAATCTTGTGAAAACAAATGCGGATATTTCGCCTTCATCTGGTCCTTACGTTCCCAAGTAAACTCGGGGCCACGTTTGGATTCCCAGCGAACTTTGACCAAATGAATCCGTTTGTTCTTCAACTGTTTGTATGTACGTTCCACTATCTCCACAGGTTTCTCGACAAAGTGCATCGTTTCGTCGATTTGAATCTCGTCGAGAGGAATGTGAAGATCAGCATCAGCTAAACACTTTCGCAAATTGGACACGTGAAAAGTCGGATGAACATTTCCAAGCTCTGGAGGTAGTTCTAGTCGATAGGCAACCTTTCCAATTCTTTCAACAATCTTAAATGGTCCAACATATCGTGGTGCAAGTTTTCCTTTCTTTCCAAATCTCACCACTCCCTTCCAAGGTGAAACCTTGAGTAGGACATGGTCTCCGATTTGAAATTCCATGGGCTTGTGTCCCAAATCTGCATAACTCTTTTGACGGCTTCTAGCGGTCACAAGATGATCGCGGATTTTCTTGATTTTGTCCGTTGTTTCCAAAATGAGTTCAGGTCCAGTAAGCTGAGTTTCACCGATCTCATTCCAACAGACGGGTGAACGACATTTTCGACCGTAGGGAGCTTCGAATGGTGCCATCTTAATGCTAACATGATAACTATTATTGTATGAGAACTCGATCAATGGCAGATGAGAATCCCAATTACCACCAAAGTCTATCACGCATGCTCTAAGCATATCCTCCAAAGTTTGTATCGTCCTCTCAGATTGACCATCTGTTTGGGGATGATAAGCAGTGCTTAGATTTAGTTGGGTCCCCAAAGCAGATTGCATGGTCTTCCAAAAATAAGACGAAAACCGAGCATCACGATCGGAAATGATATCTAAAGGAACACCATGTCGTGATACAATCTCGTCTACATAGATCTTGGCAAGCTTTTCAGCAGAGAAATCCTCACGGATTGGTAAGAAGTGAGCAGATTTTGTCAAACGATCAACTACAACCCAAATAGCATCGTGACCTTTAGATGTACGCAGTAACTTAGTAATGAGATCCATTGCAATGTTCTCCCACTTCCAAACCGGTATCTCTGGTTGTACAAGCAAACCAGAAGGTCGTTGATGTTCAGCCTTGACTTTGAGACAAGTTAGGCATTTTGATACATACAAGGCAACATCCTTCTTCATACCAGGCCACCAGAACTTAGTACGAAGATCCTTGTACATTTTATCAGCACCAGGATGGATAGAATATCGAGACTTGTGAGATTCGTCCATTACTAAGGTGCGAAGATCGTCCTGATTCGGAATCCACAAACGATTCTCAAAATAGAGTAAACCATCGTCTTTCCTTTCGAGTTTAAGCTCAAGTTGAATTGGTAGTTCATATTTCAATAAGTCATTGATCACACAAAATCGTTGAGTTTGAAGAACACGAGATTGAATATCATATAGAGTTCGAACAGAATGAAGCTTGACTCGTTCCTTTCGACTAAGCGCATCGGCTACGACATTCGCCATACCAGGATGGTAGCGGATATCGCAATCATAATCGTTTAAGAGTTCAACCCAACGTCGTTGCCTCATGTTCAGCTCCTTCTGATTGGGAATATGCTGGACACTTTTGTGGTCTGTGAAAACCACACACTTAGTTCCATAGAGGTAGTGTCTCCAGATTTTAAGCGCAAAAACTACAGCTCCTAACTCAAGATCATGAGTCGTATAGTTCTTCTCGTGAATTTTCAACTGTCTAGACGCATAAGCTATGACTTTACCACGTTGCATAAGAACGCAACCAAGTCCTAGATTCGACGCGTCACAATAGACAACAAAATCATCGTTTCCCTCAGGTAGAGATAAAATAGGAGCGTCACAGAGCTTTCGTTTCAGCGTTTGGAACGCTTCTTCTTGCTTAGGTCCCCACTCAAAAGGCTTATTCTTCTGAGTCAAAGCAGTGAGTGGAACCGCGATCTTTGAAAAGTTAGAAATAAACCGTCGATAATAGCCAGCAAGACCAAGAAAAGAACGAACTTCTGTAGGTGTCGTCGGTGTATTCCAATCCTTAATTGCAACAATCTTGGATGGATCTACATGAATACCTTGCTCATTGACAATATGACCCAAGAACTGAACTTCTTTAAGCCAGAATTCACACTTGGAGAATTTAGCAAAAAGTTGTTCCTTCTTCAGAAGTTCCAAGGTCAAACGAAGGTGTTGCTCGTGATCGGCTCGAGACTTTGAATAAATGAGAATATCGTCGATGAACACAATGATGAACTTATCTAAATAAGGTTTACAAACCCTATTCATTAAGTCCATGAAGATTGCTGGGGCATTTGTCAAACCAAAAGGCATGACAGTGAACTCATAATGCCCATACTTGTACGAAAAGCAGTTTTGGGAATATCTTCCTAGAGAACACGAAGTTGATGATACCCAGATCGCAGATCGATCTTGGAAAAACATGAAGCACCTTGCAGCTGGTCGAAGAGATCATCAATTCTAGGTAGGGGATATCGATTCTTGATGGTAAGCTTATTAAGCTCACGATAATCGATACACATTCGAAAAGATCCATATTTCTTCTTCACAAAGAGGACAGGAGCTCCCCAAGGCGAATAGCTCGGACGGATGAATCCTTTATCAGACAACTCTTGAAGCTGTTTCGATAACTCTTGCATCTCTGACGGTGCAAGACGATAAGGTGCTTTCGCAATCGGGTTGGCATTGGGTACAAGGTCAATATGAAACTTGACTTGACGAACTGGAGGCAAACCAAGCAGTTCATCGGGAAACACCTCTGGATAATCCCGAACAATCGGAATATCCTGAATACTCTTACTCTTGCCTTTCTCCTCGGTGACATGTGCCAGGAAAGCAACATATCCTTTTCGTAAATAACTTTGGGCCTTTGTACATGACATAAGCTTCAATCCGCCAGATGGTTTTTCGCCACGAACTTCCAGAACATCGCCAGACGGAAGAGGAATACGAACAATCTTATCAAAACAAACCACATCAGCATGATGTTTGGTTAACCAATCCATCCCCACGATAACATCGAAACTCCCAAGTTGCATCGGCGTGAGGTCAATGGGAAAAAGATGGTTATCAAGGTTTAACTGACAATCACGGATAACAGAATCGAGGACAAGAGGTTTACCAGTAGCAACTTCGACAGATAAGGGTTTCCTCAGTTTAGTTCTAGGTATCGCAAGCAAAGGTTCAAAAGATAATGAAACAAAGCTTCTATCGGTGCCAGAATCAAAAAGAATATATGCAGGTCAATTGTTAACAAGGAACGTACCATTAACCACCTCGTTGTCAGCCCTTGCTTCGTTAGCATTCAGATTGTACGCTCGCCCACGAGCGGGATTCGCATTTTCATTGACATTGACATTCACGTTTGGATTTACATTTGCATTTGCCAACCTCGGACAGTTGTTGCGGTAGTGACCAAGCTCTCCACAATTGAAACATGTACCCGGTGGGAATCTAGCAGCATTCCCCTGAACTGGAGCTTGATTCCGAACAATCTGATTTTGACCCGAACGACAGACGTTGGCCAGATGCCCAAGCTTACCACACGTTGTGCATTGCATACAAGCTTGTTGTGCAACATGATGACCATTGCAGCGAGCACAATGAGGTGCGGTACCAGCATACGCTTTCTTCGCAGGAGGTTGAGCTGGTGGGTTCTGAGCAGTTTGTGCAGTTACTGCAAAATTCTGGGAACCCTTTCGCTTTCTCGACTTCTTCGATGACTCACCTTCTTTACCCTTACCCTTTTTCTTGTCCTTCCCAGAATCAGTCGCCTTCTTTTTATCACCCTTGCGGGTGAGTTTACCCTTCCTGACTTGAGACTCAGTCAGGGTAGCAGACAACTCAATTGCTTGGCGAAGGGTGGTAGGATTAATACCGGTCACTATATCTAAAATAGAATCGGGTAGACCATCGATATACCTCTCTATCGCTTTCTCCAACGGGGTAACCATAGTAGGACACAAAAGAATGAGCCCCTCAAATCGATTCGTATACGCACGGTGTTCTCCCCCGTCTTGTTTCATATCGTCAAACTCTCGTTCCAAAGGTCGAATTTTGTGACGGGGACAGAACTCTCTCATCATGAGAGCTCGAAGCTCTTCCCATGTTTGTGCCAACGCCACTTCGGCACCCCTGTCGCGCATCACTCCGTTCCACCACGTAAGAGCACGCTTCTCAAACACACTCGAAGCAAATTCAACCTTACGCCCATTCGGACATTGCACATGTCTGAATGTGTTCTCGATACTCTCAAACCATTGAAGGAGTGCAGTTGCTCCTTGTGACCCAGAAAACTTTAGCGGCTTAGCAGAATTGAAATTCTTGAAATTACACGGTGCATTATTGTTGTTGTTATTATTGTTGTTGTTGTATATCTCGTGGACTTGGGTCACAACACCGGGAAGCACAGCAGCCACTTGCTGAGAGACCAGGGCTGCGATTTCTTCAATAGTAAAAGATTGTGCTTCACGTCGAGGAGGCATTGTCTAGTAAGGAAACAGGAGAATCGAGTGAGATTGAAAATTAGGAAAAACAAAAGAGGTATCGACAAAACACAAGGAAGGCGATCATTTGTTTGTTACCTCGAACAAACAAACGACACGCAGTGACTAATCAAAGTAATGAATCAAAATAATGTATCGCGAAGACATGCTCGCCTATAAGTGAACACTCACCCCAAGAGTTCCCAGGTAAGAGTGACTGGTCCGATTATGTTGATTTGTACGAACACTCTAGCCTTAGACAGAAAACTCAGGGTACAGGCATTCACTCTTCCAGTTTGCACGTGTTCACATTATTTAGACCCAAACTCTGACGAGATTTTGAAAACTCAAAAGGCACTAAGCCAAAAATGAGTCAAACTAGAAGGGTTCAAAACCTAGTAATCAATCATCCTAGAACGGATGATTAATTTTCGAAGCAGATTCGGATTTTTTTTTTTTTTAAATTCTAAACACAAATCAACTTGCGTTGGGGTCCTAGAAAGTTATAGTCTAGGTCAAAGTTTTACTAATAACCTAATTCTCTATAACCATTGGCTCTGATACCAACATTTCTGTCACACCCCGACCACGTAAAACAACAAATCGTGGCGGAAACGTCGGGGAGTGTTGTAACAGAATTATTGTTTCAAACCATGGATACAAGAGTTTCGTTTTATTGAATATTAAACATTGTCTTAAAGTTAAACAAGCAATTCAAACATAGTTTATCATCGTTATTAAATCACTAAGGCCTCGTCCGGTCCTAAGTGAGCATGCATCCTATTCGCAATCAACATTAAGCAACATCACCTGAAACATATGTAAAAACAAAGTCAGCAAAGAAATGCTGGCGAGTACATAATTTTTGTGTGAGTATCAGATTCATGGCTCGTTTGTATGTTGAAACAACTTGTACAACTTCGTTAATTGATATTTGAAAACCTTATTTTGTAAAAAGTTTGTATTGTAAATGAATAACCAAGTAAAAATAGATTGGTCATAATTTATAACCCTTGCCATGAATCTTAACCCAAAACATTTGTTTATGTAAACCAAATCATAAATCGTTCTTATAATAAAACTCGTATGGTTTATATAGTTTCGTAAACATCGTTGTGTAATATTGTTTAACTCGTTCTCGTTATAGAACATCGTTCATTCGTTTAAATCGTTCCAATTCGTTCAATTCATTCACTCGTTTAAATCGTTCTCGTTTTAATTGTGAAAAACTACTTTTGGTCGTCTTGCTAATAACATTCAAACCTTTGTGACTCGTTCATCGTTCAACTCGTTCTTGCATTAACAAACCTCCAAAGAGTAAGTTAACAATCATCAGATTCAGTCGTTACCCACTTAACCCACACATAACCATGGGTCCAGTCTGATAACGGGATTTGTCGGATCCTATGGTACCATAACCTAATACTGGTCGGTTTGGCCGAAATTAATGAATGTCATTCGTTATGTAATTACAGCCAACAAGCTCGTTCACATTATCGAAATCGTTATTAGTTTAGTATAAACCATCTCAATCGTTTTGAAACCATTGTTAGAATATCGAAATCGTTTTGATACATATGAATCACCCCAAAATAATCGAAAACAGTAAAAAGAGGGGATCTATGTACTCACATTATTTTGCAGGCGATTCCGAATACGCAAGTCAAGATTAAAGTGTCTGATAATAAGGAAACTCAAGTTGTCCTAATGAATCGTACAAGAATAATGTATCAATATTGAGGTCGTATAGTGTTGACGGGATTTGTTGAGTATTTATTGTATTTGATAGTGTTTAGATTAACAGAAGGATCTTGTGAATTATATGTTTAGAGGGCTCGGAAAAATGATCATGATATAGAGGAATTATTTATGAAAAATTTTTATTTATCATAAATAATTAAATTGTAAAAAAATGTACAATCGATTTAATATAAACATTTGTAATAATAAATCAAATATATTTAACTAGTATCATAGTTAAATATAATGATTATTGGCAAAATATTGTACAAGTGATATAATTAATTTATATCATAATAATTAAAAATAACATTTTTAATTATTGAACTTGAATATTACTGATTTAATTATATAAATATTGAAATTATCTAAAATATCAGTAGCAACATTATTTTTGTAAAGATCAACACTTAAAATAATTAATCTGAAAATTTCAGAATTTAATTCCTAAAGATCGATTTATTATTAATTATTTAATAATAAACTGTTTTAATATTGTAAAAATTAGTTTTATAAATAAATTGACTAATTTCACATTTTTAATAAAAGCAACATTGATTAATAATCTTATAAAAATTATTGGAATGTTGAAAATATTAAAAATTAATTGATTAAAAAGAAATGCAGACCCCTGGGTTCGAACCTGGGAATGTTGGGAACTTAAATACACGAACTTTAGATCTCAGATTCAACAAAACTTAGTGGATTTGATCTACTTTAAATTCTTTTTTTTTTTAATAAAAAGTTCCGATTCATAATGGTTATAGCACGAATTTGTGTCGTTTGAATGATTGGAACGAGTTGGGATAGGTTGGGTATCATGTGGGTAGCTTTACAGGTCGAAAAAAATGGATTATAATCGAGTTTTCGTGTTTTTCTTGTTCGATCCGCGACCTGCGGTTCTGAAAGGAACATTCAGATCAATTTTTATGTCAATATAAATATAATACATCTCCTAAATTAACACAACCAAGCTGGTAGCTCAGCTGGTTTGTGCGCTTGTTGTTGTGCGAGTATGCCCGGGTTCGAATCCCGGGTGTGGCCGGTTCGTTGATAATTAAACCTTTTTAATTCAGAATTAATTTTAATAAAATAATTAGTTTCCTAATGTGTGTATATATGAATTAATGTTCCTAATTCTAACAGCTTTGTACAGAGGATAAACTGGTTAAGTCGTTCGTGTTACAACCGAGAGGTCGCGAGTTCGATCCACACTAGGGCCGGTTCTCATCATAGGAGACCCCCTTTTTAACTGATTTTTGAATATTTACACTTTAGTCCCTGTAGTTTACATTTTTGCAAAAACAGTCCCTATATTTTTCGAAAATTCCACAAATGGTCCCTGTATTGTTCAGTTAGTTTTACTAACTGAGTTAGTGTTTTAAAGAAGGAATTCTTTGTATGAAAATTAACCAGGTTAGGATATTTAGTTAAAATGAGTTTCAAAAAGTCAGTTTTAGTCCCTAGAGTTTAAGTTTCAGAAAATTACCAAATGAACCTTGGACTTTTATTTCAAAACTATATATTTATCTCTTTATAAAGTAAGTTTCCAAAGAATGTCAAATAGGTCCTTTAGATTGTAATTTCACAAAATGTCACAATAGGCCCTTATAGTTTATGTAACCTTGTTTAATAGCATAAAACTCAACAAATTTGCAATTGTTTCACGTGTTTGTATTGGTATAAGCATGTATAAGCACAAAGCAAGTATGTTCAAATAAGTTTTATTCCAAATACGGTATTTGTTACAATGAAAGTTAAACAAATACGAGTGTGAAAACCAAGGTGGTCACAGTCTTGGTACCAAAATTCCGTTTGATAGATTGCCGAGGTTCTGAGATACGTGGTCTTTATGCTGTTTATCATCTGGGTATCATGGTTGTTTCTTTTACCGAAAACAACGGAGACGCAAGTCTAGATCTTCCATGATACCATACATACGTGTAAATATCATACATACATGTATATAATACATGATGCATACGACCTCAATAAGTGATAAACAATCACATGTCCCAATCAATAAGTGATAAGATATCACAGTTTATCCGGGAGTCAAGTTCGTCTCTTTGTCGGTACGATGGTACTAACCTGTTCACGGACTTGCTCTTGTGCCATGCATGCATCGAATATCAAGTTCCTCCTTAATAAGTGATTTAATCACATAAGGCTTGTATTCATCCAAAATAAGTGAGTATCTCACATCATATACGTTGAAAACAGATGATAAATAGTATACTCACCAGTAAGATGAACTCTCGTGCATACCTTGATACGGGAATGTGTCGTGTGTGGATGAACACCGGTCGGTAAGTATAAATTATACTGTAACGTATCCCCTAATCGCGGGTACATTTGATAAGTTGAGCTTAAGTGGACAACAATACCGATAATCGTTATAGGATGCTTGTCTTAATATTAACAAATTGAACAACAAGAGCGTTTTGGCGTGACCGTACACTGATATGATTCTCTTACCCTCGAAACTTGCAAAAAGAGTGTCTGTAAATATTTATTTACTGCTTTCGGTTTCTGCATCTTTGTATATATTTATTTACTACTTTCCGTCTTTAAATTTTTTTTTTAAACCATAATCCCGAATTAAAAGATTCAAATAGAAGGTTAGAGCAAATTACAAATCATGGGTTGGTAGACGGGCAACAAGCTGCGCCGCCACCCCCTTTTGAATTGCAAATCCTACTCGGCTAAACACATAACTATGGCCTACAGACACTGTCGCATGCGCAAGTGCTGTCTTTAAATTTGAAATATTCAAAAATACCAAAAAGATTTTAGGTGTGTTTTAATATAAACTTTATAAAAGCCAAAAAGATTTTATTTCTAATTTCTTTTTGATTGCCCGGTGTTAGATCTCAAGTCTTTTCCAGCTAAAACCTGATCGAAACCTAAAACAATTGCATCTTCGTAAACGGTCGAAGTTAACAAGTTGTGAAAGTTAAAATCTAAATTAATTAAATTTTTAAACTTTCAAACTGTTGTTGGTCGGTAGTTGATTGAGAGTTGGTCATGTGTGTGTCATTTGTTTATGTTAACTGTATTCTAAGCGGTTGTTCTCATTACGTGTTTAGCTTTCTTGTATGTGCAGATGCAACATCCAAACCAGCTAAAGGCGAAGAGAACGTGTTCGATGACAAGCTTGGAATGAAGACACGACATGGATGCAACCAAAGGTTCAAGATGATCGAGTTGCAACTCACCACTCATCGACACCACAAGGATCTGAAGATTTGAAGATCAACGTCTCGCGAGCAACGTTCAAGGGGGAGTTTGCTGATACACTCCCTGTCTGTGACACGTGAAGACTTTAAAGATCCGACAACATGTGAAGATCGAACCATCACGAGCAGCATCCAAGGGGGAGTTTGTTGATACACTTTGTGGATGCGCCTCGGTTCGGTTCGACTCGGTATGGTTCGGTTCAAGGCCGTCGTCACGACATTCCTCCGTCGTGTGCCCCAGAGATCGAAACGCGAAGCACGAAGAGCCGCAAGCTGACATCACCATGATGATGTCATGTCCTCTTAGCACATACATGCCACAATGAAGAAATAAAAGTCTGCCATGCAATCTCTACGTTTGTTTCATGATTTTTGGGCCTATCCTTCACGAAAATCCATTTGTGTTTGTTGGGCCTGCCATCCAATGAAAGATATGAAACATTCACTAAAAACAAACCACGAATTAAATGTATGGATACCCCACGAAGAACCAACATGTATACTGCACATAACATCTCACGAAGAACCAGTTCATGCGAAGAATATCTTTCGGTTGCAGGTTGTTCGCTGGTGTTGGGTGTATACGAAGAACCCATGTTCTTCGTGAGATTCACTTCTTCGTGGGCTTTGGATCAGGCCCAGTAGGTTATTCGCAATGTGTGGATAAGGTTGCTATAAAAAGCAAACTCACAAACAGATAAGGCTAGAAGAGTGAGTACACCAGAGAGTTTGTGAGAGCTTCTTGTTTAAATCTTGTAACCAAAATTCTCTGAATCAATACATTTGACCTTTAATCGTTGAATCTTTGTATTGTATTTTACTCTCTCGCTCGGTTTGTGTCGCAACGAGGATTCCGCACTCGTTACGGCACCCGAAACAAGAAATCATCTAAGTCCGACGATCCGTATCGGGACCTACAAGCAGCCAAAAGGCTGCTGCCTTATTCCGTCTGCCAATAATCTCCTAAAACTTGCGACCTCCAGATATATTAATAATTCTGCCGCCTGTTGACTTCTCACCCCCTCTCTATTTTTCGTTGAATATGGCCTAATAATTTTTCAATTGTGGGCCTGGCCTTCTTTCAATTCCCGTTTCCAACGACCACATGCTTTCAAGTTGAAGCCCAAATACCATATTAATCCCACTAGCCTCTAATTGCTTCCTGTAACTGCACATAGTGGTGCACAAAAAACCCGGACCCGAAAAAAAAACCCGGAACCGGGTATTATAAAACCCGGGTTTTTTTATACCCGAACCCGAACCTGACCCTACCCGTAGGGTAGGGACCGGGTATGCATATTTGATCTAAAACCCGAACCCGGAACCGGTTTTTTTTATACCCGGTTTATACCCGAAACCCGGTTTTATAAATACCCGAACCCGGAACCGGGTTTTATAAATACCCGGAACCGGTTTTTAAAAAAACCCGATTTTGATGTAATCTTGTTTAATTATGTATGCATTAAGACTTCTAGTTCTTATGATTTAACAAAATTATGTATGCACTTTGATGTAATCTTGTTTAATTATTAGGTTTCTAATGATATTTGCCACCGCTACTTAATTATTTAGTATATTTCATTACAAATGGAAACAAATATGTCAATATATGTTGGCCCTTCTATTTTCTTTGTTTGTTTAATATCATTATTAGTTTTTGTATTTAATAAATTGTGCCTCTGTTTATAAAGTTCAAGAATAACCACATGAAGAACTATAAATTGTGCCTCTGTTTATAAATTGTGCATCTGTTTATCAATAGATTTGATGTCTATGTGTGAGAGTTATGTTTGATACATTTTATAAGCATAGTTCCGGTCGGGTTTTTTTAATACCCGGTGCGGGTTTTTCCCAACCCGATGCATACCCGAACCCTACCCGATGCATACCCGAACCGGACCCGAACCCGGAAATAGGGTATTATAATACCCGGGTTTTATAAAACCCGACCCGAACCCTACCCGAACCCGGGTATATAGGGTATACATTTTTGGTAGAGAACCCGAACCTGACCCGGTTTTTAAAAAAACCCGATTTTGTAAAACCCGATCCTACCCGAACCCGATCCTACCCGAAACCCGGTTTTTAAAAAAACCCGATTTGTGCACCACTAACTGCACATCAACGAAAACATATAATACTTTCATTTTAGATTCCTACCTTTCTTTATTCTCATAACTATTTTATTTCAAACCATTTATGTTGCAAATGTATACACGAGATTTTATACAGCAACCATTATTGTTTTTATTTTAATCTTATATTGTAAATTAATTACATCATTTTAGCACGTTTTCATCGTAACCCGCATGATAATAAAACCACATCAAAAGACCGTATTTTATATAATTTAATCGATGCATTTATAACATAATTAATATAGAATATAGTGTACCTAAAATACACCGATCAGGTTGGACCTGTCAACCCACGAACACGACCGTTTAGCACCCCTACCAAAAGTGTCAAAAGTAGAGGTAAAAGACAATTAAAAAGCCGGTAATTTAATTTTAACTTGTAAATGTCTTGTTCATTCCTGATCACACATGATTCCTAGGAGTCTAGGAGCTAAACACCTCGGAGAGCCTCAAGATCATTCCTAATCGATGTCACATGATTCCTGGGGCTGGGTTCAATCCAAAGTTTGATGTTTTAATTCTTGTTTCATGATTGCTCCACTTTGAAGTCCTCAGTTCTGCTTTTTACTTATGGGTATGATCAAAATCTTACCAGCTAACGTACAATTAAACACATTGTCGAAAAAAGTTAAAAACAAAACTGATCGCCCACCGTGGGGCTCGAACCCACGACCACAAGGTTAAGAGCCTTGCGCTCTACCAACTGAGCTAGACGGGCTTTTGTTTTTTTCTAAGTTTTATAGCTTATCAATATCAAATTTTTTTTCTTGATGCAACACTTTTTCGGAAGTTGAGTTTGCTATGGTGCCATCGAAATAACAAGGGGAAAGTAGATGAGATACTTGTAAAAAGTGTCAAGAATTTGGGTCCAAAAGTTGAGACAAATCGGTCCATGTAGACCTTCTCATTATATGTAACTCCAAACGTAGCCCAAGTTATGCCTTTTTAAGTTGGGATGTCTTCAACCATGTTTGCCTTTGTCCACCTTGTCCAAGTATATGAGTCTTGCCAGCTTCTATCAATACACTTAGCTTAATGCAACCCACATTTTTTTGTTACTATATATCGTACTTAGCTTTACAGATATGATTATAGCATCAATGTATCATACACGTTTGATCCAAGTCTAGCTCATTTAAAACCAGACAAATTTCTCCGTTGTCTATATAATTAACTCCCAAAAGGAAATTACATCAAAATAAAAAGGTAAACAAGCAACAAGTTGCGCTGCTACCCCTTTTTGAATAGCAAAAACAGGATAACCTCTAGTGGACTCATACATAAGACACCTCATTTCATGAGATGATATTGTAACTCTCAGTATTCTTAAGAATGTGCCCCTACTTATATACAAGCAAAGTGTTAAAGACGGGCCAAAAAATCATTACACCCATGTCAAATGTCACAAACACGCAAAAGAACGTACGTCAAAGAGTTCTAACTTAGAGTATAATGCTTCATACTCTTTTTGTGAGAAAACATATGCATACAAACCGAGATCACAAGTACAAGCGAACCCTACCAACTGGTTGTTGGCCTGGCATCATCATCCTATGCAACATAAGCCCTCAAAAACCACCCACTAAAGGAAAGAATGAAGTAAGCAAAACTCCAGTAGCACAAATAGTATGTAATGATAAGTGATAAGTGTAACATATTTTAGTCACACATATGTATACAAAGAGACAAGCGGCCAACCGTGGGGCTCGAAACCGCATCCAAAAAGTTAACATAAGTCACACATATGTACCAAGCTAATCAGGCAGGCAGGCAATAACCCACTGACCACAAAAGTTAATTAATTTGAAATCAAACTAGATGGCATTCAAACAGCTAGTTATTAAAAGATTAATCCAATTGAAAAAAAAAATGAAACCATTTCTTACGAAATAAAAAACAAACGCCCACCGTGGGGCTCAAACCCACGACCACAAGGTTAAGAGCCTTGCGCTCTACCAACTGAGCTAGACAGGCTTTTGTGTCTGCATGAATTTTACACCGTTTCAAAATACATACTTTGTTTTCTTGATGCAACATCTTTTTGAACATCCATCTGCGAGATTGGTTATGGTGCTATTGAAAGAACAAGTTGGAAATAATAGATCACATAGCTGTTTAATAGGTCAATATTTTGGGTCCAAGAGTTGAGACAAACCGTTTGTGTTGCCACAATCCGGCCCATGGAGACCTTCCCTATTATCTATAATAACTCCAAACGTAGATCAAGAAAAGAATGAGTAATAAAAACTCCGATAACCCAAATAGTACATAATGCACTTTATAGTTACATGTGTATACAAAGGGCCAATCCGCCAACCCTGCTGCTAGAACCCACGTCCAAAAGGTTAAGAGCCTTGCGCTGTATCAACTAAGCTAGATAAGCTACTGTTTTTTTTTTTTTTTTTTTTTTTTTTTTTGTGTAAAATGAGAGACTGATAAGGGCATAAGGCAGAACTCATCAACAACAAAGTTGATGAATAGAAATCAAACTAGACGGCTACGAGTAGGGCTGTTCTTTTTTATCCAAAACCGGAAAACCAACCCGAATTTGAAGTCACCCGAACCCGAATTAGAGAATAACCGAAAAACCCGAACCCGAACAACCCAAACCCGACCAACCCGAACCTTAAATGGGTCGGTTATCGGGTCACTTTTTCCCAACCAAAAACCTGAACAACCCGACCCGAATAACCCGAAACTTGAAACCCGAATAAAAACCCGAACGTTATTTGTCCTTTTTTTATAAATGCGATTTGATTTGGAGTGTTTTGTATTTGAAACATTGAGTTTTGAGACTTTTGAATGTTATCATACCATCTTTGTTAAATGATGTTTGAATTGTGATGATATTTTTTAACATAATATATTTGATGATATTTTGTGAAAAAAAAAAAGACATTTTTTTTCATTTTACATCTAAACCCGAAAACCGAACAACCCGACCCGAACTAATCCAAACCCGAACAACCCGAACTTTAAATGCGTCGGTTATCGGGTCACTTTTTCTTAGCCAAAAACCCGAAAAATAACACGAAGAATACCCCTGGCTGCGAGTAAATCAAATCATTAGTGGTCTAGTTGTGCGGTAACTGCCCCACAAAACTGGTGTGGGTTTTAAAAAAAACAGTTATTCAAGTACTAATTGCTTTAAAAACTAAAGCGCCCACCGTGGGGCTCGAACCCACGACCACAAGGTTAAGAGCCTTGCGCTCTACCAACTGAGCTAGACGGGCTTTTGTTTATACGTATCTTCGCAATATCATTGATTTATGTTTTATTGGCTATAGTTACATCGAAGGAACAAGTGAAAATTAACCGAACACATCGTCATTATTTATGTTTAGAACTAGAAGACATGGATGGCTGAGAAGGAAAAACTTTTGATCCGAAATCGTGATCAGTTTAGATCTAAATCAATATGGGCGTTCGATGATCCATTTTATTATTTTTATGGAAACTGATAAAACAACAAATCAAAGATTACATCAAGCAAACAAACCCCATGATTTGGGTTTTCATTAGATACCAAAAGAGAAACTAGAAAATGGGGATCTAAAGACATGGAATGTGAACGAGGCCCACAACGTGCAAATGTTTATGTGCAAGGATATGGTGAAACTAAAGTCAACAATACTTATTTTTATATTTGTGATATACAATTATGCATCTATAGGTGTTGGGTATCGTATTGTTTTCGAACCCACACGGTAATATCGCCGCCAACCCCATGGGTAGACCTTGTGTATTCCTCGTCTGGGTAAGGTTTGCCGCTAGGCAGGGCTGACACTAAGAATTCATATACACTGTTCGAGTTCGAAAAAACATGTGCTTAGACCTTAACAAAATTGGATATTGGGCTCGCTAAAGGTCTAAACCTAATGTTAATGGGCTAATAACTAATCTAAAACATAAAAATAGTTTTGTAAGTGGGCCTATATTGGTGTTTGTATGGATATACCTTATTAATTTATTTATTTTTACATATACATATCGGAGTTTTTTAAAAAAATAATGTGTCCTTTGAAATATCGGGCCCTGGCCGTTGGTCCTCCCCACCCACCTTCAGGGCCGGCCATACCGCTAGGGTAAGGCCTTGAGGCATTGGATGTTGGAGAGTTTAAGGTTTAAGGTTTATGGTGTGTGTCGGTGGATGAAGTAAAGGGGTGGAGTCCAAGGTTCTATGGTACTTGTGAGTAGACGTCACAGTGTTTTGATGATTCTAAGATACTTGGATGTTAAAAGTCATCAACGTAAATCGTTCAACAAAGTAGATGAAATGGTTGTAAAAGAAAAAAATTCACACAATAATATGTATAATATACAAACAGAAAAAATAAAGAAAACAAAAACTTGAGACCTGGCTGGCACTATTCATCTAAGATCACAAAATGTTGTAGATATAATATAACTAGTTATATACTCCACGCGCGTTGCGGCGTGCTAAACCGAATCGTTCTCGGTTTAATGCTACGTACGGTTGTGTTAAACCTCAACTTGTCTTTTAAACAGGAATTGGATGACCAAATATGACACGTTTTGTACCTTTTTTTAACTAAAAACAACTAATTCCTACATGAACAGCCATATTTTATGGGCTACAAAAAATGGATCTACAAATAACAGGCAATGGAAGCCTTTTGATACAACCTTCTCAGTCCCATCCATACCATAACTCTAAAGTTGTCATATAGGATTTTTATCCACCTTGTTTGTTTAGCAAGCCATTGAAGCCTTTTAACAAAGCCTTACCAATCAATCTGTAGCATAATCTATGGTTGTTGCACATGATTTTTAGTCATCTTTTTTCTTGATGTGTCGCCTCGTATCTATAAAAGAACAGTGCTACTATTAGGAGTTCGGATTGGATTTCTTAAAGTGTGTTTTTGAGTGAAGTGTTCTATACGTACCCAGGTGGCATTATATTTGCCTTTTAGTTGTATTTGTCTTTTTGATGCTGGGGTGGCAAGAGGCGGAGCGGGTGTTGCTACATTGAGATGTTAGCTGATGAAGAAGCGTGTTCCTTTTTCTGTGAGGTCTTCGTTAATGAGCAGTACTATTATGCAAACAGGCAAACCAACAGTCAAGTCGATTATTTAAATAAAAATGAAAACTACACGACATACACAGTGAAAATAGAACACAGAGATAAGGAGGTAAAAACTAATACAACATGTTAACTTGAAGTATTTTATCTAATCTGGTCAAATGAGATATTATATAACTTTTGACTCTATAGAACAACCCAATACCAGAAAAAGGCTACTTTTGATCTTAAACTTCAACACATAACATCTTCATAATAATCCTGCATACGGATGCTATTTTTTATAAAAGGAAAACCATTCTAGTCATATTTTGATGTCAATAAGTAATCTCACAATCAAAAACTCAAACTTATAAATTATAATATTTTGTATAAGAAAAGTAAATGACTTGCACTAACTTTTTTTATTTAAGCACTGATAAAAAGAATTTATTTTTTTTAAGACTTCTATACATAATAAAGTTTGTTCTCCAAAAACAATGTTTACATTCGTGTTCAGGTTAGTAAGGTGTTTTTTACTCGAGTTTGGTTTGGTAATCGAGTTTGGGTCGGTTTCAATGTTCAACAGTTAAATATGACACTGGATTAAATTAAAAGTGAAAAAATAAACTTATTTTTGGTTTACTAAGGTTTCGGGTGGCCTCAAGTCATACACAGTAACCGATTCGGGTCGGAGTTTAATTAATTAAATATAAGAGGTGTAAAATAGTTGCAACAATCACGTAATGATATTTATTGTATGATAGAATACATAGGGGACAAATGGGACATGCAGATAACTTACAAAAATATGGCTGATAATGCTCCGAACAAAATGATGATAGGTAGTGCCAACGACGCAGAGGCCTGTAAATCAAAAACAAAAAAATAATCCATACCTGCTTGTATAATAGAAAATGTGACCAAATGTGATAACTTAACCCAGTCATATGAAACCAAGTTATCTTGGGTTAAGATATATGGATAATGGGTCAAAAAATATTACAGACTTAGTATTATTGCTTTAACACATTGCCTGACCCAGCTGAGAGAACCGCGAAGACCTCAGATAGTAAACTGGGCCGGTTAACTCGATGGTTGTGTGTTCCATAGCTGATTGGACCCCAACTTTAGCCCCTTAATAATCTGAAACTGCAACCTCTGGGTCTAAGTGACTAAAACACATGACATACTTTATTTAGTGATAACGATAATGATAATAACAACGACAACCAAAATGTAGAATTAGTATACGTGGACCTGTTGGATACGATCAGCAACATTATCCTCGGATGTTAGAGCAATAAAAATGTTTGGTCAATAGTAAAAGTAAATGACAGAAAATTGTTACTGTTTATGGCCACACGTCATCATAAATTCCACGCGTTGTTCTTCCACTTTGACACCACCTTTGCAAATTCACGTCTCCTGTACCGATCCTTTATGAAACCTCACGGCCAAGATCAGAGCCCACTTTCTCTTCTCTTCTCTTCTGTTGTGTCTCTTGCGTCTAGCCTAATTGAACAAAAAATAACCTAACTCAACAAAGTGGGAAAGAAAAATACTCAACTATTAATCAATCATAAAGTGAAACAAACAACAAAAATTGCATACATTAACACAATTCTAACCACCAAGAGGCCACATGTAATAGAACTTAGGAAAAACTAAACACAATTATCATCTATTGTCATCACACAATCGCATGCATAATTCAAATAATTTCAATGTTGTTTTTAACGCTTTAAAACTCATGAAAAACTCATTCTTTGTTCAAGGCATGAACACGTAGCAGTTAAAACACAAAGCAGGCCACACGCGATAACCAAGCAACACACCCACAGTAGATCAAAAACTAACGGCCATGATTTGAAAAGTTATTGTTCAATTATCAATAGATATTAATTAATAATCTACAATTCCTTTCAACCTTTTAACTTCATCTTCATAAATATAAGTCTATAATATTGAAATTACCCTGATGCAAAAACATAAAGAAAGACCAAATAAACAAACCCAACACAAACCCATATCAATAACCGTAATCTAATCGAAACCCAGATGCAAAAAAAACTAAACCCCATCAACTAAAGATTACCCATTTGGAGAAAACAAAATGGTTCAAAATTACAACAAAAAAGAACACTTACAGAGGGGTTTTATAACGGAATATTGGAGAAGGAGAAGGGGTCATGGTGCCTGAATCCTAATGTTCATCAAGAATTGGCGATTCCCTGTAAATAAAGGCCAAACAGAGAAGAAAGGTTAATAAAATCCACCCAAATCATATAAAAAATCCGAAATAATACAATGATGAAATTCTTGATACCTGGTTCAGGTCACCCGGTTCTCACCGGAGCTAACCGGAATTTGTCAGAATCCACCGAGTTCTACCCGTCGTAATCCCATACCAAACCCTAACCTCTCAAGGCTGCGTTGATCTGGTTTGTTCATGTTGTGTCGCTGCTGGATTTAACCAAAGGGTTTTCATGAAAGAGAGAGAGATCAATTTAGGGCTGATCAAGTGATAGGAGGTTTTGAGGTGGGAGGTGGGAAGCAGGCGGTGGAGGAGAAAAAACCGTGAATTACTCTGATTTATAATAGGGGGTTTGGGAAAGAAAGAGGTTGTTTACGTGTAAACAACCGCCCAACCCATCTAATCATAGCATTCCACAATGATAAACACTATTCATTTCGTCTTCTTTATTAATAGATATTAATATTAATATTAATATAATATAAATAATGTAATTTCATGCATCTACTTTTATTATTTCACATATTTACTATACATTGGGGGAATAGTGTCAGACACCCTGCCTGACACTTCCCATTGGTCCTTTCAAATTACAATTTTATCCTTAGTTTAAAATTATGATTTTGCCCTAGTTAAAAATTACGATTTTGCCCCAACTCAAAATTACGATTTTGTCCTTGGTTGGAAACTATGATTTTGCCCCCATTTCAAAATTACGACTTTGCCATCGGTTAAAAATTGCATTTTTGCCATTATTTTAGTTTTTTTTTTTTTTTTTTTGCAAAACTATGGTAGTTTTTGGTTTACTTGGTTGACTCAATATAGATTTTATTCGTGCCAAGCAGCTACCTAGCACTCGCTCATTGGTCCTGACAGATTATTGTTTTGCCTCAACTCTAAATTACAAGTTTGTCATCGTTTTAGTTTTTATTTTAGCAAAACTATGTTAGTGTTTTAGTTTAGTTGGTTGTCTATATATATTTTTTTGTTGAGATCGTGTTATAAGTAGTATGTATAGGTAACCGAAATACAAACGTACATGTTATGAACTAAGAAATATTTGGTTTAGCGTCCCGCAACGCGGGCGGGACATAACACTAGTTAACTACATATTGTTTAACTCTTCTTTTGTTCTACATGTTCTTTTCTTTTAAAAGATTTTAACATCAGAAAAACAGTTTTCACTTGACCAAATAAGATACTTAAAAGTTAAAACAATCCTTTGATGCGAAAAAATATATTAAGGGGCTGTTTGGCAACATCTGAATGGTTAAGTGCTGAACCAGTAAGAGTTCTAAACCATTAAGTGTTGAACCAGTAAGATGTTTGAACCATTAAGAGCCTGTATAATGCTTAAGCGTTCAGAGGCAAATGTCTGACCAATTCAGATTAGAGGTCTTAACCATTCAGACTTTGTATAAATCTGAACCATTCAGAGGCAAATGTCTGAACCATTCAGACATCTACTCATGAAATAAACAGTCTGAACTATTAAGTGCTGAACCAGTAAGAGGTCTGAACCATTAAAAGCCTCAATAAGAGGTAAACAAACAGCCCCTAAGATACTCTTTTAACATATATTATCGCAATTATAGTTTGATGATTAAATTATGTTTTCAGTGTTTAATTAAATATTATATGTATCTATTTCTTTTTCCGTTGTTTGTTGCCTTGCTAGTTGATTACTAGGAGCCTTGTAGAATGAAAAATTGCCATTCAAAAAAAGGCGTGGTTAGTGTATTTTTATTTATTAAAGGTTAATTAAATGTTATTAAAGTGTGTTATTAAAGGTTAATTAAATGTTATTAAAGTGTGTTAGGACTTAGGTGTGGTGATAAATGGTCTTTTATTTTATTATATAAAAAATGACTTCAAAATTTTCTACACCAATAAAACTAACGGAGAAGCAAGTTTATTTAGTGACAAATGGGAAGACTTTATAAACAACGTACAATTAAATTCTAGTTTTAATACTCGTTTTACTTTCTATGGCAAGGTAATTTTAATCCATAAATAAATATAACATATATATTCATAGATTTTAATCATTTTATGATCTATTCTAAAGTCTTAACCCCTCTCCTTATTAGGAAAATATGTGTTCCATCCGGTCACGTTAAAAATTGCATAAGCTCTAGTTAAAGATTATCATGATCTTCCAGTGACGAAGCTTGAGATTTCCGACGCGTGGTCGAAAACGTATATACCCAAAAAAATTCTATAGAACCAGGGGGTCGAAAACGTATATACCCAAAAATTTCTATACGAAAACCACATATATTACACTACTGAGCGAAAAGTTCAGGCGGTCGGGCACCCCCTCTCCCCTTAATAGTTGCGCCCCTGATGATCGCGGTTAAAAACAAGTCTATGCAAGTTTTAAAAACCAATATAAAGATGTTAAAACTTAAAATCCATGGTGGTTGTATATCTCAAAAAATACACCAGCTAAATTTGTTAAAAAATAAAAATTAACTAGGTTTTTTTACGTCGCGCGTTGCGGCGAAACCGAGTAAATGATAATGTAAAACAAACGTAGTTTGAAAATAAAGAATGTTGTTTAGAAAGCCAAACCATTAGAACAATTTAGTTTATCATTATACCGTTTTATGATACCAAATAAACACTTTATTTTGAGTAAAACTTCGTTTTTAACAAAACTTATAACATAATATCAGGGAAAATTAAACACAACTACGTACTTAAGTTTTTGGAAAAAAGTTATAAACGTAAATTTGTTAAAAAAAGTATCAAATTAATTGATAAATTTATATATGTTCTAAAAAAGGAAAAAAACAATTATTAAAAAAATGGTAAAGGAAATATATGTTTTTAAAAAAGGAAAAAAATTAAAAATATATCATTAAAAGTAAGTATAATAATAAACCATTATAATATATTAAATAATAAATAATAAAAAGCTATATATTATTATAAAAATAAAGTTACTATTGATCATCACTCGTCAACAATATGTATAATATATATAAGCATAACTAAATACTTTATTATTATAAAAATAAAATTATTATATATTATTATGATACCAAATAAATACTTTATTTTGAGTAAAACTTCGTTTTTAACAAAACTTATAACATAATGTCAGGGAAAAAAATCAAGCACAACTACGTACTTAAGTTTTTGGAAAAAAGTTATACACGTAAATTTGTTAAAGAAGTATCAAATTAATTGATAAATTAATATATGTTCTAAAAAAAGAAAAACAATTATTAAAAAATGGTAAAAGAAATATATGTTTTTAAAAAAGGAAAAAAATTTAAAAATATGACATTAAAAGTAAGTATAATAATAAAACATTATAATATATTAAATAATAAATAATAAAAAGATATATATTATTATAAAAATAAAGTTACTATTCATCATCACTCGTCAACAATATATATATAATCGCCCACCATGGGGCTCAAACCCACGACCACAAGGTTAAGAGCCTTGCGCTCTACCAACTGAGCTAGACGGGCTTTTGTTTTTATATGAGTTTTATAGCTTATTGATATCAACAATCAAGTAACTATAATTTATTTAATTTAAAGTATTGTACAAAATTTAATAAAGTTATATTATCTAAACTGAGAGTTCGGATTTTGAAACACATGGTTGGGAAAATTTTGTAATTTGTTAAGCTCTATGGTGTATAATAAATAAATAAATATATTATGGAATTTTAGTTAGTATGGGTTACTCGCTTACAAGTGATTAGATTTATGGTATATAATAAAAAAATATATTATGGAAATTCGCTTGATACTTTTACTTGTTGATAAGTGATTCGATTAATACGTGTTACTAGTTGATAAGTAATATGGTTTACAAACCGAATGATTGCTGAATAAGATTTCAAATCAGTTTTTTTCGGTTATGATTTTGTTTGGTTTTTGGTTCATTTTGTTGTAACCAAACAATAAACACCCTAAGAATGCCTATGTTGCCATTGAAATGGGAAAATAGATCAGGTCGTTGTTAAATACGTCAAGAAGCCTTGATGATCCGTTTGATTACTTCAATGGGAACTTAGAAAACAACAAATCATAGAAATAATGAAAAAAAAAATTAAAAAATAAAAAAACAGGTGTCGAGTATCATATATTTTAGTGGGTTCAACTTTGATTGGAAGATGGGCCCACTAATCAGACCCAAAGTGCTGATTTTGGGATCGATAGTGGGTTTAATAAGGGGGTTTATTCAAGCCCCAGTTTGAATTTTGGTCCAAATAATAATGTGAATTTTGAGATAAATAGGTTTAATAAAGATGGGAAATTGGGGGAAATGGTGAGGTTGATCATCATTCTGTTGGGGGAAATTGTAACAACCCGAGATTTCAAGACCTTTCCTTTTAGCGTCACCTGTTTTACAATCCTGTTTTATATTTCGTTGTACGTTGTATCACGTATATTATTTTAGAATGATTTTAGTATAAGTTATTTATTTGGTGATTTAATGATTGAGCATTTAATAATAAAAACCTATTATGACAAAACATTGCCCGACGAAGAATGACATGTGGGCTCGACGAAGAAGGGATTTCGTCACCCATCTTCATGACGAAACATATCTTTCGTCCAGAGGAAGTTCGGCCCAGTTGTGGCCCGGCCTATTCACGTCATTTAAACGATTTCATGAAACCCTAAAACATTATTATTCTCCACTCTCGTTTAACCGACGGCAGTTCCCCATCTTCGATCCGAGACTCTCAAACCCTAGGCACCACTGATCTATACCACATCAAGGTTAGACTGAATTCAGGTGTATTCGCCTAAGTTACGTGAGTGATAGACTCACAGTGTGATATCCTGTTAGACTTTCGTGGTTTACGTTTTGTGGTGCCTACTATTTTGCTACTCGAACTTGAGGGACCTTTTAGCACGAGTTAGGAGGAACTGAGATGAACATGCAAATTGCATTGTTATTATGGGTGCACACATAATAATAATGTGGGGTGCATGTGAGTCCCAGTAAGGCTTAACGAGTGTGAAAGGGGTTCCGCTCTGTTATTTGATGTAAACTTAGTAGTCTGTAGAAGTCATCGTGAGGTTCGACTCCTACCTTATCTCGACTCTTAACCTTTTCCTTTTTCTTATATAGAATCATGAGCGGACAAGGCCATGGGTGTGGTCACATTGCGATGACACAGGCCGAGTTGACAAACTTGATTAACACACGTGTGGCTGAGGCTTTGGCAGCCTACCAAGCTGGTCAACAAGCGCATCAGAATCAAAACAATCTACCTGCTTGTACGTTTAAGACGTTCATGGATTGTAAGCCACAGACATTCAGTGGGACTGAAGGGGCTGTGGGGTTACTTCGTTGGTTCGAGAAAGCTGAGTCAATGTTTGCTATGTGTAACTGTCCCGTGGGGGACCGAGTGAAGTATGCTACAGGCACCTTGGAGGATGGTGCCTTAACTTGGTGGAATGCCCTAGTGCAAATGTTGGGCATCGAGATGGCTAATGCAACTACTTGGGATGACTTCAAGGAGTTAATGCGGGAGGAGGACTGTACTCGTGATGAGATTCAGAAGCTCGAAAACGAGTACTACAATCTGAAGATGGAGGGGTCTGAGATCGAGGCTTACACAAACGATCTCATGAGCTAGCAAACATGTGCCCTAATTTGTCTCGACCTCCAGCTCGAAGAATTGAGTTGTACATCAAGGGCATAGCACCACCAGTGAAGAGTTTGGTCACTGCTGCAAACCTTAACAATCTGCCTCAGATCATCCGTATAGCACACAAGATTACCGACCAGGAGGTCGAGCGTGGATCGCTACCGCCCCGTGTTTCTGCTACTACCCCTGCTGCTACAGCTACCACACCTGCTAGTGATAACAAGCGTAAATGGAACGATGCTGACAAAGCAACCAGTGCAATCCAATCGCAGAAAAGGCCTGACAACAGCAATAACCGTAGTTTCAGCCAGTCGTTGATACGTGGTCGAAAACCGGTGTTCATTAATGTTTAAGTTCATGTATTTGCTTAACTTTTAATCTCGAATAGCCTACTTTTAATGGGATTTGTGTTTTGCAGGTCTTACGGAGTTTATGGAGCTATTTGGGAGCTTTACGGAGCACTGGGAGCGAACGGGATCAACCGGGGATGTGAAATGAACAAAACTGGGTTAATCACGAAGATTGGATGTGTTTTAGGGGATGTTAATGGATTTAAAATGAATATATTGGAATATGGCATGATAGAGGGCTGAATTACGAGTACGTGGGCGAAAACGGTGAGTAAAACGGAGCTATAACGAAGAAGTTATGAAGTAAACAGTTTTGGCAGAAACTGGCAATTGTAGAGGGCGTCGCCGACGGGTCAACAGGCCGTCGCCGATGGCTTTCCGTTTCTTGTATCGCGAATTTCAAGTTTTGTTGAGTTTGGACGAGTTGTAACGGTTGGAGGAGCCATTTTTCGGGGGGTTACGAGTGGTGATCGATAAAAACACCATGGGGGATCATTCAACCTTCAGCTAATCCACCTCTAACACCCACCATCCATACCTAACATCTTTCTTTCATCTCCAACATCAACAACTCGAATCAAGAGAATTTCATCATCATATCAATCTTGATTCCAAACCCTAACCTTCAATCCATTCATCATCATCCATCACAAGACCTTCGCTATCCACCAATTCTCCATATTTCAAGCTTCAAGATGATCTTTATCAAGCTCCAAACATCCGGTGATCAAGCTTCTTCAACCATGAGCGGCTAATCATCTCGGTTTCACCCCGGTGTAGGTAGTTGTTAATTTTAGGGTTTCGAATTGTTCTTGTTTCAACTTAGTGACAATTTGTGTTTGATTTTTGAAACTTTTGATAATAGTGTTACATTTGTTACGAATTCGTAAATTGTCGAACGATGTTAAAAGTTATGACTTTGCGAAATGGTGATATGTAATTGTGCATTGTCATGGTTAGGATTTACTTGTGTTGATTACAAAGTGTATTTTTGTCCGTTCTTCGGGACGTTGATAGCTATTAGCACCTAAGTCACGGTACACTAAATCCGTTAATCAAATGCATTTGAGTTGAATCTAAAACTTGTAGAAATCCTAAGTTAGCAATTACCGAAACCGGGTGTGATTCCTCTTTCTTATTATTGTTCTAGTAATCAAATTTTCTCATAATCATTAACCTTTAGTTGTTAATCAATTCAATATATTCACTTAGTTTAAACTCACATCTCTCAATTAAAGAAAAACACAAAGAAATACTAGTAAGCTTCATAATACGTGACATTCTTGATAATTCAATCGAATCCACACACAAACCATATACTCTTCGTGGTTCGACCCCTCACTACCACTAGCTATTTGTTAAGGGAAATTAGGGCATATAAATATTATCTTTGACCGGAGCGCGACACTCCGATCAAATTTTGGCGTCGTTGCCGGGGAGCTAGTGCGCTTAGTATTTCATTGCTTGTTTGATTTTAGTTTAGTTTATTTTCTTTCCTTTTTCTTGTATATTTGTGATTTTTCTTTGGGTGGTCGAGCTTGTTTGTGCAGGTACATGTTTTGCAGGTACCATCTTTCAATATGAATTGGGTAGACGATGATCCGTGTGAGTGTTGCGGAAGCGGAGAGCATTATTTAGAAGATTGCTCTGTTTTCCACGAAAAAGTTCAAGCCAACAAGGATCGGGAAGACTACCTCAGCGGATTGTATAAATATAGGAGGGCGGACTATGAAGATTTCAATGGTCCATCCTCATATTATCCATACGATAATCCACCACCACCACATTATCAAGAGTACTACTATGAACACCACATTTCTCAAGTTACCGGGAGGTGTATGATGATTATTATAATGAATACCCTCAACCGGCATACGAGGAACCTCAAGACTCAATAAGTTCCAAGCTTGATGCCCTCATGAATGCTATGAGTACCCTTACTAATTCACATCAAGCCCTTACTAATTCACATCAAGAGATCAAAACCGAAATGAAGAAAGAGTTTGAAGTGAGAGATAAAGCTCATGAAGCCTTGGCAAGGAAAGTGGGTCAACTCGCCGAAGAATTGGCTCAACTTAGACGAGACCAAGAGGTGTTGGCTAGTGATACAATGGTGGATGGTGATGTGGTGGAAGAGGTTATTGAACTTCCAGAGCAAGTAATTGAATGTTTGAACCGAGCGGAAGACATGACACCGCAAGACGAATCGGATTTGAAAGAAGCTCACGTTCATATTCATCCTTCTTCCAAACTTATCACTCCAACCAACAAAGTTGGGGATGCGGGTTTGTGCATAAGGATTCGAAGGGTGGCGTTGCAAGACATTAGCCATATTGTTAAGAAACGGCCCCGAAGTTGTACAGTGCGTATGCCGAATATAATAAAAAGAGTATGGATTCGGCATGCCAACTACCGAGCGTATGTTGGAAACTCGGTAGGCAAATGTGCACTTCGACCACCATGAGAGGTGAATCAGGTATTATTGTTGTAGAGTTTGTACTAGTATTCGTTTATTTTATTTTCTTAGTTAAATGAACGTTGTGGGTGTGTTCCCTATATAACCCTCACGAGACCTACTCGTCCTCTCGAGCTATCGGGAGGTTTAAAAGGGCTTGTTGCATATGCTAAATGCAACCGTGATTCCTACGAAAGTGAGTTAGGCTTGTTATTGTTGTAAATTATTTTTCCACCTAATCAAAGTAAATTAATGTATGACTTGGTAATATTTTCATAAAAGTGGTAGAACTAGGTAGCTAATAAATTTTAATGGTTGTGAGAAGCATGCTTCTACACAAGGGTTAAGATTTGTAGGTACATTAAGTTCGTGGGACGACCGCTTTCTTGAAGAGAAGAAGAGCACACGAGGAATGAGCTCCAAAAATCAGGTGCATATGTTCCCTTTTTACTTTTGATTTTTAGTTAGCAAATAAGTGGATTGTATTTTGTTTTTTTTTTCCGGGGTGAAATTTTAGGGGAGGTTAGCCGTGTCACATCCCTTGTGCATTCCAAAAACTCTAGTTCTTACACATTGAGGACAATGTTCACCTCAAGTGTGGTGATGGGGGAGTAGTAAAAGTTTTCAATTTTGACCCGTTCATTTAAACACTACACATTGAGGACAATGTTTACCTCAAGTGTGGGGATGGGGGAAAATTTCAAAATTTTTTCAAAAATATCTTGTTTCGAAAGCGATCATAAAGCACAAGTAACTAAGTCAACGAGGGATGTCACAACCCATTTGGTCTTTTGTCATGGTCAACTTCAAGTTAATAGCATAACGGGTATTTAGCGGGTGGTTATTTGGGAATAGTCCGCCTAAGAAACTAGCACATCATGCATATCACATACCATACCCTTTATATATGTGAGGTTTTGAGCCACTTTTACATCATAGGATTACATATTCATGTTTCTTTGTTTGAGTGGACCATTAGTCATGTATTGTAGAACTTGCGACTTTTGATACGTTTGAGACCATAGACCGAATACAAGCACGAGAATGATTAAGGCATTAGGTGAACCTTTTTCTTTAAAACCATTTATATATCCTTACCCAAAAATTATCCCCTAGTAGCCCACTTTGAGCCTAATCCTTTCGTTTGTCAACCCCTTTAGCCCATAACCTTAAACCATTTCTTTTAAACTCGTGTGATGAAAATTCGATTGTAGGTCTATTTATTTGTATAGTTGTGCTTTACATTTTGGGAAAAAAAAGAAAAAAAATCAAAAATAAAAAAAATTCAGAAAAGTTGTAAAAAAAAAGAGAAAAAATGTTGAGAAAAATAAAAAAATATGAGTTATTAGTTGTTGAATAAAAGGGCGAAAAAAAAATCATTGCCTCGTAGTTGATGTCTATAGTTAGTTTTGTTTAGAGTAGTTGCTTTGTAATAAAAATCGAGTTTTCATCACCTTAGCCACTTTAAAACATCCTATTTCCTACCCTTCGCCTAGCCCCGTTACAACCCTTCAAAGACCTTTTGACTTGTGCTTAGTATTCGTGTTCGGTGGTGGAGAATGATTGAGTTGCAAGCATATGCGGGTATGTGTTCTAATTGGTTTTGACTAATTACTTAAAAAGTGCTAATTCATTATCTAATTAGCCAAATTTTAAACCGAGTGGAGAGAACATTGTGAGGGATGTGCATGATTTATTGGTTTCAAGGGCGGGTTAATCTTGGATAACCATTTTATATGTGATTATTCACTTTATCGTTAGATATTTCGTAAATTGTAAAAAGTTTGAACCGGGTATGACTTTAGACCTTAACTTACATCTCAAGAATGGGAAGTGTGTTTCTTGTTCGACCCACGTCAAAGTGAAAAATAGATTTTCTTGAGGGCAAGCAAATGACAAGTGTGGGGATGTGATACGTGATCGAAAACCGGTGTTCATTAATGTTTAAGTTCATGTATTTGCTTAACTTTTAATCTCGAATAGCCTACTTTTAATGGGATTTGTGTTTTGCAGGTCTTACGGAGTTTATGGAGCTATTTGGGAGCTTTACGGAGCACTGGGAGCGAACGGGATCAACCGGGGATGTGAAATGAACAAAACCGGGTTAATCACGAAGATTGGATGTGTTTTAGGGGATGTTAATGGATTTAAAATGAATATATTGGAATATGGCATGATAGAGGGCTGAATTACGAGTACGTGGGCGAAAACGGTGAGTAAAACGGAGCTATAACGAAGAATTTATGAAGTAAACAGTTTTGGCAGAAACTGGCAATTGTAGAGGGCGTCGCCGACGGGTCAACAGGCCGTCGCCGACGGCTTTCCGTTTCTTGTATCGCGAATTTCAAGTTTTGTTGAGTTTGGACGAGTTGTAACGGTTGGAGGAGCCATTTTTCGGGGGGTTACGAGTGGTGATCGATAAAAACACCATGGGGGATCATTCAACCTTCAGCTAATCCACCTCTAACACCCACCATCCATACCTAACATCTTTCTTTCATCTCCAACATCAACAACCCGAATCAAGAGAATTTCATCATCATATCAATCTTGATTCCAAACCCTAACCTTCAATCCATTCATCATCATCCATCACAAGACCTTCGCTATCCACCAATTCTCCATATTTCAAGCTTCAAGATGATCTTTATCAAGCTCCAAACATCCGGTGATCAAGCTTCTTCAACCATGAGCGGCTAATCATCTCGGTTTCACCCCGGGAGGTTGATAGCTATTAGCACCTAAGTCACGGTACACTAAATCCGTTAATCAAATGCATTTGAGTTGAATCTAAAACTTGTAGAAATCCTAAGTTAGCAATTACCGAAACCGGGTGTGATTCCTCTTTCTTATTATTGTTCTAGTAATCAAATTTTCTCATAATCATTAACCTTTAGTTGTTAATCAATTCAATCTATTCACTTAGTTTAAACTCACATCTCTCAATTAAAGAAAAACACAAAGAAATTCTAGTAAGCTTCATAATACGTGACATTCTTGATAATTCAATCGAATCCACACACAAACCACATACTCTTCGTGGTTCGACCCCTCACTACCACTAGCTATTTGTTAAGGGTAATTAGGGCATATAAATATTATCTTTGACCGGAGCGCGACACTCCGATCAGTCGTCTTCAGTTAACCAAGGTCAGGGCAGCAATCAGAGCCAAGGCTCCTACGTAGGTAGGAAGCCAAAGTGCAAAAAGTGTGGTTAACATCATCATGGGCCGTGTGTCCGGGCTTGCCATAGGTGTGATAAGGTGGGCCATATGGCCAAAGACTGTAGAGCTCCGTACCCAAAGCAGCAGCAGCAAAATCAGCAGCAGAATCAGCAACAGCAAAGGCAGCAGCCCCATCAGAACCAAGGCTTTAGGAAGGGGTGTTTCCAGTGTGGGGACGAGGGTCACATTAAACGGGATTGCCCTCAGTTGAATCAGAACGCCAATGATAACAACAATCGCCAGAATAACAATAACAATGCTGGAAACAACAATAACGACAACAATGGGGGCAATGGTGCTCGTGGAAGGGTATTTACGATTGGTGCTGGTGATGCTAGGAACGACGGCAATGTCGGGACTGGTACATTTTCTGTGAACAACCTCTTTGCTTCTGTATTATTTGATTCCGGTGCCAATTGGAGTTATGTGTCCCTATAGTTCAGTCAACGATTAGGGTTAGCTCCAACACCCTTAGAAGCTAGGCACGTAGTATAATTAGCCGATGGTAAAACAATTGAAGCCTCACATGTTCTTATGGGATGTAAACTAGATCTTGCGGGTCAAGTGTTTGATATTGACCTCCTTCCTGTTACCCTCGGTAGTTTTGATGTAGTGGTTGGTATGGATTGGTTGTCTAAGCATCAAGCTGAAATTCTCTGTAAAGAGAAGATCGTAGGTATTTGTAACACCTCAAAAATTCATGTCCAATAATATATCAACACGTGTCATGGACTTTAAACGTGTAAAGAACTGATTTAGAGGGACTAAAGTTGACAAACAAGAAAGTATGTGAATATAAGGGTTCAAAGTGTTGACAATGAATAATATACTTCACAATAGCCCCACATGATGTTTATACCCTTAAACGAATAAATCATAGATCATACGAAGCTAATTGTAAAAGAAAGTGAGGAATTACAAACTACAGGGGTTAAATGTGTCAACATGTTTAAAATATACCTCTGAGTGACCTTTAGCAAACCCGAAGCTTTGTAATGATTAATTATACTCACGAGAATAAGTGATAAAAATTTCACAAGGTTTCGTTAAAGTATGAGAAAATTATGACAATATTCGTATACGATGGGTTAAAAGCGTCAACGTTGGAATTTAAGACTTTTCGGTGATCATATGAATAATCGGGGACTTAACAAAGTTGGTTTATGACTTGGGGTCCTTAAAAGTCAAGTTAGAGGGCCAAAAGTGCAATAAAACAAGTTAAAAACGAGTTTAGAAGGACCAGGGACCAAAATTGTAATATTTGCAAACTTGTTGACCGGAGCCAACCTTGACACGGGCCGCGTAAGACCAGGCCCAAGTCTTACGCAGGCCGCCTGAGGATGCTAGATGCAGATTCTTTGGACAGGTGCCTGTTTCAGCAAGTTTAACCGACTTATGGAGCTTGTTTTCGATTCTATGGGCTTGTTTGATGGTTTATTATGGCCTAGGGACACCTGTAATGATCCCATAACATCTATAGACTTGGTTGTCATGATCTAAAGGCATCAAAATCTCCTATATAAGAACCCATATGTTGCATCATTTGATCACATTCACTTGCAACTTCACAACTTGGCTTCTGGAGGTTTTTGGAGCTCAAGCACCTTTCCTAGTAATCATTAGTCGTGCATAGGACCTTGGTAAGTGTCCTTAACCTTTCTTAATTCAGTTTTGCTTAGTTAATTAGTCTAAAGTCAAACCGTCGTAATTAAGATTTGACTTCGTCATTAATCTTAATTTGTCCAGTCAAATTCCAAATTGAAAGTACCTATGAGTGGGTAATTATGTGGGCAATAAACCCTTAAAATGGCACCCTCTGATTCCCACTCTAACTAGGTCAATTGTCGGGTCAAAGTTAATCTCAAAAAGTCAACAGAAAGCTTATTTTCAAATTAATGCATAATTAGCAATGTAGAAGCTATGCAACCTGTTTTGTCATTAATATAACTTGGTAATTAATGTAAGAACGTGCCTAAACATGTTCAACTCGACAATTTTCAGTTTAAGCTTGGTTCGGAACCAAAAGTCGCAAAAGTAGACTTTTGCTTTGACTTTCAGTCCTGACCCATTAGAGCATAGTTTAGAAATGTCTTAGAGCCTTATTAGGACCAGGTTTCATATAAGTATAACCCTCTGTGATTATACAACTTGGTTCATTAGTTATCCGATTCATATGCATATTTCCGTTAAATGCCTAAATGTTGACTATTTGTAACACCCAAAAAACAGGTTTGGTAATCAAACCACGTTAATAGTAAAGACGGGTAAAATACCATAGTTGTAAAAATTAACCCGGTAAATATTAGGATTTAAATAAATAAACTTGATGTTAATTAAAAAGGAGGATAAATACTTTGAGAAAACAAAGTATATAGAAGGCTCGAGTTAACGGGACTTAAAATAAAACGGGATATGACTTCCCGAACCCACTAAGTGACTAGGAATATTAACCTAGTTAGTTATGTGTTGTTAGAACAATAAAGGAAACTAGAAATAGTTAAACCTTTTATAAAAACAAAACATGAGGGGCTAATAGTGTCAAGTGGAGGAAACTTATTTATTAAAACTAAAAATAAAACACAACACACACTTGGTAAGTGTGTGTGTGTGTGCGTAGGAAACGATCAGGAGCACCAGGGGTTCTTTCAAAACCCTAAAGCTCATGAAATCCAGCAAAATCAAGGAGAAATCGAGCAAAGAAATTAGGGCTTTAACTAAAATCGTGATCACCAAGCTAAGGGGATCGTAAGGTATGTCGAATTTTTTATATTTATGAAGTTGAGAATTCTTGATGTGCATAGGAAATTCGAAATTGATGTTGCATGATTGTGGTATGGATGATATTGAAGTGAAATAGTGTTTAGGAGTAAACACTAGACAAGAATATATTGAAATCATGCCTAGCTCAAGTAAATTCAGATCTTGTTGATGCTAAATTCATGTATGAGATGTTTTTAGGGTTTTGATTGCTAAAAATTAGTGTGATGATGTCAAGAACATGCTTAAATTGAAAGCTGAATGCAAACAGCTCCTGATCAGAATTTACAGCCAACTTGTATTGGTTGTAAACTGAACAAAACGTGACAAAAACGTGTGTTTCTTGAGTCTAAAATGTAATTTCAGAAAATATCTTTAAAACCCCACTGGAATCGCATTTTTTCGACGAAAATTGAGCGTTTTATGAATTTTTCCGTATCAAAGGTTCAAGCTGCGTTTTCTGGCAGAATTTGCAGCCCATTACGAATGTCATAACTCAATTTAGGAATTTAGTTATGATCTCAAATTTTTACTGTAGATAGTTTTAAGCGATTAAAAGAATCGCCAATTGGAATTTCATTAATCGGATAAACGAAGAATTTTTAATGAATTTTTCCGTAAGCTGCAGTCAGAAGTGACGAATCTGATTGCAGCTTAGTAAATGAATTTTTATGAATTTTTGGTAAAGAGTTAGATCTTGAAATTTTAACACAAGGCCTAACTCTCCGAGAGTTACACCACATAAAAAAATCATAATTTTTGAAGACTTGTAAACAGGTTAAACAAGTCACCAAAAACAACCCATTTTCAGTGATATGAACTTGCCTAATTAATGTTAAAGCTCGGCTAAACAACTAGTTATGAAACTTGATTATAATAGGTATTCGGATGAATGCTAAATAGTATGATGAAACGGGTCTCGTTATAAAAGGGAACCCTTGGTTCTTTCAAAAATGAATAAAGAAACTAGTCACGATAATCGTTTGAACTAGTTAAAGAAATTAGAAGTATAATGAATTTGATGAGAAAACTAGTTAAAACGGTAGTGTAAGAATAATGCCTAGCGGATATTTGACAAATTACTTAAATGAATTGTTGAACTTGATTGTGTAATTGCTCGTGTTATAGGCCATTTGACTTTTAAAAGTCAAACTGACCAATAATGAAATCAATTTGGTGATTTTGATATAAAGTCCGTAAGGTGAGATAGTCTTGATAATAATGACTAATCTAATCACCTTGCGAATGATAAAAGGTAGATTGACGCTCGAAAAGCTAGGTGAAAGCTTGGGTAGAAGCGGGTCAAATGGAACTAATACGCGTGGAAAAGCATAATCGGAATTCAAGGTATGTTAAGCTTACACCCCCTTGGTATTATGATACATTTACTTGTGAGTATTGATTTTTGAATTATGACAAGTATTTGAAAATACTATATTCCGGCATGATACAATGTTAGCCGGAATAAGGAAATATGGTAAGAAACCATAAACTATGGTAAAAAGGGGTAAAAACGGTAGACTAGTCGGGTGAAGACTAACCAATATGGAATTTTGAACATCACGTTATAGGGTGAACCGTAATGGGTAAAAGTGATTGAATAAAAATCCGTACATGAGTTGACGGATAGATAAAAGGTTTGAAAAAATAACCATTTGGTGTAAATCTTAACGGGTCAAATAATTCAAGTAATGCCATTTAAGTAATAAGAACTCACGGTGTAAACCGGAATAGGTTTAAGAGGCGGGATGGTATTTAAAAATATCATATTATGTTGATAAATGGTCACTTTCGGCTAAACGGGTCAAATGGTAAGTTAATACCATTTGACAATAATAGTAATTGATGACCGCTTGTTAAGTGTTGTGATTTCAGGAAAGGACATACGGTTTGTAATGCTTTTATCTAGAAAATTTAAAAGCAAAAGATATTTAAGCGGGTCAATATGTTGACCCGAGCTAGGTACGCATATTTTGAATTATAGCTAGAAGTAATAAGATGGTCAAATATTAGTGAAAACCCTTCGTCGTATAATGAGGGACTGAAGTTGACCAAAATACCCATGAACACTGAACCGGGTAAACGATCCTTATGAGCCGTTTAAGAACGTGTTTTACAATCATGTAAGTTATAGGTAAATATCAAGTGGACTGTGCATAACGAAGGGGAAAGATTTAAACTTAAAGGGTTTAAATCTTCGAAACGGGTCAAAAGAATTATGCGCATAGAATGAGTACTAGCCGCGTAATTCATAAAAGATTACAGACCCGAACTAAAGATTTTGAGATAAACATGTTGATGTATGCTTAATGGTCAATTAGAAACAAGTTTTGAGGTTTAAAAACTTGAACGGGTCAAAAGTCTTTAAAAATGAATTTTAAAGTCAAGGGCTCGAAGCCCATTATTTTATGAATTCAAATGTTAACTTTAACTCCATATGATGGAGGATTAAATTACGAATTCGAAGGAAACAAGAATTTTGAATAATGGATAAATGAATTGGATGGAAATATGTTTATAACTTGTTGTGAAACTGTCAAAACTAACGTTTATGTTGGTTTTGATTTTAGGAATGTCTTATGGAACTCCGGATGAGGATCAAGCAAGAAAGGAGAACCGAACACATGTCTCGAAGCTTCCGCAACGATCTTATTTTGTTCTAATTTAATAAGTGGATATTGTAAACACTTGAAAATTATATGTTGGAATGTTTTTAAATTATGTAAGAAGTTTAACTTGGAAAAGTTTTTTTGTAAGCTTGCATTTTCATATAAAATGCGTGTTTAATATTATACTATTGATTAATCGAAACGGGTCTTACACTATTATGCCCATATGACCTTAAAACATGAATTTTGAAAATGTAAAAGAGTAGAAACCTTAGTTACTGATTTATAAACTTGTACCTAAAATTTGACATCAGTTTGAGGTCTAGATTAAGAGTTATGCTCATTAGCGTAATTAGAAAGCTTTTAAGTAATTAAACGGTGTAATTAGCGTATAGCCTATCTAAACCCGATTTTTGATACCAAACTTTTTACCCACTGATATAAAATAATATTTTGGGATTTTTGGAGATTTTTATTTATTTTTAGGCTAAGCATAACATAGAGTTCTAAGCTTGATCCGGTAATTGTCGGTTTTGCCCTTTTAAACTATAAAAGGAGTTTTACCAATCCTTTTGATACCAAACATTTTTCTACTGATCCAATATGATAGATAGAATATTTTAATCCTTCTGGAATAATAAAAATATCAGCTTTTCTTATAAAACCCGAAAATCGCTTAAAATCGCCTTTTTACACGTTTTAAGCGCATAGTATGTATTAAAACCATTTTAGATATATAAGACTTGATACCTACTGATGTTTTAAATAAATTTTTATACTTTAGCAGTAAGCAAAAGTTTTAAACTCAGATTTCCAGATTCGACCTTTAAACCTTAGGTGAACTTACCAAAATGCCCCTTCGGTGCATAGTATGGTTAGAAATGATAAATTTCACACATAGGTTATACCCTACTGATATAACTTAGTAAATTAAGTATTTTTACTGATTACATCAGACCCGAAACTCAGATTTATATTTAAACTCTTTTATAACCTTTAAAATGACCAAAATACCCCTACGGGGCGTAATTTGAGTTTAAATCCGTTTTGGGCATAATAGAAGATATCTTACTGATGTCACAACATATTTAAGGCATATTAACTTAGGAAACCTGTGTATGACTCATTTGGTTACCCGTTACGCACTTTTCGCGTTCGGATCGGCTTATGTAACTAGTTTGCATATATTAGCCGAAACGGGTCAAACCATATCGTTTTCATCTCAAAATCCAGAATGTGTTTAGTTTACCCATATTAAACAAGTGTCCAAGCTTGTCGGGTCAAAACCACATTCTAAACCGATCTTCGCTTTATCATGCGTTTGAACCGTGTCTTCCTTTTGAAAACTAACCGGTCTAAGTCTAAGCTTAATTAAAGACCCGTTAGGATTCTAATAGGTTATTAAAAACCTTCGTTCCAGATTAGGAGCTCAGTAAAAGCTACGTGCACTTGCTGTATTTGATTTATACTTTGCTCAGGTAAATACTCTTAACTTATTTTCCCTATACGGGCTTGGGATACGGTACTATAAAAGTACCGCTTGGTCGGGTGTGTAGTCATTTAAATCGGATTGTGATTGATGTATTTACATAACTCGTTTTAATCTGTATTATTTGGTGTATGGCCTTTGGGGGTTAAATGACCATGTCTCGGATATCCTTGGCATCATTAAAAGAAATGGCCACGACCTAAGCACGGGGTGTAGGCGTACACCTGACAGTTGCATTATGTAAAAAAAAAAACTGGTAATCCACTTAAAGGAATCAACCTTGTGGGCATTATACCTGTGACTTGTCAGTTAATCTTGTCCGGCCCTACAAACCGGCCCTAATGGACGACAAATAAGTAAAACTGTATACAAGATTATTTTTGAATAATTGTCCCAAGTTATAAAAGATATTTTTGCCTAAGTGCATTCAAATCAATTTTTAAACATTTTCAAAATGAGTCAGTTAAGTTGTATTTACAAATGTAAACTGACGTATTTTCCAAAAAGGCTAAGTGCAGGTACTATACGTAATAGGCTGGCTACTCCAGGCATCAATAATCAAGTCTCGCAAACTCTAGATGTTAAAGTCTGTTGAACAATTTCCTTTTTTCTTTCGATCCGCCTGTGGATCTGTTTCAACTATTTTGTGATACTTAATATTACAATTTATTCAGTTGAAATAATCTATCTTTTGCTTCCGCTGTGCATTTAAATTTTTGTTGTATGACTATGACGATATCAATTACGTCACGATACTCTCGACCGGGCCCACCGGTAATACGTGGAAATATCGGGGTGTGACAGTATTCCCCTCCCTAGTGGAGAATCTTTATCGGTTCAAGGGCATCGCAGTGGTGCGATGGTTGGTATCATCTCAGCTATGCAAGCTCAGAAGTGTCTATGAAAGGGGTATCCTGCTATTTTAGCACTTGTTTCTGGTCCTCAGCCTGAAGAGAGGAAGATCGAAGACCTGCCAGTTGTTCGTGAATTTTCTGACGTATTTCCTGAGTAACTTCCTGGTTTACCTCCTCACCGTCAAGTGGAATTTCAGATTTTTCTTGCGCCAGGGGCGGCCCCAATTGCTCAAGCCCCTTATCGTCTTGCACCTAGAGAGTTGCTAGAGTTATCTAATCAACTTCAAGAACTGTTGGATAGAGGTTTTATCCGACCCAGTTCTTCGCCTTGGGGAGCCCCAGTTCTATTTGTGAAGAAGAAAGACGAGTCCTTTCGTATGTGTATTGATTATCGAGAACTTAACAAGGTGACTGTCAAGAACCGTTACCCTCCGCCACGCATCGACGACCTGTTTGACCAGTTGCAAGGGTCAAGTTTTTATTCAAAGATCGATTTAAGATCGGGCTATCATCAGATGAGAGTTCGAGAGGAGGATGTTCCTAAAACGGCTTTTCGAACACGGTATGGCCATTATGAGTTTTTGGTTATGCCATTTGGGTTGACGAACGGACCAGCGGTCTTCATGGACCTCATGAACCGTGTGTGCAAGCCGTATCTTGACGATTTCGTCATCGTGTTCATCGACGACATTCTGATCTACTCTAAGAGTAAGGAAGATCACGAGCGACACCAGCATCTTATTTTGGAGCTTTTGAGGAAGGAGCAGCTCTACGCGAAATTCTTTAAGTGTGACTTCTGGATTCGGGAGGTACACTTCCTTGGCCACATTGTGAATGAATCAGGGATACACGTGGATCCTGCTAAGATCGATGCTATCAGAAATTGGGTGGCACCGAAGACTCCTTCAGAGGTGCGACAATTTCTTGGTCTCGCTGGGTACTATCGCAGATTTATTAAAGACTTCTCGAAGATTGCTCAACCTCTTACCTCGTTGACACAGAAAGGCGTTGTATACTCATGGGGAACGAAACAAGAAGATGCTTTCTAGTTGTTGAAACAAAAACTCTGCAGCGCACCGATCTTGTCTTTACCAGAAGGTACATAAGATTTTGTGGTATATTGTGATGCTTCTATTCAGGGTCTCGGTTGCGTGCTGATGCAACGCGAGAAGGTGATAGCTTACGCCTCTTGAAAGTTAAAGGTTCACGAGAGAAATTACACGACTCACGACTTAGAGTTGGGAGCAGTGGTGTTTGCGCTCAAAATCTGGAGGCATTACCTGTACGGTACTAAATGCACTATTTATACCGACCACAGGAGCCTTCAGCATATCTTTGACCAGAAAGAATTGAATATGCGACAGCGTCGCTGGGTAGAACTTTTAAATGACTATGATTGTGCCATCAAGTATCATCCGGGTAAGGCTAACGTGGTAGCTGATGCCCTCAGTCGAAAGGAATCGAAACCCAAACGTGTTCGCACCTTGCAGCTCACAATTCACTCAAATCTTCCTGATCAGATTCGTTCGGCTCAGGCTGAATCATTGAAGGAAGAAAACATTAAAGCAGAGTACCTGTGATGTATGGAAAAACGACTTGTAGAGAGATCTGATGGTATACTCTACTTCATGGAACGGATATGGATTCCCTTGTTTGGTAACCTTAGAGATCTTGTGATGGATGAAGCACACAAGTCTCGATACTCTGTTCACCCGGGTTCAGATAAGATGTATCAGGACCTCAAGGTTATGTACTGGTGGCCCAAGATGAAAGCTCACATCGCGACGTATGTGAGTAAATGCTTGACGTGTTCAAAGGTCAAGGTAGAATACCAGAAACCGTCTGGATTGCTTCAACAACCAGAGATACCCATGTGGAAATGGGAGCAGATTGCCATGGATTTCGTCACTGGACTACCTAGAACTCAAAACGGGAACGATACCATTTGGGTGATCGTCGACCGTCTCACGAAATCAGCACACTTCCTCGCGATCAAGGAAACTGATAAGTTCTCTCAACTTGCTGCCGTTTATCTAAATGAAGTGGTTTCTAGGCACGGGGTGCCGACCTCTATTATCTCGGATCGTGACCCGCATTTCATTTCAGATTTATGGCAGTCAATGCACAAATCGTTTGGCTCACGTCTTGATATGAGCACTGCTTATCACCCACAGACAGATGGTCAGAGTGAACGAACCATCCAGACACTTGAACACATGCTGCGAGCGTGCGTGATTGATTTTGGCAAGGGTTGGGAGAAACACTTGCCTTTGATAGAGTTTTCTTACAACAGCAATTACCATTTCAGCATCCAGGCAGCTCCGTTCGAAGCATTGTACGGACGGAAATGTTGTTCACCTCTTTGTTGGGCTGAGGTGGGTGACAGCCAGATCACAGGCCCGGAACTTGTACTTGAAACCTCTAAGAAAATTGTTCAGATCAGGAATCGTATGGCGGCAGCGCGTGATCGTCAGAAAAGCTACGCCGATAAGCGTAGGAAACCTTTGGAGTTCGCAGTTGGTGATCGTGTCATGTTGAAAGTCTCACCCTGGAAGGGTGTGGTATGGTTTGGGAAACGTGGTAAGCTTAATCCTCGTTATGTAGGGCCTTTCAAAATTCTAGAACGAATAGGTAATGTTGCCTACAAGCTAGAGTTACCTACTGAGTTGGGTAACGTTCACGATGTCTTTTATGTGTCGCAACTATAGAAGTGTTTGTCTGATGAGACACGTGTGGTACCGTTTCAAGAGCTAAGAATTGACGACAAATTGCAGTTTGTCGAGAACCTATCGAAATTATGGACCGGGAAGTCAAGGTCCGTAAGCATAGTCGAATCCCGCTCGTGAGAGTTCGTTGGAACTCAAGACGTGGACCGGAGTTCACATGGGAACGCGAAGATCAGATGAAGCTCAAGTATCCTCACCTTTTCCCAACCGACCAATCTAATTCGGATGCAACTGGTGAATTTCGGGACGAAATTCCCTTTCAAGTTGGGGATGATGTGGCACCTGGGGAAAATCCACAGTCATCCTGATCTAACACCTTACCGTTTTGGGATTGCTTATCAAATTTCGGGATGAAATTTTTTTCAAGTTGGGGATGATGTAACAACCCGAGATTTCAAGACCTTTCCTTTTAGCGTCACCTGTTTTACAATCCTGTTTTATATTTCGTTGTACGTTGTATCACGTATATTATTTTAGAATGATTTTAGTATAAGTTATTTATTTGGTGATTTAATGATTGAGCATTTAATAATAAAAATCTATTATGACAAAACATTGCCCGACGAAGAATGACATGTGGGCTCGACGAAGAATGGGCTCGACGAAGAAGGGATTTCGTCACACATCTTCATGACGAAACATATCTTTCGTCCAGAGGAAGTTCGGCCCAGTTGTGGCTCGGCCTATTCACGTCATTTAAAACGATTTCATGAAACCCTAAAACATTATTATTCTCCACTCTCGTTTAACCGATGGCAGTTCCCCATATTCCATCCGAGACTCTCAAACCCTAGGCACAACTGATCTATACCACATCAAGGTTAGTGTGTAAACATTGCTACTCGATGAATTGTTTATGATTATGGTTCTGTTGCTGTGATGTCATGTAGATTAGGGTTATCAACAATTGTGTAAGTCTGATACATGTATGATGAAGGTCTGATGGTTGATATACGTTAACATGCTTGATGAAATTGCTAATCCTGATTGATGAGTTTGTTCCTTGATAGGATAATCTGTTTGTATGGTTAACTGATGACGATTAGGAACTATTGTGAATAATAGAATGGTTCGTATTAATAAACGAGGATAACCATAGATTGTTATACGTGTGTAAGAATGTATTAAACTGTGTCATTGATCTGTAACATAGATCTGTAACTGTAACTGACTTGAACTGTTGAAACCATCTGATGATGGGCGATGAAAGATACTTCTCGACGAAGAAGGTGGTTCGAAAAAGGATTGGTTCTTCGTCGGACAACCTTGAAGAATTTTCAGGGGTATTTCGTCAGCCATGCATACGACGAAGAATGATCTTCGTCGTGATATATTTAGTCGCTGGAGGATTCTTCGTCGGCGAAGAATCTTCGCTGTTAAACATGTCCGTTAAACAATAACTAGGTAAATGGATAGTGAACTATGTGTTTAAAGAATTCCATTGGCTGCATGCTACAACAGATGAATGTTTATTTACACAGTAACGTTTTGTGCATGTTAGTGACATTAGCTAGAAACGAGGAACTTGTAGTGACTAACGTGAATCGACTAATGCGAGTAATCAATCCAACTGTTGAATGCTTTTGTGTGATATGCACCTGGGATGTGGTTTGGGTGTGAACTTGAGCAATTGCTATATGTTATATAGTGACCCGTTGATGAATACCATATGTGTGTTATACGTGACTGGGTTGATTATGAAACTAATATTATTGGTAACCACGGTAGGGTTGGTTGACTAACTGGAATGGGTAACTTACTTAAACCGAGCAAATCTAAGGTGAGTTCACTGCTCTTTTTCCAAGCATGCGTCCGGGGGAGGGACCTCTGGTAAACGTTCCGGGGAGGAATGTCGGGTTATTGGGTTTGACTGGAATGTTAAACTCGGGATGTTGGTTAATACACTCATATCTATCATTTAAGTCCCTTCTACCGATTTGTTGTCGGGGAGGCAACGGGATATTAGTTGATAGTGCTATTTAGGTTTGGCACCCTCACACCGTACCGGGGAGGACGGGCGTGAACTAATGACCCCAGTCTTGACCATTGCTTTGATAGAGGCATTGGGGAATAGGGCAAATAATCTGGAGCCATCGGCAGTAATCGAGTTATTAACAACATCAAATCATTGAAATGTTTTATACTTATATCTGGTAACTAAAACGTGTAAACAAACTTTGAACTCACCAGCGTTGTCTGATACACTTGTCTGCATGCTTGCAAGACGTTAGATTCATGGAATGGAACTTGCTATCTGGGAGTGCTGGAGTGGTCATGGGTCGTAGCTCTTGGATACGAGTTTAATAATTATTGCACACTTGTTTTGAATACTTGAATAACTATTTACATGATGCTTCCGCTGAACGAATTTGTTCAGATTATGATTGGATTTACTTTATGAAATAGATGGAAACTTTTATTTAATTCTATGTTATGGTTCAATGTGATTGGTGGCTGGATCCTGGTACGTCACACGTCCCGCGGTGTTTCCGCATGTGGTATTTGGGGGTGTGACAGAAATCATGGGGAGAATAAGAAGAATAATAATAATAACAGTGGTGTTAGTAATAATAAGAAGGATAATGGTAAAAATAGTGTTGATAAGAGGTTCAAGACTCTTCCACCTTCAGAATCTTTGCCCAGAAATGAGATTGTTGGTGGGTATATTTTTGTTTGTAACAATGATACTGTAAGAGAATCTTCAAAGACAACGTTTTGGTATGTTTGGTTCTTTTTGGTGATGGCGGCGACGGTAGTTATTACATGGACAAGCTTCAGATCTGGTGGTGGGTTGTTGGTGACAGGCTTCAGATCTAGTGATAGTGGTGGCTGCTGTGTGCTTAGAGAGAGAGAGAGTTAAAAGTGTGGGAGAGAGGGAGAGAGAGTGAAAGAGTAAAGGGTATTTAAGAAAAGGGTATTTATGTTTGATTTTATTTTATTTATATTATAAATAATTAAGTAGAAAGACTAAGAGGGTGTTTGTTTTTTGTGAAAAGATCTTCAGGACCTCTTATGTCTGCCCTACGCAGACCACGCGCAGACGTTTGAGTCTGCAGTGTGTTTATTTTCTCGAAAACCTTTCATTAAAAAAGGTCTGCGCGACCTCTTTTTGATGCAAACATGGATCAAGCTTCATACCTCTTCTCCTCTTTTTTCTCCCAGATGCAACAAACACTGCCCTAGTTCCTTCTCCCCTCCTCTTACGTCGCCGACCACCCCTCCTCCTCCACACCACCGGCCTCCTCCTCCCTCTCTGCCGGCCACCCTTCCTCCACACCACCGGCCACCCCTCCTCCTCCTACTCCTCCACACCGCCGACCTCCTCCTCCCTCTCTGCCGGCCACCCCTCCTCCTCCTTCCTCTGCGGTTGCTCGGAAAATGTTGGATATGAAATGTTAGGGCTTGTTGAATTTCAGCTTAATTTGAGTATAATAAGTTTATGTTGCTTTTGATTTTGTAGCTAATTAGGTCTGTGGATATGAAATGTTAGGGCTTGTTGAATTTTTATGCAAGTGAATTGTGATTTACGGTAAAATTATGTGACATGTAGTTTAATTATAGGTGAAAACCAGTATCTTGAATGCAGGGTTTGATATTTCATGGTTTTCATAATTGAATGTTTATTATGAACTGCTAGTGTTTGTCGAATTTTTATGCAATTAAATGGTGAATTACGGTAAATTCATGTCACATGTAGTTTAGTTGTAGGTTAAAACTAGTATGCTTAGGCATTGAAAAACTTGGTTAAAGGGGAAGAAAAGGAAAGATACGGTCTGTATCGCGCTTGCTGACGAAAGTTGTGAAGAGCCAAAGATTAGAATGAACAAGGTTATTAGAACAAACCTCCGGGTTCAGCTCGGTTATGTTGTATCGGTGCACCTGTGTCCGGATGTGAAGTACGGGAAACAGATTCACGTGCTTCCATTAGACGACACCATTGAAGGTGTCACAGGGGACCTGTTTGATGCATATCTAAAATGTAAGTTTTACAGGTTGTTTGTAGGTTTGATGTTTAAACCCTAAACAGTAAACAATAGATAATGATTGTGATTAATGCAGCTTACTTTTTAGATGCGTATAGACCCGTAAGATAATGATTGTGATTAATGCAGCTTACTTTCTGGTTTGATCTCTATTTTGCTATTTTATCTTAAATAAAGTTTGGTGAAATTTTTGTCCATTTCAAACATCAAAAGAATATGTTTATATGTTTTATTGAATTTGGGATTAGATTTAAAGATAAATGCTGATTTAGGGTTAACTGAATGTTAGTTCTCTGTGTCCAGTTACATAGAATTGTTGTTCTCCTTGATTGTTGATGTTATGTTCAAAGAATGCCTACTTTTTTCTATTAATATGGTTTTTGTTTTCTATCAAACCTGTAACATTTGATACTATTTTATCTTGGCAGGATCTTGCAAGATCTCAATCTTGAGTTTGATGATATGAATACATAGTATAAAAAAGGTTCTGCCTAGATGTCCTCTCTGTTGGTTGGTCTGGTGGTAGGGTAAGCGGTCAAAAATCAAAACGGGTTGAATTAAGTGCAGATGAAAATAGGTCGGATCGGGTTGCAACTTGATGTTTGTTTGAAACTTGTATGTGGTTAAAACTTGATGTAAATTCACATGTCGACTAGTGTTTATTTGAAACTTGTATGTGGTTAAAACTTGATGTTTGTTTGAACCTTGTATGTGGTTAAAACTTGATGTAAATTCATATGCAAAGCATGGATTCAATGATTTTAAAAAAATGTTATTGTCTTTTTATAAATATTATTTCAGTATTGTATAACTATTACTTATGTTTGAATGTTAAAAAACTCTTTAAAGTTAAATAAAATCAATTTATTTATATTTCAGTTTATGTCAGCAGCTAGCAGAAGTTAAAAAACAAGAGTCTTCTTCTTGCAGACTGCAGAGGTTTGGTCCACCTCTTCAGCTGCAGATGTGTATAGACGTGGTCCGTAGACTGCATACATTTTACCTCTGAAAAAACAAACAACACCTAAATTGCCCTTAAGTGAATTAATTTAACAGAAAATTTTAACCTTGTTTGTTCTAAAGGATGAAAAATGTACTGGGTTTTCTAAATAAAGGACTGTGACTGTAATTATTGAAGTTAAAGGCTATCCATTGCAACCCGCTACAAACATAAAGGACGAAAAGTGTAATTTACCCTAAAAATAAACTTGAAATCAATTATCAAGTCAAGCTCAAATATATTATTCACTAGGTTAGAACCCCGTGTATTACACGGGTTTACTAAATGTAATTTATATACTAAATAAAAAACAATATATTTTTATAAACCTCATTTATTACATGTGTTGAGTAAATATAATTTTATACATTAAATAATAAAAAAATATATCTTTAAGAACCTCGTGTATTGTGCGGGTTGAATAAATATAATTTTATATATCAAACAATAAAAAAATATATTTAAAAAAACCATATGTATTCACGGGTGGAAGACATGTAATTTTATAAGCTAAATAATAAAAAAGTTATATTTAAAAACAACTCCGTGTATTATACGGGTTGAATAAATTTATTTTTATATAGCAAATAATAAAAAAATGTTATATATTTAAAAACTTTGTGTATTACACAGGTTTATCTATTGTTAAAAAAGATATTTCTAAATCAAAATGGATTTTTTTATTATTTTTTAAATTTGGTTAATACTATTTTAAATTTTTGGTTTGATTAATAAGTTTTTTAATATAATTTCTCATAGTTAACAATAATAACATTAACATTAACATTAACAATAAATAATATGCATAAATAATGATTTTTAGTCTAGATAAGACTTTATGATTTGAAGTTTTAGTTTGGATAAGATTTTACTATTTTAAGTTAAGTTTATGTCAATGATTTAGAGTTAATAAGTTTTATATTAATTTAATTAATATTTAATAATTTAAATTAAATAATAATTATCAACAATTAAGGATGGAGTTGATAAGATTTATATTAATTTAATTAATTTTTAATAATTTAAATTAAATAATAATTATCTACAATTAACGATAATCTAGAATAATGACAAGTGTCCATTTATTGGTTTCTTTTATTATATGTATAGATTTATTTTGTTAATAACTTAATAAAGATTACAAAAGAAAGTAAGATAAAGATAATGTCGATCACCAATACGTACGTACTTAAACCATATTCCTATACAACATTACATTGACAAGATATATATCGTTAGTAACATATGATGGTGCATAGACCGGTCCTGAGAATTCATGTACCCTGTTCGAGCTTGAAAAAACGTGTCCTTAGGCCTTAACGAAATTGGGTATTGGGCTCACTAAAGGTCTAAACCTAATGATCTAAACCATAAAAATAGTTTGTAAGTGAGCATATGTTGGTGTTTGTATGGTATACCCTATTAATTTATTTATTTTTACATATACATATCGGAGTTTTTAAAAAAATAACATGTCCTTCGAAATATCGGTCCCTGGCCGGTGGTCCTCCCGCCCACCTTGAGTGCCGGTCATATTGTCAATAATGTGGTAACTAAAAGGAATGTGGGGTCAGCGGCTATAGTACTTTTATAGGTGTTAGAGAAACAAGATAATATGAAAGTATGACAATGGATATTCATGATGACAAAGTGCTATCTGAGGTCAAGCAAAATGTGTGACAACACAAAGTCTATCTACTGATTGTGCTCTAATCATGTAGAAGCTAAAGTATGTTGCATAAAAAATTACATACAAATGTTAACAACATAATATAACCTTGCAACAAAGTTTCTCTCTCTTGAAAATGTTAAAAAAATTGCAAGTAGATAAATCAAGCACTTGATGTTGAATATGAGAAAATCAATACAGAAATCTAAACTGTGTTCCAGAGTTTACTAATGGAAGGAAATGAAAAGAAACAAAAAGAAAATAAAAATATTTTGTGTTCCAGAGTTTCATTTAAGGAAGGAAAAGAAAGGAAAATTAAACATGCCGTGTCCCCGAGTTTCATTTAAGGAAGGAAAAGAAAGGAAAACTAGGCTAAATTCTTTAGTTTTTATTTCCTTCTGATTTGGGAGGAAATGGTGGGAAAGACATTTTTTTTCCTTTCTCATTTTTACTTTCTTTTCTTTTCACTCGTTAAATTAACTCGGGAACAGAGCGTTAAACTCAAGATGAGGAGTGAACAGGTTATTTTTAATTTTATTTCAATTTAAACAACTTTTTGTTTCTTGAAAATTTAAGAGATATGGCATGTGGAGGTTATACCCAAACACATATACACATCACCCCCTCTAACTTGGGATTACATTGATGACGAGGTTATATACCAAACTCGTTTACACAATACCATCCTCTAACTATATTTACATACAATCACCTCTAACTCATTATAGTTTCATTATGTCAAATAGCTAATTTAACTAATGTTTGGCTTGTTTAACCCGTTTAGTTAAAAAAGTCAACCCGTCAACCTGTTTAATTAAACAAATCAACCCACTAACCCATTCATGACATGTTTAACCTATTTTATTACAACACATCGTCCTAATCAACATGTTTACAATCTATCAACACTTCTAAATAAATGTGCTAAACAAACCGTACTTAGTTCACACAATTCAATCTGTGTGGGTAATAAATTGACACTTTTTACACGAATACAAATACACTTCTGTTCAGGTTAACCAATCAAACCGCTAACAACTTAACAAGTAATCTGTTAACTCGACAGACATCAACACGACACGATTTAATTTCATGGATAATTAACCAAATGTATTTGGCAAATTGGATTTAAATAATCTCAGCTTTCTCAATTTGGCCGATAATAATTCCAACTCAGTTATTGGCCGATAATAATCCAAATTGGTCCACTTTTGGTCGATAATAGTCTGCGTTAAATACAGCTTAACGGATTTAAGTTTTTTTCCAAATAACAAACTGATGTTTTAGGACTTTTGATTAGAACGAGGATACGAGTTGATTGATGTAAAATTTACCTCGAAATACTGCCCCCAAACGACGAAAACGGTGCTTCAATTCGGGTGTTTAAACTTCTAATTAACAAAAATCAAGCCGTTTGAAGCATCGTTTCGACGTAAGTTTTACATAAATCGACTCGTATCCTCGTTCTGATCAAAATCCATAAACATTAGTTTGTAATTCGGAAAAAAACTTAACTTTGTTAAGCTATTTTTAACAGCGGACTATTATCGGCCAAAAGTGAAACAATTCGGATTATTATCAGCCGATAATTAAGTTGAGATTATTATCGACCAAATTGAGAAAACTGAGATTTGTATCAATAAGATTTATATACATAGGAAAACATTTGAAAGAAGTGAGGGGTAGAATGGTAAAAAGCAAAAGAATAATAATAATAATAATAATAATAATAATAATAATAATAAAGAAGGTTAAAAATTACTTTGGTATTATGTGTGCGTCGGAGTTGTTCAACATCACTATTCTCCCCTTTCTGGATCCAACCAATTTCCGGTAACCGCCGTTCTTCACCATCTCCGGCAACCACAACCAACTTTCCTCCATAATTTATTCAATAATTATCCTCTCAATCTATCCGATCAAACCTCTCACTTCATTCATACTCATCGATCGAGATCCGAACTCATTCCGCACTCATTCGTCAACAAAAACCTCATTGCTGTTGATTATTCTGTAAGTGTTTTCGAATCTTATTATCTTATCATGTTTTCAGATTTTGATTTTTGTTTACTCGCTGTTAGTACGGGATCTGAATTTGTGTTGTATTGCGGTTTTTGATTGTGATGTGGTTTTGAAGATTGAGGTTTAGGTTTTTAGTTGTGATTGAAGTGGAATGGCGGATATTAGGATTTAGAAGATGGAGATTTTGAGTTTGAAGTGTTAGGATGATTTGATCTTGTTTTTAGGTTTTTGTTTGTGTTGAGATTGAGATTGTATGCTGATTTTGCGTTTAGGTTTTAGTTAGGAGTTAGAAGATGGAGATTGTAGATGTAAGTGTGAATTGGAAGTGTTAGGATGATTTGATTTTGTTTTTTAGGTTTTTAGTATAGTCAATGTCATCATGCTAATTGCATTTAGGAATTTAGATCTAATCAAACTGAAATGGTGGAACATTGAATATAGAAGATGGAGATTGCAGATGCAAGGGTAAATTTCAAGTGTCAGAATGATTTGATCCCATATTTAGCTTTTCTGTGTTGAAATCGTATGATAATTATCTGAAATGGCGGAAGATAGAAGTTTGAAGATGGAGATATGCAAGAGTAAATTTAAACTGTCAGAATGATTTGATCTTATTTTTTGGTATTCTGTGTTGAAACCATAAGCTGATTGCATTTAGGATATTAGTTATAAATTTATAATCAACCTGTAATGATAGAAGATAGAATTCAGAAGATGGAGATATGCAAGAGTAAATTTAAAGTGTCAGAATGATTTGATCTTATTTTTTAGGTTTTTAGTATTATCATCACACCAAATGCATTACGTTTTTAGTTATAATCAACCTGAAATGGCGGAAGACTGAATTAAAAAGATGGAGATGACAGATGCAAGAGTAAATTTGAAGTGTCAGAATGATTTGATCTCATTTTTATGTTTGTAGCATAGTCATCACGTTGCATTTAGGATTTTAGTCATAATCAAACTGGAAGATTGAATTTAGAAGATGGAGATTACGGATGCAAGAGGAAATTTGAAGTGTCAGAATGATTTGATCTCGTTTTTAGTTTTTTTTTTTTTTTTTTTTTTTTTGTGTTGAAATCGTATGCTAATTAGGATTTTAGTTATAATCAAACTAAAATGGTGGAAGGTAGGGTTTAGAAGATGGAGATTGCAGATGCAAGAGTATATTTATAGTGTCGGAATGATTTGATCTTTTTTTTAGGTTTTCTGTGTTGAAAGCGTGCACTGATTGCATTTAGGTTTTAGTTGTAATCAATCTGTAATGGTGGAAGATAGGATTTACGTGATGGAGATTGCGGAGGCAATAGTAACTTTGAAGTGCCAGAATGATTTGATCTCATTTTTAGGTTTTTAGTGTTGTAATTGTATACGAATTGCATTTAGGATAATAGTTGTAATCAAACTGTAATGACGGAAGATAGAATTCAGAAGATGGAGATATGCAACAGTAAATTTGAAGTGTCAGAATGATTTGATCTCATATTAGGTTTTTAGTATAGTCATCACTCATCACGCCAATTGTATTTACGTTTTTAGGTATAATCAAACTGAAATGGTGGAAGATTGAATTTAAAAGATGGAGATTACAGATGCAAGAGTAAATTTGAAGTGTCAGAGTGATTTTTTGATCTCGTTTTAACTTTAATATGACAATGCCATTATTTGACAAGTTGCTCACAATGTGATATTGCAGGTGAACAAATGCGGTTCAACTGTCAACGCTGGTGACGCATTCCGCATAGTGACATGAACGGTTTTGTTCTTAGAAGCTCCGCAAAGGGGAGATGCAGGTCTTGATACGTACGCCGGTATCAACTCTTGGGATGGAATCTTATACGTCTTAAAACTTCTAAAACTCCTGCACACATGGCGTTTAGTGGAATTAAAGAACTATTTTCTTCTGTAACAAGTCGGTTTTCATCTTCCAAATCATCCACCAGTCCATACGCATCATCCGGTTTACCGCCACTCGGTGGTTCTCCTCACGGTTACGGTTTTCCTAGTTCCAGGCAAAAGAATCTTTTACGACTCTCGTCATCACTTCAAGATTTCTCTACGTATCGGCGACTTGATCCCGAAAACGGCAATTCTATACCTGGCGTTGAAACGCATTCACCGAATACGAACCAACATCATTTCGTTAACGGTGGGACAAGTTTCTCCAAGGAGAAATCGTCACCACAAACCGGTGTAAGACGAAAATGGGTTCGGGTAATCATGGTTCTCTTCTGCTTTCTTTTTTTGGCTCTTTTTATTTATGGGTTGCTGTTTTTGTATTCTAATTGGGCTCACGGATCGGCCCGGTTTTACGTTGTGCTCGATTGTGGTAGCACTGGAACGCGTGTTTATGTTTATCAAGCGTCGATAAATCACAAAAAAACAGACTCACTTCCTATTTTATTGAAATCGATACCGGAGGATCTTCAAAGTCTTCAAACCAGACCTAGTTCGCAAAGCGGGCGGGCTTATAATCGTATGGAAACCGAACCTGGATTCGACAAACTGGTCCGTAACGCGTCTGGTTTAAAGCATGCGATAAAACCGCTTCTTAAATGGGCAGAAAAACAAATCCCGAAACACGCTCACAAGTCCACTTCAGTTTTTCTTTACGCGACAGGTGGCGTTCGTCGGCTACCGAGTTCCGACTCCGATTGGCTGTTGAAATACGCATGGTCCATAATCAAACATTCGTCGTTTTTGTGTCGAAAAGAGTGGATTAAGATCATTAGTGGTATGGAAGAAGCGTATTACGGGTGGATTGCGTTGAATTATCACGCTAACGTGCTTGGATCTATACCGAAGAAAGAATCGTTCGGTGCGCTTGATTTAGGCGGTTCATCGTTACAGGTGACGTTCGAGAGCGAGGATTATGTCAACAACGAGACTAGCTTAAACTTACAAATCGGTCCGCTTAACCATCACTTAAGCGCTTATTCCCTCGCGGGTTACGGTTTAAACGACGCGTTTGACAAATCAGTCGTTCATCTTTTAAAGAAGAATCCGCAACCGAATTTACTTAATGGAAAAGCTGTGATTCGACATCCGTGCTTGCAATCTGGATATAAAGAGATATATATATGTTCCCAGTGTCAAACGTCACAATCGAACAGACGGAAAGTGTTGGGTAAAGTCGGAAAATCAGGAATTCCCGTTCAGCTAATCGGTGAACCGAAATGGGAGGAATGCAGTGCGTTAGCGAAGATCACGGTCAATTTATCCGAATGGTCAACTCAAAGTCAAGGAATCGATTGTGACTTACACCCGTGCGCACTTCAAAAAAACTTCCCGCGTCCGCAAGGACAATTCTACGCGATGTCGGGATTTTACGTTGTGTATAGGTTCTTCAACCTGAGTTCGGATGCTGCCCTTGACGATGTTCTAGAAAAAGGTCGTGAATTTTGTGAAAAAACATGGGATTCTGCTAAGACGAGTGTGCCACCTCAGCCTTTTATCGAGCAATACTGCTTCAGGGCGCCGTATATCGTTTTACTATTACGAGAAGGCTTGCACATAACGGACCGTCAAATGACTATTGGCTCGGGAGGTATTACTTGGACAACGGGTGTTGCGTTATTGGAAGCTGGGAAAGCGATATCGACACGTGCAGGCCTGCATAGCTACAGATTGTTACAAATGAAGATAAACCCGCTTATCGTTTCTGTGATATTGGTTGTTTCTTTGTTTCTTGTGGTTTGTGCGTTATCTTGTGCGGGTAATTGTGGGCCCCGATTCTTCCGTAGGCTGTATCTGCCGTTTTTCAGACACAACAACGCCTCGGGGACTTCTGTTCTTAATTTCCGGCGATGGAGTCCTATTATTTCAGGTGATTTCTTGTAGGGTTATTACCGTAAAAGACCCCTATACTTTCTTATTTTTTAGAGTAAAATACCATTTTTGCCCCTGAGGTTTGGCCACCTTTGCGACTTTCATCCAAAGGTTTGCTTTTTCGCATCTGGATCCAAAAGGTTTGAAATCTTACGATTTTCATTCGACTTGTTAACTCCATCCATTTTTTAACGACAAGTCAGAGGTATTTTTGTCATTCAATCTTAACATTTTGATATAGATAAACAAAACAACAACAACAACCATACCCAGTATAATCCCACCTATAGCGGAGCTATTGATAGGGTCTGGGGAGGGTAGGATGTAGGCAAGCCTTACCAAGAAACAAAGAAAGGGGGGAGTAAAAATAAACACATAAATGAATAACCATAACCAAGACATAAGCTTCTGGGACATAAGCTTCTGGGACATTATATAAGCACACAATTACTAAAAAAAGGGGGGAGTAAAAATAAACACATAAATGAATAAGTACGTGTTAGTAAAACTACGACACCGGGACTAGGTGAGAACTTATAAAAGCTATATCACACCTCATACAAACTGAAAAATTAAACTCATAAGACGAGAACCTAAACCAAAAACCAGGCCACATTCCTAAAAGTCCTTAACCTTAATCCTACGTCTCCACGAAGTTCTGTCCTCGACCATGACCACGATATAGATAAACAAAACAAAGAGCTAAAATGACGAAAATGTCCCTGACTTAACGTAAAAAAATGGATGGAGTTAACGAGTCGGATGAAAATGGCCAGATTTCAAACCTTTTGGATCCAGATGCGGAAAAACAAACCTTTGGACGAAAGTCGCAAAAGTGGCCAAACCTCAGGGAGAAAATGGCATTTTACTCTTTTTTTTTTTAATAAAAAGTCCCACAACCTAATGTTGGTATATAAAGGTCCCTCAACTTGTAAAAAGTAAACGAAAAGTTACTAAACTATTGTTGTATAATCCTTTTAAACAAAAGTATTAAATATGACATTATCAAATTTTGATAAAGAAAATCATTATTTTTAATTAAAATCACAAGTTTGTGCATTTTAGACAAGTTCAGTGACTTTAATATAAAAAAAATAGTTTATCGACTTTTTCGTGTACCTTTTACAAGTTGAGGAACTTTAATCATCAAAATTAAGTTGAGGGACTTTTTAAGCGTAAATTGTCATTTTCGTCCTTGAGGTTTGGCCACCTTTGCGACTTTCATCCAAAGGTTTGTTTGTTCGCATCTGGGTCCTCGTGGTTTCAAAATCTTACCATTTTCATCCTGAAGGTTTGGCTATTTATTGTAACTTGTGTCCCTCGAGGTTTGGCCCTCAGGGACGAAAATGACAAGATTTTGAAACCATGAGGACCCAGATGTGAAAAACAAACCTTTGGATGGAAGTCGCAAAAGTGGCCAATCCTCAGGGACGAAAATGGCAATTTACTCGACTTTTTAATAAAAAGAAGTTTATTGGCTATTATGATGTACCAAGTTATCAACTCTTTCTTTTAATATTCATTTAACTTGTGATTTGTGGTGGTGTCTCAGGGGAAGGAAGAGTTAAGATGCCTTTGAGCCCGGTGGCAAGTGCGCAAAACCGGGCCTTTGGTTCGGATATCCAGCTGGCGGAATCTTCACTATACCCATCATCTAGCAGTGTTGCACATAGTTTTTCCTCAAGTAGTCTGGGTCAGTCCCAATTCGATAGTAGCAGTAACATGGGTGCGTTTTACTCTGGCCCTCACCGGGGTCAAATGCGTCTTCAAAGCAGACGATCACAATCTCGAGAAGACCTTAATTCCTCGGTTGCCGATGCACATTTGGTCAAGGTTTGACTTTTTCGTCAAGTATACCAGCATACTGCTCAAAATAAACTCGATTTTCATGGGGACTTTGTTTCTATATGCAAAGTCTTTTTGGACCCGAAGCGAGTCAACTGAAAGTTGTGATGGATACCTTGTAAATACCTTAACTTGTTGATCTTGACGGGTTTGACCAAGTGGTTGTTGAAGCTGAGGCCTGTTTTGTACAATCGATTTACCATCGTTGATTAGGAGAGATTGATGTTGGGATCATGATCTGTTGAATCATTTTAAACAATTAGCAACTGAATTGAAAAATTATGATAGGTTGCATCGACACGCATAGCAGACTGTACTATTTAAGATAGGTTCAGGGTTTATGGTTTAGGATTACACTGCGATCTATAAGGAATATAGAATGAGTGCAAATGTGCAATTACGCGCTGTCCCAAAAACTCGGTTTCAACAAAATGAGCTAAAGCAAAGTTGTCGTTCTTGTTTGGCGTTGTAGCAAATTTGAACAGTAATCAGTTTATTACAACTCAAACTGGCAGCAAGTATGGCAGATCTCATTGGCATGTAAAAGTTTATTATTTCTCAACTTCATTAGTAATAATGCAAGCTCCATTTTTAAAAATTCAAGAAAAAACAGTAAAATAGAGAAAACAGATAATTTGCTGATATTATAGAAATTGAAAAGCAGAACATATAATTACCATTTATGCATATGGGCACGTTGAGTACATTTTAAGTAGGGAAGTATACAATTGTACGTGGTGTTGATTGCCGACCAGATATAGCGTTATGCGGTTATGTAATCATCTTATGTATCCCAGCTAAAGCATTAAGTACTAGTATTTATACGGTTTTCATAGTTGATGTTATACCATGCAATGTATCTCTTTTCTATCGACGATCAAAGCTCAGAAGATGGCATCGATATAGAACACAACTTCATCTTTTGCATCGTTTGTTCGTAAAAGTAATTGACTTGAGACCTATAATATATTGCACATATGGTATTAGGTATATATGTCGGTGATCCACTATTTCTAACGTCTTGTCGACAATCTTTTAAGGTATAAATAGTTTAAGCACTATTGTACAAGTCTTTTAAGCATAGGCGAAGCTTTTAAGGGGCGGGACTCGGGAGGGGGTAGCCGACCCCCCGAACTTTTCGCTCAATAGTGGAGAATATGTAGTTTTCGTATAGAAATTTTTGGGTATATACGTTTTCGACCCCCCGGTTTTATAGAAATTATTAGGCCCGGTGACTTCCCCCCCCCCCCCCCCCCCCAATCGAAAATCTCAAGCTTCGCCACTGCAGTTTTAAGCATGGAATATTACAAAGCCACTCTCCCTTAATCAAACTCTAGTAAGTGATGGTGAAATTTTCGAACATAATCAATCACAAGTTCACAACAAGATGAGTTCATTCTCATGTATTATTGCGTACACCAAAACTAAACACAATTCAAGACCATATATCCCTCACCATCTAAGGTTTGGTTTTTTTATTGTTATTTTCTCTTTAAATCTTTAAAATATGATAAATATTTTATAAAATTCTGTGATTATTTTATAAAATTCTGTGGTATCATCTTATTTTAATATGGTTGATACGGGACGTATAAGGTTATACGGCCCGTATAGAATGACTTTCGTTTATTTTATTGTTTTATTACTATTTGATGCGACGTATTATTCTTTGATTCGATGTTATATTCATCGATATTCGTGCGAGTTATTTAATTCGACGTTAGATTCCTCGATTCGCGTGTTAATCATTTGAAACTATGTAATATTCCGTAAAATTCTCTATATAAACGACACTAATTTCATTCATTTTCATTCAACTTCTATTCATTTCTTCTATTTTTCTCTGTATTCAAATTATTTACGCTATAATGTCGGGTTGGCGTGACTTTTTCGGTGTGTTTGGTAACGAGGCGAATCAGGGGAGTTATGATAACAATCAAGATAACAATCCGGGCGTGTTTGATCTGAATGCTCCGTTCGATCCCAGTCTTGCGTCTGATGCAGGTCAGAATACTTGGGTTTCAACGACTTTCAGCCTAATTATGCTGGTTATTATCCATCGCAACATCCCGTTAATTTTGAATCCCCTCCTGTTAGTGGTAGACCGCCGATTGATAGTTCTCATTCTCCTCCCATAAATGGTGGACCGCCCGAGGGACCAAATGCTGACCAGGAACCTAGTGAATTTCAAAACAAGCAGGTATAACATTTAATTATACGTTTATTTGTTGTACGTTAACTATTTTAGTGTTTTTACGTTTGATGTTTTTATTAAAATCTTAGATTAGGGGTGCTAAACGGGTCGTGTTCGCGGGTTGGTGGGTTCAACCCGACCTGGACCTGAAAATTTTACAAACCGAACCCGACCCGAAAATCGTATCATACATAAGAACCCGAACACGACTCGAAGTTTCATGGGTTGACCCGAACACGACCCGTTCAACCCGAATTTTTTTTTTTTTTTTTTGAAATTAATGTATTAAAATTTACTTAAAAAACACAAATATATATAATAATATCATATTGAAATTATAAAATCTATGTTAATTTCTCTTTTTAAGTAAAAAAATATAATATAGTATAAATGTGTAACGGGTCAACCCGCCAACCCGACCAGGTTGACCCGAACCCGACCCGTTAACCTAAACGGGTTCGCGGGTTCAACCTGAAACTGACCCGAACCCGTTTATACTAAAACTAAACCGATGGGTTCGACCCGAACCTGATCATATTCATTTGAGTTAATCATTAATTCACACATATAAGTGTTTTCGTTAGAAATTCGCTAGCATGGATGAATTGGTAGAGTGGTGTAGAGACGTCAGACGCGAAAATGGCTACGCCATCGTCACCAAACGCACCATCTACGATAAACCCCCAAGCGGTCAGCCGTTAAAAATTTGGCTTACGTGCGATTATGCTGGCGAGTACAAATCAACAGCCACGGTCATACGCAGCGGGACCAGGAAAACCGGTTGCAAGTTCCAATTGATCGAGACATACAGAAAGAGGTTAGTTTATTGGGATCTAAGGGTTGAGGAAGCTAAACATAACCACGAACCATTTCTCTATCCAGAGGGTCATCCGTCTCTAATGAGCCTGACTCCATCGGAAGAGAGGACGGTGGAGCAACTTACGCATTAGAACATAAAACCACGAGATATTCTTGCTGCCATTAAAGAACAGAACGCCCATAATGTCTCAACAAGAAACACCATATACAACGCTCGTGCCAAATTGGGTCGAATGGAATAAATCGGCGAGACTCCAATGCAGATACTTTTTGACCGGTTGGAGAAGGTTGGGATTGTTTTTTACCATAGAACATCTCAAAACGGTGAACGGGTCGAGGATGTTTTCTTCATCCACCCGGAGTCGAACAAATTGTGGCGCGCCTTCCCGCATATGTTGCTTATAAACTCCACCTACAAGACGAATCGGTACAAAATGCCGCTAGTCCAGATTATCGGTGTTACATCCACGTTGATGTCGTTTTGCATTGCTGTCACACCCCGATTTCCACGTGTCACCGGTGGGCCCGGTGGGGGAGTATCGTGACGTGGTTGGCAACGTAATAGTCAAACAACACAATATAATAATGCACAGCGGAAGCAAATTTAAATAAGATACAACCGAATTTATTTATTGTAAACAAAGTCACAATTATCCGGTGTTTATCCACAGTAGGATCGAATAATAAAAATATTGTTTATGGTTCAACAGACATCGGCATCTTAAGTTTGCGAGACTTCTAGTGATGCTTAGGAGACTCCCAGCCTATTTCGCCTAGTACCTGCATTTAATCTTTTTGGGAAAATACGTCAGTTTACACTGGTAAATACATTCAACTGACTCATTTTATAAAATGATTGAAAATTGGTTTGGATGCACATGGCATAAACATTTTGTTTAACTTGGGAGAATTATTTTATATGATAATCTTGTTAACGATTTACATGTTACTTATGCGTTCAGTAGCCCAGACGTATCCGGGTTAAAGATCAATAGACACACCACTGTAAGTGAGTTATACACGGGAGTACGCCTACACCCCGTGCTCAGGTCGTGGCAATCTCGTAAGATAATGCCGAGGATATCCGGGACATGGTCATTAACCCCCCAAAGGCTGTAAAGTAAACACATCTGTTTAAAACGAGCCGATCAAATTATTCAATTAACCACTAAGCGTGGAAGATTTGATGCCCGATCAAGCGGTACGCTATGTACCGTAACCCAAGCCCGTATAGGGAAAATAAGTTAAAAGTATTTACCTTGATGCAAAGTATAGTCACAATAATCAAATAGCAGGTAGCTTTTACTGTTTCTCCTAATCTGGAACGAAGGTTAAATATAACCTATTAGAATCCTAGCGGTTCTTAATTAAGCTTAGGCTTAGACCGGCTAGTTTCAAAGATACGGTTCGTACGCACGATTAAGCGAAGACCGGATAGAATGTGATTTAGACCCGACAAGTTCAGAGACTTGTTTAATATGGGTTTATTATTCACATTCTGGATTTTGAGATAAAACCGTTAAGGTTTGACCCATTTCGGTTATTTATACGTAAACTAGTTACATAACCGAACCGAACGCGATTAACGCGTAACGGTTAATCTAGAGAGTCCGGGACAGGTTACTAATGTTGATATGCTTTATATATGTTGTGATATCATTAAGATATCTTCCATTATGCCCAAAACGAGATTAATTGCCAACTAAGCCCCGTAGGGGTATTTTGGTCATTTTGAAGGTTATAAAAGAGTTTTAACGTAGGTCTGAATTCGGGACTGATGTAATCTGTAAAAATACACATTTTACTAAGTTACATCAGTAGGCAATGAGTCTTGTATGTTTATAAAGGTTTTAACTCGTACTTTTCGCTTAAAACGTGTAATTAACGGTTTTAAGCGATTTTCGGGTTTAGATACAACATCTGAGTTTTTAATCAGTTTTTATAGTTCAAAATATTCTATTTATTATTTTGAATCAGTAGCAAAAAGCCTTGCTTCATTTGGATATGTAAAACTCATTTTATGCGTTAAAAAGTTTAATTCGGTAATTACTGAATCAATGCACTAACCCTTTATAAACTCAGCCTAAAAGTCATTAAAAATATTTATAAATCCTAAAATATTATTTAACATCGGTAGGTATAAAGCTTGATACCAAAAATCGGGTTTAGGTGGGCTATGCGCTAATTATGCCGTTTAATTACTTAAAAGCTCGTTAAACACGATAATGCGCATAAATCACAATCTAGACCTCGGATTGATGTAGGATTTTACGGACATGCTTATTATTCAGTAGCCAAGGTCCTTGGCCACTCACATTGTCAAAAATCTCGTTTTAAGTTCGAAAGGGCATTTTGGTCAACTTCTAAGCATTTAACGGAACGCGTAAACGAACCGTGTAATCAACATTTCAAACTCAGAGGTTTGTTCTAACATGTAACCAAGTCTTAATGGAACTTTAAGGCACTATCAAATCATACTAAAACGGGTCAGAACTGAAGTCAACGCAAAAGTCAAAGCTTTGCGTTCTTCGGTTCTGAACCGAGGTTTAAACCGAAAGTTGACGAACCAAACAAGCCTAGACAAGTTCTTAAACTTATTATCAAGTTATTTATGTGTCAAAACAGATTACACGTTACCCGGATTGATAATTACGCGTTTATTTGTAAAATGAAGTTCTGTTGACTTTTTCGGTTCTTGTTTGACTCGACAAACGAATACGTTATGATTTGAATCAGCAGGAACCCTTTCAAGGGTTTAATACTCATATAAATACCTACTTAGCGCTACCTTAATTTCGACGTATGGCTAAACCATCGTCTACTTATCGCTAAGTCAAACTCAGTTTGACTTTTAAGCTAATTATGCTAAGTAATTGACTAAGGAAAGATTAGAGCACTTACAAGGTGATTAAGGATGATTAGAAAGGCTCTTGATCAGTTTGCAAGCTCCCCAAATACTCAGAATGCTTGAATATGATGTGTGAATGAAAGTTGCATTTGAAGGTCCTTTATATAGTGGGTTTACACACCACAATCAATTGACACAAGAGTCTATACCCTTCCACAATTGTTCAACACATGTCTTCTAGTGCCTAGGGGAGTCTAAGGTTCATGCACATGCAAGAAAAACCGAAGAAACAAGTCACAATCGCGATATACAGGCTGCTGCCTGTTTTTCTGCTTCTGGGCACAGCTAGCGCACCGTTACGCTACACATGTAGCGGTGCGCTAGCCCGCTACTTTGGGCTTTCTGACTCATCATGGTAGCGCACCGTTACGCTACGTATGTAGCGGTGCGCTAGCCCCTTCCTGAGACAAAATTGTTGTCGTTTGTTGAAGATACGAAAAGGTAACAACTTGCACGACTTTTGGGACATCAATGATCGACTTTGGGACTTATTTTATCAGTAGGAGACCTCCAATAAGTGTCTAATACTGTAACATACCCTACCACCATCCATTATTTCTCTTGATTGCATATACAAGACCCGTAAATGACGGTTTATCATTCATTTCATCATGGGATCACATCATGCATTTGACTTTTCCTTTCTTGACAATAATTCTGTGCATAGAGGGCATAAAAGATGTGTATTGCATTTAATCGGGTCTTGGGATTTAAAAAATTTAGGTCGTTCAGAGGTAACAGTTTAACATGACGCCACTTTAAATCCTACCGAATCATCTTTATTAAAATCCGAGTTTACAACGCGTTTTGTCTGACATGACACGTGTCGTTTTATCATTGAACCCGAAATTTTCGAGGTGTTACATCCTCACCCCCTTAAAATAAATCTCGACCCGAGATTTACTGAAACAAGTACGGGTACTTTTCTTTCATTGTGGATTCTAACTCCCACGTGAAATCGGGACCTCTACGGGCATCCCATTTGACCTTCACAAAAGGTATATGCTTTCTCCGAAGCTTCCTTACCTGTCGATCTTCAATCGACAAAGGTTTTTCAACAAATGTTAAGCTCTTATCTATTTGTACATCTGTATGTGGCATGACATGTGAATCGTCAGCGGAACACTTCTTTAGATTGCAGATGTGGAACACATTGTGAATTCCACTGAGCTCTTCCGGTAAGTTCAACTTGTAGGCAACAGACCCGACACGTTCAATAACCTCGAAAGGTCCTATGTATCTCGGGCTTAGTTTGCCTTTCTTACCGAATCGCATCACCCCTTTCCATGGTGACACTTTAAGTAGGACTTTGTCACCTACCTCGAAGTGAAAATCCTTACGACTTGGATCCGCGTAACTCTTCTGCCTATTCCGGGCAGCTTGGAGGTTGTTACGAATCTGGACAATCTTGTCCGTTGTTTCAAACACGATTTCTGGTCCTGATAACTGGACTTCTCCAACTTCCGCCCAACAAACTGGCGATCTACACTTTCTACCGTATAATGCCTCAAAAGGCGCAGCCTTAATGCTGGTATGGTAGCTATTGTTGTAGGAGAACTCGATCAATGGTAGGTTCTTATCCCAGCTACCTTTTAATTCGATCGCACATGCACGTAGCATGTCTTCCAACGTTTGAATGGTACGCTCACTCTGACCGTCTGTCTGAGGATGGTACGCCGTACTAAAGTTCAAACGTGTGCCCAAAGATTGCTGGAAGCTCTTCCAAAAATGTGACGTGTACCTAGTATCTCGGTCAGAGATAATAGCTACAGGTATGCCGTGTAGGGCTACAATCTTATCCACATATAACTGGGCTAACATATCGGAGCTATAAGTCTCCTTGATGGGTAAGAAATGAGCTGACTTAGTCAGTCTGTCAACTATGACCCATATTGTATCATTTCCTTTCCTTGTCTTGGGTAACTTGGTAATGAAATCCATAGTTACCATTTCCTACTTCCACGTAGGAAGTTCAGGCTGTTGTAGCAAACCTGACGGTTTCTGATGCTCGGCTTTGACTTGCGCACATGTCAAGCATTTTGCTACATGGGCGGCTACAGACTTTTTCAAGCCTATCCACCAATAATTTGCCTTTAAATCCTGGTACATCTTATCAGCTCCAGGATGAACGGAGTATTTGGAACTATGGGCTTCTTGGAGGATGACGTCACGAAGTCCTCCAAAAATTGGAACCCATATTCGTCCGTTTAACCGTAAAATTCCGTCTTTGCTAAGAGTTAACTGCTCCTCAGTTACTCCTAACTTTTCATTAGGATAGTTAGCTTCCAGCACAGCTTCCTTCTGTGCAGCTAACACCCTTTCTATCAAACTGTTCTTTATTTCCATGCGCCTGGCGTTAATTCGAATGGGTTTAACCCTTTCCTTTCTGCTCAAGGCATCAGCGACTACATTCGCTTTGCCGGGATGGTACTTGATTTCACAATCATAGTCATTCAAAGTCTCCATCCAACGGCGTTGCCTCATGTTTAATTCTTTCTGGTTAAACAGATGCTGGAGGCTCTTGTGATCAGAAAATATCACAAACTTGATTCCATAAAGGTAATGCCTCCACAGTTTTAGTGCGAACACAACGGCACCCAACTCCAAGTCATGGGTGGTGTAATTCTTTTCATGCACCTTTAACTGTCGTGATGCATAGGCAATAACCTTGCCTTTTTGCATAAGCACACACCCCATGCCAGTGTGTGATGCATCACAATAAACTACAAATTCTTCAGTGCCTTCAGGTAAGGTAAGCACAGGAGCGTTGCTCAACTTTTGTTTCAAAACATCGAAGGACTCTTGCTGCTTAGGACCCCAAACGAACTTTACTTTCTTCTTGGTCAGGGAAGTTAGGGGTGCAGCAATCCTTGAAAAATTTTCAATGAAGCGCCTGTAATATCCTGCCAACCCTAGGAAGCTACGGATTTCTGTTGGCGTCTTTGGCTCTTGCCAGTTCATTACTGCTTCAACCTTAGCGGGATCCACCTGGATACCACACTCACTGACCACATGTCCAAGAAATTGGACTTCCCTAAGCCAAAATTCACACTTGGAGAATTTGGCATAGAGCTTTTCCTTATGCAGAAGTTTGAGAATACATCGAAGATGTTTCTCGTGGTCAGCTTTGTTCTTAGAATAAATGAGAATGTCGTCGATGAAAACGATGACGAATTTATCTAAGTGCGGCTTGCAAACGCGATTCATGAGATCCATGAACGCAGCCGGTGCATTGGTGAGCCCAAAAGGCATCACTAGAAACTCGTAGTGACCGTAACGAGTCCTAAATGCAGTCTTGTGTACGTCTTCATCCATGACCTTCAACTGATGGTAGCCTGACCTCAAATCTATCTTTGAGAAGTAACTTGCCCCTTGCAGCTGATCGAACAGGTCGTCGATTCTGGGCAATGGATATCTATTTTTGATCGTGACTTTGTTAAGCTCGCGATAGTCGATGCATAGACGCATCGATCCATCCTTCTTCTTGACAAACAAGATTGGCGCTCCCCAAGGAGATGAACTAGGTCGAATGAAACCCTTAGCTAGCAGTTCATCTAGCTGCGTCCGCAACTCCTTCATTTTGGTGGGTGCCAATCTGTATGGTGCCCTGGCAACTGGTGCCGCTCCGGGAATGATATCGATCCTGAATTCGACTTGTCTATCTGGTGGTAGGCCAGGTAGATCTTCAGGAAACACTCCTGGGTATTCAGAAATGACAGGGATATCTTCTAACTTCGGTTTAGTCTCATCAATAATCACCTGTGCCATGTAAATGACACATCCCCTCTTCAAACACTTGGAAGCCTTGAGCATAGTCACCTGCTCAGGCAGTCCGTACTGGGTATCTCCCCGAATGGTAAGTGACTCACCAGACGGAGTCTTTATTACTACCTGTTTCTGCTTACAGACGATTTGGGCCTGGTTATGAGATAACCAGTCCATACCCAGAACTATGTCAAAACCAGCTAATTTAAACGGAAGTAGAGACAGAGGAAAAGAATGGTTCTTAATGGATATAGAACATCCATCTAACACAGTAGAGACGGTTTCTATGGTACCATCTGCTAACTCTACCTCATAGTTTACGCTTAGGGTTTTGACAGGTAAATTCAACAATTTACAAAATTTATGATCCACAAAAGACTTATCTGCGCCTGAATCAAACAGTACCCTTGCAAAGACATCATTTACAAGGAATGTACCTGTTATGACGTTATCATCTTGCACAGCCTCCTGCGCATCCATCCTGAAGACTCTGGCGTTAGTCTTCTTAGCTTCCTCAGGCTTCTTGTTGTTCTTGGGGCAGTTAGTCTTTATGTGGCCCTTCTCATTGCAACGATAGCACGTCGCATCTTTCATCTTTTTGCAATCCAAGGTTTTGTGTTCCTTGGATTTGCACAAACCACAAGCAAAAGACCTTGACTCGTTATTCGAGTTTGATCCAAATCTGCACTTTCCAAAGTGCTTTTTCTTGCAAGTTTTGCATGTGGGCTTCTCTTCAGAACGATGCCCATCTTTCTTCGACTCCGATCCCTTCTTGCGATCACCGCTCCCACGGTGTTTCTTGTTCGACCAACGCGAACCATCATCCTCTCGCTTCCTCTTCTCAGCATCTTTATTCCTCAGCGATCTCTGTCGGACCGCATCCAGTGTGAGGGATAAAGACAGGTCAGTTACAGACCTGAAGGTAATTGGCCGAGAAGCTTTAACACTGGCCTTGATCTCGGGTTCCAACCCACCAATAAAACGAGCAATCCTCTTTGGTTCAGGGGTTACAAGGTAGGGAACCAACCTGGACAGCGTATTGAAGCTTGTCAGGTAAGCTTGGCAGTCAAGGTTCTTCATTACCAATGACAGAAAGTCATATTCAATCTTTTCCACCTCGTGTTGAGGGCAGTAATTATCTTTGATCAGGGCAATGAATTGATCCCACGTCATGCTATACAACGGGATCTTTTCGGAGGCCTCCATCAGAGATCTCCACCAGACCAATGCTTCACCTTTGAAGGACTGCGACACAAACTTCACTATATCCCGTTCAGCGCACCCGCTTATGTCCACCACTGTGTCCATTTCATCCAGCCAAGTCATGCAATCAACGGCCCCCTTTTCCCCTGTAAAATCCCGGGGCTTGCAAGACACGAAGTATTTGTAAGTGCAACCCTTGTTACGGGGTCCTTGATGCAGTACCAAGTGCTGGGATGGGTCACTTTGATTGTTGGTGGACTGACGGTCATCACCGTCTTTCTTTGGTCCGTTCTTCTTGGGAGGAGGCTTGTTATGAGCCTCAGAATGTGTTCTTGGCTTTGAGTGTGATACGGAGTGGGTCCTACTCCTGGTACCACTGTATTCTTCATATTGCCTATCCAAGGCTTGAGTGACAGCACCATCAATGATAGCTTTTAGTTCGGCGCCCGTCAATGTAATCTGGGCGTTTTCATTTGGCGCCGCTGTAGGGCTATTGACTTCATTAGAATTTGCCATTCGTATTGAACTGTTACAGAAACAAGAACAATATTTTATTTGAAAGTTTATTATAGAATTACCCCCTTAGGGTAACTCGTTAACCATGGTAACAGAGACCCTACTTGGTTAACTCATTAATCGTATTAATTTAGGATTTCAATTAAATTTATCCTAAACATATAACAATAACAATATATATATTAGCACATAAGGCTTGGTCACATGGACAATTTAATATACTATGATTTCTGAGAATCAAGACTTTTAAGGTTTGAACCTAGTTCATTACCTTTATTAGACAGGGAGTCCTAGCTACCACCGTCTTTTGGCTTATATAGAAATGAGCATGGCCCGTAGGCGCTATTTTACCACGTATGGTTGAATATGATCACCTTAATTGATGATGTAAATCCAGGATTCAGAGATCATTATACTGGATTAGGAAACTTCTAAAGAATCCTTATTCATTTTAAAAAAATGACATGTGATTTTTAACGAATCACTTCTGCCAGGAGTGTTAACATGTTTTAAGATGTTAACAAGAATTTGAATCTTTTAAACCGGTATTACCATTTTGGCCCGGTCTTATATTTGACACGAGGCTAGGTTCCACACTTTAAGATTCTTAATTAAATAATTACTTAGGCAGATTAAAAGGAATGATTTTAATTTATTTATTTCATTTATAATTATTATATATGCACAATTGGCAAACATGAAATTTATAAAACAACACTCCAATAATTTATAACAACATTACATATCGCCCTAAACGGGTCTTTCACACATGAAATTTGCCCACGTAGGAGCTACAACATAACAACATGCCCACGCAGGGGTCTTACAGAAGACATGCCCACGTAGGGGTTAACATACTAACAATTGTCCACGTAGGGACATAAACAAACATAAGTCCACGCAGGGACTAAACATACAACTTACCCTCGTAGGGGTTTATGGAAAGATAGACCCACGTAGGGGTCAATACACACAACAAACATACACACATAAATGTCCACGCAGGGACTTAATTTTAAAGTAGACATATACACATAAAGGATTTACTGATCCTTTTTGCTCTTTCCCTTGATTAGGTTCGTCAAGGTCTTGAACATTCCCTGGTTGCGCCGTCGATCTTCCCGTGCCTCATGTCGCACCTCTCTAATACTTTGCAGGATCTCCTGATGCAGTGGTGGCGACATTTGTAGAGACGGCGGGGGTTGTTGGTAAAACGGGGGTTGTGTAGGCATCTGGTACCCCTGGACTGGGTACCCTACTCCCCAGGGACCCCCATACGGTCCTTCAGGGTTAAGAGCGTTGTAATTAGCAGCTACCAGGTATGGGTCGGCTTCAGCGTAACCGGGGTTAGTGTGGGTTGGTAGCTCAAACGGGTTATACATCGAAGGACCCGTGTATGCTGGTATCTGATTATCGAAACCCATTGGTGGCGGTTGCTGCGCGAAGGGGTTTGATGGTCCACCCATCTGTGGAACTTCTGGAAGCGGCTGATAATTTCTGCCACTTGATTGTAGAGGAGAGTTAAAGTGAAACTCTTCTCTTCGTGTGGACATCCGGGCTCCGGATCTCCTATGTCTTTGCGGCTGTGGAGGCGCCGGCTGAACTGGTGGTGGTGGAGGCGGTGGCGTAACTGCCTCAAACTGGTGATTCCCAGAGGAATCTTGATGATGCTGCTGCTGCTGCTCATGCGGCGGAGAATAGTGAGGCTGCGGCTGCTCATGCGGCGACGAATGGTGAGAAGGTGTATAATACCATTCGTGCCGAGTAAAGATAGCCTGGAAGCTATCTGGACCATTATAGGGTGGCCCGTGATAAATGGAACTATCCGAGACCTCGATTGGGTGGTTGGGAGTTCCTGATGCGGGTTCTTCTGGGTCGTCTTCCTCATCCATATCGTTTCCTCCAGAAAAATGGTCCTCCGGCCCCAATGGGTTAAAACCCACTGGTTCTTGTATATAATCCGCCGGGTTAAACTGGCCTTGAAAGATTGGAGTGGGGTCTCCAAAAGGGCGGTGCGACATAGATCGCTGTAACGGTATGTGCGAATGGTGGGGGTCTCTAGGCTCATTTTCTGATTGTGGCCCGTATGAGTCTTGAGCGGGAGTCGTAGAGCTGTTTGAAACCGACCGTCTTGCCGGTTGAAAGAGACCTCTCTGGTTCCGCCGAGTATCGTCACTCTCGGCAGGTGTAGGAGCTCGTGTATTGGATGGTCCAGCTTCATGGTCGTTGGGGGCGGTGGTCGGCCCCTTTCCTCCTCGTCCTCGCATACGTAAAAATCTCGGAGGCATCTTTTGTTATTCCTGTCAATAAAACATAAGATAACAATAACAAAATATAAAGTTTTAAAGGACAAAACAAAAACCGAATAAGGTGGAATTTGTCCTATGTTATAAGTCTAGACTCAAAAGTTTAGATATGTGCAATTGTGTAACTGAGATTAAACACAAAAGGCTAGTGTTTAATTCACTCAGTGTTGGCTCTGATACCAACCTGTCACACCCCGATTTCCACGTGTCACCGGTGGGCCCGGTGGGGGAGTATCGTGACGTGGTTGGCAACGTAATAGTCAAACAACACAATATAATAATGCACAGCGGAAGCAAATTTAAATAAGATACAACCGAATTTATTTATTGTAAACAAAGTCACAATTATCCGGTGTTTATCCACAGTAGGATCGAATAATAAAAATATTGTTTATGGTTCAACAGACATCGGCATCTTAAGTTTGCGAGACTTCTAGTGATGCTTAGGAGACTCCCAGCCTATTTCGCCTAGTACCTGCATTTAATCTTTTTGGGAAAATACGTCAGTTTACACTGGTAAATACATTCAACTGACTCATTTTATAAAATGATTGAAAATTGGTTTGGATGCACATGGCATAAACATTTTGTTTAACTTGGGAGAATTATTTTATATGATAATCTTGTTAACGATTTACATGTTACTTATGCGTTCAGTAGCCCAGACGTATCCGGGTTAAAGATCAATAGACACACCACTGTAAGTGAGTTATACACGGGAGTACGCCTACACCCCGTGCTCAGGTCGTGGCAATCTCGTAAGATAATGCCGAGGATATCCGGGACATGGTCATTAACCCCCCAAAGGCTGTAAAGTAAACACATCTGTTTAAAACGAGCCGATCAAATTATTCAATTAACCACTAAGCGTGGAAGATTTGATGCCCGATCAAGCGGTACGCTATGTACCGTAACCCAAGCCCGTATAGGGAAAATAAGTTAAAAGTATTTACCTTGATGCAAAGTATAGTCACAATAATCAAATAGCAGGTAGCTTTTACTGTTTCTCCTAATCTGGAACGAAGGTTAAATATAACCTATTAGAATCCTAGCGGTTCTTAATTAAGCTTAGGCTTAGACCGGCTAGTTTCAAAGATACGGTTCGTACGCACGATTAAGCGAAGACCGGATAGAATGTGATTTAGACCCGACAAGTTCAGAGACTTGTTTAATATGGGTTTATTATTCACATTCTGGATTTTGAGATAAAACCGTTAAGGTTTGACCCATTTCGGTTATTTATACGTAAACTAGTTACATAACCGAACCGAACGCGATTAACGCGTAACGGTTAATCTAGAGAGTCCGGGACAGGTTACTAATGTTGATATGCTTTATATATGTTGTGATATCATTAAGATATCTTCCATTATGCCCAAAACGAGATTAATTGCCAACTAAGCCCCGTAGGGGTATTTTGGTCATTTTGAAGGTTATAAAAGAGTTTTAACGTAGGTCTGAATTCGGGACTGATGTAATCTGTAAAAATACACATTTTACTAAGTTACATCAGTAGGCAATGAGTCTTGTATGTTTATAAAGGTTTTAACTCGTACTTTTCGCTTAAAACGTGTAATTAACGGGTTTAAGCGATTTTCGGGTTTAGATACAACATCTGAGTTTTTAATCAGTTTTTATAGTTCAAAATATTCTATTTATTATTTTGAATCAGTAGCAAAAAGCCTTGCTTCATTTGGATATGTAAAACTCATTTTATGCGTTAAAAAGTTTAATTCGGTAATTACTGAATCAATGCACTAACCCTTTATAAACTCAGCCTAAAAGTCATTAAAAATATTTATAAATCCTAAAATATTATTTAACATCGGTAGGTATAAAGCTTGATACCAAAAATCGGGTTTAGGTGGGCTATGCGCTAATTATGCCGTTTAATTACTTAAAAGCTCGTTAAACACGATAATGCGCATAAATCACAATCTAGACCTCGGATTGATGTAGGATTTTACGGACATGCTTATTATTCAGTAGCCAAGGTCCTTGGCCACTCACATTGTCAAAAATCTCGTTTTAAGTTCGAAAGGGCATTTTGGTCAACTTCTAAGCATTTAACGGAACGCGTAAACGAACCGTGTAATCAACATTTCAAACTCAGAGGTTTGTTCTAACATGTAACCAAGTCTTAATGGAACTTTAAGGCACTATCAAATCATACTAAAACGGGTCAGAACTGAAGTCAACGCAAAAGTCAAAGCTTTGCGTTCTTCGGTTCTGAACCGAGGTTTAAACCGAAAGTTGACGAACCAAACAAGCCTAGACAAGTTCTTAAACTTATTATCAAGTTATTTATGTGTCAAAACAGATTACACGTTACCCGGATTGATAATTACGCGTTTATTTGTAAAATGAAGTTCTGTTGACTTTTTCGGTTCTTGTTTGACTCGACAAACGAATACGTTATGATTTGAATCAGCAGGAACCCTTTCAAGGGTTTAATACTCATATAAATACCTACTTAGCGCTACCTTAATTTCGACGTATGGCTAAACCATCGTCTACTTATCGCTAAGTCAAACTCAGTTTGACTTTTAAGCTAATTATGCTAAGTAATTGACTAAGGAAAGATTAGAGCACTTACAAGGTGATTAAGGATGATTAGAAAGGCTCTTGATCAGTTTGCAAGCTCCCCAAATACTCAGAATGCTTGAATATGATGTGTGAATGAAAGTTGCATTTGAAGGTCCTTTATATAGTGGGTTTACACACCACAATCAATTGACACAAGAGTCTATACCCTTCCACAATTGTTCAACACATGTCTTCTAGTGCCTAGGGGAGTCTAAGGTTCATGCACATGCAAGAAAAACCGAAGAAACAAGTCACAATCGCGACATACAGGCTGCTGCCTGTTTTTCTGCTTCTGGGCACAGCTAGCGCACCGTTACGCTACACATGTAGCGGTGCGCTAGCCCGCTACTTTGGGCTTTCTGACTCATCATGGTAGCGCACCGTTACGCTACGTATGTAGCGGTGCGCTAGCCCCTTCCTGAGACAAAATTGTTGTCGTTTGTTGAAGATACGAAAAGGTAACAACTTGCACGACTTTTGGGACATCAATGATCGACTTTGGGACTTATTTTATCAGTAGGAGACCTCCAATAAGTGTCTAATACTGTAACATACCCTACCACCATCCATTATTTCTCTTGATTGCATATACAAGACCCGTAAATGACGGTTTATCATTCATTTCATCATGGGATCACATCATGCATTTGACTTTTCCTTTCTTGACAATAATTCTGTGCATAGAGGGCATAAAAGATGTGTATTGCATTTAATCGGGTCTTGGGATTTAAAAAATTTAGGTCGTTCAGAGGTAACAGTTTAACATGACGCCACTTTAAATCCTACCGAATCATCTTTATTAAAATCCGAGTTTACAACGCGTTTTGTCTGACATGACACGTGTCGTTTTATCATTGAACCCGAAATTTTCGAGGTGTTACAATTGCTCATGCGTTTGTAAGCAACGAGAAACATGAAAACTTCACATGGGTTCTACAGAGGTTGAAACACTCATTAGACAGTGTTATGGAACCCCGTGTAATAGTAACGAATAGAGATCGCGCTCTAATGAACGTGTCACACCCTAACTTTTGCGGAAGCGTGATTATTGGTGTGACTTTCTTAATACCATAGCATTCAATCATAACAAAGCTATATGATAAAACCATAAGATGTTCATCCATTAATTAAGTTGGAAATAACACAACATACTTGTTTTGAAACGTTGACACCAAATTTAAGTTACAACCACTACATGTTTTAATGAGTTCACCAAGACTCGACAAAAGACCTTTAAACAAACCCGAGTTTAGAACCACGTATCTCGTCCAGGATTAAGATACGTTTCCTAAACCCTAATGACCTTGGATGACACCTTTTATTCATGACGCAGCTTGAAAACATGCAACACCTGCCAGATCCACTTAGTTCCCTGAAATACATGTAATTTGAAAACATCAACAAAAGTTGAGCGAGTTCATGTGTTTGTGTATGAATAAACCTTTAAAGTATGTCTGTATGTATGTATGTCCCTGGTATGTAGCAATAAGGAAAAACAGACCACCAATGGTTTGCAAGGCCAATGGTATGTGTGAAATGGTGCAGGAAAACTCAAACCTAGCGGAATTTTGCCACGACATTAGTATATGGACATAGTCACCACATCGGCCACCCTGGTCCTCATGGGTATGGGCTCGCTACACCCAAATAGATCTATCACTCATGTCCCTCGATCCTACGACGAGGATTAATGGCCTTAAGTGTTGTACCCACCTTTCACATGATCAAGCAGTAACCCTCCTTAGCTAACCATACCATGTATAAAACGTTTGTAAATAATTGTAACATGTATTCCACCCTCGAAGTTATAAAACTGAAAACAGTTATAAAAAGGGGGACATGAACTCACTGTTTTGCGTCTTCGATACTCGTAACTCAAATCTCATCAGCAAACACGACTACCTACAATGTACTATGTCTATTAGACGAACGGGCTGTGCCTTGACTTAGAATTAACGTTTCTGAGTTACGTTTCTTTTTATGTCTCCAATATTATTCCAAGTTATGATTACTTGTTAAAATAATAGTTATTTTAACTTTGAATTATACTAAATTTTGGAATAATTGTTAAGCAATATTTTGTAATAATACTTCTCAAGTATTTATTTTCGTATTTCATTCCCAAGGATGGGGGTAATTCATACATGTATCTTTGTATTCCTGTATTTGTTGTTGCCAAAATAATATATTTTTAAGTCTAGCTTAGAACATATATTTAAACTTATTTTGTCCCAAAAATAATGTATTTCAAGAAAATTAATATTTTTCCCAAAAATCATATATCTTCTAAATATTTCGAGAAAATATATTTTTAACTTCCAAAAATAATATATTTTCTCCTTGTCGAAAATATAATATAGCTTTTGTAATATTTACAAAAATCATATTTTCATTTCTTGTATCCAAAATATTATTTACCAAAAATATATTTATAACGGTATTTTCCGGAATATTTTGTAAGTTACGTTCTTGCGTTCGGTTTCGCAATATTATGTGTGTAACTTATATATTTGTTCCTTGTGATTTTTGGTATTATTTTGGATTGTAAATTTCTTGGTATATGTTAAGTTATATTATTTTAACCCTAAAATAATATAACTACTACACAAATTATACAACTAATCACACACAATGTGTCCTTAATGTAAATATATATTCTAAATACATATTTATCCATTTTTTATTTATAAAAACCAACCTCCAATACTTGTATTTTTGTAACAAAATCTATGGCAAGGTTTATACTGAAAATCATAGTTAAATCACACTTGTAAATATTTGTTTGAAAATATTTTTCTAAGTGTTTATATTTTTAGAAAATTTTGCCATAGTTTCCCCTAAAAATGGAGGTGTCCATGCTATTAAAGCATATCATTTTCTTTTCAAAAATCATCACGAACAATCAACAATCAATCTACGCTTACCAAGTTCATGAAAACAATAAGTATTATGATCTTGGTCTTTCACAAGATCACCAACTTAACTTACTAGATCATGTGTTTAATCACGATCTAGTAGGTTTCTTATGATGTCTAACATCACCAACACAAATCATCAATCATCAAGAAGCAAACAAACACAAATCAACATGATTTCATATGTTAATAAGCTTATGTTAGAGATTTATGATTATGTCTTTTAGTGTTCTTCAAGATTAACAATGTATATCATATTTTATTCATCAAAATATGAAGCAACAAGAGATCATAAGGGCCTTACTACTAGCACAAGGCTAGGGAAGAACACTTGAAGATGGAGATGACAAATGTGGAGGATAATAGCAAACGGGAGAGGTCCTTCAAGATCCAAGACCACCAAGCTTCTTTGTATGGCTCCTTACACCTTTGTGAGTATATGGTTTGCTCGGAAGTGAGATGATGATGGTGGGGTGGTGGTGGTTGCTTGTTCTCGGCCGAATGGAGGGGAGAGAGGAAGGAGATGAAGTGTGAGAGCTCTAATCCTTCTTATAACCATTTAGTCCTATTATCCAATGGTTAGTATGTTTGTTAAGCACAAGACATGATCTTTCAAGATATTCAAAGCCAATCTAATAAGATTTAGTGAGATTATGAAGATCAAGGTGTGGGGGCCACATGGTGACCGTCCACATACAAGGGGGGGTCTAAGTGTAAGTTTAATGGGTAGTTAAGTGATTTAGTTAGAAGTTAAGTGTATTAGTTAGTGTTTATGTGTATGATGTGTTATATAGTGTGTTAGGGTGTTCGGGGATCATAACTAGCTCAGAAACATTAAAACAATGCTTCTAGTATAATTTTGGTGTTTCGGGTAGTGTCCGGTTGTTCGACTAGATACCGGTTCGTTAAAGTGTCAAACTATATCGTTTAGTGATCTTTAAGTACCCTTTTGTGACACTTTTAATTCCCGACACTTAGGAAAGCATTCAGGACCATTTAGTCATGTTTTTGCATGATACAAACTTGTTAAATTGCTGATTTTTGCTGAAAAATGCTGAATTCAGTACTTTAAGTGGGTTTTAGGCACTTTCCGGCACTTAAACTATCACCTAGTGAAGCAGTTTTGTGATCCTCACTTTCCTACACACTATACTAGTGTGAAACTTAGTCTCTGGCCCATACAGGGTCTCAAAACACTATCTGTCTATGTACTGAACATCGTCAGCATTTTTCTAAGTTATGTTATCCGCTAACTGTGCTAGCTGTGCTTTGTGCATCATGTATGTCAATAAAGTTTGCATGTGATAATGAGGTGACACTATGTAATATGTGATGCACATGTAAGTATGATGCAGTAATCAGAAAGCAATTATTTGTAATTCAGCACAGTCATTAAGCACTAATCATGGTTAATTAAACTGTACGGATACCTGGATTTTTTTACGGTTGTCACAGAACGCATGTGCAACTGTGTTTCCCGGGGCTAGACATGTAACAACCCGCACGTTCGTGCGTTGTTACTACTCGTTGTACTCGTTATGCCTAGCACCAGAGATTCGGATCGCCACCCGATCGAACTGCCGTTCGATCGATTGACCTGAAAGGTAGAGATACTTCTCTATTTTCAAAATGCTACAACGAAAACTTCAAAGCCATCATACACAAACACATCCTTGCCAAACAAGATGTCAATCCAATCGAATGGCCATCCGATCGGATGACCATCCGAACGGATTGACATCTGATCGACTGGCTATCCAATCGGATTGCCATCCGATCAGATTACCATCCGACACTTGGTTCACCGCCGCCGTTTAGACGCACTATTCAATGCTTGCGTTATCAATCTGTAATCAGGCTAATCTCAGACGCGCTCCCTTCAATCCAACCATGTTGTGTTTACTTGCTGAACACCGACGGTGAGTATACTCGAACCCTTTTTATCGCATTTTTGGGTGTAACATACGTCTCTATCAAATCAAACTAATCGAATGCTTAAACTATTTAACACTTGTGAATGACTGAATTACATATTAACACGTGATGCTAGTTACATATGTGCTAGGACTTTTACTCGCGACGTCCCGCCTTAACTAGTATAGTACTATAGTACCCGACGGGGTCTAGTTAAGATGAATAGCAATCGCAATCGCAGCTCGAGTGACTTAGCTGGTAGTATCTGTCTTGTATATATGTTGGGTATCCCGTTTATGTATGTGGTAATTCGCAGCACATTTATTCTACTATGCTACTTCATCAAAACTTGTATACTCGCCAATACTTTTGTATTGACGTTGTTTTAACGTATGTTGCAGGTTTAGCCGCAGTCTACATCAAATCAAGCTAGGAAGTCTAGAAACTCACCTAAAATCTAGGTTGTCGGATTTGTATTGTTCGAGAGGACAAGAAATCTGTGATAACTTATGTGATTGTATTGTTTGTTAGTATGTGATAACAAATGTAATAAATATTGTCGCTTTTAGTTGTTATGGATTCTCTTGAGCAATCTGATTCGCCTAGTGCCACGCTCTGATGATTCTGCCATCGGTTGGGGTGTGACAAGACATTCATTGTGTAGGTGGCACATACAGCAAAACATCCTCAAACATTGCAGGCCAAGCTTTAAAACTGAAGAAAGCTGGCAAAGGTTTCTTAACAAGTGGGGCAAGCTAATTAACTCAACGACCGATCTTGACTACAACTACTGGTACGAGCGAATACGATCAAAATTGCCAAGCAAAAAAAGCGATGGTAAGTTTTATATTATTTTTGTTTAATAATCGTACTTATTTGACTTGTCTTAAGTGCACTTGACTTTGATTACAGAGATTATGGACTATTTGCATTCAAACTGGTTACAACCATATAGACCGGTTTGTTTCGTTCTGGAGCGACCAACATCTGAACTTCGGTCAACGTACAACGAACAGGGCAGAGGGTCAACATGCCCTTTTGAAGAATTACCTAGGTGACTCTAATTACACGTTGGATAAAGTGGTACCACTTATTGATAAGCTCATAAGAAACCAGATGACAGAAATCAAAAGCAACATTGAAGCAAGCAGGAGCCGAACATTGGGTCCACGTAACAACCCAATATTTCATCTCCTACGAATGAAGGTTTCACATGCCTGCCTAGACTTTATATCTGCCGAAGTAAATGAAATAGAAACCATAAAGTTATCTAACGGTACATGCGCGTGCCGTTTGCATACAAGCTGTGGGTTGCCGTGCGTGTGTCGGTTGGAACCATATACAACGAATGGTAATACATTATTCGACCAACCACTTTTGATAATCATAGCATTTCATCACGCAAAATCTTATTCACATTTTATTTTGTTTGTTGGTATGTTTCTTAGGTCAAATGATCCCGTTGGAGTTGATAGACCCTTTTTGGAAAAAGTTAAATTTGGACTCCATACTGAAACCGAGCGAGGATGACTGTTTCGACTTAGACGACGAACTTATGCTTCTCAAACAACATTTAATGGCCCAGTCGAGAGAAGTCAAGAAAAACCTGGTTCAAAAGATGAAGGATTTGGTACAACTCAATAAGACGAAGCTCAAACAGCCAGTTGTGCAAAAAAACACACGGGGTCGTCCAAGTTTAAAAGCTCAGCAACAAAGGAAGGATAATTTTTTTACGGAGCCTTCAAGGCACAACTTTTTTACATCGACAGACGCGTATAGTGATTCACCCGTTGGGTTTGGCACACAAGAGTCATTCAACGAACCTACCAGGCACAGCTCGTTTGTCGAGTCACAAAGTTATTGTGCTGAAACACCTATGTTCTTCGGTGAGATTGTGAAAGGCGCTAGGAATTTGAAAACGAAAAAGAAGGTCACAAAATCAACGAAAGAGCCACCACACTTACCTTTGCTACCTGCCGCACAAGTTAATATGTTCATGCACTTCAAACAGTTCATCCCACCTTGCTTCTATCCATACCACAGTCACATAGACAATGTGCTGGGTGATGGTAATTGTAGGTTTCGATCTATAGCGGTTGGCTAATCGTTTCATGAGGGGCGGTGGCCGTCAATACGACAGGAGCTTGTGGCTGAGTGCAACCGGTATTACGAACTATGGAAAATGATAAATGAACCTGAGTTTCAAGATGTTCTGCAATCATTAGATTGGTCTGGTATAGGCACAACACCTCGCGATAAGTGGCTACAAATGCCTTTCACGGGGCTTATGATAGCAAACCGGTGGAATGTCATTTGTCTGTTATTAAATGACAGTGGTTGTGTTTCATTTTTTCCCATGTTCAGAACAGCCGAAGATAGTATTCCGCATCAAACGGTCATGCTTGTACATGTAAACACTAACCATTTTATTCACGTCAGATTAGAAGGGGAATATCCAATGCCAACCCCATCAGGATTCTGGCGACAATCGACACGGAATACGCCAGCAGAAAGTTGGTATTACTATTATCAGGAACGTATTGGCCAATACAATAAGATCGTTGATGAATACAAGACCACGGAATACGTGGATTTATGTTGCATGTGAATTTAAAATGTTATTTCATGTTTTGACAATTTGTAATGATGAACATACAAGTTATATAAATGTTTTGGCAACATGTTGAAATTGAACTTGAAAAAATGTTTAAAATGTTATTTCATGTTTTGACAATTTGTAATGATGAACCTACACGTTATTTAAATGTTTTGGCAACTTGTTGAAATTGAACTTGAAAAAATGTTTAAAATGTTATTTCAAGTTTTGACAATTTGTAATGATCAACATACACGTTATATAAATGTTTTGGCAAATTGTTGAAATTGAACTTGAAAAAATGTTTAAAACGAATCAACGTTAACACATACCGACTGTATCTTCGTCACTTCCGCATATAGTAATTTAAGAAAAAATGAAAAATACTCAATTGTATATTGGTCGTATACCGGTATACGCCTCGTATACATGACGAAAACAGGGATCGTATATGGAGTATACGACTGAATTAAAAATTAATAAATGATTGTATACGGGCCGTATACATTTATACGGCCCGTATACATAAAAAAAAGGTCGTATAACATTTTATACGACCTCATTTCCACCATACGGCCTCAACATTCTCTAAAAATTCTCTCGGTTTTCTCTTGGATCGTGTAACAACCCTCGGTAAAACCAACACCCTCATAATATTTCTGACACCCTATTATATCTTAAATTTTCCCAATATGTCTTATATTATACCCCGTATGTGAAAACCAAGACCAAAATACATTATAGTTTATAAAAATAAAATAAAAATATGAAATTAGAGCTGAGGCGGGCCGCGTAAGACCTCACCTCAAGCTCATGCGGGCCGCGACAGATCATGAAACGAGGAAGCATCCGGTGATGACACGTGTCATCATCGTGGCGGACCTACGTATCGAATCAGCTAAGCTATATGTTGACCGCATGTTGACGCGGGCCGCGTAAGGCTTAGCCTTACCTTACGCGGGCCGCCTAGAAACCAGAATCCGACCATATAAATAGATGGCATCGGATTACAATTTCCGTCGCTCATTTCTTTCTTTCAATCTCGAATTTCTGTAGTAGAGACATAATACTTGGATATTATACCCCCTAATTAGCGAGGTTCTGCTCCATTGTAAGTATTATAACCCCAGTTTCATAATAATTACGCTGCCCGATTGATTTAGGGTTCCGTAACAACTGTCGTGGTTCTGCCCGACGTAGTTGTTGGAATGCCATCTCGGGGAAGGTATCATTAATATTTTCAAAAGGGTTATGGTACTAACCAATGTACGTTGTATAAATTATAGATTATACCCAGGAAACCCTTACGAAAAGCTTAAGACAGCAATGTGAGTTTATCCTCCTTTTGTTAATGTTTTTGGAATAATTACAAAACCTTAATTGTTTTACAATGTGATTAAGCGGTGATTGAGTCTTTGTAGTTCTTCAATTACTGTCGGTATTATGGGGTTTTGTATACAAAATTTACTACGAGTAGTAGTAAGTCTGAATGACAGTGCATTACCATTGGACGACGAGTTAGCCAATGGGTAATTTGACCATAGCCATAGATCCGGTCGAGTGGCAAATACTGAATGAGTAATTGTGTAGAAATAAACAATGTGATCGCTCTCAATACTGTTTTAATTGATAAAATGTTTCTTGATTAAACTGGGATTCACTCACCAGTATTTCCGACTGACAAATGTTTTTAAAACGCGTTACAGGTAACACAATGTGAACAACCAATTAATGGAAGCCAGCTGTAGAGCACTGAAGGCTTGGGGAAAATGTGGCTATAAAAGTTACCTAATAAACGATGTTTTAAATTCAATGAAATAGGGTTTGTCCCTATAAATGTATTGTAACAAGAAACTTGGGTTTTACCCATGTGATTATAAATAGTAAATGAGGTGGTTTTACTCTGATAAACATTTCCTAACTACGGTCCTGATGTAAATTCCGCTGCGAGATTAAAATAACACTGATACCACCACAACTGAGATCGCGTCCGCCTGTTCCCGGGAATAAGGGATCGGGGGTTGCGACAGAAGGTGGTATCAGAGCCTAGCCACTGGTCTGAGCCAAAGAAGTATTCTGCTGACACTTAAATTATAAATTTTGTGTTAGGAAATAAATTATGGAAATACATGCATAACTGTATTTATTTGTTATGTGTTATTTGACTATCTGTTAGTTTACAGTATGAGTGATCAAGGACCATCAGACGTGAATCGTCAGTCATCTGATTCACCTAGGAGTGAGGGTACATCATCACAGCCTGCCCTTTCAGGGTATACTGCTGATCAGGAGGATGGAATATTTTCTTTTAGAGCTAAATCTGAAGAGTCATTTACTAATAAGAAACGAGGATGGTTCAGTAAAGAAGCTTTTGCTCGTAGGAAGAGAATGCGAAAGTTGCAACAGCAAAGAGTTCTAGCAGCTGCTAAGCGTAGAACTGATGCCCATACACAGGATATGCTTAATAGAAGCCTAGCTAATTTCCATATCTTAGCTACAACTGCTGCTGACACAAGTTTGGAAAAACTAGTAGCCCCACAACCACAAAACCTAGAGCAACCCATGGAAATAGAAAACCTGGAAAATCAAGTGGAGATGCATGACTTTAACCCAGAAGAAATCCCTAGGGTACCTGCGCCAAACCCTCTAGATCCAAATTACGACCCCTGGTGGGACGATAATAGGGATTTTGTGCAACGTTACCCTATCCAGGAATATCCACCCATACAAAACATAGAAGCCTACTCAGGTATGGACCCTTTAGATCCCTATTACCAAGATGAATATATTAGGGAAATTTTAGAGGATCCTTACCGATTTCAGGAACTGTCACCCCCATATCAGGAACCCGCACCCCAGATTCCAAACCAGTCCTAGAACCTGCACCCCCAATGAGTGCAGAAAACGTCCAAGGACTTAGGACTTTTGGGGAGGAAATTTTAGAAAGCAGTGAGAGAATGCGTCAGGTGGGAGAGCGTCTCGTATGGAAATATGATGAGCGCAATATGGATTTTTGGATAAATCCATATCCATGAATGTGAATGGAGGAAATGGTAGTAGTAATAATATTATAATAAAATAAAAATAAAATAAAATATGTGTGTACGGATGCACATTACTATTTTATTTCTGTTGGTATTGTAATCTTTATTTCTATACTAGTGTGTAATAGACGCATAGTATATGAAAATAGAGTACAAGTCGCAATGATCGACGATTTTGGTTAAATTGCGTGTCATGTGATTAACTATATTACCTATTATTTGTGATATTAATATGGGGTAAATGTTTAAAATTCAGATGGCCGATGAAGGAAATCAAGGAAATCTGAATAATGATAACCAGAGTAACATTAACGTGGTTAATGAGAATCCAAGCATCAATAACATGTTGATCAGTTCTGTTTAAACATAATGGAAAACATGTAATAACATACCTTTGATTGCATCAGTAGAGAATCCAGTCAGAGACGCAGCCACGGAGTTCGACATAGTTGTCAGTGTGATCTGGTTCCTCTTAGGGTGTAAGGTGATGATGGTGATGAAACCGAAATTAGGGAGGTTTCGGTTAGGGAGAGAGAGGGACGAAAATTGATGTTATGTTGTTAGGTTGTGTGTCTAACCTTTTACCTCTCTAATAATCTCCTTATATATACACCCAAGAGGAAACCTAATTAGTTAATAAGGGTAATATGGTCCATCAACAATTACCAACTAATTATTAATAGGTTATTAATATATTTTGATCTATATTATATAAATGATAATGATGGCTACTAGATTAAATATAAATAAATAAATATTTAATCTTACATTCTCCCACTTAGCCGAATAATCATTTATCATGAGTATTAGATAAGTCCGATCAGAAGTTAATACTCATTTTAGCCTTAAACAAGTACTATAGCAGAGAAATACAGCCGTTGAATCATTATGCGACTCAGGACCCCCATTAGTCATACTATAGCCTTAATTTAAAACCTAACAGTTATGATCAAAATATGTAAGCCCTTTAACGTTTGATTTGTATTTATAGTTGTCTATATGTCATTACACCGGCAGAACATATGTAAGAGACATACAAATTCAAACTGATGAGGAAAATTAATTAATAGTTATTCATTCATAGTACGATATGCAGTTGTACATGGTCATCAATTAAAACCCGTCTCTTTTATGTGCACTCTTAATAAGACTTATGGGTAATAGACCTTTAGTTATAGGATCCTTAAGCATATCACGAATGTATTCGATACAAATATTTAGTTTCCTCAATTCGCTCATAAACGAATAATTAATTGCGTATCGAAATTTAATGCAGCACCTCTCGAACTGTTACTGTTCAAGGAGACATGGTAGCTGACTTTATCACAATAAGTCTTCAATATATTAATTATATGGAGTTAATAAAGTCATGAGTCTACTGATAAATTTCCAACAACATTTAGTGACTATATTATGTCGTTATAACTTAGGTTGTTGATATCAGTCCATTATGACTCCTCCATAAGATAGGTTTTGTCTGCTGACATAAAGATATACCCAAAATTACATTTTATCATCTTTGAATATTACAAAGTTAGAGTAATAAACCGGTTTGAGTTCTCACTTCTTCTTTAAATTATAGCCTCTCGTTTATTTTAAAGATATTGTAATACTCTATTAAATGCTTCACATTAATCTAGACATATCTAGTGTGTTGCAATGTGAGTAATATCTAAACGAGTATAGACTTAAACTTACATAAGGCTTCTAATTAATGAAGCGTAAGAAATAATCTCATTTATCCTATTATCCTCTAAAGGAGAGCAGTATTGTTTGTTACATATGTAAGGACCAATTTAATGTTAAACTTATGGAACGGAAGTAATGTTCCATTTGGTCTATCTCAACATGTTATGATATCTATTATGTAAGAGATATCTCTGAGATCTATTATATCAAAGTTTGTGTTAACAATGCTTTGACTTATGTAACATCTACTTGTCAAAAAAATATCATCTATATAGACAAGTTTATCTTAGTTGCTCCCACTCATCTTGAGGTAGGTACATTATTCCACTTGGTTGTTGATGAAAATAATTGCGTTAAGATTTCATCACATTATGGTGTTTGCATTAACCCATACATGGATATTATTGGCTTATAGACAAACTGTTCTTTAACCTTAAGTTTAGAACTTTCAGGTTGTTTTTATGAACATGTAAATATGTCAGCCATTTGTTAGGGAAAATTGTTTTGATGTTCATCTAATGTAGCTCAAAACTATTATAAGCTACTAGAACAGTGATGATCCTAAAAGAAATCTTTTGTTAGATATGTAATAAAGATTCTTTAATAATTTATCTCTTCCTGAGTACAACCTTTGACAAATCAATCATGCTTCTTTGTGTCTTAACGTTTATATCAGGATTTGGTTTAGTTATGAACACTCTTAGGTTATTCAATCAAATCCCAAACGTTATACGAACACATAAAATCAGTTTTACTAGAAAACTGTTTTATTCCATTCAGAAGATTAATTGACACTAATGGCTTAATTAGAAGAGATAGGATCAGTAAACTTTTCCAAAATCCATTTCAACTTCAGTTAGGGAGGTTATGTAATCATCAAAGTTAGTAGGTTTTTAAACCTAGATGACCTCCTGAGTTGATTATTGGGTTTGTTAGAAGTTTCAGTTTTATGGATTAGCTCTTGATTATGTTGCTATCATTTTCAGGATTCTAAGTTTGTAAGAGTTGGTGCAGTATGGTGTACAAGAGGTGTAATTGGAGTTAAATTTAGAGTGAAAAATTAATGACACTCTTCCCCCCGCCTCTTGTATTCCTTACAAGTCATTATAAGGACTTTGACTACTCCCACTGACCTTAGAAAACTTTAGGAAGTCAGCATGCTTAGGGTCAATATTTAACGACCAAACAAATTCTAATAGAGAAAACATATAATAGAGAAAACATATTAGTGACATTAGTCATTGTAGTTTCTCTTGTTGAGGATTATGTTAGTTTAGATAAGAAATCTAAGTGTGCCCACAATTAAGCAACAATGAAACTTTTGTAAAAGTAGCTTTAGATTTTAAGGAGACAAGTTATGATAGAACAGTGTTAAGATGGAGCAGTGTCTTGTTCAAGAGGTGTAAATTGAAGTAATGTAAAGTTTTCACTCCCCCACCTCTTGCAACTATTGCAAGTTATTATTAAGACACTTAATGCTCCCACTGATCTTTAATATCTCTAGAATGCTACAAGAGAAGTTTCAATGAGCTACGTGATGTGGGAACTTATCACATATACGTTAGACTTTATTTGATTTCTTTAATGTCCAAATATCATAAGAAACTTAGGGACATATTTAATAGAAATCTTATTAAGTACATACATGAATAGATTTCTTATAAGACCGTGGGCCATATATGACAAAATTTAGGTACAAGTAGATAGTCTTTAAATAAATAAATTATGTCTGAATATTCCATTTTGGAATAAGTTCCACAAATGTCAATGAATGACTTATGATGGACCCATACTTATTCCTTAAGCCAAGTAATATTTAGGGCTATAACGTCATGATTTAAAATCACTTAAAATGAGATTAGATAAGAAATCATCCTCATTAACCATGTCATGATTTCTCATGAATTTTGGTTATAATGGATGAAATTTGTAAGGCTCATTTTCCTTTTGTCAAAATTTTCATTTGCATGATGACAAAATTGTGAAAGTGTAAGGTATCATCTAGTTTTATCTTAATAATGTTTCAATCCAGATATTTTGAACAAATAAGATGAGAGTTTAAGATAAGTGTGACTTTATGTTGACTATGCAAACCTCACAACCTTCATAACATTGCTTAATTATGATACTATATTCCGATTAAAACTCAGAATATATGTATGGTATCGAAAAACGTTGTTAGAAGACTCCTTATTATTGTTCTTATAGCCTTAACATTTAATTTTGTCACTAACTCTCATGTTAGTTATTTGTTAACTTCTGGTAAGGAAACGTTTAAAAACTAGAGTCAACTAATCATGTGTTAATAGGAATATTATAATTGGTAGACTTAAATATCTTTAATAAGTGACTATCTAATTAATTCATCCAACTGTTCTTTAGAATAATGGATAGTCTCGTTGCTTATGTCTAGTCTAATGACATAATGATGCAGTGAGATTTTCCCTTGAAGAACCTTAGAGGTGGAATTAACAGTTGTAATTTGTCTATGGACCTTAGAACAATCCTCTTTTAAGATTTTAAGTGGTTGTAAGGTGAGTAACAACTTATTTTTCCAGCTTCAAACATTTATTTCTTTGTACATATGTTGCTTATCAACACACTCATTATACTTTGGTATTTTTGAGTGTTATAGTTGATTTATAAGGCATCAAATTGTACAAGTGAAAATCTTAATATGTAATGTACTGGAAAATGTACTTATTTCCATGTGTAAGCCCTTAACTTTATGGGTCATGGTATTGTACATTATTATGTATTCACATATACCACTTAACTTTATAGTTTAGAATTTTAAAATAAGGCATGCATCTTAGGAGTTCTAGTGATTATTCCATATATAAGAGATTAGCCTTAGGAAAGACTTAATCTGAAATAACTTTAGTGATAGCATTATGTTAGAGAGTTCTTGATTATCATAAGAGACATCATGTTCGATTTGTCCTAATCATCATGCTCTAATTTTCTTCTTTATAATCTTTATCAGAAGAGAGCAATAGGATTATCGTGTCTTAAGAAATAATCAAGGATTTAGTTTAAGAGCTAATTCTAATAGAAACTTTAAATAAAGCAAACATTTTAGGTTTAGGAATTAGAGTGGATGAGATATATGTAGAAGAAAATTATAGTGAGTAAAATTATAGGTACTAAGAATAAGACAGACGAAATGATCATAAAATTAATTAAGGATCATTAATAAAAGGATCATTATGTGAAGAAATTGTGATATGTCTATTACTAACATCAAAATAATAGACTTAGTAAAATTCTACTTAAACAAAGACAAATCAGCTTTGGCCAGAAGTGTAATCATTTAAGTATGTGTGCAAAGTAATCGTGACAAATCAGCTTTGGCCAGAAATGAGACAATCACTTTAGTTATGCACTTGTCAAGCATGCTAAACATAAATGAATTAAATCAGCTTTGGCCAGAATTAAGACATTTCACGTTTGTAATGCATACTTAACATAGCCTTTTATAATACTTGAACAATAAATAGATGTATTAAATCAGCTTTGGCCAGAATTAATACATCAGAAGCTCATTCAAGTTAAGCTAGTTTGGTTTTGTAAAACATTATTTGATCCTTATTAATTATTTAAGTATAAACAAAACCAAGTATTTAATAGCAAACCACCTGTTAGCGCGGATCGAACTGGGTTGGGTCACATTAAACAGCTTAAATGAGGTCTCGAGTTGGGTCTCGAGTCAGGTCTCGAGTCAGTATGTTTTATGAGATCTTGACTCCATAATGAGATCTCTAGTCGCAAACATGATCTCGAGTGCCTTTAGTCAAAAACGCAGTGATCTCGAGTCGAGACTGTTGTCTCGAGTTGTGAAGTTTTTAAGCCCTTATGATCTCGAGTCGAGACCTTGTAGTCTCGAGTCGAGACCTGATGGTCTCGAGTAAACTTCTGATCTCGAGTTGTAAGTTTCTGATGACCTTTATGATTTCGAGTCGAGACCTTGTGGTCTCTAGTCGAGATCTGATGGTCTCTAGTCGTAGTCTGATGGTCTCGAATCCTCTGTTAACAGCTGCTGATTGTGATAAAACTGAAACTCGAAATTTAAGGGATTTGGGATAGTATTTCCTGTTTTAATGCTGAACTAAACTTATCAAAGATTTCGAAAATAATAACTGATTATCTCTTTAACAGTTTTTTCGAAAATTTTAGTAGATAAAATTTAGATCAAAAACAGTAAAATACCCACTAATCCAAAATTATATTCCAAAACTTATGGAATTTTCGAGATTTCTTAGAACATTATGCATGAACCCTAAAATAAGAACATAATCTGGAAATCCGAAACCTGATTTTAATGGCTTTGTAATGGATTTCGTGACAATAAGTTTAACCTTTTATGATTTCGGGTCAATTTATCAAGTAACAATTTCCGAAAACAGGGATTTCGGTATCAAAGGACCCAAAAACAGTTTTGATTTTAAGGTTTAAAAACTTTCGTTTTCCAGATTTTTGATCCCAGAATAATGGATACAGAACAGAACTGATTTATCAACATATGCTCTGATACCACATGTTGATCAGTTCTGTTTAAACATAATGGAAAACATGTAATAACATACCTTTGATTGCATCAGTAGAGAATCCAGTCAGAGACGCAGCCACGGAGTTCGACATAGTTGTCAGTGTGATCTGGTTCCTCCTTAGGGTGTAAGGTGATGATGGTGATGAAACCGAAATTAGGGAGGTTTCGGTTAGGGAGAGAGAGGGACGAAAATTGATGTTATGTTGTTAGGTTGTGTGTCTAACCTTTTACCTCTCTAATAATCTCCTTATATATACACCCAAGAGGAAACCTAATTAGTTAATAAGGGTAATATGGTCCATCAACAATTACCAACTAATTATTAATAGGTTATTAATATATTTTGATCTATATTATATAAATGATAATGATGGCTACTAGATTAAATATAAATAAATAAATATTTAATCTTACATAACAATAACAATCAAGTGGATAATAGTGCTATCCAACACATAGTAGCACAGGGAATTATAGATGCAATGCCATTTATTCTTCAAACTGTTAAGGATGCTGATAATAAAAGTAAGCATAGCAGTAAGCGACCAAGTGAACCAGAAAACAGCGTGAACAATGGACCTGTACTTCAAATGCCCATTCCCAAAAGAAGAAGAACCGTGCCTTACGGTTGTTCTTATAAAGAATTTTGGTCTTGTAAACCAAAATATTATAACAACCCTCGGTAAAACCAACACCCTCATAATATTTCTGACACCCTATTATATCTTAAATTTTCCCAATATGTCTTATATTATACCCCGTATGTGAAAACCAAGCCCAAAATACATTATAGTTTATAAAAATAAAATAAAAATATGAAATTAGAGCTGAGGCGGGCCGCGTAAGACCTCACCTCAAGCTCATGCGGGCCGCGACAGATCATGAAACGAGGAAGCATCCGGTGATGACACGTGTCATCATCGTGGCGGACCTACGTATCGAATCAGCTAAGCTATATGTTGACCGCGTGTTGACGCGGGCCGCGTAAGGCTTAGCCTTACCTTACGCGGGCCGCCTAGAAACCAGAATCAGACCATATAAATAGATGGCATCGGATTACAATTTCCGTCGCTCATTTCTTTCTTTCAATCTCGAATTTCTGTAGTAGAGACATAATACTTGGATATTATACCCCCTAATTAGCGAGGTTCTGCTCCATTGTAAGTATTATAACCCCAGTTTCATAATAATTACGCTGCCCGATTGATTTAGGGTTCCGTAACAACTGTCGTGGTTCTGCCCGACGTAGTTGTTGGAATGCCGTCTCGGGGAAGGTATCATTAATATTTTCAAAAGGGTTATGGTACTAACCAATGTACGTTTGTATAAATTATAGATTATACCTAGGAAACCCTTATGAAAAGCCTAAGACAGCAATGTGAGTTTATCCTCTTTTTGTTAATGTTTTTGGAATAATTTACAAAACCTTAATTGTTTTACAATGTGATTAAGCGGTGATTGAGTCTTTGTAGTTCTTCAATTACTGCCGGTATTATGGGGTTTTGTATACAAAATTTACTACGAGTAGTAGTAAGTCTGAATGACAGTGCATTACAATTGGACGACGAGTTAGCCAATGGGTAATTTGACCATAGCCATAGATCCGGTCGAGTGGCAAATACTGAATGAGTAATTGTGTAGAAATAAACAATGTGATCGCTCTCAGTAATGTTTTAATTGATAAAATGTTTCTTGATTAAACTGGGATTCACTCACCAGTATTTCCGACTGACAAATGTTTTTAAAACGCGTTACAGGTAACACAATGTGAACAGCCAATTAATGGAAGCCAGCTGTAGAGCACTGAAGGCTTGGGGAAAATGTGGCTATAAAAGTTACCTAATAAACGATGTTTTAAATTCAATGAAATAGGGTTTGTCTCTATAAATGTATTGTAACAAGAAACTTGGGTTTTACCCATGTGATTATAAATAGTAAATGAGGTGGTTTTACTCTGATAAACATTTCCTAACTACGGTCCTGATGTAAATTCCACTGCGAGATTAAAATAACACTGATACCACCACAACTGAGATCGCGTCCGCTTGTTCCCGGGAATAAGGGATCGGGGGTTGCGACAGATCGTTCTTGGATAGCGTTCTTCGGCGTTTGTGACGTTTCCTTATCGTTCTTCCTATACGGTACGTTTTCGTATAGTATACTTCAAATTCCAAAACATGTTAGATTATGGTCTTGTATAGTAAAGGATCGAATAGCGTACATAGGCATAACGATTAAGTCTGTATGATTGAATTTGAAAAAAAATTGAAACTGAAAATTGTAACTGAATATTTGTAAGACCCTAACACATTTTGATCGAAAAGTCGCAGCGGAAATACGTGCCATAAAATTTCTTTCTTAAAACGTTCCTTTATACTTGAAAATCATTTAAAAATATCTTTATGTAAGGAACTACATTGTTTATCTTTCATTAACGTGTCGATAATAACATACTAATACAGATTACATGACCACCCACTCCGTGCATAATCACCAATCTAACTTTTAAGACATACCTTGCGATCCCCTTGTGAAGGTGATCATTAATCCATGCTCGGTTATGAATTTAAGCTTCATTTAACCTTTCAATTTGATGATTTCTTGATTAGGGTTCTTGAGCTCTCATGGAGCTCCTGGCTCCTTCCAGAACACACATACGTGTGTGTGTTTGGGTGTGTATTTCATAAATAAATTCAACTTTCATTTTACCCCACTTTAGCCCCTCAAGTTTGCCACTAAATTATACTTAGCACAACTTTCATCCTTTAATTGTTTCTACTATATTCTTAACTAGGTTAAATAGCCTAGTTATATATTTCTTGATGTACCATATCAGAACATTTGCCGAATATAAACATTCGGGTTTTGGGGTGTTACAAGTCTACCCCCCTTAAATAAGGTTTCGTCCCCGAAACCTTTCTCATTTCCTCTTACACACACATATCTATGTCTGACTTCATAGTTGCATCATAATTATAAGTAACCATCCGATCTCATTTCATAATTATTCATACAATTGACTTCTTCTTAACTAGTCTATACTTTCCATGGCATACTTTCACATAACATTTTCATTTCCTCTACCCGTTAGTAACTGGTCAATATACATATTTATTTAAACTTATAATAATGCTTACATTCATATGATCCGTTTATAACAGATTTAATACTTTCACCTCATCCTTTAAGATTCCATTCTATAGACACATTGTATAACATTTAACTCTTGTTTTGTTATCACAACAAAACTACTATTTCATAGTCACACCTATGTGCTTAACTCCATAGTTAACATCATTCTACATTTCTATAGTTATTTGTACCATACATACCCTTACGTTACCCTCAACTTGCCTCATTCATTCTACATTACTATTCCTCTCATTTCATGCATTACTTAATTTGCATAAGCATACGTGTCGTGCAAATTCATTATACGAGAGTTTAACCAATACTCGAAATTTTCACTCAAAACCTTTGAGTTTCACTTCTTAATGACATAGTTTTCTTCTTACGTCGACTATTAGAAATCAAACGTTCCATACTATACCATACCCATTCCATCATTCATTTCGTAGGTTGTTTTCAATCTACCAATTCATGCTTATCCAACATGAGTTAAACCTTTTTACTTACCTCATCTCATATCATCAATCGACGATCCGTAACCCAGATCGATCCGCATTCTTCACGAGTACTAGCCGTACCAAGCTAGATTTCATTCATCCGTGTAATGTGCCTTCGCTCATACACAACCTCCTACCAATTCAATTGCTTTCATCACTCCAAGGGTTCTAGCATTATCATCAACAAATTTAGCAGTTAGCACTTTTCATTCAAACATTCATTCTACAATTTCTTACGTACACGCTATAACGTGTCACACATTTCATTTCTCACATGCAATTCTTTCATTCTAGTTACTTATTTCGTCTACCTTCGTAGTTTGACCTTTCAAGGCCAAACTAACGTTTCTTAACTATCGTATATGTATTGAGGTACACGCTCGTACCTCTTTCCATTCATGCTTACTTGTAAAGACATTCATTACATCCTTTCGGCATTTTAATAAAACTTACCCATTTCGTTCATACTTAAATAATTGTCCTGGTTGTAGCCCGTTATTCATTATGACTCCTAAGAGTCGATTACTAACACATCTTACACAAAACATGTTCAAAACTTCTTTCTTTCGTCAAAATTTGGGTTTGCGTGCCAAACATTATGCTCACCTATGAGTAATAAACTTAACAAATCAAAACATTAAATATATCGGGTTTAAATGGCTATTACCATTTGACCCACATGACTCATTCGTCTATTTAACCATTCTTGCATACAAACATATTTGTATATATATATTTATACATTTATTCACATATATATAAGTTTAAGACATAACTTGGATAATATTCGTTTTTTAAAGAATATTTACTTGCTTAATCTGTAATTACTTACACATTCGAATCTTTTCATTCTTATCATTTAATATGTTTCGAACTCGTCGCGCGATTTCTAACATATCATTCATGCTTTCATTCCTTTCATGCTTCGAATCCGTCTCGCGGATTCTATCATATCATTCATACTTTCATTCCTTACATGTTTCAAATCCGTCTCGCGGATTCTAACATATCATTCATACTTTCATTCTTTACATGTTTCGAATCCGTCTCGCGGATTCTAACATATCATTCATACTTTCATTCTTGAAAGTCTTACATTTCTCCCCTCACGTCCACCTATTACCTAATTCTAACGGACATACCTGTAACAATTATCACGGTCTCACGAACGTCATGCGCTTCTTGTGTACTTGCCAGGTACACAATCCACATACTAGTTTCGTGTCTTCGTGTAATCGCCACCTTATGTCTGAAGAATTAAGTTTCGGCACGTGTAACATTTTTCAAAACTTCATTACCATTCCATTATTATATTTCATTTAAAATTTTCTTTCACTCACTAGATTATACCATTACATACACCCACATGTTAAATTTACGTACCTGGGGTAAATTTGTCTTATTACATGCCTTGATGCCGGTCCTACACCGCATTCACGGATCATCCTTTCCCAGCAATCATGCTTACCTTACACATAACATACTGTTAGTTTTCTTCAAATACATACCTAAGCACATACTTACCTTTACTTCCACCCTTAGATCTTGACCCAGTCTCGGATTATACGGGTTTCTTGTCACAAGAGCACACAGGTTTGAGTTCAAGTATTTATCTCCTCATACTTGATTTCCCTCAAGCCATGGCTCTGATACCAACTTGTTAAGTAAAGAAATCTTGATAAATTTTGACAACTTTTTAACAACATAACATTTTCATAAACAACCTTTCGAAACAACCTTTTTATTTCCATAAACAACCTTTCGACAACATAAACCTTTCATAAACAACTTTTTAACAACATAACATTTTCATAAACAACCTTTCATAAACAACTTTTCGACAACATAATCCTTTCATAAACAACTTTTCAACAATATAACATTTTCATAAACAACCCTTCGCCCCAAAAGTAGACATGTCTAACTTATTTTAACCCAAGACTTTCATGAACATTATAACTATAAAAGTTTTTCATCATCGGAGTTTCGTACTTGGGGTTTATGCACCCGATACCCGGTATGCGCTAAACTCATTCATCTCATTCAATTATATGTAATTGAACTTTGTAGTACAATTTCAATACGTGAAATTGTTTATCCACTTAATCATAACTCACAACCGAGTCCTTTGACTATTAACCCGCATCTCCAATTCTCAGTTAGCGTACCTATACACAATTCTACCCATTACCAGATTATAATACCGTAAGCATTACTTATGCAACCATTTCGTATAACAATAAGACCTCATTTTGACCCGTTCGGTCTACTAGCGAAAATCATCGATTTCGTACAACCAAACCATATTTGACTTCGATTATCATGCTTAAATTAAATAACTAGTACATAACTTTACTTAAACAAATTAAGAAGTGATTCCGGAAATCACTTACCTTATGCATCCGTGTTCGTATCCGCTTCCTTGCCTCCTCTTAACCCGTTAGCCTTTCGTGCTTGAGTCCATCTCGACATGATCCCTATACTTTCATGTCATCGAAATCACGTTCTTGTTAGCATACACAATTGTACATGTTAACGATCATATCAAATTCATATTCCACATTTGACTTTCATTAGTCAATTCATTCACTAACATGCATAGCTCAATTCACTGAAAATAGGCTATTTTGGGACGTCCGTTTACTATACTTACGAGCTTGTAAAAATTACAATCTTTTTATGTGACGTGCCCCTCGGAGGAGTTATCCTTGTGTTAAATTTTTAGAGTCTAACTCTCTACCAAAAATTTATAAAAAAAATCATTTACTAAGCAGCAATCAGATTCGTCACTTTCTGACTGCAGCCCACGAAAAAATTCATTTAAAAATCCTCGATAATCCGATTGACATAATTCCAGTTGGAGATTTGCATAACCTCCTGAAGATATCTACAGTAAAAATTTGAGATCAAAACCCAATTCCTAAATTGAGTTATAACATTCGTAATGGGTAGCAAATTCTGCCAGAAAACGCAACCTGAACCTTCGATACGGAAAAATTAATAAAACGTTCATTTTTCGTCGAAAAAATGCAATTCCAGTTGGGTTTGAAAGTTTTTTCCTGAAATTTCATCACAAGCTCAACAAACATCAGTTTCTTACAAGATTTGGCCCGGTTACAGCCGATTAAATTCGGCTGTAACTATATTCAAGTGTATACGGTCGTATACAATTTATACGATCGTATAAGGATAGAATATTCAAAGTGTATACGGTCGTATACAATTTATACGATCATATAACTGTTGAATATTCAAACTCTATACGATCGTATACACTGTATACGCTCGTATAATGTTTGAATGTTCAAACTATATACGAACGTATACAATATATACGGTCGTATACAAATTGAATATTCAAGCTGTATACGATCGTAAACATTGTATACGACCGTATAAACTTATATTTTATTCCCAATTTGTTATATTTTTAGCGTATCCGGGACGTATAATACGTGCGTATAGGAAACATATATCTGAGGTATACGTAGCGTATACGTGCGTATAATACTTGCGCGTACGATACGTATACTTCATGTTTACGGATCGTGTACGAGATGTATAACACGTGAGTATACGAAACCTATACTTGATGTATTCAGAGCATATATGAGATGTACAATACGTTCGTATACAAGAACAGTAGTCGTATAATACGTTAACGCTAATCGTATAGTGATTGCTAAGTTGTAATTGTTATTTTTACAGACGATATGGCTGAGTCATCAGCAGCTGCTGCGGCCCGTAGAGGTCGAGGTCAGGGTCAGGGTCGGGGACGTGGATGTGGACGCGGACGGGGACGGGGACGTGGACAGGAGGAGGAGATTGTGCTCGATTCTACTGAGACGGGGCAGTTTATTTGCGTAATCCCTCGAGGTACGACTGCCTATAGGGTTTTGGTCAGATTACGAGAGATGGAGCTGGATGCGCCTCGGACCATTGATATTCAGTTTTTGACCGATATTGGATTGATCGGTCGGGTCCGGGAGTTCATGCTAGCTAACTCCGCGTGGGACAGCTTATTTGATGCCGCCGCAGAGCTGATGTGTTCAAATATTAACATATAAATTTCATCAAATGAGGCATAAAACTAACCCTTTTTTAGTACTAATGTTGGAAAAAGTGTGCTTTTGTCTTCCTTTTGTATTTTCAGGATTAAATGAGCTCAAATTAACAAAAGAAGCAAAAAGACACCAAAATCTAACATAAATACAAGAAAAGGAGCAAGACATGGCGTGCCCGACCCCACAACAGCATCTTCCCAAGCAAAGCAAAACAAGATATCAGAGGCCTGAACACGCCCCGTGCTCAGCCAGCACGGGGGCGTGCCCAAGTGTCAGCAGAAAAGACAAAGTGGTAGAAGCTTCTATTGCCCACCACGGGGTCGTGCTCCGCGGACACGGGGCCGTGGTCAACTATAAGATTCGCACAATCCAGGCAAATCTTCATAGTACAAAGATTCTTCTGCACACGGGGTCGTGCTCAGCGGACACGGGGGCGTGGTCAACTAATAAGACAAAACTGCATTTAATGAAGAAAGAGAGGATGTGGACACGGGGCCGTGCCCACTGGACACGGGGCCGTGCCCGAGCTTCTGTTCAGCCTATAAATAGGAGTGCTTGGCTCAAGCTCAAACCATCCCTTGGCACACCACCTCTCTCACACTTCACCCACCACCCACCACCACCATAACACCATCATCCACCACCATCATCCATTGTCCATCGTAGAGTGTGTGAGTCGTCACGGGATCCAAGATTGATCGTAAGAGTTCTTGACAATCAAGGCCATGTTTGCCTAAGTCTCTTACATCACTTGGTGAAGACAAAGTGTCTAGTGTAATACTTTTTATTTCTAATCTTTTGCACTTTTTATTTGGTTTCGTATTAATGACTTTAATAACTAGTTGCTTATGTTGAAGGTGATCTTTCTTTATCGTTTGTCCGTGGTGTCTTGAAATTATTTTACTGTCTATATAAAATAAAAGATTTTCACCATTCATATCTCCACGGTCTATATGGAGGTATGTTGGCTACCTGGTCGGGGGTTAAGGGAACGGTTTGGTAAAGGTCTTGCCATTGTTCAGCGTTTAGAGGTCCTGCAATGGACCTGGGTCAAATTTAGTAGGACCTCCTTCAATACTTCACGGTATTGGATGGCGGGGGTCCAAACTCTTTGACCCCCTCATAAGTTAACTATTATTAATACTATAACCCGGCTATTTAGGACTGTATCCCTGCTAACTCAGACTACTTAGTCGAGGGTAACGTCACCTCCAAAAGAGGGGCCTACCATAATATTGCATTAATAACTTAATTCATTATCTTCCAATAATCCACCCTTTTAGGATTGTATCCTTGCTGACTCAAACTACTGGGGTGAGGGTAACGTCACCTTCAAAAGAGGGGCCTACTACAATAACTAAGATAATCTCTTAATTATGTGCAAAAGTGCGGAAATAATCAAAGGTTACACTAGATACGAGTCGGAACCAAGTGATTCATCTTGTCTATCTGTTTTTTCTTTTATTTTTATTTTCAGCATTTTTAGTTAGTTTTTATTTTTCTTAGTTTAAAACCTTTTTCTAAACTTTTTATTTTGATTAGACGTTGAGGATAAACCGGTATTAAAAGCTCTTGTGTCCTTGGACGACCTCGGTATCTTACCAACGCTATACTACGCTCACGATGGGTGCACTTGCCCATATGTGTGTTTAGTGTTAGTAAAATATCGTGTTTTATAAATTTAAAACTTGGCTAAAATAAGTGTTAAAGGGGCTTAAAATATACACCTAATATATATAACACTTCACACGCATCAAGTTTTTGGCGCCGTTGCCGGGGACACAAGGATTTTAAGAAAGTTAGGAATCAGCGGCCTAATCGTTTTTCTTATTTTTCATTTTTTTTTAGGATTTTTTTTAATTTTTCAGCTTCTGCAGAACTCAGCACGGGTCGTGCCCGCTGAACACGCCCCGTGCCCAATCATTGGAACTGGCAATCCTGTTTTAAGTCAGACAGTAAGCTGAACACGGGGTCGTGCCCACTCAACACGCCCCCGTGCCCAAGTTTCAGTTACTGAAAACAGAACCGTAGGATCCCGACGGTTGGTAATTTCTGACACAAACATGAGTGATACTGATACTTTTTTACTTTCGGCACTCTTATGGTACTATGTGGTGTCAATTATGTGTTGGTAACCATAAAGAATTAGAATGTTTTTTTCTAAATTATAAACCCCACTATATAGACCCATCATTTCCTAGTATCCTTAAGAGGGGCGAAAGTAAAAATCATCCCTATCGCTCCCTCGAATGCGCCCAACCGGATATTCTAGGAGAAATGCTTCTCGACGAATTATTTCAACTAGAAGATCTAATTTTTAATTGGTTAGAAGAACTTAGGGGAGACCTCAAAAATCTTCTCCAAGACGATAACCAAGAAGAAAGGTTGGAAACGCATTCAAACAACTTCATTGTTTCCAATGATACTTCTAACTCTAGTGAGGACTTGAGTGATAGTCGTCCCTGTGTCGATTGTGCCATGAAGGACTCCCCATCGACTTCGTTCGATGCATACATAGACCTGAGCGATTCGACATACACCTTCTTTAACGAGAGCCCGGAAAAGGGTTGGACTTGTCCACCTACATATAGCATAGGAATCACCCTCACCGACAACCTCTTGCGTTCTCGTTTTAATCTAGAACAATTAAGGTATCTTAGGCACTTTGGGGTTGTTCCATCCAGTAAGGAACCACCCGATCCGGGAAAATTCCTTAAACATAGACGAACTTCATAAAACAGCCTTCCGACACGGGGTCGTGCCCAGGTCAACACTCCCCCGTGTCCACCAAAATATTCCCTTCTGACTTTTGTCAGAATACGGACAAAATGTGTCAGGATCTTGCCTGCACACGGGGCCGTGTCCAGCCGACACGGGGCCGTGTCCAGCACGCTGTCGTTTTCTATAAATGCAGTCAAGACCCCTGCACATTTGGACCATCTAGGGACAGAGATTTGGAGGGATTTTCTGACTTACCATCCTAGGTATGTTCTAAAAGAAGGTTCTTACAAGCATCTTGTCCTTTCCTCTTTTATCCATTGCCTCCTTCTTCATCTTTCTTGCACCAAGAACTCCATTAAAGCTTGATTTCAAGCTTTGTTGTGATGTTTATTGAATTTTTGTTCAAGGAATCTTGTTGAAAATAAGTTACATAACTTTGTTTTAAGTTATTTCTGCTCAAAAAGCTTCAAAAGATAAGAAAAATAATTTGAAACCCCAAGATTCCTTGTTCTAAAAATCTGCAGAAAGTTGAACACGGGGTCGTGCTCATTGAGCACGGGGCCGTGCCCGTGATACTGTTTCATTAAAACAAACTGTTTTTGGTTTGTTTTCATAGAATGTCGAGCCAAAACAGCGGAACCTCTTCTGCACACTCAAGGAACAGCCGACGGGAAAGAAGGCCATCGATTGAAGCAACTCTCGTAAGATACATAATGGCGCTACGTGAAGCACTTGACGAGATGACTTCAGTAGAGGAGGTCCTCATTGACCGTATAAATTATCTCTCGGTGGGGTTGGAAAACAGTTTCCGGGAAATAAACCTCTTGCACCAGAGGTTAAACATTCTGGTAACACCTCCTATGGAACCAATCCTCCCTCAAGAGGATTGGAACCTCGCACTTGGAATTCAAAATCCTACCGGTTGGGACGACATTCCGGCAGAACCTCCTCTTGAAGAACTCCAAGAAATTCCGGTGGAAGTTACACCTCCTCAACCCGATGCTCATGAGCCCGCTTTTCTTCTCCCTAGGGAGATAGAAGAGTGGCTCGCCGATGTATGAGGAGCCCATACCCGTAGGAAGAAGTTGTCAAGCCACTTTTAACCGAGAGATCTATCTTTTCGGAAATTTTGCTAATAGAATAAATAGTAGGCTAGAAACTTCTTAGATTTCCTGTGTTTCTTTGACCTAACTAGCTAGTATTTTAATTTTTAGGACTATTATGTAATTCTCTCTATGATTAATGAATGATGGTTTTAGTTAAATTGGTGTTATGAATGGTGTTGAAATGAATAAAACACACTTGAGATGGCAAAGGATGCAAGGGAAACTTGAACCAGCACTCCATACAGGAAAACAGAACCGTCCGACAAATTTCTTCATTTACAGTAAGCTCGGCACGGGCCGTGTCCACCCAACACGGCCCCGTGCTGCACAGTCTGCAGGAAAAGACCCAGTTCAGGTAACTGGACACGGGCCGTGTTCACCCAACACGCCCCCGTGTCCAGACTTCTGTTTCTCTTGTTTAATTTTGTTACTGGCACTTGAACACGGGGCCGTGCCCGGATCACACGGGGCCGTGTTCAGCACCCAGTAACACAAAATTTTTGCTTTTCACACCTCTTTACACATTCAATCAACCTAAAAACTTATTTTTGGGACACATTGAGGACAATGTGTAATTTAAGTGTGGGGGGGGATGCTAAAACCTTGAATCTCGCAAGTCCTAAATACAAGCCTTACACAAAACTCTATTGGAACCGCTAATCACCCCAAATTTTTTCAAAATTTTTTTTTTTTTTTTTTACTTGTCTAGGTTTAACTCGGGAAATTCAAGTTCTTAAAAAGGTTATATTTTTACGAATTTACAACCGATAGCGTCGTGATAAAAAGAACCAACATAAGAAAATTATGAAAAGGCATGACAAGCTTAGTTAAAATTTGATTATATATACTTGATCACATAAAAACCCATTCCCACAAAAGTGAGTTTTGAGCCTTTATTGAGCATACACTTACATATCATTTGACTAAATGCTCATTTTCGTTTCTTGTGTGAATAGCCGCTTGGTTCTTACGACTCTAGAACTTGCCATGACGATACATTCCCAATCCTTACCAACTTAAACCCGAGTAAGTAAATGATGGAGGCATTAGGACTAACCTTTTTATTTCTACACCATTATTTTTCTTTTTTTACCACCTACCCAAAATCCCCCTAGTTAGCCCCTTTGAGCCTAAACATTTTCATTTCATAACCCAAACAAAAAAAAAAAAAACCCTTTTTACCCACCAAAACCTTTTTCATTTTTAACCCTTTGTTTTAGTAACAAGTTCGGTTCTTCATGTGACCTTCCAAAAAAAAAAAAATTTTTGTTGATGATGAAGCAAAAAGAAAATAAACAAATAAGTTCATCTGAAAAAAATAACTTTGCTTCATCAAAATAAAAGTTATAGAAAGTCTTACGAAAACCGACACTTGTTACGCTTTTCGCCCTTTTTCTACTAACCACTAACCACCAACCCAACCACCTACCTTTAACCCAAGCCTAACCCTTAACCCACAAAGTCCTCTTGATATTTACAAAGATATATAAGTTAAAAAGGAGGAGGGTTGATTGCTTGGCAAGCCTATGGTAGGAGTAAGTTCCATGCCGCTCTCGAGTGATCCACAAAAATACATTTTCGGCCGAGTGTTGAGTGATCCCCGTGAGGTATGTGAACCTGTATATAAATAGAATTTTACAAAGGCATGTTATGCCCTAATAAGTAATTTATCTTATGAAAAGTTTTTAATAAATCATGACGAATAGGATTGTAAATAAATAAAAATTAAATTAAATAAAGAATCTTGGAAATCCCGACACTCTACGGCAAGCCCAAAACCTTCTTTTCTACCCATTCCATTTGGGAGTGTAAATAGCCACATATTAAAGAGTTTTGCTTGAGGACAAGCAAAGATTCAAGTGTGGGGGTATTTGATGTGTTCAAATATTAACATATAAATTTCATCAAATGAGGCATAAAAGTAACCTTTTTTTAGTACTAATGTTGGAAAAAGTGTGCTTTTGTCTTCCTTTTTTTATTTTCAGGATTAAATGAGCTTAAATTAACAAAAGAAGCAAAAAGACACCAAAATCTAACATAAATACAAGAAAAGGAGCAAGACATGGCGTGCCCGACCCCACAACAGCATCTTCCCAAGCAAAACAAGAGATCGGAGGCCTGAACACGCCCCGTGCTCAGCCAGCACGGGGGCGTGCCCAAGTGTCAGCAGAAAAGACAAAGTGGTAGAAGCTTCTATTGCCCACCACGGGGCCATGCTCAGCGGACACGGGGTCGTGGTCAACTATAAGATTCGCACAATCCAGACAAATCTTCATAGTACAAAGATTCTTCTGCACACGGGGTCGTGCTCAGCGGACACGGGGGCGTGGTCAACTAATAAGACAAAACTGCATTTAATGAAGAAAGAGAGGATGTGGACACGGGGCCGTGCCCACTGGACACGGGGCCGTGCCCGAGCTTCTGTTCAGCCTATAAATAGGAGTGCTTGGCTCAAGCTCAAACCATCCCTTGGCACACCACCTCTCTCACACTTCACCCACCACCCACCACCACCATAACACCATCATCCACCACCATCATCCATTGTCCATCGTAGAGTGTATGAGTCGTCTCGGGATCCAAGATTGATCGTAAGAGTTCTTGACAATCAAGGCCATGTTTGCCTAAGTCTCTTACATCACTTGGTGAAGACAAAGTGTCTAGTGTAATACTTTTTATTTCTAATCTTTTGCACTTTTTATTTGGTTTCGTATTAATGACTTTAATAACTAGTTGCTTATGTTGAAGGTGATCTTTCTTTATCGTTTGTCCGTGGTGTCTTGAAATTATTTTACTGTCTATATAAAATAAAAGATTTTCACCATTCATATCTCCACGGTCTATATGGAGGTATGTTGGCTACCTGGTCGGGGGTTAAGGGAACGGTTTGGTAAAGGTCTTGCCATTGTTCAGCGTTTAGAGGTCCTGCAATGGACCTGGGTCAAATTTAGTAGGACCTCCTTCAATACTTCACGGTATTGGATGGCGGGGGTCCAAACTCTTTGACCCCCTCATAAGTTAACTATTATTAATACTATAACCCGGCTATTTAGGACTGTATCCCTGCTAACTCAGACTACTTAGTCGAGGGTAACGTCACCTCCAAAAGAGGGGCCTACCATAATATTGCATTAATAACTTAATTCATTATCTTCCAATAATCCACCCTTTTAGGATTGTATCCTTGCTGACTCAAACTACTGGGGTGAGGGTAACGTCACCTTCAAAAGAGGGGCCTACTACAATAACTAAGATAATCTCTTAATTATGTGCAAAAGTGCGGAAATAATCAAAGGTTACACTAGATACGAGTCGGAACCAAGTGATTCATCTTGTCTATCTGTTTTTTCTTTTATTTTTATTTTCAGCATTTTTAGTTAGTTTTTATTTTTCTTAGTTTAAAACATTTTTCTAAACTTTTTATTTTGATTAGACGTTGAGGATAAACCGGTATTAAAAGCTCTTGTGTCCTTGGACGACCTCGGTATCTTACCAACGCTATACTACGCTCACGATGGGTGCACTTGCCCATATGTGTGTTTAGTGTTAGTAAAATATCGTGTTTTATAAATTTAAAACTTGGCTAAAATAAGTGTTAAAGGGGCTTAAAATATACACCTAATATATATAACAAAATTATGCAGGCCGTATAAAGTTATATTGCTCGTATATAACCGTATACGGCCCGTATATAGCCATACGACCCGTATACATATAAAAACAAAAAAAACATTCCACCACATTAAATTCTATGCATAAACATTCTATACAGCCCGTATACTAATAGAGATTTGAAAATAAGATTATAAGGGTGTGTAAATAAAGGAACCCATTACAAATGTATAAATAAATTTGTCACCACATGTGCAATACAACTTATCAAAACCTTTAGGTAATGTTTGGTATAGAGGAATAGAAGGCGGAATGGAATGGATCATTCTATTGGAATGAAAAGAAACATGTTTGGTTGTCAAGTGGTAATGGAATGAAGCATTCCACAAGGAATGTAAACCTTCCAAATATAATAATTTTCATTCATTGGTAAGGTGGTGTTTTTTTTTTCATTCATTCAAGGAATGGAAAATTATTATTATTATTATTATTATTGGTTTTAATAACTCACTCACGGGCGACACCACTTCTGACATAGCTGCCGCCGTGACTACCGTTGTCGCCGTCACCCACTCCCCCCCCCCCCCCGCCACCACCACCACCCACCTCCACCCTAGTCGTCACCCACCTCCGCCGCTACCAACCGTCACCCACCATCCACACCTCCGCCGCCGCCGTCACTCGCCACCACCCACCACCCCCGACACCACCGCGCCACAGCTGCCACCCACTCCCGCCTCCGCCGTCAGCCGCCACCCACCTTCACCACCGTCACCCACCACCGTCTCCATCTCCCACCACCATTGTCGTCGCCACCACCTACCTCTGCCCCTGCCACCACCTCCGACCATCGCTACCATTGCCACCTATCACCACCCACCACCACCGACTACCATCACTCATCACCGATTTTATTCCTTCGTCGATTCTTTCTTACCAAACAACACAAAGTAATGATTCATTTCATTCTCACATGGTAACCAAACAAGACATGGAATGGTAATGATCCATTCCATTACATCGTTCATTCCATTACCTCGTACATTCCATTCACCCGTCTATTCCATTACGCCATACCAAACAGACCCTTAGCGTAGTTTTCAATTCAATATTTTCATTAGCTACCCCCTAGGCCCCTTCAAACACACTGAGCCCTTTCTTTAAGTTTATTATTGTTATTATTACCATCATCATTATCATTATTTTGGGCTGGCATATCGTGTTAACCGGACCTATTAAGACCCAAACATGATAAGACACGAACCTGAAACAGATAAACACGAACACGACACGAAATCTTATCGTGTCAGATTTTCCAAACACGAACCTGATAATAAATAGGTTACACGAAACGACCTGTTAAGACACGAAAAAATTTACTAACGTATCATACAACCTGTTAAGACACGAACACGACATGTTAAGACATGAACACAACCTGTAACTACATGTTTGATATTTAGCCATTAACAGGTCTTAACATGTATTTTATAATGGTCTTAAGTCTTAACAGGTCTTAACATGTCATATTGTGTCTGACATGATATGTTAAGACACAAACACGACCTGTTAATACACGAACACGAAATAGGTAAACACGAACACGACACGAAATTAAACAGGTTTTATCGTGTCGACTTGTTATAGACACAAAACTTTTTAAGGTTAAACACGAAACGTGTTAACTTCGTGTAGATTTGTGTCGTGTTATCGTGTTCGTGTCAGAATTGCCGACCCTATCATTATCAATATCAATTTTTTTCTAATCAGTATTTTTCTTCCTGTTATTTACTTCTTATTTTCTTACAACTTTCTTTAACCACTTTTTACACCTATTTTCTATGCTTTAATTTTCTTTTGTAATTACCTTCATCTTCACTTCCATCTTTTTTTTTTTCAATCTTTTTTTTATATACAAAATTTTTCGCCGAATCAAGCAATTATATTATATTATATTACTAGCTTACAACCGCGTGTATTACACGGGTTGAATGACGAAAAATGTAAATTATAAACTTGTATATAATCCTTATTAATGAAATGACTTATTTAGATAAATTAGTAAAACAATAAAACAGTTATATTTTCGTTACTTGTACATGTGATTTGATACTTTATTAGTAATTATTGTTTATATCAAAATAATATATTTCATCTTAACAAATATACATGGTTAGGGTAAAATGAAAACTTCTACGAGTTGTGAGAACTTAGAGAACTCAACCTTACAAAAGGTTTTTTGAATTTTTTACAGAGGGTGTGAATGAGCTGTTAAAGACTCGGGGCGTTAAACTTTTTGATTTTGGATTCAAGTTGTTAAAACCATTAAAACATAAGGACTCAAAAAGTACTTTACTATTAATTAAATTTGAAATTATACGTTTGATCTCTAACTATATTAAATAATATTATACTTATTATATTATTTGATACATTTATATTTGTTATAGATAATTGTTAATTAAATTTGAATTTATACGTTTATCTCTAACTATATTAATTAATATTATATTATATTTTGTGTATAAAAATTAATATGTAATACTATTATTAAAAAGGAGGAGGCACCAGAGAGTGACACGTGTACAAAAAGATTTTCATTTATTAGTATAGGAAGATATTATATTATATTATATTATATTATATTATATTATATTATATTATATTATATTATATTATATTATATTATATTATATTATATTATATTATATTATATTATATTATATTATATTATATTATATTATATTATTGTTATGGGTGAAATTCTGAGCCCATATCCTGGAAAATATCTTGATTTATATCTTGGTTATATGGTATCTGTTTACATCCGGGATGCTGGTTCAGGATATTGGTAACATCCTGAATGGTATCCTCAGGATTACTAACGGATTATGTGCAGGTACGTGGGTTAGAAGCTATCAACGTTCACGAAGACTCATTCCGCGGAAGACTCGGTCCAAGTTGTTCAATGAAAGACGTTAAGCCCGCTTTATTTGGTTCCAAACGGCTATATATGGAATATTCGGGAGCATCCCATATTTATAGGAATTTTAGTTTCTATTTTGTAACTATAAATAGGTGGGTATACCAGATCGAATAGGACATCACATTTTCACTGCATACACTCTAACACTCGCTCTCTAGCAATTTTCACTTTCATACAAAAGCATTGTAACACTTAGCTATCTGGTCTATATCCCGCACTGTATCCTGAAGTTTGAAGCAATAAGAAGAACAAGGCAGCTGCGATTGTCAGCTCCCGAGGTTTTATGCCGGCGATCTAGATTGATCAAGGGCTTTCCTCGTACATCTCGTGTCATTTACTTTACTTTTTACTCATTGTTTGATCGTAGATACAGCTCAATATCGTGAGCCGTATCCTGAATACTGATTTTCCATATAACTTAACCGGCATATTTTCAACACACTTTCTAGCACACTACCTCACTTTACTAATTTGATCACTTAATTGCTTCGGTAATTTTTTACCAAAACAATTTGGCGCCCACCGTGGGGCAAGTGGTGCTCTCTTTACTAAAAATCTTTGTGAAATCGTTAATCGGTTTTCTATTTTCAAAACTTTTCACCGCATTGTTTACAATGGCCTCAAGATCAAACATGAGTTCCTCCACTGTGTCTGCTATGACTTCTGCTACTACCAGTTCGGTGCTTCCACCACCTCCTCCAAGGATGCCAGCCTCTTCACGACCTCAGGATATTATCCCTACTCGCAGTGTTCAGGAATCTGCTCCCGTTTTAGCTTCTAATGATGAAATTCTAACCTTATTTGGAAGTGTGCTGGAACAAATGAGGCAGCAACAGAAAACAAACCAAATGCTGTTGAGGGAAATACAACTCTTGAAGTCTAGTTCGAGCAGATCTTCTGAGGATATTGTCACTCCATTACAACCCAGAACTTTGAACTTCAGTTCAGCTGTGTATACTGAGGATAACAGGGGGAATATTGTCCCCAGCCTTCCTCAGAATCACACTCCCGAAATACCCTCCTCGGTCAGGATGTCAACCATGAGGAGCTCAGGATATGCTTCAGGATATGGGCAAAATCCTCCGACGGGTAACGTGTCAAATAATAATAATACTCATGCTACTAACAATAGTGGATCTTTGTAGGATACAGGTGTAACATCAGCACTTACTAGGGAACTTCAGAAGTTGAAGGACATGATATCTAGTGTACCTGGAGTGGTCCAGCCGATCCCGGAAGTTTCCCAAGACAGCCACAAGATATCTCGTTTTGCATATCCTATCTATGATGCTGAGATCCCAAAGAGATTTCAAACCCCCAACATGAAGCTTTACGACGGAACTACGGATCCTGAGGAGCATATTGCTCAGTATAGGGAAAGAATGGAGATTAACCCTATCCCTCCGGATCTCAAGGAAGCATGCTTGTGCAAGGGTTTTGGTTCTACCTTAACAGGATCAGCCTTGAAATGGCTCTTAAATGTTCCTCCGCATTCGATTACATCTTTTGCTCACTTAGTAAATTTGTTTAATAGTCAGTTTTCTTGTAGTAGAAGCTTTGAGAAACTAACAAGTGACCTTTACAGGATAACACAAGGGCATCAAGAATCCCTAAGGGATTATGTGAACAAGTTTAGCCGGGAATCCTTAGACATTCCGCATCTTGATGTTGCAACAGCTGTGCAAGCTTTCAAGATGGGGCTGCAAAAGGATTCTCAATTTTACCAAGACCTTGTAATGAACCCATGCAGGAACTTGGATGAAGCTCGGAACAGGGCCCTGAGATATATTCGATTGGAGGATGACAGAAAGATGCAAGAGAGGATGAACTCATCTAACACTTATGAGTCAACTAACAGGAAGTCAGAATCCTCATTTAAGCCATATCGCTCTAAGCCATATGGTAGAAATGAAAACAAGAAAGTGAATGCTATTGAAGACGAGGATCCTGAAGAATATCCTGAACTATCTGAATATTGCTTTTCTGTTAACATTCCTGAATTAATGTATGCCATGCAGGGTTTAGGAGACAAGGCTAGGTGGCCTCGAAAGAATCAACAAAAGGCCGATTGGAAAGATAAGTCAAAATGGTGTGCTTTCCACGAAGATTTCAGACATGTAACTGAGGATTGCATTGCTCTAAGGAAAGAAATAAGCTATCTTCTAAGCAAGGGATATCTGAAAGATCTCTTAGGAAGAAAGAAGAATAAGGGTCAGGATACTGAGAAGGATCCTGAGCGAGCAGCATCACCTCCCGCGGATGCCAAGATAATTAACTTCATTTCGGGAGGATCCGACATTTGTGGGACTTCGTATTCGGCGGCAAAGAGACATGCAAAAGAAGCTAAGGCCGAAAGGGGAGACAGACCTGTCAGGATGACTACGCTTACAACTGACAAAGTGATCACATTTGATGCTGATGACAGGGATACTGTCCAGGATCCTCACCATGATGCTCTGGTAATAACATTATATGTGGCTAACCATTTTGTACGCAGGATATTGGTTGATAATGGCAGCTCCGTCAACATAATCCAACTAGAGACTCTGAAAAGAATGAATGTATCTCCAATGGATATCACTTCGAAATCTACAGTGCTTGTTGGATTCAGTGGAGAGGCTAGAAACACAGTAGGAGAGATAAAGTTGCCAGTATATGTTGAAGGAGTCAACTCAATACAACGTTTCTGTGTGATGGATTCCCTATCCTGCTATAATATCATACTAGGAAGACCATGGATTCACGATATGAAGGCTGTGCCATCGACGTATCACCAATGCATCAAGATCCCTACCCCTTGGGGAGTGGTCAAGGTCGAGAGCGACCAGCAGGAGGCGAAAGAATGCTACTCATCCTCGATGAAATCCTCAACCAAGCCTAGTGCAGCATAGCAATTAAAGACGCGGGCCCAGGATATCGTGGATTATCCGGAGCAGGATGTGAAGAAAATTATCCTGGACCAGGATAATCCCGATATTTCGGTGCTCGTAGGAACCAATATCCCTCAGGATATTGAAGAACAGTTAATTAACTTTTTGAAATGCAGGATGTCAACGTTTGCATGGAAGCATGAGGATATGACAGGCATATCCAAAGACATTATCACTCACAAGCTTGGAATTGACAAATCATTCAAGCCTGTTTAGCAAAAAAGAAGGAAGTTTGCTCCTGAGCGGAATACGATTATCCAAGAGGAAGTTGAGAGATTATTGAAGTCCAGGATGATCAGAGAGGTTAAGTTCCCAAGGTGGCTAGCAAACGTGGTTGTGGTACAGAAGAAAAATGGGAAATGGAGAGTTTGTGTAGACTACACAGACTTGAACAAGGCTTGTCCTAAAGACCCATTTCCTCTTCCCCACATTGATGCGATGGTAGACGCCACTGCCGGGCATGAAATGCTGACCTTCATGGACGCATCCTCCGGATTTCAGCAGATCCAAATGGAACCTTCTGACCAGGAGGATACTGCCTTCATGACACCAACAGGTATTTATTGTTATACAGCTATGCCTTTTGGTTTGAAAAATGCAGGTGCAACATACCAAAGATTGGTAAACATGATGTTCAAAGACAAACTGGGGGACACCATGGAGGTGTACATTGACGATATGGTGGTAAAATCAAAGAAAGCTCAGGATCACCTCCAGGATATTAGAGGAGCATTTGATATCCTGGATCAGTATAACATGAAGCTAAATCCTGCTAAGTGCCATTTTGGAGTAGGGGCAGGAAAATTTCTAGGATATATGGTGACCAAAAGAGGAATAGAGGCGAGCCCGGAGCAGATTAAAGCCATCTTGGATATTAAATCGCCCTCAAATATGAAGGATGTTCAACGATTAACAGGGCGAGTGGCAGCATTAAACAGATTTATCTCAAGATCCTCAGAAAAATGCAAATATTTTTATGATATCCTGAAGAAGAACAAGAAATTCGAATGGGGTGAGAAGCATGAAGCGGCCCTACAGGATTTAAAGCAATATCTTTCAACCGCACCACTACTGATGAAGCCTGAGAATGGTGAACCATTATCCCTATACCTCGCAGTATCAGGGAATGCTGTAAGTGCCGTCCTTGTAAAGGACCATGAAGGTCAGCAATATCCTGTTTATTATGTTAGTAAAAGCTTGTTAAATGCTGAAATTAGATATTCTCATTTAGAAAAATTGATACTAGCATTAGTTATGGCATCAACGAAACTTAGACATTACTTTGAGACACATAGGATTTATGTTAAAACAAATTATCCTGTTAAAAATGTGCTTAGGAAACCAGAAATGTCAGGCAGGATGGCTAAGTGGTCAGTAAAGTTGAGTGCTTATGATTTAGTATATGAACCTAGAAATGCCATAAAGTCTCAGGCTTTAGCTGACTTTGTGGCTGATTTTAGTAGTGACATTCAGGATGAGGTAGACCTAGAAGTTCAACAGTTAGGAGAATCCTCAGGATCCTGGACATTATATACTGATGGTGCATCTAATATAAGAGGAGTAGGATTAGGAATACTACTAAAATCGCCACAGGGGGACATATTACCCCAGGCTATTAGATGTGAATTTCCTGCTACTAATAATGAAGCAGAGTATGAGGCTTTAATTGCAGGATTAGAGTTGGCCAAGAGTATGAGTATCAAAAATTTACAAGTATATGTTGACTCTTTGTTAATTACTAACCATTTTAATGGATCCTATGCAGTTAAGGGTGAGAAATTAATCGAATACCTCGATATTCTTAAAAAATTAGCAGGATATTTCGATGTTTTTACACTTGAACAGGTACCAAGGGAGGATAATGCTGAAGCAGATGCCTTAGCAAATCTGGGATCGTCGATTAGGATACCAGAAGGGACCCAAATACCGATATTACATATCTTGTATCCTGCAACGAATCCTCAGGATAAAGAAGTAGCGGGTATTCAGGATCCTGATGCAGAGTATCCTGAAAAGTATCCCAAATCCTGGACGGCTCCAATCATGAGATATCTCAAGGAAGGACACATTCCCGGGGAGGAAAATCCTAAGGCATTTAGGATGAAGGTATCACGATTTACTATTATAAATGATGTGTTATACAAGAAATCTCTTGCAGGACCATATTTGAGGTGCTTGGAGGATCATGAAGCCAAAGAAGTACTTCAGGGTATACATGAAGGGGATTGTGGTAATCACACTGGGGGCAGATCATTGTTCTCGAAAGTATTAAGGACAGGATATTATTAGCCAACGATGAGGAAAGATGCTGCAGAATATGCTCGAAGATGTGATGCATGTCAAAGACATAGTAACATACTACATCAACCAGCTGAACCATTATATCCTGTAGTTTCCCCTTGGCCATTCATGAAATGGGGGATGGATATAGTAGGGAAGTTACCAAAAGCTTCGGGAGAAAAAGTCTTTATGTTAGCAATGACGGATTATTTCTCTAAGTGGGTTGAGGCTGAAGCGTTTGTTCAAGTTAGAGACCAAGAAGTAGTATCCTTCATAAAGAGGAATATCCTGACTAGGTTTGGGGTACCAGCTGAGATCATTTGTGATAATGGGTCCCAGTTTATAAGCAAAAGGACTACTGACTTTTGCAAGAGTTGGGGAATCAAAATGATCACATCTACTCCGGTACATCCTCAAGCGAATGGACAAGCTGAATCCTCTAACAAGATAATAGTCAATAACTTAAAGAAGAGGCTTGGAGCCAAAAAAGGAAGATGGGCGGAAGAGTTACCCTTTGTTTTGTGGGCTGATAGGACAACGGTAAAGAATGCAACTGGCCAAACCCCGTTTTCCTTGGTATTTGGAGCAGAAGCAGTGATTCCAACAGAAATGATGATACCTACTGCAAGATCTATCCTACAGGATCCTGAACAGAATCCTGAAGCCTTATTTCAAGATTTGGATACTATAGATGAAAAAAGAGACGCAGCAAGACTAAGGATAGCAGCATATCAACAAAGAATATCCAGAGCATATAATAAGAACATAAGGACTAGAAAATTTCGAGTTGGTGATTGGGTGCTAAGAAAGGCTTTTCAAAATACCACTAATCCTGCCGATGGCAAGCTAGCTCCTAAATGGGAAGGACCATATGAAGTCGAGTCAGAAGCAGGGAAAGGAGCATATCGACTCAAGAATATGGAAGGGGATATGCTACCAAGATCCTGGAATGCAATACATTTAAAGCTTTATTTCAAGTAAGAGCAGTATTTAATTTCTGTCTCAGAATGGTATGTATTCTATCTATTTTAACTGTATTTGTTTATTATCTTGAACCCAATACTGACTTAAGCATCGGAGGGGTGTTAGCCAAGCTAACACCCACCTTAGTTTACAATTGTTTTGCAGCATATGTTTCAGGATATAGCTCCAGGATAAGTACTCAGGATAACTAGGAAGATTAGAGGATTGGCCCCCTCTCTCACGTTTAAGGGATCCTGGTCCCTTCAAAGGTTTAAAGGTATTCACCTTTCTTTCGAATTGGGTTTAAACACCTCGCCTGGAGCGCAAGTTATCTAGGTATAGTTCAAGGTAGCGGGACCAGTTCATGTAAAAGTGGCTGACAATTTCGTTACTGTTGGCTATATCCTGGATCCTGAAGGTATATGAGGATTGATCACCCTCTCTCACGAAAGAGTATTTTCATACTCTCTAAGGTTTAAAGGTTTTCACCTTTCTAAGATTTAGAGTTTATACACTCTCGCCTGTAGCGCATGAAATCTAGGGTTTATCCCCAGACATCAGGGTTTATCCCCAAGATATTAAGGGTTTATCCCAAGTATGTTAAGGATTCATTTCAGGATATCAGGGGTTTTGCCCTGGGGTATTCGGAATTTATTCAAGTCAAAGTATGAATACATTTGCGTTTCTGTGTCGAACACAGGGGACATACATTATACTATTCAAAGGGTGGATCCAAGTTTATAAGTATGCACTGGGGACAAACTTATAATGGAGGATTGAAATTGATTCTCTAAGAATCTCTGGTATGATCTCTCTTTTTTATTTGGACAATTTATAGGTTGTATTTTAATATTCTGATCAAGATATCTTTCAGGATATCTTATAGGATACGTTTATAATATTCCTAAAAATGTTCAAACAAAACAGTTTTCACGAGTAAAATTTGTATATCAATGACAACAATAATAAAGTCAAAAGAGAAGTTATATTATTAACATACCAAAAGATGTGCTCTTAGTTTCACCTCAAAACAAGGCCCATCCACTAAGAGCACTAATAGTTTCTTACCATATTTACCCAACAGTTGAAGGTTTCATCTCAAACCGAGACCCATCCACCTCCAACTGTTGTATTGTTCAAAAAGCATGCATGAAATGTAAATTGTTCAGGTGCAGGAAAGTAAAGTGCAGAAAAGTAAATTGTTTAAGGGATTACAGACCAACATTCAAATTTAAAAAGGTGGGCTCTGGCCTTGGCATGTATATCCGTCATCGCCCACCTGGATGCCCTCACACAGCGGCATCTTCTCCAACCTTCTCAGACTTCTCAGCACCAGCATCCTGAGCAGCATCCTCACCAGTATCCATCCCAGCATCCGCTCCAGCATCCTTCTTGTCTCCAGCCTGGATCACCACCTCTGCCGACTTAAAAGACTCACCAGCTTCAGCAGGAAGTGGCACAGCTTTGCCTCCGAGCTCTTTTAGCTTGGCCACCCACGATTCAACCGGCCAGGATGGACATACAAGGCCCGTCTCCTTGGCCTCGTAGGCCATCTTGATGCGTGCTTGTAGCAGAGAGACAATAGCGGAAGCCTTGATTCCCTCCCGGAAAGAGACCATGGCTTGTTCATGGTCCATTTGAACGGTGGCAAATTTGAGCTCAGCATCCTGGGTGACCTTCTTCAGCATGCCCTCGTAGTGCCGGGTCTTCGCTTCAGCAATGGCACCTTGGTCAGCAACGGTGCTTTCAAGCTGTTTGATCCTGGCCTCATGGAGTGCAGCAGTACCACAAGCGTCATTGTACAAGTGGAGCAAATGCTGAAGGCCCTGCACATCAATTTCAGGTATGAGTTAGAATATATTGACCAGGATATCCTATTAGGATATACGTGCAGGATATATGTGCAGGATATGTGTCAGGATATTACCTTGTTAAGGAAGGATGTCATTGGCTCTAAGGAATCAGAGAAACTGAGTTCGTCATAGGAGAACCCTTCTGAACCTGGAGCACTGACTTCAAGACCTTTCCTCTTTTTTGCTGTGGAAGCACGAGTCCTTGGATTGGCCTTGGGAGCCGGGAGTGTCTTGGAACTAGTAGCAGCAGGAGTCTCTTTCTTGACTGTGGCTGGAGTTGGGTAGCTGTCGAGTTCGTCGAGGTCTAGATAGACTGGGACTTTGCTGGAGTCTGCACACAGGGAGTAAAATTCTAAATTTCTCCTAAGGATATCAAATGAAAACATATATGTACAGGATATTTCGCAGGATCCTTACCAGACATGTTTGCACTTGAAAGAGGACTTGGAGTTGGTGGGGATGGATTGAAACTTCTTTCAGCCTCTGGAAGGAGTCTGATGGCGTCTATTCTTTTTTGAGAATCAGCAAGAGAGGGTGCAATCTTCCTGAAATCAGCTGCATGCACAACAGAGAAAATAAAATTGGTCAGTTCAGGGTATAAAGCAGGATAAGAAGTAGGATCATCTTTAAACCCTAAATCCTACCCTTCTTCAACCATTTCATCGGATAATCCGTTCCACCAGGGATTGAGTCCCTTTTTACAAAGAAAAACTTGGATTGCCAACCATCCTCGTTCCTGGTGGCACGAAGTATCAATGGGTCACCGGAAGTAGAGTAAAACAGAAATCTACATGATCCGTGGCATCTAAGTTTGTAAGCTAAGGGGAGATCATGGACGGAAAGATCAGGAATGTGGTTTCTCTTGATCTGGTCAAGAACAGACAAAACACGCCAGAGCATTGGCATGGTTTGGCTGAAAGAGATTTTTGTGATGTTAAAGAATTCGGTGATGAAGTCCGGAAAGGGGAATTGTAGCCCTAGGGTAAAAGGGAAAGCACTGAAGCATATCCACTCGCTGGAGACCATATCCGACCGGATTTCCCGGTCAAACGGTCTAAATACGGTTCCTTCCGGGAAGATACCGGAGGATTTTAAGGCCGACAGATGGGCACTGTCAAAGGTGCATATCTCCTTCTCCGGTTCTTGGAGAAGGTTCTGTTGGATAAATGTGGGAGCCGAGTCGCCTGAACTAGATCTTGTTTGCCTTGGCATTTGGTCACCTGATTTTTTCACCGGAGAATAAAGATGAGTATGAAGATGAGAGAGAGAATGTTACCTTTTCCTTGTCGATTATGATTAAAAAAGAGATGAGGATGAGAAGATATAGGGTATGATGAGTAAATATAGGCCGGGTAGTTGAAAACGGTCACATCATTGGTCTTATCTATTAATTACCTCGGTCTTCGTGAAAAATGTAACCGTTAGTGCAGGATAACAAACGGTAACATTTTTGGGGACAATTGTTATGGGTGAAATTCTGAGCCCATATCCTGGAAAATATCTTGATTTATATCTTGGTTATATGGTATCTGTTTACATCCGGGATGCTGGTTCAGGATATTGGTAACATCCTGAATGGTATCCTCAGGATTACTAACGGATTATGTGCAGGTACGTGGGTTAGAAGCTATCAACGTTCACGAAGACTCATTCCGCGGAAGACTCGGTCCAAGTTGTTCAATGAAAGACGTTAAGCCCGCTTTATTTGGTTCCAAACGGCTATATATGGAATATTCGGGAGCATCCCATATTTATAGGAATTTTAGTTTCTATTTTGTAACTATAAATAGGTGGGTATACCAGATCGAATAGGACATCACATTTTCACTGCATACACTCTAACACTCGCTCTCTAGCAATTTTCACTTTCATACAAAAGCATTGTAACACTTAGCGATCTGGTCTATATCCCGCACTGTATCCTGAAGTTTGAAGCAATAAGAAGAACAAGGCAGCTGCGATTGTCAGCTCCCGAGGTTTTATGCCGGCGATCTAGATTGATCAAGGGCTTTCCTCGTACATCTCGTGTCATTTACTTTACTTTTTACTCATTGTTTGATCGTAGATACAGCTCAATATCCTGAGCCGTATCCTGAATACTGATTTTCCATATAACTTAACCGGCATATTTTCAACACACTTTCTAGCACACTACCTCACTTTACTAATTTGATCACTTAATTGCTTCGGTAATTTTTGACCAAAACAATTATATTATATTATATTATATTATATTATATTATATTATATTATATTATACTAATATAATAATAATAATAATAATAATAATAAAAATCTATTTCCAACATATACAAACACAAGTTTGATGATGTCAGCCGGCAATAGGAAAAGCAAATGGTTGGCTAGAGGTGGCGGCCAGCTTTATCTTTTTTAATTTTTTTTTTCACAAAATAGGTATCACCCTGTCATTGGTTGAAATGGGCGGCCGTCTCTCCCTCATTGGACCAACCATTTTATTATTTTATACACACTTTAAAAATACGTTTTCGCCCTGCAATAGTGTTTCTCTCTCATTGGTTCAAATGAGCGGCGAGCAATACCTATTGGAACACCTAGTTTATTATTTTATATCCACTTTAAAATTACGTTTTTGCCCCAGTTAAAAAATACGGTTTTGTCTCAACTTCAAAATACATTTACCCTTTTGCCCCGAGCTAAAAAATACGATTTCGCCCTCGGTAAAAAAAATACGCTTTTACCCTCAGCCAAAATTACGTTTTCGTCCCAGTTCAAAATAAAATTTTGTTTTTCCCCCGGCTTAAAATTACGAATTTAAACCACTTTATTATTTTATACCTACTTTAACATTACGGTTTTGCCCACAGTTTAAAATTACGTATTTGCCCCCAGTTTAAAATAAATTTATGCTTTTGCCCCCAGCTAAAATTTACGAATTTCCCCTTGGTTCAAAATTACGATATCACCCTCAATTTAAAATTACGTTTTTGCCCCCAGTGCAAAATAAAATTATGGTTTTGCCCTAGCTAAAAATTAGGATTTTACCCTCGAAAAAATTTGATTTTTCCGCCAAGTAAAAATAAAAATATGACTTTGCCCTCAGTTAAAAATTGTGTCAAAGAGCTGCCTAATTAACACTCTTTTTACTTTTTATTTCTATCAAAACTATAGTATTGTTTTTTTAATTGGCTGAGAATAATTCGGACATCGCCCCGCAACGCGGGCGGGGCATCACCTAGTTACCTACATATACAATCACAAGCTAAGGGGAATAGTACCAGGCAGCTGCCTGACACTTTCCCATTGGACCGAATCATTTTTAATTTAATTTTATTCCTAGCTTAAAATTACGGTTTCGTCCTTCGTTTAAAATTACGTTTACGCTCCCAGCTCAAAATAAAATTATAATTTTTCCCCTAGCTCAAAATTACGCTTTTGCCATCGGTTTAAAAACTCATATTTAATTTTGTTCCCAGCCTAAAATTACGTTTTCGCCTTCCGTTTTAAATTACGTTTTTGCCCCCAGTTCAAAATAAAATGTTTTTCCCCTTTAGCTCAAAATTACGCTTCTGCCCTCAGCTCAAAATTACGTTTTTGTCCACAGTTCAAAATAAAATTATGTTTTCCCCCCTAGCTCAAAATTATTAGCTGTCTGTCACCTCCCTATTGGACTAACTCATTTTTAATTTAATTTTATTCCCAGTTTAAAATTACGCTTTCGTCCTTTGTTTAAAATTACGTTTTTGCCCACAGCTCAAAATAAAATTATAATTTTTCCTTAGCTTAAAATTACACTTTTTCCCTCGATTCAAAAACTCATTTTTAATTTTGTTCCCAGATTAAAATTACGGTTTCGCCCTCCGTTTAAAATTACGTTTTTGCCCCCAGGAAAAAATAAAATATTGTTTTTTTCTCTAGCTCAAAATTACGATTATGCCCTTAGCTCAAAATTACGTTTTTGCCCACAGTTCAGAATAAAATTATGTTTTCCCCCCTAGGTCAAAATTGTGATTTTGCTCTCAGTTTAAAATTATGATTTCATCTCCAGTTTAAATTATAATAACGATTTTGCCCTCTATACAGATATACATGTTGTGAGAGAGAAATATTTGGCTTATTGCCCCGCAACGCGGGCGGGGCAAAAACTAGTTAATAACATAAGGTTAGGAATAGTATTTTTCTGCACATGGAGTTTCTTATTGTTTACTTTAAAAAGCAAAGTTGTTTTGAGATTAATTTCTAAATAAAACAGTCCTTATCAATATAAAAAAATAGAGTTAGATTCTGATATAAATAATTATTAACATATAAATTGGCTTAGTGTAAGAAGTGAATAAGAGATTTTTTTTTATAATTTTTTTCTTATCTTATTAAACACGTATAATAAGAAGTGAATAAGAGATTTTTTTATAATTTTTTTCTCATCTAATTAAGCACGCATTTTAGTGCTACAATATTAGAGTAATTATAATTACCCTAGTTACCTTAAGGTTAATCATAATTAACTATAGTTACCCTAAAGTAATAATAATTACTCTAAATTAAAATTACTTTACTCAAGTAAATACATGAATTTTTTTATATATCTTGCAACTAAACATCATTCTTTTAAGTAAATACAAGCTAGCTTCGAACCAATTTATACAAACCCACGAACGATCTAAAAGGCACAATAGCCTAATATTATGTATCTTTGTTCCACCTACAATACACCAACTTTATCAATATGTTGCCTAAAAATTCTTAAAAAACATGTAAACAATTAGTAATGTTTCACGACTAACTCCACTTCTTGTCTCTGCTCACACACCAAAATCAGCCCCCAAATTGAACCCCAACTCTTCCAATGTGAAGTTGGACTCTTCGGGTCGGCCCGGCTTCAAGAAATCGAACCCGTAATCCGCTACAACCCCACACCCGTCTTGTCTCGCCGGCTCAAGCCAAAGCGTATCATCGAGCCCCCGAAACACATCAGGGGGTTCTTGGTTGGAGAAACCGAACCCATAACCAGATGTTGGCTCACTACCATCTTGGCTACATGGTTCGTTCTTAGCCTCATCACGAGGCTCAAGGGACCCCACGTGATCTACGTGGGGTCTTGTGTCCCTTTGCTCCATCATTTCCATAAGCTCTTCCATATTTTGAAAATCACCATCCTTTGTCATTTCAACTTTTTCTTCAATGGGTTCTTCTTTAACTTCTTGTCTGACCACGGTCAAGAGTTGACCGCTGTTTGACTCACCTTCATCCTGATTAACCGTTTGTCGATTCGACCATGGTATAGTCTCCTCCGAGTGACTACACGTTGTGGTCGAATCACAACTAGAAGCACCATTAGACCCCATCTTCGAACACTCATTCATTGAACCCGAACCCGGACCAGAATCGGGCATATTGAGGCGCGCACAGGGCCCATACATAACCCGGGCCGCTTCATCATAAGCCCGGGCTGCTTCAACCGCAGACCCAAAAGTCCCTAACCATAACCGCCTCCCTCGATTGGGTTCCCGAATCTCGGCCACCCATTTTCCCCATGTTCGTTGTCTTACGCCTCGGTATTTGCACCGCGAGTTTTCGGGCCCGCCTTTACCTTTCATACACCCTTTTTTCGACCCTTTCGCGGGCACTTTCCGTACAGGCTTCGCTTTCTCGTCCAACGAATCGATTTTGTTATTGTACTCCTTCCATTTCGCGAGTGTTTCGGCTACTGCTTTCGGTCCACCACACCGGCTTCGAGAATTCCTCTTCCGGGGGCAATCGGTCGACGACGACATTTCCATATTTCTGCAAACAAAAATAGAACAACAATGAGCACAAGTTGAACAACAATAAGAATAATTGAACAATAAAATGTTCACAAATATGTTTTTATTTGAATATCCCTAAAATCATACAGTTTTAGCAAACAAGTGGATCAGAAAGAGCCAAGCAAACAGGAAATTACTTGGAGCTCAAGCAAACAACAATTTGTTATTTATTAAATATGAAGTACCAAAAAGCAAAGTACAATTTCGCTTTCAAAGTACAATATTGCTTTCACTTAAGTTTACTTGCTCCACAAGTTTTCACCCTTTTGATTTATTTCAGTTTCACACACGATTAAAAGTTAAAACTCGTAAAAAGCTAGAGTAAACTGCTAAAATCGTCCATGGGGACTCGTAAAAAGCTAGAGTAAACTGCTAAAATCGTCCATGGGGTTTGGCCAATGTTGTCACATCCATCCAAAAAGGTATTTTTTTTTCTCACCTAGACCACTGAGGTTTATAAATTGTTGCCAAATTCATCCAGATCTCTAACACTATTATAATTTACGTTAAATGAGGGGTATTTTTGTAGTTCTATTTCTTTAGTATTTCTATTTTTTTAACCTGGTTTTGTTAAAAAAATAGTTAAGTCAAGTTACCTATGAAGCAAATTTATTAATTATATTCTAAAAAATAAAAATTAACGGATTGAATGTTTGTACTTGTATTAAGAGTAAATTGCCAAAATCATCCATGAGGTTTGGGTATGTTTGCCATTTTCATCCAAAACAACTTTTTTATACCATATAGTCCTTCACTTTTGAGATTTTTTGTCATTTTCATCCAAACGTCGACTTTTTTTTGCCAAAATTGTCCATGGGATTTGAGATTTTTTGTCATTTTCATCCAAATGTTTGATAGAAAAAACAAAGGAAATTAGATGTTTGGAAAAAAATGACAAAAAAAAAAATCCCAAAAGTGAAGGACTGTATTGAACAAAAAAATTATTTTGGATGAAAATGACAAACATGCCCAAATCTTAGGGACGATTTTGACAATTTACTCTTGTATTAATTTATAAACCTCGATGAGAATTATTTTTTGGTGGGTCTGACAAAATTGACCAAACCCTAAGGAAGATTTAAGCAGTTTACTCTAAAAAGCGTAACTAAAGTTGGTTTTTTTTAACTTTCAAAAAAAAAAAAAAAAAAAAAAAACCTAAAGTTGGTTTTCTTGGTATGAAAAAACTTTAAAGTAATCAAGAAGTCACATGTTCTCGCATGGGTCTTTCAGTCTTTGTTACTTTACTATCCGGGTTACTAATATAATTTTGACTAAAATGTCATTTTGGTACCTGAGTTTTGGTCAATTTCAAGTTTAAAAAGACCAAATTTCCTTTTAAGTTTAAAAAAGAAGGCGGAAGTACCTCTAATTTAACGGAAAAAATGGTTGGAGTTAACAATCTGGATGAAAATGACAAGATTTCAAACGTTTTGGATCCATAGGTGAATAAACAAACCTTTGAACGAAAGTCGCAAAACTGGCTAAATCTCAGGGACAAAAATGACATTTAACTCTGTAATATTCTTACGAATTTATTTTACTAGTAGCTATTATTATCTAAAGACATGTACCTCTACTAAGTGAGCTAACCCCATATTGAGGTGTACTATTTGATTTAATGTTAATTTACATCATTTAAGTCACATTTTGTATTATTATAATCAATATAACAATTTTCTTACAAATTGATGTTACAAGTAGTTACTACTATCAATATTAGTAGCACCTAGCAATTTTCTTAGAAGTAATGGGGAGTGCGGTGATATAACACAAGAAAGTCGTAGTTAAAAAAACAATTTTCTTACGAGTAATAAAGATATAACTTTAAATATTGTTTAGATAAGATATCGATGCGTGTAATCTCAGTAGAGATTGTTTATAAGCATCGATATATTATCTAAATATACATTCTAATTACTTTGTGTTACCTGGACTACTATATTAACAACAAAAAAATGTTTTTATAACAGTATGCTCGTGTTCGTTCGTTCGTTCTATCATACGTTTTCACAATAAATCTCGTAACAATTAAACATACCTCTTGATGAACATGTGTAACAAACCCAATTCACTTGGCTTTACAAAGATGAACAATTTTTAGTCTTCAAAATCTACAAAATATCCGTACAGATTTTGGATAAGGAGCAGAGAATCTGTGGGTTTTAGCAACGTCAGAAAGTTAGATTGGCAAAGAAAATGATGGGAGACATATATAGCCTTTTGGAAAAAGACTTTATATTATAATTTTTTTTAATAATTTTTTAATATAAAAGTTAGTTAAGAATAAGATGGTGACGTGTTCCATGATTTGATGGATTCGTGGCTTTTTGGAGCTAGAGAGATTTGACACGTGGCAGTTGATAAGGTCCTGATTGCGGCTGGTTTTAAATTTTATCCATTCTTGTTGCCGAAGAAGTCTTTATGGTAAAGCCAGCGACTTTGTCATAATTGCATTTGTGCCATTTGTGTTTTTCTTCTTTTTTTTTTTAACCCTAACCGAAACCTATATTTATGATCCTTCAACCATAACCTATGTTTATCTTTTATGTTATGTGAACTAGTGGACTTCCCCCCACGCGTTGCGGTGGAAAGTCGCTTGGTATCATCGGTTCGATTAGATAAAGCATATATATCGTGATCAGCACTTAGCGACTGAAAGATAAACCACAAAAAATAAAGTCTGATGTGCCCATTAGAAAACCGACACATGTTTTACATCGATAAAAAAAACTATAAGAATGAATATCGATTAAGCTTTCAAAAGTACAAACACCGGTACCGATGTTCAGTTAAAATTTACATGGTACCAATGTTGATCGGATGATATCAGTTTTGTTCATCATCGACACTCGCTTATAGCTTATGATATAAAAGGTACTCTACACCGCTACCGAGGTGTTCGGACAATATCGATTTGGTTTTTCATGATAAAGAACAAAAAAATTATAACTGACTCGTTCAGTTTTGAACAAACCTTTTATTGAAATGCAGATAAAATAAGCATGTCGCAACGTATATTCAAAGTTTTATAAGGCATTATACTATATTATTAGAATAACAAAAAAAAGGGGAAACAACGTTAATTTATAAAACACCGTATCTTATCTTAAAAGTTATTAAAAACAAAATATATTGAAAATTAATAATAATAATAATAATAATAGCTAATAAAATAAAATAATAATAATAGTATAATTATAATTATAAAAATATTAATTATAATCTTTTTTATAGTTCTTTACGATTGGAAACCAAAATCACATTATCATTAGGCACCTGTCACTCATTTCCTATGGAATAAACTATTGTTTTCTTTAGTGATGGTAATAAAAAAAATCAGATTTTTTTGTTACTATTCATGAAGAGCGCGTTGCGGCAGGAATTCAGTCGGTATTGGTTTGGTTTACTACAGTATTTGTACACCGGCACTCGTTATAACAACCGTAGTACATCGCTTGAAGAGCATAAAAACAAATATCGGTAACGATTCCGACAATATTGTTATATTAAATTAATAACATCTTAAAATATAAATACATACACACATTGTTAATCATGTCATTAATGTTTTTAATAATCTCATAAACAACAAAAACAGAAATTTTTTTTTTTTTTATATTTTTAGTTAACAATACACGTGTTTTTTTGTAAAGATCGTATATATATGTTAAGGTATTAGTTTATAAAGGTATACATCATATGTTATTTAGTCACAATTTTAAATTTTATAAATACGCAAATAGGTTTTAACTTTATTACAACTATATATGTAAAAATGAGATTTTATTTTGTAAAAAAGTAATATGCTTGTCAATAAAAAGTGATTTTAGATCCCAGTTTATAAATACATCAAGCTATTATGTTTTGTAAAAATGATAAATAATATAATAAAAATAATAATCATATATGAAGACGATAATCAAGTTATTATGTTTTGTAAATATAAGAATTAATGAAAGAAGGAGAAGAAAACTATCATTTGGTGAATACTTTAAGTGGATGGATTAATATTAGAAATAAGTATTATAATATGTTAAATGAAATCTACTATTCATAGTCAGTTTACATTAATAAGTATAATAATCGTATAAGATTTTGTTATTTCGTTGCATAACTAGTTGATGATCCGCCCGCGTTACGGGGCGATTGCCGAATAATGAGCGAGTGTTAGGCAGTTCATTGACACGAAAAACAATTAAATCGAGTCAACCAATTAAAACAAAACACTTTTATAGTTTTGAAAAAAAAACTAAAACAATGGCAATATTATAATTTTTAATTGAGGGAAAGTTGTATTTTTTGAACTGGGTAAAATCGTAATTTGTCAAAAGCTAAAGTAATGGCAGTACTGTAAATTTGAACCAGGGGCAAAGTTGTAAATTTTCACATGGGCAAATTCGTAATTTTGAACTTAGGGGTAACAGCGTAATATAAATTTGAACTAAGGGCACAATCGTAATTTTAAGCTGGAGGCAAAAGCACAATTTTATTTTGAACCGAGGGCAAAATTGTAATTTAAGTTGGGGGAAAAAACATAATTTTATTTTGAACTGGGGAAAAAACGTAATTTTGAATTGAGGGCGAAATCACAATTTTTTAAGCGGGGAAAAATCAAATTTTTGAACAGAGGGCAAAATCGTAATTTTTAGCTGGGGGCAAAAACAAAATTTTATTTTGAACTGGGGGCGAAAAGGTAATTCTGAGTTGAGGGCAAAACCACAATTTTATTTTGAATGGAGGGAAAAATCGTAAGTTTGAGCTGCGGACGAAATCGTAATTTTATTTTGAGTTGGGGGCAAAACCGTAATTTTAAAAAGGGGCAAAAACATAATTTTAGAATGGGTATAAAATAATAAACTGGTTGGTCCAATGGGGGAGTGCCAGGAAAAGTCGTAATTTTGAATTGAGGGCAAGATCGTAATTTTGAGATGGGGACAAAAAGCGTAATTTTATTTTGAGTTGGGGGCAAGAACGTAATTTAAAAATGGATATAAAATAATAAACGTGTTGGTTCAATGGGGGGTGCCAGACAGCTGCCTGGCACTAGTCCCTCATTTGGTAAATGTATATGTAGGAAATACATTTCATATGTGTAGTGACTCAACACTTAAGAGAATTATATTATACTATTTATATATTACTAGGTTAGAACCTCGTGTATTACACGAGTTGAGTAAATGTAATTTTATATATTAAATAATAAAAAGTTATATCATTATGAAACTCGTATATTGTACGGGTTAAATAAATGTAATTTTATATATCAAATAATAAAAAAAATATATCTTTAAAAACCATGTGTATTACACAGATTAAATAAATTTGTAATTTTGTATACTAAATACTAAAAACGTCGTATCTTTAAAAAACCCGTGTATAATTGGGTTGAATAAATCTACCAAATGATAAAAAAATCACATTCTTAAAAACCTCGTATATTACACGTGTTGAATAGATCTAAAAAAGAGTTACATCTTTAAAAACCATGTGTATTACACAAATTAAATAAATGTAATTTTGTATATTAAATACTAAAAACGTTGTATCTTTAAAAAGCCCATGTATAGTCGGGTTGAAAAATCTGCCAAATAATAAAAAAAAATTATATCTTTATAAACCCCGTGTATTACACGTGTTGAATAAATGTAATTTTACATAGCAGATGATAAAAATTATATCTTTAAAAACTTCGTGTATTACACGGGTTATATAAATGTAACTTTGTATAGTAAATAATAAAAAAAATTAAAATTTTAAAAACCCCGCGTTTTACACGAGTTGAATAAATATAATTTTGTATACCAAATAATAAAAAAAGTTATATTTTTAATAAATTAGAATAACATTTAATATTAATTTATTATTTATATATTTAATATAAGATAAGTAGGAAAGAGAGGTATTTGTTTTAAAAATATATTAAATTAACAATTTCAATTTGAGGATAATATTTTATTAAAGTATGATAAGATTTAATATTAATTTATTATTTATATTTAGTTAATATAAGATAAGTATAGATTTGAGGATACCTTCAATGAATGACACGTGTCCAAAAGTTGGTTTCTTTTATTATAGCAGATAGATATCTATTATATATGTTATATATTATACTATTTATATATTATACTAGTATTAAACCCAGCGTTGCAGCGGTTGTCATAAAACTATACCATTGTCAGCGATCACTAACACCGAAAAAGCTCGTAAAATCAAAATAAATAAAAACGGGAAAAAATAACGCCGGGCGAAAAACAGACGTAAAATCTTTGAATCACGCACGCTCGTTGCTGAGAAATTAAACCGAAACGTAAAACATAGAAAAAAATAACTAAGCCATCCAGGACTCGTGTGTTGGACGAACTTGTCAAACGCCGAAAAATAGATGTGACGCGACGGACCAGTCAAACGGGAAAAAATATCCGAAAAAATGTTGAACCCCACACGCACGTTGCGATGCGTTAACTCACAAAATTTAGAACGAAACGAAAAACTTGGGAAAGATGAAAAGTATGGTGGACCAAAATTGAAAATAAAAGAGAGTTATGATTAAATTGCAAAAGATGAAAAACTTTGTGTTAAAAGTAAAAAAACAAAGGGTGTAAATTGCAAAATTGAAGTTATTTACTAATTTTTAATAAAGATAAAGGATAAAAATAAGTGATATCTATATATATTGATTATTAATTAATATTAATACTAAAAGAAATTTATTAAACAAATATAATTAAAATTTATGAGGTTGAAGGAGAGAATGACATGTGACATTATTTGGAGTCTTTTATTATAAGTTAGATTATACTATTTATACAATTAAGTGACTCATTTTGAAAATAGTTTTTTTCAAAAATGATTTTATACATAGAGAAATCCCGTAGGCAATCATTCAAAAAAAAATTTAATATTTCTTGGGATTTAGTCTTGTCACCAGATTTACATATTTGTCATACAATGGGAACCAGATATCAAAGCCGGTCATTTTCAGTGCTATAATGATTATAGTACACACCAAAGTTGAATAACGTATCTTACAGTCGGTATGCCTACCCGACACGTTATTCTGTATGGCCATAATAGTTCATGAGCTGGGACGCCCGGACACGGTACCAATAACCCCCAATTGTTCCAGTTATCAAATATAACGAATTAAACCGAGTTCTTACATTTATGAGCAATCATATGCGGTTCATTTATGTAGTACTCGCTCCAAGTGGCGTATTCACCATACCCCAAGTTTTCAAACTAAATAAGTCAAGAGTATTTACCTTTTAGCTAGCTTCCAACCGTTACCGGTTTTCAAATATAGTAAAAGCCGTAAAGACAAAGTAGTAAACTTAAGCCCGAGTATATGGGGGGTTCTATAGTCCGGAGTGAACAGATTTAGTTATCTATTAGAATGTATGCGGGTCATAGGTTAGTTCCTTTGACACGACCCGTTACGTAAGAATAAGATTAATCGTTAGATTAAGCGTAAATTGATTAGAATGTGGTTTATACCTATCCGAGTGTAAGTACTCATTGGATAATGGTAAATCGAACCAACATTCTGATTTGGAAGGATTTAAAAAAAGGTTTTGACCTGTTACGTCTAGTTTATGCGAACTAGGTTCGCATAACTAGTTATGTGCATAAAGACGGGTCCGGAAGGTCGGATGGGCATATGACAAGTCCAATTAATAAAATACATTCTTAGTTGAAGTACTTACTATTACAAAGTCATATTATAAACTTGGGTTAGTTTAAAATCATTCAATTAGTTCATTTGACCACATAAGGGCATTGTGGTCATTTTTAACAATATATTTGCGACTTATCATTAAACACATCAAACGGACTGACCATGTGGTATAACTTCGGTGAGTTATACTTAACAATAACATGGTCTTAAAACAAGTTAACAGGCCTAAACGTTGACCAAACGGGTCAGAATCAAAAGTCAAAGCAAAAGTCAAACTGCTTGACTTTTGACATAGAATGAGAACCTAAACTGAATTGAACAAGTTGAGCACATTATAAGTAGTTTATATTAGTTATAAAACTTGTACAAAAGATAAAACATCTGAGTTTTAAGTTATATAAACCATTTATGCATTTTAGTTGAGAAATTCAAGTTTTACGAAAAATGCTCAACTTAACAATTTAACTAATAAACATGATTGTCCGAAGGTATGATCGCAAAGGGATCATACCAACGTTATTACGATCACGTAGGAAAGTACGGATTGAACTTTACCTTGACCAAAATGGTCAGAAGCTAAAGTCAAACAGAAAGTCAACTGTTTGACTTTATCTTCAAAATAACTAAATAAAATGCAAAAAGAACTAATGTAAACACTTACTTAGAAGTGTTAGAGCTGAAGAACATTGAGAGGGAGTCCTCTTGTCCAGAGGAAAGCTCCAGGAGTAGTTAGAGAATAAGAGAGAAAATGAGCAAATGAAATGGTTGATCATAGGGTCTATTTATAGTTGCAAATTCACCACAAGATCATGCCATGTGTTGAGGAGGCTTCTCTGATGTGTACAAGTGCCCCATGAGGTGTAGCAACCAGAGAAGAGAGTGTTAAGTCGGTGCAAGATGGAAAAAACAGGCTGCTGTTGCAGCCAACTGTTTCCTGATCTGTAGGTCGCTTACGTACCGTAAGCATCAACCACTTACGGTCCGTAAGGACCTTATTTGGCTTGCCCACTTGTAACACCCCAAAAACAGATTTGGTAATTAAACTACGTTGGTACTAAAAGACGGGTAAATTACCGTAGGGGTAAAAGTAACCCGGTGAATATTAGGATATCTTGACATAATAAGAACTAACAATGGTTAAAATACCCTTTATAAAAATTGGGTAAAGTTGAGGGGCTAAACATGGACAAAGGAATTAAAGTTTTAATTAAAACAATTATTAAACACAAAACACACACATACATGTGTGTGTTCTGCGATCCCAACCAGAGCCAGGAGAGCTCTCATGCTCAAAACCCTAATGTGCAAGAGTTGATCAAATCAAGAGGCCAAATCAAACCCAAATCGAAATTCAAGCACAAATTAGTGATCACCTCAGTGAAGTGATCACAAGGTATGTCAAATTTCACACTTTGATTTCATCTCAAACTCTAGATGAACACATGAGATTTGAAATTATAGCTTGCATGATAGTTGTTTGGATGAAACAGTAAAGAAATCATGTCTAGGAGTAAAACCCTAGCCATTAGTTTCTTGAATTTGCGCCTAAACCATGAAATTCATAATCATCCATTATGTGTGTAATGGGTTTAGTAGAAACATGATGAACACTAGAATCACGATTTGTTAAACTAGTGTTATTTGAGCTAAATGAAATAAATCCAGAATATGAATGTGGAATTTGATATATGAACATTGTGTAGATGTTAAAATTTGGCAAAATAACCAATCATGAGACTTGGTTGTTGGATTGGAAAAATAATTCCCTTTAAGTGTTTGTAGAAATGCCTAAAAGAGGGCTGAATATCAAAATTCTGAACAAAAACGCATATTAAAATGATGAGATGAATTATGCGTTAAAACTTATAAAAAGGGTTCTAAAACGATTGTGAATTGAACTCTTTAGGGAAGAAATCCGGATCATCAAGTGGACAAGCCGGTGGAGAAGCGCGTTTGAAAAGGATGCTTAAAAGGTACGTAACTACGATTTCGTTACGTTATACTTGATTACGTATTTTCGCTAGTAGACTTTAAATTAGCATAATATATGAAATTGGTATTTAGTTGAAGTGACGAAGTTCACTAGGTAAATAAACGGGTCGAACAATGGTTGAATTTGTAGTGTCGAAATGACTTAAACGTCACTCATTAAATTTGAGTTGTAAAAGCATAAGCCATGGAATGGACGTGATACGCTAAGGTTGACAAGCCCCGGGAATGGGTAATTATGGTTAGAAAACAATGTTGATGAATTATGAATGTACGCGACCTATGGTTTCATTACACTATGTTATTTATTTATCCTAGTTAGTTGTATTGGAAATTAACCAAACAAGAAAACCCGTTAAGTCGCGGAAGTGACGAAGTGCTTAGACAAATAAAATGAGTCAAAACATGTGTTAGAAATAGAGTTTGGAAGTAAAACGACTATACGGTGTAAACCGGAGTTAGTCATATAGATAAAACGGTAATAAATATCAACTCATAGAGTTTCATGGTTCTTTAGACCAAACGGGTCAAAAGGTGAAATTATCACCCTTTGACAATATCGACTAATGGTTTGTTGAGTTATATGATTATAGGAATAAATATCAGACGGATATGTACATCGCTATTGCTTAGCGGCTAGTAAGGCAAGGTATTGAAACGGGTCAATATATTGATCCGAGTCAGGTATGTATAATGATTCAACTCATCATGTAGAGCTTGAGGTTCTATAAGAGTAGGCAAGGTTAAACTATAGATATTTGGTTATCTTTTAGGTAAACCGAATAAATTGAGTTATGATTATGGTGTTTTAGAAACATATTGGTTTCTAAACAAGACTATAGTTAAAAGGTCGGATTTTTGGGTCAAACAAGTATTTAAAAGTCCTTCGTAGTAAAAGAAGGATGAAAATTGACCAAAATGCCCTTGTAAGCTATTTCGAGCGAACGACCCTTAAAGGTGGGTCGGAAACAAGTTTTATGATTAAATAAATACTCGAAATAAGTAGAGAAAGTGAAAGATGTAGATTCTTGGGTCGAATGACTTTATATGAGTCTTTGACGTAAAACGATAATCCGAGGGGTAAAACTAGGAACATATAGATATCCACATTAAATCCACCACACATATAGTTGTGGTGGAAGATTACTTGATAAGAAATGTATGAATATGATGCTAGAAATGAAGGAAAGCGATTTTAAGCTTTAAAGTGCTTAAATACCCTTAATGAGTCAAAATAAGCACTTGAGCGTAAACGGTTTTTAATTAAGTAAGAAACCCGTGATTTATGATTAATATAATATGAGATATTGAAATTATGAATCTCATGAGTTTATAGATCAAATAAACATGTTTGTTTGATAAAATCACGAACGGGTCAAAATTTGGTAAAAAGGGTAATAAGTCGAAGACTTAAAAGTCTGAAATTTTGTTAATCCGGATGTTGGATTTTAATTCCATAAGATGGAGAATTAAATTACGAGCGCGTAGGAAAAAGAATCGGGTAAAACGGATTAAAAACGAGAGAGTTATGCTCGTTTCCGTGAAATTGGGTTATGCTGGGAATATGCAGCATCAGCTACACACAGTCTGTCAATTTTGGACCGTGGCGTCGCACCACGGCCAAGGCCTTTTGCCGTCGCACGCGGCGACGGCCTAAAATATTGAAAATCTTGTTTATTTTGTTTATTTCGATTATTTGACCCAATTACCTTGTTGTACTTGTTATTTAACTATCAAAACTGACTTCTAAGTTGGTTTTGATCATAGGTGAATGTCGAGAGTCCCGGATGAAGATCAAGTGGCGATCAAGAACCGAACACACGTTAAATGAAGCTTCGGCGTCAAATCTTGAGTTGTTTTGCTAAAAGTGAATTATGTAAACATTTATAAACATGCCTTTGAAATGTTGTAAACATATGGGAATGTTAGTATGACAAGTTTTTGTAAAGTCACATTTTAGCATTTAAAATGTGTATCTTATTATTAAAATCTTGATAAATTGAGACGGGCGTTACAAGTTGGTAATCAGAGCTCAAGGTTAAAAAAAAAATATTAAGGTGTTCGGTTCGAGGCTTGATCGCAAATCCGGTAAGTACATGTATGTTAATAGTTTAGCATGCTAAAGTGTTGTAAACAACACATAGGGCTATCGTGTGATACACGTTACCTCATTTAAATGATAAATATAGTTGACGAAATTGCGCTCGTTGACGCGTACAGTAGAAAAGCCTTGTATCATAATACGGGTGATTATTGAAGTTGATGTTACATTCTTGTAAATGTTTTAATTGAAGGACACCTGCATCTGAAGATAGCGAGAGTTTAAAAAATTGCGGATATGACGGTGGAACGGTCCGAGGTATGACAAGCAGAGCATACTCATCAAGGACCTAAATCGCGTGACGATCGAGAACAAGGTTAACGACATAAAAAGCCCGTTAGGGCAAGCATTTACAGGTGCGCATTTTAAATTATTACGTGAATAGTAATATGCAACAAATACGTAGAGATTGAAAGTTGCATATGTAGATTAAAAACTTGGAAAAACCCTAATAGAAAATCTATCCGGGATATTGTTTAAGAGAAACAAATAGAGGCATTACTTACATGGGGTGTAATGTGAAAATTATAAAAAGGTCATGTATACCAGGTATTGATCGCTTACTCTGGCCAAGTAAGTGGTGAGCACGTGGTACCATGAACTTTTTATGATGGACATGCTTACATCCAATGTAGTAAGGACGGGGTGAGTGGGACAAATTAAAAAGTACCCAAATGAATCAGATAAGCAAAATATTTGATAATAATGTAAACGCACAGCCGAGTGACGGAAGTGTATTATATTAGGATAAGGAGCCCGAGTGAAGGGACAAAGAAACACTATGTCAAAAAAGGCTTACGGCCACATAAAAAAAGTGTGACCATAAGCCTTTCGCCACACTTTTTTTTCTCAGGTCAAGTGTGACCAAAGGTCGAGTCATCGTAGGTATCATACGGCCACATTCACTTATATGTGGCCGTAGCACGTAAACTGTGGCTAAAAGGTCTTACTGAAAATCAATCATTTTGTTAGGTACGTGTGGCTAAAGGGGTAGTAACAGCCACATGAATTTACTATGAGTGTGGCCAATTCTATTATATAGTCACTAATAAGTTTGTTTTAGCCACATCAATTTTAAAAAAATGTGGCAAAAAAGGTTCTGTGATCAAGCAAATAGTCCATTAAATGTGGCTAAACGGTATCAACGGCCACATGAGTTTAGTGTAAATGTGAGTGTTTCTATTATATAGCCATATGATTTTACTGTAAGTGTGGTCGTTTCTATTATATAGTCACTAAAAAGTTTAATTTAGCCACATCAATTTACAAATCAATCACCATTCAAATTAAATCCACACAAAACTAGCATTTACAAAACTGTCCATCTCATACACAATTAATGTTCTATGTCTCCGATAATGGCTGGTTTTTTTAGAGCGAGAGATGAATGATTACACACAAATAGGCTCTGTGTGTGGTTAGATGAACAACCATGTTTATATAGAAGAAATAACAAACAAATTACCAGTAGTGGGTAGTTTCCTTTATGCTGTAATGGTTATCGTCATGAATAAAATTTCCTTTACGATGTGTTCCCGAGTTTCATTTAACGAGAGAAGAGAAAGGAAGTGGAATTATAAGGGAATGGAAAGGAAAATATGTGATTATATTCGTGTTCCCAAGTTTAATGAAAAGAAAAGGAAACGAAAGGAAATTAAATATTTTATGTGTTCCCGAGTTGGGAGGAAAGAAAAGAATGTTACAATTTTACTATTATACCCTTTTAACATAAAACATCTTAATCTTATGTAAACACACTTTAAATTATAAGTACCAGCCATAGCATTATTTCAGTTAATCAAAAGGTAAAACTTAATAAGAACTGGATCATTCAAATGTAAAGAAAACACATCTAATATTAAAACAAATCATTCTTTATGTACATACTGTATTATTCTTTATGTCACTGTGTTCTAATGAATAGTATAAAAATATTGGTTCCAGCTTAGTGCTTTGAAAGTGGCATGATATATCATTTTAAATAATGCTTATGCGTATAAATTGTAGAGGCAGGTCTCCTATATGTAGGTCCCAGCTTACTCTTTTTCTCTAAACAGCATGGCAAATAATTTAAATTTGATGCAGGTACCTGCTGTTGTCCTTAACGGTATGGTTGGATGAAAGATGATGATTCTTTTCTAGGGGTTGGGAAGGCCAGATTCAAGGTAGATAGCAAGTGCACGAATTTATGATCGCTCTACAAATATGAAGCACAACAGCCACATCGAACATATCAAACTGGAACTATCATACAGGTTCAACCGTAGACTGTATCTACCTAGACCACTGAAACGACGCACCCCAGACTCCATCCGGCAGCACGTAACGCTTAGCTACAACTGCCTTTTTGTTCCTCTTTAAACCAACCAGCAACAGGAATTTGAAGGCCTGTGGCGTCTTCGATTTTGTTCCAGTAGCACTCCTACTGCTAATGTATTTACGTATTTACCCATTCTTCAACACAACTTATAGCCTATAAATCACTACTTATTTGGGAAGTGCGGTGTTAGCGCCAGGTTACTCGGCCCCGGCACGCAATTAACCAACCGCATGATTCGTAACCGGCGTCGGCTACGTGCGTTCAGGCGTCACTTACGCGTGCGGCGTCTGTTACGCGATTTTACTCTAGTTACGCGTATCCGACTGAGACACGCGCCTAACCCAGCCTGGTAAGCGCTTAACGTAGCACTCGACACGAAACCGGATTGGCACGAGTAGCCGGCGCCAGTTACGCGTATTCCGGTGTCGTTTCACGCGTTTAGGTGTCGGTTATGCGCGCGGTGTTGGTTATGGTAAGTCATCCTAGTCTTTGATTGTTTTTAACCTTTTCGCACGGGTCAATATAATACGAAACTAACAACTAATTATCAGCGTATCAGATAACTTAATTGTGAACTAATGGTAGGCAAATGTACAAACTATTAGCATATCAGATTCTTTTAATGAATAATGGACAGGGGTGTTTCAACCCATGAAACCAACCAAACCGTTCATCAATTTGGTTTCATGAGTGGTTTTATACTTAATTTCCGGTCGGTCGATTTCAATATTTTCAAACCGTAATGAACGGTTTGGTTTACGGTTTATACCAAAAACCAACCATATAAAACCAATCTGAACCAAACAGTAGGAATTTGTTTTGTAAATTTTTCTAAATATTGCATATTATATATATTCATATTGTAAATTAAACCTGTATAAACCTCTAAATTAAATTTGTATAAACCTATAACTAACATAATGTGAAACACAAGTGGGCTAGAGCCCATTTTGACATTTTCATATATCACTGCAGTTAGTTGCTCGATGTATGTCATGTGTAATGTAAGTGTTCTAAATTCCATAAGCATACATTTATAAATCAGCAGGGATTACCTTTATTGAATTTGGGCATGTTTTTAAAATATATTTTCTTATTTGGATTCCTTTTTTAGCTATGTGGATAGATATTATAAAGTGCTTGATATAAGTTTAGATGGAACTTGAAGTTTGAACTGGCTGTTTTTTTTTTTTTTTTTGTAGTTTAACTTCCCTAAATATAAACTAAATCCAGTCCAATATGAGTCGCACATATACAATTTACAATTTTAGAGATAAAATTCTCTTAACAACGCAATCTAATCAATACCTTAAGTTGCCTAGCAGGATTCAAATTCTATAAAAAACAACCAGGTTATTCGCTAATTTCAACCACAAAACTTGAACTTGAGAAAACAAATCAAGACTTATAAATACCTCAAGCCAGCACCTTCGCTTGGAAGCTTTCTGACGCCTTTAGTGTTTCCATTACTGACTTGTTGATACAAAAAAATCGTCATTTGATTGTTGTAAACAAGTGTAAATTCATTATGGGAGCACGTTTCCGATCTAATTCTCAAATCGATGAGTCGGCATGGAAACTGTGATCGCAGACGGTGCAGAGGAACTGCAGTTGTCCCAGATCTGAGATTAGAAAACGATGAAGTAGCTGAATCGGCTTGAAGTGGTGGCGTTTGCTGAATCGGCTTTGAGGTATAGTATTGTGGATCTCTGGTAGCAAAAATTGAAGATGGAGGACATGATTTGTGGAGGTTTTGAAAGTGAAGATTGGTTTTAATGAAGACGATGAAGGTAGAAGAAAAGTGTAGGGCTCTTGTGAATATTAATGTTGAACTACTCCTGGTGGTTGCTATTGACGCCTTGGGAGTTTTCTTGAATTTTAGTTTGGTGTTGGAACACTCAATTTAGGGTTAATGGATTTGGGGGAGCGGGAACATGAATTTCTAAAATAATTTGAGGGAGGCAAACAGTTTTGAGATGGAATGTGAAATCTCACATTATAATTCAAAATGAATTTTGAATTTTGGTTTTATCATAAACATTTTATTAATTGATGCTTAAAATTAGGGATGAATATTTGGTATCGGGTATTGGTACCGGACCGATACTAAATTCCCCATACTGAATTATTTTTGTTACCGAATCGTTACCCACTTTTTGGCGTTTTCGATATCCGTACTGGTTCGATACGGTAACAATATTTTACCGAATTTGCCTTCAAATACCGTTACCATTCCAAACATTTTGGGTACCGCTACCCATATTTCACAAAGTTTGGTACCGATACTTTCAGTACTGGTTCCACCGCAAATTTTGATACCGATACTTTCAGTACTGGTTGCACCGCAAATTTTGATACCGGTACTTTCGTTACCGATACCGAACACATCCCTATTTAAACATATTAACTTCTTTTTAAAAAGTACGAAATTAAAAAACGAAAATACTTCTTTTTAATAAAAGTATAAAAAATAGTATAGTAAATAAAATACTAAAAATATAGTCTACCATAGTAGTATAATGTAGTATAGTATAGGGATGAACATTTAGTACTGGATATCGGTACATATTTTTTTCCATTTTTCGGTACTGGCGCTGGTAGGGTACCGGTATTTTGATTGATTAACCGGTACCGTACCGGTTGTAGTCGGTACTGGTAGCCATTTTCCAAATTTTTCAGTGCCGGTCCAGTACCATGTTCATCCCTAATATAGTATGGTATGGTATATTGTGGTATTAAAGCCCAAGATGGTCCATTGAGTCATATACGATCTATTATTGTTCATTGTGGTCCATTAAGACATGTATGATATTCTATTTTCCATTGAGATTTAAGAGGTCTTTGATCAACTATTGTCTATGTCGGTCAATTAAGGCCCAATATGGTCTATTAAGGCGTCTATGATCTACCATTGTCCATGTTTATCCATTAAGGCCCAATATGATTCATTAAAGCATGCACAATCTACTATTGTTCATTGTGATCCATTAAGGCCCAATATGACCCATTAAGACATGTATGATCATCTAATTGTCCATTATGACCCATTAAGGCCCAATATGTCTCATTAAGACATGTATGATCTACTATTATCCATTGTGATCCATTAATGCCCAATATGGTCCATTAAAGCATATATGTTCCACTATTGTCCATGTTGATTCATTAAGGCCCAATATGATCCATTAAGACATGCATGACCTACTATTGTCCATCTAATCCATTAAGGCCTTATATGACCCATTAGGACATGTATGTTCCACTATTGCCCATTGTGATCCATTAATGCCCAGTGTGGTCCATTAAAACATAAATTATATACTATTGTTAATTATGATCCATTAAGACCTATTTTGATCCGTTAAGACATGTACGACCTACTATTGTCCATTGTGATCTATTAAGTCCCAATATGGACCGTTAAGCTCGGGCTCGGCTTGGTTTGGCTCGATTTTGAAAATAAAAATTAATACATAGCTCTCAAAATTCAGTATTCTAAAATATTATTTAATACTTCAAAAGAACATATTCAAAATAAGTTCAACCTAATACATTATAAGCCAAAATCACGTCCAACAACTCAAAATAAGTTTTATATTTCAAGTAAATACAATATTTGTTCATTAGCACTGTAACCAGCCTTTAAATATGTCATGGATATCAAACTACAAGCCCAAATACATGTAAATAATAATCACTTCTTTGTAATATATTATATGTATATAAAAAAATATATTGTAAGTAAAATAATTCAAGCTAAGCCGAGACGAGCTACCAAGCGAGCCAAACCGAGACAATTTGGCTCGTCACGAGCCAAGCTAGGCTCACTTTCTAACCGAGCCGAGCCGGATCGGCTCACTTTCAAACCGAGCCATATCGAGAGAGCTTTTTCCGAGCTAAATTCGAGCGAGCTTCGAGCAAGCTCCGAACCACGAGCTTTTTGGACAACCCTACTAATTGCCTATTCTGATACACCAAGGCCCAATATGCTTTAATAAATGACAAATATAAGTTTGGAAGGACATTCCTCAATCAATAAAATAAAAACTTATAATTTATATACTTTAAAAATATATGATTTTTAAACACTATTGTTTATAAAATAGAAAATATATATAAATGTAGCTAATATATACACATTATTATATTATTTATAAGAAAACGATTATGACAAATATGAATTTAGAAAATATAATATCTAACATTAGTTTGAATTTTAATTATGTATTAAGAACTTTTTTTTATTAAATAATGTAGCTTTTTAAATCATAATATTATTTGAGGGGGAAATGAAATATTTTGGGGAGAAGTTTTAAAATCATAATATTATTTGAGAGGGAAGTTTTAAAATGAAATATTTTTTTTGGGGGGGGGGGGGAGTTTTAAAATGAGATATGTGGGGGGAATTTTAAATTTTAGGATGAAATATATTGTGGGAATTGTTAAAGATACAATAATTTTAATCTTTGGTCACAAATTTTTTCAATAACATTTAATATCATTTCGTCACATAAAATAAATAAAGTGTCGATGGTGTGACGATTTTTATGTAAAGTCACATAATTTTTTTTTATTTTATGTGTGACTATTGCCGAACATTTGGTCACACAATATGATATATGTGGCCATATATTAGATTTTAGCCACATTACCGAACATATATTATGGTAGTAGATCATATTTGGCCACATTTTTCTTGTGTGACAGTTTATTCTTAACGTATGGCTAATGGTTTTGAATACATGTGTTTTTGTCACATGAAACAAATACTATGGTCGTAGATCACATTTGGCCACACTTTTCTAGTGTGGCTAATAAATGTCACAATTGTTTTTTAAAGTGTGGCTAATGGTTTCAATTACATGTGTTATTGGTCACATGAAAATAAATACCGTGATCATAGATAACATTTGGCCACACTTTGCTAATGTGGCTAATATATGTCATAGTTTTTTTTTCTTAAAGTGTGTCTAAACGTGTCAAATACATGTGTTTTTGGTCACATGAAACAAAAATATGTGGTTGTAGAGCACAATTGGCCACACTTTTCTAGTTGTGGCTAGTAAATGTCACATTATTTCGTAAAAGTGTGGCTAAAGCAACTGAACTGGTATACAATAGTCACATTAATAATCAAATGTGTGGCGAAAGGTGTTTTAAAATTGTATGAATGACCTTTAGCCACATATTTTTTCAAATGTGTGGCATGGAGGTCTTTGAAAAAGTGTGGCCGTAGGTCATATTTGACGTAGTGAAACATGTAAAATGATTAAAGTACGCACTGGGAGGGGGTGTACTTACACTCGAACCCGGAGAATGCAAACATGTAAAACGATTATGGTATGCACTGGGAGGGGGTGTACTTACACTCGAACCCGGAGAATGCAAACATGTAAAACGATTAGGGTATGCACTGGGAGGGGGTGTACTTACACTCGAACCCGGAGAATGCAAACATGTAAAACGATTAAGGTATGCACTGGGAGGGGGTGTACTTACACTCGAACCCGGAAAATGCAAACATGTAAAACGATTAAGGTATGCACTGGGAGGGGGTGTACTTACACTCGAACCCGGAGAATGCAAACATGTAAAATGATTAGGATATGCATTGGGAGGGAGTGTACTTACACTCGAACCCGGAAAATGCAAATATGCCTCTTAACAGGCCGTTTTTGTAAAACGTCAAACTTGAGGACAAAGTCGGAATATAAAAATGAAGCGAGGTCTTAATGCTTACCGGGAGGGTTGCAATAATAACGACTTCGGTAAAACACCCGGTTGATGGGTAAGAATTAAACACATGCGTAGACCGAGAAACGGGAACTCGGATGGAAGGTTAAAAGACTCAGGTTTTGAGTCATAACTAAAAGACGACAAGATAATGTAAATAGATATTTTTAAGAAATTATGTTCAACTATTTTAAAGTTGAACGGGTCGAATATAATATCATGCCGGGCGACATGAGTAAACGCAAGCGGGATAATGGTAGCGTTAAAAGCAAAAGAATAATGAGCCCGATCATGGGACATAATCAAATACGAATGTATGTAAACTGGATAATGGTGAGCATAAGATAAACCGACGCATAAATGACGTGAGAAATCATAAAGTCAGAAAATTTGTCCGAAAGGAAACGAATGCAGCCTTAGACTACGGTCAAGGTCAAAGAAAATACCAAGGCGAAAATAAATGATTCTTCAAACAAAAACAGGGTGCCTTGACACCAAACATGTATTTTAAGAACGACATGAGTAAAGAATGAACTACGGGGTCAACCTAACCTTTGGGGTTATAAACAATGGAAAGGTCTACGAGACTAAAACGACCCACGAGTCATGACTAGAAAGAAATAGATTATAAGGACCTCGCCTTAAAGAGGTGAAGGTCTAATAAAATAGCCCATAGGCTAAGTGATAAAACCTACGGGTTAACTAGGCAAGGCGAGGGAATAAATTAAGAATCCTCGCATAAAACAAAGACTGTAAAAGAAAAAATTTTAGACTGTCAATATCCCGGTATGGACAATTGACAAAAGTTAAAGAGAAGACGCTAAACTAAAACTTCGGTTTTGGTAAGAAATAACGTTTTTACAAATATGAATTCTGAAAGACGTATAAATAGTAAACATGAAAGATATAAGTCTTGACACTGACAGGTGCAAGACGATATATTCGAAAAGTGATATTTTTGAAAATAAAAAGTTGATATAAAATTTGGCATGGCGTGACGTGATCACGGTCAAAAAGTGTAATGTGAAGTATAATCACATTATAACCGAGCGATAAATATTGCTAAGTTAATTAAACTAGAGGAAATAACGAGATTACGTTATTTCAAGTTGTATTATGTCGTATAAGATACGTAGATGATTAATAACCAAAAAGATATTACCACACTTTTCTGGTAATACTAACAATTGGTTAAAATATGAACAATGATCAATGGATTATCGAGAGCAAATGCATAAGTTTAACTCGATAAATTATGTAAGAAAAGGTTTCGAGGACGAAACCTCTTTAAGGGGGGTAGACTTGTAACACCCCGAAAACAGATTTGGTAATTAAACTACGTTGGTACTAAAAGACGGGTAAATTACCGTAGGGGTAAAAGTAACCCGGTGAATATTAGGATATCTTGACATAATAAGAACTAACAATGGCTAAAATACCCTTTATAAAAATTGGGTAAAGTTGAGGGGCTAAACATGGACAAAGGAATTAAAGTTTTAATTAAAAATATTATTAAACACAAAACACACACATACATGTGTGTGTTCTGCGATCCCAACCAGAGCCAGGAGAGCTCTCATGCTCAAAACCCTAATGTGCAAGAGTTGATCAAATCAAGAGGCCAAATCAAACCCAAATCGAAATTCAAGCACAAATTAGTGATCACCTCAGTGAAGTGATCACAAGGTATGTCAAAATTCACACTCTGATTTCATCTCAAACTCTAGATGAACACATGAGATTTGAAATTATAGCTTGCATGATAGTTGTTTGGATGAAACAGTAAAGAAATCATGTCTAGGAGTAAAACCCTAGCCATTAGTTTGTTGAATTTGCGCCTAAACCATGAAATGCATAATCATCCATTATGTGTGTAACGGGTTTAGTAGAAACATGATGAACACTAGAATCACGATTTGTTAAACTAGTGTTATTTGAGCTAAATGAAATAAATCCAGAATATGAATGTGAAATTTGATATATGAACATTGTGTAGATGTTAAAATTTGGCAAAATAACCAATCATGAGACTTGGTTGTTGGATTGGAAAAATAATGCCCTTTAGGTGTTTGTAGAAATGCCTAAAAGAGGGCTAAATATCAAAATTCTGAACAAAAACGCATATTAAAATGATGAGATGAATTATGCGTTAAAACTTATAAAAAGGGTTCTAAAACGATTGTGAATTGAACTATTTAGGCAAGGAATCCGGATCGTCAAGTGGACAAGCCGGTGGAGAAACGCGTTTGAAAAGGATGCTTAAAAGGTACGTAACTACGGATTCGTTACGTTATGCTTGATTACGTATTTTCGCTAGTAGACTTTAAATTAGCATAATATATGAAATTGGTATTTAGTTGAAGTGACGAAGATCACTAGGTAAATAAACGGGTCGAACAATGGTTGAATTTGTAGTGTCGAAATGACTTAAACGTCACTCATTAAATTTGAGTTGTAAAAGCATAAGCCATGGAATGGACGTGATACGCTAAGGTTGACAAGCCCCGGGAATGGGTAATTATGGTTAGAAAACAATGTTGATGAATTATGAAGGTACGCGACCTATGGTTTCGTTACACTATGTTATTTATTTATCCTAGTTAGTTGTATTGGAAATTAACCAAACAAGAAAACCCGTTAAGTCACGGAAGTGACGAAGTGCTTAGACAAATAAAATGAGTCAAAACATGTGTTAGAAATAGAGTTTGGAAGTAAAACGACTATACGGTGTAAACCGGAGTTAGTTATATAGATAAGACGGTAATAAATATCAACTCATAGAGTTTCATGGTTCTTTAGACCAAACGGGTCAAAAGGTGAAATTATCACCTTTTGACAATATCGACTAATGGTTTGTTGAGTTATATGATTATAGGAATAAATATAAGACGGATATGTACATCGCTATTGCTTAGCGGCTACTAAGGCAAGGTATCTAAACGGGCCAATATATTGATCCGAGTCAGGTATGTATAATGATTCAACTCATCATGTAGAGCTTGAGGTTCTATAAGAGTAGGCAAGGTTAAAATATAGATATTTGGTTATCTTTTAGGTAAACCGAATAAATTGAGTTATGATTATGGTGTTTTAGAAACATATTGGTTTCTAAACAAGACTATAGTTAAAAGGTCGGATTTTTGGGCCAAACAAGTATTTAAAAGTCCTTCGTAGTAAAAGAAGGATGAAAGTTTACCAAAATGCCCTTGTAAGCTATTTCGAGCGAACGACCCTTAAAGGTGGGTCGGAAACAAGTTTTATGATTAAATAAATACTCGAAATAAATATAGAAAGTGAAAGATGTAGATTCTTGGGCCGAATGACTTTATATGAGTCTTTGACGCAAAACGATAATCCGAGGGGTAAAACTAGGAACATATAGATATCCACATTAAATCCACCACACATATAGTTGTGGTGGAAGATTACTTGATAAGAAATGTAGGAATATGATGCTAGAAATGAAGGAAAGCGATTTTAAGCTTTAAAGTGCTTAAATACCCTTAATGGGTCAAAATAAGCACTTGAGCGTAAACGGGTTTTAATTAAGTAAGAAACCCGTGATTTATGATTAATATGATAGGAGATATTGAAATTATGAATCTCATGAGTTTATAGATCAAATAAACATGTTTGTTTGATAAAATCACGAACGGGTCAAAATTTGGTAAAAATGGTAATAAGTCGAAGACTTAAAATTCTAAAATTTTGTTAATCCGGATGTTGGATTTTAATTCCATAAGATGGAGAATTAAATTACGAGCGCGTTGGAAAAAGAATCGGGTAAACCGGATTAAAAACGAGAGAGTTATGCTCGTTTCCGTGAAATCGGGTTATGCTGGGAATATGCAGCACCAGCTGCACACAGTCTGTCAATTTGGGACCGTGGCGTCGCGCCACGGCCAAGGCCTTTTGCCGTCGCGCGCGGCGACGGCCTAATATATTGAAAATCTTGTTTATTTTGTTTATTTCGATTATTTGACTCAATTACCTTGTTGTACTTGTTATTTAACTATCAAAACTGACTTCTAAGTTGGTTTTGATCATAGGTGAACGTCGAGAGTCCCGGATGAAGATCAAGTGACGAGCAAGAACCGAACACACGTTAAATGAAGCTTCCGCGTCAAATCTTGAGTTGTTTTGCTAAAAGTGAATTATGTAAACATTTATAAACATGCTTTTGAAATGTTGTAAACATATGGGAATGTTAGTATGACAAGTTTTTATAAAGTCACATTTTAGCATTTAAAATGTGTATCTTATTATTAAAATCTTGATAAATTTAGACGGGCGTTACACCACTACTCTGGCTTGCGGACCGTATACCTTTGGACCTTACGGTCCGTAAGGCTTCTTGGCGCACAATAATTCAAACCTTCTTACGAATCGTAAGAAGTTAACCTTTGCGGTCCGTATGGAACCTCCAGAACTCAAATTTTGAGATTTTTACATATTCAGTCCTTGGACTTTACATCTTTGGCCATTTGGCACTTTTAGTCCCCCTCCTTCCTCGCAGTTGGGATTAGTCGGAGATTCGGGATGCGTTCTAGCTAACGCATACTAATAATTTCTTTTTCTCCTTCCCAGAGTCGGGATTTGTCAGAGATTCAAAACACATTTCAGTTAACGTTCAGTGTAGGTCCTTCCTCCTTCCACATAGTCGGGATTAGTTGGAGGTTTCTCCCTCCATGTATACGGGATTAGCTGGAGAATTGGACACGTGTCGTCACATAATTGGACGGAATTTTCGGGGTGGTACAAAATTCTACCTTAGATAAGTTTGTTCGTCGTATTGATGAAATTGTGGAATCACGAGACACATCAATTAAAGCGAGTTTTGAGAAAAATAAAACAGTTCTATAGCATCATCACAAGTTACTAATCTTGAAACTATTACATGGTTTTGTTTCCCATGAAGCGTTAGATATAATAACAGAAGAGATCAAGTTAAACCCTTTAGATTGTGTTTTCAACTTCGTAAAAGTTACATATTACCATGTGCTTACGAACCTTTAATGCATTCCAAAGCAGGTCAGTGTTATAGTATAACTAGTTGATTTCGTTTTTAATAAATATTTATTATCATAATCTAACTAAAAGTTATTTATATTTGTATATAGGTAAGTGTATTCCATTGGATTTGATCAACATATTTTGAAGGAAACTTGATGTGAAACTGTAACACCTCGAAAATTCACGTCTTATAATGTGTTGACACGTGTCATAAGTTTGAACGTGTGTAAGAATGTTCTTGAAGGACTAAAGTTGACAAACCTGGAAAGTATGTGAATATACGGGTTCTAAATGTTAACAGTGAATAAATATACTGTACAATAACCCTACATGATGCTCGTACCTTCAAACGAATAAATCATGGATCATACAAAGCTAAATGTGAAAGAAAGTGAGAGATTACAAACTACAGGGGTTAAATGTGTCAACATGTTTAAGTTATACCTCTGAGTGACCTTTTTGACAAACCCGAAGCTTTGTAACGGTTAATTATGCTCACTAGAATGCACGATATAAATTTCATAAAGTTTCGTTATCGTATGAGAAAGTTATGATAAAATTCGTGTTCGAGAGGTTAGAAGTGTCAACATGGAAATTTAGGACTTTTCGGGTAAACACAAAGTGACCAAGGGCTTCACAAAGTGGGTATAAGTCTTAAAGCCCCTATATGTCAATATTAAAGGTTCATAATGCAAGAATGAAAGTGAAAGCGTCATTTAGGAGGACCGGGGACTGAAAATGCAATAAACAAGAAATTGGTAACCTGAACCGGAGGTCCAAGCGGGCCGCGTAAGATCATGAAGATCTTTACGCGGGCCGCGTACGATGCACAGATGCAGAAACAACAGGCAGCTGCCTGTTCAGCCCTTCCACCAACTCCAAATGCATTTCCTTGATACAATGGGCTTCCTAAACTGGTTTTGAGGCTATAGGGGACACTTGTAAGCATCCATGAACATTAGTAGCATGTTTTGGCAACAATCTATGGTGTTTGAAGCACTATATAAAGCTCTTTCTTTTGCAACATTTGATCATTCATTCTCCAATCAACTTCTGATCAATTGTGGAGCACAAGAGCAGACCCCAAGCCTTCCTAATCATTCCTTAGACACTTGTAAGTTTGCTTAACCTTCTTTTATAGTGTTTAGCTTAGTTATTTAGCTAAAAGTCAAACCGTCGTAATTACGGTTTGACTTCGAGATTAATTAATAATGGCTCAGTCAAATATCGAATTAAAAGTACCTTTAAGTAGGTAATTATGTGGGTAATAAACCCTTAAAAAGGTACTCCCTGATTCACATCCTATCTAGGTCATTTGTCGAGTCAAACATGATTAGAAAAAGTCAACAGTAATGTAATTTTTCGTTTAACGCATAATTAACAATGTAAAAGGCGTGTAACCTATTTTATCATTCATATAACTTGGTAATAAGTATAAGAGCTTGTCTAAGCTTGTTTGATTCGACAACTTTCTGTTTAGAACCGATTCGGAACCGAAAGTCGTGAAACTTTGACTTTCCCTTTGACTTCAGTTCTGACCCAGTTTAGTTAGGTTTAGAAATGCCTTAAAGTTCCATTAGGACCTAGTTACATGATGGTATAACCCTCTGCGTTTATACCACTTGAATCCTTAATTGTCCGACGTTTCCGTTAAGTGCTTAAATATTGACCATAATGCCCTTATGACCATACAACGAGAATTTTGAAAATATGAAAGTACAATAATCTTTGTTACTGATTATTAAACATGTCCCTAAATTTTCACATCAGTTGGAGGTCTAGATTAGGAGTTATGCTTAATGACGTAATTAGAACGCTTCTTAGTAATTAAACGGCGTCATTAGCGTAAAGCCTATCTAAACCCAATTTTTGACACCAAAGCTTTTACCCACTGATGTAATATAATATTTTGGGATTTTTGAAGATTTTTAATTATTTTTAAACTGATCATAAGCTAGGATTAGTGCCTTAATTCGGTAAATACCGAATATGCCCTTTTAAGCCATAAAATGAGTTTTACAAATCCTTTTGACACCAATCCAATTGCTACTGATTTTAAATAATAAATGGAGTGTTTTGAACCTGTTGAACTGATCAGAAAACTCAGAATCCTATATTAACCCGTAAATCGCTTAAAACGACATTATACGCGTATTAAACGCATAGTTTGGGTTTAAAACTATTTTGGCATATAAGACTTATAACCAAATGTTATAACCTGTTAAAATAAGCTATTTTACTGATTTATTCAGACCCGGATCACAGAAGATAAATTAATCCCTTTTATAATCTTTAAAATGACCAAAATACCCCTACGGGGCTTAATATGAGATAAAACTCGTTTTGGGCATAATGGAAGGTATTCTACTGATATCACAACATATTTAAGGCATGTTAACTTAGGAAACCTGTTTAGGACTCTTATGGTTACCCGTTACGCTTCGTGCGCGTTCGGTTCGGTTTATGTAACTAGTTTACATAAATTAGCCGAAACGGGTCAAACCTTATCGGTTTTATCTCAAAATCCAGAATGTGGATAATATAACCATATTAAGCAAGTCTTCAAACTTGTCGGGTCTAAATCACATTCTATCCGGTCTTCGCTTAATCGTGCGTACGAACCGTATCTTTAAAACTAACCGGTCTAAGCTTAAGCTTAACTAAAAGACCCGTTAGGATTCTAATAGGTTATTATAAACCTTCGTTCCAGAATAGGAGACCCGGTAAAAGATACTTGCCCCCGCTGATTGAGATATATACTTGCTCAGGTAAATACCTTAAACTTATTTTCCCTATACGGGCTTGGGGTACGGTATATATAAAATACCGCTTGGTCGGGCATTGAATCTTTAATTGTATGATGGTTAAAGTATTGAGATGTCTCGTTTAAATTGTTTTGTTTGCTTAAAGCCTTTGGGGGGTTAATGACCATGTCCCGGATATCCCTAGCATCATTTTACGAAATGGCCACGACCTAAGCACGGGGCGTAGGCGTACGCCCGTCGGTGTCTCATTTAAATAATGTGGTGTGTCTATTGATCTTTAATTCGGCACGAACCGGGCTACTGAACGCATAAGAAACATGTAAATCTTTTACGAGTATTATATTCAAATAATTATCCCAAGTTATAAAATATTATTTGTGCCTTGTGCCTTAAATGCATTTTCTTTAACTCTTTTCAAAATGAGTCGGTTGATTGTATTTACCAGTGTAAACTGACGTATTTTCTCAAAAAGGTTAAGTGCAGGTACTACGCGTAATAGGCTGGCTTTTCTCCTAGCATCCACAATAAGTCTCGCAAGCTTGGATGTCATAGACTGTTGAACATTGTTTCCTTTTTACTTTGATCTACCTGTGGATTTATATTCAACTATTTGTGATACTTAATATTACAATATTGTTTGGTTGAAATGAATCTATACTTTGCTTCCGCTGTGCATTTAAATATTGTGTTGTTTGACTATTATGTTGCCAACCACATCACGATACTCCCCTACCGGGCCCACCGGTGACACGTGGAAATCGGGGTGTGACAGGTTGGTATCAGAGCCAACGCTGAGTGAATTAAACACTAGCCTTTTGTGTTTAATCTCAGTTACACAATTGCATATTCCTAAATCTTCGAGTCTAGACAAAGAACTTAGGAATAATCCAAAATGTTTTTATTTTTAATTTAACTTTCTCCTTTATTTTTCCTTGTTGTTACTTTTGTTTATATTAACAGGTTTAACCATGCCGCCAAGATTCAGGCGAGGAGGACGAGGAAAAGGGCCAATCAGCGCCCCTAACGACCACGAGGTCGGGCCTTCGCACCGGCGAACTCCTTCTTCTACAAGGAGTGCCGATCCGCGAGAACCTTGGAGGATTTATGAGGAGCCTGCCAGACGATCTACGTCGCATAGCTCAACGCCTCCACATCATCACTCCTTTGGGCCTCAGTCCGAAAATGAGCCCAACAACCCGCAACCTTCATACACACCCTTACAGCGATCCTCATCGCACCATTCCTTCAGCGATCCTACTCCTGTATTTCAGGGTATGTTTAACCCGGCAGAATACCTACCAGAACAAGGGGGCTTTAATCCACTAGGACCGGAGGATCACTTTTTCGAGGATCAAGCAATGGATATGGACGAGGATACGGATCCCGTCGAGCCTGCAACCGGAACTCCGAACCATCCTTTTGTGATCTCAGATGGTTCATCTTTTCACGGATCACCCTACCAGGGTCCGGATAGTCACCAGGCACGGTTCAACCAGTGTGAGTGGTACTATACACCATCTCACCATTCATCGCCTCACCAGCAGGAGCAGCAGCAGCAGCAGGATCCCTCTGGGGATCCACGTTTCGTGGCAGTTACGCCACCGCCTCCGCCGCCGCCAGTTCATCTAGCGCCTCCAGAACCACCAAGACGTAGGAGGACTGGCGCACGGATGTCAGCAAGAGGAGGGGATTTTCATTTCAGCACCCCTCAACACTCTAGTGGCAGCCACTACCCGCCACTATATGTGTAACACCTCGAAAATTTCACGTCCTATAATGTGTTGACACGTGTCATAAAGCTTGAACGTGTGAAAGAATGTTATAAAAGGACTAAAGTTGACAAACATGGAAAGTATGTGATTTTACGGGTTCTAAATGTCAACAGTGAATAAATATACTTCATAATAACCCTACATGATGTTTACAACATCAAACGAATAAATCATGGATCATACGAGGCTAAAAGTGAGAGATTACAAACTACAGGGGTTAAATGTGTCAACATGTTTAAAGATATACCTCTGAGTGACCTTTTGACAAACCCGAAGCTTTGTAACTGTAAATTATGCTCACTAGAATGCGCGATATAAATTTCATAAAGTTTCGTTATCGTATGAGAAAGTTATGATCAAATTCGTGTGCGAGGGGTTAAAGCGTAAACATTGAAAGTTAAGACTTTTCGGGTTAACCGGAAGTGTCCATGGACTTGGCAAAGTGGGTATAAGTTCTAAAGCCCTTGTAGGTAAATAATAAGGGGTCAAATTGCAAGTAATAATGCTAGTTGACCTTCCGAAGAGCCAAGGGACAAGATGTGGAAACTAAAAAAATGAAAAAGCTGATCAGAAGGCCCATGCGGCCCGCTTTAGCACCTCAAGCGGGCCGCCTCAGCCTCCCAGATGCAGAAACTCGTTTTTTTCACCTGTTCAGCCTTCTAAACGCCATGTGTTGCCCTTAAACCCTTCCAAGAGCCCCCTAAACAACCCCTAAACACTTAGGGACACTTGTTGAAGAGTTGTGGTCATTGATAGACTTAGATGTCAACAAGTTATGGTGATCTAAACACTATAAATAAGACCATTAGTTGCAACATTTGATCATCCACCTTCATCTGCATTTGTGGAGCATTTCTGGAGCTTAGGAGCAGATCCAAGACATCCCTACACGTGCATAGGACCCTTGTAAGTACCCTTGACCTTCCTCGATTAAGTTTTAGCCTAGTTTTAGCTTAAAAGTCAAACCGTCGTAATTAACGGTTGACTTTAAGATTAATCACAAATGGTCCAGTGATTAGTCGAATCAAGAGTAGTTATAAGTTGGTATTTATGTGGGCATTAAACCCTTAAAAGGGCACCCTCTGTATTACACTCTAACAAGATCGTTTGTCGGGTCAAAGTTAATCCGAAAAAGTCAACAGAAGCATAAAACGCATAATTAGCAATCTAGATGGCGTACAATCTGTTTTGTCATTGATATAGCTTAGTAATCAATGTAAGAACATGTCTAAGCATGTTCAACCCGAAAATTTCCTGATTAGACCCGGTTCGGAACCGAAAGTCGCAAAGCTTTGACTTTTGCTTTGACTTCAGTTCTGACCCGCTTTAGTATGATTTGGAAATGCCTTAGAGCTTCCTTAGGACCAGGCTACATGTTAGCATAACCCTCTGTGGTTGGTTCATTGATTGACCCATTCGTTTACGCGTTTCTGTTAATTGCTCATATGTTGACCATTATGCCCTTATTACCATAAAATGTGATTTCTGGAAAAGTAAAAGAGTAGAAACCTTAAATACTAATATATAAACTTGTAACCAAAATTTTATATCAGTTGGAGGTGTAGATTGAGAGTTATGCTCATTAGCGTAAATTGAAGGCCTTATGTTAATAAAACGGCGAAATTAGCGTATAGCCTAGTTAAGCCTACTTTTTGGTATCAAACTTAATACCCACTGATGTAATATATTATTTTGGGATTTTTGAATATTTTTAATTAATTTTAGGATGAGCATAACTAGTAGTCGTAGGCTTAATCCGGTAATTGTCGGTTTTGCCCTTACGGGCCATAAAATGAGTTTTACATATCTAAACGACTCCAAACCTTTTTCTACTGATTAGATATGTTAAATAAATTATTTTAAGCCTCCTGGAAGTATAAAAATATCAGCTTTATGTATCGAACCCGGAAATGGCTTCTAATCGCCTAATTAAGCGTTATTAACGCATAGTATGTACTAAAACTATTTTAAACATACCAAGGGTGATACCTACTGATATTTGAGGCAAATTATAATATCTTAACAGTAAGCAAAAGTTGTTTAACTCAGATTTCAGTTTTGAGCTTTACGGCTTATGTGAAATTACCAAAATGCCCCTACGGTGCATAGTTTGGTTATACTTGGTAAATTCACATATATACTTTAACCTACTGTTATAACTTATCAAAATAAGTATTTTTTTCTGATTATATCAGACCTGTAACTCAGGTAAATACTTAAACTCTTTTATAACCTTTTAAATGACCAAACTACCCCTACGGGGCCTAGTTTGTGTTTATATACGTTTCGGGCACAATGAAAGACATCTTACTGAGGTCACAAAATATTTGGGACATAATTAACTTAGGAAACCTATATATGGCTCTCATGAATACCCGTCACGCTTATTACGCGTACGGTTCGGTTTATGTAACAAGTTTACATAAATTAGCCAAAACGGGTCAAACCTTATTGGTTTTATCTCAAAATCCAGAATGTGTATGAAATACCCATTTAAGAAAAGTCTTCAAACTTGTCGGGTCTAAACCACATTCTATTCCGGTCTTCGCTTAATCATGCGTCTGAACCGTATATTCCCTTAAGACTAACCGGTCTAAGCTTAGGCTAAATTAAAGACCCGTTAGCATTCTAATTGGTTATTTATACCATCATTCCAGACTAGAGCATTTCGGTAAATGGTACCTACGCTTACTTAAGTGAATACGGCTGAGTTATTAGATTCTTGCTATTTAAGACGGGAGCTAGCTCAGGTAAATACTCTTAACTTATTTTCCCTATACGGGCTTGGGATACGGCACTATAAAAGTACCGCTTGGTCGGGTGTGTAATTATTTAAATCGTATTGTGATTGATGTACTTACAACCCGTTTAATATGTATTATTTGGTGTATGGCCTTTGGGGGTTAATGACCATGTCCCGGATATCCTTGGCATCATTTTACGAAATGGCCACGACCTAAGCACGGGGTGTAGGCATACACCTGACAGCTGCATTATGTAAAAACTGGTAATCCACTCCGAGGTATCATCCTTGTGGGCATTATACCGGAACTGGTAATCCACTTAGAGGATGATAGCCCGTGGGCATTATACCTGTGGCGTGTCAATTAATCTAGTCCGGCCCTACAAACCGGCCCTAACGGACGACAAATAAGTAAAACTGTATACAAGATTATATACAAATAATTTTCCCAAGTTAAAAAGGTTAATTTTACCTCTGTGCATTTTAATCAAATTATAAAAGATATTTTGTGCCACGTGCGTTCAAACCAATTTTCTTAAACTCTTTTCAAATGAGTCGGTTGAGTGTATTTACCAGTGAAAACTGACGTATTTTCCAAAAAGGTTAAGTGACAGGTACTGAACGAAATTGGCTGGAAGCTCAGGGCGCTAATAAGGAATCTTGCAAGTTCTAGGCGTCTAAAGTCTGTTGAACAAATGATATGTTTTTAGATCCGCCTGTGGATCCTTTACTTTCCGTTGTAATACTGGATATTACTAAATTCGGATTTGTAATATATAATTTATCTTTTGCTTCCGCTGTGCATTTAAATATTGTGTTGTTTGACTATTATGTTGCCAACCACGTCACGATACTCCCCTACCGGGCCCACCGGTAACACGTGGAAATTCGGGGTGTGACAGGTTGGTATCAGAGCCAACACTGAGTGAATTAAACGCTAGCCTTTTGCGTTTAATCTCAGTTACACAATTGCACATTCTTGAGTCTAGACAAGAACATAAGACAAATCCAAATTCGTTTCATTGTCTTTTAATTACTTCCTTGTTGTTTTTTTTCTGATTAGCCTTTGCATGGGCAAGTCATTTTATCAGAAGTCCCGTTTAGGGCAACCATATACTTGTTTAAATTTTAAAGGAACGATTATGTTTAAAAATATCATTCCTATATTATAAGATCTACCATTATAATAAAATGGCAAAATCTAAAAAGGACGAGACCTAGCCATACGTCACATTAAGACAGGGCCAAGATGGTAGTTCCACAATTAGATTCGGATCCTTGTTAACAGTTCAATTTAGAAATTGTTCTGCGTTAATTATTAAAAAGAATCTTATGAGTGAAACCTAGCCTGAGTGTCATTATAAGACCGGGCCAAGATGGTAAGACCTGTTCAAAGGATTCAAATCCCTGTTAACATCTGAAAAACATGTTAACACTCCTGGCAGACGTGATTTATTAAAAATCACATACGTCATTTTTATAAAGGAATTCTTTAGAAGATTCCTAACCCAGTTTAATGATCTCTAAATCCTGGGTTTACATCATCAATTAAGATGATCATATTTTAACCATACGTGGAAAAATAGTGCCTACGGGCCTTGCTCATTTCTAAATGAGCCAAAAAGACAGTGGTAGCTATGACTCCCTATCAAATAAAAGTAATAAACTAGGTTCAAACCTCAAATGCTTTGATTCTCTGAAATCCTAGCATATAATTTATAATTGTCCATGTGACTAGGCCTTACGTGCCACAAATAAAACTGTTATTGTTTTATAATTAGGATAAATTATTATAGAAATCCTAAATAAATTTGATTAATAAATTAACCAAATATGGTCTCTGGTTACCATGGTTAATGAATTACCCTAAGGGGCAATTCCATAATAAAATCCCAAATAAACTATTGTCCTTGTTTTCTGCAACAGTTCAATTGTAATGGCTAACTCAGACGAGGGTAATAGTCATCCAGCGGAGGTTAATAATGACGCCCGAATTAATCTAACGGGTGCGGAATTAAAAGCGATCATAGACGGCGCAGTTACACAGGCTTTGGAAAGGCAGTATGATGAGTATAGTGGGACTCGTAGTAGGACCCTATCTACACAGCCTTCAAAGCCACCGTCCAATAACGACGACCCAAAGAAAAATGATGACCGACACTCCTCAAACCACAATGCTCCATCTCAGCAGGTCATACTGAATAAAGGACCCCTTGCTAAGGGTTGCTCCTATAAATATTTCGTTTCCTGCAAACCCCGGGATTTCACTGGGGAGAAGGGAGCCATCGATTGTATGACATGGCTGGATGAGATGGATACGGTTGTTGATATCAGCGGATGCGTTGAGCGAGACGTGGTCAAGTTTGTGTCGCAGTCTTTCAAGGGTGAAGCTTTAGCATGGTGGAGATCTCTGATTCAAGCCACCGGGAAAATCCCACTGTACAATATGTCGTGGGATCAATTTGTTACCCTTATCAGGGAAAATTTATGCCCTCAGCATGAGGTGGAGAAGATAGAGTCCGATTTTCTATCCTTGGTGATGACAAACCTCGACTGTCAAGCTTACCTAACGAGCTTCAACACTATGTCTCGGTTGGTTCCATACCTGGTAACCCCGGAACCAAAACGGATAGCTCGTTTTATCGGTGGTTTAGCCCCCGAGATCAAGGCAAGCGTAAAAGCTTCTCGGCCAGCGACTTTTAGATCAGTAGCTGACATTTCCTTATCCCTTACTTTAGATGCGGTCAGATTGAGATCGCTAAAGAAATCTGAAGAAAGTAAGAGGAATCGTGAGGATGATAACTCACGAGGGTCAGAGAAGAAGCACAAGGGAAACACTGATTCTAAGAAGTCTGGGTTTGGAAGGAACAGTCAGCGAACAGAGGAGAAGCCAAAGTGCACGACTTGTCAAAGACGCCACTTTGGAAAGTGCAGATCTGAATCCAATTCTAAGTCTGAATCACCTGCATGTGGGTTATGCAAGTCTAAGGAGCACAAGACTGTTGAATGCAGGAAGATTAAAGATGCCACCTGCTACAATTGCAATGAGAAGGGACACATAAAGACCAACTGCCCTAAGTACGCAAAGAAGACTGAAGAGGCCAAGAAAGCAAACGCATGAGTCTTCCATACGAACGCCAAGGAGATGATGCAGAGTGATAACTATATAGCAGATACCTTTTCATATCAAACAGTTTAGGCATGAATTTTATTTGATACTGGCACATATGACTCTATAATGAATGATGAATGTTGAGAACTATTGTCTCCGCCTGATTAAGACTCCGGTCACTTAATGCGAGGTAGAAATTGACCGATGATACTTTAGAAAATGCTCCAACAAATCCTATATTGATATTTAATATCTATTAGAAATCACTCTTTTCTGATACCCTTATGGCAAACTTTCAAACTATCCAAATTCATCAGTATATTAAAAACAGATGTGACATTTTGATCCCCTGTCAAAGAGGTGATGGACTAGGTCCAACCCTCAAATGCCATTGATGGTCTTTTGTGACCTAGGCTAAGTGATATTGATATATTTTTAAAATAACATTCATTAAGAATGATAATGCCTTATTGGCCAGTATAGTTTGATGAAACCATGGTTAGTATATGTTAAGGCCATCAGGGTAATGAATAGCAGATGTTGGATTACAACTAAGTAAAGGATTCACCTGGCAATAGGAACAAAATCTCGAGTATGATAAACTCGGATAAGACAACCGTCAATCGCGCCATTGATAATGCGACGAATGTAAATAAAAACTACAAACGTAAACCTCAATACTAATGGAGTTAATCTCCAGGTTGTGGTTGACGCAGCAGTTGTAGGGATCATGGGAAAAGGTCATGAGACAATCCAAAGAGCCGAATGCTTCTCGCTCTAAATCTCATTCAAAAACCATGTTTAATTGCTCATGAGGAGAGCTATATTCACACTTCAAATATGAAGGATGAACCAAAGAAGGAGGATAACTCCCAGAAATCTGGGAAAGAGAGCAAGTACAGGCCTAATAAAAAAGCAACGTAAGTTCAGTAAGAAGCCTGTATACCTCAGAGACTGCTTCAGCATTATTATATCCATTAGGAATCAGTTTTTTGATGTCCTAGTTCCGTTAAATATAAGGACTCAATATAGTGATAAAAATCGATTGGTTACCTTAAAAATCAAGCCCATATTGTGGGTGATAAGAAGCGATTAATTATCAAGACTCCTTATGAGACAACCCTCATAATTACATGTATCCGTACGATTAATTAATATTAAACATAAGAAAATGGTGGAACTGGCCGTCCCCGGAATCGAACCTGGGTCTAGGCCGCACCCTTTCGCGCGCCTAGCCAACCGAGCTAGGTGCCTAGTTTGTGAAAATTTCTATTCTGATTAAATATAAGCACATATAGTTGATATCTCTTTAATCTCTATCGATTTCGAATACCAAATGGTATGACAAAAGCGCTATATGAGGATTGGTGTATCTTAATAAGTTCCATAGATTGCTTCCATGCCTGATCAGTATGGAGGTTTAATGCATGGGATCACAAAGATATCCCAATGATCATATGGAACTAAAGTCAACTAATAGTATTCAAAGAAGATATCCAGAATGAAATTGTCCAAGTAGATATTCCCGCTTTAGGAATTCGTGGACTAGTAACATAAATGTGTCACTTATTTGACACAAGCAATGATGAGCGAACGGGAGCCTGAGATATGGAAATCTCTGTAACCTCCTTGTACCTTGATTATATTCTCCTAAGATTACCCTGTTTACCCCTGGGAGGCAGGTAGAGTTAAGTTTAATATCCCATTAAGGGCTGCATTATTATGAAATCTCCAAGACAACTAGTACCATTATTGGCGGAATCAAAAACCCTGGTTAAGTAAGTTTTAAGACATAGATTCATAAAGCCAAACTCAATATCCTGAGAATTCGGTATAGTAAATTGTGAAAGACGGTTCATTTTGCTAAGGCATTGTTTACCGCAACCCTAATTAGGCAACGATTAAGAATCGCCATCAGCTGCCCAGGATCATCGATTCGTTCGACTAACTGTAAAGATTAGCTATTTCTTAAAATTAAAAAAAAAATTTAATTTTGAGCAATGGTTGGAATAACCATTCCACCTTAAGATAAGCTTTTCTATAATAACTGCTATATAAGTATCAAGGTGGCTCCTTGGAGACCTTGTATAAATGGCATGTTAAACATCTATTGTTAGGACAATAGATAGGTAAGTTCAATTATCAGGATCTGAAAGTTGCAGTGGAAACAACAAAGCAGATCACACAAATCCCTAATTATTTGTAAGATGCCAATATTCGGCAGAAAATCAAGGATTAATGAAAATAGCAAACCTCCTAAATTCTTGTTAAGAAATAAGGTTCAACAATAGGTATCACCCTGGAAAGGAGTGATGCGATTTGGTAAGAAAGGCAAGCTAAGCCCGAGATACATAGGACCTTTCAAGGTTATCGAACGTATCGGTTCAGTTGCCTATAAGCTAAACTTACCTGAAGAGCTCAGTGGAATTCACAATGTGTTCCACATCTGCAATCTGAAGAAGTGTTTCGCTGATGAATCACTGGTTATACCACATACGGATGTGCATATAGATGAGAGCTTAAAATTTGTGGAAAAACCTTTGTCGATTGAAGGTCGACAGGTTAAGAAGCTTCGAAGGAAACATGTGCCTATAGTAAAGGTCAAGTGGGATGCCCGTAAAGGACCCGAATTCACGTGGGAGGTTGAATCCACGATGAAAGAAAAGTACCCTTATTTATTTCAGTAAATCTCGGGTCGAGATTTATTTTAAGGGGGTGAGGATGTAACACCTCGAAAATTTCACGTCCTATAATGTGTTGACACGTGTCATAAAGCTTGAACGTGTGAAAGAATGTTATAAAAGGACTAAAGTTGACAAACATGGAAAGTATGTGATTTTACGGGGGTTCTAAATGTCAACAGTGAATAAATATACTTCATAATAACCCTACATGATGTTTACAACATCAAACGAATAAATCATGGATCATACGAGGCTAAAAGTGAGAGATTACAAACTACAGGGGTTAAATGTGTCAACATGTTTAAAGATATACCTCTGATTGACCTTTTGACAAACCCGAAGCTTTGTAACTGTAAATTATGCTCACTAGAATGCGCGATATAAATTTCATAAAGTTTCGTTATCGTATGAGAAAGTTATGATCAAATTCGTGTGCGAGGGGTTAAAGCGTAAACATTGAAAGTTAAGACTTTTCGGGTTAACCGGAAGTGTCCAGGGACTTGGCAAAGTGGGTATAAGTTCTAAAGCCCTTGTAGGTAAATAATAAGGGGTCAAATTGCAAGTAATAATGCTAGTTGACCTTCCGAAGAGCCAAGGGACAAGATGTGGAAACTAAAAAAATGAAAAAGCTGATCAGAAGGCCCATGCGGCCCGCTTTAGCACCTCAAGCGGGCCGCCTCAGCCTCCCAGATGCAGAAACTCATTTTTTTCACCTGTTCAGCCTTCTAAACGCCATGTGTTGCCCTTAAACCCTTCCAAGAGCCCCCTAAACAACCCCTAAACACTTAGGGACACTTGTTGAAGAGTTGTGGTCATTGATAGACTTAGATATCAACAAGTTATGGTGATCTAAACACTATAAATAAGACCATTAGTTGCAACATTTGATCATCCACCTTCATCTGCATTTGTGGAGCATTTCTGGAGCTTAGGAGCAGATCCAAGACATCCCTACACGTGCATAGGACCCTTGTAAGTACCATTGACCTTCCTCGATTAAGTTTTAGCTTAAAAGTCAAACCGTCGTAATTAACGGTTGACTTTAAGATTAATCACAAATGGTCCAGTGATTAGTCGAATCAAGAGTAGTTATAAGTTGGTATTTATGTGGGCATTAAACCCTTAAAAGGGCACCCTCTGTATTACACTCTAACAAGATCGTTTGTCGGGTCAAAGTTAATCCGAAAAAGTCAACAGAAGCATAAAACGCATAATTAGCAATCTAGATGGCGTACAATCTGTTTTGTCATTGATATAGCTTAGTAATCAATGTAAGAACATGTCTAAGCATGTTCAACCCGACAATTTCCTGATTAGACCCGGTTCGGAACCGAAAGTCGCAAAGCTTTAACTTTTGCTTTGACTTCAGTTCTGACCCACTTTAGTATGATTTGGAAATGCCTTAGAGCTTCCTTAGGACCAGGCTACATGTTAGCATAACCCTCTGTGGTTGGTTCATTGATTGACCCATTCGTTTACGCGTTTCCGTTAATTGCTCATATGTTGACCATTATGCCCTTATTACCATAAAATGTGATTTCTGGAAAGGTAAAAGAGTAGAAACCTTAAATACTAATATATAAACTTGTAACCAAAATTTGATATCAGTTGGAGGTGTAGATTGAGAGTTATGCTCATTAGCGTAAATTGAAGGCCTTATGTTAATAAAACGGCGAAATTAGCGTATAGCCTAGTTAAGCCTACTTTTTGGTATCAAACTTAATACCCACTGATGTAATATATTATTTTGGGATTTTTGAAGATTTTTAATTAATTTTAGGATGAGCATAACTAGTAGTCGTAGGCTTAATCCGGTAATTGTCGGTTTTGCCCTTACGGGCCATAAAATGAGTTTTACATATCTAAACGACTCCAAACCTTTTTCTACTGATTAGATATGTTAAATAAATTATTTTAAGCCTCCTGGAAGTATAAAAATATCAGCTTTATGTATCGAACCCGGAAATGGCTTCTAATCGCCTAATTAAGCGTTATTAACGCATAGTATATACTAAAACTATTTTAAACATACCAAGGGTGATACCTACTGATATTTGAGGCAAATTATAATATCTTAACAGTAAGCAAAAGTTGTTTAACTCAGACTTCAGTTTTGAGCTTTACGGCTTATGTGAAATTACCAAAATGCCCCTACGGTGCATAGTTTGGTTATACTTGGTAAATTCACATATATACTTTAACCTACTGTTATAACTTATCAAAATAAGTATTTTTGCTGATTATATCAGACCTGTAACTCAGGTAAATACTTAAACTCTTTTATAACCTTTTAAATGACCAAACTACCCCTACGGGGCCTAGTTTGTGTTTATATACGTTTCGGGCATAATGAAAGACATCTTACTGAGGTCACAACATATTTGAGACATAATTAACTTAGGAAACCTATATATGGCTCTCATGAATACCCGTCACGCTTATTACGCGTACGGTTCGGTTTATGTAACAAGTTTACATAAATTAGCCAAAACGGGTCAAACCTTATTGGTTTTATCTCAAAATCCAGAATGTGTATGAAATACCCATTTAAGAAAAGTCTTCAAACTTGTCGGGTCTAAACCACATTCTATTCCGGTCTTCGCTTAATCATGCGTCTGAACCGTATATTCCCTTAAGACTAACCGGTCTAAGCTTAGGCTAAATTAAAGACCCGTTAGCATTCTAATTGGTTATTTATACCATCATTCCAGACTAGAGCATTTCGGTAAATGGTACCTACGCTTACTTAAGTGAATACGGCTGAGTTATTAGATTCTTGCTATTTAAGACGGGAGCTAGCTCAGGTAAATACTCTTAACTTATTTTCCCTATACGGGCTTGGGATACGGCACTATAAAAGTACCGCTTGGTCGGGTGTGTAATTATTTAAATCGTATTGTGATTGATGTACTTACAACCCGTTTAATATGTATTATTTGGTGTATGGCCTTTGGGGGTTAATGACCATGTCCCGGATATCCTTGGCATCATTTTACGAAATGGCCACGACCTAAGCACGGGGTGTAGGCATACACCTGACAGCTGCATTATGTAAAAACTGGTAATCCACTCCGAGGTATCATCCTTGTGGGCATTATACCGGAACTGGTAATCCACTTAGAGGATGATAGCCCGTGGGCATTATACCTGTGGCGTGTCAATTAATCTAGTCCGGCCCTACAAACCGGCCCTAACGGACGACAAATAAGTAAAACTGTATACAAGATTATATACAAATAATTTTCCCAAGTTAAAAAGGTTAATTTTACCTCTGTGCATTTTAATCAAATTATAAAAGATATTTTGTGCCACGTGCGTTCAAACCAATTTTCTTAAACTCTTTTCAAATGAGTCGGTTGAGTGTATTTACCAGTGAAAACTGACGTATTTTCCAAAAAGGTTAAGTGACAGGTACTGAACGAAATTGGCTGGAAGCTCAGGGCGCTAATAAGGAATCTTGCAAGTTCTAGGCGTCTAAAGTCTGTTGAACAAATGATATGTTTTTAGATCCGCCTGTGGATCCTTTACTTTCCGTTGTAATACTGGATATTACTAAATTCGGATTTGTAATATATAATTTATCTTTTGCTTCCGCTGTGCATTTAAATATTGTGTTGTTTGACTATTATGTTGCCAACCACGTCACGATACTCCCCTACCGGGCCCACCGGTAACACGTGGAAATTCGGGGTGTGACAATATAAAGACCCACAGATGGGTGGACCTTCAGTTCCAGTGTCGGAGTTGAATTCGGCACCTATTGCGCCGCAACCATCGGATTTTGGTAACCCTATCCCTGCATATACTGCTCCAGCAACTTACAATCCGTCCGGGCCGCCGACATATACTACATATAACTATGCTGAGGACCCTTACCATATGGCATCAAACTACCTAGCCCATAATCCTGAAGGACCTTATGGACCACCTTGGGGAATGGGATACCCAACTCGTGGGTATCAAGTACCTGCTCAGCCACCACCACAGCACCAGCCACCACGGTTTTCCCCACCGGAGCAGGAGGATCTCCGTCAAAGACTGGAAAGGGTTGAGCGAGACTTCCAGAGAGAACGTAGGAAGAATCAGGGATTCATGAGTGGCTTGGCAAGTTTGCTGAAAGGAAAGAAGAAACGGGATCGTTAAATCTCAATATGTATTATTGTATTTCCTTGATTAAATCAAGTCCCTGCGTGGACATTTATTTATGTGTGTATGTAGTCCCTGCGTGGACATCTATCTTTGTACTTAGTCCCTACGAGGACTTGTCTCTATTAGTCCCTGCGAGGACATTTATTTTTGTAAACAGTCCCTGCGAGGACTTGTATTATCTGTTTGGCTCCTGCGTGGGCAAGCTGTTTTTGTGAAAAGTCCCGTTTAGGGCGAAGTGTACTACTTTTAAATTTTAATGGAATGTTAAGTTTGAAAATTTTCATTTCTGTCATTTATGCATTTATATATTATACGTGAAATAAATAAATCAAAATCATTCCTTTTAAAATATATCTGCCTATTTAAATATTAACTAAGGATCTTAAAGGTATAACCTAGCCTGCGTGTCATTTTAAGACCTGGCCAAGATGGTGAAACCTGTTAAAAAGATTCAAAATCTCAGTTAACATCTGAAAACATGTTAACGCTCCTGGCAGACGTGATACGTTAAAATCACACACGTCATTCTTAATAGGATTTTCAAAAGATTCCTAATTTAAACTAATGTTATATAAATCATGGGTTTAAATCATTAGTTAGGATGATCACATGTTGACCATCCATTAATAATATAGTGCCTACGGGCCCTTCTCATTTCATATGAGACAAAAGACAGTATTAGTCTGTGACCCTGTCTGATAAAGGTAATGAACTATGTTCAAATCTTCATGCCTTGATTCTCTGAAATCATGGCTTATAAATTAAAAAATGTCCTTGTGACTAGGCCTTTTGTGCTACTAATAAAATTGTTATTGTTTTATAATTAGGATAAATTATAATAGAAATCCTAAATAAAATGTGGGTAATAATTTAACCATATATGGTCTACGTTTACCGCGGTTAATAAATTGCCATATAGGACAATTCCATGATAAACTCACAAATAAATTATTGTCAATATGTAACAGTTCAAGCTACATGGCCAACTCAGACGAGATCAATAGTCACCCACGGGGAGAGCATGATAATGCCCGAGTAAATGTAGCAGGTGCAGAGTTACAGGCAATGATAGATAATGCCGTTAATCGAGCTCTGGATAGACAGCTCCATGAATCCAGTGGTACCCATACGAGGACCCAATCTACACCACACTCTAGAACACCCTCCAGGACCCACACTGCCCACAACAGTAATTCTCACCACTCATCAAACCAAAGGAGTATTCCATCCCAAATAGTCGTACTGAATCAAGAACCCCGTAATAAGGGTTGCTCCTATAAGTACTTCGTTTCGTGCAAACCCAGGGATTTCACTGGGGAAAAAGGAGCTGTTGATTGCATGACTTGGTTGGACGAGATGGATACGGTAGTGGATATCAGTGGTTGCGATAATAAGGATATTGTGAAATTCGTGTCTCAATCTTTCAAGGGCGAAGCATTAGCTTGGTGGAGATCTTTGATCCAAGCTACGGGGAAAATTCCGTTGTACAATATGACCTGGGAACAGTTCATGTCACTGATCAAGGAAAACTACTGCCCTCAGCATGAGGTTGAGAAAATTGAAGCTGACTTCTTGTCGTTGGTCATGAGAAACCTAGACTGTCAGGCCTACCTTACCAGTTTCAACACTTTGTCAAGGTTGGTTCCATATTTAGTAACCCCGAAACCCAAACGTATAGCTCGTTACATTGGGGGTTTGGCCTCGGAGATCAAGGCAAGTGTGAAGGCCTCCAGACCAGCTACTTTTCGGTCTGCAGCGGACATATCTTTGTCCCTTACCTTGGATGCGGTCAGGCTGAGATCGCAGAGGAACACCGATACCAAAAAGAGGAAGCGTGAGGATGAAAACTCATGACGTTCAGACAAGAAGCATAAGGGAAACAATGACCGCCAGAAGGGGTCAGGATATAGGAAGGATGGTCAGCAGTCGGGTGAAAAACCCAGATGTAAAATCTGCAAGAGACAGCACTTCGGGAAGTGCAGGTATGAATCAAACTCACATTCACAATCAAAAACTTTTGCATGTGGGCTATGCAAGTCCAAGGAACACAAGACCTTGGATTGCAAAAAGATGAAGGATGCGACCTGCTATGGTTGCAACGAAAAGGGGCACATAAAGACAAATTGCCCAAAGTTTGCAAAGAAAGCTGAAGAAGGAAAGAAGACCAATGCAAGGGTCTTCAGGATGGATGCTAAGGAAGCCGTCCAGGACGACAATGTGATAACAAGTACCTTCCTCGTAAGTGATGTTTATGCGAGAGTGTTATTTGATTCAGGCGCTGATAAGTCGTTCGTAGATAATAAGTTTTGTGAATTGTTGAAATTACCTGTTAAGACCTTAAGTGTGAAGTATGAGGTGGAACTAGCAGATGGCACTTTAGAAACCGCCTCAACCATATTAGATGGATGTTTCATATCCATTAAGAACCACTCTTTTCCTTTGTCCCTACTTCCTTTGAAACTAGCCGGTTTCGACATAGTTTTGGGTATGGACTGGTTATCTCATAACCAGGCCCAGATTGTTTGCAATAAGAAGCAAGTGATGATCAAGACTCCGTCTGGTGAATCACTCACTATCCAGGGAGATACTCAGTATGGGCTGCCTGAGCAAATGTCTATGCTCAAGGACTCAAAGTGTTTGAAGAAGGGTTGTGTCATCTATATGGCACAAGTGATTATTGATGAGCCGAAGCCCAAGATTGGGGATATCCCCGTCATTTCTGAATACCCTGAAGTTTTTCCTGAAGAACTACCTGGTTTGCCACCAGATAGGCAAGTAGAATTCAGAATTGACATTATTCCTGGATCAGCACTAGTAGCAAGGGCGCCTTATAGGTTGGCACCAACAGAGATGAAGGAATTGAGAACACAGCTAGACGATTTGCTAGCCAAAGGTTTCATCAAACCTAGTTCGTCTCCTTGGGGAGCACCAGTTTTATTTGTCAAAAAGAAGGATGGATCGATGCGTCTGTGCATCGACTACCGTGAGCTTAATAAGGTCACTGTCAAGAATAGGTATCCTTTGCCCAGAATCGACGATCTGTTCGATCAACTTCAAGGGGCAAGTTTCTTCTCTAAAATTGACTTAAGGTCAGGCTATCACCAATTGAAGGTTAGAGATGAAGACGTACACAAGACCGCATTTAGGACTCGTTATGGTCATTATGAGTTCCTAGTGATGCCTTTTGGACTCACTAATGCACCGGCCGCATTCATGGATCTCATGAATCGCGTTTGCAAACCTTACATGGATAAATTTGTCATCGTCTTCATCGATGATATCCTCATCTACTCGAAGAACCAAGCTGACCATGAGAAGCACCTATATTGCATTCTGGAACTACTTCATAAAGAAAAACTCTATGCCAAGTTCTCGAAGTGTGAATTCTGGCTTCGAGAAGTCCAATTTCTTGGACATATTGTTAGTGAGCGTGGTATCCAAGTAGATCCTGCTAAAGTTGAAGTTGTCATGAATTGGCAAGAGCCAAAGACGCCTACAGAAATTCGTAGCTTCCTAGGTTTGGCAGGATACTATAGGCGATTCATTGAAAACTTCTCAAGGATTGCTGCACCCCTGACTTCGCTTACGCGTAAGAAGATTAAATTTGACTGGGGTCCTAAGCAGCAGGAATCCTTCAATATTCTGAAACAGAAGTTGAGCAATGCTCCAGTACTGACATTGCCTGATGGAATCGAGGAGTTTGTAGTTTATTGTGACGCATCACACACCGGTATGGGGTGTGTGCTTATGCAGAAAGGCAAGGTTATTGCCTATGCTTCAAGACAGTTAAAGGTGCACGAAAAGAATTACACCACCCATGACTTGGAGTTGGGTGCCGTTGTATTTGCACTGAAGCTCTGGAGGCATTATTTATATGGAATCAAGTGTGTGATTTATTCTGATCACAAGAGCCTCCAGCACCTGTTTAATCAGAAGGATTTAAACATGAGGCAGCGCCGATGGATGGAGACTTTGAACGATTATGATTGTGAAATCAGATACCATCCTGGCAAGGCGAATGTAGTCGCTGATGCCTTGAGTCGAAAGGAAAGGATGAAACCTATCCGAATCAATGCCAAGAGCATTGAAATTAAGAACAGTTTGAATGAAAGGTTGTTAGCTGCACAGAAGGAAGCTGTGTTAGAAGCTAACTATCCTAATGAAAAGCTAGGAGTAACTGAGGAGCAGTTATCTCTTGGCAAAGACGGAATTCTGAGATTGAATGGACGAATATGGGTTCCAATCTATGGAGGACTTCGAGATGTTATCCTCCAGGAAGCCCATAGTTCTAAATATTCTGTTCATCCGGGAGCAGATAAGATGTACCAGGATCTAAGGGCAAACTATTGGTGGATAGGCTTGAAGAAGTCTGTAGCTACCTATGTAGCTAAATGTTTGACGTGTGCGCAAGTCAAAGCAGAACATCAGAAACCGTCAGGTTTGCTACAACAGCCTGAACATCCCACTTGGAAGTGGGAAATGGTAACTATGGATTTTATCACCAAGTTACCTAAAACAAGGAAAGGAAATGATACGATATGGGTTATAGTTGATAGACTGACTAAGTCAGCACATTTCTTACCCATAAAGGAGACTTATAGCTCCGATATGTTAGCCCAGTTATACGTGGATAAGATTGTAGCTTTACATGGCATACCTGTGTCTATTATCTCTGACAGAGATACTAGATACACGTCACATTTTTGGAAGAGTTTCCAACAATCTTTGGGCACACGTTTGAATTTTAGTACGGCTTACCATCCTCAGACGGACGGTCAGAGTGAGTGTACTATTCAAACCTTGGAAGACATGCTTCGAGCATGTGTGATCGATTTAGGTGGTAGTTGGGATAACCACCTACCATTGATAGAATTCTCCTACAACAATAGCTACCATACCAACATTAAAGTTGCGCCTTTCGAGGCCTTATACGGTAGAAAGTGTAGATCGCCCATTTGTTGGGCAGAAGTTGGAGATGTCCAATTATCGGGACCAGAGATAGTCTTTGAAACGACGGACAAGATCGTCCAGATTCGAGACCGTCTCAAAGCTGCCCGAGATAGGCAGAAGAGTTACGCAGATCCAAAGCGTAGACCTCGGAAATTTGAGGTAGGTGATAAAGTCTTGCTTAAAGTATCACCCTGGAAGGGGGTGATGCGATTCGGTAAGAAAGGTAAGTTAAGTCCAAGGTATATCGGACCATTTGAGATCATCGAATGTGTAGGTTCAGTGGCTTATAAGCTAAACTTACCCGAAGAGCTCAGCAGCATTCATAATGTGTTCCATATCTGCAACTTAAAGAAATGTCTAGCTGATGAATCGCTAGTCATACCGCATACGGATATGCACATTGATGAGAGCTTAAAGTTTGTTGAAAAACCTTTGTCGATTGAGGATCGACGGGTTAAGAAGCTTCGGAGGAAGCATGTACCTATCGTAAAGGTTAAATGGGATGCCCGCAGAGGTCCCGAATATACGTAGGAGGTTGAGTCCACAATGAAAGAAAAGTACCCTTATTTGTTTCAGTAAATCTCGAGGTCGAGATTTCTTTTAAGGGGTTGAGGATGTAACACCTCGAAAATTCACGTCTTATAATGTGTTGACACGTGTCATAAGTTTGAACGTGTGTAAGAATGTTCTTGAAGGACTAAAGTTGACAAACCTGGAAAGTATGTGAATATACGGGTTCTAAATGTCAACAGTGAATAAATATACTGTACATTAACCCTACATGATGCTCGTACCTTCAAACGAATAAATCATGGATCATACGAAGCTAAATGTGAAAGAAAGTGAGAGATTACAAACTACAGGGGTTAAATGTGTCAACATGTTTAAGTTATACCTATGAGTGACCTTTTTGACAAACCCGAAGCTTTGTAACGGTTAATTATGCTCACTAGAATGCACGATATAAATTTCATAAAGTTTCGTTATCGTATGAGAAAGTTATGATAAAATTCGTGTTCGAGGGGTTAGAAGCGTCAACATGGAAATTTAGGACTTTTCGGGTAAACACAAAGTGACCAAGGGCTTCACAAAGTGGGTATAAGTCTTAAAGCCCCTATATGTCAATATTAAAGGTTCATAATGCAAGAATGAAAGTGAAAGCGACGTTTAGGAGGACCGGGGACTGAAAATGCAATAAACAAGAAATTGGTAACCTGAACCGGAGGTCCAAGCGGGCCGCGTAAGATCATGAAGACCTTTACACGGGCCGCGTACGATGCACAGATGCAGAAACAATAGGCAGCTGCCTGTTCAGCCCTTCCACCGACTCCAAATGCATTTCCTTGATACAATGGGCTTCCTAAACTGGTTTTGAGGCTATAGGGGACACTTGTAAGCATCCATGAACATTAGTAGCATGTTTTGGCAACAATCTATGGTGTTTGAAGCACTATATAAAGCTCTTTCTTTTGCAACATTTGATCATTCATTCTCCAATCAACTTCTGATCAATTGTGGAGCACAAGAGCAGACCCCAAGCCTTCCTAATCATTCGTTAGACACTTGTAAGTTTGCTTAACCTTCTTTTATAGTGTTTAGCTTAGTTATTTAGCTAAAAGTCAAACCGTCGTAATTACGGTTTGACTTCGAGATTAATTAATAATGGCTCAGTCAAATCTCGAATTAAAAGTACCTTTAAATAGGTAATTATGTGGGTAATAAACCCTTAAAAAGGTACTCCCTGATTCACATCCTATCTAGGTTATTTGTCGAGTCAAACATGATTAGAAAAAGTCAACAGTAATGTAATTTTTCGTTTAACGCATAATTAACAATGTAAAAGGCGTGTAACCTATTTTATCATTCATATAACTTGGTAATAAGTATAAGAGCTTGTCTAAGCTTGTTTGATTCGACAACTTTCTGTTTAGAACCGATTCGGAACCGAAAGTCGCGAAACTTTGACTTTCGCTTTGACTTCAGTTCTGACCCAGTTTAGTTAGGTTTAGACATGCCTTAAAGTTCCATTAGGACCTAGTTACATGATGGTATAACCCTCTGCGTTTATACCACTTGAATCCTTAATTGTCCGACGTTTCCGTTAAGTGCTTAAATATTGACCATAATGCCCTTATGACCATACAACGAGAATTTTGAAAATATGAAAGTACAATAATCTTTGTTACTGATTATTAAACATGTCCCTAAATTTTCACATCAGTTGGAGGTCTAGATTAGGAGTTATGCTTAATGACGTAATTAGAACGCTTCTTAGTAATTAAACGGCGTCATTAGCGTAAAGCCTATCTAAACCCAATTTTTGACACCAAACCTTTTACCCACTGATGTAATATAATATTTTGAGATTTTTGAAGATTTTTAATTATTTTTAAACTGATCATAAGCTAGGATTAGTGCCTTAATTCAGTAAATACCGAATATGCCCTTTTAAGCCATAAAATGAGTTTTACAAATCCTTTTGACACCAATCCAATTGCTACTGGTTTTAAATAATAAATGGAGTGTTTTGAACCTGTTGAACTGATTAGAAAACTCAGAATCCTATATTAACCCGTAAATCGCTTAAAACGACATTATACGCGTATTAAACGCATAGTTTGGGTTTAAAACTATTTTGGCATATAAGACTTATAACCAAATGTTATAACCTGTTAAAATAATCTATTTTACTGATTTATTCAGACCCGGATCACAGAAGATAAATTAATCCCTTTTATAATCTTTAAAATGACCAAAATACCCCTACGGGGCTTAATATGAGATAAAACTCGTTTTGGGCATAATGGAAGGTATCCTACTGATATCACAACATATTTAAGGCATGTTAACTTAGGAAACCTGTTTAGGACTCTTATGGTTACCCGTTACGCTTCGTGCGCGTTCGGTTCGGTTTATGTAACTAGTTTACATAAATTAGCCGAAACGGGTCAAACCTTATCGGTTTTATCTCAAAATCCAGAATGTGGATAATATACCCATATTAAGCAAGTCTTAAAACTTTTCGGGTCTAAATCACATTCTATCCGGTCTTCGCTTAATCGTGCGTACGAACCGTATCTTTAAAACTAACCGGTCTAAGCTTAAGCTTAACTAAAAGACCCGTTAGGATTCTAATAGGTTATTATAAACCTTCGTTCCAGAATAGGAGACCCGGTAAAAGATACTTGCACCCGCTGATTGGGATATATACTTGCTCAGGTAAATACCTTTAACTTATTTTCCCTATACGGGCTTGGGGTACGGTATATATAAAATACCACTTGGTCGGGCATTGAATCTTTAATTGTATGATGGTTAAAGTATTGAGATGTCTCGTTTAAATTGTTTTGTTTGCTTAAAGCCTTTGAGGGGTTAATGACCATGTCCCAGATATCCCTGGCATCATTTTACGAAATGGCCACGACCTAAGCACGGGGCGTAGGCGTACGCCCGTCGGTGTCTCATTTAAATAATGTGGTGTGTCTATTGATCTTTAACCCGGCACGAACCAGGCTACTGAACGCATAAGAAACATGTAAATCTTTTACGAGTATTATATTCAAATAATTATCCCAAGTTATAAAATATTATTTGTGCCTTGTGCCTTAAATGCATTTTCTTTAACTCTTTTCAAAATGAGTCGGTTGATTGTATTTACCAGTGTAAACTGACGTATTTTCTCAAAAAGGTTAAGTGCAGGTACTACGCGTAATAGGCTGGCTTTTCTCCTAGCATCCACAATAAGTCTCGCAAGCTTGGATGTCATAGACTGTTGAACATTGTTTCCTTTTTACTTTGATCTACCTGTGGATTTATATTCAACTATTTGTGATACTTAATATTACAATATTGTTTGGTTGAAATGAATCTATACTTTGCTTCCGCTGTGCATTTAAATATTGTGTTGTTTGACTATTATGTTGCCAACCACGTCACGATACTCCCCTACCGGGCCCACCGATGACACGTGGAAATCGGGGTGTGACAGAAACCGTTAAAAGATAAGGAAAATGATAACATTACTTGTGTGTTGAATTGAAAATGTGCGAACATGTCTTTAACAACTAATCAATGCTTGGAAAGAAAATTATGCTACAAAAGCTTAAAGTCATAATCGATCCTAGTATACCCTTAATTGAAGAACCTACTATTAATATAAATACTCGTGGACGCCCAAGCTTGAAGAAACAACAACAAAAACGTCAAGCTTGTAGGACCGGTTTTCGACTCCGTAACTATTGCGTATCGACACGTGTGACGTGCGGAATCCGTACACGTGCGTGGACCGAACACGAGAACGTACTAAATCTGTGATTCTATTCAAAGATATGCAATCGTACAATCACGTGAATCACCTTTTGCACTTTCTCTCTCTAGACTCTCTCTCTAGCTCCGAAGCTCTCCAAAGTTCAAATGTGCAAAAGTTCTAAACTCTAACCCTATGAGTTCTATTTATAGGCCAAGGCTTTAATGAGACTTCTCATTAATTCCATAATTGCCACCTTTCCTTTTCCCTAAATATTACAATATAAGGCTATGATTAAACTGTTTCTGCTACGATCTGTCTTGACGGAGGCGATAGACATAAATGCACCAACACCCAAGCTAATCAAAGTAAACCTTCAAATGAAGAACCTACTGTTAAGAAGAATACTCATGGATGACCAAGCTTGAAGAAACAACAACAAGAAGAAAAAAATCAAGCAAAAAAAATAAAGCTAATCAAAGTATACCTTCAGTCGAGGAACCTACTGTTAAGAAAAATGCTTGTGGATGACTAAGCTTGAAGAAACAACAAAAAATAATGTGACTGTAATTATTGAAGTTAAAGGGATACCCTTTATGTTTGTATCGGCTTGCAATGGATACCCTTTAACTTCAATAATTATAGTTAGAATCTTTTATTTAGAAAACTCATTATACCTTTCGTCCTTTAGCATTAACCAAGTTAAAATTGTAAGTTAAGTCATATTATGTGATTATCACGTGAGGGCATTTATGTCCACCCACCTACCTATTCCCTCGGCTTATAAAAACCCCCTTTTTTTTTCACCCCCATTCCAAATTAGGGTTCTTCCAACCTGCAAGCTGCAACATTCCAATTGAAAATTAGGGCTTCAAATTAAAAGTGATTGCTGGGTAGAAGAAGATGGTGTTAAGCAATTGTGGTAAAGAAGTAATAATCCTCACGTATTGGATAGATAGGAACCCAAGTCGTCGTTTTTATGGGTGTCCTGACCAAGCAAATCACAACCATATGACTGATTGAAATAAAATGCTCTTATTATGCCATTTGTGTTTAAACAGGGATCAACACGCTGATTCATAGGATGGTTTGATCAGTTGAATTGCCATTCATGTGTGAACATCATCCCTCGTCTGCTATGAAATAGGATCATGTTAGAGGAATCAAATAACACTGAAGAGAAGGTGAAAGAGCTTAAATCTGAAGCAAGGAAGCTGAAAAGGATTCTGATTTTAATGGTATGAGTGATATAATGCACATGGACCTTAAACAAAATCAAACCAAGCATAGACTTTTTAAACAAACTAAAATGCTATGCACACGGACCTTAAATAGTTAAACAAAGTCATAACAAACCTGTTGTGGTAAACATGCAAATGACCCATTCCCAAGTTTAAAAAACCTCCGAATAACGTACCACCAAACAAGGTATTTACCTAGAATTTGTTGCAAACAATCACATGGACAGACTTAACAAGATGTTAAAGCACAAAATTTGCAACATTGGCATGTATTACTAAGTTATGACAGGCATGTTATAAACATGTTCCAAAGTACTAATAATAATCCAAAAAATACATGTCCCACAAAACACTATGTTATGACATAAAAAACAAAAATCCAAAAGTTCAACCCCTACCAAAACATCTAAGCCTTCCTATTTTCACTTTGCCCCTTGTAAGTCCCTTGATTGTGTTATGTTTCCCCACATTTTCCACATGCACCCTTGGTATTTTTCTTTGATAACCTGCCCCTTCTTGCTACCACTTACAACCTATATCTCCACAGTTTTGGAACCCAAATGAGGGTTTGGGGGTGAAAAGAGGGGCATTATAAGCTGGGGGAATAAGTAGGTCGATGGACATAAATGCCCTCACGTGATAATCACATGATCTGACTTAACTTATAATTTCAACTTGTTTAGTGCTAAAGGACGAAATGTGTAATGAGTTTCCAAATAAAGGATTGCGACTGTAATTTTCGAAGTTAAAGAGCATCCATTGCAATCCGATAAAAAACATAAATGACTAAAAGTGTAATTTACCCTAAATTTTAATGAATAATAATAATTAATAGGCTTGATCAAGTTCTTATGAGATGAAGAAAGTACCAGTGGGTTCCAAAACCTGTGGATTGCTTATCTGATTATACATTAAAGATTTAAGCCCCTCGTAGTAATTGTTTTGAAGTTGAGTGAAGGAATTCTAGGATTTGAAGGTATTTTCTTCCATTACACATCTTTAATTTCTTGTTTTCTTAGTTTCCATAAAAATAACCAAATGGATCATCGATATGATCCAACACCTATATAGATTTAAATCAAATTTTTAGATCTAAACTGATCACGATTTCTGATCAAAAAATTATCCTTCCCATAACGATCTGCTCTATCAATATACAAAATTCGGTTAGAACACAAATGCCCGTCTAGCTCAGTTGGTAGAGCGCAAGGCTCTTAACCTTGTGGTCGTGGGTTCGAGCCCCACGGTGGGCGATTAGTTTTTAAACTTATTTTAGCAATTAGAATACTTGAATAACTGTTTTTTTTTAAACCCACACCATTTTTGTGGGGCAATTACCACACAACTAGACCACTAATGATTTGATTTACTCGCAGCCAGGGGTGTTCTTCGTGTTATTTTTCTGGTTGGTTTTTTGGCTAAGAAAAAGTGACCTGATAATCGACCCATTTAAAGTTCGGGTTGTTCGGGTATGGGTTACTCGGGTTCGGATTAGTGCGGTCGGGTTGTTCGGGTTTAGATGTAAAATGAAAATAAGAATGTTTTTTTTTTTTTTTCACAAAATATCATCAAATATATCATGTTGTTAAAAAATATCAACACAATTCAAACATCATTTAACAAATATGGTATTATAACATTTAAAAGTCTCAAAACTCAATGTTTCAAATACAAAACACTCCAAATCAAATCGCATTTATAAAAAAAAGACAAATAATGTTCGGGTTTTTATTCGGGTTTCAAGTTTCGGGTTATTCGGGTTGGGTTGTTTGGGTTTTTGGTTGGGAAAAAAGTGACCCGATAACCGACCCATTTAAGGTTCGGGCTGTTCGGGTTTGGGTTTTTCGGTTATTCTTTAATTCGGGTTCAGGTGACTTCAAGTTCGGGTTGGTTTTCGGGTTTCGGATAAAAAAGAACCGCCCTACTCGCAGCCGTCTAGTTTGATTTCAATTCGATTAACTTTGTGGTTGATGGGTTCTGCCTTATGTCCTTATCAGTCTCTCCTTTTACACACACAAAAAAAAAAAAAAAAAAAAAAATAGTAGCTTGTCTAGCTTAGTTGATACGGTGCAAGGCTCTTAACCTTTTGGATGCGGGTTCAGGGTTGGCGGAGAGTGGCCCTTTGTATACACATGTAACTATAAAGTGCATTATGTATTATCTGGGCTATTGGAGTTTTTGTTAGTCATTCTTTTCTTTAGAATATAAGGTGGTTTTAGAGGGGTTTATATTGTGTAGGATGCCGCTAGACCAAAAACCTGATAGGTTGGCTCGCTCATATTATGTGACTTGTTATCGCGGTATATAAAGTATGTATACATATGTTTTCTCTCAAAATTGTATGAGTCGTTTGGGAAGTTTTTTTATAGTTTCGTGATATTTGACATGGATGTAGAGATTTTTTGGCGTAGGGGAACTTTCTTAAGAGTTGCTTATCGAGAGACTAGATGCTATCAATCTTTACTAGTTTATAGACCAGGTTGATCTTCGATAAAAGAAAATTTCTCGTTTGAATGAGGGAGATTTAGATTAAACACGTACGATACTATAATCATATCCGTAAACATTGGCGCAGCATGTAAGGGGCGGGGGGGGGGGGGGGGGGGGGCGTCCGCCCCCCGGGATTTTTCGCTCAGTAGTGTTATATATGTAGTTTTCGTATAGAAATTTGTGGGTATATACGTTTTCACCCCCCCCGGTTCTATAGAAAATTTTGGGTATTCTATAGAAATTTTTGGGTATATATGTTTTCACCCCCCCGGCCGAAAAATCCAAGCTTCGCCACTGTCCGTAAAGTTAAATGCTATATACAATTATACAAAAATATGGGTTGTAGCAAGCTATGTGTATACAAAGTTGATGTAGGAACTGCTAGAATCATACCTGGACAAGGTGGACAAAGCCCAAACGCAAACATGGATGAAAACATCCCAACTTAAAAGGGCATAACTTGGGCTACGTTTGGAGTTACAGATAATGGGAATGTCTCCATGGGCCGGATTGTGGCAACACAAACGGTTCGTCTCAACTCTCGGACCTATCTGATCTATTATTTCCAATATGTTCTTTCGGTGGCACCATAACGATGTGTTCTGTTAATTTCCACTTGTTCTTTCGATGTAACCATAGCCAATTAAATTGAGAAGATACATAGAGACAAAAAGCCCGTCTAGCTCAGTTGGTAGAGCGCAAGGCTCTTAACCTTGTGGTCGTGGGTTCGAGCCCCACGGTGGGCGTATATTTTTTAAAGTTTTCTACTCCATTTACTTGCTATTTTTCTCACTCTTGCTGGGTTCTCTTGCTGGGCCAGTGTGATCTTTCTTGGGCTCAGTATTCGGGTTATGTACTTGGGTCATTTTGTGTTAGTGGTGCACAAATCGGGTTTTTTTTTTTTTTTAAACCGGTTCCGGGTATGGAACCGGGTTCAGGTACGATCGGATTTTACAAAATCGGGTATTTTTAAAAAATCGGGTCGGTTCCGGGTCCGGGTTTTCAACCAAAAATTATACCCTATATACCCGGGTTCGGGTAGGGTCGGGTTTTATAAAACCCGGGTATTATAATACCCTATTTTCGGGTTCGGGTATTCATCGGGTAGGGTTCGGGTATGCATCGGGTTGGGAAAAAACCCGCACTGGGTATTAAAAAAACCCGACTGGGTATTAATGCTTCTTTATATGTTTTAGTGGATGGTGCCTATTGAAATTTTAATGACATTTCTAAATTTAAATTCGATGGTGCTAGATCGAATGAATAGTCCTGATTTGAATCCTTTTGGATTACATAAACAACAATATATTTTATTTGCTATGCTATGTTTTAACCAAGTTCTATCAGTTTTTCATTTTTTTTGTATTAGACAAACACCAATGGATATTTCCAGCAAATAGAGGGGAATAATGACCAAATATTTCAAATATCATTAGAAATCTAATAATTAAACAAGATTACATCAAAGTGCATACATAATTTTGTTAAATCATAAGAACTAGAAGTCTTAATGCTTGAAAACCTAGATAAAATAACATAGATAAAAAAACATAGATAGGACTAGAAGTCAAAGTGCTATATAACCGGGTATAAAAAAACCCAGTTCCGGGTATTTATAAAACCCGGTTCCAGGTATTTATAAAAACCGGTTCCGGGTATTTATAAAAACCCGGTTTCGGGTATAAACCGGGTATAAAAAAACCCGGTTTCGGGTTCGGGTTTTAGATCAAATATGAATACCCGGTCCCTACCCTATGGGTAGGGTCGGGTTCGTGTTCGGGTATAGAAAACCCGGTTTTTATAATACCCGGTTCCGGGTTTTTTTCCGGGTCCGGGTTTGGGTTTTTTGTGCACCACTAGGTGTAGGTTGGACCGTAAGATTTTATCTCCTTACATGGTTTTCACATAAATTACACCATATACAAAGAAAATTCTTAGTCATAAGCATATGGAACATCTAATCTTCATAAGCATATGGAACATCTAATCTTTTATCCTTCATCCTTAAACTATTTTATTTTGCGGGACCCAATTCCTTATATTTATATGTTTTTATTAACACTTAGTGTTATAGTATGAGTTTCATTGGGAAACACTAAAAAAGTGAGGAACAGTGAGGAACCGACTCAAACGAACTCTAATTAGACTCGTTCCAATGGTGTTGGAACTAGCTCGTCGAACCCTAACTAAAATCTCTTAGCCCTAAACTCTAAATCATAACCCCTAAATATACTAATCGAATCAAATACGAGTTCATGTAAAAAAATAAAAATTCGAAAATTCATTATTCGATTCGATGAACACCCCTGCGCCCCCCAATTTTATTATGATTATTATTATTTTTTTGTAATTAATCCCATATTCATGTTTTTGTCATTTGACTACACTTAACCAAACGTAACCTTATCATTTGAACTCGAAAATTTGAATAGTAATGTAAAAAATGATCTCAGCCAGCTAGTAGTATTACAAGATCATCCTGATCACTCTCTCTCGACTAACATCACAAAACGCGTATTACATTACAATATTAGTTATACATCATTATCAACTAGGTAGTACTTTGTTGTCGAATCTTATTCCCAATTGCTTGCTTGCTTACCGATCTTTTGTAAAGCTTTAATCACTTGTTCATTTGTTACATTTCCCGTGACTGTCACCTTGTTTAGCTTTGTATCGATGTCATATGCTTCAATGTCTACACAAAGTAACATAGTGTAAACTAGTGAACCCGCTCGAAACTAGACCAGACAGGATTTGGACCATCATAAGCCATGTAACCGACGATGAAATAGAAAAAAATAAGATGAGTGTACCTTCAAATTTTTTGATGGTCTTTAAGATCTTCTTGATACATTCTTCACAATGTAAACCCACCTTCAATTCTACCACCTATTTCAAAATAAAAAAAATATTTAAACATTTAAATATGAATAAGTATAAATGTGGTAGCAAACTCACATTAGCCATTGAAAAGGAATAATATGGGTTTCAAAGTGTTGAGAGGAAATTGTGAAGCAAAGTGAGGAACTTTAAAGGGGTTAAAAGTGGGGGGAATTGGATTCTGACAATCTGGATGCCAACTTCATGTCTCCTTTTTGCCTTCTTTTGTGAACCAAATGTGACGCGTTACCCAATACCAACCGTACAGATAATGTGTGACGATATACAGATAGCTACTCCTGTATACCAATCACAACATGGAACAGGTTGCCAGGTTAGCAGACCCGACACCCATGTCCAAATAACTAAAACTAAACTGAGACTTGGCTATGATCGATCCATACGCCTCCTAGTAACCTTGTATCACACTTGTACCTAAAAGACGATGCGATAATGAGTAGAGTAAAGCAAACATAAATCTATCGAATGATATTAAGTCAAAAACTTTAAAAATCAGGTCAGAGAGTTGACGGACAGTCAAATGTGACCATTGGCGAAGCTTGACCCCCCGTTTTTTTTTCCGAAATCGGGGGGGGGGGGGGGGGCGAAAACGTCATCATCATCATCATCATCATACTCAGTAAATCCCACCAATAGCAAAGCAAAGGTAGGGTCTGAGGAGGGTAAGATGTAGACAGCCTTACCTCTACCCCGTAGGAATAGAGAGGCTGCTTCCAGTGAGACCCCCGGCTCGATAGTAGTTTTGCATCAAGCCTTGGACATAAGGCACATAACACTCGGCAATCGGGACAAAGACTAATTAGTGCATGTACCCTTTTGTCTTTCAGCTATCAACGCCACCACATGATGCATGATTAACCGTCCTCCACTTTTAACGTTATTTTCACGAAATTAGTAAAATAACGTTAAAATTAGTGCACTTTTACTTTTGCCCCCCGATGGCCCACACATATATACATTATATGCGCATACCGCAAGCGGGGCGTCGGGGGGCGAAAACGTATATACCTAAAAAATTCTATACGAAGTTACTGTTCATAACACTACGCATCGAAAAGTTAGGGGGGCGGGCGCCCCCTCCCGCCCCAAGTAAGCTGCGCCATTGAATGTGACAAGGTGCCAAAGATGTTCAGAGTTCCAATTGAAAGTGATAGTTAACAAAGTTATATCAATCGCACATGATACAAGAGGAGGGTAAGAATTCTTACCTAATTAGTTGTTACACACATTTACAAATTAACGTGAATCGTGATATTAGTGTATGTGTGATTCGTTATGAATCTACATCACGGTCACTTTATCTTATAAGAACTGAATGTCAAAGTTAGATTTTATCTCGTGTCACATTTCCAATTTATAATCCCAAATTTTGTTGAACTACTAATACAAATAGGGTTAGGTTTTGGTATAAAGTTTATACTATAAACGGGTCTTAACATACAAAGTAGCTTAACATGAGAATGAGTAGTGAAAAAGGGATTTTTTTTTTTTGTATTTTTCCCCATCTTATTAAACACGTATTTTATTCATAGAATCTAAAAAAATTGTGTATTTACACTAGTAGAGTAATTATAATTATCCTAGAGAGTAATACACATAATTACTCTACTATAGTAAATACTTTTTTTTTACATTTTGCAACTAAACATGATACTTAAGTATATAGGAAAAAAAAAAAAACTCATTTATATGTTAAGACCCATTTGTATATGATCTTTATACTATACAAATAAATCTCTTTAATTTTAGTAAACCCTACCGGGAAACTCTGAGAAACCACCTCCATGGTTCACTTTTAGACCATGCGTAGTCGTCCAATTTTCGGGCGTTTTTTTACAAAATCACGCCCAACCACGCTCACATATGGCCCCCTGGGTGTTTTTTTTCACAAAAATTGGTTTTGGCGTGCTTTTTTCCACGCCTAGCTTCCATTTGTTTGTCCAATCACCGTTGATCTTCCTTTTTTTTGTCCAATAAGATTTTTTAATGATTTTTTATTTAATTTTATTACATGGTTTTTAACATAATGCCCCACATCCCCACTACACCCATTTTAGAAAACGTCCCATAATACCTCATTGCTGACTGGGCTGTCACATGGTGCAAAATGTCCAAGGGTAAGGGCATTACCACTACACATCGTCTTAGACATAATAACTCTTCATGTATACCTGGAAAACAAATAAACAAGGTTTTTTAACCAAAAAGAAACACAATGATCGAAATATTTCTTGCTAATACTTACGATATACATCTTCTTGTTAGTCATCGTTTTCCTGTCTGATTGCTCACGCTATTATCATCGCCTTCCTAATTGCCACCTAATCTTCAAGTTGGTTTTCGAATCGTTTGAATCATTTGATGATTGGAATGAGAGAATTGAGTAAACGAGAACGCAAAGGGACATGGATTTTAATTATATTGGAATGGACAAAAATACCCTCACGTAAGTTTGTTTTTCGTTTGGATTTAACAATTCTTACAAAATCAAAACCATAAAATCTAAACCTGTTAAAAAAACAAGTAACCTTATCTCTCATTAAAATTGAATAAAATCTAAACCTGTTAAAAAGTCACAAAGAGCAAAACTTTATCTCTCATTGACATTTTATCAAACACCTTTCGTGCATTCCTCTTCACTCAAATCCTACTCAATTTTCGATCTTTTCCGTTGCATACGTATTCAATATCACTCGTAATTATCAACAAACCACTTTGAATTTCACACTCATAAGTGATCAACCTCAGGTGAGCAATATTTCGCTGTAATTGATTTCAGGAAGCTTAGATTGTCGCTAATTTGTTTTGAATATCTAGTTTATGTGTTTTGAACGAGTACTGCATCATCAGTTATAATCGATATATGCGTTTTATGGGTGATTTTAGTGGTATTTATGATGTATATTTTGATTACATGATCAGTTTGATATGTGATGCACACCAAGTGTTTGATAAAATGCTTTAATGAGAGTTTTAAGTTGCTAAAGAAAAAATGAATGTCCTCCAAGTTGCTAAAGAAATATAGAATCTGTAAATGTTAGCATTAAAACCTCAGTTCAGTTGGAATACCTAAATTTTGTTTCCAAAGAGAAGTGTTCAAACATAGAAGTTCTCTTTGGGGAAACAAAATGTCTAAAATAAGCCTAGAGCGCGTCTAAAACCCCTAAAAATTGTATTTTTATACTATGCGTATTGCTTATAAAGGCCCTCATTTTTAAGCACCATGCACTGAGTCTTAAGGCTCACCCTTTGCGCCTTGTGTGCGCCTTGCGTCTTCATAGTCATCTATGCCTTTGACTCTTTGCTTTTAAGGGTACACATAAAATGCAGAAGAAAAACAAACGGCACCCGTAAGTTTAGGATTGTTTTTTGAACCATTTGTTAATATGTGCTTCTTTTATTACTTTGTAACTTGTACAACATATAAAACATGCATTATTTTACAATTTGTGGTGAAAAGAGATGTTTGGAAATGGAAGACACGTATTTGATGTCTATACATACAAAATGTTCTTTTATGAGGTGGATTGTGAACATGAACAAGATTCAAAGTGCGTGTTTTATTGCATAATACGTGGTTTTACTGCTAACTAACTTTGGATTAATGACTATGTCTGTGTTTTACCAAGTGTGTGATGTTTCTATGTAGAGTGAACATAACAAAAGACACCATAAGTATAGTTTAAAAATATCTACACGAGAAGATGTAGTTGGCTTAAATATAGTTTAAACTTTAAAACGCGAATAATGATATCAGAAGCATAAGAGCAAAATTGGATCAAAATGAGAGGTCCAGAAAATGTAAAAAGACTTGTAAGGGTACAGATGGTTTGAGTTGAACACGATTGCTAATAACACAAAATTATAAGATAATTTGTTTAAAACAGTGATGTTACGTCTCTAATTGTTGTTTCTTCTTGTTGTCATCATGTCATGTCACCTATACGCTATGCTAATTGACAACGGATATAAACTGTCACATTACACAGATGGATAGAAGTATTGCTGACGAGCTCTACTCGGGGATATCGGAACCGAAAGTAGAATTGGATCAACCATCAGTTCATTGTATTAAGCAATCCCATCCAGTAGGTATACAATCCAGGTTCATTGTTTTGTAATTTATAAAGTAGATGGTAAAAGTAGGGGTGCAAACGAGTCGAGCAGAGCCCTAGCTCAATTAACTTATGAGAGCTCAAGCTCGATTAACTTATGAGAGCTCGGCTCGGTTTGACTTTTGTTTTCAAAGATCGAGCTCGGCTCGTTTATTATCTATTAATTAGTATATTAGATAAAAATAAGATAAATAATAGACTTGTTTAGGCTCGCAAACTCGATAAGTGAAGCTCGGGCTCGTTACTAAACAAGCTTATTTTTAGGTTCGGGCTCGGCTCAACTCGTTTACTAGACAACTTTAAATAAGGGGTAAATGTTAGTAAATATTAATAAAAACTAAGGCTCGATGAGCCTGACGAGCTTCACATGCTAGGCTCGGGGTCGATAAATAAACGAGCTTTATTTTAGGCTCAAGCTTGATAAGGCTCGGCTCCTTTCAAGCTTTCTCTCGAGCCTGCACCCCTAGGTAAAAGTATTAAGTGAAGTTTTATGATTTAATTAAAATAGGGGTGTTCATGAACCGATCCGATCCGATCCGATCGAGGGTCTGCTCATGCTCGGATTGAATTACAACCGATCCGATCGGATCGAATTTGCAAAACCGAGCACAAAAGTGATGCTCATGCTCGGATTGAATTTGAATCGATCGGATCGTTTTCGCTCGGTTTTGCTCGTTTTTATCAAATTCTAAATAAAATCGAGTGGATCGTTTTCGCTCGGTTTCGCTCGATTGAATTATAAGGCTGCGTTCAACAAAAACAAATCCTAACTTAATTAAAACATGTCCAACACTTTACTAATAAAAGCAATACATAACTAAAATCATGATTCTAAAAATGTTCTTAACAATAAGCACAAAATAAAGTGCAAAATACAAATTGTCATTTAGGGATTAGGATCAAATACAAAGGATCCTAATTGTAAGAAGTGTAAGAAGGATTTATAGAGTGACAAGTGTCCAATTACCTAAAAAAACCCACTACACAAAAAACCCACTAAAAAAAAAAAAAAACCTTAAACATCCACCACCACCAAACCCCCCCGCCCCACCCCAAAAAAAAAAAAAAAATTTTTTTTTTTTTTGCCGAGGGGGTTTAGGTTTTTGGGTGGTGGTGGGGGTGGGTGTTTAGTTTTTTTTATATTTTTTTTTAGGTTTTTGGGGGGTGGGGGGGGGGGGGTTAGGTTTTTTGGGGTTTTTTTTGGTGAGGTATAGTTTTTTTTTTGTTTTTTTTGCGGGGGGGGGGGGGGGGGGGGGGGTGGGTGGGTGTTTAGGTTTTTGGTGGTGATGTAGTGGGTTTAGTTTTAGGTAATTGGACACTTGTCACTCTATAAATCCTTCTTACAATTAGAAGCCTTTGTAGAATAACTTGACCCTGTCATTTAGTTCAAAAGCCATAAACTTCTTCTTTAAGCTTGATCATCTCCATCCACAACATTCAACTTCAAATCAACATATAACCTATAAACACAAGCATTAATTATTAATAAAAATAATTCGAGCGAAACCGAGCGATCGACGAGCGAGCGGACCTTTGCTCATGCTTGGATTGAATTTGAATCGAACCGATCCGAGCGGCTCATTTACAAACTGAGCGGGAATCGAACGAGCATTTTTCGAGCGATCGTCGAGCAGTTTGGACAGCCCTAAATTAAAACATATAATTACTTTTTAATTTCAGATGGTGAGGATGAAGAGTGGTGCGGAGATGATCCCTCATCTGATCTTGACAGAGAATGGCAAAGAAGAAAAAACCAATTCCATACGGTATTCTTTAGCTCACACACACATGCACACATACAAACATAAAATAATCAGGTTTTGTGCTGTCATATCTAGCGCGTTTATTAAATGGGTCATGTTCAGGTTGACATGTTTAACCCATTTACTTAAACAGGTCGACATGCTAACCCGTTTACGATCCATTTAACCCATTTATTACAACCCATCAACTCAATTAACATGTTAACAACTTGACTATCTGCCATCCCATTTGACACGTTTAGATGATGGGTTCAATGGGTTCTGTTCGAGTTACATGGTTTTTAGTATGTGCATGATTTTGACACGTGATAAATATGTGGATCATGTTCGTGTTGAATATCTGAAACTTGTCAACCCGACACACCCCTGCAAATATAATGGTGGTGTATCACATTTTACGTAAATCTTGAGTACTTCAACAGATCGGATACCGAGATGGACTTTTAGCGGGAAAAGAAGCTTCGGCACAACAAGGTTTCAACATCGGCTTTAAGGAATCGGTACTCGTTGGATTTAACTTGGGTCTTGTTAGAGGTGTCACTGGGTATGTTTCTTTTTTCTTTATTTAACTAACGTGACAATTATTTTACACGAACCCGAACAAGATCCGAACCCAAAAATTGTGTCAAACACATGAACCCGAACGCGACCTGAATATTCGTGGGACACAGCCTGTTTAACCCGATTTTTTTTATTTTTATTTTTTTCTTTACACAAATTAATATTTTCAAAATAAAATTTTACGATAAAAAAACAAATGTATATAAAAATTACATTTTAATTATAAAATCTTATGTCAATTTCTCTTATAATATAATGATTGCGTAAAATACACAACCAATTTAACTTATGACATAAACACACTTTGAAGAAATTAAAATATAATTTAAGTTGGTTTAATGGGTCAACCCGCCGAGTTCGCGGGTTCAACCTGAAACTGATCCGAACCCGTTTAGACTAAACTCAAACCCGCGAATTCGTGTTAGGTTCATGTCCTGTCAGAAATTCACACACCTAACGATTGATAATCAGCTTTCTTTATTTAACGTTTTTTTCCCTCACGTTGGTGTTACATTGCAACTTTTAGAGCTCTGAATTGCCTTCCTGGTGAATTAAGCGAAAAGATTATCGAATCATCAGAAACGAGAAAGAAGTTCCACCAGTTATATGAATCGGTGAATAATCTATCAACAACAGATGCATTGAAGGCTTTTGGTGATGATCTTTCAAAACGAGAAGTCAAACAGGATGGTCAAACGGATTGCAGTGTTCTCGATAGCTGCTATAGACAGCTTCAGTCTCTCGTTGTCGAGTCCCCTGCTATCGAGGTGCAATCATGGGATAAAACAATCGATGTTTCATCATCCGGCAAAAAACCTTCGCGTGAATGAGGTTTGTTTCGCGACAGTGATACAAGCAGCTTGTGATCAGTGAGTATCTTATTAGTTTGATATTACATCTTTTAATGATCATGGTACAGTCTGTTTTGTTGTAGACATATGGTCGGTATTGTTAATAGATACTTATGGGTAATGGGTAATATTAATTTTATTATACTTGTAATTTATGAGATTAAATAATTTTTTTGGGGTTTCTTTAGACTTTGGGAAAAGAAACATACTTCAGAAATTTCAAGAGGCTTTTTGAAAATTTTAACTTGCTGTCAATGCGAATGTGGGAATATCTCACAGCCTGCTGGTAAACTTCTGTGGAAAACATAGATCCAATGTTTTAAATACCGGTATGAACCGGATATCGGACACGGGCCCGGTACGATAAAGACCGGTAAAACCCGAATACAATATGTCTTATGTACCGGCAGTAAATCCGGTTCTACCGGTTCAAACCGTTGAACCTGTTTACATTATCTTAAAATTTGATTTTTAAATTTTAATACAATCTTTACTATATTATAAAAGAAACCATGTGAGGGACACATGGCGCTCTATGAGGCGGTCTTAATTATTTTTCTAAATATTTATTATGCAAAGTCAATTATTGATAATATTAAATTTAAAATTTAAAATTTGTAGAAGAGATTTTAATGATAAAGACAAAGATAACTGATAACAATATATTAATTATTATAATCTCAAAAAATATATTAGCGTTTTAAATATTTCTAAGATAAAAAGTTTATTTAATTTGTAGTTTTAATTGTTTTTATATTTTGTTGACAAGGACAAGGATAATTAATAAGACAAAATTGCAGAAAACAACCTTTATGTATACCCAAAACTGCACTTTATACCTTTCACTATGAAATCCGCCAAAACCAACCTTTACGTTCATGTTTTGCTACAAATTCAACCTTTACACCTAACCTAGTCAAAAAAGTCAGTTAACTTGCCCCACGTGAGATGCACGTGAGGGCATATCTGTCTTTTCCATTTACCCCTGAATGTTATATTTATATTTAAAGGTTTTTATTTAATTCCTTCAACTACACCCAAGTTCCCAACATCAGATTACCCCCAAAATCCAATTCCCCCCATTCGTAAACCCTAGTTTTGCATCAACAACTACAAATAATCATTCATGCCGACGATCTATCTGAAATTTCAAAACGTGTATTTTGATACCAAAATCAATCAAAACGTATCTGAAATTTCAAAACTGAAAGATGACACAAATTTTGCTATAAACCGTACAAAAAGAAGAGTTTTTTGCATAAATAGGGGAGTTCATCCACAAAAGAGTGCAACTAGGTGGCCTCAAAAAAAATGATCAAACTTAGGTAGTTCGCTGTTTCAAAGTGCCATCTTCTAGTAAGTTTCTGCCAAAACCTACAGGATTCCTGCAAATATACTGAACTTCGCTGTTTCAAATTAACATCTTCTTAAGTTCGCTGTTTAGAATGTATATGTATAACAAGTTCGCTGTTCTGAATCAATATGTAGAAGAAGTTTGCTGTTTGGAACTGAGAACTTCAGAAAGTTTGCTGTTTGATTTAAACAATTAATGAAAGTTCGCTGTTTGAATATGATATATACATAAGCATCGCTATTTAAATTGAGAACTTCATAAGCATACTAGTCATTAATATATATAATATGTTTATTATTTAGTAGATGTCGTCCGTAAAGAGCGTAGGTCCATATCGAGCGTCGAAACGTAGGTAGTCGTTAATATATAATACCTTTATTATTTAGTCGACGTCGTCCGTAACGAGCGTAGGTCCGTATCGAGCGTCGAAACGTAGGTAGTCCCTAATATATAATATGTGTATTATTTAGTCGACGTCTTCCTTAACAAGCGTAGGTCCGTATCGAGCGTCGAAACGTAGGTAGTCGTTAATATATAATACCTTTATTATTTAGTCGACGTCGTCCGTAACGAGCGTAGGTCCGTATCGAGCGTCGAAACGTAGGTAGTCCCTAATATATAATATGTGTATTATTTAGTCGACGTCTTCCTTAACAAGCGTAGGTCCGTATCGAGCGTCGAAATGTAGGTAGTCGTTAATATATAATACCCTTATTATTTAGTCAACGTCGTCCGTATCGAGCGTCGAAACGTAGGTAGTCCCTAATATATAATACCTTTATTATTTAGTCGACGTTGTCCGTAACGAGCATAGGTCCGTAACGAGCATAGGTCCGTATCGAGCATCGAAATGTAGGTACTCGTTAATATATAATATCTTTATTATTGAAAAACATAATAAAGTTTAAATTTCAATTGAAAAAAATAAAATAAAATAACTGATTGTGAATCACAAATCAAGCATCTATAACAACAAATCAACAACAGTACAGTATGCCAGTACTAATAGCATAAACAGAGTAGATTACTATTGATTAACCATCGTATATGTGAAAAAAAAGATAAACAAAATTGCAGAAAATGAAAGTATTTACCAGATTATCGGAATTGATGAGACAAACTCCGACGTTAGGGCATTTTTCTTGGAATCATTGGTCTTGGAATTGGGTTATTTCTTGGTGTTTGTCTTGGGTTTTACAGGGACGATTGGAGCTTGAATCACTGAAAATTGAACGAGGTTATGCCGGACTTTACAGGGACGATCGGAGCTTGAATGACCGGAGTTGTGCGGGACTTAGAAGGGATGACCAGAGCTTGACCTATGTTAAGTAGCAACAACCCAGATCCGCAGTAAACGGTTCCGTCAACAACTACCTCCAATGTGTGCAGGTGTAAAACAGTGGTTGATCAAGGTTTTGAGCTTTTTGAAGATGTGTGCAGGTGTAAAACAGTAAAGGGTAAGAGGTTTGATATGGGTTTTGTGGTGGGTTACTGGATATGAAGATGAAGATGAAGACTAATGCTGGGTTTTGTGGGTTTTTTTAAATACATATTAAAAAGACGGGTGAAAAGACATTAATACCCTCACATGCAAAGCATGTGAGGTAACTTAACCAAGAAATCTAACGGAGTTTGTGTTAAAGGTTGAATTTGTAGCAAAACATGAACGTAAAGGTTGGTTTTGGCGGATTTCATAGTGAAAGGTATAAAGTGCAGTTTTGGGTATACATAAAGGTTGTTTTCTGCAATTTTGTCAATTAATAATCACATATTAAAATAAAAATATTTATTTTAATCAGCTTCGTTAAAAGGATTTTTTCAATACATGTAGAACATATATATTTTTGATACATGTTGTATATTTAGAATCATATTTCTAATAAAGGATCCCATTATCCCGTTTTAAATTTCAATAAAATAATAATATTAAATCATAATATCCAACTTATCTCTTGTATATTTAATATTTTTTGATAAAATAAATTTTTTTTTTTGATTATCCAACATCAGGTAATACGTAAGTTTCTTTAACCTTATTATAAATAAAAAAACAAAATAAAATGTTATAAACCATGTAATACACAACTCTCTAACCTAATAAAAAATAAAGTGAGATGTTACAATAAGTAAATAGTACCTCCAAAGTTCATTTGTTAGAAAACACATCTTGATCACTAAATGTGTTAACGGATTACATTATTCGTGTAAGACACGTGTTTATTCAAATCGTGCAACACACGAGTTTTTAAAAGATGTAATTATTTTATTACTTAGTATATAAAATTATATCTATTAAACCCGTGTAATACACGGGGTTCTAACCTAGTACGATATAAAGGTAATACTGACTTTCTATATTTTTGTTAATTAACATGGTTCTTTCCATTCCATTATTCCATCACTGTTGAAATTACCCACGTTGTCCAATGTAATATTGTTTATAGGTAATAAAAATGCTCTTAAAATACTTAATTTTTTAAAAGAAAATAGTTGTTTTTTAGGGTAAAACCATGATCAGTTATATGATTCCTAACTGAGATTGGATTATATTTTGAGATGAATTTGTATTTTATGGAATTATAGGGTTAACGGGTTTGGATGAGGGGAGAGAGAAAGATGTTGTGGTCTGTGAGAGGGGAGCCAGGCAAGCTGATGTGGAGGGATCCATTGAGCTCTAGCATTTTAAAGAAAAGATCAGTATTAGCCTTGGTGTTAGTTAAACAACTTATTATAGTAAATTACAAAAATTGTCTTTTATGTTTTTACTAAATTTCAAAAGATTGTTTTTTGTCTTTATAATTGATGGGATTCGTATTTTATGTTTACAAATTTTGCACATTAGGGTGTAGGGAGTGGTTAGACACTTGAAAGTGGTAAACTTCAAAATCAACCAATGAGAGTGTGCCATGTCATTCAACCTTAATTGTTTCAACTATGCTCAAAAGTGTTAGCAATGGTTAGACATTTCATGAATTGGTAAACCATTTAAAAAAAGGAAAAATGTGTGATTGGTTGAGATGGCATGGACCCCATCACACACACCCCCTCTCTCTCTTTCACTCCCTCTCCCCGCTTCGGCAAACCTTTACCGCGTCTCCATCTTTACCGAGCGGCAAAACCCACCGGCGGCTGTGTTACCGTGCGGTAAACTGCTTTGCCGAGTGGGTTTGCCGCCCAACCCACCGGGGGCTGTGTTACCGCGCGGTAAACTGCTTTGCCGAGTGGGTTTGCCGCCAACTCTGGACACCCTTACGTACTTTGGCTCTAACCAATTTAATTTTTTTCATTAAATAAGATCATCTGAACCTCATGTAAGGGTATTTCTATCTTTTCCGATTCTAATATATAGATAATTTAAAGAAAAATAAATAAAACCTACCCCACCACTAGGGGTGTAAACGAGCCGAGCCCGAGCTCGACTGGGCTCGAGCTCGGCTCGTCATGTTTTTATGAAGCTCGGCTCGGTTCGAGCCTACTTATTTGAGCTCGAGCTCGGCTCACGAGTAAAACCCAAAGCTCGAGCTCGGATCAACTCGGCTCGAGCTATTTTGAGAACAACCTCAAACGAGCTAAAAGCTCGGCTCGATCTCGCTTCAATATCGCTTAAATGAGCCAAAGCTCGGCTCGTCAATGTTATCATCATTATTATTATATTGTATATATAAAAAAAATAAAATGTTGTTTGGGCTCGTTTAGGCTCGCGAGCCTAAACGAGCTTTGTATTTCAAGCTCGAGCTCGGGCTCGATAACTATACGAGCTCTATTTCATGCTCGAGCTCGCGCTCGGGCTCGTTAAAGCTCGGGTCGTTCGAGCTTTTACCCGAGCCGATAACGAGTAGCTCTCGAGCCTCTAGGCTTGTTTACACCCCTACCCACCACACCACATCCTCACCATTTCTCTAACTGTAACGCTTGTCGTGGGACTCGAACTGTGGCCTCTGGGTTAACTGTGAGAGCTTTAACCAATAAGCCAACTAAACATTTTTTAACCGTTTCAATATTTGTTAGTTTTATTTAATTATAACGCTACATCTTCTTAAACTTAGGTTAAAATTCGCCGTTCTCTATCAGGGGCGAATATAGTTTGAGACAAGGGGTAGCCCGCTACCCCTTAACGCTTCGGCGGTAGAGTAAATTTTGGAAAAAATTAACATTTTTTCGATTTCGCTGCCTCTATAGAAAAGAAAATTTTGAAACGTTGCACCTTGACGTTTTTTTTCTAGATCCGCCATCGTTCTCTATTTAAACCAACAAACGCTTTTCAAAGAAGTCCCATATACACATATAGATTTAAAGGGCGTGAAATTTACCTTTTTACATTGTCGGTATTCGGTGGTGGTTACGCTGATGGTGTCGTGCGACGGTGACTATAGCAGTATCCGGTAAAATTGCAGTGGGGCGACGATGGTGGTCGGTTTTGAGGTTGTTTGATTGGAAGACAAGGCCGGTTGAAGTTGGTTTGTGATGATAGTGGTGGGCTCAATCTGGGTCAATGAAGGTGGTGACATGGGTTTGTTTCGGGGTCTGTTGTATGACGAGGGTGACAACGGTCTCGGTGATGGTGTATGACGGAGGCTACCGGCAGTGGCGAAGCTTGAGATTTCTGACCGGGGGGTCGAAAACGTATATACCAAAAAATTTCTATAAAACGGGGGGTCGAAAACGCATATACCCTAAAATTTCTATACGAAAACTGCATACTCTCCACTATTGAGCGAAAAAATCGGGGGGTCGGCCGCCCCCTCCCGCCCCCATTATCCTACGCCCCTGGCTACCGGGTTGTTTAGGCGGGTTAGAGTCAAAACACACGGGAGGTGGTAAGTGGTGGTGGTAGATGTTGGCGGGGATAGAGAGAGAAGGGGGAGAGAGAGATAGAGCATTTAGGGTGAAAAGGGTGATCGTCACATTCCATCACCTATCACACTATCACACCCAGCTCATTTTATTACATTTCACTCATCACATTTGTAATGGTCATCACATTCCATCACTCATTTTTCAATACAATATAAAATATTTTCTTGCAAAATGGTAAAAAGTTCGAAAAAAACAAAAACCCGGTTTCCTAGCCGAATATTGGTAAAGCACCAGGTCAATGTGTGAGGGTTATAAACACTAACCATACCGCTAATCACAATCTATCATTACTGTTTATTAATTTCTCTTTTATATTTTTCGATCGATTTAAAACATGTATTGTCAATTTGTCATATTTTTACTAACATTATTTTTACCCATAATTAAGTTTGTTAAAATCAGCTTGTCTCCGTCGTGAAGCGCGAGTATACTAGTTAGTGACTAAAGGAAAATTTAACATTATTATTATTTAAAACTATTGAAACTAAGAAATAGGATACATAAGTTTTAATTAAAATAATTTCTTTTTTTGAATAGATTGGAATAATATATCTTACGGATAACAAATCTTAATTATTCGAATATATAATCTAGAGAGAGAGGCTCCTGTACAAGAGAGCTCTCTTGTACGAAGAATAGGGGAGAAGATCAGTCACTGATCTTCCAAGATCAAGGGCTCAAAATTAAGCGGTGGTATTTTCATAAATCTTATGGTAAAACAATTGAAGAAACAAATAGAGAAAGGGTATTCTGATCTTTTCTCATTTGTACTCCTTCTCCCTTGATTTTCCAACAGCATTAATTTTTTCATACGTTAATATTAATTTAAAAAAATTACACCGTAGTAACGAGCACTTCGTTCTCTTTTATTCGAGCAGCCTATAGTTTTCTTAAAAAATACATGATTTTGAATACCCATTACGTGATTACATGATTTTGAATACCCAGCACATGACTACGTGATTACGTGATTTTGAATACAAAATTTTGAATACCGATTACGTGATTTCATTGTAGTATGTGAAACCACACTAAGTGATTGCTTAATTATGTAACAATAGTTGACTATGTATTATTACGTGAATACGTGATTTTGAAAACTCATCTCGTGATTACGTGATTTCATTATAGTATGTTATGTGAAACACACTGAGTGATTACGTAATAAGCATGATGGTAATAACATTTGTTATAACAAATCATATTAAATGTGCAATCAAAGTAATGGATGTATATTGAAAATGTAATCACGTACTGGTTTATGTTAAATGTGTAATCACGTAATGGATATTCAAAATCACGTAGTGTAAGACCCTTAGTCCATTTTATACGATTATCATATCAATTCCGACTATAATAGTGTAGTTACGGTTAAACATACACTTAAAAATACGAGTTTGTTAAAACATTTTAACATAACTTATATAAATTCGCCGTTTAAAAGTGACGACGGAACGTAATGCGGAAGCTTGAATCTTGATTAAGTTCGGTTCTTTATCGAGCTTGATCGTCATCCGGTACCTCAATATAAACCTACATTTCATAAAACATGAAATGAGTTAGTCCTTTAAGGTTTATAACATGTTTAAACAAGTTCACAATTCAAAACAATCGAACAACAACATTTTTGCCAGCTCTGGTGGCTCTCGCGGGCCGCGAGATCTTCAACTAAATGGGTCGCGGGCCGCGACCGCCATCGCGTTTCGCGAAGACATTGTTGTCTTCTGTCGCGTGGCGCGAGAGGCACTATTTTCCAGCAGATTTCATTCTGAAACCTGCATTTTTCCAGCCAACCCATATTTTACGAAAACGAGCATAACTTGCTCATTTTTTATCCGATTTGACTCACATTTCTTCCTACGTGATCGCAATTTAATTCTCCATCATATGGAGTTAACATCCGACATCCAGATTAACAAAATTTTAGACTTTTAAGTCTTCGGCTTAAATGAAATTATGAACTTTTGACCCGTTCATGTATTAATCAAACAAACATGTTTGTTTGATCCCAATTTCTCATGAACCTTATATTTTCGATATTTTCTATCATATTAGGTTCAAATCACGGGTTTCATAAGTATTTTCAACCTGTTTTCGCTCATATGCTTATTTTGACCCGTTAAGGGGATTTTAAGTGTATTTTAGACACGAACCGCTTTCAATCGTTTCTAGCATTATATTACCACATTTCTTATCAAATAATCTTCCTCCACAACTATATTTGTGGCGAATTTAATGTGGTAATTTGTAAATTCCAAGTTTTACCCCTCGGATCACTATTTTACGACAAAGACTCCTATAGAGTCAATTGACCAAAGATTTACATCTTTTGCTTTTTATACCTATTCTAAGTATTTATTTAATCATAACATTCGTTTCCAAACAACATTTAAAGGTCGTTTGCTCAATTTAGCTTGCAAGGGCGTTTTGGTCTATTTTAGCCTTTCATTTACGATGAACGACTTTTGAAAGCATGTTTGACCCAAAATCCCTCTTTTTAGCTATGATTTTGTTTGAAAAGTCATTATGTTTTCAAATCACAATGACCATCACTTGAATCATTCGGTTTCCTTATTAAAGTAACCAAATGTCTATTTTGACTTCATTTAACTCTCAATGAACCTTTCGTTCTAAATGAGTAGTTAACCTATTACACTTACCTGGCTCGGATCAATATATTGACCTGTTTTAATACCTTGCTTTAAGAATCGCTACTTAATAGCGATGCAAGTTATACTTCCCCTATTCACTCTTGTGAACATAAGGCTCGACAATATTCATTAGTCGATATTTTCAAATGGTGATATTTTCACAATTTGACCCGTTTGGTCTAAGTGACCGTTTATCTTTGCGAGATGGTATTTATTACCATTTCATCTACATGACTCGCTCCGGTTCACACCGTACGGTCATTTTACTTATAACCCATTGCTTGATTCTTTTGACCCCTTTATGTCTTTGTCACACCCCAACCAATGGCGGAATCATCGGAGTGGGACTTGTTCAAGATTGTAAGAGACTTCATAACACTAATTGTGACAATATTTAATTCAACCGATTTCATTTCATAAATAAATTGTCAAAACATTACAAGAAATTCAAATAACAACATTGCTCAACATAACATAACAAAATTGATACAACACTTTAAACCTAAACATCTAAGTGAGTATCTAGGCATCTTTGCTAATCCATTTCTTAGCATCATCAATCATCAACCTGTAACATGTTTAAAATACAATTCAATGCAAAAGCAAAGGCGAGTATACAAGTTTAAGAATAAGTATAAGTATAAAAGTTTAAAAACGAATCCACATGGCAACTTAGTTTATACAAGATCAACCTAACATGACATGCAATATTTCTAGTCAACCCTCTGTTTACGCAAAAATGATATAATTCAACATGACCACTAGTCTACGAGCGGTGCGTTACTCCTATAGCGCTATACATGTCAAATGGAGGCTCGTGAAAGCTAATGACACATAAGTATGGTCCACGTATAAGCATCAAGTATCATAACATAGTATTCATGTATAAGGATTGTTTCGTGCATTGCATAAAGAATAAGTTTAAGTGTGTTTTTAATAATGTAACATGTTACACCCCAAAAAGTGGTAAACATAAAAAGGGTGTTGCGAGTATACTCACATAATTGCTAAGTCTTCCGATTATCCAAGTGTTGACGAGCGTAAGATTAGGAGGATGGAACACCGAGGTCACCCTATATGGGCAAACGAAGGTGTATGAGTAATCGGGATTACGACGGAGGATTTGAATTGGAATTTAAAGTATAACTAGTTGATATATATGTATATATATACATATAAATACAATTACATATATTTTATATAGTTTAAGTAATAATCTAAATTAAGTTTATCAAAAAAATATTATGGAAGTATCGTCAAAAATAAATGTTCATTTATATCTATTTTATAAAAATTAATCGAATTTGATAGGTTCCGTTTTATGAATTTAACGCGTTTCGTGTTACCGATTTTACGAAAAACAGGCAGAGTTTCCTCTGTTTTTGAACGATCCCGACAACACAAGTTGTCGTTATATTTGTCAAAACTCGACAACAATAAACAACAATATTATCAATAATATCAACAGTGGATATATTTATCATCAAATGCTAAAACGTAATAATCAATAAATGTATCGGTTCGAGCTAGGTTCATGTTAAACATAGAATATATTAGTAACTTAATAAACAAAATTCGCGGTGTTAAAAGTATACCGAATCGCGTGGTGACTGAGTTTGAACTCAGTTGACTGAACTTGGCCCGAACACCGAACCGAACGTCAAACCTGACTGGTTTGACCGGTGCTGACCCGAACCCGATTCTGACCAGTTGACCGCGGTTTGACCGAGATCGAAAATGACCCGAACCAATGTTGAATTTGTGTTGCGAAACCGAACCAGAGCCGGAGCTAGACTCGAGTCCTGACCGCTGGAACCGAAGCCGCCATTCGTCGTCGGAGCCGCCGCTGGTTCCGGTGGTGTTTTCGTCGCCGTAAACTGCCACTCAAACCCCACCATACCCCCCCTTCCGACGTCACGTGATGCGGCTGTCGCCGCCGTTTGTGGTGCGCCGCCACCTAGAGTGGTGGTCGGTCGTTTATTTACAGAAAGAGAGAGAGAGAGAGATGGGCGAGAGTGGAGAGAGAGGTAGAGTCTTGATCGGTTCGTTTGGGTGTGGCTCACCGGAAAGGAGGCGCCGGAAGGGTCGCCGGAACCCTAATCCGATGGCCAGATTTTTAGAGAGAGGGAGATGGAGGTTGGATTCTGTTTTGGGTGCGGCTGAAATAAAAGAAAGTGTTTAGGGTTTTGCTGGTATTTTATAGTTAGGTTATCACTAGTGGGCTTGACTTGAACGAGTATTTAAATGAATTAAAGGGGTGGGTTTGTTTGATGTGAATACCCAGCCTAGCTGGTTGTGCGCGTGTGTGTTGAGGATAATGACCCGGGTTCGATCCCTGTGGTCAGCAACATTTTTTTGAATTAAAATCTTTTTGTTTTGAAGCACCAACTTTCAGCAATATGCACATTTAGTCCTTGTAAGTTTAAAGTTTCAGCAAATTACCCAAACACCCCTTGGCTTTAATTAAACTCATGTTATGTTGTTTAAAAAGACATGCTTTATAATTTAAACTAACTAAGTTAGTTTACTAACTTTAATATCTAACGAAACTAACTAGATTATTATAAAAATAAACTTTTTAAATTGTAAAAATTAATTAATTTAATTAGTTAAACAATGATTAACTAACCATATTTATAACGAATTAAAATAAAGATAGAAGATTTTCGACGATACAACGGATTATAATTTTGAAAGAGGCAAGCTTCTAAAAATAGATTTTTAAGACTTGATTTCTAAATCAGGAAGGTTATGAAAATGCGGAGCGTTATAGTCTCCCCTCCTTTAGGAAATTTCGTCCCGAAATTTATTCAAGAGGAAGACTCGAAAGGGTTTTTGGTAAACCGAAGAGGATTGTTTAAAATTGAGGCTTTGGAGTTTGAGACAACGGAGAATAATTGAGGTATAAGGGTGAACGATTGATCTACTAAACGATTAAGAGTATAAGAATAGCATAAGTATCGAATAGACAAAGTAGCGTGCTAAGAATGGGGTCTCGTCGTGGATAATCGGATACAATGCGTTTGTGAATTGTTTAAAGTTGCATTAGGTCCAAGAAGGTCTGTAAAACACTGAATTTCTCATGGCACGTTTTACGAAAGTTTGGTAACATGGTGAAAGCACTTATATATAGGAAGTACCAGCGACGTATCCACCATGTTTTGACCCTATTACGTCCATCTCGTATTCAGTGACATGTTACGTCCCGTGTCTTTCCATACGCAGTAGTACACTCTATGATTCCCATACGCCCATTACTATAATCCCGTGTGCACCTGTGATTATACCAATCGTCGCATGATCCACATAGCTTGTACTAGTTGTGTATGAATCAAAGTATACATAAATTCTGAAAATAAGATTGCGTGTGTATAGATATGTAACATATAATCATGTTTGTGTTCCAAATAGTATAAGACCAATCGTAAGCGAATCCCTCGGGTTTCGCTCGCGTATAGTGCGAAAGTATAAATTTTGAGTAAAAAGCATGAGCATAGTATAAGTTTAAATATGAATACGCATGTAAGCATAATCACAAAATGTATGACAAGAGTGTGAGCACAAGTATAAGCATAACGTGTATGAAAGTGAGTATGAAACATGTGTACAAACATGAATATAAGTATAAACACAAAGCGTATGAGTATGAATACGAGTATGAGTGTGAACATAAGATGTATGAGCGTAGATATGAACATGAATATAGGTGTAAAACATGAAGGTTTAAGTATGAATCAAATATATGTGTATGAATATAAGTGTAAACAAAGTTGTATAAGTGTATTTGAAAACATAAAATGTATGAACATGGATATGAATATGAATGTAATATAAACATGAATGTAAGTACAACGTAAATGTATAATTGTGACTGTATGTATAAACGTAAAACATATGAATTTTGAATCATGAGTATAACATAAATGCGTAAGTGTGAACATAAGTGAAGGCATAAAATGTATAAGTATGGATGTAGAAAATAATGATTTTGTTTTTAATATAATTTAAAATACACGAGTTTATGCGCGTAAAAGATTTAAAAGTTTTGAGTATGAAAGGAAAAAGAGAACGAGTGACATGCGTGAGATTGTTGTGAGATATTGACTAAAACTTGTAAAATGATATGCATATATAGTTGTTTGCGCAAAACGTGAAGTTAAAATAGATTGAGTTGTCATGGAATGTAAAATCTAGTTTGTGAATGTAAAGAGAATATAAAAAAAACATCTTTGGATTATGCGAAAGGATACTTTGTAAAAGAATGGAAATGCTATTATGGTTTTAAAAGAGTTTACATAGTTGAACATTTGTCGGTTCTTATGAAGTTTCTTTGCCCACGTGTTTTGAATTTAATTGGCGTATCGAGCGAAGTTTTGAAAAGTTCTTGGGATTAACAAGTTTGCATCGTTTTAAGTAACTTTGTATTAGAAAGTTTGAAGTTTATAGATTCTTGTGAAAAGGTTGATCCTTAGAAGAATGATCTTGGTATATGAACTTAGTGTTTTGCTGAAAACGCGTCTTTTGATAAAATGTTTTATTGCCTTTGATAGAAAGTTTAGTTAATGTTGAGTAATATTTGTAATATTTTATAGGCATGTGCGAAAAAAAGTTGGTTTGATTCCCTATTGAAAATAGAAAATCTCTAGTTTAACGATATGTAATGAGCTTGTTTCAGTAGTTACGTTGAATACAAAATTTCGTGGGCAATGGATTTGTTAGGCCGACTAAGTTGATGAATAGCATTTCGTGAAGTTTTGAAATTTGAGGAACAAGCGTCTGTGGAAAAGTTAGGAATTTCGTGTGTGTGAGCTATATAAAAATAGATTGTAGGGTAAGGGGTTCGTTTATATAAACAATGCATTTTGAAATAATAGAGATTTGTAATGGTAAACGATTTAAATATAACATGATCGTGTTTACATAATGTAGTCTATTAAAAGGAAGTATAGGTAACGATCACCTAGGTAAGGGAATCACCCCAAATCCGTTGGTGAGGTCGTTGTAAGATGAGAAAAGGAGCGGAGTTAATCGTCAAGGTAAAGAAATCACTCCTATCTTGATGATTGTGTCTCCACTCGTTGTTACAAAAGTGTGAATAAAATTACGTGAAATTATGCTTGCTAATAATGTATATTGGTTTGAAAGGTAATAGTATGATGTATGCGCAAAAGTGAAATCTCGAAAATGGTTCAAAATTGACAGGGGATAGTTTCATCATAAAAGGTCGAGAATGATAAAGTGTAAGTTTAATTAAAACTTGGATGGTTCCAAAACAGAACTTTGACTAACCAAAGTGGTCGAAAGGTCTTTTGAAATTGAGAACATGCTTTGGCCTAATAGGTGAAATACTCTTGCCGACATGTCGGTTAACGGTATTTACCCTTCTGGTTACTACACGTTCCAATTCAATCGAAAATTCGAGACTTGGCGGGATTGGGAAAAAAATCAAGAAGTGGGACTAGTCGATGAGATGCGGGTTTCACCCCTAACTTAACTACTTCGTGCCCTAAGTGTGGTTGGTACTTGTTGGGTCAAATTAAATTTGACACGTTGACGAGGGTCCACTAGCATTTAAGTTTGAAATTTCTATTAAGATGTGGATTTCACTCCTGACTTAATGGTGAATTTCGTGCAAAAATATAATTAAGCGGGATGAGAGTCGTCTACTAAATTGTGGGTTTCACGCCTATTTTGGTAAACTCGTCTCGTTTGTATAATACGAGTGTTTTCAAGTTTAAGAAAAATCGAGTAAAGTACCTTAGAAAGGACGTATGTTAAGGGAATACACAAACAAGTATAAACTCATAAGAAGGCATATCAAGAATAGTACATAAAGAATTGGAAAATAAACAAATATTAACACATAGAGAAATATGTCAAGGATAACTCATAAAGAATCGAACAATGAAACACGTGTTAACACATAAAACAAGTATTAATACACAAGAATAACATGTCAAGTATTACACACAAGTGACATACATGTTTAAAAGAGCATAATACGAAACAAATAAAGTATCATGTACTAGTTTCAAGCAAAACATAAGAATAATGCTCTAAAACTATAGACTAGGTTAAAGCATTCCTACTTTTCCTAATTCCCTATAGTTATGGCTCTGATACCAATCTGTCACACCCCAACCAATGGCGGAATCATTGGAGTAGGACTTGTTCAAGATTGTAAGAGACTTCATAACACTAATTGTGACAATATTTAATTCAACCGATTTCATTTCATAAATAAATTGTCAAAACATTACAAGAAATTCAAATAACAACATTGCTCAGCATAACATAACAAAATTGATACAACACTTTAAACCTAAACGTCTAAGTGAGTATCTAGGCATCTTTGCTAATCCATTTCTTAGCATCATCAATCATCAACCTGTAACATGTTTAAAATACAATTCAATGCAAAAGAAAAGGCGAGTATACAAGTTTAAGAATAAGTATAAGTATAAAAGTTTAAAAACGAATCCACATGGCAACTTAGTTTATACAAGATCAACCTAACATGGCATGCAATATTTCTAGTCAACCCTCTATTTACGCAAAAAAGATATAATTCAACATGACCACTAGTCTACGGGCGGTGCGTTACTCCTATAGCGCTATACATGTCAAATGGAGGCTCGTGAAAGCTAATGACTAAAACATATCACATAAGTATGGTCCACGTATAAGCATCAAGTATCATAACATAGTATTCATGTATAAGGATTGTTTTCGTGCATTGCATAAAGAATAAGTTTAAGTGTGTTTTTAATAATGTAACATGTTACACCCCAAAGAGTGGTAAACATAAAAAGGGGGTTGCGAGTATACTCACATAATTGCTAAGTCTTCCGATTATCCAAGTGTTGACGAGCGTAAGATTAGGAGGATGGAACACCGAGGTCACCCTATATGGGCAAACGAAGGTGTATGAGTAATCGGGATTACGACGGAGGATTTGAATTGGAATTTAAAGTATAACTAGTTGATATATATGTATATATATACATATAAATACAATTACATATATTTTATATAGTTTAAGTAATAATCTAAATTAAGTTTATCAAAAAAAAAAAAAATTATGGAAGTATCATCAAAATAAATGTTCATTTATATCTATTTTATAAAAATTAATCGAATTTGATAGGTTCCGTTTTATGAATTTAACGCGTTTCGTGTTACCGATTTTACGAAAAACGGGCAGAGTTTCCTCTGTTTTTGAACGATCCCGACAACACAAGTTGTCGTTATATTTGTCACAAGTCGTCAACAATAAACAACAATATTATCAATAATATCAACAGTACATATATTTCTCATCAAAATCTAAAACGTAATAATCAATAAATGTATCGGTTCGAGCTAGGTTCATGTTAAACATATAATATATTAGTAACTTAATAAAAAAAATTCGCGGTGTTAAAAGTATACCGAATCGCGTGGTGACTGAGTTTGACCTCAGTTGACTGAACTTGGCCTGAACACCGAACCGAACATCGAACCTGACTGGTTTGACCGGTGCTGACCCGAACTCGATTCTGACCCGTTGACCGCGGTTTGACCGAGATCGAAACTGACCCGAACCAATGTTGAATCTGTGTTGCGAAACCCGAACCAGAGCTGGAGCTAAACTCGAGTTCTGACTGCTGGAACCGAAGCCGCCATTCGTCGTTGGAGCCGCCGCTGGTTCCGGTGGTGTTATCGTCGCCGTAAACCGCCACTCAAACCCCACCATACCCCCTTCTGACGTCACGTGATGCGGCTGTCGCCGCCGTTTGTGGTGCGTCGCCACCTAGAGTGGTGGTCGGCCGTTTATTTACAGAGAGAGAGATGAGCGAGAGTGGAGAGAGAGGTAGAGTCTTGATCGGTTCGTTTGGGTGTGGCTCACCAGAAAGGCGGCGCCGAAAGGGTCGTCGGAACCCTAATCCGGTGGCCGGATTTTTAGAGAGAGGGAGATGGAGGTTGGGTTCTGTTTTTTGGGTGCGGCTGAAATAAAAGAATGTGTTTAGGGTTTTGCTGGTATTTTATAGTTAGGTTATCACTAGTGGGCTTGACTTGAACGAGTATTTAAATGAATTAAAGGGGCGGGTTTGTTTGATGTGAATACCCAGCCTAGCTGGTTGTGCACGTGTGTGTTGAGGATAATGACCCGGGTTCGATTGTGGTCAACAACATTTTTTTGAATTAAAATCTTTTTGTTTTGAAGTGCCAACTTTCAGCAATAGGCACATTTAGTCCTTGTAAGTTTAAAGTTTTAGCAAATTACCCAAACACCCCTTGGCTTTAATTAAACTCATGTTATGTTGTTTAAAAAGACATGCTTTATAATTTAAACTAACTAAGTTAGTTTACTAACTTTAATATCTAACGAAACTAACTAGATTATTATAAAAATAAACTTTTTAAATTGTAAAAATTAATTAATTTAATTAGTTAAACAATGATTAACTAACCAGGTTTAGGATCCTGTACATTAATCAACTTTTGTGAGAAGGGTGAGAAATAATTTGGGAATGACAAGTGTCCTTTATCTTAATTAATTCAAAAGGGTGTATTAGTAATTTTCCATTCTTATGAATTAATTGATTCCAAGATAACTGCAAAAAAACTGGCGATGAGATATTTTAGGGATTGTTTCGAATTCTGTAATTTTTTGCAAGATCCAATAAGATTTTCATGTATGCATTAACCTTCTGCGATTCTAGTGTTAGTATTCTTTGATTTTGTGTTTATGTAGTGTTTTATACATTGAATTGTTTAGGGTAAGTTGTTGTTTTAGTATTTTATCATGAACATAGTTATTTTTTTATATTTAGATGTATAGTGTTTTATCCCCAATCAATAGTGTTATATTCTGTACAGACATCTTAATTTCCTTTCATAGTGTTTTATCCCCAATCAATAGTGTTATATTCTGTACAGACATCTTAATTTTCTGGTTCATAGTGTTTTATCCCCAATCAATAGTGTTATATTCTGTACAGACATCTTAATTTTCTGGTTCATAGTGTTTTATGATTATTGAGTGATTTAAATCAACAGATTATTGTTAATTAAACTGTATAGTGTCTTACAATAAACGGATAGTGTTATATCTTCATATAGTGTTTTATCAAGGGTTAATAGTCAAGGAAATCGGATAATCAACTTTTGAAGGGAAGTCGCTGGTTTTTAGGAGAATGATGGGGGTTTTGGTTGTGTAGGATACGGTTACCATATTTGAAACATTTGAAAAGACACTATTGCCCTTCAATTTTACATAAGGTCCTTCTAATTAAAACACAATTTACATTTTTATACCCTATTGATCTCAACCATTAGATCAAATATCCAATGGTTTAAAATACTTCTTACCCTTCTCACATTTTAAACACTTTTTTACCTTATCCCTACCCTAACTAACCATATTTATAACGAATTAAAATAAAGATAGAAGATTTTCAATGATACAACGGATTATAATTTTAAAAGAGGCAAGCTTCTAAAAATAGATTTTTAAGACTTGATTTCTAAATCAGGAAGGTTATGAAAACGCGGAGCGTTACAGTCTTATACCATAAAGTGTCTTTCAAAAACTAACGGTTATCGTCAACGAGTGACGGAATTACCGTTTTACCCTTATTATTTGTATTGGTTTACCTTATAAGGTAATCATTCAAAACTCGTTATTTATTAGTCACTGCATGACTAAATAATCGTATTAGCTCTTTTTAACCATTCAACATGGTTTATCATTATTGTCTTTTGTTTCGAACTGCACATGTCGTGTCGAAACATCATAATTCAAACATGACTTTCTATTATTCATAACCTATATATCAATAGGTATTAAATAAATAGAGTGTAAGCTTTACTTACCTAGCATCCAGATTATGCTTTTCCTTCATTCTTGATTCATTTGACCCGCTTCCTTCCCAAGCTTTCACCTAGCTCGTCAAGCGTCAAACTATCATTGTAATTTGTAAGATGGTTAGACTAGTCATAATCATTCACGACTATTCCATCCTACGATCTTTATGTCGAAATTATCATTCGATCATATAAAAGGTCATTTTGACTTTAAAAAAGTCAAACTGCCTATTGACAAAAGTAATTACACGATGTAGCTTAACTACTCGTTTTATTACTTTGCCACTATATGGTAAGCATCCTTATTATGCTACAGTTTTAATTACTTATCAAATCAAGTTATTGTAATCGAATTTTATTCGATTAACGCATGATGATATCAAACATCATTTTGATCATAATATATCATCATTTTCATTTTATCATACTAATCCATTTCCTAGCAAGTATGATCATGCACTCAAACACACAATTTGTTCAAGTATTTCCTGATTACTATCAGATATGATGATTATAATCATAATTATATCATCAAATTCATCATATGATTAATACCCACTTATCCTAGTGTGGTAATTCATCAAATCATTCAATTCATAACATCATATGTATAATTTTCACTTAGAGTTTTGTTCTTAAGCAAGTATACATAACTAATTAAATCATAGCTTCAATAATTCATTCATAATTCGTGATTATGATGATTATTCAAATTTCACAACTTCACAAATCATCAAAATTTGACATACCTTATGATCCCCTAACTTGGGTGATCATTAATTCATGTTCAATTGTGTCGCAACCCCCGATCCCTGATTCCCGGGAACGGGCGGACGCGATCACAGAGTTTCGGTGGTATCAGTTATTTAGTCTTGCAGCGGAATTTACATCAGGACTGTAGTTAGGAAATGTTTATCAGAGTAAAACCACCTCATTTAATATTAATAATCACATGTGTAAAACCCAAGTTTCTTATTACAATACATTTATAGGGATAAACCCTATTTTATTTAAATTTAAAACACCGTTTATTTGGTAACTTTTATAGCCACATTTTCCCAAGCCTTCAGTGCTCTCCAGCTGGCTTTTTATTAATTGGCTGTCACATTGGGTTACCTGAAACGTGTTTTAAAAACATTTGTCAGTCGGAAATACTGGTGAGTGAATCCCAGTTTAATCAAGTTTAAAGAAAAAGTCACAGTGAACAGTATTGAGAGCGATCACATTGTTTATGTCTACACAATTACTCCATTAGTACTGTCAACCCTGACTTGTGGGTCATATTACCCATTGGCTAACTCATTGTCCAATGGTAACGTATTGTCATCCTCGACTTACTACTCACAGTATAGTACATTTTGTATACAAAACCCCAACATACCGGTAGTAATTGAAGAACTACAAAGACTCAATCACTGCTAATTTTCATGGTAAAACATTTAAGGTTTGGTAAAGAGCGATCACATTGTTTATGTCTACACAATTACTCCATTAGTACTGTCAACCCTGACTTGTGGGTCATATTACCCATTGGCTAACTCATTGTCCAATGGTAACGTATTGTCATCCTCGACTTACTACTCACAGTATAGTACATTTTGTATACAAAACCCCAACATACCGGTAGTAATTGAAGAACTACAAAGACTCAATCACTGCTAATTTTCATGGTAAAACATTTAAGGTTTGGTAAAGAGCGATCACATTGTTTATGTCTACACAATTACTCCATTAGTACTGTCAACCCTGACTTGTGGGTCATATTACCCATTGGCTAACTCATTGTCCAATGGTAACGTATTGTCATCCTCGACTTACTACTCACAGTATAGTACATTTTGTATACAAAACCCCAACATACCGGTAGTAATTGAAGAACTACAAAGACTCAATCACTGCTAATTTTCATGGTAAAACATTTAAGGTTTGGTAAAACATTAACAAAAAGATTAACAAAAAGAGGATAAACTCACAAAAAGGTTTACACAAAAAGAAGGATTACTTACATTGCTATCTTAGGCTTCTCGTAAGGGTTTCCTGGATATAATCTATAATTTATACAAATGTACATTGGTTAGTATCATAACCCTTTGAAAATATTAATGATACCCTCCCCGAGACGGTATTCCAACAACTACGTCAGGCAGAACCACGACAGTTGTTACGGAACCCTAAATCAATCGGGCAGCGTAACTATTACGAAACTGGGGTTATAATACTTACAACGGAGCAGAACCTCGCTAATTAGGGGTATAATACCCGACTATAATTTCTACTACTTCAGAAATTGTGATTTGAGAATTGAGAATGAGCGACGGAAAACGAAACCTGATGGCCTTCTTATATAGTGCTGGATTCTGGTCTCCACGCGGCCCGCGTAAAGAACAGGCCAGGGTTACGCGGCCCGCGTCAACCCTGGTCAACAGAATAGCTTATCCGGGTCATCTACTAGGCTCGACACGATGATGACATGTGTTGGCCTGGGGTGCTGCCACTAATTTGATCTCACGCGGCCCGCGTACACTTAAAAGGACTCTAACGCGGCCCGCGTTAACTAAAGGAATCAACGATATCAGGTTTAACCCTGATACCGCCCGCGTGAAAGGTTGGGGTGGGTCTACGCGGCCCGCCTCAACTTAATATTTCTTGTTTTTAATTTATTTTATAAATTATAACGTATTTCGGGTTCGGTTTTCACATACGGGGTGTATTTCAAGACATATAAGGATATTCTAATATAATAGGATATCGGAAATATTATAAGGGCGTTGGTTTTACCGAGGGTTGTTACAAATTGTGAATTTAGACTTCCTTTGAGCCTTCAATTTGATGATTTTGCGGTGATTAGGGTTTTGAACTCCTGAGGAGTTCTTCTTGGTCATAACACACATATGTGTGTGTTTTGTTTTAAAGTTCTTTTTATTAAATAAACTTTCAAGTTTATCCACTTTGGCCCCTCATGTTGTAGGCCACAACCCACATAATTTCAATAACATTCCCTCTAATTAACTAGGTTAAACATTCCTAGTTAACTTAGAGGGTTTGGGGAATTTATGACTCAGTTTATTTTAAGTCCCGTCAACTCGGGCCTTCTATAAACTTTATTTCCCAAAAACATTCTTTTTCCCTTTTTATTAAATATTAGATTTAGTTATATAAATCCTAATATTTTTCGGGTTAATTTTACCACTAACGGTAATTTACCCGACTTTTAGTATTTAACGTGGTTTGATTACCAAACTCGTTTTCGGGGTGTTACACATAGTCATGTGCTGGGTATTCAAAATCACGTAATCACGTAGTGGACTAACATGTACTCAAAATCCTGCAATTCAATTTAAAGAAAACTATAGTAATAGGATGCTCGAATTAAAGAGAAAAAAATGCTCGTTAATACGGTGTATTTAAAAAAAATATATATTAACGTATGAAAAAGTTATAGCCGTTTGAAAATCAATAGGGAAGTTGTTTCAAGTGAGAAAAAAAACTAAATTACCCTTCAAACCTGGTGGGTAGGGTTTTGTTTTTGTTAGATTAGGGGTGACTTGCAAGTATAAATGAAAATGTTAATAAAAAAAATAAAAATAAATATATATTAAAATAAAACAAGATTTAAATAATTGAGGTTAAACCTTTACATGTATGCATGTATCAAACCAACGTAGGGATGAGCAAAACGTTCCTGGTACCGAACCGGTACTGGTACCGAATTTACCGAACCGGGTACTTTTTCGGTACCGATTCGGTACTGACTTTTAGGATTTTCGGTACCGGTTCGGTACGGTACCGGTTTGGTACCGGTATTTACCGGTTTTTACCCTCAAATACCGGTACCGAACCGTACCGAACCGGGTATATTCGGTACCGGTACCGGTACCCACTTTTGAGGATTTTCGGTACCGGTTCTTTCGGTACCGGACGGTACCGAGCTCATCCCTAAACCAACGTCGGTTAGATGGTTTCGTTGGTTTCAAATGGATAAAAGCAACCACGACAGTTAGATTATTGCAAATATGATGCCCCTTTTCTCGGAACTTGAAAGCTAAAAACTTCTCTCTGCATTGCATGGTTCCGGACAATTGCCAAACTGACCAGGACTGTGTTTCGATATTCATCCATAGGTTACTTGCAACCATATTGAAAAGAAAAAAATAAGTATGAATACAGTGATGAAGGTACGGATCCCTAACACTTTGTGTGTACTAATTTGATTTCCTCTAGCCTGTGGAGATTTAATTCTTTATTACGTGGCTCTAAACTTATTGGTCTGACTTTGATATTATGATAAATCTGAATATATGATATCTGAACCTAAAGGTGTTCATGTGAAATCATGTCAACTCTAGTTGGGTTGAGATGTTACAACTTGTGTGTATATTATATCCCTTATGATAAATACACCACAACCTGCAGACTTCCGGTTTTACAAAAAAACGTATCAGATTAAATCTACGTTTCCAAATGGAAATTACATCGAGATAGAAGGTAAACGGGCAACAAACTGCGTTGCTACCCCTTTTTGAATAGCAAAACTAAGTCTTTTAAAAACTACGTCCATAAATCTCGAGGTCATAACATTATTATACATGACCTTTGAACATGACTAAGTAGCCTCTTGCGCAAGGAGACCAAAAGTATCAAAAATACAAATGGGATAAACACGTGTTGGTTATCAAATAGATTATGTGCATAACAACATGCATCCAATCAAAGGTTGCAATTATCTAAAAGATAGCCTTGGTTGTAGGTTCCTTGAGGGCATTTTCAACTAGTTTAATTAGATGCAAGATGATATTGATTGATCTTCTAACACTTTATTTGCTTGAATCAATGACATTGAAAATTCACCACTCACATGTTTTCCATAGTCTTTATACCACCATAAGCCATCTACCTGCCCACCGGAATCCGCCTTTTTCGTACCATTTTCACTATCTCCTTCCACAAAGGTTATGGTGGACATGTTAGTGGTGAATTTTCGACGGCGGTGATCCAAGCAAATATGGTAAGGATACAGGAAACTATGTTCAAAGAGATGGTGTATAGCCATTGATGAACTATAAAGGGTTGAAGACTTATGGTGTATAGAGTGGAGTAACAAGCCTACGCATCGACGATGATATCACAGTTATAGTTCTGTTCTCATTCTCAACTGCGATTCACTAACCGACATAGAGAAAGGTATGAAGGCGCATCGACGATGATACCAAGGTTATATATATTTTGGTAAAAAATCAAATACAAATAAAGTTAACGTACAAATTACAAAACGTACGAACTGAAGGAAAAGACAAAAAAAGGCGGTGACATTTTTGTATTTATCAGTAACTATCAAAGTTACTCTACAAATGATCATGTAGAGTAATTTTGATCTTTTATAGAGTAATTTTGTAAAATGTTATTGTAGAGTAATTTTGTTCTTGTAGGGTAATTATCAAAATTACTCTACAAGTGTATCAAAATTGCTTTACATCAAAATTACTTTACAAGTGAATTAAAATTACCCTGCAAGTTTATCAAACAACATACAATTCAAAATTACTCTACAAATGATCCTGTAGAGTAATTTTAATATTGTAGAGTAATTTTGTAAAGTGATCTTGTAGAATAATTTTGATCTTGTAGAGTAATTTTGTAAAATGATCCTGTAGAATAATTTTGATCTTATAGAGTAATTTTGTTAGCATTTAGTTATGCGGTTTAGCTTTATGGTTTAGTTTTTAGCTTTTAGTTTAGGGGGGGGGGGGGGTTAGCTTTATGGTTTAGTTTTTAGTTTTTATCTACATCAAAATTACTTTACAAGTGAATCAAAATTACCCTGCAAGTTTATCAAACAACATACAATTCAAAATTACTCTACAAATGATCCCGTAGAGTAATTTTGTAAAATGATCCTGTAGAATAAATTTGATCTTGTAGAATAATTTTGTAAAATGATTCTGTAGAGTAATTTTGTTGGCATTTAGTTATAGTGTTTAGTTTTATGGTTTAGTTTTTAGCTTTTAGTTTGGGGGGGGGGGGGGGGGTTAGGTTTTTTCTTTTAGATTTTTGGGGGGTTGGGGGGTTTAGGTTTTTTTTTTTTTTTTTTTTTTTTTGGGGGGGGGGGGGGGTTAGGTTTTTTGATCAAAATTACTCTGCAAAACCAAAATTACTCTACAAAATATCAAAATTACTCTACAGTATCATTGTAGAGTAATTTTGATAATTACCCTACAAGCAGATAATTACAAAAATGTCACCGCGTGCTTTGTCTTTTTCACGCAATTCGTACGTTTAGCACGTTAACTTTATTTTCCCCTGTATACTTTTGTTCCTCAGTTGGAATTTATCGACCTACACATAACTTGCATGTATGTAAGTATATTAAAGAAAATACCATCTTCTAAAATTATACTTTTTTTTAAAGAAAATAACAATCTTCATAACATAAGTAATTGTTTTATTTATTTTATTTTATAACAGCGACATAAATAATAATGTAATTCCGTTGACGTTGACTTAGAAAGTAAATCAATGTGAACATAGAAACGAATTGTTATGGTTGGGTGTTAATATTCACACACCCCTCAACTCTATCTCTCTCTATATATACATAGATAGATTTAGAGAGAGATAGAGTGAAAACCATGTGGAAATAAGATTTAACCATGTGGGAATAAGACACCCCTTTCTATACTTATAGTTATTCCGCATTGCGTTCCTTTCACAATAATAGGGGAAAATGACATAAAATAAATAATTGTTAGAATGGAATCTCCTTTTCTAATTTTCGTTTGTTTAATGCAAATTGTGCTGTAACAGACCTCCCTTCTAAAGAAAAGGACCTTCCCATTAATAGTTATTTTCGATAATTCGATAGCAACTTCTTTTCTAACTTGCCATCACCACCTTGGTGGAGTGGTAGAGACTTTGTATCTCTTGCAAGGCCGGCTAAAAGCATGTGCAAAACAATCTATAGACTAGATTGGCGATATGTGAGAAATGGTGTCTTTTTAGTATTCTTCTCCTTTCACGATATAGGGTCAGGATTTAGAGAAAACGGTAGAAAGTGTGAGAACGCTTATTGATCGTCCGATCAAAACAATCTATAGACTAGATTGGCGCGCTTCATTAAGGGTAAAAAAGTAAAACACCATTTCTCACATAAAACGCCATAGAAAAATAAAAAGCCAAATAAATACAAAACGCCAATTTTATCACTCCGTACTTTTTTCTGTGTTTTTATTTAAGCTCTGTGGCTACAAAAACGCCACAAAATATGAAACGCCATTATATATAACGCCAAAGCTTACATCCGGATAAATGTTAATTACATTTTTGTTATAAAAATAACATCCCGCCTAAACTACGCGCCAAAAAAAAAATTCTATAAATAGAAACGTCTCACCACCTTCCGTTTATCACACAAAAAAAAAAAACACACAAAAACACACAGTGGTTGCTAAAAAAATTACAACTCAATGTAAAACGCCAAAAAATACGACGGCAAACATCTTTTCTTTGATACTCAGTAATGTACTGCATGAAGCTTCATTGAATGATTTGTTACGTGAGTGTAGTAAGATTTTGCTGCATGAGATGGACAAAATTGAAAAAAGAGGGACTAATGACACCCATATGTCATACTGTTATCTTTGTTCCTAAAGAAGGTTTGGATGATAAGAAGAGACCGATACCAGTATAAATGCTACTTTGGCCTCGATGATTATAATGAAGATGACAGGCAGATAACATCCACACACACGGGGTCGATCTATGTCTCCAACATCCACAAAGACACTTCAACACATGAACAAAGAAAATAAACAACGCCAAACCCAAAACGCCATTTATTTGTCACATTTCTTGTAGCTTCAAAAGAAAAAAGAGACTGATGACACTGAAGATTTATTAAAATCATAAATTGCTTCTACTTTGTTTTTTTTTTTTTAATTTTGTTTTTCTGTTGTTTGTTTTGTAATTTCATTTAATAAACAAAAAAAAATATTAATGCTATAATGAAAAATATAATAAAACGCCAAAATGAGCAAATGCTTGTAAAACACCATAATGCCATAAAAACGCCCCAAAAAAACTACCAAACTATAATAAAATTACTTTGAACAACTAATATTATGAAAAAAAGCGTGAAACAATGTGCAAAGAATATAAAACAAAAGAAGTCCAATCGTTATCTAACCGCCATTGGAAAACAAAACGCCATAATTACAGTCGTCAAGATTTGACGTGTTACACCATAAAAAAAGTTGAGTGTGAAAACAAAACACGGTAAACTGCAAAAAACAGTAAAATGAAACGACGGAAAACATAATTACTAACATTTATTATATTTATTTATCTTTTTTCAAAACGCCATAATTTCCTGTCATACGAGGGAAAAAAAGTCAATATAAAATAAGACCATCAGAACCCAAGCTCAAACACGCCAAAAAATTTGACTAAAACGCTACATATTGTCCAAAAAGCAAAAGAATTAAAAAAATGTCTAAGGTTATTGCATGGAGGTTTGAAAGGAAAGAGAAACGATTCATCATAAGTTCTCTGATAGGAGAAGGGTAAATGTAAGGACAATCAAAGCCATGCTTGGAAGAAGGATATCCTGGCCCTTGGGGTTCCAATGGACAACGATTGTGAAAGAACCAGAACTGTAATAAAAGGACTAAAGAGAAAATTTCCGGCAGAAGATGATGAAGATGATGATGATATTGACGATACTCCTATACCAAAACTTAGCAGTTGGGCATTGCATGAGGAAGAAGGAACACTTGAAGTGACTTATAATAACGGGGTGCAATATTCAAGACCAATGGAAGAAATGTTGAAGACAGGGTTGCTATCTATCATTGAACAACTCTGCGATTTAGCACCTTCAAACGATCCAAAATCCAAGGATGCAGTGATATTCAAGAATAGGCTGCAGCAAAGAAGAGACGAGCTAGTGGCGTTATACGCAAAAATGAAATTTGATGATGAAGAATTTGAAGAAAGTGATGAACAAAGCGATGGATACATCTCTGATGTAATCCCACCTACGGAAGACTATTAGTTTATTTTGATTTTCGTGTTATTGTAGTTTTATAAAATATTAATCTATGGTAATCAATTACTAACTAAAAGATACAAAACGCCAAAAATGACATGGAAAAAGCCATAACGCCAAAAAATTAACTATGTGACACAAAAAGAATTACTTCAACGAGAAGAAATCTGAGAAAAACAGTAAAACGCCAAATAATTAATAATTCTAGATAACGCCAAAATTATCTTGCAAGCAAAAAATAAAGCAGCATGTCAAACGCGAAAATCGTGAAAGGAGAATAATACTAAAAAGACAAAAAAAACCCTCGGACCCTGATCATGCCCCGCGCCACGTGTTGGGCCAGGATGCGTTCTCACCGTTCTCACACTTTTTGCCGTTTTCTCTTGATCCCGTTTCTATATATATATAATCTGGATGTTTTTATAAATAAGGGCCTTTGTATAACAAGTTTAAAACCCAATTAAAAGTTTTATAAATAATGGGCCTACTGAAAAGACCCAATCTTAAAAAATCTGGATGTTTTTATAAATAATGGTCTGTGTATAAGAATTTTAAAACCCAATTAAAATTTTTATAAATAAGGGCCTGCTTAAAAGGCCCAATGGCCAATCTTAAAAAAATCTGGATGTTTTTATAAATAAGGACTTGTGTATAAGAATTTTAAAACCCCATTAAAAGTTTTATAAATAAGGGCCTGCTTAAAAGGTTCAATGGCCAATCTTAAAAAATCTGGATGTTTTTATAAATAAGGACCTGTGTATAAGAATTTTAAAACCCAATTAAAAGTTTTATAAATAAGGGTCTGCTTAAAAGACTCAAAGTTTTACAAACCCAGTTAACAAGCCCAGCCCCAACACCCAAGTGACTAATAAACAAAAGTTTTTTTTTTAAATTATAACCCTATTTTGTGGGAAAACAGAACGTCGACTGTCGACATTCACTTTCAATCATTCATCATCATTAGACATCAGACGGCGACCCTGACTTAGGGGATTCATCATCATCGCAGCAGAGGAGGGGATTTATAGGTCGAAATCGAGTGAGAAATCAAGGATATCATCATTGCTGCAGGAGGTGTTTCAAAGGGCGAATTCGGGGTTTTGTGGGGTGGATAATCTTGAGATTGAGGTATAAAATTCTTATAATTCTTTTTTTTTTTTGAACCTTTAGTCTTATTGTGTGATTCTGATTTCATATGTTTAGGGCCCTAAATGCTAATGTTTAGTAACTTTGTTTGATGTTTAATACTTTAAATGTATTATGTATGTTTAGACTTCGTGTGATTGAATGAATGTTTTTGTTTAATATTTAGAAATTATGCATCCCGTTCCTAAATACAAACACCTATCCGGCCATATCTAGTGAAAGTGAAATATTAAATACTATGGATTACAAGGAGTTGATCGAGAGATTTGCTTCAAAAAACGCTAGGAGAACCACACTCTTCGCTTAGTAAGTAGGTTCGATACTTGATCATTTTTGCTACACTGTTTTTGTTAATTTGTTTTATTAATTTCATAACAATTATCTTTGTATTTATATATTTGATTGAATGATTGATGAGTTTATATTATATGAATATTTGCGAATAGGGACAAAGTTTTTTTACCTCGAACAGGGCCTTTTTTTGTGATTTTCGGAGACGGCCCTGGTCTCTTGGGGAGTGATCAGGGTTCAATTCTTGACATGGGGTAAAATTTGGTGTAATTTAAGAGTAGTGTTATGTAACCTTTCACTACTACATAAATAGGCATTTGCTACGGCCAAAGTCGTAGCAAATCCGTAGCAAACACCCTTTTTGCTACGCATTTGCTACGGATTTGGTTCGTAGCTACAAGTCCCGTCGCGAATTTATTTGCTACGAACTTTAGCTACGGAAAATATGTTTGTGACGAATTTAGCTACAAAAAATGACGTCGGTATTTTAGCCACGAATTTGCTATGAAGAAGGTTGCTACGAAATTTCGCTATGGGTTTTTAGCTACGGAAACTTTTAGCTACGTTTGTTTTTAGCTACGGATACTTGTAGCTACGGAAAATTTTAGCTACGGATGTTTTTAGCTACGAATTTTTAGCTATGGTTATTTTTAGCTACGGAGTAGTTTTGCTACGAATGGGGTGACTATGATAATTTGCAATATTTTCCTACAAAATTTAACTACGAACTTGCTACGAGTTTGGCTATGGATTTTGCTACAAGTTTGGCTATGGATTTTAACTACAGTTTGTGCAAATCCATTGCAAAATTTTGCTTCAATTTTTTTTATGATTTTTGTTACGAATATAGCTACAGATTTTGAAAGGTTTTTTGCTACAAATTTGTAAGGTTTTTTTTTGCTAAGGATTTAACAACTGATATTAAGAAACTTTAAAATTTTATTATTTTTCGCTCAATCATTATACTCAAACTTTTAATAAATATAAACAACCAACATGACTTAATATACAAACCAATCAAATTAAAATACCAACTTATTCAAATAACACAATAAAATCCAAACTATACAAAAACCATACACGTAATTTCAACATTAAAGAACATTTTGTGGCGGATTATCTAACAACAATTCTAGTCTCCCTTTCATTTGAGTGTATAAACAAACTTTCTTCAATTTTCCGGTCATAGCATATTTCTCTACTTGTTGTCTTCTTCCAATCCAACTTCAAAGCACCTCAAAATAATAAATGAACATTAATACCAAATATATTTAACGTTTAAAAAATACCTATTTGTTACTTCTAGGGATCAACGTAGATACATTGTTCGATGGATTCCGTATGAGATCCAAAATCCATGTTTTGTCATCAGATGCAAATACAAACTTGCAAAAACTGCCTCACTTGCAAAAAAACAAAAAAAAAAAAGTTATTGTATGTCACCTGAATAATCACCTCTTAACTACTAAAGTTTGATCCTTGATTTCAATGAGGATATTGTACTTACCACACAGATTAGACTCCCCGTAATGGGGGGTTATTTGGCCATTTTTTTATTTATAACGCCCCATAGCGCCCCGCACACCACGACGGGCGGCGCTATGGGGGATTTTTTTTTGGGGGGGGGGGGGGGGAGGCGCCATGCATATAGCGGCGTGATGGAGGTTGTTTTCAAAAATTTGACCAATCACAAAAAATCAAGGCTTTTTATAATTAATTAATAAAAACAAAAATTAATAATTAGGTAATGATGGTAGGGGCTTTATGACTACATGCTCTAGTGATATAACGCCCCATAAAGCCCTGTGTGACGTGGCACGACACGTGTCACATAACGCCTCACAAGGGGCTTTATGACTACGGATGTCCTTAGGATACAATTAAAGCATGTCTCTGCAAAAAGAAAAGTAATAAGTAAATAAATAACTCAAGTAGAAAAATATTGTGTGTATGTGAGTTGATTAAAATCAATTATAGATTCTTTCGTTTTTTGGTAGAATCAATTATTTGTTATCTACTTCATAAAACTTCACAATTTATGCTGTCACCAGAATGAAGAATCAAACCAAACAAAGATTTATAGATACTATATTCAAAATCGAACAATAAAAATATATAACTGATGTATGTGTTGTTTGATAAATCAACTAAAGGATAATTGTACCTCAATGGCAAATTAATAAATTCAGTCTATGGACCTTTCAGACTTACGAACAGCAACGGCTGGAACGTCGGACGGTGGTCTTCGGATGGAAAGGTTGTTTGGATTGTATATATTAATTAGGGTCCAAATCGTAATTCTAAGCTGGGGTAAAATCATAATTTGTTTGCGTCAATGGAGAAGTGGCAGGCAGCTGCCTGGCACTATTCCCCTTCATAGATTTTGTATATTTGTAAAATGAGTGCAAATAATATGAAAACGTTATAGAAATCAATTACCATAATGATCTAATATGTTTAACTAGGGATGAGTTCAGTGTCAACTGGTACTGAAAATCCCAAGAATGGGCACCGGTACCGAAAATACCTGGTACGGTACTGGTATTTGAGTGGTAAAACCGATAAATACCGATACCATAACAAATCGGTACAAAAACGTCAAAAGTCGATACCAAATATATGCGGTACCGGTACCCAGCACCATTTGCTCATCCCTATGCTTAATTTAGTACGTATTATTTGTATGATATATCTATATTAAATTTATTTATGTTTACATCAGTCCGTGTAAAATTAATTTTTTAACTATTTTAAGTAATTAATATTTTTGCTTTTGATTTTTCTATTGTATATATTATTAATTATTTTTTAATATTTCTTTTGTTTATTTTTGCTTATGGATTTTCTTACGCGTCTTTTTTAGTGTTTTTTGAATATTTATTTTGTTAGTTTTGCTATGGATTTTGCTAGCACTATTATTAATTAATTTTTTTTTTTTTTTGTTTTCGCAACGTATTTTACTATGGATGTTGCGATGGATATTAGTAAATTATTTTTTGAATACTTTCTTTTTTCTTATTTTGCAATGAATTTTTCTATGGATTTGCTACAGATTTTACTACGTTAGTTTTTAAGAATTTTTCTAGATTTTGCTACCAATTTCTCTACTGACTCTATTTACTTACCGATTTTGCTACCGTTTTTTTAAACCTCAGTTAGTTATTCTTAAATATTTATTTTTATGATTTAGCTAAGGACTTTGCTACCAATTTTACTAAGTTTTTTTTATATTTATTTTCACAATTTTGCTATCGATTTTGCTACAGATTTTATTTTACTTTTTTTAGTTTATTTCTAAATACTTATTTTCATGGTTTTGCTACGGATTTTGCTACGGCTTTTGCTACATTATATGGTTTATATTAATTTTGTCAATTTTGCTACGGATTTGCTATGAGTTTTGCTACGAAATTCATTTGCGATGGAAGTTCGTAGCTTATCCGTAGCTAATTCGTAGCAAAATGTGTTCGTAGCTAATCCGTAGCTAACTCGTAGCAAAATTTGCCACCATTTTTTTCCGTAGTAAAATTTCATAGCAAATGCCTCTTTTTGTAGTAGTGTTTGCTGTTACTTGGTCAAGTTTAATTGTGACGGAGTGTGAATTTCCGTCCCCCTTTAGTTACCAATCGACATGAATGCTTTTTCACCCATACTCATATTGTGAAAATGGCCAAAAATTCCCTAGCAATGACCGCCAGGTATCCATGATCAAGCCATTAGGGATGACAAACGAATCTGAATCCAACAACAAGCTGAAACTGAAACATTTGAGATGGGTTATACATATAAGAAATATTAAGAATCTAACAGATAATTTTTAACAAACTAACATGTATATTCGATATCCATGGATAATGAGTTATCGGCTACCAGATGGATTATGGATAGGAGACACCGTTTTACAATCAGATATACAATTATAATCAGGAATAAAGTTGTTTGCAAATAATTTCTAGAAAAAAAAGTAAAACGACATTTATTACTTCACTAACATTTTAAGAATTATTTTTTCTGAGCGGCTTAAGTTACACAAAATTTGTCTTTGATGGGGCTCAAACCCTTAATTTTAAGGGGAGCAACACTTTAACTGCAACGATATTACCAATTGAACTCGACCCCCAACCCTTTTTAAGAATTAATTAAAACATCAAGCTACTGTTAATAACCGAACTTTCACCCACCACCCAACAACAACCTCTACACTCGCCAATAGGCATAAGTCTTGACACCCAACCCCCCACCCCCACCTACACGTGTAACACCCCGTGTTTCGAAAGTCAAAGTCAAAGTCAAGATTGAAGTCAAAGGAAGAAAAGATTGCTAATTGTGATATGTCACTCCTTGCTCAACTTATGTTTTGACTTCTTTGACTTGTAGATAATCTATTTATTTTATCGCATTAGTTGTATTATGTGGAGTACTTGTTAATAATCGAGGTCTAATCGCATATTAATCGTTAATCAACTTAATCGAATCGCATTCGCAGCCCGAAATACGCATTCTGGATATTGTTTTACGTGTGTGTGCCTTTTTATGTGTTACCTGTGCATGTTTAATTATGTTTATATTGTGGTGATTAATCGAAACGCAATCGCAAAGCTATCGCAATCGAATCGCAAACGCTAAACGCAAGTTAATTAGGATGATTGTATGTTAGATATAGTAGTTGGGATTAATGGATAACTCTATCGCATCGCAAAACTCAACGCGCGAAACGAAACGCAGCTACTCAAATCGTCGGAACCACTCGATCGAGTGACTGCTCGATCGGATGGTCAACCGATCGGATAGCCCTCCGATCGGATTGCCATCCGATCGGACAGCCATCCGATCGGTGACCCACTCGACCCATTGCACTTTCCTTTTTGGGAAACCCTATAAATACCCTTCATATGTCACATCACTTGATGTGACAGCTCTCTACTCGACCCAGCCACACTCAAGTTCTATTTCTCTCGATTTCTCGTGATTCTTGTAAGTTTTCAACCTAAATCTTGTACTTCTATGATCTACACACACTTCTTCATCATTCTCTCTTTCAAATCTCAAGTTTTAACCGTGAAATCAGTGGATTTGAGGTGTTCTAGGATGACGTCATCATGGTGTTCTTATGAACTTCATGTTTTGGCTTCAATCCACCAAGAACAACTTAGATCTGGACGATTTCCACATGAATGAACAAAGATCTTGCATAGATCTGAACATATTCATGGTGAAAGGATTGAAAGATGGTTTTCTAACTTTCTTTCAACTCTTTTACACTCAATGCACTCAAACCCGATGGAATCGGAGCTTGTTCTAATCTTCTACTCACTCTTAGTGATGTATCAGTTCCAGATCTGAATTCTATCCAAGAGATAGTTGATTTCGGGTTTGAACATGAACAACCGTCTTGAACCATGAACTGGTCAGACTAGGGTGATTCCTGTTCAATCGGGCCACTTGGGTCGAGACGAGGTTCCTGTTGTTTAAGCAAGGTATCATAACGTCTCGTTCAAAACTGCAATATCTCAAACAAAATCAAGTGACAAGACGATCCGATCGTCGGGACAGATTATCGTCCGATCGGATTGCCATCCGATCGACCAGTCGTCCGATCGGGTTGCACATTGGTTCCACACTTAAACTTTTATTCAAACTATTCAAGGATCTGAACGTTGAATGGATTACCGCCCGATCGGATTACCGTCCGATCGAGCGACCGACATATCATGTGACGTTTGGGACTTTGATACTTAATCAATTTTCAACATGTTCAATGCACACACATTGCCACCCGATCGGATAGCCATTCGATCGAGTGACCGTTCTGCTGTGAACTTGTTCTCAAACTGAGAAGCCTCGCCAATCGAATTATCGTCTGATCGACCGATCGTTCGATCGACCGATCGTTCGATCGACCAACCTGAAGGGTAGAGATACTTCTCTATTTTCAAAATGCTACAACGAAAACTTCATAGGTCAAACCATCATACACAAACACATCCTCACCAAGCGAGGTGTCAATCCAATCGAATGGCCATCCGATCGGTTTACCATCCAATACTTGGTTACTCTTCACCGTTTTACGCACCAAACTTTCGCTTATGCTATCGATACTGTTTAGGCTGATTTCACTCTAGCGCTCCCTTCAATCCATTAACTCATCGCTGTGAGTATACTCGAACCCTTTTTGCTTTACGCACTTTTGGGTGTTACATACCTTACTTATTCTAAATCACATCAAACACACTACGCAATACTTTAACGCTAACCGCTACTGCATGTTATACGTGACTCGATGAATGCTTGTTTGTTATGTTTACACATAGATTGTTGTCTACCTGCCTTAGCAACGATAGTACTATAGTTTGGACTCAGCACCTGTTCACTCAGGGGTTGTTAAGGACTATTAATCACATGATTCGCAGTGGTGAATATGTGTTACGAACTGCCTTGCGCAGTCGACCCACAGTCATTGGTATCGATAGGATCATGTCGATAACTTACGTGCTTCACATCACACGTTGTACGTGCTGGTTATGCGTAAACGATTTCAAACTCTATTATATTATCAAACTTGTATGCTCACCTTTAAACTATGTGTATTGACTTTTACTTTAACGTATGTGGTAGGTGCTTAAGATGCTAGGATGCCTTGTTTGCTGTGTGATGAAATCGAGGCTAGGAAAGAGTCTAGAAACAAATAAACAAATTGTCTATTTTGAAATTTGAGTTGTCAGATCAGTAGTTGTTTGTGAGACAATTATCTGTAAAAACTGTTTTATTTGGATATGTTATGGTATGGGACATGACGTTTTAAGTATCTGGTAATTAATAGTTGTTATGGATACTCATGGACAATCTGTTTCGCTCAGTGCCGCACCCCGATGATTCCGCCATTGGTTGGGGTGTGACAGATTGGTAGCAGAGCCATAACTATAGGGAATTAGGCAAGACTCGACCTAGTCCGGGTCGATGTCTTAGGAACGACCTAGTCTCCCTGTAGGGGTTTTGTACAAGCTTACTTGCTATTTCTCGCTATTCTCGCTTACACTACACTATCACTGCACTCTAATTTTTGAAAAATGAACGAGTGATTGGATCGAGATTAGGTGTGAAAACTGCAAACTCTCGACTAAATCGCTTGTTCGACTCGCATTTTTATCTATAAACAGGAGAATTTCTGTTGAATCAGGTGTGAAATCCATACTTTGACGCAAATTTCCTTTTCTATTTTATCAAACAGGAACAAAGCTATTAAGTCAGGGGTGAAACCCGATCCTTGATGACTTGTTCCGTGCTCTATTTTGCTTTAACAAGACTCTCACCAAAGTCTTGACGGACTCCAACGACTGGAAGTCACACTGTAACTGGAAGGATGCGTGCCGATCACCCAAAGTCGAGGCGAGAGCCCAGTCCCGAAGGTCGAAGTGCGTACCAAAAGTCCTTGTGAATAGTCTAACCACTTTGGGTAGTCGACGTCTATCAGCCGCAGACAATCCATTCTCGATTTTTATGTGTTTCGATTCTGAGCTCGCAACTGCCGACTCTGATAGTTGTAACTTTTACGTGGATTTTATGTGTTTTATGTGATTTTATATGTTCATGTGTTTCGATTTTTGTGGGTTATTCAATTTTCACTCTTCGCTTTGGTCGACACACACAACCCGCACTGCACATCTACCTCAAGACGCTGACAAATTGCTGATATTTTGTGGATGATCGCATGCTATGTTATACGCTATGTGCAACAACCCGCACTTTTGTGCGTTGTTACTACACGATAAACTCGTTACGCCTAGCACCAGAGATTCGGATAATAATGTAATTATATCGCATACATCGATATTCGAAGGATAATCACATATTTTCGAAATACACTATCACTATGCTACACCAATCACAAACACTAACACTCACGATGGCACTGAGTGAGGACCTATTCTACCCTCCTCGGTGGTCGTGATGTGTCGAAACGCAGATAATTAACGCTAACAAGGACTCTCGGGTGAGTGCTATAGCTCCAGTCGTCGTGACGATGATGACAATACGAGTGAGTGGTACCCCGTCAGTCTTTGTGGCGTAAAACACAATAACGTTCACGATGACATCAAGAAAGGACCTATACTACCCTCCCTGATGGCCGTGAAACGTCGCTAATAATCGCATACTCGAATCGAAAACCGATTGATAATTATCGAAACTTTGAATTATGGATACGTAAATACGACCCCTAGTGATATATATACATATATATAATAAGATAAATTAACTATGAAAAGCGCGTACTTCAAAAACTATCGAAACAATCAAAAACGGAGAAAATCCATCGCGCCAGAGTGGCTATCCGGATGGACAGACATGTGCCTAACCGATCGGACAGAACATGCCTAACCGATCGGACAGGATGTGCCTAACCGATCGGACAGGATGTGCCTAACCGATCGGACAGACGGTCCAACCGATCGAACGGGCATGTTAGCCGATCGGACGGCCATGCTAACCGATCGGACGGATAGGCTGGCCAATCGAACGGGCCATCCGATCCAACGCACTTTTCACTCCTTTCCTTCCTCCTTGCTTATAAATACCCCCCATTCACCTCAACCACACTGGTTGTCACTGTTGCTGTTCGACCAGACGTTCCAACCCCTTTATCTCTCGGTTTCTCACGATTCTTGTAAGTTTTTAACTCAAATCTTGTACTTCCTTGATCTATAACCAATTCTACACCCTTCGACCTTTTAAATCTCCACTTTTAACCGTGGAATCTCCGGATCTTGGGCATTCTAGGGTGATGTCACCAAAAAGTTCTTATGAACTTCAAGGGTAATGTCATCCTATGCAAGAACATCCCAGATCTGAGTGATTTCCATACGTTTTTACATAAATCAAGCCTAAATCTATGTTTTCTAATAAAAAAGTGGTGTGATTCTTAAGGATTCGAGGTGCCTTGAAGATGGTGTCACCCTAAGTTCACATGAACTTCAAGGTGTGACCTCATTCTTACCATAAACAGCTCGGATCTAAGTAATTTCACCTGTTTTATAACAAATCTCACCAAACCTAAGTTGCCTAGCCATAGTATGTGTGATTTCGGGTTAAACTTGAGAAGAGCCATCAAGAACGACCAGATCTGATGGAACGGGGTGGTTCCCGGCCGTTAGAACGGGTCAGACAAGGTGGAATTTAGGTTGTTTAGCCTAAAGGAACACCGTCTCGATCAAAACCGCTGAAAAACCGTCAAAATTAGTCGAATATCAGCTGGATAGGCTGCCAGCCGATCGAACAGCAGCCCAGTCGATCGGACAGGCTACCAGTCGATCGGACAGCAGCCTAGTCGATCGGACAGGCTGCCAGCCGATCGGACAGCAGCCCAGCCGATCGGACAGCATCCCAACCGATCGGACAGGCTGCCATCCGATCAGACAGCAGGCCATCCGATCGGACAGGAGGCCATCCGATCGGACCACTGCCATCCGACCGGACCAGCCCATCCGATCCATATGGTCATCCGATCGAATGAGCCCATCCGAACGGATAAGCACCATCCGACCGGATAACTGACTTTTCAACGCCATTCTCGCTTAACCGTGCATCGTTTACTATATCCTTCAATGATTTAACGCAGACATACCCGTAACCGACCCAAACGAGTTGCATTCTCGCTCAATACGCACTGTGAGTATACTTGAACCCTTTTTAATCGTATTTTGGGTGTAACATACGTTTCTAACAAATCGAACTTATCAAACGAATTATTCAATCAATTGAAGTATCACTTGCGAATAACTGATATGCATAGATATACGTGATGCTAGTTGCATATGTGCTAGGGCTTATACTCGCGACGTCCCACCATGACTAGTATAGTACTATTGCGCCCGACGGGGTCTAGTTTGCCATCGCATATTCGAGCATCGAGGACTTAGTTGGTAGTATCAGCTTGTGAGTATATATGTCGTGTGTTACATTTATGCATGTGGAAATTTGCTACACGTTTTAATCTATTATGCTACATATCAAACCTGTATACTCGCCAATACTTTTGTATTGACAAATATTTTAACGTATGTTGCAGGTTAGATCGCAGGCTATATCGAATCAAGCTAGGGAGTCTAGAAACTCAACTAGAAATCTAGGTTGTCGGATTTGTATTGTTCGAGAGGACAAGAAATCTGTGATAACTTATGTGATTGTATTATTTGTTAGTATGGGATAACGAATGTATTAAATATTATCGCAATATAGTTGTTATGGATTCTATTGAGCAATCTGATTCGCCTAGTGCCGCGCCCCGATGATTCCGCCATCGGTTGGGGTGTGACAGATTGGTATCAGAGCCATAACTATAGGGAATTAGGCCAGACTCGACCTAGTCTGGGTCGACGTCTTAGAAATTGACCTAGTCTATAGTCTAAGTACCAACAGGTCGACTCGTACGAACCCAGTGGGGTTCGTATCGGGCTTACTTGATACTCTCGATCGAAATTGCTAAAAGCTACAACTTTGTGTGAACACCGCGTATTACAGCTTCACACGAAGAAGCCCTTCCTAAGGCTGAAATACTACTTAGCCTTTCCTAAGGCCGACACAATACACATGTTTTCGAAAATACTCGCATAACGAAACCGAGCGATCCAGTCGAGATCAGGTGTGAAAACCAAGAACTCTCGATAGGACTGCTCACTCAGCGCATTTTTCTAGCACGAGAACCTTTCATCGAGCTGGGAGTGACATCCACATCTCGACGAAAGTCTCCATTTCGAAATCTAGTGGAACTCACGAATTTATTTGGAGAGCATAGCCACAATTAGGAACGAAACTATTAAGTCAGGGGTGAAACCCGTACCTTAATAAGCCGTTCCACTCTCTATAAACTGGTTTTTCAAAAAGCTCTCACCAAGGACTCGACTATCACGATAACTCGGGCCACGCGATGACTAGGAAGACAAATGCCATGAGCTGCATCCCAGTGGAAGCATGAAGACTTCTAGGTCAACGCGCGTGCACGAACTTGTCAAATATAGTTGGGTTACCTTGGGTAGTCGACGCCTAAACACCCAAGGCATTCTATCATACGACCTGCCATTCTTACAACTGGTTGGAAACTTATTTACGTTTTGAAACTTTACACTTTATCGATTTCTCGATTTAACGATTTTCACTCCCTACTTTATAAACGCACAATTCGCACAGCCATAGCAATCTAAAACGTAACCCGAATGTTCGCAACAAAACTAATGCATAATCTATCGCATTCGCTCTCGTTTTCTCACTTCAATGCGCCCTCGCATATTCTAAGTTGATCTGTATGTGTATGATTACGAATTACAACTATATAAATACATATAAGTACGTATAAACAACAAGTCATTGTGTGAGAACTCAGGAATTTCGTGTTTCCTATGTGGCTCCTATGTGAATCGCATTACTATTATACTATCGCATCAAGTTTGAATGCTCTCAAATCGCAACGCAAAATCAAAAATCATTATGATCGAATCTCACTCCAAGTCTCCTTCTGTCTAGATGCCTTCCAACAACTCTACTTCGAGAATGTTAGCAAAGAGACGAGCCAAATGAAGGAGCGAAAAGAGGATTGCTTCACTTGTGACCAGGGAAGTGGTCAAAGTCATTCCTCAGATTGCCACACGAGTTCACTCTCTTATCAACTCTCGAACTTCGGAAGACGTTAAGACAGAAGAGCCGCAATCTACATTCCTCTACAAACACTTCAAGGCCTGTGACCCGATGGTTTTCACAGGTGAAGGAGGTGTTTCTCAACTACTCCAGTGGTTCGACTCTATCGAAGTTACCCTTCGTCAAAGTGGGTGTCCCGATAGTTTCCGTACTACTTGCGCTACTGGAGTATTTCAATCACGAGCATTCGACTGGTGGACCGCCGAACGTAACAAACGTGGGATCTCCGTAGCTTACGCTCTCTCTTGGAATGAGCTGAAAGAGCTTATGAAGAAAGAGTACTGCCCTCCCCACGAGATCCAGAAGCTAGAAAACGAATTTTGGGAAATCAAGCAAAACAAAGGTGACAATGTTAGCTACACCGCAAGGTTCAAACAGCTTAGCATAATCTGCCCAAGCCAAGTCAACACCTCAGAAAAAGCCATTTCGAAGTATATTCGCGGCTTGCCTGAGTGTGTGGGTGATTTTGTCGAAGCTGCAAGACCTGCTACTATCGAGAAACCTACCGCTTAGCCGCAGAAATCAACAACAAACGACTCACGGAAGGATTACTCTCAAGGAATCCTGTCAAGCTAGCTCATCAAGCAATCGCCATTAATCCTTCAGGCGAACATGTTGACGAAACTTCTGATGAATCTACTGACGAATCTTCTGACAAATCTGCTGGCGATTCTTCTAACGATTCTTTGGACGGATCTGCTGCTGATTCTTCTGACAAATCTGCCGACGGATCTTCCGACAAATCAGCCAAAGACTCTGCAAGTGAGTCTTCAGGCGAATCCTCCAACAACGACACCTCTTCGCAGGACACCGACGAACCCAGCCGCAAACGAAAGATTTCAAGCCCTAGCTCATCAACAACCGAACTGCTGCAACCGGAACCTCTTCGAGCAGTTCCGATGTTTCCAAAATGAGCCTACACCGGAGCTCATCCTCAGTGTTACTCGTGTACCTATCACCATCCAGTTGGGGCTGACTGTCGCTATTGCAATAACTGCAACCGTTACGGTCACTTCACCCGCAACTGCCGCATCGAACCGGGAACCCGAGTATAACAACAACAGCTCCAGCAAAAGTCTTCAGCATCAGACATCTAACAAGCGTAGGATAAAGTTGTAATGATACGATTTTCGACGTCAATTTCTAAGTTTTGAACCTACTCTATTACTCGACATTGCCACCATGTGTAACGTTAATTCTCACTCTTTAATCGTCGCACTTTGATCACGCACATACTATGTACTATATCACGAAATAATGTGTTTTACCCTCACTACACTCTTAGAACAAGGTACGATAGACGTGCAAGGAACGATTAATCATGGGTGCACACGGGATTATTTGGGTCAGTGCACGGAGATCGTAGTGAATTCTAAGGTACCATAAGCGTTTTGACAAAAGGTGACACCAAATCACGGGATGAAAGTAGTAGGGGTCAAGCAAGGTGTGCTTTATCATACTACCAAAGTTCCGTGAAGAAAGTGCCACGTGGAGTTGAACGTTGTTAGACCTATTATACTATTGTGATTATTTTCAACGCACTACACTCAATCGTAAGGCGTAACAAACCGTATCATCACAAGACTTGTCGTAAGTCTGCAAACGCAGTGCAATCGCCTCATCGATGGACTCTGGGGAGTCTACCTCGCAGGGCAATTGCATCGACGCAAGACTGGTCGTAAGTCTGTAGCAATCAATCTCATCAAGCACATTAACGCTCACGATGTTGTCGAGAGAGGACCTATTCTACCCTCCTCGATAACCGTGATGCGTCGCAACGTAACGTTAAGCTTATTCGACGCAAAACTCTACTAAATCGCAATCATGTGTATCCCGCAATCTCTACCGCTTAATATGTGAATCTATATCGTTTGCCGTGTGTCAATCTATCGCTACCGCCTACCGTTATTTGTAATAGTTAGCACGCATGACCTCGCTTCATGGAATGAAGCTCATATGGTTAAAGCAAGGTGTTTTAATCATATCAGTGGGCTTTCGTGGAAAAAGGCCATGCGGGGCCCGGTGTTAGTAAACTCTGTAGTGTTATCCAATCAAAACGAACCGCGTAAGTCGAACAACATACCTCCATCGCTTGCACGCAACAACTGCCGCTTATCGTAATTCGTTTATCATCGCCGTCAGCACTAGTGTTTTGTGGTTACTCGCTTAATCACCTAATCGCTTATCGCATATCATGTATAGTCTACAGCTTATTGCTCGCTTGGTGTTCATTGCAGTCTGTGTGGTATTAATACACATGACATCGCTTCACGAGGGAAAACTAACCTGGTCAAACGTGATGTTTCACCGTGTTAGGGAACTCTCGTGGAAACGTGCCATGTGGGTTTAATACGGAATCTAATCGAAAACACGCTATTCACTTATCGCTTATCGCTCGACGCCTACCCAGACACGACACATAAAATGTTTTGTGTCATCAGGCTACTCGCTCACGCTACTACAGCTACATTCACAATACAACTCGCCGATTCAACCCATTCGATTCTAACTTATATTCGGTCCGACCCTCTAATCGATTGGGCCGAGTGAGCGCACCTGACACCGCCTCACGAAACGGAAGTAATATGAGCAAAACATGGTGGATACGCCGCTGGTACTTCCTATATATAAATGTTTTAAACATATTAACAAACTTTCATGGGAAAGTGCCAAGTGGGGCTCGGTGATTAACTACCTTTTGTACTGATTAAAACGCCTTTTTATAAAATTTTTGATTTAAAACCGGTGGACAAGTGAAATTTTCTCACGACGTGGAGTTAACATCGAATCAGCTTAACCCCATGTCCAAGAAAAGTTTAATAAGTCCAATTTTCCTTAAAACTTTTACAACGTCAAAACAAAATCCTTCTTAAGACATTGGTTCGACATCGATCTCAGTTTGAACCCATGTCATAGGAGAGTTTTCGTAACCCTTGTTTTCATCTTCGAATTCCTTAAAATGTTTAAAAACTTAAACTTCCTTGCAACATTGGTTAACATCGACTCCGTTGACCCCACGTTAAAAGGAAAATTTTCAAAAATTCCATCCAAATTCCTTTGAGTATCTAAAAGCGAACGTTTCTTGTAACGTTGGTTAACGATCGACTCAGTTAACCCTACGTTATGAGAAACCTTTCAAGTTCTTTAAAATTTCAATCGCATCGAACTTACGAATTCTACGCAACACAAGGTACTTTGGAACGCCAACTCGTGGGATATTACTTTTGTCGTCTACGCCGCCTTCTCGTTAACGCAATCGATCTCTCTTATTCGAAACGCTCTCGCTTGTCGACCCTCAGTCAAATCACTTGCCGTATCGCTACTTATCCAGGATCAAACCTCAAAAGTCCACCTATTGGATTAATTTCGGGACGAAATTTCCTAAAGTAGGGGAGACTGTAACAACCCGCACTTTTGTGCGTTGTTACTACTCGATAAACTCGTTACGCCTAGCACCAGAGATTCGGATCATAATGTAATTATATCGCATACATCGATATTCGAAGGATAATCGCATATTTTCGAAATAAACTATCACTATGCTACACCAATCACAAACACTAACACTCACGATGGCACTGAGTGAGGACCTATTCTACCCTCCTCGGTGGCCGTGATGTGTCGAAACACAGATAATTAACGCTAACAAGGACTCTCGGGTGAGTGCTATAGCTCCAGTCGTCGTGACGATGATGACAATATGAGTGAGTGGTACCCCATCAGTCTTTGTGGTGCAAAACACAATAACGTTCACGATGACATCAAGAAAGGACCTATACTACCCTCCCTGATGGCCGTGAAACGTCGCTAATAATCGCATACTCGAATCAAAAACCGATTGATAATTATCGAAACTTTGAATTATGGATACGTAAATACGACCCCTAGTGATATATATACATATATATAATAATATAAAGTAACTATGAAAAGCGCGTACTTCGAAAACTATCGAAACAATCAAAAACAGAGAAAATCCATCGCGCCAGAGTGGCTATCCGGATGGACAGACATGTGCCTAACCGATCGGACAGAACATGCCTAACCGATCGGACAGGATGCGCCTAACCGATCAGACAGGATGTGCCTAACCGATCGGACAGGATATGTCCAACCGATCGGACAGACGGTCCAACCGATCGAACGGGCATGTTAGCCGATCGGACGGCCATGCTAACCGATCGGACAGATAGGCTGGCCGATCGAACGGGCCATCCGATCCAACGCACTTTTCACTCCTTTCCTTCCTCATTTCTTATAAATACCCCCCATTCACCTCAACCACACTAGTTGTCACTGTTGCTGTTCGACCAGACGTTCCAACCCCTTTATCTCTCGGTTTCTCACGATTCTTGTAAGTTTTTAACTCAAATCTTGTACTTCCTTGATCTATAACCAATTCTACACCCTTCTACCTTTTAAATCTCCACTTTTAACCGTGGAATCTCCGGATCTTGGGCATTCTAGGGTGATGTCACCATAAAGTTCTTATGAACTTCAAGGGTAATGTCATCCTATGCAAGAACATCCCAGATCTGAGTGATTTCCATACGTTTTTACATAAATCAAGCCTAAATCTATGTTTTCTAATCAAGAAGTGGTGTGATTCTTAAGGATTCGAGGTGCCTTGAAGATGGTGTCACCCTAAGTTCACATGAACTTCAAGGTGTGACCTCATTCTTACCATAAACAGCTCGGATCTAAGTAATTTCACCTGTTTTATAACAAATCTCACCAAACCTAAGTTGCCTAGCCATAGTGTGAGTGTTTTCGGGTTAAACTTGAGAAGAGCCATCAAGAACGGCCAGATCTGATGGAACGGGGTGGTTCCCGGCCGTTAGAACGGGTCAGACTTGGTGGAATTTCGGTTGTTTAGCCTAAAGGAACACCGTCTCGATCAAAACCGCTGAAAAACCATCAAAATTAGTCGAATATCAGCTGGATAGGCTGCCAGCCGATCGGACAGCAGCCCAGTCGATCGGACAAGCTGCCAGCCGATCGGACAGCAGCCCAGCCGATCGGACAGCATCCCAACCGATCAGACAGCAGGCCATCCGATCGGACAGGAGGCCATCCTATCGGACCACTGCCATCCGACCGGACCAACCCATCCGATCCATATGGTCATCCGATCGGATGAGCCCATCCGAACGGATAAGCACCATCCAACCGGATAACTGACTTTTCAACGCCATTCTCTCTTAACCGTGCATCGTTTACTATATCCTTCAATGATTTAACGTAGACATACCCGTAACCGACCGAAACGAGTTGCATTCTCGCTAAATACGCACTGTGAGTATACTTGAACCCTTTTTAATCGTATTTTGGGTGTAACATACGTTTCTAACAAATCGAACTTATCAAACGAATTATTCAATCAATTGAAGTATCACTTGCGAATAACTGATATGCATAGATATACGTGATGCTAGTTGCATATGTGCTAGGGCTTATACCCGCGACGTCCCACCATGACTAGTATAGTACTATTGAGCCCGACGGGGTCTTGTTTGCCATCGCATATTCAAGCATCGAGGACTTAGTTGGTAGTATCAGCTTGTGAGTATATATGTCGTGTGTTACGTTTATGCATGTGGAAATTCGCTACACGTTTTAATCTATTATGCTACATATCAAACCTGTATACTCGCCAATACTTTTGTATTGACAAATATTTTAACGTATGTTGCAGGTTAGATCGCAGGCTATATCGAATCAAGCCAGGGAGTCTAGAAACTCAACTAGAAATCTAGGTTGTCGGATTTGTATTGTTCGAGAGGACAAGAAATCTGTGATAACTTATGCGATTGTATTATTTGTTAGTATGGGATAACGAATGTATTAAATATTATCGCAATATAGTTGTTATGGATTCTCTTGAGCAATCTGATTCGCCTAGTGCCGCGCCCCGATGATTCCGCCATCGGTTGGGGTGTGACACTATGCTATACTACTCGCTGTGTACTCGCTAATCACAATTTCTATTCTCGAACGCTCACGGACTGTGAATGATAGGTTTATGTATTCTGACTGCCTCTTGTGCTTCTGTGCTTTACATGCTTATGTGCTTCTGTGCTTATGTGAATGTGTGTTTATGTGCCTATGTGTTTAGATGTTACATGATTTTGTTCCTGAGCTTTAGTAGGGTTAGGCGTGTGAGGTGAGATTCGATTATATTGTGTCTGAGTCCTATGGCGATGTGTGTTGCAGACAATGTCGTCATCTGGATCTCGCGCTACCCAAGCCGCACGCCGAAAACCGGCGGATAAACGCCTCGCCTCTATGATCACCAAACAAATGGTGAAGGTTGTTCCTCAGATCGTCAGTGAACTGTAAGAGAATGTGAGCAAATCTTCTGAAGAGTCCAGGACCGATACTCCCAAAGCTGCTTTCAGCTTCAAGCAGTTCAAAGCCTGCGGACCGAAAGAGTTTACTGGCGAAGATGGTCCGACAGCCATGTTTCAATGGTTTGATTCTATCGAAGTCACCCTGCGCCAGAGTGGCTGTCCTGATAATCTCCGTACTCTGAACGCAACTGGCATCTTCCAGTCCCGCGCTTTAGACTGGTGGACGGCCGAGAGAAACAAACGCGGAAATGATGCAGCTTACGGGCTAACATGGGATGAGTTGAAGGACGTTATGATGGAAGAGTTCTGCCCTCCCCATGAGCGCCAAAAGTTGGAGGACGAATTCTGGCACATTAAGCAGAAAGATGGTGACAACGCTGGTTTGACTGCGTGCTTCAAGCAGTTGAGTATTATCTGTCGGACCAAGTCAAGACGCCCGAAATCGCCATCAAGAAGTATATCCATGCTCTTCCGGATTGCGTGGCCGATTTCGTTCAAGCTGTAACGATTGAAGAAACCTACTTGCTCGCTGCTGAGATCAACGACAAGCGAGTCAAGTCTGGTGTCTGGGATAAAGCTCCCAAGAATCTGCATCAAGCTACCACCGCACCAACCGCTGAAACCGTTGCCACTCCACAGTCTTCAAAGGCCTCTCGTCGTAAGAGGAAGAACAACAGCAACTCCAACAACAAGAACTGTGCTGTCACCACTACTGCCCCGCTCCAAGCTGTACCAGCTCAGCAGCAGACTCAACACTGCCAGGTCGTGGCACCGGTAACCGAAGCACCACTGGCAAAGCGTGCTTATATGGGTACTCACCCTGCCTGCCCGACTTGTACCTATCACCACCCAGTGGGAATCGCTTGCAGATTTTGTGTACATTGCAACATGTACGGCCATTTCACCGCCAACTACCATACAGGTCCTCGTCAAGCTCCAGCTACTGCTCATTAAGCTCTACTTCCTGCTCCTCAAGGCCAACAAGCGGCTCTGGCACCCGCGATCAATGCTAGAGTCTGCTTTGCGTGTGGTGATCCCAACCACTTCGCAAACATGTGCCCCAATCGAGTTGTGAAGCAAGAGCTACAACAGCAGCAGCCCCAACAACAGCCTCAGCAACAACAGCAACAAGCAGCTCGCGCTCGAACGTTCAACATTAATGTGTGCCAGGCTCAGGCTGACAACAACGTGGTCAATGGTACGTTCCTTGTGAATGGTATTTATGCTTCGTGTTTGTTTGATACTGGAGCCGATAACTGTTTTGTATCGTTTGAGGTCGAAAAGCTCCTAAATCGTAAGCGCACCCATCTCCCCTCGACGTTCGATGTTGAAATTGCCACCAGAAGAACCGTCGCTGTCAACTTTGTTCTTTGTGATTGTACCCTCGAACTTAACAATCACATCTTTCCTATCGACCTTATTCCAATGCAGCTCGGTAGTTTTGATGTCATAGTAGGCATGGACTTTCTTCGCGAAAACCATGCTGAAGTTGTTTGCTTTGATAAGATGATTTCGATTCTCGCTCGCGAATGTGATCAGCTTTGCGTGTATGGCGAAACTCGCTCGAAGGATCTCAAGCTCATGTCATGTATCTAAGCTAGCAAGTATCTCAGCAAGGAATACAGAGCTTTCTTGGCTAACATAAGGAAAGACAGAAGTGAAAGACGTGCCTGTTGTTCGTGAATTTCCTAATGTATTCCCAAACAATCTTCCAGGATTACCTCCAAGTCGTGATATCGACTTTCGTATCAACCTCATTCCTGGAGCAAATCCTGTTGCTAGAGCTCCTTATTGACTCGCACCTTCCGAAATGGGCGAACTATCGAGTCAGCTCCAGGAATTACTTGATAAAGGCTTCATTCGCCCTAGCACCTCTCCTTGGGGCGCACCAGTCCTTTTCGTTAAAAAGAAGGATGGGTCGTTCCGGATCTGCATCAACTATCGGGAGTTGAATAAGCTGACAATCAAGAATCGTTATCCTCTACCTCGCATCGATGATTTGTTTGACTAGTTACAAGGTGCTACGTGTTTCTCCAAGATTGATCTATGCTCAGGCTACCACCAGTTACGCATTCAAGAGGAGGATATACCCAAAACCAAATTTCGCACTCGATACGGCCACTATGAGTTCGTTGTTATGCCTTTTGGTTTAACCAACGCACCCGCTTTTATGGATCTAATGAATCGCGTGTGTAAACCTTTTCTCGACCGCTTCGTCATCGTGTTCATCGATGATATCCTGATCTATTCTATGTCGAAAACCGAACACGCGCAACATCTACGTTTGGTTCTCGAGCTATTCCAGGGGAATCGACTCTATGCCAAGTTCTCCAAGTGTGAATTCTGGCTAGAGGAGGTTCAATTCCTCGGTCACATTGTCAATAGTTAAGGTATTCACGTCGACCCCGCGAAGATCGAAGCTGTCAAGAGTTGGGTTACACCTAAGAACCCGTTTGAAGTCCGTTCTTTTCTCGGACTAGCGGGCTATTATCGCCGATTTATCAAAGGATTCTCAAAAATCAATGTGCCGCTTACTTCCCTCACGCACAAAGACAGGCCTTTTGTTTGGGGAACTGGACAAGAGACTGCCTTTCAAACCCTCAAGCATATGCTTTGCAATGCTCCTGTTCTCACTCTACCCGACGGAAACGATGACTTTATCGTCTATTGTGATGCCTCGAACCTTGGCCTTGGTTGTGTTCTCATGCAACGAGACAAGGTTATTGCTTACGCATCTTGTCAGCTCAAGATCCACGAGAAGAACAATACAACCCACGACCTCGAGCTAGGCGCAGTTGTCTTTGCGTTGAAGATTTGGCGACACTACCTTTATGGTACCAAGTGTACGATCTTCATCGATCATAGGAGCCTACAACATATCTTTGACCAGAAGGAGCTAAATATGCATTAACGCCGGTGGGTAGAACTTCTTAACGATTATGACTATGAGATTCGTTATCATCCTGGCAAAGCAAATGTCGTCGCCGACACTCTCAGCAGACGGAGCTACTTGCACAGCGCTCGTAACATTCAAGCCCAGTATGATCTCGAGACCCTCATCCGCGAAGCTCAACATTCTTGTTTCAACGAACGCACTTTGATGAAGGAAAGGATTCTCAATGATGGAGCCCAGCTAGTAAATAAATCGAATGGGATATTCCATTATCTGGACCGAATTTGGATGCCTAAACGGACCAACGACAGATTTTGATGGACGAAGCCCACAAATCCCGATATTCTATTCATCCTGGTGCCGACAAGATGTACCAGGACCTGCGCTACAAGTACTGGTGGCCGGGCATGAAGAGAGATATCGCCCTCTATGTTTCGAAGTGCCTGACTTTCTCGAAGGTCACGGCTGAGCACCAAAGACCCTATGGCTTACTCGTTCAACCCGAGATACCTATGTGGAAGTGGGAGAGTATAGCTATGGACTTCATAACGAAACTTCCGCGCACGCCATCAGGTCACGACGGCATCTGGGTTGTCATTGACCGTTTGACTAAATCTGCTCACTTTCTGCCAATACGAGAAGACTACAAGGTAGAAAAATTAGCCCGAATCTACACCAAAGAGATCATTTGTCGACATGGGACGCCTCGCGACATCATTTCTGACCGCGATGCTCGGTTTACCTCGCGTCTTTGGGAAACTTTTCAATCTGCTCTCGATACTACGCTTAATCTAAGTACCGCTTTCCACCCCCAAACCGACGGTCAGACTGAGAGAACGATCCGTACTCTTGAAGACATGCCCCGTTCGTGTGTCATAGATTTCGGTGGTAATTGGGACGCATACTTACCTTTAGTAGAATTCTCGTACAATAACAGTTATCATTCCAGCATTCAAATGGCACCATTTGAGGCTTTGTATGGAAGAAGATGTCGATCGCCTATTGTATGGCACAAGATCGGACACTCGCAATTAACCGGTCCTGAGCTATTGCAAGAAACGACTGACAAAATCCTCCAAATTCGAGACAATCTACTGAAAGCTCGGAGTCATCAGAAAAGTTACGCCGATAGACGACACAAGCCCCTTGAATTTGACGTTGGCGACCATGTTCTCCTAAAGGTATCACCTTGGAGGGATGTGGTCAGATTCGGCAAGAGAGGAAAGCTCGCGCCTCGATATGTGGGACCCTTTAAGATTCTGGAAAGGATCGGAAAGGTGGCTTATAGACTCGAACTACCAGAGGAACTTAGCAACGTTCACCCGACTTTCCATGTTTCGAACCTCAGAAAGTGTCTGGCTGAGCATGATTTACACGTTCCACTCAAGGATCTTCAAGTGAACGAAACATTACACTTCGTGGAAAAGCCTATTGAGATTATGGACCGACAAACCAAGCAGCTCTGACGCTCGCGCATTCCCATTGTGAAAGTCCGGTGGGAAGGCAAACGAGGTGCAGAGTTCACTTAGGAAATCGAAAGCGACATGAAGGAGAAGTACCCGCAGTTGTTTGTTAGGGCTTCGGCCTAATTCCGGGACGAAATTCCCTTAAGTGGGGGGAGGCTGTACACCCCGTGTTTCGAAAGTCAAGTCAAGTCAAAGTCAAGATTGAAGTCAAAGGAAGAAAAGATTGCTAATTGCGATCTGTCACTCCTTGCTCAACTTCTGTTTTGACTTCTTTGACTTGTAGATAATCTATTTATTTTATCGCATTAGTTGTATTATGTGGAGTACTTGTTAATAATCGAGGTCTAATCGCATATTAATCGTTAATCAACTTAATCGAATCTCATTCGCAGCCCGAAATACGCATTCTGGATATTGTTTTACGTGTGTGTGCCTTTTTATGTGTTACCTGTGCATGTTTAATTATGTTTATATTGTGGTGATTAATCGAAACGCAATCGCAACACTATCGCAATCGAATCGCAAACGCTAAATGCAAGTTAATAGGATGATTGTATATTAGATATAGTAGTTGGGATTAATGGATAACTCTATCGCATCGCAAAACTCAACTCGCAAAACAAAACACCGCTACTCAAATTGTCGGAACCACTCGATCGAGTGACTGCTCGATCGGATGGTCAACCGATCGGATAGCCATCCGATCAGATTGCCATCCGATCGGACAACCATCCGATCAGTGACCCACTCAACCCATTGCACTTTCCTTTTTGGGAAACCCTATAAATACCCTTCATATGTCACATCACTTGATGTGACAGCTCTCTACTCGACCCAGCCGCACTCAAGCTCTATTTCTCTCGATTTCTCGCGATTCTAGTAAGTTTTCAACCTAAATCTTGTACTTCTATGAACTACACACACTTCTTCATCATTCTCTCTTTCAAATCTCAACTTTTAACCCTGAAATCAGTGGATTTGAGGTGTTCTAGGATGACGTCATCATGGTGTTCTTATGAACTTCATGTTTTGGCTTCAATCCATCAAGAACAACTTAGATCTGGACGATTTCCACATGAATGAACAAAGATCTTGCATAGATCTGAACATATTCATGGTGAAAAGGATTAAAAGACGGTTTTCTAACTTTCTTTCAACTCTTTTACACTCAATGCACTCAAACCCGATGGAATCAGAGCTTGTTCTGATCTTCTACTAACTCTTAGTGATGTATCAGTTCTAGATCTGAATTCTATCCAATAGATAGTTGATTTTAGGTTTGAACATGAACAATCGTCTTGAACCATGAACTTGTCGGACTAGGGTGATTCCTGTTCAATCGGGCCACTTGGGTCGAGACGAGGTTCCTGTTGTTTAAGCAAGCTATCATAACGTCTCGTTCAAAACTGCAATATCTCAAACAAAATCAAGTGACAAGACGATCCGATCGTCAGGACGGATTGCTGTCCGATCGAATTGCCATCCGATCGACCGACCGTCCGATCGGGTTGCACATTGGTTCCACACTTAAACTTTTATTCAAACTATTCAAGGATCTGAACGTTGAACGGATTACCGCCCGATCGGATTGCCATCCGATCGAGCAACCGACCGATCATGTGACGTTTGGGACTTTGATACTTAATCTATTTTCAACATGTTCAATGCACACGGATTGCCACCCGATCGGATAGCCATCCGATCGAGTGACCGTCGTGCTGTGAACTTGTTCTCAAATTAAGAAGCCTCGCCAATCGGATTGTCGTCCGATCGAATGATCGTTCGATCGACCGACCTGAAGGGTAGAGATACTTCTCTATTTTCAAAATGCTACAACGAAAACTTCAAAGGTCAAACCATCATACACAAACACATCCTCACCAAGCGAGGTGTCAATCCAATCGAATGGCTTATGCACCAAACTTTCGCTTATGCTATCATTACTGTTCTGGCTGATTTTACCCTAGCGCTCCCTTCAATCCATTAACTCATCGTTGTGAGTATACTCGAACCCTTTTTGCTTTACGCACTTTTGGGTGTTACATACGTTACTTATTCTAAATCACATCAAACACACTACACAATACTTTAACGTTAACCGCTACTGCATGTTATACGTGACTCGATGAATGCTTGTTTGTTATGTTTACACATAGATTGCTGTCTATCTGCCTTAGCAACGATAGTACTATAGTTTGGACTCAGCACCTGTTCACTCAGGGGTTGTTAAGGACTATTAATCACATGATTCGCAGTGGTGAATATGTGTTACGAACTGCCTTGCGCAGTCGACCCACAGTCATTGGTATCGATAGGATCATGTCGATAACTTACGTGCTTCACATCACACGTTGTACGTGCTGGTTATGCGTAAACATTTCGAACTCTATTATATTATCAAACTTGTATGCTCACCTTTAAACTATGTGTATTGACTTTTACTTTAACGTATGTGGCAGGTGCTTAAGATGCTAGGATGCCTTGTTTGCTGTGTGATGAAATCGAGGCTAGGAAAGAGTCTTGAAACAAATAAACAAATTGTCTATTTTGAAATCTGAGTTGTCGGATCTGTAGTTGTTTGTGAGACAAGTATCTGTAAAAACTGTTTTATTTGGATATGTTATGGTATGGGACATGACGTTTTAAGTATCTGGTAATTAATAGTTGTTATGGATACTCATGGACAATCTGTTTCGCTCAGTGTCGCGCCCCGATGATTCCGCCATCGGTTGGGGTGTGACAGATTGGTAGCAGAGCCATAACTATAGGGAATTAGGCAAGAATCAACCTAGTCTGGGTCGATGTCTTAGGAACGACCTAGTCTATAGTTAAGTACCAACAGACCGACTTGTGCATACCCTGTAGGGGTTTTGTACAAGCTTACTTGTTATTTCTCGCTTACACTACACTATCACTGCACTCTAATTTTTGAAAAATGAACGAGTGATTGGATCGAGATTAGGTGTGAAAACCGCAAACTCTCGAGTAAATCGCTTGTTCGACTCGCACTTTTATCTATAAACAGGAGAATTTGTGTTAGATACCGACTTGTACATACCCTGTAGGAGTTTTGTACAAGCTTACTTGCTATTTCTCGCTATTCTCGCTTACACTACACTATCACTGCACTCTAATTTTCGAAAAATGAACGAGTGATTGGATCGAGATTAGGTGTGAAAACCGCAAACTCTCGAGTAAATCGCTTGTTCGACTCGCACTTTTATCTATAAACAGGAGAATTTGCGTTGAATCAGGTGTGAAATCCATACTTTGACGCAAATTTCCTTTTCTATTTTATCAAACAGGAACAGAGTTGTTAAGTCAGGGGTGAAACCCGAACCTTGATGACTTATTCCGTGCTCTATTTTGCTTTAACATGACTCTCACCTGTAACACCTCGTAAAATCACGACCAATATTATAAAGACATGTGTCATGGAAGGTAAACATGTTATAAACCCGGATCAAGTTGAAAGATATCCGAAGAAATTAAAGGTGTCAACATGTTAAATTCATTACCTCTGAGTGACCTTTTTATTAATTCCAAACCTTAATATGTTTTTATAAACATCTGATATAGATTCAAATTCGGTTAACTAATGTGATAAATAATTCAAATTTCAAAGAGTGGAATCCTATGTGCATTTACGACAAACTTCATTTAAAAGACTTCTTCAAAGATTCCAAGACCTCCATTGCATGGCAACACTTTCAAGATTGATCAGACCTGATCAAGTGGACCCATTGTGTTGATATTGACTAAAGATACGAGTTATAAAAGATTGCATGGTCAAGTGTTAGAAGTTCACAAAATTTTTATCTTCTGACAAGGCTTACGGACCGCAAGGTGTATGCCTTACGGACCGTAAGGTGGCTGATCTGGGTGATAAAGATTAAAAAGCGGATACGGACAGTAAGGCCCTAAGCTTACGGTCCGTAAGACCTGTGACTGGGCAGAAAATAGTGGATAGCTGCAGGTTCAGCCAGTTCCACTGCCTTAGATGCATGGTTTTCGAATTCAGGGGCTGCACCAGTGGTATTTCATGCATAGGGGACACCTGGGATGATTAGGAAACATGTGTAGACCTTGTTGGAATGATCTTGTGCAATTGAAATCACTATATAAGGAACTTGTGTTGCAACCATAAACTTGCTCATTTCAAAATCATTCAAAGCTTATTCTCTGGAGCTCTCTGGACTTAAAGCAAGTTTCCTTCAACTCCTAATTCGTGCTAAGGGCCTTTGTAAGCATTCTTAGCCTTCCTAATTCAAGTTTGGATAGCTTAATGACCAAAAGTCAAACTTATCGTAATTAAGCTTTGACTTAGTGATTAATCACTAATGGTCCAGTCATTAGTAGAATTGAAAATGGCTATGAGTTGGTAATTACGTGGGTAATAAACCCTTAAAAGGGCACCCTCGGATTTCCACTCTAACTAGGTCAATTGTCGGGTCAAACTTAATATTAAAAAGTCAACAGAAAGCTATTTTGCAAATAAATTCATAATTAGCAATGTAGAAGCTATGAAACCTATTTTAACACTTATATAACTTGGTAATTAATGTAAGAACATGTCTAAGCATGTTTAACCCGACAATTTTGAGTTTAGGCTCGGTTCGGAACCGAAAGTCGCAAAAGTAGACTTTTGCTTTGACTTTCAGTTCTGACCCGATTTAGCTTAGTTTAGACATGCCTTAGAGTTCCTTTAGGACCAGGTTATAGGTTAGTATAACCCTCTGAGGTTATAAAACTTGGTTCCTAATTAATCCGATTCATTTGCATGTTTTCGTTAATTGCATAAATGTTGACCATTATGCCCTTTTGACCTTAAAACGAGATTTTTGAAAATGTGAGAGGACAGAAACCTTTGTTACTGGTTTATAAACATGTCCTAAAAATTTGACATCAGTTTGAGGTCTAAATTAGGAGTTATGCTCAATATCGTAATTTGAAAGCTTTTTATTAATTAAACGGCATTATTAGCATAAAGCCTATCAAAACCCAAATTTTGCCACCAAACCTTTTACCCATTAATGTAATATAATATTTTGGGATTTTTGAAGATTTTTATTTATTTCTAAACTGATCATGGCATAGGGTTCTTGCTTTGATTCGGTAATTGACGGTTATACCCTTTTTGCTAATAAAGTGAGTTTTACATAACATTTTGATACCAAACTTTTTGCTACTGATTTTATATGATAAATAAAATATTTTGAACTTTATAAACTGATCAAAAACTCAGATTTCCTATTATAACCTGAAAATCGCTTAAAACCGACTTTTACACGTTTTAAACGCATAGTATGGGTTAAAACTATTTTTGGCATATAAAACTTAATACCTACTGATGTTTTAAGTAAATTTTTATATTTTAACAGTAAGATAAAGTTTTAAACTCAGATTTCCCATTTTGACCTTTAAAGCTTATGTGAAATGACCAAAATGCCCCTACGATGCATAGTTTGGTTATAAATGATAAATTTCACATATATGCAATACCTTACTGATATGACCTGAAAAAATAAATATTTTTACTGATCAATTAAGACCAGAACCTCAGATTTATATTTAATCTCTTTTATAATTCTTAAAATGACCAAAATACCCCTACGGGGCTTAAATTGATTTTAAATCCATTTTGGGCATAATGAAAGGTATCCTACTGATATCACAACATATTTAAGGCATATTAACTTAGGAAACCTGCTCATGACTCATTTGGTTACCCGTTATGCATTTATCGCGTTCGGCTCGGTTTATGTAACTAGTTTGCATAAATTAACCGAACGGGTCAAAGCTTATCATTTTCACTTCAAAATCCAGAATGTGTTCAGTTTACCCATATTATACAAGTCTTCATACTTGTCGGGTCTAAACCACATTCTAATCCGGTCTTCGCTTAATCATGCGTTTTGAACCGTATACCTCTCTTTAAAACTAACCGGTCTAAGTTTAAACTTAAGTAAGACCCGTTAGGAATCTAATAGGTTTTTAAATCCTTCGTTCCAGATTTAGGAGCTAGTAAAAGATAACTGCATTTGCTGATTTGTACGTCTGGGATAAATTTGTACAATTTGCTCAGGTAAATACTTTTAACTTATTTTCCCTTATACGGGCTTGGGATACGGTATATAAAATACCGCTTGGTCGGGTATTGAATTTTTAATCGTATGAAGGTTAAATTATTGAGATAACCCGTTTAATCTGTTTTGTTTATTCTAATCCTTTGGGGGTTAATGACCATGTCCTGGATATCCTCGGCTCATTCATTGAAACGGCCACGACTTAAGCACGGGGTGTAGGCATACACCTGCCAGTGCGTATGTAAAATAATATACCCACCTGTTCAAGAATAACTCGCCGTGGAATATATTATGTGGTGTGTCTATTAATCTTTAACCCGGTTTTCAGCCCGGGCTACTGAACGTATAATAAACATGTAATTCTTTAACAAGTTTATTTTAAATAATTATCCCAAGTTATAAAAGATTATTTTATGCCTTGTGAATTTAAATTAATTTTCTTAAACATTTTCAAAATGAGTTGGTTAATTGTATTTACCAGTGTAAACTGACATATTTTCCAAAAAAGGCTAAGTGCAGGTACTAGGCGGAATAGGCTGGCTACTCCTAGCATCAATAAAGAGTCTTGCAAGCTTAGATGTTTATAAATCTGTTGAACAATGTTCCTTTTAACTTTGATCCGCCTGTGGATCCCTTACAACCGTATTTGTAATAATTGATATTACTTTCATTCGGTTTGAATGTTTTTATCTTTCGACTTTCACTGTGTATTAAACTGTGATAAATTGTCTATGATGATATCAACTACGTCACGATACTCCCCACCGGGCCCACCGGTAATACGTGGAAATATCGGGGTGTGACAGGTTGGTATCAGAGCCAACATTGAGTGAATTAAACACTAGCCTTTTGTGTTTAATCTCAATTAACTACAGTTTGTGCAAATCCATTGCAAAATTTTGCTTCAATTTTTTTTATGATTTTTGTTACGAATATAGCTACAGATTTTGAAAGGTTTTTTGCTACAAATTTGTAAGGTTTTTTTTTGCTAAGGATTTAACAACTGATATTAAGAAACTTTAAAATTTTATTATTTTTCGCTCAATCATTATACTCAAACTTTTAATAAATATAAACAACCAACATGACTTAATATACAAACCAATCAAATTAAAATACCAACTTATTCAAATAACACAATAAAATCCAAACTATACAAAAACCATACACGTAATTTCAACATTAAAGAACATTTTGTGGCGGATTATCTAACAACAATTCTAGTCTCCCTTTCATTTGAGTGTATAAACAAACTTTCTTCAATTTTCCGGTCATAGCATATTTCTCTACTTGTTGTCTTCTTCCAATCCAACTTCAAAGCACCTCAAAATAATAAATGAACATTAATACCAAATATATTTAACGTTTAAAAAATACCTATTTGTTACTTCTAGGGATCAACGTAGATACATTGTTCGATGGATTCCGTATGAGATCCAAAATCCATGTTTTGTCATCAGATGCAAATACAAACTTGCAAAAACTGCCTCACTTGCAAAAAAACAAAAAAAAAAGTTATTGTATGTCACCTGAATAATCACCTCTTAACTACTAAAGTTTGATCCTTGATTTCAATGAGGATATTGTACTTACCACACAGATTAGACTCCCCGTAATGGGGGGTTATTTGGCCATTTTTTTATTTATAACGCCCCATAGCGCCCCGCACACCACGACGGGCGGCGCTATGGGGGATTTTTTTTGGGGGGGGGGGGGGGGGGGAGGCGCCATGCATATAGCGGCGTGATGGAGGTTGTTTTCAAAAATTTGACCAATCACAAAAAATCAAGGCTTTTTATAATTAATTAATAAAAACAAAAATTAATAATTAGGTAATGATGGTAGGGGCTTTATGACTACATGCTCTAGTGATATAACGCCCCATAAAGCCCTGTGTGACGTGGCACGACACGTGTCACATAACGCCTCACAAGGGGCTTTATGACTACGGATGTCCTTAGGATACAATTAAAGCATGTCTCTGCAAAAAGAAAAGTAATAAGTAAATAAATAACTCAAGTAGAAAAATATTGTGTGTATGTGAGTTGATTAAAATCAATTATAGATTCTTTCGTTTTTTGGTAGAATCAATTATTTGTTATCTACTTCATAAAACTTCACAATTTATGCTGTCACCAGAATGAAGAATCAAACCAAACAAAGATTTATAGATACTATATTCAAAATCGAACAATAAAAATATATAACTGATGTATGTGTTGTTTGATAAATCAACTAAAGGATAATTGTACCTCAATGGCAAATTAATAAATTCAGTCTATGGACCTTTCAGACTTACGAACAGCAACGGCTGGAACGTCGGACGGTGGTCTTCGGATGGAAAGGTTGTTTGGATTGTATATATTAATTAGGGTCCAAATCGTAATTCTAAGCTGGGGTAAAATCATAATTTGTTCGCGTCAATGGAGAAGTGGCAGGCAGCTGCCTGACACTATTCCCCTTCATAGATTTTGTATATTTGTAAAATGAGTGCAAATAATATGAAAACGTTATAGAAATCAATTACCATAATGATCTAATATGTTTAACTAGGGATGAGTTCAGTGTCAACTGGTACTGAAAATCCCAAGAATGGGCACCGGTACCGAAAATACCTGGTACGGTACTGGTATTTGAGTGGTAAAACCGATAAATACCGATACCATAACAAATCGGTACAAAAACGTCAAAAGTCGATACCAAATATATGCGGTACCGGTACCCAGCACCATTTGCTCATCCCTATGCTTAATTTAGTACGTATTATTTGTATGATATATCTATATTAAATTTATTTATGTTTACATCAGTCCGTGTAAAATTAATTTTTTAACTATTTTAAGTAATTAATATTTTTGCTTTTGATTTTTCTATTGTATATATTATTAATTATTTTTTAATATTTCTTTTGTTTATTTTTGCTTATGGATTTTCTTACGCGTCTTTTTTAGTGTTTTTTGAATATTTATTTTGTTAGTTTTGCTATGGATTTTGCTAGCACTATTATTAATTAATTTTATTTTTTTTTTGTTTTCGCAACGTATTTTACTATGGATGTTGCGATGGATATTAGTAAATTATTTTTTGAATACTTTCTTTTTTCTTATTTTGCAATGAATTTTTCTATGGATTTGCTACAGATTTTACTACGTTAGTTTTTAAGAATTTTTCTAGATTTTGCTACCAATTTCTCTACTGACTCTATTTACTTACCGATTTTGCTACCGTTTTTTTAAACCTCAGTTAGTTATTCTTAAATATTTATTTTTATGATTTAGCTAAGGACTTTGCTACCAATTTTACTAAGTTTTTTTTATATTTATTTTCACAATTTTGCTATCGATTTTGCTACAGATTTTATTTTACTTTTTTTAGTTTATTTCTAAATACTTATTTTCATGGTTTTGCTACGGATTTTGCTACGGCTTTTGCTACATTATATGGTTTATATTAATTTTGTCAATTTTGCTACGGATTTGCTATGAGTTTTGCTACGAAATTCATTTGCGATGGAAGTTCGTAGCTTATCCGTAGCTAATTCGTAGCAAAATGTGTTCGTAGCTAATCCGTAGCTAACTCGTAGCAAAATTTGCCACCATTTTTTTCCGTAGTAAAATTTCATAGCAAATGCCTCTTTTTGTAGTAGTGTTTGCTGTTACTTGGTCAAGTTTAATTGTGACGGAGTGTGAATTTCCGTCCCCCTTTAGTTACCAATCGACATGAATGCTTTTTCACCCATACTCATATTGTGAAAATGGCCAAAAATTTCCTAGCAATGACCGCCAGGTATCCATGATCAAGCCATTAGGGATGACAAACGAATCTGAATCCAACAACAAGCTGAAACTGAAACATTTGAGATGGGTTATACATATAAGAAATATTAAGAATCTAACAGATAATTTTTAACAAACTAACATGTATATTCGATATCCATGGATAATGAGTTATCGGCTACCAGATGGATTATGGATAGGAGACACCGTTTTACAATCAGATATACAATTATAATCAGGAATAAAGTTGTTTGCAAATAATTTCTAGAAAAAAAAGTAAAACGACATTTATTACTTCACTAACATTTTAAGAATTATTTTTTCTGAGCGGCTTAAGTTACACAAAATTTGTCTTTGATGGGGCTCAAACCCTTAATTTTAAGGGGAGCAACACTTTAACTGCAACGATATTACCAATTGAACTCGACCCCCAACCCTTTTTAAGAATTAATTAAAACATCAAGCTACTGTTAATAACCGAACTTTCACCCACCACCCAACAACAACCTCTACACTCGCCAATAGGCATAAGTCTTGACACCCAACCCCCCACCCCCACCTACACGTGTAACACCCCGTGTTTCGAAAGTCAAAGTCAAAGTCAAGATTGAAGTCAAAGGAAGAAAAGATTGCTAATTGCGATATGTCACTCCTTGCTCAACTTATGTTTTGACTTCTTTGACTTGTAGATAATCTATTTATTTTATCGCATTAGTTGTATTATGTGGAGTACTTGTTAATAATCGAGGTCTAATCGCATATTAATCGTTAATCAACTTAATCGAATCGCATTCGCAGCCCGAAATACGCATTCTGGATATTGTTTTACGTGTGTGTGCCTTTTTATGTGTTACCTGTGCATGTTTAATTATGTTTATATTGTGGTGATTAATCGAAACGCAATCGCAAAGCTATCGCAATCGAATCGCAAACGCTAAACGCAAGTTAATTAGGATGATTGTATGTTAGATATAGTAGTTGGGATTAATGGATAACTCTATCGCATCGCAAAACTCAACGCGCGAAACGAAACGCAGCTACTCAAATCGTCGGAACCACTCGATCGAGTGACTGCTCGATCGGATGGTCAACCGATCGGATAGCCCTCCGATCGGATTGCCATCCGATCGGACAGCCATCCGATCGGTGACCCACTCGACCCATTGCACTTTCCTTTTTGGGAAACCCTATAAATACCCTTCATATGTCACATCACTTGATGTGACAGCTCTCTACTCGACCCAGCCACACTCAAGTTCTATTTCTCTCGATTTCTCGTGATTCTTGTAAGTTTTCAACCTAAATCTTGTACTTCTATGATCTACACACACTTCTTCATCATTCTCTCTTTCAAATCTCAAGTTTTAACCGTGAAATCAGTGGATTTGAGGTGTTCTAGGATGACGTCATCATGGTGTTCTTATGAACTTCATGTTTTGGCTTCAATCCACCAAGAACAACTTAGATCTGGACGATTTCCACATGAATGAACAAAGATCTTGCATAGATCTGAACATATTCATGGTGAAAGGATTGAAAGATGGTTTTCTAACTTTCTTTCAACTCTTTTACACTCAATGCACTCAAACCCGATGGAATCCGAGCTTGTTCTAATCTTCTACTCACTCTTAGTGATGTATCAGTTCCAGATCTGAATTCTATCCAAGAGATAGTTGATTTCGGGTTTGAACATGAACAACCGTCTTGAACCATGAACTGGTCAGACTAGGGTGATTCCTGTTCAATCGGGCCACTTGGGTCGAGACGAGGTTCCTGTTGTTTAAGCAAGGTATCATAACGTCTCGTTCAAAACTGCAATATCTCAAACAAAATCAAGTGAAAAGACGATCCGATCGTCGGGACAGATTATCGTCCGATCGGATTGCCATCCGATCGACCAGTCGTCCGATCGGGTTGCACATTGGTTCCACACTTAAACTTTTATTCAAACTATTCAAGGATCTGAACGTTGAATGGATTACCGCCCGATCGGATTACCGTCCGATCGAGCGACCGACATATCATGTGACGTTTGGGACTTTGATACTTAATCAATTTTCAACATGTTCAATGCACACGCATTGCCACCCGATCGGATAGCCATTCGATCGAGTGACCGTTCTGCTGTGAACTTGTTCTCAAACTGAGAAGCCTCGCCAATCGAATTATCGTCTGATCGACCGATCGTTCGATCGACCAACCTGAAGGGTAGAGATACTTCTCTATTTTCAAAATGCTACAACGAAAACTTCATAGGTCAAACCATCATACACAAACACATCCTCACCAAGCGAGGTGTCAATCCAATCGAATGGCCATCCGATCGGTTTACCATCCAATACTTGGTTACTCTTCACCGTTTTACGCACCAAACTTTCGCTTATGCTATCGATACTGTTTAGGCTGATTTCACTCTAGCGCTCCCTTCAATCCATTAACTCATCGCTGTGAGTATACTCGAACCCTTTTTGCTTTACGCACTTTTGGGTGTTACATACCTTACTTATTCTAAATCACATCAAACACACTACGCAATACTTTAACGCTAACCGCTACTGCATGTTATACGTGACTCGATGAATGCTTGTTTGTTATGTTTACACATAGATTGTTGTCTACCTGCCTTAGCAACGATAGTACTATAGTTTGGACTCAGCACCTGTTCACTCAGGGGTTGTTAAGGACTATTAATCACATGATTCGCAGTGGTGAATATGTGTTACGAACTGCCTTGCGCAGTCGACCCACAGTCATTGGTATCGATAGGATCATGTCGATAACTTACGTGCTTCACATCACACGTTGTACGTGCTGGTTATGCGTAAACGATTTCAAACTCTATTATATTATCAAACTTGTATGCTCACCTTTAAACTATGTGTATTGACTTTTACTTTAACGTATGTGGTAGGTGCTTAAGATGCTAGGATGCCTTGTTTGCTGTGTGATGAAATCGAGGCTAGGAAAGAGTCTAGAAACAAATAAACAAATTGTCTATTTTGAAATTTGAGTTGTCAGATCAGTAGTTGTTTGTGAGACAATTATCTGTAAAAACTGTTTTATTTGGATATGTTATGGTATGGGACATGACGTTTTAAGTATCTGGTAATTAATAGTTGTTATGGATACTCATGGACAATCTGTTTCGCTCAGTGCCGCACCCCGATGATTCCGCCATTGGTTGGGGTGTGACAGATTGGTAGCAGAGCCATAACTATAGGGAATTAGGCAAGACTCGACCTAGTCCGGGTCGATGTCTTAGGAACGACCTAGTCTCCCTGTAGGGGTTTTGTACAAGCTTACTTGCTATTTCTCGCTATTCTCGCTTACACTACACTATCACTGCACTCTAATTTTTGAAAAATGAACGAGTGATTGGATCGAGATTAGGTGTGAAAACTGCAAACTCTCGACTAAATCGCTTGTTCGACTCGCATTTTTATCTATAAACAGGAGAATTTCTGTTGAATCAGGTGTGAAATCCATACTTTGACGCAAATTTCCTTTTCTATTTTATCAAACAGGAACAAAGCTATTAAGTCAGGGGTGAAACCCGATCCTTGATGACTTGTTCCGTGCTCTATTTTGCTTTAACAAGACTCTCACCAAAGTCTTGACGGACTCCAACGACTGGAAGTCACACTGTAACTGGAAGGATGCGTGCCGATCACCCAAAGTCGAGGCGAGAGCCCAGTCCCGAAGGTCGAAGTGCGTACCAAAAGTCCTTGTGAATAGTCTAACCACTTTGGGTAGTCGACGTCTATCAGCCGCAGACAATCCATTCTCGATTTTTATGTGTTTCGATTCTGAGCTCGCAACTGCCGACTCTGATAGTTGTAACTTTTACGTGGATTTTATGTGTTTTATGTGATTTTATATGTTCATGTGTTTCGATTTTTGTGGGTTATTCAATTTTCACTCTTCGCTTTGGTCGACACACACAACCCGCACTGCACATCTACCTCAAGACGCTGACAAATTGCTGATATTTTGTGGATGATCGCATGCTATGTTATACGCTATGTGCAACAACCCGCACTTTTGTGCGTTGTTACTACTCGATAAACTCGTTACGCCTAGCACCAGAGATTCGGATCATAATGTAATTATATCGCATACATCGATATTCGAAGGATAATCACATATTTTCGAAATACACTATCACTATGCTACACCAATCACAAACACTAACACTCACGATGGCACTGAGTGAGGACCTATTCTACCCTCCTCGGTGGTCGTGATGTGTCGAAACGCAGATAATTAACGCTAACAAGGACTCTCGGGTGAGTGTTATAGCTCCAGTCGTCGTGACGATGATGACAATACGAGTGAGTGGTACCCCGTCAGTCTTTGTGGCGTAAAACACAATAACGTTCACGATGACATCAAGAAAGGACCTATACTACCCTCCCTGATGGCCGTGAAACGTCGCTAATAATCGCATACTCGAATCGAAAACCGATTGATAATTATCGAAACTTTGAATTATGGATACGTAAATACGACCCCTAGTGATATATATACATATATATAATAAGATAAATTAACTATGAAAAGCGCGTACTTCAAAAACTATCGAAACAATCAAAAACGGAGAAAATCCATCGCGCCAGAGTGGCTATCCGGATGGACAGACATGTGCCTAACCGATCGGACAGAACATGCCTAACCGATCGGACAGGATGTGCCTAACCGATCGGACAGGATGTGCCTAACCGATCGGACAGGATATGTCCAACCGATCGGACAGACGGTCCAACCGATCGAACGGGCATGTTAGCCGATCGGACGGCCATGCTAACCGATCGGACGGATAGGCTGGCCAATCGAACGGGCCATCCGATCCAACGCACTTTTCACTCCTTTCCTTCCTCCTTGCTTATAAATACCCCCCATTCACCTCAACCACACTGGTTGTCACTGTTGCTGTTCGACCAGACGTTCCAACCCCTTTATCTCTCGGTTTCTCACGATTCTTGTAAGTTTTTAACTCAAATCTTGTACTTCCTTGATCTATAACCAATTCTACACCCTTCGACCTTTTAAATCTCCACTTTTAACCGTGGAATCTCCGGATCTTGGGCATTCTAGGGTGATGTCACCAAAAAGTTCTTATGAACTTCAAGGGTAATGTCATCCTATGCAAGAACATCCCAGATCTGAGTGATTTCCATACGTTTTTACATAAATCAAGCCTAAATCTATGTTTTCTAATAAAAAAAGTGGTGTGATTCTTAAGGATTCGAGGTGCCTTGAAGATGGTGTCACCCTAAGTTCACATGAACTTCAAGGTGTGACCTCATTCTTACCATAAACAGCTCGGATCTAAGTAATTTCACCTGTTTTATAACAAATCTCACCAAACCTAAGTTGCCTAGCCATAGTGTGTGTGATTTCGGGTTAAACTTGAGAAGAGCCATCAAGAACGACCAGATCTGATGGAACGGGGTGGTTCCCGGCCGTTAGAACGGGTCAGACAAGGTGGAATTTAGGTTGTTTAGCCTAAAGGAACACCGTCTCGATCAAAACCGCTGAAAAACCGTCAAAATTAGTCGAATATCAGCTGGATAGGCTGCCAGCCGATCGAACAGCAGCCCAGTCGATCGGACAGGCTACCAGTCGATCGGACAGCAGCCTAGTCGATCGGACAGGCTGCCAGCCGATCGGACAGCAGCCCAGCCGATCGGACAGCATCCCAACCGATCGGACAGGCTGCCATCCGATCAGACAGCAGGCCATCCGATCGGACAGGAGGCCATCCGATCGGTCCACTGCCATCCGACCGGACCAGCCCATCCGATCCATATGGTCATCCGATCGAATGAGCCCATCCGAACGGATAAGCACCATCCGACCGGATAACTGACTTTTCAACGCCATTCTCGCTTAACCGTGCATCGTTTACTATATCCTTCAATGATTTAACGCAGACATACCCGTAACCGACCCAAACGAGTTGCATTCTCGCTAAATACGCACTGTGAGTATACTTGAACCCTTTTTAATCGTATTTTGGGTGTAACATACGTTTCTAACAAATCGAACTTATCAAACGAATTATTCAATCAATTGAAGTATCACTTGCGAATAACTGATATGCATAGATATACGTGATGCTAGTTGCATATGTGCTAGGGCTTATACTCGCGACGTCCCACCATGACTAGTATAGTACTATTGCGCCCGACGGGGTCTAGTTTGCCATCGCATATTCGAGCATCGAGGACTTAGTTGGTAGTATCAGCTTGTGAGTATATATGTCGTGTGTTACATTTATGCATGTGGAAATTTGCTACACGTTTTAATCTATTATGCTACATATCAAACCTGTATACTCGCCAATACTTTTGTATTGACAAATATTTTAACGTATGTTGCAGGTTAGATCGCAGGCTATATCGAATCAAGCTAGGGAGTCTAGAAACTCAACTAGAAATCTAGGTTGTCGGATTTGTATTGTTCGAGAGGACAAGAAATCTGTGATAACTTATGTGATTGTATTATTTGTTAGTATGGGATAACGAATGTATTAAATATTATCGCAATATAGTTGTTATGGATTCTATTGAGCAATCTGATTCGCCTAGTGCCGCGCCCCGATGATTCCGCCATCGGTTGGGGTGTGACAGATTGGTATCAGAGCCATAACTATAGGGAATTAGGCCAGACTCGACCTAGTCTGGGTCGACGTCTTAGAAATTGACCTAGTCTATAGTCTAAGTACCAACAGGTCGACTCGTACGAACCCAGTGGGGTTCGTATCGGGCTTACTTGATACTCTCGATCGAAATTGCTAAAAGCTACAACTTTGTGTGAACACCGCGTATTACAGCTTCACACGAAGAAGCCCTTCCTAAGGCTGAAATACTACTTAGCCTTTCCTAAGGCCGACACAATACACATGTTTTCGAAAATACTCGCATAACGAAACCGAGCGATCCAGTCGAGATCAGGTGTGAAAACCAAGAACTCTCGATAGGACTGCTCACTCAGCGCATTTTTCTAGCACGAGAACCTTTCATCGAGCTGGGAGTGACATCCACATCTCGACGAAAGTCTCCATTTCGAAATCTAGTGGAACTCACGAATTTATTTGGAGAGCATAGCCACAATTAGGAACGAAACTATTAAGTCAGGGGTGAAACCCGTACCTTAATAAGCCGTTCCACTCTCTATAAACTGGTTTTTCAAAAAGCTCTCACCAAGGACTCGACTATCACGATAACTCGGGCCACGCGATGACTAGGAAGACAAATGCCATGAGCTGCATCCCAGTGGAAGCATGAAGACTTCTAGGTCAACGCGCGTGCACGAACTTGTCAAATATAGTTGGGTTACCTTGGGTAGTCGACGCCTAAACACCCAAGGCATTCTATCATACGACCTGCCATTCTTACAACTGGTTGGAAACTTATTTACGTTTTGAAACTTTACACTTTATCGATTTCTCGATTTAACGATTTTCACTCCCTACTTTATAAACGCACAATTCGCACAGCCATAGCAATCTAAAACGTAACCCGAATGTTCGCAACAAAACTAATGCATAATCTATCGCATTCGCTCTCGTTTTCTCACTTCAATGCGCCCTCGCATATTCTAAGTTGATCTGTATGTGTATGATTACGAATTACAACTATATAAATACATATAAGTACGTATAAACAACAAGTCATTGTGTGAGAACTCAGGAATTTCGTGTTTCCTATGTGGCTCCTATGTGAATCGCATTACTATTATACTATCGCATCAAGTTTGAATGCTCTCAAATCGCAACGCAAAATCAAAAATCATTATGATCGAATCTCACTCCAAGTCTCCTTCTGTCTAGATGCCTTCCAACAACTCTACTTCGAGAATGTTAGCAAAGAGACGAGCCAAATGAAGGAGCGAAAAGAGGATTGCTTCACTTGTGACCAGGGAAGTGGTCAAAGTCATTCCTCAGATTGCCACACGAGTTCACTCTCTTATCAACTCTCGAACTTCGGAAGACGTTAAGACAGAAGAGCCGCAATCTACATTCCTCTACAAACACTTCAAGGCCTGTGACCCGATGGTTTTCACAGGTGAAGGAGGTGTTTCTCAACTACTCCAGTGGTTCGACTCTATCGAAGTTACCCTTCGTCAAAGTGGGTGTCCCGATAGTTTCCGTACTACTTGCGCTACTGGAGTATTTCAATCACGAGCATTCGACTGGTGGACCGCCGAACGTAACAAACGTGGGATCTCCGTAGCTTACGCTCTCTCTTGGAATGAGCTGAAAGAGCTTATGAAGAAAGAGTACTGCCCTCCCCACGAGATCCAGAAGCTAGAAAACGAATTTTGGGAAATCAAGCAAAACAAAGGTGACAATGTTAGCTACACCGCAAGGTTCAAACAGCTTAGCATAATCTGCCCAAGCCAAGTCAACACCTCAGAAAAAGCCATTTCGAAGTATATTCGCGGCTTGCCTGAGTGTGTGGGTGATTTTGTCGAAGCTGCAAGACCTGCTACTATCGAGAAACCTACCGCTTAGCCGCAGAAATCAACAACAAACGACTCACGGAAGGATTACTCTCAAGGAATCCTGTCAAGCTAGCTCATCAAGCAATCGCCATTAATCCTTCAGGCGAACATGTTGACGAAACTTCTGATGAATCTACTGACGAATCTTCTGACAAATCTGCTGGCGATTCTTCTAACGATTCTTTGGACGGATCTGCTGCTGATTCTTCTGACAAATCTGCCGACGGATCTTCCGACAAATCAGCCAAAGACTCTGCAAGTGAGTCTTCAGGCGAATCCTCCAACAACGACACCTCTTCGCAGGACACCGACGAACCCAGCCGCAAACGAAAGATTTCAAGCCCTAGCTCATCAACAACCGAACTGCTGCAACCGGAACCTCTTCGAGCAGTTCCGATGTTTCCAAAATGAGCCTACACCGGAGCTCATCCTCAGTGTTACTCGTGTACCTATCACCATCCAGTTGGGGCTGACTGTCGCTATTGCAATAACTGCAACCGTTACGGTCACTTCACCCGCAACTGCCGCATCGAACCGGGAACCCGAGTATAACAACAACAGCTCCAGCAAAAGTCTTCAGCATCAGACATCTAACAAGCGTAGGATAAAGTTGTAATGATACGATTTTCGACGTCAATTTCTAAGTTTTGAACCTACTCTATTACTCGACATTGCCACCATGTGTAACGTTAATTCTCACTCTTTAATCGTCGCACTTTGATCACGCACATACTATGTACTATATCACGAAATAATGTGTTTTACCCTCACTACACTCTTAGAACAAGGTACGATAGACGTGCAAGGAACGATTAATCATGGGTGCACACGGGATTATTTGGGTCAGTGCACGGAGATCGTAGTGAATTCTAAGGTACCATAAGCGTTTTGACAAAAGGTGACACCAAATCACGGGATGAAAGTAGTAGGGGTCAAGCAAGGTGTGCTTTATCATACTACCAAAGTTCCGTGAAGAAAGTGCCACGTGGAGTTGAACGTTGTTAGACCTATTATACTATTGTGATTATTTTCAACGCACTACACTCAATCGTAAGGCGTAACAAACCGTATCATCACAAGACTTGTCGTAAGTCTGCAAACGCAGTGCAATCGCCTCATCGATGGACTCTGGGGAGTCTACCTCGCAGGGCAATTGCATCGACGCAAGACTGGTCGTAAGTCTGTAGCAATCAATCTCATCAAGCACATTAACGCTCACGATGTTGTCGAGAGAGGACCTATTCTACCCTCCTCGATAACCGTGATGCGTCGCAACGTAACGTTAAGCTTATTCGATGCAAAACTCTACTAAATCACAATCATGTGTATCCCGCAATCTCTACCGCTTAATATGTGAATCTATATCGTTTGCCGTGTGTCAATCTATCGCTACCGCCTACCGTTATTTGTAATAGTTAGCACGCATGACCTCGCTTCATGGAATGAAGCTCATATGGTTAAAGCAAGGTGTTTTAATCATATCAGTGGGCTTTCGTGGAAAAAGGCCATGCGGGGCCCGGTGTTAGTAAACTCTGTAGTGTTATCCAATCAAAACGAACCGCGTAAGTCGAACCACATACCTCCATCGCTTGCACGCAACAACTGCCGCTTATCGTAATTCGTTTATCATCGCCGTCAGCACTAGTGTTTTGTGGTTACTCGCTTAATCACCTAATCGCTTATCGCATATCATGTATAGTCTACAGCTTATTGCTCGCTTGGTGTTCATTGCAGTCTGTGTGGTATTAATACACATGACATCGCTTCACGAGGGAAAACTAACCTGGTCAAACGTGATGTTTCACCGTGTTAGGGAACTCTCGTGGAAACGTGCCATGTGGGTTTAATACGGAATCTAATCGAAAACACGCTATTCACTTATCGCTTATCGCTCGACGCCTACCCAGACACGACACATAAAATGTTTTGTGTCATCAGGCTACTCGCTCACGCTACTACAGCTACATTCACAATACAACTCGCCGATTCAACCCATTCGATTCTAACTTATATTCGGTCCGACCCTCTAATCGATTGGGCCGAGTGAGCGCACCTGACACCGCCTCACGAAACGGAAGTAATATGAGCAAAACATGGTGGATACGCCGCTGGTACTTCCTATATATAAATGTTTTAAACATATTAACAAACTTTCGTGGGAAAGTGCCAAGTGGGGCTCGGTGATTAACTACCTTTTGTATTGATTAAAACGCCTTTTTATAAAATTTTTGATTTAAAACCGGTGGACAAGTGAAATTTTCTCACGACGTGGAGTTAACATCGAATCAGCTTAACCCCATGTCCAAGAAAAGTTTCATAAGTCCAATTTTCCTTAAAACTTTTACAACGTCAAAACAAAATCCTTCTTAAGACATTGGTTCGACATCGATCTCAGTTTGAACCCATGTCATAGGAGAGTTTTCGTAACCCTTGTTTTCATCTTCGAATTCCTTAAAATGTTTAAAAACTTAAACTTCCTTGCAACATTGGTTAACATCGACTCCGTTGACCCCACGTTAAAAGGAAAATTTTCAAAAATTCCATCCAAATTCCTTTGAGTATCTAAAAGCGAACGTTTCTTGTAACGTTGGTTAACGATCGACTCAGTTAACCCTACGTTATGAGAAACCTTTCAAGTTCTTTAAAATTTCAATCGCATCGAACTTACGAATTCTACGCAACACAAGGTACTTTGGAACGCCAACTCGTGGGATATTACTTTTGTCGTCTACGCCGCCTTCTCGTTAACGCAATCGATCTCTCTTATTCGAAACGCTCTCGCTTGTCGACCCTCAGTCAAATCACTTGCCGTATCGCTACTTATCCAGGATCAAACCTCAAAAGTCCACCTATTGGATTAATTTCGGGACGAAATTTCCTAAAGTAGGGGAGACTGTAACAACCCGCACTTTTGTGCGTTGTTACTACTCGATAAACTCGTTACGCCTAGCACCAGAGATTCGGATCATAATGTAATTATATCGCATACATCGATATTCGAAGGATAATCGCATATTTTCGAAATAAACTATCACTATGCTACACCAATCACAAACACTAACACTCACGATGGCACTGAGTGAGGACCTATTCTACCCTCCTCGGTGGCCGTGATGTGTCGAAACACAGATAATTAACGCTAACAAGGACTCTCGGGTGAGTGCTATAGCTCCAGTCGTCGTGACGATGATGACAATATGAGTGAGTGGTACCCCATCAGTCTTTGTGGTGCAAAACACAATAACGTTCACGATGACATCAAGAAAGGACCTATACTACCCTCCCTGATGGCCGTGAAACGTCGCTAATAATCGCATACTCGAATCAAAAACCGATTGATAATTATCGAAACTTTGAATTATGGATACGTAAATACGACCCCTAGTGATATATATACATATATATAATAATATAAAGTAACTATGAAAAGCGCGTACTTCGAAAACTATCGAAACAATCAAAAACAGAGAAAATCCATCGCGCCAGAGTGGCTATCCGGATGGACAGACATGTGCCTAACCGATCGGACAGAACATGCCTAACCGATCGGACAGGATGTGCCTAACCGATCAGACAGGATGTGCCTAACCGATCGGACAGGATATGTCCAACCGATCGGACAGACGGTCCAACCGATCGAACGGGCATGTTAGCCGATCGGACGGCCATGCTAACCGATCGGACAGATAGGCTGGCCGATCGAACGGGCCATCCGATCCAACGCACTTTTCACTCCTTTCCTTCCTCATTTCTTATAAATACCCCCCATTCACCTCAACCACACTGGTTGTCACTGTTGCTGTTCGACCAGACGTTCCAACCCCTTTATCTCTCGGTTTCTCACGATTCTTGTAAGTTTTTAACTCAAATCTTGTACTTCCTTGATCTATAACCAATTCTACACCCTTCTACCTTTTAAATCTCCACTTTTAACCGTGGAATCTCCGGATCTTGGGCATTCTAGGGTGATGTCACCATAAAGTTCTTATGAACTTCAAGGGTAATGTCATCCTATGCAAGAACATCCCAGATCTGAGTGATTTCCATACGTTTTTACATAAATCAAGCCTAAATCTATGTTTTCTAATCAAGAAGTGGTGTGATTCTTAAGGATTCGAGGTGCCTTGAAGATGGTGTCACCCTAAGTTCACATGAACTTCAAGGTGTGACCTCATTCTTACCATAAACAGCTCGGATCTAAGTAATTTCACCTGTTTTATAACAAATCTCACCAAACCTAAGTTGCCTAGCCATAGTGTGAGTGTTTTCGGGTTAAACTTGAGAAGAGCCATCAAGAACGGCCAGATCTGATGGAACGGGGTGGTTCCCGGCCGTTAGAACGGGTCAGACTTGGTGGAATTTCGGTTGTTTAGCCTAAAGGAACACCGTCTCGATCAAAACCGCTGAAAAACCATCAAAATTAGTCGAATATCAGCTGGATAGGCTGCCAGCCGATCGGACAGCAGCCCAGTCGATCGGACAAGCTGCCAGCCGATCGGACAGCAGCCCAGCCGATCGGACAGCATCCCAACCGATCAGACAGCAGGCCATCCGATCGGACAGGAGGCCATCCTATCGGACCACTGCCATCCGACCGGACCAACCCATCCGATCCATATGGTCATCCGATCGGATGAGCCCATCCGAACGGATAAGCACCATCCAACCGGATAACTGACTTTTCAACGCCATTCTCGCTTAACCGTGCATCGTTTACTATATCCTTCAATGATTTAACGTAGACATACCCGTAACCGACCGAAACGAGTTGCATTCTCGCTAAATACGCACTGTGAGTATACTTGAACCCTTTTTAATCGTATTTTGGGTGTAACATACGTTTCTAACAAATCGAACTTATCAAACGAATTATTCAATCAATTGAAGTATCACTTGCGAATAACTGATATGCATAGATATACGTGATGCTAGTTGCATATGTGCTAGGGCTTATACCCGCGACGTCCCACCATGACTAGTATAGTACTATTGAGCCCGACGGGGTCTTGTTTGCCATCGCATATTCAAGCATCGAGGACTTAGTTGGTAGTATCAGCTTGTGAGTATATATGTCGTGTGTTACGTTTATGCATGTGGAAATTCGCTACACGTTTTAATCTATTATGCTACATATCAAACCTGTATACTCGCCAATACTTTTGTATTGACAAATATTTTAACGTATGTTGCAGGTTAGATCGCAGGCTATATCGAATCAAGCCAGGGAGTCTAGAAACTCAACTAGAAATCTAGGTTGTCGGATTTGTATTGTTCGAGAGGACAAGAAATCTGTGATAACTTATGCGATTGTATTATTTGTTAGTATGGGATAACGAATGTATTAAATATTATCGCAATATAGTTGTTATGGATTCTCTTGAGCAATCTGATTCGCCTAGTGCCGCGCCCCGATGATTCCGCCATCGGTTGGGGTGTGACACTATGCTATACTACTCGCTGTGTACTCGCTAATCACAATTTCTATTCTCGAACGCTCACGGACTGTGAATGATAGGTTTATGTATTCTGACTGCCTCTTGTGCTTCTGTGCTTTACATGCTTATGTGCTTCTGTGCTTATGTGAATGTGTGATTATGTGCCTATGTGTTTAGATGTTACATGATTTTGTTCCTGAGCTTTAGTAGGGTTAGGCGTGTGAGGTGAGATTCGATTATATTGTGTCTGAGTCCTATGGCGATGTGTGTTGCAGACAATGTCGTCATCTGGATCTCGCGCTACCCAAGCCGCACGCCGAAAACCGGCGGATAAACGCCTCGCCTCTATGATCACCAAACAAATGGTGAAGGTTGTTCCTCAGATCGTCAGTGAACTGTAAGAGAATGTGAGCAAATCTTCTGAAGAGTCCAGGACCGATACTCCCAAAGCTGCTTTCAGCTTCAAGCAGTTCAAAGCCTGCGGACCGAAAGAGTTTACTGGCGAAGATGGTCCGACAGCCATGTTTCAATGGTTTGATTCTATCGAAGTCACCCTGCGCCAGAGTGGCTGTCCTGATAATCTCCGTACTCTGAACGCAACTGGCATCTTCCAGTCCCGCGCTTTAGACTGGTGGACGGCCGAGAGAAACAAACGCGGAAATGATGCAGCTTACGGGCTAACATGGGATGAGTTGAAGGACGTTATGATGGAAGAGTTCTGCCCTCCCCATGAGCGCCAAAAGTTGGAGGACGAATTCTGGCACATTAAGCAGAAAGATGGTGACAACGCTGGTTTGACTGCGTGCTTCAAGCAGTTGAGTATTATCTGTCGGACCAAGTCAAGACGCCCGAAATCGCCATCAAGAAGTATATCCATGCTCTTCCGGATTGCGTGGCCGATTTCGTTCAAGCTGTAACGATTGAAGAAACCTACTTGCTCGCTGCTGAGATCAACGACAAGCGAGTCAAGTCTGGTGTCTGGGATAAAGCTCCCAAGAATCTGCATCAAGCTACCACCGCACCAACCGCTGAAACCGCTGCCACTCCACAGTCTTCAAAGGCCTCTCGTCGTAAGAGGAAGAACAACAGCAACTCCAACAACAAGAACTGTGCTGTCACCACTACTGCCCCGCTCCAAGCTGTACCAGCTCAGCAGCAGACTCAACACTGCCAGGTCGTGGCACCGGTAACCGAAGCACCACTGGCAAAGCGTGCTTATATGGGTACTCACCCTGCCTGCCCGACTTGTACCTATCACCACCCAGTGGGAATCGCTTGCAGATTTTGTGTACATTGCAACATGTACGGCCATTTCACCGCCAACTACCATACAGGTCCTCGTCAAGCTCCAGCTACTGCTCATTAAGCTCTACTTCCTGCTCCTCAAGGCCAACAAGCGGCTCTGGCACCCGCGATCAATGCTAGAGTCTGCTTTGCGTGTGGTGATCCCAACCACTTCGCAAACATGTGCCCCAATCGAGTTGTGAAGCAAGAGCTACAACAGCAGCAGCCCCAACAACAGCCTCAGCAACAACCGCAACAAGCAGCTCGCGCTCGAACGTTCAACATTAATGTGTGCCAGGCTCAGGCTGACAACAACGTGGTCAATGGTACGTTCCTTGTGAATGGTATTTATGCTTCGTGTTTGTTTGATACTGGAGCCGATAACTGTTTTGTATCGTTTGAGGTCGAAAAGCTCCTAAATCGTAAGCGCACCCATCTCCCCTCGACGTTCGATGTTGAAATTGCCACCAGAAGAACCGTCGCTGTCAACTTTGTTCTTTGTGATTGTACCCTCGAACTTAACAATCACATCTTTCCTATCGACCTTATTCCAATGCAGCTCGGTAGTTTTGATGTCATAGTAGGCATGGACTTTCTTCGCGAAAACCATGCTGAAGTTGTTTGCTTTGATAAGATGATTTCGATTCTCGCTCGCGAATGTGATCAGCTTTGCGTGTATGGCGAAACTCGCTCGAAGGATCTCAAGCTCATGTCATGTATCTAAGCTAGCAAGTATCTCAGCAAGGAATACAGAGCTTTCTTGGCTAACATAAGGAAAGACAGAAGTGAAAGACGTGCCTGTTGTTCGTGAATTTCCTAATGTATTCCCAAACAATCTTCCAGGATTACCTCCAAGTCGTGATATCGACTTTCGTATCAACCTCATTCCTGGAGCAAATCCTGTTGCTAGAGCTCCTTATTGACTCGCACCTTCCGAAATGGGCGAACTATCGAGTCAGCTCCAGGAATTACTTGATAAAGGCTTCATTCGCCCTAGCACCTCTCCTTGGGGCGCACCAGTCCTTTTCGTTAAAAAGAAGGATGGGTCGTTCCGGATCTGCATCAACTATCGGGAGTTGAATAAGCTGACAATCAAGAATCGTTATCCTCTACCTCGCATCGATGATTTGTTTGACTAGTTACAAGGTGCTACGTGTTTCTCCAAGATTGATCTATGCTCAGGCTACCACCAGTTACGCATTCAAGAGGAGGATATACCCAAAACCAAATTTCGCACTCGATACGGCCACTATGAGTTCGTTGTTATGCCTTTTGGTTTAACCAACGCACCCGCTTTTATGGATCTAATGAATCGCGTGTGTAAACCTTTTCTCGACCGCTTCGTCATCGTGTTCATCGATGATATCCTGATCTATTCTATGTCGAAAACCGAACACGCGCAACATCTACGTTTGGTTCTCGAGCTATTCCAGGGGAATCGACTCTATGCCAAGTTCTCCAAGTGTGAATTCTGGCTAGAGGAGGTTCAATTCCTCGGTCACATTGTCAATAGTTAAGGTATTCACGTCGACCCCGCGAAGATCGAAGCTGTCAAGAGTTGGGTTACACCTAAGAACCCGTTTGAAGTCCGTTCTTTTCTCGGACTAGCGGGCTATTATCGCCGATTTATCAAAGGATTCTCAAAAATCAATGTGCCGCTTACTTCCCTCACGCACAAAGACAGGCCTTTTGTTTGGGGAACTGGACAAGAGACTGCCTTTCAAACCCTCAAGCATATGCTTTGCAATGCTCCTGTTCTCACTCTACCCGACGGAAACGATGACTTTATCGTCTATTGTGATGCCTCGAACCTTGGCCTTGGTTGTGTTCTCATGCAACGAGACAAGGTTATTGCTTACGCATCTTGTCAGCTCAAGATCCACGAGAAGAACAATACAACCCACGACCTCGAGCTAGGCGCAGTTGTCTTTGCGTTGAAGATTTGGCGACACTACCTTTATGGTACCAAGTGTACGATCTTCATCGATCATAGGAGCCTACAACATATCTTTGACCAGAAGGAGCTAAATATGCATTAACGCCGGTGGGTAGAACTTCTTAACGATTATGACTATGAGATTCGTTATCATCCTGGCAAAGCAAATGTCGTCGCCGACACTCTCAGCAGACGGAGCTACTTGCACAGCGCTCGTAACATTCAAGCCCAGTATGATCTCGAGACCCTCATCCGCGAAGCTCAACATTCTTGTTTCAACGAACGCACTTTGATGAAGGAAAGGATTCTCAATGATGGAGCCCAGCTAGTAAATAAATCGAATGGGATATTCCATTATCTGGACCGAATTTGGATGCCTAAACGGACCAACGACAGATTTTGATGGACGAAGCCCACAAATCCCGATATTCTATTCATCCTGGTGCCGACAAGATGTACCAGGACCTGCGCTACAAGTACTGGTGGCCGGGCATGAAGAGAGATATCGCCCTCTATGTTTCGAAGTGCCTGACTTTCTCGAAGGTCACGGCTGAGCACCAAAGACCCTATGGCTTACTCGTTCAACCCGAGATACCTATGTGGAAGTGGGAGAGTATAGCTATGGACTTCATAACGAAACTTCCGCGCACGCCATCAGGTCACGACGGCATCTGGGTTGTCATTGACCGTTTGACTAAATCTGCTCACTTTCTGCCAATACGAGAAGACTACAAGGTAGAAAAATTAGCCCGAATCTACACCAAAGAGATCATTTGTCGACATGGGACGCCTCGCGACATCATTTCTGACCGCGATGCTCGGTTTACCTCGCGTCTTTGGGAAACTTTTCAATCTGCTCTCGATACTACGCTTAATCTAAGTACCGCTTTCCATCCCCAAACCGACGGTCAGACTGAGAGAACGATCCGTACTCTTGAAGACATGCCCCGTTCGTGTGTCATAGATTTCGGTGGTAATTGGGACGCATACTTACCTTTAGTAGAATTCTCGTACAATAACAGTTATCATTCCAGCATTCAAATGGCACCATTTGAGGCTTTGTATGGAAGAAGATGTCGATCGCCTATTGTATGGCACAAGATCGGACACTCGCAATTAACCGGTCCTGAGCTATTGCAAGAAACGACTGACAAAATCCTCCAAATTCGAGACAATCTACTGAAAGCTCGGAGTCATCAGAAAAGTTACGCCGATAGACGACACAAGCCCCTTGAATTTGACGTTGGCGACCATGTTCTCCTAAAGGTATCACCTTGGAGGGATGTGGTCAGATTCGGCAAGAGAGGAAAGCTCGCGCCTCGATATGTGGGACCCTTTAAGATTCTGGAAAGGATCGGAAAGGTGGCTTATAGACTCGAACTACCAGAGGAACTTAGCAACGTTCACCCGACTTTCCATGTTTCGAACCTCAGAAAGTGTCTGGCTGAGCATGATTTACACGTTCCACTCAAGGATCTTCAAGTGAACGAAACATTACACTTCGTGGAAAAGCCTATTGAGATTATGGACCGACAAACCAAGCAGCTCTGACGCTCGCGCATTCCCATTGTGAAAGTCCGGTGGGAAGGCAAACGAGGTGCAGAGTTCACTTAGGAAATCGAAAGCGACATGAAGGAGAAGTACCCGCAGTTGTTTGTTAGGGCTTCGGCCTAATTCCGGGACGAAATTCCCTTAAGTGGGGGGAGGCTGTACACCCCGTGTTTCGAAAGTCAAGTCAAAGTCAAGATTGAAGTCAAAGGAAGAAAAGATTGCTAATTGCGATCTGTCACTCCTTGCTCAACTTCTGTTTTGACTTCTTTGACTTGTAGATAATCTATTTATTTTATCGCATTAGTTGTATTATGTGGAGTACTTGTTAATAATCGAGGTCTAATCGCATATTAATCGTTAATCAACTTAATCGAATCTCATTCGCAGCCCGAAATACGCATTCTGGATATTGTTTTACGTGTGTGTGCCTTTTTATGTGTTACCTGTGCATGTTTAATTATGTTTATATTGTGGTGATTAATCGAAACGCAATCGCAACACTATCGCAATCGAATCGCAAACGCTAAATGCAAGTTAATAGGATGATTGTATATTAGATATAGTAGTTGGGATTAATGGATAACTCTATCGCATCGCAAAACTCAACTCGCAAAACAAAACACCGCTACTCAAATTGTCGGAACCACTCGATCGAGTGACTGCTCGATCGGATGGTCAACCGATCGGATAGCCATCCGATCAGATTGCCATCCGATCGGACAACCATCCGATCAGTGACCCACTCAACCCATTGCACTTTCCTTTTTGGGAAACCCTATAAATACCCTTCATATGTCACATCACTTGATGTGACAGCTCTCTACTCGACCCAGCCGCACTCAAGCTCTATTTCTCTCGATTTCTCGCGATTCTAGTAAGTTTTCAACCTAAATCTTGTACTTCTATGAACTACACACACTTCTTCATCATTCTCTCTTTCAAATCTCAACTTTTAACCCTGAAATCAGTGGATTTGAGGTGTTCTAGGATGACGTCATCATGGTGTTCTTATGAACTTCATGTTTTGGCTTCAATCCATCAAGAACAACTTAGATCTGGACGATTTCCACATGAATGAACAAAGATCTTGCATAGATCTGAACATATTCATGGTGAAAAGGATTAAAAGACGGTTTTCTAACTTTCTTTCAACTCTTTTACACTCAATGCACTCAAACCCGATGGAATCAGAGCTTGTTCTGATCTTCTACTAACTCTTAGTGATGTATCAGTTCTAGATCTGAATTCTATCCAATAGATAGTTGATTTTAGGTTTGAACATGAACAATCGTCTTGAACCATGAACTTGTCGGACTAGGGTGATTCCTGTTCAATCGGGCCACTTGGGTCGAGACGAGGTTCCTGTTGTTTAAGCAAGCTATCATAACGTCTCGTTCAAAACTGCAATATCTCAAACAAAATCAAGTGACAAGACGATCCGATCGTCAGGACGGATTGCTGTCCGATCGGGTTGCACATTGGTTCCACACTTAAACTTTTATTCAAACTATTCAAGGATCTGAACGTTGAACGGATTACCGCCCGATCGGATTGCCATCCGATCGAGCAACCGACCGATCATGTGACGTTTGGGACTTTGATACTTAATCTATTTTCAACATGTTCAATGCACACGGATTGCCACCCGATCGGATAGCCATCCGATCGAGTGACCGTCGTGCTGTGAACTTGTTCTCAAATTGAGAAGCCTCACCAATCGGATTGTCGTCCGATCGAATGATCGTTCGATCGACCGACCTGAAGGGTAGAGATACTTCTCTATTTTCAAAATGCTACAACGAAAACTTCAAAGGTCAAACCATCATACACAAACACATCCTCACCAAGCGAGGTGTCAATCCAATCGAATGGCTTATGCACCAAACTTTCGCTTATGCTATCATTACTGTTCTGGCTGATTTTACTCTAGCGCTCCCTTCAATCCATTAACTCATCGTTGTGAGTATACTCGAACCCTTTTTGCTTTACGCACTTTTGGGTGTTACATACGTTACTTATTCTAAATCACATCAAACACACTACACAATACTTTAACGTTAACCGCTACTGCATGTTATACGTGACTCGATGAATGCTTGTTTGTTATGTTTACACATAGATTGCTGTCTATCTGCCTTAGCAACGATAGTACTATAGTTTGGACTCAGCACCTGTTCACTCAGGGGTTGTTAAGGACTATTAATCACATGATTCGCAGTGGTGAATATGTGTTACGAACTGCCTTGCGCAGTCGACCCACAGTCATTGGTATCGATAGGATCATGTCGATAACTTACGTGCTTCACATCACACGTTGTACGTGCTGGTTATGCGTAAACATTTCGAACTCTATTATATTATCAAACTTGTATGCTCACCTTTAAACTATGTGTATTGACTTTTACTTTAACGTATGTGGCAGGTGCTTAAGATGCTAGGATGCCTTGTTTGCTGTGTGATGAAATCGAGGCTAGGAAAGAGTCTAGAAACAAATAAACAAATTGTCTATTTTGAAATCTGAGTTGTCGGATCTGTAGTTGTTTGTGAGACAAGTATCTGTAAAAACTGTTTTATTTGGATATGTTATGGTATGGGACATGACGTTTTAAGTATCTGGTAATTAATAGTTGTTATGGATACTCATGGACAATCTGTTTCGCTCAGTGTCGCGCCCCGATGATTCCGCCATCGGTTGGGGTGTGACAGATTGGTAGCAGAGCCATAACTATAGGGAATTAGGCAAGAATCAACCTAGTCCGGGTCGATGTCTTAGGAACGACCTAGTCTATAGTTAAGTACCAACAGACCGACTTGTGCATACCCTGTAGGGGTTTTGTACAAGCTTACTTGCTATTTCTCGCTTACACTACACTATCACTGCACTCTAATTTTTGAAAAATGAACGAGTGATTGGATCGAGATTAGGTGTGAAAACCGCAAACTCTCGAGTAAATCGCTTGTTCGACTCGCACTTTTATCTATAAACAGGAGAATTTGTGTTAGAGACCGACTTGTACATACCCTGTAGGAGTTTTGTACAAGCTTACTTGCTATTTCTCGCTATTCTCGCTTACACTACACTATCACTGCACTCTAATTTTCGAAAAATGAACGAGTGATTGGATCGAGATTAGGTGTGAAAACCGCAAACTCTCGAGTAAATCGCTTGTTCGACTCGCACTTTTATCTATAAACAGGAGAATTTGCGTTGAATCAGGTGTGAAATCCATACTTTGACGCAAATTTCCTTTTCTATTTTATCAAACAGGAACAGAGTTGTTAAGTCAGGGGTGAAACCCGAACCTTGATGACTTATTCCGTGCTCTATTTTGCTTTAACATGACTCTCACCTGTAACACCTCGTAAAATCACGACCAATATTATAAAGACATGTGTCATGGAAGGTAAACATGTTATAAACCCGGATCAAGTTGAAAGATATCCGAAGAAATTAAAGGTGTCAACATGTTAAATTCATTACCTCTGAGTGACCTTTTTATTAATTCCAAACCTTAATATGTTTTTATAAACATCTGATATAGATTCAAATTCGGTTAACTAATGTGATAAATAATTCAAATTTCAAAGAGTGGAATCCTATGTGCATTTACGACAAACTTCATTTAAAAGACTTCTTCAAAGATTCCAAGACCTCCATTGCATGGCAACACTTTCAAGATTGATCAGACCTGATCAAGTGGACCCATTGTGTTGATATTGACTAAAGATACGAGTTATAAAAGATTGCATGGTCAAGTGTTAGAAGTTCACAAAATTTTTGTCTTCTGACAAGGCTTACGGACCGCAAGGTGTATGCCTTACGGACCGTAAGGTGGCTGATCTGGGTGATAAAGATTAAAAAGCGGATACGGACAGTAAGGCCCTAAGCTTACGGTCCGTAAGACCTGTGACTGGGCAGAAAATAGTGGATAGCTGCAGGTTCAGCCAGTTCCACTGCCTTAGATGCATGGTTTTCGAATTCAGGGGCTGCACCAGTGGTATTTCATGCATAGGGGACACCTGGGATGATTAGGAAACATGTGTAGACCTTGTTGGAATGATCTTGTGCAATTGAAATCACTATATAAGGAACTTGTGTTGCAACCATAAACTTGCTCATTTCAAAATCATTCAAAGCTTATTCTCTGGAGCTCTCTGGACTTAAAGCAAGTTTCCTTCAACTCCTAATTCGTGCTAAGGGCCTTTGTAAGCATTCTTAGCCTTCCTAATTCAAGTTTGGATAGCTTAATGACCAAAAGTCAAACTTATCGTAATTAAGCTTTGACTTAGTGATTAATCACTAATGGTCCAGTCATTAGTAGAATTGAAAATGGCTATGAGTTGGTAATTACGTGGGTAATAAACCCTTAAAAGGGCACCCTCGGATTTCCACTCTAACTAGGTCAATTGTCGGGTCAAACTTAATATTAAAAAGTCAACAGAAAGCTATTTTGCAAATAAATTCATAATTAGCAATGTAGAAGCTATGAAACCTATTTTAACACTTATATAACTTGGTAATTAATGTAAGAACATGTCTAAGCATGTTTAACCCGACAATTTTGAGTTTAGGCTCGGTTCGGAACCGAAAGTCGCAAAAGTAGACTTTTGCTTTGACTTTCAGTTCTGACCCGATTTAGCTTAGTTTAGACATGCCTTAGAGTTCCTTTAGGACCAGGTTATAGGTTAGTATAACCCTCTGAGGTTATAAAACTTGGTTCCTAATTAATCCGATTCATTTGCATGTTTTCGTTAATTGCATAAATGTTGACCATTATGCCCTTTTGACCTTAAAACGAGATTTTTGAAAATGTGAGAGGACAGAAACCTTTGTTACTGGTTTATAAACATGTCCTAAAAATTTGACATCAGTTTGAGGTCTAAATTAGGAGTTATGCTCAATATCGTAATTTTAAAGCTTTTTATTAATTAAACGGCATTATTAGCATAAAGCCTATCAAAACCCAAATTTTGCCACCAAACCTTTTACCCATTAATGTAATATAATATTTTGGGATTTTTGAAGATTTTTATTTATTTCTAAACTGATCATGGCATAGGGTTCTTGCTTTGATTCGGTAATTGACGGTTATACCCTTTTTGCTAATAAAGTGAGTTTTACATAACATTTTGATACCAAACTTTTTGCTACTGATTTTATATGATAAATAAAATATTTTGAACTTTATAAACTGATCAAAAACTCAGATTTCCTATTATAACCTGAAAATCGCTTAAAACCGACTTTTACACGTTTTAAACGCATAGTATGGGTTAAAACTATTTTTGGCATATAAAACTTAATACCTACTGATGTTTTAAGTAAATTTTTATATTTTAACAGTAAGATAAAGTTTTAAACTCAGATTTCCCATTTTGACCTTTAAAGCTTATGTGAAATGACCAAAATGCCCCTACGATGCATAGTTTGGTTATAAATGATAAATTTCACATATATGCAATACCTTACTGATATGACCTGAAAAAATAAATATTTTTACTGATCAATTAAGACCAGAACCTCAGATTTATATTTAATCTCTTTTATAATTCTTAAAATGACCAAAATACCCCTACGGGGCTTAAATTGATTTTAAATCCATTTTGGGCATAATGAAAGGTATCCTACTGATATCACAACATATTTAAGGCATATTAACTTAGGAAACCTGCTCATGACTCATTTGGTTACCCGTTATGCATTTATCGCGTTCGACTCGGTTTATGTAACTAGTTTGCATAAATTAACCGAACGGGTCAAAGCTTATCATTTTCACTTCAAAATCCAGAATGTGTTCAGTTTACCCATATTATACAAGTCTTCATACTTGTCGGGTCTAAACCACATTCTAATCCGGTCTTCGCTTAATCATGCGTTTTGAACCGTATACCTCTCTTTAAAACTAACCGGTCTAAGTTTAAACTTAAGTAAGACCCGTTAGGAATCTAATAGGTTTTTAAATCCTTCATTCCAGATTTAGGAGCTAGTAAAAGATAACTGCATTTGCTGATTTGTACGTCTGGGATAAATTTGTACAATTTGCTCAGGTAAATACTTTTAACTTATTTTCCCTTATACGGGCTTGGGATACGGTATATAAAATACCGCTTGGTCGGGTATTGAATTTTTAATCGTATGAAGGTTAAATTATTGAGATAACCCGTTTAATCTGTTTTGTTTATTCTAATCCTTTGGGGGTTAATGACCATGTCCTGGATATCCTCGGCTCATTCATTGAAACGGCCACGACTTAAGCACGGGGTGTAGGCATACACCTGCCAGTGCGTATGTAAAATAATATACCCACCTGTTCAAGAATAACTCGCCGTGGAATATATTATGTGGTGTGTCTATTAATCTTTAACCCGGTTTTCAGCCCGGGCTACTGAACGTATAATAAACATGTAATTCTTTAACAAGTTTATTTTAAATAATTATCCCAAGTTATAAAAGATTATTTTATGCCTTGTGAATTTAAATTAATTTTCTTAAACATTTTCAAAATGAGTTGGTTAATTGTATTTACCAGTGTAAACTGACATATTTTCCAAAAAAGGCTAAGTGCAGGTACTAGGCGGAATAGGCTGGCTACTCCTAGCATCAATAAAGAGTCTTGCAAGCTTAGATGTTTATAAATCTGTTGAACAATGTTCCTTTTAACTTTGATCCGCCTGTGGATCCCTTACAACCGTATTTGTAATAATTGATATTACTTTCATTCGGTTTGAATGTTTTTATCTTTCGACTTCCACTGTGTATTAAACTGTGATAAATTGTCTATGATGATATCAACTACGTCACGATACTCCCCACCGGGCCCACCGGTAATACGTGGAAATATCGGGGTGTGACAGGTTGGTATCAGAGCCAACATTGAGTGAATTAAACACTAGCCTTTTGTGTTTAATCTCAATGACACAGTTTGCACATTCCTCGACTTCCGAGTCTAGACAAAGAACTTAGGACAAATCCTAATTTATTTTATTTTGTCCTTTATTGTTTCTGTTGTTGTTTCTTTGTTTGTTTGACAGGTTCAACAAAATGCCACCAAGGTTTCGAAGAGGAAGAAGAGGAAAGGGGCCATTCAACGCCCCCAACGATCACGAGGCCGGACCTTCCCACCGGCGAACACCGTCTGCAACAATGAGCACCAGTCCTCAAGAAGACTGGAGGACCTACTTAGAGCCTGCGAGGCGTTCTGTCTCGCTTAGCTCCTCACCTTCCTACCATGATTCCTTCAGACTCCATCAAGGCACCGAGTCCGACCATTCACGCCATTCCTAGCTACCACTGCAGCGGTCGGGGTCACACCGCGCGTTTCAAGACCCGACCCCATATTTCCAGAGCCGGTTTAACCCGGAAAATCTTATTGAAGAACCAATGGGTCATAACCCATTGGGCCCCGAAGACCATTTCCCTGAAGCTCAGGACATGGAGATGGATGATGACCCGGATCCCGCCGAACCACCATCTGGGACACCTACTCACCCCATCGAGATTTCGGATGGGTCGCCTTTTCATGGATTACCTTATCGTGGTCCAGACAGCTATGAGGCAAGGTTTGCCCAATACGACTGGGTGTTTACTCCTAGTTACAACCCGACTCAGCAGCAGGATCCCTCGGAGGATTCATGTTTTGTAGCGGTCACTCCACCGCCACCACCACCAGTGCAGCAACCACCTCCGAAGTCACCGAGGCGTAGGAGATCAGGAGCACGGATGTCCGTGCGAGGAGGGGATTTCCATTTCAGCACCCTCAGCATTCAAGTGGCAGTCATTACCCGCCACTATATGAAGACCCACAGATAGGTGGGCCTTCGAACCCTGTTTCCGAGGTGAACTATGCGCCTGTTGCACCGCCACTAGTGGGTTATGATAACCCAATTCCTTCATACGCCGGTGCAGCGGCGTATAACCCTTTTGAGCAGTCAGCTCATACTAACTACAACTACGCCGAAGTTGACCCATACCTTGTAGCGGCGAACTACAATGCTCTTCATCCCGATGGGGCCTATGGAGTCCCATATCAGACTGGGTACCCGGCCTATGGGTACCAATACCCGCCCCCTCCTCAACCTCCGCAACATCAGCAGCCGTCGCAGCCGCCACTGATACCGCCACCACAGCACAGGAGATTCTACAAAGGTTGAGCCAGGTGGAACGGGAGGTTCAAGAGGAGTGTAGAAGCAAACGGGGATTTCTTAAAGGTTTGGCAAGCTTAATCAAGGGAAAGAGCAGAAGGGATCATTGAGATTCCTTGTTTGTTTGTTTGTTTTTCTTTACTTTTCAATATAGTCCCTGTGTGGACATCTATTTCTGTATCCAGTCCCTACGAGGACTTGTAGTTTCAGTTTAGCCCCTGCGTGGGCAAGTTATTTCTGTTAAAGTCCCGTTTAGGGCATTTATGTACTCTTTTTATTTAATTATGGAATGTGGAATTTAAAATTTCAATTATCACAATATAAGTGGATATAATATATGAAATAAAATAAAATATCATTCCTTTTAAAGATTAATCTGCCATTATATATTAAAGAAAATCTGAAAGGAAAAACCTAGCCATGTGTCGTATTAAGACAGGGCCATGATGGTAGTTCCTTATAAGATTCAAAATCCTTGTTAACGTCTGAAAACATGTTAACACTCCTGGCAAATGTGATTCGATAAAATCACATAAGTCATCCTTATATTGGATCCTTCCAATTCCTTTCTTATTATTTTAAACATCCAATTGTGATGTAGGGCCTACGGGCCATAATCATTGTCATATAAGACAAAAGACAGTTGTAGCCTATAACTCCCTGTCAAGAAAGGTAATGAACTATGATTCAATGCCTTAATGCCTCGATCATATAAGATTATTGGTTGTAGTTTAAATTGTCCCTGTGACTTGGCCTTTTGTGCCATTATAATATATTAATAAATTATGACTGAGGATGATTATAATGAAAAATCCTGAATGAATATGCTTAATAAATTAACCAATATGGTTTATTAATACCATGGTTAATAAAATTATCAAGATGACAATTCTGATATGGACTTCTGAATAAATCATTGTCATTATCTTATGTAGCAATCAAGCTACATGGCTGGGTCAGACGAAGTCAACAGTCACCCGAGGGAGAATCATGACACTTCCAGAGTTAACGTAGCGGGCGCGGAATTGCAGGCATTAATAGATAATGCCGTTACTTGAGCTCTTAACAGACAATTTAATGAATCGAGTGAAAATCGCGTTAGAACTCAGTCTGTACCTCATTCAAAACCACCCTCCAGAACTCATACAGCTCGCAAGAGTGATTCTCATCACTCATCAAATCAGAGGAGTGTTCCATCTAGGAAAGTTGTGCTCAATCAAGAGCCACGTGTTAAGGGCTGTTCTTATAAGTATTTTGTCTCCTGCAAGCCCAGGGATTTCACAGGGGAGAAAGGAGCCATCGATTGTATGACGTGGCTTGATGAGATGGACACTGTGGTTGATATTAGTGGTTGTGCAGAGCAAGACGTCGTGAAGTTTGTGTCGCAATCGTTTAAAGGAGAAGCTTTAGCTTGGTGGAGATCATTGATCCAAGCTACTGGTAAGATCCTGTTGTATAACCTGACATGGGATGAGTTTGTTGTTTTAATCAAAGAAAATTTATGTCCTCAACATGAGGTTGAGAAGACCAAGACCGACTTTCGGACATTGGTTATGAAGAACTTAGACTGCCAAGAGTATCTCACGAGTTTTAACACCATGTCTCGATTGGTTCCTTACTTGGTGACACCGGAACCAAAGCGTATAGCCCATTTCATTGGGGGTTTAGCCCCAGAGATTAAAGCTAGTGTGAAAGCATCAAGACCTACAACCTTTAGGTCCGTAGCTGATTTGTCATTATCTATTACCCTGGATGCGGTCAGGCAGAGATCGCTTAGGAACTCTGATGCAGGGAAGAGGAAGCGTGAGGATGATAACTCACACCGTTCAGACAAGAGGCACAAGGGGAACTCTGACCACAAGAAGAGTTCAGGGTTCAAGAAAGATAACCAACAGTCAGGTGAGAAGCCCAAATGTAAGACTTGCAAGAAGGGTCATCTGGGAAAGTGCAGGTATGAATCAAAATCCCAATCGCAGCCTAGGGCTTGTGGGATCTGTAAGTCTTCTGAGCATAAGACGTTGGATTGTAAGAAGATTAAGGATGCAACTTGTTACAATTGTAACGAGAAGGGGCATATCAAGTCCAACTGCCCAAAGTATGCGAAGAAGCCTGAAGAAGGAAAGAAGACCAATGCTAGAGTCTTCCAAATGAATGCTCAAGAAGCAATCCAGAATGAAAACATGATAACAAGTACCTTTCTTATCAATGATGTCTATGCAAGGGTATTGTTTGATTCGGGTGCAGATAAGTCGTTTGTAGATAATAAGTTTTGTAAGTTGTTAAATCTACCTGTTAAAACCCTAAGCATAAGGTATGAAGTAGAATTGGCTGATGGTACCATAGAAACTGCTTCAACCGTGTTAGATGGATGTTTCATATCCATTAGGAACCACTCTTTTCCATTGTCTTTGCTTCATTTGAAACTAGCCGGATTCGACATAGTAATAAGCATGGATTGGTTATCTCATAACCAAGCTCAGATCATTTGTGACAAGAAGCAAGTGGTTATCAGGACTCCGTATGGTAAGCCACTTACCATACAAGGAGACACTCAGTACGGGTTGCCTAAGCAAGTGTATATGCTTAAGGCATCAAGGTGTATGAAGAAAGGTTGTGTCATTTATATGGCACAGGTGACTATTGATGAACCAAAGCCCAAGATTGAAGATATCCATATCATTTCCGAATACCCTGATGTATTCCCTGAAGAACTACCTGGTTTACCCCCAGATAGGCAAGTGGAGTTCAGAATCGACATTATACCTGGAGCAGCACCTGTTGCAAGAGCACCTTACCGGTTACCCCCAACTGAGATGAAAGAGTTGAGAACTCAATTGGATGATTTGTTGGCAAAAGGATTTATTAGGCCTAGCTCATTTCCTTGGGGAGCACCGATCCTGTTTGTGAAGAAAAAGGATGGATCAATGCGTTTATGCATTGATTATCGAGAGCTGAACAAGGTTACAATTAAGAATAGATATCCATTGCCCAGGATCGACGATCTGTTCGATCAACTTCAAGGAGCAAGTTACTTCTCCAAGATTGACTTGATATCAGGTTATCATCAGCTGAAGGTTAGAGATGAAGATGTGCACAAGACTGCATTCAGAACTCGCTATGGTCACTACGAGTTCTTAGTGATGCCTTTCGGGCTCACTAATGCACCAGCAACATTCATGGACCTCATGAATCGCGTTTGCAAACCCTACTTGGACAAGTTTATCATTGTCTTCATTGATGACATTCTTATTTATTCGAAAAATCAGGCTGATCATGAGAAGCATCTTCGTTGTATTCTTAAACTTCTTCAACAAGAAAAGCTCTACGCCAAGTTTTCAAAGTGTGAATTTTGGCTTCGTGAAGTCCAATTCCTTAGACACGTGGTTAGTGAACGTGGTATCCAGGTGGATCCCGCTAAGATTGAAGCTATCATGAATTGGCAAGAGCCAAAAACGCCCACAGAGATTCACAGCTTCTTGAGTCTGGCAGGATACTACAGGCGTTTTATTGAAAATTTCTCAAGGATTGTTGCACCTCTGACTTCATTAACTCATAAGAATATCAAATTTGATTGGGGTCCTAAGCAACAAGAATCCTTTGATATTCTTAAGCAGAAGTTAAGCAAAGCACATGTGTTGACACTGCCTGAAGGAATCGAGGAATTTGTGGTTTATTGTGACGCATCGCACACAGGGATGGGATGTGTGCTCATGCAAAAAGGCAAGGTTATTGCCTATGCTTCCTGACAATTAAAAGTGCACGAGAAGAATTACACCACCCACGATTTGGAGTTGGGTGCCGTTGTGTTTGCACTAAAACTTTGGAGGCATTATTTATATGGTACCAAGTGTGTGATTTATTCTGATCATAAAAGCCTTCAACACTTGTTCAATCAGAAGGATCTGAACATGAGACAGCGTCGATGGATGGAGAATTTAAATGACTATGATTGTGAAATCTGATATCATCCAGGCAAGGCGAATGCGGTCGCCGACGCATTAAGCAGAAAGGAAAGAGTTAAGCCCATTAGAATAAATGCCAAGAGCATTGAATTAAAGAACGGCTTGAATGAAAGATTGTTAGCCGCTCAGAAGGAAGCTGTGTTAAAAGCCAACTATCCGAATGAAAAATTGGGCGTAACTGCTGAACAGTTATCGTATGGCAAGGATGGAATCCTAAGATTGAATGGACGAATATGGGTTCCAGTTTATGGAGGACTTAGGGATGTGATTCTTCAAGAAGCCCATAGCTCCAAGTACTCAGTTCATCCTGGAAGTAATAAGATGTACCAGGATTTGAAGGCAAATTATTGGTGGATAGGCTTGAAGAAGTCTATAGCCACTTATGTAGCCAAATGTCTGATATGTGCTCAGGTTAAAGCTGAACACCAGAAGCCGTCAGGTTTGCTGCAACAGCCTGAACTTCCCACCTGGAAGTGGGAAATGGTAACTATGGATTTCATCACAAAGTTACCAAAGACAAAGCGAGGAAATGATACTATTTGGGTTATAGTCGACAGATTGACCAAATCAGCCCACTTCTTACCTATTAAGGAAACACACAGCTCAGATAAGTTAGCTCAGCTGTACGTGGACGAGATTGTATCTCTCCACGGAGTGCCAGTGTCTATCATCTCCGATAGGGATACGAGGTATACGTCGCATTTTTGGAAAAGCTTTCAGCAATCCCTAGGCACTCGATTAAATTTTAGCACTGCATATCATCCTCAGACGGATGGTCAGAGCGAACGTACGATACAAACACTCGAGGATATGCTATGAGCTAGTGTTATTGACTTAGGTGGAAGTTGGGATGATCACCTTCCATTGATAGAATTTTCGTATAATAATAGCTACCATTCGAGTATTCAAGCTGCACCTTTTGAAGCTTTGTACGGGAGAAAGTGCAGGATGCCCGTTTGTTGGGCAGAAGTTGGAGATGTCCAACTAACAGGACCTGATATAGTCCTGGAGACGACAGATAAGATCGTGCAGATACGTGATTGTCTCAAAGCTGCCAGGGATAGGCAGAAAAGCTACGCAGATAAAAGGCGTAAACCTCTGAAATTCGAGGTAGGGGACAAGGTTCTACTTAGGGTATCACCCTGGAAAGGGGTGATGCATTTTGGCAAGAAAGGAAAGTTAAGCCCAAGATACATAGGACCATTCGAGATCATCGAATGTGTCGGAACAGTGGCTTACAAGTTAAACCTGCCTGAAGAGCTCAGTGGAATTCATAATATGTTCCACATCTGCAATCTAAAGAAGTGTCTAGCCGATGAATTGCTAGCCATGTCACATAAGGATGTGCATATTGATGAGAGATTAAAGTTTGTTGAACAACCTTTGTCGATTGAGGATCGACAGGTTAAGAAGCTTCGAAAGAAGCATGTACCGATTGTGAAGGTTAAATGGGTTGCCCGTAGAGGCCCAGAATACACGTGGGAGGTTGAATCCACAATGAAACAGAAGTACACTCATTTATTTCAGTAAATCTCGAGGTCGAGGTTTCTTTTAAGGGGGTGAGGATGTAACACCTCGTAAAATCATGACCAATATTATAAAGACACATGTGATGGAAGGTAAACGTGTTATAAACCCGGATCAAGTTGAAAGATATCCGAAGAAATTAAAGGTGTCAACATGTTAAATTCATTACCTTTGAGTGACCTTTTTATTAATTCCAAACCGTAATATGTTTTTTATAAACATCTGATATAGATTCAAATCCGGTTAACTAATGTGATAAATAATTCAAATTTCAAATAGTGGAATCCTATGTGCATTTACGACAAACTTCATTTAAAAGCCTTCTTCAAAGATTCCAAGACCTCCATTGCATGGCAACACTTTCAAGATTGATCAGACCTGATCAAGTGGACCCATTGTGTTGATATTGACTAAAGATACGAGTTATAAAAGATTGCATGGTCAAGTGTTAGAAGTTCACAAAATTTTTGTCTTCTGACAAGGCTTACGGACCGTAAGGTGGCTGATCTGGGCGATAAAGATTAAAAAGCGGATACGGACAGTAAGGCCCTAAGCTTACGGTCTGTAAGACCTGTAACTGGGCAGAAAATAGTGGACAGCTGCAGGTTCAGCCAGTTCCACCGCCTTAGATGCATGGTTTTCGAATTCAGGGGCTGCACCAGTGGTATTTCATGCATAGGTGACGGGTGGTCCGTAGGACAACCCTTAAATGAGCTAAATACGTGCATATCCCATATTTTACACGGTTAAGTGTGTCGAATGTGATAACTACGCGTACTCTTGGTGTTACAGGTTAATCGGCTTAAAACGATAAAGTTGGAGTGTTTGGTGATGAAGCAGAACTACCAAGGATAATAGTCGAGACACACTATATAGTTCGCGAGGCGTTATGAGTTAAAAGGTAGCTTGAATGTGAAAGAAATATGACACATCGAAGTCTACGAGCCGCTTAGTCATTTGTTGAAAGTGTCAAAGTCAAAGGTGTTAGCAGCTATTGGAAATAACCTACGGACCCAAAAACATAACTTACGGTTTGAAAAAGGGTTTGGTAACATTTTATATATATATACACGCACATGGGCTTTGGGGGAATACAAAACCACTAAAGTCATTCATCATCTTTCAACGACATCATCATCACTCATCCTAGGTGTTTGTTTGGTTTTTGGCGGCACATCAAAACAAGAGAAGAGGCAACAAGGCAACACAAAAAGTGAACAATTTAATAATCATCATCATCTCAACAGCAGCCGATTTTGGAGAGGTTGTGGGCCGCACATGGGTTGAACCTCTTGGACAATAGTGGGGTTTTTAGAAGTCAACAAGCAACAACATATTAATTGGATCACATCAAACTCATAATGAGTTCTTGTACGCAGACTTCTAGGAGATAAGAAAGTTTCAGTCAACAAACATCATCATGTGACCAAACAGTTAACATCACATCATCATTACTTGGGTAGAGCCATACATCACGTGGACTTATCTTGGGCATATGGGCTTCGGTTTCAAGAGAACATCACAAAAGGGCTGATATATTTTGGAGGTGCACGTGGACTTTTGGCATGCACATGGGCCTACTTGAGGGACAATTGGACATCATGCGCTGACATTGGTTTTAGGGGAATTAATTGTTTTATGAGCAGAAGATATTTATCATCATCTCGGCGGCAGAATTGTTTTGTTGGCGATAACTTGGGAGCTTTTGTAACTTACACATTAAATTCACTTTTGATGGTGTTTTTATGGTATCTTATGATTGGTTTTCGGTTACACATCCCTTAGCAAGACTTGGCTTGGAACTCGATGGGGGGAGCTTGTTAGAGATTTTTGGCAAGAAAGACATTATCCGAATCATTAGTTTGGTGTGCTTTGATCCATATGAACATTGAAACTCTTGTAAGATGTTGTTTGAAGCTATGAGTGGCTAGGTTCTTTATGGTCATCCTAGGTTGAAGGTTTGTATGAGACAATTGTGTTTTGATTCCATATTTCTAGAATGGTAAACTCTATTTATGTTTTGTTTATCATGGTGTGTGATTGCTTATTTGTAAATTGTTGATTCTTATGACATTCTAGTTTGAAACCATACGTTCTTGGTGCCGTTGGCAATCGAGATATCATGGGTAGAAGTAGGATTGGGTAAGGGTTGATTGGTTATCGGGTAACAACCTCACGTTCTAGGAATCTGAGTACTTAGTTCCCTTTTATCACAATAAGTAATTACACGCGAACTATGTCTATGTAGTTCTTTCTAGTGGATGATAGCACAATTGTTGAAGCAAACCGGAAACTTAGGATGGTCATTTGTCTCCAAATTGTTTACAAACTCAACTTTCATTTCGCAAATTAATTAGTATTCTTAGTTTTTAAAACCAATCCAATCAAACCAACTCTTGAAATTTACTTTTATTGCAATTAGTGTAGTTTTAGTCAAGTTAGCTAATCTTCTAAATAACACATATTCCACAAACTCCCTGTGTTCGATACCCACTTACCGCTATCTATTAGTAGTATTTGGATTAAATTTGATTGTGACCGCGACATCAAGTCAAATTTTGGCGCCGTTTCCGGGGAGTAGTGCGCAACGTGTGTTATTTTCTTTCTTTTTAAGTTTGTTATTTTTCTGGTTTACGCTGGGTGTGTTAGTGTGCAGGTATTGACAGGTGCATGCGTACTAGGAGCTCTCACAAGCTATCACCTTTGGCATTTGATCCGGAAATGAGTTACCAAGAGGAGTACGATTACGGTGATTATTATGATGAATATTCTCAACTTTCATATGAAGGCCCTCATATGTACGATCAAGACTATTATCATGCTCAGTATACATTTGATCAGTATGGTTATGAATGTGTAACTCAACAACCTACTTTGCACTATCAGTCACATAAATCTGAAAGTCTTGACGAGATGATGAGAAAGAGACACATGGTTCATGTTGAAAAAGAATTAACAAAACCTCATTTGTCAATGGAAGAACGAGTAGAACTTTTGGAATGGAAATATGATTTGTTACCAAAAGAGGTGAAAGAGATGAGGCCAGGGACGTCGATATTGGAAAAATGTCAAGCAAAACAACACTGGATATATGTGTAGATTGAACAAATGACACCTATGGGTGATGTAGAAGAAAAGGTTGCGAGTCCTCCCGAACTTGAAACTGAATTATTAGGGCCAAATGAGGAATATACAATTGAAATTATTGTGGAGGAACCACCTATGGAGAGCAAAGTTGAGGGCCTTTTACTTGATGAACCAATCAAAGTTGATTACAACTCTCCGGCTGTGGTGGTTATGGAAACCAAGAGTGTTAAGGATGCATGTTTAGAAACTAGGAAGGTGGCACTTCATGATGTGGGAGATTTCATTCATAAGTTATGTTTATGGGAGAGTTTGGATTTGTTTGGCACAGAAAATGAAGTAGTAAAGTGGAGAGTAAACTACCGAGCATTTGTTGGAAATTCGGTAGGAAAATGTGGATTTAAAGAATTTTGCAAAGAAAGATGGGACGTGACAAAGCACACACACAATAGAAGAATCAAACACCGTGCTTACATTAGCAACGAAAAAGGTAAATGTGCATTGAGACCACCTTGAGACATATCAGGTACGGTCGGGCTGAAGACCTAAACTTTAGCGCTGCTTGGGAGGCAACCCAAGGTGTTTTTAGATAAGTGTGGGGAAGATGTGCGGAGAGTTGCGTGAAGGTGATGATAGGAAGTCGGATTATCTACAACATCTGTTGTGTCAAACTTCACCAGGTCAATGTACTCTTTCCTTAGTCTTGTTATGTTCTTTAGTATTAAAATATTGGTATTAGTTGTTAAAAAAAATAATAATAATAAAAAAAAAATTTGGGATTTGAGAGTATTAGCGAAAGCTAATGTTTTTTGTTAGAAGCGATCTTTCCCTCAAAACCATACATTGGGACAATGTATCCCAAGTGTGGGGATGGGGGAAATTTTTGATAGTTTTAAAAATTTTGTAAATCCGAGCGAAAATTGTTAAAATTTGAAAACTTGATATTGTGCCATTTGACACACCGACACCCATTCCTAGTCTTTTCTTGGTGAGGATTTGAGCCACACATGATTGTTATTGATATTTCATTGTTTGAGTGGCGGTGTGCGTTGTGTGTTAATAGAACTTGTGTGTGAATACTTGTTAAATCCTAGAATTAGCATGCTTTTGGAAATGATAGGGGACTTTTAGGTAGCCTCGTCTAGATGTGTGAGAGTGCGGGATTGGTGGGTTGGACCTCATACGTTACATATATGAGCTTGGTATTGTGAGGGGTGGGGGTTTGGTCTTTAGAAAGCCATGTTTGAGCCTTATACCATTCGGTTGTGACCCAAACCTACTTCCTACAAAATTTTACCTATTGAGATGACCCGGTTTAGGAGATTTAGTATGTAGTATTGATGTTCTTGTATATATTGTTGAGTTTGATGTGTTAAAAAAAAAGAAAAAAAAAGAAAGAGAAAAATATGAAAAAAAAGTATTTAGTTGCAATAGTAGTTGAGAATGTTGAAGAAGTTGTGTATATATTTGATGGTTGCTTTGTTTAGTGGTAGAAATAAAAACCGGGTCAAATCAATTAGCTCTCGTATATATATTCCACCATTTTCCTACCTTTGCACCTAGCCCCGTTACAACCCGTAAGTCCTTTTGATTCATAAGCATGCTAAATACTCAATAGGAGGAGACTTGTTTTTTATACAAGCTTATTGTCGCACAAACACACACACGCATTGAGTGGTTTAGCATTATGTGCTAATATTTCTTGTCACCGAGAGTTTTTGTGAGGGGTGTGTCTTGTGGTATGATTGAAAGTTAGTAAAAGGACGATACATTTTAGCTTGGTTTGCATGTTGATTGCTTGTGGTTTTGAAATAGTTTTTGAATCGGTTGCTTGGGACAAGCAACGGGTAAGTGTGGGGATGTGACGGGTGGTCCGTAGGACAACCCTTAAATGAGCTAAATACGTGCATATCCCATATTTTACACGGTTAAGTGTGTCGAATGTGATAACTACGCGTACTCTTGGTGTTACAGGTTAATCGGCTTAAAACGATAAAGTTGGAGTGTTTTGTGATGAAGCAGAACTACCAAGGATAATAGTCGAGACGCACTATATAGTTCGCGAGGTGTTATGAGTTAAAAGGTAGCTTGAATGTGAAAGAAATATGACACATCGAAGTCTACGAGCCGCTTAGTCATTTGTTGAAAGTGTCAAAGTCAAAGGTGTTAGCAGCTATTGGAAATAACCTACGGACCCAAAAACATAACTTACGGTTTGAAAAAGGGTTTGGTAACATTTTATATATATATACACGCACATGGGATTTGGGGGAATACAAAACCACTAAAGTCATTCATCATCTTTCAACGACATCATCATCACTCATCCTAGGTGTTTGTTTGGTTTTTGGCGGCACATCAAAACAAGAGAAGAGGCAACAAGGCAACACAAAAAGTGAACAATTTAATAATCATCATCATCTCAACAGCAGCCGATTTTGGAGAGGTTGTGGGCCGCACATGGGCTGTACCTCTTGGACAATAGTGGGGTTTTTAGAAGTCAACAAGCAACAACATATTAATTGGATCACATCAAACTCATAATGAGTTCTTGTACGTAGACTTCTAGGAGATAAGGAAGTTTCAGTCAACAAACATCATCAGGTGACCAAACAGTTAACATCACATCATCATTACTTGGGTGGAGCCATACATCACGTGGACTTATCTTGGGCATATGGGCTTCGGTTTCAAGAGAACATCACAAAAGGGCTGATATATTTTGGAGGTGCACGTGGACTTTTGGCATGCACATGGGCCTACTTGAGGGACAATTGGACATCATGCGCTGACATTGGTTTTAGGGGAATTAATTTTTTTATGACCAGAAGATATTTATCATCATCTCGGCGGCAGAATTGTCTTGTTGGCGACAACTTGGGAGCTTTTGTAACTTACACATTAAATTCACTTTTGATGGTGTTTTTATGGTATCTTATGATTGGTTTTCGGTTACACATCCCTTAGCAAGACTTGGCTTGGAACTCGATGGGGGGAGCTTGTTAGAGATTTTTGGCAAGAAAGACATTATCCGAATCATTAGTTTGGTGTGCTTTGATCCATATGAACATTGAAACTCTTGTAAGATGTTGTTTGAAGCTATGAGTGGCTAGGTTCTTTATGGTCATCCTAGGTTGAAGGTTTGTATGAGACAATTGTGTTTTGATTCCATATTTCTAGAATGGTAAACTCTATCTATGTTTTGTTTATCATGGTGTGTGATTGCTTATTTGTAAATTGTTGATTCTTATGACATTCTAGTTTGAAACCATACGTTCTTGGTGCCGTTGGCAATCGAGATATCATGGGTAGAAGTAGGATTGGGTAAGGGTTGATTGGTCATCGGGTAACAACCTCACGTTCTAGGAATCTGAGTACTTAGTTCCCTTTTATCACAATAAGTAATTACACGCGAACTATGTCTATGTAGTTCTTTCTAGTGGATGATAGCACAATTGTTGAAGCAAACCGGAAACTTAGGATGGTCATTTGTCTCCAAATTGTTTACAAAATCAACTTTCATTTCGCAAATTAATTAGTATTCTTAGTTTTTAAAACCAATCCAATCAAACCAACTCTTGAAATTTACTTTTATTGCCATTAGTGTAGTTTTAGTCAAGTTAGCTAATCTTCTAAATAACACATATTTCACAAACTCCCTGTGTTCGATACCCACTTACCGCTATCTATTAGTAGTATTTGGATTAAATTTGATTGTGACCGCGACATCACGTCAATAGGGGACACCTGGGATGATCAGGAAACATGTGTAGACCTTGTTGGAATGATCTTGTGCAATTGAAATCACTATATAAGGAACTTGTGTTGCAACCATAAACTTGCTCATTTCAAAATCATTCAAAGCTTATTCTCTGGAGCTCTCTGGACTTAAAGCAAGTTTTCTTCAACTCCTAATTCGTGCTAAGGGCCTTTGTAAGCATTCTCAGCCTTCCTAATTCAAGTTTTGATAGCTTAATGACCAAAACTCAAACTTATCGTAATTAAGCTTTGACTTAGTGATTAATCACTAATGGTCCAGTCATTAGTCGAATTGAAAATGGCTATGAGTTGGTAATTATGTGGGTAATAAACCCTTAAAAGGGCACCATCTGATTTCCACTCTAACTAGGTCAATTGTTGGGTCAAACTTAATATTAAAAAGTCAACAGAAAGCTATTTTGCAAATAAATTCATAATTAGCAATGTAGAAGCTATGAAACCTGTTTTAACACTTATATAACATGGTAATTAATGTAAGAACATGTCTAAGCATGTTTAACCCGACAATTTTGAGTTTACCGAAAGTCGCAAAAGTAGACTTTTGCTTTGGCTTTCAGTTCTGACCCGATTTAGCTTAGTTTAGACATGCCTTAGAGTTCCTTTAGGACCAGGTTATAGGTTAGTATAACCCTCTGAGGTTATACAACTTGTTTCCTAATTAATCCGATTCATTTGCATGTTTCCGTTAATTGCTTAAATGTTTACCATTATGCCCTTTTGACCTTAAAACGAGATTTTTGAAAATGTGAGAGGACAGAAACCTTTGTTACTGATTTATAAACATGTCCTAAAAATTTGACATCAGTTTGAGGTCTAAATTAGGAGTTATGCTCAATATCGTAATTTGAAAGCTTTTTATTAATTAAACGGCATTATTAGCATAAAGCCTATCAAAACCCAAATTTTGTCACCAAAACTTTTACCCACTGATGTAATATAATATTTTGGGATTTTTGAAGATTTTTATTTATTTTTAAACTGATCATGGCATAGGATTCTTGCTTTGATTCAGTAATTGACGGTTATACCCTTTATGCAAATAAAGTGAGTTTTACATAACATTTTGATACCAAACTTTTTTCTACTGATTTTATATGATAAATAAAATATTTTGAACTTTATAAACTAATCAAAAACTCAGATTTCCTATTATAACCTGAAAATCGCTTAAAACCGACTTTTACACGTTTTAAACGCATAGTATGGGTTAAAACTGTTTTTGGCATATAAAACTTAATACCTACTGATGTTTTAAGTAAATTTTTATATTTTAACAGTAGGATAAAGTTTTAAACTCAGATTTCCCATTTTGACCTTTAAAGCTTATGTGAAATGACCAAAATGCCCCTACGATGCATAGTTTGGTTATAAATGATAAATTTCACATATATGCAATACCTTACTGATATGACCTGCAAAAATAAATATTTTTACTGATTAATTAAGACCAGAACGTCAGATTTATATTTAATCTCTTTTATAATTCTTAAAATGACCAAAATACCCCTACGGGGCTTAAAATTGATTTTAAATCCGTTTTGGGCATAATGAAAGGTATCCTACTGATATCACAACATATATAAGGCATATTAACTTAGGAAACCTGCTCATTACTCATTTGGTTACCCGTTATGCATTTATCGCGTTCGGCTCGGTTTATGTAACTAGTTTGCATAAATTAACCGAAACGGGTCAAACCTTATCATTTTCACTTCAAAATCCAGAATGTGTTCAGTTTACCCATATTATACAAGTCTTCATACTTGTCGGGTCTAAACCACATTCTAATCCGGTCTTCGCTTAATCATGCGTTTTGAACCGTATACCTCTCTTTAAAACTAACCGGTCTAAGTTTAAACTTAAGTAAGACCCGTTAGGAATCTAATAGGTTATTAAAACCTTCGTTCCAGATTTAGGAGCCAGTAAAAGATAACTGCATTTGTTGATTTGTACGTCTGGGATAAATTTATACAATTTGCTCAGGTAAATACTTTTAACTTATTTTCCCTTATACGGGCTTGGGATACGGTATATAAAATACCGCTTGGTTGGGTATTGAATTTTTAATCGTATGAAGGTTAAATTATTGAGATAACCCGTTTAATCTGTTTTGTTTATTCTAAGCCTTTGGGGGGTTAATGACCATGTCCTGGATATCCTCGGCTCATTCATTGAAATGGCCACGACTTAAGCACGGGGTGTAGGCATACACCTGCCAATGCGTATGTAAAATAATATACCCACCTATTCGAGAATAACTCGCCGTGGAATATATTATGTGGTGTGTCTATTAATCTTTAACCCGGTTTTCAGCCCGGGCTACTGAACGTATAATAAACATGTAATTCTTTAACAAGTTTATTTTAAATAATTATCCCAATTATAAAAGATTATTTTGTGCCTTGTGAATTTAAATTAATTTTCTTAAACATTTTCAAAATGAGCCGGTTAATTGTATTTACCAGTATAAACTGACGTATTTTCCAAAAAGGCTAAGTGTAGGTACTAAGCGGAATAGGCTGGCTACTCCTAGCATCAATAAAGAGTCTTGCAAGCTTAGATGTTTATAAATCTGTTGAACAATGTTCCTTTTAACTTTGATCCGTATGTGGATCCCTTACAACCGTATTTGTAATAATTGATATTACTTTCATTCGGTTTGAATGTTTTTATCTTTCGACTTCCGCTGTGTATTAAACTGTGATAAATTGTCTATGATGATATCAACTGCGTCACGATACTCCCCACCGGGCCCACCGGTAATACGTGGAAATATCAGGGTGTGACATCACCAAAGTATCGACGGACTCCAACGACTTGAAGTCACACTGTAACTGGAAGGATGCGTGACGATCGCCCAAAGTCGAGGCGAGAGCCCAGTCCCGAAGGTCGAAGTGCGTACCAAAAGTCCTTGTGAATAGTCTAACCACTTTGGGTAGTCGACGTCTATCAACCGCAGACAATCCATTCTCGATTTTTATGTGTTTCGATTCTGAGCTCGCAACTGCCGACTCTGATAGTTGTCACTTTTACGTGGATTTTATGTGTTCATGTGTTTCGATTTTTGTGGGTTATTCGCTTTTCACTCTTCGCTTTGATTGACACACACAACCCGCACCGTACATCTACCTCAAGACGCTGACAAATCGCTGATATTTGTGGATGATCGCATGCTATGTTATACGCTATGGTGTTCCTTTGGATATCATATCTGATCGTGATGCTCGATTTTCATCTCATTTTTGGAAGACCATGCAATCTGCTTTGGGAACCCAACTAAATCTAAGTACTGCTTATCATCCCCAAACAGATGGACAAACTGAGAGGACGATTCAAACATTGGAGGATATGCTTAAAGCATGCGTGATAGACTTTGGTGGTAATTGGGATTCTCATCTTCCGTTGATCGAGTTCTCTTACAACAATAGTTATCATGCTAGCATTAATATGGCACCATTCGAAGCTTTATACGGTCGAAATGTCGTTCACCTGTCTGTTGGAATGAGATCGGTGAAGCTCAGCTTACTGGACCTGAGCTCATTCTGGAAACAACAGATAAAATCAAGAAAATTCGCGATAATCTTGTGACAGCCAGAAGCCGTCAAAAGAATTATGCGGATATGCGACGCCAGCCCTTAGAATTTCAAGTCGGAGACCGTGTCCTACTCAAGGTATCACCTTGGAAGGGAGTGGTGAGATTTGGAAAGAAAGGAAAACTTGCACCTCGATATGTTGGAACATTTAAGATTGCTGAAAGAGTCGGAAAGGTTGCATATCGATTAGAGCTACCTCCAGAGCTTGGGAATATTCACCCAACTTTTCACGTGTCCAATTTGCGAAAGTGTTTAGCCGATGCTGATCTTCATATTCCACTCGACGAAATTCAAGTTGATAAAACGATGCACTTTGTCGAGAAATCTGTGGAGATGGTGGACCGTGAAATCAAGCAGTTGAAGAACAAGCGAATACGATTGGTCAAGGTTAGCTGGGAGTCCAAACATGGTCCAAAGTTTACATGGGAACGTGTGGACCAAATGAAGGCGAAATATCCGCATTTGTTTTCACAAGCTTCCTCTAGTTAAAATTTCGGGAAGAAATTTCCAAAAGTAGGGGAGACTGTGACAACTGTGCTCTGTAAACGATGTATAATGTAAAAAAATATCAATTATCAATAAAAAAATGTGTTTTGGTGTCATTATATGTGTATTTGTGTTTGATGATTTTACGATTTGAATCGAATTCGATTTCAAGCTTTAAATCGATTTCTGGAAAGTTATACGCAAACTGGTGCGTAAACGCATTCAGTTTAACGTGAAAAACACTCCGGAATAGTGACATAGGCTTAACATACGTTAAATAACCTTTACATAACTTAGAAATAAGTTTTGGATGGTTTGGTGTGTCGAAAACAAGTCTATTCGATCGCAGGGACTATTTGTGTCAAACAGCGAAAGTATGCCGATTCGTTCTATATCGAACATTCCGGAACTTGATCATAAGTTAAACATTCCCTAAATATCCTTTACATATCTTATAAATAGGCTTTGAGGTGTTTGGTGCGCAAAAATAAACTTATTTGATCAGCAGGGACTAAAAGCGTCAAAAAGTGCATAAGTTTGCATTTTTGCGCATATCTTACGTTCCGAATATATCTGGACATCCAAAAAATTTTGTAATCATTAAAATATTTTATTTTAGTGATTGGAATGCAAAAATACCATTTGTCGCGCAATTTGGATCGTACACGCGTTCGTTACGACTTCCGTCGTAATTAACCGAACAATGCAACCGTACGACCAAACGAACCGACACCCGAGATGTTTTCAAGCATATTTCATGTTCCCTATGCTTTAACATCATTTTGGAGCTTGAAAATGGGCTTGACAGGTGTTAGAAGTGCCGAAACACGACGAAACAAGCTCAGGGACTAAAACTGCCAAACTGTGAAAGTGTCTGACCTGCAGGTCCCATACGGACCGTATGGGTATCTTCTTATGGTCCGTAAGCTATCACCAGCTCAGCAGTTTGGAGAAACATTGAATCTGGTCTCTTGAGCTGGTTTTGATGGTTTTTAACCACTGAATTTGCACTCTATGGACTGGTTTTGAGTACCCCTTGTATTGCAAAACCTTGTGCCCAAGTGTAAGGCCTAGATTAAAGCTCAAACTTCGAGAAACGATCTTAACAGTTCTTCGAAATCTATATAAACCCACCATTTCATTTCATTTCTGCTCACACTTTGCTCTAAATTGGTCTAAGTTGAAGCCTTAGCTTCATACCTGAGTATTTTAGATCAAATCTCCATTGCTTGGACCTTTTGTGAGTATTCTTTCATGCTTTTTATTGCTTTTCAAGCGTAAAAGTCAAACAGTGTTTGACTTTCTGATTTGACCAGTTTATGGTCAACACAAAGTTCATTTAAACTTTGCAACGTGATAGTCCCTTGTGACTATACCTACTGATTACCACGTTCATTAGGCATAATGACGAGTCATAGTTTCAGTCAAAATGCGTATTTATGCGTATTTTGCAACCAAACTATTCTTGGGTATCAAAACCCTTTGTTTTGATATTAAAACCTGTTTTCTAACTTAGTTAAACATGTTTTAACATGTTTAACTAGTCACTTTTAGTCTAGTGCTTGTGTAGAGTCGTAAGTCAAGTGGTCTAAACCACCGCTTAGACTTTCTAACTCGACCCGTTTGGTCGATCATTAGGATCCGACCAAGCATATTTGTGGCCATAGTTGTATAGGGAATAACCTTCCGAGGTTATACCTTATGGTCACTTAGTTTAATTAGTTGTATGATAGGTAGTTTATATGCCTTAGGTAATTGACCAAAATGTCCTTTTCATGCATAATTGGTAATTAAGCATATGTAACTTAACTTTTGTCACTTGAACTAATTTTGCAACACGTTTAGGCATATAATACCTATCATAGGACTAGTTAGGCGTCTCGAACGCGCATTCGTGCGAACGACGCGTTAAAGTAGCGTAAGCTACCTTATTGGTCGTAACGGGTCGAAAGCACTTAGGTTAGGTTCTGTTTTAGAATGTAGGCTTTGTTAAACCATATCACATGAGTTCCAATACTCATTTGGTTTACGAGACCTCATTCTATCCGATCTTCCGATTTAGGTGTCGATTTATTAACTAGGTGATGTGATTACTAGGTGCTACTTGATTTCTCTGGTTTGCTTGAGCTTGTTGAGTTCTTTAGATTGAGGATACTTTGCACTTCGATGTGAGTACATAGTTCCCCTATTTTACTGTTTTTCAATTATTTTGGGGTGATTCATATGTGTTAAATGTTTTCGATGTTGTTAACGGTGGTTTCAATAACAATTAATATGGTTTATATAAAACTAATAACGATTTTGATAATGTGAACAAACTTGTTGGACATAGTTACATAACGAATTACATTCATTAGTTTTGGCCGAACCAACCAGTATTAGGTTATGGTACCATAGGATTTGACAAATCCCGTTATCAGACTGCACCCATGGTTATGTGTGGGGTTATGTGGGTAACGACTGAATCTGTGATTGTTAACTTACCCTTTGGTGGTTTGTTAATTCGAGTTGAACGATGGACGAGTTACGAAGGTTTGAATGTTATTAGAGAGATGACCAAAAGTAGTTTTCACAATTAAAACGAGAACGATTTTGGAACGATTGGAACGATTTAAACGAGTTAAACGAATTGAGCAAACGATTGGTTTTGGGTTGTGATTAGGTAATGGGACGGGTGTAACATGATAAAAGCATGGTAGATACGCCACAGGTACTTCTTATATATAAGTGTTTTTATCATATTACATTTTGTGGCATTATTTAGTTCACTTGGGTAAATGATTTTAAAACGATGTCACACAACGATGTTTTCTCAATAATATAAACCATACGAGTTTTACTAACGAGGTGATTTACAATTTGGTTTAATTAAACAAATGTTTTGGGTTAAGAATCATGGCTACAAGATTTTATAAACTATAACCCACTTGATTTGAGTTGGTTAATTATGTCGCAATACTATACACTTTTCAAAATAAGGTTTTTAACTTTTGACTCATGTGGTCTAATGAGGTATTGCCACATGTGAACAAGCCATGAATCCGACACTCTCATAAAACCTATGTGCTCGCCAGCATTTCTTTGCTGACTTTGTTTTTACATATGTTTCAGGTGTTGTTGAATAATGTTGATTGCTATGATGCATGCTCACTTAGGACTGGGCGAGGCCTTAGTGACTTAATAACAATGATAGTCTATGTTTAACTTGTTTGTTTTTACTTGAAGACAATGTAAATTATCTAATGAAACAATAAAACGAAACTTTTGAAATCCATGGTTGTGAAACAATAATTCTGCCACTCCACTCCCTGACGTTTCCGCTGTGGTTTCGTTGTTTTAACGCGGTCGGGGTGTGACAGAAGAGTTGGTATCAGAGCCAATGGTTATAGGGAATTAGGTTATTAGTAATGCTTTGACCTAGACTATAACTTTTCTAGGACCCCAACGCGAGTTCACTTGCGTTTAGATTTTAAAACAATACCAGCACCTATCCTTAGGTGATAACCACAACAAGAACACAATAACAAATCCACTTTGAAAACCAATCATCTCTCCGTAGATGATTTTTTATAAGGTTTTGAACCTTCAAATTTCCAAAATGATTTTGAAAATTATCACCCACCCTTTCGGATGATTTGTTTTTGGCTTAGTGCCTTATGAATTTTCAAAATCTCGTCAAGGTTTGGGTCTTATAGTGTGAACACGTGCAATCTGGAAGAGTGGATACCTGTATCCTGAGTTTTCTGTCTAAGGCTAGAGTGTTCGTACAAATCCACATAATCAGACCTGTCACTCTTACCTGGGAACTCTTAGGGTAAGTGTCCACTTATAAGCTAAAGCATGTCTTCGTGATACATTGTATTGACCCATTTACTTTGATTAGTCACTGCGAATCGTTTGTTTGTTCGAGGTAACGAACAAATGACCACCTTCCTTATGTCTTGCCGATGTGGCCCTGGCATAAACGTGGTAAGAGCTTCGAGCTCTCATGATGAAATAGTTTTATCCCTATCACGAGATTCGAGCATTGGAACGAGAGTTTGACGATCTGAAACAAGATGGGGGATAACATCGTGCGTATATGGATCGTTATGAAGAGCTGAGTTTGTTGTGTCCCACCATGGTTACCCCGTTGGAGAAAGCGATTGAGAGGTATATCGATGGTTTACCCGATTCTATGCAAGACATTGTGACTGGTAGTAATCCTACTACTGTTCATCAAACGATCGAATTGGCTGCTACTCTGACCGAGTCTCAGGTCAGAAAAGGGAAACTAATCCGCATGGGTGATAAGAAGAAGTCAGCTGATGCCACACAAGACAAGGAAAAGGGTAAGGGTAAGAAGAAGGGCGAATCTTCTAAGAAGTCGAGGAAGCGCAAGGCTTCCCAGAATTTTGCTATTACTGCTCAGAACCCACCAGCTCAACCTCCTATGAAGAAACAGTATGCTGGTACCGCACCCCACTGTCCTCGATGTAATGGTTATCATGTTGCTCAACAGGCTTGCAAACAGTGCACTACGTGTGGTAAACTTGGGCATCTGGCCAACATCTGTCATTTGGGTCAGAATCAAGCCGCTCAGAATCCAGCACAGGTTCAGGGAAATGCTGCTATATTCCCACCTGGTTCATGTTACAATTGCGGAGAGTTTGGTCATTTCCGCAACAACTGCCCGAGGTTGGTGAACGCGAACGCGAATGTGAATCCCACTCGTGGACGAGCGTACAACTTGAATGCAAATGAGGCGCGTGCTGACAACGAGGTTGTCAATGGTACGTTCCTTGTTAACCATCGACCTGCATCTGTTCTTTTTTATTCTGGTGCCGATAGGAGTTTTGTTTCATTATCTTTTGAGCCTTTACTTGCGATACCTAGAACTAAACTGAGGAAACCCTTATCTGTCGAAGTTGCTACTTGTAAACCTCTCGTACTCGATTTTGTTATTCGTGATTGTCAATTGAACCTCGATAACCATCTTTTTCCTATTGACCTCATACCAATGCAACTTGGGAGTTTCGACGTTATCGTAGGGATGGATTGGTTAGCTAAACTTCATGCTGAGGTGGTTTGTTTCGATAAGATTGTTCGTATTCCCCTTTCGTCTTGTGAAGTTCTAGAAGTTCGTGGCGAGAAACCATCTGGTGGTTTGAAACTCATGTCGTGTACGAAAGCCCAAAGTTATTTACGAAAAGGATATGTTGCTTTTCTGGCACATGTCACCGAGGAGAAGGGCAAAATCAAGTGTATTTAAGATATTCCGATTGTTCGAGATTATCCAGAGGTGTTTCCTGATGAACTGCCTGGTTTGCCTCCAGTTCGTCAAGTCGAGTTTCATATTGACCTTGTACCCAATGCCAACCCGATTGCGAAAGCACCTTATCGTCTTGCACCATCTGAGATACAAGAATTATCGAAACAACTTCAAGTGTTATCTGATAAAGGATCCATCCGACCTAGTTATTCACCTTGGGGCGCTCCTGTCCTGTTTGTGAAGAAGAAAGATGGATCATTTCGAATGTGTATCGATTATCGTGAGCTTAATAAGCGTACCATCAAGAATCGATATCCCCTACCATGAATTGATGATCTCTTCGACCGGTTGCAAGGTGCTTCATGTTTTTCCAAGATCGATCTGCGTTCTGGGTATTATCAGCTTCTTGTTCTCGAAGAAGATATTCCCAAAACTGCTTTCCGCACGAGATATGGGCACTACGAGTTTACTGTCATGCCTTTTGGTTTGACGAATGCCCCAGCTATCTTCATGGACTTAATGAGTAGGGTCTGTAAACCTTATTTAGACAAGTTCATCATCGTGGTCATTGACGACATTCTCATCTATTCGAAGTCTCGAGTCGATCAAGAGCAACACCTTCGTTAGACACTGGAACTCCTGAAGAAGGAACAACTTTTCGCCAAATTCTCCAAGTGTGAATTTTGGCTTAAGGAAGTTCAATTTTTGGGTCATATAGTCAACAAGCAGGGTATTCATGTGGATCCATCCAAGATTGCTGCAATTAAGGATTGGAACACACTGACGACACCAACAGAAGTTCGTTCTTTTCTTGGTCTCGCTGGATATTATCGACGTTTCATTTCAAACTTCTCAAAGATTGCAGTTCCACTCACTGCTTTGACTCAGAAGAATAAACCTTTTGAGTGGGGACCCAAACAAGAAGAAGTGTTCCAAACGCTGAAATGAGAACTCTGTGATGCTCCTATTTTGTCTTTTCCCGAAGGAAACAATGATTTCGTTGTCTATTGTGACGCGTCGAATCTAGGCCTTGGTTGTGTTCTTATGCAACGAGGTAAAGTTATAGCTTATGCGTCAAGACAGCTGAAAGTTCACGAGAAGAACTATATGACTCATGATCTTGAGTTAGGAGCTGTGGTTTTTGCTCTCAAAATCTGGAGACATATCTCTATCGAACGAGGTGTGTGGTTTTCACAGACCACAAAAGTCTCCAGCACATTCTTAATCAGAAAGAGCTGAATATGAGGCAACGACGCTAGGTTAAACTCTTGAGAGATTATGATTGCGAAATTCGCTACCATCCTGGTAAGGCGAATGTCGTAGCCGATGCGCTAAGTCGAAAGGAGCGAGTCAAGCTCAATTCTGTTTGAACTCTATCCGATATTCAATTTCGTGTCCTTCAAGCTCAACGATCTTGTGTGATCAAAGGCTTACTGAAATATGAGCTACCGCTTCAACTAGAGCTTAAACTCGAAACGAAAGACGATGGGTTACTCTATTTCAAGGATCGTTTGTGGATTCCGAAACAAGACGATCTTCGCACTTTAGGGATGGACGAATATCATAAGGCTCGATATTCTATCCATCCTGGTGCTGACAAAATGTACAAGGATCTTCGTACTCAGTACTGGTGGCCTGGTATGAAGAAGGATGTTGCCTTGTATGTATCGAAATGCCTAACTTGTCTCAAAGTCAAGGCTGAACATCAACGACCTTCTGGCTTGCTTGTACAACCAGAGATACCGGTTTAGAAGTGGGAGAACATTGCTATGGATCTCATCACTAAGTTACCGCGCACATCTAAAGGTTACGATGCTATTTGGGTTGTTATCGATCGATTAACGAAGTCAGCTCATTTTATTCCGATTCACGAGGATCTATCTGCTGATAAACTTGCAAAGATTTATGTTGATGAGATTGTATCTCGACATGGTGTTCCTTTGGATATCATATCTGATCGTGATGCTCGATTTTCATCTCATTTTTGGAAGACCATGCAATCTGCTTTGGGAACCCAACTAAATCTAAGCACTGCTTATCATCCCCAAACAGATGGACAATCTGAGAGGAGGATTCAAACATTAGAGGATATGCTTAAAGCATGCGTGATAGACTTTGGTGGTAATTAGGATTCTCATCTTCCGTGGATCGAGTTCTCTTACAACAATAGTTATCATGCTAGCATTAATATGGCACCATTCGAAGCTTTATACGGTCGAAATGTCATTCACCTTTCTGTTGGAATGAGATCGGTGAAGCTCAGCTTACTGGACCTGAGCTCATTCTGAAAACAACAGACAAAATCAAGAAAATTCGTGATAATCTTGTGACAGCCAGAAGCCGTCAAAAGAATTATGCGGATATGCGACGCAAGCCCTTAGAATTTCAAGTCGGAGACCGTGTCCTACTCAAGGTATCACCTTGGAAGGGAGTGGTGAGATTTGGGAAGAAAGGAAAACTTGCACCTCGATATGTTGGACCATTTAAGATTGTTGAAAGATTCGGAAAGGTTGCCTATCGATTAGAGCTACCTCCAGAGCTTGGGAATATTCACCCAACTTTTCACATATCCAATTCGCGAAAGTGTTTAGGCGATGCTGATCTTCATATTCCACTCGACGAAATTCAAGTTGATGAAACGATGCACTTTGTCAAGAAACCTATGAAGATAGTGGACCGTGAAATCAAGCAGTTGAAGAACAAGCGAATACGATTGGTCAAGGTTCACTGGGAGTCCAAACGTGGTCCAGAGTTTACATGGGAACGTGAGGACCAAATGAAGGCGAAATATCCGCATTTGTTTTCAAAAGCTTCCTCTAGTTAAAATTTCGTGACGAAATTTCCAAAAGTAGGGGAGGCTGTGACAATTGTGCTCTGTAAACGATGTATAATGTAAAACAATATCAATTATCAGTAAAACAATGTGTTTTGGTTTTATTATATGTGTATTTGTGTTTGATGATTTTACGATTTGATTCGAATTCGATTTCAAGCTTTAAATCGCTTTCTGGAAAGTTATACGCAAACTGGTGCGTAAACGCAGTCAGTTTAACGCGAAAAACACTCCAGAATAGTGACATAGGCTTAACATACCTTAAATAACCTTTACATAACTTAGAAATAAGTTTTGGATGGTTTGGTGTGTCGAAAACAAGTTTATTCGATCGCAGGGACTATTTGTGTCAAACTGCGAAAGTATGCCGATTCGTTCTATATCGAACATTTCAGAACTTGATCATAAGTTAAACATGCCCTAGATATCCTTTACATATCTTAGAAATATGCTTTGCGGTGTTTGGTGCGCAAAAATAAACTTATTTGAACAGCAGGGACTAAAAGCCACAAAAAGTGCATAAGTTTGCATTTTCACGCATATCTTACGTTCTGAATATATCCGGACATCCAAAAATTTTTGTAATCATTAAAATATTTTATTTTAGTGATTGGAATGCAAAAATACCATTCGTCGCACAATTTGGATCGTACACGCGTTCGTTACGACTTCCGTCGTAATTAACCGAACAACGCAACCGTACGACCAAACGAACCGACACCCGAGATGTTTTCAAGCATATTTCATGTTCCATATGCTTTAACATCATTGTGGAGCTTGAAAATGGGCTTGACAGGTGTTAGAAGTGCCGAGACACGACGAAACAAGCTCAGGGACTAAAACTGCCAAACTGTGAAAGTGTTTGACCTGCAGGTCCCATACGGACCGTATGGGTATCTGCTTACGATCCGTAAGCTACCACCAGCTCAGCAGTTTGCAGAAACATTGAATCTGGTCTCTTGAGCTGGTTTTGATGGTTTTTAACCACTGAATTTGCACTCTATGGACTAGTTTTGAGTACCCCTTGTATTGCAAAACCTTGTGCCCAAGTGTAAGGCCTAGATTAAAGCTCAAACTTCGAGAAAATATCTTAATGGTTCTTCGAAATCTATATAAACAACCATTTCATTTCATTTCTGCTCACACTTTGCTCTAAATTGCTCTAAGTTGAAGCCTTAGCTTCATACCTGAGTATTTTAGATCAAATCCCCATTGCTTGGACCTTTTGTGAGTATTCTTTCATGCTTTTTATTGCTTTTCAAGCGTAAAAGTCAAACAGTGTTTGGCTTTCTGCTTTGACCAGTTTATGGTCAACACAAAGTTCGTTTGAACTTTTGTAGGATCGTTTTCACGACCGAAACGAGTCGTTCAGAGATGTTCTTCTCAATACGAGAGGCGGAAACTAACGTATTGAGTTTGATTCAACTAGATATTCACTTTAATTGTCTTTTTGATTGATATAACAACGTTTTACAGCGAGTAGACACTTCAGCAGCACTTCGGCTCTGGAATCGGAAAATTACAAATGAAATGGCACATCAGGTATTTATAGGCTGGCCTATTTCGCACGAAACAGTTGGTGCGAAATCAGTTTCACACGAAATAGTGATTTCGTGCGAAATCAACCAACTGATTTCGTGCGAAATACCCCTAAATCCTTATTTCTCGTACTTCGTGCCATGATCTATACAATCTAGTACAAGACTCGATACAAGACGAAGTCGACAGACGTATGCACCAACAGACTCCCCCTCGGATGTTGGCGAAGTCTTCAGTGTCGAGTCTTCAATGTCTTCAGTCTTTATCAGTCTTTCTGCTCTTTCTGAAGTATCTGACAGTGTAAAACATCCTCAGTCTTCTCTCTTCTTCTCTCTACCAGGATCTCAATCTGACTCCATCTTCTCTTGCTATACCAAGATTGTAACCTAGCTTCACATTCTGCTCAGGTTTAATCACTAGAACCTGCACATATCTCTACCTCACAATAAATTTCACAAATTTAAAATTTGACAAATTTATATACCAATTGCAGGTATTAATCAATCAATAAATGATTTCACAATGTTAATATCTGATGAACTGCTTGTAGGCAAAACATTTATTTTATTCATTATAAACAGACTCCCCCTCACGAAATATTCATCATGTTGAGCATTTGGAGTTTTGAAAATCAGCTCTTCAACATCAGTTGTCCAAAATCTTTTTGGATTTTTTAAAATTTTAAGCTAAAACACACTAAAAATCTTTTTCAATTTTTGATTTTTATAAAAAAAACAGAAAAGAAATATTTACAAGCAATATTTTTGTGAGTTTGTGTAAGAGGATCATATTAGTTTCTGAGACAAATCACCAACACCGTTAAGCTATAAATATTTTAAGTTCTAAACTATTCACTTAGATTGTCAGTATACTGATCCACTTAAATTTTTACACAAAGTTCAACTGTTTCGAGATACGAGATTAATGTTTTAGAGACTTAAACTTATACGCGTGTCCCACCTCAGAATATACTTCCGTATCCAGATCCCAATATTCAGTCTTACAGGTGAGTACACCTAGATGATATCTGTAAAGGTTTAAATGCGAGGGCCATGAGAGCTCAGGCTATTGCTTCCGCAAAATCAGAGAGATGATGGCTTCGACTTTAGGTGTGTTCCCTTTAGAGAATCTTTTCTTCAACAGCACATGATTAGCATTTTGCAATGTTTCTTCATTTTTTATGCTGAGGGCGACGCTATATTTCAAGTAAGCGAAAAGTATTATACGGGGACTAGGCCATTGCTTCCGCAAAATCAGAAGTCCCGGGATAATACCCCAGATATCACTAAGCATAAAGACCTTGTTTCTCAGAAAGAGGGACCTTTCAAACAAGATTTCGGGGGTTACCCATATATCCGAGAGATGTTCCCCACGAGATAAGTAAGTTTGAAATTTAGGTTTATATCTCGAACACAATCTACTAAGCGTGTAAAAACCTACTGGCATATCACCAGTGAGACCGTTTATCACATTTTAACTTTCCAATTCTTTAGCATGATGTGATAGTCCACTGATGTACTATCATTTCCTCTTTTTCACAACAAAACTCATTTTTGATTTTATCAATGTTTTTTACTTTTGAAATTTTATCATGTTTTTGGATTTTTCAAGTTTACTAATATTTTAAATTTTTACTCCCCCTAAAATCAAAATATGTTTCAATTTTGATTTTCTGGGAAAATTTGAAAACAAACTATACAAGAATACGTGATAACTGATGTGAATTGCTTCAATTCGCCATCCACTTGGCATAAACAATCATAACTCCCCCTTACAACAAACTATTTTCCCATTATGATTTCAAAACACTTAAGTTTGTTTTAATCAAAATGGTTTTTTCGGAAAATTAGTTTTGTTGATATATACAAACCATTTGTAGGTTAGGGGATCTCATCACATTGTTTTCTTCTTTCATCTTAAAAAAATTTAACAATTTTAGATTCAATCAACACTACTATTTGTAGGAAAGATAAATCAAGTACAATTTAATGTCCTTGATTAATCCTTTGAATTTCGAAATATCACCGAAGTGAATTTCTCAAGAAAGATGCCGATACCTGCTCCACACTTACCAACCAGGGAGCTCCGGCAAGTCAGAATTTTTACATATGAAACACAGACATCCAAGCCTGACCAAACTTGGATGTGTCCTTTACAGTCTCATTTGGGGTTTCAATATTTCTTTTTTCTTCATAAAATTCTTTCACCCCTTTTGCCTTCCCCTCGACCATTTTCCCAAAAATATGTTTCACTTTTCCATTAAAAGCTTTTTCGACATCAAATTATTTCTTTTCAAAATAGAATTGATTCGAGATCTCAACTTTTTCAACCTTTTGGTTAAAGTTTCCAGTTCTCAATGGTGGAAAATTCACATCATCCATTGGAGGAACTGATTTCTCATCTTTTACCTCAACTTGTGGCTCCTCTGATTTTGTGGAATCAGATTCATCGCCAGATTTCACCTTAGATTTCTTAACCACCCATATTTGGTTGTCAAGATTAACTCTTCTTTTGTAAAATCTTTTCTTCGAACATTCACCAACTTCATATGTTGAATTTTTAAAAACTTTGAATTTTTCAGTTGGTGGTTCATTTTTCTCAACAATCTTTTCTTTAAGTTTAGAAACAACTTCTTGTTTGATGTTGGTTGCTTTAGGACAGTTCCAAGCAATATGACCAACTTCTTGACACATGTAACAGGTTCTTGTTTCCTTTCTTTGATATGCTCCATTCCTCATTTCTTCTTGCTTCTTAGCAAGAAATTCTCTGTTTGTTTGCTTCCAGAATGAGTTCTTTTCTTCCTCTTCTGAACTTGCTCCTGAAACAAATACAGTTTTTGGTTTATAAGTTTTCTCATTTTTATGCTTTTTCGGTGGAATAAAACCAAGGCCTTTCTTTTTTAAATTGCCGTTATGGTTTGGTTTCTTTCGATAACCTGAACCAGAACTGTAACCCTTTTTCTTGTTTAAACGTTGTTGAACTCTTGAGGTGTAAGGTTTAGGTTTTTCAGCAAGATTTATATCTTTTATTTCAGAAATATTAATTTCTGTTAATTTGAAAACCTTTTTGATCATTTCAGTTTTAACACCTCTTATTGGAAATTCTTCATCAGAATATAATTTGTCTGAATCATTCAAAGAGTATGCCACTTTGATTGGTTCGTCATTCAAATTGGATTTTGATAACAAGAATTCTTTATTGTAAACCCGTTTAACCAATGACTTTGGACTGTCAACTGATGATGTTCTCGAACTTTCAGACTCAGACTTTGACTCCGACTCCTCATCTTTATCCAACACCTGATCGACCACCTTTTTTTATTAACTCAGACTCATGATCAGTATCAGACGATGTGAATGTGACGTCAATGTTTTCTGGTAACTCATCAGTTGTTTCGGATTTTAACTTTATATTGACAGCCTTTTTGAATTGCTCCTCATTCGGTTTTCTGGGAGAATATCCTTCCCAGATCGGAGGCGGACACTTGTTATAACTGACACTCTGTTTCTTACCAGTATCCTTTTCTTTTGGCTTCTCATCTTGAAAGGCTTCAAGACCTGCAACAGTTGGATAAATTCTGTCAATCAAATAATCAGAACTAGAATAACTCTGTAACAACCGTCTGATTCTTTCATTCTCTATTTTTTCTGTCTCCAACTCTTGCTTCCACTTTGCACTTTCTTCAATGTAATAATTGATAGCTTTCTGCTTTGACATCATTACAACATTCATCATTGTCAACGCATCTTCTCTTTCAGAATTTGTCTTTTGCAAATCAGTTACTGTTCTATTCAACACATCATATGATTCTTTTACGTAGTTGAGATCAAACAATAATTTATCTTTCATTTTCTCAAGCTCATTCATCTTCTCATCTTTCTCTGCACATTGCTTGCAAGATTCCAAACATTTTAGACACGGTTTGATAACTTCAACAATTTTTTCAACTTCAACAACTTTCTCAACTTCAATCACTTTCTCAGCAACGTCAACTTCCTTTACAGCAATCTCAACTCCTTTACTCTGTTCAGATTTCTCTTCCTGTGCAACAATCTCGCTTTTTACATGTTTCTGATTCTTTGCTGCACGTTTCTCCTTTAGTTTTTCCAAACGATCTGCAAAATAAAATTGAAAACTTTCAGGAGATAAATGAGTTTTTGCAATATTAATATGCATTTCTTCCTCATCATCACTGTCATCAGTTGATGATTGATCAAACACTTGTGTCTGTTCTGAACTATCATCTGAAGAACTAAATTCATCATCTTGATTCTTCTCATTATCAGCAAACACTTTCTTCCATTCTTTCATCAAATTTGGTTCTTGAACTATCTATGCAATTAATGCAACTGTTTTTGAATCAGGTGGAATATATTTGTCCCAACTAAAATCTTCTACCAATTTTTCATCATCTTGATCAATTATGCCAAAATAAGCTTTCTTATTTGCTTCTTCGATCATTTTAGCATGTGCAGTTTGTGGTTCTTTTTGTTGATACGGTTGATGAGCAACTTGTTGATATATGGCTTTACGATAATAATCATTACCACCAAACGGATTCTTTGTTCCACTTGCTTCTCGATTGGTACATTCCCTCTTGAAATGACCTTTCTCCCTGCATCGAAAACAAGTAACTTTAGATTTATCAAAACCCAAAGTAGAAACATTTGCATCCCTAAAATCATCTATTCCTGTAATCATCTTGAATTTTCAGCTCTTCTCAAAACACTCGCTAAACACCACTTGATATCCATCAGCTCAATTTCCTCAGCATCGATCTGATCGTAATCCTTTTTTGTCAACATAGGATTTCCGATCCTTCCTGCAACCAACCCTTCATATGATTCCAACACTGTAGCAAGTAATGACATGTGACTTTTAGCAATTTCTTCAGAAAAATTTTGACCATTCTGAATATGCAACGCGATGTTGCAATTTAACACATGACCATTTCCGCTGTTTGAACTTTGGAACTGATGACTTAATGTTGAACTCTTTGGATTAACACTTGGGTACGAAGAAAATCCACTGCTGCTGCTTGAACTTTGATTGATTGATCCAGATGAGTTTTCTGCACTGAAAGCAGTTTGGATTTTCGGACTTGCTTCGACATCCTGAACACTCCCTTTGAAGTACATCTTAACATCTTGTTGTGCACTTGGATTGCTCATTCTAGCAATCTTTTGTTGTTCAAGATTTTGTCCTTCAATCTTTTCGATGAACTGAGAAATTGTCAAGCCATCATATTCTCCAGTATTCTTTAATATCATCAAAAAATGTACCCCATTCTTTCTGAGGTAAAGCATCAGCTAATTTGTCAACCCATTCCTCACGATCCTTTTTGATATCTAACAATGACATTGACCGTACTAAGTGACAATATCTTTCAATCAATTTCTTTGTATCTTCTCCCGGCAAACTTGTAAATAAATCAAATTATTTCTTTAACAATGATTTTTTACTCTTAATCATCTTCTCACTTCCCTCAAACTTAATTCGAAGTGCTTCCCAAATTGAACGTGAAGTCTTATCATGTTGAGGCAATATGAATATGTCTTCTTTAATAGCTTGCTGGAGTAAACTAATCATCATCTTTTCTGCTTTGTACATGTCTCGCTCTTTATCCGTAAATTCAAAAATCTTTTTTTCAACTCCCAAATTTGTACGTGGTAGTACATATTTTTTCTCAACACACTCCCAATACCTCAAATGATTAGCTTGGACCCAATTTTCAAACCGATCTTTCCAACCATAATACTCCTCAATGCCCATTAGCTTCGGGGGTTTTTGTAAAGTTCCAGTTTCGTTTTCCATGTTCATGCTTTGAGCAATGGCAGCAGGAGTAGTCGGGGTTGTAGCAAATGCGTTATAGAATTCCTCTACCATGATTCAGTAACAAGTTTCACAAAATCAGCTACTTTCAAACGAAATGACCTGAAAAAAACACATCTCACACGAAATGATTATTTCAAACGAAATACAACTACACACGAAATCAACTTTCACACGAAATGACTCTCTGGTACGAAATAGACTTTCGTACGGAATAGGTTCACACGAAATACCCCTCTTTCACACGAAATACTTGATTTCGTGCGAAATAACAAGCTAAAAGATGATTTCGTGCGAAATAGATGCTTTCGTACGAAAAGGTTCACACGAAATAGGATCTTTCACACGAAATGAGTGATTTCGTATGAAATATAGTGCAATTTCAAACGAAATAAGTCTGAAATCTGATTTCGTGCGAAATGAGAGGATCTATTCCGTGCGAAATACTGCTGATGTCATCATCTCGGCCATATTTTTGTCAATTTGATCCGGTTTTAGTTCGAATTTTGGTCCAATTCTTTCAAGGCTTTGTTAAAACATTGTTTCGCTTATAATGTGTGAAATTCAATCCATTTTAACCGTTAAAACATGTTTAATTTTGAAAAGAAGGTGTAGAAGTCAGAAAATCGATGAAATCAAGCTGAATTCGGTAAAAACTCCTCCTCCTGAGCTCTGATACCACTTGTAGGATCGTTTTCACGACCGAAACGAGTCGTTCAGAGGTGTTCTTCTTAATACGAGAGGTGGAAACTAACGTATTGAGTTTGACTCAGCTAGATATTCACTTTAATTGTCTTTTTGATTGATATAACAACGTTTTACAACGAGTAGACACTTCAGCAGCACTTCGGCTCTGGAATCGGAAAATTGGCACATTAGGTATTTATAGGCTGGCCTATTTTGCACGAAACAGTTGGTGCGAAATCAGTTTCACACGAAATAGTGATTTCATGCGAAATCAACCAACTGATTTCGTACGAAATAGCTGTTTGCTATTTCGTGCGAAATACCCCTAAATCGTTATTTCTCGTACTTCGTGCCCTGATCTATACAATCTAGTACAAGACTCGATACAATACGAAGTCGACAGACGTATGCACCAACAACTTTGCAACGTGATAGTCCCTTGTGACTATACCTGCTGATTACCATGTTCATTAGGCATAATGACGAGTCATAGTTTCGGTCAAAATGCGTATTTATGCGTATTTTGCAACCAAACTATTCTTGGGTATCAAAACCCTTTGTTTTGATATCAAAACCTGTTTTCTAACTTAGTTAAACATGTTTTAACATGTTTAACTCGTCACTTTTAGTCTAGTGCTTGTGTAGAGTCGTAAGTCAAGCGGCCTAAACCACCGCTTAGACTTTCGAACTCGACCTGTTTGGTCGATCATTAGGATCCGACCAAGCATATTTGTGGCCATAGTTGTATAGGGAATAACCTTCCTAGGTTATACCCTATGGTCACTTAGTTTAATTAGTTGTATGATAGGTAGTTTATATGCCTTAGGTAAATGACCAAAATGCCCTTTTCATGCATAATTGGTAATTAAGCATATGTAACTTAACTTTTGTCACTTAAACTAATTATGCAACATGTTTAGGCATATAATACTTATCATAGGACTAGTTAGGCGTCTCGAACGCGCATTCGCGCGAACGACGCATTAAAGTAGCGTAAGCTACCTTAATGGGTCGTAACGGGTCGAAAGCACTTAGGTTAGGTTCCGTTTTAGAATGTAGGCTTTGTTAAACCATATCACATGAGTTCCAATACTCATTTGGTTTACGAGACCTCATTCTATCCGATCTTCTGATTTAGGTGTCGATTTATTAACTAGGTGATGTGATTACTAGGTGCTACTTGATTTCTCTGGTTTGCTTGAGCTTGTTGAGTTCTTTAGATTGAGGATACTTTGCACTTCGATGTGAGTACATAGTTCCCCTATTTTACTGTTTTTCAATTGTTTTGGGGTGATTCATATGTGTTAAATGTTTTCGATGTTGTTAACGATGGTTTCAAAAACGATTAATATGGTTTATATAAAACTAATAACGATTTCGATAATGTGAACAAACTTGTTGGACGTAGTTACATAACGAATGACATTCATTAGTTTTGGCCGAACCGACCAGTATTAGGTTATGGTACCATAGGATCTGACAAATCCCGTTATCAGAATGCACCCATGGTTATGTGTGGGGGTTATGTGGGTAACGATTGAATCTGTGATTGTTAACTTACCCTTTGGTGGTTTGTTAATTCAAGTTGAACGATGGACGAGTTACGAAGGTTTGAATGTTATTAGCGAGATGAACAAAAGTAGTTTTCACAATTAAAACGAGAACGATTTTGGAACGATTTAAACGATTGGAACGATTTAAACGAGTTAAACGAATTGAACAAACGATTGGTTTTGGGTTGTGATTAGGTAATGGGACGGGTGTAACATGATAAAAGCATGGTAGATACGGCGCTGGTACTTCTTATATATAAGTGTTTTTATCATATTACATTATGTGGCATTATTTAGTTCACTTGGGTAAACGATTTTAAAACGATGTCACACAACGATGTTTTCTCAATAATATAAACCATACGAGTTTTACTAACGAGGTGATTTACAATTTGGTTTAATTAAACAAATGTTTTGGGTTAAGAATCATGGCTACGAGATTTTATAAACTATAACCCACTTGATTTGAGTTGGTTAATTATGTCGCAATACTATACACTTTTCAAAACAAGGTTTTTAACTTTTGACTCTTGTGGTCTAATGAGGTATTGCCACATGTGAACGAGCAATGAATCCGACACTCTCATAAAACCTATGTGCTCGCCAGCATTTCTTTGCTGACTTTGTTTTTACATATGTTTCAAGTGTTGTTGAATGATGTTGATTGCTAGGATGCACGCTCACTTAGGACTGGGCGAGGCCTTAGTGACTTAATAACAATGATAGTCTATGTTTAACTTGTTTGTTTTTACTTGAAGACAATGTAAATTATCTAATGAAACAATAAAACGAAACTTTTGAAATCCATGGTTGTGAAACAATAATTCTGCCACTCCACTCCCCGACGTTTCCGCCGCGGTTTCGTTGTTTTAACGCGGTCGGGGTGTGACAATCTATGACTATAATCTAAAAGATTTTAAAAGTTTAATAGGTGCGATTATATAATCTTACACGGGGCGCTCAGGATTATAACGTGTGTATAACACTGAAAAAAAAAAGGTTTAGAGGGGGGGGGGGGGGGGGGGGGATGCACCCCCACAAGAGAGCGTAGATCCGCCCCTAGTCATCCTCTCATCGTGAGAGAGGGTAAAAATACTTATTGCTCAAAGGATTAATTTTAACAAAACCCTACAAAATTAAATCGCACATATTGAAACTTTGATGTTTTATGAGACATTTTTACAAACTTTTTGTTATTTTGTTATCCTTACAAATGGTGAACTATTAGATGTTTTCACTTTTTACCCTATAACTTTTTTCTCTTATTTTTTTACTTTTTTTTAACGGCCAATAAATCCTTTAAATAGGTTATTTACGAAATTCACCACACTAGGATACCTTCGCATCCGAACCGGAGAAAACCCTCACCTAGAGCGGAAGCCCGTGAACACTCGCTCGAAGGTACGACATTGCGATGAGGTAAAAGGCGCTTAAGAATCGAACTAGCGACCGTCGCCTACTCGGCTAGTCTCGCATCATCACTAGGTGCCACTAAAACCAAATAGTAGAATAGGAATCAAACCCATTTATCATTTAATTATCATTCAATTAAATAATTAGATTCATAAAATACTTAAATATTCAATCCGTACTGTTACAAATGATGAAACCATATTAAAACCTTATCTAATCAAACAATACAGCATATCTTATTATATCTTAGAGCATTCAGATTGAAACCTTTATGTCCATTCTTTATATATAATATAAGAAAGAAATATAGAGAAAACAACTAAAATAACACTACATTGAATTCTCTATTATAAAGAATATTTTATAGAATACTAAAGTGCACCTCTATATTTAGAGGCTTATGCAACTTTTTATATTTTTTATGAGTGTGTAGAAAAGATAAAATAATAATAAAATAAGTGTTTGTGAGTGAGATAGAGATAAAGAATTGGATATGAGATGTTTTTGAAAAGTATAATAAATTTATAAAAAGAGGGATTGGACTGTAATAATCTCAACTAGACGTCATTGGCCATTGCAAGTCTCACCTTTGAATATTCCTCATGCCAGTCTCACTTTTCACTTATTTTTCCTCCACCGGTCCTCAGTTTAAAAAACTTAATGAAGTTAAGTTTTTTTTTTCCTGAATTACAAACTGACGTATTAGGGCTTTGGATCAGAACGAGGATACGAGTCTATTGATGTAAAACTTACATCGAAACGGTGCTCCAAACGACTTGATTTTTGTTAATTGGAAGTTTAAACACCCGAATTGAAGCTCCGTTTTCATCTTTTGGAGCAGAATTTCAAGGTAAGTTTTACATCATTCGACTCGTATCCTCGTTCTGATCAAAAGCCCTAAAAAGTCAGCTTGTAATTCAGAAAAAAAAAAAAAAAAAAAAAACTTAACTATGTTAAGTTTTTTTAACTGAGGACCGGTGGAGGAAAAATAAGTGAAAGGTGGGACTGACATGGGAAATATTCAAAGGTCGGACTGGCAATGGCCAATGACGTCTAGCTTGAATTATTACAAGCCAATTCCCCTGTAAAAAAATATGTTTATTAGATCAAATTTATAGATGAAGATGGAGGTTACAATGTGAATACTCTTATTATATATATAGTGGGACACACCTCATAAAATAAAAATAAGAGTTAAAGTGTCATTTTAGTCCATGTGGTTTGAGCCATTTTGCCAGTTTAGTCAAAAGATTTCATTTTTCATTTGTCGATTCAAAAAGGTTTATCCGTTGCCATTTTAGTCCACTGGGTTAACTTCATCCATTATTTCTGTTAACGAGAATGACAATTCGGTCATTTTATATGTAATTCTATTAACTAGAAGGACAATTCAACCATATAAAATGATCGAAATGCTCTTCTCGTTAACAGAAATAATAGATGAAGTTAACCTAGTGACTAAAATGGCAACGATAAAACCTTTTTGGACCCACAGACGAAAAATGAAACCTTTGAATTAAACTAGTAAAATGTCCCAAACTACAGAGACTAAAATGGTATTTAACACTAAAAATAATTAGAAACTAATAACAAATACTACACTGCCACGTGGCACGCAGTCACTTTAGTTGCAACTTTTTCTTCATGATCATCAACTATCCACATTCGACATTCCACTTCCAAAATATCTTTCTAGTTTCACTTTCTCTTTAAACTAAAGTCAAAAAGTCAAAAACAGAATAATGGGAAATGCACTCCGGTTTCTGTACGGCCAATGCTGTTCTCCGCCACAATCCACCGCAGACGCCGCCGCCGGTGACGTTGTCCATGGCTACCACGGCGTCTCTTCCTCCACCGTCGGCGTCTCCGCCCTTGCCCAACACCTCTACCACTTTGAAATCACCTCACAGGTAGGTACACAATTTTCTTATTATTTTTATTTTTATTATTATTATTTAAACTTGTTTTATTTACACAATAATATTGCAGGTTCCTGATGGGCTGAGTGCACATGTGATTTCATCCAAGAAAGCTCAGTCAAACTGGTAATTTTAATATTTTTTAGTTACCTTTTTCAGTTTTAATTAACATTTTTAAGAGTTTTATGAAGGTATAAGAAGCTATCAAAGGCTTGGAGAGAGTCTAAACCTCCACCAACTACACCTGAAGAAGCTTCTAGACTTGTACTTCATACCCTCCAGAGACACCAACTACCTGATGTTCAGGTAATTGATCGCTCCAAACGGGTCGGGTCGGGTAGTTTTATTCATTTAGTTTTGAATTTATTTTAGGCAAATTGGATTTATTAATTCAAACTGTGACCCACTGAGCTTGACCAAAAGTTTTGGAGGGCGGAAAGTCATCGGACCAAATTTTTTTTCCTATCGCTATGTTTCGAGATATATGTTCGGGTCGGATACTCGATTCGGGTCGGGTCAAACAATAATAACTCCAAATAAAACTACATAATCTTCATTCGAAATGAGGCGTTCTTTCACATAAAAAAAACGCTAAATATTGTTTAACAAAATAAAGACCAAATATTTATAATGATGCAAGATAAATGTTAAATGCCTAGACGAAGAATTACAACTCAACCCAACGATCTTTATGATAAATGGTAAGTACCTTTTAAGACCTTTAAGATAAAAAAGAACACTCAACTTTGATTTATAGATAAAGTAGTAACAAACTTTCCTTAAATATGTCACGTCATCAGGGTGGATGGAGTTACTACTCCGTTACGTTGAGATTGCCTTTGGTGAAAGTAGTGAAAGTTAGGAGTGTTATTGCTCAAACTGTTAGCATGGATCATTATCGGTCAAGCGGCCATAGTTTGGACTATCATAATCCAAATTGTCTTTGTTTATTAGTATGCTTACTAACATTATATAATTACATTTGTAGACGGTAACCATTGTGGGCCGGTTTAGTGGGTCAATGCCCGTTACTGGTCGGCCCATTAGAGTTAGTTCAACATCCCCTACAAAAATTGTAAAAGGACTTGTACCCGCATAAGAGTTGGAACTTGGAAGGATGATGTCTCAGATTTCCTTTATTGTTGGTATAAGTCCCCTTATATAGATGGATGTTGGGCTTAACCATAATGGGACTACAAGACTACAAGTAATGCACTTAAGCCCACTAGACCGGGCCCAAAATGGGCACCGTCTACAACACGATCGAATTTCAATCCATCTTTATTTGCATAAAAAGATTTAAATGGTTGTATGGATCACAAATGTAGTTTGGATGACTTTCGACCCGTTCGTCTGATTTTGCCTTTAACTTTTTTTTTTATGCACGTATTATGTTTCTGTTTTATAAAGGGATTATTGTCATTTTACGGGCTTCCTATTCCTTACTCACTCGATGAACTCTCGGCTGGTGAAGCTCCATCGGTCGTGGATGGCCTTATGTTTGAGTTACACACTCTTCCTGTAAGAACAAGTTCCTGCTAAACTCACAGTCGCACTTTCTTCAAACCCGATTTCTTATTAGTTTTGCATATTTTTTACTTGATTACAAAAGGTTGATGGAAAGACAGTACCAGATGGAGATGGTGTAAATGTGTATGTTAATACCACAGATGTGCGGGAGTCATCTCTCGTGCCCCATGAGGTACATATGGCTGCGGTTGAGCGCAACCTAGCGCGTGCCCAAAGGAACTACGCAATGGCAGACGCGCTACACAAGCAGATTACTGATGCGGGTTATAAGTATTTACTCATGTCCATGTCATACTAAAGTTTTTTTTAAACTTTAGTGGAAATCATTTCTTGATCATACTACTTGTTGAGTTGTTGATACAGGGTACTAAATATCAACGACGAGGAAATTCTAGCACGAAAATACCGGATTAGACTAAGGTATTTCAAATAGATTGTGTCTTGTTTTTGTTTCGTCTTGCTCTCTACGATGAAGTGCCAAAATGTGTCACTGTGAGAAAGGTAAGGGTGTGAATTTCTGATACGACAAGAATCTAACACGAAATTTGCCGGCTTGGGTTAAATAGGTTCAGGCCAGTTTTCGGTTGAACCTAGAAACAGATTTAGCTAAAGGGGTTATGTTTAGGATGAACTGTGTTGACTCGTTTAACCTGTTTATTTAAAAAAATTGTTTTATGTCATAACTTAAACTGACTTGGTATTTTATGCCAAAATTTAAACATAAATGAGAAATGAAAATCACGTGTTGTTATAGTATAAACGTGATTATAATATACGTATGTATTTTTACATGTAAATTTGTAATTTTAGAAATATGCAAAAACTGAAAACGGTCATTAGTTATATCTGTCATGAACATATAATCATGTGTCCATGGGCGTAGCTTAGTGTATACCCCCCCCCCCCCCCCCCCCATTATTTTGTCTAAATATTTATACAATATATAAATTGGGTCCCATGACTTCCTGCCCGCTCGAAACTTTTGGTCAAGTTCCGCCACTACATGTGTCCAAAGTCAGTGAAAAATCATATATATGCTGCTTTGCTTTTTCATATGATTGACTCGATGTCAATGGAAACAGGGGAATAGATGCGCCTGAAAACCAGCAGCCGTATGGGAAAGAGGCCAAGGACGAGCTCGTGAAGATAGTTGATGGCAAGTGTTTGAAAATTCAAGTCTTTGACGAAGATCAATATGGGCGTTTTGTTGGAGACGTTTACTGCAATGGCCTCTTCGTACAAGTAATTCCATTGCTTTTATATGTGTACTGACAAATGTAACGCAACAAATTTACAAAATGTGATTATGCAGAAACGAATGTTGAAGAAAGGACTTGCATGGCATTACACTGCGTATGACAAACGTCCACAGCTTGAGAAGGTGACTGTTTACTTCTTTAAAGTTATGTAATTGTGTTAACAATAATCTGGTTTTTTTTTTTTTTTTTTTTTTTTTTTTTTTTTTGTGTTCTAAAATCGGGTTACTGGTTTGATATCAGTGGGAGAAAGAGGCCCGGGCTAAGGGAATCGGGTTGTGGGCTTTACCGAACCCTGAAATGCCATGGGAATGGAGAAGGAATCATCGCCAAAACAGATTTTAAGCCCGGCAACACAGGTTTAAGATGGTCTTGATTATCAAAGAGTTAAAATTAGTTTACGCTGCAAATGTATGTTGTTTTGATCATACATGCTTGTTCACTAATGCTCGGTCTGATATTTGCAACACCGGTGTAAACTATGTAAAAATGTTTTTGGGTTTTTCGGTCTTGATGAAGTGTAAAAAATGGTACATGCTCGAATATCTAGTTGTAATCGTGATAAATAAATTTTGGTTCCGTCGACAATGTGGAATTCAAACACTTGAAAAGTAATCTAAGTATTTGATATATTATGCGTAAAGCCGTAGTATTTCATTTTTGAAAAATACGAAACATAAATGTCACTCGTGTATCAAAATGTGTACTTTGAATATGTTTTAACGATGTGTGTAATATTATACAAACGCTGGCTAGTAGCTTAGTGGTATGAAGGGGTTCCTTTATAAGTGGTTGAGGGTTCTAGTCTCATGGTTCACGTATGTTTAAACATAGGATTCATGTATGTTTAAATGAGCATTATTAAATAATTAAACACTTGCACGTCATTCGTACAAGTGATAATAATGCTACCAAATGGCTTGTAGCCTGGCGGTACCAAAGTGTAGTAAGGTGTTTCTCTCATATGGCTAAAGGTTCAAAGTCCCATGGTAGACAAAAGATGTTGACTTGAGAGCAGAATTAGGGAGTGTGCTTTAGCCGTTAAAAAAAATATGATAACACCCGACTACAGCCACCAAACACAAAATCCGATGCAAAGAAATAAGAAACCGGTATGGAAAGAAAACACTAGAAAATAACCCTTGGTTAGAGGGCTGAACGCCTGAACCTAACAAAATTTCCAAAAACAGAAGCCATGTCTTCAAATGGCTGTAGATATGTTCGTTTTACCTGCAAAAAATATGGCGAATCAGCTAAAAAAAACTTTGATTCATCATAGGCCTGCGGTAGAGAGGGACATTTTAACCCACTTTCTTGTAAACAAGGTCAACTTGGGTTGTGACCCATGATTTTGTAAACAGGCCGACTTGAGTGACCTATTTTCTTGTAAATGGATCGACGTCAGTTGTGACCCATTTTCTTGTAAACGGGTCTACTTGGTTTGTGACCCATTTTCTTGTAAACAGGTCGACGTGGGTTGTGACCTATTAATAGGAAACAACCTTCTAAGTGTTTTTATTCGAAAGTGTCGATTATTATAACAAACTATTGGTTTTCTTGAAATAATACATCAAGTGTAAAAGATAACAAAAGCGTTCATCAAGTCCTTGTTCAGCCCATACAAAAAGTGATACTGTTCAACCCGACCCGTTTTTAAACATATCCAGCCCACCGGTCTCGCCAACGTAATTAAAAATATATATAACTTCAGCACAAACCTACGACTTTATCGAGACTGTTGCAGCAGTCTTATCTGAAAAACAAAAAAAAGGACTTTTTATCAAGAAATTTGTACAAAAAAAGATATAAAATAACGAGTTAATTACAATTTGTCTCCTTGTAGTTTGGGTCACTTTTCACTTTTCCCCCTTAAATCAAAAGCTTTTTGGGCTGCACATTTAGACTTGTATTTGCTTGCTATTTGTCACGCTGTGGTATGACTTCCGTTAGTCTAAAGAATATTCTGTCAACGTTGACTAAGTCAACGTGGCAAGGGTAAATCGGTCAATAGAAGTCTCTTTATATCCACAAAAACCTTATCCTCCCACAGTGTGACAAATTGCAAGCAAATACAAGTCTAAATGTGCAGCACAAAAGGTTTTTGATTTAAAGAGGAAAAGTGAAAAGTGACCCAAACCACAGGGAGGCAAATTGTAATTAACTCTAAAATAAATGAAATAGAATTAGAATTGTTTTTACCAGCATTCTGCTCTAAAAAGTAATCTTGAATAGCGACCATTTCGATTTTCGTCGTTTTCAAGCTTCCGATAGCCTCACAAGTCGCCAAAGCACCTGAAACCGTTGTTATGATCGGAACCTTGTACGCAAGCGCCATCCGCCTGAGCTGACGCCCGTCAACCTGATCAACATCATCGTTCGAGCTCGTAATCACCATTAAATTAATTTGTCCATTCGCAATCATATCACCCGCATGTGGACGTCCTTCGTGCAGCTTCAACACCTTCTCAACCGGAACACCTTCTAATTCAAGAATACGAGCGGTACCAGAACTCGCAACAATGGTAAACCCGAGCCCTAGAAAAGCAATAGCAATTTTCGTTAATTGCGGTTTTGTCATATCGCTCATACTAAGAAAAACGGTCCCGGAAACGGGTAGTTTCTGGCCTGCGGCGATTTGCGATTTGGCGAACGTGATTGAGAGTTCAGTCCCGATACCCATTACTTCACCGGTGCTACGCATCTCAGGCCCGAGAAACACATCGCATCCTTGGAATTTCTCGAACGGAAGAACCGCTTCTTTAACTGAAACATGTTTCGGGGTTACTTCGTTTGTGAAACCGAGTTCATTAAGAGACATTCCTGACATTACAAGTGAAGCGTATTTAGCTAAAGGGCGCCCGATCGCTTTTGAAACAAATGGGACTGTACGAGACGCCCGCGGGTTCGCTTCCAGCAAGAAAACGTCCCCAGCACCCGTAATCGCATACTGGCAGTTCATAAGTCCGCATACGTTCAACCGCTTAGCGAGTTTAACAGTCCACGATCTGATCGTTTCTAGGCTTTTAGCCGAAACTGTTTTTGTCGGAATCATGCAAGCGGAGTCACCGGAATGGACTCCTGCTTGTTCAATATGCTCCATAATTCCACCGATCACGACATTACCGTGCATATCCGCAAGCGAATCGATATCGATCTCAATAGCGTCCGACAAATACCGGTCGATCAAAACGGGTCGCTCCGGGTCAACCTCAACAGCCGTTTCAAGATAACTTATCAACTTCTCATCACTATAAACAATCTCCATGGCCCGACCACCTAAAACATAAGACGGCCTTACAACAATCGGATACCCGATTTCTGACGCAATCGCCAACGCATCAGCATCGCTTTTCGCAATCCCACCCTTCGGTTGTTCGATCCGTAACTCTTTTAACATCGCATTGAACCGTTCTCGGTCTTCAGCAGCGTCAATGGAGTCGGGTGATGTGCCCCAGATGCGGACGTTACCGCCACTGGCGGACGGCGGTTTGTGTTCGTCAAGGTAGTGTTGGATCGGTAGAGCCAGTTTCAGAGGGGTTTGACCACCGAACTGCACGATGATGCCATCGGGCTGTTCAATGTTGATGACGTTAAGTACGTCTTCAACTGTTAGCGGTTCGAAGTAGAGACGGTCACTTGTATCGTAGTCGGTGGATACGGTCTCCGGATTTGAATTCATCATAATAGTTTCGTAACCTGCTTCCTAACAAGATTCAAACAGACAATATTATTAGGATCCAAAAGGTTTGAAATCTTGCCATTTTCATCTAGTTCGTTAACTTCATCCATTTTTCTCCGTTAAATCAGGGATATTTTCGTGTTTTTTGTTAACTAAAAGGGCAACTCGGTCTTTTGAATACTGTACATTATGCTAAATGCTTGTACATAAAGTGAAAAAGACCGAATTGCCTTTTAAGTTAACAAAAAAGACGGAAATACACCTGTCACACCGTCAAAACTGGCCAATCCAACCGTCTTAACCAACCCGGCCAGTTTCCAAAACCGTAAGTAGCGGTTCGGCCAGGAATTTTTCGTAAAAACCAGCCAAACCATATCAACAAAGTAAGAACAAACCTGAAGGGCAAATGAAGCATGGCAGCAGCAATAGTCAAACTCAATCCCTTGACCGATTCTATTGGGCCCACCACCCAAAATCAGAACTTTTTTCGTTTTAGTCGGAGAAGATTCACATTCATAATCATAAGAAGAATACATATAAGGAGTGTTTGCTTCAAACTCCGCAGCACAAGTGTCAACACGTTTATAAGCAGGAACAACTCCTAAACTCAAGCGTTTCACACGAACTTCTTTTTCCGTCGACTTTGTAGCAAACGCGATCTGCTTATCGCTAAAACCACGCTTTTTAACCTCGTAAAACTCATCTTTAGTGACCTGAGATAAACTTTTTGCCATGATATATTGCTCAACATCTACTAATTCTTTAAGTTGAGTGAGAAACCATTTGTCGATGAAACTTATTTCATGGATCGCGTCCACTTTCATGCCTCGTTTCATTGCGGCGTATAGAGCGTGGATACGGTCCGGGTTCGGGACCCGCAGACTGTATTTAAGTTTCTCCCAATCCCAATCGAGCTCTTTTATCGGTGCACAACCCCAACCCGAGTAACCGCATTCTAGCGATCTAACCGCCTTTTGAAACGATTCTTGAAATGTGCGTCCAACTGCCATCGATTCACCAACGGATTTCATTTGTGTTGTTAATATGGGTTGAGATCCTGGGAATTTCTCAAATGCAAACCTGGGTATCTGAAAAACATGGATTAAGATTAGGGACGTTTTAAACTATGACCGTTATACCCTTTGAAACGTTAATAGTTTCGTAGTAACCAACCCAACTTCAGAAGATCAAACATACCCATTGAAACCTAAACGCTCATAATTACCCGAGTAAAGAAACGGATGGTCCCTGTGGTTAACCAAAAATTTGGATTTGGTCCCTAGCTTTCTAAAAGTACACAAATGGTCCTTGTGGTTTGCACTTTGTAGCCCATTTAGTCCCCAACTTTTTCCAAAAGTACATGGATGGTCCTGTGGTTTGCACTTTGTAACACGTTTAGTCCCTAACTTGGACAGTTGGACATGCTAAAACCTTTAGATTTGTTGACTGGGGACTAAATGTGTTACAAAGTGCAAGCCATAGGGACCATCCGTGTACTTTTTGAAAGCTAGGGATCAAATCCAAAATTTTGGTAAACCATAAGGACCATTCATGTACTTTACTATTAATTTAATCAAATGATCATAATCTAAAGAAGGTTTACCCAAATGTTAAAAATTATTATTTTGAGTAAAAATTTGCAACAATTTAATTATCATATATACCCTTACAAACTTCAAAATTTTCATATATACCCAACCAAAACTAAAAATATCGTATATGCCCTTACAAAATAGTTAAAATATCAAATATACCCAAATTATTAAAACCAATCTAATAAATAATCATTTTACCCTTATTTTTTTAACTTCAAATTTTCATATATGCTCATCTTTCAGCTTTATATCTTTATATAACAACACATTTTAAGCTTAAATTTATATTTACCCATTTTTATTTTTTTCCCAAAAACAATAGTATATTCTTCATATATAACATTTAAGCTAGAAATAAGTAAATATAATATTTGAAGTTAAAGGGCCATATACAAGATTTCAGAGTTTTAGAAAATAAGGGTATAATTGTCACTTATTAAATTGTTTTTAATGAATTGGAAATATATATATATAGGGGACCGCTAGAATGAGAACCACCCCGAGTTATGAGAACCGCGAGAACCACTTGATTCCGGGCGAGGGGGACCAATTTTTTTTTTCGAAAACGTAGATTAGTGTATCACAAACACATTCGTAAAAAATTTAAAAAAAAAAAACGCCGTGTGGGTAGTTTTTTACACCACAAAAACGTGGTTTACGAGTTCCGTAAATTACGAGTTCCGTAAATTTACGGAACTCGTAAACCACGTTTTTGTGGTGTAAAAAACTACCCACACGACGTTTTTTTTTAAAAATTTTTTTTTACGAATGTGTTTGTGATACACTAATCTACGTTTTCGAAAAAAAAAATTGGTCCACCTCGCCCCGTACGGTGTGGTTCTCGCGGTTCTCATAACTCGGGGTGGTTCTCATTCTAGGGGTCCCCTATATATATATATATATATATATATGATATTTCAACTACTTTATAAGGGTATATATGATATTTTGCAAGTTTGTAGGGGTATATTTGAAATTGCCCCATAAACTAATATAACGGTCAATGGTTCTAACCTTTGTGACAACATAATCAATAGACGGTTCAAAACTAGCCGGTGTCTTCATCGTGATATCATTCGGAATTTGATCCAAAGAATAACCAACCGATAACTTGGCAGCCATCTTCGCAATCGGAAAACCGGTAGCTTTAGACGCCAACGCAGACGATCTCGAAACCCGAGGATTCATCTCAATAACCATAACCTCCCCATCTTCAGGATTAACAGCAAACTGAACATTAGAACCGCCACATTCAACTCCAATTTCCCTAATAATCGCAATAGAATAATCTCGAAGCCGTTGGTACTCCTTATCGGTCAACGTTTGCGCAGGAGCAACCGTGATCGAATCTCCTGTATGCACACCCATCGGATCGATATTCTCGATTGAACATATGATAACCACATTGTCAGCCAAATCCCGCATAACCTCAAGCTCGTATTCTTTCCATCCTAACAACGATTTCTCGACTAAAACTTGTGACGTCACACTCGCTGCAAGCCCCGACTTACAAATCGCCTCGAATTCTTGTTTGTTATACGCAATCCCGCCACCGGAACCGCCTAATGTAAAAGCGGGCCTGATAATTAACGGGAACTCGCCGATTTCTTTGGCTATTTGCGTACATTCTTGTAGGGTAGTACCGATCCCGGACGGTGGAGTTTTGAGCCCGATGTTCTTCATGGCTTGCTTGAACAACTCTCGATCTTCGGCTTTCTTGATTGCTTCAAGTTTAGCTCCGATTAATTCTACGTTATACTTATCCAACACCCCACGTTCCGCCAATGCCACCGCGAGATTAAGCGCGGTTTGGCCACCCATGGTGGGTAAAATCGCGTCTGGTCTCTCTTGTGCAATCACCTATCAAAATATTCAAAAGAACTGAAAAATTGTACTTGTGAATAATATTTTATGTGCATTAAATAACTGGAATGACCCTTACTGTAGGGATGAGCTTGGTACTGTACTCGTACCGTAAAACGCAAAAAGTGATTACCCGTACAAAAAGTGGCCGGTACAGTACCGGTATTCGGTATTCGAAGGTAAATCGACCCAAAATATTGTACCGATGCCGAAAAACGCAAAACAATGGGTACCGAAAATGGCTCAGTACAGTACCAGTTTGATACTCTACCCGGAACCAAATGCTCACCCCTACTATACCGAAGGATTACAACAAAAAGACAAAAATAATGATAAAACGTTAATAAGGCTGCGGGGAGTGGGGGCGTTGGTTGGGCGGGGGAAGCCGTTCAACACCAGCTACTCCACTCGGGTGATAGTTGGGCATGGCGTTTGCCCCTTAGGCGTGGGTATTCAGCTTGGCGTGGGGCGGGGTGACTTGGCTGCCTTTGGTTGGCTGGTTCAATATGACCCTCTTTGGTTGGCTACTTTAGTTAAAAAAAATCACATGGCTGGCCACGCCAAGCTAGGCCACGCCACACCACACCCCACCCCACCCCTCATTTTTCACCATAAGCTTGTGGAGCCCACAATCACCACGTGTCAAGCAAAGCCCCCAACCCAAGCCCCCCTCCCCGCAGTCTAACTACCTTAAGTTCAAATCCATTATTTGAGCCATTTTTTTCGGCCCAAAAATTTCAACCGCAAATGGCAAAACCGAAATCATACCGAACCCATCGTGAAAACCGAAAACCAAAACCGAAAGGTTTTGAATTTACGTGTTTTTCTTTAGTTTGAGTCCAAAACCGACCCACACAATTATAACTAACGTCTAACAAACAACTTAAAATAAACGATAAATCAAATAATAATAACAGTAACAACAATAACACTATAACAGATAATAAACTCGGTTAACAACCTGCTCGACTAACTCAGGCGTCATGGGTTCAATGTAGGTCCGATCAGCCATCTCAGGATCAGTCATAATAGTAGCAGGGTTCGAATTAATAAGCACAACCTCATAACCATTCTCCCTTAACGCCTTACAAGCTTGAGTACCCGAATAATCAAATTCACAAGCTTGACCAATAACAATGGGCCCAGCACCCAGAATCATAATCTTTTTAATGTCAGTTCTCTTACCCACATTGGGTTTTTGAGATTTTTCACATTCACCCACTTGATTACCCTGTTTAGAGCTGCAGACATTTTGACAAACACTTGGTGTGCGTGTTGAAAAAGTGAACAATTTGTGGCTGATTTGGGTGTTGTTTATTGACAATAACGAAGAATGGATAGATTTTGGTTTTGGGGAAATGAGAGTGGGGGAAATGAAGATGTTCTCGCATGGGTTGAAGCAATGAGTCGCCATAGATTGAATGTGAGAATGGTGGAAGATAGCGGCGCAAGATAGGGTTTATAGCTAAAATGCGTCACCTGTCGGCTGTGTTTCTCCACTATTGTGCTCCTGTGTCCACTTGGCAAAGATGATTTAGGGCCCAGAATTTGTCTCTTTGTTGGTGGAATTATCAATGTATGTTTGAAATTCTTTTCTTTTGTGGACTAATATTATGTTATGCTTGATTTTAGCTAGTCTTGTTTCTAATCTTGTTTGAGCATGTTATGTGTTCTTTTGGGGCTTAGGGCATGTTTGGCTAAGCTTTTTGAATCAATTTATTGACTTATTAGCTTTTTCAAAAAGCTAATAAGAAGATTTTGTGTTTGCCAAACCTAAAAGGACTTTTCAAAATGACTTTTTGTAAATGAGAAAAAGTCATTTTTAAGAAGTTAGAATGGTGTGACTTTTTGAGCAACTTATAACTTTTTGAGCTCTTTTACTCATTTTACATCAATAAGCTAAGCCAAACACTTTTTAAAAAATAACTTATTGACTTATTGGCTTTTCCCACCATATAAGCTAATCCAAACACTTTTTTAAAAACTTTTTTTCAAAAAGTCATAAGTCAATAAGTCATTTTCACAAAAAATCCTTTTTAGGTTAAATAAGCTTAGCCAAACATGCCCTTATTCATAACTAGGTTTAAGCCCCCGTGTTGCGTGATGGGGGCGTAAAATTGTACTACCAGTGTGGGGTCAAGGGAGCGTAAAATTGTGCTAACCGAACAACGACCAAAACCGGAGAAAAACATAAAACAAATACACGAATTTATAACAAGTGATCAATTGAAGACATACATAAAAAGTAGGACGAAAACTATATTTGACCTGACGGAAATCAGGAAAAAATCAACATCGAAACTTAAACCAATTGGTATTGTACCGACGTGTACATAAAAGAAAGCATGCAAAACTCCAGGGAGTAAACATGACATTTTACAAAGTTTTTGAAATATTGAGGGGCCCCATTGTATATAAATTATTTTTCGTGTTATGAATTTACATCGAGATAGTTGGTAAATGGCAACAAGTTGCGCCACTACCCCTTTTTGAATAGCAAAACTAAGTATTTTAAAAACTACGTCCATAGATCTCGGGGTCATAACATTACTATGCATGACCCTTTGAACTCGACTAAGTAGGTACACAACCTCTAGCGCCAGAAAACCAAAAGTATCAAAGGCAAACGGGATAAACACCTGTTAGTTGTCATGGAACGCTTTCTCGTGTTTGGTCACTTTACCTGAAGCAGCCTTTAAAGCAGCATGGCCCACCGTGAAAGCATTACCCCCTACGCCACAAGCGGGGAAATCCATGTTAGATCCACACTGGCATGTTTTCCTCCTACCCATCCAAATACCAGAATGTCGGCTGGTCGAAGGGTAGATCTCCCTTCTAACGGGTTAGTTAAGAAATTAATAGGTGCCTCTTTCTTAGTATAAATATCAGTGCGCCTGAATATGTCAAAAATGACATCCCTGACCAAATCATGTCGGTATTTGAACCCCGGTAGCTCTCTACAATGATCTGCATGTTCCCCAAAAGAATCCAAACACGACAAACAGGGCATACCTCATCAACTGCGAATAAATGAATCATGAGGCGATACTTAAGGATAGTACGGTACTCCACCGACGACATCTGCTAGCCTAACCCATCTATAGGTATAGCAAGAAGAAAATCTTATGCATGTAATGCTCGTAGACACTCAAATACGGCTTTTTGTCTAACGGTCGAGTCAAACTGTATTTCGATGTTATGGACAATTTTACTAAAAAGAGCACTCGCTAATGCATGTTGGGCTTTAGGGGGCGGTATCCTTATTAGTGAAACCGCTGAAGTCAAACCTTGGAACCGTATCACGAAGATAAGCCAAAGCACAAACATAATCAGAATCCATACCATATATGTCACTGTCTCTTAAGATGTGACCCTGTAGCACCCACGATAGGGCCCTCGAGGCCACAAAAGCATAAGATGAAACCTCTACAGCCGAATACAACCCAAACCCCAAACCTAATAGGTAAGGGACTATAAGTGTCCATGTTAAAAGTTAAGGTAAAAATAATAAAACCAAAAATATATATTTACAAAAGAAAAACAAAAGAAAAACCAAAAGAAAAACACTATTATTGGGATGTTATTAATTAATATATATAATAATAATTGGAGGTATATGGTTATATTAGAGTTGGGATGTTAGTTGGCTTGATAATTCTAATATAATATCTTATTGTAAAATTATGTTTTATACCTAGTTCATTATCTGTCGAGTATTTATCAAGTAATTACTCGTCAGGTATCGAAAATGTCAGTACGTATCGGGTTTACCCATTATTTTTTTTTAAATAATGGTTCTCATGCCTTCTAATTTTATCTTTTTTTGTTTATATCAGCTAACAATAAACTGAAATAGGATAAACTACATATAATAAATTGAAATATGATAAACTACATATACGTTCTCATGCCTATAATATATATGAAGTATCTAAAGTATTGTGTGAATTTCATGATAAAATAAATTCTCAAAAGGTAATTACATATTTTGTAGCATAAATTATAAAAAAAAATCATTAAAATATATTGTTAGGATCGGAGACTCCTCATGATTGTGTTTGTTTGTATAATTTGAACAGATCAATAGAAATGAACAGAGTTTAAGTGCAGCGGAAATGAAAAACAAACTTTGTAAACACAATCAAAGAGAAAAATAGTTTAGATAAATACATGCTTTTCATTGAGTCGAATGATTACAATACAAATCAAAAGATTACAAAGCATGCTTACAAACTAAACTCCCCCTCAGCCTGATACTCCATGGTTGATTGCACAAGAAGAAAGGATTGGATCAGAGGAGAAGAACTCACTCAGTCCATCGAATGTAACGGTACAGGGTACTGCTTCATTTATAGCAAATCAAACCACTGAAGCATCTCAGCTGACGTCACCATGAAAGCGACATCTAACAACCTAACAACCTGTAACCACTGTTCCTATACAAACACTGCTAATCTTAACCTCTGACTTTATACAAAACAAGTGACACACTAAACTACTGCTTTCTCCTTTCATCAGTGCTTTCCTCAAGGTTGATCAGTCCTTGAGTGGGCAGTCCTTTAGCATCAGTAGATTGAACCAGCAGTGTTTACTTCTTAACAGTCTTCAGGGCTTCATCAGTAGTTTGAAGGACAACAGCTGTTGTATACGGACAGTGGATAGAGGACATCAGATGTTATAACCACTTTCAAGGGGAAAGTTTAATGCAAACAGCTTCTTGTTATGAATCCACAGTTGTGATCTGGTTTTGGCTCTTATTATCTGTTCATCTGATAGGGTTTAAACCCAACAATCTCCCCCTGGAACAGATAATGCCAAAACTCTTCATTATTGGTAGATCTTTATTGCCTCATCAACAGTTCCCTTATTTGCCCTTTGAGTTGTAACTCAAAGGCTAAGGCATCTTTGTCATCATCATCCCTACACAGTGGAAGATCAAGGAGATCCTGCAAATCTTCAAGACTTAGGCCAAGTGCTTGTTCCCTTGTTATTTTCTTCACTTCTCCACTAGACTTGAACACTGTCACTACATGGGTCTGTTTGTCAGTTTTCCATTTTAGTACTTTTGAGTCTGGTGGGTTTCTTGGGAGATTTTTATTAGATGAGGTGTTTGGTGATGCTGGCCTATTGATGACTGACTGAGCAGTACTTGCAGTTTGATCCAATCCAAGAGTTTCTACAATCATTTTCTTAATGCCCTCTTTCACAAGTTCATCACCTTCCATTAACTCTTGTATTGTTTCAGCATCCAACTATTTTTGTTGCCTTCTTTTATAGATGGCAGCACCAGCTGGAGCAATGGATCTCCTGATTTGCAGCTTTGGTGGTCTTGTTGAAACCTCTGCTTCAGGGTAGTCAAGCTTTTGTGGAACTTTAGGATCTTTCTTCCTTAATTCCTCCAACCTTTTGTAGGTGGTCCTGACTTTGTCTTCTTTCCATCTTGCCACTTGATTTTTAGACCCATAGTCAGCAGCAACTAATTCCTCTTTCATTCTCTTCAGCTCTAATGTCTTTTCAGGCTCATTCTTTTTGTACTTTGACCAATCAGGAGGAGTGTGTTTGACCTTACTCTTGATCATTTCTTGAATCCTGGCTGCTTCTTTTTCAAGCTCAGGAATGGTCCACTCTTTGTACATATATTTTCCCCCTTATACTTCTTGGTAGCCATGATGCTTTCAATGTAGTCTTTTCTCAAAGTTTCATCTGCTATCTCTAAGACTTGCTGACAAACATTTTTTGCAAACTGCTCTAAGGATCTGACTTGAGTGAATAAAAATTGATAGTGCCTTTGAATTTCTTTGTCAGTTTTCCCTTGAGAGCTTCTTTTAGAAATATCCTTTGCCTGTTGAGCCTTAACTTTCAAATATTCTTCAATATTGTTAGGCCTAGGATATCCTTCAACTGATGGCAACTTCCTTTTAGCAGGATCATCCTCATAGTAGAAAGATTTGATCTCTTCTTTGACTGCAATGAGTTCAAGAGGATATTGGAAACCTGCAGGAGTGATGATAGGGATTGGTTGTTGTACTTGAGCTGATGAGAGAGGAACAGGGTTTGGAATAAGTGTAAGAGATTGTGAGGATGTTGGTGGTGGTGATGGAGAATCATCATCAGGTATGAAAATCCTTCTCCTTTTTATTGTAGGAGAGGCTGATGATGTCTTGGGTGGATCAGTGGTGGTGATTTGAGTGGTAGAAGGTGGCTGACTAACAGCTGTTGAAACAACTGGTGTTTCAACCACTGTTGTCATTACAACAGATGTTGTAACATCTGATGTCTTCTGCTTTTTCGCAGGAGTTGATGGTGGTGAGGTTGTTTTTGGTGGTGATGTGATTTTTGATGGTGATGGTGGTAGGGCAGTGGTTGTGGTGTGTGTTGAAGTGATAGTTGTTGGTTTAACAACTGCTGAAACCACTGAAGTACCAACAGTTGTTGATACAGCAGGTGTTACAACAATTGTTTGGGTGGAAGATTGATGTTGGGGGCTTTTGGACGATGGTTTGGGAGTATGCTTTGTGAGTCTGGATGGTATGGATTTGGGTTCCCTCACTTTTCTAGTGGGATTTCTTTTTGGCTCAGGATTTTTAACATCCTTTGGCTCAGAACAACCCTGCGCATTCAGCTCCATATAAGCTCTTTTCTTCTCATTCCACCTTGACATATCCTTTGCCTCTCTGTCCCTTTTTACACTTGCTTTTGCTTCAGCAAGTGCATTTGTGGTAACATCAACCTTTTTGCTACCATCTGGCAAGGGAATATTTTTAGTCATTGCATCTTTTTCTGGTTCAATATACAAACCATCATCTATTCCCTTCTTCTTCTTCCACTCCTTGATTTTCTCCCCCTTTTTGGCATTATCTGGGGGTAATTGATCAATGAAAAGAACATTGGAAGGAGCAGTGCCAGTGGTGTTCAAAATGTGGGCTTTTATAGCCTTGATGTCTGCTTGGGTGTTTCTAAACCTTGATTCAATCATGTTTCTCAGTTCTTGCACATATATTGCGTGTTGCTGATCTGCCATCTGTCTTTGTTTTTCGAGCAGGGGTTGAAATAAATTCCATAGCTCATTTGTAGCAGGTGCAGGTTGTGCAGATGCTTGAGCTGGAACAGCGCATCACCATATCCTTTATTTCAGCAATAGATGTTTCAAGGTTGTCAATTCTCCCCGTCAATTCCTGATATTGTAAATCATCACCCAATTTAATGGGATCATCTGATTCCCCACCATCAGTGGTTGTATCAATGTGTGACTTAGGACACGAAGCCCAAAAATCATTCATTGATGCCCCTTGTTCTTGGTACTGGGGACTTCTTCCTTCAGCACTTGATAGCCTTTTAATGGTGCCAGTGGTCATTACATACTCACTGGTTGTTATCAGAGGTGCTATAGAAGGAATTGCCTTCAAGGAAGTCTTATAGATGTAACCACTGTCCAAATGTAAACCAGTGGGTTCAACATTTGTAGTGGCTGCTTCACTTGAACTACTGACAGGAATTACTTGTAACTCCTGCAGTGTAACCTCCTCAGTTGTTGCTGGGATAGCAGAGGTATAATCATCAGACCCAGTCACTTGTGGGAGTGTGCTCTCAGTGATAGGTGATTGAGAGGTACTGGTTTGTGTCTGAGCTATATCAACTGCATGCAACAAGGGTATTATGGATTGTGGTAATGAGAGGGGTGAAGATATGGGTGTTGAAAGAGACATGTACTTGGGATCAGGACTGAGGAAGATGGATCCAATTGAATCCAGAGCTTCATAATGTGGGGTCCCTGTGATTACAACATGATCCTTTTGTGAGGATGCAGGAGGAGTTTGAGGCAAAGGTGGAGATCTTTCTTCCATCTGCTGTGAGGAAGTAGCAGCAGTGGTTGTAGGTGACATTTGTGTTGTCACTGGCAGTGGCTCTGGGATCTCATCTTCCAGAGTTGCCTTTGTTTTGGGTTTGGGGGGCTTTCTGGATGTTTTCTTTTTGGTCTTTTTGGTAATGACAGGTGTGGGTTTCAAAGCAGTGGTTGTGCTGCTATGATCACCTGGAGCAGTGGGCTCAGCAGCTGATACCTGAGGAGCAGTGGTAGTTGCTAAATTCTGCTCAGGCACCTCTGCTTTTGTTTTTGAAGGTGTTAACATTCTAGTGAATGTTTTAGGTGTTAAACCTTTTATTTGAAAATAAACACCTTGTTTGAGCATATTTTCATTTTCCTTTCCAAATTTTTGTTTAAAATAGTAGCTTAGAAACCTTGGAAAAAGTAAAAATGATTTGCTATCAACATTTTTACCAAATCATCAAAGATCTCATGGGAATAGTTATAATTTTCATTATGTAAAATAGCATAACCCAGACATTGGATCTTCAATGGTATTTCGTTAAAAGCAGTTGTTTTATTTGAAACACACATCAAAAGTGTATGGAATAAAAACCTAGGTGCAGAAGGGAAGAAACCTTGTTGTAAGGTATCTCTTTTTGTTTGTTCTGCATACCCCCTTTCCAGAAAATCATTTTCAACTCGCTTTTAAGAAAAGAAGTTTTACCTTGCTGATCATCGAGTTTAAAGACTTCTGAGATGGATTGCGGAGTAATTTGAATCGTCTTACCCTGTATGGAAGAGTTGATGGCTATGACTTTCTCGCCTTGTTTGTCAAGGGTAGCATTTTTTCAAAACTCTCTCTGGGTTTGTTGATAGATTGGAGCATCTGCTGTTAGCAAAGTTTTGTACTTTGATGCAGACATGATGTCGATGATGGAATCGAAAGTGTTGGTGGTAGTGGGTTTTGTGAGTAGACCCAAGTAATTGTGAGGAGATTTGTACGGGATTTCAATGGGTTCAGCGGCCATTTGAGTGACCTCTTTGGAAGATGAGGATGATTTTGATTTTGATTTCGTCATCTTGATAAAGAAGAACGAAGGATGATTTGGGATGGAAGGTTGGAAACTGCTTTGAGAAGAGAATTTTGGAATTCAATTCGACAGTGTAAAAACCTGTTTGGGGTTTTGGTCAGGGTTTTATTTAGGGAAAAAAATGAATACTGATGTGGCAGTGATTACAAAGATCTGATGGCTAAGAACTGACCACGTGCCAACCTCTGATGAAAAGATGAATAATGGAGGACAGTTGTTTTAGATAACCACTGATGAAGCAAATATCAGTGGTTGCAACGGTCAAGGTGGAAACAGTGGATGATTTTAACTATCAGTGGATAGCTTTATCAGTGGATAAAACACTGATTTTGAACAACAGTGCTTATCAAGAAATGAGAGAACAGGGGTTGACTTTCAGCAGTGGACTGTAGTTAGAAAGCAGATGTTTGAACAACACAGTGGTTATGGGTAAAGTAATGGAAAGAATTTTGAAAGGCTAGTATGTCAGCGACTGTTAGTGCACCAGTGGATAAGCTTTTGACAAATATTTTGAGCATCTGCTGTTCTGATGAAAGAGGTGATTTTATCTTGTGTCACCACAATATCACGTCCAACATCTGTTGATGGTGATTTTGGAATATAGGAATTTGTATTCAAGGTTTTGCCACATGTCTATTACAAGTGTTGAAGCTTTTATAGATTCCAGACAGTGGTTTAGTACCCCAGATGATGGAAACCCTTTTTACTGAGGCTACTCATTTTGTGTCATAATATTTGAATTAGAACGTGGGTAGCCAAGTATTTTAAGGTCTGTTAGCAATCAATCTTTTGATCAGTGTTAAAACAATCTTGAGTTTGACATGACCTTGACACTTGCACCATTTCCTTTTGATCTATTTTCAAGGATAATATCACCAAAAATAAGGGTTCTATATCCTGACAGGTGTTTGAAACTTTTGCTATAAAAAACAAGTAAAAGTTCAAAATATACCATTCTTAGGAAAAATAGGGAATGATATATCCTGCTTTATTTGAGAAAAACCTTTTCAAGAAAAATAATTAAAGGTTTTTCTGAAAACATCATCAATAGGAACTTGTATATTTTCAAATATGACTTGTTATAGGATCATGATCACATAAATCTCAAATTTAGGAAAATGGTAAGTTGTTGTAAATGCATTTTGACCACTGTTTGGAACCATTTCCCTGTCAGTTGATTGCAAAAATGAGGAGACATGTTCACATACGTTTGTTACCATGTGATGATTCTGCAAAACTTGTCTAGTCCTCTTTTAAGTTTAATCACTGGTGATACTATTTTTACCTGAACTTCCCTGTGCTAATGAATCCACATAGTTACTTGATGACCATTGTCCACCCTATTTTTGTACTCTTAAGTGTTTTATATTTATACTCTTTACTTCAAAAGTTTTGAGATAAACACACTTTTGAGTTTTTGTAATTTTCTTCTTTCCTTTTTACACTTCCCATACATAAGTACTGAAATACTCACTGGGAGGTATTTATTGAAGGAATACTTATTCCAGAATCATTTTGCAGCAATGTTTTGAGAGATCTGGTCATTTCTGCACATGCTTATGCCAAATTTCACATTACCCATGATCTGGACATTTTTTACTGCTGATTTTCTTAATGTATTCTTAACACAATTGATTTTGGTCCTTTTGAAGGATTCTCAACCTGTTTTTCAATACATAAGATCTAAATGACTAAAGTTTTAATTTCCCTCTTTTTATGTAAACAAAAACACTAGTGTTTTTATCCGAACATAGATTTTTGTTGACATGAGGTAAATACCTTTAGTTGGAATCATGATGGTACATCACAAGCTTCATAACAATATTTGAAATCAATTTTGTAAATAATTATACCATAGTTATCAGATATATTTTCAGATCTGAAAACTATAGGTGATTTATGTATGACATCACTTGTTGTGTGAAGTTTGTGTGTCTTATGACATCTTGGTTGTTTTACAGAGCTTTTGAGTAGTCACTTTGAACATGATTTCTCATTACTCTGTTTTTCAACTAAATACAATCAACCTTAGTATCAATGAATTTTGAGCTGAATTGTTATGTCAAATTGACTGTTAGATCGAATTTGACTGTCCAAGCTCTGATACCAATTGTTAGGATCGGAGGCTCCTCATGATTGTGTTTGTTTGTATAATTTGAACAAATCAATAGAAATGAACAGAGTTTAAGTGCAGCGGAAATGAAAAACAAACTTAGTAAACACAATCAAAGAGAAAAATAGTTTAGATAAATACATGTTTTTCATTGAGTCGAATGATTACAATACAAATCAAAAGATTACAAAGCATGCTTACAAACTAAACTCCCCCTCAGCCTGATACTCCATGGTTGATTGCACAAGATGAAAGGATTGGATCAGAGGAGAAGAACTCACTCAGTCCATCGAATGTAACAGTACAGGGTACTGCTTCATTTATAGGCAAACCAAACCACTGAAGCATCTCAGCTGACGTCACCATGAAAGCGACATCTAACAACCTAACAACCTGTAACCACTGTTCCTATACAAACACTGCTAATCTTAACCTCTGACTTTATACAAAACAAGTGACACACTAAACTACTGTTTTCTCCTTTCATCAGTGCTTTCCTCAAGGTTGATCAGTCCTTGAGTGGGCAGTCCTTTAGCATCAGTAGATTGAACCAGCAGTGTTTACTTCTTAACAGTCTTCAGGGCTTCATCAGCAGTTTGAAGGACAACAGCTGTTGTATACGGACAGTGGATAGAGGACATCAGATGTTATAACCACTTTCAAGGGGAAAGTTTAATGCAAACAGCTGCTTATTATGAATCCACTGTTGTGATCCGGTTTTCGTTCTTATTATCTGTTCCTCTGATAGGGTTCAATCCCAAAATATATTCGTAAAAGAAAATTTAGCACTAGAATGAAACGTTACTAAATAAAAGTTAATGGAAAATATAATTAAAAAATTTGGAGTATATGATTTAGGTATACAAAAAAACAACACCAACAACAACCATACCCATTAAATCATATCAATAACAAAGCTATTGATGAGATCTCGATGTGAATTCCATGATAATATAAATTCTCAAAAGGTAATTACATATTTTGTAGCATAAATTATAAAAAGAATCATTAAAATATATTCGTAAAAGAAAATTTAGCACTAAGATGAAACATTACAAAATGAAAGTTAATGGAAAATATAATTAAAAATTTTGGAGTATATGATTCAGGTATACAACAAAAGAAAAATAACAACAACAACCGTACCCATTAAATTATATTAATAGCAAAGCTATTGATAGAATCTGAGGAGGGTGGGATGTAGACAAACCTTACCTCTATCCATATCGATAGAGAGACTGCTTCCAAAAAGACTCCCGACTCAAAACCAAAGTGCATGCAAACAATCTGAACTAGACATATAGCAATATAAATCTACCAGTCACAAAATACATAGTAACATAGTAGAATAGACATAGATATAACATCCTAAAGCAATAGATACATACACATACAAGTAGGAAATATTAACCCTTAACCCAAAAAGCTCAGACATTTCACCCTCTCCTAAAAATACTTAACCTTAATCCTACGTCTCCACGAACTCTTACCCTGGACTATGTCCTCAGAAAGGTGCAACTCTCTCAAATCTTGCCTAATCCGCCCATCCTAAGTTAATTTGGGTCTTCCTCTACTCCTCCTACCCTCCATACAAAGGGCGACAACTGTAACTGGTGTCGTCGGCAGCATCCTCCTCACATGTCTAAACCATCTCAATCTCCATTCCTTAATCTTACTCGATACACTAGCCACCCCCAGCCTTTCCCTAAAAACCTCATTTGTCATACAATCTAACTTTGTGTTCCCACACATCCACCCGCAACATCCTCATCTCTGCTACATCCATCTTGCGTACCTGCGTCTTTTTGATAGCCCAACAATCTGTTCCATATACCATAGAAGGTCTAATTGCAACCCGATAGAATTTTCCCTTTAATTTAGTTGGGAACCTCCTGTCACACAATACACCAGTGGCTGCTCTCCACTTACACCAGCCAGACTGGATACGTGGGCAACGTCACAATCTATCTCCCCATTTTGTTATACAAATCAGTTAAGTATTAATTTTGGTAAACGAGTATGCAGTATCGGGTAATCAAGTCGGATATCACCTGATCCAACGCCGTTGAAATTGTTTTTTTTCCAATTCCATACCCGACGGGTTTCAGGTATACCAGATTGTTTCAAGTTCTGGGTACACTTTTCGGGCTCAGGTACTTTTATCATCTCTAGATTAGACCAATTAGAGGTATAATTAGACCATAGTCTACGGAGTTAGTTACTCGGCTGGTCCTTGTGGTTTGCCTAGGTTTCACAAATACCCCAACTTACATAGATGCTTTTGGTGTTATGAATTTTGTAACTGCGTCGGTACATGTTGGAACTTATAAGAACGACGTATACCGACATTGTTTAAAAAAAAAATAGAAGATCGAAGTCAGAAGAATTGTTTTGTTTTGTTATGTATTTGTTTTGTTTTGTAACCAGTGACACTTCGTGTGTCGCCAGACCTTTACGTATAGCTTAAGTGTTGTTCGGATAAGGGTTGTGTCAGCAACTTCTCTGTAACCAGCGCCTCTATCGCTGGTGCAAATGTTGGTGACAAAGAGTGCCATCGGGGCAGATATGTTTGCCTATATATATCATGGTTTCAAAAGTCGTTAGGCGCTCCCGAGTCGTCAATTAGTGAGTTGAGAGTACTCGACCTAAGTGGAGAATACTCGGTGAGTACTCAGACATGTTAAATTATAATGAAATTAGTTTTCGGAAATTATATCTATATACATGTCAAATATCACAAGTTTACTAATATTCATAACAAAATACTTGAATATCAATATAGATAAAAAATACATGTTCAAATAGTAGTATTTCAAAAATTGATATTCAATTTTTAACAGGATAGACATAAGAATTATGTTCTATTTTATTTTTTAAGTCAAACTCGGCCCAAGTTAACCTACTATATCCGAGTTTGGCCGAGGTTAACCGCATTTTATCAATTCCGAGTAATTAGGCACAATTGAAAAAACTTGCCTCGGCAGCCTACCTTGTAGCGATTACTTGGGGAGTACGTGGCTTTCGAGACATTGTTTTACAACATTGATAAGTAGGCATGTTTTCATTTCACGATTACTTTTGGATATTATTTCTCTAGCATTTGTGTGTGTGTTTATGTGCAGATCTTGCAAAAATCTTGTCCACTTTGTAAACCATTTAGACTTAATTCAAAGTTTCCTCATGATGTTCTTATTGTGTTCTTCTTATGATTATTAGTTTGCTAGCTACTTTTGGGTTCAAACGTCAAATTTATTGATGTTTTGGATCTAATTATGTTGAGAAGCATCACTAGCATTGTAGATCCATGGTTAAGACTTACAATTTGGTATCACAGCTTAAATGCTCTTGATTGTTTGGGTTATGGAGGTTTTTAAAAAAGCTTCAAAGTTTTTGCAGTTCTTCAGATTCAAATATATTTTGATGAAGTGATTGTTGTTTTTAATTCAGAACTCTTAGAAAAGTGTTTCCAAAGCTTCATATTGATTTATTTGCTAAATTGATAGTGTGTATAGATTGATTTGTGGTATTTTTGTATTGTTTTTGAAAAAGGAGTTTTTATCATCATGTTTTTGGTGATACTAAGATGAATATGGCGACACTGAACTTTTATGCAAAAAAGATGATGACGTGTCACTCTGTGTGTTTAGGTGTGTGTGTGTGTATCAGTCATGCGTCACTTTCAGTGTCGACAACTGGTTTTTTTTAGGGAGGGGGTGGGCTTATACTACACGATACTACGCTATACTATACGATACGGTACTATACTATAATAAACTATACTATATGATACTACACTATAAGATATGATACTATATTATACGAAACTTATACTATATATAGGCCTATAGGGGACTTAAGATACTATAAAATACGATACTATACTATGCTGTACTGTACTGTACTAGACTAGACTACACTACACTACACTATACTACACTATTGTAAATATATATTTCACTTTTCAAAAAAAATATATTTATTTATGTAGGATTTGTCAAAGTAATAAGTGTTAGAAATAAACTTTATTTTTAACTTATCCATATGAGTTACTTATATTATTTTTCCAAAAATAAGTATAAGTATTTTGTGAAATAATATTTTCAATATTATTTTTGTACAAGTATACTTAGGAAAGTATACTTGTATTTTATGTAAATAGTTAATTACATAGTTAGTACCTGTGGTTTGCACAAAATAATAGACTTAGGTACTAATAGTTTAAAATCACCTTCTAGGGCATTAACTTTTCATTTTGTAACGTTTGGAGGTATTAACTTCTAGGGTATTAACATAGTTAGTCCCTGTGGTTTGCGCACAATAACATACTTGAGTACTAATAGAATGTGATTTTAAACCTACAAATAACGTTAATACCTCCAAACATTACAAAATGAAAAGTTAATACCCTAGAATGTGATTTTAAACTATTAGTACCTAAGTATGTTGTTTTGGGCAAACCACAGGGACTAACTATGTAATTAACTCTTATGTAAATATTTGTGTAATTTATATTATTTGCCAAAAATCAATACTTTGATTTTTATTACTTTCCGGAGTTATATAACTTAAAAATAATGTATTTTTAAGTCTTGTGTGGAATATATATATATATATATATATATATATTGTCATGCTATAAAATATATACAATTATTCTTGTTATTCACCCGATTTTTGTGTAATTTCCATTACTTGGTAATGGTTATATATTTGTCAAAATATGTATATAGTTATGTCCAATAATTGTTCAAAGTCCAAATATTTGTGAAATATACTTTTACAAATATATTTTCTTGTATTGTCCAAATACTCTTCTTGAGTGGAATTTTTTATACTTGAATACTTAGGTATTCTCATGTATTTATATGTGTATTTTGATATTTATACTCCTTGGGGGTATTTAATGTATTTTCAAGCTCCTAATGCACTACTACATATAATACACATAATATACACTTAGCACAAAATTTAGTGATCACTAAATATATATATATATTTTCCTAAAATATATACATACTTAATATCAATTTTACTTGAAGAAATCACTATCTTTTAACTTGAAATTTCATACAAAAATTAGGGAAACCTTGGTAAATATTTTTAGGTGAATTTTTGGGGAATAAGTTTCACCAAAACTTATATTTTTCTAAGTGTCAAAATTTTATAAAAATTTTGACATAGTTTCCCCTAAAAATGGAGGTTTCCCATGTTTTCAAAACATGTGTTTATTTTCTTTTTATCACCAAAACCAATTTCCAACAATTTTCAACAATAACATACACTAATTTCTTCATATGAAACATTATGGTGAACTTGATTTGAGGTTAAAAATGTGTAGTCTTTAAGGTCTACACTTAACATATAATGATTTTCCAAAAAACAAGTTCTCTTGAAATTTTTAAACAAACTTTTATGAAACTTTAAGTTACTAGCAAAATCATCCATAAGTCTTATGGTTTCAAAGTCTTGAAAATCATGTTTAAAAGTCATTTTTATGTTCATTAGAAAGGTCCTTATGTTTCAAAACCTTGTTTCTTCATGGATCTTTCAAGATCCATACTTTACATCTTTAGATCTTGCTTAAACAAGCTTCTTGAAAAATCATTAACAAGCTTTTCAAAGATTTTAGTATCAAAAGTTAGTTTTATACATACTTTGTTACTTCAAGATTACAAGTTCATGCTTAAAAATTCATTTTTCAAGTTCACATAAGTGTTTCACATGTTCATCTTCAAGTTTAACCATGGATCTTTCAAGATCCATGCTTAAACTTGTTAGATCTATGCTTCTAACAAGCTTAACATACTAGATCTAAACATACACACAAGATTTAACAACATCAACTTCATCACATACACCAAAAATTAATAAATCACTTGTTTTCTTCATGATTATGTTAGATCTTCTCATTTTCATCTTTTAAAGTTTAGTTATTTAGATGGTGAGACTTGTACATAACATAAACATGAACTAAATTAGTGATCAAGAGGCTTACAACTAGCTCTAATGGCTAGGGAAGTGGCACAAGAAGGAAGATGATGAAGATGGAAGAAAGTGAGTGGTTAAAAGCTCCTCCAAGTGGTCCTTCAAGTTCTAGCACCTCAGGCCTTCTTAGTGAGCCTCCATACACCTTGTAGTAACCTTAGAATGCCTTGAAATGAATTGAAAGTGGATGATGTATGTGGTGTGTGTGTGAGCCGAGAATAAGGAGGAAGAGAGGAAGAAGATAGTGTTTTGAATGTGGTGAAATGATACGGTTAACTTACTTATGGTTACTTATAATAAACTTCCAACAAGCTAATCTCCATTAGATTTTATGCACAATATCAAGGAGACAAGATCAATTTTATAATCAAAAGTATGTGGTGCCCTTTGGGGCCGGTTATGGGTGAAGGGGGGGGGGGTGTCAAGTTTTGAAAGATTTAGTTTAAAGTGTAAACTAGAAGCTTTAAGTTAGTATAAGTGCGTTTAGGTGTTTTATGATTTTTAAGGTGTTCTATCACCAATACTAGCTTAATATCATAAAAACATTACTTCTAGTCAAATTTTGATGTTCCGGATAGTGTCCGGTTGTTTGTTTCGTTACGGTTCGTTAAAGTGCTAAATTGCACAGTTTTACTATATATGAAGCTGATGTGTGCAAAATGCAACATATAAATTACATCAATTGTGGCATAAAACTAACCCTTTTTAGTACTAATGTTGGAAAAAGTGTGCTTTTGTCTTCCTTTTGTATTTTCAGGATTAAATGAGCTCAAATTAACAAAAGAAGCAAAAAGGCAGCTAAATCTAACATAAATACAAGAAAAGGAACAAACGTGGCATGCCTGACCTCCCCGAAAGCATCTTCCCAAGCAAAACAAGAGAACAGAAGGCTGAACACGCCCCGTGCTCAGTGAACACGGGGGCATGCCCAAGTGTCAGCATAAAAGACAAAGCTGTAGAAGCTTCCATCGCCCACCACGGGGCCGTGCTCAGCGGACACGGGGCCGTGGTCAACTATAAGATTCGCAGAATCCAGGCAAATCTTGATAGTACTGATACGCTTCTGCACAAGGGGTCGTGCCCAGCGGACACGGGGGCGTGGTCAACTAATGCAGACAAACTGCAATTAATGAAGATAGAGAAGAGGATGGACACGGGGCCGTGCCCACTGGACACGGGGCCGTGCCCGAACTACTGTTCAGGCTATAAATAGGGGTGCTTGGCTCATTTGCAAACCATCCCTTGGCACACCACCTCTCTCACACTTCACCCACCACCCACCACCATCACAACACCATCATCCACCACCATCATCCATTGTACATCAAAGAGTGTGTGAGTCGTCTCGGGATCCAAGATTGATCGTAAGAGTTCTTGACAATCAAAGGCCATGTTTGCCTAAGTCTCTTACATCACTTGGTGAAGACAAGTGTCTAGTGTAATACTTTTTATTTTTAATCTTTTCGCACTTTTTACTTGGTTATGTATTAATGACTTTAATAACTAGTTTCTTATGTTGAAGGTGATTCTTCCTTATCGTTTGTCCGTGGTGTCTTGGCATTATTTTACTGTCTATATAAAATAAAAGATTTTTACCATTCATATCTCCACGGTCTATATGGAGGTATGTTGGCTACCTGGTCGGGGGTTAAGGGAACGGTTTGGTAAGAGTCTTGCCTTGTTCAGTGTATAGATCCTGCAAGGTCATGGGTCAAATTTAGTAGGACCTCCTTCAATACCTACCGGTATTGGATGGCGGGGGTCCAAACTCTTTGATCCCCTCATATGTAAGCTACTATTAATACTTTAACTCGGCTACTTAGGACTGTATCCCTGCTGACTCAGACTACTTAGCCGAGGGTAACGTCACCTTCAAAAGAGGGGCCTACCATAATATGCATTAATAACTTAATTAATTATCTTTCAATAATCCGACCCTTTAGGATTGTATCCTTGCTGACTCAAACTACTGGGTTGAGAGTAACGTCACCATCAAAAGAGGGGCCTACTACAATAACTAAGATAATCTCTTAAATAGTGCAAAAGTGCGGAAATAATCAAAGTTACACTAAACACGAGTCGGAGCCAAGTGATTCATCTTGTCTATCTGTCTTTATTTTTATTTTTTATTTTCAGCATTTTAGTTAGTTTTTATTTTTTTTCTAGTTTAAAATCTTTTTCTAAACTTTGGATTTGATTAGACGTTGAGGATAAACCGGTACTAAAAGCTCTTGTGTCCTTAGACGACCTCGGTATCTTGCCAACACTATACTACGCTCACAATGGGTGCACTTGCCCATATGTGTGTTTCGTGTTAGTAAATATCGTGTTTTATAAATTTAAAACTTGGCTAAAAAGTGTTAAAAAGGGCTTAACATATACATTAAAAACTAATAACACTCACGCACATCAAGTTTTTGGCGCCGCTGCCGGGGACACGAGGATTTTAAGAAAGTTGGGAATCAACGGCCTAATCGTTTTTCTTATTATTTTTTTTCTTTTTTTAGGATTTTTCTTAGTTTTTTCAGCTTCTACAGAGCTCAGCACGGGCCGTGCCTGGTCGGACACGGGCCGTGCCCAGCATTGTTACTGGCAGTTTTTATTTTCCGAGTTACAGAGAGCTGAGCACGGGGCCGTGTCGGTGCAACACGGGGCCGTGTTCAATTCCCCAGTAACAGGGATCCGGAAAACAATCACTGTATCTCCGACCACGGGCCGTGTTCGCTGAGCACGGGGCCGTGGTAAACCTTCTGACCAATGTTCTTTTCTGTTTTTATTGCAGGACTTGGAACCCAAGCGCCACATTTGAACTTCCTACGTAGTGTATGAGCTACAGTTCTAGTAGAGACATAAAAGAACCTCTAGAAGAACCTGAACGCTTTCTCAGAAAAAGACTTAAAGCTAAAAACCAAGAGAAAGTTTTCGGGGGACCCACTTCCAATGGCGGACCAACTTACCCTCATGGATTACCTACGACCCACTGTAGGTAATCTCGGCGCCGCTATCAATGCACCGAATGTCGAAGCCAATAATTTCGAACTTCGGCCACATTTGATACAAATGCTTCAAAACTCCGCAACCTTCCATGGGCTTGCGGACGAGGATCCCCATCTACATATTACTAATTTCTTAGAAATATGTGATACCTTTCGGATCAATGGAGCATCAAACGACGCCATCCGCCTTCGGATGTTTCCATTTTCACTAAAAGACCGAGATAAGGCTTGGCTTAATACCCTCCCAGTTGGCTCGGTAAACACCTGGGATGAACTAGCCCAAAAGTTTCTATATAAGTATTTCCCTCCTGCTAAAACTGCTAAATTAATGACTGAAATTAATACATATTCACAAGAAGATGGGGAATCCTTATATGAAACTTGGGAAAGGTTTAAGGAGCTACTAAGAAAGTGTCCTCATCATGGTCTTGCGGTATGGCAACAAGTATCCACTTTCTACAATGGGTTGTTGCCACACACAAGACAAACACTTGATTCTAGCTCCGGGGGACTTTTAGGTAACCGTCGCCCAAATGAAATATATAATCAAATTGAGGAAATTGCTCAAACCAATTTTCAATGGCACACTCCCCGAGGCAATAAATCTATTGCCCCGGGCGCCCATAAGGTTGATGAAAGCACTTCTTTACAAGCCCAAATCGAGGCCGTTTCTTCAAAAATCAAAAAGTTAGAAATGACATAAACGGTCTCGGTTATGGCTTGTGAAGGGTGTGGTGGGCCACATGAAAATTGGAGTTGTATGAAAGAAATAGATGATCAAACGGAAATGGTAAACTACATTGATAACAGACCTAGGCCGTCGGGTCCTCCAACGGGTACCTACAACCAAGGATGGCGTAACCACCCAAACCTTGGTTGGAGAGATCCCGGTAATAGTAGTAACCAACAAAACCAACGAACTAACTTTCAACAACCACAAAATTTTTCTCAACAACAAGGTGGACGAGAAAGGCTTGAAGATACTGTATCTCGCCTCATCTCCGACACCGAAAAGAAAAACTCGGATCGATTTCAGCAATTGGAATCGAATTTTAGAAATCAACAAGCTAGCATTCAAAACATTGAAAAACAATTAAATCAAATAGCTCAAAATTTCTCTGAGAGACCACAAGGCGCGTTACCGAGTAATACCGAAACCAACCCAAAGGCGCAAGTACATCTCATAACATTGAGAAACCGTACCGTGGGTCCCAAAGAGGCTCCACTTCCACAAACTGAAAGAAGCCAATCTAACCAAACCACAACTCCACCAGCGCCCCAACTAGAAAAGGCTTCTCCACCAGTTCAAGAGCCTACTAAGACTCCTCCTGTTCCATACCCCGGTCGGTTAATTCGTCAAAAGACCGATGAGCAATTCGCAAAGTTCGAAAATTTTCTAAAACAATTGCATGTTAATATTCCATTTATCGAAGTCCTAACTCAAATGCCTAAATATTCAAAATTTATGAGGGACTTCCTCACTCATAAAAGGAAAATTGAATCATTGCAATTAGTTAACTTAGGTGAAGAATGCTCTGCCTTACTACTCAACAAGCTCCCGCAAAAGAAGCTTGACCCTGGAAGCTTCACAATTCCTTGCTCGATTGGGAAATCCCTCATTCGTAATGCACTAGCCGATCTCGGGGCAAGCGTCAACCTCATGCCCTCATCAATGTTCAATCGACTCGGCTTAGGAAAAACAAGTCCTACAAAAATAAGCATACAACTCGCCGATAGATCCGTCAAATACCCACAAGGTGTCGCTGAAAATCTATTGGTCAAGGTCGGCGAATTTGTCTTTCCGGCCGACTTTGTCATACTAGATATGGAGGAAGATACCGAAGTACCACTCATCCTAGGAAGGCCATTCCTAGCTACGGCCCAAGCAGTGGTAGATATGAATGATGGAACACTAACATTAAGGGTTGGGGATGAGGAAGTAAAGTTTGGAGTCGGAAAAAGAGTAGAAGACGAAGACCCGGTCAACTACATGAAGGTCATTGACTCAAGCTTGGATGATGCTCTCCGACGGTGTAGCATGGGATGCAAAACATCCCACTTGGGTAACTTATGACCAGGCTTTGGGTCTAGCCAAGGACCGTTATAAACGTGGCGCACCACGGAGGCATTCCGCGGAACTATCCTTAGTTTAGTTTAGATTAATTTTTATGTTTTCTAGTTTAGTTTTAATTTTCAGGAATAAAACACACTCAGGATGGTGAAGGATAACAAGGGAAACTTGGACCAGCACCCCATGCACGAAAACAGGGCCATCCGACAAATTTTCTTCATTACAGCAAGTTCAGCACGGGCCGTGCCCGCCCAACACGGCCCCGTGCTGCACAGTCTGCAGAAAATACCCAGTTCAGGTAAACTGGACACTGGCCGTGTTCACCCAACACGCCCCCGTGTCCAGGCTTTTGTTTCTTTTGTTCAACTTTTTGTTACTGGCACCTGAACACGGGGCCGTGTCCAGACGCCCAGTAACACAAAATTTTGTTTTTTTTTTCACACCTTTTACATATTCAATCAACCTAAAAACTTATTTTTGGGACACATTGAGGACAATGTGTAATTTAAGTGTGGGGGGGGGGGGGGGATGCTAAAACTTTGAATCTTGCAAGTCCTAATTACAAGCCTTACACAAAACTCTATTGGAACCGCTAATCACCCCAAATTTTTTCAAAAAAATATCATTTTTTTTACTTGTATAGGTTTAACTTGGGAATTTCAAATTCTAAAAAGGTTATATTTTTACAAATTTACAACCTATAGCGTCGTGATAAAAAGAACCAACATAAGAAAATTATGAAAAGGCATGACAAGCTTAGTTAAAATTTAATTATATATACTTGATCACATAAAAACCCATTCCCACAAAAGTGAGTTTTGAGCCTTTATTGAGCATACAAATATATATCTTTAAACTAAATGCTCATTTTTCGTTTCTTGTGTGAATAGCCGCTTGGTTCTTACAACTCTAGAACTTGCCACGACGATACATTCCCAGTCCTTACCAACTTAAAACCGAGTAAGTAAATGATGGAGGCATTAGGACTAACCTTTTTTTATTTCTACACCATTATTTTTCTTTTTTTACCACCTACCCAAAATCCCCCTAGTTAACACCTTTGAGCCTAAACCTTTTCATTTCTTAACCCAAACCAAACACCCTTTCACCCACCAAAACGTTTTTTATTTTTAACCCTTTGTTTTAGTGACAAGCTCGATTTTTCGTATGACTTTCAATATATATATATATATATATATATATGTTGATGATGAAGCAAAAGAAATAAACAAGCAAGTTCATCAAAAATAACTTTGTTTGAATTATAGCTTCATCAAAATAAAAATTGCAAAAATAAAAAGTCTTATGAAAACCGACGCTTTTTACGCTTTTTCGCCCTTTTCTACTAACCACTAACCCAACCACCTACCTTTAACCCAAGCCTAACCCTTCACCCAAAAGTCCTCTTGATATTTACAAAGGTATATAGTTAAAAAGGAGGAGGATTGATTGCTTGGCAAACATATGGTAGGAGTAAGTTCCATGCCGCTCTCGAGTGATTCACTAAAATAAATCTTCGGCCGAGTGTTGAGTGATCCCCCGTGAGGTATGTGAACTTGTATATAAATAGAATTTTAAAGAGGCATGTTATGCCCTAATAAGTAATTTATCTTATGAAAAGTTTTAAATAAATCATGACGAATAGGATTGTAAATAAATAAAAATAAAACTCAATAAAGAATCTTGGAAATCCCGACACTCTATGACAAGTCCAAAAACCTTCTCTTCTACCCATTTCATTTGGGAATGCAAAGCCATATTATAAAGAGTTTTGCTTGAGGACAAGCAAAGATTCAAGTGTGGGGGTATTTGATGTGTGCAAAATGCAACATATAAATTACATCAATTGTGGCATAAAACTAACCCTTTTTTAGTATTAGTGTTGGAAAAAGTGTGCTTTTGTCTTCCTTTTGTATTTTCAGGATTAAATGAGCTCAAATTAACAAAAGAAGCAAAAAGGCAGCTAAATCTAACATAAATACAAGAAAAGGAACAAACGTGGCATGCCCGACCTCCCCGAAAGCATCTTCCCAAGCAAAACAAGAGAACAGAAGGCTGAACACGCCCCGTGCTCAGTGAACACGGGGGCGTGCCCAAGTGTCAGCATAAAAGACAAAGCTGTAGAAGCTTCCATCGCCCACCACGGGGCCGTGATCAGCGGACAAAGGGCCGTGGTCAACTATAAGATTCGCAGAATCCAGGCAAATCTTGATAGTACAGATACGCTTATGCACACGGGGTCGTGCCCAGCGGACACGGGGGCGTGGTTAACTAATGCAGAAAACTGCAATTAATGAAGACAGAGAAGAGGATGGACACGGGGCCGTGCCCACTGGACACGGGGCCGTGCCCGAGCTACTGTTCAGGCTATAAATTGGGGTGCTTGGCTCATTTGCAAACCATCCCTTGGCACACCACCTCTCTCACACTTCACCCACCACCCACCACCATCACAACACCATCATCCACCACCATCGTCCATTGTCCATCATAGAGTGTGTGAGTCGTCTCGGGATCCAAGATTGATCGTAAGAGTTCTTGACAATCAAAGGCCATGTTTGCCTAAGTCTCTTACATCACTTGGTGAAGACAAGTGTCTAGTGTAATACTTTTTATTTTTAATCTTTTCACACTTTTTACTTGGCTATGTATTAATGACTTTAATAACTAGTTTCTTATGTTGAAGGTGATTCTTCCTTATCGTTTGTCCTTGGTGTCTTGGCATTATTTTACTGTCTATATAACATAAAAGATTTTCACCATTCATATCTCCACGGTCTATATGGAGGTATGTTGGCTACCTGGTCGGGGGTTAAGGGAACGGTTTGGTAAGAGTCTTGCCTTGTTCAGTGTATAGATCCTGCAAGGACCTGGGTCAAATTTAGTAGGACCTCCTTCAATACCTACCGGTATTGGATGGCGGGGGTCCAAACTCTTTAATCCCCTCATATGTAAGCTACTATTAATACTTTAACCCGGCTACTTAGGACTGTATCCCTGCTGACTCAGACTACTTAGCCGAGGGTAACGTCACCTTCAAAAGAGGGGCCTACCATAATATGAATTAATAACTTAATTAATTATCTTTCAATAATCCGACCCTTTAGGATTGTATCCTTGCTGACTCAAACTACTGAGTTGAGGGTAACGTCACCTTCAAAAGAGGGGCCTACTACAATAACTAAGATAATCTCTTAAATAGTGCAAAAGTGCGGAAATAATTACACTAAACACGAGTCGGAGCCAAGTGATCCATCTTGTCTATTTGTCTTTATTTTTATTTTTTATTTTTCAGCATTTTAGTTAGTTTTTATTTTTTTTTTCTAGTTTAAAATCTTTTTCTAAACTTTGGATTTGATTAGACGTTGAGGATAAACCGGTACTAAAAGCTCTTGTGTCCTTGGACGACCTCGGTATCTTGCCAACACTATACTACGCTCACGATGGGTGCACTTGTCCATATGTGTGTTTAGTGTTAGTAAATATCGTGTTTTATAAATTTAAAACTTTGCTAAAAAGTGTTAAAAATGGCTTAACATATACATTAAAAACAAATAACACTCACGCACATCAGAAGCACCTTTTGTGGCAGTTTCAATTCCCGAAAATTTGTAAGTTATTCTGTACACTAAAACATGAATTCTGCATAATATTTTGGTGTTAAAATGCTGTTTATAGCCGATTTTCTACTGAATTCTGCAGAATTCAGCACTTAAAGTGAGTTTCGGGTGTCTTTTAGTGCATAGTTTAGCTTCCGGAAAGTTTATATGTTAACCCTTGTATCCACACTTGGGTTTTAATGTATTTTAGATGTTGGACCTACTCCTAGGCCCTAAATCTATTGTCTGACTGCTTTCTACAGAAGTGCTGACACAGTGTGTCTTACCGGTGAGTTTACTAGTCTTTCTGACGCAACGCTTAATGTAATGCACAAGGCAATATTTGAAGTATAAAACATGCATGAATTCATATGTAAAGCAGGTAATCACATAATGTTGACGTCTAAGCACATAATTTGCAGATAATAAATAATATTAAAATAGTACGGAAATTACCGGTTTGGTGCCAGTTGTCATAATACTATACTATACTATACTATACTATACTATACTATACTATACTATATACTATATACTATACTATACTTAACGATCTATACTTTACGATCTATACTATAAGATACTTATAGGCCTATAGGTGGGTTTATATCAGACCTTTACGATACTATACTACACGATTAGTTTAACAATATATTTTATTTAAAAAGTTACTTTAATATTTTCAAAGTATTGCATAAAAATGTTATTAAAATATTAAAAAAATAATGTTAAATCACAATAATATTTTCTTAAAATTCTAAATATAGTATAAAAAAGTTTAAAGAAACATCAATATGCTACGTATAGAGCTAGCTATACGCAGAGTGCGACAAGATTAGACAAGATATGACATTCTTGGAATTTGAAAACGATATACACTCCTTATAGGCCAATACATAACGTAGATTAGGTATAAAAATAATCTTTGGAATGTTTAAATATCATGACCCAATTACAATCTATAAAAACCCCACCTCCTCTCGATTGGTGATTTCGCCGCTAATATCAAAATCTGAAGTAAGCTTTCTTGTTCTCATGTATTCTCAAATAAGTCACTTAAATCGTTTCTCTCGTGAATTGTGTGCAACCGGAGACGACGTCAACTGTTCACTACTAGCCCAATACTAAAAAAAATATATCAAATGAAAAAAATGATTAGAGTGAAAGTCCTTATTAGTTTTCATGTGGGAACTGAAATTATATATTAACGGGAACTGAAATTATATACTAACCGTAAATCAAACCAATAGCCTAAATTAATTGTTTGTTTTTAATCAAAACTTGGTAAAACAATCTTGTGTATGATTTAAATTCATTTGTTGTTGAGACACTTTAATTCCACAAAGTAAAATATTGGGAAAATACATTATGTCGACATTATATTGACTATAATAGCTCTTTGTGTGTTGTTCACATCTTGCCCAACTTTATCTTAGATAATATATTCTGCACTATCTTGTGAAAATACTTCATGTCAACATCATATTGACTTTAATAGCTCCTTATGTGTTCTTGCCAAACTTTATCTTAATTAAATACTATCTGCAGTTTATACTCTCATGCAACCTATTTTTGCAACCATCTGGTGAATTTTTTTTCAGAAAAGATTTGATTTTGTAGAATCTGTTGTCACAGCCCCCGACCCAGTCTCCTGGTTCGAATGCCGCGGGACAGAAACCCGTGGTATTGGTATTTAATTTGGCAGCAGAAATTTTAACAGGATCATTTAAACTGAAAATACCCAATTATTTTATTTCAAGTTTCGGGACAAACCCCGTAATTTACAATAAAGGAATTTCACTGGGAAATCCTCCGATTACAAAAACATGTTTATTTATTTACTGAGCCACTTTATTCAAGCTGATAGTGCTACGCGGCACTTTTCCTTGTTCACAGTAAATCACCTGAAACATGTTTAAAAATATTTTATCAGCGGGGAAATACTGGCGAGTCATTCAATTTGCACAAAATGACACATTGTTACAATTTACAGCATTAAGAGTTTTCACATTTGCCCCTATCTTATAATTAGATGGTTCAATTGTCACTCGACCGGATCTATGACTGTGGTCATACCACTATTGGGTCCTGTCACCCAATAGTGACGTATACTAATTAGGCTCGCCCACCTAAAGTGATAGAAACAGCAGTAATGTGCACAATACCCCACTTACTGCCAGTAACTTAAGATTAGCAAAGACTTAATCACTGCAAAGTATGACTGGAAAATATTTAGGGTTTTGCAAAGTAATTTGATAAAAAGAGAATGACTCACATTGCAAGTTTAGACGGACAGAGTTTGCCTACTGATCGGAGTGTCGCGCTCCGTTCAAAGATAATATTTATATACCCTAATTACCCTTAACAAATAGCTAGTGGTAGTGAGGGGTCGAACTACGAAGAGTATGTGGTTTGTGTATGGACTCGAATGAATTAGAACAAATGTCACGATTTATGAAGCTTACTAGAATGTTTTTGTCTTTTTGTTTAATTGAGAGATGTGAATTTAGACTAAGTGAATTGATTAAGTTGATTAACAACTAATAATTAACGATTACGAGAAAATTGATTACGAGAACAATAATAAGAAAAAGGAATCACACCCGGTTTCGGTAATTGCTAACCTAGGATTTCTACAAGTTTTAGATTCAACTCAAATGCATTCGATTAACGGATTTAGTGTACCGTGACTTAGGTGCTAATAACTATCAACGTCCCGAAGAACGGACAAGAATACACTTTGTAATCAACACAAGTAAATCCTAACCACGACAATGCACAATTACATATCACCATTTCGCAAAGTCATAACTTTTAACATCGTTCGACAATTTACGAATTCGTAACACATGTAATACTATTATCAAAGGTTTCAAAAATCAAACACAAATTGTCACTAAGTTGAAACAAGAACAATTCGAAACCCTAGAATTAACAACTACCTACACCGGGGTGAAACCGAGATGATTAGCCGCTCATGGTTGAAGAAGCTTGATCACCGGATGTTTGGAACGTGAATGAAGGCATCTTGAAGCTTGATGGATGAATGAATGGTGAATGATGAAGGTTTGGTGAAGGATGATAGTGGTAGAAGGATTAGGGTTTGTGGAATGATTTATTGTGAAGATGGTAATAATGATTCTTGATGATGTTCAATGATGGTGATGATAGATGTGTAATAGAGATGGAATGGTAGGTGAAAGATAGTTCAATTGTGGCTCCAAGATCAAGTTCAAAACTCCAATTCAAGTGTAACTGTCGAGTTCAATGCCAGCCAGCCAATAAAAGTCGTTTTCAGCACCTTGATGACCAAACTTCACGTTTCAGGAATTGACAAGCCGTCGCCGACGGCCCTCAACCCGTCGGCGACGGGTTCTGGTTTTCACATCTTCAGCCGACGGGTTAAGTGTCTGGTTACGGGAAAACTAGCATACGGGTATTTCTAGCGGCCGTCGCCGACGGCTTGGGACCCGTCGGTGACGGGCTCTCCAGCTCATTTATCTGATTTCTTCGATTCGCACTTCCGGTTGATCCATAACGCGTCCCGGTGCTCCGGTTTTCGACCCGATGACTCGTAAAGCTCCCGAAAAGCCCTTAAACTCCATCAAACTTGCATAAACACAAATCTAATTAAAAGTAGGCCATTCAAGATTAAAACTCATATAAAAACATAAAGTTACACGTTTACGAGCACCGATTTTCAACCACGTATCACATCCCCACACTTGTCTTCTGCTTGCCCTCAAGCAAATCTGTTTTTCACTTTCACGTGGGTCGAACAACGAACACACTTCCCATTCCCGAGACAAAGGTTAAGGTCTATTGTCATACAAAAGTTCAAACCTTTTACAATTTTCACATATTTACCAGTTAAGTGAATAGTCACATATAATAATGGTTATCCAAGATTAACCCGCCCGTAAAACTAACAAATCATGCATATCCCTCACAATGTGCTCTCCACTCGGCTTAAAAATTGGCTAATGTGTATAATGTATTAGCACTTCAACAATTAATCACTCAAAACCGATTAGAACACGTACCCGCATAGGCTTGCAACTCAATCATTCTCCACCACCGATCACAAATACTAAGCACAAGTCATAAGGTCTTTGTAAGGGTTGTAACGGGGCTAGGCTAAGGGTAGGAATTAGGATATTTTTAAAGTGGCTAAGATGATGACAAATTCGATTTTTTATTACAAAAGACTAAACTAAACAACACTAAATATAAACATAACTATGAGGCAACGACTTTCGCCTTTTATTCAACAAACCGCTAGCACATCTTTTTGTGTTTTTCTCAATGCTTTTTCATTCTTTTTCGCAACATTTTCTGTTTTTTTTTTCCAATGAATCACAACAACTATACAAACTTAAGCTCTTATAATCGAATTTTTCATCACACGGGTTTAAAAGAAAAAGGTTTTAAGGTTATTGGCTAAAGGGTGATCAAACGAAAGGTTTCGGCTCAAAGTTGGCTACTAGGGGATAATTTTTTTTTGGGTAAGGATATAAAAATGGTGTAAAAGGAAAAGGTTTACCTAATGCTTTAATCATTCTCGTGCTTGTATTCGGTCTATGGTCTCAAACGTATCAAAAGTTGCAAGTTCTACAATACGCGACTAATGGTCCACTCAAACAAAGAAACATGTAAATGTAAATCTATGATATAAAAGTGGCTCAAACCTCACGTATAAGGGTATGATATGTGATATGCATAAATTGCTAGTTCCTTGGGCGAATTATTCCAAAATAACCACCCGCTAAATACCCGTTATGCTTATTAATTTGAACTTGACCATGACAAAAGACCAAATGGGTTGTGACATCCCTCGTTGACTTGGTTACTTATGCTTTTAAGATCGCTTTTTGAAACAAGAAATTTTGAAAAAATTTTGAAATTTTCCCCCATCCCCACACTTGAGGTAAACATTGTCCTCAATGTATAGAATTTAAATGAACGGGTCAAAATCGAAAACTTTTACTACTCCCCCATCCCCACACTTGAAGTACATATTGTCCTCAATGTGTAAGAACTAGAGTATTAAACGCACAAGGGATGTGACACGGCTAATTCCCCCAAAAATTTCACCCCGGAAAAATAATATACAAAATACATTCCACTTATTTGCTAACTAAAAATCAGAAGTAAAAAGAAACGTATGCACCTGATTTCTGAGCTCATTCCTCGTGTGCTCCTCTTCTCTTCATGAAAGTGGTTGTCCCACGAACCCGATATACCTACAAATCTTAACCCTTGTGTAGAAGCATGCTTCTCACAACCATCAAAATTTGTTAAGTACCTAGCTCTACCACTTTTATGAAATTATTACCAAGTCATACCTTATTTTACTTTGATTTATGTGGAAAAATAATTTACAACAACAACAAACCTAACTCACTTTCATAGGAATCACGGTTGCATTTAGCTTATGCAACAAGCCCTTTTAAACCCCCCAATAGCTTGGGAGGACGAGAGGTCTCGTGAGGGTTATATAGGGAACACACCCACAACGTTCATTTAACTAGGCAAAAATAAATACTATGAAATAAAAATAACGGAAACAAAATAATATACAACAACAACAACAAAAACATACCTCGCCTCTACCGCTGATATCGCTCGTTGGGATCAACTGGCGGGTTTGGCTGGTATTGATAACCAGTGAGGGCCTCAAACATCTCCCTATAGTTATCGAGTGGACTTTGCTCCCCTTGTGGTGGTGGTTGGTAGGGAATTGGGATGAAGCTTGAGCCTACCGCTTCGGGCCAGTGAGGAGTCGGGTCGGACGACCCTTGTGGATGGGGAAGGTCGGGGTAATTGGTCCACCCCGAATGTTCGGCATATGGGAGGCCGGCTTGGTAGTCTCTTTGGTGGCGCTCCTGATCGTGGAGTACCTTGCGATTGTTAATCGCCATTTCATGAGAGACACATAAGGCACTCCAGCGGCGTCGTTCTAATTCTCTTGCTTCATTTTGACGCGTTGCCTCTGCTTCCTCCCATGCCCGTCTTCGGGCTGCCTCATCCTCTTGCATTTTCGCCAACTGTTCCATGTGTGACCTTTGCATTGCTTGGAATAGTTGTTGCTCTTCCACATACTTATTCATTCTCTCCCGATGGGCTGCTTGAACTGCCCAAAACTCCTGCATTTGGGGTCCCTGTGCCTCCTCCCAGGCTTCCCTCCTTCGGTTATACTCTCGACCTTTACCTATGCATGCAGAGACATTGTCATATATCTCTTGCTGTCCCTGATCAAAATTTTTGTAGGAGGGCACCCGTCTAATGTTCACAAAGCCCGCCACATCTGCATTAATTTCTCTATGCGGCCTCATGTATCTTTGTCTTGGTCTTTGTGGACCGGAGGGTTCAGCTTCCTCCTCTTCATCACCCATTTCTTCATCTTCTCTCGATTCCGGTTGTGCCCCTGAAGTAAGAAACTCATACTTATGACCCATCCTGTCGGTCACAACATACTTGTTCCCTGAGAGATTAACCTCTATCTTCCAGTTCTTCCTCATGGAGGCCTTGTTAATTTCCTCCAACGGTTTAGTTACCCATAGTGATTCCGGTGGTAAGCAATTTTGTTGAACTATCATGGCACTAATGAGGCGTGCGTATGGAATAAAACGCCTCTGGGACGACTCCCGAGTAGCCCACGTATTCATCATCACTATGTGTCTCCATGAAAATGTAGGGGTCCCGTATAGCAAAGAGTGCACCACCCTACAGTCACCCGCTCTAACACCTCCACGATCACCAAACCTCACCAAAATGTTCTCAACATTAATCCCTTGGAGAATCTTTCCCTCAATCGTCATTTGATTTCTCTTTGCCTCTCCTCCATCATGGTAAGGTAAAACAACCGCGGTCATCTGCTCCGGATCACCATCATTCATATGATTATCCAAAAATTGTTGGATAGTCATACGCTTGCACACCCAAAGAATCGAAGCGTGCAATGCAGTTGATTGTTTCGAAGGACATCGTCATTACCCCCCGGCTTGTTTTACCAACCAATTTCCACTCAGCAGGAGGACTATCTTTGTTCATAAACCTCAACGTCGACAACCACTCGCACACCTCCGCCAAATATATCCGCGAAGTGTTATCTTCGGACCAATCAAGTACCCTCTCCCAACCTTGGCGTTCAAACATTTGCACAATTCCTATTTGTCTGAACTCTTCAACATTCACAACTCTTTCACATAAACTCCTTTCCAGAACTGAGGTATTCACTTTGTTGACCATTTTCCATTTCCAGAGCTTGGCCTCTAACTTCCTATCTTGATAACCCGATAAAGGTTTTTTCTTCTCCTCATCCCAAACTTCGGCGTTTTTGCTATCCCTGAACTTTGCCCACTCCCAATCCTGTCTGTACAGTCTTGCATCACCCTCTGCGATGGAGCTTAATTGCTCCCACTTCCTCGGTATTAACCCGGAAGAGGAACCGACTCCCGATGTTGAAGCTTGCCCAGTAGTCTTTTGTCTTTTACCACCAGCCATAACTACAATCACAAACAAACATAACATCAATATAAACCCAAACTTTCAATAAACTCTCAAACTTTGAACATGATGTGTGATGTTGATATTTTAATTAACAAGTGAATGTAAAATCGCCTCTTTAAACTTCCGAAGTCGCTCATTTTATCATAAACCTATCAATCATACTTGTTACTCGCAATTTCTTGTAAGTTCAACAATATATTCAACATCACCTTCATGTTCAATCATGTTCATAACAAGTGTAATCACTTCACTATGGTTATAACATGCTCAAATTCTATCCAAAGCAACTAATCTTATTCAAAATCATGCTAGAACAACATACATTGTCTAAACAACCTACTCTTAAACTAAAAAGTTTAAAATTTCGGAAGAAAAACAATTAAGCATATGATAATCATGCATAAAGTTAAGGAAAATCCATACCTTTGTGTTGTTTAAACAAGAAAAACTATGAAAAGATGTAAAGCAACAAGATTGATGAACACCCCTTCAAAAACCCGAAGTTACACGCCCAGAAATCTTGCAAACTAGCAAGAATCAATGAAAAATGTGTTGGGGGTTTTGTTCCTCTCGAAAAATCACACAAGATAGACCCAAAAATCAGGTGATTTGGTGGAGGTTTGAGAAAGTTATGAGAGGTTGAAGGATTCTAGGGTTCTTGGCAAAGAAGTGGAGAAGATGAAGTGATAAGGAGAGATAAGAGAGAGATGGCAGGTATTTTTAGAGCAATGAATGATGTAGGGTTGGTGCATCTCGAGTTTATGGTCAATATTGAACTTAAGTGGTGTTTGGTTTGGTGACATAAGACTTTGGTTCGAGTTTAACACCTAAAAAACGCACCAGCAACGAAGGGTAATCGGCAACCCGTCGCCGACGGGTCCCACCCCGTCGCCGACGGGCAAGGTAAAGTGGGTGTGTGGGCGACGGCTTATCTGTCTGTCTACGAGATTTCAGTGCCGACGGGCTTTTAGGGTACCCGTAGCCGACGCCACCTATCCCGTCACCGACGGGCTTCCATTTTTTTTTATGAAAACTATAGAGAAAATTATGAAACTTTTGTAAAGGGACTATGTACAATAAAAATTCCTAAAAATTATTAAAAATCTTTTTGTGAATTTTTATAAGTTAAATTTTTAAAACATGAAAACCGTTAACGGCCCTACCACCCCCCGCAAAGTCGTGTATTGTCCTCAATGCACATAACAAAGCCTAAAAACATACCTTGTGTCTTCATGACCCGTTCGGAATGTCCGGACTTCACACAATCAAGAGAGATTAGTATGAAACGAAAACGATTAACATAAAAACACACAAACAAATAAATAATTGTACATAACTTTACACAAGATGTTACCGGTCTTGATCACTCGACCTCATAAACCGGGATACTTACCACGAAGCTCACCGATTCCTTGTTTTCATCCAACTTTTCGTTACCATCAAGAAACGGTTTTAGCCGATGACCATTTATCGTTTGTCGTACCCCATCCCTCGGGTCCTCGATGGTAACATCACCCAATTGTCCGACCCGAGTGATAACATAGGGTCCCATCCATTTGCTCCGGAGCTTTCCGGGAAAGAACTTGAGCTTCGAGTTGTAAAGCCATACCTTTTGGCCCACATCGAACTCTTTCTTTCTCAACTTGGCATCATGCGCTTTCTTCATCCCATCTTTGTACTTGGATGCGCATTCATATGCCATTTCCCGTAGCTCCTCCAACTCACACAACTTGAGCTTTCGTTCCTTACCTGCATCATCATATTGAACATTAACTTCCTTAATAGCCCATAACGATTTATGCAAAAGTTCAACCGGTAAATGAAAATTTTTACCGTAAACCAACCGGTAAGGTGTAGTGCCAATGGGTGTCTTATGTGCCGTACGGTAGGCCCATAAAGCATCGTTCAACTTAATTGACCAATCCTTACGGTCCGCCCGCACAATCTTTTGCAAAATCTCTTTGATTTGCCTATTTGACACCTCAACTTGTCCGCTTGTTTACGGGTGATAGGGGGTAGCAATTCTATGGTCAACACCAAACCGTTTTAAAAGTTTTCCAAACCGAAAGTTTTTAAAGTGAGATCCTCCGTCACTTATGATGACACGAGGAATCCCAAACCTTGAGAAAATATTGGTTTGAACAAAGTTACAAACTACGGAATGGTCGTTTGTCTTGGTGGCTATTGCTTCGACCCACTTCGATACATAATCAACGGCCACCAAGATATACAAATTGCCATAAGAATTGGGGAATGGGCCCATAAAATCAATTCCCCACACATCGAAAATGTCGACTACAAGGATTGGTTGCATGGGCCACTCATCCCTCTTTGAAATACCCCCTAGTTTTTGACACTCTACACAATTCTTGGAAAACTCATTTGCATCTTTAAAAATGGTTGGCCAATAAAGACCACTATTCAACACTTTATGACCCGTTTTGTGACCACTAAAATGGCCACCACATGCAAACGAGTGTAGAGGATGCAACACGCTTGGAATTTCCTCATCATCTATGCATCTTCTAATCACTTGATCCGCACACTCTTTCCACAAATGCGGTTCTTCCAACCGGTAATACTTGATTTGAGACATGAAGTGTTGCCTCTTCCGTCTATCCCAATGTGCCGGTAAGTCACCTGTAACAAGATAATTCACAATGTTAGCATACCAAGGTAACTTATCCAATTTCATAATATGCTCATCGGGAAACGACTCATTGATCTCTAATGCTTTAGGACCCTCATCAACCATCAACCGAGACAAGTGGTCCGCTACCACATTCTCGGTACCCTTTTTGTCCCGTATCTCCAAATCAAACTCTTGGAGCAACAACACCCATCGGATCAATCTCGGTTTTGCATCTTTCTTCTCCATGAGGTACCTAACTGCAGTGTGATCAGAATAAATATTTACTTTACTACCCCATATATATGCCCAAAATTTATCCAATGCATATACCACCGCAAGTAGCTCTTTTTCGGTGGTGGTATAATTCAGTTGTGCATCCGAAAGAGTCTTACTCACGTAGTATATGGCAACGGGTTTCTTTTCAACCCGTTGTCCCAACACGGCCCCCACCGCATAATCACTCGCATCGCACATAATTTAAAAGGAAAAGACCAATTTGGCGATTGCAAGATTGGGGCCTCAACTAACTTTTCTTTTTGACAATTTTCATTAAAATCAAACGGTTGATCTTTTAACAACAAGTTGCACAAAGGCTTTGTTATATCACTAAAACCCTTAATAAACCGTCGATAAAAACCCGCATGACCTAGAAACGACCTAACACCTTTAACACTCGTGGGATACGGCAAAGTAGATATAACTTGCACTTTTGCACGATCAACCTCTATCCCACGGCTCGACACCACGTGTCCCAACACGATTCCCTCTTGAACCATAAAATGGCTCTTTTCCCAACTTAGGACCAAACTAGTTTCAACACATCTTTTTAGTACTTTGTCTAGTTGGTCCAAACAAGCCTCAAATGATGACCCAAAAATCGAGAAATCATCCATGAAGATTTCCAAAGACTTCCCACCATATCTGAAAAGATACTCATCATACACCTTTGGAAGGTGGCAGGGGCGTTACATAATCCAAACGGCATTCGCCTAAATGCGAAGGTGCCGTAGGGACAAGTAAATGTGGTCTTTGATTGATCTTCCGGATGGATGGCAATTTGGTTATAACCAGAATAGCCATCTAAGAAGCAATAAAATTGTTGCCCCGATAATTTCTCAACTATTTGATCAATGAACGGTAAAGGAAAATGATCTTTGGAAGTTGCGGTATTCAACTTCCTATAATCAATACAAATTCGCCACCCGGTTACCGGCCGAGTGGCTACCTCTTCACCTGCGTCATTTTTGACGACTTGTATACCCGCTTTCTTGGGAACTGTCTGTGTTGGGCTCACCCATTGGGTATCCGAGATCGGGTAAATGATACCCGCATCGAGCCATTTTAGCACTTCCTTTTTCACTACCTCCCGCATATTCGGATTTAATCTCCGTTGTGCATCTCGAACGGGAGTTACATTCTCTTCCGTGATGATTTTGTGCATCACCACCGAGGGACTAATACCCTTCAAATCAGCAATGGTCCATCCAATCGCCGCCCGATTAGTGACCAAAACACCCATCAATTTATCCTCTTGCTCCACGGTTAAGTTTGATGCAATGATAACCGGGAGCGTGTTGCCTTCACCAACATAAGCATACTTGAGATGCTTTGGCAACGCCTTCAACTCAACCTCCGGAGGCTCTACTAAAGACGGCTTCAATTTAGTGTCAATGCTCTCCGGTAAACTTTCAACTTGGTGTGTCCATGTCGGTTTTCCTTCTCGAACCGCGAGCACCTCCAAACTCTTCACTTCCTCGTCAATGCTTCTTTCCACCTCTACCTGTGACCTGTCAAACATATAACAATCCTCCATTGTGCTTTCCTCATTCACGACTGTGTCGCAAAGAGGTATACACGTGTCAACAATGTCTGCCATATAACATTCATCATCAACTGGAGGGTTCATAAGTCCGGAAAAAACATGCAACCTCAACCTTCGGTTTCCAAATGTCATGTCAACCGTTCCTGTTCTGCAGTCAATTTGAGCATTTGCAGTTGCTAAGAACGGTCGACCCAAAATCACCGTGGGTTGTTTGGTTGGGTCCTTAGCCACGTAATCAAGTACTAGAAAGTCCACCGGATAGTAAAAATCCTCGATTTTCACTATCACATCCGAAACAACTCCACGGGGTAGTTTGGGTGTCAAATCGGCTAACACCACGGTGGTGTTTGACGATTGAAGTGGACCAAACTCGTATTGGTCATACAAACTACCCGGTAGAATGCTCACGCTAGCACCAAGATCTAGAAGTGCCCGGTTGATTTTAAAATCGCCTACTTGAATTGAAATGATAGGCGCACCCGGATCTTGGAGCTTTGGTGGAAGTGCACCCGAAAGAATCGAACTCACGTTTTCGGTTAAATCTAATTTTTTTGGAAATTTGTGAGTGCGTTTTTGGGTACACAAATCTTTCAAGTACTTAGCATACGACGGTACTTGTTTGATTGCATCCAAAAGAGGTAAATTTATTTTTACTTGTTTAAAAATTTCTAACAACTCTTATTGTTGTGGACCTCTTTTGTTTACAATTTTCTTTATGGGTCCCTTCAATGCTTCGGGATAAGGGGCGGTATTAGCCTCCACACCCTTTTCCTTAGCCTTGGGGACAGGGATGGTCACAACGGGAGTATCATTGTTCTTTTTCAAATCATTTTTATTTTGACCCGTTTGACCATCCTCAGGCTCATCCTCACTAGCATCTTCCACCACCCCTTCAACAAATTGGGGTGATGGTGTTTTGACACCATTATCAACGACTCGACCACTACGTAAAGTAATTTTATTAATTGGTACCTCACGTGTGTTCCTTGAGCTTGACCCTTGATGTTTAGGGTTCACCGCGGTGTCACTTGGGAGCTTTCCCGTGCTTCCTCTCATTTGATCCATTTCCTCCGCGAGTTGGCCCACTTGCTTTGCCAATGCCTCATGTGCTTTATCCCGAATCTCGTTTGTCTTCTTTATCTCCTTGATATCATGGTGAGATTCTTTTATATTGTTTTGAGATTCTTTTTGCATATTCAACAAAGCATCCATTTTGGCACTCAAATCATCGCCACCGGTTTGATTGTTCGACCCGCTTCCATTACCGCCTTGATTGTTGTAATTCCTTTGGTACCCACCTTGATAATTATTGTCCCTACCTTGGTACCCTTGGTTGTAATTTCGTTGATAACCTCCTTGGTTACCACCTTGATGGTTTTGATATGATGACCCGCTTTGACCTCCTTGGTTACCCGATTGAAAATTCGGGTTCATTTGATTTGAAGCATTACCATATCGGAAGTTAGGGTGATTTCTCAAACCCGGATGATAAGTGTTGGAGTTCATGTCATATTGCTTCCTATCTCCATACACTTGGTTGACTTCCTCCGTGTAGTCACTCGGCCCCGTTGGACATTGTTCCGCTCTATGTCCAATATCACCACAATCTTCACATACCTCGAATTGAACCGTATTTACTTCCTTTTTCTTCATTCGAGCCATTTCTCGCTCTAAGGTGGAAATCCGATCTTTAGAGTCAAGATCGGGAAGTGACCGTGAAATGGGATGCTTCTTAGCTCGATCGGCCGATTCTTTCTCTTTCGAACGTTTACTCATCCGTTCCAAGAATTCCCAATCATCATCTTCATGGTTGCTTAGAAGGGTCCCATTGCTCGTTGATTCAAGTCGGTTCCATGTGTTGTCGTCTAGACCTCGTACAAAGCACTTGACCAACTCCCACTTTTCTATTTGATGATGTGGGCACTTTCGCATCAAGTCCCTAAATCTTGTGAAGGCTTCATGCAATGGTTCGCCCGATAATTGGCGAAAAGACCTAATTTCATCACGAGCGTCGTCGGTCTTTGCCATTGAATAATACTCATCTAGAAAAGCTTGTTGCATTTCTCCCCATGTGCGAATGCTATTGGCTGGAAGTGTAAGGAACCATTGCTTCGCTTTGTCTTTCAACGAAAATTGAAACAAACGAAGTTTGACCTCCTCTAGTGCGAAGTTATGCCCCCCGATAGTGCTGCAAATGGAAGAAAATTCTGTCAAATGTGTGTACGGTTCGTCGTTAGACCTTCCATTAAAATGAGGAAGTATGTTGATGTAATGTGGTTTACAATCAAACATCCTCCTCTCACAAACGATTGGTGAGTCGTTCTCGGTGACAACCGGCCTAAAACGATCATTCACTCCCCGTGGAGGTCGTTGACGACGATGAGGACCATTAACTTCTTGATCAACCACTTTTCGGTTGTCCCTTCTATCATTTCTTCTTTCATCCCTTCTATCATCCCTTCCTTGATTCCTACCTTGGTTACCTCTTTGGTTACCACCTCCCACGAAACGAGGAATCCGATTAGGGTTACCATTGTTGTTATTGTTGTTGTTGTAAAACCCATCATCTCGGTTCCGTTGGTTGTTGTTTCGTGGTTGACGGTTGTTTCCGTAACCGTCATTTCTTCTATTCCCATAACCGTAGTCATCATCCCCTACATAATTGGTATTTTGATAGCCAAACTCCTCATCATCATAGCCTCTTGCATTGTAACCATTGCCTTGATTAACATACCCCCAATCTTCGTCATCGTTAGCCCTATCATCATAGTATCCCCGTCATCCGAATTTTCCGTATGAACACTCACATGTTCCGGCGATTGATAACCGGGAACACTATACGGTTCATCATCGGGGATTGCATTCCTCAAGTCATCGATGTTGAAGAATGGGTCTTCATTTGCGGGATTGCCACGATCACGATTTCCCCGACGGTCGGAATTGACATTCCGGCCATCTAGGTTGATGGGTAGAGAGGTTTGTCGATGAAGGTTTTGTTGTTGGGGTGTTCTTTGATTGTGGTTGGGATTTTGGTTTTGGAAAGGTGGTGTGGGTGGTCCGGTATTGTTGTTATTACCACCCGGTCGCTCTGGAGGTATAGGTTGCATATTTGGAGCGGGATTGAAATTGCTTCGGTATTGAAATTGGTTCGGATTTTGATTTTGGTTGAAGTTTTGGTTCGCCATTGAATCGGGTTCAATGGATGGTGTATGTTGTGGTGTGTTGGTGGTTTGATTAGAAGCAAGTGTTGCTTCTAACCGGCTTGCTAGATTTCTCCTTGCGACTCTTTCGATTTCCTGTTCGTAGACTAAAGGTGAAGTCCTCCCGGAGTTTCGCGTATGCATACACTACCTGTAACCTGCACAAGTAACACACCCGCGTAGCAAGGAAAAAGACAAAGTGCAAAAAGAAACTAAACAACTTAAACAGGTAATCACGAAAATTCAAACAATAATCCAAACACAAAGCGCACGCACTCCCCGGCAGCGGCGCCAAAATTTGATCTGAGTGTCGCGCTCCGGTCAAAGATAATATTTATATACCCTAATTACCCTTAACAAATAGCTAGTGGTAGTGAGGGGTCGAACCACGAAGAGTATGTGGTTTGTGTATGGACTCGAATGAATTAGAACAAATGTCACGATTTATGAAGCTTACTAGAATGTTTTTGTCTTTTTGTTTAATTGAGAGATGTGAATTTAGACTAAGTGAATTGATTAAGTTGATTAACAACTAATAATTAACGATTACGAGAAAATTGATTACGAGAACAATAATAAGAAAAAGGAATCACACCCGGTTTCGGTAATTGCTAACCTAGGATTTCTACAAGTTTTAGATTCAACTCAAATGCAGTCGATTAACGGATTTAGTGTACCGTGACTTAGGTGCTAATAACTATCAACGTCTCGAAGAACGGACAAGAATACACTTTTTAATCAACACAAGTAAATCCTAACCACGACAATGCACAATTACATATCACCATTTCGCAAAGTCATAACTTTTAACATCGTTCGACAATTTACGAATTCGTAATACATGTAATACTATTATCAAAGGTTTCAAAAATCAAACACAAATTGTCACTAAGTTGAAACAAGAACAATTCGAAACCCTAGAATTAACAACTACCTACACCGGGGTGAAACCGAGATGATTAGCCGCTCATGGTTGAAGAAGCTTGATCACCGGATGTTTGGAACGTGAATGAAGGCATCTTGAAGCTTGATGGATGAATGAATGGTGAATGATGAAGGTTTGGTGAAGGATGATAGTGGTAGAAGGATTAGGGTTTGTGGAATGATTGATTGTGAAGATGGTAATAATGATTCTTGATGATGTTCAATGATGGTGATGATAGATGTGTAATAGAGATGGAATGGTAGGTGAAAGATAGTTCAATTGTGGCTCCAAGATCAAGTTCAAAACTCCAATTCAAGTGTAACTGTCGAGTTCAATGCCAGCCAGCCAATAAAAGTCGTTTTCAGCACCTTGATGACCAAACTTCACGTTTCAGGAATTGACAAGACGTCGCCGACGGCCCTCAACCCGTCGGCGATGGGTTCTGGTTTTCACTTCTTCAGCCGACGGGTTAAGTGTCTGGTTATGGGAAAACTGGCATACAGGTATTTCTAGTCGCCGACGGCTTGGGACCCGTCGGCGACGGGCTCTCCAGCTCATTTATCTGATTTCTTCGATTCTCACTTCCGGTTGATCCATAACGCGTCCCGGTGCTCCGGTTTTTGACCCGATGACTCGTAAAGCTCCCGAAAAGCCCTTAAACTCCATCAAACCTGCATAAACACAAATCTAATTAAAAGTAGGCCATTCAAGATTAAAACTCATATAAAAACATAAAGTTACACGTTTACGAGCACCGGTTTTCAACCACGTATCACCTACTGATTAAGCCTGGTAACCTAGTTAAATAATGCAAACGAAACTAGGTTAGTAACTTAATACAATATTTACGATAATTTCACGAAATCAAAACCCTCACGACGAATGACAAAGTATAGCCCGAATTCAGGCAGCACTTAAACATCCACCGGATCGGTTTCAATCGATCGGACATTGTATCGTAGCAGTGATCGAGTTATTACCCCGTTATCATAGCAGCGTCTCGACCCTTAAACACACGATTTTAAGCAGAAGTTTACGTTTTTGAAAGAAATTTTCGAACACAGAAGAAAGGCCATGCAACGCTCGTTATATAGCTGATTTTTGAGTTTGTCGCGGCCCGCGAAGGCCTTAAGGCCATTCTACGCGGCCCGCGAGGGCCACCCTAGCTACGGCTAGGGCTGCCGTGTCACCTAATGCTTATCCGGAGAATTGCCTAGCTGTCGCGCCCCGCGTAGAAACCCTTTGAATCTTTCGCGGCCCACGACAGATTCATAAATTTGGATTTTCTTGATTTTTCATAAAAATTAGGGTTTTAGGGGTCCGGGTTTTCACTTACGGAGTGTTTTAGGATATTTTTGTGCAGGTCCTTACATCCTCCCCACCTTATTTAAAATCTCTTCCTCGAGATTTACTGAAACAACTATGGATATTTTCGCTTCATTTCCGATTCTAGCTCCCATGTATACTCAGGTCCCCTTTTTAAATCCCACTTGACTTTGACCAGTACCAATCTCTTGTGTTTGAGGTGCTTGACTTTTCTGTCTTCTATCTGGAGAGTTTTCTCCACAAATTTTAACTTTTCGTTTACCTCTATATCTTGAAGAGGTACTACTACCAGAGATTCATCATATAAACATTTCTTGAGATTAGATACATGAAACACATCATGTACTCTGGCTAGCTTTTCTGGTAGTTGTAATTTATAGGCAACTGGTCCTATTCGTTGGGTAATTGTGAATGGTCCTATATACCTTGGACTTAGCTTTCCTTTCTTACCGAACCGAACTACTCCTTTCCAGGGAGAAACTTTTAATAGTACCTTATCCCCAACTCGAAATTCTAACGGCTTGCGTCGATTGTCTGCATAACTTTTCTGGCGATCTCGAGCCATTTTCAGTCTTTCCTTGATTTGAGTTATCTTGTCGGTGGTTTCCTGTACAATCTCAGGACCTGATAATTGACTTTCTCCTATTTCTGCCCAGCATACTGGAGTTCGGCACTTTCGTCCATACAATGCTTCGAACGGGGCAGCATTGATGCTTGTGTGATAACTATTATTATAGGAGAATTCAATTAAGGGTAGGTGGTCATCCCAGTTTCCACCATAATCTATTACACATACCCTGAGCATGTCTTCCAGGGTTTGGATCGTTCTTTCACTTTGTCCATCAGTTTGGGGATGGTATGCAGTGCTTAAATTTAGTCGGGTTCCCATTGCTCCTTGGAAGCTTGTCCAGAAATGCGAAGTGAAACGACTATCCCTATCTGACACAATGGAGAGTGGGACTCCATGTAAGGATACTACTTCATCTACGTATAACTTAGCTAATCTTTCCATTCTAAAGGTTTCCTTCATTGGTAGGAAATGAGATGATTTAGTTAATCGATCTACAATCACCCAGATTGCATCGTTACATTTCCTGGTTTTGGGCAACTTAGTAACAAAATCCATTGTTATTAGTTCCCATTTCCATACAGGCATTTCTAATTGTTGAAGTAAACCTGCAGGTTTCTGGTGTTCTGCCTTAACTTGTGAACAAGTTAGGCACTTAGAAACGTATCTGGCTATGTCCTTTTTCATCCCTATCCACAAAAAAATATTTCTTAAATCCTGATACATTTTGTTATTACCAGGATGCATCGTATACCTAGATTTATGGGCTTCCTCTAAGATCTTATCTCTTAGATCTCCTTGCTTAGGTACCCAAATTCTTTTCTTATGAAATCTCCAAATTCCATCAGTTCCTTGTTCTAATTCTTTTATTCTTCCTTTCATTCCTTCAACATCATCCTTAATTGCTGTCTCCTGAACGTTCTTCAGTTGTTCCATTAAATCTAACTGTAGATTCAATCTAAGAGCACAAACTCGCCTTTGCTTTTCATGGTACTTTCGACTTAGGGCATCTGCTACTACATTTGCCTTTCCTTCGTGATATTGAATATCACAGTCGTAGTCACTCAGAATTTCCATCCATCTTCTTTGCCTCATGTTTAATTCTTTTTGCCCAAATATGTACCTTAAACTTTTATGATCTGTATAGACAGTAAACTTACTTCCGTACAGATAATGTCTCCAAATTTTAAGGGCAAAAAATATTGCTCCCAATTCTAAGTCACGAGTCGTATAATTTTCCTCATGCTTTTTCAATTGTCTTGATGCATACGCAATTAACTTTTTGCGTTGCATTAGTACACAACCTAATCCTAGCTTGGAAGCATCACAGTAGACTTCAAAATCTTCTGTTCCTTTTGGTAAGGCAAGAATTGGGGCATTTGTTAACCTTTGCTTTAAAATCCTAAAGGCCTCTTCTTGCTTGAGTCCCCATTCAAACTTAACAGTTTTACAGGTTAGCTTAGTTAATGGAACAGCTATCTTAGAAAAGTCTTTGATGAAGCGCCTATAATAACCTGCTAACCCTAGAAAACTTCTAACTTCGTTGGCTGATTGCGGGACCTTCCAGTTCATGATTGCTTCTATCTTGGAGGGATCTACGTGAATGCCTTCGTGATTCACCATGTGTCCTAAAAATTGTACCCCTTGTAGCCAAAATTCACACTTCGAAAATTTGGCATACAACTTTTCCTTTCTTAACAAAGTTAAGAATGCATGTAGGTGCTCACAATGCTCGTCCTGGCTTTTGGAATAAATAAGTATATCGTCGATGAAAACAATTACAAATTTATCCAGATACGGTTTACAGATCCGATTCATCATGTCCATGAATGCTGCAGGGGCATTCGTTAATCCAAAGGGCATGACTGTAAACTCGTGGTGACCATATCTAGTCCTGAAAGCAGTTTTAGGTATGTCTTCTTCCTGTACCTTTAGCCGATGGTATCCGGAGCGCATGTCTATCTTAGAGAAATACCTAGCTCCTTGAAGTTGATCAAAAAGATCATCAATCCTTGGTAATGGGTATCGATTCTTAATTGTAACTTTATTTAATTCCCTATAATCGATACACATTCGCATCAAACCATCCTTCTTTTTCACAAACAACACAGGTGCTCCCCAGGGGGATGAACTGGGTTGTATAAATCCTTTGCCTAACAATTCATCCAACTGCCTTTTTCAGTTCTAACATTTCGGTGGGTGCTAACCGATAAGGTGCCTTAGCTATTGGTGTAGTTCCAGGGATTAGATGAATTCTAAATTCTACTTCCCTATCTGGTGGTGTAGGATCGTTGTTGGACCCAAACGAGTCAATCAGAAGAGCGTATAATCCGATTCAAAGGCGGAATCAGTGAAACGGACGTGGAAACAGCTTGATACTATTAAATCTGTCACTTTGATTGATTATAACACTAATTACAACCTGAACAGATTTCGGCAGCACTTCGTTACAAATCCTGAAGTGTCCCAAATGAATCCACAAGTGTCCTATTTATAGTTGAATAGGTTTCGCTTGAGGGTGACCAGGCATGTTCAAGCGAAACTCAGATCTTGTAGGTTTCGCTTGAATGTGACCAAGACTGTTTCAAGCGAACTCAGTTAATGTGGTTTCGCTTGAAATGGTCTCTGGTACTTTCAAGCGAACTCACTTCCTTAAACATTCTAATCTCAGTTTCTAGCACATCGAGCACTGTTTATCCTATTCCATGATACAAGACGAAGTCAATAGACGTATTGCACTAACAGACTCCCCCTCGGATATTGACGAATTCTTCAGTGTCTAGTCTTCAGTATGACACATCTTCAGTCTTGATCATTCTGCCTTCTCATCCAAATTGTAACATTATAAGCCTCTATCAATCATTCTCTTCTTCCATCAGCTTCAGGCTCCCCCTTTCGTTAAGCTTTTGTGCTTTGGGATCGACACTTAGCTTTCCATCTACAAGCTCTTCCATGCTTCAAGCTTGTCTTCAGACTCCCCCTTAGACTCTGCTCTCGGGATCATAATCTGGACTATCTGCAATCACTCAAACATCTATAAATACAATGCTTTCAAATTCTCTAATTCACTCTCCTTATCAACAAACTAAATGATTTAGCAGCATTAAAGAATCCAACTCCCTCACAGTTAATCATCCAAGTCCAAACTAATGACCTTGGAGATATCACAAACTGTTTTTGAAATTTTTTTTAATTCAAGTTTCAAATTAATGAACTTGTTTTTATTTTCAGAAACACAATCAGCTTACTTAGATTTTGAAACTTAGCATCTCAGACATCGGTTGTCGAAAATAAAGCAGAATCAAAAATCTTTTTGTATTTTTCTGAAAATATAAAGCAGTAAAGAAATATGTACAAACATATTTACAGACCATATTTTTGTTTGAGTTTGCATCAGAAGATCATATCAGTTTCTGACAAGTCACAAGTACCGTTGAGCTTAGTTACACATTAAGAATTAAACAATTCACTTAGATTGTCGATATACTTGTCCACTTAAATTTTCATACAAAGTTCAACTAATTCAGGATACGAATTAAGTGTTTTAAGAACTTAAACTCATTCATGTGTCCCACCTCTTGAATATACTCCCGTATCCAGATCCCAATATTCAGTCTTACAGGTGAGTATACCTAGATGATATCTGTAAGGGGTTAGATGCGAGGGTCGTGAGAGCTCAGGTCGATACTTCCGTATACGCAGAGAGATGACGGCTCGACCTTTCGGTGTGTCCCCTTTAGAGGATCATTTGTATTACAACAGCAATGACTATCAATTTGCTGAGGGTGATGCTATGTTTCAAGCATTGCGAAAAGTATTTTTCGAGGACTAGGCCATTGCTTCCGCAAAATCAGAAGTCCCGGAATAATACCCCAGATATCACTGAGTATAAAGACCTAGTATCTCAGAAAGGGGGACCTTTCACACGAGATTTCAGGGGTTACCTATATATCCAAGTAGTGTTCCCCACGAAATAAGTAAGTTTGAATTTAGGTTTATATCCCGAAAAAGTTTACTAAATGTATAAAAATCTACCGACACATCCACGGTGAGATCGTTTAACACATTTAAACTTTCCAATTCTTTAGCATACTGTAACTGTCTACTGATGTACTATCATTTACTCTTTTTACGCAAAAACTCAATTTTTGAATTTTATCATGTTTTAGACTTTTTCAAATTTTCAAATATTTTTGTATTTTCTGACAAAATTTTCTCCCCCTAAAATGCAAAATCATTTAAAGAAAATTTGACAACCAATACTGATAGCTTTGTCTCGCCATCCATTTTCTGCTTCTCATGCACTGATTTGCAGAAAATAACATACCCCCATGATTTACAACACATTGATATTTACAGTTTGAAAACCGTTTTTCAATCTTGTGAAATTAATCATGTTTGTTCAGCCGTGAGGGTTTCGGCGTATTCAATCAACACATATTTTTGTATTTTTGAATATTTTTGACAAAAACAAACATATTTTTGGTTTTACAAAATTTTCAATTTTTAGGATTTTGAAAATATTGTTTATTTATGTACATAATGAAAATAAACTTCCTGTTTCAACCAACACAGAATCCAGCAGCCTCCTCTCCTCGTTGTGCCAGGCTGCTCCAACTTCCATTCTCAAAATCTTTGAATTTGTTGAGCACCTACAGATTCAGACCACTTGATTACTTGAACAATTTAGCCCAGGTCTGTTGAACCTTAGGCATTTCAACATAATAATTTTCATTCAATGCTGGAAACTCTTTGTCATCTTTCACAAAAATCTTTTCAACTTTTTCATCTTTTTCAAGAATCACCTGTTTCTTAACACTCCAAGTTTGACCTTTCGGAGTACCACGTTTGTAAAAATGTGAATCTTTTTGAACACTTTGTTTTTGAACAACTTTTGGTTTCCAAAACTCTTGTGGTTTTGTCATATCAACAGTTGTTTTCCAACTTTGAGTTGTTCTAACTCTAGGTGTGTGAGAATTCCAGGTCTGTCTAGAATCGAACCTGTTCGGATTTGATTTCCAATTTTGATTCGAAGCAAACTTGTTTGTGTTGTACCTCCAAGTTTGTTTTGAATCAAATCTGGTTGACCTTTGTCTCACATTCTCAGATTTTTGTTTCTCAGCATCAATTTTCTTTTTGTCAACATCCACAGGTTTCAGATTTGGACACTTTCGTGCAAGATGTCCTATTTGATCACATTTGAAACATGTTCTCATGGACACATCTTTGACCTGTGGTTGTTGCTTTTTCTTATGAGCTAGAAACTCTTCAATAGACTGTTGTCCAATTTTAAGTTTTTCCTCTTCTTCAAAACTTTTTCCTTGAACAAAATTCATTTTTGTCTGAAAATTCGGAGTTTCATTTCTTTTCCAACTTTGTTTCTTCTTATAACCCAACCCAGCCTTCATGTTTTTCTTTTTGTAATCAGGTTTGTTATACGAACCTCTATGACTCTTACCAGCAAACTTTGAAATCTCAGACTTCTCAATCTCAACCATTTTGAAAACTTTATCAACCTTTTCTGAAATCACATTCTGAATCGGGAATACAACATCTAAGAATAATTTGTCCGATCCAATCATGGTATAAACCAATCCTTTTGAATCATCATTCAAATTTTCTCGGATTTTGTGTTTTTCAGATAACTATCATGAAGATTTCCTTCATCTTCATCCTGTGATTCAGATTTACTTGTATCAATCGATTCTTCTTTCAACACACTTTCAACAACTTTACCTACCACCTCTGAATCATGAGAATCATCAGATTTGGAATAGGTTATGTCAATGTTGTCTGGCAATTGATCTACCATGTTGAAAGCTTTTTCGACCTTTTCCTCCTCATAAAATGCAAATTTTCCCGGTGGTGGAACTTGATGAAACTCTGAGCCAATGCCTTTCTTGTTTTGCTCAGACTCACCATCTCCCGGTTTTATATTGAAAATACGTTCAAGCACATATGACGAGTGACGACACGTGATAACTTTTCAACTTGTTGTTATCCTGTTCTAAATCAGCAATCTGTCGCTTTAGCTTAGCAACATCCTCAATATAAGAATTAACAACATCTTGTTTTATAGAATACATTCGTTTAAGCTCTTTAGTTGTTTCAGAAAGATAATTAATTCTTGATTGAGCATATTTCATTTCATCTTTCACTTTTTCATATGACTCTTTCGTAATATGATATGCTAATTTCATTGAGACATATTCTTTCTTCATTTCTTGACAAGCAATTTCTTTTTGTGAACATTCTTTTGTCATTTTAGAAACATTTTCTTTCAAAACTTCATTTTCTGTTTCTAACTTTTTACATTTTTCTGAAAGTTTTTCATCATTTTCTTTTAAAACTTTTTCTTTTTCTAGCATTTCTTTGCATTTTTCTTTAAAAATATTTTCAATTTTAGAAAATTCAAGATCTCTTGTTCTGAATTGCTTATCTTTTTCAGTACAAGCTCTGCACGGTTCCATGCATTTCTTGCACTGATCAATCGTTTTTAAGATTTTAGAATCAGAATGTACCTCAGTGATTGGCACTTCGGTGTTTGATGCAGTTGCCTCAGTTTGCTTTTGATTAGCATCATCTTGCTTTTCTTCAACACCGACTTCATCACCAACATTATCAGCTTCCAAATTCTCATTCTTTACTTCTTCTTCTGCTTTCTTCACCTCTTTTCCAATTTGCTGTTCTTCAGTAACAGCTTTCTCAACCTCTTCATTCACAACAACTTCTTCACTTTTGATTTCCTTCACAACCTCAACTTCAACAGCTTCTGCTTTAACCTCTTCAGCAAATTTCTTCAGATTGTCCACCATTTCTTCAACACTCTTCTTCATTCTCTCTTCATCCCTTTTTCTTAGACAAGATGTCATAGCATATCTGATCTCCTTTTCATGCCTTTTAGCATATGTGTCATCTTTCAACACATTTCTATAGTATTCAGCTCTCACAGGAATTATGAGAAGAACATCATCAAAGATTATATCTTTCTTTGGAACAACTGGTTCTCCTTCTCTGTTGAAGTAACACTCTCTCTTTTTATCCCATCTTCTGTTGCTCACTGCACTCTCATACTCTTCTTGCATTTCATCCATTCTGTTTAACACAATGTTTCTTTCTCTGTAGGTCTTTTCTTCCAGAATCTCTTCTCTGGTTTTCTCCTTCATTTTAGCTTTATCTTTATTTTCATTGTTCTCTTCACGGATTTCAGCAACAAAAACAAACTTTCTTTCCTCTGTTATAGTTTTCCCATGAGCTGTTTTTCGAACATTCTCCAAACGATCTTCTTCTGGACATATCTCGGACCAATCAAAACCTTCATCATCTTGAATTACAAAACAAGCTCTCGATTTAGGTTTATCTTCAATCATCTTAGGCTCTTCTCTGCTTCGATGGTAGATTGCCTTTCGGTAGTAATCATCATTGAACGGATGTTCATTTCCACCAACTGCAGAATTAGTGCATTCTCTCTTGAAATGACCTTTCTGCTTACATTTGAAGCAAGTCACTTTGGATTTGTCGAATCCAAGCTTTGTTGATGCACCTCCAAGAGATTGTTTCCCAGTAATCTCCATATACCTCTGCGCTCTTCGAATGCAACTAGCTAAGCACCAACGAATGTCAATGAGATCCATCTCTTCCGGATCAATCTGGTCGTAGTCTTCTTTGGTTAACTCTGAGTTTCCAATTTTACCAGCTACAAGACCTTCATACGACTCCAGAACAGATGCAAGGAAACTCATTTGCTGCTTAGCTGCATTAATGCTCATTGCCGGAGAATTTTTCAACTTAAGAGCAATGTTGCATAGAATCTCCTCAGCTTCATCAGAATTTGATTTTGAAGATGAATGATATCCAGAATGATGACTTGTTGAAGTTGTTTGAGGTTCTTTTATCTTTTCACCACTGAATGCTGTCTTTGGTGAACCAACACCTTTCTCCAAAGGTACACTGCCTTTGTAATACAATCCAACATTCTGTTGATGTGAAGAACCAGTCATTTTGCTTTGCTTTTGTAGTTCCAGATCATGACTCTCTATCTTTTCAAACAACGCATCAAGAGAAATTGTATCATATAAAGCATCATTTTTCAAAATAAACACAAACGTTTGCCACTGATCAGCTCGTGGTAACGCTTCAATCACTTTATCTATAAGTTCCTCTCTTGTTTTCACTATCTCAGATCTCTCAAGTTCAATTTTAAGACGACAAAATCTCTCAATCATTTGTCTCACTGTCTCTCCTTTTAGACTATCAAACAGATCAAATTCTTTTTTAAGTAAAGCAATTTTGTTCTTTTTTATCTGTTTACCCCCCCAGCTTTAACACGTAAAGCTTCCCAAACTGATTTAGATGACCCATCATGATTCAGCAACGCAAAAATATCATTTCTGATTGCAGACTGGATTAAAGCAATCATTCTTTGTTCGGCAACAAACTCAGATTTATCTTCTCTTGATAACTTCTTGAATGAAAGTTCTTCGCCTTTATCATCTTTTGGTCGTTCGTATCCAAACTCTAAGCAAAACCAGCTTTCGTTAGCATACGCTTTCGCCCAATTGAGAAAACGTTCTTTCCACCATGTATAATCTTCAATGCTTTCCAGAGTTGGTGGCTTTGAGTGTGTTCCATAGAAATTATCATGCTTGATGTTCTCATTGATAGCTTTTGTGATGGTTTTTGGTGTAACATTTGCAATCTCGGACGATTCGGATGTGAATGCATTGAAAAATGTGTTGTAGAATTCTTCAGCCATGATGTAAACCTGAACAGATTAAACACACACAATCAGAATCAATAATATTAAATATTCCAACACTGACTGACACTTGGTTGGTGTGAAATGATCTTGACTCGGAATTTTCACTTTCAAGCGTACTGAGACTTCAAGCGAAACAACAAGTTGAAGCAAAAACCCAAATTGATACTGAAAATCAGCTTTCAAGCGAAAGGCAAAACTGACACTTCAAACTGGATAGCACTTCAAGCGAAACCTGATTAACTTTCAAGCGAAACACTGATTCAAGCAAAACCTGAAGAATTTTCAAGCGAAACAGCAATCTGAAACGAAACCAGCAAAGTTTTCCAAGCGAAGGTCAATTTGAAGCGAAACCTACAAGGTTTTCCAAGCGAATCCCATGTGTTCGTTCAAGCGAAAGGTAATTTTTAGTCCAATTTTGTCATTTTTACTTTGAATTTTGCAGTGAAACTTTCTAGGGTTTGTCAATATGTAGTTTTACACAATCTGTGAAAATTTGATCCAATTTTGACCGTTAAAACTTGTTCAGACTGAAAAAGAAGGTGTAGAAGTCAGAAAATAGATGATATCAAGCTAAACTCTTCTTCCTGAGCTTTGATACCACTTGTAGGATCGTTGTTGGACCCAAACGAGTCAATCAGAAGAGCGTATAATCCGATTCAAAGGCGGAATCAGTGAAACGGACGTGGAAACAGCTTGATACTATTAAATCTGTCACTTTGATTGATTATAACACTAATTACAACCTGAACAGATTTCGGCAGCACTTCGTTACAAATCCTGAAGTGTCCCAAATGAATCCACAAGTGTCCTATTTATAGTTGAATAGGTTTCGCTTGAGGGTAACCAGGCATGTTCAAGCGAAACTCAGATCTTGTAGGTTTCGCTTGAATGTGACCAAGACTGTTTCAAGCGAACTCAGTTAATGTGGTTTCGCTTGAAATGGTCTCTGGTACTTTCAAGCGAACTCACTTCCTTAAACATTCTAATCTCAGTTTCTAGCACCTCGAGCACTGTTTATCCTATTACATGATACAAGACGAAGTCAATAGACGTATTGCACTAACAGGTGGTAATCCAGGTAACTCTTCTGGAAATACATTAGGGTATTCTGATACTACCGGAATTTCCTTAAGTTCCTTACTTTTAGTGTTAATGATAAACTAAATCATATACACTATTCCTTGTTTTCGTTCATAACTAGCAACTTTCATTACTGAAATGAACTTTATTGGTTTACGCGGCTTATATCCTGAAATCAGAATTACTTCCCCTGCTGGCGTAAATATTTCTATGGAATTCTTATCACAGAGGATTCGAGCATGGTTGGCAACTAACCAATCCATTCCAAACACGACATCGAATCCAGCTAAATTCATAGGTAATAGGTTTGCAGAAAATTTATGTTCTGAAAGTTCTATCTTTCCTTCTTGAAGAACCTTATCTATATTAACTAAGTTTCCTTCTGCTGTTTCTACGGTGAAAACTTGCCTAAGTTTGGTTAAAGGTAGGTTAAGGGCTTGGCAAAATGAAGTATTTATAAAACTTTGGTTTGCACCAGAGTCAAATAATACTTTTGCGTATACGTCATGTACAAGAAACGTACCACCTATCACATCGGGAATCATATCCGCTTCTTGCGTTGTCAGCTGGAAGGCTCTTGCATTCTTCTTATTAGTTCCTTCGCCTGGTTTGGCCTTGTTGTCAACTGGTTTAACCAATTTTGGGCAATCGGGCTTGAAGTGTCCTGTTTCGCCGCAGTTGTAGCAGATTACGGATTTCTTCCTGCATTCCTCCTCTCGGTGTCCTGGTCTTTTGCAGAAATTGCAATTTTCCTTACATTTTCCAAAATGTTTATTTTTACAATATCCGCAAAACGGCGGTATGGAAGACTGCCCGGTTCCCTTTTTCTTGAAATTACTACTATTATTACCCCCACGGAACCCTTGGGTAATCTTTTGGGCCAATTCCTTTTTCCTATTTTCTTTTCTCGTGCGCACCAGTCCGTCAGTTAGGGTGTATATCACGAATCTCGCTAATTATCCCCCCAAATGTAGCGAGAAATAAGCACCGGTTCTGGCGACGCCAGAGTTGGTACAATTCTAGCATATTCAAAAAATTTCGAAGTATACCCCCGACAATCAACGTCTACCATCCGGTGGTTTAGGAACTTATTCGTCATTTGTTCCTTTTCATAGGAGGGACAAAACTTTCTTTCCATCAATTCTTTAAATTCTTCCCAATTCATGGCATAAGCCACGTCACTTCCCTTAGCTTGTAGCACCGTGTTCCACTATTCTAACACCTCTTTCTTGAAAAGGTGGGATGCATACATAACCCTATCTTCCTCAGCGCATTTACTTATTTTAATTACTACTTTGGTCTTTTCTAACCAACGCAGTGCGGCAGTCGCCCCTTCATTGCCTGCAAATTCGACTGGCTTACAGGCAAGAAATTTTTTGTATGTGCAACCCATCGTTGCCACTTTCATTTTCTTTTGTAATAGGGCTTGAACCACATTATTATTGTCACCACCCCCGTTTACACTGTTACTGAAATTATCGTCACGGGTGCGTTTGCTATGGTTGGCTTGTGAAGGTTCAACATGATTCTTAACAGCAGCGACAATTGTGGGGATAGCATTAGCTATACCCTGAGCAACGATATTTTCTATATCTTGTCTATTGAGAAAATGGTCTTCATTATTAGGTTCAGATTGGTTAACTTCATTTGCCGGTTGATTTATTGCATTTTCCATCTGAATAGTTAACAATACATACAAATTATTGTCACAAAATGGATAGCAAATAAGGCAATCACAACACAATTAAATCACACATATAGCCAAAATCATCGACATTGCAACATTTATATATTTTTATATATATAATATTATGCATCAATACACATCATCTATTTTACAAAAGTTTTATTTTAGTTATTATTATACAATATTATATTATTTTATAGGTTATATTATATAATATTTCACATATTATTATTATACAAAACATGCAACTTGGTTAACTGGTTCTTCAGAAACGACGCTCCCTCTCGTCGTACTTCCACGTGATGTTTTCCCCCACTTCTAGAATCCGATTTCCTGCATCCACCAGTTCCTCGCCGTAACGACGTAATTCGGCAACGTTCTCCGGGTTCATGGGTGGAAATGGGGCAGGTTCAGGGTCAAACTGGGGAAAGTAAACATTGGGATTATTCATGAAGTTCTGAAAGTGCCAGTCACTTGTCCACCATTCTTCCAACTGCCCTGTAAAAGGTTGAGGATTGACAATAGGGTCCGGAATAGCAGGTTCCAAATTGATAGGAAGTTCTGATTGAGCAGGGAAATTGAAAAGGGTTTCGTCAGCATGTCCGATGAGGTCACAATTTGCCAGTTTTCTATCGAGTTCCTCCCAAGGTGGCAACTCCTGGGCCTGGCCAGATGTTTCCCCTACTTCTTTTCCCTTTCCTTTTTCTTTTGGATCCTCGGTCTTTTTCACCTTTTGGGCAGCGGGCTTCTTCTTCCGTCCTCGTTTCTAGTCTAGAAGCCTTCTTCTCTTTTTGGGTTTTGGTTTCTCCTGGGGCTGGGCCTAAAAGACTAATGGCTCCTCGGTGTCAGCCTGATAACCGGACTGGGTTCCGGAAATCTCCATATCAGAAGTATGGATAGTGAAACTTCGGAGGGCTTCTGATAGTTCATTCATGCTGTTAGGCACACATGAAGAAACACAAAAAAATTCAAGTTAAAATTTTATTTATCAAAATTTAATTTTCACAGAATCACAAAATGGCAAATTTGAAGCTTAAGTATTTCTCAAATACTTAAGTGGCTTAAACCAGTGGCTCTGATACCACCTTTTTCTGTCACGGTCCCCGACCCAGTCTTCTGGTTCGAATGCCGCGGGACAGAAACCCGTGGTATTGGTATTTAATTTGGCAGCGGAAATTTTAACACGGTCATTTAAACTGAAAATACCCGATTATTTTATTTCAAGTTTCGGGACAAACCCCGTAATTTACAATAAAGGAATTTCACTGGGAAATCCTCTGATTACAAAAACATGTTTATTTATTTACTGAGCCACTTTATTCAAGCTGATAGTGCTACGCGGCACTTTTCCTTGTTCACACTAAATCACCTGAAACATGTTTAAAAAGATTTTTATCAGCGGGGAAATACTGGCGAGTCATTCAATTTGCACAAAATGACACATTGTTACAATTTACAGCATTAAGAGTTTTCACATTTGCCCCTATCTTATAATTAGATGATTCAGTTGTCACTCAACCGAATCTATGACTGTGGTCATACCACTATTGGGTCCTGTCACCCAATAGTGACGTATATCACTAATTAGGCTCGCCCACCTAAAGTGATAGAAACAACAGTAATGTGCACAATACCCCACTTACTGCCAGTAACTTAAGATTAGCAAAGACTTAATCACTGCAAAGTATATCTGGAAAATATTTTGGGTTTGCAAAGTAATTTGATAAAAAGAGAATGACTCACATTGCAAGTTTAGACGGACAGAGTTTGCCTACTGATTAAGCCTGGTAACCTAGTTAAATAATGCAAACGAAACTAGGTTAGTAACTTAATACAACATTTATGATAATTTCACAAAATCAAAACCCTCACGACGAATGACAAAGTATAGCCCGAATTCAGGCAGCACTTAAATATCCATCGGATCGTTTTCAATCGAACGGACATTGTATCGTAGCAGTGATCGAGTTATTATCCCCTTATCGTAGCAGCGTCTCGACCCTTAAACACACGATTTTAAGCAGAAGTTTACGTTTTTGAAAGAAATTTTCGAACACAGAAGAAAGGCCATGCAACGCTCGTTATATAGCTGATTTTTGAGTTTGTCACGACCCGCGAAGGCCTTAAGGCCATTCTACGCGGCCCGCGAGGGCCACTCTAGCTACGGCTAGGGCTGCCGTGTCACCCCTAGGCCTGCCACGTGTGCGACACGTGGCCCTAAAGCTTATCCTGAGAATTGCCTAGCTGTCGCGCCTCGCGTAGACACCCTTTGAATCTTTCGCGACCCGCGACAGATTAATAAATTTGGATTTTCTTGATTTTTCATAAAAATTAGGGTTTCAGGGGTTCGGGTTTTCACTTACGGAGTGTTTTAGGATATTTTCGTGCAGGTCCTTACATCTGTCAAGCATAAGCATACCTTCAATGGCTTCTTCAAGTTCTTGTGCTCACAACAATAGCTACATGTATGATGTGTTCCTGAGCTTTAGTGGTGAAAACACCCGTAAAATTGATCATCTTTATGCTGCTCTTGATCAACATAGTATTCGCACGTTCAAGGATGACGAGAAAGGAAAAAAAGATCAATGATGAGCTCTTACAGTCTATTGAAGACTCGAGTTGCTACATTTTTGTTTTCTCCAAACGCTATGCATCTTCATCATGGTGCTTAAACGTGCTTCTGGAGTGTCATAACAAGGGCGAGCAGTTTGCTTTCCCTGTGTTCTACGATGTGGATTCCTCTGAAGTCCGAAAACAAACTGGATCAGTTGGAGCCGTACATACAAACAAGAATGAATAAGGTTGGAAAATGGAGAGAGGCTCTTAAAGGATGTGAGGAAGATTTCATTATCTCTCTACTATAACATCTAATGTCTAAGGTAACACTTGTATTATAATAGGTATGTATTATGCCTTGCAAAATAAACCACTCGGGTCTGGTTGGATATTGGGTGCTAACGCATTTAAGTGAAAACTAGTTCGAGTCAGAACATGACTAATTAAAAGTAATACTTTGAAGGAGTTGTATTTGTTTATACAATTTGTGTTATAGACATGAAAAGTAATTGTTCATGTGGGTTTTTGGGCAAGCTAATTGAATCCTCTGCACGCATGAAGCTAAAGTCATAAAACTAATTGTTGAGCGGGTTTCACTCTAGTTTTGATACATATATATGAACATTGATGAGAATTTAGTAGGCATGGAACAATGAATGCATGATCTCGATCCGTGTTTAGAGATCGGTACAAACACTGTGTCAAAAATGGGTTTTGGTCACATGAGAAAACTATGACCATATGCCTTTGGCGCTCAAAGGTCGAGTCATCGTAGGTATGATACACCCACATTAGACTTTTATTGCTCGTAACACCTTTAAACTGTGGCTAAAGGGTGCCATTTTTTTTTGCTGGAATCAAGCATTTTGTCCATTAAGTCTGTCTAAAGGGTAACAACGGTCACATTTATTTACACAAAGTGTGGTGGTTAATATTATGTAGTCACTTATAAGTTTATTTTAGCCACATAAAAGAAAAAAAAAGTATGACAGAAAGGGTTGTCGTAATTTAGCATTCCATCCATTAAGTGTGGTTAACGGGTAGCAAAGACCACATGAATTCATTTTAAGTGTGACTGCTTCTATTATATTGTCACATGAATGCACTGTTAGTGTTACAAAAACTGTTCCTAGACACATAAGACTATTTTTTGTATTAATAAGTGTGGCTATTGTCTATCTTTTTGTCACACACACACACACACACACACACACACATATATATATATATATATATATATATTTCCCACGACATTTTCTATCTTTCCTCCACACAATATAAAACTAAGTCACGATAGTGTGTCTATTGTGTAACTTTTGGTCACACTTATTTTAGTTTACATATGACGTTTCACTACAAGAAATTGAGGTGTTTACCAACACATAATTTACCTACACATGTAAATGTGTGGGTATTTACCTACACATGTTTGTATATGTGTAGGTAATAGTTGATGATATATTTTCATAATGATTAACACTTAATATGTGTTGGTAATACATATTAGCCACACTTGGTATTGGTGGGAAAATTCCCCCCCTCCCCCCCCCCCCCCCCCCCCCAAAAAAAATTGCCTACACATGTAACAAATTTTCGTCATGTGTAGCTAAATTATCTACACATTTGTAAAAAACTAATGTATATGTAGGTAAATGATTATGTTTACCAACACATAATAATTTAAAAAAAAATATGTAGATAAACTAAGTTAATTTATACTTATTTTTTTTGAAAATGATGTGGCAAATTAAATACCTATACATGATTAAAAGTGTACAATATGTGTAGATATCACATACCTATAAAGTAAGTAAATATATATTTTTTAGATGATGTGACAAAACAAATATCTACACATATTAAAAAATGTACAATACGTATAGATATTGAGTACATATAAAATAAATAATTATTTTTTTTAAGATAACGTGGCAAAAAAATACCTACACATATTTAGAAACTAGGTTTTTACCCGGGATTGCTTCCCGGGCTCTGGAAACTTAGTTATATTAATTACTATTTGTTATTAATACGACCACATTACATCAACCATCTCATTCGATTCAACAACAATGTCGTCAAATCACCGGATTAGATCATGAACCCATATTAGAGGTTGTTAGGATCCGAGTTTCTTTTTTATTGTGTTTTTGTTTAAGAATTAAGAAGATGAACAAGTAATGCAGTGGAATTAAAATGGAAATAAACTTTGCACAGAATCTCTTTGTACATGTACCTTTCTCCTTTATACGTTTTGTAAGCCATGTTGTTATCAAGATAATCTTTTCTCAAGGTTTCATCTGCTCTTTCTGATAGTTGCTGACAAAGATTTTTTACAAACTGCTCCAATGTTCTGACCTGAGTTAGCAGGTATTGATAGTATCTTTGTATTTATTTATCAAATTTACCATGTGAATTCCTTTTAGAGATATCATCTGCTTGTTGAGCTTTTAACCTCATATATTCTTCAATGTTGTTTGGCCTAGGATATCATTCAAGAGATGGCAAACTCCTTTTAGCAGGGTCATCTTCAGTGTAGAAGGATTTGATCTCCTCTCTAACTGCTATAAGCTCTAAAGGGTACTGAGCACCTACAGGAGTGATGGCAATGTTTGGTTTTTGAACTTGAGCTGAAGAAAGAGGAACAGGATTTGGAATAGGTACAAGTGGCAGTGATTGTGTGGTTGTTTGTGGTGGTGAAGTGTCATCATCTAGGACAACATTGGTTACCCTTCTCCTTTTGGGTTTAGGAGAGGTTGGTGGTGTTTTGATGGATTGAGTGGTAGGGATTTGAGTGGAAGGTTGCTGACTAACAATTGTTGGAACAACTGGTGTTTCAACCACTGTTGTCATTACAACAGATGATGTGTCATCTGAAGTCTTCTGCTTTTTAGCAGGAGATGATGATGGTGATGAAGTTGTTTTTGGTGGTGAGGTGATTTTTGGTGGTGATGATGTTTTTGGTGAGGCAGTGGTTGAAGTGGGAGCAGTAGTTGTTGGAACAACTGGTGTTTCAACCACTGTTGTCATTACAACAAATGATGTGTCATCTGAAGTCTTCTGCTTTTTAGCAGGAGATGATGGTGGTGATGAAGTTGTTTTTGGTGGTGAGGTGATTTTTGGTGGTGATGATGTTTTTGGTAAGGCAGTGGTTGAAGTGGGAGCAGTAGTTGTAATGTGTGTTGAAGTGGTGGCAGTTGTTTGGGTAACAGCTGTTGAAACCATTGAAGTACCAACAGTTGTTGATACAACATGAGTTTTAACATCTGTTGGTTTGGGAGATTGATGTCTAGTGGGATGCTTTCTTTTGACCTTAGGATTTTCTTCATCCTTTGGTTCTGAAATACCCTGCTCATTCATTTCCATAAAAACCCTCTTCTCCTGTTCAAACCTTGCTTTATCCATTGCCTCCATATCCCTTTTTACCCTTGCTTTTGCATCAGCAATGGCATTTGTGGTTACATCAATCTTTTTGGAACCATCTGGCAAAGGGATGTCTGCAAGCATACTTGATTTGTTTGGTGCAATGTACAATCCATCTTCTTATCCCTTCTTTGTCAACTGCTTCATTTTCTCCCCCTTTTTGGCATCAGCTGGTGGTGGGTTGTCCACAAAGATGATAGAGGGAGGAGCAGTGCCAGTGGAGTTTAGTAAATGGGCCTTGATTGCCTTGATATCTGCATGGGTGTCTTTAAATCTTGCTTCCATGAGATTTCTGATCTTTTGAAATTGTATCTCATGTTGCTGATCAGCTAATTCTCTTTGGTGGTGTAGCAGAGGTTGAAACAAACTCCACAGCTCATCTGGAGTGGGAGCAGATGAAGGAGCAGTTGTTGGAGTTGGTGCAGCAGTGGGTGGTACCTTTTGTGCTTTCAACAACTGTTGCAGCATGTCTTTGATTTCTGCAACAGATGTATCAAGCTTGTCAACTCTATCCGTCAATTCTTGGTACATTAAACCATCACCCAACTTAATGGGATCATTTGATTTCCCACTAACAGTGGTTGTATCAGTGGTTGCCTTAGGAAAATTTTCCCAAAAGTCATCCAATGATGCCCCTTGTTCTCGGTACTAGGGACTTCTTTCCTCAGCAATTGATAACCTTTTAAATGTACCAGTGGTTGGAACAAACACACCAGTGGTTATCAGAGTTGCTGGAGAGGAAATTACCTTCAAGGAAGTCTGATTTATGAAACAACTGGCCAGGTGTAGATCAGTGGATCCAACACCTGTAGTTGCTGCTTCACTTGAACTACTGACATGAAGTAGTTGTACATCCTGTAGTGTAACCTCCTCTGGTGTTGTTGGTGGGTTAGCAATGATAGGGAGTTCAGACTCAGACACTTGTGGTGGAATGCACTCAGTGATAGGTGGTTAAGAGGAACTAATTTCTGTCTGAGATATATCAACTGCATCCAACAAAAGTTTTGTTTGTGCAGGAATTTGAGAGGTGAGTATGGGTGTGGAAAGAGAATTTGCCCCGGGCAGTGGGCTGTGGATGATAGGATCAAGTGATTCTAGAGCATCATAATTTGGTGTCCCGGTTCTTACAACATGTTCTTTTTGAGAAGAAGCAGGAGGAGTTTGAGGCTCGGGTTGAGATCTTTCTACCATCTGCTGTGAGGAAGTAGCAGCGGTGGTTTCTGGTGACTTTTGTGTTGTCACTGGCAGTTGCTCTGGGATCTCATCTTCCAGAGTTGCCTTTGTTTTAGGTTTGGGGGGCTTTTGTGTTTTCTTTTGTCTTGGTCTTTTGGTGGATTTAGGTGTGGGTTTCACAGCAGTTGTTTTGCTGCTGTGATCACCTTGAGCAGTGGGCTCAGTAGCAGGTGCCTGAGGAGCAGTGGTAGCTGCTAAAGTCTGCTCAGGAGCCTCTGCTTGTTTTTTGGACACTTTTGATAGCCTTGTAAATGTTTCAGGTGTAAGGCCATTTATTTGAAAAGGTTCACCCTGGATGAGTACATGAGCATCATCCTTTCCAAATTTCTTTCGAAAATAAAAGCTTAGGAACCTTGGAAATAGTAAAAATGATTTGCTAGTAACATTTTTTATCAAGTCATCAAAGATCTCCTGGGAACAGTTAAAGTTTTCCCCATGCAAGATAGCATAACCCAGGTATTGGATCTTTAATGGAATTTCATTGAAAGCAGTGGTCTTATTAGAAACACACATTAAGAGGGTATGAAACAAAAACTTTGTGGCAGGGGGAAAACTGCCTTTTTGCAATACATCAATCTTTTTGGAACCATCTGGCAAAGGGATGTCTGCAAGCATACTTGATTTGTCTGGTGCAATGTACAATCCATCTTCGTATCCTTTCTTTGTCAACTGCTTCATTTTCTCCCCCTTTTTGGCATCAGCTGGTGGTGGGTTGTCCACAAAGATGATAGAGGGAGGAGCAGTGCCAGTGGAGTTTAGTAAATGGGCCTTGATTGCCTTGATATCTGCATGGGTGTCTTTAAATCTTTCTTCCATGAGATTTCTGATCTTTTGAAATTGTATCTCATGTTGCTGATCAGCTAATTCTCTTTGGTGGTGTAGCAGAGGTTGAAACAAACTCCACAGCTCATCTGGAGTGGGAGCAGACGAAGGAGCAGTTGTTGGAGTTGGTGCAGCAGTGGGTGGTACCTTTTGTGCTTTCAACAACTGTTGCAGCATGTCTTTGATTTCTGCAACAGATGTATCAAGCTTGTCAACTCTATCCGTCAATTCTTGGTACATTAAACCATCACCCAACTTAATGGGATCATTTGATTTCCCACTAACAGTGGTTGTATCAGTGGTTGCCTTAGGAAAATTTTCCCAAAAGTCATCCAATGATGCCCCTTGTTCTCGGTACTAGGGACTTCTTTCCTCAGCAATTGATAACCTTTTAAATGTACCAGTGGTTGGAACAAACACACCAGTGGTTATCAGAGTTGCTGGAGAGGAAATTACCTTCAAGGAAGTCTGATTTATGAAACAACTGGCCAGGTGTAGATCAGTGGATCCAACACCTGTAGTTGCTGCTTCACTTGAACTACTGACATGAAGTAGTTGTACATCCTGTAGTGTAACCTCCTCTGGTGTTGTTGGTGGGTTAGCAATGATAGGGAGTTCAGACTCAGACACTTGTGGTGGAATGCACTCAGTGATAGGTGGTTAAGAGGAACTAATTTCTGTCTGAGCTATATCAACTGCATCCAACAAAAGTTTTGTTTGTGCAGGAATTTGAGAGGTGAGTATGGGTGTGGAAAGAGAATTTGCCCCGGGCAGTGGGCTGTGGATGATAGGATCAAGTGATTCTAGAGCATCATAATTTGGTGTCCCGGTTCTTACAACATGTTCTTTTTGAGAAGAAGCAGGAGGAGTTTGAGGCTCGGGTTGAGATCTTTCTACCATCTGCTGTGAGGAAGTAGCAGCAGTGGTTTCTGGTGACTTTTGTGTTGTCACTGGCAGTTGCTCTGGGATCTCATCTTCCAGAGTTGCCTTTGTTTTAGGTTTGGGGGGCTTTTGTGTTTTCTTTTGTCTTGGTCTTTTGGTGGATTTAGGTGTGGGTTTCACAGCAGTTGTTTTGCTGCTGTGATCACCTTGAGCAGTGGGCTCAGTAGCAGGTGCCTGAGGAGCAGTGGTAGCTGCTAAAGTCTGCTCAGGAGCCTCTGCTTGTTTTTTGGACACTTTTGATAGCCTTGTAAATGTTTCAGGTGTAAGGCCATTTATTTGAAAAGGTTCACCCTGGATGAGTACATGAGCATCATCCTTTCCAAATTTCTTTCGAAAATAAAAGCTTAGGAACCTTGGAAATAGTAAAAATGATTTGCTAGTAACATTTTTTATCAAGTCATCAAAGATCTCCTGGGAACAGTTAAAGTTTTCCCCATGCAAGATAGCATAACCCAGGTATTGGATCTTTAATGGAATTTCATTGAAAGCAGTGGTCTTATTAGAAACACACATTAAGAGGGTATGAAACAAAAACTTTGTGGCAGGGGGAAAACTGCCTTTTTGCAATACATCAATCTTTTTGGAACCATCTGGCAAAGGGATGTCTGCAAGCATACTTGATTTGTCTGGTGCAATGTACAATCCATCTTCTTATCCTTTCTTTGTCAACTGCTTCATTTTCTCCCCCTTTTTGGCATCAGCTGGTGGTGGGTTGTCCACAAAGATGATAGAGGGAGGAGCAGTGCCAGTGGAGTTTAGTAAATGGGCCTTGATTGCCTTGATATCTGCATGGGTGTCTTTAAATCTTTCTTCCATGAGATTTCTGATCTTTTGAAATTGTATCTCATGTTGCTGATCAGCTAATTCTCTTTGGTGGTGTAGCAGAGGTTGAAACAAACTCCACAGCTCATCTGGAGTGGGAGCAGATGAAGGAGCAGTTGTTGGAGTTGGTGCAGCAGTGGGTGGTACCTTTTGTGCTTTCAACAACTGTTGCAGCATGTCTTTGATTTCTGCAACAGATGTATCAAGCTTGTCAACTCTATCCGTCAATTCTTGGTACATTAAACCATCACCCAACTTAATGGGATCATTTGATTTCCCACTAACAGTGGTTGTATCAGTGGTTGCCTTAGGAAAATTTTCCCAAAAGTCATCCAATGATGCCCCTTGTTCTCGGTACTAGGGACTTCTTTCCTCAGCAATTGATAACCTTTTAAATGTACCAGTGGTTGGAACAAACACACCAGTGGTTATCAGAGTTGCTGGAGAGGAAATTACCTTCAAGGAAGTCTGATTTATGAAACAACTGGCCAGGTGTAGATCAGTGGATCCAACACCTGTAGTTGCTGCTTCACTTGAACTACTGACATGAAGTAGTTGTACATCCTGTAGTGTAACCTCCTCTGGTGTTGTTGGTGGGTTAGCAATGATAGGGAGTTCAGACTCAGACACTTGTGGTGGAATGCACTCAGTGATAGGTGGTTAAGAGGAACTAATTTCTGTCTGAGATATATCAACTGCATCCAACAAAAGTTTTGTTTGTGCAGGAATTTGAGAGGTGAGTATGGGTGTGGAAAGAGAATTTGCCCCGGGCAGTGGGCTGTGGATGATAGGATCAAGTGATTCTAGAGCATCATAATTTGGTGTCCCGGTTCTTACAACATGTTCTTTTTGAGAAGAAGCAGGAGGAGTTTGAGGCTCGGGTTGAGATCTTTCTACCATCTGCTGTGAGGAAGTAGCAGCAGTGGTTTCTGGTGACTTTTGTGTTGTCACTGGCAGTTGCTCTGGGATCTCATCTTCCAGAGTTGCCTTTGTTTTAGGTTTGGGGGGCTTTTGTGTTTTCTTTTGTCTTGGTCTTTTGGTGGATTTAGGTGTAGGTTTCACAGCAGTTGTTTTGCTGCTGTGATCACCTTGAGCAGTGGGCTCAGTAGCAGGTGCCTGAGGAGCAGTGGTAGCTGCTAAAGTCTGCTCAGGAGCCTCTGCTTGTTTTTTGGACACTTTTGATAGCCTTGTAAATGTTTCAGGTGTAAGGCCATTTATTTGAAAAGGTTCACCCTGGATGAGTACATGAGCATCATCCTTTCCAAATTTCTTTCGAAAATAAAAGCTTAGGAACCTTGGAAATAGTAAAAATGATTTGCTAGTAACATTTTTTATCAAGTCATCAAAGATCTCCTGGGAACAGTTAAAGTTTTCCCCATGCAAGATAGCATAACCCAGGTATTGGATCTTTAATGGAATTTCATTGAAAGCAGTGGTCTTATTAGAAACACACATTAAGAGGGTATGAAACAAAAACTTTGTGGCAGGGGGAAAACTGCCTTTTTGCAATACATCAATCTTTTTGGAACCATCTGGCAAAGGGATGTCTGCAAGCATACTTGATTTGTCTGGTGCAATGTACAATCCATCTTCGTATCCTTTCTTTGTCAACTGCTTCATTTTCTCCCCCTTTTTGGCATCAGCTGGTGGTGGGTTGTCCACAAAGATGATAGAGGGAGGAGCAGTGCCAGTGGAGTTTAGTAAATGGGCCTTGATTGCCTTGATATCTGCATGGGTGTCTTTAAATCTTTCTTCCATGAGATTTCTGATCTTTTGAAATTGTATCTCATGTTGCTGATCAGCTAATTCTCTTTGGTGGTGTAGCAGAGGTTGAAACAAACTCCACAGCTCATCTGGAGTGGGAGCAGATGAAGGAGCAGTTGTTGGAGTTGGTGCAGCAGTGGGTGGTACCTTTTGTGCTTTCAACAACTGTTGCAGCATGTCTTTGATTTCTGCAACAGATGTATCAAGCTTGTCAACTCTATCCGTCAATTCTTGGTACATTAAACCATCACCCAACTTAATGGGATCATTTGATTTCCCACTAACAGTGGTTGTATCAGTGGTTGCCTTAGGAAAATTTTCCCAAAAGTCATCCAATGATGCCCCTTGTTCTCGGTACTAGGGACTTCTTTCCTCAGCAATTGATAACCTTTTAAATGTACCAGTGGTTGGAACAAACACACCAGTGGTTATCAGAGTTGCTGGAGAGGAAATTACCTTCAAGGAAGTCTGATTTATGAAACAACTGGCCAGGTGTAGATCAGTGGATCCAACACCTGTAGTTGCTGCTTCACTTGAACTACTGACATGAAGTAGTTGTACATCCTGTAGTGTAACCTCCTCTGGTGTTGTTGGTGGGTTAGCAATGATAGGGAGTTCAGACTCAGACACTTGTGGTGGAATGCACTCAGTGATAGGTGGTTAAGAGGAACTAATTTCTGTCTGAGCTATATCAACTGCATCCAACAAAAGTTTTGTTTGTGCAGGAATTTGAGAGGTGAGTATGGGTGTGGAAAGAGAATTTGCCCCGGGCAGTGGGCTGTGGATGATAGGATCAAGTGATTCTAGAGCATCATAATTTGGTGTCCCGGTTCTTACAACATGTTCTTTTTGAGAAGAAGCAGGAGGAGTTTGAGGCTCGGGTTGAGATCTTTCTACCATCTGCTGTGAGGAAGTAGCAGCAGTGGTTTCTGGTGACTTTTGTGTTGTCACTGGCAGTTGCTCTGGGATCTCATCTTCCAGAGTTGCCTTTGTTTTAGGTTTGGGGGGCTTTTGTGTTTTCTTTTGTCTTGGTCTTTTGGTGGATTTAGGTGTGGGTTTCACAGCAGTTGTTTTGCTGCTGTGATCACCTTGAGCAGTGGGCTCAGTAGCAGGTGCCTGAGGAGCAGTGGTAGCTGCTAAAGTCTGCTCAGGAGCCTCTGCTTGTTTTTTGGACACTTTTGATAGCCTTGTAAATGTTTCAGGTGTAAGGCCATTTATTTGAAAAGGTTCACCCTGGATGAGTACATGAGCATCATCCTTTCCAAATTTCTTTCGAAAATAAAAGCTTAGGAACCTTGGAAATAGTAAAAATGATTTGCTAGTAACATTTTTTATCAAGTCATCAAAGATCTCCTGGGAACAGTTAAAGTTTTCCCCATGCAAGATAGCATAACCCAGGTATTGGATCTTTAATGGAATTTCATTGAAAGCAGTGGTCTTATTAGAAACACACATTAAGAGGGTATGAAACAAAAACTTTGTGGCAGGGGGAAAACTGCCTTTTTGCAAAGTGTCTTTTTTCATTTCCTTTGCATACCCTCTTTCTAAAATATCTGTTTTATACTCTATTTTAGGGAAAGAAGTTTTACCTTGAAGATCATTGAGTTCAAACACTTCAGAGATAGTTTGTGGTGTGATTTTAACTTTAACACCCTTTATCGAGGAATTGATGGCTATGGGTGTTTCACCTTGAGATTCAAGTTTTGCATTTTTCCAAAATTCCCTCTAGGTTGCCAAGTAAATCGGAGCATCAGAAGTCAACAAAGTTTTGTACTTTGAAGACGAAAGAGCATCTATGACGGAATTGAAGGTTTGAGTGTTACTTGGTTTTGTCAACAAACCCAAGTAGTTATGGGGAGCTTTGTATGGAATTTCTAAGGCCTTTTGAGTGGATTTCTTAGATGATGAAGACGGTGATTTTGCCATTTGAGGAAGAAGGAGGATGAGGAATTTTGAGAGAAATGGAGGATAACTGCTTTGAGAAAGGAATTTTGAATTCGATTCGACAGTAAAAACCCTGTTTGGGGGTTTTGATCAGGGTTTTATAGGGGAAAAAGTGAATGCTGACGTGGCAGCGGTTACAAAAGATCTGACCGCTATGTACTGTCCACGAGCCAACCCCTGATGAGTAATGGAAGACTGTTGTTTTATGAAGCCACTGATGGAATAATATCAGTGGTTGCAATGCTTACAATGAAAACAGTGGGAGAGTTTAAGCTATCAGTGGATAGCCTATCAGTCCTGATGGTGCAATGTTGAGATTATTAAATAAACTATTACAATGGATTTTTGATTTCCTGAAAACATTTTAATGCTTATAATTCATGAAAAAAATTCATTTTAACTATTTTTAAGATGCATGTTGAGATTATTAAAATAAAGTATTACATAGAAAAATAGAAATTTAATGAAATATTTATAAACTATTACACGCTAAAGTTAACACTTGTTAGGATTTCGTAGGTAAAATTGTAACGATTAGGTAAAATTGTAATTTCATTGTAATTCTATTTTTTAACTATCAGTGGATAGCCAACAGTGATTGAAACACAGATGTTTGGTCACTCAGTGGTCAACATGAAAAATGAAGAAACAGAGGTTGTCTTTCAACAACGGATAACATTTAACAATCAGATGTTTGAACCAAAACAGTGGTTGTAACAGACTTTTAAGGATTAATGAAAACTATCATTTTTTAACTATTTTGAGGATGTTTGACGTTAAACAGATATTTGACCTTAAACATATGTTTGCAAAAAAAAGACCAATTTCAAAAATACTATACCGAAACAATGAAAATGAGGAGCTTAATAATCAGTTAGCATAATGGGGTGATGTGATAAATACCGTTACATATAAACATCTCAATGATATGAAATTTAGCAATCTAACAGAGTATAAAACACTGATGTGATAAATACTGTTACATATAAATACTGTTAACATAAACAAAGGTAGAATATCTACTGTTGATGTTGAACCACTTTTGTTGTTGGGCAGTGGTTCGTCTTTGAGTTTGTATAGGGTTTGTCTCGAGAGATAAACTATAGCGAACCACTGCTACACTAAACACTGTTACATAAGAAACACTGATACATAAATACTAAAGTTGAATCCGCTGTAGATGCTGAAGCACTGCTGCTGCTGAGCAGTGGTTTTCCTTTCGTTGATCAGGCTTTAGGAACATAAGTGCTTGTCTTTAACAGGGCTTTGTCTTCAACAATGGATAGGCCTCATCAGTCTTTAAGTCCATCAGTCTTTATAAGGAGCAGTGGTTAATTATAACAGTCCTTAGCATGATCAGCTGTTATAACCACACCATAACCCTTTGAGAGGAAGCAAGTGTCCGTCTATTCATTTGAGAGGACTCATTGCATTACATCCTTGTTGAAAAACAGAATCCATAAATTTAGGGAAAATTGATTTGAAAGATGATAACCCAACAGTAGAGGATCTCATTCTACAGCTCAGATAAATTCAGGGGTATTCTCAAATAATGGTTCCTAGATGTTTGAAGAACGGCAAAGATAGACAAATGTCCACAGTGCTACTTCTTTGAACATTTTTCGGTCTTCAAACATCTACGAATCTACGAAGCATTATCTCATTGGAATGTAACGATTAGGAAAAATTGTAATTTCATTTTAATTCTAGTTTTCATTTGATAATTTCATTCTATAATTAATTAACCATATCAACAATAAAAATGTGAGCAGTGGATGTTTTTTAGGAAAACCAATGATTGTCAATATCAGTGGATGTCAACAATAAAAATGTGAGCCGTGACTATTTTTTAACTATCAGTGGATACCAACAGTGATTGAAACACATATGTTTGGACAGTGAGTGGTCAACATGAAGAATGAAGAAACAGAGGTTGACCATCAAACTAATCCTTGACACTATTAAACCTCTGTTGACTTACCAAACAGATGTTCAGACACAATTCAACATCAACATAATCTAAATCTTACTCAAACACTAAATAATAAGTAAAAATAAAACACAACGATTAGGAAAAATTGTAATTTAATTTTAAAAATAAAAGTCCAATAATTACATCACATACTGAACAATATTAAAGTTCAAATCTAAGAATAACAGCAAGAATTAAGAAACTTTAGTTTCAACTCCATCGATTGCCGAACCTCTCGATGTACGTCCTTCAGCATCGCCATGAACTGCACGTCTCTATCACCACACTCTATATTACTGACAACACAAATAAGAAACAAACCAAAAATGCAAAGGTCTCTTCTCAACTGTTGTAGCACATCTGAATTTTCACGATATTGCACGAATCTATACTTTCTATAAAAGAAGAAAATCTTCCTGGCGCAAGAAAACCTGACTTTCGATTTAACGAAAATCGAACAATGCAACTCTCCCATCAAAGAAGATAGCACATGCAACTTTTCAAGATAGAAGATACATATCGTCCGTTGAAGCTGCAACTCTGCCATAAAAGAAGGTAGCACATGCAACTTTTCACGATGTTGCAACAATGATACTGCAGCATCGATATTGAAAGGTTGATGTGGGATGCGAATTTTCATTGAAACAATGATGTTGGAACAATGATACTGGAACGATAACATGTAAACATAATCAACAAACATTCGAACAAAGAAGTGTAATCGGAGATTAGCGGCTGAATCACGAGAAAGATGCATTTGAGAGAGAGAGATACGCTCATATCTATGAGCGAGCGAGATTTGAATGTGAAACCAGATAATTATATCTTATTTATAGGATTAGAATATATGGTTTGAATTTTAAAATTACTGATATTATCAGTAATTACTGATCTGATTTGAAAGCAATTGTCATGAAGTTTATTGGAAACTGATGTTTATTGGGAAACTGAAAGGTAAGTAGTGTATATCCTTATATCCTGGTTTATTAAAGTAATTAAATATTAGAAATGATATGCAAAGTAGGAGAAAAAAGAGAGAGAACGTCAATTTTAAATTACCATTTTGCATATTTTGAATTTCAAAATTACTGATATTATCAGTAACTATTGATCTGATTTGAAAGCAATTGTCTTGATGACTTTTCTAATTTTTATTTTAACTTTAATTAAAAGATAATAACCGTCAGTTTGAAATTCACATTTTGCATATTTTAAATGTCCAAAGCTCAAGAAATTAGCATTAATTACTGATTTGATTTGCAACAAATAGTCATCAAGAACTTTTTTTATTTTTTAATTTAACTTTAAATTTTATCACGAAAACAATGTTGGAGGAACTCTTATTTCATTGGAATGTAACGATTAGGTAAAATGGTAATTTCATTGTAATTCTAGTTTTTATTTGATAATTTCAATCTATCACTAATTAACACCATCAATAATAAAAATGTGAGCAGTGGCTGTTTTTTAGGAAAACCGCTGATGGTCAATATCAATGGATGTCAACAATAAAAAAGTGAGCAGTGGCTATTTTTTCCTATCAGTGGATACCCAACAGTTTGTTAACACTGATGTTTGGTCAGTCAGTGCTCAACACGAAGATTGAAGAAACAGAGGTTGTATTTCAGCAGTGGATAACTTTTAACAATCAAATGTTTCAACCAACACAGTGGTTGTAACAGGCTTTTAAACAGATGTTGGGGCTTAAACAGATGTTTCGCCTTATATATAAGTTGTCTGAACTTAAACAGAAGTTTGACCTTAAACAGATGTTTGCCCATAAACAGAAGTTTGGCCATAAACAGATGTTTGGCCTTAAACAAATGTTCGAGCTTAACCAAATGTTTGCCTATAAACATCTGTTTGCAAAAAAACGACCAATTTCAAGAATACTATACCCAAACAATCAAAATGAGGAGCTTAATAATCATCCAAGTATACTTGATTTTTATTTATCTATAATACTATATAATACATCTCCTCTGTACTAAAAAGTAATTTACCCCTGAAATTTTAAGACGGCAGACGAAGGGTTATGCCTTATTCCCTGTTCTTTCTTCATCTTCTCCTAATTTTGCCCCCCAATTCAATGGATTACTCCCACAATCAAGTCTACACCTGAATAACACTGCTAAGATGACTCAAAGCGTCACTGCAATTAGTAATACAATCAATTAGGTCACATCAATGAAATCAATTCTTCACCCTGGACGATTGGATGGCAGCAACCCTAATTCTCCCGGTGAAGAAGACGAATCGTTCAAACGAGTAAGTTTTCATCCATTTATATCCAGTTTCATCAAATTGTTATAAAGGAGAGTGAGGTGTGAGGGTTTCCCTTCACCGCCATTGTCGTCACCGTCGTTGCCAACCCCACTGCCACTGTCTGACGCGATGGTTGTTGCTTGCGGACTGATTGAAGATGAACGAAGGTGAGATTATTCAACACATTCGGCGGACCACAGGTATGAGTTTTCAATTTTGAGTTGTGAAACAAAAGGGTTTAAATTATCGTATCGAATCCCAGTTTTGATTAGTAACTACTAATGTTCGGCGATGGTTTGTCGTCATCTTGGGTTCTAATCGAGTCATCATCTAGGATTCTGATTGACAACATTCAATTGCCTGCTGAATTTTAGTTCGAATTAATCGAGTCATTGCTGCTTTACTAGGAAATTTTGAAGAACCCTTGAAATGCTTCATCTGGCTTTTTGACAAGGTGCCCTTTTAGAAGTCTATTTGATTTTATTACATAACTTTTTCTTATATTCAAGTTGATTCTGATTATTGTTGCTAATACAGAGAGTATGCAATAGGATTAATGGGTTAAAACGGGTCTAGGTTGTACCTGGTCATTTTTAGTACATGCTAGAATGAACTGCGTTGACCCACAATTACATTTTGTTGATTTTTCATTTTTTTCATAGTGTTAATAGCAGATTATGATTAAAAATCAATATTACTTTGTTATGAAATAGGAAAAGAATCTTTTAAAAGAAGAATTCATTTATAATTTCATATATTGCGTAGGAAGGGCACCGAATTCTTTAGAGGAAGCTTGAAATATTAAAGAGCGACTCTTCATAAATTGGCAGATGGGTGGTTCGTATGGGTCAGCTTCTAGGGAAAAAGTAAGGAATTGTTCATGATTATGATATTTGATAGATGAGATACATACTTGATGTAGCAATAGTTTTCTTATAGTAATTGTGCTAAGGGCAGTTTTTTTATCTACAAGCTTGGTTTGCAGGTATGTTTTCTTTGGATTATTCGACAATGAAGTGGAAGCTACAAGGGTCTTGTAATTCTTTAATTACATAATCTTTGAAAGTTAATGTGTTTAATGACATTTCAGATCATCATTTAACAATGTAATGGTAGGGAAGCTATGACCAACTTTGAGTCGAGCATTTACGGGGAAGATAGAAGTTTGGAAGCCATGAATCAAGGTATACTTAAGTTGTTTTGTCTTTCTTTTCTGTTGATCTCTGGTTCACATTCCTTGTTTGCAGGGATTGGTGATAATCTTGATCTCAACTTCTGTTTTTTCTGCTGATGATAGTTGAAAGGGGAACGCCAATGTTCAAAAGGTGGATGCGTGCTTTAAAATTTATAAATTACCTTCAGAGAAATAACTTAAGGGGAAGAACTTGTTTTTTTTCTTTCCTGCCCTTACTCTTTCCTTGTCTCTCCTTTGTTTTTTGCTTGATTTTGTTATGATTTTACATTTAATAGATGGTTTTTAGTGCTTTAGAAGCTTGGCATGATCTGATTGTTGATTCGAAGAGGAGTAGAACTATGGTCTTTAAAACGCCTCACTACATCGAAACTACACGTTCTCTGGAATTACCTTGCTGGCCACAAAACCAGTGAGTTATTTTTTAAATCTTTTTCATTGTCGACTTTTATCATAATACTTACGTGAAATTAGGTTCTCTAGCTTCTATTGGTTGATTAAATTTAAGTGGTTTTATACTGGAATGATGATCTGATATATGTATCATTGGATTGAACAAAAATTTAGTGAATTTAAGTTTCTTTTAAATCTTTTATAGTTATTGAAATTATTATATGGACCTGATAGATGAGCCGCAATTTGACTTTTAAAGCCAAATGTACTGTCAATTGCGAATTGGATATGGATTTTGGTGCCAAATGTATCCTAACATCCGATGCTTGCAATTCTATTATGATTACTCATATTGACCCGGCTTAATATAAGAGCATCTCGTTAGGTTTCGGGGTGCCGCTGAAGGAGCAGGGTGTGAGGGGGTTCTTTAGTTCGTTTGGCATGAACTTGCTTGGGTCCATTTAGACTAAATAACTGTGAATTTTGTGCTGTAAAGTTGAATACTTGAGCAAAATCATAGTATCCCCCTTCCACCTTCTCTGTATTTTAAATTTGTATTTACCAAAAACATAGTTATCATTCACTTATAGCTTTTAAAACTGATATAATTCTTAGTATTTATATTTATTATACTATATATGGTTTTGAAACTGTTAATTCTTAGTATTTATATTTATTATATTATATATATATTGGAACCTTGAATGCAAATGTTGTTTTTTTTTGTTAAAAATAGATTTAGGAAACATAACACTACGTAGCATCTTAAGAACCCTTCAAGAGCTTCGGTTGGACATAAACAAACTGGAAAGAATTGTGTCTAGTGCATGTTACAGATTATGATTCTACCATGACAGGAATGTAAGTTAGTTGTTTTTAGTATATTTATTTAAAAATACCTAATTTGTTTATACATATTTTGATAGTTTTGTTCTCATGCTGGTGTAAAAGGCCTGTAACTGGCCCTTTACACTGCAGTTGAAGGCCCCAAGTTGGGGTTTCAAGGCTGCTGGTCCAGACAAGAAGGCTGAGGCATGCTGTCCATAGGCACTGGTAAAGATCCCTGGAAATGTTGTTGGGCTACAAGGCTGTTGTTTGAGTCCAGTATATGGACTTTCTAAGGCCTAAGCTCATAAAGTTGATATGGACTTCGATGTTATTCTGTCTATGAAGGTCCAACTATGGGTTAAAAGTCTGCTGTTGAACCACACTATACTCCTTATCCATATTTGCATTTGGTTGCTTTAGACATATTTTTGGCTATATCTTACTTTAAAACATTTTCTTGTTTAATGTACAAGGAGATCTATTTATTCCTTAATTTACTCGCTTCTCAGTCAGTCTCTTAGATGATAACAAGCTAAAAGGGCCAGAAAAGCTTTACTGAGTTGGCGTCCATGGTGGAGCTATTGTCTAAGACTCTAAGTCACTTTTCACTTCTTTTTTTTGCCCTATTTCTCTTTTTATACTGCCAACAATTTTGTGATATAATGTAGTTTTGGTGTTGTATTTACGTTCAAATCGTTGAAAAGAATAAAGATATTTTTAATTCTTTTTAAAGAGCATAATTAACAAGATATGACCCAACAAGTCAAAAGTTTTGATTCATATGTCAAATGCATGACTGACTCACTACATGGTTCGATTTATTAGAGTCCTAAATTTGATGGTTTTTCAAGTTCTTAAAGCATACTTTATATTATTTATATAATAAAGAGTGAATTGCAAGGATTGTCCTTTATCTTTATACCTATTTGCAGGCGCTGTCCTTTATGTTTAAAATTGACGAGTTTTGTCCTTTATGTTTTTAAATCATACACGTTTTGTCCTTTAGCCCTAACCCAGTTAGTTTTTTCTGTCAAATCTGGTCATGTGCAATGCACATGAGGGTAAAATTGTCTTTTCACCCTATTCTTTAAAAATACATAAAAAAGAAAAAAAATATTATCCTTTCTCTCACTAAACCTTCCTCATCTCTCACTAAACCTTCCTCATCTCTCTAACCAGATCAAACAACACCCAACCCATGAAATCGTCTTCCATAAGATCTTTATCCTTCACGGCAACCTCGAGCATCGTCGACTGGATCCTATCTCGAGAAAAAGCAAACACTTGGTTCCACTCCGGGTTCGACTTCTTCTCGAAATGCCGGGTTGTTCCCTTATAGTTTCCTAACCGAACCTCTGCGTACGGGTCACAGCTACCCGTAACATCCTTAGCGGGTAAATCTCTCGCTTTCACCACATGAACGTATAGGTATTGCATTTGTTCCACAAGGTCATATGTGCTAGTGAGCTTATCCCCTGTGATTTTTCCACTGCCAAGATGCGGTTTCGTCTCCTTGAGGGAGAAATCATCAGGAGGTGGTCTGTGCATCATCTTGATTCTATCTTAACTGTAAAAAAACAAAAGTTTTATAAATTCAAACTATGAAACTGAATAACTAATAATAAGGCTTACATTGCTAAACTAATGGAAACTATTAGCTAACAAAGTTTACAACTTTGTACTCAGATCCTAAAGTTGAGGTCACAACCACCACCAAATCCCTATAATTATCCACCACCACCACCACCACCAAATCCACTACCACCGGCACCAAATCCCACCCCCACCACCACTGTTAACTTGCAGTGAAATAGATCTGAAAATATTCGTCGGAAAAAGATAAACATCCATGATCCATCTTCATTACAAAAAGAACACAAAAAACATAGCAATGTAAATACAGAAATTGCAGACCTCAACTTCATTAAAGATTCACTGTTAAGTAATGTAAAACGGAGAGTTACCGTAAAACGGAGGAACTCCGGTCAAATCTCAATATTAATAACCTATACACATCTGAATAATACCCATTGAAACAAAAACATACCGGATCACAAAAAAAAAAAAAAGAAAAAAAGAAAACATTTCAAGAATCAAGATCTTTAGATAATGATTCCTAAAACCTTCTCCCTCACCTCCATCTCCCCATTCCTTCTTCCCCAACTCAAAATCCCCAAATCCCACAATCCGAGTCGGGTCACAATCATCTATCAATCAGTTAATTCACAACCCCAACAACAAACCCAACCCGAATTATCAGTTTTTGGATCCGAATCACAGGGAACCGGAGCTGCTGCCCCGACCCGAGGGGATATCTTTCTTGAAAGACAACAGATTTTGGTAGCTTCTTCTTCTTCTCTGGTTATTGAGAAAAAGAAGAAGAAAAAGAAGGAAAAAACAAGTGAGTCATTGAAAGTTGCAACCTTTTGTTGTTATGGGTGTGGGGTAGAGATGTACAAATCGGTTTTTTTGAGAAACCGGTTTCGGTTTTTAACCGAACCGGTTTTTTTGGCACAATTGAAAAACCGGTTATTGTAATAACCGGAACCGGTTTTAACCGGTTTTAACCGGTTTCACAACCCCGAACATAACAACCGGTACTAACCGGTTCTAACCGGTTTATAACCGGTTTATACGAAAACCGGTTTTTAAAACTGATTATAATAACTGGTTTAAAAAACTGATTTTCAGAAACCGGTTTTTAGAACTGATTAAATAACTGGTTAAAAAAACTGATTTTGCAGAAACCGGTTTTTAAAACTGATTAAAAAACTGGTTAAAAAAACCGATTTTCAGAAACCGTTTAAAAAAACCGGTCTGCAGAAACTTTGACAGAATGCAGTATTTGTTGCTGTTTTTCTGTTTTGTGGGCTTTTTTTTTTTTTTAAAAACTGCAGTTTTTTTTATAAAAACATAACAATGCAAGTGTAAAAAGTCAAAACATAATATCATTAAGTCTTCGAACAAACGATTTTACATAACATACGGAAATACGAGCGCTACGAACGCTAAAGCGTAACAATGAAAATACATAAACTTCATACATAAACTTCAAATATTAATCCGCAAGAAGGTCCACGCATATATATGTTTTTTTAGTGGGACGGGAATATTAATATCTTGATGAGTCGCGTTTAATCTTCTTCGCCCGAACCCGAACTCGAACTATTGCGTAGGAATTCATCTAGTTCGGCTTCTTCTTCGGTCATTGGGGTTGTCATTTCGGCTCGAACCTCGTACTCGTACACTTCGGCTTCGTAATCTAATTCTCCCTCGAGTGAGCGTATGTGTTGACATCTCTCCGCCGCATCCAAGTAGTCTTTCAAGCAATTAACCGGTTTAACCGGTTTTTATTAACCGGTTTTTATAGTTCCGTTATCGGTTAACCGGTTTTTATATAACCATTTTTTTAAACCGGTTTTTATATAACCAGTTTTTATAACCGGTTTTACGCATAACCAGTTTTTATAACCGGTTTTACGCATAACCAGTTTTTAAACCGGTTTTTTATATAACCGGTTTTATAACCGATATCGAACCCAAACCCAATAACCGATATATAACCGGTCAAACCGGTTAGTAACCGAACCGGTTACAAAAAAACCGGTTTTCACAATAACCGGTTTCGGTTAATTTTTCGGTTTCGGTTGCGTAATCAGTTTTTTTGTACATCTCTAGTGTGGGGCTCCGTTGCAGGTTTAAGAAATGAAGTGAGAGATGAGGAAGGTTTAGTGAGAGAAAGGATATTTTTTTTCTTTTTTATGTATTTTTAAAGAATAGGGTGAAAAGTCAATTTTACCCTCATGTGCATTGCACATGACCAGATTTGACAGAAAAATCTAGCTGGATTAGGGCTAAAGGACAAAACGTGTATGATTTGAAAACATAAAGGACAAAACTCGTCAATTTTAAATATAAAGGACAGCACCTGCAAATAGGTATAAAGATAAAGGACAATCCTTGCAATTCACTCAATAATAAAACGTATAATGCGATTATAGGACATGTATATGTTCCATCTTCGCATATGGACATGTAGCAAACGTGCGTGCATCTTCTTTTCCCATAGAAGTATTGCACAATCTATCACGAGAGGTTGTTAGACTCACACACCCGCCGCAACGCGCGGGCATCCCACTAGTTAGTATAAAAATGAAACAACTGTTCAATTAATAGTACAGATCAAACCACTGAAGTGATGTGATAAATACTGTTACATATAAACACTGTTGTGATAAACACTGTTACATATAAACACTGATGTCATAAAAATTGTTACATATAAAACACTGAGGTGATGACATCTAACAACCTAACAGACTATAAAACACTGATGTGAAAAACACTGTTACATATAAACACTGTTAACATAAACAAAGGTCTGAGCTTAAACAGATGTTTGCCCATAAACAGAAGTTTGGCCAAAAACAGATGTTTGGCCTTAAACAAATGTTTGAGCTTAAACAAATGTTTGCCTATAAACATCTGTTTGCAAAAAAGACCAATTTCAAGAATACTATCATCCAAGTGTACTTGATTTTTATTTATTAGTATAAAGATGAAACAACAATGTCTTCAAATCACCGGATTAGATCCTGAACCCATATTAGAGGTCAAACAAAAGCACAACAGGACCACATGAATAATATCATTTCCACTTTTACTTCAATGCACTTAAATGATAGGGTGATTTGGGATTTTATAAAAATGTTTGTTTTTGTACTTCTTTACAAAATAAGATGTTGACCAAAATTCAAACAGATGTTGACCAAAAGTCAATCAAGTGTTGACCAATAGTCAAATAGATGTTGACCTTAAACAGATGTTTGGTTTAAGGCCAAACATCTGTTTATGGCCAAACATCTGTTTAAGTCCAAATATCTGATATAGAAGGTGAAACATCTATTTAAGAAAAAACATATGTTTAAGGTCAAACATCTGTTTATGGCCAAACATCTGTTTAAGGTCAAACAACTGTTTAAGTCTAAACCTCTGATATAAAAGGCCAAACATCTGTTAAAGGCCAAACATCTGTTTAACCCTGAACAGATGTTTGACTTAATAAGATCTACTGTCTTCTCACACTGTTTTCCTCTTAAAAACACTGTTCAACCTAACATGGGTTTCCATTAACTATTGACCAAAATGCAAACAGATGTTCAAAGCACTGTTTATTATTGTACTTCTTTACAAAATTACATAGAATTCAAGAAAACAAAACTAAGAAATTTACGAACCTAACAGCAAAAATTTAGAATCTAAGAACAACACCAAGAAATTTACGAACCTAACAACAAAAATTTAGTGCTTTTAGCTTTAAACTCCATCAATGTATATCTTCGACAATCACCATGAACTCCACGGAAGTACTCAATGCATCAACATCAGGATTTATAGAAACCTGATTTCTCGTGAACAGACCAAGATGCAGTACATGAAAACACTTCTTCAGCTGTTGATGAGTAGCCCTGTCCTCATATACTTAATCCTTAACTTTGTTCATAAAGAGCTGCTTTAAACCAAACTTTATGCTTCTTTTAATACAAAAAAGGCAAGAAAGACCATTACTCTAGTAAGATAAAATCTTATCTTACAGCAGTAGCACATGCAACTTTTCACGATGTTGCAACAATTATACTGCAACATTGATATTGAAACGTTGATGTGTGATGGGAAGCTTCATTGAAACGACGATGTTGGAACAATGATACTGGAATGATAACATGTAAACATAATCAACAAACATTCGAACAAAGAAGTGTAATCGGAGATTAGCGGCTGAATCACGAGAAAGATGCATTTGAGAGAGAGAGAGATACGCTCACATATATGAGCGAGCGAGATTTAAATGTGAAACCAAATAATTATATCTTATTTATAGGATTATTGAATATGGTTTGAATTTTGAATGTGAAACCAGAATATATGGTTTGAATTATATCTTATTGGGAACTGATGTTTGATTATAAAATGTTGAGGGCAGATATTTATTGGGAACTGATTTTATTGAGAAGGTAAGTAGTGTATATCCTTATATCCTGCTTTATTAAAGTAATTAAATATTAGAAATGATATGCAAAGTAGGAAAAAAAAGAGAGAGAACGTCAATTTTAAATTACCATTTTGCATACTTTCAATTTCAAAATTACTGATATTATCAGTAATTACTGATCTGATTTGAAAGCAATTGTCATGATAACTTTTCTAATTTTTATTTTAACTTTAATTAAGAGACAATAACCGTCAGTTTGAAATTCACATTTTGCATATTTTAAATGTCCAAAGCTAAAGAAATTAGCATTAATTACTGATTTGATTTGCAAAAAATAGTCATCAAGAATTTTTTTATTTTTAATTTAACTTTAAATTTTACCATGAAAACAATGTTGGAGGAACTCTTATCTCATTGAAATGTAACGATTAGGTAAAATGGTAATTTCATTGTAATTCTAGTTTTCATTTGATAATTTCAATCTATCACTAATCAACACCATCAACAATAAAAAAATGAGCAGTGGCTATTTTTTCCGATCAGTGGATACCCAACAGTTTTTTAAACACTGATGTTTGGTCAGTCAGTGGTCAACACGAAGATTGAAGAAACAGAGGTTGTATTTCAACAGTGGATAACTTTTAACAATCAAATGTTTCAACCAACGTAGTGGTTGTAACAGGCTTTTAAACAGATGTTGGGGCTTAAACAGATGTTTCGCCTTATATATCAGTTGTCTGGACTTAAACAGAAGTTTGACCTTAAACAGATGTTTGCCCATAAACAGAAGTTCGGCCATAAACAGATGTTTGGCCTTAAATAAATGTTTGAGCTTAAACAATTGTTTGCCCATAAACACCTGTTTGCAAAAAAAGACCAATTTCAAGAATACTATACCCAAACAATCAAAATGAGGAGCTTAATAATCATCCAAGTGTACTTCATTTTTATTTAGTAGTATAAAGATCAAACCACTGATAAGTTTATAGTACAGATCAGTTAGCATGCTGGGGTGATGAGATAAATACTGTTACATATAAACATCTCAGTGATATGACATCTAACAGAGTATAAGACAGTGATGTGATAAATACTGTTACATATAAACACTGTTAACATAAACAAAGGTAGAATATCTGCTGTTGATGCTGAACCACTGTTGTTGTTGGGCAGTGGTTCGTCTTTGAGTTTGTATAGGGTTTGTCTCGAGAGATAAACTATAGCGAACCACTGCTACACTAAACACTGTTACATAAGAAACACTGATACATAAATACTAAAGTTGAATCCGCTATAGATGTTGAACCACTGCTGCTTCTGAGGAGTGGTTTTCCTTTCGTTGATCAGACTTTAGGTACATAAGTGCTTGTCTTTAACAGGGCTTTGTCTTCAACAGTGGATAGGCCTCATCAGTCTTTAAGTCAATCAGTCTTTATAAGGAGCAGTGGTTAATTATAACAGTCCTTAGCATGATCAGCAGTTATAACCACTCCATAACCCTTTGAGAGGAAGCAAGTGTCTGTCTATTCAATTGAGAGGAGTTATTGCATTACATCCATGTTGAAAAACAGAATCCATAAATTTAGGGAAAATAGATTTGAAAGATGATAACCCAACAGTGGAGGATCTCATTCTACAGCTCCGAAAATTTAGGGGTATTCTCAAATAATGGTTCCTAGATGTTTGAAGAACGACAAAGACAGACAAATGTCCACAGTGCTGCTTCTTCGAACATTTGTTGGTCTTCAAACATCTAGGAAGCATTATTTGAAAATAACCCTGAATTTATCAAAGCTGTAGAATGAGATCTTCAACTATTGGGTTATCATCTTTCAACCTAATTTTCCCAAAATTTATCAATTCTGTTTTTCAGTCCTCCCAAAGCCACCTAACCAGCCCCAAAGAGATCGAGACAGCTTGAAGCATAACCTGCACTTGCTATAATTCCACTAGTTCAGTATTTAATCCCAATATACCAACTTAATACAAATAATAAATATTTGGTGTGCTACAACTGTAAATAACTCAGGAAACATATTTGAAACCATAAATATGGATTATAGAGATCTATGAATGAAACATGGGTGAATAAAACAACAAAACAGATTGTGAAAAACAAAAACTACAAACATATAAAAATCAATCTACTGGTAATCATATAGTACACCAATGCAAGCATCTGAATAAACAATAACAAATCAAAGACAATTTACCGATACTTACCGAAGCCATAACTGGTCACATTTATGTGCGGCTCTTAACTACAATCTGTAGAATCTGTACATCTAACAAATAATCAAAGAACAAAGAAACAAATAATCAGAGATGAGATACATAAGTGCTTGTCTCTAACAGGGATTTGTCTTCAACAGTGGATAGGCCTCATCAGTCTTTAAGTCCACCAGTCTTTATAAGGAGCAGTGGTTAGATATAACAGTCCTTAGCAAGATCAGCTGTTATAACCACTCCATAACCCTTTGAAAGGAAGCAAGGGTCGGTCTATTTAATTGAGAGGAATAATTGCATTACATCACTGTTGAAAAATAGAATTGATAAATTTAGGGAAAGTGAGGTTGAAAGATGATAACCCAACAGTGGGGGATCTCATTCTACAGCTTCGATAAATTAAGGGTATTCTCATATAATGGTTCCTGGATGCTTCCAAAGAATCAACACTTTGGACATCTGTTGTTCTTCAAACATCTATTAGCTATTATCTATTATCTATTCTATCTATTATATATAATAAATGAAAGTTATTTGGTCCACGTGGCCCAAATAAGTTTCATTTATTATATATAATAGATAGAATAGATAATAGATAATATATGTTTGAAGACAACAGATGTCCAAAGTGTCGCTTCATTGGAAGCATCTAGGAAGAATTATATGAGAATACCCTTAATTTATCGAAACTGTAGAATGAGATCTCCACTGTTGGGTTAACATCTTTCAACCTCACTTTCCCTAAATTTATCAATTCTATTTTTCAACAGGGATGTAATGCAATTATTCCTCTCAATTAAATAGACCAACCATTGCTTCCTCTCAAAGGGTTATGGAGTGGTTATAACAACTGATCTTGCTAAGGACTGTTATATCTAACCACTGCTCCTTATAAAGACTGATGGACTTAAAGACTGATGAGGCCTATCCACTGTTGAAGACAAATCCTTGTTAGAGACAAGCACTTATGTATCTCATCTCTGATTATTTGTTTCTTTGTTCTTTGATTATGGAGTGGTTATACAGAGCACACGGACTTGGCTACAAATCTTTTATGGCATATTAACATGATAAAGTTAAACCATCACTAGTGCTCTAGTGGTGGCCACTGGTATTTAAGTTCCACCTATGGTGGGCCTGGGTGAGTTTTCCCTTCCAAGTCTTAAGTTCGAGTCTAGGTGATAGGGGTTTCTCATTGAGGGTTTTGAATTGAGGATCTATTGTGCGAGAGGGCTCTCTAGCGCGGACCCGGTTAAGACAACGTATGCTAGACCTTCCGACATTCTCGAATAATTCATACTTTTCAAAAAATGATAAAATTATAGTCAATATATATATATATATGTTTGTATTTCGCACAATACATACATGTGGGACATCTTCTTGTGATTCCAAATGGGATGTCGGTTGAAAAACTGGATTTTTAGGCATGACTTTTTTTCTTGTTCTCACATTTATCTGATAAACATCCAATTAAGGAGGTTATGGAACATTAGCAATCAAATAAAAATTATATATATAAAAAAAGAAATTGCCTAATACTTACCATTGTTGGCTTTTTTTTCTGCACCACTTTTGTTTGCACGGGTTTACATGATACATTAGTGTTGTCCACATAATCCATTTCATTGACAAAGACAAAACCTTTAAACACCTTGGGAGGAAGACGTCTTGTATTCAAGTTCCACAGACGACAGAAATAAAAGAATTTTGACGTTCCAAAAATTAAAAATAAAAATAAAAAAATAACGGGGATAATTGCAGACTTTTAACCAATTTCAAGCCTTAGAAACTTGGCTTGGGCCTTCAAAGAACTAAGGGGCTTTTAATTTTCTTTTTTGGATCGAGTTTGGTACTTTGCTAACTAAGGGGCTTTAGATAAATTGTAGAGGGCCCAAAAATTTCCTCAACAAAATTAACTTTCTTGCTTTTGAGTGGGCCTCCCCCAGCCCAATATGCATACAACTTATTTTACTTGGTTTTCTTTCCTCTATACACAAATCACTTTTTCTTTTTATGTTATTATATGTAGTTGGAAAATTGGAATTTCAAAATTTTTACCTTTTAAAATTCAAAATATATATTGTGTACCTGATGTCTTAGTTGAAAAAAGTATTTCTTTATGTTTAACTATGATATAATATATATCTTTTTTTTTGTTTTTCTTTGCTTGTTTTTTTTCCTATTTATTTATTGAGAAAACTATTAGCTGTAAGAAACTCTCAGCTTGTATGTGTTCCCACTGTTGTGTCATATACATGTCAGGCATTATTTCTGAAAATATAGACTTGTCATTTTTGAATCACATATTGCCAAGCTTTCAAAAGCTTCCAAGAAGTGATGGACCAATTAGTCACTATCTAAAACTGCCTAGTAAGAGCTCGATGCGCAGGTCGTGGACCCTTGTGGTATCGTGTCGTTGCTTTATTTTTACCCTTGGATTTTCTGTCACTACTTCATGTGAATACAATACGAACACCCTTAATTGTTTTTTACACTCGCCACCTCTCTCCCTCTCGTTGCTTCAAATAATAACGCACGTATGAGAAGTGGTTGCTTAATGGTAATTATGTTTTATAAGTTATAACCCTTCAATGCACCAAAAAACTTGTGGTTATTATTTATCTTAGATTAGCAAGCATTGTTAAGCTAATTAGTACAATGTAATATGGCCAATCTGGTTTTGTCACTTAGGTGTTCTGATGGTCTTAATCAGTAGGGATGGGGGTATTTCTTTCCAAATATAAGTTCATTAATTACTCACTCTATGGCCCATATAGGGCCCCTAGGATCATGGATCATGGATCATGGACTCAAACAAAGCATCCTAGGAATACATAATTGAAACCAAGACCATGGAAAAAAATATGCTATTGTGTTTTTCTCTTTTCTTAAAAGACAAATATAGAATTATGCATTTTATGATGCATAACACAATCTTCTTGTGTGTGTCCATTGCCCATAAGATATATACACATTAGATATGATTATAGCACGTCGTGGGAAGACTTTTTTAGCGCAATAATGTAACCAGTTGTTCGTTGTTGGATCTTTTGTTTTGAACCTTCGGAGAAGGTACCTTTGGCCCCAAGAATTATTGAATAATATTACTTGGCTACTATATGACTGATTTGATCTTTGAATGAAAACTAGCTCTAATTTATACTAAACAAAACATTAATAGAAAACTAGATAGTGGGAAATTGTAATTGATCATTGAACTACTCCATAACTTAAGGCACTTATATAAGGAAAAGCTCTCCAACAATTCAATGACTAGGTCAAGCTTCTTCTGGTTCGGGTTGACCCACCCAAATCCGGTTTATACTCCACATAAGTCTCATATAATCTATGTGGGTGAGTTTATATATAACATCTCATTTAACATGAACATATGATTAGAAGTTTGAACACCTTGTAATCCTTTGGTTTCAAGCAACTAATTGAGTAATGTTTTAAGTTGATGTTGAAGTTGTTGGGGTCAGTCCATACATTTGACATGTTACAAATAGCCAATAAATTTATTGTTTACTCTTAGACACGTTATAAACTTATATAGATTTCTATTATGCTTGTCAACCTTTGTTTTCACCAAAAATATTCAAACTTAAAGTCATCTTCAAGATTATGGTAACCTTAAATCAAATACTTTGCAAGTTCAATTGGTTTTTTACACTACAAGAAACGCAACAATAGCGGCGACAATTATCTTGTAGTGGTGTCGCCGCTATTGGATGGTATTTCTTGTAGTGGGGAACAGATGGCTACTTGAAATAGTGAGTTAACTCTATTACATATATGGTCTAAAAGTAAGCTCACTTGTTATGCCCATTAAATCGTTTCGATGATTAGCAGACCTTGGGGAAATGTCCGCAGTACGTTAATTGCCTAAAATTTTGTAATCTTTATTATTTCTATCAATAACATTTGCCGGGGTGCCGTTCCTTTACCCTAAAAAAAAAAGAAAAAAAAATTATTCATGCATGACCAATGACAAAGACAGTATTTTGTAGTTGTAGATCTTTTAGTGTGGGAGGCAAAGTTATGGGTTTAACTGGGCTTTAGGAAAATGACTTGTGAACATATTTGGACCATTCCACACTTCAGTTTGTGAAAAGTAAAATCTTGATAAGGGTTTTTGTGTTTTGAAAGACTTGATTGTTACAGTTTACATTGATTGCAGAGTTTCATGAAGTTGGTATATTTTTTTTTTATAAAATAAAAAAATTTAAAATCCACTAGCAGTCTATATAAGTCCCCCACAATCTGAATGACACTTTACATCTCACATATGTCCACTCAGACATTAAATTGTCTTACTTCATAACTTTATGCATTGTGCAAATTTGTTTGGAATGACACATGTGAATGTACTTTCCCAGAAGTGCAACTCACGTGACTTTTTTAATCATACAAAGAATCCTACCAATATATCATAAACAATGCCATACAAACGTACCTTTTGCAAATATCATGAATTTTAAATATTACTTTTAGATTACTTGTTTTCTGATAGCTATGCTAGAAGGGAAGAACGCGCTTACCACTGTGTCACCCTTTGACGGTTAGTTTGGTTTGTATTAAACCACAAATTCGTAATAAACGACACGGACATATATATGGGTCTAGTTCAGATTGCGCACATATTTAAAATATTAAACGAGATCGAAAAGTGTCGTGATTATAGGAACCGCGTTTATAGGAAAACGATGTTTAATTGCGTGTCATGGCCTCCAGCTATGAAATGTATATATTAATTTGTTGTGATCTTATATATTAGGTTTCTGAACCCATTTCTTTATATAGCAATAATTTTCAAGATGTCACGAGAAACATTTCCCATGTCCAAAATGGCATTTTATGCATTAAAATGGCCTACAAAGAATGTTACTTTTGGAATTATTCATGAAATGATGTGATTAATATATAGAAAATTGTACGTATGCTTGCTTCCAAAGTGAGTCTTGATCATGAATAGGATACGTACGATAATTGTCACAAGACAATTCTAAGGGTTAATAATTGTAGGTCCGGCTAGGGGAGGATCTAGTCGCCTAATCCTTGTTATCGAACACACCCGGTTGTGCGGAATCCAACCGAGATAGCAAACCGAGATCGAACACCACAATGATAATATAGACACGAGATTCACCGATTAACACCAATGTATTAATACTATGAAAGGTCCAGTTACAAGCACAAGGTTTACAAATGTTTTCTGTAAACTCTCTCAAACTCTCTCGTGTGTGTGTGTTCTGTGTGCTCTCTGAACATAACACACTACATGAGTATTTATACTCAACACAGCTCGTATGGTCGAAGGATAAGGTAATCTGGTCGAAGGATCATCTATCGACCAGAAATTCTACCGAAAGATCCATACATACCTCGAAGGATGATATCCTTCGAGGTCCATCTGTATCTATCGAATGACATTATCTTTCGAGGTCATCGAAGGATACAAACCATCCTTCGATGACATCCTTCGACACAAGCATGTTTCAACCAATGTGCTAACTGTTTGGCCAAGTCAAACCGGAGGATGGTTGACCTGGTCAAACTTACATCGAACGCACATAGCAACAAATCTAACATAAGACATCGTTTTGTATCATGACACATTACAGACAAAGTACAGACACAAGTCTTCGTCTTGATCTTCGTGTCTTTGAGTCGAAACCAAGTCGAACTGAGCCGAGTTGAACCGAGCCGAGTCGTGTCCACAAAATATGTATCAACAAACTCCCCCTTGGACGTTACTCGTGAGGTTCAACTTCGATGTCTTCCACGTCGGAGGATCTTCAAAGTCTTCACGTGTCGTAAGTAGAAAGTGTATCAACAAACTCCCCTTTTCATTTAGGTAGTGTGTCAATAAACTCCCCCTTAGATTGAACTCTCCATTGAGTCATGCTCGTGAAACTTTTGACTTGTCAATTCTTCAGATCCTTGTGGTGTTGATGAAGGGTCAGCGGCAACTCGATCATTTTATCCTTTGAGTGCCTCCACTTCGTGTCTTCATTCCAAAGCTTTTTATCGAACATGTTCTCCTCGCCTTTAGCATCTGCACATGCAAGAAAGCTAAACGCATAATGAGAACACCGCTTGGAATATAGTTAACATTTAAACAAAAGACACATATGAGATCAAATCTCGATCAAACACCAACCGACAACAGTTTGAAAGTTTAGAAAAATATTCAATTTTAATCCTTTAACTTTCAAAACTTGTTAACTTCGACAGATTATGAAGATGCAATTGTTTTTCGGCTTACGATCAGGATTTTGGGTAGGATAGACTCGAGTTCCAACATCAGTCAATCAAAAATAAACTAGAAGCAAAATCTTTTTGGATTTTATAAAGTTTATATTAAAACACACCTAAAATCTTTTTGAAATTTTTCATTTTTCAAATGTAAAGACGGAAAACAATAAATAAATATATACAAGAATCATAAACTGAAAACAGTAAATAAATATCTACAGACATTCTTTTTGCGAGTTTCGAGGGTAAGAGAATCATATCAGTGTACGGTCACGCCAAAACGCTCTTTTTGTTCAATTAGTTAACATTTAGATAAGCATCCTATAACAATTATCGGTATTGTTGTCCACTTAAGCTCAACTTATCATACGTAATCATGGCGAGGGGATACGTTAATGTATGATTTATACTTACCGACCGGTGTTCATCCACATCACGACACATTCCCGTATCAAGGTATGCACGAGGATTCATCTTACCGGTGAGTATACCGATTATCATCTGTTTGACCGTATATGATGTGAGATTCTCACTTATTTTGATTGAAAACAAGCCCTATGTGATAGAATCACTTATTGATGAGGAACTTGATTTTCAGATGCATGAGGGCACAGGAGCAAGTTCGTGAACAGGTCAGTACTTTCGTACAGCAGAGAGACGAACTTGACTCCCGGATAAATGTGATATATTATCACTTATTTTATGGACATGTGATTGTTTATCACTTATTGAGGTCGAATGCAATATGTACACGTATGTATGGTATCATGGAAGATCTAGACTTGCGTCCCCGTTATTTTTCGGTAAAAGATACAACCATGATACCCAGATGATAAACAGCATAAAGACCGAATATTTCAGAACCTCGGCAATCTCTCAAACGAAATTTCGGTACTAAGACCATATGCCAATGAATGGTTCCCACCTGGTCTTCAGTCGATTTAAGTTTATATCACCCTGCACACTTTAAAATGATTGTGAGCCTACCGATACATCTTATATAGAGCTGCTTATCGCTTTTTCATTTAAGGTTTAAAGAGGTTTAGACAGACCACTGATGTACTATCATTTTCTCTTTTTCTCGCCAGGAAACTCATTTTTGTTTTTCTATTGTTTTTGTGCTTTTGAAATTTTTCGATGTTTTTGGATTTTTCAAATTTGGAATTACTCCCCCTAAAATCAACAAACTAAGATAAAATTTAAAAACACAAAGGTATTTACAAAAATGACTTTCCGATGTTGGTTAACTCATGTTTTACCTCAATGCCGTTTACCAAAATTAAGTTTTAATCAGAAAAGATTTCTCAAATTTTGGAAAAATCAGTTGGCATGTCGGTAAGCGGTGCGGACCATGACAACATTGTCTGGCCAAAGAGTGCTGTACGAGATAATAATACACAAAGCAGCTTAAATATCGACAAGTATAGGAGAGATTAGAAATTTAAAACCGTATCCTGCAACTGCTTCGTGCATTGCAAGGAATCTGAGTGCTCTCCCAAACTGGATATCCACCCGGTGTGGATTTCAAAGTCGATTCTTTGTAGCTACTGAGAAGTCTCTTGACAGCAACAAGATCATAAACCTTTGGGTCCGGCTGGTCTTCAACATTTCACCAGCGAAGGTTTTTGTCTATCTCTTGAGAAGTAGTGTGCGGTTGTGCAACTCATGCCAAGGCATCCGCACACCCGGTTGGTTTGTTCAACAAACACTTTTTCTTCAATCACACCGCGACGAAATGTACATTGCACGTTCATCTTGTTGATTTTGAACCTCAAACGTGCTGCAGGTGCGTACATTTAGATTGAATCTATCCTGGGGACCCGATCAAAGCTTGATTGTAAAAGGCTTTGCATTTTTGTCGAAGCTTTTCAAACTCTTTCAACAGACAATTCTGTTTCTCTTTTCCTTTTCTTTTCTTCTCTCCATCAAAGGCAACAATTTCTTCTGTCGCCTATTTTGTGCATGGACACTCCACTATCAACAATCTTACGACTATTGAAAGTTCCTCCTGGAATATCCTACACACTCATTCAAAGATTAGACGGAGAGGGGGACCCAAGCCTTAACAGACTTGGGTCGTCCTTCATCATCGAGGATTGTGATCTCAATTTCCTGATGATTCTCAAACACAGCACCTCCCCCTGAAACAGTTACCGATTTTGGTTTCCAAATCTGTTTTTGTTTTTCATTTTTAATTTCTAATTTAACAGACTTTGTTTGGACAACCTCCGGTTTTAACGCCTTTTCAATCACCTTCACATTTTTACGTCGTTGTTTTGTTTCCTGTTCTTTAACGGTTCTTTTATCATGTTTTGGATAAACAGGATGACGTTGTGAGTGACCTTGTTCAGAGGGGGCTCTTTCAACAAAATTTGGTTTGGGCGTGTTTTTGCAATCTTTAATGATGTGCCCAACCTTCCCACATTTGAAACAAATTCTCATTTCAACAAACTTAGGAGAACCGGTTCGACTTTCACATGTTGAACCTGTAACACCTGAGGTACTTGTTCCTACATCACACCCGTTTGTGTGTTGGGTGTAATTGTTTTGAGCGTTACGTTTTAAAATCTTGACTTGTTGGACAAAATCAGTGTTTGATTTGTTTTCAAAAGTCTCAATTTTATCCGTACCCTTTGATGCTACAAATTTAACATCTTTTGCTTTCTTTTTGTAACGAGCTCCTTTTGATTCAACCTTAGCCTTTGGCTTTGGAGCTCGTTGTTGTTGTTGTTTACCCTTAAAAGTGACAGGTTGTTGTTTAGTCGGTAATTTTTGGTTTCCAAATTGTTTCCTCACTTCAGCTTTTGGAATAGGATCACACTGAGTTACTGAAACTCTCGGGATCCCTTTTCCCAAAAACTTAGTTGTATTATCTTCAAACACTTTATCAATCAAGGATTGATTGACGTTTTTTATTGGAAAATCTTTGTTTGAATAAATTTTATCATCACCGACTAAAGTGTACAACACGTTATCACTTTTAACAGTAGACACTGTCTCAGTGATAGGATCTATCTCTTGTTTAGCACCAGTTGACTGCACAGCAGGAGTAGGAGGATCACACAGAATGTGATTCTCAAAAGGCACTTCTACTCCTTTTCTATCATCAAGAGATTTATCCTCATCACTCACATCTGATTCATCATCCGAAGAATCATAGTCCTCAATGGTTGGAGGACTTTGATTTGAAGCACATGATGACTTTTCCTTGCTATCAGATGGGCCCTCCGATGAATTGTCCGTTTTGAACCCTAAGCCAGTTGTAACTTCCTCATAATCAAGAGGCACACTGGGTTCATACCGAGGCATATCCTCTTCATCGGGCATTTTGGTATAGTTATGTCTCAAAGGGGGTGGACACGCCTTATACCCTACGCCTTTCACGTTCCCTTTCAGTTGTTGAACATCGATGATGTGATCAAGCACAAATCGGGAGTTAGAATAACTTTCCAATTTTTGTTTGATCGCATCATGCTCGCATTGGGCAATGGCTAGTTGCTTCTTGGTTTCCTCAACAATATTTATGTACTCATTTATACTTACTTGTTTATGGTAAACCACTTTGTTAACTTCGGACACGCTTTTCTTTAATGTTTCTATTACAGATTTAAATTCTTTTTCGTTCCGAGTTAAAGCCATATTTGCCTCTTTGCATTTTGAAAGTTCAATGACCAAATTTTGATTATGACTATGAAGCTTTTCTGATTCAAGCTTCAATTCAGCACATTCAAGTTTTAATTCTTCAAAAGCATGTTTAGCATTAGCACATTCATGTTTCAATTCTTCACAATCACTACATATGCTAGGAGTAGGAGGATCAGAATTTACCTGACTTGTCGAGGCCGAGACATTCGCCATAAAGGCAGTCTGATAAGAAAAGGATCCATTTTCAGAATTAGAATCTCCTGCATTCGAGCTTTCTTCATCTGAACTCCCACTATAACCCGAGCTATCATCACTTTCAGAAAACTCTTCCTTGTGAACATGCTTGATGTGATTGATAATTTTTGCATAGCATGCAGTTCCACCTCCTTGATGATTATCTCCCAATTGTACAGACCAATCACATCCTTCATCAGCTTGAACTATCAATGCCCGGTTGGGATTTGAAGGCCCTGACTGGTTGGTTTGGTTGTTAGCAGCTACTATCCCTCTTTCGTTGTTAGCTTGATTTGAAGTACTTGTTTGATTTTGGAAGGGATTTTGGTTGCCTTATTGGTTGCCTTGTTTGCTCGGTCGCGTGCACTCACGTTTGAAGTGACCCTTTTCACCGCAATTAAAGCATGTGACATCATCTTTATTGAACCCGTACTTCGTATCATTTTTGCCTTCCAACGAAGTTCTTCCAGTTCGAGTCATGAAATCCTTTGCCCTTCTAACTGCACTTGCAAACGCCCACTTGATATCCATTAACTCCATTTCATCCCTGTCTATCTGCTGATAGTCTTCGTTTGTCAAATTAATGTTGCCAATTTGACTTGCGACTAATCCGCTGCAGGCATTAACCATAGTGGTAAGAATTTCAATGTGATCCCGTGCAGCTTCTATACTCACTTTAGAAAGATTTGAAGTATCAGGTTTGTTGCCATAGAATGCTTGTTGTGGTTGGGTTTGTGGTTGTGATGGAACAGGAATGTAAGCCCTCGGATCGAATTGAGGTTGTGCCGGATTGACTTGAGGTGAAGGTTGAGATGTTGGAATATAAGCCCTTGGATCGAAAACCGGAGCAGTATTTGATTGAGGAAACGGAAAGGAACTTGTGTTGGACACAAATGCAGTTTGCAGTTTTGGTTGCTGAGCTGCATTAGACCTGGCCAAGGCATCGAAGCCTGGAAGATACATTTCTGTATTCTGAGAAGCGGGAACTCGCTTGGCTTTCCTGATTTCTTCATCATTTTTATGTTCCAGCTTCTGGATGAACTCATAGATGTTAACTGTGTCAAGAGTTCCTGTATGCTTCAACAGCTCAATAAACGAACTCCACTTTGGAGGTAAAGCATCAGCAAACCTAGCCACCATTTCCTGTTGAGTTGCCAAAACCCCATAAGCAAACATTTCACTAATCAAATGATAAAAACGTGTAGTCATATCATTAAGGGTTTCATTTTCCAAAAACTGAAAAGATTCAAACTCTTTCTTCAACAGATCATGATGAGACTTTCGTGTAGCTGCATTGCCTTCTCCTCTCGCAACCAAGGCATCCCACAATGTTTTCGTGTCTTTACAGTAGGAGAACTGATGATAGATATCTTTATTAAGTGCTTGTGTAAGTGTAGCAAAAGCCTTTTTCTCCAATTCATAAGCCTTCTTGTCATTTTCGAGCATGTTAGCATAACCTTCTGAAGTGGACGCTACAACCTCAAGATTAGCATTGAATGCATTGATGAAACATGTCCAAAGATCGGTGCTTTGCCCTTGAACATACGTGTGAAAGCGGTTTTTCCATGATGGAAAGTCATTCATATGGTTCAGCTTTGGTGGACGATTGTTGCTGCCCGTTTCGCTTTCACTAATCAAAAGATTTTGAATGCTTTGACTTTGATTGGATACCAAAGCCCATTGACTTGGACTGATTGATGGCGGTGGAAACATACTTTTCGCCCAAGCTGCAGCAGAGGTTAGCTCTTGACTAGATTGTGAGTCAATACTCCAGTCCCAAGGACTTGTACAACTCATTTTGATGAAATACTAATAGACGACCTACACAAACACAAACTGTTAAGTTCAAACAGACACGAATTGAAAGATACAGACCTGTTCGAAAGATCAAGACTTGTTCGAAGGATCAACAGTGTTCGAAAGATCACTGTTGAGTTTCGAACAAAGACTTCGAAAGATTCACAATTTGACAGATCCTTATCTTTCGAGCTATTATTTCGAAAGATTCACAATTTGAAAGATCCTTATCTTTCGAATAACTATCTCGAAAGATTCACAATGAAAGATCCTTATCTTTCGAAAATGTATCCTCCGAATAGATTCCCTTGAGCTCGAAAGATAGATCACAAACTTCGAAGGATGGGTATCTGTCGAACCTCCTTGATCGAAAGATGATCTTTCGACTTCGAAGGATATCTTTCGATGAGCTCTGACACAGTTGACAAATGTTGACAGGTTGGTGAGAAAGGTGACAAGTTGGTAGAAACTTTCGGCAGAAGGTATGTTCAGTCCCTGCTTTCTGCCAAAACCAGATTTGGTTTGAATATTTTAACCAGTTGTCCCTTCCCAATGCACAAACAACTTTCGAAAATAAGTAAACAAGATCAAAAGATGTAACACTTTGAAGAACACTTGAATATTATGATGAAAATATGAAGAACAACCCAGAAATTTATGAATTTTCTGGGGAACCGAAGATTTTCCAAACGCGAATTTTGCTAAAAATGTTTAATAAAAACCAAAGACTAACATGTGAGCATGAAAATAACACGGTTTTTAACAAAACATAAAGCAAAACACCAAGATTTACTCCGATTTTAAGATGTTTTCCAGAAAGATATAAGCCTTCTAAAAACCCGAAAAACAGCAAGAACACCTCGGTTTTAACAAGGAGAAGAGCCAAGGCTCTGATACCACTTGTAGGTCCGGCTAGGGGAGGATCTAGTCGCCTAATCCTTGTTATCGAACACACCCGGTTGTGCGGAATCCAACCGAGATAGCAAACCGAGATCGAACACCACAATGATAATATAGACACGAGATTCACCGATTAACACCAATGTATTAATACTATGAAAGGTCCAGTTACAAGCACAAGGTTTACAAATGTTTTCTGTAAACTCTCTCAAACTCTCTCGTGTGTGTGTGTTCTGTGTGCTCTCTGAACATAACACACTACATGAGTATTTATACTCAACACAGCTCGTATGGTCGAAGGATAAGGTAATCTGGTCGAAGGATCATCTATCGACCAGAAATTCTACCGAAAGATCCATACATACCTCGAAGGATGATATCCTTCGAGGTCCATCTGTATCTATCGAATGACATTATCTTTCGAGGTCATCGAAGGATACAAACCATCCTTCGATGACATCCTTCGACACAAGCATGTTTCAACCAATGTGCTAACTGTTTGGCCAAGTCAAACCGGAGGATGGTTGACCTGGTCAAACTTACATCGAACGCACATAGCAACAAATCTAACATAAGACATCGTTTTGTATCATGACACATTACAGACAAAGTACAGACACAAGTCTTCGTCTTGATCTTCGTGTCTTTGAGTCGAAACCAAGTCGAACTGAGCCGAGTTGAACCGAGCCGAGTCGTGTCCACAAAATATGTATCAACAATAATTAAGTATTTTGGAAATCCGAACCGAAATCCAAAACAAAATCAAATTAAAACAACTGCATTATTGAATAGGTTACTTTACCTTACAATTTATACAGATTATAAGGAAACCTTAATAAACCTAGTGGGCTGTATGCTCAATAGAAACCCTATACCAGGGGCGAATATAGCCTTTGAATAGGGATAGCTGATGTGTCGGCGGTAGTGTAAATTTTGGAAAAATTTGACGTTTTTTCAATTTCGCTGCACCTATAGAAAAGAAAATTTTGATACGTTGCCCCTTAACGTTTTTTTAGATCCGGCATTGCCCTATACAATCTACATTCCAATAGTTTGAACGTTTGTTATTTGGTGTATCACGTAAATTAATTATCTTGGGCTAAAAGTTTCATTCCAAAATTCGTTAACATGTTACATGTGTTTAAAAAAAATTTAACGTCAAAAGTTTTAGGTCTAAATTCATTTTTCGGGCTAAATGGCTGTTTTCAGGTGAAACATTTCAAGCTTAATTGTAAAACAAAAACTCGAAACTTCGGTTTTGGTTCAGACTGAGCCCAAAACCGATATAAACCTACCCATACACATGTTCATAAAATGACCATTGACAGTAACTTTATTAGTTTCTTGTTTCAGCTATTTAAATGATCATTATCCCTTCTCATGCATGCATGAGGGACACAATCACATCTGACAATGAAGCATGTGAAAAATGCTAATAATAACATTAATAATAATAACCTAATTATATTCCAAATTTCCTGGAGACTTTAAGATATATGGGTAAACAACACAGTATTATTGAAAAGGGTAATCTGTTCAAGGACACATATGGTAAGTAGCTGCTTCATCTTTTACACTATATTTCAAAATTCAAAATTCATATGAGTAATTAACTTACTTCCATTATATGTTAAAAATAGTTTAGGTTATCTAGGGTAATTGTATTCATTGATAACTATCAACCATGCCAGCCTCGCGGTTGTCTATCGAATTTGTTTTTTTGCGCTTTATTTCCTATTGACTATCATATCGGTGGCGCATCAAGGCACTCTCTAACAAATTATTGCACCCCCACCATGATAAAATTTAGAAAAAAATAATATAATTCATTGTTGTTTTGCTCAGTATCTTTATTTTCTGGACGTTTCTTAGCTAAATCCCAAAGAATGTCTACAAACCACTGTTTAGAATAATATAAGTTATTAAAAAGTGGTTGCATCACCAAGAGGGAATGTGATTTTCAATCCACAAAGCAAAGCATACAACAGATAAAGTTATGCTTCTTGTCTGTCTTTGTTACATGGCCCCGAGGCAAAACAATTAGCATGCACTGCATGCATGATTACAAAACTAGAAATGTGGTTAATAATTTCGTGTCATGCCGTCTGTCCAAAGGAATCGCGTATTATTTACTTCATTCTACCGTTAATCTAATCGCTCTTATAGCAATAACTAATCGATGATTAGAAGTCCCAAATAAGATTGGATTTGATGTGATGAACTTAATAGATATATTTGGATATGACTGTGTTATTATATTGATATGTTTGTAATCTCTCAGTGTAAAGATAGGCTCCCAATGTTCCCACACCCTTAAAATCTTATTTTCACACCTCTACATCTATACGACCCATATAGAGTTATACGAGCCGTATAACCGATTGTTGCACAAAAAAATGTCAAAGAATATTTTTTTGTCTCTATGTATACGGGCCGTATAACATTATGCGACCCGTATAGAATGTTATACGACCCAAACCTCATATAATGTTATACGACTGTATAATGTTGTTATACGACCCGTATAAAATGTCATACATCCTAATATTTTCTCCATCTATACTACCCGTATAACATTATGCGGCCCGATATTTGTCATGTCAAATTATTCTATACAGACCGTATAACGTTATACGACCCGTATACAGGGTGTGAAATTAAGATTTTGGGGTGTGGCTTTATTAGGACCCTAAAGATATTCTGATATTTAATGTACAGTAAATAATATTCATCTTATTTTATTTTAATTCTTTCTTTGAAAACTATAGTTTAAGTATAACTATAAAAAGGAAAAAATAAAACACTGAAACTGTGTAAAGTAATATGCTATTAAAGGAGAAAAGTGATATGTTAGTCAAGGGGGTAAAAAATGAAGGCAAGAGACAAAGGTCTGAAGAGCTGGATATGGTGATTGTGTGAAGACATTTGTATTTTTGTGATGATTAGTGCAAACATGTGAATGGAGGAGGGTTTTGTGATTTGTCTGTTAGGAATGCAGACAATGTTGGAAGCAAATGGAGAAGGCAAAATATAGCTAGCAGTGCAACACTGCCAACATTCTTACACCCTATTCAGGCATATAGACAGATGCATATATGTTTATCTATGTATGATGTAATACTAAAAACATCTCGTGATCAATGTATGTATGCATATGGGAAACTGTGTATGTATATCCTACAAATTTCACACGTAATTTGGCGTAGGAAACTGTCCAGTTTTCTTGTAGTGAGAGAAATCAATGAATTACCATGAGCCTTGTTCTGTGTTTATTTGGTATTCATTTAGCACTGATTTAATTTATTACCATGAGCTTTATTTCATGGAAATTAGATTGAGATGGAGCCCAGAAAGAGTTAATGATGCAAATTAATATAAAAAAAGGAACAATTGAATACATAGAGTTTTCAACAATTACTAACTGGAGAAAACTCCTCGAGTTTTCGACCTATAGCGAATGGGTCATGCGAAAACTCATCTTCGTGAGAAAACTCGATACACTCTATCTAACCAATATTAAATCCTCAACTCTAAATACTAATCACTAAACCCTATGAAATAAACCCTAAACCCCAAAAAAACTAAACATTAAAAGCTAAACCCTAAATTCTAATGTCAAAAAAGCTAAAAAACTAAATGCTAAAACTAAACCCTAAATAAATTATAGGGTTTAACCATTAGAGTTTACGGTAGTTTTAGGGTTTTAGCATTTAGTTTTTAGCTTTTAGACGTTAGCCTTTAGGGTTTATTTCTTAAGGTTCAGAGATTATGGTTTAGGGATTTGGATTTAGTAATGATTAGATACAGTTTACTAGAGTTTTATTATGTAGATGAGTTTTCTTAACCACGCATGCGCGTTGCGGTGTATTACACTCGAAACATAATTCATAGAAAAGAATACTAAGTCGCTTTAGAACCTGCGAGTTGTGATGGGGCCGTTAAACCACCCAAAAATTAGACGTAAGAATGTTGAACAACATAAGCACATTGCAACGCGTTTACTCGCAAGATTTAGACCCAAATGTAAACCGACAAATTTTTTAAAGATGAAAAATATAGGGGATCAAATTTGAAAGTAAAAAAGTGTTAGAGTTAAAAATAAAAAATGAAAACTAATAGGGTTGAAAACTAAAAGATGAAAGTAAAATGGTTTAAAAAATGAAAAGTAAAAACTAAAAGATGAAAAATTAAAGAAGTTGGAAGTAAAAAAAAAATACTAATTTTGTGAGAGAAATGAAAGTTGATTAGTAATATATTTTAAGAGTCTGGTTATTGTACAAAAAGCCTTCACTAATGAAGCGTACGAGATTAGTATCAACATGCGAAATTTGATTTATAACATGCGACTTCCATTTTTTTTACATGCGATTTTCCTTTTTTTATGTACATGCGATTTTTGGTTTTTTTAAAACATACGATTTTCATTTTTTATAATATAACGTACGATTTTGCCATTACGTACGCATCGTAAGTTAAGACATATTGTACGATACACTTTTCCTATATATTAAATTAAATGAGTTTGACAAAGGCATTTTTAAACCCAAAGGCCAAAGCCACGATTAATCAACAAACAATGTCATTCTTGAATACTTGTTGCCAAGTAAGATACATACCTCTTGCATATAGTAACTTAATATATCATAGGATATGGGTTAAAATCTCATGATTATGTTTCCATCCTACCATCTTAGTTTTAGATACTTTACAAAGCAAAATAATTTAATTAAATAAAAATACTTTTAATATCTAACAAGTTTATGCCTCGTCTACGGACGATAAGCCGAACATTTCTAAACCAATTAGAAAAACATTATCATAGTTTTGTTAGAAAAAAAAGCTAAAGTGATAGAAAAATTGTAATTTTGTGCTGGGGCAAAATAACTTGTCAAGATCATTGAGCCAGTGTTAGGCAGATTCCTAGCATGAATATAAATTAAATCGAGTTAACAAATTAAAACAAAATACTTCCATAGTTTGCTAAAAAAACTAAAACGACGGCAAGACTATAAATTTGAACTGTGGGCAAAATTGTAATTTTGAACTGGGGTAAAATCGTAATTTATCAAAAGCTAAAGCGATGACGATACTGTAATTTTGAACAGGGGCTAATTTGTAATTTTGAACGGAGGATAAAATTGTAATTTATCCGGGCCAATAAGGGAGTGCCATGTGGCATCACCCAACTGGGCAACCGCCCCTTCCACCAATTACAAACCACAAATGTTCCTCCTGCCCATTAATTTTGTAGATATAGGTAATTTACCTTTGTAGATATAGGTAATATGATTGAAGATCAGCAAAATTCCTGAAATTTGCGAAGGACATTTAATTCGTCATAAATCCCTCGCTAACAGCCTTTGCGACATCTTTGGATCAGAATAAAAAATTGGTAGCAAAGAACCATTCAGATGGATTTGCGATTGTCATTTTCAACACTAGTTTTGCTATGGAGTTTATTTTCTAGTAGTTCAATTATTATTGGAGTTTATTATAACTCAAGACAAGTACATGTTCTTGGATAGTCCATTTCTTTGTTAAAGTAACGTATCAAAAATTTGTTTATGGCATAAAATCAACGTCACTTCAATTCAAATAATTCACATTCAGTACAAACAATGCCAACACTTTGAAGTGAAAGTTTTTGTAATTTTTCAATCTTAATTATGATTATGGCTTATGAACTTACGTTGATTTCTTGTGCTTAGACCCAATATGTTAAACGATGATGTCTCTTTGATATAATATCATTGGAAATAGAAATACAAAATTAGAAACGTATAGGCTACGATAGTTCTCATTTGATTATTGTTAGTTCTACTCTTGCAAACATCCTTTTAGTTAAATATTATCTATGAATTATAGGAGAAGTTATCTTCGGCATGTAGGGCAAAGATATTTTATGGAAAAAGGAACGGTTTTGTAACATGGAAATACCATACGAGAAAACCAAGATTGCTAAAATACCACTAATCTACGTTTACATAGCAGCAGGAAATTAGAAACACACTGAATAATTCTCATATAAAGTAATGCTAAATTTAGCAAGTCCTGTCAATTTTGTGATATTACAAATTAACTAAAAAAATAATGAAACTATAAGTATAGAAAAAAAAATCATAAATTAAGCTACTCCGTGAATAACGCGCTGAAGCTAATAAGAAAAGGTTTCAAGATTGCAAAAGTTGGGGAATATTTTTTATTGGCAAAATCAGAACCCTAAAATCCATTCTCTTCTCTCCTTAAATGAAACTCAGAAACACAACGTAATTGTTGAAATTTGGATCTGATAGACGAAGTCATTTCACTACAAGAAAAGGAGGCAATAGCGGCGACACCAATAGAAGCGACAGGCAATACGTCGCCGCTATTGGTCGATACGAAACACGGTGTCCCACAACTAACCCCAGCCACTCATTCCTTATCTTGATCCAACGGCTGGGGTATGTTAACGGCAATAACGGCAACAATAGAACCAATAGCGACGACATATTGTCGCCTCTAAAACCCTAAAATACAGCTGGACCTGAATCATGGAGTACAGAGACATCACATCATTACGTGTCGCTGCTATTGCCCCTTGTCATCGCTATTGGTGTCACTGCTAATAGTCGATCCGTGTGAACCTGAAAAAAAGGCTGATCTTGGTCCTCGATGAGAAGATGATCCAACGGCGTTGGCTCTTTCCTGATTTTCCTCCCTCAAACAAACACAATCTTCATCTTAACCCCACTTTCTTCAACATACACTCCATCTTCTCCAACCTTCAGCTACACCAACAACAACCTCCACCATCACCATGAAGCTACTGTCACACCCCAACCGATGGCGGAAACATCGGGGTGCGAGCACCAAGCGTTCAGATTGCTCACGAAAATCCATAAAACTAAATAGTTTCAATATAAATTAGATCCATTTCATACAACTGTCTAAAACAAACATCAATCATCCCAAAACATAGTATCAAAACAAGCATAAACATTGTTTCAAGTTTCTAGGTTTAGCTACGTGGAGTATCTAAGTTCCATCCTAGCATGTTTCACGATTCCTAGCATCATGCCAGCCTTCAACATGTATTAAAATAGAGCCAGTACAAAAATGTACCAGCGAGTATACAAGTTTGAATAATAGCATAATATATTAAAAGTCTCATATCCATATGTAAATGTTTCAAAATAGTTTCAGCCATGCTAGTGTTCGCCGTCCAACAAGTGATAGCCCAAGTATCCCGATGCTTTAGTGTTTTCCCAAGTCTCAAGGAAAACTAGAATCCTCCTAACAATACCCCCGAGAATAATGGGGAGGTGCATCTCCTATAGCGCTACTCTTGTTAAGGCGGAACTACACACCTTGGATTAAACGTCCATATAGCACAAATAGAATACAAGAATCACACGCACATAGGATAGAGTTTAGTTTCAAAAGTTTCAAGTATCATAGTTTAATAGAATACATGTTACATCCCAAAGTTTTAAACAAAAAGGGATCGAGTATACTCACAGTGATTGCTTAACAGTTTAACTGTTATTGGATCAAAGGGAGCTCTTTAGAATTTGCCTGATTAGATTACAACAGATAAGAGTCGGGCAGAATAACGAGATTCAATCCAAGTATCGGATTAGTCATCTTGATCGGATGGCTGTTCGATAGGATGGCTATCCGATCGGATTGCCATTCGATTGGGATGACCATGGTGAGTAAGTGACGGATTGCCAATGGCCATTCGATCCAAGTGTCCAGTCTCCAAATTGTTACCAAGTTTTTCTGAAAAGTTTCTATGTGTTGAAAGATTCTAAAGCACAGTGTCACCTTGATCGGATGGCGGTTCGATCGGATGGTTATCCGACCGGATTGCCATTCGACGATCAAGATTTAAGTGTCTAAATGTTTGAGGTTAGGAGACAATGTCACTTGATCGGATGGCAGTTCAATCGGATGGCTATCCGATCGGATTGCCATTCGACGATCAAAAGATTCAAAGTATCTAAGTGTTAGGGTTAAGAGGCAAGTGTCACTTGATCGGATGGCGGTTCGATCGGGTTGTCCTTGTCCCGTTCCTAAACTTGTAAAGTTTCTAAGTTTCTGCTTAAACAACGACGACATGGTACGCATTGAGACAACGGTAAGCTCATCAGTGTACAACCGATCTGATCGTGTGGGAATCACCCAAATCCATTCAGTCACCCGTTCGTGATGGTGCTTATGTCAGAATTCATACTCTGGGCATCTTCACCGGCAACAATCCTTCTCCAAACCAACTCCAGACTAATCTTCAAGTCTACAGTCCGTTTTAGATCCAGATCTCACCGTTTTTGGTAAAATTTTTAAGAAAAGATGAAGATAAACATATGTCTTAGTCGAAAAAGTATAGATTTAGTAAAGATTTAGTGTAAAACACATGAAATTCTTTAGACCCGGGCTAAATCTTGAACGGTATGACATCACTCAACAGTTTGTACAGACCGCCATGGTGACGTCACCCTCAAGGGCTCGAATCTCAGAGATTTCACGGTGAAAAGTGAGATTTCAAAGGAGAATCATGTGGAGAATGATGTGTTGATCAAAGTTGTACAAGAATCTAGTGTAAAACATACCGAAATCGCCGATAAATGAGGAAAAATAGGAGTGTGTGCGTCTTGGTCGAGTGAGGCTGTCACATTAGTGAGAATGGTGATGTGGCAGGCCTATTTATAGTGTCAGAGTGAGTGAAGGCGGTGTGCAGCGGATCGGATGGCAGCTCGGTCGAATGGCCATCCGATCGATTGGTCATCCAATCGGATGGTCATCCGATTGGATTGCCATTCGGCCAATCCTATCCTTTCCGCGTTCCCGTCTTTGATTAGTTTTGCGAGTTAGATTAAGAGTTGCGTTGCGTATTATTGGGTAATAGTATCACATAACTAGATTATATTATTAACACAAAAGTTTCCAAGTTTCATAGTTTCCATAGTTTCCGCCAGTGACAAGACTCCAGTCCCTCATTCAACCAAGTCTCAAGTTTCACGAGCCTCAAGAGTCAAGCACCAAAGTATCAAGTCTCATAGAATCATAGTATCATAGAGTCATAGTCTCATAGAATCATAGTATCATAGAGTCATAGTCTCATAGAATCATAGTATCATAGAATCATAGTTTCCAAGTATCAAGTATCACACAGTTTAGGGACTAAAAGTGACAAAAGCTAAAAGTCTAGGGACGCAGGCGTTATAATCTCCCCTCCTTTAGGAGATTTCGTCCCCGAAATCTAGGTAGAAGACTGCTCAAAGAGCTGCGGATACTTAGTCTTCATCTCACTTTTCAGTTCCCAAGTGAATTCTGCGCCACGCTTTCCTTCCCATCGAACCTTGACTATGGGAATTTTGTTGCGCCTCAGTCGCTTGACACCCTGATCCATGATTTCGACCGGTTTCTCCACAAAGTGTACGACTTCATTTATTTGCAAGTCTTCAAGGGGAACCTGCAGTTCCTCATCGGCTAGGCATTTGCGTAGGTTGGATACGTGGAACACTGGATGCACGTTGTTTAGTTACTGTGGTAGGTCGAGTCGGTACGCCACCTTGCCAATCCTTTCGAGTATCGCGAAAGGGCCCATATAGCGAGGAACGAGCTTTCCCTTCTTACCAAAGCGAACTACTCCCTTCCAGGGAGATACCTTGAGAAGAACTCGATCACCAACATCAAATTCCAGAGGCTTACGCCTATTATCAGCATAGCTCTTTTGTCTACTCCTAGCCTTGATCAAGTTATCATGGATTTGAAGAATCTTATCCGTTGTCTCTTGAATGATTTCAGGGCCAGTAAACTGCTTGTCGCCAATCTCATGTCAGCTGAGAGGAGATCGGCACTTGCGGCCATACAAAGCTTCGAAAGGAGCCATCTGAATACTGGAATGATAGCTGTTGTTGTATGAGAACTCAATCAATGGTAAATGTACATCCCAGTTACCACCAAAGTCGATGACACAAGAACGGAGCATATCCTCTAGGGTTTGAATAGTACGCTCGGTCTGTCCATCCGTTTGAGGATGAGAAGCCGTGCTAAGATTCAAATGAGAACCCATAGCGGATTGAAAGTTTTACCAAAGACGTGAAGTAAAACGACCATCACGGTCCGAGATTATGTCAAGAGGTATGCCATGACGGCATATGATCTCATCAGTATAGATTCGAGCAAGTTTCTCCACTTTATAATCTTCGCGAATAGGAAGAAAGTGGGCTGATTTGGTCAAACGATCAACAATCACCCAGATACTATCGTGACCAGAAGGTGTTCGAGGTAGCTTGGTAATAAAATTCATTGCAATGCTATCCCATTTCCAAACAGGGATTTCGGGTTGCTCTAAGAGTCCAGAAGGACGTTGATGTTCAGCCTTAACCTTCGTGCAAGTAAGGCATTTCAAAACATATGTAGCGATGTCCTTCTTCATACCAGGCCACCAATAAGTCATACGCAAATCATGGTACATCTTATCGGCGCCTGGATGAATAGAGTATCGGGATTTGTGAGCCTCATTCATAATGAGCTCACGTAGATTATCGCGATCCGGTACCCAGATGCGATTGAGGTAATATCAGAGTCCATTAGGTTTAGTTTCAAGTTGTTCGATCTAGCGCCTTGGATTTCCACTTCTAGACTTCCTTCATTTGCTGACGAATACTGAGCTTCACAAATACACGCATGAAGATCACTAGAGATACGAATAGCATTCACATGAGTTTTACGACTAATGGCATCGGTCACTACATTCGCCTTGCCAGGATGATAGCGAATTTCGCAGTCATAGTCGTTGAGCAATTCCACCCAACGTCTCTGTCGCATGTTCAGTTCCTTTTGGTCAAAGATATGTTGAAGGCTCCTATGGTCAGTTAAAACCACACACTTAGTACCATACACGTAGTGTCGCCATATCTTTAACGCAAACACAACTGCACCAAGCTCCAGATCGTGAGTAGTATAGTTTTTCTCATATACTTTGAGTTGACGAGAGGCATAGGCAATAACCTTATCCCGCTGCATGAGCACACAACCCAAACCACGGTTCGAGGCATCACAATATACCACAAAATCATCATTCCCATCGGGGAGAGTTAGAACAAGAGCATTACACAAAAGAGTTTGAAAAGATTCCTCTTGCTCGAGAGCCCAAGCAAAAGGTATCTCTTTTTGAGTTAACGAAGTAAGAGGGATAGCGATCTTAGAGAAGTTCGAAATGAATCGGCGGTAATAGCCCGCCAACCCTAGGAAGGAACGAATCTCAGATGCATATTTAGGCGTACTTAAATTCTTCACAGCTTCGATTTTAGACGGGTCAACATGAATACCTTGCTTACTAACGACATGACCAAGAAATTGCACTTCATTAATCCAAAACTCACACTTAGAAAATTTAGCATACAAACGTTCATCACGTAAGAGTTCAAGCATCAAGCATAAATGACGAGCATGATCAGCTTTAGTTTTAGAATAAATGAGAATATCATCAATAAAGACTATCACAAAATGATCAAGATAAGGCTTACAAACACGATTCATGAGATCCATGAACATAGCGGGTGCGTTGGTCAATCCAAAAGGCATGACCACGAACTCGTAGTGTCCATAACGAGTGCGAAAAGCGGTCTTGGGTACATCATCCTTGAGTATACGAAGCTGATGATAGCCAAAACAAAGATCGATTTTTGAGAAACAGGATGCTCCTTGTAGTTGGTCAAATAGATCATCGATACGGGGGAGAGATAAAGATTCTTAATGGTAAGCTTATTAAGGTCAAGGTAGTCGATACACATACGGAACGAACCATCTTTCTTCTTGACGAATAACACCGGAGCACCCCACGGGGAGGTACTTGGACGAATAAATCCCTTGTCGAGTAGTTCTTCAAGCTGACTAGATAGCTCTTGCATCTCGGAAGGTGCAAGACGATACGAGGCATTGGTGAAAGGAGTCGCTCCAGGTATGAGATCAATACGAAAATCAACGGTTCTAGGAGGTGGAAGACCAGGTAGATCTTCAGGAAAGACATCGGGGAAATCACACACCACTGGAACATCGCTTATGTTCTTCCCCTTGCTCTTTTGTTCCACCACGTGGGCCAAGAAAGCAAGGTTCTGTTTACGTAAGCACCTGCTCGCTTGTATGCATGACATCAACCTCAGTCCTTTCGTAGGTCGATCTCCATAGACGTGCAAAATATCACCAGACGGTAGAGGTAGACGAACAAACTTCTCGTGACAGGCAATCTCGGCATGATTCTTATGCAACCAATCCATACCGATAATGACATCAAAACTACCCAATTGCATGGGTATTAGATCAATGGTAAACACGTGGTCGTTAAGAATCAAGGAACAACCACAGAGAATAGAATCAACTAGAATAGACTTTCCATCGGCAATCTCCACCGAAAATGACTTAGGTAACATAGAGCGTGCACAATTTAGCAAAGATTCAAATTCTACGGACACAAAGCTTCTATCGGCACCAGTTTCAAATAGTATCGAAGCATAAAGGTTATTCACAAGAAACGTACCATTAGCGATATCATTGTCGTTACGATCCTGATTAGCATTAAGATTGAACGCTCATCCACGAGCGGCTGGCTGTTGATCCTGGTTCAGCTGAGGACACTGGTTATGAAGGTGAGTAGTATCTCCACATTTGTAGCATGCACGAACAACGTTGACTGGTTTAGGATTCTACGGAGGAGCTGGAAGAGCTGGTAGGGCTGCCTGAGCTGGGGCTTGCTGAGCTGGTTGAGCAGGATTCGCTTGACGACAGTAAGGAGTCGTGTGTCCATAGCGATTGCAGTTGGTGCACAAACGACATGTAGAATTAGCAGGATGGTGAAATTTGCAAGTTGCGCACTTGGGGTAAGACCCAAAGTACTGCTTTTTGACTTCAGGAGCAGCAGGGTTCTGAACAGTAGCAGTAGGAGCAGGTTTAGAAGCAGGGCTTGCAGCAGGAATAATAGCATTGCATCCTAAACCCTGTGACTTTCGCCTCTTGTTCTTGCTGCCACTTGGCTGCTGAGTAACTTGATGTGCAGACTTGGAGGGAGCAGAGTTAGCAAACTGCTTATCACGAACACGGTTGTTGTTGAGACTAGCTGCAAGACCATAGACTTCCTCAATAGTTTCGAGTTATGCTGCTTCAATAGAATCACGCATAGCAGGAGGTAGACCATTGATGTACTTGGTTATCATGCGTTTAGGGGTAGAAACCAAGTGAGGAATAATCAAGCTGAGCTGTTTGAAACGGGTAGTATAAGCCAGATTATCATCACCAATCTGCGTCAAGTGCCAAAACTCTTCTTCAAGCTTCAATTGTTCATGAGGAAGGCATAATTCAAGCATCATCAATTCTCGCACCTCAGCCCATGGAAGAGCATAGGCTTCTTCATTCGAACGAATGTTTCTCTCATTTGACCACCACTCCAGAGCTCTACCTTGAAACATTCCCGTCGCACTCCTAGTCTTTAGCTGTTCTGGGCACTCACTGTTAATGAAGGTAACTTCGATGCTGTCAAACCACTCGAGCATAGCAGTCACTCCATCATTGCCCGTGAAAGACTTAGGGTTGCAAGAAACGAAATGTTTGTAGCTGAACTTGGTGGACTTTTCTTTCTCCGTCTTAGAGTCAACAGAGGAGGGCGGAGTGTTCGATCCTTAGATCTCAAAGACGATATTTGGCACGACTCGAGCGATCTGGTCGGCCATGAAGGACATCATCTTCTTCTGAGACTTTTCCCTGGATCTCTTGAGAGTGTCGGAGAGCTTTCGAGAAGACATCCTAATGATCCAACAAGAGGATCGTATAAGTCTAGGTTCGCAAAGTCTCACAATATAGATTCATACACGATAGATTAAAGACTCAAGATTCAACAAGATTCACATAGTTCACAATAGTTTCAACACTGCGACCTACACATGGCACGTTGTACGAAGTTTGGCAACACGTCGAAAATGCTTATATATGGGAAGTACCAGCGGCGTATCCACCACGCTTTGGGCATATCACTTCCGCCTCGTACTCGGTGTCATCTTACGTGTCACAAACACACCCATTATCATTATCATAGATTCAAATAGAATACTCCAATAGATTCACATAGATTCCAATAGATTCCATAGGTTCCAATAGATTCAATAGATTCATAGATTCCAATAGATTCAATAGTTTCCAATAGCTTCTCATAGATTCGAGTTAACAATCCAACAACAACGAAATCCCGCATGGCACGTGCTACGAAAGTTCGGCAACATGACGGAAGCACTTATATATAGGAAGTACCAACGGCGTATCCACCATGCTTCAATCATGCTACGTCCCCCTCGTCATCGGTGTCATGCTTCGTTAGCCACAACATTAGATTTCACCCCTTCTCACAACATAGTATAACCAAATAGATCCAACCACATAGATTAACCAAATAGATTCCACAACTTCAACCCGAGTCTACAAACTACGAACTTCGCTTAGTGTGTGGAACGAAGGTTTGGTAACATGCCAGAAACACTTATATATAAGAAGTACCAGCGGCGTATCCACCATGTTTCGGACATGCCACGTCCGCCTCGTCTTCGGCGATAAGTCTACGTTTCGTATTTTGTTTCTCAAACAACACATACTTAGATTACACGTAGATTATGCTAGAGTACACATAGATTACACATAGATCGCGCTTAGGTTGTACTTAAATTACACAAGTAGTTTCCCATAGTTTTAGAATTCAACAGCCTCATCACCGGTCTGCAAAACACTAAGTTTCGCATGGCACTTGGTATGAAAGTTGGCAACATGCCTGAAACACTTATATATAGGAAGTACCAGCGGCGTATCCACCATGTTTCAGACACGTCACTTCTGTCTCGTATTTCTATGCCAGGTTCCGTTTAGCGTTTTACAACCTCAGTAGCACATAGATTCCTCAAATAGTTTCACATAGTGTCATAGTCGATCAAGATTCTCACATAGATTAGCATCATGAATAAAGCTCCATAAATTTAGTTTGATTCTGAGATTAGGATTAGTGTCTTAGATTGCGGACATACGTGCGATTCGTGTAAGAAGCTTCAAAATAAACTAAGAATCAAAATAAACAAATAATCGAGCTTATAACCGTACATAAAATTGGGATAACATAAAAGATAGGCACATAGAACATAGGATTGTTCCGGGTAGAGGAATGGTGACTAACCAAAGTGATTCGAACCCCTTTTGAATTGAGGCAACGTGTCTTGACTTACTTAGACAAATAAGTCATTGATGTTAGGCCTACGGTATCCGTCCTTTTGGTCAATTCACGTTCCTAATTGATTGGGAATTCCTAGACTTTGGTGAGACATAAAATCGAAGAGTGGGACTAGTTATCAAGGTCTGAGTTTCACCTCTATCTTGACAACGTCGTACCCCATTAGCGTCGGTACTTATCAGTAGACAAGACCTTCTAGAATATAATATGGAAATTCTCCCTTCAAGGTTTGGATGTTACTCCTGACTTGGGGGCTAATTTCGTGCAAAATACAAACACTTGTTATCAGTGTTTCAAAGTATCAAGTGTATATTGTGTTAGCCTTAGGAAAGGCATGTAAGTTTAATAGGAAAATGTGTTGCTAGGAAGCATATACGGTAGAATGCATAAGTCTTAAAAAACATATAAGAATCAAGATTCCTAAAACTATAGACTAGGGCAAGTGTTCCTGCTTATCCTAATTCCCTATAGTTATGGCTCTGATACCAATCTGTCACACCCCAACCGACGACGGAAACATCAGGGTGCGAGCACTAAGCGTTCAGATTGCTCACGAGAATCCATAACACTAAATAGTTTCAATATAAATTAGATCCATTTCATACAACTGTCTAAAACAAACATCAACCATCCCAAAACATAGTATCAAAACAAGCATAAACATTGTTTCAAGTTTCTAGGTTTAGCTACGTGGAGTATCTAAGTTCCATCCTAGCATGTTTCACGATTCCTAGCATCCTGTCAGTATGCAACATGTATTAAAATAGAGTCAGTACAAAAATGTACTGGCGAGTATACAACTTTGAATAATAGCATAATAGATTAAAAGTCTCATATCCATATGTAAATGTAACAAAATAGTTTCAGCCATGCTAGTGTTCACAGTCCAACAAGTGATAGCCCAAGTATCCCGATGCTTTAGTGTTTTCCCAAGTCTCAAGGAAAACTAGAATCCTCCTAACAATACCCCCGAGAATAATGGGGAGGTGCATCTCCTATAGCGCTACTATTGTTAAGGCGGAACTACACACCCTGGATTAAACGTCCACATAGCACAAATAGAATACAAGAATCATAAGTTTCACACGCACATAGGGTAGAATTTAGTTTCAAAAGTTTCAAGTATCATAGTTTAATAGAATACATGTTACATCCCAAAGTTTAAAAAAAAAAGATCGAGTATACTCACAGTGATTGCTTAACAGTTTAACTGTTATTGGATCAAAGGGAGCTCTTTAGAATTTCCCTGATTAGATTACAACATATAAGAGTCGGGCAGAATAACGAGATTCAATCCAAGTATAGGATTAGTCATCTTGATCGGATGGCTGTTTGATCGGATGGCTATCCGATCGGATTGCCATTCGATTGGGATGACCATGGTGAGTGAGTGATAGATTGCCACCCGGTCGGATGGACATTCGATCGAATGACCATTCGATCCAAGTGTCCAGTCTCCAAATTGTTACCAAGTTTCTGAAAAGTTTCTAAGTGTTGAAAGATTCTAAAGCACAGTGTCACCTTGATCGGATGGCTATCCGATCGGATTGCCATTCGACGATCAAGATTTAAGTGTCTAAATGTTTAAGGTTAGGAGACAATTCCACTTGATCGGATGGCAGTTCGATCGGATGGCTATCCAATCGGATTGCCATTCGCCGATCAAAAAATTCAAAGTATCCAACTGTTAGGGTTAAGAGGCAAGTGTCACTTGATCGGATGGCGGTTTGATCGGATGGCTATCCGATCGGATTGCCACTCCATCGGGTTGTCGTTGTCCCGTTCCTAAACTTGGAAAGTTTCTACTTAAACAACGACGACATGGTACGCATTGAGACAACTGTAAGCTCATCAGTTTACAGCCGAGCTGATCGGGTGGGAATCACCCCAGTCCGTTCAGTCACCCATTCGTGACGGTACTTATGTCAGAATTCATACTCTGGTCATCTTCACCGGCAAGAATCCTTCTCCAAACCAACTCCAGACTAATCTTCAAGTCTACAGTCCGTTTTAGATCCAGATCTCACCATTTTTGGTAAAAGTTTTAAGAAAAGATGAAGATAAACATATGTCTTAGTCGAAAAAGTATAGATTTAGTGTAAAACACATGAAATTCTTTAGATTCGGGCTAAATCTTGAACGGTATGACATCACTCAATAGTTTGTACAAACCGCCATGGTGACGTCACCCTCAAGGGCTCGAATCTCAGAGATTTCACGGTGAAAAGTGAGATTTCAAAGGAGAATCATGTGGAGAATGATGTGTCGATCAAAGTTGTACAAGAATCTAGTGTAAAACATACTGAAATCGCCGAGAAATGAGGAAAAATAGGAGTGTGTGCGTCTTGGTCGAGTGAGGCTGTCACATCAGTGAGATTGGTGATGTGACAGGCCTATTTATAGTGTCAGAATAAGTGAAGGCGGTGTGCAGCGGATCGGATGTCAACTCGGTCGAATGGCCATCCGATCGATTGGTCATCCGATCGGATTGCCATTCGGCCAATCCTATCCTTTCCGCGTTTCCGTCTTTGATTAGTTTTGTGAGTTAGATTAAGCGTTGCGTATTATTGGGTAATAGTATCACATAACTAGATTATATTATTAACACAAAAGTTTCCAAGTTTCATAGTTTCCGCCAGTGACAAGACTCCAGTCCCTCATTCAACAAAGTCTCAAGTTTCACGAGCCTCAAGAGTTAAGCACCAAAGTATCAAGTCTCATAGAATCATAGTATCATAGAGCCATAGTCTCATAGAATCATAGTATCATAGATTCATAGTCTCATAGAATCATAGTATCATAGAATCATAGTTTCCAAGTATCAAGGATCACACAGTTTAGGGACTAAAAGTGACAAAAGCTAAAAGTCTAGGGATGCAGGCATTACAGCTACCACCGTGAAGCTACCACAACCACCACCCCCATCACCAAACCACCACCGACACCAGCACCGGACCGCTACCACTGTCAAGCCCCACCACCACCACCGTCTAGCTCTGTCAACCACCATTGTACATACACCGACGACAAGCTCCGTCAAGCACCATAACATCAACAAGCTAAAGCTCCAGTGTAACGCCTCGCTTTTCGCAGCTTTCCGTTTTTAGAAAGATTTTATCGTAATTCTATTTTCGGAAACTTGTTTCCTTTGTAACCGTATTCCATTTCGAATCGTCGTAAATCCGAGACTTTGATCATGATAAAATTGATCGTTTATGTGAAATATACATTGTTTATACATTGATACATACATTCGTTTGATATATGATTCATAATTCTCATAAACGTAAGCTTAACTCGCAAACAACCATCGTGTATTCGTAATCCTTGGAATTCAATACATGTAAATGCTTGATTATCCAACTATAAGATTAACTTATATGTTTTTACACTTATACCTAAACATATATTATACATACTTGATTTTTACATAGTCTCATGTTTCTCTCTTTTCTTACTTAAAAACATGTATATTGTACATTTTAGATTTTGTTACATCTTAGATACATATTAGACAACATGTAACACATTAATATACAACAAAACCTAACTTATAATGTCAAAAATAAAATAAAATAAAATAAAAGAATTATAGGCTACCAACTGTTCCGATTGCAGCTTAGTGGTTGTGTTTAGTTGTTTTGTTTAAAGCTTAACTCCCACCTAATCATCTTAAATGCTCACCTAACTCAAACCCTAATTACTCCCTTATAAATACCCCACTTCCCCATGCTTTTTACCACTTTTACAAGCTCAAAACACTCTCTAAAACACTCCTAAACTCAGCTGAGTTTCAGTAGATTGCAACAGAAAGTTCCAGCCATTCTAAGTGAGTTTTAACTCACTTCTTCTTCTATTTCTCCCTTGTTATTTCTTCTAAAACACTTGGATAACTTCTAGGAAGATTTTCACAAGTTTGCTTGGGGAAACTAAGGTGAAACTTCACCATTTTTGAGGTTCAAAGTGCACTAAACTTTCTGCTTGTTTTTATGTTATTTATATGTTCATGTTTTGATAGAAAACTTGGTGGAATCTTGTTCCCACCAAGCTCACAACTTAGTCTATGGTTGTTGGTTTGTGTTGAGGGGATTTCCATAAAAGTTTTGGGTTCAAACACCCATTTAAATTCTGTTTATACATGGTTAATCAATAATGAAAACAAGCACAAGTAATCATCTTCCATATGATGAACTTGTGACTTGTGAAGTGTGAACAAATGGAAGCCTTGGATTTCCAAACTAAGTTTCACTCCTTCATTTGACGCTTGTGAACACTCTTGTGACTTGCTAGAATAGATTTATTTTCTTATTATTCATGACCCCCCGAACCATCTTCAAGATGGTTTGTGTAGTGGTGAATCATATAATGAGGTTTTAACCTCCATGCTTGACATACATGATACTACATGATAATCTTTGATTGGACTTAGTTTTAGGATGATATAATTACCATATAAACTATACGTATCTATATAAAACATGGCTGAATTTGTGACGACAATCGAGTCATGATTGTTCGTCATATACTTAGGCTAAGATATCTAAGATTCTAAGTTACTTGTTATGATTCCAATGGGAAATTTGGGACCCATGAAACCACTTGATATGGTGTCATAAACGAGCTCTTAGAACTAGACATTACTTTGTTATACATACTTTTGATACATAATTTCTAAATCCCGAATCTCATCACTTCCTAAACATCATGTAACCTTACCATTTAATCCTTCTTCTCCAACAACTCGTCACTCACGGATAATCGGAAAGCATGTGCAATATTGTGAGTATACTTGACCCCTTTTTATGCTTTAACGCACTTTTGGGTGTAACATGTTTTACTTATTAAAATACGCAATTTACACAAACTTATTCATTCACTCAATCCGCCATACATGTTATTTGTTATGCTTAATTTGTTATGCTAGTTCAACCTTGTCTAAAACTTGTGTACTCGCCAATACGTTTGTAATGAACTACGCTTTTAAAACATGTTGCAGGTTTATGATGATGATGATGATGAATGGAACTTAGTAGGATGCCTAGAAACACATTTTAAACTTTATATACTTGTTGTAATGTAATCCTTTTGTTTCAAGTGTTGTATTTGATTTCAAACAATGCAATTGATTATTTTAGAAATGAAATTGAAATTCATTATTTAAATACTTGTCGCAATTTAGTGTTATGAGTAATGAACAATCTCATTTTCGTCTCACTCTGATGTTTCCGCCATCGGTTGGGGTGTGACATCCGGCCAGTTTTGTTTTATTATTTAGAAAATGTATAGTGTAACTTTAGGTAGAGGGTGGGGTTCGGCTACAAAGTCTATTTTTACTACAAAGTATACAAAGTCATAAAACACCACAATTTCAGCCATAAAACACACTCAAAACCTATAAATAACAGAGTGAAGATCACTAAAACACAATATCCAAACCCTATTAGTCCATAAAAACTTCAAATACACCATCGTAGAACTATGAATATAAAACACAACATGATAATCAACATAAAACACACTAGTGTTATTCATTCGATAATCAAAGCCTTATCATCCAAAACACAACACAAAACCCATAAATATGGCGTTTTAGTAATCTTCACTTGGTTATTTGTGGATTTTGAGTATGTTTTATGGTTGAAATTATGGTCTTTTATGACTTTTTACACTTTGTAGGAAAAATGGACTTTGTAGCCAACTCCGACCCTTAGGTAGAATCCATTTTTTATAAGATTAGAATGTTTTGATATGTGTTGTGTAATCTCTGTGAGAATCGTTGGTTTGAGTTTCTGATAAACAATTTATTAGTTGTAAATGTATTGTATAATCTCTGGTGAACTTTGCTGCAAATTTTCCGATCAATTACCAATAGCAATAGCGACGACTTAATTCCAGCAACATATGTCGCTGCTATTGGGTTATATCAATAACGACGACATGAAGCAATAGCGGCAACACCGGGACCTTTACCGTCCAACCTTTAGCGGCGACCCTTTAGCAGCGACATGTAGCCGCTATTAACAATAGCGGCGCAGGTCAGGGTCTTTAGCAGCCACATATGTTGCCGCTATTACCCTGTTTTCTTGTAGTGTTTGACCGATGATTCGGCTCATCAAGACCTTTATTAGACAGATGATTCGGCTCATCAAGACCTTTCTGTCTGCTGGTAATGGCCCCTTAATTCCACTTGTATCCCAAGTTGTATCTTTTATTTAAGGTTGGGGCTTTTCTAGCATTTTTACCCCTATCAAGCTAGTCGAGATAAGATTATGCTAAGTCTTGGTTCAGCTTTTCATTATACATGAATATAATTAATCTATTTATACTAAGTAATAGTTACTTAAACCAAATGGTGGGATGATGGGTGGGGGTAATTGATACAACTAGTATCGTATGACTTAGCTAAGTTAATAACTTCCTACTAGAAATTAAGAAGCTTCCTAACTATACGATGACTAGAGAGTACTTGATATTAAGATGCGAGTTGACCCAACCATCATCGATTAATAGTCCACTTTTCCGACAGGGTCGCGTTTGACTATCCCCAGCTTCCTCTACTTGTATCTTCCATGCAAGCCAATGTGCTACTTCTGTTTGTACTTAATCCTTTCTTTCTGCAACTGAAATGTGATGGTATTCTTCCCGAGATATAAGACAACGCCACTAATGATTAAATACTTCATAGAGTTTCCACCTAGGTCACTCATGCTCCCCCAATCTTTTGAAACTGGTGAGATCAACTATTTTGCAACCATGGATCTATCTCCAAACGAAATATTACATGTCACGTTCTCATTTACATCATGGGACTTTGAATTTGTTCCCGTCATATGATTGCTTGCTCTATTGTCAAAATACTAAACATTGACCCCACTCTGATTTTCTATGTCCCAAAGAATGTTAACAACTAGCTTATGTTCTTTAGAAACCATACATGGAGATGATATTTATCTTGAATTCATCCCATTGTGAAAATACTTAACATCGGACTTTCCATTTCATGGAGAATGTTGACAACTGGTTTCTTTCTTTCATGTATGACATGTGGAGATGATGCTTCATTAGCCCATTGAATGCGTACCAAATAGCAGACTCATTCTAGTTTTCTCTAGCATGGGAAAGGTTGACAACTATTTTTTTTTAACATATCATGTGTTGAAATGCTGCTTAACTTGAGATAACCATTATCAGTGTATGTTCCATATCATTTTCTCAATCCTAAAGATGTCTCGCCTTCTTCGATATTTGGACATTTCAAAGCAAAACGACGTAATTCTTCACACAAATAACGTTATACCTAGTTACCATGATTCTTTGGTGCATTCGTGTCACATCGATGTCGATCTCTACTACTCCTTTTCTCGATATGCCTTGCACTTCTCCTTTTGAGCTATTTGTAGAATCTCTCTCATTGTGTTGTCTTGAAAAATTACCAACCAGGCTTTTGTGAGGAGCATATACCTTGCTCACCATATCATTGTTGGCATACACAATGCCTCTTTTATGGGTCTTTAGATGACTTACTATATCTTCAATTGAACGCCAACTAGCAAAACGAATTTCTTAATAGAGGTTAAAATCTGGATAAACCCTCAATGGGGTAACTTGAATAAAGTTCTTTACCATTACAATCTCCTCAATACCATAACCAACATATTCCAATTCCTTCACAACAAGATCCAACCTGTTGATGTATTTATCTATGTATTTGAAATCCTCTTTCAGGATTATCTTAGCATTGTGATCTATAGAGATTACTATAAAAATGAAGGGTCTATTCTTATATGAGTTTCATAAAGCAACATCATAGATGAGTAGGTAGTAAATAATTCCTTACTCCACATCTAGTATTCATTCCTAACCAATCTAGGTGGTTTATTTGTTAAGTCATCATCGAAGTTCTCATTTTCAAAGAGTTATATTGCACAAGTTCAGTTTGTTTGTATTAAACATGATCAACGAGCAGTATTCCAATAATGCAGCAGAAATTTAAATAAAACAACATAAAGTATCAAAACCATCAAGTCAATCGGGCACCTCACAGCTGGACATCATCACACGAATAATGCAGCAGAAATTTAAAAAAAAAACATCAAGTATCAAAACCATCAAGTCAATAGGTTTAGCTTATAACAATCAAATAAAGTACGACTGCCAAAATCAACCATCCACGAGAAGCTTCTGACGTCAGCCAAGAGCCTCGCATCCTCAATCGCATACTTGATGTGTTCAAAATACAACATATAAATTACATCAAATGAGGCATAAAATCAACCCTTTTCTAGTACTAATGTTGGAAAAACTTATGTTTTTGTTCCTTTTTAATTTACAGGGTCAAAAGAGCTTAAACGCACAAAATAAGCAAAATAACGACAAAAACCAACATAAATACAAAAGAAGAGAAGTTGACACTTCATGCCGACCCTCCAAGCTTCACCCCAAGACCAAAAACAACCATTCAGAAGGCTGACATGGGGTTGTGCCAGCTCAGCACAGGGCTGTGCCAGCTTAGCACGGGGCTGTGCCACCCTCAGCACGGGCCGTGCCAGCTCAACACGGGGCTGTGCCCAACTCCAGATTCCATGAAGAAAAAGAGACACAGATGCAGACTGTCAACACGGGGCCGTGTCAAATGGACATGGGGCCGTGGTCAACTCCTAGATTCGCAAAATCTTGGATAGTACAGCAAGTACAAGCAAGTACAATGGGCACGGGGTCGTGCCGTTGACACACGGGGCCGTGTTAGTACAAGTCTGACACTGAAGTTAGTGAAGAAGAGAGAGAATGACCAACATGGGGTCGTGTCAGGTGGGTACGGGGCCGTGTTGAGGTTCTGATTTCAGCTATAAATGGGAGTGCTTGGTTTCATTTCAACTCATCCCTTGGCAAACCACTTCTCTCTCACTTGCCACCACTCCACCACCACTCCACCACCATCATCCACCACCATCATCCACTTTTCCATCTCTAGAGTGTGTGTGTAGTCTCGGGATCCAAGATTGATCATAAGAATCTTTGTCAAACAAAGGCCATGCTTGGCTAAATTCTTACATCACTTGGTGAAGACTTATCTTTTTTGTATTTCTTTTATGATTTCCAATCTTTAGCTACTTTTTAATTGGGTATGTATTAATGACTTTAATAATTAGTTTTTTTATATTGAAGGCGAATTTATTCAAATACTCTTCATATGTTCGTTTACTCAACATGCTCATGTCTTTACGGTCTATATAAAGCATGTTAATTAACCCGAAAGGGAGATTAGAAGGGTGGTTTGGGTAATTCTATGTCTTGTTCAGTGTATAGATCCTGCGAGAACCTGGTTCAAGCCTAGTAACACCTCACGAGTTGGAGCAGGCATTACCCACCACGGGAGAGGTGCAAAAAGCTTGAATCCCTTATTCTTAAACTACTATTAAAACTTTAAACCAACCCCGCGAGGACTGTATCCCTAATGACTTAGACCAACCGGTTGAGTGTGATCACCGCCTTTTACGAGGGGTCCACCACATTTTGCACTAATAACTTACTTAATTATTTTTCAATATTCCGACCTAGTGGGATTGTATCCTTGCTGACTCAAACCACTAGGTTGAGGGTAACGTCGCCTCCAAAAGAGGGGCCTACTACTATAACTAAGATAATCTCTTAAAATGCCCAAAGAGCGGAAATCATCAAAAGGGTACATGAAAGGTAAGTTGGATCCAAGTGATTCTTTTTTGTCTATCATTTTATTTTATTTTTATTTTCTATTTTTATTTTCTTTTTAGTTAAAAAATCTTTTCTCAAAAGTTGGTTCGATTAGACGTTGACGATAAGCCGGTACTAAAAGCTCTTTGTCCTTGGACGACCTCGGTATCTTGCCATCACTATAGTATGTCCGCGATAGGTATACTTGCCCTAGCGTGTGTGTAGAGTGATAGTAGAATATCGTGTTTTATAAGTTTAAAACTTGAAATCAACGAGTAAAAAGAGCTAAAAATATAACAAAAAATATATACACCCGCACGCACGTCAATACTTGCAATCAATCTAGCATACATGGAAAAAGTCAGCTACGTTGAGTGAGTTATAACAATTAAGTTTGAAGTAACTAAATCAACATCAAAGACTCTAATTTTCAACATTAAAACTAAAAATCATCAAAAACATCATTTACCAAACCGAACCACGCTAAAAAAAACCCACTACCTCCTTACCCATGACCAACTCGTTCCCCGTGCACGACATGTAACATCACATGCACCGCATGACTAATACCGACTTCCTACATCCTTAGACACCCAAGACCATACCACAACACATAGAATGCAAATTAACATCTCAACCGTATCATATACACCTTGATATACCATATTCAGGACAGTAAACACATAATTAACAACATGTAGGAAACTACCACATAATTTGGTCATATCACAAAAACGTGACCCAGATGCATCGATATCAATAGACAACGATTGCTTACATCCTGAAGACGTACCACTATTATACGACTACCTACATTCTCAAGATGTATCACTATCAATGGTCAATGACTGCCTACATCCTCAAATCCCATCGCTATAAAAGACGTCTGCCTACGTCCTCAACATCTATCTAACATAAGAAAGAAGCTCAACATCATCTCATGGTATTCATAAAGAGGCTCGTCGACACCATAAAGATGACGACTCACCATGTTTTTCACTACCATAAAAGATAATGACTACTAGGACTCATCATTATCAAATGACAACGATGATCCACTTCCTCATCAACATCACAAGGATGATACTTCTCACACATAATTACATAGACATATACAAATATATAGGACCTCATCAACATCACATCATCGTGGGTTAATCACACAGCCTAATAGACGTCATCCAACTCGTCCCTTTTACTCTATAGGGGAACGACCGACCACAGGTGCACTAGCACTTACTAATTTATTTAGACTCTTATCATATACTCATGTTCGATTACACTTAAGTAATAACTCAACCCGTCTATGTTACCTTGCCCATCTTCATTTAAGCATGTAACAACCCTAGGACCGTCAATAGTTAAGGTCCTACCTACCAGTTCCTACAACCCAATCATCACTGTGTATTATAAACCAATACTACTTTTCTATATCGCTATTCATAGCATGCGTGCCTACATAACCCCTACTGTCATGACACACATCTTATGTGTAACCCTTGATCCTAACTATCATGTGACGTTTTTTTAAATACAGTTTTCCTTAATAAAACGTTTTATAAGCACTACGTACATAATTTCAATCATCCAAATAAAAAAAAAACTTTAATCAACATGTATGCTTGCCCAAAAGCATGAAAGAGGGGCATTAAAACTTACCTGGAAAGATTGTTCACTTTGTGAAAGCTGATTGCCCATGTAATGTGTAACCGAGCACCGACCTTCCCTTACATGAATAAGATTACTAAAACTCTAGGGTGGTTTCCAAAACCCCAATCACAACCCGTAGCCTTAGCCGAATCATACAACTCAATGAATTAGGCTCGCTCATTTATATATAAGGTTAGGGTAAATTGAAAACTTCTATAAGTTATGAGAACTTAGTGAATTCGGCCAAAACGAAGGCTTTTTTAAAAAAATTAACCAAGAATCCTAAAAAAATAAAATTTCCTAAAAACGTTTTTGTTGATGTACACCACCATAAAAAAAAACTCTTAAATTGGGTGTAAATGCTAATTTCAGCAGCTTTTTACAAGGCTTAAAACATTGCTCGTTTTTTTAGAGTTGTGTTTATAAAATGTTCATTTACGTTTGTGCAAAAAATGGTGGCAAAACTCGATCGGGGAGTCGGAGTTTCCTAGGTTCTCACAACTTGTGGTGGTTTTCTCTTGATCTTTATCACACACACACACACACACACACACATATATATATATAAACTGGATCAGGAGAAAACGCTCAAAAGTGTGAGAACGGTGAGAACGCTTCCTGGCCTAACACGTGTCACGCGGCATAGAGAAGGGCAGAGGGGCTTTTTGGTCCTTTCATGTTTCTTTTTTTAAACGAGTGTCACATCCCTTTTCCATTTTTTTGGCGTTTAATAAATACTGCGCGTTTTATTGTTTTTAGATCAGGATCATTTTTAATATTTTTTGCGTTTAATTATGTTTTGGCGTTTTTATTGTTTTTTAAATCAGGATGCATGTCTATGATGTAAAAAACATTAGTAATTTTCTTGATGTTTATTATATCAAGTAGGATACAGGTCTATAATTTGACAGACAATTATAGCGTTTTGAAAAGATAAATAAATTCAGTTTTCCATGTAATGTTTTTTAATATAATAAATGTTTGGCAATATTGTTACCGTCTCTTCATTTAACTGTTTAGCATTTACTGTTTTCGTTCATTTTCATCGGTGAATTAGCGTTGTTTTTTCTGTAATACCTTGTTTGGCATTTTTGGCGTTTTATAGCAAACACCGTGCTTTGCTAGCATCCGTTCTCTCTGTTTTCACACTATTAGTCGTTTTGGTGTTTTTGGCGTTTTATATTAATTTTTTTTAGCAGAAAATTAGATAACAAAATCAGAGAAATAGATAACAAATAATAGAAACTGAAAAAATAAAAATAAAAATTATAATCTAATTTCTCTTCCAAATCTTCGCTGTTGTAGGTCCAACTAGCAGAGGATCTAGTCGCCTAATCCTTGTATACGAACAGACCCGGCTGTGCGGAAACCAATCGGATATGCAAACCGAGTTAGAACACGAAAACAGAGATTCAACGTTTAAACATTCACTTGTATATTAACGCTCGAAAGTTTGTTTACAAAGTTACACAAAGATACACACTCAAACTTTCTCAGTTATCTCTCTCAGTTCTCTCGCTGTCTCTGTGTTGTGCTCTCTGTGTTCTATCTCATGTCTTCAGTTGTGCCGTTTATATAAGCACAGCAGCCGACGAAACCTCATGCAGATCGACGAAACATCTCAGGTCGACAAAAGCCTTATGGCGAAACACCAACAGTGACGAACTAGGAGAGTTTCGTCACACCCTTAAATACGACGAAACATAAGTTTCATCAGCACAAGTTTCGTCACAGCAGACTTGACCATGAGTTTCGCTAGACATGTATGATGTGCAGGAGTTTCGTGGATAGCTGGTATGAGTTTCGTTGCAGACATACAGCAGCACACAGCAAACATGCAGCATCAGATCAGCAACTATCATGACTTGATGGAGGATATCAAGTCTTGTAGCGATGTCGTAACGAGCGAGTTGCATCCACACTAATGTATCAACAAACTCCCCCTTGGATGCTGCTCGTGAGGGTTCATCTTCCATGTCTATCATGTCGGAGGATCTTCAAAGTCTTCACTTGACGTAAGTAGAAAGTGTATCAACAAACTCCCCATTTCATTTAGGAAGTGTGTTAACAAACTCCCCCTTAAGATAAGCTCTTCTTTGAGTTATGCTCGTGAATCTGTTGATCTTCAATTCTTTAGATCCTTGTGGTGTTGATGATAGGCCAACGGAAACCCGATCATCTTTATCTTTTAAATGCCTCCATGTCGTGTCTTCATTCGGAAGCTTGTCATCGAACACGTTCTCTTTGCGTTTAGCTGGCTTGATTGTAGCATCTGCACATACAAGAAAGCTAAACACGTAATGAGAATAACCGCTTGGAATATAGTTAACATAAACAAATGACACACATGTGACCAGTTTTCAACTACCGTCCGACAGTCTGAAAGTTTAACAAATTGTTCAATTTTGGTTCTTAACTTTCAAAACTTGCAAATTTCGACCGTTTATAAAGAATTAGTCGTTGTGGTTTCCAATCAGATTTCAGGTAACGAAGACTCGAGTTCCAACATCGGGTAATCAAAAGAAATTAGAAATAAAATCTTTTTGGCTTTATATAAAGTTTATATTAAAACACACCTAATATCTTTTTGGAATTTTGAATATTTCAAATGTAAAGACTTAAAGCAGTAAATATATATATATACAAAGATGCAAAAACTGAAAGCATTAAATAAATATTTACATACATTCTTTTTGCGAGTTTCGAGGGTAAGAGAATCATATCAGTGTACGGTCACGCCAAAAAGTTCTTGTTGGTCATTTTGTTAACATTTAGATAAGCATCCTATAACAATTATCGGTATTGTTGTCCACGTAAGCTCAACTTATCAGATGTAATCATGGCGTGGTGATACGATTAGTGTATGATTTATACTTACTGACCGGTGTTCATCCACACACGACACATTCTCGTATCAAGGTATGCACGAGAGTTCATCTTACTGATGAGTATACCATTTATCATATGTTTTGACGTATATGAAAATGTGAGATACTCACTTATTTTGATTGAAAACAAGCCCTATGTGATAGAATCATTTATTGATGAGGAACTTGATTTTCAGATGCATGAGGGCACAGGAGCAAGTCCGTGAACAGGTCAGTACAACGTACAACAAAGAGACAAACTTGACTCTCGGATAAATGTGATATATTATCACTTATTTTTTTTGGACATGTGATTGTTTATCACTTATTGAGGTCGTATGCAATATGTACACGTATGTATGGTATCATGGAAGATCTAAACTTCGTCTCCGTTTGTTTTTGGTAAAAGAAACAACCATGATACCCAAATGATAAACAGCATAAAGACCACGTATCTCAGAACCTCGGCAATCTCTCAAACGAAATTTCGGTACTAAGACCATATGCCAATGAGTGGTTCCCACACAGTCTTCAGTCGATTTAGGTTTATATCACCCTGCACACTTTAAAATGATTGTGAGCCTACCGATACATCTTATATAGAGCTGCTTAACTTTTTTCATTTTAAGTTTAAAGAGGTTTGGACAGACCACTGATGTACTATCATTTTCTCTTTTGCTCGCCAGGAAACTCATTTTTGTTTTTCTATTGTTTTTGTGTTTTTGAAATTTTTCGATGTTTTTGGATTTTTAAAGTTTGGATTTACTCCCCCTAAAATGTAAAAACTACGATAAATTAAAAACACAAAGATATTTACAAAAACGATTTTCCGATGTCGGTTTTACTCTTGCTTGACCTTAATGTCGTTTACCAATAATAAAAAGTCAAATCTTGATTTATCAAATGCTTTGGTAAAAAGATCGGCACGTTGGTCATCGGTGTGGACCTTAACAACATCGATAAGCCTTTTATCAAAGCAATATGAAGTGATACTTAATATCGATGTGTTTGGTATTTGAATGCTGCACAGGATTTCTAGTGATCTGTAAGCAGCAAAATTATCAACGAAAATAGGAGTAGTTAGGAATTCAAAACCGTAGTCGCGCATTTGTTGTTGGATCCACGGGACTTGGGAGCAACAACTTGAGGCAACAATGTATTCAGCTTCGCATGTTGATGTAGCGACACAAGTCTGCTTCTTGCACTGCCATGTGACTAGGCGATTTCCTAAAAACTGACATCTAGCCGTTGTGGATTTGCCGTCGATTTTGCATCCGCCAAAATCAGAATCACTGAAAGCGATCAAGTCAAAGCTATCATCCTTAGGGTACCATAGACCGGTGTCTGGGCATCCCTTCAAATAGCGAAATATCCTTTTAACAGCTGCAAGATGTGAGGCCTTTGGGTTGACTTGATATCTGGCAAGCAGGCACGTTGGGTACATTATGTCTGGTCTTGATGATGTGAGGTACATAAGAGATCCGATCATTGCGCGGTAGTATGTGGAGCTAACAACTTCACCATTTAGATCAGGATGAATTCCATGATTTTGTTGCAGTGGGGTACCAAGGGGCCTTGTGTCGGACATCTGAAATCGGTTCAGGATGTCATTGACATACTTAGTATGATGGATGAATATCCCAGACTTCGTTTGTTGCACTTGTAAGCCCAAAAAGAAAGTCATCTCCCCCATAGCGCTCATTTCAAATTTCTCCTGCATAACACACTCAAAATTCCTACACAAAACATCGTTAGTAGAACCAAAAATAATATCATCTACGTATACCTGTACCAGTAGAAGATCTCCATCCTGTTCTTTGATGAAAAGAGTGCAATCGATAAGACCTCTGCGAAATCCATTCTCCAGCAGATAATTAGATAAGGTTGCATACCAAGCTCGTGGTGCTTGATGTAGACCATAGAGAGCTTTGTTCAGCAACCAAACCCGATCGGGATGAATAGGATCTTCAAAACCTGGAGGCTGTTCGACGTACACCTCTTCTTCAACTATACGTGCAACCGGTGCATAAACTTCGTTGTAGTCGATCCCTTCAATCTGACAAAAACCTTGAATCCTTTGAAGGACGCATCCATTTGGTAGACCTTGAATCCTTTGAAGGACGCATAGGCTAGAAAGATCTGAATAGCTTCTAGACGTGCAACTGGTGCATAAACTTCGTTGTAGTCGATCCCTTCAATCTGACGAAAACCTTGAACGACTAATCTTGCTTTGTTTCGAATAACTACACCATGGTCATCCTTTTTGCACTTATAAACCCAACGGGTACCAATCTTCTTGTAATCTTCAGGTTTATCAACGAGCTTCCAGACACCTAGCTTCTGGAATTGCTGCAGTTCTTCCTGCATAGCTTCAACCCAAGAATTATCTTTCAAAGCTTCTTTAATAGATTTTGGTTTTTCTTGTGATACATAACACGCGAAGGACCAATCGTTTTGTTGACCAGATTCTTGAATCGCCGCATACAAGCCTGCATTGTTGTCATTTCGCAACATGTTTCTCGTTTGAACGCCACTTTGTACATTTCCGATGATGTTTTGTTGAGGATGGGTATTGTGAATTCTTGTTTCAGGGTTTTCCGGAACTGGAATGTTTGTACCCAGATTGTTGAGATTGAGATCAACAACCAATTCAATACCCTGAACTGGTGAAGAGGATGATGCAGTAGCTTCAGCTGTTTTAGGGGCGTCCATTGGAGGTGTAGCCTCTGAAGTACCATGAACATATTCTTGGTCTGCATCGAGAAATTCATCATCCTCTGAAGATTCGTTCAGTTCGGTAGCATCGTGAAAATCCTCATTGTCGAGAGCACTATTATTCACTGAAGTTGGTTCTTGATTGTTGACAATAATTGGATGAACCAACGGTGAATCTGTTGCGTTGTCACTCTCGAAAAACATCCTTGCCGCAGCACTTTCTTCGACTTCTTGAATATTGATCGAATTGAAAAAGTCATCGTACTCAAACATCCATGGTTGACCTGGACATTTGACTGGCAAAGTGTGCCGTTGTACTCTGACTTTAGACCATTCCTCGACCCTTTTAGTCTCTAGATTCCAGACTCTTAAGTTCGGGGTGACATAACCAAGAAAGTAACCTTCAATAGCTTTTTCCCCAAACTTTCCATTAGGATCGATCATTGTGCAAGGAGCTCCAAACGGTTCAAGATATGACATATCTGGTTTTCGTTTGTGAAGAAGCTCGAAGCAGGTCTTGTTGTGGCTTTTGACTGTAAGGACTCGGTTCAATGTATAACAAGTAGAGGACACGGCTTCAGTCCAGAAGGGAATCAGCAATTGTGACTCTACCAACATTGTCCTAGCAGTCTCGATCAATGTACGGTTTTTACATTCAGCGACGCCGTTCTATTGAGGAGTGTAAGCCGCACTAAATTTGTGAAGAATACCTTTTGAAGTACATAACTCCTTCATGGCTTGATTTTTAAACTCAGTTCCATTGTCTCTGCGAATCCGTTTAACCTTCAAAGTATACAAATTCTCAATCTGAATGATCAAGTTTTTGATAATACCGAAAGTATCACTCTTGTGAGCCATGAACGCCACCCAAGAAAATCTTGAATTGTCATCTGTTATCACGAGGCAGTACTGATCATTCCGAATGCTTTTATTCTTGATAGGACCAAACAAATCCATGTGCAAACGTTCAAGCGGAACGGCCACCGTGTTGATCTTCTTAGTCGGGTGTCGCTTCTTGCTTTGCTTTCCTTTTTGGCATGAAACACAAACGTCTTGAAGATGGAAGTTTTTAAGAGGAACACCATTCACTAATTCATTTGACACCAAATGATTCATTTTGCGTAAGTGAATGTGACCCATCCGTCTGTGCCAAGAGATTGAGTCTTTTTCAGTGGCTTTGGAAACGAAACAAGTTGCTTGTGCAGACGTAGTAATTGCTTGGCTCATATCAAGGACATATAAATCATTTATCCTTGGAGCAGATAAGAGAATCCATTCTTTCGGAATCTTGAAGCCGGGTTTCAGCACATAACATCCATTTGCATCAAAGTGTACTGAAAACTGCTTATCACAAATTTACGCTGGGAAGATTGTGATCAAGTTGTTGCACAAAGTTGATCTTATCAAAGCTTACAACCCCGTTGGATACCATTCCTTCACCAGTAATATATCCGCCTTTATCTCCAACAAAAGCAACATAACCTCCTCTAATAGATTTAACGTCGTAGAGAAGCTTCATGTCGCCTGTCATGTGCCTGGATGCCCCACTATCAACAATCCAATGACAGCTGAAAGTTCCTCCTGGAACACCCTGCACATGAACTCACATGATTAGTTGGAGATGGGGACCCAAGCCTTTGTGGTCTTGGGTCTTCCACTTTCATTGAAAAAGGTTATTTCAATTTCTCGATGGTTTGGAAATTATGATGTTCCCCCTGAATCATTAACCGTTTTAGGTTTCCAGGTCTGTTTTGTTTTACCTGTTTGAATTTTCGAAATCTCAACTTCATGATTATTAGAAGTTTTAGAAATTTCTGGTTTAACAGAAACATGTTGTTTGTGAACCACGTCGGTTTTAATTGCCTTTTCAATTACCTTGACTTGTTGGCGTCTCTGTTTCTTTTCCCTTTCTTTTACAAGGCGGGGATCTTGTTTTGTAGAAACAGGTCGCTTTCGGTAATTTTGTTCACGAGGATCATCAACTTTGGCATTTAACTTATAAAGATACGGACAATTTCGAATGATATGCCCAATTTCACCACATTCAAAACATGATCTTCGTTCAACAAACCCCAAAGTAACATGTGATTGTCTTGTCGATGAACTTTGTGATCCCGAGGTACTTGGTTTTAAACTATTTTGTTCATCTCTTTTCAACAATTTAACTTGATTGACATGATCTAAGTTAGATTTATTTGCAAAAGTTCCCAATTTGTCCGTTCCCGTTGATTTCACAAAGTTCACTTTCTTGTTCTTCTTTTGGTTCGGTTCCTTTCGACCTTGAGTCGTTGATTTACCTTTTGGTTTGGTATGATTTTGCTGCTTTTTCACTGTTGGTAATTTCTGATTGCCATATTGTTTTCGAACTTCGGCCTTTGGGATCGGAGGGCACTGTGTTACCACAACGTGTGAACCCGACTTTCCCAAAAACCTACTTGTTGAATCTTCAAAAACTTTACTGATTAAAGATTGATTAACATTCTTAATCAGAAAATCTTTGTCAGAATAGATTTTATCATCACCAACAAGAGTGTACAGCAAATTCACACTCTCTGACTCTTTTGCAGAAATGGACTCGACCAGAACAGTCTTAGCAGGTTTTGTGGGAGGATCACATAGAATATGATTCTCGAGAGGTATGTCCTCTTCTTTGATTACCGCATCAGACTGTGCTGAGTCAGTATCATCGGATTCATCATCTGAAGAATCAGCATCCTCAACAATGACTGGAGGATCTTGATTTTGTTCAGCAGTTGACACACTTGTAACTGTTGAAACATCCGAATATGATGATACTTCATTTTTGTATCCAAGTCCGGTTGCAAATTCCCCAATGTCTAAAGGAACTGATTCCTCATAATAAGTTATATTCTCCTCATCAGGCATTGCATCATAATTTTGTCTAACAGGTTGTTGACATTTCTTGTATCCAAAGCATGTGACATCCTTTTTCTCTTTTTGTATGTCAATGATGTGATCCAGCACATACCTAGAGTTTGAATAATTATCTAGCTTAAGCCGGATCACCTCACTTTCACACTTTACACAAGCTAACTCTTTTTGCATGATTTCGAGACGATTGATATAACAGTTTATGTCAGTTTGTTTTCTTGAAACCATTTTTGTTAGCTCGGTTTTATCTTTTCTTAAATTTTCAACCACCTTTTTAAACTCTTTTTCATGGTTTTCATAAAACATGTTAGCCTCTTTGCATTTTGAAAGATCCACTATCAACTTTTGATTGTGGATATATGTCATGTCATACTTGCTTTGCAAATCATCATATTTGCCTTGCAAGTCCGACAATTTATCACCTAAACTAACACATTTATCACATTTATCAGAAGTTGGTTTATCGACACATACCTGACTTGATGAACCGCCCACATTAGCCATAAAGGCTGAATGATTGGAAGAAGAAGAATAAGCAGCTTCATCCACCAAGATTGATCTTCTGTCATTCCTTGCTGTGGCTTCTCCCAACAATTCATCAACATCTGCATCGACTGACACACTTGACGTTTCATCCAAATGATCATCGTCTGAAGTTGAGGATTCTTCATCTGGGCTTCTACTATATCCGGAACTGTCTTCATCTTCAGAAGATTCACCACCACTGGCGGAAGATTCTCCACCACTGGTGTGTTTCAGATCCTTGACAACTTCAGCAAAACAAGCTGTTCTATCCTGAACATCACTTCCCAATTGAATCGACCAGTCGCAACCTTCATCGACTTGTACCACAAGAGCCTGGTTGGCATTTGATGCTCCTGCTTGATTTGGATTGTTCACAGGCATCAACGTACGTTCGTTATTCCTGTTTTGATCCTGATTCTGATTCTGCTGGTTGCCTTGATTCCTGAAAGGATTCTGGTTCCCATGCTGAGCTAGTTTGGTACATTCTCTCTTGAAGTGACCTCGTTCACCACAATTGAAGCACTTGACTGATTGTTTATCGAACCCATACTTGGTATCTCTCTTGCTTTCCAAGCTGGTTCTACCAGTCCTTTCCATGAAGTCTTTAGCTCGCCTAACCGCACTAGCAAAAGCCCACTTGATATCCATCATATCCATTTCCTCCTTATCGATCTGCTGATAATCTTCTTGTGTCAGATTGATGTTTCCAATCTGACCTGTTATCAACCCACAATACGCGCTCACCAATGTGTTTAGTAGCTCCATATGATCCTTAGCTACTTCAACACTTACTTTTGAGAAATTCGAAGTGTCGAGCCGAACAGTATTTGGATTAGATGGCTGACCGGCAGATGAAGTGCTTCCATAACAAGCTTGTTGTGGAACTGGTAGTGGATTTCCGTACAAATCAGTTCCTAAAGGAGACCTTTGGGTTTGCTGCTGGGGAACTGGTTGTAGTGGATTTCTATACAAGTCTGTGGTTGTGACAAACGCCGTTTGAAGTGGAGCAGGTCTTGCAGAAGTGCTAGGAGCTCCATAATACATATCAGGATTTTGTCGCACTGGAACCCTTTTCGCCTTTAGGGTTTCTTCCTGATCTTTGTTCTCCAAGAACTGAACGAAGTCATTGATGTTTGTCATAGCCAATGTGCCATTGTATTTCAGGATTTCCAAGAAACCATTCCATTGAGGTGGCAGTGCATCGGCAAACTTTGTGACAACCTCTGCTGGAGTTGTTGCTACCCCATAATTACTCAATTCAGTCAGCAAGTGATAATATTGACTTGTCAAATCTGCCAACGATTCTTTTTCCATACATGTGAACCCATCAAACTCCTTCTTAAGTAAATCATGTCGCAATTGGCGTGACGCTTCATTTCCTAGACCTCTCGTCTTTAATGCATCCCATAATCGCTTTGTCGTATTGAAGTTGACAAACTGATGATATATATCCTTGCTCAACGCTTGAGTTAGAATAGAAAATGCTTTCTTTTCTAAATCATATGCCTTTTTCTCGTCTGCCGTAAGATCTGCAAATGTCGCGGTAGTTGAAGCGGCAACCTCAAGAGCTTGATCGAAATCTGTAGTAAAACATAACCACAATTCCGTGTTTTGCCCAAGGACATACGTATGGAATCTTTCTTCTCATCCATGATATTCATTTATGTGCATTACCTTCGGTGGACGATTAAGGCTTCCGGTTTCACTTTTGCTTAAAAGTATACTTTGAATACTTTGAGTTTGATTTGAAACAAACGCCCATTGACCTGTCGAAATTGGATTCACTTGCGAAGATGCGGGTGCGGGAGATTCGGCCCATGATGGCGACAAACCCGTGCTTCTATACTTGCTCTCCGTATTAGATGCGGGTGCGGGAGATTCGGCCCATGATGACGATAAACCCGTGCTTCTATATTTGCTCTCCGTATTGGATGGAATACCCCACCAGTCTGGATTCATTTTGAATGAATAATAATGAATACCTGATTAAATCACTTGAAGCAAACAGTTAAAACACTTTTTGAAACCTTCTGTTAAAAAAAATTGACAAGTGTCTCGACGAAACTCAATGTATTTGGCGAAACACTTAAATGACGAAACAAGGATTTTTCTAAATGGCAAAGTGACGAAACTCTAGGAAGTTTCGTCTAGAACAATTACGACAAAAATATGAGTTTCGTCAAAAACAATTTTGAGGAACAAATGAAGTTTCGTTGACTTAAAAGTGACAAACAAAGATAAGATATTAAAAAAAACCACCAAACTTTATCTATTCCTACTGACACACACAAAGTTTTGTCAAATCCACACCATACTTAGACACAATAGTTTACCAACCCATCATCATGCCTTGCCCATACTTTTCAAACAATTATATAATAATCCTTAACACTTTTCAATAACTCAACCAAAGATCAAAACACAGCAAATGTATGAAGATATCAAGAACCCTTTGAAGAACACTATGAACTTGATGAAGATTCCGGTGAAACTTATGAGTTTTCCGGTGCCGGAAAATTTTCAGAACTCAAATTTTGTAAGAAAACTTCAATAAAAACCTTGACACAACGTATATAAAAGAGATTTAACAAGGTTTTGTATGAACTAATCAGCAAAAACACCAAGTTTTCCAAGATTTTAAACCGATTTTTCCAGAAATTATGAACTTTAAACACTCGAAAAACGCTCGGTTTTAACAAGGAAGAGAGCCAAGCTCTGATACCGCTTGTAGGTCCAACTAGCGGAGGATCTAGTCGCCTAATCTTTGTATATGAACAGACCTGGTTGTGCGGAATCCAACCGGATATGCAAACCGAGTTAGAACACGAAAACAGAGATTCAACGTTTAAACATTCACTTGTATATTAACACTCGAAAGTTTGTTTACAAAGTTACATAAAGATACACACTCAAACTTTCTCAGTTATCTCTCTCAGTTCTCTCGTTGTCTCTGTGTTGTGCTCTCTATGTTCTATCTTCTGTCTTCAGTTGTGCCGTTTATATAAGCACAGCAGCCGACGAAACCTCATGCAGATCGACGAAACATCTCAGGTCGACGAAAGACTTATGGCGAAACACCAACAGTGACTAAACTAGGAGAGTTTCGTCACACCCTTAAATATGACGAAACATAAGTTTCATCAGCACAAGTTTCTCACAGCATGGGAAGCTGGAGTTTCGTCACAGCAGACTTGACCATGAGTTTCGCCAGACATGTATGATGTGCAGGAGTTTCGTGGACAGCAGGTATGAGTTTCGTCGCAGACATACAGCAGCACACAGCAAACATGCAACATCAGATCAGCAACTATCACGACTTGATGGAGGATATCAAGTCTTGTAGCGATGTCGTAACGAGCGAGTTGCATCCACACTAATGTATCAACAACTGTCATCAGCCTCTTTTACTTTAACATTTTTGGCGTTTTGAACCTGTTTTCAATACCTTATGTAGATACTTTTTTCCTACATAACGCCCGTCTTCATTAAGGGGTAAAAGTCTTTTTTTCTTCGTTTTTTCACGAAAATTTGTCCATCTCATTCAGCAAAAGCTTATAGATATACCCACCTTAGAGTAGAATCCATTCAGTGAAACTTCATTCAGAACAATACTCAATAAAGAAGAAATGACGTTCCGCATCTGTGGCTTTTTTAAGTATCTTTTTTTAGCGTTTTAAAGTGAATGGTTTGTTGGAAAGATGGCGTTTATTTTTTTGGTGGTGTGATCAGTTGATTGTGCAGAGTCGTCTATCTTATAGGATGTTTTTGGCGCGTAGTTTAGGCGGGATTTTTATTTATAATAAATGATATTAATAAAGTAGGCGTCTTTTCAGTTACTGTGTGTATTTTTTACTGATTTTTGTTCAGGTTTTTATGAGTTTTTATGGTCTTAGACATTCCATCTTCCAAGTTTTGGCGTTTTTAATGGCTTTAAGTAGTTTTTGGCGTTTGTTTCAATTTTTAGCTTTTAATAATTCTTCTCTAAATTTCTTTTATTATAGGTTGGGATTTTTTGGCGTTTTACTTCATTATGGCGTTTCACAATAATTATGACTTTTGGCGTTTTATTAATATAATGTTATTTTTTTATTCTAAGTTGAAAAATACATAACAAACAACAGAAAAAGAAAATTAAAAAAAAATAAAAATAGAAACAATTCATCTTTTCAATTCTTCACTGTCGTCAGTCTCTTTCTTCTTTGAAACATGTTCACTGGCGGTTTGGCTTTGTCATGCTTGTGTTTTTTTGGCCGTTTGGAAAGACAATATGACATGAGTTTTTTGTTTAAATATGTATTTTCAAACCACTCATCAGTGTCATTCATCTAATTCATGCCATTATAATATTCATCAATAACAAAACACAAAAACTGACATAAATGTGCCCCCAGTATCTTTTTCTTGAAGTTTGTCCATCTCATTCAGCAAAATGTTATTTGAGTCGCAGCACCTCAGGAAAGAATGCATTTTTCCGAAACTTCGCGTAGAACAATATTGAATATACAAGAAACCATTTTTGGCATTTTTGGCGTTTTTATCAGGAAATAGTGTATCTGAAAGAAAAGTCTATTTTTTGTAAATTTTTTATATTTGAGAGATTTTGGCGTTTTTCTAAGATGATTGGTATATAGTAAAATATGGCGTTTTTTTAGTAGGTGTATTTGATGTTTTGGATTTTTTTGCGTTGTAAGATGAATGTTATATAGTAGAAATATGGCGTTTTCAGGTTGGGGGAGGTGTGTTCTTATGTATGAGAATGTTTTTTTTATATATAGGGATGCGTTTTGGGCAGTAATGGCGTTTTATTCATTAGTTGGCGTTTTGGTATTGAAGTGTAAAGACCTTTTTACCCTTAATGAAGCGCGTCGACTCAATAGAATTCGTGTTATTTACGAAAATGCCACCGCGCCAATCTAGTCCATAGATTGTTTTGATCGGACGATCGATAAACGTTCTCACCGTTCTCACACTTTTCACCATTTTCTCTAAATCCTGACCCTGTATATATATATGTGTGTGTGTGTATAGGATCAAGATCAAGAGAAAACCCCCTTGAGTTATGAGTACTTAGAGAACTCTGACTTTCCATGCGAGTTTTGTCCCATTTTTTTGCACACACGTAGATTAAATGTTACAAACACGGGTGTAAAAAAATCGAGGTGGCGTTTTTAGCCTTTTTACCTTGCTGTAAAAAGCTGCTAACATCAGCACTTGCACTACTTGTAAGCGTTTTTTACGGGTGGTGTAAATCAACAAAAACTATATTTTTGGAATGATTTTTTTAGGATTTTTAGTAAAAATTCTTTTTAAATAAACCTATTGTAAGGCTAAGTTCTCTAAGTTCTCATAACTCGTATGATTTTTCATTTTACCCTAACCATACACACACACACGCACGTAACCGAAAAACATTCCCAGATGTCATTAGCTACAAATTTACCTCACCCCAAAATATTTCCCATTTATACCTCCGCGCATATGTATTTCTGAACCCAAATGCACCGAAATCTGGATTTATGCGGCAGGTAGAATGCAACCTTGACCCAAAAGTAGCCCAAAATTACTAGACCAAATGAACTCTGATATGGGTGGTTCAAGAACCCACGAACTCGTCTCGACTCGTTGATTACAATAAAACTAACACTGCCAAACGTCGTCGCTATCGCTACTGGAAATCAAAATTGTCCACCGGAATCCAATGTCCTGCGCCCTTGCATTCGACTAGCTCGAAGCCATATCAAAAGAACTCGGAATTGAGTTATTCAAGCCCCAAACGACCAGATCGATGAGCTCTACAATCCATGCCTATCATTCCCGCCAAAATGTGCTATCACCGGAGAAGCAAACAACTGTTGGAACATCTTGTTTCGCGTGCTTGCGTTAGAGTGGCTCGAAACCCTATCAAACGAACTTTGAATTGGGTGATTCAAGCGTCCACAGATCTGTATCGACGAGCCTTATCATCTCAGACCACTGGCGCCACCAGCCGCAGCCGGATACCCAAACAATCGCCAGAACCCTAGTAAAATCGCTAGAAATCTTGTAATGGTTGGATTTCTTAACAACGATGACCCACATCCCCTTCCATGGCTAAATCATACAAAACCATCAAACTCCAAAGCACCATGTATCCTCTCCTTCTTTCCCTTGCTTGCGGTCGTGAATGACAGGGGGATTTTCAACCTCACAATACCCGATTTAGGTTTCCGCATTCCCAAGTTTCGCCATTTGGCGATGCGACCCTATCGCTTTCTCGTTTCGTGATTTAATACCAACGTTTCGCGTAACTTGCTTTTATTCACAAGAATTCTATAATTTTATAACCACCCTATAACCCAAGTTTCAGGATGTTAAAAGTATTAAGCTAAATAAACGTAACTAATCTCTTTAAAATAAGGAAAAATATTTAGAAATACTATACAAGGTTACATTGAGATACAATTCAAATAAAAATTTATTCATCATCCTATATTTTCTTCATGAGAGTTTTTACATGTTTTATTCAATGAATATAGCTTCCACATTAGCAATGTCTTTGTTGATAGCTTATTACTCGTCGTCAGCAACATGGTCTTAGTAGTAGTAAGTTACTATATCTTCAACTTGTTGTTCCAATCACCAAGAACTTTTATATTCAGTATTAAAAACTTCAACTGTCATCACATCAACATTACTCTTAGTAATAATGTGTTATCAACATTAACCACATGCTAACTACTTCCACTAATCATTAGTTTAAAAATACAATCAATAACATTTTCTCAATAAATACCAAGACACTTATAATTATCAACTCACATTCATTAGTAGTATTATTTACATCAACATAAACTTGTCATCATCATCAAGTGGATCATCATTAGCAAAACCTAGTAACATTATCAATCTAACTTAATCTTGTAACAACACTTCCAAAGGATTAAGGACTTGACATTGATTGATGTATCACCGGCATATTACTGGCGGTATCTCAAAAACTATTGCCTTTAAGAAATGCGTCAATGATTTTGGTTTACATAAAGAAAACAAAGTTAATAATAGAAATATATAGTAAATTCTAAAAATCAAAATTTTTAAGACCGACAATAACTTAGTACGTTAAAATCTACAATAACATATAAAATATATTTAGCCTTAGTATGTTAAAATCTATAACTTAGTACGTTAAAATCTACAATAATATATAAAATATATATAGCGAATGACTAGGCGGGGGTGAGTTTTGCTCAGATTTAACATGTCTCCGTCACAAAAGACTACTCATGTCCTAGCAACAAGTAGAATGCCTAGAACAAACTTATAAATCCGTTGGTGTTATGTCGGTAATTACGTGCAAATTTATTAGATATTTGTTTTTTACGTTTTAACTTCATGATGCTTTGGTGGACATACACCAATCATTTCTGCACATCAATGACAAATATGTGCAAAACATAACCATTCCCTTTCGTAGGGTACTTTGTCATTATCTTGGAGATCAATCGGAAAACACCATGGATCATCAACGCCTTGTAAAAATAAAATTATTTTTTTTCTCATTTTTGGGGTTTTTATGGACATGTCATTTATGGGTTGGCAACAAGTGATGCATCAGTCGATAAAGTTTTCTTGATGATAGTTATTTTTAGCAGTGAAAGATAACAAAATTGTTGGTGCATATGTCTGTTGACTTCGTCTTGTATCGAGTCTTGTTTTAGATTAGATAGATCAGGGCACGAAATACGAGAAACTTATGTTTATGGCTATTTCGCACAAAATGAGATGTTGGCCATTTCGCACGAAATGAACTGGTCATTTCGTTTGAGCCATTTCGTGTAGAATCAGGTGCCTATAAATACATGTCATGCCATTTCATTTGTAATGATTCAATTCCGATAGCGAAGCTCTGCCGAAGTGGCTCCAGCTTTGTAAAACGACTTGATATCAATCTAGAGACAGTTTAAAGTGATTTTCTGTGCAATTCAGCTGAAACGAATTCAATACGTTTGTTTCCGCCTCTCGTATTGACAAGAACTCTTCTGAACGACTCGTTTCGGTCGTGAAAACGATCCTACAAGTGGTATCAGAGCTCAGGAGGAAGAGTTCTTACCATTTCAGCTGCAAATTCTGATTTCTACACCTTCGTTTCAAAATTAAACAAGATTTCACGGACAATATGGCTTGATTTTCAAATATATTATGCGAAACACTGTTTTAACAAACCTTTGAAAGAATCAGACTTTAATTCGAAGTAAAACTTGATCAATTTGTTCAAAAACTGTCTGAAAGTTTCATTTCGCACGAAACATATATCATTTCGTTTAAAGCTTGATTTCATTTCGTACGAAATCAGTGGTTCATTCCGCACGAAGCAGCTATTTCGTGTGAATCAGCTCATCAGAAATTCATTTCGTACGAAACCAGCATCCATTTCGCACTAAAGTGTGATTTCGTTTGAAATTTAGTCATTTCGTACGAAATCATTGTCATTTCGCATGAAATTTCATTTTGTTTGGAAGGTCATTTCGCTTGAAGGATCATTTCGTTTGAAGATTCATTTCGTTTGAAAGGTGATTTGTGGAATTTTGAAAAACCGAATTATGGAAAACGAGTTTTATAATGCCTTTGCTAGTCCGGTGACTGTTACTCAGAGTACGTTGTTAGAAAATGAAACGGGGACAACGCAAAAACCTCCTAAGCTCATGAGTATCGAAGAGTACAGTGGATGGGCTGAACGGTTTGAAAACTGGGTTCAAGCATATTACTTAGATGCATGGGAACATACTGAATCTCCATATAGTAGACCAGTAGGTGATAATGGAGTGAAAATTGAAATTAGAAGTTTGAGTGTTGAGGAGAAAAAGAAATACAAAGATGAAAAAATGATGGTTAGTCTCTTGCAGCAAGCTATTAAAGAAGACATCCTGATTTTACTTCAACACAATGGTAGTGCACATTCGATCTGGGTAGAATTAGAATCAAAGTTTCTTGGTAGTGATGAGATGATCAAGAACAAAAAATCACTTTTGAAAAAGGAATTTGATCTATTCCGTGGATTAAGAACTGAAAACACCAAGCAGATTATTGAAAGATATTGCAATTTAGTGAAGAATATGACCAGATTGAGCATCAATAAAGATAAAGATGAATTGATTGAAAAGTTAGCTGATGCGTTGCCACATGATGTTTGGGGCACGTATCTTATGATGTTGAAAAATAAACCGGGTTTTGACAAGTTAACGTTGGGCGAGTTTATTAAACCACTTGAAGCTCAAGAGATGGAACAATGAAAGATAGCTAGAATGAAGAACTATGATGGAGAACAAGACATTGGTTTATATTTCAAAGGTGGTGTTAGTGATAAGACCAACATTTCACCAAAGATTGAAACTGCTTTCAATGCAAAAAGTTCTTCTGAAAGTTCATCTCAAGGATCAAGTAGCAAAATGGGATATACTTCATATCCTTCATTTGATCCGCATTTTTCTGCAACAAAAAGTGGCAAAGTTCTACAATGCAACATTGCTTTAAATCTTGAGAATGATCAAAATTACTCGGAAGAAGTTGCAAAAAGTCACATGTCTTTGTTAGTGACTGTGTTAGAGTCATATGGAAGTTTGGTTGCAGGTAGGATCGGAAATCCAATGCTGACTAAGGAGGATTACGATCAGGTTGATGCTGAAGAAATGGAATTGATGGATATAAAGTGGTGTTTGGCGAGCGTGTTGAGAAGAGCTGAAAAATTTAAACAAATTACGGGAAGAGATGATTTTCGTGATGCAAATGTTTGTACTTTAGGATTTGATAAATCTAAAGTTACTTGTTTTCGTTGCAGAGAAAAAGGGCATTTTAAGCGAGAGTACACAAACCGTGAAGCAAGTGGAGCTCAAAATCCTTTCGGAAACAATGACTACTATCGAAAGGCGATTTATCATCAAGTTGCTCAACAGCCGTATCAACAAGAACAGCAACAAACTGCACATGCTAGAAAAGTGATCGAAGATTCAAAGAAAGCTTGTCTTGTTAATCAATATGATGGAAGTTTATCAAAAGAATTCAGTTGGGATAAATACATTTCAGCTGATAGTAAAGCATGTCTGTTAGATCAAGATGATGAAAGGCTTCCAGAGGGTTTCAGTTGGGATAATTATGATCCTAAAAAGACTTATGATCATAAAACTTTTGTTGCTCAAGTTAAAGCTAATGGTGAAAAATATACTACTAATGATTATTGGGCAGAAAAAATTAGAAAGCGTTTAAATCCTGAAGTCAAGAAAGATGAGAAAGTTGAAGAAGAGGTTCGTGTGATAAAGAAGCAGGACAAAGAAATTCAAGAATTTGAAATAAAAAAGGAAGCTGTTGCAGAAAATGTGCCTAAGAAGTGTGAAAACTGTGATACTATGAAGAAGAAAAACAATGAGTTGGTTTACAACATGAATAGGTTAAAAGAATCATATGATGTCTTGAACAAAGCCATGAATCAATACAACGAGTCAAGCAGTGAACAGGCTACAGCCATGAAAACACTTCAAGGAGCATTCATGATAAAGTAGCCAGGCATTAATTATTACATTGAGAAATGTGCTGAACTTGAGAAAAAAATGGAAATTCAAAGAATAGAAACTGAAAAAGTTGATAGACTATTGAGAAGTTACTCATATGCTTCTTATGTAATTGACAGGATTTACCCCATAGCTGAACGTATGAAGACATTTGAAGAAATCAAATCTGAAGAGAAGAAGTATGAAGCAAAAGAAGATACTGAAGTGAAGGATTCTGGTAAGAAACAAAGTATTGGCTATAACAAGTGTCCACCCCCGCTTAAAAATGGATATTCTCCTCGAAATCCAAATTCAGAAAGAGTCAAAAAGGCAACCAACTTACAGTGGGAATCTGAGTCTTCTGATAATTTGCCAGAAAGTATTGATGTCACTTTCACATCGTCTGACACTGATCATGAGTCCGAGTTAATAAAGAGAGTGTTCGATCAGGTGTTGGATAAAGATGAAACCGAGGAATCAAAGTCAGAGTCGAAGTCAGAGTCCGATATGTCAAGTTCAAAAGTGAATCAGGGCAAAAAAATTTACAATAAAGAATTTATGTTATCACAAAATAATTTGAATGACGAAACATTCAAAGTAGCATATACATTGAATGATTCTGACAAATTATATTCTGATAAAGAATTTCCAATAAGAGGTGTTAAAACTGATATGATTAAAAAGGTTTTCAAGCTAACAGAAATTAATATTTCTGAAATAAAGGATGTAAATCTTTTTGAAAAAACAAAACCTTACACCTCAAGAGTTCAACAAAGGTTAAACAAGAAAAAAGGTTACAGTTCTGGTTCAGGTTATCAAAAGAAACCAAACCATAACGGTAATTTCAAAAAGAAAGGATTAGGTTTTATTCCACCGAAAAATCATAAAAATGAGAAAACTTATAAACTAAGAAATGTATTTGTTTCAGGGTCAAGCTTGGTAGAAGAAGAAAAGAAATCGTTCTGGAAGCAATCAAACAAAGAATTCCTTACGGAGAAGCAAGAAGAAATGAAGAATGTAGTTTCTCAAAAGAAAAAGGAGACAAGAACCTGTTTCAACTGTCATAAAATAGGTCATATTGCCAGAAACTGTTCAAAGGCAATCAACACACATCAGGGAGTGTCTCTTAAACTGAAAGAAAAAATTGTTGAGAAAAGTAAACCACCAACCAAAAGATTTAAAGTTTTTGAAAACTCAACATTTGAGGTTAGAGAATGTTCAAAAAGGGTTTACAACAGAAAAGTTAATCTTGACAATCGCAAGTGGATTGTTAAGAAATCAGATGAAAGTTTTGGCAATGAATCTGATTCCACAAAGTCAGATGAGTCACAAGTTGAATCAAAAGTTGAAAGGATGCAAATTTTCCACCATTGCGGCTGAGAATTTTAAGCAAAAAGTTGGAAAAGTCGAGATTTCAAATCAATTTTTTCCACCATTGCGGGCTGAGTCTTTAACCCCACAGTCCAAAATATTTTTGGAAAAATGATTGATGGAAAGGTGAAAGGGGTTAAGGAATTTTATGAAAAGAAAACGAAGAAACCAGATGGAGATGGTTCATCCCGGGTTAGTAACTGGGATAGAACTTATCATAACTAAACTCTGGACTTGCCGGAGCTCCCTAGTTGGTAATCGTGGAGCAAGAATCGGCATCATTCTTGAATTATATGTGTTTGTGGAAAACCTACAAGTGGTGAATCAAGAACATTAAGTTGTACTTGATTTATTTTTCATATATGTGGTTAAAAATAAACAAAGTGATGAGTTTATCCCCTAACCTACAAATGGTTTGTGAATTTCAACAAAACTAATTTTCCGAAAAAACCATTAGATTAAAACAAACTTAAGTGTTTTGAAATCATAATGGGAAAATAGTTTGTTGTAAGGGGGAATTCTGATTGTTTATGCCAAGTGGATGGAGATCTGAAGCAATTTACATCAGTTTGTCAATTTGTTTGTACAGTGTGTTTTAAAATTTTCTTTAATTGATTTTGAATTTTAGGGGGAGTAAGAAATTTTCAGAAAATCCAAAAACATTAGAAAATTTGAAAATGTCAAAAACATTGAAAAAAGCAAAAATGAGTTTTGTTGTGAAAAAGAGGAAATGATAGTACATCAGTGGACTATCACAGCACGCTAAAGAATTGGAAAGTTAAAATGTGATAAACGGTCTCACTGATGTTGTGCCAGTAGGTTTTTGCACGCTTACTAGATTGTGTTCAAGATATAAACCTAAATATCAAACTTACTTATCTCGTGGGGAACATCTCTCGGATATATGGGTAACCCCCGAAATCTTGTTTAAAAGACCCCTCTTTCTGAGATACTAGGTCTTTATGCTTAGTGATATCTGGGGTATTATCCCTGGACTTCTGATTTTACGGAAGCAATGGCCTAGTCCCCGTATAATACTTTTCGCTTGCTTGAAATAAAAGCACCACCCTCAGCATAAAAAATGATGAAACATTGCAAAATGCTAATCATGTGCTGTTGAAGAAAAGATTCCCTAAAGGGAACACACCTAAAGTCGAAGCCATCATCTCTCTGATTTTGCGGAAGCAATAGCCTGAGCTCTCATGGCCCTCACATTTAACCCTTTTGTTGGTGCATATTTGTGACAACAGCTTAGATTTGGTCTTTGGATATCTTGTAATTAGTAAAACGATAAACAGTTAGCGGGTTTAGCTTTGTAATAGTTAATTAAGAGTGATTGGGCCAAACCAAACCCACATTTGGGGGATGGTTTGCGAAATGGGCCTAGCCCATGACCTAGCCCATGTGCAAAGCTTTGTCCTATATAAACAAAGCTTAGCATTAGGGTTTAGGTTAATCATCTAATCACCTAATTAGCTTTTGGAGAGAATTCGTGAAAGAGAAAGGCTTGGACGAATTTGGAGATCTTGATTGATTGTAATCATTTGAAGATAATCAATAAAGATCGGGTTTAAAGTGATTTCTGTTTCTACACATTTTCTGTGAAATCTGAACTAGGGGATTCCGCACTCTAGGTTAGATCGACGATTCTGTTACGATCCACACGGGTTAAGGGACCTACAATTGGTATCAGAGCGTTAGGCTCTTGATTGGCTTGGTTCAGAATCGTTTTCTGCAGAAAATCGGCGTTTTTGGACGTTTTTGTGGGCTGTGTTCGTGTTCTGCTGGTGATTTCGGATAAACTGCTTGGATTTCGGATTGAAACAGGCAATTTCGGTCCAGAAATCAGTCATTTCGGATTAGTCACAAGGATTTCGGATCAATCAGCAGCAATTTCGGATAGAAATCAAGTAATTTCGGACCATTTTGGATCTTCTGACTGCATTTTGGATCATCAGGCTTGTATTTCGGATCATCAGGCCTGTATTTCGGATTATATAGTTGATTTCGGATCAGAAGGTGATTGATTTCAGTCCAGACTGTATCAATTCGGATCAGACTAGTGCATTTCGGACAAAAAGGGTGTTCATTTCGGATAAACATAACCATTTCGGACCATTACGGATAACCATCAACCATTTCGGACATTTTCTAACCATTTCGGAAGGGGTGGAATTTTTCTTGGCTTGCGTAAGAAAAATTTCTCTGATTCGTGTTTAGAAAATTATCCGTAACTCGTCACAGGAAACCGTTTGCACCGTTGGAATCCTTGGATTTTTAGGACAAAAAAAAAACCCCGAAGACTCTGGAAAAACCCGAAATAGGTTTTCGACGTTATATATCTTTGGAATCGTAATCTTGAGACGAATCTAATGGTATAACTTGGTAAAAACAGGTTTCGGACTAAAATTGTACGGTTTCACCAGTCTACTTACGTTAAAATGTCGAACATGACTAAATTGAACGAACTCTTAAGGATGGAACATGAGGTTGGCACAACCAACAAACCACCTAAGATGATGAAGGTGGAGAACTACTTGACATGGAAGGATAGATTTCAATCCTTCATTGAATATCAGGACACTCGCATGTGGATCTGTATTGTTGACGGGTACACAAACCCTACACATGACTTTGAAGGCAGACCTCGTGTCACAGCCTATGTGAACATGCAAGAGAATGATAAGAAGATGTATGAGGCTGAAAAGAGAGCCTTGGCTGCTATCAAGATGTCCCTACCTGATAGCATCAAACATACCTTTAAGAAGTACACTACTTCAAAGGAAATGTGGGATGCACTAGAGAAGAGATATGAGGGAAATCCTGATGTGAAGAAGAACAAAGTTGATCTACTGAAGAAGCAGTTTGTTGTATTCAAGTACATGAAAAATGAGTCACTTGAGGACATCATCACTCGATACTACCATCTGATGTCAAAATTGGACAATTATGATGTAGATTGCTATACTGACATAGAGAAAAATGATAAGCTGCTTGATGCTCTACCTGCTAAATGGGATATCTACACTCTAATGATCAAGGGAGAAGCAGATTATGAGACGAAGGAACTAGAAGAAGTAGTTGGAAAGCTAAGAGCTTATGAGCTCAGTATGAAGAAGGACACTGGATATGATCAGGTTCAAGATCCAGGGATCTACAATGGGCTTACATCTTCTTCATCTCATGATGCTTCAAGCGACTCTGCTACCGCGTTTCTTTCGTGTGATAATGAGCATGTCACAGTAAATGAGGACGGTGATGTGTGTTTTGTAGCTGCTTCAGGAGGATCAACAGGAGTGAAAAGATCATCAGCTGCTAAGCAAAGTAGTAGTACAAAGTCGATGCCAATGAGTGTGAAGTCTGCTGAAGAACATCTTGCTCTACTTGCTTCGTTTGTTGCTTCTTATGAGAACTACATTCAGGGGAAGATATCTGATCCTGCCACTTTAGATGAAGATTATGATCAGATTGACCCTGATGATCTAGAAGAAATGGATTTGCAATGGCAGATGGCCATGATATCAAGACGTGTGAAGAGGTTTAATATCAGAACTGGAAGGAAGTTTGTGGGGAAGAGTGTTGGATTTGACAAGACCAAAGTGAGGTGCTTTAACTGTCATAGTTATGGTCATTTCGCTAGGGAATGTCAAAAACAAAAGCATGAGTCTTCGAGTCAGAGTTCAAACAATAGGAATGCATCAAACAACTCTAACTCAAGGGCGTTGATCTCTACTGCAAGAGATGGCTCATATGACTGGAGTATTCACTTGGAAAATGATGAGAATGTCACTCAGGCATTCATGGCAGAGATTGTGCCAGTTGATGAAGGTGAAGCTACAGTAGATGATGTTTGGTTGAGAAGAAAAGTGAAGTTAAGGTAGATAAGGCTGATCAGACAACAGCTGCTGAAAAAGAAAAGCCAAAGTCTGAGCATGAAAGGGAAGATGAAGCGAAAGATGAAATCATCAAAAGAATGGAAGCTCAACTTGCTGCTCTTATGGCCAACTCAGACAAATCGACAGGAGAGGTAAGTAACTCTGCTACTTCTGTTTGTTTAAAGTGTCGTGAATTAAGGGGTGAAGTTGACAGGTTGTCAACTCAAAACAAAAGTCTGGTGAGCGAAATATCTAAAGTAAAGGAATCAAATTTCTTTGCTAAAAGAAATGAGTCATCATATTTGAAAAAGATAAAAGGCTATGAAGCTGAAATTGAATTTTTAACCTGCAAACTAAACGAAAAACTTCAAGTCATAGACTTAGCTCATGACATGATGGCTGAGAAAACAAAAGAGATTTCTGAAAAACGCAAAGAGTTGTCAGATGCACAACTCAAAATTGTTGAACTTGAAAAGAAATTAGGTCAATTCAGGGACTCTACTTTTGTTATGAAACACATGATGGGTGGGTTAAAGAAGAGTAATGACAAGACCAGTGTGGGATTTAAGGGCTTTAATGAAGTCCCACCTCCTCTTAGTCATGACTATTCTTTCTTAGCTGATGAAGATGAGTTCACAGACTTTTTGTCAACATCACCAAGTAGTTTCACATCTAGTCAAGGTGATGTGTCTGAAAATAATGATGCTAAGAAGGATAATAACAGCAAACCTGTTTTGAAAAAGAAAAATTCCAATCCTACGAATAAAAATCCAACTTTTGTTAAAAAGGTTAATTTTTTTCAAGGAAGTGACATGAAAAATGAAACAGCTGTTATTGAAAATGAATCAAATGTAGAGTTTGCTAAAAACAAAAACATAGAAAATCTTGAAACTAAGCAAACTGAACCAAATCCTTCTAAGGCATCATCATCAAAACCAAAATCTAGTTCAAAGGATTCAGCTGAGAAGTCTTCGAAAAAGAGATCGTGCTTCAAATGTCACACAAAGGGACATGTAGCTAGCTGCTGTCCTAACAAAAAGGTTGAAGCACAAGTTAGTGAGAAACAAAGAGGGAAATCACCAGAGAAGAAAGGTGATAATGAGGAGAAAGTCTCAAATTCTCCAAAGAAATCTGCTCCCAAGCAACCAGAGGGTGTTGTTGTAGGTGTATATAAGGCTGAAAAAGGAACTCCACAAGTTCCACGTTTTCAAAGAAATCAACCAAGATTTCAGCCTAAATCTCCACCAGGCAGATATGAGAGACCTAGAAGCAGTTCACCAAGAATGAACAATCACAATTCTAATAATTTCAAAAGTCAAGGTCAATATCAAAATCGATACCAAAATAATGGTGGTCGAACTTTTTATAACAATGGCTTTAGAAATTACAACAATAATGCTTCTTGGAATCAAAATTCAAGGTATCAAAACCAAAATTTTCAAAGGTGAAATAGTCCAAACATATATAGGAACCCTCAGGACCAAAGACCTAGTGGAAATCAAAATCAAATTCCATCAACAGGTCCAAGATCCAAGACTCCAGTTAGGAGTGATGGATACTGGATGGATGTTCCTGTAGTTGATGAATCTGGAAGACCCAAGACCATTAAGGCTTGGGTCCCCCAATCTAACTAATCTTTTGGTTGGTATGTGCAGGAGCTGCTAAGGAGGATTATCAACTTATGGTATGTTGAGAGTGGCTGCTCCAGGCACATGACGGGGGATGCGAGGTTGTTTTCTGAATTTGAAGAATATGATGGAGGACATGTAAATTTTGCTGGTGCTAAAGGTGGTAGGATAACTTGTCACACCCCAACCGATGGCGGAATCATCGGGGCGCGGCACTAGGCGAATCAGATTGCTCAAGAGAATCCATAACAACTATATTGCGATAATATTTAATACATTCGTTATCCCATACTAACAAATAATACAATCACATAAGTTATCACAGATTTCTTGTCCTCTCGAACAATACAAATCCGACAACCTAGATTTTAGTTAAGTTTCTAGACTTCCTAGCTTGATTCGATATAGCCTGCGATCTAACCTGCAACATACGTTAAAATATTTGTCAATACAAAAGTATTGGCGAGTATACAGGTTTGATATGTATAGCGTAATAGATAAAAGTGTAGCGAATTTCCATATGCATAAACGTAACACACGACATATATATTCACAAAGCTGATACTACCAACTAAGTCCTCGATGCTCGAATATGCGATGGCAAACTAGACCCCGTCGGGTGCAATAGTACTATACTAGTCGTGGTGGGACGTCGCGAGTATAAGCCCTAGCACATATGCAACTCGCATCACGTATATCTATGCATAACAGTCATTCGCAAGTGGTAATTCGATTGATTGAATAATTCATTTAATAAGTTCGATTTGTTAGAAACGTGTGTTACACCCTAAATGCGATTAAAAAGGGGTCAAGTATACTCACAGTGCTTGTTCAGCAATTAAGCACCACCTGATTGGTTGATTGAGAACGCGTCTGAGTTAGCCTGATCGATTGAGAGTGCGTTAAATGGTGACGAGCGAAACAGGTGACTAGTGGCCATCCGGTCGGATGGCAATCCGATCGGATGGTCACTTGTTAGAAGATGTCATTGGCCTATGGCTATCCGGTCGGATGGAAATCCGGCCGGATGGCCATTCGTTTGAAGGAGCAATGGTCAGTGGCTATCCGGTCGGATGACAATCCGGCCGGATGGCCATTCATTTGAAATGATAAGGTTTAATGACTATCCGATCGAATGGCAATCCGGTAGGATGGTCACTCGTTTGAGATGAGGTTTGCTTGGTGACTATCCGATCGAATAAGAGTTGACTGGGTCGAATTGCTATCCGATCGAATAAGAGTTGACTGGGTCGAATGATTGTCATCCGATCGGATGACATGCTATCCGATCGGATGACATGCCATCCGGTCAGATTGCATGTGGTCCGTTCGGATGACATGTTGTCCGGTCGGATAACACGTCTGTTTCAGCGTCCCGATCAACTGTTTTCGAGTGTTTTCGGAAGAAATACGTGCGGTTTTACTGGGATAGTGTAATTCCGTATTAACAATTGAAATTCCATCAGTTTCGACCCGTTCTAAAGGCCGAGAATCACCCCATTCCATCAGATCTGGCCATTCTTGACAGTTTCTCATGTTTAATCCCGAAATCGTTCAGTTCTTGATTAAATACATAGATCTTTAAGTGAGATTGTTGTAAAAACACGTGGAAATCACCCAGATCTGAGTCGTTTAAGGTGGGATGAGGTCACACCTTGAAGTTCATATGAACTCTTGGTGACATCACCTTAAAACACCTCAAATGAGTAGATTTCATGGTTAGGAATTGAGTTTTGAAAGACAAAATGATGTAGAATCGAGTGTAGATCATAGAAGTACAAGGTTTTAGGTTGAAATCTTACCGAAATCGCGAGGAATCGAGCGAAAATGGTCCTGAAACGTTCTTGGTCGAGTGGGAGCTGTCACATCACTTGAACAGTGGTGTGACATGCTATTTATAGGCAACAGAGAGGCTGAAGGGGGTTTTGGGTCGGATGGCCATCCGTTCGGATGAGGCCCATCCGTTCGGATGAGGCTGTCCATCCGGATGGCCACTCCGGCGCAGTGAGTTTCTCCGTTTTTGATAGTTTTGATAGTTTTTGGAGTACGTGCTTTCCATAGTTAATTTATGTTATTATTATACATGTATATATATCACTAGGGGTCGTATTTACGTATCCATATTCTAAGTTTCGATATATCAATCGGTTTCCGTTTCGAGTATGCGATTATTAGCGACGTTTCACAGCCATCAAGGAGGGTAGTATAGGTCCTTTCTCGACGTCATAGTGAACGTTATTGTGTGTTGTGCCACAACAATTGACGGGGTACCATTCACCCGTATTTTCATCATCGTCACGACGACTGGAGCTATAGCACTCACCCAAGAGTCTTTGTTAGCGTTAATTGTTTATGTTTCGACACATCACGGCCACCGAGGAGGGTAGAATAGGTCCTCACTCAATGCAATCGTGAGTGTTAGTGTTTGTGATATGATATAGTGATAATGTATTGCGAAAATATGCGATTATTCTTCAAATAGCGATGTATGCGATAAAGTCACATTATGATCCGAATCTCTGGTGCTAGGCGTAACGAGTATATCGAGTAGTAACAACGCACGAAAGTGCGGGTTGTTACAGTCTCCCCTGCTTTAGTAAATTTCGTCCCAAAATTAATCCAACAGGTAGACTTTTGAGAGTTGATCCTGCATAAATAGCGATTCAGCGAGTGATTTGACCTTGAGTTGACAAGCGAGAGCGTTCCGAACAAGTGAGATCAATTGCGATAACGGGAAGGCGACGTAAATGACAAAAGTACTATCCCATGATTTGGCGTTCCAAAGTACCTCGTGTTGCGAAGAATTCGTTAGTTCGATACGATTGCAATTTTTTAAAGAACTTGAAAGGTTTCTCATGACGTGGAACTAACTGAGTTGATCATTAACCAACGTTACAAGAAACGTCCATTTTAGATATTTAAAAGGAATTTTGGACAAAAATCTCGAAAAGTTTCCTTTTACGTATGGCCAACGTTGCAAGGAAGTTTAGGTTTTACACACTTTAAAGAATTCGAAGATGAAAGCTGAGGTTACGAAAACTCTCCTACGACATGGGTTCAGCTGAACTTGATGCTGAACCAACGTCTCAAGAACGTCTTGTTTTCAATATTGAAAAAAAAAGTTTTAAGGAAAAATTGGACTCATGAAAGTTCCTCTTGGACACGGAGTTAAGCTGGTTCAATGTTACCTCCACATTGTGAGGAATTTCACTTGTCCCATGGTTTTAATAAAAGTTTTATAAAAATCAGTTTTAACCGTTTGAAAAAGGCAATTTAGCATCGAGCCCCACTTGGCACCTTCCCAAGGAAGTTTGTTAATATGATTAAAACATTTATATATAGGAAGTACCAGCGGCGTATCCACATGTTTCTCCCATATTATTTCCGTTTCGTGAGGCGGTGTCATGTGCGGCGATACGACACGAATAGAATTGCGCTCACTCGGTCCAATTGATAGAAAGTCAGACCTAGTATAAGATAGAATCGAATAGGTTAAGCGAGTTATATTACGAACGTAGCTACAACAGCGTGCGCGAGTAGCCTGATGACACAAAGCATTTAGGTGTCGTGTCAGGGTAGGCGTCGAGCGATAAGCAAATGGCGCGTTTTCGATTTGATTCCACATTAAACCCACATGGCATGTTTTCACGAGAGTTTGCTAACATGATGGAACACCATGTTTAACTAGGTTAGTTTGCCCCGTGAAGCGGTGTCATGTGCACTAATACCACATAGACTGCAATGAACACCAAGCGAGTGATAAGCGGTACGCGATACACGAATAAGCGGTAAGCGATTAGATGATTTAAGCGAATAACACAACACAACACCAGTAATGACGGCGGCGATAAACGAATTACGATAATCAGCAGTTGTTGCGTGCAAGCGATGGAGGTATACGCGATTTATGCGATTTGATTTGATTGATTAACACCACAGAGTTTACTAACATCAGACCCCCACATGGCCTGTTTCCACGAAAGCCCGCTGATATGACTAAAGCACCTTGCTTTAACCATATGAGCTTCATCTCGTGAAGCGAGGTCATGCGTGCTAACTTAACACAAATATCACAGATAACGGTATAGCGATAGAGTGATACACAGCAAACGATATAGATTCACATAATAAGCGATAGAGATTGCGAGATACACATGATAAGCGATTGCGATTAGTAGAGTTTTGTTTCGAATAAGCTTAACGTTACGTTGCGACGCATCACGGTTATCGAGGAGGGTAGAATAGGTCCTCACTCAACAATGTCGTGAGCGTTTATGTACTCGATGAGATTGATTGCTACAGACCTTTGACCAGTCTTGTGTTGATGCAACTGTCCTGTGAGGTAGACTCTCCAGAGTCCACTGATGAGGCGATTGCATTGCGTTTGCAGACTTACGACAAGTCTTTCAATGATGCGATTCAGTTGTTACGCCTTGCGATTGAGTGTAGTGTGTTGAAAATAATAACAATAGTATAATAGGTCTAATAACGTTCAACTCCACGTGGCACTTTCTTCACGGAACTTCGGTAGTATGATAAAGCACGCCTTGCCTGACCCCTACTACTTAGATCCCGTGGTTTGGTGTCATACTTCGCCGTAACGCTTATGGCACCTTAGAATTCACTACGATCCCCGTGCACTGACCCAAATAATCCCGTGTGCACCCGTGATTAATCGTTCCTTGCACGTTTATCGTACCTCGTTCTAAGAGTGTAGTGAGGGTAAAACACATTATTTCGTGATATAGTATATAGTACACGTGTGGATCTAGTCTAAGTGCGATGGTTAGAGGGTGGGAGAGAAAACGAAAACGAGAGTTAGTGTTACGCGTAATGGCAACATCGAGTAATAGAGTAGGTTCAAAACTCAGAAATTAACGTCGAAAATCGTATCATTACAACTTTATCCTACGCTTGCTAGATGTTTGATGCTGAAGACTTTTGCTGGAGCTGCTGTTGTTGTACTCAAGTTCGTGGTTCGATGCGGCAGTTGCGGGTGAAGTGACCGTAACGGTTGCAGTTATTGCAATAGCGACAGTCAGCCCCAATTGGATGATGATAGGTACATGAGTAACACTGGGGATGAGCTCCAGTGTAAGCTCGTTTTGGAAACATCGGAATTGTTTGAAGAGGTTTCAGTTGCAGCAGTTCGGTTGTTGATGAGCTCGGGCTTGAAATCTTTCGTTTGCGGCATGGTTTGTCGGTGTCTTGCGAAGAGGTGTCGTCGTTGGAGGGTTCGTCTGAGGACTCTCTTGCAGAATCTTTGGCCGAGTCGTTGGGAGAACCGTCAGCAGATTTGTCAGAAGAATCGGAAGCAGATTCGTCAGAAGAATCGTTAGCAGATCCGTCAGATGAATCGTTAGCAGATTCGTCAGAAGAATCGTCAGCAGATTCATCAGGGGAATCGTCGACAGGATCGTCTGAAGAATTGATGGCGATTGCTTGACAAACTTGCTTGACAGGATTCTTGAAGGAAAACTCTTCCATGAGTCGTTTGTTGTTGATTTCTGTGGCTAAGCGGTAGGTTTCTTCGATGGTAGCTGGTCTTGCAGCTTCGACAAAATCACCCACACACTCAGGCAAGCCACGAATGTACTTCGCGATGGCCTTTTCTGAAGTGTTGACTTGACCTTGGCAGATTATGCTAAGCTGTTTGAACCTTGCGGTGTATCCAGCGTTGTCACCTCCGGTTTGCTTGATTTCCCAAAATTCGTTTTCTAGCTTCTGGATTTCGTGGGGAGGGCAGTATTCTTTCTTCATAAGCTCTTTCAGCTCATCCCAAGAGAGAGCGTAAGCTGCAGAGATCCCACGTTTGTTGCGTTCGGCGGTCCACCAGTCGAGTGCTCGCGATTGAAATACCCCAGTAGCGCAAGTAGTACGGAGACTATCGGGACACCCACTTTGACGAAGGGTAACTTCGATAGAGTCGAACCACTGGAGTAGTTGAGAAACACCGCCTTCACCCGTGAAGACCATCGGATCACAGGCTTTGAAGTGTTTGTAGAGAAATGTAGATTGCGACTCTCCTGTCTTAACGTCTTCCGAAGTTCGAGAGTTGAAAAGAGAGTGCACTCGTGTGGCAATCTGAGGAATGACTTTGACCACTTCCCTGGTCACAAGTGAAGCAATCCTCTTTTCGCTCCTTCGTTTGGCTCGTCTCTTTGCTAACATTCTCGAAGTAGAGTTGTTGGAAGGCATCTAGACAGAAGGAGACTTGGAGTGAGATTCGATCATAATGATTTTTGAGTTTTGCGATGCGATTGAGCGCGTTCAAAACTTGATGCGATAGTATAATAGTAATACGAACCACACATAGGAGTCACATAGGAGACACGAAATTCCTAAGTTCTCACACAATGACTTGTTGTTTATACGTATATATATGTATTTATATAATTGTAATTTGTATTCATACACATACAGGTCGATTTAGAATATGCGAGGACGCGTTGAGGTGAGAAAGAGAGCGCGAATGCGATAGATTATGCATTAGTTTTGTTGCGAACATTCGGGTTTCGTTTTAGATTGCGATGGCTGTGCGAGTTGTGCGTTTTATATAACAGGGAGTGAAAATCGTGAAATCGAGGAATTGATAACGCGTAAAGTTTCAAAATACACTATGTAATTAAGTTCTAACCATTTGTAAAATCGGCGGGTGGTATGATAGAGTGCCTTGGGCATTTAGGCGTCGACTACCCAAGGTAACCCAACTATATTTAACAAGTTCGAGCATGCGCGTTGACCTAGAAGACTTCATGCTTCCACTGGGATGCAGTTCATGGCATTTGTCCTCCTAGTCATTGCATGGCTTGAGTTATCGTGATAGTCGAGTCCTTGGTGAGAGCTTTTTGAAAACCAGTTTATAGAGAGTGGAGCGGCTTATTAAGGTACGGGTTTCACCCCTGACTTAACAGTTTCGTTCCTAATTGTGGTTAGGCTCTTCGAATAAATTAGTGAGTTCCACTAGATTTCGAAATGGAGACTTTCGTCGAGATGTGGATGTCACTCCTAACTCGATGAAAGGTTCTCGTGCTAGAAAAATGCGCTGAGTGAGCGATCTCATCGAGAGTTCTTGGTTTTCAAACCTGGTCTCGACAGGATCACTCGGTTTTGTTATGCGAGGATTTTTGAAAACACGTGTATTATGTCAGCCGTAGGAAAGGCTAAGTAGTATTCCAGCCTTAGGAAAGGCTTCTTCGTGTGAAGCTGTAGTACGCGGTGTTCACACAAAGTTGTAGCTTTTAGTAATATCGATCGAGAGTATCAAGTAGGCCCGATACAACCCTACTGGATTCGTACGAGTCGGCCTGTTGGTACTTAGACTATAGACTAGGTCAATTTCTAAGACGTCGACCCGGACTAGGACGAGTCTGGCCTAATTCCCTATAGTTATGGCTCTGATACCAATCTGTCACACCCCAACCGATGGCGGAATCATCGGGGCGCGGCACTAGGCGAATCAGATTGCTCAAGAGAATCCATAACAACTATATTGCGATAATTTTTAATACATTCGTTATCCCATACTAACAAATAATACAATCACATAAGTTATCCCAGATTTCTTGTCCTCTCGAACAATACAAATCCGACAACCTAGATTTTAGTTGAGTTTCTAGACTTCCTAGCTTGATTCGATATAGCCTGCGATCTAACCTGCAACATACATTAAAATATTTGTCAATACAAAAGTATTGGCGAGTATACAGGTTTGATATGTATAGCGTAATAGATAAAAGTGTAGCGAATTTCCATATGCATAAACGTAACACACGACAGATATACTCACAAAGCTGATACTACCAACTAAGTCCTCGATGCTCGAATATGCGATGGCAAACTAGACCCCGTCGGGCGCAATAGTACTATACTAGTCGTGGTGGGACGTCGCGAGTATAAGCCCTAGCACATATGCAAATAGCATCACGTATATCTATGCATAACAGTCATTCGCAAGTGGTAATTCGATTGATTGAATAATTCATTTAACAAGTTCGATTTGTTAGAAACGTATGTTACACCCAAAATGCGATTAAAAAGGGGTCAAGTATACTCACAGTGCTTGTTCAGCAATTAAGCACCACCTGATTGGTTGATTGAGAACGCGTCTGAGTTAGCCTGATCAATTGAGAGTGCGTTAAATGGTGACGAGCGAAACAGGTGACTAGTGGCCATCCGGTCGGATGGCAATCCGATCGGATGGTCACTTGTTAGAAGATGTCATTGGCCCGTGGCTATCCGGTCGGATGGCAATCCGGCCGGATGGCCATTCGTTTGAAGGAGCAATGGTCAGTGGCTATCCGGTCGGATGGCAATCCGGCTGGATGGCCATTCGTTTGAAATGACAAGGTTTAGTGACTATCCGATCGAATGGCAATCCGGTCGGATGGTCACTCGTTTGAGATGAGGTTTGCTTGGTGACTATCCGATCGAATAAGAGTTGACTGGGTCGAATTGCTATCTGATCGAATAAGAGTTGACTGGGTCGAATGATAGTCATCCGATCGGATGACATGCTATCCGATCAGATGACATGCTATCCGGTCGGATGGCATGTGGTCCGTTCGGATGACATGTTGTCCGGTCGGATAACACGTCTGTTTCAGCGTCCCGATCAACTGTTTTCGAGTGTTTTCAGAAGAAATACGTGCGGTTTTACTGGGATAGTGTAATTCCGTATTAACAATTGAAATTCCATCAGTTTCGACCCGTTCTAACGGCCGGGAATCACCCCATTCCATCAGATCTCGCCGTTCTTGACGGTTTCTCATGTTTAATCCCGAAATCGTTCAGTTCTTGATTAAATATATAGATCTTTAGGTGAGATTGTTGTAAAAACACGTGGAAATCTCCCAGATCTGAGTCGTTTAAGGTGGGATGAGGTCACACCTTGAAGTTCATATGAACTCTTGGTGACATCACCTTAAAACACCTCAAATCAGTAGATTTCACGGTTAGGAATTGAGTTTTGAAAGACAGAATGATGTAGAATCGAGTGTAGATCATAGAAGTACAAGGTTTTAGGTTGAAATCTTACCGAAATCGCGAGGAATCGAGCGAAAAGGGTCCTGAAGCGTTCTTGGTCGAGTGGGAGCTGTCACATCACTTGAACAGTGGTGTGACATGCTATTTATAGGCAACAGAGAGGCTGAAGGGGGTTTTGGGTCGGATGGCTATCCGTTCGGATGGCCCATCCGTTCGGATGAGGCCCATCCGTTCGGATGAGGCTGTCCATCCAGATGGCCACTCCGGCGCGGTGAGTTTCTCCGTTTTTTATCGTTTTGATAGTTTTTGGAGTACGTGCTTTCCATAGTTAATTTATGTTATTATTATACATGTATATATATCACTAGGGGTCGTATTTACGTATCCATATTCTAAGTTTCGATATATCAGTCGGTTTCCGTTTCGAGTATGCGATTATTAGCGACGTTTCACACCTATCAAGGAGGGTAGTATAGGTCCTTTCTCGACGTCATAGTGAACGTTATTGTGTGTTGTGCCACAACGACTGACGGGGTACCATTCACCCATATTGTCATCATCGTCACGACGACTAGAGCTATAGCACTCACCCGAGAGTCTTTGTTAGCGTTAATTGTTTACGTTTCGACACATCACGGCCACCGAGGAGGGTAGAATAGGTCCTCACTCAATGCAATCGTGAGTGTTAGTTTTTGTGATATGATATAGTGATAATGTATTGCGAAAATATGCGATTATTCTTCGAATAGCGATGTATGCGATAAAGTCACATTATGATCTGAATCTCTGGTGCTAGGCGTAACGAGTATATCGAGTAGTAACAACTCACGAAAGTGCAGGACGAGGAAAAGTGAAGAATGGGAAGATCACTTTGGACAAAGCGAACTATGTTGAGCAGCTTAAACACAATCTGATGAGCGTGTCACTAGTCTGCGACAAGGGTCACTCAGTCCATTTTACTAAGTCTGAAGCATTGGTGTTGAAACCTGGTTTGGTCATTCCGGACGATTGGATAGTAATGCGTGCACCAAGGAAAAATGATACTTATGTCATGGACATGGGTACCAATGATCCGACTGCAGAGGTGGCGTGTTTGCTGTCAAAAGCATCTGTAGCTGAATCTATGTTGTGGCACAGACGCATGGCCAATATTCATTACCGCAAAATGAATTATATCATAAAAAATGAGCTAGTGAAAGGGGTTCCATTGTTGAGGTTTCAAGTGGAACATAAATGTCTTCCATGTCAAAAGGGAAAACAACACAAGAAACCTCATAAGTCTAAAACAGTAAATTCCATAAATGCCCCTTATGAATTACTTCACATGGATTTATTCGGTCCAGTGAACGTGAGAGCATAGGTGGAAAGTACTACTGTCTGGTTGTCACTGATGATTACTCACGTTATTCATGGGTTTTCTTTTTAGGTACAAAAGATGAGACAGCAGAGATGTTGATAGATCTTTTTACAAAATTGGAAAACGTCCATGATGCAAGGATTAAGAGGATAAGGAGTGATAATGGCACGGAGTTCAAGAATCGGATTCTGGATCTCTATTGTCTTCGAAAGGGAATAGAACATCAATATTCTGCTCCTTATACTCCTCAACAGAATGGAGTCGCTGAGAGGAAAAACAGGACGTTGATTGAAGCCGCTAGGACTATGCTTTCAGATTCAAAGCTACCAGTTCTTTTCTGGGGAGAAGCTGTGAATACAGCTTGCTACGTCCTAAACAAAGTTTTAACCGTTAAACGTTTTAATAAAACATGTCATGAACTCATGTTTAACGAAAAACCGAACTTAACAGGCTTTGAACCATTTGGATTACCCTGCACCATTATGCGAAACAAAGATAAACAAAAATTCAGTGAGGTGGCTGACGAAGGCTACTTTCTAGGTTACGTGCCTGGCACACCGAATAAAAGGGTTTTTAATCTCAAAACTAGTAAAATTGAGGTTGTTTTTAATGTGGAAATTACTTCCTACAAACCTCAACAATCAACGAGTGGTCCTGCTATATTATATGATTATGAAAGTGTGTTTAAATCATTTAATATTCCTGAGGTTTCTGATGCAGATGATTCTCAGCTGATTCAAACAGTGGTATGTGAAGACGATGAAGGCGAGTTCATGCCTAGATCGAATGTTGATATGTCAGATGCTCCGGAAACTTCCCAAGGTGCTGTTGATCCTGATTCAAGCGATAGTGAACCTGAACCCAATCAGGGGGAGGATTTCATTAATCCGTTTGCAAATCAGAATATTCAGGGGGAGGTTGGATCAAACCTGGGTGATAATCTAGAAGTCGATGCTGTTGCTACTACACGAGCAAATAGAGATCATCCGGTTGACATGATACTTGGAGATCCTACTGCAGGTGTTCAGACGAGAAGAAGCATTGCAGCGAATTCTGGGTTATTTGTTTCGATTGAGAAGACTGGGATAGTGAATGAATGCTTGTATAGTTGTTTTATTTCCCAAGAGGAGCCGAAGAACATTCATATGGCTCTTAAAGACAATTCATGGGTTGAAGCTATGCAAGAAGAATTGGCCCAGTTTGCGAAGTTGAAAGTATGGGAGTTAGTAGACCTTCCTAAACGTGAAAGAGAGATTGGCACTAAATGGGTATTTAGGTGCAAGAAGGATGAAGGAGGTATTGTCACTCGCAACAAGGCTCGGTTAGTGGTAAAAGGGTTCAATCAACAAGAAGGGATAGATTACAATGAGGTATTTGCACCAGTGGCAAGGTTGGAGGCAATTCGTTTGTTTCTGGCTTTCGCTTCATTCAAGGGCTTCAAAGTTTTCCAACTAGATGTGAAGAGTGCATTTCTTTACGGGAAAGTCCAAGAAGTGGTGTATGTCTCACAACCAGATTGGTTCGTTGATCCAGACTATCCAGATCGAGTTTACAAACTTGATAAGGCTTTGTATGGGTTACATCAGGCTCCCAGGGCGTGGTACGAGACACTGTCTACACATCTGATCAAGAATGGTTTTGAAAGAGGTCAGATTGACAGTACACTGTTCATAAAGAGGAAGAAAGATGATTTTCTGCTGGTACAGGAATACGCGGATGACAACATCTTTGGGTCATCAGACGAAAACATGTGTAAGGAGTTTGAACAGGTGATGAAGAGCAAGTTTGAAATGAGCGCTATGGGTGAGCTGTCTTACTTTCTGGGATTACAAGTTGAACAGAAGGAGGATGGGATGTTTATTCATCAAACGAAGTATGTGTATGACATTTTGGATCGGTTCAAAATGAATGATTGCTCTACTTTCAACACACCCATTTGTGAAAATCACAATCTTGGCCCAGATCATGAAAGCACTGAAGATGTTGATCCTACTCAATACAGGGCGATGATTGGTTCTCTAATGTACTTGACTGCTTCAAGACCTGACATCATGTTTGCCGTATGCTTGTGTGCCAGATATCAGGCGAATCCGAAAGAGTCACACGTGAAAGCAGTGAAGCGTATTCTTCGTTACTTGAAGGGGAAACCTAAACTTGGGTTGTGGTATCCAGCTGATAGTGATTTGAGGTTCGTTGCTTACACTGATTCAGACTTTGGAGGATGCAAATCAAACAGAAAGTCTACAACAGGTGGTTGTCAGTTCTTAGGAGGCAGGATCGTGTCTTGGCAATGCAAGAAGCAATCCTGTGAGTCTACATCTACGTGTGAAGCTGAATATATTGCTGCGGGTAGCTGTTGCTCTTAGGTTCTCTGAATTCAACAGCAGATGCGCGATTACGGTTTGGATTTCACTCGTACTCCTATTATGATAGATAATAATGCCACTATTTCAATCACAAACAATCCCGTAAAGCACAGTAGAACTAAACATATTGACATACGTCATCACTTTATACGGGATTGTGCTGAAAAGCGACTCATTGAATTACAGCGAGTCGACACACTCGATAACCTTGCTGATCTTTACACTAAAGCTTTTGATAGAGCTCGCTTTGAACACTTAGTCGAACTCAACGGGATGAGGAATCCTGAATAACTGGTTTTTCATAAGAATTTTGTAAATAGTTTACTGCTTTCTTAAAAATCAAAAATACAAAAACATTGAAAAATCAAAAACATAAAAAAATAGAAAATCAAAAATGAGTTTTCACTGTGTGAAAAAGAAGAAATGATAGTACATCAGCAAGTTAGACTGTCACACTCGAACTGAATTAAAATGCTTAAGTGTGATAGCAGCTTCATCATATGATGTACCAGTAGGAAAAAGCATGAAATAATCAACTTACCAATGTGATATAAACCTAAATGCACTGAGTATGAGTGGGGAACACATCAGTGGTGTATGGTTTAATGACCTTAAATCTTGTGTTAATAGATTGCCAAAATATGAAGTTTTGGGTCTTTATACTGTTATTTCATCTGGGGATATCAGGGGTGTCCTTCTGCGCATCCAGATACATGCTGACCTAGACACACCCAGGATATCTTTAAAGAGCTAAAAATGCCAAAACCCTGAAAATGAAGAAGCTCTCATAGAGAGTCATTCAAAAAAAATGCAAAAAGCATAACTCGTACCAAAAATGGTATCTGTCTTAGCCCTCGTTAGATATTTTGGTCTCTCTGCTGTACGGAAGTACTGACCTGTTCACCAATTATCTAAACGTTGAAAAACAAAACGGATGAATTCAGTATACTCACCTACTACGATGAATAATTGTGCATACCTTGATCGCGGGGGTATATCCTGAAGTGGGACACGCTAATATATCAGAATTAATATTACCTTAACGTATCATACGGTAATGGTACTTGAAATGTTCATGCATTTTGTTTAGGTGGACAAACACACTGGTAATCGTCTTGGACTGCTTTTCATGAAAAATTAAATAAAGAATTATCTAATTGTGTGAAACAGTTTGATTGTGCTGATATGATCTTCTTACCAGTGATTCTCACAAAAATAGAGTGTTTATTGCTTTTGTATTTACTTGCTTTCAGAAAATATAAAAATCCAAAAATAGTGTCTTTTTCTGTTTAAAATTCTTAACGTACGAAAAACTGTTATTCTTGGAGGAATTGTTACTGATAGGGGGAGACGGTGTTGGAAAGTGAGTTCAAAATTTTAAATCATGCGGGTTATAGGGTGTGTGATTAAAAAGTTTTGCGTGTTGGTGATGAAATTGAAAATGCTTAATCTGTGATACAGTTTAACTATCTCTTGAATAATAATAATTTATTTAACTGTGTTGAAAAATTCTTATGGTTTCTCGAGATGTTTGTTTTATAGTATACAGATTGAAGCAGTATGTTGCTGAGAAGTTGCTGTGAAGATGAGAGTTTGATTGGATGCATGGTAGAACCTCCTTTCTACATTGGAGACAAAGTTGAAGAGTTGAAGAGTGCTATACAAATGCTGAACTGGAGTTTACTCAAAGTACTAACGTTTTGAAGATTTGGTGATTGGATGCATCAGCTTAGGGGGAGTCTGTTGCTGACATAAGCTGTTAAAGCTGAAGCTATCCAAAGACCAAAAGACTGTGAGATTCTGAAGACTGAAGTTACCTTTGCGAGCTATTGTCAAGGGGGAGTTTGTTGGTGCATATTTGTGACAACAGCTTAGATTTGGTCTTTGGCTATCTTGTAATTAGTAAAACGATAAACAGTTAGCGGGTTTAGCTTTGTAATAGTTATTTAAGAGTGATTGGGCCAAACCAAACCCACATTTGAGGGATGGTTTGCGAAATAGGCCTAGCCCATGACCTAGCCCATGTGCAAAGCTTTGTCCTATATAAACAAAGCTTAGCATTAGGGTTTAGGTTAATAATCTAATCACCTGATTAGCTTTTGGAGAGAATTCGTGAAAGAGAAAGGCTTGGACGAATTTGGAGATCTTGATTGATTGTAATCATTTGAAGATAATCAATAAAGATCGGGTTTAAAGTGATTTCTTTTTCTACACATTTTCTGTGAAATCTGAACTAGGGGATTCCGCACTCTAGGTTAGATCGACGATTCTGTTATGATCCACACGGGTTAAGGGACCTACACCTTTACAGATATCATCTAGGTATACTCACCTGTAAGACTGAATACTGGGATCTGGATACGGGAGTATATTCTGAGGTGGGACACACGAATAAGTTCAAGTGCTTAAAACATTAAATCCGTATCTTGAAACAATTGAACTTTGTGTGAAAATTTAAGCGGATCAGTATACTGACAATCTAAATGAATCATTTAGAACTTAAAATGTTTAAAGCTTAACGGTGTTAGTGATTTGTCTCAGAATCTGATATGATCTTCTTACACAAACTCACAAAATGATAAGTTTGCAAATATTTCTTTACTGATTTTCTTTTATACCCAAATCCAAAAATATTTTCAGTGTGTTTAAGCATAAAATTTTGAAAAATACAAAAATATTTTCGACAACTGATGTTGAAGAGCTGATTTTCAAAATTTCGAGTGCTAAATATGATGAACAGGTTTGTGAGAATTTGTTTCAGAAAGAAAGAGATGTTATTTTACAAGTGGTCATCAGAGATTAAATCATTTTTGAACGATACCTACATGTGATATCTAAATTTTAAAATTTTTGAAATTTATTGTGAGTTAGAGATTGTGCAGAAATGAAGATTGGAGAAAGCCAGGTTACGATTTCTGAAGATAGACAGATTCGAGCCAGGTTCCAGATCTTGTGGATTAGAAATTCCAGACTTCGATCCCAGCTTATTGAAAGGGGGAGTCTAAAGACGTTAAAACCAGGTTTCAGATCCTGTTGCCACGAAGAGCCATGAGTCGTTTCTGAAACTGTGTAAAGCTTAAGGAATCAAGAGACCTGATCAAGAGGAGTATAGAGCCAGGTTGAGATTCTAGAACAAATAGAGAGAAAAAAAGATAGAGATTGATTGAGGATGCTTACAATGGAGAATCTTTGGAGAGATTGGGAAGACTGATAAAGACTGAATGTTTGACAACCGAAGACTCGACCCTGAAGACTTCATCAACATCCAAGGGGGATTCTGTTGGTGCATATGTCTGTCGACTTCGTCTTGTATCGAGTCTTGTTTTAGATTAGATAGATCAGGGCACGAAATACGAGAAACTTATGTTTATTGCTATTTCGCACGAAATGAACTAGTCATTTTGTTTGAGCCATTTCGTGCGGAATCAGGTGCCTATAAATGTAACACCTCGTAAAAATAACGTCCAATGGTGTATTGACACGTGTAATAAACCCTAATGAAGTCAAGTGTTGAATTTAAGGGATTAATTTTTTTGAAAAATCAAAAACCTTGATTATGAAAGGACTGGAAGTGTTAGCATACCAAAAATAAGTTTCTAAATAACCTCTCACGATGATTATATTCACAAATGAGCCACTTGTCGATCGAGTGTAGCCGTTTGTGTAATTAATTGAAAGTTTGTGCAATAAAGGGTTAAAAGCGTCAACATGTTAATTCTTACCTCTGAGTGAGCTTTTAACAAATCGGGAGCTTCATGATATTTTATTATACTCTCGGGAATGCCAACTATTGGCCGTCTAAGGTTTTTATGCCTATAAGTAAAGTTACGCGCAACTTTGCAAGTTAGAAGGGCTAAAAGCGTCAATATGTTTAATTATACCTTTGAATGACCTTTTAGCGAACCCGAAGCATCGTGATGTTTAATAATACTTTCAAGAATACCTAATATGGATTAGATGAGGCTTCAATGCTATTAAATGATGAGATGCGCAAGTTTGCGCAATAGAGGGACCTAAAGCGTCAACTTTTGAATCTACGCCTTTCGGTGACCATTTAAGCAAACAGGAGTGTAGTAATATTTAAGTATATGCTTGAGAATGCCCATTATGGGCCATGGAAGGCTTGGATGTCAGTAAACGACAATTCGCGCTACTTTGTGCGATTAAAGGACTAATCGCGTCAAACTGCAAAAGTATGCCGATTCGTATGGTAACGGACCTTCCAGAATATGCCCATGAGTTAAACATACCCTATTTATCCTTTATATTGCTTAAATATAGGCTTGGAGGTGTTTGGTGCGCAAAAATAAACTTTTAAGTCAGGCAGGGACTAAAACTGTCAAAAAGTGCACAAGTTTGCGTTTACGCGCATATCTTACATTCTGAATATCTCCGGACACCCAAAATTTATGTAAGCACTAAAATATTTTTATTTTAGTGTTTGGCTTGATAAAATTCCATTCGTCGTGTAATTTGGTTCGTTTTTAGCGTCCGTCCGTGTTTCGTCGTAAATAGCCGAACAACGCGATCGTACGACCAAACGAACCGACATCCGGCATGTTTTTGAGCATGTTTCATGTTCCCTATGTTTAGGCATCATTGTAGAGCCTTGAAAATGGTTTAACGGGTGTTAGAAGTGCCAAAAACTCAACTATGCAAGTGCAGGGGCCAAATATGTCAACAGTTGAAACTTTGCTGAGCTGACAGGGTCCTTACGGACCGTATACCAAGGACCATACGGTCCATATGCTGGTGCCAGATATGAATTTTGCTTGGTCTCCACTCTATTCCATTCTCATCCAATCAAAATCGAATCCTTGGGCTTCGAGACAATTATACAGCTGTCCTAACATGTGTAGTGATCTGGTTAACCCCTTCAAACAGTTGTCATAATCCAATCATCCTCCAAAGACTATAAATAGGGGTGGGTTTCATTGATCAAGCTCACCATTTCATTCCAACCTTGCTATCTTCTCATTTCTGGAGGATCCTGAGTATTTGGAACTTCCTTGGAGTTCTTTTCAGTAATAAGGACCCATTTGTAAGTGTCCTTAACCTCCTAATTTCAGTTTTGATTAGTTTAATGGCCAAAAGTCAAGCTTATCGTAATTAAGGTTTGACTTAGTGATTAATCACTAATGGTCCAGTCATTAGTCAAATTAAGAGTAGTTATAAGTTGGTATTTGTGTAGGTAATAAACCCCTAAGAGGGCACCCACTGATTATCACCCTAGTTTGGTCAAATGTCGGGTCAAACCTAATAATAAAAAGTCAACAGAAAGCTATTTTGAAAATAAATTCATAATTAGCAATGTAGAAACTATGAGACCTGTTTTAACACTTGTATAACTTGGTAATTAGTATAAGAACATGTATAAGCATGTTCAACCCGACAATTTCAAGTTTAGGGTCGGTTCGCAACCGAAAGTCGCAAAAGTTGACTATTGCTTTGACTTTCATTTCTGACCCGAATTAGCTTAGTTTATATATGTCTTAGGATTCCTTTAGGACCATGTTATGGGTTAGTATAACCCTCTGAGGTTATACAACTTGGATCCTTAGTTATCCTATTCATTTACATGTTCCCGTTATATGCTTAAATGTTAACGATTATGCCCTTTTGACCTTAAAACAATATTTTTGAAAATATGAAAGAATAGAAATCTTTATTACTGAATTATAAACTTGTCCCTAAAATTTGACATCTGTTTGTGGCCTAGATTAGGAGTTATGCTCATTAGCGTAAATGAAAAGCTTTTTATTAATTAAACGACATAATTAGCGTATAGCCTATCTAAACCCAATTTTTGATACCGAACTTTTTACCCAGTGATATAAAATAATATTTTGGGATTTTTGAAGATTTTTATTTATTTTTTCGGCTGAGCATAACATAGAGTTATACCTTTGATTCGGTTATTGTCGGTTTTGCCCTTTTGGCCTATAAAATGAGTTTTATAAAACATTTTGACCCCAAACCTTTTGCTACTGATTTTATATGATAAATAAAATATTTTAAAGCTTTTTGGAATGATAAAAATACCAGCTTTTATTTAAAAACCCGGAAATCGCTTAAAACCGCCTTTTTACGCGTTTTTAACGCATAGTATAAGTTAAAACTATTTTTAACATATAAAATGCCTACTGATGTTTTAAGTAAATTTTCATAATTAAACAGTAGGCAAAAGTTTTAAACTCAGAATTCTAATTTTGACCTTTAAAGCTTATGTGAAATTACCAAAATGCCCATTCGGTGCATAGTTTGGTTATAATTAATAAATTTCACATATATGTAATACCATACTGATATAACTTATTTAAGTAAGTATTTTTACTGATTATATCAGACCTGAAACTCAGATTAATATTTAAACTCTTTTATAACCTTTTAAATGACCAAAATACCCCTGCGGGGCATAAATTGGTTTTAAATCCGTTTTGGGCATAACGGAAGGTATCCTACTGATATCACAACATATTTAAGGCATATTAACTTAGGAAACCTGTATATGACTCTTTTGGTTACCCGTTACGCACTTTTCGCGTTCGGATCGGCTTATGTAACTAGTTTGCATAAATTAGCCGAAACGGGTCAAACCTTGTCATTTTATCTCAAAGTCCAGAATGTGTTTAGTTTACCCTTATTACACAAGTATACAAGCTTGTCGGGTCTAAACCATGTTCTAATCTGGTTCTCGCTTAATCATGCGTTTTGAACCGTATCCTCCTTTAAAACTAACCGGTCTAAGCATAGGCTTAAATTAAGACCCGTTAGGAATCTAATAGGTTATTAAAAACCTTCGTTCCAGATTTAGGAGCCCAGTAAAAGCTATCTGTACTTGCTTGGTGGTATACGGTTGGGATAAATTGTATAAATTTGCTCAGGTAAATACTCTTAACTTATTTTCCCTATACGGGCTTGGGATACGGTACTAGAAAAGTACCGCTTGGTCGGGTGTGTAGTCATTTAAATCGGATTGTGATTAATGTATTTACATGACCCGTTTGATATGTATTATTTGGTGTATGGCCTTTGGGGGTTAAATGACCATGTCCCGGATATCCTTGTCATCATTCAAAGAAATGGCCACGACCTAAGCACGGGGTGTAGGCGTACACCTGACAGATGCATTATGTAAAAAAAAAAACTGGTAATCCACTTAAAGGAAATAATCCTTGTGGGCATTATACATGTGGCGTGTCAGTTAATCTAGACCGGCCCTGATGGACGACAAATAAGTAAAACCGTATACAAGATTATATATAAATAATTATCCCAAGTTATAAAAAGTTTTGTGTCATGTGCATTCAAATTAATTTTCAAACTCTTTTCAAAATGAGTAAGTTAAGTTGTATTTACCAGTGTAAACTGACGTATTTTCCAAAAAGGCTAAGTGCATGTACTATACTTAATAGGCTGGCTACTCCAGGCATCAATAATCAAGTCTCGCAAGCTCTAGATGTTAAAGTCTGTTGAACAGTGTTATCTTTCTATTTTAGATCCGCCTGTGGATCCTTTACATTCCATTTGTAATACTTGATATTACTTTATATCGGTTTGTAATATATTTATTTTTTGCTTCCGCTGTGCATTTAAAATTATGTTGTTTGACTAAGATGATATCAACTACGTCACGATACTCCCCACCGGGCCCACCGGTAATACGTGGAAATATCGGGGTGTGACAATAAATACATGTCGTGCCATTTCATTTGTAATGATTCAATTCCGGTAGCGAAGCTCTGCCGAAGTGTCTCCAGCTTTGTAAAACGACTTGATATCAATCTAGAGACAGTTTAAAGTGATTTTCTGTGCAATTCAGCTGAAACGACTTCAATACGTTTGTTTCCGCCTCTCGTATTGACAAGAACTCTTCTGAACGACTCGTTTCGGTCGTGAAAACGATCCTACAAAAATGCATATGTTCATACCTTTATAGCGTGCAAGCGCGCGCGCGCACACACACACACACACATATATATATATATATATATATATATATAACATAAAAATAACATTTACTTAAAACCGATTAAAAATATGAGAATAAGGGAAAGTAACAAAAGATATATAACTGATTTTTTGTTCATTACAATGACGGACCGAATAGATACCATTCGAACAACTATGGTGGCAATACCAAGCATTTGTAAATATAGCTTTCATTGAAAACGAGATTTTATTCGCAATATAATTCTTTTTTTTATCGTAAGCTATAGTGAGTGCTAATACCGTACATATACCGTGACAAACCGAGCTGATACCATTCCAACAATATTAATAACACACCGATTTCGACAAACCAACATCGGTATAAGCGTCGGTCCTATCGAAAGTGTTACTAATACATGTTTTTAAGGTTTTCGATTAATGTAAAATATATGTTGATATCACTTTGGACATATCACAACTTTATTTTTCAGGAATTTTTATGATTGCTATATCGAGCGACGATACTATGCCATAGCGTACCGACACGGTAATGAACTGAGATGACACTACACTAGTTTTATATATATATATATATATATATATTGTGTATGTGTGTATATAACACGTTACATGAATGATGTGAAACGACTATTGTACATAATGAAACAATTATATATAGTGCACGTGTGGAGAGAGAGAAGTGAAGGAGGACAAAGGTGACGGCTGTTCTGAGAAAGAGAGAAAGGGAACTCCAAATTCCCCGTGAGGAGTCTTTGGAATCATCCAAAACCAACAATTATCTATTTCTTTCTTTTCTGCATAACCTAACATAACCTTCGTTTTTCATTCGAATTCTTTTAACCTAACTGAATACCATATTGTTGCAGATAACATGTTTATATTTTATTTCATTTTAAGGTTTTAAGATGCTTCTGAATCTGATGAGATGATGAAGAATTGCTGAAAAATTTACAAACTGTATAGGTTAATGTTAGATTCAGGGGCGCAGCTTAGGCTTAGTCCGAGGGGGCGCCCGACCCCTCGAACTTTTCGATGCGTAGTGTTATGAATAGTACTTTCGTATAGAAAATTTTTAGGTATATACGTTTCCACCCCCGGTTTCGGAAAAATTGGGGGGAGGGCAAGCTTCGCCAATGGTTAGATTAGTTATGTTTCTAGGTATTCTTGTGCAATTTGTTAATAATACAATGTGTTGGGGAAATTCGAAATTGCTTGGATAAATCTGAAGTCGTGTAATCAATTTCAGATCAAACAATTGGAGTGGCTACCAATCTTTGATCGGATAAAATCAGATTGATTCTAGATTTCTGTATGAGAATTTGGTTGAGAGAATTTTGAGGGATTCTGACGAACTGCAAATTCGTCTAGGGTTTTCCAAAACCGTTTGAGAGCGTATTTGCAGTTTTCCACAACTGCTTGCAGTTTCATTTTTGAACAAAAAACACCTTTAGTCCCTCAGCTCGACCCCAGCCAGGGGCTCAGCCCCTTGGACCCCGCTTCTCTCGGGGGCGCTGCCCCCGAACCCCCGCCAAGGGGGCGCTGCCCCCTTGGATCCCCCGTTAGTCCCGATGACATTCAAATAAGCGTGCACTCTTATTTGTATGTCACACGCAATCTCAATTTCCAGCTGACCTGGCAGCTCGACCCCAGCCAGGGGCTGCCGCCCCTTGGACCCCGCCAGGGGCTGCCGCCCCTTGGACCCCGCTTCTCTCGGGGGCGCTGCCCCCTTGGATCCCCCGTTAATCCCGATGACATTCAAATAAGCGTGCACTTTTATTTGTATGTCACACGCAATCTCAAATTACACTAAAATATCCAACACAATGTACATATTTTGAGTTTTATTTATTAAGGTAACTATTTCATTAAAGTTAGATTTTTTTGAAAATTTCATTAAAGTTAGATGACAAAGTATTATTGAAAGCTATAAATGTTTTGGCGATTTGGTTCAGACCCAATGTTGTATGAGTTCATTTTTTTAGTTCAAACTGTTTATCATGTTATATGATGATCATGATATAATTGCTAGTGAAATCTTATGATTAAGCAGTGATTGTTTTGGAGTACACTTAACTGGAATAATACAGTAGCTTAATTTGTCTAAAATGTTATATTATATTTAATTCACGTACAAATGCACTAAAAGGCATTGCACTAGTTCGTTATCATGTGTACAAAGACATAATGGATCGCCGAATGTAACACAATGTCGAGCAAAATATAACACAATGTTGAAAAATATAACACAACGTCGAAAAAAAATGACACAATGACGCAAATGTAGAAAAAACACAAAAATAAATAAAAAGACACGATAATCTAATCTGAAATTTGCACGCTAATGATAAATAAAAAGACACGATAATCTAATTTGAAATTTACAAACTAAACATCCAAAAACGAAAACCTAAAATCTGATATCGTAGAGTTCGTTGAGACGGTTCTAGTGCCGCTTAAATGAGTTCAGTCGGAGTCCGTTATACTCTTCTTATGACTTTTTATATTTAGGAGACTTTAACCCACAAACTAAATTCTGTCTATATTTATATAACGAACTTTATTATGAGTAGCAAACTAAAATTTGTCAGTTTTAATACCTAAAGAGCACCTGAATCATTACCAACATGTCTAGATGAAAAAAAAAAAAAAAAAACATACATGTAGTTTGGATTTTGAAACTGATTTTACATGACTTTAAATTAGGTTCTTACTCTATTATTTTAGACGAGGTGTTATTATGAAATTCGTGTTTATCGGTGTCACCAAGATAGGATACTAATGAATCAGGTGTCTATACATGTGTTTGTATATGTGTGTCTCATCGAGGAAGAGCGAATGATGACAAAGATGGTAGGATGAGCTTGCTGGTGAATGTATATTAAGGTTGTCGTTGAAGAGCGAATAGAGCAAAGGGACAAGGTTGCCAACGAGGAAGAGACGAGTTGCGCGTTAAGGTGGCCGCGAGGCTACAATAGCAAAGATAGAAGAGAGTGGAATGTGTGTTTGGTTGTTCCTCTTTAGGTATATATAAACTTATTGTTTTTACTTAATGTGATAATATTAAATATTCTTTCTAGTCAAGCTAAAAAAACTCTTCGTTAAGGGTTCTAATTTGGTGATATAAAATTACACATAAATAAAACACGTGACAATTTACCATGAAAAAATGGGTGACTAGTACTTCAAGGTAACATGTCACGTGTTGTATAACAAACTAATATTTGAATGCTTAATGTATTGATTTAAAAGAATCAGAGTTTGCTAGATACATTATACGTCAAGTAGAATAATACAATGTGTTTAATCAAAAAACAAATAATAATTATTGTTTATAGTAATATAAGTTTAAAGTATGAAAAATAAAAATATCTAAACTATAATCAAATATCATTTTTATTCATTCATTTCCTTCTTTTTATTATTATTATTATCAACCATAATCAAATATCATTTCTATTATCGTTACAACCTGTGCTAGCTCGTTTATTCTATAATCATAGAATATGTCGCCGTTAAAAAAAAAAGATAACATACATGGTTGAGATTTGTGATTGGCAAGATATCTCATCCACGATTAATGAGCAAAAACGCGTTGATGATATCTGAGACGCAACATTCTTTATGACAAATATCTCTTTTGTTGAAGGAACCGATTAATATGATATTTATCTAGGGTGTTACAAACAATTTTCTTGATAGCCACCGTCAAGGCTTGCCTTGTCATAGTCAACAAGTTAGAATAGAAGCGACTTTGATACCATTTATAACATCCAGTCACTCATACCAACCACTTTTTTTTCATTAGCAGCTCACATATTTTGTATTTTGGTTGCCCAAGTAAAAACCTCTAGAAAAGTCATCCATTATTGCTCTCACTCATATACATTTAGCTATAAATTTTTCCTTTCTTCCACGATCATTGAGCTCAAAACCTATTGATGATGTTTGAGGTGATTCATTATTTATGGCCCATTCTCTCATGTTGACGAAACAAAATGATACAAGATTCACCTGCGATATTACACCAAGTATCTATCATCCATCTTAACCTGATTTTCTAATAGATATAAGGGTGGAGGGGTAGTTACCTTAAGTGGGTACACCGCCGCCACCCCTTAGGGTACTTTCGGCGGGTTGGGTTTGAGGGTAGTAGAAGCTACTAAAAGAAAGGTGAAAGAGGTGGGGTCCACTCTTAGGGGTGTGTGTGATAGATGGGTAGAATAAATGGGGTAGTTACCCTAAGCGGGTACACCGCTACCAGTGTTTTTGTGAGTTTAGGGTAGTTGTGGGTAAAAATGAGGTGACAGTACGGAATAAATGGGTGTTAAGGTCACTACTACAAAATGTAGCATTAGACGGTGTCAAGGATTTGTTTTAGACGGTGTTAAAGTAATAACACCATCTTAAAAGCAATACCAATATGAACGTTAAGCTCTTTTAAATAAAATATTCAATAAAATTAAGAAGAACACCGTCTAATACTTAAACACCGTCTTATACTAATTTCTTCAACCTTTAGACGGTGTTGTCTCTGAACACCGTCTTATAAATATTCAATAAAATTCAAAATAACCTCGTCTAATGCTTAAACACCGTCTTATACTAATTTCTGCATCCTTTAGACGGTGTTGTCTGTGAACACCGTCTTAAAAACTGAAAAACAATCGCTGCACATAACAACCACCAAAACCTTATCTCTTTCAATTCTTTTCCACAAACAGAGACCTGGATAAAGAGAGAGAGATATGGAGAAAGAGAGTTGCAGCTACAGTTTCACCTACCAGCTGGGCGATGGTGGTGTTATCACGGGGCAGCGGCATTCGCGGGTTGAAGTGGGTTTACGGTGAGGATTTTGCGGCTCATCTCGAGGTATATCAAGAACCCTAACTTTATTTAAGGGTTTCTTAGATGCATATACTGTTTGTAGGTTTATGCTTCTCTTATAACACCAGTGAGTTCCTTTTTAAGTGATCTAGGTTTTGTGCAAAACGTTATTTCTTTAGGAAGATACGCTTGTCAAGTGATTTATTGATGTTTTCTTGATTATTCATAAACTCTTCCGTTAATTTTCTTTGTAAAAATGCTTCCTTTATATTGTTAATTTAAAACATTGTTGGTATTATCTCTGTTCGTTTGTTTTAATTTCATATATAAGGGTTGTTATTGGGGAACATAGTTGTCTGCTGAATTGTTGATGATGTTATTCATGCCTACCAATATGAACAATATACGTATGGTTGTAAATTAACGACGGTTCAAAACCCCTTGGAAAACTAGCAGTACACTTCATAACCCCCCCCCCCCCCTCTATCAGGAAATGCCCACCAATGTTTGAGGAAATGCCCACCAATGTTTGAGGAAATGTTTCAATGAATTTGCGCATTATTTTTTCATAAACCTGTGATTTTGGTTGTTAATAACCGAATGAAGCATGCTTATTACATTAGTTGATATCAAATTTATATTAACATGGTCTTTTAAGTGTTTGTGATATTCTTAAATGATATCAGATAGGTAAATCGACTTACTTCTGGAATGCCCCACTAGGCGTTTGATAGAATGTTTGAATGGATTAGATTGTGTTTTCCAATGTGAATAATTGAATGAAGCATGGCTTATTCATTAGTTAACGATTAATTTAAATCGGCATAGTATTCCAAGTGTTTGTGAAATGCTTAAATGATGTCTGGAAAATTGAGATTGATGATGTATTTGATTGTGTATTTGAAGGCAAGCAGAGATAGATGTCGAAAGGATGGGGGTTGGTGTTACTGCTGAGGCTTAGAGCATATTTAATGGTTTGTCGAAAATGCATCTATCCCTTTGTCTGATAAATCATAGAGATGGGAGCGACTCTGGTATTACTCTCACTCTTGCCTTCATCCTTCGTCGGGCTGAGCTAATTTGGTTATTTGTTTTTTCTTTATAGATGGAATGGAACACAATAGTTGCCCTGTTGTAAGCCTTATTTATATTGCACTATTATGTGTATTAATTCATGGATCTTTTTCTCTCTTTTAGTCATGCATCGTTAACTTTTTTTTTGTAGGGTGCTGATGTCGTTTTCACTCTACAACCTCATTCAAGATCCTTATTATTTTTTGAGGTAAACCTTAAAACCACAATTCTGCGTTTTCTTGAAATTTACTTTTTGAATTCTTAATTTCAATGAAGGTTGACATGTGGATATATGAAGTTCCATTCTTTTTTTTATCTTTCTAGAAATGGTATTGAAAAGGATCTGATCAGCCAACAAGGCCTGCACCACCCATGATAAAGTTATTCTGTTAATCTAAGTAGCTGTTTCTTATGTTATTATTGTTTGGATTTGAGAGTATTTACATATCCCTTTGTTCAGTTTATGGCAGGATATTCGAGTTTGGATGATTCTTTGACGCGATGAATTTTGTTGAATCAATCAACCTTAATCAATCGAAACGGGTGGTGTGGACTGATCTGGAAGTGCTTGAAACTAATTATAGGTTATAATGATTTGTCATTTTGCTTTCATTTCAATAATTAGCTCGTATAGCAACTTTTCTATACATATAATAAGATTATTTTGACATTTTATGCTCACGAAGATGAATGATTATTGACTAATGACTACACTTTATATTCACATCCACTCTCAGCTTCATTTGTGCAGAAAGTAGCAAAAACTTGGTTCACGCTAAAATTGTTTAAACTCTAAAAAGACTGAAACTGCAGAATTTGCGTCGGAGAAGGTGGAGGTGCAGGTGCGCGTGAAAACCTGGTGTATTCTCTACCAACAACAATTCTGTATTCTTGATTTTAGTTTGGTATGAAGATGCAAGATGGTCGCAACAATGAAGCCCAAGGGAGTAGTACCGGCCGCAACGCGCCGGGTACTACTTCTAGTTTTATTTTATTTAGGATATGTATACATTTTAACGAAACGTCATTTAAGAAAAGATCGGTTGGTATTTCCTCTACTCCTACGGGTTTGCGGTTTTATGCATACTTGGGGAGTTAAGGGGAAATGCTGCCGATTTTTTCTTAAATGCCTTCTCGTTAAAATGTGTACTTATGAGATGGAATATTCAAAAAGTGGGTTAGGATTCACCGCCTTAGAGCATTGATTTACATCATACGCATACGCTCACATCATTATTTATTTATTTATTTTAATTTTCAGATGGAGGATCGTGAAGATTGGATGTACCATAGAAGTCGTACGGACGTACCATAGAAGTCGTACGAATATATATTTGTAATAACTCTTTCTATCTACTTTTATTTTAGATGTGGCATGACACGAGAGAGGCTACGGATAATGAAATAGATGTTTTGTTGATGACGTTGATGCAGAAGTTTTTTAGCGAGTTAGGTATTCCGTTAGATTAGCATATGTAGTTTATTTATACAATTTAACGTAGTTTGTTATGTATTCACAAATGATTGTAATTTGACGGGTTTATTTATGAATTGGATGTATACGGGTTTATTTTAGATTTAAATATGTATTGTTTTGGTTTGATTTGAAAATGTTCTATTGGTGTATGTGTATAAGCTTGTGTATTTCCTGGAAAACCTTTTATATGTTTTTACCCAGCAAATGTATTTATGGAAAACCTTTACTTTTCCAGCAGTTTATAAGACGGTGTTCACTAAGTTTAAGCCGGTGTTCAAACTCTGAACACCGTCTAATAAGACATGAAGTTTAAGCCGGTGTTCAAATTGAACACCGTCTAAAAAGCCATGATTTAAAACACCGTCTTAAAACCCATATCACCTTGTCTTATGCTCTATTTTGTAGTAGTGGGTACACGAGAGTGGCGCCCCGTCCTACCTAACATTGCTATCAATGTTAGTAACATGGAAAACATATGTCAAATGTAGAGATACCAACAGGAAACCTTTACCAATCCTACTCCAACAACGCTTATTCTATGACCCTTAAAAAGTGTCACATGTCTTTTGAAAGTGTGAAGGTTCATACAATCCAACCTTTCATCACTTGGCTGCTAGGAATTAACAACCATCATTTTAACTTGGTGCTCACCACCACCATGTATCAATTTCCTAGCCATTTATAAACATTACAAATCAAATATACTCTAAAAACGGGACACTTAAAAAATAGTTGTAATTGGCAAGGAAGATGATTAGGGAAGTATTAGCTAAAATTTAATCATGGGTGAAGCTTTTAAGGGGCAGGAGGGGGCGGCCGACCCCCCGAACTTTTCGATCAGTAGTGGAGAGTATGTAGTTTTTGTATAGAAATTTTTGGGTATATACGTTTTCGACTCACCGGTTTTATAGAAATTTTTATCGATCGGAAATCTCAAGTTTTGCCACTGAATTTAATGATGTAAGTTTGTCAGATCAATCTACTTAGCTTAAAAGGTCAAAGTCCGCATAAATATTATACTCCATCAATCAAATAATTATTCTTGATTGTTCATTAGATTACTAGGATATGGCATTATTATAATAATTAGAGAAAAAAAAACCACAACTCTAAAAACTTTGCAAGAATAACAACGTTTAGAACCCTACCAATCTAGCTCCTACCACTTTGTAGACCATTCTTGTGAACCTATTAGAAATGTGTAGGTGGTTTTAGATGGGTGTCTATGTGAGATTATGGGTCATTTTGGGAGATATATACTACAAGATTTAGGCATTTTGAGGAAAGAGATTTTAGCATTATTGGTGATTTAATTATATTTGTGAGATATTACAAGATTTAGGCATTTAGATCATTTTTGTAAGACTCAAGCTTATTGGTGATTTAGTTATATTTTATAAGATTTTTGTTTTATATTATAAATAATATAATGCTCAAGGAATATGGGTTTTGATATTTACACGAAAGGAAATTATGGTTCATGCACTGTCTAGTAGTCGTGTATCGGCAATGAGTCTGAACAAAATCAAAGAAGTGGATGATGAGTGAAGTAGTTTTAGTATTTTCTATAAACTTATAGAGACTTATGAATGGTTTTTGCTTTGTAAGTTTAAGTATATCAATTATGTAACTAGTACTTTCCTTTTTTTGGTTTGAACGATAATGTTTCAACATTTTTAATTAAGAATAGTAATCTTGCTCACATATGCTTCTATTTGAACCTACATATTTGGTATTTGTTTGTATATATTTGAGTAATATTGCCTACATATAACATGTTTAATGTTCACACACAAATGTATCCTTTTATGCATATCGGTAATCAATGCTTACACATCGATCACGTTTACCTACACATAATAATACTTTTACTGCCAATATTTATGTCGCATGGTAACCACATTTCGTAGGAACATGTCATGTTATCAATATAGTACATGCCAGCTATTGTAACATGAATCAAAATTGCACGCCCATAATAGCATTTTAGAACATCAAAGGACCTAAAGTGTAATTTTATCAAAGCTAATGTAGAGAGACTTAGTTGTAATTAAGTCAAAGTTCGAGTCCAAAGTTAAAAGTGAAAAAATAAGGATATAACACTAGTCATGACTAAGAGTCCAAAATTGGCAATTATTAAAACTAAGAAGAATGGAGAAAATCTAGTCTACGCAGACTGACTAGCAACAAACACGACCTGCCTAGGATCTCGGAGATAAAAAAATCGATGCTGACAAGTTTACCATGTATCGGTGACTCAACAGTGGAATTGGCACATGTCCGATGACATGAATCTTGGCAGACCGCATATGTAGCCGAAATTGATTCGCCTAGAGTTGATCGATAAACATGAACTATAACTAACACATGGCTAATGACTCATTCTTAACCTAAGCTGAGCGCGAACTGCAAAGACCTCTAAGCGGTACGCCTAAGACCCCCAAAGACATGATAATAAGATGAGGCCTTGAGCTTTCATTTGGATGTACACTTTTTGTTTTTCTTGCTTAATTTCACCCACACCCACTATACCAACATTTCTTCATCCCAAAGCAAAGTGTAGAAGCCTTGTTTGCGAACCCCTAAGGTTAGATACGGTGTAGAGGTGCTGAGCAAACACCACCAAAGTGTTAGAATCCTATAACTTAGTCAATAAGTTGCTTTAAGGTAAGGTCTTTTCATTCAAGTTCTTACTTTATGTGGATCATGAAGTATCTAAGTATTGACCTTACATATAGATCATCAAACCTTGTTAAGGTTAGACCGACCAAAATGGTTTTACAAATGCTTTGATAAATCAAACGAACCCAATGTTTTAAACAATGTTTTAAACCATCAAAACCTAGACTTGTAAAGGTCCAGAGATCTAAAGCTAGATTCCACGATGATCTAAGTGGCTGATATTAAACTAGACCTTGTAATGGTCTAGAGTTGGATCTTACGATGAACTATATGATTAATACAAACCCATGGTTTATTTATGGGTCAAGAATAATTAACAGTTACCATATTAGAAACCAAGTTTAGAGGCTCTGTTCAACTTACTAGGTGAATGCGTTTACCTATTTTACGAATTTGAAAAAGATTTATATTTGAATAATGGCATGAGTTTGTATTATATAAGTTTAACGCATCTAGTAGTCTATAAATAACATTCATACCATAAGTGCACAGATAGTTTGATCAAATTGCAGACATATTACAAACTGTAAAACTAGGCACGAAGTTTGGTAGGAGACATATATACAATTAAGAACAAAGTTGAGTATTAAAACAGACAGGCAGCTAGCTGAATGCGTAGATTACTAGTATGCATAAATGGTTATAATTCTAGTTACGTTGATAATGGTTTTATGTCAGTTAAATGTTATTTACAAGCTTATAGTTGACGTTGCATTTTCAAAAATATTTTCAGATAAACATGAAAGATTAAGAATAGGAGGGTTAAGTTATCAAAGGATGACGATTCCCTAGTAATATTTTTTGTAAATTGTTGGCAAGACAAATTTGTATTACCTTGTTCATGAACATATGGTTTTTTATTTAACACACGACTTGTTTAAATATCAAAGAGAAATACAAACATTTTCCATTGCGTATTTATCAAAACATGTACCAACCATTTGTTCGCACATCCGGGTTATTGAAAACCGGGGTGTGCTAGCTACCACGTGATATGCCACATAATCTACAACCTACACATGTTATTCTTGATAGCTACCACGTGATATGCCACATAATCTACAACCTACACATGTTATTCTTTCTAACCACATATATTAATTAGTTTTAGCCACACATACATGTTTAGGTATACCGTGCTATATACCTACCTACACCTAACTGATGCGTGGGTATCTATACCTACATGCAGGAGGCCACTAGCCACACATTGTGACAATTTATGTGTAGGTAAAGAAAACTACCAACACATAATAGGCTTTTACCAACAAATACTAAGTGTGGGTAAAGATCAAAATTTGTTGTAGTGAAAGAATGTGATGATGGACTTAATAGTATTCAAAAATAACCTAAGTGGGATGATGGTTGCTATGGAAAATATTCTTCATGAAAAAAATACATTTGCAAATATTGATTATTGATAACGTAACTTTTAATTTGTTAAGTTTGAGCTACCACGTGATAAAGATTTAAATGTTACATCATGATAGTAGAGAGTATATAGATGGTATACATGCAAATTAGGGGACAATATGAAGGTAAAACTATGACTTACTTCCATAATTGACCATTATACTTTTTGACATATGCTTCTAGGACATGTTAATATGATGTTAACACAAAATGAAACTAATATACAAACAAGCACACGCCTCTCATAATCTCAAAACTTTGATATATTCAAAAAGGGTTTTGAAGCTTTATTAATTATATGGGTTAATTTGAGTCATCTTAGGTTGGTTGTGATGCCTTATTGTTGATGATTTTTAAAGATATACATGTGAAGAAAGGTAGAAACCCTCTCATAGAGTAAGTGATAATGTATGTAATTGGAAGTAAACTAATAAAAGTAGTAGTAATAAAACAGCTAGCGTCTTTCTTTTATCCTTTGTGTTAATCTGGTAAACAAATATATTTAAGTGTAAGGTCTTAAGTTAAAATCTCACAAGCAATAAATAATTTATCGTTAAAAAATAAACAAATAAAAAAGTTGGCAGGGTTATGCAGATGCTATAAATAAACAAAGATTTTTTATAGCCTAGTGGTATCTTAGGGTGGGATAAAGCTTTGGGACCAATAGGTCTTGGGTTCGATTCCCACAAGAGGGTTTTCCCATATTTATTGGGTTTCCTCCTGAATTGGTGTATAGACATTATGCCTAGTGGAGATGGATATGATCAGGCGGTTCCGTTGGTGGCACGATGATACTCTAGTGGTCCGTCAGTGATCCAAATTTGTCGTTAAAAAAAATAACTATAGAACAACATGTTAACTTCCTTCTAGCCTACGCTTCATAAATGTTTTTGAATTTTAATGATTATAATAAAAGGTCATATTAAAATGTGAATTCAAACGTAATATCTAAAATAAGCAAGCTACTAAGGTCATTTTTTTTTACAAAGCTATACACCAAGCATTGGGTGTATTTCAAAAAAAATAAAAAATGTGAATTCAAACGTAATATTTAAAATAAGCAAGCTACTAAGGTCATACAAAGCTATACACCAAGCATTGGGTGTGTTTAAAAAAAATTTGATTTTCCACTTTAAACCTAAAGGTTTTCATCTTTTACATTAATTATTTTTTTATTTTTTCACTTTTAACCTAAAGTTTTTTACCTTTTTCAATTTAACCTTTACATTTTCCATTTTCAACTTTGTTACTCCATACTTTTCACCTTTTACAAGTTTTTCGTTTTACGTTTCGTTAGGTGCAGAGTGAGGCACTGGTGGGCAATGATAGGAGACCTAGGGAAACCTGGGTTGGATCCTTGAGCCAAACGTGTTTTACCGGTAATTTCACCGTCGTGCCTACGGGCGGGTGGGTTACCGGGTTTTTCTCGGAATTGGTGGTGGACTCGGGTTACTCTCGGAGTACTCCGTTTGTCCAGTGCGTGCCCCGAGAGTGCTCGGGATTGAGTTTGTTGGCCGCTCAAAAAAAAAAAACACCCCGCAACGTGTGTGTGGGGTTCCACGTAGGAAATTGTATTCATACATATGGATTGTTTCCTACGCCATTGTGACAATTATATTTAAAAATAAGCATTTTGTCATAAATGTATAGAAATATGTTTATTTTATAATTATTATATACTAGTTTTATTATTATTTAACCTTTTGTAGATTATTTGTGACAGATCTGTGATGTAACTGTCAATTAATTAGGATTTTCTTTTTTTTGTCAGAAACTTGTCACAAGTTGTGACGGAATTCCGACGGATGGCTTAAGTTATAAATATTTCGTCATAAATGTGTAGGAAACGATATTATTTTTCCTTATTTTTTTGGCTTATATAAATATTTATTCGGTAAAAATAATAATTAACCTTTTGTAGATTATTTCCTACAGATTTGTGACGCAACTGTCAATTAATTAGGGTTTTCTTATTTTTCGTCATAAATGTGTAGGAAACGATATCATTTTCCCTTATTTTTTTTGTTTTGTAGGTTATTTCCGATAGATTTATTACGCAACTGTCAATTAATTAGAGTTTTCTTATTTTCCGTCATGGATGCATCGAAAATTTGTAACAAAATCTTGAAAAAAAAATTTGTAGGAAATTCGTCATAAAAGTGTAGTAATCTGTGACGAAAAAAAATTGTGTAGGAAATTTCTGTAGGAAATTGTCCCTTTTTCTAGTAGTGTTTCGTCTATTTTTCCCGTTTGATAGACCATCGCAACGCGTCTATTTTTCCATTTTTGACAGGTTCGTCGCAACGTGGCGGTCCTAGATCGACTTCGTTATTCTTTTCTATGTTTTACATTTCGGTTTAATTTATTTGCATTAACACGTCGCAACAGGCGTGTATGGTTTAACGATTTTACTTCTGTTTTTCGTTCGGTGTTGTTTTTTCCTTTTTTTATTTATTTTGTTTTTATGAGATTTTCCGTTGTTGGTGGTCTCGAGCGGTGGTGTGGCATTGGTGTGATTTGGTACGGGACGCAACGTGCGTGTGTAGGCAAACGCTTTTACATCGTCTATTTTCTTCTCGTTTCACAGTTTCAACATAACGTGCAGGTTCTAAATCGACTTAGTTATAACTAAAGAATCCCCGCCGCCTTGCGGCGGGTCGCAATTCTAGTTGGACGAAATTGACATGTTTGGATGTAACTAGCTATAATAGGATTTTTAAATGCATTATTACTTTTTTGATAATACGATTTTTAAATGAATAATTACTTTTTCTATATTCATATTATGCGGCTTTATTTTTTTGATAATCTATACTCAATACACAAGACATTTTTATGTATCTAATTACTTAAAATTCTTGTACAAACATAAACTTATAATTATTATGTTTTCTCATTTTTATGCGTTATAATGTTGTATTTTTATAAATGTTTTTTAAGTGAACTTGAGAAAAATTTCTCATTTATAAGAAGTGCCAACAAATCAATTCTATATTTTTTGTATTGTTATACATTAACAAACACACAAGACAAACATCTTATATTTTTTTGTATTGTTATACATTAATAAACGCACAAGACAAATATCATTGTCAACAATTCAATTCTCACGCTTGTATAAAAATTTCATAATACAAGCATGAGAAATTGATTATAAAAAAACATGTCTACATGTTTAATTAGTGTACACTTGTTTTGTTTTTCGTATTTAAAATTTCATAATACAAGCGTGAGAAATTGATTATAAAAAATCATGTCTACATGTTTAATTAGTGTACACTTGTTTTGTTTTTCGTATTTATGTATACACAGACATTGGCGAAGCTTCGCCCCCCCCCCCCCCAATTTTTCCGAAACCGGGAGGGTGGAAACGTATATACCTAAAAATTTTCTATACGAAAGTACTATTCATAACACTACGCATCGAAAAGTTCGAGGGGCCGGGCGCCCCCTCGGAAGTCTTCTAAGTTGTGCCCCTGTACACAGAGCCGGCTCTTGGGGGAGCCAAATGAAGCTACTGCTTTAGGCCTTCCATGTTTCAGGGCCTCTAATTTTCATTTAGGGTTTTTATAGTTTTGACAATATTTTCTGCAGAGAAGGGGAAGAAAGCATAGTATGGTTCTATATTTTCCGATTCATCCATACTTTATGTAGTTTTGAATTTTTTTTAAGCTACTTCCAGATAGTAATTGTATGTAAAGTCTGAGACGGTAGTGGTAGCTTGTGATTTCTTTTCTCATCTTCAGTAATAAATTGAACAAGGGTTTTTTAGGGTTGATGTAATTTTATGTTTAATTCGTATGATGAAGTGAGAAGATGGGTTTTGCAGAGGTATGGTTGAAGAAATAGAGGATGTTGACGTGTGAAAAAGGCTCTTGCAGAGAAATGGATGGATGTAATGATCCGACTCAAAAGGATCATGAATTTCCCTAGTAACTTAGATATCCTTTTTTTCACTTTATAATTTATATGCCGTTTTCCTTTACATGTCCTTTACCTATGACAAATAGGGTATGCGACTTCTATAAAAAAATAGAGAAAAATAGGAGTTTATAGTTATTTTAAAACAATCAATAATCTCTCCTTGTTTTAAGATATTGTAACTGTATATAGAGATAAATCAACTTGGTCTTTTGATTTTTAGAAGTTATGGACCATAATATAGGATCAAAATAAAGTAATTATTTTTGTCCGGAAAGGCCTCAGTTCTTTCATCTGCTTTGGGCCACCAAATCGGTTGAGCCGGCCCTGTGTATACAGGTATATATGTTGCCACATTTGTAAATGTAAATTATTATTTACATTTCTTCATGTTATCTTCTACACGCGCGATTATAGTACAAACGACTTAATGCATGCATTTTCCAGAAGTATAGAAAATAATAAATGCTTGGAAACTCTTTTATCTTTACATACATATACATGAGTCAGGATTTAGAGAGAACGGTGAAAAGTGTGAGAACGGTGAGAACGATTTTGATGATGACATATGGCATTGATGTTAAATTACACTAAGGGGTAATATTGTCAAAAAAAAAACCCACTCACATTAACTGGGTGTTCAAATAAAACGCTATAAAAACACCCAATTCAGAAAAATACCATAAAAATACCCAATTAAAACGCGAACAAAAAAAACTATTTTTTTGAGCTATAATTTACAACAGCTCAAAAAAACTATTTTTTTTTGAGCCACATAGCTCCCAGTTAAAACACCATAACAAAAAAAACTATTTTTTTGAGCTATAATTTACAACAGCTAAAAAAACTATTTTTTTGAGCCATATAGCTCAAAAAACGCCATAAGCTCCCACCACACCAAAAAAGCTATTTTTGAGCTATAATTTACAACAGCTCAAAAAAAAACAATTTTTTTTAACCATATATGTAACACCCTTGTCATTATTTAATGGTTTTTGTAAAGTATACGACAAACAACATGTAATTATGACTACATATACTTTGTAAAAATACGGGTTTGTTTAAACTTTACAATTTTAAGATAATACAACATAACATAATTGAGTTCGTCGTTTAAAAGTTACGACGAAACGACGTGCGGAAGCTTTTATCTTATTCGTGTTCGGTTCTCCGTTAAGCTTGATCGTCCTCCGGTAACTTTTGAAATTAACCTGTGATCGAAACCAACCTAAAAGTTAGTTTCGATACTTAATAAATAGCTTAAAACATGTACATCGCATCAAACAAAAAAACAAAAATAATTTCTCAGATTTATGCCTCTCGCGCCACGCGAGAGGCTCAACTCATTCTTTCGCGTGCCGCGACGCCTGTCGCGTGTCGCGCCCGGTTTCAGGTGTTCCCTCGCGTGGCGCGGGGGAAGCTCTTTTCCAGCATGTCCGTATCTGGACCTGCATTTCCTGCCCAGCTCTAGTTTTGATCAAACTCTAAACTTCAAAATGCCATGCAAATCACATTATATTAGTTTTCTAATATTCAAGGTTCAAATTACGGGTTCTTATGCAAATCTTAACCCGTTTCGCATATCTACTCATTTTGACCCGTTACGGGGTATTTAACACTTTTAAGCTTAATTCACGCTTCTTTTAGCTTACACCCTATCTCCATTTTATACATATCCCAAGGACTCAATTAAACGAAACACTTATTTCTAAACAACTCTTAAAGGTTGTTTTTCCCTATTTACCCCTCAATGACTTTTTGGTCAATTTTAAATCCTTCATTTTGCGACGAAGAGCTTTCGCCAATAATTGACCACGATATCGTTTCTAACTACAATACAAAATATACGTACCTGGCTCAGATCAACATATTGACCCGTTTAATACCTTGCGTCCATAATATGCTAATTCATAGCACCGCTAAATCATAACCATTTTATGATGTGCACATAAGACTCGACAAGCACTTATTAGTCATTATTTGTCAAATGGTATCTACATTACCATTTGACCCGTTTGGTCTAAACGATTTAAACAATTTGCGCTTATATTGGAATGGTTTACCATTTCATTAAATAACTAAATTCAGATTTCTCACCTCTTTAGCTATGTCTCTTAAACCCTTTTTCTTATGCATTTAGCCCGACATGACTTATGTCGCTTAGTGTTGTTTTATATTTCAACTTTTACTTATTTGTTCGTGACTAAATCACCGTTTCCCCTTTTTACTCGTTTAGGCTTACTTATAAAATAGTCGTTCGAAAACCCATTTTTATTTATGTCACTTCATGACCATTTTGCATCTTTATTATAAAACATGGTTTTTCATCATTAGATATGCTCCGACCCGTATCGTTTCGTGTCGTGTCGTGTCGGAGCCATATCATGAATATCATCTTAATCGTATAAGAAACTTTTAGAACAAACACATATTCTACAAAAAGTGTAAGTTTCACTTACCTTGCATCCGGTTATGTCCTTTTTCCTCGTACTTGATCCGTTTGACCCGCTTTTTTTTTCCAAGTCTTCATCTTGCTTGTCTAGAGTCAAACTATCATCATCACAATTCGTAAGACGGTTAGATTAGTCATAATCGTTTACGACTATTCCATCCTACGGGTTTTATGTCGAATTTATCATTCGACCATATCAAAATTATCATTCGATCTAATCATTCGGTCGGTTTGACTTTTTAAAAGCCAATTGACTTATCAACGTATTCAAATGCACATTTGGTTCATTGAACTCACTTAGGCATATTTCATCCGAACTCTTAATGAAATCAAATTTTACACACAACCAAGTAGACCGCGATTTCATTCAGGTATTTCATATCACTGAAAAATGGGCTGTTTTTGGTGATTTGTTTAACCTGTTTACAAGTCTTCAAAAATTATGATTTTTTTATGTGGCGTACCTCTCGGAGGGTTAGACCTTGTGTTAAAATTTCAAGTTCTAACTCTTTACCAAAAGTTCGTAAAAATTCATTTACTAAGCTGCAATCAGATTCGTCACTTCTGACTGCAGCTTACGGAAAAATTCATTTAAAATTCCTCATTTATCCGATTGACGAAATTCCAATTGGCAATTCTTTTAATCACTTAAAACTTTCTACAGTAAGAATTTGAGATCTTAACTCAATTCCTAAATTGAGTTATGACATTCGTAATGGGCTGCAAATTCTGCCAGAAAACGCAGCTTGAACCTTCGATACGGAAAAATTCATAAAACGCTCAATTTTCGTCGAAAAAATGCGATTCCAGTGGGGTTTTAAAGATATTTCCTGGAATTACATTTTAGACTCAAGAAACACATGTTTTTGTCTCGTTTTGTCCAGGTTACAGCCAATACAATTCGGCTGTAAATTCTGATCAGAAGCTGTTTGAATTCAGCTTTCAATTTGAATATGTTTATGACATTATAACACTTATTCTTAGCAATCAAACCCCTAAAAGCATCACATACACGAATTTAGTCAAAACCGACTTAGCACATGCAAGAGTAATCATCAAATCCCTAGTCTTTAATACTAATTCATCAAGTTTTTCAACTAGGGTTTGTTTCTAAACATGAGTTCATCCTAGTTTCACCCAAACATCAATCATTCAAGCTTGAATTTCGATTTTTCATAAGTTCATCAAAATCTCAACTTCATAAATATAAAAAATTTGACATACCTTACGATCCCCACGACTAGGTGATCGTTTCTATGTGTTCATGCATTTGATTCGAGCTAATATTGGCCTTCAATTTGATGAATTTGGGTGAGCTAGGGTTTCACCCCTCTTTCTCCTGCTCTGGTCGATCCTACGAACATACACTGTGTTTTTTTTTTTTGTGTTATTTATTTAGTTAACTTTCAAGTTAACCCTTTTGGCCCCTCATGTTTATTTTGTTTCAAAAGAAGCTATAATTTATTATTCATCACTTAATCATATATTACTAACTAGGTTAATTATTCCTAGTTAACTTAATGGGTTCGGGAAGTCATAACCCGTTTTATTTTATGTCCCGTTAACTCGGGCCTTCTATATACTTTGTTTTCTCAAAGTATTTATCCTCGTTTTATTTATTATTAAACTTATTTATTTAAATCCTAATAATTTCCGGTTTAATCTTTTCTGCTAAAGGTATTATACCCGCTCTTTAGTATTAACGGGGTTTAATTACCAAACCCGTTTTCGGGGTGTTACAATATAGCTTCCAGTTAAAACGGCATAACAAAAAAAACTATTTTTTGAGCTATTATTTACAAAAGCTCAAAAAAAAAACCATTTTTTTGAGCCATATAGCTCAAAAAACGCCATAAACTCCAGTTAAAACGCCACGCCAAAAAAAGCAATTTTTTGCGCTTTAAAAAACCATTTTTTTGTGTCTAACCGCCTAAATTAATATTTTTTAAGCTCAGAAAAAACATAATTTGTACTGTAAAAACGCCATAAAACACCCAGTTTAGAAAAACACCATGAAAAAACTCAGTTGAAAACGCTATAAAACACGCAGTTAAGAAAAACGCCATGAAAAATCCTAGTTAAAACGCCATAAAAACACCTAGTTCAGAAAAACGCCATGAAAAAACCTAGTCTAAAACGCCATAAAACACTCAGTTCAGAAAAACGCCATAAAACTCAGTTAATTTTTTTTCGAAAAGTATATCAATAGTATACTCGTTAAAAGATAAAAAAACGCTGAGTTTTATGGTGCAATTTTTTTCGAAAAATAATCACGTATAAAAAAGTTATTGTCGTTTAAATATGATGGGGGAAAATGACATGTGATTAGCATGTGCACCTTTGTTTGGATCTTCCTATTTTACCCCTTCTGGTAGTTCCAAGGCCCCTATTATTTACAAAAATGCCACCGCATCAATCTCAGCCACAAACCACTAAGATCTTGTGGCTGAGAATCGTTCTCACCGTTCTCACACTTTGAGTCGTTATCTCCTGATTCTGTTCCCATATACATGTACATGCAAACATATCTTTTTTAGTAGATTATAATTTTCTATTCAGAAGGGGATGGTGGCGCAGTTTGTTGCTCGCCTACCTGTTATCTTTATGTAATTTGCCCTTGTGATCCATGGGTGTTTTGAGGGTTTCCGAAATGCCTCTTCGTTTGGAAAATAATTAATGGAAACTTTGTATAATTTGAAAAAAAAATTAGTAAAAAAATCTTGGATCTGCCACTTAATTGTGTATGTATAAACAGATACATAATTTACTCGCATGTGTTTGTATCTCTTTACATAATATCTATGTGTATACATAAAATAAGCATACTTTTAACCTAGATTTAGTTCCAAACAATGATCACGAGCTTGTAGATTTTTTCCCATCATTCTTCGTCAGTGACCCTGCCTTCTGGCTTATTTCATAACTTTGCAATTGGACAAATATGCCTCACTACCCCTTACACACACTCACTCACACACACCGTGAGAATTCACGAAAAAAACCAAACAAATCATTTTTTATACTAACGTTTTTATTATTTAAATACAAAACATTAAGTACAAATATGCTTTGACATACTATATATGGGAATTAAAGGAAATTATAAAAATAAAAAAAAATACGCAACGGCATACTGATAACTAAGTTAACCTCTGCATATCAACCAAAACCAAAATATAACTAGTTACATAATTATGCTAGTTATATGAATAATGTAGAGTAATTATGTAAAAACTAATTAAAATGATGTGAGTATGTAATTACTCAACTGTAATGTTAAGTTTGAGTTAGATAAAAATATAGCTATATAATTTTATCGAGTAATTATTTAAAAATTGTTATTTTACTTTTGAAAATAATTCTCCTACTTTAATATCATTACACTACAGACAAAACAAATAAGAACTCTAGTTATACAAATAATTACTCTAATTATTCTAGATACACAAAAACCAAATTTTTTGAAGTGTTTCGTTTAAAAACCGCCTAAAAAGTATATATGTAGGGTAAGGATAGTGTAAAAAGGGCCTAAAGTGTGAGAAGTGTATTATAACACTATATATAATACTATATAACACCATATAAACACCGTATAACAATATGTAACACCATATAATACCATATAACACTATGTAACACTATATAACATTATATAACAAATATAACACTATACATCTATCATAGACATGCTATCAGACAACCTATAGTGTTATATTTGTTATATAATGATATATAGTGTTACATAGTGTTATATGGTGAGAGCATTCACATCCTAACCATCAAATTATGTGAGGAGGGGTTTTTATATTATAAAGGGTATAAAAAGTGGTTGTAAGTAGAGGAGAGAGAAAATGTTACTGTTCATCTGTATATTTGGGGGACACTGTTCACTCGTTATGACTTTTTAATATATTTTGAAAGTGGTTGTGAGTGGAAGTGAGAGAAAAATATAATGATAATATTATTTAATTGAAAGGAGAGAGAAAAAGTATTTGTTTTTAGTGGAAATATATTGATATAGGAGTTGTTTTTTAGTGGAATGTATATATAATTTGATGGATTGGATGTGAATGCTCTTACATATTGTTATACGGTGTTTATATGGTGTTATATAGTATTATATATAGTGTTATAATACACTTCTCACACTTTAAGCACTTTTTACAGAATCCTCTACCTATGTAGAATAATTGTATAATTATGCTAGAGTAATATAAAAGTAATATAATTACCCCACGTATAATTATCTAGGCACTAGTACATAAACCAAACCGCCTAAAAAATAAGTTATTGCTATAAACAATTTTGACATCTCATCCTTTTTTTTATTTTCCTTTTATTCGCACGCTCTAAATCCTATGTGTATGTGTATTTGATTCAATCGCTATATATATATAGTGTAGAGTTTATATGAGAAGAAAAAAATAATGTAAGAATATAAAGAATGTTGTGAAAGAACAAGCCTAATAGCTAAATAATATAAAACAGAGATGTAGGGAGAAAGATTTTTATATTATTCATGGTGTGTGTTTACAATAAAATACAAGGAATATATATAGGAGAGGGAAACTTGGTAAACAAGATACATCTATATATGGAGTTGATAACCATAATAATATTTATTTATAACACTCCCTCTTGGTTATCAACCAAATACGCGTGGAGATGTTGCCTCGTTAAAAACCTTGCCAGGAAAACCCCTTGGGACAAAACCATAGCTAAGGGAAAAAGAGTGCAGCGCGTATTGTCTCCCTCTGATAATGTTGTTGTATTAAAACCTTACTCCAAATGGAATAAACTTAGTGAAAAAATGCAACTTGTATGATACTCCCCCTCATTTGAATAAGTAGCCTTTAAGTAACGTGTGTCGATCTTCCCTGAAAGTTGCTCAAAGCTTTTGTATCTAGTAGAATGTCACTTGATCCATTGAAGTACAATCCCATATGTTGTGCAATGTTGTATGAGACTCTTGGTGCTTCCTCTCGAAAACAAATATCATATGATCCACGACTGTGCTATCTTACATTCTCAAATCTACAAGACTAACCAAACTTGTTTTCATGGGTTAGGAAAATATAATCAAATATCGTTCATACCTGAAATATTTGTGTTAACTCATTCCAATGTATCCTCACTTTACACATGTTATATCATGACAATAAGTTCAAGTGAAAGATATTATAATCATACATAACTAGCGAAACACATTAATGCACATGTGCATTTAACGATGGTACTTCTAGAATGAGAATCTCTACTTTGATATGAGAATCTCTACTTTGGTAGGAGATGATAACAGCCATTTCTTATGATAAGTGACTTAAGAACCTTTAACATACTTTAAGGTTCAACTATGTCCATACTAAAATATCCAAACATCATCTTCTAGATGTACTTGAGGGATTGGTAAAATATAATTACATATATACTCGAACTGCGGTTCGAGTAATAATTAGACCGTGCCAAGGTCATTCAAAAATTCTCCCTCTAAAAGCTTGACAGTTTCTCTCGATGATGCCTAGACATCATCACTGTAAATTGCGATTATAGTGAACTTTTAAAAGTAGAATGTTGATACAACATGGCTAATTTAATCAAACTTATATCCTCTTTATCTGAATATCTAGAGTTGTACAACACTCGTCTCGACTATTTAGTCCATACGTATTTTGTCAACTTCATATAATACGTTCTTGAGGTTTTGACATCATTGATGCTTCTAGCATTATCAATCAATGAGGGAATTCTTTTCATCTTATCCAAATATGCATGTGCTTTCACTCTTTAGAAGTTTTGCTACATAAATTTGCCCATTTAACACATAGATATCTATATCATATGCAAAAATGTCATGAACACTTGCTTTTATCTCCAAAATCCATATTGTACCATGCGTGTATACTATTTATTGAGATATCACAATCACCAGGTACAAGTTTTGTATGTTTCTTGGTGCACAAGTATTATATCGTTAAGATGTTTCAATTAACCTTTTTAGCACTCAATTGCTTTAGAAACTCATCAAAAGTTCCAATTATATCTAACATGTAAAATAATCATAACCTATTCAAATCCGAATATGCACAAATGATGACATTGTTCTCGAGAACTTACTTTACATGACTTACATAATTTAATCCTTCGGGACTTTCATGTAAACTTTCAGTATCAAGTGATACATAACATTCATAAGACTAATATCAATTCTCTCCTTATATTACCAGACTAATAAAATATTGGAAAGTCAATGCATCCACCACTGGAGAATACGTCTTCTCATAATCAATCATAGGTCTTTGCGAAAATTCTTGTGCCACCAATTTTTCCTTATATCACTCAATTTGATTTTCACATAATTCGCATAAAAGACCCGTTTGTATCTAACATATTTTACAACTTTAGTTGTATGGACTGTTGGTCCAGAGACTTTCCATGTCAGTAGAGAATTCAACTTTGCTTTATTTGCATCTTTCCGTTTTGGCCAATCATTTCTATGTTTACGCTTATAGGCAGATCTCAAATCTTGATCCTCACCACTTAATCATTTCAAGCGCTACATTATATACAAAAGTATAACGACGTCGATTTTTATTTCGATTCCATACATATCTTAGACACGATACAACTTATCGAGATCTCTTTATTTTCAGGTACCTGAGGTTTTTCTTGAACCATCATGTCTAATGTCTCTGTAGGAGACCTTTTTAATATAACCTTGATTTGACCATCTTAATTAGTTGCTCCAACTTTCGAGAAATTTTATTAATGGAATCGACTAGTCTACCACGCTTTAGACGTGCAATAGACTCATTACAAACATGTGGTTGTCCTACTAAGACACTCATATTAATTGGAGCATTAACAGTTGGTATATGTGATATAATCACTTTTTTAAGGTCAGTGGATGTGTCTGGTAATAGATTTGCTAATCTTTGTAAATGAGATATTCTTAGAATTTCTTGTTCACACTTTTAGTTTTGAGGATCAATGATAATTCATACTAACTCATTTCTTTTCCAACTACCTTTTATCTCCCCTTGATGTTGGGAATGTTAATCCATTGATATGGATATCAAATAATTGAGCCGTAATTAAATATCTCATCAATTGCTCTATTCATTATCATATATTCCCAACCACCTTTTAAGGTCTCATCTTTGTGCATCGTGGTGGATCAATCTCAATATATGTCACACAGCCAAAATCTTTGATGGGACATCTTTGGTTCCTGACCAAAAACCAATGATACGGGGAGAAAGTATTATGACTTGTTGGCTTGATGTGAAATAATGTTGCATTTAAAATAACATGTCCATAACATATGAACTTCTACTCTCATGATCATAGGTTTTGCAACCAATCATAGACATTTAGCGATCGTCTCAACAAAACATGTATTCCAATAATGATCAATAACTTGGGAATCTAATTCACTATTACAACTGAAATAAGTATGTCAATCTGGAATAATATGCTTGTGATCACATTTGCTAAGCCATAATCACACAAACTTTAGGTTGTGGATTTGATAACCATTTAGACGATGCATCGATTTAAAACACTAAACGGTATCTTGTTGGGATATGCATATCCTTTAATCACTTCCAGAATATTTAGGGATTCTTACCCTACTTTGGTTGGTGAATCATTAATTTCCATTGAGAGCAAAGATGACAAGTTTAATTGTCAGCAAGAATCTTTTGATTCTTCGTTAAGTTTCACAACATCATCGACTCGGTGTGGTCTACCGGTCATGCCAACTAATTAAATAATCATGATCCATAAACTTCTTGGTTTATGATGAAAAACCATTTATCCTTTTATATACACTTTTAATTCATGAAAAAAATGAAAGAAAATAATGTACTGTAACATTTATCCTTTTCACATATTATTCTCATATATTCACTTCCTCCATTTGCCACTTGTGGTGGCCTGTCTCATTAATAACGCATGATTTATTACAATTTCCTCAACTATGTCCATGATCATGACCTTTACAATGATCAATATATAATAACATTTTCTTATCACATTCGCTTCAAGGAATGGAATAGAACTAATACATTGATGTTTGCTCTCAAAGGAAGTTATATATTTGCCACGGATCGATCAACTTGTTGAATTCAAACTTGTTGAATTCAAACGATATTTCGGGATCCAAGATTGATCGTAAGAGTTCTTGACAATCAAGGCCATGTTTGCCTAAGTCTCTTACATCACTTGGTGAACACAAGTGTCTAGTGTAATACTTTTTATTTCTAATCTTTTCGCACTTTTTATTTGGTTTTGTATTAATGACTTTAATAACTAGTTTCTTATGTTGAAGGTGATTCTTCCTTATCGTTTGTCCGTGGTGTCTTGACATTATTTTACTGTCTATATAAAATAAAAGATTTTCACCATTCATATCTCCACGGTCTATATGGAGGTATGTTGGCTACCTGGTCGGGGGTTAAGGGAACGGTTTGGTAAGAGTCTTGCCATTGTTCAGCGTTTAGAGGTCCTGCAATGGACCTGGGTCAAATTTAGTAGGACCTCCTTCAATACTTAACGGTATTTGATGGCGGGGGTCCAAACTCTTTGATCCCCTCATAAGTTAACTAGTATTAATACTATAACCCGGCTATTTAGGACTGTATCCCTGCTGACTCAGACTACTTAGTCGAGGGTAACGTCACCTCCAAAAGAGGGGCCTACCATAATTTGCATTAATAACTTAATTCATTATCTTTCAATAATCCGACCCTTTAGGATTGTATCCTTGCTGACTCAAACTACTGGGTTGAGGGTAACGTCACCTTCAAAAGAGGGGCCTACTACAATAACTAAGATAATCTCTTAAATAAGTGCAAAAGTGCGGAAATAATCAAAGGTTACACTATACACGAGTCGGAACCAAGTGATTCATCTTGTCTATCTGTTTTTCTTTTATTTTTATTTTTCAGCATTTTAGTTAGTCTTTATTTTTCTTAGTTTAAAACATTTTTCTAAACTTTTTGATTTGATTAGACGTTGAGGATAAACCGGTACTAAAAGCTCTTGTGTCCTTGGACGACCTCGGTATCTTACCAACACTATACTACGCTCACGATGGGTGCACTTGCCCATATGTGTGTTTAGTGTTAGTAAATATCGTGTTTTATAAATTTAAAACTTGGCTAAAAAAAGTGTTAAAGGGCTTAAAATATACACCTAATATATATAACACTTCACACGCATCAAGTTTTTGGCGCCGTTGCCGGGGACACAAGGATTTTAAGAAAGCTTAAAATCGACGGCCTAATAAGTTTTTCAAAACCTTTTTAAAACGCACGCACATTTTTCTGCATTTTAGTTTAGTTTTGCATTTACAGTAACCTGAACACGGGCCGTGCTCACTGAACACGGGGCCGTGCTGCACATTTTCATAAAAACACCCAGTAACAGTAGCTTGAACACGGGCCGTGCTCACTGAACACGCCCCGTGCTCAACTAGATCAGTAAATTTAATTAAAACGCCCAGATACAGATTCTGTACACAGGGCCGTGTCCACTGAACATGGGGCCGTGTCCAGCCTCTGTTTCCGTTTTTATTTTTGTTTTCTGATCTCGAGACTTGGTTGTGGTCTGCTGAGTGATTCTTATGGATCAATACTCAGGAGGTTACAACTACACCTATGAGGAGGATGATTATAGGAGTAATTATTGCACTAATTGTAGTAACCCACACTCGGTTCAATATAGTCACTTATATCAACCATCCAATTCATACACCTACTATGAGGAACCCAGGTACGAGCCATCAACTTCATACACATCCTATGAAGACCAAAGGTATGAACCTCCTCCCTCATACTCATATTTTGATGAACCAAGGTATGAGCCTTCTTACTCGTACTTTGAGGAACCAAGATATGAGCCACCACCTTCATATGCTTATTATGAGGAACCATGGCGTGAACAACCCACCTCATATGAGTATTATGAAGCTCAAAATTATGACCCTTATCCATCATATGCTTACAATGAAGAACAATTTCGTGAACCATCTACTTCATATGGGTATTATGAGGAACAAAGGATCGAACAACCGGATTCAAGCTTTGAAAATCCCGATTCTTTTTCTATAACCAAAGTGACCGATAGGATATTAGAACACCTCAGAGTTATCGATCGCTATATAAAAGAATCTCGCGCAAGGGAAGAGGAGTCCCGCGCAAGAGAAGAATTAAAAAAGGAAGAGATAACTGAAAGTGTAAAAATGGAAGAACAAATAAGTGAAAAACCGACACATGAGTTAGACAACGAAGAATGTGAGTCCGACAATGTTAAAATTCAAGAAGAGTCTAATTTTGAAGAAATTAATCTCTTGTCACCTTCTTTTGAAAATCATTGTTTAGTACCCACTCATGCTAAGTTTTTAAAAGAGTTAAACACTAACACTAAAATTGACGAAACGGTAAGTGTTAAGTTAACTAATGATCAAACCTCGCTAATAAAAGAAGACCCATTTGAAATTAACATTACACCGGTTCCATGTTTATTTCAAAATTCATTTATTAGTAATGTCACAATCAATAAAGATCTTTGTGTTAACATAATGCCTAACTACATTTTCGAAAAATTAAGTATTAGTGATTTTTCTCCACTTCAAATACCCATTTTTCTATCCAATCGGAAAGTAATAAAATCAATCGGTATAGTTGAGGATGTCTTGGTTCAAACAAACCAAATGGTAGTTCCCACCGACTTTGTCATCCTCGATGACGCTTCTCTAGTGTTAGGACGACCATTTGTAAAAACTCACGAAGCTTTGAAAAACTGGAAGTTCAACAATCTACCTCTTCAATTAGGGGCATTTAAAAGAAGTGTCGATCTTGAGCGGTCAATGAAATATCCATTCGGCAATAATGACCCCCTAATTGAAGATGAAGATGAACCACCTGATACAAGTGAAGAGATTGACCACTTTATTGAAGAAGAGGTCGCCATAGAACAAACTTTTAAAGTTCTTGATCAAAATGAGCAACCCAATAAGGAGTCTCCTAAAGACCCACCACCTAAGCTCAAAGAACTTCCAAAAGGTTTGGAATATGCTTTTCTAGACAAAGATGATAATTTACCTGTGATTATTTCGTCTAAATTAGATAGCTTAGAAAAAGAAAAATTAAATAGTCTTTTGAAAAAACACAAAAACGCGATCGCTTGGAAACTTGTAGACATAAAAGGAATTAGCCCTTCCATGTGTACGCACAAAATTTTAATGAATGATGACTACAAATCGGTAATACAACCACAACGACGAGTAAATCCAAATGTTCAAGAAGTGGTTAAAAACGAAGTCATCAAATTACTTGACGCCGGACTTATCTATCCTATCTCCGATAGCCCTTGGGTAAGTCCCGTCCAAGTAGTTCCAAAGAAAGGAGGTATGACGGTGATAACTAACGAAAAAAATGAATTATTACCCACGAGAACCGTCACAGGATGGAGAGTATGTATAGATTATAGACGATTAAATGAAGCAACAAGAAAAGATCACTTTCCTTTACCCTTCATTGATCAAATGTTAGAAAGATTATCCGGTCATAAATTTTATTGTTTCTTAGATGGTTTTTCAGGTTACTTTCAAATCCCGATAGCACCCGAAGACCAAGAAAAGACAACTTTCACATGTCCCTATGGAACTTTTGCTTATCGGCGCATGCCGTTTGGTCTATGTAATGCCCCCGCAACATTCCAACGTTGCATGGTAGCCATTTTCCATGACATGATAGAAAAGACAATGGAAGTCTTCATGGACGACTTTTCTATCTTTGGGGATTCATACGACCAATGCCTCGATAACCTTGAACGAATGCTATCCCGATGTGAGTAAACTAACCTCGCCCTTAATTGGGAAAAATGCCATTTCATGGTAACGGAGGGAATAGTACTTGGTCACAAGATCTCAAGCGAAGGAATGGAGGTAGATCGAGCCAAAATAGATTACCACCTCCATCCTCCATAAGAGCTATCAGAAGTTTCCTAGGGCATGCCGGATTTTATAGGCGGTTTATCAAAGACTTTTCTAAAATCTCAAGGCCTCTAACAAAATTACTTGAAAAAGATGCCCCGTTCATCTTTGACAAGGATTGCAATCAAGCATTTCTAACCCTAAAAGAAATGTTAGTCAATGCACCTATCATGATAGCGCCTGATTGGAAATTTCCTTTCGAAATCATGTGTGATGCTAGTGACTTTGCAGTTGGAGCTGTCTTGGGACAAAGAAAAGAAAAACATTTCCACCCAATTTATTATGCTAGTAAAACACTTAATGATGCACAAGAAAATTACACAACAACTGAAAAAGAATTACTAGCTGTGGTATTTGCTTTTGATAAATTTCGTTCTTATCTTGTTCTTTCTAAAACTATAGTCTATACAGATCATGCAGCCATTCGATATCTCTTCAAAAAGCAGGACGCAAAACCACGTTTGATTCGGTGGATTCTACTCCTCCAAGAATTTGATATTGAAATCAAAGATAAAAGAGGAGCAGAAAATACCGCAGCAGATCATCTTTCGCGCTTGGAAGACCCAGCTTTGGAGGCAACCAGGGACGAGCAAATCAACGAAAAATTCCCGACTGAGTCCCTGGAAATGGTGGAGTATAAGGAAGAACCATGGTACGCCGACTATGCTAACTACCTAGCTAGCGGTATAGTCACAAAAGGTTGGCCATATCATCAAAGAAAAAAATTCTTTGCCAATGTGAAACACTATTTTTGGGAAGATCCATATCTTTTCAAAATGTGTGCTGACCAACTCGTCCGACGATGTGTACATGGTAGCGAAGCACGAAGAATTCTCCGCCATTGTCATGAAGGTCCATACGGAGGGCATCATGGTGCCGCTAGTACCACACGAAAGGTATTTGATTCAAGATTTTATTGGCCAACCATTTACAAAGACGCCCAAAGTCTTGTCAAAACATGTGATGCTTGCCAAAGGACAGGTAATATTTCTTCCAAAAACGAAATGCCACAAAATGGCATTCTTGTTTGTGAAATTTTTGATGTGTGGGGACTCGACTTTATGGGACCTTTTCCACCGTCGAAAGGAAACAAATATATACTTGTGGCAGTAGACTACTTGTCTAAATGGGCCGAGGCCGAGGCACTTCCAACGAATGATGGAAGAGTCGTGGTAAGATTTCTGAAGAAATTATTCTCTCGTTTTGGCACACCTAAAGCATTAATAAGTGATAGAGGTACCCATTTTTGCAACCATCAACTTGAAAAAATTTTAACAAGATATGGAGTCTATCATCGGGTCTCAACAGCATATCACCCTCAAACAAACGGATAAGTCGAAGTGACTAATAGAGGTTTAAAACGAATACTCGAAAAAACCGTAGGGTTAAATAAAAAGGAATGGGCAGATAAATAAGATGATGCTTTATGGGCTTTTCGAACTGCTTATAAAACAACAATAGGTACAACCCCATATAAGCTAGTCTATGGAAAAAGTTGTCACTTGCCAGTAGAAATTGCACACAAAGCCTATTAGGTAATAAAAAATGTAAACTTAGATTTAGAATTTGCTGGTAAAAATCGATTTTGTCAATTAAATGAATTAGACGAACTTAGGAATTATGCATACTCAAACTCCGAAATTTATAAGGAAAGAATGAAAAATTTGCATGACAAACATATTAAACCTAATGAATTTCGAGTAGGAGACCTAGTTCTTTTGTTTAATTCACGACTTCGATTGTTTCCTGGTAAATTAAAGTCTAGGTGGTCAGGACCTTTTTCCGTCACCCATATTTTCCCACACGGTGCAGTAGAAATTAAATCTCGAAATGGGCCTCCATTCAAAGTCAATGGCCAACGGCTGAAACTCTATCAAGGATTCATTGAGGATGAAGAGGAGGAGATCTCGCTTCAAACGGTTGAAGAATGAAACCATCATCATACCTGGTAAGTTACGAACAATCGGGACGATGTCTAAAGCGGTAAGTTTTCTAACCAAAGCTTATGGGAAACAAGGGCACTCACACGAGCACTAAATATATATATATATATATTTTTTAAAACTGTGCTCGGCACGGGGCCGTGTTCGCACTGCAGACGGGATATATTCCCTCTTTCATAACAGTTACAACATTCCACACGCCCCGTTTCCCCGAAAAGGCTCTGGTTCCAGGCGATTTTCCACAGATTTTCGACGTCTCCTTTTGTTCTAACAACGTCAAGGTATGATTCTTACATCATTAGTAGTTAGATTAGTTACTTGCATGTAGTTAAAACACCAAAAATTTGGGGAAAAATCTAGGGTTCTTGAAGTTCATCCGGATCGAACCTCAAATTTTTGTTTAGATCTGTTTGCATTTAGTTAGATTAGTGTTATGGGAAGAAAATCCACTTGTATTGTTCATAGATTCGCCCGATTTCTCATAAAAACCCCAAACCCTTGTTTTTGAACCGAAAAAGATAAAATTGATAGGGTAAACGGGTTATTTTGGGGAAAACGGCGCTTGGGGTTTCATTTTCGGGGAAAACCGCGCCTATAGGACAAAAAATTTTCAAGTTTTCGAAAACGGGTCGAAAAATGGAATTTTTGTATAACAGACGCCTGGACACGGGGCCGTGTCCGCTGAACACGGGGTCGTGTCCAGCCCACTGTTTGTAGTTTTGTCCGAAAATTCTTCTGTTTCGTACTAACTTTTGGTGTATTCTTTCAGATGGCAAGGAAGTTCACAAGATTTAACGCAAATGAGCTCGATGAGAGGGCTAGATACGAAGTACTTCAGATAAGGCCGGAGGAATACCCAAGGCAAGCATGCACGGATTTGTTATCATTGGTGAACCAACTCGACCGCTTCAACAACCTTGTCACAGGACCACTAAGAGTCGCCTTAACAACTCGACTCCGTTCCGTCCACGAATGCACTTTGGAATTCTATAGCACCTTCACGTTCAACTCAAGGTGCGACCCATTCGACAATGATGGGGTAGCATTCCGATGTGGCGGAACTAAATATTCGATTTCTATGGCACAATTTGGGTCGATTGTCGGGTTGTATGCGGAAGAAGATGCAGGTAACGAGGAAAATACTGGAGGGATGCGAGAGATAGGTGAAAACGATCGCCAAGCCACGTGGGCTCAGATTGGTGAAGGGTATTACAATCCGAGCAGCACTAAGAGTACGAAGTTGAGGGATCCGCTATACAGATACATCCATAGGCTCCTCGGCTACTCTCTTAGTCAAAGACACGATAGCGGTGGCGTCGTTGGGTTAAGAGATTTGGTTGTCCTCCACTGCATCGATAACCGCAGGCCGCTTGATGTTCTGTTCCTCATGCTCCGAAACATGCATCATAACCGCCTTGCTAGTGCACCGACCCCTATCTTCTTTGGGGGATGGGTGTACCGTCTCTTCAGGCACTTCACCCTCATACCTAGGTCATTTGACAGGAGCCCATGGTCGGGTAGGGTAGATATACACATCTGCCGCTCAATGAACCTAATTTATGAAGCTGAAGACGGGACGGTAAGCTTTCAAAGGATGCAAGGTCATGCATGGAACCCGCAAGAAGCACTTGTCCTCCACGCTCCACAACATCATCAGTACCAATACCAGCCCCATGGTGATCCAGGCCAATCCTCCTCCTCAGGAGGCGGTTTTCCTAACTTTCAAAGTTTACATGATTTGTTGCAGGAAAACCTCATGTGCACCAGGAACACCTACAATATGGCAAGCAACACGTACAACCGGGTTGGGGCCATCGAGAAAAACATATCCGATATCCAAGATGATATTGGAAATATCCAGGAGTACATAGCTGGCCATGGTGGGGATGATGATGAGGAAATGGATTAGGCGGGAGGAGCGGAGGAAGAAGCGGTTGGTTGGTGATTCCCCAGGTTAACCTTTTCCATCTTGAACAATTTAAGGCCTGCGTGCCAAGTGTTGAACAATTTACTTTCCCTAACTTCTTTTATTTTTCTGCATTTATTTTTCTTTTAACTTTGACATGGATGTTAAACTTGGTAAAATTAGGATGTTTGCTATGGTGTAGTATGGTGTTTATTGATTAAGCAGGTACATACGAGGCTTAGAGTACTAAGCATTAGTACTACTAAAGCCGGGACAGGAAAACCGAAGAAAGAAACCTGTTTTTCAACCCAGCAGATTGTCCACACGGGGCCGTGTCCAGCCGACATGCCCCCGTGCCCACTCCCCTGAACCTGCTGTTTGTTTCAATTCTGCAGACTTTCACAGACACGGGGACGTGTCCACCCAACACGCCCCCGTGTCCACCTTCTATAAGTTTTCGTTACTGGCACCTGAACACGGGGTCGTGCCCACCAGGCACGGGGCCGTGTCCAGTGCCCAGTAACACAAAATTTTGTTTTTTTACACCTTTTTACACATTCAATCAACCTAAAAACTTATTTTTGGGACACATTGAGGACAATGTGTAATTTAAGTGTGGGGGAGATGCTAAACCATTGAATCTTGCAAGTCCTAAATACAAGCCTTACACAAAACTCTATTGGAACCGCTAATCACCCCAAATTTTTTTAACAAATTTTCAATTTTTTTTACTTGTCTAGGTTTAACTTGGGAATTTCAAGTTCTAAAAAGGTTATATTTTTACGAATTTACAACCGATAGCGTCGTGATAAAAAGAACCAACATAAGAAAATTATGAAAAGGCATGACAAGCTTAGTTAAAATTTGATTATATATACTTGATCACATAAAAAGAAAAAAACCCATTCCCACAAAAAAGTGAGTTTTGAGCCTTTATTGAGCATACAATTACATATCATTAGACTAAATGCTCATTTTTCGTTTCTTGTGTGAATAGCCGCTTGGTTCTTACGACTCTAGAACTTGCCATGACGATACATTCCCGGTCCTTACCAACTTAAACCCGAGTAAGTAAATGATGGAGGCATTAGGACTAACCCTTTTTATTTCTACACCATTATTTTTTCTTTTTTTACCACCTACCCAAAATCCCCCTAGTTAGCCCCTTTGAGCCTAAACCTTTTCATTTCATAACCCAAACCAAACACCCTTTTACCCACCAAAACCTTTTTCATTTTACCCTTTGTTTTAGTAACTAGCCCGGTTTTTCGTATGACTTTTCAAAAAAAAAAAAGTGTGTTGATGATGAAGCAAAAGAAAATAAACAAACAAGTTCATTAAAAATAACTTTGTTTGAATAATAGCTTCATCAAAACAAAAGTTACAAAAAAATAAAAAGTCTTACGAAAACCGACGCTTGTTACGCTTTTCGCCCTTTTTCTACTAACTACTAACCACTAACCCAACCACCTACCTTTAACCCAAACCTAACCCTTCTCCCAAAAAGTCCTCTTGATATTTACAAAGGTATATAATTAAAAAGGAGGAGGATTGATTGCTTAGTAAGCCTATGGTAGGAGTAAGTTCCATGCCGCTCTCGAGTGATCCACAAAAATACATTTTCGGCCGAGTGTTGAGTGATCCCCGTGAGGTATGTGAACTTGTGTATAAAGAAAATTTTAAGAGGCATGTTATGCCCTAATAAGTAATTTCTCTTATGAAAAGTTTTAAATAAATCATGACGAATAGGATTGTAAATAAATAAAAATAAAACTAAATAAAGAATCTTGGAAATCCCGACACTCTATGACAAGCTCAAAAACCTTCTTCTCTACCCATTCCATTTGGGAGTGTAAAGCCACATTATAAAGAGTTTTGCTTGAGGACAAGCAAAGATTCAAGTGTGGGAGTATTTGATGTGTGCAAAATGCAACATATAAATTACATCAATTGTGGCATAAAACTAACCCTTTTTTAGTACTAACGTTGGAAAAAGTGTGCTTTTGTCTTCCTTTTGTATTTTCAGGATTAAATGAGCTCAAATTAACAAAAGAAGCAAAAAGACAGCAAAATCTAACATAAATACAAGAAAAGGAACAAACGTGACATGCTCGACCCCACGACAGCATCTTCCCAAGCAAAACAAGAAGACAGAAGACTGAACACGCCCCATGCTCAGCCAGCACGGGGGCATGCCCAAGTGTCAGCAGAAAAGACAAAGTGGTAGAAGCTTCTATTGCCCATCACGGGGTCGTGCTCAGCGGACACGGGGCCGTGGTCAACTATAAGATTCGCACAATCCAGGCAAATCTTCATAGTACAAAGATTCTTCTGCACACGGGGTCGTGCTCAGCGGACACGGGGGCATGGTCAACTAATAAGACAAGATGCATTAAATGAAGAAAGAGAAGGATGTGGACACGGGGTCGTGCCCACTGGACACGGGGCCGTGCCCGAGCTTCTGTTCAGCCTATAAATAGGAGTGCTTGGCTCATGCTCAAACCATCCCTTGGCACACCACCTCTCTCACACTTCACCCACCACCCACCACCACCATAACACCATCATCCACCACCATCATCCATTGCCCATCATAGAGTGTGTGAGTCGTCTCGGGATCCAAGATTGATCGTAAGAGTTCTTGACAATCAAGGCCATGTTTGCCTAAGTCTCTTACATCACTTGGTGAAGACAAGTGTCTAGTGTAATACTTTTTATTTCTAATCTTTTCGCACTTTTTATTTGGTTTTGTATTAATGACTTTAATAACTAGTTTCTTATGTTGAAGGTGATTCTTCCTTATCGTTTGTCCGTGGTGTCTTGACATTATTTTACTGTCTATATAAAATAAAAGATTTTCACCATTCATATCTCCACGGTCTATATGGAGGTATGTTGGCTACCTGGTCGGGGGTTAAGGGAACGGTTTGGTAAGAGTCTTGCCATTGTTCAGCGTTTAGAGGTCCTGCAATGGACCTGGGTCAAATTTAGTAGGACCTCCTTCAATACTTAACGGTATTGGATGGCGGGGGTCCAAACTCTTTGATCCCCTCATAAGTTAACTAGTATTAATACTATAACCCGGCTATTTAGGACTGTATCCCTGCTGACTCAGACTACTTAGTCGAGGGTAACGTCACCTCCAAAAGAGGGGCCTACCATAATTTGCATTAATAACTTAATTCATTATCTTTCAATAATCCGACCCTTTAGGATTGTATCCTTGCTGACTCAAACTACTGGGTTGAGGGTAACGTCACATTCAAAAGAGGGGCCTACTACAATAACTAAGATAATCTCTTAAATAAGTGCAAAAGTGCGGAAATAATCAAAGGTTACACTATACACGAGTCGGAACCAAGTGATTCATCTTGTCTATCTGTTTTTCTTTTATTTTTATTTTTCAGCATTTTAGTTAGTCTTTATTTTTCTTAGTTTAAAACATTTTTCTAAACTTTTTGATTTGATTAGACGTTGAGGATAAACCGGTACTAAAAGCTCTTGTGTCCTTGGACGACCTCGGTATCTTACCAACACTATACTACGCTCACGATGGGTGCACTTGCCCATATGTGTGTTTAGTGTTAGTAAATATCGTGTTTTATAAATTTAAAACTTGGCTAAAAAAATTGTTAAAGGGCTTAAAATATACACCTAATATATTTAACACTTCACACGCATCAATATATATATATATATATATAGGGGTCCGATAAAATGAAAACCAGCTCGAGTTGTAAGAACCATGAGAACTTTTTGATCCGGGGCGAGTTGGACCAATTTTTTTTTTCATAAACGTAGATGTTTGTATTATAAACATATTTAAAAAAAAAATTCAAAAAAAAATGTCGTGTTTATAGTTTTGAGCACCACAAGTTTGTGTTTATGGGTACCGTAAATTTTAAACAAAATTTTCGGTTCCCGTAAACACAAACTTGTGGTGCTCAAAACTACACACACGACATTTTTTTGAAATTTTTTTACAAATGTGTTTATAATACACGCATCTATGTTGATGAAAAAAAAATTTGGTCCAACTCGCCCTGTACGGTGTAGTTCTCATGGTTCTTACAACTCGATGTGGTTTTCATTTTAGCGGTCCCCTATATATATATATATAGGGTCAGGATTTAGAGAAAATAGTGGAAAGTGTGAGAACGGTGAGAACGCTTATGGATCGTCCGATCAAAACAATCTATGGACTAGATTGGCGCGATGAGGTTTTCGTAAATAACACGAATTCTATTGAGTGGACGCGCTTCATTAAGGGTAAAAAGGTCTTTACACTTCTATACCAAAACACCAAAGTAATGAATAAAACGTCATTACTAGCCAAAACGCATCTCTTTATAAACAAAACATTCTCATACATAAGAACACACCTCCCCCACCCTGAAACGCCATATTTTCTACTATATATCATTCATCTTACAACGCCAAAATTTCCAAAAAATCAAACACACCTACTCAAAAACGCCATATTTTACTATATACCAATCATCTTAGAAAACGCCAAAACTCTCAAATATAAAAAATTTCCATAAAAATTGACGTTTCTTTCAGATACACTATTTCCTCAGTAAAACGCAAAAAATGCCAAAAATCATTTCTTTTATATTCAATATTGTTCTACGCAAAGTTTCGGAGAATGCATTCTTTCCTGAGGTGCTGTGACTCAAATAACATTTTGCTGAATGAGATGGACAAAACTTCAAGAAAAAGATACTGGTGTCAGACTTATGTCATTTTTTGTGTTTTGTTATTGATGAATATTATAATGGCATGAATAGACGAATGACACTGATTGTGGTTTGAAGATACATATTCAAACAAAAAACTCATGTCATATTGTCTTTCCAAACGACCACAAAAACACAAGCATGACAAAGCCAAACCACCAGTGAACATGTTTCAAAGAAGAAAGAGACTGATGACAGTGAAGATTTGGAAGATGAATTGTTTCTATTTTCAGTTTTTTAATTTTCCTTTTCTATTGTTTATTATGTATTTTTCGACTAAGAATAAAAAAGTTTAATAAAGAGCCAAAAAGTCATAAAGATTGGGAAACGCCATAAGTAAAACGCCAAAAACTCCCAACCTATAATAAAAGTAATTTGGAGAAGTATTATTTAAAGCTAAAAATGAAAAAAAAAAGGCCAAAAACTACTTAAAGCCATTAAAAAACGCCAAACTTGGAAGATGGAATGTCTATGACCATAAAAACTCATAAAAAGCTGAACAAAAAGAGTAAAAAATACACACAGTAACTGAAAAGACGGCTACTTTATTAATATCATTTATTATAAATAAAAATCTTGCCTAAACTGCGCGCCAAAAACATCCTATAATAGAGATGTCTCTGCACAATCAACTGATCACACACCAAAAATAAACGCCATCTTTCCAAGAAACCATTCACTTTAAAATGCCAAAAAAGATACTTAAAAAAACCACAGATGCGGAACCTCATTTCTTCTATATTGAGTATTGTTCTGAATGAAGTTTCACTGAATGGATTCTACTCTGAGGTGGGTATCTCTATAAGCTTTTGCTAAATGAGATGGACAAATATTCATGAAAAAGAGACTGATGACACTAATATGTCATCATGTCACTATGTTCTTGATGGATATATTAATGACATGAAGGGATCAATACATTCGAGCAGGCGATGATCTTCAACATGTCACCAAACAAGTATATATCAAACCACAATAAAGGATGCCCAAAAAATAAGCATCTTCTAAAGACGGGAGGTATATAGGAAAATAAGGATCTACACAAGGTATTCAAAACGCCAAAAATGTTAAAGTAGAAGAGGCTGATGACAGTGAAGATTTGGAAGAGAAATTAGACTATAATTTTTTTTTCATTTTCTATTGTGTGTTATCTAATTCTCAGATTTTATTATCTAATTCTCTACTAACAAAAAAATAATATAAAACACCAAAAACTACAAACACGAAAACGTCTGATAGTGTGAAAACTGTGAGAACGGATGCTAGCAAAGCACGTTGTTGCTATATAAAAACGTCAAAAAAAAAACAATTATTATATTAAAAGCCACTACATGGAAAATTGAAGTTTATCTTTTCAAAACGCCATAATTATCTGTCACATTATAGGCCTGCATCCTACTTAGTTAAAACGCCAAAATGTTTACTATGATCCTGACTAAAAACAATAAAAACGCCGCGTATTTGTTAAACGCCAAAAAATGGAAAGGTGATGTGACACACGTTTAAAAAAAAAGAATATGAAAGGACAAAAAAGCCCATCCGCCCTTCTCTATGTTGCGTGACACGTGTTGGGTCAGGATGCGTTCTCACCGTTCTCACACTTTTGTTAAACGTCGCGTATTTGTTAAAAACAATAAAAACGCCGCGTATTTGTTAAACGCCAAAAAATGGAAAGGTGATGTGACACACGTTTAAAAAAAAGAATATGAAAGGACAAAAAAGCCCATCCGCCCTTCTCTATGTTGCGTGACACGTGTTGGGTCAGGATGCGTTCTCACCGTTCTCACACTTTTGAACGTTTTCTCCTGATCCCGTTCCTATATATATACAGGGGACCGCTAAAATGAGAAACACCTCCAGTTGTAAGAACCGTGAGAACTACACCGTACGGGGCGAGGTGGACCAATTTTTTTTTTCATAAACGTAGATGCGTGTATTATAAGCACATTTGTAAAAAAAAAAATTTAAAAAAATGTTGTGTGTGTAGTTTTGAGCACCACAAGTTTGTGTTTACGGGAGCCGTAAATTTTATTTAAAATTTACGGCTCCCGTAAACACAAACTTGTGGTGCTCAAAACTACACACACAACATTTTTTTAAATTTTTTTTTTTTACAAATGTGCTTATAATACACGCATCTACGTTTATGAAAAAAAAATTTTGGTCCAACTCGCCCCGGATCAAAAAGTTCTCTCGGTTCTTACAACTGGAGGTGGTTCTCATTTTAGCGGTCCCCTATATTTATTATATATAATAAACGAAAATAATTTGGGACACGTGTCGCGTTGTGGTGCAACCTCAATTGATTTTGGGCGGGAAAATAAATGGGTCAAAAATTTTGTTTATGGGTTAACACGGGATCCGGATCTTGACCCGGGGTATATAAACCTCTAAAATACCTAATCCTAATTTCATTACATCAGAACTCCTCCTTCTCTATCGTCACACTCGAAACCCTAGCGGCGCATATGCATCATCTTCAACAAATCCACAAATCTTCTTCAGCAAATCCCTAATCCCTTCACTCCATATTCATCTTCCTTTTCTCTCCAAACAAAAGTCTAAGTGGATCGTGATACTCTCTTTTTTTCATTACAAACCCTAATGCCGTTGTGGTTCAAGGCAATGGCGATGGGTCGATTCTTCATCTTTCGTTCATCATTTTCGATTTCTTCATCTGGATTGATGAATTTATTTTCGATTGTGATCTATCCTTCACCAAGGCTATCGATTTGAAGATTAATCGTCCTACACTGGAAATGCAATCGAGGCGATCGATTATAACATTACTGGTATGAACCATTTTTTTATAATAATTATTTGTGATTGATTTGTTTTTGTTTGATCCAATAAAGTATAAGTTTATTTTTATTTGGTTTTAGGATTTTATCATGCACCCCTGTGTCTCCTTTTTGATATTTGTTATTAACTTCAAGAAGATGATTAAATGCGATATATATAAATTGAAATGGTTGTAGATGCGGCTTGGCTTACGTTTGTGGTCATATGTAAGATAAGAGGCCTCCATGGAAGGGTAAGTGTTGCAGTTATGTTCTTCTTGTGCATGATTTGAGCATTTTGAGAAAAAAAAGGTTTCTTGAGATAAGGAAGACATGGTATAAGAGGGTGTTTGTCGTTTTGATATTCATCAAGTTATAACTATAGTGATCTTTAAACAGTCTTTTGCCAGCTACTTTTATTCTCTGTTAATTTATACACTGACCAGTCTTAGCATTTTGTGGGTTGCTTTAGTTTAAATAAAATATATTTAATAATATAGATTTTGGTCTACTTTTGGTGTTGCTTGATAACCATGGTTTCTGGTCTTCAATGTGTTGATAACTATGGGAGTCCCTATTTTAACAAATGTTTGCTTGATTGTTTGTTGGTGGACGTTACCACTTACATATTCTTGAAACGACCCATGGGATATGTCATTGTCTTTTGGATTTAGTTATACTTGACAGAATGTAACTGGTTTTATGTTTGCTGCTTTAAGTGAGTATGATAGTTTTGTTTATTTGGAAATCGTATGGTATTAGTGTAATCATTTTTTTTTTGCTATTTTTTCAAGTGTTGTAATACAAAGTTTTACGTGTGCTGCTTATAATTAATGTTCTCTTTTCCCGTATGCTAGATGAGAACTGGTGAGCCAGTTGATGGCTGTACAATATTTTGGCGTTCATCAAGGTATTCTTATTATTTTCTGTATATACTTTTATCAGTGAGACCGTTAACGTTGCTGATGTAGAATATTACCATTTTATGAACTTAGTGCTTCAGGATACATGATTTAAACAGTCTTTTAGACCACACTTTCATATGTTTGAATTTATGTATGAGTAAATATTTTAAGTAATAAAGCAACAATATTGAAGAACGGAAAGAGATAAAATCCAAAGAGGTGAAATAGGAGAAGCGGGAAAAAGAATTTTGGGTTCACAGAATTGTGACACATGGCACAACCAATTAGTTATTTATTAGGTGTGTATATGTATGTGTGTGTGTGTGTGAGTGCACGCGTGCGTGCGTGTGTGTGTTTAGAGTTAATTACATAGTTAGTCCCTGACTCCCTGTGGTTTGCATAAAGTAACATAATTAGGTACTAACAGTTTAAAATCACATTCTAGGATGACATCTTTTTTGTTCTTTTTTTTGTTATATGTAAAGTGGGTTGCTGCCTAGGATTACATTATTGGGTCACTTTCATATGTAGGTCAAAAGACTATGAAATTAACCTGATTAAAACTATTTGGTCAAAAGACAACATATGTAGGTTTTGTATGTATCTTTACATAGACATGAAGGTGGAAAATTTTATCCTGGTACTGGTGCAGTCCATGAGGTATGTTTTTGTGTGCTTTTTCCAACGATATAATTTTACTTGAATATTTTCATGTTATCTAATAACAGTGAGTGTTACGTTTTTTTGCAGTTTGGTTCCATGGGTGGAGAAGGGTACTATGTAAACGTTCCATGGAGTCGGGGCGGAGTCGGAGATAACGATTATATTTTTGCATTTGAGCATATCGTGCTTCCAATAGGTTATTTCTATTTATATATCTTAATATATTATTGCTTTTAGGATGTGTATTCATGTACTCACTTTTGGAATTCACTTGATTGTAGCTTGTGAGTTTGCTCCTGATTTTACAATCATTTCAGCTGGATTTGATGCTGTAAGGGGTGATCCACTTGGATGCTGTGATGTAAGCTTAATTTTTTTTTGTTCCTGTAAGGTTATACTTTTCTTATTGGATAGTGAAGAAACACTGGTTTAATCGAAAGGTTTAACTGAACATCTTCTTGAATATGGTCATAACTTGTAGGACCATCTTCACGAATATGGTATTAATCCACATGACCACCTTCCTTGACATGAAATCGACCTGTAAGACCATTTTCTTGAACATTATCTTCACCCTAGAATCAGTTTTTTTATTAAAAAATATATTATTTGATTGTTTTTCTTCTGCTTGCTGGATAGTAGTGTCTGTGGATAGTTTTAACCGATCATCTATTGGAGAAACCGATGTTCATCCATTGCTGACCTCTCTAATGCAATCTGTTCAGGCAACGAACAACCATAAACGATTTTCCCATTCTGAGTTTCCATTATGGTGATCTCGGTTTTAGAGTCCACTTCTCCATTCACCGTGTCACTACCAATCTCAGCCACCACCGTCGAAGAGTTTTATAGGTAATTCTTTTTTTTTTCTTTTTTTTCTTTACATATGTTTCATTAATGTTTGATGGGAAGTAATAAATGTGCTATCCTGAAGTCTTAATTTCAAGATTAGTCTGCATGTGTGTATCAGTGTACCAGGCAGGTAGGTCGAGGGTATTGGGGAAGAGGGGGGATCGATCCAGAGCCAGGAAGGTGTAAGAGAACCGATTGTAAAAAATAGAGGTGCTAAAGCATGGGTGTTTAAACAAGTTGATTGGAAAGAATTTTGCTTTTAAAAAATAGAGACGCTAAAGCATGGGTGTTTAAACAAGTAACGTCAAGGATCCGGAGAAAGTTAGCAAGAAAGAGATTAAGCTTCGTTCGTATATCTAAGAATTGAAAATTATTTTTTATGTTTTTCACGTCTTAAACATTTTGTATGGGTTTACGAAACATTTTTATACTGAGATCTCATTAACAGTTAAAAGGTTATTAGCTTAACACGAAAACCATTAATACACATGGAGAGAAAGTTAGGATACTGATGAAACGGAACAAATAAATTATTGTGGGAAGGGAAAGAAGATACTAATGAGTTTGAAAATGTTGTTTAAGTATTTTTTATTATTGAAAACTAAATTTTCCTAACCCGGGATGTTCCCGGGTGATAACCTAGTATATATATATAGGGAGAGGATCATGAGAAAACTAGATATAAATGAGAAAACTAGAAAACTAACTAAAAAGGAGGGGGGAGACTTTTAATGAAGGAGGGGAGGACTTTTAATGAAGGAGGGGTAAAATTGGAAAAAAAATATATAACTTTTCAAACATTTCCCATTTCTCCATACGTTATCATTTTAAAACAAAAAATGGCACCATAAGATCACAAATTTTTGTATCTTTCATTCAAGTATATTCGAGCATATTTTTTATGACATAAAAAAAGATTTATGGTGTCATATTGTTTTCAATACTATTATTATAGTAGTGCACATGTGCAATATAACATGTACTACAATTGCATTACATGCTTAAAATTAGTTTTTTAAGTCTAGTTTAGCTTTTAGGGTTAGTTTTTTTGGAGGTTTGGGATTAGGATTAGGTTTTTGGGTGTGGGGGGGAGGGGGGGTTTAGGTTTTTGGGGGGTGGGGGTGGGGGGTTTAGGGTTTTTTCGGGTTTATGTTTAGGGTTTAGTTTTAGGTTTTTGGGGGTGGGGGGGGGGGGGTTAGGCTTTTTGTGGGAGGGTGAATTTAGGTTTTTGTGGGGTGGGGGGGGGGGGGTTTAGGTTTTTGGGGGGTGTCGGTGGGGGGTGGGTTAAGTGGTTTAAGCTTTATGTATTAGTGCACAAGTGCAGTACAACAAAAAAAAAAAAAAAAATTTTGAAAATTTTTTTCTAGGCATAAAAACTAGCGAATTTTTTATTAAAAATTGTAAAAAAAAAAAAAAAATTGGTATGTTTTTAGGTTTTTTTAAGCTTTTTTGGTTTTCTCATTTAAACTAGTTTTCTCATGATCCATCCCCTATATATATATATATACGCATTTTAGCGTTCATCAATCTTGTATGAGCAATTTTTATATGTGTAAGATAAATTTAAATACGTGTTACATTAATTTCAACAAACTTTCCATAGAGACGAGGAATGACGAATGTTTGTTTCGATATATGTTGGATAAATTTTTATATATTTAGGACTAAATGTTTCTTACTAATTAGTTAGAGAAACTATTTAACGTTTGACCCTTATGCCCTCTATTTAATTTTCTGTTTTCAATATTAAAATAAAATTAATGGTCCAAATTTGTTCTCTCTCCTTACATTAAGTATTTTTCAATAGATCATTCTTGCGGTTTTTTCATCTGTTCTTACGGTTCTCACAATATTTAGCGTTCTCATTTAAACATATGTATAGGGAGGGTGTGAGAACGCTAAATTTACGGTTTTTTCATTTGTTCTCTCTCCTTACATTAAGTATCTTGAGAACGCTAAATATTGCGAGAACTGTGAGAACGAATGAAAAAACCACGAGAACTTGGTTAAAAACCATTCAAATTAAAAAAAATTACACTTACCATTATAATTCGAATACAAAGTTAAAAATTTATATTACACGTTTAAATTTACGTGAATTCGTAAATAAAGAAAATTTACACATATCTAAGTGTGCCATTTACACATGTGTAAATTTGTTAAATTTACACATGTGTAAAAAATCTGATAAGAGTGATTTTGAGAAAATAAATGAATTATTTGATGTTGTAAATTCTTTTTTTGATGTTGTATCTTAATTACAATAAGGTTTTTATTAAAAAATTGGTTTTTTTCGTTCGTTCTCTCGTAATATTTAGCGTTCTCAAGATAACTCTCACATATATATATATGTGAGGTGTGATTTGAAAGAAGTTTTAATAGTGTTCACTTACTAAGGGGCTGTTTGGTAGCCTCTGAATGGTCATTAGGAGGCTACCTCTTAATGAAACCATTAAGAATTTTACCAATGAGAAGATAGAAGAATGTGAGTGATGATTTACCATTCACAGGTTACCTTTTAACCATTCAGACTTGAGGTTACATCTTATTCGTTTAAACCATTAAGATGTAGCATCTGAATGGTCATTAAGAGGCTACCAAACAGCCCCTAAGGTAATTAAGCCTAAGTACTTCTTTAACTTTCATTTATGTATTATTTTTTTATTTTTAATTATAGATTGCTTATGAGTTAAATTTAGCTTTTGGTTATATGTTGTTAGTGCTATTTTTAGGATACATTTTTTTCTACCTTAAAGCATATAGTTTGTTTATTTTAAAATGAAAAAAATACATCATTTGTTCTTATGGTTTTAATATAAAAAATTCCATGAATTATTTAGAAGTTGCAAATGTCAATATGCCATATTCAACAGGTGATGGTTATCTCATTTTACCTCGATCAAACAACAAGTTCTCAGGCTTGATATCTTGGGATTTTATTTGTAAAAAGAAGTAAAAAAAAAGGTTTCTTTTTAAACTAAGATATTTTGTATAAACTTAAAGCTTATAAATAATAAACTTTAGTTATAAGTATTATATTTTATAAGTTACAATAATAACAAAAAAGACTCTCTATGATTAAATATAATTAATTACAAAAAAGACCCTCTAGTTATTAAAGTGCATTTTAGTAACACTTTACAAAATATTTAACAAGGTTTGCTCTTAGTACTTAAATTGTGACAGATTAAAATGTTAATACCTGATTTTGTAATAAAAAACTATTAGTACCTGATATTGAAACTTGGCAGAAACCACAAAGACGAATAGTGTAATATTTCTTTTAAAATGTGTATAACTAGATGGTTTTATCATTTAGAAATATGTATTTGTAAGTATATTTTGATAAAAAAATCAAATATCCATTAAATACCAATGAAACTAATAATAATAAAGGGTCCTAATATTAACACATGGGAAAACTTATTTACACATGGTGTATACGGGCCGTATACTGTTATACGGCCCGTATAGAATAAAAACAACTTGACAAAGTCTGTGCCAGCAGACTTTGTCAGTTGTTTTTATTCTATACGGGCGTATAACAGTATACGGCTCGTATACACCATGTGTAAATAAGTTTGCCTGGTCGTATACAATGTATACGAACGTGTATACGGGGCCGTATACTAATATACGGCCCGTATGGAACGAAATTTTGATTTTTCAAATATTTTAGAGTGGTGAGGTGCTCAAAACTTTCTAAAAGTAGAAAAAAATAAAACATTAACAAGTAACAAAGATTGAAGAACAAGAAAACATGTCGTATGACTGTAATAAAACGGAAGCTATCAACGCGGGATTACGGGCATGGTGTTATTCTTTATTTAATATTTATAGAATAAAAGGAAGGGTGAGGCATTTGATGAGAGTTGTAAGGAGTCTGAATAAAACGGAAGCTATCAACGCAGGATTACGGACATGTGTTTAATTCCCAACATATTTGTTTCATCACGTACATTTCGTAAGAAACTTTTCGTGCACTGAACCTTCACCTCCAATCATTTCCTGGTCAAATCACACACTATAAAAGTTTAAACTTATCGTGTGTTGTAGTTTGGAAAGATGACCGAATAGAGATCTGAATAACAAACTGTGGAGAACTTGTTTGCGTTATCCACCAACAATCCGTTCATTATCTGTTGTTGTCTAAAACAATATCAATTAATGTTCAGTTGTGTATACAAATTCATCACCGGTTTCTACAGCACAAGCACATACACAGGGAGAATGTTCTCGAAATTGAAGGAAAAGAAAAAATGGTTGTTGATGTTTTTTCTCTATCAGGATTTTGTTGAGTCGTCGGGAAAACTTTTCCTCAGGGGAGGGTGAGTAGTATGAGTCTGAGTCCATTGTGGTTCGTGAATGTTGGAAGAACCCGACACGTCTTCTGCTGCCTCTTCGGTTGGTAAAAGACATAGGATGGCTTTTAATACAGGCTCTTTGTCAGTTGTGGTTGATTTATAGGAGGAGGTTATGAAACGAATATATGTTTATGCGAACATCCTTATTTTGTCACGTAGATGCGTTTAATTCCCAACATCCTTATTGTATCAGACTCTCTCCCCTCATGATGCAATTTTCACAGTGGTACCAATGTCCTGCTACTACAATCCTTCCAACGATCCTTGTATTGAAAGACAAGAATACAACGTTCATGTATCACAAGGAATGACCGATCTAAGGCAGAGAACCTGATTTAGATACACAAATTCATCATCGGTTTCTACAGCACAAGCACATACGCAATGAAGTATTAAAAGATGTTAGTTTCTTGACAGTATGGTTTCTCGACAAATGAAGTATTATCTGTCCTTGCTGCCTCTTCGGTTGATAAAAGACATAGGATGATTTCTCTATTACAGCACTCTTCTGAAAGACAAGAATACAACGTTCATGTATCACAAGGAATGACCGAGTTTGGAAACCGGACGGAATCCACGAAGAAACTGTTGGAATTTGTGGATTTCGGTTGGTTCAGAAACTTAACAAGAGAAGCAACTAAAAAAAGGAAAGAAAGAAATTTTTTTACCATTTTTTACCATATGTATACGGGCCGTATACCGTTTATGAGTAAAATAATGAAGCGTTGGGATTCAAGGGTTTATGAGTAAAATAATGAAGCGTTGGGATTCAAGGGTTTATGAGTAAAATAATGAAGCGTTGGGATTCAAGGGTTACAAATCTACATCATGCTTACGGTTACAAATGAAGCGTTGGGATTCAAGGGTTTATGAGTAAAATAATTGTGGATTTCGGTTGGGTCAGATCTCGCAAGTTGTCATTTTCAAGTTTGTACATTTTGTGAAAATACCAACGTTGTCATTTTCAAGTGTGAGATTAGCCAAATGAGGATGAAAGATACTCAAACCATCTGATCCCGTTGTTGCAAACTCCTTTAATGTGAGATTCTTCAAGTTTGCACATTTTGAGAAAATACCAATGTGTTTGTCAGCTTCGTCAATACACAACTTAACAAGATAAGCAACTAAAAAGTTAACATTCTGATTCAGATTCAGAAAGCAGATGTTTAGTAGTGTTTGAGACAATTGATTTCTCTTGCGGTTACCAGGCCTATCATCTCCGTCTACGTTTGGTTTCCTCAACTACAGTAACAGTATACGGTAACAAACTGAACCACAACCTATTACAGCACTGTATGAACCTGCGTTTTGAAAATAGGCTTTGTTCTTCGTTTATTGGATCGTTCTAATAGATTAAAGAGGTTTTTACCATTTTTTACCATATGTATACGAGTCGTATACGGTTTATACGGCCGTATACCATTGGTAAAAAATATTTTTACCGATCATATACAATGTATACGATGGTTGTATACGGGCCGTATATTATTATACGGCTCGTATACTATGGGTAAAAAATGGTAAAAAAAGGGTTATTCTCTTTAATCTATTAGAACGATCCTTGTCGTGATGATTCGAAACATTCACGAACCACAATGGACTCAGACTCATACTACTAGCAGTAGAACCCGACACGTCTTCTGTGATGATTCGAAACATTCCGAATAACTAGCAGAAAAACCCGTACCGGTGATTGTTTATCCATACTATTCTTCATAGCCATATTCCCACTCACAATTTGTTGATACATATCGTCCGTTCAACTTGAGTATTTTTCTAACTTTATGCTTGCATCCACCACAGTGAATATTAACTTTGTGTGAAAGAGTTTGGAAACCGGACGAAATCTATGAAGAAACTGTTGGAATTTGTGGATTTCGGTTGGTTCAGAAACTTAACAAGAGAAGCAACTAAAAAAATACAATTGATTTCTCTTCCGGTTACCAGGCCTATCATCTCCGTCTACGTTTGGTTTCCTCAACGAAGAACCATCAACCATTATCAACCCTTTTTTCCTTTGGTTTCTGGTTGATTTTTGAGGGTGAGGGTTTTGAATTGATTCCTGCGCTCAAGTTTCAACTACTGGAGTGAAAATTGGTAAAAAATGGTTTATTCTCTTTAATCTATTAGAACGATCCTTGTAACCATCAACCGTTCAAGTTGATATAGGAGAGTACTGAACAACCGAGATAACAGCTCCGGTATTTTTCACCAACCCATCTTTGGTAGTGTTTGTTTGAGAACCTGATTCAGATACACAACGGTCTCTTTGCTTCGTCCACTAGAACTATTTGTGTATGCATTCTTTTGGTAGTTAACAACGCTAATTAGAAAAAAATCTGAAAAAATTAATCATATCGATTGCAATAACAGGATGGATGTGACACACATAGATAGATAAAATGTCACAGTTGTCAAGACTGTTTGTCGGGTTTCCAATGCTCACATAGGGTGATAAACAACGCTGATACACGTAACATCTAGTTATATTCAGATTTAAACAATGCCCGCCTCAATCTTCAATACTTCAGTAAAATACCACTAGTAGAAGAACCCGACACGTCTTCATGTAACAGAGAATGTTTTAGAAATTGAAGGAAAATGAAAAGATTTGTTGAAATCGAATTTGACAACTATGACAGCTTATTAAAAGTATCGTGTGTTGTAGTTTGGAAAGATGACCGAACAGAGATCTGAATAACAAATTGTGGAGAACTTGTTTGTGGCAGGTTCTTCTGCTAGTTACTCGGAATCGATAAATAACCAACACGAAGATCTCTGCGATCGCTAAGGTTTTCATCAACGGACTGATCGGTAACGTTACTCTACCTGTGCTCCGATTTAAGCGGCATGTTCTGATCAACGTTTATCGACATTGTTAAAGGTGATGAAGAGTTTAGAAACCCTAGAATGATTGTGTTTTTATGGGAATAAAACGTGATACTTGAAAAAACGCCAATGTATACGGCCCGTATATAGTTATACGGCTCGTATACATGTGCTAACATCAAAAACCCACAAAAATAAATCAATTGAGCCGTATACGTTTTACAAATCGTATACACATGTATACGACTCGTATAACTGTATACGGGCCGTATATAATAAAACAAAAAAAAAACATTCTCTGCGCATTTTCCTATTCAAAAACATTCTATACGAGCCGTATAATTGTATACGGCCCGTATACAATAGGGGATGTGAAAATAAGATATAGGGTATGTGAGAATAAGGCACCCCATAATAAAAAAGACATTAGTATATATATATATATATATATATTCTAAATAATTCATGGAATTTTTGATATTAAAACCATAAGAACAAATGATGTATTTTTTTCATTTTAAAATAAACAAACTATATGCTTTAAGGTAGAAAAAAATGTATCCTAAAAATAGCCCTAACAACATATAACCAAAAGCTAAATTTAACTCATAAGCAATCTATAATTAAAAATAAAAAAATAATATAAAATCTTGACACATCAAAATTTATTCTAAATAATTAAAATCTTCTGACAAAACTAAACACAATAAAATAAACAAAAAGCGCTCTCTCTCTCTATATATATATATATGAGAGAGAGCGCTTTTTGTTTATTTTATTGTGTTTAGTTTTGTCAGAAGATTTTAATTATTTAGAATAAATTTTGATGTGTCAAGATTTTATATTATTTTTTTATTTTTAATTATAGATGAGAGAGATCGCTTTTTGTTTATTTTATTGTGTTTAGTTTTGTCAGAAGATTTTAATTATTTAGAATAAATTTTGATGTGTCAAGATTTTATATTATTTTTTTATTTTTAATTATAGATTGCTTATGAGTTAAATTTAGCTTTTGGTTATATGTTGTTAGGGCTATTTTTAGGATACATTTTTTTCTACCTTAAAGCATATATATATATATGAGAGAGAGCGCTTTTTGTTTATTTTATTGTGTTTAGTTTTGTCAGAAGATTTTAATTATTTAGAATAAATTTTGATGTGTCAAGATTTTATATTATTTTTTTTATTTTTAATTATAGATTGCTTATGAGTTAAATTTAGCTTTTGGTTATATGTTGTTAGGGCTATTTTTAGGATACATTTTTTTCTACCTTAAAGCATATAGTTTGTTTATTTTAAAATGAAAAAAATACATCATTTGTTCTTATGGTTTTAATATCAAAAATTCCATGAATTATTTAGAAGTTGCAAATGTCAATATGCCATATTCAACAGGTGATGGTTATCTCATTTTACCTCGATCAAAAAACAAGTTCTCAGGCTTGATATCTTGGGATTTTATTTGTAAAAAGAAGTAAAAAAAAAGGTTTCTTTTTAAACTAAGATATTTTGTATAAACTTAAAGCTTATAAATAATAAACTTTAGTTATAAGTATTATATTTTATAAGCTACAATAATAACAAAAAAGACCCTCTATGATTAAATATAATTAATTACAAAAAAGACCCTCTAGTTATTAAAGTGCATTTTAGTAACACTTTACAAAATATTTAACAAGGTTTGCTCTTAGTACTTAAATTGTGACAGATTAAAATGTTAATACCTGATTTTGTAATAAAAAACTATTAGTACCTGATATATATATATATATATATATATATGAGTGAGAGCTTTTTGTTTATTTTATTGTGTTTAGTTTTGTCAGAAGATTTTAATTATTTAGAATAAATTTTGATGTGTCAAGATTTTATATTACGGTTTTTTTAGTTGCGGCGATGTAATATGTTTTTCTTACGCTTTGATGCATATCGCAACAAACCGAACACCTAAAGATTTTTTAGTCATATTACCACTTTAGTTTTTGTGTTCATTCTTTCGCTTGTTATAGCGTGTGTCAATATTTTAACGAATAAAACAGATACCGATCTAATTCTCATTTCGTCCTCACAACAGCACGCTGGTTGAATTCCACTGCTTATTGTTAATTTACTTACAGTTTTCTGTAAACAAAACCTTGAAAGCATTACTAAAAATAAGCATACCTCAAACGGAAGCTACCCATGTACACTTAAGAACTTTCTAATAGATTTATGGTTTCTTGTCTTTCAAAATTTCTTTCGCTTGGCTTTAACTATGCCCAATAAGGGCGTTCTTCACCATTCTTAGGAAATGAATGTTTAGGTGATCAAAGGAAAAGAGTGATGCTATGGAGAAGGTAGTTCTCGGGAAAGAACGACCAAGAACAAGTGGTGCGAATGAAGGAGATAGGAGAAAGAACGCGTCTGCTAATTTTAGAAGAAAGACAGTTTGCGAGTGGCGCAAGAGGATGGCACATCGTCTTGTTTGTAACAACTTTTATATTGTGCATGCTCTTATGCAATGAGAGACATAATAGCTGTGTTTAACTATACACATAAATCCTAAACCAAGTATTTTAGGTATATATATCATGATTATCATCTTCTTGAGTGAGTTGTAGTGGTTTCGTTCGGTGATGGATAAGCCACATTTTGTCTGACTTATGAACAACCGGAAACATCCCAGTCGACTTATAGATTAAGTTCTTAACATCAACGTTAGATGTGGGTCCTATATGACATAAACATAACAATATAATATAAATATATATTTTGAAAACTAATAGTAATGGTATAATCAAACAAAGGGTAATATTGGAACTATATAAAGGTTCCAACACAACTCAATATCTATCTTTTTCAAGGAGCCTTTTGGTATTTTACTACAAAGAGAGTATAAGACAGTACTCATGTTTATGTAGCAAACAACAAACATAATTTTGATTTGAGTGCCCATATACCCTCTTTAAAAAGCTTGCTTGAGATTGATGCTACAAAGCAAGAACAAACACTTGAAGAAAGAATTCAAGAATGGTGTCAAGGGAGCACAAGAAAGCTGCACTGCATGAGAAGCTGCAACTTCTTCGATCTGTTACAAACTCTCATGCAGTAATTCCCATTTATTCTTTCTTTTCTTTTTTTTGTCTCTTAAACCTTCTTTATGATAGCCAAACGGGGTCGATTTTTGTCCATGTGGTTCGATCAAATTTTAGTTTTAATCTTGAGACACTTGTGGTTTCATCAGAAAGATTTGTCCTTTACATATATACATATGTGATATGTGTGTGTTAGATCATTTGAGCTAGATATTTCTGGGTTCCCAAAACGTTATAGTTTTACGCTTTTCACTTTCGTTACGTCCTCTGATCAATCTTAAAATCATGACTCACCATCTTTTTGAAGTGATCCAACTACTAACCTATACTTGAATTCTTTTGATCTTTTTATATTTTTCTACTCATGAATGATTTGCTGAAACACTTGTTGTAGAAGGAAGACACATCGATCATAAGTGATGCATCGAAGTACATAGAAGAGCTTAAACGGAAAATAGATATGCTGAATCAAGAAATAGCTCAAAGCTCAAGCTACCAAAACTCATGGCCTATGGTACATAGGTTTATTGGCAAAAGAAATATCCTTAGGTTGGTTGGAGAAGCTTTCATCATATCTATTCAGTTTTTGGAACTTATTTTGATTCCAGATGATCAAATGATCCGATAGTTGAACTAGTGGATGTGGATAGTGTTTATGCACATCCGCTGGTAGTTCGTGATGAGTTGGCAAACATATATTGGCATTTTATGTATGATCAGATGATATAGTTGAACTAGTGGATGTGAATAGTGTTTATGTTGAAAGGCTTATACATGTTTGCTAACTCATCACGAACTAGTAGCGGATGCTCACAGCCGCTACTTCACCTAGAATTGAAACAAGTTCCAAAAGTTGATTAGAAACTATGAAATTAGCTTCTCTAAACCACCTATAGATAAAAAACTGTATCGATTGTATGGTTCTTATCTAAACTGTATTCGGGTTTTACGCAGGTAACAGTGGAAGCCTTAGAAAAGGGCATACAAGTAAACGTGTATTCAGAAAGAAGCTGCCAAGGTCTACTAGTTTTTGTTTTGAAAGCGTTCGAAGATTTGAGCCTTAATGTGTTGGAAGCTAGAGTTTCATGTACAGCCTGTTTTCAACTTGAAGCACTTGGAGTTGAGGTAATTACCTATATGATCGAGAATCAAGCGTACTGCGTCTTATTGATTTGTATAAATCGAAGAAGAAAATGAACATGGTTTTTCCGTGGTTCAACAATATGCTTATAAAACTTCATAAAGTGGCTTTCAAATTCTTATAAACTATAATATGATACTGTAGTTTTAATTAAAGAAAACGATAAAAATAAATAACTACCGTTAGAGCCAGTCCAACGCGAGGACATGGAGCGCATTCGTGAGCCATGTGAAGGGTGTGAAATATAGTCTATGTGGAGGAGAGAGGTAGGAGAGAGAGAGAGGGACATTGGTCAGGATTCGTGGAAAATGGGACGGTTAGGAAGTGCAGCTCTAACGCGGAGGATAGAAGAGGGTGCACTGACCTCCGTTGGAGATGCTCTTAGGGCTCTTAGAGCATCACCAACACAAGCTCACGCACACCCAATGTTCACCTCCACGCTGGCGATATATATCCAAAAGATTCCCCATTGGCGAATACTCTTCCTCGATCCGCCTAGATAAACACCCTTCCTCTCTCCTTGATCCTACCTTTCTCTTCCGCGTCGCCGCCCAATCAGTGGCGGATCTTGCCCGTTGAATGTGCCAAGGCCAAAAGACACGGGCACTAAAAAAAGCCCGGGCAAGCCCGGGCCAAAAATAGTATATATAAAAAATTTCGATCGAAATGCGGAAAATTAACACTACGGCCGAAAAACTTGCCCGGGCCGTGGCCCTGCCACGGCTCTATTAAGAACCGCCCCTGCGCCCAATGGATTTAAACTCAAAACTTCTAATATATCCTAGAAATGTGTGAACTGTCTAGACAAACTCAAACCCACGATTTGAACGCACTACAAGAATTGCCGCGTTTTCTTGTAGTGACGCATGCAAAGTTTCTCAGTTTCTCTACTCATGCATGATATTAAACTTTAATATGTAACTACAAGACCTTTCGCAAATAAAAATATCAGCTCCACTGAACCCAGGTGTTACCGGCCAATGGGCTTTGCCCGTACAGTTTTGGCTACATTTAGAGTCTATTTTCCAGCTTTAGGTTATAAAATAACTCATAAGTGAACAAGCAAAAATCAACATCTTGGCCATTATTCTTCTTAAGTTTAAACCTTACGCGTATCGCGCTTCAAATTACTCTTAATACATCAATACGCGGACCTCAAATCTCATCTCCATATATCTCTTTAGAAAACTTAAAGATTGTTGATTTAGTTTAACTTGTTTTTTTACAGTTTTTTTACAGTTTTTTTTTCCTATCCCTTTAGCATTAAACTGAACACGAATCGTTCTTGCAGAGTGAAGAAAATGGAGAAGCCATCGACACTCATACTGTGAAACAAGCAGTCTTGCAAGCAATTGAAGACTGGATGGAAAGCAATGATCAAGATTACTAACTATCAATTTTCACCAATTTCTTTAATCTTCTTCTTCTTCTTCTGTATTGCCTATGCTTTATCTGTTAGTCATGATTTCAAATGGAGGAAAAGCCTTCAAGAATCATAAAATGCAACAAAGTATTCTGGGATAAGATTAGCAGTAAGTATCATTTAACCCTCAAAATCTTTTCTTCGAATATAACTTGCAAAAATCGCCACAGAAAAGGTGGCAAAAACTTAATTCAGTTGCTAATTTGCAATTTAGTTGCAAAATATTTCCCACGGTTGAAGGGTGGCCGCGAAATGGTCTGAAAAAAAGATACATGTGCCTAAATAAGTCATCGTTCGATTTGTGCAAAAAATGATGCTTAATCCTACAGAAATTTGGTGCTATTTGAAAGTACATCTCAAGGAGTCTAAATTCATGATCATATAGATACGTGTTGAATGATAAACTTTAGTATAATGCAAGCTAGAAAACCATATATCTACAGAAAAATCCATATGTTTTAATTTAAGTTTATTGCAGCCGCTTTGTAAGATCGCGCTGGAAGATTTTTCTTAGATTACTAGAACTTCTAGAGCGATTGATTCTCACAAAATCTAGAATAAGTAATTATCATATATACATTAAAAAACATACCAACACTTGTTTAGCCCTCGGATAAGGGAGATGATTTGACTTTTCGTGTGCGTCCTCACAAAAAGCTCGGTCAGTGTAGGTTCGCAAGTAATCACAAAAAGGTTTATTTGTTCATGAGTAAAGAAGAGCATATGTTTGAAAAACTTAAAACATTTACCAACAAATAATTGATTTGGCATCCTTTGTTACAGAAGAATTTCAATCTGTTCTTGGTTTTTTATAATAGCTTATTAGTAGACATTAATATGTTACTTTAGGTTAAACAAAACCACAACGGGTTACAAGTCAGTTTTTGCCTACTTATCATTCTGTGTGAATATGTACACCATTGGGTTGTTTAAGGCACAACTCCACATTGGGCTACAACAAGTCATTTTTAGGATACTATACATGTGTATGACTAACTTACATATTTGGGTCTTAGTGGTTCTTGACATGTGTTGATGGGTTAGTTAAGGTTACACCAATTAACATAATGAAATTATGATATGTCATTAATTAGATCCAATTTGTACGTCTTACACATAAATTACATTACATGTTATGATTTCAAATATTATGAATAAATCACACTAAATATTACATTTTCAAATATTATAAACTATAATTATCGCTGGTACACCGGCATACCAACCCATACATTATCATGTTAGCGTACACAAATAACACAAAGTACATTTATCTTCGTTTTCCAAGGTGATCTACCACGCATCAACGAAGACACCACACACACACACAAAGATTTCAATACCACTATTGGCATATTTTAATTCCATGAATGTTTAACAACCAGTCGGGATTTTCAACAGCGATGGTATTAGCGTCAAGTTGCATAGTTAACACCATGCTTACCATGAGGAAGCGTCTTAAGATCCCATGAATGACCAACCTAGAAAGCCCATATCACGTCTTCAGTAGATCTCGCCTGGGAGACCAAGAGTCGTCGAAATCTGGTAAGAATAAGGGAAGAAATATAGGTCTGGGGTATTAGAATGACCTGAGAATGCGCATGTCTTAATCATGTAACATGGTTTATTAGGATATGGAGCGCCATGGTGATATTAAGACTTAGGTGTAGTATCTAGCAAGAGTGTACTATCATGGGTAGTATCTAGAGATGGTGTATTAGGCTCAATCATGAAAGGTGGAACTATATACAACCATTACATACAAGGGTCATCTATCGATTGTGAATTGGGCGTCTCTATTGTCTTGTCCTTACTAGTACCAATGCCTAATATAGGAGCGAGAGTAACGAACAAAGACATAACAAATGGCTTGAGATTCAAGTTTAGCGATACTCCGACTTTGATCATGGATATATGAGATTCAAGTTTAGTGAAACATGATGGTTTGAGCAATATCCAACAAATGACGATTCTTCCATTCAACAATGCCATTTTGTTGAATGATTTGAATTGATTGTTTGAGATCCTAAATTGTCTACTATTACACCGATATATTTATCATATGCGAGTTCATTTCACGTATCACCTATGTTTATCAATAGAAAAGATAGGATTAATAAGGGGAATGGGGTGCCCCGTGATGAAGCGTGGTTCGTGGATGACCACGCGTGGAACACCGTCACCAGTCCTTGTGACCACTATATCATAGATGTCATGACAATGATGTTGATTTCTTTTTAACGGCTATAGGATATAGGATATACAACATCCTGAAACTTTTCCCATATATGCATGGGCCTGTTGAACTACGTTTAAGGAATAATAGTGGGCTCATGAATGGGCCGTTCATTAGAAAATGCAGTTTCAGTTCCAATGTTCCATGGCATATTAGCATAATCAACTAACATCTCTTTTGAGTTTGCAATTTGCAATTTTGCATGCAGTGCCAAATTGATTAAAATTTGGGTCACAAACCCATTAATTAAACTTCTGTTGGGCTAACAAAAGCTATATTTTTTAAGAGTTTCCAGCTTTAAAATTGATGAACGAATATACAAAGTGGCTAAATAAGTGTGAAAATATTTACCCTGATTTTTTTATATATTTTTATTATTATTAAGTTGAGTTAAGTTAACGTACAAAGTGTCTTATCGTACAAAACGTACGAAAGATATGAAAAGGCAAAAAAAAAAAAAATACGGTGGCATTTTCATAATTATTTACTCATAGAGTAATTATCAAAATTACTCTACAAATGATCCTGTAGAGTAATTTTGATCTTGTAGAGTAATTTTGAAAATGTTCTTGTAAGGTAATTTTGATCTTGGAGAATAATTTTGTAGATTATCTTAATTACTCTACAAATGATCTTGTATTTTGATCTTGTAAGGTAATTTTGTAGAGTATCATAATTACTCTACAAATAATTTTGTAGAGTAATTTTGAATTGTATGTTGTTTGATAAACTTGCAGAGTAATTTTAATATACTTGTAGAGTAATTTTGATGCAGAGTAATTTTGATACACTTGTAGAGTAATTTTAATAATTACCCACAAGATTAAAATTACTCTACAAGAACATTTTACAAAATTACTCTACAGGATCATTTGTAGAGTAATTTTGATAATTACTAATAATTACAAAAATGACACCGCATTTTTTTAGAAAAACTTTAATTCGTACGTTTTGTACGTTAAAGTTATTTGTATCTGATCTTTTGTGTACGATATATTGTACAAACTTTTTTGAATAAAACTTTATTTGATACGACTGAAAGGTGTTTATTTGGTTGGTAGGTTAAATCGGAGTTAAATCCCTGCAATCACGCAAAAGCTTATGCCTTTACTTTAAGTCGATTATTCAGTGTACCTTTTTATATATGTTCCCTTTCCATAGTCAAACAATTTTTTTTTTCTTTTACATAATATCATTTTAATTATTTAATTGTTTATTAGCGGTCACTATGAAATTTAGATAAAAAGAAAGTGCTAAACTAATACACTTTATAATTAGATATTACATATTATAAAAATATATTTATTTTTTATTATCATAAAATTAAAGAGAATGTAAGCATGACAAAGGTGTATTAATAATTTAATAATTTGCATAGTTTAATTTTAATGTGCTAAGGAAAAGTTTGACTGCTCACCTCGCTTTAATGAAAACTTATAATTGTTTTTTTTTTAAATTTAAATAAGAGTAACATATTTTATTAATATAAAACACAGTAACTAAGACTAATAAGATTTTTTTTTTGTTTTTAATAAGACTGATATTTTTTATTGTTTTTTTATAATTTAATTTGATTTTTTTCTCTAATAACTGTGTTCATTATTTTTTTTCCAACATATATATATATACTATATAATTTGCAATATTCTGTTCCATTAGAAATTGTACATTAACCTTGGTAGATGTGTTGTACATCTCTTGGTTGTACTCTTTGATTTATGGTTTGTAGTTTATACCCAATGTGGGTTTAAAAACCACACCATAATGCTTGTACATTTAGCCATATTTGTTGTTTCACTTTTGATTTTTTTTTTTTACTTTTAATCACAAGGCTTTTACGATTTTTTTTTCATAAACTTGAACACTTCTTCATAAACTCTGACAAAATTCCGCATGTTGTATACCCAGAATCCGCATATTATAATTTCACATTGTACGCAGCGTACTGTTAAACCTAATTGTATTTTACACTTTCTCTCTATATATAATGACTTAGTAGCGAGCACCATAGAACATGGTCAGTTGATACAAACATGTTTTCAATTCTCTTATATCAAACATCCAATAGATTTATTTATGGGTCATGCTATTTACACACGGAGAAAATTATTTTCACACCCCAAAGCGCCGCGCTATGGCCAAAGCTGGGCGCTTTGGTGTAAAGTCAACCGACAAGGACTGACGCGGTCAGACCTTGTCTGTTGCTTTACATCAAAGCGCCCCGCTATGGCCAAAGCTGGGCGCTTTGAAGTTTTTTTTTTTTTTTTTTTTTGCTTTACGTCGATAATAGTATAAATTTTACGATTTTTCCATTATACATCATTTTTTAATATATATGGACTATACTGCAAGTTCCGGATCAAATCGGTTACGTGTGATGTCGTATTCCATTATATCGTACTTGTGCTTTCAAATCAAAATGATACGATATAATGGAATACGACATCACACGTAACCGATTTGATCCGGAACTTGCAGTATAGTCCATATATATTAAAAAATGATGTATAATGGAAAAAGCGTAAAATTTAGATTATTATCGACGCGTTTGTGAATTAAAAACATCGGTTCCAACCCGAAACCGATTCCTCCGTAACCATTTCAGAACCGGTGTATTAAAGTCTTGATTATGTTACCGTTGGAATCGATTTCTTGCCGTTGCACGCCATTTGATCTTTGAAAATAATCAAATATGGATTTAAAGAGATTTATGAACTTATTTTTACATAATAAAGTTTCAAAATCGTATTACAACAGAATAAAGTAACAAGTTTCAAAATCATTTTTTTTATTGAGTTTGAAATTAATACTTTTGTAATTTTTTTTTATTTTTTTATTTTTTATATTTGAACTATTTTGATCCTCTTACTTTTGACAGTAAGAAAGAGTAAAAAGGTATGCAAAAATACTATTTCTAGTCTTAGGAGTCTAAACATGTAGAGTAGGTCTTTGCATATGGAGTGTGGAGGTGGTTCTATAGAGTGTGGAGGTGGTTCACCAAGTCAAAAGTGTTGTCATTTCTTTTGTTGGAACCATGCCCCTTCGACAAAAAAGAGGACAAGTGATAGGACTTGCAAAATGATGGTTTTAACTTGCTTGGTGTGGTTCCCAAACAATATACACCATAATACTACAATTAATAAAAAAATACGTCATGTACATGTACGGTAGGCGGCTGATACACATAACACTACTCATAGGAGTACTTGTGCTTTCAAACCAAAATGATACGATATAATGGAATACGACATCACACGTAACCGATTTGATCCGGAACTTGCAGTATAGTCCATATATATTAAAAAATGATGTATAATGGAAAAAGCGTAAAATTTATACTATTATCGACGCGTTTGTGAATTAAAAACAATATTAAAAAATTTAAAAAAGGCCCTAAGCGCTGCGCTTTGACCTAAGAGGGGCGCTTTGCCCGAAAATTTAAAAATTTAAAAATGTAAAAAAAAAAAAAAAAAAAAAAAAAACTTCAAAGCGCCCAGCTTTGGCCATAGCGGGGCGCTTTGATGTAAAGCAACAGACAAGGTCTGACCGCGTCAGTCCTTGTCGGTTGACTTTACACCAAAGCGCCCAGCTTTGGCCATAGCGCGGCGCTTTGAGGTGTTTAAATAGACTAAGGACGTGTGCGAATAGACCAGGCCTTATTTATATATGTACTAAGAAAAATATTTGAAAATGGAATTTACTATTCCATGCAATAATTGTCTACATGTTGTTCTCTAAAGTAATTATGGATTACTCAAACTAAAAATGATTACAACTTGGGTATAAAATAAGGGTGTACCTATTGGCACACCCAATAAGCTATTTGCACACCAAAAAGACATTTTTTGTCTTATATACACACCCTATAGTGTCGAGCTGTGGCCAAAGAGCGGTGGTTTGGTCTGGTTAACCAGAAAAAAGACTGACGGGTCTGTTTACCGGACCAAAACGCCGAGCTTTGGCCGCGTTTTGGTCCTGTCAACCAGACAAAAGACTGACCGTGTGTCAGTCTTTTGTCTGGTTAACGCGGCCAAAGCTCAGCGTTTTGGTCCGGTCAACAGACCCGTCAGACACCCGTCAGTCTTTTTTCTGGGTGACCGGACCAAAACGCCGCACTTTGGACACAGCTCGACACTGCAGGGTGTGCATATAAGACAAAAACCCCTTTTTGGGTTGGCTATCTACACACTTGGTGTGTAGATAGTTTGTGCCTAAAATAATAACCTTAAACGATTTTCATGTGTGGGGTTTTTGGTGTAGTGAATGTTTAGTTTTGTAGTTGTGTCTAACAGGGTCGGCTCACACTGGGGCGATCAACACACCCGGTCTGGGCATGTTTTTTAGGGAGGCTAACCGATAATATGAGTATGTGAGTTATTGGTTTTTCTATGGAATTTGGATTATAGACTTTAACAATTTGAGGCTGAGCCGCTGAGTTGGCAGAGGCGTGAGATCACACCACCCAGCCTTAGAATGAGTAAATGCATTTTGATAATTGTGTAGTATATGTGAATTATTGTTTTTTTTTTCTATGGAATTTGGGTTATAAACTTTAATGGTTTGACTTGGGATGAGTAAATGCATTTTGATAATTGGATAGATATGTCTTTACAATCTTAAATTTGATGATTTAGTTAAGTTGAATTACGTTATGTATATAAAGTTATAAACATGTAGAGTAACTCGCTTATGCTTGTTTAACGAATACTTAGGAGAAACTTGGATGGGCATAACGGGTGAAATTCAAGCTAAGAATTTAATCGACCAAAAATGTTATTGTCTATATAGATATAGTTGCACATGGCTATGTGCTATGTAGTATATAATTGTGTCCCACTAGAATGGATTATTGTGAAAAAACATGCAAAAGAGTGTGAAAAAGGTACATATCTCTGTCATCCGCAACTAAGACTAGTGGGTATTGGGGACTGTCAAGGCACTGCGAGGCCCGGCGCCGCCCCGGAACACCGCCCCCTTGGCCCGTCCACGTCGTCTTTGTCCGCTCCCAGACGAACTCGTCGGCCCCCTCCTCCACACACATACCTATACATACATACATACACACACACACACATATATATATATATATATATAGAGGAAGGTTAACGTACATTACGGCTTAACGTACATCACGTACGACAGGTAATTACGAACGTTCATTTTAAAATCGCGCACGTTATAACTCAAAAATTCAAAATCACGCATGTTGAAACACAATAATCACGCATATTGAAAACATTAATCACGCACGTTGTCGTACGTGAAGTACGTTAAGCCGTAATGTATGATATACTTTATATATATATATATATGTATATATATATATATATATATATATATATATATATATATAGGGAGGGGCTCATGCGAGAACTCCATTTATTGCGAGAACCGCGAGAACCACTTACAAGGACCAAATATGAAATTTAATTAAAGTTGTAAAAAAAAGGACGGATGGCTAGATCTGTAATAACGCGTAAATGTGGATTGTATTTAGGGTTTATTGTAAACTATTCGAATACACACACAAACGACTCATCCGGCGGCGGCGATTTGTAACAAGTTCAGGCGATTACGATCGATAACCGGCGGCGAAACGACTCATCCGGCGGTGATTTGTAACAAGTTCAGGCGATTACGATCGATAACCGGCGGCGAAACGACTCATCCGGCGGCGATTTGTAACTAGTTCAGGCGATTACAATCGATAACCGGCGGCGATTACGGCTGTTCTAAGTTGTTGCGGAGTATTATAATCGCCGATAATACAGTATAATGAATACAGATGAAATCAGTGAATCTGATGACAAACGTGAAACCAGACAGGGTAGATCGAAGGGCATTCTGAGGAAGAAGACTACAGGTAACAAATTATACATAGATTTATTGTATTTTTTAGTTTACACATGTAAAATGTACAGTAATTTGAAATTGAAACACATATTTGTACAGTTACAACAAATTAGGGCACATTTCACCCGTATAACACATTTTTAGGTCAATTCTGAAAAATAATATGGTATTTTAATGGCGTTTTTTTTTGTTAAATACAGTATTTAGTATGTTAATATATGTAGATTGTATATTTTGTGATGATAGTTAAATAATTACAATTTTTGTGTAAAATTATTGAAACAGAGCTTAATTTTTGTACGTTGTATTGATACACATGTCATGTAGTACACAACTGTATGATTATGTTAGTTTTGATAAAGTATGCATATATGCATACAATGTGATATGTACATATAAATTATGCGAAGTAATTTGTATACATTTACAGTTGCATATACAATATGTTGTACATTTACAATTGCATATGGATTAATGGTATGCATATATGCATATATATTAATGGTATGCATTTATGCATATATATTAATGGTATTCATTTATGCATACAGGTTGTTGAATATACAGTATGTTTATATGTACAGTTGCATATAGATTAATGGTATGCATTTATGCATACAAGTTGTTTAGTATATAATATGTTTTATGTTTACAGTTGCATATATATTAATGGTATGCATTTATGCATATATATTAATGTTACGCATTTATGCATAAAGGTTTTTTGAATATACAATATGTTTACATGTACATTTGCATATAGATTAATGGTATGCATTTATGCATACAGGTTGTTGTATATATAATATGTTTACATTTACATTTGCATATAGATTAATGGTATGATTTTATGCACATACATTAATGTTATGCATTTATGCATACATGTTGATGCATATACAATATTTGTACATGTACAGTTGAATATAGATTAATGGTAAAATATGTAAACGTACATGTTATCAGTTTTTAGTATATTAACAGTTATTAATTGCATGTTTGTACAACAGGTGATGAAAGGGAACAAAGGAAAGTGACATTTAGAGCCGATGTTAAGAAAACTGATGCAAATCCAACACATATTAGAAAAAGGAAACATAATGATGATAAAGAAGATAATGAACCAATTGTGTCGATGATGAGGAAAACAAAAAAAAACAACGTTAAAAATAAAGATGTGGAGAATGTAAAAAATACAACAACAGTTGAACAACCAAGCAAAGGTACGACATACTTGTTTAATATAATGATATTAAGTGTGTATGTAACATAGGGTTCCCATGTAACATAAACGTATAATGAATATCTTATTGGTTTGAATGCAGAAAACGATGAAGGTGTTAGGTTGAACAGACGGGTAAAGAGTGTGGCAAAGAAGAAAGAAAATGCTAAAACAAAAAAAGAGAACATTTTAATGGCATTGCAGTGTAGGATATCACCACACCAGTTGAGCTATGTGGTAAAAATGTTGTCAAAAGCACAAAGGGAAACGGTGGTTAACATGGGTTTTGGAAGGATGCTGACAATTAATACAGATTCAATACCATCAAAGCTTGCGTATTTCATAATGGATAGTTTTGATGAATCAACAATGGAGATTAAAATGCAAAATGGAAGCATAAAGGTCAATGAGAATGAGGTGAGCAATCTTTTAGGATTAAAGAATGTCGGTATAGTATTGGATGACAAGGAAAAAAGGAAAGATTCTGAAGTTTTGAAAAAAAAGGAATGGGAAACATTGTACAAAGGGAAGTTGATAACACCAGCAAACATTGTAAAACGGATTGAAGAGAATAGTGATGATGTCAGCTGGAAATTCAAATACGATTTTTTGACAGTATTTATGAATACTCTTGTTGGTGTGCATATGGATGGACGGTGCATAACAGATTATTTCAACAAATTTGATGAGAGTACAGAAGTGGAGGACGTAAACTGGTGTGCATACATATGCAATAAGATAATGTGTTGCAAAGACGGTTGGAAAAAGGGAAGAAACAACAGTTCGTACAACGGGCCAATTCCAAGATTGACTGTAAGTTTGTTTTTATAATAAATGATTGTATAGTTGTGTATGTTTGTGAATGAAATAGGTTGTTTTGTATGATTATTATGTTGTTTAATGTGTGATTGCTGATGTTATATGTGGATATGACGGTATGTGGAGAATTGAATAAAGAAAGAACGAATGGTCCATTACAGTTTTGGACAAAAGATATGCTGAGTAGGAGGGAAAAATATGAGATTGTGAATGGCGGGTTTGGAAGGGCAATAGTGAGGGACAGCTTTAAACAAGATGAATACAAAAATGACGAAATGGATGTTGAAATGGAAGATACAAAGAAGGATGTGAATGAAGTTATATGTAATGAAGGAAGACCGTTTGAGGTATGTAAATATTGTGTGATGAAAAATGTATATTTTCCATATATAATATGCTAAATTGTTATATGATGCATTGTTTGATGTAATGTAGAAATACGATGATAAGAAAGGAGATGTTAAAAAGAAAGGTGAAATTGAAGCAAAGATGTCGGGGAAAAAAAAGGTATTTATGCATATAATATTTGAAATGGTATATATGCATATGCACATGATGGTATAAACAAATGTGTATATTAAGTTAATTATGCATATAAACGTATGAATATTAGTTGGTAATGGTATAAACATGGGAGTATAATAGGTATGTAATTAATATGCATATATGCATATGAGTATATGAAATGTATATGCATAAATGAATAATACGGTTAAATTAATAAAATATTTGAATGTATTGGGAATGTATATGTAGTAAATGAATATACAGATGTGTAAAAAATATGTTATTAGTATTATTATTATTTTCTTAAATATAATAAGTTGAGTGTAAAATCATATATGCATATGCGCATAATCGGTTGATTATGTGTATGTGCATATGCATATGAGGGTATAAAATGTATATGCATATATGCATAAACAAATTTATAGTATATGCATATATGCATATTGTTATGGGTGAAATTCTGAGCCCATATCCTGACTTTGTATCTTGATTTTTTATTAGTTGTATATGATCAGGATACCGGACCAGGATATTGGTAATATCCTGAGGCAGTATCCTGACTATTACTAACAATTTGCTTGTAAACGTTGGCTACAAGGGACTAACGTTCATGAAGACCAAGTCATCCTGAAGACCCGCTCAAATTGGTTAGGATAAGGACGTTGATGGTGGAAAAATAGCTCTTGTAACGGTCGACGTTAAAGATTGACATGTTTAATGGAAAGTTACGAAGATTGGTCAAAGATATTAATGTTATAACGGTTATGGAAGCTTAAATCCCGGAGTTATAGTTGGAATGCGCGTGGAAAACGAGTTGATACAGCTTGGCAACGTTCAGAAAGGAAATAATCTCAGTGTCCCGGATTTTTAGCATAATATCCCGGATTTTTAGCATATTTAGTTGTTTCCTTTTACTATATAAAGGAATGCACGGATCATAGGAACACACAACTTTCACACACATAATTTCTCGTACACTCTTGCTCTCTACCACCTGTAACCACTCACAAACACTCACACTTGTGCTCAAATCGCATTGTAACACTTAGTTGATCCGTGTCATATCCTACATTGTATCCTGTTATTCAAGCAATAAGAAGAACAAGGCAGCCGACGATTGTCAGCTCCCGAGGTTTTATGCCGGAGATCTAGATTGATCAAGGGCTTTCCTCGTACATCACGTGTCAACCTTTACATTTTTGCTCATTGTTTGATTATAGATACAGCTCGATATCCTGAGCCGTATCCTGAAACTGTTTTCATAACTAACTTGGTTAACATATTTTTCACACATAATTTTAGCACACTACCTCACTTAACTAATTTGATCACTAAATTGCTTCGGTAATTTTTGACCAAAACAATTTGGCGCCCACCATGGGGCAAGTGGTGCTATTTCTACTAAAAGCTTTTGTAAAATCGTTAATCGGTTTTCTATTTTCAAAACTTTTTGCGACATTATTTTCAATGGCCTCGAGATCAAACATGAGCTCTTCCACCGTGTCTGCTACAACCTCTGCAACAATTGGTTTGATGCTTCCACCACCTCCTCCGAGAATGCAAGCCTCTTCACAAGGAACCAAAATTCATGTGGCTCAGGATGTTATTCCCACTCAGAATATTCAGGGATCTGGTCCTGTTTTGGCCTCTAATGAAGAAATTCTAACCTTATTTGGTAGTGTACAGGAACAAATGAGGCAGCAACAGGAGACCAACCAAATGCTGATAAGAGAGATACAACTCTTGAAATCCAGCTCAAGCAGGCCCGCTGAGGATACTGTCACTCCCTTGCAACCAAGAGCTTTAAACTTCAGTTATGTAGTATATGCTGAGGATAACAGGGGGAATATTGTGCCTAGTTATTCCCGGAGTCATATTCCTGAGATACCCTCTTCGACCAGGACGTCGACTGTGAGGGATCCAGGATATGCTCCAGGATACGCCCCAGGATATAGCCAGAATCACCAAGCTGGTAACTTGTCTGTTAACACCAGTATCCCTGTTACTAATAATCTTGGATCATTGCAGGATGCAGGTGTGACATCAGTGATAACCAGAGAGCTTCAAAAGTTGAAGGATATGATATCAAGTATGCCTGGGATAGTGCAGCCTATACCGGAAGTATCCCGGGATAGTCACAACATATCCCGATTTGCTCACCCCATTTGTGATGCAGAAATCCCAAAGAGATTCCAGACTCCTAACATGAAGCTGTATGATGGGACGACGGATCCTGAGGAGCATATTGCCCAGTATAGGGAGAGGATGGAGATTAACCCTATCCCGCCAGAACTTAAGGAAGCATGCTTGTGCAAGGGCTTCGGCTCTACTCTAACAGGATCAGCATTGAAATGGCTTCTAAACGTTCCACCTTATTCAATTACATCATTTTCTCATTTAGTTAATTTGTTTAATAGTCAGTTTTCTTGTAGTAGAAGCTTTGAAAAACTAACAAGTGACCTCTACAGGATAACACAGGGGCCTCAAGAATCCCTAAGGGATTATGTGAACAAATTCAGTAGGGAATCCTTGGATATCCCACACCTTGATGTTGCTACAGCGGTCCAAGCATTCAAGATGGGACTACAAAAGGATTCCCAGTTTTATCAGGATCTTGTGATGAATCCTTGCAGGAACTTGGACGAAGCTCGAAACAGGGCCTTGAGATATATCAGGCTGGAAGATGATAAGAAAATGCAAGAGAGGATGAATGCATCCTCAACATATGAACCAACTAACAGGAAGTCAGAATCCTCATACAAACCATATCGTTCTAAGCCATATGATAGGAATGATAGCAAAAAAGTGAACGTTGTTGAAAATGAGGATCCTGAGGAGTATCCTGAACTGTCAGAATATTGTTTTTCTGTTAATATACCTGAACTAATGTATGCTATGCAGGGTTTGGGAGATAAAGCTAGGTGGCCTCGGAAGAATCAACAAAAAACTGATTGGAAGGATAAGTCCAAATGGTGTGCCTTCCATGAGGATTTCGGACATGTTACTGAGGATTGCATTGCCCTGAGGAAAGAAATAAGCTACCTACTAAGCAAAGGATATCTGAAGGATCTTCTGGGCAGAAAGAAGAATAAGGGTCAGGATATTGAGAAGGATCCTGAACGAGCAGCATCACCTCCCGCCGACGCCAAGATAATTAACTTTATCTCAGGAGGGTCCGATATCTGCGGAACTTCTTATTCTGCAGCCAAAAGACATGCAAAGGAGGCTAAGGCCGAAATAGGGAATAAGCCAACCAGGATATCGACCCTCACAACTGATAAAATGATCACGTTCGATAGTGATGACAGGGATACTATCCAGGATCCTCATCATGATGCTCTGGTAATAACTTTATATGTTGCTAATCACTTTGTACGCAGGATACTGGTGGATAATGGCAGCTCAGTCAACATCATCCAATTGGAAACCTTGAAGAGAATGAACATCCCCGAGATAGAGATTACCTCAAAGTCCACTGTGCTTGTAGGGTTTAGTGGAGAAGCAAAGAATACTGTTGGGGAGATAAAACTGCCCGTATATGTCGAAGGAGTAAACTCGATGCAACGGTTTTGTGTCATGGATTCATTATCCTGCTATAATATTATATTGGGCAGGCCATGGATTCACGATATGAAAGCTGTACCTTCCACCTATCATCAGTGTGTCAAGATCCCTACTACTTGGGGGGTAGTCAAAGTTGAAAGTGATCAACAGGAGGCGAAGGAATGTTACTCATCCTCGATGAAATCCTCAACCAAGCCTAATGCAGCCTAGCAATTAAAGATGCGGGCCCAGGATATCGTGGAGGCTTCGGAGCAGGATGTAAAGAAAATTATCCTGGATCAAGATAATCCAGATATCTCGGTGCTCGTTGGAGCCAATATCCCTCAGGATATTGAAAATCAGTTAACTAACTTTTTGAAATGCAGGATGTCAACATTCGCATGGAAGCATGAGGATATGACAGGTATTTCTAAGGATATTATAACTCACAAGCTTGGAATTGACGGGTCTTTCAAGCCTGTCCAGCAAAAGAGAAGGAAGTTTGCTCCAGAACGAAACATAATTATTCAGGAAGAAGTTGAAAGACTATTGAAGTCCAAGATGATCAGGGAAGTCAAATTTCCCAAGTGGCTAGCAAATGTGGTCGTGGTTCAAAAGAAGAATGGGAAATGGAGAGTTTGTGTAGATTACACAGACTTGAACAAAGCATGTCCTAAAGACCCATTCCCTCTGCCTCATATAGACTCAATGGTAGATACCACTGCCGGTCATGAAATGTTAACTTTCATGGATGCATCATCAGGATTCCAGCAGATCCAAATGGAACCTTCTGACCAGGAGGATACTGCTTTCATGACACCAACAGGTATTTACTGTTATACTGCTATGCCTTTTGGTTTGAAAAATGCAGGTGCAACGTACCAGAGATTGGTGAACATGATGTTTAAAGACAAACTGGGGGACACCATGGAGGTGTACATTGACGATATGGTAGTCGAATCCAAGAAGGCTGAGGATCATCTCCAGGATATTAAAGGAGCATTTGATATCCTGGACCAGTACAATATGAAACTAAATCCTGCCAAGTGCCATTTTGGAGTGGGGGCAGGAAAGTTTTTAGGATACATGGTGACTAAAAGGGGTATAGAAGCAAGCCCGGAACAGATCAAAGCTATCCTGGATATCAAGTCACCATCCAACATGAAAGATGTGCAAAGATTAACTGGACGAGTAGCGGCATTGAACAGATTTATATCAAGATCCTCAAAAAAATGTAAAGAATTCTACGATATCCTGAAGAAGAATAAGAGGTTCGAGTGGGGAGAAAAACATGAAGCAGCCTTACAGGAATTAAAGCAATATCTTTCAACCGCACCTCTGATGATGAAGCCCGAGGATGGTGAACCATTATCCCTGTATCTTACAGTATTAGGGAATGCAGTAAGTGCTGTTTTGGTCAAGGATCACGAAGGTCAGCAGTATCCTGTCTATTATGTTAGTAAAAGTTTATTAGATGCTGAAACTAGATATTCTCATCTAGAAAAAATGATATTAGCCCTAGTTATGGCATCAACTAAGCTTAGACATTATTTTGAGACACATAGGATTCACGTTAAAACCAACTATCCTGTTAAAAATGTGCTTAGGAAACCCGAGATGTCAGGAAGAATGGCTAAATGGTCAGTAAAATTAAGTGCGTATGATCTAGTATATGAACCTAGAAATGCCATAAAGTCTCTGGCTTTAGCTGACTTTGTAGCTGATTTCAGTAGTGATATTCAAAATGAAGTAGACCTAGAAGTACAACAGCTAGGAGAAAACTTAGAATCCTGGACGTTATATACTGATGGTGCATCTAATGTTAGAGGTGTAGGATTGGGTATACTACTAAAATCGCCACAGGGGGACATATTACCCCAGGCTGTTAGATGTGAGTTTCCTGCCACTAATAATGAAGCTGAGTATGAAGCTCTGATAGCAGGATTAGAGTTGGCTAAAAATATGAATATTAGATGTTTACAAGTATATGCTGATTCCTTGTTAATTACTAACCATTTCAATGGATCTTATGCAGTAAAAGGTGAAAAGTTAGCTGAATATCTTGAAATTGTTAAAAAATTAGCAGGATATTTTGAAATTTTTACACTTGAACAGGTACCAAGAAAAAAGAATGCTGAAGCTGACGCTCTAGCAAACTTAGGATCTACTGTCAGGATACCGGAGGGAACTCAGATACCAATAGTGCACATCTTGTATCCTGCAATGGAACATTTTAAATCTCAGGATAAAGAAGTAGCATGTATCCAGGATCCTGGTGATGGATATCCTGAGAAGGATCCTGAATCCTGGATGACTCCAATTGTGAAGTATCTTCAAGAAGGAGATATCCCAAAGGATGCAAATCCTAAGGCTTTTAGGATGAAGGTATCTCGTTTTACTATAATAAATAATATTTTTTATAAGAAATCCCTTGCAGGTCCGTACCTAAGGTGTTTGGAAGATCCTGAAACCAAGGAGGTACTTCAGGATATACACGAAGGAGACTGTGGCAACCATACTGGGGGCAGATCTCTGTTCTCGAAGGTGTTGAGAACAGGATATTACTGGCCGACCATGAGAAAGGATGCCGCTGAGTATGCTCAGAAATGCGATGCATGTCAAAGACACGGCAACATCCTGCATCAGCCTGCAGAACCATTATATCCTATCGTATCCCCTTGGCCGTTTATGAAATGGGGAATGGACATAGTGGGAAAACTTCCAAAGGCTCCAGGAGGAAAGGTTTTTATGCTGGCAATGACAGATTATTTCTCCAAGTGGGTCGAAGCCGAGGCCTATGTTCAAGTCAGGGATCAAGAAGTGGTATCCTTCATAAAGAGGAATATCCTGACCAGATTTGGGGTACCAGCTGAGATAGTTTGTGACAATGGCTCTCAATTCATCAGCAAAAGAACTACTGACTTTTGCAAGAGTTGGGGAATTAAAATGATCACATCTACACCAGTGCATCCTCAAGCAAATGGACAAGCAGAATCCTCGAACAAGATAATTGTCAACAATTTGAAGAAAAGACTTGGAGCTAAAAAGGGAAGATGGGCAGAAGAACTACCATTTGTCCTATGGGCTGACAGGACAACTGTGAAGAATACTACTGGGCAAACCCCATTTTCCTTAGTATTTGGAGCCGAGGCAGTAATCCCGACAGAGATGGTGATACCTACAGCAAGATCCAACCTCCGGGATCCTGAGAAGAATCCTGAAATCTTATGTCAAGAACTGGATACTATTGATGAAACAAGAGATGCAGTAAAGCTAAGGATGGCGGCATATCAACAGAGAATATCCAGAGCATATAACAAGAATATAAGGACTAGAAGGTTCCAAGTCGGAGATTGGGTGTTAAGGAAAGCTTTTCAGAATACTACGAATCCTGCTGATGGAAAGTTGGCTCCAAAGTGGGAAGGAACCTATGAGATTGAATCGGAATCCGGAAAAGGAGCATACCAGCTTAAGAATATGGAGGGGGATATACTACCAAGATCCTGGAATGCTATACATCTCAAAGCCTATTTCAAGTGAGTTTAGAATTTAATTTCTAACTCAAGATGGTATGAATTCTGTCTCTTTTAAATATAATTTATTTTATTTGAACCCAATACTAACTTAAGCATCGGAGGGGTGTTAGCCAAGCTAACACCCACCTTAGTTTAAGGTTGTTTTGCAGAATATGCTTCGGGATATAGCTCCAGGATACACACTCAGGATACTTCAAAAGATTAGAGGATTGGCCCCCTCTCTCACGTTTAAGGGATCATGATCCCTTCTAAGGTTTAAAGGTATTCACCTTTCTCTCAAATTGGGTTTAAACACCCCGCCTGGAGCACAAGCTATCCAGGGATAGTTCAAGGTGGCGGGACCAGTTCATGTAAAAGTGGCTGACAATTTCGTTACTGTTGGCTATACCCTGGATCCTTAAGGTATATTGATGGGTGTGAAGTATCGTATATATTAGGTGTATATTTTAAGCCCTTTTTAACACTTATTTTAGCCAAGTTTTAAATTTATAAAACACGATATTTCACTAACACTAAACACACATATGGGCAAGTGCACCCATCGTTGAGTGTAGTATAGCGTTGGTAAGATACCGAGGTCGTCCAAGGACACAAGAGCTTTTAGTACCGGTTTATCCTCAACGTCTAACCAAAATAAAAGTTTAGAAAAATGTTTTAAACTAAGAAAAATAAAACTAACTAAAATGGTCGTCCCAACACTAGAGGAGCGTCATCGAGGATGACAAAGTCGGTTGGGATTACCATTTGATTTGTTTGAACCAAGACGTCTTCAACTATACCAATTGATTTTATTACTTTCCGATTGGATAGAAAAATGGGTATTTGAAGTGGAGAAAAATCACTAATACTTAATTTTTCGAAAATGTAGTTAGGCATTATGTTAACACAAAGATCTTTATCGATTGTGACATTACTAATAAACGAGTTTTGAAAGAAACATGGAACCGATGTGATGTTAATTTCAAATGGGTCTTCTTTTATTAGTGAAGTTTGATCATTAGTTAACTTAACACTTACCGTTTCGTCAATTTTAGTGTTAGTGTTTAACTCTTTTAAAAACTTAGCATGAGTGGGTACTAAACAATGATTTTCGAAAGAAGGTGTCAAGAGATTAATTTCTTCAAAATTAGACTCTTCTTGGATTTTAACGTTGTCGGACTCACCTTTTTCGTTGTTTAACTCATGTGTAGGTTTTTCACTTATTTGTTCTTCCATTTTTACATTTTCAGTTATCTCTTCCTTTTTTAGTTCTTCTCTTGCGCGGGACTCCTCTTCCCTTGCGCGAGCTTCTTTTATACATCGATCGATAACTCTAATGTGTTCTAATATCCTATCGGTCACTTCGGTTATAGAAAAAGAATCATTATTTTCTAAGCTTGAATCCGGTTGTTCGACCCTTTGTTCCTCATAATACCCATATGAAGTTGATGGTTCACACCATTGTCCTTCATTGTAAGCATATGATGGATAAGGTTCGTAATTTTGTTCTTCATAATACTCATATGAGGTGGGTTGTTCACGCCAAGGTTCCTCATAATAAGCATATGAAGGTGGTGGCTCATATCTTGGTTCCTCAAAGTATGAGTAAGAAGGCTCATACCTTGGTTCATCAAAATATGAGTATGAGGGAGGAGGTTCATACCTTTGGTCTTCATAGGATGTGTATGAAGTTGATGGCTCGTACCTGGGCTCCTCATAGTAAGCGTATGAATTGGATGGTTGATACGAGTGATTATTTTGAATCGAACGTGTATTACGACAATTTGTGCAATAATTACCCCTATAATCATCCTCATCATAGGTGTAGTTGTAACCTCCTGAGTATTGATCCATAAGAATCACTCAGCAGACCACAACTGAGTCTCGGGACCAGAAAATGAAAACAAAGATTGAAACAGAAGGCTGGACACGGCCCCGTGTCTGGTGAACACGGCCCCGTGTACAGGATCTGTATCTGGGCGTTTTATTTAAAGTTACTGGTCACGTTGAGCACGTGGGCGTGTTTAGCGAGCACGGCCCCGTGTTCAGACTCTGTATCTGGGTATCTAACTAAAAATATGCAGCACGGGGGCGTGTTCAATGAGCACGGCCCCGTGTTCAGGCTACTGTAAATGCAAACTAAACTAAAATGCAGAAAAATGTGCGCGCGTTTTGAAAAGGTTTTGAAAAACTGATTAGGCCGTCGATTTTAAACTTTCTCAAAATCCTTGTGTCCCCGGCAACGGCGCCAAAAACTTGATGGGTGTGAAGTGTCGTATATATTAGGTGTATATTTTAAGCCCTTTTTAACACTTATTTTAGCCAAGTTTTAAATTTATAAAACACGATATTTCACTAACACTAAACACACATATGGGCAAGTGCACCCATCGTTGAGTGTAGTATAGCGTTGGTAAGATACCGAGGTCGTCCAAGGACACAAGAGCTTTTAGTACCGGTTTATCCTCAACATCTAACCAAAATAAAAGTTTAGAAAAATGTTTTAAACTAAGAAAAATAAAACTAACTAAAATGCTGAAAATAAAAATAAAAATAAAAACAGATAGACAAGATGAATCACTTGGTTCCGACTCGTATCTAGTATAACCTTTGATTATTTCCGCACTTTTGCACATAATTAAGAGATTATCTTAGTTATTGTAGTAGGCCCCTCTTTTGAAGGCGACGTTACCCTCACCCCAGTAGTTTGAGTCAGCAGGGATACAATCCTAAAAGGGTGGATTATTGGAAGATAATGAATTAAGTTATTAATGCAGTATTGTGGTAGGCCCCGCTTTTGGCGGTGACGTTACCCTCGGCTAAGTAGTCTGAGTCAGCAGGGATACAGTCCTAAATAGCCGGGTTATAATATTAATAGTAGTTAACTTATGAGGGGATCAAAGAGTTTGGACCCCCGCCATCCAATACCGTGAAGTATTGAAGGAGGTCCTACTAAATTTGACCCAGGTCCATTGCAGGACCTCTAAACGCTGAACAATGGCAAGACCTTTACCAAACCGTTCCCTTGACCCCCTACCAGGTAGCCAACATATCTCCATATAGACCGTGGAGATATGAATGGTGAAAATCCTTTATTTTATATAGACAGTAAAATAATGCCAAGACACCACGGACAAACGATAAGGAAAGATCACCTTCAACATAAGTAACTAGTTATTAAAGTCATTAATACAAAACCAAATAAAAAGTGCAAAAGATTAGAAATAAAAAGTATTATACTAGACACTTTGTCTTCACCAAGTGATGTAAGAGACTTAGGCAAACATGGCCTTGATTGTCAAGAACTCTTACGATCAATCTTGGATCCCGAGACGACTCACACACTCTACGATGGACAATGGATGATGGTGGTGGATGATGGTGTTGTGATGGTGGTGGGTGGTGGATGAAGTGTGAGAGAGGTGGTGTGCCAAGGGATGGTTTGAGCTTGAGCCAAGCACTCCTATTTATAGCCTGTACAGAAGCCTGGACACGGCCCCGTGTCCGCTGGACACGGCCCCGTGTCCACCCTTTTCTCTTTCTTCATTAATACAGTTTGTCTTTATTAGCTCCACACGCCCTCGTGTCCGCTGGGCACGCCCCCGTGTCCGTCTGACACTCTCTCTCTTCATTAATTGTAATTCGCAATTACAATTAATGCGCCTGCTGTACTTTCGCCACGCCCCCGTGTCCGCTGGGCACGGCCCCGTGGTGGGCAATAGAAGCTTCTACAGGTTTGTCTTTAGTGCCAGGGCTGACCATCCTGGACACTGCCCCGTGTTCGCTGAGCACGGCCCCGTGCTGAGCTGGACACGCCCCGTGTCGAGCTGGGCACGCCCCGTGTCGAGCTGGGCAGAGCCCCATGCTCAGCTGGGCACAGCCCCATGCTCAGCTTTCTTCTTGTTTTTGCTTTGGGAGATGCTGTCGAGGGGTCGGGCATGTCACGTCTTGTTCCTTTTCTTGTATTTATGTTAGATTTTGATGTCGTTTTGCTTCTTTTGTTAATTTGAGCTCATTTAATCCTGAAAATACAAAAGGAAGACAAAAGCACACTTTTTCCAACATTAGTACTAAAAAAAGGGTTAGTTTTATGCCTCGATTGATGAAATTTATATGTTACATTTTGAACACATCAAATACCCCCACACTTGAATCTTTGCTTGTCCTCAAGCAAAACTCTTTAATATGTGGCTATTTACACTCCCAAATGGAATTGGTAGAAAAGAAGGTTTTGGGCTTGTCATAGAGTGTCGGGATTTCCAATATTCTTTATTTAGTTTTATTTTTATTTATTTACAATCCTATTCGTCATGATTTATTTAAAACTTTTCATAAGATAAATTACTTATTAGGGCATAACATGCCTCTTTAAAATTCTATTTATATACGAGTTCACATACCTCACGGGGATCACTCAACACTCGGCCGAAAATGTATTTTTGTGGATCACTCGAGAGCGGCATGGAACTTACTCATACCATAAGCTTGCCAAGCAATCAATCCTCCTCCTTTTTAACTATACACCTTTGTAAATATCAAGAGGGCTTTTGGGGTGAAGGGTTAGGCTTGGGTTAAAGGTAGGTGGTTGGGATAGTGGTTAGTGGTTAGTAGAAAAAGGGCGAAAAAGCGTAACAAGTGTCGGTTTTCGTAAGATTTTCTATTTTTGTAACTTTTTATTTTGATGAAGCTTTCATTCAAACAAAGTTATTTTTGATGAACTTGTTTGTTTATTTTCTTTTTTGCTTCATCAACAACATTTTTTTTTTTTGAAGTCATACGAAAAATCGAACTCATTACTAAAACAAAGGGGTAAAAATGAAAAAGGTTTTGGTGGGTAAAAAGGGTGTTCGGTTTGGGTGATGAAATGAAAAGGTTTAAGCTCAAAGGGGTTAACTAGGGGGATTTTTTGGTAGGTGGTAAAAGAAAAAGAAAAATAATGGTGTAGAAATAAAAAAGGTTAGTCCTAATGCCTCCATCATTTACTTACTCGGGTTTAAGTTGGTAAGGACCGGGAATGCATCGTCATGGCAAGTTCTAGAGTCGTAGGAACCAAGCGGCTATTCACACAAGAAACGAAAATGAGCATTTAGTCAAATGATATGTATGTGTTTGCTCAATAAAGGCTCAAAACTCACTTTTGTGGGAATGGGTTTTTTATGTGATCAAGTATATATAATTAAATTTTTAACTAAGCTTGTCATGCCTTTTCATAATTTTCTTATGTTGGTTCTTTTTATCACGACGCTATCGGTTGTAAATTTGTAAAAATATAACCTTTTTAAGAACTTGAATTTCCCGAGTTAAACCTAGACAAGTAAAAAAAATGAAAAATTTTTGAAAAAATTCAGGGTGATTAGCGGTTCCAATAGAGTTTTGTGTAAGGCTTGTATTTAGGACTTGCAAGATTCAAGGTTTTAGCATCCCCCCCACACTTAAATTACACATTGTCCTCAATGTGTCCCAAAAATAAGTTTTTAGGTTGATTGAATGTGTAAAAGTGGGTTAAAAACAAGATTTTATGGTACTGGGTGGCTGAACACGGGGTGGTGTTGGCTGAGCACGGCCCAGTGTCCAGACTGCCAGTACCAAAAGTAAACAGAAGGCTGGGCACGGGGGCGTGTCCAGTGAGCACGACCCCGTGTCCAGGTACCTGAACTGGGCATTTTCTACAGAACCTTGGGCACGGGGCGTGTTGGGGTGAGTACGGCCCCGTGCTGAACTTGCTGTAATGAAGAAAAATCATCGGGAGGCTCTGTTTTTGTGTATGGGGTGTTGGTTCAAGCTTCCCTTATCATCCTTCACCATCCCGAGTGTGTTTTATTCCTGAAAATTAAAAACTAAACTAGAAAACATAAAGGTTAATCTAAACTAAACTACGGATAGTTCCGCGGAATGCCTCCGTGGTGCGCCACGTTTATAAGGGTCCTTGGCTAGACCCACTTTATCAGGTGGTTTTGGCTCATCTTCAATTAGGGGGTCATCATTGCCGAATGGATATTTCATTGATCGCTCAAGATCGACACTCTTTTTAAATGCCCCTAATTGAAGAGGTAGATTGTTGAACTTCCGGTTTTTCAAAGCTTCGTGAGTTTTTACAAATGGTCGTCCCAACACTAGAGGAGCGTCATCGAGGATGACAAAGTCGGTTGGGATTACCATTTGATTTGTTTGAACCAAGACGTCTTCAACTATACCAATTGATTTTATTACTTTCCGATTGGATAGAAAAATGGGTATTTGAAGTGGAGAAAAATCACTAATACTTAATTTTTCGAAAATGTAGTTAGGCATTATGTTAACACAAAGATCTTTATCGATTGTGACATTACTAATAAACGAATTTTGAAAGAAACATGGAACCGATGTGATGTTAATTTCAAATGGGTCTTCTTTTATTAGTGAAGTTTGATCATTAGTTAACTTAACACTTACCGTTTCGTCAATTTTAGTGTTAGTGTTTAACTCTTTTAAAAACTTAGCATGAGTGGGTACTAAACAATGATTTTCGAAAGAAGGTGTCAAGAGATTAATTTCTTCAAAATTAGACTCTTCTTGGATTTTAACGTTGTCGGACTCACCTTTTTCGTTGTTTAACTCATGTGTAGGTTTTTCACTTATTTGTTCTTCCATTTTTACATTTTCAGTTATCTCTTCCTTTTTTAGTTCTTCTCTTGCGCGGGACTCCTCTTCCCTTGCGCGAGCTTCTTTTATACATCGATCGATAACTCTAATGTGTTCTAATATCCTATCGGTCACTTCGGTTATAGAAAAAGAATCATTATTTTCTAAGCTTGAATCCGGTTGTTCGACCCTTTGTTCCTCATAATACCCATATGAAGTTGATGGTTCACACCATTGTCCTTCATTGTAAGCATATGATGGATAAGGTTCGTAATTTTGTTCTTCATAATACTCATATGAGGTGGGTTGTTCACGCCAAGGTTCCTCATAATAAGCATATGAAGGTGGTGGCTCATATCTTGGTTCCTCAAAGTATGAGTAAGAAGGCTCATACCTTGGTTCATCAAAATATGAGTATGAGGGAGGAGGTTCATACCTTTGGTCTTCATAGGATGTGTATGAAGTTGATGGCTCGTACCTGGGCTCCTCATAGTAAGCGTATGAATTGGATGGTTGATACGAGTGATTATTTTGAATCGAACGTGTATTACGACAATTTGTGCAATAATTACCCCTATAATCATCCTCATCATAGGTGTAGTTGTAACCTCCTGAGTATTGATCCATAAGAATCACTCAGCAGACCACAACTGAGTCTCGGGACCAGAAAATGAAAACAAAGATTGAAACAGAAGGCTGGACACGGCCCCGTGTCTGGTGAACACGGCCCCGTGTACAGGATCTGTATCTGGGCGTTTTATTTAAAGTTACTGGTCACGTTGAGCACGTGGGCGTGTTTAGCGAGCACGGCCCCGTGTTCAGACTCTGTATCTGGGTATCTAACTAAAAATATGCAGCACGGGGGCGTGTTCAATGAGCACGGCCCCGTGTTCAGGCTACTGTAAATGCAAACTAAACTAAAATGCAGAAAAATGTGCGCGCGTTTTGAAAAGGTTTTGAAAAACTGATTAGGCCGTCGATTTTAAACTTTCTCAAAATCCTTGTGTCCCCGGCAACGGCGCCAAAAACTTGATGGGTGTGAAGTGTCGTATATATTAGGTGTATATTTTAAGCCCTTTTTAACACTTATTTTAGCCAAGTTTTAAATTTATAAAACACGATATTTCACTAACACTAAACACACATATGGGCAAGTGCACCCATCGTTGAGTGTAGTATAGCGTTGGTAAGATACCGAGGTCGTCCAAGGACACAAGAGCTTTTAGTACCGGTTTATCCTCAACATCTAACCAAAATAAAAGTTTAGAAAAATGTTTTAAACTAAGAAAAATAAAACTAACTAAAATGCTGAAAATAAAAATAAAAATAAAAACAGATAGACAAGATGAATCACTTGGTTCCGACTCGTATCTAGTATAACCTTTGATTATTTCCGCACTTTTGCACATAATTAAGAGATTATCTTAGTTATTGTAGTAGGCCCCTCTTTTGAAGGCGACGTTACCCTCACCCCAGTAGTTTGAGTCAGCAGGGATACAATCCTAAAAGGGTGGATTATTGGAAGATAATGAATTAAGTTATTAATGCAGTATTGTGGTAGGCCCCGCTTTTGGCGGTGACGTTACCCTCGGCTAAGTAGTCTGAGTCAGCAGGGATACAGTCCTAAATAGCCGGGTTATAATATTAATAGTAGTTAACTTATGAGGGGATCAAGGAGTTTGGACCCCCGCCATCCAATACCGTGAAGTATTGAAGGAGGTCCTACTAAATTTGACCCAGGTCCATTGCAGGACCTCTAAACGCTGAACAATGGCAAGACCTTTACCAAACCGTTCCCTTGACCCCCTACCAGGTAGCCAACATATCTCCATATAGACCGTGGAGATATGAATGGTGAAAATCCTTTATTTTATATAGACAGTAAAATAATGCCAAGACACCACGGACAAACGATAAGGAAAGATCACCTTCAACATAAGTAACTAGTTATTAAAGTCATTAATACAAAACCAAATAAAAAGTGCAAAAGATTAGAAATAAAAAGTATTATACTAGACACTTTGTCTTCACCAAGTGATGTAAGAGACTTAGGCAAACATGGCCTTGATTGTCAAGAACTCTTACGATCAATCTTGGATCCCGAGACGACTCACACACTCTACGATGGACAATGGATGATGGTGGTGGATGACGGTGTTGTGATGGTGGTGGGTGGTGGATGAAGTGTGAGAGAGGTGGTGTGCCAAGGGATGGTTTGAGCTTGAGCCAAGCACTCCTATTTATAGCCTGTACAGAAGCCTGGACACGGCCCCGTGTCCGCTGGACACGGCCCCGTGTCCACCCTTTTCTCTTTCTTCATTAATACAGTTTGTCTTTATTAGCTCCACACGCCCTCGTGTCCGCTGGGCACGCCCCCGTGTCCGTCTGACACTCTCTCTCTTCATTAATTGTAATTCGCAATTACAATTAATGCGCCTGCTGTACTTTCGCCACGCCCCCGTGTCCGCTGGGCACGGCCCCGTGGTGGGCAATAGAAGCTTCTACAGGTTTGTCTTTAGTGCCAGGGCTGACCATCCTGGACACTGCCCCGTGTTCGCTGAGCACGGCCCCGTGCTGAGCTGGACACGCCCCGTGTCGAGCTGGGCACGCCCCGTGTCGAGCTGGGCACAGCCCCATGCTCAGCTGGGCACAGCCCCATGCTCAGCTTTCTTCTTGTTTTTGCTTTGGGAGATGCTGTCGAGGGGTCGGGCATGTCACGTCTTGTTCCTTTTCTTGTATTTATGTTAGATTTTGATGTCTTTTTGCTTCTTTTGTTAATTTGAGCTCATTTAATCCTGAAAATACAAAAGGAAGACAAAAGCACACTTTTTCCAACATTAGTACTAAAAAAGGGTTAGTTTTATGCCTCGATTGATGAAATTTATATGTTATATTTTGAACACATCATATATGAGGATTGATCACCCTCTCTCGCGAAAGGGTATTTTCATACTCTCTAAGGTTTAAAGGTTTTCACCTTTCTAAGTCTTGGAGTTTATACACTCTCGCCAGTAGCGCACGAAAATTTGGGATTTTCCCCAGGTTACTAAGGGTTTATCCCCTGTACATTAAGGGTTTATCCCCAGTAAAACTAAAGTTTTTAACAAGATTGCAAAGATATGACAAACTGTGATTACACACGTTCTTTTGTGGATAAGAAGCTACGAAGTTTAATCACTAAGTGAAGAAATACTCAAGTATGTCATGCAGTGATGCAATATCCTGCACAGACAGGGGACATCCATGCCGGGGACATTGCAAAGGATTCAAAGGTTAAGGTTGGAAATTATTGCCTAAGTGTTTCTGGTATGATTTATTATTCTTCAAGTCTTGAAAACCTTATCTAAATGATCTAATTTTTCTAAAAAGTCATATTCAACCATGTTTTGTCTAACATTTAGAAGACATTTCATCAGTATCCTGAACAGGATATTTGATCAGGATATTCAAAACATACCTTTCAAAATAAAAACATAATAAATAAGAGTAAAAATGTCAGTTTATTATTATTATTAGTCCAAAAGATTGTATTCTTGGTTTCGTCTCAAAAAGAGACCCATCCACCAAGAATACAATTAAGTTTTTAAAGCATATTTACATGAACAATTGAAGGCTTCGTCCTGAAAACACAGGATCCCTCCACCTTCAACTGCCAAACTATTCTACTTGCAGGAAATTAAAATTGTTCTAAGTCCAGGATGACCGGATGATTTAGACCCTACAAAATACAGGCATCATTAAAGACAGACTAACCAGGATACAGATTCAGTATATGTGTACGGGATACAGGATCTGGATACTTACCTAATTAGGGAAGGAGGTCATGGGCTCGATAGATTCCGTGAAGCCAAGGTCATCATAAGAGAAACCTTCGACAGCAGCAACATATGGCTCATTTTTCACCGGGACAGGCTTGGGATAGTTGTCAAGCTTCTCAAGATCGAAGAAAACATATATCCCTGCCAGACATGTTAGCATGACTGAAAAATATATCCGTTGGAATCATGATATCCAACAGTTATATTTTTGGGGACAATTGTTATGGGTGAAATTCTGAGCCCATATCCTGACTTTGTATCTTGATTTTTTATTAGTTGTATATGATCAGGATACCGGATCAGGATACCGGACCAGGATATTGGTAATATCCTGAGGCAGTATCCTGACTATTACTAACAATTTGCTTGTAAACGTTGGCTACAAGGGACTAACGTTCATGAAGACCAAGTCATCCTGAAGACCCGCTCAAATTGGTTAGGATAAGGACGTTGATGGCGGAAAAATAGCTCTTTTAACGGTCGACGTTAAAGATTGACATGTTTTATGGAAAGTTACGAAGATTGGTCAAAGATATTAATGTTATAACGGTTATGGAAGCTTAAATCCCGGAGTTATAGTTGGAATGCGCGTGGAAAACTAGTTGATACAGCTTGGCAACGTTCAGAAAGGAAATAATCTCAGTATCCCGGATTTTTAGCATAATATCCCGGATTTTTAGCATAGTTAGTTGTTTCCTTTTACTATATAAAGGAATGCACGGATCATAGGAACACACAACTTTCACACACACAATTTCTCGTACACTCTTGCTCTCTACCACCTGTAACCACTCACAAACACTCACACTTGTGCTCAAATCGCATTGTAACACTTAGTTGATCCGTGTCATATCCTGCATTGTATCCGGTTATTCAAGCAATAAGAAGAACAAGGCAACCGACGATTGTCAGCTCCCGAGGTTTTATGCCGGAGATCTAGATTGATCAAGGGCTTTCCTCGTACATCACGTGTCAACCTTTACATTTTTGCTCATTGTTTGATTATAGATACAGCTCGATATCCTGAGCCGTATCCTGAAACTGTTTTCATAACTAACTTGGTTAACATATTTTTCACACATAATTTTAGCACACTACCTCACTTAACTAATTTGATCACTAAATTGCTTCGGTAATTTTTGACCAAAACACATATAATGATGTATAAATTGAATAATGATGTGTAATTCATAGGAAGATGTGAATAGTATAATAATGGTAATATTGTATAATATATATAATAAATTTGTTATTGGAATACTAAAAAGGAATGAAAAATAATAAATGCAGACACATATGGATGATATAGAAGATACGGTAATCGCATTGAAGCATCAGATGAATGACATAAAGGAAGAGTTGGAAAGACAGTTTTTGCTTAATCCAGACGATGAACAACTGTTGAAGGTGATTGGGATGTTTAATGAGTCTTTCAAGGAAGATGTAAAGATGGAAAAGGTTAAACAGAACGTGGATGAAATTGTTGATGATGTTATTAGTATGTTGAAGAAAAACGTAAGGACGGATGATACAAAGGAAGGGGAGAAATGTGGGAAGAAAAATGATGAAAATCCAGATGATATAATGGAAAGTAAAGATTGTTTGGATAAAACAGATGTGAAAAAAGGTGGAAAAACAGGAATTGATGAAAGTGAGGGTACTAATGATGTACAGACAGGTGATAAATCGGCAGAACAAAAGAAGGTGGCGGATAAGTATTGTAGGAAAGGGAAGAAGGTAGTTGATAAGTCAATGCCATCATTTGTATTATTGACCCCAAGTTCGCAAGAAACAGATGATGATGAGTGCGAGGAGGTAGTACCGATGAATAAACCGTTGGACGAGACATAAAAAATGTTATGGAATTTTGTGATGGTAATTGGGATGGAAAAAAAAAAGGTAATTATTGTTTGTTGTGCGTGTGTGTGTGTAGTTATATATAAATATGTATATGAATTCATATATGTATATATTTAGGTAGTGTGTTGTAGATTTTATTTGTATTGATTTGTAAAAAACAAAAAAATATATTGTAGGATGGAAAGAAAGAAGAATGACGACGAAGATGGGAAAGGCGTATATGACGAAGATGGGAAAGGCGAAGTTGACACAGAAAAGAAAGAGGACAAATCCGGATTAAGATTTATGTAAGTTGTATATAGATATAATTATGTATGTAATTTATATGCATGTATGTTTGTTACGAATATGCGTAATGCATATAAAGTATATAGAGTTGTAAAAAACAGAGTTAAAACAATTTAATTATTATTGGATAATTGAAAAAATATATGTGCATGCAGGTTGAAGATGTTTGAAACACAACATGGATTGTATGCATTGGGGCATACAATGTACACGCTAGATTTCGGGAAGGAGATATCAACGAATCTGATAGATTGTTGGTCAGCAATGTTAAGGAGAAAAAGATGGTGGTGAGCGGGAAAAGACGGTTGTTTTGTTATACATCAAACTTCGTAAGTGGATAGTAGGTTTATATATTAATATAAATACATATGTATAATATGCAAATGTAAACATGTGTTGGATAATAAGATAATATGTGAATATGCATATATGCATATATAGGATAACGTAATATGTCGAGTTAACAGATAGTATGCATATATGCATATAAAGAAAATTATGATATGCATATGAATTAAATTATAATATGCATATAGGATTGTTAATAATAAAGTGATTGGATATGTATATATGCATATAGAATAAAATTTAATATATATATTTATATAAAACAAGTGATATGCAATAATGCATATGGATTGAAGTATGATATGCATGTATGCATATGAATGAAAGTATTATATGCATATATGCATATGGTTATATTATAATATGCATATATATATATGGGTTATATTATGTGTTATTCTATATGCATATATGCATAAAAGTAATAATATATATAAAAAATATATGTTTATAAAAAAATAGAAATAAAAATAAAATAGATATAAAATTATTAATTTTATTGTTACAGTTTTTACATATATATATATGTAAATATATATAATTGTTGTGACAAAAAAACAAATTGCAGCCGGAATATATGCTGAAGAAAAAGCAAGATGAGGAGTTGGCTTTGATAACTGTGAAAAAGTATTTGAGAGAAGTATTTGAAAGGGACGACACGCTGTTGGATTTGAGAGCTTTTAATATAATAGTGGTACCAATGATTGAGAAGGCACATTTTTATCTTATTTGTATAGATTTGGATACAGGAGATGTGCAGGTGATAGATAACATGGATACAAACAGAGATGCAGTGCATGTAAAGACATCATCAGATTTTAGATACATGGGGACACCATGCAAAGTGGTATGTAAAATTAATGTAATATTTATGTATATTGTCAATGGATGTTAATTTTTTATTTGTATTTTGGCGTTTATTATGCAGAAAAATTACATGGTGACATACATGAAGTCAGTAAACCACCCGGATACAGAAAAGCTTAGAAAATGTGTAATAAAGAGATTGAAGATTACGTGGGGAACAAAAGATAATGTGAAAGATTGTGGGGTATTTGCAATGCGCCATATGGAATGTTACAAGGGGAGTACAAAGGAGTTTGATTGTGGATTCAGTGATTTGAAGGATGTGAAGCAACATCAGTTGAATAATATGCGAATGCGAATAGCAACAACATTGATGTTATCACCGTCAAACATTTATAGAAAAAGGGTGTTAGAGATGGCGAAGGTAGCGGTTGAGAATGTGAAGCATGTTAAGATAGAGGGTAAATTGAAAACAGTAGCAAAACTGCAGGAGGAGTGTTGGAGAGGATTAGTGAAACAGTAGGGTGGTTAGAAGTTATATGGTTTATTGAACGGGGTTAGAAAATGGTAAATAGACTGATGATATGGTTTGTTAAGTGTTTGGATAGGTAGTCTAACAATTGGAAAATGGTATGATATTATGAATATTGTTGGATTGATGGTGAAATGATATATGATATTAAATATATATATTTTTTTTTATATTTTGATGGTTGTTATGTTATGATGTTACTGGAGTTTTATTTGTATTGTGTAAAGTATACATATGTTATGAAAGGATAATATATGCAAGTTGTAAAATGGATTGTTAATTATTATTATTATTTTTTTTATTGATTGATATTAAAGGATGTTGGTGAATGTTGTTGTATATATAATGTTGTATGTAGATTGTAAAATAAACAGGGTAAATGCGAACAATAGATATGTAAAGTAGTATGATGTACATGTTTGCATATATGTATATAAAAATTAGTTTTATACATACGTAATGACATATATATGTATGCATATATGAATATGGTAATTAGAAGAATATAAATGTATGCATATAAAAATCATGTTGATACATACGGAATGAATGCACATATATATAAATTTATATAGATAGGATGTAACAAGATACGGTTGTATATGCATATATGCATATGATGTGTAATAATGTAGTATGTTGTAGTATAAATGGTTTTAGTTATGTAAATAGAAATAATATAATGTAAAATGGATGTATTTTTTATAACAATATAGAAATATGGAATAATTTATATGTACATATGTATATCAATATGTACATACGGGTTTATGCATATATGCATATATAGATATGGAATGATTAGATGTAAGGTTGTAATGGTGGATGTGATGTTGCAATATTTATATAAATATGACAGAATGTAGCATGTGATAAAACAGTGTTAATATGCATATATGCATATTACATACATACATATATATATATATATATATAAGTTATTCATATATGCATGTTAAAATGTGAATGAAACTGAAAAAATAAACACAACAGAATGTAACACATGATAAACGATATGTTTGATATAGTTGAGACAAATAAAAAGATTATCAAATGTTGCTAATAAAAAATGCAAAGTTCAAACAGGGGAAAAACATATCAAACATCGTCTTCTGATTCAGTATTGTAAACATAGTTGGGGTCACGACGGGTTCTGGACGAACGTCTAATGGGTTGGTTAGATGTTTTTGAAGGTGCCGGGTCGACTTGTTGAGTATTTGTTGCAATCGTATCGTACACTATATCAATAGGGTTGTCGTTGTAGAACTCTTCACCAGAATCGGAAGATGCATATGTAGGTTCAACATCGAATTCATTGTCCGATACATCATATCGGGGAGGAGGAAGGTTGGCAGCAGCCGCAGCATCGCATTTGGCCTTGTAAGCAGCCCGTTTTGCCTCTTTGACTTTAATACAATTGCGACTATCATGATCAAATACATATTTATTACAATGGTTGCACAAACGCGCAGGACGTTTACGACGTTTAACAATTTTTTCACCCGGACCGACCCGTCTTTTCTTGGTGCCCGAACCTTTGTTTCGTATGCCCATAGGCGGCTGGATTGTTGAAGATGAATGAATTGGAAGGTTGAGTATATCACTGATGTTAGCAGCCTTTGGGTTATGTTCTGGTTCATCAGGTAAATCTTTATATATTTCATTTCTGATGGATCGTATTTGTGTAGATAGTGAACGAAGTCGATCAGGGTTTTTTCCAATCCGATTCATGCATTGGGTAAGTAAATCAAGTATTTCAGTTTTTAGTGTACCAGTCTCACTCATCTCTGTTGAATACATGTGTGATAAGTTATACACGCTGGATGGGACCGCATCACGTTTCCAACGCCCACTTATGTATTGGATGGGAATACGGTCAATTGATTTGAACCAAAATACGCAAAATATATGACGGCACAAATAACCGATACGTGTAAATCCCATGCAGGAACAAGTATAAGTGTGTGATGGGATATCAGCGTAAACCTGCATGAATATGAATGGTGTAAGTTAAATAACTATATAAGTGAAGTGGATGTTTATAAATATGAATGATGTATTGTTTGTATTGAATAACATAATAAAGTGGTATATATGCATATATGCATATAACATAATATAATAAAAATATGTAAAAAATTTATGGGAGAATGTATGATTACGTATTAAGTACGATGTATGTTCAGGTTTGTTGATGGATAGTTATAAAAATATGTAATAAATGTGTGTTGTATATTAGTATAATATAGATATCATAAAGCGGTATATTAAAATATGCATATGTACATACAGTGTACATGTTGTGGAATGTTATGAATATAAATATGTATGCATATGGTATTGTAGGCATATATGCATATTGTAGTGTTAGTTACATGTATGCATAATAAAATAGAAATATATGTAAGTATGCATAAGTTGGGATGAAGTAAATAATAAGTAATCAGATGATGTATGCATATATGAATAAAATGTAAATTATAATAAATATGCAGCACATATGTTATGCACATATGCATATATACATATATTTAAGGTAATAAAAAAATAAAGCAAAAAAGAAAAAACAAGAAATGATTAATAGTTAACAAGATAGGTACCTCGAACGTGTTGACAGTAACTCTGTGTTTGTTAAGATGTCTAACATTATAAATAGAGTCGACAGACGTGGTGGGACGCTCAGAAATGATACAATGCAACATTCCTCAATGAATCTCTTTTTGAACTTCCAAAAATATATTCCAGGTGTATATCTCAGATGCTTGAATTTCAATGGGAAGGGTTGTTAAAAATTTTGGTGTGCGTGTGTCACTATCAAACTCATTCTTACGTTGTTTATTACGATTGGAATCAACAGCAGTATCATAGCACATTAAGAACTGGACAGGGGAGTTTGTTTCTCTAGAGTTAGTTTTGAAACGTGCATTAGAACTTTCGCACATGGATGTCGTTTTCATCAAACAGCATAACGGAATATCTCTGAAATAACATGGTGCCCAACGTGTGCGAATGTTATACATATCGGTCAACCATTTGTGATTTTCAAGTTTATACTCCTTCATTAAAAGTTGCCATTGTGCTTCAAATGTTTCAACTGTTATGAACAAGTTTGTGTATTGATTTTCTCAGATTCCCATTTGCAAGTATATCACCAGATATCTGTAAGTGGTTGACAATTTATAAATAAAAAATATTAAATTATAATATTAGTAAAAGAATGATGATATATATGTACATTGAAATATTGAATAGAATAAAGTTAATAATATCGTTACCTTAGCGGGCAGTTTATCCGTTATGTGCCACATACATAAACGATGGGTGGATTCGGTGAATACATTTAACACAGCTTGTTTCATAGAAGCATCCTGGTCAGTAAGTATAAGTGAAGGTTGTTTTTTGTGGGCTTTAAGGAACATTTGTAGCAGCCAAGTGTATGATTCAATTGTTTCATCATATAGTAATCCAGCACCGAAAATTACACAACATTTTTGGTGATCAACACCAGTAAATGGAACAATTATCATCTTGTATCTGCAACATATGTATTGTAATATGTATTAATAATACAAATCATAAAATAAAGTCACGACATGTATGTAAAAAAATGTATGTTGTGGTATGTAGGCGTGAATAAACAGAATTTATGTGTATGATGATAAAATAGAATATAGTGTTATATTAACATATGCACATATGCATATGATGTAATGTATGTGTAAGGATATGAATACAAACATGTATGCAGATGATATTGTATGCATATATGCATGTGATTAATGTTATATATACATATTTTAAATAGCATAATAGGATTATATGCAGTTATGCATAAGTTGATATGAGGCAAATAATAAATGAATATATGGTGTATGCATAAGTGCATAACATGCAAATTATAATAAATTTGAAGTAAATATGTTATGCATATATGTATACATATTTATATACAAAATGAATATATAACATATGCATATGTGAATGAATTACACATAAACATGTGATTATAAATATGTTGTTATTTAATAATATTGAAAGTTGACATACTTGTTTGTATCATATGTAGCATCAAATCCACACACATCTCCGAAAGCTTCGTAATTACGTAAGGATACAAAGTCAGCCCAAAAAGCGGAACGAAGCTCGTTGTTTGTAACAACATATTCAAAGATGAAATCTTGACGGTTTTGGCTTCTTGCTTGTAAGGTGTCAACAAAAAGGTTTGCATCGCGGTCACCAATGAATAATCGAAAGTCTCTACTTACATTTTTAAAATCCACTGTAGTACCCTGCACATTTTGTGGTCCACCTTTTAAGGAAACTTGAATATTGTGGGCAATGCTTGGCCCTATTTTGTTTAACCCGACCCGATGTATAAATTGTTGATTTTCATAAGTTACTTGTCTATTTTGTCTGAGAAGATCAACATTTTCATTACTGATCATGCAATGATTATGTTGCTCATCAATGCTATATAATTGAAATTGATTTGTTGTTTCCAAATATCGAAAACGGGCACATGCACCACAATTAGAGACGGTGTATCGGCTACGTCGTTTGTTGTTTGTAGGTGGTAGTGAAGAATCGAAAGTGTTATGTTTTGGCTTGCCATTTTTTGAACATAAAAGATACCGATGTGTAGGAATTCTTATGTTGGGATTGGATGGGTCTGGCTTTGATTTCAAAGTGCCAATACGAACAGAAAATCCAGCCTTTGAAGCGTATTGTTTATACATCATGATAGCATCATCCCAGTGTTGGAAGACACTTCCAATGGATGGCATGTATTGAATGTCAACGTCGGGAGTCCAAAATTTGGTACCATCGGGGGATGAATAAACTGAACTTATAAATGTACCTGTTGAATGAGTAAATGAATATAAGGTTCATAATGCATATTATAAAAAAATAACAGAATTATGTTGTAACCTAATGTATGAATAGTGCAATTATTAATGGATTGGGAGTAAGATGTTGAAATGTCAGATTTTGTGATTGAATGTATGTAATGATATAGTAGTACATGAATGTGTTTATATATGCACAGTATAATGTATGTATGAATAAAAATGGTCATGTATGTAGAAGTGTGTAATGAACATAATTCATATGCATATATGCATATTGAATATTGAATATGGTATGCATGTAATTGTGCAAAATTAATTATAATGGACATATGGTAGTATAACAGTTTGTTTATAGATTAGATTGTTGTGAAAAAGATGATATTAGAATATTGTTATAAGTATTATAACAGAACGTGTATAATAATGAATCAAGTGTTGATATTAAATGAATGGTATATATGTAAATTGTTTTTAAACAAATGATGATGGAGTAATGTAATACCTTTTTGTTCTTTATGTAGGAATTGTAGTCGTTTTGATGTTTTTGATGAAGTTGACACATAAGAAGACGAACCAGAATCAGAATATGACTGTGTGTTATACGGGATTTCAACATTATCATATGTCACAATGTCATATATGGGGTCGATAGATGCAACAGCACAAGATGAATCAATTATAGGAATTAACCCTTTATCAGATTGCATTGGTGTTGGACAATGTTGATCATTTCTAATAATATTGATTGGGGCGTTTACTGAAGACGAATCAGATGATGCCATAATATCTGCAATTAATGTGAGTAACATTTGTTGTTATTATATTGATCACATGGTGTATATTATGTATGAAAGTATATAAAAAAAACTTAGTATAATGTAACAATAGGTAGAAAGACAAACAGTGTAACATTTGTAAATGTGTGTATACAAATGTGATCGTATTAGAAGGAACATAGATGCAAAAAGTAATGTATATGCATATGTGCATATGTAATAAATAAAATAATGTAATAGTTAAATGTTAACAAATCAGTTTAATGTTTATGAAACAAGTGTAATTTTAATGTATGTATTAACAGAACATAAAACATTTCAGTTGTGAATATGTATCCAGATCTTAATGAACAAATATTGGCAGAAAGATATGTTGTAAAATGTAAATTATATAACACAGGTCAAACGTACATATATATGAATTCAGGATTGATGGAGCATTTGATAGTATTGAACAATTCGATGGTGATTAATTGAGTTATTACAGTTAATTATTAGCAAACAAACAGTTGTCAGTAAAATGTATACAAGTTAATGATGAAACAGACGGATGTGTTAAACAGGCATATAGAACATATCGATTATGAATCTGATTATTATGAATCTGATTATAAGGTTGAGATTGTTGAAAAGAAGGTGTTAAATTACACAATTAGATGCGCATTTTGAAGACATATACATTACCTTGTAAGCTGATAAATGACGAAGATGCTGTAGGAATGTTAGGGTTTGCAGAAATTTGATGAATTGTCTAAATACATGAATTAAGTCGTTGAGTGTTGCGAATGTGACCGGAATTAAAGATACATTGTCGGAATCTTCGATCGGTGGTCGGAATCGTGGTGGCGGAGACGGAGGCGATAGGCGGCGTCGGACATGATTGAATAGTACCAATTTTGAATATATACGATGACTGATTTTGGGTATTGTTGACGGAGGCGATTATCTGGAAAGATCGTATTTTACATTTCAGCCCTTGTATTTTGAGTATTGTTGCGTTCACACTTGGTTCTCGCGGTTCTTGCAATAAGAGGTGGTTCTTGCATGATCTTCTCCATATATATATTTATATATATATATATATATATTTAGCCCCATCCTCCACCTCCTTGGTCCATCCCCTTTAGGTCCATCCTCACTCCCGGTGACGTGATATACTTTATATATATATATATATATATATATATATATATTTAGCCCCATCCTCCACCCCCTTGGTCCATCCCCTTTAGGCCCATCCTCACTCCCGGTGACGTGACGGGTGACATGGCGACCCATCCTCCCCACACCACACCTTCCAGCCTAAGTAGTGGGTCATATTGTTGAAAATTTTAGTGAAAATGAGTTATCACTAAATATTTTGGACATCAATAATTATATTTATATATGTGTTGTATAAATAATAATTTGTGGGTTTGTGTTCTATGTTGTGAGAGCATCATAATAGTGAATGAAACTTTGTCCAAAATGGAACTAAGATGAATAGAATATCGATGCTCGAAGTTGGTGATTGAAGTGAATATTTCTAAACTTTGATGACTCTAGTATAAATTCATCTTTGTCATAAATTGGTGGTTTTATGACTTTTAATCTCTATTCAAGAGTCATGATGTAAGTTTTGCTATGTCTTATTATTTTATTTAATATGACAATAACATGTCATGAATGTAAATTAATCATTTTGACTTATAATAAATTACTAGACTCATAATGAAGGTTTTTTATGGTTATAATTATCTTTAAACAATAGAAATTAAATATGAAGTTTTAGTTTTGAGTATAAAAGAAACTTATGACTCTTTGATGGAAGAACAAAAAAAAAAAAAAAGAGAAAAATGAGATTAAAGAGATATACTAGAGAAAAGTTTTATAGAATTTAGAGAGGAGTACTCTCTAATTCTTCCACTATCACCAACTTATATTTATTTATTCTGCCATATAAATTAGAACACCATGATACCCGATGCTATCTCGGGCGTGAGTGCCATCTCCGGCAGTACACATACTGTTCCGGTTGTTGTACCCTGGGAGACAGAACCGTCTGAGAGGAGACACATAATCTGTTTTAAGGGAAGCGTGTTGAACACGTGCCTCAACCAAAACCGTCAATAATTTTGCTTGTCTTGCAGCGGAGTTTCGAACTCGTAGGTGCGGTTGAAGTTTTTCAAAGACATTCGCTTTGAATCAAGTTTGGTACAATTTATTTGTATTTTATATTCGTTTATTTAATTTTGTAACCGGTATTGTACTAGTCGAATTTCACACAAATAACGAGAGTCTCGTTATTATTTATTATTAATTTTGTAATATATTTTAATAAAAAGTGAACCTAGTTCCTACAATCTTAAAATCGTTTAATTCTCTAACGAGTGTGTTAAAATTTTATAGAATAATAAGGTTTAATATCATTTATTATATCTAATGATCGTGTTAGATACGATTATTTTGTAAACCTAACTACTTAAAAGACGATCAGATTTTCTAACAAGTGTGTTAGACACGATTTAAAGAGTTTGACAATTATTTACTTTCTAAGGAGTGTCTTAGAAAATGTTTATGTTTACTTCTAACGAGGGTGTTATAAACGATTTAAAGAGTTTGACAATTGTTTACTTTCTAAGCAGCGTCTTAGAAAAGGTTTATGTTTATTTCTAACGAGCGTATTAGAAAATGTTCATTTAAATAAACCAAAATTGGCTTATGAGAATAAGTGTATTCGTTTTATTTCTAACGAGCGCGTTAGAAACGGTTTACTTTATAAAAACCGAATATTTTGAATGTTTGTCAAACAGTTAAATTCTAATTAGCGTATTAGAATTGATTATCATACAAACCACTCATTTTAATGGTTGGTAATCGTTTATTATCTAACAGCGGGTTAGAAACGGTTTGAATATGATAAACCAATTATTGAAACGATGTGTATTCGTTTTATTTTCAAACGAGCGAGTTTGAAACTGTTTTATTAAATAAACTATTATAAGGTTTATGGTATTGATTTGTAATCAAAACATAAAAATATATAGTCTAATTTTAAAACACTTGCAAAAACGAGAAATGTTTTGAACAAATAAAAATGTCTTTGCGAATTATAAGTGATTCGATACTTCCACAAGAAGTATAACGTCTTGAACCATATAATAGTCTTGGAAAGACTATTTTGTGCAAAACAACTCGATGTTGTTATAAGTTGCTCAACTACTTGCGAGTAGTTAATTGTACACAACTTTATATTTGGAAAACTTGTGATTATTCAAGTTTAGAGTTTCAAGATGCAACAAGTTATGTGTTCCATTGAGGGAGTACCTCAAAACATGACACGAAACGATATAATTGCGTTTATTTCGGTCGAAAGTGTTGAAGATAATAATACTTTGGGTTTGATGTTTAGATATCATTGATGTATCCGTTATTATATATGTTCGCTTTTATTTTATTTAAAATGGTGGACTTTCTTCCGGGTTTATTTTACATAAACAAATGGATTAAAATATAAAAAAAAAGATAAATATTTATTTTGGACTACTAATAATTTGTCAAAAGGATACACATTTTGATACAAAGTGTAAAAAGTAATTTACACAAACACAATGAGCGGGTTGTGATCATGACTTATGTAATAAGTCACAAATCAAACATCAAATGCATAACGGCGTCGTAAGAAATGTGGTGAATGGTTTGAGATGAAATGCACGAAAACGAGATATACCATCTAATGTTGAGAGCATCAACATGGAAATGCACATGTAAGTTTTCAAAGAATATAACATATGAAAGAAATATATGTTATTATTGTAAATGATTTTAATAAATTTAGCAAATTTATAACGGAAATTTACACTAGTGATGGACTTGTAGATGCTTCTACCACCATCAGTGTTGTTTAAACTATGTGGAGGCTTGGTCCTCAATTTGGGAGAGTATCCCAATACATGGTATTAATGAAACAACAACGTAAATGTATATATCACTATAGGCATACGTGAATGTCTTGTTGTTGAGAGTCAATCTGATTGACTACATCTCAAGACTCGAGTGTTTTTATACAAAGATCTTTCATCAAAGTGACTTGGATTAAGACTTATGTTTAAGTCTTTAGGAAGTCAATGGTGAAGCCTTGGAGATAAAAAGGCAAACGAGATATGATCCTAATGGATGAAGTTAACTATGGTTTTGAGGCCTTCCTAAAACCGATGGTTTTGGAATGGTGAAATAAAATTTCATTATTGTGTCTAAACTAAGAAACAAATGTTCGGAAGAGATAGTACGTTATCTCTTAAGGCTGTGAAGAATCGGAATGATGCATCTTCTCTTCACATGCTAGAGTATTGTGGTCTAAAGCATGCTAGACTAATACTTGTTAATTTATATGCTCGACGGAGATTAAATTAACTTTAAACATTCAAAATATGTGATGACATAAGAACGAATTTTGTGCTAAAACAAAACTATAAATATAACTTCATTTTAGTCCAAAGGGATAACTTGGGAGGACCGAATAAATAGATCATTGATAATGATTCTATCCGGTTTCATATGTGAAGAACTCATATAGCTCAGAAGCTCTTATGAGCAATATTAATCTGAGTAGAGTAATATAATTGGATGACTGCATTGACAAAAAGATATGGATAATTTTATCCTATCACGCGGGTCTAAAAAGTCATCAAGAGTAATATTACTCAAACTTAATTAAAATGCAAGTAATGTGGGGGGAGAAACCATTTAAGAAACAAACCCTTTAGGGTATGTAGAAATGATAGTTGAGAAGTTTTCTCAAACTCGAAATGAAAGGGAGAACCTTTCATCACCCCACTAGTGCTAATACCCGTGAATTTCGCGGTGTTAAAAAATGATATGTTTCTTACTTTTAGAAAAGAAATTACGTTATTGATCATAAAGAAACTATACACGTGAACTTATTATGGAAATCTGAGGGTGAATGTTAAAATAAAACGAAGCATCGAACTATATATGTAACAAAACCGAAAAGATAAATAAATGAAAAAAATAGTTTTTCTAGTTTGACATATAAATTGAAAGCCTATTACTCTAATACTTCTACTTGCTGGAGTTTCGTAACCAATAACCTCGAATTCGTTTTAGACCAATTGAAAAAACAATCATCCTCTATCGAAATATGTTCGGCTTCAATTATATCATGTTATCCAACAACACCGTACCTAATAAACAAAATATATGAACAAAAATTTATTAGTAACATACATAAAAATACATTGAAAACAAAAGTATTCAATAACATAAAAAATGGATTCACAAACCTTGTTTGACCATTAATATTATGTGTACGAAGATTCTTAACCAATACGGACATACTTTTACGTATCTGCGACATTTTGTAGAATGCAAAGTATATCTTATTGTGAAATAATCTATCACATAACGAAAGTATGAATAGATATTAAGTAAAACACTTTAGCTTTGTTTATTCGATAGTCGTTATTAGTTCACCAAGTAATAAACAACAAAATGGTATTATCGTTAAAAAAACGCTAAAAATGACAACATTTAAAAGTAAGACATATAAATAACAACTATAGTAAACATGCGTTTCATAATAACTAATATACAGAAAATGTATACTGATTAAAGAACACGTACCTTATGAGATCTGGAAGCGGTGTGTATAATATTAAACTTTATGACACTCAATGAGACCTTTTATAACTTAATAATGAGATTCAGGGAGTATGACACTTCAGGTGTGATATTTAAGCATATGTGTCTTTATATAACTTGACAATGAGACACATCGCTTAAAATGTGACATTTTAGCAAGAATTAAAGAGGCTTTAACAACATCAGATTCAAGTTTCTTGTAGAAATCCACAAAAATACGTAGAGCGACGGCTAGATAAACGGCTGTGAGATACAACAAACAAACGATTACCGATAAAACTTAACAAAATAAAGAAAAATGGATTAATAGACAAATTCATACCTTGGAGACGAAGATGATAATCAGATTCGAAGAAGATGGCCATTGATTATTTTTAGTTTTGGGCCAGGAGAAAATAAGAAAGCTATTATGGACAGTGATATTAGTAAGCCGAATTGTAATGTTATTTATACAACTCTTGCCATCCCAGTTCATGGTCAGAAATTCCTATAAAATAACATTTTCATGAGTTAGGCATCAGAGAACAAAGAAACACAGCCTAGTTTTTAACTATTTTTTTATGAGATTACACGTTCAACCCATTGGTGAGAAATAAAAAACTCAAATTAACCACTTGGGTCAAGACTTCCACCTCTATGCATTTATAGTGGGCTAATGATATTCGACTTGAAAACTTGAAAATAAAGTGGTTCTGCTTATCAAATGAAAAAGAAAGAGGTTATCTTCAATTCAACTTTAAACAAAGAACCATCAATTTAGGTTGGAACAATGATGTAAAAACATTAAAATAATATATATCACAAAATCAGAGAGAGGAGGGAGGGAGGCTGCTCCTAAAACAACTTGGGATACATGACTTGAAGTGATTCACCCTGATACAAAAGATGAAATCCCAAATTTTCACATTAATAGGCTTTAATTCTTGAATCTAATGAAATAAGCAATATGTAACGTGAACTCACATGGATAGACTAAGAGACATAGATACACCCGGGATGTTGCTTTTCCTTCTACAAACAAAAAAGAATTTTGATGCACCGGCAAATTCTATGATAACAAAATCCATGGTAATATTTGCTCTAAGCAAGCAAAAGTGCTTGTGATGATGTATACGTGCAATAAAAAATTTGTAGTGCAAACCTTTAAAACTAATACGCCCATGTCATCGTATATGGCTTAAATACTATTAGCAGCATGTCGATGTTGTATCTCCCACATTGACTTGCCTTGTCCACATCTTTCTCAAAACTAACCCTAACTATAATGAGGTTGAAACATCTTAAACCACACACAGATACCTAGATAATATGGTTGAATTTCAAATTGAGAGAAGATACGAAACACAAAAGAATTAGAAATTACCTTTTTTTGAAAGTATAATGAGGTTGCTAATCATTCCTTGTTAATTAATCATTGCATTGCTTCTAATAACTAATTATATATTAGGTAAGTTGACTTGAAGCTCACTTGTGATATGCACTGCTCCACATCTTTGCCTTTGTTCGTTACACATTGCCACTATAAAGCATTTTACAATAAACAAACCAAATTAATTTCAAACAAACCAAATTAGAAAAGCATAGATTTGTAGTTGGAGATAATTCTACATTTTTATACATAAAAAGTATCCAAACTCGGAATCAAGTTCTTCTTTCATTTTAAAAAAATTACTACTTTCATAGACTGCTCAAGTAGTAAATATTTAGAAAAGAAATAAAGTATAAATGAGCTAAAATATGAATTTAAATACTTCAAGTTGTGTTTATCTATTTGGAGTAAATCTAAAACTAATATTTTTAACTAATGGGTGAGTTCTACCAATACTGATGATTCTGCAGCAGCAGAGAAGTTAGAAGTTGCATGTTGACCAAAAACATGCCATGTCCAATGTGGAGTAGATCTCATATTCTTCTCTATTGTTGTTCCCTGATTATGACAAACATTAATGTACATGTTTTGGAGTTAATAGACCATTATACATTCATGAATACAAAAAAAAAATCGTTCAAGTTACCTGGTCAACAGGATACAAACCGAATGCCACAATACCGCTCAGATTGAGAGAGACATAATCATCTAAAATACATTGAAAGTTCAAAAGTCAATTTCGTGTCTATTATTTTAATGATTTAAAGCATATATTGTAACATCCCGAAAATACAAATTTTTAAATTTGCAATTAAGTTGTGAATAAATTAAGTAAAGTAATCTAATTAGTAATGGTACTAACCTAGTTAGTTTAACACTTATGAGTAGTTAAAGACATTAAAACAAAATAAAAGAAACTTGAGGGACTAAAGTGTCAAACTTGAAACTAGTTTTAATAAACATTTTATTAAAACACAAACTCAATAGAAATTGAGTTGGTGGGATCGACCAGAAGCCAGGGGAGGGCGACCAAGCTCCTCCAAAACCCTAACAAGCACAAATCTCATAAATTGAAGGTGATAATCTGGTCCAAATTGAAATCTGAGTTAAGATTAGTAATCCCCATCACAAGGGGGTTGTAAGGTATGTAAAATTCTATGAAAATTCTCTGTTTGAAATTCTTATGAAATTGGGAGATTCAAAGTTTGATGATGCATGTTTGTGTTTTGATTAGTTTAGGGATGATATAGTGTCTAGAGGTAAAACCTAGACAACTACATGTGAAATCATGTCCAAATTCAGGAAATTCCATGAACACATTGAAGGTGGGTTATGGGTTTTACAAGATAATGATGAACATTAGGGTTTAAAATGATTATTCTAGTGTAATTTGATCATAGAAAGTGATTTCAGAAAAGTATGATGTTTAAATGCTATATGAAAGCTTTATTGATGTTAAGTTAGCTAAATAGCAAGCTATGAACTTGAATATGAAAGATATAAAAATTCTGCCTTTATAGTGTTTGTTGAAATGCCTCAAAGAAGGCTTGAAACTGAATTGTTAAGTTAAAAACGCATAATTATGATGTATGACAAAATGTGCGTTATGTATGTGAAACAAAGAGTTCTAAACATAAAGTGATTGAACTCTATAGGAAAGGAAGCCGGGGCATCGAGCGGGCAAACCGGTGTGGACGCACGTTTGAAGGGCTTGCTTTAAAGGTATGTAACTTGATTAGTTACAATTGAGTAAATTTTGATATGTAGTATATATGTAATTGATTTGTGAATAAAAGTTGAGTTGGAATTAAGTGATAATGTTCGCTAGTTCGAATAATAGGCCAAGAAATTGGTTAGACCTCATTGGTAGTCATCAAAAATGGAGGATTCCTTAGATGAGCTAAACAGGTCAAATAACCAAATAAGGCATGGTAAAGCATTGTAGTATGGTTACTCGGTCTTTGTTAACATTTTTAAGAAGATCTATTGAAATATGAAAAATCAGTATGTTGGTAGGTTAGAATAAGAAATCGGAGAAATGGGTTTGGGCAAAACAAGCAAAAAGGCAAAACATAATGTTACAGAGACTACCGTAAGTTACGGTGTCACTGTAACTTACGGTAGAGACCAGGATGCTTACGGTGGGTGTCTACTGGTTTACGGTAGACCAAAAGTTTCAAATGTCTACCGTAACTTACGGTACCTACCGTAAGTTACGGTAGAGTTCTGAAACGTCTGTAGATGTTTGCATATCATAGTTAAATCGAATCCGCTTTAAACGTAGTTTCGATTATGTATTACTTTTAAGTACTTTAATACTAATGTTTAATATAAACATTTCAGTTTCTAGGTATTCAAAGATTACGGATGACGGTCAAGCATGCTTTTGAAGAACCGAACACGAACTTTTGAAGCTTCCGCACAAATTAACTCTGTTTATACAATGTTATGATGTAAACTGTTTGTTAAACAACTTATGGATGTTTTAATTAGTCGGTAGATAACTAATGTTTGTTACCTTAGAACTTGTTTCTTGGAATTAAGGTTTTAATTTGGACATCTTTTGTATAAGATCTTATGAGTTATTACTAAATTCAAGTAGAAATTTTAAGGGTGTTACAAGTTGGTATCAGAGCTTAAGGTTGTCAACAAGTGTTCGGTTCAAGCTTGATCGATCGTCCGGTAAGAATTGACTTATTATGTTAACAAATTATGTCTTACTCTTATGTAAGAATGAGAAAGGAATTGATATGCATGGGAAGAGTGTGTTAACACACTCAAACCCGGAAAGTGCATTAAATGTGAACGGTTAAAACAAGTTAAGAACTTGACTAAACCGAAACAAATGAAGTAATGTTATGAATGAAATGTTTAATGTTTAAATGTAAACATTTTAGTTTCAAGATGTCTGATGGAAATGATGATAATCCGGTTCAAACAAGCACCGAACAAATGAAAGAGATAATTGCCGAAGAAGTAGGGAAGGCAATTGAAGGTAGTCTATCCAGGTTTATAGACAAAATTCAAAACACGGTGTTGTCGCTTGTTGAAGAGCGAGTTAAAAGTTTGGAGGATAGTGTCAACCTTATGAAGGAGAAAACGGGAGATTGTAAAGGGTGCTCATATAAAGAATTTATGGCGTGCAAACCGCCAATCTATAACGGGGAAGTTGACCCGATAATCTGCCAAAGGTGGATAAGTGATGTTGAAGGAGTGTTTGAGCGAACCCACTGTGACGTAGGTGACTTTGTTGCTTACGGAACGGGTCAATTGAGAAATCAAGCCAAGGATTGGTGGGACAATAAAAAGAAGGAAATGGGAGCCGAAGCGGCAAGGGTCATGACTTGGGATGAGTTTAAGGTGCCGTTCCTTAAACACCATAGTCCCAAAGCAGTTATCAACATGATCAAAGAGGAATTTATCCAGCTAAGACAAAAAGGAGAATCATCACGGGCATCTTCATGGATAAGCTGAGATTTTGTGACGAGTTAGTCACCACTGAAGAGCAGAAGATATACTATTATTACAACATGCTGAGTGCAGAATACCGGGAGTTTATGACTCCCTCAAAATATGAAACTCTCACAGAAATCATCAACACCGCCTGGGAGCGGGAAATCGAGTTAAAGAAGCAAGTTGAGAGGGGTGAGCGAAGGGCACAAGATGTGAATCCAAGCCCTACAAAGAAAGCTAGAACTGCTGAATCGGGGAAGAAGGTGGAGGCTAAAGGCGGGTCGCCAAGTTGCAAAGTATGTGGAAAGGGGCACAAAGGCGAGTGCCGCTTCAAAGACAAGCCGAGTCCGGTATGTGGGAAGACGGGGCACACTGCATTGTTATGTCCCGGAAAAGTTTCCGTTTGTTACAAATGTTATCAACCCGGCCACAAGAAGTCTGAATGCCCCGAGTTGGTTGGAAAGAGAGACACAAAAGAGTCTCCAACGGAAGCTCCAAAGGCAAAGGCTAGATCTTTCCAACTTACTGCGGCTGAAGGAAAGATAGAACCCGATGTGGTCTCAGGTATATTTATAATTAACTCAATTCCAGCACGTATATTGTTTGATACGGGTGCGAATAAATCCTTCATTTCACATGGATTTATTCGACATCCTTCATTTGTATTGATGAAGTTATCTGTGCCCTTAGAAGTAGAAATAGGGGACAACAAAAGTTTTATAGTTTGTGACGTTTGTCGAGGCTGCAAATTAAGCATAGACGATGAAGAATACTTGATAGATCTAATCCCGATGTCAATGGGAGAATTTCAAGTAGTCGTTGGGATGGATTGGCTATCTCAGCACCGCGCGAAGGTCGTGTGTTTTTGTAAGGAGATAAAGCTAATATCTCCAAGCGGGAAACACGTCACTATCTATGGCGAAAAAGGAGGCAACCCAATAGTATGCTCAATGTTGAAAGCTCACAAGCTTATGAAGCGAGGATGCAAGGCATTCATGATATATGCAAATGAGCCAAAGAATGAATCACGAAAGATTGAAGATGTACCGGTAGTACGAGACTATGAAGATGTCTTTCCGGAGGATTTGCCGGGGATACCTCCTGAACGGGAAGTAGAGTTCGGGATCGAATTGATTCCGGGCGCAAAACCCGTGGCTAGAGCACCATACCGACTTGCGCCGTCGGAGTTACAAGAATTGATGTCCCAGATCCAAGACCTGCTTGACAAAGGATTCATAAGACCGAGTGTGTCTCCTTGGGGCGCACCGGTACTGTTTGTGAAAAAGAAAGACGGAAGCATGCGCATGTGTATCGATTACCGGGAGTTAAACAAACTCACGGTAAAGAACCGATACCCGCTTCCGAGGATAGATGATTTATTCGAACAATTACAAGGTGCGAACTGGTTTTCAAAGATTGACCTTAGATCGGGGTATCACCAACTAAAGGTCAAGGAGGAAGATGTGCCGAAGACGGCTTTCCGCATGAGATACGGACATTACGAATTCCTCGTGATGTCATTTGGGCTAACAAATGCACCCGCGGCTTTCATGGACCTCATGAACCGGGTTTGCAAGCCAATGTTGGATAAGTTGGTCATCGTGTTTATCGATGATATTTTGGTGTATTCGAAAAGCGAAGCTGAACATGCACACCACTTACAAGAGGTGTTAGAGACACTTAGACGAGAAAGGTTGTATGCGAAATTCTCTAAGTGTGCCTTTTGGTTACGAGAGGTACAATTTCTTGGCCACATCATAAGTGCCGACGGAGTATTGGTGGATCCGTCAAAGATCGAGGCCGTGTCAAAATGGAATCCCCCGAAGAACCCTTCGGAAATTAGAAGCTTTTTGGGGCTTGCGGGATACTATAGGAGATTCATTCAAGATTTCTCCAAAATTGCGTCACCGCTAACAAAACTAACCCGGAAGGAAGAAAAGTTCATTTGGGGTGTAGATCAAGAAAGAGCGTTTCAAACGCTAAAAGAGAAGTTAACTCAAGCTCCGGTACTGACATTGCCGGACGGAGTCGAAGACATGGTGGTTTATTCGGATGCTTCACTATCGGGGCTCGGATGCGTTTTGATGCAACGGGGCAAAGTTATAGCTTATGCCTCGAGGCAATTAAAGATACACGAGAAGAAATATCCCACGCATGATCTCGAGTTGGCTGCGGTGGTATTTGCATTAAAAATATGGAGGCACTACTTATATGGGGTAAAGTGCACCATATTCACCGATCACAAGAGCTTGAAATACTTCTTCGATCAGAAGGAGTTAAATATGCGACAAAGGCGATGGCTAGAAACGGTCAAAGATTATGATTGTGAAATACATTACCACCCCGGGAAAGCCAATGTGGTGGCCGATGCGTTGAGCCGAAAGGCAGACTATGCCCCGATACGAGTACGATCATTGCAGCTCATTGTGACTTCGGGCTTACTTGAACGAATCCGAGGAGCACAAGATGAAGCAGTAAAGACGGAAAACTGGAAGAAGGAAAGGATCGTTGGTCAAGTTAAGGATCTCGAAGTAGGCAACCACGGTTTGAAAACACGTTTCAACAGAATTTGGGTTCCTAACACATGTGGAGTTAAAAAGCTTCTACTCGATGAAGCTCATAAGTCCCGTTATTCCATTCATCCGGGAGCGACCAAAATGTATAACGACTTAAAGCAAAAATATTGGTGGCTCGGAATGAAAAGAGATGTGGTGAAGTACGTGGAAAAATGCTTGACATGTTTACAAGTCAAGGCATAACACCAAAAACCATACGGTAGACTCCAACCGTTGGAAATTCTGGTTTAGAAATGGGAACATATTACGATGGACCTATTAACCAAACTACCAAAGACAAACCGCGGTTTCGATGCCATATGGGTAGTGGTGGATAGATTGACGAAAAGTGCTCACTTCATTCCGATTCGTGAGACTTATACATCAGAAAAGATGTCAGAAGTTTACACTAATGAGATAATAGCACGTCATGGAGTACCGGTATCCATCGTGTCTGATAGGGATCCTCGGTTCACTTCAAACTTCTGGCGAGATTTCCAAGAACAGATGGGAACCAAATTGTTCATTAGCACTGCGTACCATCCTCAAACAGATGGGCAGAGTGAAAGAACAATACAAACATTGGAAGACATGCTACGGGCGTGTATAATCGACTTTGGAGGAAGTTGGGATGTTTACCTACCATTGGTCGAGTTTTCGTATAACAACAACTACCATGCTAGTATTAAGATGGCACCGTACGAAATGCTCTATGGTAGGAAATGCCGAACCCCGGTATGTTGGGGTGAAGTAGGCCCACGTGAACTCGCCCACCAAGATATAGTACGAGCCACTAATGAAAAGATTGATGTGGTTCGGGCACATTTGAAAGCGGCTCAAGATAGACAAAAGGCGTATGCCGACAAAAGGAATAGGCCAATCGAATTCCAGGTTGGCAACAAGGTCATGCTCAAAGTATCCCCATGGAAGGGGGTTATCAGGTTTAGAAAAAGAGGAAAATTAAGCCCGAGGTTTATAGGGCCGTTTGCGATCATAGAACGGGTAGGAAAGGTAGCTTACCGCCTTGAACTACCGAAAGAATTAAGTGGAATTCATAGCACATTTCATGTGTCACATCTTCGGAAGTGTCTAGCGAATGAGACAACTTATATTCACTACAATGATATTGAAGTGGATAATCGCTTGAATTATATCGTAAGGCCCATAGAAGTTTTAGACCAAAAGACTAAGCATTTACGAAATAAACAAATCGATCAAGTCAAGATCAAGTGGGAGCACAGGAAGGGCTCGGACACTACATGGGAGTCCGAAGAAGAGATGCGACGTCTCTACCCTACACTATTCGGTACGTGCTTTGGTTTCGGGGACGAAACCCTTTTAAGGGGGGTGGACTTGTAACATCCCGAAAATACAAATTTTTAAATTTGCAATTAAGTTGTGAATAAATTAAGTAAAGTAATCTAATTAGTAATGGTACTAACCTAGTTAGTTTAACACTTATGAGTAGTTAAAGACATTAAAACCAAATAAAAGAAACTAGAGGGACTAAAGTGTCAAACTTGAAGCTAGTTTTAATAAACATTTTATTAAAACACAAACTCAATAGAAATTGAGTTGGTGGGATCGACCAGAAGCCAGGGGAGGGCGACCAAGCTCCTCCAAAACCCTAACAAGCACAAATCTCATAAATTGAAGGTGATAATCTGGTCCAAATTGAAATCTGAGTTAAGATTAGTAATCCCCATCACAAGGGGGTTGTAAGGTATGTAAAATTCTATGAAAATTCTCTGTTTGAAATTCTTATGAAATTGGGAGATTCAAAGTTTGATGATGCATGTTTGTGTTTTGATTAGTTTAGGGATGATATAGTGTCTAGAGGTAAAACCTAGACAACTACATGTGAAATCATGTCCAAATTCAGGAAATTCCATGAACACATTGAAGGTGGGTTATGGGTTTTACAAGATAATGATGAACATTAGGGTTTAGAATGATTATTCTAGTGTAATTTGATCATAGAAAGTGATTTCAGAAAAGTATGATGTTTAAATGCTATATGAAAGCTTTATTGATGTTAAGTTAGCTAAATAGCAAGCTATGAACTTGAATATGAAAGATATAAAAATTCTGCCTTTATAGTGTTTGTTGAAATGCCTCAAAGAAGGCTTGAAACTGAATTGTTAAGTTAAAAACGCATAATTATGATGTATGACAAAATGTGCGTTATGTATGTGAAACAAAGAGTTCTAAACATAAAGTGATTGAACTCTATAGGAAAGGAAGCCGGGGCATCGAGCGGGCAAACCGGTGTGGACGCACGTTTGAAGGGCTTGCTTTAAAGGTATGTAACTTGATTAGTTACAATTGAGTAAATTTTGATATGTAGTATATATGTAATTGATTTGTGAATAAAAGTTGAGTTGGAATTAAGCGATAATGTTCGCTAGTTCGAATAATAGGCCAAGAAATTGGTTAGACCTCATTGGTAGTCATAAAAAATGGAGGATTCCTTAGATGAGCTAAACGGGTCAAATAACCAAATAAGGCATGGTAAAGCATTGTAGTATGGTTACTCGGTCTTTGTTAACATTTTTAAGAAGATCTATTGAAATATGAAAAATCAGTATGTTGGTAGGTTAGAATAAGAAATCCGAGAAATGGGTTTGGGCAAAACAAGCAAAAAGGCAAAACATAATGTTACAGAGACTACCGTAAGTTACGGTGTCACCGTAACTTACGGTATAGATCAGGATGCTTACGGTGGGTGTCTACTGGTTTACGGTAGACCAAAAGTTTCAAATGTCTACCGTAACTTACGGTAGGTACCGTAAGTTACGGTAGAGTTCTGAAACGTCTATAGATGTTTGCATATCATAGTTAAATCGAATCCGCTTTAAACGTAGTTTCGATTATGTATTACTTTTAAGTACTTTAATACTAATGTTTAATATAAACATTTCAGTTTCTAGGTATTCAAAGATTACGGATGACGGTCAAGCATGCTTTTGAAGAACCGAACACGAACTTTTGAAGCTTCCGCACAAATTAACTCTGTTTATACAATGTTATGATGTAAACTGTTTGTTAAACAACTTATGGATGTTTTAATTAGTCGGTAGATAACTAATGTTTGTTACCTTAGAACTTGGTTCTTGGAATTAAGGTTTTAATTTGGACATCTTTTGTATAAGATCTTATGAATTATTACTAAATTCAAGTAGAAATTTTTAAGGGTGTTACATATATGGTAACAAACAATAAATGTTTTTAATATGATTGTTGATTAGAGGTTATTAAAAATTATGATAATTAGCAATTATAAAAAATGAATGTAGTTAACTTCTATTTTAGGTAACTTTATTTAAAAATAAGTCAAATATAATTTAAATTTAAAATTACTATAATATGTTGGAAGTATTTAATCAAAATTATATATAAAATTTTAAATTTTAAACCACTAACATGTCTAGGTACATTGAACCAAACTAAAAAGGAAATCCAGTTAATGTCATTAACTACAAATCATTTACTTCCATATTATCCTCGAAATCAAAATTTTGAATTTAAAATCAAGTTATTATCTATCATCTAAATAAGAAAATTATCAGCCAAAAATACTAAAAATACATTTTTTGACGTTTTTTTAAGAATATTAATATATTCTTAAAAACATACTTCTAATAAGTAAAATGATGTTAGAAAACATACAAATGCTAGCATCTTAAGGGACATAATCTTCTAAAATACACTGAAAGTTCAAAAGTCAATTCCGTATCTATTAATTTTGTGATTTAAAGCATATATGGTAACAACCAATAAATGTTTTTAATATGATTGTTCAATAATTTGAATCTAATTAGTTATATAGAAACCAATAATTATTGTTTAGAGAATCTTAAAAATTAGGATAATTAGCAATTATAAAAAATGAATGTTGTCAACTTCTATTTCAGGTAACTTTATTTAAAAATAAGTCAAATATAATTTAAATTTAAAATTACTTTAATATGTTGGAAGAATTTAATCAACATTATATATAAAATTTTAAATTTTAAACCACTAACATGTCTAGGTACATTGAACCCACCTAAAAATAAAATTCAATTAATGTTATTAACTCCAAATCGTTTACTTCCATATTATGCTCCAAATCAAATTTTTGAATTTAAAATCAAATTATTATCTATCCTCTAAATAAGGAAATAATAATTAACAATAATAATTTTGTAACAAACAGATGGATAGCACCGAACCGTTATCATGATCCGTAATTCAATTCTCAAACATCAAGGATCAAACCATTAAACTCCAAGAACACATATGATATTCAGTTAATCTTCAAACAAAACAATAGAAAGGTGGAGCAAAGATATGATAATATGATGAAATAAAAAACTACCAAACACTTTTAAATTTCTACAAATTTATCTAGCCTAACAACAAATTAGAAACACAACAATCATAATCCGATGATCAATCATAATATCAAATCCTTAAGCAAAAAAACAACATTAACACGAAAAATCATTCACTAAAGGGGGAGATAACAATCATATACCTTGGTGATGAAGCCATTAGAACAGAATCAAAGATTTGTGCTCCAAGACGTAAAAAACCTAGACACGAAACATATCAAAATCAAAAAACACAAATACAATAAAACATGTTAGAATGATAGATGGATATCAAGTAAAAACAATTTAGATAAACACTAATTTCGTACCTTGATAATGATGCCATTAGATTAGCCAGAAAGATATATGCTCAAAGATGATGAAACCCTAGATACGAAAGGATACAAATCAGACAATATACATCACAAAATCAACATAATGTTTAAGAAAAAGAACATCTACATGTTAATAGTAACAAATCTGGGTCGTACCTTGTTATTGAAGATTTCGAGTGATATAAATTAGAAATCGAAGGAACGATGAAAACCAAACAGAAACAAATAAATCAAGATCAAGATTCAACAATAAACAAACAATTTTATTCGATGAACATATACCTTGGAACCTATTACAACACCTGGCTTGAAAAAAACAAAAGAACAGAACTCAAAATGTGCCATTTTAGCAACAATTAAAGAGGCTATCACAACATCAAATCAAGAACAATATGGATACCAAACCATCAAAATAGCAATAAGACAACATTATTGAAACAAACATGAATTTTCAAAACCCTAATTGCGATACAATAGACCAAATATTTTCGCGATATAAAAAGAAAATCTAATACACGGAGGTAAAAATCAGAATAATATATCATTCAAACGCCAATGAAAATCCTGTAAAAAATTAAACTATGAATAATATCAGACCTGGAAAGAATTCTAAAGAAAAAATCATCTCAAACGACATCAATGTTCAAAACCCTAAATGCGATACTATCGACCAAATATTTTCACAATATAAAAACAAAATCTAATACACGGAGGTAAAAATCAGAATAATATATGAATATCAGAATCATACCTTGTTCGAGACAACATTTATGTGTAAGAGAAGTATACAGATTGAATAGCAAGAAACCCTAGGTATAAAAGAATGAAGATCAGTGAACCATGAAATCAAATATTGACATATTGGAATGACAAAATCAGTAACAAAATCCGTATGTATAAACAAAACTATTGATGATCAATGAACAGACTGATAAGACGAAGATGTTGTTTACAATCCAATTGAAGAACTTAACAGGAAATCAAAGAATTATTTGATGATGATATACCTTTGATATTTGATTGTTTGATTGGATTCGAAGAGAGAAAACCCTAATCGCGGCTGCTGATTTGAAACTTTGTGAGAGTTATGAGAGGAAACAAACGGGTTATGTGATTATATATGTTCGCAATCTTTGACCTGTTTTCATAATATATGGATCGTCCATAGCATTGCACCATAGGGAATGGGAAGAGTTTTGACAGGAAAATGAGATTTAGAGGCCCTAGATGGGGGCATGTGTCCCCTAGGTATGGCTTTTATTAGGTAGTATAGATATAGATTTGGATGCTATCCAATTACACTTAAATGTGGGGGTGTCTTGCATTTGAATGTGGGAGGTTTGACAATAAGGATTTTAGCAATCCAAATAAATATTGCAAATACATGACCATGTGGAGTACACAAAGGTTATATGGAGACAATTGAGTTGATTAGACTTGAATGCCAATTGGTTTGATTCAAATCTAGCAAGATGTTAGTTATGACATACCAAAGGCATAATAGAAACGTGTTTAGCCATGAATTAAGTTTCATGTCATTTTAAAGACAAGGAAATTAACTAGATCCAAGTTGTGATCACAAGTTATAAGTCTAACGAATCGACTAAAGGCAAATCTGACTAGCGATTGAAGAACACGTTAGAACAACTGATCTCAATTTAAATTATCATCGTTGACTTAGCGAAGTCAACAAATAATTTTGGATCCAACAACTAGTGGGTTGATAAGAGATCAAGTTGTGGAATGAGACTAAAGCCCACGGAAAAGGGACATGAGGGAAACCTAACCTATCTGACTGGAGATCCCAAGATCTAGGTTCAATAGGACAACTTAATCATGAACCGAAGGGTAGTCACTGTGGGGGCATAGCTAATATATATGTTTATGTATAAGCTAGTGTATGTGTTCATATGTCCCCCTAAAACTATAAAAGGGTGTTTAAATACGTCCTAGTCCATTCCTATAATATTCAGTGACATTGTGTTGAGGCTAATCATAATATATGGCTAATTGATTTATGGAAATCATAGTAAGCCATAATGCTTTTAATGATTCAAAGGAATCACCTATGAGAGAGAGAAGTAGGGTCGCTTCGAATAACATTGTGGGGTGGGTAATCCTAAAGCTCTCGCAGAACCAGGCTAGTGTTCCAGGACCATAATAGGACACGATAATGATGGGATGGCCCGGCTAGGGAAAGTATTGTGTGAATGTACATTGTCGTTTACACAAATGGGGGGTTGTTCAAGGATATCACGTCTACAAAACCCTAGTAGACTAAGTGTGCTTCACAAAGGAAGGTTCAAAGGCAAAACCTACCTATCCTGCAATACTCTATTGTCGAGGTTTCATCGGGGAATTTTGTGTGTTTTAATCGATCCCCATTCATGTGGGGGATTGTTGGAAATTTTAGTGAAAATGAGTTTTCACTAAATATTTTGGACATTAATAATTATATTTATATATGTGTTGTATAAATAATAATTTGTGGGTTTGTGTTCTATGTTGTGAGAGCATCATAATAATGAATTAAACTATATCCAAAATAGAGCTAAGATGAATATAATATCGATGCTCGAAGTTGGAGATTGAAGTGAATATTTCTAAACTTTGGTGACTCTAGTATAAATTCATCTTTGTCATAAATCGGTGGTTTTATGACTTTTAATCTCTATTCAAGAGTCATGATATAAGATTTGCTATGTCTTATTATTTTATTTAATATGACATTAACATGTCATGAATGTAAATTAATCATTTTGACTCATAATAAATTACTAGACTCATAATGAAGGTTTTTATGGTTATAATTATCTTTAAACAATAGAAATTAAATATGAAGCTTTAGTTTTGAGTATAAAAGGAACTTATGACACTTTGATGAAAGAGCAAAAAAAAAAAATAGAGAAAAATTAGATGAAAGAGATATACTAGAGAAGAGTTTTATAGAATTTAGAGAGGAGTACTCTCTAATTCTTCCACTATCACCAACTTATATTTATTTATTCTCCCACATAAATTAGAACACCATGATACCCGATGCTATCTCGGGCGCAAGTGTCATCTCCGGCAGTACACATACTGTTCTGGTTGTTGTACTCTGGGAGACAGAACCGTCTGAGAGGAGGCGCGGAATCTGTTTTAAGAGAAGCGTGTTGAACACGTGCCTCAACCAAAACCGTCAATAATTTTGCTTGTCTTGCAGCGGAGTTTCGATCTCGTAGGTGCGATTGAAGTTTTTCAATGACATTGGCTTTGAATCAAGATTGGTACAATTTAGTTGTATTTTATATTCGTTTATTTAGTTTTGTAACCGGTATTCTACTAGTCGAATTTCTCACAAATAACGAGAGTCTCGTTATTATTTATTATTAATTTTGTAATATATTTTAATAAAAAAAATGAACCTAGCTCCTACACATATGACTACAAATTAAGTATAACGTGTAACGGAGTGTGAGTCTCAATTTTAAATGGTGTAAAGTAGAGTAAATAAAACATTTATTGTTAAAGAAAATCTCTAAGTTTATACGGTGCATCATTGTGTAATCTAACTCTAATAAATGAGTATAAAGAATGCCACATGTCACCTTCTTTTTTACTAATTCTAAAAAATGTCATATGGCACCTTTTCCTTTAATAATTGTTTAAAAAATAATTAAGATTACACATCGTAGAAAATAATTATATTAATTCCCTTAGTAACTTCAATAAAATGCTCCTTAATAAAATAATTTTGATAGAATTTATTATAATAATATCTGACGTAAATTTATTATAAATACCTAAATCTAAATTTAACTTCATCTTTAACAAATTTATTGAAACATAATCTAATCATCCATTTATGATGTTAATTATACTTTTGTTATTTTGATTTGATTTATGTTTTAGTTGATTTGTGAAAAAAAAATAACAAAATCTAAATTGAGTTCAATAATTTTAATCACCCATATATATTTTTTTTGTATTGTTCTTATATTGATTAACCTAACACATTGTACATAGATTTATACAAGGGTAACAACATGCAACGAAATTGATAAAGAATTCATTAATGTATTAGCTGGTGATGTGTGGGGGTAAACCGAAGGGGGCTATCAGGTTAATGGTTTAATTCCTTAGGACACCATCAAATCTGTCTCTTCTTGTTTATCAACATAAACTGGGTTTAATCTTCGTGACACCTAGTGACATCATCAGTCTAAGTGAAAGGAAACATTCCAACTTGGTGGGGGATTGTTGGAAATTTTTAAGGATAACATACAAGTTGGTATGTTTCCTTCATCCCACATTGGTGGAGGGAATGAAGTTTGAGTGGTTTATAAGGGATTACTCTTTATGGGCCTCCAAAGTGTTAAATGGGTTGAGAAGTGGATAAAGCCCAAACGCGCGCCGAGCCGAGCCGAGCCGCGAGCTCGCGAATGGTCGCGTTTGAGGCGCAAATGGGGGCGTTTGAGGCGCACTTTGCACTTCGCACGTATGCATCGTCGCGATGAGCTTTTATTTTTAGCTAGGGTCCGGTTCAGGTGTGTCAGATCTGTGGATCGAATAAGATAAGGAGATAGAGGTGAATTCAAAACAGTGGGGGTTATCCCATTATCTCTAGTAATTCGAATTCGTGTGGGATATCTCCAGCAACCGAATTTGGTTCTGGATGGTTATCCCACTCCCCGTTTTTCTCATTCTTTGGTATGATCACAACCTATAAATAAAAGCCTCCTGCTACCCATTCAACACACCTAATTTTCGCAGCCTCCTCCCACCTTTCTGTGCTCCAGTTTCTTCTCCAGCTTCTGCGTTTTTCTGGTTTTCATTGCTGTTGGAATACCCAATCAGTTCTGCATTAAATCCTGGGAGTTTACACTGCAGCTCACAGCAATACGAGCGTGTAAAATCCTTTAAGGACAAGAGACATCCGTGCAGTTCAAGGACCTTCTTTCTCAATCGCCAGGTTGGTTTTAATTTTTGCGTGTTCTTTAAATTCGTCCGATAACGGGACAGTCTTCTTCTACCTTTCTTTAATCAGTTTGCTCAAGTTGGAACAAATTGGTTTGGCTGATAACTCGGTAATTAATAAAGTTTATATTAATTTACTGTTTGATTGAAAATTTTTCAACAGTTGTGAGAGCATCATAATAATGAGTTAAACTATGTCCAAAATGGAGCTAAGATGAATAGAATATCGATGCTCGAAGTTGGTGATTGAAGTGAATATTTCTAAACTTTGGTGACTCTAGTATAAATTCATCTTTGTCATAAATTGGTGGTTTTATGACTTTTAATCTCTATTCAAGAGTCATGATGTAAGTTTTGTTATGTCTTATTATTTTATTTAATATGACATTAACATGTCACGAATGTAAATTAATCCTTTTGACTCATAATGAAGGTTTTTATGGTTATAATTATCTTTAAACAATAGAATCTTTAAACAATAGAAATTAAATATGAAGCTTTAGTTTTGAGTATAAAATGAACTTATGACTCTTTGATGGAAGAGCAAAAAAAAGGAAAAAAAAAAAGAAAATAGAGAAAAATTAGATGAAAAAGATATACTAGAGAGGAGTTTTATAGAATTTAGAGAGGAGTACTCTCTAATTCTTCCACTATCACCAACTTATATTTATTTATTCTCCCACATAAATTAGAACACCATGATACCCAATGCTATCTCGGGCGCGAGTGTCATCTCCGTCAGTACACATACTGTTCCGGTTGTTGTACCCTGGGAGACAGAACCGTCTGAGAGGAGGCGCGGAATCTGTTTTAAGGGAAGCGTGTTGAACACGTGCCTCAACCAAAACCGTCAATACTTTTGCTTGTCTTGCAGCGGAGTTTCGATCTCGTAGGTGCGATTGAAGTTTTTCAATGACATTGGCTTTGAATCAAGATTGGTACAATTTAGTTGTATTTTATATTCGTTTATTTAGTTTTGTAACCGGTATTGTACTAGTCGAATTTCTCACAAATAACGAGAGTCTCGTTATTATTTATTATTAATTTTGTAATATATTTTAATAAAAAATGAACCTAGCTCCTACACATATGACTACAAATTAAGTATAACGTGTAACAGATTGTGAGTCTCAATTTTAAATGGTGTAAAGTAGAGTAAAGAAAACATTTGTTGTTAAAGAAAATCTCAAGTTTATGCGGTGCATCATTGTGTAATCTAACTCTAATAAAGGAGTATAAAGAATGCCACATGTCACCTTCTCTTTTACTAATTTTAAAAAAATGCCATATGGCACCTTTTCCCTTTAATAATTGTTTAAAAAAATAATTAAGATTACACATCGTATAAAATAATTATATTCCCTTAGTAACTTCAATAAAATGCTCCTTAATAAAATAATTTTGATGGAATTTATTATAATAATATCTGACGTAAATTTATTATAAATACCTAAATCTAAATTTAACTTCATCTTTAACAAATTTATTGAAACATAATCTAATCATCCATTTATGATGTTAATTATACTTTTGTTATTTTGATTTGATTTATGTTTTAGTTGATTTGTGAAAAAAAAAATAATAAAATCTAAATTGACTTCAATAATTTTAATCACCCATATATATTTTTTTGTATTGTTCTTATATTGATTAACCTAACACATTGTACATATATTTATAGAAGGGTAACAACATGCAACGAAATTGATAAAGAATTCATTAATGTATTAGCTGGTAAACTCGTGTATTAATGATGTGTGCAAAATGCAACATATAAATTACATTAAATGAGGCATAAAACTAACCCTTTTTAGTACTAATATTGGAAAAAGTGTGCTTTTGTCTTCCTTTTGTATTTGTAGGATTAAATGAGCTCAAATGAACAAAAGAAGCAAAAAGGCAGCTAAATCTAACAAAAATACAATAAAAGGGATAAACGTGGCATGCTCGACCCCCCGACAGCATCTTCCCAAGCAAAACACGAAAACAGAAGGCTGAACACGCCCCGTGCTCAGTGAGCACAGGGGCGTGCCCAAGTGTCTGCAGAAAAGACAAAGCTGTAGAAGCTTCTATCACCCACCACGGGGGCGTGCCCAACGGACAAGGGGCCGTGGTCAACTCTAAGATTCGCAGAATCTGAGGAAATCTTGATAGTACAGATACGCTTCTGCACACGGGGTCGTGCCCAGCGGACACGGGGGCGTGGTCAACTAGTGCAGACAAACTGCAATTAATGAAGAAAGAGTAGGAAGATGGACACGGGGCCATGCCCAATGGACACGGGGCCGTGCCCGAGCTGCTGTTCAGGCTATAAATAGGGGTGTTTGGCTCATTTGCAAACCATCCCTTGGCAAACCACCTCTCTCACACTACACCCACCCTCCACCACCATCACAACCCACATCCACCACCATCATCCATCATAGAGTGTGTGTAGTAGTCTCGGGATCCAAGATTGATCGTAAGAGTTCTTGACAATCAAAGGCCATGTTTGCCTAAGTCTCTTACCTCACTTGGTGAAGACAAGTGTTTACTGTAATACTTTTTATTTTTAATATTTTCACACTTCTTATTTGGTTATGTATTAATGACTTTAATAACTAGTTTCTTATGTTGAAGGTGATTCTTCCTTATCGTTTGTCTGTGGTGTCTTGGCATTATTTTACTGTCTATATAAAATAAAAGATTTTCACCATTCATATCTCCACGGTCTATATGGAGATATGTTGGCTACCTGGTCGGGGGTTAAGGGAACGGTTTGGTAAGAGTCTTGCCTTGTTCAGTGTATAGATCCTGCAAGGACTTGGGTCAAATTTAGTAGGACCTCCTTCAATACCCACTGGTATTGGATGGCGGGGGTCCAAACTCTTTGATCCCCTCATATGTAAGCTACTATTAATACTTTAACCCGGCTACTTAGGACTGTATCCCTGCTGACTCAGACTACTTAGCCGAGGGTAACGTTGTAACGCCCGGCTCTTTTGTACTTTCCATTTATAGAAAGTTTTGTTCGTAAATCTATTTTTGGAAACTTTGTATTCTTGTAATCTTTCCCTTCTTGTAATCATTGTAAAACCGAGACTTGGATCATTAATGAAACTCGTATTTTGTTACAAATATGTTATACACATTCTATATATGCTCGTATGTTCGATTTGATGAATCAATTGGTATTTAATCATTATTCTTGTAAACTATGTGCTAAACTTGTAATTAATCTAAACATATGCATAAAACGTGTTTTGAACGTGAACGACACTTGATCGTGATACTCATACGCTTAATTATACTTGGTTTATACTCCTCATACTTGGATTTATCTCAAACTATGCTTTTGTGGCAAATATAGTCCTTAAATGACCTAAAATACCAATATAACAACTCTAGGGGCTGATTGGCAATATTTGAAACTTTATATCCGGAACCATAAGTTGAGGCGGCCCGCGACAAGGACCCCTTGTCCTTTACGCGGCCCGCGTGAACGTCAGTTACGCAGAAAACACAATCAGCTGCTGTTCTACGCGAATTGGCACGAAATCCCAGCATCTAACCTCACCCAATCACCTTTAAGCCACCTCTAATCACCTCCAATCATCTCTAAACTCTTCCACTATAAATACAACCCTTCTCCAAGCATTTCTACACTTTCAACACTCTCAAATCACTCCAAATTCACTCTCAAATCAGTTGCAAATCTGCATTTTCGGACAGATTCATACTCTTGCACTAAAGTGAGTATAACTTGCTCATTTCTTAACGAAATTACTTGATTCTTCTTCCTACTTATTTGGATAATCATGGGGTTCGATTCCTTGACTTCTCCTGGGAGAAATCAGACCTGGAATTGCCCTGAAATGGTCCATAAACTTTCTGTTTTGTTTTAAGTTCTTCAAAAGTTTGTTTAAACTTATCCAACTTGTGTTTAACACATCTCATACCTATGTCCCAATGCTTACAACCTCTCTTATGGTTGGTTAAGCTTAAAAACAAGGTTGAGACACTTGAAATCAGAGGATTAAACCTCATAACTTTCTGTTTTGTTTAGGGTATTTAACCCACAAGTCATGTCAAGCTTAGACCTTGATAAATGAGTGATTATGGAACAACTTGGGTTGTCCAAACATACAATCCTCACATGATTTGATGATTTCTCTTTGGTTAGGTTGTTTATATTATTATCCTAAACCTAGTTCGTGACCCTCCTTGGTTGTTTTTACATCAAGAGAAGTGGTGAACATTCAAGGGGTCCCTAAACGGAAGCTTGTTCTCCTACCCCATACATGACATCCATGATAACTCGAGGTGCCTAAATGAAGATTTAATCTTCTACCTCCTACTTGAATTATTGGACGTAATAATATGTAATACTTAACCTAAATATATATATACACTCATTCGAACCTTTAATGTTAAACTTGTGTTTATATGTTAAAGTAGTAGAATACCATCTAAGACTTAAAACTCCAAGTATGATTCTAATGGGCATATTACCCATGAAATACAATATAACCCTAGTGGTTACATAGTGTCATATAAGAGTATAAGTTAAAGATGATTATTTTCAATATCGTACTTTATGTTATGTTAAACTCCAAATTATAATCTTCCGTTGAACGCCAAACTCACACACCTATGTTTCCTCGTGTAGAAGGACTAGGTGCTCCCACTTAATCTACTCCAACAACTCACTCGCGGGAATTCCAAGTAGGAAAGCTTGCAACCACGGTGAGTATACTCGATCCCTTTTTCCCCTTTACACTTTGGGATGCAACATGTATAATTATGCAAACAACTTTTGAACTAAACATACTCAATCTTTGAACGAAGCATGAAACTAATGTGACTTACTTGCTATTCTTGTATGCTCTATGAACGATTTGGAACGTTATATGCTCATTGACTTTGCTCGCCCACCTTAACAATTATAGCGCTATAGGATTAACGCCCCGCCCGCTATTCTATTGGGTATTGTTAAGTTACCACCCCGCTGAACTATTGGGATTAGGCTATTTTATGCGTTGTGTTCTAGGGTTTGATCATATTGTACGCCAAAATTGCATACTAGTAATCACATATTATGAATCATGTTGGATTTGAGTTTTATTCTATTATGCTATGTAAACAAACTTGTATACTCGCTCATGCTTTTGCATTGAAACTCTATTTTAATACATGTTGCAGGTTGATTATTGAAGTATGGATGAATGATGAAACAAGTTTAGGGTGGACTAGATACACACCTTTAATCTATTTATCTTTTGTTGATTTGAATTCAAACAATGTTGTTATTTCCATTTTAAATGTTGTATGACAATTTAGTTCTTGCAATGAAATTTGAATTCAATTAAATATTGTCACATAGTGTTATGATGTTTTGAGCAATTTGTTCGTCTCATCCCGATGTTTCCGCCATCGGTTGGGGTGTGACAGATTGGTATCAGAGCCATAACTATAGGGAATTAGGAAAATTGCCATGCTTTTGCCCTAATCTATAGTTTTAGGAATTTTGCCTCTTATGTGTTGTTTAAAACTTTTGTACTCTACCATGCATTCTTCCTAGCTACACTTCTTGTTGATTAAATTTATATGCCTTTCCTAAGGTTAACATGAATACACTTTTGTTTATTTGTATACTCTTGTAACACAAACGAGACAACTTTACCAAAATAGGCGTGAAACCCACAATTTGGTAAACGACTCTCATTCTACCTTAAACTATTTCTTTTTGCACGAAATTACACCATTAAGCTAGGAGTGAAATCCACAACTTAATGGTAAATTTTATTTCAACTCTAGTGGACCCTTGTCATAGTGTCGAAATTTTATTTTGGCCTGACAAGTACCAACCACATTTAGGGTACGAAATCGTCAAGCTAGGGGTGAAACCCACATCTCGTCGATTAAGTCCCATTCCTCGATTTTCAATCTCGCCAAAGTCCCGATTGTTTCAATCAATTAGAGATGTGTAGTAACCGGAAGGGTAGGATACCGTTAATCGCTTCTTGACGAGAGTATCTTACCTATAGGCCAAAGCACGTTTTCTCTAATTCGAAAGAACTTTCGACCCACTTTGGAATAGTCGACGTTTCTCTACCCGAAACAATCCAATGTTTTATTGAGCCTCTCTTTTATGTGTCTCAATTTATATGTGATTTTATACTTGAACGATCGTTCATTTCAAAATTTCGTTTTAATCATTTCGCACGTTATCGCAATAACAAACAATAATAACCCCTCGTGAACAAACTAAATTTACAAAGCTTTCATTTACCCATGTTAAGCTATGTTGGACTCATGACTATGCTATATGTGACATCTAAACTCTTTATGTTATGTGAATCAATTTGAAACTTTTATGCTACGTGACACTTTATGCTATGTGAATCAACTTATGCAAACGATTTTTTTTTCTTAAACAAACATTATGATCAAGTCTCACCCATTCGTTCTTTTGAATCTTAGATGTCTTCTCGTCACTCCAACTCGTCTAAGAAGTCAAAGTCCCGTGCTACGAAGAAGATGATGGCTTTCATGCCAATCAATTTGCGCGCGTCGTTCCAAAGGTCATTTCCGAGATTCGAGCTTCTGAAACTCCGAACTCCTCCGTCGACTCCAAGGTCGAAATACGCAAGCCCGCTTCGTTCAACTTCAAGCACTTTTCATCGTGCAATCCCAAGCCATTCACCGGCAATGATGGGGTGACCGCCATGCTTGAATGGTTTGATAGCATGGAGGTCACGTTCATCAACAGTGATTGCCCCAAAGAGCTCAGAACGCGTAGTGCGACTGGGGTATTCCAAGCCCGAGCTCTCGAATGGTGGACGAACGAAAGAAACATCCGCTCGAACGAACTGGCCTATGCGTTGACTTGGGAAGAAGTTAAGGCCCTAATGATGGACGAGTTTTGCCCTCCACATGAGCAACAAAGGCTAGAGAAAGAACTTTGGGCGCTAAAACAAGTGGGAGATGAGAACCTAGCTTATACCACCCGTTTCAAACAACTTAGCTTCATTGTTCCTCACCTCGTCATAACCACCGACCGCAAGATAAGGAAGTACATCAATGGGTTACCCTCTGCTATGCGTGATACCATCGAGGCAGCCAAACTCGATAATATTGAAGCTGTTTACCGCCTCGCTGCTTCCCTAAACAACAATCGCATTCGCGATAAACAGGTTGCTACCAAGATAGCCAATCAGATTACCACTGACCATGAAGCCCAAGCAAGTGGTGGTGAAGGCAGGAAACGAAAGTTTCAACACACAGAGTCAGTCAACAAAGTACGCGCTTGCTACAAGTGTGGAGACACTACTCATCTTCGCCCACAATGTCCTCTATGGAATCAAGAACGACAGCAAACCCAAGATGACGACGAAGACAGTGAGGATACGCTTTCTCATTAGCAACCTTATTACCTCTATTCGCGTAAAACCTTGTGTTGTTAAACTTGAATTTATGTCGTTTCCGGTCAAAAATTTTGATGGCAAGCTCATCACCATAGAATTTTACTTTCCGTTATTGTCTTCTCGCACTCAACATCCATGTTTTCTCGAACGACGAAGTATCCCTATCTTTTCACTCTCAAATCAGTTGCAAATCTGCATTTTCGGACAGATTCATACTCTTGCACTAAAGTGAGTATAACTTGCTCATTTCTTAACGAAATTACTTGATTCTTCTTCCTACTTGCTTGGATAATCATGGGGTTCAATTCCTTGACTTCTCCTGGGAGAAATCAGACCTGGAATTGCCCTGAAATGGTCCATAAACTTTCTGTTTTGTTTTAAGTTCTTCAAAAGTTTGTTTAAACTTATCCAACTTGTGTTTAACACATCTCATACCTATGTCCCAATGCTTACAACCTCTCTTATGGTTGGTTAAGCTTAAAAACAAGGTTGAGACACTTGAAATCAGAGGATTAAACCTCATAACTTTCTGTTTTGTTTAGGGTATTTAACCCACAAGTCATGTCAAGCTTAGACCTTGATAAATGAGTGATTATGGAACAACTTGGGTTGTCCAAACATACAATCCTCACATGATTTAATGATTTCTCTTTGGTTAGGTTGTTTATATTATTATCCTAAACCTAGTTCGTGACCCTCCTTGGTTGTTTTTACATCAAGAGAAATGGTGAACATTCAAGGGGTCCCTAAACGGAAGCTTGTTCTCCTACCCCATACATGACATCCATGATAACTCGAGGTGCCTAAATGAAGATTTAATCTTCTACCTCCTACTTGAATTATTGGACGTAATAATATGTAATACTTAACCTAAATATATATATACACTCATTCGAACCTTTAATGTTAAACTTGTGTTTATATGTTAAAGTAGTAGAATACCAACCAAGACTTAAAACTCCAAGTATGATTCTAATGGGCATATTACCCATGAAATATAATATAACCCTAGTGGTTACATAGTGTCATATAAGAGTATAAGTTAAAGATGATTATTTTTAATATCGTACTTTATGTTATGTTAAACTCCAAATTATAATCTTCCGTTGAACGCCAAACTCACACACCTATGTTTCCTCGTGTAGAAGGACTAGGTGCTCCCACTTAATCTACTCCAACAACTCACTCGCGGGAATTCCAAGTAGGAAAGCTTGCAACCACGGTGAGTATACTCGATCCCTTTTTCCCCTTTACACTTTGGGATGCAACATGTATAATTATGCAAACAACTTTTGAACTAAACATACTCAATCTTTGAACGAAGCATGAAACTAATGTGACTTACTTGCTATTCTTGTATGCTCTATGAACGATTTGGAACGTTATATGCTCATTGACTTTGCTCGCCCACCTTAACAATTATAGCGCTATAGGATTAACGCCCCGCCCGCTATTCTATTGGGTATTGTTAAGTTACCACCCCGCTGAACTATTGGGATTAGGCTATTTTATGCGTTGTGTTCTAGGGTTTGATCATATTGTACGCCAAAATTGCATACTAGTAATCACATATTATGAATCATGTTGGATTTGAGTTTTATTCTATTATGCTATGTAAACAAACTTGTATACTCGCTCATGCTTTTGCATTGAAACTCTATTTTAATACATGTTGCAAGTTGATTATTGAAGTATGGATGAATGATGAAACAAGTTTAGGGTGGACTAGATACACACCTTTAATCTATTTATCTTTTGTTGATTTGAATTCAAACAATGTTGTTATTTCCATTTTAAATGTTGTATGATAATTTAGTTCTTGCAATGAAATTTGAATTCAATTAAATATTGTCACATAGTGTTATGATGTTTTGAGCAATTTGTTCGTCTCATCCCGATGTTTCCGCCATCGGTTGGGGTGTGACAAACGTCACCTTCAAAAGAGGAGCCTACCACATTATGCATTAATAACTTAATTAATTATCTTTCAATAATCCGTCCCTTTAGGATTGTATCCTTGCTGACTCAAACTACTGGGTTGAGGGTAACGTCACCTTTAAAAGAGGGGCCTACTACAATAACTAAGATAATCTCTTAAAAAGTAAAAAGTGCGGAAATAATCAAAGGTTACATTACACACGAGTCGGATCCAAGTGATTCATCTTGTCTATCTGTTTTTATTTTATTTTACTTTTCAACATTTTAGTTAGTTTTATTTTTATTGTTTAAAACCCTTTTTTCTAACTTTTGATTTGATTAGACGTTGAGGATAAACCGGTACTAAAAGCTCTTGTGTCCTTGGACGACCTCGGTATCTTACCAACACTATACTACGCTCACGATGGGTGCACTTGCCCATATGTGTGTTTAGTGTTAGTAAATATCGTGTTTTATAAATTTAAAACTTGGCTAAAAAGTGTAAAAGGGCTTAAAATATACATTAAAAACCTATCACACTCGACACGCATCAATTACACGGGTTTGAGAATATAAATTATATAATCTTATACTCCCTACAAAAAGTTTCATAACTAAATTACTTTATTACATACAACAATATAAAATGAAAGCACATTTACACAAATCTCTAAATACTTCTTTGTACATCATATTTGTTGTTTTGTTCGTAATTTGACCATTCGCATCCAGTACCAATAGCTTAAGGTTTTCTCTAAAAACTATTTAGAGATTTGTGTGATTGTACTTTCATTTTTTTAAATAAATGTATGTAATAAAAAAATAATTCAGTTTTGTAAAGTTGTGTAAACATTATATAACTATATAATTTCTATCCACAAAACCGTGTAATACACGGGTTTATAAACCAGTAAACTTATATAGATGTGTACTTCTCTTAATTTTGAAATCCCAACCCACTATTCTTTGTATATATTAATCTACTAGCTTAAGATCCCATGAATTTCACGGGTTACTAAAAGAAAATATCTTCATTATTGCCATTGACATAAATATTATGATTTTATACACGTTAAAACACAAACGAAGATATTAGAGTACAACGACAAATTGAAATACACGAATATGCAACTATCACAATTTGTTGAAATGAAATAGTACATATAGGAGTTTATGTTTCTCCCTCTTTTAGCTCAAACGTCCATGAAGCCAACCCAACCCAACCCAACCTAAACTCTCATGGGGTAGGTGTTAATCTCCGACGTATGAAGAAATCCTAAATGATTCAACAATCTGCAAAAAATAAAACAACTGATTATTAAAAAGTACAAAAATGAGATTTTTCCTAAAGAAGTGTTAGCATAGAATGAATGAGAGACATACGCATGTACCAGGAAACTCAACAACGAAATTTATAATGTCACACCCCCAAAATACCACATGCGGGAACCCCCGCGAGGCGTGTGACGTACCAGGATCTAGCCACCAATCACATTGAACTCATACATGATTTAAATAAAAAAAAACTGTCATTTAATAAGGTAAAGTACTACATTACATAAAGTATAACTCATTGTATTCAGCGGAAGCATAAATCATTAGTTAAGTGTTACATAAACCGTATAACGAAAAACCATTAGACTTGTCTCGCAATCCCATGCATTACGACCCATGACCACTCCAGCATCCCAGACAGCAAGTTCCATGATCCACAAAATCAATAACCTGCGAGCATGCACACACGTGTATCAGACAACTCTGGTGAGTTCATAGTTATACAAAAACGTTAGTTACCAAGTGTTTAGTTCCGTTCATTGATTACAATGTTGATAATACCTCGGATACAAGACGGCTCCTGATGTTTGTTTTGCCCGTTCCCCAGTGCTCCTATCAAAGCACTGGGCATGACTGGGTCATTAGTTCACACTCGTCCTCTCCGGTACGGGGTGAGGGTGCCAAACCTATGTAGCGCTACCAATTAATACCCCGTTACCTCTCCGGTAACAAAAAGATGGGACTTAAGAGTGATAGGACGAGTGTATTATCCAACATACCAGATTTTACCCACAAGACGTATTCCTCTCAGGAATACCCAATCGATTTACCCAAAACCTATCCCTCTCAGGGATACCCAATGACTGTCTCAACCACCGGGACGCATGCTCAAGAGAAATGAACTCACCTTTGGTTTGCTCGGTAAGACTAGTTACGTGTTTATAGTTGGTCGACCAAATCCTAGTATAATTACCAGTAAAAGTCAGTTTCGTAGCACTTAATCACATATTCCTTATACATATTACACATGTAGCACACACATAATGTCATGCAAGTTGTAGTAGTGGTCATGCAACCCAACAATCGTTATCATACGTCATATCATCACATAGTGGGTATTTGAACCCCATACCAGTTCGTTTACGTGGCCACATCCTATAATCAGATTACAATTCTCAACATTACTCATTCAAGTGTGTGTTCTATTCCGTTCGAGGCCCAACCCGAGTGTACAACAGGTAATGTGCGGCCCAACAGTCAAAGGCCCAACAATATATATCCCGAACCCAATGAATGGCCTTGTGCGACTCGTTAAATGACAAGGCCCAATAGTCTTCGGCCCAATCAAAAGTGTGTGTGTGCGACGGGCCAAAGGTGTGCCGCCCATTGTGTTTACCCAAAACTGCATAGGAATTAATTGGATCAAGATAATGGCCGACACAGACTGATAGCTTTCAACATTTTATTGGACCTTTAAACTTATGTCTTGTAATCTTGAAAGAATTATCATTTGATTAGACCCAACTCATGTGATACTGACAAACAATTAAATGTTGTTGATTATTTCTAAACAAACTTTATTCAATATGGCCATCATCATTGCATGTGATAAGGTTAAATGTGCAGTTTCAAAATAGAGTTCACATGATAAACCACAATCATTTGATGAGTTTCCTGCCTAACGACAAACCATGACCACGACGAAACATCAAGATTTTTCGTCGACAAGCTAGGTGACGAAACACTAAGGTTTTCCGTCGACAAGTTGGGTGACGAAACACTATCTTTCGTCGTGAGGGTGTGTGTCACGAAACACTATGTTTCGTCGGGGGTAACATCAGATGTCATGGCACACATGCAACCCTAAGACTCTAATTAACAGTAGCTACAAAATCAAAGTCACAATTGCTAATCATGCTACCCTTCTATTGACATCACAACATCAATTAGTTGAATGGACCTAATCTAGTAATTGTTAACATAAGCAATCTTCTAGTAGATCAAGTCATCTTTTAAACATGCACATTGATTCATCAGTTCATCAATAAACAACTTTGCTACCAAGTCTTAATAATACCAAAACATGTATGGGTTCGTTTACACACACCCGCGAGTCAACAATCATACTATCATGTACCCTATTTATGCATTATTAATCAATCATCATACAATAATAAAACTAGCAATCATAGTCCTAATCATTTACCAAAACACTTCGGCCAGATTCTACTTCGCATGCACCCCATAACAATCACATATTTATAATATCGATAATCATAATTATTACACAAATAATTACTTAAAAATCTTAATCATGAACGGCAAATTAACATACCAAAAAAATGCGAGGACACGAGAGGTGGGGGAGGGCGTCTACTACCGTCGCAAATAGGGAAAGGGTGAAGGTATTAGGGTTTGATTAATCTTGTGTTGATATATATAATGGATGCATGGAACTAATTCCATACATAACCGGAATAGAGTGGGCCGAACCCACTTGATTTGTGTTTTGTTTTAATTCTTGCTTGGGCTCCTAAGGCACTGGGCCGGGTACACACAATTCAAAAGGGCGGGCCGGGTTGGTTGAGACTAGCGGGATGGGCCGAGTGTATAATTAAAACGACCCCATGTATTATAGCGGTAGGTGCAGCCCAAGCTACTAAACACATTATGAAACCCAGTTACACACCACGTTAAGCAAATTCATTAAAGGCACGAGCGTTAAACAGACCCTCTAAAGTGAAAGACGTGTAAAGAAGAGGTAGTGAGGGATCAGAATCGTAAAACTGAAAGATACAAACCTTGAAAGTTGGGGTTGTCACATCATCCCCAACTTGAAAGAAATTTCGTCCCGAAATTTGACAAGTAATCCAAAATGACAAGATGTTAACTCAGGATGACTGTGGATTTTCCGCGGGTACCACATCATCCCCAACTTGAAAGGGAATTTCTCCCCAAAATTCGCCAGTTGCATCAGATTTAGGTTTGTTAGTTGGGAATAAGGGATGGTACTTGTGCTTCATCTGATCCTCGCGTTCCCACGTGAACTCCAGTCCACGTCTTGAGTTCCAACGAACTCTCACGTTTGGAATACGACTATGCCTACGAACCTTAACTTCCTGATCCACGATTTTGATGGGTTCTTCGACAAACTACAATTTGTCATCGATTTTCAGTTCTTGGAGTGGTACAACAAGTGTTTCATCGGACAAATACTTCTTTATTTGCGAAACATGAAAAACATCATGAACGTTACCCAACTCGACAGGTAACTCGAGCTTGTACGCCACTTTGCCAATACGTTCCAGAATTTTGAATAGCCTAACATAGCGTGGATTAAGCTTACCGCATTTTTCCCAAACCGTACCGCACCCTCCCAGGGTGAGACTTTCAATTATGACACGTTCGCCTGCAGTGAACTCCCAGCGTCTCCTAAGCTTATCAGTTTTCCTGGCGGTCACACGTTATCGTTACGCGATTTCCGATCTAAGCAATCTTCCCAAGAGTTTCGAGTACAAGTCCTGGACCTGTGATTAGGTTGTCACCCACCTTAATTCTACAAGGAGATTAGCATTATTGTCCATGCAAGGCCTCTAACAGGGCTGTCTGAGTACTAGAGTGGTAACTGGTGCAGTAAACTCAACCAAAGGTAGATGTCCTTTTAAATTTTTACTAGGTTAATCACATACATGCTCGCAGCATGTCTTCAAGTTAGCAAAGTGTGTTGTGTAAAGCTCGTCCTAAATCAGGTATAGATCAAAAGTAGAGGTAGCAAAAGTTGGGACCTCGTACCTAAAAAAGCCGCCTCTCTCAGAGGAATATTCACAAGCTATGAAGACTCGTCAGTTTCCTTGATTTCAAGAGGGTGAACTGGTCGGAAGAGACAATCAACGATCACTCAAGTGATATTGTTTCCGTTCTGAGTTTTAGGTAGACCAGTGACAAAGTCCGTGGCAGTCTGTTCCAATTCTCCAAATGGGTGTTTCCGATTACTGGCACAAACCAGAAGGTTTCTGATGTTCCACCTTGGCTTTCGCACAACCCAAACGTCGTTCGCATGCTTCGCTGTGTAGGCCTTCAAGCCCAGTCGCCAGTACAAGATCCTTAGATCCTAATATATGCCATCAAAATCTAGATGACTAGAATGTCGAGGCTGGTGTGCTTTGCTCAACACGAGTTCCCTACAGTTACCTTATAATGAGACCCACATTCATTCCATGAGGTGGCGAATATTGTCCGACCTGCCAACGGTCGCTCCTCCATGCCCCGCATGGGTTTAACTTGAAAATTCTCTTCCTTCAGTTCTTCAGTTCGAATAGAGCGAGTCTGATCAGGTAAGTTAGGGTCGATAGTGAGCTGCAAAGCTCGTGCAGGTTCAGGTTTCACAGTCGAAATCATTCAAAAGTTCCGTCCAGTGATGCCATTACAAGCTTTAGCTCATTCGAAACAACGATACACGGGAGGCCCTTGTGATCGGTCTAAGTAGCGCATTTGGTACCGTCCAAGAGGTGCCTCCAACTTAAATCCAAAGACCACAGTTTCCACCGCAGGTTGTGACTCGCGAAACCCTTCTTTGTAAGCCCACTACGTACGTCATCATCTTCTCGTGTTGCATCGGTGCGTAACGGGGACTCTGATTCGAACCATCATGGTGTACCACTGATTCATCAGTACCTTCGGATAGGAACGATGCTCAATGCATTGCAGAGTTAGGTTTCAAAAGCTGAAAGACGTCCTCCTGTTTTGCCTTCCACGAACACAGCACCCTGCTGTGTTAAAGAGATTAAAGCTGCACGATCTTCGAAAATCCAGTGATGAATCTACGATAGTATCTAGTGGGACCAAGAAATTGTTGTATCCTCGAAGGGATCTTTGGTATCGATCAGTTTCTAACAAAATGGATCCTAGCGAGATCCACGTGTATTCCCACTTCGTTATCTATATGACCAAAAATGTACCTCTCGAACCCAGAAGTTACCTTTATCAAGACTTCACGCGGAGTGGCTCTTCCCTCAGGAGCTCTAAGATAGGATACATATGTCGCCCATGTTGTTCCTTTCTTCTGGTAATGATTCAGAATGTCATCCATAAACACGGTCGATTCTTGTGGTCCGTAAAGCTGATGGTGTGCTGATTAACTCAATGATCATGATGTACAAAGTCGCAATGGACACATTGAGTTCGATATGCCGTTCTAAGAGCATTCTCCCCTTGGACTTCCATCTGAGGATAGTTCGTTCGTTAATCAATCTTCGAATGGGAACTTAACCCTTGCAACTGGTCAACAGGTTGTCAATACATGGTTGAGGCGAACGGTTCTTGACTGTCACTTTGCTGAGATCTCGATAGTCAGTCCACATACAAAAAGGCTTATCTTCACGGATATAACTGGGGCTCCCCAAAGCGAAAAACTAGGTCCGATAAAACTCCTGTCCAACAGTTCCTGGAGTTGATTAGGCAGTTCCTGCAACCTCCCTGATGTGAGACAATAAGGAGTACTAGTAATAAGGGCTGCTTCTGACATGATACCGATCTGATATTCCAGCTGACGATGTGAAGGTAAACCTGATTGTTCTTCTGGTAGCACATAGGGAGAAATCACGAACAATTGGTGGATCCTCGATCCTCTTTTCCTTAACCTTAACATCAGTAACAAGTGCTAACCTAGCGGGGTAATCCTTCCGTGGACACTTCTGGCCTTCATTCCTGAATTGATGCTAACCTCTGCACCACTCGGATACTTTATGACAGGCGACAACTTTCTCCTCACAGGGTATATCTGCACGATATCTGGATAACCAATCCATACTGAATTCTGCATCAAAACTATCACGGGTAGTAGAAAGAAGGTTGATGTCGAACACTTATCCCACAAGGTCGAGTTTGCATCCCAACGAACATATGAATCTCAATAGACTTGCCATCAGCCGATTCCACAACAGGTTTCGGTTTCAAGAAACATTAGGGTTAAGCAGGATAGAGACGAAGTGATTAGCTACCCATACAAGCTACCATGCTACTATAATCCTGGCGTCGCCCACGCCAGTCCTAAATGCCCTTCCACGAGCATCATTTCCAGTGTTGTTATTGTCGACGTTCCCTTGGTTGTTGTCGTCTTGATTTTAACAACGGCCAGTCCATGTCGTAGACACCTCCATTCCTATACTGTAGGCCATGGTTACAAGTACCTTGATGTCGCCGTGACTTTTGTCTCTAATGTCGTTGCTTGAAACGGAGCCGTACTATCTTTCACCAACCAAGTCCATCTTTTCACATTCTTTGCCACGCCCTATCGCGCTACTCACTGTGCTGGCAGTCACACATTCCACACTATAATACGTTGTCATCACTATGTCCTGATTGGCTCATAAGAGTTGACTCCCATAAGTCGCTGACTAGGGTTAGGAATTCGGTTGAAGTCAATCTGCTGGCGTTCATTGCCGGTAACCAGGGTCGTCCCAATAATGAGGTTGGTAAGGCACTACACTCATCCTCTTGTCCATCGTTCTTGCAAGTTGACTGAGTAATACACGGTATGTTTCCAGAGTATTGCAGAAGTGATCGCACTTCGGGGTCTAAGACGTTAATACATTGAGTTTCGGAAAACGAAGAGAAGCGAGAAAGGTATAGACCAATCATTTGACGCTGCGACATCCAACTCAAGAAAGTTCGTACAAGCACCTAACATTCTACACGATTCGCTAGGCGTTCAGATGTGTGTTCAGGTAATACTTGATAGCATCGAGATTCGTAAGGATTCAGAAAGGAATGAGAAGATCACGTTTGAATAGGAGACAATCATTGTTATGACCCCTATAGGTTTGTTACGTCTCTCATTGATTAATTAATAGGACAAAACCCGTTTTTCACTTGTTAAGGCTCACTGGGATTCACATGCACCCCACATTATTATTATGTGTGCACCCACAATAATATTGTGATTTGCATGCTCGTCTCAGTTCCTCCTAACTCGTGTCAAATGGTTCCTCCAACTCAAATGCCAAACACAGGTTATAAAACAATAAGCTCACAGAAACTCAAGGGCTATGGCATACGATCAACGCATCATAAAGTAAACAAGCAATCCATGCCATCATGCTATAGTGAACAGTGTGTGTTCGTATGTTACGTCATAAACAAATGTGTACTAGTCATGTAATGTATGCAATGAGTGAGAAATACGAACCTTGCAATCTGGAGTTGAGTGTCATGGTCGTATTCACATATTCAGAACTGTTAGGTTATAGTATGGTTTTACAAAAACATTTTAAAACCAAGTTCACTATAACCAGTGGCTCTGATACCAAACTGTCACACCCCCAAAATACCACATGCGGGAACCCCCGCGAGGCGTGTGACGTACCAGGATCTAGCCACCAATCACATTGAACTGATACATGATTTAAATAAAAAAACTGTCATTTAATAAGGTAAAGTACTACATTACATAAAGTATAACTCATCGTATTCAGCGGAAGCATAAATCATTAGTTAAGTGTTACATAAACCGTATAATGAAAAACCATTAGACTTGTCTCGCAATCCCATGCATTACGACCCATGACCACTCCAGCATCCCAGACAGCAAGTTCCATGATCCACATAATCTATAACCTGCAAGCATGCACACACGTGTATCAGACAACGCTGGTGAGTTCATAGTTATACAAAAACGTTAGTTACCAAGTGTTTAGTTCCGTTCATTGATTACAATGTTGATAATACCTCGGATACAAGACGGATCCTGATGTATGTTTTGCCCGTTCTGTAGGATCGGTGATTCGACCTAAACGAGTCGATCAGAAGAGTTCTAGACCAAATCAGAGGCGGAATTCATTGATTTGATCTTCATTGCAGCTAGATTTACACTTAGAAGTAGATTAAATGTCGATTGTATTGATTTGACAACGTTACACGAGCTGGTGACACTTCGGCAGAGCTTCTTCTCCGGAATCAGAATGTTACAAATGAAGACCCAAGACCACCTATTTATAGGAAATGCCAGGTCGCACGAACCAGTCCTGTCAGGTCGCACGAACTGGCCAGGTTGCACGAACTGGCCAGGTCGCATGAACCTGCTGGTTCAGGCCTGTTTCCCGTTTCTCTCGTACAACGTGTCCTGGTCTATCTATTCTATTACAAGACTTGATACAAGACGAAGTCAACAGACATATGCACTAACACACTCTCCCTTGGATGATGACGAGTCTTCAGTGTATTGAGTCTTCAGTCTTGATCGGTCTTTTCACTCTTTCCAAAGTATCTTCCTCTGTAAGCATCCTTCAATCTCTCTCTTACTCTTTCAGAATATCAACCTGACTCTTCGAACTTTCTAATTCTCTTGATCAGATCTCTTGATTCATTAAGATCTTCAGCATTAGCAGCTTCTATCTCGAACGCTATTCCAAGATCTGAATCTGGCTCTAACGTCTTCAGACTCCCCCTTTCCATAAGCTGGGATCTCAGTCTGGAATTCACTATCTACAGGCTTTGGATTGGAAACCTGGCTCTAATCTGCATACGCTTATGCGGATAGTCCTCAGGAATCGAAATCTAGCTCTTTAACTGCACATACTCTACTCAAAACATAAGTTTTTTATTCATAACAATTTTAATCTCTGCTTAACCACTTGTATTCATAACACTTAAATTTTGATTTCAAATTAATGAACCATTTAATCATTTCAAAATCATTTCTCATTTCAAACAATCTCTCCCAACCCTGTTGTCTTTCATCATGTTTAGCACTTGGAATTTTGAAAATCAGCTTTCCAAACATCAGTTGTCGAAAATAAGATGAGATAAAATATTTTTGATTTTTCAAAATTTTATGCTAAAACACACTGAAAATCTTTTTGGATTTTGGGAAATAAACTATATACAGACATCTTTTTGTGAGTTTGTGTAAGAGGATCATATCAGTTTATGGCAAATCACTAGTACCGTTGAGCTTTAAACACTTTAAGATCTAAACGATTCACTTAGATTGTCAGTATACTGATCTACTTAAATTTTCACACAAAGTTCAATTGATTCGAGATACGAGATTAGTGTTTTAATGGACTTAATTTATTCGCGTGTCCCATCTCAGAATATACTCCCGTATCCAGACTCCTATATTCAGTCTTACAGGTGAATGTACACTAATGATATATGTAAACGGGTAATGCGAGACCATGAGAGCTCAGGTTAGAACTTCCGTTCAGCCAAAGAGATGATGGCTCGACTTTTAGGTGTGTCCCGTTTGGGGATCTTTTCTTCAACAGCGCATGATTAGCATTTTTCAATGTTTCATCATTTTTTTATGCTGATGGTGAGCTTTATGATTAAAGCAGTGCAGAGTATTATACGAGGACTAGGCTATTGCTCCCGCAAAATCAGAAGTCCCGGTATAATACCCCAGATATCATCACGCACAAAGACCTAGTATGTCAGAAATAGAAAGCCCTTCAAACAAGATTTCAGGGGTTACCTATATATCCGAGAGATGTTCCCCACGAAATAAGTAAGTATTTGAATTTTAGGTTTATATCTCGAAAACAATCTACTAAGCGTGTAAAAATCTACTGCCATATCATCAGTGAGACCGTTTATCACATTTTAACTTTCTAATTCTTTAGCGTACTGTGATTGTCTACTGATGTACTATCATTTCCTCTTTTTCACGACAAAACTCTTTTTTGATTTTTCGATGTTTTTGGTTTTTGGATTTTATCATGTTTTTGGATTTTTCAAATTTTCAAAATTTCTAAATTTTTTACTCCCCCTAAAATCAAAAATATGTTCCAATTTTTGATTTTCCGGGAAAATTTGAAAGTAAAAACAATAAACTGTACAAATAAAATGACAAACAGATGTGAATTGCTTCAATTCGCCATCCACTTGGTGTAAACAATCAGAACTCCCCCTGACAACAAACTATTTTCCCATTATGATTTCAAAACACTTAAGTTTGTTTTAATCAAATGGTTTTTCCGGAAAATTTGTTTTGTTGATTTCACACATCATGGGGATTCATTCATCACTTTGTTCTCAAATTACCACTTGTAAGAACACTTTTCCTTTTCTATAATCACTTGTATGAAAGTTAAATCAAGTTCAACTTAATGACCTTGATTAATCACTTGTAGGTTCTTATCAACAATACTACTTGTAAGTCGAAATATCACAGTTGTGAATTTCTCAAGAAATATGCCGATTCCTACTCCCCAATTACCAACCTGGGAGTTCCGGCAAGTCAGGATTTCAAACAAAGAATGTTGACACCCAAGCCTGACCAGCTTTGGGTGTAACCGGTTCAATTTCACTTGGTTTTTGAATATTCCTTTTTGATTCATAAAATTCTTTTACCCCTTTTGCCCTTCCAGCAACCATCTTACCAAAGATATGTTTCACTTTGCCATTAAACGCTTTTTCAACATCAAATTCTTTCTTTTCAGAATAGAATTGATTCGAAATCTCTACTTTTCCAACTTTTTGTTTTAAATTTTCAGTCCACAATGGTGGAAAGTTTGCGTCATCCATTGGCGGAACTGAATTTTCTCTTTTTAGCTCAACTTGTGGCTCTTCTGACTTTGACGAATCAGATTCATCGCCAGAAAGTGGCTCCTTTGCTTCCGAAGAAACAAATTCATCGCTAGATTTAACATCTGATTTCTTAACAACCCACGTTTGGTTGTTAAGATTCACTCTTATTTTGTAAAACCTTTTAGAACACTCACCAACGTCATATGTTGAATTTTTAAACATTTTAAATTTTTCAGTTGGTGGTTCAGTTTTATCAACAACTTTTTCTTTGAGTTTAGAAGACACTCCCTGTTGTGTATTGGTTGCCTTTGGACAATTCCAGGCGATGTGACCAACTTCATTACATCGGTAACAGGTTCTTGTCTCCCTTTTCTGATTAGCTTCATTCTTCTCATGGTTCTGTTTTTCTGCAAGAAACGCTTTGTTCGATTGCTTCCAGAATGAGCTCTTTTTCTCTTTTTCAGAACTTGCCCCTGAAACAAATACAGTTTTTTATTTAAAATCTTTAATATTTTGATTATTTTCAACATCAAAACCCAACCCCTTCTTTTTGAAATTGCTTTTATGATTCGGTTTCTTTTGATGACCTGGACCAAAACCTTTCTTCTTGTTTAAACGTTGTTGAACTCTAGAAGTATATTTAGGTTTTGAAAAATCAATTTTATTTTGTATTTCTGAAATTTTGACTTCTATTAGTTTGAAAATCTTTTTAATATTTTCAGTTTTCACATTTTTTTATAGGAAATTCTTTATCAAAATATAATTTGTCGGAATCATTCAAAGTATATGCAACTTTGAGTGTTTCGTCATTCAAATTAATTTTTGATAACAAAAATTCTATATTGTAAACCCTTTTGACCGATGATTTCGAACTGTCCACTGATGAACTTGAACTCTCAGATTCAGACTTTAACTCTGACTCCTCATCCTTATCCAACACCTGATCGACCACTTTCTTTATTAACTCAGACTCATGATCAGTGTCAGACGATGTGAATGCGACGTCAATGTTGTCTGGTAACTCATCAGTTGTTTCAGACTTTAACTTTATATTGACTGCCTTTTTGAATTGTTTCGAATTTGGTTTTCTGGGAGAATAACCTTCCCAGATCGGAGGCAGACACTTGTTATAATTTACACTTTGTTTCTTACCAGTATCCGTATCTTCCGAATTTTTATCTTGAAAGGCTTCAAAACCTGCTACTGTTGGATAGATTCTATCAATCAAGTAATCAGAACTTGAGTAACTCATTAGCAATCGTCTGATTCTTTCATTCTCAATCTTTTCAGTCTCTAATTCTTGCTTCAACTTTGCACACTCATCAATCTAGTAATTGATGGCCTTCTGCTTAGACATCATCACTGCATTCATCATTGTCAAAGCATCTTCCCTTTCTGAGTTTGTCTTTTCCAACTGATTAACCGTTCTGTTCAACACATCATATGATTCTTTCACGTACTTAACATCGAACAACAATTTTTCTTTCATCTTGTCTAGCTCACTAAACTTCTTATCTTTCTCTTCACAATGTTTGCATGGCTCCAAACATTTCAGACAAGGTTTTGTGACCTCTACAATCTTTTCAATCTCAACAATCTTCTCAGCAACTTTAACTTCTTTACTCTGTTCATACTTCTCTTCCACCTGAACAACATTCTCACATTTTATCTCTTTCTTTTCTTTTGCTGCTCGTTTCTCCTTTAGCTTCTCCAATTTATCTGCAAAATAAAATTTGAAACTTTCAGGAGATAAAATGAGTTTTACCAATGTTTATTTATTTAATTTCTTCATCATCATCACTACTATCAATTGATGATTGATCAAAGACTGGTGTCTTTTCTGAACTATCTTCTGACGAGACAGACTCTCCATCTTGAATTTTCTCATCATTTGCAAACACATCCATCCATTCTTTCATCAACTCTGGCTCTTGAATGATCTGTGCAATAAATGCTCTAAACTTTGAGTTACTTTCAGCCGGAATATATTTGTCCCAGCTAAATCCTTCTGGCAATCTTTCATCTTCTTGATCTGGAGGCATAGTAATACAAGCTTTCTTCTTTCCATCTTCAATCGAAATAGTACGGGATGATGACGGTTGTTGAGCTACTTGATGATATATTGCTTTCCGATAATATTCATTGTTCCCAAAAGGATTTTGAGCTCCTCCTGCTTCTCGGTTGGTACATTCCCTCTTGAAATGTCCTTTTGCCCTGCACCGAAAACAAGTTACTTTAGACTTATCAAAACCTAAAGTAGAAACATTAGCATCACGTAAGTCATCTCTTGCGGTAATCTGCTTAAATTTCTCAGCTCTCCTCAACACACTCGCTAAACACCACTTAATATCCATTAGCTCCATTTCCTCAGCATCAATCTGATCGTAATCCTCTTTTGTTAACATAGGATTTCCGATCTTTCCCGCAACCAAACTTTCATATGATTCTAACACGGTAACTAGTAATGCCATATTACCTTTAGCGACTTCTTCAGAGAAATTCTGACCGTTCTGAAGATGCAACGCGATGTTGCATTGTAGCACATGACCATTACCATTGTTTGAGCTTTGAGACTGATGATTTGAAGTTGAAACATTAGGATTAACACTTAGATATGAAGAAAATCCACTGTTGTTGATTGATCTTTGGATGAGTGATCCGGATGAGTTTTCTGCACTGAAAGCAGTCTGGATCTTTGGACTAGCTTCAACATTTTGAACATTACCTTTGAAATACATCTTGATATCTTGTTGACCACTTGAATTGTTCATTCTAGCGATCTTTTGTTGTTAAAGATCTTGTCCTTCAAATTTTTCAATGAATTGAGCAATTGACAATCTATCATACTCTCCGGTATTCTTCAAAATCATAAGATATGTACCCCATTCATTTTGAGGTAAAGCATCGGCTAATTTTTCAACCCATTCCTCTCGATCTTTTTTTATATCCAACCGAGTCATTGAACGCACTAAATGACAATATCTCTCAATAAGAGTCTTTGTAGTTTCACCCGGCAAACTTGAAAACAATTCAAATTTTTTTTTAATAATTATTTTTTATTCTTGATCATCTCCGTACTTCCTTCAAATTTTGTGCGAAGTGCTACCCAAATCGAACATGCACTACCATCATGTTGAAGTAATACGAAAATGTCTTCTTTAACAGATTGTTGTAGTTAACTGATCATCATTTTTTCTGCCTTGTACATGTCTCTCTCTTTATCCGAAAATTCAGAAATAATCGTTATAACTCCCATATCAAAACGAGGTCGAACGTACTTAGTATCAATACAAACCCAATACATTAGTGTCACACCCCGATATTTCCACGTATTACCGGTGGGCCCGGTGGGGAGTATCGTGACGTAGTTGATATCATCATAGTCAAACAACACAATTTTTAAATGCACAACGGAAGCAAAAGATAGATTTATTTCAACCGAATAAATTGTAATATTAAGTATCACAAAATAGTTGAAACAGATACACAGGCGGATCAAATAAAAAGGAAACATAGTTCATCAGACTTTAAGGCATCTAAGCTTGCGAGACTTTTATTTGATGCTAGGAGAGGCCAGCCTATTCCGATTAGTACCTGCACTTAGCCTTTTTGGGAAAATACGTCAGTTTACACTGGTAAATACAATTTAACTGGCTCATTTTGAAAACGTTTAAGAAAATTGATTTGAATGCACATGGCATAAAACTTTTTATAACTTGGGATAACTATTTATATATAAACTTGTAAAAGAATTACATGTTCGTTATACGTTCAGTAGCCTGGATTGACGCCGGGTTAAAGATTAATAGACACACCACATAATATAGTCACGCGGCGGGTTATTCCCGTAACCGGCGGTTATACCTTATTATTTATATATGCACTGTCGGGTGTACTCCTACACCCCGTGCTTAGGTCGTGGCCATTTCTTAAAATGATGCCAAGGATATCCAGGACATGGTCATTAACCCCCCAAAGGCTTTAAGCAAACAAAACAATTTAAACGGGACATTTCAATAAATTAATCTTCATACAATTAAAAATTCAATGCCCGACCAAGCGGTATTTTATATACCGTACCCCAATCCCGTATAGGGAAAATAAGTTAAAAGTATTTACCTGAGCTAATTATAAATTCAATCCCAGCCGTATATCAAATCAGCAAGTACAGATAGCTTTTACTGGGCTCCTAAATTTGGAACGAAGGTTTTTAATAACCTATTAGATTCCTAACGGGTCTTAATTAAGCCTAAACTTAGACCGGTTAGTTTTAAAAGAAGATACGGTTCAAAACGCATGATTAAGCGAGAACCGGATTAGAATGTGGTTTAGACCCGACAAGGTTGTATACTTGTGTAATAAGGGTAAACTAAACACATTCTGGATTTTGAGATAAAAATGATAAGGTTTGACCCGTTTCGGCTAATTTCTGCAAACTAGTTACATACGTCGATCCGAACGCGAAAAGTGCGTAACGGTTAACCAAAAGAGTCATGAACAGGTTTCCTAAGTTAATATGCCTTTAATATGTTGTGATATCAGTAGGATACCTTCCATTATGCCCAAAACGAATTTAAAGCCAATTTATGCCCCGTAGGGGTATCTTGGTCATTTTAAAGGTTATAAGAGAGGTTAAATATTAATCTGAGTTCCAGGACTGATATAATTAGTAAAAATACTTAATTTAACAAGTTATAACAGTAGGGTATAGCATATATGTGAAATTTACTATTTATAACCAAACTATGCACCGTAGGGGCATTTTGGTAATTTCACATAAGCTTAAAAGGTCAAAATTAAAAATTCTGAGTTTAAAACTTTTGCCTACTATTTAATTATGAAAATTTACTTAAAACATCAGTAGGTATCAAACCTTATATGTAAAAATAGTTTTAACTTATACTATGCGTTAAAAACGCGTAAAAATGCGATTTTAAGCGATTTCCGGGTTTTATAAGAAAAGATGATATTTTTATTATTCCAGAAGGTTCAAAATATTTTATTTATCATATAGGATCAGTAGGAAAAGATTTGGTGTCAAAAGGATTTGTAAAACTCATTTTATAGGCCAAAAGGGCAAAACCGACAATTACCGAATTAAGCTTAGAATCCTATGTTATGCTCAGCCTAAAAATAAATGAAAATCTTCAAAAATCCCAAAATATTATTTTACATCAGTAGGTAAAAAGTTTGGTATCAAAAATTGGGTTTAGATAGGCTTTATGCTAATTACGCCGTTTAATTAATAAAAAGCTTTTCATTTACGCTAATGAGCATAACTCCTAATCTAGACCTCAAACTGATGTCAAATTTTAGGGACAAGTTTATAAATCAGTCATAAAGATTATTGTCCTCTCACATTTTTAAAATTCTCGTTTTAGGGTCAAAAGGGCATAATGGTCAACATTTAAGCATATAACGGAAACATGTAATGAATAGGATAACTAAGGATCCAAGTTGTATAACCTCAGAGGGTTACACCAACCTATAACATGGTCCTAAAGGAATCCTAAGGCATATCTAAACTAAGCTAAATTGGGTCAGAACTGAAAGTCAAAGCAGAAGTCAACTTTTGCGACTTTCGGTTCCGAACCGAGCCTATACTTAGAATTGTCGGGTGGAACATGCTTAGACATGTTCTTAACTTAATTACCAAGTTATTTTAGTGTTAAAACAGGTTCCATAGCTTCTATATTGCTAATTATAAATTTATTTGCAAAATAGTTTTCTGTTGACTTTTTATTATTAGGTTTGACCCCACATTTGACCAAGTTAGGATGATAATCAGTAGGTGCCCTCTTAGGGGTTTATTACCTACATAATTACCCACTTATATCTACTTTCAATTTGACTAATGACTGGACCATTAATGATTAATCACTAAGTCAAACCTTAATTACGATAAGTTTGACTTTGGTCATTAAACTAATCAAAACTGAAATTAGGAGGTTAAGGACACTTACAAATGGTCCTTAGTACTGAAAAGAACTCCAAGGGAATTCCAAATGCTCAGGATCCTCCAGAAATGAGAAGATAGCAAGATTGGAATGAAATGGTGAGTTTGAACAAAGAAACCCACCACCTATTTATAGTTTTTGGAGGATCATGGGATGATGACAAGTGTTATAGAGGGATAACAAGATCATAACAGGTGTATACCAGTTTTCTAAACCATCAAAGGATCCATAGAATCAATATGTGAGACAAGGGAGCAAAACCAAAGCTGGTTTTTGAATTTTCTGGAACTAGAAAAGGTATACGGACCATATGAGGTCCTGTATACGGTCCGTAAGGACCAGGTCTGCTCAGACATACTTTCATTTGTTGACAGTTTTGGCCCCTGCACTTCCAAATGTCATTTTCGACACATCTAAGGCCCGTTAAACCATTTTTAAGGCTCTACAATGATGCGTAAACATAGGGAACATGAAACATGCTCAAAAACATGCCGGATGTCGGTTCCTTTGGTCGTACGGTCTTGTTGTTTGGTTATTTACGATGAAACACGAACGGACGCGAAAAACGAACCAAATTAAGCGACGGATGGAATTTTATCAAGCCAAACACTGAAATAAAATATTTTAGTGCTTACATAAATTTTTGGGTGTCCGGAGATATTCAGAATGCAAGATATGCGCGAAAATGCAAACTTGTGCACTTTTTGGCACTTTTAGTCCCTGCATGACTTAAAAGTTTATTTTTGCGCACCAAACACCTCTAAGCCTATATCTAAGCTATATAAAGGATAATTAGGGTATGATTAACTCATGTTCATATTCCAGAAGGTCCGTTACCCTACGAATCAACAAACTTTTGCAGTTTGACGCAAATAGTCCTTTAATCGCACAAAGTAGCGCGAAATGTCGTTTAATGATATCCAAGCCTTCCATGGCCCATATTGGTCATTCCCAAGCACGAGTTTAAATATTGCTACGCTCTCGATCGCTTAAATGATCACTGAAGGCGTAGATTCAAAAGTTGACGCTTTAGGTCCCTCTATTGCGTAAACTTGCGCATCTTATCATTTAATAGCATTGAAGCTTCATCTAATCCATATTAGGCATTCTTGGAAGTATTATTAAACATCACGATGCTTCGGGTTCGCTAAAAGGTCATTCAGAGGTATAATTAAACATATTGACACTTTTAGTCCCTCTAACTTGCAAAGTTGCGCGTAACCTTACTTATAGGCATAAAAACCTTAGACGGCCAATTTTTGGCATTCCTGAGAGTATAATTAAATATCATGAAGCTCCCGGTTTGTTAAAAGGTCACTCAGAGGTAAGAATTAACATGTTGACGCTTTTAACCCTTCATTGCGCAAACTTTCAATTAATTCCGCAAATGGCTACACTCGATCGCCAAGTGGCTCATTTGTGAACATAAGTATTGTGAGAGGTTATTTAGAAACTTATTTTAATTATGCTAACACTTCCAGTCCTTTCATAATCAAAGTTTTTCGATTTTTCGAAAAATTAGTCCCTTAAATTCAATGTTTGACTTTATTAGGGTTTATTACACGTGTCAATACATCATTGGACGTGATTTTACGAGGTGTTACATCCTCACCCCCTTAAAAGAAATCTCGACCTCTAGATTTGCTATAATGCTGGAAGTATTTTTTGTCGCATAATGGACTTAACTTCTATAGCATATCTGGAGCCTCTCCAAGCTCCCAAGCTGACCTCTATTATATGTACATGTATCCTTTTTGGAGCTACTTAACCTGTCGATCCTCAGTCGATACAAGTTTCTCATTATATCATAAATCTGCATATCATTATGTGGTAATGCTTCTCGACTTATTGGTGAAACACTTCCTTAAATCATTAGTGTGTAATGTATTGCGAGCTCCGCCAAGCTTCTTAAATAGGTTTTAGCTTATAAGCTATTTCATCTTGATACATTCGATTCCCTCGAATGATTCTATATATTCAGAGCTTAACTAGCCTGATGATTAATAAATTGGCACACCCTTCTTGGGTGATATCTTTTGTTGAACCTTATTCCTTAACAAGAACTTAAGAGGGTTGCTACTTTTATTAATCCTTGATTTTCTGCCGAATACTGGCAACTTACAGATGATTATGGATTTGTATGATCTTATTCATTGTTTCCAAGGAAACTTTCAGATCCTGATAATTGGACTTATCAATCTTTTATCTAACAATAATTATTTAACATTCCATCTATACAAGGTCTCCAAAGGAGCAGCCTTGATACTTATATGACAATTGTTATAGAAAAGCTCATTTTAATGTGAGATGGTTATTCCAACCACTGCTTAAAACTAATTTTAAGGAATAGCTAATCCTTGCCGTTAGTCGAACAAATCGACGATCCTGGGCAGCTGATGGCAATTCTTAATTGTTGCCTAATTAGGGTTGCGGTAATAAATGCATAAGCAAAATGAACTGTCTTTCTTAATTAACTATACCGAATTCTCAGAATATTAAGTTAGGCTATACGAAACCTTTATTTTAAAACTTACTTAATCAGGGTTTCGATTCTTCCAATGATGGTACTAGCCGTCTTGGAGATTTCATAATAATACAGCCCTAAAAGGGAATATAAATCTTAACTCTACTTGCCCCTCAGGAGGTAAACATGGTAATCTTAGGAGAAGAAAATCAAGATACAAGGAGGTTACAGAGATTTTCCATATCTCAGGCTCCAGTTCATCCATCATTGCTTGTGTCAAATAAGTGACACATTTATGTTACAAGTCCACGAATTCCTTAATCGGGAACATTTACTTGGACAATTCCATTCTGGATATCTTCTTTGAATACCATTAGTTGACTTTAGTACCATATGACCATCGGGATATCTTTGTGGTCCCATGCATTAAACCTCCATACTGATCAGGCATGGAAGCAATCTATGGAACATATTAAGATACACCAATCCACCTATGGCGCTTTTATCATACCGTCTGGTATTCGCAATCGATAGAGATCAAAGAGATATCAACTATGTATGCTGATGCACTTCCTCTAAAGAGAGGGTACTTCAAAAATTCTACGCCTGAAGGCTTCTGACAGGAACAGAAGAAATGGTTCTTATGCTTTCGCCTGTAAGTTTTACCTTACACTTAATATCTGGGGTTCTTACGGTAGAGTTTCTAAAGGTTTGCTAAACTTATGGTCTTATGAGAGACTTAGCAGCACCTGAAACCAAACGTAACTCTTAGCAATAAAATTACAATAAGGGATTTATCTGGTGTCATTAATGTGAGCTACCTCTAATCCTTCATCAGGAGGGTTAAACGCCTCCATTCTTAATCCTTTTAAACTTAGCTGCAAAATCTTTGACAAATTTTAGGGCAGTTTTAGCTTTGACTGGTTATTTCTTAATCTATATAACGCGAGTAGCTGAGGTAGATCCATAATGGATTTATAATGAGCAGGCTTTGAAACCTTAATGTGCCCTCTTATTGCCATTACTAACCACCAATGGTTATTTGCATTAAGTTTAGGTTTTTGGAGTAGACTGAATAGGGCACTATCTCAGCCAATGCATTAAAATTTGTAACATACTGTCGACAGCCTAGAACTTTTATGGCGAGGGTCAGAAAATTCTTATTCCATCTTTTTCCATTTCGTGAAGCGGATAATAGGTTCTTCTAATAAGGTCTTTAAAGCTTGGACCATCCCATATTGTATAAGAGGGTCTTACTTGTGGACTTCGTTAATGTCCTCACTAATTAAGGGTATTGCCATCGAATGACTGTGATGCATACCTCACCGTGTCCGTTCCAGCATAACCTGCTGATACACCTAATGGTTTCTCGATGACCCCTTTTTACTATTGAAGTCTCTTGACTTCCAAGAGACGAAGTACTTTTAAGTATATCCTAAAAAAAGAATGGGGCTCCTTGCCATATATGATTTTGTTTAGGTTATTCTTCCCATTTGAAGTATGAATAAAACTCTTCTCATGAGCAGCGATATGTGTTTTAGAGCGAGCAGCATCTGGCTTCTTGAACCTTTTCATGACTTTTCTCATAGCCTTTCTAATAGCTGCGTTAATTACAGTTTTGGAGATTAACTCCATTAACATTGAGGTTCACATTGGATGCACCATTAACATTTGTCGCATCTCCAGCATCGCGACTGTTGTTTGTCTCTTCTGAGTTTTCTATACTCGAATCTTTGGTATTAAATACCATATTCAACAAGTGCTTAGGCAATCCATACCCAGTGTCTCCTTGAATTGTCAAAGGCTCACCATAAGGAGTCTTGATAACTACTTGCTTCTTATCACACACAATTTGGGCTTGATTTTTAAGACGACCAATTCATTCCTATCACTATATCGAGTCCCTCTTATTTTAATGGAAATAAGGACAGCGGAAAAGAATGATTCCTAATGGATATAAAACATCCATCTAATATTGCTGAAGCAGTTTCTGAGGTACTATCGACCAATTCTACTTTATACTTAACGCTTAGAGTTTTAACAGGCAGATTTAATGATTTACAAAATCTATTGTCTACGAAAGACTTATCTGAACCTGAATCCAATAATACTCTAGCATGAGCGTTATTGATAAAGAAAGTACCTGCTGTGACATTGTCATCCTGAATAGCCTCTTGAGCATCCATTTGAGAGCTTCCATCTTTGGTCTTCTTAGCCTCCCTAGGCTTCTTGGTTTTATTTGGGCAATTTGTCTTGATGTGCCCTATTTCATTGCAACCATAGCAGGTTGCGTCCTTTATGTCTTGGCACTCCAAGGTCTTGTGCCCTTCCTTATTACAAATCCCACAAGGCCTAGCTTGTGACTCCAAAGTGCATTTCCTTTTAGCTGCCTTCTTTGGGCAGCGGGTCTTTATGTGCTCCTTCTCGCCACAACCATAGCATGTGGCATCCTTCAAGTCCTTGCATTCATGGGTCTTGTGATCCATCTCTTTACAGATGACACATCCCCTGGTTTACTCATAGAAACATTTTCCGAAGTGCTTCTTCCCGCAGGTTTTACATTTGGGTTTTGCCTCCTTTGGCTTGGACTGGTCATAGTTTGAACCGGTCTTACCCTTTTTGTAACCCTTATTTGGGGTATTATCGCACTTTCGCTTATGATCCTCTAATACTCGATCCACAGCTTTGTTTACGGCTGTATCTATCATAGCCTGTAACTCGGTGCCCATTAAGTTCAGTCTTACATTATCATTCTGATCAACAGGATGATTGTGAGCTTCAGATGAGTCAGCCATGGTGAAGCTTTGAAGGCTACAAACCAAGTAGTAATAACTTGTTTAATTATATGGCGAATCGTCGAATTTGATAATTAAATTGCCATGCTTTAAGTAAACCATATAGGCCAATAGATAGTATTGAATTTATTTGATTATGTTTTGCCTAGGTTTAAAAATCCATCTTTGGCGTTTAAACGGAATATAATCCTTCATATTTATTAGACAGGGGACATAAATCACGACTGTCAATGTCGTACCGACATTTTATATAGCATAAGGGCTTGTTCCAAAGGACTTTTTGATGGCGCAGAGGCCTTGTCACTAAGAAAATTTTTAAAACATAATCAGTGATCCTTTGGATCGGAAAATTTCATAGTTTATTGTCTTGACATGAAGTTATGAAATAAAACTATCTTTTTCATGTATACATCTTGGCCCGTAGGTATACATCCCAAATGGATGTTTTGATGTGTACATCATGTTCGACGTTTATTGGCCATGATTCCTATTGATCATTTATGCTAAATAAGGGGTTTGGAAATTCCTAATATGAAGATGACAAGTGCGACTTTATCGCATCACTGTTGTCAGGAGTGTTAACATATTTTCAGATGTTAACAAGGATCTGAATTTCTTTTAAACAGGTCTTACCATCATAGCTAGGTCTTTAATGACATTCGAGCTAGGTTATACCTTTTAAGATTTTCTTTTAACATGTATACTGGCAGGAAAGGAATGATATTTATTTTATTCAGGATTTCCATTATAATTATCCTAGATTTAATTAAAATATAACTATGGCACAAAAAGGCCAAGTCACAAGGGCAACTTTAAATTATAAACCATGATTTTGTAGAATCAAGGTATTTAGGCTCGAACGTTGTTCATGCCTTTTCTTGACAGGGAGTTGTAGGCTATGACTGTCTTTTGTCTTATATGACAATGAATACGGCCCCGTAAGCATTACATCCCTAATGGATGCTTAATTCACCAAATAAGAAAGGATTTCGGGAGAACCCAGTATAAGGATGATTTATGTGATTGAATCACATTTGCCAGGAATGTTAACAAGGATTTGAATCTTTTGAATAGGTTCTACCATCTTGGCCTCGTCTGAAATGACATATAGGCTAGGTTGTACCTTTAATATTCTTTTTAATATTTAACGCAGAACAATCCTAAATTGAGATGTTAATAAGGATCTGAATCTAATTGAGGAACTGCCATCTTTGCCCTGTTCTTAAAATGACACATGGGCTAGGTCTTGTTCTTTTTAGATTTTTCCATTTTATTATAATGGCAGATCTTATAAAAGGAATGTTATTATTATGTTCATATATAATGATATAAATAAAATTTAGATAAAACATTCCAATGATTCCAAAGGAGGTGCAGAATTGCCCTAAACGGGGCTTGAAAGAATGATGTTGTCCATGAAGGGACTGAAAGATAAGTATGCCCTTGTAAGGACTTACTAAGGAAACAATCTTCAGCAAAAGGAGTTTCTTCTTCATTTTATTTCTGAATGCTTTCTCATTGGTTGCACGTAATCCTAGTCGCAGTACGAAGCTCGGCCTTCCCTAGGCTTCAAATGGGGAGAATTTCCATTATGGATTCTTTGCTTGGCGACATATTAAAATATATAGAATTGAAAGCAATAATTCTCCGAATAGAGATGAGAGTATTCCTATGTTAAGTCTAGACTCAGAAGGTCAAGGAATGTGCTACTGTGTCATTGAGATTAAACACAAAAGGCTAGTGTTTAATTCACTCAATGTTGGCTCTGATACCAACCTATCACACCCCGATATTTCCACGTATTACCGGTGGGGAGTATCGTGACGTAGTTGATATCATCATAGTCAAACAACACAATTTTTAAATGTACAGCGGAAGCAAAAGATAGATTTATTTCAACCGAATAAATTGCAATATTAAGTATCACAAAATAGTTGAAACAGATCCACAGGCGGATCAAATAAAAAGGAAACATAGTTCATCAGACTTTAAGGCATCTAAGCTTGCGAGACTTTTATTTGATGCTAGGAGAGGCCAGCCTATTCCGATTAGTACCTGCACTTAGCCTTTTTGGGAAAATACGTCAGTTTACACTGGTAAATACAATTTAACTGACTCATTTTGAAAACGTTTAAGAAAATTGATTTGAATGCACATGGCATAAAACTTTTTATAACTTGGGATAACTATTTATATATAAACTTGTAAAAGAGTTACATGTTCGTTATACGTTCAGTAGCCCGGATTGACGTCGGGTTAAAGATTAATAGACACACCACATAATATAGTCCCGCGGCGGGTTATTCCCGTAACCGGCGGTTATACCTTATTATTTATATATGCACTGTCGGGTGTACTCCTACACCCCGTGCTTAGGTCGTGGCCATTTCTTAAAATGATGCCAAGGATATCCGGGACATGGTCATTAACCCCCCAAAGGCTTTAAGCAAACAAAACAATTTAAACAGGACATTTCAATAAATTAATCTTCATACAATTAAAAATTCAATGCCCGACCAAGCGGTATTTTATATACCGTACCCCAAGCCCGTATAGGGAAAATAAGTTAAAAGTATTTACCTGAGCTAATTATAAATTCAATCCCAGCCGTATATCAAATCAGCAAGTACAGATAGCTTTTACTGGGCTCCTAAATCTGGAACGAAGGTTTTTAATAACCTATTAGATTCCTAACGGGTCTTAATTAAGCCTAAACTTAGACCGGTTAGTTTTAAAAGAAGATACGGTTCAAAACGCATGATTAAGCGAGAACCGGATTAGAATGTGGTTTAGACCCGAAAAGGTTGTATACTTGTGTAATAAGGGTAAACTAAACACATTCTGGATTTTGAGATAAAAATGATAAGGTTTGACCCGTTTCGGCTAATTTCTGCAAACTAGTTACATACGCCGATCCGAACACGAAAATTGCGTAACGGTTAACCAAAAGAGTCATGAACAGGTTTCCTAAATTAATATGCCTTTAATATGTTGTGATATCAGTAGGATACCTTCCATTATGCCCAAAACGAATTTAAAGCCAATTTATGCCCCGTAGGGGTATTTTGGTCATTTTAAAGGTTATAAGAGAGGTTAAATATTAATCTGAGTTCCAGGACTGATATAATTAGTAAAAATACTTAATTTAACAAGTTATAACAGTAGGGTATAGCATATATGTGAAATTTACTATTTATAACCAAACTATGCACCGTAGGGGCATTTTGGTAATTTCACATAAGCTTAAAAGGTCAAAATTAAAAATTCTGAGTTTAAAAATTTTGCCTACTATTTAATTATGAAAATTTACTTAAAACATCAGTAGGTATCAAACCTTATATGTAAAAATAGTTTTAACTTATACTATGCGTTAAAAACGCGTAAAAAGGCGATTTTAAGCGATTTCCGGGTTTTATAAGAAAAGCTGATATTTTTATTATTCCAGAAGGTTCAAAATATTTTATTTATCATAAAGGATCAGTAGGAAAAGATTTGGTGTCAAAAGGATTTGTAAAACTCATTTTATAGGCCAAAAGGGCAAAACCGACAATTACCGAATTAAGCTTAGAACCCTATGTTATGCTCAGCCTAAAAATAAATGAAAATCTTCAAAAATCCCAAAATATTATTTTACATCAGTAGGTAAAAAGTTTGGTATCAAAAATTGGGTTTAGATAGGCTTTATGCTAATTACGCCGTTTAATTAATAAAAAGCTTTTCATTTACGCTAATGAGCATAACTCCTAATCTAGACCTCAAACTGATGTCAAATTTTAGGGACAAGTTTATAAATCAGTAATAAAGATTATTGTCCTCTCACATTTTTAAAATTCTCGTTTTAGGGTCAAAAGGGCATAATGGTCAACATTTAAGCATATAACGGAAACATGTAATGAATAGGATAACTAAGGATCCAAGTTGTATAACCTCAGAGGGTTACACCAACCTATAACATGGTCCTAAAGGAATCCTAAGGCATATCTAAACTAAGCTAAATTGGGTCAGAACTGAAAGTCAAAGCAGAAGTCAACTTTTGCGACTTTCGGTTCCGAACCGAGCCTATACTTAGAATTGTCGGGTGGAACATGCTTAGACATGTTCTTAACTTAATTACCAAGTTATTTTAGTGTTAAAACAGGTTCCATAGCTTCTATATTGCTAATTATAAATTTATTTGCAAAATAGTTTTCTGTTGACTTTTTATTATTAGGTTTGACCCCACATTTGACCAAGTTAGGATGATAATTAGTAGGTGCCCTCTTAGGGGTTTATTACCTACATAATTACCCACTTATATCTACTTTCAATTTGACTAATGACTGGACCATTAGTGATTAATCACTAAGTCAAACCTTAATTACGATAAGTTTGACTTTGGTCATTAAACTAATCAAAACTGAAATTAGGAGGTTAAGGACACTTACAAATGGTCCTTAGTACTGAAAAGAACTCCAAGGGAATTCCAAATGCTCAGGATCCTCCAGAAATGAGAAGATAGCAAGAATGGAATGAAATGGTGAGTTTGAACAAAGAAACCCACCACCTATTTATAGTTTTTGGAGGATCACGGGATGATGACAAGTGTTATTGATGTGTGCAAAATGCAACATATAAATTACATCAATTGTGGCAGAAAACTAACCATTTTTTAGTACTAATGTTGGAAAAAGTGTGTTTTTGTCTTCCTTTTGTATTTTCAGGATTAAATGAGCTCAAATTAACAAAAGAAGCAAAAAGGCAGCTAAATCTAACATAAATACAAGAAAAGGAATAAACGTGGCATGCTCGACCTCCCCGAAAGCATCTTCCCAAGCAAAACAAGAAAACAGGAGGTTAAACACGCCCCGTGCTCAGTGAGGAATCAACGGCCTAATCGTTTTTCTTATTTTTCTATTTTTTTAGGATTTTTCTTAGTTTTTCAGCTTCTGCAGAACTCAGCACGGGCCGTGCCCGGTGAACACGCCCCGTGCCCAATCATTGGAACTGGAAATCCTGTTTTAAGTCAGACAGTAAGCTGAACACGGGGCCGTGCCCATTTAACACGCCCCGTGCCCAAGATTCAGTTACTGAAAACAGAACCGTAAGATCCCGGCGGTTGGTAATTTCTGACACTAATATGAGTGATACTGATACTTTTTACTTTCGACACTCTTATGGTATGTGGTGTAAATTATGTGGTGGTACCCATAAGGAATTAGAATGTTATTTTCTAAATTTTAAGCCCCACTATATAGACCCATCGTTTCCTTGAATCCTTAAGAGGGGCGAAAGTAAAAATAATCCCTATCTCTCCCTCGAATGCTCCCAACCCGATTTTCTAGGAGAAATGATTCTTGATGAATTATTTCAATTAGAAGATCTAATTCTTAATTGGTTAAAAGAACTTAGGATAGATTTCAATAATTTATCTCAAGATGATAACCAAGAAGAAGTGTTGGAATCGCATTCAAACAACTTCGTTGTCCCCGACGATACTTCTAACTCTAGTGAGGACTTGAGCGATAGTCGTCCCTGTGCCGATTGTGCCGTGAAGGACTCCCCATCGACTTCGTTCGATGCATACATAGAGCTGAGCGATTCGGCATACACCTTCTTTAACGAGAGCCCGGGAAAGGGTTGGACTTGTCCACCTACATATAGCATAGGAATCACCCTCACCGACAACCTCTTGCGTTCTCGTCTTAATCTAGAGCAATTAAGGTATCTTAGGCACTTTGGGGTTGTTCCATCCAGTAAGGAACCGCCCGATCCGGAAAAGTTCCTTGAAAAAAGACGAATTCCATAAGACAGCTTCTAGACACGGGGTCGTGTCCAGGTCAGCACGCCCCCGTGTCCACCAAAAGATTCCATTCTGATTTCATCAGAATACGGACAAAATTGTGTCAGGATTCTGTCTGCACACGGGGCCATGTCCAGCCGACACGGGGCCGTGAGCAAGGTACTGTCGTTTTCTATAAATGCAGCCAAAAATCCTGCACATTTGAACCATTCTACGGACAAAATTGTGTCAGGATTCTGTCTGCACACGGGGCCGTGTCCAGCCGACACGGGGCCGTGAGCAAGGTACTGTCGTTTTCTATAAATGCAGCCAAAAATCCTGCACATTTGAACCATTCCAGGGACAGAGATTTGGGGAATATTCTCACATACCATCCTAGGTATTTTCTAAAAGAAGTTTCTCAATTACCTCCTTGTCCTTTCCTCTTTTATCCACTATCATCTTCTTCAATTTTTCTTTCCTTGTACTTCCATTAAAGCTTGAAACTTCCATAATTTCAAGCTTTGTTGAGATGTTTTTTAGATTTTTGTACATGGAATCTTGTTAATAATAAGTTCTACAACAATGTTTTAAGTTGTTTCTGTTCAAAAATGCTTTAAAAATAACGAAAACAATTTAAAACCCCAAGATTCCTTGTTCCTAAATCCTGCAGATATCTGAACACGGGGCCGTGTTCGTTGAACACGGGGCCATGTCCGAGGTATTGGTCCCATAAAATTGAACTCTTTTCGGTATGTTTTCTCAGAATGGCAAGCAGAACAAGCGGAAACTCTTCGTCGCATTCCAGAAACAACCGGCAGGGGAGAAGATCATCAACGGTTGAAGATTATCTTGTAAACTATGTTTACGCTCTAAGAGAGGCCATTGATGAGATAATGGGGGTAGAAGAAGCATTGGTCGACCGTATTAATCATCTAACGGTGGGACTAGAAGGATGTCTCTGGGAAGTCAACCTTTTGCACCAAAGGTTGAACATTCTCGCCTCTCCTCCTTTGGTACCGATTATCACCCAAAGGGCATGGAATGTGGTACCGGAAGTCATCATTCCGGCCGAATGGTACGCCTTACATCCGGAGCCCCCTCGAGACATACTACAAGGGGTTCCGATTGGTGTCACTCCTTCTCCACAAGATGTTGAGGAACATTAAGCCGCCTCCCTTCTCCCAAGGGAGATAGAAGAATGGCTTTAGCAACATCTAAGGGACACCGCTCGGCTTGGAGTTCTGCAAAACTTTTAGAAACTGGAAAACTATTTCCGGAATTTTGGTTCTTATTGTAGTAGAGCTCCTTAGGATGATTTTACGTTTCACTTGACCTATCTAATTTAGGACTTTTAACTTTTATTTTCTGCTTTGTTTTTAAATTTTTAGGACTACTATGTAATTCTCTCTATGACTTAATGAATGATGGTTTTAGTAAAACTGGTGTTTGGATGGTGTTGAAACAAATAAAATACACTCAGGATGGCAAAGAATAACAAGGGAAACTTGAACCAGCACCCCATGCAGGAAAACAGGGCCATCCGACGATTTTCTTCATTAACAGTAAGCTCAGCACGGGCCGTGTCCGCCCAACACGGCCCCGTGCTGCACAGTCTGCAGAAATGACCCAGTTCAGGTAAACTGGACACGGGCCGTGTTCTCCCAACACGCCCCCGTGTCCAGGCTTTTGTTTCTTTTGTTTAATTTTTGTTACTGGCACTTGAACACGGGGCCGTGCCCGGACAACACGGGGCCGTGTCCAGCGCCCAGTAACACAATTTTTTGCTTGATTCACACATTTTACACATTCAATCAACCTAAAAACTTATTTTTGGGACACATTGAGGACAATGTGTAATTTAAGTGTGGGGGGGATGCTAAAACCTTGAATCTTGCAAGTCCTAATAACAAGCCTTACACAAAACTCTATTGGAACTGCTAATCACCCCAAATTTTTTTCAAAAAAAAAATTTTTCATTTTTTTTTACTTGTCTAGGTTTAATTTGGGAATTTCAAAATTCTAAAAAGGTTATATTTTTACAAATTTACAACTGATAGCGTCGTGGTAAAAAGAAACAACATAAGAAAATTATGAAAAGGCATGACAAGCTTAGTTAAAATTTGATTATATATACTTGATCACATAAAAACCCATTCCCACAAAAGTGAGTTTTGAGCCTTTATTGAGCATACAAATACATATCTTTAAATTAAATGCTCATTTTTCGTTTCTTGTGTGAATAGCCGCTTGGTTCTTACAACTCTAAAACTTGCCACGACGATACATTCCTGGTCCTTACCAACTTAAACCCGAGTAAGTATATGATAGAGACATTAGGACTAACCCTTTTTATTTCTACACCGTTATTTTCTTTTTTTTACCACCTACCCAAAATCCCCCTAGTTAACCCCTTTGAGCCTAAACCTTTTCATTTCATAACCCAAACCAAACACCCATTCACCCACCAAAACCTTTTTATTTTTAACCCTTTGTTTTAGTAACAAGTTTGGTTTTTCGTATGACTTTCAAAAAAAAATTGTGTTGATGATGAAGCAAAAGAAATAAACAAGCAAGTTCATCAAAAATAACTTTGTTTGAAACTATGGCTTCATCAAAATAAAAAGTTGAAAAATAGAGAGTCTTACGAAAACCGATGTTTTTTACGCTTTTTCGCCCTTTTCTACTAACCACTAACCACTAACCCAACCACCTACCTTTAACCCAAGCCTAACCCTTCACCCAAAAAGTCCTCTTGATATTTACAAAGGTATATAGTTAAAAAGGAGGAGGATTGATTGCTTGGCAAGCCTATGGTAGGTGTAAGTTCCATGCCGCTCTCGAGTGATTCACTAAAATACATCTTCGGGCGAGTGTTGAGTGATCCCCCGTGAGGTATGTGAACTTGTATATAAATAGAATTTTAAAGAGGCATGTTATGCCCTAATAAGTAATTTATCTTATGAAAAGTTTTGAATAAATCATGATGAATAGGATTGTAAATAAATAAAAATAAAACGTAATAAAGAATCTTGGAAATCCCGACACTCTATGACAAGCCCAAAAAACCTTCTTTTCTACAAATTCCATTTGGGAGTGTAAAGCCATATTATAAAGAGTTTTGCTTGAGGACAAGCAAAGATTCAAGTGTGGGGGTATTTGATGTGTGCAAAATGCAACATATAAATTACATCAATTGTGGCATAAAACTAACCTTTTTTTAGTACTAATGTTGGAAAAAGTGTGTTTTTGTCTTCCTTTTGTATTTTCAGGATTAAATGAGCTCAAATTAACAAAAGAAGCAAAAAGGCAACTAAATCTAACATAAATACAAGAAAAGGAATAAACGTGGCATGCCCGACCTCCCCGAAAGCATCTTCCCAAGTAAAACAAGAAAACAGGAGGTTGAACACGCCCTGTACTCAGTGAGCACGGGGGCGTGCCCAAGTGTCAGCATAAAAGACAAAGTTGTAGAAGCTTCCATCGCCCACCACGGGGCCGTGCTCAGAGGACACGGGGTCGTGGTCAACTATAAGATTCGCAAAATCCAGGCAAATCTTGATAGTACAGATATGCTTCTGCACACGGGGTCGTGCCCAGCGGACACGGGGCCGTGGTCAACTAATAAAGACAACAGCAATTAATGAAGAAAGAGAAGGATGTGGACACGGGGCCGTACCCGAGCTTCTGTTCAGCCTATAAATAGGAGTGCTTGGTTCAAGCTCAAACCATCCCTTGGCACACCACCTCTCTCACACTTCACCCACCACCCACCACCACCATAACACCATCATCCATTGTCCATCATAGAGTGTGTGAGTCGTCTCGGGATCCAAGATTGATCGTAAGAGTTCTTGACAATCAAGGCCATGTTTGCCTAAGTCTCTTACATCACTTGGTGAAGACAAAGTGTCTAGTGTAATACTTTTTATTTTTAATCTTTTCGCACTTTTTAATTGGTTATGTATTAATGACTTTAATAACTAGTTTCTTATGTTGAAGGTGATTCTTCCTTATCGTTTGTCCGTGGTGTCTTGGCATTATTTTACTGTCTATATAAAATAAAAGATTTTTACCATTCATATCTCCACGGTCTATATGGAGGTATGTTGGCTACCTGGTCGGGGGTTAAGGGAACGGATTGGTAAGAGTCTTGCCATTGTTCAGTGTATAGATCCTGCAAAGGACCTGGGTCAAATTTAGTAGGACCTCCTTCAATACTTAACGGTATTGGATGGCGGGGGTCCAAACTCTTTGATCCCCTCATAAGTTAAACTACTATTAATACTTTAACCCGGCTACTTAGGACTGTATCCCTGCTGACTCAGACTACTTAGCCAAGGGTACCGTCACCTTCAAAAGAGGGGCCTACCACATTATGCATTAATAACTTAATTAATTATCTTTCAATAATCCAACCCTTTAGGATTGTATCCTTGCTGACTCAAACTACTGGGTTGAGGGTAACATCACCTCCAAAAGAGGGGCCTACTACAATAACTAAGATAATCTCTTAAATAGTGCAAAAGTGCGAAAATAATCAAAGGTTACACTAAACACGAGTCGGAGCCAAGTGATTCATCTTGTCTATCTGTTTTTTCTTTTATTTTTATTTTTATTTTTCAGCATTTTAGTTAGTTTTTATTTTCTTAGTTTAAAACATTTTTCTAAAACTTTTGATTTGATTAGATGTTGAGGATAAACCGGTACTAAAAGCTCTTGTGTCCTTGGACGACCTCGGTATCTTGCCAACACTATACTACGCTCACGATTGGTGCACTTACCCATATGTGTGTTTAGTGTTAGTAAATATCGTGTTTTATAAATTTAAAACTTGGCTAAAGAAAGTGTAAAAGGGCTTAAAATATACTTAAACCTACATATACACCTAACGCACATCAGTTATAGAGGGATAACAAGATCATAACAAGTGTATACCAGTTTTCTAAACCATCAAAGGATCTATAGAATCAATATGTGAGACAAGGGAGCAAAATTAAAGCTGGTTTTTGAATTTTCTGGAACTGGAAAAGGTATACGGACCGTATGAGGTTCTGTATATGGTCCGTAAGGACCAGGTCTGCTCAGACATACTTTCATTTGTTGACAGTTTTGGCCCCTGCACTTCCAAATGTCATTTCCGACACATCTAAGGCCCGTTAAAGCATTTTTAAGGCTCTACAATGATGCCTAAACATAGGGAACATGAAACATGCTCAAAAACATGCCGGATGTCGGTTCCTTTGGTCGTACGGTCTCGTTGTTCGGTTATTTACGACGAAACACGAATGGACGCGAAAAACGAACCAAATTACGCGACGGATGGAATTTTATCAAGCCAAACACTAAAATAAAATATTTTAGTGCTTACATAAATTTTTGGGTGTCCGGAGATATTCAGAATGCAAGATATGCGCGAAAATGCAAACTTGTGCACTTTTTGGCACTTTTAGTCCCTGCATGACTTAAAAGTTTATTTTTACGCACCAAACACCTCTAAGCCTATATCTAAGCTATATAAAGGATAATTAGGGTATGATTAACTCATGGTCATATTCCGGAATGTCCGTTACCCTACGAATCAACAAACTTTTGCAGTTTGACGCAAATAGTCCTTTAATCGCACAAAGTAGCGCAAAATGTCGTTTAATGATATCCAAGCCTTCCATGGCCCATATTGGTCATTCCCAAGCACGAGTTTAAATATTGCTACACTCTTGATCGCTTAAATGATCACTGAAGGCGTAGATTCAAAAGTTGACGCTTTAGGTCCCTCTATTGCGCAAACTTGCGCATCTTATCATTTAATAGCATTGAAGCTTCATATAATCCATATTAGGAATTCTTGGAAGTATTATTAAACATCACGATGCTTCAGGTTCGCTGAAAGGTCATTCAGAGGTATAATTAAACATATTGACACTTTTAGTCCCTCTAACTTGCAAAGTTGCGCGTAACCTTACTTATTGGCATAAAAACCTTAGACGGCCAATGTTTGGCATTCCTGAGAGTATAATTAAATATCATGAAGCTCCCGATTTGTTAAAAGGTCACTCAGAGGTAAGAATTAACATGTTGACGCTTTTAACCCTTCATTGCGCAAACTTTCAATTAATTCCGCAAACGGCTACACTCGATCGCCAAGTGGCTCATTTGTGAACATAAGTATCGTGAGAGGTTATTTAGAAACTTATTTTAGGTATGCTAACACTTCCAGTCCTTTCATAATCAAAGTTTTTCGATTTTTCAAAATATTAGTCCCTTAAATTCAATGTTTGACTTTATTAGGGTTTATTACATGTGTCAATACATCATTGGACGTGATTTTACGAGGTGTTACAATTAGATGATTTGCTTGAACCCGGTTTTTGAACCATTCTTGCCAACTGTAATATTCTTCAATGCTCGTCAACTTTGGGGGTTTCTGCAACGTTCCTGTTTCATTTTCCATGTTTACATTCTGAGCAACTGAACTTGCAGTGGCTGAGTTAGTACTGAACGCGTTGTAGAATTCGTTTTCCATGTTTCGGTATCGAAAGTTCACAATAACAGATTTGTTCAAACAATCTGAGTTTTCAAACGTTCTGATAATTCACAAGCTAACGGCCCACTAATCAAACCCGGTTTAAAACTATCGTTCCAAATTTCACAAGCCCACTATCAAATGAATATTTGTGACTGGGCCGATAACTTGTATTGATCCTCTTAAATCACATGCAAATGGCCAACAATCTAAGTTCACAACTCAATTCTCATTGGGCCGGTACTTTGTACTTAATACATATGACATGTGACAATCTGATTCATGGATTTAGAATGATGATAACATACAAATTTTTACTCAGTCAACACTTCTTGGCTGACAACAATTAATTCTAGGGCCAAGAGATTTGTTTAATGGACTGATATGTTCACGTGAAGTAATAAATGAACTGAATGATTGACTGAATGTTGACTTCAAACGACTTGAACAACTCAAACGATCTGGATCACTTTCAAACACCTCGTACGACCTGAATTGGTGCGATCTGGCTCAAACCGTGCGAGCTGAATTACTTTTTCAAACGATTTGAACAATCCGTGCTAACTAGTATAATTTCAAACGACCTGACACCCCGTACGACCTGGAGACACTTTCAAACGGTTTGACAACTTCCAAACGACCTAAATCACTTCGTGCGAGCTGAGTGAATCAAACCGTGCGACCTGGTGAACTTTCACATGATCTGGATGTTTTCACACGACCTGGACATGATTTTCAAGCGATCTGGAGATGATTCGAACGATCTGAATGATTTTTCACTCGATTTGGTCAATTTTATCAAGTTTTAGGCTGAATTTGGTTCTGATTTGTTCACGGATTGATTAAAACTTAGTTTTACGTGTTATTTGTCAAAATCAGGTCATTTTAACCACGATTCCACAGTTAATTTTGAGAAAAACATGTAGAAAGTGAGTAGAAATCAGATTTATCGGTGAAAAGTAGCTGAAATGGTAAGAACTCTTCCTCCTTAGCTTTGATACCACTTGTAGGATCGGTGATTCGACCTAAACGAGTCGATTAGAAGAGTTCTAGACCAAATCAGAGGCGGAATTCATTGATTTGATCTTCATTGCAGCTAGATTTACACTTAGAAGTAGATTAAATGTTGATTGTATTGATTTGACAATGTTACACGAGCTGGAGACACTTCGGCAGAGCTTCATCTCCGGAATCAGAATGTTACAAATGAAGACCCAAGACCACCTATTTATTGGAAATGCCAGGTCGCACGAACCAGTCCTGCCAGGTCGCACGAACTGGCCAGGTCGCATGAACCTGCCAGGTCAAGCCTGTTTCCCGTTTCTCTCGTACAACGTGTCCTGGTCTATCTATTCTATTACAAGACTCGATACAAGACGAAGTCAACAGACATATGCACTAACACGTTCCCCAGTGCTCCTATCAAAGCACTGGGCATGACTGGGTCATTAGTTCACAACCGTCCTCTCCGGTACGGGGTGAGGGTGCCAAACCTAAGTAGCGCTACCAACTAATACCCCGTTACCTCTCCGGTAACAAAAAGATGGGACTTAAGAGTGATAGGACGAGTGTATTATCCAACATACCAGATTTTACCCACAAGACGTATTCCTCTCAGGAATACCCAATCGATTTACCCAAAACCTATCCCTCTAAGGGATACCCAATGACTGTCCCAACCACCGGGACGCATGCTCAAGAGAAATGAACTCACCTTTGGTCTGCTCGGTAAGACTAGTTACGTGTTTATAGTTGGTCGACCAAATCCTAGTATAATTACCAGTAACAGTCAGTTTCGTAGCACTTAATCACATATTCGTTATACATATTACACATGTAGCACACACATAATGTCATGCAAGTTGTAGTAGTTGGTCATGCAACCCAACAATCGTTATCATACGTCATATCATCACATAGTGGGTATTTGAACCCCATACCAGTTCGTTTACGTGGCCACATCCTATAATCAGATTACAATTCTCAACATTACTCATTCAAGCGTGTGTTCTATTCCGTTCGAGGCCCAACCCGAGTGAACAACAGGTAATGTGCGGCCCAACAGTCAAAGGCCCAACAATATATATCCCGAACCCAATGAATAGCCTTGTGCGACTCGTTAAATGACAAGGCCCAATAGTCTTCAGCCCAATCAAAAGTGTGTGTGTGCGACTGGCCAAAGGTGTGCGGCCCATTGTGTTTACCAAAACTGCATATGAATTAATTGGATCAAGATAATGGCCGACACAGACTGATAGCTTTCAACATTTTATTGGACCTTTAAACTTTTGTCTTGTAATCTTGAAAGAATTATCATTTAATTAGACCTAACTCATGTGATACTGACAAACAATTAAATGTTGTTGATTATTTCTAAACAAACTTTATTCAATATGGCCATCATCATTGCATGTAATAAGGTTAAATGTGCAGTTTCAAAATAGAGTTCACATGATAAACCACAATCGTTTGATGAGTTTCCTGCCTAACGACAAACCATGACCACGACAAAACATCAAGATTTTTCGTCAACAAGCTAGGTGACGAAACACTAAGGTTTTCCGTCGACAAGTTGGGTGACGAAACACGATCTTTCGTCGTGAGGGTGTGTGTGACGAAACACTATGTTTCGTCGGGGGTAACATCAGATGTCATGGCACACATGCAACCCTAAGACTCTAATTAACAGTAGCTACAAAATCAAAGTCACGATTGCTAATCATGCTACCCTTCTATTGACATCACAATATCAATTAGTTGAATGGACCTAATCTAGTAATTGTTAACATAAGCAATCTTCCAGTAGATCAAGTCATCTTTTAAACATGCACATTGATTCATCTGTTCATCAATAAACAACTTTGCTACCAAGTCTTAATAATACCAAAACACGTATGGGTTCGTTTACACACACCCGCGAGTCAACAATCATACTATCATGTACCCTATTATGCATTATTAATCAATCATCATACAATAATAAAACTAGCAATCATAGTCCTAATCATTTACCAAAACACTTCGGCCAGATTCTACTTTGCATGCGCCCCATAACAATCACATATTTATAATATCGATAATCATAATTATTACGCAAATAATTACTTAAGGATCTTAATCATAAACAGCAAATTAACATACCAAACAAATGCGAGGACACGAGAGGTGGGGGAGGGCGTCTACTACCGTCTCAAATAGGGAAAGGGTGAAGGTATTAGGGTTTGATTAATCTTGTGTTGATATATATAATGGGTGCATGGAACTAATTCCATACATAACCGGAATAGAGTGGGCCGAACCCACTTGATTTATGTTTTGTTTTAATTCTTGCTTGGGCTCCTAAGGCACTGGGCCGGGTACACACAATTCAAAAGGGCGGGCCGGGTTGGTTGAGACTAGCGGGTTGGGCCGAGTGTATAATTTAAACGACCCCATGTATTATAGCGGTAGGTGCAGCCCAAGCTACTAAACACATTATGAAACCCAGTTACACACCACGTTAAGCAAATTCATTAATGGCACGAGCGTTAAACAGACCCTCTAAAGTGAAAGATGTGTAAAGAAGAGGTAGTGAGGGATCAGAATCACAAAACTGAAAGATACAAGCACCTAACATTCTACCCTCTTTTTGAAAAATAAGATATTATTTTTCAAAAATTAATGGAAAATAAAAATTTATTTAAAAACGACTCAGATGAGTCTGAAGAAATAACTGAAGTAATAAACTTTAGTGAAAACAAAAAGAGTTTTGTATCAGATTACATGATTAATTCTGATCAACTAACAAAAATTAGCAAGCTTAAATTCAAGCTTGACACAAAACAAGTTTTTAATCAACCAAAAACTTTACAAAGTTTAGTTTCTAGAGCCTTTTTTAGAAAAAAATAAAATATTTTATTATTTTAACACTTAAGAACTTTCAGTAGACATAAAAAATACATCTGGAGAAGTTTATTTGCCACTCCTAACAAAGGGAGAAATAGCAAAAAAGCTTTCATATATTAAATCAGAATTGAGAAAATCTCTCAGTATGGTACATATAGGAGCAGTCAAAATTCTCCTAAAAGCACAGTTTAGAGATAGAATTAATTTTCCTATAAAAATGGCCCATGTTGATAATAGAATTATCAATAGGCAAGATGCTCTTCTTGGAGCAATTCAAGGAAATTTAGCATATGGTAAATTTATGTTTACTGTCTATCCTAAATTTGCTTTACATCGATATTCAAAAGATTTCAACAAAACTCTAAGTTTTATACATCAGTGTGAAAGAACTGATCTTATGGAACCGGGAAATAAAGTTTTTACGATTAATTATTTAATCTCATATGCTTTAATTAATAGCACTCATTCAATTGAATACAAAGAAAAAGAAAGCATAACAATTGAGGATATATTCTCAGAAATTGGAATTGTTGAAGGCAGTAAATTCGCTGAACCATCACAATTACAAAAAAATTGGGCAATAGATATTGCACGAAATAAACAAATTCTAGTATCAAAACCTAGACACAGTTATGCTGGAAACTCTTTACAAATAAGAGAATCGAGTAATACCGAACAATTAATTCGATCTATGTTAGAAAGAATAGACAGGTATGGAGAAATTTTAAAAGGAGTTGTTGGAGAATAATGTCTTCAAAACCAATTTTAGAATATCTACAATATCTTGATGATCAAATCACCTATGAAGAGGTTGATATACAAAATTCTTTTATTAAAATAAATCAAATAGAAGAAAATTTTATGCTAAGCCATAAAACAAGATCTCTTAATATAAAAGTTGCTAAGGAAAACATTATTGCTTCTGAGCAAAAAAATATTAAGCTTAAAACTAAAAAAACAATAATATCTACAACATGACTACTCTTTTAAAAATAGAAGAACTTATTAAAGATTTAATAAGCAAGGTGGAAAGTCTATCTACCAACGAAAATCTTAAGGTAACTGCTGCAAAAATCATCAAAAATGTTTCAGACAAAATTGATGAAAAAATAAATTCAAAAACTTTTATGCCCGAAAAGCAAAAAGAAAAAATTGAAAATGAAAAAAGCTTTCAAAAATATTCATTTCCAAACTTCAACTTTGGAAATCCATCTCTAGGAAGTTCTAAAAGTCCAAATGCATTATCATGGCCTTTTGGACCACCTAAACCACCTACATGACTAGTTTTGAATATTTAAAACTTTCTTTTAAAAAATTAGATATGGAAATATCAAGATGCCTTTTGCTACGACAAAATGCCATCAATTTGTTATTAGAAAACTACAATAATTGGGGGCATGCATCCAAAAGACAAAATGAATGGCATGTTTTGTCATAAAAGTCAAATAAAAAGGCTTAAACAAAGAACTAAAAATCTTAAAGATAAAAAGGATTATTTTATCTTGCGGGTAAAATGAGCTCTATCACTCAAAGATTGGAGCAAATTTTAGATGAACAATTGGATATCCTTCCAGTTGAACAGATAAAAGAACTTGTTAATCTCATTACTTTAGATGACAAAGAATGTGAACAATTTTTTCTGAAGATAAAATCTTAAATGAAAGATATTTTTCTGAAAATAAAAAACGGATCTTTGTTTTAAAGAATGAAGAACCAAGGATGAAGAACCAAGGATCTTTCCTGTAAAGGAAGAAGAACCCGAAACTGAAGAAAGTTCTTCAGATATTGAAATGTCTCCAAGACAAAGAATAAATAATGCCTCTACTAGCAGAAGTAACAGGCGTTCTAATAGAAAAAAGAATACGGAATTTTCCATGCCGTATCATAAAGGTATACCTGACTCTAATAGTAATGACAATGGTAGTTCAACTACTATTAATACTATTAAAATTGATTGTATCTTTAACCTCGACAAAAGAAAAGAGGCAATTGATAAATGGAACACTGAGATCAGTCTAATCATTCAGACTAATCCACAAGAGTTCTCTCATGCTAAGGCTTTGTTATTATTAGTTGAACATAAGTCTGCAAGAATAGTCCAAAACTTCATAAAAGGAACAACCTGAAGTGAAGATTTGCATAGTGAGGATCTTTTTGATCAAATTATAAATGCAATATACATGATGTTTTTAGGTCTCGACCTCATAACAGATAAAGACCGCGAAAATCAAAAGATGCTAAAAAAGCAAGACAAAATCTTGCTAAAGCACAGCTTTGTGACATGTCTTTTAGACGATTTCACTTGTCTTTATGAAAAAAATTTATATAAAGTAGGCACAGGTGAATTCCATTCTTGGATTGATGCTTACCTAATGAAAATTCCCATCGTCAGAGAAAATGCAAAAGAGCGATGGAATAAAGAAAAGAATCAATTTACAATGCATTCCCTTGGGTTTGCTACAAGAATTGTTAAAGAAGAAATTTCATCCTATTGTGATCTTTCTAATAAACAAAAACAGTTAAAACGTTTTAATAAAAACTGTTGTAAAAAACTCGCTGAGTTACCACAATTATCTTTTGGCTGTGAACCAACAAAACATAAAGGTTATTTCAAAAAGAAATATAAAAATAAATATAAAACAAAAACTAAAAAACATTTTTGGAAAACCAAGAAAAGAAAATTTTCACCAGGAAAATATTTTTCTAAAGAAAAACCTAAGGTCTGTCCTCAAGGGAAGAAAAAATGTCGTTGCTGGATATGTTCTGAAGAAGGACATTATGCCAACGAATGTCCCAACAGAAAAAAATTTCCGGAAAAGTTAAAATTTATCTCGGAAGCCAAAATTGAAGGATATTTTCCTTCTGAAAATATTTTTGATGGCTATACGCAAGTATATGCGTTAGAAATACTAAACAACTTGTCATCCTCTGATTCTTCAACAGAAGACTCAGAATGAACTCTATCCACTCTTTTAGTTGGGGGGAAGAGAATCATAAAAGTCATTATTTTGAATTAGATTATTCAAATATAACTAATCCAAATTCAATTTATATCAAAGGAAAAATCCTTTTCAAAGGATATAAAACAATCGCCCTTCATTGTTATGTAGACACAGGGGCAAGTCTTTGTTTAGCAAGCAAACACATAATTCCTAATGATCTATGGGAAAACACTCCCAAAGATATTAAGGTAATAATTGCTAACAAAGAAGTCATTAAGCTAGATAAGGTTTGTAGGAATCTTATAATCTATTTTTCTGGAGAACCATTTACCATTCCTACTATCTATCAACAAGATTCAGGTATGGATTTACTTCTTGAAAATAATTTCTGTTAACTTTATGGACCTTTCACTCAATGGTTAGACAGAGTATCTTTTCATCTTGATCAAGAAATGATTTTGATTAAAAAGGTTACAAATGCTTTTCAAAACGGAAAACCAAATTTTCTTGAATCCATGAAAAAAGATTCAAAGATAAAACAAATTACTGGAACTAATATAGCTTAAGAGGTTATAAAAGCAGAAAGAATATTTTTACTTGAAATACACAAATTTCAAAAAATTGAAGAACTACTTGAAAAAGTTTGTTTAGAAAATCCTATTGATCCTGAAAAATCCAAAAAATGGATAAAAGCATCAATAGAACTTATAGATTCTAAAACTGTTAACAGGGTAAAACCTATGAAGTACAGTCCACAGGACAGAGAAGAATTTAATAAATAAATTAAGGAATTACTTGATTTAAAATTAATTATTCCAAGTAAATCACCTCACATGTCTCCAGCATTCTTAGTTGAAAATGAAGCTGAAAAAAGAAGAGGGAAAAAATGCATGGTTGTAAATTATAAAGCAATTAATGCAGCTACTAAAGGCAACAACCATAATCTTCCTTGTATGCAGAAACTACTAACTCTCTTAAGAGGAAAAACCTATTTTTCTAGTTTCGATTGCAAAAATGGTTTTTGACAGGTACTGTTAGATGAAGAATCTCAGTTACTAACCGCATTCACATGTCAAGATGGTCATTATCAGTGGAAGCTAGTTCATTTTGGATTAAAGAAAGAACCAAGCATATTTCAAAGTCATATGCAAAATGCTTTAAAAGGTTTAGAAAATTATTGTACCGTCTATATCGACGATATTATAGTTTTCTCAAACTCAAAAGATAAACATTATTTTCATGTTTTATCAGTCTTAAAAACAATTGAAAAATATGGAATCATTTTATCAAAAAAGAAAGCTAATCTTTTTAAAACATAGATAAACTTTTTGGGTCTTGAAATAGATCAAGGGACTCATTGTCCACAAAAACATATATTGGAAAATTTACACAAATTCCCATATACTTTAGAAGATTAAAAACATCTTCAAAGATTTTTAGGTATTTTAACCAATGCTGAAGGATATATTCCTAAACTCGCAGAACTTAGTAAACCTTTACAGGTAAAATTAAAAAAGGATTATATATGGGAATGGAAACAATCCGATGTAGACTATATCAAAAAGATAAAGAAAAACCTAACCAGTTTTCCTAAACTTTATCTTCCAAAAGAAAATGAATTTTTAATCTTAGAAACAAACGCTTCTTATGATTATTGGGGAGGAGTTTTGAAGGTCAGAACAACCGAAAAAGAAGAAATATGTAAGTATACTTCTGGAAGCTTTAAACAGGCCGAAAGAAATTACCACAGTAATGAAAAAGAATTACTTGCGGTAAAAAACACTATTTATAAATTTTCTATTTATCTTACTCCTGTAAAATTTCTAGTCGGAACAGATAATAAAAATTTTACTTATTTTTTGAAAACAAAAATTTCAGGAGATAATAAACAACGCCGTCTTGTCAGGTGGCAGATGGGTTTTCAAGATATTCTTTCGACTTCGAGCATCTTGAAGGGTCCAAAAACGTGCTAGCTGATTGCTTGACATGAGATTTTCAAAATACGTAAACAAATACGTATTTCAAATATTTTTCTATATTTAAATGTTTTTCATGCCTATTTAAGAAGCACACACCCTTCAAACAAAGGCATCCCCTATCACTTTCACAAAAGAAAAACTTATTTTTGAAAAAGAAATGGAGAATTTAAAGTCTTTACGCCTAAAAGAAAAAATTCTTTTGATAGAATTAAAAGCTATTCGAGATCAGATAGCTCTCTATGACGAAAGTCTAGAACCAACTGCTAATTCAGAGCAGGAATCCGCAAGGAAACAATCTGAATCTATTCCCCCTCAAACGGCAAAGGGTAAAGAAAAATCAAGTCCGTTTACTCCTGTTACTTTGGAAAAAAGCAAAAATAAAGTAAATGAAGAATTAAAATCTTCATCTAGCCCAGAAGCAAACGGCTCTGGTAAAGGTATATCAAATCCGTTGATGGCTGACAGTTTTCCAAAAACTGAAAAGGTCTCTCTCAGACCAAGTTACTCTCAAGTCACTCAAATATCAGAAAATCTTAAATCGAGATTTTATGTTATCTTTGATGGCGACCACAGAGGAATTTATGAAGACTGGTCTATAGTCAAAACTTATGTTGATAAAACTGACTATCCCTTCAAAAAATTTGGGTCATTATTACAAGCCCAACAAGAAGCCACCCGATATTCAGCAAACTTCGGGAAAAAATAAATACCTTTAAAGGTGCAAGCCCAGAACTAGTTTCTCTAGCATTTTCTGCTGGATTAGCGAAGTTCATTTACCCTTCTCCTAATTTACTTGAAATAAGTACTTTATCCGAAGGAATGAAGAAAGCTATCAAAAATTTTCGAAAGAAAATTGCCGTTGGAAGAGATGCAGATATCTTCATCAAGTGTAGTTCTACACTCCCAGACTAGTATCAAGGAAAAACCTTTCCATGTTACCATCATTTAGAAATTGGTATCTCCAAAACAAGAACGGTCAATCCTTCAAGGGTGATAAATGAAGACTATGAAAAATGGTTAAATATCAGGACTAAAGGATTTTTACAAATCCTAGAAAACCTACAAAAAATTAAAGTATGAAGCTTTAATAAAGTAAATTATTGTAGTACCAACTGCATAATTACTAGCTATAGTGGAACTCCATTACCACTACATGAAAAAGAAGCTCTAGAAAGGATGGAGCAACGCATTATTTTTAATAAAATAGAGGCAGACCCCGCCACTAAAGAACAACTTTGCCAAAAGTTACAACGCATATTTGAGAACCAACAGTGCGAATACTGCAAAGCATCTTCTTCAGAAGAAAACAAAAACCCTACTGAAAACGACAGCTATTCTTCAGATTAAGACACTTGATGTGTGTAAAATGCAACATATAAATTACATCAAATGAGGCATAAAACTAACCCTTTTTAGTACTAATATTGGAAAAAGAGTGTTTTTGTCTTCCTTTTGTATTTTCAGGATTAAATGAGCTCAAAAACGCAAAAGAAGCAAAAAGACAGCTAAATCCAACATAAATACAAGAAAAGGAACATTAGTGGATTGCCCGAACCCTCAACGGCACCTTCCAAAGCAAAATAGAGAAAACAGAAGGCTGAACACGCCCCGTGCTCAGCCAGCACGGGGCCGTGCCCAAGAAGCAGCAGAAAAGACAAACCTATAGAAGCTTCTATTGCCCACCACGGGCCGTGCTCAGCGGACACGGGGGGCGTGCCGAAAGTACTGCAGGCGCATTAATTGTAATTGCGAATTACAATTAATGAAGAGAGAGAGTGTCAGACAGGCACGGGGCCGTGCCCAGCGGACACGGGGCCGTGCCCAGGCCTCTGTTCAGCCTATAAATAGGAGTGCTTGGTTTCATTGCAACTCATCCCTTGGCACACCACCTCTCTCACACTTCATCCACCACCCACCACCATCACAACACCATCATCCACCACCATCATCCATTGTCCATCATAGAGTGTGTGAGTCGTCTCGGGATCCAAGATTGATCGTAAGAGTTCTTGACAATCAAGGCCATGTTTGCCTAAGTCTCTTACATCACTTGGTGAAGACAAAGTGTCTAGTATAATACTTTTTATTTCTAATCTTTTGCACTTTTTATTTGGTTTTGTATTAATGACTTTAATAACTAGTTACTTATGTTGAAGGTGATCTTTCCTTATCGTTTGTCCGTGGTGTCTTGGCATTATTTTACTGTCTATATAAAATAAAGGATTTTCACCATTCATATCTCCACGGTCTATATGGAGGTATGTTGGCTACCTGGTAGGGGGTTAAGGGAACGGTTTGGTAAAGGTCTTGCCATTGTTCAGCGTTTAGAGGTCCTGCAATGGACCTGGGTCAAATTTAGTAGGACCTCCTTCAATACTTCACGGTATTGGATGGCGGGGGTCCAAACTCTTTGATCCCCTCATAAGTTAACTACTATTAATACTATAACCCGGCTATTTAGGACTGTATCCCTGCTGACTCAGACTACTTAGTCGAGGGTAACGTCACCGCCAAAAGCGGGGCCTACCACAATACTGCATTAATAACTTAATTCATTATCTTCCAATAATCCACCCCTTTAGGATTGTATCCCTGCTGACTCAAACTACTGGGGTGAGGGTAACGTCACCTTCAAAAGAGGGGCCTACTACAATAACTAAGATAATCTCTTAATTATGTGCAAAAGTGCGGAAATAATCAAAGGTTATACTAGATACGAGTCGGAACCAAGTGATTCATCTTGTCTATCTGTTTTTATTTTATTTTTATTTTCAGCATTTTAGTTAGTTTTTACTTTTCTTATTTTAAAACATTTTTCCAAACTTTTATTTTGGTTAGACGTTGAGGATAAACCGGTACTAAAAGCTCTTGTGTCCTTGGACGACCTCGGTATCTTACCAACGCTATACTACACTCAACGATGGGTGCACTTGCCCATATGTGTGTCTAGTGTTAGTGAAATATCGTGTTTTATAAATTTAAAACTTGGCTAAAATAAGTGTTAAAAAGGGCTTAAAATATACACCTAAAATACAACACTTTCACGCACATCAAGTTTTTGGCGCCGCTGCCGGGGACACAAGGATTTTAAGAAAGCTTAAAATCGACGGCCTAATCAGTTTTTTTTCAAAAAATTTTTAACGCGCGCACATTTTTCTGCATTTAGTTTAGTTTTGCATTTACAGTAACCTGTACACGGGGCCGTGTTCACTGAACACGGGGCCGTGCTGCAGATTTTTCATAAACGCCCAGTAACAGTAGCTTGAACACGGGCCGTGCTCACTGAACACGCCCCGTGCTCAAGTAGATCAGTTAATTTAATTAAAACGCCCAGATACAGATTCTGAACACGGGGCCGTGTCCACTCAACACGGGGCCGTGTCCAGCCTCTGTTTCCGTTTTTATTTTTGTTTTCTGATCTCGAGACTTGGTTGTGGTCTGCTGAGTGATTCTTATGGATCAATACTCAGGAGGTTACAACTACACCTATGATGAGGATGATTATAGGGGTAATTATTGCACAAATTGTCGTAATACACGTTCAATTCAAGATAATCACTCATACCAACCATCCAATTCATACACTTACTATGAGGAACCCAGGTACGAACCATCAACTTCATACACATCCTATGAAGACCAAAGGTATGAACCTTCTCCCTCATACTCATATTTTGATGAACCAAGGTATGAGCCTTCTTACTCATACTTTGAGGAACCAAGGTATGAGCCACCACCTTCATATGCTTATTATGAGGAACCTTGGCATGAACAACCCACCTCATATGAGTATTATGAAGAACGAAATTACGAACCTTATCCATCATATGCTTACAATGAAGAACAATGGTGCGAACCATCAACTTCATATGGGTATTATGAGGAACAAAGGGTCGAACAACCGGATTCAAGCTTAGAAAATAATGATTCTTTTTCTATAACCGAATTGACCGATAGGATATTAGAGCACATTAGAGTTATCGATCGAGGTATAAAAGAAGCTCGCGCAAGGGAAGAGGAGTCCCGCGCAAGAGAAGAATTAAAAAAGGAAGAGATAACTAAAAATGAAAAAATGGAAGAACAAATGAGTGAAAAACCGACGCATGAGTTAAACAACGAAAAAGGAGAGTTCGACAACGTTAAAATCCAAGAAGAGTCTAATTTTGAAGAAATTCATCTCTTGTCACCTTCTTTCGAAAATCATTGTTTAGTACCCACTCATGCTAAGTTTCTAAAAGAGTTAAACACTAACACTAAAATTGAAGAAACGGTAAGTGTTAAGTTAACTAATGATCAAACTTCACTAATAAAAGAAGACCCATTTGAAATTAACATCACACCGGTTCCATGTTTCTTTCAAAATTCGTTTATTAGTAATGTCACAATCGATAAAGATCTTTGTGTTAACATAATGCCTAACTACCTTTTCGAAAAATTAAGTATTAGTGATTTTTCTCCACTTCAAATACCCATTTTTCTATCCAATCGGAAAGTAATAAAATCAATCGGTATAGTTGAAGATGTCTTGGTTCAAACAAATCAAATGGTAGTTCCAACCGACTTTGTCATCCTCGATGACGCTCCTCTAGTGTTGGGGCGACCATTTGTAAAGACATACGAAGCTTTGAAAAACCGGAAGTTCAATAATCTACCTCTTCAATTAGGGGCATTTAAAAGAAGTGTCGATCTCGAACGATCAATGAAATATCCATTCGGCAATAATGACCCCCTAATTGAAGATGAAGATGAACCACCCGATACAAGTGAAGAAACTGACCACTTTGTTGAAGAAGAGGTCGCCATAGAACAAACTTTTAAAGTTCTTGATCGAAACGAGCAACCAAATAAGGAGTCTCCTAAAGACCCACCACTTGAGCTCAAAGAACTTCCAAAAGGTTTGGAATATGCTTTTCTAGACAAAGATGGTAAATTACCTGTAATTATTTCGTCTAAATTAGATAACCGAGAAAAAGAAAAACTAGTTAGTCTTTTGAAAAAACACAAAAATGCAATAGCTTGGAAACTTGTTGACATAAAAGGAATTAGTCCTTCTATGTGCACACACAAAATTTTGATGAACGATGACTACAAATCTGTCATACAACCACAACGTCGAGTAAATCCAAATGTTCAAGAAGTGGTTAAAAATGAAGTCATCAAATTACTTGACGCAGGACTTATCTATCCTATTTCCGATAGTCCTTGGGTAAGTCCCGTCCAAGTAGTTCCAAAGAAAGGAGGTATGACGGTAATTACTAACGAAAAAAATGAATTAATACCGACAAGAACCGTCACAGGATGGAGGGTATGTATAGATTATAGACGATTAAATGAAGCAACAAGAAAGGATCATTTTCCTTTACCCTTCATTGATCAGATGTTAGAAAGATTATCCGGTCATAAATTTTACTGTTTCTTGGATGGTTTTTCAGGTTACTTTCAAATCCCGATAGCACCCGAAGACCAAGAGAAGACAACATTCACATGCCCCTATGGAACTTTTGCATATCGACGCATGCCGTTTGGTCTATGTAATGCTCCCGCAACATTCCAACGTTGCATGGTAGCCATTTTCCATGACATGATAGAAAAGACAATGGAAGTCTTCATGGACGACTTTTCTATCTTTGGGGATTCATACGACCAATGCCTCGATAACCTTGAACGAATGCTATCCCGATGTGAGGAAACTAACCTCGCCCTTAATTGGGAAAAATGCCAATTCATGGTAACGGAGGGAATAGTACTCGGTCACAAGATCTCAAGCGAAGGAATGGAGGTGGATCGAGCCAAAATAGATACCATTTCTAGGTTACCCCCTCCATCCTCCGTAAGAGCGATTAGAAGTTTCCTAGGGCATGCCGGATTTTATAGGAGGTTTATCAAAGACTTTTCAAAAATCTCAAGACCTCTAACAAAGCTACTTGAAAAAGATGCTCCTTTCATCTTTGACAAGGATTGCAATCAAGCATTTCTAACCCTGAAGGAAATGCTAGTCAATGCACCTATCATGATAGCACCTGATTGGAAATTTCCTTTTGAAATCATGTGCGATGCTAGTGACTTTGCAGTTGGAGCTGTCTTGGGACAGAGAAAAGAAAAGCATTTCCACCCAATATATTATGCTAGTAAAACACTTAACGATGCACAAGAAAATTACACAACAACTGAAAAAGAGTTACTAGCTGTGGTATTTGCTTTTGATAAATTTCGCTCTTATCTTGTTCTTTCTAAAACTATAGTCTACACAGATCATGCAGCCATTCGATATCTCTTTAAGAAGCAAGACGCAAAACCACGTTTGATTAGGTGGATTCTACTCCTCCAAGAATTCGACATTGAAATCAAAGACAAAAGAGGAGCAGAAAATACCGCAGCAGATCATCTTTCGCGCTTAGAAGACCCAGCTTTGGAGGCAACCAGGGGCGAGCAAATCAACGAAAAATTCCCAACTGAATCCCTGGAAAGGGTGGAATTTAAGGAAGAACCATGGTACGCCGACTTTGCCAACTACTTAGCTAGTGGAATAGTCGCAAAAGGATGGCCACATCATCAAAGAAAAAAATTCTTTGCCAATGTGAAACATTATTTTTGGGAAGATCCATATCTTTTCAAAATGTGTGCCGACCAACTCGTCAGACGATGCGTACATGGTAGTGAGGCCCGGAGAATTCTTCGCCATTGTCACGAAGGTCCATACGGAGGACATCATGGTGCTGCCAGTACCGCACGAAAGGTATTTGATTCAGGATTTTATTGGCCAACCATTTACAAAGATGCCCAAAATCTTGTAAAGACATGTGATGCTTGCCAAAGAACAGGTAATATTTCTTCCAAAAACGAAATGCCACAAAATGGCATTCTTGTTTGTGAAATTTTTGATGTGTGGGGACTCGACTTTATGGGACCTTTTCCACCATCGAAAGGAAACAAATACATACTTGTGGCAGTAGATTACCTGTCTAAATGGGCCGAGGCCGAAGCACTTCCAACAAATGATGGAAGAGTAGTGGTAAGATTTCTGAAAAAATTATTCTCTCGTTTTGGCACACCCAAAGCTTTAATAAGTGATAGAGGTACCCATTTTTGTAATCATCAACTTGAAATTTTTTTAACAAGATATGGGGTCTATCACCGGGTTTCGACAGCTTATCACCCTCAAACAAACGGACAAGCCGAAGTGACCAATAGAGGGTTAAAACGAATACTTGAAAAAACCGTAGGGTTAAATAGAAAGGAATGGGCTGATAAATTAGATGATGCTTTATGGGCTTTTCGAACTGCTTATAAAACAACGATAGGTACAACCCCATATAAGCTAGTCTATGGAAAAAGTTGCCACTTGCCAGTAGAAATTGCACACAAAGCCTACTGGGCAATCAAAAATGTAAACTTAGATCTAGAATTTGCTGGTAAAAATCGATTTTGTCAAATAAATGAATTAGACGAACTTAGGAATTATGCATACTCAAACTCTGAAATTTATAAGGAAAGAATGAAAGATTGGCATGACAAACATATTAAACCTAATGAATTTCGGGTAGGAGATTTAGTTCTTTTGTTTAATTCACGACTTCGATTGTTTCCTGGTAAATTAAAGTCTAGGTGGTCAGGACCTTTTTCCGTCACCCATATTTTTCCACACGGTGCAGTAGAAATTAAACCTCGAAACGGGTCACCTTTTAAAGTCAATGGCCAACGGCTGAAACTCTATCAAGGATTTATTGAGGATGAGGAAGAAGAGATCTCGCTTCAAACCGTGGAAGAATAAAAACATCATGCCTGGTAAGTTATGAACGATTGAGGCGTCAAAATAAAGCGGTAAGTTTTCTAAACCATAGCTTATAGGAGAAAGGGGCACTCACACGCGCACTAAAAAAAAAAAAAAAGGGGGGGGCTCGACACGAGGCCGTGTCCGCTGGACACGGGGCCGTGTTCGCGCTGCAGACGGGATAAAACCCCTTTTTCAAAACAGTTTCTTCATTCCACACGCCCCGTTTCCCCACAAAAGCTCTGGTTCCAGGCGATTTTCCGCGAGATTCCAACGTCTCTTTTCAATCTAACAACGTCAAGGTATGATTCTGTCACTCGTAGTAGTTAGATTAGTCACTTGCATGTAGTTAATACACCACAAATTTGGGGAAAAATCTAGGGTTCTTGATGTTCATTCGGATCGAGCCTAAAATTTTTGCCTAAATCTGTTTGCATTTAGTTAGATAGTGTAAAGGGAAGTAAATACACTTGTATTGTTCATAGATTCACCCGATTTCTTGCAAAAACCCCAAACCCTTGTTCTTGAACCGAAAAAGATAAAATTGATAGGGTAAACGGGTTATTTTGGGAAAAACGGAACTTGGGGTTTCATTTTCGGGGGAAACCGCACCTATTGGTTAAAAAATTTTCAAGTTTTCGAAACCGGGTCGAAAAATGGGATTTTTGAGTAACAGACCCCTGAACACGGGGCCGTGTCCGATGGGCACGGGGTCGTGTCCAGCCCGCTGTTTGCAGTTTTGCCCAAAAATATTTCTGTTTCACGCTAACTTTTGGTGTATTCTTGCAGATGGCCAGGAAGTTTACTAGATTCAACGCCAATGAGCTAGATGCAAGAGCTCGATACGAGCTTCTCCAAACAAGGCCGGAGGAATACCCGAGGCAGGCATGCACAGAACTACTAACCTTGGTGAATCAAATTGACCGCTTCAACAACATTGTCACGGGACCACTCAGAGTCGCACTAACAACCCGACTCCGTTCTGTTCATGAATGCACCTTGGAATTCTACAGCACCTTTGCATTCAAGTCAAGGAGCGAGCCGTTCGATGAAGAAGGGGTGTCATTCAGGTGTGGCGGAACGAGGTATTCGATTTCCATGGCACAATTCGGGTCGATTATCGGGTTGTATGCGGAGGAGGATGCGGGAGACGAAGGAAATACAGGGGGGTTGAGAGAGATCGAAGACAACGAGCGCCAAGCCATGTGGGCTCAGATTGGGGAAGGGTTCTACAATCCGAGCAGCACTAAGAGTACCAAGCTAAGGGATCCGCTTTACAGATACATTCATAGGCTCCTCGGCTACTCTCTTAGCCAAAGGCATGACAGTGGTGGCGTCGTTGGGTTAAGAGACTTGCTTGTCCTCCATTGCATTCACAACCGCAGGCCGCTCGATGTTCCGTACCTTATGCTCCGAAACATGCATCACAACCGCCTTGCTAGTGCACCAACTCCTCTTTTCTTCGGGGGGTGGGTGCACCGTCTCTTCAGGCACTTCACCCACATTCCGAGGGCATTTGAAAGAAGCCCATGGTCGGGTACGGTGGATATTCACATATGCCGCTCGATGAACCTGGTTTATGAGGCAGAAGATGGGACGGTAACCTTTCAAAGGATGCAAGGTCATGCATGGAACCCGCAAGAAGCACTTGTCCTCCCAGCACCACAACATCATCAGTACCAATACCAACCCCACGGTGATCCGGGCCAATCATCCTCCTCGGGAGGCAGTTTTCCTAATTTTCAAAGTTTGCATGATTTGTTGCAGGAAAATCTCATGTGTACTCGGAACACCTATAACATGGCGAGCAACACCTACCACCGGGTCGGAGCTATCGAGAGAAACCTATCCGAGATACAAGAAGACGTCGGATACATCCGAGACCACATTGCACGCCATGGAGGGGGTGACGATGATGATGATGATGATGATGATGCCATGGAATAGGCGGGAGGAGCATAGGAGGAAGCGGTTGATTGGTGGCTCCCCAGGTTAACCCTTTGCAATCTTGAACAATTGATGGCCTGCGTGCCAAGTGTTAGACAATTTACTTTTCCTAACTATTTTCTGCATTTTTTTTTTTTTACTTACTTTATGCGTGGAACAATTAACTTTGGTAACGTAGGATGTTGGTATTGCTTGGTGTGGTATTAAGTGTTCAAACATGTACAAACCAAGGCTTAAGGTGTTAAGCCTCAGCACCTATAAGGCTAGGATGGAAAAACCGGAGGACGAAACCTGTTTTTCAGGCTTCTAGACTGTCGACACGGGGACGTGTCCCGCCAACACGCCCCCGTGCTCACCTCCCTGACCTGCTGTTTGGCTTCTGTTCGGCAGAATTTTGTCAGACACGTGGCCGTGTCCAGTGGACACGGGGCCGTGTCCACCTTCTGTAAGTTCTTGTTACTGGCACCTGAACACGGGGTCGTGCCCACTCAACACGGGGCCGTGTTCAGCACCCAGTAACACAAATTTTTGCTTTTAAAACATTATTTTACACATCTAATCAACCTAAAAATTTATTTTTGGGACACATTGAGGACAATGTGTAATTTAAGTGTGGGGGGGATGCTAAAACCTTGAATTTTGCAAGTCCTAAATACAAGCCTTACACAAAACTCTATTGGAACCGCTAATCACCCCAAATTTTTTTTTTTTCAAAAATTTCATTTTTTTTACTTGTCTAGGTTTAACTCGGGAAATTCAAGCTCTCAAAAAGGTTATATTTTTACAAATTTACAACCGATAGCGTAGTGATAAAAAGAACCAACATAAGAAAATTATGAAAAGGCATGACAAACTTATTTAAAATTTGATTATATATACTTGATCACATAAAAACCCATTCCCACAAAAGTGAGTTTTGAGCCTTTATTGAGCACTCAATTTCATACCATTTGACTAAATGCTCATTTTTCGTTTCTTGTGTGAATAGCCGCTTGGTTCTTACGACTCTAGAACTTGCCATGACAATACATTCCCGGTCCTTATCAACTTAAACCCAAGTAAGTAAATGATAGAGGCATTAGGACTAACCTTTTTTATTTCCACACCATTATTTTTCTTTTCTTTTACCACCTACCCAAAAATCCCCCTAGTTAGCCCCTTTGAGCCTAAACCTTTTCGTTTCATCACCCAAAACAAAAACCATTTCACCCACCAAAACCTTTTTCATTTTTACCCTTTATTTTAGTAACAAGTTCGGTTCTTCGAAAAAAAAAAAAAAATATATATATATATATATATGAAGCAAAAAGAAAATAAACAAACAAAGTAATCAAAAATAACTTTGTTTGAATAAAAGCTTCATCAAAAATAAAAGGTTGCAAAAAAAAAAAAAAAAAAAAAAAAAAAAAAAAAAAAAACGAAAACCGACACTTGTTACGCTTTTTAGCCCTTTTTCTACTAACCACTAACCCAACCACCTACCTTTAACCCTAGCCAACCCTTAACCCACAAAGTCCTCTTGATATCTACAAAGGTATAAAAGTTAAAAAGGAGGATGATTGATTTCTTGGCAAGCCTATGGTAGGAATAAGTTCCATGCCGCTCTCGAGTGATTCACTAAAAATACACCTTCGGCCGAGTGTGAGTGATTTCCCCGCGAGGTATGTGAACTTGTATATAAATAGAATTTTAAAAAGGCATGTTATGCCCAAATAAGTAATTTCTTTTATGAACAGTTCTAAATAAATCATTACGAATAGGAGTGTAAATAAATAAAAATAAAACCCTAAAAAGATCTTGGAAATCCCGACACTCTATGACAAGCCCAAAACCTTCTCTTCTACCTATTCCATTTGGGAGTGTAAGCCAAATATTAAAGAGTTTTGCTTGAGGACAAGCAAAAGTTCAAGTGTGGGGGTATTTGATGTGTGTAAAATGCAACATATAAATTACATCAAATGAGGCATAAAACTAACCCTTTTTTAGTACTAATATTGGAAAAAGAGTGTTTGTGTCTTCCTTTTGTATTTTCAGGATTAAATGAGCTCAAAAACGCAAAAGAAGCAAAACGACAGCTAAATCCAACATAAATACAAGAAAAGGAACATTAGTGGATTGCCCGAACCCTCAACGGCACCTTCCAAAGCAAAATAGAGAAAACAGAAGGCTGAACACGCCCCGTGCTCAGCCAGCACGGGGCCGTGCCCAAGAAGCAGCAGAAAAGACAAACCTATAGAAGCTTCTATTGCCCACCACGGGCCGTGCTCAGCGGACACGGGGGGCGTGCCGAAAGTACTGCAGGCGCATTAATTGTAATTGCGAATTACAATTAATGAAGAGAGAGAGTGTCAGACAGGCACGGGGCCGTGCCCAGCGGACACGGGGCCGTGCCCAGGCCTCTGTTCAGCCTATAAATAGGAGTGCTTGGTTTCATTGCAACTCACCCCTTGGCACACCACCTCTCTCACACTTCATCCACCACCCACCACCATCACAACACCATCATCCACCACCATCATCCATTGTCCATCATAGAGTGTGTGAGTCGTCTCGGGATCCAAGATTGATCGTAAGAGTTCTTGACAATCAAGGCCATGTTTGCCTAAGTCTCTTACATCACTTGGTGAAGACAAAGTGTCTAGTATACTACTTTTTATCTCTAATCTTTTGCACTTTTTATTTGGTTTTGTATTAATGACTTTAATAACTAGTTACTTATGTTGAAGGTGATCTTTCCTTATCGTTTGTCCGTGGTGTCTTGGCATTATTTTACTGTCTATATAAAATAAAGGATTTTCACCATTCATATCTCCACGGTCTATATGGAGGTATGTTGGCTACCTGGTAGGGGGTTAAGGGAACGGTTTGGTAAAGGTCTTGCCATTGTTCAGCGTTTAGAGGTCCTGCAATGGACCTGGGTCAAATTTAGTAGGACCTCCTTCAATACTTCACGGTATTGGATGGCGGGGGTCCAAACTCTTTGATCCCCTCATAAGTTAACTACTATTAATACTATAACCCGGCTATTTAGGACTGTATCCCTGCTGACTCAGACTACTTAGTCGAGGGTAACGTCACCGCCAAAAGCGGGGCCTACCACAATACTGCATTAATAACTTAATTCATTATCTTCCAATAATCCACCCCTTTAGGATTGTATCCCTGCTGACTCAAACTACTGGGGTGAGGGTAACGTCACCTTCAAAAGAGGGGCCTACTACAATAACTAAGATAATCTCTTAATTATGTGCAAAAGTGCAGAAATAATCAAAGGTTATACTAGATACGAGTCGGAACCAAGTGATTCATCTTGTCTATCTGTTTTTATTTTATTTTTATTTTCAGCATTTTAGTTAGTTTTTACTTTTCTTATTTTAAAACATTTTTCCAAACTTTTATTTTGGTTAGACGTTGAGGATAAACCGGTACTAAAAGCTCTTGTGTCCTTGGACGACCTCGGTATCTTACCAACGCTATACTACACTCAACGATGGGTGCACTTGCCCATATGTGTGTCTAGTGTTAGTGAAATATCGTGTTTTATAAATTTAAAACTTGGCTAAAATAAGTGTTAAAAAGGGCTTAAAATATACACCTAAAATACAACACTTTCACGCACATCAACACTCGATAACCGGACCCAACACATGGGTATATCGATTATAAACGTCATCCATGATGATTGATTAAGGGCTATAATGGTCTTTTGTAAAATTCACTTCTACTATATAAAGAAGTTGAATTCTTTAAGTTTAGCATCCCTATCTCTCGTATCATTTCCCTTTCCAACTTTTCATTTGTAACAAATATGTGTGTAAGTGAGTAGTCTCCTTGCTAAAGGAGAATATTATGTAAATATCAAGAAGTTCTTCCTTAGGGAAGAATAGTTATGAATAAAAATATCAGTTTCCTTTTTATCCATTAGTTCATCTTTAAAAATTTTGCAAAACCTGGAGCCTTGGAGCCACAAAAGTACCGTTTAGGCAGGAGGCCGTAGGAAAAAAATTGGTTGGGTTGGTCACTTGGAAAAATCAACTTAAAGATTTACCTAGTCGGATAAAGAGGAAATGTATGTTCTATTCTAACTGTTAAATTATTTCAAAATATTTATGTTAATATCTCCTTAATCATTTTTATAAACATTTGTTTTTCATAAACATACCCAAACAAAAATCGATTAATTATTATCGAAATTAAATGATTTACTCAATCAAAAATAATAGTAACCACAAACAAATGAATTTCGTAAATTCAATATCATGAATTCTATATTCAAAAGAATGATTAAATTCAATATCATGTGCTCTACGACAAATTTTGTAATCAATAGCACATGGGGAAGGCATCTTGTCATGTTATTTGTCATATTGTCATTTAACTAACAATGATTCATGTTATTTGTCATGTTGTCATTTAAACTAATTATGATTCCGCGTGCGGAATCAATACCAAACGCGAAATCATTATTAGTTTAAATGACAACATGACAAATAACATGAATCATTGTTAGTTAAATGACAATATGACAAATAACATAACAAGATGCCTTCCCCATGTGCTATTGATTACAAAATTTGTCGTATATCAAAAAGATAAAGAAAAACCTAATCAGGAAACTCAACAACGAAATTTATAAAATATAGAGTATTACCCCGCTCCACCTATCTCTTTGCTTAATCCTAAAATTCCGCAAACCCAATCCAAAAGGTCCAAGTTCATTTGAATATGACTTATCATTTACTCAAACCAAAACTTAAAAAGATCTTAGACACATATATAGACATACATGGGCTTCTATGCCAATGTTGGGTCAAAAAAATTAATTAATGACTTTATAGTGGATTTTAGCATCATAAACCATTGACATGGTGCTTCCTTATCTCTCCAAAGTATGTGCTGCCTTCTAGCACAAAAATAAAACCTATAATCTCATAACATCCGCTTAATTGAACATACGGGTCAATGATAAACATAGATATTTCTTCTTCAAAAGACAATATAGGACCAGAACACATCGAAAAAAATATTTTCTAGTGCCAATCCCACATGGTTATATGACTAAGAGACTTATGGATTTATGATATGTAAGACATAGATCGTCAAAACCGTCATCAGTACCAAATCCCCTTACAAATATAGGTTGTACTTGAGGTTACCCACTCTTTTGTGAAGACCTATCATTGCTACATAATAAATTTTAAATCGTCGATTCATGTTGTAAGCTCTCCTAATCAATAATATTAATTAAAATAAGCACCACTTTCATTCTTTTGTAAGTTTATCAGTAGACTAAAACTACTGGATACTAAAACTAATAGCATAATACTTTTCAATCATATGCATTACATCTGATGTACCTCAAATTTTGCCACTGGATACTAAAACTAATAGCATAATACTAAAACTAATAGCATAATATGGTTTTGAGAAGATGGAAAGAAGAGGGGAAAGGGGAATCGCCAATATGGACTCAGACTGAGATTTAGGGTTCAAAAGAATTGCAAATTTACATATCCATTCTCAATTTCACATAAACATAGAAGCTTTGAAATAAATTGATCAAAACCCACACCCAATAAGAATTCATACTTCCATTCACCAAATAAGAATTAAGAACATATATCTGGTGAAAGTGTTCATTTCACCACCATAAACTATCCATTGATGTTTTTTAGTCAATAATTAAGAACAAAAATCTGGTGGATCAAATATGTTTTTTTAATTATCATTTAAATCAGACCCAAAACTACTAAAATATATTACATGTAAATTTAACCTAAAACCTATTTTTTTCAAACAAATCACTGATTTTCAATTACTAAATGGAATCAAATCAAGAAAAACGATTAGAGAAATTAAAATCAAATTAAAGGTCACCTAACGGCAGATCCTGATACCGATTTGTTGTTAAATTTTATATTTTTAGGTTGGTTGGCTACCCATTACGATGGTTGGGGGCTAGCCGCTACTGATTCCGCCACCAAAGATCACCACTCGAGTCTTCAAAGAACCCCCAGATGCCATCATCACCCCTTAAATTGAATCTTCTATCTGGAAGTGGGTTGATACCCCAGATGAAAACCACAAATATCAGAATAGGGATTTTCGTACAACAAATTAGATGAAATCGTAGAACACATATAGAAATCACATATAAGACATACAAAAAACGACTCATTAAAAAATTCCATGGATAGAAGACACAAGATTACCGATTATTAAGAAGCAATCTACAAAATTACCTTACACTGTAATGATCAAAAGAAGAATTGCCAAATCGTTGAAACAAAAAGCCAAACACGAATGGATTGAAAGCAAAAAACCTAAATATGAATAATAAAGTGATTAAACATACATTAAAGCTTAAAGATTAGAAGAAAACATACCTTTTGCTGGTTGCTTTAGACTGAGATCTATGTTGTAATGGAACATAGAGAGATACAACGATGGAACAGGCAAGAGATGTATGAAATTGAAATTAGGATTTAAGGATTGATTGAAGAGAGAAGACGTATTATGAGAGCGTGTTTGAGAAGCCGCGTGAATCAAGGAAAATAAGAGAAAGAGTTTGGCGCTCAAGAGGAATTCTCTAGCTTAAGAGGGTGTCCACATCAACAAAATGATTGGCTAAGAATAGGCCATGTGGCTAAGTAGAATTCTTTTAGTATAGTAGATATATACGTAAAGCCATCTTCTCAAGTTTCATCATGGTTGAGAAGTGCTTGAGGCGTGATATAACTGCAGAGTCTAGAGGCTTGTATGGAGAAACTCTATCGTCTACAATCCAAGGATGACCTGGTAAAAGTATGATAATTAATCTTACTTAAAATGAATAAAAGAGTTAACAAAATCTATTGCAAAATTACAACTCACACGGGACTTGATGAGCACTAATTCTTTGTTATGGTCTCCTCTCAAGCATCTTTTTATCAAATATTTTGCACTTTCTAAAATATGCGGCCATGGTTTAGAATCAAAATCAAGTTTTATTTTATCACATACGATCAACCAAAAGGTTACACTTGATTCACAGTCCTCGAACAATTCCAATTCAAATACTTGCACTTATGGTTAATTTTTTTTCTTAATCTTTGAAAAGGACAAACTCAATTCATACCAACACGGCATCTACACTACACACAAACTCTAAGGGCATGTTTGGCTAAGCTTTTTGAAACAACTTATTGACTTATTGGCTTTTTGAAAAGTTAAATGATGTTTGGGATTGAGGGTGTATGTGAGAGGAAAAATCATAAGTTCCAAAAAGTCACTCCATGTTAACTTTTCCAAAAACTCAATAAGGAGTTTGAAAAGCACTCCCAAACACCCCCTAAATTCGCCAAAAACAACTTTGTAGAACATAAAAACAAACATAACAACCCTTTACATATTAACTACCACAAAATCCATACCTTACACAAAGCATAAAGCAATGTAGACCATCAAGTTAGCAAATCAACACTGATAGCAAACCCAATAACAAAAACAACACACAAACCTAAAAATAAGAAATACAAATATCATCAGACGTTAACAAATGAAAAAAAAAACAAATACTCATATAAAAAATTTAAATAAAACCAACAATTTGACAACAAAAAATGCACTAATGTAGTAAGCAAAACAACAAATGGTACAATTCATAAAACAAACTATAAATTGAGAAACAAAATAAGAACACACTTACCTCCAACAAATCCTACAGTAGAACAAAACCTGCAAAAACCCAATATTAATTATAAATATTGGCAATGATATCCCAGTTATTATTCCATTATTGAACCTATATCTAAAACATCTAATATTAATTAGTTGATAGCTTAAGACTGTAATGAATAAGCTGTCAAGTTGATATTGAGTATGATTATAAATAGTTCATGAATAGATGGGTAAAGTTGGGTTAAGATATATCTTTAATAGGTTAAAAAGGTATAACATGTCTAAAATGTAATTGGCCAAGCATTATTCAAAATTCGTAAACCTTCTAAAACAATTCATACAAACACATTATATCTAACTTTAATAGCATACCACTATACCTTATATAGTCACTTTGTTTTTGCCAGCTAAAATCCATATGTAAATTATACAGCAGATGGCTATTGCAAAGAAGCTGCGATGAGGCAAAACTAATCTCAATTACTCTACGCCTACCAGCTGCGATGCGGCGGGGTGCATAGCATAAGCCGATTTTTCGTTACATGAAGTTGGTTTTCTTAAATCACATCGTGTAATCTACCAGGCTTAGTTGTACAACATGTCTAAACTAACATATAAAAGCCTCGAAACAGTGTAAACATCATCAACATCAAAAACATTTGCAATATACTCATAGAAGATGATAATTGTCATACTTCACAACATTCAATTAAACTTAACAAACCTAACCAAATTCAAACAACAAAAGCTTTTCATACTCATAATTCATTACTTCATCTTACTGTATGAGGTAATAAAGATAACAATGAACCAAAGCACCGCCTGTTGCGCGAGTGCAAAGTTGGTTACTATCTAGTAAAGATAACATTTAGCCAAAGCGTCGCGCGTTATGCGCTTCATAGTTCGTCCGAGTTTGTCACTGCTAAGGGTTTATACTAAGCCCACAAGTAGGGATTTTTAGCACTTTCAAACTTACAACTTTTATTATAGTGATCATGTTCTCCATGAGTCCGCCATTCTCTCTAGCTCAAAAGCCTTCTGCTAAGATCAAAGTAGATCAATAATAACAACTAAACATGTGATCTATAGATGACAAATCAATGCCAACTACTAAGCTTTTTCAAAGGATGAAGATTAACCGCATAAAACCCACCACCAAACTACCCAATCAACACGCGACAGGCAGGTGATAGAACTGTTCATTAAAAAATGTATATAAGCACTTAAAAATATACATATCTAAACTCTAATAAAGTTGTTTCAACATAAATAAAGTGAATAAGTGAAAGGAATAATAAGTGGGGCAAATGGAGATACGATCGCAGGTTTTACCGAACATCACCCCAACTATCACCATTACACGAACAACAGAACTAACCTGTTACCGAAAGTTGGTGAAGAAACCGCGTAGAAGTGAAGCTAACTGCTAGCCCAAGAAATTCACTAAGTGTCATCGCACTCTCGGGGTGTGGGAATCCTCAAAAGGGGTCTGCCAATTATTACACACATTTATTATCATTAAAATCAAAAATGGAATTTGGTCCACAAGAATCCTTTATTTGTTTTTACATACTTGTATATTACAAACTTCATAAACATTTTTTCTTAGTCTCCATGCCAAGTCAAATTTTGCAATGCATATGATTGAGATATTTATATGAGTAGCAGTAATTAAAATGCATATTAAATGGTTCAACTAAAAAGTCATTTTATTAGAGGAAAAGTTATATTATGTGTGCTTTTGTTGAAGGCTTCACGTTGTTAAAAAAGCTCAATATGTAATGAAATTATTAAAAATAATACATGTATGAGACTTTTATCAAACCTCATCAGCTCATTAAAGCTGACCAAGTTGACTCGTTTAAGAAAACTGTCCCATTGGGCCTGTTTAGTAGAATTAACTCATTCGACCTGTTTAGGAGGAAAATGATAACTGAATGGACATCTGACGTAAACCTAAATTTAACTGAAATAATAACTGAAAATAGAGGAGATACGACTAAAACAGAAGCTTCAAGAATCCGAGAATCCAAAGATCGGTTTCGAAAACTTACCTTGTTTGCCTCAACCCTCTTCTGCTCCATGTCTGGCGACTTGTACCGCAATAACCCTATCAGATGGCCGAAAGTTATGACCAATCGACACCAGGCAAGGATCCTGATCTCTCTCTCTCATCGTGTCCTTCTCTCTCTATTCTAGCTTCCTTCCCCTCGTACATTCAGATCACATTTTCATAAGAACCTTAGTTCACAATCGAGTTGCATCAGGCATATAATATGGGTATATGTTATAATTATCAGAAACAAACACATAAGGTAGGAAAAGAGCTTGTACACAACAAAATACAAATTAAAAAAATTGAAGGTGAAACCAACCGAACTTATATAGGCTTATAAGATATAAAAAGATCTTGCTCACAACAAACATGTAAAACGAAATCAAATATCACACAACATTAGACAATTTAACTTCTCAATATATCAAAAAATATACCCTAATCTGAATCACACAACTTTATGAATTCGAATAATAGAAAGTTCAATTAGATTAACTATAAGTTTATGGATTCGAAAAACAGTAACACTCACAAATCAATAAAGGCTTGAATTATGTTCGCTCGAACATTACATGTATGTTCATAACTTTAACAAACGACTTCCCGAGTTCAATTAATTCTTCTTCAATACACTCCCTAGGCAAGTTCCTCAGTTTAAGAGCCTTCGATGGAGTCTGTGTGTACCAAAACTAAGGCTGATTGGATACCGATGCCATTCGCACTACAAATCTCAACTCTGGCAAAACAAAAAGATCTATTAATCGATAACCTGTTCCCATCCAACTCAAAAAAAAAAATTAAAGAACTCGATAAACACTCCAATTCATGTCCAATACAACATTTTATCAACCAGCATCTTAACCTAACAGTAGTATAGTGAAATTGAAAGGATTGTTTGCTCTCGATTAACATTGTCCAATTAACCGTCTTCGGTTTTTGAAACAAAACAAAAAAAACCCTAATTTTTCCTCCGATTTAAGAGAAATCAAATTATAAAATACATAATCAACAGTTTTGATCTAAAAGGCGAACAAATCGCACACTTCATAAACCCTAGGTCATAAATCAATCTACCGATTCAGTTACTCTAACCAATTTGATAGAAAAAAGAACGCATACATCAGATTATTGTTCAAGATCTAGATGAAATCGAATAATGAAAGCATACATTTGGAATCGCCCAAGTAGAATACGGAGGGATTTAGGGTTCTTGATTAGAAGAAGCTTCAATTTCAATTAAATAGGAGAATAAAAAGGAAACTTGGATTTTGAAGATTAGATTGATTCAATAGGGACGACCGCGTGAATGAAAAATAGGAGAAATCAAAATCCCACTCAAAACCAATTATCAGCCTTTAGAGCATGTCCACATTAGGGGTGTGCACGGTTCGGTTCGGTTCGGTTTTTTAGTAAAATCAAAACCGTAACCGAAAGTTCAGTTTTTGGTTTTTAAAAATTGTTCGGTTTCGGTTTTTTTTGTTTCGGTTATTTCGGTTTTAGCAACGGTTCGGTTCGGTTTTTGTTTTTTCGGTTTTTGAAACAAATTATGTAAGATTCAAAACTTAAAAGTATAATTCATAGTTTAAGAATCTTTGTTAAATGTTTACATTTAAGTTAATATATCTAGTCTTTTAAATTAATAGTATTCATATAAACCTAACCTTCTAATCTATTTAAATGTTTCTCCAAAGTTTTTGTTAAGACACATTCTTTTATAATACTTTGAAAACTATTTAATTTTTATATTAAACTTTGTTAGTTCTTGTAAACAATGGATAATTTTAATGATAAATAAACATGGTAATGTTCTTATTATAAATATTTAACAAACAAGAATAAAATTAATAATTCTTAGTAGCATGGGTAAACAATGAAACAACTTCAACATAAAAATATATAGATTTGGTATACTATTAAAACTTATCGGTTCGGTTCGGTTATTGAAAATGATTATCCGAAAACCGAACCGTCGGTTTTTGTTTCGGTTCGGTTTTTTCGGTCCAGATTTTTCGGTTATTTCGGTTACGGTTTGGTTATTTCAGTTTTCTGCTCACCCCTAGTCCACATCATCAAAATGATTGGCTAAGAATAGGCCATGTGGCTAAGGATAGTTCTTTTAGTATAGTAGATAGATAACATGGTAAGGAATAGTAACTTATTTGTCTTTTATGAGGGTTTTTTTTTCTTGGTAAATTTAAGGTTTTTTATTTTTATAATAAAAAAGAGTAAAATGCACGGATAGTTCCTGTGGTTTGGTGAAATTTCACCTTTAGTCCCCAACTTTTCAAAATTACACTCTTAGTCTCTGTGGTTTGACAAGTTGTTACTCGGATAGTCCCCAAAGTGGATGGAGGTTAGTTTTTCTGGTTAAGTGGGTGTGAAATTTCACCAAACTACAGGGACTATCCATGCATTTTACTCAATAAAAAATGATTTTTATTAGTTTTTGTTTTATGTTTTTTTCTGGATTTGGTCTTCGTTCGATTGCTATTTAGACGGTCTTTGGTGGTCATATTTAGTCCCTCAGGTCCCTGCAATGCTGGTAGCACAGTTTTACGCCCCCCAACTCGCAACGTGAGAGACTTAAGACTAGTTCCAAATAAAACTACATGGATATGTACTTGAATTATACGTAGTTGATCATGTGTTTTGAGTCAATTCACCAAAGTTGATTTTTTTTAATATATTGATTTGCCTATCTAGGTATACTGTTTTACATATCAATTAAAAGAATTTTTTTTTAACCATTGGGTGTCAGCCCAGTGGTCACTGATGCGCGTTTAAGTGTCGTATATTTTAGGTGTATATTTTAAGCCCTTTTTAACACTTATTTTAGCCAAGTTTTAAATTTATAAAACACGATATTTCACTAACACTAAACACACATATGGGTAAGTGCACCCATCGTTGAGCGTAGTATAGCGTTGGTAAGATACCGAGGTCGTCCAAGGACACAAGAGCTTTTAGTACCGGTTTATCCTCAACGTCTAATCAAAATAAAAGTTTAGAAAAATGTTTTAAACTAAGAAAAGATAAAAACTAACTAAAATGCTGAAAATAAAAATAAAATAAAAACAGATAGACAAGATGAATCACTTGGTTCCGACTCGTATCTAGTATAACCTTTGATTATTTCCGCACTTTTGCACATAATTAAGAGATTATCTTAGTTATTGTAGTAGGCCCCTCTTTTGAAGGTGACGTTACCCTCACCCCATTAGTTTGAGTCAGCAAGGATACAATCCTAAAAGGGTGGATTATTGGAAGATAATGAATTAAGTTATTAATGCAGTATTGTGGTAGGCCCCGCTTTTGGCGGTAACGTTACCCTCGGCTAAGTAGTCTGAGTCAGCAGGGATACAGTCCTAAATAGCCGGGTTATAGTATTAATAGTAGTTAACTTATGAGGGGATCAAAGAGTTTGGACCCCCGCCATCCAATACCGTGAAGTATTGAAGGAGGTCCTACTAAATTTGACCCAGGTCCATTGCAGGACCTCTAAACGCTGAACAATGGCAAGACCTTTACCAAACCGTTCCCTTAACCCCCGACCAGGTAGCCAACATACCTCCATATAGACCGTGGAGATATGAATGGTGAAAATCCTTTATTTTATATAGACAGTAAAATAATGCCAAGACACCACGGACAAACGATAAGGAAAGATCACCTTCAACATAAGTAACTAGTTATTAAAGTCATTAATACAAAACCAAATAAAAAGTGCAAAAGTTTAGAAATAAAAAGTATTATACTAGACACTTTGTCTTCACCAAGTGATGTAAGAGACTTAGGCAAACATGGCCTTGATTGTCAAGAACTCTTACGATCAATCTTGGATCCCGAGACGACTCACACACTCTACGATGGACAATGGATGATGGTGGTGGATGATGGTGTTGTGATGGTGGTGGGTGGTGGATGAAGTGTGAGAGAGGTGGTGTGCCAAGGGATGGTTTGAGCTTGAGCCAAGCACTCCTATTTATAGCCTGTACAGAAGCCTGGACACGGCCCCGTGTCCACCCTTTTCTCTTTCTTCATTAATACAGTTTGTCTTTATTAGCTCCACACGCCCTCGTGTCCGCTGGGCACGCCCCCGTGTCCGTCTGACACTCTCTCTCTTCATTAATTGTAATTCGCAATTACAATTAATGCGCCTGCTGTACTTTCGCCACGCCCCCGTGTCCGCTGGGCACGGCCCCGTGGTGGGCAATAGAAGCTTCTAAAGGTTTGTCTTTTGTGCCAGGGCTGACCATTCTGGACACGGCCCCGTGCTGAGCTGGGCACGCCCCGTGTCGAGCTGGGCACGCCCCGTGTCGGGCTGGGCACAGCCCCATGCTCAGCTGGGCACAGCCCCATGCTCAGCTTTCTTCTTGTTTTTGCTTTGGGAGTTGTTGTCGATGGGGGTCGGGCATGCCACGTTTGTTCCTTTTCTTATATTTATGTTAGATTTTGATGTCTTTTTGCTTCTTTTGTTAATTTGAGCTCATTTAATCCTGAAAATACAAAAGGAAGACAAAAGCACACTTTTTCCAACATTAGTACTAAGAAAGGGTTAGTTTTATGCCACAGTTGATGAATTTTATATGTTGCATTTTGAACACATCAAATACCCCAACACTTGAATCTTTGCTTGTCCTCAAGCAAAACTCTTTATAATGTGGCTTTACACTCCCAAATGGAATGGGTAGAAGAGAAGGTTTTTGGGCTTGTCATAAAGTGTCGGGATTTCCAAGATTCTTTATTCAGTTTTATTTTTATTTATTTACAATCATATTCGTCATGATTTATTTAAAACTTTTCATAAGATAAATTACTTATTGGGGCATAACATGCCTTTGTAAAATTCTATTTATATACGAGTTCACATACCTCACGGGGATCACTCAACACTCGGCCGAAGATGTATTTTAGTGAATCACTCGAGAGCGGCATGGAACTTACTCCTACCATAGGCTTGCCAAGCAATCAATCCTCCTCCTTTTTAACTATATACCTTTGTAAACATCAAGAGGACTATTTGGGTGAAGGGTTAGGCTTGGGTTAAAGGTAGGTGGTTGGGTTAGTGGTTAGTGGTTAGTAGAAAGGGCGAAAAAGCGTAACAAGCGTCGGTTTTCAAAAGACTTTTTATTTTTGCAAAAATTTTTTTATATTGATGAAGCCAGTATTCAAACAAAGTTATTTTTGATGAACTTGCTTGTTTATTTATTTTGCTTCATCATCAACACTTTTTTTTTTTTTTTGAAAAGTCATACGAAAAACCGAGCTTGTTACTAAAACAAAGGGTGAGAAATAAAAAGGGTTTAGGTGGGTGAAAAGGTGTTTGTATTTGGGTTTTGAAATGAAAAGGTTTAGGCTCAAATGGGCTAACTAGGGGGATTTTGGGTAGGTGGTAAGAAAAAAAGAAAAATAATGGTGTAGAAATAAAAAGGGTTAGTCCTAATGCCTCCATTATTTACTTACTCGGGTTTAAGTTGGTAAGGACCGGGAATGTATCGTCATGGCAAGTTCTAGAGTCGTAAGAACCAAGCGGCTATTCACACAAGAAACGAAAGATGAGCATTTAATTTAAAGGTATATATTTGTATGCTCAATAAAGGCTCAAAACTCACTTTTGTGGGAATGGGTTTTTATGTGATCAAGTATATATAATTAAATTTTAACTAAGCTTGTCATGCCTTTTCATAATTTTCTTATGTTGGTTCTTTTTATCACGACGCTATCGGTTGTAAATTCGTAAAAATATAACCTTTTTGAGAACTTGAATTTCCCAAATTAAACCAAGACAAGTAAAAAAAATGAAAATTTTTGAAAAAAGTTGGGGTGATTAGCGGTTCCAATAGAGTTTTGTGTAAGGCTTGTAATTAGGACTTGCAAGATTCAAGGTTTTAGCATCCCCCCCACACTTAAATTACACATTGTCCTCAATGTGTCCCAAAAATAAGTTTTTCGGTTGATTAAAATGTGTAAAAGTGGGTTAAAAACAAGATTTTATGGTACTGGGTAGCTGAACACGGGGTGGTGTTGGCTGAGCACCGCCCAGTGTCCAGACTGCCAGTACCAAAAGTAAACAGAATGCTGGGCACGGGGGCGTGTCCAGTGAGCACGGCCCCGTGTCCAGGTACCTGAACTGGGCATTTTCTACAGAACCTTGGGCACGGGGCGTGTTGGGGTGAGCACGGCCACGTGCTGAACTTGCTGTAATGAAGAAAAATCGTCGGGAGGCTCTGTTTTTGTGTATGGGGTGCTGGTTCAAGCTTCCCTTATCATCCTTCACCATCCCGAGTGTGTTTTATTCCTGAAAATTAAAACTAACTAGAAAACATTAATCTAAATTAAAACTACGGATAGTTCCGCGGAATGCCTCCGTGGTGCGCCACGTTTATAAGGGTCCTTGGCTAGACCCACCTTATCGGGTGGTTCTGGCTCATCTTCAATTAGGGGGTCGTCATTGCCGAATGGATATTTCATTGATCGCTCAAAATCGACACTTCTTTTAAATGCCCCTAATTGAAGAGGTAGATTGTTGAACTTCCGGTTTTTCAAAGCTTCGTGAGTTTTTACAAATGGTCGTCCCAACACTAGAGGAGCGTCATCGAGGATGACAAAATCGGTCGGGATTACCATTTGATTTGTTTGGACCAATACATCCTCAACTACACCGATTGATTTTATTACTTTCCGATTGGATAGAAAAATGGGTATTTGAAGTGGAGAAAAATCACTAATACTTAATTTTTCGAAAATGTAGTTAGGCATTATGTTAACACAAAGATCTTTATCGATTGTGACATTACTAATAAACGAATTTTGAAAGAAACATGGAACCGGTGTAATGTTAATTTCAAATGGGTCTTCTTTTATTAGTGAGGTTTGATCATCAGTTAACTTAACACTTACCGTTTCGTCAATTTTAGTGTTAGTGTTTAACTCTTTTAAAAACTTAGCATGAGTGGGTACTAAACAATGATTTTCAAAAGAAGGTGACAAGAGATTAATTTCTTCAAAATTAGACTCTTCTTGAATTTTAACGTTGTCGGACTCACCTTTTTCGTTGTTTAACTCATGTGTCGGTTTTTCACTTACTTGTTCTTCCATTTTAACACTTTCAGTTATCTCTTCCTTTTTTAATTCTTCTCTTGCGCGGGACTCCTCTTCCCTTGCGCGAGCTTCTTTTATACATCGATCGATAACTCTAATGTGTTCTAATATCCTATCGGTCACTTCGGTTATAGAAAAAGAATCGGTATTTTCTAAGCTTGAATCCGGTTGTTCGATCCTTTGTTCCTCATAATACCCATATGAAGTAGATGGTTCGCACCATTGTTCTTCATTGTAAGTATATGATGGATAAGGATCGTAATTTTGTTCTTCGTAATACTCATATGAGGTGGGTTGTTCACGCCATGGTTCCTCATAATAAGCATATGAAGGTGGTGGCTCATATCTTGGTTCCTCAAAGTATGAGTATGAAGGCTCATACCTTGGTTCATCAAAATATGAGTATGAGGGAGGAGGTTCATACCTTTGGTCTTCATAGGATGTGTATGAAGTTGATGGCTCGTACCTGGGCTCCTCATAGTAGGTGTATCAATTGGATGGTTGATATGAGCGATTATTTTGAACCGATCGTGAGTTACGACAATTAGTGCAATAATTACCCCTATAATCATCCTCCTCATAGGTGTAGTTGTAACCTCCTGAGTATTGATCCATAAGAATCACTCAGCAGACCACAACTGAGTCTCGAGATCAGAAAACAAAAATAAAAACGGAAACAGAGGCTGGACACGGCCCCGTGTTCAGTGGACACGGCCCCGTGTTCAGAATCTGTATCTGGGCGTTTTAATTAAATTTACTGATTTCGTTGAGCACGAGGCGTGTTCAGTGAGCACGGCCCGTGTTCAAGCTTCTGTTACTGGGTGTTTTATGAAAAATATGCAGCACGGCCCCGTGTTCAGCGAGCACGGCCCGTGTTCAACCTACTGTAAATGCAATGCAAAACTAAACTAAAATGCAGAAAAATGTGGGCCCGTTTTGAAAAGGTTTTGAAAAACTGATTAGGCCGTCGATTTTAAGCTTTCCTAAAATCCTTGTGTCCCCGGCAACGGCGCCAAAAACTTGATGCGCGTTTAAGTGTCGTATATTTTAGGTGTATATTTTAAGCCCTTTTTAACACTTATTTTAGCCAAGTTTTAAATTTATAAAACACGATATTTCACTAACACTAAACACACATATGGGCAAGTGCACCCATCGTTGAGCGTAGTATAGCGTTGGTAAGATACCGAGGTCGTCCAAGGACACAAGAGCTTTTGGTACCGGTTTATCCTCAACGTCTAATCAAAATAAAAGTTTAGAAAAATGTTTTAAACTAAGAAAAGATAAAAACTAACTAAAATGCTGAAAATAAAAATAAAATAAAAACAGATAGACAAGATGAATCACTTGGTTCGACTCGTATCTAGTATAACCTTTGATTATTTCCGCACTTTTGCACAGAATTAAGAGATTATCTTAGTTATTGTAGTAGGCCCCTCTTTTGAAGGTGACGTTACCCTCACCCCAGTAGTTTGAGTCAGCAAGGATACAATCCTAAAAGGGTGGATTATTGGAAGATAATGAATTAAGTTATTAATGCAGTATTGTGGTAGGCCCCGCTTTTGGCGGTGACGTTACCCTCGGCTAAGTAGTCTGAGTCAGCAGGGATACAGTCCTAAATAGCCGGGTTATAGTATTAATAGTAGTTAACTTATGAGGGGATCAAAGAGTTTGGACCCCCGCCATCCAATACCGTGAAGTATTGAAGGAGGTCCTACTAAATTTGACCCAGGTCCATTGCAGGACCTCTAAACGCTGAACAATGGCAAGACCTTTACCAAACCGTTCCCTTAACCCCCGACCAGGTAGCCAACATACCTCCATATAGACCGTGGAGATATGAATGGTGAAAATCCTTTATTTTATATAGACAGTAAAATAATGCCAAGACACCACGGACAAACGATAAGGAAAGATCACCTTCAACATAAGTAACTAGTTATTAAAGTCATTAATACAAAACCAAATAAAAAGTGCAAAAGATTAGAAATAAAAAGTATTATACTAGACACTTTGTCTTCACCAAGTGATGTAAGAGACTTAGGCAAACATGGCCTTGATTGTCAAGAACTCTTACGATCAATCTTGGATCCCGAGACGACTCACACACTCTACGATGGACAATGGATGATGGTGGTGGATGATGGTGTTGTGATGGTGGTGGGTGGTGGATGAAGTGTGAGAGAGGTGGTGTGCCAAGGGATGGTTTGAGCTTGAGCCAAGCACTCCTATTTATAGCCTGTACAGAAGCCTGGACACGGCCCCGTGTCCGTCTGACACTCTCTCTCTTCATTAATTGTAATTCGCAATTACAATTAATGCGCCTGCTGTACTTTCGCCACGCCCCCGTGTCCGCTGGGCACGGCCCCGTGGTGGGCAATAGAAGCTTCTAAAGGTTTGTCTTTTGTGCCAGGGCTGACCATTCTGGACACGGCCCCGTGCTGAGCTGGGCACGCCCCGTGTCGAGCTGGGCACGCCCCGTGTCGGGCTGGGCACAACCCCATGCTCAGCTGGGCACAGCCCCATGCTCAGCTTTCTTCTTGTTTTTGCTTTGGGAGTTGTTGTCGATGGGGGTCGAGCATGCCACGTTTGTTCCTTTTCTTATATTTATGTTAGATTTTGATGTCTTTTTGCTTCTTTTGTTAATTTGAGCTCATTTAATCCTGAAAATACAAAAGGAAGACAAAAGCACACTTTTTCCAACATTAGTACTAAGAAAGGGTTAGTTTTATGCCACAGTTGATGAATTTTATATGTTGCATTTTGAACACATCAGTCACCGACCCCCACCTTAAACCGGCTCAAGGATCCATGAGGTCTCGGGTTCGAATCCTGGCAACAGGCTTTTCAGTTCCCCTTGAGTTGGCAGTGGTTTCACTGCCAGGCAGCGTTGTCGGGTCGCTAGCTTGGGAAGGGGGATCCCTTCCGCGGTTAGGGGTACCGTGCATCTACCCTTTTTAAAAGAATATTTTTGAGTGATATTCAAGTATCAGAATTGGTAAATAGTCAAAATTAACCTAGAGCGGCTTTAGATTAAATAAAGAAAAAATCTAAACTAATAAATTATTAGCCCTCATTAATTGCAATCATCAATGAAAGAATTTTGAATGATAACTAGTGTTTTTCAATGACGCGCGTTGCGCGAAAGGCATTGGTGTTTTCGACCGACATCATTCTTCAAACGATTCGAGATAAACGATGTGTAACCAGCCATATCCGGCATCGTGGAGTGTATTAAAAAGGGAGCAATTGGACGATTGGATGCTGGGCTAGGTGTTTCTTGGAATGCCCACGGATTGTTCGGGTCAAAACCACGATTATGAGGATTCATTTTTCGTAGAGTAAATTTCAAATTTCGTCCTTTATGTATGTCTAAAATATCAAAGTATGTCCTTTGTCTTTAATATCTTCAAGAAACATACTTAATGTTTGAAAAACCATTCAGGTTATGTCCTTTAGCCCTAACTAGGTTAATTTTTACAGTTAAGTATGACCAAATGGACCCTACATAAGGGTATTTTGGTCATTTACTTTATTTACTCAAATTAATAAATATAAAAAGTAATAAATAAAACAATTAAAATATATTATATATATTTACGTATATAGTTCTGGTGACACCACCATCTACCACCATCTCCCTCTCTCTCTAAACTCTCTCCCTGCCCCACTCTCTCTCTCTAACTTCTGGTGACACCACCATCTACCACCATCTCCCGGCCACCACTCCTACCCCGACAAGCCCCCATAACCCTCACCCTCCCTCTGTCGCTCCTTCTCCGGCGACCACACTCACACCCGATCCTCCTCTGTCTCCCGATATTGTCGCCCACACACACCCACACCCCCCCCTACTGAGCAGATCGGACAGATCGAAGAGAGAGAGACGGAGAAGAAGAAAGGAGTCGATCCCCTCCTTTTACGGCAACAGTGGCAGCGGAGTTTTGAGTGTTGACGGTGAGTTGTACGGTGGTCGGTAGCAGGAGTCGATCTAGGGTTGACCACAACCACAACCTCTCCAGATCTAGGGTTTCTTCAACCTCCAAATCCCCCAATTCTCACATAAACGCATCAACCGAATCCGATTAGCACTTTTCGGATCATGTGAGACAGATTGATGACGATAAAGAACGGCAGTGGGAATGAAGGTGATCGAAGGTAGTGGTCAGAGGTGTTGGTGTAGAAAGGTGGATGAGGTGATGACCGGAGACTTGCAGGTGATGGTGGTGGTGTTTGAATGAAGTGGTGGCTGAGGCGGTAGTTACGATGATGGTCAGAGGAGTTTTGAGTGTTGACGGTGAGTTGTACGGTGGTCGGTGTTTGCTGGTTGTAGATTGGATTGAAGAAAGTGAAGGCTGCAGTTAGGTTCTTGAAGGATATGGAGATGAAAGGGTTCCTTTCAGCTGCGAAGACTTATAATGTTTTGATATTTTGGGTTCTGTGAGTTAGGTTTGTTAATTTGGCTATTGGTATGTTTGATGAGATGAAAACAGTTGGGATCGATTGTCTGTTAGATAAATCTTTTTGTTTCTACCCTTTATTTTGTAAACAGATTTGGGGAGATGAGGGTTTTACAATCAATTCGATCGATCTGTTAAGTTGTTTACTATACGAGGAGTATGAAATCGGTGCAATCGTCGTCGTATAGAGATCGTACACTGGTTTGGAGCAGAGTAAACTTGCAGGTGAAGTGGTGGTGGTGGCAGATCGGTGGCGGCGGCGGTAGCGGTAGCAGGTGGGTTGTGGTTGTGGTTGTGGGGGTAGGATAATTTATTATAATATTTAGGATAAAATGACTAAAATACCCTTATGTGGGGTTGACTTAGTCAACTTTAACCATGAAAACTAATTGTGTTATGACTAAAGGACATAACCTGAATGGTTTTTCAAACATTAAGTATGTTTCTTGAAGATATTAAAGACAAAGGACATACTTTGATATTTTAGACATACATAAATGACAAAATTTGAAATTTACTCTTTTTCGTATTGTGGTTGGATAAGAATTTTTTTTTTTTTTAAATAAGATAGAGATGATTATAGAAGAGGTGGAGTAGTTGTGGAAAAAAAATGAATAGAAGTGTGAATATTTATAGTGAATAAATTTTTTTTAAACACATAGCCGTTGGCCAACGGCTAAGCCCAAACGACTACTTGTCTTGGCCAATGAGATCCTGCTATGTCATCTTGATAGCCCCGTCCAACGCCCGGGCTGAAACCCCCGCCCAAGGGGCCACGCCGAAACCCAAGCCCACCCGGGGTGGTGACTTGGGCGTTTCTACCCAACCCAACCCACGCCACAAGCCACGCCCCAGGCTGAAACCCCCGCCCAAGGAGCCACGCCGAAACCCAAGCCCACCCGGGGTGGTGACTTGGGCGTTTGTACCCAATCCACGCCACAACCCCGCCCCATACCCCATATGCTAATATACCCTAAATTCAATTCACTGTTCATTTCGTTTGTTTTTTTTATCATATATATATAAATTGAATTATTGGAATGGCTAGTTACATATTTTGAAGAAAATGAAGTAAAACTGATCCAAAACATAAATTTTATTATTTTGTTGACTAAATTGGTTTAAAAAAAGGTTTAGAAATTATAAAACTCGTGTTAGTGCTATTGGTGATAAACCTCAGGTTGAAAAAGGTCTCTCTTGAAATGAAAAACACATGATAAATTGTATAAAAATTTTAGAAACCAAAACTATAACAATAAATTGGTCAAGTAGAATTCGATTGTAGAAATCACTAGTAAAACTATACGGAATGGGCGTGAAAAACTGGCGTGGAAGCCAGTCCACGCCGTGCACACCACCCCGGACATGGCGTGGGGGAGGCGTGGTAGTGTGGGCGCAGGTTTTTTCTGCCGGCGTGGAGGGCTTTTGTTTGGTGATGTGGAGACTCTTGAATGGTGTGTGTAGTTTGGGTTGGTTTTGATTCGTTGATGTTTATTTTATTTTTAATTTTTTTAATAACACCACTTTCATGTCTTTTCCACTCTATGTTTTTTTACCACGCTTCTCTGCTGACATGGCTGACACATAACGCTTCATGCCCCTCCATTTTGTATGTTCTAAAGGTGTGATAGAGCAACTTGAAATAGGTCTCCAAAGTGAAATTCACAAGATATACATGAACTTTCATTTCCATAATAAAATTTACTAACAAAGTGATTTAGTTTATGTGATATTCATGTTTAAATTATGTACCCTATATGTCGAAAATATGTTGGTCCACCTTTCTATTGGAGCTCTACATTATGTACCTCATATGTCGAATGCTTTTTGTTACATGCCTAACCCTTACCTTATATCAGTGGGTCCTATGTCGTTTATAGGATTCTCTATATCGCGTAGTAAATCCTATCTTGGTGTACGTCATCATCAAATTATCACAATGAGGCCATCTACAGTCGAGAGACACCTATCAAACTCACGTCGCCCTCACCTCACGAACATCACTACTCTCTCACCTCTCCTACATGTCGCACATTTTCTCTCTCCTCCCAGAAATATTCAATGCCTGTCACGGACAGTGCATAGTGCCAGTGACCTTCCAATCTCTTTCCCTCCCACGTTTGCAGTGACCCTCCCTCTCTCTTTCATTCTTCTCACATCCGTGTCCGTAGCAACTAACTCCATGTTTTATATTATTTACAAATTCTTAAACCCAAAATCTTGTTGGGATCAAGAACACAAGGAATTCGATAGTGTGTGATAAATGAATGAGACAACAACAATGTGGATAACAACAAACAAATTAGATTGTCGAAATCTTGGTGGTTAGATCAAGATCCGAAGGTTTGCAACAACCATTAATACATACATTTCTTCAAAAAAAAAAAATTAATACATACATAGAATGGCAATTATTGACGGTTAAGAGTTTGGTTATATTTTTGGCACCAACAACCATTAATAACTGTCATTTGACAGCCTCTTAAACTCGTCGAGATAGCCATTAATCTAGTCATAATAAGATAAGTAGCAATGTGTAATACAACATACAAACCTATAATAATTATAATGTTCAATAACTAAAACTTATACTAAATTAAGATAGTGTTTATTATGCAGGAATGAGGGTGGAATGGAATGGACCTTACGAGGGAATAAATAAAAAGGTGTTTGGTTGGTTAGTAGAATAGAATCACCTATTACATAAGGCGTTTCATTCCCTCAAAATCATTTCATCCGCCCCATGTTTTTTTTCATTTCATCACCTCTTGCACCCTTCGTTAACAACACCACAACCCACCACCGTCGCCACCACTCGCCAGTCGCCGCCACCCGCAACTGGCCACCAGGCACCACCTCTCTCGCCACCCCAATGGCCACCACCGCCGTCGTCGTCCACCCGCCACCGTTGCCACCCACCACCGCCACTCGCAGCCGCTGTCGCCGCCACCTACCACGTCACGACCACCCAACACCGACGCCCACCGCCACCGCACTTGTCGCCACCTGCACCCGCCACCACCTACCCGTCACCGCCACCCATCGTCACTGTCACCACTACCACTCGTCCCCGCCGCCGCCACCGCCCACAATCACCACCACCGACCACCACTTACCGCCGATTTTATGCCTTCGTCATTTCTTGCCTACCAAACAATACACGGTAGTTCTATTCCCACATAATAATCAAATAAGACATAAAATGATAATGATTCATTTCATTCCCTCACCTATTCCATTCTCTCATCCATCCCGTCATCATTTCTGACAAACCTTTGGAATATTTGCATGTATATTAAACAAAAGATTTCAGAAAAAGAAAAGGGTATATGTATGTATATACAAAAGTGGTCAGGCAACAACTTTGAACTCGTATCTTTCGCTTTTGTCTCCACTAGTCCATGCTTTCCCTTTTTCCCCTACACAAACACTCAATTTACCGACGCTTAACCCACTATTATCACTGGGACCAGCTTACAATCCCAACACTATTATTACCACCTTCTTCTTATTCTTCTTCTTTCATCATTCTCATTCTCATTTTCATCATCAATAACCATTGCCATTGCTTCCTCTTAAACATGGCCGAAACCCTTCAATACGAGACCGGGAAGCTGATGAACCCAAGGGTTGAGATTGATACGTCGCCGCCTTTTGGGTCGGTTAAGGAGGCGGTGACGCGGTTTGGTGGAAGTGGTTCCTGGATCCCCCTTCATATCCTTCGACTCGCCGATGTTAGTTTCTCTTTTTTTTTTCTCAACGGCGAATTTCTTTTAACCTATTGTTTACGTGACTTGCTATTGTTTACGTGACTTGAGTTGTTTTGAGAAATATATAGTTTTGAATTATGTCGTTTTGCCAACAATACTACATACAAAATAAATGTCCGTACAAGTAATGTCTTATTTTAAAGCATCCCCCTATAAAAATATCTTAAACTAAAACATTCCCTATAATTAATGTCTTATTCTAAAACATTTTATGTTGGTCGGTTTTAGATTTTAACGGTACGGTTTAACCGTTTAGGCGTTTATTTCATTTCATTTCGGTTTGGGGTTTGTAACCAACCTCGGTATAAGGGGTGAGGGTGCTCCACTTTCCATCACTCACCACAACCAATCATGTTCCGTCACGTTATCGAACTTGGTTCCATCACTAGTGATGGATTTTACTGGGGGTGTCCGTCACTAGTGATGGATTTTTTTTTAAATAATAAATTAACAATAATAATTTCATTTAAATAAAAACAATATTTCTAGACATATTTTAGGTTACAACTTAAAAAAAACATATAAAAATAAAAAGATACATAAAGAAAACCTACTTCTTGTCCGAATCCGGAAATTCCAAACCTAAAAAACCTACAAGTTCAATTAAATCATATCTCAACCGAAAGTGAATTTCTTCATTGCGCAAGTCTTGTTGGACACTTTTCGTTATACGCCTTCTCGAAAAAATCAAGTGTGTCATCATCGGTAGACGAAGAGCTATCGGTGTCTAGCGGAAATGAATCGGTTGGAAATTCCATTTTTATGCAAGAAAGTGGTATAAAGTTATGTATCTGTGTATGTGAAATATGTATTTGTGTGGATGGTATATATATAGTGTTTAAATTTTTTATTTTTTTTAAACACCCCCCAACGGTAACCCAACCCTCTCAACGGTAACTTTCAACACGTCGTCACGACAACGCGTGGTCACTAGCACCGGCGCTGTTCCACGCGTGGTCACCCACGAACCACGCGTCCACGATACATCACAGGGCACCCCCCCCCCCCCTAACTTTTACTATTTGCATATATTTTCTTAACATGAATAAAACACATTTTTCTTAACAAACGAATACGGACAAAAAAATATGTCCTTTTACATGCGCGTTGCCATTTGATTAAACTTAAACAGACCAACAAACATGCTCATACTCATTCGGTTTGTACTTTGTAGGCCTATTTGTACCTATTATAGTACATTTTAGCTTTAGAAGAGCTTGGTGTTTGCAAAATCCTTAAAGGAATATTAAACTTTACAAAGTTAAAAGCACGAGTGTTCTTTTATATAATTAAAGTAACTAGAGGACCATTAAACACAAAACCAATATTGATTAGAGAACTACGACAAAACCGTATAAACATTTGTACTTACTGCTTTAGTTATAATGATTACCGGCATATACCACTAGCTGGTAAGTGTTTATGTAGTTCTCGCAGTTCTCTATTTAATATTGGTTCTGTATTGAACGTGCCCAAGTTATATGTGTGTATGTTTTATAACTATTAACATTTTCTAGACCTTTTACAAGTATATTAATTTATGTTGTTAACTTGTTATGCTTTATAACTCTTTAGTTTTATAAAATTTGTGTTAAACAGCATGATCTTGGAGAAATTGACATGGAAACAGTAGAGAAACAAGCAGCAGAGCTAGAAAAAGAACTAATCATAAAAGAACAAGAAACACTAGAGGTTCTAAGAGAACTAGAGTCAGCAAAAGGTGTAATGGAAGGGTTAAAACTCAACATCATGAAAGAAGTCTCATCAATCCTCAATTTAAATCCAGATTCAGGAACAACTGTGACATCTTCTGACAAGTCAACCGCAAGTTTGACCTTGTGTTCGGTCCCATTGCCACCCGCGATCATCTTGTCTGAGCTAAAAGAAGCAAAGTCAAAGCTAAACAGAACAACCAATGATCTTGCTATGATTCGCGCTTCGGTTGAAACTTTGAACAAAAAGATGAGGACCCATAAAGTGAATTTGGCTGAAAATGGAGACACCAAGTGTGTGATCGAAGAATCGATTGATGTGTCGAATAATGGGTCCCACAAACCGACGTTTGAAGCAGAACAGTTTAGAAGAATGGAAGAGGCTGCACAATATGAGGTGATAAAGGCAACATCTGAGATTGAACACACGAAAATGAGTATAAAGATGGTGGAAATGAGGTTAATTGCAGCTAAAAAGATGGAAGAAGCTGCAAGAGCTATGGAAGCTGTGGCTTGTGCGGAGAGTAGACCGTTGGTTCGCGAAGGAATAACGCTTTCGTATGAAGAGTACTGTGAACTTACTCAAAAGGCACGAAAAGCCGAAGATGTATCTAATAAAAATGATTATCATAGGAAGGATGCTAATCTTTCTACAATGGCGTTTCTAAAGAACTCGATGGATCACACGGATGATGCCAAATTTAGACGAAAAACCCTTGGAGAGGCTTTAGGTAATACTAGGGCGTTGACGGGTTGACAGGTTTCGGGCTGGTGGGTTGAATTGCTCAACCTAAACATAACCCATAAATTTATTCGAGTAAAAAACATGAACCCCTAACTTGTGTGCAACCCAGAACACGACCGTTTAACCCATTTATCTAACTGAATCAAATAGGTTAGTGGGTTGCAGTTAATGGGTTAAACGGGTCGTAAACGGGCTGAGGGTTGACAGGTTTAGGGCAAGTGGGTTGGCGGGTTGAATTGTTCAAACCTAACACAATCCATATATTTATTCTAGTAAAAAAATCAGCCCTAGTCCGGACACACTTAAAGTTGTGTAACCCATGCACAGCCCGTTTAATCAATTTATCTAAACGTGTCAGATGGGTTGACGGGTTGTAATAAATGGGTTAAACGGGTTGGCTGGTTGACATGTTTAATTAAGCGTGTTAAACATGTGAACTTGAAAAGACACGCTTAATTGAACAAGTCAACCCAAACACGACCTGTTTTAAACATGTCATATATGACACCTTCTTAACTAACATGTTCCTTTACTAACATGTTCCTTTACAAACAGGTACCAAAGCCGGATTTCCCCCACGAAAACCAGAAACTCATAATCACTCAAAAACTCGAAACTCAAACCCTTTTCGTGGCCATGCGCCTAAACGGTTTGAGCCATTGATTGGGGACTATCCGAGCATGATCAACAAAGAATCAAGGCCGGTGTTGAGAACAAGCGTCTCAATTGGTGACATATTAAGCCGAAAACTGGTCCTACAAGATAATATAATCGTTCGTGATGATGTTGAAAGTCAAACCCAAAGAGACGATGCATCTTTAACCGAAATGCTTCGCGATCAAAGTGGTCTTATATTTCATGATTCTGGCAAAACAGACAAAGAAGGAAAAATTGATAAGCAATTTTTTAGTCAGAGGAAGAAGTTTGGTTTCATTCATGTGTCACTACCTTTGACCAAACATAACAAGAAAAAATCAACTCCACAAACTCCCCAACCATTAAACATGAGGTACCCTTAGTATATGATTTTTCTTGATTTTTTTTTCGGGTTTTCGCTTGGGTTGTGGTTGATTTTGTTGTCGTAGATGGTTTACGAGGCGTGTGTGATGCATAGTTTTTACTTGGCTAATGGTTGTTGGGTTAAAATAATTTATAGTGTGTTATATAGGATATATCTTTGTTTTGATGATTGTAATCTAGATGAATATGTTATGTTATTGATTTTATTACATGCAAATGCGTTCTACCAAAGTTAGCTATACCATTATTGTTGCTAAACAAACCCATGTACCTAACTAGTCTTGTCTATTGTGAATTATTGTTGCTTAACAAACCCATGTAGCTAGCTAGTCTTGTCTATTGTGATGTAGAAATTCTTTATTAATGTCCATGGCTTTATAGTCTAGTAGCATTTTGGAAGTGGGATAAGTCTTTGGGACCAATAGGTCCTGAGTTCGATTCCCACAAGCAGGGTTTTCCCATATTTATTAGGTTTCCTCCTGAATTGGTGTATAGACATTATGCTTAGTGGAGACAAAAAAAAAACTATTATTTTGAAATATAGCAAACTTCGTTGGTTGAATTGTCATGTATCAATTAGCCACGTTACCAAAACTACACTACACATTTAAATCGCCATATCATGACCGAATATATAATTAATGTAATGATTTTTTTTTTTATTTTTAACGGCCAACCAACAATTTTATTAGAAAGCTACCCGAAGTTCGCCATATCATGACCGAATATATAATTAATGTAATGAAAATTCTTAACTTGGAAATTACATCGAAATAGAAGGTAAACGAACAACAAGTTGCACCGCTACCCGTTTTTGAATAGCAAAAGACAAGTTACGCCAATACCCATATCATTGTCGGTCACTCATCCATCATCTACCAGCTCCTACACAACCCTACCAAATATCGGAGATCAATAAACATCAAACATCACCATCACATTTCGCCACCATTCGTCGTACACCACCACTTACAATCATCGTATCATCTCTACCTTATGCAATAAACATAACACGTTTTGCAAGTTTGTTAAATCAGTAAAGAATAAGTTTAATCCACTACATACTTATAATACACATGAAACATTTTGGCGAAGTTAATCCTTTTAAAGGGGGAAACTAGATTTTAATAGTCCTACCTTTAGATGGTTGGCCAAAAGTAATCCCACCGTCAAATATCGCTACTGACAGTTCTACCTTTTAAAAAAAATCTCAAATTGATGTTTTAGGGCTTTTGATCAGAACGAGAATATAAGTCGATTGATGTAAAACTTACCTTAAAATGGTGCTTCAATTCGGGTGTTTAAACTTCCTATAACAAAAATCAAGCCGTGTGGAGCACCGTTTTGAGGTAACTTTTACATCAATAGACTTGTATCCTCGTTTTGGTCAAAAGCCCAAAACATTAGTTTGGAATTCAGAAAAAAAAAATTAACGAAGTTAAGTTTTTTTAACGGAGATTGAGTGGGAATTTTTTTAAAAGGTGAGACTGATAGTAGCGATATTTAAAGGTGGGATTAATATTGGCCAACCATATAAAGGTTAGATTATTAATATCCAATTTGCTTTAAAAAAACCACAATTTATATATATTCTTAGATATACAGGGGGCAAGGGTTTGTCTTTAATAGGCTAGGGTTCGCTATTCAGAAAGGGGTAGCGGCGCAGCTTGTTGCTCGCTTACCTGCGATATTGATGTAAAGTGCACTTATTATTAAAAAAAAAAAAAATTCTTAGTTTAATTTCAACTTTTTAACCAAAAAGTCATACATCAAACTAGGGATGAGCTCGGTACGGCCGTACCGATACCAATTATGAAAACCATCAAAATTGAGTACTGATATTGAAAATGCTCAGTACAATACGATACTTTAAGATAAAAATCGTAAAATACTGATACCGTACTGAACCCAAATCAGGCATATCCCTACATCAAACACCAACAAACTATTAACCCTAATCATTCGGCTAACCTACAAAATCAACCAATTTCAACTCCAACTCACGGCTCAAATCCCCTATACCCTACCCCCACCCGACTACCCTACACCTACACCAATCATCATCCACCACCCTATCCCCTACCGACACGTGTCCCCAAACACTCAAAAACCAAAGTCCCACTCTATCCTCAAATCATCATACAATTTCTCCATATCTTCTTCGATATGTACGGATCTCGCAGTTGATCAGTTTCTCGATCCGATCTCATCGTCAATCTCTAATTTACGCCTCTGATTCTCGCTTCAAATAGGTAACGCCTACTTTCAATTTCGTTTCAGTTTCCGTTTAATATTATTATGCGTTTTGTTTCATAATTTGTTAATATTATATGCGTTTTTGTCAAATTCGAGGAAATGTAATCGATGATGAAATGTTAGGTTTTGTTGAGATAAATATGTTTGTAGCTGTTATGATTGAGGATGCGTGTAAAGCAAGTTATTTTAGGTAATTTAATTCAACTGAAACATGTGTTTATATGCTTATGTTTGTTTGTTTGTTTAAACAGTTATGAAATGTTGTGGATGGATGATCAATTAGGTTTTTTAAAATTTTTTTGTGAAATTGTTGTTTGGATGACGTCAGCTGGTTAAGAATTAGGGTTTGTACAATGCTTGGTTTGAATTGTGATTTTGTTTATGAATGTTTTTGAGTTAGTTATGTAGATAGTCGTTGTGGTTTACCAAACGTAGTACGTTTGAGTAATTAGGTTTTCGAGTAACAGGTTTAGGTTATATGGTTTAGTTTTTGTACCGTCTTTGAGTATTAAGCATGGTTTTAAAAAAACGCTTGAGGCGTGCGCCCCTCGAGGCGAAACGGCCATAAAACGAGTCTGAGGCGCCCCTCATGCGGTTTTTATTGTATATGCGCCTCAGAGGGGCTGAGGCGTTAAGAAAGGCTGCGCCTCAGGGGATTTTGATAGTTTTTTTTTTGTTGATGTTTTTGACTTTTTGTGTCAATTTCAAGAATTTCATGTCTTTTTTATGAGTGTTTTTGATGACTTTGATGAATCTGATGATGAAATTAGTTAATTTATTTATTAATACCGCCTCTGCCGTATGCCTCGTTTCGCCTCGAGGCTTATGCCTCGTGAGGCGAAGGGAAAACGCCTTGAAACTCATTTCCGTTCTTTTAAACCTTGGTATTAAGGCTAACTGTTAAATTCTCCGTTAAGTTTGGGTAAAATGACCCAAATGCCCTTAAAAAAACCTTTAAGTAAATGGATGTTTTTTGCATTGTTTAAAAAGGCGTTTTGAGGCACGCCTCGAGGCGTACGCCTCAGGTGAGGCGGTGAAAAAACGCAATTAAGGCTTAGCCTCACAGGGGGGAACTGAAACCTAAGCCTCAGTCATACGAGGCGGTTTGAGGCGGTTTGAGGCGGTGAGGCTTAAGCCTCACCAGACTTGTGCAAATTGATCAATTCCGGCGAAAATATACAACTCCGGTGATGTTTTCTGCCGGAAACCAGGAAGAAGATGAAGAAGAAGATAGCGGCTGAAGTTATTCAGCGTGTTTAGGCTTTAGGGTTGCCGGAAACCAGGAAGAAGATGAAGAAGAAGAAGACAGCGGTTGAAGTTATTCAGCGTGTTTAGGCTTTAGGGTTGCTGGAAACCAGGAAGAAGACAGCGGCTGAAGTTATTTAGGGTTTTAAATAACTTTATATCTTTTAACATTTAACCCCTCTATCTTTCATAAGTTTCCATTTAGTCTCTAAACCTTGTAAAATTACTGAAAAAGTGTAAAATCAGTTTGAATATTTGTACATTTAACCCCCTTTATTTTCACTACTTTAAATTTGGTCCTTAAGTTTATAAATTTATACCTAAAAAGGTATAAAATTAACATTATATATATGAAAAAAATTATAGATAGTTATTTTTTATTTCTTAAAATATCATGGAACAAGTTCTATGATATTTAGATGTCATAACATTACTAGTTTAAATTGTTTGAACTATTTTATGATGTTTGTTTTATGTTTAAACCTTGTTTGTTGAAATATTTTCTATTTATAATGTTTGTTTTATGCTAATTTGTGATTTTTATGAGACATCTATATATTTTTTTAATTTTTTTTAATAATGTTTTGAGGCTTACGTCTCGACCTGCCTCGAGGCTTACGCTTCATGAGGCTAAGGGAAAACGCCTCGATACCCGTTTTAGCCTTTTTAAACCTTGGTTTTTTGTGAAGATTTGATTTGAGCATCTGATCACTTGTTATACATGTTTTGTACAATGCTTGGTTTGACTTGTGATTCTATGTATGAATGTTTCGAGTTAGTTATGTAGATGGTCGTTGTGGTTTACCAAATGTAGTACGTTTGAGTACTAAGGTTTTCAAGTAACAGGTTTAGGTTCTATGGTTTCAATTTTGTAACACCTTTGAGTATTAAGGCTAAATATATAATTTTCCGTTAAGTTTGGGTAAAATGACCAAAATGCCCTTAAAAAACCTTTAAGTAAATGAGGGCTATTTGTGAAGATTTGATTTGAGCATCTGATCACTTGTTATACATGTTTTGTACAATGCTTGGTTTGAATTGTGATTCTATGTATGAATGTTTCGAGTTAGTTATGTAGATAGTCGTTGTGGTTTACCAAACATGGTGCGTTTGAGTAGTAAGGTTTTCAAGTAACAGTATCAGGTTCTATGGTTTCAGTTTTGTAATACCTTTGAGTATTAAGGCTAATTGCCGTTAAGTTTGGGTAAAATGACCGAACTTCCCTAAAAAAACCTCAAGTAAATGGGGGCTATATGTGAAGAGCATGTGATCCTTGATTCTCCATAGAAGATTTTCGGTTTGGGGATAGAATCAGATGGTTAGGATTGTGTATTAAAATGGCTTATCTGCTTAAGTTAAATCTGCTAAGTCAAAAAGTTGTATTTCACTAGCAAATAAATAATCAGATAAGTAGTTTTGAAGTGTATTGTGGTTTTTATAGCCATTTACATCGATTGGTGAAATATAATTGTAATATTGAACTGATGGCCCTATCTTGGATAGTCATAACTCATATGTGGATTAGATTAGTGATAAATGTGGTTAACAAACTTGACATTCCTTTTTTTTTTTTCATTTTCTGCAGAAGTTTAGTTATAGAAACTGTCAACTACCTAGGAATGCGGAATGATGTGTTCAAACGTTGGTAATACCTTCCTTAAAAGCTGCGTGGTTGCAAGCCCATATGATCTACTCGTGTTGCTTGATGAAATTGGATTCAACCATCAAAACACATTCATTCTTTATGCGCAAATGCACAATCAATATGCAATTCGTGGGCTTCCTGTCGTGTTAAAACACGACCTTGTTGAAGACGGTTAGTAGTTATCCTAACAGGTAATAAGATAAGTTAGTAGCGGTTAACTAGGTTTTAATTTGAAATATGGAGAATATGGAAAACGTGTTGATGCAAAAGTACGAATTTGGGAAAATGCTCGGTCAAGGTAATTTCGCTAAAGTTTATCACGCCCGGAACTTGATATCGGGCGAAAATATAGCCGTTAAAGTAATCGACAAAGAAAAGGTTTTGAAAGTCGGACTGATCGATCAAACTAAACGCGAGATATCGGTTATGGGAATGGTAAAACACCCGAATGTCATTCAGCTTTACGAAGTTATGGCAACCAAAACGAAGATCTACTTCGCAATGGAATACGCGAAAGGCGGTGAGCTTTTCGATAAGGTAGCTAAAGGACGGTTGAAAGAAGATGTTGCTAGAAAGTATTTCCAACAGTTGATCTGTGCCGTTGATTTCTGTCACAGTAGAGGCGTGTATCACCGTGATTTAAAACCCGAAAACCTGCTGCTAGACGAGTATGGAAATTTAAAGGTAACGGATTTCGGGTTAAGTGTTCACGCGTCGTGCACGCGCTTAGATGGATTACTTCACACGACATGTGGCACTCCGGCCTACGTGGCGCCTGAAGTGATTAGTAGAAGAGGGTATGATGGTGCTAAATCTGACATTTGGTCTTGTGGGGTGGTTTTGTTCGTTCTTTTGACCGGTCAACTTCCGTTTAAGGACTCGAATATCATGCAGCTGTATAAAAAGATCAGCAAGGCTGAATATAAGTGTCCGAGTTCGCTTCCACCGGACGTTCGTAAGCTGCTAAAACGAATTCTTGACCCGAACCCTGTTACTAGAATATCCATGAACAAGATTATGGAAAATTCGTGGTTTAATGAAGGATTCGACGCTAAACAGATGAAGAACAGTTTGGAAACGGACCCGCCTTCGTGTCATGCTGATGTCATCGTCAAACCGCTTTTTGATCTGAAAAAGCCCGACTTCAATAAGGTTTCGAGTTTTAATGCTTTTGATATCATCTCTCTATCAACCGGATTTGACTTATCGGGTTTGTTTGTTGAAAATGATCAAAAGGATGAAGTTAAGTTTACTTCGTTAAAGCCCGCATCGGATATTATATCGAAAATGGAACAAATCGCCACGGGTTTAAAGATGGAAATTGGTAAGAACAAAGGAGGCTTGTTAAAGTTTAAGAAAGTTGGTGAAAGTGGAAACACTTCATTGTTTATTGATGTGGAGATATTTGAAATCACTACCGGTTTTCATATGGTAGAGGTGAAGAAATCGGGTGGTGATGCGTTCGAGTATCGGAAGATACTGAAAAACGACATAAAACCGGCTCTTGGAGACATTGTTTTCGCTTGGCATGGCGAGTAAGAACGTTGGATGATTTACCGAATTTGCTGTTGCTTTTGCGTCATTTATCATTTAATCTTAGCCTATTCTCAGGATAATATTCGATTTGTGTTGTGTGACATGAAGATTAGATTTGTTTTGAATGGGTCATGATGTTTCATGATCTATGATTAGAAATTTATGGTTTCATGTTAGAACAGATTCAAACATGTTTATAACTGGCTATGTTCTGATATGCAGTTACTCATTACCCATCGGGTATCTGGTATATCTACAGATAAAAGTATAAATAAATAAATAAATAAACTGAGTTTTTACTAATCTCAAACTTTTGACTAGTGAATGAAGCATAATTTCTTGTTTGAAAGAAGTTAGATCAAAGTAAAAGAAGATTTAACCAATTTTGGACTCACTGAATCAAAACGAAGCGTAAACCATCTTTCGCTTTGGTCTTACCGGCACTAACCTAGAACAGGACCGAGAATGTTGGTTTATTGTTTTACAAGTTACGATCCAGAATCTAAGCCCGATCTCAAATTGTAACCATAGATTACGAGGCGAAACCTCTTTATTACATGCGATCATACCATCATGATATTCAAATCGAAACACAAACAACAAAATATAGAGCAATACCTAGTTAAAAAACACTTTTACTTTTAAGCTTAATGTACAAGATTCCTGCCAAGTTTCGGAAAATTGGAGACCTTGTTACCCATCCTAAAATGTTAAAATCCTAAACAATATTGTCACAGTAACTTGTACAAGTTTTGGATATTTCATCATAGAAAATGTATTAGAAATGTTTGTCAGGAATTTCGCGACGGATACACGACTCTTAGCCATCCGCTCGTATAGATTTAGCATCCACTGTGAATCAATGTCTAGAGTCCATGTAGAGTCCCCTTGTATAAAGAGAATCAAATAAAGGCTTTAACTTTACCTACAAAAGAAAGAAAACCAAGAAACAAAAGGAGCTTTCAATACTTGAGAAGCATTCATATCTCATCATTTTGGGACAATCTTCCTTTTTATGTAGACAAAGTGAGTTGATAAATCATGAACAAACTCAATGTATAAATTAATAGGTTTAACTATAATTAGAATATAAAATGATCAAACTCTGCATTTTGGAATAAAGTGGCAAAAGTGACCAAACCTCAGGGACCAAAATGGCAGTTTACTCCCTCCGTCCGTCCGTCCGTCCACACATACAATTTGATATTAAAACAACCAAAAATAACCCAACAAAAGAAAACCTTTTCATTGTAACTTGAAAGGTTTTCTATGGATAAAAATCCCTCTTTTTATATTTTTTAAATCACACAACAAAAGATGGGATTCAAACTCATCAGGAGTGATCGGCAAGTAGTTTCAGGATCTAAGGATAACAATTATATTTCAACTTATATTACAAAATTATTATAAAATAATCATCTAAAGATATAAGGATTTTTTTATATAATTTACACTATATATGTGAATATAAAAAACACAGACACACATATATATAGAGAGAGAGAGCATTTCAGTAATTAAAACTAAGCAAAGAATTGTGATAACCACATAAACACATGTAATTATTTTAAGTGTGATTCGTAAGAAAGTTGTATAACCGCTTATCATCTCTTTCTCTTATCTCGTTATATGTGATTAGGGGTGTGAATTTCTAACACACCACACGCCTAACACGTAGTCACGGGTCTAGCTTAAGTCTAAACAGGGTTGGATCGGTTTCGAGTCAAGCCTGCAAACACGTTTAACTAAATGGGTTGTCTTTAGGTCGACCTAGCGAGTTCGCAGGTTGATTCGTTTAACTCGATAATTTAATAAATTTTAAAAGGAAAAGTTTTATTTTATAACATAAACTGATGATTAAGCATCACGTTTATAGCTTAAATGTCATTATTTTATATATTTGTTTTTTTTTTTGTCGTAAATTTGTAAGTTTAAAATATTTATATACAGAAAAAGAGTATAATAAAAATAAAAAATCCAGGTTAAACGGTTTTGTTTGTGCCAACCCGCACAAAATTCGTGTCGTGTTTAGGTTCATCTGCCTGACACGATTTTTAGGTCCATGCCAAATTTTTGTGTTTGTGTCAGAATCGACCAACTAACCTGCACACACGACCCATTCAACACCTCTATATACCTATCTAACATTCTAACCGGCACTACGTACAAAAATATTTAGAAGTTTCTCTACTTAAAACTGTATTGAATATACCATATACAGTGTCTGTGTGTGTGTGTGTGTGAGAGAGAGAGAGAGAGAGAGGCAATGCTTTGCATAGTTCATCTAAAATTTAATATGATCCCCCTAACTTATCGATTCTGGAACATTACTATGTTATTTTGAAATCCATTCACATGAATTACGAAAAACTATGTAACAACATATGACAACTTACCTCAAAACAAAACGAAGTTTTACGAGGATGGAAGAGTTTGGGACTTCGCCAATTGTGTTTGTCGGCGTCCCAAGTGGAATCCTGTAACCACCCATATAACGCAAACCTAACAAAAAAAAATCGCGTATTAAGTTCTATGTACTTTATATCGAGAACATGATAAAGTAACAACTGATAAAGAGTCTGCATACAGGCAAAGCATAAAGAGAAATGTGAGTTATTTTGCCATCAAGCGTGCTATGAAGTAATTTGTACATCCCAGCTGCCGTTGCATCTCCAAACCTTTGTACAAGAACATCTATACATACCTATACAAATATGCATATTGTGGTGAAAAAAGATAAAAGACATTTGAATAGAGGTAACAATTTTGACCCGTTTTTCAATACGTCGATTTTGGATTAGGTTTTATCTTTAATGGGTCAAACAAGTAAAAACAGATAAATTAGCAAAAAATGAAACATGTCAGTAGGGGTGTGAATTTCTGACACTACACACAACCTTACACGAAATTCGTGGGTTTGCGTTTAATCTAAACGGATTCGGTCAGTTTTCGGTCGAACCCGTTTAGCCAAACGAGTCGGGTTCGTGTCAACCCGCTCGGGTTGGTGGGTTGACCCATTTATATTATATTTTACTTTCTTACAACAGGTTTTATGTCATAAATTAAATAGGGTGTGTATTTTATGCCATATTTATAAGTTAAAAAGAGAAATTGACATAAGGTTTTAATTAAAATGTAACTGTATTATTATATACATTTGTGTTTTTTTTTTTTTAGTAAAATTTTAATTTTAATATATATTAATTCGGGTTGAACGGGTCGTGTTCGGGTCACATGTACCCGCAAATTCGACCCCTTTAGCACCCCTGCATGTCAGTTTTGGGCTTATCTGACACACTAACTATTTTAGATGAACAGGTTGGGTTGGGTTGGGTTTGGGGGGTTTACCTTTGCTTTGTATTTCTCATCCTGTGAGACGACAGTAAATAGTAATTCTCTTCCTGGCCTAGTTACAACATATGTTACCACCTGCAAAACGATATCGGGAATTTAAGTTAAGGAAAAGAATCTATAGCTTCAAGGAAATAGATAAACAAACCTTCCGAACGGTCTCTGAGATGGCAACTGCTACATAAGTAGGCCAAATAGCAATTGCGATTGAATTCAAGAAGGCAGTGAATGGTGCAGCACAAAGAGCTATAGTAATCCCAGCTACCGTAAGAATCCGGCCCTGAATTTAAATTAAAAGATGTGAATACAACAGTTGGAAAGTATCATTTACGGGTCGGTTTTTGTGTAAAACTAAAACCAAACCAAAAAGTTTGGTTTTTTTGGATTTGAATCCGTTCGGTTTCAGTTAACTTAGTTTTTGGACAGAGTTTGGTTCGGTTTTGGTTAGTCGAAATGTGGACATTTCCTATTCACCAGATAAACTACTTAAAGCTAGCATTATAAAAAAAAATATATAAAAAATTAAATGATATATATGGATTGGGTCACTTTTAATAAATTTCTATCCAGAGAACTAAATATAAGAGATGGGATACCGTTAAAGTAAGCTGTCCAGCTAGGATAAAAACAGCAATAAAACTATTGATCTGTGCAAATAACCGTCTTCTTCCGGTAGGAGTTGTAACAGTTAAGGCAATTACTGTTACTTTCTGCAGATGAAAATAACAAAATAAATCAGCATGAACATAAAAAAAATAATATAAATATTGTAATCATGTTTCGAAGCTAGTTGTTTATACAAAATCTACTTTTTTGGACAAATAACCATCTTGTTAGCCAGCTCGCCTATTTTATTACATCTACAAATAAGACTCGTTTTTACCTGAAAATAGAAGAACGAAGAGGTGACTGCACTTAGCCACAAGAATAACGACACACACAACAAATAGTTTGATGACCATATAAGCCAGAATCCATCCAGTAAAGCCCAGAACCGAGGCGTTGTAGAGTCGATAGTTGAACTCGAAGCTTTCGGTGAAGAGTCTTTGTGATCGGATGTACCTACTTCACTGATCTCATCCTGCTGATCAACTTCAGTCTTTCTAGAAAACAAGAAAAAAAAAGATTAAAAAAAGTAACGATTCTATGTTATGTGGTACAAATGAAGCAAAATGTAATAAACTGGTTCTTTTATCCGCCGCGCGTTGCGGCGCCGCCATACGCGACATGACAACCCGACTTGTTTCCGAACTAAACTGACGTTGAAAAGTAAAGTAAGCCAAATTCATACCATTGAATGAAAATACATTATATTTGACACGACTGGTTTCCAAACAAAATTTACGTTGAAACGTAGACCAACTCAAAACTTACATAAAATAAATATGCGTGTTGGTGTCATATGCTTAAAGTATAGACTACAATCGACCCGACTAGTTTCCGAACTAAATTTACGTTGAAACGTATAATAACTCAAATTTATACCGTCGAATGAAAACATATTATATTTGACCCGATTTATTTCCAAACAAAATTTATGTCAAAACGTAGTCCAAGTCAAAACGTACATAAAAATAGAATATTATATAACTGACCCGACTCGTTTCCAAACAAAAATTACGTTAAAGCGTAGTAGACGAACTCGAATTTATACCAACACATACATAAAAATAAAAACGTAAGAAATTAGTTTTAGGGTAAACTCGAAACATAAAAAAACTTACGGGGGTCAAAGTGACATTTAAAAATTAGAGGGTTATTTTTGACATTTTGTTTTAAGGTATTACAAATAACTAATATAAGGACCTGAGAGGACGTAGTTCTTCAGAAGGATTAGATAATTCTTTATTGATCATTTTCGATGATTGCGCAGCGAATTCCATCATCAACGAAGCAAATAGCAGGAGATCTGGCAAAATGAGAGGCCAAAACAATTCGAATACGAGAAACGAAAGTTAATAAGTGAATATTAAAAACGCATATTAATTATTAATAGCGAAAATCAATTTCCAAAAGCAAAAAATGGAAGCATACATGGTCCCAACCAGGCCATTCCGGTGGCGAACAATGAACCAAAAAGCTGACCGAAAGTCGCACCCGCACCAATAAATCCAAACAGTCTTGAACCTGACTGAACACAAGATGGAATTAAAGCACGCATGACCACCGTACCAAAGATATACTTGCAACACGGGATCATATTTACCTCGTTGTCCATGACATCAGCGACTCTTGCCCATGTTGACGATATAGTTATAAGATTTAGCAGAGCAACCTGAAGAAAAGGGAGAAATTACTTCTTAATTTGTGATCATCTATGTAGTTAATATCGCGATATATCGGTTACTTATCGGTCCCCTGGTGAGATATCGGTGCAAAATAATTGGTCAGAATATCGGTACCGACATTATCTGCAATATCGCCCGATATTTGACCCATATATCACCGATTTTCCCGACATCAGTACCTTTCTTCTTAATTCTAGCATTCATCTTTCTTCTTATTGTTGCTATTAGTGTTTTAACTCTTAGTTGTTAATTATTAGTGGTAAATGTTATGTTTTAAGTCTTAATGAGTTCCTAGTTGCTACAATTGTTAGTGTTTTGCAAGTTGCAAAAGGTTAATTTGTTAATGGTAGGAGAGTATACTGAATTGTTAGTGTTAAATTGCTATATAATATAAATTCTGCATGATATTAAAATTACCAATATCCCACCGTGATTACCAATATCTCAAATATCGGTCCTTGACCGGTATCCGATTTTTTACCGCGTTAACTAACAAGTTCAAAACCGAACAGCCTATACCCATAAGAAGAAGCATATTCTAACAGAAATGTAAAACCATCCATGTTTGTCCCAATCGGCAGGCTTTGTAGAAGCGGACGAAGTTTCAACCTTTAAGTCTTCTTTTATGGTGGATGACATGTTAAGGAAACCCTAAAAAGTTTACAAATGATTCGGGGAAAATGTAAGAAAAAAGTGTTTTAAGCAACAACTTAAAAAAATATTTTATCTTTACCTTAAAGTTTGGTAATGTGTTTTCAGGAGACGACGCCACCCATAATATAAAGAATAGCACAAGACTTGCGCTGAAAAACCTGTATATTAATACCAAAGCCTGGAATTCAACGGAAACTTATTACACTATGATGTACAGAGTCCGGATTCACAATGGCAATCAAAACATAAAATCATATGTGTTTAGATATTTGATGCTTATGGAAAGTGTGGCATGTAGAACAGATAAACAAAAAATGAACACAACAATTGTAGTCCAAAATGTGTGGTGTCAATGAAGTGTTATCTACTTAACAACTCAACTCGGGTATCTTTATTGAAGTATCGTAAAAAGATCAAGCATATTGGATTTTAATAATCCAAACTATGACCCATTGGCTGAAAATAATCTGTACTAGCAATATGAGCAATGGCACTCCTAACTTATATTTTTGTTGTTAATGGCCGTTCCACTTTAACAAAATAATTACTTCTGACCCTAACTTTCATTTATCTCGTTTACATTCTGATTTAGGCATAGTTGTTTATGGTGAATAGTGACAAATAACGATAGGGTATCTATATGCTATATAGCGAATACCGATAAATAATAGGCGCTATTTTATAAATAGCGATACACTAGAATTTTTTTTTTAATTTATATGTATATACCGATAAATAATAGGCGCTATTTTACATGTGTATTCAACAAAACCTAAAAATCCAGCTATTTCATACCTATACACTACGCTATTCGCTATAGCGACCGCTATCGAAAACTATGGATTGAGCCATTGAGGTAAAAATCAGTCAATCATAGATATCAATATAGTTGCTGGAAATTAAGCTAAAAATAACCGGTTAAATGCATTCTAATTAAAACTAACCAAAAAAAAAAAACAAAATGCAAAACAATCCATCTCTCCCAAATAGATAGTTGTTAATGGCGAATAGCGATAAGGTACCTATATGCTACATAGCGAATAGCGAAGAATAGCGGACACTATTTTATAAATAGCGATACACTAGAAATTTTGTTTAATTTTATATGTATATTACATCAAAATACCCTGGTAAATATGCTATTTTAGATGTATATTTAACAAAAACTAAAATCCAGCTACTTTATAACTATATTTAATTGCAAATGACTAAATAAATTGCCACTATTATCGCTATCTATCGCTACAACCCTAACAGCAAGCCTAGACGTAGTGCGCTATAGCGATCGCTACGCTCGCTATTGACAACTATGCTCCCACCCAATGATGCCTAATTAACCCTGATCAAATATCAAGTTAACAATAATCAACTAACCTCTTTACATAAACAAACCTACCCATAAAGCAAAATCAACTACTAATTTATCAATTCAACAAAATCTAAACATAAAAAAAAAAAATCAATTTTTCAGTGTACCTTAGGTTTAGGAAGATTGGGCAAAGAAAAGATAAGTGTAGAAAGAGGTGCAGCAATAAGGGTAAGCATCAAAGACCCTAAAAACAGTCCTGGAATATTCCCTATACCCAATGATATAGCCCCTTCATCTCTTAGGGGTAAAACCACAAAGTAAGCACTCAATACCTGCAAACAAGAGTCAAAAAAGATTAGATTGAAGGTGGAAATGAAGGTGTTGATTGAATTGGTGATGTGGGTGTAGGAGTTACGAAGAAGAAAGATGAAGTGGAGTAGAAAACGGTGTGGGTTTCATGAGGGTGGATGTTGAGGAAGAATGAAAGAAATGAATGAAGTGGGGATCTGTTGTTGTTCATGATCATGGAATGTTGAAGATGGTGATCGATAATGGAAGTTGTTGTTGATCATCCAGATTCAGATTCCAGATGTAGAAGACCGATGAAATTCTACACAGGGCATGTTTGGGATTCCTTGTAAAAACAACTTATTACTTATATTTCACTATTTAAGAAGTTAATAAGTCAGGATTTCCTGACTTATTGACTTCTACACTCACATCAAAAGAAATCCCAAACACTCAAAAAGTCCTTTTTCACTATTCAATAAGTTAATAAGTCAATAAGTTGAAAGAATAAGGAATCCCAAACACCCACATAGCACTAGTTTGATTCGCCGAACTTTTGACCAAATTAAACCGTAACCATTATGAGTGAGTATAATGTTTAACCGTTTAACCATTCAGACTCTATATAATATTTAGGGGCTGTTTGGCAACATCTGAATGGTTAAGTGCTGAACCAGTAAGAGGTCTAAACTATTAAGTGCTGAACCAGTAAGAGGTCTGAACCATTAAGCGCTTGTATAATGCTTAACCGTTCAGAGGCAAATGTCTGACCAATTCAGATTAGAGGTCTTAACCATTCAGACTCTGTATAAATCTTAACCATTCAGAGGCAAATGTCTGAACCATTCAGAAATCTGCTCGTGAAACAAACAGTCTGAACCATTAAGTGTTGAACCAATAAGAGGTCTGAACCATTAAGAGGTAAACAAACAGCCCCTTAATCATTCAAAAGCAAATGTCTGAACCATTCAGACATCTGCTTGCGAAACAAACAGTCTGAACTATTAAAAGCCACATTAACACTCTGTTCCCGAGTTAACTTAACGAGGGATAAGAAAAGAAAGTAAAAGTGAGAAAGGAAAGGACGAGAGAAAAAAAAAAGATGTCTTTCCCACCATTTCCTCCCAAATTGGGAGGAAAGAAAAACTAAAGAATTTAGCCTAGTTTTCCTTTCATTTTCTTTCTTTTCCTTCCTTAAATAAAACTCGGGAACACGACATCTTTTATTTTCCTTTCTTTTCCTTCCTTAAATGAAACTCTGGAATACAAAATATTTTTACTTTCTTTTTGTTTCTTTTCCTTTCCTTCCATTAGTAAACTCTGGAACACAGTGTAAGAGCTAAACAAACAGCCCCTAAGGCATGAAAAAAAAACAAATAATTAAAAATAAAAGTATTTGAGAAAACAATGTCTGTAATAACTGCTTTTATTTGATATATTATGATATGGGACATAATGCTAAATGTCTGGTAATTTTAGTTGTTATGGATTTCTCCTGGACAATCTGTTTCGCTTAGTGCCACGCCCCGATGATTCCGCCATCGGTTGGGGTGTGACAGATTGGTATCAGAGCCATAACTATAGGGAATTAGGCTAGACTTTACCTAGTCCGGGCCAATGTCTTAGAAACGACCTAGACTATAGTCTAATCACCAACAGACCGACTTGTGCATACCCGGTAGGGGTTCTGCACGAGCTTACTTGATATTCTCGCTCGGACTCGCTATACACTACACTCTGGCGCGAACATCGCATACTACCGTTCCGCGCAGGATCAGCCTTTCCTAAGGCTGGCAACACACAAATGAACGATCTGGTTGAGGCTAGGTGTGAAAACCGCAAACTCTCGATCAAATCGCTCGTTCAACACACATTTTTCACTAAAAACACGAGGATTTGCGTTGAATCAGGAGTGAAATCCATACTTCGACGCAATTCTCCCTATCTATCTCGTGATTCTATCACACAACCAGGAATGCAGTAGCTAAGTTAGGGGTGAAACCCGAATCTTGGTGACTCGTTCCGCTCTCGATTTTTGGTTTTACAAAACTCTCACCAAAGTCTCGACGGACTCCAACGACTAGATTCACACAAAATCCGAAAGGATGTATGTCATTCCCTGCACGTCGGTGAGAAAGAGAGCACAGTCCCTTAGGGCAAGTGTATACTCGAGGTCTTTGTGAATAGTCGAATCACTTTGGGTAGTCAAAGTCTAGCACACCCGAGGCATTCTATTCGATTTTATGTGTTTCGATTCTGGATTCGCAACCGCCGACTCTGTGAATTGTCGATTTTATGTGGATTTTTAGGTGTTTTATACGGCTTTAAATGTTATTTGTTAGCGTTTTGAGGTAAACAGTACTGTGACACTGATGGTTTTGATTCCATGTTTCTCGTTCCGCCTAAACACACACAACTCACACCACGCTAACAAATCGCTTATGTTACTCGCAATCGTTACTCGCTCCTCGCACTCGCAATACTCGATCGCCTTACGTCGCTGTGAAGGATAGGTGAATACGTGCGATATATGTAGGTGAATACGTGCAAAATATAGTGTAAAATATGCTTTTGGTGAGCTGTGTGGTTATGTGTATACGTGCCTATGTGCCTATATGTTTACGTGCCCTACTTGATTACGTGCTTATGTGTAAACGTATTACTGAGCTTTAGTAGTATTAAGTGTTGCGAGATGAGACTCGAACAATAGTGTTTGAATCCTATGGCGATGTCTGTTGCAGACAATGTCGTCATTCGGTACACACCACTCTCGCACTGCTAGACGTAACCATGAGGACAAACGCATCGCTGCTCTAGTCGCAAAGCAGATGGCTAAGGTCATTCCGCAAATTGTCAGCGAGCTTAATGAGAACGCTAGCAAGTCCTCTGAGGAATCAAGGACTGATGCTCAGAAAGTTGCCTTTAGTTTCAAGCAGTTTAAATCCTGCGGCCCTAAAGAATTCACCGGAGAAGACGGGCCTACTGCCATGTTTCAATGGTTCGATTCAATTGAAGTCACTCTGCGCCAAAGCGGCTGTCCTGATAATCTCCGCACTGTTAACGCTACTGGCGTTTTCCAGGTGGACTGACGAAAGAAACAAGCGTGGAAATGATGCAGCCTATGGACTTACGTGGGATGAGTTGAAGGACATCATGATGAAGGAGTTCTGCCCTCCTCACGAGCTCCAGAAACGGGAGGACGAGTTTTGGCACATCAAACAACAGGGTGGCGACAACGCTGGTTTAACTGCTCGCTTTAAGCAGCTGAGTATCATTTGTCTGGGCCAAGTCTCTACTCCCGATATCACCATCAAGAAATACATCTGTGCTTTACCGGATTGTGTCGCAGACTTTGTGCAAGACGCGAAGACTACAACTATCAAAGAGACTTACCTACTCGCTGCCGAGATCAATGACAAGCGATTTAGGGCTGGTTATTTTGATAAAACCACCAAGAGTCTTCACCAAGTTACCACTGCTCCCACCGCTGAAACCACCGCACCGCAAACCTCCAAGGCTACTCGTCGCAAGAGAAAGAACAGCAACTCTAGCAACAAGAACTGTGCTGTTACCGCCGCTCCACTCCAAGCTGTACCTGCCCAAGCGCAACCTCAGAACCGCCAAGTAGCGGCGCCAGTGACCAATGCACCGCCAGCCAAGCGTGCATATACTGGTCCACACCCGCTCTGCCCTACCTGTACCTATCATCACCCGGTTGGAATCGCGTGCCGATTTTGTGTTCACTGCAACCTGTACGGCCACTTCACTGCCAACTGCCGTACTGGCCCCCGACAAGCTCAAGCTCAAGGTCAAGTTCAAGCTACTGCTCTACCCGCTTAGTCGATTTAAGCAACTTAGTCTAAAACTGGTTCTTTTCTTTTCATACTTCGTAATTCCACATCTAAAATATCTGCTTATATTCCACCACAACTATTTTTGTGGTGGATTTTAGCATAACTAACCCATTTTCCCAAATTTACCCTTCGGTTAGTCATTTTACGCAACTGACCCATTTTTAGGCACTTGATGCATGAATGTTTATGCCTATAACTTGTATTCATGTTTAATGATTTCCTAATCATAATGCAAGTTCCTAAACAACCCATATGGGTCGTCCGCCCCATTTACCCTTCAAGGGCGTCTTGGTCAACTTTAGTCTCTCATTTTACGACGAAGGACTTTCCCTAATTATTTGACCAAACCCGCATGTTTAACTAAAATTTATTTATGCGTACCTGGCTCGGGTCAAAGTATTGACCCGTTTAATACCTTGCCTTAATGATTTGCTAATTCATAGCAATGAAATTTCCATAAGCCGATTTACCCTGTGACCATTGTACTCGACAAATACTTGTTAGTCGTTATTTGTTAAATGGTGTTGAAATCACCATTTAACCCATTTTGGCTTTCTCACTATATGATTATATCTTAAAAATTCATTTCTTTTGCGTTTGACCCAACATGGCTTATGCCATATGGTGTCGTTCGAACTTCGACTTTTATCCAACTATATGTGACCAAATCATCATTTTACCCTTATTGTTCGATTAGGCTTATCTTCCTAAGTAGCCATTCCAAAAACTCTTTTGTATATATCATTTCATGACTATTTACCATTTCAACTCCCTTATTACCACTAACATGGTTTTCATCATTTTATTCGTTCCGACGCATATCATTTCGCGTCGGGACTCATATTTCGGATACAATCCGTTATTATGTTTATATCCTCTAATATATATACTATGAATGGGTGTAAGTTTTACTTACCTTTCATCCAAGCAAATCTTCCTCGTGTCTTTATCCCGTTTGATCATCTCCTCCATGCTTCACCTAGCTCGTCAAGAGTCAAACTATCATATTACCCATAAGATGGTTAGTTTAGTCATTTCATATTATGGCTACCATTTCCTATGGGGTTTCTTGCATATAATTTACTTAACTAAATCATAGGTCAGTTTTACTTTCTTAATAGTCAAACTACCCATATGTATTATATGCTTTAATCATTCTTTTTCTCATTTTCACAACTTCGTTGACAAGCTTATTTGTAGGTATTTTAAATACTTGCAATAAGCAAAATAACATGCTTAATATTCATGAAACCATTGTTTTATAAACAAGGCAAAGTATAAACAAAATACAACTTTCCTTGGATTAAGTTTATCAATAAAATGTGCAGTAACTTTACAATGCAGCTGTTGAATAGACTCTTTTGACCACTTTACGGTCTTATTTAGCCCTTCGTTATCAAAGATGAAATGTAGAATACTAAATTCTTTCCAGCCCAAAAAGAATCAGCTCAATCCAAGCTTCCTAGAATTAATTATGATTTTTGCAAGATCAGCTCAGAAGTCAAAATGCTTCCAATCAGCTTGCTGTCAAAACAGTTCAGCCGACTTTGGACACTGTTTTGACCCGTTTAACATCAGAATTTAACAAACATGTTCAAACATAAAACGTAGTATGTTTCAATAGCTTTTTGAGCATATAAGGCTCAACCTCACAGGTCGTTCCAGTGATTTTATATGATTTTTTTAAAACTGCAGCCCAATAATTTTTAATCCCAATCAGCTTTGTTATATCTTCTTGTTCAAGCAATTCATCAAGCACCTTGTGTGCAACACGCAACATCAAATTTCTCCAGCCCATTTAAGTGTTCTAAATCCTTAAATTATAGCATAATTAACAAGTACTAACATCAAACTTCAAATTTAATCATGTATTCACTCAAACTTATAAATTGTTCAAGTATTGTGTTCCAACTATCAAATATGATGATTCTAAGCACATGCATATCATCATTTTTACTATTTTGTCAAAAACTCACTTAGCTCATACTTGATTAATTGACTAATCACTAGTTTATGATACAATTCTACAAGTTTGCATCTAGGGTTTGTTCCTAGACATAGATTCAACCCAATATCATTCATATATACAACATTCATCACAGAATCTTCATTTTGGGTGTTCATCATAAATTCAAAATATCACCAAACATTAAAATTCAACATACTTCATGATTCCCGTGATTAGGTGATCGTTTATGTATATTCGTATCTGAATTTGGCCCTCGATTGATCCTCCAATTGAAGGTATTATTGAGCTAGGGTTCATCACCCCTTTTCTCCTGCTCTGGTCGATCGAACACACACACACCTATGTGTGTTTTTAGTTTTTTTTAATAAATGTTTTAATTAAAACACTTTCTAATTACCCACCTTTATCCCCTCTTGTTTTGGTTTGTTACTAAGTAGGCTATAATTGCTTACTTATCACTTAATCACATATTACCAACTAGGTTAATTATTCCTAGTTAACTTAATGGCTTCGGGACCCGTTTTATTTTAAGTCCCGTTAACTCAGGCCTTTTATATGCCTTGTTTTTCCTCAAGGTGTTTATCCTTGTTTTAATTAATATCAAGTTTATCCATTTAAATTCCTAATATTTACAGGGTTAAATTTTACCACTAACGGTATTTTACCCGTCATTACTATTAACGTGGTTTGATTACCAAACATTTTTTTGGGGTGTTACAAGTCTACCCCCTTAAAGAGGTTTCGTCCCCGAAACCTTATTTACGTAGCTCATTTATTTAGACTAAACGAACTTAGTTTCGTTTTCAAGGCATTCATTCATTCTTTTCGATCTAACGTTTTCATTTATATTAACGCGTTTGTCTTTCATGTGTAAGGCCTTGCGGGCCGTTACTTTCAGCTTATATCCTTTATCTTTATTGACCGAGTTGTCATTTGACCACTTAGTTTCATCAGTCTGTTAACAGGTTTATCCCGTGTAAGGACCTGCAAAAATGTCCAAAAACGACCCGTAAGTGAAAACCCGGACCCCTGAAACCCGAATGTGCATGAAAAATCAAGAAAACAAGAAATCCGGACTTCACGCGGGCCGCGTAAAAGATAAGCTCAGGGTTACGCGGGCCGCGTCAACTTAAAAATTCTCCGGATAAGCGTTCAAGCCACGTGTCGCACACGTGGCAACCCTACTCGTGACACACCAGCCCTACACGTAGACTAGGGGTCCTCGCGGGCCGCGTAAAACCCATGTTAAGGTTTACGCGGGCCGCGTAAAACTCAAAATGTTGTTATAAGTAGCCGGTGCATGGGACTTGCTTCTGTGCTCGAAAGTTTCAATAAAAAATGAAAGAAACTGCTCAAAATCACAATTTCGCTTAGGGAAACGCTGCTACGATACAGGGTATTAACTCGATCACTACTACGATACAATGTCCGATCGATTGAAACCGATCCGATGGATGTTTAAGTGCTGCCCGTATTTGGGCTATACTTTGTCATTCGTCGTGAGTGTTTTGATTTCGTGAGTGTATCGTAAATGTTGTATTACGTTACTGACCTAGTTTCGTGTGCATTGTTATCTAAACTAGGTTACAAGGCTAAATCAGTAGGCTAAACTCTACCCGTCTAAACTTGCAATGTGAGTCATTCTCTTTTTATCAACAATGTTTTACAATACTCAAATTATTTTCAAAAGTTATAATTACAGGGATTAAGTCTTGGTTATCTTGAATCACTGGCAAGTGGGGTATTGTGCACATTACTAATTTCTCACGGTTAGGTTCACCAACCTAACAGTGAAAATAATCACTACTTGGGTGAAAGGACCCAATAGTGGTATGACCATCGTCACCAGGGTGTGACACGGCGCCAGATAAAAATAAGATAGTAGCCATTGTAATCGCTCTTGTGCTGTAATTTATAACTAGGAGTCGTTTTATCAAAACTGAGTGACTCGCCAGTATTTCCCCGCTGATAAAATATTTTTAAAACATGTTTCAGGTGACTTACTGTGAATCAAGGAAACGTGCTACGGAGCACTAACAAGCTTGAAGTGGTGGCTCAGTAAAATAAATAAACATGTTTTGTAAAACAAGGAATTTCCTTGCGAAATTACCTTTACTGTAAATTATGGGGTTTGTCCCAATTTGTGAAATAAAATAATTGGGCATTTTCAAGTTTTAAAAGATCATGTTAAACTTCCGCTGTCAACTCAAATAACAAATACCACGGGTTTTCTGTCCCGCGGCTCCTGGACCGGGTAACACTGGGACGGGGGCCGTGACAGAAAAATGTGGTATCAGAGACACTGATTTAAGCCAATTAAGTATTTAGAAATACTTAATTTCTCAAATTGCCACTCTGTGATTCTGTGAAAATTTAACTTGCAATTTTGTGTTTTCTCTATATCTGCTAAACAGCATGAATGAGTTGTCTGAAGCTCTTCAGAATCTCAATCTCCATTCTGCTGGTATGGAAGTTTCCAGAGACTTTTCCGATTATCTGGCCGACACTGAAGAACCCATGGAATTCCAGGCTCAAGCCCAGGAGAAACCCAAGACGAAAAAGAGAAGAAGAATCATAGGTTGGAGACGCGCACGGAGGAAGAAGCCAGCCGCGCAGAGGGCTAAAAAGACTGAGAACCCAAATGATAAGGGCAAAGGAAAAGAGATCGGAGAAACTTCAGGGCAAGCCCAGGTAATGCCACCGTGGGAGGAGCTTGATCGCAAACTGGCAAATTGTGACCTCATTGGACCTGCCAATGAAGACTTCTTCAATTACCCCGCTGAATCACAACTTCCAGTTAATTTGGAACCTGCTATTCCAGATCCTATTGTCAACCACCAACTTCTACCCGGAGAGCTGGTGGAATGGTGGACAAGTGATTGGCAATTTCAGAATCTCTTGAATAACCCTAACACCTTTTTCCCCCAGTTTGACCCTGAGCCAGCACCAAACCCGCCAATGAGCACCGAGAACTTGGCTGAACTCCGCCACTATGGCAAGGAGCTGGTGGATGCAGGAAATAGAATCCGGGAAGTGGGGGAGAGGATATCATGGAAATACGACGAGAGGGAACGTTGTTTCTGAAGTGCCAGCTGACAGGGATCATATGTGGTTGTGTGGTTATGTGTTTAATAATAATAAAATAATAATAAATATTAATAAAAATATAATCATGTAAAATACTTATGTTGGTGCACACATCTGTCGTCTTCGTCTTATATCGAGTCTCGGGTTCGTTGCGGATCTGAACAAGAGTGATGTCATCATTATTGATGATGACATCATAATATGACATCATCATTGCATCACCTCACAAGAAGACAAAATAGTATTTGAAAGATTCGATTGAAACAAAATGTTATATTTGTTTATTGTTGGGTTTCGCTTGAAGACAAAATAGAATTCATGTGGTTTCGCTTGAAAGTCAATGAGGGGGTTTCGCTTGGGAATGATCACGTGTAGTTTCAAGCGAAACCTAGGAATCTATAAATAGGGGAGTGTTCTATTCATTTGTAACAGATTTCTCAGAGTAATACCGAGGTGCTGCCGGTATTTCTTTTGATTGTATACGTTGTTAAATCAATATATAAGAGGATTATAGTGTGAATCAAGCTGTTTTCACATCCGTTTCTCTGTTTCCGCCTCTGAAACGGATTTGAGCTCTTCTGAACGACTCATTCGGGTCGCAATTCGATCCTACAACTTAAAATAAAACTTTTGTAATATAATGGGTGTGTACGGATGCCTACTAATATATATAAAAATATCAACGTCGCAAAGTCGACAATTTTGGCTATACGTGTTAACATGATTATGTGTGGTTGTTTTATTGTGACTAATTATTATTTATTTTATTTTGTGTCAATAATTTATACATTTATATATTGAAAATTTATCAGATGGAACCCGCCGTCAATGAACCAGTTAACGAAGTTAATCAATCCGAACAAAACCATGAAGACCAATTTCTTAATAGACAGGATATAGAAAATATCGTCGCCCAAGGAATAGCCAATGCTATTCCAGCAATCCTTGCTGCTGCCCGAAATCCAGTTGAACCTCAACCAACTACTCCCAGCAAAACCTACTCACGGCGACAATTTCAGTAATAGTGTAAATGGAGGCGGCAACAATAATAATAATAATGATGTGATGCAAGCCCCATTTCTTAAGAAAATGAAAGCTGCAACGCCTGGTTGCATTTACAAGGAATTTCTTGCCTGTAAACCAATCGAATTTGCAGGCAATGAAGGGGCAACTGCTGCACTGCGTTGGTTAGAGAAAACCGAAGCAGTAATTAAAATAAGTAAATGTGCCGAGGAAGACAAGGTCATGTACGCTTCTCATCTTTTTAAAGAAGGGGCGCTAGAATGGTGGAACACAATACTACAAGCCAAAGGAAGTGATGTGGCTTACGCCATGAATTGGGAAGAATTTAAGAGTCTGGTGGAAAGAAAATTTTGTCCTGAATATGAAAAGGAACAAATGACAAATAAGTTCCTAAACCACCGGATGGTGGATGTTGACTGTCGAGGGTATACTTTGACATTCTTCGAGTATGCTAGAGTTGTACCTACCCTAGCTTCGCCAGAACCGGTACTTATTTCTCGCTATATTTGGGGGTTGGTTAGCGAAATTCGTGATATCGTCAAAGTTGCGAGACCCCGCACTATTGACGATGCGGTGGAATTAGCCAATACCTTGATCGATGGACTGGTACGCACAAGAGAAGAAAACCGGAAGAAAGAAGTGGCTCAAAAGATTACCCAAGGATTTCGTATGGGTAATAGTAGCAACTTCAAGAAAAAGGGAACAGGGCAATCTTCCCCTGCTCCATTTTGCAGTACCTGTAAAAGGAAGTATTTTGGAAGATGCAAAGGGTATTGCTATTTCTGCAAAATTCCGGGGCATCAAGAAGAAGACTGCAGAAGGAAGAAATCCACAATTTGCTTCAACTGTGGAGAAGTTGGACATTTTAGACCAGACTGCCCCAAATTGATCAAACCAGCTGACAACAAAGCCAAACCTGCAGAAGGAACTACCAAAAAGAACGCAAGAGCCTTCCAACTGACTACCCAGGAAGCATAGCTAATCCCTGATGTGATAGCTGGTACGTTCCTAGTTCACGACGTTTATGCGAAAGTATTATTTGACTCTGGTGCAAACCAAAGTTTTATAAATACTTCATTTTGCCAAGCTCTTAACCTACCCTTAACCAACATCAGACAAATTTTTACGGTAGAAACAGCAGATAGGAATTCTGTTAACATAGATAAGGTTTTACAAAAAGAAAAGATAGAACTTTTAGGCCATAAATTCTCTGCAAACCTATTACCTATGAATTTAGCTGGATTCGATGTCGTATTAGGAATGGATTGGTTAGTAGCCAACCATGCTCGAATTCTCTGTGATAAGAATTCCATAGAAATACATACACCCACAGGAGAAGTAGTGGTGATTACAGGAGATAAGCCACGTAAGCCACTGAAATTCATTTCAGTAATGAAACTGGCCAGTTATTCAAGAAAACAAGGAATAGTGTATATGATTTCGGTAATCATTAACACTAAAGGTAAGAAAATGAAGGAAATTCCAGTAGTATCAGAATACCCAGATGTATTTCCAGAAGAACTACCTGGATTACCACCCGATAGGGAAGTAGAATTTAGAATTCATCTAATTCCTGGAACTACACCGATAGCCAAGGCACCTTATCAGTTAGCACCCACCAAAATGCTAGAATTGAAAAAGCAGTTAGATGAATTGTTAAGTAAAGGATTTATACAACCTAGTTCATCCCCTTGGGGAGCGCCCGTGTTGTTTGTGAAAAAGAAAGATGGTTCGATGCGAATGTGTATCGATTACAGGGAATTGAACAAAGTTACGATTAAGAATCGATACCCATTACCTAGGATTGATGATCTTTTCGATCAACTTCAAGGAGCTAGATACTTTTCTAAGATAGATTTACGCTCCGGATATCATCAGTTGAAGGTACAAGAAGAAGACATACCTAAAACTGCTTTCAGAACTAGGTATGGTCATTACGAGTTTACAGTCATGCCCTTTGGGTTAACAAATGCTCCTGCAGCATTCATGGACATGATGAATAGGATTTGTAAACCGTATTTGGATAAATTTGTAATTGTCTTTATCGACGATATACTCATTTATTCCAAAAGTCAGGACGAGCATTGTGAGCACCTACATGCACTCTTAACTTTGTTAAGAAAAGAGAAACTTTACGCCAAATTCTCGAAGTGTGAATTTTGGCTACAAGAGGTACAATTTTTAGGACACATGGAGAATCACGAAGGTATTCACGTAGATCCCTCCAAAATAGAAGCGATCACCAAATGGAAGGTCCCGCAATCAGCTATGGAAGTTAGAAGTTTTCTAGGGTTAGCCGGATACTATAGACGATTTATTAAGGATTTTTCCAAAATAGCTGTGTCATTAACCAAGCTCACCTGTAAAGCAGTGAAGTTTGAATGGGGATCTAGACAAGAAGAGGCTTTTAAGATTTTAAAGCAAAGATTAACAAACGCCCCAATTCTTGCCTTACCCGAAGGGACAAAAGATTTTGAAGTTTATTGTGATGCTTCTAAGCTAGGATTAGGATGTGTGTTAATGCAACGCAAGAAGGTAATTGCGTACGCCTCAAGGCGCTTAAGATTTGGAGACACTATCTGTATGGCAGTAAGTTTACAGTCTACACAGATCATAAGAGTTTAAGATACATATTTGGGCAAAAGGAATTAAACATGAGGCAAAGAAGGTGGATGGAAATTCTAAGTGACTACGACTGTGATATTCAATATCACGAAGGAAAAGCAAACGTAGTTGCAGATGCCTTAAGTCGTAAGTATCATGAAAAACAAAGACGAGTTCGTGCTCTTAGGTTAAATCTACAGTTAGATTTAATAGAACAACTGAAAAACGTTCAAGAAACAGCAATCAAGGATGATGCTGAAGGAATGAAGGGAAGAATAAAAGAATTAGAACAAGGAAATGATGGAATTTGGAGATTCCACAAGAAAAGAATTTGGGTACCTAAGCAAGGAGACTTAAGAAATAAATTTTTTGAAGAAGCCCATAAATCTAGGTATACCATGCATCCTGGTAATAATAAGATGTACCAAGATTTAAGAAATAACTTCTGGTGGATAGGAATGAAAAAGGATATAGCTACATATGTATCTAAGTGTCTAACTTGTTCACAAGTTAAGGCAGAACACCAGAAACCTTCAGGGTTACTCCAACAGTTAGAAATGCCTGTATGGAAGTGGGAACTAATAACCATGGACTTTGTTACTAAGTTGCCCAAAACCAGAAAAGGTAACGACGCAATTTGGGTAATTGAAGATCGATTAACTAAATCAGCTCATTTCCTACCCATGAAAGAAACCTTTAGCATGGAAAGATTAGCAAAGTTATTTATAGACGAGGTAGTATCCTTACATGGAGTCCCACTCTCCATTGTATCGGATAGGGATAGTCGTTTCACTTCACATTTCTGGACCAGTTTCCAAGAAGCAATGGGGACCCGACTAAATTTAAGTACTGCATACCATCCCCAAACAGATGGACAAAGTGAAAGGACGATCCAAACCCTGGAAGACATGCTCAGGGCATGTGTGATAGATTTTGGAGGAAACTGGGATGACCATTTACCTTTAATTGAATTCTCCTATAACAATAGTTATCATTCAAGCATCGAAGCTGCTCCGTTCGAAGCACTATACGGACGTAAGTGTAGAACTCCAGTTTGTTGGGCAGAAATAGGAGAAAGTCAATTATCAGGTCCTGAGATCGTGGAAGAAACCACCGACAAGATCACTCAAATCAAGGAAAGACTAAAAACGGCTCGAGATCGCCATAATAGTTATGCAGACAATCGACGCAAGCCACTAGAATTTCAAGTTGGAGACAGGGTACTTTTGAAAGTTTCTTTCGGTTCGGTAAGAAAGGAAAGCTAAGTCCAAGGTACATAGGACCATTCCCAGTAATCCAGCGAATAGGACCGGTCGCCTATCGTTTACAACTATCAGAAGAGCTAGCAGGAGTGCATGATGTATTTCATGTATCTAACCTCAAGAAATGTTTATCTGACGAATCCCTGGTATTCCTCTTCAAGACATAGAGGTGAATGAAAAGTTGAAATTCATGGAGAAACCACTTCAAATAGAAGACAGAAAGATTAAGTTTCTCAAACACAAAAGATTGGTACTGGTCAAAGTCAAGTGGGATTCAAAAAGAGGACCCGAATACACCTGGGAGCTGGAATCGGAGATGAAGCGAAAATATCCTCACTTATTTCAGTAAATCTTGAGGACGAGATTTTTAAATAAGGTGGCGAGGATGTAAGGACCTGCAAAAATGTCCAAAAACGACCCGTAAGTGAAAACCCGGACCCCTGAAACCCTAATGTGCATGAAAAATCAAGAAAACAAGATTTTCGGACTTCACGCGGGTCGCGTAAAAGATAAGCTCAGGGTTACGCGGGCCGCGTCAACTTAAAAAGTCTCCGGATAAGCGTTCAAGCCACGTGTTGCACACGTGGCAACCCTACTCGTGACACACCAGCCCTACACGTAGACTAGGGGTCCTCGCGGGCCGCGTAAAACCCATGTTAAGGTCTACGCGGGCCGCGTAAAACTCAAAATGTTGCTATAAGTAGCCGGTGCATGGGACTTGCTTCTGTGCTCGAAAGTTTCAATCAAAAACGAAAGAAACTGCTCAAAAACACAATTTCGCTTAGGGAAACGCTGCTACGATACAGGGTATTAACTCGATCACTGCTACGATACAATGTCCGATCGATTGAAACCGATCCGATGGATGTTTAAGTGATGCCCGTATTTGGGCTATACTTTGTCATTCGTCGTGAGGGTTTTGATTTCGTGAGCGTATCATAAATGTTATATTAAGTTACTGACCTAGTTTCGTGTGCATTGTTATCTAAACTAGGTTACAAGGCTAAATCAGTAGGCTAAACTCTGCCCGTCTAAGCTTGCAATGTGAGTCATTCTCTTTTTATCAACAATGTTTTACAATACTCAAATTATTTTCAAAAGTTATAATTACAGGGATTAAGTCTTGGTTATCTTGAATCACTGGCAAGTGGGGTATTGTGCACATTACTAATTTCTCATGGTTAGGTTCACCAACCTAACAGTGATAATCATCACTACTTGGGTGAAAGGACCCAATAGTGGTATGACCATCATCACTAGGGTGTGACACGGCGCCAGATAAAAATAAGATAGTAGCCATTGTAATCGCTCTTATGCTGTAATTTATAACTAGGAGTCGTTTTATCAAAACTGAGTGACTCGCCAGTATTTCCCCGCTGATAAAATATTTTTAAAACATGTTTTAGGTGACTTACTGTGAATCAAGGAAACGTGCTACGGAGCACTAACAAGCTTGAAGTGGTGGCTCAGTAAAATAAATAAACATGTTTTGTAAAACAATGGATTTCCTTGCGAAATTACCTTTACTGTAAATTATGGGGTTTGTCCCAATTTGTGAAATAAAATAATTGGGCATTTTCAAGTTTTAAAAGATTCTATTAAACTTCCGCTGTCAACTCAAATAACAAATACCACGGGTTTTCTGTCCCGCAGCTCCTGGACCGGGTAACACCGAGATGGGGGCCGTGACATCCCGCGCTTGTCTTATATTAACAAGCGCTTTGTATTTGTCATGACATTTTCTTAACTTTGAATAGTTTTACCGGCTAGACTAATTAGTCGCCGTCACTTCATACCCCGTCATCTGGGTATACTATTTTGCCATCTACGGCCATATGTGTGTTTAAGATTTTCTAAATCCCCTCATACTACTTATGTTTGTTAAAACGTTGCTTTTGACTAAAAACTAAATTTTTAGTTTACGTTTTCTCTGTCTTACGTCTTTTTCTCATGTCTAGGAATTTCCGTCTAAGTTTTATTCCTGACCGTTATTATTTTACATGGAGAATTGTAACCAGTTTTCCACGCTTTACCCAAGTGACCCGTAGGTTCCTTTACTTAGCCTTGTAGGTTTTTCTTTAGATTTTCACCTTTTTAAGGTGAGACCCCCAACGGTTTGTTTCATTTTATTTGTACCCAAGGGTCTTTTTGGTCCCGTAGACCTTAACACTACTTATTATCTCGAAGGTTATGATGCTCCCGTAGATTATCTTTTGCTCGTGTCGTCCTAAAATATACTTTCGGTGTCAACGCACCCCTTTTAAGTTTAGAAATAATTCATTTTCATTCCTTGAGTTCTATGAATCTTGACCGTAGTCTAAGGCTACATTTGTTTTCTTTCTAGACTATTCTTCTGACTTTATGACTTTTTACGTCATTTACACGTCGGTTCGTTCTACGCTTACCGTCACCCGGTTCATACCTATGTTTCTTTACAACCCATAGCCCGGGTTCTTTTATCTTAATGTTTTTAGCTTTCCGGTTTCACCGGTTGGCGTTTTCCTTACTATATCAAGCGTTATTCCTTAATTAACTCGTTTGACTCATTTTGGGTGAAATTTAATCACTTATGAGTGTCGAACTTCGTTCTTTATTCGACCCGTCCAACTTTGAAATAGCTGAACGTAATTATCAAAATTTATGTTTGCAAAAAAAATCTTGTCATCTTTTAGTCATAACTCTTATTCCGAGTCTTTTGACTTTCAATCCGCGTTCCCGTATCTTGGTTTACGCATTCACTCAAAATCCTACCCATCCATCGGGTATCCTTACCGAAGTCATCATCAAGTAACCATTCTTATATGGTTTTTAGACATCATTTTAATTTATTTGGTCGTCTTAGCGAAATCCATCGTTTTTATTCAGTCAAGTCCTTTATTCTTTATTTAATTCATTTGACTTGTCTGTGTGAATTTCATCACTTGTGACAGTCAAACTTTTATCTCTATGCCTTAGCATTCCTATTAGTCAGTCTGTATTTTCATTTACTTTGATCCTTGTCCCTTCTCTAGGGCTCATTACTCAAACGTAATACGCTTCCGTCATCCGACTTGCATTTACGTTTATTATCAAACATCTTGCCTATTTGATTCATTTGGGTACCTTTTTTTAGTTCGTCCCATTCACCCCGTCCTTACTACATTGGACGTAAATGCGCCAACTACAAGAAGTTCATGGTATCATATGTCACTACTTACTTGGCCAGAGTAAGCGATTAACACATGACACACATGACCTTTTTATAGTTTTCACATCACGCCCTATGTAAGTAACGCCTCTATTTATTTCATATCCCTGATTTCATTTAGCAAAACTTTATTTAATTGATAAACAACAATCATTAGTTTTACTAGTTTTACATTCAAACATATAAAATGTTTTTCCTTTCTATCGAACTATTATATAATCACATTCGTTAATGTGATCACTACTTTTCTCAATAGCATTATATTGAGAGTTTTCCACTTGGATAATTACCCCCCGTCCAAGTTTCCATATGAACTAATCCTATTATTTCTTTGTTATTCATCATCGTGAATAACACATGTTTCTATTAAACTTCTCTTGGAAACATCATCCTGAATAGATATCCTATTCAGGTTTTTCAGGCTTTATCAGATATATGCAACCGTCATTCCCTACGTGTTTGTTGCATATTACTACTTTTTGTTGGTGCATGCGTCTGTCGACTTCGTCTTGTATCGAGTCTTGTACTAAGAATGTTAGATCAGGGCACGTTATACGAGAAAATTAGAGGGTTTTGAGGTAATTTAGTTTGAACCATATAATTCCGCTTGAAAGTGACATTGCAACTTTCAAACGAAATTAACTTTGTTAATTCCGTTTGAAATGGCACATGACACATTCAAACAGAATCACCTATCCTATAAATAGGTGTTCAAGCGAAATCATTTATAACGGTTCCGGTCAGAGCAAGGAAGTGCTGCCGAAGTGTCATCTTGCTGTAAAACGTCATTATATCAATAAAATCGACAGTTAAAGTAATATTCTAGCTGAATTGGCCTCGATACGTTTGTTTCCGCCTTTCTTATTGAGTAAAACTCTTCTGATCGACTCGTTCGGGTCTGAAAACGATCCTACAAGTGGTATCAGAGCTCAGGAGGAAGAGTTCATACCAATTCAGCTGCAAATTCTGTTTTTCTACACCTTCTTTCAAAATTAAACAAGTTTTCATGGTTAAAATCGGCTAATCTTTTCACAATGTGTGTGTAACTGTGTTTTAACAAACCCTTGAAAGTTTCAGAATTAAAATCGGCTTAAATCTTGATCAATTAGACAAAATTTGGACCGAAAGGATGACATCATCCTGATTTCGTTTGAACAAACTTGGTGATTTCGTTTGAGATTGCACATTGTCCCTAATTCCGCTTGAAATTACTGGCTAATTTCATTTGAAAACGGTATCTCGCTTGAATTGTTGGGTGATTTCGTTTGAAGGAAGTAATTTTGTATGAGTATCTCGTTTGAAAGTGGTAATCCAGTTTCAAATTGTTATTTCGTTTGAACACTCATACAGAATCAGCAATTCCGTTTAAAAAGTTGTTATTTCAAACGATATTAGGTATTTCGTTTGAGGGAGTATTCTGTGTGAAGTGGATTTCTGAATTCAATCAGATTCATATTAATTCGGTCCGATAAGATTAAATAAGTGTTCGGCCCAATAGATTTCAAAAAGTGATTGTCAGTAACCATGTGCTTTACCGGTCCAATCATATGATGTTTCAGTTGTCGGCTTAGTGGTTTTTGTTGGACAAATCAATTGTTAACAGATCCATTTATATGTGGCCCAATCAAATTGTTGTCAGTTCATGTGTATAATCTGTTAAAGTCAAAGTTTATCAGCCCAATCGGATTTTAAGTGTATCAGCTCATAAAATGAACTTCATTGTTTGCGGTCCATTGGAAGCCCATATTTCATGGCCCATTTGATCTAGTGTATCCATTTAGTGGTTATACCCGGAATACATTGAACGAGTCCGCAAATCTTCGACACGATTCCTAGATTGATTCAACCGTCACTCACATTCACATTTTCAATTCGTTTAAACTAATCGTTTTTTTGTTTGATTGTGTATAGGTGTTTCACTAGGTGAACCAGTTCGTTTGAAAGCTTGTGTGAGATATCCTTCGATACCGAATCATGGAAGATGAATTTTACAACGCATTCGCTACCCCGGTTACCCCGATTACTCTTGCACAAAACACGATGTTGGAAAATGAAACGGGGACTATGCAAAAACCACCTAAGCTCATGAACATCGAGGAGTATAAGGGTTGGGAAGGACGTTTTGAGAACTGGGTACAAGCTAACTACTTAGATGCTTGGGAATGTGTCGAGACGAAATACGTTAGACCGATGAATGATGACGAAAAGATTATTGCTATTAAAGATCTGAGTGCTGAAAATAGAAAGAAATACAAAGATGAAAAAATGATGCTAAGTCTACTACAACAAGCTGTGAAAGAAGATATCTTGGTTTTATTGCAACACAATGGAACTTCTTATTCAATCTGGAAAGCTTTAAGATCGAAGTTTGTTGGAAGCCAAGAGATGGTTAAAAACAAGAAATCACTTCTGAAGAAAGAGTTTGATCTGTTTTGTGGATTGAAAAATGAAAGCACAAAGCAAATTATCGAAAGATACTGCAATTTGTTAGCGAACATGAAGAGATTGAGCATCGACAAAGATAATGAAGAGTTGATTGAAAAATTAGCTGATGCTTTGCCATATGAGACTTGGGGCACATATCTCATGATGTTGAGGAACAAGAAAGGTTTTAACAGTCTGACATTGAGCAAGTTCATTGAAAAGATTGAGGCTCAAGAGTTGGAACAGAGAAAGATTTCAAGAATGAAAGATTTCGATGGTGAACAAGACATTGGTCTCTATTACAAAGGTGGTGTCAGTGATAAATCCACCAACATGTCACCAAAGGTTGAAACAGCTTTTAATGCAAAAAGTTCATCTGGTAGTTCATCCAAAGGATCAAACAGCAACACAAGTTTTTCATCATATCCGTCATTTGATCCAAACATTTCAGTAACAAAGAATGGCAAGAAGTTACAATGCAACATTGTACTGAATCTGGAGAATGATGAGGATTATTTAGCAGAAGTTGCTAAGAGTCACATGTCTTTGTTGGGAACAGTGTTGGAATCATATGGTAGTTTTGTTGCAGGTCAGATCGGGAATCCTATGTTGACAAAAGAGGATTACGATCAAATTGACGCTGAGGAAATGGAATTGATGGATATTAAATGGTGTTTGGCAAGTGTATTAAGACGGGCTGAGAAATTTAAGCAGATCACAGGAAGAGATGATTTACGTGAAGCTAATGTTTCTACTTTAGGTTTTGATAAATCTAAAGTCACTTGTTTTCGTTGCAGGAAAAAAGGACACTTCAAGAGGGAGTGCAAAAACCGCGAAGCAAGTGGAGCTCAAAATCCATTCAACAACAACAATGATTACTATCGGAAGGCCATTTATCATCAAGTTGCACAACAACAACAAGAACCACAAGTGGCACATGGTAGGAAAGTGATTGAAGAATCTTCAAAGAGAGCTTGTATGGTGAATCAGGATGACAAAGAGCCAACAAAAGGTTTCAGCTGGGACAAATATATTTCAGCTGATAACAAAGCATGCCTGATAAACCAAGATGATGAAAAATTACCAGAAGGGTTTAACTGGGAAGGTTTCAGTTGGGATGATTATGATCCTAACAAAACTTCAAGTCACAAAGCCTTTGTTGCTCGAGTTGAAGAAGATAGTGATGATGATAGAGAGTATTATGCAAAACGAATGGCAGATTATTTTAAAATGATGGCAGAAAGTGATAGTGAAGATGAAAAAGCTAAAAAGAAAAAGAAAAAGGTCAAAACACCGGTTAGCAGTGATGATGAAGCTGTTCCAGTGATAAAGAAAAAAGTGAAAGATATTCCAAAGTTCAAAGTTGATGAAGAAGCTGATGCAAGAAAAATTCCAGTGATTTGTGAAAACTGTGAGATTATAAAGAAGAAAAACAGTGAATTGATGAATAACATGAATAGGTTGAAAGAATCTTATGATGTTCTGAACAAGGCCATGAATCAATACAATCAATCAAGTGAAGAACAAGCAACAGCCATGAAGACACTTCAAGGAGCTTTCATGATAAAGCAAAAAGTTGTGAACAACTACATTGAGAAGTGTGCTGTGCTAGAACAAAAACTTGAAACCCAAAGAATTGAAACTGAAAGAGTAAATCGTTTGTTGAAAAGTTACTCATGTACTTCTTATGTCATTGACAGGATTTATCCAACTGTTGAAGGCATGAAGGCATTTGAGGATGATGGAGTAACTGAAGAACAAAAGGTTTCTGAAGAAAAGACTCCTGAAAATAAGAAACAAAAGAAGAAGGATAATAAAGAAAAGACATCTGGTAAGAAACAAGGTGTCAGTTACAACAAGTGTCCACCCCCGCTTGAAAATTGATATTCTTCGAGAAATCCAAATTCAGAAAGAGTCGAAAAGGCAACAAATTTACAGTGGGAGTCGGAGTCTTCAGTTAATTTGCCAGAAAATATTGATGTGACGTTTACATCATCTGACACTGATCATGAGTCCGAGTTAATAAAGAAAGTGATCGATCAGGTGTTGGATAAAGATGAATCCGAGGAGTCAAAGTCGGAGTCTATGTCAGAGTCAAAGTCTGAGTCCAGCATTCCGAGTCAAACCGTCAAACAGAGCAAAAGGGTTTACAATAAAGAATTCCTGTTATCAAAATCTAATTTGAATGACGAAACATTCAAAGTTGCTTATACATTGAATGATTCTGACAAATTATATTTTGATGAGGAATTTCCAATAAGAGGTGTCAAACCTGACATGATCAAAAAGGTTTTCAAACTTACAGAAATTAACATTTCTGAAATAAAAGATGTAAATCTTAATGATAAACCTAAAAAGTACACCTCAAGAGTTCAACAAAGAGAAAACAAGAAAAAGGGTTACAGTTCTGGTTCTGGTTGTTGAAAGAAACCAAATCATAACGGTAATTTCAAAAAGAAAGGACTTGGATTTATTACACCAGAAAATCATAAAAATGAAAAATATGTTCGAGATTTTAAATCAAAAATGATATTTGTTTCAGGTACATCTAATGAAGAGGAGAAAGAAAATTTGTTCAGAAAGCAGTCGAACAAAGAATTTCTTGTGAAGAAGCAAGAAGAGATGAAGTTTACTGATCAAATGAAAGAAACGAGAACCTGTTTCCAATGCAACACTGTTGGTCATATTGCCAAGAATTGTTCCAAGGCAATAAAATCAAAACAGGGAGTTTCTCCTAAACTGAAAGATAAAGAAGTTGTGTTTGAATCACCAATTGATAGAACTAAACTTTTCAAAAATTCAACTTTTGAGATTGGTGAATGTTCAAACAGATTTTACAAGAAAAGAGCAAAACTTGACAACCAGAAATGGGTTGTTAAAAAGTCTGATGATAGTTCTAGCAATGATTCTGATTCGTCAAAATCAGATGAGCTATCTTCTGGCAATGAATCTGATTCCACAAAGTCAGAGGAGCCACAAATTGAGCTTAAAAGTGAAAACTCAGTACCGACTGTGGATGATGTGAATTTTCCACCACTTCGGGCTGAAAATTTTAAAAAGAAAATTGGTAAAGTTGAGATTTCAAATCAATTCTTCTCAGAAAATTAAGAATTTGATATTGAAAAGGCCTTTAACCCCACAGTTCATAACATTTTTGGAAAAATGGTTGACAGGAAGGTCAAAGGAGTTAAGGAGTTTTACGAGAAGAAAACAAAGAAGCAAGGTAAAGTATCATCCCTGGTTTGTAACTGGGATGGTTCATATTTTGAACAGTAAAATTCTGGACTTGCCGGAGCTCCCAAGTTGGTAATCGCGGAGCAGGAATCGACATCATTCTTATATTGTTTGTTGAAAAATTGAAAATTGGTCACTAGTATGACTTGCCGGAACTCCCAGGTTGGTAAGTGAGGAGTAGGTATCAGCATCTTGAGAATTCAATCTACAATGTGGTATTGGTCCCCATGTGGTTGAAAAAGAGTTTGTGATTTTATAAGTAGGTTAATCAAGGTTATTAGGTTGAACTTGATTGAACTATTCTTACAAGTGGTATTAAATTTTCAAGATTAATCAGGGACATTAACTTGTACTTGATTTATCTTTCTTACAAGTGGTATTTTGAAAAACAATATGATGAACCCCTAACCTACAAATGGTAAAATCAATCAACAAAACCTGTTTTCCGGAAAAATCATTTGATTAAAACAAACTTAAGTGTTTTGAAATCAATGGGAAAATAGTTTGTTGTGAGGGGGAGTTCTGATTGTTTATGCCAAGTGAATGGCGAATTGAAGCGATTTGATATCGGTTGTCAACTTATTTGTACAGTTTGTTTTCAAATTTTCTTTAAATGTGTTTGTATTTTAGGGGGAGTAAGAATTTCAGAAAATCCAAAAACATTTGAAAATTTGAAAAAGACAAAAACATGATAAAAATAAAATGAGTTTTGGTGTCAAAGAAGAGGAAATGATAGTACATCAGTAGACAGTTACAGTATGCTAAAGAAATGTAATGATTAAATAGCGTTAAACGGTCTCACTGATGATATGCCGATAGGTTTTTATACATTTAGTAAGCTTTTTCGGGATATAAACTTAAATTCAAACTTGCTTATTTTGTGGGTAACACTGCTTGAATATATAGGTAACCCCTGAAATTTCGTTTGAAGGATCCCTCTTTCTGAGATACTAGGTCTTTATGCTCAATGATATCTGGGGTATTATCCCGGGACTTCTGATAATGCGGAAGCAATGGCCTAGTCCCTGGAGAATACTTTACTGCTTGCTTGAAACATAGCGCCGCCCTCAGCAATAATGATGAAACAATAAAATTGATAATCATTGCTGTTGTAAAAAAGATCCTCTAAAGGGGACCCACCGAAAAGTCGAGCCGTCATCTCTCTGCTGAACGGAAGTTCTAAACATCGAGCCGTCACCTCTTACACAAACTCACAAAAATATTGTTTGTAAATATTTCTCTAATGCATTTCATTCTATGTTTAAAAAATCCAAAAAGATTTTCAGTGTGTTTTAGCATAAATTTTGAAAAATACAAAAAAGATTTTCGACAACTGATGTTGGAGAGCTGATTTTCAAAATTCCAAGTGCTAAACATGAAGACAATTAGGTTTGGGAGAGTGCTTGTTTTGAAAAGAAAAACGTTATTCTTGCAAGTGGTTCATCAAAAGTTTAAAATTGTAAAATCATTGTTTGAATATTTTATCCATAAGTGATTCATCAGAGTATGAGATTGATTTTACAAGTGATCATCAGAAAATTTATTGTTGGGTAAAGTTTTTGTGCAGGATAGAGCCAGGAATCGATTCTGAACCTGTAGAAAGTGTGAGTCAGGTTACGATTCTGGAACTGCTGATGTTAATGAACTTAAGGAATCAAGAGATCTGATCAAGAGAAGATAGAGCCAGATTGAGATTCTGGGATTGAAGATTATTTGTTCGAGAAAAGTCTGTTGGTGATGAAAAGAGAAGAGAGAAGATTTGAGGATACTTACAGCGTCAGATACTACAAAAGAGAAGCCCGAAGGCTGATAAAGACTGAAGATACGAAGACTCGACACTTTAAGACTCGTCAACATTCGAGGGGGAGTTTGTTGGTGCATGCGTCTGTCGACTTCGTCTTGTATCGAGTCTTGTACTAAGAATGTTAGATCAGGGCACGTTATACGAGAAAATTAGAGGGTTTTGAGATAATTTAGTTTGAACCATGTAATTCCGCTTGAAAGTGACATTGCCACTTTGAAAGGAAATTAACTTTGTTAATTCCGTTTGAAATGGCACATGACACATTCAAACGGAATCACCTATCCTATAAATAGGTGTTCAAGCGAAATCATTTGTAACGGTTCCGGTCAGAGCAACGAAGTGCTGCCGAAGTGTCATCTTGCTGTAAAACGTCATTATATCAATAAAATCGACAGTTAAAGTAATATTCTAGCTGAATTGACCTCGATACGTTTGTTTCCGCCTTTCTTATTGAGTAAAACTCTTCTGATCGACTCGTTCGGGTCTGAAAACGATCCTACATGTCACACCCCAACCGATGGCGGAATCATCGGGGCGCAGCACTAGGCGAATCAGATTGCTCAAGAGAATCCACAACAACTATGTTGCGATAATATTTAATACATTCGTTATCCCATACTAACAAATAATATAATCACATAAGTTATCACAGATTTCTTGTGCTCTCGAACAATACAAATCCGACAACCTAGATTTTAGTTGAGTTTCTAGACTTCCTAGCTTGATTTGAAATAGCCTGCGATCTAACCTGCAACATACGTTAAAATATTTGTCAATACAAAAGTATTGGCGAGTATACAGGTTTGATATGTATAGCGTAATAGATTAAAAAGTGTAGCGAAATTCCATATGCATAAACGTAACACACGACATATACACTCACAAAGCTGATACTACCAACTAAGTCCTCGATGCTCGAATATGCGATGGCAAACTAGACCCCGTCGGGCGCAATAGTACTATACTAGTCATGGTGGGACGTCGCGAGTATAAGCCCTAGCACATATGCAACTAGCATCACGTATATCTATGCATAACAGTTATTCGCAAGTGATAATTCGATTGATTGCATAATTCGTTTGATAGTTTGATTCGTTAGATACGCATGTTACACCCAAAATGCGATTAAAAGGGGTTCAAGTATACTCACAGTGCGTGTTTAGCGAGAATATAACTTGATTGGATTGGTTGCGAGTACGTCTGCGTTAATCATCGAATGATATAGTAAACGATGCACGGTTAAGCGGAAATAGTATCAAAATGACAGTTATCCAGTCGGATGGTGCTCATCCGGTCGGATGACCCCATCCGGTCGGATGACTATTGGTTCGGATGACTGAAGTTGGATCGGATGACACTTGGTCGGATAAGCTGGTCCAGTCGGATGACATGTGATCCGGTCGGATGACATGTGATCCGGTCGGATGACATGTGATCCGGTCGGATGACATGCTATCCGATCGGATGACATGTGATCCGGTCGGATGACATGTGGCCCGTTCGGATGACATGTTATCCAGTCGGATGACACGTCTGTTTTATCGTTCTGATCACTGTTTTTGAGTGTTTTTCGGAAGAAAAACCTGAGGTTTTACTGGGACAGTGTGATTTCGTATTAACACTTGAAATTCCATCAGTTCCGACCCGTTCTAATGGCCGGGAATCACCCCGTTCTAGCAGATCTGGCCGTTCTTGACGGTTTCTCATGGTTAACTCGAAATCGCTCAGTTCCTTGGTTAAATACATAGATTTAGGTGAGATTTGTTATCAAAACATGTGGAAATCACCCAGATCTGAGTCGTTTATGGTGGGATGAGGTCACAACTTGAAGTTCATATGAACTCTTGGTGACATCACCTTAAAACACCTCAAATCAGTAGATTTCATGGTTAGAAATTGAGTTTTGAAAGACAGAATGATGTAGAATTGAGTGTAGATCATAGAAGTACAAGGTTTTAGGTTGAAATCTTACCGGAATCGAGAGAAAAGGGTCCTAGAGCGTGCCTGGTCGAGTGGGAGCTGTCACATCACTTGAACAGTGATGTGTCATGCTATTTATAGGCAACAGAGAGGCTGAAGGGGTTTCTGGGTCGGATGGCCATCCGTTCGGATGGCTATCCGTTCGGATGAGGCTGTCCATCCGGATGGCCACTTCGGCGCAGGAAACTTCTCCGTTTTTCGAGCGTTGCGATAGTTTTTGAGGTACGCGCTTTCTGTAGTTAATTTATATCATAATTATATATATATATATATATATATATATATATATATATATATCATTAGGGGTCGTATTTACGTATCCATATTTCAAAGTTTCGATATAACAAACGGTTTTCGATTCAAGTATGCGATTATTAGCGACGTTTCACGACCATCAAGGAGGGTAGTATAGGTCCTTTCTTGATGTCATCGTGAACGTTATTGTGTGTTGTGCCACAATGACTGACGGGGTACCATTCACTCGTATTGTCATCATCGTCACGATGACTGGAGCAATAGCACTCACCCGAGAGTCTTTGTTAGCGTTAATTGTCTGCGTTTCGACACATCACGGCCACCGAGGAGGGTAGAATATGTCCTCACTCAATGCCATCGTGAGTGTTAGTGTTTGTGATACGATGTAGTGATAATGTATTGCGAAAATATGCGATTATCCTTCGAATAGCGATGTAAGCGAAATAGTTACATTATGATCTGAATCTCTGGTGCTAGGCGTAACGAGTATATCGAGTAGTAACAACGCACGAAAGTGCGGGTTGTTACACTACACTTTTGCGATTAAATTTAAAAGCGTGCACCTTGTAATGCTTGCCCTAACGGGCTTTCCATGTCATTAGCCTTGTTCGCGATCATCACGCCATTTAGGTCCTTGATGAGCATACTCTACTTGTCGTACTTCGGACCGTTCCTCTGTCATGTCCGTCACTTGTTACACTCTCGCCATCTTCAGATGCGAGTATCCTTCAACTAAACATTTACAAAAGTTAGTAATTTCGACATTAATAAACGCCCGTTCTGTAATACAAGGCTTTTTACTATACGTGCCAACGCACGTGATTTCGTTAACTATACCAATCATTTTCATCGGAGTAACCTGTATTACACGATAACCCTATGTGTTGTTCACAACACTTTAATCATACTAAACCATTAACATACATGTACTTACCGGATTTGCGATCAAGCCTCGAACCGAACTCACTTTAGTCTTTAACCATGAGCTCTGATTACCAACTTGTAACACTCGTCTCGAATTAACACGATTTTTAATAATAAATACGCATTTTATATATATAAAATACAACCCTTCAAAAATTTTGTCAAGTTAATGTTCATACAAGTTTTAAGTATTCACAATATAGTAACAAGTGTTTACTACTTTCATTTTAAATTAAACAAAAGAAAGACATCACGGAAGCTTCATTTGATATGTGTTCGGTTCCCTTCTTTGCTTGATCGACATCTGGACGGTACCTACATTCACCTAATATCAAAACCAACTTAAAAGTTAGTTTTGACAGCATAGAAACATATATAATCAAGTTCCAATATCATATAAAGGAAAACAAAAAAAAAAATTCAGAACTTGGTCTCTCGCGCCACGTGAGAGACTTCTTTAACTCTTTCATGGGCTGCGACCAGCCCCGCGTGTTCGGTTCGAGGCTTGATCTAAAAATCCACTCTCTGGACCTGCAGTACCCCTTCACGTGCCGCGGGGGAGATGATTTTCCAGCAGGTCCACTCTCTGGACCTGCATATTCGCCCAGCTCAATTTTCAACAAAAATTTAAACTTCAAATGGCCATAACTTTTTATCTACAAATCCGTTTCGCGTGATTCTTTTTCCTACGCGTTCGTCATTTAATTCTCCATCATATGGAGTTATAACCTGACATCCGTATTTATAAAATGTAGGACTTCAAGCCTTCGGCTTGAAATTGGTTTACTATGACTTTTGACCCGTTTAGGTTTAAAACCACCAACTTATTTTTAACTAATCAAAATACTTGCTCCAATGTATTTAACACAAAATCCTTAGCTCAGGTTTGTAATTTTTATGAATTATGCGACTAGTACGCAAGCTATGTGCATAAATACATTTTGACCCGTTTAGTCGATTTAAGCAACTTAGTCTAAAGCTGGCTCTTTTCTTTTCATACTTCGTAATTCCACATCTAAAATATCTGCTTATATTCCACCACAACTATTTTTGTGGTGGATTTTAGCATAACTAACCCATTTTCCCAAATTTACCATTCGGTTAGTCATTTTACGCAACTGACCCATTTTTAGGCACTTGATGCATGAATGTTTATGCCTATAACTTGTATTCATGTTTAATGATTCCCTAATCATAATGCAAGTTCCTAAACAACCCATATGGGTCGGTTGCCCCATTTACCCTTCAAGGGCGTCTTGGTCAACTTTAGTCCCTCGTTTTACGACGAAGGACTTTCGCTAATTATTTGACCAAACCCGCATGTTTAACTAAAACTTATTTATGCGTACCTGGCTCGGGTCAAAGTATTGACCTGTTTAATACCTTGCCTTAATGATTTGCTAATTCATAGCAATGAAATTTCCATAAGCCGATTTACCCTGTGAGCATTGTACTCGACAAATACTTGTTAGTCGTTATTTGACAAATGGTGTTGAAATCACCATTTGACCCATTTCGGCTTTCTCACCATATGATTATATCTTAAAAATTCATTTCTTTTGCGTTTGACCCAACATGGCTTATGCCATATGGTGTCGTTTGAACTTCGACTTTTATCCAACTATATGTGACCAAATCACCATTTTACCCTTATTGTTCGATTAGGCTTATCTTCCTAAGTAGCCATTCCAAAAACTCTTTTATATATGTCATTTCCTGACTATTTACCATTTCAACTCCCTTATTACCATTAACATGATTTTCATCATTTTATTCGTTCCGACGCATATCATTTCGCGTCGGGACTCATATTTAGGATACAATCCGTTATTATGTTTATATCCTCTAATATATATATATATATATAAATGGGTGTAAGTTTTACTTACATTTCATCCAAGCAAGTCTTCCTCGTGTCTTTATCCCATTTGATCATCTCCTCCAAGCTTCACCTAGCTCGTCAAGAGTCAAACTATCATATTACCCATAAGATGGTTAGTTTAGTCATTTCATATTATGGCTACCATTTCCTATGGGGTTTCTTGCATATAATTTACTTAACTAAATCATAGGTCAGTTTTACTTTCTTAATAGTCAAACTACCCATATGTATTATATGCTTTAATCATTCTTTTTCTCATTTTCATAACTTCGTTGACAAGCTTATTTGTAGGTATATTAAATACTTGCAATAAGCAAAATAACATGCTTAATATTCATGAAACCATTGTTTTATAAACAAGGCAAAGTATAAACAAAATACAACTTTCGTTGGATTAAGTTTATCAATAAAATGTGCAGCAACTTTACAATGTAGATGCTGAATCGACTCTTTTGACCACTTTACGGTCTTATTTAGCCCTTCATGATCAAAGATGAAATGTAGCATACTAAAATATCTTTCCAGCCCAAAAAGAATCAGCTCAATCCGAGCTTCCTAGAATTAATTATGATTTTTGCAAGATCAGCTCAGAAGTCAAAATGCTTCCAATTAGCTTGCTGTCAAAACAGTTCAGCCGACTTTGGACACTGTTTTGACCCGTTTAACATCAGAATTTAACAAACATGTTCAAATATAAAACGTAGTATGTTTCAATAGCTTTTTGAGCATATAAGGCTCAACCTCACAGGTCGTTCCAGTGATTTTATATGATTTTTTTTAAACTGCAGCCCAATAATTTTTAATCCCAATCAGCTTTGTTATATCTTCTTGTTCAAGCATTTCATCAAGCACCTTGTGTGCAACACGCAACATCAAATTTCTCCAGCCCATTTAAGTGTTCTAAATCATTAAATTCTAGCATAATTAACAAGTACTAACATCAAACTTCAAATCTAATCATGCATTCACTCAAACTTATAAACTGTTCAAGTATTTTATTCCAACTATCAAATATGATGATTCTAAGCACATGCATATCATCATTTTACTATTTAGTCAAAAAACCCACTTAGCTCATACTTGATTAATTGACTAATCACTAGTTTATGATACAATTCTACAAGTTTGCATCTAAGGTTTGTTCCTAGACATAGATTCAACCCAATATCACTCATATATACAACATTCATCACAAAATCTTTGATTTTGGGTGTTCATCATAAATTCAAAATATCACCAAACATTAAAATTCAACATACCTCATGATTCCCATGATTAGGTGATCGTTTATGTATATTCGTATCTGAATTTGGCCCTCGATTAATCCTCCAATTGAAGGTATTATTGAGCTAGGGTTCATCACCCTTTTTCTCCTGCTCTGGTCGATCGAACACACACACACCTATGTGTGTGTTTTAGTTTTTTTTATAAATGTTTTAATTAAAACACTTTCTAATTACCCACCTTTAGCCCCTCTTGTTTTAGTTTGTTACTAAGTAGGCTGTAATTCCTTACTTATCACTTAATCACATATTACCAACTAGGTTAATTATTCCTAGTTAACTTAATGGCTTCAGGACCCGTTTTATTTTAAGTCATGTTAACTCGGGCCTTTTATATGCCTTGTTTTTCCTCAAGGTGTTTATCCTTGTTTTAATTAATATCAAGTTTATTCATTTAAATTCCTAAGATTTACAGGGTTAAATTTTACCACTAACGGTATTTTACCCGTCATTACTATTAACGTGGTTTGATTACCAAACCCGTTTTTGGGGTGTTACACTGTACCGCTTATTTCTCTCACGCATAATGACAAACCTTTTGTTTGGGCAACTGAACAGGAGCAAACCTTTCAAACTCTAAAGCATATGCTCTGCAATGCACCCGTTCTCGCTTTACCCGACGGAAACGACGATTTCGTAGTCTACTGCGATGCCTCTAACCTCGGTCTCGGTTGTGTTCTCATGCAACGAGACAAGGTTATCGCATACGCCTCTCGTCAGCTCAAGATCCACGAGAAGAATTATACCACCCACGATCTCGAGCTTGGTGCAGTTGTTTTTGCGTTGAAGATTTGGCGACACTACCTTTATGGTTCCAAGTGTATGGTCTTCACCGACCATAAGAGCCTACAACACATCTTTAACCAAAAGGAGCGGAATATGCACCAACGCCGATGGGTTGAACTCCTCAACGATTACGACTGTGAGATTCGTTACCATTCTGGCAAAGCAAACATCGTAGCCGATGCTCTAAGCCGACGAAGCTATTTGAATAGCGTTCGTAATACCCAAGCTCAGCACAATCTTGAAGCTCTTATACGTGATGCTCAACATGCTTGTTTCACCGAACCCACTCTGAAGAAAGAAATGAACATCAATAAAGGCGAACAACTAGTGAACAAATCGAATGGTATATTCCATTATCTCGACCGAATTTGGATTCCCAAACGAACTAACTTACGACAGATCCTGCTAGACGAAGCCCACAAGTCCCGATATTCTATTCATCCCGGTGCAGACAAGATGTACCAGGACCTTCGCTACAAGTACTGGTGGCTGGGCATGAAGAAGGATATCGCTATCTATGTTTCAAAGTGCCTGACTTGTTCGAAAGTCAAGGCCGAGCATCAACGCCCGTCTGGCTTACTCGTGCAACCCGAGATCCCTATGTGGAAATGGGAGAGTATAGCAATGGACTTCATAACGAAACTTCCCCGCACGCCATCAGGTCATGACAGCATCTGGGTTGTCGTTGATCGTCTTACTAAATCTGATCATTTTCTGCCGATATGAGAAGACTTTAAGGTAGAACGATTAGCACGAATCTACACCGATGAAATTATATGTCGACACGGGACGCCTCGAGATATCATCTCTGACCGCGATGGTCAGTTTACCTCGCGTCTTTGGGAGACGTTTCAATCTGCTCTCGGTACTACACTTAATCTAAGTACCGCTTTCCATCCCCAAACCGACGGTCAGAATGAAAGAACGATTCGTACCCTTGAAGACATGCTTCGCTAGTGTGTCATAGATTTCGGTGGTAATTGGGACGCGCACTTACCTTTAGTCGAATTCTCGTACAATAACAGTTATCACTCTAGCATCAAATGGCACCATTTGCGGCATTATACGGAAGGAAATGTCGATCGCCTATTGTATGGCACGAGATCGAAGACACGCAAATTACCGGTCCCGAGCTGTTGCAAGAAACGACTGACAAAATCCTCCAGATCCGAGACAACCTGTTGAAAGCTTGGAGTCGTCAGAAAAGTTACGCCGATAGACGCCGCAAGCCCCATGAATTTGACGTTGGCGATTACGTACTCCTAAAGGTTTCACCTTGGAAGGGTGTGATCAGATTCATCAAGAAAGGAAAGCTCGCGCCTCGATATGTTGGACCCTTTAAGATTCCGTAAAGGATTGGTAAAGTGGCCTACAGACTCGAACTACCGGAGGAACTTAGTAACGTCCACCCGACTTTCCACATCTCGAACCTCAGAAAGTGTCTAGCCGAGCAGGATTTACAAGTGCCTCTTGAGGATCTACAAGTGGACAAAACACTACACTTCGTGGAAAAGCCTATCGAGATCATGGGCCGAGAGACCAAGGTACTCCGACGCTCACGCATTCCCATTGTGAAGGTTCGCTGGGAAGGCAAACGCGGCGCTGAGTTCACCTGGGAACTCGAAAGTGACATGAAGGCTAAGTATCCACAGTTATTCGTTACGCCTGCATCTTAAATTTCGGGACGAAATTTCCTAAAGTAGGGGAGGCTGTAACAACCCGCGTTTTTGAAGTCAAAGTACAAGTCAAAGTCAAAGGAAGAAAGGATTGCTAATGGCGATCTGTCACTCCTTGCTTAATTATTGACTGTACTTCTCGACTTGTAATCGATACTTTAATTTAAAATACTTTAGTTGTATTATGTGGAGTACATGTTAATAAATCGAAGTTTATCGCTAATCGACTTATCGCTATCACATCGCAACTCGAATTACAGGTTATGGATATTGTTTTACGTGTGTGTGTGGTATTACGTGTTACTTGTGCATGTTCATATGTTTTATGGTGATTAATCGCAAACACAATCGCAACTCTATCACAACGCAATCTCATCGCAAAACGCAAAATGGGTATGATTAGGTTTATGACTGTTAGTTAGGATATTTGGGTAATTAATGTGAAATACTATCGCATCGCTTACTCGCAACGCTCAACTCACGAAACAAAACAAAACATCGAAACGCAACTCGCCGGAGACGTTCGACCAAATGACCATTCGATCGAATGGTCATCCGTCTGCATGACCATATGGTCATCCGTCTGGATGACCATCCGATCGGATGGCCATCTGATCGTACTGTCCTCCAATCCGTCACACTACACCACCTCTTCTCCTCTCTTGCCTATAAATACCACCTGTCACATCACTGTTCATGATGTGACAGCTCTCTCGTTCGACCAGCACGTTCCAGCCCTCATTTCTCTCGATTTCTCGCGATTCTTGTAAATTTTCAACCCAAATCTCGTACTTTATTGATCTATACACACTTCCTCATCTTTTTCACCATCAAATCTTCACTTATAACCATGAAATCGGCTGATTTGAGGTGTTCTAGGATGATGTCATCATGGGGTTCTTATGAACTTCAAGACTTGACCTCATTCCACCAAGAATAGCTCAAATCTAAGAGATTTCAACATGATTAAACACAAATCTTCACCTAAATCTAAATATAATCCAAGTGTTTCAAACTTTTCTTCCAAAATCTCAACTTTTCACATAAAACCGATAGAATCTGAGCTCGTTCAGGCCTTCCACTCTTTCCCATGTGAAGTGCCAAGAACAGATTTCTATCGGAGGAGACGACTGATTCACGGGTTGAACATGAACGACCGCCGAGAACAGTAGCTGATCAGACGGGGTGATTTCGATCCGATCGGGTAACTTGGACTTGAAGGAGTTCCCGTTGTTTAACACATGGTCATACCATCTCGATCAAACCGCAAACTTCCAAACTTAACAAATTTCAAAACTAGCAAGTCACCAAACGGACTGCCGTCCGATCGGATTGCCATCCGATCGAACGACAATCCGATCGGATGACTCATGGTCTCAACACTTGAACTTTTTACAAACTTTCAAATATCAGTTCCAGCGAATGGCCATCCGATCGGACGACCATCCGATCGAATGATCATCCTGCTGTGAACTTGTTCTTCATAAAATGTCTCGCTGGACGGATCGCCATCCGACCGAACGACCGTTCGACCGGACGACCTGAAGGGTAGAGATACTTCTCTGTTTTTAAAATGCTACAACGAAAACTTCAAAGCTATCATACACAATGTAACACCTCGTAAATTCATGCCCAATAAAATAAAGACACGTGTCATATAAGGCAATCGTGTTACAAAAATCCAGATCAAGTTGAAAGATGTGCGGTAGGATTAAAAGCGTCAACATGTTATTAAAATACCTCTGAGTGACCTTTTTGATAAAAGATCCAAGCCTTGAAATAATTTATAAACATCTAAGAACTACTTCAAATCTGGATATCTAATTAAAAGATGAATTATATTGCTAAGGAATTTATCTTGTAAATAAAAATGCCACAAAGTCCATTTAAAAGAATTCTCGATACATCCAAGAACTTTATCATGCATGGAATCACATGCAAAGGCATGCAAGTCTGATACATGGGCCCCTCTACAAGGAAAATGACACAAGATTCGAACTTGAAAAGTTTGCATTGTCAAAACATGAGAAAGGGACAAATTTTCGAAACCTGACAATCGGATACGGACCGTATCCGCTTAGGCTTACGGTCCGCAAGAGGTGTATCTGGGCACATCAGAGGAGAGTCAGTTATGAACCGCAAAGCCAAGATCTTACGGTCCGTAAGTGACTCTTACGGTCCGCAAGGCTTAAGGCTTACGGTCCGTAAGACCGTCGCTGGCAGCAGAAAATGGACAGCTGTCTATTCAGCCTGTTGCACCGCCTTACATAAGTGGTTTTCGAAATCAGGGACTTGGAAACTGGTTTTTGGCATCATAGGGACACCTGGAATCATCTTGCAACATTTATAGACTTAGTTGGGGTCATCTTGTGGCATTTAGTTCACTATATAAAGAGACCTCTTATTGCAACATTCCTTTGTTCATTTGCAACTCACTTCAAGTTGGTTTCTGGAGCTCCTCTGATCAGCAACAAGCTTTCCTAGGATCCCTAATCATACTTAGGACTCTTGTAAGTGTCCTTAACCATCTTTAATTCAGTTTAGCTTAATTAATTAGCTTAAAGTCAAACCGTCGTAATTAAGGTTTGACTTCGAGATTAATCTATAATTGTTCAGTCAAATCTCGAATTAAAAATACCTATAAGTAGGTAATTATGTGGGTAATAAACCCTCAAAAGGGTACTCTCTGATTCCCACTCTAACTATGTCAATTGTCGAGTCAAAGTTAATCTCAAAAAGTCAACAGAAAGCTTATTTTCAAATTAATACATAATTAGCAATGTAGAAGCTATGCAACCTGTTTTGTCATTAATATAACTTGGTAATTAATGTAAGAACATGTCTAAACATGTTCAACTCGACAATTTTCAGTTTAGGCTCGGTTCGGAACCGAAAGTCGCATAATTTGACTTCTGGTTTGACTTTCAGTTCTGACCCGTTTGAGCATAGTTTAGAAATGCCTTAGAGCCTCATTAGGACCAGGTTTCATATAAGTATAACCCTCTGTGATTATACAACTTGGTTCATTAGTTATCCGATTCATATGCATATTTCCGTTAAATGCCTAAACGTTGACTATTATGCCCATATGACGTTAAAACATGATTTTTGAAGAGGTAAAAGAATAGAAACCTTAGTTACTGAATTATAAACTTGTACCTAAAATTTGACATTAGTTTAAGGTCTAGATTAAGAGTTATGCTCATTAGCGTGATTAGAAAGCTTTTTAGTAATGAAACTGTGTAATTAGCGTATATCCTATCTAAACCCGATTTTTGATACCAAAATTTTTACTCACTGATATAAAATAATATTTTGGGATTTTTGGAGATTTTTTTTTTATTTTTAGGCTGAGCATAACTTAGAGTTCTAAGCTTGATTCGGTAATTGCCGGTTTTGCCCTTTTGGGCTATAAAATGAGTTTTACAAATCCGTTTGACCCCAAACCTTTTGCTACTGATTCTAAATGATTAATAGAGTATTTTAAGCTTTCTGGAATAATAAAAACATCAGATTTCTTATAAAAACCGGGAATGGCTTAAAATCGCCTTTTTAAGCATTTTAACACATAGTAAGTATACAAACTATTTTAAACATATAAGGTTTGATAACTACTAATATTTTAAGTATATTTTTATACTTTAGCAGTAAGCAAAAGTTTAAAACTCAGATTCCCAGATTTGACCTTTAAACCTTAAGTGAAATTACCAAAATGCCCTTTCGGTGCATAGTATGGTTAGAAATGATAACTTTCACATATAGGTTATACCCTACCGATATAACTTAGTAAACTAAGTATTTTTACTGTTTACTTCAGACCTGAAACTCAGAATTATATTTAAACTCTTTTATAACCTTTTAAAATGACCAAAATGCCCTTATGGGGCATAATTTGAGTTTAAATTCATATGGGGCATGATAGAAGATATCTTACTGATGTCACAACATATTTAAGGCATATTAACTTAGGAAACCTGTATATGACTCATTTGGTTACCCGTTACGCACTTTTCGCGTTCAGATCGGCTTATGTAACTAGTTTGCATAATTTAGCCAAAACGGGTCAAACCATATCGTTTTCATCTCAAAATCCAGAATGTGTTTAAGTTACCCATATTAAACAAGCATACAAGCTTGTCGGATCAAAACCACATTCTAAAACCGGTCTTCGCTTTACCATGCGTTTGAACCGTGTATTCCTTTTGAAAACTAACCGGTCTAAGTCTAAGCTTAATTAAAGACCCGTTAGGATTCTAATAGGTTATTAAAACCTTTGTTCCAGATTAGGAGCCCAGTAAAAGCTACGTGCACTTGCTGTATTTGATTTATACTTTGCTCAGGTAAATACTCTTAACTTATTTTCCCTATACGGGCTTGGGATACGGTACTATAAAAGTACCGCTTGGTCGGGTGTGTAGTCATTTAAATCGGATTGTGATTAATGTATTTACATGACCCGTTTGATATGTATTATTTGGTGTATGGCCTTTGGGGGTTAAATGACCATGTCCCGGATATCCTTGGCATCATTCAAAGAAATGGCCACGACCTAAGCACGGGGTGTAGGCGTACACCTGACAGATGCATTATGTAAAAACTGGTAATCCACTTAAAGGAAATAATCCTTGTGGGCATTATACCTGTGGCGTGTCAGTTAATCTAGACCGGCCCTACAAACCGACCCTGACGGACGACAAATAAGTAAAACTGTATACAAGATTATTTTTAAATAATTGTCCCAAGTTATAAAACATATTTTTGCCTAAGCGCATTTAAATCAATTTTCAAACTCTTTTCAAAATGAGCCAGTTAATTTGTATTTACCAGTGTAAACTGACGTATTTTCAAAAAGGCTAAGTGCAGGTACTATACGTAATAGGCTGGCTACTCTAGGCATCAATAATCAAGTCTCGCAAGCTCTAGATGTCAAAGTCTGCTGAACAGTTTCCTTTTTATTTGATCCGCCTGTGGATCTGTTTCAACTGTTTTGTGATACTTAATATTACAATTTTATTCGGTTAAAATAAATCTATCTTTTGCTTCCGCTGTGCATTTATAAATTGTGTTGTTTGACTATGATGATATCAACTACGTCACGATACCCCCACCGGTAATACGTGGAAATATCGGGGTGTGACACACAAGCACATCCATCCCAAACGAATAGCAAACCGACCGAATGGCCATCCGACCGGATAACCATCCGTCCGGATTGCCATCCGATCGGATGACCCTTCGTCACTCTACCCACTTGCACCGTTTAACGCACCACTCATCGCTTATGCTATCGTTTCTGTAATCAGGCTAACTTTCCAAGCGCTCCCTTCAATCCAAGAGAGTGTTTATTTACTAAACACTATCTATGAGTATACTCGATCCCTTTTTGCTTTACGCACTTCTGGGTGTTACATACGTTACTTATATTAAATCACATCGATCACACAACGCAACCACTTTTATACGCTAACCGTTACTGCATGTTATACGTGTTACTCAATGAATGCTTGTATGTTATGTTTACACAGTGATTGTTGCTTGACACCTTAGCAACGATAGTACTATAGTTTGGACTCAGCACCTGTCGTGGACGGGGGTGCTAAGGGTATTTCTTCACATGTCACAGTGGTGATATGTGTTGCGCACTCTACAACTCGCAGTCACGTCTGTGCATATTCATCGTCGATAACCTACTAGCTTCGCATTATACATGTTACATGCTGATTATGCGTAAACCGCTTTCGCTATCTACTATACTATTAAACTTGTATGCTCACCTTTACCCTATGTGTATTGACCTCTATTTTAACGTATGTGACAGGTGTTTGAGATGCTAGGATGCCTTGCTTGTTACTTGCTGGAATTAAGCTAGGATGGAGTCTAGGAATAAATCTAATAAAAAATCTGAGTTGTCAGAACATTTTATCTGTCTTTGAGAAAACAATGTCTGTAATAACTGCTTTTATTTGATATATTATGGTATGGGACATAATGATAAATATCTGGTAACTTTAGTTGTTATGGATTTCTCCTGGACAATCTGTTTCGCTCAGTGCCACGCCCTGATGATTCCGCCATCGGTTGGGGTGTGACAACTAAAATGGACAAACTTAAACTGAATTAATAAAATAAAAATTAGACACAAAAGCACACACAAGTGTGTGTTTCTGGTCGACTGAAACCACAGAGCCAAGAAAGCCCATCTCTAGAACCCTAACTTCACCAAAATTCATCATAATCAAAGAGGAATCGAGCTAAAAATCGATCCTTCAACTAATTTCGTGATCAACCAAGTTAGGAGATCACAAGGTATGTTGAATTTTGATATTTGGTGATGTTATGATTTTGTGATAAACATTCATTGATGAAATTCTAGTATGAATGTTAGATGTTATAGTGAAATTGAGATAAATACAAGTCTAGGAACAAACCCTAGATGAGAATTTATTGATTATGTGCCATAACCTAGCGATAGAATGATTAATCATATATGGGCTAAATGGGTTTTGTGATGAAATGATGAACACTTAAATTATAGTGATAAATTTGTGTTATTTGACTGTTATAATGCAAGTCTAGGTGTTGTTTATGCATACTAGACATATGAACTTTAAAATGATGTTTAAACATGGTTAAATAACTAATCATGAACTTGATAATGATTGTATAATAATCTCGCTCATAAGATGTTCGACAAAATGCCTAAGTGATCTTGAAATATGGAAAAATATAAAAGGGTCACTTAATTGACTAGTTAGACGCTGTGCGTGTAAAATGTTATAACATGAGTTCTAAACGATAAATCGAATTGAACTCTGTAGGCAAATTGGGCGAATCATCGAGTGGTCAAGACAGAACGGATACCCGCCTAAAGGTAAAGCTTTAAAGGTACGCGGATACATGCTTCGTATATTTTTTTGTTAGTATTTTGTGTCTATTTATGTTGAAAGACAAATGAAATATCAAGAAGTTCGGTTGATTCTTAAACGGTGGATTCCGTACAAATAAACCGAATGGATGAATACGAGTCTAGTGATGAGTTTGAATGTGAAAGTGATGGATTTCACTATAATATTCAAACTGGTCAAAGTGACCAGAATAATAAAGGTTTGGTAGTATAAAAGCGATGGACTTCCCTAAGAAAACCAAACGGGTCAAAATATCTAAAGTAATGAAACTTTGGTTGGATGAAAGAGATGGACGTCGCTAAGAAGATCGAATGGGTCGAATTGAAATCTTGATGCAAACCGAAAAGGTTGCTTGATTAATGACTTCAAAATGATACCCGGATTATGGGTAGAAAGTCATTATACATCTTGACCGAGAATCGGGAACGCGGATTGATAGTCAAAAACTCAGGTATTGAGTATGACTAGAAAATGCACAATTCCGCATATGGGAATTGTGTTAAGTATGTTCAACTAGTTGTAGTTAAACAAATGAAACATATAATAGTTAACGGGCGCATAAATCTGATGGATAGATCCCCGGGTATTAGGAAACATTCATGGACATGATGTTCGAATAAAATTGAAAGTAATAAAAAGTTTGTGGTTTAAAACATGAACGGGTCAAATTAAGTTGAAAATAAATATAAAGCCGAGAGCTTAAAGTTAAGAATTTTGTTAATCCGAATGTCGGAAACTCCATTTGATGGAGGATCGAATTACGATTACGTAGAAAGAAACAGGACATAAAACGGATGAAAATTTATAAAGTTATGATCAGTTATGTAAAAATTGGTAAAGCTGGGAATATGCTGCTCTAGATTACAAACTTTTTGTCGAAATCAGGGTGTCGCACCCCGCGACAGGTTTTAGTTTCTCGGTCGCGGCCCGCCAGAGGGCTTTGCGCTCCGCGAGGGTGTTTCCCGATCCTGTCGCGCCCCACGACGGCTTAAAAAGCTGTTGAAAAGTTGTTTGCTTGTTTTTGGCTTACGGACTTGCTTAAACGTATTATAAACTCTTATAACTAACGTTTATGATGGTTTTGATTATAAGTAACTACTACAATCTTTTGGATGATGATCAAGCTTGCTCGAGAACCGAACACACATACGAATGAAGCTTCCGCATCTATATTAGTTTCTTTTGTTACTAAAAACTTGTGTAAAACTTTTATAAACATAATTTGAATGTTTTAAACTCTATGTAAACATCGTTACGCCGATGTTTTTGTAAAATGACATTTTTTTTATATAAAGGCACTCTTTATTATATGAATTATTCAATATTATTATAAGGGTCTTACAAGTTGGTAATCAGAGCTTAAGGTTTAAGACGAAATGTGTTCGGTTTAAGGCTTGATCAAGACATCCGGTAAGAACTAACTATAAATGAGTTTTAATTGAAAGGTTTAAAGAAGTAAATGATATAAAAGTGTGTGGGAGGAGTGTATTAATACGCTCGAATCCGGGAAATACACTAAGTATAAAGGTGAGGCAAGTTATATACTTGACCAAACCAAAAAAGAACAATACATAACTTATGATTAAGTGTGATGAGTATAAATTTCCATGTAATGGAATGGAAATAAATTGAGTAAGTTATTGATCAAACTATTGTGGACATTTCAGTTAAAGAAATGTCTAGTGCAACTGGAGGTGATAGGGTATCTCACCTAACTGAAAAATGAAAGAAAAGATTTCCGAAGAATAAACTTTAGAAGCTAGTCTACCACAGTTTATTGATAGACTACAAACTACGATCTTATCAGTGGTAGAAGAGAAGATAAACGAACTGAAGGAAAGTCTCACGCAAGAAAGAGACAGGGGAAAACGAAAGCATGTCCATATAATAAGTTTATGGCATGTAAACCCCCAATCTATAATGGCGAAGTTGATCCGATCGTTTGTCAACGATGGATTAGCAATATTGAAGGGGTTTTCGAGAGAACCCATTGTGATGAGACCGACTTCATGGCATACGGGACCGATCAGTTAAGAGGTCAAGCGAAAGATTGGTGGGACAATCTTAAAAAGGAACAAGGAATCAAGGCCACGGGAACTATGACGTGGGAGGAATTCAAAGTACCGTTCCTTAGATACCACAGCCCAAAAGCCATGATCAACAAGATCAAAGAAGAGTTTATTCAGTTAAGGCAAAAGGGCGAGTCGATAGACAAGATCACGGGAGTGTTCCTAGACAAGCTCAGATTTTGTGACGAGCTAGTTCAAACAGAAGAGCAGAAGATCTACTATTATTACAACATGTTAAGTGCGGAGTATCGGGAGTTTATGACTCCCTCGAAATACGAACATCTTACGGAAATCATAAATGCCGCACGAGAAAGGGGGATCGAGTTGAAGAAACAAATAGAAAGGGGTGAAAGGAGGGCGTTGGATGTGAATCCAAGCCCCACAAAGAAGCAAAATCCAAATGAAATTCCGAAGAAAGGAAACACCAAAGGGGGGTCACCTCAATGCAAGACATGCGGGAAAGCTCATCGGGGCGAGTGCTATTTCAAGAATAAACCTTGTCATACTTGTGGGAAAGTGGGACACGTGGCTTCCAATTGGCCGGGAAAAGTGTCGGTGTGCTATAAATGCTACAAACCGGGACATAAGAAGTCCGGGTGCCCGGAGTTGATTGGAAACAAAGAAACAACCAACACAAAGACCGAACCCCGAGATCAAAGGCAAGGTCCTTCTGTAACGCCCGTCTAAGTTAATCAAGATTTTAATAATTAAAATACACATTTTAATGCTAAAATGTGATTTTACAAAAAATTGTCACACTTACATTCCCATATGTTTACAACATTTCAAAAACATATTTGTAAGTGTTTACATAATTCACTTATAACAAAACAAATCAAGATTTGACGCGGAAGCTTCATTTAACTTGTGTTCGGTTCTTGCTCGATGCTTGATCTTCATCTGGGACTCTCGACATTCACCTATGATCAAAACCAACTTAGGAGTCAGTTTTGATAGTTAAATAACAAGTACAACAAGGTAATTGGGTCAAATAATCGAAATAAGCAAAAAAATCAAAATTTTCAATATTTTACCCCATCGCTGCGCGCCACGGCAAATGCCTTTGGCCGTGGCGCGATGCCATGGCTTCAATTCGACAGAATGTGTGATGCTGGTGCTTCATATTTGCCCAGCTAAATTTTAACCAAAACCTAACTTCAAAATGGCATAACTTTTGATCTAGACCTCCGTTTTACACGATTCTTTTTCCTACGCGTTTGTAATTTAAGTCTCCATCTCATGGAGTAAAATCCCGACATCTGAATTTACAAAATTTTAAATTTCGAGCTTTTGGCTTGCAATTCAATTTTGACACTTTTGACCCGTTCATGCTTTTACAAAACTAACTTGTTATTTTCCTTCAAAATACCATGGTCATCATGGTCATCATGTTATATCCGTTTACTAATTTACAAGATTCAACTTTATGGGTTCCTTAATAAATTTTAACCCGTTTTGCATATATACTCGTTTTGACCCGTTACGAGTATTTTACATTTTTAGACTTAAATCATGCTTCTATTGGTTTACATCCTATCACCATTTTTATACGAATTCCGAGGACTCAATTTAACAAGACGCTTATTTCAAAAAAATACTCTTTAAAGGTTGTTTGCCCTATTTACCCCTCAAGGGCTTTTTGGTCAATTTTAGCCCTTCATTTATGCGACGAAGGACTTCCGCTATTATTTGACCAAAATGTCGCTTTTAGCTATAATTCTAAACATGCGTACCTGGCTCGGGTCATAAGTTGACCCGTTTAAATACCTTTCGCTATTAATTTCTAGTTAATAGCCATGCGAACCATGTGTTAATTCCTGTGATCACAAAACTCAACAAGCGATCATCAAATATTATTGACAAATGGTGTTAACAACACCATTTGACCCGTTTAGTCGAAATGACTAATTATCATTTCGAGATGGTAGTTAATTACCATTTCACCCCCTTTAACCTACCCCGATTTACTTTTGAATTCATCTTACTTAAGAATCGTTCTCGTTTTGTTTGACCCGTTATGGCTCATGCCAAATGGTGTCCTTTCAAATCCCTTTATATATTCGTTAGTCCATGTTCGGATTACTATTTGACCATTTTTACCCTTTTTACCATAATTCATGGTTTCTTATCTTTCTCACTTTTTCCGACTCGCATTTAAATCGTGCCGGAACATCATGTTTCGTTTACTCAATATAATTCAGATTCAATACTTGAAATCAAGTATTTGGTAATAAAGTAAAAGGTGTAAGCTTCACTTACCTCGCATTCAAACCATGCTTCTCTTTTCCTTCTTAATTCGTTTGACCCGCTTCCTTCTCCAAGCTTCCACCTAGCTTGTTACGCGTCAAACTATCATCATCGTTTTCAAGGTGGTTAGTTAAATCATAATTTAATACGATTATTCCACCTTACGTATTTTCTATCAAAATTTTCATTCGATCTTATTAATGGTCAGTTTGACTTTCAAAAGTCAACTGCCTCTTTTTAATATCTATGAAATGCATAACTGAGTTCAACGAACTCACTTAGGCATTTCTTCAATTATTCGGTTGTCACTATTTTTAGGCCACAAACTCACCCAAGGTTTTAACCGAGTTTATTATGTTTTCAACACTTTATCTCGTTCATGTGATTATCAAGACTAATTTGTCCATTCATTTCACAAGGACTAAGGGTTCCTCATATGCGAGTGAAACCCGTTTCGTCATATCACCAGCATTCACCCAAACACCTAATACAACCCAGTTCTACTTATCAATTTAGTAGTTAGCATGATTTCAAACATTCATATTCATGAAATAAATCACTAATTTCGCTACAACCTTCAAAACCCTTTTTGAATTATGTATAATCAAATACTCAAACTTGAAATTTGTTTAAGTATTTCGCTTCAACTATCAATTATGATGATTTCTAGCACAAGCATATCATCAACCTCATTATTTAGCTAAAACCCACTTAGCACATACAAGGGGATTCATCAACCCTAGTTTTTAACACTAATCCTTCAAGTTTTCAACTAGGGTTTGTTTCTGAACATGAATTTCATCACAACAATGCTCATAAATTCATTGTTCATTCCAGAATTTCGATTATGATTTCTTATCATAATTTCGAAGTATCACCAAATAACAAAATTCAAGATACCTTGTAATCCCCACGACTAAGTAATCACGAATTTGAGTTCATGCATCTGATTTGGGCTGGATTTGACCTTCAATTTGTTGATTTTGGGTGAACTAGGGTTTTGAGCTCCTGGCCCTTCTTCTGGTCGATCTCACGCACACACACACACTAGTGTGTGTGTAGTGTTTTAATTAAATAAAATCAAGTTTTAAATCTTCCTCTTTTGGCCCCTCTAGTTTGTAACCTTATAATAAGGTTTATTACCCAAGTTTCCTTCTTTATTTTAAGGCACATATTTAACTAGGTTGATATTCCTAGTTACTTGGTGGGTTCGGGGAAGTTATCACCCGTTTTATTTTTAAGTCCCGTTAACTCGGGCCTTTCGTAACTTTATTTTCTCAAAAGTCTTTTATTCACGTTTTATTTAATATTACGCTTATTTATTTAATTAAATCCTAATATTTACCGGGTTACTTTTACCACTAACGGTACTTTACTCGTCTCTTAGTATTAACGGGGTTTGATTACCAAACCCGTTTTCGGGGTGTTACACCTTCCACATAACGGCTGCAGAGGCCAAAGTTGAACCCGATGTGGTTTCAGGTACATTTATTGTAAATTCAATTCCAGCGCGAATTTTATTTGATACGGGTGCGAATAAATCCTTTGTTTCACATCGATTTATTCAACACCCTACATTTACGTTAACGAAATTACACGTGCCTCTAGAAGTAGAAATAGGTAATAATGAACGTTTCATTGTTTGTGATATGTGCGGGATTGCAAATTGAGCATTGACGATGAAGAATACTTCGTTGATTTGATTCCCATGTCGATGGGAGAATTCCAAGCGGTAATCGGGATGGATTGGTTATCTCGACATCACGCAAAAGTAATATGCTACCGTAAGGAGATACAACTAACATCTCCAACCGGGAAACATGTTACTATCTATGGGGAGAAGATTTGTAATCCCATAGTATGTTCGATGATGGAAGCTCGTAATTTTATTCAACATGGATGTAAGGCGTATCTGACTTACATACATGATTCGACTAAAGAGTCACCAGAGATTAAAGACGTACCGGTCGTACGAGAGTTTGAAGATGTTCTTCTGGATGATCTACCGGGAATACCACCCGAGCGTGAGGTGGAGTTTGGAATTGAGTTAGTCTCGGGCGTAAAAACTGGTAGCTAAGGCGCCGTATAGATTAGCGCCGTCGGAGCTACAAGAATTATTGTCGCAACTACAAGACCTACTCGACACGGGATTTATTCGGCCTAGCATCTCTCCGTGGGGAGCGCCGGTTTTATTTGTAAAGAAGAAGGACGGAAGCATGCGAATGTATATTGATTACCGGGAGTTAAATAAACTCACGGTAAAGAATCGATACCCTCTTCTGAGGATCGACGATTTGTTCGATCAGTTGCAGGGCGCAAGTTGGTTTTCAAAGATCGACTTAAGGTCGGGCTATCACCAGTTGAAGGTGAAAATGAAGACATATCGAAAACGGCATTCCGAACGCGTTATGGACATTACGAATTCCTAGTAATGTCTTTCGGACTGACGAACGCACCCGCAGTTTTCATGGACCTTGTGAACCGCGTTTGCAAACCAATGCTAGACAAGTCGGTGATAGTATTCATCAACGACATTCTTGTGTATTCTAAGAGCGAAGCGGATCACGCGCGTCATTTGCGTGAAGTACTAGAAACGCTTAGGCGAGAAAGACTTTACGCAAAGTTTTCGAAATATGCCTTTTGGCTACGCAAGGTGCAGTTTCTTGGGCATGTTATAAGTGTCGATGGGGTGTTGGTGGACCCGTCCAAGATAGAAGCGGTGTCGAAATGGAAACCTCCGAAGAATCCATCAGAGATTAGGAGTTTTCTAGGACTTGCGTGTTACTACCGGAGATTTAAACAAGATTTCTCCAAAAACGCGACGCCATTAACTAAGTTGACCCGCATGGATGAGAAATTCATATGGGGAAGCGCACAAGAGGATGCCTTTCGTGTACTAAAAGAAAAGTTGACTAGTGCACCGATATTAACTTTACCAGATGGAACTGACGACATGGTCGTATATTCTGACGCATCCCAGCTTGGTCTCGGGTGTGTACTCATGCAAAGGGGAAAAATGATTGCATATTCTTCAAGGAAATTGAAAGTTCACAAAAAGAAGTATCCGACTCACGACCTTGAGTTGGTGGCGGTGCTTTTTGCCTTAAAGATTTGGAGGCATTACCTGTATGGTGTGAAATGTACTATTTTCACCGACCATAAAAGTCTTAAGTACTTCTTTGATCAAAAGGAGTTGAATATGAGACAAAGACATTGGCTAGAGACGGTGAAAGATTACGACTGTGAAATTCACTATCATCCCGGGAAAGCCAACGTAGTGGCAGACGCGTTAAGTCGAAAAGAAGAATACTCTCCCATTAGGGTGCGGTCGATGCAATTAATAGTGACCTCGGGTTTACTTGAACGAATCCGAGTAGAACGAATAGTGGGCCAGCTAAAAGACTTGGTGGATGGTAATAATGGATTGAAAACCCGTTTCAGTAGAACATTGGTTCCAAATACATGTGGTGTTAAAAAGCTTCTTCTTGATGAAGCTCACAAGTCATGCTATTCCATTCATCCGGGAGCTACCAAGATGTACCAAGACTTGAAACAAAATTATTGGTGGCCCGGAATGAAAAAAAACATAATCAAGTATGTTGAAAAATGCTTAACTTGTTTACAAGTAAAAGCAGAACACCAAAAGCCTTACGGTAAACTTCAACCGTTAGACATTCCGGTGTGGAAATGGGAACATATCACCATGGATTTATTAACAAAACTACCGAGAACAACTCGTGGATTCGACGCCATTTGGGTAGTCGTGCATACACTGACGAAGAGTGCTCACCTTATTCCGATTTATGAGACATACACATTTGAGAAGATGTCGGAAGTATATGCGAATGAAATCGTAGCTCGCCATGGAGTGCCGGTATCCATCGTGTCTAATAGAGATACTCCGTTTACTTCAAAATTTTGGCGTGATTTTCAAGAACAAATGGGTACTAAGTTGTTTATTAGTACCACATACCATCCTCAAACAGACGGGTAGGGATGGCAATCGAACCCGAACCCGATGGGTAAACCCGAAACCTGACATATTTGGGATGGGTTTGGGACGAGTTTGGGACGGGTTTGGGACTAGTTTTTATTTTTTTTCGCGGGTTTGGGATGGGTTTGGGATTTGGTGATATACCCGTTTACCCGACCCAATTACCCGATAAAGTAAACCCGTTTACCCGATTGTATACCCGATCTAATTTCTTTTATATTTTTAAATATGTGAATATATAATACATCTTTTTTTTTCTATACACGTAGGTATTTTATCCCGTATACATTATAGTTATTTGATATATTTCTTTAGTGATAATACTAAATGTAACTGATTAGTAGTTACTCGATGGGTTTTGGGTCGGGTATACCCAACGGGTAAACTTTTTAAAATTAATGGGTTACCCGAAACCCGCGGGTATACCCGATACCCGATGGGTATTTACCCGCTAGAAACCCGACGGGTTTTGGGACGGGTTTGGGACAAGCATATCTAATCGGGTTTCGGGTTGGGATTACCTAAACCCGTCCCAAACCCGACCCATTGCCATCCCTACAGACGGGCAGAGCGAAAGAACGATTCAAACGCTAGAAGATATGCTACGGGCATGTATCATTGATTTTGGTGGTAGCTGGGATGTCTATCTACCATTAGTTGAATTTTCGTATAACAACAGTTACCATTCATGCATTAGAATGGCTTCATACGAAATGCTTTATGGCAGAAAATGTCAGACCTCGGTATATTGGGGTGAAGTGGGTACTCGTGAACTTGCCCACAAAGATGTAGTCAGAACCACTAACGAGAAAATTGATGCGGTTCGGGCGCATTTGAAAGCGGCCCAAGACCGACAGAAATCTTACGCTGATAAAAGACGAAGACCAATTGAGTTTCATATTGGTGATAGGGTCATGTTCAAAGTATCTTCGTAGAAGGGGATCATCCGATTCAGAAAAAAAGGAAAGTTGAGCCCAAGGTTTATTGGGCCATTTAAAATCGTTGCACAAGTGGGTAAAGTAGCCTACCGACTAGAACTACCGGAGGAGTTGAGCGGTATACATAACACTTTCAACGTTTCGCATCTTCGAAAGTGTCTAGCCGATGAAAGGGCTTATATAAGCTACGAAGACATTGAAGTAGACGATAAACTAAACTATGTCGTAAAGCCTATTGCAATTCTTGACCGAAAAGTCAAAGGCTTAAGGAATAAAGAAATCGACCAAGTGAAAGTCAAATGGGAATATCGGAAGGGATCGGACACCACTTGGGAGTCCGAAGAAGAAATGAGACGCCTACACCCATCCTTATTTGGTACGTATTACAATTTCGAGGACGAAGTACTCTTTAAGGGGGGTAGACTTGTAACACCCCAAAAATATTAATTTATATATATTTGTATGTATGTATAATTAATTATGTTGATAATAATTTTGCGAAAATAAAACTAGGAATATTTAACCTAGTTAATTATATGTTATTGAATGATGAAAAATCAAGGGATTTTAGTCCATTATATAAATCTTAAAAGTAGAGGAACTAAAATGGACAAACTTGAAACTGAATTAATAAAAAAATTAGACACAAAAACACACACAAGTGTGTGTTTCTGGTCGACTGAAACCACAAAGCCAAGAAAGCCCATCTTTAGAACCCTAACTTCATCAAAATTCATCATAATCAAAGAGGAATCAAGCTAAAAATCGATCCTTCAACTAATTTCGTGATCAACCAAGTTAGGAGATCACAAGGTATGTTGAATTTTGATATTTGGTGATGTTATGATTTTGTGATAAACATTCATTGATGAAATTCTAGTATGAATGTTAGATGTTATAGTGAAATTGAGATAAATACAAGTCTAGGAACAAACCCTAGATGAGAATTTATTGATTATGTGCCATAACCTAGCGATAGAATGATTAATCATATATGGGCTAAATGGGTTTTGTGATGAAATGATGAACACTTGAATTATAGTGATAAATTGGTGTTATTTGACTGTTATGATGCAAGTCTAGGTGTTGTTTATGCATACTAGATATATGAGCTTTAAAATGATGTTTAAACATGGTTAAATAACTAATCATGAACTTGATAATGATTGTATAATAATCTCGCTCATAAGATGTTCGACAAAATGCCTAAGTGATCTTGAAATATGGAAAAATATGAAAGGATCACTTAATTGACTAGTTAGATGCAGTGCGTGTAAAATATTGTAACATGAGTTCTAAACGATAAATTGAATTGAACTCTGTAGGAAAATTGGGCGAATCATCGAGTGGTCAAGACAGAACGGATACCCGCCTAAAGGTAAAGCTTTAAAGGTACGCGGCTACATGCTTCGTAGATTTTTTTGTTAGTATTTTGTGGCTATTTATGTTGAAAGACAAATGCAATATCAAGAAGTTCGGTTGATTCTTAAACGGTGGATTCCGTACAAATAAACCGAATGGATGAATACGAGTCTAGTGATGAGTTTGAATGTGAAAGTGATGGATTTCACTATAATATGAAAACGAGTCAAAATGACTAGAATAATAAAGGTTTGGTAGTATAAAAGCGATGGACTTCGCTAAGAAAACCAAACGGGTTAAAATAACTAAAGTAATGAAACTTTGGTTGTATGAAAGTGATGGACGTTGCTAAGAAGACCGAATGGGTCGAATTGAAATCTTGATGCAAACCGGAAAGGTTGCTTGATTAATGACTTCGAAATGATACCCGGATTATGGGTAGAAAGTCATTATACGTGTTGACTGAGAATCAGGAACGCGGATTAAGAGTTAAAAACTCAGGTATAGAGTATGACTAGAAAATGCACAATTCCGCATATGGGAATTGTGTTAAGTATGTTCAACTAGTTGTAGTTGAATGGATTAAACAAATGAAACACATAATACTTAACGGGCGCATAAATCTGATGGATAGAGCCCCAGGTATTAGGAAACCTTCATGGACATGATGTTCGAATAAAATTGAAAGTAATAAACAAGCTTGTGGTTTAAAACATGAACGGGTCAAACTAAGTTGAAAATAAATATAAAGCCGAGAGCTTAAAGTTAAGAATTTTGTTAATCCGAATGTCGGATTTTAACTCCATTTTATGGAGGATCGAATTACGATCACGTAGAAAGAAACAGGACATAAAACGGATGAAAATTCAGAAAGTTATGATCAATTATGTAAAAATTGGTAAAGCTGGGAATATGCAGCTCTAGATTAGAAACTTTTTGTCGAAATCAGGGCGTCGCACCCCGCGACAGGTTTTAGTTTCTCGGTCTCGGCCCGCCAGAGGGCTTCGCGCTCCGCGAGGGTGTTTCCCGATCCTGTCGCGCCCCACGACGGCTTAAAAAGTTGTTGAAAAGTTGTTGTTTGCTTGTTTTTGGCTTACGGACTTGCTTAAACGTATTATAAACTCTCATAACTAATGTTTATGATGGTTTTGATTATAGGTAACTACTACAATCTTTTGGATGATGATCAAGCTTGCTCAAGAACCGAACACACATACGAATGAAGCTTCCGCATCTATATTAGTTTCTTTTGTTACTAAAAACTTGTGTAAAACTTTTATAAACATAATTTGAATGTTTTAAACTCTATGTAAACATCGTTATGCCGATGTTTTTGTAAAATGGCATTTTTGTATATAAAGGCACTCTTTATTATATGAATTATTCAATATTATTGTAAGGTCTTACATTAAAATTACCAAATTTCCCAACACAACACTTAAAAATATTTAAATGGGAAAAGGCTCAAGTTTTGCTTCACCCATCTTCCATATCTTGAGAGATGCCTTGACCGTGATACCAGTGCCATTGTTGAACAAAAACACTTTAGCTGCATCATATATGGCCTTTGTAGGATACACTCTTGATGTGATCACCGTTCTTCCTCCTTGTGCAAAGCTTTCTACTATTGAGTGGTCCACCTATATTCATTACTATTCATTAGGATATATACACACATGTTATACATAATGTCGGTGAGAGAAAGAGAGGCAGAAATGCACTTACATAATGATCTTATGTATCTTAATAAAATGATTGATACAAGTGTTAAGTGTATATGTTATTATGACAGTCCTCTATTTGAAAAAGGTTATACATTCAATGACTGTGAATGTGTGTTTTTATGCCTTTGTATGTGCATACTTGGGTTAGGTTGGTTTCTATACGGTTCTATGGTTGTTATTTTAATATACTAAACCATAGTCTTAGGAATTTCACATACCAATAACCTCATGTTGTAGTTTTCACCATGGAGTACTGGAACAGTGCTTCCATATACAAAATTGCGCACACCTGGGAGCTTTGTTGATCTACATAAATTTGAATTCCATACAATAATTATTTAGTTACTAGAATTAACAAGCCAATATATTAAGGTAACAAAAAAAACTAATACCAACCTTGATTCATCAACACAGAAATAGGTCCTTGAGGTGCCATCAGTGTTCTTTGCAATGTAGAAATAAATTGGAGTTTGTTCCGAAAGTGTTGTATCGGCTAGAACCACTACCCCAAACGGTCCCAAAACGCCCCTCATGGCTGAACCGTCGCTCGTTGTGCAGTTGAAAATAGTATCGGCTTCTAAGGTTGCATCCAATAAAGCTTCATCTACCTCAAATGAGGCACTTATGTCCAACTATAACCATGCATTGTCATATCAAATGCAAGTTAATTAAGCATATCATAAGAAAACTATGTACTGATAAGACCCATGTAATGAAGATGCGAGTGTAGCCTCCTAGTGGACCAATCCAGAAAATAAAACTAATAGGTAGAATCGATCTTGTAAAACTAATTACATTTGTTCATCATAATTACTTTTATTAAAATAGGTGTCGATAAAATTACCCTCGTCTATAACGTATCATTTACCTGTGCAGTTGAGTCTATATTAAGCGGAACAAGTGACCCGGGCGCTAACTTGACATCTTTGAATTCATCGTACGTTTTAGATCTCAATGTCTCTGCTTCCTCGACGGGCCATTGGATCAAGTTACTTTGTGTATTCGGGTCCAACACCACAGTTCTTGGCACATTCTGTAGATTAATTAACAAAAGTAAACTATCAATAAATTAAAAAAAAAAATGTTCTTAAAACATGCCAACGTTAGTCACAACAACAAATAACTCAACGTCATACGTGTCTTATTGTTTTTATATACATTTGACATTTTTATTACTTACCAACATATTTGCCCATCCTTTTTTTATATCATCGTTTTGAAGATCCGTTTCTCCAACATAGCCCCATAAGACTCGTCTCTTCTTAATCGGGTCATAAAAAGTCTTAGATGCATAAAACTTTCCATAATCATATCTCAACCCGATACCCACATCCATTTCCGGGTCATCTGGATACCATTTATCTTTCACCACGTCATACGATCCAATTGCATACCAATCATGCCTATCTTCGTCCCCACTTTGCTTCAACACATACTTAGCATCCGACTCATAACTCGACATATCCAACCCGTATGTCTTTGTGGTGGATACCGGGTAAAGATCCACGCATTCCCACATACCTGTATGCGGAACTTCATGGAGCACCTCATCCATCAATTCAAAATGAGTGAAATTGGTGGTGTGGTAAATTAGGGCACAACCTATGGTATTGTTATGCTTTGACCCCATAACCATTCGATACTTTCCGTCCGGCCCCATCCAGAGAGTTGACGGGTCACGGAAATCTTTGCGACCGACGCCTAGAGGAGGACCAAGAATGGGGTTATCTTTGTATTTAACCCATTCAACAAGGAGGGGATCAGATGAATTGACGGCGAAAGCTAGGCACTGAAGCTGAGACAGATCACGGGCATTGCCTGTATAGTACATTATGATTCGGCCATCCGGGAGGATGGTGGCGGAGCCGGTCATGACACCCTTTTCGTCGTACCAGTGGTCGGGGACCATGGCTAGAGGGAGTTGGAACCAATTGATCAGATCTTTAGAGACTGCATGGCCCCAAGTGATATTTCCCCATATTGCTGAATCTGGGTTGTATTGGTAGAATAAATGGTACCAACCCATCTGATATAAGGCCGGAGGGTGTGGGGGGCGCCACCCCCGCCATGTCATCACCTATAGCGCCCGGGGCGCTATACCCCCACACCCACCAAATTAAAGGGGGCGCTATAGAAGGGGGCGCCATCATGTTAACTTGAAGAAGGGGGGTTATCAGGTGGGGCCCATTTAGTTAAACCAATCAAAAAAAAAAAAATTTTTATTTTTTTTTTCTCTATAGCGCCCGGGGCGCTATACCCCACACCCACCATATTAAAGGGGGCGTTATAAAGCCCACTTGGCTGATGTGGCGCCTACGTGGCGCTGAGGTGGCATTTATAACCCCCAAGGGCTCCATCCCACACCCTCTAGCCTAATGGACCTACATTTCAATTTCATGCGATTATTATTAATATTTAAATTAGAGAAAACCCGAACTTAATAAACAATATAAAAAAAGTTCTATGAATATGGCAATAAGAATTACATTTTTGAAAAATCCTATTGTGTTGTAACTTTTAATATATATATATATATATATATATATATATGTGTGTGTGTGTGTGTGTAATAACAAATAATTATATCTAGCTCACTTTTTATTCATATGTTATCATATACTTATATATATAGATATAAACATATATATTTAACAAAGCTTGAAATAAAGAAGATACAAGAAATAATTTGACGTATGTCACATATGACATAATATAAATAATTTACTTGCTGTTACAGTTATATAATCACATTATAACATATTTCCATTTATAAAAATTGATATGTTTCTACTCATATAAGCTAAATCTACATGATTCAATAAAACCCCACAAGATTATGAAATAAACAAAGTTTTTTTCCCGGTTACAAACCTACTTACCATTAGGGTCTTGAAGCGGAGATCAGCAAAACCATCCATCAAAAATAAGCCAAAGCCATGACAAATAAATTGAGAAGAAAAAACATATATAAGTGGATGATGTATATTCAAAATAAATTTTGAATATAAAAAGCATTGTAAGAATTGTATAAATACTTTTAACAGTTGTTTCAATTTTAATAAATAAAATTTACGTACTAGTAGTTATTCTGTTCTTAGTATTTTTTTAGTAATCAAATGGATTCAAAATGTGATGCATACCACCAATAAAATTCTTTTGGGGATGAAAGTGATAAACAGATCGTTCGAATTCTACGTTACTATCAACAACCTTCTCTTGTGACAGGACTCCTACCGATGATGGTTTGATCTCGATCTCCAAATTAGTTGAGACGGCAGCTAATTGCCGACGACCTTTGGGTTTTAGTAGTTGGTTGTGAATTACAATAGTTAGAGATGAAAGGACTAGAATGGATAAAAATAAACCGGCGACAACTTTTGATAAACGACCAGTCGGAATTCCAGTGGATTTCGGCCACCTTTCAAGGTCATTGTAAGTAACAAAAGGGGTGAAGAAGGAAAAAGCCATAGTGTTTACGTATGGTGTGACCCTGAAGAGATGAGTTCATGGGGTTTTATAGGAGCGTTGAAGTCATGGCTTTAATGGAATATATGGGTCTAACATAAATATAATCAAAAATGTGAAAAATACTAAACATAAGGTAATTAATGTTTAGCTGTTTTACTGACATCATGAAACCAAAGATATATATTACTTATACTAGTGGGTTAACCCGCGCGTTGCAGCGGGAGCTTCTTTTCTGTAATCAATTTTACAAATGGCCGTAGTCTTATGTTCATTGCTCTCGAGACATGGTTCCGTCGTATTTTCTGTAATATGTCACTAATATTGAGATATATCACAGGAGTTTTAGGCTTTTAATCTGCATCTTTGATGGATAATTGTTCAAAAGAAACATAATATTTGATATACTCTTATTTAATATATCCAATGGAAAAACATATGTTCCCATCTTTTTCTCTTTCTTCATCCATTGTGTTCATGAAGATAAGAACAACACAAAAGTTCTTATTATCGTAAAACCAAATAAGACATGAACCATGGATTCTTTAAATATGAATTTTACACAAACCCTCTTTACCAACCAACTCTACAACATCCATATCCTAACCTGATTGCTAAATTTTGCCATTATAGGAGGCTTCCATCTCTTACTGCAAAAATAGTGAATTGTTACTTTAGATACAATTGCAATATACAAATTAATAAAAGTTAGTTAGATGGAAAAAAAAATCAACATGTCAAAAATTCCCAAAGTGCATTTTCTAAGGTACTAAATCTTTTTATTGTAATCATATAGCGTTTATAACTTTCTGATTTTAAAGGCGGACCAAAACGATGCCAGGTCAACTCAACCATATCCCAACCCGATTGAGCCCTCCAGTTCGACACATGTACTAAATCCTATATGTACTGATCCCCATTCGGAAGCATTAATTATAATACCGGGTGTATCATGCATGAATGACAAACTTCATTCATGTTTCAAAACAGATGAGATCCGTAAAATATATTCAATTTAATTATTCACTTGTATGAAGAGCTTTAAATCTGTAAGGAAATAATAAATTGAAGGAATTATGATATTCTGAGAAGCATACCTTTCTCATGTGTGTATGGTTGTGACTCATCTCATAGTTGAATACATGATGAGGGTGACAACTATGGTTGTGACTCATCTCAAGAAAATAAGAAACGAAAGAAGGCAGTGGTACACCGGAGAAACCAGGAGCAATGATGGTGGTTTGCATAGCTTACGAGAGAGAAGTCGTAAGATCGAAATTTGAGATCCACCAAATGATTTCCTTACGGGTACTTATAGCCACCATGCATGTGAATTTGAACTCTAGATGTATCTGTCAATGATGGCCATTGGACACTATATTTATCTTTCAATGATGGCCAAAGGTTTGATTGTTTCCAAATTTAATTAATTCGGTCAGTTACGAAACCTTTGAATTTTTTTTTGTTATCACTATATCTTTACATTGAACACTATATTTATTGTATTTATTTGCCAATTATGGCCATCAGTTTAACCGTTTCGAAATTCAATTGGTTCAATTGGCTAGGAAACCATGCATTAGACAATTCTTTGAATTCTTTTACATTATCATTATGTCTATACTTATTTATCAATTTAATTGTATTTAACTACACTTCAATTATAAATTTATATTTATCAATTAAATACCTATGTAGAAAGACCATTTTACCCGCTTATAACTTACCCCCATTGAATTGTTGTACGATAAGCACAAAACATTGTAATTACTTTTGCATACGACCATGTTTATTTTTATAATTTTTTTTTCTAACATAAACTTATCTAATTTTGTTTCTTATTACACGGATTCCTTCAATTTCACTTTAGGCATCTTTTAATTAAACAAACATTTCTGATTATTATTATTACTCTATTTTTTGATTAATTACCACCATCATTCATTTATAACTTTAATATTATAGAATTGAATCTCATTATTATTACTCTATTTTTTGATTAATTACCACCATCATTCATTTATAACTTTAATATTATAGAATTGAATCTCATTACTTCTTATAAATACCTTTTAACTCTTAAGTTTCTTTGGATTAAATACGGTGTTTAAAGACAAATTTGCCCTCAAGAAGTAGTTAACATATGCATTGTGTGTTGTATGATAAGTAATTATACTTGTACCTCTTAACTTTTAAGAAGTCCCTAAGGAAATGCTTTATAATATAGTATAGATGACATTTCATGACCATAAAATAATTAGTAATGTATTTTAATATGTATAGGAAGATGTGGGCTTTAAAGTGATATATACACAAGGAGAAAATATATCAAACATAGGCTAGTTAATGTTTACTTTAAAGTTTTACTTAAAATTGTATATTAAGTATTTGCTTTATTATTCCGCTACTAACAATATGTAATCGCAAATGTAACAAGAGAAATTAACAACTTATCAAAGGAGCATGGTATCCTTCAAGAAAAACTTTATCTTTCATATTATTTTATTACTATTCTGATATTGTACAATATGAGACATGTGTACATAAAATTCCGTACTTTCTCGCGTTTCATTACCCGTTGCGATCGATAAAGTAAACTCCATCTACCTTTTAAAAGATCAAACCCATGTTCGGCATCTTTTCTTGCCTTGCACTTTCTTGAACTAGTTTTTTTTGTCAATGGGATATGGAAAGATAGACCAAGACGGTAAATCCTATCAGCAAGATAGTAGTCACGTTTGTATTGAGGCCTGTTAATGTAGCATCCAATATATTTTAACTATGATTTGCTATACCATTTATTTCCATTATATTTGAATACCCATCTCAATCAATAAATTACACTGAAAAAATGGAATATTATATCAAAGAATTATTTAATTAAATAAGAAATTATTTAGTTAAATTTCATATTTAAGAAATACATTTTTATTTATGATAAACATTAATAATATTTATTATTTTGCATTTTCAGACTTTATAAAAATCTAAGTCTTGAATTATTTAAAAGAATTAAAGATTTGGAATTTAGTTGAAAAAGTTTATAAACAATGAAGAATTTATAAAAGTGTTTATAAAAATATAAAGTTTTAATAAATCTAAAAGTTTTATTTTAATTATAAACAAAGTAAACTGCAGGGACTAAATTTATATTTTTAGAAATTCAAACCTTTACTTTTGAAAAAGGTTTCACTTACTTTTGAACATTTATTAAAACCCAGGGACTATAATTGCCATATGCCCCAAAGTTAATTCAAAATTCAATTCATATAACCGCCTTCCTCGTTCTCCGACTATATTTTTGGTCGTATGTATGGAAACTGGTAGCACTATTTTTTTCGACCAAATCAACACCCAGTCACGCGTGAAGAAATTCAAGACTCGTCGGAACTAGAGCTCCGGCCAACCCACTTCCTGATGATCCGAACACTACAAGTGTAGAAAAAATTGGTTTCAAAAATATTTTTGTAGTTTTTTCATGACTTTTTAGAAGTAACTGTACATACTTAAATCTAACTATCACTTTTAATGTTTGGTTTATAGACTTGGTTTTTATTCCCTAAGACAGTGAAGATCGACAAACTATGCAAGTGCACGATTTTTTTTTACCATCCGGCACTTTGAGGAGTGGGTTTTAAAAAATAGAAAGTCACGAAAATCGTTTATTTATTTTTTGAAAACTATATTTTTTGCTAAAAATTGAGTTAAAAAGGGGAAATATTTTTGGGCTTTTGATGTGTATTTTTTTTTTTTTTTTTGTATGGGCTAAGAAATGAAAAGTTAGGCTTAAAGGAGTTAACCAGGAGAAATGTGTATAATGGGTAGGTTAGGAAATGAAACGGGCTAAAAATAAAAAAATCCTAATGCCCTTAGCACTTGTTTACTCGTATCCAGTTTTAGGATTTGAGATCGTATATGTTTGTCAAGTTCTAAATTTTTAGGTAACGTTCGACTAAAACAATCATTTAACAAATGAAAGAGCATATATATATATATATATATATATATATATATATATATATATATATATATATATATATATATATATATATATATATATAGGGGATGGTTTAAATGAAAACCACTTTTATTGTGAAAACTCGAAAACTAACACTACAAGAAAACGGGGCAATAGAGGCGACACTATTAGCAGCGACAGCCAATAAGTCGCCTCTATTGGCCTTATCCGCACACGGTGTCCCACATTAAACCCTAGCCACACGATTCTATTCATCATCCAACGGCTAGGGTTTGTCTGGGTTAATAGCAGCGACGAATTTAAGCAATAGAGGCGATATGTTGTCGCCTCTATTGGTCCGACGAATAAAGCAGCAAACGGCGCCAGTTTTCCCTCCTTTCACTTTCCCAAAACCTTTCATCTCTCTCGGTTCTTCCACTAATCTGCATCATCTTTTCAAATCAGTTAGTATTATGTTAAATTTCTTGTTTATCTTGTTATATATGTTGTTAATTTGTTGATTCTTGGTGTATGTTCGGGACAATGTTAGAGAATTTCTCCACCGGCACCACCTCGTCTCCACGGCCACCACCACTACTAGAAAATCTGAAATTTCTTACACCAGTTTTCGTAGGAAATGCGTTACAAAACAAGCTTTCCCACACATTTGTGACAAATACATGATGTAGGAAAATGCCTCGTAGGAAACCTGTTTCCAACGCATTTCCTACGCAACTTCCTACCCATTTCCTACAAAATCGCCGTGTCACAAACTGCTACAGATCTCCTACAACAATTCATAGTTATTTTTAATATATTATTTATGATAAATATTAATTATTATATTTTCGGAATTTTTTTAGCTACACATTTCCGACAAAAAAAAAATTAAAAAATTTCATTCAGCATTATTCGTGACAAATTTCCGACAGAAAAATAAAATAGTTGTTACAAATTTCCGACAAAAGCAGCATTATTCGTGACAAATTTCCGACAGAAAAATAAGAATAGTTGTTACAAATTTCCGACAAAAGCAGCATTATTCGTGACAAATTTCCGACAGAAAAATAAAAACAGTTGTTACAAATTTCCTACAAAACTCAGTATATTTTGTGACAAATTTCCCACAGATATAGGGAAATTAAAAATAAAAATTTACTATTTTTTTTGACTGTTTTCCGACAAAAGTTTGTTTTATGTTGTGACACATTTCCAACAGAAAAATACAAAGTCAGTTTTTTATTATGACACTTTTCCGACGACTTAAATTTCTAATAGAAAAAAAATTGCAAAATAAAATTAAAATTTACATTTTTCTAGCAAAAAAAATGCAGGAATAATCTTTGATACCAAGAACCTGTTTTACAAAATTCATCGAAATTCCAATAACACAAATTCAAAAATCAAGCGTTGCAACGCAAGTTCAAATATGTTTAAACCGTAAACTAATACGATTTAACATATTTCCCAAAAGATATCAGAAACTATAACTAATTAGAAGGAGGACGCCATTTTTTCATAAATTCTTGAAGTTGTTGTTGAAGTTCTTCCCTTGCTTTCCTTTCTTCGTCAAGCCGAGTTGTAAGTAGATTCCTTTCTTCTTCAAGCCGAGCTTCAAGATCTACCATTTGAGTTCGCATAACTTGAACCTAAAACGTTGTTAAAATATATATAGTTATAATTAGTAACTACATTTTATAAAGAAATAGTTGACGCAAAGAAAAGTTCTTTATTGGTTTAATTTCAAAAGATAATAACACATGTATACATTCTAATACGATAAATTCTAATGGTCGGATCCTGTTTTATACGGTTTGTTTTTAATATGATATGACAAGAACCAACATTTTTAACTTTTAGTAACATCAATCGGTAATAAAGATACCTCTTCTTGAGACCGTTGGTACTCTGCCCGCGATGGTGCAGACCCGACAGAAGAAGAAGATGTCCCGGTCACCAAATAATCTAGATCCGAAGAACCTATCCCGTATACCCGGTGCGTGCGACCTTGTCCGACCACACGTGCCCACACCTCAGGGTCATCTGGAAACTCGCTATAGTTCGGCCCGTAAACCTCACGCATCGCACTCAAATAATCCCCCTACAATTTATCAAAACATGAACATCATATAAAAACAATACGAGTTAATTGCAACAGTAAACAACACATAATGAAGATGAATCTGTGGAGAATAAATTAAAGGACAAGGGACGAAAATAAGAATTTACTCAAATAATAAAGATAACTTACATATACTTTTTTGGCTCGTTTCGTACAAAACTTCAATTCCTCCAAGTTATATATGTCAATGTCCCCGTCCCACATTTTTTGCTTGCATTCTTTAGTGAGGTGGGTGTCCAGAAAGATTCATTTAAAATTGGGTTCCTCATTCATTTTCCTTTTCTAAAAAAATAGAGTGGAATAAATGTAATGATTAATTTCATATACTCTCTTACAAACATTGCAAATATCATATATACCCAATTTTATTAAATTTTAACTTAAAGACGATTCTACCCTTTCAAAAATACCTCTTAATATAGCCAAATAAAAAAGAAGTTAAAAAAAGAAGTTCAATACACACTTCTAAATCAAAATTGCAGATTGTTTGCTGTGATAGTTGTTGAAGGAATTGAAAAAAAGTAATTAAAAGCTGGTAGTTTGCTTGTTAAAGAAAGAAAAAAAACTCATTTGTGTGATATCTCTCAAGGATCAGGCATGTAATCTGTCAAAAAAAAATTATTTTAAAGGTTCTAGTTTGATCTCGAACTGAAAAAGAAAGGATATTAATCTGTCAAAAAAAATTAATTAAAAACTCGGTTCCGAACATGCCAGCAGACGGCTGCGAACATGCCAGCAGACGGCTGCGAACATGCCGGCAGACCGTTGCAAACATGCCAGCAGACCGGTTGCGGCTGCGGCTGCGAACATGCCTGCAGACCAGCTGCGGCTGTGGCTGCGAACATGTCTGCAGACCGGCTGTGTATCGCTGCGTTTTGACAATATCATAAATATCTGGGAGAGTTGCATATATCCCCCTATATGGCTTCTATATTGCATATTTATCCAACCCAAACAAACAATTGCATATATCCCCTCCCTTAATTATATTTCAAATAATACCAAAATTGCCCTTTCAGAAAAGAAAAAAAAACCCTAACGTTTGTTCAGTTCCAGCCGACGTTCCAGTCAGCATTCAGGTGGTAGTGGCTCTGTTCTAGTCAACGTTCCGTGCATGTAGACCCTAAATATATATATATATATATATATATATATATAAGGGGATATATGCAATTGACCCTAAATATATATATATATATATATATATATATATATATATGATATTTTCAATATTTGTTAGGATATTGCCCCTAAATGTAATTATGTTAAAGTAAAATAGATTACTTATGATTATAAGTATAATCATAAGTAATTGATTTTCTTTAACATATTTGTAAGGCTTACCATACGGGCACGACGCTCAGCATATCCCATTGATCCACCCGTGTGTCGCGATGACTTGCCACTACTATCAGCGCTCCTACGGTTTTTTGACCCATTCTTGGACTTGTTAAGCCAACCTTTTTTGTTCCAACGCTGTCAAAGAGTGTATAAATATGTATATCATAATATAATATCAAAACTTAATTAAGATAATCGCACCAAAAACTAAATATTTCTTTTTCTGAATATACACATAGTTAAGGTATGAAATCCATTTAATTGAAGTGGTTATAGCATATATATGTAGCCATTTAAAAGACAAAAACACATACTAGTACATTTAGCTTATTAAATACATGCGAAGCATAATATCAAGAATCAACTGAAATTTTGCAAAAGCATCCTCTAACAGTTTAAAACAATTCAATTGCTTTTGTGGTCTAGTGGTTTATAATGCTCATTGAATTGAATATACATCAAATTGTATCATTTGATGACGTGGCTTAATAATGTAGCATAAAAAAAAGAAAGATAAACCAATTATTAGGCCAAATTATCAAGTCTTGTCATATGATAGATTTAATTGTTTGTACTCCACTAAACTAGTGCTTTTATTATCTATTTTTTTCTTTGTGAGTTATAAGGGACAGAAGCGAGAAGGGTTTAGGCATGATAACCAACAAAACCCAAGTGGTGATGATGGATGCATGGTTCAGCAACTTTTATTTAAGAAACGCCTTCATAGAACGCTACAACCCGTTCAAGATGTAGACTCTGATTTCCGGGTATGTTAAATTCAAGAATATTGGTCTTTCAGCGTGCGTTTAGGGGCTGTTGGGATTTGTGTATGTAACTGGTCATCTATCTACTGCAACTTGAATCGCAAAAGCCATTATGTAATGTTTGAATAAGCATGATTCTTATTTCTATCATATTGTGTATTTGTAGAAAGAATATGCCCGCTATAAACAGTCAAAAGCTTGGAAACATTTGGTTGTATACAAATCAGGAATCCATGCTCTTGGTCTGTATACATCATTGTTCATTTCACAGAGTGCAATGGTATGATCTATACCCTTTTATATGGTAATGGGTCAAAGAAGTATATTAGCAAAAAATGAAACGGGTCAGATTGGTTCAAACGGGTTAAACAAGTCGAATGTCACCTTATTTATATTCAAATGCTTGAAATCGTTTATTCAAAAAAAAAATCATTTAATTGTTTTAAAAGAGGCCTCTTAAAGAACTAGCAATATATCATGCATCAGTTACTAATTCCAGCAGAAGAATCAGCTTTCAAATTTTCTTTTGAGTGAATGCCATTTTCGTCCTTGAGGTTTGGCCAGTCTTGCGACTTTCATTCAAAGGTTTGTTTTTTCGCATTTGGATCCAAAAGGTTAGAAATCTTGCCATTTCCATCCAGCTCGTTAACTCCATCCATTTTTCTTCGTTAAGTCAGGGGTATATTCGTACATAAAGTAAAAAAGACCTAATTGCCCTTTAAGTTAGCAAAAAGACAGAAATACCCCTGACTTAACGGAGAAAAAATGGATGAAGTTAGCAAGCCGGATGAAAACAGCAAGATTTCTAACCTTTTGGATTCAGTTGCGTAAAAACAAACCTTTGGACGAAAGTCGCAAAACTTGTTAAACCTCAGGGACGGAAATGGCATTTTACTCTTTTCTTTTCTAGAAATTGCAGCAATTTATCTTTTTCTACAAACTTTCCTTTTAGTTTTATACTTTTAGTAAATAATTATATGATTATTTGAATATCAGGTTGTTGAGTATGTTGGTGAAATAGTGGGGCAGCGTGTTGCTGATAGAAGAGAAATTGCATATCAATCTGGAAAGCAATTGCAATATAAAAGTGCTTGTTACTTTTTCAAAATTGATAAAGAAAATTGGACTAAATGTACTAGTATGTGTGCCCAAAAAAAAAGAATTACAAACCATTTAACACTGAAAAACAAGGATTCTATTTCCCATGTTCAAAAAACTTTTGGACTAAAGCCTAAAGAAACGAACCAGTTTTTGGCAAATTTTTTGTAATCTTATTCATTCAGTATGGCACAGAGCACGGTAATTGCTAGCAATTTCAATTGGTACCTAACATATCGATATTCGCTTAAAGAGGATTAACATGATCACACAACTACACATGGCAATAATAATAAGAAAAGATGGTGCTAACTCGCTTACCTTACACAATTCACGCCATACTTCAAGAGATATTGCAGGAGGCGGAAAATCACGAATTTTGTCAAATTGTAGATAATTGTTTGGATCCATATCTTCGTGGACGGCACATGCCAACATTGTGGAGTCTATTCTCAACTGCCTCATTATGTCTCTATAACGTTTCTTCAGCACGTTAATAAACCCTTCATGTATGAGTTGCTCGTTAGCCGGATCCCAACTCCAACGGGTCTATAAAAATAAAAATAAAAGTTAAAAATGAAAACTTAGTAACAGTAGTAATTCCTTCTATATTTAGAACCAGTATTTATATAAGATAAAAATTAAAGAATTTATATATTACCCAAAGTAATTCCTTCTATATTTAGAACCAGTAATTCCTTCTATATTTAGAACCAGTATTCCTTCTTTGATGATTAGAAGTACTTTATCAAATGACGAGTCAGAAGTATTACATTCTGATTTCCAATTCAATAACCTGGTAGCGGTGGAGAGTGTGGTCGCCTTCTCACACCCATGCCACAAAGGCTCATTGGCTTGACTCAAAATAGTATAATATGCCTGGGCTGATTGATTTGGATCTTGATGCATACTTTCCATAACCATTTGATTGTATTCGGTATATTCACCAAAATCGTCATTAGTGTCTTGACCCGCATCTTGAGAGTGTACGGGGTTTGAACGTTGACCCACATTTTGTGTACTAAATGACTCACCGTGAACATACCAGACCTTATAATTATCCATGAATCCATTTTTATATAGATCCCCCACAATCTCAAATCTCTTCTTGAAACGACGATTTTGGCATTTGCCACACGGACATCTAATTTTAAAAACCTCGACCCCTTCTATTAGTTCTCTTTGAATGTTAGGTGTGTTATCGAATGCATAATCCAAGAAAAGGTTGACATGACGTTGAAATATCGGATCAAAAAGACCATCACTAGTGGTTCTCTTCATGTACATCCAGTTTCTATCACGCGACATCGTTATGGATCTATAACTAAATGAACTAGAAATAGTAATGTTATTAGTAATACTATTATAATATAATAATATTAATAATAATAATAATAAATACAAATAAATAATATAAGAATAAAAACTGACGGGTCGGTTCGATCATTTGGGTTGTAGTTGGCTCTTTGAGTTATAGTTGGGATTGAGTTATAGTTGGGATGAGAAAACCATCACACAAAACATGGAAAACCTTACGATTGGTACCCTACTGGTGCTACTCTTATGTTTATTGCTCGTTTTGGGATTGGGGGGCAGGGGCAGGGTGTTTTTGGCTACCTGTTGCTTTGTTTTTAAGGGTGGGAAAGGCTGGGTGGGTGTTAAATACGTCTGATGGTATTTTCGAAGACCTGCAGAACCCGGACTTCTCATTTTATTCATTGGAAGTTAAACTATTATTCAGTGACAGTTTAAATTATTGGTATTGTACAATGAACAAAAAAAGAATATTAATATACACTGAACAACCTATGATTCTGCAAAAAAACAAGAATTAAAAAATTACCATTTTACACCTCTATACAGAGCAAGTGTTAGATGAAAAATGACTGTTTAATTGGTCTTCACTCTTCATAGTAACCAAAAATAATAAATCAAAAATGTAAGAACCATTTAAATAAAAAAAACTAATACAAAAACATGATACATAATTCAATATAGTAATAGTCGTATCTCAAGATTATAGACAACTGAGATTTAATCAAAGTCATACCCCAAACAAGAATTATAAGATTTGGTTTTAATAAGAATTAAGTAACAAAGTCGGGTCAAAAGATCACAGTGATTGGAAACTATTTCGAAGTTTAAGGATATGTTTGGCAATGAGCTTGAAGAGATTAAGCTTTAGTTTTTCAAACAATAAGTTCTAACTAACAGAAATATGTCTGGATGACAAAGGTTTAGCTTTGATTTTGAAAATAAGCTTAAAAAAATATGCTACTTTGAGTAGCTTTCAATCATCTGTTTACCCTTAACTATTAGGTAATATATCACCGATAGTTATTAGTTAGAATATCGGTACCGATATTATCGGCGATATTGACCGACATATCACCGATTTCCTGATATCAGTATCTTTCTTCTTGGTTCTACCATTCATTTTTCTTCTTATAGCTTCTATTAGTGTTTTAAGTCTTAATTGTTAAATGTTAAGTGTTTTAAGTCTTAATCGGTTCCCCCACTTGCTACAAGTGTTATTGTTAATGGTGGGAGAGTATACTTAATTGTTAGTGTTAAATTGTCTATATGTAAATTCTGCATGATATTAAAATTACCGATATCCCACCGCGATAACTGATATCCAATTTTTTACCACATTAACTGCTTAGACCCTTAATTAATCGTGCTTTACTATCTCAGGCTTTAATGGTGTGCCCTTTTCAGCTACAACAGTTAACATCAATAGATAAACTTAGGTATTGGAATTTCGATGAATACCAACACTTAGATAAACTTAAATTTCTATAGGAACCCCTCAACAATAACATCAATAGATAAGATGAAATATCAAAATATTACCAGTATCAACCAATTAAAACATATTCTTCATATAATTGAATCAAAGGGCAAATAAAAGTAAAGAAACTGGAAATTTACCTCACAAATAAATAGAAAGTGGAACAATTTTGAAGTGAATTGAACCCTAGAGATGAGGAGAGGGCGGCCGGTGGTTTCAGACGAGCAGGAATGAAAGAGAAGGGGTCGTATACAAACCCTAGCTAATTTGGGTTTTGAGTTTTGAGCGGGAGTGAAAGAGCGGGCTCGCATAATTAACCCCTCGTTTTTTTTTTTGGTTATTTTTTTAATTAGTTGTTTTTTTAAATGTGTGAATTATTCGTGAATGTCGGGAGTTCTAGCATCATAGGCGGCCCTGAGGGTGGACGGGGAGGACCACCGGCCAGAGCCCGATATTTCGAGGGGCACATTATTTTATGAAAAAAACCCGATATGTATATGTATATTATTATTTTTAATAGAGGTATACCCATACAAACACTAAGATAGGCCCACTTACAAAACTATTTTTATGGTTTAGATTAGTTATTAGTCATTTGGCATAAGGTTTAGACATTTAGTGAGTCCAATACCCAATTTCGTTAAGGTCTATGGGCATGTTTTTTCAAACTCAAACAGGGTACACGAATTCTCATGGCCGGCCCTGTCTAGCATACATTGTCTTAATCGGGTCCGCGCTAGAGATCCCCTCGCACAATATATCCCCAATTTAAACCCCTTAATGAGAAACCCCTATCACTCAGACTCGAACTTGAGACCTGTAGGGGAAAACTCACCCGGACCCACCATAGGTGGAACTTAAATACCCGTGGTCACCACTAAGGCACTAGTGATGGATTTTTTAATTAGTTGTAGTTAGTAATGTTTAGGCATTTGTTTTTAGAAGTATTTTATTTATTTTTAAATTTTATTGTTTCGTAATCCGTATATATGTTTTTTTGGGACATTCCAAGTTATTTGTCCACATGTTCTGATAGTACATCACTGTGGGCGTTGAATAGATATCGGTTCGGTTCGTTACAGTACCAGTACGATACATGCACTCAGTATAAACATTAACACGAATTTTACATCGACCGAAAACAATAAAAGGAACATTCGTACCGCCACTGATGTTGTTCGAACTGTACGATATAGTTACATGATGAATGATTAACCATCCCTCTCTTTTAACGTTATTTTCACAACATATATTAACGGTACGGTATAGTTACATTCGTACCGCCAATGATGTTGTTCAAACGGTACGATATTGTTCGAACGGTACGATATAGTTACATGATACATATCTACATAAGTTTATTGGTTTAAGCTTGGGAAGCCTCACCCGGACCCACCATAGGTGGAACTTAAATACCCGTGGTCACCACTAAGGCACTAGTGATGGATTTTTTAATTAGTTGTAGTTAGTAATGTTTAGGCATTTGTTTTTAGAAGTATTTTATTTATTTTTAAATTTTATTATTTCGTAATCCGTATATATGTTTTTTTTGGGACATTCCAAGTTATTTGTCCACATGTTCTGATAGTACATCACTGTGGGCGTCGAATAGATATCGGTTCGGTTCGTTATAGTACCAGTACGATACATGCACTCGGTATAAACATTAACACATATTTTACATCGACCGAAAACAATAAAAGGAACATTCGTACCGCCACTGATGTTGTTCGAACTGTACGATATAGTTACGTCATGATGAATGATTAACCATCCCTCTCTTTTAACGTTATTTTCACAACATATATTAACGGTACGGTATAGTTACATTCGTACCGCCAATGATGTTGTTCAAACGGTACGATATTGTTCGAACGGTACGATATAGTTACATGATACATATCTACATAAGTTTATTGGTTTAAGCTTGGGAAGCCCTCGTGGTAGTGTTTCGGTTTATAAGTAACCATTGGTGTTGGTATATGACTGCGAAACAGTAGAATAGATCTGTTGGGTTTGACAAACCCAGCTCCTGGTCAGTCCTGACCATGTGGAAGTGCAATTGGGTCCTAATTGTGAGGGATAGTTCATGACTTTTGGGAGTTCTTATATTGCATCATTGACGATATCGTTTTGCGTGTTTTGCCTTGCAATCGCGTATGAGATATATTTGCCAAAACCTAGGTTTTTAAACAATATATTTTGTTGGTTATTTTGGATATGTCATTTAATCTGGTTATGTAAAGTACCTATCACATGCGGCATCATACATTCATGCAATATTGACTTGATCCGCTCAAGCACCCACACGTAGTTACCCCTTCGTTCTTTACAAATAACGGCATGTGCGATACAAAAAGACTTGTTGGTCGACGTCATACCCACAACCTGGACAAATGGCATGTTGTAGAGGTTTGTTTTGTAGGTCGCGTCAATCAACATCACGTGCGGGAATGCACGCTACATAGTTAACTGAACAGTACAGGGACCATTTGTGTCAATTTTCGAAACTTCAGGGACTATTTTTGTAAAAATTGAAACTTCAGGGACCAAAGTGTAAATATATCAAAAATCGGTAAAAAGGGGGTCTTCTTTAAAGAACCGGCCCTTGCAAGAATCGAACTCGTGACCTCTCGTTTAGAACCGTAACGCCTTAACCAGTTTATCCTCCTACTAGGAGCTGTTAGAATATGAAACTTAATTCCTTATATACACTAGTTAGGATTAATATAATTATTAATTTAATTCAGAACACAAAAACGTTTTTAAACCCAATCGAACCGGACAAGGACGGGACTCGAACCCGCGCCTTCCCGCAAACAAAACACGCGCACAAACCAACTGGGCTACCAGTTGGAATGTGTTATATTCTAAGTGATATTAAATTTATATACACATTAGGAATTTAATATATTAATAAACTAAATTTAGTTTTTTTTTAAATATATTCGTGTGTATCTTTGTTATTACATGATTGTTTCCTACGCCTTTGTGACAAATCTAATGAAAAATAACTTTCTGTCGGAAATGTGTCACAGGTTGTGACACAATTCTGACGGAACGATTAAATCAACTAAGAAATAAACTGTTTGTCGGAAATGTGTCACAGGTTGTGACACAATTCTGACGGAACGATTAAATCAACTAAGAAATAAACTGTTTGTCGGAAATGTGTCACAGGTTGTGACACAATTCTGACGGATCGATTAAATCAACTAAGAAATAAACTGTTTGTCGGAAATGAGTCACAAGTTGTGACACAATTCTGACGGAACGATTAAATCAGCTAAAAAATAAATATTTTGTCACAAATGTGTAGGAAATATAATAATTTTTAATTATTATACTAATTTTACTATTATATATAAATATAGAAGTGTAGGAAATAAACTGTTTGTCGGAAATGTGTCACAGGTTGTGACACAATTCTGACGGAACGATTAAATCAACTAAGAAATAAAATGTTTGTCGGAAATGAGTCACAAGTTGTGACACAATTCTGACGGAACTATTAAATCAGCTAAAAAATAAATATTTTGTCACAAATGTGTAGGAAATATAATAATTTTTAATTATTATACTAATTTTACTATTATATATAAATATAGAAGTGTATATCCTTGTATTTATTTTCAATAAAATTAAGTAATATGACTTAGTTGTCGGAAATGTGTCACAACTTGTGACGCAGTTCCGACGGAATGTTTAATTAAACTAAATATTAAATATTTTGTCACAAACTTGTAGGAAATGATTTAATAATCAACCTTTTGTAGATTATTTCAAACAGATCTGTGATGCAACTGTCAATTAATTAGGGTTTTTTTATTTTCTGTCATTGTTGCGTCAAAAATTTGACATAGAATTTTGGAAAAAAAATCGTAGGAAATTTGTCACAAATGTGTTTGAATCTGTGACAAAAATAATTGTGTAGGAAATTTCCGTAGGAAATTATGCACTTTTCTAGTAGTGCACCTCATCTCCACCGTCACCACCAGATCTCCTCCTTCAAAATCAGGTTAGTGTATGTTTATTATTGTTCAAAGATAGTAGATGGGTCAAATATGTTAGTGTATGTTTATCCTGTGATCCGTGACTAATGGTACTCAGCTATGGCCCGACCAACGTCTTTCTTTTAATTAATTCATGTTCTTGAACAATGAAGATGGTATTCGGCTGAAGCCTAGGTAAGAACATCAGCTGTTGTTTCATGATATATATTGAACCGGGTCAATTTCCCACATAAGGGTACAATCTTATCGTTTTTGGTATTTGAATTTGAGACGGTTATTGCTTGTTTATTGTAGCTACTATTGCATACTTGTAACTACTTTTATTTACAGTTTTGTAATTTATATGTAAATGTTAGTGAAATAGACGATATGGGAATATTACTTTTTCATAATAATCATTTTATAGTGGAGTAGATTATTGGGATTTTTTTTGTGACAGATTGTAGTTCATTCTTTTCCATCATGAACACATAGTATTTTCACTTATTTGATGCCTTATAACATGTGAACATATTTGGTTTGTTTGTTATGATCTGGATAATCTATTTTGTTTTATTTTATTTACACCATCATTTTTAGCTCATGCTTTTATGCAACTTTGCTGAAATTTGACTCATAATTTTTCTATGTTATAACTAAAAAAAGCCTAAAAAACACACCAAATTTTTTTATAAAAAATCGTATGTTTTTGTATATAAATTTTTTTTTTGGATTACACATGCTACACATGTGTAGTATTATTACACATGTGCACTACAAAAAAGAAATTTTTTTTTTTTGAAATTTTTTTTATATAATAAAAGTAGCGAAAATTATTATGCAAAAAAAAATGGTATTTTTTTGGCATTTTTAATTAGTTTTCGAGTTTTCACAATAACTAGTGGTTTTCATTTGAACATTCCCCTATATATATATATATATATATATATATATATATAGGGGAGGGTTATCTTAAGAACGCTAAATATTGCGAGAACCGTAAGAACGAATGAAAAAACCAATGTTTTTAATACAAACCTCATTGTAATTAAGATATAACATCAAAAAAAAATTACAACATCAAATAATTCATTTCTCCTTTCAAAATCACTCTTTTTATATTTTTTTTACATATCTATCTCTATTATTAAAGCAAAATAACTTTGCCACATGACCTACTCATGTGGCATTGCTACTTAGGCAGATAATTGTGTAACGAGCGGCAAAATGCTTTTCCTCAATTATCATTCATTTGTGAAGCCCACCTAATGTGTTCTTCATATGGAAACCCCCAATCAATTCTCAATCAGTTGAAAATCTTCTACAAAATTATGAATACGTTTCCACTATTATCGCTTATTAACTGTTTATGTCTAATCGGAGAATTCAAACGACGATTCCTTTCACCTATTTCATCAATGGCGAATATGGCTAGAAGAAAAACAAGCGATCTCTTCAACACCGCTGTGATCCGTTCCGATGCATTTAGATATTCGTTTTCTCTTTAAACTACACTTTCTTGAGGATTCGTGTCTGGATCCGATAAAAATGGCGTCGTTGTTATCGGCGGCGACCCTGGCGGATACATGGCGACGATTAAGGCAGCCCAGTTATGCCTCAAAACAACATGCGTTGAGAAGCTTCCTTAGAACGTAATTGATTTTGTTGATGTTTGCTTGATGTGTTTTTGACCTGATTGTGATTTTGACTTAATTTTTGAGTTGTTAGGTTTAGGTATTGAGTGATTGGTGAATTGTGATGTCTTGTGTGTTCATACTTGATAATGGCTATGGGGGTTGACAGCAAAAGAAACATGTGAGGAACAATATGTGATTTATGAAAAATCAAAATACAATATAGAGGAGTTTATTCCAGCAACACAATCATATAGTTCATGCTTTAGCTTAATGGTATCACAATATAGAGGGGTTTATTCTAAACATTAAGTTTTTATTTCATAATTATTTGACTATTATATTGCTGGACACTAGGACTTTTCTGAGTAGTGGTGTTTTGGATGGTTTAGCTTACACAATGTTCAAGAGATGCTAAGTTTTAGAAATTTCAAATATAATCTGCATCCATGGTAAGTTTCAGTTTTGTTTGGTTTTTTCACTTAATTTGGTTTTTGTTGTTTATGAAGGCTGATACACTTTTCTTTGTTTCTTACGCTAATTGCTCTTTTTCTTCAATCCGCTTCTATTGGATTTCTGGAAGTTGAATGTAAGCTCTAGAAATCAACTATATATATATATATATGTATGTATATATGGTAGGGATCCTAAGAAAAGTCCACCCTATTTGAGAAACTTGAGAAACAATCTGGACCACACATTTTCTCTAAGCAAAAAATGCAAAGAAAAGGTGAAAAAAATGGAATTTTTTTTTTATTGAAAAATCGCAGCTTTTTCTTTAAGGATTAAATTTTTTATTTTTTTATTTTGTTTAAATTTTTTTTTTTTTTTTGGATTTATACACATGTGTATATTGTTAATCTTTTAACTATACATATATGTATATTGTCAATTATACATATATGTATATACATGTTTAAAATTGAAAAAATATGTGTTATAAATCCTAAACCTTAAACCATAAACACTAAAGCTAAACCTTAATGCTAAACCCTAAACCCTAAAGCTAAATCCTAATGCTAAACTCTAATGCTAAACCCTAAAGCTAAACCCTAATTCTAAACCCTAAAGCTAAACCCTAAAGCTAAAACTAAACCCTAAAGCTAAACCCTTAATGCTAAACCCTAATGCAAACCCTAAAGATAAAGCTAAACCCAAAAGTTAAAGCTAAACCCTAATGCTAAACCCTAAATACTATTGCTAAACCCTAATGCTAAACCCTAAAGCTAAACCCTAATTCTAAACTCTAAAGCTAAACCCTAATGCTAAACCCTAATGCTAAAACTAAACCCTAAAGCTAAACCATTAATGCTAAACCCTAATGCAAACCCTAAAGATAAAGCTAAACCCAAAAGTTAAAGCTAAACCCTAATGCTAAACCCAAAAGCTAAACCCTAAATACTATTGCTAAACCCTAATGTTAAACCCTAAATACTATTGCTAAACCCTAATGCTAAACCCTAAACCATAAAGCTAAAGCCTAAACCCTAATGCTAAACCCTAAATACTAATGCTAAACCCTAAATAACACTTATTTTTCAATTTTAAACATGTATATACATATATGTATAATTGACAATATACATACATATATGTATAGTTAAAAGATTAACAATATACACATGTGTATAAATCCCAAAAAAAATTAAAAAAAAAATTAAATCCTTAAAGAAAAAGCTGCGATTTTTCAAAAAAAAATTGCGTTTTTTTTTACCTTTTTTTGCATTTTTTTGCTTAGGGAAAATGTGTGGTTCAGAATGCTTCTCAAGTTTCTCAATTAGCCTACTACTTCTCACATGATCCTTATCCTATATATATATATATATATATATATAGGGTGGAGTTATTGTAAAAAAAACCAAAAGTGTGAGAAAGGTAAGAAAGAATCTCAACCATTAGATCTAAATTAATTGAAAAGGGTATGATTGTAAATGCATTAACAAATTCAAATATGGTAATCCTTGATTTAAGGATTTGGAGAGAGAAAATCCTTGATTTAAGGAATTATAACCGTCCATAACATCATTCATTTTAATTTTTTTTGCATCATTCACAGAATCAGAGCATGTTCATGACATGGTGTTTTAAAAAAATTCATAGTTCAATTCATGGTGTTTTTACAAAATAATATAACACCATTCAGTAAACAAAAATATAACACCATTCAGTACACAAAATAACACCATTCAGTACAAGATATAACACCATTCAGTAAACAAAAAATAACACCATTCAGAAACAAAATCACACCATTCAGAAACAAAAAAAAAAAAAAAAACCATCCAGTAAACAAAAAATAACATCATTTAGTAAACAAAATAACACCATTCAGTAAATAATATAACACCATTCAGTACAATAATATAACACCATTCAGTAAATAAAATATAACACCATTCAGAAAAAGAAAATAACACCATTCAGAAACAAAAATAACACCATTCAAAAACAAAATTACACCATTTAGAAAAGAAAATAACACCATTCAGAAAAGAAAAAATAACACCATTCAGAAAAGAAAAAAAAACACCATTCATAAAAGAAAAAAAACACCATTAATGAAAGAATATAACACCTCTGTATCATCTTCTCCACTTCCGGCGCCGTTCGAGGTAGATAGAAAGAGATCGCAGGACCACCACCACTGCCACTTCCGGCACCAACACCGCCGCACCACCACAGTCGATCCAGCACCACCACCGCCGCTGCCACTCGCACCAGCACCACCGCCGCTGTCGCTCGCACCACCACCACCGCCGCTGCCGCTCGCACCACCACCGCCGCCGCTGCCACTGTCGTGTTTGATTTTCCGATTGGCCGCTGTCGTGTTTCTTCTTCAGATTGATTATGAGAGAGATCTTTGATCGTAGATGGAGATCATCTGGAGAGAGAGAGATATTGTAGGGATTTTGATTTACAGTTTCTATTTTTGAATGGATATAAAGACTTTATTACCCCTAGAATTTTCAATTCAGTCCAAAAAATAAATCAAATTTTACAATTTGGTCCCTATTAATCTCAACCATTAGATCAAAGATCTAATGGTGTAGATTCTTTCTTACCCTTCTCACACTTTTAGTCTTTTTTACAGGATCCTAACTCTATATAGGGATATATATATATATATATATATATAAGGGTTTCAGTGGTGACCCTTAGATGGCAATAAGAGAAAGTAGCGGACACAACGTCACCATCCTTTTCACTCAGATTGTAGATTGTGGAACAACACCAAGGTAATCTTTCTTTTCTGATTTAACTCAGGTAAGTTCGTAAGCTTCCTTTTGTATTTCTTTTTTTCTTGATGTTTCTAAACAAGTTATTGTATTTTTTTACTGTTATCTTATACATCTTATACGACCACCAGTTGTTCGATGAAATTCCCCAACGAGTAAAATTTATACGTTATTAAATTTGTTTTGTGTTTTTCTTCAACATGTTCGGCAATGGATTCGTAGTCAATAATAAGATATAAATTGAAGTCGTAATGAGCATTCTGATCCTATAACGTGCTCAAGACATCACTTTTGGTTTTGTGAATGAATCTTTTGCAATCAGTGTTCCAAGGGAAAGAAGTTTACTACCTACAAAGTTCCTTAAAGGAAACCCTAACGGGTCTATGATGTTTACGGCTTGATGGTTCAACCGTGCTTTTGTCATATTTGTGTGTGGTGGAAATGCATATTTATCCATGGTTGCAGGAGCGAGTGTTGTTGATGCGGCTGCTAGAGCTGATTTCAGGGCTAGTGATGATACATACAGTTGCAGTAAAGGTAACTTAAAGACATGGACAATGACATGGCAATAACCAGTTCCATGTCAGCGTTAGTAAATTTATTTTTGAAGATTAAATGAAAATACTTAATGTTTGGGTTGTTTTACAGGTGCTTTTTTGGGTTGTTCACTTGAAGGAAGCATGGTGACAACACATACAAGAAAATTGCAGATTTTATGGTAACTCGTCAATAAAAACATTCGATATTCTTCTTGGTTCATTGCCTCGACCTAGTGTTGCGATTCTTTATGATGTCCCATGAAATACTATGCTAGAAATGTGCTGGGAATATACATAGTAAATTATAGCTTATAATTTTTATATGATACATGTTAAAATGTAAAATAAACAACACCGGTACATAAGCAATTGTTGTAATGTCACTTAAATAAGCAAGAGGTCGATCAAAGTTTATTAACGCCTTATTTCATTTAGTTAATTAAGTTTCATAATATGCCACTTAAAAACAGTTGATTATCTTTTATTAGTATTGATTACACCTTTGAATCTTTGATTAGTATTGATTATCTTTAACAAGTATGTGTAGTCTTTCAATAATGAACTATGCTACTTTCGATGATCTTATTGGGCATAATGGTTGTGGTTCGTTGATTCATTCAGTTGTAAATCTGCGTAACACAGTCGATTTTGTGTTGGCGAACTATTCATGTTAGGGCTTCGGTGGTGGCGATTAGTTATGAGACATAACGCACCATGATGAGGTATTAATTAAGTTTTTTATGTTGTCATAGCATTCTATATTTCTATCTTCTAATGTCTGTCATATTATCGTAGTCTTCACTGAATTTGCAGTTATACGAAAAAGGTTTAGATTTGTTCGATGACAACCCAACAACCTCAGTAATCTACTAATATTAAAACTTTAACTCTATAAATGACGATTGTCTTGGAGAGAACATTTTCTCACTTTGATTTTACAGGCTCTTTTGCACCGGCATTTACAAAAGAATACAGTTGCTCATATGATAGACATGCTTTTATCAAATTTGGTAACATAAACAAATCTTTGAATCTAAATTTATTATTTTATAGCCCACATGACTTAATTTAAGGTAACTTGCATGATTTTGTGATCCTTAAATCAGGATATGCTCAATAAGTTGAAAAATGGTATTGATGTTCAAGACTTCAATACTGTTGAACCCATTACACTTAGCTCATGGGATCGAATGGCTCTGGTATGAGAAGATTTGTTTTTTAACTTTCTAACAGTTGTTTTTATTAAATAGATAAAAAAAAATTTAAGTATGGTCATAGGTAAAGAAATTTGAGGGAGCGTTATCTGTAAAGGGTAATGCGGTTGTTGAAGCTTTGGAAGGGAAGGTCAGTCCTTTAGTGGTGAAACTTATGAAATACGTTGGAAATAAAATAGTAAAAAAATTTCGAATATTTTACGTGACAACATGTTGAAGCATATATGACAGCACTAAGAGCATTTGCGGATGAGTGGTAGGAAAGATGCTTCAATCTTAGTCATTTTTTTTTGTGTTTTTTCAGTTTCTATTTTTTTCATTTAAAATTTATGGTCAACATTTAAAAGTAGTATAATTTATTGTAAGGCCACCAGTGTAGCACACGGGAACTTAGACTAGTGTGTAAATATAAAAGATTTACACATGTGTAAATGGCAAACTTACACATGTGTAAATTTTCTTTATTTACGAATTCACGTAAATTTAAATGTGTAAATTAAATTTCTAACATTGTATTCAAATAATAATGATAAGTGTAGAAAAAATTTTGAATTTGAATTTTTTTTATCAAGTTCTCGCGGTTTTTTAATTTGTTCTCACGGTTCTCACAATATTTAGTGTTCTCGTTTAAACCTCCCCCTATATATATATATGTATGTATGTAGGGTAGGGATAGTGTACAAAGTGTCTAAAGTGTGAGAAGTGTTTTAAACCATTAGATCTTTGATCTAATGGTTGAGATCAATAGGGACCAAATTATAAATTGTGTTTTAATTATTTGGACTAATTTGAAAATTGTAGTGGTAATAGTGTCTCTGTATATGTTTCAAATTAGATAACATCTCCTAAATTCTAGCGATTTACTCCTAAATTTTAGCGATTCAATTTTAAAACTTCTTTTAAAATCCGGACATTCTAATAAATCCAGAAATATGTAACTGATACAAGAAATATATAACACTATACATCCAGCATATAACGCTATATAACACCATATAACACCGTATAACACTATGTAACACCATATAACACAATGTAACGCTATATAACACTATATAACAATATATAACACTATACATCTATCATAGACATGCTATTAGAAAAATATAACACTATATAACTCTAAATATCACTTTATAACACTATATAATACCATATAACACCATATAACACTATACATCCATCATATAACACTATATAACACCAAAAAAACACTATATAACACCATATAACACTATTTAACACTATATAACAATATATAAATTTTCATTTTGTGATCTTCAGAATTAATAATTGATGAACGAGATGACACAAATTCGTAAATTAATTCTTAATTCGTATTCCTATAATTAAGGGTGGCGGTTATGGAAGGTTATCAGTTAATTAAATCAATAAGAAAATTACTTGTTTACCCTTTTGAATTAATTTAGATTGAGGACACATGTCATCTCCACAATATTTCTCACACTTCTCACACTTTTGAATTAATGTATAGGATCTTCAATCTATATATATATATATATATATGTATTTGAGACCGTATATGTGAAGTTCTAAATTTTTAGGTAATGTTCGACTAAAACAATCATTTTACAAATGAAAGAGCATATATATATATATATATATGTATGTATTTGGGGTATGCTCATAAGGCTCAAATCCTCACATGAAAATGGGTGGGAAAGTTTAGTGTGAAATTGTACATAAATAAATTTGTTTCTAGTTGCCATGCCTTCATATTCTTTTTTTTTTATTTTTGTATTAAATGCGCTTTGATTTGTACTATAGAAAATACATTTTATGAAGTGAGGTTCCAAGAACGCCAAAAGAAGGATTTTATTAAAAAAGCATTCTTAGATTTTTTATAAATTTTTTTGAAAAAAATTGGGATGTTTAAGAGTTTTGTGTGTAAGACTTGAAATCAACGAAACAAAGATTCGATCCCCAACTTTTCCTTCCCACATTTTAATTGCACATTGTCCTCAATGTGCCTAAGTGCATGCAAAATGAAGATAAAATGCAAAATGTACGATAAGAGAAAAGGAAGACGAAAACTCCCCTGAATGGTTATGTATCCATTGCATGTTGTTGATACTCATGCTTGCCTGAAACGCACCAAATTAGACAAGTTGGTCTTAGAAAATTGACATCCAATACCAGTACCAGCAGACAACCATCAGTCCATCCCATTTTGTTTTCTAATTTTCAATTCTCCGGAAAACGAAAAAGAAGAAAAACATAATATCCACGATGGAGGTTTTGGTTATAGTTGGCGCATCGTCCAACATTTAGCTAGGCGAAAGAGGAACCAAATGTCCGCCCGACAAACCAGAACCTCCATAATTAAGATAGTACCATAAAGCATGAATCTGAAATCAGGGTGTTGGTTGATAAGGCGAGAGCAAGATAGAGTACTTGGGACAACCTTATTCCCGAGTGCATGCAAAATGAAGATAAAATGCAAAATGTAGGATAAGGGAAAAGGAAGACGAAAACTCCCCTGAATGGTTATGTATCCACTGCGTGTTATGATGCTCATGCTTGCCTGAAATGCACCAAATTAGACAAGTTGATCTTTAGAAAATTAACATCCAATACATGTACTAGCAGACCCTCAATCCATCCCATTTTATTTGCTAATTTTTAATTCTCCTGAGAAAAAAAAAAGAAAAACATAATATCCGCAGTGGAGTTTCTGGAACATTTAGCTAGGCGGAATGTCGCGCTCCGATCAAAGAAAATATTTATAGTCCCAAAATACCCTTAACAATGCGTTAGTGGTAGTAAGGGGTCTAACCACGAAGAGTTTGTGGTTTGTATGCGGACTTGATTGATTTTAAATGTTTTGTTGTCACTTTATGAAGCTTGCTAAGAACTTGATCAATTTGTTTGCTTGTTTGAAAGAGTGTCAGAATGAACCGACAAGTTTGTTTTGATTACTTAACTACTAAGAACTTGAATAATTTGCAAGAAAACTTAATTAACGATTTTAAACAATATATGAGAACAAGGTTCACACCCGGTTCAACAATTGCAAAACCTAGGGTTACTACACGTTTTAACTCGGTTTAGATGAATTAGATCATTAACGGTTTTATAGTCACAAGGCTTGGGTACCAATTGCTATAAACGTTCAAGACGGACCACAATGCACTTCGTTACCTCGGACAATTAAATCCTATCACAAGACAAGACATAAATATGCATATTCATTTCACAAAGTCAAATTTCATAACTCATTTGAAAATTTGTAAATTCAATACAAACGTAAGACAATTATCTAATGATTCAAATGCAATTTAAATTGTCACAAACCAAGTATCAAACAAGTAGTAAACCCTAAACCTTACAAAAGTCTACACCGGGGTGAAACCCACGAGAATTAGCCGCTCATGGTTGAATGAACGCGATCACCGAATGATTGAAGCTTGAGTACGAACATCTTGAGGCCTTGAGTATGATGAAGATGATGGTTAGGGTTTGGAATGGATGATGGAGGTAAATGGATTGGGAATTGGATGATGATTGTGGAATGAGATTGAATGATGAATTCAGATGATTTGGTATCAATTGGATGGATTGGGGATGAGAAAGTTTGAGTTCGAGGCTCCAAAGTATGGTTTCAAACTTCAAAAGTGCGTAACTCCTCGAAAAAGAACCTCTCAAAGTGTTTTTATTCGTCAAACAAATGCAACAAACACAAAATCACGTTGGCACGCAGAAGGCTGCGTCGCCGACGCACACCCCTGCGTCACCGGCGAGGCTTGCAAAACTCAGTTTTCTGCGACGTTCTAATTTGCTGCCTACGCTCATTTTTTACGACGCGGGACGTCGCCGATGGCCCTCTAAGGTGTACTTCTCCTTTTTTTCGAATTTCACGTTTCCGGTTGATCCCGTTCGCCCCTGGTGCTCCAAATAGCTCCTTAAACTCCGTTAGACCTGCAAAACACAATTCCAATAAAAAATAGGCTATTCGAAACTAAAAGCTATGTAAAAACATAAACCTAAACATATTAGGACACCGGTATTCGACCACGCATCAGTAACCAATTCCTTATACACTCCTTATCTATGATCACATTAGTCGCTAAGCGTGTATCATTAGGAATAACACCGATGAGATTGTTACCTTGTCTCAAATGATTAACAAGGATCCTTCGTTTGTACAACATGCAATTCTCTAGAAATTCATAAAAATTCTTTCGGTACTATACTAAAGATGGAATAATTTCTGTAGTTCTTTGATCATGTTTGTCACACCCCCAAAATACCACATGTGAAAACCCCCGCGAGGCGTGTGATGTACCAGGATCCAAGCCACCAATCACATTGAACTCATAAATATAATTAAATAAAACTTTCATTCATTAACATAAAGTGTTACAAACATCTCATATCATTTATTGAATACAGCGGAAACATAACTCATTTGTTAAGTGTTTCGTAAACCATGTGTACATAAACCATTAAGCTTGTATTGGGATTCCATGTATCTTAACCCATGACCACTCCAGCCTCCTAGACAGCAAGTTCCAAATGATATAAGCCTATAGACCTGCAAGCATGCAGACAAGTGTGTCAGACGACGCTGGTGAGTTCAAAGTTTTGTTAGTGTGTTTAAATACCCGTTACCAGATTAAAACGTTTCACAGATTCGATGATTTGATTTGATGTTGTTATTAACTCGATTACCGCAAATGGCTACAAGATGTATTTGCCCAACCCCAATGCCTCTATCAAAGCATTGGTCAAGTGGTCAAGGTAATTAGTTCACGCCTGTTCTCCCCGGTACGGTGTGAGGGTGCCAATCCTAATAGCGCTATCAACTAATAACCTCGTTGCCTCCCCGGCAACTATCGGTAGATGTAAGGGGTCTTATATGATAGAAACTGAGTAATAAGAAACATCCCATTAACCCGACGTTCCTCCTCGGAACAATTACCAAATATCCCTCCCTGGGATGCATGCTTGGAAAAAGAGCAGTGAACTCACCTATGATTGCTCGGTATGTAAAGTTACTTGTTCCATATTAATCAACCAAATCCTAATGTGGTTACCAATGGCAAATCAGTTTCGTATACACATGAATCACATATTCCACATTTACATTGCACAAGTACTGTAAACATAATCACACATCATTATTCCAGTTGTAACAAGGAATCACGTTACTCAACAATTCATAGCAGCACATGTTCATAATTCACCATAGTTCGTATTGATGGTTCAGTTCTCAATCAAATGGATATGCAAGTTCATAGCCATGTAACAACGTAGTAGTTCAGGACATTAGATATTCAAGTGTGCAAATTTCATAACCGATTACTTAAACTGTTCAGGCCAAGTTGTGCGATTGAGGAATTGGGCCGGTTTGTGTGTGTGAAAACAAGTCGCACAATTCGTTTATAGTGTGCAGCCCAGTCAATTCCAGGCCCAACAAACTTGTGCGGCCCGTCAGGCTTGTGTGATCAAGCCTTACTTGTGCGACCAGCTTAGACTTGTGCGACTAGTCTATCTTGTGCGATCCAAATATAATCCGGCCCAGTGCTCTTGTGCGATTCATTAATAATGTGTAAGGCCCAATATCAGTTAGCCTAAATGGGTTGTGCGATCACAAGGCACTTGTGCGACTAAACCAGATGTTGTGCGATTAATGCACCTTGTGCGATTGCTATGGTGCGATCAGTTGCAATTTCCCTAAAATCATGCAATCAGTTATCTAGTTTCCATTTATTCTATCCAATCAAACTATTAACAGTTTCTAATTGCTCCTTTATTCGATCAACTCAAGGGATTTCCAATCATTCTCATGAACCTTAATTAATTGTCTAATCATGAACAACAACTTATCATCGGATCATCAAACCATAGAACTCGAGCATCAACAAGTAAACCAATTCATCAGGCAATTTCTCATATCAATACAACTTAATCAATTACACACAATTAAAATCATCTCCTTTAACATACATTCGATCCTAGGTTAACATATACCATCATTCGATCCATTAATCACAACAGTTCCGTCCATCATATATGTTTACGTATAGCAATAGAACATATGACTCCGGTTCATGATCACGACATTCATCAATATTATTACTAGCATGAACCCTAGTTTTCACATAGCAATCATAGAAATCAGAATACCAATAATCATACAATCAAGCATAACAGCATACTAACCGAATTAGGTGCATGGAAACGAAGGAGACTTCGAATGATGAAAGGGGTTGCCGCCGGTCTTCGAAGGAGAGTAGGGTTTGTGTGTTTTGAGTGTTTTGTGGAATAATGAGGAGTATACACCTTCCTCATGGGTGTTATGCATGCAAGGGGTGGGCCGAACCCATCATGGGCTGCCCTTTGGGTCATGCATTCGAACAAGAGTTTGGGCCGAGAGAGGAGTGTGCGATTGAAATCATTGTGTACGGCCCAAAAGGGGTTGTGTGATCGAGCATAAGTTGTGCGACCAAGTTATAAACACATAACAACATAACATTCCATAAAAATCAACGTATCACATAATAACATGTCGTACATACAAGTTGCATTCAGAGTACAACGAAAGGTTCTAAATTACGAGTTGTCACATCATCCCCAACTTGAAAGAAATTTCGTCCCGAAATTTGGTAAACAGTATCAGTGGAGCAGAGTGATAGCTTAGGATGGCTGTGGATTTTACTCGGGTGCCACATCATCCCCAACTTGAATGGGAATTTCGTCCCGAAATTCACTAGCTGTATCAGGGTTCAATTCAGGTTAGGGTACTTGAGCTTCATCTGATTTTCTCGTTCCCACATGAACTCCGGTCCACGTCTTGAGTTCTAATGAACTCTCGCGATTGAAATTCGACTATGTTAACTAACCTTGGATTCCTGGTCCATGTTTTCGATAGGTTCCTCGACAACCGCAACTTGTCGTCAACTTTAGGCTCTAACAAGGGTATCGCAAGTGTTTCATCGGACACACACTTTTTTTTGGGATTCGAGACATAAATGAAAATGGGAACGTTACCCAATTCGTCGGTTAACTCAAGTTTGTAGAACATGGCCCAACGTAACGTAACTTCGTCTTGCCACATTTCCCAAAGCGCATTGCACCCTCCCAGGGTGAGACTTTCACTCATGACACGCCCACCTGCAGCGAACTCCCAGTGTTTCTTAAGCTTATTAGCTTACCTGACAGTCACGCGCTGCCGCCAACGATTTCCGATCCAAACCATCTTCCCAAGAGTTTTGAGTATAAGTCCTGGACCTGTGGTTAGGCTGTTACTCGCCTTAGTCCAACAAGGAAAACTGGCATTGTCGCCCAAGCAATGCCTCAAACGGAGCTGTCTGAATCTTAGGATGGTAACTGCTACAGTAGAACTCAACCAAAGATAAATGTCCTCCCTATTATCACTAAAGCCAATCACACACATGCTCGCAGCATGTCTTCGAGTGTCAGGATGGTTCATTTATCTCGACCGTTAGTCCAATGCTCATGTCTAGACGTGAGACAAGGGTGTCGTGTATTGCCTGACATAAATCAGGTATAGATCGAAATCAAAGGTATCAGGAGTTGGCACCTCGTGCCTAAAAATCGGCTCTCTCAGAGGAATATTCACAAGCTGTGAAGACTCGTCAGTTTCCCTAATTTGCAAGAAAGTGTGCTGGTTACATGAGTCAATCAACGGTCACCCAGGTGATATTGTTTCCGTTCTGAGTTTTTGGTAAACCAGTGACAAACTCCATGGCCGTCTGTCCCAATCTCCAAATAGGTATTTCTGATTACTGACACGAACCAGAAGGTTTCTGATGTTCCACCTTGACTTTCGCACAAGTCAAACGTCGTTCACACGCTTTGCTGTGTAGGCCTTCAAGCCCAGTTGCCAGTACAAGAACCTCTGATCCTAACACATTCCATCAAATCCAGATGACCAGCATATCGAGGCTGGTGTGCTTCGCTCAACACAAGTTCCCTCGGATTGCGGTACAGTAGAATCTATATTTGTTCCATGAAGTAGCGAGTATCGTCCGTCTTGCCAAAAGTTGCTCCTCCATGTCCCGCATGGACCCAACTCGAAAATCCTCTTCCTTCAGCGCTTCAGTTTGAACAGGGTGAATCTGATTGGGTAGGCTAGAGTCGGTGATGAGCTGCATGCTCATACACGTTTTAAGTTCCATAGTCGTAACCGTTCAAGAGTTCCATCCAGCGATGCCATCACGTGTTTTAGCTCTTCCGAAACAAGGGTACACGGGAGGCCCTTGTGACCGGTCTAAGTAGTGCATCTGGTACCGTCCAAGTAATGCCTCCAACTCAGATCCAAAGACCATGGGTTCCACTGCAGGTTGGGTCTCGTGTAACTCTTCTTGTAAATCCACTACGTAAGCCATCACTTTCTCGTGTTGCATCGATGTGTAACTGGGACTTTGATTCAGACCATTATTATATACCACTAAATCACCCGTACCCTTAGGTAAAGATGATGCTCAGTGCATGGCAGAGTTGGGATTCGAAAGCTGAAAAGACGTCTGCCTGTTTTGTCTTCCACGAGTCTTCCACGAACACAGCACCCTGCTGTGCTAAAGAGATTTAAACCGCGCGATCTTCGAAAATCTTGTGTCTGCGATCGTACCTAGTGGGACCAAGAAATTGTTGTATCCCCGAAGGGACCTTTGATGTCGATCAGTTTCTAACAAAATGGATCCTAGCATGATCCACGCGTATTCCCACTTCGTTGGTTACATGATCAAAATGCATCTCTCGAATCTAGATGTTACATTTAACAAGAGTTCACACGTAATGACTCCTCCCTCAGGAGCTCTAAGATAAGGTACATATGTCGTCCATGATGTCCCTTCCTCCAGGAAATAACTCAAAACGACATCAATAAATACGGTCGATTCTTGTGGTCCATAAGCTGCTGGTGTGTTGATTATCTCGATGGTCATGGTGTACAAAGTCGCAGTGGCCGCATTGCGCTTGATATGTCGTTCTAAGAGCATTCTCCCAATGGACTTCCGTCTGATGATAGTTCGTTCGTTAGCCAATCCTCGAATGAGAGCTTGATCCTCGCTACTGGTTGACAGGTTGGCAATACATGATCGAGGCAACGGTTCTTGATTGTCACCTTGCTGAGTTCTCGATAATCAGTACACATATACAACGATAACTGGGCTCCCCAGAGCAAAAATTAGATCCAACAAAACTTCTGCCCAACAGTTCCTGTAGTTGATTAGACAGTTCTTGCAACCTTCCTGGTGCAAGACGGCACGGAGTACGAGTAGTCAAGGCTGCCTCTGGCGTGCTATCAAGTTGAGATTCTGCCTAACAATTATGGAAGTAAGCCCGGAAGTTCCTAGGGTAGCACACCGAGGGAAATCACGAACAATTGGTGGATCCTCGATCCTCTTTTTCCTTAGCTGTAACATCAATAACGGTTGCTAACATAGCGGAGTAATCCCTTCGTGGACTCTTCTGGCCTTCGCAGCTGAAATGGCGCTAACCTTTGCACCACTCTGTCGTTTTAGAACAAATAACGGTTCTCCACTAGGGAGAGGGATACGCAAAATTTTCTTCTCACAAGGTGTATCTGCTCAGTATCTGGATAACCAATCTGCACTAACTATTCCAACAACACCATCAAGGGTAGACGTCGAACACTTGTCCCACAATGTCGAGTTTGCATCCCAATGGTCATATGAGGTTTCAGTTGCCTAGCCATCAGCCGATTACACGACAGGTTCGGTTTCAAGATGTATCAGTATCAGGGTTAAACAGAATAGAGATGTAGCGATTGGCTACCCTCACAAGCTACCAAGTTGCTATAATGCCCGTCGTTGCCTACACCAATCCTAAATGCTCCCTCACGAGCATCACTACCAGTGCTGTTGTTACTATGAGAATTTACAGTTCTTTCGTCGTTTCCTTGGTTGTTGTCATCTTGATTTAACAACGGCCAATCCATGTTGTTGGCATCTTCATTTCCATATTGTTGGTTACAAGTACGAATACCTTGCTGTTGCCATGACTATTGCTTCTAATGTCGTTGCTTGAAACGGAACCCTACGATCTTTCACCAAGCAAGTCCATCTTTTCACATTCTGTGTCACGTCCTATCACGCTGCTCACGGTGCTGGTTGTCATACATTCCACACTATAATCTGTTGTCATTGCTAAAGTCCTGATTGATTCGTAAAAGTTGACTCCCACGAGTCGCTGACTAGGATTAAAAATTCGATTGAAGTCAGTTCGCTGGTGTTCATTGCCGGTAATCAGGGTCGTCCAAATACTGAAGTCAGTAAAGTACTACACTCATGTAACACCCCGAAAATATAAATCTTGATATTAGAAATTTAAGGATTTCATAAACAAGAATTGACCATCTAGAAATTTTAACCTAGTTAAAATTACAAGCCTAGAAATAACTAACACTAGGTTAAAAACACTAGTACTTAAAGCTAGATGATAAGTGAGGGACTAAACTTGCCCAAGAATGAAAGTTAAATGCTGAATTGTAACAAAACTCACCAAACACACCATTTTGGGTGTGTCTGGTCGAACCAGAGGAAGGGGGGCGACCAGGGTATTCTCCAAACCCTAGCTTCACACTAAAATCTGCAAAATTGAAGCCTCAAATCCGTCCCAAATCGAATTCTAAACACAAATTAGTAATCACCTCGTCGTAAGGATCAAAAGGTATGTAAAATCTTGGTACTTTGATCCATCATGAATTCTAGGTTAATTGTGAAAAAAATTGAAATTGAGCCTAGATATGCCATGCATGAATGAATGTGGAATTAATATAATGTCTAGAGTCAAACCCAAGGTGATTCCTTGTGAAAACTTTGCATCATATTTGTAAGGTTTGGGGTTTACATGTTAGGAGACTAATGAGCTTGAAGGAAACTTGATGAATACTAGAACTATGACTATTGTTATAGTGAAATCTGAATTGGTAAAGTAAATTCAGAAATATAGATGTCAAGATGTATGTGAAATTTACTAATTTAGTGAAATTAGATGTTAATTACAAATCATGAACTTGGTAATAATTATAGAAGAATCTGACCCGTTAGGTGTTTGTTGAAATGCCTAAGTGAGGATTTAAATGATAAAAATAGGAAGAAAACGCAGATTTGATCATGTTTCACAATGATGTGATTATGGTCATAAAAAGAATTCTAAACAAGTTGTAAACTGAATTTTCTAGGCAAAGAGTCCGGATCAACAAGCGGACAAGCCGAAGGGAATTCACGGGGGTAAGACGTGCTCTAAAGGTACGAAATTTCCGTTTCGTTACATTAAAATTATTTATTAGTTTTATGTTGTAGTTTTGAAAACATGGTAAACAAGATAGACCAATACGTCACGGAAGTGACTTTGCGTCTTAAACAAGTAAAACGGGTCAAAACAAGTGATAGAAAATGGATTCTTGAAATACCTTGATTGATGCCTAAATTCTGGCGTCCAAACGGGTCGAATAATCAAGTAAGGCATGGTTAATGCTCCGGAATATGATGGATTGATCTTTGATGTTGGTTAATATATAACATATTAGAAATACGAGAATTTAATGTATTGGTGTGCTAGAAAAGCGGAATCCGAGATTTGGGTTTGAGTGTATTAAACATATCAAACAAAATAAGGATTTCCAGGTACTACCGTAAGTTACGGTAGTACCGTAACTTACGGTAGAGATAAAAGTCTTACGGTGGTTCTTTCCTATTTTACGGTGGACCAGAACCTTAAATTGATCACCGTAACTTACGGTAATACCGTAAGTTACGGTAGAGCCATGAATGTTTTGTAATTTTTTTGTATTTTACAATTAATCAAACCCGTATCGAACGTAGTTTCGGTTGTGTAATATTTCTAAGAACTCCATTATTAATGTTTCGTGTTAAACATTTTCAGTTTCCAGGTATATCAAGTAGTAGGATGATGATCAAGCTATCAAGTCGAACCGAACACACAATTCAACGCTTCCGCACTTGATCTTTTGTTTTTTTTAAACTATGTAAACACTTGTAGCTTTTGTCTCGAATATTGTTTAGTAGGTTAATACGTGAATGTTGTAACTAGATAAACTTTCAAGTAATTTTGTAAACTCTAAATTTTTGGTATAAAATGCAAGTTTTATGTTATTAAATCTACTATTATAAATTGGGTCTTACAACTCATCCTCTTGTCCATCGTTCCAGCAAGTTGTTTGAGTAATACACAGTATGTTTCCAGAGTGTTGCAGAAGTGATCGCACTTCGGGATTTAGGGCGTCAGTGTGTTAGGTTCCAACAAATGAAGATAAGTGAGGAAGGTAATAACCAATCATTCGATGCTGCAACATCCAACTCAGGGATGTTCGTGCAAGCACCTAACATTCTACACAGTTTGCTAGGCGTTCTGATGGGTGTTCAGGTAATATTCGATAACATCGGGATTCATAAGGGTTTAGTGAGAAGTGAAAAGTTCATGTTCAAGTAAGAGTCAATCACTGCTATGACTCCTATAGACTGTTGTGTGTCACATCAATCAAATAACAGAGCGGAACCCCTTTTTCACTTTTTAAGCCTCACTGGGACTCGCATGCACCCCACATTATTATTATGTGTGCACCCACAATAATATTGTGATTTGCATGCTCATCTCAGCTCATCCTAACTCATGTCAAATGGTTCCTCAAACTCAAGCAGCAAACAAAGAGCATCACGAAACGTAACTCATGAATGTTTAGGGAAATACCACCCTATCAGTCACATAACACGTGCAAGTAATACATGAATTCATACTGTTGTGCTAGACGTTCAATCACATGCAATATCATACGTAAGTGTTCACTAGTTATGCAGTACAATGAGTATACGAGAGACGAACCTTGCAGTCTGGAGCTGAGTGTCATGGTCGTATTCAGAACTTGTTCGGTTATAGTCTGGTTTTATAAAAATGTTTTTAAAACCAAGTTCACTATAACCAGTGGCTCTGATACCAAACTGTCACACCCCCAAAATACCACATGCGGAAACCCCCGCGAGGCGTGTGACGTACCAGGATCCAAGCCACCAATCACATTGAACTCATAAATATAATTAAATAAAACTTTCATTCATTAACGTAAAGTGTTACAAACGTCTCATATCATTTATTGAATACGGCGGAAGCATAACTCATTTGTTAAGTGTTTCGTAAACCATGTGTGCATAAACCATTAAGCTTGTATTGGGATTCCATGTATCTTAACCCATGACCACTCCAGCCTCCTAGACAGCAAGTTCCAAATGATATAAGCCTATAGACCTGCAAGCATGCAGACAAGTGTGTCAGACGACGCTGGTGAGTTCAAAGTTTTGTTAGCGTGTTTAAATACCCGTTACCAGATTAAAACGTTTCACAGATTCGATGATTTGATTTGATGTTGTTATTAACTCGATTACCGCAAATGGCTACAAGATGTATTTGCCCAACCCCAATGCCTCTATCAAAGCATTGGTCAAGTGGTCAAGGTAATTAGTTCACGCCCGTCCTCCCCGGTACGGTGTGAGGGTGCCAATCCTAATAGCGCTATCAACTAATAACCTCGTTGCCTCCCCGGCAACTATCGGTAGATGTAAGGGGTCTTATATGATAGAAACTGAGTAATAACAAACATCCCATTAACCCGACGTTCCTCCCCAGAACAATTACCAGATATCCCTCCCTAGGATGCATGCTTGGAAAAAGAGCAGTGAACTCACCTGTGATTGCTCGGTATGTAAAGTTACTTGTTCCATATTAATCAACCAAATCCTAATGTGGTTACCAATGGCAAATCAGTTTCAATTACACATGAATCACATATTCCACATTTACATTGCACAAGTACTGTAAACATAATCACACATCATTATGCCAGTTGTAACAAGGAATCACGTTACTCAACAATTCATAGCAGCACATGTTCATAATTCACCATAGTTCGTATTGATGGTTCAGTTCTCAATCAAATGGATATGCAAGTTCACAACCATGTAACAACGTAGTAGTTCAGGACATTAGATATTCAAGTGTGCAAATTTCATAACCGATTACTTAAACTGTTCTGGCCAAGTTGTGCGATTGAGGAATGGGGCCGGTTTGTGTGTGTGAAAACAAGTCGCACAATTCGTTTATAGTGTGCAGCCCAGTCAATTCCAGGCCCAACAAACTTGTGCGGTCCGTCAGGCTTGTGCGATCAAGCCTTACTTGTGCGACCAGCTTTGACTTGTGCGACTGGACTATATTGTGCGACTAGTCTATCTTGTGCGATCCAAATATAATCCGGCCCAGTGCTCTTGTGCGATTCATTAATAATGTGCAAGGCCCAATATCAGTTAGCCTAAATGGGTTGTGCGATCACAAGGCACTTGTGCGACTAAACCAGATGTTGTGCGATTGATGCACCTTGTGCGATTGCTATAGTGCGATAAGTTGCAATTTCCCTAAAATCATGCAATCAGTTATCTAGTTTCCATTTATTCTATCCAATCAAACTATTAACAGTTTCTAATTGCTCCTTTATTCGATCAAATCAAGGGATTTCCAATCATTCTCATGAACCCTAATTAATTGTCTAATCATGAACAACAACTTATCATCGGATCATCAAACCATAGAACTCGAGCATCAACAAGTAAACCAATTCATCAGGCAATTTCTCATATCAATACAACTTAATCAATTACACACAATTAAAATCATCTCCTTTAACATACATTCGATCCTAGGTTAACATATACCATCATTCGATCCATTAATCACAACAGTTCCGTCCATCATATATGTTTACGTATAGCAATTGAACATATGACTCCGGTTCATGATCACGACATTCATCAATATTATTACTAGCATGAACCCTAGTTTTCACATAGCAATCATAGAAATCCGAATACCGATAATCATACAATCAAGCATAACAGCATACTAACCGAATTGGGTGCTTGGAAACGAAGGAGACTTCGAATGATGAAAGGGGCTGTCGCCGGTCTTCGAAGGAGAGTAGGGTTTGTGTGTTTTGATTGTTTTGTGGAATAATGAGGAGTATACACCTTCCTCATGGGTGTTATGCGTGCAAGGGGTGGGCCGAACCCATCATGGGCTGCCCTTTGGGTCATGCATTCGAACAAGAGTTTGGGCTAAGAGAGGAGTGTGCGATTGAAATCATTGTGTGCGGCCCAAAATGGGTTGTGTGATCGAGCATAAGTTGTGCGACCAAGTTATAAACACATAACAACATAACATTCCATAAAAATCAACATATCACATAATCACATGTCGTACACACAGGTTGCATTCAGAGTACAACGACAGGTTCTAAATTACGAGTTGTCACAATGTTAAGAGTATACTGTTACTTCAAAGTAGTTCGAAGACCTGAATTCCTAGTGTGACACAAAATGTGTATCACGAAATTTAACCCATACATTGCGTAAAAGGATTTTATTTGGATATTTAGTTAGTCTCTCAAGGAATAGGCATCTGCGAACACTTTAACTAATCAGTTCTCTTGAGGTCTTTCTTCAAGTCATGCTAAAAAGTGAGCTTTATTTAGTTTTATGTCTAATATATCAGTAATGGAAGCTGTTGGAATAAGTGGGATATGTTTTGAGACTTTTAAGCAATAACTTTAAGTATATTGATGTTAAAAACTCCTAAACACAATAATGACCCTTTTACAAAACATTATATATATGAATACAAAGAGATGAGTAATAGTGTTTTTATTTATTTTTTTAATATTGTTTTTTTTTTCTAAGTTTTTTTATCTTTTTATTATTTTAATTGATCTAAACATTTTTTTTCCATATAACTTATAAGATACGATCAAAGTACCAATTATCAAACAAGAAACCATAAAAATGAATGTATACAGGTTCCGATGTTGTTCGGTGCAGTAAGGTGGCGATACAGTATCAGGTTATCGAAGGCAAAAACAATAAAAATAACTACCGGCACCGATACAAATGTTGTTCAATCAGTTCCGATTGGGTTTGGTACGATAGCGGCACAATATCCGTTTAAAAAAATAATTTATCATAATGTTGAAATAAAAGAAAACATGAATTGAAATGCAAATGAGCCGAACCGATATCAATTGAACAACACAGCTACCGTACTGATATGTGTTTTTTTTTGTTTTCGATCGATGTAGTGTTTTCTCTCTCAATTACTATAGCGAGTACCGATACCATAACAAACCAAATTGATACCGACTTAATCCCCGCCGCGAAGCGCGGGGAATATCACTAGTTATATTTAATAAGGATTGAGATCCAAAGTTTCTCAAATTCATCGAATGGCTTGAGCGCTCTCCACCTAACTTGACTGTGTATGTAGGTAAAGCTTACCAATTGTGACTCCTCACAATTCTTAGATTGTATGCGGTTGCAAGATGAGTATTGTCCAGACATGGTACGTTTAGCCTCGTCTATGCCCAGTCTTACCTGATAATTGGCATGTCTTGGTGTGTATATAAAAATTGATATATTTTTAGGCGTTTTATACACTATACACTAGTTCAAGTTTTAATATTTATAAAAATACGATAAAAGTACTATCACACTACGCTCCACGTTGGGCAAATGCACCCATCGTTGGCGCAATATAGTGATGGTAATATACCGAGGTCGTCCAAGGATACAACAAGTTCTAGTATCGAGTCTTCGTCAACATCTAGTCAATCCAAAAGTAGAAGGGTTAAAATGGCTAATAGATAAAATAAAGAGATAAATAAAAAAGTTTTTAATCAATGATGAGTAAAATATTATTATAAAAAAAGAGTGATGTGCACAACTTATTAGAAAAAGAATCAAATTATATGATGAGTAAAATATTATTAAAAAAAAACTAAACAACTACTCAAAAATATAGAATTACTATTGATGGTAACTCTCAAATAATATATAAAAACCAAATTATATGATAAATGAAATATTATTATAAAAATTAAAACAAATACTTAAAGATATTGATGAAAACTTTCAATTAATATGTATAAAGTATAAACTTTATTAAATAATAAAATTAATTAAATGAATTATTAAACGTAAAGTTTATACATACATACACATATGCTCACATATTGATATACATATACAAATGCACATACGCATACACATCAAAACATCACATATATACACACACACGTACACATTCACATTCATGTCCACGTACACATACACATCACATATACACAAGCATAGTGAAGTACACACACATACCAGCCGACCCGTCCTACCCAGGACCCGGTCACGTTCCATAACCGAATCGACCACCCACACTATGAGCATAGCCACCTACCCATCACCGTGTTATCGTTGACAATCACCGGTGCCTACACAACCACCATCATCCATCTACCACCACAAATGACCACCATTCATCCTTTCGATAGGAACCATAACCAACCGACCCTTGGATTCCGCTCTAACCCTTCCTAATTGAATAAGATCCAAAACCAAAATCGAATTAATTTGTTTGCACCATTTGTGGTTGTTTAAGCCTAAACGTTGGCTAGGCAAACTTTGTTGCAGCCATGACTCAACGCTGGGTTGTATGTTATGTTTTATGTATGCTGATGGAATGTATTGGGTCTTGATATCTTTCAGTGGCCCACAATGGCCTTTTTATGTAACATTCGATATTGAATGGTTATACCACGTTGTATTTGTGACATCTGTGGTTGTGTAATCATTGTATAACTCTGAACAGTTCAATTATCAATAAAACAATGTATTTTGACCCCAAAATTTGTTTATTTATGTTTGACATTTTGCACATTTTGATTTTGTTCGATTTTAAACTTTAAATCGCTTTCTGGAAAATTATAAGCAAACTGATGCGTAAACGTAATCAGTTTAACGCGACAAACACTCCTAAACATCAACATATGCTTAACATACCTTAAATAACCTTTACATAACTTAGAAATAAGTTTTAAAGGGTTTGGTATGGCAAAAACAAGTTTATTCGCTTACAGGGACTATTTACGACAAACTGCGAAAGTCTGCCGATTCGTATAGTAACGTACATTTCGGAACATGATCATAAGTTAAACATACCATAAATATCCTTTACATAGCTTAGAAATAGGCTTTGAGGGGTTCGGTATGCGAAAATAAACTTATTTGATCAACAGGGACTAAAAGCGTCAAAAACTGCATAAGTTTACATTTACGCGCATATCTTACGTTCTGAACATATCTGGATATCCAAAAATTTTTGAAATCATTAAAATATTTTATTTTAATGGTTGGAATGCCAAAATACCATTCGTCGCGTAATTTGGATCGTTTTTCGCGTCCGTTCGTGTTTCGTCATACTTTACCGAATAACATGGTCATATGACCAAACGAACCGACATCCGATATGTTTTCAAGCATATTTCATGTCCCCTATACTTTGACATCATTATTGAGCCTTGAATATGGGTTAACGGGGCTTAAACGTGTCAACAACCAAATTCTATGCATGTAGGGACCATTTCTGCCATTTCCTAAATCTTTCTCGAGGGCCGCGTAAGCCCAGGCTGTAGTCTACGCGGGGCGCGACAGCCTCTGCAGACAGAAGTATTGAATCTGTCATTTCAGCCTGTTCCCATTGATTTTAACCATGGTTTTAGCATACTTTGGGCTTGTTTTTGTGCTCCCCTAGTATTTAAAACTATGGGCAACAAGTGTAAGGCCAAGATTAAGTCTCTAAACACATGGAATGATCCTAATGGTGCTTAGTTTTCTATAAATAGCCATGGGTTTTACACTTATTCCTTGCTCATTTCGGGATTTCTTCTATAATTTGCTTATTGGAGCTATCCCTTCTTGGTTGAAGGCTTCATTCTTCAGTATTCTCTGTTCTTGATCCAAGCTTGGACCCTTTGTAAGTCTCCTTCATCGCTTGGTTATGCATTTCAAGCATGAAAGTCAAACAATGTTTGACTTTCTGCTTTGACCATGATTGGTCAACACAAAGTTCGTTTGAACTTTGCAACGTGAGCGTAATCACGATGGTTATAGTCCCTTGTGACTATACCTACTGATTACCAGGTTTATTAGGCGTAGTGACCAGTCAAAGTTTCGGTCAAAATATGTATTTATGCGTATTTTGCAACGAAGCTATTTTCGGGTATCAAAACACTTTGTTTTGATATCAAACCTGTTTTCTAACATAATTAAACATGTTTTAACATGTTTAACTCGTCACTTTTAGTTTAGTGCTTGTATAGGTTCATAAGTCAAGCGGTCTAAACAACCGCTTAGTGTAACACCCCGAAAACGGGTTTGGTAATTAAACCCCGTTAATACTAAAGAGCGGGTGAAACACTGTTAATGGTAAAAATTAACCCGACGACTATTAGGATTTAAATAAATAATCCTATATTAATCAAAAAGAAGAATAAACCCTTTGAGAAAACAAAGTTTATAAGAAGCCTGAGTTAATGAGAATTAAAAAAATTTAAAACGGGTTATGACTTTCCTGAACCCACTAAGTAACTAGGAATGATTAACCTAGTTAGTTAATTGTTTTAAAACAATAAAGACGCATGAACTAGTAGCCTTATTATAAAATTGAAACTAGAAGGACTAAAAATGGCAAATGTGAATCAAATTTTAATTAAAAGAAAAAAAAACAAAACACACACAAAAGGTGTGTTTGGTCGATGTATACAGGAGGTGAAAAGGGAGTTCTCTTCAAGAACCCTAAACACAAGAAATTCAACAAAATCAAAGAGAAATCGAGCCGGGAAATTGGGGCTTTAATTAAAATCATGATCACCTAAGCTAGGAGATCACAAGGTATGTTGAATTTTTTTATTTGGTGATATTTTGAAATTCTTATTAACATTCATGAACGAATTTCAGGTATGAATAATGAATGTTATAGTGAAATAGATATGAGTACAAGTCTAGGAACAAGCCCTAGATGTAAACTTTTTAATTTAGCGCCAAGAATTAGTGTTACGACTAACTAATCAAGTAGGTGCTAAGTGAGTGTTATGATGATAGGATGAACACTTGAATTAGAGTGTTAAAGTTATGAAATTTGAGGATTTGAAGCAAGTTCTAGATGTAGTTCATGAACACTAGACATAAGGGTGTGATTTTGATGTCGAAAATTTGGTTAAAAGTTAATGGTAAACTTGATAAAAGATGTGTACAAATCTTGCTCGCAAGGTGTTCGTTAAAATGCCTAAATGAAATCGTGCGTCTACTAGTTGTATGTAAAACTTGGTTAGATTAGGTATTCGAATGAATGCCTAATAACATGATGAAACGGGTTTTATTTATAGATGAAAACCCGTAGATTTTGCGTAATGAAAGAATAAATTATCTTTCATAAACAAGAACTAAGTTAACCGGTGTTAATAGTAGCATAAACTTAGATAAAAAAGAGAGAAAGAGATAGAGAGAGAGAAGAAAGAAAAAAAAAAGAATAGTTTAAAATGGTGGCGTGATAATGACGCCTACCGGATAATTGATGAAATGCCTAGATGAGGTATGGAACTCAATCGCGCATATCATGTGATTAAGGGTAGTTGACTTTTGAAAGTCAAACTAACCAATGATTAAGTCGAATAACAATTTCGACATAAAATCCGTAAGATGGAGTAGTCGTAAGTAAAGATGACTAATCTAACCGTCTTACGAATTATGATGATAGTTTGACGCTTGACGAGCTAGGTGGAGGCTTGGGAAAGAAGCGGGTCAAACGGATCGAGTACGCGGAAAAGTGCATAATCGGATACAAGGTAAGTGAAGCGTACGCCCTTTTATTTACAAAGTATTCGTTTGCGAATATTGCATATGAACAAGGGAAATTAAGTAATTGAGGCATGATGTTCCGTGCGAAATATTACGGGTCGGAACAAGTGAGAAAGGTAAGAAACCATAAATTATGATAAAAAGGTTAAAAACGGTAAACTAGTCATGTGATGACGAACAAATAAGGGATTTTTTAAACATTATGTTATGGTGTGAACCGTAACGGGTAAAAGTGGTTAAATATTAATCCGGACACGAGTTGACGGATAGATAAAAAAAAGATTTGAAAAAAAGAAGAAGAAGAAGACACCATATGGTGTAAATCTTAACGCTGTCAAATAATTTAAGAAATGTCTTTTAAATAATAAAATCTCACGGTGCAAACCGGGATAGGTTCAAGGGCGAGATGGTGTCAAAATACCATCTTATAAAGAAAAATGGTCATTTCGACTAAACGGGTCAAATGGTGTTGTTAACACCATTCGACTACAATAACTGACGATCGCTTGATGAGTTTTTGTGAACACAGGGAAGAGATATAAGTTTCGCGACGCTATTAATTAGTGATTATTAGCGAAAGGTATTTTAAACGGGTTAATACTTTGACCCGAGCAAGGTACGTATAAGTAAGATTATGGCTAAAATGAGAGATTTTGGTCAAAATAAAATAAATGCTTAATTATTGGTTTTTCGTGATTAGAAAACCACGATATGAACGGGTGAATGTGATTGAGTAGGCAAATACCGTAGCGAGAACGAATACTCTAGTCTCATGAAGCCCAGGGATTGGGGTAATATGATCAAGGATTAACCTTGGCCATAAATAGTGAAAATCATGCTAGAACATAATGGGTCGAATAATTTTCTACGTGATTGGTCAGCCGATAGTTCGTAAATCAGGATTTGTTGTGAAATGATGTAATAAACATAGAGGTAAACTTATTACAGTCGCATAGAAACAAGAATCATGCGAATCGGATAAGTATGTAGATAGTTATGCAAGTTTCAAGTTGTAACAAAAGGAAAAGGGGAGCTGGGAATCTGCAGCTCAAAGAAAACAACCATTCTTTCAAAAACAGGACATCGCGTCGCGCGACAACCAAGCAAGTTCACTGTCACGGCACACGACAACATTGGGTTGAACCCGTCTCGGCACGCGACGGACATAAATGTTGTAGATTTTGTTGTTGTTCAATTTTTGGCCTAAAGAATTTGGTTTATTACATTATGAAACTATCAAAACTAATGTTTATGGTGGTTTTTAAAACGTAGGTATATTTTGGGATGCCGGGTGAGGATCAAGCTCATCGAAGAACCTAACACGATCAAGATACAAGCTTCCGCACATCGTTTCGTCGTCATTTTTAAACGACAAATTCTTACATATTATGTTGTAACGTTTTAAATCCGAAAAATTTAAATAAATCCGTATTTTTCAATGTATTTGTAATTATAATTACATTTTTATGGTCGCAAATTAAACGAAATCCGCTTAATAATAGTAAGGGTATTACACTTAGACTTTCGAATCCGACCCGTTTGGTCGATCATTAGGATCCGACTAAACACATTAGGTGACCATAGTTGTATAGGGAATAACCTTCCGAGGTTATACCTTATGGTCACTTAGTTTACTTAGTTGTATGATAGGTAGTTTATATGCCTTAGGAAAATTACCAAAATGCGCTTTTTACGCATAATTACATTTTAAGCTTATGTAACCTAAATTTTGACATCTAAACTGATTATGCAACATATTTAAACATGTTAAGGCATATAATACTTGTCATAGGACTAGTTAGGCTACTCGTTTGCGCTTTCGCGCAAATGACGCGTTAAGATACCGTAAGCTACCTAAACGAGTCATAACGGGTCAAGCTCATCGAAGAACCGAACACAATCAATATACAAGCTTCCGCACATCGTTTCGTCGTCATTTTAAACGACGAATTCTTACATATTATGTTGTAATGTTTTAAATCTGAAAAATTTAAATAAATCCGTATTTTTCAATGTATTTGTAATTATAATTACATGTTTATGTTCGCAAATTAAACGAAATCCGCTTAATAATAGTAAGGGTATTACAAGTTGGTAATCAAAACCCATGGTTAAAGAGTAAAGTGTTCGGTTCGAGGCTTGATCGCAAAATTCGGTAAGTATATTTTATTAATGGTTTAGCATGTTAAAGTGTTGTAAACAACACATAGGGTTATCGTGTAACTCACTTTACCCCAATGGAATTAATAAAGGATCAATATAGATAACGAAATTACGTGTGTTGACACGTATAGTAGAAAGCCTTGTATTATAGTACAGGCGTTTATTGATATTGACATTACTAATCTTTGTAAACGTTTTAGTTGAATGATACTCGCATCTGAAGATGGCGAGAGTGCAACAAGTGACGGATATGACAAGAGGAACGGTCCGAAGTATGACAAGTAGAGTACGCTCACCAAGGACCTAAATCGCGTAACGATCGCGAACAAGATTAATGGCAAGGAAAGCCTGTTGGGGCAAGCATTATCAGGTGCACGTTTTTAAACTTAATCGCACAAGTAGCAATATGCAACAAACACGTAGAGAATGCCGGTTGCATATATATGATAAAATTTGGAAAAACCTGAATAGGAAATCTATTCGGGATGATGTTTCCAAGAGAAATTTAATAGAAATATGTGTTGTTCACGATGATGAATAACAAAGAAATAACATAATTAGTTCATATGGAAACTTGGACGGGAGTAATTACCCAAGTGGAAAAACTCTCAATATAATGCTATTGAGAAAAGTAGTGATCACATTAACGAATGTGATTATATAATAGTTAAAAAAAAAAGAAACATTATATATGTTCAAGAATGGAACGGGTAAAACTAAAAATAGTTAAATAGCCATTGAATAAAGTTTTGCCAATTTAAATTAGTAATATAAGAAGACTAGAGGCGTTACTTACATAGGGTGTAATGTGAAAATTATAAAAAAGATCATGTGTACCATGTGTTGATCGTTTACTCTGGCCAAGTAAGTAGTGAACACATGATACTATGAACTTCTTATGATGGACACATTTACGTCCGATGTAGTAAGGACGGGGTGAATGGGACGAACTAAAAGGCACCCAAAACAGATCAAATAAGTAAAATATTTGATAATAAACGTAAACGCAAGCCTGATGACGGAAGCGTATTATGTTAGTATAACGAGCCCGAGGGAAGGGACAAGAATCAAAGTAAATGAAAATACAAACCGACCAATGAGAATGCTAAGGCGCAGGGGATAAAGTTTGACTGTCAAAAGTGATGAAATTCACGCGGACAAGTCAAACAGATTGAGTAAAGAATAAAGGACATGGTCGAATAAAAGCAACGGAATTCGCTAAGACGACCAAACAAATCAAAACGAAGTCTTAACGAATACCGGAAGGGTTGTAATAATGACGACTTCGGTAAAATACCCGATAGATGGGTAGGATTTCAGATATACGCGTAAACTAGGAGACGGGAACGCGGGTTAAAAGTCAAAATACTCGGATTAAGAGTTATGACTAATGGACAACAAGACTTTGCAAACATAAATTTAGAAAATTATGATCAAATATTTCAAAATTGAACGGGTCGAATAAGGAATGAAGTTTGACGTTCACAAGTGATGAAATTTCACATGAACAAGTCAAACGAGTTAAACAAAGAGTAACGCTTGATAATGTAAGCGCGAACCGAATAAATAAAATCGCGAGATATTAATAAATCTATAAAAAAAATTATTGGAAAATATAAAAAGGAAAACGTAAACCAAACAACAGGAGCGTTAAAGACATTAAGATGAAAGAACCCGGGTAACGGGCTGTAAAGAAATTGAGGCGTAAACCAGATAACGGTAAGCGAAGAACAAACCGACGTGTAAATGACGTTAGAAGTCAAAAAGTCGGGAGGATTATTCAAAAGAAAAAAAAATGTAGCCTTAGACTACGGTCAAGGTCAAATGAAATCCAAAAAGCAAAAATAAATATTTCTAAACATAAAAAGAGGTGCCTTGACGTTGTGTACGTATATATAAATATATATACACTTTAATAAGCACACGAGTAAAAGATGATTTATGAGATCATCATAACCTTCGGGATTATAAGTAGTGTTAAGGTCTACAGGACCGAAAAGACCCTTGGGTCACAAATAGAAAGAAACGAACTGTTTGGGTCTCACCTTAAAAAAGGTGGAAATATAAGGAAATAGCCTACGAGGCTATGCGAAAGAACCTATGGGTTATTTGGGTTAAGCGAGGGAACTAGTTAAAATTCCCCGCATTAAATAAAAACGGAAAGGAATAAATCCTCGGACGTAAAATTCCTTTATACAAGTAAATGACATAAGACAAGGAGAAAAGAAAACGTTAAACTAAAATTCAGTTTTAGTGAGAAACAACGTTTTGACGAACATGGGATAATATGAGAGAAATTTGAAAATGGTTAATATTAAAGGATATAGGTCTTAACACCGATAGGTGTAAAACGATACATTCGAAAGAAAGAATTTCGATAATGAAGAGTCGACATAAACTTAAACATAACGTGATGTGATCACGGTCACAAAAAGTGATATAGAATATAACCATGTTGTAACGTGAGTTACAAGATATAAATCATAAACACACAAAAGGCCAATGATGGCAATTTAGCATACCCGAATGGCGAGGTATAGGGTAACCGGCGACTAGTAAGTCTAACCGCGAAGACCATTTAAGGTCAAAACAGTAATTATAACTTAATAAAGCGTTTGTCTCGATAAGATTAGCATGGGATAAGGTGTTGACCACATAAGATAACCGAGTGGCCAAAAGGTGACTCGATATAATAAGTGATAAAACGAGGAATATTAGAAGAAACTAACGGCCTACGAGGCCTTATACATGAAAGGCACATACGATGTGGCTTATAATAATCCTTGACCGAAGGAACAAGGATGTTAATCAAAAGAAGGATGCAAGAATGGAGCCGGACACCACTTTGGAGCCCGAAAGACATTACCATACATCCCCGGTAAGATTATGGAATTATTAAAAGTAAGCAATGCTCAAATGAAAACGAAACAAAGTACGATAGGTTTAAACCAATGAACTACGTAAGCAAGGTTTCGGGGACGAAACCTCTTTAAGGGGGGTAGACTTGTAACACCCCAAAAACGGGTTTGGTAATTAAACCCCGTTAATACTAAAGAGCGGGTGAAACACTGTTAGTGGTAAAAATTAACCCGGCGACTATTAGGATTTAAATAAATAATCCTATATTAATAAAAAAGAAGAATAAACGCTTTGAGAAAACAAAGTTTATAAGAAGCCCGAGTTAACGAGACTTAAAAAAATATAAAACGGGTTATGACTTTCCTGAACCCACTAAGTAACTAGGAATGATTAACCTAGTTAGTTAATTGTTTTAAAACAATAAAGAAGCATGAACTAGTAGCCTTTTTATAAAATTAAAACTAGAAGGACTAAAAATGGCAAATGTGAATCAAGTTTTAATTAAAAGAAAAAAAAACACACACACAAAAGGTGTGTTTAGTCGATGTATACATAAGGTGAAAAGGAAGTTCTCTTCAAGAACCCTAAACACAAGAAATTCAACAAAATCAAAGAGAAATCGAGCCAGGAAATTGGGGCTTTAATTAAAATCATGATCACCTAAGATAGGAGATCACAAGGTATGTTGAATTTTGTTATTTTGTGATATTTTGAAATTCTGATTAACATTCATGAACGAATTTCGGGTATGAATAATGAATGTTATAGTGAAATAGATATGAGTACAAGTCTAGGAACAAGCCCTAGATGTAAACTTTTTGATTTAGCGCCAAGAATTAGTGTTACGGCTAACTAATAAAGTAGGTGCTAAGTGAGTGTTATGATGATAGGATGAACACTTGAATTAGAGTGTTAAATTTATGAAATTTGAGGATTTGAAGCAAGTTCTAGATGTTGATGAACACATAAGGGTGTGATTTTGATGTCAAAAATTTGGTTAAAAGTTAATGGTAAACTTGATAAAAGATGTGTACAAATCTTGCTCGCAAGGTGTTCGTTAAAATGCCTAAATGAAATCGTGCGTCTACTAGTTGTATGTAAAACTTGATTAGATTAGATATTCGAATGAATGCCTAATAACATGATGAAACGGGTTTCATTTATAGATGAAAACCCGTAGATTTTGCGTAATGAAAGAATAAATTATCTTTCATAAACAAGAACTAAGTTAACCCGTGTTAATAGTAGCATAAACTTAGATAAAAAAAAAGAGAGAGAAGAAAGAAAAAAAAGAATAGTTTAAAAATGGTGGTGTGATAATGACGCCTACCGGATAATTGATGAAATGCCTAGATGAGGTATGGAACTCAATGGCGCATTTCATGTGATTAAGGGTAGTTGACTTTTGAAAGTCAAACTAACCAATGATTAAGCCGAATAACAATTTCGACATAAAATTCGTAAGATGGAGTAGTCGTAAGTAAAGATGACTAATCTAACCGTCTTACGAATTATGATGATAGTTTGACGCTTGACGAGCTAGGTGGAAGCTTGGGAAAGAAGCAGGTCAAACGGATCGAGTACGCGGAAAAGTGCATAATCGGATACAAGGTAAGTGAAGCGTACGCCCTTTTATTTACAAAGTATTCGTTTGCGAATATTGCATATGAACAAGGGAAATTAAGTAATTGAGGCATGATGTTCCGTGCGAAATATTACGGGTCGGAACAAGTGAGAAAGGTAAGAAACCATAAATTATGATAAAAAGGTTAAAAACGGTAAACTAGTCATGTGATGACGAACAAATAAGGGATTTTTTAAACATTATGTTATGGTGTGAACCGTAACGGGTAAAAGTGGTTAAATATTAATCCGGACACGAGTTGACGGATAGATAAAAAAGAAGAAGAAGACACCATATGGTGTAAATCTTAACGGGTCAAATAATTTAAGAAATGTCTTTTAAATAATAAAATCTCACGGTGCAAACCGGGATAGGTTTAAGGGCGAGATGGTGTCAAAATACCATCTTATAAAGAAAAATGATCATTTCGACTAAACGGGTCAAATGGTGTTGTTAACACGATTCGACTATAATAACTGACGATCGCTTGATGAGTTTTTGTGTACACAGGGAAGAGATATAAGGTTCGCGATGCTATTAATTAGTGATTATTAGCGAAAGGTATTTTAAACGGGTTAATACTTTGACCCGAGCCAGGTACGTATAAGTAAGATTATGGCTAAATTGAGATATTTTGGTCAAAATAAAATAAATGGTTAATTATTGGTTTTTCGTGATTAGAAAGCCACAAAATGAACGGGTGAATGTGATTGAGTAGGAAAATCCCGTAGCGAGAACGAATACGCTAGTCTCATGAAGCCCAGGGATTGGGGTAATATGATCAAGGATTAACCTTGGCCATAAATAGTGAAAGGGTCAAATAATTTTCTACGTGATTGGTCAGCCGATAGTTCGTAAATCAGGATTTGTTGTGAAATGATGTAATAAACATAGAGGTAAACTTATTACAGTCGCATAGAAACAAGAATCATGCGAATCAGATAAGTATGTAGATAGTTATGCAAGTTTCAAGTTGTAACAAAAGGAAAAGGGGAGCTGGGAATCTGCAGCTCAAAGAAAACAACCATTCTGTCGAAAACAGGTCATCACATCGCGCGACAACCAAGCAAGTTCACTGTCGCGGCACGCGACAACATTGGGTTGAACCCGTCGCGGCACAATGTTGTAGATTTTGTTGTTGTTCAATTTTTTGCCTAAAGAATTTGGTTTATTACATTATGAAACTATCAAAACTAATGTTTATGATGGTTTTTAAAACGTAGGTATATTTTGCGATGTCGGGTGAGGATCAAGCTCATCGAAGAACGAACACGATCAAGATACAAGCTTCCGCATATCGTTTCGTCGTCATTTTTAAACGACGAATTCTTACATATTATGTTGTAATGTTTTTAATCCGAAAAATTTAAATAAATCCGTATTTTCAATGTATTTGTAATTATAATTACATTTTTATGGTCGTAAATTAAACGAAATCCGCTTAATTATAGTAAGGGTATTACACTTAGACTTTCGAATCCTACCCGTTTGGTCGATCATTAGGATCCGACTAAACACATTAGGTGACCATAGTTGTATAGGGAATAACCTTCCGAGGTTATACCTTATGGTCACTTAGTTTACTTAGTTGTATGATAGGTAGTTTATATGCCTTAGGAAAATGACCAAAATGACCTTTTTACGCATAATTACATTTTAAGCATATGTAATCTAATTTTTGACATCTAAACTGATTATGCAACATATTTAAACATGTTAAGGCATATAATACTTTTCATAGGACTAGTTAGGCTACTCGTTTGCGCTTTCGCGCAAATGACGCGTTAAGATAGCGTAAGCTACCTAAACGAGTCATAACGGGTCATAAGCACTTAGGATAGGTTTCGTTTTCAAATTTAGGCTTTGATAAACCATATCATATGAGTTCCAATACTCATTTGGTTTACGAGACCTCATTCTATCCGATCTCCCGATTTAGGTCCGATTTATTAACATAGTTACCGATATTAGATGCCGTTTGATTCCGTGATTCCTCAAGTGTTATTTGATCCTTATTTCAAGACTATTTAGCAATATCAAGTGAGTACATAGTCCCCTCTTTTACTGTTTTCAAATATTTTGGAGTGATACACATGTGCCTACTTGTTACTTTCGTGCTTTTCGTGCTTCCATGACATATAGTTGCTTTGTTCATTAGTACGCATATAGTACATGATTTCCATTATGCTTTGCTATGTATGTTGACTGAGCATGCTAGCACATTGATTTCATAAACATTTTTGTTACATATGTTTACTTAGCATATGAACACATTGATTACATTACATTTCTGCTATGTGTGTTTACTGAGCATGCTAGCACATTGATTTACATGACATTTCTGCTTCGTATGTTTACTTAGCATACTTAGTACATTATTTTCACATAACATGCTTACATTTGGTATGACATTTGGTTTGTTTAACGGGTCAAAAATACATTCATTAACACTGATCACGCCGCTCGGTAGTATGTAGTGGTACCATAGGAATTGACATCTCCCATTCCTGGAATCCTAGGTTTGTTTGGACGTAAGGAATGACAGAATCCGATATACATAATTGATAAACCTTTAACTTGTTAAGGGTTTATCCGACAGTCTCAAGGCTTGAATGTATGCGATAAACATTACCGCATAGATGTTTGTATCAATAAAGCATTGATTTGTTTTTGCAAAACATAACTTTTTGATTTAAACTTAGATTTATTCAAAGACTATGTTTTGTACTTTTTACATATGGGGTTGAGTAAATACTCTTTATTCACCATACATGACATTTGATTTTACATGACATTCGATTGTACATTGACATTTTACATATGGGGTTGAGTAAATACTTTTTATTCACCATACAAGACACTGTTTGTTATTTGACATTTGCTATACACAACATGGTTTACACATGACATTTTAGACATTAAACATTGTTATACATGAATACTTGACATTGGTTTGAACATGACATTTTTGGTGGTTTATTGATAAGTGATTTAAATAACGAAACGTGTGTAATATGATAAATGTATGGTGGATACGCCGCTGGTACTTCCTATATATAAGTGCTTTTATGATATTACATATCGTAGCGTTATCCAAATCATTTCGACAAAGACATGATACATTTTATACAAACGACACAATTTTCACAAGACATTGATTTACAAACTACATAATTTATACAAACTCATTTTTACTTGGTTATTCACTTAACCATACACCTTTCTTTTATATCATCTGATTTCCTTATCGATTTTCGTATGATTTATGAAGGAAAACATTTTTATAAGGTTCATGACTACTTTTTGTTAAACAATTCTTTTAACTACAAGTCATGAATCCTTCATCAACAAAACCTATGTATCTTACAGGCATTTTTATGCTGACGTACCTATTTTCACATGTGTTTTCAGGAGCTAATGCGTGATATGGATCGTGACACACTTAGGCAGACTCGGGCCTTAGTGACATAAAATGAAGCAAGAATAGTTTAATTATGTTATGTCTCCTTTGTTTTAAGACAATGTAATCACTTTAATCTAAATAAAACCAAACTTTAAATGCCATGGTTGTGAAACAATAATTCTGTCGCTCCACTCCCCGACGTTTCCGCCGCGGTTTGTTGTTTTACGCGGTCGGGGTGTGACAATATTGAATCATTTTAGACCGTAACCAACAATAATAAGTCATGCATGCCCTAATTGACTGTATTGGGCCTTGATATCTCTCACTATGGCCTTTATTATGTAACATTTGGTATTTAAAGGTTATACCATATTGTATTGAATCATATTAAATTGTTACCAACAATTAGGGTTGTTCATGAGCCGTGCCGAGCTAGGCCAAGCTCGGGCTTGGCTCGATTATAAATCGAGCTGGCTCGGCTTGGATTTACACTCCAAAAACATGTAAATAATAATAAGTTATTTATAGTATATTATAATTTAGATAAAAATAAAATATATTACAAGTAAAATAATCCAAGCTAAGTCGAGCCGAGCTACCAAGCGAGCCAAACCGAGCCAATTCGGCTCGTCACGAGCCGATCTGAGCTAGTCTCACTTTCTAACCGAGTTGAGTTAGCTGGCTTGGTTTCAAACCAATCCATATCGAGCGAGCTCCGAGCTGCGAGCTTCTTGGACGGCCCTACCAACAATAACAAGTCATATATTTCCTAATTGACCCTACTGGGCCTTGATATCTCTCAATGACCCAGTATCATTATGTATCATTCAATATTTATATTTATGGGTTATACCACGTGGTATTGAGTTATATTAGATCGTAACCAATAATAACAAGTCATACATTCCTTAATGGAATGTATTGGGCCTTGATATCCCTCATTGGCCCACTATGGCCTTTATTATGTAACATTCAGTATTTAAGGGTTATACCATGTTGTATTGAGTCATATTAGATCGTAAGTAATAATAACAACTCATACATGTCTTAATGGACCGTATTGGGCCTTTATTATGTAACATTCGGTATTTAAGGGTTATATCATTTTGTATTGGGTCGTATCAAATCATAACGGAGAATAACAAGTCATACATGCCCTAGATAGAAAGGTTAGTATCATTAATTTTTTTATTATAATGATTATGTTTTTTACAATTAATTGGATTTCTACGCATTTCCTATGGAACTATTGAATTCATTATTATCCTATGAATTTTCGAAGAATTGTTAAAATTAAAAGGTATTCCGTCAGAACTCTGTCGGAAATACCGACACATTTACTACTGATATTTTGCCCCTTCATTTAAATGGAGGAAAAAGACAAACAAACTGGATATTAACTGAAAAATCTAACCAGATTTTGCTTTTGGATGAAAATTGCAACAAAATTGAAACCATAGGGACACAGATTCAAAAGGTTTGAGTTTTGGACTAAAGTGACAAAAGTGACTAAACCTCAGGGACCATTTTGGCAGTTTACTCAAAAAAAAAAATGTTGGCACAATAAAAGATACGTCGGATTTTGTCGCTAAAGAATTTGTTGGTAATCCGTCAGAACCAACCACATGGGATGACTTTACAAAGGTTATCATGTAATCCCTGGGTAACTAACGTTGGTAATTTGTAGTAATTGAGATTACCCATCATCATATTTCTGACGAAAGTTTGCCGTCGGTAAGCACCAGTATTGACGGATTAACAAGAAATTTGATGACCATTGATACTCCGTTATTTTGTACTAAACATATCATATTTTAACATTGTACCTAAGCAACTATTTATACCAAATCGCGACACAACAATTTATTTTACCATATGCCCACAAAATACTAGCAAAGAAATGTACAACTTAACAAAAAACCTGAAAACTAAAAATTTGGTCAACTACTGTGGCAACACATGCCTACGATCCAGCAAACTGAGTTTGGTTCGTATTTCATCATTATCAAAGTGATATAATCATTGTAACAAAACTCTTAATTATCAAAGTGGTATAATCATTGTAACAAAACTCTTAAGTAAATGGAAAAAAAAAATAGCCTAACAATAGAAGCCCATTTTTGTGTTCGTAAAATTCAAACCAAGTGTGGTAACTTTGATGGGCTATTGATCGTAAATAGTTACACATTATGTTACATAAAACTCTAATGGGTTAGAGGCCTTATGAAACATAACATTTTAAAGCTATAAGGGGAGTGGGGGTGGTATCACTTGCAAAAGTTCTATCACTCACAAACATCCAATCAAGTTCCGCCATGTCATCAACCACTATTATATTACTCACAAGCCTTTTTAGTGGCGGTGGTCATCACTAGTGATGAAATTCCATCACTTACAACTTTTTTTTTATTTTTTAAATTAGAAAATAACAATAAAACACTAAATTATAAATTTCATTAAAATTAAAAAAATAAATTACATAGCAAAATAAAAAACGACTAAACATTGGGAAAAAAAACTTAAATTAAATGGGTGGCATCTCCCAACCCCATCTTTCGCAAATCTCGCGCTTTTGTTGAATTACGACCGACTTAAACGGTTCGTCGAGATGGGAGTGCGGCTCACACAAGATTTTTAAATCATTTTGTCTTTCTACCGTGATTTTTAAATCATTTTGTCTTTCATAATTTGCCCAAACGGTCAAAATCCAAACGGTCATTTTCCTTTTTCCACGCGTGATCCTTTGGCCACGCGTTAAATCTATCACGAGTGATGGGGGTGCCATCACGGACCACCCAGTCCCCTAAGTTTGTATGTTTATACCCAGCATCTCTCAATGAATGTCTATCTTTGTCTCGCACACATTGCCACTATCGGAATTCTTTGTTGAAGAGTTAGTAAACTTTATTTACTTAAAATGAAACCTTCACTAACTTTAGTTTACTTAATGTAAAAGTAGAAATATATGATAGTTACCAAAACTAAATAAAACCTCTTGTTACCGTATAACTATTAATTTCAAATAAGTTAATGTTTTAGTTACTCTATGATATTTGTTTACTTATATTATAACATTTATTTGACTCACACATACATGCATGTATATATAGTGTGTGTGATTGTGTGTATGTATAATCTCATACATTTGCACACACAATGTAAGAATTGGAACGAGGAGAATGGTGGGCAAGGGTGGCTACGCTTGCGAACTACACAACAAGCAAACAATAAAAGATGTCGATCGCATTCAACAAAAGATGTTGATCACATTCATGTCTGATTAATTTGTTTGATGTGTTTGTTTGTGTTAAGTCCATAAAATATTGTTAGGATAAAAAAGGCTAAAGTTTTAGAAAGAAAATTTAGTGAAAATTTAAGGACATAAATATAACTATATAAAACTTGGATCGTAATTTCCATTAGCCTAACTAAAAATGCGAATAATTGCTGTTACAAGGAAAACCCTAATAAAACAAGCTCCTAAAGTTACCTAGTTCCCCAACACAACACAACACAACACAACACAACACAACACAACACAACACAACAAATTAAAAGGGAAACGGCTTAAGTTTTGCTGCATCCATCTTCCATATTTTGAGAGATGCCTTGACAGTGATACCAGTGCCATTGTTGAACAAAAACACTTTGGCTGTATCATATGTTGCCTTTGTAGGGTACACTCTTGATGTGATCACCGTTCTTCCTCCTTGTGCAAAGCTTTCTACGATCGAATGATCCACCTGCATTCATCACTATTCATTAGGATATATACACACATGTTATACAAAATGTTGGTGACATAAGAGAGGTGGATACGCACTTACATGACGACCTTATGTATCTTATAAAAACAATAGATACAAGTGTATATGATATTCATGCAATTCTCTATTTTGGAATTGGTTATATATTCAACCGTTGTGAATGTGTGTGCGCATGCGTGTTTTTATGCATATGTATGTGCATACTTGTGTTAGGTTGGTTTTTATTTGGTTTCAAGGTTTTTATTTCAATATACTAAACCATAGTTTTAGGAATGTCACATACCAATAACCTCATGTTGTAGTTTTCACCATGGAGTACAGGAACAGTGCTTCCATATACAAAATCACTACAAGAAAGGATACCCTTTACCGGCGACACCTTTAGCGGCGACAGGGCTGACGTCGCCGCTATTGGTCGATCCGCGTCACAAGAGCTGTAACCAAACGTCATCCGTTGATCAAAAGCTAGATCTGACGGTTGAAAATTCGTTAGGCATTACCGGCGACAGCTCATAGGCAATACCGGCGACGCGTCTGACACCTTTAACTCCTGTATCTGGTCAACTGACACAAATCTAACCCTGGTCAACTAAAAATATGCATTACCGGCCACGTTATAGTCAATACCGGCGACAAATGTGTCGCCGCTAAAGGTGAAACGCACTAATCCCCATATCAGCGCCAATTTTCCCTCCTGCTTTATTTTTCACCCCCAAAAAAACTCCGAAAGCCCGCTGCAACCTCACGAAATTTGTCTACATTGGTTAGTTTCACTTTGTTTTTGTTAGATTTCTTCAATGTTTTGTTATATACATGTTATAGTCTTTAATTTTTGTGTTTTTTTGTGTGTTTTTGTGCTTATGGTAGAGAAATCCGGTCACCACCATCACTTCTCCGGTCACCAACATCACTTCTCCGGTCACCAACTCGTCTCCGCGGTCTACATCTCTTGAAACCTTGAAAATACGGTTAGTTTTATATGTATTTTTTTTTCAAAGTTTAGAAATTGTATAATGTTTGGTTTAGGTGTGTAAATGTGTGTGTAAGGATGTATGTTTGTATGTCAAATGTATAATGTAGGTGTATTTGGTGAAAATGTGTAAATGAAAATCTATGTATTTGTGTATGTAGGTGTATGTAAACATGTATGTGTGTATGTAAGTCTATGAATGTATGTATGTTGGTGTATGTTAGTATGTCAAATGTATAATGTAGGTGTATTTGGTGAAAATGTGTAAATGAAAATCTATGTATTTGTGTATGTAGGTGTATGTAAGCATGTATATGTGTATGTAAGTCTATGAATGTATGTATGTAGGTGTATGTTAGTGTGTAGGTGTATGTAAATGATGAACAATTGGTGAAAGTAAATGTTTGCAATTGGTGAAAAATGTGTATGTTGTATGTTTGTATAATAAAGTATGTAAATGTGTATGTAAGTATGTATACATTTTGTGGTTTTGATCAAAATGTATGTTTGTAAGTAAGTATGTTTATGTGTAGGTTTGAAAAAAAAAGTTTAAGTTTGATAATTAGTATGTTTGTGTTTAGGTTTGAAAACATTTATATTTAACTTTGAAATATATATATATTAGTTAGGAAATACCCTCCTTGAGGTCGAGACTGATTGTGATGAGGTCGAGGCTGATTATGATGATGATGATCCCGATTATGTGGAGTCTGACTAAAAGAAAAGTTATTGTAATTTATATTGATTTGTAATGTAATTGATAAACACTTGTTTGAAATATTTAATTGAATTTGAGTTACACTTGTTGTACTTTCCCTTAATTTCTATTAGATACACATGCTGTAACATTTGTAACTTTATAGGAAAAATGTTTTCGGTATTGCTGATATTCGCTTTTTTGATGGCGGATGTGGCCCCCTGGGGACATGGGGGTGACGGCGCTGGTGATCCACCGCTTCCTCCTGGTGGACTTCGTGGCACACACGAGACAAACGGTAAGTCTTTTACTAAATTATTTTATAGTCCTTATATTTTATATATTATAAATGTTGTTACTAATTATTTTTGTTTTAATTGCAGCGGTTCCCCCAAAGAAGGTTAGGGGGAAAGCTAAAAACGAGAAACTAAGGCGTATGGTACGAGCAGGGGGGGCCTGTATCGCTTACCTTTGACAGACAGGTCACGTTTACCCCTGTTGGTAAATCTAGAGACGTGTTTTCAAGGGAGGCCGGCATGTATATGTGGCGGACTATCCCGTTTGATAAGATTGGATGGGATAACGTTGAACCACATTACAAGGATGCCGTCATGAACCACTTACGGGTAAATAAGTTATATGCATAAAATTTTATAGCACATGCAAATCTAATTTATATATGATATTTTAACTTTTTTATTTAATTTGTAGGAAAACTTCAATTTTGATGAAGTGGAACGTGATTATGAGGCGAAAAACTTGCAGGGTGGTATTAGGAGCGTGCTTATGAAGCGGTACAATGACCGCAAGTATGAAGCTAGAAAAATATTTGATAGCGAGGGAGGATACGATGATCTTGAGAGCGCAAGGGCACACCATCCCAAAGATATGCCTTATGAAAACTGGTTGCGAACCGTCGAAGGTTTCCGGCAAGAAGATTATATTAAAAAAAGCAAGGCCAACAAAAAAGTACGCGAGAAACAAAAATTCCCATACCGTGGGGGGACAGCGTCGTACGGTAGCACCGCCTATAAAAATGTAATGTTTTATGTATGTGTGGGTGTGTGTAAGCTTTTGTTTATTTAATGTCTAATCTAAGTTTAATGTTAAACAGGATTTGGATTGGGTACCTACGTATGCTAAAACCCACACGGACAATCAAGGGAATTGGGTTGATCCGGTTGCTGAACAAAATTACGTAAGTATTTCTTTTAAGTATTATTTTCTATAACAAAATATATATATATATATATATATATACATATACATATACACATATATATTTAACCATCTTCGTAAAATACAGCGGAACCTACAACAGGCCACAGATCAATGGAGCGGCGATGGTCCTCCAATTGCCCCGTATCAAGAAGCATTGGGAGAGCGGCGAGGATGGTACCGCGGGATGGGGCCTAAACCTTCTTCCAACACGTCCTCGAACACGTCCTCGGACATGTCGTCTTCACAAGCTCAGACGCAACCCTTTTCCGAGGTAAACTACGCAATTTATAAAATGAAACGAACACATGTTTCCTTGTTAAATATATATTGGTAGCGTTAATTAATATGCTAATATACGTTTTGATATCTATTATTGTAGGATTTTGTTAACAGCTTGTTTCAAACTCCGTCATTTTTGAACCAACTAAACAACTATCTTGCTTCACAAGGGAAAGGAAAAGGAAAGTCAAAAGACTACGATTCGGACGACTTATTCGATAACCAATCCGAAGAAGAGTGACTTGTTTTTAATGTATGATTTAGTTTTTATTAAACGTTGTAGGATTCTAATGTACGACTTAAACGTAGTTTTTAATTATATTACCTTTAGTATATGCTCGTGGCGTATGTTTGTGTTGTTTGAAATAGGCAGGTTCAGTTTTTTCGGCCGAAAAAATGGCTGGGTGCGATAAAATGCAGCAGCTGCATTAAAAAAAAAAAAAGGCTTTTAGCGGCGACACGTGTCGCCGCTAATGATGCCTAACCTTTAGCGACCATAGTAATACCGGCGATACTTTAGCGACCACAGTTGTGGTCGCTAAAGGTGAAAGAACAATACCGACGAACCACACTTTTAGCGACGACAAATGACCAATACCGACCCAGCAATACCGGCGACCTATTAGCGACGACGTGTCGCCGGTAAAGATCTTTACCGGCGACAAAAAGGGGCAATACCGGCGACACGTGTCGTCGCTAAAGGCAGCCCATTCTTGTAGTGAATTGCGCACACCAAAAAGCTTTGTTGATCTACATAAATTCAAATTTCATATAATATTTATTTAGTTTCTGGAACTAAGAAACTAGCATGATAAGGAAACAAAAAAGAAAAAAAAAAACTAATACCAACCTTGATTCATCGGCACAAAAATAAGTTCTTGAGGTGCCATCGGTGTTCTTTGCAATGTAGAAATAAATAGGAGTTTGTTCGGAAAGTGCTTCATCGGCTAGAACCACTACCCCAAACGGTCCCAAAGCACCCCTCATGGCTGAACCGTCGCTCGTGGTACAGTTGAACACAGTATCAGCTTCTAGGGTTGCATCTAACAAAGCTTCGTCTACCTCAAACGAGGCACTTATGTCCAACTATAACCATGCATTTTTTTTTTTTTTTTTTTTTTTGAAACCTAATTTTTTCATTCCAATCAACAAGTCAAATTACATAAGGATAGCAGGTAGACGGACAACAAACTGCGCCGCCATCCCCTTTTGAATAGAAAACCCTAATCTACTAAAAACAAAGCCTCGCCCCTGAGGGGTCGAAAAGTTGCTGTGGACAACACGCTGAACTCTAGCCAAGAACCGAACCGCCTCCGGCGCCAAGGAGCCGAACGTGTCAAACGCAAGGGGGACAAAGGCATGCTGATTATCCTCACAAGCTTTCGCGTGCTTTTCCACCTTCTTTGACTCTGCTTTCAGCACCGCTTGCCCCGCCACAAACCCATTTTCCCGGAACCCGGCTAGGGGGGATACACCTGTGAGATCGACACAAGCATGTTTCCCGCCCTCCCAACCAAAAACTAGCACGTCAGCCGGGCGTAGGGTGGACCTCCCTTCCGACGGGTCTGTAAGGAAATTAACCGGTGCCTCTTTCTTTGCCGAGATCCCTGCTCGTCTGAGAATATCCATTAACGTGTCTCGAACAAAGTCATGGCGATACTTAAACCCCGGCAACTCTCTACAGTGTAACGCATGCTCACCGTATTTATCCAGGCATGCTTTACGGCAGACTGGGCAAGTTTCATCATTCGGGAACATGGGGATCATCAGACGGTACTTAAGGATTGACCGGTACTCAACCGCTGACATACGTTGACCCAGACCTTCAATAGGAATAACAGTTAAGAAATCCTGAGCATGAGGCCTCTGTAGGCATTCAATGACGGCTTTCTGGCGGGGGATAAATGGAAATCTTCTCCCAACCTTTGTGCGATTCGACAACAAAGGGCATTCGCCAAAGTTTTCTGTGGCTTTTTTGGGGCGGTGTCCTTGTTAGAGAAACCGCCGAGATCAGAGTCAGGGAGAGATTCATGCAAGCGTTCCAAGGCGCTGGCATAATCCGGGTCAGTGTTAGCAACCCCACTGTTACGTAAGATGTGGTCCTACAACTCCCAAGATTGAGACCTAGAAGCCACAAAGGCATAGGCAGCCACATCCCGGGCCGAGAGAAGCCCCAACCCACCAAGCCGCATCGGCAAGGTCGCAATCCGCCACTGTAGTTCACCAAAAAAAGTCCCCCCACATACGACAATGTCTTCTATTGCCTCTCGAAGACCTTTATCAAAACATAAAACAACATCATCCACAAAGGGGGGCTGACAAGTTCGCAAACCAAATAGCAACTTTGCAACCCCCATACAAGATCTAAGCAAGGGAAGTTCACTTTGAGGATCCCGCAGCGAGGGAAGGTGTCCCATAATTTCAACAGCTCGCGTTGCCCTCTTAGCCGCAAGACCACTAATAAAACTGGCATCACGGCTAACTGCCCCTCCTAGCAGTTTGACACCTCTCTCCGGCCTCCCAATCTCACTGGGAAAAAGCCCTGGCCGAACCTTCACCCCGTTGCATGTCGGCCAAAATATCTCAGTTTTTCTAATATTAAGCCGTAGCCCCAAGGTTGGACCCTCCGAACTAATGATGTCAAGAGCTTTAGCAACCTGAACAGCGTCTCCGATAACCGTCTCGTCATCCAAGTACCAAGCATGAAAGGGGAGTTTGCAGTTTTCCTGCACCTGAAGCACCAAGGGGTTTAATGCTAGGGCAAAAAGCAAAGGCCCCAAGGGATCCCCTTGCTGGACCCCCGTGAATGCCCCTATGCGGTCATTCCCCACGTATAGCCTAGTAGGCTGGGCATACAAAAATTGAACCCACGGGAATATGGAGGGGCAATGGCGATGGACCTCGCGAAGCAGAACCGAACGGTCAACTAAGTTGAAAGCATTGGAAAAATCAACCGTAAGCATGGCCAGCGAGCCATCTGAATGAAAAGAATTAAGGAACCTGTTAGCGCTGTGCAGCACCGCCTCCGCCCCATTGGGGACCCCCACCCCAAATTGGTAGTCCCCCAAGTACTTAACAACTTCTTTCCCAACTTTCTTCATGGCTACTTTGGAGACCAATCTTCTCCAAATTGCCCCCACAGCAATGGGGCGAATTCCATTATCAGGCTTCAACAGAGGGGTCAGAGGGGCCGAAGCAACAAAATCCGCGAGCACCCTAGGACATAACCCCCCTAGCCAAAGGTTTACCACTTTAGTGATGGCAGTAAGCAATCCCGAGGCAGTCGCCGACCCCTCGCCGCTAAGGGCGTCCAACAGGTGTTGGGCCCAGAGGCCATCTCGCCCACAAGAAGTCCCTTTCGGGAAAGACTTCACACACCTGTGGACGCAGTCTTCATCCACGGATAATGCAGGTTGGGAAAGAGGGGCTGAAGGAAGGTTCGGGGGTGGTGCGAATGGATGTTTGTCGATAAGAGCTTGCATGGTAGATTCCCCTCGGGGAGCAACCCCACTGGAACACAATACCTTAACTGCAGCAGTGAAATGACCATCACTCACTTTCCTGAGACATTGCTTTATGTTAGGGCTAACCTTTTCAGCTATCTTCTGGTGTGCCTCCCCCCCACTCACGACCTCTTCTCCACTATCGGCGAGGAGGGAATTGACTAAAACCTTAAAACCAGAACTCTCCTTCCACATAGCTAAGGCCCGCAAAATACTATCACATTGTAAGGACTTTCGATTACCCGACCTTCACTCTTGCCTGGAAGACGGCTTAACCACCTTAAGGGTACAACGGGGTAAGAGCAAGAGTTTGACCCAGCTTTCAACAATCCCAGGGGAAGCTACTACTTTATGGATGGCACCTGTCAAAGCTTGTGCAAAGGCCAAACGACAACTTGGGGGGATGCTCTTAACAGTTCGAACCGGAAGGGAGAAAATACGTTCAAGGAGAGCGACATCTCCCATCACTCCCTGCGGGGTCCTAAGCTCAAATACCATCCCAGAATCTTGGGGCCTTGGGATCCCTACGACAAAATCCTCATCAGACCCATATTTCCTAGAGAACGTGAAAACACCATCAGGATGATGACACCCCCTACTAAGTGCGTGTGTCTTCATGCACCTCCCACACAACCAATATCCAAAAACCCGCAGAGTTTCCCCAACATTCGAAAACAAGTCTAAATCCTTAGAAAGCGCATCCTGAAGGGATTCTTTACGATCATCTTTAAAATGAAATTGCTGAAAATGCGCGATCAATCTGTTATACCCAGAAGACCCAAGCTTGCCGTCTTTACACTCGTGGAAGTTTCTAAAGGGGCATAGCCACACTCCATTGGACGAAGTGGAGCCAACATCCCCTTCAGAGGCACTGGATGCCATTCTTCTACCCTTGACATAGCCCATTGGAAACAATCAAAAACCGAGAAGTGATAACAAGTCCCCCGTCTCGAGGTGAGGGGGAGGCCAGGTATCAACCCACCCAAGAACCGAAGGAGAGGAAAGCAACCTACAGTTGCTCACCCTCCCGGACACCCCACCAAGAAAGAGCTACGTCATGCGTGCGTCACTTGCGGCCTATGTTACCAATAACCAAAACAACCCCCAATAGGCTATTGAAATAGGTGAAAAAGTAGAGAAGATGGTACCTACTGTTTTTGTTAATTTATCAATGGTGGGCAGGTGATTAACTTCAAGAACAGACACAAAAACACAAGCTTTCTTCAAGAACACACACTTCAGATAGAGAGAGATGATCTTCAAGATAAAGTTACATGCCCTAACTTCATCGAAACCCCCAATTTAACATCACCTTTCAATCCAACAACAAATTCAGTGGAACCACCACCAATATTAACGGTTAAAACCGTACGATTGTAAACCGGATGAAACTGAAGAACCCCAAGGTAGGTTAACCGAGCCTCTTCGTATCCCGAAACGACATCGATTTGGAACCATGCATTGTAATATCAAATGTAAGTTAATTAATCACATCGCAACTAACTATTTTTTTACAAGACCCGTGTAACTAAGACACGAATGTAGCGTATCAGTGACGATCCAGAATATTTAACTTAGGTAGAACTGAACTGATCTTGTAAAACTAATTACATTAACTTATATCAAAATTTATTTTTTTGTTAAAGAGGTGTCCATATATATACACTAGTCTATAGCATATTAATAGGTAAAAACTAATCGTGTGTAAAACTAATTACATTAACTCACATTAAAATTTGCCTAAGAGGTGATAAAAATATACTAGTCTGTAACATGTCAATTACCTGTGCGGCTGCACCTATATTAAGCGGTATAAGTGATCCGGGCGCTAACTCCACATCTTTGAATTCATCATAATGTTTAGATCTCAATGTCTCTGCTTCCTTGACAGGCCATTGGATCAAGTTAGTTTGTGTCTTCGGGTCCAACACCACGGTTCTTGGAACATTCTGTAATTTAATTATCAAAAATAAACTATTAGTAAACTAAATAAATGTTTTGAATACATTTCATTGTTAGTCAAAACAACATATAACTCAACGTCATTTTCATGTGTCTTATCGACTATATAATATGGTACAATCCTATATATATATATATATATATATATATATAGGGGTAAGATCAAATAAAAAGTTTATTTTGCCTAAGTAGGATGAGAAGTAATCTTAACCATTCATTTTTCATATCAATGGTTAAGATGAAAATGTAGGAAAAAAAAGGAGTGTGAGGGTATCTTGGGAAATTCCTATTTATTGACTTTCTCTCTCCACATGCAAGTCACATGCATATTCCACCCTCATTTTTTAAACGTTCATAATTTTTTTATACGACATTATTTTTTCATAAAAATTTCACCATAAAATCGAGCGTTTTTTTATCTTTAAATTGAGTACCATATTGCTATATAAAATATGACGACTAAAAAAACCCAAAAAAATGTGTTGTATAACATTTTTTGTGCTAGATTTTTGTACTATGTTTTTGTGCTTAATTTTTTTGTCTTAAATTTTTTTTTCTTAATTTTTTGTACTATATTTTTTTGAGCTGAATTTTTTCGTGCTATATTTTTTGTACTAAATTTCTTTTGCTATATTTTTTTGTACTAGATTTTTTTATGCTATATATAAACAATAAACACAATGCGCTTTAAGCTTTGAACCCCAACAAAGAACCAAATTGATAGTTGCTGGAATCGGTTGTAAATACAGGTCCACGTTGAACAGATGGTTGAGATTTGTAGCAACGTATTTTTTGGAGTAAATTTCACCAAATCCAATTACAATGGTATTGGTAACTCCACAACGATATTCATAATAAAAGTCACATATTCGATATGGTCTTCAGTCTATAAACTTGTCATTATATTCAATATATGAATCCATGGATGACCATAAAAACTCATCGAACATAATCATTTCTTGGCCAGAAACTGGGTAGACTAAATCCGAAGGTACCAATAACTTATCGCTTGATGACTCGATTATATCAATATTGTCTGGTAGAAAAGGCTCGATCCAGAAAGTTTCTGCTGGTGTGTAATTAGCAAGTTTTAGAATATCATCGCTTGAAGTTGAACCTGATGAATCAAAGCCACTAAACCAACATGATGATAAGTTGGTGCTTGAAGTAGACAGTGTTGATTCGGCCAATAAAGATTCGATATCTTGTTGAAATTCTAAATCTGAGTTTTTCGTGCAATATTTTTTTGTACTATGTTTTTTTTTGTGCTATATTTTCTTGTACTGCATTTTTTTGCTATATTTTTTTGTACTGGATTTTTTGTGCTAGATTTTTTGTACTGGATTTTTTTTGTTGTATTTTTAAGAAGAAAAAAAAAAAGGTGCCATATGTCATTTTCACACTTCTATTTATAAGGACCAAAATGTCATTCCTTCCTACCTATATGGAGTGCCACATGGCATCATCACAATCCTTCTTAGGCTACTTAGGCAAAATCTACTTTTTAGTGGATCCTTCCCCTATATACATATATAATATATACATAGGGAGGAGCTCATGCGAGAATCACCCTTATTGCGAGAACCGCGAGAACCAATGTGAACACAACCTAAAATAGCTAAAAAAACCTAACCCCCACCCCCCCCCCCCCCCCCCCCAAAAAAAACCTAAACCCCCCCCCCCACCCCCCCACCCCAAGCTAAATGCTAAAAACTAAAACCCTCAAAAAAACCCTCAAAAAACCTAACCACCCCCCCCCCCCCCCCAAAAAAAAAAAACCTAAACCCCCCTCCCCCACCCCCCAAAAACCTAACCCCCCCCCCCAAGCTAAATGCTAAAAACTAAAACCCTCAAAAAAACCCTCAAAAAACCTAACCACCCCCCCCCCCCCAAAAAAAAAAACCTAAACCCCCCTCCCCCACCCCCCAAAAACCTAACCCCCCCCCCCCCCTCTCACACCCCCCCCCCCCCACAAGCTAAAATGCTAGAAACTAAACCCCCAAAAAACCAAAAAAAATTAAAAAAAATCTAAAAAAATCTAAAAAATTTTTTTTAATATTTTTTATGCTCAAATCGCTACTTTTAGTGGCCAAAATTTTTAATTTTTTTTTTCTGCTTCGAAAAGTATCGATTTTTATATAAAAAATACTAAAAAAAATATTTTTTTTTATGATTTTTAGCTATTTTTAGGCATTTTTGGTTGTGTTCACATTGGTTCTCGCGGTTCTCGCAATAAGAGGTGGTTCTCGCATGATCTTCTCCATAAATACATATAATATATATATGAGTTAAATGCTTGGTTGGTCCCTGTGGTTTTCAAAAATTGCAGACTTGGTCCCAATGGTTTACTAATTACACGCGTGGTCCCAAAACTTGTCAAAAATGCACTCGGTTGGTCCCTAGCCCTAACATCAGTTAAATTTCTCAGTTAAGTCCATGTTAAATGACCAAAATACCCTTGCTTATTAACTCTCTTTATAATTTAAATAATCCCTTTGACCACATCATCTTCCCCAAACCTGCAATTGAATGTGCGTGTGTGAGTGGTTGTCGAAGGAATTTAGGGTTTCCATCTCCACCATAAACCCACCACCACCGCCATCACCTTCAACCCACTACCTCCGCCGTCACCTTCAACCCACCGCCTCCACCTTCACCGTAAAACCACCACCTTAAACCCACCACAACCACTGTCACAAGCACCCTCACCGCCGTCACCTTCGACCCACCGCCTCTACCTCCACCATATACCCCATCTCCTCCACCTCCACCGTAAACCCACCACTACCACCTTCAATCTGCGATAACTGTTCGAGTAATCGATCGAATCCGGATTCAATTAACAGCTCCGACATCACCGCCTCTGACCGGTCGTTGCTGCCGAGCATGTACACCGCTGCGGCTGGAAAACGCCAGCGAGTTTCCTGTGACGGCGGCGTGTTGGGTTGAATCAAGGTCCTCCGGTGGGTTGAATCAAGGTTGGCGATGCGGCAGTGGGTTGCGGCAGTAGGTTGCGGAGCATGAGGATTTGGGGTGGTTAGGGTTAGGGTTGATGCAGGTTTCCGGCGGTGGTTCTAAGAAGAAGACCAGGAATCCAGGATTAATCTGAGTGTGGCGATGGTAATTGAGAGGTAGGAGGGGTGGACCATTTGTTTTTAGAGAGAGAGAGAGAAATAGAGAGAGAGAAAGAATAGAAGATGAAGAAGATGAGGGTTGGTCTATTTTTTATTTTTTTAACTGTTAAGGGGCAATCTTGTAATTTTACACATATTTAACTGAGAATATTAACATGGGTTAGTGACAAGGACCGCCCGTGTTCAAAAATTACAACCACCAGGACCAAGTGTGTAATTAGTGAACCACTGGGACCAAGTCTGCAATTTTCGCAAACCACAGGGACCAACCAAGCATTTAACTCCATATATATATATGTATATATATGTATATATATATATTTGACATAATTATTACTTACCAACATATTTGCCCATCCTTTTTTTAAGTCATCTGTTTGAAGATCTGTTTCTCCAATATAACCCCATAAGACCCGTCTCTTCTTACTCGGGTCATAAAACGTCTTTGATGCATAAAACTTTCCATAATCATATCTCAATCCGGTACCCACATCCATCTCCGGATCATCGGGATACCATTTATCTTTCACCGCATCATACGATCCGATTGCAAACCAATCATGCCTATCTTCGTCCCCACTTTGCTTCAACACATACTTAGCATCCAGCTCATAACTCGACATATCCAAACCGTGTGTCTTTGCGGTGGATACCGGGTAAAGATCCACACATTCCCACATGCCCGTATGTGTAACACCTCGTAAATTCACGACCAATATATTGAAGACACGTGTTGTGGACTTAAACGTGTAATAGATTAATCTTGAGGGACGAAAGTTGTCAAACAATGTAAATATGTGAATAAAAGGATCCAAAGTGTCAACATGCCTAACTTGTGCCTCTGATTGACCTCACACGACGTTCGTATTCTTTAAAGAATAAATCACCGAACATTGGAAGTCGTTTGTGCTTAAAATAAGGATCTTGTGAAACATAAGGGTTAAAAGTGTCAACATGTTGAAAGTTACCTCTGAGTGACCTTTAACGAACCCAAAAACATTGTAAATAAATCAATATTTCGTTCACAAGAATATTAGATACTGATTTTGCGAAGTTCCAATGAATACAAGACGTTTCGGGTGACCGTACAACTAACCGGAAGCCTAACGGAGTTAGTTTATGACTCAAGGTCCTCAAAAGTTAATTATAGGGGTCCATATTGCAATAAATTAAAGTAAAAACGAGTTTATAAGGACCAGGGACTGAAATGTTAACTTTTAAAACTTTTAAACCGGAAACCGAGATCCTCGCGGGCCGCGTAAAGGTTAATTAAACCTTACGCGGGCAGCCTAAAACCTGCCAGCTCCATTTTTTGGACAGATGCCTGTATCAGCTGTTGCACCACCTTAGAATACCATTTTTCAAACCCAGGGGCTGCACCAACAAGTTTTCATACATAGGGACACTTGGGGATGATCAGGAATCACCCATAGATCTTGTTGGCATCATCTTATGAGATTAAAGTCCCTATATAAAGAATTCTAGTTGCAACATTATGAACTTGCACTTTTGAAAACCATTCAAGGCATTCTCTGGAGCTCTCTGGTCATCAAACAAGTTTCCTTAAGTTCCATAATCGTGCTTAGGACTATTGTAAGTGTCCTTAACATCCTAATTTCGTTTATAATTAGTTTTATGGCCTAAAGTCAAACCCGTCGTAATTAAGGTTTGACTTAGTGATTAATCACTAATGGTCCAGTCAATTCTTGAATTGAAAGTAGCTATGAGTTGGTAATTATGTGGGTAATAAACCCTTAAAAGGGCACCCTCTGATTCCCACTCTAACTAGGTCAATTGTCATGTCAAACTTAATTGTAAAAAGTCAACAGAAAGCAAATTTTCAATTAAACACATAATTAACAATGTAGAAGCCATGAAACCTGTTTTATCACTTATATAACTTGGTAATTAATGTAAGAACATGTCTAAGCATGTTCAACCCGACAATTTTCAGTTTAGGCTCGGTTCGGGACCGAAAGTCGCAAAAGTAGACTTTTGCTTTGACTTTCAGTTCTGACCCAATGTAGCATGTTTTAGAAATGCCTTAGAGCTTTATTAGGACCAGGATAGTGTAACCCTCTGAGGTTATACAACTTGGTTTCTTAGTTATCTGATTCATGTGCATGTTTCCGTTATATGCCTAAATGTTGACCATTACGCCCTTTTGACCTTAAAACGAGATTTTTGAAAATATGAGAGGACAAAAACCTTTATTACTGATTAATCAACTTGTCCTAAAAATTTGACATCAGTTTGAGGTCTAGATTAGGAGTTATGCTCAATATCGTAATTAGCATAAAGCCTATCTAAACCCAAATTTTGACACCAAACTTTTTACCCACTGATGTAATATAATATTTTGGGATTTTTGAAGATTTTTATTTATTTTTAAGCTGAGCATAACATAGGGTTCTTGCTATAATTCGGTAATTGTCGGTTATACCATTTTCTTGAATAAAATGAGTTTTACATAATATTTTGACACCAAACTTTTTGCTACTGATTTTATATAATAAATAAAAAATTTTGAACTTTATAAACTGATCAAAAACTCAGATTTCCTATTTAAACCCGAAAATCGCTTAAAACCGACTTTTACGCGTTTTAAGCGCATAGTATGAATTAAAACCATTTTTAACATATAAGACTTAATACCTACTGATGTTTTAAGTAAATTTTTATAATTAAACAGTAAGCAGAAGTTTTGAACTCAGAATTCTAATTTTGACCTTTAAAGCTTATGTGAAATTACCAAAATGCCCCTACGGTGCATAGTTTGGTTATAAAAGATAAATTTCACATATATGCAATACCCTACTGTTATGACTTATAAAAATAAATATTTTTACTGATTATATCAGACCTGAAACTCAGATTAATATTTAAACTCTTTTATAAGCTTTAAAATGACCAAAATACCCCTACGGGGCATAATTTGAGTTTAAATCCATTTTGGGGATAATGGAAGGTATCCTACTGATATCACAACATATTTAGGGCATATTAACTTAGGAAACCTGTTCATGACTCATTTGTTTGGCCGTTATGCATTTTTCGCGCTCGGTACGGTTTATGTAACTAGTTTGCATAAATTAGCCGAAACGGGTCAAACCTTATCATTTTTATCTCAAAATCCAGAATGTGTTTAGTTTCCCCATATTATACAAGTATACAAACTTGTCGGGTCTAGACCACATTCTAATCCGGTTTTCGCTTAATCGTGCGTTTTGAACCGTATATCTTCTTTTAAAACTAACCGGTCTAAGTTTAGGCTTAATTAAGACCCGCTAGGAATCTAATAGGTTATTAAAACCTTCGTCCCAGATTAGGAGACCAGTAAAAGATACTTGCACTCGCTGATTGTGATATATACTTGCTCAGGTAAATACTTTTAACTTATTTTCCGTTATACGGGCTTGGGATACGGTATTATAACAATACCGCTTGGTCGGGTATGTAACTGTTTTAAATCGGATTGTGATTAATATATTTTCATAACCCGTTTTAATCTGTTTTGTTTGGTATATGGCTTTTTGGGGGTTAATGACCATGTCCTGGATATCCTCGGCTCATTCATTGAAATGGCCACGACTTAAGCACAGGGTGTAGGCATACACCTGACAGTTGCGTATGTAGAAAAGTATCCCACAATAAGGTATTCCTTGTGGGCATTATACTTGTGGTGTGTCAGTTAATCTTGTCCGGCTCTTCTAACCGGCCCTAACGGACGACAAACATATAAATCTGTATACAAGATTATTTTTAAAATAATTGTCACAAGTTATAAAAGATATTTTGTGCCTTGTGCACTCAAATCAATTTTCTTAAACATTTTCAAAATGAGTCGGTTAATTGTATTTACCAGTGTAAACTGACGTATTTTCCAAAAAGGCTAAGTGTAGGTACTAAACGGAATAGGCTGGCTACTCCTAGCATCAATAAAGAGTCTTGCAAGCTTAGATGTTATAAATCTGCTGAACAGTGTTTCTTTTTAACTTCGATCCGCCTGTGGATCCTTTACAACTGTTTTGTAATAAATGATATTACTTTCATTCGGTTTGTAATGATTTTATCTTTCGACTTCCGCTGTGTATATAAACTATGATAAATTGTCTATGATGATATCAACTACGTCACGATACTCCCCACCGGGCCAACCGGTAATACGTGGAAATATCGGGGTGTGACAGGTTGGTATCAGAGCCAACATTGAGTGAATTAAACACTAGCCTTTTGTGTTTAATCTCAATGACACAGTATGCACATTCCTCGACTTTCGAGTCTAGACAAAGAACTTAGGACCAATTCTGACTTATTTTGTTTTGTCCTTTATTGTTTTCTTTGTTGTTTCTTTTGTTTGTTTTGACAGGACCTATAAAAAAATGCCGCCAAGAATCCGAGGAAGAGGAAGAGGCAAGGGGCCATTCATCGCCCCCAACGATCACGAAGCCGGGCCTTCACACCGGCGAACTCCATCAGACACTTTAAGCACAAGTCCTCAAGAAAACTGGAGGACCCATTTAGAACCCGCAAGGCGTTCAGTCTCGCTGAGCTCGTCACCTTCCTACCTCAACTCTTTCGGGCCTCAATCGGAGAACGAGCCCCACAACTCACATCACTCTTTTATACCCCTTCAAAGCCCCAACTCACACCATTCCGTCAACGACCCAACACCCTACTTTCAAATCCGGTTCAACCCGGCAAACCAAATTGAAGAGCCAATGGGTTATAACCCGTTGGGACCGGAGGACCATTTCTCCATGGACATGAAAGAGGATCCGGAACCAGCCGAGCCGCCAACCGGAACACCTACGCACGCCATCGAAATTTCGGATGGGTCGTCATATCATGGATCACCTTATCGTGGTCCAGACAGTTATCAGGCAAGATTTTCCCAATACGACTGGGTGTTTACTCCCAGTTACCACTCATCGCAGTAGCAGCAGCAGCAGGATCCCTCGGAGGATTCGTGATTTGTAGCGGTTACTCCATCGCCACCACCACCAGTGCAGCAACCGCCTCCGGAGCCACCGAGGCATAGGAGATCAACCGCACGGATGTCCGTGCGAGGGGGAATTCGTATCAGCACCCCTCAGCATTCAAGTGGCAGTCATTATCCGCCACTATACGAAGACCCACAGATGGGTGGGCCTTCGAACCCTGTTTCTGAAGTGGAGTCTGCGCCAGTCGCACCGCCACCAGTGGGTTATGATAACCCAATTCCTGCATACGCCGGTGCAGCGGCGTATAACCCTTTCGAGCAGCCAGCCCATACTAACTACAACTACGCCGAAGTTGACCCATACCTTGTGGCGGCGAACTACAATGCTCTTCATCCCAAGGGGCCCTATGGAGTTCCATATCAGACTGGGTACCCACCCTATGGGTACCACTACCCGCCACCTCCTCAACCTCCGCAGCATCAGTAGCCGCCGCAGCCACCACTGATACCGCCCTAGCAGCAACAGGAGATTCTACAGAGGTTGAGCCAGGTGGAACGGGAGGTTCAAGAGGAACGTAGCAACCACCGGGGATTTCTCAAGGGTTTGGCAAGCTTAATCAAAGGGAAGAGCAAAAAGGATCATTGAGATTCTTTGTTTATTTGTTTGTTCTGTATTTCTTTAATTTTCAATCAAGTCCCTGCGTGGACATCTATTTCTGTATTCGGTCCCTGCGAGGACTTGTATTTCTAGTTTAGCCCCTGCGTGGGCATGTCATTTCTGTTTAGCCCCTGCGTGGGCAAGTATTTCTGTAAAAGTCCTGTTTAGGGCAAATATGTACTCTTTTTAATTAGTGTGGAATGTTGAATTTTCAATTTTTGTCATTATATGCATAAATGTAATATGTATGAATTAAATAAATAAATCAAAAATATCATTCCTTTTAAAATAATCTGCCTATTAAATATTAAATAAGAATCTTAAAAGGTATAACCTAGCCTGCATGTCATTATAGACCTGGCCATAATGGTAAAACCTGTTTAAAAGGATTCAAACCCTTGTTAACATCTGAAAACATGTTAACACTCCTGGCAGATGTGATTCGTTAAAATCACACATGTCATTCTTATATTGGATTATTCCAATTCCTTCTTTATTATTTAAACATCCATTTGTGATGTAGGGCCTACGAGCCATAATCATTGTCATATAAGACAAAAGACAGATCGTAGTCTACGACTCCCTGTCAATAAAAGGTAATGAACTACGTTCAAACCTTAATACCTCGATTCTCTGAAATCATGGTTTATAATTTAAATTGTCCTTGTGACTAGGCCTTATGTGCCATTAATAATACCCTTATTACTTTATAATTAGGATAAATTATAATGAAAATCCTAAATGAATATGTTTAATAAATTAACCAAGTATGGTTTATAGTTACCATGGTTAATGAATTGCCATAAAAGACAATTCCATAATGGACTTTTGAATAAATCTTGTCAACATTTTATGTAGCAATCAAGCTACATGGCTGGGTCAGACGAAGTCAACAGTCACCCGAGGGAAAATCATGACACTTCCAGAGTTAATGTAGCAGGCGCAGAATTGCAGGCATTAATAGATAATGCCGTTACGGGAGCTCTTGACAGACAGTTTAATGAATCTAGTGGTACCCATGTCAGAACTCAGTCTGTACCTCATTCAAAACCACCCTCCAGAACTCATACAGCTCGCAAGAGTGATTCTCATCACTCAACAAATCAGAGGAGTGTTCCGTCTAAGAAGATAGAGCTCAAACAAGAACCACGTGGTAAGGGCTGTTCTTATAAGTATTTTGTCTCATGCAAGCCGAGAGACTTCACAGGGGAGAAAGGAGCCATCGATTGTATGACTTGGCTCGATGAAATGGACATGGTGGTTGATATTAGTGGTTGTGCAGAGAAAGATATTGTGAAGTTTGTGTCACAATCATTTAAAGGAGAAGCTCTAGCGTGGTGGAGATCACTGATTCAAGCTACAGGAAAGGTCCACTTGTATAGCATGTCTTGGGAGCAGTTCATTGCTCTAATCAAAGAAAATTATTGTCCTCAACACGAAGTTGAGAAGATCGAGACTGACTTCTTGACCGTAGTCATGAAGAACTTAGACTGCCAGACTTACCTCACCGGTTTCAATACCATGTCTCGATTGGTTCCATACTTGGTTACACCGGAACCAAAACGTATCGCTCGTTTTATTGGGGGTTTAGCCCCAGAGATCAAAGCTAGTGTGAAGGCGTCTCGACCTACTACTTTTAGGTCAGCAACTGATTTGTCTTTATCCCTTACTCTGGATGTGGTCAGGCTGAGATCGCTTAAGATTTCTGAAGAAGGGAAAAGGAAACGTGAGGATGATAACTCACGTCGTTCTGACAAGAAGCATAGGGGGAACTTAGACCACAAGAAGAATTTTGGGTCTAACAAGGGTAACCAGCAAGTGGATGAGAAGCCTAAATGCAAAACCTGCCAGAAACGTCATTTCGGGAAATGCAGGTTTGAATCAAAGTCGCAATCGCAGTCAAAGCCGATTGGTTGTGGGATCTGCAAGTCCAAAGAACACAAGACTTTGGATTGCAAGAAGTTGAAGGATGTGACCTGCTATGGTTGCAATGAGAGAGGGCACATCAAGACCAATTGCCCTAAGTATGCAAAAACACCTGAAGAAGTCAAAAAGACCAATGCAAGGGTCTTTCGAATGGATGCACGAGAAGCCGTTCAGGATGATAATGTGATAACAGGTACCTTCCTTATAAATGATGTTTATGCAAGGGTGTTATTTGATTCGGGTGTGGATAAGTCATTTGTAGATGATAAGTTTTATAAGTTGTTGAATTTACCTGTTAAAACCCTAAGCGTGAAATATGAAGTAGAGTTGGCCGATGGTACCTTAGAAACTGCCTCAACTGTGCTAGATGGATGTTTTATATCCATTAGGAACCACTCCTTTCCGTTATCCTTGCTTCCTTTGAAATTAGCTGGTTTCGACATGGTGATAGGCATGGATTGGTTCTCATAACCAAGCCCAAATCGTTTGTGACAAGAAACAAGCGGTGATCAAGACTCCGTATAGTGAGCCACTTACCATACAAGGAGATACTCAGTATGGGTTGCCTAAGCAAGTGTCAGTGCTTAAGGCGTCAAGGTGTATGAAGAAGGGTTGTGTCATTTATATGGCACAGGTGACTATTGATGAACCAAAGCCCAAGATCGAAGACATCCCTGTCATTTCAGAATATTCAGAAGTATTCCCTGAAGAACTGCCTGGTTTACCCCCAGATAGGCAAGTGGAGTTCAGAATCGACATAATACCTGGAGCAGCACCTGTTGCAAGAGCACCTTACCGGTTGGCCCCGACTGAGATGAAGGAGTTGAGAACTCAGTTGGATGATTTATTGGCAAAAGGATTTATTAGACCTAGCTCATCTCCCTAGGGAGCACCAATTCTGTTTGTAAAGAAGAAAGATGGATCGATGCGTCTATGCATCGATTATCGAGAACTGAACAAGGTTACAATTAAAAACATATATCCATTGCCCAGGATCGACGATCTGTTCGATCAGCTCCAAGGAGCAAGTTACTTTTCCAAGATTGACTTAAGGTCAGGTTACCATCAGCTGAAGGTTAGAGATGAAGATGTGCACAAGACTACATTTAGAACTCGCTATGGTCACTAGGAGTTCTTGGTGATGCCTTTTGGGCTCACTAATGCACCAGCAGCGTTCATGGACCTCATGAATCGCGTTTGCAAACCCTACTTGGACAAGTTTGTCATCGTCTTCATTGATGACATCCTCATTTATTCAAAGAATCAAGCTGACCATGAAAAGCACCTTCATTGTATTCTTAAACTTCTTCAGCATGAGAAGCTCTACGCCAAGTTTTCAAAGTGTGAATTTTGGCTTCGTGAAGTCCAATTCCTTGGACATGTGGTTAGTGAGCGTGGTATCCAGGTGGATCCCGCTAAGATTGAAGCTATCATAAATTGGCAAGAGCCGAAGACGCCCACAGAGATTCGCAGCTTTTTAGGTCTGGCAGGATATTACAGGCGTTTTATAGAAAATTTCTCAAGGATTGTTGCACTCCTAACTTCCTTGACTAGGAAGAACATTAATTTTTTTTGGGGCCCTAAACAACAAGAATCGTTTGATATACTTAAGCAAAAACTGAGCAATGCTCCTGTGTTGACATTGCCTGAAGGGATTGAAGAATTTATGGTTTACTGCGACGCATCACACACCGGCACGGGATGTGTACTGATGCAGAAAGGCAAGGTGATTGCCTATGCTTCCCGACAATTAAAGGTGAACGAAAAGAATTACACCACCCATGACTTAGAATTGGGTGCCGTGGTATTTGCACTAAAGCTGTGGAGGCATTATTTATATGGTACCAAGTGTGTGATCTATTCTGATCACAAGAGCCTTCAACATCTGTTTAATCAGAAGGATCTGAACATGAGACAGCGACGATGGATGGAGACTTTAAATGACTATGATTGTGAAATACGATACCATCCAGGCAAGGCGAATGTAGTCGCTGATGCTTTGAGCAGGAAGGAAAGAGTTAAGCCCATTAGAATCAATGCCAAAAGCATTGAATTGAAAAACAGTTTGAATGAAAGGTTGTTAGCCGCTTAGAAGGAAGCTGTATTAGAAGCTAACTATCCTAATGAAAAGTTGGGAGTCACTGCAGAGCAGTTATCATATGGCAAGGATGGAATCCTAAGATTGCTACAACAGCCTGAACTTCCCACCTGGAAGTGGGAAATGGTGACTATGGATTTTTGTTCCACATATTACCGGTGGGCCCGGCGGGGAGTATCGTGACGTAGTTGATATCATCATAGTCAATACACACAATATAATAGCACAGCGGAAGGCTTGGTGAATAAACTATTACAAACCATAATGTCTGAGTGTTCGAGTGAAAGAATATACAGACTGGAATGTAATAAGATCCACAGGCGGATCATAAATAAATACAAAGAAACAAAAATAACAGACTTCAGGTATCTATGGATTTGCAAGATCCTCTTATGACACCTAATAGCTCCAGCCTATTACGAGAGGTACCTGTCAAATCAGTCTTTAAAAAAAATACGTCAGTTTACACTGGTAAATACAATTAACTGACTCTTTTGAAAACATTTATGAAAATTGATTTAAGTGCACATGGCACAAATCTTTTATAACTTGGGACAATTATTTAAAGATAATCTTGTATACAGATTTACATGTTTGTCTTACAATTGGGGCCGATTGGAAGCCGGTCGTGATTAACCGACTCACCACTTATAGAACCCACAAAGGAGTTATCCCCAACTTGTGGGTTTATATTTTAGCATTTGCATCTGTCAGGTGTATGCCTACACCCCGTGCATAGGTCATGGCCATTTTCAAATGAAATGAGCCGAGGATATCCAGGACACGGTCGAATTAACCCCCAAAGCTTATGTAATCAAACAAGACAGATTAAAATGGGTTATGTAAATTTATTAATCACAATTCGATTAAATGATTTCATACCCGACCAAGTGGTATTATTATAATACCATATCCCAAGCCTGTATAGGGAAAATAAGTTAAAAGTATTTACCTGAGCTCGTAGGTGAAAGTAACTCAGCCGTAAAATCCTAAAGCTGTATAATGATACCTTCTACTGGATGCTACTTAATCTGTATAGAAGGTTTAATAACCTATTAGGGTGCTAACGGGCCTTTAGTTAAGTCAAGGACTTAGACCGGCTAGCTAGAAAGAAACTTTACGGTTCTAAACGCTAGATTAAGCGGAGACCGGAATAGAATGTGTTTTAGACCCGACAAGCTTGGATACTTGTATAATATGGGTAAAGTAATCACATTCTGGAATTTGAGGATTTAATGATAAGGTTAAACCCGTTTCGGCTTTTATACGTAAACTAGTCACATAAACCGATCCGAATGCGTAAACGCGTAACGGGTAACCAAATGAATTATATACAGGTCTTAATTGTTATTATGCTTAAAATATGTTAATACATCAGTAGGATGTTAACATATATGCCCAAAAAGTAATTTAAACCAATTTAAGTCCCGAAAGGGCATTTTGGTAATTTTAATACTTATAAAAGAGATTTTATAATAAACTGAAGTTCTGATCTTTTGAGATCAGTAAAAATATTTAATTTAATAAGTTACATCAGTAGGGTATTGCCTATATGTGAAATTTATCCTTTATAACCAATTTATGCACCGAAGGGGCATTTTGGTAATTTCATATAAGCTTTAAAGGTCAATTTTGGAAATCTGAGTTTTAAAACTTTTGCTTACTGTTAAAGTATAGAAATTTATTAAAAACATCAGTAGGTATCAAGTCTTATATGTTAAAAATAGTTTTAACCCATACTATGCGCTTAAAACGCATAAAAGTCGGTTTTAGGCGATTTTCGTGTCATAATAGGAAATATGAGTTTTTGGTCAGTTTATAAAGTTCAAATATTTTATTTATCATATAGAATTAGTAGTAAAAAGTTTGGTATCCAAATATTATGTAAAACTCATTTTATTCAAGAAAATGGTATAACCGACAATTACCGAATTAAAGCTAGAACCCTATGATATGATCAGTTTAAAAATAATTAAAACTCTTCAAAAATCCCAGAATATTATATTACATCAGTGGGTAAAAAGTTTGGTGTTAAAATTTGGGTTTAGATAGGCTTTATGCTAATTACGCCGTTTAATTAATAAAAAGCTTTCTAATTACGCTATTGAGCATAACTCTTAATCTAGACCTCAAACTGATGTCAAATTTTTTGGACAAGTTTATAAATCAGTAACAAAGGTTTTTGTCCTCTCACATTTCTAAAAATCTCATTTGTGTGTCAAAAGGGCGTTTATGGCATTTATAAGCATATTAACGATCAAGAGTATATAATTCAAACCACTAAGAACCATGCACTATAACTCCAGAGGGTTATACTACTGAGTAATGTGGTCCTAATGGAAGCTTAAAACATGGGAGAGTTAAGCTTGAATGGGTCAGAACTGAAAGTCAAAGCAAAAGTCAAGCTTTTGCGACTTTCGGTTATAAACTGACACTGACCTTAAACTGATAATTGTCGGGTTAGGACTGATAAAACATGTTCTAATATTAATTACCAAGTCATTAGAATGTTAAAATATAATTTAGAACCTCTGGTTTATTAGTTTTATTCATTTTTAAACTTTCTGTCCAGTTTGACTTTTTGTCAAACTAGTTTGACCCGACAATTAACTAGTCAAACGAAATAATTAGGAGGTGTCGGTTAATCACCTACCTTAAAATGGTTCCATAACCACTTTCATTTTGATCAGTGGCTAGACCTATTGTGATTAAACTGAAAGTCAAAGCTTAATTACGATAAGTTTGACTTTTCGGTTATTAAGCTAATTAAAACGACTAAACAGGTAATAAGACCCTTACTAATGGTCCTTGCTATCTTTTCTACACTTGAAATTCCTCTCTTAGTCCTTGCAAGCTCCAGAGACAAGTCCCTTTGAATGTTGCAAATGAAGTGTGCACAAGAATACTACACAAGGGCTCTTTATATAGCAATTCCAAAGTGTTTGGATCACTTCCAGTTGTTAAGGGACTTCCTAGGATCACCCCAGGTGTCCTAGTGGGTTTAAAATACCGTATAAGAGCCCCTAGGATCGTTACAATCGAGTTTGAGGTGGTGCAAGACTGAAACTCGCACCTGGCAGCATGTTGCTGTGAACTGAGTGCCGTCGCGTGACATCAAGGTCACATGACGTGACCACCTGGCTAACCAGCCAAACAAGTTTCAATGTTTACCATTTCAGTCCCTGCACTTATGTGAGCTCAATATCTTTCGTTTTAAACGTAATTGGCCCTTGTAGTTAGATTGTAGATGATCAAGGGAGTATATCTAAACTCCGTTAGGCCTAGTTTCGTTAATTGATCACCGAAAACATAAGTTTCGCCTCGTTGTCACTTTAAACCCTAATTTCTTGGGAATTTACATAATCAACGTATAACGATCTCGAAACCACGTGAAATTTATAACATTTATTCTTGAGAGTATATTTGAATATTTCGAAGCCTCGAGTTCGTTAAAAGGTCACTCAGAGGTCAGAATCAACATGTTGACACGTTTAACCCTTGAAGTTTAATAATCTTCCAATTATTTTCATAAACGGATTCTTATATCCAATCAATCACTCGTTTAAGAATATATTCATCACGTATGGTCATTCAGAGGCATAAGTTTGGCATGTTGACACTTTTAGTCCCTCCGGACACATAGTTTCACTGTTTGACAACTTTAGTCCTTCAAACTCAATCTTTCACATATCTTGGGTTTAGGACACGTGTCTATACATAATTGGACACGTTTTTACGTGGTGTTACATCCTCACCCCCTTAAAAGAAATCTCGACCCCGAGATTTATTGGAATAAGTGAGGGTACTTCTGTCGCATAGTGGACTCAACTTCCCACGTATATTCGGGACCTCTACGGGCATCCCATTTGACCTTTACTATAGGCACATGCTTTCTTCGAAGCTTTTTAAGCTGACGATCCTCGATCGATATAGGTCTTTCAACAAATCTCAGGCTTTCATCAATTTGTACGTCTTTATGAGACATGGCTAGTGATTCATCAGTTAGACACTTCTTGAGATTACAGATGTGGAACACATTATGGATTCCACTCAGCTCCTCAGGAAAGTTTAGCTTATAAGCTACACTGCTGACACATTTGATAATCTTGAATGGTCCAATATACCTTGGGCTTAACTTGCCCTTCTTACCGAAACGCATCACACCTTTCTAGGGTGATACTTTCAGTAAGACTTTGTCACCAACCTCAAACTTTAGAGGTTTTCGCCTCTTGTCAGCGTAACTTTTCTGCCTATCCCTGGCAGCTTTCAAGCGGTCACGAATCTGGACAATCTTGTCCGTTGTTTCAAGAACTATATCAGGTCCTGATAACTGAGCTTCTCCTACTTCTGCCCAACAAACAGGCGTTCTGCATTTCCTACCATATAATGCCTCAAAAGGTGCAGCCTGAATGCTTGTATGGTAGCTATTGTTATAGGAGAATTCGATCAAGGGTAGGTGGTCGTCCCAGCTACCTCCTAAATCAATAACACATGCACGAAGCATGTCTTCCAATGTTTGAATCGTACGCTCACTCTGTCCATCTGTCTGAGGATGGTAAGCAGTACTAAAATTCAAACGACTACCCAAAGATTGTTGGAAACTTTTCCAAAAGTGTGAAGTGTATCTAGTATCTCTATCAGTGATAATAGACGCCGGCACCCCGTGAAGAGACGCAATCTTATCCACGTACAACTGGGCTAACTTGTCGGAGCTATGAGTCTCTTTAATGGGTAAGAAGTGCGCTGACTTAGTCAGTCTGTCAACTATGACCCATATGGTATCATTTCCATGCCTTGTTTTAGATAACTTAGTTATAAAGTCCATAGTTACCATTTCCCACTTCCATGTGGGAAGTTCTGGCTGCTGAAGCAGACCGATGGTTTTTGATACTCTACTTTAATCTGAGCACAGGTCAAGCACTTAGCTACATGGGTGGTAATGGATTTCTTCAACCCTATCCACCAATAATTAGCTTTCAAATCCTGATACATCTTGTCACCTCCAGGGTGAACTGAATACTTGGAGTTGTGAGCTTCTTTGAGGATTACATCTCGAAGTCCTCCATGAATGGGAACCCAGATTCTTCCATTCAGTCTGAGAATTCCATCCTTGTCAGGTGTTAACTGTTCAGCAGTTAAACCTAACTTCTCTTCTGGAAGGTTAGCTTCTGAAACAGCATCTTTCTGTGCAGTTAACAGCCTTTCGTTCAGGCTATTCTTCAATTCAATGCTCTTAGCATTAATCCTGATTGGTTTGACTCTTTCCTTTCGGCTTAGAGCATCTGCGACTACATTCGCTTTGCCAGGATGGTAGCGAATTTCACAATCGTAGTCATTTAAAGTTTCCATCCAGCGACGTTGTCTCATATTGAGTTTTTTTTATTGAATAAATGTTGGAGACTCATGTGATCCGAATAGATCACACATTTAGTTCCATACAAATAATGTCTCCACAACTTGAGTGCAAATACAACGGCACCCAATTCTAAATCGTGGGTGGTGTAATTCTTTTCATGCACTTTTAATTGTCGTGATGCATAGGCAATCATCTTGCCTCGCTGCATAAGCACACAACCCATACTGGTGTGTGAAGCATCACAGTATACGACAAACTCTTCAATTCCATCAGATAATGTTAGCACTGGAGCATTGCTCAATTTTTTCTTAAGAATCTCAAAGGATTCTTGTTGTTTTGGACCCCAATCAAATTTTACATTCTTACGGGTCATGGAAGTCAATGGTGCGGCTATCCTTGAAAAGTTCTCAATGAATCTTCTATAGTAACCTGCCAAACCCAAAAAGCTACGAATTTCGATTGGAGTCTTGGGTGCTTCCCAATTCATTACGGCTTCTACCTTAGCGGGATCTACTTGGATACCTCGCTCACTGACAACATGTCCAAGGAATTGGACTTCATGAAGCCAGAATTCACATTTGGAAAACTTAGCGTACAATTTCTCTTATTGAAGTAATCCTAAGATGCATCGAAGGTTCTTCTCATGATCTTTTTTATTACGAGAGTAGATAAGTATGTCATCTATGAAGACGATGACAAACTTATCTAAGTATGGTTTGCAGACTCTATTCATGAGGTCCATGAATGCTGCTGGTGCATTAGTGAGCCCAAAAGGCATCACTAAAAACTCGTAATGTCCATATCTCGTTCTGAATGCCGTGTTAGACACATCTTCAGTCCTAACTTTGAGTTGATGATACCTAGATCTCAAATCAATCTTCGAGAAGAAGCTCGCTCCTTGGAGTTGATCAAATAAATCGTCGATCCTGGGTAAGGGATAACGATTCTTGATCGTTACTTTATTCAGCTCACGATAATCAATGCATCAGCGCATTGATCCATCCTTCTTTTTCACAAATAATATTGGAGCTCCCCATGGCGAAGAGCTAGGTTGAATAAAACCTTTTTCCAGTAAGTCATCTAATTGAGTCCTGAGCTCTTTCATTTCAGTAGGTGCTAGACGATAAGGAGCTCATGCAATAGGTGCAGCTCCTGGTAGAATGTCTATCCTGAACTCTACTTGCCTCTTAGGATGTAATCCAGGTAACTCGTCAGGAAAGACATCAGGATACTCAGATTTGATTGGGATGTCTTCAATCTTAGGCTTCGGATCATTCACAGTCACTTGTGCCATGTAGATGACACATCCGCTCTTTAAACACTGCGATACCTTGAGTATCGACACATTGTTGGGCAACTCGTATTGTGTATCTCCTTGAATAGTGACGGATTCACCAGAATGGGTTTTGATAATAACTAGCTTTTTATCACAGGAAATTTGGGCTTGGTTATGCGACAACCAATCCATGCCCAAAACTATATCAAACCCTGCCAATTTCATTGGCAAGAGGGATAGCGGGATAGAATGATTCTTGATGGATATAAAGCATCCATCAAGAAGAGTTGAAGCTGTTTCTAAGGTACCATCGGCAAGTTCTACCTCATATTTTATGTCTAGAGTCTTAATAGGCAAATTCAGTGACTTACAAAACTTATGGTCTACAAAAGACTTATTAGCACCTGAATCAAATAAGACTCTAGCATAATTATTATTAATGAGGAAGGTACCTGTTATGACGTTCTCGTCGTTCACCGCTTCCCTAGAATTCATTTGGAAAACCCTTGCATTGGTTTTCTTTGACTCCTCGGGCTTCTTAGTATTCTTGGGGCAATTGGTCTTGATGTGCCCCTTTTCATTGCAACCGTAACAGGTTGCATCCTTAATGTTCCGGCACTCTACAGATTTGTGCCCTTTCTTTTTGCAGATCCCACATGGTTTGGCTTGTGGGTCCTGGTTGCACTTTCCAAAGTGCCTTTTATTACAGGTTCTGCATCTGGGCTTATCACTGAACTGCCCCTTCTTGGAACTAAAGTTCCCCTTACCCTTCTTGTTTGACAGAGGAGTCTTGTCTTCCTCCCTCTTCCTCTTCCCATCATCGGTAGCTTTCTTTGCCCTACTCCTCACGACATCAAGAGTGAGGGACAAAGATAGATCCACAGCAGATCTATATATGGCTGGCTTAGAAGCTTTAACATTCACTTTCACTTCAGGAGCCAAACCACCGATGAAACGCGCAATGCGTTTGGGTTCAGGGGTGACTAAATATGGTACAAGCCTTGACATCGAGTTAAAGCTAGTCACATAGGATCTACAATCCAGGTCCTTCATTACCAGGGTAAGGAAATCAGTCTCTATCCTTTCAACCTCATGTTGAGGACAATAAATGTCCTTCACCAAATCAACAAACTTGTTCCATGAAAGGTTATACAAATGAACCTTTCCAGTGGCTTTCACTAATGCTTTCCACCATGTAAGGGCATCGCCCTTGAAGGATTGAGACACAAACTTCACTATGTCTTCCTTAGCACATCCGCTGATGTCTATCACAGTCTCCATTTCGTCTAACCATTTCATACAGTCTATCGCTCCCTTTTCTCCTGTGAAATCCCTCGGTTTACAGGAGACAAAGTATTTATAGGTACAACCCTTGGTGTACCGGGGAGTCGGTTCGAGGACAACTTGCCTCTGAGGTTCACTTCTTTGATTAGACGAGTGTTGTGACTCACTCTTTTTCTGTGTATGAGAATGGGAATGGGATTTTGAATGAGTTTTAGACCGAACAATACTCGGATCCTTAAATTTATAATTCACAGCCTGAGCTACTGCGGTGGTTATCATTGCTTGCAATTTGGCAGCAATGATATTGATCCTGGTATTGTTTCCTTCTGCGGGATGATTGTTTGCTTGATCCGAGCCAGCCATTTTTCGTATACTATATCAAACAATAATGATATATTTAAATTATATAATGAATCATCGCATTGATGATTAGATGGTCATGGTATTATTAAGCCATATAGATCATCTAAAATAAAGTTTAATTAAATCATGATTTGCCTAGGTTACAACATAACCATAATAAGCAATTAATAGGATATAATCCTTGATAATTATTAGACAGGGGATATGAATCACAACTGTCAATGTCACGAAAGACATTTTCATATAGCACAAGGCTTGTCTCGTAGGACATTTAAATGGCACAAAAGCCTTGTCACAAGGACAATTATAATCATTGATCTCTTGGATCAGTGATTTCTTTTAAGGGTCGAACAAAGTTCATCGCCTTTCTGACAAGAAGTTTATAAATAAAACTTTCATTGTCTTTATTACACCTTTGCTCATAAGCATACATCTCAAAATGGATGTTTTGGTGTATACATCATATTGATGTTTATTAGCCATGATTCACATTGACCATATAGGCAATATATAAGTGACTTAGAAGGATCCAAGTACATTTGGAAGCTTGTGTGGTTTCTCGTACCGCACAGCCAGGAATGTTAACATGTTTTCAGATGTTAACAGAGAGTTATTATCTTAAAAAGGTTGTACCATCATAGCCATTTAATATTTTAGCTAGGTTATACCTCTAAGAATTTCTTTGGCAGATCAATCAAATTTAAAATGATATAGCATGATGTAATAAAATACATATTTAAAAGTCGAAAATAACTTCTTTAAATCATGAAACTAGTACAACGATGCCCTAAACGGGACTTGAAAACAACATACTGCCCACGCAGGGGCTACAGAAATAAAAGTAAGTCCACGCAGGGACTTGGTACTGAAAATAAAGAAAATGTCCTCGCAGGGACTTATTGAAAGACGATACAAAATAAAACAACAACTTCCTACTTCTTCTTGCCTTTAATAAGGTTCGCAAGGCCTTTGAGAAAACCATTTTGCTTCTTCTTAGTTTCATTGGCCTCACGTTCAACCCGGTCTAACCTCTGTAAAATCTCCTGAGTTAGTTCTTGTTGATGAGGAGGAGGTTGCTGGTAAGGTGGGTATTGGTAACCCTGCACCGAATATCCAGTTGGGTAAACTGGAGGGTAAGAAGAAGGATAAAGTGCATTGTACTGAGCAGCTGTAAGGTATGGGTCATGGTTTCCATAATCCGATGGGTATCCAGATGGATTATACCCAGATGAACTGGGTATGTCAGGATCGGGTTGTCGAAACCCAATGGCGGCTGCAGTGGTGCATGAGAAACTGGCGGAGGGTTGACTTCCGGCACCGTGTGTGAGGGTCCACCCACTTGGGGGTCCTCTGGAATAGGAGGGTAAGAACTTGAACCATGAGGGGATGCGAACCGTGGTCCCCCACGTACAGACATTCGAGCATTTCTCCTTCGCCTTGGCAGCTCGGGAGGCTGCTGAGGTGGTTCCTCAACTGGTAAAGGTGGTGGGGTAACAGCTTGAAGTTGTGGTTCAACCAAAGGAGGTTGGGCCGGGGAGTTGCGGTATGAAGGGGTAAAGAACCAATCATACTGAGCCATTTTCTCAGCATACGAATCAGGCCCTCGGTACGGCGATCCTTGATAGGGAGAACTGTTCGATATGCTAATAGGGTGGCCCGGTGTTCCGGTTTGCATTTCAGGGTCCGGGTCGTCGTCCATTTCCATCTCCTGAGAGAAATGATCTTCGGGTCTAAGAGGATTGAAACCTAAAAAGTCGTTGACGTAAGCATTGGGATTAAACTGAGTTGGAGAGTAGGTAGAATACGAGTGATGAAAAGGATGGGAGTTAAAGGAGTGGTGTGATTGATTCGAGTGATGTGATCCCTGCGAATGATGAGAATGTTGGGGTTCAATAGGAATGGGTAACCCAAAGTATGGAGGGTCGGATGGTGAGGATCCTAGTGAGACAGAATGCCTTGCTGGCTCGAAGCTATGACTCCACTGGTCCCGTGAGTCGGAGCCTGATAGTGAATCGGATGGGGTACGTCGGTGGGAGGGTCCCGCGTGGCCTGATGGCCCTCCTCGCATTGGTCCTTTTCCTTTGCCTCTCACTCGTGGCGGCATTTTCCAATTGGTAACCTGTCAAAACAAGTAGATATAATATAAACAATAAAAGGAAAGTTAAGGAATGTGCTTATTGTGTCATTGAGATTAAACACAAAAGGTTAGTGTTTAATTCACTCAATGTTGGCTCTGATACCAACCTGTCACACCCCGATATTTCCACATATTACCGGTGGGCCCGGCGGGGAGTATCGTGACGTAGTTGATATCATCATAGTCAATACACACAATATAATAGCACAGCGGAAGGCTTGGTGAATAAACTATTACAAACCATAATGTCTGAGTGTTCAAGTGAAAGAATATACAGACTGGAATGTAATAAGATCCACAGGCGGATCATAAATAAATACAAAGAAACAAAAATAACAGACTTCAGGTATCTATGGATTTGCAAGATCCTCTTATGACACCTAATAGCTCCAGCCTATTACGAGAGGTACCTGTCAAATCAGTCTTTAAAAAAATACGTCAGTTTACACTGGTAAATACAATTAACTGACTCTTTTGAAAACATTTATGAAAATTGATTTAAGTGCACATGGCACAAATCTTTTATAACTTGGGACAATTATTTAAAGATAATCTTGTATACAGATTTACATGTTTGTCTTACAATTGGGGCCGGTTGGAAGCCGGTCGTGATTAACGGACTCACCACTTATAGAACCCACAAAGGAGTTATCCCCAACTTGTGGGTTTATATTTTAGCATTTGCATCTGTCAGGTGTATGCCTACACCCCGTGCATAGGCCGTGGCCATTTTCAAATGAAATGAGCCGAGGATATCCAGGACACGGTCGAATAAACCCCCAAAGCTTATGTTATCAAACAAGACAGATTAAAATGGGTTATGTAAATTTATTAATCACAATCCGATTAAATGATTTCATACCCGACCAAGTGATATTATTATAATACCATATCCCAAGCCCGTATAGGGAAAATAAGTTAAAAGTATTTACCTGAGCTCGTAGGTGAAAGTAACTCAGCCGTAAAATCCTAAAGTTGTATAATGATACCTTCTACTGGATGCTACTTAATCTGTATAGAAGGTTTAATAACCTATTAGGGTGCTAACGGGCCTTTAGTTAAGTCAAGGACTTAGACCGGCTAGCTAGAAAGAAACTTTACGGTTCTAAACGCTAGATTAAGCGGAGACCGGAATAAAATGTGTTTTAGACCCGACAAGCTTGGATACTTGTATAATATGGGTAAACTAATCACATTCTGGAATTTGAGGATTTAATGATAAGGTTAAACCCGTTTCGGCTATTATACGTAAACTAGTCACATAAACCGATCGAACGCGTAAACGCGTAACGGGTAACCAAATGAATTATATACAGGTCTTAATTGTTATTATGCTTAAAATATGTTAATACATCAGTAGGATGTTAACATATATGCCCAAAAAGTAATTTAAACCAATTTAAGTCCCGAAAGGGCATTTTGGTAATTTTAATACTTATAAAAGAGATTTTATAATAAACTGAAGTTCTGATCTTTTGAGATCAGTAAAAATATTTAATTTAATAAGTTACATCAGTAGGGTATTGCCTATATGTGAAATTTATCCTTTATAACCAATTTATGCACCGAAGGGGCATTTTGGTAATTTCATTGTTGGTGCATGTTTGTGACAACAGCTTAGATTTGGTCTTTGGATATCTTGTAATTAGTTAAACGATAAACAGTTAGCGGGTTTAGCTTTGTAATAGTTAGTTGTAATGTTCGGGCTAACTAAACCCAATGAATTGGGTGTATGGGGGCGAATTGGGCTTGTCCAATTCGCAGTCCATGTTGGAAACCTTGGCCCAAGTAGCAAACCTTGTGTTATATAAACAAGGTTAGGCTTTAGGGTTTAGGTTGATCAGCCAAAACATTGTTTGGGAGCAATTTCGTGAGAGACTTTAGTGCTTGGACGAAATTAGTGTGGTTAGGGATCTTGATTGATTGTAATCACTTTGATAGATAATCAATAAAGATCCGGTTTGAAAGTGAATTGTTGTTTCTGTTTTCTACTTGTTTCTGTGATATTCTGATCAAGAGGATTCCGTACTCTTGATTGGAAAGACAATTCTGTGAAGATTCATACGAATAGGGGACATACAATTGGTATCAGAGCCAATAGGCTCTTGAAGAAGCTCGGTTCAGAATTTGTTGCTGCAGAAAAGGGTGGATTTTCGGGTTATATTGGAAATTTTCGAAAATTTTGAAGGTGGTAGACCTAGGGTTTCGAAATTTTGGAGGAAAAAATTCGAAAATTTTAGGGTTTTTGGTTGAAAATACGTTGTTGTTGGTGTTCAGCGAATTTAATTCTGCATATTTGGTGTTTTTGCTTGAAGGAAACTTGAAGATTTGAAGAACTGTTCTTCATGTTCTTCGTGGTGTTCATCATAATTTGCAGAAAATTACTGATAATTTGCTGTGTTGATTTGCAGGAAACTGTTAGAAGGATCTAGAAAATCTGCAAAAAAATTGATCAGATTGAGTTTCCAAAAATTTTCTAGCAAAATTAACAATTCCGCTGACAAATCAGAGGAATTATCTGATCTAGCATAATTACCAGCGAAATTGTGACCCAGGAACTCGGTGACCGGTGAAATTAAATCCAAAGGCGACTTTGGTGACCGTTTTAATTGTCCTCAGCGACATTATTACGGTGATCGGCGAAATTAAAGTCGTCGTAATAGCGACCTGATTAGCCAGCGAAATTAACTGACCGGTGACCAGCGAAATTAACTAGCATAATTAACCGGCGAAATTATTTGATCAGCTAGCATATTTATTCCAGCGAATTTAAAAACCATCATAATTATAACTACTATGTCAGCATATTTAGCTTGGTTTGCCAGCATAATTAGCGTGACACGGCGAAATTAAGTTGGTTTGCCAGCAAAATTAAAAGGTGGAGTATTTATTTAGATACGTATAGAGGATTTAACGTTTTTGAAAATACAAATTGATCGGTAGCTCATCTAGACAAACCGTTTGCACGGTCGGACTCTGGAAAATCCCGAATTAGGTTTTTGACATTCTATATCATTGGATTCGTCTTTGCGAGACGATTCTAACGGTGTAAGTTAGTAACCACTGTTTTCGGAGATATTTTGTACGGTTTTACCAGTCTGTTTGCGTTAAAATGTCGAACATGACAAAATTGAATGCACCTAAGATGATGAAGGTGGAGAATTATCTTACATGGAAGGACAGCTTCAAATCCTTCATTGAATCTCAGGATGCACGTATGTGGATATGTATTGAAGATGGGTACATAAACCCTACACATGATTATGAGGGCAGACCACGTAGAACAGACTATGTGAACATGAAAGAGGATGATAAAAAGATGTATGAGGCTGAAAAGAGAGCCTTGGCTGCGATAAAGATGTCCTTACCTGATAGCATCAAGCATACCTTCACAAAGTACACTAATTCAAAGGATATGTGGGATGCATTACAAAAGCGATATCAGGGGAATGAGAGTGCCACTCAGGCATTCATGGCAGAGATAGTGCCAGTTGATGAGGCTGAAACTACTGTGAGTGATGCTGAATCTGAAGTGAAAAATGCTGAAGCAAAAGTGGATGCTGAAGTAGAGAAAGAAAGTGAAGCTGAACAGGTTGTTGCTGATGAAAATTCAGAAGTTCATGAGGAAAAGGTACAATCTAATTCTGTGTGTTTAAGATGTCGTGAACTACAGGGTGAGGTTGACAGGTTGTCAACACAAAACCAAAGTCTGGTAAGTGAGATGTCTAACATAAAAGAAGCAAACTTTTTTTGTTAAAAGAAATGAATCGTCATACTTGAAGAAAATAAAAGGTTGTGAAGCTGAAATTGAAGCTTTAACTTGCAAACTAAATGAAAAACTTCAAGTCATAGACTTAGCTCATGACATGATGGCTGAGAAAACAAAAGAGATTTCTGAAAAATGCAAAGAGTTGTCAGATGCACAACTCAAAATTGTTGAACTTGAAAAGAAATTGAGTCAATTCAGAGATTCGTCTTTTGTAATGAAACACATGATGGGTGGGTTAAAGAAGAGTAATGACAAGACCAGTGTGGGCTTCCAGGGCTTTAATGAAGTTCCACCTCCTCTTAGTCATAACTATTCATTCCTGCCTAGTGAAGATGAGCTAGCAGACTTTATGGCATCTGCACCAAGTAGTTTTCCATCCACATCAAGTCAAGGTGATGGATCTGAGAGTGATGATGCTAAGAAGAATAATAACAGCAAACCAGTTTTGAAAAATAAAACTTCACATCCTAAGAATAAGAATCCAACTGTTGTTAAACAGATTACTTTTGTTCAAGGAAGTGACATGAAAAACGAAACCGCTGTTATTGAAAATGAATCTAATGTAGAGTTTGCTAAAAATAAAAACAAAGAAAAATCTGAATCCAAGCAAACTGAACAAGGTTCATCCAAGGGATCATCACCCTCTGATAAGGGATCTACCTCAGAGACTCTGGCTAAGAAGTCTTTGAAAAGGAGATCGTGCTTCAAATGTCACACAAAGGGACATGTAGCAAGCTGCTGTCCTAACAAAAAGAGTGAAGCACAACTTAGTGAAAAACAGAGAGGGAAATTACCAGAGAAGAAAGGTGATAGTGAGGAGAAAGGTTCAAATTCTCCAAAGAAATCTGCTCCTAAGCAACTAGAAAATGTTGCTGTTGGTGTAGATAAGGCTGAAAAAGGAACTCCACAAGTTCCTCGTTTTCAAAGAAATCAACAAAGATTTCAGCCTAGATCTCCACCAGGCAGATACGAGAGACCTAGAAGCAGTTCACCAAGAATGAACAATTTTAATTCTAATAATTTCAGAAGTCAAGGTCAATATCAAAATCGATACCAAAATAATGGTGGTCGAACTTTTTATAACAATGGCTTTAGAAATTACAACAATAATGCTTCTTGGAATCAAAATTCAAGATATCAAAATCAAAATTTCCAAAGGTCAAATAGTCCAAACATATATAGGAACCCTCAGGACCAGAGACCTTATGGAAATCAAAATCAAATTCCATCAACAGGTCTGAGATCCAAGACTCCAGTTAGGAGTAATGGATATTGGATGGATGTTCAAGTGGTTGGTGAATTTGGACGACCCAAGACCATTAAGGCTTGGGTCCCCCAATCTAACTAATTTCTTAGTTGGTGTGTGCAGGAGCTGCTAAGGAGGATTATCAACTTATGTTGATAGTGGCTGCTCTAGGCACATGAAGGGGGATGTGAGATTGTTGATATATTTATATTAAATGATTTAAATTGAAGTTCAAAGTGCTGAGTCGACACACTAGATAACCTGGCAGATCTTTATACTAAAGCTTTTGACAGGGCTCGCTTTGAACACTTAGTCGAACTCAACGGGATGAGGAATCCTGAATAACTGGTTTTTCATAAGAATTTTGTAAATAGTTTACTGCTTTTCTTAAAAATCAAAAATAAAAAAAAAATTGAAAAAAATTTGAAAAATCAAAACATAAAAAATAATAGAAAATTAAAAAATGAGTTATCACTGTGTGAAAAAGAAGAAATGATAGTACATCAGCATGTTAGACTGTCACACTGAAAATGAAATTAAAATGCTTAAGTGTGATAGCAGCTTCATTATACGATGTATCAGTAGGCAAAAAGCATGAAATAATCAACTTACCAATGTGATATAAACCTAAATAAACTGTGTATGAGTGGGGAACACATCAGTGGTGTATGGTTTAATGACCTTAAATCTTGCATTGATAGATTGCCAAAATCTGAAGTTTTGGGTCTTTATACTGTTATTTCATCTGGGGATATCAGGGGTGTCCTTCTGCTGCATCCAGATATATGCTGACCTAGACACACCCAGGATATCTTAAAAGAGCTAAAAATGCCAAAACCCATAAATGAAGAAGCTCTCATAGAGAGTCATTCAAATGTGCCAAATGCATAAATCGTACCAAAAAATGGTATTTGTCATAGCCCTCGTTAGATATTTTGGTCTCTCTGCTGTACGGAAGTACTGACCTGTTCACCAATTATCTAAACGTTGAAATACAAAACGGATGAATTCAGTATACTCACCTACTACGATGAATCTTTGTGCATACCTTGATCGCGGGGGTATATCCTGAAGTGGGACACACTAGTATTTCAGTATATTAAAATTACCTTAACGTATCATACGGTAATGGCACTTGAAATGTTCATGCATTTTGTTTAAGTGGACAAACATACTGGTAATCGTCTTGGACTGCTTTTCACGAAAAATTAAATAAAGAATTATCTAATAGTGTGAAACAGTTTGATTTTGTTGATATGATCTTCTTACCAGTGATTCTCACAAAAATAGAGTGTTTATTGATTTTGTTATTTACTTGCTTTCAGAAAAATATAAAAAAAATAATGTCTTTTTCTGTTTAAAATTCTTAATGTACGGAAAACTGTTATTCTTGGAGGAATTGTTACTGATAGGGGGAGACGGTGTTGGAAAGTGAGTTCAAAATTTTAAAACATGCGGGTTATAGGGTGTGTGATTAAAAAGTTTTGCGTGTTGGTGATAAGTTGAAAATGCTTAATCTGTGATACAGTTTAACTATCTCTTGAAAAATAATAATTTATTTAACTGTGTTGAAAAATTCCTATGGTTTCTCGAGATGTTTGTTTTATAGTATACAGATTGAAGCGGTAAGTTGCTGAGTTGCTGTGAAGATGTGAGTTTGATTGGATGCATGGTAGAACCTCCTTTTTATATTGCAGACAAAGTTGAAGAGTTTGAAGATTGCTATTCAAATGCTGAACTGGAGTTTACTCAAACGCTAAAGTTTTTGAAGATTTGGTGATTGGATGCATCAGCTTAGGGGGAGTCTATTGCTGACAGAAGCTATTGAAGCTGAAGCTATCCAAAGACCAAAGACAGTGCAAGACTACATGAAGATTGCAAGATGACTGAAGACAAAGTTATTTTATGAAGCTATTGTCAAGGGGGAGTTTGTTGGTGCATGTTTGTGACAACAGCTTAGATTTGGTCTTTGGATATCTTGTAATTAGTTAAACGATAAACAGTTAGCGGGTTTAGCTTTGTAATAGTTAGTTGTAATGTTCGGGCTAACTAAACCCAATGAATTGGGTGTATGGGGGCGAATTGGGCTTGTCCAATTCGCAGTCCATGTTGGAAACCTTGGCCCAAGTAGCAAACCTTGTGTTATATAAACAAGGTTAGGCTTTAGGGTTTAGGTTGATCAGCCAAAACATTGTTTGAGAGCAATTTCATGAGAGACTTTAGTGCTTGGACGAAATTAGTGTGGTTAGGGATCTTGATTGATTGTAATCACTTTGATAGATAATCAATAAAGATCCGGTTTGAAAGTGAATTGCTGTTTCTGTTTTCTACTTGTTTCTGTGATATTCTGATCAAGAGGATTCCGCACTCTTGATTGGAAAGACAATTCTGTGAAGATCCATATGAATAGGGGACCTACATTCATATAAGCTTTAAAGGTCAATTTTGGAAATCTGAGTTTTAAAACTTTTACTTACTGTTAAAGTATAGAAATTTATTAAAAACATCAGTAGGTATCAAGTCTTATATGTTAAAAATAGTTTTAACCCATACTATGCGCTTAAAACGCGTAAAAGTCGGTTTTAGGCATGAGGTTGAAGCCTTGAAGGCTTTCGAGTGCAGCTGTATAGTTTACTCCTAAAGGAGCACTCATGACGGCACTTCATGCCAAAGGGAGAACGGACAAAGCTTGCTCCCATGTGGTTGTTGCTGGAGGTGGAAGGCTTACAACAGGAGATTGTAACAGTTGATGTAAAGTTAGCTCGTGCCCCAATGGAGCACCGGTTGCAACTGGCTGAGAAGAAAATAGAGGAAAAGATGTCGGATCTGGCCTTGTGTATGTATATGGACTGGGATTTGGAGGTGAATGGCTGGGACCGGCTTCATTCCTGGACACGGTGGTTGTGAGCTTGTGAAAGGAAGAACAGGAGGTCCAGGAAATAACGACGGTTCTGGCTCGTCATAATCCAGCCGAATCCTCACTCCTTTGTCTCTTTCCCTGCTCACGTATTGGTTAAGGAGAGACCTTAACTATAAAAAGTTATTAGCGACCCTTTTAGGGGTAATGTCACACCCCAACCGATGGCGGAAACATCGGGATGAGACGAAATAGATTGCAAGAGACATCATAACACTATGTGACAATATAATTAAGATTCAAATTTCATAAATGGACTAAATGTCATACAAGATTCCAAGGAAATACAACATAGTTCAACAAAACATAACATCAAAAGATAAACTAAATTTAGGTGTGTATCTAAGTCCACCTAATCTTTGTTCTTCATCGCATCATCATTAAACTATCAACCTGCAACATGTATTAAAATATATCAACAAAAAGTTGGCGAGCATACAAGTTTGTTTACATAGCATAATATAGACTAAAAAGTTGCTCATATCCACATGAATCATAATATGCGAGTTACTAGTATGCCTAGATTGTGTAACAATATGTTCAAACCCAAGTTTCCAACGCGTTTAATTTTGCCTATCCCATAGTATCACGAGAGGTTAACATGTTTAACTTAACAATACCCCAAGTATCGTGGGCGGTGCGTTAATCCTATAGCGCTATAATTGTTAAGGTAGGCTAGCAAAGTTAATGAGCATATATCAACACAAATAGTATACATGGCATACGAGATTAACAAGCATCACACATAATTTCATGTTTCAACAATGGATAGAGTTCATTTAAAATAGTTTCAAAGTGAAGTGTAGTTTGTATAATATACATGTTGCACCCAAAGTGATAAAAGGTAAAAGGGATCGAGTATGCTCAAGGTTTTTGCAAGCTTTCCTACTTGAATCCCACGAGTGATGTTGGTTGTTTAGTTTGGAGCACCTTGTCCTTCTACATAAAGGAACATAGATGTATGAGTTTGGGGAATAACGGAAGATTATAGATTTTGGAATTTAAATAACATAAACATAGCAATATGAAAAATAATCATCCATCACATATGATGTTTAGATGATAACTTACTAATTTGACAATGTCCACTTGTTCATCAGCAAAGGTTCGGTTTGTTCGAATATTACATAAGTATAGTATATCATATAAGTCAAGCATGAGGTAGAAGATCGAAGTCTTCATTTAGGTACCTCTAAGTTTCATGGAAATCATGTAGGAGGTAGGAAGAGAAGTCTTCCATTTAGGCACCTCTAATTGTTCACCACTACACTTGATGTAAAAACATCAAGGAGGATCATGAACTTATAAGAAATAATGAAATACAACAACTAATATATGAGGAAACATCAAGAAGTGAGTGGATTTTTATGAAAGATAGCCCAAGCTAGTCTAACCATCACACTTTCATTAAGCTTCAAGCTTGAACACTTCTTGTGGGTAAAACCCTAACTAAAACAAAAAGTTTGTGAGGTTTTATCCTCTGATTTAACATGTCTCAACCTTGTTTTTAAGCCAAACTAACCATAGATGAGGTTATAAGCATTAGGACATAGGTTTGAGATGAGTTAGACTCAAGTTTGAACAAGTTTAGTAAAGTTTGAATCAAAACAAAAATGAACGGTGAACTTTGGAGCCCTTTTGCCGGAGTTCTAGGGACTTATTTACTGTGAAAAACCCATGGAATCGAAGCTAAGGTCAATCCAAGCACATAGGAAAAAGAATAAGTTTGTTCGATAGGAAGTCCCAGCTCAGCTTGTCTGCGCGTGTGTTTGATAGGTGGGTGACCCGGGTTCGAGTCCTGGCATCCCCTTTTTATTGTTTTGGTTTTTTTTAACAGTTACAGTTATTGTAGAATCAGTCCCTGAAGTTTAGTTTGGTGAATTTGCACTAACGGTCCCTGTGGTTTAACTAACTAACCAAGTTATATAGTTTTAAAAAGGAAACTAACTTTTAAACTAACTAAGTTATATAATCTTTTAACCAATTAGTTTTTTTTAAGTAATTGCTTAAGTAATTTAACTTGGTTTACTAACTAGGTTATTTTCTAACTTCAAAATCTAACGGGACTAACTAGAATATTATAAAAAAATGAACTTTGTTATGGGTGATTTGCTGCTCATATATCCTGACTGATATTCTGACTTTGTTTGTTTTATTGTGGCCAGGATGCTGGATCAGGATATTGGTAACATCCTGATACGATATACTGGTAGTTAATAATTAACTCACGTGCAGATTGTTGTAACCAGTCTCTAATGGTAAGGTGGACTTCTTCTCCTCAAGACTCGGGCAAATCAGTTATGTTATGAACGTTGAAGCCGGAAGACGTTGACTACAACGTCCACATATGGAATATTCGCCGGATCCCGGAATAGTAGGTGTTGGGGGAGGATTTTCCAATGATCAGTGATCCTCAATTACTGTTGGGTTTAGTGATCCTCACTTCTGTTTGAATTAGTGATCCTCAAAAGTGTTGCAGGATTAGGATCATGGATCATCTTAAGGATCCTTATACTAACGATTGTCTACTTTGAATATGATGATGTTTTGCAGGAACACGAGCTTGGACTTGGTCTTGGCGATCTTCCTAGAGCATATTCCATATTTATTCCGCACGTGCATGGCAGAAATGGACGTTATGGAGGTCATGGGGGACTTGCACCAAATGCGGAATGTTTGTTAGTTTAGATATTTTCCATTTTTAAAAGGGGTAGCGAGCTAAATAGAAAACACTTGGCTATTTTTGGCTACACACACACTCTTGCAACTGCTCTCACCAGCTCTCAATAATTCACTTGGCGATTACACACTTTTTTACACAATACACTATAGTGATCCTTGTAATTAGCTCGCTATCATCCGAAGTTGTAATACATTTCTTGTTTAATTTGAGTTGGTGATCGGTAGTTTCCATCACCCGAGGTTTTTTATGCCGGAGATCATTCATTGATCAAGGGCTTTTTCCTCGTATAAATCTTTGTGTCACTTATTCATTTCATTTCAGAGTGATCCTTAGTGTTGTTCATTGATTCAAGCATCATACCTCACAACAGAAAGTTTGGTTGCATTATCATTGCTTGATTTTTGACCAAAACAGTTTGGCGCCCACCGTGGGGCAATTGGTGCTTCATTCCTAAGAAAAATCATACTTTTGTGGTCATTTCGGTTCATTACAACCAAGCAGATGGCTTCCTCAACAAAGAATACATCAAGTTCTATGCCGGCAATCAGTTCTTCACAAGGCGTTCCTCCTTTGCCTCCACCACCTTCTGGATCCCAGAAGAATGCTGAGAATGTTGCGAAGAGACAAACCCCCATTTTCACAAAACCACCAACTTCTTCTGTTTCCGCTAATCCTACTACTAATGATCTTTTTAATCAGATTTTGCAGATGAGGGATCGCATGCAAGAGCAGGATAAAACCAATGAACGGATCCTCCAAGAGATTGGTGATATCAAGAAACATAAGAAATCAGTGGAGGATCACTCTCCTCTGATGCCAAGGTCGCTGAACTTCGACACTCCAGTCATAACTTCCCAGCACTCAGCAGCTCCGGACATGCAATACTTGGGTGAATTACTAGGAAGGCGTTATGGAACAGCAACTATGAGTCAGGAATTTGGCTCTCACTTCCAGCCTCAAGGATCCTCTTCTCAACCATCGGGATCCTCTTTTCAGCATCAAGGATACTTCACATCAGGAGGATATTTGGGAATGCATCCAGTTCAAGGATCCTCCCAGGGTCAAGGATCCTCCCAGGTCCAAGGATCCTCCCAGGTCCAAGGATCCTCCCAGGTCCAAGGATCCTCCCAGGTCCAAGGATCCTTCCATGTCCTAGGATCCTCTCTGGTTCCAAGATCCTTTCAGGTTCAAGGATCATCTCAACTTCAAGGATCCAACGTCTTTCAGGATCAAGGATTCTTGAGAAGTATGCAGCCTCAGAGCTCGGATGTTCATCAAGGAGACTTAATACCAATGCAAACCATTGCTTCATCTGGTCCTTCGATCATACTAGAATCCCGTCAATATGGATACACATCTGAAATCCCAAACACGAATCCTGTGGGAGGTAACACTTTTAATAATTCATATAACACTAACCATGGCTTAATGCAGGATACAGGTATCAATCAGGCTATGGCCAGGGAGTTACAGAAGCTCAAGGATATGATATCCAGTGTTCCAAGAGTGGTTAAACCCATTCCTGAAATTGCAGACGGTAGCCATAGGATATCTCGTTTTGCACCACCCTTATGTGATGATGAGATACCCAAAAGATTCCAGATACCATCCATGAAACTATATGATGGTTCAACGGATCCAGAGGAGCATGTAGCTCAATACAGGGAGAGGATGGAGATCAATCCAATTCCTGAAAGGTTAAAAGAAGCATGTCTATGCAAGGGATTTGGATCCACACTCACAGGATCTGCTCTTAAATGGCTGCTAAGTCTTCCCCCTTACTCTATTACTTCATTTTCTAATCTAGTTAACTTGTTTAATAGTCAATTCTCTTGTAGTAGAAAATTTGAACGATTAACTAGTGATTTATATAGGGTAACTCAAGGTCAAAGTGAATCACTTAGAGATTATATCACTAATTTTAGTAAAGAATCCTTAGATATTCCTAATTTGGATATTGCTACGGCTGTAGAAGCCTTTAAAATGGGATTGCTTAGGGATTCATTATTCTATGATGATCTTGTGATGACACCTTGCAGAAATCTTGATGAAGTAAGAACTAGGGCCCTTAGGTTCATCCGCCTAGAGGATGACAAGAGGATCCAGGATAGGTTGACAGGATCCTCAAAACAGGAGAAACAAGGATCCTACTTCAGGAACAACAAATCCAAATCCTACAATAAGTCTGATAACCAGAACGTGCATGCGGTGGAACAAGAAGAGGATGATGAGGATTGTCCTCCTATTTCTGAATACTGTTTTTCTGTTGATAACAATGAACTAATCCTTGCAATGCAGAATCTAGGTGAGAAAGCTAGGTGGCCGAGAAAAAGTGATAAACCAGCTGCTACAAAGGATAAGTCCAAGTGGTGTGCATATCATGAGGATTTCGGGCATCTCACTGAAGAGTGTATTGCACTAAGAAAGGAAATTGGTTACTTGTTGAGCAAGGGGCATTTGAAGGAACTTTTGGGACGAAAAAAGTCAAGGATCCAGGATCCTGAAAGGATCCCGGAAAGGGCTCCTGCTCCTCCAGCAGATGCACAAGTCATAAACTTCATATCTGGCGGATCAGACATTTGTGGTACCTCCTTTTCAGCAGCAAAAAGACATGCTAAAGAAACCAAGATGGATAATGGAGACAGACCCGTTCGGACCTCCGTTGTTACCCAGGATAAAGTCATAACCTTTGATGAGGATGATCGTGTTGATGTCCAGGATCCTCATCATGATGGTCTTGTAATTACATTGTTTATTTCTAACCACTTTGTTCACAGGATCCTTATAGATGGAGGAAGCTCTGTGAACATCATTCAGCTTGATGTCCTCAAGAAGATGAATATACCAGAGTCAGATATTGTCCCAAGATCCTCAGTACTTGTGGGATTTAGTGGGGAAACCAAAAACACATTGGGGGACATCAAACTCCCAATCTATATTGAAGGATTGCATTCTTATCAAAAATTTTGTGTTATAGATTGCTTATCTTGTTGCAATGTTATCCTTGGCATGCCATGGATACATGATATGAAGCCAGTTCCATCCACCTATCATCAATGTGTAAAGCTTCCAAGTCCTTGGGGAGTGGTGAAAATTGAGAGTGATCAACAAGAAGCTAAGAATTGCTATACCTCATCAATGAAGCCAACCTCAAGACCAAGGGAGCAATAGCAATTAAAGTATCCTTCGAGAGATGTCTTGGAGGCAAGAGAGCAGGATGTGAAAGAAATCCTCATGGATCCTGATGATCCTGAATCTAGGATCTTCATAGGGTCAGGGATCCTTAGCGAAATCGAGCAGAATCTAGTATCCTTCCTTAAAAGAAGGAAAACTACCTTTGCCTGGAAACATGAAGACATGACAGGTATATCTAAGGATATAATTACTCATAAACTTGGCATTGACAGGTCATTCAAGCCTATACATCAAAAGAGGAGGAAGTTTGCACCTGAAAGGAATGCTATTATCCAGGAAGAGGTAGATAAACTACTTCGGGCAGGTATGATAAGAGAGGTTAAGTATCCAAGATGGTTAGCCAATGTGGTTGTTGTTCAAAAGAAAAAAGGAAAGTGGAGGGTATGTGTCGATTTTACTGATTTAAACAAGGCATGTCCCAAGGATCCTTTCCCATTACCCCACATTGACTCCATGGTGGATGCTACCGCGGGTCATGAGTTGTTGACTTTTATGGATGCTTCATCTGGATTTCAACAAATTCAGATGGAACCATCTGATCAAGAGGATACAGCCTTTATGACCCCAACTGGTATATACTGTTATATTGCTATGCCATTTGGACTAAGGAATGCAGGTGCTACTTATCAAAGGCTAGTCAATATGATGTTCAAGGAACAAATTGGACACACTATGGAAGTTTATATTGATGACATGGTGGTTAAGTCCAAGAAAGCTGAGGATCACCTTAAAGACTTGGAGGAAGCATTCAATATCCTTGATAAATTTAATATGAAACTAAATCCTTCCAAGTGTCATTTTGGTGTTAAAGCAGGTAAATTCTTAGGCTATATGGTGACTAAAAGGGGCATTGAAGCAAGTCCAGAGCAGATTAAGGCTATTGTGAATATCAAATCTCCTGCCAATGCCAAGGATGTGCAAAGATTGACAGGCAGGATCACAGCCTTGAACAGGTTCATATCCAAATCCTCAGAAAAGTGCAAGGAGTTCTATGACATCCTGAGGAAGAACAAGAAATTTGAATGGACTGAGAAGCACGAAAGTGCCCTCAAAGCTCTTAAGGATTACCTATCCTCAGCCCCCGCTTTGATGAAACCAGAAAAGGGGGATATATTATCCTTATACCTAGCAGTATCCTCAAAAGCAGTAAGTGTGGTCCTTGTTAAGGATCACCAAGGTACACAACATCCTGTTTATTATGTAAGTAAGAGTTTACTTGATGCTGAATCCAGGTATTCACACTTAGAAAAACTTATCCTTGCATTAATTATGGCATCTACTAAATTAAGACATTATTTTGAGACTCATGTCATTATTGTTAAGACTAATTTTCCAATTAAGAATGTTCTCAGGAAACCTGAAATGTCAGGAAGGATGGCTAAGTGGGCAGTAAAGCTGAGTGCATATGATATAAGATATGAACCAAGGACTGCCATCAAATCCCAAGCCTTAGCTGACTTTGTGGCAGATTTTAGTAATGATTTGCAAAAGGAGGCTGAGTTAGAAGTCCAACAGCTTGAAGAAACCAAGGATCCTTGGATACTATTCACTGATGGAGCCTCCAATGTAAAAGGAACAGGACTTGGAATACTACTAAAATCGCCACAGGGGGACATAATACCCCACTCCATAGCTTGTGAATTTCAAACTACCAACAATGAGGCTGAGTATGAAGCCTTGATAGCTGGTTTGCAAATTGCTAAGCATGTGAGGATAAGGTATCTTGAGGTACACGTAGATTCATTATTAATCACTAATCACTTTAATGGATCCTATGCTGTTAAAGGTGAGAAGCTAATCAAATATTTAGAGATAGTCAAAGAATTGGCACTCTCTTTTGTATCCTTTAGTTTGACACAGGTACCAAGGGAAGAGAATGCAGAAGCTGATGCATTAGCCAATCTAGGATCATCCTTGAAGATCCCGGAGGATATAAGGATCCCTATTATCCATATCCTGACCCCTGCTATCGAGGATCATATAACTATGGAGATAGGAGAAGATTCTGCAATCATCCCTAGTGGTGATACTCAACCTCATTCAGGATCATGGATCCTCCCAATCATGAGATACATACAACATGGAGAGATTCCTACAGGAGAAAACCCAAGGGCTTTCAAAATTAAGGTATCTCAATTTGCAATATTGAATAATTTGTTGTATAAACGATCTCTTGCAGGACCGTATCTAAGATGCATTGAGGATCCTGAAATCCAAGAAGTCCTAAAGGATTTCCATGAAGGAGATTGTGAAAACCACACTGGGGGCAGGGCATTATTCTCAAGGATCCTGAGGACAGGATACTATTGGCCCACTATGAAGAAGGATGCTGTGGAGTATGCCAAGAAGTGTGATCCTTGTCAGAGGTATAGTAATATCCTTCATCAACCAGCAGAGCTCTTGCATCCTATATCCTCTTCCTGGCCATTCATGAGATGGGGAATGGATATAGTTGGAAAGCTTCCTAAGGCACCTGGTGGAAAAGTATTCATGCTTGCTATGACTGATTACTTCTCTAAGTGGATAGAGGCTGAAGCCTTTGCTCAAGTCAGAGAAAAGGAAGTTATATCCTTTATTAAAAGAAACATTATTACTAGATTTGGTATCCCTTCTGAAATTGTTTGTGATAATGGATCCCAATTTATTGGGAATAAAACCACTAACTTTTGTGACAGCTGGGGGATTAAGATGATAACATCAACACCAGTCCACCCACAAGCTAATGGTCAGGCAGAATCATCCAACAAGATCGTCAACAACAATTTGAAGAAGAAGCTTGGATCCAAGAAAGGAAAATGGGCAGAAGAACTACCTTATGTGCTTTGGGCTGATAGGACAACTCCCAAGAATGCTACTGGCCAAACTTCATTTTCTTTGGTGTTTGGGGCAGAATCAGTGATCCCTACAGAGATGGTGGTTCCAACTGCAAGAACAAGCATTCGTGATCCTAAAAAAAATGCTGAAAACTTGGTTCAAGACTTGGATACTATAGAAGAAATCAGGGATTTGGCAAGGATAAGGATGGCTAGTTATCAACAAAAGATGGCTGGAGCCTACAACAAAAATGTCAGAATCAGGAAATTCCAAGTTGGTGATATGGTATTAAGGAAAGCATTTCAGAATACCACCAATCCTGCTGATGGAAAGTTGGCCCCAAAATGGGAAGGCCCCTATTTGATTGAAGCTGAAGCAGGAAAGGGGGCATATCGATTGCTAACAATGGAAGGTGATTTGCTACCAAGAGCTTGGAATGCTGTTCATTTGAAGAAATATTTTATGTGACAAGGATCCATGATCCTAACATGACAAGTATCCTTGAAGGATCCTTATAAGACAGATGATCCTCTTTCTGGTAATATTCTGATCTCTAACTATTTCATTCTTTAATTATCTCATATAAGGGTAAGGATCCTGCATCCTTTATCCTCCTTTTACATGATTCTGAGTTTTGAAGGTTCAGGTATCCTTAACTAAGGATTGAGTATCCACAGAAGTATCTAGTTATTTGGGCTTGACCCCAGTTAGTTAGGCTTGACCCCAGTTATTTGGGCTTGACCCCAGTTATTTGGGCTTGACCCCAGTTATTTGGGCTAGTCCCCAGTTTAGGCCTGTCCCCAGTTTCGCCAGTAGCGCACGATGATCCTGGTATAGTTCATGGCAATGGGACCAGTACTCGCTTTAGGGGCTGACAATTTCATTGTACTGGCTATATTCAGGATCCTACGTATAATGGTAGACGTACCATACATCCGTTCCTAAGGTTTCTAACGTTTTCACGTTAGCTAAGGTTTTGGCATTTTCATGTCACTAAGTTTGGATAGTCGCCAGTGAGGGCCATACTCCAGTTTACACACGATCCTTTGGGCTTGTCCCCAGTTATCCTTTGGGCTTGTCCCCAGTTATCCTTTGGGCTTGTCCCCAGTATATTGGGCTTATCCCCAGAATTATTGGGCTTGTCCCCAGTTACTAACTCTTATCTTATATTGGCTTAGTCCCAAGTTGTATCCTATTTCAGGTTTTTGGAGATAAACGACCAAGGATCCTTGATCCTTACTTTCTACTAAGGTTTGTCTTTTGGGTTATCCTGATTATAAGTGTTAAAGGATAGGATCCTAACTAGGATTCTCAGGTATGATCCTTAACTATTTTGATTTTACTCATTATTTATTTGAGTAACCCTTATCCTTTGACAACTGAACTTATGATCCTTAAAATATGTTACTTTTCAGAACTTGTCGACTATAGGATATGTGATCCTTGATCATATCCTAAACTTTTTGAGGATATTTATTAAATATTTCTTTATTTGATAAATTTAAACAAAATGAACATCACAATAATTGAAAAGTAAAGTACTAACAAGGATAGTAACACGGGAGATAGCCAAAAAGTTAAAGTTATTTTATTCACAAAAGATTAAACCCTTTAAGGTTGTCAAAATTGCCAACCCACGTTTCTACCAGCAAAACGTGGCCCGTCCACATGGGTTGGCAAAGGGTGTCCATTGTTTACGGGTCTTGGTAGTGCAGGAAATAAAAGATGGAAGGATAACGAGTGGCTTCATCCCCCAAATAGAGGATCTATCCACCACCCATTATCCTGCCTATTGTTCAAGGATCCATGATCCTTCACCCTAGAAACTATTGTCTAAAGTTATTACAACCCATCATTGTTCAACAAAAACACCATAACCAAAATAAACTACCAAATTCTAAAAAAAATGGGCTCCGGCTACGTCTAGAAATGTCCTTCATCGCCCATTCATGCAGCCTACACCTTCGCTGCATCACCATCTCCTCCAGCTCCAGTATCCTTCACATGATCCTTGCCACTGCCACCAGCCTCGATTGCCAGAACCTCTTCAGCCTCTTCTTCATCCTCCAACTCAGCCAGCCTAGCCTTCCAGCCCTCCATGTCCCAGTTGCTCCTGTCAAAGGCAGGATCCTAAGCTTCTTGGGCCATCTGCAACTTGGTCTTGTACATGGCAATGGCAGCGGAGACTTTAGCATCCTCCGTGATCTCGTGCTTCTCATAGTCGGCATTGATCTGAGCTGCAACCATCTGAGTTTTGGCATCATTGAGATCCTTTTCGAGGGAAGCAATCTTGTGATCCTTGAGTACCGCCACTTTTTGGAGGTCAGAGTCTTTCTCCTCAAGCTCTTCAACATTCCCAACATAGTCCTCGATTTCGGTAAATTTCTGCAGAGAAGACAATGTAAAGTTAGGATCACATGATCCTCAAGTGGATAGGATAACTAAGCTAAGTCAATGATCCTTACATCAGCAAAGTACTCGAGGAACTGATGGCAGATCAGAGGCAAGCCTTCTAGGTTGTCAGCTTCAGAGGTCTTCCTTTTATTTCCACCTCTTCCCTTTGAAGTGGTTGCCTTGGGGATTATGACGGAGGGGCTAGCAACAGACTTTTTCTTTGAGGATCGGACAGTGTCAAGATCAGTGACACTGAATTTGGAGGCAGATCTTGAAGGTTTTCCAGCGCCTACACACCCAAAACAGATAAGTATCCTTATCCTATTTCTATTTAACTATTTATTTAAACATTTAACTATACAAAAAACAGGATACTTACTCGACATAGTGACGGAACCTGAGGATACTTCCTGAGAATCCTGGGTGTTTGTTTTAAATGATCTTCTTGCAGGATCAAGTCTCCGGAAAGCGGCAAGCCTTTCCTTTGTTGCAGGTGTTGTGATAAGGTGTGCGACAGTAATAGCTGCAAGATAGAAACAAAAGGACGTTAGTGATCCTTAAACAAAAGCAAGGTCATCTGGTGATCCTTCTCAGGATCCTCTATCCTACCATGGGTGCTCCACTTCCTTGGCAGATCCTTTCCATCAGAGATAGAATCCCTTCTAACAAAGAAGAATCGTCGTTTCCAGTTGGTATCATTCTTAGTGGCTTTGAAGATGGGGTTTTCTTCACCGGGTTTATGCTTGAGTAGATATCGGTGGGATCCAAATGTTACGAGGTCATACATCTCTGCCAACTCCGATATTCCCAGAGCAATTCCTTCTTGCTCAATGATCCTTTCAAGGATATATAAGACCCTCCAGATCATTGGCATAGCTTGGATGTAGGAGATGCCGGTGAGGGAGAAGAAAGACTGGGTGAATTCAGGGAAAGGATACGAGTATCCTATTGTGAAAGGAGTGACCGGGAAAGCTACCCATGTTTCAGAAATATAATCACTTAGAATGGTGGGATCAAATGGTTTGAAATCGGTGTTTGCCGGAAAACAATGGCGGATTCTGTCTATTTGTGGATCAGTGAAGCAGCATCTTTCTTTTGCTGAATCTTTGATGATCCCCTGGCTCTTAAGAGGACTGTCTTTTGTGTGATCCTTAGCCAGAGAGGATCTTAGCATCATCTTGGTCATGAGGGCAGAGAAGAAGATGAACAGAGAAAGAAAACGTAAAGGGAGAAGAGGAAGAGAGATACCTGCTTGATCTTTGGATGTGGATTTAAAGGGAGTTTCTCTTGAATTTAAAAGTGAATTGATCCCTATCTCTAACTTCAATTTATAATGATGGTCTTGCAGGATAGTCACTTCAGTGACGTCAGGATGGTAACGGCTAGTCCGATTACAACGGCTAGTTATCCGTTGATTCATTATGGATAAGAACAGAAAATATAACTCGTTTATTTACATAATTACTCCTTATATTTTGGGGGCAATTGTTAGGGGAGGATTTTCCAATGATCAGTGATCCTCAATTACTGTTGGGTTTAGTGATCCTCAATTACTGTTAGGTTTAGTGATCCTCACTTCTGTTTGAATTAGTGATCCTCAGAAGTGTTGCAGGATTAGGATCATGGATCATCTTAAGGATCCTTATACTAACGATTGTCTACTTTGAATATGATGATGTTTTGCAGGAACACGAGCTTGGACTTGGTCTTGGCGATATTCCTGGAGTATATTCCATATTTATTCCACACGTGCATGGCAGAAATGGACGTTATGGAGGTCGTGGGGGACTTGCACCAAATGCGGAATGTTTGTTAGTTTAGATATTTTCCATTTTTAAAAGGGGTAGCGAGCTAAATAGAAAACACTTGGCTATTTTTGGCTACACACACACTCTTGCAACTGCTCTCACCAGCTCTCAATAATTCACTTGGCGATTACACACTTTTTTACACAATACACTATAGTGATCCTTGTAATTAGCTCGCTATCATCCGAAGTTGTAATACATTTCTTGTTTAATTTGAGTTGGTGATCGGTAGTTTCCATCACCCGAGGTTTTTTATGCCGGAGATCATTCATTGATCAAGGGCTTTTTCCTCGTATAAATCTGTGTGTCACTTATTCATTTCATTTCAGAGTGATCCTTAGTGTTGTTCATTGATTCAAGCATCATACCTCACAACAGAAAGTTTGGTTGCATTATCATTGCTTGATTTTTGACCAAAACAGTAGGATAGTTAGTTGCTTTCTTTTTACTATAAAAGGGGATTGATCGGATCAGATTAGGGACACAATCTCTCGCACTCTCTTTCTCTCTACTTGCAAGCACTCACAACGCATTAACACTTGTACTTGAATTGCATTGTAACACTTAGTTGATCCGCATCATATCCTGCACTGTATCCTGATATTTGAAGCAATAAGAAGAACAAGGCAGCTACGATTGTCAGCTCCCGAGGTTTTATACCGGTGATCTAGATTGATCAAGGGCTTTCCTCGTATATCTCGTGTCACCCTTTACATTTTTGTTCACTGTTTGATCATAGATATAGCTCAATATCCTGAGCTATATCCTGAAACTGTTTTTGTAAACAACTTGACTAGCATATTTTCAACACACGTTTTTAGCACGCTACATCACTTAACTAATTTGATCACTTAATTTCTTTGGTAATTTTTGACCAAAACAATTTGGTGCCCACCGTGGGGCAAGTGGTGCTATTTCTACTAAAAGCTTTTGCAAAATCATTACTTGGTTTTCTATTTTCAAAATTTTTTGCTACAATATTTTCAATGGCCTCGAGATCAAACATGAGCTCTTCCACCGTGTCTGCTACAACCTCTGCAACAATTGGTTCGGTGCTTCCACCACCTCCTCCGAGAATGCAAGCCTCTTTACAGGGAACTGAAATTCATGTGGCTCGGGATGTTATCCCCGCTCACAATATCCAGGGATCTGGTCCTGTTTTGGCTTCTAATGAAGAAATTATGAATTTGTTTGGTAGTGTACAGGAACAGATGAGGCAGCGGCAGGAAACTAATCAGATGCTGATAAGAGAGATACAACTCTTGAAATCCGGCTAAAGCAGGCCTGCTGAAGATACTGTCACTCCCTTGCAACCCAGGGCTTTGAACTTCAGTTTTGCAGTTTATACTGAGGATAACCGGGGGAATATTGTGCCCAGCCATTCCCAGAATCATACTCCTGAGATACCCTCTTCAGTAAGAGTGTCAACTGTGAGAAGCTCAAGATATGCTTCAGGATATGGCCAGAATCCTCAGGCTGGTAATGTATCTAATAATAATAATACACTTGCTACTAATGGTGTTGGATCTTTGCAGGATGCAGGTATGACATCAGTATTTTCCAGGGAGCTTTAGAAACTGAAAGACATGATATCCAGTGTACCTGGGGTGGTCCAGCCAATTCCAGAAGTATCCCAGGACAGCCACAGGATATCATGATTCGCGTATCCCATCTGCGATGTTGAAATCCCAAAAAGATTTCAGACCCCCAACATGAAACTCTATGACGGAACTACGGATCCTGAGGAGCATATTGCCCAGTATAGGGAAAGGATGGAAATCAACCCTATCCCTCCGGATCTCAAAAAAGCATGCCTGTGCACGGGTTTTGGTTCTACCTTAACAGGATCAGCCTTAAAATGGCTCTTAAATGTTCCTCCTCACTCAATTACATCGTTTGCTCATTTAGTGAATTTATTTAATAGTCAATTTTCTTGCAGTCGAAGTTTTGAGAAACTAACCAGTGATCTTTACAGGATAACTCAAGGGCCTCAGGAATCCTTGAGGGATTATGTGAATAAGTTTAGTTGGGAATCTTTGGATATCCCACATCTTGATGTTGCAACAGCTGTGCAGGCTTTCAAGATGGGATTACAAAAAGTTTCTCAATTTTACCAGGATCTTGTAATGAATCCCTGCAGGAATCTGGACGAAGCTCGTAACAGGGCTCTGAGATACATTCGGCTGGAGGATGACAAAAAGATGCAAGAGAGGATGAATTCTTCCACAACCTATGAGTCAACCAACAGGAAATCAGAATCCTCGTATAAACCATATCGCTCTAAGCCATATGGCAGAAATGACATCAAGAAAGTGAATGCTGTTGAAGATGAGGATCCTGAGGAGTATCCTGAGTTGTCTGAATATTGTTTTTTTGTTAATATACCTGAACTAATGTATGCTATGCAGGGTTTAGGGGACAAAGCAAGATGGCCCCGGAAAAATCAACAAAAAGCTGATTGGAAGGACAAGTCCAAATGATGTGCCTTCCATGAAGATTTCGGACATGTTACTGAGGATTGCATCGCTTTAAGGAAAGAAATAAGTTATCTCTTTAGCAAGGGATATCTGAAGGACCTCTTGGGAAGAAAGAAGAATAAGGGTCAGGATCCTGAGAAGGATCCTGAGCGAGCAGCATCACCTCCTGCGGATGCGAAAATAATTAACTTTATTTCAGGAGGATCCGACATTTGCGGGACGTCATACTCTGCGGCGAAAAGGCACGCGAAGGAAGCCAAAGCAGAAAGGGGAGATAAACCAACCAGGATGTCAACCCTTACAACTGACAAAGTGATCACGTTCGATAACGATGACAGGGATACCATCCAGGATCCTCATCATGATGCTTTCGTAATAACGTTATATGTTGCTAACCATTTTGTGCGTAGGATATTAGTGGATAATGGCAGCTCCGTTGTCACACCCCGATTTCCACGTGTCACCGGTGGGGAGTATCGTGACGTGGTTGGCAACATAATAGTCAAACAACACAATATATAAATATGCACAGCGGAAGCAAATTGTAAGATATATTTCAACCAAATAAATATTGTAATATCATGTATCACAACTGTCGATTGTTTATCCACAGACGGATCAAAAATAAAATGGAAACAATAGTTCAACAGACTTTTAGGCATCTTAAGCTTGCGAGACTTCTATTGATGCTAAGGAGAAATCCCAGCCAATTACGCTTAGTAGCTGCATTTAATCTTTTTGGGAAAATACGTCCGTTTACACTGGTAAATACAATCAACTGACTCATTTTAAAAATGATTGAAAATTGATTTGGATGCACGTGGCATAAACATTTTATAGCTTGGGAGAATTATTTAAATATATAATCTTGTGAACGAATTACATGTTCCTTATGCGTTCAGTAGCCCGGATCGTGTCCGGGTTAAAGATCAATAGACACACCACATTATTCTTTTGTGCACTGACGGGTGTACGCCTACACCCCGCGCTTAAGTCGTGGCCATTTCGTAAAATGATGCCAGGGATATCCGGGACATGGTCATTAACCCCCCAAAGGATTTTAAGTAAACAAAACTGTTTAAACGGGCCGATCAAATTATTCAATTAACCACCTAACGATGGAAGATTTGACACCCGACCAAGCGGTATTCTATATACCGTAACCCAAGCCCGTATAGGGAAAATAAGTTAAAAGTATTTACCTGAGCAATGTAATAATCACAATAAGCAAAATGCAAGTAGCTTTTACTGGTCCTCCTAATCTGGAACGAAGGTTTATAATAACCTATTAGAATCCTAACGGGTCTTTAATTAAGCTTAAGCTTAGACCGGTTAGTTTCAAAGATACGGTTCGTACGCATGATTAAGCGAAGACCGGATAGAATGTGATTTAGACCCGACATGTTCGGAGACTTGTCTTATGTGGGTAATCTAAACACATTCTGGATTTTGAGATAAACCGATAAGGTTTGACCCGCTTCGGCTAATTTATGTAAACTAGTTACATAAGCCGAACCGAACGCGTAATAAGCGTAACGGGTATCCGTAAGAGCCATATACAGGTTTCCTAAGTTAATATGCTTCAAATATGTTGTGACATCAGTAATACATCTTTTATTATGCCCGAAACGAATTTAAACACAAACTATGCCCCGTAGGGGTAGTTTGGTCATTTTAAAGGTTATAAAAGAATTTAAGTATTAATCCTGAGTTACAGGTCTGCTATACTCAGCAAAAATACTTATTTTACTAAGTTATAATAGTATGGTAAATTACATATGTGAAATTTATCAATTATAACCAAACTATGCAACGTAGGGGCATTTTGGTAATTTCACATAAGCCGAAAAGCTCAAAACTGATGTCTGAGTTAAACAACTTTTGCCTACTGTTAAAATATTATAAATTACCTCAAATATCAGTAGGTATCACCCTTGTATGTTTAAAAATAGTCTTAGTACATACTATGCGCTAAAAACGCTTAATAAGGCGATAAGAAGCCGTTTCCGGGTTCTATATATAAAGCTGATATTTTTATCATTCCAGAAGGCCTAAAATAATTTATTTATCATTTAGGATCAGTAGCAAAAGGTTTGGAGTTGATTAGATATGTAAAACTCATTTTATGGCCCGTAAGGGCAAAACCGACAATTACCAGATTAAGCCTACGACTATGAGTTATGCTCAGCCTAAAATTAATTAAAAATCTTCAAAAATCCCAAAATAATATATTACATCAGTGGGTAAAGATTTTTGATATCAAAAAGTAGGCTTAACTAGGCTATACGCTAATTACGCCGTTTAAGTAACATAAAGCTTCTTAATTACGCTAATGAGCATAACTCTCAATCTACACCTCAAACTGATATCAAATTTTGGGTGCAAGTTTATATATCAGTAATTAAAGTTTCTACTCTTTTACATTTTCAAAAATCACGTTTTAAGGTGAAAAGGGCATAATGGTCAACATATGAGCAATTAACGGAATCATGCATATAAATTGGATAACTAATGAACCAAGGTGTATAATCATAGAGGGTTATACTAGCATGTAACCTAGTCCAATTAAAGCTCTGAGGCATTTCTAAAACATGCCTAAACGGGTCAGAACTGAAAGTCAAAGCAAAAGTCAAACTATGCGACCTTCGGTTCCGAACCGGGTCTAAACAGTAAATTGTCGGGTTGAACATGTGTAGACATGTTCTTCCACTAATTACTAAGTTATATTAATGATTAAACAGGTTGTATGTGTTCTACATTGCTAATCATGCATAATTTAGAAACTAAGTATCCTGTTGACTTTTTATTAACGAGTTTGACCCGACATTTGACCTAGTTAGAGTGGGAATCAGGGGGAACCCTTTTAAGGGTTTATTACCCACATAATTTCCAACTTATAACTATTTTTGATTCGACTAATCACTGGACCATTAGTGACTAATCTTTAAGTCAACCGTTAATTACGACGGTTTGACTTTTAAGCTAAAACTAAGCAAAAACTTAACTAAGAAAGGTTAAGCAAACTTACAAGAGTCCTATGAACGATCAGAGATCACTTGAGAGAAGTCTTGAGCTCCAGAAATGCTCCAAAGTGCAGATGAAGGTGTGATCAAAGTGGTTGCAACTCAAGGCCCTTTTATAGTGAATTTTGATCCACAAAATGTTGACATCCAAGTCTACCACTGACCACAATTCATCTACAAGTGTCCCTAAGTGTCTAGGACTGTTTAAGGGATACTGATCCCTTCACCGGTTTGAAGGTATTCACCTTTCTCTCGAATTGGGTTTAAACACCCCGCCTGGATACTGATCCCTTCACCGGTTTAAACAATGGATCTCGGTTTGAGGATTGGCCCCCTCTCTCATGTTCCAGGGATAGTTCAAGATAGCGGGACCAGTTCATGTAAAAGTGGCTGACAATTTCGTTATTGTTGGCTATATCCTGGATCCTAAAGGTATATGAGGATTGATCACCCTCTCTCACGAAAGGGTATTTTCATACTCTCTAAGGTTTAAAGGTTATCACCTTTCTAAGACTTGGAGTTTATACACTCCCGCTTGTAGCGCATGAAAATTTGGGATTTTCCCCAGGATACTTATGGGTTTATCCCCAGGATGCTAAGGATTTATCTCCAATACATTTTAGGATTTACCCCCTGTAACACGAGAACTGTTCAAACAGTTGGAACTGAAGCTCATAAAATTTCTAAGTGTTCAAAGACTTTATGCACAGGGGACATTCCTTCTGAGGTGATTGTGTAAAGCTCAAAGGATCAAATTTGGACTTAGTGTATTAAGTATCTCGGACTGGGGACATCTTACTGGAAAAAGTTGCAAAAGGATTGGAGCTCGAAAATAAGGTTACACTCTATTCCTGGTATGATCTTTCCTTTGTAAACCTTATATAAGTCATTTGAACTTTTGAAACTATGTTTAAAGAAGGCTTAAATATCCTGATGAGGATATATTCTTAGGGTATATTCTCAAAATGTGTTTTCGGAATATGTTTCAGGATATTTGGTCGGAATATCTGGGATATAATACTTGGGTTGAAAACTAAAACTCTAGTCAAACAAGTTTATTAAAACGAACTTTGTGAAATAAACTGTCCTTTTTTTCTTTAAAAACTTTATCTGAATTGTTTGAATTTTGAAAAACCCTATTAGACGAAAGTCTTTGTAAGACATCGTAGGGTATACTGATCAAGATATATTCAAAAATAATGGCACTAATTTTTGGAGAGCTGAAATTTAAACTAAGCAATGCATAACAATAAATTGAAAGGCAACAGCAAATAAGTCAAAAGGAGGTTATATTATTAACAGGTCAAAAGTTATGCATTTGGTTTCACCTCAAAATGAGGCCCATCCACCAAAAGCACGATTAGTTCCTTACCATATTTACACAACGGTTGAAGGTTTCATCTCAAACCGAGACCCATCCGCCTCTAACCGTTGTATTGTTCAAAACAGATTATACTAATTGATGACCAAGGGCTTCATCCTGAAACCCAGGACCCATCCACCATTGGTCATCATATTATCTAAGTGCAGGAAAGTAAATTGTTCAGACAACCACAACCATCAAATCTAAAAAAGTGGGCTCCTGTTGGTGCATACGTCTATCGACTTCGTCTTGTATCGAGTCTTGTATTGTATTATGTGACAACTCGTATTTCAAAACCCATCTTTGTGTTAATGTAATGTATGTGAACCTTATGTGATTATGTGAACTTTGATGACTAATGGAATGTTATGTTGTAATATGTGAATGTGTGTATGTATACAAATGTATGACCCGAGTCGCACAACAACAACCCAACCGCACAAGCTTTTGGGCTTTGGTCCTTGACTACTCTCGGCCCACTCCCCACTCGGAACACATGGGCAGCCCATGATGGGTTCGGCCTACCTCTCATACGCATAACCTCAAGAGGAGGTTAACACTTCTCATTATTTTGCAAATCACACAACACACGCAAAACCCTAGTGCTCTCCTCCCTCTCTCTAAGTCGACGGCAGCCACATCTCTCCTCTATCGAAGACTTTCTATTCGGATCAATCCTCGTTCCATCCCTCTAATCGGTTAGTGTTTTATTGATGATTGCATGATGAATGATGGTATGATTTACATGATGATATACGATGATTTATGAATGATACATGATTAGTTATGAATGATGAGGTTTAGTGTTCATGAAATCAGCTCACATATGTGTATTTGATAATGTTCATGTTAATCGAATTTGCATATTATTGTTCTAGAACCGAATGCTTGTTAATCGGCTGCATGTATGTGAAATCGGATTAGTTGTATGGTCGATTATGAAGTGTTATATGATGATTTGAAACCCCTAGATGGATATGTTTAAGTGTTTTGATTATTGTTCATGTTTTGATTATGTCTAGGGTTCTTAGGAGATTGATGATAAAAACCTTGTTTTGATCGATATATGGTTTGATTAAGAACTGTCGGTTGTGTTAATTGATTTTATGCAAATATGGAAACTGTTGATTAATTGTAACTAAATAGCATAAAATTCGGATGGTAAAACGGATCGCACAAGTTCCCTCTCGGTCGCACAAGATCAGGTCACACAAGACCTGATCTGATCCCACAAGGTGCATCGCACAAGATAGGGTACAATGGTTAATGCTCTATGTTCAACTTAGGATTGCATGATCGCACAAGACCTTGTGGACCGCACAAGGTTGTGCCAATCGCACAAGGCTTGGGCCTCACACGAACGTTAGGACTGTTGGGCCTTAAAGCCCAATGTCCATTCGCACAAGACCTTCGGATCGCACAAGTCCATCTGGACCGCACAAGATCACTGTTTGTCATTTTTGTGCTTCTAAACTATTGGGCCGGGTATATGTTGGATCGCACAACATGTTGTGGGTCGCACAAGGCTGTGCTGAACGCACAACATGTTGGGCTGGGTATTATTGGGCTTTGTTATTTACTTATCTGATATTGCTTTACGTGTATGTCGTGTATACCATGTGTTCGTAACTTGCTATCTCTGTGTAAACATACGTGCACTATTTGAACCTAGACCTGACTTCTATGGTAACCATGTTAGGACGTGGTTGATCTCTAGCAGCTCGATTAACCTTTACTTATCTGCCAAGCTAATCTAAGGTGAGTTCACACTTTCTACAAAGCATGGGATTCCCAGGGGTTGGGAATGGGTTAAGGAATATGGATTCCTCGTCCTTCTTGGGTAGGACAGTACGGGTTCAGGAATATAATTCCTCGTCCTTATGGACAGTTAAATTTCACTAGACCAAAACTCTATCACGAAGTCCCTCCTTTTTATATCAACTTAATCGCCGGGCCAATGGCGAGCGGGTCATTAGTTAGATAGCGCTATTTAGGTATGACAAGCCTCACACAGTGCCGCAGAGGACGGGCATGAACTAATGGATCTGGGCACGTCAATGATGATAGACATTAACGCTAAGGGCACATAAACATGACTAAAGTCAGTGGTCGATATGGTAACGAGTCTAGTAGTATATACATGGGGTAACCCCCACGGCCAAAGAGCCAGATAATATAAACACGGGGTAGCCCCCACGGCTGCATTGCCAGAGTAAACGGGATTAAACAAAACACGTTTTCAACTATGGGGTAACCCCCACGGCAGGGATGCCAGTTAAAGGAAACTGTTTTTGGAAAAACTTAAAACAAGCACCCAACTGTGAACTCGCTCAACTTTGTTGTTGACTCGTTACTACATGCTTTGCAGGTCAATAGGTACTTAGCTGGAGCTTGCATGGGGAAGAGTCGTTGTGGGACATGGACAATTGTGTGCCATGTTAAACATTGAAAACATTTGAACTTATATTTTGTTTTGGTTTTAATCGTTATGCTTCCGCTTGCAACTTAAACTATGTTTTTGTTTGGACACCAATTGTATTGGTTGGATTTATAATTACTTTCAGGTTTGTTCAATATGATTGGTGGCTTGATCCTGGTCAGTCACGCCTCCAAGCGGTGATACTCCGCAGGTGGATTTTGGGGGTGTGACATATTAGATAGATCAGGGCACGCAAAACAAGAAAAGTGTGTTTGTGGGTAATTTCGCACGAAATTACAACTAGGTAATTTCGTACGAAATTAGATGGTAATTTCTCACGAAATTAAATTTCATGTGAAATCTAATTTCGCTTGGGCTATTCCGTGCGAAATTAGCTTGCCTATAAATACTAGATGTGCCAAGTCATTTGTAACTTTCCGGTTTCAGTACCGAACTGCTGCCGAAGTGTCTACTCACTGTAATTCTTTGTCAAATCAATCAAAAGACAGTTTAAAGTGATTATCAAGATGAATTACCTCGATACGTTTGTTTCCGCCTCTCGTATTGAGCAAAAACTCTCCTGAACGAATCGTTTGGTCGGTAAAACGATCCTACAAGTGGTATCAGAGCCCAGGAGGAAGAGTTCATACCAATTCAGCTGCAAAATCTGATTTCTACACCTTCTTTTTCAAAATTAACAAGTTTTCACGGTCAAAATGCTTTGAATTTCACACATTATGTGCGAAACAGTGTTTTAACAAACCCTTGAAAGTTTCAGACTTAAAATCGGACAAAAATCTGATCAATTTTGGCAAAAACAGCTTGAGATGATGACATCAGCAGTATTTCGCACGAAATAAGGTTCTAATTTCGCACGAAATAAACTTATTTTGCACCAGATTGTCATTTCGTTTGAAAAGAGTACTTAATTTCGTACGAAATTACCTATTTCATTTGAAATCACGTTATTTCGCTTGAAAGATTCAGCTATTTCGTACGAAATTACTTATTTCGCACCAAATCAGTATTTCGTTTGAGAGGGTGATTTCGCACCAAAGCTCATTTCGCTTGAGGACTAATTTCGCTTGAATTTTGATTCCGTGTGAAGAGGGTATTTTGTTTGAAACTGACTGTTTGTGAACTTTTGAAACCGAATCATGGAGAACGAGTTTTATAATGCCTTTGCTAGTCCGATGACTATAGTTCAAACTACGATGCTTGAAAATGAAACAGGGACAAATCAAAAACCGCCTAAGCTCATGAGTATCGAGGAATACAGTGGATGGGCTGAACGTTTTGAAACTTGGGTTCAAGCATATCACTTAGATGCGTGGGAACACACTGAATCTCAATATACTAGACCAGTCGGAAATGGTGGAGTGAAAATTGATATTAGAGATTTAGGAGCTGATGAAAAAAAGAAATACAAAGATGAAAAAATGATGGTTAGTCTTTTGCAGCAAGCCATTAAAGAAGACATTCTGATTCTACTTCAACATAATGGAAGTGCACATTCGATATGGACAGAATTAGAATCAAAGTTTCTTGGTAGTGATGAAATGCTCAAGAACAAAAAGTCGCTTATGAAGAAAGAATTTGATCTTTTTCGTGGATTGAGAACTGAAAATACAAAACAGATCATTGAAAGATATTGCAATTTGTTGAAGAATATGAACAGATTAAACATCAGAAAAGATAATGATGAACTGATTGAAAAGTTGGTTGATGCGTTGCCACACGATACTTGGGGCACGTATCTTATGATATTGAAAAATAAAACAGATTTTGACAAGCTAACATTGAGTGAGTTTATTAAACAACTAGAAGCTCAAGAGATGGAACAAAGAAAGATAGCAAGAATGAAGAACTATGATGGAGAACAAGACATTGGGTTGTATTACAAAAGTGGTGTTAGTGAGAAGACCAATATTTCACCAAAGATTGAAACGACCTTCAATGCAAAAAGTTCTTCTGAAAGTTCATCTCAAGGATCAAGTAGCAAAATGGGATTTTCGTCATATCCATCTTTTGATCCAAATTTCTCAACAACAAAGAGTGGGAAAGTTCTTCAATGCAATATTGCATTAAATCTTGAGAATGATCAGAACTACTCGGAAGAAGTTGCAAAAAGTCATATGTCTCTGTTAATGACTGTGCTAGAATCATATGGAAGTTTGGTTGCAGGGAGGATCGGAAATCCTATGTTGACTAAAGAGGATTACGATCAAGTTGATGCTGAGGAGGTGGAATTGATGGATATAAAATGGTGTTTGGCAAGCATGTTGAGAAGAGCCGAAAAGTTTAAAAAAATTACGGGAAGAGATGATTTCCGTGATGCAAATGTTTCAACTTTAGGATTTGATAAATCTAAAGTAACTTGTTTTCGTTGGAGGGAAAAGGGCATTTCAAGATAGAGTGCACAAACCGTGAAGCTAGTGGAGCTCAAAACCCTTTCGGAAACAATGACTACTATCGAAAGGAGATTTATCATCAAGTTGCTCAACAGCCGTATCAAAAAGAACAGCAACAAACTGCATATGCTAGAAAGGTGATCGAAGATTCAAAGAAAGCGTGTCTGGTCAATCAAAATGATGGAAGTTCATCAAAAGATTTCAGTTGGGATAAATATATTCCAACTGATAATAAAGCATGTCTGATAAATCAAGATGATGAAAGATTACCAGAAGGATTTAGCTGGGATAATTATTGTCCAGACAAAGAGATCTTAAAAGCTAAAGCTTGTGTTGCTCAAATTGTTAAAGATGATGGTGATAATTACATGGTTGATGATTATTGGGCAGAAAAAATGAGAAAATATTTAGCCAGGAAAAGTAAAAAAGTTGAAGAAGAAGTTTGTGTGATAAAGAAGCAGGACAAAGAAATTCCAGTGTTTGAGGTTAAAAAGGAAGCTGTTGCAGAAAAAGTAATCGAGAGCTGTGAAAACTGTGAGACTATGAAGAAGCAAAACAGTGAATTGATTCACAAGTTGAACAGGATGAAAGAGTCATATGATGTCCTGAATAAAGCCATGAATCAATACAATGAGTCGAGCAGTGAACAAGCTGTAGCAATGAAGACACTTAAAGGAGCATACATGAGACAGCTTGACAATGTCAACTATTACACTGAAAAGTGTGCTGAGCTTGAGTTGAAACTGGAAACTCAGAGAATTGAAACCGAAAGAGTAAATGGATTGTTAAAAAGTTACTCATGTTCTACTTTTGTGGTTGACATGATTTATCCCATAGTGGAAGAAATGAAGACGTTTGAAGAAGAGAAGACTTCGGAAGAGAAGAAGTCTGAAACAAGAAAAGAAGATGATGAAGTGAAGATTTCTGGTAAGAAACCAAGTGTTGTCTATAACAAATGTCCACCTCCAGTTGAAAATGGATATTCTCCTCGAAATCCAAATTCAGAAAGAGTCAAAAAGGCAACAAACTTACAGTGGGAGTCTGAGTCTTCAGATAATTTGCCAGAAAACATTGTTGTCACGTTCACATCGTCTGACACTGATCATGAGTCCGAGTTAATAAAGAAAGTGGTTGATCAGGTGTTGGATAAGGATGAAACGGAGGAGTCAAAATCAGAGTCATAGTCTGAGTCGAACACGTCAAATTCAACAGTCAAAAAGGACAAACGGGTTTATAATAAAGAATTTTTGTTATCAAAATCTAATTTGAATGATGAACCGATCAAAGTAGCATATACTTTGAAAGATTCTGAAAAATTATATTCTGATGAGGCTTTTCCAATAAGAGGTGTTAAAACTGAAATGATCAAAAAGGTTTTTAAACTAACATAAATTAATATTTCTGAAATAAAAGATGTAAATCTTTCTGAAAAACCTAAAACTTAAACCTCAAGAGTTCAACAACGTTTAAATAAGAAAAAGGGTTACAATTCTGGTTCTGGTTTTCAACAAAGACCAAACCATAATGGTAATTACAAAAAGAAAGGTTTGGGTTTTATTCCACTGAAAAATCATAAAAATGAGAAAAGTTATAAACCAAAAACTGTTTTTGTTTCAGGAATATCATCTGAAGAAGAAAAGGAGCAAGTGTTCAGAAAGCAATCCAACAAAGAATTCCTTGCCAAGAAACAAGAAGAAATGAAGAAAAGTGTTGTTTAGAAAAAGATAGAGATGAGAACCTGTTTTCAATGTAAAACAGTTGGTCACATTGCCAGGAATTGTCCAAAGGCAATCCAAACAAAACAGGGAGTCTCTGAAAAACTGAAAGAAAAGATTGTTGAGAATGAATCACCAACCAAACAATTTAAAGTTTTCAAAAATTCAAAGTTTGAGGTTGGTGAATGTTCAAAGCCTTTTTACAGAAGAAAAGTGAATCTTGACAATCACAAATGGGTTGTTAAGAAATCTGATGATAGTTCTAGCAATGATTCTGATTTGTCTAAATCAGAGGAGCTATTTTTTGTTGATGAATCTGATTCCACAAAGTCAGAGGAGCCACAAGTTGATCTAAATTTGAAAACATCAGTACCGTCAATGGATGATGTAAATTTTCCACCATTGAGGGCTGAGAATTTTAAACAAAAGGTTGGTAAAATTGAGATTTCAAATCAATTTTTCTCATAAAAGAAAGAATTTGATGTGGAAAAAGCCTTTAGCCCCAAAGTTCAAAATATTTTTGGAAAAATGGTTGATGGGAAAGTCAAAGGGGTAAATGAATTTTATGAGAAAAAAACAAAGAAACCAGGTAAAGTTGGGTCGTCCCAGGTTTGTGACTGTGATGGAACTTATTATGATGATTGAAAACCAGGACTTGTCGGAGCTTCCAGGTTGGTAAGAGTGGAGCAGGAATCGACATCTTTCTTGAGAAATTCACAACTGTGATATTTCGACCGACAAGTGGTAGTTCTTAATATTGTTATATTTTACAATTGGTATGGTTGATAAGTGTACCCATAAGTGGTTGAAGAAGGTTTTCATCCTTCAAGAGGTAAATCAAGGTCATTAAGTTGAACTTGATTTAACTTTCATTCAAGTGGTTGAGAAAACAAAGTGATGAATTGATCCCCATTCCTACAAGTGGTTTTATGATATCAACAAAACTAATTTTCCGAAAAAACCATTTGATTAAAACAAACTTAAGTGTTTTGAAATCATAATGGGAAAATAGTTTGTTGTAAGGGGGAGTTCTGATTGTTTATGCCAAGTGGATGGCGATTTGAAGCGATTCGATATCAGTTGTCAATTTACCTTGTACAGTTTATTTTCAAATTTCCTTTAAATGTATTTGAATTTTAGGGGGAGTAAGATATTTCATAAAATCCAAAAACATTAGAAAATTTGAAAAAGCCAAAAACATGATAAAATCAAAAATGAGTTTTGTTGATAAAAGAGGAAATGATAATATATCAGTGGACATTCACAGCATGCTAAAGAATTGGAAAGTCAAAATCTGATAAATGGTCTCACTCATGATATGCCAGTAGGTTTTTACACATTTAGTAGATTGTGTCAAGATATAAACCTAAATTTCAAACTTACTTATCTCGTGGGGAACATCTCTCGGATATATGGGTAATCCCCGAAATCTTGTTTGAAAGGTCCCTCTTTCTGAGATACTAGGTCTTTATACTCAGTGATATCTGGGGTATTATCCCGGGACTTCTGATTTTGCGGAAGCAATGGCCTAGTCCCCGTATAATACTTTTCGCTTGCTTGAAATATAGCATCACCCTCAGTACAAAAAATGATGAAACATTGCAAAATGCTAATCATGTGTTGTTGAAGAAAAGATTCTCTAAAGGGAACACACCTAAAAGTCAAAGCCATCATCTCTCTGATTTTGCGGAAGCAATAACCTGAGCTCTCATGGCCCTCGCATTTAACCCTTTTACAGATATCATCTAGGTATACTCACCTGTAAGACTGAATATTGGGATCTGGATACGGGAGTATATTCTGAGGTGGGACACGCGAATAAGTTTAAGTGCTTAAAACATTAATCTCGTATCTCGAAACAGTTGAACTTTGTGTGAAAATTTAAGTGGATCAGTATACTGACAATCTACATGAATCGTTTAGAACTTAAAATGGTTAAAGCTTAACGGTGTTGGTGATTTGTCTCAGAAACTGATATGATCCTCTTACACAAACTCGTAAAAATATTGTTTGTATATATTTCTTTACTGCATTTCTTTAAAATCAAAAATCCAAAAAGATTTTAGTGTGTTTTAGCATAAATTTAAAAAAAATTCAAAAAGATTTTTGACAATTGATGTTGAAGAGCTGATTTTCAAAATTCCAAGTGCTAAACTTGATGAACAGGTTTGGGAGAGTTTGTTTATAATGAGAAAAATATTTTGAATGTTTGTCTACAAGTGATCATCAGAAACTTTTAAATGTTAAATCATTCTTTTACTGCAAGTGATATAAATTTGATAAATTTGTGAAACTTATGTTTGTGGTAGAGATTGTGCAGGAATGAAGTTTGAGAAAAACCAGGTTACGATTTTAGAACCTGTGAAAAGTGAATTCCAGACTGCGATCCCAGCTTATTGAAAGGGGGAGTCTGATGACATCAAGAGGGAGTCTGAAAATGTAAGTTACTGATGATCTTAAGGAATCAAGAGACCTGATCAAGAGGAGTATGGAGCCAGGTTGCGATTCTGGGAGAAAGAGAAAGAGATTAATTGAAGATGCTTACAATGGAGAATTTTTGGAGAGATCGAGAAGACTGATAGAGACTGAAGGTTGGACAACCGAAGACTCGACACTGAAGACTCGTCAACATCTGAGGGGGAGTCTGTTGGTGCATACGTCTGTCGACTTCGTCTTGTATTGTATTAGATAGATCAGGGCACGCAAAACGAGAAAAGTGTGTTTGTTGGTAATTTCGCTTGGGCTATTCCGTGCCAAATTAGCTTGCCTATAAATACTAGATGTGCCAAGTCATTTGTAACTTTCCGATTTCAGTACCGAACTGCTGCCGAAGTGTCTACTCGCTGTAATTCTTTGTCAAATCAATCAAAAGACAGTTTAAAGTGATTATCAAGCTGAATTACCTCGATACGTTTGTTTCCACCTCTCGTATTGAGCTAAAACTCTTCTGAACGACTCGTTTGGTCGGTAAAACGATCCTACAGCTCCGGCCTTCGCACATACATCCATTATCGCCCACTTCGCTGCCTCTAAGGGGCAGCTCCTTCTTCCATCATAACCTCGTCAGCAGCATCCTTCTCAGCATTCCCTCCAGCATTCTTCCCGGCATCACCACCAGCATCCCTCGGAGCATCAGCATCATCCACCTTCTCGGGCACCTCAGCAGGCTCTTCCGCCGTGGGCTTCATAAGGGGCTCCACAGGATTACCACCAAGATATTTCAGCTTTATCTCCCAAGCCTTGATATTCCATGAAGGACATTCAAAGCCCATAGCCATAGCTTCATAAGCCATTTTCAGTCTGGCCTGGAGGAGGGAGATGACAATGGAATTCTTGAGGCTTTCCCGGTATGAAGCCATGTCCTGCTCATGTTGAACTTGGGCAGCATTGGACTTGGCTTGAGCCTCGTGGGTGACCTTCTTGATGGCAGACTGGTGCTCTTGGACCATTGCCTTGTATTTAGCTTCGTAATGCTCCGATTTAGCGGTAGTAACCGCTGCTTGGTCTCTAGCATGGTGTTCAAGCCGCATGCATCTTCGTAAAGGAATACCAGGCGTTCGAGACCCTGTAAAATAAGAAAACAGGTATTAACCTTAATAAACATTTATAACCAGCATATGGTGCAGGATATAGGTCAAGGATACTAACCTGGTTGAGGAAGCCGGTCATGAATTTGCTGGATTCTGTGAACCCATAGTTCTCAAATGGGAACACATGGGGGGTAGCAGGGTAGTCTGCTTCCTTCCTCTTCCGGGAGCTGGAGGCTCGGGTCCTGGATGCCGGGGGAGCTTTGGGTGCAGTAGCGGTCTTCGAACCGGTAGGCTTTGGTGTGGCAGCTGGCTTCGGATTGGTCTCTTGCTTGGCAGGTGCGAGGCTGGAATAACTGTCCAACTCGTCAAGCTGGAAGCCTTCAAGGTTAATGACTGGCACTGTACAAAGGGAGAAATGTTTAGTTCCTAACATTTATACTTTATAATCAATCTAATCATATACTTACCAGACATTTCTGAACTTGATTTTTGACTTGAGTTTGTGAGAGACAGTGAGAAGGTTCTTTCACTGGCAGGAAGTCGATAGATCTCTTTGATCCTGGGTTCCGATTCCGCGCTTGGGGGTGCTAGGTGTCTGAAATTCGCTGCACAAAACATTTGGATATCAGTCAAGGATATAGTTTAAGGATATATTTGGGGATATTCCTGAAACCCTAAGTCCTACCCTTGGTTAACCATCTAACAGGCAGGTCAAAACCCTTGTCAATAGACTCCCTTTTAACGAAAAAGAACTTTCGTTGCCACTGATCTTCACTCTTAGTGGCCTTGAGAATTAGGGGGTTCTTGGAGGTGGAGAACAAAAGAAAGCGGCTGTTGCCATGGGATCTCAGTCGATATGCTATGGGAAGGTCTTCGATGCATAGGTCAGGGCAATGACGAGATTTAATTTGGTTTAACACCATTAAAACTCGCCACACCATTGGCATAGTTTGAGCATAACTGAGGCCGGTAAGCTCGAAGAAACGAGAAATGAAGGGTGGAAACGGATACCGGAGTCCCAAGGAAAAGGGATAGGCGAAAAAGCAGACCCACTCGTCTGATGCCGCATCTGATCGGACTTCCCGATCGAAAGGGCGAATGACAACTCCGGCAGGAAAGGCACCGGAATCCTTCAAAGCGGCGATGTCGGCATTATTGAAAGAACATATCTCTTTTTCTGGTTCTCGGATAAGGTTTTGACTCATGAGGGTTGGGACCGGCTCGTTTGAACGTGATCTTGTTCGAGATGTCATAAGGGGTATCGACCAAGAAACAAGAAATTCAAGGAAAGAAAAACAGAGAACAGAAAGAGGAAATACCTGGAAAATGGCTTGGAAAGTGGTGATCATGATGATGAATAAATCAGCTAAATAAGGGGTTGAGTATAGGGGGTAAAGAGTAAATATCGTATTGAAAGTTGCACCAAGTCACGTCAAGCGTCGTTTCGGTTTAATAACCTCGATTTGAGGGATAAGATTAAAAATATATCCGTTGGAATTGGTATACCAACAGATATATTTTTGGGGACAATTGTTATGGGTGATTTTCTGCTCATATATCCTGACTGATATTCTGACTTTGTTTGTTTTATTGTGGCCAAGATTCTGGATCCGGATATTGGTAACATCCTGATACGATATCCTGGTAGTTAATATTAACTCACGTGCAGATTGTTGTAACCAGTCTCTAACGGTCAGGTGGACTTCTTCTCCTCAAGACTCGGGCAAATCAGTTATGTTATGAACGTTGAAGCCGGAAGACATGGACTACAACGTCCACATATGGAATATTCGCCGGATCCCGGAATAGTAGGATAGTTAGTTGCTTTCTTTTTACTATAAAAGGGGATTGATCGGATCAGATTAGGGACACAATCTCTCGCACTCTCTTTCTCTCTACTTGCAAGCACTCACAACGCACTAACACTTGTTCTTGAATTGCATTGTAACACTTAGTTGATCCGCATCATATCCTGCACTGTATCTTGAATTACGATCTAGATTGATCAAGGGCTTTCCTCGTATATCTCGTGTCACCCTTTACATTTTTTGCTCACTGTTTGATCATAGATATAGCTCAATATCCTGAGCTATATCCTGAAACTGTTTTTGTAAACAACTTGACTAGCATATTTTCAACACACTTTTTTAGCACGCTACCTCACTTAACTAATTTGATCACTTAATTGCTTCGGTAATTTTTGACCAAAACAAACTTTTAAATAACAAAATTAATTAATTTAATTATTTTAATTAATTTAAATAATTTGAATAATGACCATATTTATAACGAATAAACATCTTTAAACGTTTAATCGTTTCACAAAGCTTTCGAGTTTCGAGATTTAGGATCCGAATCTCATCATTTTAATAGTTTCAACTAGTTTAACGAGTATCAAGTGTCGATAAATATAGAATCAATAATCCTTGAATAATATTTCGTTCAAATGAGAAACCGATTAACAGTTGCACATAATATGAATACATAAAATAGTTTCGTTTTCATTATGATCAATAGTCTCGAATTACAAGCGGAACGAAAGTAGATTACAAAGAGAGTACAAGCGTCTAAATATGGAAAGTACAACACGACTTGCTAAAATAAGAAAGTTCGAAAATGCGGAGCATTACAGGTAAGGTCAATACGTGAGGGAGTGTTGGAAGCACCGACATTGGGAGATGAAACTCCTGAACGAGATGGGGTCGGTGTTTGGAAGGTGAGAAACTCGGGGTATGTTGCTCCTGTTGGAGTGCTCCCCGGTGTTGAGAAGGAAGTCGGTATAGCCACATGAGTTTGGCTAGTGCTAGGGGTAGAGATATGTGGGACTTGGTTTACCTCTCCCGGAGATTATCCTTCGGACATGACGATTTCAGAAAGAATGGAGCTACACTGCTGGTCTTCTTTTGAGAGAAATGACTGGCGTAGCCCCACGGTGGGCGCCAACTCTTCCGTTTAGTTTTCTTTTTTCTCCCGCTTGGCTCGTTTTTTCAGAAATTCCTACAATTTCTTCAAATAACCAGACAAATGCCAATTCCACGTTAATTTGTAAGGAAAACCAATCAATTGCATGGATAAATGTATCGAAAATATGTCTAAATCCATGTATACAGAAACAAGAAAGGATGGGTAAAGGAGACTACGGTAGTGAACGACAATGAGCAAACAACAAAACATGTTGATCACGCTCGTGTTTGATTAATGTGTTTTGACGTGTATTCGCGATTGTTTTAATGTTTTTAGCTGGTGGATTAAATGTTTGGATAGAAGAAAAGGTTAAATTAAGGTTTTAGAAAGATAAATATTGAAAGTCTAAGGGTGTAAGGAGTGGTTAAACACCTTAGAGTGGCAAACCAAAAAAAAACAACCAATCAGAGTGCGCCATGTCAATCAGTCAAAAGTGTTTAAACTTTGCTGAAAAGTGTTGGCAATGGTTTAAACACTTGCTGAAGTGGTAAACTTTTTTTTTTTTTTTTGTAAACTAGTATATTTAATATTTAAGTTAATAAATGTAGAATAAACTAATAATAACATTAAATTAAATTAAAAACAATAAAATTACATTAACTTGAAATAAATTAAACTAGTCTTCGTCGGAATCGACCAAAAGGTGGGGTAAATCTTGACTTGCGAGATGATTTATGAGATCGTGTTTTAGTCTCCAATGCGTGTCTTCATCCATCAACTCGCCCAACACCGTATCGTCTAGAGCGGGCTCGACCGGAGGATCCCGAATGTGCACCGGTGCTATCGCCCTTCCTTCATCTTTCAAAATCATGTTGTGTAAAATAATACACGTGTACACAACACTCCTAATTTTTTTAACGGATCTTGCTCGCATTGGTCGACTCAATACACCCCATTTCCCCTTCAAAACACCAAAAGCCCGTTCGATGTATTTTCTTGCCGCCTCATGTTGCCTCTTGAATTTCTTTTGGTCTACTTCGTGAGGGTAAGGGATCGACTTCACAAACACGGACCACGAAGGGTAGATTCCATCCGCGAGCAAATAACCACGTTTGTATAAATGGTTGTTAACGTAAAATGGACATTTTGGCGCGGTTCCATTTCGTTCCGTTAAAAATAACGGAGATTGTTGTAGCACATTGATATCGTTTTGAGAACCCGGTGGACCGGCAAAAGCATGCCAAAACCATAAGTCTTGAGAAGCAACCGCTTCGAGCATAACAGTCGGGTATCGGTGATCTCCTCGCATATATTGGCCACGATACTCTGTCGGACAAAATCGCCAAACGAAATGGGTGCAATCAAGGCTACCGAACATACCTGGAAGGTGATTTTTTTCCTCATGAGCTTGGTATAAAAGTGTCATGTCGTGGCTTGTCGGTCTACATAAGAACTCGGGAGCGTGTATTTTGCAAACCGTGTCGCAAAAATATTCTAGGCACTCGCGGGAAGTTCTTTCGGCCATATGCAAGTACTCGTCGTTCTCGTCTGGAGTGTTTCCAGTTGCGAGCTGTTTAATAGCCGATGTCACCTTTTGCAGCGGCGTAAAGCCCTTCCTACCTCGCGCATCGGGGGCCTCTTCAAACCACGGGTCGTTCTCTTCCACGTCGGCCACAATTTTTAGAAACAAACGTTTCGACATACGGAACCTATGCCGAAAGATATCTTCGTTGTACTTCGGGTCTTCGACAAAATAATCTGCCATGAGTGTCTCATGCCCCTCCTCACGTTGACGTTCAATATATCTCCTTCGGTTAGATGTGCCCGTGTCTTGAAGTTCGGCTTCTTCGATGAGATTTTGAAAAGAAAACAAAAGAATGCTACTATCGGATGAATCGTCGCTACTCATGGGTGGGAACCATAACGGAAGTTCATCCGCCATTTTGTTTTGTAAATGTTTGGGAAGAATTTGTGGTATTTTTTGGTTTGGTTGGGTATAAATTTGAAGGTATTTGGTTATGGTTTGGTGTGGTATTTATAGTTTGATTTTTTAAAGAAAAAATATTTTTTTTATTTTAAACGGTAATATTACCGTTATACTCGCCCCAACGTTCAACTTTTGCACCTTCCCCGCGTCGGCATTTGCACCCCGATTCAGCAAACTCACCGCTTCGGCAAAGGGTCGGCGGCGGTGTTTGCCGCGCGGCAAAGCCCTTTGCCGAGCCCACACCGTATACCCTAAGGATAAAAACATAACTAAATACGTATATCCCTATGTTAAAATTTGAAACTTAATTACTGTAAACTTAGATTTCGTAACTGAAAGTACGAATAGTTATAGTTACAAGTATAGGAGTAAGTTAATGTACAAAGAACCTTTAACGTACAAAGTAATTACGCATGAAGGATTTCATAACTACTCATGAAGGAAATTAAAATTAAAAATAAAAAATTACGCATGAAAGAAATAACAAATGAAAATTATGTATGAACAAAAATCAAAATTACGCAACATGTAAAATTCTTTTTACACTTTGGACGTTGACAACCCTTTGTATTTAAACCTTTTACTATAAGTATTACCCATATAAAACAAGCTTATAAAATTACCAAAATGCCCATCAGATCAAAACAAATTAAAAGGGATATTTGTTAAGTTTTGCTCCACCCATCTTCCATATCTTGAGAGATGCCTTAACAGTGATGCTAGTGCCATTGTTGAATAAAAACACTTTTGCTGCTTCATATATTGCTTTTGTAGGATACACTCTCGATGTGATCACTGTTCTTCCTCCTTGTGCAAAGCTTTCTACGATTGAATGGTCCACCTGCGCGCATTCATTACTATTAATAAGGATGTAACATACAACCCTCACACCTACCAATATCATTCGTTTTGTCCACGAGGAGTTCACGGATTTACTTTCGTAACCTAAGTGATAACTATCGGTCACACATTCTCATGCTCACGTTCAAACATACTTAACCATCGAGTTATCATTTCATTCACACGAAACACTTTGGTAGAATTTAAAGTCGGACATTTCTTATGACCAGAATATACTTTGCCCACAAACAATGTGGATTTTTCTAGGGTATACAATGTGAATATGGGTACCTTGTAATTTTCAAACTCTTGGTTTTTTTCTTTTCGTATCACGGTTTTTAGTTTAATATACTAAACTATAGTTTTAGAGATTTGACATACCAATAACCTCATGTTGTAGTTTTCACCATGGAGTATAGGAACAGTGCTTCCATATACAACTTTACCCACATCTAAAAGCTTTGATGACCTGCATACATACAAATTTCACAAAATAGTTATTTAGATTAATATAATAAAGAAATAGAATTAATAAGGAAATAAAAAAGAAAAAAAAATACGACATAAACTAATACCAACCTTGATTCATCAGCACAGAAATAAGTTCTGGAGGTGCCATCAATGTTCTTTGCAATGTAGAAATAAACAGGTGTTTGTTCTGAAAGTGTTGAATCGGCTAGAACCACAACTCCAAACGGTCCCAAAACACCCCTCATGGCGGAACCCTCGCTCGTCGTGCAGTTGAACACATCAGCTTCTAAGGTTGCACTCATTGAAGCTTCATCTACCTCAAATGAGGCACTAATGTCCAACTATGATCATTGTCATGTTAAATATAAGTTAATCACATCACAACTATATTAGTGACAGATACATAAAAAAATTTACAGATTGAACAGATCTTCTAAAAATAATTAAATTAACTCGTAACAAAATTAGTATTTTTCAAAGACCACCTGTTGATAAAATTACATGAGCCTGCAACATTATATATATAGGGTGGGGTTCTAGAGTGAACATTAGTGTATTTACGAACTGAGTGAACAAATCCTGGCCATTGATCTACACACGTGCATGGCCAGGATCTCATCATCAAATCGTAAAATACACTAGTGTATTTCAACATCAAATCCTGGCCATTGATCTACACACGTGTATGGCCAAGATTGGTTCACTCAGTTCGCAAGCTACACTAGTGTTCACTCGATCTTGAACAAATTGATTTTTTCTTGCATTTGTAAACTTTTAAAAAAAAGTTGAATACCCAATTAAGTATTCAAAAAATAGTGTATTATTTTCGGTGTCGTAGGGTATACGAGTGCCGGTACCATAAAAGTGTCGTGACAAACCGAACCAATTCCGACCTAACAGCATCGGTGCTGGCATCAATATTATCGGGACCATGGAGGATATAAGAGTGTTGGTACCAGTACCGGTATTATTTTTTGGGTTTCCGATTCCATATAAAACACATGTCGAATTCCTACTGGGCATATCTCTTTCATTTGTTTTGCCGATTGTCGGTATCATACCGCTACTGTAATGAACCGAACCAATATCAACTGAATACTCGCCGTAACGAACGAGGAATCCCACTAGTTTAAGTATTATTACCTCTGCGGTTGAGCCTATGTCAAGCGGAACAAGTGATCCGGGCCGTAACTCGACATCTTTAAATTCGTGGTACTTTTTAGATCTCAAAGTCTCAGTTTCCTCAACAGGCCATTGTAACAAGTTAGATTGTGTCTTCGGGTCAACACCACGGTTCTTGGAACATTCTGTAAATAAATTAAAGAAAAGTAAGCCACTAATATAAATTATCAATTTTAAAAGTTTAAAAGTTTTAATAGCACGTCATTAATACTCAAAACAGCAAATTTGTTTTACAAAAATATGTAAAACTATATCATTTGTCATTGTTTTTATAAAAAAAAGTTATGTAAAACCATATTTTTCTTTGTTTTTATTAAAAAAGTAATTGACTTTTTTCTTATTTACTAACATATTTGCCCATCCTTTTTTTAGGTCATTTTGTTGAAGATCTGTTTCTCCAACATAGCCCCATAAGACCCGTCTCCTCTTACTCGGGTCGTAAAACGTCTTTGATGCATAAAACTTTCCATAATCGTATCTCAACCCGATACCCACGTCCATTTCAGGATCATCTGGATACCATTTATATTTCACTGGATCATATGTCCCGATTGCATACCAATCATGCCTATCGTCATCCCCACTTTGCTTCAACACATACTTAGCATCCGACTCATTACTCGACATTTCCAACCCGTATGTATCTCTCGTGGATATCGGGTAAAGATCCACACATTCCCACATACCCGTTCCCGGAACTGAATGGAGCACTTCATCCAATAACTCAAAATGAGTGAAATTGGTGGTGTGGTAAATTAGGGCACACCCTACGGTATTGTCATACTTTGACCCCATAACCATTCGATACTTCCCGTCTGGCCCGATCCAAAGAGTTGACGGGTCTCGGAAGTCTTTGAGACCGACTCCAAGAGGAGGAGCGAGAATAGGGTTATGTTCGTACTTGACCCATTCAACAAGAAGGGGATCAGACGAATTAGCGGGGTACGCAACACATTGAAGCTGAGAGAGATCTTGTGCATTGCCGGTGTAATACATCATGATTCGGCCGTCTGGGAGGACGGTGGCGGAGCCGGTCATGACGCCTTTGAGGTCGTACCAGTGGTCACTGGTCTGGAACCATGGCTAGAGGGAGGTGGAACCAGTTGAGATCTTTAGAGACTGCATGGCCCCAAGTAATATTACCCCATATTGCTGAATGCGGGTTGTATTGATAGAATAAATGGTACCAACCCATATAAAGTTTTATTTAACATGTATAAAAAAATAAATGAAAATGGCTATGTTGCTTATTTGTGAAACTATATATATATTTCTTAAAAGTAATAAGAAATAGTTATTTTTAGTATGTTGGTAAATATCTCAGACTAATTTTAGTTTTACAGCAATGAATTGAGTTAATAAACTTCATGTATTGTTGGTAAATATCTCAGACTAATTTTAGGTTTACAGCAATGAATTGAGTTAATAAACTTTATTTTTCGTATTCTACTAATTAAAGTAGAATATTTAGCACATTTCTATTTGTTTTAGTTGCATATTTTCGTTTATTCATTTGATTTTGATCAATTATATATCATCGTGTGTTACAACATGTAGATTAAAATAGATAAAAAAAAAACTGTTTTCAAGATTATTTTAGCTTCTTTACGCATTTCAGACTGATTACACGATCTAGTTTATTTCCATATTTCCATATATCTTATATTTGTATTCTCGACAGTTCAATATTAACATACTTTGTATTTATTTATCTTTAATTATTTTACGTTATCATGTGTTCGTTATAATGTCATTGTCATTGTCAACTACTACAAAGACCAATGTCGGCGGCAATAGTGCCTGCTGGCTATTGGGTCACATGGGCGGCAGGGGGAATGGTGTCAGGCAGCTGCCTGGCACTTACCTATCGGCCCAACAAATTTACGATTTTATCCCGCTTTAAAATTATGTTTTTACCATTAGTTCAAAAATATGTTTTTATCCCCACTAAAAAATAAATTTGCGTTTTTGCTCCCAGCTAAATACTTCGGTTTTGCCCCCGGTTTAAAATTACGATTTTGCCCCGTTTCAATTTACAGTGTTGCCATTAGCTTTTTTTCCCTTAAAAATACGATTTTGCCATCAGCTCAAAATTATGTTCTTACCCCCATTTAAAAATAATTAGCGCTTTTGCTCCCAGCTAAAAATTTCGATTTAGCCCTCGGTTAAAAATTACGATTTTGCCCCGTATAAATTTATACTTTTGCCATTAGTTTTTTTTTTCTCACAACCAAGTTACGATTTTGCCCTCAACTTATATTTACATTTTCTCTATCGTTTTTGTTTGTTTTCCTGGTGAAATTACAACTTTGCCCCCCAGTGTAAAATTACACTCATGCCGGCAGCTTCCTGGCACTCTCCCATAGGTCCATTTAATTTACGATTTTATCCCTGAATTAAAATTATGATTTCGCCATCAGTTAAAAATTACGTTTTTCCCATCGTTTTAGTTTTTTTAGCAAAACTATAAAGGTTTTTTTTTTATTGGTTTACTTGATTTAATTTTTTTTTTCGTGTCAAAGAGCTGCCAAACACTGGCTCATTAGTCCTGAAAATTTACAGTTTTGCCCTAAGCCCAAACTTACGGTCTTATCATCGTTTGTTTTCATAGCAAAATTATAGTAGTCTTTCTTTAATTGATTGAGAATTATTCGGCCATCGCTCCGCAACGCGGGCGGGGCATCTACTAGTTTTCATATATAGGAGACATTTCTGACAAATCCTAAAATAAAAGTGATAAATAAACTATTATTTTACATGTATAAATAAAATATATATTCATGAGCAAACCTAGTAATTACATTTTTCCACCGACCACCGCTCTAAAAAATCAAGTAATACATGTGGCATTTGGGCAAAAAGAATGAATATTGAATTCGATTGAGTATATCGATTATTTTTTTTTAAATGACCCTTTTTCATGGTTATCATTATCTGGGTTAGGATCAAATACAAAGTCTCCTAAAAATAAGAAGGATATCTCCGATTAACCTCATTCAAACAGCATTGGAACCGTCTCATCGAACTCTACGATAAGAGATTTTAGGTTTTTGGTTTAGATGTTTAGCTTGTAGATTTTAGAATTTTTGTTTACATCATTGTGTTTTAACTTATTATTGTGTCTTTTTTGTATTTATATTATTGTGTCTTTTTTGTGACTCGTTATGTCTTTTTTCTTCGACATTGTGTTATAATTTTTAGTATTGTATTATATTTTGTTCCACATTATGTTATATTTTGCGATCTCACATTATGGTGTATTTTGCGATCTATTGTGTCTTTGTACACTTCTTATTTTTATAAGTTTTATTTTTAGATTTATAAAATTTAAATCTTCTCTACACATTTGTTAATTATGGTTTTGTTCGTAGGTAGTTTGGTGCCGTAACGTCCTTGAGTTAGGCTTACTATTATTTTCGTCCAGTGTGTATGGGCTCGGGGCGGTGATTCTGTGCCTTGCAGAGCCAGGCACGTGGCTGGGTCTGTGGTGTGCACCTGTTGTGCTTATTTGGCTTTGGCTATGATGTACTCATGTTGACACACAATATATATGTTTGAAACTTCACCTTTTTATTATTTTTATTTAGTTATTTATTTTTTTATATTGAGAAGTTAAGTTTTATATGTTTAACACTTGCCGTTAAAATAAATATATATGAGAATATTAACGTAAAATATTCCTTAAAGTACGATAGTACGATATAAATTACGCATGTTATAAAACTCAAAACCTTAATACCTTAATCACGCATGAACAAAACCATAATCACGTACGCATGAACAAGATCATAAATCACATATGAACAAAAATGATAACCAATGGTGATTATGGTTTTTGTTTGTGCGTGATTAGGGTTTTGAGTTTTATAATATGCGTAATTTCATATCGTATCATCGCACGTTAAGAAATATTGTATTTTACAGTAAGAGAATATAAAAATATGTATTTTGCTTAGAATTAAATTAAATATAAACACCTAATATCTAATAGAAAGTATTATATTATAATATCAAACTAGTTAAATTCCCACGCACGTTGCGGCGGGTATCATTCGGTATGGGTTCGATTCATTACGACATCGATACGGTATCGCAACTCGGTATATCAAGCGAAAGATAAAACCCAAAAAATAAAGCCACGATATGACCAAAATAATATCAATACGTGTTTTACATCGGTCAAAAACCATAAATACGAATATCAGTAACGGTTCTGATAATAAGGATACCGATATCATGTTATACAGTCGAAATCGTCAGGGCATCAATGTAGACATTATCTTAAATGTTATATGAGAAAACTTAAATTTTAAAATAAGGAAACAATAAAATAATAAATTAAAGTAATAAAATAATGGAAACTTAAAAACTATAATATTAGAAAAATCTTAAAATATATAAAATAATAAAATAAGGAAACAATAAAATAATAAATTAAAGTAATAAAATAATAAAATAATGAAAACTTAAAAAAGTATAATATTAAAAAAAATTGAATTACTGTTCATCAGGAGTTCCTATTAATATGTATAATGTATAATATAATTACTTTATATATATTACATTATGTGAAGTCATATCATATATTTTTATAGGTTAAATAAACATATATGTTGTTCATGTAATTAATAAAAAAAAACTAACTTTTTCTCTTTTTGTAGAAGTAGATATTTACATATAATATTTGACACATCATCAATTATATTGTACTAATGAAATAAGTTGAATCCACACATAATTTAATAAAAGCTACATGATCATGTAATAAATAAAGTTTTTTTTTTTCCTTAGAAGAATCCTTACCATTAGGATCTGAAGAGGAGAAGATCAGCAAAACATCCATCAATAATCAGCCAAAACCATGCAAAATTAAAAAAAAAATTACATTATTGAATAATTTAATTTTAAAATAAATTATAATAAAGAATTTTAAGAACCGTATAAACAAGTATATATATTTGTATTAACTGTAATACATAAAACGCTTATGTAACTTACAAGTTTTTTTCTTTTATTCTACTTTGGAATATTAAGTACGAGTGTTTATACGGTTCTCAGTTATATAATTATTTCTTTAAAATTTTATAAAAGTGATCCTATGCATACCACTTATGAAATTCTTATCGGGTTGAAAGTGGTAAACAGATCGTTGCCATCCTATGCTATATAACTCATCTCCGAAGACCTTCTCCGGCGACTCCACTCCTATCGAAGACGACGGTTTGATCTCTAACTGCTTCGACCCCGAATAAATTGTGATGGCAGTGAACTGTAGGCGACCTTGAGGTTTTAGCAGTTGGTTGTAAATTACTGCAGTCAACGATGAAAGGACTAGAATGTATACAAATAAACTAGCGAAAACCTTTCTCGGCGACGATGATCGACCGGATTTCGGAGTTCCGGTGGACACCGGCCGTTTTTTAAGGTCAGTGTAAGCAACAAGAGGGGTGAGGACAGGAATAGCCATGCGAATAAATTATTATTGTGCTTACATTCGGTGTGTAAAAGTTAAGGTTTTATTTATATCAACTTATGATAGGGTTTTATATATAGTGTGATTCAAGTTGTGGGTTTAATGGAAGATGTGGGTCCGAACATATATAGAACAGAAAATTGTGAAATGCGAAATGAGAAAATCTAAACTACTATATTAAAGAAACTGGGTTTTCTACCCTTTTGGTCATTTTACACACGTATAAATTTTATAGCATTACGTACAAGAGAGTACAAGCTGTTTTAGGGGGGGGGGGGGTAAACTTGCACATTGTCCAAAGATTTAAGACACTTTAGGGTCATTTTAGGGATTTTATCCATGGAATTTATCCCTCCTTTAATGTAACGGAGATCAGCACGGAGAATTCAACCGACGCCTTTCATTTTCCGTTTCAAATGCATCTCTTCACCTCCATGATCAATGACCACCTTAAATATAACATTAAATACCGACACAGGTTGTAATATACGACCGAAGAAGTTGAAAAATGCGAAGGCGTGGAGTACAAAACCCTTGGTGGCCGAGTGAAGGATAACCGCATACACCGGTCTCTCTCTCTCAACACCTTCTTCACCGTAGTCGCGGCTGGTATCACTGTCTACTACATCGTCTCCATTCTGTTCGGTGCATTATCCGATCACCATCAACAACACCGGCGCCGGTCTTTCGAAGACGACGTGCAACCACTCCATCTCAACGATATCTACGAGGAGGACTTGATAGCCTACGACGGAATCGATCCCCAAAAGCCTCTTCTTATGGCAATCAAAGGCCAGATCTACGATGACCAAACAGGTATTCTGTTAATTGATTTTTTAGGGTTTGATTTGAGTTTCTGGTTATCAGTTAAGCTTTATTTGTGTTACTTTTATTCATCATTATGCCTTTTGTTGGGAAAGATAAGGTTTCGTTTTAGTTTAGTTTACTAGCTTTGTTGATTTAGATGTTAACTTATAATTGAATTTGGGTGAGTTTTTTTCTCTTAATTCACTCTCAATGCTGTCTGATTAGGTCAAAGCCGTGGGACTGGTTCCGTCCAAACAACTTCCGTGCAGCAACAGATATGTAAATGATGTTTACTAATTATAATACCAACATGTTGTCTTACTATTGAATTAATTAAATATAAACAGATGTGGACTCCTTAAAGGTGAATCATTTATGGCAATGGGTCGGGTTCGGGTTCGGGTCGGGTATTGGTATACAGACGTGGACTCCTTAATGGTGAATCATTTTCTGTAGATTTATGTGAAAAGGATTTGATTAGTTGTATATTCATAGATTATCTTTCTCCCCACCTTTTTTTAGAGCTCGTCCTCTAGATCTACTGGAATAAGTACGGATATTTCCTTTGCATTTCAGATTCGAGTTCCCATGTATACTCAGGTCCTCTTTTGGAGTCCCATTTCACTTTGACCAGAACTAGTCTTTTATGTTTGAGATTCTTGACTTTCCTGTCTTCAATTTGTAGAGGCCTTTCTACAAACTTGAGTTGTTCATTTACTTCTATATCTTTAAGAGGTACTATCAGAGATTCATCAGTTAAACACTTTTTGAGATTAGATACATGAAATACATCATGTACTCCTGCCATTTCCTCTGGCAGTTGTAGCTGATAAGCTACAGGTCCTATTCTTCTAATAATCTCAAATGGTCCAACATACCTGGGACTTAGCTTTCCTCTTTTGATGAATCTTACCACTCCTTTCCAAGGAGATACTTTTAACAATACTTTATCTCCTGTTTGAAATTCCAATGGCTTGTTTCGGTTATCAGCATAGCTCTTCTGTCGGTCACGTGCTGCTTTCAGTCGTTCTTTGACTTGAATAATCTTGTCGGTTGTTTCTTGTACTATCTCAGGTCCAAACAGTTGCTTTTCTCCAATTTCTGCCCAACAGACTGGGGTTCGGCACTTACGTCCATAAAGTGCTTCGAATGGTGCAGCATTGATACTTGTGTGATAACTATTGTTATAAGAAAATTCTATTAAAGGTAAGTGATCGTCCCAATTACCTCCGAAGTCAATTACACAAGCTCTAAGCATGTCTTCCATCGTCTGAATAGTTCTTTCGCTTTGTCCATCCGTTTGAGGATGATAAGCTGTGCTCAATGTTAACTTGGTTCCCATTGCCTTTTGGAAACTTGACCAAAAATGAGAAGTAAATCGACTATCTCTATCAGAAACAATTGATAAAGGAATTCCATGTAAAGAAACAATTTCATTTACATATAACTTAGCTAATTGTTCCATACTGAAAGTTTCCTTCATTGGTAGGAAATAAGCTGACTTGGTTAGTCTATCTACAATCACCCAGATTGTATCATTTCCTTTCTTTGTTTTGGGTAATTTAGTAACAAAATCCATTGTTATCAATTCCCATTTCCACACTGGCATTTCTAATTGTTGTAGCAATCCTGAGGGTTTCTGGTGTTCAGCTTTAACTTGTGAACAGGTTAAACATTTAGAAACATAGGCTGCTATGTCCTTTTTCATTCCTATCCACCAGAAATTCTTTCTTAAATCCTAGTACATTTTATCACTACCTGGATGCATCGTATACTTAGATTTATGGGCTTCTTCTAAAATACGATAACGTAGGTTTCCTAATTTAGGTATCCACATTCTCTTTTCATGGAATCTCCAAATTCCGTCTGTTCCTTGTTCTAACTCTTTTAGCATTCCTTTTAATTTTTCAGTATCATTCTTGATTACTGATTCTTGTGTTTCTCTTATCTAATCATTTAAATCTACTTGTAGATTTAATTTAAGAGAACGTACCATTTTTGGCTTTTCATGATACTTTCGACTTAAAGCATCTGCTACTACATTTGCTTTTCCTTCATGATACTGGATATCACAATCATAATCACTAAGCATTTCCATCCAGCGTCTTTGTCTCATATTCAACTCCTTTTGTTTGAAAATATACCTTAAACTCTTATGATCAGTGAATATGGTAAACTTACTACCATAAAGGTAATGTCTCCAAATTTTAAGAGCAAAAATTATAGCTCCTAATTCTAGATCATGGGTTGAATAATTCTCTTCATGATTCTTAAGTTGTCTAGATGCGTAAGCTATAACCTTTTGTCATTGCATCAATACACATCCATAACCTAATTTAGAAGCGTCACAATATACTACAAAGTCTTCAGCTCCTTCTGGTAACGCTAATATGGGTGTATGGGTTAATCTTTGCTTAAAAATTCTAAAAGCTTCTTCTTGTTTTAATCCCCATTCAAACTTAACAGATTTACAGGTTATCTTAGTTAAGGGAATGGCTATTCTAGAAAAATCTTGAATAAATCTTCTATAATAACCGGCCAATCCTAAGAAACTTCTAACCTCAGTTGGCGACTTAGGGGTTTTCCATTTGGTAATTGCCTCGATCTTGGTAGGATCCACATGAATTCCTTCATGATTGACTAAGTGTCCAAGAAATTGTACCTGTTCTAACCAAAATTCGCACTTAGAAAATTTAGCATAAAGCTTTTCCTTTCTTAATAAACTTAAAAGTGCGTGCAAATGCTTTGCATGATCCTCTTTATTCTTAGAGTAAATGAGAATATCATCTATAAAGACGATTATGAATTTATCCAAATATGGCTTACATATTCGGTTCATCATGTCCATAAATGCAGCTGGGGCATTGGTTAAACCAAATGGCATGACAGTAAATTCATAATGACCATACCTTGTTCTGAATGCGGTTTTAGGAATATCCTCTTCCTGTACCTTTAATTGATGATATCCTGACCTTAAATCGATTTTAGAGAAAAATCGAGCTCCTTGCAGTTGATCAAACAGATCATCGATTCTTGGTAATGGGTACCGGTTCTTAATCGTGACCTTGTTTAATTCACGGTAGTCAATGCACATACGCATTTATCCGTCCTTCTTTTTAACAAACAGTATCGGTGCTCCCCATGGCGACGAACTTGGCTGTATAAATCCTTTCTCTAATAATTCGTCTAATTGTTTCTTTAATTCTTGCATTTCTGCAGGTGCCAAACGATAAGGTGCTTTGGCAATCGGTGCCGTTCCTGGTATCAAATGGATCCTAAATTCAACTTCTCTATCTGGAGGTTGCCCTGGCAATTCTTCTGGAAATACATCTGAAAACTGAGATACTACTGGGATATCTTTTAAATCTTTTCCTTTAGTGTTAGTGATTATAGAAATCAAATACACTAATGATCATTTTCTTATATAACTTGCAGTTTTCATCACAGAGATGAATTTTGTGGATCTATTTGGTTTATCTCCTTTAATTGTGATCATTTTACCTTTTGGTGAATTTACTTGGATTGACTTTTGATCACATAAAATACTAGCTTTATTGGCTATTAACCAATCCATTCCTAAAACAATATCTAATCCTGCCAGTTTCATGGGATAAAGATTTGCAATAAATTTCTGATTTAAAATTTCTATTCTTGCTCCCTGCAAGATTTCAGAAATTCTAACGGTTTCTCCATTGGCTGTCTCTACTAAACATTCTTATGGTAGTTTAGTTAATGACTGATTTAGAAATTTGCAAAATGATGTATTAATAAAACTTTGGTTTGCACCAGAGTCAAATAATACTTTAGCAAAAATATCATTAACTAAAAACGTACCAGCTATGACATCTGGAATCATCTTGGCTTCATCTGCAGTCAGAACAAATGCTCTAGCATTTTCAGTATTCTTGTTGTTTGTGGCTAGAGCTAATTTTGGATAATTAAGCTTGATATGACCTTGTTCTCCGCAGTTGTAACATATCTTGTTATTAGCTTTCTTCCTGCAGTTTTCTTCCTTATGTCCTGATATTTTGCAAAAGTTACAGTATATAGAGCATCTTCCTGAATGCTTTCTTTTGCAATTCTTACAGTAAGGTGCAGAGGTAGAACCTATATTTTTTCCACAATTAAAATTTCCAGAACGAAATTCTTGTGTGAGCTTCTAGGTTAGGTTCTTCCTTTGATCCTCTTCTCAGGTACGGACTAATTCATCTGTCAAGGTATTTGCTAGTTCTACAGCTTCTTCTATGGTTTGAGGTCTAGCTGCCTTGACTACGTGTCTTATTTCCCCAATTAATCCCCAAATATAACGGGAGATTAACACTGGTTCAGGTGAAGCAAGAGTTGGCACTATTCTAGCATATTCGAAGAATATTTTAGTGTATCCCTTACTATCCACACCAGTCATTCTAAGATTTAAGAATTTGTTTGCTATCTGTTCCTTCTCATTGGGTGGGCAGAATTTCCTTTCTACCTTGTTCTTAAATTCTTTCCATTCCATATTGTAGGTTCTATCACTTCCTTTTGATTGGAGGATAGTGTTCCACCATTCTAGTGCTGAATTCTTAAACAGATTAGAAGCAAACAGTATCTTATCTTCTTCAGCACACTTGCTTATTCTTAAGACCGCCTCAGTCTTCTCTATCCAGCGTAGGGTTGCAATGGCCCCTTCATTGCCCGAGAATTCCATTGGTTTACAAGACCAAAATTCTTTATAAGAACAACCGTAAGACACGGTTCTCCTTCTTTTAGGAATGGGCATTTGAAGTACAGGTTCATTGTTTACGCTGTTTTCAGGTTCAATGGGTCGCTTACTGCTATGCTTACTTTTATTATTCGCTTCTTGAATCGTTTGAATAATAAATGGCATGGTATCTATAATTCCTTGTGCCACTATATGTTGAACAGCACTATTATCCATTTGGTTTCCATTGTTATTGATGCTTGGATTGTCATTAACCACGTTAATGTTACTTTGGTTATCATTATTCAGATTTCCTTCGTCGGCCATCTGAATTTTAAACATTTACTCCATATTAATATCACAAGATAATATTTAATATAGTTAATCACATGATATGCAATCTAGCCAAAAACGTCGATCATTGCGACTTTTACTCTATTTCCATATACTATTATGCATCTATTACATTCTAGTACTGAAATAGAAATTACAATACCAACAGAAATAGAATCACACTAATAGTAATATGCATCCATACACACATATTTTATTTTATTTTATTTTTATTATATATTATTATTACTATTACCATCTCTTCTATCACATTACGGATATGGATTTATCCAAAAATCCATATTGCGTTCATCGTATTTCCATACGAGACGCTCTCCCACCTGTCTCATTCTCTCACTGCTTTCTAAAATTTCCTCCCCAAAAGTCCTCAGTTCTTGGACGTTTTCTTCACTCATTGGGGGTGCAGGTTCTAGGACTGGGTTCGGAATCTGGGGTGCGGTTTCTTGATATGGGGGTGAAAGTGCCTGAAATCGGTAAGGATCTTCTAAGATCTCCCTAATATATTCATCTTGGTAATAGGAATCTAAAGGGTCCATACCTGGGTAGGCTCCTATGTTCTGTATAGGTGTGTCTTCATGAATTGGGTAACGTTGCACATAGTCCCTAACGTCATCCCACCAGGGATCGTAATTTGGGTCTAGGGGATTTGGTGCAGGTACCCTAGGGATTTCTTCTGGGTTGAAGTCATGCATCTCCACTTGGTTTTCAGGGTTTTCTATCTCCATTGGTTGGTCAGGGATTTGCAATTGTGGTTGGGGTGCTATTGTTTGCTCCAGATTAGGGTCAGCAGCAATTGTGGCTAGGATATGGAAATTGGCTAGGCTTCTATTCAGCATATCCTATGTATGGGCATCTGTCTCTCGCTTAATAGCTGCTAAGGCTCTCTGCTGTTGCAACTTTCGCATTCTTTTCCTACGTGCAAAGGCTTCCTTACTGAACCATCCTCATTTCTTATGAGGGAATGGCTCTTCTGACTGAGCTTTAAAAGCAAACATTCCTTCTTCCTGATCAGCAGAATACCCCGAAAGGGCAGGCTGTGATGAGGTACCTTCACTCCTAGGTGAATCAGACAACTGACGACTCATTTCTAAGGGTCTTTGATCACTCATACTGTAAACTAACAAATAGTCAAATATAACAAATAAATACAGTTATGCATATATTTCCATAATTTATTTCCTAACACAAAATTTAGAATTTTAAGTGTCAGCAGAACACTTCTTTGGCTCAGACCAGTGGCTAGGCTCTGATACCACCTCCTGTCGCAACCCCCGATCCCTGATCCCCGGGAACGGGCGGACGCGAACTCAGTGACGGTGGTATCAGTTTGTTTTAATTTGGCAGCGGAAATTACATCAGGACCGTAGTTAGGAAATGTTTATCAGAGTAAAACCACCATATTTAATATTAATAATCACATGGGCAAAACCCAAGTTTCTTATTACAATACATTTATAGGGATAAACCCTATTTTATTGAATTTAAAACATCGTCTTTTAGGTAACTTTTATAGCCACATTTTTCCCAAGTCTTCAGTGCTCTCCAGCTGGCTTTTTACTAATTGGCTGTCACATTGAGTTACCTGAAACGCGTTTTAAAAATATTTGTCAGTGGGAAATACTGGTGAGTGAATCCCAGTTTAATCAAGAAACATTTTATCAATTAAAACAGTATTGAGAGCGCTCACATTGTTTATTTCTACACAATTACTCATTCAGTACTGTCAATCCTGACTTGTGGGTCATATTACTCATTGGCTAACTCGTCGTCCAATGGTAACGTCCTGTCATCCCCGACTTACTACTCACAAGGTAGTAAATTTTGTATACAAAACCCCAACATACCGGCAGTAATTGAAGAACTGCAAAGACTCAATCACCGCTTAATCATAATGTAAAACATTTAAGGTTTTGTAAAACAGTTGATAAAAAGGTTTACAAAAAGAGGATAAACTCACATTGCTATCTTAGACTTCGCGTAAGGGTTTCCTGGATATAATCTATAATTTATACAAATGTACATTGGTTAGTATCATAACCCTTTAAAAATATTAATGATACTCTCCCCGAGACGGTATTCCAACAACTACGTCGGGCAAAACCACAACAGTTATTACGGAACCCTAAATCAATCGGGCAGCGTATCTATTACGAAACCGGGGTTATAACACTTACAATGGAGCAGAACCTCGCTAATTAGGGGTATAATACCCGAGTATTATAACTCTACTACAGAAATTATTATTAAGAATTGAGAAATGAACGAACTGAATTGAAACCCGAGGCCTTCTTTATATAGTGCTGAAATCTGGTCTCCACGCGGCCCGCGTAAGATATGGGTTGGGCTTACGCGGCCCGCGTCAACATCCGGTCAACGCGTAGCTTGTCCCGGTCATCAGGTAGGTCCGCCACGATGTCGACACGTGTCGGCCTCTGGTGTTTCCGTGTTGTTGATCTTACGCGGCCCGCGTAAATGTAAGCTTAAGCTTACGCGGCCCGCCTGAACTAAAGAAATCAACGATATCAGGTTTCAACCCTGATACCGCCCGCGTGAATGGTTGGGGTGGGTCTACGCGGCCCGCCTCAACTTAATTTTTATTGTTTTTAATTTATTTTAAATGTTATAACATATTTCGGGCTCGGTTTTCACATACGGGGTGTAATAAAAGACATATAAGGGTATAATAGGGTGTCGGAAATATTTTGAGAGTGTCGGTTTTACCGAGGGTTGTTACAATCTTATCATATAGGCATAAAATAATCAGTTTTAATCAGATGATGAAACCTTGAGTAAAGTTACTTACATAACTTAGTTTATCTGTCACTTACTTTAACCTCGAGTTCCTGAAAAATCATCTCTATCAGTAACACATGTAACACCTATTATTTGCAAGTAATTAGCTAATTATGTTTATTCAATATTGCATCCCTAAAACTTTGATTTCTTTGTCATTAGTTTTTATTTGACTTATTAAGTAAACTTTTAGGTTTTGTGGAGTTGAGGTATCAAGATTTATAAGCGAAGAATCGTCTGATGTGTCATTGATGGGGTGTTTCTGGGTGCAAACAGGGATAGTGTGTCTCATGGTGGAGTGGACATTATTCCCATTTGAAACTATGGTCACAGCAAAAAGGGATAGTGTGTCTCATGTTACAAAGGTTTGTTTTCTGTTTTTTTTTTTTTTTTTTTTTTTGTGGGCTTATTTTAGTTATCGATTTAAAACTATGGTCACAGTAATCTTTCTAAATATTTATTTTTTCAGAATATTGATGAAGGAAGAATTAAAATGAAGGCCCACTGTCCAATAGTAACTGATGTTGGAATGAAGGAGAATGCCTTGAAGATTCTAATGAGTTATAACCCTGTTTGGTTAACATGATGCTTTGGGTTATGTGGTATTTTAAATATAGCGATTTTGATAGTAATACCGGCGACACCAATAACGACCACTATCCTTCAAAGGGGACAAGCTCAAGCTCCGTACCTTACCAACGACAACCTCTGTTACCACCGACAAGCTCTATCAAGCACCACCGTAATGTCGTAATGTCGACAAGCTCAAGCTCCGACCAGTTTTGTTTTATTATTTAGAAAATGAATAGTGTAATTTTACGTAGAATACATTTTTGATATGAGATTTGAATGAGAAGTTATGTAATCTTCAAATTTATTAGTTCCGACAAGTTATTAGCGGATATAAGAATCCTTTGTTTGAGTTTTTGATATACAGTTTCTTAGTTCGACAAGTTATGTAATGTGGAAATGTCTTGTGTAATCTCCGGGAATCTTCCCTGCAAATTCTCCGGCAAGAGCATTAGCGGCAACGCGTGTATTAGCGTCGGCATTTTGATCAATAGCCGCAAATAATTAGCGGCGTCATCTTTAGCAAAGACGGGATACGAGACATTGACGCATATGTGATCTGATATTTGTTTTTTTGTGCAGATTAAGACTGATAAAGTGAGCGATCTTTCGCTACGAGGCTTCTGAGCGAGACGTAAGGGAGTTCTTTTCCTTTTCGGGAGATATTGTTTATATTGACACACCAAGGTTAGTGAACCAGATAAGTTTTATCTTCTGGGATTTTATAAATGTTACGTAGCGCGCCAATACCATTGAGTAGATATAAACTTATTTGAAGTAAATGCATAAATATAAGTACATGGTATGCATATGAAATATTACATGAAGTTTCAATTGACATATGCTGCTGTTATATCAAAGATTTTTTTACTTCTTTATCTATGAATCTCTATCCCGAGAGAGAGAGATGGGGTGTCGACTGTTTTGGCAAGCCCATCAGTCCACATTGCATTTGCGGGTGAGAGTTATAATAACTGGATAGTAGATAACATTGCATTTTTATATCTTTTCTGTTGAGTTCATAGGTCAACATTGCATTCAATGGATCACATTGCACACTAGATACAAGAAATTGCTAGATGTAGCGTAATAATCAAATATGTGGTTGAAAATTGAAACATTACTAACCAATTCTGAAGTGTTTATCAATCAATTTGACTTTTAAAGTCAAACATGAACCTTATTAGATGAGAATTTGTAGGTGGGAGTTCTTATTGAAGAGCCTTTTCAGATGCTTTCTCTAGACGAGCTCTGCATTCGAGTGTGTGAAAATGTACAAGAGGCGATGAAAAGTGAGAAGAAGATTCAAAAAACTTTACTTATGAAAAAAGAGGCTGCATCTAGGGATCCATCGTTAAACGGGCACCCAACATCTGGCAATGAACAAAAGAATCGATCTAACAGTAGCAGTCCGTCATCATGATAAGTGATCAAGTGTTTACAAGCTCATGTGCTATTCGTGGTTCTCTGAGACCCGTTATCACATTTTGGCTTCTTATCACACGAAAATAACGAAAATGTTGAATGTCCTAAAAGAATGTCCTGTTGTAGTCATGGGTTTGTATATGCTTAGTATTTTTGTTAGTAAACAATTTAGTTCTTCATGAAAAGAAATGTGCTTGTGTTTGATTACAAGTACACTGGATGGCAAAATCCTCTAAACTAATCGGTTGATCAAATATAATAATATTAATATGTAATATACTAAATAACAACAAAACTTATGATTATTGCACAACTAATGACGGCAAGAATAACTTAAACTCTATATTTTATGAGGTTGTAAATACTAATGCTCAAGTATACTTTCAATCACCTCTAAATTGTTTGACTCATTTCTTTTGTACCTTGCTTTTTAGTTTCTCTCACCCGTTACCAACATAAACGTATTTTGCTTTTTCGGCATGATTGGTATTAGTTTCGACACCGGTCTATGACGACTTCAATACGAACACCGGCCTATTAGTTTCGAATACCGATTTAACCAATTAAGAAACTTATGGTTTGTTCATAGCTTTTTAATAATCGATTATAGTGACACATTTTCAGTTATATGTATTTATTTAACCAAAATAACTGGACCAAACCAATATAACTTAACAAACAAATTGAATCTGATATGAGTTGGGACACCCGCTGCAACGCGCGGGCATTCCCACTAGTATTATTAAAAGTTAACTTCACGTACAAAGTGTCTTATCCAATAAAACGTATGAAATGCATGAAAAAGCTAAAAAAATGCGGTGGCATTTCGTAATTATTTACTCGTAAAGCAATCAACAAATGATCATGTAGAGTAATTTTGATCTTGTAGATAATTTTGTAAAATGTTCTTGTAGGGTAATTTTGTACGTAGAGTAATTTTGAATTTTATGTTGTTTGATAAACTTGCAGAGTAATTTTGATACACTTGTAGAGTAATTTTGATAATTACTATACAAGATCAAAATTACTCTACAAGATACACATGTAGAGTAATTTTGATAATTACCCTACAAGATCAAAATTACTCTACAAGAATATTTTACAAAATTACTCTACAAGATCAAAGTTACTCTACAGGATCATTTGTAGAGTGATTTTGATAATTACTAATAATTACGAAAATGTCACTGCGTTTTTTTAGCAAAATCTTCAGTTCATACGTTTTGTACGTTAAAGTTATTTGTATTTGATCTTTTGTCAATACAGGAGTATGGGATAACTAATGTTTTACTAATATTGTATTTTGGACATGTAAACAAGGAAGATAATATCTTCAAATGTAATTTGTTATCATTTGATTGGAGAACTTATATTATGTTATAAACTTTTGTTTAATTTTTAGATGTAATTTGTTATCGTTTGATTGTAGAACTTTTAGAGCATTCATAATGGATCCTCCATATTTATGTGAGTGTAACCTATATATTTGTGAGAGTGGTTGTAAATTGTTGTAAGTGAAGGAAAGAGAGAAATGAGAAAAAATTACTGTTCATCCCTCATCAGTAAATTTGGAGGACCTATTATTCACCTCTATAGTTTTTTTAATATTTTTTGAAAGTGGTTGTGAATGGAGAAGAAAGAAAAGGTATTGATAAATAAATTAAAAAAAGTATTGTTTAATTGAAAATGAGAGGGAAAAGATAGTGTTTATAGAGATGGAGTAAGAGATTTGATATGCTCTTATGTTGTAAACTTTTGTTTATTTTTTAGAATACGTATGTAAGCATTATAAAAAAATATTTATTTACAACTATTTATTTAAACACTTTTCGTTTATCCTTAGTTTCATTGTCTTGGGTGTGTGTCATATATATACATATATATATATATATGCATGATTATTTAAAATTTGACTAGTTCGGTTTGTCAAAACCTTGCATGATCGGATCATGCATCGCTCGAGCACATATCGTGCATCGTTCTTGCTCTTATTCAACATGTGATGGTTTGTTATTGTTGTTGCTTGTTTACTAGTCTAGACACGGCCAATCCATGACCTCAGCGGTCTATCAAACGTTATCTATTTATCCATCAACTTTTCTTTTCTTAATTTGTTTAATCTTTTGGACACATGTGCTTAATATCTAGGATATAAGCAATGTTTTCAAAACCCGACCGGACGTTGAACCGGTCTCCGTATCAGTTCATGGGATCAACCGATCGGATCGGTCGGACCGGACGTAAGAAACGAAAGATGTCGTAAATATTATAAAAATTAATAGGGTTAAATCTGATAGATATATTAAAATACGGTCCAACCCAGTTAAAACCGGTTCGACCATCTGGTTTCCCGGTCCAACCATCGGGTCACCGGTTCAACCTCCGATTTAATGTTATTCTTGTCTGATACCTTGACCCGGACCGCTCAAACCTCCGGTTCCCGGTTCGACCGACCGGTTCGGTCCGGGTCTGAAAACACAGGATATAAGTGTACAAGTATTTAGGCTTTACAAAAGTAATGATTTATTGATTTCAATATCGGAAGGAATTATGAACAGAACATGTTAAACAAGAGTTGGTAAAAGTTACAAGCGACTTTTTTAATTAACGTTTAACTCATCTATTGAATTAGTTAATATAAAATAATTTTAATTAATGTTTAACTCATCTATTGAATTAGTTAACAGAAAGTAAAAATGTTGCTTTTGTAACACCCTAGTTGCTATTTAATATTAGGTTTATCTATTAGGTTTATCTATTAAATTCCTAATATTCACCGGGTTTACTTTTACCAATAACGGTATTTTATCCATTCATTATTATTAACATGGTTTAATTACCAATCCCGATTTCGGGGTGTTACAGCTTTGGCAGAAACAAAACAAAAGCTGAAACAACATATTCAAAACGGACAAAACACAAGCAATGCATACAAATCCAAGGACGTAATAGAACTTTGAATTATATTACAAACTCTTTGATGAACTTTATAATGTCAAGTGATAATTTGATTTCCCTTACAAATCTCAATATATAGAGCTTTATTCCTAAGAATTCACACAATCAATCTTGTAGTACTTATCTTATACGCAAGTACATGTTATGTTCAACAAGCATACATAAGTTATAAAACTTTGAGTAAAGTGCAATTTCCTTCCATGGTTTAAGAACGGGATCAACTTGCGTCCCTGCTTTCAAAATCTCGTAGGCTGAGACCCCGTGGTTTACGTTTCCTGACACAATGCATCCTTCAGTCATCCGATCCTTACCTTTGACGTTGGAAAATTGGTGAAATGACATATTTACCACATTGTTAACCAATTTACCAAGAATTCACACAATCCCCTTGCATCAACGATCCACTATACTCCACCACATTACCCTCATCACTTTCCACCAAATCAACGCCAACATCATCAACTTTAGTTCCCCACAGGCAATTCATCAAACACATAACACTAACGGACACTTTCAACCTCTTGGATCACAACCCCACTACCTATTTTATCACCAACACACCCAAACCCAACCTCCTCACTCACTTTCACTAGACTTCAACATACACAATGTTTTCCCTCCTTTTCAGAATCATAAAAAAGCCATTCTGTCTCGATCTTTTCTTCAACCATAATGGATATGACCAAATTCATATCATCACTTCACAGCTCGATGCAACTGAAAACAACTTTGCGATTAACAGGGGAAATGTGAGGGAGAATGAGATTGCGAACACTAATTCTTGAAAAAGCTCCATACGATGAACCTTCATGGTGGATGAAAATGAAACCCTAATTGTAAAATTGGGGGATTTGTTGGAAGATTGAGTGTGAATGATGGTGATTGCTAACTGATAGGTGTGTGTTTGTGGGATATACGTACAATTTCTAACCCATTGGTGTGTTTTTGTGTAATTTGATGGTGTGTATAGAAAGTAGGAACGAAGACGAAGTTACGGAATAGAGCGGTGATCGAATTGGGTGGTGTACAAGCTAGGTTTTAGGCGTTGTGTCACACCCCGATATTTCCACATATTACCGGTGGGCCCGGCGGGGAGTATCGTGACGTAGTTGATATCATCATAGTCAATATACACAATATAATAGCACAGCGGAAGGCTTGGTGAATAAACTATTACAAACCATAATGTCTGAGTGTCCGAGTGAAAGAATATACAGACTGGAATGTAATAAGATCCACATGCGGATCATAAATAAATACAGAGAAACAAAACAACAGACTTCAGGTATCTATGGATTTGCATGATCCTCTTATGACACCTAAAAGCTCCAGCCTATTACGAGAGGTACCTGTCAATCAGCCTTTAAGAAAATACGTCAGTTTACACTGGTAAATACAATTAACTGACTCTGTTGAAAACATTTATGAAAAATTATTTAGGTGCACATGGCACCAATCATTTATAACTTGGGACAATTATTTAAATATAATCTTGTATACAGATTTACATGTTTGTCTTACAATTGGGGCCGGTTGGAAGCCGGTCGTGATTAACCGACTCACCACTTATAGAACCCACAAAGGAGTTATCCCTAACATGTGGGTTTATATTTTAGCATTTGCATCTGTCAGGTGTATGCCTACACCCCGTGCATAGGTCGTGGCCATTTTCAAATGAAATGAGCCGAGGATATCCAGGACACGGTCGTATTAACCCCCAATGCTTATGTTATCAAACAAGACAGATTAAAACGGGTTATGTAAATTTATTAATCACAATTCAATTAAATGATTTCATACCCGACCAAGTGGTATTATTATAATACCATATCCCAAGCCCGTATAAGGGAAAATAAGTTAAAAGTATTTACCTGAGCTCAAAGGTGAAAGTAACTCAGCCATAAATCCTAAAGCTGTATGATGATATCTTCTACTGGATGCTACTTAATCAGTATAGAAGGTTTAATAACCTATTAGGGAACTAACGGGCCTTTAGTTAAGTCAATTACTTGGACCGGCTAGCTAGAAAGAAACTTTACGGTTCTAAACGCTAGATTAAGCGGAGACCGGAATAGAATGTGGTTTAGACCCGACAAGCTTGGATACTTGTATAATATGTGTAAACTAATCACATTCTGGAATTTGAGGATTAAATGATAAGGTTAAACCCGTTTCGGCTATTATACGCAAACTAGTCACGTAAGCCAATCTGAACGCGTAAACGTGTAACGGGTGTCCAAATGAATCATATATAGATTTTAATTGTTATTATGCTTAAAATATGTTAATACATCAGTAGGATGTTAACATATATGCCCTAAAAAAGTAATTTAAACCAATTTAAGTCCCAAAAGGGCATTTTGGTAATTTTTAACACTTATAAAAGAGATTTTATAATAAACTGAAGTTCTGGTCTTTTGAAATCAGTAAAAATATTTAATTTAATAAGTTATAACAGTAGGGTATAGCCTATATGTGAAGTTTATCCTTTATAACCAATTTATGCACCGGATGGGCATTTTGGTAATTTCACATAAGCTTTAAAGGTCAATTTTGGAAATCTGAGTTTAAAAATTTTGCTTACTGTTAAAGTATAGAAATTTATTAAAAACATCAGTATGTATCAAGTCTTATATGTTAAAAATAGTTTTAACCCATACTATGCGCTTAAAACGCGTAAAAGTCGGTTTTAAGCAATTTTCGGGTCATAATATGAAATCTGAGTTTTTGATCAGTTTATAAAGTTCAAAATATTTTATTTATCATGTAGAATCAGTAGCAAAAAGTTTGGTATCAAAATATTATGTAAAACTCAATTTATTCAAGAAAAGGGTATAACCGGCAATTACCGAATTAAAGCTAAAAACCTATGATATGATCAGTTGAAAAATAATTAAAAATCTTCAAAAATCCCAAAATATTATATTACATCAGTGGGTAACAATTTTGGTGTCAAAATTTGGGTTTAGATAGGCTTTATGCTAATTACGCCGTTTAATTAATAAAAAGCTTTCTAATTACGCTATTGAGTATAACTCCTAATCTAGACCTCAAACTGATGTCAAATTTTTTTAGATAAGTTTATAAATCAGTAACAAAGGTTTTTGTCCCCTCACATTTCTAAAAATCTCATTTGTGTGACAAAAGGGCGTTTATGGCATTTATAAGCATATTAACGATCAAGAGCATATAATTCAAACCACTAAGAACCGTGTACTATAACTCCAGAGGGTTATACTACTGAGTAATGTGGTCCTAATGGAAGCTTAAAACATGGGAGAATTAAGCTTGAATGGGTCAGAACTGAAAGTCAAAGCAAAAGTCAAGCTTTTGCGACTTTCGGTTATAAACTGACCTTAGACTGTAAATTGTCGGGTTAGGACTGATAAAACATGTTTTAATATTAATTACCAAGTCATTAGAATGTTAAAATATAATTTAGAACTTCTGTTTTATTAATTTTAAGCATTTTCAAACATTCTGTACAGATTGACTTTTTGTCAAACTAGTTTGACCCGACAATTGACTAGTCAAACGGAATAATTAGGAGGTGCCCTTTTAGGGTTAATCACCTACACTAATATGGTTCCATAACCACTTTCGTTTTGATCAGTTGTTAGACCATATGTGATTAAACTGAAAGTCAAAGCAAAAATACAAGTTTGACTTTTCGGTAATTAAGCTAACTTAAACGACTAAACAGGTAATAAGACTCTTACTAATGGTCCTTGCTATCTTTTCTACACTTCCAAATCTTCTCCTAATCCTTGCAAGCTCCAGAAGTGAGTTCCTTTGAAGTTGTTGCAACTTGTGTGCATAAGAACACTACACTTATGCTCCTTATATACAAAATCCCAAGTGTTTGGATCAATTGCAGCTGTAATGGGAGGCCCTAGGATCACCCCAGGTGTCCTAGTGGTTTATTATGACTGACTTACAGCCCATAGAATCGATAACATTGAGGTTAAGTCGGTTAAACTGGAGAAACCTGCACCTGTCCTGTTTATTCTGCGTTGGGCACTTTTAGGCGGCCCGCGTAAGATCAAGAAGGATCTTACGCGGCCCGCGTAGACCCGGAAACCAGCCAAAACAACTTTAAAACTTGGCAGCTTTAGTCCCTGGTCCGTTTAATCCCCATTTAACCTCATTTTTGACATGTAAGGCCCTTGTAGTTAGTTTTTTGAGGTTCAAGGATGTATAAACAAACTTCGTTAGGCTCGGGTTCGTTAATTATCACTATAAATGAAAGTTTCGTCAAGTTGACACTTATAGCCCAAAGTCTTGAAAACATGCTTGACGATCTCGAAATCACGTGAAATTTTTACCACTCATTCTTGAGAGTATATTTGAATATTTCGAAGCCTCGGATTCGTTAAAAGGTCACTCAGAGGTCAAAATTAACATGTTGACACGTTTAACCCTCGTAGTTTTATAATCTTCCGATTATTTTCACAAATGGCTTCTTATATCCAATCAATCTCTCGTTTAAGAATATATTCATCATGTATGGTCATTCAGAGGCTCAAGTTCGGCATGTTGACACTTTTAGTCCCTCCGGACACATAATTTCACTGTTTGTCAACTTTAGTCCTTCAAACTAAATCTTTCACATATTTTGGGTTTAGGACACGTGTCTATACATAATTGGACACGTTTTTACGTGGTGTTACATCCTCACCCCCTTAAAAGAAATCTCGACCCCGAGATTTACTGGAATAAGTGAGGGTATTTCTGTCGCATAGTGGACTCAACTTCCCACGTATATTCGGGACCTCTACGGGCATCCCATTTAACCTTTACTATAGGCACATGCTTCCTTCGGAGCTTTTTAACCTGACGATCCTCGATCGATATAGGTTTTTCAACAAATCTTAGGCTTTCATCAATCTGTACGTCTTTATGAGACATGGCTAGTGATTCATCAGCTAGACACTTCTTGAGATTACAGATGTGGAACACATTATGGATTCCACTCAGCTCCTCAGGCAAGTTTAGCTTATAAGCTACACTGACGACACATTCAATAATCTCGAATGGTCCTATATATCTAGGGCTTAGCTTGCCCTTCTTACCAAAACGCATCACACCTTTCCATGGTGATACTTTCAGTAAGACTTTGTCACCAACCTCAAACTTTAGAGGTTTTCGCCTCTTGTCAGCATAACTTTTCTGCCTATCCCTGGCAGCTTTCAGGCGATCACGAATCTGGATAATCTTGTCCGTCGTTTCAAGGACTATATCAGGTCCTGATAGCTGAGCTTCTCCTACTTCCGCCCAACAGACAGGTGTTCTACATTTCCTACCATATAATGCTTCAAAAGGTGCAGCCTGAATGCTTGTATGGTAGCTGTTATTATAGGAGAACTCGATCAAGGGAAGGTGGTCATCCCAACTACCACCTAAATCAATAACACATGCACGAAGCATGTCTTCCAATGTTTGAATTGTACGTTCACTCTGCCTATCTGTCTGAGGATGGTAAGCAGTACTAAAGTTCAAACGAGTGCCCAAAGATTGTTGGAAACTTTTCCAAAAGTGAGAGGTGTATCTAGTATCCCTATTAGAGATAATAGACATCGGCACTCCGTGAAGGGATACAATCTTATCCACGTATAGCTGAGCTAGCTTGTCAGAGCTATGAGTCTCTTTAATGGGTAAGAAGTGCGCTGACTTAGTCAATCTGTCAACTATGACCCATATGGTATCATTTTCGTGCTTTGTCTTCGGTAACTTGGTTATAAAGTCCATAGTTACCATCTCCCACTTCCATGTGGGAAGTTCTGGCTGTTGTAGCAGACCTGATGGTTTTTGATGCTCTGCTTTAATCTGAGCACAGGTCAAGCACTTAGCTACATGGGTGGCAATAGATTTCTTCAACCCTATCCACCAATAATTAGCTTTCAAATCTTGATACATCTTGTCACCTCCAGGGTGAACTGAATATTTGGAGTTGTGAGCTTCCTGGAGGATTACATCTCGAAGTCCTCCATGAATGGGAACCCATATTCTTCCATTGAGTCTGAGAATTCCATCCTTGCCAGGTGTTAACTGTTCCGCGGTTATACCTAACTTTTCGTTTGGAAGGTTAGCTTCCGAAACAACATCTTTCTGTGCCACTAACAGCCTTTCATTCAGGCTATTCTTTAATTCAATGCTCTTAGCATTAATCCTGATAGGTTTGACTCTTTCCTTTCCGCTTAGAGCATCTGCGACCACATTCGCTTTACCAGGATGGTAGCGAATTTCACAATCATAGTCATTTAAGGTTTCCATCCAACGGCGCTGTCTCATATTAAGCTTTTTTTTATTGAACAAGTGTTGGAGACTCTTGTGATCCGAATAGATCACGCATTTAGTTCCATACAAATAATATCTCCACAACTTCAGTGCGAATACAACGGCACCCAATTCTAAATCGTGGGTGGTGTAATTCTTCTCATGCACTTTTAGTTGTCGTGATGCATAGGCAATTACCTTGCCTTTCTGCATAAGCACACAACCCATACCGGTGTGTGAAGCATCACAGTATACGACAAACTCTTCAATTCCATCAGGTAATGTTAGCACTGGAGCATTACTTAACTTTTGCTTAAGAATCTCAAAGGATTCTTGTTGTTTCGGACCCCAATCAAATTTTACATTCTTACGGGTCAAAGAAGTCAATGGTACGGCTATCCTTGAAAAGTTCTCAATGAATCTTCTATAGTAACCTACCAAACCCAGAAAGCTACGAATTTCGGTTGGAGTCTTGGGTGCTTCCCAATTCATTACGGCTTCTACCTTAGCGGGATCTACTTGGGTACCTCGCTCAGTGACAACATGTCTAAGGAATTGGACTTCACAAAGCCAGAATTCACATTTGGAAAATTTAGCATATAACTTCTCTTGTTGAAGTAATCCTAAGATGCATCGAAGGTGCTTCTCATGATCATTTTGATTACGAGAGTAGATAAGTATGTCATCTATGAAGACGATGACAAAGTTATCTAAGTATGGTTTGCAGACTCTATTCATGAGGTCCATGAATGCTGCTGGTGCAATAGTGAGCCCAAAAGGCAACACTAAAAACTCGAAATGTCCATATCTCGTTCTGAATGTCGTCTTAGGCACATCATCAGTCCTAACTTTGAGTTGATGATACCCAGATCTCAAATCAATCTTTGAGAAGAAGCTCGCTCCTTGAAGCTGATCAAATAAGTCGTCGATCCTGGGTAAAGGATAACGATTCTTGATCGTCACCTTATTTAACTCTCGATAATCAATGCATAAACGCATTGATCCATCCTTCTTTTTCACAAATAATATTGGAGTTCCCCAAGGTGAAGAGCTAGGTTGTATAAAACCCTTTTCCAGTAAATCATCTAATTGAGTCCTGAGCTCTTTCATTTCAGTAGGGGCTAGACGGTAAGGAGCTCGTGCAATAGGTGCAGCTCCTGGTAGAATGTCTATCCTGAACTCTACTTGCCTCTCAGGAGGTAATCTAGGTAACTCGTCAGGAAAGACATCAGGGTACTCGGAGATGACTGGAATGTTCTCAATCTTAGGCTTTGGATCATTTACAGTCACTTGTGCCATGTAGATGACACATCCGCTTTTTAAGCACTGCGATACCTTAAGGATAGACACATTGTTGGGCAACCCGTATTGTGTATCTCCTTGAATGGTGATGGATTCGCCAGAAGGGGTTTTGATAATAACTAGCATTTTATCACATGCAATTTGGGCTTGGTTATGCGACAACCAATCCATGCCCAAAACTATATCAAACCCAGCCAATTTCATTGGCAAGGGGGATAGCGGGATAGAATGATTCTTGATGGATATAAAGCATCCATCAAGCAGAGTTGAAGCTATTTCTAAGGTACCATCGGCAAGTTCTACCTCATATTTTATGTCTAGAGTCTTAATAGGCAAATTCAGTGACTTACAAAACTTATGGTCTACAAAAGACTTATCAGCACCTGAATCAAATAAGACTCTAGCATAATTATTATTAATGAGGAAGGTACCTGTTATGACGTTCTCGTCATTCACCGCTTCCCTAGCATTCATTTGGAAAACCCTTGCATTGGTTTTCTTTGCCTCCTCGGGCTTCTTAGCATTCTTGGGGCAATTGGTCTTGATGTGCCCCTTTTCATTGCAACCATAACAGGTTGCATCCTTAATGTTCCGGCACTTTACAGATTTGTGCCCTTTCTTTTTGCTGATCCCACATGGTTTGGCTTGTGGGTCCTGATTGCACTTTCCAAAGTGCCTTTTATTGCAGGTTTTGCATCTGGGCTTATCACTTGACTGCCCCTTCTTGAAATTAAAGTTCCCTTTGCTCTTCTTGTTCGACTGAGGGGACTTGTCTTCCTCTCTCTTCCTCTTCCCATCATCGGTAGCTTTCTTTGCCCTACTTCTCACAATATCAAGAGTGAGAGACAGAGATAGATCCACAGCAGATCTATAAGTAGTAGGCTTGGAAGCCTTGACGTTTCCTTTCACTTCGGGAGCTAAACCACCGATGAAACGCGCAATGCGTTTGGGTTCAGGAGTGACTAAATATGGTACCAGCCTTGACATTGAATTAAAGCTGGTCACATAGGATCTACAGTCTAAATCCTTCATTACTAAAGTGAGGAAGTCAGGTTCAATCATCTCAACTTCGTGTTGAGGGCAATAAGTATCTTTCACAAGATCCACAAACTTGTTCCACGAAAGGTTATACAAATGAACCTTTCCAGTGGACTGTACTAACGCCTTCTACCAAGTGAGGGCATCGCCCTTAAAGGATTGAGACACAAACATGACTATGTCTTCCTTAGCACATCCACTGATGTCAATCACAGTCTCCATTTCGTCTAACCATTTCATGCAGTCAATTGCTCCCTTTTCTCATGTAAAATCCCTCGGTTTACAGGAGACGAAGTACTTATAAGTACAACTCTTTTTGTACTTAGGAGCCTGGTTTAACACCACTCTTTGAGGCTCAGATCTCTGATTGGATGAATGCTGAGATTCATCCCTTCTTGATGCATGTGACTGTGATAAGGGTTTTGAGTGAGTTTTAGACCGAACATTACTCGGTTCCTTGAATATCTTATCTACCGCTTGAGCAACCGCGGTATCAATCATCGCTTGCAGTTCAACGTTTGTAAGATTTATCTTAGTCTCATTATTGTTTCCTTCCCGTGGATGACTGTTTACTTCATCAGATCCAGCCATGATTTGGGTACTATATTAAACAATAATGTTATATTTAAATTATATAATGAATCATCGCATTGATGATTAGATGGTCATGGTATTAAACCATATGGACCATTTTAAGAATCTAATAATAATCAAGGAGATATAATTCTTTATATTTTATTAGACAGGGGAATATAAATCACACTGTCAATGTCATGGAAGACATATTCATATAGCACAAGGCTCGTCTCGAGGGACATTTAAATGGCACAAAAACCTTGTCACAAGGACGATTATGATCATTGATCTCTTGGATCAGTGATTTCTTTAAGGGTCGAACAAAGTTCATCGCCTTTTTTTACAAGAAGTCTATTAGAATAAAACTTTCATTGTCATTATTACACCTCTGCTTATAAGTATACATCTCAAATGGATGTTTTGGTGTATACATCTCATTGACGTTTATTAGCCGTGATTCACATTGATCATATAGGCCATATATAAGTGACTTGGAAGGACCCAAGTACATTTGGAAGCTTGTGTGGTTTCTCGTACCGCACAGCCAGGAATGTTAACATATTTTCAGATGTTAACAGGGACTTATTGTCTTAAAAAGGTTGTACCATCATAACCATTTAATATTTTGGCTAGGTTATACCTCTAAGAAATTTGTTGGCAGATCAAATAAAATTTGAAATGATATAGCACGATGTAATAAAATACATATTTAAAATCGAAAATAACTTCATTAAACCACGAAACTAGTACACGCACTGCCCACGCAGGGGCTACGGAAATAGAAAGTAAGTCCACGCAGGGACTTGGTACACGAAAATAAAATAATGTCCTCGCAGGGACTTATTGAAAGACAATACAAAATGAAACAACAACTTCCTACTTCTTCTTGCCTTTGATTAGGTTTGCGAGACCTTTGAGAAAGCCATTATGTGTTTTCTTAGTTTCACTGGTCTCACGTTCAACCCGGTCTAACCTCTGTAAAATCTCCTGAGTTTGTTCCTGTTGATGAGGAGGAGGTTGTTGGTAGGGTGGGTATTGGTATCCCTGTACCGGATATCCAGTTGGGTAAACTGGAGGGTAAGAAGAAGGATATAGTGCATTGTACTGAGCAGCTGTAAGGTATGGATCATGGTTTCCATAATCTGATGGGTATCCAGATGGATTATACCCAGATGAACCTGGGTATGTCGGGATCAGGTTGTCAAAACCCAAAGGCGGCTGCGGTGGTGCATGTGAAACTGGCGGAGGGTTGACTTCCGGCACCGTGTGTGAGGGTCCACCCATTTGGGGGTCCTCTAGAATAGGAGGGTAAGAACTTGAACCATGAGGGGATGCGAACCGTGGTCCCCCACGTACAGACATTCGAGCATTTCTCCTTCGCCTTGGCGGCTCGGGAGGCTGTTGAGGTGGTTCCTCAACTGGTAAGGGTGGTGGGGTAACAGCTTGAAGCTGTGGTTCAACCAAGGGAGGTTGGGCTGGAGAGTTATGGTATGAGAGTTATGGTATGAAGGGGTAAAGAACCAATCATACTGAGCCATTTTCTCAGCATACGAATCAGGCCCTCGGTACGGCGATCCTTGATAGGGAGAACCGCTCGATAAGCTAATAGGGTGGCCCGGTGTTCCAGTTTGCATTTCAGGGTCCAGGTCGTCGTCCATTTCCATCTCCTGAGAGAAATGATCATCAGGTCCAAGAGGATTGAAACCCAAAAAGTCGTTGACGTATGCATTGGGATTAAACTGAGTTGGAGAATAGGTAGAATCCGAGTGATGAAAAGGATGGGAGTTAAAGGAGTGGTGTGATTGGTTCGAGTGATGTGATCCCTGCGAATGATGGGAATGTTGGGGTTCAATAGGAATGGGTAACCCAAAGTATGGAGGGTCGGATGGTGAGGATCCAAGTGAGACAGAATGCCTAGCTGGTTCGAAGCTATGACTCCAATGGTCCCGTGAGTCGGAGCCAGAAAGTGAATCGGAAGGGGTACGTCGGTGGGAGGGTCCCGCGTGACCTGATGGCCCTCCTCGCATTGGTCCTTTTCCTTTGCCTCTCACTCGTGGTGGCATTTTCCAAATGGTAACCTGCCAAAACAAGTAGATATAATATAAACAATAAAAGGAAGGTTAAGAATAAATCCTAGGTCATTAGCCTAGACTCGGAAGTCTAAGGAATGTGCTTATTGTGTCATTGAGATTAAACACAAAAGGTTAGTGTTTAATTCACTCAATGTTGGCTCTGATACCAGCCTGTCACACCCCGATATTTCCACATATTACCGGTGGGCCCGGCGGGGAGTATCGTGACGTAGTTGATATCATCATAGTCAATATACACAATATAATAGCACAGCGGAAGGCTTGGTGAATAAACTATTACAAACCATAATGTCTGAGTGTCCGAGTGAAAGAATATACAGACTGGAATGTAATAAGATCCACAGGCGGATCATAAATAAATATAGAGAAACAAAACAACAGACTTCAGGTATCTATGGATTTGCAAGATCCTCTTATGACACCTAATAGCTCCAGCCTATTACGAGAGGTACCTGTCAATCAGCCTTTAAGAAAATACGTCAGTTTACACTGGTAAATACAATTAACTGACACTTTTGAAAACATTTATGAAAATTTATTTAGGTGCACATGGCACCAATCATTTATAACTTGGGACAATTATTTAAATATAATCTTGTATACAGATTTACATGTTTTTCTTACAATTGGGGTCGGTTGGAAGCCGGTCGTGATTAACCGACTCACCACTTATAGAACCCACAAAGGAGTTATCCCCAACATGTGGGTTTATATTTTAGCATTTGCATCTATCAGGTGTATACCTACACCCCGTGCATAGGTCGTGGCCATTTTCAAATGAAATGAGCCGAGGATATCCAGGACACGGTCGTATTAACCCCCAATGCTTATGTTATCAAACAAGACAGATTAAAACGGGTTATGTAAATTTATTAATCACAATCCGATTAAATGATTTCATACCCGACCAAGTGGTATTATTATAATACCATATCCCAAGCCGTATAAGGGAAAATAAGTTAAAAGTATTTACCTGAGCTCAAAGGTGAAAGTAACTCAGCCGTAAATCCTAAAGCTGTATGATGATACCTTCTACTAGATGCTACTTAATCTGTATAGAAGGTTTAATAACCTATTAGGGTGCTAACGGGCCTTTAGTTAAGTCAATGACTCAGACCGGCTAGCTAGAAAGAAACTTTACGGTTCTAAACGCTAGATTAAGCGGAGACCGGAATAGAATGTGGTTTAGACCCGACAAGCTTGGATACTTGTATAATATGGGTAAACTAATCACATTCTGGAATTTGAGGATTAAATGATAAGGTTAAACCCGTTTCGGCTATTATACGCAAACTAGTCACGTAAGCCGATCCGATCGCGTGACCAAATGAATCATATACAGATCTTAATTGTTATTATGCTTAAAATATGTTAATACATCAGTAGGACGTTAACATATATGCCCAAAAAAAGTAATTTAAACCAATTTAAGTCCCAAAAGGGCATTTTTGTAATTTTTAACACTTATAAAAGAGATTTTATAATAAACTGAAGTTCTGGTCTTTTGAAATCAGTAAAAATATTTAATTTAATAAGTTATAACAGTAGGGTATAGCCTATATGTGAAGTTTATCCTTTATAACCAATTTATGCACCGGAGGGGCATTTTGGTAATTTCACATAAGCTTTAAAGGTCAATTTTGGAAATCTGAGTTTAAAACTTTTGCTTACTGTTAAAGTATAGAAATTTATTAAAAACATCAGTAGGTATCAAGTCTTATATGTTAAAAATAGTTTTAACCCATACTATGCGCTTAAAACGCGTAAAAGTCGGTTTTAAGCGATTTTCGGGTCATAATATGAAATCTAAGTTTTTGATCAGTTTATAAAGTTCAAACTATTTTATTTATCATGTAGAATCAGTAGCAAAAAGTTTGGTATCAAAATATTATGTAAAACTCATTTTATTCAAGAAAAGGGTATAACCGGCAATTACCGAATTAAAGCTAGAACCCTATGATATGATCAGTTTAAAAATAATTAAAATTCTTCAAAAATCCCAACATATTATATTACATCAGTGGGTAACAATTTTGGTGTCAAAATTTGGGTTTAGATAGGCTTTATGCTAATTACGTCGTTTAATTAATAAAAAGCTTTCTAATTACGCTATTGAGTATAACTCCTAATCTAGACCTCAAACTGATGTCGAATTTTTTTAGACAAGTTTATAAATCAGTAACAAAGGTTTTTGTCCTCTCACATTTCTAAAAATCTCATTTGTGTGACAAAAGGGCGTTTATGGCATTTATAAGCATATTAACGATCAAGAGCATATAATTCAAACCACTAAGAACCGTGTACTATAACTCCAGAGGGTTATACTACTGAGTAATGTGGTCCTAATGGAAGCTTAAAACATGGGAGAATTAAGCTTGAATGGGTCAGAACTGAAAGTCAAAGCAAAAGTCAAGCTTTTGCGACTTTCTGTTATAAACTGACCTTAGACTGTAAATTGTCGGGTTAGGACTGATAAAACATGTTTTAATATTAATTACCAAGTCATTAGAATGTTAAAATATAATTTAGAACTTATGTTTTATTAATTTTAATCATTTTCAAACATTCTGTCCAGTTTGACTTTTTGTCAAACTAGTTTGACCCGACAATTGACTAGTCAAACGGAATAATTAGGAGGTGCCCTTTTAGGGGTTAATCACCTACACTAATATGGTTCCATAACCACTTTCGTTTTGATCAGTGGTTAGACCATATGTGATTAAACTGAAAGTCAAAGCTAAAATACAACAAGTTTGACTTTTCGGTAATTAAGCTAATTTAAACGACTAAACACGTAATAAGACTCTTACTAATGGTCCTTGTTATCTTTTCTACACTTCCAAATCTTCTCCTAATCCTTGCAAGCTTCAGAAGTGAGTTCCTTTGAAGTTGTTGCAACTTGTGTGCATAAGAACACTACACTTATGCTCCTTATATACAAAATCCCAAGTGTTTGGATCAATTGAAGGTGTAATGGGAGGCCCTAGGATCACCCCAGGTGTCCTAGTGGTTTATTATGACCGACTTACAGCCCATAGAATCGATAACATTGAGGTTAAGTCGGTTAAACTGGAGAAACCTGCACCTGTCCTGTTTATTCTGTGTTGGGCACTTTTAAGCGGCCCGCGTAAGATCAAGAAGGATCTTACGCGGCCCACGTAGACCCGGAAACCAGCCAAAACAACTTTAAAACTTGGCAGCTTTAGTCCCTGGTCCGTTTAATCCCCATTTAACCTCATTTTTGACATGTAAGGCCCTTGTAGTTAGTTTGTTGAGGTTCAAGGATGTATAAACAAACTTCCTTAGGCTCGGGTTCGTTAATTATCACTATAAATGAAAGTTTCGTCAAGTTGACACTTATAGCCCAAAGTCTTGAAAACATGCTTGACGATCTCGAAATCACGTGAAATTTATACCACTCATTCTTGAGAGTATATTTGAATATTTTGAAGCCTCGGATTCGTTAAAAGGTCACTCAGAGGTCAAAATTAACATGTTGACACATTTAACCCTCGTAGTTTTATAATCTTCCGATTATTTTCACAAATGGCTTCTTATATCCAATCAATCTCTCGTTTAAGAATATTTTCATCATGTATCGTCATTCAGAGGCTCAAGTTCGGCATGTTGACACTTTTAGTCCCTCCGGACACATAATTTCACTGTTTGTCAACTTTAGTCCTTCAAACTAAATATTTCGCATGTTTTGGGTTTAGGACACGTGTCTATACATAATTGGACACGTTTTTACGTGGTGTTACAAGTTGGTTAGAAATGGTGGTTTGTGGAGTCGGTGGTGGTGACATAAGGGAGGGGTAAAGGTGGTCGTTTGCTGTGGTGGTGGTGGTGGTGGTGCAGTGTGGTTTTAATAACAAGGGGTTTAATGTGTCAAGGTTGCAAGATTGCCGAAATACCTTTTTCATTTGGCAGTCAAACAAATGACAAATTGATGGAAGGACACATGGTGTTAAGAAACGTAAACCACAAGGTCTCAGCATGCGAGATTATGAAAGTAGAAACGCAAGTTGATCCCGCCCTCAAACCACAAGAACGTAGATTGCACTTTACTCTAAAACTTTACATAATTAAGGAATATAAAAAAATTCTATAAACTTATATAAAAATTGTGCACCCAACATGTGCTAATGAAAACCATCATTACAAATCAAAATTTCAAATTAATAGTGGTAATGTGACATCCTACCCCTCATATCAAACAACATTGTTCATTTTGCCTACTATAAGCTTAAGACTTTTGATTTTAATTTCCAGGGTGGAGACTTCTCAAAAGGGTCATCAAACCTATGAACCACAACCAATGTGTCCAAAGCGTATCGGTGATATTTGATGTCAAACGTGCCTTATCAATCTAATATCTCTAAAGTCCACTACATATATAAGATTTTCCTACAATGTTACAGGGTACTTATTAGCATCCACGACAAAAGTTTAGTCAAAGAGAACGCATTAATGAAGAGGGGGAATTAGACAGTATAATGGGAATTAATGATGATGACATGAACCGAATACGAATACATCACCCTCCATTATTGATGTTCAACGTCTTGACAACAACATTGAGTTATCGGTTATCTAAAAGAGGTTAAATGTTCCTGACCTAAAACAAGCGAAAGAAGATTTGGACACGGAAATTAAAACCTTTGTGAATGTCTTTTCGAATTACGATAGGGTCACTAGGTTATATATAGATTTGAAGACAAATTGATTTGTAAAATAGTATATTTGGTGAAGATTGTTTTTTTAACGGCAAATTTGGATCACTGACGGACCACTGGAGTATCATCGTGCCACCAGCGAAACCACCCGATCAGATCCATCTCTACTAGGCATAATGTCTATACACCAATTCAGGAGGAAACCCAATAAATATGGGAAAAACCCCTTGTAGAAATGGAACCCAGAACAACCTATTGGTGAACATTGTTGTCATTCCTATAAGGAAAAGGTTGATTTGGATACAAGTAAAATTTTAAAAGCATGCATGACTCTAGTGAAAATTGATATATGGAAATGGCTCAAATGGATATAGATATATCCAAATAGGAGACAAGCGGGAATTTTAAAAAGAAACCATGAAGGGAAACTTTTGATAGCGGAATTCCAACAAGTATGCTTAATGAGGAATCAATTTCTTGCAAAAATAAAATAATAAATAAATAACGGGATGAAAAACTGACCGCACACCTATAAAATGTTCTACATGCAAAAAGAAGTTAAAATATGCATTTGACAATAATCGTAAAATAACAAAAGATAGTATTTGTGCAAGGTTTAATGCTTAGCATATTAAGTATTGCACCAAGATACAAAAACAGTTAAGTAAACAATAACGTCGTGTCCAGTGTTGCGAAACGTTTTAATATATTACTAACTTATAAGATGAGTATTACACGGGTTGAAATACCAAAAATATGTAAATCATAAATTTGTATATAATATTTATAAGTGAAATGACTTATTACATAAAATAGTAAAACGAAAAAAAAAGTTAAATTTTCAGTCATTCGAATATAATTTGAGTTAATTACACAGATGAACCATGTGGTTTATTGACAGTTTCACCTTTGTGTACTAACTTTTTTTTTAACAGGTTTAGGTTTTATGGTTTCAATTTTGTAACACATTTGGGTACTAACACCAAAATTATCAATATAATGACTAAAATACCCTTCCATTTTTTTAATTTTATCAATGTAACACTGACGTGTGCGTATATATACATAATTTTGCAATGAAATTACACACGAATCGGTTTTAAATTTATAAAAGTGATTAATACTTTAACATCAAAACACACACGAAAGAGGCAGGTGTACCCCGTCATATATGTAGTAAAGTATCGGTAAGAACCAAGTATCGATCCAAGGAAATGGGCGGAGGAATAATACTAGACCTTTGTCACTAAACTACCGGTAAAAACATAAGTTGTTTGATTTTTAATAAACTAAAGTAAGCATAAACAACTACTTAAGAAAACATAATAGATTTCAAATATGAAAATAGATAAATAGCCTTGCTTAATACACAACCAAAGCATGTCAACTAAGTCGGTTTTGGCACTAGAAGCATTTGATCAATTCTCCAATTTTGAGACAATTAGTATCCCTTTCGGGAATCCTAACATGACAATCATTCGGAAAGTTAAAACGATAAACACACTTTAACCACCTAAAATTGTTCTTTAACGTGCAATTGATAAATGTCTATGAAAATCTCTTAAAAATAAGTTAGTAATCCGTTAGGAGTTTTCTAACCTCACTTAAACAAGGAAAGCGACACCGATAAACACAATGCAACCACCGAGACAAGCATAAACTAGATTAAATCACAACCGAGTTCATTTTACAAATCTTGCACATAAATTCACCAAGATAGCAATTTTGGCCTAAACTACTAACTAAGCTAACAAATCATGGCAAGAATTTATAACGACACCATTTAACCCGTTAAGGTCCTTACGTGACGGCAAGCTTTCTTGATTAACAATAATTACATTTTATTAAACCACTAACCATTTCTAGTATCATGGTGCACACATTTTAACCAAGCTAAACTAGTTAACCAAGTTTAAAGTTTACTAATACAAGATTAATTAAGCTTCATTTTTCAACTATCTTAACTAACCAAATACCAATCATCCAACAAAATTACTTATAATCAAGAAATCAATATCAATAACAAGGTTGCAAACTAATCATCAAAGATTAACAAAGAAAATACTTCCAAGTGTCATTACAAACAAAGATTAACATACTAATGGTTATAATCAAGCAAGGGATTGTTGTGTTTTTGCCCAAAGGCTACAATAATACATAAACATTAATCTAAATGCTTGAAAGATTAAACTTATTATGGAAAGATTAGAAAACCAAACCATAAACAAGCACTAGATTAAGAATCTGGAAGATAACGAAGCTAATCGGCACAATGTGGCTTGAATCCGGGTGAAAGCAGAAGCCTCCGGAGCCTGAAAATCGCCAAAATCGCTTCCAAAATGTCCAGAGTTTCGACCAAAATTTTCTGCAAGTTTTTATATAATTTCGATTTCGCACGGTCGTGCATCCTATCGCACGACCGTTCACTTTATGAATTATTGGAGGTATGGTGCATCATACTGCATGACGTCATCAAATCTTGACCGGTCTTCGGTCTCGCACGACCGTTCTTTAGATCGCACGATCGTGCGTTTCCGGGTTCTTGTTGCACGGACTGCTGCACTGGTGGTGCATTGCCGGGCTTTGGCTGATCATCGAATCCGCACGGGGTGCAATCAGACGCACGCCCGTGCATTACCGGGATATGCTTGCATGCTGAGTCGCACAGTCGTTCATTGCCGGGCTGGTCTTGTTATGTCGGATATGCACAGTCGTTCCTCAGACCGCACGACCGTTCCATTCGCCCAGGTCAGAATTCCAACAGAATGTTCGCAGCTTTGTCGTTTCGTCTGGAAAGTCCTCGTTTTCACTATCATCTTGTCTGGTATGTTGTTTTAGGCCTGTAAACAAAAGTATACATGATTAAGTATCCGAATGACGGTTTTACAGCCGAAAACGCATAAAATGGGGATAAAATGGGGGACTAAAATATGTGTAAATTAGCGAATATCAAACACCTAATTTTATTTAAGTTTAAATCAATTTTACAAAATCTATTTTTTTATTTTCATCTTTTTAATTTTATCGATCTTTTTTTTTTCATTATTTAAAAAGATGAAAATAAAAAAAAAATAGATTTTGTAAAATTGAAGTAAACTTAAATAAAATTAGATGTTAGTACCCAAAGGTGTTACATTGATAAAATTAAAAAGAATGGAAGGGTATTTTAGTCATTATATTGATAATTTTGGTGTTAGTACCCAAAGGTGTTACAAAATTGAAATCATAAAACCTAAACCTGTTAAAAAAAAGCTAGTACCCAAAGGTGAAACTAGCTATAAACCACATGGTCCATCTGTGTAATTAACTCATATAATTTTCTAAGTTTTCACTTCTCTCTTGACTCACTATAATACCTCTTATTATATACGGGTCTAAAACGGTAATACTAAAAAAATAAAATAATAATGATAAAACTGTAAGTGCTTTTAAAAAGAGTTAAATGTCATTTTAGTCCCTGTGATTTGGATTATTTTGTCAGTTTAATCCAAAAGTTTATTTTTCGTATGTGGATCCAAAAAAGTTTCACCGTTGTCATTTTAGTCCACTAGGTTAACTTCACTCATTTTGTTCTGTTAACGGGATCAACCCAATAAGCGGTAACACAAAGGTACGAGTCTAGTGAACGTGTAGCGTCGACCAAGTATCACAAGTTAAGTTAACACAGGTTTCTAAGTTTTGAAAGCATAGAATTAATTCTTTTTTTTAGCTGTTTTCATATTTCTAAACAATCATGTCTAAGCGTAGCACGACTTACATGTTGATAATGCGGTTGGGCAACCTTTTGGATAAGTCGAGTCAAACAATGGTTGCCGAAGTGATTAAACGGCAAGCTTTCTTGAATCACGAATTGTGTTATTCCCTCTTGTACCGCTTCAATGCTATAAGCCCACAAATGTCCTTCATTCGACATTGAAATTTGACCTTGACCCGGTTTTTCTTTCAATGCCTTGCAATATTTTATGGTAATGTGGTTTTTCAAAGTTACTTTTGCATCTTTATCTAAAAAAATACCACAAAACTTGCAACGAGCCTTTTTGGACCGCTTGACATTTCACATTAATCAAAATTGTACCAAACTAATTCTATGTTCTTCCACAACCAAAGGAAGATTACGCACTTGATTAACCCATTTGAGTGTGACGAGAATACTAAGTGTTTTCTGAGCGTTTATGAGTGTAGAATGTGTTTTTGATTGTTGCGATTCAACCAAAAATACCCCATACATATTTAGACTAACTTGTGGGGGTGTGTGTGTGGAGGGGGGGGGGGGGGGGGGGGGGTAGAATGCAAGTAAAAGTAAAAAAAGGAATTTCTGAGGCCCCAAAAACCATAAAGCCATACCCAATGGCTATAGATTGATTTCCAAACTGGTTTTTTGGTTAAAGCTTAGACTGGTTTTTCTAGGGCGTTAAATCCGATAAATTTGCCAACCCAAACTGGTTTCACACATGAAAACCGCAAACTTGTACCCAACCGACGGGTCGGGGCCGGGCCTAAATCGTTTCGACCCAACTCGTTTTTTTGGGCTATAGGTTCAGGTTAAGAACTAGTTCGCCGGGTGAAAACCGGTTTTTTGTACACCTCTAGTGGAGATGCACAACGAGGAAATCAAATGTAATGTGTAAGAAAATATGGTACCGGTAAAATGTTGAGTTTAGAAAAAAAGAAAGACGCAAAACCAAATCACTATATTCAAGTAATTATAAGTTGGAGTGATAGGGATTGTAATGTGCAATGTTTTAAAATCCAGTTTTTATACCAGACCGGATTTGGCTCAGAAACGGTTTAACCGAGTGTATCGGGCGGTTTTACCGAACGGCTCAACCGGAACAACCGGCCGATTTGAACCGATTTTTAATACATTGGTAATGTGTTAGTGATATGATTATTTGAACCAGTTTTTAAAACATTGGTAATGTATTAGTGACATAATTATAATGTGTGCATATGATATAAATGACCTCCCAACATATGATATATGATATGTAAAGACTTAAGAGTTCAAGATATCAACCCAACAACTTACTGATGGGCTTGCAATAGCCCAATAATTTATATCATAGCATTAATAACGTGTATAAAAAAATCTGAATTTGAAACTGATTTGAAAAATAATTCAAAACCGATCCAATGGAGAACTGGATTTTTTGAAACTGGATACAATCCAAAGGATCCACCGGACCCAACCCGAATTTCAATTTTTTCAACTCTCCAGATTTAAGATTTTTCTGGATCTTCTCGCATCAGATCCAATCTGGATTTTTTGGATCCAGATTTAAAAATTTTGGTTTCTCATATTATGTAATATATATTTGGTATATTTTTTTGTCATTTTATGTTATATTTCATGTAAAAATCTACAAAGGTGAACTTTGGTGAGTTTATTTATCAACTTATTATTTTTTTCTATGTTTTTAACCAAAATATGTTATATCAACAAAAATAAAATTAAAAATATTTTTAGTTTAATTTATATACTTATTTGTTTTATTAAAGAAATCCAAAATCCGGATTAAAAAAACGATTTTGGATAATCCGATCCGTGTGTATATAATCGAGTTTTGTTTTATGGACCTTCGAACCGGTAAAACCCAATCCGTATTTTCACAATCCGGTTTTAACCATCGTTTGACTTTATCCGGATAGGATAAAATCTGATTCGGTTTTTCAAAAAAAAAATCCAAGAGCGGTGTATCTAAAATTTAAATGACCTCCCAACATTTCTTATGTAAAGACTTCAAGAGTTCAAGATATACTGATGGGCTTGCACTAGCCCAATGATTTAGTGGTCTTGATTCGTGAGCAAATCCAAGTATCTCTAGTGGTGTAAGAGGTTACGGCAAATCGACTCGAATCGGGACCAAAAGTCCAAAACCATTTTGACAAGAACCTGTTAAGACTAAATTGCCGATTATTAATCAGTTTGTAACCTGCCTCGTTCCAGCCGGTATAACTCGAACCGAACCGGTCAAAGTCAAAAAAGCTAGAACCGAATTGAACCGATCATTTACCGCCGCCAAAAAACCGGTTCTTAACCCGAACCAGTTTTGACTTTTGTTGACACAAACCGCGACCAGTTTGGGAAAAAACCATAATGTGCATCTCTAGACTCTAGTAAGAGTAACAAGTTACCCACCTTTTAAGTAGAGTTGTTTTCCCATTTGTGTTTAATGCTTTAGTTGTTCTAGGTAGGAGTTTGTTTGTCGAATCCGTCGGATCGGGAATCGTAACACAACCGTTACGGTTTAGTGAACATGAAACATTTTTTTTGTGGGATGGTCGTTTTGGCGAGTTACTCTTGATCCAAGAAACCGGGTTCTCCGGTTAAATAAGTCCACATTGTTCACAAAGATTCATTTTTTATTTAAAATTTTTCTTATAATTTAATCCATAACAGTTTTCGCATTAAACCCACAAATGCCTATGTTTTTTAGTTACATCCAGATTAGTAGAACTTTCTCGTATAATTTGATCACTCGTTTTGGCATCCGTGTTTTTACTACTATTTCCACTTTCACCACAAATGGAACTAGAAATGTAATTATTACTGGAATTGTCACTACCAGTTGCAATGTAACTATTAGTTAATTATATTTTTGATATCTGAGAAATACACAAAAATCCTAAAAAGGTTCTTACTTCTCAGTTACTTTGATGTACTTTGATGTAACATAGAGAGCTCGAAGCAGCCTTTCGACGCCTCGATCAGCAAATTTATATACGCTTACACTTGCAAAAGGCCGCTTTCATTCTCCTCATCTATATGTAGCATGTCCTATTTCGAACACCAATTAAAACTTTTGACAATTTATAACGTCTAATAATAAGATTTTTTGGCACCTTTAGAGAATTTAAAAAGGGTGTATGAAGAAATGGAAAATTATCATGTAAGAGCTTAAATTGGTCATGATATTAGGTGCATCGAGTGAAGAATTTTAGTTCACTCGAAAAATGATCTTGGTAGTTCCACCATGAAAATGTTGCTTTATGGTGTAAAGTTATTTGGGTCGGATTTGAGGTTCTAAGTTGTATGTTTTGTTATATCTGCTTTTTGTTTCTACTGACAAATTTATGACATGACCCATTAACACGAGATGACACGACACAATGTTAAATATGTTGTGAGTTTGAGTTAAACAGCTTCGGGTCATAAACAAGTTGAGACGTTAATGGCATGACTACTAAACAGGTTTAATCGGCGTAACCCATTTATACATAAATAACACTTGTAACTAACCATTAAATTGGTTAAAATGTTAACACGACATGTTTAAGGCATGTTTATAAAAAATGTTGATTTTTAAATTTATAAATAATTAAATATAACCCCTAATCGATTAACGTATTTCATTGATGGTTTTATGGATTATAATTTTTTATAACTTTTATTTAATTGTGTTAGTTGTATATTATTTGTTATCAACCTTGTTGGGTGAATCACATCAATAGTCATGTTAAACATGACATGTCATTCGTGTAGTTATAAAACATTTTATACTTAATAATGTTAAACTTTCGTGTTATAGAATTAGTTATATTTAGTCTTGTTAAATGTGTTTGTTATCCGTGTTATCTAACCAGTTATATTTAATCTTGTTAAATGTGTCGTTTAACCCATTTACTAAACGTGTATGCGTTCATGTTCGGATTGAATGTTTGACATGATACGTTTTTTGACTAAACCTTAAATAAGAGAGTTGGATATGGCTCGCACGGGTAAAAAAAATCGATCAGTCAAATTATAATAGAAATGACTCAAAAAAGTAAATTGAAATAAATGAACATAATTATTTGAGAAACTAATTATTTAACTATGATTCTTTTCAATTGCCAAAATAATTAACCAAGCTGTGATCAAACCCTAATATATAAACTTATAACTATTTTAGCACTTCTTTGATTGTAAGATGTCTTCTCAAGTCTGGAATATGGTTCGAGATAAAGTTGGAATGAAGGATGCTAATGTTCATTGGTCTAATATTGTTGACTGGCTTTGTGAGCGTGCTAAGTCCAAGTCAGCCGCGAATTATGTGAGTAGATTGATTGTAGCTGCATCGGCTTATGTGATTTGGCAGGAAAGGAACATGCGTGTTAGGGGTGGATTTCTAAATGACCAGTGATCCTTGTTTACTGTTGGGTTTAGTGATCCTCAATTCTGTCTGAAGTAGTGATCCTCAGAAGTGTTGCAGGATCAGGATCATGGATCACTATAAGGATCCCTGTACTAACGATTGTCTACTTTGAATTTGTAATTGTTTTGCAGGAGTATCAACTTGGACTTGGTCTTGGCGATATTCCTGGAGAATATTCTAATTCTATTCCGCACGTGCTTGGCCAGAAATGGACGTTGTGGAGTCGTGGAGGACTTGCACCATTTGCGGAATGTTAGTTAGGCTAGATATTTTCTAATTTAAAGGGGGTAGCGAGCTAGTTAGACAACACTTGGCTATTTTTGGCTACACACACACTCGTACAACTGCTCTCGCCAGCTCTCGGCAAAACACTTAGCATTTTTCATACATTTCTACACGATACACTATAGTGATCCTTGTACTTAGCTCGCTATCATCCGAAGTTGTAATACATTTCTTGTTTAATTTGAGTTGGTGATCGGTAGTTTCCATCACCCGAGGTTTTTTATGCCGGAGATCATTCATTGATCAAGGGATTTTTCCTCGTATAAATCTTCGTGTCACTTGTTCATTACACTTCATAGTGATCCTTATTGTTGTTCATCAATTCAAGCATCATACCTCACAACAGAAAGTTTGGTTACATTGTCATTGCTTGATTTTTTACCAAAACAGTTTGGCGCCCACCGTGGGGCAATTGGTGCTTTGTTCCTAGAAAGATTCGTATTTTCGTGGTCATTTCGGTTCGCTACAACCAAACAGATGGCTTCCTCAGTGAAGAATACTTCAAGTTTGATGCCCTCATTCAGTTCTTCACAAGGCGTTCCTCCTTTGCCTCCACCACCTTCTGGATCCCAGAAGAATGCTGAGAATGCTGCGAAGAAACCAACTCCTATTTTCCAAAAACCGCCTACTTCTTCTGTTTCAACTAATCCTACTACTAATGATCTTTATGCCCTGATTTTGCAGATGAGGAATCATGCACAAGAGCAGGATAAAACCAGCGAAAGGATCCTCCGGGAGATCGATGAAATCAAGAAACAGAAGAAATCAGTGGAGGATCACTCCCCTCTGATGCCAAGGTCGCTGAACTTCGACACTCCGGTCATAACTTCCAAACACTCAGCAGTTCCGGACGTGCAATACTTGGGTGAACTACCAGGAAGGCGCTATGGAACAACAACAATGAGTCAGTCATTTGGCTCTTACTTCCAGCCGCAGGAATCCTCTTCTCGGCCATCAAGATCCTCCTCTCAGCACCAGGGATACTTCATGTCAGGAGGATATGTGGGAACGCATGCAGTACAAGGATCCTCCCAGGTCCAAGGATCCTCCCAGGTCCAAGGATCCCCCCAGGTCCAAGGATCCCCCCAGGTCCAAGGATCCCCCCAGGTCCAAGGATCCCCCCAGGTCCAAGGATCCTCCCAGATCCAAGGATCCTCCCAGATCCCAGGATCCTCCTTGGTCCCAGGATCCTCTCTGGTTCCAGGATTCTCCCTTGTTCAAGGATCCTCCCTGGTCCCAGGATCCTTTCAGGTTCAAGGATCATCTCAATTCCAAGGATCCAACCTCCTTCAAAACCAGGGATCCTTGAGAAGTATGCAGCCTCAGAACTCGGACGTTCATCAAGGAGACTTCATACCGATGCAGACTATTACCTCATCTGGTCCTTCAATCATGCCAGAGTCTCGACAAGATGGATTCACATCCGCAATTCCAAACTTGAATCCTGTGGGAGGTAACACTTTTAATAATTTATATAACACTAACCATGGCTTTATGCAGGATACAGGTATCAATCAGGCCATGGCTAGGGAGCTACAGAAGCTAAAGGATATGATATCCAGTGTACCAGGAGTGGTTAAACCCATTCCTGAGATTGCGGATGGTAGCCATAGGATATCTCGTTTTGCACCACCTTTATGTGATGCTGAGATACCTAAAAGATTCCAGATACCATCAATGAAGCTATATGATGGTTCAACGGATCCAGAAGAGCATGTAGCTCAGTACAGGGAGAGGATGGAGATCAATCCAATTCCTGAAAGGTTGAAAGAAGCGTGTCTATGCAAGGGATTTGGATCCACACTCACAGGATCTGCTCTTAAATGGCTGCTAAGTCTTCCCCCTTACTCTATTACTTCATTTGCTAATTTAGTTAACTTGTTCAATAGTCAATTCTCTTGTAGTAGAAAGTTTGAACGATTAACTAGTGATTTATATAGGGTAACACAAGGTCAAAATGAATCATTTAGAGATTATATCACTAAGTTTAGTAAAGAGTCCTTAGATATTCCTAATTTGGATATTGCTACGGCTGTAGAAGCCTTTAAAATGGGATTGCTTAGGGATTCATTATTCTATGATGATCTTGTTATGACACCTTGCAGGAATCTTGATGAAGTAAGGACTAGGGCCCTTAGGTTCATCCGCCTAGAGGATGACAAAAGGATCCAGGACAGATTGACAGGATCCTTAAAACAGGATAAACAAGGATCCTACTTCAGGAACAATAAATCCAAGTCCTACAACAGATCTGATAACCAGAATGTGCACGCAGTGGAACAAGAAGAGGATGATGAGGATTATCCTCCTATTTCTGAATATTGTTTTTCTGTTGATAACAATGAACTAATCCTTGCAATGCAGAATCTAGGTGAGAAAGCTAGGTGGCCAAGGAAAAGTGATAAACCAGCTGCTACAAAGGATAAATCCAAATGGTGTGCATATCATGAGGATTTTGGGCATCTCACTTAAGAGTGTATTGCACTTAGAAAGGAAATTGGTTACTTGTTGAGCAAGGGGCATTTAAAGGAACTCTTGGGACGAAAGAAGTCAAGGACCCAGGATCCTGAAAGGATCTCGGAAAGGGCTCCTGCTCCTCCAGCAGATGCACAAGTCATAAATTTCATATCCGGTGGATCAGACATCTGTGGTACATCCTTCTCAGCAGCAAAAAGACACGCTAAGGAAACCAAGATGGATAATGGAGACAGACCCGTCCGGACCTCCGTTGTTACCCAGGATAAAGTCATTACTTTTGATGAGGATGATCGTGTTGACATCCAGGATCCTCATCATGACGGTCTTGTAATTACACTGTTTATTTCTAACCACTTTGTTCGCAGGATCCTTATAGATGGAGGAAGCTCTGTGAACATCATTCAGCTGGATGTTCTTAAGAAAATGAATATCCCAGAGTCTGATATTATCCCAAGATCCTCAGTACTTGTGGGATTCAGTGGAGAAACAAAGAATACATTGGGGGACATCAAACTCCCAATCTATATTGAAGGATTGCATTCTTATCAAAAGCTTTGTATTATTGATTGATTGTCGTGTTGTAATGTTATCCTTGGCAGGCCATGGATACATGATATGAAGGCAGTCCCATCCACCTATCATCAGTGTGTAAAGCTTCCAAGTCCATGGGGAGTGGTGAAAATTGAGAGTGATCAGCAGGAGGCTAAAGAATGGCTATACCTCATCAATGAAACCAGCCTCAAGACCAAGGGAGCAATAGCAATTAAAGTATCCTTCAAGAGATGTCTTGGAGGCAAGAGAACAGGATTTGAAAGAAATCCTCATGGATCCTGATGATCCTGAATCCAAGATCTTCATAGGGTCGGGGATCCTTAGCGATATTGAACGGGAGCTAGTATCCTTTCTCAAAAGAAGGAAAACCACCTTTGCCTGGAAACATGAAGATATGATAGGTATATCTAAAGATATAATTACTCACAAACTTGGCATTGACAGGTCATTCAAGCCGATTCATCAAAAGAGGAGGAAGTTTGCACCTGAAAGAAATGTTATTATCCAGGAAGAGGTAGATAAGCTACTTCGAGCAGGTATGATTAGAGAGGTTAAGTATCCAAGATGGTTAGCCAATGTGGTTGTTGTTCAAAAGAAAAATGGAAAGTGGAGGGTATGTGTCGACTTTACAGATTTAAACAAGGCATGTCCCAAGGATCCTTTCCCATTACCCCACATTGACTCCATGGTGGATGCTACCGCGGGTCATGAGTTGTTAACCTTTATGGATGCTTCATCTGGATTTCAACAAATTCAGATGGAACCATCCGATCAAGAGGATACAGCCTTTATGACCCCAACTGGTATATACTGTTATATTGCTATGCCATTTGGATTAAGGAATGCAGGTGCTACTTATCAAAGGCTAGTCAATATGATGTTCAAGGAGCAAATTGGACACACTATGGAAGTCTATATTGATGACATGGTGGTTAAGTCCAAGAAAGATGAGGATCATCTTAAACACTTGGAGGAAGCGTTCAATATCCTTGATAAATATAATATGAAACTTAATCCTTCTAAGTGTCATTTTGGTGTAAAGGCAGGTAAATTCTTAGGATATATGGTGACAAAGAGGGGCATTGAAGCAAGTCCAGAGCAAATTAAGGCTATTGTGAATATCAAATCTCCTGCCAATGCTAAGGATGTGCAAAGGTTGACTGGCAGGATCGCAGCCTTGAACAGATTCATATCCAAATCCTCAGAAAAGTGCAAGGAGTTTTATGACATCTTGAGGAAGAACAAGAAATTTGAATGGACTCAAAAGCATGAAAGTGCCCTTAAAGCTCTTAAGGATTACCTATCCTCAGCCCCAGCCTTGATGAAACCAGAAAAGGGAGATGTGTTATCCTTATACTTGGCGATATCCTCAAAAGCAGTAAGTGCCGTCCTTGTTAAGGATCACGAAGGTACACAATATCCTGTCTATTGTGTAAGTAAGAGTTTACTTGATGCTGAATCCAGGTATTCACACTTAGAAAAACTTATCCTTGCATTAATTATGGCATCTACTAAATTGAGACATTATTTTGAAACTCATGCCATTATTGTTAAAACTAATTTTCCGATTAAGAATGTTCTCAGGAAACCTGAAATGTCAGGAAGGATGGCTAAGTGGGCAGTGAAGCTTAGTGCATATGATATAAGATATGAGCCCAGGACAGCCATTAAATCCCAAGCATTAGCTGACTTTGTGGCAGATTTCAGTAGTGATTTGCAAAAGGAAGCTGAATTAGAAGTCCAGCAGCTAGAGGAAACCAAGGATCCTTGGATACTGTTCACTGATGGATCCTCCAATGTAAATGGAACAGGGCTTGGAATACTACTAAAATCGCCACAGGGGGGCATAATACCCCACTCCATAGCCTGTGAATTTCAAACTACCAACAATGAGGCTGAATATGAAGCCTTGATAGCTGTTTTGCAAATTGCAAAGCACATGAGGATCAGGTACCTTGAGGTACATGTAGATTCTTTGTTGATCACTAATCACTTTAATGGATCCTATGCTGTTAAAGGTGAAAAGCTAATCAAATATTTGGAGATAGTCAAAGAATTGGCACTCTCTTTTGTATCCTTTAGTTTGACACAGGTACCAAGACAAGTAATCTACTGCCACAAGTATATATTTGTTTCCTTTCGATGGTGGGAAAGGTCCCATAAAGTCGAGTCCCCACACATCAAAAATTTCACAAACAAGAATGCCATTTTGTGTCGTTTCGTTTTTGGAAGAAATATTACCTGTTCTTTGGCAAGCATCACATGTTTTTACAAGACTTTGGGCGTCTTTGTAAATGGTTGGCCAATAAAATCCTGAATCGAATACCTTTTGTGCGGTACTAGCAACACCATGATGTCCTCCGTATGGACCTTCATGACAATGGCGGAGAATTCTTCGTGCTTCACTACCATGTACGCATCGTCGGACGAGTTGGTCGGCACACATTTTGAAAATATATGGATCTTCCCAAAAGTAGTGTTTCACATTGGCAAAGAATTTTTTTCTTCGATGATGTGGCCACCCTTTTGCGACTATACCGCTAGCTAGGTAGTTAGCATAGTCGGCGTACCATGGTTCTTCCTTGTATTCCACCATTTCCAGGGACTCAGTTGGGAATTTTTCGTTGATTTGCTCGTCCCTGGTTGCTTCCAAAGCTGGGTCTTCTAAGCGCGAAAGATGATCTGCAGCGGCGTTTTCTGCTCCTCTTTTGTCCTTGATTTCAATGTCAAATTCTTGGAGGAGTAGAATCCACCGAATCAAACGTGGTTTTGCATCTTGCTTTTTGAAGAGATATCAGATGGCTGCAGGATCTGTATAAACTATAGTTTTAGAAAGAACAAGATAAGAACGAAATTTATCAAAAGCAAATACCACAGCTAGTAACTCTTTTTCAGTTGTTGTGTAATTTTCTTGTGCATCATTAAGTGTTTTACTAGCATAATAAATTGGGTGGAAATGCTTTTCTTTTCTTTGTCCCAAGACAGCTCCAACTGCAAAGTCACTAGCATCACACATGATTTCGAAAGGAAATTTCCAATCAGGTGCTATCATGATAGGTGCATTGACTAACATTTCTTTTAAGGTGAGAAATGCTTGATTGCAATCATTGTCAAAGATGAAAGGAGCATCTTTTTCAAGTAATTTTGTTAGAGGTCTAGAAATTTTAGAAAAGTCTTTGATAAACCGTCTATAGAATCCGGCATACCCTAGGAAACTTCTGATAGCTCGTACGGAGGATGGAGGTGGTAATCTAGAAATGGTATCTATTTTGGCTCGATCCACCTCCATTCCTTCGCTTGAGATCTTGTGACCGAGTACTATTCCCTCCGTTACCATGAAATGGCATTTTTCCCAATTAAGGGCGAGGTTAGTTTCCTCACATCGGGATAGCATTCGTTCAAGGTTATCGAGGCATTGGTCATATGAATCCCCAAAGATAGAAAAGTCGTCCATAAAGACTTCCATTGTCTTTTCTATCATGTCGTGGAAAATGGCTACCATGCAACGTTGAAATGTTGCGGGGGCATTACATAGACCAAACGGCATGCGTCGATAAGCAAAAGTTCCATAGGGACATGTGAAAGTTGTCTTTTCTTGGTCTTCGGGTGCTATCGGGATTTGAAAGTAACCTGAAAAACCATCCAAGAAACAATAAAATTTATGACCGGATAGTCTTTCTAACATTTGATCAATGAAGGGTAAAGGAAAGTGATCCTTTCTTGTTGCTTCATTTAATCGTCTATAATCTATACATACTCTCCATCCTGTGACGGTTCTCGTTGGTATTAGTTCATTCTTTTCGTTGGTTATTACCGCCATACCTCCTTTCTTTGGAACTACTTGGACAGGACTTACCCAACGGCTATCGGAGATAGGATAGATAAGTCCGGCGTCAAGTAATTTGATGACTTCGTTTTTAACCACTTCTTGAACATTTGGATTTACTCGACGTTGTGGTTGTATTACTGATTTGTAGTCATCGTTCATCAAAATTTTGTGTGTGCACATGGAAGGACTAATTCCTTTTATGTCTACAAGTTTCCAAGCTATTGTGTTTTTGTCTTTTTTCAAAAGATTAATTAATTTTTCCTTTTCTAAGTTATCTAATTTAGACGAAATAATTACAGGTAAATTACCATCTTTGTCTAGAAAAGCATATTCCAAACCTTTTGGAAGTTCTTTGAGCTCAAGTGGTGGGTCTTTAGGAGACTCCTTATTTGGTTGCTCATTTCGATCAAGAACTTTAAAAGTTTGTTCTATGGCGACCTCTTCTTCAACAAAGTGGTCAATCTCTTCACTTGTATCGGGTGGTTCATCTTCATCTTCAATTAGGGGGTCATTATTGCCGAAAGGATATTTCATTGACCGTTCGAGATCGACACTTCTTTTAAATGCCCCTAATTGAAGAGGTAGACTTTTGAACTTCCGGTTTTTCATAGCTTCGTGAGTTTTTACAAATGGTCGTCCCAACACTAGAGGAGCGTCATCAAGAATGACAAAATCGGTTGGGATTACCATTTGATTCGTTTGAACCAATACATCTTCAACTACACCGATTGATTTTATTACTTTCCGATTGGATAGAAAAATGGGTATTTGAAGTGGAGAAAAATCACTAATACTTAATTTTTCGAAAATGTAGTTAGGCATTATGTTAACACAAAGATCTTTATCGATTGTGACATTACTAATAAACGAATTTTGAAAGAAACATGGAACCGGTGTAATGTTAATTTCAAATGGGTCTTCTTTTATTAGTGAGGTTTGATCATTAGTTAACTTAACACTTACCGTTTCGTCAATTTTAGTGTTAGTGCTTAACTCTTTTAAAAACTTAGCATGAGGGGGTACTAAACAATGACTTTCAAAAGAAGGTGACAAGAGATTAATTTTTTCAAAATTAGACTCTTCTTGAATTTTAACGTTGTTGGACTCACCTTTTTCGTTGTTTAATTCATGTGTCGGTTTTTCACTTATTTGTTCTTCCATTTTTACACTTTCGGTTATCTCTTCCTTTTTTAACTCTTCTCTTGCGCGGGACTCCTCTTCCCTTGCGCGAGCTTCTTTTATACATCAATCGATAACTCTAATGTGTTCTAATATCCTATCGGTCACTTCGGTTATAGAAAAAGAATCGGTATTTTCTAAGCTTGAATCCGGTTGTTCGACCCTTTGTTCCTCATAATACCCATATGAAGTCGATGGTTCGCACCATTGTTCTTCATTGTAAGCATATGATGGATAAGGTTCGTAATTTTGTTCTTCATAATACTCATATGAGGTAGGTTGGTCACGCCATGATTCCTCATAATAAGCATACGAAGGTGGTGGCTCATACCTTGGTTCCTCAAAGTATGAGTAAGAAGGCTCATACCTTGGTTCATCAAAATATGAGTATGAGGGAGGAGGTTCATACCTTTGGTCTTCATAGGATGTGTATGAAGTTGATGGTTCGTATCTGGGCTCCTCATAATAGGTGTATGAATTGGATGGTTGATATGAGTGATTATTTTGAACCGAGCGTGAGTTGCGACAATTAGTGCAATAATTACCCCTATAATCATCCTCATCATAGGTGTAGTTGTAACCTCCTGAGTATTGATCCATAAGAATCACTTAGCAGACCACAACCAAGTCTCGAGATCAGAAAACAAAAAAAATAACGGAAACGGAAGGCTGGACACGGCCCCGTGTCTGGTGAACACGGCCCCGTGTACAGGATCTGTATCTGGGCGTTTTAATTAAAGTTACTGGTCACGTTGAGCACGGGGGCGTGTTCAGTGAGCACGGCCCCGTGTTCAGACTCTGTATCTGGGTATCTAACTAAAAATATGCAGCACGGGGGCGTGTTCAGTGAGCACGGCCCCGTGTTCAGGCTACTGTAAATGCAAACTAAACTAAAATGCAGAAAAATGTGCGCGCGTTTTGAAAAGGTTTTGAAAAACTGATTAGGCCGTCGATTTTAAGTTTTCTTAAAATCCTTGTGTCCCCGGCAGCGGCGCCAAAAACTTGATGCGTGTGAAGTGTTATATATATTAGGTGTATATTTTAAGCCCTTTTAACACTTATTTTTAGCCAAGTTTTAAATTTATAAAACACGATATTTTACTAACACTAAACACACATATGGGCAAGTGCACCCATCGTGGGCGTAGTATAGCGTTGGTAAGATACCGAGGTCGTCCAAGGACACAAGAGCTTTTAGTACCGGTTTATCCTCAACGTCTAATCAAAATAAAAAGTTAGAAAAGGTTTTAAACTAAGAAAAATAAAAACTAACTAAAATGCTGAAAATAAAAATAAAAGAAAAAACAGATAGACAAGATGAATCACTTGGTTCCGACTCGTATCTAGTATAACCTTTGATTATTCCCGCACTTTTGCACATATTTAAGAGATTATCTTAGTTATTGTAGTAGGCCCCTCTTTTGAAGGTGACGTTACCCTCACCCCATTAGTTTGAGTCAGCAAAGATACAATCCTAAAAGGGTGGATTATTGGAAGATAATTAATTAAGTTATTAATGCAAATTATGGTAGGCCCCGCTTTTGGCGGTGACGTTACCCTCGGCTAAGTAGTCTGAGTCAGCAGGGATACAGTCCTAAATAGCCGGGTTATAGTATTAATAGTAGTTAACTTATGAGGGGATCAAAGAGTTTGGACCCCCGCCATCCAATACCGTGAAGCATTGAAGGAGGTCCTACTAAATTTGACCCAGGTCCATTGCAGGACCTCTAAACGCTGAACAATGGCAAGACCTTTACCAAACCGTTCCCTTAACCCCCGACCAGGTAGCCAACATACCTCCATATAGACCGTGGAGATATGAATGGTGAAAATCTTTTATTTTATATAGACAGTAAAATAATGCCAAGACACCACGGACAAACGATAAGGAAAGATCACCTTCAACATAAGTAACTAGTTATTAAAGTCATTAATACAAAACCAAATAAAAAGTGCAATAGATTAGAAATAAAAAGTATTACACTAGACACTTTGTCTTCACCAAGTGATGTAAGAGACTTAGGCAAACATGGCCTTGATTGTCAAGAACTCTTACGATCAATCTTGGATCCCGAGACGACTCACACACTCTATGATGGACAATGGATGATGGTGGTGGATGATGGTGTTGTGATGGTGGTGGGTGGTGGATGAAGTGTGAGAGAGGTGGTGTGCCAAGGGATGAGTTGAAATGAAACCAAGCACTCCTATTTATAGGCTGAACAGAAGGCTGGGCACGGCCCCGTGTCCGCTGGACACGCCCCCGTGCCTGTCTGACACTCTCTCTCTCTTCATTAATTGTAATTCGCAATTACAATTAATGCGCCTGCTGTACTTTCGCCACGCCCCCGTGTTCACTGGACACGGCCCCGTGGTGGGCAATAGAAGCTTCTATAGGTTTGTCTTTTCTGCTGCTTCTTGGGCACGGCCCCGTGCTGGCTGAGCACGGGGCGTGTTCAGTCTTCTGCCTTCTCTGTTTTGCTTGGGAAGATGCCGTTGAGGGGTCGGGCAGTCCACTCATGTTCCTTTTCTTGTATTTATGTTAGATTTAGCTGTCTTTTTGCTTCTTTTGTGAATTTGAGCTCATTTAATCCTGAAAATACAAAAGGAAGACAAAAACACTCTTTTTCCAACATTAGTGCTTAAAAAGGGTTAGTTTTATGCCTCATTTGATGTAATTTATATGTTGCATTTTACACACATCACATAGTAATATCCTTCACCAACCAGCAGAGCTCTTGCATCCTATATCCTCTTCTTGGCCATTCATGAGATGGGGAATGGATATAGTTGGAAAGCTTCCTAAGGCACCTGGTGGAAAAGTATTCATGCTTGCTATGACTGATTACTTCTCTAAGTGGATAGAGGCTGAAGCCTTTGCTCAAGTCAGAGAAAAGGAAGTTATATCCTTTATTAAAAGAAACATTATTACTAGATTTGGTATCCCTTCTAAGATTATTTGTGATAATGGATCCCAATTTATTGGGAACAGAACCACTAACTTTTGTGACAGTTGGAGGATTAAGATGATAACATCAACACCAGTCCATCCACAAGCTAATGGTCAGGCAGAGTCATCCAACAAGATCATCATCAACAATTTGAAGAAGAAGCTTGGATCCAAGAAAGGAAAATGGGCAGAAGAACTACCTTATGTGCTTTGGGCTGATAGGACAACTCCCAAGAATGCTACAGGCCAAACTCCATTTTCTTTGGTATTTGGGGCAGAATCAGTGATCCCTACAGAGATGGTGGTTCCAACTGCGAGAACAAGCATTCGTGACCTTGAAGAAAATGCTGAAAACTTGATTCAAGATTTGTGTCACACCCCAACCGATGGCGGAATCATCGGGGCGCGGCACTGAGCGAAACAGATTGTCCAGAAGTTTCCATAACAACTATCATCACCATTTAAGTAAACATTACGTCCCATACCGTAACATAAATAGTCAAACAAGTTATTACAGGCAACATCAAAACAAATATTCTGTTCCGACAACTCAGATTCAAATAAGTAGCAATTGTTTATCTGCTTCTAGAGACCCCTAATAAGTTATCTACAGACAACTATTTGTTGGGCTCTAAAGCTTTATTCTAGCTTCCATTTCCTACCACATATGCGTCCTAAGCACCTGTCACATACGTTAAAATAATGTCATTACATAAAATGTAAAGGTGAGCATACAAGTTTGATAATAGCATATAGAGTTCGAATTCATTTACGCATAACCAGCACGTACACATAGTGAAATGAAGCACGTTAGTTATCGACACAGACCCATCGATACCAATGACTGCGGGTTGACTGCCCGAGGCAGTTCGCAATACACGATTACCACTGTAATCCATGCAAGTAAAAGATCCTTAACAACCCCCGTGTGAACGGGTGCTGAGTCCAAACTATAGTACTATCGTTGCTAAGGCAGGTAGACAGCATTCCATGTGTAAACACAACAAACAAGCATTCACAAGCTACGTATAACATGCATTAAGGATTAAGCGTCAAAATAGCTTGAGTAGTGTGATAGATGTAGTTTGAATAGTTGTAACGTATGTAACACCCAAAAGTGTTAAAGCAAAAAGGGTTCGAGTATACTCACAGCGATAGTGGATTGAAGGGAGCGCTTTACAGCGAGTACGGTTAGCCTGAATAGATTTGATAACGTAACGATAAGTGACGCGTAAAACAGTACGAGTGAGAGTGGGTAGGATGACTGATCGTGCGGATCAGTTATCCGTGAGCAGAAGTCATCCGTGCGCATGACCCACCCGTGCGGATGGTAATGCGTGCGGATGGTGATGCGTGCGGATGGTGTTCCATCCGGATAGGTTATCCGTGCGTACGACTGTCCGTGCGGGTGGTAATCCGTGCGGACTAGTTGTACGTGCGGGTGACTTATCCGTACGGACAAGTTGTTTGTGTGGATAAATGTTCAAGTGGATTGTTTCTTCCTAAGATGTGTTTGTGTATGATGGCTTGTGCTTTGGAGTTTTCGTTGTAGCATTTAGAAAACACCTAAGTGTTTCTACCTTTCAAGCCGGTCGCGCGGACGGCAGTCCGTGCGTAAGGTAGTCCGTGCGGGCAGCCTGTGCGCGCGGGCAGAGACAGTCCGTCCGGATGTCCTGTCCGTGCGTACGGCTTGGCCGTGCGGATGAAGATTGTTTGATTTTCATTTTAAGGCCTTAGTATCTCATGATCCGAAGAGTAATCCATTCAGAGGTCGTCCGTCCGGATTGCTCGTTCGTCGATACTCAAACCTCGTTTGGAAAGTGGGTCCCAAGGGTAGTCCGTGCGGGTGACAACCCGTGCGTATGACTTGTACGTGCGGACAGCTAGTCCGTGCACACAGCTTGTCCGTGCGCACAGCCTGTGCGTGCGGATAACTGGTCCGTGCGGACAGCCTCTGGTTGTTCCGTTCGTCTACACTTGGTTTCTGTTGTCGTTTATCGAGACGTTCTGATTACGTGGAAACCACTTGGAATTGTATTCTCACCCGCGTGACTAGACCGGTCAGGAACCACCCTAACTCGGCCTGTCGGCGACTCAGAACGGTCATTCCGGTTATCCCCGAAATCAGTTGTCTGTAGGTAGGATTCCAGATCTGGAACTAGGGCATTACTATTGATGAGTAAAACACAAGGACTGATCGGATTTGTACCGGTTTCAAGGGTAAAAGTGGGAAAGAACTTTGGTCTATTTCTTTCAACTCTTTTATCCATAGAAAAGTTTAGATCTAGGTGAAATTATTGTAAAAACTTGTAGAAATCGTTTAGATCTGAGATATTCTAGGTGGAATGAGGTCAAGCTTGAAGTTCTTATGAACTTCATGATGACGTCATTAGAGAATACCTCATATCCGGATGATTTCATGGTTAAAATCGAAGATCCGAAAGATAGAAATGTGTAGAATTGTGTAGAGATCAAAGATGTACAAGAATCAGTGCAAGATCTTACCTGGATTGGAAGAAATCTGGGAAAAAGGCGAAGAATGCGTATGGTTCGGACGTCACTTGCCAAAAGTGGAAAAAGTGGAGAGTGACCCGTGTATTTATAGGATGCCAAAAGAGGAAAGGATGGGCCGTGCGCATGGCACGCACCCGGGTAGGCTGTCCGCGCGGACTGGTCATCCGTGCGGACTGGCAATCCGTGCGGACTGGCCATCCGTGCGGACTGGCCATCCGTGCGGATGCCGCCTGCTTTGGTGAGTTCGGTGCGACATTGATTCGGTTTTGATTTGCGAGCGATTCGATAGGGTTTCCTAGTCAAATTACTTTCAGTCCCAACTACTTCTTATATGGTTCGGCTCGGGGTTCGGGTTCGTTTGTATTCGGGTTAGACTTCGAGTTCGATTGAGTTCGCTTGATTATCTCAACATGTATAATATAAAATAAGACATGCACAAGTAACACGTAAGGCACACACACACGTATAGCGGCAAGTAAAAATACACAGTTCGAGTTACGATTTGATGTCGATAAGATTTGCATAGCTTGATTAACTTTATCGCATTGTTACTTCCTATCGTTCACAGTCGTAGGTCGATTGAAATATGGCTAACAGGCTTCGATTATTGCAATGTACGACAATTACTCCACATAATCTAAATATCATACAAACAATTCTACGAGTCGAGTTGCGCGAAATCGGTCGTTGACTTTGACCTTGACTTTGACTTTCACTCGTGAAAACACGGGGTGTTACAGCCTCCCCTTGTTTAGGAAATTTCGTCCCGAAATTAAGCTGGAAGCTGTAACTAGTTCGTGAATCACGCGTGAGAGTCCTTGGTTTGGATTATTGAAAATTGTCAAATCAACCAGGATTTTACGGTTACAAGTTCGCTCATCTTTGGATATGGTGTGCGAATACACTTGATCTAAAAGTCTATAAAGTTTTCAATTTCAATTCAAAGTAGTTTGGGAGAAATTTCCTTTTAATTTTCCGATTTCCCATTTTCAAACGTGCTTGACTACACACTCGTAGGTGGCCGGATCGGTTTTCACACCGAATCGATTGCGTAACGATCGTTCGACGTGCGGAATCCTTGAACGATCGTGACCAAACACACAAATAGTAATATAAACTGTGATCCTATTGGTTAGGTTTCGGTTCGATCCGTTTTGATTGCGATCCGACTCGTACGACGTGTGGAATCCGTGCATGAGTGAGATCGAACAGACAAAACGTACAATTTTAACGTGATTCAATAGATCCGTATGACGTGTACAAGCTTTCTCTCTCTAGACTTTCTCTCTCTAAAATCATCTCTCTAATTAAACAACTGCGGGTACTTGGCCTTCATGTCGCTTTCGAGTTCCCACGTGAACTCCGCGCCTTGCTTGCCTTCCCACCGGACTTTCACAATAGGAATGCGTGAGTGCCTGAGTTCTTTGGTTTGGCGATCCATGATTTCGACAGGCTTTTCCACAAAGTGTAATGTTTCGTTCACTTGAAGATCGTCTAGAGGAACATGTAAGTCGGGGTCGTAGATGCACTTTCGGAGGTTTGACACGTGGAAGATCGGATGGACATTGCTAAGTTCTTCCGGTAATTCGAGTCTGTAGGCGACTTTTCCGATCCTTTCCAGAATCTTAAAAGGTCCCACATATCGAGGCACGAGTTTCCCCTTTTTGCCGAATCGGACTACACCCTTCCAAGGTGATACCTTTAGGAGTACGTAGCCACCAACGTCATACTCACGGTGCTTGCGCTTTTTTATCGGCGAGAAGCTTCTGTCTATCCCGAGCCTTCGCTAGATTGTCTCGGATTTGGAAAATTTTGTCTGTCGTTTCTTGTAGCAGCTCCGGACCGGTTAGTTGCGAATGACCGACCTCGTGCCACACAATAGGCGATCGACATCTTCTTCCGTATAAGGCCTCGAAAGGTGCCATCTGGATGCTAGCTTGATAGCTGTTATTGTACGAGAATTCGACTAACGGGAGGTGTCTATCCCAATTACCTCCGAAATCTAGTACACACGAACGGAGCATGTCTTCAAGAGTACGAATCGTTCTTTCAGTCTGACCGTCGGTTTGTGGGTGGAACGCAGTACTTAGATTAAGCGTTGTACCGAGCGCCGTTTGGAAAGTTCCCCACAATCGTGAAGTGAACCGAGCATCGCGATCAGAGATGATGTCACGAGGCGTCCCATGTCGACAAATAATCTCGTCGGTGTAGATTCGGGCTAATCGTTCCACCTTGTAGTCTTCTCGTATCGGGAGAAAGTGAGCTGATTTAGTCAAACGGTCAATTACAACCCAAATGCTGTCGTGACCTGATGACGTGGTTGGAAGCTTGGTTACGAAATCCATAGCTATGCTCTCCCACTTCCACATGGGGATTGGAGGTTGTTCGAGCAAGCCGGAGGGTCGTTGATGTTCAGCCTTGATCCTAGCACAGGTTAGGCATTTTCCGACGTAAAGAGCGATATCCCGTTTCATACCCGGCCACCAGTACCTGTATCGAAGGTCGTGGTACATTTTGTCGGCACCAGGATGAATAGAGTATCGGGACTTGTGGGCTTCATCCATGATAATCTGTCGCAGGTTGGTTCGCTTGGGGATCCAGATTTTGTCTAAGAAGTGGAATATCCCGTTCGATTTGCTCACAAGCTGGGCTCCATCGTGGTAGATTCTTTCTTTCTTCAGGGTGCGCTCGTTGAAACATGCATGCTGGGCGTCGCGAATAAGAGCTTCGAGATTGTGTTGGGCTTGAACATTACGAGTGCTAAGCAAATAGCTCCGTCTGCTAAGTGCGTCGGCAACAACATTTGCTTTGCCTGGATGATAACGAATCTCACAGTCGTAATCGTTGAGAAGTTCTACCCATCGGCGTTGACGCATATTCAGTTCCCTCTGATTAAAGATATGTTGTAGGCTCTTATGATCGGTGAAGATCGTACACTTGGTACCATACAGGTAGTGTCGCCAAATCTTTAATGCAAAAACAACTGCGCCTAGCTCGAGATCGTGGGTTGTATAGTTCTTCTCATGGATTTTGAGCTGACGAGATGCGTAAGCTATAACCTTGTCACGTTGCATTAGGACGCAACCGAGACCGAGGCTAGAAGCATCACAGTAGACAATGAAATTATCGTTTCCGTCGGGTAGTGTGAGGACAGGAGCATTGCACAGCATGTATTTGAGGTTTCGAAAGGCAGACTCTTGTTTGGTTCCCCAGACAAAAGGCTCGTCCTTATGAGTGAGAGAAGTAAGGGGTACAGCAATCTTCGAGAATCCTTCGATGAACCGTCGATAATAGCCCGCTAGTCCGAGAAAAGAGCGGACTTCAGTCGGGTTCCTAGGCGTAACCCAGCTCTTAACAGCTTCAATCTTTGCTGGATCGACATGAATACCCTGACTATTTACGATGTGACCCAGAAACTGAACCTCCCCTAACCAAAATTCGCATTTGGAGAACTTCACATAGAGTTGGTTCCCCTGGAGTAACTCGAGAACCAAACGTAGATGTTGCGCGTGTTCGGCTCTTGTTTTGGAATAGATCAAGACATCGTCGATGAACACAATGACGAAACGGTCAAGATACGGCTTACACACCCGGTTCATCAAATCCATGAAAACTGCTGGTGCGTTGGTTAGGCCAAAAGGCATGACAACAAATTCGTAATGGCCGTAACGAGTACGAAACGCGGTTTTGTGTATATCCTCCTCCTGAATACGCAACTGATGGTATCCTGAACGTAGATCGATCTTCGAGAAACATGTAGCGCCTTGCAGTTGGTCAAACAAATCGTCGATTCGAGGCAAAGGATAGCGGTTCTTGATAGTCAACTTATTCAATTCCCGGTAGTCGATGCACATCCGGAACGACCCGTCCTTCTTTTTGACGAAAAGAACTGGTGCGCCCCAAGGAGAGGTGCTCGGGCGAATAAAGCCTTTTTCAAGCAATTCCTGGAGTTGAGTTGAGAGTTCGCGCATTTCGGACGGCGCGAGTCGATAAGGAGCTCTGGCGACAGGATTAGCTCCAGGAATGAGATCAATGCGGAAATCAATATCACGCTTCGGGGGTAGTCCGGGAAGATCCTCTGGAAAAACTTGAGGAAATTCTCGAACCACTAGAACGTCTTTTACTTTCTTCTTTTCTTTCTTTTCCTTCTCCGCTGCTACGACATGAGCCAAGAAAGCTCTGTATTCCTTACGGAGATACTTGCTGGCTTGTAGACATGACATAAGCTTGAGACCCTTCGAAGTAGTATCACCATAGACGCACAATGAATCACCGTTGGCGAGCGAAAAACGAATCATTTTATCGAAGCACACAACTTCGGCATGGTTTTCGTGAAGAAAGTCCATGCCTACTATGACATCAAAGCTTCCTAATTGCATCGGAATAAGATCGATCGAGAAGATGTGATTGTTGAGCTCGAGTGTGCAATCACGAATAACAGAATTTACAGCGACGGTTCTTCCGGTAGCGACTTCAACATCGAATGCAGAGGAGAGTCGGGAACGTTTACGACTAAGGAGTTTCTCGAATTCGAGTGACACAAAGCAATTATCGGCTCCAGTATCAAACAAACATGAAGCATAAATACCATTCACAAGGAACGTACCATTGACCACGTTGTTGTCGGCCTGGGCTTGACGCACATTGAGATTGAAGGTTCTGGCTCGTGCGACCTGTTGTTGCTGCTGCGGCTGCTGCTGGGGTTCTTATTTCACTACCCTGTTCGGGCACACGTTGGCGAAATGATTCGGATCGCCACACGTGAAGCAAGCTCTGGCTTTGACTGCGGGTGCCGGAGGAGCTTGTTGACCCTGTGGGGCAGCGAGTAGAGCTTGATTGGCAGGAGCTTGACGAATACGGTAGTTGGCAGTAAAGTGACCGTAGACGTTGCAATGGGCACAGAAGCGGCATTGAATAGCAGTCGGGTGATGATAGGTGCAAGTAGGGCAGAGTGGATGTGGTCCAGTATATGCACGCTTTGCAGGCGGTGCATTGGCCACAGGCGCCGCTACTTGACGCTGTTGGGCAGGTACGGCTTGGATTGGTGCAGCAGTAATCGCACAGTTCTTGTTCTTTCTCTTGTTCTTGCGCTTGTTGCTTGACGACGTGGGTTCAACAGTTGGTGCAGCAGTGGTAGCTTGATGCAGATGCTTGGAGGTCTTATCCCACATCGCAGCCTTGACCCTTTTGTCATTGATCTCAGCGGCCAGTAGATAGGTTTCTTCGATCGTGGTAGTCTTAGCCGCTTGCACGAAATCAGCGACGCAGTCAGGCAACGCTCGGATGTACTTCTTGATGGTCATCTCAGGGGTCTTGACTTGGTCAGGACAGATGATGCTGAGCTGTTTGAAGCGAGCAGTAAGACCAGCATTGTCTCCATCCTTCTGATGTATGTGCCAGAATTCATCTTCAAGCTTTTGACGCTCGTGAGGAGGGCAGAATTCCTCCAGCATGACCTCTTTGAGCTCTTCCCACGACAAACCGTAAGCTGCATCATTCCCTCTCTTGTTCCTCTCGGCCGTCCACCAGTCCAAATCACGGGACTGAAAGACGCCGGTAGCGTTCAGAGTTCGAAGGTCATCAGGGCAACCACTTTGTCGCAGAGTAACCTCGATAGAGTCAAACCAGTGGAATAGAGCAGTAGGACCTCCTTCGCCTGTGAATTCTTTCGGCCCACATGATTTGAACTGTTTGAAGCTGAAAGGTCTCGCGGCAGCTTTTGGACCTTCAGTCCTCGACTCCTCGGATGATTTGCTGGCGTTCTCATAGGCATCGCTCACAGCTTTTGCAACGCTTTTCGCAATAATGGAGGCGAGACGTCTGTCCCTCTTTTCCTGACGAGAGAGCGTATGACGAGATCCAGACGACATTGTCTGCAATAGTCATCGCCACGGAACTCAACACATGTATTCGAATCTCACCTCACACGTTTACTACTACTAAAGCTCAGTAACACGTATCATTTAAACGCATATAGTCACAAATTCACAGAATTGCACAAAATCACATAAACATATAAAGCACATAATCACAACCTTTCCTAATCACGTAATCACACAGCAAGGAAACACCTATACTTAGCCACTAAAAGTACCTACGAGCATACGAGGCACTCTAACTGCTCCTAGTGTCGATTTGCTAGCGATGGGTTGTGTGGGTTTTGTGTTTTAGCAGAAACAATCGTGTTAGGTTGAAACCATTAGTATCTCAAAACGTTAACAAATAACAGAAAAATACATTAAAATCTTCATAAAGATTGACAAATCAAAGGTAGATTGTCTGCGGCTAATAGACTTCGACTAACCAAAGTAGCTCGACTATTCACAAGGATCCTGCACAACGACCTCCAGGACTATGCCTTTGCCTCGATTCTTGGGCATTGGCGCAATTCCCATTGGTTAGGTTGTGTCTTTCGACCGTTGGAGTCCATCGAACCTTGGTGGAGTTTTGTATAAAAGCGGAACGAGTCGTCAAGGATAGGGTCTCACCCCTATCTTGCAACTTCCGTCCTCGTTCTTGATAAAAAATTGAGGAGATTATTCATCAAAATATGGATTTCACTCCTGATTTGGTATAATTCTCCTCGTTTGTAGCTAGAATGCAAGCTGATTAGGCAACCTTGGCCGTGAGTTTTGGGTTTTCACACCTATTCTCGACCTTATTGCCTGTTCACAGCTTGAAATTCTCGAGTGCAATAAGAGTGAGTGATAACAACGAATTTACGCATACGCGTGAGTTAGTCTGTTGGTCCTTAACTATAGACTAGGTCTCTAAGACTTCGACCCGGACTAGGTCGAGTCTTGCCTAATTCCCTATAGTTATGGCTCTGATACCAACCTGTCACACCCCAACCGATGGCGGAATCATCGGGGCGCGGCACTGAGCGAAACAGATTGTCCAGAAGTTTCCATAACAACTATCATCACCATTTAAGTAAACATTACGTCCCATACCGTAACATAAATAGTCAAACAAGTTATTACAGGCAACATCAAAACAAATATTCTGTTCCGACAACTCAAATTCAAATAAGTAGCAATTGTTTATCTGCTTCTAGAGACCCCTAATAAGTTATCTACAGACAACTATTTGTTGGGCTCTAAAGCTTTATTCTAGCTTCCATTTCCTACCACATATGCGTCCTAAGCACCTGTCACATACGTTAAAATAATGTCATTACATAAAATGTAAAGGTGAGCATACAAGTTTGATAATAGCATATAGAGTTCGAATTCATTTACGCATAACCAGCACGTACACATAGTGAAATGAAGCACGTTAGTTATCGACACAGACCCATCGATACCAATGACTGCGGGTTGACTGCCCGAGGCAGTTCGCAATACACGATTACCACTGTAATCCATGCAAGTAAAAGATCCTTAACAACCCCCGTGTGAACGGGTGCTGAGTCCAAACTATAGTACTATCGTTGCTAAGGCAGGTAGACAGCATTCCATGTGTAAACACAACAAACAAGCATTCACAAGCTACGTATAACATGCATTAAGGATTAAGCGTCAAAATAGCTTGAGTAGTGTGATAGATGTAGTTTGAATAGTTGTAACGTATGTAACACCCAAAAGTGTTAAAGCAAAAAGGGTTCGAGTATACTCACAGCGATAGTGGATTGAAGGGAGCGCTTTACAGCGAGTACGGTTAGCCTGAATAGATTTGATAACGTAACGATAAGTGACGCGTAAAACAGTACGAGTGAGAGTGGGTAGGATGACTGATCGTGCGGATCAGTTATCCGTGAGCAGAAGTCATCCGTGCGCATGACCTACCCGTGCGGATGGTAATGCGTGCGGATGGTGTTCCATCCGGATAGGTTATCCGTGCGTACGACTGTCCGTGCGGGTGGTAATCCGTGCGGACTAGTTGTACGTGCGGGTGACTTATCCGTACGGACAAGTTGTTTGTGTGGATAAATGTTCAAGTGGATTGTTTCTTCCTAAGATGTGTTTGTGTATGATGGCTTGTGCTTTGGAGTTTTCGTTGTAGCATTTAGAAAACACCTAAGTGTTTCTACCTTTCAAGCCGGTCGCGCGGACGGCAGTCCGTGCGTAAGGTAGTCCGTGCGGGCAGCCTGTGCGCGCGGGCAGAGACAGTCCGTCCGGATGTCCTGTCCGTGCGTACGGCTTGGCCGTGCGGATGAAGATTGTTTGATTTTCATTTTAAGGCCTTAGTATCTCATGATCCGAAGAGTAATCCATTCAGAGGTCGTCCGTCCGGATTGCTCGTTCGTCGATACTCAAACCTCGTTTGGAAAGTGGGTCCCAAGGGTAGTCCGTGCGGGTGACAACCCGTGCGTATGACTTGTACGTGCGGACAGCTAGTCCGTGCGCACAGCTTGTCCGTGCGCACAGCCTGTGCGTGCGGATAACTGGTCCGTGCGGACAGCCTCTGGTTGTTCCGTTCGTCTACACTTGGTTTCTGTTGTCGTTTATCGAGACGTTCTGATTACGTGGAAACCACTTGGAATTGTATTCTCACCCGCGTGACTAGACCGGTCAGGAACCACCCTAACTCGGCCTGTCGGCGACTCAGAACGGTCATTCCGGTTATCCCCGAAATCAGTTGTCTGTAGGTAGGATTCCAGATCTGGAACTAGGGCATTACTATTGATGAGTAAAACACAAGGACTGATCGGATTTGTACCGGTTTCAAGGGTAAAAGTGGGAAAGAACTTTGGTCTATTTCTTTCAACTCTTTTATCCATAGAAAAGTTTAGATCTAGGTGAAATTATTGTAAAAACTTGTAGAAATCGTTTAGATCTGAGATATTCTAGGTGGAATGAGGTCAAGCTTGAAGTTCTTATGAACTTCATGATGACGTCATTAGAGAATACCTCATATCCGGATGATTTCATGGTTAAAATCGAAGATCCGAAAGATAGAAATGTGTAGAATTGTGTAGAGATCAAAGATGTACAAGAATCAGTGCAAGATCTTACCTGGATTGGAAGAAATCTGGGAAAAAGGCGAAGAATGCGTATGGTTCGGACGTCACTTGCCAAAAGTGGAAAAAGTGGAGAGTGACCCGTGTATTTATAGGATGCCAAAAGAGGAAAGGATGGGCCGTGCGCATGGCACGCACCCGGGTAGGCTGTCCGCGCGGACTGGTCATCCGTGCGGACTGGCAATCCGTGCGGACTGGCCATCCGTGCGGACTGGCCATCCGTGCGGATGCCGCCTGCTTTGGTGAGTTCGGTGCGACATTGATTCAGTTTTGATTTGCGAGCGATTCGATAGGGTTTCCTAGTCAAATTACTTTCAGTCCCAACTACTTCTTATATGGTTCGGCTCGGGGTTCGGGTTCGTTTGTATTCGGGTTAGACTTCGAGTTCGATTGAGTTCGCTTGATTATCTCAACATGTATAATATAAAATAAGACATGCACAAGTAACACGTAAGGCACACACACACGTATAGCGGCAAGTAAAAATACACAGTTCGAGTTACGATTTGATGTCGATAAGATTTGCATAGCTTGATTAACTTTATCGCATTGTTACTTCCTATCGTTCACAGTCGTAGGTCGATTGAAATATGGCTAGCAGGCTTCGATTATTGCAACGTACGACAATTACTCCACATAATCTAAATATCATACAAACAATTCTACGAGTCGAGTTGCGCGAAATCGGTCGTTGACTTTGACCTTGACTTTGACTTTCACTCGTGAAAACACGGGGTGTTACAACTTGGATACTATAGAAGAAATCAGGGATTTAGCAAGGATAAGGATGGCCAGTTATCAACAAAGGATGGCTGGAGCTTACAACAAAAATGTCAGGCTCAGGAAATTCCAAGTTGGGGATATGGTATTAAGGAAAGCATTTCAAAACACCACCAATCCGGCTGATGGAAAGCTAGCACCAAAATGGGAAGGCCCTTATTTGATTGAAGCTGAAGCAGGAAAGGGGGCATATCGATTGTTAACAATGGAAGGTGATTTGCTACCAAGAGCTTGGAATGCTGTCCATTTGAAGAATTATTTCATGTGATCATGATCCGTGATCCTTACCAGACAAGTATCCTTGAAGGATCCCCACTGACAGATGATCCTCTTTCTGGTAACATTCCAATCTCAAACTATTTCATTCTTTTTATTCTCTTACAAGGATAAGGATCCTGCGTCCTTTATCCTCCTTTTACTTGATTCTGAGTTTTGAAGGTCCAGGTATCCTTAACTAAGGATTGAGTATCCACAGAAGTATCCAGTTATCCTTTGGGCTTGTCCCCAGTTATCCTTTGGGCTTGTCCCCAGTTATTTGGGCTTGACCCCAGTTCTTTGGGCTAGTCCCCAGTTTGGGCCTGTCCCCAGTTTCGCCAGTAGCGCACGATGATCCTGGTATAGTTCATGGCAATGGGACCAGTACCCGCTTTAGGGGCTGACAATTTCATTGTACTGGCTATATTCAGGATCCTACATATAATGGTAGACGTACCATACATCCGTTCCTAAGGTTTCTAACGTTTTCACGTTAGCTAAGGTTTTGGAATTTTCATGTCACTAAGTTTGGATAGTCGCCAGTGAAGGCCATACTCCAGTTTACATACGATCCTTTGGGCTTGTCCCCAGTTATCCTTTGGGCTTGTCCCCAAATATCCTTTGGGCTTGTCCCCAGTTATCCTTTGGGCTTGTCCCCAGTTATCCTTTGGGCTTGTCCCCAGTATATTGGGCTTGTCCCCAGTATATTGGGCTTGTCCCCAGAATTGTTGGGCTTGTCCCCAGTTACTAACATTCATCTTATAGTGGCTCAGTCCCAAGCAATATCTTATTTCAGGTTTGTGAAGATAAATGACCAAGAATTCTTGATCCTTACTTTCAACTAAGGTTTGTATCTTGGGTTATCCTGATTTTAAGTGTTAAAGGATAAGATCCTAACTTGGATTCTCAGGTATGATCCTTAACTGTTTTGATTTTATTCATTATGCATTTAAGTGACACTTATCCTTTGACAACTGAACTTATGATCCTTAAACTATTTTTTATGTGATCTTTGATCATATCCTTAACTCTTAAGGGATATTTTTTAATTTTTCCTTACTTGATAAGTTTAAACAACATGAACATCATAATAGATTGAAAAATAAAATAACCATAAGGATATCAACACATGATATAGCCAAAAAGTTAAAGTCATTTTATTCACAAAAGCTTAAACCCTTTTAAGGTTGTCAAAATTGCCAACCCACGTTTCTACCAGCAAAACGTGGCCCGTCCACATGGGTTGGCAAAAGGTGTCCATTGTTCATAGGTCTAACAAGTGCAGGAAATTAAAGACGGCAGGATCACAATGGCTTCATCCCCCAAACAGAGGATCCCTCCACTATTTGTAATCCTACCTATTGTTCAAAGGATCATCCATGATCCTCAATCCTAATTACTATTGTTCAAGTACAGACCAACCATTGTTTATCAAAACATCATCAAAACAAAAAACCATAACCAAACTAAAAAATGGGCTCCGGCTACGTCTAGAAATGTCCTTCATCGCCCATTCAAGCAGCCTACACCTTCGCTGCATCACCATCTCCCGCTCCACTAGTTTCACCACCATGATCCTTGCCACTGCCTCCAGCCTCGATTGCCAGAACCTCATCAGCCTCATCCTCATCCTCCAATTCAGCCAGCCTAGCCTTCCAGCCTTCCACATCCCAGTTGCTCCTGTCAAAGGCAGGATCCTGAGCTTCTTGGGCCATTTGTAGCTTGGTCTTGTACATGGCTATGGCAGCGGAAACCTTAGCATCCTCCGTGATCTCGCTCTTCTCATAATCAAAATTAATCAGGATTGTAGCTGTCTGAGCTTTGGCATCTTTGAGATCCTTTTGGAGGTCAGCAATCTTAAGATCCTTGAGCAATGCGACTTGTTGGAGGTCAGCAATCTTCTTGTCCTGCTCCTCGACATGCCCAACATAGTCTTCAATCTCAGCAAATTTCTGCAAAGAAGATAAAGAACAGTTCAAGAACAGGTGATCCTCAAATAAGCTGGATACCTAAAGCAGGGACAAGGATCCTTACATCGTTGAAGTATTCAAGGAACTGATGGCGGATCAGGGGGAGACCTTGCAGATCCTCAGCTTCGGAAGTCTTTCTCTTCTTTCCACCTCTTCCCTTTGAAGTGGTAGCTTTGGGGATTACAACGGAGGGGCTAGCAGCAGATTTTTTCTTGGATCAGACGGTGTCAAGCTCAGTGACACTAAATTTGGAAGCAGATCTTGATGACTTTCCAGCGCCTACACACCCAAAACAGATAAGTGTCCTTATTATATTCGTATATAACTATTTATTTAAACATTTGAATATAAAAAGAACAAGATACTTACTTGACATGGTGACAGAACCTGAGGATACCTCTTGAGAATCCTGGGTGATTGTCTTAAATGATCTTGTTTCAGGACTGAGTCTTCTAAAAACAGCAAGCCTTTCCTTGGTAGCAGGAGACAGTATGAGGTGTGAAACAGTGATAGCTGCATAGCATAAAACAAAAGGGGGTTAGTGATCCTATCACGAGAGCAAGATTACCTGGTGATCCTACTCCGGATCCTCTGTCCTACCATGGGTGGACCACTCCCTAGGAAGATCCTTTCCGTTTGGGATAGAGTCTCTTCTCACAAAGAAAAAGCGTCGCTTCCAGTTTGTATCGTTCTTGGTGGCTTTGAAAATGGGGTGTTCTTCACCAGGCTTTCGTTTAAACAAATATCGGTGGGATCCAAACGTTGTGAGATCATACATCTCAGCCAACTCCGACATTCCTAGGTCAATCCCTTCCTGCTCGATGATCCTTTCAAGGGTATATAAGACCCTCCAGATCATCGGCATAGCCTGAATGTAGGAGATGCCGGTAAGGGAGAAAAAGGATTGGGTAAAGGCTGGAAAAGGATAGGTGTATCCTATGGTGAATGGGGTAACAGGAAAGGCAATCCAAGTTTCAGAGATATAGTCACTCAAAGCGGTGGGGTCAAATGGCTTGATAACGGTATTCGCCGGAAAACAGTGGCGAATTCTGTCTATTTGTGCATCATTGAAGCAGCATCTTTCTTTCGGTGAATCTTTGATGATCCCCTGGCTTTTAAGAGGGATGTTCTTCTTGTGATCCTTGCCCGGTGAGTTTCGGAGCATCATTTTTGACGAGATGATGGTAAAGAAAGAAAAGCAGAGTAAGAGAAGGAAGAAAAGGAAAGGAGTTACCTGCTTGATCGTCGGATGAGAATATAAAGGGAGTTCTCTTGAACTTAAATGTGAAATGATCCCTATCTCTAACTCCTATTTATAATAATGATTCTGCAGGATAATCATCTCACTGACGTCATGTTCGTAACGGCTAGTCCGACTCCAACGACTAGTTATCTGATTAATTCGTTACGGATAAGAACAAAATATAACTCATTTATTTACATAATTACTCCTTATATTTTGGGGGCAATTGTTAGGGGTGGATTTCTAAATGACCAGTGATCCTTGTTTACTGTTGGGTTTAGTGATCCTCAATTCTGTCTGAAGTAGTGATCCTCAGAAGTGTTGCAGGATCAGGATCATGGATCACTATAAGGATCCCTGTACTAACGATTGTCTACTTTGAATTTGTAATTGTTTTGCAGGAGTATCAACTTGGACTTGGTCTTGGCGATATTCCTGGAGAATATTCTAATTCTATTCCGCACGTGCTTGGCCAGAAATGGACGTTATGGAGTCGTGGAGGACTTGCACCATTTGCGGAATGTTAGTTAGGCTAGATATTTTCTAATTTAAAGGGGGTAGCGAGCTAGTTAGACAACACTTGGCTATTTTTGGCTACACACACACTCGTACAACTGCTCTCGCCAGCTCTCGGTAAAACACTTAGCATTTTTCATACATTTCTACACGATACACTATAGTGATCCTTGTACTTAGCTCGCTATCATCCGAAGTTGTAATACATTTCTTGTTTAATTTGAGTTGGTGATCGGTAGTTTCCATCACCCGAGGTTTTTTATGCCGGAGATCATTCATTGATCAAGGGTTTTTTCCTCGTATAAATCTTCGTGTCACTTGTTCATTACACTTCATAGTGATCGTTATTGTTGTTCATCAATTCAAGCATCATACCTCACAACAGAAAGTTTGGTTACATTGTCATTGCTTGATTTTTGACCAAAACAATGCGGATATTCAAGAACCAAACGAGGCCCCCTGATATCATTGCTACAACAATTCTGAATACGGTCCGATACAAACTATTGGGAGTGAAGTTCAAGAACACGGATAGAGTGAGGAGACTTCTTGCGGATTGGGAGATACACCAAGATGCTGTTGCGGATGAAATTGCCTAATTTTTTCGTGTAATTGTGTCTTTGGTTTCTAGATTGTAGTCTAGTTGCGTGTGTTTTGTTTTGTTTAGCTTTGCGGGTTGGTTTTTTGGTTTACATTCATGGGGCATGTCTCATGTTTGAACTAGTGGGGACTCACCTCACTACTTGTTTTGTTTTTGGTTTTTTCGTTTTTCCAGCAACCGGAGACTAACGTCGTCAGGGTTCTGTTAGTCAGGGTCCATTGAGGGCCAATTTGTGAAAAGATGAGATCGCTAGTGAGAATTTTTAAAGTTGTGACCGTTGCCGGCCAATAGGCAACAGTTGAGATTATTAAAATCAATTATTCCTAAATTTTATATTGAAATAATATATAATTAACCGAAGTGACTTCTAATGCAATCCAAAAGCAGACCTTAGGATTTATATCATATTTATTGATGATAGAATTGATTGTAAATAACGACTGACTTGCTCTATAATATAATTTAAAAATGTTGTCACTTTTGTACAAAAAAAATTTCGTTAAATTAATATATTATGCATTTTTATATAACAATTGATACAAATACATTATATGCATTAATTGTCCCGGCCACCGTCATGGCTGACGGCAACCTACCATCGTATTTTTCAAAGATGCTGGAGAAAAAATTCAAGCGTTGCTGCCCCTTTTCCTGCCTCGTGTTGATACCAAAAGTCTTCACTTGTTTTACGGCTATAATTGATATTTTAACAGTAAATTTGGATCACTGACGGACCATTGGAGTATCATCGTGCCACCCGCAAAACCACCCGATCATATCCATCTCCACTAGGCATAATGCCTATACACCAATTCAGAAGGAAACCCAATAAATATGAGAAAAACCCCCTTGTGTGAATCGAACTCAGGACCTATTGGTCCAAAGCCTTATCTCACCTCTAAGATGTCATTAAGCTATAAAGCTCTCTAAAAAGTTAGTATTATCAGTTGTGCCGGGTTGATAAGTTTACTTGTTTAACCCGAATATGATTCATCTTATTATTTGTGTAAAAGACATCAACCTTAAGTTACAAATATTTAAAATAATGTAATCCAAACGCAGCTTGTTTAAGTTTAATTTATTATGTAAGAGCGTACGGGGCACTTCAAAATAAACCTAACGAACCCAAATGAAGCCACTATTGAGGGAATGACGCCTCGTTTTTACCCAAATGGACCCAAATTGTAAGGGGCACTCTAAGCTCCATTTTTCCGTCATGAAATCATTATTTATTGTTCCACTCTTGGTGTCACACTCGGGTTCACCATTCAACTTTTTTTGTTTTGATTCCCATCATGAGGCATTTAAGGTGGTGTTTCAAATGAACTCGGTGAACCTGAAGCTTCATCCCGAGAACACCACCTTCACCCTAAATGTGTCAAACGAGTTGGCAAATCTAATTGATTTAGAAACGTGTTAATCAGGCATGTGGGTTTTATAAATGGGATAACCTATTTATGCGAACACCGTCCACTTTAATAGGTAGGGCAACTCAAATACAACCCATTTCGTAAACTGAGTAAATATGATAACCCCAACGGGATTATTTGTGTCTATTTTAAGAAAAAGACATTATAAGTTCCATCTTCTTTGAAAACAAAATAGGTTAAATATCAAACACATATTTATAATAAGCAATGTTAATAAATGAGAACTTGACATGTATGCACGTTCAAATGTCTAGGGCTTTTTTGCATATCCTACTATTGGTAATTTTTTTTCACTCATAAAAAGACTTGGTAGTTGGGTTGTAGCGATTTTATTCTATTTTTAACGCGTTTAACTTAGATTGTAACGTATAGCGAAACCTAATATAATGAACATCATAGGTCGATTTAGTGTTTTTTTATATAGTTCGATCTCTTACTTTTTGTTGATGACCACATCTCTACTCATTTGTATATATAGAACAAATTTATTCAACTCACAACTTTATTGAAAATATTCAACATATATTTAATATGTAGGTCCACAAACAAAGCGTTTTTCAAAAAAACAAACATATCATAAGATTTTCCAATGAATTACCTACCTAGATGAGTAGCTTGAAATATGAAACACCGCAAACGTGGTGTCACATACTCACATTACCGACATTATTCACCTAAACCATTATATCCATGTAAATGTGTAATTTAGTTGAAGATTCACTACCTACGTGACAATAATTTTTCCAGTTTTTAATTAACACATTTCGCATAGTCTTAAAGGGTTAGATAATCCAACCCAATACCTGGTTATTTTCATGTCGCGTCATAAATTAACACCAATGTTCAAAATGGGAAAATGTATTATTAGTACCATCTTTGAAAACAAAAAGGATATCAAATAAACACATATTCTTAAAGTCCTTAAGGGGATAGCCTGGTGACAAAATGGTGTGGTGATGTGATGTGATGACGTTTCATAGGTGGGTGGATTTTGGTTAATTTTTATTGGTTCTTGTTTTTTTATAAAGACGACTTTCACGCCCTCCCACCCCATGCATTTTTCACCACGTCTCCTTACTGACGTGGTTATCACATGACACTTCATGCCCTCTTTTCATGCCCTCCTACTCCGTATAGTCAACCCAATAGACAATGTCTCGAAAATGATGTTTAGTAACAAATCATCCAAGTGTCAATTAAGTGTAACTAGATTTTGCCCCGCCCGCGTTGCGGGGCACTAAGCCGAATATTTTTTTCTCATAACATGTCCGTTTGTGTTTTGATTACTTGTACATACTACTCAAAACACGATCTAAAAAAATGATATAGTGTCAACCAATTAAAGTAAAACACTATCATACTTTTGCTTAAGAAAAACAAAAACGATAGAAAAACAAAAACGATAGAAAAACAAAAACGATAGAAAAACAATAATTTTAAGCTCGAGGAAAATTAAAAATTACACCGAGTCAAACAATTAAAACAAAGCACTACTATAGTTTTGTAAAAAAAAAAACTAAAACGATGGCATGACTGTAATTTTACACTGGGGTCAAAATCTTAATTTGACTGGGAAAGCAAAGGAAAACGATGGCAAAAATGTAAATTTAGATTGAGGGCAAATTGCTGGGTGGGGAAAAAACAAAACTAATGGCAAAACTGTAAATTTAAACAGGTCAAAATCGTAATTTTGAATCGAGGGCAAAATGATAATTTTTAGTTTGGGGCGAAAGTATAATTTTATTTTGAACTAGGGTAAAAACGTAATTTTGAAATGATGGCAAAATCGTAATTTTAAAGCGGAGATAAAATCGGAAATTGGTTGGGCCAATGGGGGAGTGCCTGGCAGCTTCCTGACACTATTCCCCCATCTTGTGTCTGTAGTTATACACTGGGGGCAAAATCGTAATTTTACTGGGAAAGCAAACAAAAACAATGATAAAAATGTAAATTTAAATTGAGGGCAAAATGGTAATTTAGCTGGGCGGAACAAAACAAAACTAATGGCGCAACTGTAAATTTAAACGGGGCAAAATCATAATTTTGAACCGATTGCAAAATTGTAATTTTTAACTGGGGCAAAAGCATAATTTTATTTTGAATTAGAAGTAAAAACGTAACTTTAAACTGATAGAAAAATCGTAATTTTAAAGTGGGGACAAAATCATAATTTGATTTGGCCTAAAGCAGGCGAACTACTCTGTTCACCAAATTTCATAAATGTTATAGAGTTAATGAAATCAAATAAATAATAAAATAATGAAAAATAAAAAGTATAAATAATATTATAATAATATTTGTGTACTGTTCATGGGGAGTTAGTTTTAATATGTATAACTAGTGATTTTCCCCTCGCACTTTGCGGCGAAAATTCAGTTGATATCTATTCGGTTCGTTATGGTACCTACACTCGCTATAGTAATCGAAAGAGAAAACCTTACATCGATCGAAAACAATAAAAACGAATTTCCATACCAGTACCGATGTTGTTCATTTTTATTTTTTTTGAATGGCAACCTCTGGTCTGCTTTATTCACCAATAATTCTAATATTTATCACCCTTGCCGAGGATTGAACCTGGAACATCTCCCTTAAGAGGCATATGCCTCTACCAATCGGGCTAGCCCCACATTGGCAAAACATAGAATCGGACACAACAATAATCGAACTTGCGTCAGCTGCTTGCAATACAATGCATCAACCGTCACAACACATAATTTGATTTGTATTTTGTTCAGTTGATATCAGTTTGGTTGGTTTGCATTCTATGTTTATTTTTTTCAATGTTGCCATATAAACATTATGGAAAACGACTATTGTGTCGTTATCGTACCAACCCAAACCGAAACCGACTGAACAACATTTCTATCATTACCGGGATTTATTTTTGTTGTTTTTCCTTTCGATAAACTAAGATCGTATTGCTATCATACCGTACCGAACTGAACAACATCGGTATCGGTAGTGATCCAAACGTAAGTTATTATAAAAAAATCAAACTAAGCATAAACAAAATGCTACTAATAAAAAGAACAAATACCTAAAAATTATCTTTATTAAACAATTAAATGAATAATTGATAAAATATTACTAAATAAAAATAAATACTTAAAATACTTAAACTACTGTTCATCATAACTTTATGTTAATGTATATAACTAGCGAGATTCCTCAGCGCTTCGCGGCGGGAATTCGATTGGTATTTATTCGGTTCGTTACGATACCAACACTCGTTATGGTTTACATTGATCGAAACAATAAAACGAATATCAATACTGGTATCAATGTTGTTCATTTGATATCGGTTTAGATGGTTTGCGTTCTATGTTTATTTTTTCAGCATTGCGATATAAAATTGTATTGAAAACGGATATTGTGAGGTATCGTTCTAAATTGAATCGAAACTGGTTTAACAACATATGTGTCGGTACCGGTATTTATTTTTATTGTTTTTTCATCATGTCGCTACTATATTGTAACGAACCGAACAATATTTGTACCGGTATGTATTCATTTTTATGGTTACTTGTTTGATAACGGATTGTGTGCTGCTAGCGTTGCGAACGGAAACAAACAAAATAAACAACATCAATGGTGATACCGTATTTATTTTTATTGTTTTTTCTTTTGATAAACCGACAACGTATTGCTACCGATCATACCGATCAACATGGGTACCGGTACTCATATTCATTTTTAGGGTTTCTGGTTTCGAAAATTTTTCATTTATACAACTTTGTCTGCGACAATAAATGGATATCGGTACAAGTATCGTGACAATCTGAACCGACCGGTACTGTTCTAACAACATCGGTGTCGGTACCGGTGTCCATTTTGTCGATGTAAAACATGCGTTGATTTCTATAGAGTGCATGTATCGTATGAGTATTGTAACAAACCAAATGTCTACAGTAATATAAATTCACAACGCACCAGCAAATAACTTGAAATGCTAATATAAGAAATAAACATAGATGCGACTTTAAATTTTTTTAATAAAGTTAACGAACACAAATTATTACTAAAAAATCAAATTGTCGATCCAATGTTCGCGGTAACGTACCGACACAACGCACTTGCAAATAACATGAAATGTTAAAATAAATAATAAATATAATTGTGAATTTAGATTTTTCTATAAAGTTAATGAAGCCAAATTATTAGTAAAAAACAAATTGAATAACAACAAAATATTGTTAATAACAAAAACATAAAAACAAATACTTAAAAAACCATCTGTTGCCTATTTATTACTAAAAGTACTTACCAAAAGATTAATAATCTATACTATATAATAAAAGAAACCACGTAAGGGACACATGGCCCTCTATGAGGCAGTCTTAATTATTTTTCTAAATATTTATTATGGAAAATCAATTATTGATAATATTAAATTTAAAAGTTAAGTTTTGTAGAAAAGATTTTAATGATAAAGATAAAGATAACTGATAATAATATATTAATTATTAAAATCTAAAAAGTATATTAACGTTTTAAATATTTATAAAGATAAAGATTTTATTTAATTGGTAGTTTTAATTGTTTTTATATTTTGATAATAAGGACAAGGATAACTAATAATCACGTATTAAAGAAAAATATTTATTTTAATCAATTGTTTCGTTAAGAGGATTTATTCAATACATGTAGAACATATATATTTTTATACATGTGGTATATTTAGAATCATACTTCTAATAAAGGATCCCATTATCCCGTTTTACACTCTAATGAAATAATAATATTAAATCATAATATCCAGCTTATCTCTTGTATATTTAGTATTTTTTACTAAAATATTTCTTTTCTTTTTCTGTTGATTATCCAACATTAGGTAATATATAAGTTTCTAAACTAATAATAAATAAAAAAACAAAGTAAAATGTTATAAACTATGTAATACACAACTCTCTAACCTAATAAAAAATAAAGTGAGATGTTTCAATAAGTAAATAGCACCCTAAAGTTCATTTTGTTAGAAAACACATCTTGAAGACTAAATATGTTAACGGTTACATTATCCGTGTAAGACATGTGTTTATTCAAATCGTGCAGTACACGAGTTTTTAAAAGATGTAATTATTTTATTACTTAGTATATAAAATTATATTTATTCAACCCGTATAATACACGGGGTTCTAACCTAGTTAATATATAACTAAAAAATAAAAAGAAAAACAAAAATATGGTTCTAACCTAGTTCATCATCACTTTAAATTCATATAGATAATGTATACAGCTAGATCTAATGTAACCAATTTTTATTTTACTTTTTGTCAAGGATCATATCTACTAAATTGTTTTATTAGACAATCTTAGTCAAGTCACAACTTTGAATGAAAATATTCAACGACATATATTTAATATGTAGGTTGACAAACCCTTTTCACAAAAGCAAACATTTTATATTTAAGATATCAACGAAATTACCTAGATGAGAAATTTGACATATAAACACCACAAACATGTCAATTACAAAATTAATGGATGTCATATGTTACATCACAATTAATAATAACATTCTAGCTTTTACGTCGAAAGTTCATATGAAAAGTAATAACACTAATGTTCTTTTCAAAAAAAAAAAACTAATGTTTTTTATTACTTACAAAAATTACAAACTTAAACAAAAAAAAAACACATATGTCCATAAAACTTACCTTTTCAAGTTTAAAGTTTAGTTTGCATTTATCTATACAGCTTTTTATGTTTTAACCATGGGCGGAGCTTTATTGGGGCTGGGGTGCCTCGGCTCCCATTGATTTCTCGTTAGTAGTGTTAATTGTACCGAAAAATATTTTGAAGATTTTTTAGTGAAAAAATTTAGATTTTTAAGAGTCCGGCTCCCACCGATTTGAATTTTGAAAGTTCGACTTTCACTGAGTTTTCGTTCAAACTTCACCACTAGTTTTAACATAAAATAATATAAGATAACAAGTTTCATTTTAAACACAAAACCATTAAAAAAATAGAAAAGCATCAACACATTAACCTATAGGGTTTACATAAGATTAATTAACCCGTTATCGTTATCTGTTGACTAAACTCAGAACCAAATATTTCATGTTGAATTCGAGTGACAAGTGGTGTGATTCACAACTAGAAAGATTAAAAGTTTAAATCCTAGAGGATGCTAAAGTTTAAATCCTAGAGGATGCACATGATGATGTATTTATTATAAAAAATCTAGCAATTGAAAAAAAAAAAATTGATCGTATTTTCGTATTTTCTTCTCGCGCAAGAATTTGACTCTAACCATTATTACGCCAACCATTCAACAATTCCCATGTAGTTTAGATTTAGAAATTAAAAAATAATAAATAAATAAAACGAAAATAAAAAATTTGTATATTTGTAATTTACACCTCCAAATCCAAAAATCATATCCGAAATTCCGAAACCCAATCTGGATAACAAACATTTTATTATAACTTTCATTTTCTAGCTGACCCCGTTTTTCTATTGAAAAACCCAAATCTGGATATTATTAGGACTTCCAGTTTCTAATTGGCCCGTTTTTCCATTTTATAATAAATAGCCAATGTTTGAAAAAAAAAAAAATCATGTATGACAAAAAACATCAAACATGCTATAATACATAAACGATCAAAAGCACATAATTAGTGCAATATATACAATTTACATCTCAAACCAAAAAATAACATCCTAATTGATCATATTCCCAATCGAACAACGAATAAACGAATCAAAAATGTGCGTAAATATATATTGTATAACATAAAAAAAGAGTATATTACTTTTTGAATCTTTGTGTTTTAGTGGTTTTAATCATTTGAGTCCAAAATCAAAATGTTTAACGTTCTGAGTCCCTAAAAGTTTTTTTTATAACTTTTTGAGTCCTGAGTCCAACTTTTTAACGTTTTGAATCCAATTTTTAACAAAATTAGACTCAAAACGTTATAAAATGAACAAAATTGGACTGAAAACGTTATAAAATGAGCGATTAGGGGCTCAGAGCGTTAAACTTTTTGATTTTGGACTCAATTGGTTAAAACCACCAAAACACAAACACTCAAAAAGTAATTTACTCTAAAAAAAACGTAGTAACAAACTCTTTAATTGTTCATTCCATTAGTTCTTCGGCTCGGCGCAGACGGCGGGACCCGCGACCCCTTCGGTTTGGAACTCAGAAACAAACTCTTATAATTTCCTGTGTGATATCTGCTCCGCAATGGCGGTTCAACTTGTACTGTATTCGAAGACGATACGAAGTTATTGTTGGCTAACGGTCTCGCGGTGGTGATTGAGTATTGTGAGAAGAGGATGAAGAAGAAGAAGAAGAAGAGGATGGCGGTGAGGCGGCGGAGATTGATCGGAATTCTCATCGGAAAAGTTGAAGTTTGAAATGGAAAACAGGAGTTTGTGTTGATAGCTTGTGAAGCAAGTAGTTGTTGAGAGAATATATAGAGGAATGAAAGAATTGAAAAAGTCGTATACTTGAAAAGTCAAATGACACATTGACACGTGTCCATCAAATCTCAACGCGTTTATGGGTTTTTTGTTTGGAGGATACGGTTTGTTTGAAGGTTTAAATGGGAACTATATTAGCATGTGTGAAACGAAATGTTATGTAATAAAGTACTAGTCTTAATGGATGCGTGAAACCGTATTATCAGCGTTGCAGATCGGGATTAAAACTGGGAAAAAGCGTAAAACAAAAGAATAAATTCTTAACAGTGACTCACGAGATGTAAAATATAGACGATGTCAAATGTATACTAACACGTATTAAAAATTCGTGGGGGTTTTAGACCAAATATGACCATCAAACAGCGTAGTAAGTAGTAACCAAACGACGACCAAACTCGAGAAAAAACGTAAAACAAAACTAATATAAAAAGCTAACGTTATTTTACTTTTATCGCAAAATTATAACAAAATCAACATTTTATTACAAACTTAAAAAATCTTTCTTTTGCTACCCATAAAGAAGTATAATTTTTTTTGAGTTAAATGTTATTTTAGTTCTTGTGTTTTGGGCCATTTTGTACAGTTTAGTCCAAATGTTTCATTTTTTGCCTGTGAATCCAAAAAGGTTCCACTGGGTTAACTTCATCCATTTTTTCTGTTAACGAGAAGGGAAAGTCGGTCATTTTATATGTAATTATGTTAACTAGAAAGGTAATTCGGCCATACAAAATGACCATATAAAATGACCGAATTGCCCTTCTCGTTAACAGAAAAATTAGATAAAGTTAGCCCAGTGGACTAAAATGATAACGGTGAAACCTTTTTAGACACACAGGCAAAAAATGAAACATTTGAACCAAACTAGCAAAATAATACAAACCACATGGACTAAAATGACATTTAACTTTTTTGATTTAAAAAGTTACTATATATATTTTACTAAAAAAAGTTACTATGTATATTTTACTAAAAAAAGGTGTGAAAAATAAGTCTTTTAGAAAGAGATCAAACATTAGACTTTTATTTTTACTAAAAAAAGATGTGAAAAATAGGTCTTCTAGAAAGAGATCAAACATTAGACTTTTATTTTTACTAAAAAAGGTGTTATTAGACTTTTATTTCGCATGTAAAGCAACAAAAATCAAATAATAGTTTATTACTTTAAAAATGATAATAAACAAAGTCAAACAAAAGTATGAACGTTGGTTACTATTTCTCAACTTTGTGATGAATTAATATATATAAATTTGGAAGTTGATTTTACCAAATGAAGTTGAAGTTATATTGTTATGTTAATGGTTATAATTTTCAATGCTTTTTTAGTATTGTAATATTATTGAAAACGCTTAGAAACCGTGTGTTAAATATATTCCATAATCGCAAGCCTTTGACATGGTTTTTATCGCCACTAGACAAAACGTAATTGTGTGTGATTGTGATTTGAGTGCTTGAGTTTGGATTTAGTAATTGTCATCACTAAAATAAATAGTAACTAGTGTGAACCATAAAGTAGTTTTAGTGATTGAATCGTTTTACTTGAAATTTTTTTTTGTAAGGTAATATATTACACTTCTTTTATGTTTATTTAAGTTTCATGTTTTGCAATAAGGGTGAAGGGAGTGGCACGGCAAAGCAATCGGCAAAGCCGATTGCCGAGCGGCAACACCGCCGCCACCCCTTCATCCCGCGCGGCAAAGTGGTGAACTCGGCATAGCCTCACCGATCGGCAAAGTGGGGAACAAGACCTGCAGGGTGTGTGTATCTTTGACTTTACATATATATATATATATATATATATATATATTTTAAATGAAAAAAAAAAGTTTACCACTTTCAAATGTTTAACCACTGCCAACACTTTTCACCAAAGTTTAAACTTTTTACCCTCTCTGACGTGACACACTCTGATTGGTCCATTTTAAAGTTTGCCACTTTCACCTGTTTAACCACTCCCTTCACCCTAAGATGAAGATCCCACTCCAGGGTCAGAAAGGTCAATCGGGTGTCGTCCAACGGACGAGGGGTTCATCATTGTAGCATAAAATCGCCATTGGATGACTAGTCTATTGATTTCTACTTGCGCATATATCTTTGTATCGGTTCATGTTTCCTATTTATGGTCATGAATTTGATCGCTTACAAAGTAGTTATCATGCAAATAATGTTTGATTTTTAGGTAATTGTGTTAAAACAAAAATTAGCAACGGTTGCAAGCCTCAAACCCATTGAGGAGGAGAATGATCTCTTACTAGTAAAGAGGTGGAAAGCTTCTCTACCAGGGTGTGTTTTTCCTGGGCGAGCAATTCGTCCGGTGAAAAAAAAATGTGAGTTTTTGGATTGGCAACCCATCAGGAGAAAAGCGATAATTATTCTTGCGCGATTGTGGCCTGCTACAGATGGTATAAGAGCAAGGGGTCATGCTAGTGTGCCAGAAAGGGTGTTAGTCTCCTTAAGGGGGGGGGGGGGGGGGGGGGGGTAGAGATGTAAGCCCAAACCGGCTGAAGAGGATAGCGAGTCCTTCCTTATAAGAAGGTGGAAACCTTCACTACCAGGACTCGCTTTGAAGGGGCGAGCAATTCATCGAGTGAAAACAAAACTGGCAACCAACTGAGGGAAAACGAATAATACTCTGGCACGGTTTACTTGAGCTATTACATATGGTATAAGAGCGAGAGGTCAGACCAATGTGCCAGCAACGACGTTGGGATCCATAAGGGGAAGGGGTGGTGTAAGTCCACAACGGTTGAAGAGGAGAACAAAGCCTTCCTCATATGTTGGTGGAAACCTTGCATACCATGACGCGTTTTCGGATGAAAACCAAATTGTGAGTTTTTAGATGGGCAACTCATCGGGGGCAAAGCGGACACTATTCTAGCATAGTTTACTTAGGTTGTTACAACGAAGCTTGAGGAGCAAAAAGCAAGGGTGAGGACTTGTAGGCACAACTTGATGATGAAACCTCGAGACGCAACAATCCCTGATCAGCCTTCAAACCATGTACAACAAACTGAGTTGGCTATGAGTTTTGCTGAGGAAGGTTGACTTTTAAGTATATTAGGACCTTTATGCATTATACCAGTCAGGACCGCTACCCATCCTCCGTTTTAGATAGATAGGTTATTACTGTATGAACAAATAATATAGATTTTGATTTAGTATCTATGTTTATATATTTTATAATTTTTATTTATTCGGTTTTTTATATTAAAAAAAGGTTGTTACCGACAAATTTTAAATGGTGATAGACCCTCGATGAGAAGGTCAACAACGATATGTCCATTAGTGATGGCTCGACGATCTGTCTGTAATATTTTTCGGTGCTCTACTGGTAAATAGTATTTTGTTAGTGATTCATTGAAAGTCTATCGTGATCTATCGCTGAAATCTTCAACCTTGACCGGAGTTCCAACATATTTCACCAACTGATTACCGATAGTAGATATTCTTTCCGATGAGTACTACCATGAGTGACAGTCTTTTGATTTATAATATATTATACTTTAGCCTTACACGTTGAAAGATGATATAGCGTATTGAATTTTTACCATAATATATCTTTTCGCACTTCATAATTACATGTCAAAGTCATATTAATCGGGTTGTACACTAATTACTACTTGTATATATAGTCATGTTTGTCTCATGTTACAACTTGCCCTTACTGTTTGTAGTTTGAAATAGCAAAGGTATTTCATTGGTATTCCTATTATGTCATGAGAGTAGTTACATCTTATCAATCATCCTGATCATTCAATGGTTCATAAAGCTTATTTACTATGACCGATTTAATATCAAAGATCATTAATAAAAGCTTATTGATCTAGATATTTAGTAATTTTTAATAGTAAAATATTGTAGATGGAGAATGAATATACAATTAGTTGATAAATGAGCATGAGAAAGAAAAAAATACGTTGTCATAGTGGTAATGTTAATATAAAATATTGTACGACCTAAATGTTTTCTGAAAAAACGCGGTAACATTTTCGTAATTAATTTACTCGTAGAGTAATTATCAAAATTACTTTACAAATGATCTTGTAGTGTAATTTTGATCTTTTAGAGTAATTTTGTAAAATGATCGTGTTATAGTAATTTTGATCTTGTAGGGTAATTTTGAATTGTATGTTGTTTGATAAACTTGTAGAGTAATTTTGATACACTTGTAGAATAATTTTGAATTTTGATAATTACTCTATAAGATATTAAGATAATTTTACAAAATTACCCTACAAGATCATTTGTAAAGTAATTTTGATAATTACCCCACGAGTAAAATAATTACGAAAACGCCACCGCGTTTTTTTAAACTTTTTCATGCCCTTCGTACATTAAGCGTATTTGTACGCGAACTTAACTCTATATAAATATACTATATAATCTTAAAAAAACATAAGAAAATAAATTTTACAATTGCTAGAGACTTGAAATTATTATAAATACAGAATTATAAGAATCGTAGTTGAGTATATAATATTTAAAGTCGGTTTTTGAGTGAGTTATATAATCTGGTTTCTAGTAATGATGATCCCAATGGATAAACTCCAGAGTCCAATAGATAATGGTAATGGATACCCGACTGATATGAAACACGATTTTACAACGAAAGTGTTTTTTTTAAGTGTTATTTATTTATTTATTTATTTTTTTTTAAGTGTTATTACCAAATACAATGTGATACTCTGTGTGTTGCCAATGATGTTCCCATTTGGGCAATTTCACATGACAATTGTCAAATCTGCTGCAAGGACCTTGCACGAGAATGTACGGTCCCCTACCAAGCAAGGAGATCCAAGTTGTATGACTTTCTGCCAATATCTATACTATGTGGGACTACAACTCAACACAATTATAAGCTCCAATTCTAGGTTTCAACTACTTCAATTATCAACAACCAATTCCGACTGCGGTCATCGGTGTAACTAAAGGTGGTTCGGCAGAGCCGTCCCCGAAAACTCTTGAAAAAATTTAGGCCTCGGGCGACGAAAACAATTGGGCCCAAAATTATGGTTAAGGGTAAATGAATTACAAAAATAAAAACTTAGTGATGGAGCAAAGACTCAAACTTGAGACCTTTACATTACTTTGAAATAGTTTTTGCCACTATACCACTAATACTTTTTTGCATAATAAACAAATAAATATATAATTTAATAAATATATACAAGCTTATAAAGACTTTTCGAGCCCTTTGAAATTTTGGGCCTCAGGCGACGGCACGGGTTTGCCGGGCCAGAGCCGGCCCTGTGGTTCGGCGTGTTCCTTAATCCTCAGGCCATTCTAATTTTTTATTAACAGGTGTATTTAACGTCTAGACCCTCCAAAACGTCACATGATTTTTTTTGGACGGCAAAGTGTATTATATATCAACACCTATAAAAGTTCACAAGTTACAAATGGTTAGTAAGCTACTAAGTCAACCACCCAAAACAAAAACAAAAATTTTCACCACAACAAAAACAGCATAACTACAAACTTATAGATTTCAGCTCAAAATTTGAAACTGCACCCACTTTTCCCGGTCCATATCCCCCCGCTTTGCTCGACTTTTGATCCACCTGAACGTTGTGGCTTGCATCTCCCCGAATATCGCATCTATATTCACCCGCTTCCCTCCAAAGATGTTTTCGTTCCTCACTTTCCAAATACTCCAACAGGTTGCCAATACGATGGTTTGAATAAATCTCCTTTTCGGTTTCTCGATCGACTCTTTCTTATGGAATTCCAACAATTCTTGCATTGAAAACACGAAAATATGTTGTATGTTACACCACCGGCTGACTTTGTGCCAAAGTACCGATGGAATTCCAACAATTCTTGCATTGAAAATGTCACATGATTTAACATGTATATTATATTTTGATAAGTTTTAGTAGCTTGACGGGTTAAACCATATTAATTGCTATCGAGACATTTTGGCAAATATTAGTAAATAAAAGTGTGTTTTAAATGTTGGGTTAGCATCAAATACAAAGTATCCTAAAAATAAGAAGTCGGAAGAATGGTATCAAACAAACTCCTATTGACCTCATTCAAACAACATTAGAACCATCTCATTGAACTTTACGATGTGAGATTTTAAAGATATTTACTATCGTTATAGTAATTGAAAAAGGTAAAAAGATCACGCCAATAATTTAAATTGGAGCATATTTTACCAAATAATCAGTGATCTAAATTCTCAATCAATATTATTATATGTTTCCTGTTTGCATATCAAAAGAAACATGGAGCTTTCAATATGAATATCTGATGATGAAATTACTTTTCATATCATCATTATTACAAGTAAAATCTTTTTTTTTTTTACAATTTAAATCATTAAATGGTGTGTCAAAGTAACTAGTGACTTGTTTTTTTTTTCTTTTTTTTTTTTTTCCAAAGGGTGTGTTTCAAACTAATGACTTGTTTAAAATCATATGTTTATAATTGGTTGACACCCTGACGAGAATCACATGAAAATGATTCAAAACAGCAGTTTCAATTGTACGATGATTTTTAAGAAAAATCACGTGAGCAATTATATTCAGTGTATTTATATCTTTAGTTTTACTTTTATAGTTCTAAAATATATCAACAGATTTCTCTTATTGGTTTTCATAATAAGAGTAAATTATAAGTTTTGTTCAATATGTTTACACCAAATTGCAGGCGGTGTCATTTACTTTTAAAATTGACAGATTTTGTACTTAATGTTTTAAAATCTTACACGATAAGTCTTTTGAGCCTAACCCAGTTTATTTTTTTGGTTAAATCTATTACATAAGAACAAAAGTTTCTTTAAAGAAAATAGTGTGGTGGTAAGGTTTTCCTATGTCAAAGAGGTGAATGCGAGTAATCTGAACCAGTTTTTTAAGAAAAATATATGGATCATGTTGTAATGATATTATATTATACATAATATTAAAGTAGAATGTCGGTGGGGTTTTCACCAAACCCCCTCAACTTGGGGGGTTTTGTCGAAAATGTTGCGGGGGAAAGGGTTAAAGGAGTGTGGAAAGGTGTCCAGTGGCCGAATTTGGTGTTGCTGGAGATAGTTAGTGGAACGGTGATGGTGGGTTGGGGGTATCTCAGATGAAATTAGGGTGGAGAAGATGAAAGGGGACGATGAGGTGTTTTGGGGTTATGATGGAACCTGGGTAATGGAATTACCAGAATACCCTTGTACTATTCACAAGGTTTCGATAATTTTTTTCAATAGCACTCGTACATGACAAAATTGAAGTTCGACAAAAGGTTCACGTGTAACTACACTAAAAAAAGTAAAATTTTTATTAGGTCCGTATATTCCAAAGGCATTTTAATAATGCACAAACATAAAGAAAGTATACATAATAATTTCATGGTTATAGACAAAAAGAAGAAGAAGAAGCAGCAGACACTAATGTAAGATTAAATATATTATAATTTAATATTTAATCTAGTAACCATTATAATCATTTACATTATATAGATCAAAATATATAATAACCTATTAAATAATTAGTTGGTAATTGTTGATGGACCATATTACCCTTATTAACTAATTAGGTTTCCTCCTGGGTGCTTATATAAGGAGAATTATGTGGAGGTTAAAGGGTTACTCAGTTACACATTAGAAACACCCATAAGCATAACATCATCATAATCGACCTCCTCTCCTATACCGATTCCCTTTTCGGTTTTCTAAGTCCCCATCATCAGTCAGCACCCTAAGGAGGAACCGAATCACGCTGACAATTATGTCGAACTCGATGTCATCTTCTCTGACTGGATTCTCCACTGTCTGATGCAATCAAAGGTATGTTTTCATGTTTTTCATTATGTTCAAAACAGAACTGAACCAACATGTGGTATCAGAGCGTATGTTGATTAGTCAGTTCTGTTTTGTATCTGTAAATCTGGATTAAAGCAGGAAAACAGGTTTTAAAACGATAATTAAAAAAATCGTTTTTTCATCATAATCCGAAATCATTACTGTTCGATTTCTGTCATCCGGAATGTCATCTCGGATCATAGGCTCATTCTTATGTTACTGTTCCGAAATCTGAATGTTCAAAATATGTTTAAATGTGTATAATAATTCCAGATTTCGGATGATAGTTTGAATAATTTTATTTAGGGTTCATTATGTTCTTAGTTAAAATTCGATTTTTCCTTTATGTTTTGGAATATGATTTGAATTGTTAAATGTTTCCCTAATTTTGATCTAATTTTGTCTATTAAGTTTTTTTCGAAATCTGTTAAAAGGATAAACAGATTATGATTTCGAAATTTTATGATAAAATAGATCAATGTTATAATTGGAAACTCTATCACAATTCTTAATTTTCGAATTTTCAGTTACGTTTTCACATTCACAGCTGTAACAGGAAGTTTCGAGACCATCAGATTACGACTCGAGACCATCAGTCTCGACTCGAGACAACAAGGTCTCGACTCGAAATCATCAGGCCATTAAACCTTCACAACTCGAGACAGAGGTCTCGACTCGAGACCATTAGATCTCGACTCGAGACCATTAGATCATGAATCGAGACCATTAGATCATGACTCGAGACAAAGGTCTCGACTCGAGACCATAAGGTCTCGACTCGAGACCATAAGGTCATAACTCGAGACAAAGGTCTCGACTCGAGACAACAAGGTTGTGACTCGAAACCTCGATCCGCGCTAACGGGTAGTTTGCTATTAAATGATTGGTTTTGTAAATACTTAGTTAATTAATAAGGATCAAATAATGTTTTACAAAACCAAAATGGCTTAACTTGAATGCGCTTTTGATGTATCATTTCTGGCCAAAGCTGACTTGACACATCTACTTATCATTCAAGTATTACGAAAGCTATGTTGTGTGTGCAGCATAAGCATGAATGTCTTAATTTATGGCCAAAGCTGATTTAATCCATTCATAGATGGCATACTCAACAAGTGTATAACTAAAGTGACTGTTTCAATTTCTGTCCAAAGCTGATTTGTTACAACCACTTTGCACATATGCTTAAATGATTACACTTCTGGCCAAAGCTGTTTTGTCTTCGTTTAAGTAGAACTTTAAATGAGTCTATTATTTTGATGTTAGTAATAGACATATCACAACTTCTTCACACAATGATCCTTATATTAATGATCCTTAATTAATTTTTTATGATCATTTCGTCTGCCTTATTCTTAGTACCCATAATTTTACTCACTATATTTTCTTCTATAAGTCTATATCTCATCCACTCTAATTCCTAAACCTAAAATGTTTTGCCTTATTTAAAGTTTCTATAAGAATTAGCTCTTAAATTAAACCCTTGGTTATCTCTTAAGACACGATAATCCTACTGCTCTCTTCTGATAAAGCACTACAGAAGAAAAGTAGAGCATGATGATTAGGATAAATCGAACATGATGTCTCTTATGATAATCAAGATCTCTCTAACATAAACGCTATCACTAAAGTTATTCCAGATTAAGTCTTTCCTAAGACTAATCTATTATGTATGGAATAATCACAAGAATTCCTAATATGCATGCCCTCATTTAAAATTCTAAACTATAAGGTTAAGTGGTATATGTGAATGCATTATAATGTACAAAACCATGACCCATAAAGTTAAGGGCTTACGCATGGAAATAAGTACATTTTTCCAGTACATTACATACTAAGATTTTCACTTGTATAATTTGATGCATTATAAATCAACTACAACACTCAAAAGTACCAAAGTATAATGAGTGTGTTGATAAGCAACATATGTATAAAGAAATAAATGTTTGAAACTGGAAAATAAGATGTTATTCACCTTACAACCACTAATAGTTTAAAAGAGGATTGTTCTAAGGTCCATAGACAAATTACAAGTGCTAATCCCAACTCTAAGGTTCTTCAAAGGAAAATATCACTGTATAATTATGTCATTAGACTAGGCATAAGCAACGAGACTATCCATTATTCCAAAGAACAGTTGGATAAGTTAATTAGGTAGTCACTTACTAATGATATTTAAGTCTGATAATTTTAATATTCCAATTAACACATGATTAGTTGACTCTAGTTCCATACGTTTCCTTACCAGAACTCGACAAATAACTTAGACAAGAGTTAGTGACAAAATTAAATGTTAAGGCTATAAGAACCATAATAAGCAGTTTTCTAACAACGCTTTTCGATACCTTATATATTCTGAAGATTAATCAGAATATAGTATCATAATTAAGCAAAGTTATGAACGTTGTGAGGTTTGCATAGTCAACATAAAGTCATACTTACCTTAAACTCTCATTTTATTTGTTCTAAACATCTGGATTGAAACATTACTAAGATGGAACTAGATGATACATTACTTTTTCACAACTTTTGTCATCATGCAAATGAGAATTTGACAAAAGGAAAATGAGACTTATAAATTTCATCCATTACAACCGAAATTCATGAGAAATCATGACATGGTTAATGAGGATGATTATTCAACTAATCTCATTCTAAGTGATTTTAAAATCATGACGTTAAAGCATGACTTGGCTTAAGGAATAAGTATGGGTCCATCATAAGTCATTCATTGACATTCGTGGAACTTATTCCAAATGGAATATTCAGACATAATTCATTTATCATTTTAAAAGACTATCAACTTGTATCTAAATTTTGTCGCATATGGCCCACGGTCTTAGAAGAAATCTATTCATACATATATACTTAATAAGATTTCTATTAAATATGTCCTTAAGTTTCTTATGACATTTGGACGTTAAGGAAATCAATTAAAGTCTAACATATATATGATAGGTTCCCACGTCACGTACCTCATTGAAACTTCTCTTGTAGCATTTCTAGAGATATCAAAGATCAGTGGGAGCATTAAGTGTCTTAATAATAACTTGCAATAGTTGCAAGAGGTGGGGGAGTGAAAACTTTATATTACTTCAATTTACACCTCTTGTACAAGACACTGCTCCATTATGACACTGTTCTATCATAACTTATCTCCTTAAATCTAATGCTACTCTTACAAAATTTTCATTGTTGCCTAATTGTGGGTGCACTTAGATTTCTTACCTAAACTAACATAATCCTCAACAAGAGAAACTACAACGACTAACGTCATTAACTCGTTTCTCTATTAGAATTTGTTGGTCGTTACATATTGACCCTAAGCATGCTGAGTTCCTAAAGATTCCTAAGGTTAGTGGGAGCAGTCAAAGTCCTTATTATGACTTGCAAGGAATACAAGGGGCGGGGGGAAGAGTGTCATTAAATTTCACTCTGAATTTAACTCCGATTACACCTCTTGTACACCATACTGCACCAACTCTTACAAACTTAGAATGAAAATGATAGCAACCTAACCAAGAGCTAATCCATAAAACTGAAACTTCTAATAAACCCAATAATCAACTCAGGAGGTAATCTAGGTTTAAAAGCCTACTAACTTTGATGATTACATAACCTCCCTAACTGAAGTTGAAATGGATTTTGGAAAAGTTTACTGGTCCTATCTCTTCAAATTAAGCCATTAGCGTCAATCAATCTTCTGAATGGAATAAAACTGTTTTCTAGTAAAACTGATTTTATGTGTTCGTATAACGTTTGGGATTTGATTGAATTACCTGAGAGTGTTCATAACTAAACCAAATCCTAATACAAACGTTAAGACACTAAGAAACATGATTGATTGTCAAAGGTTATACTTAGGAAGAGATAAATTATTAAAGAATCTTTATTACATATCTAACAAAAGATTTCTTTGAGGATCATCACTGTTCTAGTAGCTTATAATAGTTTAAAGCTACATTAGATGAACATTATAAACAATTTTTCATAACAAATGGCTGACACATTTACATGTTCATAAGACAACCTGAAAGTTCTAAACTTATGGTTAAAGAACAATTTGTCTATAAGCCAATAATATCCATGTATGGGTTAATGCAAGCATCATAATGTGATGAAATCTTAACGTAATTATTTTCATCAAGAATCAAGTGGATTAATGTACCTACCTCAAAATGAGTGGGAGCAACTAAGATAAACTTGTCTATATAGATGATATTCTTTTGACAAGTATATGTTACATAAGTCAAAGCATTGTTAACACAAACTTTGATATAATATATCTCAGAGATATCTCTTACGTGATAGATATCATAACATACCGAGATAGACCCAGTGGGACATTAGTTCCGTTACATAAGTTTAACATTAAATGGGTCCTTACATATGTAACAAACAATATTGCTCTCCTTTAGAGGATAATAGGGTATGTGAGATTATTTCATTACGCTTCATTAATTGGAAGCCTTATGTAAGTTCAAGTCTATACTCGTTTAGATATTACTCACATTGTAACACACTAGATATGTCTAGATTAATGTGAAGCATCTAAAAGAGTATTACAATATCTTTAAGAGAAACGAGAGACTACAATTTAAAGAAGAAGTGAGAATTAAAACCGGTTTATTACGTTAACTTTGTAATGTTCTGATGGTGCGCTGTTGCGCAAGGATTTAAAACACTGCTGTGCTTAAACTCTTTAAGACGTATTTGTACGCCGAAATAGTATGTTTCTATTTGTTTTTGTTAAATGTCTTTACAATATTTTGCATGAGTACAATTACTTTTGCTTTTGCTTTGAGTAAGGCGAATAAAGTTGGTATGAAGCTCATGTGTGAGTCTTATGGTCGTTTGTGACGTGATCACTGACCGCGCATGTAGCTTTGTGTTGTGCTGCCATAATGTTTTTGCGCTTACTAAAAAGAAATTGCATGCATTTTGTAAACACAAAAAATAATAGAAACTTTGTAATTTTATTCATGGATAATGCTCAGAGGCGTTACAAAGTTTTTCGGATAATTAAATGGAACTTAACTTACCCCCTGACCGTTCCGCTGCTTTTGATAAGTCATATCTTTTCCGCGGAAAACGTACAGAGTTCTTTAAGTCTTAGCCCGTTTGCTTGAGCTTTCTTCCCCTCGTGTAATCTGCTTAATCTCCTTGCGCATGTTCTGGAGCAAATGCGTGAGTTCTCCATTTTTGAGGGCCTTTTCGATTTCCGTGCGCAGAGATATGCAGTTGTTCGTGGTGTGCCCATTATCCTTATGATATTCGCAGTACTGTGTCAGATCTTGACCACGTTTACTCTTCATCGGAATCGGAGGTTTGAATTGGTGATCCTCGGTACTTAGCACCTCTGCCGGGGTTTTCGTTAGGGGGGTCCACTGCCTCTCCCTATTTTCGTGTTTGTTTTCTCTTTGCGCAGAGAACTTATTAGTCGATGTGCGAGCATCCTCCGCGGATCGACTTCCTGATGCTTCGCGCCATGACTTTTTGTACTTTCCATTTGCGCTTAAATCTGCCGGCCTGTTGTGTGGTGGTGGCGGCCTGTTTGTAGGAAGGTTTTTCTCGGTCTGCGCATAAACCTTGGCCGCCACCATTATCTTTTCCCAACTTGTGGGGAGGCCCTCTGTTCCTGATAATACTTTGACCATGTCGTCACACCTAACCGCGTACTTAAACTGAGCACGGATTAGTTGTTCGCTAACACCTCCGATTTCTAACACTTCTTTATTGTATCTGGTAATAAAATCTTCCAGATTTTCATCATCGCGGCGCCAGATGTTCATGACGTCGGATGTGTCTCGTTTTGACCGCCTTTGTTGGCTGAAGTGTGTCAAGAACTTTCTCCGCAGATCCTTCCATGATTCGATCTGTCCTGTCGGTAGGTTATCAAACCAGATTCGCGCTGGGCCGGTTAGTGTTTGCACAAACAAATGACACCACAGCGGAAGGGTCCAACCGCCGACCAACCCTGCGCTGGTGAATACTCTTAGATGATCATCGGGGTCAGTTAACCCATTGAATTTCCCAACATTAGATGGTAATTTGGCCCTTTCCAACGGAGCCAGAGCTATCTCTAATATGAACTTCGAGTTTTCTGCCGCTTCATCCGGGCGATAAACTAAATCATAGTTATGCTCGGCCTCAGGGTTATAAACCGCTCGGGACCTGCATTTGTTATAATTTGGCTGTATTCTGTTGAATACGCTGGTGTTTTCACTCAAACGGTATGTTCGATCGGATTCATCGGTGTGAGCGTCCCGTTGGGAACCCAACCTATCATGAACCGATTGTCTTTGACGAGGACGAAATTCATCATGATGTTGTCTTCGGTAACTGCTTGTATCATCGTAAGTTGATTCTTCTCGCTGAGAGGCATGAGCTCTTGATCCCGGCCTCCGGGATTGGGTTACAGGAGCAGTTTGAGCACATAACTGTGAGTATACTGCGTTTAATGCTCCTTGGGACCGGACATACCATGATATCGGAGTTTCTCCTGGTGGTAAAATTGACTGTGCAGGATTTGCTGGTAACATTCCTGGGGTAATAGGATCATTTGCTCGATTAGATTGAACCTCGTTATCGTCTGAGGCCTCTTCTACGATCCCTTCTACCAGTAAATTGTTTCCGACGTTTGGTCGAGGACCAGGTTGCCGGTGAGATGACGAATTTTCTGCCATGTGTAAAAACAGAAAACGGAATGAACTGAATCGAAACGAGGTAGAAACTAGAAAAACTGAGAAAACGGTGGGCGCCAATGAAGAAACACTAACTAAATGGTCGGAACCGAGATAGTTAGGGGGTTTGAATCCGCATAAAAGGTTAGCTCTCTCTCGATTGATTCAGTTACAATGGAATTTCTTCTCCGGTGGTTCTGCAAAAAAGAACACCGTTAGCCTCGTCAAGGGGAGAAGGGGGGTTCTCTCCTTGACCCGACTCCGGCGTGAGAATAAGTATTTGTAATGGAGAAGATAAGTATTTGAGAAGTGAGAGTGATCTGAGTTTATACATGAACAGTTCTCCTATTTATAGCCGGGAGTTTGGGAGGGAAAACTTGTTATTGAAAAGATGACGGAAGATGCTAACGCCGTAGCGGTTATCTTCTTCTTCCGTTAAGTTCTTTGATCCGTCGTTAATTGGTCTCGATCCGATGTGAATGCACACGGATCGTGGATTGATCAATGGCTGGGGAAATGCCACGTGGAAGGTGATTAAGTGGAGATTTATTCTTCAATTGCATGCCATCGTTGTGACCTCAGGGTTGCCTGTGGTGATGACACGTGTCCAGACGGTTATAACCGTCTGGGTGGTGCACGATTGTTCTTCTTCTAGAAGATTACTGCTGTAATCCAGTGTGGCACTTTACTGTGTAGACACAGACGAATAAATCCCAAGTCTGGGTAAAATAATATCCAAATCTGGATATGTATGCGGAGATATTGAACAAAGGATTTTGATCCTTTGTTAAATGAGAGAAGGCGCAAGGATTTATGCTTTCCTCTGGGCGCGCGACTATAAATCGTTGATTGCTTCTTCTTTGCAGGACCCTTGCGCGGCCGCGCAAGGTCGAAAAGCTTAAAAGGTTGGTTTGTGGTATGGTCTCAAATCCTTTTTATGAGGTTTTTGGGACCTTACCCCTTCAAGTCCCCCCAGTCTAGTGTTGTACTTATGCAAATAAGTGGAGCACTGGACTTTAAGAGAGGGAAAGGGATTTTTGGGCGCGAAAAGGTAAGAAAGCTTCTATGAGAAGATTTGAATTTGTAAAGATTTTTGATGAAAAATATTTGACTTGAAGGTAGCACAGTAAATTGATTTTGACAACCTGTCATTGTCAGTTTTGTTTTTTTACCGTCCGTGGCTTGCACGCGCGCGTGTAAACGCGTGTATGTTCTGACATTTGCTTTTTTCTGTTGCTTGGGGAAGCGTAATACCCGGAACAGTACTGTGACGGTTACCGATGCTATTTATTGCGATGGGTATATAATCGTTTGGGTAACCCCTGCTGTGTAATCATTGTTCTGTTTGAAAACTTTTCCTTCTTCCTTGTTTTTGAGAAATCTTCCTATTATCCTCTCGCTTATGTCAACCGGAGAACATCAAGAAGAACTTGTTGAAGATATGTCGACTGAACTTCCACCATTGAAGTGGCCCAGGGCATCTTTTGAAGGTTTGATTCGGAACCTTAAGTTTCCGGAAAACTGGGGTGCTTTGTATCCCGAAGATGGGCAGACAGCAGCAAATGCTCCGGCCGGGTATATTACCCTCTTTTGGGATTTTTTCTGTGATGGTAACTTTCGTTTGCCTGTTACCAAATTTTTTCTTGACATTCTTGGATTCTATAATCTGCACATCTCCCAACTTCACCCTATTGGTATGGTTAGGGTTCGACATTTCGAATTTGTATGCCGGACGATGCATGTGGAGCCAACCGTTCCCCGATTTAGGGTTTTCTATCAGATGCACTGTACCCAAGGGTTTTACTCATTCGTTCAAAGGGCTTCTGCAAAGAAAATTCTTCATCAGCCCCCAAAATCATTTCATGATTGGAAACAGAAATTTTTCTTCATCAAGGCTGGAGTGATTCCAATGAAGATGACGTTAAGAGGGAAGGACGATATTCCTATTGAATCGATTCAAACTCCTGTTGATGAAAATTGGTACCAGGATTTGAAGGATGTGCCTAATATTGCGTTGCCGGAAAAAGCCCTAGTTGGAGCCGGCATGAGTTTGAACTGGAAGATGGAACGTGATGATAAACCCGTGTATACCGAGGATGGTCATAGTAAGTTTGGGGCTTTTTCACTGTTTTTTTTTTTTTTTTTTTTTTTTTTTTTACCTGCTCTCCCTTCAAATTGTAGTTGTTTCTCTATATGTTGTTGCCTTCAAGAGAGAAGGCGGGAGAATGGGCACTATCAAGAAGAAGCCTGAAGAAGAGCTTTGGTATCATCGAATTGTAAAAAATTTTGTTCTTCCGCAGGATGCGGATCTATCTGTTCATCCGGCAGCTGGTGCTGGTGAGTTTATCTGTTTTTTCCTTCCTTTGTTACTTTGAGTAATCTTTTGTCTTGCGCTTTTGTAGGTGAATTGTTGAATTTGGGCGTAGGCCCTGAGAAGAAAAAACGCGCAACTACGTCCACTTCTGTGCCGAAGAGAAGTGAAACTGTTAAGACTCAACCTTTGAAGGCGAAAAATGCTGGAGAGAAGAAAGGTACGCGCCGTTCTTCTGTTTCCAGGTGTGACTATGTGGTGGTTTCTGACTCTTTGGAGGGTCTTACTCCTGTAGTGACCATGCGGGAACCGAAGCCGGAACCGAAGGACTCTGCTGATATTCCTCCTTCTAACCCAAATGAGCCTATCGATCTGGATTCCAGTCCTGAACGTTTGGTTCATAGGAAGGCCGGTAAGAGAAAACCAGCTGATGCTGCTGCGGAGGGTCAGCCTCCCAAGAAAGTGCAGAGGAAGAAAATTACCAGAAAGGGAAACCTAGATGCTTTTGTTTCAGAATCTGTTCCTGGTAAGTATTTACTTGTCTTTGTTTTCTTTAAGCGGATGGAATTCTTACAGACTTTTATTTGAGCAGAGGTTCCTGTTTCCCCTATTCCTGTAGAAGAACCATCTGTGGTTAATAAAGAACTTCCTCCCACTTCTCCGCGTGCTGCTGTTGCAGACCCGTCGGAGTCTACAAAGACAGCTGGAGGGTGTGTTGAGAAAACTGCTGAGGCTGAGGAGCCTGTTGATGCTAACATAGAAACTGAACAGATTGTTGAGCCTAGTGTGGTAAATGATGATAATCCGATACTGGAAAAAGAAACTGCTGAGACAATTCAGTCTTCTCCCCCCAGACCTTCTGAAACTGTACCTGAACACTCTGAGAAGGCTGCTACTAAGGAGGCAGGTTCATCTGCTGGTGTTGGGAAACAATCTCCGATTCATCCCGAAGAAACCTTGGGAGAATATTATTACCGGATGTACACGGAGAAGGATGCTGCTGACCTTCATGCCCCTGTGTGGAATATAAAGAAAGGTGATACCTTTTCGGATTGGCATGTGTGCCAAGATTGGTTACAGGGGATACTTCCTCCTGGAGAAATCAAATTTCAGGAAAGTCGGTCGTATGAACAGACCTATCAGTCTTATCTTGCAGAGACTGCTTCACATGTCTCTACTACTCATCGCATAATGCGCAAGTGGTACAGCATGCATAAGGAGCAGGCATCTTTTATAGCATCTCAAAAGAAGTTTGCAAAAGATGAAAAACGTGTAGCTCAACTGAAGGCTAAATTAGAAGCTGATCAAGCCGCATTTGAAGCTGAACGCAAGACTGAGGAATGGTCTGCTGCTGGTTGGAAAAGGAAAGCAGAAGCTGAAGCTGCTCTTTTGTCTGAGGAGCGCAAAAACTGGAGAAGAATTTGCGAAAAAGACAATGCTGAGAAAGCAAACCTTCGTAATGTCATTAATAACCTCAAGGCTGAGGTTGAAAAATTGAGAAATCAAGATGCGGAGGTGGAAAGATTGAAGAAAGAAAAGGCGGATGTAGAGGCTGCGCTGGCGGAGGCGTGTTCTCATAGGGAACGTAGTGAGCAAAGGGAGGTACACGCTCTAGCCACTCTTGCCCTTAGAGATAGAGAGTTAGAAGAACTGACCGCTTTAGTTTCTGACCAGGAACAACTGAAGAAGGAATTGGAGCTTGCGCATTCCGAGAGTACTGAAACCTCCCGCCGTTTGACTGAAGTTGAAGAGAAACTGGAGAGTTCAGAAATGGCGCGGGTTTCAGCGGAAAGCGAGCTCGAACCTTTGAAGAATGATATGGCCTGGTTAAAAGATCGCGGGATTGCTTGTGTAAGTACCTTCTTTCTTTTTGTTTATGTATGCGCTTTTCTTGCTTTGATCTTATCTTTATCTGATGTTATAGGTTGCTGAATCTGTATTAAACTCTGAAGAACTGGATAAAACTGTTGCTAATTTGATGGTTGCTGCGCGACGAGATGGTTATGCGCAAGGGTATGCGGAATGCTCCCAACATGTGAATAGCGCTTTAAAGGTTAACTGGGATGATAGCAAGTCTGCTACCTTTGGTGTTAATACTTCCAGTGCGCTTGCTGCTATGAAGACAGAGTTTAATAACTTGCAACTGCCAGTGATGGAGTTGATAAATGTGGCGCTGCAATCGGATGATCACGTTGCGCAACTTAAGGAAATCTTTCCGGATGGGGGAGAAGATTTAGAGTAGGGTGAAATTGTATTTGAACATTTTTTTTTTTTTGTGTAGGATGTTGATCCTTGTTCTGATGGTGCGCTGTTGCGCAAGGATTTAAAACACTGCTGTGCTTAAACTCTTTAAGACGTATTTGTACGCCGAAATAGTATGTTTCTATTTGTTTTTGTTAAATGTCTTTACAATATTTTGCATGAGTACAATTACTTTTGCTTTTGCTTTGAGTAAGGCGAATAAAGTTGGTATGAAGCTCATGTGTGAGTCTTATGGTCGTTTGTGACGTGATCACTGACCGCGCATGTAGCTTTGTGTTGTGCTGCCATAATGTTTTTGCGCTTACTAAAAAGAAATTGCATGCATTTTGTAAACACAAAAAATAATAGAAACTTTGTAATTTTATTCATGGATAATGCTCAGAGGCGTTACAAAGTTTTTCGGATAATTAAATGGAACTTAACTTACCCCCTGACCGTTCCGCTGCTTTTGATAAGTCATATCTTTTCCGCGGAAAACGTACAGAGTTCTTTAAGTCTTAGCCCGTTTGCTTGAGCTTTCTTCCCCTCGTGTAATCTGCTTAATCTCCTTGCGCATGTTCTGGAGCAAATGCGTGAGTTCTCCATTTTTGAGGGCCTTTTCGATTTCCGTGCGCAGAGATATGCAGTTGTTCGTGGTGTGCCCATTATCCTTATGATATTCGCAGTACTGTGTCAGATCTTGACCACGTTTACTCTTCATCGGAATCGGAGGTTTGAATTGGTGATCCTCGGTACTTAGCACCTCTGCCGGGGTTTTCGTTAGGGGGGTCCACTGCCTCTCCCTATTTTCGTGTTTGTTTTCTCTTTGCGCAGAGAACTTATTAGTCGATGTGCGAGCATCCTCTGCGGATCGACTTCCTGATGCTTCGCGCCATGACTTTTTGTACTTTCCATTTGCGCTTAAATCTGCCGGCCTGTTGTGTGGTGGTGGCGGCCTGTTTGTAGGAAGGTTTTTCTCGGTCTGCGCATAAACCTTGGCCGCCGCCATTATCTTTTCCCAACTTGTGGGGAGGCCCTCTGTTCCTGATAATACTTTGACCATGTCGTCACACCTAACCGCGTACTTAAACTGAGCACGGATTAGTTGTTCGCTAACACCTCCGATTTCTAACACTTCTTTATTGTATCTGGTAATAAAATCTTCCAGATTTTCATCATCGCGGCGCCAGATGTTCATGACGTCAGATGTGTCTCGTTTTGACCTCCTTTGTTGGCTGAAGTGTGTCAAGAACTTTCTCCGCAGATCCTTCCATGATTCGATCTGTCCTGTCGGTAGGTTATCAAACCAGATTCGCGCTGGGCCGGTTAGTGTTTGCACAAACAAATGACACCACAGCGGAAGGGTCCAACCGCCGACCAACCCTGCGCTGGTGAATACTCTTAGATGATCATCGGGGTCAGTTAACCCATTGAATTTCCCAACATTAGATGGTAATTTGGCCCTTTCCAACGGAGCCAGAGCTATCTCTAATATGAACTTCGAGTTTTCTGCCGCTTCATCCGGGCGATAAACTAAATCATAGTTATGCTCGGCCTCAGGGTTATAAACCGCTCGGGACCTGCATTTGTTATAATTTGGCTGTATTCTGTTGAATACGCTGGTGTTTTCACTCAAACGGTATGTTCGATCGGATTCATCGGTGTGAGCGTCCCGTTGGGAACCCAACCTATCATGAACCGATTGTCTTTGACGAGGACGAAATTCATCATGATGTTGTCTTCGGTAACTGCTTGTATCATCGTAAGTTGATTCTTCTCGCTGAGAGGCATGAGCTCTTGATCCCGGCCTCCGGGATTGGGTTACAGGAGCAGTTTGAGCACATAACTGTGAGTATACTGCGTTTAATGCTCCTTGGGACCGGACATACCATGATATCGGAGTTTCTCCTGGTGGTAAAATTGACTGTGCAGGATTTGCTGGTAACATTCCTGGGGTAATAGGATCATTTGCTCGATTAGATTGAACCTCGTTATCGTCTGAGGCCTCTTCTACGATCCCTTCTACCAGTAAATTGTTTCCGACGTTTGGTCGAGGACCAGGTTGCCGGTGAGATGACGAATTTTCTGCCATGTGTAAAAACAGAAAACGGAATGAACTGAATCGAAACGAGGTAGAAACTAGAAAAACTGAGAAAACGGTGGGCGCCAATGAAGAAACACTAACTAAATGGTCGGAACCGAGATAGTTAGGGGGTTTGAATCCGCATAAAAGGTTAGCTCTCTCTCGATTGATTCAGTTACAATGGAATTTCTTCTCCGGTGGTTCTGCAAAAAAGAACACCGTTAGCCTCGTCAAGGGGAGAAGGGGGGTTCTCTCCTTGACCCGACTCCGGCGTGAGAATAAGTATTTGTAATGGAGAAGATAAGTATTTGAGAAGTGAGAGTGATCTGAGTTTATACCTGAACAGTTCTCCTATTTATAGCCGGGAGTTTGGGATGGAAAACTTGTTATTGAAAAGATGACGGAAGATGCTAACGCCGTAGCGGTTATCTTCTTCTTCCGTTAAGTTCTTTGATCCGTCGTTAATTGGTCTCGATCCGATGTGAATGCACACGGATCGTGGATTGATCAATGGCTGGGGAAATGCCACGTGGAAGGTGATTAAGTGGAGATTTATTCTTCAATTGCATGCCATCGTTGTGACCTCAGGGTTGCCTGTGGTGATGACACGTGTCCAGACGGTTATAACCGTCTGGGTGGTGCACGATTATGCTTCTTCTAGAAGATTACTGCTGTAATCCAGTGTGGCACTTTACTGTGTAGACACAGACGAATAAATCCCAAGTCTGGGTAAAATAATATCCAAATCTGGATATGTATGCGGAGATATTGAACAAAGGATTTTGATCCTTTGTTAAATGAGAAAAGGCGCAAGGATTTATGCTTTCCTCTGGGCGCGCGACTATAAATCGTTGATTGCTTCTTCTTTGCAGGACCCTTGCGCGGCTGCGCAAGGTCGAAAAGCTTAAAAGGTTGGTTTGTGGTATGGTCTCAAATCCTTTTTATGAGGTTTTTGGGACCTTACCCCTTCATAGCCATTATAATCATTTACATTATATAGATCAAAATATATAATAACCTATTAAATAATTAGTTGGTAATTGTTGATGGACCATATTACCCTTATTAACTAATTAGGTTTCCTCCTGGGTGCTTATATAAGGAGAATTATGTGGAGGTTAAAGGGTTACTCAGTTACACATTAGAAACACCCATAAGCATAACATCATCATAATCGACCTCCTCTCCTATACCGATTCCCTTTTCGGTTTTCTAAGTCCCCATCATCAGTCAGCACCCTAAGGAGGAACCGAATCACGCTGACAATTATGTCGAACTCGATGTCATCTTCTCTGACTGGATTCTCCACTGTCTGATGCAATCAAATGTATGTTTTCATGTTTTTCATTATGTTCAAAACAGAACTGAACCAACAACTAACGTATAAAAATACTTCAAAAATTATTATTTTCTTCGTTATTTTTGTTTTCATTAATTATGAACTTCCTCAAACCTAGTCTACTAATCACTATTGTCTTTAAGTCTTGCACATATATAGAATACGAGATATCTCCCATCAAATATAATTTTCGCTTTCAAATAACAGAATATTTAATACTCTTTTCTTTAACGACGGAACTTTTATATAAATATACAAAACGGGTCACCAAAAAGCTCTAACACCGACACCGAATTTGCTATATTGGTTAGTTCTTAGAGTATTCACATCCAATCCCCAAAATTATGTGAGGGTTGTTTTTATTTTATGAAAAATGGTTGTAAGTGGAAGAAAAAGAAAATATTATTATTTATCTGTAAATTTAGGAAGACATTATTCACCCTTTATAATTTTTTTCAATATATTTTAAAAGTGTTTGTGATTGGAAAAGAGAGAAAATGTAATGATAAAGTTATTAAAAAGTATTATTTAATGAAGGAGAGAGAGAAATATAGTAATTTTTAGTGTAATATAGGTTTAATTGAAAATAAGAGAGAAATGATAGTGATTTTTATTGTAATATAGGGTAAAAAATAAAGGGTTGGATATAAATGGTGTAAGAAGTACCTCTCAAGCTATTGTAAAAAATATTTTTTTTTTTTAAAATATACTTCATTAAAACACACATTCGACCCAAACGGGCAAAAGGCCAAACAAACACAACCACCCCCGACCCAAACGGGCAAAGGGCAACAAATTACAACATGTACAAGAGATATTTACACTTACACCAGTCCTCCATATAATAAACTTATAGGAAGTTCTATTATTAACCCACGCATAACTCCTAGATTTTAACTCCCCAATGATGTCTCCCGGTCTACATTTTCTTTGATTAAAAACTGTATCGTTTCTGCTTTTCCATATACACCAACATGCTATAATGCTCAACCCGTAGATAATTTTCTCCGCCTTCTTACCACTCCAACATGCTATAATGCTCAAAAAAGAATTTAATGATTATACATACTCTTAAATGAAAAGGTCAGTGCTTTTTTTCACTTTGACATCACACTTCTAACCTCTCAAACTTTTGACATGATGAATTTTTTATTAACCTTTATTTTTAAGTAAGTTACATATTCACTTCTAACTTTTTGTAAATGACAACTTTGACACTCCGACCTTTTCTACTTAAGAACTTAACGCCTCCTAACTTTTGGTAATTGACAACTTTGAACCCCCAACCTTGTCTACTTAATAACTTAACACCTCTTTTTGTTTAAACTACTTTTATGACTTTACACCGCAATGTTCGACACGTTATTATATTTTTTTTTATCTATGACTAACCATCTAAATGTCTAAATTACTTTTATGACTTTACACCACCATCTAAATTACTTTTACGACTTTACATCACTATTTAAATTATTACTTTTACGACTTTACACCACTTTCACTATCTGAATTACTTTTACGACTTCACATTGTAACGTGTGTAACAAAGTAAAAAACGCGTAATGTCACGTACGCGCACCACATGTTAATTGCATCATCTTTATGCGTGTAACGAAGTCACAAACACAACGTTGCCGCCATATCATATGGCCCGGGTCAAAATTCTGGTCTATGAAAAATAGTATTTGCTTAGATTTGACTACTCTTACATAGGGGTGACATTTTGATTTTTGATATGAAGATGAGATGCATATGTGTTGACAGTTGACTTTGGAAAGTTCGCAAGCTGATAAGGCTCACTGGTTCAAACTGGCAATAATATGCCAATCGCGAGATTCCTACTCTTGACCTGAGTGATCAAAGGCTTAACCGGGTGATCTAGCCATAAAAAAAGAAAAAAAAAACTAGTGAAATTTAACATCAAAAGCGTTGGAAAAAGAGTATGCAGTTCTTCAACATTTCCAACTTAAATTCAAATTATTTTCACCAGGGCTGGCCCATCTTAATAACAAAATAAGCTATTGTTTTGGGCTCTAAAATGTTCGGGCCCCCATTTTTAGAAAAGAAAAAGAAAAAGAAAATATATTATGTTTATAATAAACAAATTTATTATTTCCAAGCAAAAATGTGATTGTACTTTAGTAGAAGTTCCATTATGTTGCTATATAGACCCGTAGAGGTGGACAAATCGGGTTCAAACTCTAAACTGGTTCAGGTTAGTCAACGATAAGTCAAATTAGTTTTGGGGAAGCTGGTTCGGGTTTAGGTGGTTTGGTGGTTGGTTTGGGTTTAACCGGTTTCAAAGGAGAGGATTATAAACTATAGTTTCTATGTATACCGTTTTCAGTTTTGGCTTCGGTTCAGTTCTCAAACCGAAGGAGAGGATTATAAACTATAGTTTCTATGTATACCGTTTTCAGTTTTGGCTTCGGTTCAGTTCTCAAACCGATTTGGTTATGCACCTATATAGACCCGACTTGTTTAAGGAGTTCCCTTTTTTTTCATGGATGAGTACATAAACCCCGATATATTCTTTGCAGCCCAGTAAGATTTGTAGCCCCCTGAAATATTAAAAGCCCATGTGAGTTTATATTATACTAGGTTAGTTACCCGTGTGTTACACGGGTTAACTAGTATCTTTTGTAAATAAATGTTTTGAAGAGAATTATATAGAACATTAAATTAAAAAAAATATAAAATTGCAATTAGAGTTAATGCTTATAAAACTAAAAAAATAAAAGTAAGACAAAATTGCACAAATCAACCTTTATGTTATACCTAAACTGCACTTCATACCTTTCACTATGAAATCTGCTAAACGCAACCTTTATGTTCAAGTTTTGTTACGGGGTCAACCTTTAACACTAACTCTGTTTAATTTCTTGGTTAAGTTACCTCACATGCAAAGCATGTGAGGGTATTATGGTCATTTCCTTTATGTTTTTAATCACTCTTATTATATAATAATTATCCTTTTAATATTACTTTTTTTCTAAACATACAACCCACCATCCTCCACCTGCAACTATAATCCTCCACCACCACCGAATTGCTAAAAAAAAGGTGAATTCAAGATTTGAATTAGAGCACTACGGAATTGCTACACCACCGAATTCAATGTGATTCATGTTCCAATTTAGTTGAGAATTCAAGATTTTAATTTAGATTATTTGAATTTATCACCCCACGTTATGTTCATCTTCAACAAATCCCTAAGAAAACTAAACCTACTCCCATGGCTTCCTACGAACAGTTCTGTTCATTTTTTTAATCACCAACTATTGCAAAACATTAAGAAGGGTCCTATCAAATCGATACTAGCAGCAACAACTCTGGTTAAGCTTACAGGCATGTCAATTCCATCGCCATTTAGACTAGCAATTCACCTTTTTTGCAGATATTTTGTCATTTATAGTTGTGAAAATACTTTAAAATTGACATTATTTCTACAACACAGCCATATCCATGAATCTCAAATATATTTCTAACCCTACTTTGGTTATCAAATACACACCCAGATTGGGATCGTTCTCTATTCGTAAATCAGTATCCAAATCTAGTAAGATGGTGTAACACCCCAAAAACGGGTTTGGTAATTTAGAACCCGGTTAAGATAAAGGAATGGGTAAAGTACCGTTAGTAGTAAAAGTGAAACCATAAACAAAATAACTAGGAATAAATTAGCCTAGTGGTGTTATGTATATAAGTAATAAGATGATGAGTTTTTAGTCCCGTATGCAATCAAAACGAAACTTGAGGGACCAAAAAGGTTAGGATGGAAAGATGGGTTTTATTTATGAAAGTTAACACACACAAACACACACATTCGTGTGTTCTAGAAATCGATCAGGAGCTCCATGAGCTCAAAACCCTAGTTTCCATCCATTTCATCAAATCGAAAGGCAAGATGAAGCTTAAATTCATAACCGAGCATGGATTAGCGATCACCTTCTCATGGGGATCATAAGGTATGTCTTAAAGATTAGATTGGTGATCTTTCACGAAGTGGGTTATGATGTAAGTTGAGAATTTGTATGAAATTGAGAATGAGTATGTGTTAGAATTGTCATATAGAACATGGGGTATGTACGGTTTGGGCTAATTTGAGGTTTAGAGATGAAACCCGTTGATTATGGTGATGATAACGACTTGAATGATCACCCATGTCCAATTATTGCTTAATATTGATGTATTTTGATTGGTATGATGGATTCTTGTTAGAGGAATTAAAAGAAATGTGATACTAGTGTGTTTGATGTTTATGCATGAATGATTCATGTTGATTAGAATGAGGAATTTGATGAATTATGAATAAGATTAGAAGGATATGCATGAACTAGTTGTACCCTATGCTTAGGAGGTAGTACACACATCAAAAGTATGATGAAATTATGAACTTAAGATTAGATAACTTGTAAGTGATTAACAAAGTAGCTATGAAGTGGGTTTTTGATGATATGATGGAAGTAATGATATGCTTATGTTAATAATGTTGAAAATCATATATGTGTAAGTATGTTTAAAGAAATTGGATAAGAAATGATGGATTATGGTGTTTTAAGGTCAAATGATAAACTTAATATAAGATCCGTGTGATGAAAAGGTTGTGATGAATGATGAATAAGCTAACTATCTTGAGAATGATATATGATAGTTGATGCTTGATAAGCGACATGGAGGCTTGGGATAGGAGCGGGTCAAACGGGACTAATGCGCACGGGAAGCATATTCGGACGCTAGGTAAGTAAAGCTTACACCCCTTTTTTTGTAGAATATCTATTCAATGTATAGATTACGAACATGGTAACTAAATATGTTAATTATGATGTTCCGACAAGTTTTGGTATGGATCAGAACATGTGATTATGTTAAGAAACTAAGTTTGATGGTCAAAAAGGGTAAAAAGGGTATTATGGTAATTTTGATTATGAGATAACGAAGTAATAAGTTACAAGGATGGGATAATGAATAACGAAAATCCCATAAGGATAAAATGGACATCTAGACTTAACGGGTCAAATAGTGAAGACATTACCATTTGGCGATATTGACTAATGAATTGTTTTGTTAAGTATTATGCATTCACAGGATGAATAGCGAAAGGAATTATGTTGCTATTACTTAGCCATTTAGCGCATGAAGTATTAAAACGGGTCATAGCTTTGATCCGAGCCAGGTATGTGCGATTAGAGTTGTAGTTAAGTCGTGGGGTTAGTCAAATGTTTAAGGAAGTCCTTTGTAGTAAAGGATGGAACAAAGTTGACAAAAACGCCCTTGATGGGTAAATCGGGCAAACGGTCTTAAAAGTTGATTAGAAACAAGCTATTTGATTAAGTGAATGTTTTGGAAAAGTAGGAAAGCGAGAAGTATGATTTTCGTAAGCCAAGGACCTTAAAATGCGCAAATACCTTTAACGGGTCAAAGTAAGCTTTTGAGTGAAAATGGGTTAAGAGGATGCCAGACATCCGAGAATTTAATCTTTTATGATAGACGTCATTGATATTATTAGGTTCATAAGAAGTTATGGTCAAACAAACAAGTTATGTTGATACATGCATGAATGGGTCAAAATTTGGTAAAAGGGTAATAAGCCGAAGGCTTAAAAGTCATAAATTTCGGTAGTCCAAATATTGTATTTTCACTCCATGTGATGGAGAATTAAATTACGGTCGCGTAGGAAAAAGAATCGGGTAAAACGGATCAAAAACGAGAAAGTTATGATCGTTTCCGTAAAACTGAGTTATGCTGGGAATATGCAGCAACAGCTGCGAACATTCTGATCATATTGGGTGGTGGCGCGACGCGACGGCGAAGGCAATGGGCCGTCGCGCGACGCCACGGGCTCATGAATCTTGAAAACTTCATATTTTATTAATATATGCAATGCGAACCCATCTGGACCGTTTTTAAACGCGTATAAGCTAAGAATGACTAATTTATTCCTTGTTTTAGGAAGTGTAGATACGTATTGTCACACCCCAACCGATGGCGGAATCATCGGGGCGCGGCACTGAGCGAAACAGATTGTCCAGAAGTTTCCATAACAACTATCATTACCATTCAATTTAAGTTAACATGTCCCATACCATGTCTCAAATAGCAAACAAGTTATTACAGATAAAACTAAACAAATATTCTGTTCCGACAACTCAGATTTAAACATAACAATTTATTCGTTGGTTTCTAGGACTCCAGTTCCTAGCTTCAATTTCATCACAGCCCGAGAAGCATATAAACAACCTAGGCACCTGTCACATACGTTAAAATAAAGTCAATACATAAAATGTAAAGGTGAGCATACAAGTTTGATAATAGCATATAGAGTTTGAACTCGTTTACGCATAACCAGCACGTACACATAGTGAAATGAAGCACGTTAATTATCGACATAGATCCATCGATACCAATGACTGCGGGTTGACTGCCCGAGGCAGTTCGCAATACATGATTACCACTGTAATCCATGCAAGTAAAAGATCCTTAACAACCCCCGTGTGAACGGGTGCTGAGTCCAAACTATAGTACTATCGTTGCTAAGGCAGGTAGACAACATTCCATGTGTAAACATAACAAACAAGCATTCATAAGCCACGTATAACATGCGTAAATGGTTTAGCGTTAAAATAGCTTGAGTAGTGTGATAATTGTAGTTTGAATATTCGTAACGTATGTAACACCCAAAAGTGCTAAAAGCAAAAAGGGTTCGAGTATACTCACAGCGATTATGGATTGAAGGGAGCGCTTTTCAGCGAGTACGGTTAGCCTGAATAGATTCGATAACGTAATGATAAGTGGCACGCAAAACAGTACAAAGTGAGAGTGGTTAGGATGGCTGATCGTGCGGATCAACTATCCGTGAGAGGAAGTCATCCGTGCGGATGGTGACCCATCCGGATAAGCTATCCGTGCGCGTGAGCTGTCCGTGCAGACGGTAATCCGTGCGGACTAGTCGTGCGTGCGGATTGCTTATCCGTACGGACAAGTTGTTCGTGCGGATAAACGTTCAAGTGGATTATTTCTTCCTAAGGATGTGTTTGTGTATGATGGCTTGTGCTTTGGAGTTTTCGTTTTAGCATTTAGAAAACATTTAAGTGTTTCTACCTTTCAAGCCGGTCGCGCGGACAACGATCCGTCCGGATGGTAGTCCGTGCGGACAATGGTAATCCGTGCGGACAGTCTGTGCGCGCGGGCAGAGACAATCCGTCCGGATAGCCTGTCCGTGCGGACGACTCGGCCGTGCGGATGAACACTGTTTGAATTTATTTTAAGGCCTTAGTATCTCATGATCCGAAGAGTAATCCATTCAGAGGTCGTCCGTCCGGATTGCTCATTCGTCGATACTCAAACCTTGTTTGGAAAGTGGGTCCCAAGGGTAGTTCGTCCGGGTGACAACCCGCCCGGATAGCCTGTCCGTGCGCACAGCTTGTCCGTGCGGACAGTCTCTGGTCTGATTGTTCCGTTCGTCTACTCTTGGTTTCTGTTGTCGTTTATCGAGACGTTCTGATTACGTGGCAACCACTTGGAATTGTATTCTCACCCGCATGACTAGACCGGTCAGGAACCACCCTAACTTGGCATGTCGGCGACTTAGAACGGTCGTTCCGATTGACCCCGAAATCAGGTGTCTGGTGGGTAGAATCCAGATCTAGAACTAGTGCATCACTATTAACGAGTAGAACACTAGAACCGATCAGATTCGTACCGATTTTAAGGGTAAAAGAAGGAGAGAACTTAGGTTTGTTTCTTTCAACTCTTTTATCCTTAGAGAAGTTTAGATTTAGGTGAAGTTGTGACATCTTATGGAAATCGTTCAGATCTGAGCTATTCTTGGTGGAATGAAGTCGAGCTTGAAGTTCATAAGAACTTCATGATGACGTCACCCGAGAATACCTCAAGTCTGGATGATTTCATGGTTGGAAGTTGAGATTTGAAAGATGGAAAGGTGTAGAATTGTGTAGTGATCAAGAATGTACAAGAATTAGTGCAATATCTTACCTGGTTTGAGCGAAATCTGAGAAAAAGTGAAGAATGCGTGCGGTTCGGACGTCACTTGCCAAAAGTGGAAAAGTTGGAGAGTGACCCGTGTATTTATAGGATGCTAAAAGGGGAAAGGGTGAGTCGTGCGGATGGCACGTAACCCGGATAGGCTGTCCGTGCGGATAGGTCATCCGTCCGGATTGGCAATCCGTGCGGATTGGCAATCCGTGCGGATGTCGCCTGATTTGGTGCGTTCGGTGTGACGATGCTTCGGCTTCGGTTTGTGAGCGATTCGATAGGGTTTCCTAGTCAAATTACTTTCAGTCCCAACTACTTCTTATATGGTTCGACTCGGAATTCGGGTTCGGGTTCGTTTACATTCGAGTTAGACTTCGAGTTCGATTGAGTTCGCTTGATTATCGCAACATAACATAAAATAAACATGCACAGGTAACACGTAGGGTACACACACGTATAAACAACAAGTAAAATACATAGTTCGAGTTACGGTTCGATGTCGATTTGATTAGCATAGCTTGATTAACTTTATCGCATTGTTACTTCCTATCCTTCACAGTCGTAGGTCGATTGAAATACGGTTAATACGATGTGATTATTGTAATGAACGACACTTACTCCACATAATATAATTAAAATAAAAACATTTCTACGAGTTGGGTCGCGCGAAATCGGTCGTTGACTTTGACTTTCACTCGTGAAAACACAGGGTGTTACAGCCTCCCCTTGTTTAGGGAATTTCGTCCCGAAATTAAGCTGAAAGCTGTGACAGGGTCGTGAATCACGTGTGAGAGTTCTTCGTTTGGACTACTGGAAATCGTCAAATTAATCGACTTTTTACGGATAAGAATTGCTGATATGATATGCGAAATTTTCTGATCTAAAAGCCTATAAAGTTTCAGATCTTAATTCGAAGCCGTTTGTGAGAAATTTGCGTTTTTGTTGAAAAATGTTGAATGTTGCTGTTGATGTTCACCGTACGGATGGCAATCCGTGCGGATAACATATCCGTATTGACTTGTTGTTTAGCCTATTCGCGCGGATATTTGTTGGCTCGGAGACGTGCGGAATCCGTGAACGCGTGTGACTAAACATAATCGTAACGGAGTCGAAACCAATCCTACAAGTGGTATCTGAGCAGGTGATCGATTGTGATGATTAAACACACTCAGATTTGATCAATTTCTTCATCTTTCATATTCATCATGTTTTTCTCTGAAAATCGCCAAATTAAACAACTTTTTACGGATAAAATTGCTAAAACTCGGATATGTTGTGCGAAAACACCTGATCTATAAGTCTACAAATTTCTTAATTAAACAACTGTGGATATTTTGCCTTCATGTCGCTTTCGAGTTCCCAAGTGAACTCCGCGCCGCGTTTGCCTTCCCATCGGACCTTCACAATAGGAATGCGTGAGCGCCTGAGTTCTTTGGTCTGGCGATCCATGATTTCGACAGGCTTTTCCACGAAGTGTAATGTTTCGTTCACTTGTAGATCGTCTAAAGGAACATGTAGATCGTGGTCGGCGATGCACTTTCGGAGGTTTGACACGTGGAAAGTCGGATGGACATTGCTAAGTTCCTCCGGTAATTCGAGTCTGTAGGCGACTTTTCCGATCCTTTCCAGAATCTTAAAAGGTCCAACATATCGAGGCGCGAGTTTCCCCTTCTTGCCGAATCGGACTACACCCTTCCAATGTGATACCTTTAGGAGTACGTAGTCACCAACGCCATATTCACGGGGCTTGCGCTTTTTATCGGCGTAAACTTTCTGTCGATCCCGAGCTTTCGCTAGGTTGTCTCGAATTTGGAAAATTTTGTCTGTCGTTTCTTGTAGCAGCTCCGGACCGGTTAGTTGCGAGTGACCGATCTCGTGCCACACAATAGGCGATCGACATCTTCTTCCGTATAAGGCCTCGAAAGGTGCCATCTGGATGCTAGCCTGGTAGCTGTTGTTATACGAGAATTCGACTAACGGGAGGTGTCTATCCCAATTACCACCGAAGTCTAGAACACACGAACGGAGCATGTCTTCAAGAGTACGAATCGTTCTTTCAGTCTGACCGTCGGTTTGTGGGTGGAACGCAGTACTAAGATTAAGCGTTGTACCGAGTGCCGTTTGGAATGTTTCCCACAATCGTGAAGTAAACCAAGCATCACGATCAGAGATGATGTCACGAGGCGTCCCAACAAATGATCTCGTCGGTGTAGATTCTGGCTAATCGTTCTACCTTGAAGTCTTCTCGTATTGGCAGAAAGTGAGCTGATTTAGTCAAACGGTCAATGACAACCCAAATGCTGTCGTGACCTAATGACGTGGTTGGAAGCTTGGTTACGAAATCCATAGCTATGCTCTCCCACTTCCACATGGGAATTGGTGGTTGTTCGAGCAAGCCAGAGGGTCTTTGATGTTCGGCCTTGATTCTAGCACAGGTTAGGCATTTTCCGACGTAGAGGGCGATATCCCGTTTCATACCCGGCCACCAGTACCTATAGCGAAGATCATGGTACATTTTGTCAGCACCGGGATGGATAGGGTATCGGGATTTGTGGGCTTCATCCATGATAATCTGTCGCAGGTCGGTTCGCTTGGGAATCCAAATTCGGTCTAAGAAGTGGAATATCCCATTCGATTTGCTCACCAGCTGGGCTCCATCGTGGTAGATTCTTTCTTTCTTCAAAGTGCGTTCGTTGAAACAGGCATGTTGGGCGTCGCGGATGAGAGCTTCGAGGTTGTGTTGGGCTTGAACATTATGAGTGCTAAGCAGATAGCTCCGTCTGCTAAGTGCGTCGGCAACAACATTTGCTTTGCCTGAGTGATATCGAATCTCACAGTCGTAATCGTTGAGAAGTTCTACCCATCGACGTTGACGCATATTTAGTTCCCTCTGATTAAAGATGTGTTTGTAGGCTCTTATGATCGGTGAAGATCGTACACTTTGTACCATACATGTAGTGTCGCCAAATCTTTAATGCAAAAACAACTGCGCCTAGCTCGAGATCGTGGGTTGTATAGTTCTTCTCGTGGACTTTGAGCTGACGAGATGCGTAAGCTATGACCTTATCTCGTTGCATTAGGACACAACCGAGACCAAGGTTGGAAGCATCACAATAGACAATGAAATTATCGTTTCCGTCGGGTAGTGTGAGAACAGGAGCATTGCAAAGCATGTGTTTGAGGGTTCGAAAGGCAGACTCTTGTTTGGTTCCCCAGACAAAAGGCTGGTCCTTATGCGTGAGAGAGGTAAGTGGTACAGCAATCTTAGAGAATCCTTCGATAAATCGTCGATAATAGCCCGCTAGCCCGAGAAAGGAGCGGACTTCAGACGGGTTCTTAGGCGTAACCCAGCTCTTAACAGCTTCTATCTTCGCAGGATCGACGTGAATACCCTGACTATTTACGATGTGACCCAGAAACTGAACCTCCCCCAGCCAAAACTCGCACTTGGAGAATTTGGCGTAGAGTTGGTTCCCCTGGAGTAACTCGAGAACCAAACGTAGATGTTGCGCGTGCTAGGCTCTCGTTTTGGAATAGATCAAGACATCGTCGATGAACACGATGACGAAACGGTCAAGATATGGTTTACACACTCGATTCATCAGATCCATGAAAACCGATGGTGCGTTTGTTAGGCCAAAAGGCATGACAACGAATTCGTAATGGCCGTATCGAGTGCGAAACGCGGTTTTGGGTATATCCTCCTCCTGTATACGCAGCTGATGATAACCTGAACGTAGATCGATCTTCGAAAAATACGTAGCGCCTTGTAGTTGGTCAAACAAATCGTCGATTCGAGGCAGAGGATAGCGGTTCTTGATAGTCAACTTATTCAATTCCCGGTAGTCGATGCACATCCGGAACGACCCGTCCTTCTTTTTGACGAAAAGGACTGGTGCGCCCCAAGGAGAGGTGCTCGGGCGAATGAAGCCTTTCTCAAGTAATTCCTGGAGTTGGGTTGAGAGTTCGCGCATTTCGGACGGTGCGAGTCGATAAGGAGCTTTGGCAATAGGATTAGCTCCAGGAATGAGATCAATACGAAAGTCAATATCACGTCTTGGAGGTAGTCCAGGAAGATCCTCTGGAAAAACTCGAGGAAATTCTCGAACCACAGGAACGTCTTTCACTTCCTTCTTCTCTTTCTTTTCCTTCTTTGCTGCTACAATGTTAGCCAAGAAAGCTCTGTATTCCTTGCGGAGATACTTGCTAGCTTGGAGACATGACATAAGCTTGAGACCCTTTGAGGTAGTATCACCGTAAACACATAACGAGTCACCATTTGCGAGCGAAAAACGAATCATCTTGTTGAAGCACACAACTTCAGCATGGTTTTCGCGAAGAAAGTCCATGCCTACTATGACATCAAAGCTTCCGAGTTGCATTGGAATTAGGTCGATCGAGAAGATGTGATTGTTGAGTTCAAGAGTACAATCACGGATAACGGAATTTACAGCGACGGTTCTTCCGGTAGCGACTTCAACTTCGAATGCCGAGGAGAGTTTGGAACGTCTACGACTAAGGAGTTTCTCAAATTCGAACGACAGAAAGCAATTATCCGCTCCAGTATCAAATAAACATGAAGCATAAATACCATTCACGAGGAACGTACCATTGACCACGTTGTTGTCGGCCTTGGCTTGACGCACATTGAGATTGAAAGTTCTGGCGCGTGCGGCCTGTTGTTGCAGTTGTTGTTGCTGCTGTTGCGGTTCTTGTTTCACCACCCTGTTCGGGCACATGTTGGCGAAGTGATTCGGGTCGCCACACGTGAAGCATGATCTGGCTTTGACTGCGGGTGCCGGAGGAGCTTGTTGACCCTGTGGGGCAGCGAGTAGACCTTGATTGGCAGGAGCTTGGCGAATACGGCAATTGGCAGTAAAGTGGCCGTACACATTGCAGTGAGCACAGAAGCGGCATTGAATAGCTGTCGGGTGATGATAGGTGCAAGTAGGGCAGAGCGGATGTGGCCCAGTATATGCACGCTTAGCAGGCGGTGCATTGGCCACAGGCGCTGCCACTTGACGTTGCTGAGCAGGTACGGCTTGAACTGGTGCAGCAGTGATCGCACAGTTCTTGTTGGTGGAGTTGTTCTTTCTCTTGTTCTTCTTCTTGTTGCTTGACGAGGTCGGTTCAACAGTCGGTGCGGTAGTGGTAGCTTGATGCAGATGCTTGGAGGTCTTCTCCCACACCCCAGCCTTAACCCTTTTGTCATTGATTTCAGCGGCTAGCAGATAGGTTTCCTCGATCGTGGTAGTCTTAGCCGCTTGCACGAAATCAGCGACACAATCGGGCAAGGCTCGGATGTACTTCTTGATGGTCATCTCAGGAGTCTTGACCTGGTCGGGACAGATAATGCTGAGCTGTTTGAAGCGAGCAGTGAGACCAGCATTGTCTCCATCCTTCTGATGTATGTGCCAAAATTCATCTTCAAGCTTTTGACGCTCGTGAGGAGGGCAGAATTCCTCTAGCATGACTTCCTTGAGCTCGTCCCACGACAGACCGTAGGCTGCATCATTCCCTCGCTTGTTCCTCTCGGCCGTCCACCAGTCTAGAGCACGGGACTGGAAGACGCCGGTAGCGTTCAGAGTTCGAAGGTCATCAGGGCAACCACTTTGTCGCAGAGTAACCTCGATAGAGTCAAACCAGTGGAATAGTGCAGTGGGACCTCCTTCGCCTGTGAATTCTTTCGGCCCACATGACTTGAATTGTTTGAAACTGAAAGGTCTCGTTGCAGCTTTAGGACCTTCAGTCCTCGATTCCTCGGATGATTTGCTGGCGTTCTCGTAGGCATCGCTCACAGCTTTTGCCACACTTTTCGCGATAATAGAGGCAAGACGTCTGTCCCTCTTTTCTTGACGAGTGAGTGTATGACGAGATCCAGACGACATTGTCTACAATAGACATCGCCATGGAACTCAGCACATGTATTCGAATCTCACCTCACACGTCTATTACTTACTAAAGCTCAGTAACACGTACTATGTAAACACATATAGTCACAAAATCACAGAATTGCACGAAATCACATAAACACATAGAGCACATAATCACAGTTTTCCTAAACATATAAGCATAATAGCAAAACACCTATACGTTCCTAGTCACTAAGGTATATACGAGTACACAAAGCATTCTGAATGTCTCTATTGTCGATTTGCTAACGATGGGTCGTGTGGGTTTTTGTGTTTTAGCAGAAGCAATAGTGTTGGGACGAAACCAATTGTACCTCAAAACGTTAACAAATAAACAGAAAATACGTAAAATTTTCATAAAGATCGATAAATCAAAGGTAGGTTGTCTGTGGCTAATAGACTTCGACTAACCAAAGTGGCTCGACTATTCGCAAGGATCCTGTGTGCGCAATTACCTCCAGGACTATGCCTTTGCCTCGATTCTTGGGCGTTGGCGCAATTCCCATCGGTTATATGGTGTCTTTAGATCGTTGGAGTTCATCGAGACTTTGGTGGGAGTTTTGTATAAGAGCAGGACAAGTCGTCAAGGTTAGGGTTTCACCCCTGTCTTACAACTTCGTCCTTAGTCTTAATAAAATTGAGGAGATTATTCATCAAAATATGGATTTCACTCCTAATTTGGTATGATTCTCCTCGTTTGTAGCTAAAACGCAAGCTGATTAGGCAACTTCAGTCGAGAGTTTGCGGTTTTCACACCTATTCTCGGCCTCATTACCTACTCATAACTTGAAAATTCGGGTGCAGTGGTAGAAAAGAGCGAGTGATAGTGGCGAGTTTACGCATACGCGTGAGTTGGTCTGTTGGTTCTTAACTATAGACTAGGTCTTCTAAGACTTCGACCCGGACTAGGTCGAGTCTTGCCTAATTCCCTATAGTTATGGCTCTGATACCAATCTGTCACACCCCAACCGATGGCGGAATCATCGGGGCACGGCACTGAGCGAAACAGATTGTCCAGAAGTTTCCATAACAACTATCATTACCATTCAATTTAAGTTAACATGTCCCATACCATGTCTCAAATAGCAAACAAGTTATTACAGATAAAACTAAACAAATATTCTGTTCCGACAACTTAGATTTAAACATAACAATTTATTCGTTGGTTTCTAGGACTCCAGTTCCTAGCTTCAATTTCATCACAGCCCGAGAAGCATATAAACAACCTAGGCACCTGTCACATACGTTAAAATAAAGTCAATACATAAAATGTAAAGGTGAGCATACAAGTTTGATAATAGCATATAGAGTTTGAACTCGTTTACGCATAACCAGCACGTACACATAGTGAAATGAAGCACGTTAATTATCGACATAGATCCATCGATACCAATGACTGCGGGTTGACTGCTCGAGGCAGTTCGCAATACATGATTACCACTGTAATCCATGCAAGTAAAAGATCCTTAACAACCCCCGTGTGAACGGGTGCTGAGTCCAAACTATAGTACTATCGTTGCTAAGGCAGGTAGACAGCATTCCATGTGTAAACATAACAAACAAGCATTCATAAGCCACGTATAACATGCGTAAATGGTTTAGCGTTAAAATAGCTTGAGTAGTGTGATAATTGTAGTTTGAATATTCGTAACGTATGTAACACCCAAAAGTGCTAAAAGCAAAAAGGGTTCGAGTATACTCACAGCGATTATGGATTGAAGGGAGCGCTTTTCAGCGAGTACGGTTAGCCTGAATAGATTCGATACCGTAATGATAAGTGGCACGCAAAACAGTACAAAGTGAGAGTGGTTAGGATGGCTGATCGTGCGGATCAACTATCTGTGAGAGGAAGTCATCCGTGCGGGTGAACTATCCATGCGGATGGTGATCCGTGCGGATGGTGACCCATCCGGATAAGCTATCCGTGCGCGTGAGCTGTCCGTGCGGACTAGTCGTGCGTGCGGATTGCTTATCCGTACGGACAAGTTGTTCGTGCGGATAAACGTTCAAGTGGATTGTTTCTTCCTAAGGATGTGTTTGTGTATGATGTCTTGTGCTTTGGAGTTTTCGTTGTAGCATTTAGAAAACATTTAAGTGTTTCTACCTTTCAAGCCGGTCGCGCGGACAACAATCCGTCCGGATAGCCTGTCCGTGCGGACGACTTGGCCGTGCGGATGAACACTGTTTGAATTTATTTTAAGGCCTTAGTATCTCATGATCCGAAGAGTAATCCATTCAGAGGTCGTCCGTCCGGATTGCTCATTCGTCGATACTCAAACCTTGTTTGGAAAGTGGGTCCCAAGGGTAGTTCGTCCGGGTGACAACCCGTCCGGATAGCCTGTCTGTGCGCACATCTTGTCCGTGCGGACAGTCTCTGGTCTGATTGTTCCGTTCGTCTACTCTTGGTTTCTGTTGTCGTTTATCGAGACGTTCTGATTACGTGGCAACCACTTGGAATTGTATTCTCACCCGCATGACTAGACCGGTCAGGAACCACCCTAACTTGGCCTGTCGGCGACTTAGAACGGTCGTTCCGGTTGACCCCGAAATCAGGTGTCTGGTGGGTAGAATCCAGATCTAGAACTAGTGCATCACTATTAACGGGTAGAACACTAGAACCGATCAGATTCGTACCGATTTTAAGGGTAAAAGAAGGAGAGAACTTAGGTTTATTTCTTTCAACTCTTTTATCCTTAGAGAAGTTTAGATTTAGGTGAAGTTGTTGTGACATCTTATGGAAATCGTTCAGATCTGAGCTATTCTTGGTGGAATGAAGTCGAGCTTGAAGTTCATAAGAACTTCATGATGACGTCACCCGAGAATACCTCAAGTCTGGATGATTTCATGGTTGGAAGTTGAGATTTGAAAGATGGAAAGGTGTAGAATTGTGTAGTGATCAAGAATGTACAAGAATTAGTGCAATATCTTACCTGGTTTGAGAGAAATCTGAGAAAAAGTGAAGAATGCGTGCGGTTCGGACGTCACTTGCCAAAAGTGGAAAAGTTGGAGAGTGACCCGTGTATTTATAGGATGCTAAAAGGGGAAAGGGTGAGTCGTGCGGATGGCACGTAACCCGGATAGGCAGTCCGTGCGGATACGTCATCCGTCCGGATTGGCAATCCGTGCGGATTGACCATCCGTGCGGATGTCGCCTGATTTGGTGCGTTCGGTGTGACGATGCTTCGGCTTCGGTTTGTGAGCGATTCGATAGGGTTTCCTAGTCAAATTACTTTCAGTCCCAACTACTTCTTATATGGTTCGACTCGGAATTCGTGTTCGGGTTCGTTTACATTCGAGTTAGACTTCGAGTTCGATTGAGTTCGCTTGATTATCGCAACATAACATAAAATAAACATGCACAGGTAACACGTAGGGTACACACACGTATAAACAACAAGTAAAATACATAGTTCGAGTTACGGTTCGATGTCGATTTGATTAGCATAGCTTGATTAACTTTATCGCATTGTTACTTCCTATCCTTCACAGTCGTAGGTCGATTGAAATACGGTTAATACGATGTGATTATTGTAATGAACGACACTTACTCCACATAATATAATTAAAATAAAAACATTTCTACGAGTCGGGTCGCGCGAAATCGGTCGTTGACTTTGACCTTGACTTTGACTTTCACTCGTGAAAAGACGGGGTGTTACACGTATGAAGGTATGTATGTATGTATGTATGTATGTATGTATGTATGTATGTATGTATGTATGAATATAAGTTGTATGTATGAATGAATGTATGTTTGGATGTATGCAAGTAGGTATATATATGAGCGTATGCACGTATGTAGGCATACGTGAAGATATGAATGTATTTTTGAATGTATGTATGTATGTAGGTGTGTATGTAGGTAGTATGTATATGTACGCAAGTGAGTATGTACGAATGTATGCATGTATGTAGGTTTGTGTGAACGCATGTAATAGGTATGTATGTAGGCATGTATGTATGTATGTAGGTATGCACGTATTTAGGCACGTACGTATATATGTAGGTACGTATGTATGTAAGTAGTTATGTGTGAACGTATGCATATATATAAGTATGTATGAAAATATGCACGCATGTAATCATTGAAATTGAGTATTGACAATAATAATAGCGTGCCTTGAGAACGAAGTGTAACGTAGGTACAATAAGGAAGTCTCACCACGGATTGTATAATCAGACGGAAAGCTTGAATGTAAAGACATAATGAAATGAAAAGTCAACAAGGAGAAATTTTATTTATGTTTATAATGTGTGCTAACGTTATGAATGTATGTGGTGAGTGCAGGTTGATTGGGTCACGGAGAATCATCAGGGGATAGAGATCGAGAACCGAGTCACAAGATAAATTGTACGGGAATGTTGGTATATGTAATATAGTAAACATAAGTTATGTTTTATTTAGTAAATGAGCCGATTGATGAACTTATGTAAAAGAGTTATTTTTCGAAAATGAATTTTCTAGTAAGTCAAAACGTTTATAACGAAAGACATTTTATAGTACGAATTTTCGTTGCGACTTTTGGTCAAATACGAATTAGGGTCTTACAGATGGTTAATGGTGGGGCTACTGATGGTGAGAATTCGTATACATTTGTGTCATTGGATCGGCCGATCAATTGGAACGAATTGAGTGTGGAATCGGTCGAAAAAGGGATTATGGTGGCAGTGGATACTGAATTGCCAAATATGAAGCGGGTCAAGGTGAATTTACGATGGGGTGTGGGTGTTTTATCAGATTTCGAGAAGAAATTGTAGAATAAGATTAAGGTTGAGAGGATTGATGATGTGATAGAAGAGGAAGTTGATTAAAAAACAGGGGATGTATGGTGAGTTTGAATGTTGAAGAGGGTGTATAGTTGGATGAGTAGGGAATTGAGTGATCTACAGAAGGAAAGAGAGAGAGGGGGGGTTAAGTTTTGAATCAAGGGGAGAGTGAGAGAGAGGGGTTGACTTTGCTTTAAAAATATATATTAAATAAAAGACCAGAGAAAAGACCATAATACCCTCACATGCAAAGCATGTGAGGTAACTTAACTAGAAATTAAACAAAGTTAGTGTTAAAGGTTGATCTTGTAACAAAACATGAACATAAAGGTTGCGTTTGGCCAATTTCATAGTGAAAGGTATGAAGTGCAGTTTAGGTATAACATAAATGTTGATTTGTGCAATTTAGTCTAAAAGTAATTCATAACTCTCTAAATATTATTTGTATACAACTTGTATTGTTTTAATTGTCACTGTGTCATCTCTTTCAAATATTAATAGTTTAACTTCGTTTCTACTATTAATATTAATTCTTGACAACGCCACATACAATTATCCATGTGTGATAACTGAATCTTTTTGAAACAAACCAACCTTAGATAACGCATGTCCTTAGCGTTTATTAGTAGTCATAGCAAAACATATTTATAATGGAAATAATGACTTTGTAAAGGAAAAAGAACTGAAATGAAGTTTGAAAACAAATAATGACTTATTAGGAACAATAACAAGGTTGTCACCGTGACAATTGTTTTTGGGTGTTTCGGTACTTAACACGAAACAAAAAGAAGTATGTTTTTTTGAACAACAATTTTTTTTTATTACATGCTATCTGTGGGATTTGAACTTAAACATTCATCTCTTAAGGTGTTTAAAGATTTTGTCTTTGCCAATAAACCATCGCCATTGAAAAGAAGCGGTATGTGACTTGGAGTTACCATCACCTAAGACTATGGGGTATGGGGCGGGGGTTGGGGCGTGGATTGGAGAGAAACGCCCAAGTCACCACCCCGGGTGGGCTTGGGTTTGGGCGTGGCCCCATTGGCGTGGGATTTAGCCCGGGTGTTGGGCTGGGCTACCCACATGACATGGTGAAACCTCATTGGCCAAGAGCACTAGCCACGCCCCACCATACCCCTTTGAAATTGGCTTTTGGTCTTGGGTGCCCCATACTCCACGTGTCGCACCATACCCTCAACCCACGCCCCACCATACCCCACGGTCTAATTGGTTCATTGGTTGTAATGGGTAAGTCATAGTTGCACTTTCTTCAAGGAATGCAATTTCTTTAATGCTACATGGCATCATACCAATTGATGGTCACTAGGGATGAGCAAAATGGACCCGGTACCGGTACCGGTACCGAATTTACCGAACCGGGTACCTTTTCGGTACCGATTCGGTACCGACTTTTGACATTTTCGGTACCGGTTTGGTACCGGTATTTACCGGTTTTTACCCTCAAATACCGGTACCGTACCGGTACCGAACCATACTGAACCGGATATATTCAGTACCGGTACCCACTTTTGAGGATTTTCGGTACCGGTTCTTTCGGTACCGGACGGTACCGAGCTCATCCCTAATGGTCACCCTTTTGCCAAGTGACACACCAATGTTTCAGTTTTTATAAAAGAAAATTTTGATAAAAATCTCACTTTTACCCATCATTCACCTCGATTTAAATATAATTTTTTTTTATTTTATTTCTTTAAACTATATGTATATTTATATTGAACTCTTGCTATCCATTTCTTTAATATTATAAAAAAAGAGTCCATATCTTAAACATGTCCATTATTCACCAAAGGAATTTGTATTTATTAATATTAAATTATTATTATTACTTTACTATATGTTAATAGAGAAAGGTAATGAACAGTTAAGGAGGGCATATTGGTAATTTTTCGATGCCTGATTAACTTAAGAAGATAGGGAATACAGCTGACGACAGAACAGTTACAAAGAGAGAGAGGGGGAAGGAGTGCGGCATCGGAGATAGAGAGAGAGCGCGGCGTCAGAGAGAGCGAGAGCGACCAACGTTGTGACGGTACAGGAGTAGAGGGCGACGGGGTTGTTAGCTCGGAGGCTGCCATGGCTCTGACAGTGACGACGGTTAAACGGCTAGGGTTCCGATCAAGTTCCGGCATCTTTTTGGTAAGCCCTTTTCTCTTGCATGTTCGCTATTTGGTTAGATCCGACGACTCATGTTGATCTGATGAGTAGGTAACCTCCGGTGAGGTTCCAGCGAAGATTCCAGGGAACGAACTTGAAGATGCATGTTTCTTTTTCGAGTAGATCAACAAACCCCGAAATGGAAGACAGAGATGGATTAGGCTCTCCGACTTCGACACTGTGAATGCGCTGAACATGGCTCTCCATCAAAGACAGGATAAGCCGCACATGGTGGCGGGGTTATGACAGCGCACCGGCGTCGACAACGATGAAGAGGCATCCACCGGCTGGAGGCAATCCGGCGTTATCAACAGGTTATATATTCTTGATATCTATTTCACACTTCGAGGGTTTTCCGGGAACCCTAACAACGGTGGCGGCCCCGGTCAAGGTGTCGATTGCGCGCTGATCGTGCAGCTGATTAATCACAGGTTTAATCATTCATATTTCATTTTACCATCATGTTGTTTGAAGTTGTTATGATTTGGAGTTATTTTGTCAATTATTGGTTGATATGAAGATTTTCATGTAAAATGGCGCCTAGATAATCAAATTATTAGAATCTGTAGAAATGATGGTGGTCCTGCTTCAAGTTTTGGAGTCTCAAAATGGATATGGCGGTTCTATGATATACAATGCATTACATTCAAAAAGAAGCCCTAGATCCCTAAACCCATCTCTTGAAATTTATATACACAAAATTGATAGATTAATTTTTAGTGAACTTATGCTTCTTTTTTAATATAATCTTTCATCTCACAATACATCATAAATTTAGGAGGAAACTAACCGTATAACTAGATAATTGAAGAGAACAAAAGCGGAGGGCTGTGATCAAGAGAGAGTGAAGATGGTAGCATTTCTTTTCACTCAAGAGTTAATTACCATAGAGTCAAGTTTTTATTTTTTGACATTTACTATTTTCATGACATTCAGTTTGCTTCTGCAATTATTTGGGTTGATGTCCATATCTTAAACTACTATAGGACAAAGATGCTGATAATGTGAAAGATGCTAATTTGGAGGCCCACCTAAGGAGAGACACAAAATTTTCTAGCAAGTGGTTAGCTGATGAAAAAGGGAATGATGAGAGGAATGGATCAAAAGAAACTTCCAGGTTAGGAATGCAAAATTTCAATTTATTTGTAGTAGAGTACATCTATACTAACAACATGGTTAAATCTCCCTTTATTTAAGACTTTGATCTTTAATCAAAAATGGGTTTTCTTTATGAAAATTATTGATCTTTTTGTTGCTGAATAAGCGAAAATGATGGGTGTTGACAAGAGTAGCACCAGCACCACCAACAACACTTTCAATGCCGCAATTTATGTGTGCGGTTTTTAGGTTTGTTAACTATTGCAACCACTGTGGTGGTTACGGTTTACTCTAAAAGACGGTTGACTGACTTGCAAAAGGATGAAGAACGGCTACTGCTGTAATAAGATATTGAAGACAAACAACAACTAACAAAACAAAGTGTTATTTCATTAATTCTAAAATTATAATATAATGATGATTACCAGTATTAGTGTGCTGACGTGTTGTGTGATGTTGATAAACGCTGATTATACATGTAAGCTCATTTGGTATTTTAGACCTTAGTTCTTTATCCGGTGATTTTCTTTATTTGGGTTCCGCTGATTTTTTGATATCATGTGGCTTTTTCCAGTTGGTGCAGCTACTGTTTATAGTGATATAGGGATGAGCTCGGTACCGACCGGTACCGGAACCGAAAGTACCGGTACCGAAAATCCGCAAAAGTAGGTACCGGTACCGAATATACCCGGTACGGTACGGTTTGGTACCGGTATTTGAGGGTAAAAACCGGTACCGAAAATGTCAAAAGTCGGTACCGAAAATGTACCCGGTTCTGTAAATCGGTACCGGTACCGGGTACCATTTGCTCATCCCTACTCTCTTAGTGAACACCATAAAAAAGCTGACACGACATTAGTATGTCTAAATGTAACTTAAACAAGGCGAGCTCTCGGCCATCGATGGCAACACTGTTTTAGTAAGCTCTTTTTTTTTTCATTTTAAAAATCAAAGCGAGATTGAATTATGGAGACCAAATTCAATGTGGCAGGTAGCGTTGATTGAAGAACAGTGACAATCCAAGGACTCGCGAGACTGAAATCTTGTACAGGTAAAGTGGTAAAACCCCACCCTAACACACACACACACAAAATAATTCATTTATATTGCTTTGTTATGATTCACAAAGTTCTTGAACTGCACATAGGGGGCTTTAACTTTTATAGTCAAACAGTAAGGCATATTAGTTAAATGCTGGATGATTTATGACCTGATAACATATGTTTCAAAAGAAAGGGTTAATCAAGTCTTTGTAAAAGGTTTAACTTGTGAAATATTAATCGACATAAAAGATAATGGTTTTCTTTAAGTTTACAGTTACATTAAACTGTAACACCCTAGTTACTATTTAACGGTTTTACATGTAAATACCAACAATTAGATGTATAGTTAAGACTACACATACTATAAAAATACGGGTTTATTAAAACTTTTACAAACATAAGTTATTCAACATAACGTGATCGGATTCGTCGTTTACATTTACGACGAGGCAATGTGCGGAAGCATGAAATCTTTATTGTGTTCGGTTCTTCGTTGAGCTTGATCGTCTTCCGGCATCCAAAATGTACCTACATTTCATAAACATGAAATGCTTTAGTCATACGGAGTCTAAAACGTGTCTAAACGAGTCCGGAAAGCGAAACTGATTAAAAATTACATTTTTGTTACAGGGTCTACCGTAATTTACGGTAGCCCCTGGATATTGATTTTTCCACCGTAAATCAGTGGATATGTGGCGTAAAGATTTTAAGGCTACCGTAAGTTACGGTGGCTACCGTAACTTACGGTGGCCTCTGTAGGATTTTCCAAGTTTGCCGTTTTCTAAAACGAAAACCTTCATAACTTTTAATCCGCTTGTCCGTTTGACCTACTGTTTCTTCCTACGTGGTTGTAATTAGATTCTCCATCTTATGGAGTTAACATCCGACATCCGGATTGAAAAATTTATAGAGTTTTAAGCTTTAGGCTTAAATTAAAATTTACCTATTTTGACCCATTCATGTATTTATCAAACAAACTTGTTTGTTTGATCCCAAATTCTCGTGAATCTCCTAATTTCTATATTGTCTATCATATTTGGCTCAAACCATGGGTTTCCTACGCACTTTAAACCTGCTTATACTCAATTGCTTATTTTGACCCGTTAAGGGCATTTATGTCCTTTTAAGCATAATTTCGCTCATTTACCTTATGCCTCATAATTCCACTCGTTCAGTTTGGTTAGTCTTCCACCACAACTTTGAACGTGGTGGATTTAATGTAATAAACTATTTACTCCGAGTTTTATCCCTCAAATATGTTATTTTTGCGGTAATACACATTTTAAGGCATTTAACCCTTGATAGTTTATGCCTACGATTTTCATACGCATCTAAAGGTTACAAAATCATAATATAAGTTCCTAACCAACCTTTATGGGTCGTTTGCCCAATTTACCCTTCAAGGGCGTTTTGGTCAACATTAGCCCCTCACTTACTACGAAGGGCTTTCGCTACATATTTGGCCATGAAGTATGTTATCCACAACCATATTTACACGTACCTGGCTCGGGTCAACTTATTGACCCGTTTCGATACCTTGCCTTAGTAACCACTAAGTAATAGCGATGTAAGTATCCATTTGATATTTATTCCTGAAATCATACAACTCGACAAACCATTAGTCGATATTGTCAAAGGGTGATATTTTCACCCTTTTGACCCGTTTGATTTAATTGACCGATTATATTGGCGAGATGAAGCTTATTGCCATCTCGCTTACACGACTCGCTCTAGTTTACATCGTGCGGTCATTTTAATTATAAATCACTTCTTAACACTTTTTGGCCTAACAAAGCTTTCGAAATAAAGTATCTTTCAAAAGAACAACATTTATTGTCAACGAGTGACCAAATTACAATTTTACCCTTATTGGTTATTATGATTTACCTTATATGGTAAGCCTTAAAAGTACATGTTTCATTCGTCATAATATGATCGAATTACCGATTTAACTCATTTTTAGCCAGAGTAAGCGATTAACACATGACATACACGACCTTTTTATAGTTTTCACATCACGCCCTATGTAAGTAACGCCTCTATTTAGTTTTCTTGGAAATAATATCCTGGATATGTATTTCTATTCAGGTTTTCCAAGTTTCTAATTTACATATGCAACAATCATCCTCTACTTGTTTATTGCATATTGCTATTTGTGCGATTATATTTAAAAGCGTGCACCTGGTAATGCTTGCCCCGTCGGGCGTTCCCTGCCATTAACCTTGTTCGCGGTCGTTACGCGATTTAGCCCTTGGTGAGCATGCTCCTCTTGTCATACTTCGGACCGTTCCTCTATCATATCCGTAATTTGTTCAACTCTTGTCATCTTTAAATGCAAGTGTCCTTTAATTAAGACATTTACAAAAGTTAGTAATGTCAACTTTACTAAATGCCCGTATCATAATACAAGGCTTTTCTACTATATGTGTCAACGCAAGAAATTTTGTTAGCTATATCTATCATTTAATTGGGGTAACGTGTATTACACGATAACCCTATGTGTTGTTTACAACACTTTAATACGCTAAACGATTAACATACATGCACTTACCGGATTTGCGATCAAGCATCGAACCGAACACCAATCTTTATTAAGAGCATAAGGTTTAAGTCCAAGCATAGTTTTCCCACCATACTTGAATCTCTTAAACCAGGGCTCTGATACCAACTTGTAACACCCTAGTTACTATTTAACGGTTTTATATGTAAATACCAACAATTAGATGTATAGTTAAGACTACACATACCATAAAAATACGGGTTTATTAAAACTTTTACAAACATAAGTTATTCAACATAACGTGATCGGATTCGTCGTTTAAATTTACGACGAGGCAATGTGCGGAAGCATGAAATCTTTATTGTGTTCGGTTCTTCGTTGAGCTTGATCGTCTTCCGGCATCCAAAATGTACCTACATTTCATAAACATGAAATGCTTTAGTCATACGGAGTCTAAAACGTGTCTAAACGAGTCCGGAAAGCGAAACTGATTAAAAATTACATTTTTGTTACAGGGTCTACCGTAAATTACGGTGGCTACCGTAATTTATGGTAGCCCCTGGATATTGATTTTTCCACCGTAAATCAGTGGATATGTGGCGTAAAGATTTTAAGGCTACCGTAACTTACGGTGGCCCCTGCAGGATTTTCCAAGTTTGCCGTTTTCTAAAACGAAAACCTTCATAACTTTTAATCCGCTTGTCCATTTGACCTACCGTTTCTTCCTACGTGATTGTAATTTGATTCTCCATCTTATGGAGTTAACATCCGACATCCGGATTGACAAATTTATAGAGTTTTAAGCTTTAGGCTTAAATTAAAATTTACCTATTTTGACCCATTCATGTATTTATCAAACAAACTTGTTTGTTTGATCCCAAATTCTCGTGAATCTCCTAATTTCTATATTGTCTATCATATTTGGCTCAAACCATGGGTGTCCTACGCATTTTAAACCCGCTTATACTCAATTGCTTATTTTGACCCGTTAAGGGCATTTATGTCCTTTTAAGCATAATTTCGCTCATTTACCTTATGCCTCATAATTCCACTCGTTCATTTTGGTTAGTCTTCCACCACAACTTTGAACGTGGTGGATTTAATGTAATAAACTATTTACTCCGAGTTTTATCCCTCAAATATGTTATTTTTGCGGTAATACACATTTTAAGGCATTTAACCCTTGATAGTTTATGCCTACGATTTTCATACGCATCTAAAGGTTACAAAATCATAATATAAGTTCCTAACCAACCTTTATGGGTCGTTTGCCCAATTTACCCTTCAAGGGCGTTTTGGTCAACATTAGCCCCTCACTTACTACGAAGGGCTTTCGCTACATATTTGGCCATGAAGTATGTTATCCACAACCATATTTACACGTACCTGGCTCGGGTCAACTTATTGACCCGTTTCGATACCTTGCCTTAGTAACCGCTAAGTAATAGCGATGTAAGTATCCATTTGATATTTATTCCTGAAATCATACAACTCGACAAACCATTAGTCGATATTGTCAAAGGGTGATATTTTCACCCTTTTGACCCGTTTGATTTAATTGACCGATTATATTGGCGAGATGAAGCTTATTGCCATCTCGCCTACACGACTCGCTCCAGTTTACATCGTGCGGTCATTTTAATTATAAATCACTTCTTAACACTTTTTGGCCTAACAAGGCTTTCGAAATAAAGTATCTTTCAAAAGAACAACATTTATTGTCAACCATTTATTGTCAACGAGTGACCAAATTACAATTTTACCCTTATTGGTTTTTATGATTTACCTTATATGGTAAGCCTTAAAAGTACATGTTTCATTCGTCATAATATGATCGAATTACCGATTTAATTCATTTTTAGCCATCATTATGGTTTCTTATCATATTTGATTATCTTGTTCCGTACGACAACACGCCGGAACACCATATCTCAATTAGGTATTTGTCTTATTCGAAAACAATACGACAAAGAATATTCCAACATATGTGACTAGTGTAAGCTATACTTACCTTGCATCCGAATTACGCTTTTCCTTCATTCTTGATTCCTTTGACCCGCTTCCTTCCCCAAGCTTTCACCTAGCTTGCCAAGCGTCAAACTATCATTGAAATTGTAAGATGGTTAAGTTAGTCATAATAATTTACGACTATTCCATCCTACGCTTCTTATATCGAATTTATCATTCGATCATATACTTGGTCGGTTTGACTTTTTTTTTAAAGTCAATCGACTTATCAACTTATTCAATGCACATTTGGTTTATTGAATTTCGCTTAGGCATTTCATCCGAACTCTTAACGAAATCAAATTTTACACACTAACTACTAGGTAACTTGATTTCAAGCATCTATATCACGATCTTAACATCAATTCTCTTATATCATACAAAACCCATTTCGTGAGAAGTATGATCTTGTACTCAAATTCATGGTTTAATCGAACACCTTCTATTTGTTATCATGCATGTTGATTCTAAGCATAGTTATATCATCAATTTCATCATAACATTAAAACCCACTTATCTAAGTGTGTTAATTCATCAAATCCTTCAATTCATAGCATGTTATGTATGATTTTCACTTAGGGTTTCGTTCCTAAGCAAGTATACATCACTAATCTAGCCATAGCTTCTATAATCCATACCTAATTCACGATTAGGATGATTATCAAATTTTTACAACTTCACGAATGTTAGAAATTCGACATACCTTACGATCCCCTTGACTTGGTGATCGTTAATCCACGTTCGATTATGAATTTAAGTGTCGTTTGGCCCTCCAATTTGATGAATTTGGATGAGCTAGGGTTTGGAGCTCTTGCTCCTTCTCCTGGACGATTTCACGCACACACACACACACCAAGTGTGTGTGTTGTGTTTTATTTTTTTGTTTTAATAAACCAAGTTTCCCACTCGGCAATATTAGTCCCTCATGTTTTATCTTGACCAATTAAAGCTATAACTCACCATTAGTCATTTGATCTCATGCTACCAACTAGGTTAATTATTCCTAGTTACCTTAACGGGTTCGGGAAGTTATAACCTTTTATGTTTTAAGTCTCGTTAATTCGGGCCTTTTATAACTTTGTTTTCTCAAAGCATTTATTCTCCTTTTTATTAATTATTAGGCTTATTTATTTAAATCCTAATAAATTTCCGGGTTAATCTTTACCGCTAACGGTATTTTACCCGCTCTTTTGTATTAACGGGGTTTAATTACCAAACCCGTTTTTGGGGTGTTACATAAACCCAATACCATGTACAAGAGTTGGAGAGTTGTTGGTGCTAAAGTTTTATCAAACTGGGATGGTTTTTGTGTTGTAAGGGTACTGTGTTTGACTATAAAAGTCAAGGCGTAAAAGTTCAACCTCGACTATAAAAGTATTTCGGTATACTTATTGCTTATCTTGATGTTAAAGTTTGAGATAATACTCGCTTATAATCGTTTTTGTGCTTTGTTAGTTTGCATACTTCCCTTTCACTATCTAATATACAGACATGAGTATTTTTTCAAACAACTACGCTCATCAAGACTGGCCACCAGTTGTTACACATCTTATAGAGATAGACTTTAGGCCACCACTCAACAACTGGAATAGAGCACTACCACCCATCAACATCAACTGGCTAGCAAACAACTAGAATGGCTCACCACCGCCGCAAAACACTGGAGCAATACCACCAAGCATGGTAGGAGGGCCTAACTATCAGCAGCAGGGGGCAGTGTGGACAAACAATGGAGGCAACAATCTTAAATGGATCTGATTTGATACTTATTTTGTCCTAAACGTTATTCCGTCCAATTCAATACAGATTGTGTATGTACATCGTATAAAGTCCAATTCACACATACTAGAGTCAAGTCCAATTCACACATACTAGAGAATCAAATACACCTAATACGAAACACCACAAAAAAACATATTGTGAATCGCGCAACGCGCGATGATAAATAACACTAGTTATAATAAAACTTAAGTCCATATCTTTCTCAATTTGGTCGATAATAATCCCAACTTAGTTATTTGCCAATAATAATCTGAATTGGTCCACTTTTGGCCGATAATAGTCCGCCGTAAAAAATAGCTTAACGGAGTTAAGTTTTTTCTGAATTACAAACCAATGTTTTAGAGATTTTAATCAGAACGACGATACGAGTCGATTTATGTAAAACTTTACTCGAAACAGTGCTCCAAACGGCTTGATTTTTGTTAATTGGAAGTTTAAACACCCAAATTGAAGCACCATTTTTGTCGTTTGAGGCAGTATTTCGAGGTAAATTTTACATCAATTAACCCGTATCCTCGTTCTAATCAAAAGCCCTAAAATATCGGTTTGTAATTCAGAAAAAAACTTAACTTCGTTAAACTATTTTTAACGCAACCAGTTCGGATTATTAATGACAAATAACTGAGTTGGGATTATTATCGGCCAAATTGAGAAAGTTGAGATTATTTAAATCCAATTTGCCATTATTCAATAAAGGATCTGTATGAGATGAACACCCGATGCCCCTAACAAGCCGATGACCTTTTGGTTTCAAGTGGCATCTACATAGTTTTTTTTTTTTAAGTGAAGGTATGAATTTGAGTCAAGGGTTTTACTACAATAAGTCTTCGGATGATAATGGGTTTTTTCTAAAATGATGGTGGATCAGGTCATCAATATTATCTGTGTTGGTTTCTAAGACCGAAGGTAGTGGGGCGACCTCAAAAGAGGGCGTCTTGCGACACGTGGCGTTTGGGGGGCGACTTGGGGCGACCTCAAAAGAGGGGGCGTGGTGTTTGGGGCGACTTGGGGCGACCTCCAAGGGGGAATCCTTGAAAGTTTGTGCCAAAAATGGATGTGTGTGAGGAAGGTGGCGACGAGCAGAGGACGGGCAAGGGGGGGACGCCGATGGGGGCGGTGTGTGGGGCGACTTGGGGGCGACTTGGGGTGGGAGTCGCCCCACTACACTCAGTCTAAAAAAACAACATATATTTGTCATATAAAAGGTGACACGTGTATACATAATTTCCGTCGTTTTCCGGATCACTACTAATTCAAAACAATCAAGTTAATTCAGAATTTCTTATTCAAATATTATCCAAAGTACAACTACTTTAAGCACATAGTACAACCCACGCGTCAAAGCTCCTTCTACATCTCCTCCTCATTTTAAACGAATATTCTCAAACACTCCATCCATCTGGAAACAATCATCCTCACTCAGTCACTCCACATTTCTAAACTCAAATTCATTCATAATGGATTACAATTACAATAACAATCCAGTTATATTATTAGCAACAGTATTGTTTCTATCGATTGCATCAATAGCAGCAGCAACTCGAGTGATCCCATTGCCGATTATTCACAACCCAACTGATCCTGTTAATATTTTTGATAATTCTAAGTATGGATTGCTTCAGCTCAGTAATGGATTGGCACAGACTCCTCAGATGGGGTAATTTGTTCAATTTTTATTTATTTATTTTATAGATTATGGTTTATGTAATTTGGATTTGGGTTTGACTTTATTGTTTTTGGATGATGAAATGAACAGATGGAATAGCTGGAATTATTTTGCCTGTAATATAAATGAAACTCTTATTAAGGAAACAGGTTAGTTTGTGTTTTTGGTGATAGTTGTTCAAGTTATATTAATATTGAGTTAACTGTCTTTTTCGTCCCAGTGGTTTGTTCACTTTTATCATTTCAGACCAATTTTAAAAAATGCACCAGTTTCCTCCTTGACATACCGGAAATGTGCCGTTTCAGGCCAAAAATTAAAACTCAGTTAAGTCGGACAGGTTAGATGAAGGGTATTATTGTCAATTCATAAAATAAGACGAAAATAAAATATATATGAATTGACAATAATACACTTCATTTAACATGTCTGTATGACTTAACTGGGTTTTAATTTTTGGACCGAAGTGACACATTTCTAGTATGCGAGGGAGGAAACTGTTGCACTTTTGAAAATTGGCCTGAAATGGCAAAAGTGAACAAACCATAGGGACGAAAATGACAGTTAACTCTTATTGTTATTATTATCGTTGGTCGGTTAATTTTAACGTTAGTTGGTTAGTTTTATTGTTATTCTTTTTATTGTGACATAAAAATAAACGTACTCTCACTCGCTGTGTTACATATAGTAAAGTAATCCACACAACATAGTAAACTTATCCGGTAAAATCTCACTCGTGGTATAGTATAGTAAAGTAATCTAGACAACATAGTATGCGGAGATAGAGAGGCTGCTTCCACTAGGACTACCTATAAAACTTTTTGGTGTAGTGGTATGTATAGTAAATTAATCCGGATAACTAAGTATGCAACAAAGATAATCAAATCAACAAACATACAAAGGTACTACTAAAGTGGGTTGCAGCGCAGCTTGTTGCCCGTTTACCTGCCATTCTACTGTAAATTTTCTAGTACTTTAAGTATCTAGAAAAAGAAATTATTTACTTTTGAAAAATTCAAATACTTGCCATTCTACTGTAAATTTTCTAGTACTTTAAGTATCTAGAAAAAAGAAATTATTTACTTTCGAAAAAATCAAATAAAATTTTTTTTTTTAGAAAATATTATTCAGTAATCAAGTTTTTTAGCTCTTTCGATTTTTTTTTTTTTTTGATTAAATTTGGACCGGTATTGATTTACATAATGAATTTTTAAGTTCATATCATGATAGATTGTAGTGTGTGTTTGTTTTGAATCTGTGATAGATGAAAGTTTGTTTTTTTTTTTCTAAGAAGTATGTTGATTCTGTTTCGCAGCTGATGCGCTTATCTCAACCGGATTGGCTGATTTGGGCTACAATTACGTCAATATCGGTACTTGTTAACTTGTTCTTATTGATTCTTGTGAATGGTGAATTTGCGATTAATGGTTTGGTCTGATATCTATTCCCTAAACACAGATGATTGTTGGGAAGCACTGACTCGTGATATACAGGCAAGTCGACATTCAATTACATCTTGTTACTATCTCGCGTTAAACTAATAAGAAACCATACTTAAACCCTCGAATCGGTCTGCAGGGTCATTTGGTTCCTGAATCGAAAACGTTTCCATCCGGAATTAAGGCTCTTGCTGATTATGTTCATGAGAAGAATCTCAAGCTTGGTATCTATTCTTCTGCAGGGTACAATTTAATCACATTACTTTTTTTAATTAGCCTACAAATTGTTCTTTTTATTAATTCTATTAAATTTTTTAGTGTTTTTACGTGTCAAGTACGACCCGGTTCACTTTTCTATGAGAATGATGATGCAGCAACTTGGGCTTCATGGGTAAGTTATGAAACAATTAATATAGTAAAGTACACGAATGGTCCCTGTGGTTAACCATAATTTTGGATTTGGTCCCTAGCTTTCCAAAAGTACATGGATGGTCCGTGTGGTTTGCATTTTGTAATGCATTTAGTCCCCAGCTTTTTCCAAAACTATATGGATGATCCTTGTGGTTCGCACTTTGTAACACATTTAGTCCTTAACTTGGACCAACTTGGACCTGCTGAAACCTTTAGATTTGTTGGTTAGGGACTAAATGCGTTACAAAGTGCAAACCACAGGGAGCATCCATGTACTTTTGGAAAGCGAGGGACCAAATCCAAAAATTTTGAAAACCGCAGGGACCATTTGTGTACTTTACTCCAATTAATAAGATAAATCATTTTGTGACAAATCATTTTGTGATGTTGTTTAGGGGGTGGACTACTTGAAGTATGACAACTGCTTTAATCTTGGCATCAAGCCGATTGACAGGTTCAGCTTTATTAAATTGTTAATCATTCTCAATCCGTAACTTTGGTAAATTATTTGTTACTTAACAGTGGTTCATGTTTGTAGATATCCACCAATGCGGGATGCTTTAAATTCAACTGGACGGAAAATCTTTTATTCCCTTTGTGAATGGTAACGAATCGTTTCTAAACGTGCAAACTTCTAATTTTCTTAACACATTTCACCTAGGAGTGACAGAAAAACCCGAACGTGACAAAAAACCCAAAACCCCGAAAACGTCCGGGAGGGGTAATGGGATGGATATATGGGAATGGGATTAATTATATGTTTTAGATGACATCTGTTGATTACGTGCACCCGATCACACCCTCATTTACCCACATGAAGACCCTATAAGTTAATATATTATATAATTTAGAGTAAAGTACATGGATAGTCCCTGTGGTTTCCAAAATTTTGGATTTGGTCCCTAGCTTTCCAAAAGTACACGGATGATCCCGGTGGTTTGCACTTTGTAACGCATTTAGTCCCTAACTTTTGCCAAAAGTACATGGATAGTCCTGCGGTTTGCACTTTGTAACACATTTGTCCCTAACTTAGACCTCCTGAAACCTTTAAATTTGTTGGTTGGGGACTAAATGCGTTACAAAGTACAAACCACACAGACCATCCGTGTACTTTACTCTATATTTTAAAATTGTAGTAAATAATATTTGGAAGTTGTTAAACTTGATTTATTAAAATATAGAATTTTGAAAAGTGTAGTTGGGTATTTTATATTTCAAGATATATTTGGGATGAGTTAAAGATTAAAATTCTGGTAAATCTAAAGGGTATTTTTAACCGTGTAATATCATAAACGAGTATGCCTGATACCCACGGGTCAAACACGTGAATCTTTTTTTTTCATCACCAAACCTGTTTTTTTTCCTTTCTTATTCTGTTTTACTTTGATAGGGGTGAGGATGACCCTGCCCTATGGGCAGGCAATGTTGGCAATAGTTGGAGAACAACAGATGACATAAACGACACGTGGGCAAGGTTCAAACATTGTGTAACAATTGTTATGCGTCTAACTTCCATTATTCGTTAACTTATCATTTAACTAATTCCCCTTGCAGTATGACTTCTATCGCTGATCTTAACGACAAATGGGCAGCCTATGCTGGGCCTGGCGGATGGAATGGTAGTAATAACATTCCAGAATGTTCATCCGTGCTCAACCAGTAAATGAATTTAGATTATTGTTGGTATTATTATTTTATTTATTTTTATCATTTTTCGTAGATCCGGATATGTTAGAAGTTGGTAACGGAGGCATGACTTATCTGGAATACCGGTCGCATTTTAGCATATGGGCTTTAATGAAGGTGGCGTTTGTCATTAAGATTATGTGAAACAATTGGAATTTGATCAGATTTTTATATTAGTTATTAAATTTTGTGCAGGCTCCGCTTCTTATAGGTTGTGATGTCCGGAATATGACTGCGGAAACATTTGAAATTCTAAGCAATAAGGAGGTCATTGCTGTAAACCAAGGTAAGTTGTTTTCTGTAACAAGTTATATTGGGTTCGGGTTAGAACGTGACGAATTAAAAAAAGTGCTTAATTTGGTTCTGGTTAAAATGGGTCCATTTAACTACATGATGTCTTTCTTTTCGCAAAGGTAAATTATTAATTTTTTTGCAGATCCACTTGGAATTCAGGGAAGAAAAGTCAACGCTACAGGAACAGATGGTTGTCTTCAGGTACTCCCTATTGGTCAAAACGGGTCAATTTTTGTACATGTACGGTTGACCCACAATGTTTTTTGTACTTTAAATGCTTAAGAAACATATTACTTCAGTGATAATCGAACTTTGGTCAACTTTCGACCCGTTTGACCCATTTAAGTTGTTTCCCTTTTTACCTGTTTGACCCGTTAAGGAGATAGCATAACCGAATCGTCTTATTTGTAAGTAAACAGGTCGAGATTGCCACATCTAGTCTTTTTGAGTTCAGGTTTGGGCTGAACTTAACAAAATGATTCATTTGATCTTTATTGTTCAGGTTTGGGCCGGCCCGTTGTCCGGAAACCGTTTCGCTGTTGTTCTCTGGAACAGATGTTCAGAAGGTGGGACGATTAACGTTTCATGGGATAGTATTGGACTCGAGTCCTCCGTCAGTGTTTCTGTACGCGATATATGGAAGGTAAAACTTCTCTCTTCATCCAACTTGATTAGTTTTCAAGTACAATAAAAAATGTTAAGATTAAAAATTACAGTTATTTTCTTGTAAAACTAAAAGGAAAAATTACAAGTTTTGTCCTTTATCTTAATACCACTTATCAAGCGGTGTCCCTTTTAACGAATTTTGACAAGTTTTGCCCTTTACAAGGAATTTTGTTGCATGTTTTGTCCTTTAGGCTTAACTCAGTTAAGCTTTCTTGTTAAATCTTGTCACCCAAGGGTATTTTAGTCTTTTTACCCATTTATTTAAAAGAATAAAAAAAATATTTTAGGGTTGACTCTTGAAATAAATGGGTAAAAAGACTAAAATACCCTTGGGTGACGAGATTTAACAAGAAAATCTAACTGGGTTAAGCCTAAAGGACACAACGTGCAACAAAATTCCTTGTACAGGGCAAAACTTGTCAAGATTCGTTAAAAAGAACACCATCTGATAAGTGGTATGAAGATAAAGGACAAAACTTGTAATTTTTCCAAACTAAAACGACCCGTTTTCAAGTAAACGCTCATCATGGTTTTTCATCATCTAAAGGCATGCCAACTAAATATAAATATGATTCGATTTACAGCACGAAAATGTTGTAGCGGATGCAGTTGCATCATTTGGTGTTCACGTTGATTCTCACAGTTGCGAGATGTTTGTTTTAACTCCCAAGTTGTCTCGTTCTCGGGTTTGAATGATGTGACATCCAAAAACCTACGGGTTGCTATATATTTTTTTTATTATGAATTACGCAGTATTTATATTTTATGTATCCGACCATGAACAGGAATATTGATGTAGCGTCCTTGTTTGTACATTGTATATGAGCAGATGCTAAATTTGATGCCTGTTAATGTTTATATTTATGTCGGTTTGCGTTTTGACATAAATTTTATTCAGAAACGAGTCTAGTCAAATATAATACGTATTTACTAGCCGGTATAAATCGAGTTACTTCACGTTTTGTCGCCGCTACAACGTGTGGTACCATTCTTTAACTTAAAAACACTATTTCCTTAAGTGCTTATTTCTAAGTATGTTTCAGTATAAATCCAAGTTGCTTTACGTTCGATGTAAATTTTTTCTCAGTAATGAGTCAAATCAAGTATAATATGTTTTCATACTTATTTTTATGTGCGTTTTCTGTTGGTCTATGGTGTGACGTAAATTTTGTTGAGAAACGAGTCAGGTCAAACACTTGACGGTATAAATTCGAGTTACTTTAAGTATCGACGCCGTCGCAACACGCGGCGGGTCAAAATACTAGTTAATATATAAACCTGTGAAAGTGTATTGTACAATTTTCCTTAGCGTACGCTGTGAAAATATAACATGCGTGATTAGTTTTATAACATGTGTGATTAGGTTTTTTACCCCATGCGTGATTTCAGATTTTGTACATGCGTATGGGTTCAACATGCGTGATTAGAGTTTTTGAGTTTTATAACGTGCGTAATTTCATCTCGTACACATCGTACGTTAAGGAATATTATACGTTAACCAACCCCTATAAACTGAGCCAACTAGGAATTTGACTGATATATATTACAGAAACTAAATCAACATGAGAATCTTGATTCGCAAACGGTTGTATGACTGTAATGATTAACACACACTACACAACATGGCAACAATAATGCTTGTTAAAACCCTTAACCCCTAATCATATAAAAAGAATAAACAAACAAGTCCGGGCCCGACTCTTGGGCTGGTTAACCCGTGCCGTCGTCCGAGACTCAAATTTTGAAAGGGCCTGAAAGGTTTTTATAAATATATATTAAATTATAAATTTAGTATATCCATCCATTTATTATACAAAAGAGTGTTGGTGGTGGAGTGAAACCATTCAAAAAAAAAAAAGACAATGAAGAGGTTTTAAGTTCAAGCATTGGCTCCACCACTAAGGTTTTATTTTTTAAATTCATTTTCCCTTAATCATAATTTTGGGCCTAATTCTTTTTGTCGCCCGGGACCTAAATTTTTTAAGGGTTCTTGGGGACGGCTCTGAAACAAGTGTCAATCTATGAACATATAAGAGGATCAAAATGTGTTGTTGCATTCGTTATTGTCGGAAAGTAAATGGTGTATCGTAGTGTAGGGGCTAAATTGTAACTTGGTGTCCTATATAAACACCCTTCTTTGTAACCCTAAAAGTGAGTTCAATACAATTCAAACCCCAATCACATTGTTTATTCTCTATACCAGACAACATGGTATCAGAGCAGTGTTTCTGATTCGTAAACACTTTGCTCATCATCTACGGTCTACCCCAGCCAAGCCAATCCAAACTCAAACCAAAAAACCCAACAATCAAGTCAAACTCTGATCAACATCGTCATCATCTTCAATCCGCTGAAAAAAAAAAAAAAAAAAAAAAACATATACAAGAGTGACATCTTCAAATCATATAGATCTTGACCTTTGGTGTTTGGCTGACCTCATCAGCAACATTTTTTTCTTTCTTGGAGTGTTTTTTATGGATTCTTGTTCCTTTGTGCCCACTTGTCTATCCTTCAAATTTATGCTATTCTGACATCTTGTTTTATCCCAGCCGCCAAAACCCAAAATAAGAAAACCCTAAAACCACTTGCATAAATCCGCTGCGTATTTATTGAGGAAACAAATACCTTTTTTTTTTCTCCGCGTGTTTGTTGACAAATTGGCCGGAGTTAGTGTCAGCGGATTTGTTCTGGCCTACTTTAAATCTTGAACGCGAGTTCAAGTTACCTGGCGTATTTGATAAATACGCCGGTAGGACAACGTTTTTTTTTGCGTTGTTATTCTGGCGGATTTAAGTTGCCCAGCATATTTGTTCCCGACGTAATTGATAAATCTTGAACGCGAGTTCAAGTGTCCAGCGTATTTATTAAATACGCGGGCCAGCTGTTTCGTCCGTAGAGACAGCGTATTTACCAAAAAAAAAAGAGAAAAGAAACCCGCATATCTGTCATATTCTATGTCAGCAAAATTGAATATGGCAATCAATCATGAAAAAAACAGTTCTTGGATATTTGATTCTGGTGCCACTGACACCATGACGTTTGAACCGTTGGACATACGGTCAATGACCAACCCTCAAAAAACTCAAATTCATACCGCAAACAATGGAACTATGCAAGTGAGAGGAGGAGGAGGAGGAACAATTGAAATTTCACCAACTATGAAATTACCAAATTGCCTTTATGTTCCGTCATTATCACACAAACTACTCTCAATCAGTCATATTACCAAATAATTGAATTGTACGGTACTAATGCATCCTACATTTTGCCTCCTACAAGATATCAGGACGGGTGTGATTATTGGACGTGGTACTGAGCGTCAATGATTGTACTATGTGGATGAAGTGGCTCAACAGGGTACTGTGATGTTGGCACATGGAACTGAAAACCGGGAAGCCTGGCTATGGCATAGGCGTTTGGGACACCCATCCACCGGTTATTCGCATCTTCTGTTTCCAAAACTCTTTCCATCAAATGGTATAATAGAGTGTGAAACCTGTTTTCGTGCCAAAAACCATCGACAACCATTTAAACCCAGTAATACCAAAGTTGATTTACCTTTTTCACTAATCCATTCGGATGTGTGGGGTCCTGCTCCTGTTGGGGGGGGGGGGGCAGGGTTTTCGATACTTTCTACTATTCGTGGATGATTGCACTCGCATGACATGGGTATATTTTTTAAAAAACAAAACCGAAGTTTATGAGAAATTTACCACATTCTATGCTATGATTCACACACAGTTCACAAGGGAAATCCAGATTCTTCGATCCGACAATGGGGGGGAATTTGTCAATACATCCATGAAACAATTCTTTAAAACCAAAGGATTAGTTCATCAAACCTCTTGTTCTCATACCCCTGAACAAAACGGTGTTTCCGAACGGAAAAACCGTATTATTCTTGAAATGACTCGAGCGCTTTTAATTGAATCTCATCTCCCTAAATCTTTCTGGCCGGAGGCGGTTGCAACCTCCGTGTATCTCCTAAATCGGCTTCCCACCAAAGCTCTTAAGTTTAAGACTCCCTTAGATTGTCTATCTAAGTCTGTCAGTATTCCCCATCCTCTTACACTTGAACCTCGAATCTTCGGGTGTACAACATTTGTCCACATACCAAAAACCAACAGAAACAAGCTTGGCCCATGTGCTGAGAAATGTGTATTTGTTGGCTATGGGATCGATCAAATAGGTTACCGGTGTTATAATCCAAAAACTCATCAAATGTTCACTACAATGAATGTTGACTTTCTTGAAACAAAATACTTTTATAACACCCAACTCAGTGGTCAGGGGGAGAATGAACGTACAGACACTCTGAGTTGGCTAACCTAACTTCCCTCATCTGAAGAAGTTGAACCAGAAAAACATCACAGTACTTCGAGTCAGTCACCTTCAAACACAGCCACACAATCTGCGGGGCACAGTACTACTGAAGAAAGTCCATCCAATGTGATACCAGAGGTAAGAAATACTGAGAACCCTGAATATACTACGTCTTATAACTATGAGACAACAGGGGAACACACAGAACCGACAACAATAGAACCTACAGAACATGTTGAACCAGATGTTGAACAGGTTGAACCAGTTGTTGAAGAGGTGGAACCAGTTGTTGAACATGTTGAACCAGGTGCAACAGAGACAACCGAAAGATACTCTCTCCCTCCAAGAGAAAATAGAGGAGTTCCTCCTAAGAGATACTCTCCAGAAAAGGTGGCCCCAAGGTCTAGGTATCCTGTGGCAAACATTGCCATAGGAAATTTGTCTAAGGAAGCTAAAGCATTTACCGCTGCCTTGTGCTCTGAACAAATGCCATCTACAACACAGGAAGCCTTGAAATCTGAAGAGTGGAAAAAGGCTATGGAGACCGAAATGGAAGCACTCAAGAAGAATAACACATGGGAGAAATGCACTCTTCCACCAGGAAATAAACCAGTGGGATGTCGGTGGGTGTTTTCAGTCAAACACAGGCCTGATGGCACGATTGAAAGATACAAAGCACGGCTGGTTGCAAAGGGTTATACTCAGACTTATGGAATTGACTACTCTGAAACCTTCTCCCCAGTAGCCAAAATCGATACAATCAGAGTTCTTTTTTCAATAGCCGCCAATAAAGGTTGGCCTCTTCATCAATTTGATGTAAAAAATGCCTTCCTTCACGGAGAACTGAACGAGGAGGTCTATATGGATGCTCCACCGGGATTCAATGAGAATTTCAAGGCTGGAGAAATATGTCGGTTAAAGAAATCTCTGTATGGGCTTAAGCAGTCTCCTAGAGCTTGGTTTGGAAGGTTTACCTTTGCTATGAAGAAATATGGCTTCAAACAAAGTAACTCTGACCATACCCTATTTTTGAAACGTAGGGGCAATCTTATGACATGCTTAATTATCTATGTTGATGATATGATACTTACGGGAAACGATGAAGAGGAAATGTCAATGTTGAGAGATAAACTTTTCTCGGAGTTTGAGATGAAAGACCTGGGAAGATTGAAGTATTTTCTTGGAATTGAAGTTCTGAGATCTAAACAAGGGATTTTTATCTGTCAGAAGAAATATATCCTTGATCTGCTAGCCGAAACGGGAATGATTGAGTGCAAACCGGCGGACACCCCAATGGTGGTTAATCACGGCCTACACATGGAAGATGGAGTAGAACTAGTAGATAAGGAGAGATATCAACGAATGGTGGGAAAACTGATATACTTCTCCCACACTCGTCCAGATATAGCTTATGCAGTAGGAGTGGTGAGTCAGTTTATGCACCAACCCCAAGCGAGTCACATGGAAGCAGTATTAAGAACCATCAGGTATCTCAAGGGAACAACAGGTCACGGGATACTGTTCAAATCAAATGGGCACTTAGAAATCCAAGCTTATACAGACGCCGACTGGGCAGGGGATAAAGGAACGAGAAGGCCAACCTCAGGATACTTCACCATGGTCGGAGGAAATCTAGTTACCTGGAGAAGTAAAAAACAAAAGGTAGTCGCCCTATCTAGTGCAGAAGCTGAATTCCGAGGGGTAGCACGTGGCCTAGCAGAGATTCTGTGGATTCGCAAGCTCCTGACTGAAATTGGCTTCCTTCCTACTACAACAACCAAAATCATGTGCGGCAACAAAGCTGCTATACAGATCTCAGAAAATCCAGTCCAACATGATCGAACAAAACATGTGGAGGTAGACCGACACTTCATCAAGGAGAAATTGGAGGAAGGTATCATAGAGCTCCCATATGTATCATCAAAAGATCAACTTGCAGATATTCTTACAAAAGCTGTTAACGGGAACGTGTTCAGTAGCTGCTTGAGCAAGTTAAGTATTGGTGATCCCACTACTCAACTTGAGGGGGAGTGTCGGAAAGTAAATGGTGTATCGTAGTGTAGGGGCTAAATTGTAACTTGGTGTCCTATATAAACACCCTTCTTTGTAACACTAAAAGTGAGTTCAATACAATTTCAATACAATTCAAACCCCAATCACAGTGTTTATTCTCTATACCAGACAACAGTTATATAATAACAATAGTATAGGAATTTAGTAAAATGTATTCTAAGCAAAGATTTTTGACATTCAAGTGTTCTCTCTTCTTTTTCTTTTTCGGTAATGAAGACCACTCATCATTGAAAACTCGTGGGCCTCCGCAATACACTGCTAAATGACCTTCAGGAGTTAAGGTGGCAAATCGATAGAAGCTGGATTCGAACATGAGAGAGGAACCGAGGAGTTAGATGCTTACTACTAAGCCATATCATGAATGTTTATAGTTTTTTTTTTTAAATAAATCACCCAATTTAATAGCATATTATACTACTACAAAGCCAACTTATATCACACTTTAAACAATTGCCTCTTTTCCATTTAACATTTCAAACCTTTACAACAACTATTCATTTCAAAAATTGAAACAACAAGAATAAGGTCAGGGGAAGGTATGAACACTCCTCGGGTCAGCCTCGTCACCTCCTACCTTGTACCTACAACACGAAAACCCGTTAGAAGGGTTCAGAGACCGGGGTCTCTGGACCGCCCTCCGACTCTCAACATTAGTGATCTATCTAAGAAGAATGTATAAACATAGAACATAGATGTATGAATAAGTATAAGAGAGATAGAGAATGTTTAGGGAGGTTATGGTCGAGATCCATCCTATCTAAGAAGAATGTATAAACATAGAACATAGATGTATGAATAAGTATAGGAGAGATAGAGAATGTTTAGGGAGGTTATGGTCGAGATCCATCGGTTAGCTAGCAGCTGTGATGATTCCAGGTTGCATAGCTCGTGACTCTAGCAGCTCAGAGGGGAAGCAGCTCAGCCTAGTAGCTTATGTTCTTGAGAGAGAGAATGTGATTCTAGAGAGAGAATGTTATTCTAGTGAGAGAGTTAATGGCTGGAATGTCCAAGCCAAAGTGGGACTAAGGAAATAGAGGGTGGACCCTCTATTTATAGGCATGTTACATTTAACTCTAACGGGCTTCGTTGTGATGAGCCGAGTTGGCCCACTAGGCTTGTTCTCCTGTTTGAGCTGTTAAGCTCCCGGCAGAAAGCTCCTAGCTTCCTGCTCTTAGCTTCTTACTTCCCTGCTTTGCAGAGTGGAAGCCTCCGGGCACCCACGTCATTATATGAACTTGAGACCAACAAACACCATGACCATCACTGTGATCTAAATTTATATTTCGGTGAATCTATTCCAAATAAAATAATGACAAGTAACTGATTACGTCACATGACACAATTTTGTGAGGCCTAAATTTTTTTTCTTGCTTTTTTTTATTCCACCATTGTATTCTAATTTTTAATTTAAATAAATTAGTTAAAAAACAATAGTATAAAAGGAAAAGGAAACATAGGATTGTTGGACCTTAACACGACCTACATATTCTAAAACATCTAAGGTTATGTCAGGAATAAAAAATATTCTACATATACAAAAGCAAGAGAATTCTAGAGAATTGTTTGTCATTAGATTAGTAATATATAAAGGAGGATCTCAAAAGATACTCAAATCATCTTTTAGACTATGTTTTAGTGGGTTACATTAAAACTGAAAAAATTTATGTCACATGTTAGTGCTTTAATTAATTATTACACTCATCATAACTATGTAGCAGTTTAACTAAAAATTTGGATGATGTAATTGACTAAATTAAGATTTTTCACTCTTTTCACACATAAAGCCCTCACAAATATTGAGTTAGGAGCTGTTTGTTTACCTCGTAATGAGACTCTTAATGGTTCAGACCTCATACTGGTTTAGCACTTAATGTTTCAGACTGTTTGTTTCGCGAGCAGATGTCTGAATGGTTCAAACATTTGCCTCTGAATGATTAAGCATTATACTGAGTTTGAATGGTTAAGACCTCTAATCTGAATTAGTCAAACATTTGCCTCTGAACGGTTAAACATTATACTGGCTCTTGATGGTTCAGACCTCTTACTGGTTCAGCACTTAGTTGTTCAGACCTCTTACTCGTTCAGCACTTAACCATTCAGAAGTTAAACAACCCCTTACTTAGCCGAGCTCTTATAAACTCGAGAGCAACTCCTTATATATAATTTTCATCAACGGGAACAAACACAAATTGAGTTTAGATTTGAGGTGGGTAACTAAATAAAATCCCAATTTGTAAAAGAACCTTCAAATTTGCACACTTGTCAACAAATAAATCCCATGTTCCAACTTAAATGCAACTCTTTATTAGGTGACCAACATTACCCCCTTAGGGTGAGAGGGACACTCCCCTCTTAGGGGAGTCCCCTCTCTTACGCACGGCCAACCAGCACTTGCCACGTCAACTCCCCTCTTAACTCCTCTCACACCCTCAATTTGATAGCGGCACTCCTCTCTTAGGGGACTTGCTTTTTTATTTTTATTTTTTGTTTTTTTTTATTTGTTGTAATTATGCATGTTTATAAATTAAACAAATATTAATAAAATTTAATAAAAGACATTTCATTAAATTAAAAATATAAATTACATTCAAACTAGAAAAATAAAAAACAAACTACTCGTCGTCGGAACTCACTTCAAGGTGAGGTAGATCTAAACGTCCGAGATGCTCAACGAGATCGTGTTTTAGTCTCCAATGCGTTTCTTTGTCAATGAGCTCGTTATAAGCTGTATCATCGAAGACGGGTTCGACTGGAGGATCTTGAATGTGTACCGGTGCTATCGCTCTTCCGTCGTCTTTTATAATCATGTTATGTGTGAGAGTTGTTTTGGGTTTGAAAAACTAAAAGATTAAAGAGGTAGTATTTATAGGGGTTAGGAAATTATTATTTTTTTAATTGTATAATGGCTATATAGCCGTTTAACCTCGATCCCTCATCGGTGAATACACACCGATCCTACTCCCCGAATTCGGTCCCCGCGTTGATGGCGGCGGTGTTCCCGAGCGGGGACTTGGGTCACCGCATGGGGTCACCGAGAGTGCCCCGTATACCCTTAGGCCGTGGGGTATGGTGGGGCGTGGGTTGGGGGCATGGTGCGACACGTGGACTATGGGACACCCAAGACCAAAAGCCAATTTCAAAGGGGTATGGTGGGGCGTGAGTTGGGTGGCGTGGAAAAAAAGTCAATTTCAAAGGGCTAGTGCTCTTGGCCAATAAGGTTCCGCCATGTCATGTGGTAGCCCCGCCCCACGCCCGGCCTTAAACTCCCGCCTAAGGGGCCACGCCCAAACCCAAGCCCACCCGGGATGGTGACTTGGGCGTTTCTCTCCGACCCACGCCCCAACCCCGGCCCCATACCCCATAGTCTTAGAATTGGACTCGACCCCATATTATATGGTCCCACCTTTGGGCCAAGAAAATTGGCCATCTAGCCTTGTCAAATCTTTTGGTTTATTTGAATGTCATTGTCTATATTACCAACATGATTTGCCAACCATTCAATGGCACTTTTGTTGTTTTGTTGTGAATTGACGTTTGTACGTTGCGTATCATTTATAGTACGTTAACGTGTAGCGTCTACCATTACTTGTCAAAGTCACATAAGGCAATATTTGTGAAATGTGGCCTACAAAGACTTTAAAATGCTTAAATGGTCGATTGGTCTTGTAGTTGTTTGGTACTACGATCAATGAATATCATCTATGTTGCATTAGTACTTTACGCACTAATGGTGGTAGTGATGCACTTATCCATTTTTAGTTTGTTTATTTTTGTTTTGATTTTATCTCTATGTTAATTATTATATGGAGCTCTACAAGTTTATAGTTTTATGTGGAAAAAATATGGTGAATTTTATGAATTATTGAGTTTTTGTTTCTCTCTTTGTGAATAAAGTTCACTTCTTAGCTCACCTGCATGTGTTGGTAGTCGAGCCTTGGTTATAAAATGGTTGTTCGTGGAAGAGAACAACCTTCCATCCCTACCTACGGAATGTCAAGATTCAACGGCCCCAACAATGGATCTTAGATCTTGAACTAAATTTTAAGATTAAGCGGCTATGACAGATGATCCAATATCTTGAGTTCCAATAAGAGATGCGTGACAAAAAAAAAGTTGAATATTATCATTTGGACGAAGTTGACGACGAAGAGGAGAACCCTTTCGACCATCCCCAACCCTGGTTCCTCGAATCTAGTCAAAAGTGTTTATTGGAAAACGAACCCAGATTCGATGATGACAAGATAAACCCGACGAGGAAGAATGTTTGTTGGTGTAAAAGGTTCTTAGCGAAGTTATAGTTCAAGAGTGAAAGATAAAACGATATGGATCGTGATGTTAGGCTTAAAGTGCGGGAATATTCAAAAGTTTCTTAAGGTGGTTTCCCGGAATTTTCATCATTTTAGAGTGGGTCGAGAACAAATGTTTGTATCCTAACGTTGAACCTGTTTCCCAAGTTTTCAAGACTCGAGGACAAGCCTTTTTTCAAAGACGGGGAGAAGGAAGTGGAAAGACCCGCCAACCCGATAGACCTGAGACAAGACAGTCCTGATGGTACTGAACTAGAGTCGCGCGAGACGAACTATGGAACGAAACTATCTGAGCAAGTCAAATATGGAGTGAACAAGAAATAGCCCGATGTTACTTTCGACCCGAAAAGGCTTTGGTCAAGAGGCAAAAGTCAAGGTCGAGCTTTCTGTTTTAAAGGCAGGGAGTATGATGTCGGAGCATATGATAGTCTTTAAGTTTGAATTTTACATTTAATTTCTGTAACCTTTTTTATATATAAAGGAGGTTTTATTTCACATCGTGCAAGTTACAGTAAAGTTTACATGTTGCTTACGTGACATGATAAAGCAATAGGGGTTTTATCCACACATTTAGCCCTAAAATGCGTAGAATTCATGACCTGTTTAAAAGATGATTAAACTTTTTTAATATTTGAATTATATTAATTTTTTAAATAGTCAAATTTAGGTGGCCAGGCTCCATCATTTCTCATTCTTGGGACATAAAATATACACTTATGGTATAGACATGAGATATAAAGTAGTTAAGCATGTCGTATTCATGTTTGATACATGTGCCAATTGCATCATCTCTGGCCTGTTAAATACGCTAAGACTTGTTTTACGAGCCTTACGAAAAAAAACAAATACAAGTAAAAATGTATCAAACGAAGAGTTACAGTAGCACTTAAAAAATAAATAAATAAACATTCTATGCAAAAGTTACAAAACTAATTTTATAAACATTAAAAAAATAAATAAATAAACATTCTAAGAAAAAGTTACAAAACTAACTTTTTTCGAACATTAAAAAAACTATTAACCAATGGCTTGTCATATAATTGTGTTTTTAGAGATGACAACATAATCCGAACCTGATGGGAAAATCTGAAACCCAAAACATTTTGGACAGATATTCGAGTATGATATCAGGTATAGTTTTGAAAATTTTTACGTGTATGTGACATGTATGAGATTAGTGATACACGGGCCTATTATCCGGAAACATGCCCCCATTTACCCGATACATGTATCAAAAAAAGTTTAATTTTAGTAGTTATACTTCATCGACCTTGGTCTAGTAACGGTTCATTATAATAGTTTCATTACATAAAAAAATGATTTTTCTTTCTTTTGAAATATGTATTTAATGATATATTTATTATTTTTTATGATATGAAGTATTAACTTATCTTTTGAGTAATTTATATCATCATGAACTTTATATATTTGAGATATTTTAAACTTTTTATAGTAATAATGATATGTATGTAATTAATCATATTTTAATTTATTTTTATTTATTGTTAATATTAGAACAATATATACGAATTAGAAATTAGAAATGCTTTTCGAAATTCCATTGGATATTTTATACAAAAAAACTCACGGGTTACTTGATATACGAAGATATACCCGATACCCGAAATACACATTTTTTTGTTTATCTATTAAAAAGGTTCCGAAAACTTTTTTAGATCACTCTCTTGAGTTACATAAAGAATAAGCGTTATAAAGCTTGACTACAAAGACTATTTGAGAATTTGTATCTGAAGTTCATGAATAGTACATAACTTGGCATTATATTTGTATTATTTTCTGTATATTAGACCTTACGTAGTGGGGCGGTATGGCACCCCATAGCGCCGCCCACACCGAAACGTGGGGCGCTATGCTCGAAAAATTGGGAGGCCGCGCGATAATTTTCGCAGCGTTATTTGTTGAAGGTTTGAAAGTTGGACCAATCAAAAAAGGGTATTGTTTTTATAATTAATTAATAATATTGAAAATTATTAAATAGGTAATGATGGGTAGGGGCTTTATGACTACGGGCTCTAGTGATATAACGCCCCATAAAGCCCCCGTGTGACGTGGCACGACACGTGTCGCATAACGCCCCACAAGGGGCTTTATGACTACACATGGCCTTATAAGAATGATGTTGTGTCTCTTTTTATATAAGTACACTCATAAATAAAGTATTAAATTGAGTTTCATATATTGGCATTATTTTTAAGGTTTCTTTTTAGGTTAGGCCATCCGTAGTCATAACGCCCCTTTGTGGGCGTTATGCGACACGTGGCGCGCCACGTCAGCGTGTGGGCGTTATGGGGCCTTATGCATTTAAGCCCGTAGTCATAACGCCCCTACCTCATCATTACCCAATTAATTAATAAACCCTTAAATTATACATATATATGTATGTATATATGTCTGTGTGAGTGGAGTGTGAGTGGAGGGAAAACAGACAACAAGCATCGCGCCGCTATACACATCGCGCCTCCCCCAAAATTCCGATCGATGGCGCCCCTCGTTTCGGTGTTCCGGCGCTATGCCGGCGCTATGGGGGGGTTATACCGCCCCACTACGCAAGGTCTTAAAGAGGATTTGGTGATTTACATATAACCTTAAAAGGGGGGAAAGTTACAAGTTACAACCATAATTAGGTACTAGTAGGGTGTCCGCGCGATGCGGCGGGGGCGACACTTTGGATTGCGGCATTCGTTGTTGCTGGCAGTTTTCTTATTTGTATATGATAACATTATTGTGATGGATATATGTCATAAAATTAAAATAACATATATTAAAATTCGCATAAAATTAAAACATAATTTATAAATTGATGCGAATTAACAATCTAACCTTTGAAAGTACAACATCATATGATTGTTTTTTCGCAATCACTGGATTCGAAATTGGATCCATTATCAAATGTTTAGCAATAGAAATGGGTGCCCTGCTGTGTATTTATAGTAGGAATGTAGAGGTGAATTAGGGTTATTTTGAAATCTGGCACCCTTTTGTTTAGGAAGTTAGTTGCATCTATTTAATTTTGAATCTACCAATCTTTAAAAAAAAAAAAACGTGCATAAAATAATAATAATAATTGTATCTAGTTAAAATGTTTGTTTTCAAATGTGAAATAATAATAATAATTGTATCTAGTTAAAATGTTTGTTTTCAACTGTGAAATAATAATTATATGTATTGTTACTTTGAACAAAATAATTATATATACTTTGATTTGTTAAAAATTCATATTAACGGTTTTCGTCTTGCAGATTTATGAAGTGCCGCGGTGCCGATTTATCATCTTGGAGTTGATGTATCTAGTTAAAATGTTTGTTTTCAACTGTGAAATAATAATTATATGTATTGTTACTTTGAACAAAATAATTATATATACTTTGATTTGTTAAAAATTCATATTAACGGTTTTCGTCTTGCAGATTTATGAAGTGCCGCGGTGCCGATTTATCATCTTGGAGTTGAGCTGAACTTGTTATATAGAATAGATTTTAATTTGATTATCATGTACCAGAAAACTTGGAGGAATATTGCGGCTGGTAACTTTGTGTCTCGTGTCAATATTGCGGCTGGTAACTTTTCAATATTGCGGCTAGTAAAATTAGGGAATATTTTATAGTTTATTAATGTCGTTCAAAACAAAAAACTTGTACAGAGTCACTTAAACATTCAATATTGCAGCTAGTAAAATTAGGGAATATTTTAGTTTATTAATGTCGTTCAAAACAAAAAAAAACTTGTACAGAGTCAGTTTGTTACTGCACGGTAGCTAGGTAATGGTCAAAGCGGGCTTGGGTAAAAAACAAATGTTGGCTTTAATCAATTGTACATTTACGCATCGGCTATTTGTACTATATGAACGCACGACGAAACTAAAAAAGACAACTATCGAAACGTTTAAAAAATGTGCCGATCGTCATGGCACCTTCGGATTTTTTTAAAACATTACAGGTTGTAAGATATCGCTGGAATACGTTAAAGAATTAAAGAGGGGGGGGGGGAGTGTAACTAATTACCCATAATTATGTTAAATGCCAAGGATTTAAATGTAATAGATCGAGGGACTAAAAAATAATTATGGTTTAAAAGACCACTTTACCCTCATTTTAGGGGTTTATTTATAAATAAGGGGGGAAGAAGTTCTTAACTTTTGGGAATCCTTCCCTCCTGCATTATATAATAGTATAGATAAGAATCTCATATATCCCATAAACATTAAGGTACAATATGTTCTTTGTTTGTGAAAATCACATAAAACTTTTTTCTGATTTATCAAAATTCCTTAACTTTTTTGTGATTTATCAAAACTAGTGTTACTACCCGCCACTTCGCGGCAGGGTTAAGTAAACTATTAACAGGTATAGCCACCACTATCACTGCCGTTAAATTCCGGCAGTTATATGTCGTTGTTGACCTCCGGTCACCGCCGTTGTCAGCCAACCGCGCCAACACCAACAAAACCAAAATGCAGGGGAAGCTAGGTTAGCACTTGTAAAGCTGACAAGTTTACCCGAGAGAAAAGAAAATGAAAGAAACTTACTAAATCCTTGCCTTCAGTCGTCGAAACTACCCCGTACCACCGTGTCTCCGCCGCTTTGTCGCCGAAATTCCACCTGAAACCTTGTGCATCTAAATCTGATGCGGAATTCCCGAACCCCAGCCTTCGATTGCCGAAATCTGGGTCGCCGGAGGAGGATTCGCCGCCTGTCGGCCTTTGCGCCGCCACGGGGGAGGTGGTCGGCTTCCCCTTTCTCTCGCCGATCTCTCTCTCATCTCGTTCCCAACCTTGCTGCCGTATTCTTGTCGTCGTGCGCCACCACCCAAGGGTGGTCGCCTACCGTTTACCCGAGAAGAGGGGGTGTTGTGTGGGCGGTGCGAGGGGGTAGAAGAAGGACAGGAGGTTGGAGGTTGGTGAGCGGCCGGAGAAGAAACCGGAGCTGGCCGGACCGTAGCCGGAAATACGGCTCCGGTTGCCAGAGCTCGAGAGAGGAGGCAGAGGGTGAGAGGTGTCGGCTGCAATGTGTTTAGGTTTTCTAAACGCCGTTACCGTCACTTTACTGTTTCTTAGTTAAGTTAGAAATTAATACATATATATGAATTCCTTTCATAATTACAATACTTGACCTTTCTTTTTTTATCAGCAAATTCACATACCTTTCTTTTATTAATTTTTAGATTTACATGTTTGTCCACCATAAAATTTGAATCCTCAAGCCTACGAAGAGGCCCATTTTTCTTCGCGCATTGATATCGCTACACTACAACCTTCTCGTCTTATACTTTTATTTAAACTACGATCCGGATATTACTCTAATTTTATATGTATAAACAAAATTTTAATGTTAGGGGTAATATCAAATAAAAAGTTTATTTTGCCTAAGTAGGATGAGAAGAAATCTCAAACATTCATTTTTCAAATCAATGGTTAAGATGAAAGTGTAGGAGAAATGAGGAGTACATGGGTATCTTAGGAAAATCTTATTTATAGACTTTCCCTCTCCACATGCAAGGCACATGCATATTCCACCCCCATTTTTAAACGTTCATAACTTTTTTATACGACATTATTTTTTCATAAAAATTTCACCGTAAAATCGAGCGTCTTTTTATCTTTAATTTGAGTATCATATTGCTATATAAAATATGAAGACTAAAAAACCCACTAAAATGTGTTGTATTTCTATGTTCTATAACATTTTTTGTGCTGGATTTTTGTGCTATATTTTTGTGCTAAATTTTTTGTGCTGAATTTTTTTGTTTTAATTTTTTTCTCAATTTTTTGTGCTTGATTTTTTTGTACTACATTTTTTTTGCTGAATTTTTTTGTGCTATATTTTTTTGTACTATATTTTTTGTGCTATGTTTTTTGTACTACATTTTTTGTGCTAGATTTTTTTGTACTATATTTTTTGTGCTAGATTTTTTTGTACTATATTTTTTGTGCTAGATTTTTTTGTACTATATTTTTTTGTTGTATTTTTAAAAAACAAAATGGTTGCCACATGTCATTTTCACTCCTATTTATAAGGATCAAAATGTCCTTCATTCATACTTATTAGGAGTGCCACATGTTATTATCACAATCATTCTTAGGCTACTAGGCAAAATCCAATTTTTAGTGGATCATTCCTCAAATCTCATGTGGTAACATGTTTTCTACACACTTTAATACTGTGATGCCACATGCACCATGTATTATAATTCTCCTATGGATTTAGACATTTGTTTGAACCATCAAGACTAAGTGGAGTGAAGAATAGTATAGACTATAGAGAAAGATTTCTTGTTTGGAATAAAGCATTAAATTTTGTACCCTTAATTGTGATTAAGTGGCATCAGGTGCTTGATTAAAATTCTTAACCCACCCCACCACCCATCCTTTAAATAAAGGGTTTTTTTTAACGGTGAACTTCATGTATAAGGTTACTACACTCTTCAAATCGGAGAGTCCCGTATTGTCCCACTTTGGTCAGACTATGTTGTCTTAATCGGACCCACGCTGGCTTCAAAGTTTGACTTTTTGGGCGTTCTCTTGGTAACCATAACTTGACAGTCGTTGTGCCACCACAAGAGCATAACTCTTTGGCGTAACACACGGTGGGACGAAAACCCTGTTGTGTTCAGGAATCGAACTGACAACCTCAAAAGGCCTAGTCCAAATCCTCCATTGCCTATATCTACCCTAATATAACACAAACATGAATTAAACTTAGGGGCTGTTTGGTAGCCTCTTAATCCATTCAGAGGCTGTCTCTTAATGAAATCATTTGTGGCCCTTATGTCTGAATGAATAAGAGGTAACCTTATGTCTGACTAGATAAGAGGTAACATCTGAATGGTAAACCATCAAATGTCACATTCTTCTACATTATCTTTGTTAAATGATTTCATTAAGAGGTAGCCTCTTAATGTCATTCAGATGCTACCAAACAGCCCCTTAGTCTTCATTGAAAAACTCAAACCTCTTAACCACAACTGAGAGTATCCTTTCAATAAAGCTTAAACGCCCCTTTCTCACCCCCATAAACCCTCTTCTTTTCACCAACTCAAAACCTCAACAAACCCTAAATAATTTCAGATCAAAACACACAAATTTTCAGATCAAACCTCAACCAACAATTCTCACTTTCTTTAAGATTTCGTCACTCAATCCATAGAAATTGAAAAAAAGAAAAAAAAACCCAATTTTTCTTGAAACAGAGCATTCTGTTCTTCGAAAATCGAACAAATCCTTGAAAATTTCAGATCAAAAACACAATTTTTCACATACCCACCGACAATTTTCACTTATTTTAAAGCTCTTCTCACTCAATTCCACACATCTCTTTCTCAATCCATAGAAATTGAAAAAAAAAACATATTTTTTTTTAAACAGAGCACACTGTTCTTCGAATAATCGAAAAACCCCTGTTTCTCCAATGAATTCGTTCAAAATCGTACAAGAAAACGATGAATTGAAGAATAAACAAGAAGATCTTGAGAGATCATAATCTAATGGATCCCCAATTCGCAATCTCGTGCGTTGTTCGATTCCCCTGGAGGAAAGAATCAATACTCTGTTTTCATAATCCTCTGTTTTTTTTTTTTTTTTTTTGTATTTTTGATCCAATTATATCGGTTATAATTCTGTTTGTGAGGCGGGTAATCAGTAATGATGATGCAACGTCTACTACTCGACACAGACACCATGTCGCCGCCGGAGTACGGCGGCGCCGGCGGTAGCCAGGAGCATGAATCGTACAGAAAAGAAGCCAATTTCGATACCAACATGGTGATCATATTGGGGTGTTTACTTTGTGCTTTGATTTGTGCATTGGGGCTTAATTCGATTGTACGTTGTGCTTTAAGGTGTAGCCGGAGGTTGGTTTTTGAAGGCGGTGATGTGGCGGCAACCGGAGTTAAGAAAAAGGCGTTAAAGCAGATTCCGGTGGCGGTTTATGGGGCCGGATTGGAGATTCCGGCGACCGAGTGTCCGATATGTCTTGGGGAGTTTTTGGAGGGGGAAAAGGTTAGGGTGTTGCCACAATGTAATCATGGGTTTCATGTTAGGTGTATTGATGTGTGGTTGGCTTCGCATTCGTCGTGTCCGACTTGTAGGCGGTCGTTGGCGGAGCCGCCGGTGGTGGTGGTGGGGAGGTCTTTGGGTGGTGGTGGTGATGCTAGTGTGGTTGTTCAAGATGGTGGTTAGTTTAGTCATGATTTGATGTAAGATTGTGAAGTTAATGGTTATTGTTTAGGTTGGTTGTGTAAAAAATATAAAGTATTTGTGTATTTATGTAACATAAATAAACTTTTAACTATAATCATTACATATGATATAAAAGTTTATGGGAGTTTTTGTTTCATTTTGAAATTGTAAATTGTTTAAATTATTTAAATTGGTCATTGGGTTTTTAGTTTGGCGGTCAACGTTAAAAAATCTTTTTGGTCGGTCAACTCAACTCAAACTAATCAATCAAGCTGAAAACTTGAGCTAGAACTCAACAGTCGACCCGACTTGTAGCTAGTTAAGCCGACTTGCGTTTTTAGAGATTAAATATTTCAACTTTAACTCAAAAGGGTCTAGAACAAACGGAAAGAGCAAAAATGGGTTGGGAAGAAGAGCTTAAAAGCATATATGTGGGATAGGAGAGAGAGTAGTGGTGGTGTCTGATCGAGATACAAGAGAGAGATCGAAATCTAGAAAAGTGGTTGTTGTAGATCCGAATGAATAAGGAGAGGTGGCAGCAGTGGCGCACTTACAATGTTAGTGGGGGTAGCACGGACTACCCCTCAACCATGTCTCCGTAGTGTAAAAATATCCCTCAACCCTGTCTCCGTAGTGTAAAAATATCCCTTAACTCCGTTTCCGTAGTGTAAAAATACCCCGCAACTTCGTCTCCGTTATACAAAGGATACCCCTGGTCTAAAAAATAAAAAATTAGGATACCCCTAAATTTTTGAGCTAGTTCCGCCACTGGGTGGCAGGTTTTGCATTGGGTGCAAGATCAAGCGACAGAGAGAGAGAGAGCAGCGACGGTGGACCAGCGGTGAGTGATAGAGAAAGGAGCTATTGTGGACCACCATCTGCTTGATTGATCCTATGCAATGAAACTTGCACTTACAGGAAGGTTTTGATAAGGAAATATAATTACTAAGTGGTTAAGATGGTATTTTATGATAGGTATGGGTTAAGATAAAAATAACAAATAAAATTATTCAAGTAAGCTAAGGAGTGAGCTCATACTAACTCGGGCTCAACTCGAAATTTAAAAACTTTGTTTGGTTCGACTCAAATATTATACAAGTTGATTGCGTAATATAACCGGTTTTTCTTATGTTATTTTTGAACATGTTGCGTGCCACAAGTTATTGGAATAGTAATACCATGAAATAAAAGAGCAAAACTAGAGCAATATTGAAAAAAAAAATACCAAAATGAGTGTAAACTAACCAAATTATTAAGATGAGTGCTATATATGAATTTTTACATAAAAGAAAATCATTTAAGGTGAGCATCTAGCTACACCAACAAAACTTCTATTTACTATTTTTATGTGATTTATCCCTTTTTATGTAAAATATAATTTATATTTTTTATAACTATTTATAAATAATGATTCATATAAATTCAAATACATTGTTGTGATTGGTTTTTTTTAATCCACATTTTGATAAAACAACCAAACCCAATAAATCTTACAAGTAGCAAAATTATTGTTAAGGTATAGAGAGGATGATATATATACAAACCCTACAGACCAGGGAAAGAGAGACAGCTTTAATCCACATTTTGATATAAGTTTTATTACGTCACACGACTCGAACTTTTTCTTATAAAACTTGTATTAAAACGTAGATAACTTGAATTCGATGTTATATAAAAAGTACATTTGCATAATTGTATTTTCAATGAAAAATAAAAATTTAAAATATCACATCAATTAGGTGTATATTATTATTTTAGAGTAAATTACAAGTTTTGTCCTTTATGTTTACATTGAATTGTAGGCAGTGTCCTTTAGCGTAAAATTTGACAACTTATGTACTTAATGTTTCAAAATCTTGCAATTTTGTCCTTTAGGTCAAACCCAGTTAGATTTTTTGGTTTAATCATATTACAGAAGGGTATTTTAGTCTTTTTACCTATTTATTTAATATTATTAAAAAAATAAAACAAACCAATTTTAAAAATCATTATTTAATTTAATATTATTCTATCTCTCTTCTACACTACCATCGCCTCTCACCACCACCAACTCTCTCTTTCTGACTGTCCTTCACCCACCACCGCTAAGGCTACATGGTATGGTGACCATCCTCCCTTTGAGGATGATTCGCTACCTAGGCGCCACATCATAGTCCTTATGAGGATGGTTCATCCCACAAAAACAATGGAAATGAAAGGATGATCCTACCCAACCACTTTATTATTATTTTTTAAACCTTTCACTTTTTTTTAACATTTAACAAATAAAATAGGAAAATATTTTCATTAATATTAAAAAAAACAATACATAAACTTAAAAAAAACATAAACTTAAAAAATCCTAATAAATTAAAAAAACATAAACTTATAAAAATATCCACTTTGATGCTTCTTCATGATGTCATTTTACAATTTTATCAAAGTCGAGCGTTTCGGTTCGGGATAACTATCAACATCCATCGTTAATATTTCCCACTCCTTGAGCCGAACCTTATTATCGGACAATCGTAACTTTTCTCCCGCCACGCGTGACTTTTCTTCGATCGCCCGCTCCTTCGCCCTCGCCTTTTGGACCGTGACCTCGGTGTATGTTTTAAATTGCGTCATAAACTCCTCCGTCTTCGGATCGACCTTTTGCTTTTCTTCTTTGACGCCGCCTCCTTCTTTGATTTGTCCCGGCCCGGGGGACGTTCCGCTTCCTTTACGGCGTACTCTTCTTCATCGAACTCGGTGTCATCGTTTAAATTTATGTGACATCTCGCGTCCGATCCGCCGGCGCCATAACTACCTGTAAAGACCGTTTTTCTACTTTATGCTTTAACTTACAAAGGTAATTAAAAGACTTCATGATAACATATTAATACACGCTTTTGACAAAAATTGGGCATGACCCGTCCGTAAACGGATATACCCCTGTTTTAAACATAATCCAACTAAATACAACACTACGATTTGTTAGGCAACATACTACTAAAACCAAACAACAAGTTTTGAAAAATGTGACTACTAACAAGGTTATGCAAAATAAACAAGTATTTGACACAAAACATTAAAGCAACTAGCGGAAGCGATTGGCATGACATATCAAGAACACGTGCTCGCTCCAATTCTCCAAGTCGCCTAAGATGAGGATTTACCTACATTCAACAACAAAGCTTTTAAAAGTTAGTCATTATACTTATTACACTTACAATAGCATCGTATTAGTTCCATTCATTTATGTGCTTTCATTCTTCCTACGCATACGACTACCCAATTACATTGGGTATGACATACACTCTCATAATGAGATTCAATCATACACTTACGACCCGGTAACATCGGGTTGATTGCTTTCAACATAAATCATTCGTTCTATCCGTTAAACGGATTGAACTTCATACACTCGTTATTGCATTCATAACCACCCGTTCTAAACGGATGGTACCTTATTCTTACTCGACTTGTTCAATTCGAACTGGTCGACTTGCATAGCTTGTTATAGCCTTCGTTAGCATAATCAAATCCACAAGGGATTTGCTATCCACTTACTAATCACCATATTCATTATAACTAGTATTGTTCATCATAATTATTAATAAAATTTAAGTAAGGTTTTGTATGCAATGGAACATACCTCGATCTTGCGTGCCTTCCGTTTTCCTAGTGCTTGTACCTTCTTCCTTCACGCCTACATTACAACATTCATTCATTTATTTAGTCTACCAAATTCATCCTACCATTTTAACATTATACATACATTCGTCTCCTAAGCATTTCATCAAACACTTGGTAGGCATCATAATTAAAGTATAAGGTACAAGTCTTTGAAGCAAACCTTTACTAGTTCATCATTACCCAACATTCATATCTATTCTAATTTGCATAATTATTTCCTCCTACATCAATTTATCTAACATTCAAGCATTACAAACAAGATCATATATCAAGATAACGTACCATCACAATCATTATGATCTTCCTAATCATAACACAATTTCACAAAGTGGGTTTTCACTACAATCTTTCATGCAACCTAAGATCATACATGATTCTTGTTCTAGAAATCAATTCTAACTCAGATTTCTCATATTTGTTACAAGAATCGAGATTGGATTGAACCCCTCTTCCAACAAATCATAATTTCAGAAAATTAAACTCACCACTTCACTAACTAGGGTTAGATTTTCGAAAAAGAGGGCTCATGCATTGGATTATCTTGTGATTTATGCTTCAATTGCTTGATTTCTTGAGTTTAGGGTTTCTCCCCCTTCTGCCTGTTCTTGATCGATCGTTCCCCAGACACATTCACTGTGTTTGGGGTTTTATTTATTTTTACAACTTTAGTTTAATCACTTTTACATTTTACCCCCCTTCACTTAATTGCTAAATACAATTCTAATCTTAAAACCACCTTTAACTACCATCTTGCCATAAATCCTTAACTATGTTAAGTTTATTATTTACCCTTACTTATTTTATTGTGTTATCATTTTTGGGGTGTTACACTACCGGATTCTGATGTCCTTTGCCGCTTTGCCATCTCCACCTCGTTCGGAACCGGCACCCATTTTTGGGCCATTCGCATAACTTCCCACGCCCGAACGTGTGCGAACGTGGTGTGATGGTTCGTCTTGTAAACATCCAACGCCTTTTTGAACACATCATCGTCGCTCATCCCGCTACGACGCCCACTTGAATATATTTTATTAAATTCTTCCGAAAACTTGTTGACGAACCCGCTCATTTTTCGCCACTTAGAAGACACCGAGTCGACATCTCGATACGACACTTGTTCCATTAGCTCAAGAAACTTCGCCAAAACTAATTTCCAAAACCCCTCACCCATTTGATTGTTACCTATATTGGACAAAAATATATGTAACAAAAAATTAAAAAATTAATACTACAAAGTATATACTTAAAAAAAAATACAAGTTATTTTTACGTACCTTTAATAGGGTGTGTGGACATGCCTATATAAGCCTTCGCTAAGGCTTCTTCCTCGAGTTGCGTCCATCGTTTCGGCTTCGGTTTGGACGGTTGGCTTTGCTCACCCGCAACTTGCTTGCCTTTTCTCTGTTTGCTTTTTTGCGGTTGGGTCTCGGGAACAACTTCAACAACATCCTCGTCGGGTTCGGTTCGAATGGGTTGCGTCGGGTTCGGTTCGAATGGGTTGAACGGGTTGGATATTAAAAGGATTTCGCATCATCAATTGTTGTATGGCTTGACTTTGTTGCGTGTGCGCAAAAACATTCGGTGAGTTTTGGAAAGCGGCAAAAGCGTTTGAGGAAAATTGACCGAATTGGTTCAGTTCCATCGTGGGATAGTATCCCAGCACCGAAAATACATTCGGGTTGTTCGGTGGGTTCGGGTTGTTGGGGACGTTCGGGTTATTCGGGTTGAAGGGATCCATGGTAGAATAATATTTTATAAAAAGGGAAGAATGTTTATAAAAAATGAGAGAGAGAGAGAGAGATGAGTTGTAGTGGATGAAAAGTGTGAAAATGGTGTAAAAGTGGGGAATATATATAATTTTGGGTTGGATTTTGGTAAAAAATGGAAATCTAGCCGTTTGTTTTTATTTTGAAATTGGAAATTATTAATTTTTTTTTTAATTTCAAACGGTAACAAGCATGGGAAAGGGTGAACTTTTGTCTTTTTCTGCATCGTCTCCAATGTCTTGCAAGCGGCGGGGAGGACGAGGACGCGAGCGCGGGGGGGGGGGGGGGGGGGCACGGTGTTTGGGTCGGCGCCGATGCTGGACGGGTGGGGGATGTTCCCCATACCGTCTAGCCTAACCCAACACCACAAGCACCCTTCACTCCTAAGGGTGCACGGGGCACATGCGGTGACCCCATGCGGTGACCCAAGTTACCGTGCGGGTACACCGCCGCCTTCGGCTCGGGGAACGTAAGCGAGGAGGGGGATCGGTGAGAGGTTAACGCATGAGAGAGAGGAGAGAGAGAGGGTGATTGGTTGTTAATGTGGGTCCACCCTTTTTCCACCAATCATATTTTTTTCTTTTTTTTTTATAAAAAAATAATTGTGTGAGTGGAGTGATGCCAACGTTTGAGTGCAAAATGGGGACTTAAGAGGGGAGTTGACGTGGCACGTGCTGATTGGGTGTGTGTAAGAGAGGGGACTCCCCTAAGAGAGGAGTGCCCCTCTCACCCAAAACAACTTTCGACCTGGGTATTTCCAACCTAACAAACAAACATTAGGGTGGAGGGTATGGTCAATCACCCTAGGGTGTTTGAGTGAAATCCTACCCAATAATATTATGTCATGTCAACTCCCCATTCCACTCCCCATTTGATTCTCACTTTTGATTGGTTGTTCTCTCCTCTCTCTCTCTCTCTCCTCCATCACTCTTCAATCACATTAGGTGACTACACACCGTTTTTTGTAACCTCTCTCCTACTCACCGAAAAACATCATCACCGCGGTATGGTCACCGCTCGGTGACACCAACTCACCGCATAAGTTACCGCACATTATACCCTGTAGCCTTATTACATTCAAATTGCCCTATTATCTGTGACTCCTAAAGTTTGTGGGTGCTTGTTAAAGTACAGAATGTTAGTAACGGTACATAATATAGAATTTATAGTGTATACTAGGATGCAACTCTCTTTATGGGTCATGAGAAAGTAATTCATCTCAAGTTGAGCCATTCATGAAGGTGCACCCAACTAGGTCTTCCATGAAAGTTACAAGTTTTTTATTAACCTATTATTATAAGATTAATTAACATGTGAAGGGGAGGTCTTTAAATACCTGAATTTAGTAGAGGGAGGTCTTGAATTCAAGTCCCGCAAACAATAGAAACTAAAAGAAAGTTGTCGTTCAAAAAAACATGTGAAATTTACGAATGGGTATTATTTTATTTATGTTGTTAATGGGTCTTTGTTTTCACCCTCTTTCGTTTTTTTTGCACTTTACCCTTAACCCCAATCTTCACTTAGATGGATATGGATATCTGTTTGGCGCTGGCGCTGCTCGACATGACCATAAGGACTCACATGGACGCCCCCTTCTCCCCCGTTCTCACAATCTCCAGCGGACGTTCGTACCCATTGATGCCTTCAGAGGGGGAGTGCAACTAGCAGAAATTGAAAAAAAAGGAGTGCATTTAGCAACATCCATTTTTTATTCGAGTTGTAATTATACACGCTATAAATTTGATGGCAACAAATAGCACCTGAAATATACAATCACTTTATAACTTTCTTTATATTTTACGCTTTCATATTGTATTGTTTACAAAACACATTAATCGTATTACTAGCAACTCTACTTACAAACGAACTGTCAAAAGAACTAAAACTACCATATTGTATTATATACATATGTGTATAAATATAACCTGCAACAGTGGCACATTATAGCCAGTTTGGTGCCATCTTGCTTGATGTTGCTTGCGAGGAAGAATTATCAGGAACTTTGGCTAAAGAGCGATATTGCAATTTAATGCTCTCTGCAGTATCCAACGTCTTCACCACATACCTAAACACAATACCGAAAACATCAACCAATTAGTTTTATAAAAAAAAAATTGGAATCACTGTTTGCCAATGACAAGACTGACCATCCATTCAAGCACTGAGTTGTGACAACCGCTTCACAACCAACGAAACGCTCCGGTGTCCTCTTGTTTCCCTGATTCATTGCTTAATCTTGATTTAGCATGCAAAAAAATTAAACATGAGTAAAATGCCATTTTCATCCCTGAGGTTTGGCCAGTTTTGCGACTTTCGTCAAAGGTTTGTTTTTTCACATCTGGATCTAAAAGGCTTCAAATCTTGCCATTTTCATCCGGCTCGTTAACTCCATCCATTTTTCTTTGTTAAGTCAGAGGAATTTCCGTCTTTTTTGTTAACTTAAAGGGCAATTCGGTCATTTTCACTTTATGTACAAGCATTTAGCATAATGTACAAATATTCAAAACACCGAAATGCCCTTTAAGTTAACAAAAAAGACGAAAATTCCCCTTACTTAACGGAGAAAAATGGATGGAGTTAATGAGTCGGATGAAAATGGCAAGATTTCAAACCTTTGGATCTATATGGGAAAAAACAAGCCTTTGGACAAAAGTCGCAAAATTGGCCAAACCTCAGGGACGAAAATGGCATTTTACTCATTAAAAATTAACTTAGCATTTTTAATGATAATTAACAAAAACCTTAATGATAACGCGGTCAGCAACAGAAAATGGAAACTGGAGACCTCTGCCTCGTGTGTCCATTGAATCATTGTAATTAGTCCTGTCCTGCATCCATAGAGATCACTTCTATCATGTCAATTTTCAACACAAATAGGCTACTCACATTGAGCTAATTCGAGGCAGCAATTCCGGCCCGTTTATCTAAAACTGGCTCGATTTGGTTTCATTTTATTTCCAATGGGTCAAACTTTATTGTAGCAATATAGTGTACGTAATCTCATTGAATACACTTATTCTTCATAAAAGAATTTAAATAGAAACTAAATGTTGACTGGTTGGCCCAACATGACCTGGCACATATTGACCCATATTAAAAGCTACCAGCTCTAACCCACCCCGTTTTTACCGTTACGCAACCACCTGACCCGCCTTTTTAGCCACCTCTAAAAAATATATGGAGTAAAGTACACTAATGGTCCCCGTGGTTGACCAAAATTTTGGATTTGGTCCCTAGCTTTCTAAAAGTACACGTATGGTCCCTGTGGTTTACACTTTGTAACGCTTTAGTCCCTAGATTTTTCCAAAAGTACATGGATGGTCCTTGTGGCTTGCACATTGTAACGCATTTAGTCCCTAACTTGGACCTGCTAAAACCTTTAGATTTGTTGGCTATGGACTAAATGCGTTACAAAGTGCAAAGCATAGGGACCCTCCGTGTACTTTTGGAAAGCTAGGAACCAAATCCAAAATTTTGGTAAACCACGGGGACTATCTGTGTACTTTACTCAAAAATATATTATATACGTAACTTGCTTTCTAAATGGAAAATTTCCACATTACTTGTCTTGATGTACGGTTCTACAAAAAAAATAACGAACCTGGTCTAATCTCTCTCTTCTTCTTTTAGACGCATGGTGAACTTGCGACTCTTCCTCCCTACGAAACGCCAAAACAGCAGATCGCAAAGCTACACACAAGTAGACCCAAATTTATATTTGCATAAATCTATAGTTGTAAAATCGGTTCATCTCTAACAAGTCAACTTGGTAAAACAAACCGTTGGCGTTAGCTACAAAGACAAGGGCCAAATGAGTCAAACGGGTCGAATGTCATCCAAAGTATAATTTTATTTTATTTTTTTGCATAAAACTTCCTAGATCATTATATTACAAAAACTAGATAGATAATGAAGTAGTAATATGATTTTTGTAATCATATATAAGACATTGTATATTTATATAAACAAAATCATAAACTGATTATGAAAAAACAGTAAAATTAATCTTACCTAGATTTGGAGCCACTGAATCTTCTGTCACGAGGCGTGAACAAGTATGACATGCTTTCTGGAAAAAAAAACGCATTGTATGAAAACAAAGTCGGTAAAAAATCATATAAAAGACACAATTATTTAAACTTACAATCTTCATAACATGCTGCATTCCACCACTACCAAAAGAATGCCCACACGGCAATATCATAGCGTCATCCATAAGCGCTCCTCTGTACAGACACAATCATACTTTAAATAAGGGTAAATTGCATTTTACGTCCTTTAAGTTTCAGCAAAATTTCACCTTTAACTAACGAAATTACAACGGATGTCCTTTATGTTATAAGGTCTTTACGGCAGATGTCCTTTATGTTTAATTTCTTTACAACAGGATGTCCTTTATTTTGTAATCTTTTTAAGGAGAAAGGACACCGCCTGTAAAGAAATTAGAACATAAAGGACATCCGTTGTAATTTCATTAGTTAAATGACAATGCCCGAAATTTTGTTGAAACTTACAGGACGTAAAATGAAATTTCCCCTTTAAATAATGATAGTTAAAAACAAGATCAAAACAAACGAATATGTAGAAGCTCACGTTAAAGGATCTGAGAGTATTGCTCTAAGTGAGTCTCCGGATTCACCGGCATACGAAACATCCTTTCTTCCACTAAACCCGCAACCGTTTTCTACCACGGTATCTTTGACCCCTGACGCTAAACCCTCGGTCCCATGAAGATACTGTGAATAGTACAATTCACCATCACGGTCCACAAGTGTGACAGCATTCGGGGGGTACCGACTCAATTCTTGCTGGTGGTTGTCGCTAGAACTCGGTTTTACATCGTTTAAATCGTTTCCGGGAGGCACAAGACTTCCTACCTTCAATACTTCCCTCCTAGAACCTAACACCGGAATCAAACAAACATACAAAAAATAATTTTCACTTCAAGGTAAAACTTTTTTCAAATTTGAAAAGTCACAGGGTTTACATATAGCCTTTTAGGTTGCACTGACTAAGCAGTTAATGCGGTAAAAAAAATCGGTTATCGGTCAAGGACCGACATTTGAGATATCGGTAATCGCGGTGGGATATCGGTAATTTTAATAACATGCAGAATTTATATATATATATATATATATATATATATATATATATAACACTAACCATTCAGTATACTCTCCTACCATTAACAAATTAACCTTTTGCAACTTGCAAAACACTAACAATTGTAGCAAGTAGGAACTCATTAAGACTTAAAACACTAACACTTAACACTAACAATTAAAAATTATGGGGCTGTTTGGCAACATATGAATGGTTAAGTGCTGAATCAGTAAGAGGTTAGAGGTCTGAACCATTAAGTGCTGAACCAGTAAGAGGTCTGAACCATTAAGAGTCTGTATAATGCTTAACCGTTCAGAGGCAAATGTCTGACCAATTCAGATTAGAGGTCTTAACCATTCAGACTCTGTATAATGCTTAACCATTCAGAGGCAAATGTCTGAACCATTCAGAAATCTGCTCGTGAAACAAACAGTCTGAACCATTAAGTGCTGAACCAGTAAGAGGTCTGAACCATTAACAGCCTCATTAAGAGGTAAACAGACAGCCCCTAAGACTTAAAACACTAATACCAGCAATAAGAAGAAAGACGAATGGTAGAACTAAGAAGAAAGGTACTCATATCGGGAAAATCGGTGATATATTGGTCAAATATCGGTCCAACACCAGTCAATATCACCGATAATATCGGTACCGATATTCTGACCGATATTTTGCACCGATATCTCACAAGGGGACCGACAACCGATATATCCTTGATCCATCGGTAATGTATCACGATATTAACTGCATACTTGTACACATAGGTTATTCATATATCAACCAATATATAGTACATATTTATGTCCCGCGCGTAGAAAAAGCAGAGCGCTTTTGCGCCTAAATGTAAGACCCTATTAACCCAGGGCATTCCTTATGGTCCAGTATCATCTATAGGGTGTCACATACAAACATCCATCAATTCTACAATAACTTGTGTTGCATCAAACCGAGACAAACCGATTGCAGACAATATAAACATAAACCTCCAACTCCATAAACACGAAAACCAAAACCGAAAACTTACCAAAAGCCGAAATCCGATCCAACTTCACACTCCCATCCTTCTCACTACCATGACCACCACCACCCTCCACATCCTCTTCCTCTTCATCATCACCATCCGACCCATCCGAACCTCTTGCATTTCCACCATCCCAATTCTGCATACCCTGGTTTCGAATCGAGCCAGAGTCATACATACTCTGCTGATAATACCGGTGCTGGTGATCAATAAAGCCAGTAAGTTCACGAGTAGCTTTACCGTTATTATTATTATTATTATTATTATTATTATTGTTATTACTACCGCTGCTGCCAGCAAGAGGATGATGGAAAGTTGAATTGGGGTCGTTTTGGAAGAGGGTCTGGTGGCGGTTGTTGTTGGTGTGTGATAGGGCTAAAGTGGTCTCCTCGGAAGCCATTTTTGTGAAGGATTGAAACCCTAACCCTGGTTTTTTATTGGATTTTGTGGGGTTATGTAGGGATCGATCATGGATGGTTGAATTGAAGTGGGGATTGGGTAATTGAGATTGAGATTGTTAGATGAGGGTGAGATCAAGGATGAACAGGTTTGCATAAAACTGAATAGAGAAAAGATAAGAATAAAGTCATTTCGGCACTTGATCGTGTTCAAAAGGATATTAATACGTGTTTTATATCGATAAAAAACAGTATAAACAAATATAATTAGTGGCTTTGATAGTCCTGATTATACTGGTACTAGTACGAGTGTTGTTTGGTAGGGATTGACGTAATAATAGACACTCACTATAGTTTACGATATAAAAATGTACTCTATTGTGAATGCAACTCCACTTTTAACGAAATTTATACCGAAACCATAAAAACGAATGTTGGCACTGCGACTGAAGTTGTTAGGACGGTACTGGTTTAGTGGTTTAGTTCGCCACGTTAAAAAAAAACAAAAAATCAATTAGATTTGAATCGTTCGAATTTAAGCAAAACTTGTATTGAATCGTAGATAAATATAAGGGTGTCGCATTGGTAAATTCAAATTTTTATAGGATATTACGTTTTTATTATTAGAATAACGTAGAGTAAATGGCATCAATTTATATATATAAATACAAGTGTGAGGTAAATTTGATAAAATGTATGTTTGTGCTTCGATTAATTATATCTTAACATATATCGATACATAGATAAAAATAGGCATGTCTTAACAGGATAGTCATACTTTTATAAAACATTGAATATCAAAAGTCATACTATACTTAAAAAAAATGTTCAGAATTATTTATAACAATAAAATAATAAAAAATAAATAAAACTTTAAAAAATTGAATAAAAACGTAACCCATTGTTGATTTGTGTATATATAGAATAAGAAAAAGGGTTATTCTATCAGAGTTACTAAATGATATGGTCAACAGGGTCAGTTAGTTACTTTTAGTCGTTTCTGGTGTAATGACAAATTTACCCCTACACATAAATGTTCAGGTGTTGACTTGGCTGTCACGTGGCGCTTCATACCCTCCCACACCATATTGTCTTAAAACCAACGTACCATGTGTTATTGCTCACATTGTATAACACATAGAAGTCTAGATTATATTTTGTTCATTACTATGTTAAAGCCATGCTCACAAAATGCAAACCTTCCAAGTTTAAAACACTATTTTGTTGAGTTTTGATGCTAAAGTTTTATAACTTTTAGGAAACTTTCGATGTTTGAGGCACGTATTAAAATCCCTTTTGTCAATTGGTATAGCTTCTTTCTTTATATCATCTTTCAAAAAATCAAATGAGAGAGTTTTACGCGTTATCATACAAAGTAACATGCCATTGCCCATAACTTAATTAGAGCCAATGTAGAGTGTTGCACAAGAGAACAAACACATGGCATACGAGCAATAACTCTCGAATCAAGAATCAACCAAATTACGAAGTAACAGAAAAAAAGGTAATTGTAGTTAACTAAGTGATGAGCCCAATTGAGTTCTTAGAGGTGTACAAAAAAATTGGTTCCGTAACCAAAACCAATAAAGGATCCAGATATTGAGGAACCGGTTTCATACCTGACGCCACCTGCCGATGATATATCAGGTTAAGTTGCAAATACATAATTTGAAGGTGGTGCCAACCCAATTAGTCGACCCAACCCAGTCAAAACTTGTAAAAACTCAGAACCAGAATATATCCAATCACTTCCCTCTTCAAAACCGGTTTTATACCCGCCCCAGTTCCACCAATACCCGATAATTGACCAGTCAACCCGGAACCGGTTTTGAAAAAAAAAAAAAAAAAACCCGGGTTTGTACACCTCTAATAGAGTTATTGGCTAACCATTTTACATGGACCAAAGTTAAATAGTGAAGGTCCAAACAAATTGATATTGATGGCCCAAGACTTTTTATCTATTGAGTAGACCATCAAGTCCATAAGGCCCAAAACTTGAAAGACTAGACCAACCATGTGAACCGACATCCAAAACTAAAAGCACCCCATTAAGTCATTAACCAATGTAAACTCGTGGAAATAACTATGAGGGGGGTCCAATAATCAATATCACCACACACTAAATGTCCAAATGGCTTGTATATGAACATAGAAATCCAATCCTTTCACATCTATAATAATCTTCTCTATCCTTCCTCATTAAGTTGTCTCCCCCCTTAAATATCCAAACACAAATCCATCCATTCAACAATCTAAGCAAAATCTTAAAATGGGTCACCATGGACATCACCACCACCATCATCACCATGATCCACATGATAATCCACTTATAGCACTTTGTTGTTGTCCTTGTTTGTTGGTTTCGTCGATGTTCGAGATGATCGGAAGGTGTGTTGCGGCTGCTTGTTACCCGGTTTTGCATTGTTTCGGACTCGCTCATCATCATCATCATCACCACCATCATGGGCATTATTGCTGATATGGTCCTGTTGGTTTTTATAGTTTTATTGTATGTTTGTTTAAGTTAATTGGTGTTTTTTTTTTTAGTTAAATTTTGAAATTGTGGTATTTGGTTAAATAGTGGTTCAAGTTTTTACTGGTTGAGGATTGCGATCTTGTATTTTGATGTTATTTATTTATCTATTATATTATGCCTTTTTATATAACGTTAATCGTCATATAAATAATTATTTTATATAATTTGTTAGGCCTAAGAGTCGTTTTTTTCCTGGCTCGTACAAGGCACTTAAATCCTCAGGGACGGCTTTATGTGTCGTGTTCCTGACACGATATAAAGACGTTCAAGATGACCATCAAGTTTTGTCACACCTGAAAATCAAGTTATCACCTTCCAATTTACTTGGTTTATTGTGTTCGGTTATCCGAGTAAACTAGTTATTACTCGATTGAATTTGGTTCGGTTATCTGCATATACAAAGTTTTAGGAACTGATAACCGATTCGAAATTTGAATTCATAATCTGCAATTCAATTTTTTTTTTCGGATACGGTTCGGTTATTGTGTTTTTGCACACTCCTGTGTTGAAATTTTTGAGATTATAGCAGAGTAGTGTGAAAATAATCGAATTTCCAACCACAAAAAGGTTTCTCTCACACACTATGCTTCAAAGTTCTATAGATTTAATTGAAACCTTGAAATCATGCCAACATTTGATAGATATAGGAATTGATCCAGTGGGGTGAGCTTGGTAGGATAAAGGAGGGCCGGGGGTGCCCGGCCCCGCCGATTTTTCGCGGGTAGTGTTAATTTTAGCGAAAATTGGTTTATTGTAATGTAAGATGTTGGATTTTTTAGAGTCCGGCCCCCATCGATTTGGATTTTTAGAGTCCGACCCATTGAGTTTCCGTTCAAGCTTCGCCACTGCTAGAACACGTGGTGCCTCATAAGCTATGATAGACGAAACGATCATTTAGACAACTCCACCCCACCCTTGCCCACTGCCCAACCATCCTCTCCTTCATCTTCCACGGGCACCAATCTCTTCTCACTCCTCTCTCTCTCAACCAATAGCGTCTCTGAGAATTCATGTACCCTGTTTGAGATCGAAAAAATGTGCTATTCCGTAATGTTATATTATTATTATTTTTTAAATCAAATAGACATTGGGATCACTAAACCTAATGTCAATAGGCTAACTTCTAAACCATAAAAAATGTTTTGTAAATGGCCTATCTTAAAGTTTTTACGGTTATACTATTAAAAAAATTAACAAATACATTGGATTTTATGTAATGTACGTTTTTTATTTATAATAGTTGTTGTATAAATAAAATATATAATAATTATGATAGTAAAAAAATGTATTTGGAAACCCCCAACGTATATCTTTTAACAAATTAATGGGTATAACTGATACCTGCGGGTAGGGGTGCAAACGAGCCGAGCTACTCGCGAGCTACTCGAGCTCGGCTTGAATCGAATGAGCCGAGCTTAAACGAGTTCGAGCCTAAAAACAAGCTCATTTAGTAAACGAGCCCGAGCTTCGCTTATCAAGCTCTAGTCGGCTCGCGAGCCTAAACGAGCTTTCTGTTTATATATTTTTTATTAATATATTAAACATATATTTATATAATAATAATTACCATTTATATAAATATAAAAAATAACTAAATTATATGTATAATAATAATTATAATTAATATAAATTAATTAATAAATACTAAACGAGTCGAGCCCGAGCCAAGCTCGAGTTTGAAAAATGACCCTCGAGCCGAGCTCGAGCTTTCATATGTTAAACGAGCTCGAGCTCTAGCCTGGTCGAGCTCGAGCTCGGGCTCGGCTCGGCTTATTTGCACCCTTACCCGCGGGTATACCCGATACCCGACAGGTAATTACCCGAAAAATACCCGGCGGGTATTGGGTCGGGTATGGGACATGATTTTACAAGCGGGTATGAGTATGTGATTACTAATACCCAACAAGAACCCGACCCATTGTCATCCCTATTCACCTCCTTTGCCACATCAGAATGGGCGGGGTATGAACACACCCAACAACAATTTTGATGGACTAAGTGTGTAACTTTATATTACTCAAGGGGCTAAACTTACTTTTGACTAGGGTCGTTCCTGATGGGTCCCACCAGAAACTCCACCCTGAAAACGTGGGGTTTATAACCTCCCGAAAACAACTCTCAAAACAAGCTCGAAGGGGATAACAATGGCGTCCTCCGTCTTCGAACAACCGCCATTATCAACCTCTTTCTTCTCCAACAATTCAATCTCCAAAACTCAACGGCTTCTTCATACTAATTTCTCTCCGACACAAAAAACTGGACGAAAAATTCTTCTTCTGCAGTGTTCTACGTCCAAAACAAGCTCTATAGTCTGTGCTGCAGCAATTGATCCACCGCCTCCGCCGGATCAGAACCGGTTGCCTTCGCCGGAAGCTGACGTGGCGCTGGAAGTTGCTAGCGCCACCAGAGACCGCCGGAAGATTGTTCGAGTTGCGTGGGAGAAGCTCGTCCGGTGGTCACGATCGTTAAGGTCTAGGGCTAAAACTGACGTTCTAGAACGTACTAATAAGGTGATAATTTTAATATGATATTGTAGGTAGATCGTCGATGAACTGATTAATATTTTTTTTATGATTATTGAAACGTTTTAGTCGAGTAGATACATTATTGAAGATAGAAATGTGACATGATGCTTATACGTAGCTTAATTAGGTTCTAAATTATAGGTTTTCTGTGTGGAGAAGCTTAATTTAGTTGATTAGAGGTGAAAGCTTATGTTTCAGTTCTGGAATTTAGATTTGATGAGATTAAGATGTATTATGTATACAGATTGTACGCCCCGCTTGCGGTATAAGTGCATGAATTTTAACGTTATTTTACTAATTTCGTGAAAATAACGTTAAAAGCTGAGGACGGTTAATCATGCATCATGTGGTGGCGTTGATAGCTGAAAGACAAAAGGGTACATGGACTAATCGGTGTTTGTCCTGATTACTGAGTGTTATGTGCCTTATGTCCAAGGCTTGATGCAAAACTACTATCGAGCCGGGGGTCTCACCGGAAGCAGCCTCTCTATTCCTACGGGGTAGAAGTAAGGCTGTCTACATCTTACCCTCCTCAGACCCTACCTTTGCTATTGGTGGGATTTACTGAGTATGATGATGATGATGATGATGTATACAGTTTGTCATGACAGTTGTTATGTTTGTTGTATGATTTTGTAGGTAGATGAGTATGAGTTGATTGATAATATGTTGAATGATTTTAGTATTAGAACGCATTGCAGTTAGAAATGAAGAAGTGATGGTTATGCGTAGGTGAATTAGGTTAATTTGTTTGATTAAACGTGAAAGCTTATGTTTCAGTTCTGGAATTTAGATTTGATGTCAGTTTTTGCAGGAATAATATTGTATATTGATTGTATATTTGATAGGGTTACATTGGGGTCTATGCACACCTGATTACCTTCTAGATATGATAGTTATATGATTAGTCTGATACAGTTTGTAAGGACAGTTTTATGTGTGTGTGCCTGCATGTGAATAAGAGATAAGGTATAGATGGATGATGGTCCGAATTACAACTTATGTGATATCAAAGTTTGGGTCACCTTTTCCAATGAGTTGTTTCATCTCAGTTTTTGAATGATTTGATATAATTAGACAGTATGTTCCGCTTGTTCTTTTGCTATACTGGCTTCTCTTTCGTTATCTAATAATTTCAATTAAGAAAGGTCTCATAACGTTCACATGGCAGTGTTTACGATATTGTGAAGATTTGACTTGAAAATGTAATGAGGTGTTGGTTGATATTGGAGATAAGGCTTTTTTTGATAAAATCGAATGGATAGGTTTCAATAGGATCTCTATATTAAATAGAGGATCTTTTTGGAGTAATGGAGTCAGTGTTGAACGAAAAATAGATGTTCAATAGGGTATCCGAATGATAGAAAATCATCATTTTTACCCTCAATCGTCTAGAAATTGTGGTTTAAAACTGATACAGAGGAATCGCACTCCGATGAGAAATCAGTTATCATCTTAAATAGCCATGATCACGAATTTCACAAGAGAAAAAGAAATCAACTAGTATGTGGTTCTATGATATAGTGTATCTCATATTCAAATTGTTGTGACCACTTTTATGAGCATTTAACCTGAAGCATGAGCATGCATTCTTTTACTTGAGTGCGTATCAGATCGTTCTTACTATGGTATTATGGTAAGCATACTACTAATAGTTTAATCAGTTTCAGAACCTTTTTAGCAATTCAATCTCATAGCTAGTTTAAATCGTTTTCACATTCGTCCGATACGCAATTTATAAATGGCCTTTAGGTGGTAGTTCTAGGCGGTGGATCTTTCGGAACAGCAATGGCTTCCCATGTTGCAGGTAGAAAGGAGCAAATGGAAGTTAATATGCTTGTACGCGATCCTCAAATTTGTCAATCTATTAACGAGAACCATTGTAACCGGTAAGATATTAGATATGCATTAAATTACATGGTCGTCTTAAGATAAATTATTTTAGTAACTTCTGATACGCTACGTAATGTATATAAATGATTTTAGATTAATTTATATCAATATTGCTTGAAACTTTGATTTTATTGTATGCAGTAAATATTTTCCAAACCACAAGCTACCGCAAAATGTCATTGCAACAATGGACGCGAAAACTGCTTTCACCGGCGCCGACTTTTGTCTCCATGCTGTACCCGTACAGGTTTTTAACTTGTCATCAACCGTCTTTCAGTCGATTGGACAAATATATGCATTAGGTTTTCACTGATTGTATATATACTGCTTTTATAAAGATGTTTTTTGCTCTCTTATTTGATTCAGTCTGAGGTCGGGGAGATTGACCTTTCGAGTTTCATAACCTTATTGACTTTTTTTCCTATTTTTATCTTTAATAGCATGTCGACACTTTAATTTATCAAAATAGAGTAAAATGCCATTTTGGTCCCTGAGGTTTAGGCCGTTTGGCCAGTTCTGCGACTTTTAAAAATCTTGCCACAGGCACCAATCTCTTCTCACTCCTCTCTCTCTCTCTCTCTCTCACTCAGTGGCGTCTCTGAGAATTCATGTACCCTGTTCGAGATCGAAAAATGTGTCATTTTGTAATGTTATATTATTATTATTATTTAAATCAAATAGACATTGGGCTCACTAAACCTAATGTCAATAAGCTAACTTCTAAACTAGAGGTGTACAAATCGGTTTTTTTAACCGGTTGCGGTTATTAACTGGACCGGTTTTTTCATCAAAAACAAAAACTGTTTTTTTTTATAACCGGTTTCAGTTTTAAAACCGGTTTCGAAGATAAATATCCCTAACCGGTCTACAACCGACGGTTCGGCTCGGTTCTAAAACCGGTTATGAAAAAACCGTTAAAAAAACCGATTTCGGTTCAAAAACCGTTTTTTTTTTACACCTCTATTCTAAACCATAAAAAATGTTTTGTAAATAGACCTATCTTGGAGTTTCTACGGGTATTGTATACTATTAAAAACAACTAGTAATGATGCCCGCGCGCGTTGCGGCGCGGGTACATCGCAAACATCGAATGGATTAGTCCAAGCATTATGTGTCGCGTTAACCACATGAAAACGCCTGTTTCGACGTATCCGATTGAACTTAATGTGCCCTACATAAGCATTGCGATTTGATCCAAGCATTATGTGTTGCGTTAACTACACGAAATCAAATTTGAAAAATCAGAAATGTTACGCTTTTAACCGAAACATTGAGGAGAGGGGGATTAGTGAAGCAAATTCAATGAAGCAACAACTGGTACCATAGAGAAGCGGCCATAACTTGACCGAGCACCTCTACGACGACAACGAAGTGGTAACCTTCTCCGTAAATCAGGTGGGTCACGACACCACCACCACCACCCTACCTTCAATTCAATAATAAAAAGTTAAAACAACTCCCACTTTCCCAATTCTTCCTCATCTTTAATTCAGTGCCTCTAAAATTAACCAACTCAATCCAAACCACTTTAACTTTTCTCCAAACACACACACGTCTCAGATCTCCTAAACCTTTTTGTCTACTCATCTATTCCAACATCCATACCTATTGCTTTACTTTTACAGGAATTGTTTTATTTATTTATTTTTATTAACTGTTTGTTGTACTTGATCATACATCTCGCTCTGATTTGTGAACCCCTAACAACTTCGTTATACAATCCGAATGGCATTGGTGCTTACATGGCATCTCTTTTGCTTCGCACCCCGTCAAACACATCTCCGTTAAACATATCGCACAGTCTTCTTTTTCCGTTACCGTTACCGTCTGTGACGCCTCTATTGCCGCTTTTGACGCCGGTAACGCTCCTTCTTTCGCCGGATTTGTTTGTAGATTGGGCCCATTGGAGTACAGGGTGAAGATGAGTGGCTCGACGGTGCCGTCGTCGTGCGGCGGAGGTACGGCGGCGAAGGTACGTCGGCGAAGATTGTTGTGGCGTGTGATGTGATGAAATCGCGAATGGATGTTTCGAATTCCGGCGATGGAGGATACGGCGTCGTTTTGAATTAGGTGTTGAATTGTTGATGAAGTGGACCGGCGTAGATCTTGGCGGCGATGGCTCTTCGTCTCCTCTCACGTCTCTTGTTGTTCTCTCTCTCTTTCCACGACGGAAGACGGCCGGTTGAAGCGCCGCCGGTCATGGTTTGACTGCTCCGGCGACTCTGTGTGGGTTCACGTGTTTTTTGATCCAATTTGTCGAAATGAGATTTGTAAAGAGTCGAATGGGGCAGTTTTGTCTTTTCGTATGGTCGGTGGCGCCACCGACTTTGTGCTTTAAGACTATAGATAAATTTTGATGGACTAAGTGTGTAACTTTATATTACTCAAGGGACTAAACTTGCATTTGACTAGGGTCGTTCCTGATGGGTCCCACCAGAAACTCCACCCTGAAAACGTGGGGTTTATAAACCTCCCGAAAACAAAGCTCGAAGGGGATAACAATGGCGTCCTCCGTCTTCGAACAACCGCCATTATCAACCTCTTTCTTCTCCAACAATTCAATCTCCAAAACTCAACGCCTTCTTCATACTAATTTCTCTCCGACACCAAAAACTGGACGAACAATTCTTCTTCTGCAGTGTTATACGTCCAAAACAAGCTCTATAGTCTGTGCTGCAGCAATTGATCCACCGCCTCCGCCGGATCAGAACCGGTTGCCTTCGCCGGACGCTGACGTGGCGCTGGAAGTTGCTAGCGCCACCAGAGACCGCCGGAAGATTGTTCGAGTTGCGTGGGAGAAGCTCGTCCGGTGGTCACGATCGTTAAGGTCTAGGGCTAAAACTGACGTTCTAGAACGCACTAATAAGGTGATAATTTTAATATGATATTCTAGGTAGATCATAGATGAACTGATTTATATTTTTTTATGATTATTGAAACGTTTTAGTCGAGTAGATACATTATTGAAGATAGAAATGTGACATGATGCTTATACGTAGCTTAATTAGGTTCTAAATTTTAGGTTTTCTGTGTGGAGAAGCTTAATTTAGTTGATTAGAGGTGAAACCTTATGTTTCAGTTCTGGAATTTAGATTTGATGAGATTAAGATGTATTATGTATGCAGATTGTACGCCCCGCTTGCGGTATAAGTGCATGAATTTTAACGTTATTTTACTAATTTCGTGAAAATAACGTTCAAAGCTGAGGACAGTTAATCATGCATCATGTGGTGGCATTGATAGCTGAAAGACAAAAGGGTACATGCACTAACCGGTGTTTTTCCTGATTGCTGAGTGTTATGTGCCTTATGCCCAAGGCTTGATGCAAAACTACTATCGAGCCGGGGGTCTCACTGGAAGCAGCCTCTCTATTCCTACGGGGTAGAGGTAAGGTTGTCTACATCTTACCCTCCTCAGACCCTACCTTTGCTTTGCTATTGGTGGGATTTACTGAGTATGATGATGATGATGATGTATACAGTTTGTCATGACAGTTCTTATGTTTGTTGTATGATTTTGTAGGTAGATGAGTATGAGTTGATTGATAATATGTTGAATGATTTTAGTATTAGAACGCATTGCAGTTAGAAATGAAGAAGTGATAATATGTTGAATGATTTTAGTATTAGAACGCATTGCAGTTAGAGATGAAGAAGTGATGGTTATGCGTAGGTGAATTTTCAGTTCTGGAATTTAAATTTGATGTCAGTTTTTGCAGGAATAATATTGTATATTGATTGTATATTTGATAGGCTTACATTGGGGTCTATGCACACCTGATTACCTTCTAGATATGATAGTTATATGATTAGTCTGATACAGTTTGTAAGGACAGTTTTATGTGTGTGTGCCTGCATGTGAGTGAGAGATAAGGTATAGATGGATGATGGTCCAATTACAACTTGTGTGATATCAAAGTTTGGGTAACCTTTTCCAGTGAGTTGTTTCATCTCGGTTTTTGAATGATTTGATATTGATATAATTAGACAGTATGTTCCGCTTGTTCTTTTGCTATACTGGCTTCTCTTTCGTTATCTAATAATTTCAATTAAGAAAGGTCTCGTAATGTTCACATGGCAGTGTTTACGATATTGTGAAGAGTTGACTTGAAAATGTAATGAGGTGTTAGTTGATATTGGAGCAAAGGCTTTTTTTGATAAAATTGAATGGATAGGTTCTAATAGGATCTCTATATTAAATAGAGGATCTTTTTGGAGTCGGTGTTGAACGAAAAGCAGATGTTCAATAGGGGTATCTGAATGATAGAAAATCACCATTTTAACCCTCCATCGTCTAGAAATTGTGGTTTAAAACTGATACAGAGGAATCGCACTCCGATGAGAAATCAGTTATCATCTTAAATAGCCATGATCACTAATTTTACAAGAGAAAAAAGAAATCAACTAGTATGTGGTTCTATGATGTAGTGTATCTCATATTCAAATTGTTGTGACCACTTTTATGAGCATTTAACCTGAAGCATGAGCATGCATTCTTTTACTTGAGTGCGTATCAGATCGTTCTTACTAGGTATTATGGTAAGCATACTATTAATAGTTTAATCAGTTTCAGAACCTTTTTAGCAATTCATTCTCATAACTAGTTTAAATGGTTTTAACATTCGTCCGATACGCAATTTATAAATGGCCTTTAGGTGGTAGTTCTAGGCGGTGGATCTTTCGGAACAGCAATGGCTTCCCATGTTGCAGGTAGAAAGGAGCAAATGGAAGTTAATATGCTTGTACGCGATCCTCAAATCTGTCAATCTATTAACGAGAACCATTGTAACCGGTAAGATATTAGATATGCATTAAATTACATGCTCGTCTTAAGATAAATTATTTTAGTAACTTCTGATACACTACCTAATGTATATAAATGGTTTTAGATTAATTTATATCAATATTGCTTAAAACTTTGATTTTATTGTATGCAGTAAATATTTTCCAAACCACAAGCTACCGCAAAATGTCATTGCAACAATGGACGCGAAAACTGCTTTCACCGGCGCCGACTTTTGTCTCCATGCTGTACCCGTACAGGTTTTTAACTTGTCATCAACCGTCTTTCAGTCAATTGGACAAAAATATGCATTAGGTTTTCACTGATTGTATATATACTGCTTTTATAGCGATGTTTTTTGCTCTCTTATTTGATTCAGTCTGAGGTCGGGGAGATTGACCTTTCGAGTTTCATAACCTTATTGACTTTTTTTCCTATTTTTATCTTTAATAGCATGTCGACATTTTAATGTATCAAAATAGAGTAAAATGCCATTTTGGTCCCTGAGGTTTAGGCCGTTTGGCCAGTTTTGCGACTTTTAAAAATCTTGCCATTTTCATCCGGCTCGTTAACTCCATCCATTTTTCTCTTTTAAGTCAGATGTATTTTCATCTTTTTTGCTAACTTAAAGGGCAATTGGGTCTTTTTCACTTTATGTAAAAAGACCGAATACCCCTGAAAAAGACCGAATTGCCCTTTAAGTTAACAAAAATGACGGAAATACACCTAACTTAGCAGATTTCAAATCTTTTGGATCCAGACGCGGAGAAACAAACATCTTGACGAAAGTCGCAAAACTGGCCAAACCTCAAGGACCAAAATGGCATTTTACTCATCAAAATATATCTGAATTATTCTAGTGCATAATTTCCGTAAATCATCTTTATGTTTTTCTAAAGAGCTTGAAAGAGTATGTGATGCCCTTTATTGATTCTATTACTTGGTTTGTCGAATTGTGTAGTTGGATATTTTGAAAATACTCGTCTCAACAGTTTCAATTACATGCGTTTTTAAGATATCTAACTAGTAATAAGACCCGCGCGCGTTGCGGCGCGGGTACTTCGCAAATATCGAACGGATTAGTCCAAGCTTTATGTGATATGTTAATCATATGAAAACGCACGTTTTGACGTATCCGATTGAACTCAATGTATCCTATAGTTGCATTGCGATTGGATCAAAATGTAACGTAAATCGAATTTATATCGTACAATCATAACGTATTATACGCGACCCGTCTAACTCGAATTTATAATGTCAAGTCAAAAACTCTCGAGGGTGTCAAAGTGGCATTTACAAAGTTCATAAAAAGTGAGTAGTTAAAAATTGCATTTCCTAAACTTAAAGGGCTAAGAAAGGGTAAAGATAAAATTTGATAAAGTTTTGGGGTAAGAAGGAAACTATAACAAAGTTGGGGCTGAAAAGGGAACTACCACAAAGTTGGGGTGTCAAAAGCAAAGTATTTGTAAAATGGAGTAGAAGTTTAGGGACTAAATTTGCCATTTTATGAAACTTTGAAGGTACCAAAGTAAAGGGGCTAAAATTGTAACATCGTGAAAGTATTGGGGAGGGGAGGCAAAGCCGGTGGGGTTTCCACCGACTTTGTCTTTTAAGAGTATTAGTAATATCAAATCGCATGAATATTTCCTTGGCATAAATATTTTTCTGAAAAAAAATATTTATGTTGCAGTTCAGTTGTTCGTTTCTGGAGGGTGTTGCAGAGTATGTAGAGCCAGGACTTCCATTCATATCCCTTAGTAAAGGGTTAGAGCTAAACACATTGAGAATGATGTCTCAGATAATTCCACAAACGCTAAAAAACTCTCGACAACCGTATGTTGCGCTTTCTGGGCCTTCTTTTGCACTCGAGTTGATGAACAAGTTGCCTACAGGTAAGTTGCAAGGAAAATCAATGCATTTGATCCATTTTCCTTATTTATCCATGTTTGATTTTGTGTATTTACAGCAATGGTGGTTGCGTCGAAAGACAAAAAGTTGGCGAAAGCGGTTCAGCAACTTCTTGCTTCTAAAAACTTGAGAATCAGCACAACAAGGTGGATATTAAAGTTAATGTTTTTGACATCTTTTAATCCTCTTTCTCTGTTATGTTAGTGTAGTACAATAATAATAACAGAAATCGAATGCAACATATGGTACAGTGATGTTACAGGAGTGGAGATTGCTGGTGCGCTGAAGAATGTACTTGCAATTGCAGCCGGGATCGTTGAAGGTTTGGATCTTGGTAATAATTCTATGGCAGCTCTTGTCGCGCAAGGTTGTTCTGAGATACGATGGTTATCAACAAAGGTGTGTGTGGATTCGAACATGCATTGTCGTGGACTGGTCAAAACGGGTCAACTTTTACTTTTTGTCCAACATTTTCAAATTCTTTATACAAACAGTTATGGTAACAAAAAATATTTTATTTAAAACTAATTCGTTTATTTGAATACATTATTAAAAGAGTAAAGTACACGGATGGTCCTTGTGGTTAACCAAAATTTTGGAATTAGTCCCTAGTTTTTCAAGAGTACACAAATGGTCCCTGTAGTTTGCACTTTGTAACGTATTTAGTCCCCAACTTTTAGTGACTAAATGTGTTACAAATTGCATACGACAAGGACCATCCATGTACTTTTGGTAAAAGTTGGGGACTAAATGCGTTACAAAGGGCAAACCGCAAGGACCATCCGTGTACTTTACTTTTATTAATATTACACTTTCGGGCAACTTACAAGTTTCAACCCGTGTGACATGTTCCATTTTTAGCCATTTCTTTTAACCTGTTAGAGATAAAACATCACCCGAATCGAGCCATCATAAGTAAATGGGTCAAATCTGCCACATCATCACGTCTTCATTTCTTGTTACACCGTTTAAATGAGACCTCAACGCGAACAAGCTTTAATTAATGGTCTAAATTATTTACATGACGAAGATGGGTGCCAAGTCAACAACAATATCTGGTTTATCTGGGACGGGGGACATAATGCTTACATGCTTTGTTAGCCTCTCGAGAAATAGAACAGTTGGTGTCCGATTAGGTTCTGGGGAAACACTTGATGATATACTCTCATCCATGAACCAGGTCACTCACTATCTAACCCTTGATCCAGAACTCAAAATACATATATAGTTATGTAACACTTGTATAAATTTTTTTAGGTGGCTGAAGGTGTATCAACTGCCGGAGCTGTGATTGCATTGGCACAAAAATACAATGTTAAAATGCCGGTTCTAACAGCAGTTGCAAAGATTATAGATAATGAGCTAACCCCGCAAAAGGCTGTTCTTGAGTTAATGAATCTGCCGCAGGTATATGTTTATTTGCAATAATAATATTATCTATGAATAAGCCAATTTAGGAGTCTCATGTATCTTGTCAGGTCTAATTTTGTTTTCAATTTGTTGATTTTAGGTTGAAGAAGTGTAAATAAACAAAGCGAATTCTTTATCGTTTCCCCGGTTAGCACAGATGAAACGTCCAGTTGACGTAAGAACAAAGATGGGAAAGTAAGTAAAAAAATCAGATTATTTTTCTCAGAATTAAAATTCTGAAATACAACACACAATTTGACAAGATACCATTTTTCTTGACAAATTTTATACATACTTTTTTTTTTCTTAGTTAGGGTTAAAAAGGTCATTTTGGTCTATTTAGTCTCCAATTTGAAGTCAAATAGGTGCCAAAGAGCCAGCATTGTGTGAGATATTCTTAGCATGTTGGCTTACATTGTATTCCTTTTTTTATTGTTATGGTATTTTGATGACTTTTGTTAGTGGTTACAAGTAGCGATGTTCACCAGTTCGCGTTTTAGATTTCTCAGTTTGGTTTTGGTTTTGGTTTTGGTTTTGATTATAAACCGAAAAAAAATAAATTATAATAGGATTTATCGTTTACAATAATCAAATTCAATGTTTAAAATGGGTAACAAACCAAGATCAAATAAACAAATCAAATTCAAAGTCAAAATAGGTAACAAACCAAGATCAAATAAATTTTCGAAAATTGTGATGTTTCTTCAAGAAACCGATTAAAGATGTAAGATTGTGGGCTAAAGTTTAATGTGTTGTGAAAATAGGGAAATCCATAGTCCACTATTTATGTATTTGATTTACTCAGTTTATACCGAATTGAATTTCTTAAAGCACCAAACCGAATAACTAATTTGGTTTAGTTGTAAAACCAAACTGGAAAGTACTTCGGTTTGGTTTTAACTGTTTGGTTTCCGGTTTAATTGGCTTGCAATCGATGTTTGAACACTCCTGGTTGCAACATAGATATGCATCATCCACCACCGAGCTTGTTTAGTTGATTGTAAAAGTAACTAGTCGACTGTATTTGATTTGGAATCTGACATGGTTCATGATGTTTAATTTTTTTTTTTTTTTTAAATCCAATTTAAATCCATTCCAATCATCAGGGCAAATTACATAAGAATAGCAGGTAGACGAGCAACAAACTGCGCCGCCATCCCTTTCTGAATAGAAAACCCTAATCTACTAAAAACAAAGCCTCGCCCCCGAGGGGTCGAAAAGTTGTTGTGGACTACACGCTGAACTCTGGACAAGAAACGAACTGCCTCTGGCGCCAAAGAGCCAAACGTGTCAAACGCTAGGGGGACAAAGGCATGCTGATTATCCTCACAAGCTTTCGCGTGTTTAATTGAATAAATTGGTGATAATTAGATCGAATATCTGAGAATGGATCGTGTCATTGGTGAGGATCATGTCTTTTAGTCTAGTAAATCAGTTTATGTTTTCAAGCTTTCGTTTTTGAAACAGAATATTGTCAGCTCAGACTAATTCAGTTCTAGACTGGAATCGAACTAATTTTTGAACTCAAATCTTACACCAAACTGTTAAATGTTATATATTTTGCAAAGAGCAGATGCGTAACTATCAACTGATGTAAGGAACACCTATGACACTAAACGATGAAGGAATGATAAATGCTGAAGAATAATAGACATCGAATCTTTTGGACCTTCGTAATTTGAAGCTTGAAGTGTTTAAAGAGTTACCAATAAGAAACGTGAGCCGAGTTTAGACCACATCCTTTTCCCCTACTAATAACTCAACCTACTACGAAAGGAATCGTTATTTATACCATTCCTAAAATAGTTGTCACCTTCTTTACATCGTGACCCCTTACTTTTTCCTTAACGGGTAACCAAAAGTAAGATCTTCACGTTTTAAAGTCTTTCAAAGAGCATTTTTCTCGTATTCGGCATCATGAACAAAATATTCAGATGAACGGTTATTGCACCAACCATTTCCAACACTCGATAGCAAAGTGAACACGCCTTAAACTTCAAAATTTGATTTCAAACTTGAATTAAGTTTCTCTACCGTTGAAAGAAATAGAAATATTGATTATATATTTGGGAGTAAAAGTGATTGTAAAAAACCCAGAGAGTTTTGGGCCTAGTAAAATGAAATCTAAAACAAACCGAAATTAAAAAGAATCCCTCAAGCTCAAAATAGGTTTGAAGAAACCCATATTTCTGGGTTTTCTCATACCCTTAATTCATTTTTATACCCATGAAACAAACAAACACACCCATTTAAATGGTAAAAACACTAATATACATACATACCTCGTATAAATCTCTTCCCTTTTTTGCATATTTTCCCAATCCTCTAAAAAAATATTAGACTCCTGACGAAGATGTTCGGTTTATCCTTTGAGCACCCAGTTTTGGTGCAGCAGCAGGTTTAGATCCTCGGGCCCGTCCAGCAGCTAACGGCTTGGCCCGAGTGGTTGGTGGTGGTGCTGCAATGGCGGCCCAGGGGTCATCATCATCAATTGCGGTGGCACTTGGTTTTACTTTTGGAGGAGGGGCAGCAATTGAGCCCCACAAGTCTTCATCTTCGTTTTTGCTCGAATGTGTTGTCGCTTTCGGTCTCATATTTGAAACTGTAGGAAGTTTATGTAATCATGTTAAGCATTTATGCATTTGGGATACAATTTTGACCCGTTTAGTAATAAACTAGTAATAAGACCCGCGCGCGTTGCGGCGCGGGTACATCGCAAACGTCGAACGGATTAGTCCAAGCGTTATGTGATGTGTTAATCATATAATAATGTGCGTTTCAAAGTATCCGACTGAACTCAATGTAACCTATAGATGTGTTGTAATTCGATTAAAATGTAAAGCAAATCGAGTTTATAGTGTACAATCATAACGTATTATATGCGACTCGACTAACTCCAATTTATACCATCAAGTCAAAACGTATTATATGTGAACCGATTCATATGTAGGAAACATACAAAATAAAGGCCGAAAGCGTATACCAAATTTACATCAAAATGTAAAAAGAAAAGTTTAAAAGTTGAGGGGCCGGTATAAAGCATATGTGAAAAAATCGTAAATTACCAAAGTATAGGTAAAAAATGCAAGTAACAAAAGTAGAGAGTAAATAAAAGGAAAATTGTATATGCAAAAAATATGAATTACAAAACTATAAGCTAAAAGTGGAAATTTTGGAAGTCAAAGAGGAGTGGTTTCACCGACTTTGTACTTTAAGTAATATAGAAATTAGTAAAAAGCTAAGGGCTAAAAACACCAATTGTTAAAGTAGAAAAATAGTAAAGTTAGATAAGAGACTAAAATTGATTACTCTAAAAGTGGAGGGGTCGTAGCAAAGCTGAGGGGCTTGAAATGAAATATTGAAAAAGTTTAGGAGAGTAGCAAAGCTGAGGAGCTTGAAACGCAAAATGGAAAAACTTTAGGGGGTGTAAGGCAATGCCGGTGGGTCACCCCACCGACATAGCCTTTTAAGTTATAGTAGAATGGGTTGATTCAAGTTATGTTTATCAGTTTATGTCACCAGTAGAAATGTAGAATAGATTTCTAAAACAGCAAAAGGGTCAAACGGGTTAACCGAGTAAAGTCAACCAACATGTGTTTTGTATGCATAAAACTTCCTAAATCATTTTTTTCAGAAAATAAGATTACTAATGAATAACTAAATTTTAAAATTATATTATATATTTATTCATAAAAGAGATTTACTTTTATAGAAAAGTGTTTCGAGTCAACCCAGCGCTTTTGAACCTGTACAAAAAGTAACTCGTTTTGACTCATTACCCAACCAACCCATTGTTTTCAAATGTGCTTGGAATCTAAATGAAGAATTTTACATGGATTATGAACATGCTGGAAATCTTGATACCTTGGGATAATATTAAACTTTGACTTTTAATATAAACGTTTTGATATTTTCAACTTTAAAATTATGTGGAAGAAAACCAATAATTACATTACGAAAAAAAATCCATGTTAAAAATCCACAAGAATAAATTATAACTATAAAGTTGTTAAACATAAGGCTAACATTCTTCAAATGGCAACTAATAAATACCAGAGGTGGCAATATCAACAATTTACTTGTATTTTGGATTATTTTTTATCTACGGGTCAAAAGGTTGGATTTAAAAAAAACAGCTAAAAATTAAACGGATCAAATGGATTAGAAGTAGTCTGTAAAGTGTTTTTAATGCATAAAACCTCCTAAATCTTGGTATTAGAAATAGATTATTATTGGAAGAGTATAATTTTTGTTATCGGTTTTGACATGTAATTGTATAAGATTTTTTTTGAAATTTTTGGACAGTTTCAGGTCCCTCTAATAGAAACCGAGCAGATATGTTCCAAAAGTTGTAACAAAAAATACAATTGGATGTTAGTATATTACCTTGTGGTTTCGTCTGTGCAACGGGTCGCTTTTGAGCAGCTTGGATACTTGCAAGAGCAGGGGACGGGTTTGATTCTTCTTCAAGAGGCAAAAAATCGTCCCAGCCATCTTTATCATTCGCATGATCTTCAGCAATAATACCGTTATCAAGCTCACTCCATCCATCGGTAGCTGTGGAGGTAGGCGACTCAGGTGCAGGTTGATCCGCCATGTCAGCAGTTGAAGACGCACGCACCAGTCCTGTACTTTGGACATCTGCCACCGCTATCATAACATCCCCAAAAAAAGTTTCAAATATCAAGTTATTAATTGACATTTTACCACCTATATAAAAACAATGATGCACGATTACCTGAGCTGGCATTGGGGACAGCAGAAATATTAGGTGCACTGGAACTTGCAGACAAATGTGGAGTATGATCGGTAGGTTTTCCTTTGATAGATAATGAGCTCATTGCCCATCTGTGATTTCATGTCAGGGATGCAATTAAAACTCTAATTATCTTTCTACTAAGGGAGAGAGTTGTAATGATATAACTAACTACGTGCACGGCATGAACCATATAAAAGTTATTCAGCAACTAAATTAGAAAGACGCTTCATTTTCTATAAAAGAAAATATGTGAAGTTATAAGAAACCCAAGACATGTAGAAGAGATAAGGGTTAGGTTCAGGTACAAATGAGTCTTAACATACAAACTGAAGGAGGGAATTTTTTTTTTTTTTGAATTTTTCCCCCATCTACTAAAGCATTATGTTTAGTTGCAAAATGTAAGAAAATAAAAATTGTGTATTTACACTAGGAGATTAATTATAATTACCCTAGAGTACATAGTTATTAAAGCAAGCGCTAGGGGTGAGCAAAAGGAAAAACCCGACCCTACCCGACCCGAGAACCGATCAAACATAAAATAAAGAACCGATTCACTACCCTAAATATAGGGTCGGTTCCGGTCCATAGGTACCAGTCGGGTTTCACCATGAAAAGAACCGAGAACCGACCCGACCCTATTTTATATGAAAAATTGGAACCAATCTAAATACCTAGGTACTTGGGTTCGGGTCGGGTTGGGTATATTTTCGGTTCGGTTCTCGGTTATTCTCGGTCCGGACCTAAACTTGCTCACCCCTAGCGAGCGCCTGGGCGCAAATAAAGCCCCGGGCCCAACAAGTCGCCCTGAGTGCGCCTCGCGCATTTAATAACTATGCTAGAGTAATTACACAAAATTCCTCTACTAGAGTAAATACACAATTTTTATTTTTTTTACATTTTGCAACAAAACATCATGCTTAAGTAGATGGGAAAAAAAATTTCCTCCCTTCACTTTGTATGTTAAGACCCATTTGTATTTGATCTTTACACTGTAGATAAAACAATAAGATACGGTTCACAAAGAGATCAAGTTTAATGAACGAGTCAAAAGAATGTTGATCAAACAGGAAACCAAATTGAAGATACTTAGTACTTAACTGACAGTCGAGCACGAATTTTAATTAGGGGTGGAAAAAATACAAGTTTTTGAAAAGTTGTATGCATTATTGACCCGCTAAATCTATGTGACTCGTTACCTTTTTAACTATTTTTTTTATTTGACCAAATCAACCACTTTTGAGATCAACCATAAACCAAATTTAACTGTAAAAAGAATGCATCCAGTTGTAAGAAATAACCAACCGTATAAGATTTTCTGACACGGCATACATAATAAATCAAATAAGCATACCCTAGTATACTTCCATTGTCAGGAAGTGATGAAATTCCTGAGCTTGATAGTTCAGTGCTATCTCCAGCATTTGTCTACAAAAAACATATAAAAGCGACTCATTGTTAAATGTATTACAATGTTGTGTTCATCCAAGAGCTTTACCAACATTTCAGGCCCAACCTTGAGAAGATACACTACATATATATATTTAACTAAATCGTTCAATAAAATATATATTTGCAGTTTTCTTGAAGCAGTTATATTAAGTACAATCTTGACTTTCAAATGCCTTAAGGAAAAGGGACGAGTCAATTGAGAAACAAACTCCATTAAAGCATCAATAAAGTAGCAAAAGACACACACACCTTTTCGTGAAACTGCTTCACTATCTGCAAGAACTGTTCAACTGCTTGAAAGGCCTTTGATCGAACATCACTGCAGGCCATAGATCAGATTTGCAAGTCAGAACATATGAAAAGGAGCCTGTCTGTAGTTATGGCTTGACTATATTATATATATAGAAAATGATCATACATGCTGGTAAACTATAGACATTTATAAACCTTCAATTTATTTATTTAATTTTATATATATACAAAGACCATGAGCGGGAATAGTACCTGCCCCACCCATGCTCTGACACGCGGCCTTTTTTTTATATATGATGTATTTTGCTTTTAAACCTTTAACTTCGCGAATATACGTGTTTAGCCCCCCTGTTTTTATAAAGCTTTCTTTTTATTGGTTAACTTTGTTTATATGCGTGTTTACTCCCTCTACTTTTATTCATTTTAGTGTTTCATCTTTTAGCTTTCTCCCCTTACTACCGTGACGAACCAACCTGGGGGATTAGTGATCATTTGCTATTGGTGGACAACCGCTACTACTCCTGGACTTTAATAAACTTACTCTACAAGTCCTTAACTTTATTAAAAAAAATCCTTTGACGAGCGTATTTTTATCTACGTCTCGATGTAATTTTTATTGAGATCGTGTTAAGAGTAGTATGTACAAGTAACCGAAACACAAGCGTACATCCTATCAAACTGAGAAATATTTGGCTTAGCGCCCCGCAACGCGGGGCATAAAACTAGTTAAATTCAAAACCAATCATTTATATACAGAAACAATCATAAGTACTGTCATGTTGCTAAAGCAAGGATAAGATAATAACCTGTCAGGATCTATAAGAAGTACAACAACATTGGGCAAAATACGAGCAGCGATCTCCTGGGCATCATAATAAGAACTAGTTGCACATAGGGCCATTATACCTGCCAACACCAAAAATATGTTAACTTATCAAACTTCAGGTAGGAAAGATAAATCGATTAAGAGTTAACCAGGATAACATTAATAAATGTTAACTAAAAACTTCGATGAAAATTTAAAACTTTACCTGCTCCTCTGGCAGGAGAAAATGTATCCCGCAACGCACGAACAGTGAACGCGTTAATCAAAACTCTCTTCCTTGTCTGCGATGTACCAATGAATGCCTCAGTTTCATTTATTTCACATTTCTTTATATTTGAAGAAGAGAATGATAATGATGGGCAAGAAAGAAAGCAAAAACTTTACTAACCCCTTCATTGAGGTGACTAGCCAAATTCCCAAGTAGTATGGTAGTATTTGTTCTAATTGCTGGTTCTTCATCCACCTATGTCAACAATAAAAATAAGTCACTAGAAAAGCATAAATACTGAAAGCATTAAGGAAAAATATCAGCACCACATGAATGATGGTAACAGTATGACTACGAATATAGCAGTACCTGGAGCTTTGAAAGATATTTCAAGAATGATCCGGATAGAGTGCGCTGAGACAACTGCATATTAAAAATACGCAGAATAAATACAAATGGTATGCAATAATATTTGTAACCCGTAAACCTACTATAACAAACTGGAGTTCACTGATAAAAGGATATGGGGATGAACACTCCAAGCTACAACAGTGAAACGAATTGCATTTCATTCCAATAGATAAGTGAAAGTGTCGGAAAACACATCAACACTGCAACCAATGCCTTTATCCAAATCTTCATTTATGATTGTTTTGCTTTTGTTATATACATTTTTCCTAACCTAATTTGTGGATTATAAAGCCGAAAACAAAAAATAACCCCGCATGGAAAACATTCATATCTGATTTATGGATCAGGTAAGCCAAACCACTAATATTTTGTAAATGCTTTTTCTATATTGAAAATAGCAGAAAAGATACAGAATGAGTAATTCTGTAGAATTTGGAGCAAAAGGAAATCAGCTATGTGTTCTTATATGACTACAATGGATAAACCAGTTAGATATTTATCAAAAGCAAACATTAGTGACATAAAGTAAGAGTTATATAACCGTCCATTATATTTTAACCAATGTCAGAGCAGCAGAAAACTGGTCATATGTGTTATATGACCAAGAAATCATGTCAGTCATCAACAAACATGTAACATCATCAGACAGAAACGAGAAAAAAGAAAGATAACAGAGAGGGTGAAAGATGAGCATACCTTTGGAGCAAGAACAAGCATGGATTTTAGAGTCAATTCACGCAGAAAGGCAGATGTGTCTGAAAATCCAGTGGCAATATGAGGGTAGACCTGATCACACACAGCATCACACAATTTTTTTTATCAAGGTTAAGACAGATCAGCTTGTTTGCAAGTGAAAATGCTAGTTAAAAGTGACACTTCGCCTCATTTACTTATTAATTGAGTTGATTCTGGTTACTTTCATCGGTAACGTATGACACGAGATAAATCTAAAAAAGCTAGCAAAAAAGAAATGGTTCGACAGGGTCAAAAAGTGTCCAAAGGGTAATTTTAATGAAAAGACCTAAATAATTTTATTAAAAAGATTATTAAAATGGCATGATAATGTGATCATAATTCACAAAACTATACATAAAAACTAAAAGTTATGGCAAGTGTTTTGGGTCAACCCAACTGAGACTAGCGCGTACCAAAATTACCCGTATTGATTACCCAACCTGCCGGACCGTTGCATTTTGCCACCTCTAGTAACTAGTATTTAAGTCTTACTTGTTCATCAACAACTTGAGCAGTAAATGCGTCCCCGTATTGATCAATATGCTGCAAGAGACCAACTCTAATAGCTCGGTCATTGGAGGCAAAAAGTTTCACTAACGTTGGCAAGACCTACATTCAGAAACAAAAGTAGGTAAACTAATGACAGAATACCCACAATGTAAAACATATACAACACCTTCATGTTGAACTCTTCTGGAGAAAGCCATGCACCAATTTTTAACAACGGAGTCAAAGCAGGTGCAGCAGCTGAACCAAATTCTAACGCAGAAGCAAGCAAAGGAAGTAACTGCAAATCCAGAATAAAACATACATTTGAAATTAAGATAATATAAAACCTACCTGGCACATTCTAGTATTATACTAAAATAATTATACCTTCTTTAGTACAATTTCACGAGGCAACTGCTCTGCTAGAGTTGGAAGCTTCCGGAAAAAGGTATCCTTCTCAACACTGTCCTTCAAATTAAGTATTTCCATAAAATGAATTGTATCCACCAACTTGTTCTGGAAAAATTCTGCCATAAAAAGTTCAAACTTTTTATTATATAAGACAAAAACAATCGCATAATCTTGGAAAAAGGGCATTTCAAAGATACTCAAGACAAAAACCATTAGAAACTTCAGGCTTCATTTCTGATAAGCAAACTGAAATATGAAACATAACTGCAGGCACATAAGCAAGGTAAAACTCTCCTATATGTAGCGAATACTAGACTAGATGCACTTCATAGTATTAGAATAGACTAGAGGGTATCAATGTGTATCTGTAACCTATTATTCAAAAATTACTGCACAAACAAACAATATTGGTCAATACTGGTACCAGAGCCAAATCACCAGTAACTCTTGTAAAACCCTAGCCGACAGTGACTGACACCGCTGCTGCCACTCACTGTATACACAATTCTGGTGATTTGATCAAGGGAGAAGGAGGGGTTATGATCAAATCAGCCTAATTGGGCTCTTTAATATGGCACTCTTTCTTGGTCATATGCGGCTAATAAGGTTTGCTAACTTATTCCTACTCTACCCATTAACGATACAATCAAAACAAGCTTTACTATCTTAACGGTACAATTGAATAAAGCTTAAGGTTTTAAGGTTCAATCCATTGACATGTAGCTCAACTTCTACTACTTCACCTCTCCAAGTCTTTTATGATGTTATACTATTTTAAGTTGATAATCGTGGTGTCTCTTTTAATAATTTAAGTTACAGGTCGGGGCGTATCAATGAGTAACATTAATCTTCATATGTACCTTGTACTTGTAACCTATTATTCACACAATACGATACAAACAACACTGGTTGATTAGCAAATTTCAAGAACAAGTTGAACTAAATCACAAAAGCCAAAATGTGTTTATTACTGAACCTGGGTATTTATTATTGACAGCTGCAGTCGACTCCCCTTTTAAAAAGAAAGGGCTACTAACTACTACTGAATACAACATTATGAGCTAAAGAGTGTTAAATATATTATATAATATTATATTTTTATGAGCTAAAGAGTGTTAAATATATTATATAATATTATATTTTTATGAGCTAAAGAGTGTTAAATATATTATAAAATATTATATTTTTATGAGCTAAAGAGTGTCAAATATATTATATAATATTATATTTTTATGGTTTAGTTGTGTTTAGCCCACATGCACAAGATAGGTATCTCTAGTTTCTTTCATTCTAATTACACGACTAAATCATATTAATTGCAAGTCTCTTTTGTAGAGTTAAAGTGCTAAACTACCCTTGTTAGTATTCAAAGAAATTGTACATAAATTCAAAAATCAAGGCATGTATAGGCACAAACCACAGTTCTCCACAAGCTTTGATGAATTCAACCTACGAGAAGGCGTAGAACCCAATAGGCGCTGATAATCTGGAAGTAGGGACTACAAGAATGAAGAAACAAAGAGAAATAGATACTTTAGAAACAGCCAACGTAACAAAACACACAGAATTAATTATACAAACTGAAGAATTATAGCTTTTGAGGGGCATCAAGAAGTTACGACCCCACTAACATAATGAATGACATGCTGACCTTTGGTAAAGATGCTGTATTGCGAAGCTCCTCGGTCTTGCTTAACTTTAAACCCGAAAATAATTCATAAATGAAACAACCTGGCAACAACCAGTATTAGATTAGTTTTGAAAATATAGATGTACATACGAGACATACATAACGGCATATAGATCTGTCTGTTTATAATCAGCAATTCAGCATTGGCATGCATGCTCCCACTTTTATTAATCATTATGTCAAACTATGCCAAACAGACTAACGAATAGGATGAAAAAATTCTACTACAAAGTAACTTCGATATGTGCATTTATTTTTATCAACAACTACAATTAGGCAGGTCTGCAACAGAAATGCACACAAGTACATTGCCCAATTGGAACAACTGTCCGTATGGACAGTGAGAAATGATGAGATCATTCATTTTAAAGTAATACAGATTAAAAAAAACTGAGGCATACCTAAACCCCAAGAATCAATAGCCCATGGTGGAGATTTTCTGATAGTAGTCCAGTCTGATTTTTCCAACTCCATTGGTTTGTATTGTGAGGCAATAAGCCAATCGTATTGCTGGAGACAAAATATTTTATCAAAGTCAAATACATGTAGCTCTAGGTTTCTAAGGTTCTGAGAAGCATGCCAACTTGAATGTAATGAAATAATATAATTAGCTTAAAGTAGGGTTCAGATGTGTTTTATTATGTTATGATGTTCAGGGTAATGAGCCCATATATTATATTGAATATCTGATTTCTCTTCCTTTGGTAATAGTAATACAAATGTAGATGACCCTAAACTTTGAACCCTTTTCCGCGTGATATAGCATCATTTATTGGAAGTGGAGAATAAATATGTACCAGCATTGGTCCTGTAGATGCATTGTTCCCATCAAACTCAGAAAGAACATCAAAAGCATGCAACTTCCAGTCCAAGGTATTGGTAACAACCACACTTGCCAAGCAAATATTACCATGTACCTGTAACGGATTGCCGTTAAAAAAAAAAACTGTAACGAACAAGAATGTTCTCAAGCATTATAATTACAGCTTACATAAACATATGTTGTTCTACAGTATAAGCATTACAATGGATCAAATACTTATGAACAAGTCAATTCCGGCTATGTTCTATCTCTATTGTGATAAGAATGAACTTAAAGGGGTGGCACAGCGGTAACCACATGAGTCCCGTTACCAGAGGTCTCAGGTTTAAATCCAGTCATTAGGACTGGAACTGACGCAACACGCGCGCACACACGACCTCAATAACCTAGTTTATTATTGGAACTACATATATAACTTCTCTAACCATATTGGACTTAGTCGTAAAAGGATGAAAATTTTGGACCAAAAAAGTGTTTCATGTCAATGCGACCTCTATTGCCTCATGCCCATAAATTACCAGATGGACCTTTTACCCAACCACACCAATCTGCCCGTTTTTCCTCCTCTAGGACTTCTAGTTCCAATGCTTACATTGAACAATAGAACCTCGTATATGCTAATGCTGAGCATCTGTTGATCAATAGCAAGTGTACATTGCAAGTAATAACAGCTATATTTATTAAAATCACTTTAGTTATTGGTGTCAAAGTCAAAGCTCAATAAGAGCTGGGTTGGAAGATCCCCAAGGAGTCTTTGGAAATTTTGGTTTGTATCTCTACATATGTTTTGAGAAGTTAAGTTGTTAATCCACTGACAGAATCTAACCTAGAAATAGACACTTGGTACTGCAAAAAGAAGCCTCAGCAAACACAATCCTCTCACACAAGCATCAAGCTTAAAATATATCTTTGCTTTGGTTCATAAAAGAAATTAATTTCTTTCCAAAATAAATGGTTAAAAATGACTATATATACATATCTAATGCTAAATTTGTAACTCTAATGTTTGTAGGCAAGGATCTTAATTATTACAAACGAATATTGTGCCTAGTGAATAGTGATACAATACAATAATTCACAACTACAAAAAGGCAACAGATACAGATCCTGAACGTAACCAAAAAAGTGAATATTAATTCATCACTTGAATGTTCAATGGCTACAAGTAAGTCATGTCACACAATGAGATATATAATTTACAGTTCAGATGATAGTACTCACAAGTTTGCAATCGTTATTGAGGAAGCTCACAGCTTTTGCTATCCGGTGCAGGCCCCAGGCATAATATTCGTCTCTGATGTCAGAAAACAGTAAGAGTTGACAGATGAATTGCAGAATTACATAACATGAAACAATAGCATATACCAAAAATGAGTGAAGCAAATATAACATATGGAAGGAGAAAACAAGAAGATCAGTTAGATATGAGCCTATGTACCTTTGTGTACCTTGCAATCCTAATTCCTTGATTTTTTCCGCGAGTGGCATAACAGGTTCAGTGACAATATATATAGTGAGCTTTGTAGAGGAGCCATCAATTACTTCAGCCTCAGTACTATGAAGAAACGATAAAATGTTTGGATGTCTGACCTGAAATCAACAGTTTATAGACTTATTTCACTTGCAACAAATACAGTATTACAATTTACAAGAAGATCACCACATGTAAAAATAAATGTACATTACATGTATACAAATGAAAAGGATCATATATCAACAATTTTCATATTCAAATGAATAATCATGAAAAATCCCATTAATTTAGCTCGAGATGAGTAACTCACTGTACGAAGCCGTTTGACACCATTGCGGGCGGCAGCTATACGTCCATCACCAGCATTACTTCCCGTGAGCGAAAATATTGATACAGGAGATCCATCCACCTGGAAAAAAACAAGATGACAGTTACAATTGCTCATGAACTTCTTTCTCAAGCTACCAACATTATGCCATATATTCTCACACTAATGAGAACAGCTGATTGTTGTAGGGAACACAACTTAAGTCATCTGCCAAAATAACGAAACAAAACACTCAAGCAAGATGATTCGCTAACCCTAACTAGCTTCAGTCCCTTAATCCTACTATATAAACATTTTGCTTAAACTACCCGAAATCAATACGGTGAAACAATGTCAAATTCGTTCAAACATTTCATCACACAGTTCAACAGATTAAACGGAAGAAAAAATCATATACATACACTTACAGGTGCATATGTTCCGTTCAGACATGTGTAACAGCACCTTGATCCTACTATATTAACTTCTTTCTCAAGCTACTAACATAAACAACTGATTGCTATACAGTCCAACTAGAGAGAACACAACTTAAATCATCTACCAAATTAACGAAATAAAACACTGAATCACGATGATTCTCTAACCCTAACGAGCTTCAGTCCTTCAATCCTACTAGATGAACATCTTGTAAACTATTCAAAATCAATCTAAGCTACTTGTAAACAACAGTATGCCATAAATTCTCACACTAACATGAACAAACTGATATACAATCCAACTAGAGAGAACACAACCTACATCATCTGCCAGATTATCATAACAAAACACTGAATCACGATGATTCTCTAACCCTACCGAGCTTCAGTCCTTCAATCTTACTAGATTTAACATTTTGTAAACTATTCAAAATCAATCAAGCTACTTGTAAACAACAGTATGCCATAAATTCTCACACTAATATGAACAAACTGCTATACAATCCAACTACAGAGAACACAACCTACATCATCTGCCAAATTAACAATAACAAAACACTAAATCAAGTTGATTCTCTAACGCTAACGAGCTTCAGTCCTTCAATCCTACTAGATGAACATCTTGTAAACTATCCAAAATCAAATCTAAGCTACTTGTAAACAACAGTATGCCATAAATTCTCACACTAGTATGAACAAACTGCTATACAATCCAACTAGAGAGAACACAGCCTACATCATCTGCCAAATTAACAAAAACAAAACACTGAATCATAACGGTTCGCTAACCCTAACGAACCTCAGTCCTTCACTCCTACTAGGTTAACATTTTGCTTAACGCCTTAACTATCCAAAATCAATCAAGCTACTTGTAAACAACAGTATGCCATAAATTCTCACACTAAAATGAAGAAATTACTATACAATCCAACTACAGAGAACACAACCTACATCATCTGCCAAATTAACAATAACAAAACACTAAATCAAGTTGATTCTCGAACCCTAACAAGCTTCAGTCCTTCAATCCTACTAGATGAACATCTTGTAAACTATCCAAAATCAAATCTAAGCTACTTGTAAACAACAGTATGCCATAAATTCTCACACTAGTATGAACAAACTGCTATACAATCCAACTAGAGAGAACACAGCCTACATCATCTGCCAAATTAACAAAAACAAAACACTGAATCATAACGGTTCGCTAACCCTAACGAACCTCAGTCCTTCACTCCTACTAGGTTAACATTTTGCTTAACGCCTTAACTATCCAAAATCAATCAAGCTACTTGTAAACAACAGTATGCCATAAATTCTCACACTAAAATGAAGAAATTACTATACAATCCAACTACAGAGAACACAACCTACATCATCTGCCAAATTAACAATAACAAAACACTAAATCAAGTTGATTCTCGAACCCTAACGAGCTTCAGTCCTTCAATCCTACTAGATGAACATCTTGTAAACTATCCAAAATCAAATCTAAGCTACTTGTAAACAACAGTATGCCATAAATTCTCACACTAGTATGAACAAACTGCTATACAATCCAACTAGAGAGAACACAACCTACATCATTTGCCAAATTAACAAAAACAAAACACTGAATCATAACAGTTCGCTAACCCTAACGAACCTCAGTCCTTCAATCCTACTAGGTTAACATTTTGCTTAAAGCCTTAACTATCCAAAATCAATCAAGCTACTTGTAAACAACAGTATGCCATAAATTCTCACACTAAAATGAAGAATTACTATACAATCCAACTACAGAGAACACAACCTACATCATCTACCAAATTAACAAAACAAAACACTAAATCAAGATGATTCGCTAACCCTAACGAGCTTCATTCCTTCAATCCTACTAGATAAACACATCTCAAATCAAATCCACTAAACAATGTCAAACTCGTTCCAACATTCAATCACACAATTCAACAGATTAAACGGATAAAAACTGCATGTAGATACAGTTACAGGTGTATATGTATCGATGATACCTTAGAGGTGCCGCGAGAGTGAGTCCAGGAGCCCCAAGCGGAAGAATAAGGTTCGCCGATGTTGTACGGCAGATCTTTAACGCCGGCAGTAGATCCGGCAACGACATCTTTCAGGAATTTGAACATTCTCACTTCTGATTTCTACTTTCTCTCTCTAGAATATAGCGATTGATGGATCGATCTGAGCAGTGTGATTGTTGGAGAAGAGATCCGGTGGACCGACGGGACAGGAGATGGAGTGTGATAAAGTATTTTAGTTGGTCATGTGTGATTTTTGTTGTGATAAAAGATTTACTCAATATTACTCCTATTGTATTTTGGGCATTTTTACATTTTGATAAATAACTAGAACAAGAATTAATCACCCGGCATTGCGGCGGGCGTAACACCATGTCAAATAGTATCATTGTCACATCGCCGCCAGTGAACACCAACATTGACTCGACCTAGGACTTGCGCGTTACGATGAACCCGTCAAACATGAAAAATAGACGTAAAAACGTTGAACCACACATGTACGGTGTGTCGTGTTAACTTTTAGTTAAAAGTAATCAATTTTTTTATAAAACTCCCAAAACATAAGGTATAACCTTACATGCCTAAAAATGTTACTTATTAAGAGTATTTAAATTAAATGATAACCAATAAATCAATAAGAGTAAATTGTCATTTTAATCCTTGAGCTTTGACTAAAATTGCCACTTTAGTCCAAATAGTTTTTTTCTTGCCATTTTAGTCCAAATAGTTTTGTTTTTTGCCATTTTAGTCCCTGACTTTTGTCATTTTTTTCCATTTTCATCCAACCCACTAACTCCATTCAAAAAAATTAGTTAACGTATGTGAATTTTGGTCAACCCACATTTTTCTTTCTATTTATGCAGGTGCGATGGTATGGGGATGGTGTTATGTCGGTTTTACAGTGAAGATGATGGCGGTGGTTGTTGGTTTTACGATGATGGTGTTGGTTGATGACGTGATGGCGGAAAAGTGGTCGGTGGTGGTGGAAGTGGTGGGTGGTGATGGTGGTGGGGTGGGGTGGGGACGGTGCAGGCAGGTGGTGGCGATGATAGAAGGTTGTGATGGGGTGGGTGGTGGTCGATGAAAATGGTAAAAAATGACAAAAGTCAAGGACTAAAATGGCAGAAAATAAAACAATTTGGACTAAAATGACAAGAAAAAACTATTTGGACTAAAATGCCAATTTTGGTCAAACTTCAAGGACTAAAATGGCAATTTACTCAATCAATAATCCCTATGAAGTTTACAAGAATATGTATATTTAGATTTCAACCATGGATATAATAAATTAGACAAAGAGTGATAAAAGTGGACGAATATGTGATAGATGGAGCGTGGTGATATGGATTTCCTGCAACCACTTGGCTGAGATAGAGATGACATGGAGGGATTTGCGGAATGAAAGGGAGGGGTTTGCAGGAAATGTGTCCCGATGAGAGGAAATAAGGCAAAAATTAGTTGATGTAGAGCGAAATCAAGAAGGGAGATATCAGGAACACCATGTCGTCGCTTTCGATACATAACGAAATTCACATGAGGAGTAGGGTTAAGTGAAAATTGTGTTTTGTTTAAATGGTTTTGCTTGTAATTAACCTATTGATCGTCTGTTGATGAAATATGTGAAAAATCAATATGCTTTACAAATATTTATGATACAGTTTTGTGTGAAATCTTCTAATATAATAAAGCAAAACCTTATCATCCTATGTGTCATCATATCAAGCCCCACCCTAATTTAATCCTAGGTGTCAATTCCTCACAATTTTGATTTAAAACAAATAACTCTAACCTAAAACATACGGCTGGATAGAAAGTCAAACATAAAACATAAAGACAAAACCTGTGTTTATCTCTTCCTGTAGGTATCAGAACATCCATCCTCACACGCGCTCCACCATTCTTTCCCTTTCATCTTCTTCTTCCTTCCTTCCGTCTTTATCACTCTGTATTCATTCCACTTCAAGCTAGGTTTCAAAAAACCCAAAACAACACTTTTGTATCTCACTTTCTGACTGAAACACATATCACACAGTCACATCTTTGTATAAAAATCCAATTCCTATTCAAGAAACACAAATCTCTCACAAGAAACACAGATCCTACGGTGGTGCTCGATTTCTAAACCTAATCTGACGGTATATAGAAGCATTCACATGGATCGCTCTTTGAATTTGGCTTCCTCTTCTGCACATTGAGTCTCGGGTGATTGGGTGAAGTCTATAAAGGCATACCAGATCATTTTCATTCTCCATTGTAGATCTGGTTATATTCTCTGGTAAGTGGACTTTTTATAGAGAGATTTTAATTTTAATTTTAATTTCATGTAGTTTATGAACTGAATTTGTGAAGTGTATGTGCAGGGTGAAGGTTATTGAAGGAAGCTTTGTGATTGTTTGAAGAAATCAGGTTAGTGATTGAACTAACTCTCTTACTTTTATTAGGGTTTTGGATCTGTTAGAACTTGTAAATTGATGTTTTGGAGTTTTTTTTAGGTTTTGTTAGTAGAATAATGTGTACTCTATGCTGTGATTCAAATTGTTTGTATACTCACTGGCATGTTATAACTCTTTTGGTGCGAATTTTTTGAATGTTTAAATTGAAGTTTTGGAGTTTTTAGGTTTTGTTAGAATGGATTAGGTTAAGTAGAATAATAATGTGTTGTTTATATTGTGATTCGTGGTGGAAAACAATGTGATTAGAGTAGAAGTTCAACATTGGTATGTTGTAACTTAGTTTCAACTTGAATCTGTTTGTGTGTTTCTGATGAAATTATAGTGCACATATTTTTTCTGGATACAAGATGGTACTTTAGAATGTACAGCAGCCCTTTGATTGTTGATGGTTATGTGGACTATCTTTTAATTTATGAAGGGATTACATATTTTTTAACTTGATTGTGTTGAGTTTAACTTTTGGATGGGATTGGTGATGAGTTTTGATGAACTTGAGAAGTAGGTTGACTTTTGGTGCTGTTTATTCCATAAATTTCAATTAGTATATGATATATGGTGGTAATCAACAATTTATGTTCATTTCAACATTTTTTTTTTAATTTTGGTAGGAGTAACAGATAGGTGATGGTTAGGTACCGAGTTATTTATCGATCCAATATCTGCATAGTAAACTTCAATAGTCACTGTGGTAGTTTCAGATTTTAATGTTCTTAGTGAACTGATTTTAAACATGTCTTTACTTGTCGCAAATGCTGGAGATTGTCGAGCAGTTCTGTCTCGAAATGGGCTAGCTTTTGAGATGTCAAAAGACCATAGACCGTGTTGTGACAAAGAAAGACTCCGAATCGAATCCTTAGGTGGGTTCGTAGAAGACGGCTATCTAAACGGTCAACTAGGGGTCACTCGAGCCATAGGTAACTGGCACATCCAAGGGCTCAAAGAAACGGACAACCAAGCCGGTCCATTGAGTGCTGAACCGGAGCTCAAACTTGTGACACTAACAAAAGAAGACGAGTTTTTTATCATTGGAAGTGACGGGATTTGGGACGTGTTTATGAACCAAAATGCGGTGGACTTTGTGAGGCGGCGGTTGCAGGATCATAATGATGTGAAGCGGTGTTGTAAGGAGATGGTGGAGGAAGCGATGAAGAGACACGCGCTTGATAATTTGACGGTGGTTATTGTGTGTTTTCAAGCGGAACCACCACCACCGGTGGTGGGGCAGAGAGGGAGAGTCTGTCACACCCCGATATTTCCACGTATTACCGGTGGGCCCGGTGGGGAGTATCGTGACGTAGTTGATATCATCATAGTCAAACAACACAATATATAAATGCACAGCGGAAGCAAAAGATAAATATATTACAATCCGAATATAAAGTAATATCCAGTATTACAACGGAGAGTAAAGGATCCACAGGCGGATCGAAAATAAAATGAAACGTTGTTCAACAGACTTTGGACGCCTAGAACTTGCAAGATCCCTTATTAACGCCCTGAGCAGCTTCCAGCCTATTACGTACTTGTACCTGTCACTTAGACTTTGGAAAATACGTCAGTTTTCACTGGTAAATACACTCAACCGACTCATTTGAAAATGTTTATGAAAATTGGTTTAGGTGCACAAGGCACGAAAATATTTCGACACTTTGATTAAAATGCACAAGGCAAAATTAATCTTTTATACTTGGGACAAACTATATCTCATGTTATCAATTTTACATAACTTGCTCTACATACGGGGCCCGGTTCTATGTCGGTTCAAGATTAACCGACACACCACTATTCCCTTATTGGGAATCCCATATTGGGTAAAATTAATTAATAAACATATGGCATCTGTCAGGTGTATGCCTACACCCCGTGCTTAGGTCGTGGCCATTGCATTTAATGAGTCAAGGATATCCAGGACACGGTCGCATTAACCCCCAATGTTTCAGTCAAGCAATACGAATTAAAACAGGTTATTTGGATTTCCTGACTCATTGGTCTTCGAATCCCATACCTGACCATGCGGTATTTATATTACCGTATCCCAAGCCCGTAATAGGGAAAATAAGTTAAGAGTATTTACCTGAGCTAGCTCCTGTCTTAAATAGCAAGAATTATAATAACTCAGCCGTATTCACTTAAGTAAGCGTAGGTACAATTTACCGGAAGGCTCTAGTCTGGAATGATGGTATAAATAACCAATTAGAATACTAACGGGTCTTTAATTAAGCCTAAACTTAGACCGGTTAGTTTTAAGGAAATATACGGTTCAAACGCATGATTAAGCGAAGACCGGAATAGAATGTGTTTTAGACCCGACAAGTTTGAAGACTTGTATAATATGGGTAACCTAAACACCTTCTGGATTTTGAGATAAAAATGATAAGGTTTGACCCGTTTCGGCTAACTTATGCAAACTAGTTACATAAACCGAACCGAACGCGCAAGAGGCGTAACGGGTAATCATAAGAGTCATATACAGGTTTCCTAAGTTAATATGCCTTAAACATGTTGTGATATCAGTAGGATATCTTCCATTATGCCCAAAACGAGTTTAATCTCAAAATAAGCCCCGTAGGGGTATTTTGGTCATTTTAAAGATTATAAAAGAGGTTAATCGAAATTCTGAGATTTGGGTCCGAATACATCAGTGGAATAACTTATTTTATTAGGTCATATCAGTTGGTAATAGGTCTTATATGGCAAAATGGTTTTAAACCCAAACTATGCGTTTAATACGCGTAAAAAGCCATTTTAAGCGATTTCCGGGTTATACAGGAAATCTGAGTTTTCTGATCAGGTTATAAAGTTCAAAATACTTTATTTATTATATAAAATCAGTAGTAATTGGATTGGTGTCAAAATATTATGTAAAACTCATTTTATGACCAAAAAGGGTATAATCGGTATTTACCGAATCAACGCCACAACCTTAGGTTATGAGCAGGTTAAAAAATAATTAAAAATCTTAAAAAATCCCAAAATATTATATTACATCAGTGGGTAAAAGGTTTGGTGTCAAAAATTGGGTTTAGATAGGCTTTATGCTAATTGCGCCGTTTAATTACTAAAAGGCGTTATAATTACGCTAATGAGCATAACTCCTAATCTAGACCTCCAACTGATGTGAAATTTTAGGGACATGTTTATAAATCAGTAGTAAAGATTATTGTCCTTTCATATTTCCAAAATTCTCGTTTTATGGTCAAAAGGGCATTATGGTCAACATTAAGCATTTAACGGAAACGTGTAAACGAATCGGACAATCAACGATCCAACCACAGAGGGTTATACTATCATGTAACCTGGTCCTAAGGAAGCTCTAAGGCATTTCCAAACCATACTAAATCGGGTCAGAACTGAAGTCAAAGCAAAAGTCAAAGTTTTGCGACTTTCGGTTCCGAACCGGGTCGAACATGCTTAGACATGTTCTTACATTAATTACCAAGTTATATAAATGATCAAACAGGTTGTATGGGTTCTACATTGCTAATTATGCATAAATTGGAAAATAAGCATTCTGTTGACTTTTTAATAACAAGTTTGACTCGACATTTGACCTAGTTAGAGTGGGAATCAGAGGGTGCCCTTTTAAGGGTTTATTGCCCACATAATTACCAACTTATAACTACTTTCAATTCGACTAATCACTGGACCATTAATGATTAGTCGCTAAGTCAACCGTTAATTACGACGGTTTGACTTTTAAGCTAAAACTAAGTAAAAACTCAACTAAGAAAGGTTAAGCATACTTACCAAAGCCTAATGCACTATTAGGAAGGCTTAGGGTCTGCTCTCAAGCTCCAGGAAGCTCCAAGAAAGCAGATGGAATGAATGCAAGAATGTTGCAACATTGAAGGGCCTTTTATAGTGATTTTGATCCATTAAGATCATGACAATTCATGCTATAACTGATCATGGATCATTAACAAGTGTCCCTAAGGTCTAAAAATCAGTTTAGGCGGCCTTTGGAAGTGTTAAAGGGCTATAGGTGTCGTTTACATGGGCTGAACAGACAAAAAACGAGTTTCTGCATCTGGGCTATGCTTACGGACCGTAAGGTCCAGAGTGTTGAGGTCCGTAAGGACCTGGTCAGCCAAACACAACTTTCCAAAAATTGACAGTTTGGCCCCTGAACTTCCAAATGCCATTTCCGACTCATCTAAGGCCCGTTAAACCATTTTTAAGGCTCTACAATGATGCCTAAGTATGGGGAACATGAAACATGCTCAAAAATATGCTGGATGTCGGTTCGTTTGGTCATACGGTCACGTTGTTCGGTTAATTACGACGAAACACGGACGGACGGGAAAAACGAACCAATTGACGCGACGAATGGAATTTTATCAAGCCAAACACTAAAATAACATATTTTAGTGTTTACATAAATTTTTGGGTGTCCGGGGATATTCAGAATGTGAGATATGTGCGTAAACGCAAACTTGTGCGCTTTTTGACACTTTTAGTCCCTGCATAACTTAAAAGCTTATTTTTGCGCACCAAACACCTCTAAGCCTATATCTAAGCTATATAAAGGATAATTAGGGTATGTATAACTCATGGTCATATTCTGTAAGGTCCGATAACATACGAATCGGTATACTTTAGCAGTTTGACGCTTTAGATCCCTCAAATGCGTAAACTTGCGTAAATCATCATTTAATAGCATTGAAGCCTCATCTAATCCATATTAGACATTCTTGAAGGTATTATTAAGCATCATAATGCTTCGGGCTCGATAAAAGGTCATTCAGAGGTATAATTAAACATATTGACACTTTTAGTCCCTTATACTTGCAAAGTTGCGCGTAACTTCACTTTTGGGCATAAAAGCCTTGGGTGGCCAATGATTGGCAATCCCGAGAGTATAATCAAATATCATGAGGCTCTCGGTTTGTTAAAAGGTCACTCAGAGGTAAGAATTAACATGTTGACGCTTTTAACCTTTTTCTGCGCAAACTTTCAATTAATTACATAAACGGCTACACTTGATTAACAAGTGGCTCATTTGTGAATATAAAACCGTAAAAGGTTATTTAGAAACTTATTTTAGGTATGATAATACTTCCAGTTCTTTCATAATCAAAGTTTTTTCAATTTTTCGAAAAATTAGTCCTTTAAATTCAACGTTTGACTTCATTAGGGTTTATTACACGTGTCAATACTTCATTGGACGTGATTTTTCGAGGTGTTACATCCTCACCCCCTTAAAAGAAATCTCAACCTCGAGATTTGCTTAAAGTAAAGGAAGTACTTTCTGTCGTATCATGGATTTAACTTCCATGGTATATTTGGGCCTCCAAGGGTATCCCAGTTGATCTATACAATAGGTGCATACTTTCTTTTGGAGCTTCTTAACCTGTCGATTCTCAATCGACATAGGTTGCTCATACAATCATAGATATGCATATCATTATGTGATAGTGCTTTTCGGCTTATTGGTGAAACACATCCTTCAGTCACTAGTGTGCAATGTATTGCGAGCTCCGCCAAGCTCCTTAAATAGGTTTTAGCTTATAAGCTACTTGATCTTGATACATTCAATTTCCTTCGAATGATTCTATATATTCAGAGCTTAACTAGCCTGATAATTTAACAAATTTGGCACACCCTTCCTGGGTGATTTCTTTTGTTGAACCTTATTCTTTAACAAGAACTTATGAGGGTTACTATTTTCATTAATTCTTGATTTCCTGCCGTATACTGGCAACTTACAATCGATTATGGATTTGTATGATCTTATTTGTTGTTTCCTAGGCAACTTTCAGATCTTGTTAATTGGACTTACCAATTCTCTATCTAACAATAGATGTTTAACATTCCATCTATACAAGGTCTCCAAAGGAGTAGCCTTGATGCTTACATAATAATTGTTATAGAAAACTTATTTTATGGTGAGATGGTTATTCCAACCACTGCCTAACTAATCTCAAAGAATAGCTAATCCTTACAGCTAGTCGAACCAATCAACGATCCTGGGCAGGTAGTAGCGATTCTTAATTGTTGCCTAAATAGGGTTGCGGTAATCAATGCATAAGCAAGATGATCCGTCTTTCTTATTTATATAAATCGGAGTTCTTAGAACTTTGAATTTTGGCTTTATGAAACCTTCTCTAAAAACTTATCGATTTGGCTCTTAGTTCTTCCTATTCCATTGGTACTAATAGATATAAGGCTTTTACATTAACTGCAGCCCTAAGCGGGATGTTTGTCCTAACATCCTCTTGCCTCTCAGGAGGTAAACATGGTAATTCTTATAAAGAAGCTAATTATGACACACAGAGATGTCAGAGATTTCCGCATTCTCAGGCTTTGGCTCATCTATCGATGTCGGTGTCAGATAAATGACACATTCTCTTTACAAATGCAAGGATGCCCTAAGTAGAGATATTTATAAGGACATTTTATATTGGATATCTTCTTTGAATACTACTAGTCGACTTTAGTACAATATGATCATTGGGATATCCCAGGGGTTCCATGCATTAAACCTCCATACTGATCAGGCATGGAAGCAATCTATGGGACACACTAGGATACGCCAATCCTCATATGGCACTCTTATCAAACATAGTTTGGCATTCGCAGGCGATATAAAATAATGAGAAAATAATAAAATAAAATAATATATATATTGTCGTACTCTTTCTGGGGAAGAGTATTCCAGGTTCTTATGAGAGGATTAACTTCGAGGATGGGAGAGATGGTCATTTTAGATTCCATTGGTAAGTCATATCTTACATTTAATATCTGGAGTTCTTATGAATGTAATCAAGAGTTTACTAGGATTATGGTTTACTAAAGGTTTATTATCCTTTGCATTAACGTAAGATACTTAGCAGACACTATCAATGCTAAATGGTACGGGACGTACCTGATGCTATTATGGATATGTATTGTCTCTGTCATTCAATCGGTAGTTCAGGCGTTTCCTTTCTTATCCTTCCCAGATTTAGCTGCTCCTTCCTTGGCAGCCTCAGGGCAATTAGTACTGATGTGGCCCTTTTCGCCACAGCTGAAACAGTTTGCATTCTTTATGTCCCTACATTCGTGGGACTGGTGGCCAGTTCTTTTACAGATGCCACATTGCTTTATCTTTTGGCTTGATCGGCACTGTCCCCAGTGTCTTCTTTTGCAGGTTTTGCATGTAGGCTTTTTGTTGGAGTTCAATTGGTTATTGTTGAACTCGGATTTGATCTTCTTAGGATTCTGGGAGTTATCCTCCTCCCTTGGTCTTTTCTCATTATTTTCATTCTTGATTGACTTTTGCCTCACTATATCTAGAGTGAGAGATAAGGATAGATCTACAACTGATCTGAAGGTAATTGGCCTTGAAGCCTTAACATTCCCTTTTATTTCAGGTGCCAAACCACCGATGAAGTACGCAATGCGTTTAGGTTCAGGGGTGACTAAATAAGGAACTAGGCGGGACATAGTGTTGAAACTTGTCAAATATGCCTGACAATCCAAATTCTCCATGACCAGAGTCAAGAAGTCTGATTCTATCTTTTCTACCTCATGCTGAGGGCAATAGTTTTCCTTGACTAATGCAACAAATTGATCCCAAGATAAGTTGTAGAGTATAACCTTTCCCGTGGCTTGGAGCAATGATCTCCACCATGCCAACGCTTCTCCTTTGAATGATTGTGAAACAAATTTCACAACATCTTGCTCCGCACAACCGCTGATGTCAACAACAGTGTCCATCTCCTCGAGCCATGTCATGCAATCGATGGCTCCTTCTTCTCCTGTAAGGTCTCTGGGCTTGCAGGAGACAAAATATTTATATGAGCAGGTCTTAACTGGTGCCTCTTGATGAAGCACAACCTGTCTAGACGGAACACTCCTCTGGTTTGATGAGTTATGAACATCGTCTTCCTTTGACTCATGTGATTTAGAAGGGGGCTTACTACGAGCCACTGATAGAGTCTTAGAGTGTGTATCACTTGATTCATCATACTGTCTGTCGAGAGCTCGTGTAACGGCATTATCTATTAATGCCTGCAGTTCCGCACCAGTTATATTAACTCTGGTAGCATCATTATTCTCCCTCAGGTGGCTGTTGACCTCATCTGATCCAGCCATGTAGTTTGATTGCTACATACATATTGACAATTATTTATTCAGAGGTTATTATGGAATCATCATTTTTGACGATTCATCAACCATGGTAATATAAACCATATTGATTAATTTGTTAGTTATGTTTAATTAGTATTTTCATTACAATTTACCCTAGTTATAAAACATTAAGGATATAAAAGTGGCGCAAAAGGCCTAGTCACAAGGACAGGTTTAAATTTATAAGCTATGACTTCAGAGAGTCGAGGCATTAAGGTTTGAACATATTTCATTACCTTTTCTTAACAGAGAGTCAAAGACATCAACTGTCTTTTGTCCCTTAGGACAATAAGTATGGCCCGTAGGCATTTCATCACTTATGGATGTTTATAATATGATCATCTTCATTTGATGATATTAGTCAGGATCGCATTGATCATACAAACTATTATGCTTGGACGTAGTCCAACATCTTTAGACGGGGGTCAGAGACCACCACGGTCGTTGTCTTATCGGACAACAAGTTTGGCCCGTAGGCATTTCATCACTAAGGGATGATTATTTCAAATAAGGGAATTTAGATTAACCCCTTTTTTAAAGATGGCCTGTGTGACTTTAACGATTCACAGTTTACCAAAAATGTTAGCATACTTACAGATGTTAACAGGGATTGGAATCTTTTAGATAAGTTTTACCGTCTTGGCCATGTCTACAATGACATTTAGGCTAGGTTTTACCTTTAAGATTCTTTTAATATGTATACTGGCAGGGAATGAAGGATATTTATTTTATTCAGGATTTTTATCATAAATCCTAATTTACAAGTTAATAATAGCACAAATGGCCTAGTCGCGTAGACAAGTTTAATTTATAAGCCATGATTTCAGAGAATCGAGGCATTAAGGTTTGAATCAAAGTTCATTACCTTTTCTTGACAGGGAGTTGTAGGCTACCACTGTCTTTAGTCTCAGAGGACATTAACTATAGCCCGTAGGCACTTCCCTTCTAAGGGATGTTTATAATATGATCATCTTATAGGATGATATAAGCCATGATTTCAGAGAATCGAGGCATTAAGGTTTGAATCAAAGTTCATTACCTTTTCTTGACAGGGAGTTGTAAGCTACCACTGTCTTTAGTCTCAGAGGACGTTAATTATAGCCCGTAGGCACTTCATCCTTAAGGGATGCTTATATAAATAAGGGAAATTGGAGTAATCTTATTTAAGGATGACTCATGTGATTTTATCAAACCACGTCTACCAGGAATGTTAACATGTTACAGATGTTAACAAGGGTTTGAATCTCTTGAATAGGTTCTACCATCTTGGCCTTGTCTGCAGTGACGTTTAGGCTAGGTTTTACCTTTAAGATTCTTTTTAATATTTAACGCAGAAAAATCCTAAATTGAGGTGTTAACAAGGATCTGAATCTAATTGAGGAACTACCATCTTGGCCTTGTCTCAAAATAATACGTGGCTAGGTCTTGTCCTTTTTAGATTTTGTCATTTTATTATAATGGTAGATCATATAAAAGGAATGTTATTTTCCATTTATTTCATATTTCATGTTTAGAATGAAAACATTAAATTTAATCAATCCACTATATGAAAATAAAAGTACAGAGTTGCCCTAAGCGGGACTTGAAAGGAATAATGTTGTCCTCGAAGGGACTGAAAGATAAATATGTCCTTATAGGGACTATTAAGGAAACGATCTTTAGCAAAAGGAGTTTCTTCTTCATATTATTTCTGAATGTTTTCTCCTTGGTTGTACGTTTATCCTAATCGCAGTACAAGGCTCCGCATTCCTCGGCTTCGGATGGGGAGGATTTCCATTACGGCTCCTTTGCTTGGCGATATATTAAAAGTATATAACATTGAAAGCAATAGTTCTCCGAATAGAGACGAGAGCATTCCTATGTTAAGTCTAGACTCAGAAAGTCAAGGAATGTGCTACTGTGTCACTGAGATTAAACACGAAAGACTAGTGTTTAATTCACTCAATGTTGGCTCTGATACCAACCTGTCACACCCCGATATTTCCACGTATTACCGGTGGGCCCGGTGGGGAGTATCGTGACGTAGTTGATATCATCATAGTCAAACAACACAATATATAAATGCACAACGGAAGCAAAAGATAAATATATTACACTCCGAATATAAAGTAATATCCAGTATTACAACGGAGAGTAAAGGATCCACAGGCGGATCGAAAATAAAATGAAACGTTGTTCAACAGACTTTGGACGCCTAGAACTTGCAAGATCCCTTATTAACGCCCTGAGCAGCTTCCAGCCTATTACGTACTTGTACCTGTCACTTAGACTTTGGAAAATACGTCAGTTTTCACTGGTAAATACACTCAACCGACTCATTTGAAAATGTTTATGAAAATTGGTTTAGGTGCACAAGGCACGAAAATATTTCGACACTTTGATTAAAATGCACAAGGCAAAATTAATCTTTTATACTTGGGACAAACTATATATCATGTTATCAGTTTTACATAACTTGCTCTACATACGGGTCCCGGTTCTATGCCGGTTCAAGATTAACCGACACACCACTATTCCCTTATTGGGAATCCCATATTAGGTAAAATTAATTTATAAACATATGGCATCTGTCAGGTGTATGCCTACACCCCGTGCTTAGGTCGTGGCCATTGCATTTAATGAGTCAAGGATATCCAGGACACGGTCGCATTAACCCCCAATGTTTCAGTCAAGCAATACGAATTAAAACAGGTTATTTGGATTTCCTGACTCATTGGTCTTCGAATCCCATACCTGACCATGCGGTATTTATATTACCGTATCCCAAGCCCGTAATAGGGAAAATAAGTTAAGAGTATTTACCTGAGCTAGCTCCTGTCTTAAATAGCAAGAATTATAATAACTCAGCCGTATTCACTTAAGTAAGCGTAGGTACAATTTACCGGAAGGCTCTAGTCTGGAATGATGGTATAAATAACCAATTAGAATACTAACGGGTCTTTAATTAAGCCTAAACTTAGACCGGTTAGTTTTAAGGAAATATACGGTTCAAACGCATGATTAAGCGAAGACCGGAATAGAATGTGTTTTAGACCCGACAAGTTTGAAGACTTGTATAATATGGGTAACCTAAACACCTTCTGGATTTTGAGATAAAAATGATAAGGTTTGACCCGTTTCGGCTAACTTATGCAAACTAGTTACATAAACCGAACCGAACGCACAAGAGGCGTAACGGGTAATCATAAGAGTCATATACAGGTTTCCTAAGTTAATATGCCTTAAACATGTTGTGATATCAGTAGGATATCTTCCATTATGCCCAAAACGAGTTTAATCTCAAAATAAGCCCCGTAGGGGTATTTTGGTCATTTTAAAGATTATAAAAGAGGTTAATCGAAATTCTGAGATTTGGGTCCGAATACATCAGTGGAATAACTTATTTTATTAGGTCATATCAGTTGGTAATAGGTCTTATATGGCAAAATGGTTTTAAACCCAAACTATGCGTTTAATACGCGTAAAAAGCCATTTTAAGCGATTTCCGGGTTATACAGGAAATCTGAGTTTTCTGATCAGGTTATAAAGTTCAAAATACTTTATTTATTATATAAAATCAGTAGTAATTGGATTGGTGTCAAAATATTATGTAAAACTCATTTTATGACCAAAAAGGGTATAATCGGTATTTACCGAATCAACGCCACAACCTTAGGTTATGAGCAGGTTAAAAAATAATTAAAAATCTTAAAAAATCCCAAAATATTATATTACATCAGTGGGTAAAAGGTTTGGTGTCAAAAATTGGGTTTAGATAGGCTTTATGCTAATTGCGCCGTTTAATTACTAAAAGGCGTTATAATTACGCTAATGAGCATAACTCCTAATCTAGACCTCCAACTGATGTGAAATTTTAGGGACATGTTTATAAATCAGTAGTAAAGATTATTGTCCTTTCATATTTCCAAAATTCTCGTTTTATGGTCAAAAGGGCATTATGGTCAACATTAAGCATTTAACGGAAACGTGTAAACGAATCGGACAATCAACGATCCAACCACAGAGGGTTATACTATCATGTAACCTGGTCCTAAGGAAGCTCTAAGGCATTTCCAAACCATACTAAATCGGGTCAGAACTGAAGTCAAAGCAAAAGTCAAAGTTTTGCGACTTTCGGTTCCGAACCGGGTCTAAACAGAAAATTGTCGGGTCGAACATGCTTAGACATGTTCTTACATTAATTACCAAGTTATATAAATGATCAAACAGGTTGTATGGGTTCTACATTGCTAATTATGCATAAATTGGAAAATAAGCATTCTGTTGACTTTTTAATAACAAGTTTGACTCGACATTTGACCTAGTTAGAGTGGGAATCAGAGGGTGCCCTTTTAAGGGTTTATTGCCCACATAATTACCAACTTATAACTACTTTCAATTCGACTAATCACTGGACCATTAATGATTAGTCGCTAAGTCAACCGTTAATTACGACGGTTTGACTTTTAAGCTAAAACTAAGTAAAAACTCAACTAAGAAAGGTTAAGCATACTTACCAAAGCCTAATGCACTATTAGGAAGGCTTAGGGTCTGCTCTCAAGCTCCAGGAAGCTCCAAGAAAGCAGATGGAATGAATGCAAGAATGTTGCAACATTGAAGGGCCTTTTATAGTGATTTTGATCCATTAAGATCATGACAATTCATGCTATAACTGATCATGGATCATTAACAAGTGTCCCTAAGGTCTAAAAATCAGTTTAGGCGGCCTTTGGAAGTGTTAAAGGGCTATAGGTGTCGTTTACATGGGCTGAACAGACAAAAAACGAGTTTCTGCATCTGGGCTATGCTTACGGACCGTAAGGTCCAGAGTGTTGAGGTCCGTAAGGACCTGGTCAGCCAAACACAACTTTCCAAAAATTGACAGTTTGGCCCCTGAACTTCCAAATGCCATTTCCGACTCATCTAAGGCCCGTTAAACCATTTTTAAGGCTCTACAATGATGCCTAAGTATGGGGAACATGAAACATGCTCAAAAATATGCTGGATGTCGGTTCGTTTGGTCATACGGTCACGTTGTTTGGTTAATTACGACGAAACACGGACGGACGCGAAAAACGAACCAATTGACGCGACGAATGGAATTTTATCAAGCCAAACACTAAAATAACATATTTTAGTGTTTACATAAATTTTTGGGTGTCCGGGGATATTCAGAATGTGAGATATGTGCGTAAACGCAAACTTGTGCGCTTTTTGACACTTTTAGTCCCTGCGTAACTTAAAAGCTTATTTTTGTGCACCAAACACCTCTAAGCCTATATCTAAGCTATATAAAGGATAATCAGGGTATGTATAACTCATGGTCATATTCTGGAAGGTCCGATAACATGCGAATCGGTATACTTTAGCAGTTTGACGCTTTAGATCCCTCAAATGCGTAAACTTGCGTAAATCATCATTTAATAGCATTGAAGCCTCATCTAATCCATATTAGACATTCTTGAAGGTATTATTAAGCATCATAATGCTCCGGGCTTGATAAAAGGTCATTCAGAGGTATAATTAAACATATTGACACTTTTAGTCCCTTATACTTGCAAAGTTGCGCGTAACTTCACTTTTGGGCATAAAAGCCTTGGGTGGCCAATGATTGGCAATCCCGAGAGTATAATCAAATATCATGAGGCTCTCGGTTTGTTAAAAGGTCACTCAGAGGTAAGAATTAACATGTTGACGCTTTTAACCCTTTTCTGCGCAAAATTTCAATTAATTACATAAACGGCTACACTTGATTAACAAGTGGCTCATTTGTGAATATAAAACCGTAAAAGGTTATTTAGAAACTTATTTTAGGTATGATAATACTTTCAGTTCTTTCATAATCAAAGTTTTTTCGATTTTTCGTAAAATTAGTCCCTTAAATTCAACGTTTGACTTCATTAGGGTTTATTACACGTGTCAATACTTCATTGGACGTGATTTTTCGAGGTGTTACAGAGTCAGGAGGAGCATTTCTGCTGAAGGGTTGCTTAATCTCAAATTCCATCTTGAAGGGTAAAAAATATATCTTTTTACTTATCTTTTTGATCTTATGATGATGATGAACTTATAGTGGTAAATACATTCATGTGAGGGAAGGAAATAAACTGAGAAGGGGGTAACTTGTATCTGTTAACACTTTGTATATTTCATTTAATGGTGATTAATCAGTTGCATCTTAATATTTATTAATAATTTTGAGAGGCATGTTAAAATTGAGGTTTCCTCATTTGTGGTTTTTGTTTACTTTATATGTTTTTTTGTCTTGTTTGAAGGGTCCAGCTTATATGATTGGTTTTGAAACAACCTTATATACAAACGCCGGTGTTCACAGCGATGTACACGAATATGTATACTAACAAAATGCAGAAACAAGGTCACATTTTGAGTCAATGGTTTTAGTGCGATGGTATCGCGTTTGGTTGGCTGTGTTGTTTTCGTTGTTGAGTCCGGTTAATCTAACGAAAACTCGTGTGTTGTTTTCATTGTTGAGCCCGGGTAGTGTAAACTAACAAAACGCAGAAACAAATTAAAGATTATAATCTCAAAGAATGACGGAATACTCGTATCATTACATCAAGTGAATGCAACAACAAAATCAAGTATAAACCGATTACAATATAACCACAATGCATGTGCCCCCTCTTAGCAACACTATTATTTGCAACCAATTGCAATCTATTTGACTCATAGAGATAAATAAGTTACATTAGTCATTTTCGGGTTTCATAATTTTAAGTACACACCCGACTTATTGTTATTGTCTATGTGAACAAATATACGAGTCATATTGAAATTCCTCAAACTAACCCATCAATCTAACACGATTGTCACAATTAAGAACAATAATTGATGTTAAACTTTAAAGGAAGGAAAAAAAACACAAACATGAACTAATCACATATTCTCATAATATGTTTCCCTTTTACTCCTTGGGCACACAAGCCACTTTCATAAGCATCAATAGTGTATTATGAGTGTATCAATAAAATATTAAATAAATAAATATCAGTAGGCGAAAAAATAAAGAAAATAGTTGACAAAAGAAAATTGAAGTAAGAAAAAAGTGGTAAAATTGTAATTAAAATATTATTAATTAAAAGAAGAAAAAAACAAAAAATGATAATTTAATATAATCTTATCTTATATTCTAATAAAAGACTCTCAATAATGCCACATGACATTATCTCATTCAATTCATTAATGATATTATTAATTAATCATATCTAATTTTAATTCATGATTAAAAATATATAAATTATCTATGATTTTAAAATCTATGGTTTTCTTTACTTTTTATAATGGATAAGCTATGGTTTGATTCCTTCAATCCATTAATGATATTATTAATTAATTATATGCAATTCCTATTTTGTGATTAGAAAATATATAAATTATCTCTAATTTTAAAATCAATGATTTTTTTTACTTCTTAAAATTGATAAGCATATGGTTTGATTTACTTTATCTATTTTGCGTAAATTAAGTATAAATATAAGTAAATGATATGTTTTCATTTGTAAAAAATTAATTGGAATTATCTAAGAAACATGGTGCTATGTTATTAAAAATACTTTTGAAAAAAAAAATAATTGCTATTATCTAAGAAACATGGTGTTACATTATTAAAAATTTTATTTTTTAGTTATATATGCATTAATTTTCATATCAATACCATAAAAAATGTGTAAAATAATAATACTTGGATTTGAATTTATATATTAGAAACAATGAAGTGAAGTGAGTATTTCAACTAAATAGTTTGTAATGAATTTATCTATTAATCTATTAATTCAAACAAAATTTAATTAATTAATAATATTATTAAGGGATTTAAAGAGGGAATATTATATGACATTAACTTAAATCTTTTATTAGAATTTGATATACCCACTACAATCAATCTCCATCGCCACCATTTCCTGTCACCTACTCCATCTCAATTAAGATTAAAGAACCTTCTTATTATCATCCCAAAATTTTATAGAAATCTTTATGTGTTCATCATTTTTTTCTACTTCGTCAAGTTCATTAAGATAAGAATGAGATTTAAGAATTTACTTCATATTCTTTACGTATCATATCATAACATAATATATAAATTTAATTATTATATAAATATATATTTTATGTATATCTAATTATTATTAATAAAGTAACAAATAAATATAAATTATATGCTTAAACGCGTCACTTATAGTTAGTAATGTTATATTTTCTTCAACTTGGTATGGACAGTTCATGTTAGGGTGATATGTAAATTTACATTTAACATGTGCAATATCAAGAATAATTCAAATTTTGTAATTATTATATTCTTCGAATATAGCCAATCTTCTCATTCAACCCATGTAACACACGGGACTATAAACTAATAGGACATCTAATGTTGTATACAAAGAAGTTTTTACTTGTAATTTGTATTGGTATTTCTATATGTATTTTGTTTTGTTATCAAAAGCATAGTTTTTTTATATTATTGTTTCATAGCATAACACATATTACTACAATCGATTAGTGTTTCATAGTATAACACATAAACGATTACAAGATAAACATATGTATAATCTATAATACTATAAAAAGGAGAAGTGATGTACAGAAATGTAATTTTACATTACGTCCAACTCTTAAAGCAATATATACAACTAATAAATGCATGTTTTGTAAGGGTAAAATGGTAAAAAAAATAAATATTTTAAGACACTGTGGGGGTAGAATAGTAAATTACACCTGCATCCATACTGACAACCTCAAAATCCTTTCCATCCCTGCCCTTTAGAAACCTAATCGATGCCCTTGAAACTAACCACACGCCTCTTCATCTTCCTACTCAGTTAAACCCTTTATGAAGCCAGTTAAAGCAAAATTGATTGCAATCATCCTACCAGTTTTCATAAATCATGGATTCTTCATTCCTTCCGGTTCCGTTCAATACACAACAACCAAACCACCGTTGCTCTATTCCTTGTTGCGACGCAGGAGACCGGGTGCGAACCAACGAGCCACCGCCGGCCTCCTCTGCCGCGAACCAACCACCTTCCAGAGCCGCCGCCAGCTTCACTCTCCAATTGCCTTCACTTTCGGTGAGTTTTCTTTGTTTCAGTTCATCTAATTTCTTTATTTTTGTTTGTCGATCCTTTCCAAATTCAGACGAGGAACGATAATCGGTAGTTCTATTCTGATTTTATTTTAGCATTTGCTGCCTCATGACATTTTGCTTTGTTGATTGCTTATACCTTTAGATCCCCAATTTTAAATTTTCTTTTGTTGAAATTGTAGGGTGGCTTGGAATTCCTGAAGAAGAAGTCTGCCATTGAAAATCATCAATTGAAACGACCAGAAACCGCTGTGTCCATTCAAATTCCTATCATCACCTCAATTGTTTTGGAAATTCATCAATTGAAGACGCAAATTCAATGTATCTTCTGTTTCGATTCCCCACAATTGATGGCCTTTGGAAAGAAATTCATCAGTCAAGGCTTTATGGTACCTGGTCTCTCTATCTAACAACGTGGCTCTATGAAGGTATTTTCCTGGCATAAGGTTATTATTATATTTCATTTTTAACTTTTTTAAAAATTTATAATATATGTTGCTTTGACACATATGACATTTGCAGGATCCTTGTAGGCCGAGAGATGCAGTTGAGTTGTGCAAAAAGGCTTGTGTGAAGGTAAGAAACAAGGGTTAAGTAATACCCTTGTTATTATTATATTAGACGTCGTATATATAATTTGGTGTTTCTAGATTGTAGGCTGACATTGGTCTAGCTATGGAAATCCAAGGAACTGAAGTTGCGAAAGAAAACAGTAATATTATCATATTGGATGATAACGGGTCCACAGATGAGGAAGCAAGCACCTTTATTAAACACATCGGAATGTCGTATTTGCCAAGAGGAAGGTTCAACTGATACTTTCGAGATACCATGTTCCTACAATGGTAGTCTTAAGGTAATCCACATCGTCTAATTCAAATAAGATAAGATATTGTGTAGTAAATGGATGTGGTTTAAATGCTTAAAGTTGTAATAATCACTTTTGATGGTGTTGAGTTTTTAAGATTTTTTTGGAAGTTATAATGAAATAAGGGTGTAACAACCCTCGGTAAAACCAACACCCTTATAATAATTCCGACACTCCAGTATATTATAGAATGTCTCATTATGTCTTTAATTACACCCCGTATGTGAAAACCGAGCCCAAATTATGTTATAGTTATAAAATAAATTAAAAACATGAAATGTTTAGTTGAGGCGGGCCGCGTAGACCCACCCCAACATCTCACGCGGGCCGTATCAGGGTCTAAACCTGATATCGTTGAATCCTTTAGTCAAGGCGGGCCGCGTAAGCTTAAGCTTACACTTACGCAGGCCGCTAGAGATCATGAAACGCGGAGACATCCGGTGCTGACACGTGTCAACATCGTGGCGGACCTACACATCGAATCAGCTAAGCTATAGTTTGACCATATGTTGACGCGGGCCGCGTAAGGCTTAGCCTTACCTTACGCGGGCCGCCTGAGAGTCAATATCAGCAACTATATAAATGAGGCCTCGGGTTTCAATTTCCGTCGCTCATTCTCAATTCTCAATCTCGAATTCTCTGATATTAGGCATATTTTGCAAGTATTATACCCCCTAATTAGCGAGGTTCTGCTCCGTTGTAAGTATTATAACCCTAGTTTCATAATAGTTACGCTGCCCGATTGATTTAGGGTTCCGTAATAACTGTCGTGGTTCTGCCCGACGTAGTTGTTGGAATGCCGTCTCGGGGAAGGTATCATTAATAATTTCAAAGGGTTATGGTACTAATCAATGTACATTTGTATAAATTATAGATTATATCCAGGAAACCCTTACGAAAAGCCTAAGACAACAATGTGAGTTATCCTCTTTTTTGTTAAACTTTTTGGTAATGTTTTACCAAACCTTAAATGTTTTACTATGAAATTTAGCAGTAATTGAGTCTTTGTGGTTATTCAATTACTGCCTGTATGTTGGGGTTTTGTATACAAAATTTGTACTACTTGCGAGTAGTAAGTCGGGATGACAATACGTTACCATTGGACAATGAGTTAGCCAATGGGTAATATGACCCACAAGTCAGGATTGATAGTACCAAATGGAGTAATTGTGTAGACATAAACAATGTGATCGCTCTCAATACTGTTCACTGTGACTTTAAACTTGATTAAACTGGGATTCACTCACCAGTATTTCCCGCTGACAAATATTTTTAAAACATGTTTCAGGTAACCCAATGTGAAAGCCAATTAGTAAAAAGCCAGCTGGAGAGCACTGAAGGCTTGGGAAAAATGTGGCTATAAAAGTTACCAAATAAACGATGTTTTAAATTCAATAAAATAGGGTGTGTCCCTATAAATGTATTGTAATAAGAAACTTGGGTTTTACCCATGTGATTATTAATATTAAATGAGGTGGTTTTACTCTGATAAACATTTCCTAACTACGGTCCTGATGTAAATTCCGCTGCAAGACTAAATAACCCTGATACCACCGAAACTCTATGATCGCGTCCGCCCGTTCCCGGGGATCAGGGATCGGGGGTTGCGACAGAAGGTGGTATCAGAGCCTAGACACTGGTCTGAGCCAAAGAAGTGTTCCACTGACACTTAGATTATAAATTTTGTGTTAGGAAATAAATTCTGAAAATATATGCATAACTGTAATTATTTGTTATGTGTTATTTGACTATCTGTTAGTTTACAGTATGAGTGATCAAGGACCATCAGACATGAATCGTCTATTGTCTGAATCACCTAAGAGTGAAGGTACTTTGTCACAGCCTGCCCTTTCAGGGTATTCTGCTGAGCAGGAGGAAGGAATATTTGCCTTTAGAGCTCAATCTGAAGAACCATTTCCTAATAAGAAACGAGGATGGTTCAGTAAAGAAGCTTTTGCTCGTAAGAAAAGAATGCGAAAATTGCAACAGCAAAGGGCTTTAGCAGCGATTAAGCGAGAGACAGATGCTCATACTCAGGATATGCTTAATAGAAGCCTAGCTAATTTCCATATCTTAGCTACAACTGCTGCTGACCCGAGTCTGGAACAACTAGTAGCCCCACAACCACAAAACCCAGATCAACCCATGGAAATAGAAAACCAGGAAAATCAGGTGGAGATGCATGACTTTAACCCAAAAGAAATCCCTAGGGTACCTGCACCAAACCCTCTAGACCCAAAATTCGCCCTCGAACTGCTGCAAAATGTCTTCAATGATAAGATATGTGAAAAGACACTTGAAAATGGACTTTTAATGGGCAGTTACACATTAAGCGTCAGAGGCTACCATAAGCTACGGTAGCTATCGTAGCTTACGGTAGCAATTATGTCCTTACGCCCCATATCTACTGTCTTACGGTGGGAAAATATGCATTCAGGGGCTACCGTAACTTACGGTAGCCATCGTAAGTTACAGTAGGGTCCTGGCCTTTCTTCTTTTTTCTTCATTCAACTCCCCAAGAAACTCGTTTTAATCCATTTCCATTCAACGTTGCGTTTCCACTCCTTTTTAGCCACGGACACACCTGAAACACAAGCAACTGTAGTTATCTAATTCAAGACAATTACATGATCAAATGAGGGATTAACTTATCTTTTAACACGCTTAAGGGTTGTCCCATGGACCACCCGTCACATCCCCACACTTAACCGTTTCTTGCCCCCAAGCAACCCATCAAAAATCATTTACAAGTTCACAAGCGATCAAGCGTAAACCAAACAAAAACATGTCGTCCTTTTACTAACCTTTTCCTAACACCCGCACAACACACCCCTCACTATATCTCTCCTCTCGGTGACAATTAACAACTAGCAAAGGTAAGCTAGAATACACTCAAGGCAAATGCGTGATTGCACAACAATATATTTGTACCTAAATCGGTCCTCCGCCTAAAAAGTCAAAACATGAATGTGAATCAAAGGGACTCGAAGGTTGTAACGTGGCTAGGCATACGGGTAGGAAATGGAAATATATATGTATAGTAGCGTATGATTTAACCCAGTCTTTTTATTACAAACTAAGCAAACATAAACATAAACCTCTATATACATGACGATCCATTCACTTATTTTCTTTTTTTTTCTCTTTTTTTTCTTCTTTTCCTCTTTTTTTTTCTTTTCTGTTTTTTTTTTCATTGCACTAGTAAACACATAGTAAAACAAACTACTAACACTACAAGACCGGGCCAAATACGGGTAAATTTTAGGGAACTAGGCATGGGTTAACAATTGATCGGCTATAGGCTCAAAATGGGCAACTAATGGTCCAAACCCCCGCCCCTCTCGTTACCAAGCTCATATATAACTTATGAGGTCCAACCCCACACTCGCACACATCATAACGAGGCTACCTAAAAGCCCTTATCCTTTTCACATTCATATCAAGTTAAGGCCTCGAGCCGCATTTAAGCACAAGTACTAATGCACCCCCACCCATCGCCACTCTCATCAAAGATAGAAAATGTTTACTCAAAGTCAAAGAGGTGGCTTCAACTCTCACCAAGAAGAAGGGGGAATGGGGTTGGGTTTGCCGGTGTATCACGCGGGGTTAGTACAAAGTGTTCAAATTTCGACCATGTTTCGCTTGATTTAAAAAATTTCAAAACCATTAAAATTTTCCCCCCATCCCCACACTTGGGATACATTGACCCCAATGTGTGGCTTTGGAAGGGAATGATCGCTAAAAACAACTCAACATCAATTTCTTCTTAACCACTCAAACCCCAATTTTCTTTTTGTTCTTTTCTCTATTTTTATATATTTTTATATGAAAACACACTAACACCACCAAAACTACCACAACCCAAAACACAAACATCATAGACCAATACACCACCCTTCCACCCAACCATAAACATAAACCCAAGAATATCTACAAAAATATACAAGAAAGAACACCACCTGATTAGTAATATCGCCGCTGAGGAGGCCCGAAGATAGACGTCATCATCTCCGAGAATTCTCCAAATGCAAATGAGCCGCTCCCGCTACCGCTACCGCTTCCTCCTTGCTGCGTGGCGTCATGCTGCTGGCCATGTCGAGGATCCACCCACTGTGAGTGGTGCAACGGTGGTGTTGGATATGAAACACTACCATCATAAGGTGGCAATGTCGAATAATCCACCGGTGGCGGGTCCACAACAACCGGTCGCCCCGCGTGCCAATCATCATGCATGCGCCGATTCTGATCATCAAGATATCTATTAATCATTTATTGTTCAAAAGCATAGGCATGAGTGCAATTCCACGCTTCTTGTCGATCAAAATTATGTTTTAATGCCCGTTCCATGCTTGCTCCCATCCAAGTTTGATGATCGAAAAATGTCCTGTCGCAACCCCCGCCCCCTATCTATCCCGGGAACGGGCGGCCGCGAGACCAGTTTTGGTGGTATCGTTTGTTTATCAATTTTGGTAGCGGAATTTACATCAGGACCGTAGTTAGGAAATATTTTATCAGAGTAAATACCACACTTTTATAACATATTGGGATTAAACCCATGTTTTTATTACAAACTGATTTATAGAGATAATCTCTATTTTATTTAATAAAACATCTTCTTTTATTTAGGTAACTTTTATAGCCACTTTCTCCAAGCCTTCAGTGCTGTCCAGCTGGCTTCTAGTTGGCTCTCACATTTTGTTACCTGAACCGCGTTTTAAAAACATTTTGTCTGTGGGAAATACTGGTGAGTGAATCCCAGTTTAATCAAGAAGATTTTTATTGATTAACACAGTATTGAGGGCGATTACAATATTTATATCTACACAATTACTCATTCAGTACTTGCCACTCGACCGAATCTGTGGATATGGTCATATCACACATTGGCTAACCCGTTGTCCAATTGTGAATGTTATCAAGTAATGTATACAAAACCCCATAATACCGGCAGTAATTGAAGAATTACAAAGACTCAATCACTGCTTAATCACATTGTAAAATATTTAAGGTTTTGTAAAAACAGTTTACAAAAAGGAGATTACTCACATTGCTGTCTTGGACTTCTTTTAAGGTTTCCTGGTGATTATCTATAATTTACACAATGCACACGTGTTAGTATAATAACCCTTTATATTTACATTAGTAATACCCTCCCCGAGACGGCATTCCAACGACTACGTCGGGCAGAACCTCGACAGCCGTTACGGAACCCTGGATCAATCGGGCAGCATATCTAATACGTAACCGGGGTTATAATACTTACAACGGAGCAGAACTTCGTTAATTAGGGGGTATTATGCCCGGAAATGACTTATACTATGTAGAAATTCGTGAGAAAGAAAAGAAATGAGCGATCGGAAACTGAAGCCGATGGCATCTTTATATAGGGCCTGATTTTGGTCTCGTCGCGCCCCGCGTAAACTCAGGCCAAGGTCTACGCGGCCCGCGTAGTAGGCTGGTAGGCCCTAGCCTGGCCCAGTCATCACACTAGCTTCAACACGCGTTCGACACGTGGCGGCACCAGGTGCGGCCCTGACTCCAAGCTGTCGCGCCCCGCGTAAGATCCTTAAAGGGTCTACGCGGCCAGCGAGCGACATAAAAATGTGATTTTTATTTTATTTTTAATGATATATCATATTTTGGGCTCGGTTTTCACATACGGGGTGTATTTTGAGACATATTGGGATATTTTAATTATATTAGGGTGTCAGAAAAAATTCAGGAGGGTTGTTATATCCTCCCCACCTTGTTTTAGAGCTCGTCCTCGAGATCTACTGGAACAGGTGCGGATATTTCCTTTGCATTTCTGATTCAAGCTCCCATGTGTATTCTGGTCCTCTTTTGGAGTCCCACTTCACTTTGACTAGAACTAGTCTCTTGTGCTTGAGGTTCTTAACCTTCCTGTCTTCAATTTGTAGAGGCATTTCTACAAATTTTAACTGTTCATTTACCTCTATATCCTTAAGAGGTACTACCAGTGATTCATCAGCTAAACACTTCTTGAGATTAGATACATGAAATACATCATGTATTCCTGCCATTTCCTCTGGCAGTTGTAGCTGATAGGCTACAGGTCCTATTTTTCTAATAATCTCAAAAGGTCCAACAAACATGGGGCTTAGCTTTCCCTTTTTGATGAATCTTACCACTCCTTTCCAATGAGAGACTTTCAATAACACTTTATCTCCTACTTGAAATTCCAATGGCTTTCGTTTGTTATCAGCATAACTCTTTTGTCGATCACGTGCTGCTTTCAGTCGTTCCTTGACTTGAATGATCTTATCTGTTGTTTCTTGTACTATCTCAGGTCCAGATAGTTTTTTTTCTCCAATTTCTGCCCAACAGACTGGCATTCGGCACTTTCGTCCATAAAGTGCTTCGAATGGTGCAGCATTGATACTTGTGTGATAACTGTTATTATAAGAAAATTCTATCAATGGTAAGTGATTGTCCCAATTACCTCTGAAATCAATTACACAAGCTCTAAGCATGTCATCCAGTGTCTGAATTGTCCTTTCGCTTTGTCCATCCGTTTGAGGATGATAAACAGTGCTTAGATTCAACTTGGTTCCCATGGCTTTTTGGAAACTTGTCAAAAAATGAGAGGTAAAACGACTATCTCTGTCAGAAACAATTGATATCGGAATTCCATGTAATGAAACTATTTCATTTACATATAATTTAGCTAATTGTTCCATACTGAAAGTTTCTTTCATGGGTAGGAAATGAGCTGACTTAGTTAGCCTGTCTACAATCACCCAGATTGTATCCTTACCTTTTCTTGTTTTGGGTAATTTAGTAACAAAATCCATTGTTATCAATTTCCATTTCCAAACAGGCATTTCTAACTGTTGCAATAAACCTGAAGGTTTCTGATGTTCAGCTTTGACTTGTGAACAAGTTAAACACTTTGCAACATATGCTGCTATATCCTTTTTCATTCCTATCCACCAAAAATTCTTCCTTAAGTCCTGATACATCTTATCACTTCCAGGATGCATCGTATACTTAGACTTATGGGCTTCTTCTAATATATGATAACATAGGTTTCCTAATTTAGGTATCCACATTCTTTTCTTATGGAATCTCCATATTCCATCTGTTCCTTGTTCTAATTCCTTAATAATTCCTTTTAACTTTTCAGTATCATCCTTGATTACTGATTCTTGTGCTTTTCTAATCTGATCATTTAAATCTACTTGCAAATTTAACTTAAGAGAACGTACTATTTTTGGCTTTTCATGATATTTTCGGCTTAAAGCATCAGCTACTACGTTTGCCTTTCCTGCATGGTACTGGATATTACAATCAAAATCACTAAGTATCTCCATCCAGCGTCTTTGTCTCATATTCAACTCCTTTTGCCCAAAAACATACCTTAAACTCTTATGGTCGGTGAAAATGGTAAACTTACTACCGTATAGGTAATGTCTCCAAATTTTAAGAGCAAAAATTATAGCTCCTAACTCTAGATCATGGGTCGAATAATTCTCTTCATGATTCTTAAGTTGTCTAGAAACGTAAGCTATAACCTTTTGACGTTGCATTAACACACATCCATAACCTAATTTAGAAGCGTCACAATAGATTACAAAATCTTCAGTTCCTTCTGGTAACGCTAGTATGGGTGCATGGGTTAGTCTTTGCTTAAGAATTCTAAAGGCTTCTTCTTGTTTTGGTCCCCATTCGTACTTAATGGATTTACAGGTTAGCTTAGTTAAGGGAATGGTTATTCTAGAAAAATCTCGAATAAATCTTCTATAATAACCGGCCAATCCTAAGAAACTTCTAACCTCAGTTGGTGACTCAGGGGTTTTCCATTTGGTAATCGCTTCAATCTTGGTGGGATCTACATGAATTCCTTCATGATTAACTAGATGTCCAAGAAATTGTACCTGTTCTAACCAAAACTCACACTTCGAAAACTTAGCATAAAGCTTTTCTTTTCTTAGTAAACTTAGAAGTGCGTGCAGATGCGCTGCATATTCCTCTTTGCTTTTAGAATAAATAAGAATATCATCTATAAAGACAATTATGAATTTATCCAAATATGGCTTACATATTCGGTTCATCATGTCCATAAATGCAGCTAGGGCATTGGTTAAACCAAATGGCATGACAGTAAATTCATAATGGCCATACCTTGTTCTGAAAGCGGTCTTAGGAATGTCCTCTTCCTGTACCTTTAATTGATGATATCCTGACCTTAAATCGATTTTTGAGAAAAATCGTGCTCCTTGCAATTGATCAAACAGATCATCGATTCTTGGTAATGGATACCGATTCTTAATCGTAACTTTATTCAATTCACGGTAGTCAATGCACATACGCATTGATCCGTTCTTCTTTTTAACGAATAAAATCGGTGCTCCCCATGGTGATGAGCTTGGCTGTATGAATCCCTTCTCCAACAATTCATCTAACTGTTGCTTCAGTTCCTGCATTTCTGCGGGTGCCAAACGGTAAGGTGCTTTGGCAATGGTTGCAGTTCCTGGTATCAAATGGATTCAGAATTCCACTTCTCTGTTTGGAGGTTGCCCTGTGATGGAGAGTGTGAAACCCGAGTGTTGAAGCGTGTTATATTACGTATTTGAGTGTGTTTCAAGTGATTAAATGACGTGAATGTCATAACTACTAGAGTTTATGGTTTTACAGGTTAATCACTTTATTCGGTGAAGTTAACATGTTAGAGAGGAAGTTGAACAACCGGGGATAATAATCAAGTGAATGACATTAACCGGGACTTGTTCGAATTGAGAAGCACAAGACACTTGGGCCGACATGTGGGATTTTTGGGGCTGACAATAGAGGTGGTTATTATTATTTTTTCCTCATCCTAAATTAAATCAATATCATCATAATACATGCAGACCAAGGGAAAAGTGGGCGGTTGGTTTGACTTCTAGGCCATCACCATAAAAAAAAGAATATTAGCATTACATGCATGTGGAATGGATAAAAGGAAACCGAAACATGGAACCATAATGCAACTCATCAGCTCATCAAAGAAAAAAAAAGAGATAAGGGCATTATGTTTGGATACTTATTTTAATAAATCATCAATACACACACTTGAAAGATTGGCAGACTTCTTTGGGGGTTTCGAGAGGCACATGTAGACAACTTTTTGGTGGGTTTATTAAAAGTCAACATCACACCCAAAACAATGAAGTGGCGGCAGACTTGAACAAGTCACGTGGACTTATGCTAAAAAGAAATCACATGGGCCGATAATACTTGGAGGGATGATCGACTTCACGATTGGACATTTTGGGTTTGTGAAGGCCGTTGGGCCGCACATGATTGGGCTCTTGTGAGCGGCTGAATTACACAACTTTTGAGGATCGAATAGGGGGTTACGGAAGTACGAATCATTACGGCAAGGGGACGGTTACATGAAACATTGGGGGCAGCCTGCTCTGGACTCATCACTCAACATCATCGATTGTCTTCAGACCGCAACATACCGAATCAATCATGCCTTCAACTTCATATCAAGCTTTTGATCGGACGAGTATAATGAACGGCTAGCCTCTTCGGTTTCACCCCGGTGTAGATTATTGTAAGAATTCTAGGGTTTATGCATTTGTATTTTGATTTGATTTTGTGACAAATTGTTTAGTATTTGAAACCTTCGATAAGTGTCTTGCATTTGTTTCGAATTCGTAAATTGTCGAGTGATGATAAAATTTGACTTTGCGAAATGGTTATGTGCACTTATGCCTTATCGTAGGTTAGGATTTACATGTCCGAGGTAACGAAGTGCATTACGGTCCGTTGTCTATGACGTCGATAGCAATTGGCACCTAAGCTTCGTGATAGTAATCCGTTAATCACTATATGCAATTGAATCAAGTTAAAACATGTAGGAACCCTAGGTCTTGCAATAATCGAACCGGGTGTGGAACTTGTCTCTAATTTCTTGTTTTAATCATTTAGTAATTTAGTTTGCAATCTTAGTTAATTGACAGTAGTTTTAAATAATAGTCATTTATCGGTTCACCCGATTTCTTTTCAAATCAAACAAACAAAGAAAAATTAGCAAGCTTCATAATCAATTTGTACATTTTTTGTAAATAGTCTAACTAGTCGAACAAGTCGTGTGATACTGACCACATGCTCTTCGTGGATTCGATACCCGACTTACCCTAGCTACCTAGGTTTAATTGGGTTTTTGACTGATAGGGACGACACGGTCACGTCAAAATGGCGCCGTTGCCGGGGAGCTAGTGCGCTTAGTATTTCATTGCTTGTTCGATTTTAGTTTAGTTTTTCTTTTTTGTATTTTTGTGATTTTACTTTGGGTGGTCGAGCTTGTTTGTGCAGGTACATGTTTTGCAGGTACCATCTTTCAATATGAATTGGGTAGATGATGATCCGTGTGAGTGTTGCGGAAGCGGAGAGCACTATTTAGAGGATTGCTCTGTTTTCTACGAAAAAGTTCAAGCCAACAAGGAACGGGAAGACTACCTCAGCGGATTGTTTGATTATAAGAGGGCGGATTATGAAGATTTCAATGGTCCATCCTTACCTTATCCATACACTAGACCACCTCCACCACCGGAGCAAGAAAAGTCATGCCCTTGTTGTGGAAAAGTTCACATACATGAAGATTGTCCAGTGTTTTGGAAAGATCCAGTGTTTTGGAAAGGAAAAATAAAGTCCGGTTACAAGCCACCACCACATTATCAAGACTATTACTATGAACCCAAATCACCATATTTCTCAAGTTACCGGGAGGAGGAGTATGATGATTATTATAATGAATACCCTCAACCGGTATACGAGAACCCACAAGATTCGATGCATTCTAAGCTTGATGCTCTCATGGACATGATGAAAGAATATCACCAGGATATCAAAGATATGAAGAAAGCGAATGAAGTGAGAGATAAAGCCCATGAAGCATTGGTGGTGCAAGTGGGTCAATTAGCGGAGGAATTAGCCCAACTTAAACGAAACCAAGAGGTTTGGGCCAATGGTACAATAGTAGATGGTGATGTGGTGGAAGAGGTTATCGATCTTCCCGAGCAAGAAAATGAATGTTTGAACCGAGCGGAAGACATCACACCGCGGGACGAGTCGGATCCGAAAGATGCCCACGTTCATATCCATCCTTCTCCCATACTTATCACTCCAACCAACAAAGTTGGGGATGCGGGTTCGGGTATAAGGATTCGAAGGGTGGCGTTGCAAGACATAGGCCAGTTTAGTAAGAATCGACCCCAAAGTTGTACAATATGCATGCCGGGCAAAATAAAAAGAGAATGGATCCGGCATGCCAAATACCGAGCGTATGTAGGCAACTCGGTAGGAAAATGTGCACTTCGACCACCATGAGAGGCAAATCAGGTATAATTGTTGTAGAGTTTGTACTATTATTCATTTTTTTTTCTTTTCTTAGTTAAATAAACGTTGTGGGTGTGTTCCCTATATAACCCTCACGAGACCTCTTGTCCTCCCAAGCTATTGGGGGGTTTAAAAGGGCTTGTTGCATAAGCTAAATGCAACCGTGATTCCTACGAAAGTGAGTTAGGTTTGTTATTGTTGTAAATTATTTTCCACACAAATCGAAGTGAAATAACACATGGCTTGGTAATGTGTTCATAAAAAGGGTAGAACTAGGTAACTAACAAATTTTGATGGTTGTGAGAAGCATGCTTCTACACAAGGATTAGAATTTGTAGGTACAACATGTTCGCGGGACAACCGTTTTTATGAAGAGAAGAGGAAGATGTGAGCATCAAGCGACAAAAAATCAGGTGCATGCGTTTCCTTTTTACTTCGATTATTAGTTTAATAATAAGTGGATTGTATTTTGTATTTTATTTTTTTCCGGGGTGAAATTTTGGGAAGGTTAGCCGTGTCACGTCCCTTGTGCGTTTTAAAACTCTAGTTCTTACACATTGAGGACAATGTTTACCTCAAGTGTGGGGATGGGGGAGTAGTAAAAGTTTTCGATTTTGACCCGTTCATTTAAATACTACACATTGAGGACAATGTTTACCTCAAGTGTGGGGATGAGGGAAAATTTCAAAAAATTTTCAAAAATATATTGTTTCAAAAGCGATCTTAAAGCACAAGTAACTAAATCAACGAGGGATGTCACAACCCATTTGGTCTTTTGTCATGGTCAAGTTCAAATTAATAACATGACGGGTATTTAACGGGTGGTTATTTGGGAATAATCCGCCTAAGAAACTAGCATATCATGCATGTCACATACCATACCCTTCGTATATGTGAGGTTTTGAGCCACTTTTACATCATAGAATTACATATTTATGTTTCTTTGTTTGAGTGGAGCATTAGTCATGTATTGTAGAACTTGCATCTTTTGATACGTTCGAGACCATAGACCGAATACAAGCATGAGAATGATTAAGGCATTAGGTAAACCTTTTCCTTTTACACCATTTTTATATCCTTACCCAAAAATTACCCCTTAGTAGCCAACTTTGAGCCTAATCCCTTCGTTTGATCACCCTTTAGCCAATGACCTTAAAACCTTTTTCTTTTAAACCCGTGTGATGGAAATTCGATTATAGTAGCAAAGCTTGGATAGTTGTATTTGTTTGTTTAAAAAAAAAAATATTCAGAAAATGTACGAAAAAGAATGAAAGAGTATTGAGAAAAACACAAAAAGATGTGCTAGTAGTTTGTTGAATAAAAGGCGAAAGTTGTTGCCTTGTAGTTGATGTTTATAGTTTTGTTTTGTTTAGAGTAGTCGTTTGTAATAAAAATTGAATTTTTCATCACTTTAGCCACTTAAAAAAAAAAAAAAAAAATCCTATTCCATACCCTTAACCTAGCCCCGTTACAACCCTCCAAAGACCTTTTGACTTGTTCTTAGTATTCGTGTTCGGTGGTGGAGAACGATTGAGTTGCAAGCCTATGCAGGTACGTGTTCTAATCGGTTTGAGTGATTATTTCAAAAGCGCTAATGCATCAACTATTAGCCAATTTTAAACCGAGTGGAGAGAACATTGTGAGGGATGTGCATGACTTGTTAGTTTTACGGGCGGGTTAATCTTGGATAACCATTTTATATGGGATTATTCACTTTTTCGTTAAATATTCATAAATTGTAAAAAAAGTTTGAACCGGGTATGACATTAGACCTTAACCTTTGTCTCGGGAATGGGAAGTGTGTTTCTCGTGAGACCCACGTGAAAGTGAAAGACAGATTTGCTTGAGGGCAAGCAAACGACAAGTGTGGGGATGTGATGGAGAGTGTGAAACCCGAGTGTTGAAGCGTGTTATATTACGTATTTGAGTGTGTTTCAAGTGATTAAATGACGTGAATGTCATAACTACTAGAGTTTATGGTTTTACAGGTTAATCACTTTATTCAGTGAAGTTAAGATGTTAGAGAGGAAGTTGAACAACCGGGGATAATAATCAAGTGAATGACATTAACCGGGACTTGTTCGAATTGAGAAGCACAAGACACTTGGGCCGACATGTGGGATTTTTGGGGCTGACAATAGAGATGGTTATTATTATTTTTTCCTCATCCTAAATTAAATCAATATCATCATAATACATGCAGACCAAGGGAAAAGTGGGCGGTTGGTTTGACTTCTAGGCCATCACCATAAAAAAAGAATATTAGCATTACATGCATGTGGAATGGATAAAAGGAAACCGAAACATGGAACCATAATGCAACTCATCAGCTCATCAAAGAAAAAAAAGAGACAAGGGCATTATGTTTGGATACTTATTTTAATAAATCATCAATACACACACTTGAAAGATTGGCAGACTTCTTTGGGGGTTTCGAGAGGCACATGTAGACAACTTTTTGGTGGGTTTATTAAAAGTCAACATCACACCCAACACAATGAAGTGGCGGCAGACTTGAACAAGTCACGTGGACTTATGCTAAAAAGAAATCACATGGGCCGATAATACTTGGAGGGATGATCGACTTCACGATTGGACATTTTGGGTTTGTGAAGGCCATTGGGCCGCACATGATTGGGCTCTTGTGAGCGGCCGAATTACACAACTTTTTAGAATCGAATAGGGGGTTACGGAAGTACGAATCATTATGGCAAGGGGACGGTTACATGAAACATTGGGGGCAGCCTGCTCTGGACTCATCACTCAACATCATCGATTGTCTTCAGTCCACAACATACCGAATCAATCATGCCTTCAACTTCATATCAAGCTTTTGATCGGACGAGTATAATGAACGGCTAGCCTCTTCGGTTTCACCCCGGTGTAGATTATTGTAAGAATTCTAGGGTTTATGCATTTGTATTTTGATTTGATTTTGTGACAAATTGTTTAGTATTTGAAACCTTCGATAAGTGTCTTGCATTTGTTTCGAATTCGTAAATTGTCGAGTGATGATAAAATTTGACTTTGCGAAATGGTTATGTGCACTTATGCCTTATCGTAGGTTAGGATTTACATGTCCGAGGTAACGAAGTGCATTACGGTCCGTTGTCTATGACGTCGATAGCAATTGGCACCTAAGCTTCGTGATAGTAATCCGTTAATCACTATATGCAATTGAATCAAGTTAAAACATGTAGGAACCCTAGGTCTTGCAATAATCGAACCGGGTGTGGAACTTGTCTCTAATTTCTTGTTTTAATCATTTAGTAATTTAGTTTGCAATCTTAGTTAATTGACAGTAGTTTTAAATAATAGTCATTTATCGGTTCACCCGATTTCTTTTCAAATCAAACAAACAAAGAAAAATTAGCAAGCTTCATAATCAATTTGTACATTTTTTTCTAAATAGTCTAACTAGTCGAACAAGTCGTGTGATACTGACCACATGCTCTTCGTGGATTCGATACCCGACTTACCCTAGCTACCTAGGTTTAATTGGGTTTTTGACTGATCGGGACGACACGGTCACGTCACCCTGGTAGCTCTTCTGGAAATACATCTGAAAACTGGGATACTACTGGAATATCCTTTAATTCTTTTACTTTAGTGTTAGTGATTATAGAAATCAAATACACTAATGACCCTTTTCTTATATAACTTGCTGTTTTCATCACAAAGATGAACTTTGTGGATCTAGAGGTTTTATTTCCTTTAATTGTGATCTTTTCACCCCTTGGTGACTTTACTTGGATTGACTTTTGATCACATAAAATACTGGCTTTATTGGCTATTAACCAATCCATTCCTAACACAACATCAAATCCTGCCAGAGTCATGGGGTAAAGGTTTGCAATAAATTTCTGATTTAGAATTTCTATTCTTGCTCCCTACAAGATTTCAGAAATCTTAATGGTTTCCCCGTTTGCTGTCTCTACTAGACATTCTTGTGGGATTTTAGTTAATGATTGATTAAGAAGTTTGCAAAATAAAGTATTAATAAAACTTTGGTTTACACCTGAGTCAAATAATACTTTAGCAAAAACATCATTAACTAAAAACGTACCGGCGATCACATCCGGGATCATCTTTGCTTCTTCTGCAGTAAGAACAAATGCTCTAGCATTTTTAGTATTCTTGGTGTTCGTGGCTGGAGCTAGCTTTGGACAGTTAGGCTTGATATAACCTTGTTCTCCACAGTTGTAGCATATCCTGTTGTTTTTCTTCCTGCAGTCTTCTTCCTTGTGTCCTGACATTTTGCATAAGTTACAGTATATGGAGCATCTTCTGGAATGCTTCCTTTTGCAATACTTACCGTAGGGTGCAGAGGTAGAACCTACATTTTTCCCATGGTTAGAATTTCCAGAACGGAATTCTTGGGTAAGCTTTTAGGTTAGGTTCCTCCTTTGATCCTCTTCTCGTGTACGGACTAATTCATCTGTCAAGGTATTTGTTAGTTCTACAGCTTCTTCTATGGTTTGGGGTCTAGCTGCCTTGACTACATGTCTTATCTCCCCAATTAATCCCCAGATGTAATGGGAGATTAATACTGGTTCAGGTGATGCAAGGGTTGGTACTATTCGGGCATATTCAAAGAATAATGTAGTATAACCCTTACTATCTACCCCAGTCATCCTAAGATTTAGGACTTTGTTTGCTATCTGTTCTTTTTCATTAGGATGACAGAATTTCCTTTCTAGCATATTTTTAAACTCCTCCCATTCCATATTGTAAGTTCTATCACTTCCCCTAGACTGGAGGATAGTGTTCCACCATTCGAGTGCTGAATTCTTAAACATATTGGAAGCAAACATTATCTTATCCTCTTCCGTGCATTGACTTATTCTTAAGACTGCCTTAGTCTTTTCTATCCAGCGTAGAGATGCAACGGCCCCTTCATTGCCCGAGAATTCCATTGGTTTACAAGGCCAGAATTCTTTATAAGAACAACCGTAAGACACAGTTCTTCTTCTTTTGGGAATGGACACTTGAAGTACGGGTCCATTGTTTACGCTATTTTCAGGTTCAGAGGGTCGTTTACTATCATGTTTACTTTTATTTTCTGCTTCCCTAACCGTTTTGATAATATATGGCATTGCATCTATTATCCCTTGTGCCACTATATGTTGCATGACACTGTTATCCACTTGGTTTCCATTATTGTTGTTATTCGGGTTTTCATTATCCAATTTATTGTTACTCTGGTTATCGTTATTCTGGTTTTCCTGGTTTACTTCGTCGTCCATCTGAATTTTAAACATTTACCAATTATTAATATCACAAAATAATTAATAATTTAGGCAACAACCACACAACACACATATTGGTCAAAAGCGTCGAGCATTGCGACTTACTCTTTTCTATTATAGTATGCGTCAAATACACACTAAGACTGGAATTAAAATTACAATACTATTATGCATCACTAGCCACAAAGTGGTCTATACTACAACATATATTATTATTATTATTACACATATATTATATATATTTTTTTCATACAAACATATTATATATACTATTTTATTATTATTATTATTATTACCAACTCTACCACCACCTTCACTGATATGGATTCATTCAGTAATCCATATTGCGCTCGTCGTACTTCCAGACGAGTCGCTCTCCTACCTGCCTCATCCTCTCGCTATTCTCTAAAATTTCTTCTCCGAAAGTTCGGAGTTCTTGCACATTTTCTGCACTCATTGGGGGTGCAGGTGCTGGTACTGGGTCTGGGTATTGAGGCATAGGCTCCTCCTGAGGGTACGGATTCTCTAAGATCTCCCTAATGTATTCATCATTATCGTAGTAAGGATCTAGAGGGTCCAGACCTGGATAGGCTGCTAAATTTGGCATGGGTTCGTCGTTTAGGTGATAGCGTGGCACATAATCCCTGTGATCATCAAACCACGGATCATAATCTGGGTCTAAGTGATTTGGGGCTGGTATCCTAAGTATCTCCTCAGGGTTGAAATCATGCATTTGGACTTGGTTTTAGGGTTGTTTTCTATCTCCATCGGCTGCGTGGGAAACAAAGGTAAGGGTTGTGGGGCTACTAGTTGTTCCAGATTTGGGTCGCCAGCTGTGGTTGCTAGGATATGAAAATTGGCTAGGCTCCTATTAAGCATATCCTGTGTATGGGCATCTGACTCTCACTTAGCTGTGGCTAGGACTCTCCGCTGTTGCAACTTTCGCATTCTTTTCCTACGCTCGTGTGCTCCCTTACTGAACCATCGTCTCTTTTTCTGAGGGAATAACTCTTCAGACTGAGCCTTAAAGACAAACATCCCTTCTTCATTATCAGTTGCATACCCAGAGAGGGCAGGCTGTGAAGAGGTACCTTCACTCCTAGGTGAATCGTACAACTGACGATATGCGTCTGAGGGTCCTTGATCACTCATACTGTAAACTAACAAATAGTCAAATAACACATAACAATAAAATACAGATATGCACGTATTTCCGTAGTTAATTTCCTAACAATTTGAATGATATTTCGATGTCAGCAGAACACTTCTGTGGCTGAATCAGTGGCTTAGCTCTGATACCACATTCTGTCGCAACCCCCGCCCCCTATCTGTCCCGGGAACGGGCGGCCGCGAGACCAGTTTTGGTGGTAACGTTTGTTTATCAATTTTGGCAGCAGAATTTACATCAGGACCGTAGTTAGGAAATATTTTATCAGAGTAAATACCACACTTTTATAACATATTGCGATTAAACCCATGTTTTTATTACAAACTGATTTATAGAGATAATCTCTATTTTATTTAATAAAAAAATATTCTTTTATTTAGGTAACTTTTATAGCCACTTTCTCCAAGCCTTCAGTACTGTTCAGCTGGCTTCTAGTTGGCTCTCACATTTTGTTACCTGAAACGCGTTTTAAAAACATTTTTTCAGTGAGAAATACTGGTGAGTGAATCCCAGTTTAATCAAGAAGAGTTTTATTGATTAACACAGTATTGAGGGTGATTACAATCTTTATATCTACACAATTACTCATTCATTACTTGCCACTCGACCGAATCTGTGGCTATGGTCATATCACACATTAGCTAACCCGTTATCAAATTGTGAAGGTTATCAAGTAATGTATACAAAACCCCATAATACCGGCAGTAATTTAAGAATTACAAAGACTCAATCACTGCTTAATCACATTGTAAAATATTTAAGGTTTTGTAAAAACAGTTTACAAAAAGGAGATTACTCACATTGCTGTCTTAGACTTCTTTTAAGGTTTCCTGGTGATTATCTATAATTTACACAATGCACACGCGTTAGTATAATAACCCTTTATATTTACATTAGTAATACCCTCCCTGAGACGGCATTCCAACGACTACGTCGGGCAGAACCTCGACAGCCGTTACGGAACCCTGGATCAATCAGGCAGCGTACCTAATACGTAACCGGGGTTATAATACTTACAACGGAGCAGAACTTCGTTAATTAGGGGGGTATTATGCCCGGAAATTACTTATACTATGTAGAAATTCATGAGAAAGAAAAGAAATGAGCGATCGGAAACTAAAGCCGATGGCCTCTTTATACAGGGCCTGATTTTGGTCTTGTCGCGCCCCGCGTAAACTCAGGCCAAGGTCTACGCGGCCCGCGTAGTAGGCTGGTAGGCCCTAGCCTGGCCCAGTCATCACACTAGCTTCAACACGTGTTCGACACATGGCGGCACCGGATGTGGCCCTGACAACATGCTGTCGCGCTCCGCGTAAGATCCTTAAAGGGTCTACGCGGCCCGCGAGCGACATAAAAATTTGATTTTTGTTTTATTTTTAATGATATATCGTATTTTGGGCTCGGTTTTCACATACGGGGTGTATTTTGAGACATATTGGGATATTTTAATTATATTAGGGTGTCTGAAAAAATTCAGGAGGGTTGTTATATGTCCGCTCAGACTCGGACCAACTGTCAAATATAGACGAAGGCGGACGTTGATTTTAAATCACCTCTTGCATAGTTCCTTGATAAGCCCAATTCTGCTCATAAGAACGCTCCGCATAATCAAAGAATCCCCCTCCATGCACATGACTCCTACTCGGACCCCCTTGGTCCACATCCATGTGTTCGGTATGCGGCTCATCGGCATAATCCTCATCCCCACTTTGGGGCTCCGCATTACTCTCAGGCTCATCCTCTTCACCCGGCTGCAACGCTCTTGCATCTACCTTCAATGCACGCCAGCGTTGACCTTCAGATTTCAACTTATGATATCTCTCAGATTCAGCATACATCCACCCCGTTCCCTTCCTTTGAATATCAAACGGCTTATGTCTTTTCAAAGCACCCTTATCCTTCGGCCCAATAGCTTTGTACATTTTGAGCAATGCTGTGATTAATCGGCAATAGGGAATAATATTCCTTCCAACCTTGTTCCGACATATCCATACATTATTAAGCACCAAGAACCGGAATGGAAAACGGGGTGACCCATGAAGCAATGAATAAAGAACGGGCACCTCAGGGAATCTAACTTCCGCCTTATCCCCCTCATCGGGATCACATTACAAACACAAATAATGAGCAACAATTTGGCTTCAATGTTAAAATTTTTCCTATAGAGTGTTCCATGGTAAGTACCCGGTAGAAATAGAGCTTCCAATATATCATTCCATCGTGGGTGGGCTTCTGGTTTATGAAACAAATCATCGAGACTTGGGAACATATAGTCTCTTGCAGGCTGACTGTCAAACTTTGCCAACCTTCTCAAACTGTCAAAAGACATCTCAACCTCTATATCGTTCACCGTGCCAATTAGTTTCATTTGTTATGGTTTGCTATACAAGGGACATGTGAGAGTGGCCATCCACTCTTGGATTTCATCTTTAAACAAACTCTTATTATCCCGATCATAGCAATTCAATGCCGCTTCCCAACCCAATGCTCGAAATCGATCAAAGACATTAAAGGGGCCAAACTCTACTTCCTTCACTTCTTTTTCACAGATAAATGTCGCCGCTTTATCTTTCAACTGGTTCATGCGGTCATGAAACAAAGTTGCTTGCCATTCTATTTGTTGGTCAACCAAAGGACCCGCCTCCCATACTGGCTTGTCCCTCGGATCCAGTTGTTGCTCTTCTTCCTCATCGCTATCTTGGTTCGCGAGACGAAACAATCTCGGCTTCCGCTGCGGATTCTCCTCTGGATTGCTAGATGAGCCAGCATGTTCCTTTCCCTTCCGACCCATACTCCTGCAAATCACAATCACAACACGCAAACACACAAAATCAATTTCCCTTTTATCCAAACGTCCCCACACTTGCTTGTAACTATGGTTGTAAATGCAAACAAACACAAGGTTTTTTTTAACAAAAAATTGGGCATGCTGTCTCTACAATGTAAAGATTTCCCAAAAATTCAAAGATTTAACATCAATCAAACATATACAACCATAGTAACTTGTAAACGAAAACTTTCATATCATCAAAGATAAACAAGCAAGCGGGTATTAGAACAAGTAAAAACATTAACCTTCAATTTCATAATGCACCATCAAAAATAGTGAAAACATTACATACCTTTAGTTTGAAGATGCAAAGAACACAAGAAACCCCAAGAAAACAAGAAACCTCCAAAAACCCCAAAAATTTTCGGACCAAGAACTTGTAAATCGACCAAGAGAATGTTGTTTTCTTCCAAATTTCAACCCAAAATGAGAAAGCTCTTGAAATTTCCCTCAAAATAAACCCTAAAATTAAAGGATTTGGTCAAGATTTGAGTAAGATATGAAGGATTGAAGGTTTGGGACAAGTAGGGTTCTTGAATGATGTTGGTAGGGATGAATGAAAATGAAAGATGAGAGTTGTGGTTGGGGATTATGCAGAATTTCGTGTGGCTAGGGTTAACTTCACGTGACCTTTACTATTATTATTTTTTAATTTTTTTAACACCGTAACCTGCAGCGACCTTTAATCAGCCAGAGGCTACCGTAAATCACAATAGCTACCATAGCTTACGGTAGCTTCAGGCAAAAAAATTCCTACCGTAATCCAGTAGGTTTTCAGCGTAAAGGTTTTGTTTTCCCAAGCCTACCGTAAATTACGGTACCTACCATAAATCACGGTTGGACCTGGGCATCTTCAATTTCAAATTTTTTTTTCGAAAAACTTGGAAATTACCCTACCCCCTATGAAACACCCGTGTTGTCCTCAACACTATGTTAGAGAAATTCGTCAGAATTTCCCCACACTTCTCTCGAACACAAGTTTAAGCGAATACGGTAATTATTCTAAACAAAACAAACAAAACTAAACTAAACTAAATATGTACACTACTAAACCTGGGCCTCTCATACTTGTTCCTCATTTACCGGGCGTAGAATGTAGCCCACCTTGTTGAGCTCGAGATTGTTGATGCCATTGCCTTCCAAATACGGCTTGAGCCGATGTCCATTCACAGTTTGCTTCACATTAGCATGAATATCTTCAATATCAACATCACCAAATCGACCCACTCACGTAATCATGTGTGGACCCATCCATTTGCTCTTTAACTCGCCCGCAAATAGCTTCAATCGAGAGTTATACAACCATACCTTTTGGCCCACTTCAAAGGTTCGCTTCCTAATCTTCGCATCATGAACCTTTTTGAGCTTATCTTTGTACGCCGATGCACACTCACAAGCTTCATCTCGAATCTCTTCTATCTCGCTCAACTGTAGCTTCCGAATCTTACCCGCTTCATCGTAATCCGCATTCACCATTTTAATTGCCCAGTGTGCCCGATGAGCTAACTTCATTGGTAAGTGACATCCTTTCCCATACACCAACTGGTAAGGAGTTGTACCAATAGTAGTTTTATAGGTCGTCCTATATGCCCACAACGCATCATCCAACTTACTTGACCAATCTTTCCTATCCGTTCGCACCGTCTTCATGAGAATTTCTTTGATTTGACGGTTGGACGCTTTGACTTGCCCACTCGTTTGCGGATGATACGGTGTAGCGATTCGGTGGTTCACATTATACCGCTTCAACAATTTTCCGAAATTAAAATTTTTAAAATGCGAACCACCATCGCTAATTATGACCCTTGGAATACCGAAACGAGCAAAGATGTTTGATTGAACGAACTTGCACACAACCGAATGATCGTTGGTTCTTGTAGGAATGGCTTCAATCCATTTCGAGACGTAATCCACCGCCACTAGAATATACAAAAACCCATTCGAACTCGGAAAGGGACCTATAAAATCTATGCCCCACACATCAAATATCTCAACCACCAAAATCGGTTGCAAAGGCATTTCATCCCTCTTCGAAATAATCCCCATCTTTTGGCAATTTAAACAATTCCGGGCAAATTCATATGCATCCTTGAAAATTGTAGGCCAATAAAACCCACATGTAAGCACCCGGTAACCCGTTTTGTGGCCGCTAAAATGACCCCCACAAGCGGATGAATGAGCATGTGTCAAAATTTCTAACACTTCCGTCTCGGGCACACATCTTCGAATCACTTGATCGGGCCCAATCTTGAAGAGGTCCGGTTCATCCCATATGTATTGCTTGACTTGGACCATGAATTGTTGCCTTCTTTTCTTGGTCCAATAGCTTACGCCCCAGGCCTAGCAAGTTTCACAGATTTACAATTTTAGTCCCTGAATGCCCAAAACTTGGTTTTCGATGTATTTTTGATACGTTTAAGCCCCGTTAACCCCATTTCAAAGCTCTAAATGATGTTAAAGTATAGGGAACTTAAAATATGCTCAAAATCATCTCGGATGTTGGTTCGTTTGGTTGTACGGTTGCGTTATTCGGGTAATTACGACGGAAGTCGTAACGGACGCAAAAACGATCCAAATTACGCGACGAATGGTACTTTTGCTTGCCAATCACTAAAATAAGATATTTTAATGATTAAAATTTTTTTTGGATGTCCGGATATATTCAAAACGTATGATATGCGCGAAAATGCAAACTTATGCACTTTTTGACGCTTTTAGTCCCTATTGATAAAATAAGTTTATTTTAGAATACCGAACCCCTCAAAGCCTATTTCTAAGCTATGTAAAGGATATTTATGGTATTTTTAACTTATGATCAAGTTCCGGAATGTTCGTTACTATACAAATCGGTATAGTTTCGCAGTTTGACACAAATAGTCCCTGCGATCGAACAAACTTGATTTTGACACACCAAAGCCTTCAAAACCTATTTCTAAGTTATGTAAAGGATATTTATGGTATGTTTAACTTATGATCAAGTTCTGGAATGTTCGTTACTATACAAATCGGTACAATTTCGCAGTTTGACACAAATAGTCCCTACGATCGAACAAACTTGATTTTGACACACCAAAGCCTTCAAAACCTATTTCTAAGTTATATAAAAGTTATTTAAGGTATGTTAAGCCTGTGTCACTGTTCCGGAGTGTTTCCCGCATTAAACTGATTACGTTTACGCATCAGTTCGCGTATAACTTTCCAGAAAGCGATTTAAAGCTTGAAAATGAACTAGAATCAAAATGTGAAATTGTAAAACACAAATAAACAAATTTTGAGACCAAAACACATTGTTCCTTTGATAAAATATTTTTTCCTACATCATGTGTGTTTACGGAGCACAAGTGTCATAGTCTCCCCTACTTCAGGAAATTTCGTCCCGAAATTTAGTCGAAGGAGACCGTAGAGTGAAATTGAAACAACTGATGGATAAGCAGATTGGTGGATCCCAAAGATGCGGAGCATCATTTGGTGTTGGTAATTTCAGGGAATTCAAAATGTGATTTGGGATATTCAAAGTATCTCCAGGTATTCAACCCTTTGAAACTTGTGAAAGTCGACTAGTGTTCAAAAATCATTTAAGTATGGTACTATGTTATACTAAGCTCCTAGTGTAATTCCTAGCAAACAAAGGGGTGTACATTCAAGCCCTTCACGTACATGGTTTCTAACGTCCCACGAGGTACATCCAATGCACCATGAGCATCCCATGCATAGGAGACGGGTCAACATACCTATGGCATCAAGATCGTCATCTTTAACACCATAATATACTCCCGGTCGGCTCGATTTGAGTTAATGAATGTACTCGATGTCGTCCATCGGAAATAACCACACAAACATCAAATAAACATATAATCACCTAATGGTCTAAGATAACATAAAATCACCAAGTGATCTTAGCAACGTTCTGAAGAATGACACAATAAGAACACTTATATATAGGAAGTACCATCGGCGTATCCACCGTGTTCTTATCTCATCATACTCCTCCTGTTACCTTAATCTCTCTGGATCTTATGCCATCGTACTTAACAAGGCTTACTATGATTCTCATGCATCGAATCTCATAATTAAGTGTGCACCCATAATTACTCGTTTCGTCGCATGGTCCACATAGCTCCTCTTGTTAAGCGAGGGTAAACAAATAATAAGGTCAAACTTTCGTCTAAATCAAATAAACATTGTCACAACATAACATCTGTCAAATCGAATTGTATTTCATACTAGCTATAATAGCACTACTTATTTTGCATACAACAAATTTAGTGTAGGTATTTTATTCTAGTACGAATATTTATATATGTTTCATACTTAACCAAACAGGTAGAATGCAACATATACTAATCATACATTATCATCATAATGTAAGCATATCAAGAAAATGTTTTCAAATCATGCACTAGGTATGTTAAGTTAACAAATTAAGTACATTAAATCAACATACGAAGCAAATTGTATTTATAATCATGTACTATACATATTAGATAAACAAATCATGTATATAATGCTATGATCATAAAACAATATTAACTTGTATCGATCGTGTTACCAAGTTTGTACGAATGCACCAGAGTGCAATCATATTATACTAAATTATAAGATTTAGTTCCTAAAGAACGGAATCCTCAAAATTAGCATGTAATTTGAAATTACACATAGTGTAATCACATTAGAGTTTGAAATTGAAAATTGAATAACAAAGATAAAGATAAACTTCTTGAAATTTATATTGTCATTACAAACATAGTTAAAATATGTACATTGTTTTCGAAAATAAACAGAAAATATAGAGGTTCAGATGATCATAAGCGCTTGAACATTAGCTTGAGCCTCGTTGATGTTGAATACTCGTCCATTAGCATTGGCAAGCTTGGGGCAGTTTCGCTTGAAATGATTTAAGTCACCACAATTGAAACATGCTCTCGGGCGAGTCTGAGTAGGGGCTGCTCGGTTCTGGGTACGACAGGTCACAGCTAGATGTCCAAATAAACCACAAATTGTACACTGGCGGCAAGGGGAATTTGATGCATGATGATAGTTGCAATGATTGCACCGAGGTTGCTTTCCACGATAAAATCCTTTAAAGGGTACTGAGTTTAGTGGAACAGGTGCAGGAATTGCAAAATTCTTTGAAGCCTTGCGCTTCCTAGAACTTTTAGAAGATTCGGCCTTTGTTTTTTTGAATTCTCGTTAACAGATTCAGTGTTTTGTTTCTTGTCTCCTTTTCGAAACAGTTTACCTTTTCTAACCTGGGAGTCGGTTAAGATAGCGGCTACTTCCTTAGCCTCCCTAAGCGTTGCAGGTTGGCTGCCAGTGACAATGTCTTGGACAGGGTCAGGTAAACCATCGATGTATTTCTCAATGGCCCGATCCAAAGGTGTGACCATAGTGGGGCAAAGTAGGCTTAACTGTTCAAATCGGTCAGTGTAGGCACGGTTTTCCCCACTATCCTGTTTTAGATGATAAAATTTGTTTTCAAGTGCCCTTATTTCACTTCATGGGCAGAATTCTTTCTTCATAAGATCTTTAAATTCTTCCCATGTCAGTTCCATTGCTACATCGGCACCTCAGTCTCTCATAATACCATTCCACCAAGTGAGTGCTCTCTTTTGAAAGACACTCGAAGCGAAATCTACCTTGCGCTCATTGGGACACTGAACATGGCGGAATGTGCTTTCTATACTTTCAAACCATTGTAGGAGTGCGGTTGCTCCTTCAGACCCAGAAAATTTTAGCGGTTTGGCTGAATTGAAGGTCTTGAAACTACACTGGGTGTTGTTGTATATCTGATGAACCTGGGTTACTATGTTCGGAAGCACAGCAGCCATCTGCTGAGTGACAAGGGCTGCGATTTCTTCATTGGTTTGAGGTTGTGCATCTCGTCAAGGAGGCATTTTGAAAGTACAACTATAGAGAGAACCAAATAAGTTAGATTTATCCAATTGTTATGAGTTTGTAACATTATTGTATTGTGAAAACTTTGATCTAGTAGAATTTTGTTCATTGGTCTTGTTCTTGTACTTAGAATATATGGTGTTGTGGATTTTATTTTGAAACAAGAGTTGTTTGAAAAATATTTTTTTTTGTAATATTTTTGGATGAGAGAATACAAACCGAGTTAATGGTTTGTATTATAAATTCTTTACCGGATAAAAATTTATTGCTTTTAAGACAAAATGTTTTTAAATTAAAATTTTAAAATAAAGAAACTTTGTGTTTGAAATTTTGAAAATTCTCATCCAAATGGTAAAAAAAATTGAAATTTTGAAAGACAAGGGTAGTGTTTTGAAAATGAAATAGGATCTCGTAGTGTCGTGAAATGAAATGAGATTCATTTCAACTGTATCGAATCAAACATATCACCGAAGGTAATATGATGAAATAGTACTGGAAAAGGAAAGTTGTTTCGATTATCGTGAAGAGCAAACATATTACCGAGGGTAATATGAATGAGTAGTGTTACAAAGGTCGTTTAGAAATCGATCGGTAGGGTCAAGATGGATAGGTTTTTATAATGCTTCACGAAGACATGCTTTAGCCTATAAGTGGACACTCACCCTAAGAGTTCCCAGGTAAGAGTGACTGGTCCGAATATGCAGATTTGTACGAATACTCTAGCCTTAGACAGAAAACTCGGGGTATAGGCATCCACCCTTCCAGATTGCATGTGTTCACATTATTAAAAACCCAAGATTTCGATGAAAAACGTTTGAGGAAAACATTTAAGAAATCTTTTGATACAAATCGTTTGAGATAAAACATGTTGTCAAATATTTTGACAAAAACATTTAAGAAAACATTTTGAAAAATACCCTAAGGTTCAGGATAAATCATCTAAGGCTAGATGATTTGTAATTCATAGAGTAGTTATGGCACAAATAAGGATGAGGATTTAGGAAAGAGTTCCTAAGTCTACTCACGTTTGGGTCCTAGGAAGGTTATAGACTAGGTTTAAGGCATGCTAATAACCTAATTCCCTATAACCAGTGCTCTGATACCAATCTGTAACACCCCAATCGCGTAATATAACAACACGCGGCGGAAATATCGGGCGTTACAAATTGTTCACAACTACTGGTACTAAATTGTTTCAATATCATTAACATAGTTTTACAAACAAAGAATACATGTAATTGTTCTTTTGTTTTAGAAGTCTAAGGCCCGAATGCAGTCTTATGCATTGCATGCTTGAAACAGTCGAAAACCTGAAACATATGCGAAAAACAGTCAGCATAAAAATGCCGGCGAATACATAGGTTTTATTAGCCAAGTAAATGGCAAAACATTTGGTATTGCAATACTTTAACAGCTATGAGAGCTGTCAATCGAAAATAAATCTTGAAGCCAAAGAATGGCAAAAATTTAGTATTGCAATACATAATCTTAATTGTGAAAACTCGTGACAAAATAGGTTTGTACATGGCAATATGATTATTACTAAGTCATTTTATGCCTTACATCGTAAACTCGTTTAAACCATCGTAAAAACTCGTTAACATGTTATTAGAAATCCAATCGAGAATTAATAATAACTGTTTTGAAATAAATCAAAACTTATGTAAGTATTATATAAATCAAATCAATGAGTCATGATAATACTTCAGATATCTTTCTAAGAATCTAACATATGAAAATATGGGAGATTCTACGAAGATTTCGATAATCAAACATCGAAACAATCATACACAAAATCCTAAAGTGATCTAGATAACGCTACAAGAATAATAAAATTAGAACACTTATATATAGGAAGTACCAGCGGCGTATCCACCATGTTCTTATTTTATTACACCCGTTTCGTTATCTAAATCACAACTACCACATAAACACATAATCGTCAACTTGTTCCACCTCGTAAACACGCATTAAAGTACACAATGAATCCAAACAGGGGCTGGAATATTAGTACTCTAAACATCCCATATATGTCTAACTATGAAGATAGATAGATACTACAGGGATCGGGTTCTCGCCACATCGTCTCATCAAACTTGCATTAAAGTACACAATAAATCCAAACAAGGACTCCAATATCAGTACTCTAAACTGTAACAACCCTCGGTAAAACCAACGCCCTCATAATATTTCCGACAACCCAGTATATCTTAAAATATTCCCTTATACTTTATATTACACCCCATATGTGAAAACCGAGCCCAAATTATGTTATAACATTTAAAATAAATAAAAATCTGAAAATGTTAAGTTGAGGCGGGCCGCGTAGACCCACCCCAACAATTCACGCGGGCGGTATGAGGGTGTTGACCGGACTTCACTAATTTCTTTAGTTTAAACGGGCCGCGTAAGCTTAAGCTTACACTTACGCGGGCCGCTAGAGATCAAGAAACATGGCGCAGCCCGGTGATGACACGTGTCATCATTGTGTCAAGCCTAGTGGTGATCCGGACGAGCTATATGTTGACCGTATGTTGACGCGGGCCGCGTAAGGCTTCGCCTTACCTTACGCGGGCCGCCTGGGAACCAGATTTCAGCCCTATATAAGAAGGCCATCAGTTTTCGTTTTCCGTCGCTCACATTTTAATCTCAAATCACAATTTCTGTAGGAAAGTTATAATACTCGGGTATTATACCCCTAATTAGCGAGGTTCTGCTCCGTTGTAAGTATTATAACCCCAGTTTCGTAATAGTTACGCTGCCCGATTGATTTAGGGTTCCGTAACAACTGTTGTGGTTCTGCCCGACGTAGTTGTTGGAATGCCATCTCGAGGAGGGTATCATTAATATTTTCAAAGGGTTATGATACTAACCAATGTACATTTGTATAAATTATAGATTATATCCAGGAAACCCTTACGAGAAGCCTAAGACAGCAATGTGAGTTTATCCACTTTTTGATAAACTTTTTGTAATATTCTACAAAACCTTAAATGTTTTACAATGCGATTAAGCGGTGATTGAGTCTTTGTAGTTCTTCAATTACTGCCGGTATTATGGGGTTTTGTATACAAAATTTATTACTACGAGTAGTAGTAAGTTGGAATGACAGTTCATTACCATTGGACGACGAGTTAGCCAATGGGTAATTTGACCATAGCCATAGATCCGGTCAAGTGGCAAATACTGAATGAGTAATTGTGTAGAAATAAACAATGTGATCGCTCTCAATATTGTCTTAAATAATAAAATATTTCTTGATTAAACTGGGATTCACTCACCAGTATTTCCGACTGACAAATGTTTTTAAAACGCGTTACAGGTAACACAATGTGAACAGCCAATTAGTGAAAAGCCAGCTGGAGAGCACTGAAGGCTTGGGAAAAATGTGGCTATAAAAGTTACCTAATAAACGATGTTTTAAATTCAATAAAATGGGGTTTGTCCCTATAAATGTATTGTAATAAGAAACTTGGGTTTTGCCCATGTGATTACTAATATCAAATATGATGGTTTTACTCTGATAAACATTTCCTAACTACGGTCCTGATGTAAATTCTGCTGCAAGATTAAATAACTGATACCACCAAACTCTGAGCTCGCGTCCGCCCATTCCCGGGATAGATAAGGGATCGGGGGTTACGACAGAAGGTGGTATCAGAGCCTAGCCACTGGTCTGAGCCAAAGAAGTGTTCTGCTGACACTTAAATTGTAAATTTTGTGTTAGGAAATAAATTATGAAGATACGTGCATAACTGTAATTATTTGTTATGTGTTATTTGACTATTTGTTAGTTTACAGTATGAGTGATCAAGGACCCTCAGACATGAGTCGTCAGTTGTCTGATTCACCTAAGAGTGAAGGTACTTCTTCACAGCCTGCCCTTTCTGGGTATTCTGCTGATCAGGAAGAAGGAGTGTTTGCTTTTAAAGCTCAATCAGAAGAGTCATTCCCTCATAAGAAACGAAGATGGTTCAGTAAGGAAGCCTTTGCTCGTAGGAAGAGAATGCGAAAGTTGCAACTGCAAAGAGTTTTAGCAGCCGCTAAACGTAGAACAGATGTCCATACACAGGATATGCTTAATAGAAGCCTAGCTAATTTCCATATCCTAGCCACAACTGCTGCTGACCCAAGTCTGGAACAACTAGTAGCCCTACAACCACAAAACCCAGAGCAACCCATGGAGATAGAAAATCCCGAAAACCAAGTGGAGATGCATGACTTTAACCCAGAAGAAATCCCTAGGATACCTGCACCAAACCCCCTCGACCCAAATTATGACCCCTGGTGGGACGATAATAGGGACTTTGTGCAACGTTACCCTATCCAGGAATACCCACCCATACAGAACATAGAAGCCTACCCAGGTATGGACCCTTTAGATCCCTATTACCATGATGAATATATTAGGGAGATCCTAGAAGATCCTTACCGATTTCAGGCACTGTCACCCCCATATCAGGAACCCGCACCCCAGATTCCAAACCCAGTCCGAGAACCTGCACCCCCAATGAGTGCAGAAAACGTTCAAGAACTTAGGACTTTTGGGGAGGAAATTTTAGAAAGCAGTGAGAGAATGCGTCAGGTGGGAGGGCGTCTCGTATGGAAATACGATGAGCGCAATATGGATTTTTGGATAAATCCATATCCTTGAATGTGAGAATGGAGGAAATGGTAGTAGTAATAATAATATAATATAATAAAAAAAATAAAAAAAAATATGTGTGTATGGATGCATATTACTATTAGGGTAATTTTCTTTCTGTTGGTATTGTAATCTTTATTTCTGTACTAGTGTGTAATAGACGCATAGTATATGAAAATAGAGTACAAGTCGCAATGATCGACGTTTTTGGCTAGATTACGTGTCATGTGATTAACTATATTACCTATTATCTTGTGATATTAATATGGGGTAAATGTTTAAAATTCAGATGGCCGACGAAGGAAATCAAGGAAATCTGAATAACGATAACCAGAGTAACATTAACGTGGTTAATGAGAATCCAAGCATCAATAACAATAACAATCAAGTGGATAATAGTGCTATCCAACACATAGTAGCACAGGGAATTATAGATGCTATGTAATTTATTCTTCAAACTGTTAAGGATGCTGATAATAAAAGTAAACATAACAGTAAGCGACCAAGTGAACCAGAAAACAGCGTGAACAATGTACCTGTACTTCAAATGCCCATTCCCAAAAGAAGAAGAACCATGCATTATGGTTGTTCTTACAAAGAATTCTGGTCTTGTAAACCAATGGAATTCTCGGGCAACGAAGGGGCCATTGCAACTCTACGCTGGATAGAAAAGACTGAGGCAGTCTTAAGAATAAGTAAGTGTGCTGAAGAAGACAAGATATTGTTTGCTTCTAATTTGTTTAAGAATGCATCACTAGAATGGTGGAACACAATCCTCCAAACAAAAGGAAGTGATAGAACCTACAATATGGAATGGGAAGAATTTAAGGACAAGGTAGAAAGAAAATTCTGCCCACCTAATGAAAAGGAACAAATAGCAAACAAATTCCTCAACCTTAGGATGACTGGTGTGGATAGTAAGGGATATACTAAAATATTCTTCGAATATGCCAGAATAGTGCCAACCCTTGCTTCACCAGAACCAGTGTTAATCTCCCGTTATATTTGGGGATTAATTGGAGAGATAAGACACGTAGTCAAGGCAGCTAGACCTCAAACCATAGAAGAAGCTGTAGAATTATCAAATACCTTGACAGATGAATTAGTCCGTACCCGAGAAGAGGATCAAAGGAGGAACCTAACCCAGAAGTTGACACAAGAATTTCATTCTGGAAATTCTAACCGTGGGAAAAATATAGGTTCTACCTCTGCACCCTACTGTAGGTATTGCAAAAGAAAGCATTCAGGAAGATGCTCCATATACTGTAACTTTTGTAAAATATCGGGACACAAGGAAGAAAACTCCAGGAAGAAAGCTAACAGCCGGGTATGTTACAATTGCGGAGAACAAGGTCATATCAAGCTAAATTGTCCGAAATTAGCTCCAGCTCCAGACAACAAGAATACTAAAAATGCTAGAGCATTTGTTCTGACTGCAGATGAAGCCAAGATGATTCCAGATGTCATAGCTGGTACGTTTTTAGTTAATGATATCTTTGCTAAAGTATTATTTGACTCTGGTGCAAACCAAAGTTTTATTAATACATCGTTTTGCAAAAATTTAAATCAGTCATTAACTAAACTACCACTAGAATGCTTAGTAGAGACAACCAATGGAGAAACCGTTAGGATTTCTGAAATCTTGCAGGGAGCAAGAATAGAAATTTTAAATCAGAAATTTATTGCAAATCTTTATCCAATGAATCTGGCAGGATTCGATGTTGTTTTAGGAATGGATTGGTTAATAGCCAATAAAACCAGTATTTTATGTGATCAAAAGTCAATCCAAGTAAATACTCCAAAAGGTAAAACTATCACAATTAAAGGAGATAAACCTTCTAGGTCCACTAAATTTATCTCTGTGACGAAAACTGCAAGTTGTATAAGAAAAGGTTCTATAGTGTATTTGATTTCCATAATCACTAACACTAAAGGAAAGGATTTAAAAGATATTCCAGTAGTATCTCAGTTTTCAGATGTATTTCCAGAAGAATTGCCAGGGCAACCTCCAGATAGAAAAGTTAAATTCAGAATCCATTTAATACCAGGAACAACACCGATTGCCAAAGCACCTTACCGTTTGGCACCCGCAGAAATGCAAGAATTAAAGAAACAATTAGATAAATTATTGGAGAAAGGATTCATACAGCCAAGTTCGTCGCCATGGGGAGCGCCGATACTATTCGTTAAAAAGAAGGACGGATCAATGCGTGTGTGCATTGACTACCGTGAATTAAACAAGGTTACGATTAAAAATCGGTATCCATTACTGAGAATCGACGATCTGTTTGATCAACTGCAAGGAGCTCGATTTTTCTCAAAAATTGATTTAAGGTCATGATATCATCAATTAAAGGTACAGAAAGAGGACATTCCTAAGACCGCTTTTAGAACAAGGTAGGGTCATTATGAATTTACTGTCATGCCATTTGGTTTAACCAATGCCCCAGCTGCATTTATGGACATGATGAACCGAATATGTAAGCCATATTTGGATAAATTCATAATTGTCTTCATAGATGATATTCTAATTTATTCTAAGAATAAAGAAGATCATGCAAAGCATTTGCACGCACTTTTAAGTTTATTAAGAAAGGAAAAGCTTTATGCTAAATTCTCTAAGTGCGAATTTTGGTTAGAACAGGTACAATTCCTTGGACATTTAGTTAATCATGAAGGAATTCATGTGGATCCAACAAAGATCGAGGCGATTACTAAATGGAAAACCCCTGAGTCACCAACCGAGGTTAGAAGTTTCTTAGGTTTGGCCGGTTATTATAGAAGGTTTATTCAAGATTTTTCTAGAATATCCATTCCCTTAACTAAGCTAACCTGTAAATCTGTTAAGTTTGAATGGGGACCAAAACAAGAAGAAGCCTTTAGAATTCTTAAGAAAAGATTAACTAATACACCCATACTAGCATTACCAGAAGGAACTGAAGACTTCGTAGTCTATTGTGATGCTTCTAAGTTAGGTTATGGATGTGTATTGATGCAACGCCAAAAAGTTATAGCTTACGCATCTAGACAACTTAAGAATCATGAAGAGAATTATTCAACTCATGATCTAGAATTAGGAGCTATAATTTTTGCTCTTAAGATTTGGAGACATTATCTTTATGGTAGTAAGTTTACCATATTCACTGATCATAAGAGTTTAAGGTATATCTTCAAGAAAAAAGAGTTGAATATGAGACAAAGACGCTGGATGGAGATGCTTAGTGATTATGATTGTGATATCCAGTATCATGAAGGAAAAGCAAATATAGTGGCAGATGCTTTAAGCCGAAAGTATCATGAAAAGCCAAGAAGGGTACGTTCTCTTAAATTAAATTTGCAAGTAGATTTAAATGATCAAATAAGAGAAGCACAAGAATCAGTAATCAAGGATGATTCTGAAAAATTAAAAGGTATGCTAAAAGAATTGGAACAAGGAACATATGGAATTTGGAGGTTCCATAAAAAGAGAACGTGGATACCTAAACTAGGAAACCTACGTCATCGTATACTAGAAGAGGCCCATAAGTCTAAATATACGATGCATCCAGGAAGTGATAAAATGTGCCAGGATTTAAGGAAAAATTTCTGGTGGATAGGAATGAAAAAGAAATAGCTGCCTATGTTTCTAAATGTTTAACTTGTTCATAAGTTAAAGCTGAACACCAGAAACCCTCAGGTTTGTTACAGCAATTAGAAATGCCGGTGTGGAAATGGGAATTGATAACAATGGATTTTGTTACTAAATTACCCAAAACAAGGAAAGGAAATAATACAATCTGGGTGATTGTAGATAGGCTAATCAAGTCAGCTCATTTCCTACCAATAAAGGAAACAATTAGTATGGAAAAATTAGCTAAATTATATGTAAATGAAATTGTTTCTTTACATGGCATTCCTTTATCAATTGTTTCTGATAGGGATAGTCGATTTACCTCTCATTTTTGGTCAAGTTTCCCAAAAGGCAATGGAAACCAAGTTAAAGTTAAGCACGGCTTATCATCCACAAACGAACGGACAAAGCGAAAGGACGATTCAGACAATGGAGGACATGCTTAGAGCTTGTGTAGTCGATTTTGGAGGTAATCGGGACGATCACCTACCTTTAATAGAATTTTCTTATAATAATAGTTATCACACAAGTATCAAAAGTGAAAGTGCACTAATTTTAACGTTATTTTACTAATTTCGTGAAAATAACGTTAAAAGAGGGGGATGGTTAATCATGCATCATGTGGTGGCGTTGATAGCCAAAAGACAAGGGGGTACATGCACTAATCAGCGTTTGTCTCAATTGCTGAGTGTTATGTGCCTTATGTCCAAGGCTTGATGCAAAACCACAATCGAGCCGGGGGTCTCATTGGAAGCAGCCTCTCTATTCCTACGGGGTAGAGGTAAGGCTGTCTACATCTCACCCTCCTCAGACCCTACCTTAGCTTTGCTATTGGTGGGATATACTGAGTATGATGATGATGATGATGATGACACAAGTATCAATGCTGCACCATTCGAAGCACTTTATGGACGAAAGTGCCGAACCCCAGTCTGTTGGGCAGAAATTGGGGAAAAGCAACTATCTGGACCTGAGATAGTGCAGGAAACAACTGACAAGATTATTCAAGTCAAGGAACGACTGAAAACAGCACGTGATCGACAAAAGAGCTATGCCAATAACCGACGCAAACCATTGGAATTTCGAGTGGGAGATAAAGTATTGTTGAAAGTCTCTCCTTGGAAAGGAGTGGTAAGATTCATCAAACGGGGAAAACTAAGTCCCAGGTATGTTGGACCTTTTGAGATTATAAGAAGAATAGGACCTGTAGCTTATCAGCTACAACTGCCAGAGGAAATGGCAGGAATACATGATGTATTTCATGTATCTAATCTCAAAAAGTGTTTAGCTGACGAATCACTGATAGTACCTCTTAAGGATATAGAGGTAAATGAACAACTCAAGTTTGTAGAAAGGCCTCTACAGATTGAAGACAGGAAAGTCAAGAATCTCAAGCACAAGAGACTAGTTCTAGTCAAAGTGAAGTGGGACTCCAAAAGAGGACCAGAGTGTACATGGGAGCTTGAATCAGAAATGAAAAGAAAGTATCCGCACTTATTTCAGTAGATCTCGAGGACGAGCTCTAAAACAAGGTAGGGAGAATGTAACAACCCTCGGTAAAACCAACGCCCTCATAATATTTCCGACAACCCAGTATATCTTAAAATATTCCCTTATACTTTATATTACACCCCATATGTGAAAACCGAGCCCAAATTATGTTATAACATTTAAAATAAATAAAAATCTGAAAATGTTAAGTTGAGGCGGGCCGCGTAGACCCACCCCAACAATTCACGCGGGCGGTATGAGGGTGTTGACCGGACTTCACTAATTTCTTTAGTTTAAACGGGCCGCGTAAGCTTAAGCTTACACTTACGCGGGCCGCTAGAGATCAAGAAACATGGCGCAGCCCGGTGATGACACGTGTCATCATCGTGTCAAGCCTAGTGGTGATCTGGACGAGCTATATGTTGACCGTGTGTTGACGCGGGCCGCGTAAGGCTTCGCCTTACCTTACGCGGGCCGCCTGGGAACCAGATTTCAGCCCTATATAAGAAGGCCATCAATTTTCGTTTTCCGTCGCTCACATTTCAATCTCAAATCACAATTTCTGTAGGAAAGTTATAATACTCGGGTATTATACCCCTAATTAGCGAGGTTCTGCTCCGTTGTAAGTATTATAACCCCAGTTTCGTAATAGTTACGCTGCCCGATTGATTTAGGGTTTCGTAACAACTGTTGTGGTTCTGCCCGACGTAGTTGTTGGAATGCCGTCTCGGGGAGGGTATCATTAATATTTTCAAAGGGTTATGATACTAACCAATGTACATTTGTATAAATTATAGATTATATCCAGGAAACCCTTACGAGAAGCCTAAGACAGCAATGTGAGTTTATCCTCTTTTTGATAACCTTTTTGTAATATTTTACAAAACCTTAAATGTTTTACAATGCGATTAAAAGGTGATTGAGTCTTTGTAGTTCTTCAATTACTGCCGGTATTATGGGGTTTTGTATACAAAATTTATTACTACGAGTAGTAGTAAGTCGGAATGACAGTTCATTACCATTGGACGACGAGTTAGCCAATGGGTAATTTGACCATAGCCATAGATCCGGTCAAGTGGCAAATACTGAATGAGTAATTGTGTAGAAATAAACAATGTGATCGCTCTCAATACTGTCTTAAATAATAAAATATTTCTTGATTAAACTGGGATTCACTCACCAGTATTTCCAACTGACAAATGTTTTTAAAACGCGTTACAGGTAACACAATGTGAACAGCCAATTAGTGAAAAGCCAGCTGGAGAGCACTGAAGGCTTGGGAAAAATGTGGCTATAAAAGTTACCTAATAAACGATGTTTTAAATTCAATAAAATGGGGTTTCTCCCTATAAATGTATTGTAATAAGAAACTTGGGTTTTGCCCATGTGATTACTAATATCAAATATGGTGGTTTTACTCTGATAAACATTTCCTAACTACGGTCCTGATGTAAATTCCACTCCAAGATTAAATAACTGATACCACCAAACTCTGAGCTCGCGTCCGCCCGTTCCCGGGACAGATAAGGGATCAGGGGTTGCGACATAAACATCCCATATACGTCTAACTATGAAGATAGATGGATACTACAGGGATCAGGTTCTCGTAACATCGTATCATTGTACCACAACATCCTAAATCCTAATAGTGATTCGGGATAATGCCACGAAGGGTAATACAATAAGCACACTTATATATAGGAAGTACCAGCGGCGTATCCACCATGTGCTTATTGTATTATCTAGTTTCGTTATCTAAATCACCAACAATCTACACAAAACCAACCATCGAGTCGTAAAGTACTTCTTAAAAACCTTACTATGAAGATAGGAAGATTCTAAGTCTGTACTTCAATTATCCTATAAGAATCTAACTATGAAGATAGGTAGATACTACAAGGATCAACATCGCATTTGCATAATCGGAATAATACACGTAAAAGCACTTAGTGAACACATATATGCCATACATTTTTGTCACACCCCAAATTTCCACGTGTCACCGGTGGGCCCGGTGGGGGAGTATCGTGACGTGGTTGGCAACATAATAGTCAAACAACACAATATATATGAATGCACAGCGGAAGCAAAGGATATTTATTATTACATTCCGAATATGAAGTAATATTCAGTATTACAACGGAAGTAAAGGATCCACAGGCGGATCTTAAAACATATCATTTGTTCAACAGACTTTAGACGCCTAGAACTTGCAAGATTCCTTATTAGCGCCCTGAGCTCCCAGCCAATTCCGTTCAGTACCTGTCACTTAACCCTTTTGGAAAATACGTCAGTTTTCACTGGTAAATACACTCAACCGACTCATTTGAAAAGAGTTTAAGAAAATTTATTTAGATGCACCAGGCACGAAACCTTTTGACACTTGATTAAAATGCTCAGAGGCAAGATTAATCTTTTATAACTTGGGAAAATTATTTGTATATAATCTTGTATACAGTTTTACTTATTCGTTGAACGTCCAGGGCCCGATGTAGAAACCGAGTCAGATTAACAGACACGCCACAAGTATAGGCCCACAAGAGAGTGGGATACCGATCACTAGGATAGCCGGGACATGATCAATACAATGATATGAGGTCACTAGGATAGCCGGGACATGATCAATACAATGATGTCACTAGGTTATCCGGGACATGGTCAATTTATAATTCAATGATATCACTAGGATAGCCGGGACATGATCAATACAATGATGTCACTAGGTTATCCGGGACATGGTAAATTTATAATACAATGATATCACTAGGATAGCCGGGACATGATCAATACAATGATGTCACTAGGTTATCCGGGACATGGTAAATTTATAATACAATGAAGTCACTAGGATATCCGGGACATGGTCAATACAACGATGTCACTAGGATATCCGGGATATGATCATTAACCCCTAAAGGTCTTAATTTCACACAATACAGATTAAACCGGGTTACTTCAATGATTTAACCATAATAAGATTAAAGATTCAGTACCCGACCAAACGGTATTATTATACCGTATCCCAAGCCCGTATAGGGAAAACAAGTTAAGAGTATTTACGGTATCATTATACCGTATTTCAAGCCCATATAGGGAAAATAAGTTAAGGGTATTTACGGTATCATTATACCGTATTTCAAGCCCGTGTTGGGAAAATAGATTAAGAGTATTTACGGTATCGTTATACCGTATTTTAAGCCCATATAGGGAAAATAAGTTAAGGGTATTTACCTGAGCTAGCTCCTGTCTTAAATAGCAAGAATCTAACAACTCAGCCGTAGTCACTTAAGTAAGCGTAGGTACAATTTACCGGGAATGCTCTAGTCTGGAATGATGGTATAAATAATTAATTAGAATGCTAACGGGTCTTTAATTAAGCCCAAGCTTAGACCGGTTAGTCTTTAGGAAAATACGGTTCTTACGCACGATTAAGCGAAGACCGGAATAGAATGTGATTTAGACCCGACAAGTTTGGAGACTTGTATAATATGGGTAATACTAAACATATTCTGGATTTTGAGATAAAACCGATAAGGTTTGACCCGTTTCGGCTAATTTATGTAAACTTGTTACATAAACCTAACCGAACGCGTAATAAGCGTAACGGGTATCCATAAGAGTCATTTACAGGTTTCCTTAGTTAATATGCCTTAAATATGTTGTGGTATCAGTAGGATACCTTCCATTATGCCCAAAACGAGTTTAATCTCAATTTAAGCCCCGTAGGGGTATTTTGGTCATTTACCTAAGGCATATATACTACCTGTCATACAACTACTCGAACGATGTGACCATAAGGTCACTTAATGTGTTTGGTCGGATCCTAATGATCGACCAAACGGGTCTGGTCCGAAAGTATAAGCGATTGTTTAGATCGCTTACCTTTACGACCCTATATAAGCACTAAACTAAAAGTGACGAGCTAAGCATGTTGAAACATGCTTAACTAAGTTAGAAAGCAAGTTTGGTATCAAAACAAACGGTTTTGATACCCATAAGTAGTTTGGTTACAAAATACGCAAGAATACGTATTCTGGCCGAAACTACGGCTCGTCACTGAGCCTAGATAACGTGGTAATCAGTAGGTATAGTCACTAGGGACTATAACCATCGTGATCACGCTCACGTTATGAAGTTCAAACGAACTTCGCACCGACCATAAACTGGTCAATGCAGAAAGTCAAACAAAGTTTGACTTTCGGACTCGTAAAGCAATAAAAGAACGAAAGAATACTTACGAAGGGTCCCCGCAAGATTGATTTCCAATTATTTCTCAGGTATGAAGTGTTTGAACACTCCAACTTAGAGAAAATATCAGATTTCAAGTGGTTTTGAGGTTGGAGGGTTGGGTATTTATAGTAAACGGTCCACCGTTAGGATTGTTTCTTGGAGAAGAGGGCACGATCAAGGCCGTACACTTGTCGGGAAGTTGTGGTGCCTAAATTGCCACTAACCATAAGGTATCAACACTTGGCAAGGGATTAGGAAGTGGTTAACAGCTGAAAACAGGCTGTTACATACTCTGCATCTGGTCTGGAGACCCCTAGCGCACCGCTACGCTAAAAGTGTAGCGCACCGCTAGGCTTAAGTTTGGCAGATTTTCACTTTTGGTCCCTGTCATGCATTCAGCCCATTTTCGACACGTTTAAGGCCCGTTAACCCCATTTCAAAGCTCTAAAATGAAGTTAAAGTATAGGGAACTTAAAATGTGTTCAAAAATATCTCGGATGTCGGTTCGTTTGGCCGTACGAACGCGATGTTCGCTTAATTACGACGGAATGCGCATAAGCGCGAAAAACGAACCAAATGACGCGACGAATGGATTTTTCTTAAGGCGAACACTAAAATATAATGTAGTCATGCTTACATAAATTTTTGGATGTCCAGATGTATTCAGAACGTAGGTTATGCGCGAAAATGCAAACTTGTGCACTTTTTGACGCTTTTAGTCCCTGATCCTTCTACACTTGATCTTAACATGCTTTCTTGCACTTTGAGCCCTATAACTTGACTTTTATGGGCCTTAAGACATAACCAAACTTTGTTAAGTCCTTGGGTAACTTTATGGTTACCTGAAAAGTCATAAATTTCAACGTTGACGCTTTTAACCCCTCGTACACGAATATGATCATAACTTTCTCATACGATAACGAAACCTTATGAAATTTATATCGCGCATTCTAGTGAGCATAATAAATCTTTACAAAGCTTTGGGTTCGCTAAAAGGTCACTCAGAGGTATAATTTAAACATGTTGACACATTTAGCCCCTGTAGTTTGTGATTTCTCACTTTTAGCTTCGTATGATCCATGATTTATTCGTTTGAAGGTACGAGCATCATGTAGGGTTAATATACCATATATTTATTCACTGTTGACATTTAGAACTCGTATATTAACATACTCTCCATGTTTGTCAACTTTAGTCCTTTCAGAACATTCTTTCACACGTTCAAACATTATGACACGTGTCAACACATTATAGGACGTGAATTTTCGAGGTGTTACATCCTCACCCCCTTAAAAGGAATCTCGACCCGAGATTTACTGAAATAAGTAAGGGTACTTTTCTTTCATCGTGGATTCAACTTCCCACGTGAATTCGGGACCTCTTCGGGCATCCCACTTGACCTTTATAATAGGCACATGTATCTTTTTGGAGCTTCTAATCCTTTCGATCCTTAATCGACACAGGTGGCTCACACTATCTTAGTTCTGCATATCATTATGCGATAGCGCTTTTCGACTTATTGGTGACACATCGCTAAATCATTAGTGCGGGTCACATTGCGCGCTCCACCAAGCCCCTTAATTAGGTCTTGGCTCGTAGGCTATTTGATCTTGATACATTCGATTTCCTTCGAATGGTTATATATGTTCAGAGTTTAACTAGCCTGAAAATTTAACAATTTGGCACACTCTTCCTGGTTGATATCCCTTGTTGCACCCTATTCCTTAACAAGAATTTAGGAGTTTTGCTATTTTCATAACTCCTTGGTTTTCCTGCCGTATACCGGCAACCTACAATCGATTATGGATTTGTATGAACTTATTTGTTGTCCCCCAGGCAACTTTCAGATCTTGATAATTGGACTTATCAATCTATTGTCCTATCAATAGGCGTGTAATATTCCACCCATACAGGGTCTTCAAGGGGCGGCCTTGATGCTTATATTTCAACTTATTATAGAAAAGATTATCTTACGGTGGAATGGTTATTCCAACAATTGCTTAAAACTATTTTTAAGAAGTAGCTAATCCTTATAGCTAGTTGAATAACTCAGCTATCCTGGGTAGTTGATGGCGATTCTTAATTGTTGCCTAATTAGAGTTGCGGTTACCAATGCATAAGCAAAATGAACCGTCTTTCTTATTTAATAAATTCCAACCCTCAGAATACTGAGTCAGGCTATATGAGCCTATATCTTAAAACTTACTTAATCAGGGTTTCGATTTTTCTATGATTAACATGGAGTTTTCACAATACTCCAGCCCACAGCGGGATGTTAATCTTAACTCTACTTGCCTCACAGGAGGTAAACAGGGTAATATTAGGAGAAGACAATTATGACACACAGAGATGTCGGGGGTGTCTGTATTCTCAGGTTTCGATTCATCTACTGATGTCGGTGTCAGACAATTGACATATTCCCCTTACAATGTAAGGCTGTCCTAAGTAGAGATACTTATAAGGACATTCTAATATTGGATATCTTCCTTGAATACTACTAGTCGACTTTAGTACAATATGATCATTGGGATATCTTAGGGTTCCATGTATTAAACCTCCATGCTGATCAGACATGGAAATAATCTATGGGACACACTAGGATACGCCAATCCTCATATGACACTTTTATCAAACATAGTTTGGCATTCGCAGGCGATAGAAAACAATGAGAAAATAATTAAAATAACATATGTTGTCGTACTCTATGCAAAGAAAGAGTGCTCTTAGATTTTCGGAAAGATTCCTTTATAAGGATGACTGTTGTGATTTTCTCGAATCACATTTGTCAAGAGTGCTAACACGTTCCTAAGTGTTAACAAGGATCTGAATCTCTTTTTGAACAGATTTTACCATCTTAGCTAGGTCTTCAACGACATTCAAGCTAGGTCAAACCATTTAAGATTCTCTTTTAATAATTATTCTGGCAGGAAAGGAATGATATTTATTTTTATTCAGGATTTTTATCATAATCCTAATTTATAATTTAATAATAGCACAAATGGCCTAGTCGCGTAGACAAGTTTAATTTATACGCCATGATTTCAGAGAATCAAAGCATGAAGGTATACTAGCACAATAGGCCTAGTCACAAGGACGTTTATAATTTATAAGCTATGATTTCAGAGAATCAAAGCATGAAGGTTTGAACCTAGTTCATTACCTTTATATGACAGGGAGTCGTTGCTACTACTGTCTTTTGGTTCATATGGAAATGAACAGGGCCTGTAGGTGCTATATTACCACGTATGGTCAAAATGTGATCATCTCAAGTGATGATCTAAACCCATGATTCAGAGATCATTACATTGGGTTAGGAATCTTTTGAAGAATCCATCAATAAGAATGACGTGTGATTTTAATGAATCACGTCTGTCAGGAGTGTTAACATATTTACAGATGTTAACAGGGATTCGAATCTTTTAAACAGGTCTTACCATCATGGCCCGGCCTTAAAATGACCCAAAGGCTAGGTTTCACTCTTAAGATTCTTATTAATATTAACGCAGAACAATCCTAAATTGAGGTGTTAAATATGGATCTGAATCTAATTATGGAACTACCATCTTTGCCCTGCCTCAAAATAATGCGTGACTAGGTCTTGTCCTTTTTTAGATTTTGCCATTTTATATAAAGGTAGATCTTATAAAAGGAATGTCTGAAAGAAAATTTAAAGTTAATTATTCCACTATAAAATTAAACAATACAGATGTGCCCTAGACGGGACTTGAAAGGAATAATGTTGTCCTCGACGGAACTGAAAGGTAATTATGTCCTTATAAGGACTATTAAGGAAACGATTTTTCGCAAAGGGAGTTTCTTCTTCATTTTATTTCTGAATGCCTTCTCCTTGTTTGCATGTTTCGTCCTAGCCGTTGTACGAAGGTCAGCAATTTAAGGCTCCTGGTGTGGAGAATTATTATTATGGCTTCTTCGCTCGGCGACGTATCCAATATATAAAAATTTTGGAAGCAGAATTTCCAGATAAGGATTGAGAATATTCCTATGTTAAGTCTAGACTCAGAAGATTTAGAAATGTGCAATTGTGTCATTGAGATTAAACACAAAAAGCTAGTGTTTAATTCACTCAATGTTGGCTCTGATACCAACCTGTCACACCCCGATTTTCCACGTGTCACCGGTGGGCCCGGTGGGGAGTATCGTGACGTGGTTGGCAACATAATAGTCAAACAACACAATATATATGAATGCACAGCGGAAGCAAAGGATATTTATTATTACATTCCGAATATGAAGTAATATTCAGTATTACAACGGAAGTAAAGGATCCACAGGCGGATCTTAAAACATATCATTTGTTCAACAGACTTTAGACGCCTAGAACTTGCAAGATTCCTTATTAGCGCCCTGAGCTCCCAGCCAATTCCGTTCAGTACCTGTCACTTAACCCTTTTGGAAAATACGTCAGTTTTCACTGGTAAATACACTCAACCGACTCATTTGAAAAGAGTTTAAGAAAATTTATTTAGATGCACCAGGCACGAAACCTTTTGACACTTGATTAAAATGCTCAGAGGCAAGATTAATCTTTTATAACTTGGGAAAATTATTTGTATATAATCTTGTATACAGTTTTACTTATTCGTTGAACGTCCAGGGCCCGATGTAGAAACCGAGTCAGATTAACAGACACGCCACAAGTATAGGCCCACAAGAGAGTGGGATACCGATCACTAGGATAGCCGGGACATGATCAATACAATGATATGAGGTCACTAGGATAGCCGGGACATGATCAATACAATGATGTCACTAGGTTATCCGGGACATGGTCAATTTATAATTCAATGATATCACTAGGATAGCCGGGACATGATCAATACAATGATGTCACTAGGTTATCCGGGACATGGTAAATTTATAATACAATGATATCACTAGGATAGCCAGGACATGATCAATACAATGATGTCACTAGGTTATCCGGGACATGGTAAATTTATAATACAATGAAGTCACTAGGATATCCGGGACATGGTCAATACAACGATGTCACTAGGATATCCGGGATATGATCATTAACCCCTAAAGGTCTTAATTTCACACAATACAGATTAAACCGGGTTACTTCAATGATTTAACCATAATAAGATTAAAGATTCAGTACCCGACCAAACGGTATTATTATACCGTATCCCAAGCCCGTATAGGGAAAACAAGTTAAGAGTATTTACGGTATCATTATACCGTATTTCAAGCCCATATAGGGAAAATAAGTTAAGGGTATTTACGGTATCATTATACCGTATTTCAAGCCCGTGTTGGGAAAATAGATTAAGAGTATTTACGGTATCGTTATACCGTATTTTAAGCCCATATAGGGAAAATAAGTTAAGGGTATTTACCTGAGCTAGCTCCTGTCTTAAATAGCAAGAATCTAACAACTCAGCCGTAGTCACTTAAGTAAGCGTAGGTACAATTTACCGGGAATGCTCTAGTCTGGAATGATGGTATAAATAATTAATTAGAATGCTAACGGGTCTTTAATTAAGCCCAAGCTTAGACCGGTTAGTCTTTAGGAAAATACGGTTCTTACGCACGATTAAGCGAAGACCGGAATAGAATGTGATTTAGACCCGACAAGTTTGGAGACTTGTATAATATGGGTAATACTAAACATATTCTGGATTTTGAGATAAAACCGATAAGGTTTGACCCGTTTCGGCTAATTTATGTAAACTTGTTACATAAACCTAACCGAACGCGTAATAAGCGTAACGGGTATCCATAAGAGTCATTTACAGGTTTCCTTAGTTAATATGCCTTAAATATGTTGTGGTATCAGTAGGATACCTTCCATTATGCCCAAAACGAGTTTAATCTCAATTTAAGCCCCGTAGGGGTATTTTGGTCATTTACCTAAGGCATATATACTACCTGTCATACAACTACTCGAACGATGTGACCATAAGGTCACTTAATGTGTTTGGTCGGATCCTAATGATCGACCAAACGGGTCTGGTCCGAAAGTATAAGCGATTGTTTAGATCGCTTACCTTTACGACCCTATATAAGCACTAAACTAAAAGTGACGAGCTAAGCATGTTGAAACATGCTTAACTAAGTTAGAAAGCAAGTTTGGTATCAAAACAAACGGTTTTGATACCCATAAGTAGTTTGGTTACAAAATACGCAAGAATACGTATTCTGGCCGAAACTACGGCTCGTCACTGAGCCTAGATAACGTGGTAATCAGTAGGTATAGTCACTAGGGACTATAACCATCGTGATCACGCTCACGTTATGAAGTTCAAACGAACTTCGCACCGACCATAAACTGGTCAATGCAGAAAGTCAAACAAAGTTTGACTTTCGGACTCGTAAAGCAATAAAAGAACGAAAGAATACTTACGAAGGGTCCCCGCAAGATTGATTTCCAATTATTTCTCAGGTATGAAGTGTTTGAACACTCCAACTTAGAGAAAATATCAGATTTCAAGTGGTTTTGAGGTTGGAGGGTTGGGTATTTATAGTAAACGGTCCACCGTTAGGATTGTTTCTTGGAGAAGAGGGCACGATCAAGGCCGTACACTTGTCGGGAAGTTGTGGTGCCTAAATTGCCACTAACCATAAGGTATCAACACTTGGCAAGGGATTAGGAAGTGGTTAACAGCTGAAAACAGGCTGTTACATACTCTGCATCTGGTCTGGAGACCCCTAGCGCACCGCTACGCTAAAAGTGTAGCGCACCGCTAGGCTTAAGTTTGGCAGATTTTCACTTTTGGTCCCTGTCATGCATTCAGCCCATTTTCGACACGTTTAAGGCCCGTTAACCCCATTTCAAAGCTCTAAAATGAAGTTAAAGTATAGGGAACTTAAAATGTGTTCAAAAATATCTCGGATGTCGGTTCGTTTGGCCGTACGAACGCGATGTTCGCTTAATTACGACGGAATGCGCATAAGCGCGAAAAACGAACCAAATGACGCGACGAATGGATTTTTCTTAAGGCGAACACTAAAATATAATGTAGTCATGCTTACATAAATTTTTGGATGTCCAGATGTATTCAGAACGTAGGTTATGCGCGAAAATGCAAACTTGTGCACTTTTTGACGCTTTTAGTCCCTGATCCTTCTACACTTGATCTTAACATGCTTTCTTGCACTTTGAGCCCTATAACTTGACTTTTATGGGCCTTAAGACATAACCAAACTTTGTTAAGTCCTTGGGTAACTTTATGGTTACCTGAAAAGTCATAAATTTCAACGTTGACGCTTTTAACCCCTCGTACACGAATATGATCATAACTTTCTCATACGATAACGAAACCTTATGAAATTTATATCGCGCATTCTAGTGAGCATAATAAATCTTTACAAAGCTTTGGGTTCGCTAAAAGGTCACTCAGAGGTATAATTTAAACATGTTGACACATTTAGCCCCTGTAGTTTGTGATTTCTCACTTTTAGCTTCGTATGATCCATGATTTATTCGTTTGAAGGTACGAGCATCATGTAGGGTTAATATACCATATATTTATTCACTGTTGACATTTAGAACTCGTATATTAACATACTCTCCATGTTTGTCAACTTTAGTCCTTTCAGAACATTCTTTCACACGTTCAAACATTATGACACGTGTCAACACATTATAGGACGTGAATTTTCGAGGTGTTACATCCTCACCCCCTTAAAAGGAATCTCGACCCGAGATTTACTGAAATAAGTAAGGGTACTTTTCTTTCATCGTGGATTCAACTTCCCACGTGAATTCGGGACCTCTTCGGGCATCCCACTTGACCTTTATAATAGGCACATGTATCTTTTTGGAGCTTCTAATCCTTTCGATCCTTAATCGACACAGGTGGCTCACACTATCTTAGTTCTGCATATCATTATGCGATAGCGCTTTTCGACTTATTGGTGACACATCGCTAAATCATTAGTGCGGGTCACATTGCGCGCTCCACCAAGCCCCTTAATTAGGTCTTGGCTCGTAGGCTATTTGATCTTGATACATTCGATTTCCTTCGAATGGTTATATATGTTCAGAGTTTAACTAGCCTGAAAATTTAACAATTTGGCACACTCTTCCTGGTTGATATCCCTTGTTGCACCCTATTCCTTAACAAGAATTTAGGAGTTTTGCTATTTTCATAACTCCTTGGTTTTCCTGCCGTATACCGGCAACCTACAATCGATTATGGATTTGTATGAACTTATTTGTTGTCCCCCAGGCAACTTTCAGATCTTGATAATTGGACTTATCAATCTATTGTCCTATCAATAGGCGTGTAATATTCCACCCATACAGGGTCTTCAAGGGGCGGCCTTGATGCTTATATTTCAACTTATTATAGAAAAGATTATCTTACGGTGGAATGGTTATTCCAACAATTGCTTAAAACTATTTTTAAGAAGTAGCTAATCCTTATAGCTAGTTGAATAACTCAGCTATCCTGGGTAGTTGATGGCGATTCTTAATTGTTGCCTAATTAGAGTTGCGGTTACCAATGCATAAGCAAAATGAACCGTCTTTCTTATTTAATAAATTCCAACCCTCAGAATACTGAGTCAGGCTATATGAGCCTATATCTTAAAACTTACTTAATCAGGGTTTCGATTTTTCTATGATTAACATGGAGTTTTCACAATACTCCAGCCCACAGCGGGATGTTAATCTTAACTCTACTTGCCTCACAGGAGGTAAACAGGGTAATATTAGGAGAAGACAATTATGACACACAGAGATGTCGGGGGTGTCTGTATTCTCAGGTTTCGATTCATCTACTGATGTCGGTGTCAGACAATTGACATATTCCCCTTACAATGTAAGGCTGTCCTAAGTAGAGATACTTATAAGGACATTCTAATATTGGATATCTTCCTTGAATACTACTAGTCGACTTTAGTACAATATGATCATTGGGATATCTTAGGGTTCCATGTATTAAACCTCCATGCTGATCAGACATGGAAATAATCTATGGGACACACTAGGATACGCCAATCCTCATATGACACTTTTATCAAACATAGTTTGGCATTCGCAGGCGATAGAAAACAATGAGAAAATAATTAAAATAACATATGTTGTCGTACTCTATGCAAAGAAAGAGTGCTCTTAGATTTTCGGAAAGATTCCTTTATAAGGATGACTGTTGTGATTTTCTCGAATCACATTTGTCAAGAGTGCTAACACGTTCCTAAGTGTTAACAAGGATCTGAATCTCTTTTTGAACAGATTTTACCATCTTAGCTAGGTCTTCAACGACATTCAAGCTAGGTCAAACCATTTAAGATTCTCTTTTAATAATTATTCTGGCAGGAAAGGAATGATATTTATTTTTATTCAGGATTTTTATCATAATCCTAATTTATAATTTAATAATAGCACAAATGGCCTAGTCGCGTAGACAAGTTTAATTTATACGCCATGATTTCAGAGAATCAAAGCATGAAGGTATACTAGCACAATAGGCCTAGTCACAAGGACGTTTATAATTTATAAGCTATGATTTCAGAGAATCAAAGCATGAAGGTTTGAACCTAGTTCATTACCTTTATATGACAGGGAGTCGTTGCTACTACTGTCTTTTGGTTCATATGGAAATGAACAGGGCCTGTAGGTGCTATATTACCACGTATGGTCAAAATGTGATCATCTCAAGTGATGATCTAAACCCATGATTCAGAGATCATTACATTGGGTTAGGAATCTTTTGAAGAATCCATCAATAAGAATGACGTGTGATTTTAATGAATCACGTCTGTCAGGAGTGTTAACATATTTACAGATGTTAACAGGGATTCGAATCTTTTAAACAGGTCTTACCATCATGGCCCGGCCTTAAAATGACCCAAAGGCTAGGTTTCACTCTTAAGATTCTTATTAATATTAACGCAGAACAATCCTAAATTGAGGTGTTAAATATGGATCTGAATCTAATTATGGAACTACCATCTTTGCCCTGCCTCAAAATAATGCGTGACTAGGTCTTGTCCTTTTTTAGATTTTGCCATTTTATATAAAGGTAGATCTTATAAAAGGAATGTCTGAAAGAAAATTTAAAGTTAATTATTCCACTATAAAATTAAACAATACAGATGTGCCCTAGACGGGACTTGAAAGGAATAATGTTGTCCTCGACGGAACTGAAAGGTAATTATGTCCTTATAAGGACTATTAAGGAAACGATTTTTCGCAAAGGGAGTTTCTTCTTCATTTTATTTCTGAATGCCTTCTCCTTGTTTGCATGTTTCGTCCTAGCCGTTGTACGAAGGTCAGCAATTTAAGGCTCCTGGTGTGGAGAATTATTATTATGGCTTCTTCGCTCGGCGACGTATCCAATATATAAAAATTTTGGAAGCAGAATTTCCAGATAAGGATTGAGAATATTCCTATGTTAAGTCTAGACTCAGAAGATTTAGAAATGTGCAATTGTGTCATTGAGATTAAACACAAAAAGCTAGTGTTTAATTCACTCAATGTTGAAAACATTGCAGCAGAAATTTCATCAAGACCGTGAGTTAGGAAAAATATCAGAGTTTAGAAAGCACCGGATTTTATTTATTAAACAGATGGGGATAAACCCATGTTTTACAAAGGTAGCTTTTAATATGGGATAAACCCGATTACATAAAACAACTTTTCTTAATTTGATTTAATTAATAAAATAAGCCACTTCTGTAAGCCTTGTTGGTGCCGCATCCAACTCTAATTCCGATCTACTGTAATTACATGAAACGCGTTTTAAAAAGATTTGGTCAGCAGAAAATACTGGTGAGTTCATTCAGGTTTTATAAAATTACCTTTAGTTATGAATTACAGCATAAGAGCGATTACAATGGCTTCTATCTTATTTAAGATAACCACGACTTAATCCCTGTAATTATAACTTTGTTATAGATTACACAATAAGAGCGATTACAATGGCTTTTATCTTATTTTTATCTGGTGCCGTGTCACCTGGTGATGATGGTCATACCACTATTGGGTATTTCCCCAAGTAGTGACGTTTATCACTGTTAGGATTTATTAGCCTAACCGTGAGAAATTAGTAATGTGCACAATACCCCACTAGCCAGTGATTCAAGATAACCATGACTTAATCCCTGTAATTATAACATTTGAAAATGGAGTATTGTAAAACACTTTTGATAAAAGAGAATGACTCACATTGCAGATTTATACAGGCAGAGTTTAGCCTACTGATTAGCCTTGTATCCTAATTTAAAATAACAATGCACACGAAAACTAGGTTAGTAACTTTAATCCAACTTTTACGACAACTCACGAGATTAAAACCTTCACAACAAATGACAAAGTGCAATACTTAAAAATCCATCGAATTCACGATGAATGACAAAGTATAACCCAAGTTTGAGCAGCACTTAAACATTCATCGGATAGTTTCAATCTATCGGACATTGAATCGTAGCAGCGATCGAGTTAATACCCGGTATCGTAGCAGCGCCTCGTTATATTAATTTTCAATTTAGAGCAGTGAGATTTCGTTTTTGTGAAATGGTTTCGACACCAGCTGAAAGCTCGTAGCCTGTCCTATTTATAGCTGAAATTTGGGTCTCACGCGGCCCGCGAGGCCATAAAGGTGGTGGTAAGGGTTGCTGAGTCATCGGTGGTTGTGACACGTGGACAACACGTGTCCCTTAGGCTTATCCGGAGATCTGCTTTGCTGTCGCGGCCCGCGTAAGCCTAGGCTTATCCTTACGCGGCCCGCCTGAAGACCAGAATTCTTGATTTCTTGATTTTCCATGCACAATAGGATTTCAGGGGTCCGGGTTCGTACTTACGGGTCAATTTAGGACATTTTTGAATATAATTATATCACAAAAAAGGGGATAAAATGGTGAGAAAAGAGAATGGACTCGCCTTGTAACTTTAGGGTTCAACTAGAAAGTCTCCTGGTATAATATTGGGTATAACTTCTGAGCTATTTTAAAATATATATATATATATATATATATATTTGTACTCGTGTTAAGTATAGTACCCCTAATTCAACCTTGTCCCTATGTCACGAGACAGAACCCCAACGAACTTAGTCAGGCAGAGCCTTGACATGCGTTATGGGGCTCAGATAAATCAGAAAGGGTAGCGGTGATCGGGAATTAAAATACTTAAAACGGGGCATGACTTTATTATTATTATAGGGTAAATATATATATATATATATATATATATATATATATATATATATATATATATATATATGGAGAGAGTAGGCGAAAGATAGAGTAGAAGGATAAATTTTTTTTATCGAATTGTTATGTGCTATTTGTACTACTTTCTTCAAAAGTGTTGGAGGCCTCAAATGGCTCCACGTTCATACACACCCGTCCATCTTGCATAGTTTGTAGATATAGTTTTAAATTTTATTTATTATTTTATTTTGATTCCTATATCTCGACACCTACAAAATTTCAAAGTCTCAAATGTTAGCTTTATTATTATATTATTATTATAATTAATTTAACTACTTCACTTATTTGGCGCTTATAACTTCTAAAATATTACGTTTTATAAAACAATGAATATATTATTAGAATGAGAATATTTGTATCTACCTTTTGAACCAAGTTGGAGTAAGTCCAAATACAATATATTTTTATAATTTAATTATTAAACGGTCAGAGCCCCGCTTGCGGTCTGCTCATATAATGTAATATATGTGTGGGCGCTCGGGGGGGGGGGGGGGGGCAAAAGCAAAAGTGCACTAATTTTTAACGTTATTTTACTAATTTCGTGAAAATAACGTTAAAAAGAGGGGATCGTTAATCAGGCATCATGTGGTGGCGTTGATAGCCGAAAGACAAGGGGGTACATGCACCAATTGGCGTTTGTCTCAATTGCTGAGTGTTATGTGCCTTATGTCCAAGGCTTGATGCAAAACCACAATCGAGCCGGGGGTCTCATTGGAAGCAGCCTCTCTATTTCTACGGGGTAGAGGTAAGGCTGTCTACATCCCACCCTCCTCAGACCCTACCTTAGCTTTGCTATAGGTGGGATATACTGAGTACGATGATGATGATGATGAATTATTAAATGGTCACTAGGCCCGTCTAGGTACTTCATATTTCAAATAATCAACTTACTCTTAATCTACCCGTCTAATTATATGAGTTTTTATATACTTTTATTTTATTAGAAAGGTCACCCATATACAGGCCAATTAATTGGTATAACATTCCAACCAACCATTAAATAGTTTTTAAAACTATTTGGGTTGAATAATTATATTAAAAATAAAACTAGTTACTAGTGGTTAATAAATTTAAACAAACCTATAATTCTTATATATAATAAAAATGGGAATGTTTCATCCTCCCCACCTTGTTTTAAATCTCGTCCTCGAGATTTGGGCTAGGATATTTCTTTTAGAGTTATGTCACGTCTTAGTCAATAAAAACAATATTAAGGTAAATAATACAGAATTAAAACATCAAATTTTGTGAATATGAGTTGTACAATAAATAGGACTCAATGGTTCAACTGATTTATTTGGAAAAAAAAATCAATGTCAAATGAACGAGATGAAATGATATAATTTTCAAAGTGACTAGGTTCAAGTCAAAAGAGATTTATGATCAATAGATGTCGAAATTGACGGTAAACGACTTTTAGAAACAGTAGAATTCAATTGTCAAAAGAGAACTTACTTTGATTGTCAACTGAGAAAGACTTAGAATCAACAAGCTCAAATGAAAATAGAAACACGAAAATAATTTTGTCAATTATCGAATTATGATATGAGAAAAATCAATATGTTGACATTTATTGAATTGCAAGGATACACCGAAATACAATAGAGTTTAGTGTATCATTATCTTAATACATAATTGCATTAAGATTATTTTAAATGATGAGTCGAACGAAAGACATATGTGGTTTTGAATGATTCGAATGATTATGATTAGCCAAATCTACAAGTTTATACTGACACCGCAAGGTGTTGTAATGATTGAAATAGTTCAATAATTATGGTGATCGAACAAATTCGCCGTGTAATCAACTGAATGCTTTTAATGAAGTAAATTTGGATATTCATTTCGAATAGGATTTTCAATTGATGATGATAAGACCAAATAATTATCATAGAATTTTCGATCAATGATGAAAGAAACTTTAGAGGTACACCGGAATATGATATGAATTGGTGTACTCTTATCTTAACATATAATTGTATTAAGATAGTTTAAGATAATGAATCAACAGAAATTAAATAAATAAATCCATACATCAGGTGTGAGAATGAGATTACCTCAAGCTTCAAATTAAAGAAAATGCCACCACAAGGTGTCGTAACCAAATAAATGATTCAATTAAAGTTCAACAAAGTAAGTCCGAATGTTTGATTCAAACAAATCTAGTAGGCTTTTTTTATTGAAAATGAAACAATTGAATAATGTTTTTTGATCAACGATGATAAAGCAATAAATATCACGAAAGGCTCGATTGATGTTGTAAGAACTGTTTAAGAGATACACTGAAATATGACATGAATTTGTGTATCATTATCTTAGCACACGATTGTGTTAAGATTGCTTTTATAGGATAAACCAACAAAGCGGGTTTAATATAAATAAATAAATAAATAATTAAATCCGTATATGATGTGTGCAAACGAGATTAGTGCAAGCTTCAATTTTGTGGAAACGTCACCACAAGGTGATCGTGATTAATGAAACGATTTGATGAAGTCGAAGACCAAACAAGCATGGTATGGTTCAAGAGAATTAAAGTGCTTGTTGGAATTATTTCGAATATGATGGCTTCAATTCATCATATGGGACCTTGAATTGAATATGTAATGCGAGCAAGTTCAAACAATTGAACTTGGTTTAAACAAAACGATTTTTAATAAGAAAGTTCGGACATGGTCACAACAAAAACCATGTATGCCAAAGAAAATTGAGTTTTTCAAGAAATTCATTGACTCGATATCAAAGAGTCATCGTTTAGCAATAATGCGGTTCATAGTGCCAAAAATTAAGTATAGCGAAATGATATTTGAGTTTGGATAAAATAACAAATTGGAATGAAGCCCTCCAGTGGTCTTCATAAATCAAACGAACCACATGCGCAACAAACAGTGCATGTGTAACGTGTGGATTTACCAAGAAATGAAATAGATCAATATTTGCTATTATGAAAGAAATTCTCATGGTATGATGACTGTTAGGGGAGGTAAAAACACGAAAGTCAACTCATTATATGCAGAAGTCAGAATTTCAACGAAAGAAATTTAAGAATTTTATCTGGAATTTCGTGTGATAACCGTTGTTAAGTGACATTATCATGGAATGTCGAATATGGCATATTTGTCATAAAGGAAATAGGGGAATTGCAAAGGTATGTGACTTCTTTTGCAGTGCTAATAATTATGACTCTGATTAGACTATGCACCGATGGTTTTGAAATCTTGTTCCAACGTACCTCAGCGAGATTCATGTCGTTTGTAGGATCATGTGGCAAAGTGCCGCTTTTTTATCAGTAGTTCTCCCACTGCTGGGATTAGTATTGTTGTTGTCGTGCCCAATCATATTTTCCAAAGGTCTTGCCTCGAAAGTCGTGTGTGATATACTTCGACGTCTGTGGACGTATTATTTAAGTTTCATGTGTTTTCTTGTGCACTAGCACAACTTTACATGCTTCTTACTTGCGTTAGTAGTCTATGGTAATGCATTAGAAATTCTTATACTTTTGATGGCGTACCAGCTTAAAGGGTTTCCATTGTTTATTTTGTCGCATGAGTTACGAGACAAATGATCAAACGAAATAATGTTTGATATCGGAATTGAGGATATATGCAAGAGATTCTTGATAAAGAAATCTAGATTTATTATTGACACATATGCTTGTGCTTTATTCCAAATTATCAATCCTTATGGTTTTTGGATTTCCTTATAGATATACATATCTATATAATCATATATTTCACATGCTGTAATATACATACCCCTCATAAGGTCAATGTATTTAACAGATTCATATTTCCAAAAACAAGTCAGATATCAGGTCATGATACTATTTAGGGAAATCTTGTCACTTGTTTGACATATTATATACCTTCTTACCCGGTTCTAGCCGGAGAGGTAACCCCGTTATATCCGGACAAGCTGGAGAGTCTGCTACACCATACCCAGTCTTGCCGAAGAAAATTTTGTATTTCCCATAAATAGTATTTTTCTTAAATCATGATTTGGAAAGTGCATTATGACTTTCAACAATGAATCAGGAAATTAATATTCACCTGACGGATCATATTTTAGAACAAAGTAGTACCAATAAATAAGAAATAACAGTGGTCAAGTGTTATTGCTTATTTATTATACTTGCAACGTTCTAGTTATCATTCTTACGGCATACCAAAACCCATCATACTTTATTTACACAAGTACTTAGCTTATCTCGAAGCTTATACTAAGGCATTTTTATTAAGTTCAAGTCTAAATGTTATCCTGTGTGCTACCAGTTAATAGCAATCTCCTAACTCTTTTATATAAGCTTAGGTATTATTATCACAACACCTATAGGCTTAAATCAGTGGCTCTGATACCACCTTCTGTCACGACCCCGACCCCACCCTGGACGGAATCGGGAGCCGCGAGCAGCCAAGTGGTACCGGTGGTTATTTTGAAAACATTGCAGCGGAAATTTCATCAAGACCATGAGTTAGGAAAAATATCAGAGTTTAGAAAGCACCGGATTTTATTTATTAAACAGATGGGGATAAACCCATGTTTTACAAAGGTAGCTTTTAATATGGGATAAACCCGATTACATAAAACAACTTTTCTTAATTTGATTTAATTAATAAAATAAGCCACTTCTGTAAGCCTTGTTGGTACCGCATCCAACTCTAATTCCGATCTACTGTAATTACCTGAAACGCGTTTTAAAAAGATTTGGTCAGCAGAAAATACTGGTGAGTTCATTCAGGTTTTATAAAATGACCTTTAGTTATGAATTACAGCATAAGAGCGATTACAATGGCTTCTATCTTATTTAAGATAACCACGACTTAATCCCTGTAATTATAACTTTGTTATAGATTACAGCATAAGAGCGATTACAATGGCTTTTATCTTATTTTTATCTGGCGCCGTGTCACCTGGTGACGATGGTCATACCACTATTGGGTCTTTCCCCAAGTAGTGACGTTTATCACTGTTAGGATTTATTAGCCTTACCGTGAGAAATTAGTAATGTGCACAATACCCCACTAGCCAGTGATTCAAGATAACCATGACTTAATCCCTGTAATTATAACATTTGAAAATGGAGTATTGTAAAACACTTTTGATAAAAGAGAATGACTCACATTGCAGATTTATACGGGCAGAGTTTAGCCTACTGATTAGCCTTGTATCCTAATTTAAAATAACAATGCACACGAAAACTAGGTTAGTAACTTTAATCCAACTTTTACGACAACTCACGAGATTAAAACCTTCACAACAAATGACAAAGTGTAATACTTAAACATCCATCGAATTCACGACGAATGACAAGGTATAACCCAAGTTTGAGCAGCACTTAAACATTCATCGGATAGTTTCAATCGATCGGACATTGAATCGTAGCAGCGATTGAGTTAATACCCGGTATCGTAGCAGCGCCTCGTTATATTAATTTTCAATTTAGAGCAGTGAGATTTCGTTTTTGTGAAATGGTTTCGACACCAGCTGAAAGCTCGTAGCCTGTCCTATTTATAGCTGAAATTTGGGTCTCACGCGGCCCGCGAGGCCATAAAGGTGGCAGTAAGGGTTGCTGAGTCATCGGTGGTTGTGACACGTGGACAACACGTGTCCCGTAAGCTTATCCGGAGATCTGCCTTGTTGTCGCGGCCCGCGTAAGCCTAGGCTTATCCTTACGCGGCCCGCCTGAAGACCAGAATTCTTGATTTCTTGATTTTCCATGCACAGTAGGATTTCAGGGGTCCGGGTTTGTACTTATGGGTCAATTTAGGACATTTTTAAATATAATTATTCTTAGCCGATGTATATTCCAGAAATTTATTATTTTAGGAATAGATTGTAATCTCCTATTTAGTGTGTATTATTTGTATATCTTGTTTCCTTTTATTCGGTTGTATTCTCCCTATATAAAGGGCATTGTATTTCAATAGAGATCATCAAGAATTTTATACCATAAACACTTTTATGGTATCAGAGCTTCGGTTCTGAAATACACCCTTTCTTTCTTCCCTTTTGTTTTTTTTTCTCCACTCCGCCGGTCATCATGACCATACCAGACGACACAAAAGTGGACGATTCGTCCTCCTCTGCCCAGAAACCTTCGCCGGCCCTACACCCAGCTTATTCGGTCACCAATATCCAGTCTAAAATCCGCACACTCGATGGCACCACTGTAACCTACTCGTCCTGGGTCAAACTTTTTAAGTTTCATGCGGTTGCATATCGTGTTTTTGATCACATCGATGGCACCGCCGAACCACCCGAATCCACAGACCCAACCTATTCAGCCTGGAAAGAAGTGGATGCTTTGGTATCCCAATGGATTTACAGCACTGTCAGTGACGATTGGCTCGGACGTATACTTGACACCGAAGCCTCTGCCCGCACGACTTGGTTGAGGCTTGAGAAACTGTTTTTGAGTAATAAGAAAGCAAAGGCCGCAGCCTTGGAAACCCGGTTTGTAAACCTAACTCTTGCAGCCTGCAGTTCAGTGGATGATTATTGCAAACAACTGAAGACACTTGCTGATCAGCTATCTGATGTCGATCAAGAGGTCACAGAATCCCGTCTCGTTTTACAGCTTGTCTGTGGCCTGTCACAAGAGTTTGATACAACAGCTTCGCTCATTAATTCCCAACAAGCCAATTGGGATCTTGCACGCACTATGTTACAGGATGAAGTCATCCGACAACAAGCTCGACAGCAGGTTTCTCCATCTTCTGTCCTTGTTGCCCAGGCACCTGCAAATCAGCCAATGGACCAGCAACAACAGCCGCACACATCCACTAACCAACAGCCGCAACCGCCGCCGACCAACTCTTCTTTTCAGCCCAACTACAGCAACTACAGGGGTCGCGGTCGTGGACGCAGCAGCAACTACAGGGGTCGTGGCAACAGCCGGGGACGCGGATACCGAGGCAACCCTACGGGGCCCTCTTGGCAGGCCCAGAACCAGTCCGGTCCCCCGTCTTACCCACAGTGGGCTTGGTGGAACACACCACCTTGCCCTTATCCGACCCAATCCACATGGCGGCCCAATCAACCACCAAACCCGGCGGCCCATTACACTGGTTTTCTGGCTCCACCTGCCTATGGCCCACCACAACAGTACACGGCTCCACCTGGTTATGATGCCTTGAGCCCGTCCGACTTAAGTGCCGCTTTCAACGCTATGCAGCTTGACCCTACTAAGTACATGGACACTGGTGCGGAGCGTCACGTGACCAAAAACCAAGGTATGATTCATATCCCTGACTCTTTTCCTGTTAACACTAAACTTTTAGTCGGCAACGGGCAATGTATACCAATTGAGGGCTCGGGCACAGGATACCTACCAATACACAACCGAACCTATATCCTACCCAATATGCTTTACAGCCCTCACATAATCAAAAACCTTTTGTCCGTACGTCGTTTCACTCGAGATAACAATGTTTCTGTTGAATTTGACCCGTTTGGTTTTTCATTGAAGGATCTCACAACTGGACGGCTCCTTTCCCGCCACAATAGCACGGGCGATCTCTACCCGGTTACTCCACCCACTCTTCCGCCTCAAGCTTGTTTCCTTGCTTCTACAACTTTACCATGGCATGATCGTCTCGGACACCCTGGCAGTCAAGTTTTAGATGTTTTAACTAAAAAGTTTGGTTTTCCTTGTCATTCCAATAAACAATCTTTTTGTAATTCATGCCATTTATCTAATAGCAAACGTTTACCATTTTATGATTCCAATTCTTTTACATTTTCTCCTTTTGATATTATACACTGTGACTTATGGACTTCACCCATACCAAGTAAAACCGGGTACAAATACTATATGGTCCTAATCTATAACTTTTCAAACTTTATTTGGGTATACCCTTTGAAATACAAATCCGAAACCTTCACGACTTTCACCAAATTTCACCGCCTAATTGCCACTCAATTTAACCGAAACATAAAAACATTCCAATGTGATTTAGGGGGAGAATTTGACAATCATGCTTTCAAAACATTCGCCCACCAACACGGACTTTTATTTGGTTTCTCTTGTCCCCAAACCTCCTCCCAAAATGGTCGCGCAGAGCGTATGATTCGTCGCCTTAATGACATCATCCGCTCACTCCTCATCCATGCGCATCTCCCACCCATTTTTTGGGTTGAGGCCCTTCATACCGCCACGTATCTTCATAACATTTTACCCACCAAACGCCTCAATTTCTTCACGCCCACCTTCGCCCTATATCTTCGTCACCCAACCTATGACCATTTACGCGTCTTCGGATGCGCCTGTTATCCTAACACATCCGCCAAACAACCCCACCGGCTTCACCCGAGAGCCATTCGGTGCATCTTTCTCGGCTACCCACCTGACTTCCGAGGATACCGATGCTTTGACCCCACTACGGGTAAGGTACACATCTCACGTCATGTGACTTTTGATGAACATACTTTCCCATATACTATCCCTACCCCGCCCGCCACCTATTCTTTTTTAGACGACTCCATACCTTTGGGATTTACCTTCTCATCTGTCTCACCGCCTCTAACCACACCATCACCTGCCCCTCCTGTCCCACCATTCACCATCGCACCATCTCCACAAAAAAAGGGGATAAAATGGTGAGAAAAGAGAATGGACTCGCCTTGTAACTTTAGGGTTCAACTAGAAAGTCTCCTGGTAGAATATTGTGTATAACTTCTGAGCTATTTTAAAAAAAAAAAAAAAATATATATATATATATATATATATTTGTACTCGTGTTAAGTGTAGTACCCCTAATTCAACCTTGTCTCTATGTCACGAGACAGAACCCCAACGAACTTAGTCAGGCAGAGCCTTGACATGCGTTATGGGGCTCAGATCAATCGGAAAGGGTAGCGGTGATCGGGAGTTAAAATACTTAAAACGGGGCATGACTTTATTATTATTATAGGGTAAATAATAAATATATATATATATATATATATATATATATGGAGAGAGTAGGCGAAAGATAGAGTAGAAGGATAATTTTTTTTATCGAATTGTTATGTGCTATTTATACTACTTTCTTCAAAAGTGTTGGAGGCCTCAAATGGCTCCACGTTCATACACACCCGTCCATCTTGCATAGTTTGTAGATACAGTTTTAAATGTTATTTATTATTTTATTTTGATTCCTATATCTCGACACCTACAAAATTTCAAAGTCTCAAATGTTAGCTTTATTATTATATTATTATTATAATTAATTTAACTGCTTCACTTATTTGGCGCTTATTACTTCTAAAATATTACGTTTTATAAAACAATGAATATGTTATTAGAATGAGAATATTTGTATCTACATTTTGAACCAAGTTGGAGTAAGTCCAAATACAATATATTTTTATAATTTAATTATTCAACGGTCACTAGGCCCGTCTAGGTACTTCATATTTCTAATAATCAACTTACCCGTAATTTACCCGTCTAATTATATGAGTTTTATATACTTTTATTTTATTAGAAAGGTCACCCATATACAGGCCAATTAATTGGTATAACATTCCAACCAACTATTAAATAGTTTTTAAAACTATTTGGGTTGAATAATTATATTAAAAATAAAACTAGTTACTAGTGTTTAACAAATTTAAACAAACCTATAATTCTTATATATAATAAAAATGGGAATGTTACATTCACGCTTGAAATACATAATCGAGCACAAAAGAAACTTACAAAGGGTCCAAGCTAGGAAGATCTTGATCCAATTTGCTCAGGTATGAAGTGTTAAACCCCAACTTAGAGCAATTGAATCAGATTGTGAGTTGAAAGGAATGAAAGTGTTGGGTATTTATAGAAATCCCACAACCGTTAGGATCGTTCCTCGCAATTCATGTTCGATCTTAGCCTTACACTTGGGCACAAGGTTTTAAAAATAATGGGGACATGAAATACCATCAAATGGTATTGCAAATCTATGATTAAAACCATCAAAAACAGGCTGGAAAGCCAGATTCAATGTTTCTGATCTGGGCTGCTGATGCGGGCCGCGTAAGAATAAGCTTAGGCTTACGCCCCAGGCCTAGCAAGTTTCACAGATTTACAATTTTAGTCTCTGAATGCCCAAAACTTGGTTTTCGATGCATTTTTGACACGTTTAAGACCCGTTAACCCCATTTCAAAGCTCTAAAATGATGTTAAAGTATAGGGAACTTAAAATATGCTCAAAAACATCTCGAATGTCGTTTTGTTTGGTCATACGGTTGCGTTATACGGGTAAACTATACAAATCGGTATAGTTTCGCAGTTTGACACAAATAGTCCCTGCGATCGAACAAACTTGATTTTGACACACCAAAGACTTCGAAACCTATTTCTAAGTTATATAAAAGTTATTTAAGGTATGTTAAGCCTGTGTCACTGTTCCGGAGTGTTTGCCGCATTAAACTGATTATGTTTACGCATCAGTTCGCGTATAACTTTCCAGAAAGCGATTTAAAGCTTGAAAATGAACTACAATCAAAATGTGAAATTGTAAAACACAAATAAACAAATTTTGAGACCAAAACACATTGTTCCTTTGATAAAAGATTTTGTCCTACATCGTGTGTGTTTACGGAGCACAAGTGTCACAATAAGCAAATGAACGGCGCGTTAAACGGTGAAAAGTGAACCAAGTGACGAATGGTCATCCGATCGGATGACAATCCGAACGGATGGTCATTCGATCGGATGTCAATCCATTCGGATGGTCATCCGGTCGGATGGCCATTCGGTCGGTTTGACATTCGTTTGGGATGGACGTGTTTGTGTATGATGGCTTTGAAGTTTTCGTTGTAGCATTTTGAAAACAGAGAAGTATCTCTACCTTTCAGGTTATCCGGTCGAACGGTTGTTCAGTTGTAACACCTCGAAAATTCACGTCCTATAATGTGTTGACACGTGTCATAAAGTTTGAACGTGTGAAAGGATGTTATAAAAGGACTAAAGTTGACAAACATGGAAAGTATGCGATTATACGGGTTCTAAATGTCAACAGTGAATAAATATAATGTACATTAACCCTACATGGTGCTCATACCTTCAAACGAATAAATCATGGATCATACGAAGCAGAAAGTGAGAGATTACAAACTACAGGGGTTAAATGTGTCAACATGTTTAAAGATATACCTCTGAGTGACCTTTTGACAAACCCGAAGCTTTGTAATGGTTAATTATGCTCACTAGAATACACGATTAAAATTTCATAAAGTTTCGTTAACGTATGAGCAAGTTGTGATCAAATTCGTGTGCGAGGGGTTAAAGCGTCAACATTGAAAATTAGGCCTTCTCGGGTAACAATAAAGTTAATCGAGGACCAATCAAAGTAGGTAAATGTCTTGAAGCCCTTATACATCAATTACGAGGGCTCAAATTGTAAGAAACAAGTGTCTTTACAAAGTTTGAAGAGCCAAGGACTAAAACTGCAATTTACAAAAACTTTGTTGGAGAACACCCTAGGCTCGCGTAGCGCGAGCCCTCACCTCCATGCAGTCGCGCTACGCGACTGCCTCAGCTGATCAGCCAGCTCCGAATTCCTTGGGGTCTTGTCTGCCATGGCTGTTATGCGCGACCTTTACCCGATTTTTCACATCTCCTGGCCCCTAAAACACCCCCTAAGCATATAGGACACATGTTGGGAGCTTGTGGTGGGTACTAGACCTTGTTGTCAAGGATTTATGGTGAGAATTTTGCTATAAAAAGGCCATTAGTTGCAACACAACTCTTCACACTTCATCTGCATTGGTGGATCATTTCTGGAGCTATCAAGCAACCTCAAGTGATCATATCTCGTGCATAGGACTCTTGTAAGTCTGCTAGTTCTTGTTTAGTTGAGTTTAGCTTGGTTAATTAGCTAAAAGTCAAACCGTCGTAATTACGGTTTGACTTCGAGATTAGTCAATAATGGCTCAGTCATATCTCGAATTAAAAGTAGTTATGAGTTGGTATTTATGTGGGTAATAAAACCTCAAAAGGGTTTCCCCTGATCACCACTCTAACCAGGTCAAAAGTCGGGTCAAACTTTTAAGTAAAAAGTCAACAGGATGCTTAAAATGTCATTTATGCATAATTAGCTATCTAGAACATATATAACCTGTTTGATCATTGTTATAACTTAGTAATAAGTGTAAGAACATGTCCAAACATGTTCAACCCGACTATTTCCTGTTCAGACCCGGTTCGGAACCGAAAGTCACATAGTTTGACTATCACTTTGACTTTCAGTTCTGACCCGTTTAGGCATGTTTTAGAAATGCCTCAGAGCTTTAATTGGATTAGGATACATGTTAGAACAACCCTCTGTGATTATACACCTTGGTTCACTAGTTATCCAATCAATATGCATATTTCCGTTAATTGCTCATACGTTGACCGTTATGCCCTTATTACCTCAAAACGTGATTTATGAAAATGTAAAAGTGTAGAAACTTTAGTTACTGATATATAGACTTGTATGCAAATTTTGACATCAGTTTGACTTGTAGATTAAGAGTTATGCTCATTATCGCAAAATTAATGCTTTATGTTAATAAGATGGCGCAATTAGCGTATAGCCTAGTTAACATACTTTTTGGTATCAAATCTTTTACCCACTGATGTAATATATTATTTTGGGATTTTTAAAGATTTTTAATTAATTCTAGACTGAGCATAACTCATAGTCGTAGACTAAATTCGGTAAATGTCGGTTTTGCCCTTACGGGCCATAAAATGAGTTTTACATATCTAAACGACTCCAAACCTTTTGCTACTGATCACATATGATAAATAATTTATTTTAAGCCTTCTGGAAATATAAAAATATCAGATTTAAGTATCAAACCCGGAAATAGCCTTTAATCGCCTTATTTAGCGTTTTTAACGCATAGTATGTTTTAAAATCATATTGAACATACCCGGGTTGATACCTACTGATATTTTAGGCTAATTATGATATTTTAACAGTAAGCAAAGGTTGATTAACTCAGACTTCGTTTTTAAGCTTTTCGGCTAATGTGAAATTACCAAAATACCCCTACGGGGCATAGTTTGGTTACAAATGATAAATTTCACATATATGCTTTAGCCTACTGTTATAACTCATCAAATTGAGTATGTTTGCTGTTTACATCAGACCTGTAACTCAGTTAAACATTTAAACTCTTTTACAACCTTAAAATGACCAAACTACCCCTACGGGGCATAGTTTGTGTTTAAATTCATTTCGGGCATAACGAAAGACATCCTACTGACGTCACAACATATTTGAAGCATATTAACTTAGGAAACCTGTATATGGCTCTTACGGATACCCGTTACGCTTATTACGCGTTTGGTTCGGTTTATGTAACAAGTTTACATAAATTAGCCGAAACGGGTCAAACCTTATCGGTTTTACCTCAAAATCCAGAATGTGAATAATAAACCCATATTAAACAAGTCTTCAAACTTGTCGGGTCTAAATCACATTCTATCCAGTCTTCGCTTAATCGTGAGTGCGAACCGTATCTTTGAAACTAGCCGGTCTAAGCTTAAGCTTAATTAAAGACCCGTTAGGATTCTAATAGGTTATATTAAACCTTCGTTCCAGATTAGGAGAACCAGTAAAAGCTACGTGCATTTTGCTTATTGTGATTAATACTTGCTCAGGTAAATACTTTTAACTTATTTTCCCTATACGGGCTTGGGTTACGGTATATAGCATACCGCTTGATCGGGCATCAAATCTCCACATTAAGTGGGTAGTTGAATAATTTGATCGGCTCGTTTAAACAGTCTTGTTTACTTTACAGCCTTTGGGGGGTTAATGACCATGTCCCGGATATCCTTGGCATCATCTTACGAGATGGCCACGACCTGAGCACGGGGTGTAGGCGTACACCTGTCGGTGTATAACTCATTATTGTGGTGTGTCCATTGATCTTTAACCCGGACTAGATCCGGGCTACTGAACGCATAAGTAACATGTAATTCGTTCACAAGATTATAATATTAAATAATTCTCCCAAGTTAAATAAAATGTTTATGCCACGTGCATCCAAACCAAATTTTCAATCATTTTCCAAAATGAGTCAGTTGAATGTATTTACCAGTGTAAACTGACGTATTTTCCCAAAAAGATTAAATGCAGGTACTAAGCGAAATTGGCTGGGATTCTCCTAAGCATCATTAGAAGTCTCGCAAGCTTAAGATGCCTGAAGTCTGTTGAACCATAAATAATATTTTTATCTTTCGATCCTACTGTGGATAAACATCCGGATATTGTGACTTTGATTACAATAAATAAATTCGGTTGTATCACATTTTAAATTTGCTTCCGCTGTGCATTATTATATTGTGTTGTTTGACTATTACGTTGCCAACCACGTCACGATACTCCCCCACCGGGCCCACCGGTGACACGTGGAAATCGGGGTGTGACATCGGTCGGATGGCGATCCGTCCAGTGAGACACTTCAGAGAACAAGTTCACAGCAGGATTATCATTGGATCGGATGGTCTTCCGATCGGATGGAAATCCGTTAGAAACTATTGATCTTTGAAAATTTGATAAAAAGTTTAAGTGTTGACGACCAAGTGCAATCCGATCGGATTTTTGTGCGATAGGATGGCAATCCGATCCACGACCTGATCGTTTTTGAAAACTTGAATATTCTGTTAAGTTTGAAAAGTTTTCGGTTTGATCGAGACGGTATGACACGCGTTTAAACAACGGAAACTCCGTCAAGACCGAGTCATCCGATCGAAGTGGGAATCACCCCAGCCTGATCAGCTAACTGTTCGTGATGGTTGTTCATGTTCAACCCGGAATCGGTTGTCTCTTTGATAGGAATCAGATCTCAGACCAACACTTCACTAGGAAATGAGTGGAAGGCCTAAATGAGTTCCTATTCTATCGGTTTTGAGTGCATTGAGTGTAAAAGAGTTGAAAGAGAGTTATAAAAACATCTTTCAATCCTTTTATCCTTGAAAATGTTTAGATCTATGCGAAAACAGTATTGAATCATGTTGAAATCCTTTAGATCTGAGTTGTTCTTGGTGGAATGAGGCCAAATCTTGAAGTTCATAAGAACCCCATGATGACATCATCCTAGAACACCTCAAATCCGCTGATTTCACGGTTAAAAGTGAAGATTCAAAGGTGAAAAAGATGAAGAAGTGTGTGTAGGTGATAGATGTACAAGATTTGAGTTGAAAGCTTACAAGAATCGCGAGAAATCGAGAGAAAGAGAGCTGGAACGTGCTGGTCGAACGAGAGAGCTGTCACATCACTGTTGGTGATGTGACAGGGGGTATTTATAGGTTTCCAAAAGAGGAAAGGTGTGCACAAGTGTCGGATCGGATGGCTAACCGATCGGATGGCCATCCGATCGGATGGCCATCCGATCTTCGATCGCATGGTCATTCGATCGAAGGCTGCCGCGAGTTGGTTTTCGTGTTTTCGTTTCGTGCATTGAGCGTTGCGATGCATTTTGAGTAAGCGATGCGATAGTATTACCCATTAGTTACACAAATAACCTAACTACCTAATAACACAAATATAATCCTTGAATCTCGAGTTTGCGTTGAGATAGAGTTGCGATTGCGTTTGAGATTAATCACCTCAACATAAACATAACATGCACAAGTAACACATAATAGCACACACATAAAACAATATCCATACCCTATAGTTCGAGTTGCGATGCGATTAGCGATAGGTCGATTAGCGATTAAACTGCGATTAAATAGCGATTTATTAACAAGTACTCCACATAATACAACTAAAGCAAATCTAAAATAGAGTATCGATTACAAATCGAGAAGCACATTCAGTAATTGAGCAAGGAGTGACAGATTGCAATTAGCAATCTTTTCTTCCTTTGACATTAACTTTGACTTGTACTTTGACTTCAAAAAGTCGGGTTGTTATATCTTGTTCTTTCTCCTCAACCCTCAATGCACAAGCATGTACCTGTTCAGAAAAATCACAAACACAAGTTTCCACACTATCTTCCTCATACTCATGCGGGTCACATCCGTCAACTAAATCTGCCATAAAACAGTCATCAACACGAGTAAAGTTAGAAGTGTTAGTAAAAACATTCAATCTCATTTTTCTATTGCCGAATGTCATATCGACCATACCAAATCTACAATCAATCACGGCATGAGTGGTGCTAAAAAATGGCCAACCCAAAATGACATTTTGTGGTTGTTTTGGATCCGCGGATGAGTAATCTAAGACTAAAAAGTCAACCGGATAATAAAACTCATCAATTTTTACTATGACATCTTGCACCATCCCTCGGGGTAGCTTATGAGATAAATCGGCTAGAACCACCGTTGTCTCAACCCGTGCTAATGGACCAAAATCATATTGGTCGTATACCCCCCCCCCCCCCCCGGTAAAATACTTACTCCGGCTCCAAGATCTAACAACGCCTTTGACATTTGAAAATTCCAAACTTGAATATTTATTAACGGCGTTCCCGGGTCTTGGAGTTTAAGAGGAAGATCCCCTTTAAGCACCGCACTAACTGCCCGGTCAAGTCAACCCGCTTAGGCACCCTTTTCTTTTGTTGCCTCTTTTGTGTGCATAATTCTTTTAAAAATTTTGCATAAGTGGGCACTTGTTTAATTGCATCAAGCAAAGGAACGTTAACCTTAACTTGCTTGAAAACATCCCACAATTCCTCTTTTTGAAGACACCTTTTTAAAATAAAAATTTTCTTGCTCGGGTCAATTAAGACCAATGGGAATGGGACTTGACTTGGTCCCCCTTCCTCATTTTTATCTTTTAAAATTTCACCCAACCCCAATTTTTGAATTACCATTTCAACATTGGGGTCCTTAGACGCCATTGAGGGTGGACTTCGTCCTCATCACTTTCATTTCCCGTAATATCCTCAACCACCCCATCAACCAAACCCGGCGACAAATTTGCTTTAAATTCCTTTCCACTTCTTAAAACACTAACATGGTTAATAGGAATATTACGTGACGAGTTATGAGAAGGATTTACCTTAGTGTCGCTATGAAGTTGACCTTTACCTTTTTCAACTCTGCCACCTCCGTTGCTAGTTGACCCAATTGAGTGGTCAACGTTTGAATGCTCTTGTCACGGACTTCATCCTTTTGCATCTGAACTTCATCAAGTTGATTCCTCTTTTGCATATCTTGTTGCATCATCCGGAGCATATCCATACCTTCATTCCCGCTTGATGAAGTTTGACCCGAAGAACCACTTTGACCACCCGATTGTTGAAATTGACCTTGGTAGCCGAAATTATTTCCACCTCGATAATTACCTTGGTTGTATTGTTGTTGATGAGGAATGAAATTTCCTTGGGCTCCTTGGAAATTTGGGTTAGCTTGGTTCGCCGGGTTCCTATAACGAAAATCGAGATGATTCCTTAACCCGGGGTGGTATGTGTTCGAGTTCATGTTGAAATTACGACCACTCCCTTGAATAGCATTCACCTCCTCCACTTGATCTTCAACCACTCCTACCAAACACACTTCCGCCGAATGACCTATTTCATTACAATTAGTGCACACATTGTACACTTGATTGTAGATTGCACACCTCCGTTCTCTACCGCATGAACTTGTGGTCTTGTAATAACATGCCTCACCCTTCTCGAAGATTGAGCCTTCCTTTTTGATGTAACCGCCATTTGCTCTAAATATGCCCAATCATCATGCTCAAAATTGGTACCAAATGTACCGTTAGTAATTGACATTAAATCACGAGCATCCTCCGAACTCAACCTCTCATGAAAGGCATTCAACAACTCCTAAAGTTGTATACCATGATGAGGACAATTTTTCAATATCATATTGAATCGTTCAAACGCCTCATGAAACATTTCCCCCGGATGTTGTTGTTGGAAGCTCCTCAAACTCCGCCTAGCTTCATTAGTCTTTTGGGCCATGAAAAACTCTTCCAAAAACCGTTGTTGCATGTCGGCCCATGTATAAGTTGATGCTGAAGGCAAAGTATGAAACCACCTCTTTGCTTTATCTTCCAAGGAAAATTGGAAAAGAACCAACTTAACGTCATCCGAAGAAAAACCTTGCCCTCCAATAATATTGCAAATGGAGTCATATGTCTCCAAATGAAAGTACGGTTCTTCCGTTGCTAACCCCTTGAACTTTGGCAAACTTTGGAGTGCGGTTGATCTAACCTCAAAAGTCCTTCCATCCAGGTGATGAGGAATCACTAGCGGATAAGGGTTGTTAGTGATAACCGGTCTAAAATGAGCTTCAATTCCCCCCACCGCCTCTCGGTGATGTATTCGTGGACCACCCAATGGTACTCTTGGGCGACCCATTTGCCCTTGCATCGGCCCTTGAGGTGCAAACTGTGGTTGATACTGAGGTTGTTGCATTGGTGGCTGCTGCATCAGCCTTTGAAATTGGGATTGTTGATATTGAGGATGCGCTTGTTGTAAAGGCATTGGCTATTGAAACTGTGGCCCATGTGGTTGAATTTGTTGTACCCCCATTGGTGGCCTACTCATCTCTTGAACTTGTTGCAATTGTTATCCTTGTTGATAGCTCGTTCCTCCTTGAGGTCCCAAATTTCCCCCATCACCTCCATAATAATAACCCTCTTCATCGTATCCTTTAAATTCCTCATCATACCCATCATCAAACCCATCTTGTCTTGCACCCGGAGTGTGTTGAAACTATGGTTGTTGATATTGTACTCCCGGTTGCAAAGGTGATTGAAATGGAGTGGGTTATAGATGGACCGGGTTGGAATAAGTTAGGTGGTGGTATTTGTGATGAAGATGGTTGACCGGATGTTGGGAAAAGTGATGAAAAAGGTAGAACAATTGATGAGGTAGGGTTATAGCTAAAAGAGTATTCGGTTTGGGTACTTTCAGGTAAGGTAGTGTTGGTTGGTTTAATTTTGGGTGTGGATGTAGGAATGGTCGTATTTGGTGACGGTTGTGATGATGAAGGTATAAAAGACGGTGTAAGTTGACCCGTAGTGGGCGGTAATTGTGATTCATCCATTTCTCTAGTCGGTGTGACTGGTGTTATAGGTGTTGTTGGTGAACCAATGATTTTATTTTCATGTAGCAAAACTCTGTTTCTTCTCAATGTTCGTTTAATCTTCGGATCAAATGCCAATGGTGATAGCTTGTGAGAGCCTCTAGTATGCATGCACTGTAATACCTGCAAACTAAACACAACCAGCGTAAACCCGAAAATAACAAACAAAAGCTACTAAATTAACACACGTTGCGCACTACTCCCCGGTAACGACGCCAAAATTTGACGTGTTGTCATAGTCTCACGCAAATTTAAACCAATTACAACTAATAGCTTGCAGTAAGTAGGTATCGAACACAGGGAGTCTGTGGATTGTATGTTGATTATGTAGCTTTGTAGATTAACTAAAATTAAACTAAATTGCAGAAATGAAAATTCAGAAGTTTGATTGTTTGGTTTTGAGAACTAAAATTAACTAAACTAGTTGCAAATCAAAGGTTGGTTGTTAAAACATATTAAGAAAAAGCGACCATCCTAGGTTTCTGGTTTCAAATGACATTCGTGCTTAAATCCAACTAGAAAGAATCACATAGACATGATTCATGCATAATTGTTTGTTGTGATGAAAGGGAACTAAGTACTCGGATTATGAAAACGCGAGGTTGTTACCCGATGACCAATTAACTAATATCCAACCCTAACCCCTCCCGTGATATCTTGATTGTCAACGACACCAAGAACGTACGGTTTAGATTATGATCAAAACATCAATCAACAATTTACAAACAAACATTCATGCATCATAATAAACTAAACAAACACTACAAGTTCATTATTCTAGAAATACGGATAAAAGCATAAAAGTCTTAGAGAAACCTTCAACCTAGGATGATCACCGAAAGTTTAGCCACACATCGCTTGGTGAATCATCATTCCAACAAGTTTAACGTTCATACGAATAAAAAACATAAACCAAATGTTTAGAAATGTTCACAAGCACTAGCACAAGCCAAAATCCGCCCTCGAACTGCAGCAAAATGTCTCCAATGATAAGATTACCGTAAGCTACGGTAGCTACCGTAGCTTACGGTAGCAATTATGTCCTTACGCCCCATCTCTACTGTCTTACGGTGGGAAAATATGCATTCAGGGACTACCGTAACTTACGGTAGCCACCGTAAGTTACGGTAGGGTCCTGGCCTTTCTTCTTTTTTCTTCATTCAACTCCCCAAGAAACTCGCTTTAATCCATTTCCATTCAAAGCTGCATTTCCACTCCTTTTTAGCCACGGACACACCTGAAAGACAAGCAACTGTAGTTATCTAATTCAAGACAATTACATGATCAAATGAGGGATTAACTTATCTTTTAACACGCTTAAGGGTTATCCCATGGACCACCCGTCACTCCGCAACCCGCAGAGGGTTTCCATTAGTCTGTCGCGGGCCGCAACAGACATGTAGTTCTTATTTTTTGAGTAAATTACACATATTGTCCTTTATTTAAAAACTAAATTGCACTCTTTGTCCTTTGTATTTAAAAATCACGGAAAATGTCCTTTATTTTGTAAATTTTGCACGCTCTCTATCCTTTAAGCTAACCCATGTTGGTCGCGTTACGACAGGTTGGTTCAAACTATGATTTTCTATATAATTTTGAAATTTTGTAATATTTTTAAAATAACTGGTTATTTTAGATGTTATAATATGTCCAACATACGCTCATCTCAAAATACAACATTGCAACATGTTTTTTATCTATGTTTAAACCGACCCGTCGTAACTAGTTATTTTGGTGTAAATTTCGTTCGTATAACAAAAAATAACTTGAAAACACCAATGGTTTATGTGAAACATAGTATAAAAATTTATATTATTTGTAAAATAACATAAGTAAATAGTTTACTCAAACAAATGAAAATAAATAAATTATAAAAACATTTTTTTTTATAAAAATGTTGATTAATGAATTACAACTTAAAAAAGTAATTGATAAAACAATTGTGATAATTTTAATAAAATAAAAGGAAAAGAAATAAATAAAAGAACCTAAGTAAATTACAGGTTATATCCTTTATAAATAAATTTAGATTATGTCCTTTGGGCAAAATGGTATTTTTACCTTAAAGTTAACTGAAAAGTTAACATGAGTTAGCTTAAAGGACAAATAGCGTGTAACATTTACAAAATAAAGGACTTTATGAGTGATTTTTAAAGAAAAAGGACACAAAATGCAATTTAGTATATAAGTAAAGGACAATATGTGTAATTTACTCTTATTTTTTTCATTTTTCCAGTTAAATAACGATACGCGAGTTCGGTTTTTCGATTACGGGGTGTTTTAGGACATTTTTAGGGTTGTTATATCCTCCCTACCTTGTTTTAAATCTCGTCCTCGAGATTCACTGAAATAAGTAAGGACACTTTCTTTTCATTTCAGATTATAACTCCCATGTATAATTTGGTCCTCTTTTTGAATCTCATTTCACTTTGACCAAAACTAATCTCTTGTGCTTGAGATTCTTGATCTTTCTATCTTCAATTTGTATTGGATTTTCCACAAACTTAAGTCTTCCATTTACCTCTATGTCTTGAAGAGGTACTACCAATGATTCATCGGCTAAGCGTTTCTTTAGGTTACATACATGAAATAGATCATGTACTCCTGTCATCTCTTCAAGTAATTGTAGCTGATAAGCTACTGGTCCAATTCGTTTAATAATTTCAAAAGGTCCAACATACCTTGGGCTTAGCTTTCCTTTCCTTTCTTACCAAATCTGACAACTCCTTTCCATGGTGAAACTTTTAATAGTACCTTGTCTCCAACTTGAAACTTTAATGGCTTACGCCTATTATCTGCATAACTCTTTTGACAGTCTCGTGCTGTTTTTAGTCTTTTCTTGATTTGAATGATTTTGTCAGTTGTTTCTTGTACAATTTCATGTCCTGACAGTTGTTTTTCTCCAATTTCTGCCCAACATACTGGTGTTCGGCATTTTCGTCCATAGAGTGCTTCGAAGGGTGCATCATTGATGCTTGTATGATAGCTATTGTTGTAAGAAAATTCTATTAAAGGTAAGTGTTCGTCCCATCTTCCTCCAAAATCTATCACACAGGCTCTAAGCATATCCTCCATAGTTTAAATTGTCCTTTCACTTTGTCCATCTGTTTGAGTATGATAGGCTATACTTAAATTTAATCTAGTTCCCATTGCTTTTTGAAAACTCGTCCATAAATGAGAAGTAAAACGACTATCTCTGCCGGACATAATAGATAAAGGAATCCCATGTAATGAAACTATTTCATTCACATATAGCTTAGCTAATTGTTCATACTGGAAGTTTCTTTCATTGGTAAGAAATGCGCTGATTGAGTTAATATATCCACAATTACCCAAATTGTGTCATTACCTTTTCGTGTCTTGGGTAATTTGGTAACAAAGTCCATTGTTATCAACTCCCATTTTCAGATTGGCATTTCCAATTGCTGAAGTAATCCTGAAGGTTTCTGATGTTCAGCTTTAACCTGTGAGCAGGTTAAATATTTAACAACATAATTTGCTATATCCTTTTTCAATCCAATCCACCAAAAGTTTTTCCTTAAGTCTTGATACATCTTGTCACTTCCAGGATGCATCGTATACTTAGATTTATGAGCTTCTTCTAGAATTCGGTTTCCTTGAATAGGTACCCAAATTCTTTTCTTATGGAATCTCCAAATTCCATCTGCTCCTTTTTCTAATTCTTTAATCATTCCCTTTAGTCCTTCAGCATCATCCTTAATTGCTCTTTCCTGTATCTTTTTCAATTGTTCATTCAAATCTACCTGCACAATTAATCTGAGAGCACATACCCTTTTTGGCTCCTCATAATATTTTCGACTTAAAGCATCGGCTACTACGTTAGCTTTTCCTGCATGATATTGGATATCACAATCATAATCGCTAAGGATTTTCATCCAACGTTTTTGTCTCATGTTTGATTCCTTTTGCCCGAAAACATATCTTAAACTCTTATGATCTGTGAAGACAATGAACTTACTACCGTAAATATAGTGTCTCCAAATCTTAAGGGCAAAAATTATTGCTCCCAATTCTAGCCCTAGGTCATGTGTTGTATAAATTTCTTCATGCATCTTAAGTTGTCTTGAGGCATAAGCAATTACCTTAAGTTGTTACGCTTGTTGTTGTTGCGTTGTGATGATTCCTAACAATAAGATTGCACTTCTGTAAAAGAAGTGCCTTCTTTGTCTTTGGTTAGCCGTAAGGAACGCTCGGTTTGGGCATACGTTTTGACTACCGTCATAACGTCGTCCCATTTCTTGGGTAAGCCTTCCTTAGCAGAGATCGTCTTGATCATTTCGTCGTTTTTTACAGCTTTGACGAAATGCACGCGTGCAAGTGCATCAGGTACCCCTCCAATTGCGATGCACTCTTTATTAAATTCGGTTATGAAGGCTTCGAGGCCTTCATTATTCTGCGCCAGATGTTCATGATGTTCGCAGTATCACGGGCGTGTCGTCTTTGCTGGCTAAAATAAGCAAGAAATTTTTCTTGCAAATCTTCAAATGATACCAGTGAGCCCACTAGCAAGCTATCGAACCAGGCCCTTATGGTTCCCCTAAGGGTCTGAAAAAATAGGTGGCACCACAAAAGTTACGTCCAGCTGCCAACAAGGCCGGCGCTGGTAAATACGCAAAGATGGTCATCAGGGTCTGACAACCCGTTGTATTTGCCCACACTATGCGGAAGTTTGGACCACATAAGTGGTGCTAAGGCAATTTCCTTTATAAATTTGGAATTGCCTGCGGCATATTTCGGTCTGTAGACCGATCTGTAATCGTGCTTCGTAGCACGATCATAGGTTGTGTAGGGTTGCACAGGGGTATATTCGTCTCGGTCGTCTGACCGACTGAAGGCGGTGTGGGACTCCCCACAGTATGTGTAGTCGTCAGGGTCGGTTCTATCATGCATGTCGTCATTGGGGTGTGGCCCAAGACGGCTTTATATACCGGGCCCGCGGCGAATGATTGATTCTCGTCGTTGTTGTTTGGGTGGCCCCAGTCTTTGGTGTGCGGAGGCCCTGGACCGTGATCCGTAGGTTGAATCCCCTTCGTTTAATGTATGCTAACTCATATATGAGTCAACACGTTGTTCACGTCTGTCCCTGGACGTGGGGTGTTGTTGATGTTGCGCCTCGTTTTGAAGAATATGGGGCGTGGGTCTTATTGGTGCTGGTGTATGTGACAACTGGCACTTTTCCATGTATCCGTACAATATTAAACAGTAATTTGTGCTTTAATGACTGTGCATGATTGAATTAATGAGACAAATGATTTTCTGATTACTGTCATATACATACAAATGCATTTCATGTTGCAAGATTGTTTATCATTATTACATGCAACACAATGTGGTTCAATTAGTGCACACAACAAAGTTAGCACAGTTATCAGACAAACTAGAAGTACTGATGGGAGTTCAGTACTTAGACAGACATGATGATAAGACAAAGAATGAGCCCATAACCAAGAGTTACACTAGAATAGTGTGTAGGAAAGTAGGGATCATAAAACTGCCTTCCGAGTGATAATTTAAGTGCCGGAAAGTACCCGAAACACACTAAAACTGCAGAATGCAGAAAACAACAAAATTCTACAGAAAACAACAACATTCAGCAATTTTCAGCATTTTAACATCAAAATATAATGCAAAATTATGGTTTAATGGTCCAGAATACCTTGATAAGGGTCGGGAATCAAAACTGTCATAAAAGACAACATAAAGCACACTAAACTACGCAATTTAGCACTTTAACGAACCGGTAACCAAACGAACAACCGGACACTACCCAAACACCAAAATTCAACTAGAAGCATTGTTTTAATGTATTCAAGCTAGTTATGATCACCAAAAACCATAATACACCCTAAAACACTATAACACATTAAACACTAAACATTATACTTGAAATCTAACTAGAATCCCTAACTAAGAATTAAAACCAAACTAATACCCCCCCCCCCCCATCTTGTGGATGATCCAAACAAGGGCCCCACCACTTGATTTTATTCCAATATTTTATTAGATGTTGTTGGATAGATAATGAACATTTTAACTCTTGGATTATATGTTGTTGGAAGAATTCTTTATAAACCACAAGACTTTAACATAACAATCATTTACCATCTTCAACACACCATCTTCTCCTCTCCTCCCTCATAAACTCATGGCCCAACTACCATCTCCATACATCTTCATCTTCAATCCATTTCCAAGCATTCTAAGTGTTCTCTAAGGTGTAACAAGCATATCTAAGAAGGTTGGAGGCATAGGAAGTGGAAGGACCTTCTCTTGTTGCTTTTATCCATCACATTTCTCATCATCTTCATACTTGTTTCTTCTCTAGACTTAGAGCTAGTAGTAAGCTCCTTTAATCTTGTTTTTACTTCTAATCTTAGTGGTTAAAGTATAATGTAACTTTTGAAACTAAAGAATCTCAAGAAAACATAAGCATGATCTTGAACATAAAGCTTAAAAACATGAAAATCAAAGATGTTTAAGTGTATGTGTTAAATTTGTTTGTTGATTTCTTGTGATTATGATGTAGATCTTCATATGAAGCTTGCTAGATGATGATTAAACACATGATCTAGCAAGTGTAAGGATAGATCTTGAGAAATTTATGGTGATCATCCTTTATGTAAACCATGAACTTGAAGATGAACTTGTTTTAGTGTAGGATAAATATTCCTACAAGTTATAAGTCTTGAAAATAAAAGAGTTCAAAAATAATATTTTCAAGAAACTAAAGTTTATTACAAGATTTAACATGAAGTTGGTTTTTAAAGAAAGTAATCATGTTTTAAGGGTTAAAACAAAGCTAGTAAAGTGTGTGTAACAAGAAAAATACAAGAAGATTAAATTTTGAAAAATCATCATACAAGTTGTGAAGAATGAAACTTCAAAAGAATGGGTTTTATAAACTAATAACCATGGATTTAGTGTTCTTAAACCTCACTAAACAACATGTGAAATTACTACAAATTTTTACTAACTTCAAGTTCACGTCATAATATAAAAATGCATATTTTTGGCTCTTGGTAAGTTATATGTGAATTGTTGATGATTGATGATGAGTTTTTAAAAGAAAATGTTATGCTATTAGGGGAAAGTTCTTGTACAAATAATCTTAACATACTAAACATACAAATTGAAGGAAAACTCAAAAAGACAAGGTGACATTTTTGTAATTATCAATAACTATCAAAGTTACTCTACAAATGTACCTAAAAAACCTAACTCCCCCTCCCCTCCCCCCAAAAACCTAACCCCCCCCCCCTCCCCCCTCCCCACACCCCAAAAACCTAAAAAAAACCTACCCCCACCCCCAAAACCCTAAAAAAAACCTAACCCCCCCACCCCCCAAAAACCTAAAAAAAACCTAACCCCCCCACCCCCCAAAACCTAACACCCCCCCCCCAAAAAAAAAAAACCTAACACCCACCCAAGCTAAAATGCTAAAAACTAAACCCCCAAAAAACCTAAAAAAATAAAAAAAACACACAATTTTTTTTTAACATTTTTTATTAAAAAATCGCTACTTTTAGTAGCAGCAAAAAAAAAAAAATTTTTTTGCTAACAAAATGTAGCGGTTTTTTTATAAAAAATATTAAAAAAAATTGTGTTTTTTAGGTATTTTTGGTTGAGTTCACATTTGTATAGTAACTATGATAGTTGGTGGTAATTACAAAAATGTCACCTTGTCTTTTTGAGTTTTCCTTCAATTTGTATGTTTAGTATGTTAAGATTATTTGTATTTGATCTTTTGCCTATGCTATTAAGCATGGAAACCTCCATTTTTAAGGGGAAACTATGACAAAATTTTTGTAAAAATTAAACACTTAGAAAAATATTTTTAAACAAGTATTTACAAGTAAATTTTGATCATGGTTTTCATATAAAAATTTGCCATAATTTTTATTACAAAATTATAAATATTGGAGGTTGGTTTTTGATAATAAAAATCACTAAGTATATATTTAGGAAAATATATATTTAGATGTCACAAAATTGTGTGTTACTTGTATATTGATTGTATTAGTTATGTTATTTTAGGGACTTGAAAATAATATAACACAACAAAATACCAAAATTTGAAACATGAAAATATTACCAAAATCCCAAGAAAATAAATATATAATTTATACCCGAATATTGGCCAATCGGACAAACGGACATATGGACTATAAATATATATATTCCGGAAATAAATTCATAATGCGACAAATGTGACAAATGATATTTTTGAAACCGAAGAAACGGTAAAATATAACTTTTTACAACAATTACAAAATATACCACATTTTGTCAAAGGAGAAAATATATTATTTTGAATGGAGAAAAATATATATTTTCTTAAACAATTCAAAAATATATTATATTGGTGAAAACTAAAAAATATATATTTTTCTAAGGTTAATCTTAAAAATATATTATTTTTGAGATATATATATGAAGGTATATTTATTTTTGCCAAGTAAAGTTATAGATATTTTCTATAAAAATTCTCTCAAAATATGTATATTTTGAGAATATAAAGTTATTGATTTTTATTTGAATAAAAATAATATTCCGGGAAATTATACACAAATTAAGTATAAAATACTTAATAGGTATAAGAAAATACGTACTCCTATACATATAAATACACACCGGAATACACTATCAATACTTGGCAAAATACCCGTATACAAATACACAAGTACAAGTATACCCATACTTGAGAAAATACATATGTGAGGAATACATAATAAACCAAGTTGAAAATAAATATATTATTTTTAACAATATTTCAAATATTTGAAATAAAAATAATTTAAGTTAAAATATTCATATTTTAACTAATAATTATATAATTGGGAATTATATAATGCACATCAATCGTATAACTCAAAGTACACCAACTCCAAATAAGTCTTAATAAAAACTAAGACTAAGAGTCGTTACACGACCTAAGCGTCTAAATGAACATAACACGTCTTTAGGTAGTGGTGCGACACAGGGAAAAGATCTTTGAGTATACGTGACAGCAGGACGCAAACTTGTGAGTTCATGTCCCCCTTTTCTTTTAACTGTTTTTGGATTTTTAATTGTCGGGGGTGAAATACATGTTTCGAATGTTTCAAAGGTTTCAATGGTATGGTTTAGCTAAGGAATAAACTGTTAGATCATGTGGATGATGTAGTATCTCTCCTAAGTGCCATTAATCTAGTATAGACCGAGGGGCAGGAGTGGTAGATCTATCGGGTGTAGCGAGCCCCATTCATGGGTCCTTGTGTGGCCGCATGTGGTGACTATGTCGTTCCCGCCTGATGGACCGGACAAATTCGCTAGGTTTGAGCACTTCCTACGCACCACACATATTAATGTCCTTGCAAAACATTAATGATCTGTTCATAGACGCTTTACATACCGGTTTACAAAAGGATTCTCACAAATGTTTACAAGGTTATTTGGAACTCATACAAAACACATGAACTCGCTCAACTTTTGTTGATGTTTTCAAATTACATTATTTCAGGAAACTGATTAGATCTGGCGGCGTTAACAAAGATTTCAAGGAGAAATCTCAAGTTTGATGTCATCATACTTTTGAAGGGTTTGGTTTGGATATCTTATCTTAGATAGGACATACAAATCAAAGTCTTGTTTTAAACGTCTTTTGTTTAAAAGTCCTTTATGAAACTTATTACTTTTGAATGGTTTGTAAACTCAACTTGAAGTATGTTGTTTGGAACTTAACAATTGTGGTTGTAATGTTTTAAAAATTTATGAATGGATGAACATCATTTTAATCGTATAGTTGTTTATTATAATTGAATGCAATGGTATTGATCAAGTCACACGTATACGATTCCGCAAAAGTCAGGGTGTGACCTGTTGGTATCAGAGCTTCAATTGTAGTGAACTAGGATTACTTCTCGAGTCTAGACTACAATCATTAGGATTCTCTCACGAAAACATTTTTACAAAAGGGTTTTCATTGCATTTACGAAAGCGCCAAGATCCATGAATCAAACATTTTTTTTTCAAAGGAAAGACAAATCAAGGACATTAGTAGGGAAGGAGAATACCCCGACTAATGTGCCAATTGAGGTATAGTCAGTCTGGTGTGTGTAAGGTGTAATATCTTTTTATTAGTATTTTAAGCCCATTTTACATATTAGTCAAGTTTTAAATTTATAAAACACGATATTCTACTAACACTAAACACACACATGGGCAAGTGTGTAAGACCCTAATTCACGTTTGACCAAAAGTCGCAGCGGAAGTTCATGTCTAAAAATTTCTTTCCTTATAATACCTTGACTTATTTGAAATTTCATTCATCCATTTTTCTTTTTTATACTCTTTTACACACTTGCATCAATCGACTCATTTACTAAATAAAAACATTAACTTATGTTTGCTAATTTACATATACAAACGTCCCCGTACAATCCATCTTGCGACTCGGTCCATGATCTCCATTCCTTGATGATCCTCCGTGACCCGATCAACCTGCGCTCACCACATACATTCATAATGTTAGTACACATTATAAGCATAAATAAGATTCCTCCTTACTGACTATTCATTTCATTATCTCTTTACATTCCAGCTTTCCATCTGATTATACATTTCATGGTGAGATTCCTCGTTGTACCTGCGCTACACTTCATTCACAAGGCACGCTATTATTATCGTCAATACTCAATTTCATTGAATACATGCATATATACTTCCATACATACTTATATATATGCATATGTTCACACATAACTACTTACATACATGCGTACCTACATACATACGTACATACATGCCTACATACATACCTATTACATGCCTTCACACAACCCTACATACGTGCATACATTCGTACATACTCACTTGGATATATATATATATATATTCACATACTACCTACATACACACCTACGTACATACATACGTTTATATCTTCACGCATACCTACATACGTGCATACGCTCATATCTACCTACTTGCATACCTACACACATACATTCATTCATACATATCACTTATATTCATACATACATACATACCTTCATACGTATCTACATTTCCTAAAACAAGGAATAAATTAGTCATTCTTAGCTTATACGCGTTTAAAAACGGTCCGGGCACTCTTGACATTCACTTATGATCAAAACCAACTTAAAAGTTAGTTTTGATAGTTAAATAACAAGTTTAAACAAGTTATGTGGGTCAAACAACAAAATTAAACAATTTTGGGATTCAGGGGGGGCTAGACGCCCCACCTAGCCCCTTTTTTGACAGCAAGTTCCTTTATTGTTGCTGCACATTCCCAGCACATCCGGATTTTACGGAAACGAGCATAACTTTCTCGTTTTTAATCCGTTTTACCCGATTCTTTTTCCTACGTGACCGTAATTTAATTCTCCATCTCATGGAGTGAAAATCCAATATTTGGACTACCGAAATTTATGACTTTTAAGCCTTCATCTTATTACCCTTTTACCAAATTTTGACCCGTTCATGCATTTATCAACATAACTCTTTCGTTTGACCATAACTTCTTATGAACCTAATAATATCAATGACGTCTATCATAAAAACTAAATTCTCGGATGTCTTGCATCCTCTTAATCCATTTTCGCTCGAAAACTTATTTTGACCCGTTAAAGGTATTTGCGCATTTTAAGGTCCTTAGCTTACGAAAATCATACTTCTCGCTTTCTTACTTTTTCAAAACATTCTTTTAACTAAATAGCTTGTTTGTAATCAACTTTTAAGACCATTTGCCCGTTTTACCCATCAAGGGCGTTTTTGTTAACTTTGACCCATCCTTTACTACAAAAGACTTCATTGCATAATTAACCAATCATGCGACTTATCTACAATTGTAAATGCACACACCTGGCTCGGATCAAAGTTATGACCCGTTTTAATACTTCATCCGCTAAATTTCTAGATAATAGCAACGCAAATCCTTTTTCTATACATTCTGCAAATTCATAATACTTAACAAAGCAATTCATTAGTCGATAACGCCAAAGGGTGACATCTTCACCATTTGACCCGTTAAGTCTAAATGTCCATTTTATCCTTATGGGATGTTAGTTATTCATTATCCCATCCATGTAACTTATTACTTCGTTAACTTGCAACCAAAATTACCATAATGCCCCTTTTACCCTTTCTAACCATCAACTTAGTTTCTTGACATAACCACATGTTCCGACCCATACCAAGACTTGTCGGAACATCATAATTCACATATTTACTTACCATGTTTGTGATCTAAACATTGAATAGATATTCTACAAAAGGGGTGTAAGTTTTACTTACATAGCATCCGAATATGTTTCCCGTGCGCATTAGTCCCGTTTGACCCGCTTCTTTTCCAAGCTTCCACATCGCTTATCAAGCATCAACTATCATATATCATTCTCAAGATAGTTAGCTTATTCATTATTCATCACAACCTTTTCATTACACGGATCTTACATGGAATTTATCATTCAACCTTATAACATGCTAATCTATCATTTCTTATCCGATTTCTTTAAACATTCACACACATGTATGATTCCAAACATCATTAACATAGGTAAATCATCAATTTACATTACATCATCTAAAACCCACTTCATAACTACATTGTTAATCACTTACTAGTGATCTAATCTTAAGTTCTTCATAATTTCATCATACTTTTTATGAGTGTACTACCTCCTAAGCATAGGGTACAACTAGTTCATGCATATCCTTCTAATCTCATACATAATTCATCAAATTCCTCCTTCTAATCAACATGAATCATTCATGCATAAACATCAAACATACTAGTATCATATTTCTTTCAATTCTTCTAACAAGAATCTATCATATATATCAAAATACATCAACATTAAGCAAGAATTAGACATGGGTGATCATTCAAGTCGTCATCATCACTATAACCAACGGGTTTCACCTATAAACATCAAATTAACCCAAACCATGCATAACCCATGTTCCAAATGATGATTCTAACACATACTCATACTCAATTTCATACAAATTCATGATTTACAACATAACCCACTTCGTGCATAATCACCAATCAAACTTTTAAGACATACCTTACGATCCCCTTATGAAGGTGATCATTAATCCGTGTTTATTCATGAATTTAAGCATCATTTAGCCTTTCAATTTGATGAAATGGTGAAGTTAGGGTTCTTGGCTCCATGGGAGTCTCCTGCTCCATCTAGAACACACACAAAGTGTGTGTTTGTGTGTGTTGATTTTTCATTTTAATAACTCAACTTCCATCTTACTCCATTTAGTCCCTCATGTTGCAACTTAAAACACATTTGGCACAACTCTCTCCATTTAATAGTTTTGGCCATACACTTAACTAGGTTAAATAGCCTAGTTATTTATTTCATGATGTACCATATCATAACATTTAACGAATATAAATATTCGGGTTTTGGGGTGTTACAAGTCTACCCCCCTTAAATAAGGTTTCGTCCCCGAAACCTTTCTCGTTTCCTCTTACACACACATATCTATGATTGGCTCAATAGTCACATCATAATTATAAGTAATCATCCTATCCCGTTTCATAATTCTTCATACACTTGACTTCTTCTTAACAAGTCTATACTTTCCATGGCATACTTCCACATAACATCCTCATTTCCTCGACCCGTTAGTAACAGGTCAATATACATATTTATTCAAACTTATTATCGTACTTACATTCGTATGATCCGTTATAACAGATCTAATACCTTTATCCCATCTCTTAGATTATATTTTATACATATGTCATATAATATTTAGTTCTCGTTTTGTTATCACAACAAAACTACTATTTCATAGTTACATATACATGCTTAACTCTAAAGTTAACATCATTCTACGTTTCCTATAGTCATTTGTACTATGCGTACCCTTACGTTACCTTCAACTCACCTCATTCATTCTACATTACTATCGCTTTCACTTCATGCATTACTTAATTTACATAAGTAAATGTGCCGTACTAGTTCATCGCACGAGAGTTTAATCAACATGCAAAACTTCCACTCAAAACTTTTGAGATTTAGTTCTTAATGGCATAGTTCTCTTCTTATGTCAACTGTTAGGAATCAAACATTCCCTACTTTATCATACCCATTCCACCATGCATTTTGTAGGGCGTTTTCAATTTACTAATCCATACTTATCTGACATAAATTAAAGCATTTTACTTACCTCTATTTCCTTCCATACTTCAGCGATCCGTAAGTCAGGTCTGTCCACATTCTTCGCGAGTGCTAGCCGTACCAGGCTAGATTTCATTTATCCACATAAGGTGTCCCCACTTGTACACATCCTTCCACCAATTCGATTGGTTTCATTGCGTCAAGAGTTCTAGCTTTATCATCAATCATTAAGCGGTTAGCACACTTCATTCAAACATTCGTCCTACTAGGTGTTTACTCACTTATAATTCTCCTACAATTTATTACGTACACGCTATAACGTGTCACACATTTCATTCCTCTTATTTATCGTAGTTGCATTGACGTACATATTCGTACTTCCTTCCATTCATGCTTACTTGTAAAGACATTCATTACATCATTTCAGCATTTTTGTTAAAACTTACCCCTTCTCGTTCATACTTAAACCATTGTCCGGGTCGTAGCCCGTCATTCATTATGACTCCTAAGAGTCTATTACTAACACATTTAACACCTAACTGGTTCAAAACTTCTTTCTTTCATTTCACAACTTAGGTTTGCATGCCTATTACGATCATTCTTTTGTTTATTTACTTTACATTTACCCATATGACTCGTTTGACACAACCACGGTCAAACTATCGACACATTCTGATGTGGACTAATTCTATCCTTTTTATATTTTAAATCCGTCCTGCGGATTCAAATGTAACATTCATACCTTTCATTACTTCTATGTTTCGAATCCGTCTAGCGGTTCCAAACATACCATTCATACCTTTTTTTCCTTCTATGATTTGAATCCATCTAACGGATTTCAATCATATCATTCACATCTTTCATTCCTTACATGTGTTGAATCCGTTTCGTGGATTCAGACATATCATTTCTACATTTCATTTCCTTGAATCCGTTTTACGGATTCAAACATTCCATTCATGCCTTTCATTTCTTGAATCCGTCTCGCGGATTCAAACAGGTCATTCATACTTCATTACTTTCATGCTTCGAATCCGTCTCGCGGATTCTAACATATCATTCATACTTTTTGTCCCTTCTATGTTTTGAATCCGTCTCGCGGATTCAAACATTTCATTCATGCCTTTCATCCCTTGAATCCGTCTCGCGGATTCAAACAGTTCATTCATATATTGTTGATCCGTACTTTCTTGCTGATTCAACATTCTTCATTCTTATCACTCATACTTTTCACTCTTACGTAGTACTCTCAATTTCCCGAGAGTCTTACTACCCATTTCACCCGCACGCCCACCTGCTACCCAGTTCGACCGGACATACTGCGATAATTACCACGGTCTCACGAACGTCATATGCTTCTTGCGTACTGGCCAGGTGCGCAATCCACATACTAGTTTCGCGCCTTCGTGTAATCATCGCCTTATGTCCGAGAAATGGGTTTCAGTTTCGTGCACATCTCTAAAATTTCCCAAAGACCATATCATTGCCTTTCGTTTAATAATTGCCCTCCCAAGGAGATTTCTTCCTTTTTCTTTTAACATTGGTACCCATACATATTAATAGTGTGTACCTGGGGTTCATTAGCTTATTTACATCTTTGCCAGCCTTAGTATTCATCCTAATCTGCATCCACGAACCATCCTCTTCAAACACTTATGCTTACCTTGCACATACAAAACCATTAGTTTCTTTATATGAATGTATACAAACATGCTTTCATTCCATTTCTACCTTTAGATCTTGATTGAGTCATGGATTGTACGGATTCCTTATCACAAGAGCACACAGGTTTGAGTTCAAGTACCTACCCTCTTGTACTTGATTCTCTCAAACCAAGGCTCTGATACCAACTTGTAAGACCCTAATTCACGTTTGACCAAAAGTAGCAGCGGAAGTTCATGTCTAAAAATTTCTTTCCTTATAATACCTTGGCTTATTTGAAATTTAATTCATCCATTTTTCTTTTTTATACTCTTTTACACACTTGCATCAATCGACTCATTTACTAAATAAAAACATAACTTATGTCTGCTAATTTACATATGCAAACATCCCCGTACAATCCATCTTGCGACTCGGTCCTCGATCTCCATTCCTATGATCCTCCGTGACCCGATCAACCTGCGCTCACCACATACATTCATAACGTTAGTACACATTATAAGCATAAATAAGATTCCTCCTTACTGGCTATTCATTTCATTATCTCTTTACATTCCAGCTTTCCATCTGATTATACATTCCGTGGTGAGATTCCTCGTTGTACCTGCGCTACACTTCATTCACAAGGCACGCTATTATTATCGTCAATACTCAATTTCATTGAATACATGCATATATACTTCCATACATACTTATATATATGCATATGTTCACACATAACTACTTACATACATGCGTACCTACATACATACGTACATACATGCCTACATACATACCTATTACATGCCTTCACACAACCCTACATACGTGCATACATTCGTACATACTTACTTGTATATATATATATATATATATATATATATATTCACATACTACCTACATACACACCTACGTACATACATACGTTCATATCTTCACGCATACCTACATACGTGCATACGCTCATATCTACCTACTTGCATACCTACACACATACATTCATTCATACATACCACTTATATTCATACATACATACATACATACCTTCATACGTATCTACATTTCCTAAAACAAGGAATAAATTAGTCATTCTTAGCTTATACGCGTTTAAAAACGGTCCGGGCACTCTTGACATTCACTTATGATCAAAACCAACTTAAAAGTTAGTTTTGATAGTTAAATAACAAGTTTAAACAAGTTATGTGGGTCAAACAACAAAATTAAACAATTTTGGGATTCAGGGGGGGCTAGACATCCCACCTAGCCCCTTTTTTGACAGCAAGTTCCTTTATTGTTGCTGTACATTCCCAGCACATCCGGATTTTACGGAAATGAGCATAACTTTCTTGTTTTTAATCCGTTTTACCCGATTCTTTTTCCTACGCGACCGTAATTTAATTCTCCATCTCATGGAGTGAAAATCCAATATTTGGACTACCGAAATTTATGACTTTTAAGCCTTCGGCTTATTACCCTTTTACCAAATTTTGACCCGTTCATGCATTTATCAACATAACTCTTTCGTTTGAACATAACTTCTTATGAACCTAATAATATCAATGACGTCTATCATAAAAACTAAATTCTCGGATGTCTTGCATCCTCTTAATCCATTTTCGCTCGAAAGCTTATTTTGACCCGTTAAAGGTATTTGCGCATTTTAAGGTCCTTAGCTTACGAAAATCATACTTCTCGCTTTCTTACTTTTTCAAAACATTCTTTTAACCAAATAGCTTGTTTGTAATCAACTTTTAAGACCATTTGCCCGTTTTACCCATCAAGGGCGTTTTTGTCAACTTTGACCCATCCTTTACTACAAAAGACTTCATTGCATAATTAACCAATCATGCGACTTATCTACAATTGTAAATGCACACACCTGGCTCGGATCAAAGTTATGACCCGTTTTAATACTTCATCCGCTAAATTGCTAGATAATAGCAACGCAAATCCTTTTTCTATACATTCTGCAAATTCATAATACTTAACAAAGCAATTCGTTAGTCGATAACGCCAAAGGGTGACATCTTCACCATTTGACCCGTTAAGTCTAAATGTCCATTTTATCCTTATGGGATGTTAGTTATTCATTATCCCATCCATGTAACTTATTACTTCGTTAACTTGCAACCAAAATTACCATAATGCCCCTTTTACCCTTTCTAACCATCAACTTAGTTTCTTGACATAACCACATGTTCCGACCCATACCAAGACTTGTCGGAACATCATAATTCACATATTTAGTTACCATGTTTGTGATCTAAACATTGAATAGATATTCTACAAAAGGGGTGTAAGTTTTACTTACATAGCATCCGAATATGCTTCCCGTGCGCATTAGTCCCGTTTGACCCGCTTCTTTTCCAAGCTTCCACATCGCTTATCAAGCATCAACTATCATATATCATTCTCAAGATAGTTAGCTTATTCATTATTCATCACAACCTTTTCATTCCACGGATCTTACATGGAATTTATCATTCAACTTTATAACATGCTAATCTATCATTTCTTATCTGATTTCTTTAAACATTCACACACATGTATGATTCCAAACATCATTAACATAGGTAAATCATCAATTTACATTACATCATCTAAAACCCACTTCATAACTACATTGTTAATCACTTACTAGTGATCTAATCTTAAGTTCTTCATAATTTCATCATACTTTTTATGAGTGTACTACCTCCTAAGCATAGGGTACAACTAGTTCATGCATATCCTTCTAATCTCATACATAATTCATCAAATTCCTCCTTCTAATCAACATGAATCATTCATGCATAAACATCAAACATACCAGTATCATATTTCTTTCAATTCTTCTAACAAGAATCTATCATATATATCAAAATACATCAACATTAAGCAAGAATTAGACATGGGTGATCATTCAAGTCGTCATCATCACTATAACCAACGGGTTTCACCTATAAACATCAAATTAACCCAAACCATGCATAACCCATGTTCCAAATGATGATTCTAACACATACTCATACTCAATTTCATACAAATTCATGATTTACAACATAACCCACTTCGTGCATAATCACCAATCTAACTTTTAAGACATACCTTACGATCCCCTTGTGAAGGTGATCATTAATCCGTGTTTATTCATGAATTTAAGCATCATTTAGCCTTTCAATTTGATGAAATGATGAAGTTAGGGTTCTTGGCTCCATGGGAGTCTCCTGCTCGATCTAGAACACACACGAAGTGTGTGTTTGTGTGTGTTGATTTTTCATTTTAATAACTCAACTTCCATATTACTCCATTTAGTCCCTCACGTTGCAACTTAAAACACATTTGGCATAACTCTCTCCATTTAATAGTTTTGGCCATACACTTAACTAGGTTAAATAGCCTAGTTATTTATTTCATGATGTACCATATCATAACATTTAACGAATATAAATATTCGGGTTTTGGGGTGTTACAAAGTGCACCCATCGTGAGCGTAGTATAGCGTTGGTAAGATACCGAGGTCGTCCAAGGACACAAGAGCTTTTAATACCGGTTTATCCTCAACGTCTAATCAAATCAAAATTTTTAGAAAAGGTTTTAAACAAGAAAAATAAAAACTAAAAATACTGAAAAATAAAAATAAAAATAAAAACAGATAGACAAGATGAATCACTTGGATCCGACTCGCCTTTAATGTATCCTTTGATGATTTCCGCACTTTTGCACTTTTAAGAGATTATCTTAGTTATAGTAGTAGGCCCCTCTTTTGAAGGTGACGTTACCCTCAACCCAGTGGTTTGAGTCAGCAAGGATACAATCCCAAAGGGTTGGAATATTGGAAGATATTTAATTAAGTTATTAATGCGTAAAGTGGTAGGCCCTTCTTTTGAAGGCGAAGTTACCCTCGGCTAAGTGGTTTGAGTCAGCAGGGATACAATCCCAAGTAGCCGGTTTAATGTATTAATAGTAGTTTACATATGAAGGGATCAAGCCATTCGAACCCCCGCCATCCAATACCAATGGGTATTGAACGAGATCCTAGTAAGCTTGACCCAGGTGTGACATCTGTGCCTCCACGGCCATCAAACAAATACCAAATCAACGAAATATTGTATTTCATACTTGGGATTTGTATAAATATGTGTATCATTTGCACATATCAATTCTCGTTCGATTTCGAGCTCTAAATCGCTTTCTAGAAAGTTATACGCGAACTGGTGCGTAAACGTAATCAGTTTAACACGAAAAACACTCCAGAATAGTGACATAGGCTTAACATACCTTAAATAACCTTTACATAACTTAGAAATAAGTTTTGGAAGGTTTGGTGTGTCGAAATCAAGTTTATTCGCTTACAGGGACTAATTTCGACAAACTACGAAAGTATGCCGATTTGTACTGTAACGAACATTCCAGAACATGACCATAAGTTAAACATACCCTAAATATCCTTTACATAGCTTAGAAATAGGCTTTGAGGGGTTCGGTGTGCTAAAATAAACTTTTTGGTCATTCAGGGACTAAAAGCGTCAAAAGTGCATAAGTTTGCATTTTCGCGCATATCTTACCTTCTGAATACATCTGGAGATCCAAAACTTTATGTAATCATTAAAATATTTTGTTTTAGTTATTGGCATGATAAAATTCCATTCGTCGCGTAATTTGGATCGTTTTTGCGTTCGTTGCGACTTCCGTCGTAATTAACCAAACAACGCAACCGTACGACCAAACGAACCGACATCCGAGATATTTTTGAGCATGTTTTGAGTTACCTATACTTTAACTTCATTTTAGAGCCTTGAAATGAGGTTAACGGGGCTTAAACGTGTCAAAAATGAGCCAAAATGCAAGATTCTGAAGTTCAGGGACCAAAATTGTCATTCTGCCATAGTTATCTTAGGAAGGGACCAAAATGAAAAATCTAAATTCCAGCTTGTTCCAGCTGTTCCCCTCATTTTCACAAGGTTTTAATGAAACTATGGGCTCCCATGGTTTCACAAAACCATGGGCACATGTGTACGGATGAGATCGAAGCTCGTTTTACGATGAACGATCCTAACGGTTCTAGTTTTCCTATATATACCCATCTCTTTTCACTTGCAAAACCCACAATGATCTGATTTTGGCTCTCTAAGTTGAAGTTTATGCTTCATACCTGAGAGTAAATCGGATCATAGCTTGCGGGGACCTTTTGTAAGTATTCTTTCGTTCTTTTATCGCTTTTCGAGTCTGAAAGTCAAACTGCGTTTGAATTTCTGCCTTGACCAGTTTATGGTCAATGCGAAGTTCGTTTGAACTTCATAACGTGAGCGTAATCACGATGGTTATAGTCCCTAGTGACTATACCTACTGATTACCACGTTATCTAGGTGTAGTGACGAGTCGTAGTTTCGGCCAAAATGCGTATTCTTGCGTATTTTGTAACCAAACTACTTTTGGGTATCAAAACCGTTTGTTTTGATACCAAACTTGTTTTCTAACTTAACTAAACATGTTTTAGCATGTTTAGCTCGTCACTTTTAGTTTAGTGCTTGTGTAGAGTCGTAAGTCAAAGCGGACTAAACACCCGCTTAGACTTTCGAACTAGACCCGTTTGGTCGATCATTAGGATCCGACCAAGCATGTTTAGTGACCATAGTTGCATAGGGAATAACCTTCTGAGGTTATACCTTATGGTCACTTAGGTTTAATTAGTTGTATGACAGGTAGTTTATATGCCTTAGGTAAATGACCAGAATGCCCTTTTCATGCATAATTGGTAATTAAGCATATGTAACATAAACTTTTGTCACTTAATCGATTATGCAACATGTTTAGGCATATAATACTTGTCATAGGACTAGTTAGACGTCTCAAACACACTTTGCGCGCACGACGCGTTAAAGTAGCGTAAGCTACCTTAATGGGTCGCAATGGGTCGAAAGCACTTAGGTTAGGTTTCGATTTAGAATGTAGGCTCTGTTAAACCATGCCATATGAGTTCCAATACTCATTTGGTTTACAAAACCTCATCCTATCCGATCTTCCGACTTAGGTCCGGTTTATTTATATAGTTATTAGGTTGCCGATTAATTCCGTGCTCCCTCTAGCTTTGCTTGGTTGTTGTTCAAGACCTCTAAGCATTCTCAGGTGAGTACATAGTTCCCCTATTTTACTGTTTTCAATTGTTTTGGGGTGATTCATATGTGCTAAATGTTTTCGAGGTTTTAACGATGGTTTTCAAAACGATTTTCGATATTATAACAATGGTTTCAAAAACGATTAAAATGGTTTATATTAAATTAATAACGATTTCGATATAGTAAATAAACTTGTTGGTTGTAATTACATAACGAATAACATTCATTAGTTTTGGCCGAACCGACCAGTATTAGGTTATGGTACCATAGGATCTGACAAATCCCGTTATCAGACTGCACCCATGGTTATTTGTGGGTTAGGTGGGTAACGACTGAATCTGTGATTGTTAATTTACCCTTTGGTGGTTTATTAATGCGAGAAGCGATAGGCGAGTTGCGAAGGTTTGGATGTTATTAGCGAGACAATCAAAAGTAGTTTTCACGATTTAAAACGAGAATGATTTAAACGACTAAAGCGATTTTTAACGAATTAAACGATTTGGGTAAACGATTGGTTTTTGGTTAGTGTTTAGATAACGGGACGGGTGTAATGTGATGAAAGCATGGTGGATACGCCGCTGGTACTTCCTATATATAAGTGTTTTCATCGTATTACATACCGTGACGTTATTTACTTCACTTGGGTAAACGATTTTGAAACGATGTCACACAAACGAGGTTTTCGAAATGATATAAACCATACGAGTTTTGTTAACGAGTTTTATTAACGAGAATTATTAACGAGAATTTTATTAAATAAATGTTTTGGGTTAAGAATCATGGCTACGAGATTTTATAAATTATAACCAACTTGATTTGAGTTGGTTAATTATGTCGCAATACAATACTTTTCAAAACAAGGTTTTTAATTAAGTATTGCAACATGTAAACTAGCCATGAATCCGACACTCTCAAAAACCTATGTACTCGCCAGCATTTCTTTGTTGACTTTGTTTTCACATATGTTTCAGGTGTTGTTGAATGATGTTAATTACTAGGATGCATGCTCACATAGGACTGGACGAGGCCTTAGTGACTTAATAACAATGATAGACTATGTTTAACTTGTTTATTTAGATTTCCAAACGATGTAAATATTTAATGTTTAGTAAAACGAAACTTCAAATTTCCGTGTGTTTTGAAACAATGATTCTGTTACAACACTCCCCGACGATTCCGCCGCGATTTGTTTTTTACGGGGTCGGGGTGTGACACCAGGTCCTTGCAGGATCTATACACTGAACAAGGCAAGAACCTTACCAAACCATTCCCTTAATCCCCGACCAGGTAGCCAACATATCTCTATATAGACCGTAGAGATATGAATGGTAAAAAATCTTGTACTTTATATAGACTGTAAAGTAATTCCAAGACACCACGGACAAATGATAAGGAAGTTTCACCTTCAACATAAGAAACTAGTTATTAAAGTCATTAATACAAAACAAAATAAAAAGTGCGAAAAGATTAAAAATCAAAAGTAATACATTAAAGACTTGTCTTCACCAAGTGATGTAAGAGACTTAACCAAACATGGCCTTTGATTGACAAGAACTCTTACGATCAATCTTGAATCCCGAGACTACTACACACACTATAAGGTGGATGATGGATGATGGTGGTGGATGTGGGTGTTGTAGTGGTGGTGGAGTGGTGGCAAAGTGGGAGAGAGGTGGTTTGCCAAGGGATGCCTTTGAAGTGAACCAAGCACCCCTATTTATAGCCTGATCAGAAGCCCGGCCACGGCCCCGTGTCTGCTGGACACGCCCCCGTGTCCGCTGGACACACCCCCGTGGCCATCCTCTTTCTCTTCCTTCATTAATTGCTCTTGTCTGCATTAGGCTTCACAGCCCCGTGTTCTCTGGGCACGACCCCGTGTGCAAAAGCATATATGTACTACTAAGATTTGCTAGATTCTGTGAATCTTAGCGTTGACCACGCCCCATGCTCAGTGGGTACGCCCCCGTGGTGGGCGATAGAAGCTTCTACAGCTTTGTCCTTTCTGCAGACACCTGACCACGCCCCCGTGCTCAGTGGGCACGGGGCCGTGGTCAGCCTTCTGTTTCTTGTTTTTGCTTGGGGAGATGCTGTCGAGGGGTCGGGCATGCCACGTTTATTCCTTTTCTTTGCATTTATGTTAGTTTTTGCTGCATATTTGTTCCTTTTGTTCATTTAAGCTCGTTTGGTCCTGAAAATACAAAAGGAAGACAAAAGCACACTTTTCCAACATTAGTACTAAAAAGGGTTAGTTTTATGCCTCATTTGATGTAATTTATATGTTGCATTTTACACACATCAAATACCCCCACACTTGAATCTTTGCTTGTCCTCAAGCAAAACTCTTTATTATGTGGAATACACACCCAAATGGAATGGGTAGAAGAGAAGTTTTGGGCTTGTCTTGAGTGTCGGGAATCCAAGATCTTTATTGGGTTTTATTTTTATATTATTTACAATCTTATTCGTTATGATTTATTTAGAACGTTTCATAAGAGAAATTATTTATTTAGGCATAACATACCTCTTTAAAATTCCATTTATATACAAGTTCACATACCTCACGGGAGATCACTCAACACTCGGCCGAAGATGTATTTTTTTGAAACACTCGAGACCGGCATGGAACTTACTTCTACCATATGGTTGCCAAGCAATCAATTCTCCTCCTTTTTAACTATAAACCTTTGTAAATATCAAGAGGACTTGGGGAACGGTTAGGCTTGTGCTAAAGGCAGGTGGTTTTGGGTTAGTGGTTGGTAAAAAGGGCTAAAAGCGTAAAAAGCGTCGGTCGTCGTAAAACTTTTTGTTTTTGTGACTTTTATTCAAACTAAGCATTTTCAAACAAAGTTTCTTTGAGGACTTTGTTTGTTTATTGCTAGACTTCATTTTTTTTATAAAGAAACGTCACAAGAAAACCGAGCTTTTTACTAAAATAAAAGGTTGAGTATGGTTTAGCTAAGGAATTAACTGTTAGATCCTGTGGATGATGTAGTATCTCTCCTAAGTGCAATTAATCTAGTATAGACCGAGGGGCAGGAGTGGTAGATCTATCGGGTGTAGCGAGCCCCACTCATGGGTCCTTATGTGGCTGCATGTGGTGACTATGTCGTTCCCGCCGGATGGACCAGACAAATTCGCTAGGTTTGAGCACTTCCTACGCACCACACATATTAATATCCTTGCAAAACATTAATGATCTGTTCATAGACGCTTTACATACCGGTTTACAAAAGGATTCTCTCAAATGTTTACATGGTTATTTGGAACTCATACAAAATACATGAACTCGCTCAACTTTTGTTGATGTTTTCAAATTACATGTATTTCAGGAAACTGATTGGATCTGGCGGTGTTAAAAAAGATTTCAATGAGAAATCTCAAGTTTGTTGTCATCCTACTTTTGAAGGGTTTGGTTTAGATATCTTATCTTAGATAGGACATACGAATCAAAGTCTTGTTTTAAACGTCTTTTGTTTAAAAGTCCTTTATGAAACTTATTACTTTTGAATGGTTTGTAAACTCAACTTGAAGTATTTTGTTTGGAACTTAACAATTGTGGTTGTAATGTTTTAAAAATTTATGAATGGATGAACATCATTTTAATCATATAGTTGTTTATTATAATTGAATGCAATGGTATTGATCAAGTCACACGTATACGCTTCCGTAAAAGTAAGGGTGTGATAGTGTAGGTCTCACAGTCTGTTGCGTGCTCGCGCAGATCTATGCATAGGTTGCACTTAAAACAGATTTTTTGGTGTAGAAACTAGGAGTGGGGATCGACCCCTACTGGTATGGTGGGTACGAAATGGGGATCTCCTGCAGATTCGACGAGATGTTTCCTATTTGCGTAGATGGGCCGACATGGCCTATAGGCTGGCTGGGGGGAGTATTCCCCGTTTATCCGACACTTGCCGGGACAAAGGGTTCCCGTTCCAGGTTGGTAAGGTTTTGTTGATCAGACATGATCGTTGAAAAAAAGAGACGAGTGTGCTAATAGAAGTAGCGGTGGACGCCAATGAAGAAACAATGGTTAACCAATAGGTTAGTCCACGGGTCGAGTCTCGTCAAGTAGGGTGAATCCCTTCTTTCCTTGATCAATGACTGGGTTGTATTCTAATCTGTCACTTGCACATTGAAACACACAGTGACTCACAACAAGGAAAATGGTGTGGGGGTTGCTCCTTGTTACCACACTCCGGTGTGAGAATAAGTATTTGCTTTGGAAGCAAGATAAGTGTTAAGTAGTAACTGTGAGTGAGCAGATTAGCATTACCTCAAACCTAGTTCGAAGTGAAGTATTTATAGCCGAATAGTGAAGGAGAAGGGCCAATGGGCCGCTTGATGGGCCTAGGGTCCGACTGACAACTTGCAACTTTTCATAGACTTGACAGGAGCGTAGGTCACGGGAGTGTTAGGCGCATGCGGAGGTGTCGCCGCGTGTCCTGTTGTACCAATTGCACGAAGGAACACCCGCCGCGTGGCCTGCTGGGGTTGTCAGCTTGTCCATCAGGTTTTATGCAAGTGGGCTGGGCATCTGCGTATTGGACGGTCAGCTGATCTCTGTTGTCAGTCCTAGGCATATCACTTGCTAGTTGGTCACGGAAATCAAAGTGACAGTTCCACTTGTATAAAAATAGGATGCAGGCTTGCGCAGCCTCGCCACTGCGGTAAATTGTGCACATATAGGTCAACACATTTGTACATCACTATGCACTTCTTTCGTCGTCCTGCGCGCGCCCGCGCATGACCACAACATGGAAATGTGTTTGACAGAAAGTGAATGTAGTGACTACTATCATCTTTAGTAACAATCACCGCATTCCCTGTATGTTGCCGAAAACAACCATTTTCATACACAAGGTGAGATTCTCATCTTTCCCCGAGTGGGAAAGCAAACCGGGTTCGTGTGTGCCCGCACGAACTGAGGCAAGTTCTTTCTTGATTGGGACAATAAGCCGGGTGATGGTCACTCGTGTCCAAACCTGATGCGGTATTTGGGACCATACACCTTTAGGTGGTTTTGCTGATAAAACACATGTTAGTGTTGAAGAAGAACAATTTCATAGTGATCGGAAGTTTAATGTTATAAAAGTAAGTTCCTACTTATGGGAACTTGAATTTACTTTAGACGAAGACTAAATGCGAATGAAGGCCGAGTTACTAGTAAGGAGCAACTTGTTACCAACGAGGAATTCATACCAATGAGGAAGTTACTTCCATTAGAGAATACACATGACATCAGAGGGAGATCTCAGAGATCAAGATAAGGATTTGTAGAATAATACTTGAGTTTTTGTTCTTGATCACACATTGTAATTTTTATTAACTCAAAGCCTTCTGATGTTAATCAATTTATTTTCTTTTGTCAAATCACATGTTATTAGTTAATTTTCAATCTTACAGTTAACCACATTAATTTGAAATACAAATATCCATTTAAGATAAAAAAAATATGACATATTTCATGTTATGGTACTTTTATTTATGTTATTATTTAAGTTACATACACGGGCGCAACTTAATTAGGGCGGGAGGGGGCGGCTGAACCCCTAAACTTTTCGCTCAGTAGTGGAGAGTATGTAGTTTTTGTGTAGAAATGTTTAGGTATATACGTTTTCGACCCACAATTTTATAGAAATTTTTAGGTCCGATGACTTCTGCCCCCACCCCCCCCCCCCCCCCCGGTCGGAAATCTCAAGCTTCACCACTGGTTACATATGATCCAAACAATTGTGTAGAAAGCTAGTTTAAGAGCTACCAACTTGTAGGTCAATGATAGAAACTATGATAAAGGAAGTATAAACCGTTAAAGTTAGGTAACATAACACAATTGTAACAATTTTAATTGGAAAAGGATTCTTGATTACTAAAATATTTGACACGTTATTAATCTTTTAAGTTGACACGTTTAGTGAGTTGATTAAACATATCAACTTATTAACGGCTAATCTGATTTAAAGTTGTTTGAAAAAATATATCATATAAAATTCATTAGCTCGGTTAAAAAAGAAATCTATATCTTATTGAGGATACATTTATTTTTATGAACAATTCTCAGATTGTCTAGAAAGAAGATACCACAACATACACTTCACATGATTTGAACTCCTAACATTAGTTAATACAATTTATTATGTTTTGTATTTGTAGGCAGGCAGGCATGCCATGAAGAAGAAGATCATAGGGATCGATGGACATATGCACCTTTTTTTACACATCTTAGATATAGAACAAGAGCGAAATAATACGAGTTTTGTTGAACTGAAATACACTATGTTGTTGTGCCTATTATGTGCCTTTTGTATGTAACACGTTCTAACTTTCCGTGCGTATCATCATATATCAATGAAACATGAATCGCTTGATTATCGTATCATCTATCAATGAAACGACAAATGAACATGAATTGTTTGTTGTAGTATTTCCTTGCAAAAGTCCGACCACTTTCCATACGTATCATATTTGCGTTAAATCTTAACAAACTTCTTAATATTTGTTTTAGTTATGTTTATGATAATTATGTCAACTATGTTCGGATAGTTATGTTAAGTACTTATATATTTTGGGTGGATTCTTTATGAAAAATATAGAATTTATTATAAAATGTATACATAACGTTCGTTTATGTTCATTTATGATCATGAACATTTGTTTGTGTTTGTTTATGTTCGGTAAGTGTTCATGAACATGTTCATTTCCTTAATGAACGAATATAAACACGAAATCTCGTTCGGTAAACGCTTGTGAATCGTTCATTCCTTAATGAATAAACACGGTCGTTCGATTCGTTTACAACCCTAGTTCCAGGGGTTAGCCTCGTCACCTTCTAGCTTGCTCCTGTTAGCATAAAAGAACTCATTAGAAGGAGCCAGAGACCGGGGTCTCTGAACCACCCTCTGACACTCAAGATTAGTTATTTATCCCATAAGAGTGAATTATTAATAAATACAGGTGTGTATATACGTATATGAGTGATAGAGAGTATGGAAGAAGTTAGTGGTTGAAACACGACAATTATAAGCAGCTAATGTGATATCATGCTGCTTGGTTAAGTAGTTAGGAGTTGGTTGTTAAAATCAATGTGACGGGAGCGGCTGGGTGTGGTACCTTAGCAACTTAGGGGCTTAACAACTTGGTTGATGAGATGCAGACTGATGTTAGAGAGAGAGAGATGGGGGGATAGAGAGATTAAATGGCGGGTGTGTATTGAGACCAAATGGGTATAACTTGAATGAGGAGGCGACCCCTCTATTTATAGAAGGGGGAACCCCAAACCCTAATGAGCTTTTAGTGTAATGGATTGGGTTGGCCCACCAAGTTTATTACTTATTGGTTTGGGCTTTATGAGTCCACCTTATTATTTGGGCTTAGCATACCCACTTATTTGGTTATAACAAGGAAATTGGGAATACGAGCACCTTTGCTAATGCAATTTACTTACAATAATGCATGAAAATTATATAATCTAGAGGCTAAGAAGATGAAAGAAGGATTGTGTGACTACTTAAATACCATTCACAATGTAAAGGGAAAAAAAATTAGAAAGTTTTGGTATCATCGGTTAAGGAAGAGATTGTTGAGTCAGCTATCATTACAAATGATAACACAAAACCATATGTTAATGTTGACGAAAATTGATATCGATGGTTGATAAGTTGAATACAAAGAACTTAATGATGATACCAAATTCATGCTTACGAGTTTAGATACTTCTCTTAAAAAATCACACTAATAAGAGTTACCATTGATGTGTATGAACTGAAAAAGAACAAGTGTTTGAGGCTGATGTACATTACAAATGATGGTAATGTTCCTATCGTTAGGGTGGTTTTGCTGATGAAACACATGTTAGTGTTGAAGAAGAACAATTTCATAGTGACCGGAAGTTTGATGTTAAAAAAGTAAGTTCCTACTTATGGGAACTTGAATTTACTTCAGACGAAGACCAAATGCGAACGAAGGTCAAGTTACTAGTAAGGAGCAACTTGTTACCATTAGAGAATACACATGATATCAGAGGGAGATCTCAGAGATCAGGATAAGGATTTGCAGAATAATACTTGAGTTTTTGTTCTTGATCACACATTGTAATTTTTATTAACTCAAAGCCTTATGATATTGATCAATTTATTTTCTTTTGTCAAATTACATGTTATTAGTTAATTTTCAATCTTATAGTTAACCACATTAATTTGAAATACAAATATCCATTTAACATAAAAACGTGACATATTTCATGTTATGGTACTTTTATTTACGGTATTATTTAAGTTACATTATCATAAGGGTGTAGGGAGTGGTTAAACACTTTGAGTGGCAAACCAAAAAACCGACCAATTAGAGCGCGCCATGTCAATCAGTCAAAAGTGTTTAAACTTTGGTGAAAAGTGTTGGCAATGGTTTAGACACTTGGTGAAGTGGTAAACTATTTTAAAAAAAAAAGGGAAAAATGTGTGATTGGTTGAGATTGGAATGGACCCCACCCACAATACCCTCCCTCTCTCTCCTTCCTCCCTCTTCCCCGAATCGGTAATGCATCACCGATTTTGTACATATTTTCGGCAAATGGTGTTCGGCAATATGTGGGCGGTGGGTTGGTAAGCGGTGCCGGGTGGGTTTACCGCCCCCACACCGGACACCCTAAGATCCAAACAATTGTGTAGAAAGCTAGTTAAGAGCTACCAACTTGTAGGTCAATGATGGAAACTCTGATAAAGGTAGTATAAACCGTTGAAGTTAGGTAATAGAACACAATTGTAACAATTTTAATTGGAAAAGGGGTTCTCGATTACTAAAATATTTGACATGTTATTAATCTTTTAAGTTGACACATTTAGTGAGTTGATTAAACAGATCGACTTGTTAACGGCTAATATGATTTAAAGTTGTTTGAAAAAATATATCATGTAAAATTCATTTGCTCGATTAAAAAAGAAATTTATATCTTATTGAGAATACATTTCTTTTTATGAACAATTCTCCCAGATTGTCTAGAATGAATGCATCACAACATACACTTCACATGATTTGAACTCCTAACATTAGAATGTCTCATTAGAGACAAAGTTTAAAGAACTTGCCATGTACGATACCATTCTATTTTGTATGTGCAGTAAATGACAAATATCCATAAATGGGGACGAGTTCGATACCGTACAAGTACCAAAAGTACCGATCCTGAATATCACAAAAAAGGTACCGGTACCGAAAATCCTCAATACGGTACAATATTCAAAGGTAAAAAAAATAAACTACAGATACCGTACAAAACTGAAAGTACTGATACCGAAAAACGCAAAAAAGCGGGTACCAAATATAGTTTGGTACGGTACTCTCGGTTAGGGCGGTACTCTTGGTTAGGGCCATTCATTTTTATCCAAAACCTGAAACCCAACCTGAATTTAAAGGCACCCAAACCCGCATTAGTAAATACCCGAACCCGACCAACCCGAACTTTAAATGGTTCGATTATCGGCAGTGGCGGAGCTTGACCAAAAGTTCCGAGGGAGCGGAAAGTTATGGGACCCAATTTATATATTGTATAAATATTTAGGCAAAATAATTGGGGGACAATCCTATATAATTTTAAATTTTTTTAGACGAAAAATATGAAATTTTACACTTCTAACCGAAACATTGGGAGGGCGGGTGCACCCCCCACTTCACACTAAGCTATGCCCCTGGTTATCGGGTCATTTTTTTCCGGCAAAAAACCCGAAACACGAAACCCGAAAAAAACCTGAACATTTTTTTTTATAGAAGTGTTTTGGTTTGGAGTCTTTAATATATGAAACATTAAGTTTTTGAATTTTTAATTGGTTTGGAGTCTTTAATATATGAAACATTAAGTTTTTATGGATTTTTAAATATTACAATACGCATATTGTCAACTAATATTTGAACTTTGATAATATTAAAAAAAACATTTCTTTTTAATTTTACATCTAAACCCAAAAACCGAACAACCCGACCCCAACAAACCTGAAAAACCCAAACCCGAAAAACTCAAACTTTAAATGGGTTAGTTACCGGGTCAATTTTTCCCAGAGAAAACCCCAAATAACCCGATCCAAAAAACGCGAAACCCGAAGAAAAACCCCGAGGAACACCCATACTCTCGTTACCAATATCGGTTCGGTTTCAGTACCAGTACCATTTGCTCATCACTAAAGTAGAGGGGGTAAAGTGTAAAATACAGTCATGTAAACAACAACATGATAATGACAGAAAAGCCCCTAATTAATTCAGATATTCCAATGCAATCTCTTCCCTACAGAACACCTCCTCTACTCCTTTCACACGCTGAAAATGTTATCATCTTCTTCACCAAACCCTAACCCTAGCTCCACCTCCATGAACATCAATCCATCATCATCTTCAACTAGATCCACTAATATTCTTCCATTGTTCTCCAATCCACATACTCCTCACATCACCTGCAAAACTTTACCTCAAGCCGTTACGATTTCCAACGGTTTTTCGTCGTTTTCGTCGTGTGCGGCGGTTAATCCGGTTTCGGTTTCTGGAAGCGATGATGATGAATCGGTTCAGCTCGTGGTGGTGTCGTTTTATAAGTTTGCTGATTTTCCTGACCACGCTGATTTGCGTAAACCGTTGAAAGACCTGTGCGAGAAGCTGGTGAGTTATCTTAACCAACGGATTAGAAGAAGTTATTATATATTATATATTGATATTGGTTGTTTTAGTGATGTGATTACTCATTATTGTGAAGTAATGTTAATTGATAGGGATACACAGGCAGATGTTATTGTTGGAATTTTTTTTGGAAATGGTATATTTTAAAAATATTTTTAGGATAACGGGGAAGTCAAAAAAAAAAAAAGGAAATTGGGGTATTCGCTATTCCTAATAGCGGATTAGGAAGGATTGGGAAGAAGAATATGGTGTGCCGTACGAGGTGTCAGATTTATTTCCTAAGCTGCTATTCTGAATAGCGGATTAGGAGGAAACCATTTAACCCAGTTAACTTTTAACAAACCAAACTAACCCCTTTAACTATCTATCTAACCTTCGTTAAATAATATTATTTTGTTAAATAATATTATAAACAATAATATAAATGGTTCAAACCTAACTGATTAGAATATTATGATAAATATTATCTATCTAACCCCTTTAACATTTTTTTATTTTAACAGTTTGATTGAATGCCTTATCGGCACGTGCTGCAAAGACTCCCGGAAATGTGTAGAACAGGCATAAGCAGTTGGAGGTCACGATGTTTTATAATTTATTGGAACATAGTTGAATATCATCCGGTGGAAAGGATTATGAGGCAGTTTGGATTTCTTCAGGAGGTCCCCGCCCCATTCCCTTTTTCACGTCAAGTATCTTGCAGTTCCACCGTGATCATCGAAACCAGTATACGTGGAAAACTGGAACCATAGACACGAAAATGTGGTGGAAGGTGTGCCGACCAACAAGCCTACGGCACACCCTACTTACAATGATTGGTTCCATGAGCATACTGTATTATATATAAAGGACCTGAGGCACGTCCCCGGTGTTGTCCATACTGGTTTCGATGATCACGGTGGAACTGCAAGATACTTGACGTGAAAAAGGGAATGGGGCGGGGACCTCCTGAAGAAATCCAAACTGCCTCATAATCCTTTCCACCAGATGATATTCAACTAAGTTCCAATAAATTATAAAACATCGTGACCTCCAACTGCTTATGCCTGTTCTACACATTTCCGGGAGTCTTTGCAGCACGTGCCGATAAGGCATTCAATCAAACTGTTAAAATAAAAAAATGTTAAAGGGGTTAGATAGATAATATTTATCATAATATTCTAATCAGTTAGGTTTGAACCATTTATATTATTGTTTATAATATTATTTAACAAAATAATATTATTTAACGAAGGTTAGATAGATAGTTAAAGGGGTTTGTTAACTGGGTTAAATGGTTTCCTCCTAATCCGCTATTCAGAATAGCAGCTTAGGAAATAAATCTGACACCTTGTACGGCACACCATATTCTTCTTCCTAATCCGCTATTAGGAATAGCGGATACCCCAATTTCCTTTTTTTTTTTTTGACTTCCCCGTTATCCTAAAAATATTTTTAAAATATACCATTTCCAAAAAAAATTCGTTATTGTTGTGTAATTGATTGAATGTTTATTGATAGCTAGAGGTAGGGGTGGGTGTGCACGGTTCTGTTCGGTTATTAGCATCATTCGTAACCGAAGTCATCGGTTTATTCGGTTAGTTTGCTGGTTTCCGGTTCGGTTCCGTTAATAACCAAACATTGGCTTAAATTTTTGTTTAGAAATACATGTAATGGAGGTATAAATACATGAAATAGAGGTATAAAACATGTCACGGATGTATAAAAGCTAGAAATATATGAAGATTTAAATGATTCGGTTCGGTTAAACGATGGTACAAAAAATATACGTTAACCTATTTTCAGTTAATTTGGGTTCGGTTTTGTCGGTTTTTTGGTTCGGTTTTGGTTAGCGGTTCGGTTATTGCTCACCCCTAGCTAGAGGTGCTCTGTGCATGCAAGGAGTTTTTGATATATGGAGTGTTATTGTAGAATCATTGTGGTACTAAAGTTCATATATCTGCTGCAGTAATTATTGAGATGTATGCTTATCACTTTTGATCTTTTTGACATTCAAGTTTAACTGCATATAGTTTGTGGAAGTGAACTGTTCAGTTACAGGGGTTGTTTGGATAAACAGAATACAGATTATGTTATTCTTTAATCTCTATTTTTAGCCTAATTTGAGAGACTTTATGACCAGGCTTCACATAACTTCAATCATTTTCACAAAGAATGTCATTTTCGGCCATCTTCTCGATTAATTCCTTAAATAGTCACAATTTGCCAAACACTCTGGACTTTATTACATTTTCAAATTAAAGAAGCACATTATCTTCTAGTCTTCTACAACCTACTTTCTTACAGTTGAATATTTAATTATGAGCATTTAATATCACAAACTTGCTTTAAAAACACACTTTCAAACGCCCCTAATGTCTTGTGCATAAGCAAATCTGCCATAACTCTGCATCCATAAAGATTGATTTGTTTCACACAATGGCCTTTATTAGTTCTGTTCATTGTTTTATACTTTCATGATCCTTTCTATCCTTGTTAATCATACCCCTCAGGCCCTCACCGAACTTATACTTTTCAGTACATTTCAGGTGGCATCATTCTTGCACCAGAGGGAATCAATGGCAGCATATGTGGCATCCGGAAATCAGTTGAGCAAGTTCTTGACTTTATTCAGTCTGATGCTCGCTTAAAGGGTCTCCGACAAATAGAGTCACCTGTAAGCCCTGAAGAAGAAGCTATCCACCATGGACATACAAGCAGTTCTCCACTCGCTGCTGGAGAAGATGCACCGTTCAGATGGGACCATGTGAGGGTGAAACTTAAAAAAGAGGTAATTAGTTTTGTAGAATTATGTTGGAGGGAGAGATTGTTTACTAATGATTTATTAAGCTATTTGTTTAACCATAAATAGTGATAAAATAGCGGGATTTTAGTTCTTATTTTTCTAAATATACATATAAAAACAACGTATTTTGATATACATATAAAATATTTCTATAATTTTCTTCTAGTGTATTGCTAAATATAAAATAGCGCCCGCTATTTCATCGCTATCACTACATAGCATATAGGTGGTTTGTCGCAATCGTCTGCTATTCGCTATTAACAACTATGCCATGGACACATTTGACATGTTTGCCTTTTGTTGCAAAATTTATATATCTGACCCGTTTGACTTTTCATTCCTTGGATGCCTTCCAACCCTTTTGTTGGTGCATGGGTTGTAATTTCTACCTCCCTAAGATTTATTTTTGGTGCAGATAGTTTCGCTTGGAATGCCGTCTGTATCACCTAATGAAAGAGTTGGGACGTATGTCAGCCCAAATGAGTGGAATTCATTGATCAGTGACCCAGATACGGTAATTCTCTCCATTTGACTGATAGGCCAGGGCTGCAAACGAACCGAACGAACACGAACAAGACCATGTTCATGTTCGTTTGTTAAGAAATATATTTGTTCACAAACTGTTCATGAACACTTACCGAACGGGATTTTACGTTCGTGTTCGTTTGTGTTTGTTTGTTAATTTTAGGAAACAAACGCGTCGATGAACACAAATGAGCACAAACTAATGTTCATGAACACAAATGGAAACAAACGAACACAAACAAAGCGTTCATGAACAGAATATATAATACACCGACACTTATTAAATATTTTATTTGTCGGAATTTTGAAGTATTTAAATAAAATTACACAAATGAACACGTTACCGAACGTTCACAAACATAAATGAACGAACGCGACCTCTGTTCATGTTCGTTCATTTAACTAAACGAACGAAATTTCTTGTTCGTGTTCGTTTGTATAATAAACGAACGAACACAAACGAACTTCCCGATGAACGGTTCACGGACTGTTCGCCAAACGTTTGGTTCGTTTGCAGCCGTATTGATAGCTGGTTATTTTCCTGTTTACGTATTCTATCGGATTATCGCCAACTTTATTACTCTACTTGGTTTTGGAAAATTCATGAAACAAGGGGTGATCTTAGGAACAACATCGTAGGTTACTTTTTGCCAACTAGAATTGAAACAAACTTAATTATATGGATGTTCTCTTAGGTTGTTATTGATGTGCGCAATGACTATGAAACAAGAATTGGCAAGTTTAAAGGGGCAGTTGATCCACGTACCACAGCTTTCAGGGAGTTCCCATCATGGGTCGATGATCAATTATCTGGCAAACAAAATGAGGGACAGAAATCTCCACCTCGTGTTGCGATGTATTGTACAGGTGGTATTCGCTGTGAAAAAGCCTCAAGTTTCCTTCTCAGCAAAGGGTTTAAAGAGGTAAGTGTAGCTTACACTTTTAACTCTAAACTTAAAGTTGGTTGATCTTGGTTTTGTTTTATATATGACGGGTCAGACGGTCAAAATGAAAAAGAAAGGCTTAAAAGGAAACCGGTAAAACTGGTCCAAATTGTATTATTAAGTTATAGAACCTTTTATAGCTGTTTTATCTAAAATACTAGATCATTATTGAAATTCTATCTTTAATCATATTTGACACAGATTGATTGTATAAAATTAAGTTTTTTTTTTAATAAAAGTGTTTTTGGGTGAGCCTGGCCTACACTAAAAAAATAGCAGTTTTGACTAGGGCTGCAAACGAACTGAGTGTTCGTTTGTTGAGGAAATATATGTGTTCACGAACTGTTCATGAACACTTACCGAACGAGATCCTCTGTTCGTGTTCATTCGTCAAGGAAATGAACATGTTCACGTTTGTTTGTTAATTTTAGGTAACGAACGCAAACTAATGTTCATGAACACAAATGAAAACAAACGAATACAAACAAGCGTTCATGAACATAATATATAATATAACGATACTTATTAAGTATTTAATTTGTCAGAGTTTTGAAGGATTTAAATAAAATATAAAAATTAAAAGCACCAACAAACTGTCGAACATAAACGAACCAATTTTTTTTGTTCATGTTCGTTCATTTAACTAAATGAACCAATTCTTTTGTTCGTGTTCGTTATTTATTAAACGAACGAACACAAACAAATTTCCCGCCCAACAGTTCACGAACTATTCGCCAAACGTTCGGTTCGTTTGAAGCTCTAGTTTTGACCCGTTATTGACCTGCCCGGTTTGATGTTATATGTGGAAAATTGGAAATAATATGATTTTGTAATCATATTTGACATACTAACTATTTATAAAATGTTTAAAAAATCTATACAAAATGTGTTTTGGATTGAACCAAAAGAGCTCGTTTTGAGTTGTTTATGAAGGTTTTTCGGTGTATTTCTTGTGGATGGTATTCACAGTACATTTTATTTTATTAGGTCTACCATTTACAAGGTGGGATACTCAAATACCTAGAGGAAGTCCCCAAAACCGAGTCTCTTTGGGAGGGCGAGTGCTTTGTGTTTGACAAACGAGTTTCCGTCAAGCACGGGCTGGTGCCGGGAAACTTCAAACTATGCTACGGCTGCAAGAAACCCGTGAGCGACGCTGACATGGAATTGCCAGAGTGGGAATATGGTGTTACGTGTCCCTACTGTTATGCTTCAAAATCCGAGGAAGAGAAAGAACGCGCTAGAGCAAGACAGAGGCAGTTTGAAGAATGGGGCGTCATCGGTGGGCCCGACAAAGGTCGTAGGCCAACTAAAACAAGGGATGCTAACAACACGGATGGTGCTCAAATGTCAAGGTCGGCGTGACGATGACTAAAGTCAACCATGGCATGAACGGGCGCGTATTTTTTATTTTATGTTATTTTTTCTTCTGTAGTTTGGTAGTTGTAACTATATTTGAATGGGGCCAAATATTTGGGCTTATGAGGTAAAAGGTTGGCATCAATACACTTAATGCTGTTAACTATAATTTTTGTTACATTTCGGCATGTCATATTATTTTAGACTCTTTTCTGCTGTTATATGTAACGAGATTGGTTGGGTTGACCTGCAATCGTCCGTAAGTTCAGTCCGGTTAAATCGGTCAGCTACTTGGTTATACGTGCCTAGCTGAAACTGGATAATCTGTTATTTTTTTAAAACTATAATTTTTACCATTGGTTATGTCGGGTTATAAGTTTTCTTTGCTCAATCCTAGGTTAAATATTAAAACTAAAAATAACCAGAATTTGTTTATAAATTTTCATCAAATTGTAGAACTAACTTACAAGAGTTCGTTTGTTTGTAGAAAAAGAGAGAGGTATTCATGAATTGGACAAGCCTAAAAAATTGTTTGTTTGTACTTTCAATGCATGATTTTCTATATATGTATTTTCGGATATAATTACTATATATTAGTTTTCCAATTGAAATGAACAGTAAATTTATAATATTACTAGGTTATCTTCCCGTGTGATACACGGGTATAACAAAGCCATACTATATATTAAAAGAAAATGTTAGGAGACTTTATTATGAATTTTCTAAATAAACTTATTTTTTACTTTAAAACTTAAATTTTAAGTCCACCAAATTTAAAAAGATATTTATTAAAGTATAATAAAAAGTAAGAATAATGATGTAATTATTTTTTATAAGTGATTTCTAAATAATTATATATTATATTATTTGGTTGAACTTTGAATGGCAAAAATAAAAACATGTCAAATAATAAAAATAAATTGATGGTATTGAAAAAAAATCATAAATTATAGTCATTACTATTTTATATGTATTAATATTCTAAGAGTACAAATTACAATGCGATTAAAAAAGACAGCAGTTAATAACCCAATTACAAATGTGTAAATATATGCACCAATCACAACTGGAAAGGCCATTGCAGTAGAGCCCTCAAGTAATGAACACATCTGAATTATAATAATTCTAATAAGCAACAGGTAAAGAGCATCCCATCCCATTGGAAAATAAAAGAATATCTTTTTAAACAATTGTTACCGGATAACACACATACAAACATTAATCATATATGGTAAATGACCTCATGAAAAAAAAGCAAAAAAATAACAAAACATCCCAAGTACAACATGTTGTCCTCATTGAGCTTGCCCTTTAAATAACGCCACTCTTATCTTGGAGTGAACTTGTTCATTAACATAAGCTTTGTGAGTGAGCATTTCATGTTAGTGGTCATGGGTGTTGGTTTGCCTTCACAACAATATAAAACGGATTCCTGAGTATTTCTTTGATTGTAATCTGATAGAAAATCACTTGTAACAGAATCAAGAACACAAATGACAAACTGTTTAGTATTTACATATACAGAATATAGACACACATGTAATTAAAAGACTCCGAACATTCCTGTTACCTGATCAAACGGTTCTCCTCTATACTCACAAGTACCTCTTCGATAATTTAAAGCTCTGTCTCTATCTATAAGCTAATAACAAACTGTATATATGATATCCAAACAAACAAAGAGAGGGAAAAACCAATAATATTTTAAGTCATCAAAATAACGCCCCCCCCCCCCCCCCCCCCCCCCCCCAAATCAGGCAGGAATGAACATAAAAAACCCCCAAACTAACCCTAAGCATCCAACTAAATGTCGATAGATGTAATTATTTCAGTCTTTTATTCCCAGGTGATTACCCATTGATTCAATTAATAAGAACCCTAATGAAGATGAAAGATATTCTCTGTGAGACTAAAGGGAGAGAAGTTTTATGGGTGTAAGGAATCATGAAGTTTCGAAAATACCAGGAAGAACAAAATCTATCGAGTTATTCAACACAAAATCTTTACTAACACAATGAAAAGTATGAATCGGAAGAACAAACTTTACCAAGAAGAGAATAAGCATAATCATTGCCGCGTGATGCTGTTAGGGTTTTAGAGATGTATACGGTGATAGGAAAGTTTATTTAATTAATAAATGGGCCGGGCCTAAATGAGGCTGAGGAGGATGAGCGGGAAAAGAAATTCCAGAAATCACAAGAGAAGGACACGTGGCTAAACATTGGTTTCTTTTATATAGAGTATAGATAACAATACTTAAATTTATAGTTACTATTACTATTATTATTATTATTATTATTATTATTATTTATTATTAATTTTTCAATTATTATTTATTATTAAATTTTCAATTGGAATGAACAGTAAATTTATAATTATTATTATTTTCTTTACTTTTTGAGTTGGATAAGCTTAGTGTCAACCAATACTGGTATCGAAAATACAGGTATAGTCCAGTTCATTATCGGTACATGAAGGTAAAAATCGGCATGAGCCTGATACAGAAAACGCCTAAAGTCGGTACTGGATTGAGTTTGAAAATCTTTTAGTTCGAGAAATTCGGTACTGCTACACGATACCATTTGCTCATCCCTGATTACGGGTGCCGTACAAACAACAACGGTATCGTACAACTTTTTCTTGTTGATTTTCTTCAACTTTTAATGATTTCTTTTTTTAGTTTCAGGGGTAGGGATGAGCTCGGTGACAACCGATACCGAAAATACCGGTTACGGTACCGGCATGTGAAGGTAAAAATCGGTAGCGAACCGGTACTAGGAACGCCAAAAGTCGGTACCGAATTGGTACTTAGGATCCTTCGGTTTGAGAAATTCGGTACCGGTACCCAGTATTATTTGCTCATCTCTGACCACGGGTTTCATACGAACAACATCATTAACATACAACTTTTTTGGTTGATTTTCTTTCGATTATTTTTTACTGTTTTTTACATTTTCTTTTTATTCTTGTTAGTGGTTCTGCGTGCAACGCGCTCGTAGTGATTTCAAAACACATGTAAACACAAACTAAATAACAAAAGAAGTTCGCCGCAACGTGGCTATGGTGATAAACCTAGTTAAACCAAGTTTAGTGCTTGTCATAGTAGTAAATGTGAGTGTTGGACGAAAAGGGTTTCTAAAATCACATCCTAGGAAATTTTAAAAAGAGTTATTATATGATGAGTTGTTCGAATAGCGATCATGCTTTAGCTTTAGACGTGGTATCTTCCTCTACTAATATGAATACGTTCACATGACATTTGCATCTGTTGAGATATCGTGCATACGACACACCACTTTATGTAAATGCAAAGTCAAATATCAGTTGGCGAATGATACAAAAACTAGAGTAATTAATAGTATGCGTTAGCAAGAGTAAATATTATTACACATCAATTTTATAATAATGTAATAAGGATAACTCTAGTAACTAAAGCACAATTATTTTGGCTATTCATACCATTCGCATGTTAAGTCCCTACTTGTAGTGAATCTCATCACAACACATCTAATATTGATCACTTCCCGTGATAAGATATAGGTTATCCATCTATCATATCTTGAAATTCTCGTAACATATAAAACAAAGGTAGATAAATCTAAACAGAAGCAACTAATATCTTGTCATTTTCATGAAACATCACGTAAAACAAGTGTTGAAGGAGATTGTCAATAACTAAATCAAGTTACCACATACAATAGTAATATTCATCATTAGAAATAGTGTAAAGTGTAAAATTCTAGAAGGAAGTGTTTGGAGAGAATAACAAACTTCAAATTTTAGTGGTGCAAAGAAAACATTTGTGAAAGGTATAACCAGCACACCGCGAGTTGCGTGATGAAACGGATAAAAGATGTGCTAGCCGCTGCATCTAGCTCTAATGTAACCGTACTATAGATTTATTCGTTTTATAACAGTTCAAGTTCAAATCCTGATAGTGAACCTTGTAAGGTAGGGTGATTCTGGGCTTAACAGGCCTTGTTCAGTGGCGCAGCTTGACAATGAAGACGGGGGGTCCAAAACGTATATACCCAAAAAATTCTATAGAATCGGGGGGTCGAAAACGTATATACCCAAAAATTTCTATACAAAAACTACATACATAACAGTACTGAGCGAAACGTTCGGGGGTAGGGCGCCCCCGGCCTCTCTTAAGCTACGCCCCTGGCCTTGTTGCCTTGTAGGGCAGCGGCCCAAAAGCTACCATCTTCTCATTTAATGGATTTTCTTTCCATTTTTTAAACTAATTTCCTTTTCACCGGTTTCCTTTATTAAATTTTAGACTTTAGAATTTTTGTTTTAAATTAATTAATCTTTAAAATATATTAAATTTAAAACTAATTTCCTTTATTAAATTTCCTTTTCACCGGGGGGTAGGGCGCCCCCGGCCTCTCTTAAGCAACTTTTCGACCCCTCAGGAGCGAGGCTTTGTTTTTAGTAGAATAGGGTTTTCTATTCAGAAAGGGATGGCGGCGCAGTTTGTTGCTCGTCTACCCACTATCCTTATGTAATTTGCCCTGATGATTCGAAATATTAAATTTATTAAAAAAAAAAAACCAAAAAAAAAAAAAAATTAATCTTTACCTTATATAAGTTTATCGAATTAATAATTTAAGTTAAAAAAATCTATAATCAAATCTTATCCAGAATATAATACTTTTCGAACTCATTTATCAATCTAAAAAAATATATTATTGTTTATTTTAATTTAGAATTCAAATTTTCGTTTGTTAAAATACAACCCCTTCTTCTCCCCTTACACAAATCTGCAGCACTCGAATAGGTTCGGTTTTGTTTTGTTTCAGTTATTTATATTGTTATAACTATCTTATTATTTGATCACTTGTATAGAGAACAAATATTATTAAAAGTTACTCATCTGTGGTGTTTCTGTTTCATAGCCTATGTGTACTTGATCCATAATCTAACAATAATAAAGTGAAGAAGAATTTGCACTTGAGTATTAGTTTGATACGTTAAAGGTCAGTGGCGGATCTAGAAAATCCTTACAGGCGTAACGTTTCAAAAAAAAAATGTGACGAAATCGAAAAAACAGCAAAAAAAGTCAATTTTTTCCAAAATTTACACTACCGCCGAAGTGTCAAGGGGTAGCGGCTGTTAAAGGTTGAGGATGTAGTGTTTTGAACTTGTTCTGTACAGTTTTGAAGTTATCGTTTCGTCTACTCGTCTTATATATTCATCTTTGGTCATTCCATATGTAGCATTCGGATGTTTTTTCTGCGGTTAGAGGGACACGTTACATCGGTTTATGATTATTTGTTGTATTACATAGGTTTTTTCTGTGTGTTATTATTTGATCATTTGTATAGAGAACAAAAAATATTATCTACAGTTAATGCTTTTGATATGCTAAAACCAGTTAAAAGTCTGTAAAGTCATATATGTTTAGCTCAGTGATTCAGATCAGATGGAACGAAAGCTGATTGCGTGTGGTACTCAATTCCCTCCCCTATCGGCAAACTACCCATGGTTGGTCGCTCAGAACCTCGATGGCAGTAGATACCAGACTTTTTACACGATACCTGACCAGCTGTACCATTACAACTGTCGAATACCCGAGTTACTCGGTAGACTTATTCGCGGACATTCTCATGGTTGGGTGATTCTCTCAAAGAAGAACATGTGGTCGCTTTGGAACCCAGTCACTTCTAAGATCATAAACCTCCCCCCATTGAGTTTAAACGATTCGGAATCTGTTGGACAATGTTGTTTGTCATCCCCACCTGATGATCCGACGTCAGTTCTCCTGTTGACGATAATTGGAGAACGTACCTTTGTGTTTTGTCAGCTGGGGTATAAACTAGACCGGTTAATATGGACAAGAAGACCATACAACAGGCAGCTGGCGAGAATAAACGGCCGTTATGATGGCATCTTACAATGCCCAACTTCTTACAATGGTAAAGTATATGCCTTGTGTAATAAAGGTGAGAGTATCATACAAGTTGACATTATAGTTAAGGATTCACAACCAGTGGTACAACTTTCGCGAGTTGGGAAATGTCCTTCCCATACCGTCACCACGCATTTTCCCATATCGATACCATTACTGAAAGGATCAAGTACGGAATTGTTCTATATTAGAGTTGCTTTTAAAGAGGTCACAAGTCTTTGTGGGGTTACAAGAAAAACACTTGGTAATGTGTGTTTGTTTAAACGGAATATGGCTAGTATGATGTGGGAAGAAATGGTAAACCTCAAAGGCGCCGTATTTTTCGTAGATCTTTCTGGTGATTGCTCTATTTATTACAGCCGTGTGGTTGCGTCTGAGTTAGAGGGTTATATACACATTCGCGATGAAATCGGCAATATGATGTACTCGTACGATATGGAAGACAAAACCATTTCCGTTTCTTCTATCGCTTATTCGCCAAGTCATGTCTCATTGTGGGAATGCAGGTAGTAATTTTAGTTTTATTTGTATACATGTATTTTTTTGTATTTTGCTGACATTTATTGTCTGTAGGTCAAAAGTTGATGATGAAGATTCTGAGTTAACATGTGATTCTGAAAAAGAAGAGGATAAAAACGGTACGATAGATGTAAGATCACCTACATATGAGGAGGTTGAATTGCACGAAACACGCCTGCTTAATTTTCCGTTTCATCTTTTGGAGATGATAAAGGATCGCTGTATTGGTGTTGAATACATGTACTTTCGTGCTACATGCAAAAGTTGTCGTTTAGCAGCCCCTTTAATACGATGGAGCGACAAAACAACATCAAGGAGATTGCACAACTATTCATTAATGTCACCATGGCTAATGGTGGTAGACAAGAATAAGGATAAGGTTACTATCAATCTTACAGATCCGGTGTTTGGTGACAAGTACTATATGAAAAGATCAAGAGTGTTTATTGATCGCGACAAAATACTTTGTTCAAGGTTTGGTTGGTTGTTGTTTTATAGCGGCTCTTATATCTTGTCGTTCTTTAACCCTTTCACGAGTGAGATCCGCAAGCTTCCATATGCGCATCTACATTTCGATAGCTTATGTTTCTCTGCGCCTCCTACTTCCCCTGATTGTATGGTTGTTGGATTTTATACAAGAAGTAATGATGTACGTGTTTGCGTCCACTTTGTAGCACGAGAACAAACCTGGCATACGATTCAGTTGGATTTTGGTGGTGCCCCTCTGCGTCACTTTCGTTTTCCAACATTTTGTGGGCGAGATCTTTATGTCCTTTGTGACAAGGGCCAGGTTTGTGTTTTAAAAAATTTACGCAATTTTCAACGTTACAATTTCAAGAAAGTTGGACCGGAAAGAATTTGTGAAGGAGACTGCTTTCTAGTGAAACGTGATCAACAGTTTTTGCTAGTCGTTGTAGGCGAATATATCGTGGAGGTATTCAAGCTGAATGATCATACAAAAGATTGGGAGAAAGTATACTGCTTAGGAAGGTACACGATCTACATTGGTGACACAACATGTCTCTGCATTGAAGCTAAAGCGCCTGAAATGGAGAACACCATCTTTTTTCCGCGACTGCATTCTAGGGATGGAAATGTGGTGTTGTATTCACTCGAAACATGCAGGTATCACATGCTCAATGGAAAAAACATTGAAGAAATTGTCGGCGTTGGAAGGGAACACACCTACCCGCACGCCTGGATTGAACCAAGTTGGTCGTAGCTTTCGTTACTATCTTCATGATTATTTATACGTTATAACTAGTACAAAAACATAAATTATGCCTGTGATTTGATCAACTTTTTTTTTCATATAAAACATCATCAAAACCGCTGAACCATACAAAGGCTTTCATAAAGCCGCTGAACCATCTTCTTAAAAGCCGACGTTTCATGTAACAATCTTCTTAAAAGCCGCTGATTCAAATGAAGGCTTTAATAAAGCCGCTAAACCATGTAACCATCTTCTTAAAAAAGAACAGCTAAAAGGGTTGAGAGTCGTTGACGTCTATTTTCAATGCCTAAAACAAATATTTCTTTTAGTGATTAAGTTTGATTCACAAAACCGTTATTAACTAAACTTTAAAAATGTATGTGGGTAATCAAAACCAAACCAACACGGCACTATTTTGACCCGTTATCTAGAACATAATGAAAGGCAGTAGGAAAATGTAAACAGCTACCTTACAGATGTTCATGCTGCAAAGAATTATATTTATGTAGACCTGCAAATAACCAACACGGCCCTATTTTGACCCGTTATCTATACATCACCCATGTCTAAAAAACAAGAAAAACTCCGATAAAGATTTGTCCAAAAAAACGATGCCCCGATTATAGGTTTATCCTTGAATTGTATAAAGACAAAAACGAATGCTCTGATGGTATGCCATGCCATTCAGCGATTTTTTATTAAAATGGTCACCATTTCATTCAGCGTTTAGCGGCTTTAAGAAGATTGTTACATGAAACGGCGACTTTTAAGAAGATGGTTCAGCGGTTTTGATGAAAGTTGTGGTTTTATTCAGTGGCTTTAAGAGGCAAGGCAGAAAATACCTCTCTGTCATTTTAACAAAGAGAAAATTACGAAAATAGCCAAGACCAGGGTTGACTTACGAAAATAGCCACCTCATGCGTCCTTGGAGTGGCGCATCACGGATTCAAATGCGCGGGATGCGTTTGGAAACAATGGGATACGTCTTTTGGAGCGAAACCCAATAGAAAATGGACACGTGGCGGCAGACTCCTCCAAGGGGTCAGACAGACTCCTCCAAGGGTTCAGACAGACTCCTCCAATGAGTCAGGCAGACTCTTCCGAGTGTGAAATCCAAGGCGTCAGGCCCGACCCCTTGGAAGAGTCTGTCTAACCCCTTGGAGGAGTCTGCCACCAAATGTCCATTTTCTATTAGGTTTCGCTCCAAAGACGCATCCCAAGACTTCCAGACGCATCCCGCGCATTTGAATCCGTGATGCGCCACTCCAAGGACGCATGAGGTGGCTATTTTCGTAATTCAACCCTGGTCTCGACTATTTTCGTAATTTTCTCTTTAACAAACACCTTGTGTGCAAATTAAATTAAATTCTTTTGGCGTGAATTCCTTCACATTCCTCTACCTGAAGGAATTCAAATTACATCCTATACGTGAAAGAATTCAAGTAAATTCATTGGAATCTCTAACCGTTTCAACCCACACCATTTTGACCCGAACCGTTTCAACACGCAAACCAAGGATTCAAAACACTTACACATCCACTATCACAATAATTCAAACAATTCAAAACCAAATTGTTCCAAGATAACACAACAATTCATACAATAATCTAACAACGATGCTAGTATCAATCAACAATTCAACCACCAAATCCATACAAAGTTCTTCCCTGCCTCTTCAACGCATAAACAACATCCATCGCCGTCACCGTCTTCCTCCTCGCATGCTCCGTATACGTAACCGCGTCACGAATCACATTCTCCAAAAATATCTTCAGAACTCCACGTGTCTCTTCATATATCAGACCGCTGATCCTCTTCACTCCACCTCTTCTAGCCAGCCTCCTGATCGCCGGTTTAGTGATTCCCTGAATGTTATCCCGGAGAACTTTCCGGTGACGCTTTGCTCCGCCCTTTCCCAGTCCCTTTCCTCCCTTTCCACGTCCAGACATTGTTAGATTAGGGTTTCGATTCGACAGATGATAACTGGATTTTTGGTTTCTGGAAAGAAATTGTTTGATTGAAACTGTATTGTGAATTAGGGTTTATAAAGGGTAGAATTGGGGATTTTGAATTTTAAGCGGTCAATGAAGATATGATCGACGGTGGAGATTATAGATCCGTGTTATGAGGTTTAAATCATCGTGAGACGTCGATGGGATTATGATCGACGGACTGGATGTCTGGAAGTTCTTTTTGGGCAAGTGGTGAATCGATGACGTGGCATTTATATTTGAGGTTATTTTGATTGAAAAATGAAAACTAGTGGGATTTCTTATGTTTCGAATTCGTTTTGAACAATAGATGTCTTTCACATCCAACTATAACAATGAGTAACTTTTAAATGGCAGTTCCAAAAAAACGTACTTCGATATCAAAAAAGTGTATTCGTAAAAATATTTGGAAAAGGAAAGGATATGGGGCGGCGTTAAAAGCTTTGTCATTAGGGAAATCTCTTTCTACCGGGAGTTCAAAAAAAAAATTTGTACGACGAACAAATAAGTCCTAAAATATCGGAATAATCAGATCAAAAAATCGGCTCATTAATTTGTTAATATCAAAGTGAATATAAAATGAATAATTGGCGGTACCTATTCTAATCAATATGAACTCAATATGAAATAGACCTTTAATTTGAATTTTATAAAAGAATTCTTCTGTTTTCTGAATTCTAAAATCTAAAAAAAAAAAAATACAAAATTTTTTATTGATTTTATTTTTAGTATATTTTCACTCAATTTTGGGTTCATTATAGTGTCGGTAATGGTACAATTTATAACGGTACCAGTATTGTACAAACACTTGAGATATCTTACGGCGCTATGAAAAAATACTTTGTTGTGATGATAACTTTGTGTTCAATAAATTTTATACAGCCACTTCGAGAAAACTATAAAACTAATACGTTACTGATATCGATGTTGTTTGGTCGGTATATGTTCGGTGTGTGACGATAAAAAAATCAGCTATATTTGATCAGTGCGAATAGAACTTTTTTCCTAGAATCGAGAATAATAATATGTACCTGACGACGGTATATTCGGAATTTTATAAAATGTTATTGTTATAACACGAAAAGGATAATTGGTGTCATTTAAAAAAACGGTGCCGGTATCGATGTTGTTTAGACGCGAAAAAAATAATCGATGTTATTTGGTTGGTATCGGTTTAATTTGTTATGGTACCGGTACCGTGCAAACACTCGAGATATCTTACGATACAATATATATATTGCGACAATAACTATGTGACAATTAACTTTATATTTTAGAATCTTAAGCAATATAACCATCAAATATTCACCATATTTTATATCCATTGAGATTGATCATTGATGTATAGGATGTTCGATAAAAACATAAGTATACAAATTACATTAAAGTGATTAAACAAGATTACAATAGTGAATATAACCGTTTAATGCTATCTTTATCTTCATCATTAATATGTAACTTTTCCGTCAATTAGTTTATAATATCGTATAACACTTCATAAATCATGACAACCGAATGAATTATCACCACAAAGGCCTATTAGCTCAGTTGGTTAGAGCGTCGTGCTAATAACGCGAAGGTCGCAGGTTCGAGACCTGCATGGGCCATTTTTTTATAATCATATTGTTTAATTTATATTGATTGTTCATACATAACGAGGACAAGATACTTATTTAACTTATATCTTTTTTAATTACACATTTAGCAAACATGAGTGAAACAATAACCGGTTATTTAAAGCTACAGATCAAGCAATAAGTGTACATAAACTGATTATGATCTATGCCTCTTTGAACGTGTTCATCAAATATGCGTAGGTAGTTCTACCATTCTAAAGCATTAGGCACAATATTATATGCACACTTGACACTTGCCCATCGAAACTCATTACATTTGTTAATAAAACATGCCAAGTTGACGGACAGTTGTAATGAATTAGACATCGGACCCGTATCTTTATTTAGTTAGTTCGGTTTGAGTGTTTAGGTTTTATTTTAAACGGGTTGTTTAATTGGGTATTCGGCTCGCGAGAGATCACAAAGGGACTTTACTGGTGCTACATACAAAACACATTGGGCTGCTTAATATGACAAGAATCAAAGGCAAAAAAAGTTAGACTAATTATGATAACGATAATCAGAAAATATAGATTGGATCACGGATCCTAAAGTATAGCTTGGATCACGGATCCTCAAGTATAGCTTGGATCACGGATCCTCATTTCAGTTTGAATTAAGGATCCTCAGGAGATGCTGCGGGAATAAGGATCCAGGATCCTCATTGTTATTCTGAACTAACAATTGTTTCCATCACCTTTTGGCTTGTTTTGTAGGTATGTTTCGAAGAGGACTCATTCCATCCGAGATTCTAGGGGAATATGCTCTTTATTTTCGACATGTGCACAGGCTGATGACCGTTGGTGGTGATCGTGGGTGAATGACTGATTTTTCGGATAGTTAGTTAGGATATTTTTAGCTAGGATAAGATGGGTATTGAGCTTATTTTTAGAAACCACTTGCACTTCGCTAAACACACATCATTTCTGCTGCCAACTCTCAAATAAATACACACACACTAGAAATCATTTCTGTTGCCAACTCTGTTATGATCCTTATTTACTTTAACTTTATTCTTATTTTATCAGTATCACCTTTATTCTTTGACAACAGAATATATGATCCTAAAATTGTCTCACTTTTCAAACTTTTTGATTAAAGGATATTTGATCCTTGATCATGTCCTATACTTTTGCCAATAACTTGTCAATCTAAAAAGTTGTACAATAACATTTTTTTTTTTTTGAACGGCCAACAAACTCAATCCCGAGTACTCTCGGGGCACCCACTGGACAAACGGAGTACTCCGAGAGTAACCCGAGTCCACCACCAATTCCGGGGAAAACCCGGTAACCCACCCGCCCGTAGGCACGACGGTGAAATTACCGGTAAAACCCGTTTGGCTCAAGGATCCAACCCAGGTTTCCCTGGGTCTCCTATCATTGCCCACCAATGCCTCACTCTGCACCAAGTGAGAGTCGAACCTGCATCTCTTAAGAGAAATGCAAGCCCTCCACCACTTGATCTAGAGATCATTGACTGTACAATAACAATTGAAAGTTAAATATATGCAAGATAAACAACACAAAGCTAGTCAAAAGGTTAAAGTTTTATTTATTTATCATAGTTAACCCTTTTAAAGGTTGTCAAAATTTCCTACCCAAACATCTACCAGCAATACGTGGCCCGTCCGCTTGGGTAGGCAAAGGGTGTCCATGTTCATAAGGTTCATTGAGTGCAGGAAATCAAAAGGCGAGGGGCATCAAAGGCTTCATCCTCCACAAACAGAAGGACCTATCCACCTTTGCTACCCCCTATTGTCCCAAGGATCCATGATCCTTAACCCTAAAGACTATTGTTCACCATACAAACCATCATTGTTTAAAACATCATAACCAAAAAACTATAAAACCATAAAACCATAAAAAATGGGCTCCGGTTGCGTCTAGAAATGTCCATCATCGCCCATTGATGCAGCCTACACATTCGCTGTGACAACCCGACCTTTCAAGGTTAGCTTTGTTTAGTCAAATTTCGCTAACTACTCATGTTCTACTCTGCGTCGTCATTATGTCTACATTCCGTAAACCTGTTGAACTTGGTTAATTATATTTCATAATTATGGTTAAATGGTGTTGCTAACTAGTAAATGATAAACAGTTGGATTTAGTGTGTATATATATTCACAATCATGTGATTGCAAAAGTTATCGGTCATGTGATTGCAAAAGTCATCGGCCCAATTTAATATAGTATCTCTCCACTAATTTGAATCGGCCCAATAAGCTTATAATTTGACTAATACATTATCAGTCCACTACGAGCCCACCTCCCCTCTTTCTTAATTGCGTACAATCTGATTAGGTTCTCACAACCTCTTGCAACCCTACTCTCCCCCATCTTCTACGCACATCAGTAGATAATAACAAACCAACCCTATTCTTCCCCATATCTTGTGTACGGCAGAAGAGAACCCCCCCCCCCCCATCGAGACATCATCCCAATCTGTCGAGCTCTTCGGTTAGTAAACTTGTATTCATGATATTCCGTATTGATCTGATCTTGGTAGTGGTATGCTTGTTTGTACTTGTATGATACATGTGTGATAAGATCATGGATATTACGAAACTGTTATGGCGATTATTATGCCTGATGCTTGTGTGATTAATTGAAGAGGTAATGAATATGAATCTGATATCGTTTGGCTATTCTTGTTTACGCCGAAGTACGGCTGATGTGCATAATAATTGATGAATTGTTGAAATCTAGTAGTATGCTTAATGTTAAACACTGATTTTGATGTTTTTGAGATTCGATGGCATTTAACTGATTGTTTGAGATGATTAGGGTGTTGCTCGTCACTATAGAGTAGGATTAATAAATGGGTTAGGATTCATGTGCATGAAAAGTGTCTGATGTGTTCGATGAGATGATGAACCGATTATTATATGTTGGGTAGTTAGAGGGTATTTTGCTATTTGTTTGGGATTATTAGTTGCATGATCTTAAGCTACTGTTAATGATAAGGATGAATTATGGGCGCACATGTTGATCAGACCTGCCACTAATCATTTGGGTTACATACATGACTATGGCCGTAGGCTTTGATTGGAGTTAAATGAGCCACACATATATTTAAATGGTTGTGATGTTAATGGTCTTCACATGATAACATACATGTATCTCTTTTTAGATCAAAGTGAAAGTTCTGTTATACATTGAATTGTGGGCCGCAACTTTTGATTTAGTGGGCTATTATGAATTAGGGATGAGTCATATGTTGCCCATCATGATGTCGGTTTTGATAAATGGAACCAATGAACTATGTGTATTAACATTACAAATGAACAATAGAGGAGACTTCATAGGGTGCAGATTAGGTTGGTTATAATTATGTGGAAATGGGTTATTCTAGAAGTGGGCTGTGCACCCGAAGTAGTGGATCATTTGGCTGGGCCTCCAATTATTTGACTAAATAATGTAAACGGCCGGCTAGGTGGGCTACATTTGATTAATTAAAACCAATCACCAGATTAGATGTTTTCTTGGGTTAGGGAGTGTTAATGGGCCGGGTAGTCAAGGAATCTGCACAAGGCCAGGTGTGGCGGCCCAGTGAGCGTTCGGGTGAGGTAGTTGCAAACAGTAATAGGGGTGTGATATAGTTTCCATGTGATCCAAGTGTTTAGTGTTAGGGGAGGATTTTCCAATCCTAAGGATCACGGATCCTCAAGTGCTACCAGGATCATGGATCCTCAATTCTGTTTGAATTAAAGATCCTCAGTAGGTGTTGCAGGATCAGGATTAAGGATCCTTATTGTTATCCTTATACTAACAATTTTCTACCTTGTACGTAAGCTTGTTTTGCAGGAGCAAAGGCACGGACCAAGTCTTACCGAAATTCTTGGAGCATATTCCCTCAATATTCCGCACGTGCTCGGTTCTTGTAGACGTTATGGAGATCGTGGGGAGCTTGCACAATTTGCGGATTGTTAGTTAGTTTAGTTATTTCTAATTTAAAATGGGGATAACAAGCTGGAGTTAGAACACTTAGCTAATTTTGGTATTCACACACTCTCGTAACAGCTCTCAATCAACTCTCAAACATTACTTGGTGATTTCATACATTTTTTGCACATTGTACACTAGTGATCCTTGTAACAAGCTTGTTATCATCCCGAGTTGTAAACTTCTTTTGATTAATCTTAGTTGGTGATCGATAGTTTCCATCACCCGAGGTTTTTTATGCCGGAGATAAACTCTTGATCAAGGGCTTTTTCCTCGTATAAATCCTTGTGTCATTTGTTCATTACATTTCTGAATTATCCTTTACATTGTTCGTTGATTCAAGCATCATTCCTCACAACAAAGATTTGGTTACATTATCTTAGCCTGATTTTTTACCAAAACAGTTTGGCGCCCACCGTGGGGCAATTGGTGCTTCATTCCTAAGAAGTTTCTGTTTTTGTGATCATTTCGGTTCGTTACAACCAAGTAGATGGCTTCTTCAGCAAAGAACACTTCAAGTTCAATGCCGGCAATGAGTTCATCACATGGCGTTCCTCCTCTGCCTCCACCACCTTCTGGATCCCAGAAGAACGCTGAAAATGCTGCAAAGAGACAAAGCCCCATTTTTCCAAAACCTCCAACTTCTTCTGTTTCTTCTAATCCTACTACTAGTGATCTTTTTACTTTGATTTTGCAGATGAGGGATCACATACAAGAGCAGGACAAAACCAACGAAAGGATCCTCCGGGAGATCGGTGACATCAAGAAACATAAGAGATCAGGGGAGGATCACTCTCCTCTGATACCAAGGTCACTGGATTTCGACACCCCAGCTATAACTGCCCAGCAATCTGCAGCCTTAGATATCCAGTACCAAACTGAACCATTGGGAAGGCGTTATGGAGCAACAACTATGAGTCAGGCTTTTGGGTCTCACTTCCAGCCTCAAGGATCATGTTCTCAGCCTTCGGGATCCTCTTTTCAGCATCAGGGATCCTTCGTCAGCTCAGGAGGATATTTGGGAATGCACACAGTCCAAGGATCCTCTCAGGTTCAAGGATCCTCTCAGGTTTAAGGATCCGCATTTCAGGTTCAAGGATCCTCTCAGCCTCAGGGATCCTTCCAGGTTCAAGGATCCTCTCAGCCACAGGGATCCTTTCAGGTTCAAGGATCCTCTCAACATCAAGGATCCAACATCTTTCAGGATCAAGGATTCTTGAGAAGTATACAACCCCCAAACACAAATGTTCATCAAGGAGACTTCATTCCAATGCAGACCATTGCTTCTTCTGGTCCTTCAATCATACCAGAATCCCGTCAATATGGATTCACATCTGCAATTCCTAACTTGAATCCCCTGGGAGGTAACACTTTCAATAATTCTTATAACACTAACCATGGCTCTATGCAGGATACAGGTATCAATCAAGCTATGGCTAGGGAATTACAGAAGCTAAAGGATATGATATCCAGCGTTCCAGGAGTGGTTAAGCCCATTCCTGAAATTGCAGATGGGAGCCATAGGATATCTCATTTTGCACCACCCATTTGTGATGCTGAGATACCCAAAAGGTTCCAAATACCAACTATGAAGCTGTATGATGGTTCAACGGATCCAGAAGAACATGTAGCTCAATATAGAGAGAGGATGGAGATCAACCCCATCCCAGAGAGGTTAAAAGAAGCATGTCTATGCAAGGGTTTCGAATCCACACTCACAGGATCTGCTCTTAAATGGCTGCTAAGTCTTCCCCCTTACTCTATTACTTCATTTGCTAATCTAGTTAACCTGTTTAATAGTCAATTCTCATGTAGTAGAAAATTTAAACGTTTAACTAGTGATCTATATAGGGTAACACAAGGTCAAAATGAATCACTTAGAGATTACATCACTAAGTTTAGTAAGGAATCCTTAGATATCCCTAATCTGGATATAGCCACGGCTGTGGAAGCCTTTAAAATGGGTTTGCTTAGGGATTCATTATTCTATGATGATCTTGTTATGACCCCATGCAGGAATCTTGATGAAGTAAGAACCAGGGCCCTTAGATTCATCCGATTAGAGGATGATAAAAGGATCCAGGAGAGATTGGCAGGATCCTCGAAACAGGAAAAGCAAGGATCCTACTTCAAGAATAACAAGTTCAAGTCCTACAACAAGTTTGATAACCAGAATGTGCATGCAGTAGAACAAGAAGAGGATGATGAGGATTATCCTCCAATTTTGAATACTGTTTTTCTGTTGACAACAATGAACTGATTCTTGCAATGCAGAATCTAGGTGAGAAAGCAAGATGGCCAAGGAAAAGTGATAAACCAGCTGCTACAAAGGATAAGTCCAAGTGGTGTGCATATCATGAGGATTTTGGGCATCTCACTGAAGAGTGTATTGCACTTAGAAAAGAAATTGGTTACTTGTTAAGCAAGGGGCACTTGAAGGAGCTTTTGGGACGAAAGAAGTCAAGGATCCAGGATCCTGAAAGGATCCCAGAAAAGGCTCCTACTCCTCCAGCAGATGCACAAGTTATAAACTTCATATCATGTGGATCAGACATTTGTGGTACTTCCTTTTCAGCAGCCAAAAGACATGCCAAGGAAACCAAGATGGATAATTGAGATAGACCCATCCGGACCTCCACTGTTACCAAGGATACAATTATAACTTTTGATAAGGATGATCGTCTTGATGTTCAGGATCCTCATCATGATGGTCTTGTTATTACTCTGTTTATTTCTAACCATTTTGTTCGCATGATCCTGATAGATGGAGGAAGCTCAGTAAACATCATTCAGCTTGATGTCCTCAAGAAGATGAACATCCCTGAATCAGACATTGTCCCAAGATCCTCAGTTCTTGTGGGATTCAGCGGAGGAACCAAGAATACATTGGGGGACATCAAACTCCCCATCTATATTGAAGGACTCCATTCTTATAAAAAATTTTGTGTTATAGATTGCTTATCTTGCTGTAATGTTATCCTTGGCAGGCCATGGATACATGACATGAAGGCAGTCCCATCTACCTATCATCAATGTGTAAAGCTTCCTAGTCCATGGGGAGTGGTAAAAATTGAGAGTGATCAACAAGAAGCTAAGAATTGTTACACGTCATCAATGAAGCCAGCCTCAAGACCAATGGAGCAATAGCAATTAAAGCATCCTCCAAGAGATGTCTTGGAGGCAAGAGAACAGGATGTGAAAGAAATCCTTATGGATCCTCATGATCCTGAATCCATAGTCTTCATAGGATCAGGGATCCACAGCAACATTGAACAGGATCTAGTATCCTTCCTTAAGAGGAGGAAAACTACCTTTTCCTGGAAGCATGAGGTCATGACAGGTATATCTAAAGATATAATTACTCATAAACTTGGCATTGACAGGTCATTCAAGCCAATTCATCAAAAAAGGAGGAAGTTTGCACCGGAAAGGAATGCCATTATCCAGGAAGAAGTAGATAAACTACTCCGGGCAGGTATGATAAGAGAGGTTAAGTATCCAAGGTGGTTAGCCAATTTGGTTGTTGTTCAAAAGAAAAATGGAAAGTGGAGGGTATGTGTCGATTTTACTGATTTAAACAAGGCATGTCCCAAGGATCCTTTCCCATTACCCCACATTGACTCCATGGTGGATGCTACCGCGGGTCATGAGTTGTTGACTTTTATGGATGCTTCATCTGGATTTCAACAAATTCAGATGGAACCATCTGATCAAGAGGATACAGCCTTTATGACCCCAACTGGTATATATTGTTATATTGCTATGCCATTTGGACTGAGGAATGCAGGTGCTACTTGTTTTGGTCAAAAATCAGACGAGGATAATGCAACCAAACTCTTTGTTACGGGGTATGATGCTTGAATTGATGAACGATAATAAGGATCACTATGAAATATGATGAACAAATGACACGAAGATATATACGGGGAAAAAGCCCTTGATCAAGGGTTGATCTCCGGCACAAAAAACCCCGGGTGATGGAAACTACCGATCACCAACTTAAATTAAACAAACAATCAGTTACAACTTCGGATGATAGCGAGCTAAGTACAAGGATCACTATAGTGTATCGTGTAGAAATGTGTGTAATCGCCAAGTGTGTTAGCGAGATTGATGAGAGCAGTTGTATGAGTGTGTGTGTAGCCAAAAATAGCAAAAAAGTGTTGTCTAATTAGCTCGCTACCCCTTTTAAATTAGAATAAATCTAAATAACTAACTATCCGCAAATGGTGCAAGTCCTCCACGACTCCACAACGTCCATTTCTGACCAAGCACGTGCGGAATAGACTTAGAATATTCTCCAGAAATATCGCCAAGACCAAGTCCCAATTGATACTCCTGCAAAACAATTACGAATTCAAAGCAGACAATTATTAGTATAAGGATCCTTAGGATGATCCATGATCCTGATCCTGAAGCACTTCTGAGGATCACTGACTGACACAGAAGTAAGGATCACCAAGCAGGATAATAATTGAGGATCACGGGTCATTTAGAAATCCACCCCTAACAATTGCCCCCAAAATATAAGGAGTTATATTGTAAATAAACGAGTTGTATTTTGTTGATCTTATCCGCAACAAACTAACGGATAACTAGCCGTTGCAAACCTGACGTCACCGAAGTGACAATCCTGCAAATCATCATTATAAATAGGAGTTAGAGATAGGATCAATTTGCATTTAAATCCAAGAGAACTTCCCTTTAAATTCTCAGCCGAAGATCAATCAGGTATCTCCTCTCTTATTTCTCCTTCTCTTACTCTGTTTTTCTTTCTTTACCAACATCAAGTTAAGAATGATGCTCCGGTCCTCCCCCGCCAAGGATCACCAGAAGGATAGCCCCTTGAAGAGTCAAGGGATCATCAAAGACTCAGCGAATGAGAGGTGTTGCTTTAACGATGCACAAGTAGATAAGATCCGGCACTGCTTTCCGGCGAACGCCTTTTTCAAACCCTTTGATCCCACTGTTCTGAGCGACTACATTTCTGAGACATGGGTCGCCTTTCCGGTTACCCCATTCACCATAGGATACACCTATCCTTTTCCAGCTTTTACCCAATCCTTTTTCTCCTTAACCGGCATCTCTTACATCCAAGCTATGCCGATGATCTGGAGGGTCTTATATACCCTTGAAAAGATCATAGAGCAGGAAGGGATTGATTTAGGAATGTCGGAACTGGCGGAGATGTATGATCTCACAACGTTTGGATCCCACCGATATCTGTTTAAGCGAAAACCCGGCGAAGAACATCCCATTTTTAAGGCCACCAAGAACGATACAAACTGGAAACGACGCTTTTTCTTTGTCAGAAGGGATACCATTCCAAACGGAAAGGATCTACCAAGGAAGTGGTCCACTCATGGTAGGACAGAGGATCCTGAGAAGGATCACCAGGTAATCTTGCTTTTGTGATAGGATCACTAACCCCCTTTTTGTTTTATGTTATGCAGCTGTCGCTGTTTCACACCTCATACCATCTCCTGATACTAAGGAAAGGCTTGCTGTTTTTAGAAGACTCGGCCCTGAAACAAGATCATTCAAGACAATCACCCAGGATTCTCAAGAGGTATCCTCAGGCTCAGTCACCATGTCAAGTAAGTATCCTGCTTTTTATATAGTTAAAGATTTAAATAAATAGTTAAATAGAAATAGGATAAGGATACTTATCTTGCTTTAAATATGTAGGTGCCGGAAAAGCTTCCAAGCCTGCCTCCCAGTTCAACATGGCCGACCTTGACACTGTTCGATCCAGAAAGAAGAAGGCCATTGCCAGCCCTAGTGTCTCCATCCCCAAGGCACCCACTAAAGGAAGGGGTGGCAAGAAGAGGAAAAACTCTGAGATAGAGGATCTACAAGGCCTGCCACTGATCCGCCACCAATTCCTCGAATACTTCAATGACGTAAGGATCACGAATTCTGCCTAGGTATCCTACTTTTTTGAGGATCACCTGATTTTGAACTGCGTTGTCTCTTTTGCAGAAATTTGCTGAGATTGAAGACTACGTGGGGAGTGTTGAGGAGCTGGATAAGAAGATTGCTGACCTCCAACAAGTTACAGTGCTCAAGGATCTTAAGATTGCTGATCTCGAAAAAGCCCTTCAAGACGCCAAGACTAAGACAGCTAAGATATTGATCGACATTGACTACGAGAAGCATGATCTCATAGAAGGTGCAAAGGTTTCTGCTGCCATCACAATGTACAAGACAAAACTGAAGATGGCTGAGGAGGCTCAAGATCCTGACTTCGACAGAAGCAGCTGGGATGTTGAGGGCTGGAAGGCGAGATTAGCTGATCTGGAAGATGATGAAGAGGCTGAGGAGGTTTTGGCGATTGAGGCTGGAAGCAGTGGAAAGGATCTGGTGAAGGATACCGAAGCTGGAGGGGATGAAGATGCAGCGAAGGTGTAGGCTGCATGATTGGGCAATGATGGACATTCCTAGACGTAGCCGGAGCCCAATTTTTAAATTTGGTAGTAGTTTTTTTCTTTTGATGATGTTTTGATGAACAATGGTTGGTATGTACTCAAACAATAGTAACTAGGGTTGAGGATCATGGATGATCCTTTGAACAATAGGTAGGATTACAAATGGTGGAGGGATCCTCTGTTTGGGGGATGAAGCCATTGTGATCCTGCCGTCTTTTGATTCCTGCACTTGAAAAACCTATGAACAATGGACACCCTTTACCTACCCCAGCGGACGGGCCACGTATTGCTGGTAGATGCTCGGGGTAGGTAATTTTGACAATCTTAACAAGGTTTAAGCTTTTGTGAATAAAATGACTTTAACTTTTTGGCTATATCCTGTGTTGATATCCTTGTTGTTATTTTATTTTTCAATTGTTTTGATGTACACTTGTCTGTGTAAGAAAAGTTAAACAAATTAGATAAAGAAAATATTTAGGATATGATTCAGGATCAAATATTCTATAGTTGAAAAATTCCAAAAAGTAGTATATTTTAAGGATCATGGGTTCAGTTGTCAAAGTATTAGGGTTATTCAAATGATCAGTGAGTGAAATCAAAATAGTTAAGGATCATACCTGAGGATCCAAGTTAGGATCCTAACCCTTAATATTATAACCAAGATAACCATAGGACAAACCTTAGTAAGAAGTAAGGATCAAGGATCCTTAGTTGTTCAACTTCGAAGACCTGAAATAGAACATAGCTTGGGACTAAGCCATTATAAGATAAAAGTTAGCAACTGGGGACAAGCCCAAAGGATAACTGGGGACAAGCCCAAGGATAACTGGGGACAAGCCCAAGGATCGTGTGTGAACTGGAGTATGGCCCTAACTGGCGACTATCCAAACTTAGTGGCATGAAAATGCCAAAACCTTAGCTAACGTGAAAACGTTAGAAACCTTAAGAACGGATGTACGGTACGTCTACCATTATACGTAGGATCCTAGGTATAGCCAGTACAATGGAATTATCAGCCCCTAAAACGAGCACTGGTCCCACTGCCATGAACTATACCAGGATCATCATGCGCTACTGGCGGAACTGGGGTCAAGCCCAAACAACTGGGGTCAAACCCAAGTAACTGGTTGCTTGTGTGGATAATCATCCTTTTGCTAAGAGTACCTGAACCTTCAAAACTCAAAATCTCGTGAAAGGAGGATAAAGGATGCAGGATCCTTATCCTTTTGTGAGAAAGTAAGGAAATGAAATAGTTTAAGATTAGAATGTTACCCAAATGAGGATCATTTGTGCTTTAAGGATCCTTTAAGGATATTTATCACATGAGGATCATGGATCCTTATCACATGAAGTATTTCTTCAAATGGACAACATTCTAGGCTCTAGGTAGCAAATCACCTTCCATTGTTAGCAATCGATATGCCCCCTTTCCTGCCTCAGCTTCAATCAAGTAAGGTCCTTCCCATTTTGGTGCCAACTTTCCATCAGCATGATTGGTGGTATTCTGAAATGCTTTCCTTAGCACCATATCACCAACTTGGAATTTCCTGATCCTGACATTTTTGTTGTAGGCTCCAGCCATTCTTTGCTGATAACTAGCCATCCTTATCCTTGCCAAATCTCTGATTTCTTCTATAGTATCCAGGTCTTGAACCAAGTTCTCATCATTTTCCTCAGGATCACGAATACTTGTTCTAGCAGTTGGAACTACCATTTCTGTAGGGATCACTGATTCTGCCCCAAATACCAAAGAGAATGGAGTTTGGCCTGTAGCATTCTTAGGGGTTGTCTTATCAGCCCAAAGCACATAAGGTAGTTCTTCTGCCCATTTCCCTTTCTTGGATCCAAGCTTCTTCTTCAAATTGTTGATGATGATCTTATTGGAGGATTATGCCTGACCATTAGCTTGTGGGTGGATTGGTGTTGATGTTATCATCTTAATCCCCCAGCTGTCACAGAAGTTAGTAGTTCTGCCCCCAATGAATTGGGAACCATTATCACATATAATTTCAGAAGGAATACCAAATCTAGTTATAATATTTCTTTTAATGAAGGATATAACTTCCTTTTCTCTGACTTGGGCAAAAGTTTCAGCCTCTATCCACTTGGAGAAGTAATCAGTCATAGCAAGCATGAACACTTTTCCACCAGGTGCCTTAGGGAGCTTACCAACTATATCCATGCCCCATCTCATGAATGGCCAAGTGGAGGATATAGGATGCAATAATTCAGCCGGTTGATGAAGGATATTGCTGTGTCTCTGACAAGGATCACACTTCTTAGCATACTCCACAGCATCTCTCTTCATAGTTGGCCAATAGTATCCTGTCCTCAGGATCCTTGAGAATAATGCCCTGCCCCTAGTGTGGTTTCCACAATCTCCTTCATGGAAGTCTTTTAAAACTTCTTGGATTTCAGGATCCTCAATGCATCTTAAATATGGTCCTGCAAGGGATCGTTTATACAACATATTATTTAAAATTGTGAATTGAGATACCTTAATTTTGAAAGCCCTAGGGTTTTCTCCTGTAGGAATCTCTCCATGTTGTATGTATCTCATGATTGGGAGGATCCATGATCCTGGATGAGCTTGAGTATCCTCACTTGGGACAATTGCAGAATCCTCTCCTATTTCCATAGCCACGTGATCCTCGATGGCAGGAGCCAGGATATGGATAATGGGGATACTTATATCCTCCGGGATCTTCAAGGATGATCCTAAATTGGCTAATGCATCTGCCTCTGCATTCTCTTCCCTTGGTACCTGTGTCAAACTAAAGGATACAAAAGAGAGTGCCAATTCTTTGACTATCTCCAAATATTTGGTTAACTTTTCACCTTTAATAGCATAGGATCCATTAAAGTGATTAGTGATTAACAAAGAATCTACATGTACCTCAAGATACCTGATCCTCATATGCTTAGCAATTTGCAAACCAGCTATCAAGGCTTCATATTCAGCCTCATTGTTGGTGGTTTGGAACTCACAAGCTATAGAGTGGGGTATTATGTCCCCCTGTGGCGATTTTAGTAGTATTCCAAGCCATGTTCCTTTGACATTTGAGGATCCATCAGTATAGAGTATCCAAGGATCCTTGGTTTCCTTTAGCTGCTGAACTTCCAACTCAGCTTCCTTTTGCAAATCACTACTGAAATCTGCCACAAAGTCGGCTAATGCTTGGGATTTAATGGCTGTCCTGGGCTCATATCTTATATCATATGCACTAAGCTTCACTGCCCACTTAGCCATCCTTCCTGACATTTCAGGTTTCCTGAGGACATTCTTGATTGGAAAATTAGTTTTGATGATAATGGCATGAGTTTCAAAATAATGTCTCAATTTAGTAGATGCCATAATTAATGCAAGGATAAGTTTTTCTAAGTGTGAATACCTGAATTCAGCATTAAGTAAACTCTTACTTACATAATAGACAGGATGTTGTGTACCTTCGTGATCCTTAACAAGGACTGCACTTACTGCTTTTGAGGATACCGCCAAGTATAAGGATAACACATCGCCCTTTTCTGGTTTCATCAAGGCTGGGGCTGAGGATAGGTAATCCTTAAGAGCTTTTAAGGCATTTTCATGCTTCTCAGTCCACTCAAATTTCTTGTTCTTCCTTAGGATATCATAGAATTCCTTGCACTTTTCTGAGGATTTGGATATGAATCTGTTTAAAGCTGCAATCCTGCCTGTTAACCTCTGAACATCTTTAGCATTGGCAGGGGACTTGATGTTTACTATAGCTTTGATTTGTTCTGGACTGGCTTCAATACCCCTCTTTGTCACCATATATCCTAAGAATTTACCTGCCTTTACACCAAAATGACACTTAGAAGGATTAAGTTTCATGTTATATTTGTCAAGGATATTGAATGCTTCCTCCAAGTCTCTAAGGTGATCCTCAGCCTTTTTTGATTTTACTACCATATCGTCTATGTAAACCTCCATAGTTTGTCCAATCTGATCCTTGAACATCATATTCACTAGCCTTTGATAAGTTGCACCTGCATTTCTTAGTCCGAATGGCATAGCAATATAACAGTATATACCAGTTGGAGTCATAAAGGTTGTATCCTCTTGATCGGATGGTTCCATCTGAATTTGTTGAAATCCAGATGAAGCATCCATAAAAGTTAACAGTTCATGACCCGCAGTTGCATCCACCATGGAGTCAATGTGGGGTAATGGGAAAGGATCCTTGGGACATGCCTTATTTAAATCGGTGAAATCGACACATACCCTCCACTTTTCGTTTTTCTTTTGAACGACAACCACATTGGCCAACCATCTTGGATACTTGACCTCTCTAATCATACCTGCTCGGAGTAATTTCTCTACCTCCTCCTGGATAATGGCATTTCTTTCTGGTGCAAATTTCCTCCTCTTTTGGTGGATTGGTTTGAAGGACCTATCAATGCCAAGTTTGTGAGTGATTATCTCTTTAGATATACCTGTCATGTCTTCGTGTTTCCATGCAAAGGTAGTCTTTCTCCTTTTGAGGAAGGATATGAGGTCTTCCTTTATTTCACCAAGGATCCCTGATCCTATATAAATTTTAGATTCAGGATCATCAGGATCCATAAGGATTTCTACTACATCCTGTTCTTAGCCTCTTGCTGATCACTTGACTTTGATGCTGGTTTCATTGATGAGGTGTAGCAGTTCTTAGCCTCTTGCTGATCACTATCAATCTTCACTATTCCCCAAGGACTAGGTAGCTTCACACATTGATGATAAGTGGATGGGACTGCCTTCATGTCATGTATCCAAGGCCTGCCGAGGATAACATTACAACAAGATAAACAGTCAATAACACAAAACTTTTGGTAAGAATGTAGGCCTTCGATATAGATTGGGAGTTTAATGTCCCCCAGAGTATTCTTAGTCTCTCCACTGAATCCCATGAGCACAGAGGATCTTGGGATGATATCGGATTCAGGAATATTCATCTTTTTGAGGACATCAAGCTGGATAATGTTCACAGAGCTTCCTCCGTCTATAAGGATCCTACGAACAAAATGGTTAGAAATAAAAAGAGCGATAACCAAACCATCGTGATGAGGATCCTGAATGTTAACACAATCATCCTCATCAAAAGTTATAACTTTTCCTTCGGAGACACTGGATGTTCGAATGGGTCTATCTCCATTATCCATCTTGGTTTCTTTTGCATGTCTTTTAGCTGCAGAGAAGGATGTTCCACAAATGTCTGATCCTCCGGAAATAAAGTTAATAACTTGTGCATCAGCTGGAGGGGCCAGAGCTTCTCTCTGGGATCCTTTCAGGATCCTGAGTCCTTGACTTCTTTCTTCCCAGTAATTCTTTTAAGTGCCCCTTGCTCAACAAGTATCCAATTTCTTTTCTCAGTGCGATGCATTCTTCTGTGAGATGCCCAAAATCTTCATGATATGCACACCACTTTGACTTATCTTTGGTTGCCGCTGGTCTATCATTTTTCCTGGGCCATCTAGCTTTATCACCTAAACTCTGCATCGCAAGGATTAGTTCATTGTTATCAACAGAAAAACAATATTCAGAAATTGGAGGATAATCCTCATCATCCTCTTCTTGTTCAACGGCATGCACATTCTGGTTATCAGATTTGTTATAGGATCTGAACTTGTTGTTCTTGAATGAGGATCCTTGCTTCTCTTGCTTTGAGGATCCTGCTAACCTCTCCTGGATCCTTTTGTCATCCTCTAGCCGGATGAACCTAAGGGCCCGGGTTCTTACCTCATCTAGATTCCTGCATGGTGTCATAACAAGATCATCATAGAATAACGAATCCCTAAGCAATCCCATTTTAAAGGCTTCAACAGCCGTAGCTATATCCAGGTTAGGAATATCTAAGGATTCTTTACTAAATTTAGTGATATAATCCCTTAATGATTCATTATGACCTTGGGTTATCCTATACAGATCACTAGTTAAACGCTCAAATTTCCTACTACAAGAAAATTGGTTATTAAATAGGTTAACTAGATTTGCAAATGAGGTAATAGAGTAAGGGGGAAGACTTAGCAGCCATTTAAGAGCTGATCCAGTAAGAGTGGATCCGAATCCCTTGCACAGACATGCTTCCTTTAATCTTTCTGGGATGGGATTGATCTCCATCCTTTCCCTGTATTGTGCTATGTGTTCTTCAGGATCTGTTGAACCGTCATACAACTTCATAGTAGGCACATGGAACCTCTTTGGTATCTCAGCATCACAGATTGGTGGTGCAAAACGAGATATCTTATGGCTCCCATCTGCAATCTCCGGGATAGGCTTGACCACTCCTGGGACACTTGATATCATATCCTTTAACTTTTGCAATTCTTTGGCCATGGCATGATTGATACCTGTATCCTGCATAAGGCCATGGTTAGTGGTATAAGAATTATTGAAAGTGTTACCTCCCATTGGATTCAAATTAGGAAGAGTGGATGTGAATCCATATTGTTGGGGCTCTGGAATGACCGATGGACCAGTAGAAGCAATGGTCTGCATTGGAATGAAATCTCCTTGATGGATATCGGAATTCCCTGATTGCAAACTCCTTAAGGATCCATGAAACTGCGAGGATCCTTGAACCTGTGAGGATCCTGGGACGTAGGAGGATCCTTGAACCTGGGAGGATCCTTGAGACTGAGAGAATCCTTGAACCTGTGAGGATCCTGGAACATAGGAGGGTCCTTGAAATGGCCAGAACCCTTGAATCTGCTGCGCTCCTGAGTATCCTCCTGAGCTGGCGAAGGATCCTATATGCTGAGGATGGGATCCTGCTGGTTGGAAGTGTAACCCTGAAGGCTGTGTCATTGCTGATGATCCGTAATGCACTCCTTTTGGTCCTCCCACATATTGAACGTCTGGAACCACTGAAGGCTGAGAAGTTATAACCGGAGTATCGAAATTCAAAGATCTGGGCATCAGTGGAGAATGATCCTCTGCCGATCTCTTCTGTTTCTTGATGTCTCCAATTTCTCTAAGAATCCTCTCATTGGTCTTATCCTGTTGCTGTATATGCTCCTTCATCTGCAAAATCAGAGTAAACAAGTCACTAGTAGTGGGAGTATAAGAAGCAGAAGAAGTTGGAGGTTTTGAGAAAATGGGAGTTGGTTTCTTCTCGGCATTTTTCTGAGGTCCAGAAGGTGGTGGAGGCAATGGTGGAATGCCCTGGGATGAATTGACTGCAGACATCGCACTGGAGGTGTTCTTTGATGATGAAGCCATCTGCTTGGATGTAACGAACCGAAATGATCACAAAATAAGAATTTATTAAGAATGAAGCACCAATTGCCCCACGGTGGGCGCCAAACTGTTTTGGTCAAAAATCAGACGAGGATAATGCAACCAAACTCTTTGTTACGGGGTATGATGCTTGAATTGATGAACGATAATAAGGATCACTATGAAATATGATGAACAAATGACACGAAGATGTATACGGGGAAAAAGCCCTTGATCAAGAGTTGATCTCCGGCACAAAAAACCCCGGGTGATGGAAACTACCGATCACCAACTTAAATTAAACAAACAATCAGTTACAACTTCGGATGATAGCGAGCTAAGTACAAGGATCACTATAGTGTATCATGTAGAAATGTGTGTAATCGCCAAGTGTGTTAGCGAGATTGATGAGAGCAGTTGTATGAGTGTGTGTGTAGCCAAAAATAGCAAAAAAGTGTTGTCTAATTAGCTCGCTACCCCTTTTAAATTTGAATAAATCTAAATAACTAACTATCCGCAAATGGTGCAAGTCCTCCACGACTCCACAACATCCATTTCTGACCAAGCACGTGTGGAATAGACTTAGAATATTCTCCATAAATATCGCCAAGACCAAGTCCCAATTGATACTCCTGCAAAACAATTACGAATTCAAAGCAGACAATTATTAGTATAAGGATCCTTAGGATGATCCTGATCCTGAAGCACTTCTGAGGATCACTGACTGACACAGAAGTAAGGATCACCAAGCAGGATAATAATTGAGGATCACGGGTCATTTAGAAATCCACCCCTAACACTACTTATCAAAGGCTAGTCAATATGATGTTTAAGGAACAAATTGGACACACTATGGAAGTCTATATAGATGACATGGTGGTTAAGTCCAAGAAAGCTGAGGATCACCTTAGAGACCGGTGTTAAAGCAGGTAAATTCCTAGGCTATATGGTGACAAAAAGAGGCATTGAAGCAAGTCCAGAGCAAATTAAGGCTATTGTGAATATCAAATCTCCTGCCAATTCCAAGGATGTACAAAGATTGACAGGCAGAACCGCAGCCTTGAACAGGTTTATATCCAAATTCTCAGAAAAATGCAAGGAATTCTATGACATTTTGAGGAAGAACAAGAAATTTGAGTGGACTGAAAAGCATGAAAATGCTCTCAAAGCCCTTAAGGATTACCTATCCTCAGCTCCTGCCTTAATGAAACCAGAAAAAGGGGATATATTATCCTTATATCTGGCGGTATCCTCTAAAGCAGTAAGTGTAGTCCTTGTTAAGGATCACCAAGGTACACAACATCCTGTCTATTATGTTAGTAAGAGTTTGCTTGATGCTGAATCCAGGTATTCACACTTTGAAAAACTTATCCTTGCACTAATTATGGCATCTACTAAATTAAGACATTATTTTGAAACTCATGCCATTATTGTTAAGACTAATTTTCCAATTAAGAATGTTCTCAGGAAACCTGAAATGTCAGGGAGGATGGCTAAGTGGGCAGTGAAGCTTAGTGCTTATGATATAAGATATGAACCAAGAACTGCCATTAAATCCCAAGCCTTAGCTGACTTTGTGGCAGATTTCAGTAGTGACTTGCAATGGGAAGCTGAGTTAGAAGTCCAACAGCTCGAAGAAACTAAGGATCCTTGGATACTCTTCACTGATGGAGCTTCTAATGTCAAAGGAACTGGACTTGGAATACTACTAAAATCTCCACAGGGGGACATAATACCCCACTCCATAGCTTGTGAGTTTCAAACTACTAATTATGAAGCTGAATATAAAGCCTTGATAGCTGGTTTGCAAATTGCCAAGCATATGAGGATCAGGTATCTTGAGGTACATGTAGATTCATTGTTAATTACTAATCACTTCAATGGATCCTATGCTGTTAAAGGTGAAAAGCTAATCAAATACTTAGAGATAGTCAAAGAATTGGCACTCACTTTTGTTTCCTTATAGTTTGACACATGTACCCAGAGAAGAGAATGCAGAAGCTGATGCATTGGCCAATTTAGGATCATCCTTGAAGATTCCAGAGGATATCAGGATCCCTATTATCCACATCCTAACCCCCGCTATTGAGGATCATGTAACTATGGAGATAGGAGAAAATTCTGCAATCATCCCTTGTGATGATACACAATCCCATTCAGGATCATGGATCCTTCCAATCATGAGATATATTCGGCATGGAGAGATTCCTACAGGAGAAAACCCCAGGGCTTTCAAAATTAAGGTATCTCAATTTACAATATTGAATAACATGTTATATAAACGATCTCTTGCAGGACCATATCTAAGATGCATTGAAGATCCTGAAATCCATGAAGTCCTAAAGGATTTTCATGAAGGAGTTTGTGGAAATCACACTGGGGGCAGGGCATTATTCTCAAGGATCCTGAGGACAGGATACTATTGGCCTACTATGAAGAAGGATGTTGTGGATTATGCCAGAAAGTGTGATCCTTGTCAGAGACATAGTAATATCCTTCACCAACCAGCAGAGCTCTTGCATCCTATATCCTCTTCTTGGCCATTTATGAGATGGGGAATGTATATAGTTGGAAAACTTCCTAAGGCACCTGGTGGAAAAGTGTTCATGCTTGCTATGACTGATTACTTCTCCAAGTGGATAGAGGCTGAAGCCTTTGCTCAAGTCAGATAAAAAGAAGTGATATCCTTTATCAAAAGAAATATTATTACTAGATTTGGTATCCCTTCTGAAATTATTTGTGATAATGGATCCCAATTTATTGGGAGTAGAACTACTAACTTTTGTGACAGCTGGGGGATTAAAATGATAACTTCAACACCAGTCCACCCACAAGCTAATGGTCAAGCAGAATCATCCAACAAGATCATCATCAACAACTTGAAGAAGAAGCTTGGGTCCAAGAAAGGAAAATGGGCAGAAGAACTACCTTATGTATTATGGGCTGACAGGACAACTCCCAAGAATGCTACTGGCCAAACTCCATTTTCTTTGGTATTTGGGGCAGAATCAGTGATCCCTACAAAAATGGTGGTTCCAACTGCAAGAACAAGCATCCGTGATCCTGAAGGAAATGCTGAAAACTTGGTTCAAGATTTGGATACTGGATTTGGCAAGTATAAGGATGGCTGGTTATCAACAAAGGATGGCCGAAGCCTACAACAAAAATGTTAGGATCAGGAAATTCCAAGTTGGTGATATGGTATTAAGGAAAGCATTTCAGAATACCACAAATCCTGCTGATGGAAAGTTGGCACCAAAGTGGGAAGGCCCCTACCTGATTGAAGCTGAGGCAGGAAAGGGGGCATACAGATTGCTAACAATGGAAGGTGATTTGCTACCAAGAGCTTGGAATGCTGTCCACTTGAAGAAATACTTCATGTAATAAGGATCCATGGTCCTTAACTATTTTCATCACAAGTATCCTCGAAGGATCTTTAGAGGATAGACGATCCTCATTTTGGTAATGTTCTAATCTCAAACTATTTCATTCTTTAATTATCCTATATACAAGGATAAGGATCCTGGATCCTTTATCCTCCTTTCACTTGATTCTGAGTTTTGCAGAAGGTTTAGGTATCCTTAACAAAGGATTGAGTATCCACAAAGGTATCCAGTTATTTGGGCTTGACCCCAGTTATTTGGGCTTGACCCCAGTTATTTGGGCTTGACCCCAGTTATTTGGGCTTGATCCCAGTTATTTGGGCTTGACCCCAGTTATTTGGGTCTGTCCCCAGTATCGCCAGTAGCGCACGATGATCCTGGTACAGTTCATGGCAATGGGACCAGTACTCGCTTTAGGGGCTGACAATTTCATTGTACTGGCTGTATCCGGGATCCTACGTATAATGGTAGACGTACCATACATCCGTTCCTAAGGTTTCTAACGTTTTCACGTTAGCTAAGGTTTTGGCATTTTCATGTCACTAAGTTTGGATAGTCGCCAGTGAGGGCCATACTCCAGTTTACACAAGATCCTTTGGGCTTGTCCCCAGTATATTGGGCTTGTCCCCAGTTATCCTTTGGGCTTGTCCCCAGAATTTTTGGGCTTGTCCCCAGTTACTAACTCTTCTCATGTATTGGCTTAGTCCCAAGTTATGTTCTGTTTCAGGTTTTTGAAGTTAAACAGCTAAGGATTCTTGATCCTTACCTTTTACTAAGGTTTGTCTTTTGGTTATCCTGTTTATAAATGTTAAAGGGTTAGGATCCTAACTTGGATTCTCAGGTATGATCCTTAATCACTTTGGTTTTATTCATTATTCATATAAGTGACCCTTATCCTTTGACAACAGAACTAATGATCCTTAAGTTACATAACTTTTATGAATTTGTCGACTATAGGATATTTGATCCTTGATCATATCCTAAAACTTTTAAACATGATTTATTAAACCTTTATTCTTTACTTACAAATTCGGAGAAAGTGAATAACAACAGTAGAAAAATAAAGAATTCACAAGGATAACAACACAAAATAGCCAAAAGTTAAAGGTTTTATTTATTCATCCATAGTTAAACCCTTCAAAGGTTGTCAAAATTACTTACCCCAAGCATCTACCAGCAATACGTGGCCCGTCCGCTGGGGTAGGTAAAGGGTGTCCATTGTTAACAGGTCTTGAAAGTGCAGGAAATAAAAGATGGCAAGATAACAAGTGGTTTCATCCCCCAAACAGAGGATCCCTCCACCACTTATTATCCTACCTATTGTCTAAGGATCCATGATCCACAACCCTAGAAACTATTGTTCAAAGTACAACCCATCATTGTTTCAAAACATCACAACCAAAAAACTTTCAAATCCTAAAAAAATGGGCTCCGGCCGCGTCTAGAAATGTCCATCATAATCGCCCATTTCTGCAGCTGACGCCTTGGCTGCATCACCACCAACATCATCACCACCAGCTTGATCCTTCCCGCTGCCACTTGCCTTAATCACCAAGACCTCGGTAGCCTCTTCCTCATCCTCTAGCTCAACCAGCTTTGCCTTCCAGCCCTCCTTGTCCCAAGTGGTCCTGTCAAAGTCAGGATCCTCAGCCTCCAGGGCCATTTGCAGCTTAATCTTATACATGGTGATGGCAGCAGAGACTTTGGCATCTTCCAGCAGGTTGTGCTTCTCATGATCAGCATTTATCTGGGCCATGACCACCTGTTGCTTTGCCAGAGCAAGATCCTTCTCAAGGTGAGAGATAGTTTGATTCTTGGCCAGGAAGAATTTTTGATACACCAGATGCTTTTGCTCCGCCTCCTCAACATAGGCATCAAACAACATTTCGACCTCGGCGAATTTCTGCAAGAAAAGACAAGGTAAAGTTTAGGATCCGTGATCCTCAAATGGGCAGGATAATCAAGCATAGTCAGTGATCCTTACATCAGCAAAGTATTCTTGGAACTGGTGGCGGATAAGAGGCAAGCCTTCAAGATTGTCAGCTTCGGTGGCCTTCCTTTTCTTTCCCCCCTTGGAGGTGATAGGCTTGGGGACTGCAGTACTTGGGCTAGCAGCAATTTTCTTCTTCCCAGACCTGGGAGCAACAACAGTAAGATCGGTAACACTGAAGCGGGTGGCCGACCTTGAGGATTTTCCAGCACCTATCAATCCAAAACAACAGATAAGTATTCTTGTTTTATTTGCATTTCAATATTTAATTATATACAAACTAGGATACTTACTTGACATTGTGACTGAGCCTGAGGATACTTCTTGAGAATCCTTGGTGTTTGCTTGAAATGACCTTACTGCAGGATCAAGATTCCGGAAAGCGGTGATCCTCTCTTTGGTTGCAGGTGTTGAAATGATGTGAGAAATAGAGATAGCTGCACAAAAGATACAAAAAGATGTTAATAATCCTCAACGGAGACAGGTTATCCTATGATCCTTCTTTAAGGATCCCCTATCCTACCATGGGTGGCCCATTTTCTGGGAAGATCCTTCCTATCCGGGATGGAGTCCCTCCTAACGAAGAAAAATCGTTTCTTCCAGTTGGTGTCATTCTTGGTGGTTTTCAGGATTGGATGAGGTTCACCGGGTTTGTGTTTGAATAAAAAGCGGTGTGAACCATGGCTCACAAGGTTGTACAGTTCAGCAAGTTCAGACATTCCTAACTCTATATCCTCCTACGAAATGATCCTCTCAAGGGTAAACAAAACCCTCCACATCATTGGCATTGCCTGAACATAGGATATGCCGGTAAGGGAGAAGAAGGACTGGGTGAAAGCAGGAAAAGGATAGGAGTATCCGATCAGAAATGGGGTAGCCGGAAAAGCAACCCAGGTTTCAGAGACGAAGTCACTCAGAGCGGTAGGGTCAAAGGGTTTAAAGACGGAGTCTGCCGGAAAGCAATGACGAATCCGGTCTATATCCGGATCAGTAAGGCAGCAACGTTCCTTTGGAGAATCTTTGATGATCCCTTGGCTCTTCAAAGGACTGTCTTTCTGATGATCCTTAGCAGGGGATGATCGTAACTTCATTGTGATTCAGAGATTTCGAGCAAGAAGGAACAGAGCAAGAATGTGAAGAGAAAAGGAGAAAGAGAAGTACCTGCTTGATCTTCGAATGAGGATTTAAAGGGTGTAATGCACGAATTTAAATGCCTCCGGATCCTTATCTCTAACTTGAATTTATAATGATGATTTTGCAGGGATGTCGTTTCAGTGACGTAGGATCTGCAACGGATAGTTAGATCCTAACGGCTATATATCCGTTAGTTTGTTGCAGATAAGATCAAGAAAATATAACTCGTTAATTTACACTTTACTCCTTATATTTTGGGGGCAATTGTTAGGGGAGGATTTTCGAATCCTAAGGATCACGGATCCTCAAGTTCTACCAGGATCATGGATCCTCAATTCTGTTTGAATTAAGGATCCTCAGTAGGTGTTGCAGGATCAGGATCCAGGATCCTTATTGTTATCCTTATACTAACAATTGTCTACCTTGTACGTAAGCTTGTTTTGCAGGAGCAAAGGCACGGACCAAGTCTTACCGAAATTCTTGGAGTGTATTCTCTCAATATTCCGCACGTGCTCGGTTCTTGTAGACGTTATGGAGATCGTGGGGAGCTTGCACAATTTGTGGATTGTTAGTTAGTTTAGTTATTTCTAATTTAAAATGGGGATAACAAGCTAGCGTTAGAACACTTAGCTAATTTTGGCATTCACACACTCTCGTAACAGCTCTCAAACATTACTTGGCGATTTCATACATTTTTTGCACATTGCACACTAGTGATCCTTGTAACAAGCTTGTTATCATCCCGAGTTGTAAACTTCTTTTGATTAATCTTAGTTGGTGATCGGTAGTTTCCATCACCCGAGGTTTTTTATGCCGGAGATTAACTCTTGATCAAGGGTTTTTTCCTCGTATAAATCCTTGTGTCATTTGTTCATTACATTTCTGAATTATCCTTTACATTGTTCGTTGATTCAAGCATCATTCCTCACAACAAAGATTTGGTTACATTATCTTAGCCTGATTTTTGACCAAAACATTTAGTACATGTAATGATTTCATGTATGCTATGGTTAAGTATATTACATGATCAACTATTTCTTGTTGCATGATATTATGAGTATATGTTTAATGAATGCAACATGAGACGAAATGCGTGGTTAGACATGAATACTAAACTGATTGTTACTGGTAAACCATGATAGGACGTATTTGATCAACTGTAAAATAAGTAACGTAACCTACCGAGCACTCTAAGGTGAGTTCATCTCTTGAGCATGCGTCCCGGTGGTTGGGACAGTCTGTGGTCAACTATAAGATTCGCAGAATCCTGGCAAATCTTGATAGTACAGATATGCTTCTGCACACGGGGTCGTGCCCAGCGGACACGGGGCCGTGGTCAACTAATAAAGACAAGAGCAATTAATGAAGAAAGAGAAGGATGTGGACACGGGGCCGTGCCCGAGCTTCTGTTCAGCCTATAAATAGGAGTGCTTGGTTCAAGCTCAAACCATCCCTTGGCACACCACCTCTCTCACACTTCACCCACCACCCACCACCACCATAACACCATCATCCACCACCACCATCCATTGTCCATCATAGAGTGTGTGAGTCGTCTCGGGATCCAAGATTGATCGTAAGAGTTCTTGACAATCAAGGCCATGTTTGCCTAAGTCTCTCACATCACTTGGTGAAGACAAAGTGTCTAGTGTAATACTTTTTATTTTTAATCTTTTCGCACTTTTTAATTGGTTATGTATTAATGACTTTAATAACTAGTTTCTTATGTTGAAGGTGATTCTTCCTTATCGTTTGTCCGTGGTGTCTTGGCATTATTTTACTGTCTATATAAAATAAAAGATTTTCACCATTCATATCTCCACGGTCTATATGGAGGTATGTTGGCTACCTGGTCGGGGGTTAAGGGAACGGTTTGGTAATAGTCTTGCCATTGTTCAGTGTATAGATCCTGCAAAGGACCTGGGTCAAATTTAGTAGGACCTCCTTCAATACTTAACGGTATTGGATAGCAGGGGTCCAAACTCTTTGATCCCCTCATAAGTTAAAGTACTATTAATACTTTAACCCGGCTACTTAGGACTGTATCCCTGCTGACTCAGACTACTTAGCCGAGGGTAACGTCGCCTTCAAAAGAGGGGCCTACCACATTACGCATTAATAACTTAATTAATTATCTTTCAATAATCCGACCCTTTAGGATTGTATCCTTGCTGACTCAAACTACTGGGTCGAGGGTAACGTCACCTCCAAAAGAGGGGCCTACTACAATAACTAAGATAATCTCTTAAATAGTGCAAAAGTGCGGAAATAATCAAAGGTTACACTAAACACGAGTCGGAGCCAAGTGATTCATCTTGTCTATCTGTTTTACTTTTATTTTTATTTTTCAGCATTTTAGTTAGTTTTTATTTTCTTAGTTTAAAACATTTTTCTAAACTTTTGATTTGATTAGACGTTGAGGATAAACCGGTACTAAAAGCTCTTGTGTCCTTGGACGACCTCGGTATCTTACCAACACTATACTACGCTCACGATGGGTGCACTTGCCCATATGTGTGTTTAGTGTTAGTAAATATCGTGTTTTATAAATTTAGAACTTGACTAAAAAGTGTTAAAAAGGGCTTAACATATACATTAAAAACTAATAACACTCACGCACATCACCCTTCCTCGTTTGCTGGAACTTAACGTATTGACGTCTTAAATCCCTAAGTGCGATCACTTCTGCAACACTCTCGCAACATACCGTGCATTACTCAGTCAACTCGCAAGAACGATGGACAAGAGGGTAAAATGTAGTACTTTATCGACTTCAGCATTTGAACGGCCCTAGTTACCGGCAACGAACATCAGCAGTTAGACCCCAATTGAATCTTTAACCCTAGTCAGCGACTCATGGGAGTCAACTCTTATGAATCAATCGGGACATCGGCGATGACAATCGACTGTAGTATGGAATGTGTGACTGTCAGCACAATGAGTAACGCTTTAGGACGTGGCACAGAAATGTGACAAGATGGACATTGTCGGTGAAGGATCGTAGGGCTCCGTTTCAAGCAACGACATTAGAGGCAACAGTCATGGCAACATCAGGGTACTTGTAATCGTAGCATGGAAAAGAATGTGACATTGGCAAGGAATGACTGCTGTTAAGTCAAGACGTCAACAACCAATGGAATAATGGCAGTAATGAGAATCCTCGTAACGATAACAACGGCACTGGAAATGATACTCATGGAAGGGCATTTAGGATTGGCGTGGGCAACGCCAGGATTATAGCAATATGGTAGCTTGTAGGGGTAGCTAATCACTTCGTTTCTGTTCCGCTCAACCCCGATGATTCTTAAAACCGAACCCGTTGAGGAATCGACTGATGGCAAGTCAATTGAAACTCCATATGTCCGTTGGGATGCAAACTCGACCTAGTGGGACAAGTGTTCGACATCGACCTTCTTTTCTACCACCCTTGATAGTTTTGATGCAGTAGTCCGTATGGATTGGTTATCCAGATATCGGGCAGATATACCCCGTGAGGAGAAAGTTGTCGCGTATCGTAAAGTATAGGAGTGGTGCAGAGGTTAGCATCCATCCAGCAATGAAGGTCAGAGGTCCACGGAAGGATTACTCCGCTATGTTGGCACTCGTACCGATGTTAAAGCTAAGGAAAAGAGGATCGAGGATCCAGCAACTGTTCATGATTTCTTTCGGTGAGCTACTCGAGGAACTTCCAGGTTTTCTTCCACAACTGTTAGATGGACTCTCAGTTTGATTCCGTGCCAGAGGCAACCATGATTCTTCGTACTTCTTACAGTCTTGCGCCAGGAGGGTTGCAAGAACTGTCAAATCAACTATAGGAACTATGGGACAAGAGTTTTGACGGACCTAGTTCTCGCTCCGGGGAGCCTCAATTATATTCGTGAAGATAAGCCTTATCGTTGGACATGTGTACTGATTATCAAAAACTCGCTGAGGTGACAGTCAAGAAACGTTTGTCACAACCATGTATTGCCAACCTGTTGACCAGTTGCGAGGGTCGAACTTCCATTCGAGGGTTAACTAGCGAGCGAACTATCATCAGATGGAAGTCCAAGGGGAGAATGCCCCTAAGGCGGCATATCAAACGCAAGGTGGCCATTGCGACTTTGTATTCCAAGACCTTTGGGTTAATCAACATACCAGCAGCTTTATGGATCACATGAATCGACCGTGTTATTTGACGACCTTTTGAAACATTTCCAGGAGAAGGGAACATAATGGGCGGCAATTGTGTCTTATTTTAGAGCTCTTGAGGGAGGAGCCACTACGCGCGAAGTTTTGTTAAAGGTAACTTCTGGATTCGAGAGATACATTTTTGGTCATATGAACAACGAAGTGGGAATACACATGGATCTTGCTAGGATCCATTTTGTTAGAAACTGATCAACACCAAAGATCCCTTCGAGGATACATCAATTTCTTGGTCTCACTAGACATTATCACAGATTCATCATAGGATTTTCGAAGATCGTGTATCTTAAATCTCTTTAGCACAGCAGGGTGCTGTGCTCGTGGGAGACAAAATAGGAGGGCGTCTTTTCGGCTTTCGAATCCCAACTCCGCAATGCACTGTGCATCATCTCTACCTGAGGGTATGAGTGATCTAGTGGTATACCATGATGCTCCGAATCAGAGTCCCAGTTACACACCGATGCAACACGAGAGAGTGATGACTTACGTAATGGAGTTACCAAGAGGAACTGCACGACACACAACCTGTGGTGGAAACCGTAGTCTTTGGATTTAAGTTGGAGGCATTACTTGGACGGTACCGAATGCACTACTTAGACCAATCACAAGGGCCTCCCGTATACCCCTGTTTCGAAGGAGCTAAACATGTAACGACATCGCTGGATGGAGCTATTGGATGATTACGACCGTGAAACCTGGACGTGCACGAGCTTTGCAGCTCGTTATCGACTTTATCATACCTGATCAGACTCTCCTTGTTTAAATTGAAGGACTGAAGGAAGAGAGTTCTCAAGATTGACCCATGCGGGGCATGGAGAAGCAACCGCTGGCAGGACGGACGATATTCACTACCCCATGGAACGAATGTGGGTCTCGTTACATGGCAACTTTAGGGAACTCGTGTTGAGCAAGGCACACCAGCCTCGATATTCTCGTCGTCTGGGTTATGATGAGAGATATTGGGATCTATAAATCTAGTACTGGTGATCGGGCAGGAAGGCCCACCTAGCTATGTTTGTGAATGATGTTTGACTTGTGGGAAAGTCAAGGTGGAGTATCAGCAACCGGAAACACCCATAGGGAAATGAGAACAGACTGACATGGATTCTGTCACTAGTTTCCTTACAACTCGAAGCGAAAACAATATCACCTAGGTGATCGTTGATGGTCTCACGTTACCCGCACACTTTCTTGCAATCAAGGAAACTGACAAGTCTTCACAGTTGTGAATGTTCCTCTGAGAGAGGTGGCTTTTAGGCACGAGGTGTCAACTCCTGTTACTTTTGATTTTAATCTATACCTGATTTATGACAGGCATTACGCAACATCCTTGGCTCACGCCTAGACATGAGCATACGTATCATCACAGGGCAAACGGTTAGAGTAAACGCACCATCGTGACACTTGAAGACATGCTGCGAGCATGTGTGTGATTGACTAAGAAAATTGGAAGGACACCTACCTTTGGTTGAGTTCACGGCAACAGTTACCATTCTATTATTCAGACAACTCTGTTTGAAGCATTGCATGGGCAGTAACACTAATCCCCTTGTTGAATTAAGCTGGGTGACAACCTAATCACAGGCCCAGGACTTGTACTCGAAACTCTTAGGAAGATTGTTTAGATCGAAACTCGTTTGGCAAGAACGCGTGACCGCCAGGAAAACTGATAACCTTAGAAAACACTGGAAGATCACCGTAAGCGATCGTATCATGTTGAAAGTCTCACCCTGGGAGGGTGTAGTACACTTGGGAAGCGTGGCGAGCTTAACTTACATCATCTTGAGCCATACAACATTCTGGGAAGAGTAGGTAACATGACTTACAAACTTGGGATACCCGACCGATTGGATAACGTGCGTGATGACATTTATGCTTCGAATCTAAGGCAGTGTTTGCACGATGAAGCACATATGGTACTTTTACTAGAGCCTAAGGTTAACGACGAGTCGTAGCTGTTAAGGAATCTATCGAAGCATGGATCAGGAAGTCAAGGGTAGTTAGCATAGTCGAATTCTAGTCGTAAGAGTTCGTTGAAACTTAAATCATGAACCGAAGTTCTCGTGGGAACGCGATAATCAGATGAAGCTCACGTATCTCAATCTGTTTGAAACTGTCGAATTGAATTATGATGCAACTAGCGAATTTCGGGACAAAATTCCCTTTCAAGTTGGGGATGATGTGGCACCTGGGAAAAATCCACAGTCATTCTGATTTAACACTGTGCTGCCTTGAATTGCTTGTTATATTTCGGGACAAAATTTCTTTCAAGTTGGGGATGATGTGACAACCCGACCTTTCAAGGTTAGCTTTGTTTAGTCAAATTTCGCTAACTACTCATGTTCTACTCTGTGTCGTCATTATGTCTACGTTCCGTAAACCTGTTGAACTTGGTTAATTATATTTCATAATTATGGTTAAATGGTGTTGCTAACTAGTAAATGATAAACAGTTGGATTTAGTGTGTATATATATTCACAATCATGTGATTGCAAAAGTTATCGGTCATGTGATTGCAAAAGTCATCGGCCCAATTTAATATAGTATCTGTCCACTAATTTGAATCGGCCCAATAAGCTTATAATTTGACTAATACATTATCAGTCCACTACGAGCCCACCTCCCCTCTTTCTTAATTGCGTACATGCTGATGCGTACAATCTGATTAGGTTCTCACAACCTCTTGCAACCCTACTCTCCCCCATCTTCTACGCACATCAGTAGATAATAACAAATCAACCCTATTCTTACCCATATCTTGTGTATGGCAGAAGAGAACCCCCCCCCCCCATCGAGACATCATCCCAATCTGTCGAGCTCTTCGGTTAGTAAACTTGTATTCATGCTATTCCGTATTGATCTGATCTAGGTAGTGGTATGCTTATTTGTACTTGTATGATACATGTGTGATAAGATCATGGATATTACGAAACTGTTATGGCGATTATTATGCCTGATGCTTGTGTGTTAATTGAAGAGATAATGAATCTGAATCTGATATCGTTTGGCTATTCTTGTTTACGCCGAAGTACGGCTGATGTGCATAATAATTGATGAATTGTTGAAATCTAGTAGTATGCTTAATGTTAAACACTGATTTTGATGTTTATGAGATTCGATGGCATTTAACTGATTGTTTGAGATGATTAGGGTGTTGCTCATCACTATAGAGTAGGATTAATAAATGGGTTAGGATTCATGTGCATGAAAAGTGTCTGATGTGTTCGTTGAGATGATGAACCGATTATTATATGTTGGGTAGTTAGAGGGTATTTTGCTATTTGTTTGGGATTATTAGTTGCATGATCTTAAGCTACTGTTAATGATAAGGATGAATTATGGGCGCACATGTTGATCAGACCTGCCACTAATCATTTGGGTTACACACATGACTATGGCCGTAGGCTTTGATTGGAGTTAAATGAGCCACACATATATTTAAATGGTTGTGATGTTAATGGTCTTCACATGATAACATACATGTATCTCTTTTTAGATCAAAGTGAAAGTTCTGTTATACATTGAATTGTGGGCCGCAACTTTTGATTTAGTGGGCTATTATGAATTAGGGATGAGTCATATGCTGCCCATCATGATGTCGGTTTTGATAATTGGAACCAATGAACTATGTGTATTAACATTAAAAATGAACAATAGAGGAGACTTCATAGGGTGCAGATTAGGTTGGTTATAATTATGTGGAAATGGGTTATTCTAGAAGTGGGCTGTACACCCGAAGTAGTGGATCATTTGGCTGGGCCTCCGATTATTTGACTAAATAATGTAAACGGCCGGCTAGGTGGGCTACATTTGATTAATTAAAACCAATCACTATATTAGATGTTTTCTTGGGTTAGGGAGTGTTAATGGGCCGGGTAGTCAAGGAATCTGCACAAAGCTAGGTGTGGCGGTCCAGTGAGCGTTCGGATGAGGTAGTTGCAAACAGTAATAGGGGTGTGATATAATTTCCATGTGATCCAAGTGTTTAGTACATGTAATGATTTCGATGTATGCTATGGTTAAGTATATTACATGATCAACTATTTCTTGTTGCATGATATTATGAGTATATGTTTAATGAATGCAACTTGAGACGAAATGCGTGGTTAGACGTGAATACTAAACTGATTGTTACTGGTAAACCATGATAGGACGTATTTGATCAACTGTAAATCAACTGTAAAATAAGTAACGTAACCTACCGAGCACTCTAAGGTGAGTTCATCTCTTGAGCATGCGTCCCGGTGGTTGGGACAGTCGGTGGGTATCCCGGGGAGGGATAAGTCTTTTGGGTAAAAACGGGAATGTTGGATAATATACTCTTCCTATCACCTTTAAAGTCCCTCCATATTGTTTGGTTACCTGGGAGGTAACATGGTATTAGTTAGTAGCGCTACTTAGGTTTGGCAACCTCACCCCGTACCTGGGAGGACGGATGTTGAACTAATGACCTAGTCACAACCAATGCTTTGATAGGAGCATTGGAGAAAGGGCAATGTAAATTAGAAGCCGTCTTATATTCGGGGTATTATCAACATTACTTTCGGAATTAAAGTCAATGGATTAACTAAACACTTGGTAATCAACGTTTTCGTAAAACTATGAACTCACCAGCGTTGTCTGATATACTTGTTGCATGATCGTAGGTCGTTAGATATCTTGGACTTGGGAACTTGCTGTCTGGAGTAGCTGGAGTGGTCATGGGTCGACTGGAGGGATCCATGTGTTTGAACTATTGATACTATACATTGGTTTTGAAACGGTTTACTTTGGTTTACTATTTGCTTCCGCTGAACATGTTGGTTTTCATTTAAACTTGCTAATAATATTTTTCATTAATAATTAAGGGTTTTATTTATAAACTTGAATGGGTTCAATGCAATTAGTGGCTCGTCGTTGGTACATCACACGCCTAACAGGGACATTCCCTAAGTGGTATTTTGGGGGTGTGACATTCGCTGCTTCCACCACCTTGTCACCATCACCTTTGCCATCACCACATGCTGTCACCTCAGGATCCTTCAATCCACTGCATCCGGCTTCACCAGCTGCTGCCCCTCAGATTCATCCTCGTCATCCAGCTCAGCCAGCCTCTGCTTCCAAGCCTCCTGGTCCCATTCAGACCTGTCGAATGAAGGATCCTCAGCCTCCTTAGCCATTTGCAGCTTGATCTTCAACATGGTGATAGTAGCAGAAAGCTTAGCACCATCCATGACTTCTGCCTTCTCTTTCTGGGCTGTGATCTGAGCCAGAACCAGTTCCTTCTGCAGCAGGTTTATCTCTTTTTCAAGGGATGAGATCTTTTTATCCTTGGCAAGGAAGATTTGCTGGAAGTCCAGATTTGTCTGCTCGGCTTCTGCCAGATGTTGATCAAGGAGGATCTGAACCTCAGCAAATTTCTGCACAAAAAAAGTTAGCGATCAGGATCCTTTATCCTTAGAAAGGAAAGCTTGGACTTAAGGATACATGATCCTTACCTCGGAGACGTATTCTTGAAGCTGACGTTCTATGATAGGGAGGCCTTCAGTGGGCTCAGCAGTCTTCCTCTTCTTGGCACCCTTGCCCTAGTGCTCGTGCCCTTAGGCTCCGGGACGCTTTGGCTTGCAGCCAGCTCTTTTTTGAGGGATCGGGAGGATGCATTGTAACACCCTTACTATTTGAAGCGGATTTTTGTTATAAATCACGAACATAATCATAGAATTATAATTACAATTACATTGGGAAAATATTGGTTAATTAAAACTTTTACAACTTTCAGGTATACCACATAATGTGACTAAATTCGTCATTTAAAATAACGAATTCAATGTGCGAAACTTGTAACTTGAACATGTTCGGTTCTTCATTGAACTAGATCGTCCTCCGATACTAGAATTTTACATGCAACTCATAAAACATAAGTTAGATTAGTCATACGTAGCTTAAAACGTGTTTAAACGGGTTCGCAAAACAAAAATGATTAAATAAATAATTTTTCGCCAAAAAGGACACCGTCGCGTCGCGCGATGGCCCCTGGCCTTTGTCGTCGCGTCGCGCGACCCCTTCTTTTTCCCAGAATGTTTGCAGTTGAAAGCTGCATATTTTCAGCAATGCTAATTTTTGCCGAAACGTGCATAACTTCCTCGTTATTTATCCGTTTTACACGATTCTTTTTCCTACATGATCGTAATTTAATTCTCCATCGCATGGAGTGGAAACCCGACATCCGAATTCGCAAAAAATTCGATTTCAAGCTCTCGGCTTGAAATTCAATTATGACACCTTTTTGACCCGTTCGTGTATTTATCAAACGAACAAGTTCGTTTGACCCCTCATTTCTCATGAACCTTTTAATTTCAATATTTTCTATCATCTTAGGTTCCCGTCATGGGTTCCTACGCATCATTAACCCATTTTTTTTCTTGCTTATAATCTTATTTTGACCCGTTAAGGGTATTTATGCATTTTTAAGCATAAATTATGCTCATTTCTTATATGCCTAATAATTCCACCCATTCATATTGATTAGTCTTCCACCACAACTATGATTCTGGTGGATTTAACATAATGAACCCCTTTTCCCCAAATTTTACCCTTCGACTAGTCATTTTACGCAAATAGAAAAATGCTCGGATAGTCCCTGTGGTTTGCCTATTTTTCACCATTAGTCCCTAACTTTCTAAAATTACACCTATAGTCCCCAAGTTTTTGAATTTCGTTCCCGGATAGTCCTTGGTGTGGATGGGGGTTAGTTTTTGGTGTTAGGTGCATGTGAAATGACAAAAATACCCTTACTGTCAAATTACACATATATAGTCCCCAAGTTTTTGAATTACCACCATACCCACTTCATCTTCCCCACTCCACACCACCACCACCACCACCATCTCCAACTTCAGCTACAACCAGCATTCGCCCTTTAATCGGGAGAGTAGAAACGCATTCTCTTAATGCCCTTGAGCTTTTGACACTTGTCCCTAAATTAGTGGATGAAGATGTTGACTGTGTGGTTGAAGTTGAATCTCGGTTTGCGATTAGAAGTGATGAAGTAGTCGAAGGAGATGAATCAGAAAGAACAAGCGTTGCGGATGAGTAATGTGCTGACTCAATCTTTAACGAAAGATCTTCGCTTTTCGATCGCCCAGCAAGAGAAAGTGGCCCATGTGATAACCCGCCACCCACACCCAACAGAAAGTTCCATATGATCTTCGCTTAGTCTTTGAAGATTATTACCGAATGTTCCACTGGATTTAGTGGTTGTAAGATACATTCTTCTTCCATCAAACAAAATTGCCCATGCTCTACGGATTTCAGGAAATATTCCACATAAGGAAGTGCCTTCACCGCCAGCAGCATTATATCTTTCAATGAGTAATGAGGGCATTTCCCTGCTATCTACTACTTCGACCAATGGAGGCCACTGCAATAACATTAGAAAAAATAGATATAAGTAGTGTCACACCCCGATATTTCCACGTATTACCGGTGGGCCCGGTGGGGAGTATCGTGACGTAGTTGATATCATCGTAGACAATTTATCATAGTTTAAATACACAGCGGAAGTCGAAAGATAAAAACATTACAAACTGAATAAAAGTAATATCAATTATTACAAAAACGGTTGTAAGGGATCCACAGGCAGATCAAGTAAAAAGGAACGTTGTTCAACAGATTTATAAACATCTAAGCTTGCAAGACTCTTTATTGATGCTAGGAGTAGCCAGCCTATTCCGATTAGTACCTGCACTTAACCTTTTTGGAAAATACGTTAGTTTTCACTGGTAAATACAATTAACCGACTCATTTTGAAAATGTTTAAGAAAATTGATTTGAATGCACAAGGCACAAAATATCTTTTATAACTTGGGATAATTATTTGAATATAAACTTGTAAAAGAATTACATGTTTGTTATACGTTCAGTAGCCCGGGCTGAACACCGGGTTAAAGATTAATTGACACACCACATAATATAATCCCGCGGCGAGTTATTCTCGAACAGGCGGTTATATCTTTTTATATACGCACCGGCAGGTGTATGCCTACACCCCGTGCTTAAGTCGTGGCTATTTCAATGAATGAGCCGAGGATATCCAGGACACGGTCATTAACCCCCCAAAGGCTTTAAACAAACAAAACAGAATAAACGGGTTATCTCAATTATTTAACCTCCATACGATTAAATATTCAATACCCGACCAAGCGGTATTTTATATAGTCTTTCTAACAGCTGCGTTAATCACAGCTTGGAGATTAACTCCATTAACCTTGAGGTTCACCTTTGTTGTATCATCAGCATTTGTCGCATCATCTGTATTGCGACTATTATGTGTCTCATTCAAGTTTGCCATACTTGAAGCTTGGCACTAAAAACCAAAATTAAACAACTGCTTGATTGCATTTCTGTAGCTAGTCATCGTCCTGATGACCAACATATATTAGCCATGGTATCCTTAAACCTTACCGGCTAATGGGGTATGAACATTCCTGATGAATGTCATTTGAATGTATATCAATTTTACTTAGCCTAGGTCGCAAAAGATCCATCAATGGCAATTAAGGTTTGGACCGAGTCCATTACCCTTTTGACAGGAGATCACAATGTCATAACTGTCTTTGTCATATTGATGATTTTAGATAGATCGAAGGCTTGCCACAATGGCTTTTACAATATGAAACATGAGTTCGTCATGAATGACATAATAATCATATGGCACGAAGGCCTTGTCGCAAAGGACATTATAAGATATGGCAACAAAATCCTGTCACGGAGGACATTAATTTATAAGTCGCGATCTTATTAGATTAGGGACTTTAAGGTTCGAACGTAGTTCTTCACCTTTAGACAGGGAGTCATAGACTACAACTGTCATCGTCCTTGAACGACGATTCATTTTGGCACATAGGCAAGTCATGGGACATTACTAATGGATGTTTATATATATACACATATGTGTATATATATAATTATCGCAATTTAGTATATTAGTCATGATCTCATCGATCTTATAGACTATAAGGCTTGGGCATTGCCCATCACCTTTGACGATGGACCATAACGGTCACACATGTCAGTGTCTCTAATGGACAACATAGTATATAGCCCGTAGGCGGCATAATCTCTAATGGTGACTCAGGATAACGCCACCAAGGGTAATACAATAAACACACTTATATATAGGAAGTACTAGCGGCGTATCCACCATGTGCTTATTGTATTACTCTAGTTTTGTTATTTAAGCACCGAAAATTTATGCATAAATTATAACCATCGGGTCGTAAGTATTTCTTAAAATCTTACTATGAAGATAGGAAGGCCTAAGCCTGAACTTCAAATATCCTATAAAATAATACGATCACCGTATCAGTTGATATTAGTCATGATCGCACTGATCATACATCGACTATTAGGCTTGAGCATAACTCACTACCTTGGACATGGGATCAGAAGGATCACAATGTCAATGTCACTAACGGACAATATATTATACATAGCCCGTAGGCGAAACATTATTAAGGATATTTACACATGATCATCTTTTTGATAATATTAGCCTTGATCGCATTGATCATATAGACTATGTGGTTTGAGCGTAGCTCATTACGTTGGACAGGGAATCCTAGGAGATCACCACTCTCCTTGTCACAAGTGGACAATATAATATGGCCCGTAGGCGAAAACATCTCTAAAGGATGTCAAATAATGTGATCATCGTATTTATACGATATTAGTCATGATCGTAATGATCATATAGACTATTATGCTTGGACGTAGTCCAATATTCTTATACAGGGGTCATAGACCACTACTGTCGTTGTCTTTATCAGACAACGAATTTAGCCCATAAGCACTTCATCACTAATGGACGTTTACATTTTGATCATCACATTGATGATACTTGCCAAGATCAAGTTCGATCCTATAGGCTTTAAGGCTTGGACATAGTCCAAAATACCTTGACGGCTGGTGTGGTTTCTCAAGTCACACTGCCAGGAATGTTAACATGTTCTTAGATGTCAACAAGGATTAATTTGTCTTAATGGTCACACAACAATACCATGATCGCATTGATCATATAGGCTTGGAGGCTTGAATATAGTTCGCCACCTTTGGATAGGAGGGGTAACTCCTTTAACTATCATAGTAGAAGGAATAATTATCCTTAACTACCGAAAGTTTTGGCCAATTAATGTGGACTTGCCACTTTGCAGGGGTAAACCATTAAGAAGATCTTTTGAACTTATTTAGCTGATCGATAAAGTTCGAATAAAATTTATACTAATGATTGATAAAGGACGATATGAGTACCTATATAAAATTTTTCAAAACCTCCAATAAATCATTAGGAAATTTACCATAGTGCCGCAAACAGGACTTTTAATATCATACTTGTCCATAGAGGACTAAAAAGGAAATTATAAGTCCGTATAGGGACTATAAAAATATCAAATGTCCGTATAGGGACTATATTAAAACAGTTTGCCCATGAAAGGACTATTTGAAGTATAATGTCCTCGAAGGGACTATTATTAAAAGATAATATCGTCAAAGGGATTTTCAATAGGTAGACGTATATATTTATGGAGTCTTATCAAAAGAGGTAAGTCCACAAGGACTTTGATGAATTAATATGCCCACGAAGGACCATAATAATTAAATGCCCGAACAGGGACTTAAATGAAAAGAAGTATGATGGATGGAGGGTCTTCTAATGTCTTCTTTCCTTTATTCTGATTGTTTCTTCATCTTTATTTGTCGTACGCAGTAGCGACTCTGAAGATTTTAGTGAATAAATAAAATTTCAAATCAGGATCCATTGCAGAACTAGAATCCAAGGATTCAATGATTAAAGGAATGACATGGATTACAGATTAGGTTTTGACTAGTATAGTCTAAGTTTGAATTTTGAAAACTCGGAGGTAAGAAATAGGGTTTAATGACACCCACATGTATGATCTTCAATATGGGAGCCTCAGGGACCTTCTGGTATGGACTCCGTAGTCTGGATAAGGGTTTAAACAAGTTTGGTTTTTGGGAATAGATTCATAAAGGTCTTTCCTCCAACTGGTTGTACGCTTATCCTAGCCGTGGTACGAAGCTTTGCCTTTCTAGGCTTCGGATGTGGAGAATTTCCATCGACAGCTTCTTTGCCTGGCGATATATTCAAAATACATAAAATCGAAAGCAACATGTTACAGAATAGGGATGAGAGTATTCCTATGTTAAGTCTAGACTCAGAAGGTCTAAGGAATGTGCTACTGTGTCATTGAGATTAAACACAGAAAGGCTAGTCTTTAATTCACTCAATGTTGGCTTTGATACCAACCTGTCACACCCCGATATTTCCACGTATTACCGGTGGGCCCGGTGGGGAGTATCGTGACGTAGTTGATATCATCATAGACAATTTATCACAGTTTAAATACACAGCGGAAGTCGAAAGATAAAAACATTACAAACCAAATAAAAGTAATATCAATTATTATAAAAACGGTTGTAAGGGATCCACAGGCGGATCAAGTAAAAAGGAACGTTGTTCAACAGATTTATAAACATCTAAGTTTGCAAGACTCTTTATTGATGCTAGGAGTAGCCAGCCTATTCTGATTAGTACCTGCACTTAACATTTTTGGAAAATACGTCAGTTTTCACTGGTAAATACAATTAACCGACTCATTTTGAAAATGTTTAAGAAAATTGATTTGAATGCACAAGGCACAAAATATCTTTTATAACTTGGGATAATTATTTGAATATAAACTTGTAAAAGAATTACATGTTTGTTATACGTTCAGTAGCCCGGGCTGAACACCGGGTTAAAGATTAATTGACACGCCACATAATATAATCCCACGGCGAGTTATTCTCGAACAGGAGGTTATATCTTTTTATATACGCACCGGCAGGTGTATGCCTACACCCCGTGCTTAAGTCGTGGCCATTTCAATGAATGAGTCGAGGATATCCAGGACACGGTCATTAACCCCCCAAAGGCTTTAAACAAACAAAACAGAATAAACGGGTTATCTCAATTATTTAACCTCCATACGATTAAATTTTCAATACCCGACTGTCACACCCCAACCGATGGCGGAAACACCGGGGCATGGCACTGAGCGAAACAGATTGTCCAGAAGTTTCCATAACAATTATCATTACCAATCAATTTAAAATAACATGTCCCATACCATGTCTTAAAAGGTAAACAAATTATTACAGACAAAATCTAGGCAAATAGTTCTATTCCGACAACTCAGATTTAAATAGAGCAATTGTTTATCTACTTCTAGAGACCCTTGATTTAGTTGGTACAGACAACTATTTGTTGGCCTCTAGAGCCTTATTCTAGCCTCGATTTCCTAGCAGATGTGCATCCTAAGCACCAGTCACATACGTTAAAATAAAGTCAATACATATAATGTAAAGGTGAGCATACAAGTTTGATAATAGCATATAAAGTTCGAATTCGTTTACGCATAACCAACACGTACACATAGAGAAATGAAGCACGTTAGTTATCGACATAGATCCATCGATACCAATGACTGCGGGTTGACTGCCAGAGGCAGTTCGCGATACATGATTACCACCGTAATCCATGCAAGTAATTGTCCTTAACAACCCCTGCGAACAGGTGCTGAGTCCAAACTATAGTACTATCGTTGCTAAGGCAGGTAGACAGCATTCCATGTGTAAACATAAGAAACAAGCATTCATAAGCCACGTATAACATGCATTAATGGTTAGCGTTCAAATAGTATTGAGTAGTGTGTTTGATGTGATTTGAATAGTTGTAACGTATGTAACACCCAAAAGTGCATAAAGCAAAAAGGGATCGAGTATACTCACAGCGGTTGGATGGATTTAAGGGAGCGCTTGAGAGTAAGGTTAGCCTGAATAGTTCGATAGCATAACGATAAGTGACGCGTTAAACGAGAATAAGTGTTGGTGGGTCGGACAGCTGGTCGTTCGGGTGGCAGTCCGATCGGTCAGCTAACCGTGTGGGTGACTGTCCGTTCGGACAGTTGTCCGATCGGATGATTGTTCGAGTGGATTGTTTCTTCATTTGAGTAGGATGTGTTTGTGTATGATGGTTTGACTTTTGAAGTTTTTGTTGTAGCATTCGAAAACATTGAAGTGTTTCTACCTTTCAGGTCGGTCGATTGGACAGTCGTTCGATCGGCCGACAATCCGATCGGCTGGGCACTTCAACAAGAACAAGTTCACAGCAGGATGTCACTTGATCGGACAGTAGTTCGATCGGGTGGCATTCCTAGTGCATTGAACATGTTGAAAAATCGATTAAGTGTTAAAGCCCAAGTATCTCATGATTCGAAGAGTAATCCGATCGGATGGTAGTCCGATCGGACAGCAGTTCGTTCAATACTTAAACTTCAAAGATTTGAAAAAGTGATTAAGTGTGGGACCCAAGGTGCAAGCCGTTCGGCTGACCGGTCGATCGGGTGGCTGTCCGTTCGGACAGCAGTCCGATCGGACGGCACCTCGTCCTGGTCGTCCTGTTCATCTCACATTTGGCTGTTTTGATTGTTTGTCGTTTTATCGAGGTATTTTGATAACGTGTAAAACAACAGTAACCTTGTCACTACTTGGTGCTCTTGATCGGACAGGAATCACCCAGATCCGGTCAGTTAACTTTTCGTGACGGTGTTCCATGTTTAACCCAAAATCGGTAAACCTCGTGGCTAGAATCCAGATCTTGAGCCACACAACCACAAGAATGAGTGGTATGTCGACACAAGGTCCGATTCCACCGGTTTTAAGTGTATTGAGTGTAAAAGAGTTGGAAGAAAGTTGGAAATCCATCTTTCAATCCTTTCCTTTGTGAAAATGTTTAGATCTACTAGAGATCTTTGATAGTTTATGTGGAAATCGGTTAGATCTAAATTGTTCTTGGTGTGTTGAGGCCAAAACATGAAGTTCTTCAAGAACACATGATGACGTCATCCTAGAACACCTTGGATCTTGGTGATTCAAAAGATAGAAAGGTGTAGGAGTGCGTGTAGATTAAGAAAGTACAAGATTTAGGTCGAGATCTTACCTGAATCGAGAGAAATCTGAGAAAAGGTGAGGAGAGTGTGTTATTTGGTCAGAGAGTCTCCAGAAATAGAAAGTGTGAAAGTGAGATGGGTATTTATACTTTATAGGATTCCAAAAGAGGAAAGGGCTGGCCGATCGGCCAGGCAGCTCGATGGGACAGCCTGTCCGATCGGATGGCAGTCCGAACGGACGGTTGGTCGATCGGCTGGTTGGCTGATCGATCGGTCGCCTGTTTCGAGTGTTCGGTGCGACGAGTTTTGCTGTTTCAATTTCGATTGCGAGCGTTGCGGTGCGATCGAGTTTCCTAGTCAAATTACTGTCAATCCCAATTACTCATATCGTGCGCTGTCTCTTCCCCCCTAATTATCATACTATATCTATATACAATCATCCTTATTTAGTATTCGTTTTGTGATTGTGATTCGATTTCGATTCGAGTTTCGATTGCGTTTCGATTGATTACCACAACATATCATAAATAAACATGCACAAGTAACACATAAGGCACATACACACACGTATAATAATCACCAAAATGCGTAGTTCGAGTTGCGATTCGATTCGATGTCGATTTGATTAGCATAGTTTGATTATCGTTTAGTTAACTTTATCGCATTGTTACTTCCTATAGTTCACAGTCGTAAGTCGATTAGATCGCGAATAACATATGTCGATTATTGTAATTATTGACACTTACTCCACATAATACAACTAAAATAAACATATAGAAGAAATCTACTGCAAGTCAAGTTGCGAAATCGGTCGTTAACTTTGACCTTGACTTGGACTTTGACTTTTGAAAACACGGGGTGTTACACCGACCAAGCGGTATTTTATATACCGTACCCCAAGCCCGTATAAGGGAAAATAAGTTAAAAGTATTTACCTGAGCAAATTATATAAATTTATCCCAGCCGTACAAATCAGCAAGTGTGAGTATCTTTTACTGGTCTCCTAAATCTGGAACGAAGGTTTTAATTAACCTATTAAATTCCTAACAGGTCTTACTTAAGTTTAAACTTAGACCGGTTAGTTTTAAAGAAAGGTATACGGTTCAAAACGCGCGATTAAGCGAAGACCGGATTAGAATGTGATTTAGACCCGAAAAGTATGGAGACTTGTATAATATGGGTAAACTAAACACATTCTGAATTTTGAAGTTAAAGTGATAAGGTTTGACCCGTTTCGGTTAATTCATGTAAACTAGTTACTTAAACCGTACCGAACGCGTAAAAGGCCTAACGGGTAACCAATGAGTCATGAACATGTTTCATAAGTTAATATGTCTTAAATATGTTGTGATATCAGTAGGATACCTTCCATTATGCCCAAAACGAGTTTAAAATCAATTTAAGCCCCGTAGGGGTATTTTGGTCATTTTAAAGATTATAAAAGAGGTTAAATGACAATCTGAGGTTCTGGTCTAAAATAATCAGTAAAAATATTTATCTTAGTGGGTTATATCAGTAAGATATCATATATGTGTGAAATTTATCATTTATGGCCAAACTATGCACTATAGGGGCATTTTGGTCATTTCACATAAGCCTTAAAGGTCAAATTTGGAAATCTGAGTTCAAAACTTTTATTTACTGTTAAAGTATAAAAATTTGTTCATAACATCAGTAGGTAACAAGCTTTAGGTGCCAAATATGGTTCTAAACCATACTATGCGCCTAAATCGCATAAAAGTCGGTATTTGACGGTATTCGGGTTAAATAAGTAAATCTAAGATTTTGAACAACCTATACTGTATAAAATAATTTATTTAATATATAAAATCAGTAGAAAAAGGTTTGATATGTAAAGGATGTGTAAAATTCATTTTATTAGCAAAAGGGCATAACCGTCAATTACCGAGTCAATGCAAGAACCCTATGTTATGATCAGTTTAAAATTCAACAAAAATCTTCAAAAATACCTAAATATTATATTACATCAGTGGGTAAAAGGTTTGGTGTAAAAATTTGGGTTTAAATAGGTTTTATGCCAAAAATTCCGTTTAATTAATAAAAAAGCTTCAATTTACGATATTGAGCATAACTCCTAATTTAGACTTCAAACTGATGTCAAAATTTTAGGACATCTTTATAAATCAGTAATAAAGGTTTTTGTCCTCTCACATTTTCAAAAATCTCGTTTTAATATCAAAAGGGCATAATGGTCAACTTTTAAGCATTTAACGGAAACATGCAATGAACTAGGATTTCTATGGAACCATGTTGTATAACCTCAGAGGGTTATATTAACATATAATATGGTCCGAAAGGAATCCTAAGGCATAACTAAACTAAGCTAAATCGGGTCAGAACTGAAAGTCAAAGCAAAAGTCAACTTTTGCGACTTTCGGTTCCGAACCGAGCCTAAACTCAGAATTGTCGGGTTGAACATGCCTAGACATGTTCAATTAATATTTACCAAGTTATTAAAGTGACAAAACTGATTTTATTGCCTTTACATCATTAGTTATGAATTTTATTTAAAAGCCGACTCGTTACTTTTATTCTAATTACTTTGATCCGACAATTAACTAAGCAAACATGGTAATTAGGAGGTATAGTCATAAGAGACTATAACCATCATGATTACGCTCACGTTACGAAGTTCAAATGGACTTCGTGTTGACCATTGACTGGTCAAAGTAGAAAGTCAAACATTGTTTGACTTTTGTGCTAAAAACGCATAATAGCACGAAAGAATACTTACAAGGGGTCCAAGAAATGGAGGTTTGATCTAATAATTCTCAAGTATGGAGTATAAACACTCCAACTTAGAGAATATGATCAGATCATGGTGTGTTGCAAATGAAATCATGGGGTTTATATAGTTTTCGGGTAACCGTTAAGATCGTTCATCGATAAACGTGCTTCGATCTGGGCCTTACATGTGTGCCCATGGTTTTAGAATACCATGGGTGCCCCAAAAATAGCCCCTAGAATGATCAAAGACCATTTGCAAACCAGAAACCCAGCTGCTGAATTGAAATCAGCTGTTTTTTGCAGATCTGATGCACTTTAGTTCAGCAAACAGTTTGCTTATTTACAGCTTTGGTCCCTGCAAGTGTTTAAGGCCCATTTTGACATGTTTAAAGCCCGTTAAGACATTTTCAAGGCTCTACAATGATGCCTAAACATAGGGAACATAAAAAATGCTCAAAAATATGCCGGATGTCAGTTCGTTTGGTCGTACGGTTGCGTCGTTCGGCTAATTACGACGAAACACGAACGGACGCGAAAAACGATCCAAATTACGCGACGAATGGAATTTTATCATGCAAATCAATAAAATAAAATATTTCAGTGGTTACATAAATTTTTGGATGTCCGGATATATTCAGAACGTAAGATATGCGCGAAAATGCAAACTTATGCACTTTTTGACGCTTTTAGTCCCTGCTTGACTTAAAAGTTTATTTTTGCGTACTAAACACCTCTAATCCTATAACTAAGCTATGTAAATGATATTTAGGGCATGTTTAACTTATGATCATATTCCAGAAGGTTCGATACCCTACGAATAGGTGTACTTTTGCAGTTTGGCGCAAATAGTCCTTTAGTCGCACAAAGTAGCGCGAAATGTCGTTTAATGATATCCAAGCCTTCCATAGCCCATAATGGGTATTCCCAAGCATATTTTTAAATATTACTACGCTATCGTTTGCTTAAATGGTCACCAAAAGGTGTAGATTCAAAAGTTGACGCTTTTGGTCCCTCTAATGCGCAAACTTGCGTATATCATCGTTTAATAGCATCGAAGCCTAACCAAACCCATGTTAGGAATTCTTGAGAGTATTATTAAACATCACGATGCTTCGGGTTCGTAAAAAGGTCATTCAGAGGTATAATTAAACATATTGATGTTTTTAACCCCTTGAACTTGCGAAGTTGCGCGTAACGTCACTTAAAGGCATAAAAGCCCTTAATGGCCAATATTAGGCATTCCCGAGAGTGTAATCAATTATCATGAAGCTCGCGGTTTGTTAAAAGGTCTCTCAGGGGTAAGAATTAACATGTTGACACTTTTAACCCTTCATTGCGCAAACTTTCAATTAATTACGCAAACGGCAACTCATGATCAACAAGTGGCCCATTTGTGAATATGATTACCATGTAATGTTATTCATAGGCTTATAATAAGCATGTTAACATTTCCAGTCCTTCTATAATCAAAGTTTTTGATTTTTCACAAAATTAGTCCCTCAAATTCAACGTTTGACTTTATTAGGGTTTATTACACGTGTCAATACATCATTGGACGTGATTTTACGAGGTGTTACAAGTAGAGTATCAATTAAGGCATGTAAATTTGTCTTTTTCATTGGCATGATGTTATAAATATATCTACATCATTTTGGTTACGGTGAGGGGGGTAGATGGTGGTGGTGGTTGAAGGTGGAGATGGTGGTAGTGGTGTGAAGTGGGGAAGATGAAGTGGGTAGTGGGTCCCACGTAAATTGTAAAATATAAATTATATTTCTTTTAATTTTTTAGTTATTAATTTGACAGTAAGGGTATTTTTGTCATTTCACACGCACCTAACACCAAAAACTAACTACCATCCACGCCAAGGACCATCCGGGAATGAAATTCAAAAACTTGGGGACTATAGGTGTAATTTTAGAAAGTGAGGGACTAAAGGTGAAAAATGGGCAAACCACAGGGACTATCCGAGCATTTTTCTCTTACGCAAATGACCATTTTTAGGCATATGAACTACGAAGTTTATGCCTACAATTCTTACCTGTATCTAAGGGTTACATAATTATAATGCAAGTTTCTAAATGGCCTCTAAGGGTCATTTGCCCGATTTACCCATTAAGGGCTTTTTGGTCAGTTCTAGTCTCCTATTTTACGACGAAAGACTCTCACCAAATCATTTGACCAAAATAGCACTTTTAACTACAACATAATTATGCGTACCTGGCTCGGATCAACATGCTGACCCGTTTTAATACCTTGTCTTCACTTATTTGCTATTTCTTAGCAACGCTAATTCACGAGCCGTTCATCCTGCGAGCATGAGACTCAACATACAGTTATTAGTCGCTAATTATCAAATGGTATCAATATTACCATTTGATCCGTTTTACCCTTTTTATTAGTTTAGGCTTACTTAATAAGTAGCCGTTCGAAAACCCATTTTATCTTAGTATTTTCGTGACTAACTTACCGTTCCACCCTGTTTTATCATTACTATGGTTTTTAACACTTGTTTTTAGTTCTGACCCGTATCATTTAGCGTCGGTAACCATATTCCAAATATTATCTCTATTGTATTTATAACTTATAGAATAGATACGTATTCTATAAAAAGGTGTAAGTTTCACTTACCTTGCATCCATGCCACACTTTTCTTTTCGTACTCGCTCCGTTTGAGCCGCTTCATCCACAAGCTTCCATCTAGCTTGTTAAGCGTCAAACTATCATTATAGTTCGAAAGACGGTTAGATTAGTCGTTATCAATTATGACTACCCCACCTTACGGGTTCTATGTCGAATCTATTACTCGATCTAGTCATTGGTCGGTTTGACTTTTTTTTTTAAAGTCAACTAACTTACCAACATATTCAAATGCACATTTGGTTCATTGAACCCACTTAGGAATCTCATCCAATTACTTAATGAAATCAAATTTTACATACTAACTAGTAGGTAGCATGATTTCAAACATCTACAACATGAGTTTAGCATCAATTTCTTTTTATTATACGAAAACCCATCTTATGACAAGTATGTTCATATACTCAAATTCAACATTGTTCAAGTACTTCACTATTACTACCACCCATGATGGTTTCGAACACAGGTTTATTATAAACTTACTCATATTATCAAGTTTATTACAAATTTGTCACTCTAATTCAAGACTTCATCATTATTTTCACAAACCCATTTACCTCATACAAGGTAAATACTTCAATTACAAGCTTATGGCTCCAAATCACCTAATCAAGGCAATTCCACTTCAAATTTCTACTTAGGGTTTGTTCCTAAGCAGTCATACTTCACTAATTCGGCCCTAGCTTCAACGATTCATACTAAAATCGCATCATGCAAAGTTAATCAATTTTTTACAACTTCATAAATGTCAAAATTTTAACATACCTTACGATCCCCTTGACTTGGTGATCGTTTGGGTGTATTCAAATCTGAATTTGGCCTTCGATTGATCCTTCAATTTGAAGATATTGTTTGAGCTAGGGTTTGTAACCCTCTTGTCCTGCTCCTGTCGTTCCCCACGCACGCACACACACACACACACACACTCTATGTGTGTGTTGTGTTTTATGTTTTATTTTTATAAAACAAGTTTCTTTGTTAGCAACATTAGTCCCTCATGTTTTGTTTTTTTATCACATGAATCCATAACTCATCAGTTATCACCTAATCACATGCTACTAACTAGGTTAATTATTCCTAGTTAACTTCATAGGTTCGGGAAGTTATAACCCGTTATATTTTAAGTCCCGTCAACTCGGGCTTCTTATAAATTTACTTTTCTCAAATCATTTATTCTCCTTTTAATTAATATTAGGTTTAATTATTTCAATACTAATATTTACCGGGTAAATTTTCACCACTATCGGTATTTTACCCGTCATTAATATTAACGTGGTTTGATTACCAACCCCGTTTTTGGGGTGTTACATGCATATTCATGGAGGTCACTCACACTGAACCTGAAAGCAGACTTTGAGGATTTTCCAGCGCCTACAAGCATAACAAACAGATAAGTGTTCATATTTTTATCAAACATTTATATATACATATGTGTGGATACTTACTTGACATGGTGTAGGAAGTGGATGAAACCTCTACTGGATCCTTTGATTTCGGTGGATAAGTTCTGATTGCAGGGTCAAGCTTCCAAAAAGCTTCAATTCTCTATTTGATGGCAGGTGATTCTTGAATATGTAACAAAGTTATAGCTGCAAAGACAAAGATAAAGGATCAGTTATCCTCAACAGAAAAGAAAAATTCTTACCGCTTATCCTGGGCTAAGGATCCTATATCCTACCATCGGTGTTCCACTTTTTGGGAAGTGTGTTTCCATTTGGAACATAATCCCTTCTCACGAAAAATAATTGATTCCTCCAGTTGGTGTCGTTTTTGGTGGTTTTCAAGATTGGGTGAGATTTATGGGGTTTGGATTTGAAAAGATACCGATAGGATCCATGGCTCATGAGGTTGTAAAGTTGGCTCAGTTCAGACATCCCTATATCTAAGCCTTCCTGCTCTATTATGTGCTCAAGTGTGTATAAAACCCTCCACACCATCGGCATGGCCTGGATGTAGCACAGGCCGGTAAGTGTGAAGAAGCTTTGTGTAAAAATAGGAAAGGGATAGGTGAACCTTATCTGAAAGGGAGCAGCAGGGAAAGTGATCCATGTGTCCGATACACAGTCACTCTTGGTAGAAGAATCGAAGGGTCTGAATATTGTGCCATCAGGGAAGCATGATCGGAACTGATCAACTTCAGGATCAGTGAATCGACAGAGCTCCATTGAAGGGTTTTTGGTGATACCCTGACTCTTCAATGGGCTATTGTGATCAGGATTTTTGGCAGGTGAGGAACGAAGGATCATCTTCGCCATGAATATTTGGAGAACAGAGGATCAGAGAAGAGAAGATCAAAGAAAAGGGAGGAGAGAATACCTGCTTGGATTTTCGGATGAGGATTTAAAGGAGAGAAGTCTCGAATTTAAATTCAATTTGATCCTTATCTCTAATCCAATTTATAATGATTGTTGTTGCAGGTGGTGACTGTTGCTAACATCAACCTGTAACGGCTATATCCATAAGTAACGGCTAATCCGAAAATCATTCAAACATGACTATCTAATTAGATATCAACTAGTCATGTTTGGGGGCAATTGTTAGGGATATAATTTCATAGCTTATAGATCACGGATCCTCAAGTATAGCTTGGATCACAGATCCTCAGTTCAGTTTGAATTAAGGATCCTCAGGAGATGCTGCGGGAATAAGGATCCAGGATCCTCATTGTTATTCTGAACTAACAATTGTTTCCATCACCTTTTGGCTTGTTTTGCAGGTATGTTTCGAAGAGGACTCATTCCATCCGAGATTCCAGGGGAATATGCTCTTTATTTTCGACATGTGCACAGGCTGATGACCGTTGGTGGTGATCGTGGGTGAATGGCTAATTTTTTGGATAGTTAGTTAGGATATTTTTAGCTAGGATAAGAGGGGTATTGAGCTTGTTTTTAGAAACCACTTGCACTTCGCTAAACACACATCATTTATGCTGCCAACTCTCAAATACACACACACTAGAAATCATTGTATCGAGCTCAATACTTCCGAAGTTGTAAACTTGTTTATTCAATATACTTGATAGTGATAGTTTTCACTATCCGAGGTTTTTTATGCCAGAGATCATTCATTGATCAAGGGCTTTTTCCTCGTATAAATCCTTGTGTCCACCACTCATTTCATTCATTCATTGTTCATATATTTGATCATTTAATAAAGCATCATACCTCACAAAATCATATTTGGTTGCATTATTCTTGTGTGATTTTTGACCAAAACAAATGTTTATGGGAGTTTTTGGTTGATTATAATAGAAAAGAACATTGTTCTTGAACCCTTTGGTTCGTTATATTGGTCTTTGATTACTGATTGTTCTTGAGCCATTTGATTGCACGCGAAACTGCATCAGGTGGTATCAGAGCTCTAGGTTTATCAAATGGCTCAACGTGAAGGCGAGTGTTTTTTTGTTCGAAGAGTCGCCGACCGAGGCATCGACAAAAACATTAGTAATTCACGTGCTCGTGAAGATCGATTCAACCATGATCGTAGATTTGCCGGACGAGGCAACGAGACTGGGAAGCGTGACCCACGGGATGTAGAGATCATCAAACGACTCAAGCGACGAGTACTGTTGGGATTGAACCCTACCAGAGGAACAGATAATGAAAGCCAAAACTGGTTCACAACAGTGGATTCACAATAAGCAGCTGTTTACACTAAGTCTTCTCCCTTGAAAGTGATTATAACAGCTGATGGTCTTATATCCACTGCCCGGATACAATTACTGTTGTTCTTCTAAACTACTGATGAAGCCCATAAGACTGCTGAGAACTAAGCACTGCGGGTACAATCTACTGATGACAAAGCACTGCCCAATCAAGGACTGATCAACCTTGAGGAAAGCACTGATGTAAAAAGATAGCAGTAGTTTAGTATGTCATCTGCTTTATGTATAGTCAGTGGTTAGGATTAGCAGTGTTTGTATAAGAACAGTAGATACAGGTTGTTAGGTTGTTAGACGTCGCTTTCATGGTGACGTCAGCTGAGATGCATCAGAGGTTTGGTTTGTCTATAAATGGAGCAGTACTCTGTACTGTTACATTTGATCGTTTTGAGTGAGTTCTTCTCCTCAATTCAATCCTTTCATCTTGTGCAAACCAACCATGAAGTATCAGGCTGAGGGGGAGTTTAGTTTGTAAGCATGCTTGAAATCTTTTGATTTACTTTGTAATCTTTTGACTGATGGAAAGCATTTGTTTATCTAAACTATTTTCTTCCATTTCTCTTTATGATTGTGTTTACAAAGTTTGTTGTTCATTTTCGCTGCACTTAAACTTCATTCATTTCTATTTGATCTGTTCAAATTATACAAACAAGCACATTCATGAGAGCCTCCGATCTTAACAATTGGTATCAGAGCTTGGACAGTCAAATTCGATCTAACAATCAATTTGACATAACAGTTCAACTCAAAATTCATTGATACTAAGGTTGGTTGTATTTAGTTGAAAAACAGAGTAACAAATGATCACGCTTAAAGCTGTTGTTCAAATACTCTGTAAAACAACCAAGATGTCATATGACACACAAATTTCACACAACAAGTGATATCATGCACAATACACTCATGGTTTTTAGATCTGAAAACATATCTGTTAAACTATGGGATTATTTCTTATTTTCAAAATTGATTTCAACTGCTGTTATGAAACTTGTGATGTCACTACATTAGATGTTAAAGTTGAACCTCATATTAACAAAAGCCTATGTTCATAAAAACATTAGTGTTTTTGCTAACGTAAAAATAGGGAAATTAAAACTTTAGTCATAAAAACTTATGTGTTGAAAACAGGTTGAGATCCTCAAAAGGAACAAATCAACTCTGTTAAAATACATTAAGAAAAGAGGATAGTCCGTATCATATGTAATGTGAGATGGGTCAAAAATTTGTACAAATATGGCCAAACCTCTTAAAGCATTACTGCAAAATGATTCTGGATTAAGTATTCATTCAATAAAAACCTCCCAGTAAGTATTTCATTACTTATGAATGGGAAGGGTAAAAGGGAAGAAGAAAATTCACAAAAACTCAGAAGTGTGTTTATCTCAAAACTTTTGAAGTCAGAAGAAAAGAGTATAAACATAAAACACTTAAGAGTCAAAGTTTGGGGTAACAGTGGTCATTAAGTATCTATGTGCAACCATTGGTTCAGGGAAGTTCAGGTAACAATAGTATTCCCAGTTAATGAATTTAAAAGAGGACTAGACAAATTTTTCAGAATCATCACATGGTAACAAAGTCTATAACAGGGTTTTGAAAAACTCATGTGAACATGTGTCCTCATTTTTCTGCTGTCAATCAATCAACAAGAGAATGGTACCAAACAGTGGTCAAAATGTATTTAAAATTCATACCACTGATTGTCAAATCACTGACCATTTTCATAAAACTTGAGAAAGATATGATCAGGAGCTTTAGTGAAAATCTATACCAGATCCTTTTTGATGTTGTTTTCAGAAAATCCTTTAATTTTTCCCTAAAAAGGATTTTCTCAAATAAAACAGGATATATCATTCTTCATCTTTTTGTAAGAATAATATATTTTTTTGAACTTTTTACTGGTTTTTTATAGTAAAAGTTTAAATCTCCTGTCAGGATATATATAACCTTTTTTTTGTGGTAATATTATCCTCAAAATGGATCAAAAGGAAATGGTACTCATGTCAAGGTCAAGTCATACTCAAAGATTGTTTTTACACTGAGCAAAAGATTGATTGTTAACAGATCATAAAATACTTGGGCACTCATATTTTAATTTAAATATTATAGCAAGAACGAGTTGCCTTTGTAAAAAAAAAATTATATCATCTGGGGTACTAAACCACTGTCAGGGAGTTGTAAAAGCTTCAAAATATGTGAATGACATGTGGCAAAACCTTGAATGAAAAATTCTCAAAACAGTTGCAGACATACTAGTCTTTCAAATCATTACCATTACCTTACCCTTAACCACTGTTTTGCTCAAACATTTGTTTCCTAAATACTGCCCACTGCTGAAAGTTAGCCACTGATCTTTCATTTTCTTGGCAAGCACTGATGTTAAAAATCAGTGTCTTTTCCACTGATATGCTATCCACTGATAGTGAAAATCATCCACTGCCATATTATTACCGTTGTAACCACTGATGTTTGCTTCATCAGTGGCTCTCAAAACAACTGTCCTCCGTTATTCATCCATTACATCAGTGGTTGACACGTGGTCAGTTTTTAGCCTTCAGATCTTTATAACCGCTGCCACATCAGCATCCATTTTTTTTCCTAAATAAAACTCTGATCAAAACCCCCAGACAGGGTTTTACACTGTCGAATTGAATTCTAAAATTCTCTTCACAAAGCAGTTATCAACCCTTCATACCAAATCATTCTCTGTTCTTCTTCTTCCGCTTTCAAAAATGACGAAATCAAAATCAAAATCAAAACCAAAATCATCATCATCTTCCAAAAAGGTCGCTCAAACGGCCGCTGAACCCGTTGAAATACAATACAAATCCCCTCATAACTATTTGGGTCTACTCACAAAACCCACAAACAACCACACCTTCGATTCCATCATCGATACTATATCTGCATCAAAGTACAAAACTTTGTTAACAGCAGATGCTCCTATTTATCTGCAAACCCAGAGAGAGTTTTGGGAAAAGGCTACGCTTGAAAAACAAGATGATAAGGTAATTGCCATCAACTCCTCGATACAGGGTAAAGCGATACAGATTACACCGCAATCAATCTCCGAAGTCTTTAAACTCGATGATCAGAAAGGTAAAACTTCCTTTGATAAAGCCGAGTTGAAAACTGATTTCGTAAAAAGGGGATATGCAGAACAATCAAAGGTAGATACCTTACAAAAAGGTTACTTCCCTTCTGCACCAAGGTTTTTATTTCACACACTTCTGATGTGTGTTTCAAATAAAACAACAGCTTTTAACGAAATACCATTAAAGATTCAATGTCTGGGTTATGCTATTTTAAAGAATGAAAATTATAACTATTCCCAGGAGATCTTTAATGACTTGGTAAAAAATGTTGATAGCAAATCATTTTTACTTTTTCCAAGATTTTTAAGCTACTATTTTAAACAAAAGTTTGAAAAAGAAAATGAAAATTTGCTCAAACAGGGTGTCTATTTTCAAATAAAAGGGTTAACAACTGAAACATTTTCTAGAATGATGGCACCAATAAAAACAAAAGCAGAGGTGCCTGAGCAGAATTTAGCAGTTACCACTGCTCCTCAGACATCTGCTGCTGAGCCCACTACTTCAGGTGATCATAGCAGCACAACCACTGCTTTGAAACCCACACCTGACATCACCAAAAAGACCAAAAAGATGTCTTACAAAAAGCCCACCAAACCCAAGAAAAAGGCAACTCTGGAAGATGAGATCCCAGAGCAACTGCCAGTGACAAAACAAATGTCACCACAAACCACTGCTGCTACTTCCTCACAGCAGTTGGAAGAAAGATCTCCACCCTTACCTCAAACTCCTCATGCATCCTCACAAAAGGATCAGGTTGTAAGCACAGGGACCCCACAATATGAAGCTCTGGACCCAATCGGATCCATCTTCCTCAGTCCTGATCCCAAGGACATGTCTCTTTCAACACCCATACCCTCACCAATCATAATGCCACAATCAATAATACCTTTGTTGCATGCAGTTGCTATAGCTCAGACACAAACCAGTTCCTCTCTATCACCTGTCACTGAGAGTATACTCCCACAAGTGACTGGGTCTGATGCTACTACTCCTGCTATCCCAGCAACAATTGAGGAGGTTACACCCCCTGAGTTACAAGTAACTCTCGGTGGTAGTTCAAGTGGAGCAGCAACTACAACTGATGGATCAACAGATCTTCAGTTGGACAGTTGTTTCATTAATAAGACTCCCTTGAAGGCAATTTCTTCCATAGCACCATCGGTAACCACCAGTGAGTTGGTTCTAACCACTGGTACCATCAAAGGTTTATCAAGTGCTGAAGAAAGAAGTCCCCAGTACCAAGAACAAGGGGCATCAATGGGTGATTTTTGGGACTCAGTTCCTAAGTCACACATTTATACAACCACTGCAGGTGGGGATTCAGATGATCCCATTAAAGTGGGTGATGATTCAAAATACCAGGAATTGACGGGCAGATTTAAAAAACTGGAAACCTCAGTTGCTGAAATAAAGGATATGGTGCAACAGCTGGTAAATGCTCAAAAAGCACAATCCACTTCTGTTCCTGTTCAAGCACCTGCACAACCTGCACCTGCTGCAAATGAGTTGTGGAACTTATTCCAACCCCTGCTTGAAAAGCAAAAACAAACGGCTGATCAGCAGCATGCAATACATGTACAAATGCTGACAAACATGGTGGAATCAAGATTTAAAGATACTCAAGCAGACGTCAAGGCTATAAAGGCCAGCATACAAAGGACTGCCCATGGTGGAAAAGTTCCTTCCACTATCCTCTTCATGGATAACCCCCTTCCAGATAATGCCAAAAAGGGGGAGAAAATCCAGCAGTTGAAGATGAAGGGAATTGAGGATGGTGTTTACATTGAATCGGGAAAAGAAAAACAGACATCTAAACCTCAAACCACAAAATCTCATATTTCATCACACACCACCAAAACCATCTAAACAGCTGATACAACAGTGGTCTCAAAAACTGCTAGCCAAACAGCTACCATCTCATCAACACACACAACTTCACCACACACCACCAAAACCACTGCTCTACCACCATCATCATCTACAATCATATCACCAACATTGCCTCCTGCCATAAAGCAGAAGACAACAGATGTTACAACATCTGTTGTAATGACAACAGTGGTTGAAACACCAGTTGTTTCAACACCTGTTAGTCAGACACTTTCAATCACTCAAACCATAACCACTGATCCACTCAAGACATCATCAGCCTCTCCAACAATAAAAAGGAGAAGGGTTTTCATTCCTGATGATGATTCATCACCACCATCAAAAACTACCTCACCACCTTCAACCCCTGCTCAAAAGCAGAAGACTTCTACTGACACATCAGTAGTTGTAATGACACCAGAGGCTGAAACACCAGTTGTTTCAACAGCTGTTTGTCAACCATCCACCACTGCTCTCATCATTCCTACATCACAACCAAAACCCTCTTCATCCTTAAAGCTTCACAAAAGAAAAAGAGAAACAACTCAAGCCACTGATGAAAAATATGATCCTGTTGCCGCAAAATATCCACTGGAACTAGATGCTGTGAAAAATGAGATGAGACAATTTTACACCGAGGAAGATCCTTCAAAAAGAAGATTTCCTTCTCTCATCAGTTTCATAGTCCCAGAAGCCATGGATGAATATCTCAAAATGAAAGCAAGGCAAGCAAGGATTAGAGCTAAGCTTGAATGCAAAGATGAAGGTGATGAAACCATTGCAGAAAGAATGGTACTCTTGCTCACAAAAGTCATGCTGATGGAAGACTATGCACAAGATCTGATCAAAGAAAAGACAGATCAACGAAAAGCAATGAGAAAAGAATATCTTGCATATATAATGAAAGAAAAATTCTATCAAGCTGAAGAAAACCAATTTGAAGAATGGCCACTGGTTGCCTTGAAGCATGAAGCAAACAGGATTGAAAGGATTAAAAATGATCTAAGTAAGAAGAAGACAGCTCCAAATTGGAATAAGTACAAAAAGCTAATTGATGATCTTACTTCTGAATACAAAAAGAAAAAACAGGAACTGATAGATGCTAAAGTGGATACTGCTGAAGCCATAGCAAAATGGACAAAGCAGTATACCGACGAAGCTTATGAACGGCTGAAGAAAAGAAGAATAACAGTCCCAGACACTTCTAAAAAGCCAGACTACAACAAGATGGAACAGAAGCTGGATGCTCTTAAAACACTGCTCACATCAGCAGATAACCTGAGCCTTGTGATAAACCAAGAGAAAGGAAAACTGTTGACTTGTGAAGAAGAAAAAGAAAAGGAAGTTGAGTACTTCACAGAAGCCATCAAGAAAATGGATCTAAAAGAAGAAAGCTCAGTGAGCCTTCAAAACCAGTTTAAAAGGGTATTAACCAAACCTGCATCACCAAACACTTCAACAGACATGACAGACATTGAGAGGCAAGAGCTGATTGAAAGAGAAACTGCAGAAGATATAGCTGCAGCAAATGATGTCATCGAAACGGCCTTCAAACAAATGTCTGAGAGCTTACAATTTTTCTCAAGGCCAAAATCTCCAAGCTCATCAGAAAATAAATCTCTCCCAAGAAACCCATTGGGTTCAAAAGTACTAAAGTGGCTCTCTGATCAAAAGACCCATGTATTGACCCTGGTCAGATCCAATGGTGAAATGAAGTACATATCAAGGAAATAAGCACTAGGCCTTAGTGTTGAAGATTTGCAGGATCTCCTTGAACTTTCATTGTGCAGGGATGAGGATGACATAAGTTCTAAATAATTTGAAGAAGAATTCAAAAGACAAGCAAGGGAACTTCTGATGAGGAATAAAGATCCAAAATAATGAAGTGTTTTAGCATTATCTGTTCCAGGGGGAGATTGTTGGGATTGAACCCTACCAGAGGAACAGATAATGAAAGCCAAAACTGGTTCACAACAGTGGATTCACAATAAGCAGCTGTTTACACTAAGTCTTCTCCCTTGAAAGTGATTATAACAGCTGATGGTCTTATATCCACTGCCCGGATACAATTACTGTTGTTCTTCTAAACTACTGATGAAGCCCATAAGACTGCTGAGAACTAAGCACTGCGGGTACAATCTACTGATGACAAAGCACTGCCCAATCAAGGACTGATCAACCTTGAGGAAAGCACTGATGTAAAGAGATAGCAGTAGTTTAGTATGTCATCTGCTTTATGTATAGTCAGTGGTTAGGATTATCAGTGTTTGTATAAGAACAGTAGATACAGGTTGTTAGGCTGTTAGACGTTGCTTTCATGGTGACGTCAGCTGAGATGCATCAGAGGTTTGGTTTGTCTATAAATGGAACAGTACTCTGTACTGTTACATTTGATCGTTTTGAGTGAGTTCTTCTCCTCAATTCAATCCTTTCATCTTGTGCAAACCAACCATGAAGTATCAGGCTGAGGGGGAGTTTAGTTTGTAAGCATGCTTGAAATCTTTTGATTTACTTTGTAATCTTTTGACTGATGGAAAGCATTTGTTTATCTAAACTATTTTCTTCCATTTCTCTTTATGATTGTGTTTACAAAGTTTGTTGTTCATTTCCGCTGCACTTAAACTTCATTCATTTCTATTTGATCTGTTCAAATTATACAAACAAGCACATTCATGAGAGCCTCCGATCTTAACGGCTCCGACTAAGGATCCGACACCTTGAGTTGCAACAGGATACAAGCCAGACGGAAACCGAGTCGAGCACCATCGTCGGGGACGAAGGTGCCGACGGAGAGCAGCAGCCGTTTAGCCGTCATCCACATTGGTTCTTTGAACCAACCTATCAAGAGGGTGTATCGCAAGATGGACCCAAGTTTGATGAAGATGGGATGCACCACGATAAAGATGAGTATTTTTTGGTGCAACGGGCTATTAATGGTGTTACCGATCGAGAAAATGAAGAAAAGAATGCCACAAACAAGCTTGAGAATTCATCAGGTTTGATTAATTATTTTTATAGAAATACAGATTCTAATTATGATTTTACGGTGGTCACGGGTGGTTATCCGAATGCTATGGGTGGTCATTCGGTTGCTACATGCGGGGATGAGTTAGAAGGAAATGAGGTAACGTCTGATGGTAATGTGGTGGTTTCTGATGGAGATGTTGTGCCTAATGGTGGCGGTGTTCTAGATGGCTGTCGTTCTCGGATTTTGGAAACTCCATTAAAAGATCGGGTAAATATGGAATTGAATAAAGTTGGATATCCTCGGATTTTAAATTTCAAAATAATGGAAATATTGAAATTGCCGATAATATGGAATTAGTGGGATATTCTTTGAATTTGCAAAGTCAAGTTAAAGATGAGATGAGTGATGCTTTAATTGTAGATGTGTTAATATCGAGGATAAACGGAAAAACAAATATTAGACCATAGGGTATGGTGAGGTTAGTCCTCAAAGAGACAACCCGCCACGTAGGCCTCACCTCACAAAGGGTGGAGGACCATCCCCTTGGGGACTACCCAAGGGTGTGGAAAACTACCCAACCCCACAATAAAAATCAATATAATATAATATATAATAAAGGGGGAGAGAGAGAGAGAGAGAAGTCAGAGGGTCCCACCACATTGGCTCGTCTCCAACGTCTTGGAGAGGCCGGCAGCGACGCGACGGAGCAACCGGGGGCTGTGTGCGACGTCCCGGGACGGAGGCGGCGGGGGGGGGGGTGGGGGGGAGACGAGGCCCATACCGGGCGGTCTTATTGTTGCTCAAAAGTTGGAGATTCTTGACAAGTTTAGTGGGTGCATGCATGACTCATATAAGATGCATAAAATATTCGAAAAATCGAATAACATTTGGTGGAATGGAAAATATGACTGAAAAATCTCATGACATTTTTAATTCAAGTGGTGGACCAGATGGGATGAGTCCATCAATGATGTGTGTTAATCCGTATAAAACTTTTCATGGGCCACAAAAAGATATGTCTAATGCTATTGGGTTGCAAACAAACAAAACAGTGGCAAATATGGGAGCTGGATGGTCAAGTCGATAGCAAACAAGAGACAATTCAATATTTCTTTTGATCCAGGAGGCTTTGGTCCTATGGCAAAACTTGAGGACGAGTTTTTTTTAAGACGGGGAGTATGATGCAGGGATATCTACGAATATTATTTTAATATTTATTTGAATTTTGATTTCCATATTTATCTCTTTGATAATTTTGCATAAATAGGGGTTTTAGGGTTTATTGTTAGTTGGTTTTTTAGTATTGATTATTATAAAGAACACCTATGAGGTTTCTAGAAGCTTTTGTTTAATCTTCGAGTTTCTAGCCATTTGATCGCATCCGAAACTGCATCAGTTTCACTTTTTTATAAATTAAACGATGTTTTTGTTATCCTTAACCTTCATTTTACTCAGTTTTTATCACTAACATACCATTACAAGCTAGTTAACATGATTAAGTATGTGTTTGGTGAGGAACGAGCAAAGGACTTTGATAAGACTTGACAGATTTAGATTATCTAGTTTTATTATTATTTGTATTGTATTGTACAATGGATTTTATTATTCATTTATAATCGTGTTGAAATGAATGACGAATAACATTTACCTTTATCATTTTAAGTGTTTTTTTAAGGGGGTTTTCAGTTAAACAAAATATTTTTAAAATCCATTACTTAAAAAAACTAAGAATGCTACATATAAGACTATGTGTGGTGGAATGGGACTTTCTCAAGTGAAAATTTTTTATTGGATCACATGAGTTACGCTTGTTAGCATACCCCCCCTCCCCCCCCGCGGCACGCGTGCCCTGATAACGTTTATGTAGCACGGTGTTTAGCGCCCCAATGGGCTTAGGTGGCAGAGGGCGCCATCACGCTATACATGTTCTAATGAAAGTGAAATTAAACAATATTGTTGGGGTTTGGTACACGGTAGTATGATACTAAAAATGACCGGAAGCATACTTATGTTTTGAGTGTTAGTGAAACAAGTGGTTCAAATACACTTCTAACGTTATTTCATTTAGAAACAACGATTTGACCTATAGTTTATTCTTTTCGATAGTTAGTAATGTGTTGCTTACAATTTGGTTTGATACTCTTCCAACTGGGGTTTATCAATTTTACGGTTTTATAATGAGGTTTGCACCCCTCTCAAGGAGTATGAACGTGGGTTTTAACATGACGCATACCTATACGAAATTTCTGAAGTGGGTTTTAGGCGAACGTGTCAAGTTAGCTTATGATGAAAAAAATGAACTCTATATATTTTGTATTTTAGGTTTTATAAAAAACAAAGCACACAAATGTATCTATAAACGTAGAATTTTAAAGATAATTTTGTGCATGCGGAGGACTGTAACGAACCGAACGAACACGAACAAGGCCTTGTTCGTGTTCGTTTGTTAAGGAAATAAATGTGTTCACGAAGGGTTCATGAACACTTACCTAACGAGATTTCATGTTCGTGTTCATTCATTAAGGAAAATAGCGTGTTCACGAACGGTTCACGGACACCAACGAACACAAAAAAAATTGGTGAACGCGACGAAGGATAAAGGTGGATGACCCGGAGAATAGCACTGGAGATTGAATCTCTTATTGTGGAACGGAAGTTGATCGTATACATCCATGTAAATAATGAGAAAGGAAAGGGGAATGATGCATAAACAAGGTGAAATAGGGTTTCCTAGTTTAATTGTTAGGGTAATAAAATAAATAAAAATTTAATATTATAAAAGGTATAGATAATATATATAAAAGTATAAAAATCTTTAATTAAAACACAGACAAATGAACATAAATGAACGAATGTTCACGAACACATTCATGAACACACCGAACGTTCACGAACACAATTGAATGAACGAGACATCTGTTCATGTTCGTTCATTTAACTAACCGAACGAAATTTCTTGTTCATGTTCGTTCGTTTATTAAATGAACGAACATAAACGAACTTCCCGCCGAACGGTTCGCGAACTGTTCACTGAACGTTCGGTTCGTTTACAGCCCTACATGCGGGTGTATATATATTGTAGAAAATTGTAGGTTCTTTTTAGATTTTCTATTTTTTTATTATCTTTAATAAGGAAAGTTCTAATCAAGATTTAAACTTTTTAAAGTTTGATGTGTAATGAAACAAAACAAAGGTATAATCACAAAGGGGAAGGTTCATTTGAGAACAAATTTAATGTGAGAAGAAAAAGAAGAAATGACAAATTAGTAAAATGATATTTCATTTATAACTCATATCATTAATTTTTCTCTATTTAATTAATTAGTCAACTAATCATTAATTATCCTACATATAATCTACAAAACCTACACATATCAAAATTTTCCTACATATACCCTACACATTATAGAATTTTATCCTACACAGTCGAAATTTATCCTATACACCTTGAAATATATCATACACAACTGGTAATTTATCCGTAATTTATCCTACACAACTAATAATTTATTCTACACTTTAAATCAAGTTGTTTTTTTAATTTGAAAAAAATATATATTTTGAAAAGGAGTTACAAATTTAATTTAGCTAGTTATTAAAGTGGAAGAATACAAATTAATGATTTATGTAAGTTTACCAATATACCCTTATATTAAAATTAACTACAAATATTAAATGAACTAAAATGAAGCATTCTTATTGGTTGAAACTTCTTCTTTTTTCTTCTTACAAAAAAATTCTTCTCATTTGAACCCTCCACTAATCACAAATAAACAAAGGTATATATTGGTTTGGTAAATGTTAACTAATATATCCACCATAGGTTCATTACTTGGTCTTTAACCAATAATTCTTCTCCACTAAGGATTTCTCTAAACCATAAAGATCACCAATACACAACGTTATCACTATTAAGATAGTGATCACCTATCTACTTTTTACTAAAATAGTTAGTAACATCTTGCAACTTTCTTGCTTCAAGTAAAGTAGATGTCACCTTTACTTCTCTATTATTACAAGATAAAAGGAATGCCCGGCGGAATAATTTGTCAAAATCGTCTCTGAGGTTTGGGCACGTTTGCTATTTTCATCCAAAATGACACTTTTATACCAAATTGCCCCCAAAGTTTTTTGTCATTTTCATCCAAACCACTAACTTTGTTTATTTTCTCCGTTAAGTTGAGGATATTTTGATGAAACTGGCAAATATAAAACCACAGGGACGATTTTGGCAATTTACTCAAACTCTTTTAAATTTATTTTATTTAATTAATTTTGTTACATATATAATAAAAAGAATGTACATGCAATATTTATATGAAAAAAATAATAGCTTTGTCATATAATTTTTATAAATTTTCATCCAACCACTAACTAAGTTAATTTTTCTATTAAGGCGAATGATGTTTATAAATTAAGACAGAAATTAATTTCTAATTTTTTATATAGATCAGTTCTATAAAAATAAAATCTACTTAACCCTCTAAATTTTATAAAACTAAAATGTTTGTGACCTTATTGAAAAATGTCAAATAAAAAAATCTTATCATATTTTCCAAGTTTGTAATTCATCTTCTACTCTTTTAAATTCGCTCCTAAGGAAAAACAGAAGCCAGTGCCCCCCCCCCCCCATCAAACAACGTATCGTTACCTATCCTTAAAATTACCCACCAAATTGTAATTATAATGCTATGAACCAAAAGTTTCTTTACTCAAGCCACTCAGAATAAGTATTAGTTAGTTACCCTCATAATATTAATTAAATAAATATTTTATTTCTACCAACATCTTTCCTATGTGCTCAACACATTTAAAAAATATGTAACGTTTTACAACTTTTTTCTATTTCTACAACTGATCCTATGTGCTTAACACATTTAAAAAATATGTAACGTTTTACAATTTTTTTCTATATCTACAACTGATAAATACTAAAAGTTGTAATCGATTGTTATGTGTTGCACACCAATGACGTTTTCTCTTTATAAAACTGATTTATATAAAGAAGTTGTAAATTAATTTATGTCTTAGTTTATAAAATTTAAAACATCCTTCACCTTAACAGAACAAACAAACTGAGTTAGTGATTTGGATGAAAATTTAAAAAAATTATGTGACAAAACTATTAATTTTTTTTCTCTTAAAACTCCATGTGTATTCTTTTTTATTATACATGTAACAAAAATATTTAAATAAAAGAAATTAAAAAGGGTTTGAGTAAATTACCAAAATCGTCCCTGTGGTTTTATATTTGCAATTTCATCCAAATATCCTGAACTTAACAGAAAAAATAAACTAAGTTAGTGGTTTGGATGAAAATGACAAAAAGTTACAAACCTTTGAGACAATTTGGTACAAAAATGTCATTTTAGACGAAAATGGTAAGCGTGCCGAAACCTACGATTTTGGCAATTAACTCAAAAAGAAATGAATGTGAAAAGTTAGGTTGGTCCATGGCTATTGCCATACGCTCTTCTCTTGCTGTCTTTGTCTTCAAACACCCCTCCTTCCCCTGTCCTCTTCACCCCCAAAGTCCATTACTCCATCCACTATCCTTTTCTTCCACACCTACAACTCCCATTTCTTCACCTCAATCACACCACCCTAACCCTAACCCTAACAATCATGATCAAACCAATCATCATCACACCTCAATCCATACCCAAAACCGATCATCACACCTCAATCCATTGACTTTCATCGCCACAATCAAGCCCTAATTCACCCAAACACCCTCTATTACCCGATCAATTTCCACAATTTCAACATTAGGGTTTCAGTTTGATGGAGCCAGTAGGCGTTGGTGCTGCCACCACAAATTCCGATACTTCCGTTGCGAATACGACGTCGAATTCATCTCAAACGACGTCGTTTCAGATACTACGGTTCTTACAAGCTCCGGTAACTACTTTGTTTGAATACTCTGGTTTTTTACGGCCTAGGTTAAGTAATAGTAACGAGTATTATGAATCTGAGAGGTTGATTTCACGTAGAAGTAGTAGTAGTTTGAATGATTTAGGTGGTGCTGGTAGTGGTAGTGGTAGTGTTGGTAGGAATAGTGAGAATAATGATGGTGAGGTTTCGATTCGGATAATTGGTGATGGAGAGGAAGAAGAAGGGGGAGATGGTGGGGATAATAGTGATTTGGATGGGAGGATTGGTGGTGGTGGTGATGGGAGTAGTGGTAATAATAATAATGCGAGTGATTCGTCGAATCAGAATCAGAATCAGCAGAGGTATGATTTGCAGCAGGTTTCGAGGTGGATTGAGCAGATTCTTCCGTTTTCTTTGTTGTTGATTGTTGTGTTTATTCGTCAACACCTGCAAGGTACTTGGGGCTGACTTATCTTTCTGGTTTATATCAAGTTGTGTGTTTAGTGTAAGTGTTAGTTTTTTAAACGCTGTGATGTTTTTTTGTAGTGTTTGTTTTGAGCATGAATTGTTTCGTTACCTTTTTTTTTAACTAACTCAAGTTAGAAGCTGCAACTTAACCTGATTGTTATAGTGTAGTGACATTGACAATATTTACTACAAGCTATGCAGTTAATGTGGTCCAAAATCAAATATCGGTCAAGGGCCGACATTTGAGATACAGGTTATCGTGGAGGGATATCGGATATTTTAATGTCATGCAGAATTTTTATATACACATATATAAAATGTAATAGATATATAATATTAATAGTAATATCAAAAGTCGAAACTCTAAAGTGCCATTACGCTAATATTTGAATTTTGAAACATGATCTAATCGTAAGCAATGAAATCTTCCTCCGAGTCCACATCAACCAAGGCATCCAAAAAGCCGGCCACTAATCGGTGAACCTCCGATTAGTGATTAATCGGCAACTAATCGGAGACTAGTCGGGATTTTTTATAACCATGCAAAATACCGGTCAATATCGCCGATAATATCGGAACCGATATTCCGGACCGCTATTTGACACCGATATTTTGTAGAGGGCCGATATTTGACACCGATATTTTGTAGAGGGCCGATAACTGATATCCCACCGATATTAACTGCATAGACTACAACATTGACCAATTATGCTGCTTGAAAGATGGGTGATCGGGATATTAGTTATTATGGCCTAAAATTGTTCATTTTTGTGAAGTGTAGTTTCTTTAAGCCATAAACGCTATCAAATATAGTTAAGATTGAATATAAGATAAACTGTGTTGCAAGTGATTGTATCACAGAAAGGACCGTCTTAGAATCTTTTTATTTTTCTCTGTTGGCTAGAAGTAGCTTCCTCCAGCAGGTTTAACTTCTTAGCTTCATCATATCATTTGCATAGATGTAAAGATTTTGGTAAAGTTCAGATATTTACTTGATTAAGTCTTCTTTATGCTATAGCTATACACATATGCTTTACTTCTTTTTTGGAATTGTAAACCGCATTCTTTGTATGGTTGTAGATTTGGCAAATTGTGTACTTCATATGTGCGTATTTTATCTCTTGGAGCTGTATTTTGACTTTCGAACTCATGTGAATTATTTGTTCGCGATTGATTGTAGGTTTCTTTGTAACAATATATGTAACCGCTTTCATGTATAAGTCAAATGACATTCTTCGTAAACAAACAGCTTTAAAGGTATGAATTCACTAATATTCCATGATTCAAAATGGCTTTCGACCCGATTTCTGTCAACCTGAATGATTGGGGAATTTGCAGGGGGAGAGAAAACTATCCGTTCTTGTTGGCTATAGTATAATTTTTATGCTTCATGTGGTTGGAGTATACTGGTGGTATCAAAATGATGATCTTAGCTACCCGCTGTTCATGGTTCCGCCAAAAACAATACCGCCATTCTGGCATGCTATATTCATAATAATCGTAAACGGTATGAAAGTTATTTTATTTATTGATGTACTTTCTTACCTGACTAGACTACATATTGAGTATCTTTTTTTTTGTTTGATGAACAATTTATTGCCTGCAGATACAATGGTCCGGCAGGCAGCTATGACTTTAAAATTGTTACTGCTTATGTACTATAAGAATGGCAGGGGCCATAATTTCCGTAGGCAGGTAAGTTGATGCAATTTAATATCTAAGCATTTAATGCGGTAAAAAAATCGAATATCGGTCAAGGACCAATATTTGAGATATAGGTTACCGCGTTGGGATATCGGTAATTTCAATATCATGTAGAATTTATATATATAGCAATTTAACACTAACAATTCACTATACTCTCCTACCATTAACACATTAACCTTTTGCAACTTGCAAAACACTAACAATTGTAGCAAGTAGGAACTGATTAAGACTTAAAACACTAACATTTAACACTAACAATTAACAATTAAGACTTAAAACACTAATAGCAGCAATAAGAAGAAAGATGAATGGTAGAACTAAGAAGAAAGGTACTGATATCGGGAAAATCGGTCAATATCACTGATAATATCGGTACCAATATTCTTACCGATATTTGACATTGATATTTTACATGGGGACCGAAAATCGATATATCGGTGATATATCACCGATTTAACTACATAGATTAATATGTGTCTCATAAGAACGGCAGGGTGAGAAGTTGATTTTTTTTTTCCGAAAGTGTTGTTGATATTGAAAATAGAGTAAAATACTTTTTGAGTCCCTATGCTGAATAGTGGGGGTGGTGGTGTAGTGGTGGTTGGAGATGGTGGCAGTGTCGTCGTTTTCTCCGGCCAGGTTGCAATACAGCAGGATGTCTATATGGTAATGTGTGAATAACGTTAGCAAGTATTTTGCCAATTGCTGAATGGTTTGAGATTTGTTGATAACACATGAGTGAACTCATATGATAAATTAACAACGGTGTACAACTCATATAATCCTGAATGAGTTCTTGAGAAACGATAAGAAAATAGCAGTGACATTGCCGGTTGTATGCGGATCCATTTATTTTTGTATTGGTGTCACCATGTTTTTGGATCCTTGGATGGGTATAGACTCGATTTCCATATTTCTTCAGGCCGGGATGAGTCACAGATTGTGTTTGGGCCTGTGTCGAAGTAAATAAGCAAGTAAATTACGAGAAGTAAACATTGACATCACAACATTGAAAAACTACCCACAATGTGTTACTATTTTAACACAAGAAGGAAATAGAGAGAACAAAAAGGAACTGCAGAGGCATCGTGGGTCCGTGGTTGTTGGCCCGTTGGTGTTGACCGGTAGGGTTATGGTGGGTTTGTATCATCAACTTTAATAGAACTTTTGATCAAACTGGTCAGCCTGCAGTGTTGTTTGCCAAATGAACTGCAATCACTTGCCTCTCAAGTCATGCTGCAAATTCATGCTTTAGCACACGCCATCTCAAGTTTTTACCAATTTGCAAAATGCAGGAAACATAACAAGAAATACCACTTTGTGGTTGCAAATGTAGTGGTGGGGTTGGGTGGAGGTGATGGTGGAGGATGGTGGTGAACTGGTGGTGATGTGTGAGAGGCTTGTGTTTTGAACTCGTGGTGAGGTTGTGAAGTGGTGGTGGTGAAGTGGGGGTTGAAGATGGTGGTGATAAGGGTATTTTGGTCATTTCATAAAAAATAACTGAGGAAATCTAACATAGTTATAGTTAGTTGGACTCAAATCCACCACTTGTGGCCTAGTGGTTGAAAGGCTGGGTTTTCCAATGGAGACCCAAGTTCAATTCCCACTTGTGTTCACCACTTGTATTAGGCAACTAGGCAAATGATGGATAGAGCCTGGCCTCCTTGCTGAGGTACCAGGTTCTATCCTGAGCCCACCTGGGTTTTCGTCCCACCGTGTGTTACGCCAGCGAGTGTTCAGCTCTTGTGGTGGTACAACATCTGTCAAGTGGCAGGCGGCGGTATGGTTTTCCAGTGGAGCGCCCAAGCCAAACTCTGAAGCCTGCGTGGGCCTGGTTAAGACAACAAAGTCTGGCTAGAGTGGGGCAACGAGGCTCTCCAATTTGGGGAGTGCGGTGGCCTAACACAAGAAATTCGCCGTTCCAAAAAAAAGTTAGTTGGACTCAAATTGTTGCAAACTAAAGTAAATTGGACTCAGATGGTTACAAATTGAAAGATTAGGTGCACAGGGCGTTAAACCTTTTGATTTTGGACTCAAGTGGTTAGAACCACTAAAACACATGACTCAAAAAGTAATTTACTCTTGAAAATATTATCAATACTTTTGAAATTAAAAAACAATACTTTGGGTGTTTTTTTAAAATGAGCAATACTTTTGAAAAACCAATGTGACGAGTTAACATAATTTCATAACTTTCTGACCCTTTTGATATTTTACTATTTTAGGGTCAAATGTTGACACTGGTCGAGTATGCTCTGTTGTTATACCGTGCATTCTTGCCTGCTCCAGTTTGGTATAGATTCTTTTTGAACAAAGAATACGGGAGCCTGTTTTCTTCTTTGATAACAGGGTTATATTTGACTTTCAAGCTTACATCAGTAGTGGAGAAGGTATGTAATCAAGAATTTCTGATGTAAATGAACCGAACGAACACGAACATATAATCGAACACATTATTTTGTTCATGTTCGTTTATTAAGAATGGGCATGTCCGTGTTCGTTTATGTTCGTTCGTTTAAACGAACGTAAACGAACACAAACAAACAAACTTAAAAGAACATAATTTAACAAACAATAAACAACAAAAATGAACGTAGTTGAAGAAACATAAATGAACACAAATTAGCTTAATTTACTAAACATAAACGAGCACAAAGAACTTTTTACATAAATTAGTGATTAATTACGATAAATTCCGTTGAAAGCCCATTTTTATTGCTAGAAATCCCAATTATCAATTAGTTATATCTATATAAGTAGTTAGAAAGTTCCTTTTATGTTTAATATTTATATAAATATACCTACTTGTGTATTTAAATTGAAACGAACATTAACAAATGTAAATAAACGAACAAAACGTTTGTTCATGTTCTTTCGTTTAATTAACTAAACTGAACAAAAAATTGTGTTCATGTTTCGTTTATTACATAAACGAACTTCCCGCCAAACAAGTTCACGAACAATTTATGAACATTCGGTTCGTTCACAGGCCTAGTGAAAAATATGTTATTGTCGATTTTATGTTGTATTTGAGTTAACTAACACACTATCTATCTTCTCTACAGGTTGGATCTTTCTATGCTGCATTGAAGGCTTTATCACGAAAAGAAATGCATTATGGATCGTACGCAACATCAGAACAGGTTTGATAATCAAGCATTCTTTACCTGTAGTATGCGATACCATAGTAGAGTCTTAAACTTTGCTTTTAAACAGAAATACGGTTATTTTGTATGCTTTCTGTTTTCATATATTTTGTCTCTTTATAGCAGGTAAGTGAAGCAGGTGATATGTGTGCAATATGTCAAGAAAAGATGCAGGCCCCAGTATTGCTATGCTGTAACCACATCTTCTGTGAAGACTGTGTTTCAGAATGGTTTGATTCTCCTTAAACTACACACATACATACATATGTGTTCATGAACACTTACTGAACAAGATTTTATGTTCGTGTTCGTTTGTGTTTGTTAATTTTAGGCAACGAACGTTGATGAGCACAAATGAGCACAAACTAATGTTCTTGAACACAAATGGAAACAAACGAACATAAACAAGCGTTCATGAACATAATATATAACACACTGACACTTATTAAATATTTTATTTGTCAGAATTTTGAATTATTTAAATAAAATATAAAAACTTAAAATACTAATGAACTATCGAACACGTTACCGAACGTTCACAAACATAAATGAACGAACGCGGCCTCTGTTCATGTTCGTTCATTTAACTAAACGAACGAAATTTCTTGTTCGTGTTCGTTTGTTTAATAGACGAACGAACACAAACGAACTTCCAGCCGAACGGTTCACGAACTGTTCTCCAAATGTTAACATATACCATAATGTACTATTGTGTGTGTGTTTGTTTTATACCATGTTTGTTAAAACTTGGATGTTATATTTTCAGGTTTGAAAGAGAGAGAACATGCCCTTTATGCAGAGCCTTGGTTCGACCAGCTGACATACGGTCATTTGGTGACGGTTCCACAAGTCTTTTCTTTCGGCTGTTTTAAAGTTCGTTTATCGACACACATGTTTCTCCGTTGCTGCTGATGTTGTCATCACAAAGTTAATACACCCGTCATCATGGATTCTGCTTGGTTTGTTCTCACCGTTAGCCGGAGTTGGAGTAATTATTTTCTCGCACTATTTTTCTTTTCTTCCTGAGTTGTACAGCCGGGCTTTTAACGTCACACTCAAATATATATATTCTGCTCGTATAATACGCAAGATGATTGTTTATTTTATGCATTTGTGTGTAGTAAGGTGTGAGCGATGTTTGGTCAATTCTAGTCAATAAACCACTCAAAAGGCTGGTCTTGATTCGGTTTAGCCTTGAAACTCCTAGCGATCACTCTTTCAAGACCGTTTGAAGGATGTTGGAGCCTGGTTAAGGTTCACAATTGTGGTGACAACGGTTAACCGAAATAAAGGGTTGACCACTTTTATATATTGGTCTACGTTCAAGAACTTATTGAAATTGTAGTAGTACCAGCTGTTAATCGATTATCGGTAACCATCAATGAATGGTTCTACCTTTCATCGGTCAAATCCCATACCATGAACTTGTTTTCCCCAGCCATTAAACATTTGCGATGCGATGGTGCTTGTGAGCTTAATAACACATGCTAGAAACGGATATCTAGTGTGTCATTATCGACGAGTTTTTGGATTCGTCACTGGAAAAAGTAGCTTTATCGATATGCGGTATGTGTCATTATCGACGAGTCACTGATAGAATATAATAAAAACAAAAAATAGAAGAGAAATTAATACAGTTGTAAGTTGTTTGTAATTTGTCACTTATATTAATTAATTACCGATCAATAATAATGTCCAACTATACCATAACCTGGGTAAAACCAACCATCACCGACGAATTATCAATGAACACTTGACCAGGGTAAGTTCAAACACGGTGACCTTTGATCAGAGCTCTTTCAACGGAAGATCTGTTGGTGATCTATTGCTAATTAGTCTTTCAACGGAAGATCTGTTGGTGATCTATTGCTAATTAGATGATAGAATTCTAGATAAGATTCTTGCTTAGGCTTTTCAGTTGTTTGTTAGTGAGGGCCCATCTGTGATGGCCTTTATGTTGGTAACAAAGTATCAAAATACTCTATAAAAAGCCATGAAAACAAACCCTAAATGGCAACCCGACAGCATCCATTTCAAACTCGCGAATGGTAACCAAAAGATGGGTCGTTCATTTCCATTCGATACTTCATACTTGTAACTACAATTGGTTTCATTCGTCATCCTCCCAAACTTCCCTATTGCACACAGTAATTATCTCTTTGTTAAATTGGTGCAACTAGTGTGTTGGAATTAGTGTTCTTGGAACTAATATCCGTTAGGTCTAGGAAACCACGTCTTTGTATGAAACGTCACCAATTGTGGATTTGTATGTCGTTGAAAGTCATCTGTTTTGTAGTGAACTAGTGATGGCAACTTTGAACCTATGCAGCATTTCATAGGTGACAGGAAAATGTTTCCAAAATCGTAAAGAAAAATGTTGGCATAGGAGTCGTTGAGTCAAAAAGGCATATGTTTGACAACCTGCATATTAGAAACCTTTGTTAAATAAACAAAAAATGAGCTAGCTAGACTATCTGAATCGCGTAACCTATAATTCATGATGATTGTATCAAGTGCGGAAAGTTGTCTTCGAAACATAACAAAATGAAGCTTTTAGGGTTTACTATGTTTCTAACAGTTGATCGCCTTCACGATCTCTCGACCAAGGCATGCATTGGCGGATGCAGGATTTTATTCTAATGGGTTCCTTTTGGTAAATTATCGTTAATTCCCACTAATTTTTTCTAAATTCTACAAAGCTCTCACTATTTTTTTCCGCTTTTTTCAAACGCACTGGGTTCCTGGGAAACCAGAAATGTGGGCTGGATCCGCCCTTAGGCATTAGCTTATACCCACTATATTTATCTTTGGGCTAAGCTTCACATCCAGGGGTGAAGGTTAGAAGGGGTCGGGCACCCAGGACCACCAAGATGCTCCGCCAATAGTTGTGGGGTCCACCCCAATCAACCAATCACACTTTTTTAGTCAAATTATAACATGATAGTTAAATGATGAATTAATTAAACTTGTTATATACGTGACGATAACACAATTAGACATTATGTTAAACCGCTGTAACTTAGACTAGAGGGTATGGTGAGGCTCATCCCCATGAGGATGGGCCGCCACGTAGGCGCCACATCACCGGCTCATGGGGGATGGGCCTCCTTCACTTTTGAGGGGGTGGAGGATGGGGCCCCACATAATTTATAAAAACAATTAAAATATATAATTTATTTGATTATTTAGAGAGAGAAAGAGAGAGAGAGAGAGAGAGAGAGAAAGAAGAGAGAGAGAGAGATCATGGCCCGTCGAGATCGTCTGTGGGTTGCCGGGGACGACGGAACCGGGCGAGGGGGGCGGTGTGGGGGACCGGCGCCGGGCCTAAGCCGGCCCCCATACCGCTTAGTCTTACAAAACATTCATAACTACTCCTAGGGATGGGCAAATCCCGATCCCGATACCATACCGTCCCAATACCGACAAATCCCGATCCCGAATTTTGTGAAAACTAGGTACCGATACCGAAATACGTCGGTTCGGTACGGTATCGGTACGGTGTCGGTATTTTGAGGGTAAAATTCGGTATTATACCGATACCATACCGGACCGATACCGAAAAAACCTAAAAGTGGATACCGAAACCGCTTCGGTATGGTATTATCGAGATCGGGATGGGATCGGTATTGGATACCACTTGCTCATCCCTAACTACTCCCAAATTTCATGAACTAATTTGCAAAAAACATGACACTAGTACTTGTTGGACCAACAACCATAAATTCAAAAGAGTGAGTTAAATGCTATTTTAGTCTCTGCGGTTTGGCCATTTTGCTATTTTAGTCCAAATACTTTCAAACATTGCAATTTTAGTCCACCGGGTTAACTTCATCCATTTTTTCTATTAACTAGAAGGGCAATTCGGTCATTTCATATGTAATTTTGTTAGCTAGAAAGACAATTCCGTCATATAAAATGACCGAATTGCCATTTTAGTTAATAGAAAAAATGGATGGAGTTAACCCAGTGGACTAAAATCACAACGTTTGAAACTATTTGGACTAAAAAATGACATTTAACTCGATTCAAAATTTGAAAATAAGCCGGACGCCAAACACTTTATAAAATCCCACTTAATTTTTTCTCACATTCACGCTCACTCACTCACTCAGGGGGCACTTCGTCTCTTCTAGGGTACATATTATCCAAATTACTCAACAAATTTCTTCACAATTCGGTACCAATTGCTTGTAATTTGTACAAATAATTGCTCAGGACCACCACCAACCCAAAAACCCTAACAATTCGTTCCAGAATCCTGCAATTTACGGTTTTTTTCCGTCCAAATTGGTGAAATTTGAAGTATTGAATGTTTAAATTGAAGTTTTAGGGTTTTGAGGTGTGTTTTACGGTAGAGAAAGGGGGAAATGATGGACGGACGGAGGATAACGGCGAGTCCACGGCCGTGCAGTGGGCGGAGAGTGGTGGCGAGGAAGCGCCGGCGTGGTGGCGGTGATGGTTTTTTGAATAGTGTTAAGAAGCTTCAGAGGAGGGAGATTTGTTCGAAACGACGTCGTTCTTTTGGTGTGTGTGATGCTCAAGAGAGATTCAGAAATATCCGATTACAGGTTATTGTTTGTACAATTTTTTTAAATGTTATTTGATTGTTGGTTTGTGTATGGGATTTATAGTTGAATTAGTTAATAATAGGCTATTAAAAAAAAAAAAAAAAGAGTTAAAGATAGGTTTTATTTATTTAGAATTATGGTATTATTTGATACATAACACAAGAATTATTTTTCATTGAGTTCTTGTTTATGCAAGGGGATCTGTATATGGTTATATGTAGAGGTGTGAATTTCTAACGGGTCCGAAAACACGACACGAATCTAACACGGAATTTGTGGGTGTGTGTTTAGTCTAAATGGGTTCAGGTCAGTTTTAGGTTGAACCCGCGAACCCATTTAGCTAAACGGCTCGGGTTTGGGTCAACTCAACTCGGTCGGGTTGGCGGGTTGACCTGTTTAACCCATTTATATCATATCATAGTTTTTTTACAATATGTTTTGTCATAAAATAAATTGGGTGTGTCCTTTATGCCATAATTATAACTTGAAAATATAAATTGACATCATTATAATTTAAATGTAATTGTATTAGGGTCTACATATTTACACACCTTATTGCCTATTTGGACACCCTTCAAGACGCCTCGTATAGACCTATACGAGGCGTATAGCCTTTTTCAATTTCCAAGAGAATCTCTGATTATGTCATATTTTGTCTTATTTGCCTCGTATACGCCTCGTATAGGCCTATACTGGGCGTCTAGGGGAAAAAAGACCATTTAGCCCCTGATTTAGGCCTATACTGGGGGTAAATTGGTCTTTTTTGCCTCTCTTATATGCCTAGTATAGGCCTATACTAGGCGTATATAAGGGTTTTTTTTTTTTTTTTTTTTAACAAACATTTTAACAATATTAATCATTTTAGCAAAACTTTTATACAAAAACAAGTTTTTTTATTTTAAATAATTAATATTAGGACCCCTCGTTGGTTTTTTTTTTAGTTGAAAAATGGATGTTTTGGTAGGGTAATTTGATTGTTTTTGGAGGGTGATGTTTTTTGAGTAAAAAAATAGGTGTTTTGGTGGGGTAATTTGAGTTGTTTTTTTTAAAAAAAGTTTTATTGTTTTTGTATAAAAGTTTGCTAAAACGATTAATATTGTATAAAATGTTTGTTAAAAAAAAAAAAAAAAAAACCCTTCAAGACGCCCAGTATAGGGCTATACTGGGGCTATACGAAGGGTCCAAAAGACCATTAAACCCCTGAATTGCCCCCAGTATAGGCCTAATTCAGGGCTATAATGGTTTTTTGGACCCCTCGTATACGCCCAGTATAGCCTTATACTGGGCGTCTATTATTATTTTTTTTTGTTTTCTTTTTTTAATATTTAAAAAGAAAAAACAAAAAAAAAAATAAAAATAGACGCCCAGTATAGGGCTATACGAAGGGTCCAAAAGACCATTAAACCCCTGAATTGCCCCCAGTATAGGCCTAATTCAGGGGTATAATGGTCTTTTGGTCCACATAGACGCCCAGTATAGCCCTATACTGGGCGTCTTGAAGGGTTTTTTTTGTTTTCTCTTTTTAAATATCAATAACACTAATATTAACTATAAAAAACTCATATTAATTATAACAACACTAATATTAATTATAAAAAAACTCATATTAATTATAAAAAACTCATATTAATTATAATAACACTCATATTAATTATAATAACACTAATATTAATTATAAAAAACTCATATTAATTATAATAACACTAATATTAATTATAAAAAAACTCATATTAATATCAATAACACTAATATTAATTATAAAAAACTCATATTAATTATAATAACACTAATATTAATTATACGATGCCTATACGAGACTTATACTATACTATACTATACGATACGATACGATACAACACGATAGGCTTATACAAGACCTATACGAGACTTATACTACACTATACTATACGATACAACGCCCGTATACGTCGATAGGCCTATACAAGACCTATAAGGGACCTATACTACACTATATGATACGATAGTATCGTATTGTATCGTATAGTATGGTATCGTATTGTATCGTATAGTGTATAGTATAAGTCTCGTATAGGTCCCATATAGGTCTATACGAGAGCTATACGAGACTTATACTATACTATACGATACGATACAACACGATAGGCTTATACAAGACCTATACGAGACTTATACTACACTATACTATACTGTACTATACTATACTATACGATATGATACGATACAATACAATACGATATTAGACTATTGGATAAGATACAACACTCGTATAGGACTATAGGTGTGGTTTAGGTCCCGTTTAGGCCTATAGGCTTATACAAGACCTATATGGGACCTATACTAGACTTATACTATACACCATTTTTTTACTCAAAAAACATCACCCTCAAAAAACAATCAAATTACCCTACCAAAACATCTATTTTTCAACTAAAAAAAACCAACGAGGGGTCCTAATATTAATTATTTAAAATAAAAAAACTTGTTTTTGTATAAAAGTTTGCTAAAACGATTAATATTGTATAAAATGTTTGTTAAAAAAAAAAAAAAAAACCCCTTCAAGACGCCCAGTATAGGCCTATACGAGGCATATAAGGGGCAAAGGGTCACATATGAGGCCTATACGAAGGGTCCTATACGCCCAGTATAGGACTATACGAGGCGTCTTGAAGGGGTCAAACCAGAAGTGACATGAGTCAGGCACTGATTTTGATGTAACCCTATACGCCTCGTATAGGCCTATACGAGGCCTATACGAGGCAAAGGGTGTCTAAATAGGCAGATAAGGTGTCCAAATAGATTGACCCTTGTATTATATACATTTGTATTGTTTTGTAGGAAATTTTAATTTTCACATCATAATTTGCGGAAAAAATAAAAAAATTAATAAAAGTCGGATTGAACGGGTCGGGTTTGGGTCAACCCGTGAATATTCGGGTCGTGTTCGTCTAAAATTTTTGGGTTCGGGTCTGGTTGAACCCGCCAAGCCGTCCCGTTTAGCACCCTAGTTATATGTATGCCTAATATTCTTACTTTTGAGTTGGTTTAATGTTAAATTTTTGTTGACGGTAAATGTTCTCTTTATAATTTTTCATATGTTGTGATCAGGAGGAGTATGATACCCATGATCCAAAGGGACATTGTTCTAACGTATTGCCGTTTCTTAAGAAGAGGTCAAAAATCGTTGAGATTGTTGCTGCGTGTGATATAGTCTTTGCTCTTGCACAATCTGGAATCTGTGCAGCATTCAGCCGAGGTATGATTTGGTAAAAAAGAAAAAAAAAAGGTATTTATTGAAATACTGAAGTAGATGGTAATGATGATACTTATTAATGCAGAGACTAACCAGAGGATATGCTTTCTGAACGTGAGTCCTGATGAAGTTATAAGAAGCTTGTTTTACAATAAAAACAATGATTCACTCATTACGGTTTCAGTCTATGCATCAGACAGTTTTAGTTCCTTGAAATGTAGAACAACAGGAATCGAGTATGTGCAAACTTACTATTCATATGTACATGATATTCTATCGACTCTACAAGACTCATTACTTAGCTTATCATGCCTATAATTTTGTTAGATACATTCGGAGAGGTAAGCCCGATGCAGGTTTTCCTCTTTTCGAGTCGGAGTCTTTGAAATGGCCTGGTTTTGTGGAGTTTGATGATGTCAATGGCAAAGTACTTACGTTCTCAGCACAAGATAGGTAATTTCTTAACCTGTATGCTAAGCGGTTAATGCTGTAAAATATTGGATATCGGTCAAGGACCGATGTTTGAGATATAGGTTATCGCGGTGGGATATCGGTAATTTTAATATCATGTAGAATTTATATATATGGCAATTTAACGCTAACTATTCAGTATACTCTCCTACCATTAACAAATTAACCTTTTGCAACTTGCAAAACACTAACAAATGTAGCAAGTAGGAACTGATTAATTAAGACTTAAAAACACCAACAATTAACAATTAAGACTTAAAATACTAATAGCAGCAATAAGAAGAAAGACGAATGGTAGAACTAAGAAGAAAGGTACTGATATCGGGAATATCGGGAATCGGTCAATATCACCTTTAATATCGATACCGCTATTTGACACCGATATATTACATGGGGACCGATAACCGGCATATCACCGATATTGACTGCATAGCCTGTATGGCTATTATTTCTTTTCACGATCTTGTCATTTTGTAGGACTGATTGAAACTTGTATCTTTGTTCTTGTTAATTTATGCCAGCATCTACAAGGTATTCGATTTGAAAAATTACATGATGCTATACTCTATATCAGATAAAAATGTTCAAGAGATCAAGATAAGGTAAATATCTCGATGTGAAAAATAGATGAAAACGTTGATATGTCTGTTACAATTTCTCGTTATTTTTACAGCCCTGGAATCATGCTGTTAATATTCAATAAAGCGAGTGGTCATGTACCTCTCAAGATTCTATCCATTGAAGATGGAACCGTTTTGAAAACTTTCAACCATCTTCTTCACCGAAACAAGAAAGTGGATTTCATTGAACAGTTCAATGAAAAACTTCTTGTCAAGCAAGAGAATGAGAATCTTCAGATTCTTGATGTAAGGATCCTTCTTATTTCCTCACTTTATTAATATATCTAACACTATGTCAAATAGAGGTTGCGATTTCAACCAATATACTTATGAATGAGCTGCTTCAAATTATGTTTTATATCTAACTAGTGGGCTACCACCCGCGCTCCGCAGCGGGTTCGAAACGTAGATAAAAATAAGCAAATCACGAGAGTTAAAGTTGTTTGATGTTATGGTTAAGGGGCTAAACATATCATTATTAAAGTTGAGGGGCTAAAGTTGTTTATTATTAAAGTTGAGGTGTTTTAGTTAAGGGGCTAAACATGTCATTATTAAAGTTGAGGGGCTTAAGTTGTTTTAGTTAAGGGGCTAAATATGTCATTATTAAAGTTGAGGGGCTAAACATGTCATTATTAAAGGTGAGGGGCTAAAGTTGGTTAAAGCCAAAGTTGAAGGGCCAAAGTTGGTTGATGTGACAAAATAGCATATCTATACTCTATAATAAAAGAAATCACTTTGGGGACACTTGTCATCATATTAGGTTATCTCTTATAGATAATTATTATTTTAGTTTAATCTTTTCTAATTAATTATAGATAATTCTCCTATTAAATATTATTTAGTTTAATAACTTATGGATAATTATTATTTAGTTTAATCTCCTTCTCATTTATAATATTATTTATTTGAATTAATTAGAGTTAATTATTGTTTTCATCCCTATGGTTTGTCAAAAATCACTATTTCAGTCAATTAGTTTAAAAATTGCGATTTCAGTCCCTATGGTCTCACTTTCGTAACTATTTCAGTCCACCTCGTAACCATTTCAGTCCCTGTACTTAACAGAATAATGGATTGAAATTGTTACGAAAGTGAAACCACAGGGACAAAAATGGTTACGAAAGTGAAACCACAGGGACTGAAATCGCAATTTTTAAACTAATGGACTGAAATAGTGATTTTTGACAAACCAAAGGGACGAAAACAGTAATTAACTCAATTAGTTATTACTTTTATATTTATATATTTACTTCAAATTCAAACTTAGTTATCTAATTTGATCTTAACTATATATTTGAACATTTTGTTTGGTTTGGTATCAAATAGATTTTACGAAACTTGAAATAAAATTAACTAATATTATTTATCATTTATATATTTATGGAGTTTTAAATAAAGGGTTACATTTATTGAGACTTTGTTAACAAACTAGAAAAACACCCGCGCTACGCAGCGGGGCTTTGGTCACGATACCGTCTGATTGCACATACTCTGCAGGATTTTGGTTGGTATCAGTTATGTTATATCGATTGAAAACCATCAAAGGAAATTTATATCGGATGGTATGTGACGTGTAAAGTTTTTTATTTAGAAAAAAAAGGTTCTTTAAAAAAAGTTATTAAAGAAATAATGCTCTGTTATGGTTTATTAAACATCCATGGAATTTCTTATAAAATGTATTTATTAAAATAAGAGTAAACTTCCGTTTTGCTCCCTGTGGTTTGGTCATTTTAACGGTTTTGCTCCAATAGTTTAAAAATAGCCATTTTCCTCACTGATTTTTCTAACTTATCTTCATTTTGCTCCCAACCTCTAACTCCATCAGGGAGGAAACTGGCGACAAACTCGAAAGATTAGGGAGCAAACTGGCGACAAACTAGAAACATCATGGAGGAAAATGGCTATTTTTAAACTATTGGAGCAAAACCGTAAAAATGACCAAACCACAAGGAGCAAAACGGAAGTTTACTCTTAAAATAATGTGATTAAAAAAAGCATGTTTAAGTTTATAAAACTATGTTTTGAAAATCCGACAAATTTATACTAAATGAAGGTTTGGCTTATAGAGAAAAAAGCCCACAAAGCTCAAGTGGTTACAACTTGGTTTTTGATTACTTGCCAGAATACACCTAGGTTTGATTCCTACAAATGTTTAGTTTTGCCATAAAATAAAAAGACTGGAAAATCACTGAAAAAGAGACTCGAACTCGTGTGCAAGCATCCAGAAATAGAATAGAATGCTTTTTCCATCATAGCACTTACATAAAATTGTAAATGTATATCATTGAACCTTGTTAAATAATCATTAAAATAAAAAATAAAGGATGCCATGGCATCCACCTATTGGTGCCACCACCCAAAATAACCATTCCAAGACAAAAACTACTGTACATCTCCTTTGAATTTGTATGGTTATATAAATTTGCAACAACAGAATAATTTATTTTTATCACGAAAATCAAACTTTGTATTAATATACTAAATATTTTTATTCACTAAACAAAATTACATTTACTCGACCCATGTAATACATGAGGTTTTTTAAGATTTAAATATCTGGACCCGAGTTGCATCTTAAAAAGATGGTTGTTTTTGGATAAATTTATTAGTATGATAAATTTAATTATTATTCTTCTTGCATTTTAAACATATATTAAATTTAAGAGTAAAATGCACAGATAGTCTCTGTGATTTTGTAAAATAACAACTATAGTCCCCAACTTTTGTAAAATGCATAAAAAAGGCTTGTATCGATGAGGGAGTTGCAGGTGGTGAGGGTGAGGGTGGGGCCACTTGAGTTAACTTTATATTTTAATATTTTTAATACAGTAAGGGCATTAAGGTCATTTCACAATTTCGATCCCTGTGGTCTCACTTTCGTAACTATTTCAGTCCACCTCGTATCCATTTCAGTCCCTGTACTTAACAGAATAATGGATTGAAATTGTTACGAAAGTGAAACCACAGGGACTGAAATCGCAATTTTTAAACTACTGGACTGAAATAGTGATTTTTGACAAACCAAAGAAACGAAAACAGTAATTAACTCAATTAGTTATTACTTTTATATTTATCTATTTACCTTAAATTCAAACTTAGTTATCTAATTTGATCTTAACTATATATTTGAACATTTTGTTTAGTTTGGTATCAAATAGATTTTACGAAACTTGAAATAAAATTAACTAATATTATTTATCATTTATATATTTACGGAGTTTTAAATAAGGGGTTACATTTATTGAGACTTTGTTAACAAATTTTGCAACAATAGAATAATCTATTTTTATCACGAAAACCAAACTTTGTATTAATATGCTAAATATTTTTATTTTCACTATACAAAATTACATTTACTCGACCCATGTAATACATGAGGTTTTTTAAGATATAACTTTTTATTATTTGATATATAAAATTAGATTTATTCAATTTGTACAATACACGAGGTTTTTTAAGGATATATATTTTTATTATTATTTAGTACAGAAAATTACATTTATTCAAACCGTGTAATACGCATATTTTTTAAGATGTAATTTTTTTGTTATTTGGTATATAAAATCACATTTATTCAACCCGTGTAATAAATGGGGTTTTTTAAAGATGTATTATTTTATTATTTAGTAAAAAATATTACATTTATTCAACCCATGTAATGCATGTGGTTTTAAAGATATAACTTTTTTATTTGGTATATAAAATTACATTTATTGACCCGTACAATATGGTTCTTATAGATATAACTTTTTATTATTTAATATATAAAATTATATTTATTCAACCCATGCAATAAAAGAGGTTTTTAAAGATATACTGTTTTATTATTTAGTATATAAAATTTATTTATTCAACCCGTGTAATACTCGGGGTTATAACCTAGTTTATAGTATATATAATGGGTAGAATATAAAAAAAAGCATAAAAGGAAACGGGTTAAATCTGCAGGTTTATTAGGCCGAAAGTCTCCCAAAGTGTATTTTTATGCGTAAAACTTCCTAAATCATCTTATTCAAATAATAATCAGATCAATATTAAAACAATTTTCTGAACTTAAGTGTTTCGGGTCAACCCATCTTGTTCACTCATTTTGACCAACCCATTTATGTAATCTTAAGCGTCTGATATTTGAGATCTAAGGACGAATTTTTATGTAGGTACGTAATTCTGAGCTAACAGAAGTTAGCAGGACAGAATTTATGACACCGTTGGCTTTCATCTTTCTGTATGAGAACCAATTGTTCTTGACATTTAGAAACAGAACGGTGGCTGTCTGGAACTTTCGTGGGGAGCTTGTGACTTCGTTTGAAGATCATTTGTTGTGGCATCCAGACTGCAACACTAACAACATTTACATCACAAGTGATCAAGATCTTATAATATCATATTGCAAAGCTGATCCAGATGATTCTGTCACAGAAGGAAACGGTAAGTTACTAATTATTAATATTTTACATGGTATCTTCGACAATGTTGTGGCGGACATATATTCTGATACAACATCATGCAAACCATATACATTATATGTGAACCTCAGATAATTAAAAGTAAGGGCTGCAAGTTTTCGTGTTCATTTGCTAAGGAAATATATGTGTTCACGAACTGTTCATGAACACTTACCGAGCGAGATTTACTATCCGTGTTCGTTCATTAAGGAAATGAACGTGTTCGTGTTCGTTTGTTAATTTTAGGTAACGAACACAAACTAATGTTCATGAACACAAACAAACACAAACAAACGTTCATGAACAGAATATACAATACAATGATACTTATTAAATATTTTATTTGTCATAATTTGAGGTATTTAAATAAAATATAAAAATTAAAAACAATGATGAACTATCAATCACAAACATAAACTAACAAGTTACCGAACGTTCACGGACATAAACGAACGAACCCAGCCTTTGTTCATGTTCGTTCCTTTAACTAAACGAACGGAATTTCTTGTTTGTGTCCGTTCATCTATTAAACGAACGATTACAAACCAACTTCCCGCCGAATGGTTCATGAACTCTTCACTTAACGTTCAGTTCGTTTGTAGCCCTAGTTAAAACGTTTGTTATAAGAATAGTACCAGCAATATATAGAAAATAAAAAGATTTGGTGTGTCTGTGGGAAGTTTGGGTAACAGGTCAAAATGGGTCCAGCTTGAAGATTGACATTTTTTTTGGTCTGTGTAAAACGAGGTTAACCCGGACAGTGTTTTTTTGCCCATTCTAAAAGATAGTATGATTACAGTAATACTATAAATCTTTCAATAAAGTGATTTAGGTGGAGGTTGTATGCATAAACTTCTAACCATTTTGATACGTTCCCCATTAGCTAAGTTCTTTGATTTCGCTGGTTTAAGATAAAACATTACCAAAATGTAGGATTTTGTTTCTTTCTCACTACATTCCGTTGATCTATGCAGCGGCAGGTTCCATCAATATCAGCAATATTCTAACAGGAAAATGTCTTGCTAAAGTGAAGGCGGTGAGTGGTGTAACAATGGATGAATGCATCTGTAGTGACATAATCAAATCTAGGGGGAAAGGATGCCAGTGCAACTCGAAGCAAAGGGCACAGGGCCGGAGGATCACGAGCTCTGTTACAGAAGCCTTGGAGGATATCACTGCACTTTTCTATGATGAAGAGCGTAACGAGATTTATACTGGTAATAGGCTCGGTTTAGTCCATGTGTGGTCTAACTAGTAACTAATGTTGTATCTGGGTTTGATGCCCATTGGGAATACTGTATACCCATTTTAGAAAGTTTGGTTTAGAAATCCATGTTCATTCCTTTGTTTTGAACGGCTAATTTCTTTAATCCCCTTGTCGTCTACGAGACTTGAACCCAAGACCTCCCCTTCCCAACCTAGGTGTTTTAAAGGTTTTGCCTTTGCTAATGGACCACCACCCTATTGGTAATCCATGTTCATTCCTATTTCACCTTTTTTAATTAAACTCTAATTTCTGACCATAAGTTAAACAACGCTTAACCGCCAGTTTCACTCATTGTCACTTTCGGTGTGGTGGTAGTGATAAAAGAGCAATCTTTGACACGTAGTTGTGTTGGATTCAAGTCACTCGGGTGATGTGGTTTCAACTGGTAATTGATTGGCCAAAGAAACAAAACGAAAACATATAGAATTTATAGAGAAACTTAGATCATTATTTTTCATTCATCCATCGATAGAACTTGGTCTCGGATACAGTGAGCAACCATAGTCTGGGGGATCATGACGCGACTAGTGATGTGGCACACATCATCGGGGCCGTTGGCTTATTCTGCAACAAAATGTCTTTGGTTAGATGTAATTAACCGGAAGATGCCACGTGGCATGATTTTAATGTTGCCGGCATACGTGCACCCGGTTCCCAAAGATGAGCTTTTTGAATGGTCCATTCAATCCATATTTACTTGTAAAAGAAGTTAATGTCTAGAATATCCACTACGGTGAAAAAAAAAATCCTTGCACAGTTGCCAGGTGGACAATAAGACAAAAAAGCAAGCAATTTTTTTAATCAAGTAATTCACCATGCTTGATGACCAGGTTGTGTACATAACCAAAGCTTGCAACCCACACACACATATATATATATATATATAGGGAGAAGATCATGCGAGAACCACCTCTTATTGTGAGAACCGCGAGAACCAATGTGAACACAACAAAAAATGCCTAAAAATAGCTAAAAATCACACAAATTTTTTTTTTTTTGATTTTTTAAATATTTTTTAGGTTAAAATCGCTACTTTTCGAAGCCAAAAAAAAAAAAAAAAAAAAAAATTTAAATTTTTTTTTTTTTTTGCTTCGAAAAGTAGCGATTTTAACCTAAAAAATATTAAAAAAATCAAAAAAAAAAATTTAGATTTTTTTAGGTTTTTTGGGGGTTTAGTTTTTAGCATTTTAGCTGGGGGGGGGGGGGGGGGGTTTAGGTTTTTTTTTTTGGGGGGGGGGGGTTAGGTTTTTTGGGGGTTTTAGTTTTTAGCATTTAGCTTGGGGGGGGGGGGGGGTTTAGGTTTTTTTTTTTGGGGGGGGGGGGGTGGGGGTTAGGTTTTTTTTTAGGTTTTTTTAGCTATTTTAGGTTGTGTTCACATTGGTTCTCATGGTTCTCACAATAAATGGAGTTCTCGCATGAGCCCCTCCCTATATATATATATATATAGGGGGAGGTTCATTTGAGAAGAAAATTAAATTGAGAAGAAAAAGAATAAATGGTACAATTGTAAAACATTAAATAGTTTTTCTCTCATCTCATTTATTATTATTTTTGACTAATTAATTAGTCATAAAGAGTATCATCCTACACACTAAAATTTTTGCCTAGACACATCAAAATTTATCCTACACGTTTTTGAAATTTATCCTACACATACTGAAATTTATCCTACACAACTCGTAATTCATCCTACACACCTCATAATTTATCCTACACTTTAAATTAATTTTTTTCTTCTTTGAAAATATATATATTTTTTTAAATAAGTTACAAATTTAATTTAGTGAGCTATTAAAAAGGAAGACTAAGAATTAATAATCTATCTAATTTTACCAATATACCCTTACACCCATATTATATACAAAAATTAAATGAAGTAAAATGAAGCATTATTATTGGTTGAAGTTTGTTCTTTTTTATTCTTACAAAAAAATTCTTCTCATTTGAACCCTCCACTATATATATATCTGTTTAATTCTTTTTCTCTTTTTTATCATTTTACTTCTAGAGACCGGTTAATGTACAATATTCCTTAACGTACGAGCGTACGCTGTGAAATTATGCACATTGTAAAACTCAAAACCCTAATCACGCACGTTGAAAAACCATAATCACGCATGTTGAAAACACATAATCACGCATGTTGCAAAACCATAATCACGCATGTTGAAAACCATAACATGCTTCATCACATAAGTATAATATGCGTGATTATGGTTTTTCAATATGCGTGAGTAGGGTTTTGAATTTTACAACATGCGTAATTTCACAACGTACGCTTGTACGTTAAGCAATATTGTATTTTACACTTTTACTAACTTCTTTTTCTTTATAAGTTTTTATGTTTTTTTTTATTATTTAACATCTATTATTTATAAATTTTTTAATATGTTATCTTATCTCATTTTATCTATGTCATATGTCAATCTACTAATAGTTAGTTAATTTTTTTTCAAATTTGATTATCCAAAAATCTTACATTTACTCTAGAAAAATGTAAAAAAAAAAAAATCAAATTCATGATTTTTCTCTATATATAGTATATGAATCTTGATAACTTTCACATCCAAATTTGATTTTATATATCTCTCTTTTGTCTTTGTTATTTTGTAAAATCATGGATCCATTTTCAAATTTGTGTATGAACCTTGGCAATTCTGAAAATTATCAGAATAATCAATATTATGAAAACTCTTCATGTTTTTCAAATTCAAGTCAACTTCCGTTCACTCAAAATCCTCAAACGTCACAAAGTACTGAAAACAACCACAAACCACTGAATGAGATGTTGTTGAAGACGTTGCTTTAACGTAGTCACGGTGGTGTATGGCTAGTGGATATAGCATTCATGGAAAAAAATCTGAAGAAAATGTCATTGTGGAAAGAAATAGAGAAAATATACTATGTAGCTCAGACATAAAATCTGGAAAAGTTTGGTGAGAAGACTGTTGACCAAATGAAAGGTCGTTATAATCGGCCTAAGGAAAACGCCGAGAAATGGATTGTTGTGTACAGGGAAGCATATCGCTGAGCAAGTAGTGGAAAGTCTCAAAGAGTCATGAGATTTACAAGAAAAGTGGGAAAAAGTTTAACGACTCTAATATGATCTCGGACATTCATATATTAAATCAACGGTATATAGTGAGTTTCTAATTTTTTTTCCACTAGAGTGGGTTTTCGATTTATTCTTACTCTCTCTCTCTATATATATATATATAATCGAACATACATGTGAATTGGTTTTTAGAGAATTCGCAATCTGTCTCCGAATTGGAACGTTTTATATTATGAAAAGTGATTGTAAGTGGTTGGGAGTAGAGGAGAGAGAAAATGTTACTGTTTATCTGTAAATACGATTAAACCTACATCTTACTGCAATTTTGTATTTATTAATGGTAGTTGGATCTCATGGACTATTTCAAATCGGACTTTTTAGCTAATTATAGACTTTTAGTAAATATACACATAACACAAATACTAAACTCATATGACATCATAAAAATTAATTCTATTTATTATTTATTTTAATGTAATTTTAATTATAAAATAAGGATGTTACCTAAAAAAATATAATTAACTAAATAAATATAGAAATCATGAAAATTATAATAATATTAATTTAGATTTTTTATGTAAAATGTGTATTAATTAATGAGATGACATGATTGACATCATATTTCACATGGTTAGATAAAATTATGTTTGTGAGTCACTTACATGTCAATATAATTTTCACTGTAGTTAACAACTTCTTCAATTAATATTAAATTAATTAATCATAAATAAAATTATTTTTTATTTATGGTTTTAACGGTCAAAATGACCATCGTGTAACGTTCACATCACCAAACGGATGCGGCAAAAAGTACCCGATCCACCTAGCCACTGCCTCTACCCGCCCTTCTTGTGGTGGTATCGCTGAACCACCTGCATGATGCCCCTACCACCCTAACTCCCTGAATATATTATATATCTATATGTTTGGTTATGAAAACTTGCCCAAGACTTATGCCTATAGCAAGATGCCTTGATGTCTTCAAGTTGGGCAACTAATATTAGACTGTGGGGTATGGGGCTTGGGGGGGCGTGGGTTGGCCGAAGACGCCCAAACCACCACCCCGGGTGGGCTTGGGTTGGGGCGTGGCCCTTGGGGCTTGAGTTTGAAGCCGGGCGTGTGGCGGGCTAGCGATCCGATGTGGCGGTCTCCTATTCCCTTTGTTGGCCATGTCATAGTGGGGTGTTTGAATTTTAAATTGTAACCGTTTCGAGGCAAGGAGCGAAAGGCGTTCGACAAGCTCGCGCTTTTTGAAATTTACCTAACGCTCTAGGTTTTTTTTATTTTGTAATTTTTAAGAATTTAATAAAATTTTAGGCTTTTTTTTTAAATGTTGTGTGTAATTTTTAAATGGGAAATTGACCTGTAATAATCTCACCTAGACCTTATTGGCCATTAATAATTCTACCTCAGAATATTCCCTCCACGAGTCCCACCTTTCACCTATTTTTCCTACAATGGTCCCCGTTAAAAAAACTTAACGGAGTTAAGTTTTTTTTTTTCCAAATTACAAACATATTTTTTAGGGCTTTTGATTAGAACGACGATACGAGTCCATTGATGTAAAACTTGCCTCGAAACGGTGCTCCAAACGATGAAAACAGCGCTTCAATTCGGGTGTTTAAATTTCCAATTAACCAAAATCAAGTCATTTGGAGCACCATTTCGAAGTAAGTTTTACATCAATGGACTCGTATCATCGTTCTGATCAAAAGCCCTAAAAAATCTGTTTGTAATTTGGAAAAAAGATTAACTCCGTTAAGATTGGGAAATTGACCTGTAATAATCCCACCTAGACCTTATTGGCCAATAATAATCCCACCTCAGAATATTCCCCCCACCAGTCCCACCTTTCACATATTTTTCCTACAATGGTCCCCCGTTAAAAAAACTTAACGGAGTTAAGCTTTTTTCCAAATTACAAACAGAGTTTTTAGGGCTTTTAATCAGAACGATGATACGAGTCCATTGATGTAAAACTTATTTCGAAATGGTGCTCCAAGTGACTTGATTTTGGTTAATTGGAAATTTAAACACCCGAATTGAAGTGTTGTTTTCATCGTTTGGGGCACCGTTTCGAGGTAAGTTTTACATCAATGGACTCGTATCGTCGTTCTAATCAAAAGCCCTAAAAATCTGTTTATAATTTGGAAAAAAAGCTTAACTCCGTTAAGTTTTTTTAACGGGGGACCATTGTAGGAAAAATAGGTGAAAGGTGTGACTGTTGGGGGGAATATTCTGAGGTGAGATTATTAATGGCTAATAAGGTCTAGGTGGGATTATTACAGGCCAATTCTCCGTTAAGTTTTTTTAACGGGGGACCATTGTAGGAAAAATAAGTGAAAGGTGGGACTGGTGGGGGGAATATTCTGAGGTGGGATTATTAATGGCCAATAAGGTCTAGGTGGGATTATTACAGACCAATTCCCCTTTTTAAATTTTTTGTATTTTTTTTAATAATCTGCCAACCCACGCGGTGCACCCACGCCCCGCCATACCACACGGACCTGTCACTCGGCGGTTGTGGGGGGGGGGGGGGCTCGAACTCCACGTGTCAACTCATGCCCAAACCCAAGCCTCACCATACCCCACGGTCTTAGACAATGGGTGTAGAGGGACTTGGGTTGGGGGCGTTGTTTGACATGTGGAAGGTGTGTGCTCCATCAATCCACACCCAAAAAAGTAGGGTGCGAAAAGGGCGTGGCCAGGCCGGCGTTGGAGTGCCATGTGGCATTTTTTTAAAGTTGACAATTTATATAAAAACACAATTTATATTAAAAGCATATTGCATTAATGACAACCCACAATAAAAAAAACCTACTTATTAAATCCTAAAAAAAACTGCTTATTAATTCTTACAAATTAAAAAAAAAAAACTACGGAGTACGATAAATATTAAAGTGGGCAACCCACATAAAATCCGTATTTGCATCGTGCTTGTACTCGATCTTCTCGATTTCGAGTCGATCGTTGTCGGTCAAGTCGCCCACAGGGACACGGTCGAAGCAAATTTTAAAGCGATCCAACTTCGGTTTGAGCTCATGCCATTTGTGTTGACACGTGTTTAAGTTGTGACGCGTGTTGCCGACGTGCTGTTGGTATTGTTGAAACGCTCGACCCCAATGCGCGGTTTGACCGCGTTGTAGAGTACGTTGGGCATCGACAAATCGACAATCGATGTAACAAGTGCGATTTCTTCCTCTTTGGTCTAATGCACCATGTTTACCTTCATTTTTTTTGGTGTGGGTGTGGGTGAAGAAGATTGGGAGAATACGGTTTGGGGTTGGGTATTTATATGTATAAAATGTAATTAAAAAAAAAACTTGGTTTGGCATAGCGGCTACCCCAAACCGTTCAAAAATTAAGAAAAAAATGACCGTTTGGCATGGCCACGCCAACGGTCCAATTTCTTTAACCATCCATAGCCCGCTACGTCATGCAGCCTCCCCGCCAGACAGAATAGCCACACCAAATCCTACGCCGAGTCGAGATGGTGTAGCCGGCGTTAAATCCCTTCCAAGCCCCACCCCACACCCCATACCCATCACTCTTATACAACCCACAATACATTAACACAGCACCGAGACTGTAAAAACAATTCGAAAAGACTATGCATGGTGTTTGTCTTTTTGTGCGTTAGTTGTAGAGTATATTTTATGACAAGTAAATGCAACTAAGGTTACATGCACTAGCTCATTGCTCAAGTGTAGGGGTATGAATTTCTGACACGACCTGAAAAAACGACATGAACCTAACACGAAAATCGTGGGGCTATGTTTAATCTAAACGGGTAGGGTCAGTTTCAGGTTGAACCGCGAATCCGTTTAAGTTAACGGGTCGGGTTGATGGGTTGACCCGTTTAACACATTTATATTATATTATATTTTTTTTACAATATGTTTCATGTAATAAATTAAATGGATATATATTTTATGCCATAATTACAACTTAAAAAGATAAATTAACATAAGATTTTATAATTCAAATATAATTACTTTAGTTTTTTAAGTAAATTTTATTTTTAATATATTAATTTCGAAAAAAAAATAAAAAATAAAAAAATTCGGGTTGAACGGGTCGTGTTCGGGTCAACCCATGAAGTTTTGGGTCGTGTTCGGGTTAATATGTACGATACGATTTTCGGGTTCATGTAGATTTTTCTGGTTCGGGTCAGGTTGAACTCGACAACCTGCAAACACGACCCGTTTAACACCCCTAGTCAAGTGGGATGGGTTGTTGGAAGTTGGTATGTTTTTACTCATAGATGCTCCTAGGATTCAAGTATGTGCGAATTAGCCCCTCATCTTTACATTGGCTCCACAAGTATATTGGTATTTTCAAGAATAACCAATTAGGACAACAAAAGCAACCATATATGATACTCATGTCATCACGGAACTAGCCTAAAATGTTTGGGGCATCTTAATTTTTTTTTTAGGATCAGAGGTATCCTTTATATAACAGAAACGGAGTTGATGTGTATTTTTACACTACGGAAATGAAGTTAAGGGGTATTTTTACACTACGGAGATGGGGTTGAGGGGTAGCCCGTGCTATCTCTATTTACACTCTAAGTCCGCCACTGCATGTCATTCACGTATGACATACAATAAGAGAAGTATTTTGTCCTCTTTAATTAGTAGCATCAAGGTTTATATGTATAATAAAAATACAAATTGAATTTAAATAATCCCAACTTTTTTAATTTGACCGGTAATAATCTCAATTCAGTTATTTGCCGATAATAATCCGAACTGGTCCACTTTTGGCCGATAATAGTCTGCTGTTAAAAATAGCTTAACAGAGTTAAGTTTTTTTTTTCCGAATTACAAATCGATGTTTTAGGTATTTTGATCAGAATGAGAATACAAGTCGATTTATGTAAAACTTATCTCGAAACGGTGCTCTAACGACTTTATTTTTGTTAATTGAAAGTTTAAACACCTGAATTGAAGCACCGTTTGCGTTGTTTGGGGCAATATTTCACTATTTCAAGATAAATTTTACATCAATATACGGGCACGGACCATGTAAAACCCGATCCACAACAAAAAAGTGTGGTCTTGAGAACATTGATTTGGGTGGTGTTTGTTTTTTGGCCAGAAGCACTTCTGGCCACTTATGTCTGCGCCGCGCAGAGGTTTGGAGTCCGCAGCTTGTTTGTTTTCTCGCAGACCTTTCATTAAAAAAGGTCTGCGAGACCTCTTCACCACACAGACATTCACCCATGTCTTCTTGGAACCTCTTCTTGGCACAGACCTCTTCTTCCACACCTCCACCCCCACATCCATGTCACCACCTCCACCACCACATCCCTGCCCGTAAAGAGAGAGGGAAAGACCGTAGAGAGAGAGACCGTAGAAAGAGAGAGAGAAAGAAGAGAGAGAGATCGGTGAGAGAGATACCGTAGAGAGAGAGTGTGAGAGAGATACCGTAGAGAGAGAGAGAGAGATCGGTGGTGGTGGTTGAACGAAACCCCCAAATCGAATCCAGATAGGAGATCGGTGGTGGTGGTTGAACGACGAAGGCGGTGGTGGTGGTTGAATGACGAAGATGATGGCGGTGGTGAGATGGCGGAGGTGGTGCGGTGGTGGTGGTTGAAAGATGAAGGCGGTGGTGGTGGTTGAACGACGAAGATGATGGCGGTGGTGTGATGGCGGAGGTGGTGCGGTGGTGGTGGTGCTATGGGCGGTGGTGGTCTGCAGATTGTAGAGAGAGAGAGTTGAGGCAGAGAGATACCGAAGAGTGGTGGTCTGCAGATTGGAATAGTGGCATAGTGTGTGAAAAGTGGTTTTGTAGAAGGAAAAAAAAAAACAAACCCTCTTCTCCTTGCAGACTGCAGACATTTGGTCCACCTCTTCTCCTGCAAATGCCTGCAGTATGGTCCGCAGACTGCAGACCTTTTCCCGCAGAAAAAACAAACAGCACATTGGTTTCTATTAGGGCTGGCAATTGGGTACCTGTTAAGACACGATTAGACCTGTTTGACTGAAAAATACACCCTTTGACTTTTTTAATTTTTAAAATAATTAAAATTACAATGTTAGGATCTATCATTTATTCATCTTTATACATAAAACATAAAACTGTTTTATAAACATGAGGTATAAAGTAGTTAAACGAGTCGTAATCATGTTTGAAACTTATGTTGTGCGCGCCGTCAGAAACCTGTTAAACCTGTTAAGACACGATTTGCCAGCCTTAGTTTCTATAGTATTCTCTATACAACATATACGGGCCTGGGCCATACAAAACCCGACCCGCAACCCACAACCCACAACAAAAAGGAACATTTTTAAACGCAACAGCACAGGAGGGAAACACTCTAAACCTCCATTTACGCCCTTTAACTACCCATCAATTCCCCCTAGGGTTTGATGATTCCATCCATATTTTCGATCAATCTTCCTCTAATCACTACATAAATTCACCCACACTTTGCTCCAATCGGTACTCTCAACACAATGAACCACGAAAACGCCGTCGTACAACTCTCAGATGAACAACGCGCTCGAATTTCCAGAAATTTCAGAGCTGCGAAAGCTTTACGTGATCGAAAGCGCCACCGAAACACCTTCACCGCCTCCGGTTCCGTTCCTCACAGGTATAACATTCTTATTCACAATCCTTAGGTTTTAATGTAACACTGAAATGAAATTGATGCCCTATTTGGTGAATTGTTATGTAAATTGTTTTGTTATATTTGAAATTCGTTTATAGTTTTTGTTTTAATTTGTGTTTCGGTCTGTTTTACGTAGAGTTGGGGGTGAAGTTTTATCGGTTGTTAATAGAGTGCCTCTTTCAGACATTTCGGTGAACACTCCCAATGCGGTTAAGTACTTTAAGTTAAACGATAGTGAGTCTGTCGAAAAGTCGCTTTTTAAGTTACCGTCCGTAGGAAATGGTGACGGTGGTTTGTTTGGAAACACACGCTTGTTGCAAGATGAGAATGGAAAAGGTCATAGCTCGTTTCAAACGCCCGTGAGACGAGTGAGTTATAGCGGAAGTTCTTGTACGAATGGAGTTTCCGTAAGTAGATTTGACTTGAGTGATGATTCCTGTATCCTGAACGAGGATAAACTAAGTTTGGATTCGTTTAAAACTCCTACCAAGCCTTTTGGTTGTGACGTAAGTTCTGACGACAGCATGGCGGCTGAAAAGCAGGAATCTAAAGATATCGAGTTAATGGAAGACGATATTGGGTTAACCTCGTTTACGACTCCATCGAAACCAGAGTTGTGTTCTAGTGTAAGCGAGCCCTCTACAATATTTCCCACCATTTTTTATGAAGACTTTGATGATGCCATTTTAGCCGAAATTGACGCAATATGCGAGTCTGGGGTAAAGCCCAAGGTAGTGGCTGAGGAGTCTAGCGGTGACGTTCAGTTGAAGAGCGTGCAGGCTAATACGGACAGCTGTGAAGTTAGAACCGATGTGGGCCCTGTTGTTTTAGAGAACGTAGAAAGTGATACGGTTTTGGATGGAAGTAGTTGCAGTAGAGTAACTGAAGGCATGCCTGACGAGTATGCGAAATATATGCAGTCATTAAATGATAGACAACGTGAAGCAGCATGCAGTGATATTTCGGTTCCTTTGATGATTGTTGCTGGACCCGGAAGTGGCAAGGTTGTGATTCTGTTCTTTGATTGTTGATACATTTCTTCGTCTGTCTTAAACCTTGTGTAATTAAATATTTCCTAATTTTATTTTTTTGTTACAGACATCCACCATGGTTGGGCGTGTTTTAATGCTTCTTCACAAGGTATTACTTTATAGTTACTATTACACTGTGGCTTATATGTAGTAATTTCGACCCATTTGCTTATAAATTTAGGGCATTGAAGCATCCAACATATTGGCTATGACATTCACCACAGCCGCTGCTTCAGAAATGCGGGACCGGATCGGATCAGTTGCCGGGAAGACAGCAGCAAAGGAACTCATGATCAGCACCTTTCACTCATTCTCATTACAACTATGTCGTTTACATGCTGAAAAGTATGTCAACTGTTAATTTATTGTGTGTGTATATATATATGGAAGGGTTAAAATGAGAACTAGTTTGTGTTGTACGAACTTGAGAACTTTTTGATCCAAAGGTCTTTTGAATTGTTTTTCATTAAACATATCCAAAATAAAAGAAATCATATGCGACTTCTTACGTCGGTGTAAAATTTTTTACAGCACCGTAACGTGTTCTCGGGCTGATGACATCAGCAGCCATTTACACCGGTGCAAATCAAACTTGCATGTTGAATAAATGTTGGCTAGACAATTTTTTCCCACTTTTTTTTCACATATGTCTTAGTTAGGTGTTAATCTAACGTGTGTGCAAAATTTGTTTGAAAAACTCACACGGGAAGTAGGAGTTCTCGCGGTTCTCACAACTCGGATGAGTTCTCATAGGAGATGATTCCTGTATATGTATTCATTTGAAAACATATACTGTGTTTTGAATGGCTTTTGCTGTTAAGCCTCATGCCAGTTCTTAATAATATAATTGTCATATATATCTATATGTTTACTTTATCTCACTAGTTTTTAGTACTATAACATGTTTTTCTCATTGTAGGCTCGGTCGTACCCCAGAGTTTTTGCTATACGGTCAGGGACAACAAAGAAAGGCTGTTATCGAAGCTGTGCGTCTCACAGAGGGTGACAAACTTTGTAACGAGTCTAATGTCACTAAGAACTGCGTCGAAGACTTTAGAGAGAAGTCAAAGAAGTGGTTGAAATTTGTGTCACAAGTAATTTATCATCTAACCTTTAATTATGTTCATTCTAACGCGCTATTCATCTATTAGCTTTACATCCCTTTCCACTGTATATTCAGGCTAAAGCTTCCGGGAAAACTTCTGAGGATTGCCAGAGGCAGGGAAATGCTACAGGAGTAAGATTTCTTTAGATAATATTAGGCCTGTAAATGAACCGAACGAACACAAACAGAGGCATGTTCGTGTTCGTTCATTTAACTTAAATCGAACACGAACATATAATCGAACGCAATTTTTTGTTCATGTTCATTATTAAGAAAATGGTCATGTTCGTGTTCGTTTATGTTCGTTCGTTTAAAACCTAAACGAATAGCTCACGAAGGTAAACGAACATAAACAAACAAACTTAAACAGACATAATTTAACAAACAATAAACTTTAAACAACACAAATGAACATAATGTGGAACAAACGTAGATGAGCACAAATGAACATAATTTTTAAACATAAAGTAATTTTTTATATAAGTTAGTGATTAGTTATGATAAATTCCATTACAAAACCCATTTTTATTACTATAAAGTCCAATTACCAATTAGTTATATGTATATAAGTAGGTTAGAATGTTCTTTTATGTTTAATATTCATATGAATATAATAGTTATGTATTCAAATTGAAACGAGCATAAACGAACACACATAAACGAATGGACATAAACAAATGTAAATAAATGAACATAAACGGACGTTCATGAACATAGACGAACGAACAAAACGTGTGTTCGTGTTCGTTCGTTTATTAAATAAAAGAACATAAACGAACTTCCTGCCGAACAAGTTCACTAACAGTTCATGAACATTCGGTTCGTTTACAGGCCTAATTTCTTTAGATAACATATGATATATTATGTAGATTCTGAATTACAAGTCTGGTTTTATATCTGGAATCAGGCTGCAATTCTTAGGAAATATGAGGACATATTAAACTCATGTAATGCTCTCGATTATCATGACTTAATTAGCTGCTCTGTCAAGCTGCTTACCGGTTTTCCCGAAGGTTAGGCATCTGTGCATTTTATTCATTTATTTCTTCTGATTTTGACGTCTTTTAGTTGTATCATGTATGTCAATTGAAGTTTTCAAGGAGTGTCAGGAGTCATGGCAAGCAATTGTAATAGACGAGTTTCAGGACACAAGTACTATGCAATATGATTTATTACGAGTTCTTGCATCACATAAACGCATAACAATCGTTGGAGACGAGGATCAGGTATATATTTGGAATTTCCACCTTTTATTTATTTACTTATATGAATTTGATCTTTTATTTTACAAATCATAATGCAGTCGATCTTCAGTTTCAATGGTGCTGATGTAAGTGGATTCAAGTCATTCCGCAGAGATTTTCAACCTCATAAGGAGGTCTGACTTAACACTCACATAATCCTCAATACATTTTGTGTAACTGTAACTGTATGATGTTATATAGTTAATATCGGTGATACATCGGTTATCGGTCCCCATGTAAAATATTGGTGTCAAATATCGGTACCGATATTATCGGCAATATTGACCAATATATCACCGATTTTCCCGATATCAATATCATTCTTCTTAGTTCTACCATTCGTCTTTCTTCTTATTGCTGCTATTAATGTTTTAAGTCTTAATTGTTAGTGTTAAATGTTGGTGTTTTAAGTCTTAATCAGTTCCTACTTGCTACAATTGTTAGTGTATTGCATGTTACGAAAGGTTAACTTGTTAATGATAGGAGAGTATACTGAATTGTTAGTGACTTAGTGTTAAATTGCTATATATTTAAATTCAGCATGATATTAATATTACCGATATCCCACCGCGATAACCGATATCTCAAATATCGGTCCTTGACCGATATCCGATTTTTTACCGCTTTAACTGCATAGATATGATGTCACAAGATTGAATATTATAATAAGCAAAACCTCTTATTCTTTACATGATTTTGTTTCAGGTCAGACTAAATAAGAATTATCGTTCAACCCGCTGTATTGTTGATGCTGCTTCATTTCTTATACAAAATAATTCGAAACGAAGTCAGTTAAACAAGGTTGTTACTGATAATTCTTCTGGTTCTAAGGTAACTTCCTTTTTTTCTTAAATATTTTTTATTTATAGAATATGTGATTTTCATATGTTTGATTTTCATGATTTGAATTATCTACTCAGATTATTGTTAAAGAATGTTGTAATGAGGATGCGCAATGTTCGTTTGTTGTTGACAAGATATTAGAACTCACTTCGTCGGGTTCATCTGTTAAAGGCACTTTCGGAGAGATTGCTGTTCTTTACCGACGACAGGTGAAAGTGAAACCATCTGATATTTTCTCGCTATTATTAATGAAAATTTGTCAAGCAGTTCTTCGCTTTGCATTATACTTAATAGGTGTCAGGGAAAATGTTCCAAACAGCTTTCCGTGAAAGAAAAATCCCGTTTAACGTTCACGGGGTCGCGTTTTACAGAAAAAAGGTGGTAAGGGCTATTATATCTATGCTTAAAACAACATTGGTGGTGTGTGATGATGGGTCATTTAGGCGAGTATTCAAGGCCCTGCTAAATCTAGAGAAAGACGAAAAGAAAAGGGTATAAGTTTTATAGCGATTTGTATTTAGCGTTTTTTAATTTTCATAATTCATTACTTGCAAATCTGCTATGAGTTTAACACGAAATGCATGTCTTACTTTTCCTCTTTGCAGATAATTGACCATATTAATAAAGTTTCAAGTGTAAGAAAATGCAGCTTCATATTTGCTGCTTCTGATATCTTCAGTGCAAAGATCTCTGGTACCTTAAAAAGGTTTGATGCATTACAAATATATACTTGTAGAATTAATTTTTTTAGGATCTTTCAAGTTATTTTAATATCATCTATGGTTTACATAGAAAAAATTACGTGTCTTGAAGTTTTATTACCTTGAGTGCCACTGCAATGTCACATACTTTTTATGTGATTTTTAGCAGCAAAGCTACAATGAATTAATAATCCCTTTATTCAGTGAACTTATTTTGACATTGTAATTATTATATTCCATCTTTCATTGTAGGAGTCAACTCACCCAAGGCCGTAAGGTGTTGAATACTTTGGAAATGATTTCAAAACTTGTCCACAGGGTAAGTACAACTATATACTTTGTATAACTGTATGCACTCTGTTCCAAAATGACAGTTATAATTCAGTTTGTTATTAATGATCATGATTGTAATTTGCGAAACCTCTCTCATATATAGAGAATTCAGGTTTATGAGCTAAGTAGTTAATGCGGTAAAATATCAGATATAGGTTATCGCGGTGGGATATCGGTAATTTTAATATCATGCAGAATTTATATCATAGTTGTCAATAGCGGCAATAGCGACCGCTATAGCGCGCTATGTAGCGAAGCGACCAAGTGTAGCTATTTGGGTCATAGCGACCAATAGCGTGAATAGCGACAGTTAGTTTTTTTCTTCTTTTGATGTAAATAGCATTTAGATATAGCTATAAAATAGCTGGATTTATAGGTTTTTGTTAAATATACATGTAAAATAGCATATATACCAAGGTATTTTGATATGATATACATATAAAAGTTTTTAAAATTCTTTTTCTAGTGTATCGCTATATATAAAATAGCGGTTGCTGTTTGTCGCTATTCGCTATGTAGCATATAGGTCCCTTGTCGCTATTCGTCGCTATTTGCTATTAACAACTATGATTTATATATATAGAGAGAAAGTGTAAAATACAATAGAGCTTATTGTGCGATGCGTATGTGAACAGGAGATTGCGCCGCGTGTCACTCTCATAATGTGTGTGATTATGTATATAACGTGCGTAAATCCGAAACACTTGAATACTCCGGAACTTGGGTAAGTCGGAACTCAAGTAAATCGGAACTTATGTGAAATTATGCAATAACGTGCGTGATTATGTATTGTAACGTGCCTAATTATGCAAATAACGTGCGTGATTATGTATATAGCGTGCGGATTTCGGAATTATATGGCGAAATCCAGAATGCTTGAATACTCCAGAACTTGGGTATTTCGGAACTCAAGTAATTCGGAACTTATGTGAAATTATGCAATAACATGCCTGATTATGTATATAACGTGCGGAATTCGGAACTATATGGTGAAATCCGGAATACTTAATACTCTGGGACTTTGGGTAATTTGGAACTCAAGTAATTCGGAACTTATGTGCGGTTGTCATAGTCGCGTACGCACCGCACGATAAGAAACATTGTACGTTAACCAGCCTCTCTCTCTCTCTATATATATAGCAATTTAACACTAACAATTCAGTATACTCTCCTACCATTAACAAATTAACCTTTTGCAACTTGCAAAACACTAACAATTGTAGCAAGTAGGAGCTAATTAAGACTTAAAACGCTAACAATCAATAATTAAGACTTAAAACGCTAATATCGGTCAACTGTCGGAAATATCGGTCAATATCGCCGATAATATCGGTACCAATATTTGACACCGATATTTTACATGGGGACCGATAACGATATTAACAGCATAGTTTACGAGTGTTTCAGGATTAGCATTATTTGATGATTGTTTTCTGGTAAGCAAATAAATGTCATGAAAATCTAAAAAAATCAAGGGGTAATCAACGTATTAACGGAATAAGCATTATGATGACAGGAACAATCTATTTCAGCTGTCATCAAATCAGTGGCAAACATGATACCTCAGGTATGTCAGGCTTTCCGTTTAAACTAGCTGTGCAAGAAGATGAATGTTTATGGGTTATATATATATAGGATTCATTTCATATGAGAACTCCTCCGAGTTGTGAGAACTGCCAGATTTTCTACAACCCATGTGAGTTTTTCAACCAAATTTTGCACAAATGTAGATTAACATCTAAGACATTTGTGAAAAAAAATCGAAAAAATTGACGAGCCGACGTTTATTCGACATGTAAGTTTGATTTACACTTGTGTAAATGGCTGCTGACGTCATCAGCTTCAGAACGTTACGGCGGTGTAAATTTCTTTTACACGGCGTAAGAAGTCGTATAGGATATATATATTTTAATTTGGAAAAGTTACATAAAAAACATTTTCGTCAATTTTTTTTTTTCCAAAAACCATAGGATCAAAAAGTTGTCAAGTTCTCACAACTCAAGCTAGTTCTCATTTTAACCCTTCCCTGTATCTATATATAGTACATTTCAATTTTTTTTATCTCTTTGTTACAGAAGTACCTCCTTGAGCAACGAGCTGTCCTTGATGTTGACGGAGGGAAGTTGCTAAACGAAGAGCATGATCTTAGATCGGTAAGTTATTTTAAGGATTATGATAAAAGTTAGCTAGATAAATAATTTTTTATTGCTTGTGCAGGTTCTTCAATATTTGTTGGATGATGTGTCTGAGTTCCTAAAATCTTACAACTTTGATATTGATGTGAATGATAATGCTACAAAAGAAAAAGGTTGTGTAAATGTACTTAAAGAATTCATAGATTTTATATCTGAAAGGGAAACAGAGAACTTTCGTGCGAGGCGAAACGATAATAATCATGCTGTTACTCTTACTACAATTCATCAGGTACACTTTCTTCCCCTTCAATGATCTAATTATTTATTGTCTAAACTAATCATGGATCATAGTTTCATGATCCTGATTTGCTGTACATTCTTGAATTTATAATTAACGAAATTCATTTAATTTAATATCTTGCTTTATCATTCCCATAGTCAAAGGGACTGGAGTGGGACACTGTCTTCATAGTTAAGGTATTTGATATAATATCTTACTTTTGACGTTTTTTTACCCATTAGAGATAATAATAACCCTATGCAGTTAATAAATCGGATATCGGTTAAGGACCGATATTTGAAATATAGGTTATCATGGTGGGATATCGGTAATTTTAATATCATGCAGAATTTATATATATAGCAATTTAACACTGACAATTCAGTATACTCTCCTACCATTACCAAATTAACCTTTTGCAACTTGCAAAACACAAACAATTGTAGCGAGTAGGAACTAATTAAGACTTAAAACACTAACGATTAATACTTAAGACTTAAAACGCTAATAGCAGCAATAAGAAGAAAGACGAATGGTAGAACTAAGAAAAAAGGTACTGATATCGGGAAAATCTGTGATAAATCGGTCAAATATTGGTCAATATTGCCGATAATATCGGTACCAATACTTGATACCGATATTTTACATGGGGACCGATAACATATCGGTGATATATCACCAATATTAACTGCATAGTGATAACCCGAATCGACCCATTCATAAGCACATGGGTCGAAAACCTCTACTAATATTTGTTTACTTAAGAAAACTACTTATGGTCAATCTTTCAGGCAAATGAATCTGAAATTCCCCTTTTGCATGAATATAACGGCATTGCCAAAGAAACCTGTGCCTCCCTTGAGGTAAGCATGCTCTTGAATTTGAATTGATGTAAACTTTGCATATCACGTGAAAGATTTATAATTGAAAAATCGATGATGCTTCTTTTCGTTGAACAATGATAGGAGGAACGTCGGTTACTCTATGTGGCAATAACTCGTGCGAGAAAGAAACTTTTTGTTCTATATGTCACCATGGATTCAAATTGGCAGGTGAAGCATTATTTTCTCTTGTCAACATTTTTAAGTTTTTCGTAAATAAAAAATTGTCAAAATATGATTAAAATGTTGTATCATTCAATCAGTTGTTTTGAATAAGATGAATTAGGGCGCTTTATGCAGGTTGCAAATGAGCCGAGCCCGAGCTCAACCAAACTCGAGCTCGATTAACTTATGACTATGAGAGCTCGAGCTCAAGCTCGGCTCGGTTCGAGGTTTGTTTTCAAAGCTCGAGCTCAACTCGTTTATTATCTATTAACTTATATATTAAAAAAATAATATTAATAATAGACTCGTTTAGGCTCACGAGCTCAATAAGTGAAGCTCGAACTCGGGCTCGTTTACTAAACAAGGTTATTTTTAGATTCGGGCTCGGCTCGTACACATGTTTAAATAAGCTCGGCTCGGCTCGTTTACAAGACACCTTTAAAGAAGGGGTAAAAGTTATTAATATTAATAAAAACTAATATTACACTAAGGCTCGATAAGGCTCGACGAGCCTGACGAGCTTCACATGTTAGGCTCGAGCTCGGGCTTGATAAATAAACGAGCTTTATTTTAGGCTCAAGCTCTGCTCGGGCTCTATAAGGCTTGGCTCGTTTCTAGCTTTTTCTCGAGCCAATCTTGAGCTGCTCGGCTTGTTTGCACCCCTACCTACTCAAAACAAGTGACTGTAGACACTTTTATTTCAATAATTTGAAGTTTTCGTAAATAAAAACCGTCGAAATATGATAAAAATGTTGTATCATCAAATCCACTGTTTCGAATAAGATGAATTAGGGCGCTTCATGCATTAAAAATATGCTTTAATGACTTTCAACCCATTTGGCCCGTTTATTTTCAAGCTGACTTTTTTATTCATACTTTTGACTGGTTATAGATGAAAATGGCCTCTTCGTTTGTTAGTAAGCTACCCTATTTATCTACCCATTTGACGTGTTAGATATCTACATGACCCGAGTTGACATGTTCGTTAGTAAACGGGTCAGAATTGTTCTCTAATTAAATACAATTTCTCTCTTTCTCAGGTACTTCAACCTTCACGTTTCTTAAAAGAAATTCCAAAGCATCTTCTTGATATTCAGGTGCGTGTCTTTTAAGTTCAAAAACTGTTATCAAGTACCGTCTTTAAGAACATCATATTTTACAGTTTTACATCATAGCGAATGTCAGTTTCAATTTCTACATTATTGAGCTTTGTTTTTAGGACGTGACAAGTTCAGTATATATGCAAGCAGAGCATCAGAAACTTCCAAATAAACAATCTTGTCTTAGTAATGATCCGCAAGACACAGAACACGCGACAGTAAAAATGGGTAGCAGTGAGACCGAAACCGTCAATAATTTGTTTGATGAAGATCCTAAAGAATCAAATGAAACAATCTTGCCATGCAATGGCAATGATTTCTTGAAAAGGTTTGTCATAGAATTTGAATATGTTCTTTAACTGCAAATATCGTTATTCTATTGTTGAAGTTGAACTAATTACTAACCGAGATGGCTTGTATCTATATATGATTAAACAGATTCAGCAGCGAAGAACGAGCAACCGTTTCCCATTTATTTCATCAATGGGCCAAGAAGGCAGCATTCAAGGAACCAAAGCGGTTGCTTGACAAGGTAACGGATTAAAAGGGGTTCGGGTCAAAACAAGTAATTTTTTTGTTTTGGTGTGAAAATGTGATTATAAAAGTTAAATGATTTTAATGATGAACTTATTTCCAAATATAATGATTTAGTAGGGTTTATGAATAAAAAGTACACCTTTTTAAAAAACTAGTGGGGGTTACCACCCACGCTCCGCAGCGGGTGGGGTTCGAAACGTAGATAAAAATAAGAAATTCGCGAGTGCTAAAGTTGTTTGATATTTTAGTTAAGGGGCTAAACATGTCATTATTAAAGTTGTGGGGCTAAAGTGTATTATTAAAGTTGAAGGGCTAAAGTTGTTTTAGTTAAGGGGCTAAACATGTCAGTATTAAAGTTTAGGGGCTAAAGTTTTTTCTTATTAAGGTTGAGGGGCTAAAGTTGTTTTAGTTAAGGGGCTAAACATGTCATTACCAAAGTTGAGGGGCTAAACATGTCATTATTAAAGTTGAGGGGCTAAAGTTGGTTAATTGCAAAGTTGAGGGGACAAAGTTAGTTGATGTGACAAAATAGCATATTTATAGTGTATATAATTACTTTACCTCTTTAAAGATAAACCACAATCCGAATTGATCCATTCGTAAGTATAGGGGTCAAAATTGCCACTTCTACCACTTAAACATAAGAATAATCAGGTAACTTCATGCTTATATTTTCTTGTGTCACGGCTTGAGTTTGATTCTTGGTGGTTCATAGGTTTCCTTTGTAATTGATGAAAGGCTTAGAGTGAAGAAAACTGCACAAAAGGTGACACATCTCTTGAATCTTAGTGGAGCAAAAATTACTAGAAACATAACCAAGAATTGTTTAAAGAGTAAAATGCCATTTTCGTCCCTGAAGTTTGGGTAGTTTTGCGACTTTCGTCTGAAGGTTTGTTTTTCCGCATCTAGATCCAAAAGGTTTGAAATCTTGCCATTTTCATTCGGCTCGCTAACTCCATTCATTTTTCTCCGTTAAGTCAGGGGTATTTCAGTTTTTTTTGTTAACTTAAAGGGCCATTCGGTCTTTTTCAGGGGTATTCGGTCTTTTTACATAAATTGAAAAAGACCGAACTGCCTTTAAGTTAACAAAGAAGACTAAAATTCCCCTGACTTAATAGAGAAAAAATGGACGAAAGTCGCAAAACTGGCCACAAACCTCTGAGACGAAAATGGCATTTTACTCTTGTTTAAAACACGTGAACTTGACGTGGGATTTTTTTTCAAATGTTTGGAACCAAATGTTAATAGAAAAACATGTCTATTGCATCCAAATGATTCTGTATTATTTTTAGCTAACCTTGCATCACAACTATCATGTGAACTTATACACCAGGACGTTCTTCGGTCCTTGAAGTCGTGCTTAAAGACCAATGAAGCATTTCAGTATGCTGAAAATGTAGGTTCAACAATCAGTGTTTGATCAAATTCAGTTACTATATTTTTTATTGAACTTATAATTAAAATGATTTTTTATTTCTCAACCATCAGGTTCTACAATGGCTACAAATTCCTGCAGAAAAGCGTGCGTATATTACAAGGGAAAAACAGGTTTATTTCATGCCTACTAACCGACAATCCTACATACTATAATATAGTCAATCTTAGGATTAGAAGGGACCATTTTGACCCATTTACTCACAAATGAGTATTTGGGTAGGTTCGGGTCAAATGGGAAAATATATCGGGTTGGCTTTTCGGTCTTATCCATTTAGGATCGACAATCACAATCGTAAGTTCTTTTTCTTACAGGAACATTTCCAAAAGTTAAGGATCGAGACTGCAATGGGTTCATCTGAAGCTACGTCTAAGCAGGCGAGTTTGCAGTTTCTTGCTAAATACATTGTTTTTATTTTTTTTCTTATTTATATTTTTGCAACTAAGATAGTTTAGAATACATCATTGCTAATGATACTTATCTTTTTGAACTATCTCTTGACAGATTGCTTATCTACAAAGTCTAGGATGTACGACTACCCCAACTTCACGTCTCCATGCATCTCGTTTAATCGAACAATACAAGTCACTATAACTTTATTTGATCTTTGATGCAAGAAGCATGTTTGGTATATCAATTTTGGGTAAAAGAACCACATCTTAAACTTAAGGCTCTTAAGTATGTATTGTTGACGACATGAGCCATTCAGAACGAAAAAAAATGTTTATTTTGTTTGATGGTTTGGTCCGTTCATGAAGAAACGTGTCCTTCCAAAGACACGCGTGTTCATAGTTCGGTTTGGGTGGTTAGTATACGGTTAGTATACGGTTAGGATGTTGTCTATATAAACCACACCTATAGTAACCATAAACATACAATCAAATACAAACACATTCACTAAGTATAAGTAAATGGATGCCATTCGGTAACTAAAATAAGAAATAGTAATATAAGAAGTAATTGTCAAAATGTTGATCAACTAGTTGATGCCCCGCCCGCGTTGCGGGGCGATGGCCGAATAGTTCTCAATCAATTAAAAAAACACTGCTATAATTTTGCTAGGAAAAAACAAAAACGATAATAAGACTGTAATTTTGGGCTCAGGGCAAAACTATAATTTTTCAGAACTAATGAGCGCGTGTTAGGCAGCTCCTTTAGACGAAAAAAAATTAAATCGAGTCAAGTCGTCAACCAATTAAAACAAAAAACTTTTATAGTTTTGCTAGAAAAATTAAAACGATGGGGAAAACGTAACTTTGAACTGAGGGGGAAATCATAATTTTGTTTCAGGGATAAAATCGTAAATTAAATGGACCAATGGGGTTGAGGGCAAAATTGTAACTTGGCTGTGTGAGAAAAAAAACTAATGGCAAAACTGTAAATTTAAACGGGGCAAAATCGTAATTTTGAATTGAGGGCAAAACTGAAATTTTTAGATGGGAACAAAAGCGTAAATTTATTAATGGGGGTAAAAACATAATTTTAACAGATGACAAAATCGTTATTATAAAGAAAAAAACCTAATGGCAAAACTGTAAATTTAAACGGGGCAAAATCATAATGTTGAACCGAGGGAAAAATTGAAAATTTTTACCTAGGAGCAAAAGAGTAAATTTATTTTTAAATGAGGGTAAAAGCATAATTTTGAACTAATGGTAAAATCGTAATTTTAAAACGGGATAAAATCGTAAATTTGTTGGGCCAATAGAGGAGTGTCATGCATGAGTATAAATATAAACGGGAAAAAAAATCGTAATTTAGCAAAAAAAAAAAATAAAAAATAAAAAAATTGGGTGGCAGGTGGCCGCCCAACTCAACCACTTTAAATGATAGCACTATTGTCGGCGTTGGTTTTTGTAAAAGCATAATTTTGAACTAATGGTAAAATCGTAATTTTAAAACGGGATAAAATCGTAAATTTGTTGGGCCAATAGAGGAGTGTCATGCATGAGTATAAATATAAACGGGAAAAAAACGTAATTTAGCAAAAAAAAAAAAAAAAATTGGGTGGCAGGTGGCCGCCCAACTCAACCACTCAAATGATAGCACTATTGCCGGCGTTGGTTTTTGTTATAGTAGATAATTTTTGTTTAACAAGAAAATTTAAGAAGCTGCAAACTTGGTGTAGTTTGATTTTCATACAAGTGTTTTTTAGTTTTGCCATACAAACTAATAAAAGAGGGGGACGGTTAATCATGCATCATGTGGTGGCGTTGATAACCAAAAGACAAGGGGGTGCATGCACTAATCGGCGTTTGTCTCAATTGCTGAGTGTTATGTGCCTTATGTCCAAGGCTTGATGCAAAACCACAATTGAGCCGGGGGTCTCATTGGAAGCAGCCTCTCTATTCCTACAAGGTAGAGGTAAGGCTGTCTACATCTCACCCTCCTCAGACCCTACCTTAGCTTTGCTATTGGTGGGATATACTGAGTATGATGATGATGATGATGATACAAACTAATAAAAAATATCGTAATTCTATATAGTAAGAAATAAAGTTAGCTTTTAGCAAAATCATTACATACATGAAGAGACGATTGATATGTATGTCATGTAGATTCTTTTTCAGACATGGAAGCGTCCCTTCTTTTAAAGAAAAGATGACGGATTTACCTCATTTGATTTTGACCGTTTTAAATACAAATTCATACCGTCTTATAAGTAATTAAAGAGTATATAGATATATTCAAATCATTATTTTTACACATTTTGAACGATATATTATCAAATTTTGACTAGTTAAAGGGTATGTGTATTTAAAGTTAGTTCGGTGAAGTTAATATAAATGATTAAGTTGACAGTTTTTTTTTTTACAAAATAACATATTTTTTTCCGTGACCTATTCTATTTTGTGCATTAAATCTGAGCGTGATCAATAGAATAGTATTAAACTTATAATGCTTTTCACATAAAATGGTTACCATTTTAACAATAATACCATCTGTAGTGGGAGGGTGAAGTGGGTGTGAAGTTGCCCCATAGCGCCCCATAATGCCTCGTACACCGCCCCCGGGGCGTCATCTGATCAAGAAAAGCTCAGGCGTGTTTATGAAAACGCCTCCTCCACTTTGAAATGACCAATAAGAAAGTTCCAACTCATTCATCATAATATTATTTGTTTTATTTTTCTAAAAAAATAATATTTGGGTAATCATTGTTGGGGTATTACGAGGCATTATACCACTACATCACTTTTGAATTTCACCTCTCATAATGCTTCATACGCCACATATCGCTTCATGCCTAAAAGAGGGGCATCATGCCCCACTACACATGTTCTAAGAAGAATAGTATCAAATTTTTCACATAAAATGGTTACCATTTCAACCATAAGATAGAAGCATGTGCATGACATATTGACATCCATTGAGATAATTTCCATAGGTGCTGTGGACACATGGGTGGGCCAAAAGTTGTACTACTAGACCCAAGAAATAGTTACCTACTTACATCCACTTGGTTTTGGAATTTGAGCGGCCCTTGATGCTTGTTGAAATAGAAAGGAAAAAAAATATCTAAATAGAATCTATGTAAACTAGTCTAGTAACTTGTGAGTCATTTGAGATTGGTTTATTTGTTTGTTATACGAGATCGATTTACTAAAAGTTCGAATCAAGTAAAGTTTATACAAGTATGAGTTTAAAAGAATAAATTCGTCTAATGAACGAGCCCATGTTTCATTGACCAAGCTCGGCTAAGTCCATAGGCCTAAATGAGCCTATTGCTTATATAGAGAATAACTTTTATTCAATACAAAAATAAATTTTACATAATAACACTATTTTAATATAACTATGATGAAAACAACTAAATAATATATATTATACACAATATTTATAACAATAAAAACATAAATAAAACAATTAATGAATAACACACGATCCAAGCTCGAGTTTGAACACCTTTTCACAAATCAGACTCGAGCTCGAGCATTGTTAAGCTAAACGAGCCAAAATCAACCTCAAGCTCTGTTAAGCTAAACTAGTTCGCCTCTGCTCGTTTACACCCCTAAACTTTAGATATCCAACCAAACTTAAAAATACAGTTGTGTAACTAAAACTTTTCAACCAATTATATTAGAATTTTTAATACATTCACTTCAACTTCACCACCGTTTGCAACTTGAGGGTTCAAATAAAAAGTTAGATATTGACATCGATACACCATGTTAACAACAGAAAACGGGCCAACTGAATATTAACGGACCCCAAACCCCCTTTAGTTCCATCCATCCAAAGTGAACAATCCATATATAATTTTTGAATCAGTCAATCACACTACCTATCATTTTGCACAAAAGAATGTTGGGAAAACTCCATTAAGCTTGCTTTAGATTCATGACACTAGCATATGGTGTGCAAGAGCTTGCTAACCCAATGGGGGTGACTATTGGTGGACACATTACCTTTCTCCCATATTTCAGACACCTTGCATAGTGTAGTAGGCCATTCCAATTTCCAAGCAACTTTCCAACGTCCATGAAGCTTGCTTGCTAGCACACTAACCCTAGTAAAAGATTCTTCAATGGGACCCATATTATCCATAAGGTCAATCATGATACATGATTGACGGAATTAAGAATAAAATATAACCTTTTTTGGACATAAGGACACAAGATATCATGGCATTATGGCAATGTTGCCCATAACATGCTTCGTAATTAAAATCAAAAGTTAGCCATGATGGAGTTAAACACGAGGGATGACTATCTGTTCTTACGGTTTGTAGGATAAATATGGTTTGTACCGGAACCAACCCCATGAGGATATTATATGACTAGCTCAATATTGAAAATGACAACAAAATTGAAACCACAAGGACCCAGATTCAAAAGGTTTGAGTTTTGGACTAAAGTGGCAAAAATGACCAAACCTCAGGGACCATCTTGGCAGTTTACTCTAATAATAATGATTTAACAACATAACCTACGTTGGAAATGTTAACGAAAACATTGGCAGCCAATTCTCCCCGTTAACTAGTTGATGAAAGACTGTGGTTCTGAAAAAGTTCCCGCTTTCAAATGGTTTTCCGCTAGGTTTATGTCGGTAATGACTACTGGACGGTTTCTTCACTGACGAATCATTGTCAGATCACTAACGGGTGCGTTAAATGTTGATTTTTCTTTTCTTAAACGATGCTTTGATGATATTCGTCAATGATTTGTCGAAGAATTACCAATGAAATTTCGCCACCGATGAAACCCTAGTGTTCTTGTAGTGATGTATCACCTAATCTCATATCCTTCTCATACCCATGAAACTCTTTTAAACTGATCCAATACCTGATTACATACTACCCGTCTCAAATGTTTCAAATTCACCTATCGAATTCGAGTTCAGATTTATTACCATCACTAATAATATCCAATATCAAACACATATATGTATAGTAAATCAAGGCATATTTTATGTTAGGCTATGCGGTATGTGGTACGCCCCCAAGGCGTCGAGGACCGGCGCCGGCCAGCACACCGTGCCGCCTGGGTCGTCCTCGTCCTCACCGGCGAGCTTGGGACGTTGGAGACGGGCATTAAACGAGAAAAATTGTGGGGACCGATGCATATTTTGTAATGTTTATGTAATGTTTTTAATAATAAAAAATATAAAAGTGGTGGGGTAGGATCATCTAGGACCATCCTCCCATTTCCACTAGTTTTGTGGGATGGACCATCCTTGAGAGGACTATAATGTGACACCTACGTGACGGATCATCCTCCAAGGGAGGATGGACACCATACCCTCTAGCCTTAGAATCCACCACAAATCCCTAGTGGAACATAGAAAAGGCCGGCTATATGCGCATGGCCCCAACCTAGTAATGGATGTCAATTCAATCATCCATTGTTTCTTTTTATTTTCCCTAAAATATCCAACAAAACCCAATTATATCACTCGGTTCTTTACTTAATTGTAAAAAAAAAAAAAACCCATTTTAAGAAAAATCAGATAAAATTTAACATGTATACTGTATTAGCTAGCTAACATAACTTGCAGCTGAAAAAAAAGGAGTTCGCAAAATTGGGCGACCGATTCAAATGGGTTACAAAATGCTTATAAGGAAAATTAAAAATAAGATTGGTAGTAAAAATTCCTGGTCGCGATTTCCAATGTTTTAAAATCTGGTTTTTATACCATACCGGATTTGACTTAGAAACGGTTTAACAGGGTGTATCGGCGGTTCAACTGGGTGTACCAGGCGATTTAACCGGTTCTACTGGACGGTTTGAACCAGTTTTTAAAACATTGCGATTTTCTATAAAAAGAATAAAAATAAACCTGATCGCCAATGTCAAGATGGACTTTTCTACCACTAAAATCTGTAGCAAACGATTTCGGTCACAAAAAAATTATCGTAAACAAGCTTAGATAGCTTCAAACCTTTTTGTGTCAAATGGTCATTAATTAAATGCCTCTAGCTAGCGACCGATTGCGATCGCTTTGATGGTATACATGACCATATTGATAGTAGCATACGTATAATTTGACCGTTGACGAGGTATGACCCGATTCACCTAACTCGAATCAGTCAAACACCTTTTCAATAACCCACGTGTTATTCTAGAAGGTTCTATTCCAAATGAACGGATATCGTTAACTAACGAATCTCCCAAATATTAGGAAGATCTGCATGATCTCCTATTTCTCGGATACAATCCCTATGTACGTAAATACAACTCTTAAATAAAAGGAAACCGTAATCAACAATCACTATAAATACATATTCATAAATACTTTCCCCCTCTCTCTCTAAAGTGATCTCCACACAAACCGAATTATTATTCTCACGCTAGAAGGTGGTCACAGTCATGGGCGGACCCATATAGAGTGGGTCGGGGTCCACGGACCCCAATGTTTTTAAAAAATTTAGTAGATTTGGTATATTAAATTGTATAAGGACCCCATGAATACAATTAGGTGGACACTATAGAAAGAAAAGGAAACCTGGTGTAGTGGTAAATCTCTCTCTTTACCAACAAGAGGTCATGAGTTCAATCCTTGTATAGCTTGTTTTTCCTCTTTTTTTTTTTAAATCTAGTTCAAACCACGCTATGACCCGACCCGAACGAGCACCGACCGAAAATTTTAACGTTTTGTTATGAAAATTTTAAACACCGAAAAAAATGGACCCCATTGAAAAAAAATCCTGGGTCCGCCACTAGTCACAGTGTTCTGTTTTGTAGGCAACAACTCTGATTGCCGTCGTGGAAGTTAACGAAAGGAGATCGACCCAGTACACGTTTCTTCAATCGTAAATATCGTAACAAATGTTAGGTTTTGGCATTGTTACAACACTGCTCTCTAAGGATGAAATGAAATTTGTACTATGTGCATATAGTCTAACCCTAATTATCATAATAAATGTACTGTTAAAGCATTGTTACAACTCTGCCCAACCCATCCGGGATGAAAGCATATAGCCTGAACGTAAATATGGTAACAAATGTTTTGTTAAGGCATTGTTAGAGCAATGCTTAACCGGAATCAAATGAAGATTTTTGTAGCAGTGTGCATGTGTAGTACCATAAATATCGTAATAAATGTTATGTTCAAAATACCAGGGGTGTCAATCGTGTCGGGTTAATGGGTTGGCGGGTAACCTGACCCAGTGGCGGAACTAGCCCATTAATTTAGGGGTATCCCGAAAAAAAAATTATCGGGCAATTATAAAAAAAAAACAATAATAAATAAAGTAAAACAAATACCTAATAAATGTGTCCTCTTTTTTTTTTTCATAGCTTGAAATCGTTCCATCAAATCGTCGTCTTTTACTTTATCAAAAGTTTATTTTTCGACCGCACAAACCATAGCATTGTTCAAATATTCCAGACCCATTCGATTGCGTAAATCCGTCTTGACATGCTTCAGTTTAGAAAAAAAAAATATTTCAACGGCTGCAATTGCGACCTGTAAAACTAAAGTTAGCTTCACTACCTGATAAACCAAAGGACAAGAACTATGTGTTCTGGTTTCCACCATAAGACGAGCAAGATCACTTATTCAACTATAATATCGTTTTGCGTCTTGGGTTAACTATATTAATTATATTTAGGGACTCCTTTCAATTTTATTATTGTTAATTTGGGCTTATTTTATCATTCGGGCATGATTATTCTACAAGATTTTGGGTTGAAAATGTATGAGCTTATAAAAAAATGGGATTTTAGTAATATAAAGTATCCTATTTTTTTATTAGAGGTATCCTCGTATTTTTTAGGGGTATCCTTTATATAAAACCAGAAAAAAAGCACTACGAATACGAGGTTGAGCCGTAGCCCGTGCTACTACTCATATTACTATGGTTCCGCCTCTGACCTGACCCATATTATTTTTCTAATCATAGATTTCAACCCTAACCTGCACACATATAAATGTGGGTCAACCTGAACCTGACCCGTTTAACCCGTATTTTTAAATGAGCCATACAATTAGACGATTTTTAAACGAGTTGTTGTGTTTTAAGCGGGTTACCGATAACATATTTAATGTTGAGTATAAGTGTGACAAGTTAATAATATAATGTGTCAAAACTAGCATTATAATGACTAATTAACCATGTAAAATAGAAGAAAAAAAAAAACAAATATATAAAAAAAATCTAAATAGTTAAACGAGTTAACGAGTCAACTCGTTTTTATATGGGTCAACTCGAACCCAACCTGTTTTTAATACGAATCGTGTTAATCGACCCAAACCTGTTTTTTTCTTGTCAGGTTGATAGATCGTATCAAGCAGGGGCGGATGTATAGTGTATCAAGGGGTAGCCTCCGCTACCGCTTGGTCGGAAAATTTTTGACATTTTTAGTGTAAATTTTGGAAAAATTTGACGTTTTTTCGATTTCGTTACCGCTTATTTATAAAACGTTCCCGCTTGGTCGGAATCCTAGATCCGCCACTGGTATCAAGAATCGTCTCCCCTTACAAAATATTGTAACAAGATTGTTCAAATCACAAGTGTGCGCTAGGGACCTTACCACCACCATTCACGGCTACTCAGGCAGGCCCATTAGATAATACATGCTAAATTACATAAACACCCCTCATGCACCATATATTTCTTCATCCCATAATAATAATATTATACGTTATCTAATCTAACAAAGTGGACACTCGTATCAACCACTATAAAAACATGATGAATCCTTGAACAAACATAAAACCCAACAAAATGCATTTCAAAACCTACCAAATTGTTGTACTTGTTCTCTTCTTATTTATCTCTACTGCTACTTTGGCATACAACCCTAAAAGTGGAAGAAAAACCCTTGTGAACCAAATGTCCACTTCAACTACTGGATCAGCCCATGGTTCCAACTGGGACAGTAGTTGGGGTTATGGGTCAAGCCCTGGGGGTGGGTGGGGTTACGGGTCGGGTTCAGGCCGGTCTCCTAATGGGTTTGGTAAGGGGTATGGGTTTGGTTATGGGTCTGGGAGTGGGAGTGGGAGTGGTTCAGGATCTGGTTATGGGTACGGGTCTGGTGGTGGTGGAGCTCATGGTGGTGGACATGGTTATGGCGGTGGAAGCCACGGATAAAGCGGTGAAAAATATGTGTTTGGTTTAGTTGTATGATCATAAATTGATGTTTCATGAACAAGATAATTAAGAGTGTTTTAGTAATCTAAATGTCTGCTATGTAGTGTGGTGTGCAAGATCATTGTGATTATATTTGATGTATGTACAGATGGTCGATATATATATTTACGGTCATCCTAAGTTATGTGACATGGTTAAGTGTATTTTATTAAGTTTTCTCTTCATAAATCATTGAACTTGTAGGTTTGTAATTTAAAAAAAAAAGGGTAGGTGCACGGTGCCCCTGACCGCGGAGGGGATCTCCCCTTCCAGTTCAACACCCGACAAGGATCCCTGGCGGCAAATACCCTCCCAACACTTGGGGTTCGATAGAGGTGGGGTTGCCACGTCTCGAACCTGAGACCCCAACGATCCAAGTGTTGGAATATGGGTGTCGGTGGCCAACTGAGCTACCCCAGTTGGTAGCTCAGTTGGATATCTTTGAAAATTGTGTGAACACTTTCAAATTGAATTATTTCGTTTGTACTGTTCACAATTTTCAATCGGATAATTCTGAGGGAGATCAAAAAACGAGTATGTAATCTCATATGAAATCACGTACCAAAATCTGACCAGAGTATTCCTATTTATACACGAGAAATCAGTACAACATTTCAATAAAACGTTACAACTTTTTACAAATGAGTCAGTTAAGGATAAGATGATTGATGAGGATTTGCAAAATGGTGCCCAAAGTTGGTTAATCAAACAATAGGGCTATATATCAATAAATCGGATATCTAGATCGAACGCCAAGTTAACAATTGGCAAACAAGCTTTGTTGGGTGACAACTGTGTTTGAACATTTGAATGTTTAACGATCATATAGACTGCGGTTTTATATGTCCGTGCCCCTATTCAAATTATGTAGCATGCACCTTTATTTATGTAATGTTGAATTTTAACTTTAAAAATGTAACTGAGAATTGGCATTTAGAGGCCATAAAACATAAATATCAATAACCACATGATCAATCCAAAGCCGACGTAACCTGTTTTTTAACACTACAGTTAGCTCCACCATATCCCACAAAACTTAAAACATCAACTTGTGCAATCCAACAACATCCTCGAAAGATATTACCGTACCAAGAGAAGTTCCTTAAATTGGCTTGATCTTGAAATGGAGTGATATCAGCGAGAACACGAAGCACTTCAAGTCCTGCAAAAAAAAAAAAAAAAAAAAAATTAGCAAACAAAGTGAAGGCATACACCCACATGTTACTCTTAAGTTTCATCTGTTGATCAGTTCTGTTTAAACATAATGGAAAACATGAAACACATACCTGTTACAGCATTCAAAGCAGTAGAGAATCCAGTCAGAGATCCAGCCATTGAGTTCGACATCTTTGTCAAGGTGATCCGGTTCCTCCTTAGGGTGTAAAGTGATGATGGTGATGAAACCGAAAGTAGGGTTGATTTCGGTTATGGGGAGAGATACGAATTATGATGTTATGAGGGTTTGTGATTGTGTAATGTGTCTAACCCTTTAACTCTCTAATAAGCCCCTTATTTATACACCCAAGAGGAAACCCAATTAGTTAATAAGGCATACACCCACATGTTACTCTTAAGTTTCATCTGTTGATCAGTTCTGTTTAAACATAATGGAAAACATGAAACACATACCTGTTACAGCATTCAAAGCAGTAGAGAATCCAGTCAGAGATCCAGCCATTGAGTTCGACATCTTTGTCAAGGTGATCCGGTTCCTCCTTAGGGTGTAAAGTGATGATGGTGATGAAACCGAAAGTAGGGTTGATTTCGGTTATGGGGAGAGATACGAATTATGATGTTATGAGGGTTTGTGATTGTGTAATGTGTCTAACCCTTTAACTCTCTAATAAGCCCCTTATTTATACACCCAAGAGGAAACCCAATTAGTTAATAAGGGTAATATGGTCCATCAACAATTACCAACTAATTATTAATAGGTTATTAAATATATTTTGATCTAATATAATATAAATGATTATATAGGCTACAAGATTAAATATTACATTTATATATTTAATCTCACATTCTCCCACTTAGCCAAGTAATCATTTATCATGAATATTAGATGAGCCTGACCAGGAGTTAACACTCATTTTAGCCTTAAACCAAGAACTATAGCAGAGAAATACAGCCGTTGAATCATCATTCGACTCAGGACCCCCATTAGTCATACTATAGCCTCAATTTAAAACCTAATAGTTATGATCAAAATATGCATAAGCCCTTTAGCGTCTGATTTGTATTTATATTTGTCTATATGTCATTACACCGGCAGAACATATGTTAGAGACATACAAAATCAAACTGAGGAAATTTTATTAATTAAAACATATAAGTTAGTATAATATGCCATTAAATAAGGTCTTTAGTAAGTCCCATATTCGATACATGTTCTTCGAAAACTTTAGGTGGGAGACCTTTAGTCATCGGATCCGCAAGCATATCTTTAGTACTAATATACTCAATACAAAGATTATTTTCCTCAACTCGTTCACGTACGAACAAATATTTTGTACCGAGATATAAACCAGCTCCAGTTGAACTGTTACTGTTCGAGAAACTAACGGCAGCTGAATTATCACAGTAAAGCTTCAATGGTCTAGAAATGGAATTAACAATTTTGAGTCCAGTGAGCAGATTTCTAAGCAACATTCCATGACAGGTTGCGTTGTAAACAGCAATGTATTCTGCCATCATTGTGGAAGTTGTAGTTAACTGTTGTTTATGACTCTTCCATGAGATAGGTCCGCCTGCTAACATAAAGATGTAGCCCGAAGTGGATTTCTTGTCATCTTTGCATTTGGCAAAGTCAGAATCAGAATAACCTACCACTTCTAAGTGATCACTTCTTCTATAAGTCAGTTTATAGTCTTTTGTCCCTAAGGACCTTCTTAGCTGCTTTCCAGTGATCTAGACCAGGATTAGTCTGATAACGGCCTAGCATTCCAGCAATATAAGCGATATCTGGGCGAGTACAGACTTGAGCATACATCAGGCTCCCGACTACTGACGCGTAAGGTATCTGGCTCATTTGCTCCTTTTCAACCTCTGTTGTCGGACACTGGAATGAACCGAAAACATCTCCCTTAACTACTGGAGCGACTGAGGGTTTGCACTGTTGCATGTTGTAACGTGTAAGGACACGATCTATGTAACTCTTTTGAGACAATCCTAAGATCCCTTTGTGTCTATCTCGGTGAATTTCGATGCCAATGACGTAAGAAGCATCTCCGAGATCCTTCATGTCGAAGTTATGCGAGAGTAACCGCTTCGACTCATGCAACATGTCTAAACTATTACTTGCCAATAGAATATCATCTACATAAAGGACAAGTATAGTAAAGTTACTCCCACTCATCTTGAGGTAGGTGCATTGATCCACTTGATTCTTCATAAAACCTTGTCTCTTCATGACTTCATCAAACTTGAGGTACCATTGACGTGATGCTTATTTTAACCCATAAATGGATTTCTTCAACTTACAGACTAGATGCTCCTGACCTTCAGGTTTAAAGCCTTCAGGTTGTTTCATGTAAACATCTTCGTCTAAGTCTCTGTTAAGGAAAGCCGTTTTGACGTCCATCTGATGCAGCTCTAAATCAAAATGAGCTACTAGGGCCATAACGATCCTTAATGAATCTTTACGAGAGACAGGTGAAAACGTCTCTTGATAGTCAATTCCCTCTTTCTGAGTGTAGCCCTTTGCAACCAATCTCGCTTTGTAGCGTTCAACGTTCCCATTCGGATCCAGTTTTGTTTTGAACACCCATTTACAACCTACAGGTTTGGCACCATTGGGTAATTCGACTAAATCCCAAACGTCATTTTTCTTCATGGATTCAAGCTCATCAATCATTGCTTTATTCCATTCAGAAGACTGATCACTGCTAATGGCTTCATTATAAGAGGTAGGATCATTGAGCTTTCCAGCATCCATTTCAGTCAGGTAGGTAACATAATCATCCCAATTAGTAGGCCGTCTTTGCCTAGATGACCTCCTGAGTTGATTATCGGGTTCAGCGTTGTCTTGGTTTTGAGCATTTGATGTGCCTTCGTTATGAGGTATAATGGGTTCTGATTGTGGAGATGGAATTTGTGCAGTGGCTTCAGGTGCAGTTGCATGGGGTACAAGAGGAGTAAACGGAGTAATGGTAAGCGACGAGTCTCTCCCCCCTGCGTCTTGTACTTCTTGCAATTCTTCGTAAGGGTTGGTACTGCTCCCACTGACCCTGAAATCCTCCAGGAACGCAGCACGCTTGGTTTCAACAATACGGGTGACATGGGAAGGACAATAGAAACGATAACCCTTCGAATGATCAGGATACCCGATAAAGAAACAGGTAACTGTTTTAGGGTCAAGTTTCCTTAGGAAAGGATTGTAAAGTTTTGCTTCAGCAATGCAGCCCCATACTTTCATATATTTAAGACTCGGTTTCCTTCCTGTCCAAAGTTCATAAGGAGTTTTAGGGACAGACTTAGAAGGAACTCTATTGAGTATATGAACAGCTGCTTTTAACGCTTCAGTCCAGAGGAATAATGGCAAATTAGTGTTGGCTAACATACTGCGCACCATGTTCATAAGGGTACGATTTCTTCTTTTAGCTACACCATTCTGCTGAGCTGTACCAGGCATGGTGTATTGGTTCACAATCCCCTGGCCCTTACAAAACTCATAAAATGGACCAGGAGCTTGACCCACATCAGTATGTCTTCCATAATATTCACCGCCTCTATCTGATCTCACAACTTTAATCTGACGATCTAATTGTTTTTCAACTTCAGCTTTATAATCTTTAAAAGTTGTAAGAGATTCAGATTTTTCCTTAATAAGATATAAGTACATGTAACGAGAATAATCATCAATGAAAGTGATAAATGAAGTATGTCCTGTTATACCAGCGATTTGATAAGGACCACTAATGTCAGTGTGAATGAGTTCTAATAAATTAGAGCTCCTAGTGGCACCTTTCTTATTCGCTAATGTCATTTTGCCTTTAAGACATTTGACACATGTTCCAAAATCAGTAAAATCGAGAGGAGGTAAGACTTCATCCTTTACGAGACGATTTAATCGTTCTCTTGAGATGTGGCCTAAACGTTGATGCCACAATATAGATGAAGTCTCTAAGTCTCGAACCTGTTTCATCTTTGTGAGTGATTCATTAATATTATATGACAACAAAGATTTGGAAAAATTATCATCTAGTTCTAATCTATAGAGACCACCATCCAGAATGCCAGTACCATAAACAACGGAATCATAGAGAATAGAGAGTTTGCGATGACCATGAGAAACGACAAAACCGTCCATGTCTAACTTTGGTCCTGATACAAGGTCCCGAGTTACCTTAGGAACATATAAGGTATCATAAAGTTTAATACATAAACCAGTTTTCAAAAATAATTGTAATGTTCCTATGGCCTTCACTTCTAATTCCCGATCATCCCCAACTTTAAGTGTTCTTTGGTTTCTTCCCAGCTTCCGGATTGTAAGGAATCCCTGAGTTGAATTGGTAACATGAACCATAGAACCAGAATCAAACCACCAAGAATTAGCAGGAACATTTAAATTAAAGGACTCAAGTATCATGAAAAAATCGTTACCTTTCTTAGCCAGCCACTCCTTGAAGTCAGGGCATTCCTTTTGCTTATGTCATGTCTTCTTACAGAACTTGCAATAGGGTTTGCCTAAGGAGCTCTTAGAGCTGGAAGGTGCACTTGTATTAAGATTTGGCTTTTGGACCTTGGAAGCATCCTTTCTTTGATAATTGTGCTTCCTCTTCTTAGAGTTGGAGGTGGTGAAGTTAGCAACAACAGTTGTGCGATCCATCTTCATACGCTCTTCCTCCTGCACGCACATAGCGATCAGCTCACTCATCGTCCATTTGTCCTTCTGAGTGTTGTAATTGATCTTGAATGCTTCATAGGACGAAGGAAGCGAAGTGATGATGAAGTGAACAAGAAAACCATCACTGATCTCCATCTCTAGGCCCTTCAGCTTATTGGCCATGTCATGCATCATCATGATGTGTTCGCGAATGCCGCTCCTCCCATCATACTTAGTTGTCACCAGCTTGAGGATAAGAGTACTAGCGTGTGCTTTTGATGTTCCCTTGAATTGATCCTCCACAGAAGCCAAGTAGGTTTTAGCATCTTCAGAATCAGGAATGGCCCCTCTGATTGAGTTATGAATGGACTGCTTCATGAATATGAGAGACATGAGGTTACACCTAGTCCACTTATCATGAAGTAACTGCTCAGCAGCAGTACTTGTAGCAGTAAGGTCCGCTGGCTTATTCTCTCTTAGAGCATAATCAAAGTCCAGCAGCCCAAGTGTAAGCATGAGGGCATCCTTCCATGCAGCAAAGTTATCACAAGTCAAAGGTGGAATCCCCTGATTTGGTGCTGATAGTGGAAATAAGATGAGCGAATTATGATACTAAGACGAAAGTCTTAACGTGATCTAAGGGCATGTTATACTAAGGCAGGCATAAATAATGACCATTTTAATTATGAAGCTGTGATATTGTCTATTACTAACATCAAAATAATAGACTTAGTAAAATTCTACTTAAATGAAGACAAATCAGCTTTGGCCAGAAGTGTAATCATTTAAGTATGTGTGCAAAGTAATCGTGACAAATCAGCTTTGGCCAGAAATGAGACAATCACTTTAGTTATGCACTTGTCAAGCATGCTAAACATAAATGAATTAAATCAGCTTTGGCCAGAATTAAGACATTTCACGTTTGTAATGCATACTCAACATAGCTTTTATAATACTTGAACAATAAATAGATGTATTAAATCAGCTTTGGCCAAAAATGATACATCAGAAGCTCATTCAAGTTAAGCTATTTTGGTTTTTGTAAAAGTTATCTGATTCTGAATAGTTAATTAATTGTTTACAAAACCAAGTATTTAATAGCAAACCACCTGTTAGCGCGGATCGAACTCCGCGGTGAGTTCGCTGGGGGGTGCAGGGGGACAGCGTGCCCCGCACGGGGTTTGGGGCGGAGCCCCGAGCTAAATTTTAGTTCACATGAAACAACCTAAAATAATGAGGTTTCGAGTTGGGTCTCGAGTCAGGTCTCGACTGAGTTATGAGATCTCGAGTCAGTTATGAGGTCTCGAGTCGCAACCTGTTGTCTCGAGTCGGAACCATGGTCTCGACTATCGTATTTTATGAGATCTCGAGTCAGTTATGAGGTCTCGAGTCGCAAGCACGGTCTCAAGTTGTGAAGATTTAAGCCCTTAGTCGATAACTCAGTGGTCTCGAGTCGAGACTGTTGTCTCGAGTTGTGAAGTTTTGAGCCCTTATGATCTCGAGTCGAGACCTTGTAGTCTCGAGTCGAGACCTGATGGTCTCGAGTCGTAATCTTCTGATCTCGAGTTGTAAACTTCTGGTCTCGAGTTGTAAAGATTTGATGACCTTTATGATTTCGAGTCGAGACCTTGTGGTCTCGAGTCGTAGTCTGATGGTCTTGAATCCACTGTTAACAGCTGTTTATTGTGATAATAACTGAAAACTCGAAATTTTAGGGATTGTGAGATAGTGTTTCCTTTTTTATTGCTGATCTAAACTTATCAAATATTTCGAAAATAATAACTGATTATCCTTTAACAGTTTTCGGAAACTTTAATAGATCAAATTAAGATCAAAACAGTAAAAACACTCACTAATCCAAATTATATTCCAAAATTTAAGGAATTTTCGAGTTTTACTTAGAACAAGTGATGAACCCTAAAAAAATAAAAACATAATTCTGGGTTCCGAAATCTAAATTTTAAGACTTTTGTTAACAGATTTCGGATATTATGTTTGCCCATTATGGTCTCGAGTCAATTTAATCAAATATACTTTTCCAAAACAGTGATTTCGGTTCATTGGAACTCGAAACCAGCCATGATTTATATATCTTTAAAAACTTTTCTGTTTTCCAGATTTTAATCCCAGAATAATGGATACAAAACAGAACTGATTTATCAACATATGCTCTGATACCACATGTTGATCAGTTCTGTTTAAACATAATGGAAAACATGAAACACATACCTGTTACAGCATTCAAAGCAGTAGAGAATCCAGTCAGAGATCCAGCCATTGAGTTCGACATCTTTGTCAAGATGATTCGGTTCCTCCTTAGGGTGTAAAGTGATGATGGTGATGAAACCGAAAGTAGGGTTGATTTCGGTTATGGGGAGAGATACGAATTATAATGTTATGAGGGTTTGTGATTGTGTAATGTGTCTAACCCTTTAACTCTCTAATAAGCCCTTATTTATACACCCAAGAGGAAACCCAATTAGTTAATAAGGGTAATATGCTCCATCAACAATTACCAACTAATTATTAATAGGTTATTAAATATATTTTGATCTAATATAATATAAATGATTATATAGGCTACAAGATTAAATATTACATTTATATATTTAATCTCACATCATCAATTCGAGAATAGTTTAGTTAGAATCCATAAGATTCTCCCTAAAGAGAATAAGAGATCATCCAAATCTATAAAACTATAACTCCACCCGTGTATTCCAACAACAAAGCTTGAAAAGAAAAAAGAAAGAGGGAACATGACAGGCTTTAAAAGAGGTTGTTGATCCGATAACTAAAAGAGTAATGATGAAATCTATGTAGTCAAGTTACGCACCAAAACCGCCTTGAGTGTAGCAAGGCGCCTAAACCGACCAAAACTAGTTTCAAACAGTCTGAACCAGCCTAAACAAACCAATCTAAACCAGCCGTAAACAAGTCTAAAACATCCAAGAATGGCCTGGACAAGGTGTGTGCCTTGCTTGTCTTGGTATCCGCTTACGCGTAGGCGACAGGCCCATTCTTTGTGCCTAGAATGAATTACAGGGAAAACATATGTGGAGGCCACCCAAGTATATATTTTGGTTTCATTTATATACCAACTTTAGTAAATTAAACAAGAAACATACTTGGATGGCCTATATACAGTAGTTTCAGTATGCAAATGGCCTTAAAGAAAAAAGTTGAATAGTTAGGTAGTTGGGTAGCCTCCATATGCATTTTTACAACATTATCCAAACGACAAGTCATCATGAGAATAAAATCAAGATGTACGGAACTCGGGCTAATATCAACTACCGAAATCGATTACAAACCTGAACAAGATAATAGAAGATACGGAGGCCTTCAGGGTCTTTACTGGTCTGCACGTCCATGAGTGAACCAATCTTTGAAGTAGTGAAAGATATGTGCTCATTGCCCATCACAATCTCAAGCTCTTGCCTTCCAACACGATCTGGCTCTGGCCAGTTGTTATCATCTTCCTTCATAATCTACAATAAAACACATAGAACACCAACACCATTTTAGCTTTTTAGTCTTCAGAAATTCAAGTAATTTATGAATATGTGCGTATTAAAAGAACTAGCCGATTCTGTATGCCTTAACCATGAAAAAGCTAAAAGACTAAGGCCTTCTCATACTGACTACCTCAAATCATTCCCGCTAACTGCAAAGTCACAAAATCACTTTTTATAGTCGCAAAAAGGCATCATGCTACTTTTATCCTTGATCCAGGTAGAGCGGTGTCGTGGTGTATATATTTTTTAGGTACAGAGTATGGGTAGAGCGATGTCGTGGCGTATATACTTTTAGGTAGAATGGTGTCGTGGCGTATATATTTTTTAGGTACAGTTTATGGGTACCTTAAAGGGGTCTTCATGCTACGTTGTCATAGTGAATAGCAAACGATAGCAATAAGCAACCTATACGCTATGTAGCAACAACGATTAAATAGCGGGAGCCATTTCATGTTTAGCGATACGCTAAAATAAAATTCAAGAAATACTTTACATGTATATTCAATCAAAATACGCTATTTTTACATGTATATTTCATCTAAATACGCTCTTTATATTAAATAGTTATATTAAAACAGGAAAAAAAAAAGAACTCTAATGGGCATTACTATTTATATTAACACAAAAAACATAAAATCCCGTTATTTTCCGCTATGGAGTCGCTAACCATCAGATTGCAAGATAGATCGCACCGCTACGAAGCGTGCGATAGCGACTGCTATCATCGCTATTCACAACGCTGGCCGTTTTACAACAACCTTATTCGCCAAAATAAGTCAATCCTTCCTTATAAGCAAACGTAGTCACTTTTCCGTTCAGAACGCGACTACCTTAACAACGAAAGTGAAAGTTAGAAGTCCCATTCGTCACATTGTCAATTTAAACTATTATCAGCCAGCCAATGACCCTATACTAACATTCAACTAATTACCCACAAACAAACAAACAAACAATTTCTAAAATTGTGAAACAAACAAACCCTAACGACGACTAACCTCAGAATCGGATATTTATTATTAATACTCCGTTAATATCCGAATCCCCATACCCGGATCCACCATACGACCCATCACACACATCGGATCCCTATCTTCTCCACCCCTGCTTAAACCCTCATCAGAACCCTAAATCACACCATGGCTCTTTCAAAACCCACATTCTTCCACCACCTCAAAACCCTCATCCGCACCCACCACCCACTCCCCCGAACCCTCCCACCCCTCCGCCACCTCTCCTACGCCACTCCAGAAGACGCCGCCGCCGAACGCCGCCGCCGCAAACGTCGTCTCCGAATCGAACCTCCACTCAACGCCCTCCGTTCCCCCACCCAACCCCGCCCCACCCCAACCGCTAACACTAACCCTAACGCCCCTAAACTCCCGGAACACGTCTCAGTCCTCACTGGTAACCGCCTCAACCTCCACAACAGAATCCTCAAACTAATCCGTGAAAATGATCTACAAGAAGCTGTTTTATTAACTCGCCACTCGGTTTATTCCAACTGTAAGCCCACCATTTTTACTTGTAATGCGGTTATGGCCGCGTGTTATCGCCAGTCGAAATACGCCGAATTGCTTAATCTCCACAGGTTTATCACACAAGCGGCGATCGCCGCTAATGTTGTTACGTATAATTTGATTATTAGTACTTATATGGACTGTCGAAAAATCGATACTGCTATGGAACAGTATAAACAGTTGGTTGATAGTGCCCCGTTTGATCCGAATACTACGACGTATCGGATTATCATTAAAGGGCTTGTGGATGATAATAAGTTGGATAGGGCTTTGGAGATTAAAGATGAGATGATTTCGAAAGGGTTCGAAGCGGACCCGGTCGTTTATAGTTATTTGATGTCGGGGTACGCGAAGAACGGGGATCACGAAGGGATTTTTGGTTTGTATGATGAATTGAAGGGGAAATTAGGCGGGTTTGTGTCGAACGGGGTTGTGTATGGAAGTGTGATGAAAGGGTATTTTTTGAAGGGGATGGAGAAGGAAGCGATGGAGTGTTGTGAGGAAGCGTTGGGGGGTTCGAAGATTAAGATGAGTGCGGTTGCGTATAATTCGGTTTTGGATGCGCTTTGTAAAAATGGGAAGTTTGATGTTGCGCTGAAGGTGTTCGATGAAATGCTTGAGAAGCATAATCCACCGAAACTGTTGACGGTTAATCTGGGAAGTTATAATGTGATGGTGGATGGGTATTGTGCAGAAAAGAGGTTTGATGACGCGATTAACGTGTTTGAAAGCATGGGGGAGAAACGGTGTTATCCGGATACGCTTTCGTATAATAATTTGATCGAACAATTGTGTGAGAATGGTTTGTTGGGTAAAGCGGAAGAACTTTACAACAGTATGAGTGAGAACGGGGTGAGTCCGGATGAGTACACTTTCGTTGCGTTGATGGATACTTGTTTTAAAGAAAACCGTCACGATGACGCTGCTGTGTATTTCAGGACGATGGTGGAGTCGAAACTGAGGCCGAATTTGGGCGTTTATAACCGGCTGATCGACGAGTTGGTGAAAGTCGGGAAAGTTGATGAAGCGAAGTCGTTTTTCGATATGATGGTGCCGAAGCTGAGGATGGATGATGATAGTTACAAGTATATAATGAAAGCGTTGTTCGATGTCAAGAAGCAAGATGAAGTTCTTGAAATTATCGGGAAAATGTTGAGGGAGGATCCGTTGGATTTCTCGGATGAGTTGCAGGAGTTTGTGAGGGAGGAGCTGCGGAAGGAAGAGAGAGAAGATGATCTGGTGAATTTAATGGCGGAGATCGAACGAGAGAAAGCGGAAGCGGCTGCTAAAGAAGCTGAAGAAGCGGAGAGAGCGAAGGCTAGTGCACGAGCTGCTGTTTCGTCATTGTTGCCGTCGAAGTTGTTCGGTGATAAGGGTGATGCGGAGGATGAGGACGAGTCTGGTGGCGGGGTTGTGGCGGAAATGGGTGATGGTGACGGTGAGGTGAAGGTGCAAGAGAATGGTGCAGCCGGTGAGCAGGTAACTGCATAAACATGTTTATGTTGTTTCTATACATTTAGGGACTTTAAAAGTAATGAATCGGTGACTTGCTTCTTTTGTTTGCATATGATGTTATAAGATAAAATCATGAGTATGATGATTTGTTCATGGAAGTTTATTGGTGTTACTGGATTTACATGCATGCTGATTGCTGGCTTCATCATAATGTATGTTATAAACCAAATAAAAACTGTCTGCATTTATCAACACATGATTAAGCTTACTGATATAACACATGATAATAATAAATGCTCATGCTTATAAATATTTGGATTTTTTTACTGAGTGCTGCTACGACTGTTCAAGTAGCTCGTGGGTTGAAAGTTGCTCGAAATCGGCTATGTTTGTAAGCATGCCGATCTTGAGATGAGGTTGCTCGCTCGAATGGTGTTTAATTTTATTTTTACCTCAGCTAGGGGTTTAACCTGTCTGCGCGTTGCGCCAGGCTAGACCTGTGCGTTGCGACACATTAATCCGTAGATAAAAATTAGGATTTTAGTAGCATTAGGACAATGAATCGTCACAAACTTGTAATAAGATATGAGTAATCAAGGATCAATAATAGGTCTTTAGGGAATTCATACCAGATCTAGAGCACATGCAAACCCGCCCTGGATCTTTACAAACTTATGCCGACCACGTGGAGGATCACCAGGAAAAGCCAAAACATTATGAATACCGTCTAGCCTGATCTATTTGAATTCCGACCGACGTATATTAAAGAATCTTTTCAATTACCCTCGTTTTTCGCTTGAGTTACAGAAAAATCAAGAGAAAATCAAGAGATCCAGGCATACAGAAGTGAGTTATCTCAATCAGAAAGTCTGGTCGATTCAAAACACACCGAAGGATGGCGTACCAGAGTTAGTATATCCCTAGTAGTTGCAAATGGAAAGCGTGAGGTAATTAAGCTAGCATTTAGGTGTTAAATTCAAATGTCTTTGATCTTCAACAGTAAGCCATTGAATCATGTTACTTATCTGGCAATCCTTCCTGTTTGTAACCATGAGAAGCCGTTAACTGTAAACTGATAGGATCCCAACAATACCATATTTGCAAAGAGGATAAGATAAATTGCAGGTGAACTTTAAGAATCTTGAATCATTTAGTGATGCTGGCCAAAGGCTATTTGATACCTTAATTATTTGTGCTCAAACTTCAAATTGCAGAACAAAAATGTCAAGGATTAATTCCTTATTAATAATCTAAGACACTTTAATATTAACAGTTAAGACTTAAAACAATAATAGCAACACTAAGAAGAAAGACGAATGGTAGAACTAAGAAGAAAGGTAATGATATCGGGAATATCAGTGATAATATCCATCAAATATCGCCGATAATATCAGTATCGAATGACTTTACATGGGACCGATAACCGATATATTACCGATATTAATTGCATAGACTATAATCACCATCCGGGGTCTGCTACTCTGCTCCAGTCACATTCACTTCAACTTCGATCACCATTGATATGCCGTTGTCGTCCTCTGCCATCACTCCGATCTGCTCTGACAACCGTCACTTCAACTTCATCTGTCATCGCTATAGCTACAAACAACTAGATCTTGAAAGTCTTCTTGAAACATTGTATGGCATCACGTCACGTCTTGAAACAAACGACGGGATCTTTGAACAACTTACCAAAATCTCGAACATTAAATTTTCTTGAAATATCAAGCCACGGGTGGACTTGGTTTAATAATTTGTAAATAAGCGGAGTTAGGGTGTAAGATTTTAACTCGGTTGGGTATTTGAGTCAAGTTACTCGAGCCGACTTTAGTTCGGCTCGTGAACAACACTAAGTCCTATGTATCATCAACAAACATCACGTAATTTTAAGTAGATACTTTCATTATCAAATCATACATGTTCAAATGGAAATTACAACTTTACCCTTCTGAAAGGGAGGTTATTAGGTTTCATCAAAACAGAGTATATAAGATTAGAGGGTCTTGAATTTGTATAGGTTTGATTGACATGGCAAATGTGGTTGCCACCATTGAACAATTCCATGAGCTTGCCGGAAATCCTCTGACGGACTAACGTTCACCGTCATATAAGCCGTTGGTACAATATGCAACGGTTCCATATCGATCCCAATTGCCCCCGAGACCAGACTTCCGAACGAAAATTTCGTCGCGATCCTCTCGAGTTTTCCCACACCCATCTCATCCATCTTCTCTCTATGCTGAAAATACCCGATGAACTCCGAACAAATCGGATCACTCGGATTTACAAACAAATGAGGCATCCATTCTGATAACACATTAAACAAGTCCTCTTCTGTTTCCTCACCGTGAATGTTCATCGCAGTCGCAATACCTGCAGTCATAAAGCTACCCGCTATACGTACTCCATCTTTCAAGGTCTCGTTTTTTATCATCTGCTCGATAGGAAGAACAGAGAAGAACGGCGGATTAAATAGATAGGTTTTGAGATGATATCGAGACTTCGTCATGTTCTTCCCAGCCAACATTGCAATTGCCGCACCTAACGAGTGTCCCGCTATCCACACATTTGCAGGTCCAACTGTTACCACTGTGTTCCAAACTGCTTCGAAAGCTTTACGAAAGCGTAAGCTTTCTTCAAGTTTAGCGAACACGCACCGCATGTTTAGTTTCATGTCTTCATATCTGGTGAAATTCGTGATGAGTGTTCCTCGAAAGGCTATGACGTACCTCGGAGGGTGCGGGCTTGATTGGTAAAAACACGGATGTGCGTATTTGAGCTCGTAAATGGCTCCGAAATACGATAAGTCACTATCGTCTACAAGAACATTATTCAGTTGGAAGTGAAACCGTTCCCACCATGGAGAAGCATGAGCCTCGTGTTGGTTCATGTTCAGGACACATCCACGTTGGCGGTCGTGTTCCAGACTGTAAACACCTTGAACGAGGCTCGCAACAAGGGATCTTCGATGAGAACTCCTTCTCCTGTAAAGCAGAATCGAACAAGCATTCATAAATCAAACTGGATAAACAAAACCAACATTGCGAACAGGAAAACGTACCAATCGAAAGAGGTTAGCAGGTGCAACGGCCCTAACACGTCGAAGATTTCTGGCTGCGACGCCATGATCGGTCAATTCGAGCTTCTCGTGTTGGTTGATTTCTTCTTTGAAAGTGCACACTTTATGCATATATGGTATATTGGTACACCTACTGATCATTATAAACTGGTTAATCATCAAACTAAATTCAACTAATCAATGTGATAGAAGTCAAATTAGCCAATGAAACTTCCCTTAATCAACATTTTGTATAATTATATATTCCAAGAATGTGTGTTGCCACCAAGTTATATCAGTGTCTAATTCATAATGATGTATTTTAAGTTTGAGCTACTGGTAATCCAAACTACTATGACTCATTAGTCGATAATAATTTATACTAGCAATTTAACCGGTGTCCCTTAGGGGTGTAAACAAGCACGAATACTCGAGAGCTACTCGGGATCAGCTCGGCTAAAAGCTCGGACGGACGGAGTCTTAACGAGTTCGAGCCTGAAATAGAGCTCGAGCCTAAAATACAAAGCCCGTTTAGGCTCGCGAGTCTTAATGAGCCCAAACAAAATTTTAGTTTTTTTTATATAATATACTAATAATAATGATAATAACATTGATGAGCCGAGCTTGAGCTGAGCTTTGGCTCGTTTAAGCGACATTAAAGCGAGCTCGAGTCAAACTTTTAACTCGTTTGAGGTTGTTCTCAAAATAGCTCGAGCCGAGCCCGTGTTTTGGGTTTTATTCGCGAGCCAAGCTCGAGCTCAAGTAAGTAGGCTTGAATCGAGCCGAGCTCGAGCTTCATAAAAACATGACGAGCCGAGCCTGAGTTTTGGGTTGTATTCGTGAGCCGAGCTCGAGCTCAAGTAAGTTGGCTTGAATCGAGCCGAGCCCGAGTTTTGGGTTTTATTCGAGATCCGAGCTCAAGCTCAAGTAAGTAGGCTTGAACCGAGCCGAGCTTCATAAAAACATGACGAGCCGAGCCCGACTAACATGACGAGTTGAGCTAGGCTCGAGATCAGCCCGACTCGTTTACACCTCTAGTGTCACTCCTAAGGGGAGGGAGGTGGTCACTAGTGATAGAATTTTATCACTCCCAATATCCAATCAACTCATGCCATGTCATCACCTAATATTCTATCACTAGTGATAGAAATGTAGTGAGGGTGGTCACTAGTGATAGAATTTCCTCACTCACAATTTTTTTAATTTTTTATTTTAAATTAGAAATTAACAATAAAACACTAAAATTATAAATTTCATTAAAATTAAAACATACTAGTTCAATTTAACATACTAGAAATATTTTAGGCTACAATTTAAAAATAAAAATACTAAAAAAACTCTACTCCTCGTCCGACTCATGAACTTGTGTAGGAGGATCCGGCACCCAATCCGGGGATATTGCAACCGACTTAAACGGGTGGCATCTCCCAACCCCACCTTTCGCAAATCTCGCGCTTTTGTTGAATTACAACCGACTTAAACGATTCGTCGAGATGGGCAATTAAAATTTATATAAAGATGAGGGACCTGAATTGCAATTAAAGGAAAGCTATTTAAAAATAGCTAACAAAAGTTGAGGGGCTAATTTACACTTTTCATCAAACTTGATATTAATTCCATTGCATAAACGACAAACTTGCTATTAATTCAAACTTTCATCAAACTTGTTTTCAACGCGTTATACAAAGAAAGCGTTACAAATTCAACGCGTGATACATTAGGCGGCGGCGGTGTGCGTTATTTTTTAACGAGTGATGGGGTGGCCATCACGGACCACCCCCAGTCCCCTAAGGCAATCATACTTTTGCATAATCCTCATGATAAATAAGTGAGTTGGATTTGACGTTGATAAAGAAAATGAAAGTTTAAAGTGTCATTAGTTAATTTGTTACTACGACTATTATCCGCTTGTAAGTTATAACTTAAAAGTATTTAAAATAGTTGCCAACTTTATACAAGATTCTGTATGTAAGTTTTTCTAAATGACATTTTTAAAGAAAAATATCAAAAAAGGAAAAGGGAATTCAAATGTCAAATCGAATAAAGAACAATTCTGTTATGTAAAAAGAAAGACCAGGTCAAACTTCCAACTTATTGTTAATAAACATCCAATTAAAATCTTGAATGAAGAAATCAAGACTTAGGGTTTGATGGAAAAAGAAGAAAATGTGATGCAGAGATCACGAACCTGTAACTATCGATGTCGCCGTATGCTGATCAATTCGAACACAAAAAAATTCGGTTGTTGAATTGGTGATTCAGAAGTGTGATTTGAGTGAATCTTTGAGAACAGACGTTTTATATGTGAGAGAGAGAAAGAAAGTAAAGGTAAAGTTGTGAATGTTGATATAAAGGAGACAAACGTTTTCAAAATAGCAATTACTTAACATATAACATGCAATAGCACAAAACATATGTTATGCATAGAGTACAACCACCATATACATAGTTATGTTGTAAATTAGAGTATATATAAATTGCCAATTTGTTTATAAACAAAACAAACAACTTGGGGTTGACTTTAACCTAGCATATGCTAAAATTTTCTAACATAATCATCCATTTAGTTACCAACCCCATATATTTTTGCCTCTAGTAACTTGCTAGAGGTTTGGTGTTTTGAATGAACTGGGGTTAAGACCCGCCCGCGTTGCGGCGCGGGTATATCGTAAACATTGAATGAATTAGTCCAAACGTTATATGATGCATTAATCATATGAAAACACACATTTCGACGTATCCGGTTGAACTCAGTGTAACATGTATAAGCATTGTGATTGGATCAAACGTAAAGTAAATAGAATTCATATCGAACAATCATAACGTATTATATGTGACCCAACTTATACAAAGAAAGCGTAACGGGTATGAAGGAAAATATGCACATGTAATCGAAAGGTATTAATTAGAGCTTTCGAAAAAAGGGGAGAGAAAAAAAACATAATTTGACTCCACTCGGTTTGAAACAAACTTTACGAAACGTACACGAAAACATATTATATTTAACCTGAATCATTTCCCAAAAAAGTTTACGTCGAAATGTAGAACAACTTGAATTTATACGAAAACATACATAGAAATATGCACGCAAAAATGGTTTCTTTAAACGAAAACGTATTATATTTGACTTGACTCGTCTATAAAAAAAAGTTTACGTCGGAATGTAGAAGAAATCATATTTACACATACCCGTACATAAAATATGCACGTAAAAAATAGTTTTTAAGTAAAGGAAGTATAGGGGTAAACCGAAACAAAAATTAGTAAAAAATTTAATAGGTTAAAAACGTTCGTAAAACCGTGCCAAGTACCACCAATGCCACAACCACATCGACTCTGAACATCGTAAAAATAAAATAGATAGAATGGTAAAAATTACACTGAACGAAAAGCAGACTAAAATCATTGAACCACACACACCAGTTACAGTGTCTTAATACGAAGAAATTAACCAGAAACGTAAAACGTAGAAAATAATAACTTCATGGATCTACGACCCGCCCGTTGCGACGAACTTTTTAAAAGGGGAAAATGGATGCGTTGCGACGTGCAAGTCAAATGTGAAAAAATAGAGCAAAAACGTTGAACCTCACATGTACGCTACGACATGTTAACTCGCAAAATTTAGAACGACGCGAAAGATAAAAAGTATGGGGTATGAAAGTTGTAGATAATAAAGTGTTGTGTTAAATTATAAAAGATGGAAAACTTTGGGTTAAAAGTAAAAAAATGAAAAGGGGTTAAATGTAAAATATGAAATGTTTGGGTTAGAAGTGGAAAAATCAAGTTTTTTAAGCACTCCCTAAGCCAAAGGCACAAGTGATGATACATATATAAATTGCTTATTAATATATGGAATAATATATCCTCTTTGGCTATTAAAAAAAATTTATATACTATTAATTCGAAACATTTGTGTGTATATTTGGTTGTAAGTTGTGTTTAAGTGGTTGTACTTTAATCAAATAATAATGTCTTATTACCTTACCAAATTCAATATGTTTTGTATACATGTATGGTTGTGAATTGTGCTTAAGTGGTTGTACTCTAATCAAATAATGGTTTCATTATCTTACTATATTCAATCGGTTTGATCCATTCAAAGTTGTGTTGTTTTATTTGTAAATTATTATTATTTATAATAATCTAATTAATTTAGCCAAAATCTTATAATTTGCAACATATTGATGCAATGGTTGTTGTAATGTATGCATTATGATTTGTATAGTGGTAATGATATATATTATATATAGATTACGATGAACCTATCAAACGAGAAAAAATTGACGCGGGTTCATCGTAACGCGCGAGTCCTAGATCAATTTAGTTATTTTATTATATGTTTTACGTTTCGGTTTAATTTCTTCGCATTAACACCGCAACTTCAGTGTCGGTGGTCGCTGACAGTAGTATGGCATTAGTGCTCGCCCCCGTCGCGACGCGGGGGGTGCTTAATACTAGTTATTTATTATTTATCAACTAGCTTAATGAATAAATAAATAAATAATATTAACTAACCTTTAATCAATGTCCCCATACTTTGTTTAATTACAAAGAAACCTCTCAACTTGGATGAATTATTCAACTAATAATTTATCCCTAAATCTTATCAATTTCGTGTCAGAATATTCAATTACTTAAATGCTCTTTCTCTTTTGTTGCCCAAAGTATAATGTCTTATTAGTAATGTTGATTATCGATCTTGTACATACTAATCGAACAATTAAAACTCATAACATGTCTCATTATATGTCAAAGAAGTAGATGTTAGGATTTCGTATTTGCTTTACCATAAAACACAACAAAAGATTCATATTAGGAAACAAGAGTTAAATGTCATTTTAGTCTATGTGGTTTGTTCCATTTTGCTAGTTTAGTACAAATGTTTCATTTTTCACCTGTGTGTCTAAAAAGGTTTCACTGTTGCCATTTTAGTCTACTGTGTTAACTTCGTCCATTATTTATGTTAACGAGAAGGGCAATTCGGTTATTTTATATGTAATTATGTTAACTAGAAGGACAATTCGGCCATATAAAATGACCGAATTGCCCTTCCGTTAACATAAATAATGGATGAAGTTAACCCAGTAGACTAAAATGGCAACGGTGAAACCTTTTTAGACTTACAGATGAAAGATTAAACCTTTGAACTAAACTGTCAAAATAGCCCAAATCACATGTACTAAAAACGATATTTAACTCTAAAAAAAAAAAAAAAAAAAAAAAACCTTTTCACCATCATGGAAGTTATTAGGTTTCATTAAACAGAGCACATTAGAGACTCTTGAATTTGTATAGCTTCGACTGCCATTCATAATGTGGTTGCCACCATTGAACAATCCCATGAGCTCGCCGGAGATCCTCCGACGAACTAACGTTCACCGTCATATAAGCCGTCGGTACAATATGCAACGGTTCCATATCTCTCCCTATCGCCCCCGAAACCAGACTTCCGAACGAATACTGCGTCGCGATCCTCTCATATTTCCCCACACCCATCTCATCCATCTTCTCTCTATGCTGAAAATACCCGATAAACTCCGAACAAATCGGATCACTCGGGTTTACATACACATAAGGCGTCCATTCCGACAACAGCGTAAACAAATCCTCTTCAGTATCGTCACGGTGAATGTTCATTGCAGTCGCAATGCCCGCTGTCATAAAGCTACCCGCTATGCGCACGCCATCTTTCAGCGTCTCATTTTTTATCATCTGCTCGATCGGAAGCACAGAGATGAAAGGCGGGTTGAAGAGATATGTTTCCAAATGATATCGCGACTTCGCCATGTTCTTCCCAACCAGCATTGCTATCGACGCGCCTAACGAGTGTCCCGCTATCCACACGTTTGCAGGTCCAACGGTTATCACTGTGTTCCAAACTGCTTCGAAAGCTTTACGAAAGCGTAATCGTAAAGCTTAGCGAACACGCACCGCATGTTTAGTTTCATGTCTTCGTATCTGGTGAGAGATGTGATGAGTGTTCCTCGAAAGGCTATGACGTACCTCGGAGGGTACGGGGTTGATTGGTAGAAACACGGGTGTGCGTATTTTAGCTCGTAAATAGCTCCGAAATACGATAAGTCTGTATCGTCTACAAGGACGTGATTCAATTGGAAATGAAAGCGTTCCCACCATGGAGAAGCATGTGCCTCGTGTTGGTTCATGTTCTGGACACATCCTCGTTGGCGGTCTCGTTCAAGACTGTAAACGCCTTGAACGAGGCTTGCAGCGAGAGATCTTCGATGAAAAGTGTTTCTCCTATAAAGCGGAATCCAACAATCATTCGATATGTTCAACTCGATAAAAAGTTAACAAAATTATGAACAACATGAATAGTAATACCAGGGGCGGATCTAGGGCTCTTTTGTGGGTTCACTCGGTTTGGAAAAAAAAAACAGTGAGAACCTTGTATGATTTTAAAAAATAGTGAGAATCAGTGAAAATCTACCAAAAGGAACCCATTGAAAAAAGGTAATGGATCCGCCACTGATTAATACCTACCAATCGAAAGAAGTTAGCAGGTGCAACGGTCCTGAAACATCGAAGAGTTCCGGTTGGGACGCCATGATCGGTGAATTCGAGCTGGTTGGTTTCTTGTTTGAAGTTGCCTACATATACATATACGATGTACCTACTAATCATAAATTGGTTAATCATGAGACTAAAGTCAACTAATGAATGGAGAGAAGTCAATGAATCAACATGTATAGCAAGTCATATAAGCCTCTTACTAATAATTTAAAAATATGACCCGTAAATCGATATGTTGACAATTTAACAAGTGAAAATGCTAACTTTTACTTTTGTTTTTGAAGACAAATCACACATAATTATAAAAAAAATTCCACACGGTTTTGCTCCTTTCCATTTTGCCCATAATATTCATATGTGTGAGCGAAATTTAATGGAAATTGAGTGTAGATCTACAATGTTAATTCGAGTAGAATTGTCAATTTAAATATAAGTCTTTTATGATTGGTAATTATTAACATTAATTTAAATATAAGTTTTTTATGAAGAATAAAATGATACGTTAAATATAGATATAAATCTAAAATTTAATGTCAAATCCAAGTGCCATGTGTGACAACTCGTACTTTCGAGGTTAGCATTGATTAATCTCGTGACCTTTAACTTCGTATCATTTTCCCTTCGCGTTCCATTATACGTTGTAATTGTGTGTGTACGTATGCTAAACATGAATTATTATATTTGATTGGTTTACAAATAAAGGTTTGTGAATTTATTGTTGTTATGATATAAATTAATCACTATTAATAATCCACCCGCACACTACCTCCTGATCGCACACCTCTTCACGGCAGCACACTCCTTTATTAAACAATTCTCTGCCTAGCCTTATCCAAGCCCAAATCCTATTAATTTGGACCAAACACCTGCATGCATGGGGTGTGCGACTCCTTTGGGTATTTAAGGTAACCTGCAGCCAAAACCCTAGCATTTATTTCCCCCAATCATTTCGACTGCAGCCCTTTTCACCAACTTTTTCCCCTCTTTTTGGAGATTGACGGCAGCCCTTTCCCCCCGAAGCTTTCTCCTCCTCTCGAAGACCTCTCTCTCATCTAAGCATCTTCTTTTGCTTCACAATCTCTTGGTTAGTGTGGTTCCACTGTGTTAGATTAATTTTTCTTCATTTGTTTGTCACTAGTGGATTTATGTTAGTGATTATGAGATGTTGATATGATCTAGAGATGCTAGTAAATTCTGTTGAACATGGATTGATGGTATGAGTGATGTGTTTTAATTAATGTTTCGATGAGATTGTTTATGATGATAACCGTTCTTGTGAATCTGATGCAAGATTATCTCATAATTTGAATTTTAATCTTTTTATTTAATTGCCTATTTTGTAGGGATTTATATTTCCTAGTTTATCTATTTTTTATTCATTATAAATTAGGTTCTAGGGTTTATGTTTTAGTTAATTTTTGATTGATTTTGAATTGAAAGAACATTGTTCTTGGAACCATTCGGTTCGTTTTTATCGTCATTGATTTTTGAATTAACATGATAAAAACTAGAGAAAAAAAGTTTTACGTTAATAATAATCTTTAACACCCCCTCGCAACATTCCAGTCATCCTAAACAGCCACCGATAGCCACCGATGGCCGGATTGTGGAAGATTTGGAACTGCGGATATGAAAATATTTTTCAGGGCGTGAGTGTTCCGAACTTAAAGCTTATAGATGATATCAATGAGACATCTGTATTATGTGTCAATAATAGAGCATGTAACACTAGAAGTGTGATTAGAATTTGGTGATAATTTGTTTAGTCTGTAAGATCCGTTTTTTTTTTTTTTTTTTTTTTTTTTTTTTTGCCTCTAGCAAGTTGCTAGAAGTTTGGTGTTTTGAATGAATATATCCTCTTTCGCTGTTAAAAAAACTATTTATTATTTAGAGTAAAGTTCCTGTATAAATAACTTTAATGTACTAAACGTACGAATAACATGAAAAGGACAAAAACAAGTGGCGGCATTTTTGTAATTATCAAAATTACTCTACAAATGATACTGTATAGTAATTTTGATTTTGTAGAGTAATTTTGTAAAATGTTCTTGTAGAGTAATTTTGATCAAAAAATTATACCTCACCAAGAAACCCCAACAATTTTTTATAAAATTACTGTACAAAATCAAAATTACTCTACAGGGTCATTTTTCAAAATTACTTTACAAGATCAAAATTACTCTATAGGATCATTTGTAGAGTAATTTTGAATTGTATGTTGTTTGATAAACTTGCAGAGTAATTTTGATTCACTTTGTAAAGTAATTTTGATGCAGAGGAATTTTGATACACTTGTAGAGTAATGTTGATAATTACCTTACAAGATCAAAATTACTCTACAAGAACATTTTACAAAATTACTCTACAAATATCAAAATTACTTTACAGGATCATTTATCGAGTAATTTTGATAATTACTGATAATTACGAAAATGTCATCACGTTTTTACAGCAAAACCTTTAGTTCGTATGTTTTGTACGTTAAATTTGTTTGTATTTGATCTTTTTTCTTATTATTTATCCACTAGCTTAATAAATAAATAAATAAGTAATATTAACTAGGGGAATGTTCATTTGAAAAGAAATTTAATGTAGGAAGAAAAAGAAGAAAGGGCATAATGGTAAAACATCAAATAGTTTATAACTCATCTCATTAATTATGTTATCCCTCATTAATAAAACAATAACTTTTTATCCTACACATTTCAAATTTAACCCATATTTATCTTACACTTACCAGAATTTACCCTATACACATCGAAATTTGTCCTACACATTTTAAAATTTATCCTACACATACTGAAATATATCCTACACATATCGAAAATTGTTCTTCACCATAAATTATTTTATTTTGAAAGAGTAAATTTAAAAGTGAGTTACAAGTTTAATTAGCTAGCTAATTAATTACAATTATAAATTACCTATATGCCCTTTTCAATAACATTAAATGCACATATTAAATGAAGTAAATGGAGCATTTCAATTGGTTTAAAACTTATTATTTTTATTCTTACATAATTTTTCTTCTCGTTTGAACTCTCCACATGTTAACTAACCTTTAATCAATGTCCCCATAACTTGTTTAAGTACAAAGAAACTTCTCAACTTGGATGAATTATTCAACTAATAATTTACTATCTCTAAAGAATATTCAATTACTTAAATGCTTTTTCTGCTTCGTTGTCCAAAGTGTAATGTCTTATTAGTAACGTTGATTATCGATCTTGTACATACTAATTGAACAATTAAAACTCATAACATGTCTTATAAAATAGAATGAACTATTATAAGATTTAGGTTCGCACATTATATGTCAAAGAAGTAGATGTTAAGGTTTCGCATTTGCTTTACCATAAAACACAACAAAAGATTCATATATTTTTTTTTTAATGCCAAGTTACATCAAAACAAAAGGTAGACAGGCAACAGAAGATTAGAGACTCTTGAATTTGTATAACTTCGACTGCCATTCATAATGTGGTTGCCACCATTGAACAATCCCATGAGCTCGCCGGAGATCCTCCGACGAACTAACGTTCACCGTCATATAAGCCGTCGGTACAATATGCAACGGCTCCATATCTCTCCCAATCGCCCCCAAAACCAGACTTCCGAACGAATACTGCGTCGCGATCCTCTCATATTTCCCCACACCCATCTCATCCATCTTCTCTCTATGCTGAAAATACCCGATAAACTCCGAACAAATCGGATCACTCGGGTTTACATACACATAAGGCGTCCATTCCGACAACAGCGTAAACAAATCCTCTTCAGTATCGTCACGGTGAATGTTCATTGCAGTCGCAATACCCGCTGTCATAAAGCTACCCGCTATGCGTACTCCATCTTTCAGCGTCTCGTTTTTTATCATCTGCTCGATCGGAAGCACAGAGATGAAAGGCGGGTTGAAGAGATATGTTTCCAAATGATATCGCGACTTCGCCATGTTCTTCCCAACCAGCATTGCTATCGACGCGCCTAACGAGTGTCCCGCTATCCACACGTTTGCAGGTCCAATGGCTATCACTGTGTTCCAAACTGCTTCGAAAGCTTTACGAAAGCGTAAGCTTTCGTAAAGCTTAGCGAACACACACCGCATGTTTAGTTTCATGTCTTCGTATCTGGTGAGAGATGTGATGAGTGTTCCTCGAAAGGCTATGACGTACCTTGGAGGGTACGGGGTTGATTGGTAGAAACGCGGGTGTGCGTATTTGAGCTCGTAAATGGCTCCGAAATACGATAAGTCTGTATCGTCTACAAGGACGTGATTCAGTTGGAAATGAAAGCGTTCCCACCATGGAGAAGCATGAGCCTCGTGTTGGTTCATGTTCAGGATACATCCTCGTTGGCGGTCTCGTTCAAGACTGTAAACGCCTTGAACGAGACTTGCAGCGAGAGATCTTCGATGAAAAGTGTTTCTCCTATAAAGCAGAATCCAACAGTCATTCGATATGTTGAACTCGATAAAAAGTTAACAAAATTATGAACAACATGAATAGTAATACCAGGGGCGGATCTAGGCCTCTTTTGTGGGTTCACTCGGTTTGAAAAAAAAAACAGTGAGAACCTTATATGATTTTAAAAAATAGTGAGAATCAGTGAAAATCTACAAAAAGGAGCCCATTAAAAAAGGTATTGGATCCGCCACTGATTAATACCTACCAATCGAAAGAAGTTAGCAGGTGCAACGGTCCTGAAACATCGAAGAGTTCCGGCTGGGACGCCATGATCGATCAATTCGAGCTTTTCGTGGTGGTTGGTTTCTTGTTTGAAGTTGCCTACATATACATGTACGATGTACCTACTAATCATAGATTGGTTAATCATGAGACTAAAGTCAACTAATGAATGGAGAGAAGTCAATGAATCAACATGTATAGCAAGTCATATAAGCGTCTTAGGGTGAAGGGAGTGGTTAAACAGGTGAAAGTGGCAAACTTCAAAATGGACCAATCAGAGTGTGCCATGTCAGCAAGTGTGAAGAGTTTAAACTTTGGTGAAAAGTGTTGGCAGTAGTTTAGACACTTGAAAGTGGCAAACTTTTTTTTTTCCTACCCTCCACAAATACCCTTCAATCATCATCAGCATCATCACTTTTCATCTTTGTCGATCGGTGATGGTTAGCCGCCTTCACAACTTTGCCGCGCGGGAAAACGGGACGGCGCTGGTGTTGCCCCTCGGCAAACCGGTTTGCCGCTCCCTTCACCGCACCACTCCCTTCACCCTTACTAATAATTTAAAAATATGACCCGTAAATCGATATGTTAAGTGAAAATGCTAACTTTTACTTTTGTCTTTGAAGACAAATCACACATAATTATAAAAAAAATTCCACACGGTTTTGCTCCTTTCCATTTTGCCCATAATATTCATATGTGTGAGCGAAATTTAGTGGAAATTGAGTGTAGATCTATAATGTTAATTCGAGTAGAATTGTCAATTTAAATATAAGTCTTTTATGATTGGTAATTATTAACATTAATTTAAATATAAGTTTTTTATGAAGAATAAAATGATACGTTAAATATAGATTTTTTTTTTTTTTTTGAGTTAAATATTATAAATCTAAAATTTAATGTCAAATCGAAGTGCCTGGTCCAGCTTCCAACTTATTGTTAAATGACAATTTGTTTTTAAACAAAACAAACAATTTGAGGTTGACTTTTAATATGGAGAAAAATGCCCGGATAGTCCCTGTGGTTTTCTCATTTTTCACCTTTAGTCCTTAACTTTCTAAAATTACAGCTATAGTCCCCAACTTTTGCAATTTCGTTCCCGGATAGTCCCTGGCGGGGATGGAGGTTAGTTTTTGGTGTTAAGTGGATGTGATATTACTAAAATGCCCTTGTTATTAAAAAATCTAATTATTCCATCTAAAATTAAATGGGGCCCACCATTTTATTAAAATATAAAAACTCACCCTCCATTCTACCCCACCCCCACCCCTATCCCTCTCTGTTTCTTCCCGACCCACCATGTTGTGTATGAAGATGTTGATCTATATCATCAATACAAACTACAGGCGTTAGAATATTCATACGAAGAAATTTAAACCTAATTAGTGACAAAAGCATCAATTTAAACCTAGTGTGAACAACCATCTCACCGCTGCACAAACCGTCGGTCGCCGCTGCCGCTGCTTTCAGCAACCTCTCGTCGTTAAAATAAAAATGGAAACCGAACAGTACCTCAGTGAAATCTCAGTTCCCACCTCTCTCCACCGTCTCCTTCACTTCCATATCTCCTTGCAGGTTATCTTCACTTTACTTCATCTTCAAATTATCATTATTATCAGAAAATTAATAGTAACACTTGCTTTTTATTGTCGATCAGGAACTGGTTCGCAGCTTCTGTTCTATGACCTAGCTATTTCCACTATGATTGCTTCATATCAAGTGTTTGACGGAATTAAGGTTCACGGGATATGTTGAATAATGTCACCGGATACTGAAAGTACTTTCAGAGTGGCTGTGTTTGGTGAACGCATACTCAAATTATTTGTATTCAACATTCAGTTGCCGGATCATGATGATAAAACTCTTGTTAATCTGGTTTCTTTAAGCAAAATTGTTTAGCTTATCGTTTCGATAAGACCGTGTTTTCCTCGATCTTCAGCGGTGATGATGGCGGCGGTGGGGATGGTAGTGGCAGTGGTAGTTACGGTGAAGTGGGGGTGTGGGGGTAGATGGTGGTGGTGATTGAATGTGGATATGGCAGTGGTTTTCCTCGATTTTTCAGGAGCAGAAAGGAAGGGAGGGTTGGGTTGGTGAATGGTGAAGAAGGAAGGGACGGTGGGCAGTGGCGGACCCAAGATTTTTTTTCATTGGGGTCCATTTTTTTCGGTGTTCAAAATTTTCATAACAAAACGTTAAAATTTTCAGGTGGGTCCTCGTTCGGGTCGGGCCATAGCGAGGTTTGAACAAGATTTAAAAAAAAAAAAGAACAAGCTATACAAGAATTGAACCCATGACCTCTTGTTGGTAAAGTGTTGGATTTACCACGACGCTAGGTTTCCTTTTCTTTCAATGGTGTCCACCTAATTGTATTTATGGGGTCCTTATACAATTTTATATACCGAATCTACTAATTTTTTTAAAAACATTGGGGTCCAGGGACCTCGACCCACTCTATGTGGGTCCGCCCCTAACGGTGGGGTTAGGGTTGGTCGCCGGTCGTATGTCGGAGAAGAAGAGGAAGGGATTGTTGATTTTTTGTTAAATTATTTTTATAATATAGGTGGACCCCACAATATAATTAAATTTCTTTTTTATTGTTAAAAACTAACCCCCATTTGCGTCAGGGACTATCCGGGAACGAAATTGCAAAAGTTGGGGACTATAGCTGTAATTTTAGAAAGTTGGGGACTAAAGGTGAAAAAATAGCAAACCACAGGGACTATCCAGTCATTTTTCTCTTTAATATGCGTATACTAAATTATTTCAACAGAATCAGTCATTTTGTTAATTACCTACCGCACATTTTATATTATAAACAAAATGTGTGAATATCATTTATACTATACGGTCTAGAGGTGCATTAAGCGTAATATGACAGCCACGTCAGCAGGGGAACGTGATAAAAAAAACACGTGATGGAAGAAGCTTGAAAATAGTGTTCTAAAAATAATAAAAATAAACAATCAATTAAAACCAACTCAAACAACACCCACCAATCAAGAGTCGCTACATCACCCCCCTTCTCCCCTCCTCGCCGGAGAAAATCTAGGCACCCTCCCGTCCACGCCACCACCACACCATGTGTGACAACTTGTACTTTCGAGGTTAGCATTGATTAATCTCGTGACCTTTAACTTTGTATCATTTTCCCTTCGCGTTCCATTATACGTTGTAATTGTGTGTGTACGTATGCTAAACATAAATTATTATATTTGATTGGTTTATAAATAAAGGTTTATGAATTTATTGTTGTTATGATATAAATTAATCACTATTAATAATCCACCCGCACACTACCTCCTGATCGCACACCTCTTCACGGCAGCACACTCCTTTATTAATCAATTCTCTGCCCAGCCTTATCCAAGCCCAAATCCTATTAATTTGGACCAAACACCTGCATGCATGGGGTGTGCGACTCCTTTGGGTATTTAAGGCAACATGCAGCCAAAACCCTAGCATTTATTTCCCCCAATCATTTCGACTGCAGCCCTTTTCACCAACTTTTTCCCCTCTTTTTGGAGATTAACGGCAGCCCTTTCCCCCCGAAGATTTCTCCTCCTCTCGAAGACCTCTCTCTCATCTAAGCATCTTCTTTTGCTTCACAATCTCTTGGTTAGTGTGGTTCCACTGTGTTAGATTAATTTTTCTTCATTTGTTTGTCACTAGTTGATTTATGTTAGTGATTATGAGATGTTGATATGATCTAGAGATGCTAGTAAATTCTGTTGAACATGGATTGATGGTATGAGTGATGTGTTTTAATTAATGTTTCGATGAGATTGTTTATGATGATAACCGTTCTTGTGAATCTGATGCAAGATTATCTCATAATTTGAATTTTAATCTTTTTATTTAATTGCCTATTTTGTAGGGATTTATATTTCCTAGTTTATCTCTTTTTTATTCATTATAAATTAGGTTCTAGGGTTTATGTTTTAGTTAGTTTTTGATTGATTTTGAATTGAAAGAACATTGTTCTTGGAACCATTCGGTTCGTTTTTATCGTCATTGATTACTAATTGTTCTTGAGCCATTTGATTGCACACGAAATTGCATCAGGTGGTATCAGAGCTTTGGTTTTCAAATGGCTCTACGCGAAGAGAAGTGTTTTCTTGTTCGAAGAGTCGCCGACCGAGGCATCGACAAGAACATTGGTGATTCGTGTGTTTGTGGAGATCGATTAAACCGTGACCATAGATCCGCCGGGCGAGGCAACGAGATCGGAAACCGTGATCCACGGGATATTATTAAGATCAAAAGACTTCGACAACGAGTTCAAGATCTTGAAGAGATCAGACGGCTCCATCAACGAGTCCGAGATCTGGAGAGGACCGAGTCAACCACCGTTGTCTGGGACGAAGGTGGGGATGGAGAGGAGCATCCGTTTGGCAGTTACCCACCCCGATTCTACGAAGCAATTTATCATACGAATTTGTCGGAAGAGGAATCTCGATTCGATGAAGATGGGATTGAACCCAATGAGGAAGAATGTATCTTCGTGCAACAGGTTCTTAACGGGACTACTATTCAAGAGAACAGGCCGATGAACGAAATGAATGATAATTATCATGAGTCTGCATCAGGTATGTTTAATTTTTTGCATAAATGTGAGGTTGTTGATAATGGATCTCCGGTGAGCGATCCGATGAGCCACAGGACGTCAAATAGTTGTTTGGAAACCCCACTTCCCATTCTGGGCTATGCGAAGATTTTCAATAAAGAACCAAATAATTCGGAATTTCAATTTCAAAAGGAAGATATTGATTTACGTGAAGAAAATATTGATAATGAGCCGAATTGTTTGGAAATAAAAAATAGAAAATACTTTGAAGATATGGTATATACTTTGAACATTCAAGTTAATGAGGCAGATCATGATAAACCTACGGAAGCTATGGTATCTTTTTCAAATATGGGGGCCACTCAAAGGTATATGGTGAGCCTCCTTGTCGACAAGTGTATGAATGTAAAGGAACCACCATATGGAAGTAGCATGCATGATATCTTCCATATGACTTCTAATGGGCCCTTGGTAAAACAAAGTTACAAAACGATGTTAAATTTTTGTTCTTAGAGGATAATACTCATGATTTAAAATATGTGTATGGAGCAAAGATGTGGAGTAAGAATTTGTTTCAACAATTGATTATGAATGATCATGATGTGGAAAACTTGGAAAAAATTGTTAAGCTTAATGGTTACTTTATAAGAAAATGCAACGAAGTCCGTGGTTTACATTTGGATGGCTATCTAGTTTGAATTTTAATCTTTTTATTTAGTTGCCTATTTTGTAGGGATTTATATTTCCTAGTTTATCTCTTTTTTATTCATTATAAATTAGGTTCTAGGGTTTATGTTTTAGTTAGTTTTTGATTGATTTTGAATTGAAAGAACATTGTTCTTGGAACCATTTGGTTCGTTTTTATCGTCATTGATTACTAATTGTTCTTGAGCCATTTGATTGCACGCGAAACTGCATCAGAATCTGGAAGATGTTTGTGAGGATTAATCAATGATCTAGGGTTCATGTGTATGATATGAATTTGATAAACTTATTGTGATGATAAAGATTTGATGATTTGCTTGTAGTAATAACATGTTAACACAAAATATGGAAGTTGGTCATGATATTAGGTCGATAATATAGGTTTTATATACAATAGGGTTTTGATGATTATTGATGATATTGAAATCTAGACTTGTTTTGATGATTGTTGTGATGATATAAGAAAACCCGGAATTTCATGATGATTAGTGATTGATGATTGGTATTCATAGATTGTTCAAATGATTGTTAATAATGATTATCTGATGATTGTGTGTAATGATGAATGCACGGATTTGATTCTGTATGATAAATATGATATTAAGGTTCATGAGGATTGATGTTATAATCTGTGTTTTGTTTGATTTGATCGTGGGAACATGGGTGATTACTGTTTGATTAATTGATGTCGTACACCCTCACCCCACACACTTGTTTGTCGCACACTCTTGTAACGTACATATTTGGACTGCATATTGTATGTGCCATGTGTGCCGCACACTTCAGAATGTTACACATCGATGCACAACGTACAATCGTATGGAGCATGGTCGACTATGCATGACCGCACATTATCAAGTGGCCGCACACTCCCATGTATGTCGCACACCTGATAGTGGGCCGCACACTTATGAATATTGGGTCGCACACATGTACTGTCCACTTTTTGGACTTTGTTTTGGATCCAGGTATGGCCCACATGTTTTATGAGATACGTGATGTCTTTAACCTGTATGCTATCTTTTAGATACGTTGTCACAGCCCCCGACCCCACCCTGGGAGCGGGAGCCGCGAACCAGTCAGATGGTATCGGTGTTTATTAATTTGGCAGCGAAAATTGTCATCAGGACCGTAGTTAGGAAATATTTTTATCAGAGTTAAACACCAAAATGTTTAAAATAGATAAATGGGATAAAACCCAAGTTTTGCTGATAATAAATTTATAATAAATAAGTGGGACAAAACCCGATTTTTATTTGTAATATATTTATAGGGGTAAACCCTAATTATTGAAAACAATTCTTCTTTTTATTTAGGTAACTTTTATAGCCACTTTTCTAAACCTTCAGTGCTCTCCAGCTGGTTTTTATTGGCTTTCACATTGTGTTACCTGAAACGCGTTTTAAAAACATTTTATCAGCAATAAATACTGGTGAGTGCATCTCAGTTTAATCAAAACAGTTTTATCATTGTACAGTATTGAGGGCATCCGCAATTACATTTGTTTATATCTACTTAATTACCACCCACGGTACTGTCAATCCTGACCTGTGGTCATGCTACTACTCACAGTGTAGTAACAAGTAATGTATACAAAACCCTAACATACCGACAGTAATTGTAGAATACAAATACTCAATCACTGTTAATTATATTTTAAAATAATTGAGGTTTTACAAAAACAGTTTACGAAAAGCTGATGTACTCAATTTTGTAGGCTTGGGTATTTCTATAGGCTTCCTGGTAATATTATAGCTTCCTGATAATATTATAGCTTCCTGTTGTTTTTCCTGGTTATTATTTATTAAAATTAAACAATGCACATGTGTAAGTAATATAACCCAAATCACATTAACCGTACAACTCGAGACAGAACTCCAATGACTGAGTCAGGCAGAGCCTTGACACGCATTACGGAGTCCTAGATCAATCGGGTGTAACACAAGACAAAATTCCAACGACTGAGTCGGACAGAGCCGACATGCGTTACGGAAATCTAAATCGACCGTGTATGGTAATAGCAGGGTTATAGTACTTACAACGAGACAGAGCTTCGCTTATTAGGGGGTATTAGGCTATAGCTTTAGCCTACAGAATTTGAGAGAGAAATAAAGAAAAATGAACGACTTTGAAATGCTGCATCTCGGTTCTTTTATAGCTGAAACAGAGATCTCCCGCGCCCCGCGAGAGCCTCTTCTTCTTCCGTCGCGGCCCGCGAGAGCCTAAAAGGCAGCGGTAGGGTTGATGAGTCACCAAGTAGGTCCGACACGTGTCGGGACACGTGGCACAAGCAGTGTCCGGCAAGTAATGGGGCCTCGCGCCCCGCGAAGGAGTGGCCTTCGTCTGTCGTTTCTCGAGGGTTATTACATACGTGTAGAAAATACGTGAGTTATTATTATACACAAACCTAATAATATTGGTAACCATAATAGGACGTGGTTGACCAACTTAACACAAGTAATTCATATTGCCGAACTAAGCAAAGGTGAGTTCACACTTTTACTAAAAGCATGTATTCCCACTGGTTGGGAACCTCACTTTCCCTAGTATGGGATTGCCTTAGTATTCCTGGTATGGAATGCTGTTAACTTCACTTTCCCTGGTTAGGGGATTGTCTAGTATTCCTAGGTATGAAATACTGTTAAATGCTATTTATATTTCATGTCTTTAGCTGACTAAACGAACTCTATCTGAAAGTCCCCACACATTAAACTGATTAATCGTCGGGGCCTGGCAAACAGAATATTAGTTGATAGCGCTATTAGATTTGACAAACCTCACACCATACCTGGAGGACGGGCGTGAACTTTTATTCCTTGGCAACTGGTCAATGATGATAGACATTGAGTTGGGGCACAAACAACTTGAACAGTCATAGTTTCGGTACTACACAGTTTAGTAGCTTAAAGATGTGGTAGCTCCCCATGACATGTTTTATAAAATGAGTAATTTAACAACCTATGTTTTTTGAAACAACACTGAAAACCGTGAACTCGCCAACTTTATGTTGACACTCTATTACATGCTTGCAGGTCGTTAGGTACAGCGATGTAGCTTGCATCGGAGGAGTGTAGTGGTTGCATAGAACCGTTGTTGGGTTCTTATTTAATAATTTATGAACTTTAAACTATCGTTTGGATTTTAAACTATATGCTTCCGCTGTTAACTAAAACATTGCTTTTGGACTCTAAATTCTTAGTCTCACTGATCGTATTGATAGTGATGGGTTTACTTCGTTTAACTAATTGTTAAATATGATTGGTGGTATGATCCTTGTTAGTCACACGCCTCACGATAATACTCCGCATGTGAAATTAGAGGGTGTGACACCATGGCACCACCCCATTGGTTTCTAAGCTTGTTTTTAATGCACACTTGCTGCTAATAGCCTAAGTTGTTGATCAGAGTTAATTTTCATAGTCCAAGTTATCACTAACAACACAATTATATATATATATATATATATATATATATATATATATATATATATATATATATATATTTGTTGATAAGCGACGATGAATAGTAACTTTATTTTTATAATAATATATAGTTTTTTTTATCATTTTTATTTAATATATTATAATAATTTATTGTTATATTTACTCTTCATAACATATTTTTAACTTTTTTACCTTTTTTAAAACCATATATTTCCTTTACTATTTTTTTCATAATTTTTTTTTCTTTTTTTTAAACATATATTAATTATCGATTAATTTGATACTTCTTTAATAATTTACGTTTGTAACTTTTTCCTAAAAACTTAAGTACGTAGTTGTGCTTGATTTTTTTCCCTGAGTATATTATTATTATTATTATCATTATTATTATTATTATTATATATTGTTGATAAGCGATGATGAATAGTAACTTTATTTTTATAATGGTATATAGCCTTTTATCATTTTTTATTTAATATATTATAATATTTTATTGTTATATTTACTTTTAGTAACATATTTTTTATTTTTTCCTTTTCTAAACCATATATTTACTTTACCATTTTTAATAATTCTTTTTTCCTTTTTTAAAACATATATTAATTTATCGATTAATTTGATGCTTCTTTAATAATTTACGTATATATTGTTGATAAGCGATGATAAATAGTAACTTTATTTTTATAATGGTATATAGCCTTTTATCATTTTTTATTTAATATATTATAATATTTTATTATTATATTTACTTTTAATAACATATTTTTTATTTTTTCCTTTTTTAAACCATTTATTTACTTTACCATTTTTTAATAATTCTTTTTTCTTTTTTTCTTAAACATATATTAATTTATCGATTAATTTGATACTTTTTTTATAATTTACGTTTATAACTTTAACTAAGTACGTTGTTGTGAATAATTTTTCCCTGACATTCCGTCATAAGTTTTGTTAAAAACAAAGTTGTACTCAAAATAAAATATTTATTTGGTATCATAAAACGGTATGATGATAAATTAAACTGTTCTAATAGTCTGGCTTTCTAAACAACATGCTTTATTTTCAAATCACGTTCGTTTTACATTATTATTTGCTCAGTTTCGCCGCAACGCACGACGTAAAATAAACTAGTTACCATTTATTATAGTTGCCACGAATGAATCAAATTGTTGTTGTTAATGATAGCTACAGCCTACAAGTGATAATAGGTTACTTTTGAAGATCAATTTTAGGAAAATTGGAAAATAATAATCCCATCTTTCTGAAATTGGCTGATAATAATTTCAAGTCAGTTATTAGCCAATAATAATCCGACCTCGTCCAATTTTTTTGTAAAATAGTCCGTCGTTAAAATAGCTTAACGTGGTTAAGTTTTTTTTTTCGAATTACAAACCGATGTTTTAGGGCTTTTGATCAGAACGAGGATACGAGTCAATTGATGTAAAACTTACCTCAAAATACTGCCCCCAACCCATGAAAACGGTGCTTCAATTCGGGTGTTTAACTTCCAATTAACAAATTCAAGCCATTTCGAACACAATTTCGAGGTAAGTTTTACATCAATCGACTCGTATCCTCGTTCTGATCAAAAGCCCTAAAACATCGGTTTGTAATTCGGAAAAAAATTTAACTCCGTTAAGCTTATTTTAACGGCGGTTTATTTTACAAAAAACAAATTGGACGAGGTCGGATTATTATTGGCTAATAACTGACTTGGGATTATTATCAGCCAATTTCAGAAAGATAGAATTATTATTTTCCAATCTACCTTAATTTTATGCAATTTTCCATCAATTATGCAAAATATCCAAAGAAATGGCTTTTCAAGTCGTACACGAAAGCTAAAAATTGGTTATTTTAGTGTAAATTAAGTAAGCTAATTAAATATCAAGTAAAACAGAAAGAAATCAATAAACAATTCATAAAAATTCAAAATAATACGAAAGCTAAAAGTAGGTTATTTTAGTGTAAATTAAGCAAGCTAATTAAATATCAAGTAAAATAAAAAGAAATCAATAAACAATTCATTAAAAAAAATCAAAATAATAAGAAGTTTGACGAGAAAATAAATAAAGGTTCCACCTAGGTCCATCACTGCCTTAAATCTTGTAACATAAAAAAGTTTTCTACTTTCCAATCTAGCCACCACTAAGGGCTTTTACCCTCTTGAATCCACGAGTTTGTTGTTTCCTAAAAATAAAAATAGTCTTAAACAAGAGTATACATTACACATCCCAACTCGATTAATGTTTATTCTTATTTATTAAAAATAGTCTTAAACGAGAGTATATTTTACACATCCTAAATTGATTAATGTTTATTCTTATTTATCAAAAATAGTCTTAAACGAGAGTATACCTTACTCAATTAACTAAAATGATTTGATATTTAATCACCAACAGTTCTTAATAGCGCTCTAATCAACTTTATTGTATTTTTCATCAACTAAAATGTTTATTCTTTTATTTCATGTTGTTGTGTTTCTTTTCTACTGGACCGGGCCTAACGCCACAATAGCAACCAGGCTTATTTTTAGCCCAATTCATGCCTGCAGCCCAATGACTCTGTCTTGGGCTCTTTACTCTTAGGCTTAGCCACGAAGAATTGACATTGAACATTCTAACCAATATCAAGAAGGAGGCTTTGCAAGGTATCATCATTATTGGCTGCTGGAGCTAGTGGTGCACAAATCGGGTTTTTTTAAAAACCGGTTCCGGGTATGGAACCGGGTTCAGGTAGGATCGGGTTTTGCAAAATCGGGTTTTTTTTAAAACCGGGCCGGGTCCGGGTTTTCTACAAAAAATGTATACCCTATATACCCGGGTCCGGGTAGGGTTTTATAAAACCCGGGTATTATAATACCCTATTTCCGGGTTCAGGTATGCATCGAGTTGGCAAAAAACCCACACCGGGTATTAAAAAAACCCGACTGGGTATTAAATGCTTCTTTATATGTTTTAGTGTATAGTTTAGCTTATTCAAATTTAATAACATTTTTAAACAAGATTACATCAAAGTGCATACATAATTCTTAGAAACCCAATAATTCTTTATATGTTTTAGTGGATGGTTTAGCTTATTCAAAACCCATAACCGGGTATTTATAAAACCCGGTTCTGGGTATTTATAAAAACCGGTTACGGGTATTTATAAAACCGGGTACTACAAAAAACCGGGTATAAACCGGGTATAAAAAACCCGGTTCCGGGTTCGGGTTTTAGATTAGATATGAATACCCGGTCCCTACCCTATGGGTAGGGTCGGGTTCGGGTATAAAAAACCCGGGTTTTATAATACCCGGTTCCGGGTTTTTTGCGCACCACTAGCTGGAGCATCTGGAAGGCCAGGAACGAGCTGAAGTTCGAGAACAAATCGGTTAAACTGGAGAATATCTTCAGCGAGATTAAGGCGTTAAGTTTTCTGTGGTTTTCTAATAGGTTGAAGTATAAAGAGGTAGATTGGGATAGTTGGTGTAAATTCGAATTAATGTAATTATTGTGTGTTTGTGTTGTTCGGTGACGGCCTGTTTTTTTGTCGGTGTGTTCTAATGAAGTTTACCTTAAAAAAAACATTCTAACCAATATGTATAGACATGAGTACATATAATGGACTACTATAACCATAATAATATAATCTAATTTACTGATAAATATATATCATTAATATGAAAATACATTTTAGAAGACCGTTCTTCAAGTTTTATGTGAATCTAATTCTAATAAAAAAACTGTAACTAATGTCATATGTCATTTTCATTTTTAAATTATTAATAATATTATTTAATTAATATCTAGTTTTAATTAATGATTGTTTATAATATTATGCTATTAATATTAATATTAATATAAATTAAAATTCAAGAATGATGATTAATAAAATACCTACAGTTTTTATTAATTAAAATTCAAGAATGATGATTAATAAAATACTTACAGTTTTTATTAAAAAGAGTACTTCAACTTTATTTTTTACTTTTTTTAATGGTAGTTATCTATAATTTTAAAACCTATGATTTTAAGGCTTTTTAAAATGAATAATTATGTTTAAGTTTTTTTATATGATCTATAATTTCATATTTCAAATATTAGTTGTGGTTTCCAATTTATTTTTTTAGTGATGAAATGTAGCGTTTTTTTTATAAAAAAAAATATTTTTGTGTGTTTTTAATTTTTTTAGGTATTTTTGTTTGTATTCACATTGGTTCTCGCAATAAAGAGGGTTCCTAATGGATTCTTATCCTATATATATATATATATATATATGGTTATCTTGAGAACGCTAAATATTGTGAGAACCGTGAGAACGAATGAAAAAACCAATCAAAACCAATTTTTTTTAATACAAACCTCATTGTAATTAAGATACAACATTAAAAAAATAATTTATAACATCAAATAATTCATTTTTCCTTTCAAAATCACTTTTTTTTAGATTTTTTACACATGTGTAAATATAACAGATTTACACATGTGTAAATGGCAAACTTACACATATGTAAATTTTCTTTATTTACGAATTCACGTAAATTTAAACGTGTAAATTAAATTTCTAACATTGTATTCGAATAATAATGATAAGTTTAGAAAAAAATTTTGAATTTGAATTGTTTTTGACCAAGTTCTCGCGGTTTTTTCATTTGTTCTCACGGTTCTCACAATATTTAGCGTTCTCATTTAAACCTTCCCCTATATTTGTTCTCACTCTTGGACCTAATCCTATATATATATATATATATGGGTTAGGATCATGTGAGAAGCACTAGGCTAATTAAGAAACTTGAGAAGCATTTTGGACCACACATTTTCCCTAAGCTTTTCCTAATATACACATATGTATAGTTTAAAATTGACTATATACATATATGTATATTGTCAAATCTTGAATTATACACATATGTATATAGTCAATTTTAAACTATACATATGTGTATATTACGAAACGCTTAGGAAAATATGCGGTCCAGAATGCTTCTCAAGTTTCTCAAATAGGGTGGACTTCTCTTAGGATCCCTACCATATATATATATATATAGGATTAGGTTCAAGAGTGAACACTAGTATAGTTTGCGAACTTAGCGAACTAATCCTGGCCATACATGTGTGCAGATCAATGGTCAGGATTTGATGATGAAATACACTAGTGTATCTTATGATTTGATGATTCAATCCTAGGCATCCACGTGTGTAAATTGTGACAACCCGAACTTTCTAGGTCAGCGTCTCTTAGGCACGTAATACTGTTTCTTATTATTTCTCTTTCATATTCCTCGCATGATGAAAATTTATTAAACACTCGTGTATGTAATACACTAGCTAAATGTAAAACGTGATTGGGTATGTTCACATGTGTTAGATTGATTAACTACAAGAAACCGGTAGCGCGCGTTTATGTGTCGATTAATTAATTTAGAAAGCTAATCTAATTGGGCCGCCATCACTTTTAATCACACTCGGCCCAATCCCTCACTTGAAGCAAACTTGGCCCAACCCGCTTGTCCTAACCAATCCGGCCCACCCTGTTGTGTTAACTGCACTCGGCCCAGCGATTTAAGAGCCCAAAATACCCAAACAAGTATTAAACAAAAACGCAATGTAAGTGGGTTTAGCCCACTATTATTCCGGCTTTATATGGGCTGGCCTCCATGCGTCCTTCATATGATCACAAGTTAGTTAAACCCTAATCATTCCCATATCTCTTCCCTGGATCGCGCGGCAGGAGACCCCACCCCCTTCTCGAGACATCATCTGAATCGATCGAACTTGTGGTTAGTAGCTTTATATTTATGCTGATTTGTACTTGGTGATGTTTCATGAAAATTGATAAGGGTAAAATGGATGTTTCATGTGAATTTGTGTCAAAAGATAAGGTGATCAAAAGTCAAGTATATCAGTTCACATTAATTGCTTGTGTCAGGTCACACATGAATAAAGTGATCAAGATTGCATGTTATTGAGGTCCAATTAGATTTGATTATAAACATTTGCATTGAAAATCATATGATCATGTTTGTCGGCCATAATATAAATAGTTGCATTGAAAATCACACGATCATGGAATGGATAATAAGATAAGTTGTTGTTATGAGTATGCAAGTTGAAATAGGGCCGATGAGTATTGTTCATATTAATTCCACTCAGCCGATCTTGTTTGTGTGGATGTTTGATTAACAAATTATGTGTATACATGTATGTTACCATTATGGTAATTATCGTGGACCAATTAGTGTGATCAATGGGTGGTATGTGTATATGTGATGATTAGGGTGAGTTAAGGTTATTGTATATAGAACTATTAATCAAATTGATAGAACGATTCATTATAGCATTAATAAAATAAAGAATGGGTGTACAGATTCCTTGAGGATGGGGTATTTAGATCAGGATCGAATGGAGGGTTAAGGGTTAGTGGACATTCTTTAGTTGGGATTATTAGTGTAAATCACATAAATGATAATTGTTGTATAATGATGAATAAGAACTGTTGATCTGGTTGGTGATGATTGGTATGATAATTGATTTGAGTTTAATTGTTCCAAGTTTGGTTATAATAATCGGAGTTATACAAGATTCCTGGTTCCGAGTCTATGCACATGAGTATTTCAGAATATGTAAGATATATGGGCCGAACTTTAGATATCATACCCAGGGGCCGAACAAAAATCAAATGAAATATTGGGCCTGATGCATAAGATAAATAGCATGGGGCTTGTTATATTATTAGATGATACCACCCATGTAGCCCACATTCGGAGGAAAACATAAAACGGATTGGGCTCGCCGGTTTGGGGCCACACACACATACACCTTTCATGGGCTGGGCTTCATGGATTAAACAGTGGGCTGTACATGATTAATATTGGGGTTGAAGAATGTGTGAGTAATATATGTTTAGGTATGTTACGTTTTGGGCTGTTAGTGGTTCTAATTGTAAATTAGAATTAGCATATGAGGTATGGTTACAAATGAGATCGATAATCTAGTACGACTTCAATGTGTGGGCCGAAGCACTAGTGGGCCGCACGTACTAAGTGATTACGTGTTGATACTGGATTAATTGCTATGACTTGTGTTGCATGAGTGTGCTATACGAACAATAACTATGTATTATGTGAATAAGGAATACGTGAATCAACTGTACGTGTAACGTGTGAATTATGTGCAACTGAGATTGATTGTTGTTGGTAATCATGTTAGGACGTCTGTGATCAACTGTTAAACAAGGAACTAGTCTAACTGAGCAAACCAAAGGTGAGTTCACTACTTTTGAGCATGCGTCCCGGTGGTTGGGACAGTCAGTGGGTATCCCGGGGAGGGATAAGTCGTTTGGGTAAAACTGGTATATTGAATAATATTCTCATTCTATCACTCTTAAGTCCCATCTTTTGTTACCGGGGAGGTAACGGGGTATTAGTTGGTAGCGCTACTTAGGTTTGGCACCCTCACACCATACCGGGGTGGACGGTTGTGAACTAATGACCCAGTCGGGCCCAGTGCTTTGATAGGAGCACTGGGGAACGGGCAAAACATATATCAGGAGCCGTCTTGTTCAGTATCGAGATATTATCAATATTACCTTTGCATTTGCTAATGAACTGGAATAAATACTTGGCAACAAACGTTTTCATAAACTGTGAACTCGCCAGCTTTGTCTGATACACTTGTTGCACGCTCGCAGGTCGTTAGGTTTCATGGATTTGGGTACTTGCTGTCTGGAGTAGCAGAAGTGATCATGGGTCGATTGGAGGGATTGATGTGATTGGATTATTGATACTATACTTTGGTTTTAAACAGTTTAATTATGGTTTATTATTTGCTTCCGCTGAACATATTGGTTTTCGTTTAAACTTGTCGATGGTATTTTATTAATGATTGAGAACTTTATTTAGAAACTTGTATGGGTTCAATGTAATTAGTGGCTCATTGTTGGTACGTCACATGCCTATCAGGGACACGCCCTAGGTAGTATTTTGGGGGGTGTGACAGTTTGGTATCAGAGCCACTGGTTATAGTGAACTTGGTTTTAAAACGTTTTTATAAAACCAGACTATAACCAAACAGTCCTGAAACCGACCATGACACTCAGCTCCAGATTGCAAGGTTTGTATCTTGATTACTATTGCATAGTATATCTAGTGTTTGCTTATGAATGACATCACACGTGAATACACACTTGACACTACAGTATGAGTTTCTATGTTACCAACCCATGTTACGTGTTTTAAGAGTGCGACTCTTCTTGAACTTTCATGATCTTTGTTGTGGTGTCAGCTGTTTTATTGCTCGAATTCGGGGAAACTTTTAGCGCGGGTTAAGAGACACTGAGATGAGCATGCAAATTGCCTTATTATTATGGGTGCACACATAATAATAACGTGAGGTGCATGTGCGTCCCAGTGAGGCTTAACGAGTGTGAAAAGGGTTTCGCTCGGTTAATTGGTGTTACGTTAGAACTCAGTAGTCTATAGAGGTCATAGTAATACTTGACTCCTACTCGAACATGCATCTTAAATCTTTTCTCTTCTTGAATAGAAACATGAGCGGACGAGGCCATGGACGTGGCCACATTGCTATGACTCAGGCCGAATTAACCCACTTGATCAACACTCGTGTAGCTGAAGCCCTAGCGGCTTATCAGGCTGGTACGATATGTGCCAATTACTTTCTATCCTTGTGTCGTATACTCAAATCCTACTTGTGTGTTGTACGTTCTTTCATTTTAGGTCAACCTGCGAATCAAAACAATCCACCTGTTTGCACGTTCAAAACCTTTATGGATTGTAAGCCGCAGACCTTCAGTGGGACTGAAGGGGCTGTAGGACTCCTGCGGTGGTTCGAAAAGACAGAGTCCGTATTCGCGATGTGTAACTGCCCTGTTGGGGATAGAGTGAAGTATGCTATGGGCACACTAGAGGATAGTGCCCTGACATGGTGAAATGCCCAGGTTCAGCTGTTGGGCATCGAGGCAGCGAACGCCACTACTTGGGACGACTTTAAAGAATTGATAAGGGAGGAGTTTTGTCCTCGTGATGAGATACAGAAACTGGAGAACGAGTTTCAAAACTTATTTCACAAGTTTTATATGAATTTTAGGTTGAAACAAAATAATTTGCTGATGTTGTCGAGTTCTTTTAGTAGTCGTCCAATAGTTTTCTATATTAGGTTTCTAAGTGGGCGTTACACTAAAACTTAAAAGCCCACTAACAAAAAATAATAATAAAATAGTCTGCATTGCACTTTTGTTTATTGTTTATCATCATTTGCCTAACCTTACAACAGATCATACAACAGATCAGCACGCTCAAGCAGAGCTGGCTCAACCTATTTTAAGACTGTAACACCCCAAAAATGGGTTTGGTAATTTAAACCCGGTTAATATAAAGGAACGGGTAAAATACCTTTAGGGGTAAAAATTGAACCCGTAAATGAATATTAACTAGGTATGACTAACCTAGTTGAATATTAGTATCGTGGGTATTAAACGAAGGGTTGTGGCCTTGTTTAATTAAAACGAAACATGAGGGACCAAAGTGGGACAACTTGAAAGATGTATAATTAAATGAAAACACACACACACACACACCTCGTGTGTGTGTTCTGGATCGTTCAAGAAAAGGCTCCAAGGAGCCAAACCCTACATCATCAAATTCATCAAATTGAAGGATGAATTGGGGCTCAAATTCAGGAAGGAACATGAATTAACGATCACCCAAGCTAGGGGATCATAAGGTATGTCGAATTTTGATGTTTAATAAAGTTGAGAAATCTTGATGATCATCATTAGTGGTGATTTATGTATGAATCATGGAGGTTATGGCCAAATTGGCGATGTATGCTCGTTTAGGAACAAACCCTATGTGAAGAATCTTAGTGAATTGTTATCATTTAGGGGTTTGGATGAATTAACATAATTAGCTAAGTGGGTTTATGTTCAATCTATGAAATGGTATGAAGTGGATCATGAATATGTGTAGTATGTGATGTGTACTCGTATATAGACTAAGTATGGTATGGAAATTTTATGATGTTTACTTGTGTTGATGAATGAAATGGATAATTAGGAAGAAAAGCATGAAATACTTGTACACTATGCTTAGAAAGTAGTACGCACACCAAGTGTTTGATGAAATGTCTAAATGACAATAAAATGTGAAACTGTATGCACGTAATGGGTAGTCATGTATGAAATGTGAGATATGAATTTGATATGATCATTCATATGCACAATCATATGTGCTAACATGAATGTAAATGTAATGACATGAAAGTATAGGAATCATGTCAAGATGGATGGGAGCGTGGAAGGCTAACGGGCCAAGAAGACTCAAGTAAGCGAATGCAAATACGGATGCTTAAGGTAAGTGAATCCCGGACTTACACTTTAGATGTAAAATGTATTGTAGTATAATGATTATTGTGAATCATATTATGCACAAAGATGAATTAAGTAATTATACGTATGGGTAAGATGTAAGTTGTATATGAAGGGAGTATGAATGGTAAGGTATCTATGCATGAAATGGAAGTGAGTTGGATGCACAAATGAATGAGATTTGTTTATATGTATACTTGAAATTTCACATATGAGATAAGTCTAATGATATTAATCGTTTTCGGTTAAGAATGAAATGGACATACAGGTATACTAATAATGGAGTATGAAGGTTAAGTATGGAAGTCAGACGAGAGTGTCCGAATGGATGGACAAATGGACTTATATGAACGAGAATAAGAGATGTTGATGTTTGATTATGCACGTTTTAAAGTATATATATATTATGTCACTGGTTGCTAATGAAGTAATTGGTTATGGTGACTGCAGGTTGTACAGGTTTATGAATGCTTGCTCAAGCTGTGTACGTGGTTGAAGATCGAGTCAAGACATGGATTGTACGTGGGTGTGAATGTGGTCACTTAATTTTATATGAGTATGTTAGTTTTTAATTAATTTATAGAAAGGGATTAATGTATTTAAGTGAAAGAAGGATTATTATGAAAGAAATTTTAGGTATGTACTTTCCGCTGCGATAAATTGGGTTAAAACGTTTTAGGGCGTTACAAAGACCTAAAGCGAAATAAAACTTAGGGCTTTTTCCAAATAATTTAACATCTTTAAACGACCAACCTTATACTTTTTAATTTTTATTTGACATAAAAATATAAGAAGCAATTAACAAAACATACAAAAATAAGGAATATAATTGTAGACTTGTAGTTTGTACCTATGATTCCCCTTCTCTTTGATTCACTGTTAATAATCACGAAACAAACCAACATTAATAGTAATTGTGTTTGAAAGACGAACTCTGTTTGCTATGGGGTAATGGAATGGATGAATGAATGGAATGAACAAGGTAATGGAATGGACGAGGGAATGCAATGGATCATTACAATTCCATGTCTTGTTTGGTTACCATGTGTGAATGGAATGAATTATTATTGTATATTGTTCGGTAGGCAAGAAAAACGGAGTAATAAAATCAGCAATGAGTGGTGGTGGTCGGTGGTAGTGATTGTGGGTGGTTATAGGTGGCGGTGGTGGGTGTCGGCGGCGGCGATGGGTGGTGGCGGCGGCGGCGAGTGGCGGTGACGACGAGTGGTGGTGGTGGCATGGTGGTCGTTGGTGGTGGGGGGCAGCAGAGGTAGCGGTGGACGGCGTCGGCAGTTGGTGGTGGTGGTGGCTGTGGTGGTGGCGTCGACGATGGTGGTGGGCGGCGGCAACAAGTGGCGTTGGCGGTTGGTCGCGACGGTGCTGATAACGGTGGCGAGTGGGTGGCGGCGGCGACGGTGGCTGTCGGGGTGAGGTGGTGGCGGGTGGCGGCGATGGCGTCGGTGGTGGGTGGTGGTGGTGGTGGGTTGTGGCGAAGGTGGTGGGTTTTGGTGTTGTTGATGAATGGTGCAAGAGAGGATGGAATGGAAAAAAAACAAGGGGGGTGGAAATAATGATTTTGAAGAAATGAAATGCCTTTTGTAATGAGTGATTCCATTCAATTGACCAACCAAACACTCTTTTCTTCATTCCCTCGTAATCATCCATTCCATTCCACCTCTCATTCCTTCATACCAAACACTACCTAAAAGTAGTTTATATCATGCTAACACCCTTACAAAAAAAAAACATAAAAATATCAAAATTAAAAAAAAATGCATGGGGTCGAACCTGAGTCTTAACAAAGACAATTGGGGTCCATTACCACTACAATACATCACCATCAGTAGCATTTGTCATCAAATTTAATATTAATATTAATATCCATATTAAATTCATATATAACTTTTTTTTAAATGAAGGTCTCAAAATTTGGAGGCCCAAAGCCTTCGTTTTACTTGAATGGCCCAATGGGCCGGCCCTGCGCTTAAGTCTGAACTATCATAGTAAACCACCAAAGAAAAAAATATTACGGCCAATCGGCCAGCTAATCTTCTTCCCTTCTATTTTTCTTTCAACTAGGATTGAAGGGTTAAAATATCAATAAACTTTACCATTAGACCTTGATTCAGCGTGAAATTTCATCCGGTGAGTTATGTCACTGTATTTCGCCTAGAAAGTTGAGAGATAGCACGTGTTACCCCTGATTGCTTCATGAATCCGCCCCAGGTTTGTTTAGTCTTTGAACTTTCATCAAACTTAGTATATTAAAACTTGCACTTGAATTTATTTATTAAACGATCTCTCTCTCTTAGGCTCAAGTCCAAGCTCAAACTTGTTTAATATCAACTCGATTTATAAATTTTAACAATCCAAAATCGATGTAGCTAGCTCACAACTCAACCTAATTAAATACTCAAAAACTTTCTTCGTCCACAGTTCACATGACCATACTTAACCAAAAAATCTAACTGAGTTTGGCTAAAGGACATAACGTGCAAGATTTTGAAACGTTAAGAATAAAACTCGGCAAATTTAAAGGCAGAGAACACAGCCTGCAATTTAATAAAAAGATAAAGAACAAAACTTGTAATTTACTCTAATAAAGAAAAAAGTGTGATTCCGACCTAAATATCTCTGGTTTTATTGCAACCATGTGTCCATATTATTTCCATAGATTAAAGTATTGTATTCATCAAAAGATAGAAATAACATAACAATAACAAATAAAAAGTGTGATTCCATCCTAACTATCTATGGTTTCTTTGCAACCATATGTCCATATTATTTCCATAGATTAAAATATTCCCAAATAAATTAAATTAAATTAAGGTTTAGTAATAAAATATAATTAGTGACCCTGCCGACAGATTTGGGGCAGTAAACTCCTCAGTCAAGCCAACGGCCAACAACCCTTTTTCTTTTTTAAAATATGCGATTATTTGCATCTTTGACTTGCTAATATATTATTTTAATTTTACAAGAGGAACATTGTATGTGTTAAACAGTTGAAGTATAAATCGAATATAAAAAATATGGGAATGATACTATAATCGTCGCCGTGAAAGATGATAATGATTAGATTTCGAATATTAAAAAGGTTGGTTTTAATTTAAATTTAATATTTTAGCACAAACAGAATCTGACACTACGAATTTATCATAAGAAAGTAGCAGAGTTTTTTAACATTTGTTTTATTAAGCTTAAAGTTATATATATTTATTATATAGAATAATTACATTTATGCAAATCTTAGTTATAACACGGTGATGTTTGTTTTTTCTAAAAAAAATCTGCGCAGACTCTTCCGTTTGCACCGCGCAGACCAAGTGCAGACATTTCTATCTGCAAACTTTTGTTCTTTTCCGAAGACGTTTCATTAAAAAAAAACTCTACACGAGCTCTTCTTGATACAGACTTGGCCCAGCCACTTCTAAAGTCTACAGAGGGTTAAACACCACACCCACCACCATCGTCCACCACCCACCACCATTCATCACCACCACCACTGTCCACCACCTACCACCACTATCCAGCACCACCACCCACCGTACACCACTGCTAGTTTATTTTAGAAGTCTACATACGTTAAAAAACAAGTAGTTTTCTTCTTGCAGACTGCAGAGGTTTCGTCAACTTATTCTTCTACAGATGTCTTTAGATGTGGTCCACATACTGTAGACATTTTGCCTTTAAAAAAACAACACCTAAGGCTAGTGGGTGTGGTATACAGCCCATAAGGGCTTTATCACGCTACATCAGTGTCACGTAGGCTCCATGTCACATAAGGGGCTGTAAAGTTGCTCCCTTTAACTTGAATGCAATGGTTTAAAGTCTTTTAAAGCCCGCATTTACTATATATAGAAAACAGAAAAAAAGAAAAAAAAAGAATAAGAAATCTGATTGGTTGTTGCTCTCTCTCTCCTCTTTCACGCCCGTTAATCCACTAGCGTAGATATGCCATAACGCCTCCTTTGGCGGCCAGAAAATGTGGGAGGGGCGCTATAGGACGCCAAACTTGCTGAGTTGGACAGTGACGGTATACCACACCCCCTGATCTAATAATATTTCTTGTATAAATAATTTAATTAGAAAACTATATGTTGTTTGATGTAGAAGATAATAGAATTTAAAAGTTTTTCCAAAATAGATAATATAACACCCAACTAATAGATAAAACAAATACAATAAAAAACACCAATTACAACAACACACCAATGTCAAAATGTTTATTCAAAATAGATAGGTATAACACTACGCGTTGTGGAGCCGTGAGCGTGGGGCCCTAGCCACGCGAATGCCACGGTGGCTCGCGAACGCCACAATGACCAAACTTCAGTGGGAGTGCGAGTGGAAGCTTTAGCGAAGACGTGAGTGGTGGCTGACACTACTGGGCAAAAATGGGGCCGCTTGGGGGCGCTATTGGTGACGTTACAACAATAGACTCAAGTGAGAGGAGGCGTGTGTGGGCAAGGTGATGAGTAGACGTCTAGTTAGCGTTATGTGTCAGTATTAGTGGATGAATCCGGATTATAACTTCAGCCACAACACATAGGCAAAATACAACACACCAATGTTAAAAAAAATCGATAGGTATAAATACAACACACCAATGTCAAAAATGTTTATTCAAAATAGATAGGTATAAATAGATTACATTAGATAGGATATCCTCAAATGATTTATTTTTTCCACATATTTCTAGAATATACACATAATCTATAATTCTACAGTTTTATTTATTATTTGATTGTAAAAGAAGTGATATAATAATAAATATATTAAATTACCATCAAGTGATATAAATATGTTAAATTACCGAAAGGTAGAAAATTGGATTCATTATGAAGCTATTAGAAAGTGCTATTTAAATAAGATAAAATAAAAGCTGCTATTAACCCACAATACACGTTTTATTTTGAAAATCCCTTTGTATATTATAAAAGATCTAAAAGGAAAAGAAAAGGGTGTGACATGTATTTTATTTTTATAGATATTGGAAATAGGGGCGGATTTAAGGGTTTTTGGGTTCCCATGAACTCTCTCGGTTTAGAAAAAAATGGTGGAAACCTTGTATAATTTGGGAAAAAAAAATAGTGAAAGTTAGTGAAAATCTACCAAAAGGAACCCCCTGAAAAAAAATATTGGATCCGCCGAAAAGAGAATTTGAAAATGAATTAATAGGGGAATGAATGCGGGGTACGTTGTTCTTTATGAAGAAAGGCAATTACCAGACAAATGGACCTTTAATGGCAAGGACGTTGACATAAAATTGTGCACCAATCCTCTAATCACCTCTACACACGAAACCAACACTAAGATACTTAGTCACGAGAGACTAGGGGTAGCTACATCTAAGGGAGGATTGTTTGGAGCGGAGGTAAAAGTCTTAGAATGGTATTCATTCAAAGTTAAGAAGTAAGTGTTGGTAATCATTTGAATTTTTAATCTTATCATATAGTTGAGTATGTTGTTAAGTACAACGACAACATAGCGGATGATCAATGAACAAGCGATGTATTTATGATTAGAATTTAGAAAGATTTGATTTTGTGGATAAATATGGGGTTGACTTTTTGTGGGTTCATAACAAAGATACGAATTTACACAACTGGTTAACTAGTGTTTAAAAAAATAAACATATTTTGGGATCAAAAGAATAAATTGAATTAGAAAAAACATAATGAGGTCTTAGTGCCTAAGAATGTATTTATAGAAGAGTAAGCGAAAGGAGGAGTCAGAGAGAGCATCAGTGGAAGGAGATACACTTAAAGGATGGGATGATGCGTGCATCCATTGCACCTAGTTACATTGTCTTATGCCGTAGCAATGATTTCAGATTCTTTACTTTGCTATATTCTATATTAGCCATGGAAGGATAACAAAAAAATATTAGCTATGGAAGCGTGAGTTGGCTCACCGTTTTACTATGAAGGATTTGGGTCTGCTGTGATAGTTTTTGGGTGTTGAGGTGGCTCGGTCTCAGAAATGATGCTTCATTTCTCAAACAAGATATATATTTGATCTGTTTCAGCAGACAAGGCTTTCTGATAACAAAACTATTGAAACTCCTCTTGAAACCAAAGTGTCATATTCTTGATGGTGTTCCCTTGGTTGATTCAAGTATGTATCGTACTATTGTATGGACTATGGAACATAGTTTATCTTGCAGTTACTCGCCCGGATATTGCTCATGTTGTTCATGTGGTTAGCCAGTTTGTTATTACCCCCACGTTTGTTCAATGGGGAGTTGTTTTTTGTATTCTGAGTTATCTTCGTAGCACTCAATTTGTAACACCCCAAAAACGGGTTTGGTAATCAAACCGCGTTAATAGTAAAGACGGGTAAAATACCGTTAGTGGTAAAAATTAACCCGGTAAATATTGAGATTTAAATAATTAAACTTTATGTTAATTAAAAAGGAGGATAAATACTTTGAGAAAACAAAATATATAGAAGGCCCGAGTTAACGAGACTTAAAATAAAACGGGTTAGGTAACGCCCAAAAAATACATAGGTTTTACATATATTAAATATCGGTTATGAACAAGATAAAATAACTAGGAAATAAATAACCTAGTTAATTACAAGTCTTGTAATTATGTGAAACCTTGGTTAAAACATGTTATATGCAACAAGGGTAAAGTATAGGGGCCAAACGTAGCAAACTTGAAACAAGATTTATTAAATAAAAATGCCAAACACCAAAACACACACTTTAAGTGTGTGTTCTGGTCGAATTCTCCAGAGAAGCCAGAGGCTCTCCACTTCAAACCCTAACTTGCTCAAATTGATCAAATTGGAAGGCCAAATCAGTCCCAAATCGAAATCCAATCTTATATTAGTGATCACCTAAGTGAAGGGATCACGAGGTATGTTAAATTTTTTCTTTTGATTACATCTTGAAATTTTGATGAACTTTAGAAATCGAAATCTGAGTTTGATTGATTGATGCTTAGATGAAATTAGTAAGGAAAACATGTCTAGGAGTAAACCCTAGTCAATAACTTGTTGAATTAGTGTTTAAATTATGAAGTTCATGATTATCCATTATAGGTGTTTAATGGGTTTTGAAGAAACATACTGAACACTAGAATCGTGATTATCAAACTAGTGTTATTTGAACTCTATGAAGTTAATCTTGACATTGAACCATGGATTAGATGATTATTTAGTAAAAGATGTTGAAATTGGCAAGATATGTAGTCATGGAGTTTGATTGTTAATTTTAGAAAAGTATGCTCATTAGGTGTTTGATATAATGCCTAAGAGAAAGCCAAATGTTGAATTTTCGAATGAAACGCACATTTGAATAATGCGACTAACTACGTGAAATATGGGTTAAAATGGGTTGTAATCATAATGTTGATTTAACTTAATTGTGCCTATTGTACGATTAAAGGTAATTGACTTCTAAAAGTCAAACTAACCAATGATGAAGTCGAATAGTAGTTTCGGCATAAAATACGTAAAATGAAATAATCATAAGAAATGATGGCTAATCTAATCGTCTTACGGATTATGATAATAGTTTGACGCTAGACAAGCTAGGTGGAGGCTTGGGAAAGAAGCGGGTCAAACGAATCGAATGCACAGAGAAGGAGCATAACCCTTATAATAAACCCTAATTATTATAAGGGTTATGAACATGATAAGTAAATGATTAAATGTGATGTTACGACGTAATTTGATACGGGTCGGAACAAGTAAAAATGACGAGAAACCATGAAGGATGGTAAAAAAAAAGGATTTATAATGGTAAAGAAATACCATTATATTATAAATGTGAAATAATTGGTCTTTTCGTCCAACGGGTCAAATGGTGAACTTAACACCGTTTGACAACAATGACTAACAAATGCTTGTCGAGTTTTATGTTCACAGGAATGATTGGCGTAGGGAATTTTGCATTGCTATTAAGTAGCAATTTATTAAAGCGAGGTATTAAAACGGGTCAACAGTGTGACCCGAGCCAGATACGCACAAAAAGGTTTATAGTTAAGAGTGAGTTTTTGGTCAAGTAATTAGTGAGTCCTTCGTAGTAAAATGAAGGACTAAAAGATTTACCAAAAAGCCCTTGATGGGTGAACCGGATAAACGACCCATAGAGGTTGTTTAGGAACTTGTATATTGATTTTGAAATCCTAAGATACATATAAAAGTTCTAGGCAAAAACCTTTGTGGGTCGAATGCCTAAAAATGGTCTTTTTGCGAAAAAGGACTAGTCGAAGAGTAAGATTGGGATTTTGGGTTCCTTATGTCAAATCCACCACAAAAATAGTTGTGGTGGAAGATAAGTAGTTAATTAGTATGGAAAGACGAAGTGCGAAAAGAAAAATAGCGAGTTTGATGCTTAGATGCTTAAAAGTCCTCTAAATGGGTCAAAATAAATTAAGAAGTTAAATGTGGATTAAGTGATTAGAAAGATACAAATAAACCGGTGAATGTAAATATGTACGCGAACCCCGTAATGGGAGTGAAAACGCTAATGCTTGGTAAGCCCGGGATGGGTAGGAAATGTTAGAGAAGATGTCACACCCCAACCAATGGCGGAATCATCGGAGTGGGACGGAATAGATTGTAAGAGACTTCATAACACTATTTGTGACAATATTTAAATAAACCATTTTTCATTTCATAATAAAATTGTCAACATTACACAGAAATTCAAATAAGATGTTCATAACATAACGAAACAAAATTTGATACAACAATTTAAACCCAAGACGTTTAAATGTGTATCTAGGCATCATCGCTACTTCGTTTCATAGCATCATCATCATCAACCTGTAACATGTTTAAAATAAAGTTCAATGCAAAAGCAAAGGCGAGTACACAAGGTTTGAATAAGTATAGCATAAGTATAAAAAGCATTATCTCGAATCCACATGGCAATTTATAAACAAGGTAACTAGCATGCATAGCAATACGTCAAACCCAAGTGTCCACTAGTATTTAGCATCCCTCGCCACAAAAGTGACGAGACCGTTTAGAATAAAGACTTAACAAGACCCCGACGGGTGGTGTGCTACTCCTATAGCGCTATATATGTTAAGTTGAGGGCTTAGCAAAGTTAATGACATATAGCATGTATAATCTAGCATGAACCTAAGTAAAAAAGTAGCATGTATAACGGATTGAGAGTATAAATAATGTTTAAGTGTGTGCGTGTGTACTTTGTATAATAACATGTTACAACCCAAAGTGTCTTTTAAAAGTAAATGGGAGAATCCGCAAGTGAGTTGTTTGTTGTTTAGGAGGTTGGAACACCAAGTCCTTCTACACGAAGAAGCAAAGTGTATGAGTATTGGGAATAACACGGTGGAATGAAGATTCGGAGTTTTAAAACACAAAAATGTAACATAAGAAAGTAACCATCTTTTAACACATAACACTTTTGACACTATGAAACCTCAAAGGTTATAATGTTTTCATGAGTAGGACACCCATTAGAATCATAACAAGGTTTAGGTCTTAGATGATATTAGTCTAGTACCTTGACGAATGAACACAAGTTCATCATCAAAGGTTCGAATATTGGATAGTATATATATGTATTATTTAGGTTATATATTATTATGTCCAATAGTCAAGCAAGAGGTAGAAGATTAAATCTTCATTTAGGTACCTCTAAGTTTCATGGAAATCATGTAGGAGGTAGGAAGAACAAGTCTTCCATTTAGGCACCTCTAAGTGTTCACCACTACACTTGATGTAAAACATACAAGGAGGGTCATGAACTACAAGTAATACAAGAATATAAACAACTAATCTATAAGAAATCATCAAATACTGTGGGGATTTTATGTAGGACAACCCAAGTTCATCCTTAATCACACCTACATCAAGTCTTTGGACTTGAACATCAGTTGTGGGTTAAACCCTTGAACAAAACAGAAAGTTTGTGAGGATAAATCCTCTGATTTGAATGTCTCAACCTTTTTTTTAAGCCTAACTAACCATAGAAGTGGTTATAAGCATAAGGACATAGGTTTGAGATGAGTTAGACTCAAGTTAAACAAGTTTTAGTAAAGGTTTAATCAAAACAGAAACAAATAGTGAACTTTAGAGCCTTTTTGATGAAGTTCCAGGGACTGGTTTCCTGTGAAACACCCATGGAATCGATGCTAAGGTCAATCCAAGCACATAAAAAAAAGAATGAGGTCAAACGGACAAGAAACGAGTGAGTTATGCTCACTTTAGTGAAGGTGTATGCTTCTGTCCGAACTTGTGAATTCTGCTGCGATTTAGATGATTTGAGAGGGATTTGGATGAGTTTGTAAAGTGTGTAGGACTTGGATTAGCTTGGTATTTATAGGGGAGGGTTTGGGGTAGTTGGTAGTTGGGTTTAAATGCAAGAAACACAAGTTAAACCAATGAAAACTCACCAAATTCGCGACCAACCAGCGGGCTGATTGAGCTGGTTCCGGATCCACCTGGCTTGCGGGGCACGAAACCAGAGGCCTGGCCCTTCGAGTCCTGTGACAAGGGGGTGGCTGGCAAGTTTAAGTTTCACTTAATGACAATTTGGCCCCTAGAGTTTGTTATTTAGGGTTTTGAGGTCATTTAGGGGTTGTTTTCGTCATTTAAGCAAAGTTTAAGGACAATCAAAGTATGGAGAACATAAACCAAGTATAATTAGGCGTATGAATGTCGTATTTAAGTATCGTATGCATACAAAAGACGTATTATTAGCATGTTTCACGTATTTGCAAGTTTGGCACATAATTTCCAAGAATTTGGTATAAGTATCAATTGTTTCACAAAGTCGAATGTATGAGCATATATAAAGTTCGTACAACATGAATTTAACAAAATACGAGTTTTATTTATGATCCAAGTCTCAGATTTTACATTGATTACAACGAAGGAACGATTACAAGAACACAAGGTTTCCAAAAATAGAAATACACACAAGACTTGCTATAAATGGAAAGTACGAAGAAGCAGGGCGTTACAGTCTCCCCTCCTTTAGGGAATTTCATCCCGAAATTTAGGAAGATGCAACATCGAACAAGTATGGATACTTGGTCTTCATATCACTCTCGAGTTCCCAAGTAAATTCAGCGCCAAGTTTTCCTTCCCATCGAACCTTGACGATAGGAATTCGACTGCGCCTCAGTTGCTTGACTCCTCGGTCCATGATTTCGACCGACTTTTCCAGAAAGTGAAGGGTTTCGTTGACTTGCAAGTCTTCGAGAGGAACTTGTAGTCCTTCGTTAGCTAGACACTTCTTCAAGTTAGATACGTGAAAGACAGGGTGTACATTGTTGAGTTCTTCAGGCAGGTCCAGTCTATACGCAACCTTGGCAATCCTTTCGAGGATCTTGAAAGGACCAACATAGCGAGGTGCGAGTTTCCCTTTCTTGCCAAATCGAACCATGCCATTCCAAGGGGATACCTTGAGAAGCACGAAGTCACCTGTCTTGAATTCCAAAGGCTTGCGACGCTTGTCGGCGTAATTCTTTTGTCGGCTCCTGGCTTTCAGTAAGTTGTCTCGAACCTGTAATATCTTGTTCGTCGTCTCTTGTATGAGCTCGGGACCAGCGATTTGAACTTCACCAATCTCGTGCCAATAAATAGGTGAATGCCACTTGCGACCATACAATGCTTCGAAGGGTGCCATTTGAATACTTGCGTGATAGATGTTGTTGTACGAGAATTCGATCAACGACAAGTGTGAATCCCAATTGCCACCAAAATCTATTATGCATGAACGAAGCATATCCTCTAATGTTTGGATGGTACGCTCGGTTTGACCGTGTGTCTGAGGATGGAAAGCGGTGCTAAGGTTAAGAACAGTACCCATAGCAGATTGAAAGGTTTGTCAAAGACGAGACGTAAAACGAGCATCACGATCTGAAATGATGTCAATGGGGATACCATGACGACAGATGATCTCATCAGTGTAGATTCTAGCCAATTTCTCGACTTTGAAATCTTCACGAATGGGAAGAAAATGAGCTGATTTGGTCAATCGATCAACGATCACCCAAATACTGTCATGACCAGAAGAAGTACGAGGGAGTTTAGTGATGAAATCCATAGCGATGCTCTCCCATTTACAGACATGGATTTCTAGTTGTTCGAGCAGGACAGAGGGACGTTGATGCTCAGCTTTCACTTTTGAACATGTGAGACATTTCGAGACGAAAGTGGCTATATCCTTCTTCATTCCAGGCCACCAATAGGATGCATGCATATCATGGTACATCTTGTCGGCACCAGGGTGAATAGAATATTTCGTGTGATCTGCCTCCTTCATCAGGAACTCTTGAAGGTTACCACGATTGGGAATCCAGATACGATCGATATAGTATTGAATACCATCGGATTTGGTTACGAGGATCTCTTCAGCACCACATCGCATCTCGTCGTAGAGGTTACACTCATTAACAGATGAATATTGAGCGTCACGTATGCGGTTCTGAAGATCGTGGATGAGTTGGAAACAACGGATACTCTTGACATGAGTTTTACGACTAAGAGCGTCGGCTACTACATTCGCTTTACCTGGATGGTATTTGATTTCGTAGTCGTAGTTGTTTAACAGTTCCACCCAACGACGTTGACACATGTTCAGTTCCTTTTGGTCGAAAATATGTTGAAGGCTCTTATGGTTGGTGAAGACCACACACTTAGTACCATAAAGGTAGTGTCGCCAAATCTTCAACGCAAAAACAACTGCGCCAAGTTCAAGGTCGTGAGTAGTATAGTTCTTCTCATGTATTTTGAGTTGCCTTGATGCGTAAGCGATAACCTTGCCGCGTTGCATGAGGACACAACCAAGGCCAAGGTTTGAGGCATCGCAGTACACGACGAAGTCGTCGTTACCATCGGGAAGTGCTAGGATAGGAGAATTACAAAGCATGTCCTTGAGAGTTTGAAAATATTCCTCTTGTTTGGGACCCCAAACAAAAGGTTTCTCTTTTTAAGTCAAGGAGGTCAAAGGAATGGCGATTTTCGAGAAGTTAGAGATAAAACGACGGTAATAACCAGCAAGACCAAGGAAAGAACGGATTTCAGAGGGAGACTTAGGTGCGTTCCAGTTCTTCACAGCTTCGATTTTAGCAGGGTCAACGTGAATACCAAGTTCGTTGACAATATGACCAAGGAATTGACCCTCTTTTAACCAGAATTCGCACTTGGAGAATTTGGCGTATAGACGTTCAGTACGAAGAAGTTGAAGGATAAAACGCAAGTGTCGCTCATGCTCTCCTTGTGTCTTTGAATAAACGAGAATATCGTCGATGAAGACGATCACGAAACGGTCCAGGTACGCTTTACACACGCGGTTCATCAAATCCATGAAGACAGCGGGTGCGTTGGTCAAACCAAAGGGCATGACTACGAACTCGTAGTGACCATAACGCGTAGGAAAGGCGGTTTTAGGTACATCCTCTTCGAGGACTCGAAGTTGATTGTACCCAGAATGAAGATCGATCTTTGAAAAGCAGGTCGCGCCTTGCAATTGATCGAAGAGATCATCGATGCGAGGAAGAGGGTATCGGTTCTTGACAGTAAGCTTGTTGAGCTCACGATAGTCAATACACATTCGGAATGATCCATCTTTCTTTTTAAGGAACAAAATGGGAGCGCCCCTTGTCGAGAAGCGAGGAAGAGGGTATCGGTTCTTGACAGTAAACGTGCTTTGGCCTATAGGTAAGATACTCTCGTCGAGAAGCGATTAACGGTATCTTACCCTTCCAGTTACTACACGTCTCTAATCGATTGAAACAATCGAAACTTTGGCGAGATTGAAAATCGAGGAACGGGACTTAATCGACAAGGTGCGGGTTTCACCCCTGACTTGACGATTTCGTACCCTAATGTGGTTGGTACTCGTCGGGTCAAAATATAATTTCAACACTTTGACGAGGGTCCACTAGAGTTGGGATTGGAAATTTACCATTTAGATGTGGATTTCACTCCTAGCTAAATGACAAAATTTCTTGCAAAATAAGAATAAACGGAATGAGAGTCGTTCACCAAATTGTGGGTTTCACGCCTATTTTGGTAAACTCGTATCTTTTGTATAAAGAGTATCTTCAAGTCTTCAAGTGTATTATGTAAAGTGTCTTAGGAAAGACATTATGTAAATATTAAGACCAAAAAGAAGAGAAAGAAGCAAAGTAGGAAGAATAACATTTTAAGCAAGAATCAAGAATGGTCAATGTCACACCCCAACCGATGGCGGAATCATCAGGATGAGACGAAATAGATTGCAAGAGACTTCATAACACTATTTGTGACGATATTTAAATCAACCATTTTTCATTTCTTAATAAAATTGTCAACATTACATAGAAATTCAAATAACATGTTCATAACATAACGAAACAAAATTTGATACAACAATTTAAACCTAAGACGTCTAAATGTGTATCTAGGCATCATCGCTACTTCGTTTCATAGCATCATCATCATCAACCTGTAACATGTTTAAAATAAAGTTCAATGCAAAAGCAAAGGCGAGTACACAAGGTTTGAATAAGTATAGCATAAGTATAAAAGCATTTTCTCGAAACCGCATGGCAATTTGTAAACAAGGTAACTAGCATGCATAGCAATACATCAAACCCAAGTGTCCACTAGTATTTAACATCCCTCGCCACAAAAGTGACGAGACCGTTTAGAATAAAGACTTAACAAGACCCCGACGGGTGGTGTGCTACTCCTATAGCGCTATATATGTTAAGTTGAGGCTTAGCAAAGTTAATGACATATAGCATGTGTAATCTAGCATGAACCTAAGTAAACAAGTAGCATGTATAACGGATTGAGAGTATAAAGAATGTTTAAGTGTGTGAGTGTGTATTTTGTATATTAACATGTTACAACCCAAAGTGTCTTTAAAAGTAAATGGGTCGAGTGTACTCACGGTTTTGCAAGTCTTGAACTTGAGAATCCGCGAGTGAGTTGTTTGTTGATTAGGAGGTTGGAACACCAAGTCCTTCTACACGAAGAAGCAAAGTGTATGAGTTTCGGAGTTTAACGGTAGATTAAGGATTGGGAATGTAAACAACATGAACTTAGACATATGAAAATAATCATTTAGTGCATATGATACTTGTCTTGACACTAGGAAACTCTAAGGAGTTTAAATGTTTTCATGGGACAAGGCCCCATTAGAATCGTGACAAGTTATCAAAGTATAAATGGTGTAATCTAGTACTTTGACATATGAACACTAGTTCATCATCAAAGATTCGATTATTTGGATAATATACTTATGTATTATATAGGTTATGTAATATATATTAATAAGTCCAATAGTCAAGCATGAGGTAGAAGATTAAATCTTCATTTAGGTACCTCTTAGTTTCATGGAAGTCATGTAGGAGGTAGGAAGAATAGTCTTACATTTAGGTACCTCTAAGTGTTCACCACTACACTTGATGTAAAAACATACAAGGAGGGTCATGAACTATGAATAATACAAGAATATAAACAACTACTCTATAAGAAATCATCACGTAATGTGAGGATTTTATGTTGGACAACCCAAGTTAGTCCATAATCACACCTACATTAAGTCTCGGACTTAAACATTACTTGTGGGTTAAAAACCCTAAACAAAACATAATGTATATGAGGTTTAACCTCTGATTTTGAATGTCTCAACCTTGTTTTTAAGCCTAACTAACCATAGAAGTGGTTATAAGCATAAGGACATAGGTTTGAGATGAGCTAGACTCAAGTTGAACAAGTTTAGTAAAGATTAGATGAAATTAGAAATGAACAGTGAACTTTGGAGCCTTTTTGCCAGAGTTCCAGGGACTTATTTACTATGAAAAACCCATAGAATTGAAGCTAAGGTCAATCCAAGCACATAGGAAAAAGAATGGACTAAATCGGACAAGAATTAAGTGAGTTATGCTCACTTTAGTGAAGATGTAGCAATCTGTCCGAACTTCAGAACTCAGATGCGTTTTTGAGTGATTTGGGAGTAAGATTTGAGTTTGTAAAGTGGTAAGGAGGCTGGTTATAAGTTGTATTTATAGGGGAAAGGATTAGGGTTAAGTTGGGTTGGCATTTAATCTAATTAGGTGGTGGTTTAAACAAATAAAAAAAGGTTGTTGATGTTTTTGGGACCTGCGTACGCAAGGCTGTGACCAGCCATGAATGACTTCCTTTTTTTTTTTACTTAGTGACATAATAACCTTGGTATAACACATATTGTTTGGTTAATTTAAAACACACAACTAATTAATTAAAATATCAAATGGTAGTGTTTTAAAAAAGAAAGAACATTCTAAAGGTTTGTGGTGGTCTTGAGATATGTAGCCGAAATGGCTGTTAAAGCCTTTTATTTATTATTATTTTTTTTTCTTTTGATTTCATAGTAACAATTCAATACATCAACGTAAAAGTTGATGTTAACTTTGCTATTATTATTATTATTATTATTATTAATATTTAACCACATGTTTAATAGTTAACAAGTATGTATAAGTTACGAGTACCAGTATGTCGAGTATCGGTTGCGCGTATGCATTAGAGATCGGTAACGCATAACCCGAGTATTGCAACACGTATAAGCATGTATAAAAATAAAATTTCATTACGATCGAAGTCTCGGATTTACAATGGTTTGAAACGAAATACGAAATACAAAAGGAACAAGCTTCCAAAAATAGAAATACAAGACACGCTTTCTAATTAAGGAAGGTTACGAAAAAGCGGAGCGTTACAGTCTCCCCTCCTTTAGGAAATTTCGTCTCGAAATTTAGGAAGAAGTAACGAAAAGGTACGGATACTTCGTCTTCATGTCACTCTTGAGTTCCCAAGTAAATTCAGCGCCACGTTTTCCTTCCCATCGAACCTTGACGATAGGAATTTTACTACGCCTCAATACCTTGACTCATTTATCCATGATTTCGACGGGGTTTTCCACAAAATGCAAGGTCTCGTTGACTTGGAGGTCCTCGAGTGGGACTTAAAGTCCTTCGTCAGCTAGACACTTCTTTAGATTGGATACGTGAAAGACATGGTGCACATTGTTGAGTTCTTCAGGCAGGTCCAGTCTATACGCAACCTTGCCAATCCTTTCGAGTATCTTGAAAGGACCAACGTAGCGAGGTGCGAGTTTCTCTTTCTTGCCAAATCCAACCACGCCCTTCCAAGGGGATACCTTGAGAAGTACGTAGTCACCTGTCTCGAATTCCAAGGGTTTGCGACGCTTGTCGGCGTAACTCTTTTGTCGGCTTCTGGCTTTCAGTAAGTTGTCTCGAACCTGTAAAATCTTGTCCGTTGCTTCTTGTATACGCTCAGGACCAATGAATTGTGATTCACCAACCTCATGCCATTAATAGGCGAACGGCACTTGCGACCATACAATGCTTTGAAAGGTGCCATTTGAATACTCGCATGATAACTGTTGTTGTACGAGAATTCGATCAAAGGCAAGTGTGAATCCCAGTTGCCACCAAAATCTATTACGCATGAACGAAGCATATCCTCTAAGGTTTGGATAGTACACTCGGTTTGACCGCCTGACTGAGGATGGAAAGCAGTGCTAAGGTTAAGAACAGTACCCATAGCAGATTGAAAGGTTTGCCAAAGACGAGACGTAAAACGAGCATCATGATCGAAAATGATTTCAATGGGGATACCATGACGATAGATGATCTCATCGGTGTAGATTCTAGCCAATTTCTCGACTTTGAAGTCTTCATGAATGGGAAGAAAATGAGCTGATTTGGTCAATCGATCAACGATCACCCAAATACTGTCATGACCAGAGGAAGTACGAGGGAGCTTAGTGATAAAATCCATGGCAATGCTCTCCCATTTCCAGACAGGGATTTCTGGCTGTTCGAGCAAACCAGAGGGACGTTGATGTTCGGATTTCACCTTCGAACAAGTGAGACATTTCGCAACGTAAGAGGCGATATCCCTCTTCATTCCAGGCCACCAGTAAGACGTACGCATATCTTGGTACATCTTGTCAGCTCCAGGATGAACGGAATACTTCGATTTGTGTGACTCGTTCATTAGAAAGTCTCGAACGTCTATACGCCAAATTCTCCAAGTGCGAATTTTGGTTAAAAGAGGTTCAATTCCTTGGTCATACTGTCAACAAACTTGGTATTCACGTTGACCCCGCTAAAATCGAAGCTGTGAAGAACTGGATCGCACCTAATTCTCCATCCGAAATTCGTTCGTTTCTTGGTCTTGCTGGTTATTATCGTCGTTTTATCTCTAACTTATCGAAGATCGCTGTTCCTTTGACCTCTTTGACTCAAAAAGAGAAACCTTTTGTTTGGGGTCCCGAACAAGAGGAATCTTTTCAAATGCCTATGAAAGGCGGTTTTAGGTACATCTTCTTCGAGAACTCGAAGTTGATGGTACCCAGAACGAAGATCGATCTTTGAAAAGCAGGTCGTGCCATGCAATTGATCGAAGAGGTGATCGATGCGAGGAAGAGGGTACCGGTTCTTGACAGTAAGCTTGTTGAGCTCATGATAGTCAACACACATACGGAATGACCCATCTTTCTTTTTGACGAACAAAACGGGAGCGCCCCAAGGAGAAGTACTAGGGCGTATAAAGCCTTTATCAAGAAGCTCTTGAAGTTGACTCGAGAGCTCTTGCATCTCAGAGGGTCCTAAATGATAAGGAGACTTAGCGACAGGCGTAGCGCCAGGCACTAAATCGATGGGAAAGTCGACAAAACGAGCAGGAGGCGGACCAGGAAGATCGTCAGGAAACACATCAGGAAAATCACGTACGACGGGAACGTCGCTTATGCTTGGGCCCTTGTCCTTCTTTTCCACTATATGGGTGAGAAAGGCGAAGGTACCCTTACGTAAGCATTTGTTCGCTTAGATACACGACATAAGCTTGAAACCTTGAGAAGGTTTCTCGCCATACACGTGTAGGGAATCACCGTTTGGAAGAGGAAGACGGATAAACTTTTCTGAACAAACGACTTCAGCACGAACTCGCCTAAGCCAGTCCATGCCTACTATGATGTCAAAGCTACCCATTTTCATAGGTATAAGGTTGATTGAGAAAGTATGATCGTTAAGAATCAAGGAACAATTGGAAAGAACGGAATCGACAGCGATGAATTTACCATTAGCGACTTCGACAGCGAAAGATCTTGGCAACTTAGAGCGTTTACACATAAGCAAAGGTTCGAATTCTAGTGACACAAAACTTTTATCCGCACCAGTATCAAATAGACAAGAAGCATAAACATGGTTCACAAGAAACGTACCAGTAATAACATCATTCGCTTTTTGAGCCTGAGCAGTAGTGAGGAGAAAAGCTCGGCCCCTACCTGGTTGCTGAGCCTGTTGCTGCTGCTGTTGCTACTGCTGGGGTTGATTACGCTGAGGACACACGTTGGCTAAATGATTGAGATCACCACATTTGAAGCATGCTCGCACAGAAGCAACTTGAGGTTGAGCCTGATTAGGAACAGGGTTTGCAACAATAGCCTGATCTTGGGCAGGCTTTGGGTTGTAGCAACAGCGATCGACAAAATGCCCCAGCCTGTGACAGGTGGCGCATTTGCGACATGGGGTGCCAGTAGGGTGATGGTAAGAACATTGGTTACATTTGGGCCATGACCCAGTGTAGTTTCTTCTTGGTGGTTCTAGGGTTGTGGGATTAACAGCAGCTACTGCTTGGATGGGTTGAGGGTTTGGCGGAGTGACGACCGTGACAATTTTGGCTTGAAGCCTTCCGCTTCTTGCCATGGTTTTTCTTTGGTTGAGAGGATGAAGGTTCAACAGCGGTGGTAGTTTTGGTGGTATCAGTGACGGCTTGAAGAGCTTTCTTTGTTGAAACCTTATCATAGGTTCCATGAAGGACGCAATTGTTGTTAAGCTCGGTGGTTATGCTAAAGGCTTCCTCTAAGGTTTTAGGACAAGCAGAGGCAACATGGTTAGTCAAGGAAGGTGCAACTCATCGGATGAACTTGGCTATGGTTTTAGGGACGGAGTCGACTTGTCCAGGACAGAGGACACTTAGTTGTTTAAAGCGCGTAATCAGACCATCCATGTCGCTCCACTTTTGCGTTAGGTTCCAAAATTCGTTCTCCAACTTTTGGAGTTCGTGAGGGGGAGGCAGAAATGGTCCTTCATAAGCTGCTTAAGTTCATCCCAAGGCATGGCATGTGCAACATCGTTTCCCCTCTTGTTACGTTCGGTGGTCCACCATTCGAGTGCCCTTTAACGGAAAACCCAAGTCGCGTTCAAGGTTCTTAGCTCATCAGGACAACCACTTTGCAAGAAAGTAAGCTCAATCGCGTCAAACCAATTCATCATGGCGGTAGCGCCATCTTTGCCGGTAAACTCCAAGGGTTTACAAGCCATAAATTGCTTAAATTGGAAGGTTGATTTGGGTTTTTCTGCCTTTGAATCGACAGAGCCATGCGGTGAGTCGGGATTGATTTTGCTAACGATATCAGGGATGACCTTAGCCATTTGCGCAACCATAAACTTTATGCAATCCTTTTTCGACATTGATTTGGAGCTAGTACCCTTCTTTGATTGGAGCTTCTTGGACGTGCTGGACGACATCTAAAGGATCGAAAGAGAAGGAAAGGATGAGACTTGATCATAAATTCAAAATAAGTTTGCAAGTTTAAGCATGTAAGCATGATGTATCACGTATAGTTCACACGATTAGCATGAATTTAATAAGTATTCAACAAGTATAAACACGTATGAATACGTAAAAAGAGTATAAATTTAGTTTGTTCACGAGAATTATTATTGTTATTTATTGCGCGAGACGTGCGAATTGTGTAACGGTTTTGAAATGAACGAGGTAACAAGTATAAAATCACATATAAATTGAATCACATAAAAGAGAGGCTCATAAAACATAGGATTGTTTTGGGTTGAGAAACGTCGACTATTCCAAAGTGAATCGAAAGTCCTTTCAAATTAGAGAAATGTGCTTTGGCCTATAGGTAAGATACTCTCGTCGAGAAGCGATTAACGGTATCTTACCCTTCCAGTTACTACACGTCTCTAATTGATCGAAACAATCGAAACTTTGGCGAGATTGAAAATCGAGGAATAGGACTTAATCGACAAGGTGCGGGTTTCACCCCTAACTTGACGATTTCATACCCTAATGTGGTTAGTACTCATCGGGTCAAAATATAATCTTAATACTTTGACGAGGGTCCACTAGAGTTTGAATTGAAAATTTACCATTAAGATGTGGATTTCACTCCTAGCTTAATGGCGAAATTTCGTGCAAAAATAAGAATAAGCGGAATGAGAGTCATTCACCAAATTGTGGGTTTCACGCCTATTTTGGTAAACTCGTCTCTTTTGTTTAAAGAGTGTCTTCAAGTCTTCAAGTGTATTGTGTAAAATGTCTTAGGAAATACATTATGTAAGTATTAAGACCAAAAAGAAGATAAAGAAGCAAAGAAGGAAGAATAACATTTTAAGCAAGAATCAAGAATGGTCAAAATATGGTTCCTACTATATAAAATCATGCCCTTTAAGTGTTTGTAGAAATGCCTCAAAGAAGGCTCGAAACTGAAATTTTAAAGTTAAAACGCATAATTGTGATGTTTTGGCAAATTATGCGATATATGATTGAAAAGAGTTCTAAACGCGTCATGATTGAACTCTATAGGAAAAGATACCGGAGCGTCGAGTGGACAAGCCGGTGGCGATTTGCTTTTGAAGGGCGTGCTCTAAAGGTATATAACTTGATTCGTTACATTGGGTAAATTTTGATAATTAGCATATGTGTAGTTGAGTTGTAGAATAAAGGTTGTGTTGATTGAAGCGACAATGTTGGCTATATGGAATAATAGGTCAAGAATTGGTTAGAACTCGTTGGTAGTCATCATAATGGAGGATTCCGTAGATGAGCCAAACGGGTTGAATAATGGTGTATTGGTAGCGTCAAACTCATTTAATAGTTAACATAGGCGGTTAAAATCATACGAGCATGAAGCCATAAGATGGATAATGAAATGCCGGTGATAATAAGCCCCGAAAGTTGGGTTAAAAGCGCTTTATGTTTACTATTGAAAAAATAGAAATATAAGTGTAACTTTAACGGGTCGAATAAATACATTGTGATTTTTAGTCATTCGGTCCGTAAACCAAATTTTCGGTATAATAAATCTCATAGACGCGTCGGTAATTAAATTACAGACGTATAGGAAAAAGAATCACCTAAAACGGATTTACGAGTCAAAAGTTATGATAGTTTAAAGTTTATAAATGGAACTGGATAATGCTGGACTGATATACAGTAATCAACAACAACATTCTGCTGAAATGACTCACTCGCGCCACGCCACGGCCAAAGAGGCTCACCGTCGCGCGACGCGACGGCCGTGGCGTGACGCGACGGCTTGTTGGTCAACCGGTCGCGCGACGCGACCTCCCCACCTTGCTAAATTTTCGTTTTTCTTCCATGTTGATCCAAGAGACTTGTTTATACTTATATTTAAGGTGTCAAAACTAATCTTTTGTGTGGTTTTGACCATAGGTGACGATGAACCTAATCCGGATGGCGATCAAGCAAATTTCAAGAACCGAACACGATATTTTGAAGCTTCCGCGATTACTTAAATATGTTCAAATTAATGTCTATGTAGTTAACACTTAAACACTTGTTCCTTTGTTTTGGGATTCTTGAACTAGTAATACTTGTCCTAGATGTTAACTTGGTTAAATTTTCCTTATGTTGATATAAAAGTCAAGGTTTTGGTATATTAAGACCTTGTTTTATAATAAAATGTTATGAAAACGAGTAGAGTGTTACAATAATCGAATCTTTGATGATGAACTAGTGTTCATATTTCAAAGTACTAGATTACACCATTTAGACTTTGATAACTTGTCACGATTCTAGTGGGGCTTTGTCCCATGAAAACATTTAAACTCCTTAGAGTTTCCTAGTGTCAAGACAAGTATCATATGCACTAAATGATTATTTTCATATGTCTAAGTTCATGTTGTTTACATTCCCAATCCTTAATCTACCGTTAAACTCCGAAACTCATACACTTTGCTTCTTCGTGTAGAAGGACTTGGTGTTCCAACCTCCTAATCAACAAACAACTCACTCACGGATTCTCAAGTTCAAGACTTGCAAAACCATGAGTACACTCAACCCATTTACTTTTAAAGACACTTTGGGTTGTAACATGTTAATATACAAAATACACACTCACACACTTAAACATTCTTTATACTCTCAATCCGTTATACATGCTACTTGTTTACTTAGGTTCATGCTAGATTACACATGCTATATGTCATTAACTTTGCTAAGCCTCAACTTAACATATATAGCGCTATAGGAGTAGCACACCACCCGTCGGGTTCTTGTTAAGTCTTTATTCTAAACGGTCTCGTCACTTTTGTGGCGAGGGATGCTAAATACTAGTGGACACTTGGGTTTGACGTAATGCTATGCATTCTAGTTACCTTATTTACAAATTGCCATGTGGATTCGAGAAAATTCTTTTATACTTATGCTATACTTATTCAAACCTTGTGTACTCGCCTTTGCTTTTGCATTGAACTTTATTTTAAACATGTTACAGGTTGATGATGATGATGCTATGAAACGAAATAGCGATGATGCCTAGATACACATTTAGACGTCTTAGGTTTAAATTGTTGTATCAAATTTTATTTCGTTTTGTAATGTTGACAATTTCTATGCCTAAATACATTATGTAAGTATTAAGACCAAAAAGAAGAGAAAGAAGCAAAGAAGGAAGAATAACATTTTAAGCAAGAATCAAGAATGGTCAAAATATGGTTCCTACTATAGACTAGGTCGAACATGGCAATTTGAAGTTACAACTATGTTTAATGGCGAAATTTCGTGCAAAAATAAGAATAGCGGAATGAGAGTCATTCACCAAATTGTGGGTTTCACGCCTATTTTGGTAAACTCGTCTCTTTTGTATAAAGAGTGTCTTCAAGTGTATTGTGTAAAATGTCTTAGGAAATACATTATGTAAGTATTAAGACCAAAAAGAAGAGAAAGAAGCAAAGAAGGAAGAATAACATTTTAAGCAAGAATCAAGAATGGTCAAAATATGGTTCCTACATTGTGTAAAATGAAGCTTCCGCGTTAAACCTTGTTTTGTTATAAGAGAATTATGTAAACACTTACAACTATGTATCAAGAATGGTCAAAATATGGTTCCTACATTGTGTAAAATGAAGCTTCCGCGTTAAACCTTGTTTTGTTATAAGAGAATTATGTAAACACTTACAACTATGTTTTAGAAATGTTTTTAAAACATATAGGAATGTTGGCATGACAAGTTTTTTTTAAAGTCGCATTTTTAGTATTAAAATGCGTATTTTAATGTTATAATCGTGTAAATTTCCAATGAGGGTGTTACACAATTTCAGAGTCTCATGTTTCCCTCAACATCTTATCTGGAGTTACGTGCCTACAATGATGTTGATTGGGATAGTGATCGTAATGATTGCAAATCCACCACTGGTTTTTGTAGTTTTCTCAGAGATTCGTTAATCTCATGGAAAGTAAGAAACAAGATGTTGTTTCAAGGTATTCTACTAAGGCTGAGTATCGTTCCATGGCTGTGCCTATAAAGATTGTTTGGTTACGATGACTTCTTGCAGATATGAGAGTTACCATCTCTCAGTCTACTCCCTTACATTTGTGGTAACCAAAGTGCTATGCAGATTCCTTAGAACTCTATTTTTCATGATTGAACAAAATAAATTGAGATTGATTGCCACTTCACTCGTCACCATCTTCGGCTCGAGACCATCTCCCTTCCATATGTTCCATTATCCTTGCAGATTGCTAATATTTTCACGAAGGCTCAATCGTTGTCTTGGTTTCATTTATTGTGTGACAAACTCTCAATGATCATGGTTGTTGCATTCTGAGTTCGAGGGGAGATGTTAGCATAATAAAATTACTAGGCACATTTTATTTAGGGTTTATTGTTTAGTCTGTTTAGCTAGTAACCCTAGATAGTTATATCTTGCTTTTCTATGTTTTATGTTTTCACTTTTGATTTTTCTATGTATATTAATTCTTAACATTTTAAGGAATAGTACATTCTTTTGTCTTTTTTTGCATAATGAAGTTAAAAGAGTTTTTTTTTTTTTTTTGTAATTAAATTTTGTTTTACGTTTTTTTTCTGGATTTGGTCGTTGTTTTGTAGTTACTTAGCATGGTGTTTGCTCATCACATTTGGTCCCTTAATTTTTTACCCACTCGACTTTCTAATACGTGTCATTATAAATTTGACTTAGTCAATGTTTTGTAGGAATCCGTTCGTGCAAAATAAATAAAATTCTTTTATTAACTTGAATTAAAATACAATATCAGAATGGAAACTGAAATAATATAATTACAACTGAAAGTAAAAGAAAACAAGAACAGAATTGCGAACAGAAAAACTGTTCTTGGCTGAGGATCGTGTTAGACACGGGTCCCTTAAAACAAATTTCGTGTTTCCCAGGAGAACACGTTTGTTTCCAGGATACAACAGCCGCAAGCAGTTGCACTGCCGGTCTTGACTCCAACCCGAAGGTGTACCTGAAGCTTGAAGAAGATGAAGAATTCTGTGAGAGAAATAAGATTAGAGCTGGTGAATTCGGTGTAGTTCTTCAACAGGGGTACTTTAATTCCTCATTTAATTCTCAGTCAAAACCGTTTGACTCGTCAGTTTCAAATGCTGAAATGTAACTGCACAGTGTAACTGCACAGTGTAACTGCACTGTCATAAATGCTGGAAGCTACTGCGCACGTGTGCACAAGGCAGACTGGTGCGCACGCGCAAGCCTGCACGCTCATTCACGCATGCACCATTTTGGCTCACTTCCATGCGCGTGTGCGCCACTTTGGCTCAGACCCATGCGTACCTGCGCGCGTGCGCCATTTTAGCTCACATGTGAGCCTCTACGAGCACACCACACAGTCGCGCCGTTTTGGCTCACTTTGGTGCGCCGCGCACGTAACTTCAGTGCCCATGCTCCATGCGCAAGTGCGCGCCACCATTGGCTCAGACCCATGCGCGCGTGCGCCATTTTGGCTCACCTGTGAGCCTCTACGAGCACGCCACACAGTCGCGCCATTTTGGCTCACTTTGGTGCGCCGCGCACGTCACTTCAGTTCCCATGCTCCATGCTCGCGTACGCGCATGACTGCCATGGCATGCGCCACTGCGCACGGACCCACCAGGGTCATGCGCCTGCAAGCCACGTCACCAACCACCTGGTCCTTGCAACCCTTGTGCTCCACCACGCGCACGTGGTCAAAAATACAAAGGCGGCTCTCAAGCGGCTCGCGACGATGCGAGCGTGCGAAGAGCACATTGCGCCACATTGTGCCCCATCGCCCACGCCACGCGCGCGCGAGGGTGCGAGTTAGGGTGCTCCGCACCCTTCGCGAGTACACTTAGTGTGTGCTTCCATGAAACAATAAGGATGGAGAGTTCCCACTTAAATACCCCTTTAAGTTTCATCACTCCTCCTATGTGGGACAAGATGCCACTTTCCCACTTTTTCAGCATTCAAGTTTCAAACACCAAATTTTGAGCATCGATGTCTCATTCATCTTAGCTCCGTTTTGGACGTGGTTTAGTTCGTTACGAAGCTCTTCCAACATAGAACACAAACCCACAAATAAATATATAAAACCCGCTCATTTTATTATATTTATTTCTAGTCCAAAATAGGAAAAAAATCATTTTCCTATATTTGTGAAAAATGCTATTTTCACAAATTTCCAACATGTTTTACGTCACGTGAGTCACTTGGTGTGGAAAATTCATGCTTTTAGGGTAGCACGATTTTACTACTTAACAAGGTTTTACTCCCCTACCCTGCAATGCTGGTTGCACGGTTTTGTGGCAACCACCCCGCAACACAGAGGCTTAAGACTAGTTATAATGAGAAATAATAGATTTAAATAATCTGAACTATTGTTAATAGGTCGCCATTGGTCCCAACTACAAAAATCACCATTGGTAGTACCTATTAACATATTGGCGTCTAATGGACACTGACTAACATACGACTAGGGTTTCTTATAATAAAACCCTAGCCGTATCTGTTCTCTGTACATTTTCATCACTTAACAATTTGAAATTTTTATAAACATAATTATATAATGTTCTAACCATAACTAGGGGAGTAGGTTAGTAGGTGTCCGGGGGTGCATTCGCCCCCTCCAATGTTTCGGTTAGAAATGTATAATTTCTGATTTTTCATCCAAAAATTTTAAAATTAAATAGGATCGCCCCTCCAATTATTTTGCCTAAATATTTATACAATATATAAATCAAAGTGAAGTTTGTTACCACTTTAAATCTTAAAAGTCGTCGGGCTGAGTTGTCGTCGTCCAGGTTTCATTTATCTCGTACCATTATTTATATATATATATATATATATATTGGTCTTTTGTTTGTTAAACAATATTTAGTTTTTTTTATATGTAAGAACGGATCCTTTGAATGAGTAATTTTTTTTAGTTTTATTTAGAATTATTATTATTTGATCCGACCCAAATTGAATAGTCGGCCCGGCCCGAAACATAACTATAGGAAAAAAAATTGAGTCCCATGACTTTACGCCCCCTCGAAACTTTTGGTCAAGCTCCGCCACCGATCATAACAGATGTTAACTTCGTTATTTTGATTATGTTTGTGTGCTCTAAACATTGTTCTATTTATGATGTGCTCTAAACATAGTTCTATTTAGGGGATACGGAGTGGTGCGGCAAAGGGGACCGGCAAAGGGGTTTGCGCGCGGGAACACCGCCGCCTACCCCCCTTTGCCGCTCGGTGTTAATATCGATCGGTGAGGGGTTGCCGATGCGGGGAGAGGGAGGGTAGGAGAGAAAGGGGATGTGTGGGTGGGGTCCATGCCATCTCAACCAATCACACCTTTTTTTTTAATAGTTTATCAATTCATGAATTGTCTAACCATTGCCAACACTTTTGAGCATAGTTTACCACTTTGACATGTCACACTTTCATTGGTTGATTTTGAAGTTTACCACTTTCAAGTGTCTAACCACTCCTTATGATCGAGAAAATATAAATGAAGCAGCTTTGAAGTTAAAAATTTAAAATAGCGAGCCTAACCAAGCTAAGACAAACATGAATATCACATGCATGGTAACAAACTATGAGTCTATGTGGAAGGTCAATGACTTGCTTTTGGCTGTCTGGTCTTTTTCTCCCAAAAGCACTTCCATTATAAACATTATCATATTTTGTTTTCATGTAACAATTATTCAAAAAACAATTATAATATTTTGTTTTTATGTAACAATAATTCAGGAAAAAAAAACACAAACAAAACTACGACAATATATTGAGATCTTAAGTTATTTGTCCCAAATTAATCGTTACTAAGATTAAAAAAAAATTATACCAATATGATTAAACCGAAATTATTGAATGTTAATTAATTATTATTAAAATTTTAAACATATCGATACATAACTAGTTTGAATAGAAAACCATAGCGGAATGGAGGTCGACCCTACGTTCGGCTGACGTGCTAGTTTTTGGTTGGGAGGGCGGGAAACATGCTTGTTTCGATCTCACAGTTGTATACCCCCTAGCCGGGTTCCGGGAAAATGAGTTTGTGGCGGGGCAAGCGGTACTGAAAGCAGAGTCAAAGAAGGTGGAAAAACACGCGAAAGCTTGTGAGGATAATCAACATGCCTTTGTCCCCCCTGTCGTTTGATACGTTCGGCTCCTTGGCGTCGGAGGCGGTTCGGTTCTTGGCTGGAGTTCAGTGTGTGGTCCACAACAACTTTTCGACCCCTCAGGGGCGAGACTTTGCTTTTAGTAGATTAGGGTTTTCTATTCAGAAGGGGATGGCGGCGCACTTTGTTGCTCGTTTACCTGCTATCCTTATGTAATTTGCCCTGATGATTGGAATGAAAAAAATAATTAATTCTAAAAAAACCATATGAAAGCTAAAAAGAAAGCGTGGCATTTAAAATAAAACGTAGAATTGTTTATGTTATACTCGTAGCTCTATATGATTTTGTAATAAACTAGTTTTTGCCCCGCCCGCGTTGCGGGGCAATAAGCCGAATATTTCTCTATCATAACATGTAGGTCTGTACAAAGGGCAAAAACGTAAATTATATTTTGAACTGGAGGCGAAATCATAATTTTAAACTGAGAGCAAAATCATAATTTTGAGCTAGGGGGGAAAACATAATTTTATTTTGAACTGTGGGCAAAAACGTAATTTTGAGCTGAGGGCAGAAGCGTAATTTTGAGCTAGAGGAAAAAACAACATTTTATTTTGAACTGGGTGCAAAAAGTAATTTTAAACGGAGGGTGAAACCGTAATTTTAAACTGGGAACAAAATTAAAAGTGAGTTTTTGAACCGAGGGCAAAAGCGTAATTTTGAGCTAGGGCAAAATTATAATTTTATTTTGAGCTGAGGGTAAAAATGTAATTTTAAACAAAGGACGGAAGCGTAATTTTAAACTGGGCGTAACCGTAATTTTAAACTGGGAACGAAATTAAAAGTGAGTTTTTGAACCGAGGGCAAAAACGTAATTTTGAGCTAGGTGCAAGATCATAATTTTATTTTGAGCTGGAGGCAAAAACGTAATTTTAAACAAAGGACGAAAGCGTAATTTTAAACTGAGAATAAAATTAAATTAAAAATAAGTTGGTCCAATAGGGAAGTGTCAGGCAGCCGTAATTTTAAACTGGGAACAAAATTAAAAGTGAGTTTTTGAACCGAGGGCAAAAACGTAATTTTGAGCTAGGTGCAAGATTATAATTTTATTTTGAGCTAAGGCAAAAACGTAATTTTAAACAAAGGACGAAAGGGTAATTTTAAACTGAGAATAAAATTAAATTAAAAATAAGTTGGTGCAATAGGGAAGTGCCAGACAGCTGCCTGACACTATTCCTCCCAACTTACAAATGTATATGTAATATAATATAATATAATGTAGGGTGGAGATACAATAGGAAGTTTATTTGGCTAGGAAGGCTAGGAAGTGATCTTGACCATCCATTTAGTTAATCAAGGGCTAAGATTAAATGAATGAAATTGAAGCAAAAAAAAAAAGAGGCGCGTGGGTTTGTTAGGGACATTCTAGTCAATCCAGCACAATAGTTTCTCTCTCCTCCAATTCCCCCCCATTTTTAAACGTTAATAACTCTTTCATACGACATTATTTTTTTATAAAAATTGCACCAAAAAAACGAGCGTTTTTTATCTTTAAAACGAGTATATTATTGCTATATTTTCAAAAAAAAAATTTAAAACCCAGTTGCGTAAAACGCAATAGAAAAACCCCCCAGTTACGTAAAACACAATGAAAAAAAAAACCTAAAAAATGACATTTTTCTAAAACGCAATGCACAAAAAACACAAAGAAATGACTTATTTGTAAAACGCAATGGCCAGAAAACACAAAGAAGTGTCTTATTTCTAAAACGCAATAGCCTAAAAACTCAAAAAAAAAGTACTTTCTAAAACGCAATGGACTAAAAACACATAAAAATGTGTTTTACCTAAAACGCAATGCACCAAAAACACATAAAAATGTGTTTTACCTAAAACGCAATGCACAAAAAACACAAAGAAATGTCTTATTTGTAAAACGCAATGGCCATAAAACACTTAAAAATGACTCATTCTAAAACGAAATGGACTGAAAACACCTAAAAAATGTGTTTTACCTAAAACGCAATGACTAAAAACACTTCAAAAATGTGTTTTACCTAAACGCAATGACTAAAAACACTTCAAAAATGTGTTTTACCTAAAACGCAATGACTAAAAACACATAAAAATGTGTTTTTTTTTTCTAAAACGCAATAGCCAGAAAACACATAAAACCCTCTTATTTCTAAAACGCAATGGACATATAAAACTGTCTGGGAACTGTCTGTGACTGTGAACTGTCTGAATTGTCTACGAATTACTGTCTTCGAAATGAGCCAATTTCTGGAAAATTATTTTTTCTGATGCAGCTCAACTCCAGCCAGGGGCTCTGCCCCTTGGACCCCGCCAGGGGCTGCCGCCCCTGGGACCCCGCTACCAGGGGCGCTGCCCCCGGACCCCCGCCATGATCGTAAAACGCAATGAGTAAATCAAAACCCCAGATCGTAAAAATGAAATTAAAGAATTTCTTACATGGATCGAAGTGATTTCTTCAACAATTGACGTATTTTGAATGATTGAAACACGTATCAGCGCTCGAATCGAGTGATTATCTCCAAAATCACCGGAAAAAACGAGATTTTTATGAAATTAAACTGAGTTTTCTTCAAAAAAGCTGAAAACACGTTGATCGGGTGTTTGAATCATTGATTGGTGATGAAAATCGCACTATAATGTAGTGATTATTGAGATAGAAAGTGAAGAAATGGTTGAAGATGGTGGGTTTTGAAAATGGTGGGTTTTGAAGTTACTGGGTTTTGAAAAGGAAGAAGAAAGGGTTGGATTGACTAAAATACCCTTTTTCTTTATTTTAAATGTTGCCACATGTCCTAATCCTATTGCTTCCTACACTTCCTAGCCAAAATAAACTTCTTATTTGATCTTTTCCCATATAATGTAACCTGTATATTTATTATCTCTTATCTATTGTTTTATTTAAACCTTGTATATTTGTTATCTCTTATATCTGTTGTTTTATTTAAATAGTTCGATAACGACAATAATAATCATTTTTATGCAAGACAACAAAGAAAACACTATGTTTAAATTATTAATTGTTATTATTATTTTTTTAATATAATACAAACTAATTTGTTTGATTTGGGAGATAAAGCCAATGCGATTACTGTAACGCCACGCACGTGTCGTCTCATACACTAAGGTGCTGTTTGTTTTTTCAGATGTAAAATGTCTGTAGTCTGCGAACCACATCTGCAGGCATCTACAAGAGAAGATGTGGCCCAAATGTCTGCAGTCTGCAAGGAGAAGAGGGTTTGTTTTTTTTTTCTTCAAAAACAACTTCAACCACACAACACACACAACCGCTCTCTCTCTCTCTGCTCTCTCTCTCTCTCTCTGCTCTCTCTCTCTAGAAAAACTCTCTCTCTCTACAACCACCACCACCACCGCACCACTTCTGCCACCACCACCGCACCACCTCCGCCATCACACCACCGCCATCACACCACCGCCTCTCTCTCTCTACGGTCTGTCTCTCTCTCTCACAGAACACTCTCTCTCTCTCTCTACAACCACCACCACCACCGCACCACCTCCGCCACCATGCTAGCGGCCAGTTGTTCTTCGCCAAACACTTCACAGCCTCATCTCCTTCTTATATTTGACACCCACATGATAGAGATGCTGACCGAGAAGAGAGAGAAAGCAGATCGGAAAGGAAGGAGTAGAGAGAGAGGAAAAGCAGATCTGATAGAGGCGGAGTTAGACGGCAACGCCGGAGTTAGCGGCGGCTGCGGTGGCTCGATCTGGTTCAGACCGGCGAGTTTCACCGGTGATGTGAAGATGATGGTGGTTATTCACGGCTCCGGTAAGTGGCTCGGTCTCGTTGTTTCAGTTTGGTGGTGGTGGGTTTTGACGGAGGTGGTGCGGAGGTGGTGGCGGCAGGTGAGTAGTTTTTGTGGTGTGAGGTTTTGTGAAGATGTTTGAAGCAAAAGTTCTGAGCTTTTTTATTAAGATGAAAGAAGCTATTTGTAGATCTTTTTAAAAATAAAAAACAAACAGTCTTCAACATCTTATGTCTGCCCGCCTGCAGACATAAGCATTTTGCAGATGTTATAAGCAAAAACAAACAGCCCCTAAAACGACATTAAACAATATTTATTTATTTATTGTACGTACAAACTGTTGGCCGCATAAAAAACTGTCATGCCGCCCCCACTTTATCCGTTTGAATGTTTGATTGTGTATTTTCTGTAATTAAACAATAAATATTATGGGTTAAGGTTAAGTAAAAAGTCTCTTATCGTAGAAAACGTACGAAAGGCATGAAAAAGCCAAAAAAATACGGTGATATTTTTGTAATTATTTGTTCGTAGGATGATTATCAAAATTACTCTAAAAATGATCTTGCATAATTGTCAAAATTACTCTACAAGTGTATCAAAATTACTCTGCTAGTTTATCAAACAACATACAATTCAAAATGACTCTAAAAAATTATTTGTAGAGTAATTATGATACTCTACAAAATTATCTTATAAGATCAAAATTACCATACAAGATCATTTGTAAAGTAATTATGATACTCTACAAAATTATTCTACAAGACCAAAATTACCCTACGAGAACATTTTACAAAATTATTCTAGAGTAAACTGCAATTTTACCCCCTGAGGTTAGGGGTCATTGGCATGTCTACCCCCCATAAGGAAATAATTGCAATTTTAACCCCCACTGTTTGCTCTTATGTCGCACTTTTACCCCCCGGCGTCAAAATGGGTTAACAGTCAACATTATAACCTGATGGTCAAAGGGTATAATTGTCATTTTGCTCTTATGCCAAGCTTCTTTGATAGAACACCCCCTATAAGTAACAGACCACCGCATAATTACCCCTCAACCTTCCTACCATCGACCTTCAACCTTCTTCTCCGGCGACATAACACACCGGCGGCGATCAGTGTCTCTCCGCGCGACATCTCCTCTTCCGATCATTCTGCTCCTCGTCCGATCATTCTTCTCCTCGTCGGATCACAACAACCACAGCCGCTATCTTCAGATCAGTGGAAATGCCAGTCTTTTGTTGGATAATCCGCTATATCATCCGCCACACCAAAGGTATAATCGGCCAATGTTAGTTAACCAGGGTCAGATTTAGTCATTATCATGTTATAAATAGGGTTTAGGGTCTGATTTGGTTCACTGTTGGTTTTTCTACAGTTGACCTGACGATGAGCTTATCAAGCTCAACTTTTGTGGTCCACCTGGTGGTCTATGTGTTTGGGAGGCCTGTCCTCAACTTCCATCTACCACCGGAGAGTTGAGCGGATGGATGTTTACTCTACTAGTTATTTAGCTTATGTGTAATATGTAGGTTAACTTAACTTAATCGAACCTTTTGTGTAATATGTAGGTTAACCTAACTTAACTTATTTAGCTTTTGTTGACATTATGTTTGATAAAAATTAGGAGCACACTCATGTGCATTTGCAGGTTGTAGGCATAAGTGTGCTTAATCAGTTTGGGCATAACACACACTGGTTTAGGGATGAGCAAGTGGTATCAAACACCGATCCCATCCTGATCCCGATAATACCATACCGAAGCGGTTTCGGTATCCACTTTTAGGTTTTTTCGGTATCGGTACGGTATCGGTATAATACCGAATACCGAATTTTACCCTCAAAATACCGACACCGTACCGATACCGTACCGAACCGACGTATTTCGGTATCGGTATCGGTACCTAGTTTTCACAAATTCGGGATCGGGATTTGTCGGTATCGGGACGGTATGGTATCGGGATCGGGATTTGCCCATCCCTACACTGGTTGAACAGAGTTTGGGCATAACACACACTGATTGATCACAGTTTGGGCATAATTGTGCTTAATCAGATGCATAGAACACTGGTTGTAGGTTGGTACTTGCGATGATAACTTGTTATGCTAGTTCAGGTTGATCATGTGCATGTGCTTAATCAGTGTGCTTGATCATGTGCATGTGCTTAATCAGTGTGCATAGAACACACCCTGGTTGATCATGTCTACCACAGGTTGATCATGTGCTTAATCAGTGTGCTTGATCATGTGCATTTGCAGGGTGTAAATAACACATAGCAATAGACTGAAGTAAATAACACATAGCATGCACAGGTTGATCATGTGCTTAATCAGTGTGCTTAATCAGTGTGCTTAAATACACACATAGCAATAGACTGAAGTAAATAACACATAGCATGCACAGGTTGATCATGTGCTTAATCAGTGTGCTTGATCACAATTGTTGTATGTGCATAAGTTCTAATCAGTTGCTGAATGTGTTACTGATTAAGCACATTTTTGGTGCAGCAGGTTGTTAGTGCAGCAGGTTGTCTGAATGAGTTACATTTTTGGTTCATATTTGAACACCTTATAGAAATAACTGATATTTGATATAAATGTGAACTAAGTGTATCAATATATCTGCAGCAAGTATCGGAGTGTGATTTGTTCACATTGGACCTGCAGTTCTTATAACAGATGCATAGAACAGGTTCAGAATTAGTAATTTACCAGTTTTGGAGTCTTTGCTTGTTAGGTTTCACATTTTTGAACAGGTATGATTGTTAGGTTTCAGATTACGTGTTCAAAAATCAGAATTAGACACTTTTAGAGGTTTGATTCTTACATATAGTTATTTGGTTGTTCTTAAATTCATGATAATGAAGTTTATTGTAAGAGTTACAATAAAGTTTTATCATAGACCATTGTATATCATTTGTCTTCCTATACATATTAATCCTTTTTTAAAATAAAACGTATAAATACAATACTAACTCGGTACAAACGTGTAGATGAACGTTTATGATTTGGATTAAAAGTGATATGGAGTTAATGACTAGTAAATGATTTGTGTCTTTTAGTTATTTAAGTAACAATTTAATTTTACCTTGGAGGTGGAAGTTACGGGTTCTAAACCATCACGTTCCCTTTTTTTGGTTTTTGTACCTTCCTTTTTTTTAATAACATGACTTGCAAGAATAAATAAACAAAAAAAAATATAGGAAAACATTCCTACATTTTGCATTCAACTTTTAACTCTTTAAATTTTTAAAATTTTATACATTTATATTTTTTTACTCAAGAATACATATAAAAATAAGTAATACGTAATTAGCCAATGAGCTGGTGGTGGAGTGGTAAGGGAGAGACCTGGTGTTCTAAGTGACCCAGGTTCGACTCCAGGTTCGACTCCTGCCCCTCCCCATTAGTTTCGGCGGCACCTGGTGATGATGGGAGACGAGGCGAGTTAGCGGTAATCGCTAGTTTGATCTTTAAATTGAACGGGTTTTACCTCACCGCACTATTGTGTCTTCAGACGAGTGTTCTTGGGCTTCAGCCCGAGATGAGAGTTTTCTCCGATTTGAAGGTAAGTGTATTTCGATGTGATGAATTTCACCAGTAACCTAATTAAAGGATTCGTTAGACGTTAAAAAATTTAGACGTAATTAATTAGAAAAGTGACTATAGTGTCTTACAGCTTTTGCAATAAATCTAAATAATTAATAATATTACTATAAGAGTGAATTTCACCTACTATTCTTTAAGTTTATATCAAAATAGGGTTGTACTAAGCCCGTGTTTCGCGGCAGCTGCATTTTTTCTGCGTGATTTAGTCGGTACCATTTCCGTTCATTACGCATAGAAAAGTCGATCGGTATTGTTTTGAATTTGTTATAAAGCATCTATACTACTATATTAAGAGAACTAGGATTTCTATCATTTTGGTAATTTTCCATTGTGTACACATCTTCAAGCAACATGTACAAATGAACCAAACTATTTTAGAGGGGGTAAACTTGCACATTCTTAAAAAATTTAAGACACTTTAGGGGCATTTTAGTGATTTTGGCACATGTGTAACTATAATATTAAGATAATATTAATATGACATATGAAGAGTCTATGTTAATTGATTAAATTTATTAAAAGTTGAGATCATGCTTTTTTCAATTAATAACAAGAACTCCAAACATTTAGACATTTATATTGTTTGATTTGTATAATAATTCAACCGAATACTATATCTACTAAATTGATAAGTTGGCTAAAAAAACCAACATAGTGTGGACATTCTTATTGGGCCTTTACAATATGAATCCTATATAAAAGAATAGTATAGTTATAAAACAATAATATGAAATAGATGGTTTATTTGTGAAGGTGCAAGAATACGAAACTTAGAGGTGTAAGATGAAATTTTGAATTAATCACTTTCTTCATTGTTGCAACTATCTGAATGTGTGAATCTGTTGTAACCGACAAAAAGAAAAACCAAATAAATCGACTATCTTCAATGCCATTATTGGAAGAATTGAAACCGAAAATCGTTACAATGATACTTCAAAATATATTAACAGCCATATCATTACATTACATAAAAATACATATTCAGAAATTTCTCTCGTTTTCGTTGGCATTGCGAAACAACCAAACCAGAGTCGCCACTACTGATACTCAACCGGGGACCAAGTCGTTGTTGTTACACGATTGTCTTGTTTCAGCACAACACCATAGTCATACCTGTTCATTCCGCTACTGACGCCTGTAATGTCGAAAGCCGGGGTCACAGATTTCATCATGCCGTCGTTGCCGTTTGTTTGGACCAGCCATCGCAAACGGAAAACTATAGAGGTGCACCACTTTTACTTTTATTTAAATTTTAAATTTATATTTTATTTAAGCTTATACCCAAACTCTCCGTATCTAAAATTTTTATACTGTACCAGTCGATTTTATTAATGAACTAACTAAATTCTTAAATTTATAAATAAATACATATTAGTCAGGATACGTTACGTATGTTTGTTTAACACAAATTCATATTTATACGTAAAATACAAACGCATACCTAATTAGAAGGATCTAATATATTAAGAATGATCAAAACGAGCCAATTAGGATTACCCATCATATATAATTTATTATTGCAGTCTTGTTTTTCTATGTCACTTGTCAGTTATATGTCCAAAGCAGGTTACAAAACTTTAAGACAATCTAGAATGGGGTAATCGGTTTTTACCGTTGTTAAATATTGTTGTCTGATGCCAATTTTGTACATCGATTATAAAGGGTAAAAGGAACCCTTGCACAACTCCTACTATCAATGTTGTTAAAAATCCAAACTATCGAATTCTCATCTCATAATATTTTATGGAGGCTTGTGTTGCTTTAAGTTCATCGATAAGAACAAGTTCAACAAATCAGAGCCCTTCAAATACGAAAGTTACTTCAGTTTATCCAGTTTCAAAACCACCTCCAACTTCTGTTTCACCAGGTTAACTTAATGTTCCATTTGTTAGCATGTCAAACTTCATCATATATGGTTTCTGATTGATTCAAACAATTTTATTTTTCCATCTTGCAGTTTTTTTTTTTTTTTTGATAAATACAGTTATTGATTGTTTTATTTATATATAAACAACTGGCCGAGTTACATCAATATCGCAGGTAAGCGAGCAACAAGCTGCGCCGCTACCCCTTTCTGAATAGCAAACCCTAGCCTATTAAAGACAAACCCATGCCCCCCTGTTGATGAGCAACTGCTGTGGACAACCTTTTGGACCCTAGTCAACAAACGGATAGCTTCTGGAGCTAGGGAGCCAAAGGTGTCGAAGGTGAAGGGGACAAATGCATGTTGGTTATCAGCACATGCTTTAGCGTGTTTATCCACCTTTTTAGATTCCGCTTTCCTTATAGCCTGTCCTGCTACAAACCCGCTTTCCCTTAAACCAGCTAAGGGGGAGACTCCTGTGAGATCCACACAAACATGTTTCCCTCCCGCCCAGCAAAAGACGAGCAGATCCGCTGGTCTCAATGTAGATCTCCCTTCCATCGGATCTTGCAGTGAACGAGTCTTTTCCAGCTCGGCAACCGGAATCTGGAAGAAATATTTCTTTAGCGTAAGAACCTTCAACCCCCTTTAGCTTTTATACTTATTAATAATCAATTACATGGTTTTCAATATGATGTTAACTTTCTAACCTAATTGTGTAGGAGCCAATCACGGTTTCTCCAATGGCATCCTCTCAAGCAATGACAACCTATTCACCATTCATCAAGAATGATCAATATGACGTTCAATTATTTTTTAAATACAAGTCCAATTATTTTCTTAATACGGTTTAGTCAATTTTAAACATTATAAATGATGTCTGTTAGTTTTGTAAACAAAATTTTCTTATTTAGTTATCTTTTGCCTTATACAAGTGTAAGTGTGAAGAAACACGGAACTAATTAAGGGACTAATCAGTTTGGTTTATGTTCCTACCATAGTGGTTAATCTTCTAATGGCTTTCTGAGCTTCGTAATGATCGTCTAAATCCTGCAAAACAGAACACCGTTACTCGTTAAGAGGGGAATGTGGGGGTTTCCCTCTTAACCGGGCTCCGGCGTGAGAATAAGCGACTGCTTTGGGGAGATAATTAAGTGTTAAGAGTGAGAGTAGAGGGAATGGAATGTTTAACCTGTGAAGTGAGGTCTCTATTTATAGCCGGAGAGGTGTAAGAGGATATGGGCTGATGGGCCTTGGGCCTAAAGGCGACAACATAGAGGATATGCTCTTTGTCTCACTGGTGTCGACCGTTAGTGGCTTCTAGGAGCTTTCTGGAGTTGGCGCAATGTGATTGGAGCCACGTGTCACTGTTGTCGGCCTGGCCGCCCCTCTGCCATCAGCAGGTAAGTGGAGATCGTGGGGCAGTTGTCTCTGCCCTGTGATTGGTGCCATGTAGGCGTCCTTAAGTACTTTTTGTCTCCTGTATGTCAGACGATCGTGGAGCACGATTGAGCAGGGCCAGAAGGACGCTGATTGGCTCTTTACTTGTACCTTGTGTACTATCGGAAACAGCCTTGGGCTGCTGTCTTGCGCGATTCTTGCTGGGCACGTAAGTATCTCGCGCAGGGTATGGATGACTGAGTGCTCTTTCAGAATGCTAAGTGTTGTAATTGGAGCTTAATATTGTCCGGGCCTCACGCCGGTTAAAATAGACTGTGCTGTAGCCCGTGCGAGGTTGCCAATAAGGAATTTGTTTGAATAGGGAGTATGGTCCCGCGCGCGACCTTGTCGGAGGTTTGCGCGGCCTTTTTGGGACCATACCCCTTCAAGTCCCCCCAGTCCAGTGCTGTACCATGCGCGAGGCAAGTGGTTGGAGCTCTGGACTTAGAAAAATAAAGTTGTAGAAAATGCTTCCTTGACTTGGGTAGACGGCGCGCGTGTAAGCTCTTGTTGGTTACTACGGCGCGGCTACCAGGCTTGGTTCTAGGTGTTTCACTGCCTTTGGGTGTAGGCACGCATGGTTATTGAGGTATTGTTAATACTGCGCGACCCTAGCAGCTTTTACATGAAGATTGTAGCAATTTTGGGCGGGAAAACCTTCGAAATTTGAACTCTGACAAGTTGGTGGGAAACGTCATTGATGGTGACATTTGAGTTGACCACTTACCCGGCTGTCATCAAGTTGTCTCTGACGGTTGGTCATTCCGTCAGGAGAGTGAGCTCCATGCGCGCGTGGTAACCGTCACTCCGGGATTCTCGCCTTACGTGTCGTCTTCTGATTGGTCACGTGCGCGGCGATCCCGGCACGTTTACCCATCGCATTAAATGCGATGGGTATATATATCCGATGAGATGGAGAAAAGAAATCACTTTTCGTCTTCTGTTGTATTCTCCTTCCTCTTTGCTCTCGAATTCCTTTGAATCTTCAAACCTTTGAAGAACATAGTAGCAGATCTTCAAGTTTCTTGAAGAAATATTCAAACTTTCTTCTTTGTCATCTATGGCTGAAGAACATCAAGAGGATAATCCTGGTGAGGAAGGCCCAGTTCCCGTCCTCAGGTGGGACCTGGGACTGTTCGAGCAGATTACTAGGAGTTTCCGGTTTCCACCGGAATGGGATGCCAAGTACCCCGGTCAGAATCAGACGGCCGCCGATGCACCGCCGGGGTACATCACGTTGTTTGAAGACTTCTTTCATCAAGGAAACTTCCGATTGCAGGCGACGAATTTCATGGGTCAAATTCTTCAGTTTTATGGGTTCCATATTTCACAGATGAGTCCACCGGGTATGGTGAGAGTTCGACATTTCGAGTTTTTATGTCGATCTCATGAAATCGAGCCGACGGTTGAGAGGTTTAGGGCATTCTACCAGCTCATCCGGAATATGGGCTTCTTCTCGTTTGCCAGTCGAGGGGCTCCGAAGAAGATACTCTTGAACCCTCCTAAGAGTTTCCATGACTGGAAACCAAAATTCTTTTATATTCGCGAGGAGGTGATCCCGATCGCTATGACATTTCGCGCCTGGTCTGAGTCGATTGTGAAGGAAGATCTGGCGATCCCCAAGACTGAGGCTTGGTATCAGAAGCTTACTGCCACCCCAAACCGAGTGTTTGGTGAGAACGTCTTGGTAGCGGCGCATATGAGTGATCAATGGCTGCCTGACAGCGAGGAAGTTCCCATTTTGATGATCGACGATAGAGGTTAGTGGTTTCCTTAATTTTGTTAATTTCCTGTTTCGTAACTTGTGTTTATTTATATAATTTGACGTGTAGAGGTGTATCTGTATCAAGCTGCCTTCCCCACCTTTGGCGGTTCCATGGGCGTGCGCCCGCTTCAGGCTGGAGAAGAATACTGGTATGACCAGATTAAGGGTAATTTCATGTACCCAGTTGCTGATGCATTCGCCGCTCCGCCTACCGCAACCGAAGGTGCGCTTATACCTAACCCTCGCCCCTTGCGCTCTGTGACTTCTGCTGGGAAAGAGATTGTCTATCTTTCTAGCGAGGAGTCTATGGGATCATCAAATGGAGAGTTAAGTTCCTGGTCTACCATCTTTGCAGGTGTGCTGCGCGATTTGGGTATCGACCCTGAAGAGAAGAAGAAAAAACCTTCCAGGAAGAAGAAGGTGATCAACCTTGAGCCTGAACTGGTAAGCAAGAAAGGCGGGAGTAGCCGCGCAGCTTCTGGTGCTGCTGATAAAGGTACTCTTCGCCTTCGTCAGAGTAACTTAAGAGATTACGTGATAATCAGTGACTCACTTGAAGGTTTGTCGCATTTAAGCGAAAAAAAGACTGGAGCTGGTGGCTCAAAGAGTTCAGGTAGCGCGGGTTCTCGCAACCCAGATGCTGGCGCGACTTCGCCCTCTGTTGCGCACGTTGAAGAAGAGGAGGAAGAAGAAGAAGACGAGGAGGAGGAGCCTGCTGCAAGTTTGATTGTCAGGAAAAGGAGTAGGAGCGAGACCACAGCAGGTGGGTCCGTTGCGCCCAAAGCTGGTGAGGTTCCTGTGTTAGGGAAAAAGAGCAACCTGCGCTATCTCTACAAATTTTCTCCCGGTTAGTTTCTCTGATTTCTGTGCTCTTTGATTTCCTTGACTTTACTGACACTTAACTCCTGCAGAGGCCAAAAAGAAGACCCCTGAGAAGGGTGTCGTGTTTAAAGATCCCTTAGAGCCTGTGCCGAAGAAAATCAAGGTCACTGTCAAACCTTTTAAGACTGCTGGGGTAGAGTCCGAGAAGGATAAACAGGCTGCTGAGGTGGAGAAGGAGAAGGCTGCTGAAGAGAAGAAAAAGGCTGATGAGGAGCGTAGGAAGAAGGTTGATGAAGACAAAAGGAAGCAGGGTGAGGAGGAGAAGAGGAGGAAAGCTGATGAGGAAAGGAGGAAAAGAGCTGCTGAAAGAGAGGAGAGGGAGAAAACTAAGGAGAAGGAAAAAACGGCTGCCGACAAGGCCGTGACTGGGGCCGGTTGGTGTAACCAAGGACGGTTTTGCCGTTAAGACTGCTTGTTGTGCGCTCAAAGAATGATATGCCTCGTTAATGGTGGCAAGTTGCTTGGCGTACCATGAGGCTGGGGTTTCGCTCTCTGGTAGCCCTAGTAGCGCCGAAATGTTCTGAGGTGGAGCTGGGTTTGAAGGTCCAGCGCCGTTGTTTCCTGGGGTTACCGTTTGAGTGATGCGGGTGATGCTCCCGCGCGGTCCCCCCGTGTTGGTTACTTCGATTTCGCCAATTTCTTCGATGTGTTGAGGTTGGGCGTTTTGATTACCCTCCCCCAATGCTGCATTAGAGTTTGATCCGAAACCAACAAACTCAGGAATGATTCCTTGACCAGCCATGGTCGAAGGAAGAAAAAACAACGAAAACTCAGGAAAAACGAAGATGAAAGTGATTTGTAAAAAACCGGTGGGCGCCAATGAAGAAATACGGAACTAATTAAGGGACTAATCAGTTTGGTTTATGTTCCTACCATAGTGGTTAATCTTCTAATGGCTTTCTGAGCTTCATAATGATTGTCTAAATCCTGCAAAACAGAACACCGTTACTCGTTAAGAGGGGAATGTGGGGGTTTCCCTCTTAACCGGGCTCCGGCGTGAGAATAAGCGACTGCTTTGGGGAGATAATTAAGTGTTAAGAGTGAGAGTAGAGGGAATGGAATGTTTAACCTGTGAAGTGAGGTCTCTATTTATAGCCGGAGAGGTGTAAGAGGATATGGGCTGATGGGCCTTGGGCCTAAAGGCGACAACATAGAGGATATGCTCTTTGTCTCACTGGTGTCGACCGTTAGTGGCTTCTAGGAGCTTTCTGGAGTTGGCGCAATGTGATTGGAGCCACGTGTCACTGTTGTCGGCCTGGCCGCCCCTCTGCCATCAGCAGGTAAGTGGAGATCGTGGGGCAGTTGTCTCTGCCCTGTGATTGGTGCCATGTAGGCGTCCTTAAGTACTTTTTGTCTCCTGTATGTCAGACAATCGTGGAGCACGATTGAGCAGGGCCAGAAGGACGCTGATTGGCTCTTTACTTGTACCTTGTGTACTATCGAAAACAGCCTTGGGCTGCTGTCCTGCGCGATTCTTGCTGGGCACGTAAGTATCTCGCGCAGGGTATGGATGACTGAGTGCTCTTTCAGAATGCTAAGTGTTGTAATTGGAGCTTAATATTGCCCGGGCCTCGCGCCGGTTAAAATAGACTGTGCTGTAGCCCGTGCGAGGTTGCCAATAAGGAATTTGTTTGAATAGGGAGTATGGTCCCGCGCGCGACCTTGTCGGAGGTTTGCGCGGCCTTTTTGGGACCATACCCCTTCAAAGTGAGAATAAAGTAAATGATACAAGTGTGTAAATGAGAATAAACTAAATGAACAAAGTCGTGCAAGCATCTTCTCCTTTTTTTAACTACACCTTAAATAAGAAATTATTTATTTAACCAGGTTTTCATTATGGTTAGTGCTTAAAACTGAACTAAATCACCCTGTGCAACTCCTAAATATGCAATATATATATATATATATATATATATATATATATATATATATATATATATTTCACTTGGTTCTTCCACTTGAGTACTTCAACTCAACTACACATTTTTAGTTCAAGTTATATTTCCAGTTATTAATTGAAAGCTGGTTTGGACCCAATGTTCCTAACTGATTAACTTAAATGAAATAATTTGAACCTATCGCTTTTTGAAATACCTTAATCAAAAGTTTTGATTTTGGTTATGGTCATGGCTTAAAACTGAACTAAAATGAATTGAACAACTTGTGCACACCCTTAAAATCATCAACCAAACTGTTGCGGTCCCCGCTGCAACGCGCGGGCACCCCACTATATATACTATATTAAGAGAACTGGGTTTTCTACCCTTTTCATAATTTTGCCTAGGTACAAATCTTGAAGCACCATGTACAAATGAAGCAAGCCATTTTAGAGGGGGAAAACTTGGACATTGTCCTAAGTTTTAAGACACTTTGAGGGTAATCTAGTCATTTCATCTATGGAATCCATGCCCACTTATGTCTTCCATTAATTGAATTAAATTAAGAAATTAAATAAAAGTTTTATAATAATTAAAGAAATTAATTGATTAAATTAAAGGTTATAAATGCAACCTTTGTGATTTTCATGACTTAATAGTATGTATAAATATAATAATGTATACTTCTATACTACCTTATTAAGAGAACTGGGATTTTTACAATTTTGGTAATTTTACATTGTGTACACATTTTGAAGCAATATGTATAAGAGAGCCAAGTTATTTTAGAGTGGGTAAACTTGCGCGTTTCCCAAAAAATTAAGACAATTTAGGGGCATTTAGTGATTTCGGAACCTTTGTAACCTATAATTAAGACAAATGTATAAAATTTTTCATCAGTGCTACTCATCAATATTTTATTATTATCAGATAAATGTATAAAATTAATAATATTTCAAACATATATTTATATAACAAGTGATCAAAACCAAACTAATCGTGGAGTTGAAAACTCAAATAAATCAATAAATAAACATATAATTGGAATTAACTTTTTTTGTTGAATGCAGTGTAACTTAAATAATCCGTTTCATTTTATCAAGTGTCGTAACCGATCTTGCTTAAATGACTATCATTGAGAATCAAATAAATCGTTATAACCATTTTGATGAAAGTTTTTTTATGTATATAAAAAAGAAACACACCATCATGTGAATCAATTCAGTTTGAAATGGTTCTAAAATCATCATCGAACCAAACCTGCAAATGTTGCATCATCTGAGCTATCACAATAGATCCAACCACAACCTTCATCTGTGCTCGCCAGTTTAACACAACCGCTAGCACTATCGTTCCCATTTTCCACCATCTTCCATTCAGTAGTTCAATTGCAGTGGTCCAAGACCAATCAGAAGTGCTCTCATCTCAGTTAAGCCAGAAAAGACAACACAGCAACCAAACGCAACCGCCACCTCAAGCCTTTGTCTATCTCGTCTTCTGAATGCCCATCCTTTTTGCAATCACATAAAAGATATTACAAAGACCTTTTAGAATCATCAATGGGTTAGACAGATTTTGTTTTCTGTTATAACAACCCTAAAATCGACACCCTCATAAATTTTCCGACACCCAAATATATTTTAAAATATCCCAATATGTCCCAAAATACACCCCATACGTGAAAACGGACCCCGAATACCTTAAATATTATTAAAATTAATTAAAAATAATGTTTTGGCGTTTAGGCGGGCCGCGTAAGGCACCCCTTAACCCTTACGCGGGCCGCTAGAGATCAAGAATGTGGTGCAACTCGGTGCGGCCACGTGGCCCAACACCCGGCAAACCTAGTCGATGACCCAGATCAGCTACCCCTTTGACCAGAGTTGACGCGGGCCGCGTAGGCCCTTGTCTCTCTTTACGCGGGCCGCGTAAAAGTCGAACTCAGCCCCTATATAAGAAGGCATTGGGTCTTCAGTCGAATTTCGTCCCAGATCTTTCTTTCTCTCTTAAATTTCACATTGTAGGCATTATACTCGGGTCTAATACCCCCCTAAATAACGAAGTTCTGCTCCGTTATAATTCTCAGGAAACCCTAAAGGATAATCTAAGACAACAATGTGAGTTGATCCGCTTTTTGTAAACTTTTTGTTAACTGTTTTTACAAAACCTCTTACGATTAATGATATATTAAACAGTTATTGAGTATTTGTAAGGATACAATTATCGTGGGTATGTTGGGGTTTTGTATACAAAATTTGTTACTGGAGGGGTAACATTTCCACAAGTCGGGTCTGACAGTACCACGGGTGATAATTGATATGACTTGGAAACAAATATAATTGCGAGATCGCCCTCAATACTGTATAATGGTTTTTATTAAAACATGATTAAACTGGGATTCACTCACCAGTATTTTCCACTGATAAAATGTTTTTAAACGCGTTTCAGGTAACAAACTGTGAAAGCCAAATAGAAGCCAGCTGGACAGCACTGAAGGCTTGGAAAAGTGGCAATAAAGTTACCTAAAAAAAATAGATATTTTCTTAAATAAAATAGGGTTTTATCCCTATGAAAATGTGTGTACTGAAACTTGGGATTTTCCCATTTGTTTAATATATTAAAAGTGTGGTATTTTACTCTGATAAAATATTTTCTAACTACGATCCTGATGTAAATTCCGCTGCCAATATTGAATAAACACGCGATACCACCGAAACTGGCTCGCGGCCGCCCGTTCCCGAGGATACAGGGATCGGGGGATGCGACAGAAGGTGGTATCAGAGCTAAGCCACTGATTCAGCCACAGAAGCGTTCTGCTGACATCAAAATTCAATCTGTTAGGAAATAAATTACAGAAATACGTGCATAATTGTATTTTCTTGTTATATGTTATTTGACTATTTTTTAGTTTACAGTATGAGCGACCAAGGACCATCTGACACGTATCGTCAATTGTCTGGTTTGCCTAGAAGCGAAGGCACCTCCTCTTCTCAGCCTGCCCTCTCAGGGTACTCTGCTGATACGGAAGAAGGAATATTCGTGTTTAAGGCTCAGTCCGAGGAGCCATTTCCTCAGAAAAATAGGGGATGGTTCAGTCGAGGGGCACACGAGCGTAGAAAGCGTATGAAAAAGTTACAAGACCAGAGAGCACTAGCAGCAGCCAAAAGAGAAACTGATGCCTATGCCCAGGAAATGATTAATAGAGGTATAGCCAACATCCACATCCTAGCAACCACTGCAGCTGACCCTAACCTGGAACAAATGATAGCACCCCAACCACAACTACCAATCCCTGACCAACCAATGGAAATAGAAAACCCTGAAAATCAAGTAGAAATGCTTGATTCAACCCGGAGGAAATACCTAGGGTACCAGCACCAAACCCCTTAGACCCAAATTACGACCCCTGGTGGGACGACAATAGGGACTATGTGCAACGCTACCCGATACACGAAGACATGCCCATGCCAAACATAGGAGCCTACCCAGGTTTGGATCCTTTAGATCCCTATTACCACGATGTATACATTAGGGAGATTTTAGATAATCCTTACCAATTCCAGGCCCCTATACCTCCATACCATGTACCCGCACCCCAGATTCCGAACCCAGTCCTAGAACCTGCACCCCCAATGAGTGCAGAAAACGTACAAGAACTTAGGACATTTGGAGAGGAAATTTTAGAGAGTAGTGAACGAATGAGACAGGTGGGAGAGCGACTCGTCTGGAAGTATGACGAGCGCAATATGGATTTCTGGATGAATCCATGTCCATGAATGTGATGGTGGAAACGGTAATAGAAATAATAATAATAAAATAAAATAAAATATGTGTGTACGGATGCCTACTATTATTAGTATAATTTTATTTCAGTTGGAATTGTAATTTTAATTTCAGTATTGGTGTGTAATAGATGCATATTATATGAATAGAGTAAAGTCGCAATGATCGACGCTTTTGACCAAAATGCGTGTCATGTGATTAACTATATTAAATATTATTTTATGATATTAATATGTGGTAAATGTTTAAAATTCAGATGGCCGACGAAGGAAATCAAGAAAATCTGAATAACGATAACCAGAGTAACATTAACTTGGTTAATGAGAATCCAAGCATCAATAACAATGGGAACCTGTAACACCTCGAAAATTCACGTCCTATAATGTGTTGACACGTGTCATATGTTTGAACGTGTGAAAGAACGTTATAAAAGGATTAAAGTTGACAATCATGGAAAGTATGTGAATATACGAGTTCTAAATGTCAACAGTGAATAAATATATTGTACATTAACCCTACATGATGCTCATACCCTCAAACGAATAAATCATGGATCATACGAAGCTAAATATGAAAGAAAGTGAGAGATTACAAAGTACAGGGGTTAAATGTGTCAACATGTTTAATTTATACCTCTGAGTGACCTTTTGACAAACCCGAAACTTTGTAACGGTAAATTATGCTCACTAGAATGCACGATATAAATTTCATAAAGTTTCGTTATCGTATGAGAAAGTTATGATCAAATTCGTATGTAAGGGGTTAAAGTGTCAACGTTGAAAGTTAGGACTTTTCGGGTAACAATAAAGTTAACCGAGGACTTAACAAAGTGGGTACAAGTCCTAAAGCCCTTGTAGGTAAATATGGAGGGCTCAAAGTGCAATAAATAAGCTTAGTTGACCTTTCGAAAGGCCAAGAGACAAGATGCAACAACTTAAAAACGTTTTTGCCTGATCAGAAGGCCCAAGCGGGCCGCGTAACACCTAACAACAACTTACGCGGGCCGCCTGGCCCGCCCAGATGCAGAATCTTCAAACAGCAGCCTGTTTATGCGCATAACCGACCTAAAACAGATGTTTTCACAACATGGGCGACCCCTAAGTGCCTCCTATAACCTTAGGGACATGTGTTGATGATCAGGAACCATTGGTAGTGTTGTGTGTCAACAATCCATGATGATTAAAACACTATAAAAGGGCCAAGGTTGCAACCATTTTTCTCACACCTTCCATCTGCACTTTGGATCATTTCTGGAGCTCAAGACTTCTCTCTAAGCTTCACATTTCGTGCATAGGACTTCAGTAAGTTTGCTTATCCTTGCTTAGTTATAGCCTAAAAGTCAAACCGTCGTAATTAACGGTTGACTTAGCAATTAATCACTAATGGTCCAGTGATTAGTTGAATTGAAAGTAGTTATAAGTTGGTAATTATGTGGGTAATAAACCCTTAAAAGGGTTCCCCCTGATTCCCACTCTAACTAGGTCAAATGTCGGGTCAAACTTGTTATTAAAAAGTCAACAGGATACTTATTTTCTAATTTATGCATAATTTGCAATGTAGAACACATACAACCTGTTTGATCATTAATATAACTTGGTAATTAGTGTAAGAACATGTCTAAACATGTTCAACCCGACAATTTAATGTTTAGACCCGGTTCGGAACCGAAAGTCGCAAAGCTTTGACTTCAGTTCTGACCCGTTTAGGTATGTTTTAGAAATACCTTAGGGCTTTATTTGGACCAGGTTACATGCTATTATAACCTTCTGTGATTATACACCATGGTTCATTAGTTAACCAATTAATATGCATGATTCCGTTAATTGCTCATATGTTAACCATTATGCCCTTTTTCCCTTAAAACGTGATTCTTGAAAATGTAAAAGAGTAGAAACTTTAATTACTGATATATAAGCTTGCACCCAAAATTTGACATCAGTTGGAGGTGTAGATTGAGAGTTATGCTCATTAGCGTAATTAGAAAGTTTATTAGCGATTAAACGACATAATTAGCGTATAGCCTATTTAAACATACTTTTTGATATCAAACTTATTACCCACTGATGTAATATATTATTTTGGGATTTTTGAAGATTTTTAATTAATTTTAGGCTGAGCATAACATATAGCCATAGGCTTAATCCGGTAATTGTCGGTTTTGCCCTTACGGGCTATAAAATGAGTTTTACATATCTAATTGACTCCAAACCTTTTGCTACTGATTCTAAATGATAAATAAATTACATATCTAAACAGTTTTGTTTACTTAAAATCCTTTGGGGGGTTAATGACCATGTCCCGGATATCCTTGGCATCATTTTACGAAATGGCCACGACCTAAGCGCGGAGTGTAGGCGTACACTCGTCAGTGCATAAATAGTTGATGTGGTGTGTCTATTGATCTTTAACCCGGTACGTCCGGGCTACTGAACGCTTAACGAACATGTAATTCGTTCACAAGATTATATATTTAAATAATTATCCCAAGTTATAAAATGTTTATGCCACGTGCATCCAAATCAATTTTTAATCATTTTCCAAAATGAGTCAGTTGATTGTATTTACCAGTGTAAACTGACGTATTTTTCCCAAAAAGATTAAATGCAGGTACTAAGCGTAACTGGCTGGGATTTCTCCTTAGCATCAATAGAAGTCTCGCAAGCTTAAGATGCCTAAAGTCTGTTGAACTACTATTTATTTTTGATCCTTCTGTGGACAAACTTTCAACTATTGTGATACACGATATTACAATATTATTAAAGTTGAATTATATTTTTCATTTGCTTCCGCTGTGCATATTTATATATTGTGTTGTTTAACTATTATGTTGCCAACCACGTCACGTTACTCCCCACCGGGCCCACCGGTGACACGTGGAATCCGGGGTGTGACAGGTTGGTATCAGAGCCAACATTGAGTGAATTAAACACTAGCCTTTTGTGTTTAATCTCAATGACACAATTGCACATTTCTAAACTTTCGAGTCTAGACAGATAACATAGGACAAATTCCACTTTGTTTTGTTTTGTCCTTTATTTTATATATATTCTTGTGGTTATCTTATGTTATATTGACAGGATTAAACATGCCGCCAAGATTCTTTCAACGAAGAGGAAGAGGCAAGGGGCCAATCACCGCCCCCAATGATAATGAAGCCGGACCTTCGCATATGCGAGCTCCTTCTACCACCGAGAGTGACGATCCTCGACAGAACCGGAGGAACCTTTTCGAGCCGGCTAGACGGTCGGTTTCGCACAGTTCGACACCTCCCGTTCATAACCCTTATGGGCCACAGCCGGAGTATGAGCCCAATAACCCTCAACCTTCCTACATACCTCTACAGCGATCCTTATCGCACAATTCTTTTGGGGACCCCACACCTGTCTTCAGGGGCCGGTTTAACCCGGCCAATTACATACCAGAACCAGTGGGTTTTAACCCATTGGGGCCGGAGGATCATTTCTCCGGCGATCATGCGGAAGATATGGACGAGGACACAGACCCCGTCGAGCCAGCAAGCGGTACACCGAACCATCCCATCGAGATTTCGGATGGATCTTCTTTCCACGGATCACCCTACGGTGGTCCAGACAGCTTTCAGGCGAGGTTTACTCAGCACGAGTGATACTTCACACCCTCGCATCATTCGTCGCCTCATCAGCAGCAACAGTAGCAGCAGCTGGATCCCTCTGTGGATTCACGGTTTGTGGTAGTCACGCCACCGTCTCCACCACCACCAGTTAATCAGGCACCTCCACAACCGCCGAGGCGTAGGAGGACAGGCGCACGTATGTCTGCGCGAGCGGGGGATTTCCATTTTAGCTCCCCACGCCAATCAAGGGGCAGCCATTACCCGCCACTTCAGGAAGACCCACAGATGGGTGGACCTTCGCACCCAGTTACACCGCAACCACCACCTATGGGTTTTGATAACCCGATTCCGGCATACACGGGTTCCATGGCGTATAACCCGTTTGAGCAGCCGGTGCACACCAACTACAACTACGCCGAAGCCGACCCATACTTGGTAGCGGCTAACTATAACACCCACCATCCGGAAGGACCGTATGGAGATCCATGGGGAGTAGGGTACCCAACTCATGGGTACCAGATACCTGCAAGACCTATCATCCGGCAGCAATCGCAGCCGCCACGGTTTTCTCCCCCAGAACGGGAGGAAATTCTACAGAGACTGGATCAGGTCGAGCGAGACTTTCACCGAGATCGCAGGGAGCGACAAACTTTCTTCCAAGGATTAACAAGCCTAATAAAAGGGAAGAGCAAGAAGGACCATTGAATCCTTCCACTATTGTTGTATTTTCCTTGTATCAGTTGAGCCCCTGCGTGGGCCTGTCTTTCTGTATTGACCCCTGTGCGGGTATATATGCATGTTTGTTTTGACCCCTGTGTGGGTCTATCTTTCTGTTAACCCCTACGAGGGTATGATGTTTGTTAAGTCCCTGTGTGGACTAGTATGTTGCTTGACCCCTGCGTGGGTAACTTTTTTGTTAAAAAGTCCCGTTTAGGGCGATATGTAATCTTTTGATAAATTAATGGAATGTTTAAATTTATAAATTTCATTTTCGCCATTTTGTGCATAAATAAATTATATATGAAATAAATAAATCAAAATCATTCATTTTAAAAATATATCTGCCTACTTAATTATTGAATAAGAATCTTAAGAGTGAAACCTAGCCTGAGTGTCATTGTAAAGACCTGGCCAAAATGGTAAGACCTGTTTGAAAGATTCAAACCCCTGTTAACATCTGTAAACATGTTAACACTCCTGGCAGATGTGATTCGTTAAAATCACACGTGCTATTATTATATAAGGATCTTTTCAAAGATTCCAAACCCAACTTAATGATCTCCGAATCATGGGTTAAATCATCAATTAAGTTGATCATATTTTGACCATACGTTGGTAATATAATGCCTACGGGCCCTGCTCATTTCCATATGAACCAAAAGATAGTGGTAGCTATGACTCCCTGTCAGAAAAAGGTAATGAACTATGATTCAAACCTTCATGCCTTGATTCTCTGAAATCATGGCTTATAATTTAAAAATGTCCTTGTGACTAGGCCTTGTGTGCTAAATAATACTGTTATTGTTTATAATTAGGATAAATTATAATAGAAATCCTAAATAAATGTGATTAATAAATTAACTAAATATGGTCTCTGTTTACCATGGTTAATGAATTACCCTAAGGGGCAATTCCATAATAAACTCCCAAATAAACTATTGTCCTTGTTTTATGTAACAGTTCAATTAAAATGGCTAACTCGGACGAGATAAATAGTCACCCAGTGGAGAATAATGATAACGCCCGAATTAATTTAACGGGTGCTGAATTGAAAGCGTTAGTTGACGACGCTGTCACAAAGGCCTTGGAGCGGCAGTACGAAGAGTATAGTGGGACTCGGAGTAGGACCCTATCTACACCGCATTCAAAGCCACCTTCCAAGAAGGATGAACCCAAGAAAGATGATGATAGACTCTCCTCAAACCACCACAGTGCTCCATCTCTGAAGATCGTACCGAAACAGGGGACCCAGGACAAGGGTTGCTCCTATAAATACTTCGTTTCATGCAAACCCAGGGATTTTACTGGGGAAAAGGGAGCCATTGACTGCATGACATGGTTAGATGAGATGGATACGGTTGTGGATATCAGCGGATGCACTGAGAGGGATGTGGTCAAGTTTGTGTCACAATCATTTAAGGGTGAAGCCTTAGCCTGGTGGAGATCTCTGATTCAAGCCACTGGGAAAATCCCATTGTACAACATGTCATGGAAGCACTTTGTTGCCCTTATCAGGGAAAATTACTACCCTCAGCATGAGGTGGAGAAGATAGAGTCTGATTTTCTATCATTGGTGATGACAAACCTTGACTGTCAAGCTTACCTCACGAGCTTCAACACAATGTCCCGGTTGGTTCCGTATCTGGTGACCCCGGAACCAAAAAGAATAGCTCGTTTTATCGGTGGTTTAGCCCCCGAGATAAAGGCAAGCGTGAATGCCTCTCGGCTAGCTACTTTTAGATCTGTAGCTGACATATCTTTGTCCCTCACTCTGGATGCGGTCAGACAAAGATCGCTGAGGAACAAAGATGCTGAGAAGAGAAAACGTGAAGATGATAACTCACGGAGGTCAAACAAGAAGCACCGAGGAAACGGTGACAACAAGAAGGGGTCTGAGTCAAGGAAAGATGGGCATCAGTCTGGTGATAAGCCCAAGTGCAAGATTTGCAAGAAACAGCACTTTGGAAAGTGCAGGTTTGAATCGAACTCTCAGACCCAGTCGAAAACTTTTGCATGTGGAATATGCAAGTCCAAGGATCACAAGACCTTGGATTGCAAGAAGCTGAAAGACGCAACGTGCTACCGTTGCAATGAAAAGGGGCACATTAAGACCAACTGCCCTAAATACGCCAAGAAGCCTGAAGAGGCCAAGAAGACCAATGCTAGGGTCTTCAGAATGGACGCAAAGGAAGCAGTCCAAGATGACAATGTGATAACAGGTACATTTCTCATAAATGATATCTATGCAAGAGTGCTTTTTGATTCAGGCGCTGATAAGTCTTTCGTAGATAATAAGTTTTGCAAATTGCTAAATTTACCTGTTAAAACCTTAAGCGTAAAATATGAGGTGGAGCTAGCTGATGGCACCATAGAAACCGCCTCAACCATACTAGATGGATGTTTCATATCCATTAAGAACCACTCTTTTCCTCTGTCCCTACTTCCTTTGAAGTTAGCTGGTTTTGACATCGTTTTAGGCATGGACTGGTTATCTCATAACCAGGCCCAGATTGTCTGCAATAGAAAACAAGTGATGATCAAGACTCCATCTGGCGAATCAATTACCATTCAGGGAGATACCCGGTATGGATTGCCTGAGCAAGTGACTATGCTCAAGGCCTCGAAGTGTTTAAAGAAGGGTTGTGTCATCTACATGGCACAAGTGACCATTGATGAGCCGAAACCCAAGATGGAAGACATCCCCGTCATTTCTGAATACCCCAAAGTTTTTCCTGAAGAACTACCTGGTTTACCACCAGATAGGCAAGTGGAATTCAGAATTGACATCATCCCCGGAGCAGCACCAGTTGCTAGAGCACCTTATAGGTTGGCACCAACGGAGATGAAAGAATTGAGGACACAGCTAGACGAATTGCTAGCCAAAGGTTTCATTAAACCTAGTTCGTCTCCTTGGGGAGCACCAGTCCTGTTTGTCAAGAAGAAGGATGGATCGATGCGTCTGTGCATCGATTATCGTGAGCTTAATAAAGTCACAATAAAGAATAGGTATCCTTTACCCAGGATCGACGATTTGTTCGATCAGTTGCAAGGGGCAAGTTATTTCTCGAAGATTGACTTGAGGTCAGGCTACCATCAACTGAAGGTTAGAGATGAAGACGTACACAAAACTGCATTTAGGACTCGTTATGGTCATTACGAGTTCCTAGTGATGCCTTTTGGGCTCACTAATGCGCCGGCCGCATTCGTGGATCTCATGAATCGCGTTTGCAAGCCGTACTTAGATAAATTCGTCATCGTTTTCATTGACGACATCCTCATCTACTCGAAGAACCAAGCTGACCACGAGAAACACCTTCGCTGTATTCTTAAGCTTCTACATCACGAGAAACTCTACACCAAATTTTCCAAGTGTGAGTTTTGGCTTCGAGAAGTCCAATTCCTTGGACATGTGGTTAGTGAGCATGGTATCCAAGTGGATCCCGCAAAGGTTGAAGCTGTCATGAACTGGCAAGAGCCAAAGACGCCTATGGAGATTCGTAGCTTCCTAGGCTTAGCTGGATACTACATGCGTTTCATTGAAAATTTTTCAAGGATTGCTGCACCCCCAACTTCCTTAACTAGGAAGAAGATAAAGTTTGATTGGGGCCCTAAGCAGCAAGAATCTTTTGATATCTTGAAGCAGAAGTTGAGCAACGCTCCTGTACTGACATTGCCTGAAGGTACCAAAGAATTTGTAGTTTATTGTGATGCATCACACACTGGCATGGGGTGTGTGCTTATGTAGAAAGGCAAGGTTATTGCCTATGCATCACGTCAGTTAAAAGTGCATGAAAAGAATTACACCACCCATGACTTGGAGTTGGGTGCCGTTGTATTTGCACTGAAACTATGGAGGCACTATTTATATGGAATCAAGTGTGTGATCTATTCTGATCACAAGAGCCTCCAGCACCTGTTTAATCAGAAGGATTTAAACATGAGGCAGCGCCATTGGATGGAGACTTTGAATGATTATGATTGTGAAATCAGATACCATCCCGGCAAGGCGAATGTAGTCGCTGATGCCTTGAGTCGAAAGGAAAGGGTGAAACCCATCCGAATCAATGCCAAGAGTATTGAGATTAAGAACAGTTTGAATGAAAGGTTGTTAGCTGCACAGAAGGAAGCTGTGTTTGAAGCTAACTATCCTAATGAAAAGCTAGGAGTAACTGAGGAGCAGTTATCTCTTGGCAAGGACGGAATCCTGAGATTAAATGGACGAATATGGGTTCCAATTTATGGGGGACTTCGAGATGTTATCCTCCAGGAAGCCCATAGTTCTAAATATTATGTTCATCCTGGAGCTGATAAGATGTACCAGGATCTAAGGGCAAACTATTGGTGGATAGGCTTGAAGAAGTTTGTAGCCACCTATGTAGCTAAATGCTTGACATGTGCGCAAGTCAAAGCCGAGCATCAGAAACCGTCAGGTTTGCTACAACAGCCTGAACTTCCCACTTGGAAATGAGAAATGGTAACTATGGATTTTATCACCAAGTTACCTAAGACAAGGAAAGGAAATGATACCATTTGGGTGATCGTAGACAGACTGACTAAGTCAGCACATTTCCTACCCATCAAGGAGACTTACAGCTCCGGCATGTTAGCCCAGTTGTACGTGGATAAGATTGTAGCCTTACATGGCATACCTGTGTCTATTATCTCTGACAGAGATACTAGATACACGTCACATTTTTGGAAAAGTTTCCAGCAATCTTTGGGCACGCGTTTGAATTTTAGTACTGCTTACCATCCGCAGACGGACGGCCAGAGTGAGCGTACTATCCAAACGTTGGAAGACATGCTACGTGCATGTGTGATTGATTTAGGTGGTAGTTGGGATAACCACCTACCATTGATAGAATTCCCCTACAACAATAGCTACCATACCAGCATTAAGGCTGCGCCTTTTGAGGCATTATACGGTAGAAAGTGTAGAACGCCCGTTTGTTGAGCGGAAGTTGGAGATGTCCAATTATCAGGACCAGAGATAGTATTTGAAACGACGGACAAGATTGTCCAGATTCGTGACCGTCTCAAAGCTGCCCGTGATAGGCAGAAGAGTTACGCAGATCCAAAGCGTAAACCTATGAACTTCGAAGTAGGTGACAAAGTGTTGCTTAAAGTATCACCCTGGAAGGGAGTGATGCGATTTGGTAAGAAAGGCAAGTTAGGCCCGAGATACATAAGACCGTTCGAAGTCATCGAACGTGTCGGATCGGTTTCCTATAAATTAAACCTACCTGAAGAGCTCAGTAGTATACATAATGTATTCCACATCTGCAATCTGAAGAAGTGTTTCGCTGATGAATCACTGGTCATACCACATACAGATGTGCATATAGATGAGAGCTTGAAATTTGTGGAAAAACCATTGTCGATTGAAGATCGACAGGTTAAGAAGCTTCGAAGGAAGCATGTGCCTATTGTAAAGGTCAAATGGGATGCCCGTAGAGGTCCCGAATATACGTGGGAGGTTGAATCCACAATGAAAGAAAAATACCCTCATTTGTTTCAATAAATCTTGAGGTCGAGATTTCTTTTAAGGGGTTGAGGATGTAACACCTCGAAAATTCACGTCCTATAATGTGTTGACACGTGTCATATGTTTGAACGTGTGAAAGAACGTTATAAAAGGATTAAAGTTGACAATCATGGAAAGTATGTGAATATACGAGTTCTAAATGTCAACAGTGAATAAATATATTGTACATTAACCCTACATGATGCTCATACCCTCAAACGAATAAATCATGGATCATACGAAGCTAAATATGAAAGAAAGTGAGAGATTACAAACTACAGGGGTTAAATGTGTCAACATGTTTAAGTTATACCTCTGAGTGACCTTTTGACAAACCCTAAACTTTGTAACGGTAAATTATGCTCACTAGAATGCACGATATAAATTTCATAAAGTTTCGTTATCGAATGAGAAAGTTATGATCAAATTCGTATGTAAGGGGTTAAAGCGTCAACGTTGAAAGTTAGGACTTTTCGGGTAACAATAAAGTTAACCGAGGACTTAACAAAGTGGGTACAAGTCCTAAAGCCCTTGTAGGTAAATATGGAGGGCTCAAAGTGCAAGAAATAAGCTTAGTTGACCTTTCGAAAGGCCAAGAGACAAGATGCAACAACTTAAAAACGTTTTTGCCTGATCAGAAGGCCCAAGCGGGCCGCGTAACACCTAACAACAACTTACGCGGGCCGCCTGGCCCGCCCAGATGCAGAATCTTCAAACAACAGCCTGTTTATGCGCATAACCGACCCAAAACAGATATTTTCACAACATGGGCGACCCCTAAGTGCCTCCTAGAACCTTAGGGACATGTGTTGATGATCAGGAACCATTGGTAGTGTTGTGTGTCAACAATCCATGATGATTAAAACACTATAAAAGGGCCAAGGTTGCAACCATTTTTCTCACACCTTCCATCTGCACTTTGGATCATTTCTGGAGCTCAAGACTTCTCTCTAAGCTTCACATTTCGTGCATAGGACTTCAGTAAGTTTGCTTATCCTTGCTTAGTTATAGCCTAAAAGTCAAACCGTCGTAATTAACGGTTGACTTAGCGATTAATCACTAATGGTCCAGTGATTAGTCGAATTGAAAGTAGTTATAAGTTGGTAATTATGTGGGTAATAAACCCTTAAAAGGGTTCCCCCTGATTCCCACTCTAACTAGGTCAAATGTCGGGTCAAACTTGTTATTAAAAAGTCAACAGGATACTTATTTTCTAATTTATGCATAATTTGCAATGTAGAACACATACAACTTATTTGATCATTAATATAACTTGGTAATTAGTGTAAGAACATGTCTAAACATGTTCAACCCGACAATTTAATGTTTAGACCCGGTTCGGAACCGAAAGTCGCAAAGCTTTGACTTTTGCTTTGACTTCAGTTCTGACCCGTTTAGGTATGTTTTAGAAATACCTTAGAGCTTTATTTGGACCAGGTTACATGCTAGCATAACCCTCTGTGATTATACACCATGGTTCATTAGTTAACCAATTAATATGCATCATTCCGTTAATTGCTCATATGTTGACCATTATGCCCTTTTTACCTTAAAACGTGATTCTTGAAAATGTAAAAGAGTAGAAACTTTAATTACTGATATATAAGCTTGCACCCAAAATTTGACATCAGTTGGAGGTGTAGATTGAGAGTTATGCTCATTAGCGTAATTAGAAAGTTTATTAGCGATTAAACGACATAATTAGCGTATAGCCTATTTAAACATACTTTTTGATATCAAACTTATTACCCACTGATGTAATATATTATTTTGGGATTTTTAAAGATTTTTAATTAATTTTAGGCTGAGCATAACATATAGCCATAGGCTTAATCCGGTAATTGTCGGTTTTGCCCTTACGGGCTATAAAATGAGTTTTACATATCTAATTGACTCCAAACCTTTTGCTACTGATTCTAAATGATAAATAAAATATTTTAAGCCTTCTGGAATAATAAAAATATCAGCTTTATGTATAGAACCCGGAAACGGCTTCTAATCGCCTTATTAAGCGTTTTTAACGCATAGTATGTACTAAAACTATTTTAAACATACAAGGGTTGATACCTATTGATATTTGAGGAAAATTATAATATTTTAACAGTAATCAATAGTTGTTAAACTCAGACTTCAGTTTTGAGCTTTTCGGCTTATGTGAAATTACCAAAATGCCCCTACGGTGCATAGTTTGGTTATAATTGATAAATTTCGCATATATACTTTACCCTACTGTTATAACTTAGAAAATTAAGTATTTTTGCTGATTATATCAGACCTGTAACTCAGGTTAATACTTAAACTCTTTTATAAACTTGTAAATGACCAAACTACCCCTACGAGGCATAGTTTGTGTTTAAACTCGTTTCGGGCATATTAAAAGACATCTTACTGATGTCACAACATATTTGAAGCATATTAACTTAGGAAACCTGTATTTGGCTCTTATGAATACCCGTTACGCTTATTACGCGTTCGGTTCGGTTTATGTAACTAGTTTACATAAATTAGCCGAAACGGGTCAAACCTTATCGGTTTTATCTCAAAATCTAGAATGTGTATGAAATACCCATATTAAGCAAGTCTCCGAACTTGTCGGGTCTAAATCAGATTCTATCCGGTCTTCGCTTAATAGTGCGTACGAACCGTATCTTTGAAACTAACCGGTCTAAGCTTAAGCTTAATTACAGACCCGTTAGGATTCTAATAGGTTATTATAAACCTTTGTTCCAGAATAGGAGACCAGTAAAAGCTACTTGCATTTGCTTATTGTGATTATTACTTTGCTCAGGTAAATACTTTTAACTTATTTTCCCTATACGGGCTTGGGTTACGGTATTTAAAATACCGTTTGGTCGGGCATTAAATCTTCCATCGTTTGGTGGTTAATTGAATAATTTGATCGGCCCGTTTAAACAGTTTTGTTTACTTAAAAGCCTTTGGGGGGTTAATGACCATGTCCCGGATATCCTTGGCATCATTTTACGAAATGGCCACGACCTAAGCGCGGAGTGTAGGCGTACACTCGTCAGTGCATAAATAGTTGATGTGGTGTGTCTATTGATCTTTAACCCGGTACGTCCGGGCTACTGAACGCATAAGGAACATGTAATTCGTTCACAAGATTATATATTTAAATAATTATCCCAAGTTATAAAATGTTTATGCCACGTGCATCCAAATCAATTTTTAATCATTTTCCAAAATGAGTCAGTTGATTGTATTTACCAGTGTAAACTGACGTATTTTTCCCAAAAAGATTAAATGCAGGTACTAAGCGTAATTGGCTGGGATTTCTCCTTAGCATCAATAGAAGTCTCGTAAGCTTAAGATGCCTAAAGTCTGTTGAACTACTATTTATTTTTGATCCTTCTGTGGACAAACTTTCAACTATTGTGATACACGATATTACAATATTATTAAAGTTGAATTATATTTTTCATTTGCTTCCGCTGTGCATATTTATATATTGTGTTGTTTGACTATTATGTTGCCAACCACGTCACGATACTCCCCACCGGGCCCACCGGTGATACGTGGAATCCGGGGTGTGACAGAACCAAATGGACAATAGTGCCGTCCAACATATAGTGGCACAAGGAATCATAGATGCAATGCCATTTATTATTCAAACGGTTCAAGAAGCGAATAATAAAAGTAAACATAGCAGTAAGCGACCAATTGAACCAGAACATAGCGTGAACAATGGACCCGTACTTCAAGTGCCCATTCCCAAAAGAAGAAGAACCATGCCTTATGGTTGTTCTTACAAAGAATTCTGGTCCTGCAAACCAATAGAATTCTCGGGCAATGAAGGACCCATTGCAGCTCTACGCTGGATAGAAAAGACTGAGGCTGTTTTAAAAATAAGCAAGTGTGATGAAGAAGACAAGATAATGTTTGCTTCTAATCTATTTAAGAACTCAGCCTTAGAATGGTGGAACACTGTCCTCCAGTCTAGAGGAAGTGATAAGGTTTATAACATGGAATGGGAGGAATTTAAGAATATGGTAGAAAGGAAATTATGTCCTCCCAATGAAAAAGAACAGATAGCGAATAAGTTTCTGAACCTTAGGATGACCGGGGTAGATAGTAAAGGTTATACTACCACATTCTTTGAATATGCTAGAATAGTACCAACCCTTGCATCACCTGAACAAGTATTAATCTCCCGTTACATCTGGGGGTTAATTGGAGAGATTAGACATGTAGTCAAGGTAGCTAGACCCCAAACCATAGAAGAAGCTGTAGAACTAGCAAATACCTTGATAGATGAATTAATCCGTACTAGAGAAGAAGACCAGAGGAGAAACCTAGCCCAAAGGCTTACCCAAGAATTCCGTTCTGGGAATTACAACCGTAGGAATATGGGTTCTACCTCTACACCATTCTGCAAGATCTGCAAGAAAAAGCATTCGGGAAAATGCTCCACTCATTGCAACTTCTGCAAGGCACCAGGACACAAGGAAGAAGATTGCAGAAGAAAATCCAGTAATGGACTGTGCTTCAATTGTGGAGAAAAAGGTCACATTAAGCCGAACTGTCCAAAATTGGTTCCAGCTCCGAACAATAAGAACACTAAAAATGCTAGAGCATTTGTTCTGAAAGCAGATGAAGTCAAGATGATTCCGGACGTGATAGCCGGTACGTTTTTAGTTAATGATATATTTGCTAAAGTATGATTTGACTCTGGTGCAAACCAAAGTTTTATTAATACTACGTTTTGCAAACTTTTTAATCAATCATTAACTAAACTTCCACAAGAATGTCTAGTAGAGACATCTAATGGAGAAACTGTTAAGATTTCTGAAATCTTGCAGGGAGCAAGGATAGAAATTTTAAATCAAAAGTTTATTGCAAACCTTTACCCCATGAATCTGGCAGGATTCGATGTCGTATTAGGAATGGATTGGTTAATAGCCAATAATGCTAGTATTTTATGTGATCAAAAGTCAATTCAAGTAAATTCACCAAAAGGTGAAAAGATCACAATTAAAGGAGATAAACCATTTAGGTCCACAAAATTCATCTCTGTGATGAAAACTGCAAGTTATATAAGAAAAGGATCATTAGTGTATTTGATTTCCATAATCACTAACACTAAAGGAAAAGAACTAAAAGACATTCCAGTAGTGTCTCAGCTTTCAGATGTCTTTCCAGAAGAATTGCCAGGACTACCGCCAGACAGAGAAGTTGAATTCAGAATTCACCTGCTACCAGGAACGGCACCAATTGCCAAAGCACCTTACCGTTTGGCACCCGCAGAAATGCAGGAACTGAAGAAACAATTAGACGAATTACTGGAAAAATGATTCATACAGCCGGGCATCGCCATGGGGAGCGCCAATTTTATTCGTTAAAAAGAAGGACGGATCAATGCGTATGTGCATTGACTACCGTGAACTGAACAAGGTCACGATTAAGAATCGGTACCCATTACCAAGAATCGATGATCTGTTCGATCAACTGCAAGGAGCTCGCTTTTTCTCTAAAATCGATTTAAGGTCAGGATATCATCAATTAAAGGTACAGGTAGAGGATATTCCTAAGACCGCCTTCAGAACAAGGTATGGCCATTATGAATTTACTTACCAAGAATTGATGATCTGTTCGATCAACTGCAAGGAGCTTGATTTTTCTCTAAAATCGATTTAAGGCCAGGATATCATCAATTAAAGGTACAGGAAGAGGATATTCCTAAGACCGCCTTCAGAACAAGGTATGACCATTATGAATTTACTGTCATGCCATTTGGTTTAACCAATGCCCCAGCCGCATTTATGGACATGATGAACCGAATATGTAAGCCATATTTGGATAAATTCATAATTGTCTTTATAGATGATATTCTCATATATTCTAAAAGTAAAGAGGATCATGCAAAGCATTTGCACTCACTTTTAAGTCTATTAAGAAAGGAAAAGCTTTATGCTAAATTTTCAAATTGTGAGTTTTGGTTAGAACAAGTACAGTTTCTTGGACATTTAGTCAACCATGAAGGAATTCATGTGGACCCAACAAAAATTGAGGCAAATACTAAATGGAAAACCCCTGTGTCACCAACCGAGGTTAGAAGTTTCTTAGGATTGGCCGGTTACTATAGAAGATTTATTCGAGATTTTTCTAGAATAGCCATTCCTTTAACTAAGTTAACTTGTAAATCCATTAAGTTTGAATGGGGACCAAAACAAGAAGAAGCTTTTAGAATTCTTAAGCAAAGATTAACCCATGCACCCATACTAGCATTACCAGAAGGAACTGAAGACTTTATAGTCTATTGTGACGCTTCCAAACTAGGTTATGGATGTGTATTAATGCAACGTTAAAAGGTTATAGCTTACGCGTCTAGACAACTTAAGAATCATGAAGAGAATTATTCAACCCATGATCTAGAGTTAGGAGCTATAATTTTTGCCCTTAAGATTTGGAGACATTACCTTTATGGTAGTAAGTTTACCATATTTACTGATCATAAGAGTTTAAGATATGTTTTTGGACAAAAAGAGTTAAATATGAGACAAAGACCCTGGATGGAGATGCTTAGTGATTATGATTGTGATATCCAGTATCATGAAGGAAAAGCAAATGTAGTGGCAGATGCTTTAAGCCGAAAATATCACGAAAAGCCAAAAAGGGTACATTCTCTTAAATTAAATCTAAAAGTAGATTTAAATGAACAAATTAAAAAGGCACAAGAATCAGTAATCAAGGATGATACTGAAAAATTGAAAGGTATGATTAAGGAATTAGAACAAGGAACAGATGGAATTTGTAGATTCCATAAAAAGAGAATGTGGATACCTAAATTAGGAAATCTACGCCACCGTATATTAGAAGAAGCTCATAAGTCTAAATATACAATGCATCCAGGAAATGATAAGATGTACCAGGATTTAAGAAAGAATTTCTGGTGGATAGGAATGAAAAAGGACATAGCAACCTATGTTTCTAAATGTTTAACTTGCTCACAAGTTAAAGCTGAACATCAGAAACCCTCAGGTTTATTACAACAATTAGAAATGCCAGTGTGAAAATGGGAATTGATAACAATGGATTTTGTTACTAAATTTGTCACACCCCGATATTTTCACATATTACCGGTGGGCCCGGTGGGGAGTATCGTGACGTAGTTGATATCATCATGGTGAAACATACACAGAATAGCACAGCTGAAGTCTTGGAATATAAAATATTATTACAAACTCAAATGTCTGAAAATATCAAAGTATTTATTATAGACGAGCCTGTAATATCAAATCCACAGGTGGATCTTTACAGAATGTATAAAATGAAGTTTAGCAGACTTTAAGGCATCTTTAAGGATTTGAAAGATCCTCTATTTCGACACCGAGCAATTCTCCAGCCTATTACGAGTAGTACCTGCCACTTAGTCTTTGGAAAATACGTCAGTTTTCACTGGTAAATACAATTAACCGACTCATTTAAAAAGAGTTTATGAAAATTGATTTAAGTGCACAAGGCACAAACCATTTATAACTTGGGACAATTATTTAAAGATAACCTTGTATACAGATTTAAATGTTTGTCGTACAAATGGGGTCGGTTGGAAGCCGGTCATGATTAACCGACTCACCACTTATAGAACCCACAAGGAGTAATCCCCAACATGTGGGTTTATACTTTTAGCATTTGCATCTGTCAGGTGTATGCCTACACCCCGTGCATAGGTCGTGGCCATTTTCAAATGAAATGAGCCGAGGATATCCAGGACACGGTCGAATTAACCCCCAATGTTTATGTTATCAAACAAGACAGATTAAAACGGGTTATGTAAATTTATTAATCACAATCCGATTAAATGATTTCATACCCGACCAAGTGGTATTATTATAATACCATATCCCAAGCCCGTATAGGGAAAATAAGTTAAAAGTATTTACCTGAGCTAATACTTGATTCACAGCATAATAACTCAGTCGTATCCAATCTATCTAAATGCAGGTAGCTTTTACTGGGTGGCTCTAGTCTAGAGTGATGGTAATATATAACCAATTCAGAATGCTAACAGTCTTATTTAAGTCGTAGACTTAGACCGGCTAGCTTAAAGTATCTAAAACGGTACGATACGCTAGATTAAGCGATGACCGGAATAGAATGTAATTTAGACCCAACAAGTACGAAGACTTGTATAATATGGGTAAACTAAGTACATTCTGTATTTTGAAGTAAAAACAATAAGGTTAAACGCGTTTCGGCAAACTTACGTAAACTAGTTACGTAAACCGATCCGAACGCGTAAATGTGTAACGGGCAACCAAGTGAACCACATGCAAGTCCCATATGTTATTATGCTTAGAATATGTTAATACATCAGTAGGATGTTAACATATATGCCCAAAAAGTATTTAAAACCAAATTAAGTCCCGTAGGGGCAATTTGGTCATTTTACCCTTTTATAAAGGAGATTAAATTTTAATCTGAGGTTCAGGTCTGTAATAATCAGCCCATTCCTTTCTATTTAACCCTACGGTTTTTTCGAGTATTCGTTTTAACCCTCTATTAGTCACTTCGGCTTGTCCGTTTGTTTGAGGGTGATATGCTGTCGAAACCCGGTGATAGACCCCATATCTTGTTAAAAAATTTTCAAGTTGATGGTTGCAAAAATGGGTACCTCTATCACTTATTAAAGCTTTAGGTGTGCCAAAACGAGAGAATAATTTTTTCAGAAATCTTACCACTACTCTTCCATCATTTGTTGGAAGTGCCTCGGCCTCGGCCCATTTAGACAAGTAATCTACTGCCACAAGTATGTATTTGTTTCCTTTCGATGGTGGGAAAGGTCCCATAAAGTCGAGTCCCCATACATCAAAAATTTCACAAACAAGAATGCCATTTTGTGGCATTTCGTTTTTGGAAGAAATATTACCTGTTCTTTGGCAAGCATCACATGTCTTTACAAGATTTTGAGCATCTTTGTAAATGGTTGGCCAATAAAATCCTGAATCGAATACCTTTCGTGCGGTACTGGCAGCACCATGATGTCCTCCGTATGGACCTTCATGACAATGGCGGAGAATTCTTCGTGCTTCACTACCATGTACGCATCGTCTGACGAGTTGGTCGGCACACATTTTGAAAAGATATGGATCTTCCCAAAAGTAGTGTTTCACATTGGCAAAGAATTTTTTTCTTTGATGATGTGGCCATCCTTTTGCGACTATACCGCTAGCTAGGTAGTTGGCAAAGTCGGCGTACCATGGTTCTTCCTTATACTCCACCATTTCCAGGGACTCAGTTGGAAATTTTTCTTTGATTTGCTCGTCCCTGGTTGCCTCCAAAGCTGGGTCTTCTAAGCGTGAAAGATGATCTGCTGCGGTATTTTCTGCTCCTCTTTTGTCCTTGATTTCAATGTCAAATTCTTGGAGGAGTAGAATCCACCTAATCAAACGTGGTTTTGCGTCTTGCTTCTTAAAGAGATATCGAATGGCTGCATGGTCTGTATAGACTATAGTTTTAGAAAGAACAAGATAAGAACGAAATTTATCAAAAGCAAATACCACAGCTAGTAACTCTTTTTCAGTTGTTGTGTAATTTTCTTGTGCATCGTTAAGTGTTTTACTAGCATAATATATTGGGTGGAAATGCTTTTCTTTTCTCTGTCCCAAGACAGCTCCAACTGCAAAGTCACTAGCATCACACATGATTTCGAAAGGAAATTTCCAATCAGGTGCTATCATGATAGGTGCATTGACTAGCATTTCCTTTAGGGTTAGAAATGCTTGATTGCAATCCTTGTCAAAGATGAAAGGAGCATCTTTTTCAAGTAATTTTGTTAGAGGCCTTGAGATCTTTGAAAAGTCTTTGATAAACCACCTATAAAATCCGGCATGCCCTAGGAAACTTCTAATAGCTCTTACGGAGGATGGAGGTGGTAATCTAGAAATGGTATCTATTTTGGCTCGATCCACCTCCATCCCTTCGCTTGAGATTTTGTGACCGAGTACTATTCCCTCCGTTACCATGAAATGGCATTTTTCCCAATTAAGGGCGAGGTTAGTTTCCTCACATCGGGATAGCATTCGTTCAAGGTTATCGAGGCATTGGTCGTATGAATCCCCAAAGATAGAAAAGTCGTCCATGAAGACTTCCATTGTCTTTTCTATCATGTCATGGAAAATGGCTACCATGCAACGTTGGAATGTTGCGGGGGCATTACATAGACCAAATGGCATGCGTCGATAAGCAAAAGTCCCATATGGACATGTGAAAGTTGTCTTTTCTTGGTCTTCGGGTGCTATCGGGATTTGAAAGTAACCTGAAAAACCATCCAAGAAACAGTAAAATTTATGACCGGATAATCTTTCTAACATTTGATCAATGAAGGGTAAAGGAAAATGATCCTTTCTTGTTGCTTCATTTAATCGTCTATAATCTATACATACTCTCCATCCTGTGACGGTTCTCGTTGGTATTAATTCATTCTTTTCGTTAGTAATTACCGTCATACCTCCTTTCTTTGGAACTACTTGGACGGGACTCACCCAAGGACTATCGGAAATAGGATAGATAAGTCCGGCGTCAAGTAATTTGATGACTTCGTTTTTAACCACTTCTTGAACATTTGGATTTACTCGACGTTGTGGTTGTATGACCGATTTGTAGTCATCATTCATCAAAATTTTGTGTGTGCACATAGAAGGACTAATTCCTTTTATGTCAACAAGTTTCCAAGCTATTGCATTTTTGTGTTTTTTCAAAAGATTAATTAGTTTTTCTTTTTCTAAGTTATCTAATTTAGACGAAATAATTACAGGTAACTTACCATCTTTGTCTAGAAAAGCATATTCCAAACCTTTTGGAAGTTCTTTGAGCTTAAGTGGTGGGTCTTTAGGAGACTCCTTATTTGGTTGCTCGTTTCGATCAAGAACTTTAAAAGTTTGTTCTATGGCGACCTCTTCTTCAACAAAGTGGTCAATCTCTTCACTTGTATCGGGTGGTTCATCTTCATCTTCAATTAGGGGGTCATTATTGCCGAATGGATATTTCATTGATCGTTCGAGATCGACACTTCTTTTAAATGCCCCTAATTGAAGAGGTAAATTGTTGAACTTCCGGTTTTTCAAAGCTTCGTGAGTTTTTACAAATGGTCATCCCAACACCAGAGGAGCGTCATCGAGGATGACAAAGTCGGTTGGGATTACCATTTGATTTGTTTGAACCAAGACATCTTCAACTATACCGATTGATTTTATTACTTTCCGATTTGATAGAAAAATGGGTATTTGAAGTGGAGAAAAATCACTAATACTTAATTTTTCGAAAATGTAGTTAGGCATTATGTTAACACAAAGATCTTTATCGATTGTGACATTACTAATAAACGAATTTTGAAAGAAACATGGAACCGGTGTGATGTTAATTTCAAATGGGTCTTCTTTTATTAGCGAAGTTTGATCATTAGTTAACTTAACACTTACCGTTTCGTCAATTTTAGTGTTAGTGTTTAATTCTTTTAAAAACTTAGCATGAGTGGGTACTAAACAATGATTTTCGAAAGAAGGTGACAAGAGATTAATTTCTTCAAAATTAGACTCTTCTTGAATTTTAACGTTGTCGGACTCACCTATTTCGTTGTTTAACTCATGTGTCGGTTTTTCACTTACTTGTTCTTCCATTTTAACACTTTCAGTTATCTCTTCCTTTTTTAATTCTTCTCTTGCGCGGGACTCCTCTTCCCTTGCGCGAGATTCTCTTATACAGCGATCGATAACTCTTATGTGTTCTAATATCCTATCGGTTACTTCGGTTATAGAAAAAGAATCGGTATTTTCTAAGCTTGAATCCAGTTGTTCGACCCTTTGTTCCTCATAATACCCATATGAAGTAGATGGTTCGCACCATTGTTCTTCATTGTAAGTATATGATGGATAAGGTTCGTAATTTTGTTCTTCATAATACTCATATGAGGTGGGTTGTTCACGCCAAGGTTCCTCATAATAAGCATATGAAGGTGGTGGCTCATATCTTGGTTCCTCAAAGTATGAGTATGAAGGCTCATACCTTGGTTCATCAAAATATGAGTATGAGGGAGGAGGTTCATACCTTTGGTCTTCATAGGATGTGTATGAAGTTGATGGCTCGTACCTGGGCTCCTCATAGTAGGTGTATGAATTGGATGGTTGATATGAGCGATTATTTTGAACCGATCGTGCGTTACGACAATTAGTGCAATAATTACCCCTATAATCATCCTCCTCATAGGTGTAGTTGTAACCTCCTGAGTATTGATCCATAAGAATCACTCAGCAGACCACAACTGAGTCTCGAGATCAGAAAACAAAAATAAAAGCGGAAACAGAGGCTGGACACGACCCCGTGTTCAGGATCTGTATCTGGGCGTTTTAATTAAATTTACTGATTTCGTTGAGCACGGGGCGTGTTCAGTGAGCACGGCCCGTGTTCAAGCTTCTGTTACTGGTTGTTTTATGAAAAATATGCAGCACGGCCCCGTGTTCAGCGAGCACGGCCCGTGTTCAACCTACTGTAAATGCAAAACTAAACTAAAATGCAGAAAAATGTGGGCCCGTTTTGAAAGGGTTTTGAAAAAAAACTGATTAGGCCGTCGATTTTAAACTTTCTTAAAATCCTTGTGTCCCCGGCAACGGCGCCAAAAACTTGATGCGTGCGAAGTGTCGTATATATTAGGTGTATATTTTAAGCCCTTTTTAACACTTATTTTAGCCAAGTTTTAAATTTATAAAACACGATATTTCACTAACACTAAACACACATATGGGCAAGTGCACCCATCGTTGAGTGTAGTATAGCGTTGGTAAGATACCGAGGTCGTCCAAGGACACAAGAGCTTTTAGTACCGGTTTATCCTCAACGTCTAATCAAAATAAAAGTTTAGAAAAATGTTTTAAAACTAAGAAAAATAAAAACTAACTAAAATGCTGAAAATAAAAATAAAATAAAAGCAGATAGACAAGATGAATCACTTGGTTCCGACTCGTATCTAGTATAACCTTTGATTATTTCCGCACTTTTGCACATAATTAAGAGATTATCTTAGTTATTGTAGTAGGCCCCTCTTTTGAAGGTGACGTTACCCTCACCCCAGTAGTTTGAGTCAGCAAGGATACAATCCTAAAAGGGTGGATTATTGGAAGATAATGAATTAAGTTATTAATGCAGTATTGTGGTAGGCCCCGCTTTTGGCGGTGACGTTACCCTCGGCTAAGTAGTCTGAGTCAGCAGGGATACAGTCCTAAATAGCCGGGTTATAGTATTAATAGTAGTTAACTTATGAGGGGATCAAAGAGTTTGGACCCCCGCCATCCAATACCGTGAAGTATTGAAGGAGGTCCTACTAAATTTGACCCAGGTCCATTGCAGGACCTCTAAACGCTGAACAATGGCAAGACCTTTACCAAACCGTTCCCTTAACCCCCGACCAGGTAGCCAACATACCTCCATATAGACCGTGGAGATATGAATGGTGAAAATCCTTTATTTTATATAGACAGTAAAATAATGCCAAGACACCACGGACAAACGATAAGGAAAGATCACCTTCAACATAAGTAACTAGTTATTAAAGTCATTAATACAAAACCAAATAAAAAGTGCAAAAGATTAGAAATAAAAAGTATTATACTAGACACTTTGTCTTCACCAAGTGATGTAAGAGACTTAGGCAAACATGGCCTTGATTGTCAAGAACTCTTACGATCAATCTTGGATCCCGAGACGACTCACACACTCTACGATGGACAATGGATGATGGTGGTGGATGATGGTGTTGTGATGGTGGTGGGTGGTGGATGAAGTGTGAGAGAGGTGGTGTGCCAAGGGATGGTTTGAGCTTGAGCCAAGCACTCCTATTTATAGCCTATACAGAAGCCTGGACACGGCCCCGTGTCCGCTGGACACGGCCCCGTGTCCACCCTTTTCTCTTTCTTCATTAATACAGTTTGTCTTTATTAGCTCCACACGCCCCCGTGTCCGCTGGGCACGCCCCCGTGTCCGTCTGACACTCTCTCTCTTCATTAATTGTAATTCGCAATTACAATTAATGCGCCTGCTGTACTTTCGCCACGCCCCCGTGTTCACTGGACACGGCCCCGTGGTGGGCAATAGAAGCTTCTAAAGGTTTGTCTTTTGCGCCAGGGCTGACCATTCTGGACACGGCCCCGTGCTGAGCTGGGCACGCCCCGTGTCGGGCTGGGCACAGCCCCATGCTCAGCTTTCTTCTTGTTTTTGCTTTGGGAGTTGTTGTCGATGGGGGTCGGGCATGCCACGTTTGTTCCTTTTCTTGTATTTATGTTAGATTTTGATGACTTTTTGCTTCTTTTGTTAATTTGAGCTCATTTAATCCTGAAAATACAAAAGGAAGACAAAAGCACACTTTTTCCAACATTAGTACTAAAAAAGGGTTAGTTTTATGCCACAGTTGATGAATTTTATATGTTGCATTTTGAACACATCAGCGGCCCGCGTAATCAGATGGCCCAGGCCTACGCGGCCCGCCTGGGCATCCGGCCCAAGTTATAAGTTTGGCTGAGTTGCGGTTTTGGTCCCTGTTCTTTGTATGTCTTCAAAACATCATATAAATGTTGCTGTTTGTTCAAGTTGGCCCACGAAAAAATGCAGCCCATTGGCTCATGGCCCGTGGTTTGGCCCAATCAGCCTAAGCAGGTTTCAGATGTTTACAACATCAGTCCCTGTCTCTTTCTGAATCATTTTTACACTTCCAAATGTGACGTAAATGGCCCAAAACTTCATGTATATTATGTTTTATGATAACGTAAGGTATAATTATCGTAAGCGACAAATCTTAGGCATGCCCGGAAGTACGATTAATCATTGCGGAGTTCCCGGTTCCTTTAAAAGACCTTCTAACGCGTAGTTTCACCCGTTGACGCGTTTAGTCCTTTTTAATGCGTAAAGCGACGCGTAATATCATTTATTGACATTAAAGCCTTCCATGGCTCATATGAGGCATCCCAAGCGTATGCTCAATTATTACGATGCTCCAGTTCGCTTAAAATGTCACTCAAAGGTGTATTATCCAATGTTGACGCTTTTGGTCCCTTTAACGCGTAAACTTGCGCGTATCGTCGATTAATAGCATCAAAGCTCTATGTAGCCCATATCAAGGATTCTCAAGAGTATGATGGCACATCGAAATGCTTCGGCTTTGTTAAAAGGTCATTCAGAGGTATAATTAAACATGTTGACGCTTTTAACCCTTCTAACTTACAAACTTGCGCGCAACTTCACTTATTGGCATAAAAGCCTTGGATGGCCAATATTAGGCATTCCCGAGAATATAATCAAATATTATGAAGCTCTCGGTTTGTTAAAAGGTCACTCAGAGGCCTAGTTTAGGTATGGTGATGCTTTCAGTCCTTCTATATTCATAGTTTTTGTTTTTGACGAAATTAGTCCCTCACAGTCAACGTTTGACTTTATTAGGGTTCATTACACGTGTCAATATATCATTGGACACTAATTTACGAGGTGTTACAAAATTACCCAAAACAAAGAAAGGAAATGATACAATCTGGGTAATTGTAGATAGGCTAACTAAGTCAGCTCACTTCCTACCAATGAAGGAAACTTTCAATATGGAACAGTTAACCAAATTGTATGTAAATGAAATTGTTTCTTTACATGGAATTCCTTTATCAATTGTTTCTGACAGAGATAGCCGTTTTACCTCTCATTTTTTGTCAAGTTTCCATAAAGCAATGGGAACCAAGTTGAATCTAAGCACAGATTATCATCCTCAAACAGACGGACAAAGCGAAAGGACAATTCAGACAATGGAAGATATGCTTAGAGCTTGTGTAATTGATTTCGTAGGTAATTGGGATGATCACTTACCTTTAATAGAATTTTCTTATAATAATAGTTATCACACAAGTATCAACGTTGCACCATTCGAAGCACTTTATGGACGAAAGTGCCGAACCCCAGTCTGTTGGGCAGAAATTGGGGAAAAACAACTATCTGGACCTGAGATAGTGCAAGAGACAACCGACAAGATTATTCAAGTCAAAGAACGATTAAAAACAGCACGTGATCGACAGAAGAGCTATGCTGACAACCGATGAAAACCCTTGGAATTTCAAGTAGGAGACAAAGTATTGTTAAAAGTCTCTCCTTGGAAAGGAGTAATAAGATTCATCAAAAGAGGAAAGCTAAGTCCCAGGTATATTGGACCTTTTGAGATTATTAGAAAAATAGGACCTGTAGCCTATCAGCTACAATTGCCAGAGGAAATGGCAGGAATACATGATGTATTTCATGTATCTAATCTCAAGAAATGCTTAGCAGATGAATAACTAGTAGTGCCTCTTAAGGATATAGAGGTTAATGAACAACTCAAGTTTGTAGAAAGACCTCTACAGATTGAAGACAGGAAGGTTAAGAATCTCAAGCACAAGAGACTAATTCTGGTCAAAGTAAAGTGGGACTCCAAAAGTAGACCTGAGTACACATGGGAGCTGGAATCAGAAATGCAAAAGAAATATCCGCACTTGTTCCAGTAGATCTCGAGGACGAGCTCTAAAACAAGGTGGGGAGGATATAACAACCCTAAAATCGACACCCTCATAAATTTTCCAACACCCAAATATATTTTAAAATATCTCAATATGTCCCAAAATACACCCCATACGTGAAAACGGACCCCGAATACCTTAAATATTATTAAAATTAATTAAAAATAATGTTTTTGGGGTTTAGGCGGGCCGCGTAAGGCACCCCTTAACCCTTACGCGGGCCGCTAGAGATCAAGAATGTGGCGCAGCCCGGTGCGGCCACGTGGCCCAACACCCGGCAAACCTAGTCGATGACCCGGATCAGCTACCCCTTTGACCAGAGTTGACGCGGGCCGCGTAGGCCCTTGTCTCTCTTTACGCGGGCCGCGTAAAAGTCGAACTCAGCCCCTATATAAGAAGGCATTGGGTCTTCAGTCGAATTTCGTCCCAGATCTTTCTTTCTCTCTTAAATTTCACATTGTAGGCATTATACTCGGGTCTAATACCCCCCTAAATAACGAAGTTCTGCTCAGTTATAATTCTCAGGAAACCCTAAAGGATAATCTAAGACAGCAATGTGAGTTGATCCGCTTTTTGTAAACTTTTTGTTAACTGTTTTTACAAAACCTCATACGATTAATGATATATTAAACAGTTATTGAGTATTTGTAAGGATACAATTATCGTGGGTATGTTGGGGTTTTGTATACAAAATTTGTTACTGGAGGGGTAACATTTCCACAAGTCGGGTCTGACAGTACCACGGGTGATAATTGATATGACTTGGAAACAAATATAATTGCGAGATCGCCCTCAATACTGTATAATGGTTTTTATTAAAACTTGATTAAACTGGGATTCACTCACCAGTATTTTCCACTGATAAAATGTTTTTAAACGCGTTTCAGGTAACAAACTGTGAAAGCCAAATAGAAGCCAGCTGGACAGCACTGAAGGCTTGGAAAAGTGGCAATAAAGTTACCTAAAAAATAAATAAATAGATGTTTTCTTAAATAAAATAGGGTTTTATCCCTATGAAAATGTGTGTACTGAAACATGGGATTTTCCCATTTGTTTAATATATTAAAAGTGTGGTATTTTACTCTGATAAAATATTTCCTAACTATGATCCTGATGTAAATTCCGCTGCCAATATTGAATAAACACGCGATACCACCGAAACTGGCTCGTGGCCGCCCGCTCCCGAGGATACAGGGATCGGGGGTTGCGACATCTGTAGCCGATAACTTAGTTCTATTTCAGAGAAGTCAGGTACATCAATAACACCCACTACACTTCAAAACAAATAGGTATACAAATAATTTGTATTGCATGTGTTAACATTCATAATACGCAGGTACCACTGAAACAACAACCCCACAAGTCAAGGATGATAACAAAGGGAAAAGTACGGCTTCCACTGAACCATCCTTAAGTGATTGTCATCAACCAAACGATTCACCAACAAATCAAAAGAAAAACAACCCACCTGGTACACCCACAACAACTTTCAATATTCATATAGTTTACGGCGTATACACAGTCCACATTATTTGTATTAACAAAAAACTGGTTTCTTAGCAACGTCCACACACACATACAACATAATCAAAGAAATAGAGAAGACCCATGGATGTATTGGTACGACGTCCACACCACTAAACACCCCAGCTCATCAGCAAACTAACGAATAAGACGATTGGGAGGATGATGAACGGTGGACAACCAGTATAGACAAAATCAAGGAGACATTCAAACCTTATTTAAATTGATCATACTATCTCATTCGATGTGGTTACTATGGTCCCCCGATTTAAAATAATTTGTCAATGACTTTCAGACGACCTTTTCTTATTACCTTTAAGCATTTTAGTATATTTTTGGGCCATTTGGCCAGAAATCAAATGATCACTTTTTTATACAAACAAACTTGGAAGTCCATATTAAAAAAATTAAAAAAATAAACAAGCCTACTACTAAAGTAGTAAAAAACACACAAATAACTAAATGAAAAAAGAAATATGAGGTCCAGTTTGGTAATGATTTCCACTTCCATTATCTCGTTTACCAACTATTGTATTCTTGGTTTTTATGTCAATTATGCAATTCATGAATTGATATATTAATGATATTACCACAATACTTTAAAAGATAAACCAAGTGAAACAAACCATGCAAACTGCAGGCCAACAACGATTACACCTTAACTTTAGGTTTCATTTATGAAACTGATTTCCAGTTAATTTTATTCAGTCCTAGATGATATGCTATATTTGTTCTCTCATCCAACCATTGTTATGCACTTCAAGTTAATTTATCACAACTCACATGTTTCGTTTTGTAAGATAAGAGTGACATGTTGGGTTTTGTAACTAACAAACTTCATGCTTAAAAGTCAACAATTATAATACATATCATAAATGAATATGATATCAGTCGGGATACCCGCCGCAACACGCGGGCTTTCCCACTAGTATATACATAATAGATATAGGTTTTGATGACAATACATTATAGGTTTTGATGAACATATGAGTTTTGCTATAAAGCAGCTATAGATATACATAACAAATATGCAGTCATGACCAAGTATAAAACTATAGTTTGAAAGTCTGAACCTATATTAGTGTGATGACAAGTATACTAAACATACATATACATGTATACTGTTAGGGTCGTCCCTAAGATTTGTTAATTATATGATATTTGTTAGAAGTTATGTTGAAATGCGTTATTGAGGATGATATGAAATAAGTAGTATTAAGTAAGTGATTTCTGAATCACTTCTTAGTTTATTTAAGCAAGATTATGCGTTAGTTATTTAAGTATGATAATCGGAGTCTAATAAGGTTTGGTTATAGAAGTGAACGTTTCCGTTAAGTAGACCAATCGGGTCAAAATAAAGTAAAACGCAATCCGGGTAACGGGAGCGTAAACTATATGAATTATGGATCCGGGTAATGGATTACAGCTTAGATATGTTAAGAAATGAACCCCAAGAGATTAAAATGAGTTTGGGTAGGTTTGGATGTAAAATGGGTGAAAAATAAACGTGCAGAGCTGACACGGCCGGGTGGACACTTGACACGGCCGGGTGAAGGTTCTGTGAAAAATATATGTTTACTTAACACGGCCGGGTGGACACTTGACACGGCCGGGTGAAGGGGCTGAAAAAGAATAAGAAAAATATAATTCTTGTGTTTAATTCTTTTGTTCAAATGCTTTGATTTCTAATCATTTGAATGAAATTGTATGATAAGTAACGATGCACTTTAGACCTCGAAGGTGTAAGGAAATTTTACTAATAAAGTTCAACTACGAATAGTTGATTTAAATGAATGAGTTTAATGCATAACGAGAATCGGGTTCATAAACTCATTGTACGGAACTCCGGATAATGTAAAAGTGTTATTGTTATAACGTTCATGTGAGTTTTGAATATAATCATATGAGAATATAATTGGTAAGTAAGAATTTGTATGTATGTAAACATGTATGAAAGTATGTACGAATATAGGTATATATGATGGTATGTTTGTATGTAGTAACGTATGCATATACGAAGGTGGGTTGCTATGAATATGCGTAGGAATGGTTTCAATACTTTGAGAATTGACAATTACTAACGATGCACCTTGAGATTGGAATGTAATGCAGGTATGAGGTCGTCAGATTCATGAGGAATTGAAGCCGATCTTGGACAAGGAGTTTAAGAGGATAATTGAATGATTTCAGATTTATATTGTGAAATAATATCCAATGTTCTATCATATAGAATAATGTTGTATGGTGGTGTCATTGGCTAACGGTTAAGTTGTTTATGATGTCCACAGGAACTACACGGATTTCCTCTTTTGCTAGTGAAGATAAGCGGGCACAGATCGAGTCAAAAAGCAAGGATTGTACGGAAAGATTGGTCACCTAGTTTGAATTATGTAACTCTTGTAGTGTTATTTAAATGTGAACGTGTTATTTCCTTCTAGTAAAAGTTTGACATTTTTGTAACTGGGCCTTCTCGTAAGTAGTGTAATTAATAAAGAAAGAAATTTTAAGGCTCGTAATTTCCGTTGCGTCGTTTTGAGGTTAAACATGTTAGGGCGTTACAAATGGTTTACTTTATTATATGGTATAGATAGATATAGATTAGATGTTTAGACCACCCGTAGTGGGGTTTTTTTGACATTTTTTCCCTAAAAAAACGCCCTCCCATGCCTAGCCACTGCCCCCATGGGCGTTTATGTTAAAAAAAATTGTTGGGACGTTCCAAATAAAACGCCGGATGGAAAGTTGTTGGGCCAATCAGAAAAAAAAGACAAAAAAATATCATTAGTTTTAATTTAAAAAAAAAGCAAAAAAAATTTTTGGGTAATGATTGGATGGGGATTATTGGACATTATACCACTACACCTATTTTAAAAAGACGCCCCATAATGCCCCATTATTGACTGGACCATCGAATGGCGAAAAACGCCCAAAGGTAGAGGCATTATCAAATATTGCAAAGGTTTTTATTAAGGTTAAGGTGAATAACGAGCCTTTGCGGAACTGTTTTAAAGGAATAGTTGAAAATGGTAACAACATCGCGTTTTGGCTTGACCCATGGATAAGCAAAGAACCTCTAAGAATTAAAATCCCTGGCCTTTTGTCTCTGGAAGCATCAAAAAAATGCTGGGTAAGTGACCGGATTCAGCAAAGTAATGGGGAGCTCTTTGTCTGGAACTGGAAACATCTGCCGGTTACGGCTAGGCTGGAAGCTGATTTCCATCAGTTGTGTAGTTTGCTTGCTGCCGTGGCTCCCGGTCATCATCAGGACAGTTGGAAGTGGATCGAAGGGTCCTCGGATGTTTTTTCAGTCAAAGATGTGAGAAGAAGCCTTGCGTCTGGTGTTGATTCGAGCATCGGTTTTGTTTTTAGGTGGTGCAAATGGATTCCGCAAAAATGTAATGTTTTCGCTTGGCGTTCAATTTTAAATAGTATTCCTACCTGCACAGAACTAAGAAAAAGGAATGTCCCAGTTAATGATGTTTCGTGTCCTTTATGCAACTTTGGCGATGAATCCGTTGAACATTTGTTCACGGCTTGCTAGGTGGCGTCATCGGTTTGGCAGTTTATAAGTTCTTGGTGCAAGATTCCGGGTATAATAGCTTTTTCCTTTAAAGACCTTCTTGAAATCCATCTCTCAGCTGGTGTGACGGATCCGTGGAAAGAAGCTATTCAAGGTATTATGATTATCGGTTGTTGGTGCATTTGGAAAGCTAGGAACGAGTTGAAGTTCACAGGCAGGCCAGCTAGAGTCTAAAGAATTACAAGTGAAATTAAGTCTTTAGGTTACTTTTGGTTCTCTAATAGGTCGAACCATAGGAATATTACGTGGGAAAGTTGGTGTAAATTTGTATAATGTAGTGTCGTAGTTGTTTGTCGTCGGCCTGTTTTCTGGTCGGCGTTGTTTCTAATGAAGGTCTCCTTTCAAAAAAAAAAAATATTCCTCTCCCACTACATATGGTCTTAGTAATGTCTACTTTAATTTGCAATTAATAATAGGATTAAAATAAAGAAACGGTAAATTAAGAGAAAAAACGTTTTAAAAAATTGCTAAAAAAGAATTAAATTGTAAGACTGGAGGGTATGGGGGCCGGCCTTGGCCCGACGAGGCCCGGCGCCGCACCCCCACACCGCCCCCCTTAGGATCGTCCCGGCTTCTCCGTCTCCCCAGCGACGTGCTCGATGGACCCATTTTCAAAATTATAGCCGTTTGTAACGGCTACTTTATTAAAAAAAAGGTTTTTTCAATTTAAATAAATACCCCACCTCAATCCATTTTTTATATCCAAAATCTCCAACTTCTCCCTTCTCTCATCCATTTTTATAAAAAAAGTCCATCTTTTTTTATAAAATCATGAATCCGTTCAACCCAAACAATCCCAACCCGAACAATCATCAAGCTAACTTTTTTTCGACTCCCGCTTACACTCCAACTATCGATCCTTCATGGGTGTTTCCGCAATTTACATTTTCGGGTTTCCAACAATCACCCAACGCGTTCAAACAAATGTCTCAAGTTCAACAAATGCAACATTACCAAGCACTCCAACAAATGATGCTACGCAACTCGTTTGAATCTCAATCGCAATTCCAATCGCAACCGCCAACATCTCAATCACAACCCCCGGTTCCACTTGACGATGATGAAGAAGTCGTCCCCGAATCGCCACCTCAAAATCTCAAGCGCAAAAAAAACAAGGGGAAGGCGGTCGAAACCGTAGCCGTAACCAAAAGTGGTTCGAAACCAAAGGCGAGACCTTGGACAAAAATAGAGGAGGAGGCGCTAGCAATTGCGTGGGTTAAGTCCTCAACTTGCCCGATTGTCGATATGAACCAAAGTTTATTTTTTTAATTTAAATTTAAAATGATTTATTTTTTATTTTTACTAAGGCTTTTTTTTTTTAATTTAGGGAACAACCAAACGGGTGCCGGTTTTTGGAAGGCGATAACGGAAAGATTTAACGCGCTTATGGAGCAAGGCCCTATGCGTGATATCGATTCCGTCTCTGGCAAGTGGCGTAAAATGAGCAAGGCCATCAACACCTTTAGCGGGTTTTATAACCAAATTTACACTAATCCTCCTAGTGGGAGTAACGACGAGGACATTCTCAACCTTGCTTTAGCTAAATGAGACTCTAAAAATTCAACGTCTTTCTAACACCTCCGAGCATGGAACGTTTTAAAGAAAGAAAACAAATGGAGGCCGGTTCCAAATGAGGCCGCAACCGTCAAACGGAGTAAAACTTCCGAGTCCGGAAGTTATAGTGTTGGAGGCTCCACCGCTCGTTGTCAAATCGACATAAACGACGACCCGGAATTTGACGAGGAGGTGTCTCCCGTTCACGAGTCGGAACGTCCCCCCGGAAGGTACAAAGCAAAAAAATAGGCGGCCGGAAAGAGAAAAGGGGGCGGCTCGAGCCAAACGTCTTCCGGGGCGGGTTCGAAAATGGACGAGTTGATATCCGAATTCCGTTCGTTCAAAGAGCTCACGGCGGAAAAATATAGTTATAAGAAAAACTTGTCGGCCGACTATGCTCGAGCGGAGGATTTAGGATTATGAGGTTGTATCTCGACTCGGTTTCGGAGGATGAACGCGAGGTTTACCGGATGATGAAAGAGGATGTTTAGAAAAAATGGACGCCGTAGGTTGTTACGTATTTTTTTAGTCGTATCGTTATTTATTTTTTTTCGCTTTTATGTTTTCCGTTTCTAGGATTAATAATTTTAATTTTTAGGAAATGTAATTTTTTTTATGTTATGAAATGGATTTAATTATGTTGTTTTATGTTTTGATTTTATTTAATTTTTAGGAAGTTTTTATCAAGTTAACAAAAAAAAAAGTAAAAAAATTATAAAATAATTATGTGGGGTAAGAGCACTCACATTCAATCCATCAAATAATGAGAGGAGAGGTTTTTATATTATAAAGGGTATAAAAAGTGTTTGTGAGTGGAGGAGAGAGAAAATGTTACTGTTCATCTGTATATTTGAGGGGACACTGTTCATCCAGTATAATTTTTTTAATATATATTGAAAGTGGTTGTGAGTGAAGGAGAGAGAAAAATGTAATGATAATATTATTTAATTGAAAGGAGAGAGAAAAAGTATTTTTTTTTAGTGGAAATATATTGATATAGGAGTTGTTTTTTAGTGGAATGTATGTATAATTTGATGGATTGAATGTGAATGCTCTAAGCCTATGCCCATCCTCCACCTCCTTCAAAATGCTAGGAGGACCATCCCATGGAGGATGGTGATGTGGCGTCCTACGGGGCGGCCTATCCTGATGGGGATGACCCTCCCCGTACCCTTTAGTATAACAGGTGTCTAGTCTACGTTAACATTAACTTTTCACCGCAAATTTGCTAAAGCTTAGTGGTCCCCACCGTCGGGCGGTTGGTCAATGACACAGGCCAACATGACACCAAAAGGCCCTCACGTGACCCCCTCTTTTAACTCATCACGTGACCCCCCTCTTTTATCATCCCGTAAAATTGTTTTTCCTTTTAACAGAAAACGAAACATAGATGCTTGGAAGATCAAAAAACAGTTGGAGAGGATTATAGGAATATCAAATTTATACTCTAACACCCTAAACCACCGACTTGTGATGATGTGTTACTCTTACAGATATCAAAACTAAAATAATCCATAACGTTAAAAAGGAAAAAGGTCTTAATTACATCTATATTACATTTACAATGGCCAGTAATAGCAAGCTAACCTTATTGGTGAAAAAAGGCGGCATAATATTGTTATTGGTCAATGAAGGCGCCAACCAACAACTGGATGCAATGTGGCATCACTAAGTTTTTGATTATTTTTTTTTTGCTGTTTAGGTTTTAATGTCAATATATATATTTATGAAAGCACAACCGAGTATTAAAACGGTGTATGGTTGAATGGTTGACATATGCACAGTTTATTCAGCTAACCTGAGTCCGAAACTCAAGAAGTGGAAGGTTTTCTTAATTTTTGCTGATATTATTATATTTAGGGTGTTCGGAACGGCGGCAAACCCACTCGGCAAACCGCCTTTGCCGCGCGGTAACACCGCTGCCGGTGGGTTTGCCGATCGGTGAAGGTTGTGGTGCGGGGAGAGGTTGACGATGCGGGGAGCAGGAGGGAGAGAGGGAGCAAGAGAGAGAGAGAGAGAGGGAGTGTATGAGAGAGAGGGCATTGTGGGGTGGGGTCCATGCCATCTCTCAACCAATCACACATTTTTCTTTTTTTTTTAAAGTTTACCACTTCACCAAGTGTTTAAACCATTGCCAACACTTTTCAGCAAAGTTTAAACACTTTTGACTGATTGACATGACGCACTCTGATTGGTCGGTTTTTTGGTTTGCCACTCCAAAGTGTTTAACCACTCCTAACACCCTTAATATCCCTTACTTTACCCACTTTTTTTTTTCTTAACTCAGTTTACGCGCTACTCCTCAATTTTAATAAAGTTACTTTATAGTTTCTAAAGTTTATAAATACTTTTTCTTTGACAATGGTATTTTTATATACGTCTCCATGTTATTTTATTATGACCGTGTTATGAGTAGTGTATACAACTAAATGAAACAAAAGCGTACATTTTATCAAATTGAAAAATATTCGTTTTAACGCCCCGCAACGCGGGCGGGGCATAACACTAGTTTTATTACATTACAGAAATAAACAGCTTCAACTTCTTTTAACGCTCCTCACCGATTCCCCAAATATCCTAAATTACATATAAACCAAATAAGACAAACACAAAAAGAAAACTATGGCTGAGCCAAAAAGTTGCTCAGTAACGAAGAAATCAATAGTACATGTAAAGATGGACAAAAGAGAACGAAACGGAAGCTGAAACTAATATGGGAACTGATCCGAAAACTAATACGGAAACGGTACAAAATAGAAGTCAGACAGAGGCTAGACTGATACTAAATCCAATACATAAATTGGCACAAAGACTGATACACCGTTCATATTAATAAATTAGAACAATTATTATTTTATAAACAATTTTCTCTCAAAATTAAAATGAAATTAATTGTCATTATTATATAGAAATCCAAAAAAATATAACATTTTGAGTGTTCATTAAATGTTCAAGATTTTCGGATAATTATTTATTTATTATATATTAAAAATCAACTTTGAATTGTGAGGTGAAAATACTATAGAGCTCATACCATTTTTTAAGCATGTTGTACAGGCATATGATACATAGTTTGATTTTTTTTTTTTTTAACGGTCAATAAATCAATCCCGAGCACTCTCGGGGCACCCACTGGACAAACGGAGTACTCTGAGAGTAACCCGAGTCGTTCACCACCAATTCCGGGGAAAACCCGGTAACCCACCCGCCCGTCGGCACGACGATAAAATTACCGGTAAAACCCGTTTGGCTCAAGGATCGAACCCAGGTCTCCCTGAGTCTCCTATCACTGCCCACTAGTGCCTCACTTCTTTTTTGCATCAAATGAGAATTGAACTTGAGTCTTCAAAGAAGAACAACTGAAGTCCTCCTACCACTTGAGTAGCTAGAGTACATTGACGATAGATAGTTTGAATTAATTTGGAATTCACATAGAAACAATAATTTGCTTTGACTTTTCTACATTTTGTATTTTCAAAGTTTAGTGTCTATTCTGTGTGCTCATACACTCCTTTCTATATTTATATTTTATATTTTCAGTATGATCTATTTTCTGTATTTTATATTTTTTTGCATATTACATGCTAACAACAGGGGTGGATCCATCCCGATGCCAAGGTGGGCGGGCACATCCTCTGGAAAAATAAATTTAGCGTTATTATCTTACCAAAATCTCGTCCGCATCTTTTGGATTTATTAGTTCGCACCCCTTGGATTTATTCGTCCGCACCCCTTGTAATTTTTCGTCCGCACACCTTAGGTAAAAATTATTTTGGATTATATTAAAAAAAAATTAGTATGGTTGTTTAGATGATTTTTAGGATGATTATGTTATTTAGATGATTTTTAGGGGTGATTACACAATTATAGGGCTTGATTGTTTGAATAGTTGAAATTTAAAATTGAAACATTATGTTATGGAACGATGAACTAATGGTCATCAATCACTTTGTTTGTGATAGGAACCATGAGTAGGGGTGTTATGGCGCAATTTCTCAAGAGGAAAGTGGTTGTACCACTTTTTTTTGCCGAATTCTTTTAATTATAGACCAAAGTATGTTTTAGATAAGTTTTTTTGTTCTTTTATTTAATGATTAAGAGAAATAGAAGTAGGGAGGGTTTAAACTTTGATTCTTTTTGTTTGTTAATGTGATAGGAAGGTAGGAACTAGGGTTTGATTGTTTGAAAATTGAAATTGACCCGACCTGATCCGACCCGCTATGAAACTTTGTTTGTTTGTGTTTACTTGTTTTACATGACCCGACCCGATCCGACTCGCTATGAACCGAATTTTTTTATATAGCTAGGGGTCTAAAATCTTTAAAAAATTTCCGCACCCCCAGGAAAAAAATCTTGGGTCCGCCACTGGCTAACAATACTCAATATTTGACAGTTAACAAATGACAAGCTAGCCTACCGGCTATTGTTATGTCCAAATCAAAATTCGTAACGTCGAAACTATAGAAATGAAACCGCAGTAATGCACAGAGCTAGCTGCTTGTTACATCAATTCCCCAAAGCACATTGTACATGTTACCAGCCAGTGGCGGATCTAGAAAATCCGCCAAGCCGTAACGTTTTATAAATAAGCGGTAACGAAATCGAAAAAAACGTCAAATTTTTCCAAAATTTACACTAATTTTACACTACCGCCGGAGCGCCAAGCCGTAGCAGAGGTTGCCCCTACTTACACTATATGTCCGCCACTGTTACCAGCACAAACAAGCATCATCATGGCACAAAAACATCATACCGAAGTTTATAAATGATGTTCAAAACAAGATTCAAACAAACAATAGTTCTTATAACAATTAGAAAACATATCAACCATCATACCAACATGCACTTTAACTATGTTTCATAATCAAGAAAAAAAACTTTAAAAGAGTCTAATCTATCAAAAGATAGAGAACTTAAAGCAAATTAACCACAAGTTTCAAAACAAAATCAATTCATTAAATCAAAACAACAAAAACATATAATCATCAATAAGAGTATGAAAAAAAAACTTGGACAATCACACGAGGATTTAATGCATTGGTAAGGGCTAGGTACCCCGTAGGGCCTTAAAGATTTGTAGTGTTATTTAGTTTAAAGTCCAAGTTAAGGCGTTGCGTGTGAATTTATAGACTTCGCGGCCTACCTGTAGAAAATGACGTATAAAACACGACAACAGTCCCATTCCCTATTCCATGCTTCCTATCGCCTTGCTATTTGCTTTCCTAATTTCCGATTCATGAGTATTCCATCTACTAAAATTTGTATAGAGTTGTAAGAGTGCATGAAACTTTGGTTAATTGTAATTAGGGAGGCATATGGCAAGGCAACAAAGGAAGCATGCAATTAAAAATGAGAATGGAGCTTTGGTAAGGTTTCAATTTTCGAACACACAAAAAGTCAAAATTGAAAGGTAAACGTTTTATGTGTGCTTCCTAAGATTGGTCACAAATTCTAGAAATACATAGACAATAACCACTCAACTTGATTTAAAACCATTTTATTGCAATCTTTAAGACCCCACTGGGTGCCTAACATATATACTAATTAGTATATTAAATATAACAGTGTAAACTATGTTCGAAATTTTAAAATATTATAAGATACTGTTGGATTAACATGCTAAAGAGTCGATATTCAACACTATTAATAGGCTACGATAAAAAGAGTTACACTTTCTATAACTACAACAGATATAAAAAAAAATATTCAAAGCGCTTAAAGATTATGACACAAAAATGTGGCATGAGAATAAACTATTAGTTAAAATAAGTTATTTAAAGTTAACTTGTTTGTTTGTAACCAAATAAACTTGAAGGGTTATTAATTTATAAATATTTAATAATTATCATTTAGTTGATATTATCAATATTATTAATATATAACTATGGAATTTTTTTTTTTTTTTTTTTTTTTTTTATGGAATTTAGATAAGACATTGTTCTTGGCGATAATGATCAATTTGAATACAAACCCTTGACTTATTCGATTATTCCTAAAGCCAGAAACACTATAAATAGAGATATACGATTATTGAGAAAACTTTGAACTGAGCATTCACATCTCACCCTCTATATACTTTAAATTAGCTATTAATTTTAGAGAATAATTTTATAAAATCATCTAACCATCTAAACACAACTTCATTCCATTCTCTATAATAGACTTTAAATTAGCTATTAATTATAGAGAATAATTTTATAAAAGAGTAAACTTCCATTTTGCTTCCTGAGGTTTGGTTACTTTAATGGTTTTGCCCCAAACCTTTAAAAATAACCATTTTCCTTCAATAGTTTGCTATGATTTTTCTATTTTGCTCCCCGCCTCTAACTCCATCCAAATTGTCTGTTTTTGCATTTTGCTCGCCGCATGGAGCAAAATGAAAAAACCATAGCAAACTATTGGAGGAAAATGACTATTTTTAAAGGTTTGGGGCAAAACCGTTAAAGTGACCAAACCACAAGGAGCAAAACAGAAATTTACTCTTTATAAAATCATCTAACCATCTAAACACAACTTCATTCCATACAGAGAAAACAAAAGAAGAACAATTTAAAGAAAACAAAAGCATACCTATATATTTAGAGCATTCATATTGAATTTTTCTATCTATATTCATATAAGTACACTAAAAATCATTGTTTTTTTTTCTTATTTTCAATTAAATAATATTGTTTATACCTTTACTAGGTTAAAACCCCGTGTATTACACGGGTTGAATAAATATAATTTTATATACTAAATTAAAACAATTATTCTTTAAAAATCTCGTTTATTACACGAGTAGAACAAATGTAATTTTATATATTAAATAATAAAAAATTATATCTCTAAGAACCCCATGTATTATACTGAATAAATGTAATTTTATATACTAAATAATAAAAATCCGTGTATTGTACGGGTTGAAATAAATCTAATTATATATACTAAATGATAAAAAAAATTATATATTTAAAAACACTGTGTATTAAAGGGTTAAATAAATGTAATTTTGTAACATTGTATACCGCATGCTGGGCGAATATATACTAAATAATAAAAAAGTTATATCTTTAAAAACACCATGTATTACACGAGCTAAATAAATGTAATTTTGTATAGTAAATAATATGCTATTGGATTCGTTTAAAAAATCACAAATATGGTTCGGTTTAATTCGAATCAAATCACAAACTTGGTTAAGTTTAATTCGAATTGATTAGAACCCCAATTTGAAAAATCAAAAACAGAATTATATTATTAGCTTCTCTTCCTAGTTAGTGTTTTTTTGAAAGTTTGATCTAATGTCTAATAAGTTATTTTGTAAATTTTGTTTGTACTTTAAATTTTTTATATGAGCGTATTATTGTTCTTTTAAGTTTAAGATTATTGTTTTGTGTTATTATTTAAAAGATATATTTAATTTATAACTTAAATTTGAAGATAATATATTATTAGAAAAAGTAGAATGATTTTATCCGACATTCAAAGTAAGATAGGATTTAATATTAATTGAATATTTATTATTTAATTAATTGATATCAGATAAGTATGAAAATACAGGAAATTACAAATGTAGGCGCCTTCAATGAACGACACGTATGAAAAGGCAAGAAATTACAAATGTAGACGCCTTCAATGAATGACACGTGTCACTTATTGGTTTCTTTTATTATAGTAGATAGATTATTACCTTTTCCTCTCTTCCACACTCACAACCACCTTTTGAACATTTATAAGGAATGAATAGTGTTTCCCATATATTTACAGATGAACAGTAGCATTTTTATATATTTTTTTTCTCCTTCACTCATAACCACTCTTAACCATTTCTATAATATAACTAACCCACTCAAATAAATATAAGGCATGGATTCTCAATGCTCTTAGAAGCTCAAACTCAAACCTCTATAATTTATATAATTTATTGTGAGTGTATAAGAAAGAAAGATAATAAAATAAGTGTTTGTGAGTGAGATAAAATAGAGATGGAGAATGAGATTTGTGAGGTTTTTAAAATATAAACAAATTTTAGAGAAAAAATATATTTTCTAGTTACATTATGTATATAAAGAAGGAGAATGGGATGTGAATGCTCCCATAACTCTCTCTGCCATGCATCCCCACCACCCCGGGCCACCCTCACAGCCGGCTTCGGCCACCGGTCTCCCGCACTGACCCATGTCACCGCAAAATTAGTGAAACCGATTTTGTTCTCAGTTACTTCATAAGTTAATTTTGAAAGCATTTGGGAATCACGGGGGTTTCGTGTCAACGGATCTAACGACTGTTTCGATGAATCAATTGTCATAACTTGGTTAGCCGCGTTCTTCGAAAAAACTTTGTTTTCGTATAACACCCTATGATTGTTTTATGTATGTATTTGATTTGCATATGGACCTTTGGTGGGTAACACAAGCTTCCCCATGTGTATAAAAACTTTAAAGACACATGTACAAAACCCACATATACCACCCACATACAAATACGTATATAATATATAAACTAATTGTGTCAATCGTGTTAGGTGGACAAACGTCAAATTATCAGAAAATTTAGAAAAAAACCTATACCGATTTTTCCCCTCTTAAAATTTTCAACTTTTCTAATTACTAAATTAATCTATTAAAATGATGTGATGAAAGTTAAAGATTCTCTAGTCTCTACCAATTTTTAGTAATTACTTTTCATTTGGAAATAACAAAGCTAAAAAAAATGTTACTATTTATCCACTAAATCTAAGCTGTGCATGGCTTTATAGTCTAGTGGTATTTTAGGGGTGAGATAAGATTTTGAGACCAAGGTAATGGGTTCGATTTCCACATATTTATTCGGTTTCATCTGAATTGGTATATATGCATTATACCTAGTGAAGATAAATATAATCTGTTGATTCCGCTCATAACACGATCATACTCCAATGACCCAAATAAAAAAAAGTTATCCACTAAGCTCGCCCCACTCCCAACAAGGTGAGTCAGATGAGCTGGTACCCCTTCCCTTTCTCTCTATAAATTCAACTCACCACACACCTCGTCAATGACGAAAAACACCTCCCTCTCTCTCACTACTTTCTCTCTCTATCTCTATCTTGTATCTATCTTGTGTGTGCATCCCCTCTGTGTTGTGTATATCCGCAGCCGCATACATCGCCTGTCTTGTTTTTTCTTCTCATTTTATCCTCACAAAATCACCCAACAAAACATAATAATAATATCATTTTCACATAATCACAAAACACATAATATTATCCAGATCTTTCAAAACCCCTTTATCTTTCGATCAAACGAACCTTTTGAAAATATTACCTGCACCCGATAATGTCGGTGGCGTTTAATACCACCGTTCATCCCCGACCCGACCCGAATTTGACAAACCCGGTTTCTAATTCCACCCGTTTGTTAAACGGGTTTTCCCGGGTCAGGGTTGGGTCGGGTGTGAAACAGTCGAGTTTGTTAGGGAAGAAATTGTTCGGATCCGGGTCGGGTTATGAGACGGTTCGTTGGAAACGGGTTGACCCGAAACGTGGAGTGTTTGTGGTTCGGTCGAATTTGTCGTTAGTGCCGGATAAGCCGTTGGGGCTTTATGATCCGGGTTTTGATAAGGATGCATGTGGGGTCGGGTTTGTTGCGGAATTATCCGGTGAAAGTAACCGGAAAACGGTAGGTGTCGGTTTTATTTGCATGGTGGTGTTGGGGTTTTGTCAATGTTTTAAAATCCGGTTTTTATATCGTATCGGATTTGGTTTAGAATCGGTTTAACCGGATGTACCGGGTGGTTTAGCCGGTTCTACCAGAGGGTTCAACCGTTAAAACATTGGGTTTTGTATTTATTTTATTGTTATTTGTTTTGGTTGGATGTTACGGAGGGGTTTCGTTGGGTTTGTTTTGATTGGTTGTTGTTGTTGGGTTTGGTTTTAGGTGACTGATGCGATTGAGATGTTGGTTCGTATGTCGCATCGGGGTGCGTGTGGGTGCGAGACGAATACCGGTGACGGTGCTGGTATTCTTGTTGGACTTCCACATGATTTCTATAAGGAGGTATATGTATAATTGTATATGTATATGTATATGTATATGCATGCATTTTTGTTGTGATTTTAGTCTAGTGGGTTAATTTCATCTATTATTTTTGTTAACGAGAAGGGCAATTTGGTCATTTTATATGTAATTTTGTTAACTAGAAGGGCAATTCGGCCGGTATAAAATGACCGAATGACCTTTCTCGTTAACATAAATAATGGATGAAGTTAACCAAGTGGACTAAAATGGCAACGGTGAAACCTTTTTGGGCTCACAGACGAAAAATGAAACATTTGGACTAAACTGACAAAATGGACCAGACCACATGCACTAAAAATGACATTTAACTCTTAAATAAATATATACACATTTTCTATGTTAATGACTTTTGTACCCTTGGATTGCGATACTCCAGTTCAGTTTGGACCGGCCGAAGAAACAGAAGGGTATAATGGTCATATTATAAATATATAACTAAAGTATCTTGCAAGTGTATATTATAAATTATTATTTTTTTGTTGGAGAAATATGATATGTAAATTCTCAGGTGTATATATGAAATTAGCCATTAATTATGACCCTGAAATTATAAAAATTAGAAACAGAGTATGTGAGAATCACATGTTATTAATTATTGTTTGATTTGGTTTTAATGGCTTAATCAAAATGATGAATATTTTGACCCCGAAATTATAAAATTAAAAAAAAGTTAGAAACAGATTATATGATAATCACATGTTATTAAATGTTTGATGCTGTGAGAGCATTCACATTCAATCCATCAAATTATACATACATTCCACTAAAAAACAACTTCTATATCAATATATTTCCACTAAAAACAAATAATTTTTTTCTCTCCTTTCAATTAAATAATATTATCATTACATTTTTCTCTCTCCTTCACTCACAACCACTTTCAATATATATTAAAAAAATTATACTGGATGAACAGTGTCCCCCCAAATATACAGATGAACAGTAACATTTTCTCTCTCCTCCACTCACAACCACTTTTTATACCCTTTATAATATAAAAACCTCTCCTCTCATTATTTGATGGATTGAATGTGAGTGCTCTGAGAGTTTGGATTGGAAAGAGAAATAGAAGGGTATAAAAGTCATATTTTAAAAATAATATTTTTAAGATACTTGCATGTGTATATTTTTAAATTATTTTTTTTTTGTTTGATAAATATCATATTATATCATATTCAGGTGCATGGTGTACAAAAAAACCGGTTTTAGAACCGAAACCGGGAAAAAAACCGAAACCGGTTTTTTTATAACCGAACCGCCGGTTATAGACCGGTTAGGATTCTTGGTATGAAAAACCGGTTAATAACCGAAACCGGTTAAAAACCGGTTTTTTTGGCAAAAACCGGTTAAAAACCGATCCCAACCGGTTACACCGGTTATAGTTTTGGACTTGAAAAACCGGTTAGTAACCGAAACCGATTATTAAAAAAACCGGTTTTCATTTTGGATGAAAAAAACCGGTTCGGTTAATAACCGAAACCGGTTTTTGAAAAAAACCGATTTGTACACCTCTAGGTGCATATATGAAACAGAGTATGTGAGAATCACATGGTATTAAATATTGTTTGATTTAGTTTTAATGGGCTAATCAAAATGATCATTAAGTTGTTGGTTCTAATTTACTGATATAGTGATTTTACTCGGTTACTTTGTGAAACCAGGTAGCAAAAGATCACGGGTTTGAGCTACCACCACCGGGTGAATATGCAGTCGGCATGTTCTTCTTGCCTACTTCCGAAACTCGAAGGGATCAAAGCAAGATCGTGTTTACAAAGGTATCTCAATGTTGAATGATTTAATATTAATATTTTAAATGCTAAATATAGTTGTTAATAGTGATACAGCGGGCGCTATAGGGAACAACGTAGCGAGGCAGTCATGTGTCGCTATATAGTTGGTAGCGACCAATGGGGTGGTGGTCCATTGGCAAAGGCAAAGCCTTTAAACACCTTGGGAGGGGGAGGTCTTGGGTTCAAGTCCCATAGACGACATGAATTATAAAGAAATTTGCCATTCAAAAAAGAACATAGTTGGTAGCGACAAATAGCGGAATTTTAATTTTTTTAATTTCTAATTTAGATTATTAGTGGTAGCTTGTTTTAGCTATTTTAGCACTTTTATATATAATCGGTGTGTTAAATATAGTTTTTATGTATTTTTTATTTTTCTACCCCTTTATGGCTAAACATGAAATAGCATCGCTATCGCTACGTAAGCATATAGGTAGCCTGTCACTATTGTTCGCTATTCGCCAATAACAACTATGATGCTAAACAAAATGTTTCTTGATCTTGGGTCATTTAGGTTGGATTTAATTTAAAAGTTCATCCGATCTTATTTCCAGGTGGCTGAGTCACTTGGTCACACAGTTCTTGGTTGGCGTACCGTTCCTACAGATAATTCCGGTTTGGGTAAATCCGCACTGCAAACCGAACCCATTATCGAACAAGTATTTCTCACGCCCACTTCTAGGTCAAAAGCTGACTTTGAACAGCAGGTATGTCATATATGTTATTTTTCTGTTTTTCTTTTTAAATTTACCTTTTTATGGGTTTATGTTTATCTTGTTTATTAATTGGTATCTGCTAGATGTACATACTAAGGAGGGTCTCAATGGTAGCCATCCGTGCTGCATTAAACCTTCAACATGGTGGGGTCCGGGACTTCTACATATGTTCTTTGTCATCTAGGTTCGTTTTCCTTGAGATTATTGATCATATTTTTAAAATTTATACGTATGACGGGTCACTAAATATAATATGTTTGTATGCAGAACTGTTGTATATAAAGGACAGTTGAAACCGAACCAGTTGAAGGAATATTATCATGCAGATCTTGGGAACGAAAGGTTTACGAGCTACATGGCCCTGGTAAACATTTTTTTCATAAACCTGATTCTTTGTCTGCTGACTTCATACTTAACAACAGCATTGGATCAACCGGTTAACGGGAGAGAGATGCAAATGTTGAGGATTGGATGTTTCAGTGGTGAGTTGGCATATTAAGATGTACATCATGTTTACAAAAAAAACTTGATGCGGTGCTTTGCTCACTTCTTGAAGATGTGTTCAGTAGGCTTCTTCAACATTTAAGTGGACTTTAATGCAAACTTTGAGCACTGTTTTGACTATATTATGGGTTAAAATTGTCGGGTTTTTGTAATTTGTGCAGATTCATTCGCGATTTTCAACAAACACTTTTCCTAGCTGGGATCGTGCTCAGCCTATGCGTGTTCTTGGCCATAATGGTGAAATTAACACGCTTAGAGGCAATGTTAACTGGTAAGCTCTCTACTTGCATATATGCATATCTATCTTTATATATACATATATACGGCTACTGTATGGTTCGTTATTCAGGATGAGGGCACGCGAAGGTCTTTTAAAGTGTAAGGAGCTTGGCCTCTCAAAGAATGAGATGAAGAAACTTCTTCCCATTGTAGATGCCAGCTCATCAGATTCAGGTGTGTAATTTTTATATAAGTTTCCACCTCTTTAATAAAAGAGTTAAGTTCACGGATGGTTCCTGTGGTTTACCAAAATTTTGGATTTGCTCCCTAGCTTTCCAAAAGTACACGGATGGTCCAGTGATTTGCACTTTGTAATGAATTTAGTCCCCAACCAACAAAGCTAAAGGTGTATGGCAAGTCCAAGTTTGGGACTAAATGTGTTACAAAGTGCAAACCACAAGGACCGTCCATATACTTTTGGAAAAAAGCTGGTGATTAAATGCATTACAAAGTGCAAACCACATGGACCATCTGCGTACTTTTGGAAAGCTAGGGAACCGCAGGGACCATCCGGGTACTTTACTCTCAATTTAATGTGATGCTTATATGATAACTTTCTATTTATTTTTATTTTCAGGTGCTTTTGATGGTGTTTTGGAGCTTTTAGTGCGAGCTGGTAGAAGTCTTCCTGAGGCTATTATGATGATGATCCCCGAAGCGTGGCAAAATGACAAGAATATGGATCCTCAACGGAAGGCGTTATATGAATACTGCTCGGCTTTAATGGAGCCATGGGATGGGCCCGCTCTAGTTTCATGTATGCGTTTACTTTCACCGTCGATTGTTTGAACTTAAATCGTTTAATTTGTGCTTACCTTTAAAGTCAATGTGCAGTTACCGATGGTCGGTACCTCGGAGCCACACTGGACCGAAACGGGCTCCGCCCAGGTCGGTTCTATGTTACTCACAGTGGACGCGTTGTTATGGCTAGTGAAGTCGGAGTTGTTGATATTCCACCGGAAGACGTGTCTAGGAAAGGTAGACTTAACCCTGGAATGATGCTTCTTGTTGACTTTGAGAAACATATAGTTGTAGATGATGAAGCTTTAAAGCAACAATATTCGTTAGCAAGACCGTATGGCAAGTGGCTTGAAAATCAAAAGATAGAACTTAAACAAATTGTTGACTCTGTTAATAAATCCGCTCGGGCCCACCCTCCTATCGCTGGCGTGCCAAAGGTAAGCCTCTATTTTTTGAAAATAAAAAAAATGTTATGACTTTAAGTCACAATAATATTGACTTTCAGAAATTTTAATTATTCTTAGGCATCTGCAGCGGATATTGATATGGGTATCCGGGGACTCTTGGCTCCGTTAAAGGCTTTTGGGTATGAATCTCTTGTGGTTTTAGAAGTTATTATTTTTTTTTTGAGTAAATTGCCATTTTCGTCCTTGAGGTTTGGCCACTTTTGTGACTTTAAATCCAAAGGTTTGTTTTTTCGCATCTGGGTCCTCGTGGTTTCAAAATCTTGTCATTTTCGTCCCTGAGGGCCAAACCTTGAGGGACAAAAGTCGCGATAAATTGCCAACGTTAGGGACGAAATGGCAAGATTTTGAAACCACGTGGGTCTAGATGCAAAAAAACAAACCTTTGGATGAAAGTCGCAAAAATAGCCAAACCTGACGGATGAAATGACCATCTACTCTTTTCTTTTTTTGAAAAATAATGTCACAATCAGGATTCGAACTTGGGACGTCTGGGATGTAAATCAGAGTCTTAATCAGCTGGGCTGCCCAAGTCCTCATTAGATGTTATTAAATTTTGATTTTTGGTGTATTGACATATTAATCATGCAGTTATACTATCGAATCATTGGAGATGCTTTTACTACCAATGGCTAAAGATGGTGTCGAGGCCCTTGGATCAATGGGAAACGATGCTCCATTGGCCGTGATGTCTAACCGAGAGAAGCTAACGTTCGAGTATTTCAAACAGATGTTTGCACAAGTAACAAACCCACCGATTGATCCTATACGGGAAAAGATCGTAACTTCGATGGAATGCATGGTGGGCCCGGAAGGTGATCTTACAGAGACAACCGAAGAACAATGCCGTCGGCTTTCATTAAAAGGCCCCCTTTTGTCTATTGAAGAGATGGAGTCGATTAAGAACATGAATTACAGAGGATGGAGAAGCAAAGTTCTCGATATAACGTACCCTAAAGAACTCGGACGCAAGGGTTTGGAGGAAACCCTAGATAGAATTTGTTCTCAGGCGCATGATGCTATCAAGGAGGGCTATACTACGTTGGTGCTTTCTGACAGAGGTAAACCGTTTGAGACGATCTTATTCACTCCTTGTATATGGGCCGGTTTGGCGGGTTAGATCATGTGTCAAAACGAGTTTTTGTCAAATGTGTTTTTTTAGTGCGGGTCAAAATGGTTGTGCGGGTGGGGTAATGGGTCAAAACAACTTATGGTCAAATGTGTACTTTTTAAGTGCTGGTCAAAACGGGTCGCATCGGATTAACACACATCTACCTGTTTGCCCTTTTTAAGGCATCTATACAAATAAATTAAATCATCAGTGAGTTGATACGATTAATTAGAAAACTATAGCATTTCAATAATGATCTGAATTATTAATTAGGCAATTTTGATGGTTTCATGCATTAAAAATCACTTTTGGTGACTTTTGACCCGTTTAACCCATTTGATGTGTTCCGTTCTAGCCCTTCTATTTGGGCCGGTTGGGAAACGGGTCAAAATCGGTTTTGGTCAAATGTGTAACTATTTAGTGCGGGTCAAAACAGGTCGGATCAGATTAACACACATCTGATGGTTTGCGAGTTTTAAGGCATGGTTTGCGAGTTTTAAGGCATCTTTATCATCAATGAATTATTATGATTAGAAAACTATATTTATTTTAATAACGATCTAATTTTTTATTAAGCAATTATAGAAGTTTCATGCGTTAAAAATCACCTTTGGCGATTTTGACCCGTTTAACCCATTTGACGTGTTCCGTTTTAAGTTGACTATTTGTTTGACCCTTTATTAGCAAATGAGCAAAAACTGCCACCTCTATAGTTCACACATATGGGCTTAACATGTATTATATTATTAAGTACTTGTGTTTGTTTTGTTCAGCCTTTTCATCAAAGCGAGTGGCAGTAAGCTCCCTCTTGGCAGTTGGTGCGGTCCACCATCATTTGGTTAAAAAGCTTGAACGAACCAGGGTTGCGCTAATGGTTGAATCTGCCGAGCCACGTGAAGTACACCACTTCTGTACACTCGTAGGATTTGGTGTTGATGCCATTTGTCCTTATTTAGCAGTTGAAGCCATTTGGAGGCTACAAGTCGACGGTAAAATCCCGCCAAAATCAAACGGCGAGTTCCACTCAAAAGAGGAGTTAGTTAAAAAGTATTACAAAGCAAGTCACTACGGTATGCAAAAAGTTCTCGCTAAAATGGGAATATCAACTTTGGCATCGTATAAAGGCGCGCAAATCTTCGAAGCTGTTGGGTTGTCGTCAGAAGTAATGGAACGATGCTTTTCCGGCACTCCTAGTAGAGTCGAAGGAGCCACATTCGAAGCACTTGCCGGTGACGCTCTTAATTTGCACGATCTAGGGTTTCCGACACGCGCGTTTCCGCCAAACAGTGCGGAAGCCGTTGCGTTACCGAACCCGGGTGATTACCATTGGAGGAAAGGCGGCGAGGTTCATTTGAACGACCCGCTTGCTATTGCGAAACTGCAAGAAGCTGCTAGGGGTAACAGTGTTGCTGCGTATAAAGAGTATTCAAAGCGTATACATGAGTTGAATAAAACTTGTAATCTTCGTGGGCTTTTGAAGTTTAAAGAGGGGAGCGTTAAGGTTCCTTTGGAAGAGGTTGAACCTGCTAGTGAAATCGTGAAACGGTTCTGTACTGGTGCCATGAGTTACGGGTCGATATCGTTGGAGGCTCACACTACCCTTGCCATTGCTATGAACAAAATAGGGGGCAAATCTAACACAGGTATTCACCTCAAAAGTCAATCTCGATTTGATCCGTTTGATAATAAATATAACCGGAATTGACCCAATTATTTGTGTAGGTGAGGGAGGTGAAAATCCATCTCGTTTGGTACCGCTTCCAGATGGATCAATGAATCCGAAACGGAGCGCGATCAAGCAGGTTGCTAGTGGACGGTTCGGGGTTTCTAGTTATTACCTTACAAATGCCGATGAACTGCAGATAAAAATGGCTCAGGTATATTTTCATAACCATATGATCTAAACAGAGTCTCCCCGTTAGTTAACGCATGTTACGATTAGCCACTGTCATATTCTAGTTGGAACAAACAAACGTTCCTCTTGTTTATGAATTTATGTTAATGGACAGATGATGGTGACTTTGCGTCTTTAAGTGATTACACACACTTGGCATTTGGTGAGGTTAAATAAGCCCGAATTGTTGTTTGGTATATCGATGATTATTTTACTTACTTTTAGTTTTATTTAATTGTCATAGGGAGCAAAGCCTGGTGAAGGCGGTGAACTTCCGGGTCACAAAGTTATCGGAGACATCGCTGTCACGAGAAACTCCACAGCCGGGGTCGGATTAATTAGCCCCCCGCCACATCATGATATTTATTCGATCGAAGATCTTGCACAGTTGATTCATGATCTAAAGGTAATAACTATAGTAGATTTTGAATTGAGTAAAATGCCATTTTCGTCCCCGAGGTTTGACCAGTTTTTCAACGTTCGTCCAAAGTTTTTTTTCCCGCATCTGGTTTCAAAAGGTTTGAAATTTTGTCATTTTCATCCGGCTCGTTAACTCCATCCATTTTTCTCCGTTAAGTCAAGGGTATTTCCGTCTTTTTTTGTTAAATTTAAGGGCAATTTGGTCTTTTTCACTTTATGTAAAAAGATAGAATACCCTTGACAAATACCTAATTGCCTTTTAAGTTAACAGAAAGGACAAAAATACCCCTGACTTAACCGAGAAAAATGGAGTCAGGGAGTGAGTTAACGAGCCAGATGAAAATGGCAAGATTTCAAACCTTTTGGATCCACATGTGGAAAAACAAACCTTTGAATGAAAGCCGCAAAACTGGCCAAACCTCAGGGACGAAAATGACATTTTACTCATTTTGAATTTTGTACAAGTTAATGATGATAAGAATGTTTTATGACGCGTGTATTATGTTATTGTAGAATGCAAACCCATCTGCTCGAGTAAGTGTGAAGTTGGTTTCTGAAGCTGGTGTGGGAGTGATTGCTAGTGGTGTGGTCAAGGGTCACGCGGACCATGTCTTGATCTCGGGTCATGACGGTGGAACCGGTGCTTCCCGGTGGACTGGGATCAAGAGTGCTGGGCTCCCATGGGAGCTCGGTCTGGCCGAGACACATCAAACCCTAGTTGCAAACGACCTTCGTGGTCGAACCGTTTTACAGACTGATGGTCAGCTGAAAACCGGGAGAGACGTAGCCATTGCCGCTCTTCTCGGAGCTGAGGAGTTCGGTTTCAGTACGGCCCCACTTATTACGCTTGGCTGCATCATGATGAGAAAGTGTCACAAAAACACATGTCCTGTCGGGATAGCCACCCAAGATCCTGTTCTTCGTGAGAAGTTTGCGGGTGAACCGGAACATGTTATCAATTTCTTCTTCATGTTAGCGGAGGAAATGCGGGAAATCATGGCGGATATGGGTTTCCGAACCGTTAATGAAATGGTCGGACGTGCGGATATGCTTGAAGTCGATAAAGAGTTAACAAAAAACAACGAGAAATTAAAAAACATCGATCTGTCGTTGTTACTTCAACCAGCCGCCGACATCCGCCCCGATGCCGCCCAGACTTGTGTACAAAAACAGGATCATGGGTTAGACATGGCTCTTGACCAAAAGTTGATAGAGCTCGCAAAGCCCGCTGTAGAAAAGGGTCTACCCGTGTACATCGAATCACCGATTTGCAACGTGAACCGTGCTGTAGGCACGATGCTTAGCCATGAAGTAACGAAACGTTACCACGCGGAGGGTCTCCCGGCTGGTACGGTTCATATCAAACTTAACGGAAGTGCGGGCCAGAGTATCGGGGCCTTTCTTTGCCCGGGAATCCTGCTCGAGCTTGAAGGTGACAGCAATGATTACGTCGGGAAAGGGTTGTCAGGTGGCAAGATTGTTGTTTATCCGCCAAAAGGAAGTGGGTTTGACCCGAAAGAAAACATCGTGATCGGGAACGTGGCTCTTTACGGTGCAACTAGCGGGGAGGCTTATTTTAACGGGATGGCGGCCGAACGATTTTGCGTTAGAAACTCTGGGGCTAAAACGGTGGTGGAAGGTGTTGGTGATCACGGGTGTGAATATATGACGGGTGGGACCGTAGTCATACTGGGCAAAACCGGCAGGAACTTTGCTGCTGGGATGAGCGGTGGAATCGCGTATGTTCTCGATGTTGACTCGAAGTTCCAGTCAAGATGTAACTCGGAGCTCGTCGATCTTGATAAGGTGGAAGAGGAAGACGATATTATGACTTTGAGAATGATGATTCAGCAACACCAACGGTACACAAACAGCCAGCTGGCGAAGGAAGTACTTGCCGACTTCGACAATCTTTTGCCGAAGTTTATCAAAGTTTTCCCGAGAGATTATAAGCGGATTCTCGCTACGATGAAAGAAACCGAAACTGCCAAAAAGGCTGCTGAAGAAGCGGATATCCAAGAGGAAGAGGAGTTGAACGAGAAAGATGCTTTTGAAGAACTTAAAAAGCTGGCGGCTAAGTCAATGAGCGAGTCGGTCAATAAAGTCAAGGAAACGGTTAAAGCGGTTCAACCGGCCGAACCCGCAACCAGACCATCTCGGGTTGAGGATGCGGTCAAACACCGTGGCTTTGTTGCATATGAGCGTGAGGGCGTGGCGTACCGGGACCCGGCTGTTCGCATCAGCGATTATAATGAAGTTATGGTCGAGACTAAACCCGGCCCGCTTATAAAAACTCAATCCGCACGGTGCATGGACTGTGGTACACCCTTTTGTCACCAGGTATAAAACAGCTTTACGATCATTTCTGTGTTTTTGTTGTTTTATTTACAATTTTGTTATATTTATGCAGGAGAACTCCGGGTGTCCTCTTGGCAATAAAATTCCAGAATTCAACGAGTTGGTGTATCAAAACCGATGGCGTGAGGCTTTGGATCGGCTTCTCGAGACGAACAACTTCCCGGAGTTTACGGGCCGGGTCTGCCCTGCTCCATGTGAAGGTTCTTGTGTGCTCGGTATTATCGAAAATCCAGTCTCGATTAAAAGCATCGAGTGCGCGATTATCGACAAAGCCTTTGAGGAAGGATGGATGGTGCCCCGACCGCCCCTTGAAAGAACCGGGTATGTTTTGACTTTCTGTGTTGACTTTGTCGTAATGTTTCGGTTTTCTGACTTCGATTTTACAACAGGAAAAAGGTAGCTATAGTTGGAAGTGGGCCTGCTGGTTTGGCTGCAGCTGATCAACTCAACAGGGCGGGCCATACGGTGACTGTGTTTGAGCGTGCTGACCGAATCGGTGGACTCATGATGTATGGGGTTCCTAACATGAAAACAGACAAAATCGATGTTGTTCAAAGACGGGTTGACCTTATGGCTAGGGAAGGTGTAAATTTTGTGGTCAATGCCAATTTAGGAACCGACCCGTCGTATTCAATCGAGCAGCTCCGTGAAGACAACGATGCCGTTATTTTAGCCGTAGGGTCCACAAAGCCTAGGTATGTTCATCAAATTCTTAAACTCGGTTTATTATTTAGAGTAAGTTACACAGATGGTCCCTGTAAAATTTTGGATTTGGTCCCTCGCTTTCCAAAGTACACTAATGGTCTGTGGTTTGCACTTTGTAACATATTTTGTCCCCAACCAACAAATCTAAAGGTTTTAGCATGTTCAAGTTAGGGACTCAATGTGAAACAAAGTGCAAACCACATGGACCATCCATGTACTTTTGGAAAACGCTTGGGGACTAAATGCGTTACAAAGTGCAAAGTGCAAACCACAAGGACCATTTGTGTACTTTTGGAAAGCTAGGGACCAAATCCAAAATTATGGTAAACCACAGGGACCATCCGTGTACGTCACTCCATTATTTATTTACGGGTGCATGAAAAGTACTTTAAATTACGTTACAGGGACCTTCCGGTTCCCGGACGAGAGCTATCCGGAGTACATTTCGCTATGGAGTTTCTTCATGCAAATACTAAAAGCTTGTTGGATAGCAATCTCGAGGACGGAAACTATATATCCGCAAAGGGTAAAAGGGTAATTGTAATCGGTGGAGGTGACACCGGTACGGATTGTATCGGGACGTCAATACGACATGGTTGCACCAGCATTGTAAATCTTGAGCTTCTTCCCCAGCCACCACAAACCCGAGCTCCTGGCAACCCTTGGCCACAGGTTCGTATCTATATCTATCGACTATCTTATATATACTGTCGTAACTGTAAATTTTAAGACGTATGTGGTCTACGGTCTCTTATTTTGTTTTGGCGTGCAGTGGCCTCGTGTATTCCGTGTAGATTATGGACACCAGGAAGCGGCTATGAAGTTCGGGAAAGACCCGAGGTCGTATGAAGTGTTGACTAAAAGGTTTATTAGTGATGACAACGGGTCAGTGAAAGGTGTTGAGTTGGTGCGGGTTAAATGGGAGAAGGACGAGACCGGACGCTTCCAGTTCAAGGAGATTGAGGGTTCCGAAGAGGTTCTCGAAGCTGACCTCGTTTTGTTAGCCATGGGCTTCCTCGGTCCAGAATCGGTTAGTATTGTCGATTTTATGGTGTAGTGATATCGGTTAAACCGGGCACTTGCTTAATGCTTTTACTTTTTGTCGACAGACGATACCGGACAAACTAGGGTTGGAGAAAGACGGGAGATCAAATTTGAAGGCGGAGTACGGGCGGTTCTCGACGAATGTGGAAGGCGTATTTGCGGCGGGTGATTGTCGCAGAGGGCAGTCGTTGGTGGTGTGGGCCATCTCGGAAGGGCGGCAGGCGGCGGCACAGGTGGATAAGTTCTTGATGAAAGGTGAGGAAGATGTTGAAAGCAGGTTGCATGAAGAGAAGGTGAAGGAGCAACAGGCAGTTAGGACATAGAGAGGTGGTTGAGTGGCTGGGGGTGTGTTAGTGTGTGGAAGTTAGTTTTGTTATATCCTGCAGGCTCAGCTGTTTATAGCCTTTTTTTGTTATACAAGTGTTTAGTCTTGTTGCTTGTTTGAACTTTGAATAAATAAATGTATAGTTGAACTACAGTTGGTTTTGGCTAAAGTTGAACTGCTATACAACCTGACCCGTTTCGACTCGAACTTATTTTTGTTAAAGCCTGTTTTAACATTATAAAAAGATCTGTTATTCTGCCTGACCTTGTAGGTATAGTTTTGGCAAACAATGAGTTGTATAAGCTATTTTTTAGATAATCCGTTCAACTTTAGAACATGTCACTTAATATGTCATTGACTGACCATCATATACGTGACATGTTTAGTAAAAAGTAAACCGATTTTAACGCTTTTAACACAGTTGTAAACAATCATGTGTAGTGGTTCACGTCAAAGCGTGGGAACCACAACACGATGCCACAAGCAACAAAACCGCCTCCTTCATGTGAGGTTAGAACCACACCTTTCCTCTCCATTCCCCTGGCGCGATGTACACACCCCAAAAACTGGCGTCTGGGGCGTACCTACTCTGAAGGAAACGGCATCTGTCCCCTTAAAAAATAGTGTTATTTTTAGGTTAAAATCCTGATTGTTCTCCTAAAAAGTTTAGTTAAACCCTTCAATTACCCTATGAAAAAGAAATTCTAGATCTTTCATTGCCTAACGTAAACCACAATAGATGGTCTAACAACATATCTTAGGCCAGCTGGGGCACCATCAGGTACCCTCTGCCCAATTGGGAGCACGCTACCGGCGGTTTGGTCAGGGGTTTCTGATAGGAGTATGGCCCTCGAATCACCGGTTCAAAACAAACAATAAAATTTAAGATAGTTCTACGGTTCGTTTGGATACAGAAAACACCACCAAACAAACGGTAGGGCTGCGATGTCGTAACCGAAGATACAGATTCACCACTTCGGCTCAGAAATCGTGTCTAAGAACACCACTCAATGTGCCAAAATTGAGCTAGCATAGACAATTAATTTAACTCTCACACTCAAGAGATAAATCAACAAAATTCTTTTCTCAAACATAAACTCACTAACTTCCATTCATTGATCCTAATTAATATAAAACAAAAATACGGTTACCTAAAGAATTAACTACCTACCCACTACGTGCACATGCACTTAATTCTAAAATTAAATAAAAAGAAAATACATAAAATAAATGGAACATGGGAGCTTGCATGATAAACTGATCGTGGGTGATTGCATGATTTTTGGAGCAAGTTGACCCAGGTTGGCGACCCACCCGTTATACGTTAACGGGTTTGTGACTCGACATACATCATCCTCTCGGTCTTCGAAAAAAAGTTTGTCCTCAAACTTGGGACAATCGCGTCCGCTCCAAACGTTGTATCTCGCATCGGGGGCGGTTCAGGCGGTATTTCCAGTATGTATCCAACGGTGCATATCTTGAAACGAAACCGAAATCTACACGGACTCTGCAATGGGTGTTGTACAACTTGAAAGGAAATTTTGGTTACATGGAAATTGTAAATGTGCATGACTTCAGCCGATCTCCAAATCTGCACAAGTCCTTCATTGTTACATTCAAAATCATAACCTGCATTTAGATTTAACTTTGTTTTCTTGTGTTGTAACTTCAATTCAACGTCATCTCCCTCTTCATTTTCTGGTTCGTTGGGTTGTGTAGATATTGAAGTGACAATAGGTTCTTGTTCATCTTTGATGAAGGCAAATGTTTCTTCATCATTAAATCCAACCTCCACTTCATTTGATTCTTCTTCTTGTTCCGAATTCCCGTAAAGAGCTTGTCTCACGAACATGCACTCATCTTCATTTGGCACGATCCCGTATTCATCGTACCGGGGCTCCGTAACCCGGAATAAACCCATGAAGATGCATTCACCCCATGCCTACGTGAAGAATGGGCCACCTTGAGCCAACTGCCCACGATTCCCATTTTACCCATTTAAAGTATTTTAGTTTATGCTATTTTCTCACTTTTTTAATTAATTTATTTAGTAGTGGTCTAGGTAGTTAGTAGAAGTTATTTTGTAATTGCTATATGTATGGGTTCGACACTTGTGAGAAGTTAGTGAGTTTTGAGTAAAGAATTTGTTTTGGTTAATTTTCTCTCAATGGATTTTGAGAAGAATTAATTGTGTCTATGCTAGCTCAATTGTGGCATATTGAGTGGTGTTCTTAGACACGATTTCTGAGCCGAAGTGGTGAATCTGTATCTTCGGTTACGACATCGCAGCCCTACCGTTTGTTTGGTGGTGTTTTCTGTATCCAAACGAACCGTAGAACTATCTTAAATTTTATTGTTTGTTTTGAACCGGTGATTCGAGGGCCATACTCCTATCATTTGGTATCAGAGCCGAAGCGATCCGTTTCGACTCGTTATCCTTCAAAAAAAAAAAAAAAAAAAAAACTCTATTTTGAATTCTTTATTGTTGAAAAAAAAAATGTTTCTTACTTTCATCATCAAATCTGAGAATTATGAGTTCGAAGCCTCCGAAGAGTTCACTTCTGCATCGTATGATGAGGAGCCTCGGTATGATGATGACGGAATTATTCCCAATGAAAACGAGTGTTTGTGGGTGAGAAAAGTTCTTACTGGGACTGTCATTCAAGAGGGAGAACATGATGCCCAGGATGAAATCAAGACTCAGGTTATTGTGAAGAAATTAAATGGTACTTTAGGAGAGCAGAAAATTCAGTACAATTATGGCATGGATGAAATAGCACCTACATTTAGGAATTTGGGCATGCAGAAAAGTACATCACAAGTTACAATTAATGACTTTGCTGAAGTGGGGAATGATGTGGCTCAACGTAAGATCAAGGCTTTCATCCATTTGGAAATAACCAATGCTTTCATGGTATTTTTTTTAGCTAAGCACCATACATTCAAGCCTACGTATGATCCTCCATCTCATTTCAAGTTGTGCATCAAGTTCTTCCAAGTTTTTAAATTTCCCATTAAACGTAAGTCCGGAAAAATGAACAATGGAGCAGATGATTTAGCTCGGAGAAACCTCCTCTTAGACACTCTATCCGGATTTGACTTTGGTGTTTCGAGTTTGAGGACAAACTCTCTTGAAGAAGGGGAGGATGATATACATACGGTCAAACAATCCACTTTGATCCGACCCATGTATGTCGCTCCGTAACCCGGAATAAACCCATGAAGATGCATTCACCCCATGCCTACGTGAAGAATGGGCCACCTTGAGCCAACTGCCCACGATTCCCATTTTACCCATTTAAAGTATTTTAGTTTATGCTATTTTCTCACTTTTTTAATTAATTTATTTAGTAGTGGTCTAGGTAGTTAGTAGAAGTTATTTTGTAATTGCTATATGTATGGGTTCGACACTTGTGAGAAGTTAGTGAGTTTTGAGTAAAGAATTTGTTTTGGTTAATTTTCTCTCAATGGATTTTGAGAAGAATTAATTGTGTCTATGCTAGCTCAATTGTGGCATATTGAGTGGTGTTCTTAGACCCGAATTTATAACCGGAGTGGTGATTTCTGTATCTTCGGGAGTGATTCGCAGCCCTACTGTTAGTTTTGGTGGTGTATCTGTATCCAAAACGAACTGTAGATCTATCTTTTTTACCGTTTTATTTGAACCGGTGATTCGAGGGTCATACTCCTATCATTCACCCCATGCCACAATTGAGCTAGCATAGACACAATTAATTCTTCTCAAAATCCATTGAGAGAAAATTAACCAAAACAAATTCTTTACTCAAAACTCACTAACTTCTCACAAGTGTCGAACCCATACATATAGCAATTACAAAATAACTTCTACTAACTACCTAGACCACTACTAAATAAATTAATTAAAAAAGTGAGAAAATAGCATAAACTAAAATACTTTAAATGGGTAAAATGGGAATCGTGGGCAGTTGGCTCAAGGTGGCCCATTCTTCACGTAGGCATGGGGTGAATGCATCTTCATGGGTTTATTCCGGGTTACGGAGCGACATACATGGGTCGGATCAAAGTGGATTGTTTGACCGTATGTATATCAGTTTCAGGTATGCAGATTAAGTTGTTAAGAGAGCTGTAAGTGTGGGTACCCAATTGGTGAGCACCCTTGTTTACGATTAGTTGTTGGATAGTTGACGTGGCGGAGTGTCTTCCTCGGTGAGCACCACTAGTGGCCTTAGACTATGGGGTATGGTCCCCTTTCTTCCACCTCCACTTCACCTCCATCTCACCACCTTCTTCTTACCCATCCTCTTCCCTGACCCTTATAAAAAAGAAATGGTTTCCCTAATCTATCCTCATCCATCCCTTCTAATAATATTGAGAGAGAGAGAGAGAGAGAGAGAGAGAGAGAGAGAGAGAGAGAGAGAGAGAGAGGCAGGCATTTCGGGGAGGACGGGATGGAGCCCCGAGCTCACTGACGGAGGACCGAGGGGGTCCCGACGAGAAAGGGTGCCACCTCACTATCCCGAACTCTTCCTCGACGCCACAACATGCAGTCTTACACTAAGGGTGGAGGGTATAGTCAATCACCTAGGGTGTTTGAGTGGAATCCTACCCAATAATATTATGCCATGTCAACTCTCCATTCCACTTCCCATTTTGCACTCAATCACAATGTATGGTCAAACACCCCTCAATTAAAAAAAAAAAAAAACTTGATTGGTTGAGCCTCTCTCTCCTCTCTCCTCTCATCACTCTCCCCCCTTTTCGGTGAAAGTTCACCGATTTCGACACCCTCTCTCTTGGTCACCGCGCTCCTTTAAACACCCGGTATAGTCACTGCTCGGTGATATCCCTTCCCCGCACATGTCCCCGAGCCCTATACCCTCCACCCTAAGTGTCACTCCAATACCTTTTTTACAAACACGTGTCATGTTTTGCTGTGTACGTGGCATAGCAAAATACACCACCCTAATCAAGCCACGTCACCTCTCCAAACCCCAACAAAAATCTACACCTTTTATTCAATTTCACTTTTCGCGACACCAACCAAACCCCAACTTCCCAATGTCTTCTCTACGCCGCCTCATCCCATCCCCACCGCCGGACCTCCGGCGCACCGCCGTGATCCTCTCCACCATCCGATCAACAACCTCAACCCGATCCATCTCCAGCTCAACCGAATCGGCTCACAATCACCAACACTCACCTATCAACCAACAGGAAACCGTTAACGAACAAGATAAGGTTATAAAAAGTGAAGAAATCGAAGAAGATGACGGAGATGAACTCGATATTAATGAAGAGACCGGTGAGATCGGTGGTCCGAAAGGACCTGAGCCTACTCGGTTCGGCGATTGGGAACGTAACGGTCGTTGTTCCGATTTCTAGGTCCACAGGTTAGATTGCTGCTCCAGTGGATTTCCAGATCTGGTTATATGTTAAATTTATGATTCAATTACTTTACTGATTGTAATCGGATAGATATGGTGGATGTAGTTTAGATCTATGCTTTGTAATAAGGAAATGGTGATTTGAAGTTTATATCATTCAATGTTTTCAGAACCGGGCCGGACGTCGAACCGGTTTACTCACTGGTCCACTTGTCCGACCGGATGTGAGAACCGACAGTTGTCTTAAAATTAACAGGTTAAATTTGAAAAAAAAAATGCCGACCGGCCAGTTTTCCGGTCTGACTGCCGGTTCAACGGTTCAACCCTGGTTCAATGTAAATCCGTTCCAATATACTGAACAGGACCGGTTGGACCTCCGGTTTAATGCTTGAAAACAATATAAAAACACATATTGCAATCATGTATCTCTTTAACTACTTATGATGATTTGAATATGGATATTTAGTATCATGGTGTGTAATAGAAGTTTATCTTCGTTTAACGATTTTTCGGTTTGCTCCAATGGTCAGGTTGGGCAAGATCTTCACATTGCATAGGGTGAAACTAGGATTTTCTATAGGTCCTTCTAGCTGATAAATAGGTTGGATGATTCTCGGATGCATTTCCAAGTTGAAGGTTTCTAAATCCTTAGGGTTTTGGTTTTGGTTTTGCTCTGTAAATCGTCGGTTTTGGTTTCATGATAGGACATTGCTCATCGCCTCATCCGTGTAAATAGGTTTAGTATCGAAACGAGTGGTTCACCTTCATGTACGAATAAGTATTATTTGGAGAAGAGAATAGTTAATATTGTGTTAGCGAGTGGTTAAGAGATTGAATTCCCAAGACGTTAGGTTCAAATGCCTCTAGGGGAGTTGACTTAATTAAAACGCTCTTGAGCCTTTAACTTCGAGGAGGCAGGTTTGCATGTCGGGCCTTTTATCTGTTGGTCATAAGTAATATCCTGAGTTCTGCATAAAAGCTTGGTTTTAGAAAAGCAAGAGGCGTACAAAAGCGACGAGGTCTAAAACCGAGGTGCGAAGCGCAAAAGCAGCGGGCTTTTCGTACCCAAGGCGCAAAGTGATGTTATAACTTTTTATATATCACATAGGTTTTAGCATCCCTTATTCATAATCAAGGTTGGAGAACTCGTTAGTCGCTAGTCGACCGGTGAGGTGGGGACTAGCGACTACTCGGGATTACTAGGGATTAATCGGATCGAAAATTTTATATATAAATTTTATTATTTTTATAAATATGTATATATATACTCACACATCCATATTAATATAATATTTAAAAAGGTAAAAGTAGTTCAAAATACAAACTAAACTTACATATAACTCGTAACATAACAAGTCTCAATACTTAAAATTCGAACATTAACAAATAGCTCAAATGTAATCGTCATCCTCGTAGTGTCCAATGATTTCGACACCATCCGACTCGTATTCAATCTCCTCGTCTACTTCATCCTCTTTCTCCGACTCAAATTCTTCGTCATATTAGGGTAAGGGATAAGGAAAATGGGCTAAAGTTGTAATCTTGGGCCTGTTTTGTAAGGATTTCAAATGGGACGACTAGGGCGACTTGGGCCGACTAGGGCGGCTTTGACCGACTAGCGATTTTTTGACTGATTAGTGAAAAATTACTCAGTAGGAGGCCGACTAGCGACTAGTCGGCGATTAAATCGCCGAGTAATCGCGATTTTTGCAACACTGTTCATAATATAGCTATAAATAAAGTTCTTAAAAACAGTTTAAGGCCTGAAAAACCCTCAAAATTTGCGCTTTTTGGGGGTAAAAAGCGCGCCTCGGGTTACCTAAGGCGCCAAGGCTTGTGCCTTGATGCGCCTCGCGCCTAGGCGTGCCTCAGGCCCGCTTTTTAAAACCCTGCATAAAAGTGAAAAAGATATGACCCCTGCTTGGATCTTTGGCATATAATGTTGGGCTATTTTTGCATCTTTTCAATACATAATTACCTAAGCCAATTTTGGTTGGTTAATCTGACTAGTTCATCTATGGTTGGCAAGTATGATGGTCCTTGTGATGATTCTACATGTATTCCGTGTACATCTCGCCAGTTGATTTATAAAACCGCACGAATTAACTTGGGTAACAGGTGTGGTCTGGCTGTTTTGACAACATTTTATGGTGTAACTAGTTATTTTATTCCTTACATTGGGAGTTTGGGACCAAATATCCCTATAAAGCTTATAAATATTATATACTAGTTTAAGTTCTCGTGTGTTACACGGGTGGTCTCACAATAAATTATATTAACGCTCCGTTACTAAGGTCAATATTTTCGTCGCCAATATGTACCCTAAATTTCCACAGCAACTTAAATGCCCTAGATATGATTCAAGCAAAAAAAAAAAAAAAAAAAAGAAAAAAAGAAGAAGAAGAAGAATGTGGCAAGATCTAACCTGCCAACTTGGCAAGACTTTTATATATGCCAGATTTATATCATAGTTAGATTTATATCATAATTGGCATAGCAATGAGAACTGATGTGAGAAGATAAAGACTTACCTGATGCTAGGTTGCCCAACTGTACCTTATAAAACATTGTATTAGCACGAAATACTAAAAGGTGTACAAAAAGAATATAATTCAAATAGAACACTATAAAGTAAAAATGAGATAAATATAAAACAATTTTAGATGACCAAAATGATCCCAAAAGTCCATGAAAATATATGTTATATAACTAAACAAATTACGTATCAAATTAAAAAGAATCCATATCTAATACATACCAAAATACATCTTTAAACCATCGAAAGCAAATCAATTAATAATATCAGTCCACAAAAAAAGTCTACAGTGTCGCGCCAATGTCAAAATAGTGACCAATAATATCAGTCCATCCTTTTCTGGTCTTCGCTAAGATAGGAATCTTTAAACGAACTCGGCTTTGAAATCTGAAAGGGTCGTATTATTGGCACACCTTGGGGGATTAAATCGACACCCTCAATACGCATTGTATAGGCCTATACGATGCGTATTGAGGTGGGTTCAAACTTCTATGCCTGCCAAAGGCTACCATTGTCCTCTTACCAAAATGTAATACGTATTGTATAGGGCTATACGATGCGTATTAAGGGTTTCGATTTAATTTTTTATTTTTTGCAAGGTAGCTTCCTGTCACGCGGTAGATTTCCGTCACGCGAACGAAGAAGCAGCACTTTGGACATTTGTTGGTCTTCAAACATCTAGGAAACATTATTTGAGAATACCCCTTAATTTATCGAAGCTGTCGAATGAGATCCTCCACTGTTGGGTTATCATCTTTCAACCCCATTTTCCCTAAATTTATCGATTATGTTTTTCAACATGGATGTAATGCAATGATTCCTCTCAATTGAATAGCGACACTAGCTTCATAGGACTCACTTGAATCGTCTCGGATGTAAAAACAATATGTTTAGCATCCGTGCCTGCTTGAACATTGTATTTATCACGAAAGTACTGAACAACCGAAGTAACAGCTCCGGTTTCATCAACTTCAATTGGAATTGATCTTGGAACAACATACTCTTGTTACCATCAATAATATTGGAATTGATCTTGGAACAACATACTCTTGTTAACAACGGTTCTCCAATTCCAGATCAAGAAAGGTTGCGGTTTGCAGATTCAATCTTCATTAAAATTAACAAGGCGGTCTCTTTGCTTCGTCCACTAGAACTATTTGTGTATGCATTCTTAGGGTTTTTATTATTTGATCAATGGAACTATTTGTTACGAGATTCTTCGAGAATTAGAAAAGGAGAAAATACGAAATGACAAGGGTAGTATGAGTCTGAGTCCATTGTGGTTCGTGTCAGGTTTGTATTTCCCATAGCCACCATTTTCGTAGTAAAAAACGGTTTGCGGTTTTCATCTTGAGATGCAAGGATCTTCGAATGCGGTGTGTACGTTAAAATACCGTTCACCGCTTTTTTAGCTGCTTCTCTTGTTAAGTTTCTGAACCAACCGAAATCCACAAATTCAAACAGTTTCTCCGTCGCTAATTTCTCCACTCACCGTGAAATCGAACAGTTTCGTCGTAGATTCCAACAAGTTTCAAAGCCGGTTGAGGATTACGAGTGTTCTAGACTCGTTCAAGGCATGCAATGTTTCATCTCAATTGAATAGATCGACACTTGCTTCATAGGACTCACTTGAATCGTCTCGGAAGTGGATTTCGGTTGGTTCAGATCTCTTTGGGTATATTCGAAACCAACTAAAATACGTTGAAGTACTGAATCTACAGAAATAACTGAAATAACTTGAATCGTCTCGGAAGTACTGAACAACAGAAGGATGAGATATCGGCGGTTAGCTCGAAGAAGTTTCTCTCAATCAGGTGTTCCATTAGATTTCCCCTTTTATCATGTGTCATACGTTACGAGATTCTTCGAGAATTAGAAAAGGAGAAAATACGGAACGACAAGGGTAGTATGATTCTGAGTCCACAAATACAAACAGTTTCTCCGTCGCTAATTTCTCCACTCACCGTGAAATCGAACAGTTTCTTCGTAGATTCCGACAAAGTTAATATTCACTGTGGTGGATGCAAGCATAAAGTTAGAAACCGGAGGTATTGAACCAACATTTCCTTCAAACATTCTAAACACTACAAGGATGTTGGGAATTAAACGCATGTACGTGACAAAACAAGGACCGTTCTAATAGATTAAAGAGAATAAACCAAGTACAAAATCATCTGCTTTCTGAATCTGAATCTGAATGTTAACTCTGACTCATAAACCCTTGAATCCCAACGCTTCTATGATGATATCAGCGTTGTTTATCACCCTGTTTGTCGGGTTTTCAATGCTCACACAGGGTGATAAACAACGCTGATACGAACACATGTGTTTTGAAAAATAGGCTTTGTTCTTGGTTTAATGAAGTTACACGTAACATCTAGTTATATTCAGATTTAAACAATGCACGCCTCAATTGAGATAACGGACATCCATCAAGCTCAAAAAGAAAACTTGTGTTTCCCATAGTCACAAACGATTGCGGTTTGTATTTCGCATAGCCACCGTTTTCGTAGTAAAAAACGGTTGCGGTACTATTTGTTGAAATCGAAGAAAAGAGTAAAAAAGATGAATTGAGGCGTACATTAGGAACAAGAAGTCCAACAATCCGTTCATTATTTGTTGTTGTCTAAAATACGTTATAATACGCTAAAATACGTTAAAATACGTTAAAATACGCTAAAATACGCTAAAATACGTTAAAATAAGCTAAAATACGCTAAAATACGTCAAAAATACTATTAAATACGCAACAATATGCTAGAATACGTCAAAATACGCAAAAATACGTCAAAGTACGCGACTAACGATATTTCCACACACGTATACATATAATACGGCACTATGGAGTTCAAGTGGATTTCAAACAAACTGTACGTAATCATAGAATAAGATATTCGCACGCAACCGAACGACACTGAAACGACTTATGTTGAAGGTATACGTAATAAAACGACAAAATATGCGAAAGTTCGGCAAAAAACAAGACGTATACGCGTCGAACCGAGGGAAACACGATAACACTAAATTTGAAATAATGCCAGATACGATCGTATAGGCCTATGTTGTATCGTATATCAGCATAATACGAATCGTATAGGCCTATAGGATTCGTATTAAACTTTGAATTTTCTCAAAAATACCCCTGGATTTATCAGAAAACTAGGGGTATTTCAGTAAAATCATCGATTAATACGCATCGTATAGGCCTATACGATGCGTATTGAAATATAAATTTTTCAAAAATGTTTTTTCAAATCAAGGGTTCCATCATTACAACCACTTGTTTTCAACGGAGATGTAATGCAATGATTCCTCTCAATTGAATAGACCGACACTTGCTTCATAGGACTCACTTGAATCGTCTCGGATGAAATAACAGTACACGAATGTACTGAACAACCAAGATAACTGCTCCGGTTGAGGATGTTGATACATATTATATGGATACGGCTCGGCTCGGTTCGACTCGGCTACGAAGTGAAGGCCGTAGTCAAGATATCCTCCTATCTTGACACGGTATGCTATTTACTTTGTATTGTTCGATGTACATGTAACTGCGTGTGTGCAGTATACATGTTAGATTATGTTTATGTGTTGTCTAGTTGTTTTAACCCATTGAAGAAGCCCATCTGTGACGAAGCCCAACATGACGAAGCCAAGGCCTAAGTCCAACATGTGACGAAGTCACATGTGTTCGTCACATGTGACGAAGTCACTGATGAAGAAATCACTTGACCGGCGAAATCCAAGTTCGTCAAGGGTTTGCAAAGGAAGTCAAGGTGTGTCTCGACGAAATCCCTTGATTTCGTCGAAGATATTGGAAGTTCGTCAAAGACCACACGACGAAATTAATGTTCGTTGATGAGAGTTCGTTGGATACCTGATTTCGTCGATGATGTTACTATATAAACACATACAGTAAACAGAAACAATAGAGAGAAGCCTGAATAGATTTCAGAGCGAACACACTGTAAACACACACACACTGAGAGTTTATAAGGATATCTTGTAAACATTGCATTGTAACCGTTTCATAGCATTAATACATTGAGTGTTAATCGTTGAATCTTGTGTCTTACGTGTTCGTAACTTGGTTTAACTTACCCGTTTGGATTCCGCACTCTCGGGTTCGTCAAAAACAGGAATAGAGGTTGACTCGATCCTCCGGGTGGACCTACAATAGGTATCAGAGCATTGACTCGATTCCTTGTTAAAACCAAGTTGTGTTTTTGAGTTTTTCAAAGATTTTTCATAAGATTTTCAGAAATTGTTCTTGAGTTTTGAGCTTTGAAAATCATACTTTTCTGGAAAAACAGTTATAAAATCTTGAAAACCTTGTTGTTTTGCTTACTAGTTCATACAAAACCTTGTTATTATCCTTCATATACATGTTAGTTTAAGGTTTTTATTGAAGTTCTTTGCAAAACTCGTGTTCGGAAAATTATTCCGGTGAAATTATTGTCAAAATCTTCAAAAACTCATCGGAAACTGTTGGTGTTCTTCATATTGTTCATCATTATTCTCCATATGTTCATAAGTTTCTGGGTTGTGTGTTTGAATATTTGAAGAAGTGTTATTTGAATTATTATGTTTGTTGTGATTATAATATATTAAGTTGACAAATTGTGCATTTGTGATGATGTCTTTGTTGAAACAGAAGGTTCGAAAAGCAGAAAGCATGGTGTGTTGAAAATTGTATCACCAACTTTGTCAGAGGATAAGATTTACATTTTGTATCTCAATTTCGTCACATATGAGCTTGACGAATTCCCTTATCTTCGTCAAACATATCCCAGCAACGAAATCACCATTTTCGTCAACAGTGGTCCTCGACGAAATCACCATCTTCGTCACTTGTGATTTGGACGAAATCACCAACTTGACATCGACGAACACACAAGATTTCGTCACACTTGTCCTCGACGAACACTCCTGATTTCGTCACACTTGTTCATCGACGAACTTCTTTAGATTTCGTCAAACATCCTTGTGATTTTTAACAAAACCTTTGCAAAACTTATTTAACTGTTTGATTTGAGTGTTTTGAGCAGGTTTTCATCAATATACATCCAAAATGAATCCGGATTGGTGGGGTACTCCGTCAAATGCAGAGAGCAAATATAGAAGCACGGGTTTATCTCCCTCATGGGCCGAACCTCCCACACCACCTCGAATTACGGCAGAACAATGGGCATCAGTTACTAATCAAAAGCAAAGTGAACCGAAAACGACAACAGACATGTATGGAAATCCAATACAATCAGTTCCCCAACCGGAAAGAACAACAGACTTGTATGGAAATCCACTACCACCAGTTCCCCAATAGTAAAGCCATCGATCTACTGTAGTTCCACCATCTCTTGATCCAAGGAACTGTAGTCAAACAAGGACTGCGTGTTATGCCGAAATTGTCAAGAATGTCAGCAATAATGAGTCCTCGGGAAATGATGACAGTTCTGAACAAGACAGTAGTTCAGATGAAGACATTTCAACTTCAGTTGAAGATGTTACAACTTCAAGTTCAAGTTCAAGCGAGGATGGATCTGAATGTGAATCATCAAGGGAGGTTGTTGATTCTGATGCAGATAGGTCAACATCTGAGAGTGATTCCAGTCAGGTACGTGTCGATGAATCAAAATCTGATAGTTGTGATAGGTGTGATATGTGTGTTAGATTAAATGTTAAATTGTCTGATTTGCAAAGCAAATATGACGATTTGCAAAGCAAATATGATGTGACATTTATCCACAATCAACATTTGATCGTGGATCTTTCAAAATGCACAGAGGCCAACATGTTTCGTGAAAATTATGAAAAGGAATTTAAAAGGATAATTGAAACATTAAAAGAAGATAAGACCGAGCTAACGAAAATGGTTTCAAGAAAACAAACTGAAATAAGCCTTTACATCAATAGGCTCGAGTTAATGCAAAAAGAAATGGCTTGTGTTAAAACTGAAAGTGAGGCGATCCGACTCAAGTTAGACAGCTATTTAAGCTCTAGCTATGTGCTGGATCACATCATTGACATACAGAAAAAGAAAAATGATGTCACGTGCATAGGTTATAAGAAGTGTCCACCACCTGTTAAACACGATTTTTATTCGATGCCTGATGAGGAAAATAAACCTCATTTTGAGCCCTTAGTTTCATTGAGTCTTGAGGAATTCACATTTGGGCTAGGTTACAAAAGGAAGTATCCTCAGGTTCGGATGAATCAGCAGATGCGAAAGTGTCAATAGCTGAACGAAATCAGGATCCTCCAGTCATTGTTGAGGATGCTGATTCGTCAGATGATGAATCCGAGGATACTAACTCTGAACAGTCAGAAACGGTAACAAAAGAGGAAAACATACCTCTCGAAAATCACATTCTTTGTGATCCACCTGTAAAACCGTTTGTGACTGCTACAGCCAAGTCTGTTGAATCCTCATCTGGAAGTTGTGAAAGCGTGAACTTGCTTTACACGTTGATTGGATCTGATAAAATATATTCAGACAAGGATTTCCCTATCAAAAATGTCAATCAATCTTTGATTGATAAAGTTTTCGAAGATTCTACCAGTAAGTTTTTGGGAAAGTCGAGCCCAGGAGGAGTTGTAGTAACTCAGTGTGCTCCTATCCCAAAATCCGAAGTTAGAAAGAAATATGGGAATAAAAAATTGCAACCATAAAACAATCAACGAAAGCAAAATCACGCTGCCCAAGGAAATGGAAAAGGCAAATAGAGCCAAAACAAGAAAAATGTTCGGAAGATAAACTTCGTGAAATCCAGAGGGACTGATAAAATTGAAACTTTCGAAAACAAATCCAACACGGATTTTGTTAAACAAAGTAAAATTTTGAAAAGAAACAGTCAAAACAATTACACACAACACACAAACGGTTGTGATGTAGGACCAAGTACCTCAAGATCACGAAGTTCATCATCAAGCCTTTACAATTATGATACTCCGAGGTTTGTTGAGTGGAGATCATGTTTTGAATGCGGTGAGTACGGGCACATTGTCAGAAACTGTCCATATCTCACGAAAGGAAAGGCAAAGGTTAATGCTCCCCATGGTAACAATTACCATAAAAGATCTGTTTCACCAAGACAGGACCCTTGTGTTGTTAAACAACGAGAAAAGAAACAGAAAAAACAACAAAGAAAAGAAGTTGAAAAGGTTTTAAAACCAGAGGTTGTCCAAACACAGTCTGTTAAATCAGATGTTAAAAATGAAAAACAAAAACAGATTTGGAAACCAAAATCGGAAATTGTTTCAGGGGGAGCTACATCAATTCCGAATCATCGGGAAATGGATGTCACAATTCTCGATGATGACGGACGACCCAAGTTTGTGAAGGCTTGGGTCCCCCTCTCCAACTAATCTCTGATTGAGAGTGCAGGATGTTCCAGGAGGAACTATCGATAGTCATCGGATTGTTGATAGTGGAGTGTCCATGCACAAGATCGGCGACAAAGAAATTGTTGCCTTTGATGGAGAGAAAAAGAAAAGAAGACATAATTGTCTGTCGAAAGAAATTGAAAACCTTCGACAAAATGAAAATCATACCAAAGTTTGATTGTTCAAAGCTTTGATCGGGTCCCCGGGATAGATTCAAGTAAAATGTACACACCTGCAGCACGTCTGAAGTTCAAAGTCCACAAGATGAACGTGCAGTGTACATTTCTTCGCGGTGTGATTGAAGAAAATGTGTTTGTTGAACAAACCAACCGGGTGTGCGGATGCCTTGGCTTGGATTGAACAACGGCACACTACTTCTCAAATAGAAAGACAAAGACCTTCGCTGGTGCAATGTGGAAGACCAGCCGGACCCAGAGGTCTATGATCTTGTTGTTGTGAAGAGATTTCTCAGTAGCTACAAAATCGACTTTGAAATCCACACCTGGTGGATATCCAGCTTAGGAGACCACTCAGATTCCTTGCAATGCATGAAGCTGTTGCAGGATACGGTTTTAAATTTCATATCTCTCCTATACTTGTCGATATTTAAGCTGCTTTATGAATTATTATCATCTCGTACAACACTCTTTGGCCAGACACGTTGATCTCGAATATCACCTCACACGTGATTGTTTTAATATGAAACTCGTCAATGTTGTCATGGTCCACACCGCTTACCGACGTGCCAACTCATTTTTCCAAAATTCGATAAATCATTTCTGATTAAATTAATTTTGGTAAACGGCATTGAGGTAAAACATGAGTTAACCAGCATCGGGAAATCCTTTTTGTAAATACCTTTGTGTTTTTAAAATTTATCATAGTTTGTTGATTTTAGGGGGAGTAAATCCAAAATTTGAAAATTCAAAAACATCGAAAAATGTCAAAAACGCAAAAACATGGAAAAACAAAAATGAGTTTCCTGGCGAGAAAAAAGGAAAATGATAGTACATCAGTGGTCTGTCGAAACCTCTTCGAACTGAACTTAGAATGAAAAATAATAAGCAGCTCTACATAAGATGTATCAGTAGGCTCACAATCATTTTAAAGTGTGCAGGGGATATAAACTTAAATCGACTGAAGACCAGGTGGGAACCGCACATTGGCATATGGTCTTAGTACCGAAATTTTGTTTGATAGATTGCCGAGGTTCTGAGATATGTGGTCTTTATGATGTTTATCATCTGGGTATCATGGTTGTTTCTTTTACCGAAACAAAACGGAGACGAAGTCTAGATCTTCCATGATACCATACATACGTGTACATACTGCATACGACCTCAATAAGTGATCAACAATCACATGTCCACAAAATAAGTGATAAAATATCACAATTATCCGGGAGTCAAGTTCGTCTCTTTGCTGTACGTTTGTACTGACCTGTTCACGGACTTGCTCCTGTGCCCTCATGCATCTGAAAATCAAGTTCCTAATCAATAAGTTATTCTATCACATAGGGCTTATTTTCAATTCAAAATAAGTGAGTATCTCACATTTTCATATACGTCAAAACAGATGATAAATGGTATACTCACCAGTAAGATGAACCCTCGTGCATACCTTGATACGGGAATGTGTCGTGATGTGGATGAACACAGGTCGGTAAGTATAAATCATACCTTAACGTATCCCCTCGCCATGATTACATCTGATAAGTTGAGCTTATGTGGACAACAGTACCGATAATTGTTATAGGATGCTTATCTAAATGTTAACTAATTGAACAACAAGAGCGTTTTGGCGTGACCGTACACTGATATGATTCTCTTACCCTCGAAACTCGCAAAAAGAATGTTTGTAATTATTTACATTTCTTAGTTTCTGCAACTCTGTATATATTTACTTACTGCTTTTAGTCTTTAAATTTGAAATATTCAAAATCCAAAAAGATTTTAGGTGTGTTTTAATATAAACTTTATAAAAGGCAAAAAGATTTTATTTCTACTTTAGTTTTGATTAACCGATGTTGGAACTCAAGTCTTCATTGCCTGAAATTTGATGAAAACCAAAACGACTGAATCTTCATAAATGGTCAGAGTTTGCAAGTTTTTGAAAGTTAAAAACTAAAATTGAACAATTTGTTAAACTTTCAAATTGTCGGACGGTAGTTGATAGAAATATGGTCACATGTGTGTCATTTGTTTAATGTTAACTATATTCCAAGCGTTTGTTCTCATTACGCGTTTAGCTTTCTTGCATGTGCAGATGCTAAAGGCAAGGAGAACATGTTCGATGATAAGCTTCGGAATGAAGACACGACGTGAAGGCACTCAAATGATAAAGATGATCGAGTTGCCGCTGATCAATCATCAACACCACAAGGATCTAAAGTATCGAAAATCAAAAGATTCACGAGCATAATCAGTGGGGGAGTTTATTGATACACTTCCTAGATAAAAGCGGGAGTTTGTTAATACACTTTCTACTTACAACACGTGAAGTCTTTGAAGATCCTTTCCGAGAATGAATGAACCATCAAGAGATGGAGAACGAGATTACGAACCTCGCGAGCAGCATCCAAGGGGGAGTTTGTTGATACATATTATGTGGATACGGCTCGGCTCGGTTCGACTCGGCTACGAAGTGAAGGTCGTAGTCAAGATATCCTCCTATCTTGACTCGGTATGCTATTTACTTTGTATTGTTCGATGTACATGTAACTGCGTGTGTGCAGTATACATGTTAGATTATGTTTATGTGTTGTCTAGTTGTTTTAACCCATTGAAGAAGCCCATCTGTGATGAAGCCCAACATGACGAAGCCAAGGCCCAAGTCCAACATGTGACAAAGTCACATGTGTTCGTCACATGTGACGAAGTCACTGATGACGAAATCACTTGACCGGCGAAATCCAAGTTCGTCAAGGGTTTGCAAAGGAAGTCAAGGTGTGTCTCGACGAAATCCCTTGATTTCGTCGAAGATATTGGAAGTTCGTCAAAGACCACACGACGAAATCAATGTTCGTCGATGAGAGTTCGTTGGATACCTGATTTCGTCGATGATGTTACTATATAAACACAGACAGTAATCAGAAACAATAGAGAGAAGTCTGAATAGATTTCAGAGCGAACACACTGTAAACACACACACACTGAGAGTTTATAAGGATATCTTGTAAACATTGCATTGTAACCGTTTCATAGCATTAATACATTGAGTGTTAATCGTTGAATATTGTATCTTACGTGTTCGTAACTTGGTTTAACTTACCCGTTTGGATTCCGCACTCTCGGGTTCGTCAGAAAACAGGAATAGAGGTTGACTCGATCCTCCGGGTGGACCTACAGAGGATTACGAGTGTTCTAGACTCGTTCAAGGCATGCAATGTTTCCTCTCAATTGAAGAGACCGACACTTGCTTCATAGGACTCACTTGAATCGTCTCGGAAGTGGATTTCGGTTGGTTCAGATCTCTTTGGGTATATTCAAAACCAACTAAAATACGTTGAAGTACTGAATCAACAGAAATAACTGAAATAACTTGAATCGTCTCGGAAGTACTGAACAACAGAAGGATGAGATATCGGCGGTTAGCTCAAAGAAGTTTCTCTCAATCAGGTGTTCCATTAGATTTCCCCTTTTATCGTGTGTCATACGTTACGAGATTCTTCGAGAATTAGAAAAGGAGAACAAGGATCGTTCTAATAGATTAAAGAGAATAAACCAAGTACAAAATCATCTGCTTTCTGAATCTGAATCTGAATGTTAACTTTGACTCATAAACCCTTGAATCCCAACGCTTTCTGAATCTGAATCTCAATTGAATAGACCGACCACTAGCAGAAGAACCCGACACGTCTTCTATGATGATTTGAAACATTCACGAACAACAATGGACTCAGACTCATTGTTGCGAATTTGGTTTCTTCGGGCTTATGTTGATGGATAACGCAAACAAGTTCTCCACAGTTAGTTATTCAAATCTCTATTCCGTGGGCCCTATTATCGGATATGTGACTCAAGAAAGTCATTGGAGTGCCGCCGATGAAGTCAAATGTGATCAAACTTGGACATCAGACGTAAATCTTGAAGGAACAGAACATAATCCCAGATTGTCTAAAGAAGCGTTTTTATCATGTGTGATCCAGGGGTCGGTCTCGGGTGGGCATAAGATCCGTGGGCCCTATTGTCGGATATGTGACTCAAGAAAGTCACTGGACTGCCGCAGATGAAGTCAAATGTGATCAAACTTGGACATCAGACGTAAATCTTGAAGAAACGGAACATAATCCCAGATTGTCTAAAGAAGCGCTTTTATCATGTGTGATCCAGAGAAGACGTATCGGGTGAGTTGTGGTTGATTTATAGGAGGAGGTTATGAAACGAATATATGTTTATGCGAATTTAAAGGACAATACTGACAGAGGTGCTGGTCTTTTCTCCCACTATGCAAACTTGAAAAATCTCACCATAACACATCTAATATGACACATGATAAAAGGGCTTCTTTAGACACTCTAGGATTATGATCCTCAAATTGGGAACCACATATTCGTGTGTAAAAGCTTGGAAAGATGACCGAGTAGAGATCTGTATATAGCCTTGGTATTTGTTTACCACATGACACATGATAAAAGCGTTTCTTTAGATAATCTGGGATTATGTTCCGCAAATTGGGAACCACATTGTAGACTGGTTGGCTTGAATGGTTTTAATAATACTTGAAAATGGAAATAATCGTGTCAAGATCTTTATCAATCATATCATCGACCAACTGCTCGAAATCCCTTTCGTTTCTCGGGTTCGCATTCGACACAACACAACAAAAAATAAATTAAAAAAAAAACAGCGGCCTAATACGCATCGTATAGGCCTATACGATGCGTATTAGGCCTGCCGCCAGACATAACCTGCACCTGTCAGTCTGCCATGTTTTTTACTTTAATTCAATACGCATCGTATAGGCCTATACGATGCGTATTGAATTGAAAAAGTGTGTAGATAGACAGGGGGTGTGCCATTAGAAAACCCCATCTGAAAAAGGATCATGCATCATCTTAGATTAATTTTAAAAGGAAAAAAAAGAAAGAACCCGTTATTGAATGGTGACTACATAAATTCACAATAATCATGCTTCAGTTTCCTCACTTTGGTTCAAATCTGCACCAATAATATCAGTCCATCCTATTCACATGTTGTGACCCAAACCTATTTTGAAGAGCTACCTAACCAACTAAACGTGACCGTTACGTCTAACACCATGCGTAGTCGTTAGATGAATAATGCCCCCACTCTGGGGTGTTTTCTGCTATGTGGCAGTCCAGTCAGCATGGGGGCATTATTGGGCGTTATTGCAAAAGTTGCGTAGTGGGAATAATGCCCAATAACGCCCCTTCCAATCATTACACATTTTTTTAATTAAAAACTTAAAATACTTCATTAAATTTAAAAAAATACAATACTAGAAATAAAAAAAAAACCCGACTAAATTAAAAAAAAATAGATTAGTTTTCGTCTTCGCTTTCTTCATCCTCGCCAACTTCGTCTTCCTCGTCCTCCATTTCTTCTTCACCCTCAGGTGGGACATACCCAACCGACCATGCGTGTTATACCAAATCAACCGTTAACGCGGAATGGTACGGTTCGTAACGCAATTCTCGTGCATTATTCACTCTTTCTTCCATTGACGCCTGTGGATGCTCCTCCTGAATGGCTTCCGGTACATAATTCTTTCATATCGCCTTTCCTTCGTCTTCCAAAATCATGTTGTGCATGATTATACAAGCGTACATAACATCTCTCATTTTTTGCTTGATCCATGCACGACAAGGATTTCTCAAATACTACCATCGTTGTTTAAGAACCCCAAAGCATCTCTCAATGTCTTTTCGTGAAGACTCTTGAACCTTTTTAAAGTGTGCTCTTTTTTCATCGATAGGATCACTAAACGTCTTCACGACAATCGAATACCTAGGATAAATTCCGTCGCACAAATAATATCCATGAGGGTAGTAGTTTTCGTTTGCGTAAAAAGACGCTTTTGGAGCTCTGCCAGAAATCCAGTCCTCTAACAACGGAGATTGTTCAAAAACATTTATATCATTGCATGACCCGACCACGCCAAAGTAAGCCGACCAAACCCAAAGGTCCTGCGAGGCAACCGCCTGAAGAATAACAGTAGGTCCTTTTTGGTCACCCCGTGTGTGTTGACCTCGCCATGCGGTCGGGCAGTTATCCCAACGCCAATGCATGCAATCCAAGATCCCGATCATACCAGGCAAACCATGCTCAGCCGAATGTACCTCATAGATCTTTTGAAGGTCGTCCCATGTGGGCGTTCTAAGATAAAGCGCACCATACAAATCAATAATACCTTTATAAAAAAACGTATACAAACATAAGCTTAAAAAACATTTGTAAACAATATAGTAAAGTATAGGAATTGTACCGCGACAAAAATGTTCCAAGGTGTCTCGCGTTGTTTTCTCGGCCATTTTTAAATACTCGTCGTTGATGTCGGTTGTGTTTCCGTAAGCAAGGACTCGTAGCGCCAACGTACACTTTTGAATACCGGTAAATCCAAGTGTCCCTTTCGCATCCGCTTTTTGTTTAAAATAATTGTAGTTGGTATCCAAGTCGTCGACGATGCGTAGAAACAAACGCTTATTCCTTCGGAAACGATGCCTAAAAATTTCTGGGTTTGAAAGTGTCGGCGCCTCATCAAAATAATCTTTCATCAACAGATCGTGTGCCGTGCGTCGGTCTCGTTCAATATAATCTCTTGTTTTAATTTCTCGTTCGGGCCGGCGACAATGCTTCACATATCTCACCGCTAGTTGACAAGCACTTGTAACCGCCTCTTGCTCGACCTTCTCATCGGTGGATTCACCGTTATCCGCAAAAAACTCTTTATAGTAAAAATTCACCATGGAAGAGGAACTAGGGGAATCCATTTTTTTTATAAAATGGTAGTATTTGTATGAGAGTTTTGGTGTGTAAAATTGAAGAAGTTTGTATATATATATATGGGTAAGAGGTTAAAAAAGAAAAATAAAATAAAAATAAAATCTAGCCGTTATGTAGCTAGCCGTTGCAACAAGTCCCCATTGGTCAGTCAAATGCCCGTTCAGCGTGATTCAAAAAACGCCAAACACGAATTCAGGCGAGAACACGCCCGAAAACGCCTAGGGGCGGGTCGAGGGCGGAATGGGGCGTTATTGTGGGTGGATTTTGAAAATTTTGACGCCCACTACGGGTGGTCTAAGAAACCATAAAAAGATGATAATTAGTCTTGATGGGTATGACATCACTAAGACCAATATCCAGGCACAACTCATTAGAAGCACCAAGATAAACACAATCAACAAATCCAGGATAAGTCGCCATGTCTTTGTATCATGCATATTAGTAATACGTCCCTGCACGTTGCGGCAGGTTAAACCCAAGTTTATAAAAAAAATAAGGAACAGAAAAGTCAATTGATATAAACAAAACCATTATATAAGTTGAACTACTCGTAAAGGTTTATTACCTTTTTTAGCTTAAAAAGCACATTATGCAACTTACATTTAACTCCATGATAATCAATTTGCAGTGCACATATATATCCATTCTGAAACCAAATTCAAATATTTTCCACCATCTCTCAGCGCCACCACTCTTGTAACTTATTACTTATGACTTCTGACCATGGCGTTGTCTTCGATCCGCTTCCTGCTACATATATGACTCGAAATCATAAAAAAATGTGCTAGAAATGCTTATACTTGCTAATTTGAATCAGATTTAACATTGAAAAGATGACAGATCCATATGGTTTCTTGAACTGTTCAGTTGAAGACAAATCTGATGGCGTAGAGCTCACGGGTCCATTAGCACCATCGTACAAATAGTTCAAGGTAGTGATGAAATTTGAAAACCATAATGTTGCAAACTATTATAAGAATGAAAATAACTATGGTATCTTGACATACCGGTACATATACTAACCGATGGAGTTTGGATATCGCACGCACCAGATACTAAATGAATTATGCAACATTTCCGCATTTTTTGCACTGGCTTTCATTCCAAGAACTTTATCTATCATGTCATCGATCAACTGCTCGTTTCGTATTTTCTCCTTTTCTAGTTCTCGAAGAATCTCGTTCCGTATTTTCTTCTTTTCTAGTTCTTGAAGAATCTCGTTCCGTATTTTCTCCTTTTCTAGTTCTCAAAGAATCTCGTTTCGTATTTTCTCCTTTTCTAGTTATCTGCTCCATGTAGTGAATGATATGATTAGACATAAAATAAGTAAAATATATTCCTCCATTCATTGCTTCACTTCACCCAAAAGATGATAACTTTCACCAAGGTGTTTATAATAAAACTTCAAGCATTCTGAACCCTAGCTACAAACAATCCAACTTGTTATATGTATTTTTATGTATCAACCTGCGATTTCTTTTGGAGGGTTCACCTATGGTAGTGTTTTTCCTTTTCTAATATCACCGACTGCGTGTTGTGGGCATTGAGACAACAACAGATAGTGAACGAATTGTTGGACTTTTTGTTCCAAATGCAGCTGTAGGATCTGTACTTAAAAGTCTCTCTCTCTCTCTCTCTTACATAGTTGATATGATTAGACCACGAAAGGACTCCATCCGGTAGTTAACAGACGAATAACAATATCATTTAATAAAATCTAACGTACATACCGCATTCGAAGATCCTTGCATCACAAAGCCACTGTGTTTACATACAATGTACAGTGTTCTAATATCGCCATATTCAAACATTCTGAACCCTAGCTACAAATAAACCAACAAACTCCGGATACTGAAAACGTTATCTAAAGAATTACTAAAATTTATTAAACGGTAGTTCGGTTTTACACAAATATATATATATATATATATATATATATATATATATATATATATATATATATATACGGGTCGTATAGCATTATACGGCCTGTGTACAGATCTTAAAATCCAAAACCTGATCAAACGTCAAAAAATAAACACATGTGGCCGTATAACATTATATTGCTCGTATACATGTAAAAAAAAAAAAAAGATTCCAGCGCATTTATTTCTGTGCAAAATCATTCTATACGGACCGTATAAACTTATACGGCCCGTATACACTAGGAGATGTGAAAATAAGATTATAGGGGTGTGTGTATAGAATCAGCCGTAACATTTTATCACAAACCGTACTTGTTATATAATATTCGTACAAGAGCACTTTACCCGTTTTTTTAAACGGCAAATTTGGATCACTGACGAACCACTAGAGTATTGTCATGCCACTAGCGAAACCACCCGTTCATATCCATCTCCAATAGGCAATAATATCTATACACCAATTTAGGAGGAAACCCAATAATTTTGGGAAAAACCCTTTTGTAGGAGTCGAACCCATGACCTAATGGTCATAATCCTTATCTCACCAACAAGATGTCACTAGGCTATAATCAGGGGCGGACTTACCCCTAGCCCAAGGTGGGCGGGCGCACCCCCGGAAAAAAAAATAGTGCTATTTTCCGTTGAAAATCCCGTCCGCACCCCTTGGATTTTTTCGTCCGCACCCCTTGAATTTTTTCATCCGCACCCCTTGGAATTTTTCGTCCACACACCTTAGGTAAAAAATGTTATCGATTTATATTTTAAATTTTTTTAGTAAACTCTAATTAAAAAAACTACCTAAATTATATAAACTTATACTACCCAACTTAACCCAAATACCCAATACCTTAACCCACTATTTCATTAAACATAATTAGCCCATTAATTACTAGCCCATTAACCAAACTCAACCTAAGTTCAAACTATAATAATTAAAATACGCCCAATAGTCCCTTAGAATTCCTCCCGCCCAGGGCCGGCCCTGAGGGTGGGCGGGGAGGACCACCGGCCAGGGCCCGATATTTCGGAGGGCACACTATTTTTAGAAAAAACCCGATATGTATACGTAAAAATTTCTTTTTTAATAGGGTATACCTATACAAACACCAAAATAGACACACTTACAAAACTATTCTTATGCTTTAGATTAGTTATTAGCCCATTAACATTAGGTTTAGACCTTTATTGAGCCCAATACCCAATTTCGTTAAGGCCTAAGGGCACGACTTTTGAAGCTCGAACAAGGTACATGAATTCTCAGGGCCGGCCCTGCTCCCGCCCACCCTCTCTTGGGTCGTCTCCTGCCAGCGATCATCGAACACAACAGCAACCACAACAGCACGTCATCAGCAGCCGCGAACCACCGCCGTCCGACACCAAAGGGTAACAAAATTCTTAAATAGGTTCGAAATTTCATGTGTTTTGACGTTGTTTATGGTTGTTTAGATGATTTTTAGGGTGATTATGTTGTTTAGATGATTTTTAGGGTGATTACACACGATTTCTAGGGTTGAAAATTAAAATTGAAACATTATGTTATGGAGCGATGAACTTATGGATCAATTTGTTTGTGATAGAAACCATGAGTAGGGACGTTATGGCGCGATTTCTTTTGTTTTACGTGACCCGACCCGACACGACCCGATATGAACCGATTTTTTTATTTATATACCTAGGGGTCTAAAATTTTTAAAAATGTTCCGCACCCCCATGGAAAAATTTATGGGTCCGCCAGTGGCTATAATACCATTTGCTTAGAAATATGAAATAACTTTCTATTTTGAGACGATATCGTATATATGTTCCTGAATGTCGGAAAATACAACAAGTGGCAAACAAAATCTATAAATAATGAAAGAAAACATCGAGTTTTAGCTTTTGCGGTTCAATGCACCACGTGACCCCGACCATTCCCTTTCGATTGCAACAATACAAAACCCTAACCATAAACAAATATGTGGTCGTGAATATATTCGATTAAATCTCTGATGATATTTTGATTGTATACGGAATAAGTGAATGACAAAAGAAAACAAACATAATATGAAAAAAATCTTATAGAACTCCTAAAGAAGAATAAAATATTAGTTATCTAAATTATTGATTGTTTTTTCACATTTTATATTGGTGACTAGTGGGATTCGCATGTATTACACGCCTAGAATTTGGTTATTATCGGTTCATTTAGCTACGTTGGTATTTGCTATAACCACCGAAAGAGAGACCTAAAACTATAAAGTTATTATCAGGGGCGGATCCAAGCCCACCCTAAGGTGGACGGGCGCACCTCCGGGGGAAAAAATTAGGGCTAAATTCCGTCGAAAATCCCGTCCGCACCCCTTGGAATTTTTCGTCCGCACCCCTTGGAATTTTCGACCGCACCCTTTGAAATTTTTCGTCCGCACCCCTTAGGTAAAAAGTGTTATCAATTTATATTTTAAATTTTTTTAGTAAACTCTTATTTTTTAAAAAAATATACTACCTAAATTATATAAATTTTAATACCTAACCAACTAAACCTAAATACCCATACCTTTACCCACTTATAATTCCTAACTAGCTAGCCCACTAAGTCTTAGCCCATTAACCAAACCCAACAATATTTCAAACTATAATAAAATAATTAAAGCCCAAAACCTTAAGAAATTCTATCACGCTCTCTCTTTCTCTCTCTTGCGTCCCTACACTGCCAACGAACAACATCACCCAGCGACAACAGTCCAGCAGTCGGCGACCACCGTAATCAGCCATCATACCACCGTCGTTCGACATCAAATCTAACCGGAATCCGAACACGGGTAAGTTTCTTTGTTATTTTGATGATTTTGGTTGATATTATAGGAGAAAAAAGGGTAATAAAGTTGTTAAATAGGTTTGAAATTTTGTGTGTTTTGACGTTGTTTATGGTTGTTTAGATGATTTTTAGGGTGATTATGTTGTTTATATATTTTTAGGGTGATTACAACTTACGTTATGATTTCTAGGGCTTGAATAGTTGAAAATTAAAATTGAAACATTATGTTATGGAGCGATATACTTATGTTATATAGAGAAAGAATTGCTTAAGAAATTAGCTTTAGATGATGTTTTGGATAGATTTCAAAAAATGAAAACCCGTAGGGCGTCGACGTTTTGATTATGTTTGTAACAAGGTTTGACGTGTTTTTGATGATTATATAAATTTAGTTTGATGTTCGTTTGTTTTACATGACCCGACCCTACCTGATACGAACCGATTTTTTTACTTATATACCTAGGGGCCTAAAATTTTTAAAAATGTTCCGCACCCCCATGGAAAAATTCCTGGGTCCGCCACTGGTTATTATATGCCCAAATGGATATGGACACGTCTCTTACAGCAATGGATATCATAAAAACAAATACCGGTACCAGTTCCAATAACACTAATATCGGTACCAATGTTATTTGGCCAGAATAGGTTCGGTTCTTTAGGGCATCGGCACTCGTATAACTTGCGATACCAAAAAAAATTATTTTGAATACATTTCTGTTTTTAACAAAATTTCTAACAAAATATCTAGGAAAAAATTATACACAACTGCGTATTTAGTTTTAAAAACAGATTTACGGACGGAAGTTATTAGAGAAAAATTAAATTAAATGAGAGTCGTATGTTATTATTTATAGTACAAAGGTCGAAACTGGAAAAAAAAATTAATTTAATAATATTAAAACAACTATCTTCTAATTAAATTATTAATTAAAACCCTATAAATAAGCAACAACTTTTGGCTTGGATGAGTTGTACTATGAGCTTTGGGTGTTTTTCAAGAAAAAAAAAAAGGATCAGGCTAGGATGGGTTGTACTATGGGCTTTGGGTATTTAAAAAAAAACAGGATCTTGTGGTTCGCTTCATATCGATCGGTTTCTCTGGCCTACAATTTAAACGAAGTGAAAATAAAGTGTCTGCTAGAACCCTCAACGTCTTCTTCCATTGCCAAAACTTCATACCAGCCGCTTGTCCTGTAACCGTCCGAATCCATCTTCTTCGTCTTCACAACAACACGATCCTGAGCAGGTGTTAAAGTCGATCTCTTTCACTTTTTATTTCTATTTTGCCAGACTTAACTTTGCGACCTTCACTTTAGATTTGTTTCTAGGGTTTTTTAGGGTTACGCGTGTGATTGATGTAGAATTTATGTGTGTGTAGGATATACGTAGCATTAATTTGATGAGGAGTATGATCTGTTGATGAATTGTTGACTTAGTTTTATTTGATTTGAGAAATATTGGGGTTTCTGTTGCGATTGAAACCCTTGAGGTTGAATTCTTGTGATGTTTCACAATCGTTTACTTGCAAATTTTATTCCTTGACTTATTACTGTGGACAGCTAGGTCTTCCACAAAAACAAATCAACAGTTCATCGACTTATGCTGGGATTAGGTTGAGTTATGCTAATTTTTATTGTTTATTTGATTTTGTTGATGAAGATTAGGTTGAGTTATGTGGTGATTGAGTGCTAAATTTTATTGTTTATTTGATTTTATCGGTTAACACTACCTGAGCTTCTTCACCACTGACTCTGTCTACAAATCAAAGTTGGTTCGAGGGTTTTGCCACCTATATAATGGTGAATAGGCAGTGTCAGCGACATGGGGGCTGCAATCACTAAAAAGGACCGCGTATAACAGTCTCTCTAGAATTTGGGGTTTTTGTGCACAATTTGGGAACTGACTGAATTTTATCTTATGAAAGATTAAGAGATCAATTTCAGATAGCGAGAATTGGTGATTACATCTAGAGCAGGGGATGATCTAAATCTGACTTCAAAAAAAGCCCAAGAAGCAGACATAATTATACTTTCCGTTGTCGGTTTCATTTTAACAAATAAATGTTGTTCAACATGTTTGTTAGTAAATAGAGTTACTAGATTATATCTAATTCTTTTTATTATCATTTTTTTGTTTAGCTGGTGACAAGAAGTGTTAAGATGAGTAATAGTGACTACTTATTGGCAATACTAGAACCAACAATGTCTTCAGCATCCATGTGTAATGACGCTTTGGTGAGGGGAGATTATCATGCGTTGTTTTCAGTTGCACAAGATTTGAGTGAAGTAAGAAGTTTTTTGTAGATATGTGTACGTTTTTTTTTATGATTTTGAATTGGATGTTGTTGTGCAGTGTTTTACTCAGAAGTAGCAATTTTTTTTTAAGTTTGTTGACTACCAGAGCTGTATACTTTATATCCTTTTATTGTTCATTAACGTGATGAAGAAAGAAGACATCACCTGAGGGCTAAAGTTCAGCGATGCTCCAAAGAAAGATGATGTAATGATTTGCGTGGGAAACAAAGTTTTGCCCATTAATGAATCGACCACGACATCTTCATCCTCAAAAAACCCGAATTCGGTTCTTGATACGATGGACGAAAAGGGAGATAAACTATTTCTAGAATGAAAAGAGTTGTTGAGATGGGTCGTTGCTGCAAAATCCGAGAATGGTGGAAAATACATTGCTAGAAAGGTTTGTATTTGCTTGGTTCACTTCTCATTTAATATATATTTAAAACTACGTCCAATTTTTAACAGGGATGTGCAGAACTGCATTAACTTATGTATATATGTGATATATATATATATATATATATATATATATATATATATATATATACACTTCAGGTGTCTTGGTTTAGAAACAAAGCGAGGCTGAAAACGATACAAGCTGTTGACCAAATGGCCAATGAATCTCCAATTAGTTTTAGATGGAAAGTAGAAAGTTGTCCAACATTTCCATACACACTATCGGTTTCTTTGATGAATAAGGACGACTAACATGTTGACATGTTAGGATGGTAGTCTTTAAAACTGTTATCTTTGTTTGTTTGTTTTTCTTTTGTTGTAACATTGTGTTGTGTTGCTTCCGAACCCCGCCGCGTCGTAATTCTAGTTTATTTTTAATAATCATAAAATAAAATTACCTAACACAAATGTAATCAATTCAAGTTGGGCCCGACCCGGGTGTCACCAACCCCTCCTCGAATCCCATTTTGTGTGGTCTTAAAAAAACTCAGCACAAAAATTAGCAAATATACACACATTATTTTTTTAACAGCAAATTTCTTAACTTCTGTCGTTTGTGGCATTTGAACCCAAGACCTCCACTCCTAAGATGTTTAAATGCTTTATAAAGGATTAATCGGTTGACAACCAAATCATAAATTTAAACAAAAAAACTCAAAACCAAATTTAGACCTTAGAGCATTCACATCCCTTCCACCAAAGCTACCCTATAATTATACTAAAAACAACATACACCATCCACCAAATCTACCCTATAATTATGCTAAAAACAAACATATTTTCTCTCATTTCAATTAAATAATATTTTTTTATACCTCTAACTTTTATTTTCTCTCACATCCATTCACAACCATTTTCAAAATATATTAAAAAATGATAGATGGTGAACAATGTCCTCTCAAATATACAGATGAACAGTAAAATTTTATCAATCTTCTTCACTTAGAGTCACATCACTTTTTATAATTTAAAAACCCTTAATTGATTAACATGTCAATAATTGATGGGAGGCAGAGCCGTCCCCGAAAACTCTTGAAAAAATTTAGGCCTCGGGCGACGAAAAGATTTGGGCCCAAAATTATGGTTAAGGGTAAATGAATTACAAAAATAAAAACTTAGTGATGGAGCAAAAACTTGAACTTGAGACCTTTACATTATTTTGAGATGGTTTTTGCCACTACACCACCAATATTTTTTTTGCATAATAAACAGATGGATATACAAAATATATAATTTAATAAATATATACAAGCTTAAAAAGACTTTTCGGGCCCTTTGAAATTTTGGGCCTCGGGCGTCGGCACGGGTTTGCCGGGCCCAAAGCCGGCCCTGATGGGAGGGATGTGAACGCTCTTAATTGATTAACATGTCAATAATCATATAATTTATAAATTCGCTATCAACTATACCGAAAGTGACAAACTTTGAAGCAACATTAAGATTATTTTTGTATAATTTAGGGGCTGTTTGGTAGCATCTTAATGACCATTCAGATGCTACCTCTTAATGGTTTAAAACCTCTGAATGAATAAGAGGTAACCTCAAGTCTGAATGGTTAAGAGGTAACCTCTTAATGGTAAATCATCACATGTCACATTCTTCTACCTTCTCAATGGTAAAATTCTTAATGGTTTCATTAAGATGTAGCCTCTTAATGACCATTCAGAGGCTACCAAACAGCCCCTTAGAGTTATGGTCCTAAGTTATAGTAAGATTATTTTTGTGTGATTTAGAGTTTATGGCCATGAGTTATGAACACCGAAAATCCAAAAGTGACAAACTTTGAAGCAAGAGTAAGATTATTTTCGTGTGATTTAGAGTTTATAGTCTCTGAGTTATGAATACAGTTCATCATAAAAATGCAAAATGCAAGATATTTATCTATAAACATGAGTTTATAGTATGTGGTTTCTGGTATTATGCACATACTTTTAGAAATACTATTATATTATTAATAAACTTTTGTCTATATATTTAAAATATCCTCATGTTCACTGCCAAGTTAATGTTTAGACTCTTAACCAATATTTGTATGATAACTTAACTTTAACCTTTACATGGTTTCTAGATTATAAAAAGTATTCACTTTGAGTAAATTGCCATTTTAATCCCTGAGTTTTGTCCAAATTTGCCAGTTTAGTCCAAATAGTTTTTTTTGTGCATCTGGGTCACTGACTTTTACATTTTGTTGCCATTTTGATCATTTTGTCTAACTCCATCCAAAAACCCAGTTTGTACTTAATCACTAATGTTTTCAGTTGCCATTTTGATCCAATTCCAAAAAATCAAAAAAATTCTAAAAAAATCAAAAAAATCTAAAAATCAAAAAAATTCTAAAAAATCATAAAAATTCTAAAAAATCAAAAAAATTCTAAAAAATCCAAAAATCATTAAATGTTTCGGCACGAACCGTTTCGACCTGTACCGTATCGAACCGAACCGTTTCGAGCCGAACCGTTTCGAACCCGTACCGTATCGAACCGTACCGTTTCGACCCGTACCGTTTCGAACCCGAACCGTTTCGAGCCGAACCGTTTCGACGCGAAGCGTTTCGAACCGTACCGTTTCGACCCGTACCGTATCGAACCGAACCGTTTCGAGCCGAACCGTTTCGACACGAACCGTTTCGACCCGTACCGTTTCGAACCCGAACCGTTTCGAGCCGAACCGTTTCAACGCGAAGCGTTTCGACCCGTACCGTTTCGAACCGAACCGTTTCGACGTGAACCGTTTCGAGCCGAACCGTTTCGACCCGTACCGTTTGATACGGTACGCTACGGTTCGGTTCGATACGGTACGCGTCGAAATGGTTCGGTTCGACACGGTACGGGTCGAAACGGTACGGTTCGAAACGGTACGGTTCGAAACGGTACGGGTCGATACGGTTCGGTTCGATACGGTACGCGTCGAAACGGTTCGGTACGGTACGGGTCGAAACGGTACGGTTCGAAACGGTACGGGTCGAAACGGTTCGCCGAAACATTTAATGATTTTTGGATTTTTTTGATTTTTTAGAATTTTTATGATTTTTTAGAATTTTTTTGATTTTTAGATTTTTTTGAATTTTTTAGAACTTTTATGATTTTTTAGAATTTTTTTGATTTTTAGATTTTTTTGGAATTTTTTTGATTTTTTTGAATTGGATCAAAATGGCAACTGAAAACATTTTTTAAGGAAATCCCCAAAATACCCCTGTTACAAACTGGGTATTTGGATGGAGTTAGACAAAATGATCAAAATGGCAACAAAATGTAAAAGTAAGGGACCCAGATGCACAAAAAAAACTATTTGGACTAAACTGACAAATTTGGACAAAACTCAGGGACTAAAATGACAATTTACTCTATTAAGTTTTAAAGCATAAGTGTTTTTAATCAATAAAATTGGTCAACATATTAAATAAAACATTTACAAATTTGGTGTTTCAAAATTAAAACCTATATTTTATTTTAATTAAAGTTCCATTGTTCAAACATTAGGGTTGAGGGAGTGGTTGCGGGGAGTGAATCAGGGATGCTAGTTTACCGAGCGGTAATGTGGTGCCAGGGTGTTTCGGTGATCGGGGAGGGGGAATACCGGTGAGTAGTCACCGATTGTTTGAGTGAATATTGTTTGAGTGTTTGAGTGAATAAAAATATATATATAAAAAAAAGAAATAGATTACACATGTGTTTGACCATTGCTGGTGATTGATTACAAAATGGGAAGTGGAGTAGGGACTTGACATGACATTACATTATTGGCTAGAAAATTGTTTAAACACTCACCAAGGGGTGACCAATCCCTCCACCCTTAGTTCGTTGACACATCATTAAATCAAACCAATCAAAAAAGTAACTCATAAATTGTATATAAATAATCACCTTAAATATACTTATATACCATATATAGCTACTATGATATGAAATATTCGAAATATCACTTTCAACAGTAATCGTACTCTATTTTTCTCGACTTAACAGTATGGCCTTTTCGATTCTTCATGCTTTTACGTTTAGATTATTGAACATTGTTTATTAACATGTACACCGAAAATCCAAAAGTGACAAACTTTGAAGCAACAGTAAGATTATTTTCGTGTGGTTTAGAGTTTATAGTCCCTGAGTTATGAATCCAGTCTATCATAAAAATGCAAAATGCAAGATATAGATACGTAAATCAAGTTTGTTTTGGTCAAAAATCACACAAGGATAATGTAACCAAATCTGATTTTGTGAGGTATGATGCTTAGTTAATTGAACAATTGTATGAACAGTAAGTGAATGAGATGAATGATAAACACAAGGATTTATACGAGAAAAAAGCCCTTGATCAATGAATGATCTCCGGCATAAAAAACCTCGGGTGATGGAAACTACCGATCACCAACTATATTAAACAACAAAGATTACAACTTGGGATGATATCAAGCTTGTTACAATGATTGCTAGTGTATAAGTGTATGATGGCCGAGAGAGTTCTGAGAGTGTGTGTGTACGAGTGTTGCTAATAATATATCTATCAAGCTGATATCCCCACTTAAAAATAGGAATTATCTAAGCTAACTAACTATCCGCAAATGGTGCAACCTCCCCACGATCTCCACAACGGTCGAAGAGGCCATGCACGTGCAAAAGTATCAAGCATATTCCCCTTGAATCTCGGCAAGACCAAGTCATATTCGAATACACCTGCAAAACAAGTTAAAAATGATGGAAACAATCGTTAACGTTAGGATCATAATGAGGATCCTGGATCCTTATCCTTGCAGCTTTCTCTGAGGATCCTTAATTCAAACTGAACTGAGGATCCGTGATCCAAGCTACATTAGAGAATCCGTGATCCATAAGCTGTGAAATCCTATCCCTAACAATTGCCCCCAAACATGATTAGTTAATATCTAATTAGATAGTCATGTTTGAATGATTTCCGGACTAGCCGTTGCAAGTGGATATAGCCGTTACAGGCTGATGTCATCAACAGTCAGCTTCCTGGAACAACAATCATTATAAATAGGGTTAGAGATAAGTATCAAATCCTGCATTTATACTCGAGACCCTCTTCTTTAAATCCATATCAGAAGATCTAACAGGTATTCTCTTTCTCCTTTTTCTCTAATTTCTTCTTTTCCCTGATCCTCTGTTTTATGAGAATCCATGGCGAAGATGAATACTCGCTCCTCTCCAGCCAAAAATCCAGCCAAAAATCCTGATCACAGCAGTCTATTAAAGAGCCAGGGTTTAACAAAAAACCCTTCAATGGAACTGTGTCAATTCACCGATCCTGACATTGATCGGTTACGTTCATGCTTCCCTGATGGCACTATCTTTCGTCCTTTTGATTCTTTAACTAAAAGTGACTCTGTTTCATACGTTTGGAGTACTTTCCCCGCAACCCCTTTTCTGATTGGGTTTACTTATCCTTTCCCTGTTCTCACACAGGGATTCTTCACACTTACCGGCTTGTGCTACATACAAGCCATGCCAATGGTGTGGAGGGTCCTATACACACTGGAGCACATAGTAGAGCAGGAGGGTATTGATATAGGGATGTCTGAATTGAGCCAGTTGTACAATCTTGTTAGCCATGGTTCCTATCGTTATCTTTTCAAATCTAATCCAGAACAGCCTCACCCAATCTTGAAAGCCACCAAGAATGACCCTAACTGGAGGAATCAATTCTTCTTCGTGAGGAGGGATTATATTCCAAATGGGACTCACATTCCCAAAAAATGGAATACCGATGGTAGGATATAGAATCCTTGGATTAGGACAACGGTAAGAGTCTTTCTTCTCTGTTGAGGATAACTAATCCTTTACTTTTGTCTATGCAGCTATCACCCTGTCACATATTCAAGAATCACCTGCCACCAAAAACAAGAGTAGAAGCCTTCTGGAAGCTTGATCCTGCAATCAGAACATTTCCGCCAAAATCAAAGGATCCAGAAGACATTTCATCCGTCTCCTATACCATGTCAAGTAAGTATCCATATTTGTATATACATGAACATTTAATATAATAAGGATATGAATACTTATCTATATGTTATGCTTGTAGGTGCTGCTAAATCCTCAAAGTCTGCTTCCAGGTTCAGCGTTGCTGACCTTCAGGATATTGCATCTCCACAGTCCCTCAAGAAGGAGCTGGCTGCAAGCCAAAGCAATACGGAGTCTAAAGGCATGAGCACCAGGGGCAAGGGGACCAAGAGGAAGAAGACTGCTGAACCCACTGAAGGCCTCCCTCTCATGGAACGTCAGCTTCATGAATACGTCTCCGAGGTAAGGATTGTGTATCCTGAAATTCGTACTCCTTTTGTGAGGATAAAGGATCCTGAGTGCTAACTTCCGTTGTGCAGAAATTTGCTGAGGTTCAGATCCTCCTTGATCAACATGTGGCTGAAGCTGAGCAGAAACCCTGGACTTCCAACAGATTATCCTTGCCAAGGACAAGAAGATCTCTTCTCTGGAAAGGGACATCAACATGCTGCAAAAGGATCTGCTTCTTACTCAGATAATGGCTCAGAAAGAGAGGATGGAGATCATAGATGGAGCTAAACTGTCCGCTGCTATCGCCATGTTGAAGATCAAGCTGCAGATGGCTAAGGAGGCTGCCGATTCCTCTTTTGACAGATCTGGATGGGATCTGGAGGCCTGGAAGCAGAGGCTAGCTGAGCTTGGGGATGAAGATGAACATGAGGAGGTGCCATATCTTGAAGGTGGTGGCAGCGAGGTGAAGGATCCTGAGGTGGATGCAACTGGTTGCAGTGGCAAAGGTGGTGAGGAGAAGGTTGAGGAAGCAGCAAAGGTGTAGGCTGCATGAATGGGCAATGATGGGCATTTCTAGACGCAGCCGGAGCCCATTTTTTTTTAAGGTTTAGTGGTTTTATTTGGTGGTGTTTTGATTGCAAACAATTATGGTCTGTAATAACTTAAACAATAGCTATTAGGGTTAAGGATCACGGATCCTTGGAACAATAGGTAGGATTACAGTTGGTGGAGGGATCCTCTGTTTGGGGGATGAAGCCACTGTTATCCTGCCATCTTTATATTCCTGCACTTTAAGACTTTTTAGTATGGACACCCTTTCCCTACCCTAGCAGACAGGCCACGTATTGCTGGTAGATGCTCGGGGTAGGTAATTTTGACAACCTTTCAAAGGGTTAACCCGGTAAATAAATAAATAAAACCTTAACTTTTGGTTATTTCTGTGTTGTTCATTTTGTATACACTTACTTATCAATTGTTATTGCACAACTTTAGAGTTTACAAGTTATTGATTAAAGTATTAGATGAATACCAAAGTCAGTTTGTATCAAAATGTTTGGGATATGATCAAGGATCACATATCCTCTAATCAAAAAGTTTGAAAAGTGGGATGATTTAGGATCATATATTCTGTTGTCAAAGAATAAGGGTAAAATTAATAAATTAAGAATAAAGTTAAGGTAAATAAGGATCATACCAGAGAATCCAAGCTAGGATTCTATATCCTCAACACTTACAGCATTTTAAAAATGTAAGAGCCATAAAAAAATTAGGATCTCGGATCCTTAACTGTTTAGCTTTGGAAACCTATAATAATAGATCACTTGAGACTAAGCCAAACATAATAGAAAGACAACATTAGAAACTGGGGACAAGCCCAATAAACTGGGGACAAGCCCAAATCTGGGGACAAGCCCAAAACTGGGGACAAGTCCAAAGGATCTTATGTAAACTGGAGTATGGCCCAAACTGGCGACTATCCAAACTTAGTGACATGAAAATGCCAAAACCTTAGCTAACGTGAAAATGTTAGAAACCTTAGGAACGGATGTATGGTACGTCTACCATTATACTTAGGATCCTAAATACAGCCAGTACAATGAAATTGTCAGCCCCTAAAGCGGGTACTGGTCCCAATGCCTTTAACTGCACCAGGATAATTGTGCGCAACTGGCGAAGGTGTTAGAACCTGATTCGTAGAAGGTAGTGGATACCTTAAACTGGGGACAAGCCCAAAAAACTGGGGACAAGCCCATAAAACTGGGGACAAGCCCATAAAACTTAGGAGACTTCTGTGGATACTTGATCCTTTGTCAAAGATGCACCCACTTCAGAATGAGGATCATATATCCTCTAAGGATCCTTTATGTATGCCGGATATGAGGATTACTAAGGATTCTGGATCCTTCTTACATGAAGTTTCTCTTCAAATGGACATCATTCCAAGCTCTTGGTAGCAAATCACATTCCATTATTAATAACCGATATGCCCCCTTTCCTGCCCAGCTTCAATAAGATAGGGGCCTTCCCACTTTGGTGCTAATTTGCTATCAGCAGGATTTGTGGTATTTTGGAATGCTTATACCATGTCACCAACTTGAAACTTTCTGATCCTGACATTCTTGTTATAAGCTCCAGCCATCCTTTGTTGATAGCTAGCCAATCTTATCCTTTCCAAATCCCTGAGTTCTTCTATGGTATCCAAGTCTTGAACCAAGTTTTCAGCATTTCCTTCAGGATCACGGATGCTTGTTCTTGCAGTAGGGACTACCATCTCTGTAGGGATCACCGATTCAGCTCCAAACACTAAGGAGAATGGAGTCTGACCAGTAGCATTCTTGGGAGTTGTTCTATCAGCCCATAACACACAAGGTAGCTCTTCTGCCCATTTTCCTTTCTTGGATCCAAGCTTCTTCTTCAAGTTGTTGATAATGATGTTGTTAGATGATTCTGCTTGACCATTAGCTTGTGAATGGACTTGTGTTGATGTTATCATCTTAATCCCCCAACTGTCACAAAAGTTAGTAGTTCTATTCCCAATAAATTGGGATCCATTATCAAAAACAATTTCAAAAGGAATACCAAATCTGGTAATAATGTTTCTTTTAATAAAGGATATCACTTCTTTTTCTCTGACTTGAGCAAATGCTTCATCTTCTATCCATTTGGAAAAGTAATCAGTCATGGCAAGCATAAACACTTTCCTTCCTGGTGCTTTTGGAAGTTTGCCAACTATATCCATTCCCCATCTCATGAATGGCCAAGAAGAGGATATAGGATGTAGAAGCTCTGCTGGTTGATGAAGGATATTGCTATGTCTTTGACAAGCATCGCACTTCTTTGCATAATCCACAGCATCCTTCTTCATAGTAGGCCAGTAGTATCCTATTCTAAGGATCCTTGAAAACAGTGCTCTGCCCCCAGTGTGGTTTCCACAATCTCCTTCATGAAAATCCTTAAGAACTTCCTGGATTTTTGGATCCTCGATGCACCTTAGATATGGACCTGCAAGAGATCGTTTATTTAATATGTTATTTAGTATTGTAAATTGAGATACCTTGACTTTGAAAGCTCTAGGATTTTCTCCGGTAGGGATCTCTCCATGTTGTATATATCTTAGGATTGGAAGGATCCAGGATCCTGAACTTGATTGTGAGCCATCACTAGGTATGATTGCAGAATCCTCCACTATTTCCATGGCTGTGTGATCCTCAATAGCAGGAGCCAAGATGTGGATGATAGGAATTTTAATATCCTCTGGAATCTTTAATGATGATCCAAGGTTGGCTAATGCATCAGCTTCTGCATTTTCTTCCCTGGGTACCTGTGTCAAACTAAAAGAAGCAAAAGAGTCTGCCAATTTCTTGACTATCTCTAGATATTTGATTAGTCTTTCACCTTTAACAACATAAGAACCATTAAAGTGGTTAGTAATTAATAATGAATCTACATGTACCTCAAGATACCTGATCCTCATATGCTTGGCAATTTTCAAACCAGCTATTAAGGCTTCATATTCAGCCACATTGTTAGTAGTTTGAAACTCACAAGCAATTGAGTGGGGTATTATGTCCCCCTGTCGCGATTTTAGTAGTATGCCTAGTCCAGTTCCTTTGACATTAGAGGCTCCATCTATGAAGAGTATCCAAGGATCCTTAGTCTCTTCAAGCTATTGAACTTCCAATTCAGCTTCCCTTTGTAGATCACTACTGAAATCAGCCACAAAGTCAGCTAAGGCTTAAGATTTGATAGCTGTTCTTGGTTCATATCTGATATAAAAAACACTAAGCTTGACAGCCCACTTTGCCAGTCTCCCTGACATATCAGGTTTCCTGAGAACATTCTTGATTGGAAAGTTAGTTTTAACAATAATAGCATGAGTTTCAAAATAATGTCGTAACTTAGTAGATGCCATGATTAAAGCAAGGATAAGTTTTTCTAAATGTGAATACCTGGATTCAGCATCAAGCAAACTTTTACTTACATAGTATTCATGATGTTGAGTACCTTCATGATCCTTAACAAGGATTGCACTTACTGCCTTAGAAGAAACTGCCAAATATAAAGATAATATATCCCCCTTTTCTGGTTTCATTAAGGCTGGAGCTGAGGATAGGTAATCCTTAAGGGCCTTGAGAGCATTCTCATGCTTGTCAGTCCATTCAAATTTCTTGTTCTTTCTCAATATGTCATAGAATCCTTGCATTTCTCCGATGACCTTGAGATGAACCTGTTCAAGGCTGCAATCCTTCCTGTCAATCTTTGCACATCCTTAGCATTGGCAGGAGACTTGATGTTCACAATTGCCTTGATTTGCTCTGGACTTGCCTCTATCCCTCTTTTTGTCACCATATAACCTAGAAACTTGCCATCTTTTACACCAAAGTGGCACTTGGAAGGATTCAGTTTCATATTGAATTCGTCAAGGATATTGAATACTTCTTCCAAGTCTCTAAAGTGATCCCCAGCTCTTTTGGACTTAACCACCATGTCATCGATATAGACTTCTATTGTGTGTCCAATTTGTTCTTTAAACATCATATTAACTAGCCTTTGGTAAGTAGCACCTGCATTTCTTAGTCCAAATGGCATAGCAATATAACAATAGATACTAGTATGGGTTATAAAGGTTGTATCCTCTTGATCAGATGGTTCCATCTGAATTTGTTGGAATCCAGATGAAGCATCCATGAAAGTCAACAACTCATGACCCGCGGTAGCATCCACCATGGAGTCAATGTGGGGTAATGGGAAAGGATCCTTGGGACATGCCTTGTTTAAATCAGTAAAATCGACACATACCCTCCACTTTCCATTTTTCTTTTGAACAACAACCACATTGGCTAACCATCTTGGATACTTAACCTCTCTAATCATACCTTCCCTGAGCAGTTTATCTACCTCCTCTTGGATGATGGCATTCCTTTCAGGTGCAAACTTCCTTCTCTTTTGATGTATGGGCTTGAATGACCTGTCAATGCCAAGTTTACGAGTAATGATATCTTTAGAAATACCTGTCATGTCCTCATGCTTCCAGGCAAAGGTAGCTTTTCTTCTCTTTAGGAAGGATACTAGATCCTGTTCAATGTTGTTGAGGATCCCGGATCCTATAAAAACTTTGGATTCAGGATCCTGAGGATCCATCAGGATATCTTTGACATCTTGTTCTCTTGCCTCCAGGACATTTCTTGGAGGATAATTTAATTACTATTGCTCCCTGGGTCTTGAGGTTGGCTTCATTGATGAAGCGTAACAATTTTTGGCCTCATGTTGGTCACTTTCTATCTTCACCACACCCCATGGAGTAGGGAGTTTCACACACTGATGATATGTAGATGGAACTGCTTTCATGTCGTGTATCCATGGCCAGCCAAGGATAACATTGCAACAGGATAAGCAATCTATAACACAAATTTTTTGAAAAGAATTAACTCCTTCTATGTAAATGGGAAGTTTAATGTCCCCCAATGTAGGAGTGTGAATTTCTGACACGATCCGAAAACCCGACACGAACCTAACACGAAATTCGCGGGTTTTGGTTTAGTCTAAACGGGTTCGGGTCAGTTTCAGGTTGAACCCGCGTACCTGTTTAGGTTAACGGGTCGGGTTCGGGTTAACCTGGTCGGGTTGGCGGGTTGACCCGTTTAACACATTTATACTATATTATATTTTTTACAATATATTTTATGTTATATTAATTAAATGAGATGTGTATTTTATGCCATGATTATAATTTAAAAATAGAAATTAACATAGATTTTATAATTTAAATATGATATTATTATATACATTTGTGTTTTTTAAGTAAATTTTAATTTTAGTATATTAATTTCAGAAAAAAATAAAAAACATTCAGGTTGAACGGGTCGTGTTCGGGTTAACCCATGAAACTTCGGGTCGTGTTCGGGTTCTTATGTATGATATGATTTTCGGGTTCGGGTTTGTGTAAAATTTTCGGGTTCGGGTCGGGTTGAACCCGCTAACCCGCAAACACGACCCGTTTATCACCCCTACCCCAATGTGTTCTTGGTTTCTGCATTGAATCCCACAAGAACTGAAGATCTTGGGATAATTTCTGATTCAGGGATGTTCATCTTTCTGAGGACATCAAGTTGAATGATGTTCACTGAGCTTCCTCCATCTATGAGAATCCTGCGAACAAAATGGTTAGATATAAACAAAGTAATAACAAGACCATCATGATGAGGATCCTGAATATCCACACGATCATCCTCATCAAAGGATATAAATTTCTCCTGTGTAAGGATTGAGGTTCGAATGGGTCTGTCCCCATTATCCATCTTCGTTTCTTTAGCATGCCTCTTGGCTCCTGAAAAGGAAGTGCCACATATGTCTGATCCACTAGATATGAAGTTGATTATTTGTGCATCAGCAGGAGGAGCAGGAGCTCTTTCTGGAACCTTTTCAGGATCCTGGATCCTTGACTTTTTTTCTCCCAAGTAGCTCCTTCAAGTGTCCTTTGCTTAATAAGTAACCAATCTCTTTTCTGAGTGCTATGCATTCATCAGTGAGATGACCGAAATCTTCATGATATGCATGCCATTTAGATTTGTCTTTTGTAGCAGCTGGCTTATCACTCTTTCTGGGCCATCTTGCTTTTTCACCTAGATTCTGCATTGCAAGGATTAGTTCATTGTTATCAACAGCAAAGCAATATTCAGAAATGGGTGGATAATCTTCATCATCCTCTTCTTGCTCCACTGCATGCACGTTTTGATTATCAGACTTGTTGTATGATTTAGATTTGTTATTCCTGAAATAGGATCCTTGCTTTTCCTGCTTTGAGGAAACTGACAGTCTTTCTTGGATCCTTTTATCATCCTCTAATCGGATGAATCTAAGGGCCCTGGTTCTTACTTCATCAAGGTTCCTGCAAGGGGTCATGACAAGATCATCATAGAATAGTGAATCCTTAAGTAAACCCATTTTGAAGGCTTCTACGGCTGTTGCAATATCTAAATTAGGAATTTCTAAGGATTCTCTACTAAATTTAGTGATATAATCTCTAAGTGATTCATTTTGACCTTGTGTTACCCTATACAGATCACTAGTTAATCGTTCAAATCTCCTACTGCATGAAAACTGGCTATTAAACAAATTAACTATATTAGCAAATGAAGTAATAGAGTAAGGAGGAAGACTTAGCAGTCATTTAAGAGCTGATCATGTCAGTGTGGATCCGAAACCCTTGCATAGACATGCTTCTTTTAACCTTTCAGGAATGGGGTTTATTTCCATTCTCTCCCTGTATTGAGCCACATGCTCTTCTGGATCGGTTGTTCCATCGTAGAGTTTCATATTTGGTGCTTGAAACCTCTTTTGTATCTCTTCATCACAAATAGGTGGTGCAAAACGAGATACCCTATGACTCCCATCTGGAATTTCAGGAATGGGCCTCACTACTCTTGGAACACTGGATATCATATCCTTGAGCTTTTGTAACTCTTTAGCCATAGCTTGGTTGATTCCTGTATCCTGCACAAAGCCATGGTTAGTATTATAAGTAGTATTCAAAGTGTTACCTCCTGATGGATTCAAGGGCGTAATTCCTGATGTGAATCCATATTGATGTGATTCTGGCATGATTGAGGGACCAGACGAAGCAATAGTCTGCATTGGGATGAAGTCTCCCAAGTGAATTTCTGAACTTCTGGGTTGTACATTCCTTAAGGATCCTTGATCCTGAAAGACGTTTGATCCTTGATAACCGAAGCTGGGGGGTCTTGGAGGATAATCCATGGATTCGTGAACCTGAGATGAGGATCCTTGAACCTGAGAGGAGGATCCTTGACCCTGAGATGAGGATCCTTGAACTGTCTGCGTTCCCATATATCCTCCAGAACTAAAGAAGGATCCTTGAGGCCGAAAAGAGGATCCAGAAGGCTGAAAATAGGATCCTTGAGCCTGTGTCATTGCCGATGATCCATAGCGTATACTCGATGATCCACCTTGGTATTGAACGCCTGATGCTGTGGAGTGCTGGGTAGTTATGACTGGAGAATCAAAATTCAGTGATCTAGGCATCAATGGAGAGTGATCCTCCGCTGATCTCTTCAATTTCTTGATTTCATCAATTTCTCGAAGGAGCCTCAAAGAATAGAGATCATTGTTAGTAGGACCAGAAGAAGCAGCGGTAGTTGGTTTTGAGAAAACGGGGGTTTGTTTCTTTGCAGCATTCTTATGGGATCCAGAAGGTGCAGGAGGCAAAGGTGGAATGCCCTGTGAAGAGGTGATCGCCGACATGGAACTTGAAGTGTTTTTTGCGTGGGAAGCCATGTGATCAAAGGTAATGAACATAAGTGAATGAAATGAACAGAATTTCTCAGAATTGAAGCACCAATTGCCCCACGGTGGGCGCCAAACTGTTTTGGTCAAAAATCACACAAGGATAATGCAACCAAATCCGATTTTGTGAGGTGTGATGCTTGATTAGATGAACAAATGTATGAACAATGAATGAATGAATTGAATGTTGAACACAAGGATTTATACGAGGAAAAAGCCCTTGATTAATGTATGATCTCTGGCACAAAAAACCTCGGGTGATGGAAACTACCAACCACCAACTATATTAAACAAACAATGTTACAAATCGGGATAATAACAAGCTTGGTACAAGGTTCCCTATAGTGCAAAAATGTGTAATCGCCGAGAGTAGTTGAGAGCTCGAATGTAGTGTAATTGTGTAGCTAAAAACTGTTATCTAAACAAGCTTGTATCCCCTTTAAAAATAGAAATAAGCTAGCTAACTAACAATCCGAAAAAGGTGCAAGTCCCCCCACGATCACCATAACGGTCGAAGAACTTGTGCACGTGCAGAATCATGAAGCATATTCCCCTAGAATCTCGGTTGAACAAGTCTTACTCGAATACTCCTGCAAAACAAGTTCAAAAAATGAAGGAAACAATTGTCAACGTTAGGATAATAATGAGGATCCTGGATCCTTAGTCCTGCAACGTATTGTGAGGATCCTTATTTCAAAAAGAACTAAGGATCCGTGATCCTGGCTGCTGTTGAGGATCCATGATCCATAAGCTTTGAAAATCCATCCCTAACAAAAGGATATAACTTTTTCTTGTGTAAGGATGGAGGTTCTAATAGGCCTATCCCCATTCTCCATCTTCGTCTCCTTAGCATGCCTCTTGGCTGCTGAAAAGGAAGTGCCACATATATCTGATCCACCAGAGATGAAGTTAATAATCTGGGCATCAGCTGGAGGAGCAGGAGCCCTTTCTGGAATCTTTTCGGGATCCTGGATCCTTGACTTTTTTTCTTCCAAATAACTACTTCAAATGTCCTTTGCTTAACAAGTACCCAATCTTTTTCCTGAGTGCTATGCATTCATCAGTGAGATGACCAAAATCTTCATGCTATGCACACCACTTGGATTTGTCTTTCATGGCAGCCGGCTTGTCATTCTTTCTAGGCCACCTAGCTTTGTCACCTAAATTCTGCATAGCGAGGATCAGTACATTGTTATCAACAGCAAAGCAATACTCAGAAATAGTAGGATAATCCTTATCGTCCTCTTCTTGCTCCACAGCATGCACATTTTGATTATCAGACTTGTTGTATGATTTTGGTTTGTTGTTCCTGAAATAGGATCCTTGCTTTTCTTGCTTCGAGGATCCTGAGAGTCTCTCCTGGATCCTTTTGTCATCCTCTAAACGGATGAATCTAAGGGCCCTGGTCCTTACTTCATCAAGGTTCCTGCAAGGTGTCATTACAAGATCATCATAGAATTGTGAATCCTTAAGCAAACCCATTTTAAAAGCTTCCACAGCTGTTGCAATATCTAAGTTGGGAATTTCTAAGGATTCTCTACTGAATTTAGTTATGTAATCCCTCAATGATTCATTATTACCTTGAGTTACCCTATAGAAATCACTAGTTAAACGTTCAAATCTCATACTACATGAAAATTGTCTATTGAACAAATTAACTAGATTAGCAAACGAAGTAATAGAGTAAGGAGGAAGACTTAGCATCCATTTAAGAGCTGATCCTGTCAGTGTGGATCCGAAATCCTTGCATAGACATGCTTCTTTTAACCTTTCAGGAATGGGGTTGATCTCCATTCTCTCCCTATACTGAGCCACATGCTCTTCCGGATCAGTTGTGCCGTCATAGAGCTTCATGTTTGGTGTTTGAAACCTCTTTGGTATTTCTGCATCACAAATAGATGGTGCAAAACGAGATATCCTATGACTCCCATCCGGAATCTCAGGAATGGGCTTAACCACTCCTGGGACACTGGATATCATATCCTTGAGTTTTTGCAACTCCCTTGCCATAGCTTGGTTGATTCATGGCTCCTGCACAAAGCCATGGTTAGTATTATAAGATGTATTTAAAGTGTTTCCTCCTGATTGATTTGAGGCTGAGATTCATGATGTGAATCCAAATTGATGAGATTCTGGCATGATCGAGGGACAGATGAACTACAGTCTGCATGGGAATGAAGTCTCCCACATGAATTTCTGAACTTCTGGGTTGTTGACTCCTTAAGGATCCTTGATCCTGAAAGATATTGGATCCTTGATACACCGAAGCTGGAGGTCTCGGGGGATATTCTATGGATCCATGAGCCTGGGATGAGGATCCTGGAACCTGAGATGAGGATCCTGGATACTGAGAGTATGATCCTTGAACTGACTGCGTCCCCATGTATCCTCCCGAACTAGAGAAGAATCCTTGATGCTGAAAGGAGGATCCTTGAGGCTGAAGAGAGGATCCTAAAGGCTGGAAGTAGGATCCTAGAGCCTGTGTCATAGATGATGATCCATGCTGCATGCTTGATGACCCTCCTTGATACTGGACACCTGATGTCTTAGAATGCTGAACAGTGGTTGTTGGAGTAGTGAAATCCAATGCTCTGGGCATCAACGGGGAAGGATCCTCCGTTGATCTTTTCAATTTCTTGATTTCATCAATCTCTCGAAGGATCTTGTCATTAGTCTTGTCCTGCTGTTGCATGTAATCCTTCATCTGTAAAATCAAAGAATAAAGATCACTGTTAGTAGGACTAGAAGAAACAGCAGTAGTTGCTTTTGTGAAAACGGGGGTTTGTTTCTTCGCAGCATTCTCAGCATTCTTTTGGGATCCAGAAGAAGGAGGAGGCAAAGGTGGAACGCCCTGTGAAGAAGTGATTGTTGGCACAGAGTTTGAAGTGTTCTTCGCATGAGATGCCATGTGGTTGAAGGTAATGAATAGAAATGAGTGAAATGAACAATTTTTTTCGAGGATGAAGCACCGATTGCCCCACGGTGGGCGCCAAACTGTTTTGGTCAAAAATCACAGAAGGATAATGTAACCAAATCTGATTTTGTGAGGTATGATGCTTAGTTAATTGAACAATTGTATGAACAATACGTGAATGAGATGAATGATAAACACAAGGATTTATACGAGAAAAAAACCCTTGATCAATGAATGATCTCCGGCATAAAAAACCTCGGGTGATGGAAACTACCGATCACCAACTATATTAAACAACAAAGATTACAACTTGGGATGATATCAAGCTTGTTACAATGATTTCTAGTGTATAAATGTATGATCGCCGAGAGAGTTCTGAGAGTGTGTGTGTACGAGTGTTGCTAATAATATATCTATCAAGCTGATATCCCCACTTAAAAATAGAAATTATCTAAGCTAACTAACTATCCGCAAATGGTGCAAGCTCCCCACGATCTCCACAACGATCGAAGAGGCCATGCACGTGCAAAAGTATCAAGCATATTCCCCTTGAATCTCAGCAAGACCAAGTCATATTCGAATACACCTGCAAAACAAGTTAAAACTGATGGAAACAATCGTTAACGTTAGCAAGGGCGTAGCTTTGTGGGGGCGGGAGGGGGCGGCCAACCCCCCGAACTTTTCGCTCGTTAGTGGAGAGTATGTAGTTTTCGTATAGAAAGTTTTGGGTATTCACGTTTTTGACCCCCCGGTTTTATAGAAATTTTTGGTATATACGTTTTCGACCCCCCGGTCGGAAATCTCAAGCTTCGCCACTGAACGTTAGGATCATAATGAGGATCCTGTATCCTTATCCTTGCCGCTTTCTCTAAGGATCCTTAATTCAAACAGAACTGAAAATCCGTGATCCAAGCTACATTAGAGAATCCGTGATCCATAAGCTGTGAAATCCTATCCCTAACAAAGTTCAAGTTGGTCCGACACCTCTCCTACCCACAGATACAAAACACTCGTGCATCAAACTTAGCCATCAGATTTGTCCCTAACTAGTTAATTACAACAAGATATTTTGTAACACGTATCATAAAAATATCAAAAGCATAACCTTTTTCAATCATTGTTCCCGATAAGAACCCAATTTCCACCGGCCACGTCTCTTAGATACACCGAATCTTAAACCTCTACGTGTACCTCCTTCATGGCTGGAGGCTCCTGTTTCCCGTACTTGACCGCCGAAATCACGCACTTTCACGTCACCTGTTCCCCCTTATACATATCACATTCAACCCAACTGAAAATTCATAATCATATAATTCTCCTTTGCGAACATGATGATGCGTAATAATACTAACATGGATGATACAATATCTTCATCCCCGTCGGTTAGTAGTTGCCGTCAAGCCGCGGGTTGTTCCGATAAAGCCGAGGTTATCTTAGCCCGGCGGAGACGAACCGAGTTGAGGCGGTTGAAGGCAAGCAGTTTGTAAAAGCAAGATCCGCCACTGTGTGAACATGATCATGATCATGATCATTATTTTGCGCATCGATCTTCGGTGATCGGGAGGCGTAGAGAGATGGAGGACGCGGTGAGCGTGGAGCTCGGGTTTGTCGTGTTTTCGAACTCGAGGAAGTTTGATTTTTATGGGGTTTATGATGGTCACGGTGGATCGCGTGTTGCGAATGCGTGTCGCGAGCGGTTGCATAAGTTGTTGGCCGCGGAGATGAGTAATGTGAGTGAGGAGGGGGTGAATTGGGAGGGTTTGATGGTGGAGGGTTTCGCGAAGATGGATGAGGAAGTTAATGAGACGGATATTGTCGGGTCGATGGGTTCAACCGCGGTTGTGGCGGTTGTTGGGGATGAGGAGATTGTTGTTGCGAATTGCGGGGATTCGAGAGCCGTACTTTGTCGGGGCGGGGTTGTGGTGCCGTTGTCGAATGATCATAAGGTGGTTAATAACTTGTGATTACTTGATAGTAGAGGTGTACAAATCGGTTTTTACAAAAAAATAACTGGTCCAGTTTTTAACCAAAACGTTTTTTTTTTTTTTTTTTTTTGGGGGGGGGGGGGGATGGAACGGTTTTTTTTTTTAAACAGGTTTGTTTTTTAGCCGGTTTTACTCAGTGGGATGCCGAGCTGGTACTAATGGATTCATTCAGTTAAAAACAATTTGGGTTCGGGTTCGGGTTGAAACTAGTTTTTAAATAACCGGTTAAAAAAAACTGGTTTTGGTTCTAAAACCGGTTTTTTTGTATACCTCTAGTTGTTAGTTAACAATAATAATAATTTTAGTTTTAAATAATGTTTATATTTTGTTATGTAGCCGGATAGACCCGACGAGCTAGAAAGGATTGAACACTCGGGAGGAAGGGTGGTGAATTGGAACGGGCAACGTGTACTCGGAATTTTAAGTACTTCAAGATCAATAGGTACATAGAAGCGTTCCAACGCGTAACCAATTTAAAATAGAGAACTACGTGAATCAGTGAATCATAGAAACGCATAACCAATTTAAAATAGAGAATTGCGTGAATCATATAAGTATGAACTTTATACGTAGTTTTGATCAAAAGATTGGATCATACAATTACATAACCACCTTTATCGCCTTATGTATTCCATAGTTATTATTTTGAGTAAATTGCGTTTTGAGTCCTTGTGTTTTAATGGATTTAACCATTTGAGTTCAAAATCAAAATGTTTAACGTCCTAAGTCTCTAGACGTTTTTTTTATAACTTTTTGAGTCCAATTTTTAACCTTTTGAGTCCAATTTTTTTTTAACAAAGTTGGACTTAAAACGTTATAAAATGAACAAAATTAGACTCAAAACGTTATAAAATGAACGGTTAGGTACTTAGGGTGTTAAACTTTTTGATTTTGAACTCAAGTGCTTAAAACCAAGAAAACACAGGGACTCAAAAAGTAATTTACTCTATTATTTATTTATAGGTGGATATGTGTTAAATGGTTTGAAAAGTTGGATTTGAATTTAACACTTTTCTTTTATTAATAAGTATTATATTAAAAGGAAATAATGTGTATATGATATGAAACTATGCAGGTGATATACAATTAAAACCATATGTTATAGCAAAGCCAGAGGTTATTGTAAAGAAAAGAGAGGACAAAGATGAATTCATAATATTAGCTAGTGATGGTTTGTGGGATGTGATATCTAACGATTTGGCGTGTCATGTTGTGAGAAAATGTCTCGATGGAAGGATTATTTGTCGAAGGAGATCGAACGATAGCAAATACAGAATCACGAATGCAGCTGTGGTTTTAACGGAACTCGCAATGGCACGCGGAAGTAAAGATAATATAAGTGTTGTTGTGAATCTTAAGATTAGATCTCACGTTGTTGGTGATACATGAAATTTTCATGTTTTTTATGCCATTTGTAACAATATGTCATTTGTAACTGTTTTTTTCTTTTTGATAATATATAGAATCAAGCACATAGATTTCAAACAATTTGAAGTGCAAAAAGCTGTTCTTTATAAGAAGAAGCAACCAAGGTTATGTTGGAATTTGGTGGTTTTAGATAATGTGTTTTTTCTAGCCTTCCTGTCGTTCCTCGGATATATTTTCTAAACACAGTGTAAGGGTAGAGCTGCAAACGAACTGAACGTTTAATGAATAGTTACATGAACAACCGCGAACAGAGGTCTCGTTAATTGAATGAACGAACATGAACAAGAAATTTCGTTTGGGAAATTCATTTACGTTCGTTCGTTTATTAAATGTATGAACATGAACAGGAAATTCCGTTTGATTAGTCACATGAACAACCACGAACAGAGGTCTTGTTAATTGTGTTTGTGAACGTTCGGTAATGTGTTCATGAATGTTCTGTTTATTTTGTTCATTAAAGATTTTTGTACATTTATTTATTTTATCTTAACTTTTTATATTCTTTATTTTTTATTTATTTTATTACCCTAACAAGGGTGAGAGTTTGCTACAAAGTCTATTTTTCCTACAAAGTGTAAAAAGTCATAGAACACCATAATGTCAACCATAAAACACACTCAAAACCCAAAAATAACAAAGTGAAGATTACTAAAACATCATATTTGTGGGTTTTGTGTTGTGTTTTAGATGATAAGACTTTGATTATCGAATGACTAACATTAGTGTGTTTTATGTTGATTATCATGTTGTGTTTTATATTCATAGTGCTATGATGGTGTGTTTGAAGTTTTTATGGATTGATAAGGTTTTGCTATTGGTGATATTCACTCTGTTATTTGTGGGTTTTAAGTGTGTTTTATGGTTGAAATTCTGGTGTTTTATGACTTGTACACTTTGTAGGAAAAATAGACCTTGTAGTCGAACCCCACCCACCCTAACAAATATAACATGAAACCATATTCCCACTATGTTTATGCATTTTCCCCTCTCCTTCTCATTATTCACATCGACGAATATTATCAACCTCCATGCTACGATCAGGGCTTCAAGTTCCCACGCTACTCCCTCCGCCATCCACCTATAACCACCACCGCCTTCGTTGATTCTATTTGTGTTCGTGAACTGATGGAGAGGGTGAAACCCGAGCTTTAGAGTGTCTAAATATAATGATTTATGTGTATTTGATGTGTTTATTTGATTAGAATGAGATAACTATGAGAGTTTGGTGATTATCAGGTTAAACATGTAATTCGGTGCATTTACGATGGTTAAAGATGAAGTTGTGAGCATAGGATGGGATATTGCAGCTCGAGGATGGATGTAAAAGCTTGTTCGAGTGATATGAAGGCTCACGAGTGAAAGGAATGTGAATGACCAAAGTTCAGGGGCTAATTTGGTATTTTTCAGAAGTTGTGTGAAGCTTAGACATGCAAGAAATAAGAAGATTATAAGTTGAGGGGCCATTCGGTACTTATTTGAAAGTTATGTTATGCTCATATATGAGAGGAGATTGAAGAAACAAAGTTTAGGGGTCCTTTTGTCAATTGTTGAAAGTTACTCATGAATAAGAAAAGAAGAACATATATTCGATCGTAGGTTACGAGTTCTCATTCGTAGCTTACGAGTGATCCATATTAGTGAGAAAGTCAACAGAAATCTAGAACCGTAAGCAACGGTTCTCATTCGTAGCTTACGGTTAGGTCTGATTATGTTCACAGAGTTTCTGGACCGTAGCTTACGGTCCAAAACCGTAGCTTACGGTCCGTAAAGAAGGAAAACACGAGAAACGGCCTTGTGTGGTATATATTAGGGTTTTTAATATTGGGGATGATTATCTATCATTCAAGGTCGATCATAGGCATCAAGACACTCAAAGTTGAAGACTTTTTCACCTCAATTCCATCAAGATTCTTCATTCAATCATTGAATCAACCATGAACTCTTCATCAATTCAAGCTTTTGAAGATCTTTCGTGCGAGATGAGCGGCTAAGCTTTTGTGGTTTCCTCCGGATGGAGGGTTTTTGTAAGTTAATTGATACTATGTGTTTGCAACAATCGTTTTAACTTGGTGATCTAAGCATTCGATGCTTTACACCATTGATTTGGTTTATTGATTGTAAACAGTTGCATGTTTTTAAACCTTAATTTCTAAGCATTCAGTTCCCGAGAGTTCTAGTAATTGGGATATATTTGACATGGGGTTAGGGTTTGTAACTGTAATTGATAATTATTCGATAACCTCCCGTTATGTATTGACCGGAGTACTTAGTCGTTGGTTATCACAATTAGTTAATCAAAATTAACACCTATGTCTATGTAGGTCACGATTAAACACATAGTTGAAGTTAACTGCAAAACCTGAAATCTGGAGGAACCATCTCCTCTCCTATTGATTTAAACCACAATTTTTATTCGTTAATTTAGCTATTTCTCATAATCAAACAAACCGATTTTTCATTTCAGTAATAGTTAATCAATACTTTTCATTACGACACTTTCCACAATCCTCCTCTAGTTCGATATCCGACTTATCCTATCTACATAGTTTATTTCGGTTTTTGCATGTCCATAACGACAGACATCATGTCCAACCATTTGTAAACACGTTGATTTCCTAATGAACGAACACGAACAGAAAATCCCGTCCGATAAGTGTTCATAAACCGTTTATGAATATATTATTTTCTTAACAAATGAACACCGAAAAAACTTATTTATGTTCATTCGATTAGTTTGTAGCACTAATAAAAGTCCATCATCATACACCGTCATTCTTCTCTTTTCATCAACAACTTTCTCTTCTTTATCAAATTATCTACTTTTCATTAGGATTCATTACACAAATACTCCCTAACATTTAGTCCAAATAACACCTTTCAGGTTTAATGTTTAAAGGGTTATTGGATTTTATCACCCTAAACTATTGGTCATTGGCCGCTGCCACCTCCAACTTCCACTTTGACGCCCGCCACCCCCAACTTAACACTTAGTGTGTTCTGTCACCAAATCACTAACTTTTGATCCTATTACTATACTTTTGGGGGTGTCCTAAGATCCCTAAAACCTTCCCAAGATCCCTATGACACCCCAAAAAGTGTAGTAACATGATCAAAAGTTAGTGATCAGTTAACGACATGGTGACAGAACACACTAAATGTTAAGTTGGGGGTGACGGACGTCAAAGTGATAGTTGAGGGTGGCAGTGGCCAATAACCAATAGTTGTGGGTGATAAAATCTAATAACCCATGTTTAAAAGGTTTAAGTGTTAAGTTATAATTTTATATCATCTTTGATATCTAAAATTAATTTTTGTTATAATTTCTATTAAGTTCAACTAAAATGACCAGAATACTCATTTCATTACCAAGGGGCTATTTATGAAATTACCTTTATTTTAATTACTTATAATAATAATAACAATTATTATTATTATAATAGTAAACTAAATACCAAAATCAACACCTTCTCTTTCCTCACCACATCGCGAGATTCTATTCTGCCACTGTGCCTAGATTCTCAAATCAACCATTATGTTGCGTGATTGCCTGGAAAAAAATGTAATTTAGAAGTAGAGTTAGAGAGTGTCTGAGTTGTTAAAAAACATTGTGTTGCTGCTTGTTCCATTATAATCATACTACAAGCTAGTTTAGGTATCAATTCACCTTTTCTTCTTGTTATTTGGACATTATGTGGATTATGAAAATTGGTTTTTGGGCCAACATAACTTATGGCGATTAGGGTTAGTGATCCAGGAAGAAATACACCTATAAACGCTTGTGTGGTTTGCAGCGATACCAACAATTGGAAGCTTAATATTCTAGATTGGACGCTTTTGTAACTAAATGCCTTCTCCACGTGATTATAGCATCCACAACGCTCTCACGAAAATCATCAGAACCTGGCTATGGTGACACCTTCAGAGCCCTAATGGATTTTGTTTCAATAACTCGTTTTTTTATTTCCAAAGCCCTAATTGATTTTGTTACAATAACTCGTTTTTTTATTTCCAAAGCCCAAATCGATTTTGTTGGAGATTGTACTAAAGATGAAAATTGATTTCGTTGGAGATGAAAAACGTGTTTTTAAGGATAAAGCCTTTTTTCTGAAAATTTGCTCTCTATGGAACACAAAAGTTTAAGGTGATATAAGGGGTCTTTTGAACTTCGTGACTGCTGAAAAGTTGCGAACCAGATACAGTTTTAGTGACCGGATATGGTTTTAGTTGACGGAAATTGCGAACTCGAAGGTTGGAGGTGGGGGCAGGAGAAAAAGTATAAAAAAGAGAGACATGAGACTTCGGGTGGATATTTTAGTTATCTTTTAGTAATTCACATTAATGCTTGTCTAGTAATTAAATATGGTTAATTACATAATAACCAGCTAGAGATCAAATTACTCAATTCAATCTCTTCATAGCTCCACACACTTAAAACCTAACACAATCCATTACCTATTCAAATCATTCTATCAATTTCTTCCTCAACAATACAAACACAACTGACTCTCCATCCTCCGTCACACATAACCCTACCTTCAACTCTGTCAACACCTGTCACACCCCCAAATTACCACCTGCGGGGTTTTACCGCGAGGCGTGTGATGTACTGGGATCTAGCCACTAATCATGTCGAATTAATAGTAAACAATATAAAATGCAATCATCATGTCCAACATGAATAGTGTATTACAAATTAAATGTTTCAAAACAAAGTATGTGTTCGGCGGAAGCAAATGTAATTGTTTCAACAATCAAAACCAAATTGTTTTAAGTTGCATAATATAAAATGTTCTGATCAACAACACGCCCCATGACACTTCCAGCTCCCAGACTGCAAGTTCTAATGCCATGATGTACCTAACCACCTGCAAGCATGCAGGAGAGTGTCAACATAAAGTTGATGAGTTCACAGTTTTGTTCCACGTAAATCATGTAAATGTTTAGTTTTAAAGACATGTCAAGAAATAATAAACTCGGTACCAATATGACTGATTATGTTTGTTGTGCCCCTCATCAATGTCTATCATCATTTATCCAAAATGTTAAAGGTCCTGATGTGTGTAAAATGCAACATATAAATTACATAAAATGAGGCATAAAACTAACCCTTTTTAGTACTAATGTTGGAAAAAGTGTGCTTTTGTCTTCCTTTTGTATTTTCAGGATTAAATGAGCGTAAACGAACAAAAGGAGCAAATATGCAGCAACATCTAACATAAATACAAGAAAAGGAACAAACGTGGAATGTCCGACCCCTCGACAGCATCTTCCCAAGCAAAAACAAGTAATCAGAAGGCTGCCCACGGCCCCGTGCCCAGCTGACACGGGGGCGTGGCCAGGTGTCTGCAGAAAGGACAAAGCTATAGAAGCTTCTATTCCCGACACGGGGGCGTGCCCAGCTCGACACGGGCCGTGGTCAACGCTAAGATTCGTAGAATCCAAGCAAATCTTGATAGTACAGATACGCTTCTGCACACGGGGCCGTGCCCAGCGGACACGGGGCGTGTGGAGCTAATGCAGACAAATTGCAATTAATGAAGAAAGAGAAAGTGGATGGACACGGGGCCGTGTCCAGGCTTCTGTGCAGGCTATAAATAGAGGTGTTGGTTCACTTCAAAGGCATCCATTGGCAAACCACCTCTCTCCCATTTCACCCACACTCCACCACCACTAAAACCCACATCCACCACCATCATCCATCATAGAGTATGTGTAGTAGTCTCGGGATCCAAGATTGATCGTAAGAGTTCTTGACAATCAAAGGCCATGTTTGCCTAAGTCTCTTACATCACTTGGTGAAGACTAGCATTTAGTGTAATACTTTTGATTTTTAATCTTTTCGCACTTTTTATTTGGTTTTGTATTAATGACTTTAATAAGTAGTTTCTTATGTTGAAGGTGAAACTTCCTTATCATTTGTCCGTGGTGTCTTGGCATTATTTTACTGTCTATATAAAATAAAAGATTTACACCATTCATATCTTTACGGTCTATATAGAGATATGTTGGCTACCTGGTCGGGGGTTAAGGGAATGGTTTGATAAGGTTCTTGCCTTGTTCAGTGTATAGATCCTGCAAGGACCTGGGTCAAGCTTACTAGGACCTCCTTCAATACCCACTGGTATTGGATGGCGGAGGTGCGAATGGCTTGATCCCCTCATATGTAAACTACTATTAATACATTAACCCGGCTACTTGGGATTGTATCCCTGCTGACTCAAACCACTTAGCCGAGGGTAACGTCACCTTCAAAAGAGGGGCCTACCACATTACGCATTAATAACTTAATTAATTATCTTTCAATATTCCGAACCTTTAGGATTGTATCCTTGCTGGCTCAAACTACTGGGTTGAGGGTAACGTCACCTTCAAAAGAGGGGCCTACTACTATAACTAAGATAATCTCTTAAAAAGTGCAAAAGTGCGTAAATCATCAAAGGTTACACTAAAGGCGAGTCGGATCCAAGTGATTCATCTTGTCTATCTGTTTTTATTTTATTTTTATTTTCAGCATTTTTAGTTTTTATTTTCATTTTAAAACCTTTTCTAAACTTTTGATTTGATTAGACGTTGAGGATAAACGGGTACTAAAAGCTCTTGTGTCCTTGGACGACCTTGGTATCTTACCAACGCTATACTACGCTCACGATGGGTGCACTTGCCCATATGTGTGTTTAGTGTTAGTAGAATATCGTGTTTTATAAATTTAAAACTTGACTAAAGTGTTAAAAATGGCTTAAAATATAAACAAAAACATATAACGCTACACACGCATCAAGTTTTGGGCGCCGTTGCCGGGGACACAAGGATTTTAAGAAAGTTAGGAATCAACGGGCTAATCGTTTTTCTCATTTTTCTATTTTTTTGGATTTTTCTATATTTTCAGCTTCTGCAGAGCTCAGCACGAGGCCGTGCCCGCTGAACACGCCCCGTGCCCAATCTTTGGTACTGGCAATCCTGTTTTAAGTCAGATAGTAGCTGAACACGAGGCCGTGCCCCCTGAACACGCCCCCGTGCCCAAGTATCAGTTGCTGAAAACAGAACCGTAAGATCCCAACGGTTGGTAATTTCTGACACAAACATGAGTGATACTGATCATTTTTACTTTCGCTCCTCTTATGGTGCGTGGTGTCAAATATGTGGTGGAACTCATGAAGATTTAAAATGTTACTTTTTAAATTACACTCCCCACTATATAGACCTGTTTTCCTGTAGCCTTAAGATGGGCGAAAGTAAAAACAATCCCTATCTCTCCCTCGAATGCTCTCAATCATCCCTTCGAGATAAAATAATTCTTGAAGAATTATTTCAATTGGAAGAACTAATTCGCCGATGGATAAAAGAACTTGAGATGGATATGACTAATTCATCTCAAGACGACGATCAAGGAGAATTTGTGAGGTCGCATTCGGATTATAACAACATCGTTGCTCCCGAAATCACCTCTAACTCTTGCGAGGACTAGAGCGATAGTCGTCCCTGTGTCGATTGTGCCGTGAAGGACTCCCCATCGGTGTCCGCCGATGCATACATAGACCTGAGCGATTCGATATATACCTTCTTTAACGAGAGCCCGGATGAGGGAAATAAAGGTTGGTTTTGCCCACCGGTATTTAACTTAGGAATCACCCTTTCCGACAACCTCTTGCGTTCTTGTCTAAAACTAGGGCAACTTAGGTATCTCAGGCACTTCGGTGTTGTTCCGTCCAGTAAAGAACCGCCCGATCCGAACAAACTCCTTAAAATAGACAAAACTTCATAAAAAACTTCTAGCCACGGGGCAGTGTCCAGGTCAGCACGCCCCCGTGTCCACCCAAAGATTCCCGTCTGACTTTTGGTCAGAATACGGACAAAAAGTGTCAGAATTTTGTCTGCACACGGGGCCGTGTCCAGCGTGCTGCCGTTTTCTATAAATGCAACAAGATTCCTGCACTCTTGGACCCATTCCAAAGACAAAGATCTGGTGGGATCTTCACATATACCATACTAGGTATATTCTAAAGAAGGTTCTCAACAACCATCTTGTCTTTTCTACTTTTGTCCATTGCCTTCTTCTTCATTTCTCCTCAAAACCTCCATTAAAGTTTAAAATCTCTATGTTTTCAAGCTTTATTGTAATACTTGTTGGTTTTTATTCAAGGAATCTTGTTAAAAATAAGTTTTACAACACTGTTTTAAGTTATTTCTGCTTTAAAATGCTTCAAAAATCAGAAAAATAATTTAAAGCTCCAAGATTCCTTGTTTCAAAAATCCGCAGAGAGGTGCACACGGGGCCGTACTCAGTGAGCACGAGGCCGTGTCCGAGGTACTGTTTCATTAAATTGAACCCTTTTCGGTTTGTTCTCTTAGAATGTCAAGCAGAAATAGCGGAACATCTTCAACACACTCCAGGAACGACCGACGAGGAAGAAGGTCAATGGTAGAAGACTCTCTCGTCAACTACGGTATGCCTTGAGAGAGGCCATCGAGGAAATGACGGGAGTAGAGGAAGCTTTGGTCGACCGTATAAATCATTTGACGGTGGGACTAGAAGGGTGTCTTCGAGAAGTCAACCTTTTGCACCAAAGGTTGAATATTCTCGTTTCTCCTCCCTTGATACCAATCGTTACACAAAGGGAGTGGAATGTAGTACCGAAGGTCATCATTCCGGCCGAGTGGTATGTCATGCACCCGGAACCCCCTCAAAACATACTACATGGGGTCCCGGTTACCGTCACACCTCCTCCACAAGACATTGTGGAAAACGAGCCCGCCTTCTTCCTCCCTAGGGAGATAGAGGAATGGCTCAACGACATCTAAAGAAGACATACCTCAGTTTCAAGTTCTACAATATCCTTAAGTATCAGAAAAATTATTTCCGGGTTTTTGATATTCCTACAATAAGGGTAGAACTTCTTAGAATGATTTCCTGCGTTATTTGACCTATCTATCCTAGGAACTTGTAATTTCTCATTTCTAGCTTTATTTTCTTTTTCTAGGATCCTTTGTAATCGTTATCTTTAATGAATGATGGTTTCTAAATGGTGTTTGGATAATGTTGTAATGAGTAAAGCACACTCGGAATGGTGGAGGTTACTAAGGGAAACTTGAACCCGCACTTCATGCACAAAAACAGAGCCTCCCGACAACTTTTCTTCATTACTGCAAGTTCAGCACGGGGCCGTGCTCAGCCCACACGCCCCCGTGCTCAAGGTTCTGCAGAAAATGCCCAGTACAAGTAACTGGACACGGGGCCGTGTTCACTGAACACGCCCCCGTGCCCAGCCTTCTGTTGATTATGATACTGGCAATTTGAACACGGGGCCGTGCCCGGATCAACACGACCCGTGTCCAGACTGCCAGTAACATAAAAATTTGTTTTTAAACACCTTTTTACACATTCAATCAACCTAAAAACTTATTTTTGGGACACATTGATTGAGGACAATGTGTAATTTAAGTGTGGGGGGATGCTAAAACCTTGAATTTTGCAAGTCGTAATAACAAGCCTTACACAAAACTTTATTGGAACCGCTAATCACCCCAATTTTTTTCAAAAACTTTTCATTTTTTTTACTTGTCTTGGTTTAATTTGGGAATAACAAGTTTTATAAAGGTTATATTTTTACAAATTTACAACCGATAGCGTCGTGATAAAAAGAACCAACATAAGAAAATTATGAAACAGCATAACAAATCTAGTTAAAATTTGATTATATATACTTGATCACATTAAAAACCCATTCCCACAAAAAGTGAGTTTTGAGCCTTTATTGAGCATAAAAGCATACATCTTTAAATTAAATGCTCATTTTTCGTTTCTTGTGTGAATAGCCGCTTGGTTTCTTACGACTCTAGAACTTGCCATGACGATGCATTCCCGGTCCTTACCAACTTAAACCCAAGTAAGTAAATGATGGAGGCATTAGGACCAACCTTTTTTCTTTTCAACCACATTATTTTTCATTTTTTTCATCACCTACCCAAAATCCCCCTAGTTAGCCTTTTTGAGCCTAAACTTTTTCATTTCTAAACCCACAAAACAAACACCTTTTAACCACCAAAACCCTTTTTATTTTTAACCCTTTATTTTAGTTAAAAGCTCGGTCTTCATGTGACATTCCTTATTAAAAAAAATGAGTATAGCAATAAACAAACAAGTTCCACAAAGAAACTTTTTTTGAATAAAAGTCACAAAAACAAAAAAGTTTTACGACGACCGACGCTTTTTACGTTTTTAGCCTGTTTTTACTAACCACTAACCGAAAACCACCTACCTTTAACCCAAGCCTAACCCTTCCCCAAGTCCTCTTGATATTTACAAAGGTTTTTAGTTAAAAAGGATGAGGATTGATTGCTTGGCAAGCATATGGTAGAAGTAAGTTCCATGCCGGTCTCGAGTGTTTCACAAAAATACATCTTCGGCCGAGTGTTGAGTGATCTCCCGTGAGGTATGTGAACTTGTATATAAATGGAATTTTAAAAAGGCATGTTATACCCAAATAAGTAATTTCTCTTATGAAACGTTCTAAATAAATCATAACGAATAGGATTGTAAATAACATAAAAATAAAGCCTAATAAAGATCTTGGATTCACGACACTCAAGACAAGCCCAAAACTTCTCTTCTACCCATTCCATTTGGGAGTGTAAGCCACATTATAAAGAGTTTTGCTTGAGGACAAGCACAGATTCAAGTGTCGGGGTATTTGATGTGTGTAAAATGCAACATATAAATTACATCAAATGAGGCATAAAACTAACCCTTTTTTAGTACTAATGTTGGAAAAAGTGTGCTTTTGTCTTACTTTTGTATTTTCAGGATTAAATGAGCGTAAACGAACAAAAAGAGCAAATATGCAGCAAAATCTAACATAAATATAAGAAAAGGAACAAACGTGGCATGCCCGACCCCTCGACAGCATCTTCCCAAGCAAAAACAAGTAATCAGAAGGCTGACCACGGCCCCGTGCCCAGCGGACACGGGGGCGTGGCCAGGTGTCTGTAGAAAGGACAAAGCTATAGAAGCTTCTATTCCCGATACGGAGGCGTGCCCAGCTCGACACAGGCCGTGGTCAACGCTAAGATTCGCAGAATCCAAGCAAATCTTGATAGTACAGATACGCTTCTGCGCGCGGGGCCGTGCCCAGCGGACACGGGGGCGTGTGGAGCTAATGCAAACAAATTGCAATTAATGAAGAAAGAGAAAGTGGATGGACACGGGGCCGTGTGGAGCTAATGCAGACAAATTGCAATTAATGAAGAAAAAGAAAGTGGGTGGACACGGGGCCGTGTCCGGGCTTCTGTACAGGCTATAAATAGAGGTGCTTGGTTCACTTCAAAGGCATCCCTTGGCAAACCACCTCTCTCCCATTTCACCCACACTCCACCACCACTACAACCCACATCCACCACCATCATCCATCATCCATCATAGAGTGTGTGTAGTAGTCTCGGGATCCAAGATTGATCGTAGGAGTTCTTGACAATCAAAGGCCATGTTTGCCTAAGTCTCTTACATCACTTGGTGAAGACAAGCATTTAGTGTAATACTTTTGATTTTTAATCTTTTCGCACTTTTTATTTGGTTTTGTATTAATGACTTTAATAACTAGTTTCTTATGTTGAAGGTGAAACTTCCTTATCATTTGTCCGTGGTGTCTTGGCATTATTTTACTGTCTATATAGAGTTAAATGCCATTTTAGTCCCTGTGGTTTGGGCCATTTTGCCAGTTTAGTCCAAAGGTTTCATTTTTAACCTGTGGGTCCAAAAAGGTTTCCCAGTTGCCATTTTAGTCCACTTGGTTAACTTCATCCATTTTTTCTGTTAACGAGAAGACCAATTTGGTCATTTTGTATTTAATTCTGTTAACTAAAAGGGCAATTCAGCCATATAAAATGACCGAAATGGCCTTCTGGTTAACAGAAAAAATGGATGAAGTTAACCCAGTGGACTAAAATGGCAACTGTGAAACATTTTTTGACCCACAGGTTAAAAATGAAACCTTTGGACTAAACTGGCAAAATGGCCCAAACCACAGGGACTAAAATGACATTTAACTCTATAAAATAAAAGATTTACACCATTCATATCTCTACGGTCTATATAGAGATATGTTGGCTACCTGGTCGGGGGTTAGGGAATGGTTTGGTAAGGTTCTTGCCTTGTTCAGTGTATAGATCCTGCAAGGACCTGGGTCAAGCTTACTAGGACCTCCTTCAATACCCACTGGTATTGGATGGCGGGGGTGCGAATGGCTTGATCCCCTCATATGTAAACTACTATTAATACATTAACCCGGCTACTTGGGATTGTATCCCTGCTGACTCAAACCACTTAGCCGAGGGTAACGCCACCTTCAAAAGAGGGGCCTACCACATTACGCATTAATAACTTAATTAATTATCTTTCAATATTCCGACCCTTTAGGATTGTATCCTTGCTGACTCAAACTACTGGGTTGAGGGTAACGTCACCTTCAAAAGAGGGGTCTACTACTATAACTAAGATAATCTCTTAAAAAGTGCAAAAGTGCGGAAATCATCAAAGGTTACACTAAAGGCGAGTCGGATCCAAGTGATTCATCTTGTCTATCTGTTTTTATTTTATTTTTATTTTCAGCATTTTTAGTTTTTATTTTCATTTTAAAACCTTTTCTAAACTTTTGATTTGATTAGACGTTAAGGATAAACGGGTACTAAAAGCTCTTGTGTCCTTGGATGACCTCGGTATCTTACCAACGCTATACTACGCTCACGATGGGTGCACTTGCCCATATGTGTGTTTAGTGTTAGTAGAATATCGTGTTTTATAAATTTAAAACTTGACTAAAGTGTTAAAAAGGGCTTAAAATTTAAACAAAAACATATAACGCTACACACGCATCAGGTCCTTAGTTCACGTCGGGCTCCCAGCACGGTGTGAGGTTTGTCAAACCTAATAGCGCTATCAACTAATACCTCGTTGCCTCCCAGGAAACTAGCTTGGTAATAAGTAGGGACTTACATGATAGAGATTGAGTTTATTAAGCGACATCAAAATTAAACTACAACATTTAAAAAGTATTCATCCCAGGAATGAAAGTTTGTCTCCACTGGACACATGCTTGTGAAAGAGTAGTGAACTCACCTTAGTTTGCTCGGTATGTGTTAACGTACTTCTATGCGTTAATAGAGTGTTAGGTCCGTTACACACGACCTAATGTACAATAAGTGTAAGTATGTATACATGTAGGGTTTCACAATACCCTAAGTGTCCAAACAACCAAGTGTTTAATGTGATCAGACCAACAAATTTAACATACTCTAGTAGTCTTCCGTATGGACGAATGGTGAATAGCCAACAAATTGCTCCGGAGGATGAAGGACGAATGGAAGGTGAATAGCCAATAAGTCCGGAGGATGAAGGACGAAAGCATAAAGATATAAACACACATGATATAATTGTCAGACAAAATACACATAATACAATCAATGTACAACCTACGACCTATACTTCATAGTACATGAACGGTACCCTATACTTACTAAACTTTACTTGGCCACCAAGATTATTTCTCCTATAAAAAGGGAACACCAAAACTAACTCTCATCCATGTTAGAGACCATCCTAGTAACAAATCATCAAAACATAGGGATCATACATGTAATTTTATAAAGTTGGGGATTAGAAGTGAAATTTCATAAAACCACAGCGACTATCCAGGCATTTTACTCATTTATTTATTATGGAACTGAGCTGAATCGACGATGTGTATGTGTTGGATGATATGTATGTGTTTTTTATGATTTGATTTATTTAATTTTATTTATCTCTTTTATTAATCAATTTATATGTCAACATGTTTAAAAATATAAAAGAATAAATGCCACATAGGATAGTTTACTTGCTTTTCGATTAATCATATAAGACTAACACATAAAATAAACCTCAATAACTTACTTAAAACAATTTTTTTTATAAGTGACTTGATTCGAACACTCATAAAACTTTGTTACGATTCTATAAAATACTCCCTTTTAAGAAACGAACTAAATAAAAAATCCGATGTGAATGCTCTTACGACACCGTATTCACTTTCTCTAGAACTTTCCTACGTTCTTAACCGTACCCTTATATAAAATCACATACCAAAAGAACAAAAAAAAAATAATAATAATAATAACCATTTCAAAATTTAGGGGTTTTGCTAAAATTAGGGTTTCTTTCATTTGATTACATAACCGTAAACCGAATGCAAGTTCTTCATCCATCACTCCCATTTGAACTGGTATTCACCATTTATTCATTTAATTCTTCTTTACGTATGCAAACATTTTATTCGTAACCCTAGGTTTCCGGCTTCAGTTTCATTATTCGATGTTTAATACTGAAATTCGTTAATAACTTTCTTGTTATGATGATTATGTTGATACTATTGGATTTATCTTCAGTTTCTTGTTATGTTTAGTGGCGGTTTTGTTAATTTGTGTGTTCTTGGAACCGTTGTTAATCGATTCAGTCGTAAATTTGTATATATTATTGAAATGTACGGATTTAATTGCATGTTCTTTGTCTGATCATTGTTTGTTTGTGCACTCATGTGTTTAGAATAGGGATTGTAGTTTTGAAATGATGAGCATGCGGTTAAAAATAAGTTAGATTCTTGATTTTAGTTGTTTGTGATTGTTAAGAAAATATGTAGGTTAGTTAAAGGCCTGTGTTCTGCGGTGAAGACAAGAACGAACAGATTACGACTATAACCGAACGCTAGACTGAAATGAACCGGTTTGGTTTCGAAAGATTGCGTCTCTTTTAGTTTGGGGAAAAGACGGTTCAGACTAACTGAACCAAGACCCGTTTTAACATAACCGAATGTAACTGCGGTCCAGTCCAAGTTGGTTCTGGTTTGGCTCCTCGGTTTTGTCTGCGTGTACATGCTTAGTTCATCTCGAGGTCTTCTAGTGACCAATAATCCTGCCTAATATGTGTATAACTATATCTTGTTTATGTGCATGTTAAGAGTAATGGACCGTATTTTTCCACCAGTGTTACTTTCACTTCGGGGTTTCAATCATGTCGGTTGGTGGGTTGGCGGGTTAAAATGTGCAAGCAGAATCCAACCCATATTATTTTTTGTGTCGATTTCAACCCTAACCCGCACACACATAAACCTGGGTCAACCCGAACACGACCTGTTTAACCATTTCTTTTAAAGGAGTCGTACATGTTGAGCATAGTTGTCAATAGCGGCTATAGCGACTGCTATAGCCCGCTATGTAGCCATGCGACCAAGTGTCGCTATATGGGTCATAGCGACCAATAGCGTATTTAAGGACAGTTAGGTTTTTATTTGATGTAAATAGCAATTAGATATAGCTATAAAATAGCTGGATTTATAGGTTTTTGTTAAATATACATGTAAAATAGCATATATACAAGGGTATTTTGATGTAATATACATATAAAAATTTTCAAAATTCTTTTTCTAGTGTAATCGCTATTTATAAAATAGCCGTCGCCATTTGTCGCTATTCGCTACGTAGCCTATAGGTGCCTTGTCGCTATTTGTCGCCATTCGCTATTGACAACTATGATGTTGAGTATAAGTGGATAAGTAGGTAATATACTAATATGGTGTGCAAAACCAACATTATCATGAGTAACCATGTAAAACGAAAAACGAAAAAATAACAAAAATATAAATGTTTCTTATTTTAATACTTAACCGGGTTAACGGGTCAACCCTTTTTATGTGGATCAACCAGAACCCGACCTGTTTTTAATGCGTGTCAACCCGACCCCGACCCGTTATTAAAACGGGTCGTGTTAGTCGACCCAAATCTTTTTTTTTCGTGTCGGGTTTTAGGCCATGTCAAGAATCGGCGCCCCTATTTTCACCCACATTGACATGATGATTGTATTTGCTGACTTGTATATTCTTGATACATGATTTTTTTTTTTTTTTTTTGATCATCATTTGCTTGCGTTGGAAATTGGTCAGTTTCATGATAATCAGAACAGATATTGAGCATCAGCACTAAATCTCATGGAGTGCAATAAAGATGAAGCCGTTAGAGCGAAAATAATCGCAGAGAAAAAGTTGGAAGATAAAGATTACGCTGGTGCAAAAAAGTTCACTTTGAAATCGCAAACCCTGTATCCCGGACTCGATGGTATATCTCAGATGTTAATCACTCTTAACGTATACATCGCATCAGAAAAGAAGGTGAACGGCGAGTCAGATTGGTATGCAGTACTTGACGTAAAACCGTCTGATGATGATGAGACTATTAGAAAACAGTATAGGAAGATGGTGCTTATGCTTCATCCTGATAAAAACAAGTCAGCTGGTGCAGATGGTGCGTTTAAGATACTTTCGGAAGCGTGGAATTTGTTGTCTGATAGCTCCAAAAGATCGGCTTATAACCAGAGACGAAAAATCGTACCAAACATTTCGTTTCAAAACGTGCGTCCATCACCATCGTCACCTTCCTTTGTCAATGTAGTTCATAGAGCAACTTCAAAGCCACAGGCCCGACCCAAAGCTAAACCGAAAGCCCAACCCAAACCAAAAGCCCAAGCCCAAACTCCACCTCCACCTCGGGCTCCGGCTCCGGCTGCAGGTCCAGTTTCGAGCAGGAAGGATACCTTTTGGACGGTTTGTCGTGGATGCACGATGCATTACGAATACTATAAGTTGTATCTGAATCGAACCATTCTCTGTCCCAGTTGTAACAAGCCATTTCATGCAGTAGAGACAGTAGCACCGGATAACGTGCCTAACGTGCCTAAGCCAGGTGGCTTAGGCAATAAATCTAACGTCCGCCCGTTGAGACCAGAGGTGCAGTTTGGAATGCCCCCGTCTGGTGCATCGAAAGCTGCAAATTTTGGTGAGAAGGTTAACATGAACAGAAAGTGCGAAGAGTTTAACGCTCAGCGGCTCGCAAAAAGGCATAAATACTAAGATGGTGGTCAGTAGTCGTATGATGTAAAGGTCGCAGTCCCGTATCAAAGATCTGGCAGGAATTGACGAGTGTGGTGAGTGTGGTGTGCTTGCAATCGTGTTCCTGATTTTGACAGTCACAGATTTTTAACGTGAATCTTACTGAAATGTTTCCACGGTTTATCATCTACAGTGGTTAGGTTTTTGTTAAACGGAGGCTTAATTTTTGTAAAGAAATTAGTGCTTTTGGTGCAAAAGATGATGCTATGATAACCTTAGTTCTGAATGAAATCGATGTTAGTTTCTAGCATGGTTAATTTGTATGTTAGACTGTTAGTGGTGGTTATGATGAAGATAAAGGGTGGTTTTGAAAATTTGAATTAACTTAAGAGAATAAGTAAAAAATATATGATACAAATGCTTACACACGTGTATAACTGAATGTGTTTGGGTGTGGTCCTACAATTCTACAAGTACAAATAGATAATGTCACTTGTTAGTAACCAGGATTTGCCCGCCCGCGTTGCGGGGCATTAGGCTACTCGGTATGGTGATGGATCATCCTTGGAGGATGATCCGCCACGTAAGCGCCACGTCATAATCCTCCCAAGGATGGTCCATCTTCCAAAACTAGAAGGCATGGGAGGATGGTCCTAGTCATAGTCCTCCACCACTTTTTATGTTTTTTTTTATTTTTTTTAGTCTTCTATTTTTTTTTAACATTTAACAAATATACTAACAAAATATTTTCATTAATATTAAAACCACATTACATAAACATAAAAAAAAACATAAAGTTAATAAAAAAAAACCAAAGACTTAAAAAAAACATAGACTTAAATAATATTATGCTTCTTCATGATGTCGTTTTGAAGTTTTTTCAACATCGAACGTTTCGGCTCGGGTTCGTCCTCGACATTCATCATCATTATTTCCCATTCCTTGAGCCGAATTTTTTCATCGGAAATTCGGATTTTCTCATTCGACAACCGCACCTTCTCGCGTAACTTTTCTTCCTCTACACGAGCTTTTTCTTCCGCGGCCCGGTCCTTCGCCTTCGTCTTTTGGGCCGTGACGTCATTGTACACTTTTAAGTGTTCCATAAACTCAACCATGTTCGGGTCCACCTTTTCCTTTTGTTTCCCCTTGGCCCGCTCCTTCTTTGATTTGTCTCGGCCCGGTGGACGCTCCGGCTCATGTACGGCGTACTCCTCTTCGTCAAAGGCGGCGTCATCATTTAAGTTTAAGTTACACCTCGCGTCCGATCCACCGGCGCTAAAACTACTCGTTTCCGATGTTTTTTGGCGTTTCGTCATCGCCACCTAGAGTGTTAAGTAAATAATAAACCTTAAAAAAAACAAACTTTAAAACTTATAAAAAAACCCACTGTTAAGTAAATAAAAAACAAAAAAAAAACTAATTCTAAAACAATTAAAAAAAAAAACGAACTGTGAAGTAAATAAAAAAAAAACAAAACAAATTAAACTTATAAAAAAATACAAACCTCTAATCGGGTTGTCAGACGTGCCAATGTAGGCCTTGGCTAAGGCTTCTTCTTCGATTGGCGTCCACTTAAGCCCCTTTGCTTTGGACGGTTCATCACCCACCACTTTCTTGCCTTTGTTTCGTTTTCCTTTACCTTTAGGCGGTTGGGTTTCGGGAACAACCTCCACATCGTCGTCGGTTCGGATTGTTGAAAGGATTGCGTCGGGATCGGTTGGGGTTGAACGGGTGGTGTCGGGTTCGGTGGGAAATTATAAGCACCCCGCATCATCATTTGTTGAAGGGCTTGATTTTGAGAGAATTGAGCGAATTGGTTTAGCGAGTGTTGGAATGATGCAAACGCATTTGATGAGTATTACGAGAATTGGTTCGGTTCTAGCGTCGGATAATATCCCGGACCCGAGAAAACATTAGGTTGGGTCGGGTTGATGGGAGTCGTCGGGTTATACGGATTGTTCGGGTTGTTCGGGTCGCTCGGGTTGTTGAAAGGATCCATGCTAAAGTATAAGGTTTATAAAAGTGGAAGAAGTTTTATAAAAATTATGTGAGAGAGGGATGAGATGTTGTGGTTAGTTTGGTGAATGAAAGTGAAAATGGAATTGAAATTTATAAATATTATAAATATTACCGTTAGTTTTTGAAAAAAAATTGATTTTTTTTTAATTAAACGGTAACTTTTTGATTGGGCCCCACCTCATTTGGATCGTCGCAAACGGCTAAGATCGGACGGGCAGGACGGGACGGGGGGGGGGCGGCACGGTGTTTGGACCGTCGCCGACCCAGGACGATCCGGGGCCGAAGCCCATACCGACTAGCCTTAAGCCAAATATTTCTTTCTCATAGCATGTGCGTTTGTGTTTTAGTTACTTGTACATACTACTCATAACACGATCTCAAAAAAATTGCATTGAGTAAACAAAGTAAAACAAAATACTACCATACTTTTGCTAAAAAAACTAAAACGATGGAAAAACTACCGCTTGGCATGACGAATAAAATTAAATCGAGCCAACCAATTAAAACAAAACACTACCATAGTCTTGTAAAAAAAATATTAAAACGAATTTTATACTGGGGGCAAAATCATAAATAAACACAGAAAATCATGTCGAAATGTAAATTAACTTAAGTTTATATCGACACGTAAATAAAAATAACGACGTAAAACTCGATTAAAAAGTATTTAGAAAGTTAAGGGATTGTAAGAGTTAATGCTAAAAATTAAAGAGTAAAATTAAAATAGAAAAAAAACACAAAAAGAAAAGAAAGAAAGAAAACGAAAAAAAAAAAAGAAAAAATAATTATTATATAATTAAATTGACAACACCACTGTAGCAAAGTGGTGTTGTCAATTGATATATATAATAATTAGTAGAGGTGCACAAACCGGTTAATTTTAATAACCGGTTCGGTTAACTAGTTATACCGGTTAATTTGACTTTTTGACTTTAACCGGTTAATGCTTTAACCGGTTATTACTTTAACCGATTATTTTTTTAACTGGTCCGGTTAATTACTTTAACCGGTTCGGTTAATTAAGCGGTTATTAACCGGTTCGGTTAATTAACCGGTTATTAACCGGTTTTTTTGTTTTTTTTTTTGAATTTTTCGGTTAACCAGTCTATCGGTTAAAAAACCGGTTTAAAAAAACCGGTTAATAACCGGTTATTATACTAAACACTTATAACCGGTTACTAACCTACGGTTAAATAACCTATTGAACCGGTTATTCCTAAATCGGTTATTAACCGGTTACGGTTTCGGTTAATAACCGGTTACGGTTAATTAACCGGTTATTTTGTGCACCTCTAGTAATTAGCGAAGTGCTTGAATCCTAGTGGTGTCAATGAGCTGGGTAAAGATAGTTTCTTTTAAGTGACATGTTGATATAAATCTAAGTTCATATGGATACGGTTAATGTCTTCTAAGGGGTATTTTCCGCCACATCAACGTTATAACGCCCCTTAAAAATTTGTGTAATGGTTAACCCCCTTAACGCCTTCATTCCATCATTACTTTTCAATTTTGTTATCCTCATTGGACATTATATTTGAAATGTTCATTTCTCTTCATGCCCATATAAAGCCCACAGGGGTGGTGTTGGTGGCATTATCAAGTCACTTCACGCCTATGTAATGCCTATTACTCATGGTCTAAGAGTAAGAGTATGTGTATGGGTGGGTATGTTACTCATTCAAAAAAAAAAAAGTCATTAATTTCATTAGTGACATATATGTGAGCATTTACAATGTGGCTTTCCATCATGATGTTCCTGACGGACCAATGGAGACGCATTCCTCTTCCTCATCCCCTTCCCTTTCACATTCTCTCACGAACGTGTCTGTCCAAACGATTGTTCCTCCACATTTAGCACAAGAAACCGTCACATGCCTCCTCCTCTCCTTCCACGCAACTCTCCGTATGCTCATAGACGACAATTAGAGATGCTCTTATTTGAATGTTAGACGACAGTTAGAGATGCTCTTATCGAAATGTTAAACTGATACATAGAAGGTTATTCTATACAAACAACGTCTAGGCAGAGAATTGTAACAATTGCATATATAACATTTTAACTACAATACATAATATAGTCAAGAAAAGGTATAATCTGCTCCGTTTTTTTCTTCGGATTATATTTCATCACTACATCGAATTGTTTATACTTTTATGGTACTTATATTTCTACTCTTTATCGTAATTTTCTCTTCTTAAATTCAATCCCTTCATATATAATAATATAAAAAAATGAATCTAATACTAATAAATAATAATATAAAAAATGAATCTATTATTAAGTTAGTGTCACATGACATTCTCTCTTTAAATTTATCTTAATGCCATGTGACATCTCTCCTTTTTAATTATTATTATTATTATTATTATTATTATTTATTAATCTATACACAACAACAAATATATATGTATTGTTATTATATCATATTAATATATCCAATTTATTAATCTCTACATAACTATAGATAAATATGTAATACATAAAAATATTTATCTTATATTATTGTGGTATTTTGTTTATTTATTTATTTTTTCATATGTGACATAAAGTTTTTCTTTTTAATCATTGCAGATCAAACCAAATTAGGTTATATACTTGTAGATCTAGATTGTCTATTCTAACCTAATAATTTGTTTGCGTATAACTACACATAGGCATCTCTTAATTTAGAAATATTATTATTTTATTAATAATATGTTAGATTAATATCCAATTTTTATAAGTAATATATAACACATGTGGTGTCCGATACAAAAAAATACTTTATTGTGAATATAACTCTGTATTCAACGAATTTTATACTGCCACGTCGATAAATCTATAAAAACGAATATGGTATATAGTTTAAATTTAAATTATATTTTATATAATTTAGATTATATTTTAATTTAAAATCAACAATGATTAAGTTAAATATTATTATTGTAGAAGATATTTACATAGCACTTTAAATTTACATTTGTCCGGTGATATAAATTATTGGGGTGAGTTTTATTTGGATTAAAAAAACAATAAATTAAATAATTAAAAAGACAAAAATGTCCCTCATTTAACTAACTTTTTTGATGAAGTTAATGGGCTGGATGAAAATGGCGAAAAAAATGCATACCTCAGTGCAGATGAGAAAAACTGTTATTGCTATTGTTATTAATATTTAGAGTTAAATGCCATTTTAGTCCCTGTGGTTTAGGCCATTTTACCGGTTTAGTTCAAAGATTTCATTTTTCGCCTGTGAGTTCCAAAAGGTTTCAGCGTTGCCATTTTGGTCCACTGGGTTAACTTCATCGATTTTTTATGTTAACGAGAAGGGCAGTTCGGTCATTTTATATGGCCGAATTGCCTTTCTAGTTAACAGAAGTACATATAAAATGACTGAATTGCTCTTCTCGTTAACGGAAAAATGGATGAAGTTAACCCAGTGGACTAAAATGGCAACGGTGAAATCTTTTTGGACCCACAGGTAAAAATGAAACATTTGGACTAAACTGGCAAAATGACACAAACCAGAGGGACTAAAATGACATTTAACTCTAATATTTTATTTGTAATTAGTGTATTATTAGAACTAGGTTTATTATGTTCGCCGCGTTGCGGCGTACTTCTTTTGTGATTTAGTCTGTGTTTATATGTATTTTGAAATCACTGCGAGAGCCTTGTGCATGGAACCACTGACAAAAATTAAAAAAATGTAAAAAAAAACACTAAAAGAGAACCTGAAGAAAATCAACCAAAAAAGTTATATGGTAATGATGTTCGTATGAAACTCATGGTCAGATATGAGCCAATGGTATTGGGTATCGGTACCGAATTTCCCGAAATATATTAAGTAACAATTCGGTACCGACTTTTGGCGTTCATGGCACCGGTTCGCCACCGGTTTTACCTTCATAAACCGGTACCGTAACCAGCATTTTTGGTACAAGTACCGATTCGGATTCGGTATCGGTTGGCACCGTGCTCATCCCTACCCCTGAAACTAAAATAAATATATCATTAAAAGTTAAAGAAAACCAACAAAAAGTTGTGCGATAGCGTTATTGTTCGTACAATCGTACGGTACTCGTGATTAACGATGAAACAACGATACCATGTAGCATTAAAACACTATTCATTAACTTTGTTTATATAGGTAATATATGGGTAATAGGTAATAGTTAATATAATAGATATAAAAAAAATGTAAAGAGTGGGACTTGAACCCATCCCCTTTACAAACTAAAACACCACACAAACCACTTTACCAAACATACAAATAGATCATGTTAAAGAAACCAAAAGTAGAGTTAATTGCTATTTTCGCCCCTGAGGTTTGGGCACATTTGCCATTTTCGTCCAAAATGACACTTTGGTACCATTTTGCCCCTCACGTTTGGCCATTTTTGCCATTTTCATCCAAATTTCTAACCTAGTTAAAAAGTTCTGTTAAATGAGAATTTTTTTAATTTAATTTTTTATATTTACTCTATAAAATATAATAAACAATTATGTTCTTTTTAAATAAATAAATAAAATATATGTATATATATAAAAATACACACAGATCACCATCTCCATCTCTCTCTCTTCTCTCTCTCTCATCTCCTATCACCGCCACCACCGTTCCCCACCACCTCCACCACCATTCCCCACCGTTACCCACTTCATCTTCAACATTACCCCCACCACCACCACCACCACCACCATCAAATCGCTGGTCAAACAATACGGAGACCACCACCACCACTATCACCCCACCACCACCATCAAATCGCATACGGAGACCACCACCACCACCATCAGATCTGAATCTCAGGTAATGTGATTCTTCAACAAACAACGATCTTTAAACAAAAAACAACCAAATATCAATGACGGTCTCTAGATCTGTATCTCTTTCTCTCTAATCTGGGTAGCGGTGTTGGTTGGGGTGATAGTAGAGGTGGGGTGATGGTGGTGCCAATGGTTGTTGTGCAGCAGTAGTTGTTTGGGTAATGGCGGAGGCGATGGTGGAGGTGGGGTGATGGTGGTGCCGATAGTTGTTGTGGCAGTGGTGGTGGCTGTTGGGGTGAAGTTAGAGATGGTGGTTGTTGGGGTGATGGTTCTTGGGGTGATGGTGGAGGTGGCGGAGCTGATGTAAAGGGATTTGGGTTTATTGGATTTTGATTGAATTTGATTAGTTGGATATGATGTTGAAAAGTTATCGACGGAATCATCGCCGGAGAGAGGTGATTTAGGTGGGAATCGAGGGTTTTGGGAGCTTCGAGGGATGCAGTGGCTGACGGATTTGGGGGTGTTGCCCTGTTCTTCGTCTGTTGATGATGTTCTTCGTCTGCTGATGATGTTGCCCTGTTCTTTTAGTTTCTGATTCGTCTACTGATAATGTGTTTGTATAATGAGAGATGAGAGATTAGAGAGTGCAGTATGTATGTATGTGTTGTGATATATTACAAGTTACCCCCTTATTATTAACAAATTTCAAAAATATCTCAATTTGACGTTATAAAGTAACTAGGTTAGATATTTGGATGAAAATGGCAAAAATGGCCAAACGTGAGGGGCAAAATGGTACCAAAGTGTCATTTTGGACGAAAATGACAAATGTGCCCAAACCTCAGGGGCGAAAATGGCAATTAACTCCCAAAAGTATATAAACAATAACATCAAAGGATGGAATTCACTATAAAGAAGTCAACAAAGACAACCAACCAATAAGGAAAATTTACTATTCGTTACTATTCATCATGATGTGACAACTACTATTCATAAGCTTGGTTTATTAATATATAGGATAATTATGAATTATTATTATTTAAGTCATTAGGTTATAGTCTCGTATTAGGGCTGTGCAAAAAACCGAATTAATCGAACCATAACCGAATTAACCGACAAAACCGAACCGAAAAAACCGAACCAAATAAAAAACCGGTGGGTCGGTTAATGGTTTTTTTTTTAAAACCGAATGTAGCGGGTCGGTTATGGTTATCATTTTTTCCATACCCACCATAACCGAACCGAATCGACATGTAATAAATCTTTGTAGGATTTAAGACTTTTCACCATATTTTTAATATTTGATGTTTTTTACTGAAGATTTTTAGTACTTATTGGTTTTTCATATCATTTTGTGGTTTTGGTTGAATGTTTATTTGAATTTATGAAATGTATCATATCACTTTATTTGAATATTCGATAATAATTGGTATTAATATTATAGATTATATGTATTTTTTAATACTATGTAATATCCTAATATATACAAATATGCAATAACAATTTATTCCATGTTAAAAAAACTAAGCTATTTTTAGCTAAGCTAAATACACATTTAACCACCCATAACCGACCCGCTATAACCATCAAAACCGAATAACCATAACCACCATAACCAATGATTGGTTATGGTTATGATTATCCAATAACTGACATCACGGTTATGGTTATGGTTCTTGGTCAAAACCAACCCAAACCGACCCATGCACACCCTAATACGCGGAATGCTAGCAAACTAGATTAGTCTAGATGTAGTGCGAATATTAACAATGTATCATAGTTCAGGGGTGCATCCGCATCATCTCTTTCTCTAATCTATTCCATAAACACCACGACGAAACACACACACAGGTCGGTCCTTCGACGTGTCGTCAATCTGCAGCAGTTGATGTGCGATTTAGGGTTCATAATCATAAATCGGACACAAATCATCACATAGATCTGGTTAGTTCACTATAACACTCTCAAAATCTTATTCGTTTTCCCTCTTTAATTCACATCTCCTTGATTTTAATTAGGTTTTCGTTGCCTGCAATTAACTTTAATTTACAATTCAGTCCTATTTAATTGATTTCTCTTTTCACGAAATCGATGCTACTTGTGATGATCTGATTGCATAGGTCGGTTAATTAGGTTAAAACCTGAAGATATGAGTACTGTGATATAGGATCATGCTAGTTTGATTTGTTTCTGTTGTAGTGTAGTGGAATATTGTAGCAGATAGTTGCAATCGAAAGTCGAATGTCGAAAACAGTCGTATACACTAGGGCTTGTAGAGAACCGAATTTAATTAGAGAACTATGCAGCGGTGATATCCCACCGATATCTCACCGAAGTAATCTGTATCTCAAATATCGGTCCTTGACTGATATCCCATATTTTACTGCATTAACTGCATAGGTAGAGATTAGAGAACGACTAGAACCGCGATAAGAACTCGTGCATAGAGCTAATTACATGCAGTTGATAGGGAAAGAATGGCGGTTATACGGTTCTTGTATATCGCATTTGAAGCAGTACATGTATTCAAGTTCTCTACTTATAACTGGTCATTGCCAATTGATCTCTAATCTACACACACATGTGCAATTAATTGTTGGAATATCTCATTCTTGTTTTAGATCTAAGAGGTGATCATATCCTTGTGAAAAAAGTAAATTTGCTACCTCATTGTACGATCAAAATGTCTTCCGCTCAAGATCCATTTTATATTGTGAAGGAAGAAATTCAAGAATCTGTAAGTGAGCTTTCAAAGCTTCCCATTATTTCATATATGATTGAACAAATCATCTAGTACTTTGTAATTATAGATCCTTTATTTGTTTGATTTGAATGGAGACATTGATGAGCATATTTTGTTTCTCAGATCGACACGTTACAGGCTACGTTTCACCAATGGGAACACATCCCTGTAGCAAGCGCGGAGCAAACCCGACTTACAAAAGAACTACTTTCCAGTTGTGAGAGCATTGAATGGCAGGTACGCATCGGAAACATGATCAAGTGAATCAATCCAATTTATTGTTTTACGTGCCCGGGTTCTGAAAAGCTATTTTACTGATAGGAAGGTGGAAGAACTTGAAAAGGCTATTTCCGTAGCATCTAGAGACCCCGCTTTATATGGAATCAATCAAGCAGAGCTTGATAGAAGGACTAAATGGACAAGAACTGCTTGAACTCAAGTAAAACATGCTTAATTTCCAATTTCCACTTCTCGTTTTTTTGGTTTATTGTTAATGCAACCGTGTTGATCCAGGTCGGAAACGTTAAGAAATCAGTGACCGGAAGTGGCTATTCTACGTCACGTGGAATGCGCGAAGAACTAATGAGGCTGCCAAACACACGTCACCAAGATCAGGCTAGTCATTATGTTGAAGATAATGATGATTTTATTACTTCAGAATCTGACCGTCAGATGCTTCTCATCAGGTAACATTAATTTTAACTTTTTTTTAGAGTAAAATGCCATTTTTCGTCCTTGAGGTTTGACCACTTTTGTGACTTTCGTCCAAAGGTTTGTTTTTCCGCATCTAGATCCAAAAGGTTTGAAATCTTGTCATTTTCATCCAACTCGTTAACACTTAACTCCAACCATTTTTCTCCGTTAAATGAGGGGCATTTATGTCTTTTAGACGTTTTTATTATTAAAATAAAAAAATAAAGATCCATCTCTGTTGACTTTCTCCCCACCCAAACCCATTAATCATCACAAAAAATGTCTAAAAAGATAAAAATGCCCCTGACTTAACGTTAAAATATGGATGGATTAACAAGTTGGATGAAAATGGCAAGATTTTAAACCTTTTGGATCCATATGCGGCAAAACAAACCTTTAAACAAAAGTCGCAAAAGTAGCCATACCCCAGGGACAAAAATGGCATTTTACCTTTTTTTTAATTTCTATTCATGCAGGATTTTTTTATTACAAAACCAATGCGTATAATTGCTTTGTTTAGGCAACAAGACGAAGAGTTGGATGATCTGAGTGCAAGTGTGGAACGTATTGGATCTGTCGGGCTCACGATACACGATGAACTCCACTCACAGGTACCGCCTTGTTCACCAAAACTCGTTCTGGTTAAAGTTTGTTACAATTCACATGCGTAACAAGTTGTAACTCCCAACATAAATGTTAAATTTTCACCGATAATACTGCAGGAGAAACTTATAGATGAATTGGGCTCGGAGATGGACAGTACAACCAACCGTCTTGATTTTGTCCAGGTTAGTTCCATCTCACATTGAGGTGCACAAAAAAACCGTACCCGGAACCGGACCCGAGCAAAAAACCGGGAACCCGGTAATTTTTGTTGGGTATTTTATATCCGTAACCGAACCCGACCCTACCCGTAGGGTATGTACGTATAGGGTATACATTTTGAGCTCAATACCCGTACCCGAAAGTGTACCCATTATATACCTGAAAATACCCGGAACCGGTTATACCCTATACCCAAATCCGGTTATATCCTATGCTCGATACTGGTTTTTTTTAATACCCGATAAAAGTATTCTCACATGTGGCTATTTTAGCTTTCCAGCCGGTTATACTCTTTAACGGATTAAAGTGAGTAAAATAAGAAAAAAAACAAGTGAACAGAAATTAGGTACAACTGGTCAAAAAGACCCAACATGTATTTTGAATGCATACAACATACAATTTTTTTTTTAATAAAAAATAGTTAAATTTGAAATAACATGTTTTCTGTTGGCGAAGCTTGACCCGAATGACGGGGGGTCGAAAACGTATATACCAAAAAATTTCTATATGAAAACTACATATATAACTGAGTGAAAAGTTCGGGGGATCGGGCGCCCCTCCCCGCCCTTCTATACTTCGCCACTGTCTGTAAGGAAGTGTGTAATACAAATTATTTATGAAAAATAAAAATTATTTTAATACAAAAGTGTTCCAAGATGACCTTGAATGCTTAAACCCATACCAAAAAGTTACACATTTTGTCTGGATCCACTCATAATATTGAACGATAACATTAAATGTTAATCATGAATTCAAATTATTGCAGAAAAAGGTGGCGGTGGTTATGAAGAAGGTTAGCGCGAAAGGCCAAATGATGATGATCTTGTTCTTGATCGTTCTGTTTATCATATTGTTTGTGTTGGTTTTCTTCACCTAGGTCTACTGAGGTTAATATTCGTTTGTGCATGAGCTTTGTCATATGGATTTGGGTTTTAAAATAAACACTCTATTATAGTACGGAGCAAATTTTGAAACCAGGACTTGTGTATATTGTATAGTAATATAGTACATTGTGAGGTAACTTGCATATCAAGCAAAACGTCAGCGAAACCGTATACTTAAGGTATGTATAACATCAGAGACATGCAAAAAGCTTGCATATCAAGTAAGACAAGTGATACAGCAGAGCCCGAGCTAGTGGGTGGTTTTGTGATGTTTACATTTTACAACCTTGCTTCATGCTTAGGAACATGAGTCTAAGTCTAAAAAAGTTGACCTGTGCTTGCCTAAGCTTGAGCTCAACTCCTATAACTTTAATTATGAAGCTCGGGCCCGAGCTGCTCGGCTCAGTTCTAGATATTAGCGAAATGATCTCAAGTAGCTCGGCTGACTTCTGCCCGGGAAGACGAGGTACGGCATAGCGACACCACTGAGACCTCTTCATAGGTCTCCCGCTAACGACGTCCAATTCTAGCCATGCAAATTTTTATAGCAAGTTAGCAACATTTGGTGTCATATGAACCGTAACAATCTTGCTCCAACTGAACATCTGGCTTGGTTCCTTCTTTGCGTACACATTTGCTTTGGGTAGTCGGTTCCCGAACCATAACCAACGGGGTTTGTTGCCACCACTTCTGTATGCGCTCCAATTCGTTAATGCATAACCACTTCATCTTAAATGCACTTTTGCTATGTGTGATTCTACATGGAAAACAATTATATTGTAAGATACAAACTTATACTTTCCTAATGATAAGTATAAGACATGCATGTCTTGAAAATATATAACACATGTATTTTTTTCATAAAAATATATTTAGAGTTGGAAATACAATGTATTGTTCTTTCTAGTTTTCAGTACATCTTTTTCAGGACGAGGAAAGAAAAGTTGTGGCTTATTGTTACATGTAAAACTATAATAAGAAAATAACTCAAAATGCCTTTTTTATAGACAATTCCCACCTCTTTGTTGTAGAAAGATATATTATACTTACCGCGATGGCAATGAACACAAACTCGATAGCTAAACCTAAAACCAGAAACAATCGGGAAGTGCATGTAATTAGTTTAGAAAATAATTGCAGGTGTGAGACGGGTATGACATTAGATGATACTTAACTAGATAATCTTAAGTATACAATTATACAAACCTGCTTTGTTGAACCATACCAAAACATAATTGGCTAAACTTTTCCTTTATATTTTCAATATCTTTGGTTGATAAAATCATGCAAAAATTAGAATAATTAATAAGAAATATACTCGAGAATCCAAATGAGTAGATTTTTAACAAAAAAACAGGCATATCTATACCCAAAGAGTAATTAGCAATCGGGTACATGACGAGTATTGGGTCAAGTACGGAACACGGTTTCACAGTTAGGTATGATTTATGAGATTGAGACAGTACTCGTCTTATTGCAATTCCTGATTGTATTTAGAATTCGAACATGGACATTCATCAACAACCGTGAAAAAAACACTAAAATAGACCTAGTTGAGCAACGTTTTACACAAATGGACATCAACTAAACATATTGAAATCCTAAACATCGACTTTGAGTGCCAACATGCCTAATTTTGTACTTTTACGTTGAGACGAAACACTTTTGTCCAATGAATGTGTACTTTTACGTCGAATTTGGAGTCTGTTAATGTAGTTGTTGAGTATGTTTTTCTTGATTCTATATAGAAAATAAACATAGAGTTACTTCTTTCAACATGCACAACTGAGCACCTTCTTCTACCACCGTAACCCACTTTCTTCCACGACGGTAAATGGTAAACCGGTGTGATATTTGATGAAATTTGTATGGTTAATAATGTAGTAAAAAACACTACCCAAAGTTCTAAAAAAATAATCCGGCACGCTTGTAACATCCTGATTTCTTGTAACATGCCATATTACTATGAATGTGGTGGCTGATCTAAACACTACAATTTCCAACCCATAATCAAGTGACAAGGAGGTTGATTCTAGTGGTCCTAAAAGGATCAATGTAGAAAGGGTTTACACTACATTTGAGGCGGAAATGAATCAAAGGTACAATGTAAACATCACTTATAAAACCTTATCTATGACAACCATAGTTGAGGATAGCTTCTTTGAGGCCTTTCTCAACAGTGGGAATCCCAGACCCGAAGAAACCATGGGCGATGACGATGCAAGGGCAAGGCCCATGGCTTCATATCAATCCAAAGACACTCACACCAAGGTTGAAGATACTATGAAACTATAGGAATGTACTAGGTTAGCTACTAGAATGGATTTTCTTACAACTATAGTAGCTACCCTTCAAGACAAACAATTAAAGCAGGATACTGAAATCATCATCATCATCATACTTAGTAAATCTCACCAATAGCAAAGCTAAGGTATGGTCTGAGGAGGGTAAGATGTGGACAACGTTACCTCTACCCCGTACGAATAGAGATGTTGCTTCCAGTGAAACCCCCGGCTCGAAAAGCAGGATACTGAAATGGATAAGCTTAAAGCTGAGCCAGCTTTGATCAACTCTTCCTCTACCACACCTCACATTGATGGTGATGACCAAAAAGGGGAGATAATGATCATTCCAATGAAAAGATGCTGATTGATGGGGAATTTACTAATCCAAATTCATCAGAGTCAAAGTCTTTAAGTTATTCAAGTGATGAAGATGATGTTGATAACAACTTTGGTCCTAACCCTTAGGCCATTGTTGTTTACACTGGCTCTAGTTTAAACTCTACTATTGAAAAAGTGGCAAGAGAAGAGGTTCTTAGTGTTGTTGGAAATGTCATGCCTGCTGTTCCAAGAATCTAATTGGAACATGGATTGTTGAACAATGTGTATAGGATTATCAGTGATATCATTGCATGGGGGTATGGTTCGATTTCGAAAAGATTTTGGTTTGGAAGAGAGTTCACATTTCCTTTTGAGCTAAGTTTCTGGGATGCTGTATATTCTCATGAAATTTCAGAAAGTAAAGTTGCAAATGATTAGAATGAACTATGTAATTCATCTGATCTACTAGATATTTCTACTATTGTCGTCTCTCAAATCCTTCAAGAAACATGCCTGTAGCAATTTTTCGACTTATGTTGGAAAGTGCCTAACATGTTCCAAAGTTAAAGCCGAATATAAGAATTCGTCAAGACTTTTGCAACAACTAGATATACCTTAATGGAAATGGGAGCAAATTTCCATAGACTTCTTTATGAAATTACCCAGAATGTCAAGTGGTTTTGACAATATATGGGTAATTTTTGATCGACTTGACAAAATCCGCACACTTAAGTTGACTAGAATATACTTGAAAGAAGTTGTGGCAAGACACGGAGTGCCAATCTCCATTATTTAAGACAAAGATAGTCGGTTTACTTCCAAATTTTGGCCGTGATCATTATAGCGAGCCTAGGCACGCAGTGCATATAACCTACAAACGGATGGGCAGAGTGAAATGACTATCCAAACCTTAGAAGACATGCTACGACCTTGTGTGATTGACTTTGGAGGAAATTGTGATACTCACCTTCCATTGGCTAAGTTTTCTTATTACAACAATTATCATACAAGTATCAAAGCCGCTAGGCTTTTTATGGAAGAAAATGTTGCTCACCATGTAGATTTACTCTAATATGATGCCAACATTGTTAGTTAGTGTGTTGTATAAGTATAGCTCTATTTTTCATTGTAAGGTGTGTGTGTGGGGTTTCATTTGTAACCTTGCAAGTTGCATATTCAGAGGAATATACTTTGGTGCTTAAAGTAATTTTGTTTTCTTATTGTTATGGCAAATTACTTTCTTTCACTAAATTTGTTTCCGCTTTTCGTTGTGAGTCACATAAATTCTTCTAGTTGTTTTTGTTACACAACTGATCGTAATGCAACAAGATGGTGTATCATGCATTGTCGTGTATAAATATAAATTAACTATGCATTAAGCTAAGGTACTTGTCATTTTTCTTGTAAGATATGCCAAAAAAAGGAGTTCAAAGCTAATCTACCTTGATGATGAAGAAGCTACTTGATTAGTTAATAAAGTGTGTTTGCTCTAGTTTAGAGAGATTTGTTATTTAAGTTGAAGAAAGCAAGGCGCAAACCGGTTAGGGTTTTTTCTTCTTTTGGGTTCCATAGGAATTCAGGCAGTTTTGTAGTATGTAGTATCATCGACGGATCAGTTTGTACATTCTTTAATATACTTACGCTACATTTTATCGACTTAGACTGGGTTAATCAAGCATAGTTATAATACCAACACAACATACAGTAGAAACTCTATAAAATAATACACTTGGGACCACCAAAATTTATTAATTAAAAGAGTTATTAATTAATCGATAAATTAATAATTAATAATTATTAATTTATATATTAATTAATATTTTATTAATTTATAGTAGAATACTTAGTTTACAAACACCTTTCAAGCTTCCACTTAATTATTGTATACAATGCATGTATATCAAATGAACGGCCCAATTTGAAAGAAACCTTCAATCTCCCACCTTATTATGCTTCTTGTGTTCAATGTATCACTTTATGGACATTAAAAATATTTTCTATATAAATACAAGATCAAAATAGGTTAACACAAACAAATCATACACACAACATGGCTTCCCATCTTAAATGTGTGAAAAAAACAACAATGACAGACGAGATTCGAAGAGCATTATGCAAGCACAACAAGGATAATCCAAGTCTCACTCAAAAGCAATTGCAAGAATGGGTTCATAGTAACTATGGTTTGCAGGTGAGTCAAGCGACAATATCGAATACAGTTAAGCGGTCTTTAGAGTATCTATCAACAAAAAACAAAAGACAATTGAGTAATTTTTCAAGAAACCTTCGTAAATCATTCATGTAATATGCTATATATAAGGAATTATTAATTTATATTTTATATGGGGTCTAAAGAAATTATTAAAAATGTATTATCTTATAATTTTAGCGAATTATTAATTTAGCACCCTATCCCCGAGTCGGGACCGGCAAAAAATATTATCTTAGAGAGTTTATTAAATAATCGAGTTTCTACTGTATATGGTTGGATAGTTGGATTCACATCTTAAGACACATATATGCATGTGAAGCATGTGAAGCACAAAAAGACTCATTTATATATAGGCACACCTCCTCCTATATCACACTGTAATAGCTATTATGAGGTGTAGGAATCTTTAATGTGTATCACTATATATACATGTCTTCTTGCATTGTTTCTTCAACCATACAAATAAAATGTAATTAATGTGCCATTAATGTATATAGAATCAATGTGAAATTATAGGGTTCCTAGCAGCACCAACCCTACCACGATATGTGAAGATGTTTGACAAAAGTTTTTGGTTCTTAAATCATACGTAAATGGAATTGGAAATCATTAAATAATTTTTGCAAAAAGTAATTCTTCTTTAACATATAAAAGCTTTAATTTTAAAAGGTGGTCTCAATCTCAAAGGGAATTACATCAAAACAGAAGGTAAATATGTAACAAGTTGTGGCGCTAACCTTTTTGAATAGCCAAAGGTTGTGAAGCTACTTAGTTGAGTCCAACTAGTCATGCATAGTAATATTATGACCCCAAGATCGATAAATGTAGTTGTTAAATAATTAGGAATTGAAGAAACTCGTGATTCATGCAGTAGAGACATAATTATCTTTGATTGTGTGCACTTATCTATTCAGATGTGATCAAATAAGGGTGACAATTTCTGACACTACCCATAACATAACACAAAAAAATGGTTTTGAGTCGGCTAACATAAACATGTCAATCTGAACACAACCTGTCTAATAAATGGGTTAACATGAACACGACCCGTGTAATAAACGGGTAACTTGTTAACCTGTTTAAGGTTTTTTTTTTATAAAAGTTTATATTTTGATTTAAAAAATGAAAAATGTATATATTTAAAGTTAAATATTTTGATTTTAATATTTTTTCTCCAAGATCATTTGTATTCGTTTGGCCCTCTAAATGGAGAGTTTTCATTGGCTACCAAATTAATCCACCCACACTCCCATACTTTTCCCCTTCACACTCAATATCACTCATGCCTAAACCCTTGGTGCCACTATTTGGCGCCCCCATAACAATGTTCAACGCTCTTTGAGGGTAACTAATTGGCATGGGACGACAAACGCGACTACACCTTTTTTTTTTAAAGGAAAATTTTATAAAAAACAGCCGGCCTGACTCAAAAAAGCAGGACCGCGCCACCCAAAATTACATCATGTACAAAGGGAAATTACACCATTCGACCCAATCTAAATCTTTAAACTTGGACCTATTCTTAAACCATAAGAAGCTATAAGACTTAACCAAACCAACAATCTCAAGCCAATCCCCTTTACCGTTATTGAAGATCTTCTCGTTCCTTGCCTTCCAAATGAACCAACAAGCCGAAATGATAATACCTCGGATGACATCCTTAGCGAGAGCTCCTCCACCCGAACTCAAATAAAATTCCATAAGATCTTTAAAACTTGTAAAAGTGACTACACCTAGTCTAACTAGTAACATCTAATAACTTGTAAAAGTGAAATGTGTTTTGCTTTTAAACCTTTTTTATTCTCTTTACTTCCAACATATTTATTTATGTATTAACTATACATTATCCAATGAATTTCCATTCACTTCTAATATTTCTTCTAATATTGAGCTAAATTTATAAACTCAACTTTGTTATTGGAAATGGGGAGTAAAGAAACAAAAAAACAATATATTGAACAAAACCATTACATTACAAGTAGTTTGATTTGAATGAGAGTAATTGATTGTTTAAGCTATTAGGAAGTAACTACTTATATATATATATATATATATATATATATATATATATATATATAGGGAGCCGCTAAAATGAAAATCACCTCCAGTTGTAAGAACCATGAGAACCACTCTCCACCAATCATATGTTGCCATCAAAAAGGGTAGTTTAGTCATTTACCCCAAATGTCTAATCTTACCCTCTCTCTTCATTTAAATCACACCCTCTCTCTCTTCCTTTTAAATCTCAGCCCCTCTCTCTCTCTCCCTTCATTTGAATCTCACCACCACTCTCTTCCTTTTAAAATTGTATGCATCCTCATTTTTGTCTCCACCACCATATGAGAAACTTTCTCTGCTTCATAATTTCTCAGCCAACACTCATAAAGCACACACACCAAAAATCATGTTTCATGGCTCTCTCTCTCCCTCTCGCAGCCCCCGACCACCGAAGTGAGCTCCGGCCGTGCACTCGCCGACAGCCCCCCCTTCTCCGACAATGACGCACCTAAACCCCATTTTCTTCTTCAGTGAGACCACCGGCGACGGTTGTTATTTCCAGCAGACGACGGTGGTGGTGGTGTTGGTGTTGGGGTTGGTGGCGGTGGCGTTGGGGAAGGTGGGTGGGTGGAGAGGGCCGGTGGCGGCGATGGTGGTTGAGCCAGGGAAGGCGGTGGCTGATTTTGGGGGTTTGAGTTTTGGGGGTAATTAATGGCGGCCAGATGTGCCACCAGATCATGTATGTTCACCACTAGAGAGACGGAGAGAGAAAGAGGACGGAGGCGGGCCGGCGGCAGCGCCGCCGTGAGCGGCGGAGGTCCTGGTCTCCTCCCGACGAGTTGATGCTCTGGTCGAATTGAATGATGATGATGACGATATCGATGGTATTTTGGTATGTTGGTATTTTGATATCTGTTTTGATATGTTGGGGATTTTGATTTGGTATGTTGGGGATTTTGATCTTGATATTTGTTTTGATTTGGTATGTTGGGGATTTTCATATTTTTGGCCTCTGTTCTTGATATTTGTTTTGATTTGGTATGTTGGGGATTTTGATCTGTTGGTTTTGATATAGTCGATGGGGGTGGCGATGATGAAAAAAAAACCCGTAGATTTAGATGACGATGGCGCGGCAAGGACGGCGGAGGGTAGGTTTTTTGAACTTGCAACCCCACTTTTGCAGCCTTTTGATTATCGGATAATCTGAGCCAAACCCCTTTTTTTCCGAGTTACACTTTGTTTTGATGTTGTGGGTTTTTTATATTTTTTTACCCTAGTCGATGACGATAACAATCTATCTGAGACACCTACCGATTTTGGGTTTTCTGGGTGCGTTCGTGTTGCGTCAAAAAGTTTTTGTAAAAAAAAATGTTAAACCGTAAACTTTTTAACGTAAAGCGTAAAACGTAAAAAGTTTAACGTAAAATGTAAAAACGTAAACTTTTTTAACGTAAAAACGTAAAACGTAAAATGAAAAAACGTAAAACGTAAAAAGTTTTACGTAAAACGTAAAAAGTAAAACGTAAAAAGTTTTACGTAAAACGTAAAAAGTTTTACGACGTTAAAAAAACGTAAAACGTAAAAAGTTTTACGTAAAAAGGAAAAAACGTAAAACGTAAAAAGTTTTACGTAAAAAAACGCCGCTTGAAAAGCCGAGCGTAAAACGTAAAACGTAAATTTTATAACGTAAAACGTAAATTTTTTAACGTAAAAAGTAAATTTTTTAACGTAAAAAGTAAATTTTTTTTACGTAAAAACGATGTGAAAAAACGGCGTGAAAAAACGGCGCGTTAAAAATGGAGCGTAAAAACGCCGTTAAAAAAACAGCGTGAAAAAAACGACATTATAAAACGGTGTAAAAACAAAGTACAACACGGCGTAAAAACGACGTTAAAAAAACGGTGTGAAAAAACGACGCCTGAAAAAGCCGGGCGTAAAAACGGCGCGTTAAAAATGGAGCGTAAAAACAGGGAGCAAAACGGCGCGTTAAAAACGTTTTTTTTTAAAACAAATCTTGAAAAAAATTATCAAATAATCTGATTCCAAAAATATTCTTTTAACAAAAAAATATGTTTTTTTAATAAAAAATAATTAATGCAATAGGACAAAAAGGGCAATAAAAAATAATATATATAAAAAGACAAAAAAACAAATTTACTTAAATGCCCTTTAACAATAAAATATTAAAAACATAATAAGACAAAAAGAATTTTATAATAGTTTTTATTACTTTTAATCTCATCCATCCATCCTAAAGATCTAATGGTTAGAAAGTGGTTCTCGTGGTTCTTACAACTGGGGGTGGTTTTCATTTTAGCGGTCCCATATATATATATATATATATATCACAAAAGCGGTAATAAAATGGTGACAACAAAAAGCGGTAGCAATAACGGTGACAAAAATCGGTAGCAAAGTGGTGAGAAAAACGGTAGCAAAACCGTAGCAATAAAAACTTAAGCAAAACGATGATAAAAAACGGTAGCAAAACCGTGACAAACTAACGGTAGCAAAATTATAGCAAAAAAATAAAACGTAGCAAATAGGTGGCAATAGGACAATTGCTACGTGTGATTTTCTTACCGAATTTTTGGTGGCAAAACGGTGGCAAAAAGCCAATTGCCACCGTTTTGCGACCGAAAGTGCGGTAGCAAAACCCTATTTTCTAGTAGTGATTAGTCATATTAAAAAAAAACATTAAATGGGTTGACACGAAACATAACCCAAACACGTCAACCGAAACCCATCAATTCGCCAATGCGCGCGACACGATTGACTACCCTGTGATCAAGACCATAAACTAGTTGGTATAATATTAGTTATTCAAGAATTCTCGTTTAAAGTCATCTATCTCTCTCTCTCTATGTATATATATATATATATATGGGCCAAACTATCTGCACACCTTGGTTGGCTATCTGCACACTTAGAGTTTACCTACGCTGCGTATAGGTCTATACGCAGCGTATAAGGTTAACCCTATAGGCTGCGTATAGAGCTATACTCAGCGTATATAAACCATGGATTTCAGAGCCTTATCAGCAATCATTGCACAGAAAACAAGGGTTTATATACGCTGCGTATAGAGCTATACGTAGCGTATATAACCCATCATATTTTTTTTGCTATTTTGATGTATTTGTGGTATAAATTCTCACCCGGTTCCAACGTTACGATACGAATAATACAAATATAAATTATAAATATTAAAAATAATACAAATATTATGAATTATAAAAATTAAAAATAATACAAATATTATGAACTACAAGACCTACAGGGAACCTATACGAGACTTATACTATACACTATACACTATACGATACGATACGATATAACACCCGTATAGGCCTATAGGTGTGGTATAGGTCCCGTATTGACCTCGTATAAGCCTATAAGTGTGATATCGTATCGTATAGCGTAGTATAGGTCCCGTATTGACCTCGTATAAGCCTATAAGTGTGATATCGTATCGTATAAGTGTAGTATAGGTCACGTATAGGCCTATAGGTGTGATTTAGGTCCCGTATAGGCCTATATGCATATACAAGACCTATAGGAAACCTATACGAGACATATACTATACACTATATGATACGATACGATACTATACTATACAATAACACCCGTATAGGCCTATAGGTGTGGTTTAGGTCCCGTATAGGCCTATAGGTGTGGTTTAGGTCCCGTATAGGCCTATACGGGGCCTAAACCACACCTATCTATACGGGGCCTAAACCACACCTATAGGCCTATACGGGGCCTAAACCACATCTATAGGCCTATACGGGATCTAAACCACACCTATAGGCCTATACGGGACATATACTACGCTATACGATACGATATCACACTTATAGGCTTATATGAGATCAATACGTGACCTATACTACAACTATACGATACGATATCACACTTATAGGCTTATACGAGGTCAATACGTGACCTATACTACGCTATACGATACGATATCACAGTTATAGGCTTATACGAGGTCAATACGGGACATATACTACGCTATACGATATCACACTTATAGGCTTATACGAGGTCAATACGTGACCTATACTACACCTATACGATACGATATCACACTTATAGGCTTATACGAGGTCATTACGAGACCTAAACCACACCTATACGATACGATATCACACTTCTAGGCTTATACGAGGTCAATACGGGACCTAAACCACACCTATAGGCCTATACGAGTGTTATATCGTATCGTATCGTGTCGTATAGTGTATAGTGTAAGTCTCGTATAGGTTCTCTGTAGGTCTTGTAATTCATAATATTTGTATTATTTTTAATTTTTATAATTCATAATATTTGTATTATTTTTAATATTTATAATTTATATTTGTATTACCAATAATATTGTTTTTTTATAAATAATTTTCTTTTTTTTATAAATAAACAAAGGAATACACAAAAAAAAAAATACAACAAAAATGGAGCTTTATATACGCTGCGTATAGATCCCTACGCAGCGTATGAGACAAAAATGACACAACTACCCTTGTATTTGGCTTCGTATAGCCTCAACACAAGGGTATAAATGACATTTTCAGACCTTTATATACGCTGCGTATAGGTCTCTACGCAGCGTATATAAACCTTGTGAAAAACTGATGCTTCAAACCTACCAAAATGACCCAAAATTTTCAGATGGTTTATATACGCTGCGTAGAGACCTATACGCAGCGTATATAAACCTTGTTTTCTGTGCAATGATTGGTTATTAGGCACTGAGATCCATGGTTTATATACGCAGCGTATAGGTCAATACGCAGCGTAGAGGGTTAACCCTATACCCTGCGTATTGACGTATACGCTGCGTATATAAACCCTAGTTTTGCTAGGGTTTGGTGTGCCAATAGGCACACCCATATATATATATATATATATATATATATATATTTGAATGACAAAGGTTACATTACTTCTACTTCTAAACTACACCAATAATACTAAATTACACCCATACCAGGATTTGAACCCTGGTCTTTTCTCTAAGAGGCAAGAGCCTCTACCACCCAGCTGGAATGACAGACATTTCTATATATTTATAAAATTAGAGTTTAAGGATGATCAATCATTATCAATACAGAAGTTATACTAACGTGCTAAGCTAGTCTAATCTTTTTATAGGGGGGATTAATTAGGGGTTTGAGCAATGTAATCAAGCACTGTTGCCTAAAGAGTCGAGTTTAACATCGCATGCATCGCGTATGTTCTCAATATCAGATCACTATCACAAAGGAGGGTGAGATTCCAGACCGAAAAACGAAAATTAAGGCAGGTAAAGTTAGCAGAATGTCTGTTGAATGTGTTGAACAAGTTCCTCAGCACTTAGTTTGCATTCAACTCCAATCTACCATAAAGCAAAGGCAAGAGATCGATCAATCAAAATTACAGTAACAACTAATAGTGTAAAAACAATAGAAATATACTTCTTTAAGAAACATTTAGCTTATAATTAACTGATACATCTTAATAAAAATGTTTGGCCATCACTACAATAGAGGTAAAAGTGATGCCAGTGGCGGATCTAAGAACTTTTTTTACTGGGTTCCTTTTGATAGATTCTCACTAATTCTCACTATTTTTTTCCAAATCATACAAGGTTCTCACTAATTTTTTCTATTTTTTTCAAACCGAATGGGTTCCTGTAAACCCACAAAAGTGGTCTAGACCCGCCCCTAACTGATGCCCCAAAAATATGTAATATTTGTTTGTTGTGGTAGTGATCAAAGATACGAATATCAATTAAGTGTTACCAATATGCAAAATAGTTTTTTTTTTTGCATTCAAAATTCAAATAGTTTGATAGATTAGGGTTTCCAATTCAGAAAGTGATGGCGGTGCAGCTTGTTGCTCGTCTATCCTCTGTTTTGATGTAACTTGCCAAGTATGAATGAAAATACATGTTTACATTAATTTTTTTTAAGGGATATCCCAAAACTATGTAATATTGTCTAGAAACTTATAAAATGTGACAATATACAAATGATGATTAAACTATTGAACAGGCCCGGCTTTGTGGGCTGGGCAGCCCGGGCAGACGCCAAGGCCCAAAAGGTTTATAGGGCCCAACGAAAATTTAGGGTCAAGATTTTTAAATGAGCACTGTTATCTTAATCTTAAATGTTTAATAAATGACTTTAGTAACAAAGATGATGCTAGTTCAATGGTTAAGATACTCAAATTTGAAAACCAAAGTCATGAGTTCTAAACCCTTCCTTTACATTTTTATTTCCTAAACAATTTTCAGTTAATCTCATGCATTTTTTATTTCCTAAACTGTTTTGAACTATCAATTCAGTTAATTAATTGACCCTTCGATCTTGTTAACAAGATGATTATATGATTAATTAGTTAATGTTTTGGGTTATAATCTTGAGGTCATGAGTTCAAACCCCATGATTAGCATGTCATATTGTGGTTTCTTGATATATATTTGATGAATTTATATTATACCAATTTTTTTGTTTCACCCGGGGCCCAATTTTTTTTTTATCATTCTCGGAGACGGCCTTGCTATTGAACTTCAATAATTTATTTGATTTTAAATTTTCTAAACCAGTAAAAAAAAGGAAAAAGAGAACATAAAAGGAGTAAATGTTACTCAAAATTGATATTTATGAGACATTAAAAGCATGCATGCATTTCATATGATAATGAAGCATGCAAAATTCTAAGAAAAAATAAAATTATATCTTTGGCTTACCTTGATGGTGAAGGAGTTAACCATGGCTTCATCAACAACACTAATGTTGACCTGAAGAACCTCAAGACTTAGATTTTCAAGTACTTCAACTACTTTTGTTGCTTGGCCCGGTATCCGATTTGAGCAAGTCTTCACAAGAAGGTCACCACCCACAAACTTAACCTCAACTTCAGCAATGGCTGACCTCGAATTAGCCACGAGCTCCTTAGAATGATCTGAATTTGTGAAAGAGCCAGACGGTGAAGTGTCGAATGATGGCGCTACTAATGGATGCAACATGGGTCTGTAGGGGCTTGCTGGTTGGGGGGTTCTGGGGCTAATTGGCAAGATTAGTCTAGGGCTAAGTGGCGGTTTTCTAGGGCTTGATATAATCCTGGGGCTAAGGATTGATTCACTGTAAACTTTTCTTTGTTTCTTGGCTTCTAGGGTTCGTAGAATTTGTTGTAATTCAGTGATGTAATCAACTACTCCTCCAATTATTGATGCTTGATCACCCTGAAAGTTTCATGTAACATGATCATATGTTCAAGACCACCCGTAGTGGGGCGTGGTTTTTAAAAAAAATTGAAAAAAAAACGCCCCAAAACGCCCCCACCCCATTACACTAGGCGTTACCCGGCGTTTTTTTTGAAAAAAATTGATGTTGGCGTTTTAATTAAAACGCTTTGTACATTGTTTGACCCACCAATCACACCCCACATGTCTGACAACTTTTGAGCTCACACATATTTCGTGTGTGTCTTCATAGGGGCGAAATATGTAAGTTTGTCTTCATATGCCACTTGTCTGACAACTTTTGAGCTAATATCATATGTTTTAAATTAAAAAAAAAAGTGAAATGATTGCATGGGCGTTATTGGAATAATGCCCCACTACGCCACTTTTGCAATAATGCCCCATGCTGACTGGGATGACACGTGTCGGATAATGCCCCATGGTGGGGGCATTATTTTTCTTAACCACTACGGGTGGTCTAAGTTTTCATTTTTTGTTATAAACAAACTAATTAAATTTTAATAATCTGTACTATAGCTCATTTGAAAATAATAATTCATGTATACGTTTTCATTTTTTGTTATAAATAAGCTAATTAAATTTTAATAATCTGAACTATGGTTCACTTGAAAATAATAATTCATACCGACAATTTAATTAGTGACACTCATAACTTTCACTTTCAACCATATTTTGCTAACATGGATATTTTAAGTGAAATGGGGATGCATACTTGTTGTGAGTGAAATCGAGTGAAACCTATAAAAATTATGAGAGTTTGATTACCTTCGGCAACGAAACTAAAAGTTAAGAATGTAACGGGTAAAAATATCGGAAACTAATATTATTGAGTCATAGTTTAAATAATTAAAATCTGGTTGATTTTTTCATCAATGATTACCCTTTTAACATAGAAGCAAGGCATGAGTGAACGAAGGACACACAAGTGTTCATTCATCTGCTTCCTTCGGTTTCGCTCCACCGTTATATGCGACACCTTGTGCTGCCCATCTGAGTCACCCCCACCCCGGTCCTCGGTCGCAGATAGCTTCATTCTCTTGCTCTTATGCCCCTCTACAACCTCTTGTATGGTATGAGACACCAACTGATTCATTTCACACTGTCTTTCAGCTGTAAACTCCTTGAACACACTCCTCAGATCAACTTCAAGATCACTAACGTTGGTGTCCCCAAACTGCTCAGCACAAGTATGAAAGAAAGTAGATGAACCCACCATCTTGATCTCAAGAAACAGACAAGATACAACGTCAAAAAACTAACAGTTGATGTGCACTTTGCTCCACAAAAGATGCTGCAATAGATGAAAGAGACACACAAATAGAGCATGAGATGTTGGCCTTTACTGAGGCTGTCAATATCAAGAAAAAGAAATGCCAAAAGCAGACGATATATATTTAAGAGACCTCTGAAGTCTGAACATCGATGGCGGCTAGACCATATGGACGTTATCCTGTGCAAAGGTGGAGCTTTTATTGTGGTTGTTAAGTATATTATGTCTTCACCGTTGGATTATTTTCTTGGTGGGCCATAGGTTTTTCTTTTTTTCTTTAACATTTTTTTAACATTTAACGACCACGTATAATTGAACTTGCAAGAAATTAAACCTTTTTTTTTTTTTTTTTTTTTTTTTTTTGCGTGTGGCAAATACCATACTACTATACACCATTAAATCATAGGTTAGTAGGGCATAAGTATGTGTTTTATATTGGGTCTACATATTCCCACACCCAACTCCCTATTTCCATACCCTTCTAGACGTCTCGTATAGGCCTGTACGAGGCGTCTAGGGTAACTTTTCCCGACCAACATCTGAACCTCGTATAACGTCACATCAGTCACATCAGACGGGGAGTCTAGGCCTGTACGAGGGTACTAAGACGTCTCGTATAGGCCTATACGAGGCGTCTTAGAGACTGATTTGACTATGTGTCTGGCATGTGACATAAAGCAATATGGGGCGTCTAGAGTTATACGAGGCGTCTATATTTCATATAAAGTGCAACATACAGTGCATTGTTGGTCCACCCGAGCATTCAACATTCATTCATTCTGTTTCTTCTACTATTTCTTCGAAAGAAACTCTTGTTGTTTGCATTTGTGTTCTTATCATCCCGAAGTGTTGAAATGTCATCATATAGGGACGACAACTATGTCTTCGGGCAGTATTCTAGCGACAACTGGGTGCCAGAAAGCGTTCCGGTAACAGTTATTAGCTTAAATGTTTTAATTACTTGTTGTTTTAGTTTATTATTTACTAATGATGATACGGTCGTCTATTTTGGAGGAGTCTGGCGTTCCCGATTCTAACGAGCAAGAGGAGGTTGTGTCTAGTATACAAGGAAAACAAAACAGACCGTTTCTAGATTTGAATACGCATCCCCCTGTTGATAAAACATCCCCTGTAGATGACTCATACCATGCTGGTCAACCAAGTTATCCGATGCAACAAGGGTATCCGAATTATAGATACGGGTGTGAATATTCTTACGGAGGAGACGGTGGATACGGAGGAGACTGTGGATACGGAGGAGACGGTGGATACATAGGAGACAGTGGATATGGTGGATACGGTGGATACGGAGGAGACGGTGGTCATCAGCAATTCATTTCCCCGGGCGGTCCTTACGTTCATCAAAACAATCCGGATGTTGGAGGATATGGTGGATATGGTGGTTATGGTGGATATGGTAGATATGGTGGTGAGGCACCCCCCATCCCGGACAATCCGTACTTAAAAAAGCAGGTATCAATTTTATTTTGTTATGTTACATAGATTAATTGTTATTATTATCATTATTATTATTATTATTATTATTATTATTATTATTATTAATATTGTTATTATTATCGATGTTACATGTTTTCAACTCTTTAGATGAACTAAAGAAACGGATGCAAAAAATAGCAAACGGGGATGGTTTCGTTATTGTCACCCGTCGATCAAAGAAAATCAGGGGAAGAACCGGGAGAGTATGGCTTGAATGTGACCGTGGTGGTGAGCACCACACTACAACAACACTTAGAAAAGCCGGAAGCAAAAAAACCAGTTGCCCGTTTTACCTGCTGGCTGTGCGAAACCACCCGTATGAAACCTGGGAGATAAAAGATGAAAAAATTGAACATAACCACGAACTTTGTGAGGACCTGTCGCCCCACGCGTTTGTGCAAAGGTTTACTCCAAGCGAAATGAAACTGATCGAGCAGCTGATAGCTCAAAACATGGAGTCACACAAAATATTTCAAACGATAAGGAAGCAGGACCCCGACAGGTTTCATGTTCAGAAAGACGTTCAAAACGTTGTGGTGAAGATTAAAGCCGAACAAAGACAAGGATTGACTCCCATGCAGTCACTAGAAAACATGCTGATAAATAACGACTTTATTTACGAGACACGGGAGGAACCCGGAACAGAGGTCGTAACAGAGATCTTCTTTCTTCATCAGTACTCGAGAGACATGTGGCGTGCATTCCCCCACGTCATGGTGATCGATGCGACGTACAAGACAAACTTATACAATATGCCATTTATCCAGATTGTTGGTATGACGCCTACCGACCATTCGTTTTGTATCGGGCATGCCGTTGTTAGTAAAGAACGGGGTGATAACTTTGTGTGGGTGCTTGAGAGGATCAAGTCAATGTTGGATGAATGTATGGAGCCACGTGTGATTGTAACGGATAGAGACCTGTCCCTTATGGGCGCGTGTGCTAAAGTATTTCCAGACGCCTCCAAGCTTCTTTGCAGGTGGCACATACAACAGAATGTTATGAAGCACTGCAAGGCTGCCTTCACAGAAGAAGAATGGGATAAATTTTTGTCATTATGGGGGACATTGATTGAGTCTCCGTCCATACCCATCTACGAGTACCACTTGCGCAACATGCGAAAGCGACTTGTGGAGTGCAAACGTTCTAGTAAGTTTTTCTAATAACATACGACTCACCTATGTAAATTTTATTAAATTATTTTTACTTTTTAGGGGTCTTTAGTTACGTGTACGATAACTGGCTAAAAGACTATAAGGAGATGTTCGTCTTTGCTTGGACTGATAAGAGGCGCAACTTTGGTAATCGTACCACAAACAGAGTTGAGAGCCAACACGCCAACTTAAAGAGATACGTCCTAGATAGGAGCTCGCTGGACCGTGTAGTTGCTTGTGTCCGGGATATAGTTGAGACACAGTTCGGTGAAATAAGGAAGAGTTTTCGAGACTGCATCGAAAAAAGAATGGACCACCACAAACACCCGCTGTTTCAACACCTACATGGAAAAGTATCCCATACAGCCCTTGACATGTTGAGTGGAGAGGCACTTAGGAAGCTAGATGTCTTGGAGCGCCATCATTCATCATGTGGTTGCCAAATGTGGTGCAGTTGTGGGTTGCCTTGTGCTTGTAGGCTAGAAAAGTACATGCGTGAAGGTAATAATTGTTAAACGTACAACACTTGTGTGGTATATTTCCGTTAATCATGTGACTTAAACAATGTTGTTTTTAACCGTGCAGAGCGTCCGATTCAACTCGAAGACATAGACGTCTTCTGGCGGAAGCTTAACTTCCAAAGTTGTAAATTGATAGACGATGACGTTGACGTGGTCGAAAAGCTAAATATTGTTAGACAACAATTAGAGTCGCACCCCCCAGCTCAGCAAAAAAGCAAGATGTCAAAGATTAAAGCAGTGTTGACTCCAAAGAAATCTACCAAGAAACCATCGGTTGTCCAACAAAATACTTGTGGCCGACCAACAACAAAGCAGGTACAACAAAGGTTGGATGAGGCCTCTCGTATAGATGAAGAATTGAGGAGAAGCTCCTTCGGTGATGCAAACACGTGCTTTGAAGGTTCCCGACAAAGTAAGTACGATAACCCTCGCCACAGCTCGTACGTTCCGTCACAGGCCTCTCAACAGTCGGTTATAAGGTCCCAAAAACCCAAAGCGAGCCTAAGCCGTTTAAAGAGTTCTAAGAAGAAAGAGACACGAGATGATCACGGTTTTCCTTTAATCATTGGGGACGAGAACGTGGGAATCATCAAACAGTTTAAGTCTGCCATTCCGCCAGTGTTTCATCCGCACGTCTCGTGCATACGAGATGTGATGCCGGACGGTCATAGTGGGTTTCGGTCTGTGGCTGTGGGCTTAGGTATGGATCAGAGTTCATGGGGGCTCATTCGTAGGGACCTTGTCCAAGAAATGGATCAGAACGAATCGATCTGGTTCCCAATATTTGAAGCATGGGATGAAGGTTATTTTTACACGCATCGTCAGGGCCTAATTTGGGATTCAGTGTCCGGTTGTCCCCCGGATCACTGGATGGACTTCCCCTTAGCAGGACTTCTTATTGCACAAACGTACGGTATCGGGGTGCACCTGTTAACGACAACCATGGGTGCGAGTTCCACTTTCTTCCCGATACTAAGTCCTCCGGCTAATCAACAACCATTATTCATAACGCTTGCACATGTTAACGAGAACCACTTCATACATGTTAAGCTGGAAGGGGATTATCCAATGCCACCAGCACACGGTCTATGGTTGAACCACCGAAGACCCCATACGGAACAATGGGAAGATATGTACATGCCACGTCTAGAATGGTATACATCGATAATGAATCTTCCACCAAGATCAAACCCCAGTCTTAATTACATCGACAGTGATACGGAAGAATGATTTTTGTAATTAATAGTGTTTTTTGTATTGATAATTATTCTTATTGTAATTAATAAGATCTTTTGTATTAATTTCTATAATTTTTTTTATAATTACAATTGCATAAAACAATTTAATAACATTTTTATAAAAATTTCTATCATTTTTTTATAGTTAGAATTGATTAAAACAATTTAATAACATTTCTATAAAAAATTCTATCATTTTTTTTATAATTAGAATTGACTAAAACAGTTTAATAATATTTTTACTCATATTTTTATCATTTTTTTATAATTACAAAAAAAAATTACAAATATACGCCTCGTATAGACCTAGACGGGTTGTATACGTGTGGTCAAAAGACCATTTTGCCCCTGATATGCCCTCAGTCTAGGCTTAAACAAGGGGCTAAAAGGTCATTTCACCAAACCCAGACGCCTAGTATAGGGTTAGACGGGTCGTCTATTTTGAGCGGCATTTTGGGTTTTGAATTTTTAAAAAAGATTTGTACATTTACCATATTACCCCTGAGAACCCCCTAGTATAGGTCATAACCATGGGTTAAAAAGTAAATTTAACAAAAATGGACGCCTCGTATAGAGCTGGACGGGTCCTCTTATTTGGGCGGCAAGATTTCGTTTTTTTTTAAATTTGAATTTTGAAAATCTTTTAATTAATTACAATTAAACCCCTGAGAAGCCCCCAGTATAGGCCTTAATCAGGGGCATAAAGGTAATTTAAAACCCTAGACGACATGTATAGGTCTATACGCGTCATTTATGGTGGGCGGCAACTTTTGGGTTTTTTTTAATTATTAAAAAAATATTTATTAAATTACCATTTTACCCCTGTAAAGCCCCTAGTATAGGCCTTAGTCAGGGGTAAAATGGTAATTAACCATTCCAGAAATATCTTTTTGGATTGGTTATTATTATTATTATTGTTATTATTATAATTATTCTTCTTCTTATTATTATTGTTATTATTATTATTATTCTTATTATTATTCTTATTATTGTTATTATTATTATTATTTTGATATTATTATTATTGTTATTCTTATTATTATTCTTATTATTATTGTTATTATTATTATTATTTTAATATTATTATTATTATTATTATTGTTGTTATTATTATTATTATTATTATTTTATTACTATTACTATTATAATAATAATAATAATAATAATTATTTTTTTAATTATTATTATTATTATTGTAATTATACGTATACGGTATTTATTTGCAGATTGATTATGGAGGACGATCAGATTCAGGGCGATAACATTCAGATGGATCTTGATGGGGCACTGCCGGGGGGTCAGCGGGGTCCGCGACGGAGGCGGCTACCGCCTCCGGATACGCTGCAGGGTCACCCATATCTAGAGTTTCCCGACGGCACCCCTGCCGCCCATCATTGCCAGAAGCTTAGGAGGATGCACATTGGATCGCATGCAGCGATCGACTGGGATGCGATAGATGAGATTAGTGAGACGGCTAGAGTGCGTCGGTTTATACTTGTCGATTCGCCGTGGCATCGTCTTTTTGAGTTGGCGCACATGCCGAGCTACAGGGAGCTGCTGGTGGAGTTCCTTTCGTCATTCACATTTCACCCTCCTGGGGCCCCAGTGCAGCTTACGCACCTAGATGCTCCCCCTCTGCCTGAGATTTCTTTCAGGCTTGCTGGCGTTTTGCGTTCGATGACGCTAGCACAGTTTGCGGTGCATTGTGGTTTATACAGGCAGGAGGAGATCGAGACTGACGTTTACACAGCGGGGCTAGTGGTGTTTGATAGACCCACTCTTTTAGGGTTTTGGCAGGTGGTTGCGGGGCCAAATACTTGGGAGCACGACAAGTCGAAGGGGAGGGTTTCATTTATTAGAGACCCATTGTACAGGTACGTACGTTTATTACAGCAATTATTGTGATTATGTGTATTGTTTATTAATCTCTGTTTCTGTATTTCGCTAACACTATCTGCAGGTATATGCACCATATGCTCGCTACTTCTATTGTAGGGCAGGGCTACAGCTGTGAGTGGTGTACGAGAACAGATCTTTTTTTCTTTTAATGTTTGTTGTACAGGAGGCCGTGCGCACTAGCACACGGTCTAGCCCAGCACTACGCCTCCGCCCATCACCGGTAGGAGCGCGGATTTTTGTATGGCGGCTTGTTTAAACGTGACCGTCATTGCCCGTTCATTGGGCCTCGTACCAGAGCAGGACCCACATTTACAGACGCCGCCCGTCATGCCGACGCGGATGGGTTTTTCGTCGCTGTGGGGGATGTCACTGATCAAGAGGTTCGGCGTTGCCCCGCGGTTTAAAAACCGTGCAGGGGGCATATGGGCAGAGGAGCCCCTACCAGAGCAGTTCGAGCTAGTCTATCCTCCGCCAGATCCTGCTGCAGTACCCGTGCCGGACCCTCCGGTGGATTTAGACGGTGCAGCGATGCCACAGCCACCGCCCCCTCCCCGGGCGCCTCAGTTTCCACGTCACATTATTCCAGGTCATGCCCTAGGAGCTGCGCTACATCCGGAGATACGAGCCGAGCTTGATAGGCTCAACGATTTGATAGGTTGGTTGGTTTGGGCAGCGCAGGATAGACGAGAGAGAGAGAGAGGGGTTACCCGCGATACCGCTCCCACCACCTCGAGCACCACATCAGCAGCAACAGCCGTAGCAGCCAGATACAGATTCAGATTCTGATGCATAGACCTGTTGTTGTTTTTATTTTTGTTATGGATGTACAAACTTATCTTATATATTATTGTTACGGATGTACAAAATTTATCTTATATATGTCATATTTATGTTTGTTTTAAGTTATTCGGTTACTTAATGATTGTTGTCTTAAATTGATATAATACGGAAATAATATATGTTTTGAATATAATACGGAAACAATATATACCCTCAATATAATACGGAAACAATATTTGAACGAGATAAAATTTTAATCGGAAGAATAATATTTAAAAAAGTAAAATGTTAAAAACATTATAATATTTAATCGATAGAATCTATTTAAAGAGCCGATTTTTTAAAATAGTTGAATTTTTTATAGTGTAAAAAATAAAAAAAATAAAACTTTTTTTAAAACAAAAAAAAAAATCGCTAAAAAAACATACCTTCAAAAACTATCAAAAAAACCACACCAAAACCCACCAAAACACCCATTCTTTCAACCAAAAAAACACCCAACGCCTGGACGCCTCGTATAGGCCTGTACGAGGCGTCTAGGGTTTCTTAATCTTTGTGCCTGACATCCCTTGAAGACCCCCTTGAATTCAGTGCCTAGACGCCTCGTATAGCCCTATACGAGGCGTCTAGGGCACAAAAAGTGTCCAAATAGCCGCCGAGGGTGTCTGGATAGATCGAGCCTTTATATTAAAAGTTAAAAGTGTTTTATTTGAGAAAATCACTAAAATTTCACAAGTTTGACAAAATAGTGTTAACTGCTTAACTTTTAAATTTTTTCAAGAGTAAACTGCAATTTGGGTCATTGTGGTTTTGGTATGCGCTCAACCTGAGTTCTCTCTTTCTAAATCTCACATGATGAGTCCCTCTTGTTTACTTTTTTACACTCTTAAACCCTCCCTGTAACACTGTCGGTATATTCCATTAGATACCTAACGGTCAAACCCTAACCTCATTATCATCCTCCATTTTTTTCATTTCCCCTAAATTGTATTCCTACCCTTTCACCAAGCCCGATTAGTCGACAAAACCCACCTCTGATCATCGTCTGAATCCACCTCCGATCATCGTCTGAAGCTACCTCTGGTCATCGTCTGAACTTGAACCCACCTCCGATCATCTTCGAAGCCACCTCCGATCATCTGAACCCTGAACCCACCTCTGATCTGGTGTTGTCCTTCGATCAAATGATTGAACCCGACCACCTCCTATCAAATAACTAACGACTGGACCAAGCTACAATCATGGAAAATATAATTTCAGTCAAGGAGACCATGGATACACTATGTTTGAGATGTAATAATTTTGACTTGATCCAGATTAGTGTAGTTAAGTTAAAAATCCTGAACTTGAACATGATACAACTTGAACCTGAAAATTTGTAGCCGGAATTATGGTCAATGCTACCCCGAGCCACCTTGAATTGAACTTGAGGGTAGTGTTGAAGTTCTGGAACAACATGAAATCTGATTTCAAGTTTGAGCAAGTTAGGGAAGATAGGATCAAGTAGGGGTAAATGAATATGTATGATTTGATGCCTAATTTAGTAAAAACAAGTGATCAAGGATAATTCTAATAACTAATCAGGGTATTTTGTTGTAAGGACCTTCAAAAATGTCCCAAAACGACCCATAAGTGAAAACCTGGACCCCTGAAACCCTAATCCATAACAAAAAATGAAGAAAAAAACAAATTTTATGGTTTCACGCGGGCCGCGTAAACCTTAAGGTAAGGTTATGCGGGCCGCGACAACTCATTAAAACTCCGGATCAGCTAACCGGCCACGTGTCGACCACCTGGCAAACCTACTCGTGACACCGTAGCCCTAGTCTACGAATAGATGGCCCTCGCGGGCCGCGTAAGTGTCAAGAGGGGGTTTACGCGGGCCGCGTAAACCCCATTTTTCAGCTATAAATTGCTTCAATCATGGCCTTTCCATCTGTGTCGAAAATTTTAAACAAAAACGAAGTTCTACTGCTCGAATTTCACTTTCAAAATAGCAAGGCGCTGCTACGATACATGGTATTAACTCGATCGCTGCTACGATTCAATGTCCGATCGATTGAAACTATCCAATGGATGTTTAAGTGCTGCCCACATTAGGGCCATACTTTGTCATTCGTCGTGAATTTGATGGATGTTTAAGTATTGTACCTTGTCATTCGTTGTGAGGGTTTTAATCTCGTGAGTTATCGGAAATGCTGTATTAGTTACTGACCTAGTTCGTGTGCACTGTTATTTAAATTAGGTTACAAGGCTAATCAGTAGGCTAAACTCTGCCCGTTTAAATCTGCAATGTGAGTCATTCTCTTTTTATCAATAATGTTTTACAATACTCCAAGTTATTTTCAAAGGTTATAATTACAGGGATTAAGTCATGGTTATCTTAATCACTGGCTAGTGGGGTATTGTGCACATTACTAAATTTCTCACGGTTAGGCTAATAAATCCTAACAGTGATAATCATCACTACTTGGGTGAAAGGACCCAATAGTGGTATGACCATCGTCACCAGGAGGTGACACGGCGCCAGATAAAAATAAGATAGAAGCCATTGTAATCGCTCTTATGCTGTAATTTATAACTATGTGTCGTTTTATTAAACTTGAGTGACTCGCCAGTATTTCCCCGCTGATAAAATATTTTTAAAACATGTTTCAGGTGACTACTGTGAACCAAGGAAAAGTGCTACGGAGCACTAACAAAGCTTGAAGTAGTGGCTCAGTTAAACAAATAAACATGTTTTGTAAATCAGGGAATTTCCTTGTGAAATTCCTCTATTGTAAATCACGGGGTGTATCCCGAATTATGAAATAAAATAATCAGGCATTTCAAGTTTTAAAAGATCCTGTAAAATCTTCCGCTGTCAACTCAATTAATAAATACCACGGGTTTCTGTCCCGCGGCTCCTGGACCGGGTAAAACCGGGACGGGGGCCGTGACAGAAAAAGGTGGTATCAGAGGCACTGATTTAAGCCAATTAAGTATTTAGAAATACTTAATTTTCCTGATTACCATTCTGTGATTATTTGTTTTTGTTAATTGACTACTTGTTAGTTACAGTATGGGTAAGCAAAGAATCTCGGACATCTATCGTCAATTAGATAGTTCACCAAAAGATAAGGGAACTTCATTTCAATCAAATTCCTCAAGATACTCAGCAGATACCGAGGAAGGAATATTTGTTCGTAAGGCACAATTTGAGAAACCACTTACCATTAAGAAAAGAAGTTGGATTATTAGAAAAAGTCAAGAGAATATAAGAAAGTCACAAACAAAAGGAGTGATAATTAATAAGGAGACTCAGGAAACAGGTAACAACCCACCATGGGAAGAGAATTAGACGAACAATGGGCAAATCTCTATATGTTAGCCACTACAGCAGTAAATGTTAACCTTTAACTGCCAACACCCTGACCTAGTACTAGCACCCATATCATCCATAAGCCAGAAACTTTAAAGAAACTTGCCCATTAGATAAACAACTTGGTAAGAAAAGATAGACTAAAATAAATTATTAATGCATAATCCCTAGTATATTTTAAAATTCAGTTGTAATATATATATATATATATATATATATATATAAATCGCAATATTTTGTTTTACTCAATATGTTTATATAAATATATTAGATATTTGTAATTAATATTTAATTTTTTTGATTACCTTTTTGTGATTATGTGAAAATTCAATTTACAAAATTTTAACCTAGAATTTTTGTGTTTCTTCATATCTGCTAAACAACATGAATGAGTTGTCTGAAGCTCTTCAGAATCTCAATCTCTATTATGTTAATGTGGAAGTTTCCAGAGACTTTATCGGGTATTGTGCCGACGTTGAGGAACCTATGGAATTTCAAGCCCAGCCACCGGAGAAACCCAAGCCAAAGAAGAGAAGAAGAATTGTGGGCTGGAGGCGTGTACGCAGGAGGAAACCAGCGACACGGAAAGTTATAAAGACGGAGGATCCCAAAGATAAAGCCAAGGGAATAGAAATTGGGGAAAGTTCTAGGCAAGATCAGGAAATGCCACCCTGGGAGGAGCTGGATCATAAACTGGCACTTAGTGACCTCATCGGACCTGCCGGTGAAAACCTCTTTAATTACCCAGCAGAAGCACAACTTCCAGTTGATCTAGAACCTGATATCCCCGATCCTATTATCCACACCCAACCTCTACCAGCAGAGCTAGAAGAATGGTGGACCACCGACTGGCAGTTCCAGAATCTCTTAAATAACCCTTATACCTTTTTCCCTCAGTTTGACCCAGAGCCTGCACCAAACCCATCAATGAGCAATGAGAACTTGGCTGAACTCCGCTATTTTGGCGAGGAGCTGGTAGATGCAGGGAATCGAATCTGGGAGGTGGGAGAACAGATCTCCTGGAAGTATGACGAGAGGGAATGTCGCTTCTGAGATGCCAGTAGATGGTGATGGTGTGGTTGTGGTTGTATAATAAAAAAATAATAATATAATCATAAAAACTATAATTATGAGAAATAACTTAAAAATAAAACTTTTGTAAGATAACCAGTTTGTACGGATGCCTATTATAATATATAAAATATCGAACGTCGAAAAATCGACAATTTTGGCTATACTTGTTGACGTGATTATGTGCAATTATTTTATTATGTTTGGTTATTAATTATTTTATGCTAATCACTTATATGAATTAATTACCTGATGGAACACGCTGGTAATGAACCCGTTAATGAAGTTAATCAATCTGAGCAAAACAATGAAGATCAATTTCTGAATAGGCAAGATATAGAGAATATTGTTGCTCAGGGAATAGCCAACGCTATTCCAGCAATCCTTGCTGCTGCCCGAAATCCAGTTGAACCTCAACAAATTATTCCTAGCAAACGTACACACGGTGACAATTTCAGTAATAGTGTAAACGGAGGCGGCAACCATACTAATAACGACAACGATGGAATGCAAGCCCCACTCCTTAAGAAAATGAAAGCTGCAACGCCTGGTTGCACTTATTAGGAGTTTCTTGCTTGTAAACCGGTTGAATTTGCAGGCAACAAAGGGGCGACTGCTGCACTGCGTTGGTTAGAGAAAACCGAGGCGGTGATTAAAATAAGTAAATGTGCTGAGGAAGACAAGGTCATGTACGCGTCACATCTTTTTAAAGAAGGGGCGCTAGAATGGTGGAATACGGTACTTCAAGCTAAAGGAAGCAATGTAGCCTATGCCATGAGTTGGGAAGAATTTAAGCGACTAGTAGAAAGAAAATTCTGTCCTGAGTATGAAAAGGAACAAATGGCGAATAAATTCCTGAACCACCGGATGGTGAATGTAGACTGTCGAGGGTATACTTCGACATTCTTTGAATATGCTAGAGTTGTACCTACCCTGGCTTCGCCAGAACCGGTACTTATTTCTCGCTATATTTGGGGATTGATTGGCGAAATCCGTGATATCGTTAAAGCTGCGAGACCTCGCACTATTGATGATGCTGTGAAATTAGCTAACACCCTAACTGACGGGCTGACACGCATAAGAGAAGAAAACCGGAAAAAGGAACTAGCCCAAAAGATTACCCAGGGATTCCGTGTGGGTAACCATAGTAATTTCAAGAAAAAGGGAACTGGGCAATCTTCCACTGTTCCATTTTGCAATGCCTGTAAAAGAAAACATTTTGGTAGATGCAAGGGGTATTGCAATTTCTCCAAAATTTTAGGGCATCAAGAAGAAGATTGCAGGAGAAAGAAATCCACAATCTGCTACAACTGTGGAGAAGCTGGACATTTTAGTCCAGACTGCCCGAAATTGGTCAAACCAGCTGATAACAAAGCCAAACCTGCAGAAGGAACTACCAAGAGAAATGCAAGAGCCTTCCAGTTGACTACTCAGGAAGCAGAACTAATCCCTGACGTGATAGCTGGTACGTTCCTAGTTCACCACGTTTATGCAAAAGTATTATTTGACTCTGGTGCAAACCAAAGTTTTATAAATACTTCATTCTGCCAAGCTCTTAATCTACCCTTAACCAACCTTAAACAAATTTTTACGGTAGAAACGACAGATGGGAATTCTGTTAACATAGATAAGGTTTTGCGAGAAGAAAAGATAGAACTCTTAGGCCATAAATTCTCTGCAAACCTGTTACCTATGAATTTTTCCGAATTCGATGTGGTATTAGGAATGGATTGGTTAGTAGCCAACCATGCTCGAATTCTTTGTGATAAGAATTCCATAGAAATTCATACACCCACAGGAGAATTAGTGGTGATTACAGAAGATAAGCCACGAAAGCCACTGAATTCATTTCAGTAATGAAGTTGGCCGGTTATTCAAGAAAACAAGAAATGGTGTATATGATTTCAGTAATCATTAACACGAAAGGTAAGGAACTTAAAGAAATTCCTGTAGTAGCAGAATACCCAGATGTATTCCCAGAAGAACTACCAGGATTACCACCCAATAGGGAAGTCGAATTTAGAATTCATCTAATTCGTGGAACTACACCAATAGCCAAGGCACCTTATCGGCTAGCACCCACCGAAATGTTAGAATTGAAAAAGAAATTAGATGAATTATTAAGCAAAGGATTCATACAACCTAGTTCATCCCCTTGGGGAGCACCAGTGTTGTTTGTGAAAAAGAAAGATGGGTCAATAAGAATGTGTATCGATTATAGGGAACTAAATAAGGTTACAATTAAGAATCGATATCCATTACCTAGGATTGATGATCTTTTCGATCAACTTCAAGGAGCTAAATAATTTTCTAAGATAGACTTACGCTCTGGATATCATCAATTGAAAGTACAAGAAGAAGACATACCTAAAACTGCTTTCAGAACTAGGTATGGTCATTACGAGTTTACAGTCATGCCCTTTGGCTTAACAAATGCTCCTGAAGCATTTATGGACATGATGAATAGAATCTGTAAACCGTATTTGGATAAATTTGTAATTGTCTTCATCGACGATATACTTATTTATTCCAAAAGCCAGGATGAACACCGTCAGCACCTGCATGCACTCTTAACTTTGTTAAGAAAAGATAAGCTTTATGCCAAATTCTCGAAGTGTGAATTTTGGCTACATGAGTTACAATTTTTAGGACACATGGTGAATCACAAAGGTATTCATGTAGATCCCTCCAAAATAGAAGCGATCACTAAATGAAAGGTTCCGCAATCAGCTATGGAAGTTAGAAGTTTTATAGGATTAGCCAGATACTATAGACGATTTATTAAGGATTTTTCCAAAATAGCTGTACCCTTAACTAAGCTAACCTGTAAATCGGTTAAGTTTGAATGGGGACCTAAGCAAGAAGAGGCTTTTAAGATTTTAAAGCAAAGATTAACAAACGCCCCAATTCTTGCCTTACCAGAAGGAACAGAGGATTTTGAAGTTTACTGCGATGCTTCTAAGCTAGGATTAGGATGTGTGCTAATGCAACGCAAGAAGGTAATTGCGTACGCTTCAAGGCAATTGAAAAAGCATGAAGAAAACTATACGACACATGACTTAGAATTAGGAGCCATAATTTTTGCCCTTAAGATTTGGAGACACTATTTGTATGGAAGTAAGTTTACTGTCTATACAGACCATAAAAGCTTAAGATACATATTTGGGCAAAAAGAATTGAACATGAGGCAAAGGAGATGGATGGAAATCCTAAGTGACTACGACTATGATATTCAATATCATGAAGGAAAAGCAAACGTAGTTGCTGATGCTTTAAGTCGTAAGTATCATGAAAAGCAAAAGCGAGTTCGTGCTCTTAGATTAAATCTACAGTTAGATTTAATGGAAAAACTGAAGAATATCCAGGAAACAGCAATCAAAGATGATGCTGAAGGAATGAAAGGAAGAATAAAAGAATTGGAACAAGGAAGTGATGGAATTTGGAGATTCCATGAAAGAAGGATTTGGGTACCTAAACAAGGAAATTTAAGAAATAAGATTTTAGAGGAAGCTCATAAATCTAAGTATACCATGCATCCTGGTAACAATAAGATGTACCAAGATTTAAGGAATAATTTATGGTGGATAGGGATGAAAAAGGACATAGCTAGATATGTTTCCAAGTGTCTTACTTGTTCACAAGTTAAGGCAGAACACCAGAAACCTTCAGGATTACTTCAACAATTAGAAATGCCTGTATGGAAATGGGAACTTATAACCATGGACTTTGTTACTAAGTTACCCAAAACCAGAAAAGGTAATGACGCGATTTGGGTGATTGTGGATCGATTAACCAAATCAGCTCATTTTCAACCCATGAAAGAAACCTTTAGCATGGGAAGGTTAGCCAAATTGTACGTAGACGAAGTCGTATCCTTACATGGAGTCCCACTCTCCATTGTATCGGATAGGGATAGTCGTTTCACTTCCCGTTTTTGGACAAGTTTCCAAGAAGCAATGGGAACCCGACTAAATTTAAGCACTGCATACCATCCTCAAACAGACGGACAAAGTGAAATGACGATCCAAACCCTGGAAGACATGCTTAGGCTATGTGTGATAGATTTTGGTGGAAACTGCGATGACCACCTATCCTTAATTGAATTCTCCTATAATAATAGTTACCATTCAAGCATTGAAGCTGCCCCATTTGAAGCACTGTATGGACGCAAGTGTAGAACTCCAGTTTGTTGGGCAGAAATAGGAGAAAGCCAATTATCAGGTCCTGAAATTGTGCAAGAGACCACCGACAAGATCACTCAAATCAAGGAAAGACTGAAAACGGCTCGAGATCGGCAGAAGAGTTATGCCGATAATCGACGCAAGCCACTAGAGTTTCAAGTTGGCGACAAGGTACTCTTGAAAGTTTCTCCTTGGAAATGAGTAGTTCGGTTCAGTAAGAAAGGAAAGCTAAGTCCAAGGTACGTAGGACTATTCCCAGTAATACAGCGAATAGGGCCAATCGCCTATCGCTTACAACTACCAGGAGAGTTAGCTGGAGTACATGACGTATTTCATGTATCCAACCTCAAGAAGTGTCTATCTGACGAATCATTAGTAGTACCTCTTCAAGATGTAGAGGTAAATGAAAAGTTAAAATTTGTTGAGAAGCCACTGCAAATAGAAGCCAGAAAAATTAAGTTTCTCAAACACAAAAGACTGATACTGGTCAAAGTCAAATGGGATTCAAAAAGAGGACCCGAATACACCTGGGAGCTGGAATCGGAGATGAAGCGAAAGTATCCTCACTTATTTCAATAAATCTCGAGGACAAGATTTTAAATAAGATGGGGAGGATGTAAGGACCTTCAAAAATGTCCCAAAACGACCCATAAGTGAAAACCCGGACCCCTGAAACCCTAATCCATAACAAAAAACCAAGAAAAAATCAAATTTTATGGTTTCACGCGGGCCGCGTAAACCTTAAGGCAAGGTTACGCGGGCTGCGACAACTCATTAAAACTCCGGATCAGCTAACCGGCCACGTGTCGACCACCTGGCAAACCTACTCGTGACACCGTAGCCCTAGTTTACGAATAGATGGCCCTCGCGGGCCGCGTAAACCCCATTTTTCAGCTATAAATTGCGTCGATCATGGCCTTTCCATCTGTGTCGAAAATTTTAAACAAAAACAAAGTTCTACTGCTCGAATTTCACTTTCAAAATAGCAAGGCATTGCTACAATATAGGGTATTAACTAGATCGCTTCTATGATTCAATGTCCGATCGATTGAAACTATCCAATGGATGTTTAAGTGCTGCCCACATTAGGGCCATACTTTGTCATTCGCTGTGAGGGTTTTAATCTCGTGAGTTATAGTAAATGCTGTATTAGTTACTGACGTAGTTCGTGTGCACTGTTATTTAAATTAGGTTACAAGGCTAATCAGTAGGCTAAACTCTGCCCGTTTAAATCTGCAATGTGAGTCATTCTCTTTTTATCAATAATGTTTTACAATACTCCAAGTTATTTTCAAAGGTTATAATTACAGGGATTAAGTCATGGTTATCTTAATCACTGGCTAGAGGGGTATTGTGCACATTACTAAATTTCTCACGGTTAGGCTAATAAATCCTAACAGTGATAATCATCACTATTTGGGTGAAAGGACCCAATAGTGGTATGACCATCGTCACCAGGAGGTGACACGGCGCCAGATAAAAATAAGATAGAAGCCATTGTAATCGCTCTTATGCTGTAATTTATAACTATGTGTCGTTTTATTAAACTTGAGTGACTCGCCAGTATTTCCCCACTGATAAAATATTTTTAAAACATGTTTCAGGTGACTACTGTGAACCAAGGAAAAGTGATACGGAGCACTAACAAAGCTTGAAGTAGTGGCTCGGTTAAACAAATAAACATGTTTTGTAAATCAGGGAATTTCCTTGTGAAATTCCTCTATTGTAAATCACGGGATGTATCCCGAATTATGAAATAAAATAATCAGGCATTTCAAGTTTTAAAAGATCCTGTAAAATCTACCGTTGTCAACTCAATTAATAAATACCACGGGTTTCTGTCCCGCGGCTCCTGGACCGGGTAAAACCGGGACGGGGGCCGTGAAATTTGTTGATAAGGCTTTTTTGTTGATCATGGGTTTTTGATGTTCTAGGTTTTTTGTTGATCATGGTTTTTAGTTGATCAGGTTTGTAATGAATTGGGATGCACCTTGGTTTGGATGATCAATGCATCTTGGTTTGGATTATCATGAAACGTTAATGTAATTTACACATTAGGTTTGGTATTTACTCGTTATATATATGTTTAAACTGGCGTTCTTCACATTTGTCTTGGAAGGATCAATTCATTATATATGTTTAAACAAATGTTTATCACACTGATCATCTTTATGGTTGCAGAGTTTACTAAGGTTTTGGTAGAATAGTTGTGATATTGATGCCTTAGTCTCCAAATGTATGGTTGAAGAGTTATTTCATTATGTTTAATGATTCACATTACCAAGATATCCATTTCTATTCCATTTGTCATTGCAATGAGTCATCAATTGCTCGCGTTCAGAGCGGTTAGATAGTTATATGCATGCATGCTGTGACAACCCGCAACTTAAGGTTACTACGTGTTTAGTATATTTGTGAAACTTTAATAGACTACTTCAAACCTTAAAACCTCTCATAATCACGATACGGCAATTCATTTCTCTCAAATCACTCTCCAATCATTTTAGCTTTGCAACACAACTCTTTATCCTCAATCTTGATCTTTCCAATTCTCCTAGAACAATCTCAATATCAATCTAAGGTAAGTGTTCATGCTTTATGTTGCAATCTTGTTCTTTTGATTCCAATGAAATTCCCTAGACATCTAAACAATCTGTTTTTTGTTTCATGATTGATGAATGTGTGATAACTGCTAGATTGGTTGAATTGTATGGTTGCTACTAGTCATTGTAGATGCTAATGCTAAACTTTTGCATAGGATTCAGAATATGATTGATTACTGCGATTTAGGGTTTTTGTCGTAGGATCTTTATTGAAAACTGTGATATTCTCTGTGTTACTGATTTGTGAAGAAATGTTGGTCCATAGATAACTGTCAGACTTTGTGAAGCCACAAAGTCCGCATTTACATAATGGTTCGCACTTGTCAATCTATGTCCACTTATATATGTTTGTACATGGTCCGCACTTGTTGATATAATGGTCCGCATTTGTTGGTTATAATGGTCCGCATTTATTGGTTATAATGGTCCGTATTTATTGGTTATAATGGTCCGCATTTGCTGTTTAAACACGATGTCCGCACTTAAACATTTAATTGTTGTCCGCACTTAAACAATTGAATGTTGTCCGCACATGTCATCCATTAAGTTGTCCGCACATATCATCCATTAAGTTGTCCGCACTTGATTAACACGTGGTCCGCAGTTATGATCTAGTATGTTGTCCGTACTTATGAATAATTGAAAGGGGTCCGCACTTATGTTAATTGAAAGTGTCCGCACTTATATATTTATGAATATGATCCGTACTTAAATTCATTCTAATGGTTTGAGTATGTTATTTGATATTGGTCAGAACTTGTGAACTTACATCCATGTTCCTGAATGTTATTGTATGACAGACATGATAACCTGATCACATAAACACTGAGTTGTTTGGACACTTAGGGTATTGCAAACACTCTACTCGTACATATACTTACATTTAATGTACACCAGGTCGCGTGTAATGGACCTAACACTGATTTAACGCATAAGGACACGATATCATTTACCGAGCAAACTAAGGTGAGTTCACTACTCTTTTAAAAGCATGCGTCCCGGGGGGGGGGGGGCAAACAAACTAATATTCCTGGGAGGAATACTCTTAAATGCTTTGGTTTAATTACGATGTTAGCTAATAAACTCAACTCTGTCACGAAAGTCCTTAGTTACATACCGAGCTAGTTGCCTGGGAGGCAACGGGGTATTAGTTGATAGCACTATTAGGCCTGACAAACCTCACACCATGCTGGGAGCCGGGCGTGAACTAATGACCTTAAACCCTTTAATCAATGATGATAGACATTGATGAGGGCACCAAAAACAGAACAGTCAATCGGTATTGAGTTTATTAATCGTAACATGTCTTTAAACTAAACACTTACTTAATTTATGTAAAACAAAACTGTGAACTCGCCAACTTTATGTTGACACACTTTTCTGCATGCTTGCAGGTCGATAGGTGTCTTCATGGAACGGAACTTGCAATCGGAGGAGCTAGGGATGTCAAGGTTCGTCTTTTTTTGTCGTATACATTATACATCTAGCATACACATACGCATCACATTGCATATAGTTGCATACTATAACAACCCTCCTAAATATTTTTGACACCCTAATATATATTAAAATATCCCAATATGTCCTAAAATACACCCCATATACGAAAACGGGCACTGAATACCTTTATTTTTATTAAAAATAAATAAAAACAAATTTTAATGGTCTCTCACGGGGCGCGTAGCCCTTGGCTACCACCTATGCGGGCTACGACAGCTTGTCTACGAGGCACAGCCAGGTGACGACACGTGTCACCACTAGTGTCAAGCCTAGTGGCGAGTCAGCCAAGCTAGGGCCTACCCTAGCTGGCCTCGCGGGCCGCGTAAGCCCTGGAGGATTGGTACGCGGGGCGCGACGAAGACCAGTATCAGCCCTATAAATAGCAGACTTCGGCAGAATAATCGAACTCGCTCACATTTCTTTCTCTCTCGAATTTACATATAGTATAACCTATTCTCGGGCATAATACCCCCCTAAATAACGAAGTTCTGCTCCGTTGTAAGTATCATAACCCCGGTTACATATTAGATACACTGCCCGATTGATCCAGGGTTCCGTAACGGCTGTCGTGGTTCTACCCGACGTAGTCGTTGGAATGCCGTCTCGGGGAGGGTATCATTAATATAAATATTGGGTTATTATACTAACGGGTGTGCATTTGTATAAATTATAGATAATCACCATGAAACCCTTAAAGAAAACCTAAGACAGCAATGTGAGTAATCTCCTTTTTGTTAACCGTTTTTACAAAACCTCACTTAATTAATGATATATTAAACAGTAATTGAGTATTTGTATTCTACAATTATCGTCGGTATGTTGGGGTTTTGTATTCAAAATTTGTTACTACCTTGCGAGGAGTAACATGACCACAAGTCAGGTTGACAGTACCGTGGGTGGTAATTGAATAGATGGAAACAAATGTAATTGCGCGACCGCCCTCAATACTGTACAATGGTCTTTATTAAACTTGATTAAACTGGGATTCACTCACTGGTATATCCCACTGACAAAATGTTTTTAAAACGCGTTTCAGGTAACAAAATGTGAAAGCCAAATAAAAGCCAGCTGGACAGCTCTGAAGGCTTGGAAAAGTGGTAATAAAGTTACCTAAAATATAGAGTTGTTTTTATTAAATAAAATAGGGTTTATCCCTATGAAAATGTGTGTACTTGAAACTTGGGTTTTTCCCATATATTTGATATATTAAAAGCATGGTATTTTACTCTGATAAAATATTTCCTAACTACGGTCCTGGTGTAAATTCCGCTGCCAAAATGACAAACCCAGATACTACCGAAACTGGCCGCGGCAGCCCGTTCCCGGGTTATTAGGGGACGAGGGTTGCGACAGAAGGTGGTATCAGAGCTAAGCCACTGATTCAGCCACATAAGTGTTCTGCTGACACCCATATATTATTCAATATGTTAGGAAATTAATTACGAAAATACGTGCATAATTATATTTTATTGTTATGTGTTATTTGACTATTTGTTAGTTTACAGTATGAGCGACTAAGGACCTTCCGACGTGTATCGTCAGTTGTCCAACTCACCTAGAAGCGAAGGCACCTCTTCACAGCCTGCCCTCTCAGGGTATTCAGCTGATAATGAAGACGGGATATTCGTGTTTAAGGCTCAGTCTGAAGAGCCATTCCCTCAGAAAAGAGAGGATGGTTCAGTAGGGGAGCACATGAGCGTAGGAAAAGAATGAAAAAGTTACAACAACAGTGAGTTCTAGCAGCCGCTAAAAGAGAAACCGATGCCCACACCCAAGACATGCTTAATAGGAGTTTAGCAAACTTCCATATCCTAGCAACCACAGCTGCCGACCCTAACCTGGAACAACTGATAGCACCCCAACCATTACCATTATTCCCCGCTCAGCCAGTGGAAATAGAAAACAACCCAGAAAATCAAGTCGAAATGCATGATTACAACCCAGAAGAGATACCTAGGATACCAGCACCCATTCCCTTAGACCTAGATTACGACCCGTGGTTCGATGACCATAGGGATTATGTGCAACGCTACCCAACACCAGAAGACACACCTATGCCAAGCCTAGCAGCTTACCCAGGTATGGACCCTCTAGATCCCTACTATGATAACGATGAATACATTAGGGAAATTTTAGAGATTCCTTACCCATACCAGGAACCCGCACCCCAGTTTCCAAACCCAGCCCCTGCACCTACACCCCCAATGAGTGAAGAAAATGTGAAAGAGCTCCGAACTTTCGGAGAAGAGATTTTAGAGAGTAGCGAGAGAATGAGGCAGGTCGGAGAGCGACTCGTCTGGAAGTACGACGAGCGCAATATGGAGTTCTGGATGAACCCATATCAGTGAAGGTGTTGGTGGAGGTAGTAATAATAATAATATAATATAATAATATATAATATGCGTGTATGTTTGAAAAAAAAAACCTAAATCATAACTATGGATGCCTACTAGTAGTGTAATTTTAATTTCAGCAGTATTGTAATTTTAAATTCCAGTATCGGTTTGTATTAGATGCATATTATATATATATAAAAAGAGTAAGTCGCAATGATCGACGTTTTTGATCAACATGCGTATTATGTGATTGATTGTATTAAATATTATTTTGTGATATTAATAATTGATAAATGTTTAAAATTCAGATGGACAACGAAGTGAACCAGGAAAACCAGAATGATAATAACCAGAATGAAAATAACCCGAATCATGATGACCTGAATAATGATAATCCGAACAACAACAACAATGGGAATCAAGTGGATAACAGTGCCATCCAGCACATAGTGACACAAGGGATAATTGACGCAATGCCATTTATTATCAAAACAGTTAGGGAAGCTGATAATAAAAGTAACCATAGCAGTAAACGACCCACTGAACCTGAACACAACGTAAACAATGGACCCATACTCAAGCGCCCATTCCCAAAAGAAGAAGAACCATGCCTTATGGTTGTTCTTATAAAGAATTCTGGTCTTGTAGACCAATTGAATTCTCGGGCAATGAAGGGGCCGTTATGGTTTTACGCTGGATAGAAAAGACTGAGGCAGTCTTAAAAATAAGCAAGTGCGCGGAAGAAGATAAGATAATGTTTGCTTCCAATCTGTTTAAGAACTCAGCCTTAGAATGGTGGAACACTATCCTCCAGTCTAGGGGAAGTGATAGGGTTTATAATATGAAATGGGAGGAATTCAAAAGCATGGTAGAAAGGAAATTATGCCCTCACAATGAAAAGGAATAGATAGCAAATAAATTCCTAAACCTTAGGATGATTGGAGTGGATAGTAAGGGATACACTACATTATTCTTTGAATATGCTAGAATAGTGCCAACCCTTGCATCACCTGAACCAGTATTAATCTCCCGTTACATCTGGGGATTAATTAGTGAAATTAGACATGTAGTCAAGGCAGCTAGACCTCAAACCATAGAAGAAGCAGTAGAACTAGCAAATACCTTGACAGATGAGTTAGTGCGTACTCGAGAAGAAGACAAGAGGAGAAACCTAGTTCAGAAACTTACACAGGAATTCCGTTACGGTAATTCCAACCGTGGGAGAAATATAGGTTCTACCTCTGCACCCTACTGCAAGGCGTATAAGAAGAAGCATTCGGGAAAATGCTCCACCTACTGCAATTTCTGCAAGATACCGGGACACAAGGAAGAAGATTGCAGAAGGAAGCCTAATAATGGAATGTGCTTCAACAGTGGAGAAAAAGGTCACATCAAGCCAAACTATCTGAAACTAGTTCCAGCCATGAGCAACAAGAACACTAAAAATGCTAGAGCATTTGTTCTGACGACAGATGAAGCCAAGATGATTCTGGATGTGATAGCCGGTACGTTTTTAGTTAATGATGTTTTTGCTAAAGTATTATTTGACTCTGGTGTGAACCAAAGTTTTATTAATACTTCATTTTGCAAATTTCTTAATCAACCATTAACTAAACTCCCACAAGAATGTCTAGTAGAGACAACAAATGGAGAAAACATTAAGATTTCTGAATTCTTGCAGGGAGCAAGAATAGAATTTTTAAATCAAAAGTTTGTTGCAAACCTTTATCCAATGAATCTGGCAGGATTTGATGTTGTATTAGGAATGGATTGATTAATAGCCAATAAAGCCAGTATTTTATGTGATCAAAAGTCAATCCAAGTCATCATCATCATCATCATCATCATACTCAGTATATCCCACCAATAGCAAAGCTAAGGTAGGGTCTGAGGAGGGTGAGATGTAGACAGCCTTACCTCTACCCCGTAGGAATAGAGAGGCTGCTTCCAATGAGACCCCCGGCTCGATTGTGGTTTTGCATCAAGCCTTGGACATAAGGCACATAACACTCAGCAATTGAGACAAACGCCGATTAGTGCATGCACCCCCTTGTCTTTTGGCTATCAACGCCACCACATGATGCATGATTAACCGTCCCCCTCTTTTAACGTTATTTTCACGAAATTAGTAAAATAACGTTAAAATTATTTTCACAAAAGTCAATCCAAGTAAATTCACCAAAAGGTGAAAAGATCACAATTAAAGGAGATAAGCCGTCTAGATTCACAAAATTCATCTCTGTGATGAAAACAGCAAGTTATATAAGAAAAGGATTATTAGTGTATTTGATTTCTATAATCACTAACACTAAAGGAAAAGAACTAAAAAATATACCAGTAGTATCTTAATTTTCAGACGTGTTTCCAGAAGAATTACCAGGACTACCCCCCAGACAGAGAAGTGGAATTCAGAATCCATCTGCTACCAGGGACAGCACCGATTGCCAAAGCACCTTACCGTTAGGCACCAGCAGGAATGCAGGAACTGAAGAAACAGTTAGATGAATTGTTGGAGAAAGGATTCATACAGCCAAGCTCATCACCATGGGGAGCGCCGATTTTATTCGTCAAAAAGAAAGACGGATCAATGCGTATGTGCATTGACTACCGTGAATTGAACAAAGTCATGATTAAGAATCGGTATCCATTACCGAGAATCGATGATCTGTTCGATCAATTGCAAGGAGCTCGATTTTTCTCTAAAATCGACTTACGATCAGGATATCATCAATTAAAGGTACATGAAGAAGATATTCATAAGACCGCTTTTAGAACAAGGTACAGTCATTATGAATTTACTGTCATGCCATTTGGTTTAACCAACGCCCCAGCTGCATTTATGGACATGATGAACCGAATATATAAGCCGTATTTGGATAAATTTATAATTATCTTTATAGATGATATTCTCATTTACTCTAAGAGTAAAGAGGAACATGCAAAGCATTTGCACTCACTTCTAAGTTTATTGAGGAAAGAAAAGCTTTATGCAAAGTTTTCAAAGTGCGAGTTTTGGTTAGAACAGGTGCAGTTTCTTGGACATTTAGTTAATCATGAAGGAATTCATATAGATCCTACCAAGATCGAGGCAATTACCAGATGGAAAACCCTTGAGTCACCAATTGAGGTTAGAAGTTTCTTAGGATTGGCCGGTTACTATAGAAGGTTTATTCGAGATTTTTCTAGAATAGCCACTCCCTTGACTAAGCTAACCTGTAAATCTGTTAAGTTTGAATGGGAACCAAAACAAGAGGAAGCCTTTAGAATTCTTAAGCAAAGGTTAACCAATGCACCCATACTAGCGTTACCAGAAGGAACTGAAGACTTTGTAGTCTATTGTGGCGCTTCTAAGTTAGGTTATGGATGTGTGTTGATGCAACGTTAAAAGGTTATAGCCTATGCATCTAGACAACTTAAGAATCATGAAGAGAATTATTCAACCCATGATTTAAAAATTAGGAGCTATAATTTTTGCCCTGAAAATTTGGAGACATTACCTTTACGGTAGTAAGTTTACCATTTTCACTGACCATAAGAGTTTAAGGTATGTGTTCGCGCAAAAGGAATTGAATATGAGACAAAGATGCTGGATGGAGATACTTAGTGATTGTGATTGTAATATCTAGTATCATGCAGGAAAAGCAAACGTAGTGGCTGATGCTTTAAGTCGAAAGTATCACGAAAATCCAAAAAGGGTACGTTCTCTTAAATTAAATCTACAAGTAGATTTAAATGAGCAAATTAGAAAAGCACAAGAATCAGTAATCAAGGATGATACTGAAAAGTTAAAAGGAATGATTAAGGAATTAGAACAAGGAACAGATGGAATTTGGAGATTCCATAAGAAAAGGATGTGGATACCTAAATTAGGAAACCTACGTCACCGTATATTAGAAGAAGCCCATAAATCTAAGTATACGATGTATCCCGGAAGTGATAAAATGTATCAGGACTTAAGAAAGAACTGCTGGTGGATAGGGATGAAAAAGGATATAGCAACTTATGTTTCTAAGTGTTTAACCTGTTCACAAGTTAAAGCTGAACATCAGAAACCTTCAGGTTTATTGCAACAGTTAGAAATGCCAGTTTGGAAATGGGAATTGATAACAATGGATTTTGTTCTTGGGAGTGACATATGTCGCCCAGGATAAGAACTCGGCAAGGGGAATTCACCGCGGAGCTAGCTTGGTCGGGTAGCGGCTCCCGGAGTGGGATCACTCCGGCGGTTAGGAGGACCGTGCACTATCCCCCCCCCCCAACAATGGATTTTGTTACCAAATTACCCAAAACAAGGAAAGGTAATGATACAATCTGGGTGATTGTAAACAGGCTAACTAAGTCAGCTCATTTTCTACCAATGAAGGAAACTTTCAGTATGGAACAATTAGCTAAGTTATATGTAAATGAAATAGTTTCATTACATGGAATTCCTTTATCAATTGTTTCTGACAAAGATAGCCGTTTTACCTCTCATTTTTGGGCAAGTTTCCAAAAAGCCATGGGAACCAAGTTAAATCTAAGCACCGCTTATCATCCTCAAACGGACAGACAAAGTGAAAGAACGATCCAGACAATGGAGGATATGCTTAGAGCTTGTGTAATTGATTTCGGAGGTAATTGGGACGATCATTTGCCATTAATAGAATTTTCTTATAATAACAGTTATCACACAAGTACCAATGCTGCACCATTCGAAGCACTTTATGGACGAAAATGCCGAACCCCAGTCTGTTGGGCAGAAATTGGGGAAAAACAATTATCTGGACCTGAAATAGTGCAAGAAACAACCGACAAGATCATTCAAGTCAAGGAACGACTAAAAGCAGCACGTGATCGACAAAAGAGTTATGATGATAACAGACGCAAGCCATTGGAATTTCAAGTAGAAGATAAAGTATTATTGAAAGTCTCTCCTTGGAAAGGAGTAGTAAGATTCATCAAAAGGGGGAAGCTAAGTCCCATGTATGTTGGACCTTTTGAGATTATTAGAAGAATAGGACATGTAGCCTATTAGCTAGAACTGCCAGAGGAAATGGCAGGAATACATGATGTATTTCATGTATCTAATCTCAAGAAATGCTTAGCTGATGAATCATTGATAGTACCTCTTAAAGATATAGAGGTAAATGAACAATTAAAGTTTGTAGAGAGGCCTCTACAGATTGAAGACAGGAAAGTCAAGAACCTTAAGCACAAGAGATTAGTTCTCGTCAAAGTGAAATGGGACTCCAAAAGAGGACCAGAGTACACATGGGAGCTTGAATCAGAAATGCAAAGGAAATACCCACACTTATTCCAGTTGACCTCGAGGACGAGTTCTAAAACAAGGTGGGGAGGATATAAGAACCCTCCTAAGTATTTTCGACACCCTAATATATATTAAAATATCCCAATATGTCCTAAAATACACCCCATATACGAAAACGGGCCCTGAATACCTTTATTTTTATTAAAAATATATAAAAACAAATTTTAATGGTCTCTCGTGGGGCGCGTAGCCCTTGGCTACCACCTACGCGGGCCGCTACAGCTTGTCTACGAGGCACAGCCCGGTGACGACACGTGTCACCACTCGTGTCAAGACTAGTAGCGAGTCAGCCAAGCTAGGCCCTACCCTAGCTGGCCTCGCGGGCCGCGTAAGCCCTGGAGGATTGCTACGAGGGGGCGCGACGAAGACCAGTATCAGCCTTATAAATAGCAGACTTCGGCAGGACAATCAAACTCGCTCACATTTTTTATCTCTCGAATTTACATATAGTATAATCTATTCTCGGGCATAATACCCCCCTTAAATAACGAAGTTCTGCTCCGTTGTAAATATCATAACCCCGGTTACATATTAGATACGCTGCCCGATTGATCCAGGGTTCCTTAACGGCTGTCGTGGTTCTGCCCGACGTAGTCGTTGGAATGCCGTCTCGGGGAGGGTATCATTAATATAAATATTGGGTTATTATACTAACGCGTGTGCATTTGTATAAATTATAGATAATCACCAGGAAACCCTTAAAGAAAACCTAATACAACAATGTGAGTAATCTCCTTTTTGTTAACTGTTTTTACAAAACCTTACTAAAATAATGATATATTAAACAGTAATTGAGTATCTGTATTCTACAATTATCGTCGGTATGTTGGGGTTTTGTATACAAAATTTGTTACTACCTTGCGATGAGTAACATGACCACAAGTCGGGTTGACAGTACTGTGGGTGGTAATTGAATAGATGGAAACAAATGTAATTGTGCGACCGCCCTCAATGCTGTACAATGGTCTTTATTAAACTTGATTAAACTGGGATTTACTCACCAGTATTTCCCACTGACAAAATGTTTTTAAAACGCGTTTTAGGTAACAAAATGTGAAAGCCAAATAGATGCCAGCTGGACAGCACTGAAGGCTTGGAAAAGAGGCAATAAAGTTACCTAAAATATAGAGTTGTTTTTATTAAATAAAATAGGGTTTATCCCTATGAAAATGTGTGTACTTGAAACTTGGGTTTTTCCCATGTATTTGATATATTAAAAGCGTGGTATTTTACTCTGATAAAATATTTCCTAACTACGGTCCTGATGTAAATTCCGCTGCCAAAATGACAAACCCAGATACCACCGAAATTGGCCGCGGCCGCCCGTTCTTGGGTTATTAGGGGACGAGGGTTCACATTACACGGTATTATAACATCTTTAGACCTTGGGATCCTTGTCATTTTGACAATACTCTAGCTTTTAACCCTTGAATTTGAGGATCTTTTGACACAAGTTAGGAGGAACTAAGCTGAACATGTAAATCACATTATCATTACGGGTGTACATGTAATAATAATTTGGGGTGCATGTGAGTCCCAATGAGGCTTAGCAAGTGTAAAGGATTCTGACCCATTATCCGACATAATTGGGGATTCAACAATCTAAAGGAGTCATAGCGATGATCGACTTCTACTCAATCTTGATCCTTACTTTTTCCACTCCTCTTGTGGATGCAGAATCACGAGTGGACGTGGTGGTGGCCGCGGCGACGGACGTGACAATATCTTCATGACTCGGGTGGTGTTGACGGACCTCATCAACGCACGTGTGGCTGAGGCCTTAGCAACTCATCAAGCTGGTATAAATGAGAAAACTTAAAAAACTACCAAAAAAGCCTAAAAGCACACCATTTTTTTCAATTTTTAATTAAAAATCGCTATTTTTAATATATAAAAAACTTTTAAAAAATTAGTACTACATATGTACATTATATGTATATGTTGCACATGCAATTTAACATTAGGGTTTAGGTTTTGGGTTTACTTTAGCTTTTAGGGTTAGGTTTTTGGGGGTGGCGGTGTGGGTGTGGGTGTGGGTTAGAGGGTTTAGGTTTTTTCGTAATAATGCACATGTATAATACCCACATTTTTTTATTTATTTTATATACTAAAAATTGCAAAACTTAATTAAAAAAATTCGGTGTCTTTTAGGCTTTTTGGTAGTTTTTTAGTTTTCTCATTTAAACTAGTTTTTCATTTAAAATAGTTTTCTCGTAATTCATCACCTGTATGTATGTACGTACGTATGTATGTATGCATTCATGTGGGTAACTTACCACCGTCTCTCGCTTTTAAACCAATGTAGAACTCCACACCTATTACAAAATGAAACCATGAGTCAGTACAAAAAGAAAAGAAAAGATAACTGCAACATCTATTAGTTAAAAATACAAAAAAGAATCATGTACTCGGTCAATGCTTTAGTCTCGAATACACTAGTTATTAGACGAATCACCAGAAAAAATCGGTTCATTATCGCTTTCCGTTTCATCATATTTGTATTTAAGTTATTCTTCCTTGTCGCTTGCATCCTCATTGTTATCGGTAACTTCGATGCCATCACTTATGACAGTCCTCATTCACTTTTGCATGCATATCTTGTATATATATATGGAGAAAATCACGAGAAAACACATTGATAATTAGAAAACTACTAAATTTTAAGAAAAACACATTAAGGACCTCAATGGAAAGTGCTTACGCTCCTCAACAGGCATATGTATTATTATACATATATAATACATGATATATTGCATATATGCAATTGTACTTTTTTCTAAAAATGTTTCACATTTTTTTGGATATACTTCATATATATGAATTATACCCAATTTTTTTTAAATGTATTATTTCGTATATGCAATTTATCATGTCTTAGATATGTATAACACCGCATATGCTCGTTGAGGACCGCAAACACTTTTCATTGAGGTCATCGGCATTATTTTTAACTTTGGATATAGGTATTACATATATGTAGTACTACTTCAGATGAATTTTCTTAGTTTTCACAAGGTTCCTCCTCCTCTCTCTCTCTCTCTCTCTATATATATATATGTATGTAGAGGTCGGTTAACGTACAATGTTTCTTATCGTGCGGTGCGTACACGACTACCACAGTCGCACGATTGATACAATCTGCTCCTTGATTAGACGCGGTGGCACGATCGTAATTAACTTGACATAATTACGCACGTGATTGCATAATACGCATGGGTTGGGTTAAACCCTAATCACGCACGTTATTTGTATAATAACACACGTTATAATGCATAATTACCCACGTTATAAATAAATAAAAAACTGCATTCTACCAAACATGAAAATTACGCATGTTAAACTCAAAACTACGCATGGGTTGTTCCAAACCCTAATTACACACGTTACATACATAATCACACATGTTATAAGAATGACACGTGACGCAATCTCCTGCGCGCGTACACATTGCACGATAAGCGCTATTGTATACTTTAAAAATGGGTAGATGAGGAGTTAAAACTTGTCTATTTAAGAAAATACATATAAAAATATGTATATATATATGTATAAAACTACAAATCACATATAAAAATTCCAATCTGATTAATCACGACTAATCACGATTAATCATTAGTCGATACCCCACCAGCCGATTAGCGCCTAACGATTCTTACAACTATGTTTTATATACAATGTGTTTCTTATGCCGAACTTCCAAGGAATATCCATGAACTAGTCGTTTCATCAGGCCAAGTACGAATATATAACGGAACTAGTTTATAGACCAACGTATTACACGGGTTGGGTGTGTGTGTGTGTGTGTGTATATATATATATAGTGAAAGTGTAATGTACAATATGTCTTATGGTACGAGCGTACGAGATTTGAAGTTCGCACGTTATAAACTACAATTGCATGTTATAAAAAACAGTCATATGGTGTATAAAAACAAAATCGCGTGTTGTGTATAAAAACAAATCACATGTTGAAGCAAAAAAAAAAAATCGTATGTTATAAAAAAACCTACATGTTGTAACTCAATCTCGTATGCATCATACGTTAAAACAAATTGTACGTTAACCAACCCCTATATATATATAGGGTAAGGTTCATGTGAGAACCACCTTTATTGCGAGAACCAATGTGAACACAACCTAAAATAGCTAAAAAACCTAAAAAAACCTACCCCCCCCCCCAAAAAAAAAACCTAACCCCCCTCCCCCACCCCCAAAAACCTAAACCCCCCCCCCCCCCCACCCCAAGCTAAAATGCTAAAAACTAAACCCCCAAAAAACCTAAAAAAATCTAAAAAAATAAAAAAAAATCTACATTTTTTTTAATAATTTTTTTTTGCTACTAAAAGTAGCGATTTTAACATAAAAAATATTAAAAAAAAAAATTTGTGTGTTTTTTAGCTATTTTTGGTTGTGTTCACATTGGTTCTCGCGGTTCTCGCAATAAGGGGTGGTTCCTAACGGATCTTTGTCCTATATATATATATATATATATATATATATATATATATAGAGAGAGAGAGAGAGAGAGAGTAGGGTTCCTGCGGAAAATGTGTTTTTCCTAGAAAGTCTAGGAAGCGATCTGGGCCATCCGATTGGTGTGTTTAATGGCTTAGATCAAATGGATGGCATTTTCGTAATATCTGAGTTATATAATTATAGACTTTTAATATAGTGAGGGTATTTTGGTAATTGGAAGTGTTTTAAATAAGTCAAGAAACTACCATATCAATAACCAAATCCCTAAAATCATGCGATTTTCCCTTCTTTCTCTCTCTCTCTCTCCCTCTCTAAACCGATCTCTTTCCCCTTGCTGCTGGCGACGCAAAACAGGACCCCAAAAAGCATTCAGATTTCGGTTCCAAAGCTTGTTCATACCCCTTTTCGTCACAAGGTATTCATATCTCGTGTTGTGATTAAAGTTCTTGAAGTGCATATACGTTTTCGGTCGTAATCTGCTTGTAACTTGGCTGCGTTTTTGCTGTTTTAATTGATGATTGTAGAGAGGCTTGTACCGTGGTTTCTGAGTCGTTCTTGATAAATGGATGGATGGTAAAACACAGCGTCAAGAAATCTGCTTGCTGTTAAAACACAGCGTCAAGAAATCTGCTTGCTGTTAAAACACAATGTCCAGCAATCTGCTTGTTGTTAAAACACAGCGTCAAGGAAATCTGCTTGCTGTTAAAACACAATGTCAAGAAATCTGCTTGCTGTTAAAACACAATGTCAAGAATCCTCCAGCAATCTGCTTGCTGTTAAAACACAGCGTCAAGAAATCTGCTTGCTGTTAAAACACAATGGCCAGCAATCTGCTTGCTGTTAAAACACAGCGTCAAGAAATCTGCTTGCTGTTAAAACACAATGGCCAGCAATCTGCTTGCTGTTAAAACACGGCGTCAAGAAATTTGCTTGCTGTTAAAACACAATGGCCAGCAATCTGCTTGCTGTTAAAACACAGCGTCAAGAAATCTGCTTGCTGTTAAAACACAATGTCAAGAAATCTGCTTGCTTTTAAAACACAATATAAAGAATCCTCCAGCAAATCTGCTGACTTAAAACACAATCAGATTTGTTAAACTTCAGTATAAAACAACCTGTTTTAAAACACATTATGATGTAATTTAATCATCAAAAAACACAATGTGATGTAACGTGACATAGACAACAACATAAAACACATTCAGAGTGTTAAAAATGCAAAAGAACTGTTAAAACACAACCTGATTATATATTGACTTCAGAGTGTTAAAACACACTGACTTCAACCTCTCTGACTGGTAAAACACATCACCAAGTGTAACAACCCTCGGTAAAACCAACACCCTCATAATATTTCCGACACTCCAGTATATTATAGAATGTCTCATTATGTCTTTAATTACACCCCGTATGTGAAAACCGAGCCCAAATTATGTTATAGTTATAAAATAAATTAAAAACATGAAATGTTTAGTTGAGGCGGGCCGCGTAGACCCACCCCAACACCTCACGCGGGCCGTATCAGGGTCTAAACCTGATATGGTTGATTCCTTTAGTTCATACGGGCCGCGTAAGCTTAAGCTTACACTTACGCGGGCCGCTAGAGACCCAAAATGTGGCGCAGCCCTCGGCCGCCACGTGGCCCAACACCCGGACAAGCTAGTTGATGACCCAGCTAAGCTACGCAGTTGACCGGAGTCAACACGGGCCACGTAGACCTATGTCTACCCTTACGCGGGCCGCGTGGAGACCAACTTCAGCAACTATAAATAGAGGGCATCAGATCTCAGTCGAATTCGCTCACATTTCAATTCTCAAATCTCAATTTCTGTAGTAGGCATATTATACTCGGGTATTATACCCCTAATTAGCGAGGTTCTGCTCCGTTGTAAGTATTATAACCCTAGTTTCGTAATAGTTACGCTGCCCGATTGATTTAGGGTTCCGTAACAACTGTCGTGGTTCTGCCCGACGTAGTTGTTGGAATGCCGTCTCGGGGAGGGTATCATTAATAATTTCAAAGGGTTATGGTACTAATCAATGTACATTTGTACAAATTATAGATTATATCCAGGAAACCCTTACAAAAAGCCTAAGACAGCAATGTGAGTTTATCCTCCTTTTGATAATCTTTTTGGTAATGTTTTACCAAACCTTAAATATTTTACTATGAAATTTAGCAGTGATTGAGTCTTTGTGGTTATTCAATTACTGCCGGTATGTTGGGGTTTTGTATACAAAATTTGTACTACTTGTTAGTAGTAAGTCGGGATGACAATACGTTACCATTGGACAATGAGTTAGCCAATGGGTAATATGACCCACAAGTCAGGATTGATAGTACCAAATGGAGTAATTGTGTAGACATAAACAATGTGATCGCTCTCAATACTGTTCACTGTGACTTTAACTTGATTAAACTGGGATTCACTCACCAGTATTTCCCGCTGACAAATATTTTTAAAACATGTTTCAGGTAACCCAATGTGAAAGCCAATTAGTAAAAAGCCAGCTGGAGAGCACTGAAGGCTTGGGAGAAATGTGGCTATAAAAGTTACCAAATAAACGATGTTTTAAATTCAATAAAATAGGGTGTGTCCCTATAAATGTATTGTAATAAGAAACTTGGGTTTTACCCATGTGATTATTAATATTAAATGAGGTGGTTTTACTCTGATAAACATTTCCTAACTACGATCCTGATGTAAATTCCTCTGCAAAACTAAATAACCCTGATACCACCTAAACTCTGTGATCGCGTCCGCCCGTTCCCGGGGATCAGGGATTGGGGGTTGCGACAGAAGGTGGTATCAGAGCCTAGCCACTGGTCTGGGCCAAAGAAGTGTTCTGCTGACACTTAAATTATAAATTTTGTGTTAGGAAATAAATTATGAAAATATATGCATAACTGTATTTATTTGTTATGTGTTATTTGACTATCTGTTAGTTTACAGTATGAGTAATCAAGGACCATCAGACATGAATCGTCTGTTGTCTGAATCACCTAAGAGTGAAGGTACTTCGTCACAACCTGCCCTTTCTGGGTATTCTGCTGATCAGGAAGAAGGAGTGTTTGCTTTTAGAGCTCAGTCAAAAGAGCCATTCCCTAATAAGAAACGAGGATGGTTCAGTAAGGAAGCTTTTGCTCGTAGGAAGAGAATGTGAAAGTTGCAACAGCAAAGAGTTCTAGCAGCTGCTAAGCGTAGAACCGATGACCATACACAGGATATGCTTAATAGAAGCCTAGCTAATTTTCATATCCTAGCCACAACTGCTGCTGACCCAAGTCTGGAACAACTAGTAGCCCCACAACCACAAAACCCAGACCAACCCATGGAAATAGAAAACCAAGAAAATATGGTGGAGATGCATGACTTTAACCCAGAAGAAATCCCTAGGGTACCTGCACCAAACCCTCTAGACCCAAATTACGACCCCTGGTGGGACGATAATAGGGACTTTGTGCAACGTTACCCTATCCAGGAATATCCACCCATACAGAACATAGAAGCCTACCCAGGTATGGACCCTTTAGATCCCTATTACCAAGATGAATATATTAGGGAAATATTAGAGGATCCTTACCAATTTCAGGAACTGTCACCCCCATATCAGGAACCCGCACCCCAGATTCCAAACCCAGTCCGAGAACCTGCACCCCCAATGAGTGCAGAAAACGTCCAAGAACTTAGGACTTTTGGGGAGGAAATTTTAGAGAACAGTGAGAGAATGCGTCAGGTGGGAGAGCGTCTCGTCTGGAAATACGATGAGCGCAATATGGATTTTTGGATAAATCCATATCCATGAATGTGAATGGAGGAAATGGTAGTAGTAATAATATTATAATAAAATAAAATATGTGTGTACGGATGCATATTACTATTAGTGTAATTTTCTTTCTGTTGGTATTGTAATCTTTATTTCTGTACTAGCGTGTAGTAGACGCATAGTATATGAAAATAGAGTACAAGTCGCAATGATCGACGGTTTTGGTTAAATTACGTGTCATGTGATTAACTATATTACTTATTATTTGTGATATTAATATGGGGTAAATGTTTAAAATTCAGATGGCCGACGAAGGAAATCAAGGAAATCTGAATAATGATAACCAGAGTAACATTAACGTGGTTAATGATAATCCAAGCATCAATAACAATAACAATCAAGTGGACAATAGTGCTATCCAACATATAGTAGCACAGGGAATTATAGATGCAATGCCATTTATACTTCAAACTGTTAAAGATGCTGATAATAAAAGTAAGCATAGCAGTAAGCGACTAAGTGAACCAGAAAACAGCGTGAACAATGGACCTGTACTTCAAATGCCCATTCCCAAAAGAAGAAGAACCGTGCCTTACGGTTGTTCTTATAAAGAATTTTGGTCTTGTAAACCAATGGAATTCTCGGGCAATGAAGGGGCCATTGCAACCTTACGCTGGATAGAAAAGACTGAGGCAGTCTTAAGGATAAGCAAGTGTGCTGAAGAAGATAAGATACTGCTTGCTTCTAATCTGTTTAAGAATGCAACACTAGAATGGCGGAACACTATCCTCCAAACAAAAGGAAGTGATAGAACCTATAATATGGAATGGGAAGAATTTAAGGACAAGGTAGAAAGGAAATTCTGCCCTCCTAATGAAAAATAACAGATAGCAAACAAATTCCTAAATCTTAGGATGACTGGTGTGGATAGCAAGGGGTACACTAAGTTATTCTTCGAATATGCTAGAATAGTGCCAACTCTTGCCTCACCAGAACCAGTGTTAATTTTCCGTTATATTTGGGGATTAATTGGAGAGATAAGACACATAGTCAAGGCTGCTAGACCTCAAAATATAGAAGAAGCTGTAGAACTAGCAAATACCTTGACTGATGAGTTAGTCCGTACTAGAGAAGAAGATCAGAGGAGGAACTTAACCCAAAGACTTACACAGGAATTCCGTTCTGGAAATTACAATCGTAGGAATATGGGTTCTACCTCTGCAACATACTGCAAGGTCTGCAAGAAAAAGCATTCGAAAAAATGCTCCACTCTCTGTAATTATTGCAAGATGCCAGGACACAAGGAAGAAAATTGTAGGAAGAAAACCAGTAATGGATTATGCTACAACTGTGGAGAAAAATGTCATATCAGGCCAAATTGTCCGAAATTAGCTCCAGCCACAGACAACAAGAATACTAAAAATGCTAGAGCATTTGTTCTGACTGCAGAAGAAGCCAAGATGATTCCAGATGTCATAGCTGGTACGTTTTTAGTTAATGATGTTTTTGCTAAAGTATTATTTGACTCTGGTGCAAACCAAAGTTTTATTAATACATCGGTTTGCAAATTTCTAAATCAATCATTAACTAAACTACCACATGAATGCTTAGTAGAGACAGCCAATGGAGAAACTGTTAGAATTTCTGAAATCTTGCAGGGAGCAAGAATAGAAATTTTAAATCAGAAATTTATTGCAAATCTTTATCCCATGAGTCTGACAGGATTTGATGTTGTTTTAGGAATGGATTGGTTAATAGCCAATAAAGCCAGTATTTTATGTGATCAAAAGTTAATTCAAGAAAATTCACCAAAAGGTAAAATGATCACAATTAAAGGAGATAAACCTTCTAGGTCTACTAAATTCATTTCTGTGATGAAAACTGCAAGTTGTATGAGAAAAGGTTCTATTGTGTATTTGATTTCTATAATCACTAACACTAAAGGAAAGGATTTAAAAGATATTCCTGTAGTATCTCAGTTTTCAGACGTATTTCCAGAAGAATTGCCAGGACTACCTCCCGACAGAGAAGTTGAATTCAGAATCCATTTAATACCAGGAACAACACCGATTGCCAAAGCACCCTACCGTTTGGCACCTGCTGAAATGCAGGAATTAAAGAAACAATTAGATGAATTGTTAGAAAAGGGATTCATACAGCCAAGTTCGTCGCCATGGGGAGCGCCAATACTCTTTGTTAAAAAGAAGGACGGATCAATGCGTATGTGCATTGACTACCGTGAATTAAACAAAGTCATGATTAAGAATCGGTACCCATTACCGAGAATCGATGATCTGTTTGATCAACTGCAAGGAGCCCGATTTTTCTCTAAAATCGATTTAAGGTCAGGATATCATCAATTAAAGGTACAGGAAGAGGACATTCCTAAGACCGCATTTAGAACAAGGTATGGCCATTATGAATTTACTGTCAAGCCATTTGGTTTAACCAATGCCCCAGCCGCATTTATGGACATGATGAACCGAATATGTAAGCCATATTTGGATAAATTCATAATTGTTTTCATAGATGATATTCTAATTTATTCTAAGAATGAAGAAGATCATGCAAAGCATTTGCACACACTTTTAAGTTTATTAAGAAAGGAAAAGCTTTATGCTAAGTTTTCTAAGTGCGAGTTTTGGTTAGAACAGGTACAATTCCTTGGACACCTAGTTAATCATGAAAGAATTCATGTAGATCCAACAAAGATTGAGGCAATTACTAAATGGAAAACCCCTGAGTCGCCAACTGAGGTTAGAAGTTTCTTAGGATTGGCCGGTTATTATAGAATATTTATTAAAGATTTCTCTAGAATAGCCATTCCCTTAACTAAGTTAACCTGTAAATCTGTTAAGTTTGAATGGGGAATAAAACAAGAAAAAGCATTTAGAATCCTTAAGCAAAGATTAACCCATACACCTATACTAGCATTACCAGAAGGAACTAAAGACTTTGTAGTCTATTGTGATGCTTCTAGATTAGGTTATGGATGTGTGTTGATGCAACGCCAAAAGGTTATAGCTTACGCATCTAGGCAACTTAAGAATCATGAAGAGAATTATTCAACCCATGATTTAGAATTAGGAGCTATAATTTTTGCTCTTAAGATTTGGAGACATTACCTTTATGGTAGTAAGTTTACCATATTTACTGATCACAAAAGTTTAAGGTATGTTTTCGGGCAGAAAGAGTTGAATATGAGACAAAGACGTTGGATGGAATTTCTTAGTGATTATGATTGTGATATCCAGTATCATGAAGGAAAAGAAAATATAGTGGCAGATGCTTTAAGCCGAAAGTATCATGAAAGTCCAAAAAGGGTACGTTCTCTTAAATTAAATCTGCAAATAGATTTAAATGATCAGATAAGAGAAACACAAGAATCAGTAATCAAGAATGATACTGAAAAATTAAAAGGTATGCTAAAAGAATTGGAACAAGGAACAGATGGAATTTGGAGATTCCATGAAAAGAAAATGTGGATACCTAAATTAGGAAACCTGCGTAATCGTATATTAGAAGAAGCCCATAAGTCTAAGTATACGATGCATCCAGGAAGTGATAAAATGTACCAGGATTTAAGGAAAAATTTCTGGTGGATAGGAATGAAAAAGGACATAGCAGCCTATGTTTCTAAATGTTTAACTTGTTTACAAGTCAAAGCTGAACACCAGAAACCCTCAGGTTTGTTACAGCAATTAGAAATGCCAGTGTGGAAATGGGAATTTATAACAATGGATTTTGTTACTAAATTACCCAAAACCAAGAAAGGAAATGATACAATCTGGGTGATTGTAGATAGGTTAACCAAGTCAGCTCATTTTCTACCAATGAAGGAAACAATTAGTATGGAACAATTATCTAATTTGTATGTAAATGAAATTGTTTCTTTACATGGCATTCCTTTATCAATTGTTTCTGATAGGGATAGTCAATTTACATCTCATTTTTGGTTAAGTTTCCAAAAGGCAATGGGAACCAAGTTAAAGCTAAGAACGACTTATCATCCTCAAACGGATGGACAAAGCGAAAGGACAATTCAGACGATGGAGGACATGCTTAGAGCTTGTGTAATTGATTTTGGAGGTAATTGGGACGATCACTTACCTTTAATAGAATTTTCTTATAATAATAGTTATCACACAAGTATCAATGCTGCACCATTCGAAGCACTTTATGGACGAAAGTGTCGAACCCCAGTCTGTTGGGTAGAAATTGGGGAAAAACAACTATCTGGACCTGAGATAGTGCAAGAAACAACCGACAAAATTATTCAAGTCAAGGAACGACTGAAAGCAGCACGTGATAGACAGAAAAGTTATGCTAATAACAGGCGAAAACCCTTGTAATTTCAAGTAGGAGATAGAGTATTGTTGAAAGTCTCTCCTTGGAAAGGAGTGGTAAGATTCATCAAACGGGGAAAGCTAAGTCCCAGGTATATTGGACCTTTTAAGATTATTAAAAGAATAGGACCTGTAGCCTATCAGCTATAACTGCCAGAGGAAATGGCAGGAATACATGATGTGTTTCATGTATCTAATCTTAAAAAGTGTTTAGCTGATGAATCATTGATAGTACCTCTTAAGGATATAGAGGTAAATGAACAACTCAAGTTTGTAGAAAAGCCTCTACAAATTAAAGACAGGAAAGTCAAGAATCTCAAGCATAAGAGACTAGTTCTGGTTAAAGTGAAGTGGGACTCTAAAAGAGGACCTGAATACACATGGGAACTTGAATCTGAAATGAAAAGAAAATATCCGCACTTATTTCAGTAGATCTCAAGGACGAGATCTAAAACAAGGTGGGGAGAATGTAACAACCCTCGGTAAAACCAACACCCTCGTAATATTTCCGACACTCCAGTATATTATAGAATGTCTCATTATGTCTTTAATTACACCCCGTATGTGAAAACCGAGCCCACATTATGTTATAGTTATAAAATAAATTAAAAACATGAAATGTTTAGTTGAGGCGGGCCGCGTAGACCCACCCCAACACCTCACGCGGGCCGTATCAGGGTCTAAACCTGATATGGTTGATTCCTTTAGTTCACACGGGCCGCGTAAGCTTAAGCTTACACTTACGCGGGCCGCTAGAGACCCAAAATGTGGCGCAGCCCTGGGCCGCCACATGGCCCAACACCCGGACAAGCTAGTTGATGACCCAGCTAAGCTACGCAGTTGACCGGAGTCAACACGGGCCGTGTAGACCTATGTCTACCCTTACGCGGGCCGCGTGGAGACCAAGTTTAGCAACTATAAATAGAGGGCATCAGATCTCAGTCGAACTCGCTCACATTTCAATTCTCAAATCTCAATTTCTGTAGTAGGCATATTATACTCGGGTATTATACCCCTAATTAGCGAGGTTCTGCTCCGTTGTAAGTATTATAACCCTAGTTTCGTAATAGTTACGCTGCCCGATTGATTTAGGGTTCCGTAACAACTGTCGTGGTTCTGCCCGACGTAGTTGTTGGAATGCCGTCTCGGGGAGGGTATCATTAATAATTTCAAAGGGTTATGGTACTAATCAATGTACATTTGTATAAATTATAGATTATATCCAGGAAACCCTTGCAAAAAGCCTAAGACAGCAATGTGAGTTTATCCTCCTTTTGATAATCTTTTTGGTAATGTTTTACCAAACCTTAAATATTTTACTATGAAATTTAGCAGGGATTGAGTCTTTGTGGTTATTCAATTACTGCCGGTATGTTGGGGTTTTGTATACAAAATTTGTACTACTTGCGAGTAGTAAGTCGGGATGACAATACGTTACCATTGGACAATGAGTTAGCCAATGGGTAATATGACCCACAAGTCAGGATTGATAGTACCAAATGGAGTAATTGTGTAGACATAAACAATGTGATCGCTCTCAATACTGTTTACTGTGACTTTAACTTGATTAAACTGGGATTCACTCACCAATATTTCCCGCTGACAAATATTTTTAAAACATGTTTCAGGTAACCCAATGTGAAAGCCAATTAGTAAAAAGCCAGCTGGAGAGCACTGAAGGCTTGGGAGAAATGTGGCTATAAAAGTTACCAAATAAACGATGTTTTAAATTCAATAAAATAGGGTGTGTCCCTATAAATGTATTGTAATAAGAAAGTTGGGTTTTACCCATGTGATTATTAATATTAAATGAGGTGGTTTTACTCTGATAAACATTTCCTAACTACGGTCCTGATGTAAATTCCGCTGCAAGACTAAATAACCCTGATACCACCTAAACTCTGTGATCGCGTCCGTCCGTTCCAGGGGATCAGGGATCGGGGGTTGCGACACCAAGACCTGCTGATAGTTTTCCAGATAAACATATTGACCTCCAGATTTGAATTCGAAAACAACAAAATTCCGAAAATCATGGAATGTTAGTTAATGAAAAATAAATTCCAACAATAAAATTAAAATGTGAAATTACATAGTTGCCCTTTTAGTTAAAATAACTCAATGCCACATGTCCAATTCTCATTGCTTCCTAGACTTTCTATGAAAAATAGACTTTCCACCCAACTCCTACTCTCTCTCTCTCTCTCTCTCTATATATATATATATATATATACGTGTGTGTGTATATATATATGGTGAAGATCATTTAGGAACCACCATTTATGGTGAAAACCAGTGTGAACAAAACCTTTTTTATTTTTTCCCACTAAAATTGTAGTTTTTTATTAAAAAATAATAATTTTTTTTAAAGATCGTGATTTAACTGTAAAAAAAATTAGCATTTAGTCTTGGGGTTTAGCTTTAGGGTTTAGTTTTTAGTATTTAGCTTGTGTGAGGGGGGGGGGGGGGGGTTAGGTTTTTAGGGGTGGGGTGAGGGGTTTAGTGTTTTTTTTTTTTTTTTTGGGGGGGGGGGGGGGGGCGGTTGGGGGTATAATTTGTTTTTTTTTTGAGGTGGGGGTGGGTGTTTAGGTTTTTGGGTGGTGATGGGGTAGGGGGTTAATTGTTTGTTTGAGTTTATTTTGGTTGAGTTCGCATTGTTCTTGTCCTAAAGTGTGTGTCTATATTATATAGTGGAGAGTTCAAATGAGAAGAAAAATTCTGTAAGAATAAAATGCATAATTTTTAAACCAATAAAAATGCTCTATTTACTTCATTTAATATGTGTATTTAATTTTAGTTAAAATGGCATATAGGTTAATTTATAATTGTAATTAATTAGCTAACTAATTAAACTTGTAACTCACTTTTAAATATACTCTTTCAAAATAAAATAATTTATGGTGAAAGACAATTTTCGACATGTGTAGGATAAATTTTGATGTGTGTAGGGTAAATTTCGCTAAGTGTAAGATATATAGGTTAAATTTAAAATGTGTAGGATAAAAAGTTCTTGTTTTATTAATGAGAGATAACATAATTAATTAGAGGAGTTATAAACTATTTGATGTTTTACCATTATGCTCTTTCTTCTTTTTCTTCTCACATTAAATTTCTTCTCAAATGAACCTTCTCATATATATATATATATATAGAGAGAGAGAGAGAGAGAAAGAGATTGGGGATCCTGTAAAAAGGGGCTTGAGTGTGAGAAGTGTGAGAAATATTGTGAGGCTGACATGTGTCCTTGAGTTATATTAATTCAAAAGCGTAAAAAAATAATTTACTCAATAATTCAATTAAATGATAAATATTTCCGTAACCGCCTGGGAGTTATTTTAGGATCCCGATTTGTTTTTTTAAAGATCCTTTAAGAATGTGTGATTTATTTGTCATCTTGTATAAATCTTCAAGATCGCAAGAAGTTATCATCATTGTAATACGATTTGTTTTCTGTTCTGTGCGAAAATCTATTGTGTGGTGTTTTAAACCTGCATTCATGGTGTTTTAAACCTGCAGTCCAGTATGTGTTCTTCGTATGGTGTTTTAAACCTGCAGTCCAGTATGGTGTTTCAAAATCACCCCCTTTTACACTAACCCCACCCTATATACATATATATAGGGTAGGGTTCCAGCGTGAACAACCTCCCAAGAGTGAACTGCGTGAACAGATATGGACCCTTGATTTCCTTTTTAGTTGTTAAGGGTAGGATTGTAATTATATAAAAAATTAGATTTAAATCATTATTTTAATAATTGAATTAAGTTACATATTTCCTAATTTAAATTCATTATCCACATTATGTTTATTTATTAATAAGATAATTATCAAAACAAACAACAAATCACCAGATTTCAATTTTAAATTTTATTTCAGATTTCATCACCAGAATTCAAATTTTGATTTTTAAGATCCACGTAACCTTCATATTTCAACGGTATACACATGTGTACTTGGATATAAATAGAACAGTACACATGTGTACTCAGCATCGTACATACGTGTACACTAATTCACAGGTGTACATCAACATTCAATACAAAAAAAATTCTGAGATATCACAAAAACAGACGATATACACATGTGTACATCGCATTTAAACAAATAATTATTTTAATAATTGAATTAAGTTACATATTTCCTAATCCTTGATTTGATTTGTGAGAGATTTATGCAATCAATTTAAGAGGATAATTGATTACTTGATTTGTGAGAGATTTATGCAATCAGTTTAAGATTGAAATTACACATATACCCTTTTTGTATTTAATTAAATGAAAAAAATTAACCAAATAATTACCATCATGCCACTCACTTTAATCTCAAGATCATAAAAATCAAGGGCCCAGATCAGTTCACGCAGTTCACTCTTGTGATTTTGTTCACGTTTGAACCTAATCCTATATATATATATGGGACAGGATTTAGGGAAAACGCCTAAAAGTGTGAAAACGGTGAGAACGCCCCTCATTCGTTGGATCAAAACAATATATGGACTAGATTGGCGCGGTGACGTTTTCGTAAATAACATCAACTTTGTTACTTGGAACGTGCTTCATTAATGGTAAAAGGGTCTTTTTACTGCTCTAATTCAAAACGCTAAACTAATGAGCCAACGCCATTCAAAATGACTAAAACTTCATTAATAAAAAAGGCCAAACCTTAATGATAAAACACGTTGCAGATTTAGCAGATAGATGGAAGAAACAATAACTGAAAGTTAATTATTAACATTTATTACAAAAAATTCTCTTCTACACTACTTGCCAAAAACATCATTATATAAATGACGTTTTCATCGTTTCCATAATCACTTCCATTGATCATACTAAAAAGTCATCTTTACCAAAACGCCAAATTTAAAAAAAAAAAACCCTGAAAGGAAAAAAATGGCAACCATAGTTTCACGGAGATACACCCTTAGAATCAGAAGATTCGTGATCCGTTTTGACAATAGAAGAAGAGTGTTTGTTGAAACAATAAAAGCCATATTGAACATGGAAGAAATACAGAGGGGGATCCTAGCACTTGGCGTCCCTCTTGATAAATACTGTGATAAAACACATACGGTTATAAGGAGATTCATCGAGGCACATCTAAAAAAACAATAAAACGATTAATTCATCGAGGCAGATCTAAAAAAAATAAAACGCAAGGTAGTTATTGTTTCTACCTACACGCCAAAAAAAAATCCTACACGCCAAAAATGACAACGGTATTGTGAGAAACGCATTGGAAAAGAAGATAAAAGGACAAAAAAGCCCCTCCGCCTTGATTATATCGCGCACCATGTGTTTGGCCAGGATCCGTTCTCACCGTTTTCACACTTTTAAGCGTTTTCTCTTGATCCTATTTCTATATATATATATGCATCATAGGACTAAATTACGTTTTTACATATGATAGTGGAACGATCAATTAGAGTTGTATTTTTTCGAAAATATTCGTAACCTGTTCATTTTTTAAAAAAGCAAAAAAAAAAAAAGTGAAATGATCAAATATGTCAAAATTATTTGAATACTTAAAATATCATAGTCATTTTATTAAAAAGAAATCTTATATCATACTTTTGATAATATGTTTTCTCTACTCATAAAAAATACATCAAACATTACAAAATGTATATATATATAGGGGGGATAGAAAGAAAAGTCATATTAGTTAAGAAAACTAAGAAACCCAAATGAATAGACCACATTTTGGCAAAACACGTGATAGCCTCTGGTTGTTACACGTAACAGGTCTGCAAAAAGGTGTAACATGTGGCAAAAGAAGGTCCATTCATTTTGGTTTTTTAGTTTTCTTAACTAATATAGGTTTTCTTCTTATAATTTGAATGCACAAAAGGTGTTGAAACGTTGGCCTAACAGGACTCAAATTCTTTTGACCCGTAAAAAAAATACCTATTTTGACATGAACCCATTACAACCTGAAAAGAAGATAAATAAGATTTAAACACTTCCCATTAAAAAAGAAACAAAAATGTTATTGACCTGAGTAATTTATAATATTCACCTTAAGCATAAATTATTGTGAAATAGAAGAATAAATTGGAAACCACAGCTAATATGTAGAATATAAAAATTATAAATCATATGAAAAAACTTAAGAATAATTATTCATTTTAAAAAGTATTAAAATATTAACCACCGTTAAAAAGAAGTTAAAGTGTTCTTTGAATAAAAACTTTTAAGTATCTTTTTAATCATCAATCTTGAATTTTAATTAATATTAATAGCATAATATTATTAATAATCATTAATTAGATTACATATTAATTAAATAATATTATTAATGATTTGAATAAGAAAATGACATGCGTCATTAGCTGGTATTTTGAATAAGAAAATGTCATATATGGCATTATCTGGAGTTTTTTTTATTAGAATTTGATTTAATAGAGAGTAAATTACAAAACTCGTCATTTATGTTTGCATCAGATTGCAAAGTGTGTTATTTGTCTTCAATAATAATAACAGTAAACATACTTTTTATTTGCAAACCTTTGCACGGTTCGTCCTTTACCCTAAACTCTGTTAAAATTTTTAGTTAACTTTGGTTTAAAAGGGTATTTTAGTACTTTTACCCCATTATTTAATAATAACATAATAAATAAAAGCCTAATATTAAGTTGTGTTAATTTCTTTTTCACGTATCCTTACCCCAAGTTGCTACCATATCCCTTATCTTTAAGACAGAGAGCATATCTCTCAACCCTCTGCAACCCACAACCACCATAACAGACCCACAACCACCACCTCGCTTGCAACTCCGTTTAGTTCACTACACCACAACCACTCCACCTTCTCCACCCCGTCAATTCATCTTCCCCTGCTTCTGGTGTAGATCTCCTCCATACAAGACGACGACGGAAATGGTGTTTCTATCCGGCCACCATCTCACCTCTCTCTCTCTTTCTCTCTGTGTGTGTGTTTCTCTAATGTCCAAAACCCATCTCTGGTCAGCGATGCAAGGTTGTTTGGGTTTGAGATTATGAAGATGAACATGTTTGGGTTTGCGATTGTGGAGATTAATTATGTTGGGTTGCGATTGACCGTGGATGATGCGAATGTCTCAGATCTGGAAATTGGACGTGAATGTGCAAATGGAAATTGGATCTGAGTGTGCAAATGGAAATCAAAAACTTGAAAACAACCTGATGTACGTTGGAAGATTTCACTTCTGAGGTGAATGTTAACTGTTGAGTGGTGTTTTTTGGCCGTCGGAGGTAGGCAGTGTTGGTGATCGAAGATACAATAGAGAGATAAAGAAGTATTACAAATTTTTATATGTTTATAAGTTATTTACAAAATTGTTTTATATATATAATTGATAAAATGTCTAATTTGCCCTCAAATGGGGTCCACTTGGTCAAATTTAACCATGAAAATAAACTGGGTTTAGGGTAAAGGACGAACCGTGCAAGGGTTTGCAAACATAAAGTAAGTTTACTGTAATTATTGAAGACAAATGACACACTTTGCAATCCGATACAAATATAAAGGACGCTTTTTGTAATTTACTCTTTAATAGAAAACTAATAAAAGACTAAAGTTTTAACTAATATTGTGTTCTCTTAATAATCTTTTAGCTAATGAAAGCAACAACATTTAAAACACGTCTTTCTTAACAACTTTTACTTGCATATCATTTTATAAAAAAAATGCCATTTTAATTAAACCCTTCAAAAAGGTTTAGCCTTCCCTCATTAAAAATTAACTAAACCTGTTACAATTAATCGAATTTTTACAGAAGCATTACGCAATTTTGAATGTAAATGTAAAACTTATTATTTTATCTGATGGTATATACTAGAGAAATAAATGTGTGTATGCATGCATACGTTCTTAAATGCAGTTAAATGCATGCATTGTTCAGAAAAGATGAGGGTGGAATAAATATGGCATGCGACAGCGAAGTGTTTGATCATACTGCCCTATCCTCACATGACTCCACCACATCTTATAAATGTATACAACTTATTGTTTTTTCTTTTACTTAAAAAAACATAACATTTTTCATATCCTAAACTATAAGCTAACATGTGATTATTTGTTAGAGGCCACCAGAGTCCATCTCTTTATAGCCTAAGTGGTATTTTAGGGGTGAGATAAGACTTAGGAACCTTTAGGTCCTGTGTTTGAATTCCACAAGGGGTTTTTACTAGTCCGTCAGTGATCCAAATTTGTCATTCAAAAAAAAAAAAAAAAATTAGAGGTCACAACAATTCGAACAGGGTTGACTCGCTAATAATTTTGATTACTTTATCAATTTTATACAAACATATGTATAAAATATAATCATAAATAAGATTAATTCGTTTTTGAATAAAACTATAATTATTACACAATTCCTAAGTATGAATTATTATTATTATTTAGTTATAAAATAATAATTTTATGTTGAAACTATTAAGCATTAAAAAATGTTTAACTGCATATAATAAACATTTATTTATCCTTTTCTTTTCATGTTGGGAGGTAAGTCAATTCATAAAATAAAATTAATATATATTTACTTATCCCCTTATGGTGTTACTGTTCATTATGCTCTAAAATTAATATATAGGTAAATTATCCTCAGGTTGTAAGCATCGTAATCAGTGGCGAAGCTTGAGATTTCCAACCGGGAGTCGAAAACGTATATACCAACTGGGGGTCGAAAATGTATATACCCAAAAATTTCTATACGGAAACTACATACTTTCCACTACTGAGCAAAAAGTTCTGGAGGTCGGCTGCCCCCTCCCGCCCACTAGAAGCTGCGATCCTGATCGTAATATTTCTAGGTTTTTCAACCATTATTAACAAATTTCGTTCAACTTTTTGACATGTTTGATATTGTTTATATAGATACAACGGATATTTATAGTCTTGCTAACCCCTTATCAAATTATCAATATAAGAAAGAGCTAGTTATCAGTGACGGATTCAAGAATTTTTTTTAGATATTTTCACTAATTTTTTTCATATCATACAAGATTCTCACTAATTGTTTTAGTTATGGTCAGACATTCTTAATTAATATGGGAAAAATGGAGAAGCTTCCAACTTCTCAGCCTTTCCCTTGTAGCGATTTCCTCATAGTTCCTTTGTAACAAAAAAAAAAAAAAAAAGTGGGTTCTTAGGAACCCACAAAACAGGTTAAGTATATCAAAATGTAAGTTGCTTTAGTTTCAGTTTCTATGAAATAAAAGATTTTCTTCATTTAGAGTAAACTTCCGTTTTGCTCCCTGTGGTTTGGTCATTTTAACGGTTTTGCTCAAATAGTTTAAAAATAGCCATTTTCCTCCCTGATTTTTTAACTTATCTTCATTTTGCTCCCAGCCTCTAACTCCATCAGGGAGGAAACTGGCGACAAACTCGAAAGATTAGGGAGCAAACTGGCGACAAACTCGAAAGATCAGGGAGGAAAATGGCTATTTTTAAACTATTGGAACAAAACCGTTAAAATGACCAAACCACAGGGAGCAAAACGGAAGTTTACTCCTTCATTTATGTAACATGCTCTCAACATTGTTTAAAGTTGTAATAATATTTTATAACAAATGGTACGATGATCTCACATATCAGTCGCAAATTTTTTTTTTTGTGTGTAATAACATGTTACATCATTATTTTACTTGCTTAACAAACGGTACGATGATTTCACATATCAGTCATAGTTTTTTTTGTGTGTAATAATATGTTACATCATTATTTTACTTGCTTAATTTACAAATGGTATAATGATCTCACATATCAGTCACAAAAAAAAATTATTTTGTGTGTAAAAAATATGTTACATCATTATTTTACTTGCTTAACAAACGGTATGATGATCTCACATATCAGTCACATAATTTTTTTTGTGTGCAATAATATGTTACATCATTATTTTACTTGCATTTACTTAAAACCAACACAAAACATATGGCTTTCAACGACGAATAGAACGTCACTAAATGAAAACCATCAAAAAATTTTGACCTAAGTAAAAATATACCACAGAGTTAACAATGAAATTCACCAAGGGAACGAAGGTATCATTGACAAATTACAATCAACTTTCCATACGTTGGAACTAGTGTGGTTTTACCGACAAGTTACCAACCACATATTTACCGACAGATCACCAAAGTTGTTGGCGTCCAAAAAGAGGTACTTTTACAAACAGATATTGGTTGGTGACTATTTGTTTTGTGGTTTAGGCTGTCTGGTAGTAACTACCAAAGAATATTGTTGATAGATATTATTTTTCGGATCTCTGCTGGGGGCGGCGTCCATTTTGGCTTTGCTTTTCCGGTCATGGTTGATTGATTATTGATTGATGCAGTGTTTGGCCCTTAGTTCATGCACAGTGGAGTTGTGATGGAGTCGTTATGTGGGTGATGGCGCTGTAAGATTAAATATATTATGTTTAATATTTAATCTAGTAGCCATTATAATCATTTACATTATATAGATCAAAATATATAACAACCTATTAAATAATTAGTTGGTAATTGTTGATGGACCATATTACCCTTATTAACTAATTAGGTTTCCTCTTGGATGGATATATAAGGAGATTTATGTGGAGGTTAAAAGGTTACACACTTAGACATAACCTAATAATCATAACATCAATCTCGCCTCCCTCTCCATAGCCGACTCCCTCTTCGGTTTAATCATCACCATCATCAGTTAGCACCCTAAGGAGGAACCAGATCACCTTGACAAAGATGTCGAACTCAATGGCTTTTTCCATCACTGGATTATCCTCTGCACTGTCTGCGGTGACAGGTATGTTTTCATGTTTTCCATTATGATTAAATAGAACTGATTCAACATGTGGTACAGGGCATATGTTGATTAGTCGGTTATGTTTTCGTATCCATTATTCTAGGATTGAAATCTGGAAAACATAAGTTTGGAAAATTCAATGAACATCACAGCCGGTTTCGAGTCATAAAGCACGACTCAAGATCACTGTTTCGAGGAAAAGAATATGCTTTAAATGTCTCGAAATCAAAACGTGCAAACATATATCCGAAATCTGTTTAGAGAACTCTTAAAATTCAGGTTTCGGATCCCAGAGTTATGTTTTATTTTTTTAGGGTTCATCATATGTTCTTAGGAAAATTTGAAAATTCCTTATGTTTTGGAATATAATTTGAATTGTTGAATGTTTTTCCTAATTTTGATCTGTTTTGTCTAATGAGAATTTTCGAAATCTGTTAAAAGGATAAACAGATTATGATTTTCGAAATATTCTGTTAAAATTAGATCAATGTTAAAACAGGAAACTCTATCACAATTCCTAAGAATTCGAATTTTCAGTTATGTTATCACAATACAGCTGTTAACAGTGGACTCGAGACCAAGATCTCGACTCGAAACCACAAGGTCTCGACTCGAAATCATAAGTGTCCTCAAATCTTCACGACTCGAGACAACGATTTCGACTCGAGACCATAAGGTTTCGACTCGACACCACTGAGGTTTCGACTAAGGGCTTCAATCTTCACAACTCGAGACCTTGGTTGCGACTCGAGACCTCATCAAGGAGTCGAGATCTCATAAAACATGGAGTCGAGACCATGATTACGACTCGAGACACTGAGGTTGCGACTCGAGACCTTAATGAGTCGAGACCTCATAATGTTACAAGATGAGTCGAGACTGGACTCGAGACCTCATAACTGAGTCGAGATCTCACTCGAAACCTCATTATTTTAGGCTGTTTAATGTGAACTAAAATTTAGCTCGGGGCTTCGCCCCGAACCCCGTGCGGGGGCACGCTGTCGCTAACAGGTGGTTTGCTATTAAATGATTGGTTTTGTAAATACTTAGTTAATTAATGAGGATCAAATAATGTTTTACAAAACCAAAATAGCTTAACTTGAATGAGCTTCTGATGTATCATTTTTGGCCAACGCTGATTTGATACATCTACTTATCGTTCAAGTATTACGAAATCTATGTTAAGCGTGCATTATAAACGTGAATGTCTTAATTTCTGGCCAAAGCTGATTTAATTCATTCATGTATAGCATTCTTAACAAGTGCATAACTAAAGTGATTGTCTCATCTCTGGCCAAAACTGATTTGTCACGATCCCTTTGCACACATGCTTAAATGATTACACTTCTGGCCAAAGCTGATTTGTCTTTGTTTAAGTAGAATTTTAAATAAGTCTATTATTTTGATGTTAGTAATAGACATATCACAACCTCTTCACATAATGATCCTTATATTAATGATCCTTCATTATTTTTTATGATCATTTCGTCTGCCTTATTTTTTTAGTACCCATAATTTTACTCACTATAATTTTCTTCTATAAATCAATATCTCATCCACTGTAATTCTCAAACCTTAAATGTTTACTTTATTTAAAGTTTCTATAAGAATTAGCTCTTAAATTTAAATCCTTGATTATCTCTTAAGACACGATAATCCCGTTGCTCTCTTCTGATAAAGGTACTACAGAAGAAAAGTAGAGTATGATGAATAGGACAAATTAAACATGATGTCTCTTATGATAATCAAGAACTCTCTAAACATAAATGCTATCACTAAAAGGTTATTCCAGATTAAGTTTTTCCTAAAACTAATCTATTATTGTGGAATAATCACAAGAATTCCTAAGATGCATGCCTTCATTTAAAACTATAAACTGTAAAACTAAGTGGTATATGTTAATACATAATAATGTACAATACCATGACCCATAAAGTTAAGGGCTTACGCATGGAAATAAGTACATTTTTCTAGTACATTACATACTAAGATTTTCACTTGTACAATTTGATGCCTTATAAATCAACTATAACACTCAAAAGTACCAAAGTATAATGAGTGTGTTGATAAGCAACATATGTACAAAGAAATAAATGTTTGAAGCTGGAAAATAAGTTGGTACTCACCTTACAACCACTTAAAACTTTAAAAGAAGATTGTTCTAAGGTCCATAGACAAATTACAAGTAAAAATTCCAACTTTAAGGTTCTTCAAGGGAGAATCTCACTGCATAATTATGTCATTAGACTAGGCATAAGCAACGAGACTATCCATTATTCAAAAGAACAGTTGGATAAATTAATTAGATAGCCACCTACTAATGATATTTAAGTCTGCTAATTTTAATATTCAAATTAACACATGATTAAGTTTACTCTAGTTCCATACGTTTCCTTACCAGAACTCGACAAATAACTAACATGAGAGTTAGTGACAAAAATTAAATGTTAAGGCTATAAAAACCATAATAAGCAGTCTTCCAACAAAGCTTTTCGATACCTTATATATTCTGAAGATTAATCAGAATATAGTATCATAATTAAGCAATGTTATGAAGGTTGTGAGGTTTGCATAGTCAACATAAAGTCACACTTACCTTAAACTCTCATCTTATTTGTTCTAAATATCTGGATTGAAACATTACTAAGATAAAACTCGATGATACCTTACATTTTCACAACTTTTGTCATCATGTAAATGAGAATTTGACAAAAGAAAAATGAGACCTATAAATTTAATCCATTATAACCAAAATTCATGAGAAATCATGACATGGTTAATGAGTATGATTATTCAACTAATCTCATTCTAAGTGATTTTAAATCATGACGTTAAAGCCATAAAATATTACTTGGCTTAAGGAATAAGTATGGGTCCATCATATGTCATTCATTGACATTCGTGGAACTTATTACAAAAGGAATATTCAGACATAATTCATTTATCAATTAAAGACTATCAACTTGTATCTAAATTTTGTCGCATATGGCCCACAGTCTTAGAAGAAATCTATTCATATATACACTTAATAAGATTTCTATGTCCCTAAAGTTTTTTATGATATCTGGACATTAAAGAAATCCAATAAAGTCTAACATATATATGATAGGTTCCCACGTCTCGTAGCTCATTGAAACTTCTCTTGTAGCATTTCTAGAGATATCAAAGATCAGTGGGAGCATTAAGTGTCTTAATGATTACTTGCAATAGTTGCAAGAAGTGGGGGAGTGAAAATTTTACATTACCTAAATTTACACCTCTTGTACAAGACACTGCTCCATCTTGACACTATTCTATCATAACTTGTCTCCTTAAAATCTAATGCTACTCTTACAAAAGTTTCATTGTTGCTTAATTGTGGGCACACTTAGATTTCTTACCTAAACTAACATAATCCTCAACAAGAGAAATCACAACGACTAACGTCATTAACTTGTTTCTTTATTAGAATTTGTTGGTCGTTACATATTGACCCTAAGCATGCTGAGTTCCTAAAGATTTCTAAGGTTAGTTGGAGCAGTCAAAGTCCTTATCATGATTTGCAAGGAATACAAGAGGCGGGGGGAAGAGTGTCATTAAATTTCACTCCGAATTTAACTCCGATTACACCTCTTGTACACCATACTGCACCAACTCTTACAAACTTAGAATGAAAATGATAGCAACCTAACCAAGAGCTAAGCCATAAAACTGAAACTTTTAAAACCCAATAATCAACTCAGGAGGTCATCTAGGTTTAAAAGCCTACTAACTTTTATGATTACATAACCTCCCTAACTGAAGTTGAAATGGATTTTGGAAAAGTTAACTGGTCCTATCTCTTCAAATTAAGCCATTAGTGTCAATCAATCCTCTGAAAGGAATAAAACTGTTTTCTAGTAAAACTGATTTTATGTGTTTCTATAACGTTTGGGATTTGATTGAATTACCTAAGAGTGTTCATAACTAAACCAAATCCTAATATAAGCGTTAAGACACAAAGAGGCATGATTGATTGTCAAAGGTTATACTTAGGAAGAGATAAATTATCAAAGTTTTCTTTGAGGATCATCACTGTTCTAGTAGCTTATAATAGTTTAAAGCTACATTAGATGAACATTAACAACAATTTTCCCAAATAACTGGCTGGCATATTGTCACGACCCCCATCTCGGTGTGACCCGGTCCAGGAGCCGCGGGACAGAAACCCGTGGTATTCATTACTTGAGTTGACAGTGGAAGTTTAACAGGATCTTTTACAACTTGAAAATGCCCAATTATTTTATTTCATAATTTGGTACAAACCCCGTAATTTACAATAGAGCAATTTCACGAGGAAATTCCCTGTTTTACAAAACATGCTTATTTATTTTACTGAGCCACCACTTCAAGCTTGTTAGTGCTCCGTCGCACATTTTCCTTGATTCACAGTAAGTCACCTGAAACATGTTTTAAAATATTTTATCAGCGGGGAAGTACTGGCGAGTCATTCGGGTTAAACAAAACGACACATTAGTTATAAATTACAGCATAAGAGCGATTACAATGGCTACTATCTTATTTTTATCTGGCGCCGTGTCACACCCTGGTGACGATGGTCATACCACTATTGGGTCCTTTCACCCAAGTAGTGATTATTATCACTGTTAGGTTGGTAAACCTAACCGTGAGAAATTAGTAATGTGCACAATACCCCACTTGCCAGTGATTCAAGATAACCAAGACTTAATCCCTGTAATTATAACTCTTGAAAATACTTTGAGTATTGTAAAACACTGTTTGATAAAAAGAGAATGACTCACATTGTAAGTTTAGTTTGGCAGAGTTTAGCCTACTGATAAGCCTGATAACCTAATTTAAACAACAATGCACGCGAAACTAGGTTAGTAACTTAATACAACATTTACAATAAGCTCACGAAATCAAAACCTTCACAACGAATGACAAAGTATAGCCTATATTCGGGCAGCACTTAAACATCCATCGGATTGGTTTCAATCGATCGGACATTGTATCGTAGCAGTGATCGAGTTATTACCCTGTTGTCGCAGAAGAGATTCGTGCTTATGTGTGTTTTTGAGTGAATTTGGAAAGAACAGAGCACAACTCAACGTAGAAAACGTATTTTCACGTCGTAACAACTCCCCCATGCAAGTGCCAAGCCCCTAATTTATATGCTGAAAAATGGTCTCCCCTGCGTGGCGTGCCAGACCCACCTGGTCCTGGCGCGTGGCGCGACGGGTAACCTTTTAAGCTAGGGTAGCCTCGTGTCTATCTTAGCCCTGGTGAGTCAACATTCGATGAATTTCGTGATTTACAGCGAGTTTTGATGATAATTATCCATTAGGGTTACCCCCTTGAGTTTTAGGGGGCCCTGATCCTAGTTTCAATTGTTCTGAAAAATTTAGGGGTCATGCAATATTACTTGGGGGTTTCAATTAGGGTTTCCTATTGGACATAATAAAATAAGAAATAATACTTTTGGTGAGATTTGTTACATCCTCCCCACCTTAATTAAAATCTCGTCCTCGAGATTTACTGGAACAAGTAAGGATATTTTCGCTTCATCTTTGATTCCAGTTCCCAAGTGTACTCAGGTCCTCTCTTTGAATCCCACTTGACTTTGACCAGTACTAGTCTTTTGTGCTTGAGAAACTTGAACTTTCTATCTTCTATCTGAAGTGGTTTTTCCACAAATTTTAACTTTTCATTTACTTCTATGTCTTGGAGAGGTACTACCAGGGATTCGTCAGACAAACACTTCTTGAGGTTAGATACATGAAACACGTCATGTACTCCAGCTAATTCTTCTGGTAGTTGTAGGCGATAAGCAACTGGTCCTATTCGCTTGATTACTGGGAATGGTCCTACATACCTTGGACTTAATTTTCCCTTCTTACCGAACCGAACGACCCCTTTCCAAGGAGAAACTTTTAAGAGTACCTTGTCGCCAACTTGAAATTCTAGCGGCTTACGTCTATTGTCTGCATAACTTTTCTGACGATCTTGAGCCGTCTTTAATCTTTCCTTGATTTGAGTTATCTTATCAGTGGTTTCTTGTACGATTTCAGGACCTGATAATTGGCTTTCTCCTAATTCTGCCCAACAAACTGGAGTTCTACATTTTCGTCCATACAGTGCTTCGAATGGGGCAGCTTTGATGCTTGAATGGTAACTATTATTATAGGAGAATTTAATTAAGGGTAGGTGGTCATCCCAGTTTCCACCAAAATCTATTACACATTCCCTGAGCATGTCTTCCAGGGTTTGAATCGTCCTTTCACTTTGTCCGTCTGTTTGGGGATGGTAGGCAGTACTTAAATTTAGTCGGGTTCCCATTGCTTCCTGGAAATTGGTCCAGAAATGGGAAGTGAGACGACTATCCCTGTCCGATACAATGGAGAGTGGGACTCCATGTAAGGATACTACCTCGTCTACATAAAATTTTGCTAATCTTTCCAGGCTAAAGGTTTCCTTTATGGTTAGAAAATGAGCTGATTTGGTTAATCGATCCACAATTACCCAAAAAGCATCATTACCCTTTCTGGTTTTGGGTAACTTAGTAACAAAATCCATGGTTATTAGTTCCCATTTCCAAACAGGCATTTCTAATTATTGGAGTAACCCTGAAGGTTTCTGGTGTTCTGCCTTAACTTGGGAACAAGTAAGACACTTAGAAACATATCTAGCTATGTCCTTTTTCATTCCTATCCACCAGAAGTTATTTCTTAAATCGTGGTACATTTTATTATTACCAGGGTGTATGGTATATCTAGATTTATGGGCTTCCTCTAAAATCTTGTTTCTTAACTCTCCTTGCTTAGGTACCCAAATTCTTCTTTTGTGGAATCTCCAAATTCCATTAGTTCCTTGCTCCAATTCTTTTATTTTTCCCTTCATTCCTTCAGCATCATCCTTGATTGTTGTTTTTTGAATGTGTTTCAGTCGTTCCATTAAATCTAATTGTAAACTTAATCTAAGAGCACGAACTCGTCGTTGTTTCTCATGATATTTACGACTTAGGGCACCTGCTACTACATTTGCCTTCCCTTCGTGATATTGAATATCACAGTCGTAGTCACTTAGAATTTCCATCCATCTTCTTTGCCTCATGTTTAATTCTTTTTTCCTAAATATGTACCTTAAACTCTTGTGATCCGTATAGACTGTAAACTTACTGCCATACAGATAGTGCCTCCAAATCTTAAGGGCAAAAATTATCGACCCTAATTCTAAATCATGTGTCGTATAGTTTTCCTCGTGCTTTTTCAATTGCCATGAGGCATACGCAATTACCTTTTTGCGTTGCATTAGCACACATCCTAATCCTAGCTTAGAAGCATCACAGTAAACTTCAAAATCTTCTGTCCCTTCGGGTAAGGCAAGAATTGGGGCGTTTGTTAACCTTTGCTTTAAAATTTTAAAAGCTTCTTCTTGCTTAGGTTCCCATTCAAACTTCACTGCCTTACAGGTTAGCTTAGTTAACGATACAGCTATTTTGGAAAAATCTTTAATAAACCGTCTATAGTATCCGGCTAACCCTAGAAAACTTCTAACTTCCATAGCTGATTGCGGAACCTTCCATTTGGTGATCGCTTCTATTTTGGAGGGATCTACGTGAATACCTTCGTGATTCACCATATGTCCTAAAAATTGTACCTCTTGTAGCCAAAATTCACACTTCGAGAATTTGGCGTAAAGCTTCTCTTTTCTTAACAAAGTTAAGAGTGCATGTAGGTGCTCACAATGCTCGTCTTGACTTTTGGAATAAATGAGTATATCGTCGATAAAGACAATTACAAATTTATCCAAGTACGGTTTACAGATCCTATTAATCATGTCCATGAATGCTGCAGGAGCGTTTGTTAATCCAAAGGGCATGACTGTAAACTCGTAATGACCATACCTAGTTCTGAAGGCAGTTTTAGGTATGTCTTCTTCTTGTACTTTCAACTGATGGTATCCGGAGCGTAAATCTATCTTAGAAAAATATCTAGCTCCCTGAAGTTGATCAAAAAGATCATCAATCCTAGGTAATGGGTATCGATTCTTAATTGTAACCTTATTCAATTCCCTATAATCGATACATATTCGCATCGAACCATCTTTCTTCTTCACAAACAACACTGGTGCTCCGCACGGGGATGAACTAGGTTGTATAAATCCTTTGCTTAACAATTCATCTAATTGCTTTTTCAGTTCTAGCATTTCGGTAGGTGTTAACCGATAAGGTGCCTTAGCTATCGGTGTAGTTCCAGGAATTAGATGAATTCTAAATTCTACTTCCCTATAGGGTGGTAATCCAGGTAGTTCTTCTGGGAATATATCTGAGTATTCTGATACTACTGGAATTTCCTTAAGTTCCTTATCCTTAGTGTTAATGATTACCGAAATCATATACAATATTCCTTGTTTTCGTTCATAACTAGCAACTTTCATTACAGAAATGAACTTCATTGATTTTCGTGGCTTATCTCCTATAACCATGATTATTTCTCCTGATGGTGTATGAAGTTCTATGGAATTCTTATCACAGAGAATTCAAGCATGGTTGGCTACTAACCAACCCATTCCTAACACAACATCAAATCCGGCTAAATTCATAGGTAACAGGTTCGCAGAAAACTTATGGCCTAAGAGTTCTATCTTTTCTTCTCGCAAGGCCTTATCTATGTTAACAGAATTCCCATCCGCGGTTTCTATCGTAAAAATTTGTCTAAGGTTGATTAAGGGTAGGTTAAGAGCTTGGTAGAATGAAGTATTTATAAAACTTTGGTTTGCACCAGAGTCAAATAATACTTTTGCATAAACGTCATGAACTAGGAACGTACCAGCTATCACATCTGGGATGAGTTCTGCTTCTTGGGTAGTCAACTGGAATGCTCTTGCATTCTTTTTGGTAGTTTCTTCTGCAGGTTTGGCTTTATTGTCAGCTGGTTTGACCAATTTGGGGCAGTCTGGTCTAAAATGTCCAGCTTCTCCACAGTTGAAGCAGATTGTTGATTTCTTCCTCCTGCAATCTTCTTCTTGATGCCCTGGAATTTTGCAGAAATTGCAATATCCTTTGCATCTTCCAAAATGCTTTCTTTTACAGGTACCGAAGAATGGAGCAGTGGAAGGTTGCCCGGTTCCCTTTTTCTTGAAATTACTACTATTACCCTCACGGAATCCTTGGGTAATCTTTTGGGCCACTTCTTTTTTCCGGTTTTCTTCTCTTGTGCATACCAATCTGTCGGTCAAGGTGTTGGCTAATTCTACTGCATCGTCAATTGTCCGGGTCTCGCATCTTTGACAATATCACGAATCTCACTAATTAAACCCCAAATATAGCGAGAAATAAGTACCGGTTCTGGCGAAGCCAGAGTAGGTACAATTCTAGCATACTCGAAGAATGTCGAAGTATACCCTCGACAATCAACATCCACCATTCAGTGGTTTAGGAACTTATTTGTTATTTGTTCCTTTTCATACTCGGGACAGAATTTTCTTTCTACTAGTCTCTTAAATTCTTCCCAATTCATGGCATAAGCCACATCGCTTCCCTTGGCTTGTAGTACCGTGTTCCACCATTCTACTGCCCCTTCTTTAAAAAGATGTAACGCGTACATGACCTTGTCTTCCTCGGCACATTTACTTATTTTAATTACTGCTTCGGTCTTCTCTAACCAACGCAGTGCAGCAGTTGCCCCTTCATTGCCTGCTAATTCGATTGGTTTACAGGCAAGAAATTCCTTGTAAGTGCAACCAGGCGTTGCAGCTTTCATTTTCTTAAGAAATGGGGCTTGCATCCCATCATTATCATTATTGTTATTATTATTACTGTTGCCGCCTCCATTTACACTATTACTGAAATTATCGCCGTGAGTACGTTTGTTGGGAATAATTGGTTGAGGTTCAACTGGATTTCGGACAGCAGCAAGGATTGCTGGAATAGCATTTGCTATTCCCTGGGCAACGATGTTTTCTATATGTTGCCTATTAAGAAATTGATCTTCATGGTTTTGTTCGTATTGATTAACTTCGTTAACTGGCTCATTAACGGCGTGTTCCATCTGATAATTATCAATATATAAATTAATTGCACAAAATAACTAAATAATAACCAGTCACAATAAAATAATCACACATAATCATGTCAAGACATATAGCCAAAATTGTCGACTTTGCGACGTTGATATTTTTATATATTAGTATGCATCCATACACACCAGCTATATTACAAAAGTTTTATTTTAAGTTATTTTACATTATTATATTTTTATTAGTATTTATTATTATTTTATTATTATTAAACACGTAACCACACAACCACATACGATCCCATCAGCTGGCACTTCAGAAACGACGTTCCCTCTCATCGTATTTCCATGATATCCTCTCCCCCACTTCCCGGATTCTGTTTCCTGCGTCCACCAGGTCCTCGACATAGTGGCGGAGTTCAGCCAAGTTTTCAGTGCTCATAGGTGGGTTTGATGCAGGCTCTGGGTCAAACTGGGGGAAAAGGTATTAGGGTTATTCAAGAGATTCTGAAATTGCCAGTCACTTGTCCATAATTCCTCCAATTCACCGGGTAAAAGTTGGTGGCTGACAATGGGGTCTGGGATAGCAGGTGCTAAGTTAACTGGAAGTTGTGATTCAGCGAGGTAATTGAAGAGGTCTTCATTGGTGTAACAACTCTCACCAAAACTATTATTTCTTATTATATTTTGTCCAATAGGAAACCCTAATTAAGACCCCCAAGTGATCCTGCATAACCCCTAAAATTTTCAGAACAATCGGAATGAGGATCAGGGCCCCTACAACTCAGGGGGGTGTTTCCTAGTTGATATTATCAACACAGTTTTATGTGTAAAACGAAATTGAATGAACGACCAACTCACCCAAGCTACTGAGACACGGGGCTACCCTATGGTAGGGTGGTGCCCCTCGCGCCACGCGACAGCCCCCCGCGCCACGCGAGGTGACTGTTTTTCCAGTATAAGTAGAGGGGTGTGGGACTTGATATTCTGCGTTGGTTCGACGTTAAAACAAAATTCATACTCCAAGTTATCTTCTGTTTACTACAAAACACATATAAACACAAAACGCTGCCGCAATAACAGGGTAATAACTCGATCGCTGCTACGATTTAATGTTCGATCGATAGAAATCAATCCAATGGATGTTTAAGTACTGCTCAAACTTGGGTTATACTTTGTCATTCATCGTGAATTCGATGGATGTTTAAGTATCGCACTTTGTCATTCGTTGTGAAGGTTTCGATCTCGTGAGTTATCGTAAAAAGTTGGATTAAAGTTACTAAGCTAGTTTTCATGTGCATTGTTATTTGAACTAGGTTAACAAGGCTAATCAGTAGGCTAGACTCTGCCCGTATTAAATCTGCAATGTGAGTTATTCTCTTTTATCAAAAGTATTTTACAATACTCCATTTTCAAAAGTTATAATTACAGGGATTAAGTCATGGTTATCTTGAATCACTGGCTAGTGGGGTATTGTACACATTACTAATTTCTCACGGGTTAGGCTAATAAATCCTAATAGTGATAAACGTCACTACTTGGGGAAAGACCCAATAGTGGTATGACCATCGTCACCAGGTGACACGGCGCCAGATAAAAATAAGATAGAAGCCATTGTAATCGCTCTTATGCTGTAAATTATAATTATGTGTCGTTTTATCAAATTTGAATAACTCGCCAGCATTTCCCCGCTGATAAAATATTTTTAAAACATGTTTCAGGCGACCTGCTGTAAATCAAGGAAAAAGTGCTACGGAGCACTAACAAGCTTGAAGAGGTGGCTCAGTTAAAATGAATAAACATGTTTTAATAAATCAGGGAATTTACTTATGAAATTCCTCTATTGTAAAAATAACGGGGTTTATCCCGAATGATGAAATAAAATATTCGGGCATTTTGAGTTTTAAAAAGATCCTGATAAAATCTTCTGCTGTCGCATCATAGATACCACGGGTTCCTGTCCCGCGGCTCCTGACCGGGTAAAACCGGGGCTGGGGCCGTGATAGGAAAAGGTGGTATCAGAGCATTTAAAGAGCCACTGATTTAAGCCAATTAAGTATTTAAAATACTTAAATTTCTAATTTGCCATTCTGTGATTATGTGTCTTTTTGACTGACTACTTGTTAGTTACAGCATGGGTAAGCAAAAGCTTTTAAACATCTATCTTAAATTAGATAGTGTACCAAAAGATAAAGGATCCTCATCCCAATCAAATTCCTCAAGATATTCAGTAGATACTGAAGAAGGAATATTTGTTCGTACGGCACAGTATGAGAAACCACTTTCTCCTAATAAAAGAAGTTTGATTATTAGAAAAAGTCAAGAGAAAATGAGGAAATTACAATCAAAAGAAGGAATAATTAATAAGGAAGCCTAGGAAATAAGCAATAAACCACAATGGGAAGATGAGTTAGATGAAAAATGGGCAAATCTTTATATGTTAGCCACTGTAGCAATAAATGCTAACCTTTAGACTATCAAAACACCTTACCCAGTATTAGCACCCATATTATCTATTAGCCAGAAACTTTAAAATAATATTAGTTGTACTAAAAAAATAAATATTTTGTTTCAATAAAATGGTCTATTAGATATTTGTAATTAACATTAAAATTTTAATTCCATTTTGTGATTCTGTAAAAATTTAATTTATAAACTTTTAACCTAAAAATTTTATGTATAAATGCTAAACAGCATGAATGAATTATCTGAAGCGCTAGAAAATCTCAATCTCTATCCTGTGAAAATAGAAGTTTCCAGAGATTTTACTGGTTACTTGGCCGATGTGGAAGAACCTATGGAATTCCAAGCTCCACCTCTGGAGAAATCAAAACCTAAGAAAAGAAGAAGATTTGTGGGTTGGAGACGTGTACGCAGAAGGAAACCAGCAACTAGGAGAATTCTCAAAATAGAAAATCCTATGGATAAAGGAAAAGGAATAGAAATTGAGGAAAGTTCTAAGCAAGCATGAATAGAAATTGGCGAAAGTTCTAAGCAAGCCGAGGAATTACCATTACAGGAGGAATTGGATCACATACTGGCAAGCTGTGATATCCTTAGGCCTATCAATACAAATCTCTTCCCTTATCCTATTGAAACCCAACTTCCAATAAACCTGGAACCAGCCATCCTAGAACCTTTAATCCACACTCAACCTCAAGAAGAAATAGACGAATGGTGGACCAATGATTGGTAGTTTCAAAACCTCCTAAATAATCCCTATACCTTTTTCCCTCAGTTCGACCCAGAACCTGCGCCAAATCCACCAATGAGTAATGAAAACTTAGCTGAACTTCGTCATTTTGGCGAAGAACTAATGGACGCAGGGAATAAGATTCGGGAAATTGGGGAACAAATCTCCTGGAAATACGATGAAAGGGAACATCATTTCTGAAAGGCCAACGGACTAGGGGGAATGTGGTTATGAAACTATGTTTGTATAATAAAATATAATAATAAAAATATAAGTATGTAAAATAACCTGAAAATAAAACTTCTGTACGATAACAAGTGTGTACGGAAGCATATTATAATATATATAAAAAAATGAAAGTCGAAAGATCAAAAATTTTGGCTATATGTGTTAATGTGATTATGTGCGATAATTTTTTTTAGATATTAAATTATTTTATGCTAATCATTTATATAAATTAATTACCAGATGACAAACGCTAGTAATGAACCTGTTAATGAAGTAAATCAATCTGAGCAACATCAGGAGGATCAATTTCTAAATAGGCAAGATATCGAGAATATCGTTGCTCAGGGAATAGCCAATGCTATCCCCGCAATCCTGGCTGCTGCCCAGAAACCTGTTGAACCTCAACAAATTATTCCTAGTAAACGCACCCAAGGTGACAATTTCAGTAATAGTGTAAACGGAGGCGGCAACCATATTAATAATGACAATGAGGGGATCCAAGCTCCACTTCTTAAGAAAATGAAAGCTGCAACACCTGGTTGCACTTATAAGGAGTTTCTTGCCTGTAAACCAGCTGAGTTTGCAGGTAATGAAGGGGCAACTGCAGCACTGCGTTGGTTAGAGAAAACCGAAGCAGTAATTATGATAAGTAAATGTGCTGAAGAAGACAAGGTCATGTATGCGTCGCATCTTTTTAAAGAAGGGGCGCTAGAATGGTGGAACACGGTGCTGCAAGCCAAGGGAAGAAATATGGCATATGCTATGAACTGGGAAGAATTTAAAAGTCTTATAGAAAGAAAATTATGTCCCGAATACGAAAAGGAACAAATGACAAATAAGTTCCTAAATCATCAGATGGTAGGCGTTGATTGTAGGGGGTATACTTCGACATTCTTCGAATACGCTAGAGTAGTACCAACCCTGGCTTCGCCAGATCCGGTACTTATATCTCGCTACATTTGGGGCTTAATTGGCGAGATCCGTAATATTGTCAATGCTGCGAGACCCCGCACGATCGATGATGCAGTAGAGTTAGCTAACACTCTGACCGACGAACTGGTACGCACAAGAGAAGAAACCCGGAAAAAGGAAGTGGCCCAAAAGATTACCCAGGGATTTCGTATGGGTAACCGTAGTAATTTCAAGGGAAGAGGAACTGGACAATCCTCCACTGTTCCATTTTGCAATGCCTGCAAAAGAAAGCATTTTGGAAGATGCAAGGGATATTGCAATTTTTGCAAAATTCCGGGGCACCAAGAAGAAGACTGCAGGAAGAAGAAATCCACAGTCTGTTACAACTGTGGAGAAGCTGGACATATTAGGCCAGATTGCCCAAAATTGGTTAAACCAGCTGATAACAAAGCTAAAACTGTAGAAGGAACTAACAAGAAGAACGTAAGAGCCTTCCAGCTGACTACCCAGGAAGCTGAGCAAATTCCTGATGTAATAGCTGGTACGTTTCTAGTTCACAACGTTTACGCAAAAGTATTATTTGACTCTGGTGCAAACCAAAGTTTTATAAATACTTCATTCTGCCAAGCACTTAATTTACCCTTAATCAAACTTAGGCAGATTTTTACAATCGAAACGGCAAATGGAAATTCTGTTAAAATAGATAAGGTTGTGCGAGAAGGAAAAATAGAACTATTAGGCTATAAATTCTCTGCAAACCTGTTACCTATGAATTTAGCCGGATTCGATGTGGTGTTAGGAATGGATTGGTTGGTAGCCAACCATGCTCGAATTCTTTGTGATAAGAATTCCATAGAAATTCATACACCCACAGGAGAATTAGTGGTGATTACGGGGGATAAGCCACGTAAGCCAATGAAGTTCATTTCAGTAATGAAAATTGCTAGTTATGAACGAAAACAAGGAATAGTGTATATGATTTCAGTAATCATTAACACTAAAAGTAAGGAACTTAAGGAAATTCCAGTAATATCAGAATATTCAGATGTATTCCCAGAAGAACTACCTGGATTACCACCTGATAGGGAAGTAGAATTTAGAATTCATCTAATTCCTGGAACTACACCGATAGCCAAGGCTCCTTATCGGTTAGCACCCACCGAAATGTTAGAATTGAAAAAGCAATTAGATGAATTACTAAGCAAAGGTTTCATACAACCTAGTTCATCCCCGTGGGGAGCACCAGTGTTGTTTGTGAAAAAGAAAGATGGTTCAATGCGAATGTGTATCGACTATAGGGAATTGAATAAAGTTACAATTAAGAATCAATACCCATGACCTAGGATTGATGAATAAAGTTACAATTAAGATCAATTACAAGGAGCTAGATACTTTTCTAAGATCGGCTTGCGCTCCGGATATCATCAATTGAAGGTACATGAAGAAGACATACCTAAAACTGCTTTCAGAACTAGGTATGGTCACTACGAGTTTACAGTCATGCCCTTTGGGTTAACAAATGCTCATGCGGCATTTATGGACATGATGAACAGAATCTGTAAACCGTACTTGGATAAATTTGTAATTGTCTTCATCGACGATATACTCATTTATTCCAAAAGTCAGGAGGAACATTGTGAGCACCTGCATGTACTATTAACCTTGTTAAGAAAGGAGAAGCTTTATGCCAAATTCTCGAAGTGTGAATTTTGGCTACAAGAAGTGCAATTTTTAGGTCACATGGTGAATCACGAAGGTATTCACGTAGATCCTGCTAAGATAGAAGCAATTACCAAATGGAAGGTTCCATAGTCAGCTATGGAAATTAGAAGTTTTGTAGGTTTAGCTGGATATTATAGACGGTTTATTAAAGATTTCTCCAAGATAGCTGTAGCATTAACTAAGCTAACTTGTAAAGCAACAAAGTTTGAATGGGGACCTAAACAAGAAGAAGCCTTTAGGATTTTAAAGCAAAAGCTAACAAATGCTCCAATTCTAGCCTTACCAGAAGGAACAGAAGATTTTGAAGTATACTGTGATGCTTCAAAATTAGGATTTGGATGTGTGTTAATGCAACGCAAAAAGGTAATTGCGTATGCGTCAAGGCAATTGAAAAAGCACGAAGAAAACTATACGACTCATGACTTAGAGTTAGGAGCTATAATTTTTGCCCTTAAGATTTGGAGACACTATCTGTATGGAAGTAAGTTTACTATCTATACAGATCATAAGAGCTTAAGATACATATTTGGGCAAAAAGAATTGAACATGAGGCAAAGGAGATGGATGGAAATCCTAAGCGACTACGACTGTGATTGAATCTAATTATGCATATCATGTGATCGAAGGTAGTTAACTTTTGAAATGTTAAACAAACCAATGATGAAGTCGAATAGTAGTTTCGACATAGGATTTGTAAGATGGAATAATCATATGTGAAAATGATTAATGTAACCGTCTTATGAATTATGATGTTAGTTTGACGCTTGACAAGCAAGGTGGAAGCTTGGGAAGGAAGCGGGTCAAATGGGTTAAGAATGACGGAAAAGCGTATTCGGATGCGAGGTAAGTATAGCTTACACTAGTCTTAAATTGTGGAATATTCTCTTATCGTATAAATTACTAATGAGATAACTAAACAATTGAAATATGATGTTCCGTCGTGTAGTCGTACGGAACAAGATAATCAAAGATGAAAGAAACCATAATAATGGTTAAAAAGAAGTAAATCGATAATTCGGTCATATTATGACGAAAGGAAAAATGAACTTTTAATGATTACCTTTTATGGTAAGCCAAAACAAATAATAAGGGCAAAACAGTAATTTAGTCACACGTTGACAATAACCGTTAGTTTCAAAAAGACGCTTTTCCGCGTAAGACATAAAGAGTCAAAAATGGTAATAAACGGTTTATTAGTAAAATGACCGTACGGTGTTAAACGGAACGAGTCATGTGGATGAGGTAATAATAAATGTCATCTCACATAGATAAACGGTCAATTCGGCCAAACGGGTCAAAAGGTGTAGACATCACCTTTTGACAATATCGACTAATGATTTTGTCGAGTTATATGCTTACAGGAATAGATATCCAATGGATACTCGCATCGCTCTTAACTTGCGATTATAAAGCAAGGTATTAAAACCGGGTTAATAAGTTGATCCGAGCCAGGTATGTATAATAGATCAACTCATCATTTAGAACTTGAAGTTCTATGAGAGTTAGACAAAGTAAAAAGGACATTCGGTTACCTTAAAAGGTAAACCGAAGGATTTAAATTATGGGCAGAGTGTTTTGAAAACAATATTTGGTTAAAAATGAGATTTTGGGCGTGCATGCCTTAAGCAAGCCCTTCGTCGTAAAAGAAGGGTTAAAAATGACCAAAACGCCCTTGCAAACGAAATTAAGCAAACTACCCTTAGAAGTCGCTTGAAAACGAGTTTTTATAATCAAGTCAATACTTAGAATAAGTATAAAAACGAAAGATGTAAATCCTTGGTCAAAAGACTTTATATGAGTCTTTGCCGTAAAATGATAATCCGAGGGGTAAAACTCGGATTATATAGATCGCCACATTAAACCCATCACAAATATAGTTGTGGTGGAAGATCATTGATAAATAATGTGGAAATAAGATGCTAGAAATAAATGAGTGTGAATTATGCGTAAAAGTGCTTAAATGCCCTTAACGGGTCAATTAAACATCTAAGTAAAAACGGGTTTAAGAATGTATATAAACCCGTGATTTGAATCTAATATGATAAGCAACATGGAAATGATGAGAAATTAGAATCAAACAACATGTTTGTTTGATAAAATCACGAACGGGTCAAAATTTGGTAAAAAGGGTAATAAGCCGAAGACTTAAAAGTCTTAAACTTTGTTAATCCGGATGTTGGATTTTAACTCCATATGATGGAGGATCAAATTACAATCACGTAGGAAGAAACGGTAGGTCAAACGGACAAGCGGATTAAAAGTTATGAAGGTTTTCGTTTAGAGAACGGCAAACTTGGAATGACCTGCAGAGGCCACCATAAGTTACGGTAGCTACCGTAACTTACGGTAGCCTAAAAGTCCTTTACGCCACAAACCCCCTGCTGTAAGGTGGGGAGAATCAACATTTAGGGGCTACCGTAAATTACGGTAGCCACCGTAATTTACGGTAGACCCTGCAATTTAATGTATTTTAATCATTTTCGTTTCCCGGACTCGTTTAGACACGTTTTAAACCCCGTATGACTAAAGCATTTCATGTTTATGAAATGTAGGTACATTTTGGATGCCAGAAGACGATCAAGCTCAACGAAGAACCGAACACCATAAAGATTCATGCTTCCGCACATTGCCTCGTTGTAAATTTAAACGACGAATCCGATCACGTTATGTTGAATAACTTATGATTTGTAAAAGTTTTAATAAACCCGTATTTTTATAGTATGTGTAGTCTTAACTATACATCTAATTGTTGGTAATTACATGTAAAACCGTTAAATAGTAATTAGGGTCTTACAACCGGGTAACACCGGGACGGGGGCCGTGACAGAAAAAGGTGGTATCCGAGCCACTGATTTAAGCCAATTAAGTATTTAAAAATACTTAATTTAATTAATTGCCATTCTGTAAATAACATTCTAACTAGAATTTTGTATTTCCTTATATTCTGATAGCATGAATGAGTTATCTGAAGCTCTTCAGAATCTCACTATCTATCCAACCGACATGGAAGTTTCCGAGGGCTTTTCCAGTTATTGGGCCGACACTGAGAAACCTATGGAATTCCAAGCCCAACCTTAGGAGAAACCCAAGTCGAAAAAGGGAAGGAGAATCATAGGCTGGAGACGCGTACAGAGGAAGAAGCCAGCTGCACAGAAGGTTAAAAAGACTGAGGATCCCAAGGATAAAGGCAAAGGAAAGGAGATCGGGGAAAGTTCAGGGCAAACCCAGGAAATGCCACCATGGGAGGAGCTGGACCGCAAATTGGCAAATAGCGACCTCATCGGACCTGCCAATGAAAACCTCTTCAATTACCTAGCTGAAGCACAACTTCCAGTTAATTTGGAACCTGCTATCCCAGATCCTATTGTCAACCCCCGACCCTTACCAGGAGAGCTGGAAGAATGGTGGACAACTGACTGGCAATTTCAGAATCTCTTGAATAACCCTAACACCTTTCCCCCCCAGTTTGACCCTGAGCCTGCACCAAACCCACCAATGAGCACCAAGAACCTGGCTGAACTCCGCCACTATGGCGAGGAGCTGGTGGACGTAGGAAATAGAATCCGGGAAGTGGGAGAAAGGATATCATGGAAATACGACGAGAGGGAACGTCGTTTCTGAAGTGCCAGCTGATGGGATCGTATGTGGTAGTGTGGTTACGTGTTTAATAATAATAAGATAATGATAAATATTAAAAAAAATATAATAATGTAAAATAACTTAAAATAAAACTTCTGTAATATAACTGGTGTGTATGGATGCATACTAATATATAAAAATATCAACGTCGCAAAGTCGACAATTTTGGCTATATATATTGACATGATTATGTGTGATTGTTTTATTGTGACTGATTATTAATTATTTTATTTTATGCCAATAATTTATACATTTGTATATTGAAAATTATCAGATGGAACCCACCGTCAATGAGCCGGTTAACGAAGTTAACCAATCTGAGCAAAACCATGAGGATCACTTTCTTAATAGGCAAGATATAGAAAACATCGTTGCCCAGGGAATAGCAAATGCTATTCCAGCAATCCTTGCTGCTGCCCGAAATCCAGTTGAACCTCCACCACCTATTCCCAGCAAACGTACTCACGGCGACAATTTCAGTAATAGTGTAAATGGAGGCGGCAACAATAATAATAATGATGATGTGATGCAAGCCCCATTTCTTAAGAAAATGAAAGCTGCAATGCCTGGTTGCACTTACAAGGAATTTCTTGCCTGTAAACCAATCGAATTTGCAGGCAATGAAGGGGCAACTGCTGCACTGCGTTGGTTAGAGAAAACCGAAGCAGTAATTAAAATAAGTAAATGTACAAAGGAAGACAAGGTCATGTACGCGTCACATCTTTTTAAAGAAGGGGCACTAGAATGGTGGAACACGGTACTACAAACTAAGGGAAGCGATGTGGCTTATGCCATGAATTGGGAAGAATTTAAGAGACTAGTAGAAAGGAAATTCTGTCCTGAATATGAAAAGAAACAAATGACAAATAAGTTCCTAAACCACCGGATGGTGGATGTTGATTGTCGAGGGTATACTTCGACATTCTTCGAGTATGCTAGAATTGTGCCAACTTTGGCTTCGCCAGAACCGGTACTTATTTCTCGCTATATTTGGGGTTTAATTAGCGAGATTCGTGATATCGTCAAAGCTGCGAGACCCCGCACAATTGACGATGCAGTAGAATTAGCCAACATCTTGACCGACGGACTGGTACGCACAAGAGAAGAAAACCGAAAAAAGGAAGTGGCCCAAAAGATTACCCAAGGATTACGTGTGGGTAATAGTAGTAATTTCAAGAAAAGGGGAACCGGGCAATCTTCCACTGCTCCATTTTGCAGTACTTGTAAAAGAAAAGATTTTGGAAGATGCAAAGGGTATTGCAATTTCTGCAAAATTCCGGGGCATCAAGAAGAAGATTGCAGGAGGAGGAAAACAACAATCTGCTTCAACTGTGGAGAAGCTGGACATCTTAGACCAGACTGCCCTAAATTGGTCAAACTAGCTGACAACAAAGCCAAACCTGCAGAAGGAACTACCAAAAAGAATGCAAGAGCATTCCAGTTGACTACCCAAGAAGCATAACTCATCCCAGATGTAATAGCTGGTACGTTCCTAGTTCATGACGTTTATGCAAAAGTATTATTTGACTCTGGTGCAAACCAAAGTTTCATAAATACTCCATTCTGCCAAACTCTTAACCTACCCTTAACCAACCTTAGGCAGATTTTTACGATAGAAACCGCAGATGGTAATTCTGTTCACATAGATAAGGTTTTGCAAAAAGGAAAGATAGAACTCTTAGGCCATAAATTTTCTGCAAACCTGTTACCTATGAATTTAGCTGGATTCGATGTGGTGTTAGGAATGGATTGGTTAGTAGCCAACCATGCTCGAATCCTCTGTGATAAGAATTCCATAGAAATTCATACACCCACAGGAGAAATAATGGTGATTACAGGAGATAAGCCACGTAAGCCAATGAAATTCATTTCTGTAATGAAAATGGCCAGTTATTCAAGAAAACAAGGAATAGTGTATATGATTTCGGTAATCATTCACACGAAAGATAAGGAACTTAAGGAAATTCCAGTAGTATCAGAATACCCGGATGTACTCCCAGAAGAACTACCTGGATTACCACCCGATAGGGAAGTAGAATTTAGAATTCATCTAATTCCTGGAACTACACCGATAGCCAAGGCACCTTATCGGTTAGCACCCACTGAAATGTTAGAATTGAAAAAGCAGTTAGATGAATTGCTCATTAAAGGATTTATACAACCTAGTTCATCCCCTTGGGGAGCACCCGTGTTGTTTGTGAAAAAGAAGGATGGTTCAATGCGTATGTGTATCGATTACAGGGAATTGAATAAGTTTACAATTAAGAATCGATACCCATTGCCTAGGATTGATGATCTTTTCGATCAACTTCAGGGAGCTAGATATTTTTCTAAGATAGATTTACGCTCCGGATACCATCAGTTGAAAGTACAAGAAGAAGACATACCTAAAACTGTCTTCAGAACTAGGTATGGTCATTACGAGTTTACAGTCATGCCCTTTGGGGTTAACAAATGCTCCTGCAGCATTCATGGACATGATGAATAGGATCTGTAAACCGTACTTGGATAAATTTGTAATTGTCTTTATCGACGATATACTCATTTATTCCAAAAGTCAGGACGAGCATTGTGAGCACCTGCGTGCACTCTTAAGTTTGTTAAGAAAAGAGAAACTGTATGCCAAATTCTCGAAGTGTGAATTTTGGCTACAAGAGGTACAATTTTTAGGACACATGGTGAATCACGAAGGTATCCACGTAGATCCCTCCAAAATAGAAGCGATCACCAAATGGAAGGTCCCGCAATCAGCTATGGAAGTTAGAAGTTTTCTAGGGTTAGCCGGATACTATAGACGGTTTATTAAGGATTTTTCCAAAATAGTTATGCCATTAACTAAGCTAACCTGTAAAGCAGTGAAGTTTGAATGGGGATCTAGACAAGAAGAAGCTTTTAAAATTTTAAAGCAAAGGTTAACAAACGCCCCAATTCTTGCCTTACCAGAAGGGACAGAAGATTTTGAAGTTATTGTGACGCCTCTAAGTTGGGATTAGGATGTGTGCTGATGCAACACAAAAAGGTAATTGCGTATGCCTCAAGGCAATTGAAAAAGCACGAAGAAAATTATACGACGCACGACTTAGAATTGGGAGCAATAATTTTTACCCTTAAGATTTGGAGACACTATCTGTATGGCAGTAAGTTTACAGTCTATACAGATCATAAGAGTTTAAGATATATATTTGGGCAAAAAGAATTGAACATGAGGCAAAGAAGATGGATGTAAATTCTAAGTGACTACGACTGTGATATCCAATATCACGAGGGAAAAGCAAATGTAGTCGCAGATGCCCTGAGTCGTAAGTATCATGAAAAGCAAAAGCGAGTTCGTGCTCTTAGATTAAGTTTACAATTAGATTTAATGGAACAACTGAAGAATGTCCAGGAAATAGCAATCAAGGATGATGCTGAAGGAATGAAAGGACGAATAAAGGAATTAGAGCAAGGAATTGATGGAATTTGGAGATTCCATAAGAAAAGGATTTGGGTACCTAAACAAGGAGACTTAAGAAATAAGATTCTAGAAGAAGCCCATAAATCTAGATACACCATGCATCCTGGTAATAATAAGATGTACCAAGATTTAAGGAATAATTTCTGGTGGATAGGAATGAAAATGGACATAGCTAAATACGTCTCTAAGTGCCTAACTTGTTCACAAGTTAAGGCAGAACACCAGAAACCTTCAGGGTTACTCCAACAATTAGAAATGCCTGTATGGAAATGGGAACTAATAACCATGGACTTTGTTACTAAGTTACCCAAAACCAAAAGGGTAATGACGCGATTTGGGTAATTGTGGATCGATTAACCAAATCAGCTCACTTTCTACCCATGAAGGAAACCTTTAGCATGGAAAGATTAACAAAATTGTATGTAGACGAGGTAGTATCCTTACACGGAGTCCCACTCTCCATTGTATCGGATAGGGATAGTCGTTTCACTTCACATTTCTGGACAAGTTTCCAAGAAGCAATGGGGACCCGACTAAATTTAAGTACAGCCTACCATCCTCAAACAGACAGACAAAGTGAAAGGACGATCCAAACCTTGGAAGACATGCTTAGAGCATGTGTTATAGATTTTGGGGGAAACTAGGACAACCATTTACCTTTAATTGAATTCTCCTATAACAATAGTTATCATTCAAGCATTGAAGCTGCCCCGTTCGAAGCACTGTATGGACGAAAGTGTAGAACTCCAGTTTGCTGGGCAGAAGTAGGAGAAAGCCAATTATCAGGTCCTGAAATCGTACAAGAAACCACCGACAAGATCACTCAAATCAAGGAAAGACTAAAAACGGCTCGAGATCGCCAGAAGAGTTATGTAGACAATCGACGCAAGCCACTAGAATTTCAAGTTAGGGACAAGGTACTCTTGAAAGTTTCTCCTTGGAAAGGAGTAGTTCGGTTCGGTAAGAAAGGAAAGTTAAGTCCAAGGTACATAGGGCCATTCCCAGTAATCCAGAAAATTGGACCAGTCGCCTATCGCTTACAACTACCAGAGGAGCTAGCAGGAGTACATGATGTATTTCATGTATCTAACCTAAAGAAATGTCTATCGGACGAATAGCTAGTAGTACCTCTTCAAGACATAGAGGTAAATGAAAAATTAAAGTTCGTAGAGAAACCGCTTCAAATAGAAGACAAAAAGATTAAGTTTCTCAAACACAAAAGATTGGTACTGGTCAAAGTCAAGTCAGATTCAAAAAGAGGACCCGAATACACCTGGGAGCCGGAATCGGAGATGAAGCGAAAATATCCTCACTTATTTAAGTAAATCTCGACCCGAATACCTGCAAAATTGTCCATCAACGACCCGTAAATGAAAACCCGGACCCCTGAAACCCTAATGTGCATGAAAAACCAAGAAAACAAGAATTTTAAGTTCAGGCGGGCCGCGTAAAACGTAAGCATAGGCTTACGTAGGCCGCGTCAACTTAAAGTTGATCGGATAAGCGTTACAGGCCATGTGGCAGCCACGTGGCAGACCTACTGATGACACGCTAGCCCTACACGTAGACTAGGGGCCCTCACGGGCCACGTAAAAGTCTTGTTAGGGTTTACGCGGGCCGCGTAAAACCCATTTTTCAGCTATAAATTGATCAGTTCATGACCCGTTCATCTGCACTCGAAAAACTTTTCAAAAGACGAAATATACTGCTCAAAATCACAATTTAGCTTAGGGAAACGCTGCTACGAATACAGGGTATTAACTCGATCACTGCTACGATGCAATGTCCGATCGATTGAAACTGATCCGATGGATGTTTAAGTGCTGCCCGTATTTGGGCTATACTTGTCATTCGTCGTGAGGGTTTTGATTTCGTGAGCGTATCGTAAATGTTGTATTAAGTTACTGACCTAGTTTCGTGTGCATTGTTGTTTAAATTAGGTTATCAGGCTTATCAGTAGGCTAAACTCTGCCCAACTAAACTTGCAATGTGAGTCATTCTCTTTTTATCAAACAATGTTTTACAATACTCCAATTATTTTCAAAAGTTATAATTACAGGGATTAAGTCTTGGTTATCTTGAATCACTGGCAAGTGGGGTATTGTGCACATTACTAATTTCTCACGGTTAGGTTCACCAACCTAACAGTGATAATCATCACTACTTGGGTGAAAGGACCCAATAGTGGTATGACCATCGTCACCAGGGTGTGACACGGCGCCAGATAAAAATAAGATAGTAGCCATTGTAATCACTCTTATGTTGTAATCTATAACTAATGTGTCGTTTTATTTAATCTGAATGACTCGCCAGTATTTCCCTGCTGATAAAATATTTTTAAAACATGTTTCAGGTGACTTACTGTGAATAAAGGAAAACGTGCTACGGAGCACTAACAAGCTTGAAGTGGTGGCTCAGTAAAATAAATAAACATGTTTTGTAAAACAAGGGATTTCCTCGTGAAATTACCTTTACTGTAAATTATGGGGTTTGTCCCAATTTATGAAATAAAATAATTGGGCATTTTCAAGTTTCAAAAGATCCTGTTAAACTTCCGTTGTCAACTCAAATAATAAATACCACGGGTTTTCTGTCCCGCGGCTCCTGGACCGGGTAACACCGGGACGGGGGCCGTGACACATATGGACACTTGCAATGATTCTCTTGTTAAGCTTCTGAACCAACCGAAATCCACAAATGTACCATCCATATGGACACTTGCAATGATTCTCTTGTTAAGCTTCTGAACCAACCGAAATCCACAAATTCCAACAGTTTCAAAGCCGGTTGAGGATTACGAGTGTTATAGACTCGTTCAACGCCGTTTAATGAAACCGAAGCTGTTATTTCTATTGTTCAGTACTTCCGAGACGATTCAAGTGAGTCCTATGAAAACAAAGATCATTCTAATAAATTAAAGAGAATAAACCATTTTTTACCCATAGTATACGAGCCGTATAATATTATACGGCCCGTATACAAGCATCGTATACATTGTATAGGATCGGGTAATTTTTTTTCACTTTGTGTATACGGCCGTATAACAGTATACGGGCCCGTATTCATAGGGTAAAAAATGGTTAAAATCTCTTTAATCTATTAGAACGATCCAAAAAACGAAGAACAAAGCCTATTTTCAAAACACAGGTGGATGAAGTCAAGTGTGATCAAACTTAGATATCAGACGTAAATCTTGAAGCAAATATGTGGTTCCCAATTGGTTACAAAAACCACTAACAGACATGTCGTGCATTGTTTAAATCAGAATTCTCAGCATCCTTAACCTCCGACCTCTCATTTCCTTTCGCAAAAAAAGTTGCATCAGGAAGCTCAACTTGAACGGACGATATGTATCTTCTATCATGCGACGGACCCAATTCTTGCTCAACTCTTGTGGGCCCGTATCATACAGTGCTGTATCTTGCAAGTTAAATCCACAATCAACGTAAACAAACCATCCATGTATCTTGCAAGTTAAATCCACAATCAACGTATACAGGTGCAAGAGAATGGCGAGTTATTTCAGTTATTTCTGTTGATCCACAAATTCCATCAAATTGTGTCTAATGGAAGGATCTTCGTGCATTGTTTAAATCAGAATCAGGTTCTCAAGACAAGGATCGTTCTAATAGATTAAAGAGAATAAACCCTCGTTTCTTCATCTTCATCTTCAAGAACAATGATGAACAGATGATACCTAGAAACAAACCAACAAAAGTCTGCTGGCAAGAATATTTTTTCACATGGTATTGAAGATCAACAAATAGATTAAAGAGAATAAACCCTCGTTTCTTCATCTTCATCTTCATCTTCAACAGTGAAATTAGCGAATCTGGAAGTGATAATCATAACGTTAATGTGTATTTTCAGTTATTTCTGTTGATCCACAAATTCCAACAAATTGTGTCTAATGCAGGGATCTTCGAATGCGGTGTGTACGTTAAATACCGTTGTGTATCTGAATCAGGTTCTCAAACAAACACTACTAAAGAAGAGTTGGTATTGAACCAAGAATACTTCAAACATTCTAAACCCTACCTGGAAACAAACCAACAAAATCCTGATAGTGAAAAACATCAGCAACCATTTTTTTCTTTTCCTTCAATTTCGAGAACATTCTCCCTGTATATGTGCTTGTGCTGTAGAAACCGGTGATGAATTTGTGTACACAACTGAACGTTCATTACTGATCTGGAATTGGAGAACCGTTGTGTATTTTCTTACTCTGGAATTGGAGAACCGTTGTTTATCTGAACCAGGTTCTCAAACAAACACTACTAAAGATGAGTTGGTATTGAACCAACATTCCTTCAAACATTCTAAACCCTACCTGGAAACCGGTGTATGTGCTTGTGCTGTAGTTAAACAGACTCTTTCACTCAAAGTTAATATTCACTATGGTGGATGCAAGCATAAAGTTAGAAAAATACTCAAGAAGATTGAAGGTACCAGTACCTAGAGAGAGAGAAAGAGAGAGAAAGTGAATTTGCGTACATAACTGAAGGTTTAATGCACGAAAAGTTTCTTACGAAATGTACGTGACAAAACAAGTATGTTGGGAATTAAACGAAATGTACGTGATAAAACAAGTATGTTGGGAATTAAACGCATGTACGTGACAAAACAAGGATCGTTCTAATAGATTAAAGAGAATAAACCAAGTACAAATCATCTGCTTTCTGAATCTGAATGTTAACTTTGACTCATAAACCCTTAAATCCCAACGCTTCTCTAAAAAAAACTGTTTCTTTCCTTTTCATGAGGTAAAACTGGTTTCAACATCAAGGGTTGTTTTTCACCCTGTGTGAGCATTGGAAGCCCGACAAACAGTCTTGCAATTACGTCTTCAATCAAGACCGTATTGTTAATTTTAATAATGATTCGAAACATTCCGAATAACTAGCAGAAGAACCCGACACGTCTTCTATGATGATTCGAAACATTCACGAACAACAATGGACTCAGACCCATTGTTGCGAATTTGGTTTCTTCGGTACAGGCTGATGAAACCGAAGCTGTTATTTCGGTTGTTCAATACTTTCGGGACGATTCAAGTGACGGGACCCTTGATTTCAACGCTTCTCCTTACAACTCTCATCAAATGCCTCACCCTTCCTTTTATTATGTAAATATTAAATAAAGAATAACACCATGTCCGTAACCTCGCGTTAATAGTTTCCGTTTTATTACAGTCATACGACGCGGCTTTTTGTATCTTTATTACTTGTTAACGTTTTATTTTTTTCTATTTTTAGAAAGGTTTGACCACCTAACGACTGTAAAATGTCTCGTGTGATTGACACCTTAAATCACTTAAATACTTTGAGAAAAATCTAATTTTCGAAGAATAAGGGCCGTATAACAGTATACGACTAGGAAAATTATTTACACATGGTGTATACGGACCGTATAATGTTATACGGCCCGTATGGAATTAAAAAAACTGACAATGTCTGCTGGCACAGACTTTGTCAGTTTTTTAAATTCTATACGGGCCGTATAACATTATACGGCCCGTATACATGTGTAAATAAGTTTTTACCATGTGTTAATATTAATACCCTAGAAAAATCCATAAACATTAAATAGATGGCTTATCTGCCAACTAGTAGGTCCATTGGCTTTTATTTTTTATTATTTTTTTTGGAAGGTGACTTTCTATGTACTGGACCAGTGGTCACCGGGTTCATGTCGAAGACATTCCCTCGTCAGCCCCGCACTTACGGACGCGATGTTCGATCGGGCCCCGGCCGCCGCGCAAACTGACTTCCGCCCGGAAACCATACTGCCCCCACACGAGAGACTCGCTGGGGTAACAGCTGGCTAAAACCGGGTTGCCCTCAAGACCGCACCATGCCTCGGTAGGATACGATCCATCATTGGGACAACCCGCCACACAAGCCGTAGACGCCGGGATTCGAACCGTGGTGGCCATTGGCAAACCCCCGGCCGAAAACCAGCTGAGCTAGGAGGCGGGTGGCCATTGGCTTTTATTTTAGAAAATATTTATACATATGCTAAAAAGAATAAATCAACAAAAATTCGGTGACCTGGTGGTTTGGGCTTCGCTTTTGTTTTTTTTCTTATACCAAATAACAATTACTATTAAAAAAAATTCTTTTTCACATTTATTATCTAAGACCTGTATTACACAGGTTAATTAAAGATATTTTTAAAATACTAATTTTAAATAGCATGTCACATAGTTCTTAAAATCTATAGTTTATTAGAAGTTGACACGTGACATTGAATATTTAATATGAGAAAGACACGGAATGTATAAACAAACTTGTTATTTTTTAAGGGTTCTGAAACTTTTGCAATTATTTAAAGTTCTGAAATGAACTCAACACTTTATTAAAGTTATAAAATGAACTCAACCCTTTATTATAAAAGATTATATGTTATAGATTGTTAGAGTATTAACATAAACTATTTTTTATAGGTTATTATTTTTGTATTTTATTACATTAAAAGTAAAAAAAACGTTAGTAGAAGCCAGGAGTTATTGATGCTTAGTTTATTTTATGTTTTTTAAACGGCAAGGAACGACGTGCCAACCATCGTGACACCGGGAGCTGTGGCCAATATCGACTACTCCACCGCCGTCAGCCCCTTGGCTCTCCAGATGCGCAGAAACCCGACTTCTTGGCCAAGTATATTTTGTTTTTCATTTATATTTATTCTATTTTTTATTTTGGCTATGGTATCATGACGGATCGAACCAATATCAAGAGAATGCATGTCGAAGAATGTGGAGAATCCCAATAGTTAATCAACAAAACCAGCTGAATCATAAAATTTATTTGTTGATTATACAATCAAATAATAATTAAATTTTGACTTATTAATAAAAAGGGGACCAAGAAATTTAAATTCTTGGCAAAATTAAATGTCACTCTACATGCTAATTGTCTCCCAAGGTCCCAACACTCTGAAGTTCAATGTTCTTGTTCAATTTTTTTAAGGGTGACTTTCTATGTACAGGACCTTAGTGGTCACCGGGTTCTTGTCAAAGACAATCCCCCGTCAGCCCCGCCCTCCGGACGCGATGTTCTATCGGGCCCTGGCCGTCTCGTAAGCTGACATTCGCCCGGAAACCATACTGCCCCCATACGAGAGACTCGCTGGGGTAACAGCTAGGTAAAACCGGGTTGCCCTCAGGATCGAACCATGCCTCGGTAGGAATGAACCATCATTAGGTCGGTCTCAAACCCTTTCGCCACAAGTAGGAGTCGAACCGGCGTCTCATGAAGAGGAAACCGGCCAAACTACCAAGTGGGCTAGGGGAAGGGATTAATGTTCTTGTTTAATAAGTGTGCCAATTCAGTACTAATTTACTGAAAAGTTGATTATTCCAGTTCAATAAGTGTGCCAAATTCAATACTATATACATTTTCCAAATGTAAACTAATCATTTGAGCTTTTTAGAAGAATTACAAAGAATGAAAATTTAACTTTTAAAAGTTTTTATTTTTAGACTAATCATTTGAGCTTTTTGGAAGAATTACAAACAAGAGTAAACTTTTGTTTTGCTTCATGTGATTTGGTTACTTTAACAGTTTTGCCCCCAACCTTTAAAAATAGCCATTTTACTCCCTGATCTATGAAGCCCTTCATGTTTTTACTCCCCTCCCCTAATCGTCATCCATTTTAAACGGTAGGGTTTTAAAAGGTAATTCATTAATATGGGTTGGGAAAAGACATAATTGCCCATCAGGTGTTTTGCACGTGACAGGCTTTAACGTTTAAAATGGATGATGTTTAGGGCGGGGGGTAAAATCATGAAGGGTTTCATAGATCAGGGAGTAAAATGGTTATTTTTAAAGGATTGGGGCAAAACCGTTAAAGTGACTAAACCACATGGAGCAAAACAGAAGTTTATTAAAAATTAACCTTTAAAAAGTTTTCATTTTATTTACTTGGAGATAGCTTAGTGCTGTTGGTGAGTTATATAAAGTTTAGGGTAATAGAAAGTAAATATTCAATTCTCATGGTATCTAAGTTTTGTCATTCAAAAACAAAAATGTTTTCATATATAACACTATAATAATTTATGAAGGAGACGGGATGAAATGCTTAGGGTTTTTGAGACATGAGAAGAGTGGTGAACGCGTTTGTTGCGTTATATAAGATCAGCTGATGATGAAAATTAAAACCCAAAGGAACCATCTCCCTTAGCTTGAAGAATAAGGATTTAAGCTATCATCAATGTACTAGTTTTTCCCCTCTTGAAAGCTTCAACAAACAACCACCAAACAGCTGGAAGAAGAACTACTGTGCTTAAAAGAGCTAGATTATCAAGATTAAAAGCTGAAGTATGAAAGTGTTGTTTAACAAGTCAACAACGGAAGATAGAAGTGCTGGAAACCAAAGGTACTGGATTCCTGCAGTAGTTTGGTTTCCCAAAAGTTTCATATGCATTTCTAGTAGTTTATGTTAGTTATCTGTCCAGTAGTTTTGCAAACTACTGGCAATTACATTTTGTTAAGGTTGTTTTGGGTCGCTTTCACGGTGACGTCACCATAAATTCTTTCCTCTTCCTAATAATAAAACAGTACAAATGATGTAATTGCTAACTCTTACAACTGAATATCTCAGATTTCCTGATCTAGATGGAGAAAGGCTAAAGTATGAGAGAAAGTGCAATTCGTGAGGGGGAGTGATACTTGTACTATGATGTAGTGCTAAATTAAGTAATGGAAAATCATTAGACAATCATTCCTTACAAATTTAGTTATTGTTTAATTGATGTGTTTATTATTTACTTGTATTAATGATCAGTTGAATTGCTAAACAGTTTTTATGAAAAATACACACAAGCACACACTCTTAGATCCAACAATTGTATCAGAGCCATGGAGCTCTGAGTTGACTTAATCGTTGATTTAGACGACAAAATAGAGCTCAAATTGATATTCAGATTGAATATATCAGGACCTGAGAAGAATTAGACGATCAGAAAAGTAAATTTGTCCCGACACTCTGTTTTCTAAGGAAACTCAATAGAATTTAGAGAAGATGTTAATCACTCATGATCCACACAATACCTCATCGACAAACAAGCCTCCAATTCTCATTCGCCATGAATTTAAGATCTGGTAACGAAGGATGTGTCACCAATTCTTATCCCAGCAGAACACTGGTTGCTGGAGGTCTGTAGTTTATGGTCCATTTGTTCTTTCTGTACCGGGTACTGAAAAACAAAACATATATGTTCCAAAGAAGTCAATAGATTATTTCGAGCATGATTTTCAAAAATTGGAGCTCGATGCTAAGGCATTCGGGGTACTGGCCATGCCCATAGCCAATGAAATCTATACTGGATTGCTCCACTGTGAGAATGCCAAGGAATTATGGGATGCTTTAAATGAACAGTTTGGAGGTACAAATGAGGTACAAGATAACAACATGGAAATTTTGAACCAACAATATGAGACATTCACTCATGTCAAGGGAGAATCTCTGACTCAACAGTTTGAAAGGTTTAACTGGTTAATCAGTGAGTTAAGGATTGCTGATCAAACCTATACAAATACTAATCCGAGTCATAGATTTTTGAGATTTCTCCCTGATAAGTGGAATACAATAGCTATTGTTTTGAGAAATTCGGTGGGTTTCAAGAATTTTGACTCTGACTCAACTTCATGGCAAACTTCCCACTTATGTGAGAGAGTTTGATCAAAAACAGAATTTGTTATCATCTGGAAAGTCAGTTGATGATTACATCCATGGTATCATAACTTTGATGAGTCGATCATCATCAACCAACAATATGAGTGATCAGAGTTATGGTCATTTTGTTGACATAACTATTGGATTTAATTCTCAAAGTAACTCATCATTTGTTGTAAATTAGAGCCTTGGTATTGTGATGAATGATCAGCAACCTATGTATCCAACAGGTCAAGAAGAATTTGATCTTCTAGACCAACTTGCCCTACTAAGCATGTAACATCTCGTATATTTATATCAAATTATAATGCGACTGTAGGATCGTTTTCAGACCCGAACGAGTCGATCAGAAGAGTTTTTCTCAATACGAAAGGCGGAAACAGACGTATTGAGTTCAATTCAGCAAGAATATCCCTTTAAATGTCAATTTGATTGATTTGACAACAATTTACAGCGAGACGACACTTCGGCAGCACTTCGTGGCTCAAACCGGAATTCTTTCAAATGATTTCGCTTGAAGGAGTATTTATAGGCCCTTAATTCCGTTTGAGTCTGTTCCAAGCGAAATTAGATTCCAAGCGGAATCTAATTCCGCGCGGAATTACCTGCAAGACTCATTCAAGCGGAATTACCCTTTCAAGCGGAATTAACTATATCTCGAACTATGTGCCCTGATCTAACATTCTAAGTACAAGACTCAATACAAGACGAAGTCAGCAGACACATGCACTAACAGACTCCCCCTCGAATGTTGACGAGTCTTAAGTGTCAAGTCTTCAACATCTTCAGTCTTTATCAGTCTATGGGCTTCTCTTCAAAGTATCTTACAATGTAAAACATTCTCAAATCTCTCTCTTCTCTTTATCAACTTATCTCCCCCTCGGATGTTGATCTAATCTTCAATTTCAGAATCACAATCTGGCTCTTGAATCTTCTAATTCTCTTGATCAGATCTCTTGATTCCTTAAGTTCAACAGTATTAGTAGTTCTAGGATCGAAACCTGGCTCACTTCTTGCTCAGGATCGAAATCTGGCTTACCTGCACAAACTCTACCTCACAATAAATTTCACAAATTTATAATTTGACAAATTTATATCACTTTTAGAAATAGAATGATTTAACATTTAAAACGTTTCTGATGACCACTTGTATGAACTCAGTCAAATAAAAATGATTTTACAATGTTAATTTCTGATGAACCACTTGAAGAAATTTCTATCAAAATCTTTTCTAATTTCAAACAAATTCCCCCTCACTTATGAATCTTTTTTTTTAAATCTTCATAAACACTCTCCCAAACCTGTTCATCATGTTTAGCACTCGGAATTTTGAAAATCAGCTTTCCAACATCAGTTGTCGAAAATCTTTTTGAATTTTTCAAAATTTATGCTAAAACACACTAAAAATCTTTTTGGATTTTTGAATAAAACTAAATGCAGTAAAGAAATATTTACAGACAATATTTTTGTGAGTTTGTGTAAGAGGATCATATCAGTTTATGAGACAAATCACCAACACCGTTAAGCTTTAAATATTTTAAGTTCTAAACAATTCACTTAGATTGTCAGTATACTGATCCACTTAAATTTTCACACAAAGTTCAACTGTTTCGAGATATGAGATTAATGTTTTAAGCACTTAAACTTAATCGCGTGTCCCACCTCAGAATATACTCGCGTATCCAGATCCCAATATTCAGTCTTACAGGTGAGTATACCTAGATAATATCTGTAAGAGGTTAAATTGCGAGGGCCGTGAGAGCTCAGGTCAGAACTTTCGTTCAGAAGAGAGATAACGGCTTTGACTTTTGGTGGGTCCCCTTTAGAGGATCTTTTGTTTCAACAGCACATGATTAGCATTTTTCAATGTTTCATCATTTTTTTTTGTACTGAGGGCGGTGCTATATTTCAAACAAGCAGAAAGTATTATACGAGGACTAGGCCATTGCTTCCGCAAAATCAGAAGTCCCGGGATAATACCCCAGATATCACTGAGTATAGAGACCTAGTATCTCAGAAAGAGGGACCTTTCAAACAAGATTTCGGGGGTTACCCATATATCCGAGAGATGTTCCCCACGATATAAGTAAGTTTGAAATTTAGGTTTATATCTCGTCACAATCTACTAAATGTGTAAAAACCTACTGGCACATCATCAGTAAGACCGTTTATCACATTTTGACTTTCCAATTCTTTAGCGTGTTGTGATAGTCCACTGATGTACTATCATTTCCTCTTTTTCACAACAAAACTCATTTTTGATTTTATCATGTTTTTGTCTTTTTCAAAATTTCAAATGTTTTTGGATTTTCTGAAAATTCTTACTCCCCCTAAAATTCAAAATCATTTAAAGGAAATTTGAAAACAAACTGTACAAACAACGTGACAACTGATATCGAATCACTTCAAAACGCCATCCACTTGGCATAAACAATCAGAACTCCCCTTCACAACAAACTATTTTCCCATTATGATTCCAAAACACTTAAGTTTGTTTTAATCAAATGGTTTTTCCGGAAAATAAGTTTGATTGATTTTACAAACCACTTGTAGGATGAGGATTCATCACCTTGTTCTTTCAACCACTTGAAAAATTTAACAGTTTTAAGTTCAAACACCAAAAACCACTTGCAGAAAATCAAGTACAACTTAAAGTCCCTGATTTATCACATGTAAGACGAAATCACTTTCGTGAATTTCTCAAGAAAGATGCCGATACCTGCTCCTCGCTTACCAACCTAGGAGCTCCGGCAAGTCATACTTTTCACTCATCATAGTATGTTCCATCCCAGTCACAAACCTGAGACGAAACACCCTTAGCTGGTTTCTTCATTTTTTTTTTCATAAAACTCCTTTACTCCTTTAACCTTCCCATCAACCATTTTTCCAAAAATATGTTGTACTTTGGGGTTAAAAGCTTTCTCAATATCAAATTCTTTCTTTTCTGAGAAAAATTGGTTTGAAATCTCAATTTTACCAACTTTTTGCTTAAAATTTTCAGCCCGCAATGGTGGAAAATTGACATCATCCATTGGGGGTACTGACGTTTCCAATTTTAACTCAACACATGGCTCCTCTGATTTTGTGGAATCAGATTCATCGCTAGAAGATAACTCCTCTGATTTTGATGAATCAGAATCATTGCTAGACCCATTATCAGATTTCTTAACAACCCATTTTTGGTTGTCAAGATTTGCACTTTTCTTGTAAAACCTGTTTGAACATTCACCAATTTCAAATTTTGAATTTTTGAAAAGTTTAGTTCTCTCAATTGGTGGTTCAAACACAACCTTTTTATCTTTCAGTTTAGAAACTCCCTGTTTAGTTTGATTTGCCTGTGAACATTTCATGGCAATATGACCATTTTTTTCACATTTGAAACAGGTTTGAGTTTCCTTCTTCTTTTGATCAACCATCTTCTCTATTTCTTCTTGCTGCTTCGCAAGGAATTCTTTGTTCGACTGCTTTCTGAATAATTCTTCTTCAGAAGATGTACCTGAAACAAATATCATTTTTGATTTAAAATCTCGAACATATTTTTCATTTTTATGATTTTCTGGTGGAATAAAACCTAGACCTTTCTTTTTGTAATTACCATTATGGTTTGGTCTCTTTTGAAAACCAGAACTAGAATTGTAACCCTTTTTTCTTGTTTAATCTTTGTTGAACTCTTGAGGTGTAAGGACTCGGTTTTTCAGAAAGATTTACATATTTTATTTTAGAAATATTGATTTCTGTTAGTTTGAAAACCTTTTTGATCATTTCTGGTTTAACACCTCTTATTAGAAATTCCTCATCAGAATATAATTTGTCGGAATCATTCAATGTATATGCAAATTTGAATGTTTCATCATTCAAATTAGATTTTGATAGAAGGAATTCTTTATTGTAAACTCGTTTCTCCCTTTTTACTGAAGGACTTGACATGTCGGACTTAGACTTTGACTCTGATTTAGACTCCGACTTTGACTCCTCCATTTCATCGTTATCTAACACATGATCCACCACTTTCTTCATCAATTGAGATTGTTGATCAGTGTCAGACGATGTAAAAGTGACATCAATATTTTCTGGCAAGTTAACTGAAGACTCTGACTCCCACTGTAAATTTGTTGCCTTTTCGACTCTTTCTGAATTTGGATTTCTCGGAGAATATCCATTTTCAAGCGGGGGTGGACACTTGTTGTAACTGACACCTTGTTTCTTACCAGATGTCTTAACTTCAGTATCTTTCTTCTTTTCCGTCTTCTTTTCCTTTTTTTTTTGCGAAGTCTTTTCAACATTCTTTTCTTCAGTTACTTTATCTTCTTCAAATGCCTTCATGCCTTCAACAGTTGGATATATCCTGTCAATGACATAAGAAGTACATGAGTAACTTTTTAACAATCTATTCACTCTTTCTGTTTCAATTCTTTGAGTTTCTAGTTTTTGTTCCAGAACAACACACTTCTCAATGTAATTATTAACAACTTTCTGCTTCGTCATAAAAGATCCCTGAAGTGTTTTCATTGCTGTTGCTTGCTCTTCACTGGATTGATTGTATTGATTCATTGCTTTATTCAAAACATCGTAAGATTCCTTCAACCTGTTCATGTTGTTAATCAGTTCACTGTTTTTCTTCTTCATAACCTCACAGGTTTCACAATTCACTTGAATCTTTCGTGCATTAACTTCTTCATCAACTTTGAGCTTTGGAACTTCTTTCACCTTTCTTTTGATCACTCGAACTTCTTCATCATCACTGCTGACTGGTGTTTTGATTTTCTTCTTTTTCTTTTTCGCTTTTTCATCTTCACTGTCACTCTCTGCCATCATTTTCAAATGTTTCTGCATTCGTTTTTTATAATAATCATTATCATCATCACTATCTTCTTCAATTCGAGCAACAAAAGCTTTAGCTTTTAACATCTCTTTATCTGGACAATAATCATCCCAACTAAAACCTTCCCAACTAAATCCCTCTGGTAATTTTTCATCATCTTGATTAATCAAACTTGCTTTGCTATCAGTTGAAACATATTTGTCCCAATTGAAATCTTTTGATGATTTTTTATCTTCTTGATTCACCAAACATGCTCTCTTTGAAGACTCTTCTATTATTTTTCTACCATGTGCCACTTGTGGTTCTTGTTGATGTGGCTGTTGAGCAACTTGATGATAAATTGATTTTCGATAATAATCATTGTTGTTGAACGTATTTTGAGCTCCACTTGCTTCGCGATTAGTGCACTCCCTCTTGAAGTGTCCTTTTTCCCTGCAACGAAAACAAGTGACTTTAGATTTATCAAAACCCAAATTAGAAACACATGCATCACGGAAGTCATCTCTTCCTGTGATTTGTTTGAATTTCTTATCTCTTCTTAACACGCTTTCTAAACACCATTTTATATCCATCAATTCCATTTCTTCGGCGTCAATCTGATCATAATCCTCTTTGGTCAACATTGGATTCCCAATCCGACCTGCTACTAAACTACTGTATGATTCTAACACAATTCCCAACAAAGACATGTGACCTTTTGCAACTTCTTCAGAATAATCCTGATCATTCTGAAGATTCAATACAATGTTGCATTGTAACTTCCTGCCATTCTTTGTTGCTGACAAGTTTGGATCAAACGACGGATATGATGAAAAACTTGTTTTGCTATTCGATCCTTTAGATGAACCTCCCGATGAACTCTTGGCGTTGAATGCAGTTTCAACCTTTGGTGACATGTTGGTCTTGTCATTGATATCCGCTTTGTAGTAAAGACCGATATCTTGTTCACCATCGAAGTCTTTCATTCTTGAGATCTTTCTTTGTTCCATTTCTTGAGCTTCAATCTTTTCAATAAACTTGCTCAGTGTTAGACTGCTAAACCCTTTCTTGTTCCTTAACATCATGAGATATGTGCCCCAAGTCTCGTGTGGCAATGCATCAGCTAGCTTTTCAATCAACTCTTCATTCTCTTTACTGATGCTCAATCTCTTCATGTTCATTAACAAATTGCAATATCTTTCAATAATTTGCTTTGTGCTCTCATTTTTCAAACCACGAAACAGATCAAACTCTTTCTTCAAAAGTGACTTTTTGTTTTTAACCATCTCTTGACTACCAACAAACTTTGATTTTAAAGCTTTCCAAATCGAATAAGCACTTCCATTATGTTGTAATAAAACCAAAATATCTTCTTTCACAGCTTGTTGTAGTAGACTTAACATCATTTTTTTATTTTTGTATTTCTTTTTATCATCAGCACTCATATCTTTGATAACAATCTCCTCTTCGTCATCATTCGTCGGTCTAACATATTTCATTTCGACACATTCCCAAGCATCCAAATAATTTGCTTGAACCCAGTTTTCAAAACGTCATTCCCAACCTTTATACTCCTCGATGTTCATGAGCTTAGGCGGTTTTTGCATAGTCCCTGTTTCATTTTCCACCATTGTCTACTGAGTAACAGTAATCGGGGTAGCAAAAGAGTTATAAAATTCCTCTTCCATGTTTCGGTTTTTCAAAGTTCACAAAACTGTCCTGTTCAAACGAAATTAACTTCCAAACGGAATTCCTTTCAAACGAGATTACACAGTTCAAACGGAATTAATCCTTTGAACGAAATTACCCTAATTTCGTTTGAATTTGCACTCTTTTAAACGGAATTATAATTTCGTGTGGAAATACCAAACGGAATCACTCCCTGAAACGGAATTACCTGATTTCGCTTGAACCACTCAAACGAAATTAAGACTTTGAAGCGTAAATAACTAATTCCGTGTGAACTTTCAAACAGAATTAACTTCTGAAACGAGATTACCCCCTAGTTCCGTGCGGAATTACACTGATGTCATCATCTCGAAGCGAAATTTGTCAAATTGATCAATTTTTAAGCTGTTTTTAGTTCTGAAACTTTCTAGGGTTTGTTAAAACACAAATGCGCACATGATGTGAAAAATTCAAGACATTTTGACCGTGAAAACAAGTTTAATTTGAAAAAGAAGGTGTAGAAAACATAATTTGCAGCTGAATTGGTAAGAACTCTTCTTCCTGAGCTCTGATACCACTTGTAGGATCGTTTTCAGACCCGAACGAGTCGATCAGAAGAGTTTTTCTCAATACGAAAGGCGAAAACAGACGTATTGAGTTCAATTCAGCAAGAATATCCCTTTAAATGTCAATTTGATTGATTTGACAACAATTTACAGCGAGACGACACTTCGGCAGCACTTCGTGGCTCAAACCGGAATTCTTACAAATGATTTCGCTTGAAGGAGTATTTATAGGCCCTTAATTCCGTTTGAGTCTGTTCCAAGCGAAATTAGATTCCAAGCAGAATCTAATTCCGCGCGGAATTACCTGCAAGACTCATTCAAGCGGAATTACCCTTTCAAGCGGAATTAACTATATCTCGAACTACGTGCCCTGATCTAACATTCTAAGTACAAGACTCGATACAAGATGAAGTCAGCAGATGCATGAACTAACAGCGACACATGTCCAAACTCTCCGTATCATTTTCGATTTGTGGAAGGAGAGGGACCAAATATGTCAAAATGGGATATCAACAAAGTCCAAGGACTAAAGTAGCAAAAATGCCAAAATTCAACTCCTAAAGGTCCCTTACGGGCCGTAAGTTATACTCCTTATGGGCCGTAAGGAGTTTGAAATCTGTAAGGCGGTGGAACACCCCTTACGGATCGTAAGCCTCCTCTTACGGTCCGTAAGAGGTGCATTGACAACAAACTGTTGGTGGCAGCTTCCCAGCCTGCTTGTTTGACACCCATCTCGCGAACTTGTTACCATTAACCTCTTATTAACACCTGGGAGGACACTAAGCACCTCCTAGACACCTCAGCTCACACTTGGCATGATCCTAGAGCTTGAGGTTTGCTATAAATAGCCTCCTTGGTTGAACACTTCAACTCACACTTCCACACTCACTCAAAATATAATACTTGGAGCTTCTCTGGAGGCTAGAAGCTGCTTATAAGTTTTCTTTGTAGTTCCTCATTCCTAGTAAGTGCTTTTCCTTGTTCAATTTCATTAATTTAGTTAGTTTCTAACTGAAAGTCAAACAGTTTGACTTTTAGTTCTGACCATTATGGTCAAGTCAAAGTTCAATCCGAACTTTCCTACGTGATTGTAATAATGTTGGTATGATTCCCCTACGATCATACCTTCTGACAATCACATTTAATAGGCAAAATGATGAGTCGAGCATATTATATATATATATAAAGTCAAAACTAGTAAATGTGCATTTTACGCTAATTGAACTTTAAACTATCGAAACCCAATGTTTTGACATCATATCAGTTTGTATGGGTTAATTTAACATAATGTAACATGCTCAACTCATCATACTCGGTTTAGACCTCAATTCTATATCAAAAGTCAAGCAGTTTGACGTTTTCTTTGACTTTCGATTCTGACCATTTGCTCTACTTTGAAACCCAATCAAGGCATGTTTTGTGACCATGATATTATAAAGTATAACCCTCTGAGGTTATACCTTATGGTCATTCCATTTAAAGGGTAAATCGACAAGTCCACTATATATACTTTTAAAAATGTCAAAAACGCCCTTTTAGCGTAGAAATGGTTTTAATACCAACGAGGCATGTAATTTGACCTCAAACCTGATTATATAACATTTGGAAATATATTTTGACATAATGGATTTGTCATAGACCCTTTCGACCATCCGATGCCGTGTTTACGCAAATGACTAGTTTATTTTATAAAGAGTGAATTGCAAGAATTGTCCTTTATCTTTATACCTAATTTCAGGTGGGTTAGGCCAAAAGGACAAACCGTGTAACAATTGGAAACATAAAGTACAAAGCTCATCAATTTTAAAGATAAAGGACACCGTCTAAAATTAGGTATAAAGATAAAAAACAATTATTGCAATTCACTCTTATATATATAGGGTCAGGATTTAGAGAAAACGATAGAAAGTGTGAGAACGCTTATTGATCGTCCGATCAAAACAATCTATGGACTAGATTGGTACGGTGGCATTTTCGTAAATAACACCAATTTTATTACGTGGACGCGCTTCATTAAGGGTAAAAAAGGTAAAACACCATTTCTCACATAAAACACCATTGAAAATAAAAAGCCAAATAAATACAAACGCCAATTTTATCACTGCATACTTTTTTCTGTTTTTATTTAAGCTCTCTGGCTACAAAAACGCCACAAAATATGAAACGCCATAATATATAACGTCAAAGCTTACATCCGGATAAATGTTAATTACATTTTTTGTTATAAAAATAATATCCCGCCTAAACTACATGCCAAAAAAAATTCTATAAATAGAAACGTCTCACCACCTTCCGTTTATCACAAAAAAAAAAAAAACACAAAAACACACAGTGGTTGCTAAAAAAATACAACTCAATGTAAAACGCCAAAAAATACAACGACGGCAAACATCTTTTCTTTGATACTCAGTAATGTTCTGCATGAAGCTTCGCTGAATGATTTGTTACGTGAGTGTAGTAAGATTTTGTTGCATGAGATGAACAAAATTGAAAAAAGAGGGACTGATGACACCCATGTGTCATACTGTCATCTTTGTTCTTGAAGAAGGTTTGGATGATAAGAAGAGACCTATACCAGTGTAAATGCTACTTTGACCTCGATGATTATAATGAAGACGACAGGCAGATAACATCCACCCACACGGGGTCGATCTATGTCTTCAACATCCACAAAGACACTTCAACACATGAACAAAGAAAATAAACAACGCCAAGCCCAAAACGCCATTTATTTGTCACTGTTCTTGTAGTTTCAAAAGAAAAAAGAGACTGATAACACTGAAGATTTAAAATCATAAATTGCTTCTACTTTGTTTTTTTTTAATTTTCTTTATCTGTTGTTTGTTTTGTAATTTCAGTTAATAAACAACAAAACAATATTAATACTATAATGAAAAATATAATAAAACACCAAAATGAGCAAATGCTTGTAAAACGCCATCATGCCATAAAAACACCCCAAAAAACTAACAAACTATAATAAAATTACTTTGAACAACTACTATTATAAAAAAAAAAGCGTGAAACAATGTGCAAAGATTATAAAACAAAAGAAGTCCAATCGTTATCTAACCGCCATTGGAAAACAAAACGCCATAATTACAGCCGTCAAGATTTGACGTGTTACACCATAAAAACAGTTGAGTCTGAAAACAAAACACGGTAAACTCCAAAAAACAGTAAAATGAAATGACGAAAAACATAATTACTAACATTTATTATATCTATTTATCTTTTTCAAAACGCCATAATTACCTGTCATGCGCGGGAAAAAAAGTCAATATAAAAGAAGACCATGAGAACACAAGCTCAAACACGCCAAAAAATTTGACTAAAACGCCACATATTGTCCAAAACGCCAAAAAATTTAAAAATGACTAAGGTTATTGCATGGAGGTTTGAAAGGAAAGAGAAACGATTCATCATAAAGTTCTCTGATAGGAGAAGGGTAAAGGTAAGGACAATCAAAGCCATGCTTGGAATGAATGAAAAAGTTCAGAAGGATATCTTGGCCCTTGGGGTTCCAATGGACAACGATTGTGAAAGAACCAGAACCGTAATAAAAAGACTGAAGAGAAAATTTCTAGCAGAAGATGATGATGATATTGACGATACTCCTATACCAAAACTTAGCAGTTGGGTATTGCATGAGGAAGAAGGAACACCTGAAGTGACTTATAAAAACGGGGTGCAATATTCAAGGCCAATGGAAGAAATGTTGAAGACATGGTTGCTATCTATCATTGAACAACTCTGTGATTTAGCACCTTTAAACGATCCAAAATCCAAGGATGCGGTGATATTCAATAATAGGATGCAGTAAAGAAGATACGAGCTAATGGCGTTATACGCAAAAATGAAATTTGATGATGAAGAATCTGAAGAAAGTGATGAACAAAGCGACGGGTACATCTCTGATGTAATCCCACCTACGGAAGACTATTAGTTTATTTTGATTTCGTGTTATTGTAATTTTATAAAATATTAATCTATGGTAATCAATTATTAACAAAAATATACAAAACGCCAAAAAAATGACATGGAAAAAGCCATAACGCCAAAAAATTAACTATGTGACACAAAAAGAATTAATTCAACGAGAAGAAATCTGAGAAAAACAGTAAAACGCCAAATAATTAATAATTCTAGATAACGCCAAAATTATCTTGCACGCAAAAAATAAAGCAGCATGTCAAACGCGAAAATCATGAAAGGAGAAGATACTAAAAAGACAAAAAAAAACCCCTCGGACCCTGATCATGCCCCGCGCCACGTGTTGGGCCAGGATGCGTTCTCACCGTTCTCACACTTTTTGCCGTTTTCTCCTGAACCCGTTTATATATATATATAAAAACTAGTCGAATGGGTTTAAATCTTTCAAAATCTTTCCAAATCAGAATGTTTGGTTAAATAACCCATATTTAACGAGGCTTCGCACTCAGAAAGGGTATAAACCACATTCTACTCAGTCAATGCTTAATCTAGCGAAACCAGATAATATTCTAAGTAGTGAGTCAACTAATTACAAAAAGACTCGTGAACATTCTAACGGATATTTATATTTGTTTTATTCTGGACTATAGAGGATTCTAGATAATCGTGCCTAAGATATACAACCTGAAAGATGGGTTTGCTTCAAAGAACTTATTTAAACAAAATATTTGTTAAGCAAAGGTAAATACTCTTAGTCTGGTTTTATTTGAAAACTTGGGATACAGAATTAGCCGCTTGGAGCGAGTGTTATATAAATGGGCAAATGTTTTCATAAATATAAGAATCTGGCTTAATTCGTATTGCTTGAATAACATTAAACACTAGGGGTAATGGTACCGTGTCCGGGAGCCCCGACTCATCAAATATGAATGACCATATATAAAATACATGCAAGCTAGTAGGTATACTCCCATAAGACCTTGTATTAAAGGTGGTGTGTACCATCATCACATACCGGAATAGATTTTTGGTACCTAGCTGTATTGACAAGCATGTAAAACTGGTGTCAAGAAAACTATCCTAAAAATAATACTAAATGATTAACCTACGGGTTATCATAATATGTACAAAATGATTTATGAAAATGATATTTTTTAAAACGAGTCGGTTAATTGTATTTACGAGCGAAAGCTAACGTATTTTCAAAAGATTAAACCCCAAGTAACGAACCCTGAGTATAGGGTGGAATGGATTGGTCAAAGGAAAGCTTAGGAATTTGCAACTCCTCTGCTTAAAGACCTATGATATCCTTAAGCTCGCTATTATCCTACTTATGGGACGATGTATCAAACACTTATAAGTTTTATTTAATAAATGGGGAAAGTGAATATGGGGCTGTTGCACACCTAAGCTTAGATGTGAAACCTCTCAAAACTACGTCGTTTTTGATTAATTATATCAAAACTAAAAAAATAATTACTAACTAAAACTAGTTTTTGCTTTCGATGAGATGCAGCCAAAACCTAAATTAATTTCAACGGAAACAGGAAGGCAAATAAAATGATAAATTTATACTAGTTCGATGTTGCGCAACAATAGATATGGAATTTCCAAGTCACAAAATTATTCCAGAGTTGTTAATTGAATTGGTAGCGTAAACAGTGTATACAAATTCCATATCACAAAAAAATTAATACTTTTCAATTAAATTGATTGGGCATAGCCATAGAAATGGAATTCCTTTTCAGTTAAATGATTTTGATTGGGCACAACCATATAAAATGGAATTTCTAAATCACAAGAACATACACAGTTTTCAATTGAATTGGTTTCTACTTTCTACGGTTTCAAAAAGGATTTCATTCGAAAAGCAGCCATTATAGGGTTTGGTTTCTTTCGATCCACTGTAATTCAATTTCAATGAAAGCACAGGTTAGTGTTAATAATTAAATGTTTTTAGATTTAGTTATGAGATAAATTAATCAAAATGGCGAAGTTTTGATATAAATTAATCAAAACGACGTAGTTTTGAGAGGTTTCACATATAAGCTTAGGTGTGCAACAGCACCATATTCACTTTTTCCTTAATAAATTTGTAAATTTACATTATTACTTTTAATCCTACTTACGTTGCATAATTGTGTAATTATTATCAATCGTCAGGCATAAACCCCCATCTTACGTGACTCACCCTAGTCAAATGAAGGAAAAATCTAGAGTTGAGTGTTATAAAGGAAAAATCTAGAGTTGAGTGTTATAAATGTCACAAGTTAGGGCACTTTTCTAGAGAATGTAAAAGCTCTACACAAAACCCCCATCTTACGTGACTCACCCTAGTCAAATGAATCATTCTAGTTCAACTATTGATACCACAATTAAACTCACAAAATCCACATCAATGCACTTCCCAAAATGCTCATTATCCAAACACTCAGGCTACAACTCATTTTGTTCATACCTCTGTGTCGATGCCAATTCAATATGTTTATACACTTGTCCAACATCAATATGCTTAGGCCTCAATGTCACAAGTACCTGCATAAATTGCATCACAAACACAAACACCAGGAGTTTTCCAAATTGTTGGTTGCCCTGCACCAGATTCAAACCATCAAAGTTTCTTTACTCGAAACTTTGTAATCTAGAGCAGTATACCTAATGATATTATGGATAACAACCTTGCCATGTTTGTTGTGGTTATCAAGCAACATATAACCATTGATGAGAAAATTGCTTTTGATGAATTCTCTTTAAAAGAAAAACTCTTTTACAAGGTACCAAGTAGAATTGTAGGTAAGCCTCAAGAGAACATGTCTCCAAATCTGGCATTGGTCTCTACTCTCTACAAATGAGATACTCAAAAATGGATTCTCTAACTTTGACAGCTTATGGTTTGTTGACAGTGGAGGGTCATGACACATGACTGCTTGTAAGAATCTTCTCTTTCATTTTAGAGCTCATGGAGGAACATATTTATCATTTAGAAATGAGGCTAAAGGAGAAATCTTAGGGTCTGGTAAAGTAAATCTTGGAAAGCTCAAATTTGAAAATGTCAACCTTGTTGATAATTTTAACCTCAGGTAACAATCATTGAATTGAACTCACCACATTAAGAAAGATACAAGGTACATTTCGCGAATCACTTTTCATTATGTTTACGTTTTAGCTATCTTGACGATGGTAGCATAGAATGAACATTGCTGAGAATCATTTTGTCTTACGGGTGCATCTTGTAACAATCCTCAAATAAAACCGACACCCTCATAATTTTCCGACACCTTAGTATATTTTAAAATGTCTCAATATGTCTTTAAATACACCCCGTATGTGAAAACCAAGCCCGAAATACAATATAGCATTAAAAATAAAATTTAAAATCTGATTATTAAGTTGAGGCAGGCCGCGTAGACCCACCCCAACCTTTACGCGGGCGGTATCAAGGATTAAAACCTGATTTCGGTGAATTTTAAGTTAAGGCGGGCCGCGTAAGCTAACCTTAACCATTACGCGGGCCGCGTGAGATCAAGAACGCAGACACACCCTAGGCCGCGTAAAACCTTGCTTACACTTACGCGGGCCGCGTGAGAACCAAAATCAGCAACTATATAAAGGAGCCATCGGGTTCAACCAGAAATCGTTCAAAAATCATTTCTCAATCTCAAATTCTGAAATAGTAGGCTTTATATTCGAGTATTATACCCCCTAATTAGCAAGGTTCTGCTCCGTTATAAGTATTATAACCCCAGTTTCGTACTAGATACGCTGCCCGATTGATTTAGGGTTCCGTAACAACTGTCGTGGTTCTGCCCGACGTAGTTGTTGGAATACCGTCTCGGGGAGGGTATCATTAATATTTTCAAAGGGTTATTATACTAACCTATGTACATTTGTGTAAATTATAGATTAATCCCAGGAAACCCTTACGCGAAGTCTAAGATAGCAAAGTGAGTTTATCCAATTTTTGTTAAACTTTTTGTAATGTTTTACAAAACCTTAGTGCTTTACAATGTGATTAAGCGGTGATTGAGTCTTTGTAGTTCTTCAATTACTGCCGGTATGTTGGGGTTTTGTATACAAAATTTACTACACTGTGAGTAGTAAGTCGGGACGACAATACGTTACCATTGGACAACGAGTTAGCCAATGTGTAATATGACCCACGAGTCAGGATTGACAGTACTGAATGAGTAATTGTGTAGAAATAAACAATGTAATCACTCTCGATACTGTGTTAATTGATAAAATGTTTCTTGATTAAACTGGGATTCACTCACCAGTATTTCCCACTGACAAATGTTTTTAATACGCGTTTCAGGTAACACAATGTGACAGCCAATTAGTAAAAAGCCAGCTGGAGAGCACTGAAGGCTTGGGAAAAATGTGGCTATAAAAGTTACCTAAAAGACGATGTTATAAATTCAATAAAATAGGGTTTATCCCTATAAACATATTGTAATAAGAAACTTGGGTTTTACCCATGTGATTATAAATATCAAATGTGGTGGTTTTACTCTGATAAACATTTCCTAACTACGGTCCTGATGTAATTTCCGCTGCCAAATTAACCAACTGATACCACCGAAATTCTGAGTTCGCGTCCGCCCGTTCCTAGGACAGATAAGGGATCGGGGGTTGTGACAGAAGGTGGTATCAGAGCCTAGCCACTGGTCTAAGCTAAAGAAGTGTTCTGCTGACACTTAAATTCTAAATTTTGTGTTAGGAAATAATTTATGTGATTATGTGTTTTTTGTTATTTGACTATTTGTTACTTTACAGTATGAGTGATCAAGGACCCTCAGACATGTGTCGTCAGTTGTCTGATTCACCTAGGAGTGAAGGTACCTCTTCACAGCCTGCCCTTTCTGGGTATTCTGCTGATCAGGAAGAAGGGATGTTTACCTTTAAAGCTCAATCAGAAGAGCCATTCCTTCATAAGAAGAGAGGATGTTTCAGTAAGGAAGCATTTGCACGTACGAAAAGAAATCGAAAGTTGCAACAGCAAAGAGTTCTAGCAGTTGCTAAGCGAAAGACAGATGCCCATACACAGGATATGCTTAATAGAAGCCTAGCCAATTTCCATATCCTAGCTACAACTGATGTTGACCCAAGTCTGGAACAACTAGTAGCCCCACAACCCTTACCTTTGATTCCCACTCAACCGATGGAGGTAGAAATGCATGACTTTAACCCTGAGGAGATACCTAGGATACCAGCCCCTAATCCTCTAGATCCAAATTATGATCCATGGTTTGATGATCTTCGGGATTATGTGCCACGTTATCACTTAAACGAAGAAACCTTGCCGAAGTTAGCAGCATATCCAGGTTTGGACCCTCTAGATCCCTATTTTGACAATGATGAATACATTAGGGAGATTTTGGATAATCCATACCCTCAGGAGAATCCAGTACCTCAGTACCCAGAGCCAATACCAGTACCTGCACTCCCAATGAGTGCAGAGAATTTGCAAGAACTCTGAAATTTTGGAGAAGAAATCATAGAAAGTAGCGAGAGGATGAGGTATGTAGGGGAGCAACTCGTATGGAAATACGATGAGCGCCAGATGGATTTCAGGGGAAATCCCTATCCAAGAAGGAGGTGATAAAGTTGGTAATAATAAATAAATAAACTATGTGTAATAATAATAAATCTATCATAGTATAGACCACTCTGTGGTTAACGAGGCATATTAGTATTGTAATTTTTAATTTCTGTTTTAGTGTGTATTTGAAGCATACTATAGCAAAAAGAGTAAAGTCGCAATGCATGACGTTTTTGACCAATATGTGTATTATGTGGTTGTTACTTAAACTATTTAATCATTCTATTAATGATTGGTAAATGTTTAAAATTCAGATGGCCGACGAAGGAAATCAAGGAAATCTGAATAATGATAACCAGAGTAACATTAACGTGGTTAATGAGAATCCAAGCATCAATAACAATGGAAACCAAATGGATAATAGTGTCGTTCAACATATAGTGGCACAAGGAATCATAGATGCAATGCCATTTATTATTCAAACGATTCAAGAAGCAAATAATAAAAGTAAGCATAGCAGTAAGCGACCAATCGAACCAGAAAACAGCGTGAACAAAGGACCGGTACTTCAAATGCCCATTCCCAAAAGGAGAAGAACCGTGTCTTACGGTTGTTCTTATAAAGAATTCTGGTCTTGTAAACCAACGGAATTCTCGGGCAATGAAGGGGCCATTGCAACCCTACGCTGGATAGAGAAAACTGAGGCAGTCTTAAGAATAAGCAAGTGTGCTGAAGAAGATAAGATATTGTTTGCTTCTAATCTGTTTAAGAATTCAGCACTAGAATGGTGGAACACTATCCTCCAATCAAGAGGAAGTGATAGAACTTACAATATGGAATGGGAAGAATTTAAGGACAAGGTAGAAAGGAAATTCTGCCCACCCAATGAGAAAGAACAGAAAGCAAACAAATTCTTAAACTTTAGGATGACTGGTGTGGATAGTAAGGGATACACTAAATTATTCTTTGAATATGCTAGAATAGTGCCAACTCTTGCTTCACCTGAACCAGTATTGATCTCCCGTTATATCTGGGGATTAATTGGGGAAATAAGACACGTAGTCAAGGCAGCTAGACCTCAAACCATAGAAGAAGCTGTAGAACTAGCAAATACCTTGACAGATGAATTAGTCCGTACCCGAGAAGAGGATCAAAGAAGGAACCTAACCCAAAAGCTCACACAAGAATTTTGTAACGACTCTCATCAAAAGTCATAATTACTAAAGTAATTTGACCAATAGGAAAACCTAATTGAGACACCCAAGTGATTCTGTGCAAACCCTAAAATTTTCATAATTTTCAGAATCAGGATTAGGGCCCCTAAAACTCAGGGGGGCATTCCCTACTTGACGATTATCCGAATTACGTGCTGTCCAAGTTGAATTAATGAAATTCGTCGACTCAGCTGAGCTAGTCCCACACGTGGCAACCCTATAGAAAAAAATAGGTCTCACGCGGCCCGCGTGAGGATAAGCCAAAAACTAAAGCGGGCCGCGTAAGGGTCAAATTTTGGCTATAAATAGAGGACCTTGGGACTTGATTTCTGGAAAAAGAACGACGCTCAAATTCACTTTGTGCGCTGAGATATCGTAGAAATACTCCAATTAACACACACAGGTCCCTAATTGAAGCCGCAATCAGGATATTAGCACAATCGCTACTACGATTCATTGTCCGATTGATCCAAATATCCAATGAATGTTTAAGTGCCGCCCACATTAGGGTTATACTTTATCGTTCGTCATTAATTTGACGGATTGTCGTTAATTCGATAGGTAAAGTATTATACTTTATCGTTCGTTGTTAATTCAACGGATCATCGTTAATTCGATGGGTAAAGTATTATACCTTGTCATTCGTTGTTAATTCAATGGATCATCGTTAATTCGATGGACAAAGTATTGCATTTTGACATTAATTGTGAGAATTTGATCTCGTAAGTTATCGTAAATGCTGGATTGATTACTAATTCCAAATTGTGTGCTTGTTATTGAAATTAGGATAAAAGGCTAATCAGTAGGCTAGGCTCTGCCCGTATAAATCTGCAATGTGAGTCATTCTTCTTTTCTCACAGTTTGTGAGTTATTCTCTTTTTATCAAATTGCTTTATACAACTATTCTCACCGTTTGTGAGTTATTTTTATTAAATATTTTACAATACTCCAAATTATTTCAAGATTATAATTACAGGGACTAAGTCGTGGATATCTTGAATTACTGGTTAGTGGGGTATTGTGCACATTACTAATTTCTCCCAGTTAGGTTCATTGACCTACTCGGGATAATCACTGTTGGGTTCATTGACCTACAGGGATAATCGTCACTATTTAGGTTCATTGATCTAAATAGTGGTATGACCATCGTCACCATTGTGACATGTCACCATTGTGACAGAATGCCAGATAAAAATAAGATAGAAGCCATTGTAATCGCTCTTATGCTGTAATTGATAACTATGCATCATTATGCAAAATAGAATGATTCACTCAGTATTTCCCGCTGACAAAACCTTTTTCAAACATGTTTCAGGTGATTTGTTGTAAATCAGGAAAAGTGCTGTGGAGCATTTCAAGCTTAAGATAGTGGCTCAGTATAAAATAAAGAAATAAATTTTGTAATATCACGCTTTTATAGTAAAAACATACTATTGTAAATTATCGGGGTTTTATCCCGAATTGTGAAATAAAATAATCGGGGAAAAATTTTAGCTTTAAACGATCCTGTTTCCGCTGTAAAACTCAATTAAATAAATACCGCAGTATTTTCTGCCGCGGCTCTTGAAACGGGTCAAACCGGGTCGTGGGCCGTGACAGAAAAAGGTGGTATCAGAGCCACTGGGTTAAGCTAATTAAGTATTTAGAAATACTTAATTTTTCCTGATTACTATTATATGATTATGTGTTTTATTAACTGGCTATTTGTTAATTTTAATATGGGCATATTTTTATATATATTGTAATATTTGTTGCTCTATCATCGTTAATCGAAAAACATTATATAAATTTATTTGATTAATATATGGAATTACCTAATATAGTATTACTATATTGCAATAAAGAAATTATATTTGAAGTATACTCTTATTTAAAATTTTGTTTAAGTTATTTATTATTAATAATTTTATTATTAATAATAATATATTAGTAGTATTAAGATTATTTTTAAATACTAGGGTTATTATCGAAGGCAGATATTGGATAACCTAGCCTTAGTTATGCATGGACTGATCACCTATGCTTAAACAAGGCAGCACTAACCAATATTCATCATGATAATGACTAGTTAATATATGTAAAATAAGTCATCATACTTATTTAGTATATAAATTTTTATATGTTAACTACTGTAATAGTAAATGTAAATCTTTAAATATTCTGATTTAAAGTTAGTATTTTTATTATCTACAGTCTAGAAAATTTATAAATAAATTACAAATAAAACCTAGTATGTTTTAATTTTCAATTGGTTTGGTAGTATGGAATACTATTTAAAAAGTTGTTCTATAAAATTTTATTATGACTTAGTAATTATGTGTATGTTGCTAAACAGTATGAGTAATCTGTCAGAAGCCCTTCAGAATTTAAATCTCTATCCAGTAAGAATAGAAGTTTCCAGAGATTTTAATAGGTATATACCAGATATAGAAGAATCTATAGAATTCAATGCTTTACCTTTCGAGAAACCTAAGCCTAAGAAAATGGAAATTGGGGAAAGTTCTAGGCAAATGGAGGAATTACCATCTCAAGAAGAACTAGATTTTATAATGGCAACTGATGATACTATTGAGCCTGTTAATGAAAATAATATTATAAACTTAGAACCATCTATTCCAAACTCTTCAAATCACTGGAATATAGACGAATGGTTGGATAATGAAATACTGTTACAAAACCATCCCTATAGGCTTTTTCCTAAGTACAATCCCAAACCTTTATCCAATTTACCAATAAGTAACGAGAATAGGAATGAACTTCATCATTTTGACAACATGGATGCTGGGAATAGGATCCAAGAGACTTTGGGACAGATCTCCTGGAAATACGATGAGAAGAAACGCCGCTACTAGAACATCATCTGACAAAGGATAGGGGATTATGAAACTGTGTTTGTGTAATAGTAATAGTAAAATCAGTATGTGTAAAATAAATAAAACGGGTGTATATAGAAACATGATATAAGGAAATATTAGAAAAGTTACAATTTTGTTTGTATATTCGTTTATGTGATTATGTGCAACTAAATTGTGACATTGGATTATTTCCTTTATACTAATTACGTATCTATAAAATAGATATCAGATGGAAAACGCTAATAATGAACCAGTTAATGAGGGTAATCAATCTGAGCAACAATTGGGGAACCAATATGTGACTAGGCAAGATATAGAAAATATCATTGCTCAAGAGATAGCCAACACTATTCCAGGAATAGTTGCTCAAGGGATAGCCAATGCTATACCAGCAATCATTGCTGCTGTTAAAAATCCAATTGAACCGCAACAAGTTGTTCCTAGTAAACGCATTTCTGAAGATAATTTCAGTAATAGCGTAAATGGAGGTAATAATCATGTTAATCATGATAATGAACCACGGCAAGCTCCGCTCCCTAAGAAAAGGAAAGTTGCAACGCCTGGTTGCACTTACAAAGAATTTCTTGCTTGTAAACCCACTGAGTTTGCAGGCAATGAAGGAGCGACTGCGGCACTACGTTGGTTAGAGAAAACCGAGGCAGTAATTGCCATAAGTAAATGTGCTCAGGATGATCAGGTTATGTACGCTTCAAACCTTTTCAAAGAAGTAGCGCTAGAATGGTGGAATACGGTATTACAAGCAAAAGGAAGAAGGATGGCGTATGCTATGAACTGGGAAGAATTTAAGAGTCTTGTAGAAAGAAAATTCTGTCCTGAATATGAAAAAGATCAAATGGCAAATAAGTTTCTAACCCATCGGATGGTGGATGTAGATTGTCGAGGGTATACTACGACATTCTTCGAATATGCTAGAGTGGTACCAACCCTGGCTTCGCCAGAGCCGGTACTTATTTCTCGTTATATTTGGGGATTGATTTCCGAGATCCGTAATATTGTCAAAGCTGCGAAACCACGTACAATTGATGATGCAGTAGAATTAGCCAATGCTATGACTGACGAGCTAGTACGGACAAGAGAAGAAAATAGAAGGAAGGAAGTAGCCCAAAAGATTACCCAAGAATTCAGTTCGGGTAACCATAACCATTTCAAGAAAGGAGGGAATGGGCAATCTTCTACTAGTCCATTTTGCAATTTTTGCAAAAGGAAGCATTTTGGAAAATGCAAAGGATATTGCAATTTTTGCAAGATTCCAGGGCATCAAGAAGAAGATTGTAGAAAGAAGAAATTTTCAGTTTGCTACAACTGTAGAGAAACTGGACATCTTAGGCCAGATTGTCCAAAACTGAATAAACCATTTGACAATCAAGCCAAACCAGCAGAAGGAGCAAAAAGGAATGCGAGAACCTTTCAGCTGACTACTCATGAAGCTGAGATGATTCCAGATGTGATAGCCGGTATGTTCTTAGCTTACAACGTTTACATAAAAGTATTATTTGACTCTGGTGCAAACCAAAGTTTTATAAATACTTTACTCTGCCAAACTCTTAACCTACCGTTAACCAGCATTAGATAAATTTCTATATATTAGAAACGGCAGATGAGAATTCAGTTAAAATAGATAAGGTTATGCAGAACATAGAAATAAGTTATAAGTTTCTGCAATTCTATTGTCTATGAAATTAGTTGAGTTCAATGAGGATAATCATTATCCGTGATTAGAATTTCTTAGAAATTCAATCAACCATCGGAGAAGTAGTTATGATTACAGGAAATAAATCATATAAACCTATGAAGTTCATATCAGTAATGGAAATTGCTAAATATGAACGAAAGCAAGGAATAGTATATATGATTTCAGTAATAATTAATACTAAAGATACAGAAATTAAGGAAATTTCTGTAGTTTTAGAATACCCAGATATATTTCCAGAAGATTTACCTGGATTACATGAAGATAGAATTTAAGATTTATCTAATTCCAGGAATTTTACCGATAAGCCAGGAAACCTTATCGGTTAGCACAATATTGGATATTAAGAAAAAGAAAAGCTTTACTCCAAAATTTTTGAAGAATAAATTTTGGCTGAAGTGCAATTCTAGGTCATATGGTGAATCATGAAGGTATTCACTTAGATCTTGCTAAGATAGCAGTAATTACCAAATGGAAGATTCTGCAAACCGCAATGGAAATTAGGAATTTTGTAGGTTTAGTGTTATAGACATTAAGGAATTTTCAAAGTAGCTATACCATTAACTAAGTTAACCAATACTATAAATTCTAGCCTTACCAGAAGGAACAGAAAATTTTGAAGTATATGGTAATGCTTCAAAGCTAGGATTTGGATATTCCTTAATGCAACGCAAAAAGGAAATTGCGTATGCCTCAAGACAATTGAAAAAGGTACGAAGGAACTATACCACTCAAGAGTTAGAATTAGGAACCATAATTTTGCCTTAAGATTTGGAGATATTATCTGTATGGAAGTAAGGATACTATCTATACAGATTATAAGAAGTTAAGATATATATAATTGGGCAAAAAGAATTTGAGGCAAAGAAGATGGATGAAAATCCTAAATGACTACAACTATGATATTCAAGTATCACGAAGGAAAGGATGGAAACAACAAGAGATAGTCATAAGAATTATACAAATAATAGATAAAAGTCGTTGGAGTTCGAGTTAGAGACAAAATACTATTAAAAGTATCTCCTTGGAAAGGAATTGTTAGATTTGGTAAGAAAGGAAAGCTAAGACCAAATTATGTAGAATCATTTCCAGTAATTTCACATATTGGATCAATTACGTATAGTTTACAACTACCAGTAAGGTTAGTTGGAATACATGATATATTTTATATATCCAATCTCAAAGAAATGTCTATCAGACGAATCTTTGGTAGTACCTTTCGAAGATGTAAAGGTAAACAAAAAGTGTTAATTTAAGTAAAGTAGGATTCAAAGACAGGATCCTAATATACTTGGGAACTGGAATCAAAAAGAAAGAGAAAGTATTCTCAATTATTCCAGTAAATCTCGAGGACGAGATTTTTATTAAGTTGGGGAGAATGTAACGACTCTCATCAAAAGTCATAATTACTAAAGTAATTTGACCAATAGGAAAACCTAATTGAGACACCCAAGTGATTCTGTGCAAACCCTAAAATTTTCATAATTTTCAGAATCAGGATTAGGGCCCCTAAAACTCAGGGGGGCATTCCCTACTTGACGATTATCCGAATTACGTGCTGTCCAAGTTGAATTAATGAAATTCGTCGACTCAGCTGAGCTAGTCCCACACGTGGCAACCCTATAGAAAAAAATAGGTCTCACGCGGCCCGCGTGAGGATAAGCCAAAAACTAAAGCGGGCCGCGTAAGGGTCAAATTTTGGCTATAAATAGAGGACCTTGGGACTTGATTTCTGGAAAAAGAACGACGCTCAAATTCACTTTGTGCGCTGAGATATCGTAGAAATACTCCAATTAACACACACAGGTCCCTAATTGAAGCCGCAATCAGGATATTAGCACAATCGCTACTACGATTCATTGTCCGATTGATCCAAATATCCAATGAATGTTTAAGTGCCGCCCACATTAGGGTTATACTTTATCGTTCGTCATTAATTTGACGGATTGTCGTTAATTCGATAGGTAAAGTATTATACTTTATCGTTCATTGTTAATTCAACGGATCATCGTTAATTCGATGGGTAAAGTATTATACCTTGTCATTCGTTGTTAATTCAATGGATCATCGTTAATTCGATGGACAAAGTATTGCATTTTGACATTAATTGTGAGAATTTGATCTCGTAAGTTATCGTAAATGCTGGATTGATTACTAATTCCAAATTGTGTGCTTGTTATTGAAATTAGGATAAAAGGCTAATCAGTAGGCTAGGCTCTGCCCGTATAAATCTGCAATGTGAGTCATTCTTCTTTTCTCACAGTTTGTGAGTTATTCTCTTTTTATCAAATTGCTTTATACAACTATTCTCACCGTTTGTGAGTTATTTTTATTAAATATTTTACAATACTCCAAATTATTTCAAGATTATAATTACAGGGACTAAGTCGTGGATATCTTGAATTACTGGTTAGTGGGGTATTGTGCACATTACTAATTTCTCCCAGTTAGGTTCATTGACCTACTCGGGATAATCACTGTTGGGTTCATTGACCTACAGGGATAATCGTCACTATTTAGGTTCATTGATCTAAATAGTGGTATGACCATCGTCACCATTGTGACATGTCACCATTGTGACAGAATGCCAGATAAAAATAAGATAGAAGCCATTGTAATCGCTCTTATGCTGTAATTGATAACTATGCATCATTATGCAAAATAGAATGATTCACTCAGTATTTCCCGCTGACAAAACCTTTTTCAAACATGTTTCAGGTGATTTGTTGTAAATCAGGAAAAGTGCTGTGGAGCATTTCAAGCTTAAGATAGTGGCTCAGTATAAAATAAAGAAATAAATTTTGTAATATCACGCTTTTATAGTAAAAACATACTATTGTAAATTATCGGGGTTTTATCCCGAATTGTGAAATAAAATAATCGGGGAAAAATTTTAGCTTTAAACGATCCTGTTTCCGCTGTAAAACTCAATTAAATAAATACCGCAGTATTTTCTGCCGCGGCTCTTGAAACGGGTCAAACCGGGTCGTGGGCCGTGACAGAAAAAGGTGGTATCAGAGCCACTGGGTTAAGCTAATTAAGTATTTAGAAATACTTAATTTTTCCTGATTACTATTATATGATTATGTGTTTTATTAACTGGCTATTTGTTAATTTTAATATGGGCATATTTTTATATATATTGTAATATTTGTTGCTCTATCATCGTTAATCGAAAAACATTATATAAATTTATTTGATTAATATATGGAATTACCTAATATAGTATTACTATATTGCAATAAAGAAATTATATTTGAAGTATACTCTTATTTAAAATTTTGTTTAAGTTATTTATTATTAATAATTTTATTATTAATAATAATATATTAGTAGTATTAAGATTATTTTTAAATACTAGGGTTATTATCGAAGGCAGATATTGGATAACCTAGCCTTAGTTATGCATGGACTGATCACCTATGCTTAAACAAGGCAGCACTAACCAATATTCATCATGATAATGACTAGTTAATATATGTAAAATAAGTCATCATACTTATTTAGTATATAAATTTTTATATGTTAACTACTGTAATAGTAAATGTAAATCTTTAAATATTCTGATTTAAAGTTAGTATTTTTATTATCTACAGTCTAGAAAATTTATAAATAAATTACAAATAAAACCTAGTATGTTTTAATTTTCAATTGGTTTGGTAGTATGGAATACTATTTAAAAAGTTGTTCTATAAAATTTTATTATGACTTAGTAATTATGTGTATGTTGCTAAACAGTATGAGTAATCTGTCAGAAGCCCTTCAGAATTTAAATCTCTATCCAGTAAGAATAGAAGTTTCCAGAGATTTTAATAGGTATATACCAGATATAGAAGAATCTATAGAATTCAATGCTTTACCTTTCGAGAAACCTAAGCCTAAGAAAATGGAAATTGGGGAAAGTTCTAGGCAAATGGAGGAATTACCATCTCAAGAAGAACTAGATTTTGAAATCTTGCAGGGAGCAAGCATAGAAATTTTAAATCAGAAATTTATTGCAAACCTTTATCCCATGAATCTGGCAGGATTTGATGTTGTTTTAGGAATGGATTGGTTAATAGCCAATAAAGCCAGTATTTTATGTGATCAAAAGTCAATTCAAGTAAATTCACCAAAAGGTAAAACGATCACAATTAAAGGAGATAAATCATCTAGATCCACAAAATTCATCTCTGTGATGAAAACTGCAAGTTATATAAGAAAAGGTTCTATAGTGTATTTGATTTCCATAATCACTAACACTAAAGGAAAAGATTTAAAAGATATTCCAGTAGTATCTTAGTTTTCTGATGTATTTCCAGAAGAATTACCAGGACTACCATCGGACAGAGAAGTTGAATTCAGAATTCACTTGCTACCAGGAACAGCACCGATTGCCAAAGCACCTTACCATTTGGCACCTGCAGAAATGCAAGAATTAAAGAAACAATTAGACGAATTGCTAGAAAAAGGATTTATACAGCCAAGTTCGTCGCCATGGGGAGCACCAATTTTATTTGTTAAAAAGAAAGACGGATCAATGCGTATGTGTATTGACTACCGTGAATTAAACAAGGTCACAATTAAGAATCAGTACCCATTACCAAGAATCGATGATCTGTTCGATCAACTGCAAGGAGCTCGATTTTTTTCTAAAATCGATTTAAGATCAGGATATCATCAATTAAAGGTACATGAAGAGGACATTCCTAAGACCGCATTCAGAACAAGGTATGGTCATTATGAATTTACTGTCATGCCATTTGGTTTAACCAATGCCCCAGCTGCATTTATGGACATGATGATCCGAATATGTAAGCCATATTTTGATAAATTCATAATTGTTTTTATAGATGATATTCTCATTTACTCTAAGAATAAAGAGGATCATGCAAAGCATTTGCACGCACTTTTAAATTTATTAAGAAAGGAAAAGCTTTATGCTAAATTTTCCAAGTGCGAATTTTGGTTAGAACAGGTACAATTTCTCGGACACCTAGTCAACCATGAAGGAATTCATGTGGATCCCACAAAGATCGAGGAGATTACTAAATGGAAAACCCCTGAATCACCAACCGAGGTTAGAAGTTTCTTAGGATTGGCTGGTTATTATAGAAGATTTATTCAAGATTTTTCTAGAATAGACATTCCTTTAACTAAGCTAACCTGTAAATCTGTTAAAACAAGAAGAAGCCTTTAGAATCCTTAAGCAAAGATTAACCCATACACCCATATTAGCGTTACCAGAAGGAACTGAAGACTTTGTAGTCTATTGTGACACTTCCAAATTAGGTTATGGATGTGTATTAATGCAACGTCAAAAGGTTATAGCTTACGTATCTAGACAACTTAAGAATCATGAAGAGAATTATTCAACCCATGATATAGAGTTAGGAGCTACAATTTTTGCTCTTAAGATTTGGAGACATTATCTTTATGGTAGTAAGTTTATCATATTCACTGATCATAAGAGTTTAAGGTATGTTTCCAAGCAAAAGGAGTTGAATATGAGACAAAGACGCTGGATGGAGATGCTTAGTGATTATGATTGTGATATCCAGTATCATGAAGGAAAAGCAAATGTAGTGGCAGATGCTTTAAGTCAAAAGTATCATGAAAAGCCAAAAACGGTACATTCTCTTAAATTAAATCTACAAGTAGATTTAAATGAGCAAATTAGAATAGCATAAGAATCACTAATCAAGGATGATACTGAAAAAATTAAAAGGTATGTTAAAAGAATTAGAACAAGGAACAGATGGAATTTGGAGATTCCATGAAAAGAGAATGTGGATACCTAAATTAGGAAACTTATGTCATCGTATATTAGAAGAAGCCCATAAGTCTAAATATACGATGCATCCAGGAAATGATAAGGTGTATCAAGATTTAAGAAAGAGTTTCTGGTGGATAGGAATGAAAAAGGACATAGCAGCCTATGTTTCTAAATGTTTAACATGTTCACAAGTCAAAGCTGAACACCAGAAACCCTCAGGTCTATTACAACAATTAGAAATGCCAGTGTGGAAATGGGAATTGATAACAATGGATTTTGTTACTAAATTACCCAAAACAAAGAAAGGAAATGATACAATCTGGGTAATTGTAGATAGGCTAACCAAGTCAGCTCATTTCCTACCAATGAAGGAAACTTTCAGTATGGAACAGTTAGCTAAATTATATGTAAATGAAATTGTTTCTTTACATGGAATACCTTTATCAATTATTTCTGATAGAGATAGTCGATTTACCTCTCATTTTTGGTCAAGTTTCCAAAAAGCCATGGGAACCAAGTTAAATCTGAGCACAGCTTATCATCCTCAAACAGACGGACAAAGTGAAAAGACAATTTAGACAATGGGAGGACATGCTTAGAGCTTGTGTAATTGATTTCGGAGGTAATTGGGACGATCACTTACCTTTAATAGAATTTTCATATAATAACAGTTATCACACAAGTATCAATGCTGCACCATTCAAAGCACTTTATGGACGAAAGTGTCGAACCCCAGTATGTTGGGCAGAAATTGGGGAGAAGCAACTATTTGGACCTGAGATAGTACAAGAAACAACTGACAAGATTATTCAAGTCAAGGAACGATTGAAAGCAGCACGTGATCGACAGAAGAGTTATGCTGATAACCGACGCAAGCCATTGGAATTTCAAGTAGGAGATAAAGTATTGTTGAAAGTCTCTCCTTGGAAGGGAGTGGTAAGATTCATAAAAATGGGAAAGCTAAGTCCCAGGTATGTTGTACTTTTGAGATTATTAGAAGAATAGGACATGTAGCCTATCAGCTACAACTGCTAGAGGAAATGGCAGGAATACATGATGTATTTCATGTATCTAATCTCAAAAAGTGTTTAGCTGATGAATCACTGATAGTACCTCTTAAGGATATAGAGGTAAATGAACAACTCAAGTTTATAGAAAGGCCTCTACTGATTGAAGACAGGAAAGTCAAGAATCTCAAGCATAAGAGATTAGTTCTGATCAAAGTGAAGTGGGACTCCAAAAGAGGACCTGAGTATACATGGGAGCTTGAATCTGAAATGCAAAGGAAATATCCGCACTTGTTCCAGTAGATCTTGAGGACGAACTCTAAAACAAGGTGGGGAGGATGTAACAATCTTCAAATAAAACCGACACCCTTATAATTTTCCGACACCTTAGTATATTTTAAAATGTCTCAATATGTCTTTAAATACACCCCGTATGTGAAAACCAAGCCCGAAATACAGTATATCATTAAAAATAAAATTTAAATCTGATTATTAAGTTGAGGCGGGCCACGTAGACCCACCCCAACCTTTACGCGGGCGGTATCAAGGATTAAAACCTGATTTCGGTGAATTTTAAGTTAAGGCGGGCCGCGTAAGCTAACCTTAACACTTACGCGGGCCGCGTGAGATCAAGAACGCAGAGACACCCTAGGCCGACACGTGTCGACATCGTGGTGGACCTACCTGATGAGCCGGACAAGCTAGTCCGTTGACTAGCTTTGACGCGGGCCGTGTAAAACCTTGCTTACACTTACGCGGGCCGCGTGAGAACCAAAATCAGCAACTATATAAAGGAGCCATCGGGTTCAACCAGAAATCATTCAAAAATCATTTCTCAATCTCAAATTCTGAAATAGTAGGCTTTATATTCGAGTATTATACCCCCTAATTAGCGAGGTTCTGCTCCGTTGTAAGTATTATAACCACAGTTTCGTACTAGATACGCTGCCCGATTGATTTATGGTTCCGTAACAACTGTCGTGGTTCTGCCCGACGTAGTTGTTGGAATACCGTCTCGGGGAGGGTATCATTAATATTTTCAAAGGGTTATTATACTAACCTATGTACATTTGTGTAAATTATAGATTAATCTCAGGAAACCCTTAAGCGAAGTCTAAGATAGCAAAGTGAGTTTATCCAATTTTTGCTAAACTTTTTGTAATGTTTTACAAAACCTTAATGCTTTACAATGTGATTAAGCGGTGATTGAGTCTTTGTAGTTCTTCAATTACTGCCGGTATGTTGGGTTTTGTATACAAAATTTACTACACTGTGAGTAGTAAGTCGGGACGACAATACGTTACCATTGGACAACGAGTTAGCCAATGTGTAATATGACCCACCAGTCAGGATTGACAGTACTGAATGAGTAATTGTGTAGAAATAAACAATGTAATCGCTCTCGATACTGTGTTAATTGATAAAATGTTTCTTGATTAAACTGGGATTCACTCACCAGTATTTCCCACTGACAAATGTTTTTAAAACGCGTTTCAGGTAACACAATGTGACAGCCAATTAGTAAAAAGCCAGCTGGAGAGCACTGAAAGCTTGGGAAAAATGTGGCTATAAAAGTTAACTAAAAGACGATGTTTTAAATTCAATAAAATAGGGTTTATCCCTATAAACATATTGTAATAAGAAACTTGGGTTTTACCCAAGTGATTATTAATATTAAATGTGGTGGTTTTACTCTGATAAACATTTCCTAACTACGGTCCTGATGTAATTTCCGCTGCCAAATTAACCAACTGATACCACCAAAATTCTGAGTTCGCGTCCTCCCGTTCCCGGGACAAATAAGGGATCGGGGGTTGCGACACATCTACTTCATTTAACTAAGGTTTATGTCTAAATGTATTCTAACCTACTTGGTGGGCTTTAGCAAAAACGAAAGACAAGTGTACTTTCTAATAAATTATTTATTCTTACATACATGTCTGCTATATTCTAAACTTACTGCTTAGTACAGAATGCTAGCAACTTTATGTAACATCTGTAGGATCATTTTACTGACCAAACGAGTCATTCAGAAGAGTTTTTGCTCAATATGAAAGGCGGAAACAGACGTATCGAGTTCAATTCAGCTAGATATACACTTTAAACTGTCTATTTATTGATTTGACAAAGATTTACAGCGAGTAGACACTTCGGCAGCACTTCGGCTCTCAAACCGGAAAGTTGGAACTACTCCAAACGAAATCACAAGGCACCTATTTATAGGCTAAGTAATTTCGCATGAACAGGCTCAAGCGAAATCACAATTCACACGAAATAGTAATTCCGTGCGAAATTACCAAGCGAAATAACACTTTGCTATTTCGTGCGAAATTACATTTAAACCTATTTTTGACATTTTCCTCGTATAACGTGCCCTGATCTATCTAATACAATACAAGACTCGATACAAGACGAAATCGACAGACGTATGCACCAACAGACTCCCCCTCGGATGTCGACGAGTCTTCAGTGTCGAGTCTTTAACGTCTTCAGTCTTAATCAGTCTTCTCGAACTCTTCCAAAGTATCTGACAATGTAAAACATCCTCAATCTCTGTCTTCTCTTCTTCTCCAGGATCTCCACCTGGCACTTATCTCACTCTAATTCTCTTGATCATATCTCTTGATTCTTTAAATTTATCAGCTTTTGCAATTTGCGTGATTTTCAGGATCTGAATTTGGCTCTACTATCTTCAGACTCCCCCTTAAATTGAGCTTGGGATCGCAGTCTGGCTTCCACGGGTTCAAGATCGACCTGGCTCATATCCTGCTCAGGATCAAAATCTGGCTAACCTGCATATTCTTAACCCAGAAATAAATTTCACAAATTTAAAATTTTACAAATTTATTCTCTGCTTACCACCTGTAGACACAAAAACACCATCATTTGCAAGTATCAAACAAAATGATTTAACATTTTAAACTCTGATGAACCTCTTGAAACAACGTCTTTTCAAACACACTTTCCCAAACCTGTTCATCATGTTTAGCACTCGGAATTTTGAAAATCTGCTCTCCAAGATCAGTTGTCGAAAATATTTTTGAATTTTCAAAAAATATGCTAAAACACACTAAAATCTTTTTAAAATTTTTGAACTTGAAAGAAAAAGCAGTAAAGAATATTTTACATACAATATATTTTTGTGAGTTTGTGTAAGAGAATCATATCAGTTTATGAGACACATCACCAACACCGTTAAGCTTTAATCATTTTAAGTTCTAAACGATTCACTTAGATTGTCAGTATACTGATCCACTTAAATTTTCACACAAAGTTCAACTGTTTCGAGATACGAGATTAATGTTTTAAAGACTTAAACTTATTCGCGTTTCCCACCTCAGAATATACTCCCGTATCCAGATCCCAATATTCAGTCTTACAGGTGAGTATACCTAGATGATATCTGTAAAGGGTTAAATGCGAGGGCCATGAGAGCTCAGGCTATTGCTTCCGCAAAATCAGAGAGATGATGGCTTCTAATTTAGGTGTGTTCCCTTTAGAGAATCTTTTCTTCAACAACACATGATTAGCATTTTTCAATGTTTCATCATTTTTTGTACTGAGGGTGGTGCTATATTTCAAGCAAGCAAAATCAGAAGTCCCAGGATAATACCCCAGATATCACTGAGCATAAAGACCTAGTATCTCAGAAAGAGGGACCTTTCAAACAAGATTTCGGGGGTTACCCATATATCCGAGAGATGTTCCCCACGATATAAGTAAGTTTGAAATTTAGGTTTATATCTCGACACAATCTACTAAATGTGTAAAAACCTACTGGCACATCATCAGTGAGACCGTTTATCACATTTGACTTTCCAATTATTTAGCATGTTGTGATAGTCCACTGATGTACTATCATTTCCTCTTTTCTCAACAAAACTCATTTTTGATTTTATCATGTTTTTGGCTTTTTCAAATTTTCAAATGTTTTTGAATTTTCTGAAATTTCTTACTCCCCCTAAAATGCAAAAACATTTAAAAGAATTTTGAAAACAAATTGTACAAGTAAAGTGACAACTGTTGTGAATTGCTTCAAATCGCCATCCACTTGGCATAAACAATCAGAACTCCCCCTGACAACAAACTAGTTTCCCATTATGATTTCAAAACACTTAAGTTTGTTTTAATCAAATGGTTTTTCCGGAAAATTAGTTTTGTTAATTTTACCACTTGTAGGTTAGGGGATCAATTCATCACCTTGTTCTATCAACCACTTGAAAAATGTAACAATTTTAAAATCAATCAACAAAAATCATTTGTAGAAAATCAAGTACAACTTAATGTCCCTGATTTACCACTTGTAGGTCAAAATCACTTTCATGAATTTCTCAAGAAAGATGCCGATACCTGCTTCACACTTACCAACCTGGAAGCTCCGGCAAGTCAGACTTTTCACTTATGAAAAACAGACATCCAAGCCTGACCAAACTTGGATGTATCCTCCTCAGTTTCACTCGGGGTGTAAGTTGCCTTCTTTGTTTCATAAAAATCTTTAACCCCTTTGACCTTCCCATCGACCATCTTCCCAAAAATCTTTTTCACATTTCCATTAAAAACTTTTTCAACATCAAATTCTTTCTTTTCAGAATTGAATTGATTCGAGATCTCAACTTTTGCAACTTTTTGTTTAAAATTTTCTGCCCGCAATGGTGGAAAATTGACATCATCCATTGGCGGCACTGATGTTTCTAATTTTAGCTCAACTTGTGGCTCCTCTGACTTTGATGAATCAGATTCATCGCCAGCTTTCACATCAGATTTCTTAACAACCCACTTCTGGTTGTCAAGATTCACTCTTCTCTTGTAAAATCTTTTCGAACATTCACCAACTTCATATGTTGAGTTTTTAAACACTTTGAATTTTTCAGTTGGTGGTTCAGTTTTATCAACAATCTTTTCTTTGACTTTAGAAACAACTTCCTGTTTTGTGTTGGTAGCCATTGGACAGTTCCAGGCAATGTGACCAACTTCTTGACATCTGTAACAGGTTCTTGTTTCCTTTTTCTAATAAGCTCCATTATTCTCAAATTTTTGTTTTTCAGCAAAGAACTCTTTATTTGATTGCTTCCAGAATGAGCTCTTTTCTTCTTCTTCTGAACTTATCCCTGAAACAAATACAGTTTTTGGTTTAGAAATTTTCTCATTTTTATGACTTTTCGGTGGAATAAAACCCAGACCCTTCTTTTTGTAATTACCATTATGGTGTGGTTTCTTTTGAAAACCAGAACCAGAACTGTAACCCTTTTTGTTGTTTAAACGTTGTTGAACTCTTGAGGTGTAAGGTTTAGATTTTCCAGTAAGATTTACATCTTTTATTTCAGAAATATTGATTTCTGTTAGTTTGAAAATCTTTTTAATCATTTCAGTTTTAACACCTCTTATTGGAAATTCCTCATCAGAATATAATTTGTCTGAATCAATCAAAGTATATGCCATTTTGATTGGTTCGTCATTCAAATTAGATTTTGATAACAGGAATTCTTTATTATAAACCCTTTTAACAGATGATTTTGTATTGTTGACTGCTGAACTTGAACTTTCAGACTCAGAATTTGACTCTGACTCCTCATCCTTATCCAACACCTGATCGACCACCTTTTTTATTAACTCAGACTCATGATCAGTGTTAGACGATGTGAATGTGACGTCAATATTTTCTGGTAACTCATCAGTTGTTTCGGATTTTAACTTTATATTGACTGCCTTTTTGACTTGCTCCTCATTTGGTTTTCTGGGAGAATAACCTTCCCAGATTGGAGGCGGACACTTGTTATAATTTGCACTTTGTTTCTTACCAGTATCCTTTTCTTTAGTCTTCTTGTCTTGAAAAGTTTCCATACCTGCAACAGTTGGATAAATTCTATCAATCAAATAATCAGAACTAGAATAACTTTGCAGTAATCGTCTGATTCTTTCATTTTCTATCTTTTTTGTTTCCAACTCCTGCTTCAACTTAGCACACTCTTCAATGTAATGATTAATGGCTTTTTGCTTTGTCATCATCACATCATTCATCATTGTTAACGCATCTTCTCTTTCAGAATTTGTCTTCTGAAGACCATTCACTGTTCTGTTCAGAACGTCATATGATTCTTTCACATAATTGAGATTGAACAATAAATTTTCTTTCATCTTGTCTTGCTCACTCAATTTTTCATCTTTTTCTTCACATTGTTTGCAAGATTCTGAACACTTTAAGCAAGGTTTGATGACTTCAACAATCTTTTCCACTTCAATAACCTTTTCAACTTCAACTACTTTCTCAACTTCAACTACCCTTTCAGTAACTTCAACTTCCTTTACAGCAAACTCAACTCCTTCATTTTGTTCAGACTTCTCTTCCTGTGCAACAATCTCGCTTTTTACCTGTTTCTGATTCTTTGCTGCACATTTCTCCTTCAACTTTGCCACTCTATCTGCAAAATAAAATTGAAAACTTTCAGGAGATAAATGAATTTTTGCAATATTAATATGCATTTCTTCCTCATCATCACTGTCATCAGTTGATGATTGATCAAACACTTGTGTCTGTTCTGAACTATCATCTGAAGAAACAAACTCTTCATCTTGACTTTTCTCATCACTGGCAAACGCTTTCATCCATTCCGTCATCAAATATGGCTCTTGAACTATTTGTGCAATGAGAGCTGCTACTTTTGAATCAGGTGGAATATATTTGTCCCAACTGAAACCTTCTGCCACTTTTTCATCATCTTGATCAATTATGCCATAATAAGCTTTCTTATTTGCTTCTTCAATCATTTTAGCATGTGCAGTTTGTGGTTCTTTTTGTTGATACGGTTGATGAGCAACCTGTTGATATATGGCTTTTCGATAATAATCATTTCCACCAAACGGATTCTTTGCTCCACTTGCTTCTCAATTGGTACATTCCCTCTTGAAATGACCTTTCTCCCTGCATCGAAAACAAGTAACTTTAGATTTATCAAAACCCAAATTAGAAACTTTTGCATCCAAGAAATCATCTCTTCCTGTAATCATTTTAAACTTTTCAGCTCTCCTCAACACACTCGCTAAACACCACTTTATATCCATTAGCTCCATTTCTTCAGCATCTATCTGATCATAATCCTCTTTCTTCAACATAGGATTTCCAATCCTTCCTGTAACCAATCCTTCATATGATTCCAATACTGTAACAAGTAATGCCATATGACTTTTGACAACTTCTTCAGAAAAATTTTGACCATTCTGAAGATTCAACGCAATGTTGCAATGCAAAATTTGACCATTACTGCTGTTTAAACTTTGAAACTGATGACTTGAAGTAGATTCTTTTGGATTAACACTTGGATATGAGGAAAATCCATTGCTGCTATTTGAACTTTGATTTATTGATCCAGATGAGTTTTCTGCACTGAAAGCAGTTTGGATTTTCGGACTTGCTTCTTCATTCTGAACACTCCCTTTGAAGTACATTTTCACATCTTATTGTGGACTTGGATTATTCATTCTAGCAATCTTTTGTTGCTCAAGATCTTGTCCTTCAATCTTTTCTATGAACTGAGAAATTGTCAAAGCATCATATTCTCCAGTATTCTTTAATATCATCAAAAATGTACCCCATTCTTTCTAAGGTAAAGCATCAGCTAATTTGTCAACCCATTCTTCATGATCTTTGTTGATATTTAACAATTGTGTCTGTTCTGAACTATTGATCAAACACTTGTGTCTGTTCTGAACTATCATCTGAAGAAACAAACTCTTCATCTTGACTTTTCTCATCACTGGCAAACGCTTTCATCCATTCCGTCATCAAATATGGCTCTTGAACTATTTGTGCAATGAGAGCTGCTACTTTTGAATCAGGTGGAATATATTTGTCCCAACTGAAACCTTCTGCCACTTTTTCATCATCTTGATCAATTATGCCATAATAAGCTTTCTTATTTGCTTCTTCAATCATTTTAGCATGTGCAGTTTGTGGTTCTTTTTGTTGATACGGTTGATGAGCAACCTGTTGATATATGGCTTTTCGATAATAATCATTTCCACCAAACGGATTCTTTGCTCCACTTGCTTCTCAATTGGTACATTCCCTCTTGAAATGACCTTTCTCCCTGCATCGAAAACAAGTAACTTTAGATTTATCAAAACCCAAATTAGAAACTTTTGCATCCAAGAAATCATCTCTTCCTGTAATCATTTTAAACTTTTCAGCTCTCCTCAACACACTCGCTAAACACCACTTTATATCCATTAGCTCCATTTCTTCAGCATCTATCTGATCATAATCCTCTTTCTTCAACATAGGATTTCCAATCCTTCCTGTAACCAATCCTTCATATGATTCCAATACTGTAACAAGTAATGCCATATGACTTTTGACAACTTCTTCAGAAAAATTTTGACCATTCTGAAGATTCAACGCAATGTTGCAATGCAAAATTTGACCATTACTGCTGTTTAAACTTTGAAACTGATGACTTGAAGTAGATTCTTTTGGATTAACACTTGGATATGAGGAAAATCCATTGCTGCTATTTGAACTTTGATTTATTGATCCAGATGAGTTTTCTGCACTGAAAGCAGTTTGGATTTTCGGACTTGCTTCTTCATTCTGAACACTCCCTTTGAAGTACATTTTCACATCTTATTGTGGACTTGGATTATTCATTCTAGCAATCTTTTGTTGCTCAAGATCTTGTCCTTCAATCTTTTCTATGAACTGAGAAATTGTCAAAGCATCATATTCTCCAGTATTCTTTAATATCATCAAAAATGTACCCCATTCTTTCTAAGGTAAAGCATCAGCTAATTTGTCAACCCATTCTTCATGATCTTTGTTGATATTTAACAATGACATTGATCGTACTAAATGACAGTATATTTCAATCAATTTCTTTGTATCTTCTCCCGGCAAACTCGTAAATAAATCAAATTCTTTCTTTAACAATGTCGTTTTACTCTTGATCATCTTCTCACTTCCCTCAAACTTAACTCGAAGTGCTTCCCAAATTGAACGTGAAGTCTTATCATGTTGAAGCAATACGAATATGTCTTCTTTAATAGCTTGCTGGAGTAAACTAATCATCATCTTTTTTGCTTTATACATGTCTCGTTCTTTATCCGTAAATTCAAAAATCTTTTTTCTCAACTCCCAAATCTGTACGTGGTAGAACATACTTTTTCTCTACACATTCCCAAGACCTCAAATGATTAGCTTGAACCCAATTTTCAAACCGGTCTTTCCAACCATAATACTCCTCAATTCCCATTAGCTTCGGGGGTTTTTGTAAAGTTCCAGTTTCATTTTCCATGTTCATGCTTTGAGCAATAGCAGTAGGAGTACTCGGGGCAGTAGCAAATGCGTTATAAAATTCCTCTTCCATGATTCGGTAACAAGTTTTTCAAAAAAAACAGACACTTTCAAATGAAATAACAACTCAAGCGAAACACACTTTCAAGCGAAATGACCAACTGATGCGAAATCACATGCAAGACAACTTCAAACGAAATACCAACTCAAACGAAATCAGAATTTTCAAACGAAATAGGTAATTTCATACGAAATAACCAAACGAAATCCGGTTTCAAGCGAAATCAACTAATTTCGTACGAAATACTCAAACGAAATACTAATTTTGTATGAAATACTCAAGCTAAATACCAAACTGGTGCGAAATAAGGCTTATTTCGTGCGAAATACTGCTGATGTCATCATCTCGAGCTGTTTTTGTTAAAATTGATCAATTTTTAGTCTAATTTTAGGTCTGAAACTTTCAAGGGTTTGTTAAAACACTAATGCGCTTATAATATGTGAAATTCAAGACATTTTGACCGTGAAATCAAGTTTAATTTTGAAAAGAAGATGTAGAAATCAGAATTTTCAGCTGAATTGATAAGAACTCTTCCTCCTGAGCTCTGATACCACTTGTAGGATCATTTTACCGACCAAACGAGTCGTTCAGAAGAGTTTTTGCTCAATACGAAAGGCGGAAAGAGACGTATCGAGTTCAATTCAGCTAGATATACACTTTAAACTGTCTATTTATTGATTTGACAAAGATTTACAGCGAGTAGACACTTCGGCAGCACTTCGGCTCTCAAACCGGAAAGTTGTAACTACTCCAAACGAAATCACAAGGCACCTATTTATAGGCTAAGTAATTTCGCATGAACATGCTCAAGCGAAATCACATTTCACAGGAAATAGTAATTTCGTGCGAAATTACCTGTAAACCTATTTTTGACATTTTCCTCGTATAACGTGCCCTGATCTATCTAATACAATACAAGACTCGATACAAGACGAAGTCGACAGACGTATGCACCAACAACATCCGCCAAAAATGATCTTAGAAAACTGACCCATTTTGAAAATCGGATCCGAACCATAATAAATATAAATGCGAAATTTTAATATTGTCGTGACTTAATTTAACATAAATATATTCAGGTTTAAGATATTAGCCTTATAATTACTTAGTTGATAGAATATATTTGTTGGATTTTCCTCAACGTTGTAAAACAAGGTTTCCGAGGCCGAGTACTCTCTGAGTAGTCTCTACAAGGTAGGCTGTCGAGGCGACTTTGTTCAACTATGCCTAATTACTTGGAATCGATCAATCGCGGTCAACCTTGGTTAGAATCGGATCTAGTAGGTCAACTCGAGTCGAGTTTGACTTTAAAAAATATAAAACATAATTCCTATGTTTATCACATTAAATAATGAATATCATTTTTAAAGGAATGAATATTAATTTTTGAAATACTATTTGAACATGTATTTTTTTATTTATATTGATATTCACGTATTTTGTTATAAATATTAGTAAATTTATGATATTTGACATATATATAATTTCCCGAAAACTAATTTCTTTATAAGTAACTTGTCTGAGTTTTTACCTGAGTACTCTCCGCCTAGGCCGAGTACTCTCCGCCTAGGCCGAGTACTCTCAACTCCCCGGTCGACCGACTAGGGAGCGTCTAGCGAGTTTTGCAACCATGATTTTCCTAGAACTAATAATCACAAAAAATAGTAATATATATACAAAAATTGTGTTATTGTTTTGAACAGGAAAATTGTGTTATTGTTACTTAATAATATATTTCATCAAGAAACTCGTATTTAATCACCAATGAACTTATGGATATAATTAGTTAATAATTGTATATGTATTTATTTGGCATTATGGAGAAACTTAATTTTCATCATAAAAGTGTCCATTACACCTCTAATTAACCTAATATACTCAAAACTTAATTCCTCATTACCTCCATTAAAGTTTATGATGAACACCAAAAGAATTCATCTAATTTTCTGTCACTAGCTTATCAACTTGATTCTAAACAAAACCTCTATTCATTTCACAATTTTCCCCACTTCTAAATTCTTTTATCAGCCTCTCTAAAAATCGCGAATTCAAGTAAAGATCAAGGCTAAGGCTCAAGTCTTCATCTCTCGGTTTCTCCCTCATTTCTTAACGAAATCCGGTAATTCTTGATTCCATTTTGTTTAATTTTAGTGCTCTACAAAACCCTTCTATCCATTTATGTGATAGAAGGGTATACGAATCCGAAATTAATTTCTTGATAAATTAGGGTTCTTGAATATCATAATTTAGGGCTTTGACTTTAGAGACTTGTTTTGATGAAATTGAAATTGTGTTACTATTCATTATCATCTTAGAGTAATTAGTGTAATTTTTGGAAATTTACGGACACCACATGGATTATTTATGAATTTTGACATATTATACTACACATAGTATTTCTGATTTCTATAGAAAATAAAGGAGTTATAGAATTTTTATAACATGATCTTAATTATTGGTAACTTATTTTGTAATAAAAGGATTAAACAAATTATAAAACCTAATTAATTCTTTTTACAAATTTAATCATTTAGATAGAAAAACAACTTAGTTATAATTGTCTATTTTATAAATCTATTAGATGAACTATTGACAATTTGACTTAATTGTTGGCCCGAAACTATTTTTCTAACATGATAAAGGTACAGAGTAGGAGGATTTGAAGTTGAAGACACCTAGGATGTGCCTTAGTAATAAAATGGATATTTGTTCATGACTAATTTTCTTTTGGATATTGTATAACTTTTTGTTGAACATTCTTATGATTATGTGTGACAATTTAATTTGGTGACTTTAAATATTTAAACTTATAATAGTGTCATAAGCTATGGACAATCATCATGCCTCGTACCATATCCGTTGCGGGTCGGGGTGTGACACTTTAAATGCTATGCAACATTGGAAAAGATACACGTACATAGAGGATGGTTTTATGCTTTATGTTCAAAGTGCACCAAACAACTATATCCAAAGGAGGGTGGATCTCTTAACTATGTGTGTAAGGATGACAATGATGTGCAACCAAATTTCATGTAAGTATCATTAGCCTTTTAAATAACATACATGTAACTAGGTGAACAAGCAATTAGTTGTTTTTCTGCTTAAAAAAAGCAGTGTATAACTAGATTATGTATCTTATTATCTAATAATAGGTTCTGTGTCAACGCACTCATCAGCAACTATACCGACACACAAGAGGTCGCATTCTACAATAATGTTGGCCAGCAGTCTTTAAAACAAGTTGTCAACACATGGTGATGAAGCAAGGGTTTGTAGATTCAAAGAAACTCCCAGACCAAATAACGCTCATGGAAGGCAAGGAAAAAAATGATGCATCTGTTTGTGAGGAAGGATCAGTATGTGATGACAAGGGTTGTAGAAGAGGCGGCAGCAGGTTCACGTGATACACCAACAAACACTATCGGTAAGAGTGCACATTCGACAACAACGGTGATCAAGCCTCCATTAACACCCAATCCAAAAGCAAGCATGCCAAAAAGGACAGTAACAGACTCACCAGGTAAGAATGCTTTTTCGTTAGGTTCATTGTATATTACAAAAGGTTACCGAAATCTAGGGAAGAATCCTGACATATGTACTGCGTGTTTGGTATATGGGTTTTGTGTATGCTGACATACGTCAACGGAACACATAGCACATGTGCTACAACAATTTCGATGCTTACTCTGATTCTCTTTTTCGTGCAGGTGGCAGCTATGATGCTAAGAAAGGTCCCAGACAGCTGTGAAGCTAACCAAAATATACTTTTGTGAAGTGAAATGTTCACAAGACGTGTTGGTTTGAACATCAAAAGGACAATTATTTTTGTAAAAATTTTATAAATTTTGGTTGTACAATATGTACCTACAAAGCTGTAAACAGACACGTAACATGGGTCATGTCATTATGTAACAACCCTGCATCGCGGGGAGGCCCAAACCTTTGTTTAAGGCATTGTTGGTTGTACTCTTTGCTTTCTTCGTTTCCTTAATTTGTTGATTTATATTGTGTTACGCTTTGTATGAAAGTGTCATGTACTACAAACTAAGAAAACGTAGCAACAAAAAAGGGAAGTTTGCATCAAGCGTGTATGCGACACAACTTACACAGAAAATTTATTTATATTATATGTTTTGTTCTAACTAGGGTTAAGACCCGCCCGCGTTGCGGCGCGGGTACATCGTAAACATTGAATGGATTAGTCCAAACGTTATATGATGCATTAACCATAGGGAAACACGTATTTCGACGTATCCAGCTAAACTTAATGTAACCTGTATAAGCATTGTGATTGGATCAAACGTAAAGTAAATCAAATTCATATCGAACAATCATAAGTATTATATGTGACCCAACTCATACATAGAAAACGTAACGGGTATGAAGGAAAATATGCACATGTAATCGAAAGGGATTAATTAGAGCTTTTGAAAAAATTGGAGAAAAAGAAACCATAATTTGGCTTCACTCGGTTCAAAACAATATTTACGAAACATACACAAAATAAACACGAAAACATATTATATTTGACATGAATCATTTCCCAAAAAAGTTTTCGTCGAAAGTAGAATTTATACGAAAACATACATAAAAATATGCACGTAAAAATGGTTTCTTTAAACGAAAACGTATTATATTTGACCTTACTCGTCTATAAAAAAGTTTACGTCGGGATGTAGAACAAATCATATTTATACATACCCGTACATAACATATGCACGTAAAAAATAGTTTTTAAGTAAAGGAAGTATAGGGGTAAACCGAAACAAAATATTAGTAAAAAATTTAATAGGTTAAAAACGTTCGTAAAACCGTCCCAAGTAGTACCGATGCCACAACCACATCGACTCTCAACATCGTAAAAATAAAATAGATAAAATGGTAAAAATTAAACTAAACGAAAAACAGACTAAAATCGTTGAACCACACACACCCGTTACAGTGTGTTAATGCGAAGAAATTAACCAGAAACGTAAAACGTAGAAAATAATAACTTAGTCGATCTAGGACCCGCCTGTTGCGGCGAACTTTTCAAAAGGGAAAAAATGGACGCGTTTCGACGTGTCTGTCAAATATGAAAAAATAGAGCAAAAAAACGTTGAACCTCACATGCACGCTACGACATGTTAACTCGCAAAATTTAGAACAGAATGTAAAACGAAAAACTTGCGAAAGATAAAAAGTATGGGGGACCAAAGTTGTAAATAATAAAGTGTTGTGCTAAATTACAAAAGATGAAAAACTTTGAGTTAAAAGTAAAAATTTCAAATGGGTTAAAATGTAAAAGATAAAACTTCGATGTTAAAAGTGAAATATCAAAGTTTTTTTTTTTTTTTTTTGAAAAACTCCCCTAGCTTGGGGTACAACTCCTAATGCATAAAAAATTTGCTAATTTATATATGGAATAATATATTGCATAAAAACATATAAGCTGACCAAAAAAAATGTATACAACACCGTCAAAATGGGTTGGTTGATAGATATTCTAATGTATATAAAAGCGACATTTATTGCAACCACAATATTGTTTAATGTACATATATAGGTGTGTATTATTAGTATACAAAAACTTATAAATTAGCATGATCAATTCCAGTTAACTTGTACAAAGGTTCACTTTGAATTTCTATAAATCCTCAATTACAAAAGTGACATCAAAACTCTTGTGAGTTGTGATCATGACCACTCTCTCTGAAGTCTATAGAAATGACCCTATGGCCGATCATCATATCACCCCCGTCGACTTTGACATGTTAGACCAGTGGCGGATCTAGGATTCACGCCAAGCCGTAACGTTTTATAAATAAGCCGTAACGAAATCGAAAAAACATCAAATTTTTCCAAAATTTACACTAAAAACGTCAAATTTTTCCGAGCCAAGCCGTAGCGGAGGCTACCCCCCGGTATACACTAGGTCCGCCCCTGTGTCAGACGAAGTCCCAGAATCTCATTCATGGACTCAATTTGGCGAACCCCTTACCAAGATTCAACCCCATCATCTTAAAGAATCATTGATTCCGGTTATTGATCTCGCTAGTCCCGGTGCCAGGAGTCTTATAGGTCAAGCGTGTGAAACATGTGGCATGTTTCAAGTCATTAACCATGGGGTACCCTCTGAGTTGATCAAAAAGGTCGAGTCTGAGTCACAAAGGCTTTTTGCTCTACCGACTCATGAAAAATGCAAGGTTTTAAGGTCAGCTGATGGAACTACTGGGTATGGTTCGGCTCGAATATCACCTTTCTTTGATAAATGTATGTGGCATGAAGGGTTCACCATCATGGGTTCTTGTGTTGATGATGCTAAGGTTCTTTGGCCACATGATTATCAAGGATTTTGGTAAGTTTGCGTTCTTGTAGATTTTATTCCAACAATTCTATATTAAAATTACATTTTGAAAATTGATATTTTTGGTGTTTGGCCAAAGTTTAACATGCAAATTCATGCAAGTGACGTATAGATCATTAAACTTATCATATGGTCAATCGGTGCCATAAATTACAACTACATATATTAGTTGCCATGCTTTTCAATGGTTTAAAACTCTCTAATATGCAAAATCGAATTAAGTATCACTAAATAAAAAAATTAACTGTTATAATATAAATAAAATGGCTATTACCAACCAAAGTGTGTCATCGAAAAGATCTGACAACTGTCGAAAAATATGTTTTTGTCAACTTTTTTGAACGCTATAAAAAGTCTAAAATGGTGGTTAATTTTGTTTAAAATATTGAAGTAAAGCTATAATGGTCGCAAGCTTTGTAAAGAAAATTTTAAATTAAATTGGTCACAACTTTAGCTAAGGAATAATTAAAATATAAAATTTATACAATTTAAATTTGTCTTATATTTTATAAGGAAAATTAACGAAAAATTAATATTATATTGAGTTTTAGATGTAGAATCAAAATTATATGTATGTAATTTGTTCATTGTTGTGAATAAGTTAATGAAGTTTTTTTCGAATTTTAAATACATATAAAAACGGATTTAACAAACTCAATTACATATAATTAGATTCTTTTAACATATAAAGCAAATAGATCAAAAATATATTTTTTCACATACCCGACATTGTATATAATATCAAATGCCAAGTATATAACATCAACATTGGTAAGATTTTATACCAAATTGTAACCTAACACCGAATATTGCATTCAATATTTTATGATCATTCTTTGACTCGTATTTTGTACATTATTTACATAACTAATGTATTTTTTAATTCCTTTATGAATATCATTCTAGCGACACAATGGATGCTTACCAAAATCAAATGAAAGTACTTAGTCACAACCTCTTGCTTATAATCCTTGAGACATTAGATGTTACACAAGAAGAACTTAATTGGGCTATTTCAACTCACGACGCTCAAGCTGTACTTCAACTTAACTCATACCCATCTTGCCCTAACCCTAGCCAAGCCATCGGTCTTGCACCACACACAGACTCCCTCCTTCTAACCCTTCTCAACCAAAGTGGCGTAAGCGGGTTAGAGATTTTTGTTGAAGGGTTAGGGTGGAGTCAGGTGCAACCCATTGAGGATGCATTTGTGGTGAATGTAGGTGATCTCTTGCATATATTCTCTAATGCAAAGTTTCCGGTTGTAACTCATCGAGCCATGGTGAATCAATCAAAGCATCGGATATCAGTTGCCTACTTTCATGGACCTCCGGTTGAGTCTAGGGTCGCTCCTTCGTCTAAGTTTCAGAAGCCGTGTTTTAAATCTTTGACCGTGAAAGAGTACTTAATCTTGAAAGCTAAGCAGTTCTCTAATGCCTTGTCACTAATTAGGAAATAAACGTCTTGTTTCGTTTGAAGTATGAAGGGTTTTAATATGTTTAATATGTTGTACCTGTGGTTTGTTTGTAATAAATTTGTTATGAAATGAAAGAGAATGTTATTAGAGAAATAAATATTTTATTATAATTTCAAATTCAGTTCATGACATAAACGCAAACGCATAAGAATTCAGTGTCACGAATTAAGTTCATGACATAAACGCAAACGCATAAGAATATAGTGTCACGAATTAATTTATATTTTTTAAGACGTGAACAAATTATTTTATACACTCTCTCTCTATATATATAGAGAGAGAGTGTGTGTGAGAGATAGTGTTTTTGAGTATTTTTTTACCCTGTGTGTTTTCTTCTTTATGTGTAATTAGGGTTTGAAATTTATAATGTAAGTAATTTACAAATGAACATGCGTAATTAAGTTGCGTACCCTCGCACGCTAAGGAGCTATTGCACATCTAACCTACCTCTAGGTCTTCAATTGAACGCGGAGGCACAGCAGTAATTAATTTTACATAATTACGCATGTTATTGCATAATTACGCACGTTATAATGCATAATTAAGCATAGGTTGGGTTAAACCATAATTATGCACTTTATAATGCATAATTGCGAACATTAAAAAATCAAAACCTGCATGCCACCAAACATGAAAATTACGCATGTTAAACTCAAAATTACGCATGGGTTGTTTCAACCCTACTTACGCATCATATATGCATAATTACGCATGTTATATGCATAATTACGAACATTATCGGGTGGTCGTGTACGGTTAAGAGACTTTTGTATTTTAAACACACACACTCTCTCTCTGTGTATATATATATATATAGGGTAAAGTTCATGCGAGAACCACCTTTATTGCGAGAACCACGAGAACCAATATGAAAACAACCAAAAAAGCCTAAAAAAACCTAACCCCCCCCCCCACCCAAAAAAAAAAAAACCTAAACCCCCCACCCCAAAAAAAAAACCTAACCCCCCTCCCCCCCCCCCCCCCCAAAAAAAAAACCTAAATCCCTGTCGCAACCCCCGTCCCCTATTTACCCGGGAACGGGCGGCCGCGACCAGTTTTAGTGGTATCGATGTTTATTAGTTTGGCAGCGGAAATTACATCAGGACCGTAGTTAGGAAATATTTTATCAGAGTAAAATACCACACTTTTATAATATTAATCACGTGGGAAATTCCTAAGTTTCTAGTACACACATTTTCATAGGGATAAACCCTATTTTATTTAAATAAAACATCTCTTTATTTAGGTAACTTTTATAGCTACTTTTCCAAGCCTTCAGTGCTGTCCAGCTGGCTTCTATTTGGCTTTCACATTTTGTTACCTGAAACACATTTAAAAACAATTTGTCAGTGGAAAATACTGGTGAGTGGATCCCAGTTTAATCAAGACAAGTAAAACCGTTTACATCATTGAGGGCGGTCGCACAATTACATTTGTTTATTTTCTACTTTAATTACCACCCACGGTACTGTCAACCCGACTTGTGGTCATGTTACTACTCACAGTGTAGTAACAAATTTTGTATACAAAACCCCAACATACCGACGATAATTGTAGAATACAAATACTCAATAACTGTTTAATATAATGTAAAACATTTGAGGTTTTGTAAAAACAATTTACAAAAAAGGAGATTACTCACATTGCTATCTTAGGGTTTTCCTTTGTGATTTCCTGGTGATTATCTATTAATTACACAATGCACACGCGTTAGTATAATAACCCAATATTTACATTATTAATACCCCACCTGAGACAGAATTCCAACGACTACGTCGGGCAGAACCTCGACAGCCGTTACGGAACCCTAGATCAATCGGGCAGCGTATCTAATACGTAACCAGGGGTTATGATACTTACAACGAGGCAGAACTTTGTTAATTAGGGGGGTATAATGCCCGATACTACTTTCTAATATTCAGAATTGAGAGACAATTCGAAAAGTTTGAGCGAGTTGGGACTGAGGCCGATCGAAGGTATTTATAGGGCTGATTTTCAAGTTTGTCGCGCCCCGCGTAAGCCGAAGGCTTAACCTTCGCGGCCCGCGAGCTTGGGGTGTAGGTTTTAGCTTTGCTGATTCGTTGAACTAGGTTTGACACGAGTGGTGACACGTGGCAGCCTGGGGGCTCGCCCTGGTGACCAGATGTTGCGGCCCGCGTAAGACGAAGAGCAAGTCTTCGTGGCCCGCCAGGAACCATTAAAAATTGTTTTTATTTTATTTTTACAAAATTAAAGTATTTTGCGCTCGGTTTTCGTATACGGAGTGTATGTTAAGACGCTTAGGGACATTCTAAATATATTAGGGGTCTCGGAAATATTTTAGGAGGGTTGTTATATCCTCCCCACCTTGTTTTAGAACTCGTCCTCGAGGTCTACTGGAATAAGTGTGGGTATTTCCTTTGCATTTCTGATTCAAGCTCCTAAGTGTATTCTAGTCCTCTCTTAGAATCCCATTTCACTTTGACCAGAACTAATCTCTTGTGTTTGAGATTCTTGACTTTCCTGTCTTCAATTTGTAGATGTTTTTCTACAAACTTAAGCTTTTCATTTACCTCTATGTCTTTAAGAGGCACTACTAATGATTCATTGGCTAAGCATTTCTTGAGATTAGATACATGAAATACATCATGTATTCTTGCCATTTCCTTGGCAGTTGTAGCTGATAGGCTACAGGTCCTATTCTTTTAATAATCTCAAAAGGTCCAACATACCTAGGGCTTAGCTTTCCCCTTTTGATGAATCTTACTACTCCTTTCCAAGGAGAAACTTTCAACAACACCTTGTCTCCTACTTGAAATTCCAACGGTTTTCGCCTGTTATCCGCATAACTCTTTTGTCAATCGCGTGCTGCTTTTAGTCTTTCCTTGACTTGAACAATCTTGTCTATTGTTTCTTGTACTATCTCTGGTCCAGATAATTGTTTTTCTCCAATTTCTGCCCAACAGACTGGAGTTCGACACTTTCGTCCATAAAGTGCTTCGAATGGCGCAGCATTGATACTGGTATGATAGCTGTTATTGTCAGAAAATTCTATCAATGGTAAGTGATCGTCCTCCGAAATCAATTACACAAGCTCTAAGCATATCTTCCGTTGTCTGAATTGTCCTTTCGCTTTGTCCGTCCGTTTGAGGTTGATAAGCAGTGCTTAGATTCAACTTGGTTCCCATTGCTTTTTGGAAACTTGTCCAAAAATGAGAGGTAAAACGGCTATCTCTATCAGAAACAGTTGATAAGGGAATTCCATGCAATGAAACTATTTCATTTACATATAACTTAGCTAACTGTTCCATGCTGAAAGTTTCTTTCATTGGTAGGAAATGAGCTGACTTAGTTAGCCTATCTACAATCTTGTCTGTTGTTTCTTGTACTATCTCTGGTCCAGATAATTGTTTTTCTCCAATTTCTGCCCAACGGACTGGAGTTCGGCACTTTCGTCCATAAAGTGCTTCGAATGGCGCAACATTGATACTGGTATGGTAGTTGTTATTGTAAGAAAATTCTATCAATGGTAAGTGGTCGTCCCAATTACCTCCGAAATCAATTACACAAGCTCTAAGCATATCTTCCATTATCTGAATTGTCCTTTCGCTTTGTCCGTCCGTTTGAGAATGATAAGCAGTGCTTAGATTTAACTTGGTTCCCATTGCTTTTTGGAAACTTGTCCAAAAATGAGAGGTAAAATGGCTATCTCTATCAGAAACAATTAATAAGGGAATTCCATGCAATGAAACTATTTCATTTACATATAATTTAGCTAACTGTTCCATGCTGAAAGTTTCTTTCATTGGTAGGAAATGAGCTGACTTAGTTAGCCTATCTACAATCACTCAAATTGTATCATTACCCTTCCTTGTCTTGGGTAATTTGGTAACAAAATCCATTGTTATCAACTCCCATTTCCATACTGGCATATCTAACTGCTGCAACAAACCTGAGGGTTTCTGGTATTCAGCTTTAACTTGCGAACAAGTTAGACACTTAGAAACATAAGCTGCTATATCCTTCTTCATTCCTATCCACCAATTTTTTTTTCTAAAGTGTTGATACATCTTATCACTTCCAGGATGCATTGTATACTTAGACTTATGGGCTTCTTCTAATATACGGTGGCGTAGGTTTCCTAATTTGGGTATCCACATTCTTTTCTTATGGAATCTCCAAATTCCATCTGTTACTTGTTCTAATTCCTTAATCGTTCCTTTCAACTTCTCAGTATCGTCCTTGATTACTGATTCTTGTGCTGTCCTGATCTGTTCATTTAAATCTACTTGTAGATTTAATTTAAGAGAACGTACCCTTTTTAGCTTTTCATGATACTTTCGACTTAAAGCATCAGCTACTACATTAGCCTTTCCTGCATGATACTGGATATTACAATCATAATCACTAAGAATTTCCATCCAGTGTCTTTGTCTCATATTCAACTCCTTTTGCCCGAAAACATACTTTAAACTCTTATGATCGGTGAAAATAGTAAACTTACTACCGTAAAGGTAATGTCTCCAAATCTTAAGGGCAAAAATTATGGCTCCTAATTCCAAATCATGGGTTGAATAATTCTCTTCATAATTCTTAAGTTGTCTAGAAGCATATGCTATAACCTTTTGTCGTTGCATGAACACACATCCATAACCTAACTTAGAAGCGTCACAATAGACTTCAAGGTCTTCAGTTCCTTCTGGTAACGCTAGTATGGGTGCGTTGGTTAATCTTTGCTTAAGAATTCTAAAGGCCTCTTCTTGTTTTAGTCCCCACTCAAACTTAACAGATTTACAGGTTAGCTTAGTTAAGGGAATGGCTATTCTAGAAAAATATCGGATAAATCTCCTATAATATTCGGCCAATCCTAGGAAGCTTCTAACCTCGGTTGGGGACTCAGGGGTTTTCCATGTGGTAATTGCCTCAATCTTTGTGGGATCCACATGAATTCCTTCATGATTGACTAAATGCCCAAGAAACTACACTTCTTCTAACCAAAATTCGCATTTCGAAAACTTAGCATAAAGCTTTTCTTTTCTTAATAAACTTAGAAGTACGTGCAAATGCTTTGCATGTTCCTCTTTGCTCTTAGAGTAAATGAGAATATCATCTATAAAGACAATTATGAATTTATCTAAATATGGCTTACATATCCGGTTCATCATGTCCATAAATGTGGCTGGGGCATTGGTTAAACCGAATGGCATGACAGTAAATTCATAATGGCCATACATTGTTCTAAAAGCGGTCTTAGGAATGTCCTCTTCCTGTACCTTTAATTGATGATATCATGAGCGTAAATCGATTTTAGAGAAAAATCGAGCTCCTTGCAGTTGGTCAAACAAATCATCGATTCTCGATAATGGATACCGATTTTTAATCGTGACTTTGTTCAATTCACGGTAATCAATGCACATTCGCATTGACCCGTCTTTCTTTTTAACGAATAAGATCGGCGCTCTCCATGGTGATGAGCTTGGCTGTATGAATCCTTTCTCCAACAATTCGTCCAATTGTTTCTTTAACTCTTGCATTTCTGCAGGTGCCAAACGAAAGGGTGCTTTGGCAATTGGTGCGGTTCCTGGTAGCAGATGAATTCGAAATTCGACTTCCCTGTCTGGCGGTAGTCCTGGTAATTCTTCTGGGAACTCATCTGGAAACTGGGATACTACTGGAATATCCTTCAGTTCTTTTCCTTTAGTGTTAGTGATTATGGAAATCAAATACACTAATGATCCTTTTCTTACATAACTGGTTGTTTTCATTACAGAGATGAATTTCGTGGATCTAGAGGGTCTATCTCCTTTAATTGTGATATTTTCACCCTTTGGTGAATTTACTTGGATTGACTTTTGATCACATAGAATACTGGCTTTATTGGCTATTAACCAATCCATTCCTAATACAACATCAAATCCTGCCAGATTCATTGGATAAAGGTTTGCAATAAAACCTTGATTTAAAAATTCTATTCTTGCTCCCTGCAAGATTTCGGTAATTTTAATGATTTCCCCATTTGCTGTCTCTACTAGACATTCTTGTGGAAGTTTAGTTAATGGTTGATTGAGAAATTTGCAAAATGAAGTATTAATAAAACTTTGGTTTGCACCAGAGTCAAATAATACTTTAGTAAAAACATCATTAACTAAAAACATACCGGCAATCATGTCCGGAATCATCTTGGCTTCTTCTGCAGTCAGAACAAATGCCCTAGCATTTTTAGTAGTCTTGTTGTTTATGGCTGGAGCTAGTTTTGGATAGTGTGGCTTGATGTGCCATTTTTCTCCACAGTTGAAGCATACTCCATTACTAGGTTTCTTCCTACAATCTTCTTCCTTGTGCCCTGGTATCTTGCAGAAATTGCAGTAAGTGGAGCATCTTCCAGAATGCTTCTTCTTGCAGGCCTTACAGTAAGGTGCAGAGGTAGAACCTACATTTTTCCCACGATTAGAATTTCCATAGCGGAACTCTTGGGTAAGCCTTTGAGCTAGGTTCCTTCTCTGGTCCTCTTCTCGCGTACGTACTAATTCATCAGTCAAGGTGTTTGCTAGTTCTACAGCTTCTTCTATGGTTTGGGGTCTAGCTGCCTTGACTACATGTCTAATCTCGCTGATCAATCCCCAGATGTAACGGGAGATTAATATTGGTTCTGGTGATGCAAGGGTTGGCATTATTCTAGCATATTCAAAGAATGTAGTAGTGTAACCCCTACTATCTACTCTAGTCATTCTAAGGTTTAACAACTTATTTGCTATATGTTCTTTTTCATTGGGAGGGCAGAATTTCCTTTCCACCATGTTCTTAAATTCCTCTCATTCCATATTGTAAACCCTGTCACTTCCCCTAGACTGGAGGAGAGTCTTCCACCATTCTAAGGCTGAGTTTTTAAACAGATTGGAGGCAAACATTATCTTATCCTCTTCCGCGCACTTACTTATTTTCAAGACTGCCTCAGTCTTTTCGATCCAGTGTAGAGCTGCAATGGCACCTTCATTGCCCGAGAATTCTATTGGTTTACAGGACCAGAATTCTTTATAAGAACAACCATAAGACATGGTTCTTCTTCTTTTGGGAATGGGCACTTGAAGTATGGGTGTCACACCCTGATATTTCCACATATTACCGGTGGGCCTGGTGGGGAGTATCGTGACGTAGTTGATATCATCATTGTCAATACACACAATATAATAGCACATCGGAAGGCTTGGTGAAAATTACTATTACAAACCATAGTGTCCGAGTGTCCAAATAAAAGAATATACAGACTTGGTTATAATAGAGATCCATAGGCGGATCATAAAATAAAGTACAAGAAACTGAAATAACAGACTCCGTGCATCTAAGGATTTGCAAGATCCTCTTATTGACAACGAGTAGCTCCAGCCTAGTTACGTGAGGTACCTGTCACTTAGTCTTTGGAAAATACGTCAGTTTTCACTGGTAAATACAATTAAATGACTCATTTGAAAAGAGTTTAAGAAAATTGATTTAAGCGCACAAAGCACAAACCATTTATAACTTGGGATAATTATTTGAGATAATCTTGTATACAGTTTTACATGTTTGTCTTACATATGGGGCCGGTTTGGAAGCCAGACATGATTAACCGACTCACCACTTATAGAACCCACAAAGGAGTTATCCCCAACATGTGGGTTATATTAGCATTTGCATCTGTCAGGTGTATGCCTACACCCCGTGCATAGGTCGTGGCCATTTTCAAATGAAATGAGCCGAGGATATCCAGGACACGGTCGTATTAACCCCCATTGCTTATGTTATCAAACAAGACAGATTAAAACGGGTTATGTAAGTTTATTAATCACAATCCGATTAAATGATTTCATACCCGACCAAGTGGTATTATTATAATACCATATCCCAAGCCCGTATAAGGGAAAATAAGTTAAAAGTATTTACCTGATCTAGATGAAAGAAGTAACTCAACCGTATATTCCTAAAGCCTTATGAAAGTACCTTCTACCAAAGCTACTCAATCTGTATACAAGGTTTATTAACCTATTAGGATACTAACGGGTCTTTATTTAAGTCAAAGACTTAGACCGGTTAGTTTGAAAGATACATTATGGTTCTAAACGCTAGATTAAGCGAAGACCGGAATGGAATGTGGTTTAGACCCAACAAGTTTGGATACTTGTATAATATGGGTAAACTAATCACATTCTGGATTTTGAAGATTAAATGATAGGGTTAAACCCGTTTCGGCTATTTTATGTAAAGTAGTCACATAAGCCGATCCGAACGCATAAATGCATAACGGGTAACCAAATGAATTATATACAGGTCTCACATGTTATTATGCTTAAAATGTGTCAATACATCAGTAAGATGTCAACATTTATGCCCAAGAAGTATTTAAAACCAACTTAAGTCCCGTAAGGGCATTTTAGTCATTTTAATGTTTGTAAAAGAGATTTTATAATAAACTGAGGTTCTGGTCTTTGGTAATTAGTAGAAATATTTTTTTTTATCATATTACATCAGTAAGATATCATATATATGTGAGGTTTACCATTTATGGCCAAACTATGCCCCGAAAGGGCATTTTGGTCATTTCACATATGCTTTTAAGGACATTTGGAAGTCTGAGTTCATGACTTATACTTACTGTAATAATATTAAAATTTACTTAAAAGTTCAGTAGGTAAAAAGTCTTAGGTGTTAAATATGCTTTAAAACCATACTATGCACCTAATTAGCGTAAAATCGCTAATTGACGATAATTAAAGTGTTTTATGGAAATCTGAGATTTTGATCAGTTTTAATTGTTCAAAATAATTTATTTAATGTATGAAATCAGTAGTAAAAGGTTTGGTATTCAAATTATTTGTTAATCTCATTTTATGCATAAAAAGGGTATTATCGTCATTTACCGAATTATACAAGAACTCCAAGACATGATCAGATTATAATCTGATCAAAAATTCAAAAAATCCTTAAAAATAATATCTTAACAGTAGGTAATAAGTTTTGGGTCAAAACCTATGCTTAAACATGACTTATGCAAGATATCGCAATAATAATAATTAAAAAGCTTCAATTTACGATATCGAACATAACTTCTGTTTGAGACCAAGAACTGATGTCAAATTTTCGGGACATACTTATATATCAGTAACAAAGGTTTTTGTCCTCTCACATTTCTAAAAATCTCGTTTATATGTCAAAAGGGCAAAAATGGCATTTATAAGCATAATAACGGACATGAGTATATAATTCAAAGTATTAAGGACCAAGTAATATAACTCAAGGGGGTTATACAACTGCATAAAGTGGTCCTAATGGAAGCTTAAAACATGGAAGGATTAAGCTTATTCGGGTCAGAACTGAAAGTCAAAGCAAAAGTCAAGCTTTTGCGACTTTCGGTTGTGAACCGACCCTAAACTGATAATTGCCGGGTTGAACATGTTCTAATACTAATTACCAAGTTATTAGAATGATAAAATATGATTTATAACCTCTGCATTGTTAGTTATAATTATTATTTAATATTCTGGTCAGTTTGACTTTTTTAACTTAATAGTTTGACCCGACAAATAACTAGGCAAACAAAATAATTAGGAGGTGCCCTTTTAAGGGTTAATCACCTACCTAATTATGGTCACATAATCACTTTCAATTCGGACAGTGACTAGACCATTTGTGATTAAACCAAAAGTCAAATTCAAATTACGATAACTTTGACTTTTCGGTTTCTAAACTAACAACTGAACTAAGGAAGGGGGCTAAGACACTTACAATGGGTCCTAGCTATCTTTTCTACAAGAACAAGCTCCCCTTAAGTCCAGGAAACTCCAGTTGAGAGAGTAGGAAAGATATGAGTGAAGTGAGCAAATGAAATGTTCAACATGGAGTCCTATTTATAGGTGAAATCCATGAATTCAGATCATTGCAGGTGTTTTGGAGTGATCCCAGATGATAACATGTGTCCTAGTGGTATTCTAAAACCTTCAACAAGACCCAAGTATCAAAATTCAGGCCTCTAAGGCGGTGCAACAGGCTGCAACATGCAGCTGTCAACATTCTGCAGAACTGGCACTTTTACGCGGGCCGCGTAAGACTCAAAGGGAGTCTATGCGGGCCGCGACAACCTTCTGTTCAGGTGAAAACTATTTCAGCTTTGGCAGTTTCAGTCCCTGGCCCTTTGTAACTTTATTTAACTTCATTTTTGGCATATAAGACTCTTGTAGTTAGTTTGTAGAGGACAATGGGAGTGTAACCAAACTCCGTTAGGTCCGGTTTCATTAAATAATCACCAAAACACTAGTTTCATCATATTGACACTTTTCACCCAAAGTCTTGAAACTTACATAACGATATTGAAACCATGTGAAACTGATATCACTTATCCTTGGGAGTATATTTGAATATTTCGAAGCCTCGGGTTCGTTAAAAGGTAACTCAGAGGTAAGAATTAACATGTTGACACGTTTAACCCCTGTAGTTTTATAATCTTTCGATTATTTTCAATAACGGCTTCTTATATCCAATTTATTACTCGTTTAAGAATATATTCTTCGTGTATGGTCATTCAGAGGCACAAGTGTCCCTTTGGTTTCATATTTTTATCGTTTGTCAACTTTAGTCCTTCAAACTAAATCTTTCGCATGATTAGGGTTTAGGACACGTGTCTTCACATAAATGGACACGTTTTTACGTGGTGTTACATCCTCACCCCCTTAAAAGAAATCTCGACCCCGAGATTTACTGGAATAAGTGAGGGTACTTCTGTCGCATAGTGGACTCAACTTCCCACGTATATTCAGGGCCTCTACGGGCATCCCAATTGACTTTTACTATAGGCACATGTTTCCTTCGGAGCTTCTTAACTTGTCGATCCTCGATCGATATTGGCCTTTCAACAAACCTTAGGCTTTCATCAATCTATACGTCTTTATGAGACATTGCTAGCGATTCATGTAACACCTCGAAAATTCACGTCCTATAATGTGTTGACACGTGTCATAAAGTTTGAACGTGTGAAAGAATGTTATAAAAGGACTAAAGTTGACAAACATGGAAAGTATGTGATTATACGGATTCTAAGTGTCAACAGTGAATAAATATACTTCATAATAACCCTACATGATGTTCATAACATCAAACGAATAAATCATGGATCATACGAAGCTAAAAGTGAGAGATTACAAACTACAGGGGTCAAATGTGTCAACATGTTAAAGATATACCTCTGAGTGATCTTTTGACAAACCCGAAGCTTTGTAAATATAAATTATGCTCACTAGAATGCACGATTAAAATTTCATAAAGTTTCGTTATCGTATGAGAAAGTTATGACCAAATTCGTATGCGAGGGGTTAAAGTGCAAACATTGAAAGTTAAGACTTTTCGGGTTAACCGAAAGTGTTTAGGGACTTGACAAAGAGGGTATAAGTCCTAAAACCCTTGTGGGTAATTATAAGGGGGTCATAATGCAAGAAGTAACCTTAGTTGCCCCTTCGCGAAGCCAAAGGTCAAGTTGCCAAACAAATAAAAATTCAAAATCTGATTTTAAGGGCCTAGCGGCCCGCGTGAGGATATACAAATGGTGAGGCGGGCCGCGTGGGACGCCCAGAACCAAAAAAAAAGGCAGCAGCCTGTTATGCGCGAATTTGACCCATCTAGCCGGTTTTTCTCACATGTGGGCGACCCCTAGACATCCCTAAGCACTAGACAACAAGTGTTGATCAATTGTGGTGGGTGCTAGACCTTGTTGTCAAGGATTTGTGGTGAGAATTTTACTATAAAAGGCCATGTAGTGCACACAAGTTCCTCACACCAATTTCCTTGCAATCTGATCATTCCTGGAGCTCTCAAGCAGGTCCAAGTGATCTTATCTCGTGCATAGGACTCTTGTAAGTCTGCTAGTTCTTATTTAGTTGAGTTTAGCTTGGTTAAATAGCTAAAAGTCAAACCGTCGTAATTACGGTTTGACTTCGAGATTAGTCAATAATGGCTCAGGCATATCTCGAATTAAAAGTAGTTACGAGTTGGTATTTATGTGGGTAATAAAGCCTCAAAAGGGTTTCCCCTGATCACCACTCTAACCAGGTCAAAAGTCGGGTCAAACCTATTCTTAAAAAGTCAACAGGAAGCCTAAAATGCTATTTATGCATAATTAACATGGTAGAACATATATAACCTGTTTGATCATTGTTATAACTTAGTAATAAGTGTAAGAACATGTCCAAACATGTTCAACCCGACTATTTCCTGTTTAGACCCGGTTCGGAACCGAAAGTCACATAGTTTGACTTTCACTTTGACTTTCAGTTCTGACCCGTTTAGGCATGTTTTAGAAATGCCTCAGAGCTTTAATTGGATTAGGTTACATGTTAGAACAACCCTCTGTGATTATACACCTTGGTTCATTAGTTATCCAATTAATATGCATATTTCCGTTAATTGCTCATATGTTGACCGTTATGCCCTTATTACCTTAAAACATGATTTATGAAAATGTAAAAGTGTAGAAACCTTAGTTACTGATATAAAAACTTGTATGCAAAGTTTGACATCAGTTTGACTTATATATTAAGAGTTATGCTCAATATCGCAAAAATTAAAGCTTTATGTTAATAAAACGGCGTAATTAGCGTATAGCCTAGTTAAGCCTACTTTTTGGTATCAAACTTAATACCCACTGATATAATATATTATTTTGGGATTTTTAAAGATTTTTAATTAATTTTAGGCTGAGCATAACTAGTAGTCGTAGGCTTAATCCGGTAATTGTCGGTTTTGCCCTTACGGGCCATAAAATGAGTTTTACCTATCTAAACGACTCCAAACCTTTTGCTACTGATCACATATAATAAATAAATTATATTAAGCCTTCTGGAAATATAAAAATATCAGATTTAAGTATCGAACCCGGAAATGGCCTTTAATCGCCTTATTTAGCGTTTTTAACGCATAGTATGTTTTAAAATCATATTGAACATACCCGGGTTGATACCTACTGATATATGAGGAAAATTATTATATTTTAACAATAAGCAAAGGTTGATAAACTCAGACCTCAGTTTTGAGCTTTTCGGCTTATGTGAAATTACCAAAATACCCCTACGGGGCATAGTTTGGTTAAAAATGATAAATTTCACATATATGCTTTAGCCTACTGTTATAACTCATCAAATTGAGTATTTTTTCTGTTTACATCAGACCTGTAACTCAGTTAAACATCTAAACGCTTTTACAAACTTTAAAATGACCAAACTACCCCTACGGGGCATAGTTTGTGTTTAAATTCATTTCGGGCATAATGAAAGACATCTTATTGATGTCACAACATATTTGAAGCATATTAACTTAGGAAACCTGTATATGGCTCTTACGGATACCCGTTACGCTTATTACGCGTTCGGCTCGGTTTATGTAACAAGTTTACATAAATTAGCCGAAACGGGTCAAACCTTATCGGTTTTATCTCAAAATCCCGAATGTGCATGAAGGACCCATATTAAACAAGTCTCTGAACTTGTCAGGTCTAAATCACATTCTATCCGGTCTTCGCTTAATCGTGCGTACGAACCGTATCTTTGAAACTAGCCGGTCTAAGCTTAAGCTTAATAAAAGACCCGTTAGTATTCTAATAGGTTATATTAAACCTTCGTTCCAGATTAGGAGAACCAGTAAAAGCTACGTGCATTTTGCTTATTGTGACTTTTACTTTGCATCAGGTAAATACTTTTAACTTATTTTCCCTATACGGGCTTGGGTTACGGTATATAGCATACCGCTTGATCGGGCATCAAATCTCCACGCTTAGTGGGTAGTTGAATAATTTGATTGGCTCGTTTAAACAGTCTTGTTTACTTTACAGCCTTTGGGGGGTTAATGACCATGTCCCGGATATCCTTGGCATCATCTTACGAGATTGGCCACGACCTGAGCACAGGGTGTAGGCGTACACCTGTCAGTGTATAACTCAGTAACGTGGTGTGTCTATTGATCTTTAACCCGGACTAGATCCGGGCTACTGAACGCATAAGTAACATGTAATTCGTTCACAAGATTATAATATTAAATAATTCTCCCAAGTTAATAAAAAGATTAATCTTGCCTCTGTGCATTTTAATCAAATTACAAAACGTTTATGCCATGTGCATCCAAACCAATTTTTAAATCATTTTCCAAAATGAGTCAGTTGATTGTATTTACCAGTGTAAACTGACGTATTTTCCCAAAAAGACTAAATGCAGGTACTAAACGTAATAGGCTGGATTGTCTCCTTAGCATCAATAAAGAGTCTCGCAAGCTTAAGATGCCTGAAGTCTGTTGAACTATTGTTTCCATTTTATGTTCGATCCTTCTGTGGATAAACTTCCGAATATTGTGACAGTTGATATTACAATAATAAATTCGGTTGTATTATATTTTCAATTGCTTCCGCTGTGCTTAATAATATTGTGTTGTTTGACTAGTATGTTGCCAACCATGACGTCACGATACTCCCCACCGGGCCCACCGGTGACACGTGGAAATTCGGGGTGTGACAGGTTGGTATCAGAGCCAACACTGAGTGAATTAAACACTAGCCTTTTGTGTTTAATCTCAGTTACACAATTGCACATATCTAAACTTCTGAGTCTAGACTTAACTTAGGAATATTCTCAATCCTAATCTAGAAATTTTTACTTCCAAATTTTTATTAGATACGTCGCCAAGCGAAGAAGCCGTAATAGGAGTTCTCCACACCCGGAGCCCTGAGATGCTGAGCTTCGTACCGCGGCTAGAATGAAACGAGCATCCAAGGAGAAAGCATTCAGAAATAAAATGAAGAAGAAACTCCTTTTATTGAAGATCGTTTCCTTATCAGTCCTTATAAGGACAAAATTATCTTTCAGTCCCTACGAGGACAACATTATTCCTTTCAAGTCCCGCTTAGGGCAACTTTATACTTTTATTTTTATATAGTGGAATGATTAAGTTTAAACTTTCATTCTAAACAAGAAATATTAAATAAATGTAGAATAACATTTCTTTTACAAGATCTACCATTATAATAAAATGGCAAAGTCTAAAAAGGACAAGACCTAGCCACGTGTCATTTTAAGACCGGGCCAAGATGGTAGTTCCATAATTAGATTTAGATCCATATGAACACCTCAATTTAAAAATTGTTCTGCGTTAATCATTAATTAAGAATCTTAAGTGTGAAACCTAGCCTTCGGGTCAATTATAAAACCGGGCCAAGATGGTAAGACCTGTTAAAAAGATTCAAACCATTAATAAAGAATCTTAAGAGTGAAACCTAGCCGAGTGTCATTATAAAGACCTGGCCAAGATGGTAAGACCTGTTTAAAAGATTCGAATCTCAGTTAACATCTGAAAACATGTTAACACTCCCGACAGATGTGATTCGTTGGAAATCACACACGTTATTAAGGATTCTTTAAAAGATTCCTAACCCAGTTTAATGATCGCTGAATCCTGGGTTTACATCATCAATTAAGATGATCATATTTTTAACCATACGTGGTAATATAGTGCCTACGGGCCTTGCTCATTTCTACATGAGCCAAAATACAGTGGTAGCTATGACTCCCTGTCAGATAAAGGTAATGAACTTGGTTCAAACCTCAAATGCTTTGATTCTCTGAAATCATAGCTTACAAATTTATAATTGTCCTTGCGACTAGGCCTATTGTGCCAATATACTTTCATGCTTTGATTCTCTGAAATCATAAGCTTATAATTTATAATTGTCCATGTGACCAGGCCATTGGGTGCCACTAATAAAACTGTTAATGTTTTATAATTAGGATAAACTATAATAGAAATCCTAAATCTATATGATTAATAAATTAACCAAATATGGTCTCTGCTTACCATGGTTAATGAATTTCCCTAAGGGGCAATTCCGTAATAAACGTCCCTTAGAAGGGAAGTGCCTACGAGCTATAATTAATGTCCTCTAAGACTAAAGACAGTGGTAGCCTACAACTCCCTGTCAGGAAAAGGTAATGAACTTTGATTCAAACCTTAATGCCGCGATTCTCTGAAATCATGGCTTATAAATTTAACTCGTCTACGCGACTAGGCCATTTGTGCTATTATTAACTTATGAATTAGGATTTATGATGAAAATCCTGTATAAAAATAAATATCCTTCCTTCCCTGTCAGTATGCAGTTTAAAAGGAAATCTTAAAGGTGAAACCTAGCCTACGCGACCAAGATGGTGAAACCTACTCAAGGGATTCAGATCCTTGTTAACACCTAGGAATGTGTTAGCACTCTTGACAAATGTGACTCGAGAAAATCACAACAGTCATCCTTATATTGGGTTCTTCCAATTCTCAAATCTAGCCTAGTGATCTAGGAATCATGGCTTATATCATCCTATAAGATGATCATATTATAAACATCCATTAGTGATGAAGTGCCTATGGACTAAACTTGTTGTCCGATAAGACAACGACAGTGGTGGTCTTTGACCTCCTGTCTAAAATGTTGGACTATGTCCAAACATAATAGTCTATATGATCAATGCGATCATGACTAATATCATCTAGTACGATGACCATATTATTTAACATCCTTTAGTGATGTCTTGCCTACGGGCTATAATATATTGTCCATTTGAGACATTGACATTGTTATCTTTATGATTCCTTGTCTAAGGTGGTGAGCTATGCTCAAGCCAAATAGTCAATATGATTAATGCAATCATGACTTATAGCATCTAATAGGATGAACCAATTATAAACATCCATGAGTGATGTTTTCGCCTATGGGCCAAATTATACTGTCCATGTGTGACAAAGACATTGTGATCTTTACGATTCCCTGTCCAAGGTGGTGAGCTATGCTCAAGCCTAATAGTTCATATGATCAATACGATCATGACAAAAATCATCAATACGATGATTAAAAATTTTAACATCCGTAATGATGTTTTGCCTAAGGGCTATATTATATCGTCCAACTGAGACAAGGCAATTGTAAGCTTTTGTGATTCTTTGCCAATGGGGTGAGCTATACTCAATTCCCATAGTCTATACTATCAGTGCGATCCTGACTAGTATCCTCAGTATGATGATCATAATATTAACATCCCTCGTGATGAAATGCCTACGGGCTATACTTTATTCTAGTGTCGGTAAGACAAAGATAGTAGTGATCTTTATGATCCCCTATTCAAAATGGTGTGATTATACCCAAACCTAATAGTCAATATGATCGATGTGATCATGACTAATATCATTAGATACGATGGTTATATATAAACATCCATTAGTGATGTTGATTGGCTTATTTTTCTGCCAAAAGAATCGTCCTTCAAGACGATGACAGTTGTAGTCTATGACTCCCTGTCCAAAGGTGAAGAACCACGTTCAAACCTGGAAGCCCTAATCTAATAAGATTGCAGCTAATAAATTAAGGTCCTTGAAAATAGACCATCGAGTTATGTTTTAAAGTCATTCAGGACAAGCCTATGTGCTATAATTGGTCATTCGTGACAAGTTAACATATTAAATGTTAACATTCCTGGTGACATGCCTTTGTACCAGATTTGATGAATGTCCTTATAACAAGGCCGTTTGTGCCATATCTAAATGACCTTTACGACAAGGCCTTCGTACCGTATAATCATTTATGTCCCTCGTGACTAGGCTTTATGCCATATTTTTCTACGTCCATCGAGACAGGCTTCTATGCCATATGTGTATACATATAATAAAGGTCTTGTAAGGCTAGCCCTTGAGCTAATTATAAGCGTCCTTGTGACAAAGACAGTTGTGACATTATGGTCCCCTGTCAAGCAGGATTGGACTCGCTCCAAACCTTAAATGCCATTGATAGTTCTTTTGTGACCTAAGCTAAATGTAACAGATATACATTCAAAAAGCATTCATTAAGAATGTTCAGAACGGAATAGCCCATGCGGTTTGTGAATGCCGTGGCTAATCTAAGTCAGGTCATCAGGATGATGACTATTAATTGTTAAATATTGGTGATTAGTACCAAGTTTCGAGTATCGAAAACTCGGATGAGGTAGACGACAGTCGCAATAGTATTAATGCGACGAAAGTTAATAAAAACTACAAACGTAAACCTCAACATTGATGAAGTTAATCTCCAAGCTGTGGTTGACGCAACAGTTGGAGGGATCATGGGAAAAAGGACATGAGACAATCCAAAGAGCCAAATGCTTCTCGCTCTAAATCTCATTCGAAACCATGTTTAATTGCTCATGAGGAGAGCTATGTTCACGCTTCAAATATGAAGGATGAACCAAAGAAGGAGGATAACTCCCAGAAATCTGAGAAAGAGAGCAAATACAGGCTTAATAAAAAGCAACGAAAGTTCAGTAAAGAAGCCTGTATACCTCAGAGACTGCTTCAGCATTATTAGATGGATGTTTTATATCCATTAGAGATCATTTTTTTTGATGTCCTAGTTCCATTAAATACAAGGACTCAATATAGTGATAAAAATCAAGCCCATATTGTGGGTAATAAGAAGCAATTAATTATCAAGACTCCTTATGAGAAAACTCTCATAATTACGCGTATCCGTACGATTAATAAATATTAAACATAAAAAAAATGGTGGAATTGGCCGTCCCCGGAATCGAACCTGGGTCTAGGCCGCACCCTTTCGCGTGCCTTGCCAACTGAGCTAGGTGCCTAGTTTGTGAAACTTCCATTATAGATTAAATATAAGCACTTGTACAATAAACTTCCTTATCATTTATCAATGATAATTTCTGCTAAGTGTCCTATTTTTAATACAGGCAAAAATAAATCTTCATGAACCATAAACTTAGCAATTTTTTTTTTATCATCCACAAGGTATAACTACCAAGGAAACCATAGTAACCGATTCTTATAGATCGGCAAGGAATTCTTCCGAAAATCTAAGAGCACTCTTTCTTTGCATAGAGTACGACAACATATGTTATTTTAATTATTTTTCTCATTGTTTTTCTATCGCCTGCGAATGCCAAACTATGTTTGATAAAAGTGCCATATGAGGATTGGCGTATCCTAGTGTGTCCCATAGATTATTTCCATGCCTGATCAGTATGGAGGTTTAATACATGGAACCCTAAGATATCCCAATGATCATATTGTACTAAAGTCGACTAGTAGTATTCAAAGAAGATATCCAGAATGGAATTTGTCCAAGTAAATGTTCCCGATTAAGGAATTCGTGGACTTATAACATAAATGTGTCACTTATTTGACACAAGCAATGATGGATGAACTGGAGTCTGGGATATGGAAGAATCTCGGTAGACTCCTTGTATCTTGATTATCTCCTTATAAGTTTTCCCTGCTTACCTCCTGGAAGGCAGGTAGAATTAAGATTTATATATCATTTAAGGCTGTATTATTATGAAATCTCCAAGGCGGCTAGTACCATCATTGGAAGAATCGAAACCCTGATTTACTAAGTTTAAAATAGAGAGTTCATATAGCCTAACTCGATATTCCGAAAGTTTGATATTGTTAAATAAGAAAGACGGTTCATATTGCTTACGTATTAAATGCCGCAACCCTAATTCGTCAACGATTAAGAATTTGCCATCAGCTACCCAGGATCTAAGGGCAAATTTGGTGGATAGGCTTGAAAAGTCTGTAGCCACCTATGTAGCTAGATGCTTGACATGTGCGTAAGTCAAAGTCGAGCATCAGAAACCATCAAGTTTGCTACAACAGCCTGAACTTCCTACGTGGAAGTGGGAAATGGTAACTATGGATTTTATTACCAAGTTACCCAAGACAAGGAAAGAAAATGATACAATATGGATTATAGTTGATGGACTGACTAAGTCAGCTCATTTCTTACCCATCAAGGAGACCTATAGCTCCGACATGTTAGCCCAGTTATACGTAGATAAGATTGTAGCCTTACATGGCATACCTGTAGCTATTATCTCTAATAGAGATACTAGGTACACGTCACACTTTTGGAAGAGTTTCCAACAATCTTTGGGCACACGTTTGAACTTTAGTACGGCTTGTCATCCTCAGACTGACGGTCAGAGTGAGCGTACTATTCAAACGTTGGAAGACATACTATGCGCATGTGCGATCGATTTGGGAGGTAGTTGGGATAAGAACCTACCGTTAATCGAATTCTCCTACAACAATAGCTACCATACCAGTATTTAGGCTGCGCCTTTTGAGGCATTATACGGTAGAAAGTGTAGAACGCCCGTTTGTTGGGCGGAAGTTGGAGATGTCCAATTATCAGGACCAGAGGTCGTGTTCGAAACGACATACAAGATTGTCCAGATTCGTGACCGTCTCAAAGCTGCCCGAGATAGGCAGAAAAGCTACGCAGATCCGAAGCGTAAAGCTTTTCACTTCGAAGTAGGTGATAAAGTGTTGCTTCAAAGTATCACCCTGGAAGGGAGTAATACGATTTGGTAAGAAAGGCAAGCTAAGCCCGAGATACATAGGACCTTTCAAGGTTGTCGAACGTATCGGGTCAATTGCCTATAAGTTAAACTTACCTGAAGAGCTCAGTGGAATTCACAATGTGTTCCACATCTGTAATCTGAAAAAGTGTTTCGCTGACGAATCATTGGTTATGCCACACACAGATGTGCATATAGACGAGAGCTTGAAGTTTGTGGAAAAAACCTTTGTCGATTGAAGATCGACGGGTAAAGAAGCTTCGAAGGAAGCATATACCTTTTGTTAAGGTCAAATGGGATGCCCGTAGAGGTCCCGAATTCACGTGGGAGGTTGAATCCACGATGAAAGAAAAGTACCCTTACTTATTTCAGTAAATCTCGGGCCGAGATTTATTTTAAGGGGGTGAGGATGTAACACCTCGAAAATTCACGTCCTATAATGTGTTGACACGTGTCATAAAGTTTGAACGTGTGAAAGAATGTTATAAAAGGACTAAAGTTGACAAACATGGAAAGTATGTGATTATACGGATTCTAAGTGTCAACAGTGAATAAATATACTTCATAATAACCCTACATGATGTTCATAACATCAAACGAATAAATCATGGATCATACGAAGCTAAAAGTGAGAGATTAAAAACTACAGGGGTCAAATGTGTCAACATGTTAAAGATATACCTCTGAGTGATCTTTTGACAAACCCGAAGCTTTGTAAATATAAATTATGCTCACTAGAATGCACGATTAAAATTTCATAAAGTTTCGTTATCGTATGAGAAAGTTATGACCAAATTCGTATGCGAGGGGTTAAAGTGCAAACATTGAAAGTTAAGACTTTTCGGGTTAACCGAAAGTGTTCAGGGACTTGACAAAGAGGGTATAAGTCCTAAAGCCCTTATGGTTAATTATAAGGGGGTCATAATGCAAGAAGTAACCTTAGTTGCCCCTTCGCGAAGCCAAAGGTCAAGTTGCCAAACAAATAAAAATTCAAAATCTGATTTTAAGGGCCTAGCGGCCCGCGTGAGGATATACAAATGGTGAGGCGGGCCGCGTGGGACGCCCAGAACCAGAAAAAACAGGCAGCAGCCTATTATGCGCGAATTTGACCCATCTAGCCGGTTTTTCTCACATGTGGGCGACCCCTAGACATCCCTAAGCACTAGACAACAAGTGTTGATCAATTGTGGTGGGTGCTAGACCTTGTTGTCAAGGATTTGTGGTGAGAATTTTACTATAAAAGGCCATGTAGTGCACACAAGTTACTCACACCAATTTCCTTGCAATCTGATCATTCCTGGAGCTCTCAAGCAGGTCCAAGTGATCTTATCTCGTGCATAGGACTCTTGTAAGTCTGCTAGTTCTTATTTAGTTGAGTTTAGCTTGGTTAATTAGCTAAAAGTCAAACCGTCGTAATTACGGTTTGACTTCGAGATTAGTCAATAATGGCTCAGGCATATCTCGAATTAAAAGTAGTTATGAGTTGGTATTTATGTGGGTAATAAAGCCTCAAAAGGGTTTCCCCTGATCACCACTCTAACCAGGTCAAAAGTCGGGTCAAACCTATTCTTAAAAAGTCAACAGGAAGCCTAAAATGCTATTTATGCATAATTAACATGGTAGAACATATATAACCTATTTGATCATTGTTATAACTTAGTAATAAGTGTAAGAACATGTCCAAACATGTTCAACCCGACTATTTCCTGTTTAGACCCGGTTCGGAACCGAAAGTCACATAGTTTGACTTTCACTTTGACTTTCAGTTCTGACCCGTTTAGGCATGTTTTAGAAATGCCTCAGAGCTTTAATTGGATTAGGTTACATGTTAGAACAACCCTCTGTGATTATACACCTTGGTTCATTAGTTATCCAATTAATATGCATATTTCCGTTAATTGCTCATATGTTGACCGTTATGCCCTTATTACCTTAAAACATGATTTATGAAAATGTAAAAGTGTAGAAACCTTAGTTACTGATATAAAAACTTGTATGCAAAGTTTGACATCAGTTTGACTTATATATTAAGAGTTATGCTCAATATCGCAAAAATTAAAGTTTTGTGTTAATAAAACGGCGTAATTAGCGTATAGCCTAGTTAAGCCTACTTTTTGGTATCAAACTTAATACCCACTGATATAATATATTATTTTGGGATTTTTAAAGATTTTTAATTAATTTTAGGCTGAGCATAACTAGTAGTCGTAGGCTTAATCCGGTAATTGTCGGTTTTGCCCTTACGGGCCATAAAATGAGTTTTACCTATCTAAACGACTCCAAACCTTTTGCTACTGATCACATATGATAAATAAATTATATTAAGCCTTCTGGAAATATAAAAATATCAGATTTAAGTATCGAACCCGGAAATGGCCTTTAATCGCCTTATTTAGCGTTTTTAACGCATAGTATGTTTTAAAATCATATTGAACATACCCGGGTTGATACCTACTGATATATGAGGCAAATTATTATATTTTAACAGTAAGCAAAGGTTGATAAACTCAGACCTCAGTTTTGAGCTTTTCGGCTTATGTGAAATTACCAAAATACCCCTACGGGGCATAGTTTGGTTAAAAATGATAAATTTCACATATATGCTTTAGCCTACTATTATAACTCATCAAATTGAGTATGTTTTCTGTTTACATCAGACCTGTAACTCAGTTAAACATCTAAACGCTTTTACAAACTTTAAAATGACCAAACTACCCCTACGGGGCATAGTTTGTGTTTAAATTCATTTCGGGCATAATGAAAGACATCTTATTGATGTCACAACATATTTGAAGCATATTAACTTAGGAAACCTGTATATGGCTCTTACGGATACCCGTTACGCTTATTACGCGTTCGGCTCGGTTTATGTAACAAGTTTACATAAATTAGCCGAAACGGGTCAAACCTTATCGGTTTTATCTCAAAATCAAGAATGTGCATGAAGGACCCATATTAAACAAGTCTCTGAACTTGTCAGGTCTAAATCACATTCTATCCGGTCTTCGCTTAATCGTGCGTACGAACCGTATCTTTGAAACTAGCCGGTCTAAGCTTAAGCTTAATAAAAGACCCGTTAGTATTCTAATAGGTTATATTAAACCTTCGTTCCAGATTAGGAGAACCAGTAAAAGCTACGTGCATTTTGCTTATTGTGATTTTTACTTTGCATCAGGTAAATACTTTTAACTTATTTTCCCTATACGGACTTGGGTTACGGTATATAGCATACCGCTTGATCGGGCATCAAATCTCCACGCTTAGTGGGTAGTTGAATAATTTGATTGGCTCGTTTAAACAGTCTTGTTTACTTTACAGCCTTTGGGGGGTTAATGACCATGTCCCGGATATCCTTGGCAGCATCTTACGAGATTGGCCACGACCTGAGCACGGGGTGTAGGCGTACACCTGTCAGTGTATAACTCAGTAACTTGGTGTGTCTATTGATCTTTAACCCGGACTAGATCCGGGCTACTGAACGCATAAGTAACATGTAATTTGTTCACAAGATTATAATATTAAATAATTCTCCCAAGTTAATAAAAAGATTAATCTTGCCTCTGTGCATTTTAATCAAATTACAAAACGTTTATGCCATGTGCATCCAAACCAATTTTTAAATCATTTTCCAAAATGAGTCAGTTGATTGTATTTACCAGTGTAAACTGGCGTATTTTCCCAAAAAGACTAAATGCAGGTACTAAACGTAATAGGCTGGATTGTCTCCTTAGCATCAATAAAGAGTCTCGCAAGCTTAAGATGCCTGAAGTCTGTAGAACTATTGTTTCCATTTTATGTTCGATCCTTCTGTGGATAAACTTCCGAATATTGTGACAGTTGATATTACAATAATAAATTCGGTTGTATTATATTTTCAATTGCTTCCGCTGTGCTTAATAATATTGTGTTGTTTGACTAGTATGTTGCCAACCATGACGTCACGATACTCCCCACCGGGCCCACCGGTGACACGTGGAAATTCGGGGTGTGACAATTCATCAGCTAGACATTTCTTTAGATTACAGGCGTGAAACACATTGTGAATTCCACTAAGCTCCTCAGGAAGGTTTAGCTTATAAGCTACACTGCTGACACATTCGATAATCTCGAATGGTCCAATATACCTTGGGCTTAACTTACCCTTCTTACCAAAACGCATCACACACTTCCAGGGTAATACTTTTAGTAAGACTTTATCGCCTAACTCAAACTTTAGATGTTTTCGCCTCTTGTCAGCATAAATTTTCTGCTTATCCCTGGCAGCTTTCAGGCGATCACGAATTTGAACAATCTTGTCCGTCGTTTGAAGGACTATATCAGGTCCTGATAATTGAGTTTCTCCTACTTCTGCCCAACAAACAGGCGTTCTGCATTTTCTTCCAAACAATGCCTCAAAAGGCGCAGCCTGAATGCTAGTATGGTAACTATTATTATAGGAGAACTCGATCAATGGTAGATGGTCATCCCAGCTACCACCCAAATCAATAACACATGCACGAAGCATGTCTTCCAAGGTTTGAATTGTACGTTCACTTTGTCCATCTGTTTGAGGATGGTAATCAGTACTAAAATTCAAACGAGTGCCTAATGATTGTTAGAAACTTTTCCAAAAGTGAGAGGTGTATCTAGTATCTCTATCGGATATAATAGATACCGGCACTCCGTGGAGAGATACAATCTTATCCACGTATAACTGAGCTAGCTTGTCGGAGCTATGAGTCTCCTTGATGGGTAAGAAGTGTGCTGACTTAGTCAGTCTATCAACTATGACCCATATAGTATCATTTCCATGTCTTTTTTTAGGTAACTTGGTTATAAAATCCATGGTTACCATCTCCCACTTCCATGTGGGAAGTTCTGGCTGTTGTAGCAGACCTGACGGTTTTTGATGTTCTGCTTTAATCTGAGCGCATGTCATACATTTTTCTACATGTGTGGCTATAGATTTCTTTAAACCTATCCACCAATAATTAGCTTTTAAATCTTGATACATCTTGTCACCTCCAGGGTGAACTGAGTATTTGGAATTGTGAGCTTCCTGGAGGATTATATCTCGAAGTCCTCCATGAATAGGAACCCAGATTCTTCCATTCATTCTAAGGATTCCATCCTTGCCAGGTGCTAATTGTTCAGCAGTTACACCTAACTTTTCACTTGGAAAGTTAGTTTCCAGTATAGCTTTCTTTTGTGCAGCTAACAGCCTTTCATTCAAGCTATTGTTAAGCTCAATGCTCTTGGCATTTATCCTTACAGGTTTGAATCTTTCTTTTCGGCTTAAAGCATCAGCGACTACATTCGCTTTACCAGGATGGTAGCGAATTTCATAATCGTAGTCATTCAGAGTCTCCATCCAACGGAGCTGTCTCATATTAAGATCCTTTTGATTGAATAAGTGTTGGAGAGTTTTGTGATCCGAATATATCACACATTTAGTTCCATATAGATAATGTCTCCATAACTTTAGTGCAAATACAACGGCACCCAACTCTAAATCGTGGGTGGTGTAATTCTTTTCGTGCACCTTTAGTTGTCGTGATGCATAGGCAATCACCTTGCCTTTCTACATAAGTACACAACCCATATCGGTGTGTGACGCATCACAATACACGACAAACTCTTCAATTCCTTCGGGCAATGTCAACACCAGAGCATTGCTTAATTTCTGTTTAATAATCTCAAAAGAATCTTGTTGCTTTGGACCCCAATCAAACTTCACATTCTTGCGGGTCAGAGTAGTCAATGGTGCAGCTATTCTTAAGAAGTTCTCAATGAATCTTCTATAATATCCGGCTAATCCCAGAAAGCTGCAGATTTCAGTCGGAGTCTTTGGTGCTTCCCAATTCATTATGGCTTCTATCTTAGCGGGATCTACTTAGATACCTCGCTCACTAACAACATGTCCAAGGAATTGGACTTCGCGAAACCAGAATTCACATTTTGAAAACTTAGCATACAGTTTCTCCTTTTGTAGCAATCCTAAGATACACCAAAGATGTTTCTCGTGGTCGACTTGGCTACGAGAATAAATAAGTATGCCATCTATAAAGATGATGACAAACTTATCTAAATATGGCTTGCAGACTCAATTCATGAGATCCATGAATGCTGCGGGTGCATTAGTGAGCCCAAAAGGCATCACTAAGAACTCATAATGTCCATACCTTGTTCTGAACGCTGTCTTAGGAACATCTTCAGTTCTAACCTTGAGTTGATGATACCCAGATCTTATATCGATCTTTGAGAAGAAGCTTGCCCCTTGAAGTTGGTCGAATAAGTCGTCGATCCTGGGCAAAGGATAACGATTCTTGATCGTCACCTTATTTAATTCACGATAATCAATGCATAAACGCATTGATCCATCCTTCTCTTCACAATCAATATTGGAGCTCCCCAAGGTGAAGAGCTGGGTTGTATGAAACCCTTTTGTAGTAAGTCATCCAATTGAGTTCTGAGCTCTTTCATTTCAGTAGGCGCTAAACGGTAAGGAGCTCGCGCAATTGGTGCAGATCCTGGCAGAATGTCTATCCTGAATTCAACTTGCCTCTTAGGAGGTAATCCAGGTAATTCATCAGGAAAGACATCAGGATACTCAGATACGATTGGAATATCTTCAATCTTGGGTTTTGGTTCATCAATAGTCACTTGTGCCATGTAAATGGCACATCCGTTCTTCAGACACTTCGAGGCTTTGAGGAGAGACACGTTGTCGGGCAACCCATAATGTGTGTCTCCATGAATGGTGACTAATTCACCAGAAGGGGTTTTGATGTTAACTAGCTTTTTATCGCAGGCTATTTGGGCTTGGTTATGCGATAACCAATCCATGCCTATCACTATGTTTTAAGCTCTGATTACCAACTTGTAACACCCGTCTAATTATTACTTGAATTTAAATAAAATTCGTACGGTTTATATAAAAGGTGTCTAAATTAAAACATAGTTACCAAAACAAAGTTCCAAGTAATCAAAACTAGTCAACAACCGACTAGTTAAAACATTCATGACCTGATTAGCAAGTTGTTTACATTTAAAAGAAATAGAAACATTGTTTAACAAAGTTATGAAATCGCGGAAGCTTCAAAAGTTGTGTTCGGTTCTTCAAAAACTTGCTTGACCGTCATCCGTAAGATCCCCATTGTCACCTAAGGTCAAAACCACTAAAAATGTTAGTTTTAACCTTGATATAGTACATATAAACAAGTTCCGACATCTTATCATGAAAAATAAAATAAAATTTCAAAATCGATCATGCCGCGTGTCGCGACAGCCACCCTTTGTTTTGTCGCGTGTCGCGACAGCTCCCGCGTGTCGCGCCGGATCTAAGTGATCCTGTCGCGTGGCGCGGGGGAGTCGGTTTTCCAGCAGATGCAGGTTTGTGAGCTGCATTTGCTGCCAGCTCCGGAAATTCAGATTTTTAACTTCGTTTGGCCATAACTTTTGACTCGTAAGTCCGTTTTAGGTGATTCTTTTTCCTATACGTCTGTAAATTCATTACCGACGTGCCTATTACAATTATAATACTGAAAATTTGATTTACGGACCGAACGACTAAATGTCACTATGCATTTATTCGACCCACTCTAACTTTACCCATTTTACTACCATTTCACTAGTAAGCCTATGGCGCCTTATGCCCATCATCCAGGGCTTAGCATCACTTTCATTTCCTTACCAATCCCATGGTTTAATGCTCTTGTGATTAATATCGCCATTGCTAACTAATTAACGCACTAATACTACAATTTACACTATTATTCGACCCGTTGGCTCATCTTGTGGAAATCCTCCAATATGATGACTACCAAACGGTTCCTTATCAATTCTAACCCTATTAATTTAAGTAACGATCATGGTCACTAAAATCAACACAACTTCTATTCTACAATGGGACTACACATAGTTTAACAACAATTCATTTAATGTAACGGGTCAAGTTACATACCTTCAATGCACGCCCTTCAAACGCAAGTCACCACCGGCTTGTCCGCTCGACGCTCCGGTATCTTTTCCTATAGAGTTCAACCATAGCATGTTTAGAACTCCTTTTCAATTATATATTACATAATCCGCCCAAACATCACCATGTGCCTTTTTAACTTAAATTTCAGTTTCGAGCCTTCTTTGAGGCATTTCTACAAACACTTATAGGGCAGAATTTTATATCATTTATATTCTAATTCATGGCTTGTCACTTAGCCTCGATTAACATTAATTGAGCTATCTCATTTAGAATTAAACATAGGATTTTCATAAATCAGTTTCTATGAATCAATTTACACTAGAATAGCCTTCTAAACCTTAGTGTTCATCCTTTTCTCACAAAACCCATGAATCACCTTCAATGGGTTCATGAAATTTTCAGAATTTAGGCATGATTTCACATATTGTTGTCTAGGTTTTGCTCCTAGATACTATATCATCCCTATCTTAACCAAATAACAAACATGCATCATCAAATTTCAGATTTCCTAAATTCATGAGAATTTCAAGTAGAGAATTCTCATCAAATTTCACATACCTTATAACCCTCTTGCAATGAGGATCACTAATCTCAGCTCGGATTTCATTTTGGATCAGATTTGAACCTTCAATTTAGGTGTTTTGTGGGATTTAGGGTTTTGAAAAGCTTGGTCGCCCTTCCCCTGCTTTGGTCGATCTCCAGCTCTCTCACAAGAGGGTGTTTGTGTTTTAATAAAGTGTTTTTATTAAAACTAGTTTCAAGTTAAACACTTTTGGTCCCTCTAGTTTCTCTTAATTTATTTTTAGGTCCTTAACCTACACACAAGTCATCATCTAACTAGGTTAGTGTCATTTCTAGTTAGCTTGTTTTACAAATTTATTTGAAATCTAATTTGCGAATTTAAGAATTCATATTTTCGGGATGTTACAAAGTCGGTATGGGGTTATCATAACCCACTGGCGGCGGCGGTGGTGCTAATGTAACTGGCGGGGGATCATCTTCCGGCACCGCATGAGAAGGTCCACCCATTTATGGATCCTCGGGGATTGGAGGGTATGTGCTTGAAGCTTGAGGTGAACTGAACCTAGGTCCCCCTCGTACGGATATCCGTGCATTCCTCCTTCGCCTAGGTGGCTCGGGAGGTGGTTGTGGTGGTTGTTGAGGTGGTTCCTCAATGGGTAAAGGTGGTGGAGAAACCGCTTGAAGGTATGGTTCCTCCAATGGAAGTTTTGGAGAATTATGAAAAGAAGGAGTGAATTCCCATTTGAACTTGTTCCACCATTCGGCCCATGGGTCGGGGCCTTAGTATGGCGATCCTTGGTAAGGAGAACCGCTGGAGATGCTGATGGGATGAGTTGGTGTCCCGGTTGGCGGCTCAGGATCGGGGTCGTCATTCATTTCCAAATCTTGGGAGAAATGGTCCTCGGGTCCTAAAGGATTATAACCCTGTGGTACGTTAATATAGTCGTTCGGGTTAAATTGACCCGGAGAATAAAGATCATGAGAACTAGAATGATGAAAGGAATGAGAATGAAGAGAGTGATGTGATTGGTGAGAATGTTGGGGCTCATCTTGAATAGGTAGCACAAAAGGTGGGTGATCTGAAGGAGAAGAACCTAACGAAACAGAGTGTCTCGCTAGTTCAAAGGAATGTCTCCAATTATCTCTTGAATCGGAGCTAGTAAAAGACGCTGATGGAATGCGTCTATGCGAGGGTCCAGTTTGGCTGGAGGGTCCTCCCCTCATTGGACCTTTCCCTTTTCCTTTTTCCTTCACGTCCTCTAAATCTTGGAGGCATTTTGGCTAATAACATGTCAAACAAGTAAGACAAAACATAAACGACAAAAGGAAGATTAAGAATAATCCTAGGTCATTAGCCTAGACTCAAAAGTCTAAGGAATGTGCTTATTATGTCATTGAGATTAAACACAAAAGGCTAGTGTTTAATTCACTCAATGTTGGCTCTGATACCAACCTGTCACACCCCGATATTTCCACATATTACCGGTGGGATTGGTGGGGAGTATCGTGACGTAGTTGATATCATCATTGTCAATACACACAATATAATAGCACAACGGAAGGCTTGGTGAAAATTACTATTACAAACCATAGTGTCCGAGTGTCCAAATAAAAGAATATACAGACTTGGTTGTAATAGAGATCCACAGGCGGATCATAAAATAAAGTACAAGAAACTGAAATAACAGACTCCAAGCATCTAAGGATTTGCAAGATCCTCTTATTGACAACGAGTAGCTCCAGCCTAGTTACGTGAGGTACCTGTCACTTAGTCTTTGGAAAATACGTCAGTTTTCACTGGTAAATACAATTAAATGACTCATTTGAAAAGAGTTTAAGAAAATTGATTTAAGCGCACAAAGCACAAACCATTTATAACTTGGGATAATTATTTAAGATAATCTTGTATACAGTTTTACATGTTTGTCTTACATATGGGGCCGGTTTGGAAGCTGGACATGATTAACCGACTCACCACTTATAGAACCCACAAAGGAGTTATCCCCAACATGTGGGTTATATTAGCATTTGCATCTGTCAGGTGTATGCCTACACCTCGTGCATAGGTCGTGGCCATTTTCAAATGAAATGAGACGAGGATATCCAGGACACGGTCGTATTAACCCCCATTGCTTATGTTATCAAACAAGACAGATTAAAACGGGTTATGTAATTTTATTAATCACAATCCGATTAAATGATTTCATACCCGACCAAGTGGTATTATTATAATACCATATCCCAAACCCGTATAAGGGAAAATAAGTTAAAAGTATTTACCTGAGCTAGATGAAAGAAGTAACTCAACCGTATATTCCTAAAGCCTTATGAAAGTACCTTCTACCAAAGCTACTCAATCTGTATAAAAGGTTTATTAACCTATTAGGATACTAACGGGTCTTTATTTAAGTCAAAGACTTAGACCGGTTAGTTTGAAAGATACATTATGGTTCTAAACGCTAGATTAAGCGGAGACCGGAATGGAATGTTTTTTAGACCCAACAAGTTTGGATACTTGTATAATATGGGTAAACTAATCACATTCTGGATTTTGAAGATTAAATGATAGGGTTAAACCCGTTTCGGCTATTTTATGTAAACTAGTCACATAAGCCGATCCGAATGCATAAATGCATAACGGGTAACCAAATGAATTATATACAGGTCTCACATGTTATTATGCTTAAAATGTGTCAATACATCAGTAAGATGTCAACATTTATGCCCAAGAAGTATTTAAAACCAACTTAAGTCCCGTAAGGGCATTTTGGTCATTTTAATGTTTGTAAAAGAGATTTTATAATAAACTGAGGTTCTGGTCTTTGGTAATTAGTAAAAATATTTATTTTATCATATTACATCAGTAAGATATCATATATATGTGAGGTTTACCATTTATGGCCAAACTATGCCCCGAAAGAGCATTTTGGTCATTTCACATATGCTTTTAAGGACATTTTTGGAAGTCTGAGTTCATGACTTATACTTACTGTAACAATACTAAAATTTACTTAAAAGTTTTCAGTAAGTAACAAGTCTTAGGTGTTAAATATGGTTTAAAACCATACTATGCACCTAATTAGCGTAAAATCGCTAATTGACGATAATTAAAGTGTTTTATGGAAATCTGAGATTTTGATCAGTTTTAATTGTTCAAAATAATTTATTTAATGTATGAAATCAGTAGTAAAAGGTTTGGTATTCAAATTATTTGCTAATCTCATTTTATGCATAAAAAGGGTATTATCGTCATTTACCGAATTATACAAGAACTCCAAGATATGATCAGATTATAATCTGATAAAAAATTCAAAAAATCTTTAAAATAATATCTTAACAATAGGTAATGAGTTTTGGGTCAAAACCTAAGCTTAAACATGACTTATGCAAGATATCGCAATAATAATAATTAAAAAACTTCAATTTACGATATCGAGCATAACTTCTGTTTGAGACCAAGAACTGATGTTAAATTTTCGGGACATACTTATATATCAGTAACAAAGGTTTTTGTCCTCTCACATTTCTAAAAATCTCGTTTATATGTCAAAAGGGCAAAAATGGCATTTATAAGCATAATAACGGACATGAGTATATAATTCAAAGTATTAAGGACCAAGTAATATAACTCCAGGGGGTTATACAACTACATAAAGTGGTCCTAATGGAAGCTTAAAACGTGGAAGGATTAAGCTTAATCGGGTCAGAACTGAAAGTCAAAGAAAAAGTCAAGCTTTTGCGACTTTCGGTTGTGAACCGACCCTAAACTGATAATTGTCGGGTTGAACATGCTTAAACATGTTCTAATACTAATTACCAAGTTATTAGAATGATAAAATATGATTTATAACCTCTGCACTGTTAGTTATATTTATTATTTAAAATTCTGGTCAGTTTGACTTTTTAACTTAATAGTTTGACCCGACAAATAACTTGGCAAACGAAATAATTAGGAGGTGCCCTTTTAAGGGTTAATCACCTACCTAATTATGGTCACATAATCACTTTCAATTCGGACAGTGACTGGACCATTTGTGATTAAACCGAAAGTCAAAGTCAAATTATGATAACTTTGACTTTTCGGTTTCTAAACTAAAAACTGAACTAAGGAAGGGGGCTAAGACATTTACAATGGGTCCAAGCTATCTTTTCTACAAGAACAAGCTACCCTTAGGTCCAGGAAACTCCAGTTGAGAGAGTAGGAAAGATATGAGTGAAGTGAGCAAATGAAATGTTCAACATGGAGTCTTATTTATAGGTTAAATCCATGAATTCAGATCATTGCAGGTGTTTTGGAGTGATCCCAGATGATAACATGTGTCCTAGTGGTATTCTAAAACCGTCAACAACCAAGTATCAAAATTCAGGCCTCTAAGGCGGTGCAACAGGCTGCAACATGCAGCTGTCAACAAGCCCCGATACTACTTTCTAATATTCAGAATTGAGAGAGAATTCGAAAAGTTTGAGCGAGTTGGGACTGAGGCCGATCGAAGGTATTTATAGGGCTGATTTTCAAGTTTGTCACGCCCCGCGTAAGCCGAAGGCTTAGCCTTCGCGGCCCGCGAGCTAGGGGTGTAGGTTTTAGCTTTGCTGATTCGTTGAACTAGGTTTGACACGAGTGGTGACACGTGGCAGCCTGGGGGCTCACCCTGGTGACCAGCTGTCGCGGCCCGCGTAAGACGAAGAGCAAGTATTCGCGGCCCGCCAGGAACCATTAAAAATTGTTTTTATTTTATTTTTACAAAACAAGAACCACAATGATTATTATCGGAAAGCAATTTATCATCAAGTTGCTCAACAACAACAAGAACCACAAACTGCACATGCTAGGAAGACAATCGAAGATTCATCAAAGAGAGCTTGTATGGTGAATCAAGATGATAAAAAGTCAACAAAAGAAAATTTCAGTTGGGATAAATATGTTTCAGCTGGTAGTAAAGCATGCCTGATAAATCAAGATGATGAAAAATTATCAGAAGGGTTTAGCTGGGCAAATTTCAGTTGGGATGATTATGATCCTAACAAAACTTCAAATCACAAAGCTTTTGTTGCTCGAGTTGCTGAAGACAGTGATAATGATGATGATTATTATGCAAGGAGAATGGAGAAGGACTTAAAAATGTTAGAGGAGAGTGACAGTGATGATGAAAAAGCTAAAAAGAAAAAGAAGAAGGTTAAAAAACCTGTTAGCAGTGATGATGAAGAAGTTCGAGTGATAAGGAAAAAGGTCAAAAATATTCCAGTTTTCACATTTGAAGCTGAAGCTGATGCACTAAAGATTCCGGTGATATGTGAAAACTGTGAAGCAGTAAAGAAGCAGAATAGTACTTTGATTCATAACATGAACATATTGAAAGAATCTTACGATGTTTTGAATAAATCCATGAATCAATATAATCAGTCAAGCAGTGAACAAGCAACAGCTATGAAGACACTTCAAGGAGCTTTCATGACAAAGCAAAAAGTTGTCAACAATTACATTGAAAAATGTGCTGTGCTTGAACAGAAACTGGAAATTCGAAGGATTGAAACAGAAAGAGTTAATAGATTGTTAAAAAGTTACTCATGTACTTCTTATGTTATTGACAGGATTTATCCAACTATTTAAGGCATGAAGGCATTTGATGAAGATGAAGTATCTGAAGACAAGAGTTCTGAAAAGAAGAAGGATACTGAAGTGAAGATTTCTGGTAAGAAACAAAGTGCCAGTTATACAAAGTGTCCACCCCCGCTTGAAAATGGATATTCTCCATGAAATCCAAATTCAGAAAGAGTAAAAAAGGCAACCAATTTACAGTGGGAGTCTGAGTCTTCAGAAAATTTGCCAGACAACATCGATGTTACTTTCACATCGTCTGACACTGATCATGAGTCCGAATTAATTAAGAAAGTGGTCGATCAGGTGTTAGATAACGATGAAACCGAGGAGTCAAACTCTGACAAGTCAAAGTCAACAGTCAAAAAGGACAAATGGTTTTACAATAAAGAGTTTTTGTTATCTAAATCCAATTTGAATGATGAAACAGTCAAAGTAGCATATACTTTGAATGATTCTGACAAATTATATCCTGATGAAGAATTTCCAATAAGAGGTGTTAAACCTGACATGATCAAAAAGGTTTTCAAACTAACAGAAATTAATATTTCTGAAATAAAAGATGTAAATCTTTCTGAAAAATCTAATCCTTACACCTCAAGAGTTCAACAACGTTTAAATAAGAAAAAAAGTTACAGTTCTGGTTCTGGTTTTCAAAAGAAACCAAACCATAACGGTAATTTCAAAAGAAAAGGACTTGGATTTATTCCACCGAAAAATCATAAAAATGAGAAAACTTATAAACCAAAAACTGTTTTTGTTACAGGGATATCAACTGAAGAAGAAAAGGAGCAGTTGTTCAGGAATCAATCAAACAAAAAATTCCTTGCAAAGAAGCAAGAAGAAATGAAAATGGAAGTTGCTCAAAGAAAGGAAACGAGAATCTGTTTTCAATGCAAAATAGTTGGTCATATTGCCAGGAATTGTCCAAAGGCAATCCAAACAAAACAGGGAGTCTCTGTTAAACTGAAAGAAAAGATGATTGAGAATGAACCACCAACCAAATCTTTTACAGTTTTCAAAAATTCAAAGTTTGAAGTTGGTGAATGTTCAAAAAGGTTTTACAAGAGAAAAGCAAATCTTGACAATCACAAATGGGTTGTTAAGAAATCTGATGATAGTTCTAGCAATGATTCTGATTCGTCAAAATCAGAGGAGCTATTTTCAGGTGATGAATCTGATTCCACAAAGTCAGAGGAGCCACGTGTTGAGTTAAAAATTGTAACGTCATACCGCCAATGGATGATGTCAATTTTCCACCATTGAGTGCTAAGAATTTTAAACAAAAAGTTGGTAAAATTGAAATTTCAAATCAATTTTTCTCAGAAAAGAAAGAATTTGATATTGAGAAAGCTTTTAACCCCAAAGTGCAACATATTTTTGGAAAAATTGTTGATGGGAAGGTAAAGGGGGTTAAAGAATTTTATGAGAAGAAAACGAAGAAACCAGGGAAGAATGGGTCGTCCCAGGTTTGTGACTGGGAAGGAACCTATTATGATCAGTAAACTCAGGACTTGCCGGAGCTTCCAGGTTGGTAAGAGTGGAGCAGGAATCGGTATCTTTCTTGAGAAATTCACGAAAGTGATTTCAACCTACAAGTGGTAGTTGTTCTTAAAATTGTTATATTTTGCTTTACAAATGGTAGGGTTGGTAAGTGAACCTACAAGTGATTGAAGAAGGTTTTCACTTTCAAGAGGTAAATCAAGGTCATTAAATTGAACTTGATTTAACTTTCATTTATGTGGTTGAGAAAACAATGTGATGAAATGATCCCCTAACCTACCAGTGGTAAAATCAACAAAACTAATTTTCCGGAAAAACCATTTGATTAAAACAAACTTAAGTGTTTTGAAATCATAATGGGAAAATAGTTTGTTGTAGGGGGAGTTCTGATTGTTTATGCCAAGTAGATGGCGAATTGAAGTGATTCGATATCAGTTGTCACTTTACTTTGTACAGTTTGTTTTCAAATTTTTTTAAAATGATTTTGAATTTTAGGGGGAGTAAGAATTTTCAGAAAATCCAAAAACATTTGAAATTTTGAAAAAGCCAAAAACATGATAAAATCAAAAATTGAGTTTTGTTGTGAAAAAGAGGAAATGATAGTACATCAGTGGACGATCACAGCATGCAAAAGAATTGAAAAGTCAAAATGTGATAAATGGTCTCACTGATGATGTGCCAGTAGGTTTTTGCACATTTAGTAGATTTTGACGAGATATAAACCTAAATTTCAAACTTACTTATCTCGTGGGGAACATCTCTCGGATATATGGGTAACCCCCGAAATCTTGTTTGAAAGGTCCCTCTTTCTAAGATACTAGGTCTTTATACTCAGTGATATCTGGGGTATTATCCCGAGACTTCTGATTTTGCGGAAGAAATGGCCTAGTCCCCGTATAATACTTTCTGCTTGCTTGAAATATAGCACCACCCTCAGTACAAAAATGATGAAACATTGCAAAATGCTAATCATGTGCTGTTGAAGAAAAGATTATCTAAAGGGAACACACCAAAAGTCGAAGCCGTCATCTCTCTGATTTTGCGGAAGCAATAGCCTGAGCTCTCACGGCCCTCGCATTTAACCCTTTACAGATATCATCTGTGGTATACTCACCTGTAAGACTGAATATTGGGATCTGGATACGGGAGTATATTCTGAGGTGGGACACGCGAATAAGTTTAAGTCTCTAAAACATTAATCTCGTATCTCGAAACAGTTGAACTTTGTGTGAGAATTTAAGTGGATCAGTATACTGACAATCTAAGTGAATCGTTTAGAACTTAAAATGTTTAAAGCTTAACGGTGTTGGTGATTTGTCTCAAAAACTGATATGATCCTCTTACACAAACTCACAAAAATATTGTTTGTAAATATTTCTTTACTGCTCTTTACACACTAAAATCTTAGAAAATTCCAAAAAGTTTGTGTTTTAGCATAAAATTTTGGAAAATTCAAAAAGATTTTCGACAACTGTTGTTGGAGAGCTGATTTTCAAAATTCCGAGTGCTAAACATGATGACAATCAGTGAGGGGAGTCCGTTTGAAATAGGAAAAGATTTTAAAAAGAAAAATGGTATTTTTACAAGTGGTTCATCAGTGATTAACATTGTAAAATCATTTATTGATTTGTGTTTACAAGTGGTAAGCAGAGAATAAATTTGTCAAATTTTAAATTTGTGAAATTTATTGTGAGGTAAATATTGTGCAGGTAAGCCAGGTTTAGATTCTGAGCAAGCCTGGAAACATTCCTGAACCTGTGAGAAACTTAAGGAATCAAGAGATCTGATCATGAGACTTAGTGTGAAGATAGAGGCAGATCGAGATTCTGGAGATAAAAAGAAGAGAGAGATTGAGGATGCTTTACATTGTTAGATACTTTGGAAGAGTTCGAGAAGACTGATAAAGACTGAAGATGTTGAAGACTCGACACTGAAGACTCGTCAACATTCGAGGGGGAGTCTGTTGGTGCATGCGTCTGTAGACTTCATCTTGTATCGAGTCTTGCATTGTATTAGATAGATCAGGGCACGAAAAACGAGAAATGTGTGTTTATAGGGATTTCGCTTGAAATGACACATGTGTCATTTCAAACGAAATTAGACTTAGTAATTTCGCACGAAATCAAAATGTTGATTTCGTTTGAAGTAATTCCGTGCGAAATTAGATTCCGCTTGAACTGTTTCAAGCGAAATTACCTCTCCTATAAATACCTGATGTGCCTATTCATTTGTAACGATTCTGATTCCCGTAGCGAAGCTCTGCCGAAGTGTCTACATCATTGTAATCGATCTTATATCAATCAAAAGACAGTTTAAAGTGATATTCTAGCTAAATTGAACTCGATACGTCTGTTTCCGCCTTTCGTATTGAGAAAAACTCTTCTGATCGACTTGTTCGGGTCAGAAAACGATCCTACATTTATTTAAATCTCGAATTTGCAGATTTTTAGAAACAATTTCCAGTTTTCCACTATTAATTTTTCGAGTAAGGATTACTATAAATAGGTGATGGTCTATTGTACACAGTATGTCCTTAAAGTTCTCTTCTAAGCTCATGTAAAGTTATCACAAAGTGATCTAAGTATTTTCTTTGTTCTTCATTATCTATCAGGGGTGCAGGAGGTGCCTGCGATTAAGGCCCAAATCAATATAGGGTCCGAAAATTTTTAAAAAATTATATATATATATATATATATATATATATATATATATATTTAAAAAAATTTGGATATTTGTATAAATAAGGGCCTGCTAAAAGACTTAAAGTTTTTTAAATAAGAGCCTGTTTAAAAGTTTTATAAAATGGCCCAATTAACAAGTCCAAGACACTAGTCTAAACAAAAATAAGGGCTTGTATACAGAGTTGAAGTTGATTAATACATTTTTATCGAGACACATTGGCAACCCTTGTGATGTTTTACAGTATATATTCCAACGCAGTACTACTTATTGTAATGCTATCAATGCATATAAAGTGTTGTTGATAATTCCGGTAACCGTGTCATCGGCAAAAAGAAGTTTCTCAAAGTTGAAGTTGTTGAAGACATATTTACGTTCTACAATGTCACAAGAAAGGCTAAACGGGTTGGCGACAATTTCTATTGAAAGTGAAATATTAGATACTATGGATTACAAGGAGTTGATCGAAAGTTTTGCTTCAAAAAACGTTAGAAGAACCACACTGTTCGCTTAGCAAGTAAGTTCGATAATTTGATCATTTTTGCTACACTATTTTTGTTAATTTGTTTTATCTATTTCATAACAATTATCGTAGTATTATGGATTTTTAGTATTTATATATTTGACTGAATGATTAATAAGTTTATATTATATGAAGATTTGCGAATAGGGCCCAAATTTTTTATCTCGAACAGGGCCAAAGTTTTTTTTGTGATTTTCGGAGACGGCCCTGCTCCATTTATAGTGGTGTGTTACTCTTTGGTTACTTGAATCGTTCGAGATTGGAACAAGTTCAACATAATAGAGACTAGGTATTGTAATGTATGTTTATCAAGATAAGTTTGTGACATTTAGTATCAAGGACAACTTGATTCAAAGAAATGGTAACCAAGATTGTTAGGAACAATTTACAGCTACTTGTGGTCGAAATAAAACTCTACATAGAGCTAAAAATAATTAAGGCATGTTGTCATAGGAACAATTTACGTTAAATCTTGGAAGAATGGGCTGAGGGGGTTGTCGTGGAGGTGGTAACGACGTGAACAAGGGACCGAGAGGGTTGTCGAGAGGTGAATGGGGTTTTGGCTGTGGGGCCCATGTGCCTCAAAGGCTTATTTTAAAAAAATATATATCATCTACTTTATGTATATATATCGGGTCGGGATTTAGAGAAAACGGTAGAAAGTGTGAGAACGGTGAGAACGCTTATGGATCGTCCGATCAAAACAATTTATGAAATAGATTGGCACGGTGACGTTTTCGTAAATAACATCATTTTTATTACGTGGACGCGCTTCATTAAGGGTAAAAGGGTCTTTTGACTTCTCCACACAAAACGACATCTCATGAAAATAAAACGCCAAACAAAAATCACACACCATTCTAACTAAAAACGCCATTAGATATAAAACGTCAAACTTAATTATAATAAAATCCCGCCTAAAAAAACCGCCAAAAAAATCCTATATATACAACATCTTAGACCTTCAATTAAAAACACACACAAAAACCCAAACGCCATATTTAATATATACCATTCGTCTTAGAAACGCCAAAAAACCCAAAACATCAAATATCTTCTAAACCAAAACGTTTTTTGAAATTCAGTTTGGTTGTCTGTAAGCTTTCGCTCAATGTAATGGACAAAATCCTAAGTGAGGATATTGTCCAAATCATTGAGTAAAATCTTATTGACTTATCCTCAACTTCCATCCAATTTATAACGCCAAAACATACAAAACCATTATTGAGGTTTGTTGTCAATAAAATTTAGCTGTATGGGGTGGACAATATTGTCAGTTATCTTTCTTAACCGAGTATTAACAATGTTGTCCATCTCATACAGCAAAACATTATTGATTTTAGCATGATCAAATTTTGAAGTTTAAGGTGCTTTTATTTGGTGGCGTTCTTTTTATCGGTAAAACGCCAAAAAAGTTAAAAAATCAAACATCGTTCATTGGAAAATTCAAGATTGTTGGCTTAAGGATCTAAACTCAATAACATTTTGCTGCATGAGATGGACAAATCTTCAAGAAAAAGATGCCGATGTCAAACTTTGTGCTTCCAAATAGCCATAAAAAAACTACTTGAAAAACAAAAAAAACAAAATGAATCATACGAAACTCGAACCAGCGAGTTAAGATGATTTAAAAAAGAAGAAAGAGACTTGTGACAGTGAAGATTTGGAAAATCAATTGTTTATATGTTTTTTTTTAATTTTCTTTTTCAGTTGATTGTTATATAATAAAAACGTCATATATAATAAAAACGCAAACAGCCAAAATGCTTGTTAAAACGCTATCATGCCGTAAAACGACCCCAAAAACTTCAAAACTATAATAAAATTATTTTGGAAAAACCCAAAAATAAAAATCAAACTTGAAAATATAACTAGAAACAGTAACTACAAAACAGTAAAAATGAGGAGACCGATAATTTATTATATTAGAATCTAAAACGCCAAACTTGAAAGACGGGTCATGTTACAGACTTCAGAGAAAAAAGCTTATAAAAACAATAATTACAAACAGTAACTTAAACGACAAATACTTTATTATAATAATGTGCCGCCTAACATACGCCGCCAAAAGAAATCCTATAAAATAATAACTCTCAGCAACTTCCATTTAATCAAACAAAAAAAAAACGCCAAATACTACTAAATACCACTCACTGTAAAACGCCAAAAAATTAAAAAAATCAAAGATGGCTAATATGCTATCTTGGATATTCAGTATTGTTCTTCGTGAAGTTTCACTGAATGGATTGTTAGCTGAGAGGAGTAACTCAGAAAGATTTTGCTGCATGAGATGGACAAATCTTCAAGAAAAAGATACTGATGACAATCAAATGTCATTTTGTGTTCTTTGTTCTTGAATAAGGCTTGGATGAGGAAAAGAGATCAATGACACTAAAGAGTGAGATGATTATAAAGATGAAGATCCAGATGAAGAAAAAGCGAAAAACGCACCCACACGTCATAGATCTATGTACCCAAACATCCACAAAAATCCACTTCAACAGACGAGCAGACAAAATAATCAAACCGATGGGTTTGTTAAGTTTTACATAAAATGCCATATATTTGGTGACAGTTCTTGTACTATTAAAGAAAAGAGAGACTGATGACAGTGAAAATTGTGAAGAGAGATCCGATAATGATTTTTAATTTATTTTCTTCGCTTCTATTTTTTTCCCTGTGGTTGTAATATAATTTTACAATTGTAAAACACCAAGATACCACAAACGCCAAAATGTATATAAAAAAATATAACAATGGGCCATCTTGTTTAAAACGCTTTGAAAAAACGCCATTCAGATAGATTTCCTGACCCACTGGGGTTCCAATGGTATACGATTTGAAAAACGTCATAAACGCCAAAATGTTAATACAATGAAACCATTAAAACGCCATTAATTATTGAATTTGGTTAACGCCAAAAATCTTAAACCCAAAAAATAAAACAATATTGGGAAAAGCGGAACTGGAAAAGCTAAAGATAAAAGGACAAAAAAGCCCCTCCGCCCTTCTCTATGCCGCGTGACACGTGTTGGGCCAATATGCGTTCTCACCGTTCTCACACTTTTGAGCGTTTTCTCCTGATCCCGTTTCTATATATATCTATACTATATTATCATACATGAGTGAAAGGCATTTTAAGATACCCAAAAAAATAAGAACTTTTTACCACTTAATTTATAAATACACCCCTAAAATAAGGGTAAATTAGTCTTTTAACAATAATTATTTTTTAGTCCGACATCTTATTACACTTAAATCCATAAGTTTTAATATAATTATGGGAAATTAGTTACATTTTCCCCCTCCCCAACAAACTTATAGTTTTTTTACGTATTCTTGTCATATCTTATAAACTATAATGTTTTAAAAAAAATCCAAAAGTATTGTGATTACCTACTTATTTTTGTCGACGTTTCGATAATTGTCTTGGTTAGTATTGACACGTGGATTAAAAGGTACAAGTATATGATGCCTTAGTGTACAAGTGTCACACCCCGATATTTCCACGTATTACCGGTGGGCCCGGTGGGGAGTATCGTGACGTAGTTGATATCATCATAGACAAGTGATCACAGTTAATGCACAGCGGAAGTCTAAAAGTAATATTACAAACCGAATTGAAAGTATAATAAAATATTATACAAACAGTCGATTAGTGGATCCACAGGCGGATGTAAAACATAAAGTAAATATTGTTCAACAGACTTAAAGTATTAAGAGCTTGCAAGACTCTTTAACTAATACTCAGGAGCTTCCAGCCCATTTCGTGTAGTACCTGACTTAATCTTTTTGAAAAATACGTCAGTTTACACTGGTAAATACAATTAACTGACTCTTTTGAAAAGTGTTTATAAAATTGGTTTGGATGCACAAGGCATAAATCTTTTATAACTTGGGACAATTATTTCAAATAATCTTGTATACAAATTTACATGTTTGTCGTCCATTCAAGACCGGAATAGAAGAGCCGGTACAAGATTAATAGACACACCACAAGTATAGGCCCACAAGAAGTTTCCTCAAGAGTGAGATACCGTTTTTACATACGCAACTGTCAGGTGTATGCCTACACCCCGTGCTTAAGCCGTGGCCATTTCAAATGAATGAGCCGAGGATATCCAGGACACGGTCATATTAACCCCTAAAGGCATTGCATCAAACAAAACAGATTAAAACGGTTTATCTCAACGATTTAACCACTAATCGATTAAATATTCAATACCCGACCAAGCGGTAATAATTTACCATATCCCAAACCCGTATAAGGGAAAATAAGTTAAAAGTATTTACCTGAGCTAAAAATGTAAATTAAACTCAGCCGTATATTCTAATCAGCAAGTGCAGGGAGCTTTTACTGGGCTTCTAATCTGGAACGGAGGTATTAATAACCTATTAGATTCCTAACGGGTCTTATTTAAGTTATAACTTTGACCGGTTAGTTTTAAAGGAAAGTTTACGGTACAAAACGCGAGATTAAGCGGTGACCAGATTGGAATGTGATTTAGACCCTACAAGTATGAAGACTTGTATATAATGGGTAAACTAAATATATTCTGGATTTTGAAGTAAAAATGATAAGGTTTGACCCGTTTCGGCTAATTTATGCAAACTAGTTACATAAACCGTACCGAACGCGTATATGCTTAACGGGTAACCAAATGAGTCATGTACAAGTTCCAATAGTTATTATGCTTAAATATATGTTGTGATATCAGTTGGATATCAACAATTATGCTCCAATTGTATTTAAGACAAATTTAAGTCCCGGAAGGGTATTTTGGTCATTTTAAAGCTTATAAAAGAGGTTTAATAGCAAATTGAGATTCTGGTCTAAAATGTTCAGTAATAACATTTATTTTATGTTGTTATATCAGTAAGATATCATACATGTGTGTGTTTAATCATTTATGGCCAAACTATGCACCGTAGGGGCATTTTGGTCATTTCACACATGCTTTTAAGGTTAAATTTGGAAATCTGAGTTCAATACTTGTACTTACTGTTAAAATATAAAAATTTATTTATAAAATCAGTAGGTAACAAGTCTTAGGCGTTAAATATGGTTTAAACCATAATATGCGCCTAATTAGCGTAAAAGTCGGTAATTGACGGTATACAAGGTGTTTATAAAATTTTGAAGTTTTGATCAGTCTCTAATGCTTAAAATATTTTATTTAGCATATGATATCAGTAGGAAAAGGTTTGATTTGCAAATCATATGTTAAACTCATTTTATTAACAAAAAGGGCATTATTGTCAATTACCAAATTTATGCTAGAACTCTATGCTATGGTCAGTATAAAATTTGAAAAAAATTTCCAAAAATCCCTAAATATTATATCATAAAAGTGGGTAGCAAGTTTGGTGCCAAAAATTGGGTTTAAATATAATTTATGCCAAAAATGCAATTTAATTAACAAAAAAGTTTTGTTTTACGATATCTTGCATAACCTTTATTTGAGACTAGAAACGGATTTCAAATTTTTAGGACATACTTAAATATCAGTAATAAAGATTTTTGTCCTCTAACATTTTCAAAAATCTCGTTTTTATAACATAAGGGCATAATGGTCAATTTTTAAGCATTTAACTGAAACATGCAAATGATCTCTGATTTCTACGGGACCATATAGTATGACCTCAGTGGGTTATACTAACATATAATATGGTCACAAAGGAACCTTAAGACATAACTAAACTAAGCTAATTCGGGTCAGAACTGAAAGTCAAAGCAAAAGTCTACTTTTGCGACTTTCGGTTACGAACCGATCCTAAACTCAGAACTGTCGGGTTGATCATGCCTAGACATGTTCAATTAATATTTACCAAGTTATTAAAGTGACAAAACTGATTTTATAGCTTCTATATTATCAGTTATGAATTTTATTTAAAAACTAACCCGTTTGACTTTTATTTCATTACTTTGACCCGACAATTAACTAAGTGAACGTGGTAATTAGGAGGTGCCCTTTTGAGGGTTTAACACCTACCTAATTACGATCACAGTTGGAGGTGAGATTCTGCCAAAATTGAGCCGTCGCCGCGCGCCACAGCAACAGGGGGGAGGCGTCGCCGCGCGCCACGGCCTCATATCAAGTTTCAAACTTGACAGTTTTGGCCCCTGTACCTTTTTATGCAATGTGTCTTTCATTTTAGGCATTTTTAACCCTTCTAGTTGGTTTGTAGATGATCTAGAGAGTATAATCAAACACCGTTAGGTCCGGTTACGTTAAACGATTACCGAAAACACTAGTTTCTGCTCGTTGACGCTTTTAACACTTTAATTTGCGAACTTGTGCGTTTTAACGCGAAATGGCATAAAAGCCCTTCAAGATTAATAACGAGCATTCCCAAGAGTATGATGGGATATTACAATATTTCAGTTTACTCCAGTTCACTTAAATGGTCGCTCAAAGGTGTAGTTTTATAGTTTGACGCTTTTGGCCCCCTTTAATGCATAACTTGCGCGCATTATTATTTTATTGCGTCAAAGCCCTATGTTATCCATATTAGGCATTCTCTAGAGCATTATCAAACATCACAATGCTTCGGGTTCATTAAAAGGTCACTCAGAGGTTAATTTGAACATGTTGACGCATTTAACCCATCTTCTTGAATATTGTAATCTAAATCGTTTATTTGCATCGAAACTCCACGAAATCATTATCCGACATTCGTGAGAGTATAAAAAGATTCTACAAAACCTAGGGATTGTTAAAAATTCATTCAGAGGTAAGAATTAACATGTTTACACTTTTAACCCCTGTGGTTTGTAAATTTTTGGTTTTAAGCACAAACGGCTTCCTGTGTCCGACAATTTAAAAAATAAATAATACGAACATCTTATGAGGTCAATCAGAGGCACAAGTTTGGTGTGTTGACATTTTTGGTCCTTCCACATTCATACTTTTCATTTTTGACGAAATTAGTCCTTCATAGTCATCGTTTAACTTTATTAGGGTTTATTACACGTGTCAACGCATCATTGGACGTGATTTTATGAGGTGTTACAACAAGTGATTAAACCCCGACATACTTAGTCATTATCCCAGAATTTTTAATAGCTACAGAATGCCAAGTGATTAAATACCGTCAATTTAATCATCTCGTCTATATTACACTTTAATCCATCATCTTTAACAAAATTATAGATAATTAGTTAGTAGTTACACTTTATCCTCATATAAAAACTAACTCCCACACGATTTTTAAACGGTCATAACTTTTTGGTACGTTGATATTTCTTTTAAATTACACCATGTAAACGAGTATTTTATTCTCTTTAATCTGAGTATAGTATTGCTATGGTTTTTTAATTAAAAATTGATATGTTACGTGATTAACAATGTCTAAGAATAGTAATTAATCGTTAACAGAAACCGAACCGAAACCAACCAAAAACTGATTAACCGAAAACTGAATTAACCAAAAATGGTAATTGATTTTTCTGTACCCACATTTAACCAAATCTAACTAAACCGAATCATTCATATTTTCATATCTAGCTTTTATACATTCACTGCATGTATTTCATGTTTATACCCCCATTTAATGTATTTATAACTCCATTTCATATTTTCATGTACCTATACATCCATCTCATGTGTTTATACTTAAATATCATGTATGTCTAATCAAAAGTTTAAGCACACGTTTCGTTTTGGCTATTAACCGAAATTAAACGAATCACACCCAAAACTGATTAACTGAAAATGGATTGGTTAATAAGATCGACTAATCGATGACTTCGATTTCGATTGAGGATAATAATCTAACCAACTGAACAATGCACATGGTGGCAATGTATGTGTTTACCGTCGCAACGCGCATGCACCTATCGGCTATTAACCAAAATTTGTTACTGAACAGCAATAACTAAATTGTTTACCAAACCCAAAATAGATGAAACTGAACCGAAATCAACTAAAAACTGAATTATCTTAAAACTAAAAATCGAATTAACCAAAAAACCAGTTATCAATATTTTTGTACTCTCGTTTAGCCAAAATTAGCTAAACTGAACCGAATCATTCATGTTTTCATGTATTTCTAGCATTTATACCTCAATTTCATATATTTCATATTTTATATCTCCATTTCATATATTTATAATTTCATTTCATGTTTTATACCTCAATTTCATATATTTCTAAGCAAAAGATTTAGCCCAGGTTTGATTTTTTCTATTAATTTAAATTAAATGAACCAAACCAAAAACCGCCAATTAATCTAACCGAATAAACCGAAGTGATTAACCGAAAACCGATTGGTTAATAAAATAGACTAACCGATGACTTTGGTTTCGGTTGAGGATAATAACCAAACCGACCAAACCGTGCCCAACACAATGGAATGGATTACCCGATTACTTCGCTTTTGATGTATATCTATCACAATGATGCTACAATAAATATTATATGAATAAGAAAACTACAAAAAACGAGTATCGCAATGCAATGTGTCACTTCCGCCGCATCGCGCGAGCATCCTGCTAGTACATACACACACACACATACCACACAATTTAAATACACACCACGCTCAAATCCAATTCTGTAACGCCCCAAAACTTGAATTTTAATTCGATAGCTTGTTCCCTTGTGCCATGGTATGATATGAGATAACCAAGTTATTTAGTTTAGTTAAATTGTAGGTTCAATAACAAGGAATGAATTCCTGGTGACTAAACAAAATAATGAACAAAATTATAGGGGTTAAAAGGGGGCAAGTTGAAAGATGTTTTAATTAAAAACATAGGAAAAAAAGAAGGAAAGGACGACACCAGGGAGGTCGAACCTCCTGGATGATTCTTCATGAAGGGAGAAGACCCCCTAGATGAGGTCAATTTCACAAATTGAAGACGAATTAATGAGATTGGAACTTGATTCTATCATTCTTCTCGATTTCTATGGCTAATGGTAAGTAACCCTCTATGTTTTGGATAGTGAAAAACTCATGGGTTAGGGTTCTTGTGTTTTATGGTTCAATAAAACTGAAATTCATGGTTTTGATGCTTGATTTCTTGATGCAGAAACTCTAATTGATATATTAGAAAGATTAGATGGAGTTTGGAGTTATGAGTTTATATTGCATGAAAAGATTTAACTACTAAGTTTGGAAAATTAGTAAGGTAGAATGGAAAACATGTATATTTGCTGACATAAATCTGAACAGAACTTGTGAATCTACAAACAATGGTGATTTTATTTGAAAACATAAAAGATGACACTATTTGAGAATTTCAAAGAAAGTAGACATCTTTGATGATGAATTGGGGGTATAAGAGTTCATATAAGCGTAAAAAATGGTGAAATATAGTTTATGCTCGCAAGGTGTTTGATTAAATGCCTAAATCAAAATAAAAGTGAATTTTTGAAAGATTTGTCATGTTTACTTCATGAAATGATTTGTTAATAATCAAGAGTTAATTAGTGGGCGCAAGTTTATGACAAACCTAGTTGGTTAATTGGTTTATTATATATTATCATAATGACACATATGAGTTCGTTATGTCAAAGAATGGGCTAATCGACCCAATGGGTCATTTGGGTAAATGGAAGTATATGGTTTGGTTTAGAACAATAACTTATGTGTTATTATTAATTTATGATTTGAAGTATGCTTTAAATCTTAATATGATAGTATTGACCCGTAACTTATGGTTATACAAAATGGGTGATAACGGGTCAAATGAATGGTAATAAACCAATTAACAAATTTGGGGTAAAAGAATGATTTAGAACACATGATTGATGATGGGTGAATAAATACTTAGGCATTATGAGATGAAGACACATGTTATGTGTTCTAATGATTTGCAAGTTTGATTTGTTGTCAAGATAGGTGAGGTAACGTTTGGATGGAAACGGGTCAAACGAATGATAAAGCAACAACACTCCTACGGACGAAGGTGAGTGACTCGAATGTGTTTAGATTGTATTGAATTAAATAGTATTCTTGTTAACTTGAAATCTTTTAGTTAAGGTGGATGATTAATACAAATTATTGAATAGGGCTTGAATTAACAATAACGTATTGTTTTTGTGATGTTTTGGGGGTTTAAACCCATTGAAAAAGAATACAAATTGTTAATGGGTCGAGATACCCAAGTGCTGAAAATTCAGCTTATTTCCATATTTTTTTTTGCTGATCTTTAAAAATTCATAGTAAATCAACCGAATGTCCGTTCGGGGCGTATTTTATATCCACGGAAAGGTCTCTGAGACGCCGTCACTAAGAATTTTAGTTTGAACTAGGGATGAGATCGGTACGATACCGGTACCGTACCGGCACCGATACCGTAAATACCGTTACCGAAATTGAGGAAATATGGATACCGATTACCGTACCGTATTTATAGATTCGGTACAGGTACGGTATCGGTACCGGTATTTCGGTACTTTACCACATTGGTACCGCTTTAGTGTCATCCGTTGTTTTACCTAAAAATATATTATGTGCAACTCATCCATCCAATATTAACTGAACTAGAGTAATATATAGAGCAATGTAAAAAAGGTAAACATATTAAACATCCATGGGTTCGACTTGTACCCAATTCCGAGTCACCATCAAGTTTAACAAAAGGGATTTCTTCAACAATAGCGTCGTCTCCTTACCCAACCAAACACAAAGATATTAAAAATCTAAAAATAAGAAAAGATATATTGATAATTTATAACCAAACCACTAAAAAATTAACTTACTTCAATGGATTCCATTCTTTTTACCGATGATTATTAAATTCGGTATTAATACCGGTATTTACCGAAAAATACCGGTACCGATACCGTTTTTTACCGATACCGAATTTCGAAAAATCTATTACCGATACCGGTACCGTTTATGATCGGTACGGTACGGCATCGGTACGGTACCGGTATGGTACCGGTACGGTACCGGTATTTCGGTAAAAAATCTCATCCCTAGTTTGAACTGAAATACTCTATGTAAATAGGGGAATATATTGAATTACTACAGCTGTGCAAACCTGAGTGAAAAACATAAATTTTATAACACTTGCATAGTCTTTGGGATTTTATAAAGAACCCGTCGGAAGTGATTTTATTATTGTTGAAAATCTCAACATAATTATATATATTTACATAAGTTAAAGTGAGTGATTCCATGAATATGGGATGTGTATGCTAAACTAAAAAGTCATGGGCATTGTGACCCGTATGTGCAAATGCATGTGTTCATTGTGTAGTGCTTATGAATAAATGAAACTTGTGTCGTTAAAATTATATAACCTAATTGAGTAGGTTATGAATGCATATATGAATTATTAAGAATATGTTAAGTAATAATGGTCGTTGTCTCGTTGATAATCGTATATGTTGTTTAATGAATTACAACATAGTTATGTGGCGGTTTAGCATTATATTTGTATTGACTGAATTGCTTTAATAATGGTTTACTTTGAAGTGTCATTGACTTTATATTAGCAGGGATATACATGAGATGTGGAAAAAAGGGGCTCCCGGATTAGAACGGAAAAAGTCACAAATGCGTGACTCGAGATAAGGAAGTAGTGGTCTGATGTTGTTTCATTGGGAGTCATGAGCATTGAAAACTCCTTTATGTTTGATAAAAAAAAGTAATATTATGAGTCATCACATAGAAAAAGCTAGTTTTTGTGGTATCTTCCATGTAGGCGATATGTTTGAAAACAATGAACGGATAGATAAGTCGAGAGAAACAACGGGGTGGCTTGAACCGGTAACATGGAAGACGAAAAGAACTCAAAAGCCGTTCACCAATAATCCGGTTCGGTCAATATATTTGTCATTGTTATGTTTACCGTAGGAATATATATATGTATAGATTTCTCGGTCGAGGCTAATGATATGATAATATTATATGGCAGATTTGGATGGTAGAAAGGCGAAAGTGATCATGTCTTGGAAGCGGGTCAACTATGGAAAGATTTAGTGATGATTTGTTCACTAAGTATATGGGTTTTCTTATCGGGTCAAATTGACCTAATTATTTACATTTTGGAGTTTAACTTCAATGTTTGTTTTAGCTAAGCGCTAGTATGTCAATGTAGTAGTTGGTTATGTTTGTTTTATAAAAATTTTGGTTATTAAGCAGGTTTTGTCTTCGTAAGGAATTGTCGTTTTGCAAACGGGTCGTGGAGAAATTTTCTTAATGAGGATTTGTAAATGTTTTATTAATCCGAATATGTGGATTAATATATTTATGGAATAATAAACTTTATTAAGTAAGAAAAAAAATTATGGGCCTATTTCCGCAAAGTATTTTAATATTGTTTTTATCGAGACGGGTGTTTCAAATTCTCACAATCTTGATTAAATTGTTTCTAAAAATGGCAAGAAGAGATTGGAGAGAAAAAGACATCACTTTGGTCACCGTTTGGATTAATGTTTTTGAGAACGTGCCACCAGGAACCGTCTCGTTTGGAAGAGATGCATCTCAAGAATTTCGTCAGCGTGTCGACTAAAACAACCGCTCTGAAGACCATTTTGCTTCAAGGGTTAAGAAATTGAGAACAAAGGATTTCAAATTTAACCGAATCTTCAACATCATGATGGCTCACGCTGACGCTGGAATAGAGGCTGAAGCGATTGTAGATACTCTTGGTGAATACCAGGCGTTATACGGTGAAACATTTACTCACATCTCATATATGTAATTCCATTAACTAGAAAGACAATTCGGCCATATATGTAACACCCCAAAAATATTAAATTATAAAATATATATGTACATGTATGTATGTATGTATGTGTGACATCTGTGCTTGTAATCATTGTATAAACTCTAAATAGTTCAATTATCAATAAAACAATGTGATTTGATCCCAATATTTGTTTATTTATGTTTGACATTTTTCATTTTTTGATTTTGTTCGATTTCCAACTCTATATCGCTTCCTGGAAAGTTATACGCAAACTGATTCGTAAACGTAATTAGTTTAACGCGAAAAACACTCCGGAACATCAAAATATGCTTAACATACCTTAAATAACCTTTACATAACTTAGAAATAAGTTTTAAAGGGTTTTGTATGGCAAAAACAAGTTTATTCAATCGCAGGGACTATTTGCGACAGACTGCGAAAGTCTGCCGATTCGTATTGTAACAAACATTTCGTAACATGATCCTAAGTTAAACATACCGTAAATATCCTTTACATAGCTCAGAAATAGGCTTTGAGGGGTGGGGTGTGCAAAAATAAACTTACTTGGTCAATCAGGGACTAAAAGCGTCAAAAAGTGCATAAGTTTGCATTTACGCACATATCTTACGTTCTGAACATATCCGGACATCCAAAAATTTTTGTAATCATTAAAATATTTTATTTTAGTGTTTGGAAAGCTAAAATTCCATTCGTCACGCAATTTGGATCGTTTTTCGCGTCCGTTCGTGTTTCGTCATAATTAACCAAACAACGAGGCCGTACGACCAAACGAACCGACATCCGAGATGTTTTCAAGCATATTTCATGTCCCCTATACTTTGACATCATTATTGAGCCTTGAAATTGGGTTAACGGGGCTTAAACGTGTCAAAAATCAAGTTTTAAGCATGCAGGGTCCTGTTCTGCCATTTTTGAAAACTTGGAACTGGACTCCCCCGCGCCACGCGCCAGATCCAGAGACACCTGGCATGACACGCGACAGGGGCCAAAACTCAGCACAGCAGTTTCAGCAACTGGCTTGATTTTCATGGTTATTTATGCAATTTTCTCAATACCTGGAGTTGGTTTTGGATTCCCATTGTATTCTAAACCATATTCCACAAGTGTATGGTTAGGATTGAACCTTGATTCTTGCAAAAACACTTGGAATGATCTCCTTGATCCTAACTTTCTATAAATACCCACTTGCTTCATTCTCATTCTTCACACATTTGATTCAATTCTGCTCTAAGTTGAAGTTTAACACTTCATACCTGAGTGTTTTGAATCAAATCTTCATTTCTTGGACATTTTGTAAGTCTCCTTCACGCTTGTTTATGCATTTCAAGCATGAAAGTTAAACAGTCTTTGACTTTCTACTTTGACCAGTTTATGGTCAACACAAAGTTCGTTTGAACTTTGCAACGTGAGCGTAAACACGATAGTTATAGTTCCTTGTGACTATACCTACCGATTACCACGTTGATTAGGCGTAGTGACGAGTCAAAGTTTTGGTCAAAATACGTATTTATGCGTATTTTGCAATGAAGCTATTTTCAGGTATCAAAACACTTTGTTTTGATATCAAACTTGTTTTCTAACTTAGTTAAACATGTTTTAACATGTTTAACTCGTCACTTTTAGTCTTGTGCTTATATAGGGTCGTAAGATAAGCGGTCTAAACAACCGCTTAGACTTTCGAACCCGACCAGTTTGGTCGATCATTAGGATCCGACCAAACACATTTTGTGACCATAGTTGCATAGGGAATAACCTTCCGAGGTTATACCTTATGGTCACTACCTTAGAAAAATGACCAAAATGCCCTTTTTACGCATAATTTCATTTTAAGCATATGTAACCTAAATTTTGACATCTAAACTGATTAGGCAATATTATTAGACATGTTAAGGCATATAATACTTGTCATAGGACTAGTTAGGCGGTCCAAACGCGTTTTGCGTGAACGACGTGTTAAAGTAGCGTAGACTACCTTAACGAGTCGTAATGGGTCGTAAGCACTTAGGATAGGTTCCGATTTAGAATGTTGGCTTTGTTAAACCACATCACATGAGTTCTTATACTCATTTGGTTTACGAAACCTCATTTTACCCGATCTTCCGATTTAGGTCCGGTTTATTAACATAGTTATCTATATTAGGTGCCGATTGATTCCGTGATCCTTCTAGCGTTGTTTGATTATTATTACAAGACTTCTAAGCATTTTCAAGTGAGTACATAGTCCCCTCTTTTACTGTTTTCAAATATTTTGGGGTGAAACACACGTGCCTACTTGTTACTTTCGTGCTTTTCGTTCTTTCATGACATATACTTGCTATGTTCCTTAGTACGCATATAGTACATGATTTAAATTGCCATTTGCTATGTATGTTGACTGAGCATGCTAGCACATTGATTTCATAAACACATTTGTTGCATATGTTTACTCAGCATATGGACACATTGATTTACATTACATTTCTGCTATGTATGTTTACTGAGCATGCTAGCACATTGATTTACATGACATTTCTGCTTTGTATGTTTACTTAGCATACTTAGTACAATGTTTTCACATAACATGCTTACATTTGGTATGACATTTGGTTTGTTTAACGGGACTAAAATACGTTCATTAACATTGATCACGCCGCTCGGTAGTATGTAGTGGTACCATAGGACTTGACAACTCCCATTCCTGGTATCCTAGGTTTGTTTGGACGTAAGGAATGACAGAATCCGAAAACATTTTGATAAACCTTTGACTTGTTAAGGGTTTGTTCTACAGTCTCAAGGCTTGAATGTATGCGATAAACATTACCACATAAGTGTTTGTATCAGTAAAGCATGGATTTTGCAAAACATAACTTTTGACTTAAACTATGATTTATATCAAATACATTGTTTTGTACATTTTTACCTATGGGGTTGAGTAAATGTTTTTATTCACCATACATTACATTTGGTTACACATAAACATTATACATATGGTTTGAGTAGTTAGTTTTTACTTGCCATACATAACATTTGATTATACAAGACATGATTTACATTTGACATTAGACATTGCTTACACATAAACATTTTGACATTTGTTTAAACTAGACAATTTGGTGGTTATTTGATAAGTGATTTACATAACGAGGCAACGTGTAATATGATAAAAGCATGGTGGATACGCCGCTGATACTTCCTATATATAAGTGCTTTTATGATATTACATATCGTAGCGTTATTTAAATCATTTCAACAAAGACATGATATATATTTTATTCAAACGACATACTATTACAAGATATTGTTTTACAAACGACATAACTTATACAAATTCATTATTACTTGGTTATTTATTTAACTAAGCAGTATTCTTTTATATATCATCTGATTTTCTTATCGCTTTTTGTATGATTTATAAAAGAAAACATTTTCCTAAGATTCATGACTAACTTTTTGTTAAACATTTCTTTCAACTACAAGTCATGAATCCTAAATCAATAAACCTATGTATCTCACAACATTTTTATGCTGACGTACCTATTTTCACATGTGTTTTCAGGAGCTGATGCATAGGGTTGTTCGTGACACACTTAGGCGGACTCGGGCCTTAGTGACAATAAAAGATGCAAGACTAGTTTAATTATGTTATATTTCCCTATTTTTAAGACTATGTAATCTTTTTAATTCAAATAAAACGAAACTTTAAATACCATGGTTGTGAAACAATAATTCTGTTACTCCACTCCCTGACGTTTCCGCCGCGGTTTTGTTGTTTTACGCGTGTCACACCCCGACCTCGTAAAACAACGAAACGTGGCGGAAACGTCGGGGAGTGTTGTAACAGAATTAATTGTTTCACAACCATGGAAATTAAAGTTATGTTTTATTTATCAATCAAGAGAGTTACATTGTCTTAAACAAGAAACAAAGAGTACATAACATAATTTAACTAGTTCTTGCTTCGTTTTAAGTCACTAAGGCACATGTCCGCCTAAGTGTGTCTCGATCATCCTATGCAACAGCTCCTGAAAACACATGTGAAAATAGGTACATCAGCATAAAAATGCCTATGAGATACATAGGTTTTGTGAAAATAGGATTCATGACTTGAGTTTAAAGAAACTGTTTAATAAAAAATAGCCATGAATCTTGTTGAGTGTTCCCTTTCATAAATCATTTGAAAAGTGATAAATAAACCAAATGATGTGTATGTATAAAAGAATAATGTATGGTTAAGTGAATAACCATGTAAAATGGGTTTGTATAAGTTAAGTTATTTGTAAAACGATGTTTATGTGAAGATTGTATTGTAGATGTAATATGTCTAAACTGAAATGGTTTAAATAACGCTACGATATGTAATACCATAAAAGCACTTATATATAGGAAGTACCAGCGGCGTATCCACCATGTTTTTATCGTATTACACGTCGCCTCGTTACTTAAATCAATTACCTAAACAGCCACCAAGATGAAATGTTTAACAATTGTAGAAATGTTTATGTATGGTCAAATGTTTATCAACGGTTCAAACAGTTACAAATGGTTCATGTCAATCAACAGATACAAACGGTTCACACGGTTCAACAGTTACAAACGGTTTACATAATTCAATGGTTACAAACGGTTCAACATGTAAATCAATGTAATGTGTAAACAATGTTATGTATGGTGAGTAAAATGAGGCTACTTAAACCACAAGTAAAAATGTACAAAACAAAGTGTCCATATGCTGGATGAGCATATACAACAAAATGTAATGTAAAACAATGTGTCCATATGCTGGATGAGCATATGCAACAAAATGTAAATCAATGTGCTAGCATGCTCAGTCAACATACATAGCAGAAATGTAAAGTAAAACAATGCACTAAGTATGCTTAGTAAACATACGTAGTGAAACAATGTAATGTAAATCATGTATTATATATGTACTAATGAGCATAGCAAGTATATGATGTGAAAACAGGAAAACATGAAAGTAACAAGTAGGAACATGTGTTTCACCCCAAAACAATTTGAAAAACAGTAAAGAGGGGTCTATGTACTCACTTGAGATTTCCTAGAAGTCCTTGTGTAACAACCAAACAATGCTAAAGATCACGGAAATCAAACGACACCTAATATAGGTAACTATGTTAATAAACCGGACCTAAATCGGAGGATCAGATAGAATGAGGGTTCGTAAACCAAACGAGTATGGGAACTCGTGTAATAAGGTTTAACAAAGCCTACATACTAAAATGAAACCTAACCTAAGTGCTTACGGCCCATTACGACCCGTTTAGGTAGCTTATGCTACTTTAACGCGTCATTCGCGTAAAACGCGTTCGGAATGCCTAACTAGCCCTATGATAAGTAAAATATGCCTTAACATGTCTAATATTGTTGCTAAATCAGTTTAGATATCAAAAATTATGTTACATATGCTTAAAATGAATTTTGGCGTAAAAAGGGCATTTTGGTAATTTACCTAAGGCATATAAACTACCTATCATGCGACTAATCAAACCTAAGTGACCATAAGGTATAATCTCGGAAGGTTATTGTTATGGGTGAAATTCTGAGCCCATATCCTGAGAAATATCTTGGGTTATATCTTGGTTATATGATATATGTTCATATCCGGGATGCTGATTCAGGATATTGGTAACATCCTGGATGGTATCCTCAGGATCGCTAACGGATTATGTGCAGGTACGCGGGTTAGAAGCTAGCAACGTTCACAAGGACTCATTCCGCGGAAGACTCGGTCCAAGTCATTCAAATAAAGACGTTGAAGCCGCATTACTCGGTCTACAATGTTTAGAATGGAATATTCGGAGCATCCCATATTTATAGGAATTTTCGTTTGTAATTCGTTACTATAAATAGGTAGGTATATCAGATCGAATAGGACATCACATCAACACTCACTACACTCTTACACTTGTTCTCTAGCAATTTTCACTTTCGCACAAAATCGTTGTAACACTTAGCGATCTGGTCAATATCCTGCACCGTATCCTGACGTTTAAAGCAATAAGAAGAACAAGGCAGCTGCGATTGTCAGCTCCCGAGGTTTTATGCCGGCGATCTAGATTGATCAAGGGTTTTCCTCGTATATCTCGTGTCACCCCCTTTACTTTTTGCTCATTGTTTGATCGTAGATACAGCTCAATATCCTGAGCCGTATCCTGAATACTGTTTTTCCAAACAACCTAACCAGCATATTTTCAACACACTTTTTAGCACACTACCTCACTTAACTAATTGATCACTAAATTGCTTCGGTAATTTTTGACCAAAACAATTTGGCGCCCACCGTGGGGCAAGTGGTGCTCTCTTTACTAAAAATCTTTGTGAAATCGTTAATCGATTTTCTGTTTTCAAAACTTTTTGCCACATTGTTTACAATGGCCTCAAGATCAAACATGAGCTCCTCCACTGTGTCTGCTACAACTTCTGCTACTACTGGTCCGGTGCTTCCACCACCTCCTCCAAGGATGCAATCTTCTTCACAACCTCAGGATATTATCCCTACTCGGAGTATTCAGGGATCTGCTCCCATTTTAGCTTCTAAGGATGAAATTCTAACCTTATTTGGAAGTGTGCAGGAACAAATGAGGCAGCAACAGGAAACAAACCAAATGCTGTTAAGGGAAATACAACTCCTGAAGTCTGGCTCGAACAGATCTGCTGAGGATATCGTCACTCCATTACAACCCAGAACTTTGAACTTCAGTTCGGCTGTGTACACTGAGGATAATAGGGGGAATATTGTGCCCAACCTTCCTCAGAATCACACCCCTGAAATACCCTCCTCGGTCAGGATGTCAACCATGAGGAGCTCAGGATATGCTTCAGGATATGGGCAGAATCCTCAGACGGGTAACGTGTCAAATAATAATAATACTCATGCTGCTAACAATAGTGGATCTTTGCAGGATACAGGTGTAACATCAGCATTTACTAGGGAGCTTCAGAAGTTGAAGGACATGATATCCAGTGTACCTGGAGTGGTCCAGCCAATCCTGGAAGTGTCCCAAGACAGCCACAGGATATCTCGCTTTGCATATCCTATCTGTGATGCTGAGATTCCAAAGAGATTTCAAACCCCCAAACATGAAGCTTTATGATGGAACTACGGATCCTGAAGAGCATATTGCCCAGTATAGGGAAAGAATGGAGATTAACCCTATCCCTTCGGAGCTCAAGAAAGCATGCTTGTGCAAGGGTTTTGGTTCTACCTTAACAGGATCAGCCTTGAAATGGCTCCTAAATGTTCCGCCTCATTCAATTACATCATTTGCTCACCTAGTGAATTTATTTAATAGTTAGTTTTCTTGTAGTAGAAGCTTTGAAAAACTAACAAGTGACCTCTACAGGATAACACAGGGGCCTCAAGAATCCCTAAGGGATTATGTGAACAAGTTCAGCCAGGAATCCTTAGACATTCCGCATCTTGATGTTGCAACAGCTGTGCAAGCTTTCAAGATGGGGCTGCAAAAAGATTCTCAATTTTACCAAGACCTTGTAAAGAACCCATGCAGGAACTTGGATGAAGCTCGAAACAGGGCCCTAAGATATATTCGATTGGAGGATGACAGAAAGATGCAAGAGAGGATGAACTCATCCAACACCTATGAGTCAACTAACAGGAAGTCAGAATCCTCATTTAAGCCATATCGTTCTAAGCCATATGGTAGAAATGAAAACAAGAAAGTGAATGCTATCGAAGACGAGGATCCTGAAGAATATCCTGAATTATCTGAATATTGCTTTTCTGTTAACATTCCTGAATTGATGTATGTCATGCAGGGTTTATGAGACAAGGCTAGGTGGCCTCGAAAGAATCAACAAAAAGCCGATTGGAAAGATAAGTCAAAATGGTGTGCCTTCCACGAAGATTTCGGACATGTAACTGAGGATTGCATTGCTCTAAGGAAAGAAATAAGCTATCTTCTAAGCAAGGGGTATCTGAAAGATCTCTTAGGAAGAAAGAAGAATAAGGGTCAGGATACTGAGAAGGATCCTGAGCGAGCAGCGTCACCTCCCGCGGATGCCAAGATAATCAACTTTATTTCGGGAGGATCCGACATTTGTGGGACTTCGTATTCGGCGGCGAAGAGACATGCAAAAGAAGCTAAGGCCGAAAGGGGAGACAAATCTGTCAGGATGACTACCCTCACAACTGACAAAGTGATCACATTTGATGCTGATGACAGGGATACTGTCCAGGATCCTCATCATGATGCTCTGGTAATAACATTATATGTGGCTAACCATTTTGTACGCAGGGTATTGGTTGATAATGGCAGCTCCGTCAACATAATCCAACTAGAGACTCTGAAGAGAATGAATGTATCTCCGATGGATATCACTTCGAAGTCCACAGTGCTTGTTGGGTTCAGTGGAGAGGCTAGGAACACAGTGGGAGAGATAAAGTTACCAGTATATGTTGAAGGAGTCAACTCGATACAACGTTTCTGTGTGATGGATTCTCTATCCTGTTATAACATCATACTGGGAAGACCATGGATTCACGATATGAAGGCTGTGCCATCAATATATCACCAATGCATCAAGATCCCTACCCCTTGGGGAGTTGTCAAGGTTGATAGTGATCAGCAAGAGGCGAAAGAATGCTACTCATCCTCGATGAAATCCTCAACCAAGCCTAGTACAGCATAGCAATTAAAGATGCGGGCCCATGATATCGTGGAGGATTCGGAGCAGGATGTGAAGAAAATTATCTTGGATCAGGATAATCCTGATATCTCGGTGCTCGTAGGAACCAATATCCCTCAGGATATTGAAGAGCAGTTAACTAACTTCTTGAAATGCAGGATGTCAACGTTTGCATGGAAGCTTGAGGATATGACAGGTATATCCAAAGAAATTATCACTCACAAGCTTGGAATTGACAGATCATTCAAGCCTGTTCAGCAAAAAAGAAGGAAATTTGCTCCTGAGCGGAATACGATTATCCAAGAGGAAGTTGAAAGATTGTTGAAGTCCATGATGATCAGAGAAGTCAAGTTTCCAAGATGGCTAGCAAACGTAGTCGTGGTACAGAAGAAAAATGGGAAATGGAGAGTCTGTGTAGACTACACAGACTTGAACAAGGCTTGTCCTAAAGACCCATTTCCTCTTCCTCACATTGATGCAATGGTGGATGCTACTGCCGGGCATGAAATGTTGACCTTCATGGATGCATCCTCAGGATTTCAGCAGATTCAAATGGAGCCTTCTGACCAGGAGGATACTGCCTTCATGACACCAACAGGTATTTATTGTTATACGGCTATGCCTTTTGGTTTGAAAAATGCAGGTGCAACATACCAGAGATTGGTAAACATGATGTTTAAAGACAAGCTGGGGGACACCAAGGAGGTATACATTGACGATATGGTGGTAAAATCAAGGAAAGCTCAGGATCACCTTCAGGATATTAAAGGAGCATTTGATATCCTAGATCAATATAACATGAAGCTAAATCCTGCTAAGTGCCATTTCGGAGTGGGGGCAGGAAAATTCCTAGGATATATGGTGACCAAAAGAGGAATAGAGGCGAGCCCGGAGCAGATTAAAGCCATCTTGGATATTAAATCACCCTCAAATATGAAGGATGTTCAACGATTAACAGGGCGAGTGGCAGCATTAAACAGATTTATTTCAAGATCCTCAGAGAAATGCAAAGAGTTTTATGATATCCTGAAGAAGAACAAGAAATTCGAATGGGGTGAGAAGCATGAAGCAGCCCTGCAGGATTTGAAGCAATATCTTTCAACTGCACCTCTACTGATGAAGCCTGAGAATGGTGAACCACTATCCCTATACCTCGCAGTATCAGGGAATGCTGTAAGTGCCGTCCTTATAAAGGATCATGAAGGTCAGCAATATCCTGTTTATTATGTTAGTAAAAGTTTGTTAAATGCTGAAACTAGGTATTCTCATTTAGAAAAATTGATACTAGCATTAGTTATGGCATCAACGAAGCTTAGACATTACTTTGAGACACAAAGGATTCATGTTAAAACAAATTATCCTGTCAAAAATGTGCTTAGGAAACCAGAGATGTCAGGCAGGATGGCCAAACGGTCAGTAAAGTTTAGTGCTTATGATTTAGTATATGAACCTAGAAATGCCATAAAGTCTCAGGCTTTAGCTGACTTTGTGGCTGATTTCAGTAGTGACATTCAGGATGAGGCAGACCTAGAAGTCCAACAGTTAGGAGAATCCTCAGGATCCTGGACGTTATATACTGATGGTGCATCTAATGTAAGAGGAGTAGGATTGGGAATACTACTAAAATCGCCACAGGGGGACATATTACCCCAGGCTATTAGGTGTGAATTCCCTGCTACTAATAATGAAGCAGAGTATGAGGCTTTAATTGCAGGATTAGAGTTGGCTAAGAATATGAGTATCAAGAATTTGCAAGTATATGTTGACTCCTTGTTAATTACTAACCATTTTAATGGATCCTATGCAGTTAAGGGTGAGAAATTAATTGAATACCTCGATATTCTCAAAAAATTAGCAGGATATTTCGATGTTTTTACACTTGAACAGGTACCAAGGGAGGATAATGCTGAAGCAGATGCCTTAGCAAATCTGGGATCATCGATCAGGATACCAGAAGGGACCCAAATACCAATATTACATATATTGTATCCTGCAACGAATCCTTAGGATAAAGAAGTAGCGGGTATTCAGGATCCTGAAGCAGAGTATCCTGAAAAGGATCCTAAATCCTGGACGGCTCCAATCATGAGATATCTCAAGGAAGGACACATCCCCGGAGATGAAAATCCTAAGGCATTTAGGATGAAGGTATCACGATTCACTATTATAAATAATGTTTTATACAAGAAATCTCTTGCAGGACCGTATTTGAGGTGCTTGGAGGATCCTGAAGCCAAAGAAGTACTTCAGGATATACATGAAGGGGATTGCGGTAACCACACTGGGGGCAGATCATTGTTCTCGAAAGTATTAAGGACAGGATATTATTGGCCAACGATGAGGAAAGATGCTGCAGAATATGCTCGAAGGTGTGACGCATGTCAAAGGCATAGTAACATACTACATCAACCAGCTGAACCACTATATCCTGTAGCTTCCCCTTGGCCATTCATGAAATGGGGGATGGATATAGTAGGGAAGCTACCAAAAGCTCTGGGAGGAAAAGTCTTTATGCTAGCAATGACGGATTATTTCTCTAAGTGGGTTGAAGCTGAAGCATTTGTTCAAGTTAGAGACCAAGAAGTAGTATCCTTCATAAAGAGGAATATCCTGACCAGGTTTGGGGTACCAGCTGAAATCATTTGTGATAATGGGTCCCAGTTTATAAGCAAGAGGACTACTGACTTTTGCAAGAGTTGGGGAATCAAAATGATCACGTCTACTCCGGTACATCCTCAAGCGAATGGACAAGCTGAATCCTCAAACAAGATAATTGTCAATAACTTAAAGAAGAGACTTGGAGCCAAAAAAGGAAGATGTGCAGAAGAATTACCCTTTGTTTTGTGGGCTGATAGGACAACGGTAAAGAATGCAACCGGCCAAACCCCACTTTCCTTGGTATTTGGAGCAGAAGCAGTGATTCCAACGGAAATGGCGATACCTACTGCAAGATCTATCCTACAGGATCCTGAACAGAATCCTGAAGCCTTATGTCAAGATTTGGATACTATAGATGAAAAAAGAGATGCGGCAAGGCTAAGGATGGCAGCATATCAACAAAGAATATCCAGAGCATATAACAAGAATATAAGGACTAGGAGATTTCGAGTTGGTGATTGGGTGCTAAGAAAGGCTTTTCAAAATACCACTAATCTCGCCGATGGCAAGCTAGCTCCAAAATGGGAAGGACCATATGAAGTTGAGTCAGAAGCAGGGAAAGGAGCATATCGACTCAAGAATATGGAAGGGGATATGTTACCGAGATCCTAGAATGCAATACACTTAAAGCTCTATTTCAAGTAAGAATAGAATTTAATTTCGCACAAAGAATGGTATGTATTCTATCTCTTTTAAATATATTTGTTTATTATCTTGAACCCAATACTGACTTAAGCATCGGAGGGGTGTTAGCCAAGCTAACACCCACCTTAGTTTACAGTTGTTTTGCAGCATATGTTTCAGGATATAGCTCCAGGATATGCACTCAGGATAACTCGAAAGATTAGAGGATTGGCCCCCTCTCTCACGTTTAAGGGATCCTGATCCCTTCAAAGGTTTAAAGGTATTCACCTTTCTTTCGAATTGGGTTTAAACACCTCGCCTGGAGCGCAAGTTATCTAGGTATAGTTCAAGGTAGCGGGACCAGTTCATGTAAAAGTGGCTGACAATTTCGTTACTGTTGGCTATATCCTGGATTCTGAAGGTATATGAGGATTGATCACCCTCTCTCACGAAAGGGTATTTTCATATTCTCTAAGGTTTAAAGGTTTTCACCTTTCTAAGATTTGGAGTTTATACACTCTCGCCTGTAGCGCATGAAACTCAGGGTTTATCCCCAGGATATCAGGGTTTATCCCCAGGATATTAAGGGTTTATCCCCAGTATGCTAAGGATTCATTTCAGGATATCAAGGGTTTTGCCTCGGGGAGTTCGGAATTTATTCAAGCCAAAGTGTGAATACATTTACATTTTTGTGTCGTACACAGGGGACATACATTATACTATTCAAAGGATGGATCCAAGTTTGTAAGTGTACACTGGGGACATACTTATGATGGAAGATTGAAATTGATTCTCTAAGAATCTCTGGTATAATCTCTCCTTTTTATTTAGATAATTTATAGATTGTATTTCAGTATCCTGAGCAGGATATCTTTCAGGATACACTTACAATGGGTTCCCAAATATGTTCAAACAAAACAGTTTTCATAAGTAAAATTTGTGCACTAATAACAACAATGGTAAGGCCAAAAGAAAAGTTATATTATTAACATAGCAAAAGTTTGTGCTATTGGTTTCAGCTCAAACCGAGATCCATCCACCAAAAACACAATTAGTCTTTAAACATATTTACCCAACAGTTGAAGGTTTCATCTCAAACCGAGACCCATCCACCTCCAACTGTTGTATTGTTCAAAAAGCATGCAGGAAATGTAAATTGTTCAGGTGCAGGAAATGTAAATTGTTCAGGTGCAGAAAAGTAAAGTGCAGAAAAAGTAAATTGTTTTGGGGATTACAGACCAACATTCAAATTTAAAGATGTGGGCTCCGGCCTTGGCACGTATATCCATCATTGCCCACCTGAATGCCCTCACACAGCGGCATCTTCTCCAACCTTCTCTGCCTTTTCAGCTTCAGCATCCTGAGCAGCATCCTCCCCAGCATCCTTCTTATCTTCAGCCTTGTCTACCACCTCTGCTGACTTAGAGGATTCTCCGGCTTCAGCAGGAAGTGGCACAGCTTTGCCTCCAAGCTCCTTCAGCTTGGCCACCCAAGATTCAACCGGCCAAGATGGGCATACAAGGCCTGTCTCCTTGGCCTCATAGGCCATCTTGATGCGAGCTTGTAGCAGGGAGACGATAGCAGAGGCTTTGATTCCTTCCCGGAAAGAAACCATGGCCTGTTCGTGATCCATTTGGACAGTGGCAAGTTTGAGCTCAGCATCTTGGGTGACCTTCTTCAGCATGCCCTCGTAGTGCCGGGTCTTTGCTTCAGCAATGGCACCTTGGTCGGCAACGGTACTTTCGAGCTGTTTAATCCTGGCTTCATGGAGTACAGCAGTACCACAGGCATCGTTGTACAGGTGGAGCAAATGCTGGAGGCCCTGCACATCAAATTCAGGTATGAGTCAGAATATATTAACCAGGATATCCTGTCAGGATATCCTATCAGGATATATGTGCAGGATATGTAGCAGGATATTACCTTGTTGAGGAAGGATGTCATTGGCTCTAAGGAGTCCGAAAAGCTGAGTTCATCGTAGGAGAACCCTTCTGGACCTGGAGCACTGACTTCAGGACCTTTCCTCTTTTTTGCTGTGAAGCACGAGTCCTCGGATTAGCCTTAGGAGCCTGGAGCGGCTTGGAGCTGGTGGCAGCAGGGGTCTCTTTCTTGACCATGACTGGAGTAGGGTAGCTGTCAAGTTCGTCAAGGTCTAGGTAGACTGGAACCTTGCTGGAGTCTGCATACAGGGAGTAAAATTTCTCCTAAGTATATCAAATAAAGACATGTATGTACAGGATATTTTGCAGGATCCTTACCAGACATGTTTGCACTAGAAAGAGGACTTGGAGATGGTGGAGACGGGTTGAAACTTATTTTAGCCTCTGGAAGGAGTCTGATGGCGTCAATCCTTTTTTGTGAATCAACAAGGGGAGGTGCAATCTTCCTAAAATCAGCTGCGTGCAAAACAGAAAAAAAGAAAGTTGATCAGTTCAGGATATGGAACAGGATAAGAGGCAGGATCATCCTTAAACCCTAAATCCTACCCTTTTTCAACCATTTCACCGGATATTCCGTTCCACCAGGGATTGAGTCTCTTTTTACAAAGAAGAACTTAGATTGCCAATTATCCTCGTTCCTGGTGGCACAAAGTATCAGCGGGTCGCCGGAGGTGGAATAAAACAAAAATCTACATGATCCGTGGCATCTAAGCCGGTAAGCTAGGGGGAGATCATGAACATAAAGATCAGGGATGTGGTTTTTCTTGATCTGGTCAAGAACGGACAGAACACGCCAAAGCATCGGCATTGTTTGGCTAAAAGAGATTTTTGTAATGTTGAAGAATTCGGTGATAAAGTCTGGAAAGGGGAACTGTAACCCTAAGGTAAAAGGGAAAGGCACTAAAGTACAACCACTCATTGGAGACCATATCCGACCGGATTTCCTGGTCGAACGGCTGGAATACCGTTCCTTTCGGAAAGATACCGGAGGATTTGAGGGCCGACAAGTGGGCACTATCAAAAGAGCATATCTCTTTCTCCGGTTCTTGGAGAAGATTCTGCTGGATGAATGTGGGAGCCGAATCACCAGAACTGGATCTTGTATGTCTCGGCATTTGATCGCCTGATTTTTTGACCGGAAAAGGAGGATGAAGATGAAGATTAGAGAGAGAATGTTTACCTTTTTCCTTATCGGTAGTAGTTAAAAAAGAGATGGGGATGAGAAGATATAGGGTGCAATGAGTAAATATAGGCTGGATAGTTGCAAACGGTTACATCATGGGTCTTATCTCTTAATTATCTCGATCTCCGTGAAAAATGTAACCGTTAGTGGCAGGATACTAAACGGTAACATTTTTGGGGACAATTGTTATGGGTGAAATTCTGAGCCCATATCCTGAGAAATATCTTGGGTTATATCTTGGTTATATGATAACTGTTCATATCCGGGATGCTGATTCAGGATATTGGTAACATCCTGGATGGTATCCTCAGGATCACTAACGGATTATGTGCAGGTACGCGGGTTAGAAGCTAGCAACGTTCACAAGGACTCATTCCGCGGAAGACTCGGTCCAAGTCGTTCAAATAAAGACGTTGAAGCTGCATTACTCGGTCTACAACGTTTAGAATGGAATATTCGGAGCATCCCATATTTATAGGAATTTTCGTTTGTAATTCGTTACTATAAATAGGTAGGTATATCAGATCGAATAGGACATCACATAAACACTCACTACACTCTTACACTTGTTCTCTAGCAATTTTCACTTTCGCACAAAATCATTGTAACACTTAGCGATCTGGTCAATATCCTGCACTGTATCCTGACGTTTAAAGCAATAAGAAGAACAAGGCAGCTGCGATTGTCAGCTCCCGAGGTTTTATGCCGGCGATCTAGATTGATCAAGGGCTTTCCTCGTATATCTCATGTCACCCCCTTTACTTTTTGCTCATTGTTTGATCGTAGATACAGCTCAATATCCTGAGCCGTATCCTGAATACTGTTTTTCCAAACAACCTAACCAGCATATTTTCAACACACTTTTTAGCACACTACCTCACTTAACTAATTTGATCACTAAATTGCTTCGGTAATTTTTGACCAAAACAGTTATTCCCTACGCTACTATGGCAACTTAACATGTTTGGTCGGATCCTAATGATCGACCAAACGGGTCGTGTTCGAAAGTCTAAGCGGGTGTTTAGTCCGCTTGACTTTCGGCTCCACACAAGCACTAATCTAAAAAAAATGATGAGCTAAACATGCTAGAACATGTTTAGTTAAGTTAGAAAACAGGTTTTGATATCAAAACAAACGGTTTTGATATCCTAGAGTAGTTTGGTTACAAAATACGCGAGAAAACGCATTTTGGCCGAAACTACGACTCGTCACTGAGCCTAGATAACGTGGTAATCAGTAGGTATAGTCACTAGGGACTATAACCATCGTGATTACGCTCACGTTATGAAGTTCAAACGAACTTCACGTTGACCATAAACTGGTCAAAGCAGAAAGTCAAACGCAGTTTGACTTTAACGACAAAAACGAATGAAAAGAACGAAAGAATACTTACAGAAGGTCCCCGCAAGCTCTTGATCCGATTTACTCTCAGGTATGAAGCATAAACTTCAACTTAGAGAGCCAAAATCAGATTCAAGTGTGCTTTGGGAGGAAGTGAGGGTGGGTATTTATAGGAATTCAAGAACCGTTAAGATCGTTTATCGAAAACTGAGCTTTGATCTGAACCTTACATGTGTGCCGATGGTTTTATAAAACCATGGGAGCCCCTAATATGGACTATGTTCATTGAATACCAGCCCATGGTTTTGCAAAACCATGGGTTAAAACCATCAACACTTCAAAATGGACTAGGTTCATTGAATCTGCCAGAAATTTCAAAAATGGTCCCTACACTTATAAAACTTGATTTTTGGCACTTTTAAGCCCCGTTAACCCCATTTCAAGGCTCTAAAATAAAGTTAAAGTATAGGGAACTTAAAATATGCTGAAAAACATCTCGGATGTCGGTTCGTTTGGTCGTACGGTTGCGTTATTCGCTTAATTACGACGGAAGTCATAACGAACGCAAAAACGATCCAAATTAAGCGACGAATGGAATTTTATCATGCCAAACACTAAAATAAAATATTTTAATGCTTACATAAATTTTTGTATGTCCGGATATATTTAGAACGTAAGATATGCGCGAAAATGCAAACTTGTGCACTTTTTGACGCTTTCAGTCCCTGAATGACCCAAAAGTTTATTTTAGCACACCGAACCCCTCAAAGCCTATTTCTAAGCTATGTAAAGGATATTTATGGTATGTTTAACTTATGGTCATGTTCCGGAATGTCTGTTCTAGTACGAATCGCCATACTTTCGCAGTTTGTCGAATTTAGTCCCTGTAAGCGATTTAAACTTGATTTTGCCATGCCAAAGCCTTCAAAACTTATTTCTAAGTTATGTAAGGGTTATTTAAGGTATGTTAAGCCTATGTCACTATTCCGGAGTGTTTTTTGCATTAAACTGGTTATATTTACGCATCAGTGTGCGTTTAACCTTCCAGAAAGCGATTTAGAGCCCGAAATCGAACAAGAATTGACATGTGCAAACGATACACATATTTATACAAATCCAAAGTATGAAACACAAATTTCATTGATTTGGTTTTTGTTTGATGGTCGCAGTGACCCAGGTGTCACAACGCGGTCGGGGTGTGACAGAAGAGTTGGTATCAGAGGCAATGGTTATAGGGAATTAGTTTATTAGTAATGCTTTGACCTAGACTATAACTTTTCTAGGACCACAACACAAGTTATCTTGTGTTTAGATCTTAAAACATTACCGTCACCTATCTTTAGGTGATTACCAAAACAAGAACACAATTTTCCAAAACAATTTTGAAAATCAATCATCTATTCTTAGATGATTTGTTATAAGGTTTTGAACCCTCAAAATTTTCAAAATCTCGTCAAAGTTTGCGTCTAAATAATGTGAACACGTGCAATCTGGAAGGGTGGGTGCCTGTGCCTCGAGTTTTATGTCTAGGCTAGAGTGTTTGTACAAATTTACATAATCGGACCAGTCACTCTTACCTGGGAACTCTTGGGGTGAGTGACCACTTATAGGCTAAATCATGTCTTTGCGATACATTATTGCGACCCATTTACTTTGATTAGTCACTGTGTGTCGTTTGTTTGTTTTGTGGTACGAACGAACGACCACCATCCTTTCTTTTTGTCGATATTTGTATCATCTCATTTTTCATCTTATCATCTCACTCGTTTTCTCTCATGTTTCCTCTTTTAGAATGCCTCCTCGACGTGACAATCAACCACCTAACGCCGAACTGGCGGCAATCATTGCGCAGCAAATGGCTGCTGCACTCCTAAATCAACCAAGCCAATAATAACAATAATGCACCTGCTCCGTGCAACTTCAAAAGTTTTAATTCGGCTAAACCACTCAAGTTTAGTGGTTCTGATGGAGCAACTGGGCTCCTACAGTGGTTCGAGAGTATTGAGAGTACTTTCTGTCATGTTCAGTGTCCTGATAATCGCAAGGTCGAGTTTGCTTCTAGTGTGTTTCAAAAGAGGGCCCTTACTTGGTGGAATGGGGTAATGAGAGACCGTGGTGCTGATGTTGCTCTAGCACAAACCTGGGAAGAGCTTAGGGCTCTTATGATGAGGGAATTATGTCCTCGTCATGAACAGAGGGCGTTAGAAAGGGAATTTGATGATCTGAAACAGGATAGTGGTGAACACCGGGCTTATACTGACAGATATGAGGAGTTGAGTTTGCTATCGAGAGGTATGTCGATGGTTTATCTGGCCCAATGCAAGATATCGTTACTGGTAGCAGCCCTACCACTGTTCGACAAGCCATCGAGTTGGCTGCGACTTTGACTGAGTCGCAAATTAGGAAAGGTAAACTTCATAGGAAGGGTGATAAGAAACAGTCGTCCGACAAGAGTGAGAAAAATCAGGGTAAGAAATCTGAGTCTTCAAGGAGATCAAGGAAGCACAAGGCTTCCAAGAACTATGTTGTTACAGCACAAGCCAATCAGGCAGCCCCAAATCAGCCAGCTTAACCACCTGCCAAGAAACAATACATTGGCAACGCAGCTTTGTGCAACAGGTGTAACAGTCACCATCAGCCGCAAGTTCAGTGTCGTTATTGTACTAATTGTGGAAGATCTGGTCATCTTGCCAACACTTGTCATCTTCCTCTTAACCAGAACCAAGCTGCACAAAACCCTGCTCAGCAGCTTGCCCAATAGCCTGCTCAACAACCAGCACAAGCTGCACGACCCCACTATCCGCCTGGATCTTGCTACAATTGTGGGTATCTGACCCACTACAGAAATCAGTGTCCAAGGTTGGTTAACGCGAATCAGGCTCAGGGTCGTGGACGAGTCTTTAACATGAACGCAAATGAGGCTCGTGCAGACAACGAGGTGGTCAATGGTATGTTCTTTGTTAACAATCAGCCTGCTTCTGTTCTTTTTTATTCGGGTGCCGATAAGAGTTTTGTGTCATTATCTTTTGAGCCCTTGATTTGCATGACTACAACAAAACTAGGAAAGTCCTTGATAGTAGAGGTAGCTAGTGGTGAACCCATTGTTCTCGATTCTGTTCTTCTAAATTGTCGGTTGAACCTTAATAACCATCTTTTTCCTATCGACCTCACACCGATGCAACTTGGAAGTTTTGAAATTATAGAGGGAATGGATTGGTTAGCCAAGTATCATGCAGAGGTAGTTTGTTTTGAGAAGATTGTCCATATTCCGCTTTCGACTGGTGAGATCTTAGAGGTTCGTGGTGAGAAACCTGCTAGTAGTCTCAAACTCATGACGTGTATTCAAGCTCAGAAGTATTTGCAAAAGAACTATGTTGTTTCTTGGCACATGTTGTAGAGGAGAAAGGCAAAGGTAAATCTATTCAAGACATCCCTGTTGTTCGGGATTATTCTGAAGTGTTTCCTAAAGAATGACCTGGTTTACCCCCAGCACGTCAAGTTGAGTTCCGTATTGATCTTGTACCTGGTGCGAATCCTATTGCTAAATCTCCTTATCGTCTTGCACCATCTGAGATGCAGGAATTATCTAATCAGCTTCAGGAGCTTTTTGACAAAGTTTTTATCCGTCCTAGCTTTTCACCTTGGGGTGCTCCCATTCTTTTTGTCAAGAAGAAAGATGGCTCTTTCAGAATGTGCATCGATTATCGTGAGCTTAACAAGCTTACCATCAAGAATCGATATCCCCTACCTCGCATTGATGATCTCTTTGATCAGTTACAGGGTGCTACTTGTTTTTCAAAGATTGATCTACTTTTTGGGTATCATCAACTTCGTGTGCTTGAAGAAGATATTCCCAAGACTGCTTTCCGCACAAGATATGGGCATTATGAGTTCACTGTTATGCCTTTCGGTTTGACTAATGCTCCTGTTGTTTTTATGGACTTGATGAATAGGGTTTGTAAGCCTTATTTGGATAAGTTCATCATCGTTTTCATTGATGACATCTTGATTTATTCTAAGACACAAGTTGATCATGAGCAACATCTTCGTCTTACAATGGAACTCCTAAAGAAAGAACAACTTTTTGCCAAATTCTCCAAGTGTGAATTTTGGCTTAAGGAAGTTCAATTTTTGGGACATATCGTTAACGAACAAGGTATTCACGTAGATCCCGCCAAACTCAATGTGATTAAGGATTGGGATACACCTACTACTCCTACTGAGGTTCGTTCATTTCTTGGTCTCGCGGGTTATTACCGCCGCTTTATCTAAAACTTCTCCAAGATTGCAGTTCCTCTCACTGCATTAACTCAGAAGAATAAACTCTTTGAATGGGGATCCAAACAGGAAGAAGCTTTTCAGACCTTGAAACAGAAACTCTGCGATGCACCTATTCTATCTTTACCTGAGGGCAACGATGATTTTGTCGTGTATTGTGATGCATCCAACTTAGGCCTTGGCTGTGTTCTCATGCAAAGGAACAAAGTCATAGCTTACGCATCGAGATAGTTGAAGGTTCACGAGAAGAACTACACGACTCATGATCTTGAGTTAGGTGCAGTAGTTTTTGCTCTCAATATCTGGAGACACTACTTGTATGGTACAAAATGTGTGGTTTTTACTGACCACAAAAGTCTTCAGCATATTTTTAATCAGAAAGAACTCAACATGAGGCAACGACGTTGGGTTGAACTTCTAAATGACTATGACTGCAAAATCACTACCATCCTGGTAAGGCGAATGTCGTGGCTGACACATTAAGTCGTAAGGAATGTGTCAAGCTTCACTGTGTCAAAGTTCGATCTGATTTTCAAACCCGCATTTCTCAGGCTCAACATACTTGTGTTTCACAAGACTTGATGGGTAAGGAATTACCATTTCATATTAAGCCTGATCTTGAACTGAAGGAAAATGGATTGTATCATTTCATGGATCGTTTGTGGGTCCTAAGTCAAGACAATCTTCGTACCTTGCTAATAGATGAAGCTCATAAGTCTCGTTATTCTATTCATCCTGGTGCAGAAAAAATGTATAAGGATCTTCGAACCCAGTATTGGTGGCCGGGTATGAAGAAAGACATTGCCTTGTACGTATCCAAATGCCTTACTTGTCTTAAGGTTAAGGTTGAACATCAACATCCCTCTGGATTATTGGAGCAACCAGAGATACCGGTTTGGAAATGGGAAAACATTGCTATGGATCTCATTACCAAGTTGCCACGCACTAAGAAAGGTCATGATGCCATTTGGGTAGTAGTTAATCGGCTTACAAAATCAGCGCATTTCTTGCTGATCCGTGAGGATCTGTCTGCTGACAAGCTTGCCAAAATCTTTGTGGATAAGATTGTATCCTGACATGGTGTTCCTTTGAACATTATATCTGATAGAGATGCTTGATTTTCGTCTCATTTTTGGAGAACCATGCAATCTGCTATGGGAACCCAACTTAGTTTGAGCACAGCTTATCATCCGCAATCAGATGGTCAATTTGAAAGAACAATCCAGACACTGGAGGATATGCTTAGAGCTTGTGTGATCGATTTTGGTGGTAGTTGGGATTCACATCTTCCGTTGATTGAATTCTCCTATAACAATAGTTATCACTCCAGCATCAACATAGCTCCTTTCAAAGCTTTATACAGTCGAAAATGTCGTTCACCAGTCTGCTGGAATGTGATCGGTGAAGCTCAGCTTACTGGATCTGAGCTCATTCTAGAGACTACATATAAGGTTAAGAAAGTTTATGATAACCTTCAGACAGGTTGAAGCCGTCAAAAAAGTTACGCGGATAGATGATGCAAGCCCTTGGAATTTCAAGTCGGTGATCGCGTCTTATTCAAGGTTTAACCTTGGAAAGGTGTGGTTAGATTTGGAAAGAAAGGAAAACTTGCACCTAGATATGTTGGACCATTCAAGATCGTTGAAAGAATAAAAAAAGTGGCCTACAGGCTAGAATTACCTCCTGAACATGGAAATGTTCATCCAACCTTTCATGTGTCCAATATTAAAAAGTGTTTAGCTGATGAAAACCTCCACATACCACTTGATGAAATTCGTATTGATGACATGATGCACTTTGTTGAGAAACCTGTGGAAATTATGGACAGTGAAGTCAAGAAACTCAAACGCAAGCGCATACCTATTGTCAAAGTTCGCAGGGAATCTAAACGTCGACCAGAATTTAATTGGGAACGTGAAGATCAAATGAAGGCAAAATATCCACATCTATTCTCACAAGTTTCCTGTAAATAAATTTCGGGACGAAATTTCCTAAAGTAGGGGAGACTACGACATCTGTGCATGTACGTATAAACTCCGAATAGTTCAATTATCAATAAAACAATGTGATTTGATCCCAATATTTGTTTATTTATGTTTGACATTTTGCACGTTTTGATTTTGTTCGATTTCCAACTCTATATCGCTTTCTGGAAAGTTATACGCAAACTGATGCATAAACGTAATCAGTTTAACGCGACAAACACTCCGGAACATCAACATATGCTTAACATACCTTAAATAACCTTTACATAACTTAGAAATAAGTTTTAAAGGGTTTGGTATGGCAAAAACAAATTTATTTGATCGCAGAGACTATTTGCGACAAACTGCGAAAGTCTGCCTATTCGTATTGTAACGAACATTCCGGAACATGATCATAAGTTAAACATACCATAAATCCTTTACATAGCTTAGAAATAGGCTTTGAGGGGTTCGGTGTGCAAAAATAAACTTACTTGCTCAATCAGGGACTAAAAGCGTCAAAAAGTGCATAAGTTTGCACACGCGCATATCTTACGTTCTAAACATATCCGGACATCCAAAAATTTTTGTAATCTTTAAAATATTTAATTTTAGTGTTTGGAAAGCTAAAATTCCATTCGTCACACAATTTAGATCGTTTTTCACGTCCGTTCGTGTTTCGTCGTAATTAACCGAACAACGAGGCCGTACGACCAAACGAACCGACATCCGAGATGTTTTCAAGCATATTTCATGTCCCCTATACTTTGACATCATTATTGAGCCTTTAAATTAGGTTAATGGGGATTAAACGTGTCAAAAATCAAGTTTTAAGCATGTAGGGATCTGTTCTGCCATTTTTGAAAACTTGGAACTGGACTCCCCCGCGCCACGCGCCAGATCCAGAGACACCTGGCGCGACACGCGACAGGGACCAAAACACAGCACAGCAGTTTCAGCAACTGGCTTGATTTTCAGGGTTATTTATGCAATTTTCTCAATACCTGGAGCTGGTTTTGGATTCCCATTGTATTCTAAACCATGTTCCACAAGTGTATGGTTAGGATTGAACCTTGATTCTTGCAAAAACACTTGGAATGATCTCCTTGATCCTAACTTTCTATAAATACCCACTTGCTTCATTCTCATTCTTCACACATTTGATTCAATTCTGCTCTAAGTTGAAGTTTAACACTTCATACCTGAGTGTGTTGAATCAAATCTTCCTTGCTTGGACCTTTTGTAAGTCTCCTTCATGCTTGTTTATGCATTTCAAGCATGAAAGTCAAACAGTGTTTGACTTTTTTGCTTTGACCAGTTTATGGTCAACACAAAGTTCGTTTGAACTTTGCAACGTGAGCGTAATCACGATGGTTATAGTTCCTTGTAACTATACCTACTGATTAGAACGTTGATTAGGCATAGTGACGAGTTAAAGTTTCTATCAAAATACGTATATATGCGTATTTTGCAATGAAGCTATTTTCGGGTATCAAAACACTTTGTTTTGATATCAAACTTGTTTTCTAACTTAGTTAAACATGTTTTAACATGTTTAACTCGTCACTTTTAGTCTTGTGCTTATATAGGGTCGTAAGATAAGCGGTCTAAACAACCGCTTAGACTTTCGAACCCGACCCGTTTGGTCAATCATTTGGATCCGACCAAACACATTTTGTGACCATAGTTGCATAGGGAATAACCTTCCGAGGTTATACCTTATGGTCACTACGTTTAGTTAGTTGTATGATAGGTAGTTTATATACCTTAGAAAAATGACCAAAATGCCCTTTTTACGCATAATTTCATTTTAAGCATATGTAACCTAAATTTTGACATCTAAACTGACTAGGCAATATTTTTAGACATGTTAAGTCATATAGTACTTGTCATAGGACTAGTTAGGCGGTCCGAACGCGTTTTTTGCGAACGACGCGTTAAAGTAGCGTAGACTACCTTAACGAGTCGTAATGGGTCGTAAGCACTTAGGATAGGTTCCGATTTAGAATGTAGGCTTTGTTAAACCACATCACATGAGTTCCTATACTCATTTGGTTTACGAAACCTCATTTTACCCGATCTTCCGATTTAGGTCCGGTTTATTAACATAGTTATCTATATTAGGTGCCGATTGATTCCGTGATCCTTCTAGCGTTGTTTGATTATTATTACAAGACTTCTAAGCATTATCAAGTGAGTACATAGTCCCCTCTTTTACTGTTTTCAAATATTTTGGGGTGAAACACACGTGCCTACTTGTTACTTTCGTGCTTTTCATGCTTTCATGACATATACTTGCTATGTTCCTTAGTACGCATATAGTACATGATTTAAATTGCCATTTGCTATGTATGTTGACTGAGCATGCTAGCACATTGATTTCATAAACACATTTATTGCATATGTTTACTCAGCATATGGACACATTGACTTACATTACATTTCTGCTATGTATGTTTACTGAGCATGCTAGCACATTGATTTACATGACATTTCTGCTTTGTATGTTTACTTAGCATACTTAGTACATTGTTTTCACATAACATGCTTACATTTGGTATGACATTTGGTTTGTTTAACGGGACTAAAATACGTTCATTAACACTGATCACGTCGCTCGGTAGTATGTAGTGGTACCATAGGACTTGACATCTCCCATTCCTGGAATCCTAGGTTTGTTTGGACGTAAGAAATGATAGAATCCGAAAACATTTTGATAAACCTTTAACTTGTTAAGGGTTTGTCCTACAGTCTCAAGGCTTGAATTTATGCGATAAACATTACCACATAAGTGTTTGTATCAGTAAAGCATGGAATTTGCAAAACATAACTTTTGACTTAAACTATGATTTATATCAAATACATTGTTTTGAACATTTTTACCTATGGGGTTGAGTAAATGTTTTTATTCACCATACATTACATTTGGTTACAAATAAACATTATACATATGGTTTGAGTAGTTACTTTTTACTTGCCATACATAATATTTGATTATACAAGACATGATTTACATTTGACATTAGACATTGCTTACACATAAACATTTTGACATTTGTTTAAACTAGACAATTTGGTGGTTATTTGATAAGTGATTTACATAACGAGGCGACGTGTAATATGATAAAAGCATGGTGGATACGCCGCTTGTACTTCCTATATATAAGTGCTTTTATGATATTACATATCGTATTGTTATTTAAATCATTTCAACAAAGACATGATATATATTTTATTCAAACGACATACTATTATAAGATATTGTTTTACAAACGACATAACTTATACAAATTCATTATTACTTGGTTATTTATTTAACCAAGCAGTATTCTTTTATATATCATCTGATTTTCTTATTGCTTTTTGTATGATTTATAAAAGAAAACATTTTCCTAAGATTCATGACTAACTTTTTGTTAAACATTTCTTTCAACTACAAGTCATGAATCCTAAATCAATAAACCTATGTATCTCACAGACATTTTTATGCTGACGTACCTATTTTCACATGTGTTTTCAGGAGCTGATGCATAGGGTTGTTCGTGACACACTTAGGCGGACTCGGGCCTTAGTGACAATAAAAGATGCAAGACTAGTTTAATTATGTTATATTTCCCTGTTTTTAAGACTATGTAATCTTTTTAATTCAAATAAAACGAAACTTTAAATACCATGGTTGTGAAACAATAATTCTGTTACTCCACTCCCCGACGTTTCCGCCGCGGTTTTGTTGTTTTACACGGTCGGGGTGTGACAGTATGTATGTATGTATGTATGTATGTATGTATGTATGTATGTATGTATGTATGTATGTATGTATGTATGTATGTATGTATGTATGTATGTATGTATGTATATTTTACATAATTGACCAAGGTTAACTAACGTAGTTAACTAATACATGATTGAATAATGAAAGTAAATAATTAAAACCTTTAAAAGAAAAAGAGGAACAAAGTAGAGGGACTAAAATAGTAAATGGGGGAAAACTAGTTTATTTATAAAACAAAGAGTAAACTACAATTTTACCTCCTGGGTTTAAGCCAATTGGTACTCTGACCCCATCCCTGAAAATAATTGCAATTAACCCCCCCTAACGTTGTTGTTATGTTGCATAACTACCCCTACCGTCAACTCTTGTTAACAGTCAACATAACTAAGTAATGGTCAAAGGGTATAATGGTCATTTCCAATATACCTTTGTATCTTATACATTACACCACCCTATACATTGATAAATCAAAGCACGATTACCCCCCACCTTCCCACACCGCTCCTCCACTCCTGTTCAGTGCGATCTTCTTCTCTAGCCACCACCTTCTCCGACGGTCTTCAGCTACAATCGTCCAGCGATCTTTAGAGCTCCGGTGACACCTTCTCTGGCAATCATCACAGCACCGACGACAATTGTCACACCCCAACCGATGGCGGAAACATCGGGACGCGACACTAAGCGTTCAGATTGCTCAAAAGTTTCCATAACACTATAGTTTCAATAGTCATTAATTTATTTCATGAGATAGATTGTCTAAACGTCAAAACACAAAGTATCAAAATTTACATAGTATCTCAAATATTGTTCAAATGATTCTAGATTAACTAAGATGTGTTTCTAAGCAGCATCCTAGCAAGTTTCTTTGAATCCAGCATCCTATCAGCCTGCAACATGTATTAAAATAGGGTCAGTACAATAATGTACTGGCGAGTATACAAGTTTGAGTATATAGCATAATAGTTTAAAAAGACTCATATCCATCATGTAAACGATAAAATAGTTTCGGCCATGCCAGTGTTCGCAGTCCAAGTGATAGCCCAAGTGTCCCGATGCATTTGGCACTTTCCCAAGAATCAAGGAAAGCAAATAGAATCCTCCTAACAATACCCCCGAGAATAATGGGGAGGTGCATCTTCCTATAGCGCTACTATTGTTAAGGCGGAACTACACACAGGGATTAAACGTTCACATAGCATAAAGAATCAAGAGTCCAAAAGTATCAAGTTTCACATTTACAGAGGATAAAGTTAGATTCAAATAGTTTCAAGTTTTCCAGTTTCATGGAATACATGTTGCATCCAAAAGTTTAAAACGAAAAGGGATCGAGTATACTCACAGTGGGTGCTAAGTATCGGCACCTATAGATTGGATCAAACGGAGCTCTGAACTAGCCTGATTATAGTTTACAGTGTAAGCGTCGAACAGAATATCGAGTCATGCGAAGTGTCAGACCAGTCTCCTGGTCGGATTGCCATCCGGACGGATGGTCATCCGGTCGGATGACATGTAGATGGGACGGATCACCATCCGATCGGATGGTCATCCTGATGGATGGCCATTCGATCGAATGGTCATTCGATCCAAATAGTGTGTTTCCAAAATGTTAACTTTTTGAAGTTTTCATTGTAGCATAAATACAAGTCGTTCGATTGGATGGTCATTTGATCGGATGACCATTCGGTCGAATGACTCTTCGAGTGTAAGTTTTAAAGTTAAAGATTCTGATTTAAAATAGTCTAAGGGTTGAAGGTTGTAAGGCACATGTCATTCGATCGGATGGCCGTTCGGCAGTCCGATCGGATAGCAATTCGAATGAAATGATCTTGTCCCCTTTTTGCAACCTTGTAAAGTTTCCAAGTTTTGAGTTTAACGGTGACGACATGGTACGTATTGAGACAACGAAAAACACATCAAGGCTCAGCCTGTCTGATTGGGTGGGAATCACCCTCTCCGATCAGGTGTCTGTTCTTAACGGTGTTCATGTCTGAATCCGTAATCCGGCCATCTTCTCCGACGATAATCCATTTCCAGGCCGACTCCAGACTAATCATCAAGTCTATAGCCCGTTTGGGTCCGGATTCCACCTTTTTAAGTAAAAAGTTTTAAGAAAGGTTGAAGATAAACATTAAATCGACTGAAAAACCTTGATTTAGTAAAGATTCGGTGTGAAACACATGAGAATCTCTTAGATCTGAGCTAAAGTTTGATGAAAATGACATCACACCACCGATTGTACAAACTGCCATGATGATGTCATCTTCAAGAGCTCGAATCTTAGTGATTTCACGGTGAAAAGTGTGATTTTGATGAAGAATCATGTGTAGAAGTGTGTAATGATCAAGGTTGTAAAAGAATCTAAGAGAAAACTTACAAGAATCAGCCTAGAATCAAAGGAAAGTGCTCGAGAATGAGAGTGCATGCATCTGGATCAGAGGGCTCTGTCACATCAGTGAGGGATGATGTGACAGGTCCTATTTATAGTGTCAGAGAGGAGGTAAGGCGGTGTAGCAGTTGGATCAGATGGCTGTTCGGTCAAATGGCCCTCCGATCGGATGGTCATCCGATCGGATGTCCATTCGGACAATCCAATCCGTTTTGCAACTTTTCCGTCTTAGGTTCATTTTGCGAGTTAGATTAAGTGTTGTGTATTATTGTGTAATATTATCACATAATAAGATTATTTAATTAACACAAAAATCTCCAAGTTCCCAAATTTACATAAGTATCAAGCCTCTAGTATCTCGTTTAACCAAGTCTCAAGTTTCACGAGTCTTAAGAGTCAAGAATCAAGTATCAAGAATCAGGTCTCAAGAATCAAGTATCAAGAATCAAGTCTCAAGAATCAAGTATCAAGAATCTAGTATTAAGTATAGAGTATCAAGAATCAAGTATCAAGAATCTAGTATTAAGTATCAAGTATCAAGAATCAAGTATCAAGAATCTAGTATTAAGTATCAAGTATCAAGAATCAAGTCTCAAGTATCAAGTATCAAGTGTCATAGTATTAAGAATCAAGCATCTAGAATTAAGTATCAAGTATCATCAAGATTCAAGTTTCAAAGCATCAAGATTCATAAAGTATCAAAAGAGTCAAGTTTACATAGTATAAGGGCTAAAAGTGACAAAAGCTAAAAGTTCAAGGACGCAGGCGTTACAGTCTCCCCTCCTTTAGGAGATTTCGTCCCTGAAATCTAAGAGGAAGACTGCTCGAAGAGCTGCGGATACTTGGCCTTCATCTCACTTTCGAGTTCCCAAGTGAATTCAGGGACACGTTTTCCTTCCCATCGAACCTTGACGATGGAAATTTTGTTGCGCCTCAATCGCTTGACACCTCGATCCATGATTTCGACCGGTTTCTCCACGAAGTGTAAAGCTTCATTTATTTGCAAGTCTTCAAGGGGAACCTGTAGTTCCTCGTCGGCTAGGCATTTACGTAGATTAGATACATGGAACACTAGATGTACGTTGTTTAGTTCTTGTGGCAGGTCGAGTCTGTACGCCACCTTGCCAATCCTCTCGAATATCATGAAAGCACCCACATAGCGAGGAGCGAGCTTTCCCTTCTTACCAAAACGAACTACTCCCTTCCAGGGAGATACCTTGAGAAGAACTCGATCACCAACATCAAATTCCAGAGGCTTGCGCCTTTTATCAGCATAACTCTTTTGTCTCCTCCTAGCCTTAATCAAGTTATCATGGATCTGAAGAATCTTATCCGTTGTCTCTTGAATGATTTTAGGGCCAGTAAGTTGCTTGTCACCAACCTCATGCCAGCTGAGAGGAGATCGGCACTTGCGACCATATAAAGCTTCGAAAGGAGCCATCTGAATACTGGAATGATAGATGTTGTTGTACGAGAACTCAATCAATGGTAAATGTACATCCCAGTTACCACCAAAGTCGATGACACAAAAACGGAGCATATCCTCTAGGGTTTGAATAGTACGCTCGGTCTGTCCATCCGTTTGAGGATGAAAGGCCGTGCTAAGATTCAAGTGCGAACCCATAGCGGACTGGAATGTTTGCCAAAGACGTGAAGTAAAACGACCATCACGGTCAGAGATTATGTCAAGGGGTATGCCATGACGGCATATAATCTCATCGGTATATATTCGAGCAAGTTTCTCCACCTTATAATCTTCGCGAATAGGAAGAAAGTGGGCTGATTTAGTCAAACGGTCAGTGATCACCCAAATACTATCATGACCAGCGGGTGTAAAAGGTAGTTTGGTTATAAAGTCCATAGCAATGCTATCCCATTTCCAAATGGGAATTTAGGGTTATTCTAGAAGTCCTGAAGGACGTTGATGTTCAGCCTTTACCTTCGTACAAGTAAGGCACTTAGAGACATACGCAACAATGTCCTTCTTCATACCAGGCCGCCAATAAGTCATACGCAAGTCATGGTACATCTTATCACCACATGGATGAATAGAGTATCGAGACTTGTGAGCCTCATTCATAATGAGCTCATGGAGGTTATCGCGATCTGGCACCCAGATGCGATTGAGATAGTATTGAAGTCCATCAGACTTAGTTTTGAGTTGATCCACAATAGCACCTCGTATTTCAACAAATAGACTACATTCATTAGCTGACGAATACTGAGCTTCACGGATACAAGTATGAAGATCACTAGAGATAAGATAACAACGAATAGTATTAACATGATCCTTACGACTAAGAGCGTCGGCCATGACATTTGCCTTTCCAGGATGATAGCGAATTTCGCAGTCGTAGTCGTTAAGCAATTCCACCCAACGTCTCGGTCGCATGTTCAGTTCTTTCTGGTTAAAGATATGTTGAAGGCTCTTATGGTCAGTGAAAACCACACACTTAGTTCCATATAAGTAGTGACGCCATATCTTTAACGCAAATACAACTGCACCAAGCTCCAGATCGTGAGTAGTGTAGTTTTTCTCATGTATTTTGAGTTGACGAGAGGCATAAGCAATAACCTTGTCCCGCTGCATGAGCACACAGCCCAAGCCACGGTTCGAGGCATCACAATATACCACGAAGTCATCATTCCCATCAGGAAGAGTAAGAACATGAGCGTTACACAGACGGGTCTTAATAGTTTGAAAAGATTCCTCTTGCTCGGGACCCCAAGCAAAAGGTTTCTCTTTTTAAGTCAAAGAGGTAAGAGGAACGGTGATCTTAGAAAAGTTCGAGATGAATCGACGGTAATAACCAGCCAATCCTATGAAGGAATGAATCTCAGATGCGGATTTAGGCGTACTCCAATTCTTCACAGCTTCGATTTTATAAGGATCAACATGGATACCTTGCTTACTCACAACGCGACCAAGAAATTGTACTTCATCAATCCAAAACTCACACTTAGAAAATTTAGCATATAAGCGTTCACCACGTAGAAGTTTGAGCATAAGACGTAGATGGCGAGCATGGTCAGCTCTAATTTTAGAATAAATAAGAATATCGTCAATAAAGACTATCACAAATCGATCCAAATAGGGTTTACACACACGATTCATAAGATCCATGAACACGGCATGTGCGTTGGTCAAGCCAAAAGGCATGACTACGAACTCGTAATGTCCATAACGAGTACGAAAAGCGGTTTTGGGTACATCTTCTTCGAGAACACGGAGCTGATGGTAACCAGATCGAAGATCGATCTTTGAGAAACAGGACGCGCCTTGTAGTTGGTCAAATAGATCATCGATACGAGGGAGAGGGTAACGATTCTTAATGGTAAGCTTATTACCTTCACGGTAGTCGATACACATACGTAACAAAGTATCTTTCTTCTTGACGAATAGCACAAGAGAACCCCACGGAGAGGTACTTGGACGAATAAATCCCTTGTCGAGCAGTTCTTGCAGTTGACTGGATAGCTCTTGAATCTCGGAAGGTGCAAGTCGATAAGGAGCCTTGGCAACAGGAGTCGCACCAGGTATGAGATCAATACGAAAATCGAACGGACCTAGGAGGAGGAAGACCAGGAAGATCTTCAGGAAAGACGTCAGGGGAATGACACACTATTGGAACATCGCTTATGTTCTTCCCCTATCCCTTTTGTTCCACCACGTGGGCCGAGAAGGCAAAGTTTTGTTTACGTAAGCATCTGCTCGCTTGAGTGCATGACATCAACTTCAGTCCTCTAGAAGGTCGGTCCCCATAGACGTGTAAAATGTCACCTGACGGAAGAGGTAGACGGACAAACTTCTCGTGACAAGAAATCTCGGCATGATTCTTACACAACCAATCCGTACCGATTATGACATCAAAACTACCCAATTGCATGGGTATTAGATCAATAGTAAATACGTGGTCGTTAAGAGTCAAGGAACAACCACTGAGAATAGAATCAACTAAAATATATTTACCATCGGCAATCTCAGCCGAAAACGACTTAGGTAACTTAGAACGAGCACAATTTAACAAAGATTCAAATTCTACGGACACAAAGCTTCTGTCGGCACCAGTATCAAATAGTATCGAAGCGTAAAGGTTATTGACGAGAAGCGTACCATTAATGACGTCATTGTCGTTATGAGCCTGGTTAGCATTAAGATTGAACGCTCATCCACGAGCGGCTGGCTGTTGGTCCTGGTTAAGCTAAGGACACTAATTACAGAGGTGAGTAGTATCTCCACACTTGTAGCATGCACGAACAGCATTGACTGGCCTTGGATTCTGCTGAGGAGCTGGGAGTGCTGGTAAAGCTTCCTGAACTGGGGCTTGCTGAGCTTGTTGACTTGACGGTAGTAAGGAGTCGTGTGACCATAGCGATTGCAGTTGGTACACAAACGACATGCAGAAGCGAAAGGATGATGGAAGTTGCAAGTTGCACACTTGGGATGAGGCCCAGTGTACTGCCTTTTGACTTCAGGAGCAGTAGGGTTCGAAACAGCAGCAGCAGGAGTAGGCTTAGCAGCAGGGTTTGCAGCAGGGACAATCGCATTGCACCCTAAACCCTGAGACTTTCTCCTCTTGTTCTTGTTGCCTCTTGGCTGCTGAGTAACCTGGTTTGCTGACTTAGAGGGAGCAGGAGTAGCAAACTGCTTATCACGAATGCGATTGTTGTTTAAGCTTGCGGCTAGACGATACACTTCTTCAATAGTCTTCGATTGAATCACGCATTGCAGGAGGTAACCCATTGATGTACTTAGTTATCATGCGCTTCGGAGTAGAAACCAAGTGAGATATGATTAACCTGAGCTGCTTAAATCGGGTAGTATAAGCCAAATTATCATCACCAATCTGCTTAAAATGCCAGAAATCTTCTTCAAGCTTCAGTTGTTCATAGGGAGGGCAGAACTCAAGCATCATTAGTTCTCATACCTTGGTCCATGGAAGAGCATAGGCTTCTTTATTAGAACGGATGTTTCTCTCATTCGACCACCACTCCAGAGCTCTGCCTTGAAACATTCCCGTTGCACTGCTAGTCTTTAAATGCTCTGGGCACTCGCTGTTAATGAAGGTAACCTCGATGCTATCGAACCACTCAAGCATAGCGGTCACCCCATCACTGCCCGTGAAAGGCTTAGGATTGCAAGAGACGAAATGTTTGTAGCTGAACTTTGTAGGATTTAGTTTCTCGCCCTTAGATTCCACAGAGGATGGAGGAGTGTTTGATCCTTGGATCTCAGAGATGATCTTTGACACGACGCGAGCGATCTGGTCGGCCATGAAGGACATCATCTTTTTCTGAGACTTATCCCTAGATCTCTTGAGAGTGTCGGATAACTTACGGGAAGACATCTAAAGATCTAACAAGAGGATCGTATAAGTCTAGATCACAAGGTCTCACGGTATAAAGTCTCACACACGATAGATTAAAAACTCAAGATTCAACAAGTTTCACGTAGTTTAAAGATTCAAGTTTCCAACAAGTTTCTCATAGTTTCCAATAGATTCAACATCCGCAAACCCATGACCTTCGCACGGCACGTCGAACGAAGGTTCTACAACATGTCAGAAACGCTTATATATAGGAAGTACCAGTGGCGTATCCACCACGTTTCGGGCACATCACTCCTGCCTCGTATTCGGTGTCATGTTACATGTCGCATTTGCCAACCATAACAATTACACTCATCATCATCACATACGTAGTTTAACTAAATAGTTTCACATAGATTAGCGTTCAGCATTCTCACCACAGTCCACAAAACAAAGAATTCCCACTTGGCACGTGCTACGAAAGTTCGGCAACATGACGGAAGCACTTATATATAGGAAGTACCTGCGGCGTATCCACCATGCTTCGATCATGCCACGTCCGTCCGTCTCGTCATCGGTGTCATGCTTCGCCAACCATAACGTTAACTCCAAGACTTCCACATAGATTAACCAAATAGTTTCAACAACTTCACCCCGAGCCTGCAAAACTACAAACTTCACTTAGCACGTGGTACGAAGGTTCGGTAGCATGCCAGAAACACTTATATATAGGAAGTACCAGCGGCGTATCCACCATGCTTCGGACATGCCACATCCGCCTCATCTTCAGCGCTAGGCTACGTTTCGTATTTTGTCACTCAAAAGAACACACACGCACTAGAGTACACAAAGATTACACATAGATTACACAACTAGTTTCTCATAGCCTAGAGTTCAACATATTCATCATCACCGGCCTGCAACACACTAAGTTTCGCATGGAACGTGGTACGAAAGTTGGTAACATGTCGGAAACACTTATATATAGGAAGTACCAACGGCGTATCCACCATGTTTCGTCCATGTTACTTATGTCTCGTCTTTCTGTGCCATGTTACGTTTAGTGTTTGCTACCACAATAACACATAGATTCATCAGATAGTTTCACGTAGTATCATAGTTGATCAAGATTCTCACATAGATTAACACAATGAATAAAGCTTCATAAATTTAGTTTGATCCTGAGAGATTATGATTAGTGTTTTAGATTGCGGACATACGTGTAATTCATGTAAAAAGACTCAAAATCAACGAAGAATCAAGTTTTAAAACCACACATAAAAATCAACATAAAATATATGCTCATAAAACATAGGATTGTTCCGGGTAGAGGAATGGTGACTAACCAAAAGCGATTCGAACCCCTTTCAAATTGAGGCAACGTGTCTTGACTTACTTAGACAAATACGTCATCGATGTAAGGCCTACGATATTCGTCCTTTTGGTCATTCCACGTTCCTAATTGATTGGGAATTTCGAGACTTTGGCGAGACATCAAAATTGAAGAGTGGGACTAGTCATCAAGGTATGAGTTTCACCTCTATCTTGACAACATCGTACCCTAACAGCCTCGGTTCCTATTGTTTTGGTCAAAAATTACCGAAGCAATTAAGTGATCAAATTAGTTAAGTGAGGTAGTGTGCTAAGAAAGTGTGTTGAAAATATGCTAATTAAGTTGTTTGCAAAGACAGTTTTCAGGATACGGCTCAGGATATTGAGTTGTATCTGCGATCAAACAATGAGCAAAAAGTAAAGGGGGTGACACGAGATATACGAGGAAAGCCCTTGATCAATCTAGATCACCGGCACAAAACCTCGGGGGCTGACAATTGCAGCTGCCTTGTTCTTCTTATTACTTCAAACGTCAGGATACAGTGCAGGATATTGATCAGATCGCAAAGTGTTATAATGCTTTTAGTGAAAGTGAGAATTGCGAGAGAGTAAAGTGTTAGAGAGCAGTGAGTGTTTTTGTGTCCTATTCGATCTAATTTATCCATCTATTTATAGCTAAGAAATACAAACAAAAATTCCTATAAACGGGGGATGCCTCCGAATATTCCATAGTTAACGTTATGGACCGAGTAAAACGGCTTCAGCGTCTTCCTTCGAACGACTTAGACCGAGTCTTCCGGGGAAAGGGTCCTCATGAACGTTACAAGCTTGGACTCGTATTCCTGCACACAATCCGTTAGTAATCCTCAGGATACCATTCAGGATGTTACCAATATCCTGAATCAGCATCCCGGGCATGAACATATATCATACAACCAAGATATAATTTAAGATATTATCCAGGATATGAGCTCAGAATTTCACCCATAACAATTGTCCCCAAAAAATGTTACCGTTTAGTATCCTGATACTAACGGTTATATTTTTTACGAATAACGAGGCAATTAAGAGATTAGACCTTGATGTGACAGCTTGTAACCGCTTAGTCTATAATTACTCATTACCTCCCTATAACTTCTCATCCTCATCCTCTTTTAACCATTACCGAAGAGAAAAAAGGTAAATACTTTCTCTCTCATCTTCATCTTCATCCTCCCATTCCGATAAAAAATTCAGGCAATCATATGGCAAGGCAGACAAGATCCAGCTCCGGTGACTCCGCTCCTACATTCTTCCGCCAGAATCTTCTCCAAGAACCAGAGAAAGAGATATGCTCCTTCGATAGTGCCCACTTGTCGGCTCTCAAATCCTACGCATCTTCCCGAAAGGGACAGTGTTCCTGCCGTTTGACCGGGAAATCTGGTCGGACATGGTTTCCGACGAGTGGTTGTGTTTTAATGCCTTTCCCTTTACCTTAGGATTGCAGTTTCCCTTTCCAGATTTCATCACTGAATTCTTTAATATCACGAAAATCTGCTTTAGTCAAACAATGCCGATGCTCTGGCGTGTCTTATCCGTTCTTGATCAAATCAAGAGGAACCATATTCCTGACCTTTCCGTTCATGACCTCCCCTTAGCATATCGGCTTAGATGCCATGGTTCCTGTAGATTCTTGTTCTATTCTACCTCCGACGATCCACTGATACTTCGTGCCACCAGGAATGAGGAGAAATGGCAATCCAAATTCTTCTTTGTAAAAAGATACTCCATCCCTGGTGGAACGAAATATCCGGTGAAGTGGTTGAGAAAGGGTAGGATTTAGGGTTTAAGGATGATCCTGTCTTATATCCTGTTTCATATCTTGTACTAATTTTTTCATTTTCTTGTACACAGCTGATTTCAGTAAGCTTGCACCTCCCCTAGCTGACTCACAGAAGAGAATCGACGCTATCAGACTCCTCCCAGAGGCTGAGAGAAGTTTCAACCAATTTCCAGCATCTCCAAGTCCACTCTCTAGTTCAAACATGTCTGGTAAGGATCCTGCACAATATCCTGCATACATGTTCATATTTGATATGTTTAGGAAAGAGTTTTACTCCTTGTATGCAGATTCCAGCAAAGTTCCAGTCTTCCTGGACCTTGATGATCTTGATAGCTACCCCACTCCAGTCGATGTCAAGAAAGAAACTCCTGTTATTACCAGCTCCAAACCGCTCCCGGCTCCCAAGCCTACCCCGAGAACCCGTGCTTCTACTTCCAAGAAGAGGAAAGGTTCTGAGGTCAGCACCCCAGGTTCTGAAGGGTTCTCGTATGAAGAACTCAGCTTCACGGACTCCTTAGAGCCGATGACATCCCTCCTCAACAACGTAATATCCTGATACTATATCCTGTACACATATCCTGATAGAATATCCTGACAGGATATACTGGTTAATGTATTTTGACTCATACCTGAATTTTAACGTGCAGGGCCTCCAGTATCTGCTTCACCTTTACACCGATGCTTGCAGCACAAACAAGTTCCAAGAGGCCAGGATCAAACAGCTTGAGACCACTGTTGCCGACCAAGGCGCCATTGCTGAAGTCAAGACCTGGCATTATGAGGACAATCTGAAGAAGGTCACTCAGGATGCTGAGATAAAGCTGGCTGCCGTTCAAGTGGAGCACGAACAAGCCATGGTCTCTTTCCGGGAAGGGATCAAGAACTCAGCTATTGTCTCTCTGATGCAAGCTCGTATCAAGATGGCTTATGAGGCCAAGGAGACAGGTCTTGAATGCCCAGCCTAGCCGGTTGATTCCTGGGTGGCAAAGCTGAAGGAACTTGGAGGCAAAGTTGTGCCGCTTCCTGCTGAGACTGGCGAATCCTCTAAGTCAGCAGAGCCGGTGAACAAGGCTGGAGAAAAGAAGGATGCTGGGACGGATGCTGGCGAGGATGCTGCTCAGGATGCTGAGGCTGAGAAGTCGGAGAAGGCTGGTGAAGATGCCGCTGTGTGAGGGTATTCAGGTGGGAGATGATGGATGTTGATGCCTAGGCCGGAGCCCACTTTTTTTTAATTTTGAATGTTGGTCTGTAACCCTAAAACAATTTACTTTTCCTGCATTTTATTATTCCTGCATTTGAACAATATGATGGCCAAAGGTGGAGGGATCCTGAATTTCAGGACGAAGCCCTTGGTCATCAACGTTAGTATGATTTACTTTTGGACAATATAACAGTTGGAGGTGGATGGGTCTCGGTTTGAGATGAAACCTTCAACTGTTAAGTAGAAATGGTAAGGAACTAATCGTGCTTTTGGTGGATGGACCTTGGTTTAAAGTTGTTGGACCGTGTTCCGACCATAAACAGTCAGTTGAGAACGTTCATCTTCACATGCGAAGGCGGAATCAACGTAAATGAAGTTACACAGCTTTTCCTTTTCAATTCCTTCTCTTTTATTGCTTTCTGATTCAATTTTGACAGAGTTCGGTTACATAAAGCATGACCAGGTTCCACTTCAACGTTACAAATGAGATCACATGACCGGGTATATATAGTTAACTGATTTCGCTTATATGGACAGTCCATATAAGCGAAACCTCATGTGACTAATAAGCGAAACCACCCTAGTGTATCTATAAGCGAAACCCTAATGTACAAATAAGCGAAATCACCTAGCTAAACATGTACACATGAGCGAAATACATCATTAAACCCTAAATTTGACTTTTAAGCTCCTATCTTGATATATATTTACTTAAGACTTAACTAAACGTAGTCAACAGACATTCCGTGCACCAACAGACTCCCCCTTGGATGTTGACGAAGTCTTCAGCTCCGAGTCTTCAGTCTTGGTCTTTTCTCCAACTCTGTCTTCTCATCATAAGCACTCTATCTTCACAGGTTTAGGATCACAACCTAGCTCCATCTTCAAACTTCCCTTTGATTGTTGATCTAGACTCCCCCTTTCACAGACTCCCCCTCTCAATATGCTAGAATCTGAGGTCGTGATCTGGTTCAAGCTTTGACAATTAGCTCCTGTGGGAATAATGAAGTTCAAAACCTGTGTCTCAAACATCAAACATTACAAACTATCTTTTCAACAATAAATCACATACTCAATCAGTTTTAGAAATCCACTCGAGTATTCAGGTCCAAGTTAATGACCCTGATCACTTAATTAATCTACCAAGTTCAATTTAATGACCTTGGTTGATCATTTGACGAAACAAACTGATTTTAAAAACATTTTCTGAAAATAACAAGTATCAAGTTAATGAACTTGTTTTTGACTTTCCAATAAATCAAACTTCATCAAAGTAAGCTCTCATCATTCTTCAGTCCAGAATCTCCTGCATCTGCTTCAATCATCTGAGAATCCAACAATCAACTCTCTACTTTGGTTTGTCAAAAATAAAGCAGAAATAAAATCTTTTTGGATATTATAAAGTGTTCTAAACTAAGAAATGAAATGCAGAAAACTTAAATTGCAGAAAGTAAACAAAGTAAACTATTTACAAACTTATTTTTGGCGAGCGTGTCAAGGAATCATATCAGCTATCAGACAAATTACAAGTACCGTTAAGCTTCATTTCATACTCAGACTTAAACAATTCACCTCGATTGTCGATATACTGATCCATCATAAATTCTCACACAAATTTCAATTTACTCAGGATATGATTTAGATGTCTTATGAACTTAGCTCATTCATGTGTCCCACCTCTTGAATATACTCCCGTATCCATAATCCCAATATTCAGTCTTACAGGTAGTTATAACACAAATGATATCTGTAAGGGTTAATAAATTATGAAGAATCATGAGAGCTCAGGTCAGAACTACCGTTCAGCAGAGAGATCATGACTCAACTTTAGGGTGTGTCCCCTTTAGAGGATCTTTTAGCTACAACAGCAGCGACTATCAATTTTATTGTTTCATCTGCATGCTGAGGGTTTATGCTATGTTTCAAGCATTTGCGGAAAGTATTATTCAAGGACTAGGTCAGAACTTCCATTCAGCAGAAGTCCCGGAATAATACCCCAGACATCATTGAGTATAAAAACCTAGTATATCAGAATACGAGACCTTTCAAACGAGATTTCAGGGGTTACCTATATATCCAAGTAGTGTTCCCCATGAATTTCACAAGTTTGAAATTTTAGGTTTATATCCCGAATAAATCTACTAAATGTGCGAAAACCTATCGACACATCATTAGTGAGACTGTTTAACTCATTTAAACTTTACAAATCTTTAGCATACTGTAATTGTCTAGCCGATGTACTATCATTTTCCCTATATACACAAGCTCTTTTTCAGATTTTATAATGTTTTTGTATTTTTGCATTTTTTACTGTTTTTGTATTTTCTGAAAATATATCTATATACATCTATCTACTCCCCCTAAATACCAAAACAAGTAAAAAATCGACAAACCATTGCAGATTGTTTCTCGTCTTCATCCGCAACAGTACTCTCATCAACGCCCACAATTCCATCCAACACCGAAAGAAGCTTCATACCGTTCAGTTTTAACAAATATTGAAACCGATTTTTATCAAAAGCTTTGGTATGTAAATCAGCTTTCTGTTCATCAGTGTGGATTTTCCCAATTCGTATCAACTTTTTCTCAAAACAATCACGAATAAAGTGATGATGAATTTCTATGTGTTTAGTTTTAGCGTGATGTACTGGATTCTTTGTTATATTTATTGCGGCCTCATTATCAACAAAAAGAGGTGTGTTAAGAAACTGCAAACCGTAGTCGCGCATCTATTGCTGTATCCACAGGATCTGAGAGCAGCAACTGCTAGCAGAAACGTACTCCGCTTCACATGTAGATAGCGCCACAGACGTTTGTTTCTTACACTGCCAGGTAACCAATCTAGGTCCAAAGAACTGGCATCCTGCAGTTGTTGATTTTGAATTGACTTTGCAGCATCCGAAATCCGAATCGGAATACCCTTCGAACGTAAAGTCGCCTTTCCTAGGATACCACAACCCCAATGAAGGAGTTCCTTTCAGGTAGCGCAATATCCTCTTCACAATGATCATATGCGAAGCTCTCAGGTTAGATTGATATCTTGCTGCGAGGCACGTTGGGTACATGATATCAGGACGTGAAGCAGTTAGGTACATCAAAGAACCTATCATGGATCGGTAGAACGTTTCATCAGCCCTGTCTCCGGTGAGATCTGGGTGAATCCCATGATTTGTTGCAAGTGGGGTAGCAGCTGGAGTAGAACTTGACATCCCAAATTTCTCTAGAATATCACGAAGGTACTTCGTCTGGTGAATGAAAATTCCCTCAGGTAGTTGTTCAACTTGTAGACCCAAAAAGAATTTCATCTCCCCCATTGATGACATTTCGAATTTTTGCTTCATCACTGATTCAAAGTCTTTGCACAGACTCTCATTTTTTGACCCAAAAAATTATATCGTCCACATAAATCTGAACTATCAGAAGATGACCTTCGACCTCTTTAGTGAAGAGAGTGGCATCCACTTTTCCACGAATAAACTTGTTGGCTAGTAGGTGTTGAGACAAAGTCTCGTACCAAGCTCTCGGGGCCTGGTGTAAACCATACAGCGCTTTGTCCAATAAGTAGACCTTGTTTTTGTGGATTGGATCGGTGAAGCCCGGTGGCTGTCCGACATAAACCTCCTCTTTTACCTTCCCATAGAGAAAAGCCGATTTTACATCTAACTGATATACTTTGAAGTTTTTCCAAGACGCAAATGCAAGGAAAATTCTGATTGCCTCTAGACGTGCTACAGGAGCATAGACTTCTGTAAAATCAATCCCCTCCCGTTGACTAAAGCCCTGAACAACGAGTCGAGCTTTGTTCCTTACAACAACTCCTCTGTCGTCTCTCTTACACTTAAATATCCATTTTGTATTAATTTTTCTATGACCATCCGGCAAATCAACTAACTTCCACACTCCTAATTTCTCGAATTGACTCAATTCCTCCTGCATTGCATTGACCCAAGAGTCTTCTGTAAGCGCCTCTTTGTAAGTTCTTGGTTCAACCTGCGAGATAAAACAACTCAATGAGAATTCAGTTTGCAAAGGAGCAACTGTTGTATAAAAACATGTAAGCCCTTTATCAATCTGTCTTCGAGTGCGAACGCCTGTCTGCAATTCTCCTATGATCAACTCCTCTGGATGATATGAAAAAGTTCGCGGCATCACTTCGCTTGGAACATCTACATTGCCCTCCAGATTAGTAACATTCTGATCTGCATCTTGTTCACCAACTTGGTTTGTTTGACTTGAAATCTGAATTTGCTCCCCCTCAGAATCTGAATCACCATGATCAAAGACTGGCATGTTTTCAGCTTCTTGAATATTATCTTGAACCGACTGATTATCCTGAGCAACTTCATTCTGTTGGACATCATCATGTTCACCAGTATTACTCGGACCTGCTTCATCGTCATATGAAGTTTCCTGTGGTCGCCTCGAATACTCAGCTGGGAACCTTTGCTGTGACTCATATTCGCGCAAAATATCCAACTCATCAAAGAAATCTTCATCATCCTCTGATTCTTCTCTCATGTCAAACGAATCCCACAGTTTGTCATAATGATAACGCCATGAATCACCAGGATTCTGCGGCGGCATAGTATAACCTTGACATTCAACATTTCCAGCTTCAACAATCCGCTTCTCACTTGGAACGAAGACACGTCGCATCGGATTTGCATAACCAACAAATATTCCCTCAATGCACTTCGGACCAAACTTTCCATGAGGCTCTATAACAGTACGGGGTGACCCGAACGGTTCTAGATACTTCAAATTCGGTTTGCGGTTATTGATTAGCTCAAAGCATGTTTTGTTGAACTTCTTGACAGTGAGAACCCTGTTGAGCGTATAGCATGCGGCGGAAACAGCTTCAGCCCAAAAATTTATCGGTAACTTTGAATCTGCGAGCATAGTTCTAGTCGTCTCGATTAGTGTCCGGTTTTTGCGTTCTGCGACTCCATTCTGCTGCGGAGTGTACGGAGCACTAAACTCATGCAATATACCTCTTTCATCACAAAATTCTTCCATCTTGCTGTTCTTGAATTCAGTACCATTATCACTTCGAATTCTTTTGATACGCCGTTGGAACAGATTCTCAATCTTTTTGAACAACGCCATCAAACTGTCAAATGTTTCGTCTTTCGTTTTCAAGAAAGAAACCCACGAAAATCTGGAATAATCATCAGTAACGACCAAACAGTAGTAATCTCCTGTAATACTTTTGACATTCACAGGTCCTAACAAATCCATGTGAAGTCTTTCCAGAGGTCTCGAAACTGAATTGACTTGCTTTGTAGGGTGTGACTTTTTCTTCTGCTTGCCTTTGACACAGCTAATGCACTCCCCTTCCAGATGAAAACCTTTGACATGAACTCCAAGAACCAAATCATTGTGCACCAAGTGATTCATCTTCCTTAGGTGAATATGCCCCATCTTGCGGTGCCACAATCTCGATTCTTTCTCAGTTGCTCTAGACACAAAACAATGTGCTTGACCAGTAGTTGTAGTTGCTACACTCATATCTAACACATATAAATCATTTACTCTAGGTGCCCGCATGATAATCCATTCTTCAGGGATAACAAATCCTGGTTTCAAGATCAAACATTCTTTATCAGTGAAGTAAGTGGTGTACATATTGTCACAAATCTGCGAGATACTCAGCAGATTGTTCTCCAGCTCAGTAATGTAGTTAACTCTTTCAAACGTAACAATCCCATTGGATAACGTTCCTTCACCAATAATTCTACCACCTTCGTGTCCTGCAAATCCCACATAACCACCATTGATATTTCTCACATCATACAGCAACGCAGTCTTCCCTGTCATATGTCTTGAAGCTCCACTATCCATGATCCATCTGGATACAAGTTTTGGAAGATCCTGCACATAACAAACTTTGACTTAACCAACTTCAATAAAGATGCCGATTCATGCTTCGCGATCAAGGAAGCTCCGGTAATTCAAACAGTTTAGTCGAACATGGAGTCCACCCAGGCCTCATCAGCCTTAGGTGTTACCTTGACTCTCGCAATTTGAATTTTGAAGTTTTCAGCCTTAAGAGGTGGAAAATTTGCATCATAATCAATTTGAATTGAATCCTCAGAAGGTGAAATCTTTTTCTCACTTTTTGGTTTCCAAACTTGTTAAGATAAAGTAACCCGCTTGTAAAATTTGTCATTTTTAGTTACCACTTTCTTTACAGGTTCATTTTTCACTTTGATGTTGTCATTTTTCACATTCTTTTTCTCAACAACGATTGGTGCTTTACCCTTCTCGTCAACTTTCTTCTTTTGAATCTTCACAGTTTCAGTCTTAGACTTCACATTGGTACACTTTCGTGCAATGTGACCAACTTGATTACATCTGAAACATGTTCGAGTATCAACAACTCGACTTGTGCCTTCAGACTGAGACTGTGAAGCTCTTTTCTCAAAGAACTCTTCATTCGATTTTGAAAAAATCTCTTTCTCTTCATCAGCAAGTGAACTCGAACTGTTCACAAACTTTTTCTTTTCAGCAAACCTCTTGTTTGGAACATTTCTTCTCTGATAATTTCTACCACCCTGATAACCACCCGACCAGTTATTTCGATTGTTATTATAAAAACGTGATGGATTAACAGATTTCTTGTAGTATGATTTATCTTTCTCAAAACTCATTTTTCTCTTTGTTTGACTCAGATTGTTCACTTCTGACAACTCAACTTCGACCAACTTGAAAACATTTGTCAATTTGTTCATATTAACATTCTCAATCGGAAACTCAGAATCCGAAAACAACTTATCTGAACCCAACATCTAGTACATGACAAGATTTGATTCTTCATTTAAGTTGTTCTTGGACTTTTGTTTCGGAATGTAGTTTTCCAAGAAACACCCATCTTCCTCAGTAGTGTCACTATCCGTTTTTAGCACATTTTCAACAACACCTTTTACAATATCATTTTGGACACTATCGTCAATGGAAGATGTGAACGTGACATCAATTGAATCCGGAAGATTCATTTCACTTTCTTCTTCAATTTCAACCAACCCTGATTGCTTTTTCGTGTAGTTATCAAGAACAGGTGGTGGAACTTGATGAAAACCCACCCCAGTTCCATCATAGTACACATCTTCGCCTGCTTTATCTTTCCTGGTGGGTTTGGGAATAATGTGTTGCAAAACAAAGCTTGCGGAGCTGTAACTGTTAAGCTTCAACTGGATTCGCTCGTTTTCAATTTCAGCCTCTTGAAATTTAAGTTTCAGTTTAGCGATTTCATCCAGTTGTTGGTTGATTGATTCTTCTTTTACTCTAAGCACTGCTTTTAGGTGAACATTTTCTTTATGAGTTTTACCATTTCGATCATCATTATCTTTCATTGTGCTTTTTAGTTTTTCAAACTTTTCAGAAATCTGACGGTTTTCAAGAATTAACTTTTCATTTTCCTTTTTAACTTTTTCATGATCAATTTTATCATTTTCAATTTGGCTAGTTAATTCTCTTATCCGTCCAGTTGAAGCTTTAACTGTTTTGTCACGATCAAGAATCTGATTCTCAACGCTTCTGACCTTTGCTGTCAGATCTTCAACTTTCTTACCGTTGAGATACGTGACTGTATTACAAAATTTGCACTCTTTGTTGCAATTTTTGCAATCAGCATTTCCATCAATTTGTTTACCTGACGCATTTGTTGACAAGTTTGAACTGACCTGGCTTTTTTACTCAGACACGGAGTTAGAGTCTACCTCAAGTGCCTTAGCAGCCAGCACTTTGTCAGCCATTTTTCCGAGATTCTCTGCAGTCAACTCCTGCGCTGTGTCAATAACTCCAGTATCAACTTTCTTTGATTTCTCTGTCTCTTCTTTCTCCTTTTTCTCTTTCTCTTCTTTTTCCTTCCTCTCTTTTTCTTCTTTCTCTTTCTCGTCTCTAGTTCCCCACCATTTATTCTGCCAAGACTCATCCTCTTCTTTGTACTCCTTGATTATGGCTTCGATATCAAGAGTTTTGTCATCGATTGCAATATTTCCATATGGGTCAAGATAACACTCCCTATCCGGATCCCATCTTCTCGCTCTCCTCGCTTCCAGATAGATACCAGAAATTCTAATGATTCTGTTTTCAGCCAACATTTTTCTGTATCTATACCTCTGCTCTTCAGTTCGGTTATCTTTCCAAGGAATAGGTTCGTCGTTTTTCGCCATGAATGCGTAACCAACCGCATCATCCTCCGGTAGAACCTCTTGACTCCAATCATACCCTTCGTCATCGTAAATTACTGCAAGAGCTCTAGATTTCTCTTTGTTGTCTTCAACCTGCTTCAATCTAGGCGGCTCAGATTTATTCTTGTGATAAATTGCCTTCTTGTAGTAATCCTCTCTGAATGGGTTCTCCGACTCATCAGCATAAGCGTTTCTGCATTCACGCTTGAAGTGACCTTTCTGCTTACACTTGAAGCAAGTCACATTGGACTTATCGAACCCCAATTTGGTAGATGGACCACCAATTGTCTTCCTGCCGGTAATTTCCATGAAACGCTGTGCTCGACGAACAGCACTGGCCATAGCCCAACGAATATCGATCAGCTCCATTTCTTCAGGATCTATCTGATCATAATCTTCTTTTGTTAAGTTGGTGTTGCCTATCTTCCCAGCTACTAACCCTTCATACGATTCCAACACTGATGCTAGGAAGATCATCTGTTGTTTGGCCGACTCCTCATCAAAATTCTGAGCATTTTTCAAGTCTATTGCGATGTTGCATTGAAACCGATTCTTTGCATCAGAATGACTTCCAGATGATGAAGATCCACTGTGATAACCACTGTGACTTCCACCGCTTTGACCACTTTGACTTTCTTTGCTTGCTGTGGACACATTTTCAGCAGAAAACGCAGTCTTGGGAGAACTTGCTTTTGGCATCATACTTTTTGGATAATACAGATCCAAATTTTGTTGATAAGATGAGTGATTGACTTTGAATGTCTTCTTCAGTTCCAACTCGTGACTCTCGAGTCTCTCAATCAGCAAATCTGGAGTAAGATCTTTCGGCAAGATAGTGTTTTTTAGCATGAGAGCATAATATCTCCAATCCATCTCGTCTGGCAACGAATCGAACAACTTGTCTACTTGCTCATCATCAGAATACTTAATTCCATGTCTAGCTAATTCCAGCTTCAGGTACCCAAACCTCTCGATCATTTTTGAAACTGATTCATTCTTTAAGCACCCAAACATATCAAACTCTTTCCTAAGTAGTTTTATTTTGTTTTTCTTTATTTCTTCACTACCTATACATTTCTTTTCTAACTTTTTCCAAAGATCTTTTGCATTTGAATAATCGATCAAGGCAATAATGTCTTCCTGGACGGACTGAAATAACAATGCCACACATTTTTGTTCAGCTACAAATGAATCAATCTCCTCAGCTGATCTTAAAGTTTCACCATTTTTGTTTCCATTTTCAAAACCGTTTTTCAGACTCTTCCAGCTGGGAAATGCGAATGCCATCAACCAATCTTCAAACTTTCTTGACCACCGACTGTATTCCTCGATAGCCATTAGCTTTGGAGGTTTATTGAAGGTTCCAAAGGCACTTTCAGATTCCCAAGCTTCCGTTAACTTTTTCTTCGTATTCGGCGGGTTCTCATTCGCATTGCTAGACGAAGAATCACCGTTTCCGGAATTTCCAGCGAATGCGTACATGTCGCTAAACGGGTTCAAGAATATGTCATCCATCTTGAGTGTACCTGCAAAATCAACAAACACTTAGAAAAATTTTCGAATTTTTTGAAAATGGTGACAAATAAGCGAAATATCAATTTTGTGACAAATAAGCGAAATCACATATGTCACAAAAGCGAAATCAAGAGTGTCACTATAAGCGAAATCAGTATGTTGACACAAAAGCGAAATATCAACTTTGACAGAAAAGCGAAATCAGGTCTGTTCCATAAAGCGAAACCCTATGAGCGAAATAGGTAATGTACGTATGAGCGAAACAGCAATATGTCTCTAAGAGCGAAATAGCAAAATGTCCCTATCAGCGAAATCAGACAGATAAGCGAAATCAGCAATATGTCCAAATGAGCGAAATTAAGGTGACTTATGTCCGTTAAAGCGAAACCCCTACGATTACCGAATAAGCGAAATCAGGTTTTAATCAATTTTCACCATGTTTTAGTCCGAATTTTAACCTGAATCTTTCTAGGGTTTGTTAATCGTATGTTTTACACGTTATACTCGAATTTTAGGCCATTTCAACCGTAGGAACCCGTTTAAATCGAAAAAATATAAGAGAAAGTGAGTAGAAGTGAGAGAATTTTGTCGAATCAGCTGTAGTAGTATGAACTCCTCGTCCTGATGCTCTGATACCACTTGTTGGACCGTGTTCCGACCCTAAACAGTCAGTTGAGAACGTTCATCTTCACATACGAAGGCGGAATCAACGTAAATGAAGTTACACAGCTTTTCCTTTTCAATTCCTTCTCTTTTATTGCTTTGTGATTCAATTTTGACAGAGTTCGGTTACATAAAGCATGACCAGGTTCCGCTTCAACGTTACAAATGAGATCACATGACCGGGTATATATAGTTGACTGATTTCGCTTATATGGACAGTCCATATAAGCGAAACCTCATGTGACTAATAAGCGAAACCACCCTAGTGTATCTATAAGCGAAACCCTAATGTACAAATAAGCGAAATCACCTATCTAAACATGTACACATGAGCGAAATACATCATTAAACCCTAAATTTGACTTTTAAGCTCCTATCTTGATATATATTGACCTAAGACTTAACTAAACGTAGTCAACAGACATTCCGTGCACCAACAAAGGTGAAACCAAAAGCACAACTTTTGACATGTTAATAATATAACCTTCTTTTGGCTTTATTTCTGTTGTTACAACTTTATTGCATAAATTTTACTTATGAAAATAGTTTTGTTTGAACATTCTTGGGAACATATTGTAAGAGTATCCTGAGAGATATCCTGCTCATGATACTGCCTCATAACTTATAAAACTCAAGTTATCCAAATAAAAAGCAGAGACCATACCAGAGATTCCTAGAGAGTCAATTTCAATCTTCTATCATAGGAATGTCCCAGTGCACATTTATAAGTTTGAATCCATCCTTCGAATTGTATGATGTATGTCCCCTGTGTTCAGCATATTTGAAGACTTAGGAATGCAAGCATAGTCAAACTTTAGCTTTTTTGTAGATAAATCCTGAATATCCTGGGGATAAACCCTCAATATCCTGGGGATAAACCCTTAATATCCTGGGGATAAACCCTCATTTTCATGCGCTACAGGCGGGAGTGTATAAACTCCAAGACTTAGAAAGGTGAATACCTTTAAACCTTAGAGAGTATGAAAACACCCTTTCGTGAGAGAGGGTGATCAATCCTCATATACCTTTAGGATCCAGGATATAGCCAATAGTAACGAAATTGTCAGCCACTTTTACATAAACTGGTCCCGCTACCTTGAACTATCCCTAGATAACTTGCGCTCCAGGCGGGGTGTTTAAACCCAATTTGTAAGAAAGGTGAATACCTTTAAACCTTTGAAGGGATTAGAATCCCTCATACGTGAGAGAGGGGGCCAATCCTCTAATCCTTCGAAATATCCTGAGCGTGTATCCTGGAGCTATATCCTGAGACATATTCTGCAAAAATAATCTTAAACTAACACCCCTCCGATGCTTAAGTCAGTATTGGGTTCGAGATAATAAACAGATTCAAACATATTTAAAAGAGGTAGAATACATACCATTCTGATATAGAAATTGAATTCTAATCTTACTTGAAATAGAGCTTTAAGTGTATAGCATTCCAGGATCTTGGAAGCATATCCCCCTCCATACTCTTGAGTCGGTATGCTCCTTTCCCTGATTCTGATTCAACCTCGTATGGTCCTTCCCACTTTGGAGCCAACTTTCCATCGGCAGGATTAGTAGTATTTTGAAAAGCCTTTCTTAATACCCAATCCCCAACTTGAAATCTTCTAGTCCTTATATTCTTGTTATATGCTCTGGATATCCTCTGTTGATATGCTGCCATCCTTAGCCTTGCTGCATCTCTTGCTTCGTCTACAGTGTCCAAATCTTGGCACAAAGCTTCAGGATTCTGCTCAGGATCCCGGAGGATAGATCTTGCCGTAGGTATCACCATTTCTGTTGGGATCACTTCTTCTGCTCCAAATACCAAGGAAAACAGGGTTTGACCAATTGCATTCTTTACCGTTGTTCTATCAGCCCACAAAACAAAGGGTAGTTCTTCTGCCCATCTTCCTTTCTTAGCTCCTAGTCTCTTCTTCAAGTTGTTGACAATTATCTTGTTCGAGGATTCAGCTTGTCCATTTGCGTGAGGATGTACTGGAGTAGATGTGATCATTTTAATTCCCTAACTCTTGCAAAACTCAGTAGTCCTCTTACTTATAAATTGAGATCCATTCTCACAAATGATTTCAGCTGGTACTCCAAACCTGGTTAGGATATTCCTTTTTATGAAGGATACCACTTCTTGGTCTCTAACTTGAACAAATGCTTCAGCTTCAACCCATTTGGAAAAATAGTCAGTCATTGCTAGCATAAAGACTTTTCCTCCTTGAGCTTTTGGCAATTTTCCTACTATGTCCATCCCCCATTTCATGAATGGCCAAGGGGAAGTTATTGGATATAGTGGTTCAGCTGGTTGATGTAATATGTTACTGTGCCTTTGACATGCGTCACATCTTCGAGCATATTCTGTAGCATATTTTTTCATTGTCGGCCAATAGTATCCTGTTCTTAATACTTTTGAGAATAATGACCTGCCCCTAGTGTGGTTACCACAATCCCCTTCATGTATATCCTGAAGCACTTCCTTAGTTTTAGGATCCTTCAAGCATCTCAGGTATGGTCCTGCAAGAGATTTCTTGTACAAAACATTATTTATAATGGTGAATCGCGATACCTTCATCCTAAAGCCTTAGGGTTTTCGTCTTTAGGGATGTTTCCTTCCTTGAGATATCTTATGATTGGTGTTATCCAGGATTCGGTATCCTCATCAGGATCATGACCAGTATCCTGGATGCTTGTTACCTCCTTATCCTGAGCTTTAAAGGGATCCACAACAGGATACAGGATATGAAGTATCGGTATTTGGGTTCCCTCTAGTATCCTGACTGATGATCCTAGGTTTGCCAAGGCATCCGCTTCAGCATTATCTTCTCTTGGTACATGTTCAAGGGTAAAAACATCGAAATATCCTGCTAATTTTTTGAGAATATCGAGGTACTCGATTAACTTCTCACCTTTAACTGCATAGGATCCATTAAAATGATTAGTGATTAACAAGGAGTCAACATATACTTGCAAATTCTTAATATTCATATTTTTAGCCAACTCTAATCCTGCAATTAAAGCCTCATATTCTGCTTCATTATTAGTGGCAGGAAATTCACACCTAATAGCCTGGGGTAATATGTCCCCCTGTGGCAATTTTAGTAGTATTCCCAATCCTACTCCTCTAACATTAGATGCACCATCAGTATATAATGTCCAGGATTCTGAGGTTTCTCCTAATTGTTGGACTTCCTGGTCTACTTCATCCTGAATATCACTATTGAAATTAGCCACAAAGTCAGCTAGAGCCTGTGATTTTATGGCATTTCTAGGTTCATATACTAAGTCATAAGCACTTAACTTCACTGACCACTTAGCCATTATGCCTGACATCTCAGGTTTCCTAAGCACATTTTAACAGGATAATTGGTTTTAACATGAATCCTATGTGTCTCGAAGTAATGTCTAAGCTTTGTTGATACCATAACTATCGCTAATATTAATTTTTCTAAATGAGAATATCTAGTTTCAGCATCTAATAAACTTTTACTAACATAATAAATAGGATACTGTTGTCCTTCATGATCCTTTACAAGGACAGCACTTACAGCATTCCCTGATACTGCGTGGTATAGGGATAGTGGTTCACCATTTTCAGGCTTCATCAATAGAGGTGCAGTTGAAAGATACTTCTTCAAATCCTGCAGGACTGCTTCATGCTTCTCTTTCCATTCGAACTTCTTGTTCTTCTTCAGGATATCATAAAATTCCTTACATTTTTTCGAGGATCTTGAGATAAATCTGTTCAATGTCGCTACTCGTCCCGTCAGTCTTTGAACATCCTTCATATTAGTAGGTGACTTGATACCCAAGATGGCTTTGATCTGTTCTGGGCTCGCTTCTATCCCTCTTTTAGTCACCATATATCCTAAAAACTTCCCTGCTCCAACTCCAAAATGGCACTTGGCAGGATTTAGCTTCATATTATATTGATCTAGGATATCAAATGCTCCCTTAATATCCTGGAGGTGATCCTCAGCCTTCTTAGATTTTACCACCATATCATCGATGTACACCTCCATGGTGTCCCCCAACTTGTCTTTAAACATCATGTTCACTAATCTCTGGTACGTTGCACCTGCATTTTTCAAACCAAAAGGTATAGTAGTATAACAAAAAATACATGTTGGTGTCATGAAGGCAGTATCCTCCTGGTCTGAAGGTTTCATTTGGATCTGCTGAAATCCTGAGGATGCAACCATGAAGGTTAACATCTCATGGCCGGCAGTAGCATCCACCATTGCATCAATATGAGGAAGAGGAAATGGATCTTTGGGACAAGCTTTATTCAAGTCTGTGTAATCTACACAAACTCTCCATTTCCCATTTTTCTTCTGTACCACGACTACATTTGCTAGCCATCTTGGAAACTTGACTTCTCTGATCATTTTAGATTTCAATAGCCTCTCTACTTCTTCCTGAATAATCATATTTCGCTCCGGAGCAAACTTCCTTCTCTTTTGTTGAACAGGTTTGAATGATCTATTAATAACGAGCTTATGTGTTATAATATCTTTGGAAATGCCTGTCATATCCTCGTGCTTCCATGCGAATGTTGACATCCTGCACTTCAAAAAGTTAGTTAACTGTTCTTCAATATCCTGAGGGATATTGGTTCCTACGAGCACCGAGATATCCGGATTATCCTGATCCAGGATCATTTTCTTTACATTCTGCTCTAAAGCCTCCACGATATCCTGGGCCCGCATCTTTAATTGCTATGCTGCATTAGGCTTGGTTGAGGATTTCATTGAGGATGAGTAACATTCCTTCGCCTCCTGCTGATCACTATCAACCTTGACAACCCCCCAAGGGGTAGGGATCTTGATGCATTGATGTTAAGTTGATGGCACAGCCTTCATATCATGGATCCATGGTCTACCCAATATGATATTATAGCAGGATAAGAAGTCCATCACACAGAAGCGTTGTATTGAGTTGACCCCTTCAACATACACTGGTAACTTTATCTCTCCCACTGTGTTCCTAGCCTCTCCACTGAACCCAACAAGCATGGTGGATTTCGAAGTGATATCCATTGGAGATACATTCATTCTCTTCAAAGTTTCTAGTTGGATTATGTTGACGGAGCTGCCATTATCCACCAATATCCTGTGTATAAAATGGTTAGCCATATATAATGTTATTACCAGAGCATCATGGTGAGGATCCTAGACAGTATCCCTGTCATCACTGTCGAAGGTCAAAACTTTATCAGTTGTGAGGATAGTCATCCTGGCTGGTTTATCTCCTCTTTCAGCCTTAGCCTCCTTCGCATGTCTCTTAGCTGCAGAATACGAAGTCCCGCAAATGTCGGATCCTCCCGAAATAAAGTTGATTATCTTGGCATCCGCAGGAGGTGATGCTGCTCGTTCAGGATCCTTCTCAGTATCCTGACCCTTATTCTTCTTTCTTCCTAGGAGATCCTTTAGATATCCCTTGCTTAGGAGATAGCTTATTTCTTTTCTTAGAGCAATGCAATCCTCAGTTACGTGTCTGAAATCTTCATGGAAGGCACACCATTTGGACTTATCCTTCCAATCAGCTTTTTGTTGATTCTTCCGAGGCCACCTGGCTTTGTCTCCTAAACCCTGCATAGCATACATCAGTTCAGGTATATTAACAGAAAAGCAATATTCAGATAATTCAGGATACTCCTCAGGATCCTCGTCTTCAACAACATTCACTTTTTTGCTGTCATTTCTGCCATACGGCTTAGAGCGATATGGTTTAAACGAGGATTCTGATTTCCTATTGGTCGATTCATAAGTGGTGGACGAATTCATACTCTCTTGCATCTTTTTGTCATCCTGCAGTCGAATATATCTTAAAGCCCTGTTTTGAGCTTCATCCAAGTTCCTGCATGGGTTCATTACAAGATCTTGGTAAAACTGAGAATCTTTTTGCAGCCCCATCTTGAAAGCCTGCACAGCTGTTGCAACATCAAGGTGTGGAATATCTAAGGATTCTCGGCTAAACTTGTTCACATAATCTCTTAAGGATTCCTGAGGTCCTTGAGTTATCCTGTAGAGATCACTTGTTAGTTTTTCAAAACTTCAACTGCAAGAAAATTGGCTATTAAATAAATTCACTAGGTGAGCAAATGATGTAATCGAATGAGGAGGAACGTTTAAGAGCCATTTTAAGGCTGATCCTGTTAAGGTAGAACCAAAACCCTTGCATAGGCATGCTTCCTTGAGGTCCGGAGGGATAGGGTTGATCTCCATTCTTTCCCTATACTGGGCAATATGCTCTTCAGGATCCGTAGTTTCGTCATAGATCTTCATGTTGGGGGTTTGAAATCTTTTTGGGATTTCAGCATCACAAATAAGATATGCAAACTGGGATATCCTGTGGCTGTCTTGGGACAATTCCAAAATTGGCTGGACCACCCCAGGTACACTGGATATCATGTCCTTCAATTTCCGAAGCTCCCTAGAAAATGCTGACGTCATACCTGCATCCTGCAAAGATCCACTATTATTAGTAGCAAGAATATTATTATTATTTGACACGTTACCAGTCTGAGGATTCTAGCCATACCCTGAAGCATATCTTGAGCTCCTCACAGTTGACATCCTGACTGAGGAGGGTATTTCAAGAATATGATTCTGAGAATGGCTAGGCACAATATTTCCCCTGTTATCCTCAGTATACACGGCCGAACTGAAGTTCAAAGCCCTGGGTAGTAAAGGAGTGACAATATACTCAGCGGGCCTGCTTAAGCTGGATTTCAAGAGTTGTATTTCTCTCATCCGCATTTGGTTGGTTTCCTGCTGTTGCCTCATCTGTTCCTGTACACTACCAAATAAGGTTAGAATTTTGTCATTAGAAGCCAAAACAGGACCAGATCCCTGAGTGTTCCAAGTAGGGATAATATCCTGAGGTTGTGAAGAAGCTTGCTGTTTTGGTCAAAAATCAAGCAAGGATAATGCAACCAAATCTTTTGTTGTGAGGTGTGATGCTTGAATCTATGAACAATTGTATGGACAACTTGAAAATCAAATAAAGAGGTCACACAAGGATTTATACGAGGAAAAAACCCTTGATCAAGAGTTGATTTCCGGCACAAAAAACCTCGGGTGATGGAAACTACCGATCACCAACTAAGATTAAACAGAAAAATGTTACAACTCGGGATGATAACAAGCTTGTTACAAGGATCACTAGTGTGCAATGTGCAAAAAATGTATGAAATCGCCAAGTAAACTGTCGAGAGTTGTTTCGAGAGTGTGTGTTTGCTAAAATTAGCGAAGTCTTCTAACTCAAGCTTATTATCCCCTTTTTAAAATTAGAAATAACTAAACTAACTAACTGTCCGCTAATTGTGCTATCTTCCCACGATCTCCATAACGTTCACAAGGGCCAAGCACGTGCGAAATATTGAGGGAATATGCTCCACGAATATCGGCAAGACCAAGTCCATGCACATATTCCTGCAAAACGAGCTCACATACAAGGTAGACAACCGTTAGAGTAAGGATAACAATGAGGATCCTGAATCCTGGTCCTGCAACACATTCTGAGGATCCTAAATTCAAACAGAATTAAGGATCCGTAATCCTGGCAGTACTTGAGGATCCTTGATCCTTAGGATTGGAAAATCCTCCCCTAACAATTGCCCCCAAAATATAAGGAGTAAAGTGTAAATTAGCGAGTTATATTTTTTGATCTTATCTGCAACTAACTAACGGATATATAGCCGTTACAATCTAACTAGCCGTTGCAAATTATACGTCATTGAAGCGACGTCCCTGCAGAATCATCATTATATATAGGTTAGAGATAAGGACTAATGTGCATTTAAATTCGAGCAATACTCCCTTTAAATCCTCATTCGAAGATCAAATAGGTACTTCTCTCTCCTTACTCTCTTCACCTTCTTACTATGTTCCTTCTTTCTTTACCATCATCCATGACCAAGATGATGTTAAGATCTTCACCGGCTAAGGATCACCAAAAGGATAGCCCTTTAAAGAGCCAAGGAATCATCAAATATTCTCCGAAGGAACGCTGCTGCTTTACTGATCCTGAGATCGACAGGATTCGTCATCGCTTTCCGGCGAACATTGTCTTTAAACCTTTCGACCCTACTGTTAGGGGAGGATTTCTTACTGACCTGTGATCCTCAAGTGTTATCCTGTTTGGTGATCCTTACTTCTGTGACAATTAGTGATCCTCAGAAGTACTTCAGGATCAGGATCATGGATCATCCTAAGGATCCTTATACTAATGATTGTTCACTTTGAATTCGGTATTGTTTTGTAGGAGTACCGGCTTGGACTTGGTCATGGCGATATTCCTGGAGCATATTCCCTTCAATTCTGCACGTGCTTGACCATTGTGAACGTTATGGAGAACGTGGGGAGAAGGCACGAAAGGCGGACAGTTAGTTAGGCTAGATATTTTCTAATTTTAAGGGGGTAGCGAGCTATTTTTTAGAACACTTGGCTATTTTTGGCTACACACACTCATACAACTGCACTCACCAGCTCTCGGCAAAACACTTAGCATTTATCATACATTTCTACACGATACACTATAGTGATCCTTGTACTTAGCTCGCTATCATCCGAAGTTGTAAAAGGATTATTGTTTAATTTGAGTTGGTGATCGGTAGTTTCCATCACCCGAGGTTTTTTATGCCGGAGATCATTCATTGATCAAGGGCTTTTTCCTCGTATAAATCTTTGTGTCTCCTGTGCAATTCATTTTCTTAGTGATCCTCATTGTTATTCACCAATTCAAGCATCATACCCCGTAACAGAGAGTTTGGTTGCATCATCCTCGTCTGATTTTTTACCAAAACAGTTTGGCGCCCACCGTGGGGCAATTGGTGCTTCATTCCCAAGAAATTCTCATTTTTGTGATCATTTCGGTTCGTTACATCCAAGCAGATGGCTTCATCATCAAAGAACACCTCCACTGCGATGTCTGCAGTCAATTCATCCCAGGGCATTCCACCTTTGCCTCCACCACCTTCTGGACCTCAGAAAAATGCCGAGAAGAAACCAACTCCCATTTTCTCGAAACCTCCAACTTCTTCTGCTTCTTATACTCCCACTACTAGTGACTTGTTTACTCTGATTTTGCAGATGAAGGAGCATATACAGCAGCAGGATAAGACCAATGAAAGGATTCTTAGAGAAATTGGAGACATCAAGAAACAGAAGAGATCGGCAGAGGATCATTCCCCACTGATGCCCAGATCTTTGAATTTCGATACTCCGGTTATAACTTCTCAGCCTTCAGTGGTTCCAGACGTTCAATATGTGGGAGGACCAAAAGGAGTGCATTACGGATCATCAGCAAAGACTCAGGCTTCAGGGTCATACTTCCAACCAGCAGGATCCCATCCTCAGCATATACGATCCTTCGTAAGCTCAGGAGGATACTCAGGAGCGCAGCAGATTCAAGGGTTCTGGCCGTTCCCAGGATCCTCCCAGGTTCAAGGATCCTCCTATGTTCCAGGATCCTCCCAGGTTCAAGGATCCTCTCAGTTTCAAGGATCCTCTCAGTTTCATGGATCCTTCCAGATTCCGGGATCCTTAAGGAGTTTGCAATCAGGGAGTTCCGATATCCATCAGGGAGATTTTATTCCAATGCAGACCATTGCTTCTACTGGTCCATCGGTCATTCCAGAGCCCCAACAATATGGATTCACGTCCGCTTTTCCTAATTTGAACCCAATGGGAGGTAACACTTTCAATAATTCTTATACCACTAACCATGGCCTTATGCAGGATACAAGTATCAATCATGCCATGGCCAGAGAACTGCAAAAGTTAAAGGATATGATATCAAGTGTCCCAGGAGTGGTCAAGCCTATCCCGGAAATTGCCAATGGGAGCCACAAGATATCTCGTTTTGCACCACCAATCTGTGATGCTGAGATACCCAAGAGATTCCACGTGCCTACCATGAAGTTGTATAACGGTTCAACAGATCCTGAAGAACACATAGCACAGTACAGGGAAAGGATGGAGATCAATCCCATTCCAGAAAGGTTAAAGGAAGCATGTCTGTGCAAGGGATTTGGATCCACTCTTACTGGATTGGCTCTTAAATGGCTGCTAAGTCTTCCCCCTTACTCTATTACCTCGTTTGCTAATCTAGTTAACCTATTTAATAACCAGTTTTCTTGTAGTTGAAAATTTGAGCGTTTAACTAGTGATCTGTATAGGATAACTCAAGGTCATAATGAATCATTAAGGGATTATATCACTAAATTTAGTAAAGAATCCTTAGATATTCCTAACCTGGATATAGCTACGGCTGTTGAAGCCTTTAAAATGGGATTGCTTAGGGATTCATTATTCTATGATGATCTTGTTATGACACCATGTAGGAATCTAGATAAGGTAAGAACCCGGGCCCTTAGGTTAAGCCGGCTAGAGGATGACAAAAGGATCCAGGAGAGGTTAGCAGGATCCTCAAAGCAAGAGAAGCAAGGATCCTCATTCAAGAACAACAAGTTCAGATCCTATAACAAATCTGATAACCAGAATGTGCATGCTGTTGAACAAGAAAAGGATGATGAGGATTATCCTCCAATTTCTGAATATTGTTTTTCTGTTGATAACAATGAACTAATCCTTGCGATGCAGAATTTAGGTGATAAAGCTAGATGGCCCAGGAAAAATGACAGACCAGCTGCAACCAAAGATAAGTCAAAGTGGTGTGCATATCATGAAGATTTTGGGCATCTCACAGAAGAATGCATCGCACTGAGAAAAGAAATTGGATACTTGTTGAGCAAGGGGCACTTGAAAGAATTATTGGGGAGAAAGAAGTCAAGGACTCAGGATCCTGAAAGGATCCCAGAGAAAGCTCCAGCCCCTCCAGCAGATGCACAAGTTATAAACTTTATTTCTGGAGGATCAGACATTTGTGGAACATCCTTCTCTGCAGCTAAAAGACATGCAAAGGAAACCAAGATGGATAATGGAGATAGACCCATTCGAACATCCAGTGTCTCCGAAGGAAAAGTCATAACTTTTGATGAGGATGGTCGTGTTGACATTCAGGATCCTCATCACGATGGTTTGGTTATCACTCTTTTTATTTCTAACCATTTTGTTCGCAGGATCCTTATAGATGGAGGAAGCTCTGTGAACATTATCCAGCTGGATGTCCTCAAGAAGATGAATATTCCTGAATCCGATATCATTCCAAGATCCTCTGTGCTCGTGGGATTCAGTGGCGAGACTAAGAATACTCTGGGGGACATTAAACTCCCAATCTATATCGAAGGCCTACATTCTTACCAAAAATTTTGTGTTATTGACTGTTTATCTTGTTGTAATGTTATCCTTGGCAGGCCTTGGATACATGACATGAAGGCAGTCCCATCCACTTATCATCAATGTGTGAAACTTCCTAGTCCTTGGGGAATAGTGAAGATTGATAGTGATCAGCAAGAAGCTAAGAACTGCTACACCTCATCAATGAAACCAGCCTCAAAGTCAAGGGAGCAATAGCAATTAAAGCATCCTCCAAGGGATGTCTTGGAGGCAAGAGAACAGGATGTAGTAGAAATCCTTATGGATCCTGATGATCCTGAATCTAAAGTTTATATAGGATCAGGGATCCTTGGCGAAATGAAGGAAGACCTCATATCCTTCCTCAAAAGGAGAAAGACTACCTTTGCATGGAAACACGAAGACATGACAGGTATATCTAAAGATATAATCACTCACAAACTTGGCATTGATAGGTCCTTCAAACCAATCCATCAAAAGAGGAGGAAATTTGCACCAGAAAGAAATGCCATTATCCAGGAGGAGGTAGAGAAATTACCCCAAGCAGGTATGATTAGAGAGGTCAAGTATCCAAGATGGTTGGCCAATGTGGTTGTTGTTCAAAAGAAAAACGGAAAGTGGAGGGTATGTGTCGATTTCACTGATTTAAATAAGGCATGTCCCAAGGATCCTTTCCCATTACCCCACATTGACTCCATGGTGGATGCAACTGCGGGTCATGAACTGTTAACTTTTATGGATGCTTCATCTGGATTTCAACAAATTCAGATGGAACCATCCGATCAAGAGGATACAGCCTTTATGACTCCAACTGGTATATATTGTTATATTGCTATGCCATTTGGACTAAGAAATGCAGGTGCAACTTATCAAAGGCTAGTGAATATGATGTTCAAGGATCAGATTGGACAAACTATGGAGGTTTACATAGACGATATGGTGGTAAAATCCAAAAAGGCTGAGGATCACCTAAGGGACTTGGAGGAAGCATTCAATATCCTTGACAAATATAACATGAAACTTAATCCTTCAAAATGTCACTTTGGTGTTAAAGCAGGTAAATTCTTAGGATATATGGTGACAAAGAGAGGCATTGAAGCCAGTCCAGAACAAATCAAAGCTATAGTGAACATCAAGTCCCCTGCCAATGCTAAGGATGTTCAGAGGTTAACAGGCAGGATTGCAGCTTTAAACAGATTCATATCCAAATCCTCAGAAAAGTGCAAGGAATTCTATGATATCCTAAGGAAGAACAAGAAATTCGAGTGGACTGAGAAGCATGAAAGTGCCCTAAGAGCTCTTAAGGTCTACCTATCCTCGGCCCCGGCCTTGATGAAACCAGAAAAAGGAGATGTGTTATCCTTATATCTTGCGGTATCCTCAAAAGCAGTAAGTGTCGTCCTTGTTAAGGATCACTAAGGTACACAACATCCTGTCTATTATGTAAGTGAGAGTTTACTTGATGCTGAATCCAGGTATTCACACTTAGAAAAACTTATCCTTGCATTAATTATGGCATCTACTAAATTGAGACATTATTTTGAAACTCGTGCCATTATTGTCAAAACTAATTTTCCAATTAAGAATGTCCTCAGGAAACCTGAAATGTCAGGAAGGATGGCTAAGTGGGCAGTGAAGCTTAGTGCATATGATATAAGATATGAGCCCAGGACAGCCATTAAATCCCAAGCATTAGCTGACTTTGTGGCAGATTTTAGTAGTGATTTGCAAAAGGAAGCTGAATTAGAAGTCCAGCAGCTAGAGGAGACCAAGGATCCTTGGATACTCTATACTGATGGATCCTCAAATGTCAAAGGAACAGGGCTTGGAATACTACTAAAATCGCCACAGGGGGACATAATACCCCACTCTATAGCTTGTGAGTTCCAAACTACTAACAATGAGGCTGAATATGAAGCCTTGATAGCTGGTTTGCAAATTGCTAAGCATATGAGGATCAGGTATCTTGAGGTACATGTAGATTCTTTGTTAATCACTAATCACTTTAATGGATCCTATGCTGATAAAGGTGAAAAGCTAACCAAATATTTGGAGATAGTCAAAGAATTGGCACTCTCTTTTGTTTCCTTTAGTTTGACACAGGTACCAAGGGAAGAAAATGCAGAAGCTGATGCATTGGCTAATCTAGGATCATATTTGAAGATCCCGGAGGATATAAGTATCCCCATTATCCATATCCTGGCTCCTGCCATCGAGGATCATGTGGCTATGGAAATAGGAGAGGATTCTACAATTATCCCTAGTGAGGATACTCAATCTCATTCAGGATCATGGATCCACCCAATCATGAGATACTTACAACATGGAGAGATTCCTACAGGAGAAAACCCTAGGGCTTTCAAAATTAAGGTATCTCAATTCACAATTTTAAATAATATGTTGTATAAAAGATCTCTTGCAGGACCATATTTAAGATGCATTGAGGATCCTGAAATCCAAGAAGTTTTAAAAGACTTCCATGAAGGAGATTGTGGAAACCACACTGGGGGCGGGGCATTATTCTCAAGGATCCTGAGGACAGGATACTATTGGCCAACTATGAAGAGAGATGCTGTGGAGTATGCTAAGAAATGTGATCCTTGTCAGAGACACAGCAATATCCTTCATCAACCAGCTGAATTTTTGCATCCTATATCCTCCTCTTGGCCATTTATGAGATGGGGTATGGATATAGTTGGTAAGCTCCCTAAGGCACCTGGTGGAAAAGTGTTCATGCTTGCTATGACTGATTACTTCTCCTAGTGGATAGAGGCTGAAGCTTTTGCCCAAGTCAGAGAAAAGGAAGTTATATCCTTCATTAAAAGAAATATTATAACTAGATTTGGTATTCCCTCTGAAATTATATGTGATAATGGTTCCCAATTTATTGGGGGCAGAACTACTAACTTTTGTGACAGCTGGGGGATTAAGATGATAACATCAACACCAGTCCACCCACAAGCTAATGGTCAGGCAGAACCATCCAATAAGATCATCATCAACAATTTGAAGAAGAAGCTTGGATCCAAGAAAGGGAAATGGGCAGAAGAACTACCTTATGTGCTTTGGGCTGATAGGACAACTCCTAAGAATGCTACAGGCCAAACTCCGTTCTCTTTGGTATTTAGGGTAGAATCAGTGATCCCTACAGAAATGGTGGTTCCAACTGCTAGAACAAGTATTCGTGATCCTGAGGAAAATGATGAGAACTTGGTTCAAGACCTGGATACTATAGAAGAAATCAGGGATTTGGCAAGGATAAGGATGGCCAGTTATCAGCAAAGGATGGCTGGTGCTTACAACAAAAATGTCAGGATCAGGAAGTTCCAAATTGGTGATATGGTGTTGAGAAAAGCATTTCAAAATACCACCAATCCTGCTGATGGAAAGTTGGCACCAAAATGGGAAGGCCCTTACTTGATTGAAGCTGAGGCAGGAAATGGGGCATATCGATTGCTAACAATGGAAGGTGATTTGATACCCAGGGCCTGGAATGCTGTCCATTTGAAGAAATACTTTATATGATAAGGACCTATGATCCTCACATGATAAGTATCCTTGAAGGATCCTTAGAGCACAGATGATCCTCATTTTGGTAACATTCTAATCTCAAACTATTTCATTTCCTTACTTTCTCACACAAGGATAAGGATCCTGCATCCTTTATCCCCCTTTCACGTGATTCTGAGTTTTGAAGGTTCAGGTACTCTTAGCAAAAGGATGGTTATCCACAAAAGCAACCAGTTACTTGGGTTTGACCCCAGTTATTTGGGCCTGACCCCAGTTCCGCCAGTAGCGCACGATGATCCTGGTATAGTTCATGGCAGTGGGACCAGTACTCGTTTTAGGGGCTGATAATTCCATTGTACTGGCTATACCTAGGATCCTACGTATAATGGTAGACGTACCATACATCCGTTCTTAAGGTTTCTAACGTTTTCACGTTTGCTAAGGTTTTGGCATTTTCATGCCACTAAGTTTGGATAGTCGCCAGTTAGGGCCATACTCCAGTTCACACACGATCCTTGGGCTTGTCCCCAGTTATCCATGGGCTTGTCCCCAGTTGCTAACTTTTATCTTATATTGGCTTAGTCCCAAGTTATGTTCTATTTCAGGTCTTCGAAGTTAAACAACCAAGGATCCTTGATCCTTACTTCTTACTAAGGTTTGTCTTATGGTTATCCTGGTTATAGTATTAAGGGTTAGGATCCTAACTTGGATCCCCAGGTATGATCCTTAACTATTTTGATTTTATTCATTGTTTATTTGAATAACCCTTGTACTTTGACAACTGAACTCATGATCCTTAAAATATACCACTTTTTGGAATTTTTCAACTATGGGATATTTGATCCTGGATCATATCCTAAATATTTGTTATCTAATTTGTTCAACTTTTCTTATTCAGACAAGTGTATATCAAAACAATTGAAAATTAAAAGGACAAACAAGGATAACAACACAAGATAAGCCAAAAAAGATTAAAGTTATTTTATTAACAAAAGTTTAATCGTCGAAGGTTGTAAAAATTGCCAACCCACGTTTCTACCAGCAAAACGTGGCCCGTCCACATGGGTTGGCAACGGGTGTCCATTGTTTATGCGGTTATAGCTAGTGCAGGAAATCAAAGGCGGCAGGATCACAATGGCTTCATCCCCCAAACAGAGGATCCCTCCACCATTTGTAATCCTACCTATTATCCAAAGGATCCTAGATCCTTAATCCTAAAACTATTGTTCAAATACAAACCAACCATTGTTTAACAAAAACTACCACCAAACCTAAAAAAAAATGGGCTCCGGCTATGTCTAGAAGTGTCCATCATTGCCCATTGCTGCAGCCTACACCTTCGCTGCATCACCATCTCCAGCTCCACTAGCTTCACCACCATGATCCTTGCCACTGCCTCCAGCCTCGATCGTCAGGATCTCCTCAGCCTCCTCCTCGTCATCCAGCTCAGCCAGTCTTGCCTTCCACATCCCAGTTGCTCCAGTCGAAGTCAGGATCCTGAGCTTCCAAGGCCATCTGCAATTTGGTCTTGTACATCGCTATGGCAGCAGAGACTTTAGCATCCTGGGTGATATCATGCTTCTCGTAATCAGCATTGATCAGAACCTTGGCCGTTTCAGCTTTGGCATTTTGGAGCTCCTTTTGGAGGTCAGCAATCTTAAGATCTTTGAGCAATGCGACTTGTTGGAGGTCAGCAATCTTCTTGTCCTGCTCCTCGACATGCCCAACGTAGTCTTCAATCTCAGCAAATTTATGCAAAGAAGATAAAGAACAGTTCAAGAACAGGTGATCCTCAAATAAGCTGGGTACCTAAAGCAGGGATAAGGATCCTTACATCGTTGAAGTATTCAAGGAACTGGTGGCGGATCAGGGGCAGACCTTGCAGATCCTCAGCTTCAGAGGCTTTTCTTTTCTTGCCACCCCTTCCTTTAACGGGTGCCTTGGGGATCGAAGCAGTTGGGCTGGCAGGAAGCTTCTTCTTGGAGGATCGTACGTTGTCCAGATCGGTCACGCTGAACTTGGAGGCAGATTTTGAAGCTTTTCCAGCACCTGCACATTCAAAGCAAGATAAGTATCCTTATCCTATTTCTATTTAACTATTTATTTAAATCTTTAACTATACAAAAAACAGGATACTTACTTGACATGGTGACTGAGCCTGAGGATACCTCTTGAGAATCCTGGGTGATTGTCTTGACTGATCTTGTTTCAGGAACGAGTCTTCTAAAAGTAGCAAGCCTTTCCTTGGTAGCAGGAGACGGTATGAGGTGTGAAACAGTGACAGCTGCATAACATAAAACAAAAGGGGGTTAGTGATCCTATCACAAGAGCAAGATTATCTGGTGATCCTTCTCAGGATCCTCTGTCCTATCATGGGTGGACCACTCCCTGGGTAGATCCTTTCCGTTTGGGATAGAGTCTCTTCTGACAAAGAAAAAGCGTCGTTTCCAGTTTGTATCGTTCTTGGTGGCTCTAAAAATGGGGTGTTCTTCACCAGGTTTTCGTTTAAACAAATATCGGTGGGATCCAAACGTTGTGAGATCATACATCTCAGCCAACTCCGACATTCCTAGATCAATCCCTTCCTGCTCGATGATCCTTTCAAGGGTATATAAGACCCTCCAGATCATCGGCATAGCTTGGATGTAGGAGATGCCGGTAAGGGAGAAAAAGGATTGGGTAAAGGCTGGAAAAGGATAGGTGTATCCTATGGTGAATGGGGTAACAGGAAAGGCAATCCAAGTTTCAGAGATATAGTCACTCAAAGCAGTGGGATCAAAGGATTTGAAAATGGTGTTCGTCGGGAAACAACAACGAATTCTATCAATTTGTGGATCGGTGAAACAACAGCGTTCTTTTGCGGAATCTTTGATGATCCCTTGGCTCTTTAAAGGGCTGTTCTTCTTGTGATCCTTGCCCGGTGAGTTTCGGAGCATCATGTTTGACGAGATGATGGTAAAGAAAGAAAAGCAGAGTAAGAGAAGGAAGAAGAGGAAAAGAGAATACCTGAATAAGCCTTCTGATGAGGATTTAAAAAGGAAACGCTCGGATTTAAATGCCCTTTCGCTCTTATCTCTAACTGCCATTTATAATGATGATTTTGCAGGATAAGTCACCTCAGTGACGTCAGGATTCCAACGGCTAGTTCGATCTTAACGGCTATATATCCGTTAGTTTGTTGCGGATAAGATCGACAAAATACAACTCGTTTATTTACAATATTACTCCTTATATTTTGGGGGCAATTGTTAGGGGAGGATTTCTTACTGACCTGTGATCCTCAAGTGTTATCCTGTTTGGTGATCCTTACTTCTGTGACAATTAGTGATCCTCAGAAGTACTTCAGGATCAGGATCATGGATCATCCTAAGGATCCTTATACTAATGATTGTTCACTTTGAATTCGGTATTGTTTTGTAGGAGTACCGGCTTGGACTTGGTCATGGCGATATTCCTGGAGCATATTCCCTTCAATTCTGCACGTGCTTGACCATTGTGAACGTTATGGAGAACGTGGGGAGAAGGCAAGAAAGGCGGACAGTTAGTTAGGCTAGATATTTTCTAATTTTAAGGGGGTAGCGAGCTATTTTTTAGAACACTTGGCTATTTTTAGCTACACACACTCGTATAACTGCACTCACCAGCTCTCGGCAAAACACTTAGCATTTATCATACATTTCTACACGATACACTATAGTGATCCTTGTACTTAGCTCGCTATCATCCGAAGTTGTAAAAGGATTATTGTTTAATTTGAGTTGGTGATCGATAGTTTCTATCACCCGAGGTTTTTTATGCCGGAGATCATTCATTGATCAAGGGCTTTTTCCTCGTATAAATCTTTGTGTCTCCTGTGCAATTCATTTCTTAGTGATCCTCATTGTTATTCACCAATTCAAGCATCATACCCCGTAACAGAGAGTTTGGTTGCATCATCCTCGTCTGATTTTTGACCAAAACACCTACCACCTTGAGTGACTTCGTTTCTGCAACTTGGGTTGCTTTTCTGGCCACCCCATTTCTGATAGGATACTCCTATCCTTTCCCTGCTTTCACCGAATCCTTCTTTTCTCTCACCGGCATGTGTTATGTTCAGGCAATGCCTATGATGTGGAGGGTTTTATATACCTTAGAGAGAATCATCGAGCAAGAAGGCATAGAGTTGGGGATGTCGGAGCTTGCTGAACTGTACAACCTTGTGAGCCATGGTTCACACCGCTTTTTATTCAAACACAAACCCGGTGAAGAACACCCAATCCTCAAGACCACCAAAAATGACACCAACTAGAAGAACCGTTTTTTCTTCGTTAGGAGGGATAATATCCCGGATGGGAAGGATCTCCCCTTAAAGTGGACCACTCATGGTAGGATAGAGGATCCTTATAGAAGGATCATAGGATAACCCAGTTCTTGTGAGGATAACTGACCCCTTTTGTTTCTATTTTGCAGCTATCTATGTTTCCCATATCATTCCATCACCTGCAACGAAAGAGAGGATCGCTGCTTTCTGGAATCTTGATCCTGCAGTAAGATCATTTCAAGCAAACACCAAGGATTCTCAAGAAGTATCCTCAGGCTCAGTCACAATGTCAAGTAAGTATCTGAGTTTTTATATAATTAAATGTTTAAATGAAAATAAAACAAGAATACTTATCTGTTGTTTTGGATTGGTGGGCGCTGGAAAATCTTCGAAGTCATCCTCCCGCTTTAATGTTAGTGATCTTAGCACTGTGGCTCCCAGGTCTGGGAAGAAGAAGTTTGCTGCTAGCCCAAGCACTCTAGTCCCCAAGCCTGTCACTTCCAAGGGAGGAAAGAAGAGGAAGGCCACCGAAGCTGACAATCTTGAAGGCCTGCCCCTCATTCGCCACCAGTTTCAGGAATACTTTGCTGATGTAAGGATCACCAACTTTGTTTCATTATCCTGCCCACTTGAGGATCACGGATCCTGAACTTTACCTTGTCTTTGCAGAAATTCGCTGAGATCCAGATGCTTTTTGATGCTTATGTTGAAGAGGCTGAGGCGAAAGAGCTGGACTTCCAAAAAATCTTCTTGGCTAAGGATGAGACTATCTCTCGCCTCGAGAAGGATCTCGCTCTGGCAAAGCAGCAGGTGGTCATGGCCCAGATAAACACTGATCATGAAAAGAATGAGGTGCTGGAGGATGCTAAAGTATATGCTGCCATCACCATGTACAAGATCAAGCTGCAAATGGCCCAGGAGGCTGAGGATCCTGACTTCGACATGACCACTTGGGACCAGAAGGGCTGGAAGGCGAAGCTGGCTGAGCTAGTTGATGAGGAGGAGGCTACCGAGGTCTTGGAGATTGAGGCAAGTGGCAGCGGGAAGGATCAAGCTGGTGGTGATGCAGCCAAGGTGTGAGCTGCAGAAATGGGCGATGATGGACATTTCTAGACGCGGCCGGAGCCCATTTTTTAGGATTTGGTAGTGGTTTTTTGGTTATGATGTTTTTATTTCAAACAATGATGGTCTGTAATAACTAAACAATAGCTATTAGGGTTGAGGATCTTGGATCCTTTGAACAATAGGTAGGATAATAGGTGGTGGAGGGATCCTCTGTTTGGGGGATGAAACCACTTGTTATCCTGCCATCTTATATTTCCTACACTTTCAAGACCTGTTAACAATGGACACCCTTTGCCAACCCAAGTGGACGGGCCACGTATTTCTGGTAGAGACTTGGGTTAGCAATTTTGACAACCTTTAAGGGTTTAACATTTTGTGAATAAATAAAACTTTAATCTTTTGGCTATTTCTTGTGTCGTTATTCTTGTTAATTCTTCATTTTTCAACTGTTGTTATATACTTTATTTGAATTCATAAGTAAAGAATAAAGGTTTAATAAATCATGTCAAAAAGTTTTAGGATATGATCAAGGATCAAATATCCTATAATTGATCAATTCAAAAAAGCAGTATAATTCAAGGATCATATGTCCTATTGTCAAAGGATAAGGGTCACTTATATAAATAGAGAATAAGATTAAAATGATCAAGGATCATACCTGAGAATCCAAGTTAGGATCCTAATAACATTTACAATCAGGATAACCAAAAGACAAACCTTAGTAAAAGGTAAGGATCAAGGATCCTTGGCTGTTTGACTTCAAAAACCTGAAATGGAACATAACTTGGGACTAAGCCAATATAAGAGAAGAGTTAGCAACTGGGGACAAGCCCAACAATTCTGGGGACAAGCCTAATATACTGGGGACAAGCCCAAAAAACTGGGGTCAAGCCCAAAAAAACTGGGGACAAGCCCAAAGGATCTTGTGTAAACTGGAGTATGGCCCTCACTGGCGACTATCCAAACTTAGTGACATGAAAATGCCAAAACCTTAGCTAACGTGAAAACGTTAGAAACCTTAGGAACGGATGTATGGTACATCTACCATTATATGTAGGATCCCGGATATAGCCAGTACAATGAAATTGCCAGCCCCTAAAGCGAGTACTGGTCCCATTGCCATGAATTGTACCAGGATCATCGTGCGCTACCGGCGATACTGGGGACAGGCCCAACAACTGGGGACTAGCCCAAATAACTGGATACTTCTGTAGATACTCAACCCTTCGTTAAGGATACATGAACCTTCTGCAAAACTCAAAATCAAGTGAAAGGAGGATAAAGGATGCAGGATCCTTTTCCTTGTATATAGGATAATTAAGGAATGAAATAGTTTGAGATTAGATCATTACCAAAATGAGGATCATCCATCCTCTAAGGATCCTTCAAGGATGTGGATCATGAATATTGCTAAGGATCACAAATCCTTATCACATGAAGTATTTCTTCAGGTGGACAAAATTCCAAGCTCTTGGTAGCAAATCTCCTTCCATTGTTAGCAATCAATATGCGCTCTTTCCTGCCTCAGCTTCAATCAGGTAGGGGTCTTCCCACTTTGGTGCCAACTTTCCATCAGCAGGATTTGTGGTATTCTGAAATGCTTTCCTCAATACCATATCACCAACTTGGAACTTCCTGATCCTGACATTCTTATTGTAGGCTCCAGCTATCCTTTATTGATAACTAGCCATCCTTATCCTTGCCAAATCTCTGAGTTCTTCTATAGTATCCAAGTCTTGAACCAAGTTTTCAGCATTTCCTTCAGGATCACGGATGCTTGTTCTTGCAGTAGGAACCACCATCTCTGTAGGGATAACGGATTCTGCTCCAAATACCAAAGAAAATGAAGTTTGGCCAGTAGCATTCATGGGAGTTGTCCTATCAGCCCATAGTACATAAGGTAGTTCTTCTGCCCATTTTCCTTTCTTGGACCCAAGCTTTTTCTTCAAGTTGTTGATGATGATCTTGTTGGATGATTCTGCTTGACCATTAGCTTGTGGGTGGACTGTGTTGATGTTATCATCTTAATCCCCCAGCTGTCACAAAAGTTAGTAGTTATACTCCCAATAAATTGGGATCCATTATCACAAACAATTTCAGAAGGAATACCAAATCTAGTAATAATATTTCTTTTGATAAAGGATATCACTTCTTTTTCTCTGACTTGATCAAAGGCTTCAGCCTCTATCCACTTGGAGAAGTAATCAGTCATAGCAAGCATGAACACTTTTCCACCAGGTGCCTTGGGAAGTTTACCAACTATATCCATCCCCCGTCTCATGAATGGCCAAGAAGAGGGTATAGGATGCAAGAGCTCTGCTGGTTAGTGAAGGATGTTACTATGTCTCTGACAAGGATCACACTTCTTGGCATAATCCACAGCATCCTTCTTCATAATAGGCCAATAGTACCCTGTCCTCAGGATCCTTGAGAATAATGCCCTGCCCCTAGTGTGGTTTCCACAATTTCCTTCATGAAAATCCTTTAGGACTTCTTGGATTTCAGGATCCTCAATGCATCTTAGATATGGTCCTGCAAGAGATCGTTTATATAACATGTTATTCAATATTGTGAATTGAGATACCTTGATTTTGAAAGCCCTGGGGTTTTCTCCTGTAGGAATCACTCCATGTTGTATATATCTCATGATTGGAAGGATCCATGATCCTGAATGAGATTGTGTACCATCACTCGGGATGATTGCAGAATCCTCTCCTACCTCCATAGCTACATGATCCTCAATAGCAGGGGTTAGGATATGGATAATAGGGATCTTGGTATCCTCTGGAATCTTCAAGGATGATCCTAGATTGGCCAATGCATCAGCCTCTGCATTTTCTTCTCTGGGTACCTGTGTCAAACTAAAGGAAACAAAAGAGAGTGCCAATTCTTTGACTATCTCTAAATATTTGATTAGCTTTTCACCTTTAACAGCATAGGATCCATTAAAGTGATTAGTAATTAACAATGAATCTACATGTACCTCAAGATACCTGATCCTCATATGCTTGGTAATTTGCAAACCAGCTATCAAGGCCTCATATTCAGCCTCATTATTAGTAGTTTGAAACTCACAAGCTATGGAGTGGGGTATTATGTCCCCCTGTGGCGATTTTAGTAGTATTCCAAGCCCAGTTCCTTTGGCATTAGAAGCTCCATTAGTGAAGAGTATCCAAGGATCCTTAGTTTCTTCAAGCTGTTGGACTTCTAACTCAGCTTCCCTTTGCAAGTCACTAGTGAAATCTGCCACAAAGTCAGCTAAGGCTTGGGATTTGATGGCAGTCCTTGGTTCATATCTTATATCATAAGCACTAAGCTTCACTGCCCACTTAGCCATCCTTCCTGACATTTCAGGTTTCCTGAGAACATTCTTAATTGGAAAATTAGTCTTGATAATGATGGCATGAGTTTCAAAATAATGTCTTAATTTAGTAGATGCCATAATCAAAGCAAGGATAAGTTTCTCTAAATGTGAAAACCTGGATTCAGCATCAAGCAAACTCTTACTTACATAATAGACAGGATGTTGTGTACCTTGGTGATCCTTAACAAGGACTGCACTCACTGCTTTAGAGGATATCGCCAGATATAAGGATAATATATCCCCTTTTTCTGGTTTCATCAAGGCAGGAGCTGAGGATAGGTAATCCTTAAGGGCTTTGAGAGCATTTTCATGCTTTTCAGTCCACTCAAATTTTTTGTTCTTTCTCAAAATGTCGTAGAATTCCTTGCACTTTTCTGATGACTTGGATATAAACCTGTTCAAGGCCGCGATCCTCCCTGTTAACCTTTGCACATCCTTAGCATTGGCAGGAGATTTGATATTCACAATAGCCTTAATTTGCTCTGGACTTGCTTCAATGCCTCTTTTTGTCACCATATAGCCTAGGAATTTACCTGCTTTAACACCAAAGTGACACTTGGAAGGATTTAGTTTCGTATTAAACTTATCAAGGATATTGAATGCTTCCTCCAAGTCTCTAAGGTGATCCTCAGCTTTCTTGGACTTAACCACCATGTCTTCTATATAGACTTCCATAGTGTGTCCAATTTGTTCCTTGAACATCATATTGACTAGCCTTTGATAAGTAGCACCTGCATTGCTTAGTCCAAATGGCATAGCAATATAACAACATATACCAGTTGGGGTCATAAAGGTTGTATCCTCTTGATCAGATGGTTCCATCTGAATCTGTTGAAATCCAGATGAAGCATCCATAAAAGTCAACAACTCATGACCCGTGGTAGCATCCACAATGGAGTCAATGTGGGGTAATGGGAAAGGATCCTAGTGACATGCCTTGTTTAAATCAGTAAAATCGACACATACCCTCCACTTTCCATTTTTCTTTTGAACAACAACCACATTGGCTAACCACCTTGGATACTTAACCTCTCTTATCATACCTGCCCGGAGTAGTTTATCTACTTCTTCCTGGATAATGGCATTTCTCTCAGGTGCAAACTTCCTCCTCTTTTGGTGTATTGGCTTGAATGACCTGTCAATGCCAAGTTTATGAGTAATTATATCTTTAGATATACCTGTCATGTCCTCGTGCTTCCAGGCAAAGGTAGTTTTTCTCCTTTTAAGGAAGGATACTAGATCCTGTTCAATGTTGCTGAGGATCCCTGATCCTATGAAGACTATGGATTCAGGATCATGAGGATCCATAAGGATTTCTTTCACATCCTGTTCTCTTGCCTCCAAGACATCTCTTAGAGGATGCTTTAATTGCTATTGCTCCCTTGGTCTTGAGGCTGGCTTCATTAACGACGTGTAGAAATTCTTAGCTTCTTGTTGATCACTCTCAATTTCCACCACTCCCCATGGACTAGGAAGCTTCACGCATTGATGATAGGTAGATGGGACTGCCTTCATGTCATGTATCCATGGCCTGCCAAGGATAACATTACAACAGGATAAGCAATCTATAACACAGAATTTTTGATAAGAATGAAGTCCTTCAATATAGATGGGGAGTTTGATGTCCCCCAATATGTTCTTGGTTTCTCCACTGAATCCCACAAGAACTGAGGATCTTGGTACAATATCCGATTCAGGGATGTTCATCTTCTTGAGGACATCAAGCTGAATGATGTTTACTGAGCTTCTTCCATCTATCAGGATCCTGCGAACAAAGTGGTTAGATATAAACAAAGTAATAACATGACCATCATAATGAGGATCTTGGATATCAACACGGTCATCCTCATCAAAAGTTATAACTTTATCCTTGGTAACAGTGGAGGTTTGAATGGGTCTATCCCCATTATCCATCTTGGTTTCCTTAGCATGTCTTTTGGCTGCTGAAAAGGAAGTACCACAAATGTCTGATCCACCGGATATGAAGTTTATAACTTGTGCATCTGCTGGAGGAGCAGGAGCTCTTTCTGGAACTTTTTCAGGATCCTGGATCCTTGACTTTTTTCTTCCCAAAAGTTCCTTCAAGTGCCCCTTGCTTAACAAGTAACCAATTTCTTTTCTAAGTGCAATACACTCTTCAGTGAGATGCCCAAAATCCTCATGATATGCACACCACTTGGACTTGTCCTTTGTTGCGGCTGGTTTATCACTTTTCCTTGGCCATCTTGCTTTCTCACCTAGATTTTGCATTGCAAGAATTAGTTCATTGTTATCAACAGAAAAACTGTACTAAGAAATTGGAGGATAATCCTCACCATCCTCTTCTTGTTTTACTGCATGCACATTCTGGTTATCAGACTTGTTGTAGGACTTGAACTTGTTATTCTTGAAGTAGGATCCTTACTTTTCCTGTTTCGAGGATCCTGCCAATCTCTCCTAGATCCTTTTATCATCCTCTAATCAGATAAATCTAAGGGCCCTGGTTCTCACTTCATCAAGATTCCTGCATGGGGTCATAACAAGATCATCATAGAATAATGAATCCCTAAGCAAACCCATTTTAAAGGCTTCCACAGCCGTAGCTATATCCAGATTAGGAATATCTAAGGATTCTTTACTAAACTTAGTGATGTAATCTCTAAGTGATTCATTTTGACCTTGTGTTACCCTATATAGATCACTAGTTAAACGTTCAAATTTTCTGCTACATGAGAATTAACTATTAAACAGATTAACTAGATTAGCAAATGAAGTAATAGAGTAAGGGGGAAGACTTAGCAGCCATTTAAGAGCAGATCCTGTGAGTGTGGATCTGAAACCCTTGCATAGACATGCTTTTTTTAACCTCTCTGGGATGGGGTTGATCTCCATCCTTTCTCTATATTGAGCTACATGTTCTTTTGGATCCGTTGAACCATCGTACAGCCTCATAGTTGGTATTTGGAACCTTTTGGGTATCTCAGCATCACAAATGGGTGGTGCAAAACGAGATATCCTATGGCTCCCATCTGCAATTTCAGGGATGGGCTTAACCACTCCTGGAACGCTGGATATCATATCCTTCAGCTTCTGTAATTCCCTAGCCATAGCTTGATTGATACCTGTATCCTGCATAGAGCCATGGTTAGTGTTATAAGAATTATTGAAAGTGTTACCTCCCAGAGGATTCAAGTTTGGAATTGCAGATGTGAATCCATATTGACAGGATTCTGGTATGATTGAAGGGCCAGAAGAGGCAATGGTCTGCATTGGAATGAAGTCTCCTTGATGAACATCTGTGCTTGGGGGTTGTACACTTCTTAAGAATCCTTGATCCTGAAAGATGTTGGATCCTTGAACCTGGAAGGAGGATCCTTGAACCTGAGAGGATCCTTGAACCTGAGAGGATCCTTGGACCTGAGAGGATCCTTGAACCTGAGAGGATCCTTGGACTTTGTGCGTCCCCAAATATCCTCATGGGCTGACGAAGGATCCCTGATGCTGGAAAGAGGATCCCGAAGGCTGAAAACAGGATCCTTGAGGCTGAAAGTGAGACCCAAAATCCTGACTCATAGTTGTTGTTCCATAACGCCTTCCCAATGGTTCAGTTTGGTACTGGATATCCGGAGCTGCAGTTTGCAAGGTGGTTACAGCTGGAGTGTCGAAATCCAGTGACCTTGGTATCAGAGGAGAGTGATCCTCCCCCGATCTCTTCTGTTTCTTGATGTCACCAATTTCCTAGAGGATCCTTTCGTTGGTTTTGTCCTGCTCTTGTATGTGATCCCTCATCTGCAAAATCAAAGTAAAAAAATCACTAGTAGTAGGATTAGAAGAAACAGAAGAAGTTGGTGGTTTTGGAAAAATGGGGTTTTGTCTCTTTGCAGCATTTTCAGCATTCTTCTGGAATCCAGAAGGTGGTGGAGGCAAAGGTGGAACGCCCTGTGAAGAAGTGACTGCCAGCATTGAACTTGAAGTGTTCTTCGCTGAAGAATCCATGTGGTTGAAGATGATGAACCAAAATGAACACAATGAGCAATTTTTTTCAGAAATGAAGCACCAATTGCCCCACGGTGGGCGCCAAACTGTTTTGGTCAAAAATCAAGCAAGGATAATGTAACCAAATCTTTTGTTGTGAGGTGTGATGCTTGAATCTATGAACAATTGTATGGACAACTTGCAAATCAAATAAAGAGGTGACACAAGGATTTATACGAGGAAAAAGCCCTTGATCAAGAGTTGATCTCCGGCACAAAAAACCTCGGGTGATGGAAACTACCGATCACCAACTAAGATTAAACAGAAAAATGTTACAACTCGGGATGATAACAAGCTTGTTACGAGGAAAGCCCTTGATCAATCTAGATCGCCAGCACAAAACCTCGGGGGCTGACAATCGCAGCTGCCTTGTTCTTCTTATTACTTCAAACGTCAGGATACAGTGCAGGATATTGATCAGATCGCTAAGTGTTACAATGCTTTTAGTGAAAGTGAGAATTGCGAGAGAGTAAAGTGTTAGAGAGCAGTGAGTGTTGTTGTGTCCTATTCGATCTGATTTATCCATCTATTTATAGCTAAGAAATACAAACAAAAATTCCTATAAATGGGGGATGCCTCCGAATATTCCATAGTATGGACCGAGTAAAACGGCTTCAACGTCTTCCTTCGAACGACTTAGACCGAGTCTTCCGGGGAAAGGGTCCTCATGAACGTTACAAGCTTGGACTCGTATTCCTGCACACGATCCGTTAGTAATCCTCAGGATACCATTCAGGATGTTACCAATATCCTGAATCAACATCCCTGGCATGAACATATATCATACAACCAAGATATAATTTAATATATTATCCAGGATATGAGCTCAGAATTTCACCCATAACAATTGTCCCCAAAAAATGTTACCGTTTAGTATCCTGATACTAACGGTTATATTTTTTTACGAATAACGAGGCAATTAAGAGATTAGACCTTGATGTGACAGCTTGTAACCGCTTAGTCTATAATTACTCATTACCTCCCTATAACTTCTCATCCTCATCCTCTTTTAACCATTACCGAAGAGAAAAAAGGTAAATACTTTCTCTCTCATCTTCATCTTCATCCTCCCATTCCGATCAAAAATTCAGGCGATCATATGGCAAGGCAGACAAGATCCAGCTCCAGTGACTCCGCTCCTACATTCTTCCGCCAGAATCTTCTCCAAGAACCAGAGAAAGAGATATGCTCCTTCGATAGTGCCCACTTGTCGGCTCTCAAATCCTCCAGCATCTTCCCGAAAGGGACGGTGTTCTGACCGTTTAACCGGGAAATTCGGTAGGACATGGTTTCCGATGAGTGGTTGTGTTTTAATGCCTTTCCCTTTACCTTAGGATTGCAGTTTCCCTTTCCAGATTTCATCACTGAATTCTTTAATATCACAAAAATCTGCTTTAGTCAAACAATGCCGATGCTCTGGCGTGTCTTATCTGTTCTTGATCAAATCAAGAGGAACCATATTCCTGACCTTTCCGTTCATGACCTCCCCTTAGCATATCGGCTTAGATGCCATGGTTCCTGTAGATTCTTGTTCTATTCTACCTCCGGCGATCCACTGATACTTCGTGCCACCGGGAATGAGGAGAAATGGCAATCCAAATTCTTCTTTGTAAAAAGAGACTCCATCCCTGGTGGAACGGAATATCCGGTGAAGTGGTTGAGAAAGGGTAGGATTTAGGGTTTAAGGATGATCCTGTCTTATATCCTGTTTCATATCTTGTACTAATTTTTTCATTTTCTTGTACACAGCCGATTTCAGGAAGCTTGCACCTCCCCTAGCTGACTCACAGAAGAGAATCGACGCTATCAGACTCCTCCCAGAGGCTGAGAGAAGTTTCAACCCGTTTCCAGCATCTCCAAGTCCACTCTCTAGTTCAAACATGTCTGGTAAGGATCGTGCACAATATCCTGCATACATGTTCTTATTTGATATGTTTAGGAAAGAGTTTTACTCCCTGCATGCAGACTCCAGCAAAGTTCCAGTCTTCCTGGACCTTGATGAGCTTGATAGCTACCCCACTCCAGTCGATGTCAAGAAAGAAACTCCTGTTATTACCAGCTCCAAACCGCTCTTGGCTCCCAAGCCTACCCCGAGAACCCGTGCTTCTACTTCCAAGAAGAGGAAAGGTTCTGAGGTCAGCACCCCAGGTTCTGAAGGGTTCTCGTATAACTCTGCTTCACGGACTCCTTAGAGCCGATGACATCCTTCCTCAACACGGTAATATCCTGATACTATATCCTGTACACATATCCTGATAGAATATCCTGACAGGATATCCTGGTTAATGTATTTTGACTTATACCTAAATTTTAACGTGCAGGGCCTCCAGGATCTACTTCACCTTTACACCGATGCTTGCAGCACAAACAAGTTCCAAGAGGCCAGGATCAAACAGCTTGAGACCACTGTTGCCGACCAAGGCGCCATTGCTGAAGTCAAGACCCGACATTATGAGGACAAATTGAAGAAGGTCACTCAGGATGCTGAGATAAAGCTGGTTGCCGTTCAAGTGGAGCACGAACAGGCCATGGTCTCTTTCCGGGAAGGGATCAAGAACTCAGCTATTGTCTCTCTGCTGCAAGCTCGCATCAAGATGGCTTATGAGGCCAAGGAGACAGGTCTTGAATGCCCAGCCTAGCCGGTTGATTCCTGGGTGGCGAAGCTGAAGGAAATTGGAGGCAAAGTTGTGCCGCTTCCTGCTGAGACTGGCGAATCCTCTAAGTCAGCAGTGCCGGTGAACAAGGCTGGAGAAAAGAAGGATGCTGGGACGGATGCTGGCGACGATGCTGCTCAGGATGCTGAGGCTGAGAAGACGGAGAAGGCTGGTGAAGATGCCGCTGTGTGAGGGCATTCAGGTGGGCGATGATGGATGTTGATGCCTAGGTCGGAGCCTACTTTTTTTTAATTTTGAATGTTGGTCTGTAACCCTAAAACAATTTACTTTTCCAGCATTTTATTATTCCTGCATTTGAACAATATGATGGCCAAAGGTGGAGGGATCCTGAATTTCAGGACGAAGCCCTTGGTCATCAACGTTAGTATGCTTTACTTTTGGACAATATAACAGTTGGAGGTGGATGGGTCTCAGTTTGAGACGAAACCTTCAACTATTAAGTAGAAATGGTAAGGAATTAATCGTGCTTTTGGTGGATGGACCTTGGTTTAAGGTGAACCCAAAAGCACAACTTTTGACATGTTAATAATATAACCTTCTTTTGGCTTTATTTCTGTTGTTACAACTTTACTGCATAAATTTTACTTATGAAAATAGTTTTGTTTGAATATTCTTGGGAACATATTGTAAGAGTATCCTGAGAGATATCCTGCTCAGGATACTGCCGCATAACTTAAAAAACTCAAGTTATCCAAATAAAAAGGAGAGACCATACCAGAGATTCCTAGAGAGTCAATTTCAATCTTCTATCATAGGAATGTCCCAGTGCACATTTATAAGTTTGAATCCATCCTTCGAATTGTATGATGTATGTCCCCTGTGTTCAGCATATTTGAAGACTTAGGAATGCAAGCATAGTCAAACTTTAGCTTTTTTGTAGATAAATCCTGAATATCCTGGGGATAAACCCTCAATATCCTGGGAATAAACCCTTAATATCCTGGGGATAAACCCTCATTTTCATGCGTGATGTGTGTAAAATGCAACATATAAATTACATCAAATGAGGCATAAAACTAACCCTTTTTAAGTACTAATATTGGAAAAAGAGTGTTTTTGTCTTCCTTTTGTATTTTCAGGATTAAATGAGCTCAAAAACATAAAAGAAGCAAAAAGACAGCTAATTCCAACATAAATACAAGGAAAGGAACATTAGTGGACTGCCCGACCCCTCAACGGCACCTTCCAAAGCAAAATAGAGAAGTCAGAAGACTGAACACGCCCCGTGCTCAGCCAGCACGGGGCCGTGCCCAAGAAGCAGCAGAAAAGACAAACCTATAGAAGCTTCTATTGCCCACCACGGGGCCGTGCCCAGTGAACACGTGGGCGTGTCGAAAGTACAGCAGGCGCATTAATTGTAATTGCGAATTATAATTAATGAGGAGAGAGAGTGTCAGACAGGCACGGGGCCGTGCCCAGCGGACACGGGGCCGTGCCCAGCTCTCTGTTCAGCCTATAAATAGGAGTGCTTGGACTCATTTCAACTCATCCCTTGGCACACCACCTCTCTCACACTTCATCCACCACCCACCACCATCACAACACCATCATCCACCACCATCATCCATTGTCCATCGTAGAGTGTGTGAGTCGTCTCGGGATCCAAGATTGATCGTAAGAGTTCTTGACAATCAAGGCCATGTTTGCCTAAGTCTCTTACATCACTTGGTGAAGACAAAGTGTCTAGTATAATACTTTTTATTTCTAATCTTTTGCACTTTTTATTTGGTTTTGTATTAATGACTTTAATAACTAGTTACTTATGTTGAAGGTGATCTTTCCTTATCGTTTGTCCGTGGTGTCTTGGCATTATTTTACTGTCTATAAAAAATAAAGGATTTTCACCATTCATATCTCCACGGTCTATATGGAGGTATGTTGGCTACCTGGTCGGGGGTTAAGGGAACGGTTTGGTAAAGGTCTTGCCATTGTTCAGCGTTTAGAGGTCCTGCAATGGACCTGGGTCAAATTTAGTAGGACCTCCTTCAATACTTCACGGTATTGGATGGCGGGGGTCCAAACTCTTTGATCCCCTCATAAGTTAACTACTATTAATAATATAACCCGGCTATTTAGGACTGTATCCCTGCTGACTCAGACTACTTAGCCGAGGGTAACGTCACCGCCAAAAGCGGGGCCTACCACAATACTGCATTAATAACTTAATTCATTATCTTCCAATAATCCACCCTTTTAGGATTGTATCCTTGCTGACTCAAACTACTGGGGTGAGGGTAACGTCACCTTCAAAAGAGGGGCCTACTACAATAACTAAGATAATCTCTTAACTATGTGCAAAAGTGCGAAAATAATCAAAGGTTATACTAGATACGAGTCGGAACCAAGTGATTCATCTTGTCTATCTGTTTTTATTTTATTTTTATTTTCAGCATTTTAGTTAGTTTTTATCTTTTCTTAGTTTAAAACATTTCTCTAAACTTTTATTTTGATTAGACGTTGAGGATAAACCGGTATTAAAAGCTCTTGTGTCCTTGGACGACCTCGGTATCTTACCAACGCTATACTACGCTCACGATGGGTGCACTTGCCCATATGTGTGTTTAGTGTTAGTAAAATATCGTGTTTTATAAATTTAAAACTTGGCTAAAATAAGTGTTAAAAAGGGCTTAAAATATACACCTAATATATATAACACTTCACACGCACCAATGCGCTACAGGCGGGAGTGTATAAACTCCAAGACTTAGAAAGGTGAATACCTTTAAACCTTAGAGAGTATGAAAATACCCTTTCGTGAGAGAGGGTGATCAATCCTCATATACCTTTAGGATCCAGGATATACCCAATAGTAACGAAATTGTCAGCCACTTTTACATGAACTGGTCCCGCTACCTTGAACTATCCCTAGATAACTTGGGCTCCAGGCGGGGTGTTTAAACCCAATTCATAAGAAAGGTGAATACCTTTAAACCTTTGAAGGGATTAGAATCCCTCATGCGTGAGAGGGGGGGCCAATCCTCTAATCCTTCGAAATATCCTGAGCGTGTATCCTGGAGCTGTATCCTGAGACATATTCTGCAAAAATAATCTTAAACTAAGGTGGGTGTTAGCTTGGCTAACACCCCTCCGATGCTTAAGTCAGTATTGGGTTCGAGATAATAAACAGATTCAAACGTATTTAAAAGAGGTAGAATACATACCATTCTAATATAGAAATTGGATTCTAATCTTACTTGAAATAGAGCTTTAAGTGTATAGCATTCCAGGATCTTAGTAGCATATCCCCCTCCATACTCTTGAGTCGGTATGCTCCTTTCCCTGATTCTGATTCAACCTGGTATGGTCCTTCCCACTTTGGAGCCAACTTTCCATCGGCAGGATTAGTAGTATTTTGAAAAGCCTTTCTTAATACCCAATCCCCAACTTGAAATCTTCTAGTCCTTATATTCTTGTTATATGCTCTGGATATCCTCTGTTGATATGCTGCCATCCTTAGCCTTGTTGCATCTCTTGCTTCGTCTACAATGTCCAAATCTTGGCACAAAGCTTCAGGATTCTGCTCAGGATCCCGGAGGATAGATCTTGCCGTAGGTATTGTTAGGGGTGGATTTCTAAATGACAAGTGATCCTTATTTACTGTTGGATTTAGTGATCCACAATTCTGTCTGAAGTAGTGATCCTCAGAAGTGTTGCAGGATCAGGATCATGGATCACTATAAGGATCCCTGTACTAACGATTGTCTACTTTGAATTCGTAAATGTTTTGCAGGAATATCAACTTGGACTTAGTCTTGGCGACATTCCTGGAGAATATTCTCAGTCTATTCCGCACGTGCTTGGTCAGAAATGGACGTTGTGGAGTCGTGGAGGACTTGCACCATTTGCGGAATGTTAGTTAGGCTTGATATTTTCTATTTTTAAAGGGATAGCAAGCTATTTTAGAGACACTTGGCTATTTTTGGCTACACACACACTCATACAACCGCTCTCATCAGCTCTCAACAAAACACTTAGCATTTTTCATACATTTCTACACGATACACTATAGTGATCCTTGTACTTAGCTCGCTATCATCCGAAGTTGTAACAGATTGTTTGTTTAATTTAAGTTGGTGATCGGTAGTTTCCATCACCCGGGGTTTTTTGTGCCGGAGATCAACTCTTGATCAAGGGCTTTTTCCCCGTATAAATCTTCGTGTCATTTGTTCATCATACTTCATAGTGATCCTTATTATTGTTCATCAGTTCAAGCATCATACCTCACAACAGAAAGTTTGGTTACATTGTCATTGCTTGATTTTTGACCAAAACAGTTTGGCGCCCACCGTGGGGCAATTGGTGCTTCATTCTTAGAAAGATTCGTGTTTTCGTGGTTATTTCGGTTCGCTACAACCAAACAGATGGCTTCCTCAGTGAAGAATACTTCAAGTTTGATGCCCTCATTCAGTTCCTCACAAGGCGTTCCTCCTTTGCCTCCACCACCTTCTGGATCCCAGAAGAATGCTGAGAATGCTGCGAAGAAACCAACTCCTATTTTCCAAAAACCACCTACTTCTTCTGTTTCAACTAATCCTACTACTAATGATCTTTATACCCTGATTTTGCAGATGAGGAATCATGCACAAGAGCAGGATAAGACCAACGAAAGGATCCTCCGGGAGATCGATGAAATCAAGAAACAGAAGAAATCAGTGGAGGATCACTCCCCTCGGATGCCAAGGTCGCTGAACTTCGACACTCCGGTCATAACTTCACAATACTCAGCAGTTACGGACGTGCAATACTTGGGTGAACTATCAGGAAGGCGTTATGGGACAACAACAATGAGTCAGGCATTTGGCTCTTGCTTCCAGCCTCAGGGATCCTCTTCTCAACCATTAGGATCCTCTTCTCAGCATCAGGGATACTTCACGTCAGGAGGATATGTGGGAATGCATGAAGTACAAGGATCCTCCCAGGTCCAAGGATCCTCCCAGGTCCGAGGATCCTCCCAGGTCCAAGGATCCGCCCAGGTCCAAGGATCCTCCCAGGTCCTAGGATCCTCTCTGGTCCCAGGATTCTCCCTTGTTCAAGGATCCTCCCTGGTCCCAGGATCCTTTCAGGTTCAAGGATCATCGCAATTCCAAGGATCCAACCCCCTTCAAAATCAAGGATCCTTGAGAAATATGCAACCTCAGAACTCAGACGTCCATCAAGGAGACTTCATACCAATGCAGACCATTGCCTCCTCTGGTCCTTCAATCATGCCAGAGTATCGACAAGATGGATTCGCATCCGCAATTCCAAACTCGAATCCTGTGGGAGGTAACACTTCTAATAATTTAAATAACACTAACCATGGCTTTATGCAGGATACAGGTATCAATCAGGCCATGGCTAGGGAGCTGCAGAAGCTTAAGGATATGATATCCAGTGTACCAGGAGTGGTTAAACCCATTCCTGAGATTGCGGGTGGTAGCCATAGGATATCTCGTTTCGCACCACCTTTGTGTGATGCTGAGATACCTAAAAGATTCCAGATACCATCAATGAAGTTGTATGATGGTTCAACGGATCCAGAAGAGCATGTAGCTCAGTACAGGGAGAGGATGGAGATCAATCCAATTCCTGAAAGGTTGAAAGAAGCATGTCTATGCAAGGGATTTGGATCCACACTTACAGGATCTGCTCTTAAATGGCTGCTAAGTCTTCCCCCTTACTCTATTACTTCATTTGCTAATTTAGTTAACTTGTTCAATAGTCAATTCTCTTGTAGCAGAAAGTTTGAACGATTAACTAGTGATTTATATAGGGTAACACAAGGCCAAAATGAATTACTTAGAGATTATATCACTAAGTTTAGTAAAGAATCCTTAGATATTCCTAATTTGGATATTGCTACGGCTGTAGAAGCCTTTAAAATGAGATTGCTTAGGGATTCATTATTCTATGATGATCTTGTTATGACACCTTGCAGGAATCTTGATGAAGTAAGGACTAGGGCCCTTAGGTTCATCCGCCTAGAGGATGACAAAAGGATCCAGGACAGATTGACAGGATCCTCAAAACAGGATAAGCAAGGATCCTACTTCAGGAACAACAAATCCAAGTCCTATAACAGAGCTGATAACCAGAATGTGCACGCAGTGGAACAAGAAGAGGATGATGAGAATTATCCTCCTATTTCTGAATATTATTTCTCTGTTGATAACAATGAACTAATCCTTGCAATGCAGAATCTAGGTGAGAAAGCTAGGTGGCCAAGGAAAAGTGATAAACCAGCTGCTACAAAGGATAAATCCAAGTGGTGTGCATATCATGAAGATTTTGGGCATCTCACTGAAGAATGTATTGCACTTAGAAAGGAAATTGGTTATTTGTTGAGCAGGGGGCATTTAAAGGAACTCTTGGGACGAAAGAAGTCAAGAACCCAGGATCCTGAAAGGATCCCGGAAAGGGCTACTGCTCCTCCGGCAGATGCACAAGTCATAAATTTCATATCCGGTGGATCAGACTTCTGTGGTACATCCTTCTCAGCAGCAAAAAGACACGCTAAGGAAACCAAGATGGATAATGGAGACAGACCCGTCAGGACCTCCGTTGTCACCCAGGATAAAGTCATTACTTTTGATGAGGATGATCGTGTTGACATCCAGGATCCTCACCATGATGGTCTCGTAATTACATTGTTTATTTCTAACCACTTTGTTCGCAGGATCCTTATAGATAGAGGAAGCTCTGTGAACATCATTCAGCTGGATGTTCTCAAGAAAATGAATATCCCAGAGTCTGATATTATCCCAAGATCCTCAGTACTTGTGGGATTCAGTGGAGAAACAAAGAATACATTGGGGGACGTCAAACTCTCAATCTATATTGAAGGATTGCATTCTTATCAAAAGTTTTGTGTTATTGATTGCTTGTCGTGTTGTAATGTTATCCTTGGCAGGCCATGGATACATGATATGAAGGCAGTTCCATCCACCTATCATCAGTGTGTAAAGCTTCCAAGTCCATGGGGAGTGGTGAAAATTGAGAGTGATCAACAGGAGGCTAAGAATTGCTATACCTCATCAATGAAACCAGCCTCAAGACCAAGGGAGCAATAGCAATTAAAGTATCCTTCAAGAGATGTCTTGGAGGCAAGAGAACAGGATTTGAAAGAAATCCTCATGGATCCTGATGATCCTGAATCCAAGATCTTCATAGGGTCAGGGATCCTTAGCGATATTGAACAAGAGCTAGTATCCTTTCTCAAAAGAAGGAAGACCACCTTTGCCTGGAAACATGAAGACATGACATGTATATCTAAGGATATAATTACTCACAAACTTGGCATTGACAGGTCATTCAAGCCAATTCATCAAAAGAGGAGGAAGTTTGCACCTGAAAGAAATGCTATTATCCAGGAAGAGGTAGATAAGCTACTTCGAGCAGGTATGATTAGAGAGGTTAAGTATCCAAGATGGTTAGCCAATGTGGTTGTTGTTCAAAAGAAAAATGGAAAGTGGAGGGTATGTGTCGATTTTACAGATTTAAACAAGGCATGTCCCAAGGATCCTTTCCCATTACCCCACATTGACTCCATGGTGGATGCTACCGCGGGTCATGAGTTGTTAACTTTTATGGATGCTTCATCTGGATTTCAACAAATTCAGATGGAACCATCCGATCAAGAGGATACAGCCTTTATGACCCCAACTGGTATATATTGTTATATTGCTATGCCATTTGGATTAAGGAATGCAGGTGCTACTTACCAAAGGCTTGTCAATATGATGTTCAAGGAACAAATTGGATACACTATGGAAGTCTATATTGATGACATGGTGGTTAAGTCCAAAAGAGCTGAGGATCACCTTAAAGACTTGGAGGAAGCATTCAATATCCTTGATAAATTTAACATGAAACTAAATCCTTCTAAGTGTCATTTTGGTTTAAAGGCAGGTAAATTCTTAGGATATATGGTGACAAAGAGGGGCATTGAAGCAAGTCCAGAGCAAATTAAGGCTATTGTGAATATCAAATCTCCTGCCAATGCTAAGGATGTGCAAAGGTTGACTGGCAGGATCGCAGCCTTGAACAGATTCATATCCAAATCCTCAGAAAAGTGCAAGGAGTTCTATGACATCCTGAGGAAGAACAAGAAATTTGAATGGACTGAGAAGCATGAAAGTGCCCTTAAAGCTCTTAAGGATTACCTATCCTCAGCCCCAGCCTTGATGAAACCAGAAAAGGGAGATGTGTTATCCTTATACTTGGCGGTATCTTCAAAAGCAGTAAGTGCGGTCCTTGTTAAGGATCACCAAGGTACACAACATCATGTTTATTATGTAAGTAAGAGCTTACTTGATGCTGAATCCAGGTATTCACATTTAGAAAAACTTAACCTTGCATTAATTATGGCATCTACTAAATTAAGACATTATTTCGAGACTCATGCCATTATTGTTAAAACTAATTTCCCAATTAAGAATGTTCTCAGGAAACCTGAAATGTCAGGAAGGATGGCTAATTGGGCAGTGAAGTTGAGTGCATATGATATAAGATATGAGCCTAGGACAGCCATTAAATCCCAAGCATTAGCTGACTTTGTGGCAGATTTCAGTAGTGATTTGCAAAAGGAAGCTGAACTAGAAGTCCAACAGCTTGAAGAAACCAAGGATCCTTGGATACTGTTTACTGATGGATCCTCCAATGTGAATGGAACAGGGCTTGGAATACTACTAAAATCGCCACAGGGGGACATAATACCCCACTCCATAGCTTGTGAATTTCAAACTACCAACAATGAGGCTGAGTATGAAGCCTTGATAGCTGGTTTGCAAATTGCAAAGCACATGAGCATCAGGTATCTTGAGGTACATGTAGTTTCTTTATTGATCACTAATCACTTTAATGGATCCTATGCTGTTAAAGGTGAAAAGCTAATCAAATATTTGGAGATAGTCAAAGAATTGGCACTCTCTTTTGTATCCTTTAGTTTAACACAGGTACCAAGGGAAGAGAATGCAGAAGCTGATGCATTAGCCAATCTAGGATCATCTTTGAAGATTCCTGAGGATATTGAGATCCCTATTATCCATATCCTGACCCCTGCTATCAAGGATCATGTAGCTATGGAGATAGGAGAAGATTCTGCAATCATCCCTAGTGATGATATCCAATCTCATTCAAGATCATGGATACTCCCAATCATGAAATGCATACAATATGGAGAAATTCCTACAGGAGAAAACCCAAGGGCTTTCAAAATTAAGGTATCTCAATTTACAATATTAAATAATATATTGTATAAACGATCTCTTGCAGGACCATATTTAAGATGCATTGAGGATCCTGAAATTCAAGAAGTCCTAAAGGATTTCCATGAAGGAGATTGTGGAAACCACACTGGGGGCAGGGCATTATTCTCAAGGATCCTGAGAACAGGATACTATTGGCCCACTATGAAGAAGGACGCTGTGGAGTATGCCAAAAAGTGTGATCCTTGTCAGAGGCATAGTAATATCCTTCATCAACCAGCAGAGCTCTTGCATCCTATATCTTCTTCTTGGCCATTCATGAGATGGGGAATGGATATAGTTGGAAAGCTTCCTAAGGCACCAGGTGGAAAAGTATTCATGCTTGCTATGACTGATTACTTCTCTAAGTGGATAGAGGCTGAAGCCTTTGCTCAAGTCAGAGAAAAGGAAGTTATATCCTTTATTAAAAGAAATATTATTACTAGATTTGGCATCCCTTCTGAAATTATTTGTGATAATGGATCCCAATTTATTGGGAGTAGAACCACTAACTTTTGTGACAGTTGGGGAATTAAGATGATAACGTCAACACCAGTCCATCCACAGGCTAATGGTCAGGCAGAATCATCCAACAAGATCATCATCAACAATTTGAAGAAGAAGCTTGGATCCAAGAAAGGAAAATGGGCAGAAGAACTACCTTATGTGCTGTGGGCTGATAGAACAACTCCCAAGAATGCTACAGGCCAAACTCCATTTTCTTTGGTATTTGGGGCAGAGTCAGTGATCCCTACAGAGATGGTGGTTCCAACTGCAAGAACAAGCGTTCGTGATCCTGAAGAAAATGCTGAAAACTTGATTCAAGACTTGGATACTATAGAAGAAATCAGGGATTTAGCAAGGATAAGGATGGCCAGTTATCAACAAAGGATGGCTGGAGCTTACAACAAAAATGTCAGGCTCAGAAAATTCTAAGTTGGGGATATGGTATTAAGGAAAGCATTTCAAAACACCACCAATCCTGCTGATGGAAAGCTAGCACCAAAGTGGGAAGGACCCTATTTGATTGAAGCTGAAGCAGGAAAGGGGGCATATCGATTGCTAACAATGGAGGGTGATTCGCTACCTAGAGCTTGGAATGCTGTCCATTTGAAGAAATATTTCATGTGATCATGATCCATGATCCTTACCAGACAGATATCCTTGAAGGATCCCCGCTGACAGATGATCCTCTTTCTGGTAACATTCCAATCTTAAACTATTTCATTCTTTTTATTCTCTTACAAGGATAAGGATCCTGCGTCCTTTATCCTCCTTTTACTTGATTTTGAGTTTTGAAGGTTCAGGCATCCTTAACTAAGCGTTGAGTATCCATAGAAGTATCCAGGTGTTTGGGCTAGTCCCCAGTTTGGGCCTGTCCCCAGTTTCGCCAGTAGCGCACGATGATCCTGGTATAGTTCATGGCAATGGGACCAGTACCCGCTTTAGGGGCTGACAATTTCGTTGTACTGGCTATATTCAGGATCCTACGTATAATGGTAGACGTACCATACATCCGTTCCTAAGGTTTCTAACGTTTTCACGTTAGCTAAGGTTTTGGCATTTTCATGTCACTAAGTTTGGATAGTCGCCAGTAAGGGCCATACTCCAGTTTACATACGATCCTTTGGGCTTGTCCCCAGTTATCCTTTGGGCTTGTCCCCAGTTATCCTTTGGGCTTGTCCCTAGTTATCTTTTGGGCTTGTCCCCAGTATATTGGGCTTGTCCCCAGTTACTAACATTCATCTTTTATTGGCTCAGTCCCAAGTAATATCTTATTTCTGGTTTGTGAAGATAAATGACCAAAGATTCTTGACCCTTACTTTCAACTAAGGTTTGTATCTTGGGTTATCCTAATTTTAAGTGCTGAAGGATAGGATCCTAACTTGGGTTCTCAGGTATGATCCTAAACTGTTTTGATTTTATTCATTATGTATTTAAGTGAAACTTATCCTTTGACAACTGAAATTACGATCCTTAAATTATTATTTTTTTGTGATCCTTGATCATATCCTTAACTCTTAAGGGATATTTTTAAAAATTTTCCTTATTTGATGAGTTTAAACGACATGAACATCACAATAGATTGAAAAACAAAATAACAATAAGGATATCAACACAAGATATAGCCAAAAAGTTAAAGTCATTTTATTCACAAAAGCTTAAACCCTTTTAAGGTTGTCAAAATTGCCAACCCACGTTTCTACCAGCAAAACGTGGCCCGTCCACATGGGTTGGCAAAGGGTGTCCATTGTTCGTAGGTCTAACAAATGCAGGAAATTAAAGACGGCAGGATCACAATGGCTTCATCCCCCAAACAGAGGATCCCTCCACCATTTGTAATCCTACCTATTGTTCAAAGGATCATCCATGATCCTCAACCCTAATTACTGTTGTTCAAGTACAAACCAACCATTGTTTATCAAAACATCATCAAAACAAAAAAACCATAACCAAACTAAAAAATGGGCTCCGGCTACGTCTAGAAATGTCCATCATTGCCCATTGTTGCAGCCTACACCTTCGCTGCATCACCATCTCCAGCTCCACTAGCTTCACCACCATGATCCTTGCCACTACCACTAGCCTCAATCGCCAGAACCTCATCAGCCTCATCCTCATCCTCCAATTCAACCAGCCTAGCCTTCCAGCCTTCCACATCCCAGCTGCTCCTATCAAAGGCAGGATCCTGAGCTTCTTGAGCCATTTGTAGCTTGGTCTTGTACATGGCTATGGCAGCGGAGACCTTGGCATCCTCTGTGATCTCGTGCTTTTCATAATCGAAGTTGATCAGAATAGCAGTTGTCTGGGCTTTGGCATCAAGGAGATCCTTTTCAAGGGAAGCAATTTTTAGATCCTTGAGCGATGCGACTTGTTGGAGGTCAGCAATCTTCTTGTCCTGCTCCTCGACATGCCCAACATAGTCTTCAATCTCAGCAAATTTCTGCAAAGAAGATAAAGAACAGTTCAAGAACAAGTGATCCTCAAATAAGCTGGATACCTAAAGCAGGGACAAGGATCCTTACCTCATTGAAGTATTCAAGGAACTGATGGCGGATCAGGGGCAGACCTTGCAGATCCTCAGCTTCGGAGGCTTTTCTTTTCTTGCCACCCCTTCCTTTAGCGGGTGCCTTGGGGATCGAAGCAGTTGGGCTAGCAGGAAGCTTCTTCTTGGAGGATCGGACGGTGTCAAGCTCAGTGACACTAAATTTGGAAGCGGATCTTGATGATTTTCCAGCGCCTACGCACCCAAAACAGATAAGTGTCCTTATTCTATTCATATATAACTATTTATTTAAACATTTGAATATAAAAAAGAACAGGATACTTACTTGACATGGTGACAGAGCCTGAGGATACCTCTTGTGAATCCTGGGTGATTGTCTTGAATGATCTTGTTTCAGGATCAAGCTTTCTAAAGGCAGCAAGTCTCCCCTTGGTGGCAGCTGAAGGAATGATATGCGAGAACGTGACAGCTGTACAAAAAAGAAACAAAAGCATATTAATAATCATTATCAGAATGAGCTTACTTAGTGATCCTTCTAAGGATCCTCCTATCCTACCATGAGTGCTCCATTTCTTCGGCAAATCCTGGCCATCCGGGATAGAATCCCTTCTGATGAAGAAGAACCGCCGTTTCCAGTTGATATCATTTTTAGTAGCTCTAAAGATGGGATGTTCTTTTCCGGGTTTACGCTTGAATAGATATCGGTGGAATCCAAAAGTGGTAAGGTCATACATCTCGGCTAATTCTGACATTCCCAAGTCAATTCCTTCTTGCTCAATGATCCTTTCAAGGGTATACAAGACCCTCCAGATCATTGGCATAGCTTGAATATAGGAGATGCCGGTGAGGGAGAAAAAGGATTGGGTAAAGTCTGGAAAGGGATACGAATATCCTATTGTGAAAGGTGTGACTGGGAAAGCTACCCAAGTTTCAGAGACATAATCGCTTAAAACGGTGGGAACAAATGGTTTGAAGACAGTATTTGCCGGAAAACAGTGGCGGATTCTATCTATTTGTGGATCAGAGTAACAGCATATTTCTTTCACTGAATCTTCGAGGATCCCCTGGCTCTTGAGAGGACTTTCCTTCTTATGATCCTTGGCTGGTGAGGATTTCAGCATCATCTTGATTTGAAGAAGGTAAAGAAAGATGAACGGAGGAAGAAAACGTAAAGGAAGAAAAGGAAAAGAGTTACCTGCTTGATCGTCAGATGAGAATTTAAAGGGAGTTCTCTTGAATTTGAATGCTAATCGATCCCTATCTCTAACTCCTATTTATAATGATGATTATGCAGGATAATCACCTCGCTGACGTCATGATCATAACGGCTAGTCCGCTTATAACGGCTAGTTATCCGTTGGTTAAATGAAAATAAGATCGACAAAATATAACTCATTTATTTACATATTTACTCCTTATATTTTGGGGGCAATTGTTAGGGGTGGATTTCTAAATGACAAGTGATCCTTATTTACTGTTGGATTTAGTGATCCTCAATTCTGTCTGAAGTAGTGATCCTCAGAAGTGTTGCAGGATCAGGATCATGGATCACTATAAGGATCCCTGTACTAACGATTGTCTACTTTGAATTCGTAAATGTTTTGCAGGAATATCAACTTGGACTTAGTCTTGGCGACATTCCTGGAGAATATTCTCAGTCTATTCCGCACGTGCTTGGTCAGAAATGGACGTTGTGGAGTCGTGGAGGACTTGCACCATTTGCGGAATGTTAGTTAGGCTTGATATTTTCTATTTTTAAAGGGATAGCGAGCTATTTTAGAGACACTTGGCTATTTTTGGCTACACACACAGTCATGCAACCGCTCTCATCAGCTCTCAACAAAACACTTAGCATTTTTCATACATTTCTACACGATACACTATAGTGATCCTTGTACTTAGCTCGCTATCATCCGAAGTTGTAACAGATTGTTTGTTTAATTTAAGTTGGTGATCGGTAGTTTCCATCACCCGGGGTTTTTTGTGCCGGAGATCAACTCTTGATCAAGGGCTTTTTCCCCGTATAAATCTTCGTGTCATTTGTTCATCATACTTCATAGTGATCCTTATTATTGTTCATCAGTTCAAGCATCATACCTCACAACAGAAAGTTTGGTTACATTGTCATTGCTTGATTTTTGACCAAAACAGGTATCACCATTTCTGTTGGGATCACTGCTTCTGCTCCAAATACCAAGGAAAACGGGGTTTGACCAGTTGCATTCTTTACCGTTGTTCTATCAGCCCACAAAACAAAGGGTAGTTCTTCTGCCCATCTTCCTTTCTTAGCTCCTAGTCTCTTCTTCAAGTTGTTGACAGTTATCTTGTTCGAGGATTCAGCTTGTCCATTTGCTTGAGGATGTACTGGAGTAGATGTGATCATTTTAATTCCCCAACTCTTGCAAAACTCAGTAGTCCTCTTACTTATAAATTGAGATCCATTATCACAAATGATTTTAGCTGGTACTCCAAACCTGGTCAGGATATTCCTTTTTATGAAGGATACCACTTCTTGGTCTCTAACTTGAACAAATGCTTCAGCTTCAACCCATTTGGAAAAATAGTCAGTCATTGCTAGCATAAAGACTTTTCCTCCTGGAGCTTTTGGCAATTTTCCTACTATGTCCATCCCCCATTTCATGAATGGCCAAGGGGAAGTTATAGGATATAGTGGTTCAGCCGGTTGATGTAATATGTTACTGTGCCTTTGACATGCATCACATCTTCGAGCATATTCTGTAGCATCTTTTTTTCATTTTCGGCCAATTGTATCCTGTTCTTAATACTTTTGAGAATAATGACATGCCCCCAGTGTGGTTACCACAATCCCCTTCATGTATATCCTGAAGCACTTCCTTAGTTTCAGGATCCTTCAAGCATCTCAGGTATGGTCCTGCAAGAGATTTCTTGTACAAAACATTATTTATAATGGTGAATCGCGATACCTTCATCCTAAATGCCTTAGGGTTTTCGTCTTTAGGGATGTGTCCTTCCTTGAGATATCTTATGATTGGTGTCATCCAGGATTCAGTATCCTCATCAGGATCATGACCAGGATCCTGGATGCTTGTTACCTCCTTATCCTGAGCTTTGAAGGGATCCACAGCAGGATACAGGATATGAAGTATCGGTATTTAGGTTCCCTCTGGTATCCTGACTGATGATCCTAGGTTTACCAAGGCATCCGCTTCGGCATTATCTTCTCTTGGTACTTGTTCAAGTGTAAAAACATCGAAATATCCTGCTAATTTTTTGAGAATATCGAGTTACTCGATTAACTTCTCACCTTTAACTGCATAGGATCCATTAAAATGATTAGTGATTAACAAGGAGTCAACATATACTTGCAAATTCTTAATATTCATATTTTTAGCCAACTCTAATCATGCAATTAAAGCCTCATATTCTGCTTCATTATTAGTGGCAGGAAATTCACACCTAATAGCCTGGGGTAATATGTCCCCCTGTGGCGATTTTAGTAGTATTCCCAATCATACTCCTCTAACATTAGATGCACCATCAGTATATAATGTCCAGGATTCCGAGGTTTCTCCTAATTGTTGGACTTCTTGGTCTACTTCATCCTGAATATCACTACTGAAATCAGCCACAAAGTCAGCTAGAGCCTGTGATTTTATGGCATTTCTAGGTTTATATACTAAGTCATAAGCACTTAACTTCACTGACCACTTAGCCATTCTGCCTGGCATCTCAGGTTTCCTAAGCACATTTTTAACAGGATAATTGGTTTTAACATGAATCCTATGTGTCTCGAAGTAATGTCTAAGCTTTGTTGATGCCATAACTAGTGCTAATATTAATTTTTCTAAATGAGAATATATAGTTTCAGTATCTAATAAACTTTTACTAACATAATAAATAGGATACTGCTGACCTTCATGATCCTTTACAAGGACAGCACTTACAGCATTCCCTGATACTACGAGGTATAGGGATAGTGGTTCACCATTTTCAGGCTTCATCAATAGAGATGCAGTTGAAAGATACTGCTTCAAATCCTGCAGGGCTGCTTCATGCTTCTCTTTCCATTCGAACTTCTTGTTCTTCTTCAGGATATCATAAAATTCCTTACATTTTTCCGAGGATCTTGAGAAAAATATGTTCAATGCCGCTACTCGTCCCGTCAATCTTTAAACATCCTTCATATTGGTAGGTGACTTGATACCCAAGATGGCTTTGATCTGTTCTTGGCTCGCTTCTATCCCTCTTTTAGTCACCATATATCCTAAAAACTTCCCTGCTCCAACTCCAAAATGGCACTTGGTAGGATTTAGCTTCATATTATATTGATCCAGAATATCCAATGCTCCCTTAATATCCTGGAGGTGATCCTCAGCCTTCTTAGATTTTACCACCATATCATCGAAGTACACCTCCATGGTGTCCCCCAGCTTGTCTTTAAATATCATGTTCACTAATCTCTGGTATGTTGCACCTGCATTTTTCAAACCAAAAGGTATAGTAGTATAACAAAAAATACATGTTGGTGTCATGAAGGCAGTATCCTCCTGGTCTGAAGGTTCCATTTGGATCTGCTGAAATCCTGGTTAGCAATGTTTTCAAAGTATCAAGTGTGTATTGTGTCAGCCTTAGGAAAGGCATGTAAGTTTAATAGGAAATGTGCTGCTAGGAAGCAAATACGATAGAATGCATAAGTCTTAAATAACAAATAAGAGTCAAGATTCCTAGAACTATAGACTAAGCAAAGTATTCCTACTTTTCCTAATTCCCTATAGTTATGGCTCTGATACCAATCTGTCACACCCCAACTGATGGCGGAAACATCGGGGCGCGGCACTAAACGTTCAAATTGCTCAAAAGTTTCCATAACACTATAGTTTCAATAGTCATTAATTGATTTCATGAGATAGAATGTCTAAACATCAAAACACAAAGTATCAAAATTTACATAGTATCTCAAATATTGTTCAAATGATTCTAGATTAACTAAGATGTGTTTCTAAGCAGCATCCTAGCAAGTTTCTTTGAATCCAGCATCCTATTAGCCTGCAACATGTATTAAAATAGAGTCAGTACAATAATGTACTGGCGAGTATACAAGTTTGAGTATATAGCATAATAGTTTAAAAAGACTCATATCCATCATGTAAACGATAAATTAGTTTCAGCCATGCTAGTGTGCAGTCCAAGTGATAGCCTAAGTATCTCGATGCATTTGGCACTTTCCCAAGAATCAAGGAAAGCAAATAGAATCCTCCTAACAATAACCCCGAGAATAATGGGGAGGTGCATCTTCCTATAGCACTACTATTGTTAAGGAGGAACTACACACAAGGATTAAACGTTCACATAGCATAAAGAATCAAGAGTCCAAAAGTATCAAGTTTCGCATTTACAGAGGATAGAGTTAGATTCAAATATTTTCAAGTTTCTAGTTTCATAGAATACATGTTGCATCCCAAAAGTTTAAAACGAAAAGGGATCGAGTATACTCACAGTGGGTGCTAAGTATCGGCACCTATAGATTGGATCAAAGGGAGCTCTGAACTAGCCTGATTATAGTTTACAGTGTAAGCGTCGAAAAAAATCGAATCGTGCAAAGTGTCGGACCAGTCTTCTGATCGGATTGCCATCAGGACGGATGGTCATCCGGTCGGATGACATGTAGATGGGACGGATCACCATCCGATCGGATGGTCATCCGGACGGATGGCCATTCGATCGAATGGTCATTCGATCCAAATAGTGTGTTTCCAAAATGTTAACCTTTTAAACTTTTCATTGTAGCATAAATACAAGTCGTTCAATCGGATGGTCATTCGATCGGATGACCGTTCCGTCGAATGACTCTTCGAGTGTAAGTTTCAAAGTTAAAGATTATGATTTAAAATAGGCTAAGTGTTGAAGGTTGTAAGGCACATGTCATTCGATCGGATGGTTGTTCGGCAGTCCGATCGGATAGCCATTCGACTAAAATGATCTTGTTCCCTTTTTCCAGCCTTGTAAAGTTTCTAAGTTTTGAGTTTAACGGCGATGACATGGTACGTATTAAGACAACGGAAAACACATCAAGGCTCAGCCTATCTGATTGGATGGGAATCACCCTGTCCGATCAGGTGTCTGTGTCTTGACGGTGTTCATGTCTGAATCCGTAATCCGGCATCTTCTCCGGCGATAATCCATTTCCAAGCCGACTCCAGACTAATCATCAAGTCTACAGCCCGTTTGGGTCCGGATTCCACCGTTTTAAATAAAAAGTTTTAAGAAAGGTTGAAGATAAACATGAAATCGACTGAAAAACCTTGATTTAGTAAAGATTCGGTGTGAAACACATGTGAATCTCTTAGATCTGAGCTAAAGTTTGATGAAAATGACATCACACCACCGACTGTATTCAAGAGCTCGAATCTTAGTGATTTCATGGTGAAAGTGTGATTTTGATGAAGAATCATGTGTAGAAGTGTGTAATGATCAAGTTTGTACAAGAATATAAGAGAAAACTTACAAGAATCGGCCTAGAATCAAAGGAAAGTGCTCGAGAATGAGAGTGCGTGCGTCTGGCTTGGAGGGCTCTATCACATCAGTGAGGGATGATGTGACAGGTCCTATTTATAGTGTCAGAGAGGAGGTAAGGCGGTGTAGCAGTTGGATCGGATGGCTGTTCGGTCGAATGGCCCTCCAATCGGATGTCCATTCGGACAGTCCAATCCGTTTTGCAACTTTTCCGTCTTTGGTTTGTTTTGCAAGTTAGATTAAGTGTTGCGTTGCGTATTATTGTGTAATATTATCACATAATAAGATTATTTAATTAACACAAAAGTCTCCAGGTTCCCGAGTTTACATAAGTATCAAGCCTCTAGTATCTCGTTTAACCAAGTCTCAAGTTTCACGAGTCTCAAGAGTCAAGTATCAAGAATCAGGTCTCCAGAATCAAGTATCAAGAATCAAGTCTCAAGAATCAAGTATCAAGAATTTAGTATTAAGTATCAAGTATCAAGAATCAAGTCTCAAGAATCAAGTATCAAGAATCTAGTATTAAGTATCAAGTATCAAGAATCAAGTCTCAAGAATCAAGTATCAAGAATCTAGTATTAAGTATCAAGTATCAAGAATCAAGTCTCAAGAATCAAGTGTCACAGTATTAAGAATCAAGCGTCTAGAATTAAGTATCAAGTATCATCAAGATTCAAGTTTCAAAGCATCAAGATTCATAAAGTATCAAAAGAGTCAAGTTTACATAGTATAAGGGCTAAAAGTGACAAAAGCTAAAAGTTCAGGGACGCAGGCGTTACAACAATGCCGCCACTTTGTTGTTTGATCCGATACCTGATCCGCCACACGTCAGGTACAATCGTCCATTGTTAGTTAATCAGGGTCGGATTTGTGTCAGTGTTAGTTAATATCATGTTATAAACAGGGTTAGGCTCGGATTTGTGTCAGTGTTAGTTAATATCATGTTATAAACAGGGTTAGGGTCGGATTTGTATCAGTGTTAGTTGATCTCATGTTAAACAGGGTATTAAAAATTAGTCTGATTCCATGTTAATTTTGTGATGTTTGGTGTTTTTTTACAGTTGACCTGACAATGAGCCTATCAAGCTCATCAGTGGTGGTCCACCTTGTGATCTCCATTTTTGGCAGGCCTGTCCTCAACTTCCAATATCCACCGGAGAGTTGAGCGGATGTTTACTCAAGTAGTTATCAAGGTTTTGTGTAATATGTAGGTTAACTTAACTTAAATTAGATGTTAATGATGATGACTGATGATGATGTTTGATCAGTAGTAGCAGTGTTATCTAACACTCTGTATGATGTTAATGATGGTTATGATTAACATGTTGGTACGTGTCTATGTATGCATATTTATACAGTGAATTTACACACGTACTTTGTTTTAATATTTAAAAAAATGGTTTATACCTTAACATTAAAACACACATAACAAAGGATAAGTGCATCCCGTCATATATGTAGCAAAGTATTGGTAAGAGCCAGATATCGATCCATGGAACATGGGCGTTATTATGTACTAAATCTTTGTTATTAATTTACCAGATAAAAGGATAGTGAATGGTTGTTTAACTAGGTAATCTAAATTATATCTAAAACATAAATATACTATTATCTTGTTTCACAAACAACCTAAACATGTTATCTATCAGATATGTCACAAAAGCACTTAATCAATTTTCCCAATTTCGAGACAGTTAGTCATCCTCTAGGAGTTTTCTAACATGATGATTCTTCAGAAAGTTAATGCGATAAACACATGTTAACCACCTAAACTCATTCTTTAGCGAGCTATTGATATTCATTCATGTGAACCTTTAAAGATAGATTAGTCATCCGCTAGGAGTTTTCTAACCTCACTTATCAAAGAAAGCAGTACCGATGGTCACAATACAGCCACGAGGATAAGCATTTAAGTAGATCATATAACAACATATTTCACCTTTACAAGTCTTGAACACAAATCTACCATGTCAGCAATTTCAGACCAAAACTACTAAACAAGGATCATAAACTGCATGCAAGAACATGTAATCAACACCATATAATTCGTTAGAACCCTTACATGCAAGAAAGTATTCCTAATCAAAATAAGATATATCTTAGATAAAACCAATACCCCTCTCGAGTCTCATGGTGTAAACAAGTTTACAAACAAGTGATTAATCAAGAAATTGTTACCATCCCACTACCACAGATTCATTATCCAAGATAATCAAACATAATCAGGAACTCAACATCAATGAAACGTTCATTATATAATCATGAAGATTCAAACATGAAAAAGTACTAAAGTTTCATACAAACAAGATTACAACATAAAGACTAGTCAAGAAACAAGTTTATAACTACTATTACATAATACTACATTAAACATAAACTAACATCAGCTCATAACTTGCAAAATGATCAGAATACATGTTCAAGAACAAGGAATCGAACCATAAACAAGCAAGGAATTGATGGGTTGGATCGGTTATGCTTCCACTCGATCTTGGTGCTTCAAATGGGTCTGATCAGGACTGCTTCGGAACCCAGAAATCGCCTAGAAACATGGAGAAAAACCCAACACTTGAACCAGTAGCGAATGTATCTATTTATAGGGAATATTCTGATAGGCACGGTCGTGCCACTGGTCGCACGGTCGAGCGACAGGTGTTGTCGGGTGACGTCAGTTTACCCGATTTGATATCAGCCAAGTGGACTAGTGGATAAGTTGCCTGGGTCTTCAGATCGACACGGTCGTGCCATTGGTCGCACGGTAGTGCGATGTCATCAGAAACTTGATCAGGAACCTTGGTTTGTCTGCGGCACGGTCATGCGACGGGTCGCACGGTAGTGCGGCCCGGGAACAGATCAGCACTGGTAGTTGCACTGGCAGTGCTTCCGTGATCAAACGATCAGCACGTAGTGCCGTCAGATGGCACGGTCATGCCATACCTGGCAGTCATCAGAATTTTGTTCTTTTTATCGGAAATGCATCAGAATTTGTCCGTTTTCATCAGATTTTTCTTTTGTGCTCTGTTTAAGACCTGAAAATATAAAAGTACCGAATTTGGTACCTAAACGTTGCTGTTTTGGTCGAAAACGCTTAAAACGGAAGTGTTTTGGGGTATAAAACATGTATAATTTAACGTATATCAAACATCTCCACACTTGAACTTTGCTTGTCCTCAAGCAAACTTTAAATAAAACAGGGAATCAAATCTGAATTTTTACAAGGTTACTAATTTGTTTGGTGGTTAAATTGGTATTCAAAAAGTGATCATCAAAGATTTAAAACAAACAAGCTTTGTTAGATGTATGAAAGGATAACTATAAAGCAACGATTCTACGTTCGATTGACTTAGCATGAAAATCTTTATATTGCTCACAATGTTAACACACACTCGGTTAAATTTTTGAATCATACATATAATGTGTATGTAAAACACTCGATGCCTAGTCAATGAATCATGCAATATCATAAGCTTGTCAAAAGATCTAATCTCCACCAATTAATATGTGAAAAACATAAATCAAGTGGTCTTTGATGGGTTGTATCGTTAGGCTAAGGTTAAGGGTATGGAATGGTTATTTGAAAGTGGAAAGAAAGGTTAAAACTTGGTGATTTATTTTCTAGGATTCTGAACACGTTGCTAAGCTACTTGTGTATGTGTTCAGAGTTTATTCTTTTTACACTTCCACTCTCTATTTTCTTTATTGATAGTTTTTCCATAATTCCCTTAGAGAGTTTTGACAAACGGTATTTTTTTTTCTTTTGAGAAACAATTCAAAGAATATTTCTTATCTTGGAAAGCTACGGCCGAATTTTAACGAAAAAGGGGTAAATATGAAAAGGTTATATTTTGTGTAAGTAGGCTTAATATTTGGGTAAAGTTATGAAAAATATGGAAAATAGGCTCAACATGGCGAACTAATGGATAGTGTTGGGTGCGGGATATAAACAAAGAAAAAGGCTGACAAAGGGGTATCCTAAATGCCTCTATCATTTCTATGTAATTTCACATATTTATGATTTTGAAAAGTATACAAATGACAAGTTCTAAATTACATAAAACATCCGGCTCACTCATTTTTCCGCAAAAACAAAGAAGCATTTGACAAGAAAGCTGTAAAGGCTCAAAAAATATACTCACCTAAACGGAAGGAATGGGTATAAATATAAAGATAAACATGCAAGTCTTTCTTTGTTTTATCACATTTTTTAGTTATCTTTTTTCAAAAATCAAATTGGCTTGTTGATTTTTATCAAATTTGATGCTTTCTAAAGAACACAAATTGTCCATTTTTGTTTTATTTTTCGAAAATATGTACTACAGAAATGAGAAAAATTAAGGACAAACAAAGTTTAAAACCTTTTAAACCCCTCCCCACACTTGAACTTCACATTGTCCCCAATGTGAAATACATATTAGTTAAGCAATTATGAAGAGCTAAACTAATAATGTGAAAAGGGAAAGAGGTACTCCCTCAGAGTTGGAGTTAACTTGTTTGAGTAGACTTTGATTGAAGTCGTCTCAACTCTGTGTGCATTTCTTTTCAAATCTGCCAAGTATATCACTTGCTAAAGCAGTCAACATTGCCATTGATCAAAATGTTAGATAACCAAACCAATTATTCAAACACAACAAACACACTATTTAAACATTAAAAACAGACATAAAGTTTTAAAAATCCCAAATAAAATAAAGTACTAAATTGAAATAAGATAAAACATCAGTTTCTGAACTGTTCCGCACTACCTCCTCCTACTACTCATCATCATCATCATCATCATGGTGGCGTGTTCTAGATGAACCTGCCCCATAGTTACGGAAACTGTGGAGGGTTGCCGAAGTGACTAGGATATACGCTTTGTAGCCATCCGAATATGTAGGAAAAACCTGTATACATTTCCTCCCGCATTGTGTGTTGAGTTACCCGCATAGCCTCCTGGTCGGCTCTCATAGCGTCTTGAGTTGCCCGTATATCCTCCTGGTTGGTTCTCATAGTGTCTTGAGAAACCTGCATCTATTGAAACTACTGGTACAACTCGGGATAGAAAGGTATACCTGGAGGCCAGTTTGGCGGATATTGATACTTGTGCTGGTGTTGGTCGTGTTGTGGCTGATCATGTGGTGGTTGGTTGTGTGGTGGTGGTGGCTCTAGGACCTGATAATCCTCCATGTTAACGTCTTCGTCCTGTGGGGGTATCGGATCCCATATCTCCCCATTTAGACCTCTCAGTCTCGGGCCATTGTATGTATCCACTACTAGACCTATTGCTCTCAAAGATCTCAAATCCATATCTCCTCCTGCATGAACCATTGTTAGACCACTAACTACATCATCTGTCATAATACCCAAATTGTATGCCAGCTGAGTCACATATTCACCACCATGGATTTCACTACTTGTAGTCCTCCCCGTGATGTTCACGAAAAATTCAGCCATTCTAGCTGCGAGGTTGACGTGCACTCCAATCGCTATGGAATATAAGAAAAGAAGATCCGGAGTGGGACAGTTTCCTGCACTGTCCATGCGTCCACAAATGGTGTGACTCATGACCTGATGCATAACCCTAAGTAGCGGGTCTTGTAGTCGTGAAGCTTTAGCCTTTCTAGCCTCATAGGGTGGTCCAACTGCCACTTGTACCCAAAAGTTAGCCCGTTGCTGCTCATTATCAAACTTGTAGATATCGGTGAAAAGTTCTGAATCGATGTCTTCAGCTAAGTATAGACCAGTCTTCTCCCAAGTCTAGCAACCGACCACTTATGCCACTTTCTACCCAACCTGAACTGTATCGTCTCCCTGTTTTTAAAGTCTGGATTTTTGCTTCTTGGTTTGTCATAAGTGTACGAAGCGAAAAATTCCAATGTAAGCTCAAGACAAACGGGTCGTTCAATGTTGAACAACCTTGGCATTGGATGCGACATCATGTTGGATAGCCGTTCTTCTTGGTTTAGAGTTGTTAGGGTGGCCCAATTGATCCTTCTCGGTTCCCCAATTTGTCCCCTTCGATTCCATAATGCTTCTAATCTTGCAACACAGGGACGTTCTTTTGTTTTGTTTTCGCTAAACTGGAGGAATCTGTGGTTCATCTGCATACAGGAATACAACAAAATAAGAGCAGAAAACAAAAATTTCATTGCTGCCACCGGAACAGGCTGTTTACGACGTTCTGTCGTCGTTTCACCAACCGCACGGTCGTGTGACTGGTCGCACTACCGTGCCAATCCCTGACCAGTGACTGGCTTGTTTCTGGTAATTGGTCTCGCACTGCCGTGCGACTCAGTATCGCAGTTCTGATTCAATGATCTGATGTTGGTTTCGGACCGGCACTGCCATGCCGTTTCAACTGCATGACCGTGCGACCACTAAAATCATCAGAAACAGCCCTATTCACTGATTTAAACCTTTATACTTCAAAATCTAACTAGTAATCAGTGAATGGACATCAGAACAATGATCAGAACGACTGATTTAGCACCAAACACCCAAGAACAAGGGCTTATTTGACTTTTATGAAGAAAACCCTTACATTTCTTGATTCAAACCTCAGATCTACATCAGAAACTAAGCTAAATCTGCAAAACAATTAGGAAACATACCTTGGAAGATGATTGGAGTGAAATCTAGGCAAAAATTGGTTGATTTTTGGGTGGGGGCGACCTGGAACTCTCGTGCGGCCACTAGGGTTTCGAAAAAGTGATAAATTTTTACTGAAAAATCGCTTAAATACCCCATTTTTACTGTTGAGATTTTGACTCGCACGGTCGTGCGACTGGCCGCATGGTCGTGCCGTTCCGGATCGCACTTCCTGTTCGCCTGAATGTTCTGGGTTGCATGGTAGTGCAGCGGGTCGCACGGTAGTGCGAGCCGGTGACTGCCCGGTGCACGAGTTATGAGTTGGTCTGATTATAAAGTGCATGACCGTGCCGATTTTGGCACTGTCGTGCAACACCTGGGCCTTTTTGGGTCATTTTTAACAGTAAGTGTTTAACTTCGTATTTTCACCAAATTTTTCCATTTTTGCAAGATTTTGTATATTTTAACAATAAATCAACTTCAAAATTCCAAAAGTTATGAATCAAACTTGTATGTACCTACGTTTAAAATCGAAAAATTAACGAATTAGGAAATAAATATGACAAACTAATATTTACAAAGTTACCCTTAGCGTGTGAAAACACGCTCGCTAAATTTGTCAGCGAGTCGATAGCTAGACTCATTTTCCCCACACTTGTTTTAAGCGCGCGGGACGTGGAGTTCGAGAATTTCCTCCACCGAGTCAACCGGTCCGTTGATGTAACTTTTGAGTCTATGACCGTTGACTTTGAAAGTTTCTACGCTTAAATTTTCGATGGTGACGGCTCCGTATGGAAATACTTCTTTGACCGTGTATGGACCCGTCCATCGAGATCTTAACTTCCCAGGGAATAAACGCAGTCGTGAGGAGTACAACAAGACAAGATCCCCAACGCAGAAATCTTTATGTTCTCTCAATCTTTTGTCATAAAACCTCTTGACACTTTCTTTGTATCTGCTAGAACTTTCATAGGCATGGTTTCTTAGCTCCTCGAGCTCGTGGATTTGCAGAAAACGGGCTTCACCTACGCTTTTTAAATCCATATTTGTTGTCTTCAAAGGCCAGAATGCCCTGTGTTCTAGCTCGACGGGTAGATGACAGGCTTTTCCGTAAACCAACCTAAAGGGTGTGGTCCCAATAGGTGTCTTGAATGTTGTTCTAAAAGCCCACAAAGCGTCATCTAGCTTGTCTGACCAATCCTTGCGGTTGTTATTAATGGACCGCAAAAGGATTCTTTTCAAACCCCGATTCTTGACCTCTACTTGCCCGCTTGTTTGAGGATGATATGGCGTAGCCAATCTATGATGAACACCATAACGGGACAAGGCTCGTTCTAACTGCGCATTACAAAAATGCGTTCCTCGGTCACTGATAAGTGCTTTTGGAGCACCAAATCAGGCAAACAAACTTTTTAAGAACCTCACGACTACCCTAGCATCGTTTGTGGGCAAAGCTTGAGCTTCGGCCCATTTTGAGACATAGTCTACAGCAACTAGGATGTATTTGTTACCTCGTGAGGCTGGAAATGGACCCATGAAGTCGATACCCCATATATCAAATACTTCACAGACTTGCATTGGATGTTGAGGCATCTCATTGCATGCGGAGATATTTGTTGCCCTCTGGCAAGCATCACACGCTCTAACCCATTCATGCGCGTCACGAAAGATGGTGGGCCAGTAAAACCCAGAGTCTAACACTTTCTTTGTAGTGTAGTTCGCTCCATGATGACCTCCGGCCCCTCGTGACAGTGACTCAGGATGCTAGCTGCCTTTTCTCCAAATACACATCTTCGGATCACCTGATCGGCTTCGATTCTAAATAAGTATGGTTCGTCCCAAATATAATACTTTAAATCTTCAAAGAACTTCCTCTTTTGCTGATATGACAATCCTTTGATAAGGAATCCACATGCGAGGTAGTTTGCAAAGTCAGCAAACCAAGGTGACTCGTCATTCATCTCGATACTCAAGAGAAATTCATGGGGGAAGTAGTCGTTTATTGGTTCCTCCACTGAATTTTCTGAATTACCATGCTCAAGTCTCGGGAGATGGTCGGTTGCAACATTTAAAGCTCCCTTTTTGTCTTGGATCTCAATGTCAAATTCTTGTAGTAATAAGATCCATCTGATAAGACGCGGTTTTGCGTCCTGTTTGCTAAAAAGGTATTTGATTGCTGCATGATCCGTATACACAATGGTTTTGGACAACACAAGGCATGACCTGAATTTGTCAAAAGCATAAACTACTGCCAAAAGCTCTTTCTCTATAGTCGTGTAATTCTCTTGAGCATCATGTAGAGTCTTGCTGGCATAGTAAATAGGATGAAAATGCTTTTCCCTTCGCTGTCCCAAGACTGCTCCTATTGCGTAATCACTGGCATCGCACATTATCTCGAATGGCAATGCCCAGTCTGGTGCAACTAAAATAGGGGCTTCGATAAGCCTCTGCTTCAGCTGCTTGAACGCTTTCGTGCATTCGTCTGAAAACACAAACGGAGCATCTTTTTCTAATAAACGGGTTATATGTCTTGCGATTTTTGAAAAGTCTTTTATGAATCGCCTGTAAAACCGTGCACGTCCCAGGAAACTTTTAATCGCTCGACCGAGGTAGGGGGAGGAAGTTTAGAAATGATATCCACTTTTGCTGGATCGACTTCCAACCCGGCTTCAGAGATTTTGTGCCCGAGAACTACTCCTTCTTTCACCATGAAGTGGCATTTCTCCCAGTTAAGCACTAGATTAGTTTCCTCACATCTCATTAACATTCTCTTCAGATTTCCAAGACATTAATTGAAAGAACTCCCGAACACAGAAAAATCATCCATGGAATCTTCAATCATGTCATGGAAAATGGCTACCATGCAACGCTGAAATGTGGTCGGTGCATTACACAGCCCAAAAGGCATACGCCGGAAGGCGAATGTACCGAAAAGACATGTGAAATTAGTCTTCTCCTGGTCTTCAGGAGCGATAGGAATTTGAAAATATCCAGAGAACCCATCCAGAAAACAGAAAAATGACTTCCCCGACAGACGTTCCAACATCTGGTCGATGAATGGAAGATGGAAGCGGGAAGCGGTGACGGTACGGGTAGGAATAAGTTCATTCCTATCGTTTAGAACTACAGTAATACCACCTTTCTTGGGTACTACTTGCACTGGACTTACCCAAACAGAATCAGATATAGGATAAATCAGCCCTGCATCTAATAACTTGATTACTTCTTTCTTCACCACGTCTTGCATGTTAGGATTCAAACGCCTTTGATGTTGTGCACTAGGCTTGTAATTGTCTTCCATTAGAATCTTATGAGTACAAAAAGAAGGATTAATGCCTTTTATATCCATAATCTTCCACGCCATGGCTTTCTTGTGAAGCTTTAGAACTTCGAGAAGCTGTCTCTTTTCCTCTTTTGCTAAAGATGCTGAAATGATGACTGGCAAGTGACACTCCTCGTCTAGAAATGCATACTCGAGATGCGGTGGGAGTTCTTTTAACTCCAACGATGATGGGTCTTCAACCGAAGGTTTGGACTTTTCTTCAACTTCACGGTCAATCTCCACAAATTGATCTGGACTTTGGGAACCATCTTCATCGATTTGGCAAACCGGCTGCTCAACTTCGTGGCCCTCCTGCGAACTACCATCTAGGTTCTCACACAACAGATGTGTGTCCGTATCAATTTCTTCAATTGTGCCTTGGAAATGAGAGCTTACACAAGTATCGACAATGTCGACATAGTAAAGCATGTCATCGTGACTTTGCGGGTGTTGCATTGATCTCTTAATATCAAAAGTCACGTGCTCGTCATTTACTCAGAGCGTGATTTGGCCAGCTGCCACATCAACAATCGTTCTCGCGGTATTGAGGAACGGGCGTCCAAGTATTAATGGCACTTATGAGTCTTCGTCCATGTCAAGAATAACAAAATCCACGGGAAACACCAATTTATCGATTTTAACAAGCATATTTTCAACAAATCCGTGCGGATACTTGATTGAACGATCTGCAAGTCGAATGCTCATTCTAGTGGGTGAAGGTTCACCCAGATCTAACTTAGCAAAAACCTTATAAGGCATAAGGTTTATGCTAGCTCCTAAATCTGCCAATGCATGACTAACAGACATGCTGCCAATGAGCCAGGGAAGAGTAAAACTGCCCGAATCTCCCATCTTTTCAAGTAGTCGGTTTTGGAGAAGGGCTAAACAGTTTTCATTCATCAACACACAAGACAAGCTTTCTAGTTTCTGCTTGTTTATGAGGATGTCTTTTAAGAACCTTGCGTATTTAGGCATTTGAGCCAACGCCTTAACAAATGGTATGTTTATGTGTAATTGTTTAAACATTTCTAAAAACTTACCATGTTGTTCATCGTACTTCTGTTTCTTCAGTCTGCTCGGATATGGAACTGGAGGAATGTAATCTTTAACTGGCTCCTAGAGCTGTGTTGTACTTGCTGTGACTCGCCTAGCGTGCGCCTCGTCCGAAGCGTTAGTTTGGACCGTCTCAGTGATCGGTGGTGAGCCCGACTTGTCAGGTCCCGTGGTTTTACCACTCCTCGTCCTTACTGCATTAACATGCCCTCTTAGGTTTGGTTCCGTGTTACCTGGAAGCATGGTTGTAGGCTACGGCAGGTTCCTTTTGGAACTTATTTGTAGTTGTTGGTCACCATAACATACGGTGGCTAGCCGTAAGTTACGGCAGGGCTTAATTGCTAAAAATGTTTAAGGTTGGTCGTAAGTTACGGTGGCCAGCCGTAGCTTACGCAGGGTTTATTGAAATTTCTTTTGTTTCATGTTAGATGGACATAAGCATTTAATTTATGTTTTATTCATCTTATATCTATCATATGAGATGGTTTTTGACACATAGGTGATAGCTAAGATATTTTGGATGAAGATCAAGCATATTGGACGAATCGAACACAATCGAAGAATTAAGTTCCATTTTTGTTTAGTTGTTTTACAAAACAAACTATGTTAACATGATGATGTGCTTAGACACTCAAGAAGTTTTATTAAACCCGAAATTATGTAAGATTGAATGTTTGCTCTATATTCATATAAATGCAAAAATTTTGTTATGTAAGTGTGGGTCTTACAATATAAAACGACCGAATGGTCCTTCTCGTTAACAGAAAAAATGGATGAAGTTAACACAGTGGATTAAAATAGCAACGGTGAAACATTTTTGGATCCACAGGCAAAAAAATGAAACATTTGAACTAAACTGAAAAAATGCCCTAAACCACAGGGAGTAAAATGGCATTTAACTCAAACATTTATCATCGTATTTATTTTGATTAAATTTTCCAATTTAAATTTACAATATATAAATTGTTGTAATTGATAACCAATGGGGTGGTAGTACATTAGCTAAGACAAAACCTTTAAACAGTTTGGGAGGGAGAGGTCTTGGGTTCAAGTCCCATATACAATAGGGAATAAAAGAGATTTTAAAAGACTCCAATTAATTACACATGGCAATCTCTCCTTTAATCTTATAATTTTACTTTTATTTTATTTAAAAACTAGAGGGTAGGCTCGTGCGATGCACGGCATGACCAACAGTTAGTGTCCTTCATTTTGTGATGCGTTCGGGAAAAATTTTTATGCATGGATAAAAGGTAATTAGCCAAAAGACAGTGTAAGAGAAGCCATACAAAACGTCATAAGAGCTTGTACCATAAGCCAGCCACACAAAATTTAAGGCGTGCATAGCACAGGAAACTTTGTTTGCAGAATGTGTTTAAGAACAAACATGTATGCCAAGTCTAAAAACATACATTACAGAAAAAAAACTTAAAGGAGTTCATAATGCTTCCGGTTTTATTCAATAATTCACGAAATCTTCTGCCGCTAATGCATGCCTATGTAGTCACCCTTCCCCTTAGTAGTTTCTTGTCTACAACAGGTTTAAGCAAGTAAACATAAGCAACGGCTATGAGTTAGTCAAATCAAATATCTTAACATATGTGCACGCATGACTCTCCATACATGACTAACCCATAAAAATCATTGAGAGAACTCACTACCATATGAAAACCTTAAATCATATTACAATATGCTACAATAAATTAAATAAAACCAGACTAAATTGTAACTGCCTAAAAACTTGAAATGAAACGAACTTAAACATAGATAAATGAAGGTAAATGAACACACATAAACAAATTTTTAAGTGAACGAACTTATGAGTGTAGCGACTGCAGTATGCACGTAAAGAAACATGAAACAGTAACAAAATAGATTACAACCAGTCTGCCATTATTAACATCATAGATTTCTTATACATAAACTGTAACGCTAAGTAAAAATATCAACAACTACCATGAATATAAACAAAAGGTATTATAAGACCAATAAAGTATAGAAACAAAACGGAAGCGAGCGAAGCAAAGCAGGTTAATTGGGCGAGGGAAGACTCTGTGTACTAACTTGCTTCTTTTATTCGGTAGGTGGGCACTCGTCATGAACAACCTAAGATTTAGAATGCAACAATGAGTGAAAGATATATGGTGTCAATGTGTACATACCAAAAGCTATTCATCTTATTTGCTTAAAAAAATTATATTGTAGAGTTGGCATAGTATAGCACTATAGCAGTATGATTTGCAACCTTATTGTGATCAAGTGTGAATGAGACCATTGAATGAATAATGGGAGTAGCAGCAACAAATTTGTAGATTTGGCCGTCATAGGATGCCATCCTTGCCTTTCACGACCTTTGCTTGATGAGATACCCATGAAGTGTGAGTTAAACGCCTCTTTGTGGGTTCTCCTTCAAGGCCTTTTTGCTGATTATTTTAAGCCAGTTTACAAATGATGAACATAATGGTAAGCGAAGTTAGTTGCTTGTATTTCTTGAAGATAGAATACAAATATACTGATAACATGAACATACTGCAAGTAATGTTGCGGTATAATGTTCATAAGGCATGCAATTATGCTCCTTTGAATTATCAGCCAGCTTCAAAAAAATGAAACGATCTGTTAGTAACAATCTTCTTTGTCATTCATTAACACATTCAACAAAAAAGCTCTCATTCATTAAAAGGCCACAAACAGGATGAAATCATGAAATAAAACAACACAAAATAAACAAATCATTAAATAAGCTAAAATATATACTCACAATAGGACAATCCCGCCAAAACTTAGATAACGATTTCCTCTGCAGGCAAGGAAAGAGACAACTAATTAAGAAGAAATTAGACCAGAAATAGCAGAGCACAACAATTCTTCCACAATTAGAACAAAGAGACCACAAATTTAGTAACTAAAAACATTATGATTATGCATTCTTATTCATATACATCAAATAAAATGAAAACCAATGAAAGTATGAAACTCACATTTCTCAAATAGCTGAACTGAAACGGAGGCAATGCACCTGTATCCACACGGTTACTGGTGTTCCTCAGTGAAAGCAAAATATCCATTTGTAACACCACCGAATATGTTATTATTTCCACGAACTCTTTCTACATCAAAACTCAAAATAATGCGACTAAACAAACTGGAAATAAAAACGTACCTGAACCAAATCAGAATACGAAAAGAAAAACCCCTTGCAATCAGACCTATGACACGAATAAAAAAGATCTGAACCCAATCAGAGGCAAGATGTATATGAGAATTTAAATAAAACAAACCAACTAATTGTGCACGACTATCTCCATATAAGCGACATCCGGTCAGAATCGTGGCCGGAACCCTTTCTTTATGTTTCAGATGGTCCGTAATTGCTCATCAAAGTAACATTCCAAAATACATAAAACAGTTAAAGGAATTGCATATAACCATATTCAATACATATATTTGCATGAAACTTTTTTATAACCATCCAATTATTAAAGACGTATGAAGCCCTAAATCAGATAAAGACAAAAGAAAAAAACATACCAGTTGAGAGAAATAGCAGGGAATAGAGCAACCGCACCTCGAAAAGTGATAAGGAGTCCCTTGCCGGAGGAGTAGAGGAGAAGAGCAGGCGGAAAATGCGGATGACACTTCATATACCACCTTCGATCTTCCGTTACCTTACCTTGACTGAAGTCGTTACCCCATCACATCGCCCGGGTCGTTCTTCGGAACCCTAGTCGTCACTCAAAGATGTGGCTGCTGACCACCGGCGAACTACCGTCACCATTGTCACTATATATCACCCTTGAGCGGTGATGTTACCCCCATCACCCTCGTCGTCATGTCCTGAGTAACAGATGAACACCGGGTAATGTAGCCGGCGACCGTCCACTCTCTCTCCAGGCCCCTCTCTCTCTCTTTCTTTAACCCTGGATGTATCTAACTTTGTAGACGTAGTGTTATGTGAATGCGAATGTGAAAAGGAAGTAAATAATAGTTGATAAATTGATAAATAAATAAATTTTAATTAAAAGTAAACGATTCAATTGCAGTTGCAAGTTGTAGGAAACTCTTTAGTTTCCAAGGAGTTATTGAGAAAAAGGGTAAACAGGGATTAATGTTAAAGTTAAATAGGTAAATTACTTCTCTTTGAATTCCATTTAATATTTTTAACTTAAAGACTTCTAATTTACCTCTATTTCATTATTCGTTAATCTATTTTATTATTAATTTAATATCCATATAAAAAGACTATCTTAATATCCATATCAGATTTTGCTTTAGGTTTTACATAAAACATTATATTTTTAATTTAATATCCATATAAAAAGACTATCTTAATATCCATATCATATTTTGCTTTAGGTTTAAAATAAATTACATAAAACATTATATCAAAACAATTATTAATTTGATATGCATATAAAAAGACTATCTTAAACATCCATCGTTGTCAATAAACTTAATTATCATTGATTAATTCATGTAATTAATTAACATCCAATCATATTTTTGTTGACATGGTGTAATTTATCTCGTATTTTTGGTGGTTACTAATTACATGATGTTAATTCACTCCACAGTGATGCAACAATAAGCTAATGGATCAATGACCTTATATATAACAATGGTAAGAGAGCAGGAGTAAAAAAATTTACGTTGATGGACTCCTTGTCTTCGTTAATTATGAGTCTTCATAACAATGCATAAATTTATTTAGAATAACAATTAACTTAGACTCTTCACATGGGAGAGTATTATATTTGTCATTTACTATACATGTATTTGTACAAATGGTTTCAAACTTTCGATGACTTTTTTATTGCTATATAATTGTTAATTTAAGATGAGTCATAACATTCATTTAATTATAGTCCCTAGAGATCCATTTCAATTAATTATAATCGGTTAGAATTAAGATATTAATTTAATATTCATGTTGGAAGACAAATGTACCCCTAAAACATAATTAATAAACGCATCATGTGTTGTATACTAAGTCTTTCTAGTTGTACCTCTTAATTTTTAAGAAGTCCTTGTAGAAAAATGACAAATTGGATGCTAATGCTCGAAAATGGTCGTATTCACCTCAAAAGTCAAAGCATAGCTTCTTTTTTAGGAAATTTAAAGGCTAATGATCCTTATTGCAGGATTCCATTGATTTAAAAGATGCTAAGGTAAACATATCCAGCTATGAATAAATCAAGAGTTAATTACATAGTTAGTCCATGTGGTTTGCACAAAATAACATACTTAGGTACTAATAGTTTAAAATCACCTTCTAGGGTATTAACTTTTCATTTTGTAACGTTTGGAGGTATTAACTTCTAAGGTAGTAACATAGGTAGTCCCTGTGGTTTGCACAAAATAACATACTTAGGTACTAACAGAATGTGATTTTAAGCCTACAAATAAGCTTAATACCCCCAAACGTTACAAAATGAAAAGTTAATACCCTAGAATGTTATTTTAAACTATTAGTACCTAAGTATGCTACTTTGTGCAAATCACAGGGACTAACTATGTAATTAACTCAATAAATCAAAGTTTCTTACTTCTAATAATCAGTATTATTCCGCCACTCGAATCCAAACTGCGTTTCGAGCATATAAGGTATGTGTTTATTTTTCGTGTCTCTCTTAACTTGAAATGAATTTGTAATATATTATTTTAATCAATATTATTTTAAGTACTGCATTTAAAACATCATAAATGTTGATTTTAAAACAGAACATGTAACTAAATTTTAGATTATATATTTTTTCGTGTCTCTCTTAACTTGAAATGAATTTGTAATATATTATTTTAATCAATATTATTTTAAGTACTGCATTTAAAACATCATAAATGTTGATTTTAAAACAGAACATGTACCTAAATTTTAGATTATATATATAGTAATATATTATTTTAATCAATATTATTTTAAGTACTGCATTTAAAACATCATAAATGTTGATTTTAAAACAGAACATGTAACTAAATTTTAGATTATATATAGATAGATATTTTAGTTATCATTATTATAATTTATTATAAATTCTCTTAATTTTAATTTTAACATTATCTAATCTAATCTAATCTAATCTAAACTCTAATAAACCATTCCAACAAATGCGACATGGCAATTCCTCATGCTACCTAAATATAATATTAATTAAATTTTATTTTTTATTTAAAATACTTTACGGATAACTATTTAAAAATATTATATGGATAACTACAATTAATATATTTACTACAAGAGTACAAATAACTTCTATTTTGTTAATCATTATTATGCTTAAACTACAATTGCCATGTAACAATTTTTCATTCTATTTTGTTATCATTAACAAATAATTTTTTTTGAACGATTAACAAATAAATATATTTTAATACAATAAAAATATATTCAAAACTATAGATAACAATTAAACATAATAAAATATAGTTAATGTATATATTTTAGATTTATAATGTTATGGATATTTTTTTAATAAACTTAATATATTGTACAATAATTAACTAACACATTAAAAACTAAAATAAATTATTAAAATGTAATAAATTTGGGGCTTTTTTTTTGTCTAAATTTTGACATGATTTGTTTGTTGGATTTTGGATACTTAAAATTTTATTGTTGATTCAAATATTTTGTAGATTCTTCGATTTATTTAATGAAAATTATTTCATTATTTCATTACCTCATTGGCGCTGAAAAAATAATTAAAAAGTTTTCTAAAGAAATGATGACTGTGACAAGCACTTTACAAATGGGTTGGGTATCTATTATATATAATAAATGAAAGTTATTTGGGCCACGTGTCACTTGATTAGGGCATCCTCAGTTCTCTTTTCCCGCCCAACAGTGCCATCCCCTTTTCCTTATATAATCTCTCTTCTCACTTCTAATCTTTGTTTACAAACCTTGGGTTCTTTCTCTCTCTATATTCAGGCGATTCAAATTCAAATTTCACAAACCCTGCAAATTATTGAGATAATTCTTTCCATCCAAACCTTAATCTTCTTCAGACGCCACCATAAAATCTTCTTTTGTTCATCGATTACTTCATCAAAAGGTTTGTTCTTTTTTTTAGTTGAAATACTTTCATGATTTCCTCTTATTTACACTAATCCTAATTTCTACTCGTAATCTAATCATATGGTTCCAGGGTTGTTGTCATCAAAGTTGAAATCCGCTTAGCTGCGGATAGATTTCTGCCATAAGCTGGTATGTTTGAATATGTTTTGAAATTAGTGTTTTTTTTCTAGATGGTGATCATATGAGTATAACATATGTTGATTATTGATGTTTGAGTATGTTCAGCCATTATTCTTTCTGAAATTAGAGTTTCATTTCCAGTTCTCGAGGTATTATCTGTTTGTAACAGCAGTGGTTCAGCATCTACAGTGGATTCAACATCAGGTGTTTGCTATTATTGTTTGATGTTGTTTGCTATTATTGTCTGATGTTGTTTGCTATTGTTGTTTGATGTTGTTTGCTATTGTTGTTTGCAGTTGAAGATATCTTAATTAAGGTAATAATTGTATTACATCCTGTTGAAAATTAGAATTGATAAATTTAGGGAAAGTGAGGTTGAAAGTTAAAACCCAACAGTGGAGCATTTCATTCTACAGGTTCCATAAATTAAGGGTATTCTCATATAATGATGATGATTGTTCCACGATTGTTTCCAGTATTATTGTTCCAACATCGTTTAAAGTATGTGTTTTTTGCTACTCTGATTTTCAATTTTGAGTTTTTTTATTTTGAAGTGATATACTCTAATTCTCGGTTTATATTTCAGTCTAATCACATTTGTTTGAAATTCATACAATCTGCTGCGGGTTATTATAGGTTTGTATTCAAAGAAGCATAAAGTTTAATTAAACACAAAGAAAGATTATTAAATTTATAGTTAAAATAATTTTTGCTTATGTCTAAATGATGATGATGATTATAATTGACTTGTGCAGAAGATGATGATGGAGAACCCACAGTAGTTCCTACTAAACGCAAGAAAGAATCTGCTATTGTTGTAAGATAAGATTTTATGTTACTAGAGAGTCTAGAGTAATGGTGTTTCCCACCTTTTTTGTATTAAAAGAAGCATAAAGTTTGTTTTAAAGGAGCTCTTTATGAACAAAGACTGATGAGGCCTATCCACTGTTGAAGACAAGGTCCTATTAAAGACAAGCACTTTATGTACCTAGAGTTTGATTAATCAAAGGAAAACGACTGTTTAGTATCAGCAGTGGTTCAGCATCTACAACGGATTCAAATTTAGTATTTAATTATCAGTGGTTCTTATGTAACTTTAGTATTTCATTATGAGTTTGTTTCATGTTGTAAGAATCAGTGAATTCTCAGATAATAGATTGCTATGCCGGATTAGATTATGTGTTAAATTATAGTTCTTTAAGTGATTGTTTCGTTTTCTTGAATTCTATGTAATTTTGTAAAGAAGTACAATAACAAACAGTGGTTTTAACATCTGTTTGCAATTTGGTCAATAGTTAATGGAAACCCCTATTAGGTTGAACAGTAGATGTTATTAACTTAAACATCTGTTCAGGAAAACGACTGTTTGCACTTTATGTACCTAGAGTTTGATTAATCAAAGGAAAACGACTGTTTAGTATCAGCAGTGGTTCAGCATCTACAACGGATTCAAATTTAGTATTTAATTATCAGTGGTTCTTATGTAACTTTAGTATTTCATTATGAGTTTGTTTCATGTTGTAAGAATCAGTGAATTCTTAGATAATAGATTGCTTTACCCGATTAGATTATGTGTTAAATTATAGTTCTTTAAGTGTTTGTTTCGTTTTCTTGAATTCTATGTAATTTTGTAAAGAAGTACAATAACAAACAGTGATTTTAACATCTGTTTGCAATTTGGTCAATAGTTAATGGAAACCCCTGTTAGGTTGAACAGTAGATGTTATTAACTTAAACATCTGTTCAGGGTTATACAGATGTTTGGGGTTTAACAGATGTTTGGCTCTAAACCAAACATCTGTTTAAGGTCAACATCTATTTGAGTATTGGTCCTGTTGTGAAATTTGTTTGACCCAACAGTGGTTTTAAACCACCAGATAAACATCTCTTTATGTGCAAACACCTGTTTATGGTCAAACTTCTGTTTATGGGCAAACTTCTGTTTAAGGCGAAACATATGTTTCTTCAAAATCTGTTGACCATTGACTGACCAAACATCAGTGTTTAAAAAACTGTTGGGTATCCACTGATAGGAAAAATAGCCACTGCTCATTTTTTTTATTGTTGGCATCTATTGATATTGACCATCAGTTGTTTTCCTAAAAAACAGTCACTGCTCACTTTTTTGTTATTGATGGTGTTAATTAGTGATAGATTGAAATTATCAAATAAAAACTAGAATTACAATGAAATTACCATTTTACCTCGTCTTTACATACCAATGAGGTAAGATTTCCTCCAACATTGTTTTGATCATACAATTTAAAAAATTCTTTATAACTATTTGTTGGAAATCAAATCAGTAATTAATGCTAATTTCTTGAGCTTTGGACATTTAAAACATGCAAAATGTGAATTTCAAACTCACGGTTTAAAAATTAGAAAAGTCATCATGACAATGACAGTTGCTTTCAAATCATAATCAGTAATTACTGATAATATCAGTAATTACAGAAAAGTCATAATGACAATTGACGTTCGGTATCTACTGATAGGAAAAAATAGCCACTGGTCACTTTTTTATTCTTGACATCCATTGATATTTACCATCCATGGTGTTAATTAGTGATATATTGAAATTATCAAATAAAAACTACAATTAAAATGAAATTACCATTTTACCTAATCGTTACATTGCAATGAGATAAGAGTTCCTCCAATATTGTTTTCCTGATGAAATTTAATGTTAAATTAAAAAATAAAAAAATACTTGATGGGTATTTGTTGCAAATCAAATCACTAATTAATGGTAATTTCTTCAGCTTTGGACTTTTAAAATATGCAAAATATGAATTTCAAACTGACGGTTATTATCTCTTAATTAAAGTTAAAATAAAAATTAGAAAAGTCAACATCACAATTGCTTTCAAATCAGATCACTGATAATATCAGTAATTTTGAAATTAAATTTATGCAAGATGGTAATTTAGAATTGACGTTCTCTCTTTTTTTTTCCTACTTTGCATATCATTACTAATATTTATTTACTTTAATAAGGAGGGATATAAAGATATACACTACTTACCTTTCAGTTCCCAATAAACATCGGTTCCCAATAAACATCATCACAATTGCGGTCAAATCAAATCAGTAATTACTAATAATATCAGTAATTTTGAAATTCAAAATTCAAACCATATATATTTTTATCCTTAATGTTAAATTAAAAAATAAAAAAATACTTTTTGACTATTTGTTGCAAATCTAATCAATTATAATTAATTGTAATTTCTTGAGCTTTGGACTTTTAAAATATGCAAAACTAGAATTTCAAACTGACGGTTATTATCTCTCAGTAATTTTGAAATTTTGAAATAAAAAATATGTAAAAGGTAATTTAAAATTGACGTTCTCTTTTTCTTTTTTTTCCTACTTTGCATATTCCAGTTCCCAAAAAACATCATAACAATTGCTTTCAAATCAAATCAGTAATTACTAATTAATATTAGTAATTTTGAAATTCAAATTTCAAACCATATATATTTTTATTATTCTATAAATAAGATACAATTATCTGGTTTCACATTCAAATTTCGCTCGCTCATATATGTGACCGTATCTTTCTCTCTCAAATGCATCTTTCTTGTGATTTAGCAGCTAATTTCCCATTACACTTCTTTGTTCGAATGTTTGTTGATAATGTTTACATGTTATCGTTCATGTATCATTGTTCCAACATCGTTGTTTCAATGTAAATTCGCATCCCACATCAACCTTTCAATATCGATGCTGCAGTATAATTGTTGCAACATCGTGAAAAGTTGCATGTGTTACCTTTTTTGATGGCAGAGATGCAACTTTAAAGTTACATGTGCCATTTTTTTTATTTCCGTTAAATCCAAAGTCACGTTTTCTTGCTCCAGGAAGATTTTCTTCTTTTAAAGAAAGTATACATTCGTCCAAAGCTCGTGAAAACTCAGATGTGCAATAAAAATGAAAAAGACACGTTTGAATTTTAGATTAGTTTCTTATTCTTATTTGTGTTGTCAGTAATATGGAGTGTGGTGATAGAGACGTGCAGTTTATGGCGATGCTGAAGGACATACATCAAGAGGTTCAGCAATAGATGTAGTGGAAACTAAAGTTTATTAGTTCTTGCTGTTATTCTTAGATTTGAACTTGAATATTGTTCAGTATGTCATGTAATTATTGGACTTTAGTTTTAAGGTCCTGAATAAATGATTAAATATAATTTTATGAATCTTTGTTGTGTTTTGTTTTTACTTATTATTTATTGTTTCAGTAATATTTAGATTATGTTGATGTTGAATTGTGTCTGAAGATCTGTTTGGTAAGTCAACAGAGGATTAATAGTGTTAAGGATTTGTTTAATGGTCCAACTCTGAAAGGGTGGTGTGGTTATAACAGCTGATCATGCTAAGGACTGTTATAATTAATTCCTGCTCCATATAAAGACTGATGGGCTTATTGTCTCATGAGGGCTATGCACTGTTGAAGGCAAAGTCCTGTTAAAGACTAGCACTTATGGTGTAGTTATAACAGCTTCTACAGCGGATTCAACTTTAGTATTTATGTATCAGTTTTACTTATGTAACAGTGTTTAGGACAAACATTGGTTCTCTATACTTTATCTCTCGAGACAAACCAATACAAACTCAAAGATTAACAGTATTTAATTTAAAACATTGTTTTAATGATAAAATGGCAAGTTAAATTACAAAATAAAAAATATTCTTGATGACTATTTGTTGCAAATTAAATCAATATCTATCCACTGTTAGATAAAAAACAACTACTGCTCACATTTTGGAGGTTGACATCCACTGAATAAAAGTGAAGTACACTTGGATGATTATTAAGCTCCTCATTTTGATTGTTTGGGTATAGTATTCTTCAAATTGGTCTTTTCTTGCAAACAGTTTTTAATGTCAAACATTTGTTTAAGCGCAAACATGTGATTGTTAAATGTTATCCACTGCTGAAGGCCAGCCTCTGTTTCTTCATTTTTCATGTTGACCACTGACTGACCAAACATCTGTGTTACATTTTATTGGGTATCCACTGATAGTTAAAAAATAGTCACATATAACTACACCATAAGTTTTTAATGTCAAACATTTGTTTAAGCGCAAACATGTGATTGTTAAATGTTATCCACTGCTGAAGGCCAGCCTCTGTTTCTTCATTTTTCATGTTGACCACTGACTGACCAAACATCTGTGTTACATTTTATTGGGTATCCACTGATAGTTAAAAAATAGTCACTGCTCCCCTTTTTATTGTTGGCATGCACTCAAATTTACAATCATTGGTTTTTTCATCAGCGGTTCACACGTGGTCAGTTTTTAGCCTTCAGATCTTTGTAACCGCTGCCACATCAGCACTTACTTTTTCCCTAAATAAAAGCCTGATCAAAACCCCCAAACAGGGTTTTACACTGTGGAATTGAATTCTCAAAGCAGTTTCCAGCCTTCCATTTCGAACCATTCTTCGTCTTCTTCATCAAAATGACGAAATCTAAATCAAAATCAAAGTCAAAATCATCAACATCTTCCAAAGAGGTCGCTCAAACGGCAGGTGAACCCATTGAAATTCCTTACAAATCCTCTCACAATTACTTGGGTCTACTCACAAAACTCACCATCAACCACACCTTTGATTCCATCATCGACACCATATCTGCATCAAAGTACAAAACTTTGCTTACAGCAGATTCTCCCATTTTCCAACAAACTCAAAGAGAGTTCTGGAAAAATGCTACCGTTGAAAAACAAGGAGACATCGTCATAGCCATCAATTCTTCTATACAGGGAAAAGCAATTCAGATTACTCCACAATCAATCTCAGAAGTCTTTAAACTCGATGATCAGAAAGGTAAAACTTCTTTTTCTAAAACCGACTTGAAAACTGATTTCTTGAAAAGGGGGTATGCAGAACAACCAAAAAGCGATACCTTACAAAAGGGTTTCTTCCCTTCTGCACCTAGGTTTTTATTCCACACACTTTTGATGTGTGTTTCAAATAAAACAACTGGTTTTAACGAAATACCATTGAAGATCCAATGTCTGGGTTATGCTATTTTGAATAATGAAAATTATAACTATTCCCAGGAGATCTTTAATGACTTAGTAAAGAATGTTGATAGCAAATCATTTTTACTCTTTCCAAGGTTTCTAAGCTACTATTTCAAAGAAAAATTTGGAAAAGAAAATGAAAATTTACTCAAACAAGGTGCATCTTTTAAAATAAGTGGTTTGACAACTGAAACATTTTCTAGAATAATGGCACCTATAAAAACAAAAGCAGAGGTGCCTGAGCAAAATTTAGCAGCTACCACTGCTCCTCAGGCATCTACTGTTGAGCCCACTGCTACAGGTTATCATAGCAGCACAACCACTGCTTTGAAACCCACACCTGCCATTACCAAAAGGACCAAAAAGAAAATCTCCAGAAAGCCCTCAAAACCCAAATCAAATGCAACTCTGGAAGATGAGATCCCAGAGCAACTGCCAGTGACAACACAAATGTCACCAAAAACCACTGCTGCTACTTCCTCACAGCAGATGGTAGAAAGATCTCCACCTTTACCTCAAACTCCTCATGCATCCTCACAAAAGGATCAGGTTGTAAACACAGGGACTCCACATTATGAAGCTCTGGATTCACTCGGATCCATCTTCCACAGTCCTGATCCCAAGGACATGTCTCTTTCAACACCCTTATCCTCACCCCTCACATTACCACAATGCATGATACCTTTGCTGCATGCAGTTAACATAGCTCAGACACAAACCAGTTCCTCTCAATTACCTATCACTGAGAGCATACTCCTACAAGTGACTGGGTCTGATGATTTTACCTCTGCTATCCCAGCAGCAACTGAGGAGGTTACACCCCTTGAGTTACAAGTAACTCTTGGTGGTAGTTCAAGTGGAGCAGCAACTACAAGTGATGGATCAACAGATCTACATTTGGACAGTTGTTTCATTAGTAAGACTCCCTTGAAGGCAATTTCTTCTATAGCACCTCTGGTAACCACCAGTGAGTTTGTTTTAACCACTGGTACCATTGAAAGGTTATCAAGTGCTGAAGAAAGAAGTCCCCAGTACCAAGAACAAGGGGCATCAATGGATGATTTCTGGGCTTCATGTCCTAAGTCACACATTGGTACAACCACTGCTGGTGGGGAAACAGATGATTCCATTAAATTGGATTATCATTCAAAATATCAGGAATTGACGGGCAGAGTTGAAAAACTTGAAACATCAGTTGCTGAAATAAAGGATATGGTGCAACAGCTGTTAAAAGCTCAAAAAGCACAATCCACTGCTGTTCCACCTCAAGCACCTGCACAACCTGCACTTGCTGCAAATGAGCTATGTAGTGTATTCCAACCCCTGCTTCAAAAACAAAAACAAGCGGCTGATCACCAGCATGCAATACATGTACAAATGCTGACAAACATGTTGGAGTCTAGGTTCAAAGATACTCAAGCAGACATCAAGGCTATAAAGGCCAGTATCCAAAACACCACTAGCAAAGCTCCTTCCACTCTAATATTCTTTGATAACCCCCCTGCAGATAATGCCAAAAAGGGGGAGATAATGAAGCAGTTAAAGAAGAAGGGAATAGAACATGGCTTGTGTGTTGAACCTGAGCAAGAAAAACAGACATCTAAACCACCTCCCAAAGGCTCCAAACCTCAAACCACAAAAACTCAAACTTCTATTCAAACTGTTGATATGGCAGTAGTTTCAAAAACTGCTAACCAAACATCTGCCATCTCTTCAACACACACCACTACTACACACACTACAACCACTGCCCTACCAGAACCTAAAAGTACAACACCATCCACCAAATTACCACCTGCTCAAAAGCAGAAGACATCTACTGACACATCAGTAGTTGTAATGACAACAGAGGTTGAAACACCAGTTATTTCAACAGCTGTTTGCTAGTCATCCACCACTGCCCTCATCAATGTCACATCACCACCATCACCTCCTGCAAAAAAGCAGAAGACATCAGATGTTTCATCATCTGTTGTAATGGCAACAGTAGTTGAAACACCAGTTGTTTCAACAACTGTTAGTCAGCCACCATTCACCACTACCCTCACTTCACTTTAAACCATCTTCACTCCACTCAACAAATCACCCAAAACCACTCCTTCACTGAATAAAATTTACTCCAGAAAAAGAAAAATAACTCAGCCAGATGAAGACAAACATGATCCTAATGCTGCAAAATATCCACTGGAACTGGAAGCTGTAAAAAATGAGATGAGACAATTCTACACCAAGGATGATCCTTCAACAAGAAGATTCCCTTCTCTCATAGGCTTCATAGTCCCAGAAGATATGGATGAATATCTCAAGCTTAAAGCAAGGCAGGCTAAAATAAGAGCAAAAGTTGAATGTGAAGGTCAAAGTGACGAAGCCATATCTGAAAAATTGGAATTCTTGCTCAGTAAGGTCAAGCAGATGGAAGACTATGCACAAGATCTAAACAAAGAAAAGACAGATCAACGAAATAAAATGAGAAAAGAATATCTTGCATATATCATGAAAGAAAAATTCTATCCTGCTGAAGAAAAACAATTTGAAGAATGGCCAATAGTTGCTTTAAAAAATGAGGCAAACAGAATTGAAAGAATTAAAAACGATCCAAGAAAGAAGAAGACAGCTCCAAATTGGAACAAATACAAAAAGCTCATTGCTGACCTTACATCTGAGTATAAAAGAAAGAAGCAAGAGCTGGTGGATGCTAAGGTGGATACTGCTGAAGCCATAGCAAAATGGACAAAGCAGTATACCGACGAGGCTTATGAAAGGCTTAAGAAAAGAAGGATAACAGTCTCAGACACTTCTAAGAAGCCTGACTACAAAAAGCTAGAATAGCAGATTGATACTCTTAAAACACAGATCACATCAGCAGATAACCCTATCATTGTGGAAAACCAAGAAAAAGGAAAACTGCTGACCAGTGAAGAAGAAAAAGAAAAGGGAACTGAGTACTTCAAAAAAGCCATCAAGAAAATGGATCTAAAAGAAGACAAATCAGCAAAGCTTCAAGAGCTTGCCAAAAAGGTATTAACCAAACCTGCATCACCAAATACTTCAGACATGACAGACTTTAAACTAGATCAAAAGAAGAGGCAAGAGCAGATTGAAAGAGAGACTGCAGAAGAGACAGCTGCAGCAAATAATGTTATCGAAATGGCCTTCAAACAAATGTCTGAAAGTTTACAACTTTTCACAAGATCAATTTCTCCAAACTCATCAGAAAATAAATATCTCCCAAGAAACCCATTGGGTTCAAAAGTACTAAAGTGGATGTCTGATCAAAAGACCCACGTATTGACCTTGGTCAGATCCAATGGCCAAGTGAAGTACATATCAAGGAAAGAAGCACTAGGTCTTGGTGTTGAAGATTTGCAGGATCTCCTTGAACTTTCACTGTGCAGGGATGAGGATGACTCAAGTTCCAAAGACTTTGAAGAAGAATTTAAAAGACAAGCTAGGGAACTTTTGATGAGAAATAAAAATCCAGAATAATGAAGGGTTTTGGCATTATTTGTTCCAGGGGGAGATTGTTGGGATTGAACCCTACCAGAGGAACAGATAATGAAAGCGAAAACTGGTTCACAACAGTGGATTCATAATAAGCAGCTGTTTATACTATAATTCTCCCTTGAAAGTGATCATAACAAGTGATGGCTCTCTATCCACTGTCCGTATACAACTGCTGCTACCCTTTAAACTGCTGACAAAGCCCTGAAGAAGTAAAAACTGCTGATTCTATCCACTGTTGACAAAGCACTGCCCACTCAAAGACTGATCAACTTTAAGGGAAGCACTGTTGGAAGAGCATAGCAGTAGTTTAGTATATTACTTGTTTTATGTAGAATCAGTGGTTAAGAATAGCAGTGTTTGTATAGGAACAATTGTTACAGGTTGTTAGGCTGTTAGACATCGGTTTCATGGTGACGTCAGCTGAGTTGCCTCAGTGGTTTGGATTGTCTATAAATGGAGCAGTATCCTGTACTGTTACATTTGATCGTCTTGAGTGAGTTCTTCTTAATTCAATCCTTTCATCTTGTGCAACCAACCATGGAGTAAAAGGCTGAGGGGGAGTTTAGTTTGTAAGCATGCTTGTAATCTTTTGCTTTGATTTCTAATCTTTCAACTTAATGAAAAGCAAATGTTTATCAAAACTATCTTCCTCTTTGATTGTGTTTACAAAGTTTGTTGTTCATTTCCGCTGCACTTAAACTATGTTCATTTCTATTTGATTTGTTCAAATTATACAAACAAACACAATCACGAAAGCCTCCGATCCTAACAAGGTTAGCTAACGGACTATCTAGCGGTGTCTGTGTTAGTGTGTTGCGTGTTCTGCAGCATCGCACGGGTTCCTTACTATAATAATATGGTAACTATTGATTAATAAGGATCACATAAGGAGTTACATTTTGTGAATTTATTGTTTGTTGAACGTTTGGATTAATTAATTACCCGGGAAGCAATCCCGGGTAATTAATTACCCGGTGATGTGAAAACATTGATGTTGAATCCAATGAGATGCTTGATGTAATGAGGTCGTATTAATAACAAATAATAATTGATATAACTAAGTTTCCTGAGCCCGGGAAGCAATCCCGGGTAAAAACCTAGTTAATTACTATAAGTAAAACATTACAAATTTGTGGAATGACTATCATGTACGTCTACGTGTCTTATTTACAAATTAACTAGTTTTATTATTCAACTCGTTTACATACGGAAGTATAATCTAGTTTCTTATAAAAAAAATCTAACAAAGGAACGAGAGGAGCACTATAAGACTATGGGGGTGTGGGTTGGGGTGGCGGTTTGGGTTCAACGTCGGCTGCTCCACCTCGGGCAAGCGTTGGGCGAGGCGCTGCCCCTTTGGCGTGGGGCGAGGGGTGTGGAGTGTGACATGGCTGCCTTTGGTTGGCTGGTTCGATCTAGCCGTTGCCAAACAAAAAAAAATCAACATGGTTGACCACGCCAAGTTTAGCCACACCACTCCTCTAATTTTTTAGTATTACCTTGTGGATCCCACACTCACCACATACTAAGACCGTGGGGTATGGGGCGGGGGGTTTGGGCGTGGGTTGGGGGAAAACGCCCAAGCCACCATCCCGGGTGGGCTTGGGTTGGGGCGTGGCCCTTGGGGCTTGGGTTTCAAGTCGGGCGTGGGGTGGGTCTAGCAAGGTGACATGGCGGGCTGTGAATGGCCAAACCAAACTAGCCGTTGGGTGCTATTTTAAAAAAAAAATTAATTTTTCCTTTATAAATACCTTACCATATTTATCATTTTTATCACACAATATCAAACACATAAAACACAATAATGCCATGAGTTCTTCAAGTTCTTCAAGTTATACTGAATCGTCATCATCATCTGACGATGGTGCGGAAATATTTCTACAAACGATCGCGACGGTGGTGAAAGCTATCGTGGAAAACGAAGAGGAGGAGGAAGAGACTCAACAGCCTAAACGCAGGAGAAGGTACATCGCTCGTGAATGGCTCACCGCTAACGATTTGTTGGTAAGCGATTACTTCTAAGCGGAACCAAAGTATGATGAAAAAATGTTTAGGCGTCGTTTTCGTATGAGTAGAAACTTATTTTTAAGGATATCTAGAGATCTTGAGGAGAAGTATGTTTACTTCCAACAAAAACCGGATGTAACCGGGCAATTAGGATTTAGTACGTGGCAAAAGGTCACGGCCGCACTTAGGCAATTAGCGTACGGCAATAGTTCCGACATTATGGATGACTATTTAAAAATGTCTACACGTGTAGCTAGAGAAAGTCTTCACAACTTTTGTTCGTGTATTCTAGAACTTTATAGGAAAAGATATTTGAGAAAGCCCTCGTTCAGTGACATGCAACAATTATTGGAACATCACGCAGATTATCATGGGTTACCCGGGATGCTAGGTAGTTTAGATTGTATGAAATGGGCTTGGGAACTTTGTCCTACCCAATGGCAAGGCGCTCACACGAGTGGATTTCACGGAAGTCCAGCCATCATGCTTGAAGCGGTTGCGTCTCAAGATCTTTGGATATGGCATGCGTTCTTCGGTATGCCAGGTTCACATAATGATATTACCATCATAAACCACTCGCCCCTTTTCAATGATCGGGTAAATGGTATAGGACCCAAAGGAACTTTCTTTTTAAACGGGGTTGAGTACGTGTATGGGTACTACCTAGTTGATTGGATTTACCCGGAGTGGGGGGTTTTCGTAAAATCGTTCACAAAATACGGTACCACAGATCCAAAGAGATTAAAGTTTAACAAGGTCCAGATGGCTGCACGTAAAGACGTCGAGCGAGCATTCGGTGTTTTGAAGAAAAGGTGGCGAATATTGGCAATGCCTTGTCGACTATGGGACAAGGATCAGATTGGAAACGTGATGTACACATGTATCATTCTTCACAACATGATTTTGGAGGATGAAGGTAGAGCGGTCGTTACCTACTATGATGACGATGACCCCCAATCAGGTAACGTAATAGACGACGATAAAGTGGCAAATGAATTTTTGATCAAGTCAAGGGATATACATCACAACCTTCGATCTGATTTGGTGGATCATGTTTCAACGATTCATGGGTTCGAAACAGACGACGAAGACAACGAAGACGACGAAGAATGATTGTTTTTTTATTTTGATAATTATTATGTATGTTTTATGTAGTTTAAAAAAATATGTATTTTTTTTATTTATGTAGTTATAAATATAAATATATATATATTTAAAAAAAATGTTGAGGTGGCTTGTCCACGCCAGCCAACCCACGCCCAACCCAAGCCCCACCATACCCCTTAAACTTGGCGTGGGTTGGGGGAATATTCAACATGCGCGTGTCAACTAATGCCCCAACCCATGCCCCAACCCCCGCCCTGTAAGATTAAATATATTTTATGTTATATTTAATCTAGTAGCCATTATAATCATTTACATTATATGGATCAAAATATATAACAACCTATTAAATAATTAGTTGGTAATTGTTGATGGGCCTAATTGCCCTTATTAACTAATTAGGGTTTCCTCCTGGGTGCATATATAAGGAGAATAATGTGGAGGTTAAAGGGTTAGACAATTACACAAACCCTAATAACACATAACATCAATGTCGCCTCCCTCTCCATAACCGATTCCCCTTTATCGGTTTTCTTCATCACCATCATTAGATTGCACCCTAAGGAGGAACCAGATCAAGCTGACAATCATGTCAAACACTGTTGCTGCATCTCCATCTGGATTCTATGATGGCCTGTGCTGATGCAATCAAAGGTATGTTTTTCATGTTTTCCATTATGTTTAAACAGAACTGATCAACATGTGGTATCAGAGCATATGTTGGTAAATCAGTTCTGTTTCTGTACCCATTATTCTGGGATTGAAATCTGGAAAACAGAACTTTGAAAACCTAATAAAACTCGAAACCCTGTTTCGAGTCACTCTTTCTAAAAATTTCGGATCTTATGTTTTTTATGTTTAGGTCACTATTCCGAAATCAAATGTGTTAAGTTACTGTTCCGAAATCATTAAAATCCCAGATTTCGGATTCTAGAGTTTTGTTTTTTGTTTTAGGGTTCATCGTGAGTTCTTAGGAAAATTCGAAATTCCTTTATGTTTTGGAATATAATTTGGATTTTTGAGTGTTATTTCCCTGTTTGATCCGATTTAATCTGTTAAGTTTATTCGAAAACTGTTAAAAGATATACAGTTATAATTTTCGAAATATTATGATAAAATTAGATCATCACTAAAACAGGAAACCATATCTCAAAATCCCTAACAATTCGAATTTTCGGTTATGTTTTCACATTAATAGCTGTAACAGAAGTTTCGAGATAAGTTTTAACCACCCGAGACAAAGGTCTCGACTCGAGACCACAAGAAGTTGACTCGAAATCATAAGTGTTCTCAAATGTTTATAACTCGAGACAACGATTTCGACTCGAGATCATAAGGTCTCGACTCGAAGACCACTGAGGTTTCGACTAAGGGCTTAAATCTTTACAACTCGAGACAAAGGTCTCGACTCGAGACCTTAAGGTCATAACTCGAGACCATAAGGTTATGACTCGAAACCATAAAGGTCACAACTCGAGACCATGGTTGCGATTCGAGACCTCATAAGGAGTCGAGATCTCATAATTCACAGCAGTCGAGACCATGATTATGACTCGAGACACTGAGGTTGCGACTCGAGACCATTAATGAGTCGAGACCTCATAATGTTATAAGCTGAGTCGAGACTTGACTCGAGACCTCACTCGAGACCTCATAACTGACTCGAGACCTGACTCGAAACCTCATTATTTTAGGCTGTTTAATATGAACTAAGTTTTAGCTCGGGGCTCCGCCCCGAACCCCGTGCAGGGGGCACGCTGTCCCCCTACACCCCCAGCGAACTCACCGCGGAGTTCGATCCGCGCTAACAGGTGGTTTGCTACTAAATAATTGGTTTTTGTAATTACTTAGTTAATTAATAAGGATCAAATAATGTTTTACAAAACCAAAATGGCTTTAGTTGAATGAGCTTCTGATGTATCATTTCTGGCCAAAGCTGACTTGATACATCTACTTATCATCCAAGTATTACGAAAGCTATGTTAAGTGTGCATCATAAACATGAATGTCTTAATATCTGGCCAAAGCTGATTTAATTCCTTCATAGATGGCATACTTAACGAGTTCATAACTAAAGTGATTGTTTCAATTATGGCCAAAGCTGATTTGTCACAAATACTTTGCACACATGCTTAAATGATTACACTTCTGGCCAAAGCTGATTTGTCTTCGTTTAAGTAGAACTCTAAATAAGTCTATTATTTTGATGTTAGTAATAGACATATCACAACCTATTCACACAATGATCCTTAGATTAATGATCCTTTATTTTTATTTTATGATCATTTCGTCTGCCTTATTCTTAGTACCCATAATTTTTACTCACTATAATTTTCTTCTATAAATCTATATCTCATCCACTCTAATTCCTAAATCTAATATGTTTTGCTTTATTTAAAGTTTCTATAAGATTAGCTCTTGATGAAATCCTTGATTATCTCTTAAGACATGATAATCCTATTGCTCTCTTCTGATAAAGCACTACAGAAGAAAAGTAGAGCATGATGATTAGGATAAATCGAACATGATGTCTCTCATGATAATCAAGATCTCTCTAACATAAATGCTATCACTAAGGTTATTCCAGATTAAGTTTTTCCTAAGACTAATCTATTATGTGTGGTTTAATCACAAGAACTCCTAAGATGCATGCCTTCATTTAAATTCTAAACTATAAAGTTAAGTGGTATATATGAATACATTATAATGTACAATACCATGACCCATAAAGTTAAGGGCTTACGCATGGAAATAAGTACATTTTTCCAGTACATTACATACTAAGATTTTCACTTGTATAATTTGATGCCTTATAAATCAACTATAACACTCAAAAGTACCAAAGTATAATGAGTGTGTTGATAAGCAACATATGTACAAAGAAATAAATGTTTGAAGCTGGAAAATAAGTTGTTACTCACCTTACAACCACTTAAACTTTAAAAGAGGATTGTTCTAAGGTCCATAGACAAAATACAAGTACATAATCCCAACTCTAAGGCTCTTCAAGGGAAAATCTCACTGCATAATTATGCCATTAGACTAGGCATAAGCAACGAGACTATCCATTACTCTAAAGAACAGTTGGATAAGTTAATTAGGTAGTCATTTCCTAATGATATTTAAGTCTGATAATTTTAATATTCCAATTAACACATGATTAGTTGACTCTAGTTCCATACGTTTCCTTACCAGAACTCGACAAATAACTAACATGAGAGTTACTGACAAAATTAATTGTTAAGACTATAAGAACCATAATAAGCAATCTTCTAACAACGCTTTTCGATACCTTATATATTCTGAAGATTAAACAGAATATAGTATCATAATTAAGCAATGTTATGAATGTTGTGAGGTTTGAATAGTCAACATAAAGTCACACTTACCTTAAACTCTCATCTTATTTGTTCTCAATATCTAGATTAAAACATTACTAAGATAAAACTAGATGATACCTTACATTTTTCACAACTTTTGTCATCATGTAAATGAGAATTTGACAAAAGGAAAATGAGACTTATAAATTTCATCCATTACAACCAAAATTCATGAGAAATCATGACATGGTTAGTGAGGATGATTATTCATCTAATCTCATTCTAAGTGATTTTAAATCATGACGTTATAGCCCTAAATATTACTTGGCTTAAGGAATAAGTATGGGTCCATCATAAGTCATTCATTGACATTCGTGGAACTTATTCCAAATGGAATATTCAGACATAATTCATTTATCATTTAAAAGACTATCAACTTGTATCTAAATTTTGTCGCATATGGCTCACGGTCTTAGAAGAAATCTATTCATATATATACTTAATAAGATTTCTATTAACTATGTCCCTAAAGTTTCTTATGATATCTAGACATTAAATAAATCAAATAAAGTCTAACGTATATGTGATAGGTTCCCACGTCACGTAACTCATTGAAACTTCTCTCGTAGCATTTCTAGAGATATTAAAGATCAGTGGGAGCATTAAGTGTCTTAATAATAACTTGCAATAGTTGCAAGAGGTGGGGGAGTGAAAATTTTACTTACATTACCTAGATTTACACCTCTTGTTCAAGGCACTGCTCCATCTTCACATTGTTCTGTCATAACTTGTCTCCTTAAAATTTAATGCTACTATTACAAAAGTTTCATTGTTCTTAATTGTGGGCACACTTAGATTTCTTACCCAAACTAACTTAATCCTCAACAAGAGAAATCACGACTAACGTCATTAACTTGTTTCTCTATTAGAATTTGTTGGTCGTTACATATTGACCCTAAGCATGCTGAGTTCCTAAAGATTTCTAAGGTCAGTGTGAGCAGTCAAAGTCCTTATTATGACTTGCAAGGAATACAAGAGGCGGGGGGAAGAGTGTCATTAAATTTCACTCCAAATTTAACTCCGATTACACCTCTTGTACACCTTACTGCACCAACTTAGAATGAAAATGATAGCAACCTAACCAAGAGCTAATCCATAAAACTGAAACTTCTAACAAACCCAATAATCAACTCAGGAGGTCATCTAGGTTTAAAAGCCTACTAACTTTGATGATTACATAACCTCCCTAACTGAAGTTGAAATGGATTTTGGAAAAGTTTATTGATCCTATCTCTTCTAATTAAGCCATTAGCGTCAATTAATCTTCTAAATAGAATAAAATTGTTTTCTAGTAAAACTGTTTTTATGTGTTCGTATAACGTTTGGGATTTGATTGAATTACCTAAGAGTGTTCATAACTAAACCAAATCCTAATATAAGCGTTAAGACACTCAAAAGCATGATTGATTGTCAAAGGTTGTACTTAGGAAGAGATAAATTATCAAATATTTCTTTGAGGATCATCACTGTTCTAGTAGCTTATAATAGTTTAAAGCTACATTAGATGAACATTAAAAACAATTTTCCCTAACAATTGGCTGACACATTTACATGTTCATAAAACAACCTGAAAGTTCCAAACTGAAGGTTAAAGAACACTTTGTCTATGAGCCAATTAAATCCATGTATGGGTTAATGCAAACATCATAATGTGATGAAAAGCTAACGTAATTATTTTCATCAAGAATCAAGTGGATTAATGTACCTACCTCAAGATGAGTGGGAGCAACTAAAATAAACTTGTCTATAGAGATGACATTCTTTTGACAAGTATATGTTACATAAGTCAAAGCATTGTTAACACAAACTTTGATATAATAAATCTCAGAGATATCTCTTACGTGATTGATATCATAACATACTGAGATAGACCCAATGGGATATTAGTTCTGTTCCATAAGTTTAACATTAAATGGGTCCTTACATATGTAACAATCAATACTGCTCTCCTTTAGAGGATAATAGGATAAATGAGATTATTTATTTACGCTTCATTAATTAGAAGCCTTATGTAAGTTCAAGTCTATACTCGTTTAGATATTACTCACATTGCAACACACTAGATATGTCTAGATTAATGTGAAGCATCTAATGGAGTATTACAGTATCTTTAAAAGAAACGAGAGATTACAATTTGAAGAAGAAGTGAGAATTAAAACCGGTTTATTACTTTAACTTTGTAATATTCAAAGATGACAAAAAAATGTAATTTCGGGTATATCTTTATGTCAGCAGAAAACCCTATCTCATGGAGGAGTCCTAATAAACTGATAATAACAACCTAAGTTATAACGACATAATCTAGTCACTAAATGTTGTTGGAAATATATCAGTGGACTCATAAGTTTATTAACTCCATATAATTAATATTTTGAAGACTTAGTGTGATAAAGTCAGCTACCATGACTCCTTGAACAGTAACAGTTCGAGAGGTGCTGCATTAAGTTTCGATACACAATTAATTATTCGTTTATGAACGAATTGAGGAAACTAAGTTTTGTATCGAATACATTCATGATATGATTAAGGATCCTATAACTAAAGGGCTATTACCCATAAGTCTTATTAAGAGAGCTCATAGACGGGTATTAATTGATGGCCTTGCGCAACTGCATATCGTACTATGAATGACTAAGTATTAGTTAATTTTCCTCATCAGTTTGATTTTGTATGTCTCTAAGAATATGTCAAGCTAGCATAATGGCATATAGACAAATATAGTTACAAATCAAACAAAGGGCTTATGCGTATTTTGATCATAACGATTAGGTTTTAAATTAAGGCTATAGTATGATTAATGGGGGTCCTGAGTCGCATAATGATTCAACGGCTGTATTTCTCTGCTATAGTACTTGTTTAAGGCTAAAATGAGTGTTAACTCCTGATCAGGCTTATCTAATACTCATAGTAAATGATTACTCGGCTAAGTGGGAAAATGTAAGATTAAATATATTTTATGTTATATTTAATCTAGTAGCCATTATAATCATTTACATTATATGGATCAAAATATATAACAACCTATTAAATAATTAGTTGGTAATTGTTGATGGGCCTAATTACCCTTATTAACTAATTAGGGTTTCCTCCTGGATGCATATATAAGGAGAATAATGTGGAGGTTAAAGGGTTAGACAATTACACAAACCCTAATAACACATAACATCAATGTCGCCTCCCTCTCCATAACCGATTCCCCTTTATCGGTGTTCTTCATCACCATCATTAGATTGCACCCTAAGGAGGAACCAGATCAAGCTGACAATCATGTCAAACACTGTTGATGCATCTCCATCTGGATTCTATGATGGCCTGTGCTGATGCAATCAAATGTATGTTTTTCATGTTTTTCATTATGTTTAAACAGAACTGATCTACACGCCCACCATACCCCACGGTCTAAACAATGCACTCAACCCAAACCCCTCCATACCACATGTCCTAAACGGCCTCGAGCGCTTGCCTATTCCAAAATTATTATGTCATTGGTGACGTCAATCCATTTATGTTTTCGGTGAAGATGTCGCTGCACCACTTGTCCGCTATCCACCCCCAGAAAACCATATATTTTTAAAATCATTATTAATTGCAATTGAAGGAAATATTGTTTTATTACGTTCTTATACATTGTTATATTTATGTAATTTCGATAAATTAACTAACTCAAAAAATTATCATTGTAATAATTATTAACGCGTTTGTCATTATCATGTTATATCTTCAAAATGTTTATATATTTCTTGAATAGTTCTGTGTTTATTGTCGGTGACGAAGCTTGAGATTTCCGACCGGGGTAAAAAACATATATACCAAAAATTTCTATAAAAGCGGAGGATAAAAAACGTATATACCCAAAAAAAAATTATACAAAAACTATATACTCTTCCCTACTAAATGAAAAGTTAGAGGGACGGGAGGGGGAAAGCTACACCCTTGGTTAATTGTATTAATTAGTAAACATATATTTATAAATTGTTTTTGTTTTTGGTTAGTATTAATTAGTAAACATATATTTATAAATTGTTTTTGTTTTTGGTTATTTTCTCTCTAATGTCTCTAATATCATGTACTTATTTATACATCTTGCAATTAGCTCGTGTTTCACAACACTTTCAAAGCATAGCTTAATTTATGGAGTTGAATTATTGGTGGTGCTTTTATCTAGGGGTGAGCAATCTGACTCAACAGAACCGGACTCGACACGACACGACAGGACTCGACCCGATCCAAGAACCGCCTAATGTGTATTTTAAGCAGGGTCGTCCCCGAAAATTCAAAAAAAAAAATTGACCCTGTGCGAGAAAAAAAATTTGAGCCCTGATCACAAATCCCAGTACATTCAAATAATCAAAGTCTAAACCTTAATCTCTAAACATTCGTAAATCAGGCCACAAAATTACAAACACAAAATTGTTAAAAGGCCCAAAAATGTTTTTGGCTCATAAGAATGAGCCAATTTCTATATTTGCACTTGAGCTAGCTGATGCTACAAAAGTAGCTTTGATTATTTTATGCATATAGATTTTTCATTTTATATGATTTACTTGCATATCTTTTTAATTTCCAAAGTTTAAACTCTCTATGGTACAAAATTGATTAGTTAAGCGCTCAAACTGGTCAGCAAATCAAACACTTGATGGTTAATTCTTTGATTTCAATTTTAAGAGTGTTTTTAGAGTGGCAACACTTATTTCCCTAGTGGAGGAGTTTGTGTGGACTCAACTTGTTTGAGGGGAGGTGAGTTAGAGTTGTTGCAGTTGTAATAATAATAAATACAAAACAATTGTAGTAAAATGATATGTGTTAAGTAGTTAAACGGATCATGAGGCTTTCCACTTGTATTCGACTGATGAACAAGTTGCAGGGCCGGAGTACATTTTTTATATCTCAAAGTCCACGATCAGCAAGCAAAATTTTTAATATGCACATCACATGTTTCAATAAAAATAGGGTTCAAGAAGGGTCGGAACCGGCCCTTTTTAATAAATAGTGGGTTCGGTTCCAAAACGTTCCACATGGTTCAGTTCCAAAAATTAACCCAGATGAACCGTTTAGAAGTTTAATGCATGTTGATTGTTGGGTTTGTGCCAAATCATTATTCTAGGTTGACGTGTAGATGTAATTTACAAATCAAAAGGTCCAGGTCCATTGTGGTTCTGGTTCGGGTTCATAGTTCCGTAGTTCTAGAAGTGTAACATGCTCACCCCTAATTTAACAGCACCAAATCATTTTGGAATTTAGCTAAGAATAATAAGAAACAATTAAAAACATAGATACGATCTTAGAAGGAATGAAGTGGAACTCAAAATTTCCAGCATCCATAGCCTCAATCTTTTGATATAATCCCAGCCTTGTATCATGAGTACCTTCTTCAAATTTAGGGCCAAAGCCTAAGACGAATAGGAGAGGCAAAACCCCAGTTGAAGAATCTCGATTATCAGATTCAGGAGGCTCGATTGGATGGATTCCAGCCGCACTTATATCCAATTTTGGAGGGGAAACACTTACAGGCGAGTTTCGCAAAAGTTGTTGGGTGATAGCACCTCCAATCGATTCATAAGCAGGTCTGATTTGAACATTTGTGGGGGTGTTTTGGATGCATTCGGATAGAATACGAGATGTTTTTTCAGGCAGTTTGCAGACAGTGATGTAGTACCAGCTTCGGGCAGGTCTCATACTTCGAAAACTGCGGTAGTTAATCTCTTGATTGTGGTTATGAGTCACGAAGATGTATTGAATGATAATGCACTTTATGCGGTTTGTAAAGATGAAGTGTGTAACGCCTGCGTTCCTAAACTTTTAGTTATTATCAGTTTTCGTCCTTATACTATGTGATTCTTGACGCTTGTGAATCTTTATGCTATGAAACATGAATCCTATTGATACTTAATACTTAATTCTATGAAGCTAGATTCTTGAAACTTGATTCTTAAAACTAGATTCTTGATACTTAACTCTTGACACTTGATTCTTGACACTTGATTCTTAATACTATGATGCTTGATTCTTGATTCTTGATTCTTGACACTTGATTCTTGAGGCTTAATTCTTGATACTTGATTCTTGAGGCTTGATTCTTGACACTTGATACTTGGTGCTTGACTCTTGAGACTCGTGAAACTTGAGACTTGGTTGAACGAGAGAGTGGAGACTTGACACTTGTGTAAACTTGGAAACTTTTGTGTGAATGATATAATCTAGTTATGTGATACTATTACACAATAATACGCAACGCAACGCTTAACCTAACTCGCAAAACGAACCAAAGACGGAAAAATGGCAAAAAGGATTGGACTGTCCGAATGGCAATCCGATCGGATGACCATCCGATCGGAGGGCCATTCGATCGAACAGCCATCCGATCCATTGACACACCACCTTAACTCCTCTCTTGCACTATAAATTGGACCTGTCACATCATTCTTCACTGATGTAACAGCCTCCTTCAACCCAGACACACGCACTCTCATTCTTGAGCACTTTTCTTCCATTTCCCGACAATTTCGGTATGTTTTACACTTGATTCTTGTACAACTTCAATCTATGCACTATTCTCTACATGATTCTTCTTCAAAATCACACTTTTCACCATGAAATCTCTAAGATTCGAGCTCTTGAGGATGACGTCATTATGGCGGTTTCTACAAACAGCTGTGTGATGCCATTCCCATCAAGCTTTAGCTCAGATCTAAGAGATTTCCATGTGTTTACACTGAATCTTTACTAAATCTAAGCTTTTCAGTCGATTTCTTGGTTATCTTCAAACTTTCTTAAACTTTCTTCTTAAAACGATGGAATCCGGACCCAAACGGGCTGAAGACTTGATGATTAGTCTAAAGTCGGCTTGGAAATGGATTATCGCCGGAGAAGACGGTCAGATTACAGATTCAGACATGAACACCGTCAAGAACAGACACCTGATCGGACGGGGTGATTCCCATCCGATCAGACAGGCTGAGCCTTGATGTGTTTACCGTTGTCTCAATACATACCATGCCATCACCATTAAACTCAGAACTTGGAAACTTTACAAGGTGGCAAAAAGGGGGCAAGGTCATCTCAATCGAATGGCAATCTGATCGGACTGCAGTCCGATCGAGTGACATATGCCTTACAACCTTCAACACTTGAAACGATTTTGGAAACAGAAACTTTGAACTTTGAAACTTGCACACGAAGAGTCATTCGACCGAAGGGCCATCCGATCGGATGACCATCCGATCGAATGACTTGGTATGAACACTTTTGGAAAACTCAACTTTGGATCGAATGACCATTCGATCGAATGGCCATCCCGGATGGTGATCCATCTGAATCACTTAGGTCATCTGACCGGATGACCATCCGTCTGGATGGCCATCCGATTAAGTGACTGATCCGACACTTTGCACAGTTCTCATTATTTTATCCGACGCTTATCTATTGTACTCTAATCAGGCTAACCCTAAGAGCTCCCTTTGATCCAATAACAATTTACTGTTAATCAATCACTGTGAGTATACTCGATCCCTTTTCGTTTTAAATTTTTTGGATGCAACATGTATTCTATGAAACTTGAAACTTTTGAATCTAAACTCTATCCTCTGTGAATGTGAAACTTGATACTTGTGATTCTTGATTCTTTATGCTATGTGAACATTTAATCCTTATGTGTAGTTCCGCCTTAACAATAGTAGCGCTATAGGAAGATGCACCTCCCCATTATTCTCGGGGGTATTGTTAAGAGGATTCTATTTGCTTTCCTTGATTCTTGGGAAAGTGGTTAAAGCATCAGGACACTTGGGCTATCACTTGGACTCTGAACACTAGCATGGCTGAAACTATTTTATCATTTACATGATGGATATGAGTCTTTTAATCTATTATGCTATATACTCAAACTTGTATACTCTCCAGTACGTTTTTGTACTGACTTTATTTTAATACATGTTGCAGGCTGATAGGATGCTATGATCAAGAAACGTGCAAGGATTGTAGCTAGAAACACATCCTAGTTAATCTTAGAAACTTTGAAGCAATTTCGGTGATTTGTATTTGATACTTATGTTATGGTTGAAGTTTGATTCTAGACAATGTTGTCATGAAACTTGATTAATCTATATCGAAATTATTAGTGTTATGGAAACTCATGAGCAATCTGAACGCTTAGTGCCACACCCTGATGTTTCCGCCATCGGTTGGGGTGTGACAAATTGGTATCAGAGCCATAACTATAGGGAATTAGGAAAAGTAGGAATACTTTGCCTAGTTTATAGTTCTAGGAATCTTGACTCTTATCTGTTGTTTAAGACTTATGCATTCTATCGTATCTGCTTCCTAGCAGCACATTTTCCCGTTAAACTTACATGCCTTTCCTAAGGCTGACACAATAGACACTTGATACTTTGAAAACACTGCTAAACAGTGTTTGTGTTTAGCACGAGATTTGCCCTCAAGTCAGGAGTGACATCCGAACTTTGATGGGAAATTTCCTTACTATATACTAGAAGGTCATATCTGATGATAAGTACCGACGCCATTGGGGTACAATATTGTCAAGTTAGAGGTGAAACTCAGACCTTGATGATTAATCCCACTCTTTGATTTTATGTCTCGCCAAAGTCTCGAAAATTCCCAATCAATTAGGAACGTGAAATGACCAAAAGGACGAATATCGTAGGCCTAACAACGATGACGTATTTATCTAAGTAAGTCAAAACACGTTACCTCAATTCGAAAGGGGTTCGAATCGCTCTGGTTAGTCACTGTTCCTCTACCCGGAACAATCCTATGTTTTATGAGCCTATCTTCTATGTTATCCCGGTTTTTATGTATGGTTTTAAACTTGACTCTTCGTTTATTTTGAGACTTTTTACACAAATCGCAGGTATGTCCGCAATCTAAAACAATAATTATAATCTCTCAAAATCAAACTAAATTTACGAAGCTTTATTCATCATGCTAATCTATGTGGGAATCTTGATCGACTATGATACCACGTGAATCTATCAGATGAATCTATGTGATATTGTGGTTGTGAAACACTAAACGTAACGTGGCACTGAAATACGGGACAGAAGTAACATGTCTGAAACATGGTGGATACGCCGCTGGTACTTCCTATATATAAGTGTTTCCGACATGTTACCAACTTTCGTACCACGTGCCATACGAAACTTAGTGTTTTGCGGACCGGTGATGAGAATGTTGAATTCTAAGCTATGAGAAACTACTTGTGTAATCTATGTGAAATCTATGTGTACTCTAGCGTAATCTATATGTAGTCTATGTGTACTCTAGTGCGTATGTATTGTTTTGAGTGACAAAATGCGAAATGTAGCCTACCGCCGAAGACGAGGCGGATGTGGCATGTCTGAAACATGGTGGATACGCCGCTGGTACTTCCTATATATAAGTGTTTCCTGCATGTTACCGAACCTTCGTACCACACGCTAAGCAAAGTTCGTAGTTTTGTAGACTCGGATTGAAGCTGTTGAATCTATTTGGTTAATCTAAGTGAAAATCTCGTGAGAATGATGGAGTTAATGTTATGGTTAGCGAAGCATGAAACCAATGACGAGACGGACATGGCATGATTGAAGCATGGTGGATAATCCGCTGGTACTTCCTATATATAAGTGCTTCCGTCATGTTTCCGAACTTTCGTAGCACGTGCCATGTGGGATTTCGTTGTTTTGTGGAGTGTGGTGAGATCGTTGAACACTAATCTATGTGAATTTATTGGGTTAATCTACGTGTGTATGATGATGATGAGTGTGTTGTTATGATTGGCAATTGCCACACGTAACATGACACCGAATACGAGGCGGAAGCAATGTGCCCAAAGCGTGATGGATACGCCGCTGGTACTTCCTATATATAAGCGTTTCTGACATGTTGCCCAAACTTCGTACAGCGTGCCATGCGAAGGTCATGGGTTTGCGGTGTTGAACCTATTGGAATCTATGTGAAACTTGTTGGAAACTTAAATCTTTAAACTACCTGAAACTTGTTGAATATTGAGTCTTTAATCTATCGTGTGTGAATCCATATACTGTGAGACTTTGTGATTTAGACTTATACGATCCTCTTGTTGGATCTTTAGATGTCTTCTCGTAAGCTATCCGACACTCTCAAGAGATCCAGGGAAAAGTCTCAGAAAAAGATGATGTCCTTCATGGCCGACCAGATCGCTCTAGTCATGCCAAAGATCGTCTCTGAGATCCAAGGATCAAACACTCCTCCATCCTCTGTGGAATCTAAGGGCGAGAAGCTAAAGCCTACAAAGTTCAGCTACAAACATTTCATCTCTTGCAGCCCTAAGCCTTTCACGGGCAGTGATGGGGTGACTGCTATGCTCGAGTGGTTTGACAGCATCGAGGTTACCTTCATTAACAGCGAGTGCCCAGAACACTTGAAGACTAGGAGTGCAACGGGAATGTTTCAAGGCAGAGCTCTGGAGTGGTGGTCAAATGAGAGAAACATCCGTTCTAATGAAGAAGCCTATGCTCTTCCATGGGCTGGGGTGCGAGAATTAATGATGCTTGAATTTTGCCCTCCCCGTGAACAACTGAAGCTCGAAGAAGAGTTCTGACATTTGAAGCAGATTGGTGATGACAATCTGGCTTATACTACCTGTTTTAAGCAGCTCAGCTTAATCGTTCCTCACTTGGTTTCTACTCCGAAGCGCATGATAACCAAGTACATCAATGGGTTACCTCCTGCAATGTGTGATTCAATTGAAGCAGCTCAACTGGAGACTATTGAAGAAGTATATCATTTAGCCAGAAGCTTAAACAACAACCGCGTCCGTGACAAACAGTTTGCTACTCCTACTCCCTCTAAATCAGCAAACCAGGTTACTCAACAGCCTAGTGGCAGCAAGAACAAAAGGAGAAGGTCTTAGAGTTCAGGATACAATGCTATTGTTCCTGCTGCTAAGCCTGCTCCTGCTACTGCTGTTCCAAACCCTGCTGCTCCTGAAATCAAAAGGCAGTACATTGGGCCTCATCCCAAGTGTGCAACTTGCAACTTTCACCATCATGTTGCCTCTGCTAGTCGTTTGTGTACCAACTGCAACCATTATGGTCACACAACTCCTTATTGCCATCAAGTTAACCCGGCCCAACCAGCTCAGCACGCCCCAGTTCAGGCAGCCTTACCATCACTCCCAGCTCCTCAGCAGAATCCAAGGCCAGTCAATGTTGTTTGTGCATGCTACAAGTGTGGAGACACTACTCACCTTCGTAATCAGTGTCCTCAGCTGAACCAGGACCAACAGCCAGCCGCTCATGGATGAGCATTCAATCTTAATGCTAATCAGGCTCGTAACGACAATGACGTCGTTAATGGTACGTTTCTCGTCAATAACCTTTACGCTTCTTTTACTATTTAATACTGGTGCCGATAGAAGCTTTGTGTCCGTAGAATTTGAGTCTTTGTTAAATTGTGCACGCTCTAAGTTACCTAAGTCGTTTTCGGTGGAGATTGTCGATGGTAAATCGATTCTAGTTGATTCTATTCTCAGTGGTTGTTCCTTGACTCTTAACGACCACATATTTACTATCGATCTGATACCCATGCAATTGGGTAGTTTTCATGTCATAATCGGCATGGATTGGTTGCGTAAAAACCATGCCGAGATTGCTTGTCACGAGAAGTTTGTTCGTCTTCCTCTATCGTCCGGTGATATTTTGCATGTCTATGGAGACCGACCTTCTAAAGGACTGAAGTTGTTGTCATGCACTCAAGCAAACAGATGCTTACGTAAACAGAACTTTACCTTCTTGGCCCACGTGGTGGAACAAAAGGGCAAAGGGAAGAAAATAAGCGACGTTCTAGTAGTGTGTGATTTCCCTGACGTCTTTCCTGAAGATCTTCCTGGTGTTCCTCCTCCTAGATCCATCGAATTTTGTATTGATCTCATACCTGGTGCGACTCCTATCGCCAAGACTCCCTACCGACTTGCACCATCCGAGATACAAGAGTTATTTAGTCAAGTGCAAGAACTACTCGACAAGGGATTCATTCGTCCAAGTACCTCTCCGTGGGTTGCTCCCGTACTATTCGTCAAGAAGAAAGATGGTTCGTTTCGTATGTGTGTCGACTACCGTGAACTTAATAAGCTTACCGTTAAGAATCGTTATCCTCTTCCTCATATCAATGATCTATTTGACCAACTACAAGGCGCGTCCTATTTCTCGAAGATTGACCTTCGTTCTGGTTATCATCAGCTATCACACCCTGACTTTTGCGGAAGCGTGATTATATGTGACTTGCTTAATATCATTGCATTCAACCATAACAAACAACTATATGATAAAACACAAGACGTTCATCCATTACTTAAGCTTAAAATATCACAAACATCATTGTCTTAAAATCCCAACACAGACTTTGAATCCAAATTACAAACCATGCAAATTGTTTTAGAGTTCCATAAGTACTCGACAAAAGACTTTAAATAAAACCATGCTTTGAAAGATGTGTCTTATCTGTGATAAGACACACTATCCAAACCCTTAGACTTCGGATGACATCTTTTATTCCCATCATTACTTGAAACATCCAAACGCCCGCCAGATCCACATTTAATTTCCTGAAATACATGTAGTTTGAAAACATCAACAAAAGTTCAGCGAGTTCATGTGTTTGTACGTGTGCACGAATAAACCTTTGTAATCATTGTAAGTATGTATGTTTTGTAAACCCGGTATGACAGAGAATATGAACAGATCGATTAATGATTTGCAAGGTCATTAATGTGTGTGTAACGGTGTAGGAAACCTCAATCCTTTGCGTATTTCGTACCAGGCCACCCGGCTGGAACGACATAGTCACCACATGCGGCCAACTCGCGGACCCATGGGTGGGGCTCGCAAAACCCAAATAGATCTATCACTCATGCCCCTCGGTCCTTATAATAGGATTAATGGTCTCAAGTTAACGCCTACCCATTCACATGATCTAACAGTTCATTTCTTGACTAACCATACCATTTGTAATCATTGTAACATTTGTATCATGTATTTCACCCCCGAAGTTATAAAACGAAAACAGTTCAAAGAAAAGGGGGACATGAACTCACAGTTTTGCGTTCTTCGTAACCAACTATAACTCAAAGCTCCTTCTGGTGTACCCGACTACCTACAACGTACTACGGTCTATTAGACGAGCGGGTCGTGGCTTGACTTAGTATTAATTAGTGTCTTTGAGTTACGTTTCATTGTGTCTTCAATATTATTCCAAGTTATATAATTATTTGTTAAAATAATAGATATTTTAACTTAAATTATATTTGTTAAATTTTGGAATAATAGTTAAAAATAATATATTTTAACTTCACACCTTTATGTATTTATACGTGAATATCCTTCCCAATGATGGGTGTATTTGTATTCGTATTCTTATACTTGTATATTTTTGCCATGTATTGGTGTCGTATTCCAGAGTGTATTTATACGTACGAAAATACGTATTTTTATTGTGTTTATTAAGTATCCTTATACTTAATTTTTGTATTAACTTTCCCGGAATAATATTTCTAGTTAAAATACATCAATATATATTTCCAAAATATATATTTTAAGAAATACTACTTAGAAAAATTATATATACTTTTCCTTTGGAAAAAATCTTCTAATAATTCCAAGAAAAATATATATATTTTTACTTGCCAAAAATAATATATTTTCTCCTTGTCAAAAATAAGATATATTTTGTAATAATTATAAAAATCACATTTTCGTTCTCTTAGTGCCCAAAATATTAATTACCAAAATATACTTATGAATAAAATTTTCGGAATATTTTTGTGAGTTATATTCCTTGTTCGGTTTCCTCCAATATTTTGGGTATAATTTGTATATTCATTCTCTTGGAATTTTGGTAATATTTTGGATTGTAATTTTTAGTAATTTGTTGAGTTATATTATTTCAAGTCCTAAAATAATATAACTAATACACATAATATACAAATAATCACACACATGGTGACTTCTAAATATATATTTTCCTAAATACATATTTAGTCACTTTTATTTATTAAAACCAACCTCCAATAATTATAATTTTTGTAACAAAAATTATGGCAAACTTTATGTGAAACTTCATGATTTAAAATATACTTGTAAATATTTGTTTAAAAATATTTTTCTAAGTGTTTAATTTCTAGAAAAATTTTGCCATAGTTCCCCCTAAAAATGGAGGTTTCCATGCCTTCATGGCATATCATTTTCTTTTGTAAATCAACACAATCAACAACAAATCAATCTACACTTACCAATTTGCCAAAATAACTACTACCTCATGAACTTGAAAATTTATAAAAATTTGTAGTAACTTACTAGTGTGTTTAGTAAGCTTAGTTACCCTTTAGTAGTAACTTACTAGTGTGTTTAGTAAGCTTAGTTACCCTTTAAAGTGTGGTTGTTTCTTTAAAATCATCATTTTTTTTTTAAATTAGTTCTTTACAACTTGTAATTACATTTTCTAAAAATGTTTCTTCTTGGATTTTTCTTGTTAAATACATGATCCTACACTTGTTTAACCACTAAAAATGTGGTTTATTTCTTTAAGAACCAAGATTAAGTAAACTTTGTATTTTTAACTTGGTTTCTTGAAAAATCATTCTTGAAATCATAGATTTACAAGACTTTATATTACTTTGATCATCACTTTACAAGAAAACAACTTATACTTTCAAGTTCATGATTTTCATGAGGATGATCTATTGATCTTTAACATAACCATCCTCTCATCTTGCTAGATTATGTCTTTAATCACTATCTAGCAAGATCACATGATGATCTACATCATTAACATAAACAATCAATCATCAAGTAGTACAACAACACTAAACAACATGATTTCTTAAAATTTTTAAGCTTATGTTCATGTTTCATGTTCTTGATTCTTAGTGTTCTTCATGATTAACAACATGTATCATTCTTTAACCAATTAAACAAGATGTAAAATGAAGTGTTGAGTGTTCTTACTACTAGCTCAAGGCTAGGGATGATCACCAGTTGATGAAGATGATAAATGTGGTGGATAAAAGCACAAGAGAAAAGTCCTTCAACTTCCGAAAGCTCCAAGCTTCTTTACTATGCTTCTAACACCTTTGAGTATGTATGGATTGAATGAGAAGTGAATGAAGGTGATGGATGTGTGGAGATGGGTGTTCGGCCGAGAATGGGGGAAGGAAGAAGAAGATGAAGTGTGTTGGTGATGAATGAGGACTATGGACTTAGAGTTTAACTTATAATCCCATAACACTAATTTAACTATTGGTTAACATGTTGCAAAAGTATGGACAAGATCAATTAGAATAATCAAAGAAATCTCTAGTGGAGCCACATGTTGGGCCGTGAACTAGGTGGGGGGGTATAGGCTTAGGTTGTAACCATAAGTTACATTTCATGGTTAAAATTCAAGTATTAGTTAGGTTATATAGTTACTAGTTGTTATACAGTGTGTTATGATGTTCGGGGACCATAACTAGCTTGGTAATGTTAAAACAATGCTTCTAGTGAAAATTTGGTGTTTCAGGTAGTGTCTGGTTGTTCGGTTGGTTACCGGTTCGTTAAGGTGCTAAACTTTGCAGTTTAGTGAGCTTTATGTTACCTTTTATGACAGTTTGGATTCCCGACACTTAGGAAAGCATTCAGGACCATTTAACCATATTTCTACATGATACTAGTGTGTTTAAATGCTGAATTTCGCTAAATTTTGCAGAATTCTACAGTTTATGTGAGTTTTAGGCACTTTCCGGCACTTAAACTATCACTAGGAAGGCAGTTTTGTGATCCTTACTTTCCTACACACTATACTAGTGTAATACTTGCTTTATGGCTCATTCTGTGTCTCAACACAATGTATGTCTATGTACTGAACTCCGTCAACATTTTTCTGATTTGTCTGATAACTGTGCTAGTTGTGTTTCGTGCATCATTTGAGTCAATAAAGTTCTCATGCAATAATGATATGACACTAAGCAATATGTGATGCACATGTATGTATCATAGCAATAATCAGAAGGCAATTCAAGTCATTAATTGTAATTCAGCACAGTCATTAAGCACTAATCATGGTTTAATAGTTGTACGGATACCTGGAATTTTGACAGTTGTCACATCAGCTCCATGTTCTCGAAGATGATGTACCTAAAACCGCTTTTCGCACTCATTATAGGCACTACGAGTTCGTGGTTATGCCTTTTGGTTTGACCAACGCACCCGCCGTGTTCATGGATCTTATGAATCGTGTTTGTAAACCCTATTTGGATCGTTTTGTGATAGTCTTTATTGATGATATTCTTATTTATTCTAAAACTAAAGCTGATCATGCTCGTCATTTACAGTTGATGCTTGAACTTCTACGTGGTGAACGCTTGTATGCTAAATTTTAAACTTTTGGGATGCAACATGTATTCTATGAAACTTGAAACTTTTGAATCTAAACTCTATCCTCTGTGAATGTGAAACTTGATACTTGTGATTCTTGATTCTTTATGCTATGTGAACGTTTAATCCTTGTGTGTAGTTCCGCCTTAACAATAGTAACGCTATAGGAAGATGCACCTCCCCATTATTCTCGGGGGTATTGTTAGGAGGATTCTATTTGTTTTTCTTGATTCTTGGGAAAGTGGTCAAAGCATTGGGACACTTGGGCTATCACTTGGACTGCGAACACTAGCATGGCTGAAACTATTTTATCATTTACATGATGGATATGAGTCTTTTAATCTGTTATGCTATATACTCAAACTTGTATACTCGCCAGTACATTTTTTTGTACTGGCTTTATTTTAATACATGTTGCAGGCTGATAGGATGCTATGATCAAGAAACTTGCTAGGATTGCAGCTAGAAACACATCCTAGTTAATCTTAGAAACTTTGAAGCAATTTTGGTGATTTGTATTTGATACTTATGTTATGGTTGATGTTTGATTCTAGACAATGTTATCATGAAACTTGATTAATCTATATCAAAATTATTAGTGTTATGGAAACTCATGAGCAATCTGAACGCTTAGTGCTACACCTCGATGTTTCCGCTATCGGTTGGGGTGTGACAAAGTGGTGGTTGGAGAAATGGCAACGCAGCTTCCTTGTAGTCATCGATATTATGGAGCCTACATATTGCTGCAATGGATGATGGTGGTCATGTGGGGTGGATGGTGGTGGGGGTGGGAGGTGGCAGTGCAGCAGGTTGTGTGGTGGTGAATAAGAGTGAGGGAGGTGAGAGAGAGAATGAGAGATGGTAGACGTATATATTATTTATTTTATTTTATTTTTTTCCAGATCCATGTCACCTTGCCACATCATCAAAAACAAGCCATCTCATCAAAAATTAGCCACGTAGGATAAAAAACTAACAGAGTTAGTGGCTGGTTAACGACAGGGTGACACAACACACAAAGTGTTAAGTTCGGAGTGGTGGGAGTCAAAGTGAAAGTTGGGAGTGACAGCGGCCAATAGCGAATAGTTGGGGGTGATAAAATCCAATAACCCTCTAAGTATATATGTATGTGTACATATATAGTGTTTGTATATATATGTATAATTTATATTTGTGTATATATACATGTGTATATACATGTTTATATATGTATGTGTATATGTATATATATATACTAATTAAACATAATAATTCGAGTCGAACCGAGCCGGGCGGACCTTTGCTCGTGTTTGGCTCGTTTACAAACCAAACCGAACCGAGCAGAGCGGCTCGTTTCAACTGAGCGTCAAATCGAACGAGCATTTTCGAGCAATTTCCGAACGAGCATCGAGTGAGCGGCGAGCGGTTTGAACGGCCCTAATCCCCACTATCCAATCATATTTTTTCACATCATTTGAAGTCATATCAACCCATTCAACTCTAGTAGAAGGGAGCACTCCCAATTGAACCCATAGGTACAACGTTCAAATGCTTGGGTTCATCCACAATTCACGAACCTTCATCATTCAGATCCTCTGCTCCAAGAGTAGTTTTTGGTGCAGCTTTTTTGAGTAGTTTCTGGTGCAGGGCAACCAGTATTTGATGCATGAGCCTGGAGTTTTTTCCCATAATGGTGTTGTTGGAAAAAGTATTTACCAAAATGGTGTTGCTGAAAAAGTAGGGGTAAATACTTTTTCAACAACACTATTTTGGTAAATATTTTTTCCACCAACACCAATATGGAAGAAAACTCCATAAGCTTGGGATTGAACTTGTGGCTGTGAAGGTGTTTGGAAGCTTGTGACTGGGATTGATCTCGGTTCATCCACAATTCATAATTATCAATGATTCAAAACACATAACCAAAAATAAAAACCACATAATTAAAAGAAAAAAAAACTACATATTATAATTATCTATACTACTAAAACCAAACTCGGTAGGGAGTTCTTCCACCGGCTTTGACCCCCCAACTTTCAGTAATGACATTTAACACGCCTCAACTTTCTAAACTCTTGAGTTTCTAAAGTTCTAATTTTACTTCTAGTACTTTCATTTTTTACCTTTAAACATACAATTTTTTTACGTATTTATTTTGATGTACATGTGGATATAATACGTTTTCATGGTTATTTTTATGTATGTTTTCAGTTGGTCCTTAAAAACACTATTTTCTTACGTGTTTATTTTTATGTACATGTTTATATAAATTTAAGTTGGTTTACGTTTCGACGTAATTTTTTTTGGAAATGAGTGGGGTGAAATATAATACCTTTGTCATGTATATTTTTATTTACGTTTTTAGTTGGTCTACGTTTTAACATAAATTTTGTTCGGAAACATGTCGGGTCAAATATAATACATTTCATTCAACGGTAAAATTCAAGTTATTGTACGTTTTGACGACGTCGCAACACGTGACGATTAAAATTAGTGGTTAAAATTGTAATCATCAACATTGGTAGCCCGTCCGGGATGATTTCTTAGAACTTGCCATACCGACATGTGAGTAAACATCTGGCATTCATATCGTGTTTGGTACTCGCAATGGACCACGTCAATCGCTTCCGCCTCCATTAGCCCGTCTCCGCCTATCACACCCTCAATTTCCACATGCGGAGTTTTAGCGCGAGGCGTGTGACTGACCAGGATCTTGCCACTAATCATGTCGAACCAAACATTTAAAATTATAAGAGCGTCACTAATAACATGGTTAGCGATAAAGTTTTAATTGTCCAAAACACAGTTTATGTTGAAGCGGAAAGTAAAGTTAAAAGCCAACAAGAACTTAAAGAAAAACCACAAGTTTAATAAGTATTTTAAAACATAAAGTTTTAACGAACCACACCACTCCAGCAGTTTGCAACGCCCGTCCATAGTTGTACCTACTGACCTGTAAGCATACAACTACGTGTCAACAATAAAGTTGACGAATTCACAAATTTGAGTTTAGTAAAAATAAAGTTCACAAATGTTTTTGATTTATGTATGACTCGGGTAGCTAACCCTCATCACATGACTAAAATGTGTACCAAATGCTGACATTTCGTTTGTGCCCTCATTAATGTCTGTCAACATTAATGCAAGAGTGAAGGTTAGAAGTTCACGCCCGACCTCCAGCATGGTGTGAGGTTTGTCAAACCTAATAACGCTATCAACTAATACCCCGCGTATGCCAACCCAGCAATCTAATTGGTAAAATGTAGGGACTTTCATGATAGAGTTTTTCGTTTAGTCCAAGTGTACTACTCCACCTCCAGTGGATAGTATGTTTCAGTGGTTCCAACAAGGAACGCGCATGTAGCCCCAACCAGGGCTACCATAAAAAGTGTTGTTCCAAATTTGGATTGCATGCTTTTAGAAAAGGTTGTGAACTCACCTTAGTTTGCTCGGTAGTAAACTTGAAAGGTGATCAGGAATGTCAATCTCTTCCTGATATGTTTACCATTTCAATTATTTTAATTTATGAATTCCTACACGTAGTTTAACACATAGCCATAGAATCATGTTGTCATACAATTACTCGTTTATGTAAGTTAGTGCATGTGATCATCTAATTCCATATAACGCACTCATAGACACCTGCTAACGTTTCTAATAACATATAGCACTTTTTGTAACATTTATGCATATTTAAAACATTTACAAACACTTTCAGCTCATTGCAGTTTCACATCAGAATTTAGGCTGTTTTCCGAAATTTATTTAAAATACTAAAAGAATTCAGAAAATTATGATATTTTAACACAACATGTCATTTAATTCCCGAATAGTTGTATATTTTTCTCATGGCCTAAATATTTATAGAAAAATCACTAAAAATCATTCTTTACACCTAGGTCTTATTTATAACGTCCTGATGACGGTTTATGCCAAAAATTATTTAAAAATCCTCGTTAACCCTTTCAACAAAATTCCAGCGGGAGATTTTCATCACCAGCTGGAACTATCTACTGTAAAAATGTTAGATCATAACTTCATAAGTTGAATTATGACATTCGTAATGGATTGCAAATTATGACCGAAAATACAGCCTGGACCTTTGTTACGAAATAATTCATTTAAAATACTAAATGACGTCGAAAAAATGTGATTCCAGTGGGGTTTGAAAGGTATTTCCTGGGATTACATCATAGACTCAAGAAATAGCACTTTTTGTTAACTTTTGGCCCAGTTATAGTCGACACAAGTCGGCTGTAACATTCTGGACAGATTCTGATTACTTACCCGAACCCCACAAACGATTACCTAATGAACCCAACGACCTATAATCATCAACCACAGCAGGTTATCATCCTAAATTAAGTCATGTATCAATTAGTTCATCAAAAACCATCAAGATTCAAACCAAAATCATGCAAGATTCAAACCCTATTAATAATACTTCCCATAACCGATCATAACACCAAACAAACATGAACCCTAGCGATCCTAGACTACAATTAATCATCATAGAACATCAAGAATACAAGGAAAACAGAAAACACAGCCATGTTTACTAAAATTATAAAGATTTAAGCAAACTAAATACGTTACCGGAGACTAAGAAGTGAGATGGATCGATCTAGGCTTGAACCGAATAGATTTGAGGCTTGATGTCTTCGTCGATCAAGATGGAGCAAAGGGAGATAGTAGTAAATCGTAATTAGGGTTGTAGGTTTAGAGGGAGACTTGTGATTAAAACATGCATACATACGTACATATAAGTCTGATGGCGGTTTGGGTTTTTCTTGGGCCACAAGTTCAAGGGTTTGGGGTGTTTGGTGTAACACCCCGAAAAATATAAAACTTTATATTAGAATTATAAAGTACAAATAAACAAGAATTTACTAACTAGGAATTTTAACCTAGTTCGTTAATAGTCTAGAAATAACTTATAGTAGGTTAAAAAGCAACCAAATTTCATGTTGATCATAGTGGAGGGGTTTAAGTTGTTAAAATTGAAACTTGATTTTTATTAAACAAATAAAAACAAACCAAACACCCCATTTTGGGGGTCTGGTCGATCAGAACAACAGGGGGCGACACCCCACTTTCAAAAACCCTAGAATTCTACTAAAACTCTCAAATTGGAGGTGCAAATCTGGTCCAAACAAAAATCCGAGCTTAGAATCGTGATCCTCATCGCAAGAGGATTACAAGGTATGTAATATTTTGATAAATCTCTCAACTTGAAATTCTCATGAATTGGGAAAAATCTGAAATTATGATTGCATGTGTGTGTTATGAAGAATTAGGAACAACTATAGTGTCTAGGGACAAACCCTAGACAAATACAAGTTGAAATCATATGAAATTTTAGCTAACCCTATGAACACCATTGTAGGTGATTAATGGGTTATGTGTAAATTGATGAACACTAGGATATTGGGTGTTAATCTTGTGTAAATTGACAATTTGGAAGTGATTTCAGAAATCTAGAAGCTAACAATCATGTAAAATGTTGATTGAGGTGAAATTAGGGCTAATTGATAAGCTAGAAACTTGTCAAATAATCATGTGAAAAATCTGCCCTTAAGGTGTTTGTGAAAATGCCTCAAAGAAGGCTTAAAATAGAAATTTAAAGATTAAACGCATAATTATGATGTTTCGGTGTATTATGCGATGTAAGGTTTAAAGAGAGTTCTAAACATGTCTTGAATTGAACTCTATAGGAAAGGATACCGGAACGTCGAGTGGACAAGCCGGTGGTGATTTGCGGTTGAAGGGCGTACTCTAAGGTATGTAACTTGATCCGTTACATTCGTTGAATTATGAATAAACTATGTGTTATTGATAGAATTTATATTGATTATGGTTGAAATGTGAATTGATAGACTTAGTATAGTCAACGAACTAAATTGGTAGTCATCATAAGTGGCTGGATCCACAAGATGAGCCAACGGATTTATTAGTGTGAAAAATTGTAATTTTAAACGTTCTAGTAGTCGTTAATGGCGATAATAATCACAAAGGCATTAAACCATGAAATTGGTAAGAAATGCGGGTGATAATAAGCCCCGGATGTTGGGCATAAGGCGCCATAGGTTTATTAGTTAAATGGTAGTAAAATGTGTAAGGTTAGAATGGGTCGAATAATTACATAGTGACATATGGGCTTTCGGTTCGTAAATTAAATTTTGGGTATCAAATTTATAATAGTTATGTCGGTAATGAATTTACAGACATATAGGAAGAAAAATCACTTAAAACGGACTTACGAGTCAAAAGTTATGGCCAAACGAAGTTAAAAACTGGATTTTCCGGAGCTGGCAGCAAATGCAGCTCACAAAACTGGAGCTGCTGGAAAACGTGACCCCCCGCGCCACGCGGAAGGTCCTCGCGGCCCGCGTAAAACCCCTCGCGGGGCGCGAGCGACCAGAGTTCGAATTTTTCACTTGCTTTCAATTATTTTGACCATAGATTTCAATTATACATGTTTTAATATTGTCAGAACTAATCTTTGATGTGGTTTTGACATTAGGTCATGTTGGGGAACTTACGGATGGCGATCAAGCATACGATGAAGAACCGAACACTACATTTTGAAGCTTCCGCAACGTTTTAAATCTTTAGTACTTTTGTGTATGGGTTGTAAACACTTGTTAAACAACTTTTAAAATGTTTTAACTTAGTCATTAGTTGACTAAGATTGATGTTACTTATGAACTTTGTTTATGAAAGTCATGTTACTTAAACAGTATTTTATTTTAAAATGGTATAACCTATTACTAAAATCAAGTCAAATTAGACGGGTGTTACAAGTTGGTAATCAGAGCTTAAGGTTGTCAACAAAGTGTTCGGTTCAAGCTTGATCGATCGTCCGGTAAGAATTAACTTATTATGTTAAGTAGATTATGTCTTGTGTAAGGAATAAGAAACGAATTGTTATGCATGGGAAGAGTGTGTTAATACACTCAAACCCGGAAAGTGCACTAAATGTGAACGGTTAAAGCAAATTAGGGACTTGGCTAAACCGAAACAAATGAAACAATGCCATAAATGAAATGTTTAACGTTTGATGTAAACATTTCAGTTTCAAGATGTCGAAAAAGGGCAATAATGATCAGGTGCCGACAAGCACCGAACAATTGAAAGAAATGATTGCCGAGGAGGTTGGAAAGGCAATTGAGGGCAGTCTATCCGGGTTTATAGACAAGATCCAAAGCACAGTGTTGTCGCTCGTAGAGGAGCGAGTTAAAAGGTTGGAGGATACTGTCAACCTTACGAAAGACAAAATGGGAGAACGTAAAGGGTGCTCATATAAGGAATTCATGGCGTGTAAACCGCCAATCTATAACGGGGAAGTCGACCCAGTAATTTGCCAAATATGGTTGGGCGACATTGAAGGAGTGTTTGAAAGGACCCATTGCGACGAAAGCGACTTCGTTGCTTACGGAACGGGTCAGTTAAGAGGACAAGCCAAGGATTGGTGGGATAACAAAAAGAATGAAATAGGGGCCGAAGCGGCAAGGACCATGACATGGGAAGAGTTTAAGACACCATTTCTTAAACATCATAGTCCCAAGGCGGTCATTAACAAAATCAAGGAAGAGTTCATGCAACTTAGGCATAAGGGTGAAACCATAGACAAGATCACGGCGATGTTTATGGATAAGATGAAGTTTAGTAGTGAGTTGGTGACGAACGAAGAACAGAAAATATACTACTACTACAATATGTTGAGCGCTGAATATAGGGAGTTTATGACTCCTTCAAAATACGAAACCCTTACCGAAATCATTAATGTTGCTCGGGAACGGGAAATCGAGTTGAAGAAGCAAGTCGAAAGAGGTGAACGAAGGGCACATGATGTGAATCCAAGCCCGACAAAGAAAGCCCGAACTGGAGAATCGGGGAAGAAGGTAGATACTAAAGGTGGGTCGCCAAGTTGTAAGGTGTGCGGGAAGGGACACAAAGGGGAATGTCGGTTCAAAGACAAGCCATGCCCTATATGTAACAAGACGGGGCACACGGCCTCGCTATGCCCGGGAAAAGTCTCTGTTTGCTACAAATGTTATCAACCCGGCCACAAAAAGTCCGAATGTCCAGACTTAGTTGGAAAGAGAGATGTTAAAGAATCTCCAACAGAAGCTCCCAAAGCGAAGGCGAGGTCCTTCCAACTTACCGCGACTGAAGCGAAGACAGAACCCGATGTGGTTTCAGGTATATTCACAATTAACTCAATTCCAGCACGTGTATTGTTTGATATGGGTGAGAATAAATCCTTCATTTCGCATGGATTTATTCGACATCCTTCATTTGTATTGACGAAATTACCTGTGCCCTTAGAAGTTGAAATAGGGGACAACAAAAGTTTTATAGTATGTGATGTTTGTCGAGGCTGCAAATTAAGCATCGACGATGAGGAATACTTGATAGACCTAATCCCGATGTCAATGGGAGAATTTCAAGTAGTCGTTGGGATGGATTGGCTAGCCCAGCATCATGCAAAAGTCGTGTGTTTTCGTAAAGAGATAAAACTAACATCTCCGAGCGGGAAACACGTCACCATTTATGGCGAAAAGGGAGGTAACCCCATAGTGTCCTCAATGTTGAAAGCTCACAAGCTTATGAAGCGAGGATGCAAGGCATTCATAATATACGCAAATGAGCCCGAGAAAGAATCACGGAAGATTGAAGATGTACCGGTAGTACGAGATTATGGAGATGTGTTTCCGGAGGATTTACCGGGGATACCGCCTGAACGGGAAGTAGAGTTCGGGATCGAGTTGATTCCGGGCGCGAAACCCGTAGCAAAGGCCCCGTACCGACTTGCACCATCGGAATTACAAGAGTTGATGTCCCAAATCCAAGACCTGCTTGACAAGGGATTCATAAGGCCAAGTGTGTCTCCTTGGGGCGCACCGGTATTGTTCGTGAGAAAGAAAGACGGGAGCATGCGCATGTGTATCGATTACCGGGAGTTAAACAAACTCACGGTAAAGAACCGATACCCGCTCCCGAGGATAGATGATTTATTCGACCAACTACAAGGTGCGAACTGGTTTTCAAAAATTGACCTTAGATCTGGGTATCACCAACTAAAGGTCAAAGAAGAAGATGTGCCGAAGACGGCTTTCCGCACGAGATACGGACATTACGAATTCCTCGTGATGTCATTTGGGCTAACAAACGCACCCGCGGCTTTCATGGACCTTATGAACCTGGTTTGCAAGCCAATGTTGGATAAGTCGGTCATCGTGTTTATCGATGATATCTTGGTGTATTCAAAAAGTGAAGCTGAACACACACACCACTTACAAGAAGTGTTAGAGACACTTAGACGAGAGAGGTTATATGCAAAATTCTCTAAATGTGCCTTTTGGTTACGAGAGGTACAATTTCTTGGCCACGTCATAAGTGCCGACGGAGTTTTGGTGGATCTGTCAAAGATAGAGGCTGTGTCAAAATGGAATCCCCCGAAGAACCCTTCGGAAATTAGAAGCCTTTTGGGACTTGCGGGATACTATAGGAGATTCATTCAAGATTTCTCCAAGATTGCGTCACCGCTAACAAAGCTAACCCAAAAGAAAGAAAAGTTTATTTGGGGTGTCGATCAAGAAAAAGCGTTTCAAACGCTAAAAGAAAAGTTAACTCAAGCTCCGGTACTGACATTGCCGGACGGAGTCGAAGACATGGTGGTTTATTCGGATGCTTCACTATCGGGGCTCGGTTGCGTGTTGATGCAACGGGGCAAGGTAACAGCCTATGCCTCGAGACAATTGAAGACACACGAGAAGAAATATCCCACGCACGATCTCGAGTTGGCTGCGGTGGTATTTGCATTAAAAATATGGAGGCACTACTTGTATGGGGTAAAGTGCACCATATTCACCGACCACAAGAGCTTGAAATACTTCTTCGATCAGAAGGAGTTAAATATGCGACAAAGGCGATGGCTGGAAACGGTGAAAGACTACGATTGTGAAATACATTATCACCCCGGGAAGGCTAATGTGGTGGCGGATGCTCTGAGCAGAAAAGCGGACTATGTCCCAATACGAGTAAGATCGATGCAACTCGTGGTGACCTCGGGTATACTTGAACGTATTCGAGAGGCGCAATTAGAAGCAATGAAAGAAGAGAATTGGAAGAAAGAAAGAATAATCGGTCAGTTGAAAGATTTGTCGGGTGGGAAGAACGGGTTGAAGACTCGATTCGGAAGGATATGGGTCCCACATACTTGTGGAGTGAAGGCGCTTCTACTTAATGAAGCTCGTAAATCCCGTTATTCAATTCATCCGGGTGCGACCAAGATGTACAATGATTTGAAACAAAATTATTGGTGGCCCGGAATGAAGAGGGATGTGGCGAAGTATGTGGAAAAATGCTTGACATGTTTACAAGTCAAGGCGGAGCACCAGAAACCATATGGCAAACTCCAACCGTTAGAAATTCCGGTTTGGAAATGGGAACATATTACAATGGACCTATTAACCAAGTTGCCTAAGACGAATCGTGGTTTCAATGCCATTTGGGTAGTGGTGGATAGATTGACGAAAAGTGCTCACTTCATTCCTATTCGTGAGACTTATACATCAGAAAAGATGTCAGAAGTTTACACCAATGAAATAATAGCACGTCATGGAGTGCCGGTATCCATCGTGTCTGATAGGGATACCCGGTTTACTTCGAATTTCTGGCGAGATTTCCAAGAGCAAATGGGAACCAAATTGTTCATTAGCACTGCATACCATCCTCAAACGGATGGACAGAGTGAAAGAACGATACAAACATTGGGGGACATGCTACGGGCGTGTATAATCGACTTTGGAGGAAGTTGGGATGTTCACCTACCGTTAGTTGAGTTTTCGTATAATAACAGCTACCAATCTAGTATTAAAATGGCACCGTACGAAATGCTTTATGGTAGGAAGTGTCGAACCCCGGTATGTTGGGGTGAAGTGGGTCCAAGTGAACTCGCCCACCAAGATATAGTACGAGCCACGAATGAAAAGATCGATATAGTTCTGGCACACTTGAAAGCGGCTCAAGACAGGCAAAAGGCGTATGCTGATAAAAGGAATAGGCCAATCGAATTCCAGGTTGGCGACATGGTCATGCTAAAATTTTCCCCATGGAAGGGCGTTATTAGATTCAGAAAAAAGGGGAAGCTAAGCCCGAGGTTTATTGGGCCATTTAAAATCGTTGAAAAGGTCGGCAAGGTAGCTTACCGCCTTGATCTACCGGAGGAACTAAGTGGAATTCATAGCACGTTTCACGTGTCACAATTACGAAAGTGCCTAGCGGATGAAACAGCTTATATCCATTTCGATGATATCGAAGTGGATAATAGTCTGAATTATGTTGCGAGGCCAAGGTCAAATACTTACGAAATAGACAAATCGACCAAGTCAAAATCAAATGGGAGCATAGGAAAGGCTCGGACACTACGTGGGAGTCCGAGGAAGAGATGCGACGACTCTACCCTACATTATTTGGTACGTACTTCGGTTTCGGGGACGAAACCCTTTTTAAGGGGGGTGGACTTGTAACACCCCGAAAAATATAAAACTTTATATTAGAATTATAAAGTACAAATAAACAAGAATTTACTAACTAGGAATTTTAACCTAGTTTGTTAATAGTCTAGAAATAACTTATAGTAGGTTAAAAAGCAACCAAATTTCATGTTGATCATAGTGGAGGGGTTTAAGTTGTTAAAATTGAAACTTGATTTTTATTAAACAAATAAAAACAAACCAAACACCCCATTTTGGGGGTCTGGTCGATCAGAACAACAGGGGGCGACACCCCACTTTCAAAAACCCTAGAATTCTACTAAAACTCTCAAATTGGAGGTGCAAATCTGGTCCAAACAAAAATCCGAGCTTAGAATCGTGATCCTCATCGCAAGAGGATTACAAGGTATGTAATATTTTGATAAATCTCTCAACTTGAAATTCTCATGAATTGGGAAAAATCTGAAATTATGATTGCATGTGTGTGTTATGAAGAATTAGGAACAACTATAGTGTCTAGGGACAAACCCTAGACAAATACAAGTTGAAATCATATGAAATTTTAGCTAAACCTATGAACACCATTGTAGGTGATTAATGGGTTATGTGTAAATTGATGAACACTAGGATATTGGGTGTTAATCTTGTGTAAATTGACAATTTGGAAGTGATTTCAGAAATCTAGAAGCTAACAATCATGTAAAATGTTGATTGAGGTGAAATTAGGGCTAATTGATAAGCTAGAAACTTGTCAAATAATCATGTGAAAAATCTGCCCTTAAGGTGTTTGTGAAAATGCCTCAAAGAAGGCTTAAAATAGAAATTTAAAGATTAAACGCATAATTATGATGTTTCGGTGTATTATGCGATGTAAGGTTTAAAGAGAGTTCTAAACATGTCTTGAATTGAACTCTATAGGAAAGGATACCGGAACGTCGAGTGGACAAGCCGGTGGTGATTTGCGGTTGAAGGGCGTACTCTAAGGTATGTAACTTGATCCGTTACATTCGTTGAATTATGAATAAACTATGTGTTATTGATAGAATTTATATTGATTATGGTTGAAATGTGAATTGATAGACTTAGTATAGTCAACGAACTAAATTGGTAGTCATCATAAGTGGATGGATCCACAAGACGAGCCAACGGATTTATTAGTGTGAAAAATTGTAATTTTAAACGTTCTAGTAGTCGTTAATGGCGATAATAATCACAAAGGCATTAAACCATGAAATTGGTAAGAAATGCGGGTGATAATAAGCCCCGGATGTTGGGCATAAGGCGCCATAGGTTTATTAGTTAAATGGTAGTAAAATGTGTAAGGTTAGAATGGGTCGAATAATTACATAGTGACATATGGGCTTTCGGTTCGTAAATTAAATTTTGGGTATCAAATTTATAATAGTTATGTCGGTAATGAATTTACAGACATATAGGAAGAAAAATCACTTAAAACGGACTTACGAGTCAAAAGTTATGGCCAAACGAAGTTAAAAACTGGATTTTCCGGAGCTGGCAGCAAATGCATCTCACAAAACTGGAGCTGCTGGAAAACGTGACCCCCCGCGCCACGCAGAAGGCTACACGAAACACTCCGCGACACGCGGAAGGTCCTCGCGGCCCGCGTAAAACCCCTCGCGGGGCGCGAGCGACCAGAGTTCGAATTTTTCACTTGTTTTCAATTATTTTGACCATAGATTTCAATTATACATGTTTTAATATTGTCAGAACTAACCTTTGATGTGGTTTTGACATTAGGTCATGTTGGGGAACTTACGGATGGCGATCAAGCATACGATGAAGAACCGAACACTACATTTTGAAGCTTCCGTAACGTTTTAAATCTTTAGTACTTTTGTGTATGGGTTGTAAACACTTGTTAAACAATTTTTAAATGTTTTAACTTAGTCATTAGTTGACTAAGATTGATGTTACTTATGAACTTTGTTTATGAAAGTCATGTTACTTAAACAGTATTTTATTTTAAAATGGTATAACCTATTACTAAAATCAATTCAAATTAGACGGGTGTTACATTTGGGCCGCCACTTCATATGGGCCGAATGTAGGTTTGCATGGGATGGATTTGGGTATGGTATGGTATGGGCCACAAGGGAAGTAGGTTAAGGGATCGGGTTGGGTTTAGTTTCATGATTTCACGAGGTTCGAAATTACTTACGTATATACATTTATTTCAGGTTAGGATATATATATATATTCATTTAAGTAAGAGTGTTCGGTTAAAATATACGATGTGAAAAGGTAAAGCATAAACCGAACGTATATGAAATAATCGAGAAAAGTGAACGGTTTTAACCTTGGAAAGTACGGGTTGTCACACCGCCATTCATCACGCAGTTGAAGAGTAGGTTTAATCTAAAAGCCTTAAAAAATTATAACTCTTCACTTCAAATAAATTTGCTCCACCAAGTGATTGGTATCAGCCAAATGTTAACGGATTGCATTCTAAAATAATAAGGTTGTAGGTCTCGGAAAACGGATCAAACTACGATATCAAACAATCACCAAGGATGGGCGAGATCCAAGCTTGATGATATTCAAGAAATCAAGAACAAGAAGAAAGATTGTTGAATTGAATGCTTAAACTTGCATACAATAATCTTGTCTAATACAAGTTTCTAAAACAAACAACCAACCATTTTCTCCTAACCATCATTTACTATGTATAGTAAGGGTTTAGGGAGCATTTCCCCCAAAACCCTAGGCCCATTATCACCTAAGCCCACTCTGATACCCATCTTCTAAAAGCTTGGTCCATTTAGCAATAATCCTACTAATCCATAAATCTATAGGGCCTAACAATCTCCCCCTAGGTTTATTGGATTAGTTGCTAAATCAGTTTGGAGGACCACCATGCAACGAAGCCGGATCATCAAACAAATGATTCTTGATTACGTTCCTGAACTTCTTTTCTAGTTTAGCTTTTAGATCATACACAACAGACATCATCATACCCAAATCACCTTGCAGTTGTTCGATAGTCTGATCCTTGCTTGATATATGAGCTTACAAAGATGGGATCTGTGATTCGTTTAGGGCAGCATCTTTTTCAACACAATCACTCTTCATTGCACTTTGCCACATCGGCATCCGTATCATCATCACTATCTCCTTCTTCAATAAATTTCATCTTGTTGGCTGCAAAGCGCATGGCTGCTTCATCATGCTCAGAGAAACCGACACCACTGGAACTTCCTACATCGAACCTGATGCCGCTTGAGCTTTCTGGTTACGAGTGAGTTGTTTCAGGCAGATCGAAATCGAAATCGAAATTAAAATCAAAATCTAGATCTTGTGTGTTTGTTTCTTGAGTAGCAGTAATGACTTGTGGATCGGTGGGCATAGTAGGCTCTGGTTCTGAGCTTGGGCCAGTAGAATGAATATCAGGAGCTGTTTCGGTTCTTTGTTTCTTGTTGGATGCTTATTCAGCATCATCTGTCGCATCATCTTCACCGTGAGCTTCTGTTTCAGGAATAGGTACGGAAGGAGGGTTTCTGACACTATCCTTCAATGATACAATCAGGGCTTGTAGGTTTTCTATAGTCATTAACGTTGATTCTCGAACGGGTTCCTCAACTTTCTCAGGGATAATTACTTCCACATCACTGTCGTCATCAGATTCTCTTCGTCTGAATCTAGAATTTTTGTTTCTATCTCAGCTTTAGCAACAACATTCACGAGTTGCTCGCCATGTTCTTCGGCAACTATGGCATTCAAAGGCTTTGGTTTGAAAAGCATAGGAACCTGCAAGCCTTGTAAACAAACTAAAACAACATCATCACCCTACTAATGTTTCAAATAACATCAAAACAAGAAAAAAAATCAAACTTTAACAACTCTAATTCTACAAAAAATAAAAATAAAAACAATTAAAACAAGAATATAAAAAATAAAAATCGATCCTTACCGAATGAGAACAAAGCCTTCGTTCGCGTGCGATGCGGGTGGCTGGATTTCAGGTTTATCCGACAAAAAATTTCAAGGAGTGCGGACGAAAAAATTGTTAAAGGGTGTGGACCAAAATTTTCAAGGGCTGCCTACCCAACCCGAGCAACCTACGAGCCCTTCCCTAAGAGGTTTTGCCTGTTAGGCCGAACGTAGTGGGGCGCCACATAGCGCCATAGCGGGGAAAGGGAACATGGCGCCCCATAACGCCGCCGCACATCACTACAGCCAGCGCTTTGGGGTCTGAATTTTGAATCCACGCGAAAATCATCACGCCGTTGCTCAACCTTCTCCACTCACACACACACACACACACACACACACACACACATATATATATATATATATATATACATACATGCATATGTATGTATAAATTGAAGGGGTTATATAACCCCCTTACTACTACACCCTTTTTTGATATAACGCCCTATAAAGCTTCTATCTTACGTATTTCACCACTTGTCGCATAACGCTCGTAAAGAGGCTTTATAACTATACATCTTATTAACAAACGTGGATTTGGTTTTTTGATATTTACAATGTGAATGCTCCCACCCAAGTATCTTAGTACACTAACCTTAGTCCATATGATGACGTGGAAACCACCGTGCACCTCTTTCTCAACATGCGATCCTTCGTTACGTTTCTTTCTTCCTTCCTTCCTTCATATATTTCCCTTTTCTTCATAATAATTCCGCATCTCTTTAAGCGCCCACCGTTTTTCAAACCCTAAACTCTCCTTCATCATATCCGCTTCAACCATCAATCTTTTCTCACAGGTATTCATTCATCCATTCATATTCACCACAATCCATATTATCTACATACACCTCTGTTTTTTTTACTTCTCTGTTTTTTCATACTTACAAACCAAAATTATATTTCTTCTATAGCGCCCACCGAAATGCTTAGGAAATGACATTAGTCCGAAATGTGGCTCGAATGAGAAATGGTTGACAATATATAGTGTTTCGGATTGGGCCTGAGATCAATGGGCCAGCCCCAACTCGGAACAGTGGTCCGAATTACATTCGAGAACAATGGGCCGGATCTGATTTGTTTTATCCAAAACAGTGGGCGCTAATCCGAAACAGTGGGCCAGACTATTTTTTATTTACTTTTTCATGACAGAAAACATCTTTTTTTCAAAATCAACGATCCAGCCAACCGAGCAACCTTTTGATCAGAAAAATAATAAAATAAATAATAATAAAGGGGTAATATAGGGAGGAACTGCCACGGGATCAAGTCATTTTCGAACTGATTAAGGAATATTTTCAGCACATGCTTACTTGGACTGGTCCACGCGATTGTTAACATAATTGCCCTCTTAAATCTAACGCTCAACCTTTGACTTTCAACCTTTTGATACGCTTAGGGTATAAGTCACCCGTGTGTCCCATTCCAAGACGTACCCCCGCGATCAAGGTAAGCACAACGCTTCATCGTAGCAGGTGAGTATACTGAGTCCATCCTTTTGTTTTTACAACGCCAGACTTTCTGGTGAACAGGTCAGTACTTTCGTACAGCAGAGTGACCAGTAAAGTATGACGAGGGCTATGCAAATACCTTTTATGGTACGAATTTGGCTTTAGAAGCACACAGAATTCTCCTTTTTATGAAATTTTCTTCCGTTTAAGGTTTTGGCCCTTCTAGCCGCTCTTTTAAAGATATTCTGACTGTGCATAGGTCTGCATATAATATGGATGCAACAGAAGGACAGTCTTGATATCCCAGATGACTCATCAGTATAAAGACCCAAAACTTCAGATATGTTGGCTATCTATCAATGCAGGATTTAAGACCATGAAATCATACGCCGTTGGTCTGTTACCCACGCGATGTCCAGTTCGTCATATTTATATCACTTGGTATCTCTTTTCTTTGTGAGCGTTAGACCTATTAACACATCGCAGTAGATCCTAGTCTTTTCAGCTTCGATACCTTACATGTGTTAATCAGTTTCTTTAGCACGATTTTTTTTCTCCCCCTCAAACAATGCATATGTACATATATGTCCCTCTTCCCCCCTAAATTTGTGCATCACACTTTATGCGCAAATTTACTTATTTATTTACATTAGTATAGAAACCCCGTTTTTTTTTTTGTCGCTCAATCGGTGAAACGCATCATTTTCAAAAGATCCACAAGCACATTGAATCTCGAGATGCTGACAGGTTTTGTAAAAAGATCCGTTGTATTAGCATCAACATGGATCTGTTCAAGTTTAATCAATCCTCTGTCATAACAATCTCGAATAAAGTGCACCTTAATATCAATGTGCTTGGTTTTAGAGTGCAAGACAGGGTTTTTGATAATCTGGATAGCGGCATCATTATCAAAATAAGTAGTAGAGTTTAGATAAGTCAAACCGTAATCCTTGAGCTGGTGTTGCATCCAAAGAACCTGAGAGTAGCAGGCAGCAGATGCTGCAACACACTTTGCTTCCGTTGCGAAAGTGAGTTGTTGCTTCTTGCACTGCCATGAGATGAGTCTGTCTCCCAAGAATTGGCATCCAGCCGATGTACACTTCATATCCATGTCCATCTTTGAATTTTTCATATCGAATTTGGCAAGAACATCGTGAACATATTTGCTTTGATGAATCAAGATCCCTTGACTGTTTTGACGAACTTGCAAGCCCAGAAACATTTTCACTTCTCCCAACGAGCTCATTTCGAACTTTTTTCTCATCATCGGAAAATACGAATGTCCTCCAGACGTGCCACCAGTGCGTGTACCACATAGTAATCCATACCTTCAACTTGCTCGAAACCTTGTACTGCCAATAGTGCCTTGTTCCTCACGATCACGCCGGGGTTATCCTATTTGTTTCTGAATACCCAGTGCGTTCCAAGAGCACGTTTTCTTTTGGTGAAGAGAACCTCCATCCCTTTGTCGCACATCTGAGATACGCTCAAAAGGTTGTGCTCCAGTTCAGGGACATAATTGACGTCTGAGAAGATGAGAACTCCATTTTTTACAGTGCCCTTCCTGGTTATTATTCCAGTTTCCCCTCCCGCGTAGTTGACAAATCCACCGTCGAATATTATTATTATTATTTTGTTATTCAACTTGTATATGTCTCCTGTCATGTGTCTGGAACAACTACTAACGACAAACCAAAATCTAACGATAGCCCTCCATAGTCGTTCCTGCACATTTAGCTGGATTAATTAGAAACTGGAACCCAGGCCATTGTTGACCTGAGTTGACCATCATTATCTGTGTATGAAACCTCACGAAAGATCATATAACTTTTGGTAGAATTTGAGGTTTGAGGTGAAGACGTCAATGTTGACGGTTGTGAACACTAAGACTAGGATCCAACAAGAATCTTGTTCAAAATATTCTTCTTAACAGATGTCACTTTTGACTTCATTTGATGACTTTGGAACCCATTTGTGTTTGAAAACCTTTGATTGTTCTTCTTTGCTAAATTCCAGTCTCCATCAGAAGGCTTGGCTTGAGAGAATCGATTTCCGTCAGATCAATAATGCATAGCCTTCTGATGATGTGTGTTTCTAGAGTAGTAGGGACGATGAACACAGTTTCTAGCAATGTGCCTCGGAATTCCGCAATTAAAACACGGTTGTCTTTTTGAGAAAAAGACATTCAATTATGCTTGTGTTATTCTAGGGAACTGATCAAGTCTTTTCTTTCCATTTTTTTCTAAATTCTTATTAAACATAAAACAACAACACCATTAATTTTCATGCTTTTCATCACCAAACTTCATAATTTTCACTTCTAATTTCAAGCCCTAGTTTTTTATTCCTTTTAAGTAAACATTTAAACAAACTAAAACAACATCATCACCCTACTAATGTTTCAAATAACATCAAAACAAGAAAAAAAATCAAACTTTAACAACTCTAATTCTACAAAAAATAAAAATAAAAACAATTAAAACAAGAATATAAAAAATAAAAATCGATCCTTACCGAATGAGAACAAAGCCTTCGTTCGCGTGCGATGCGGGTGGCTGGATTTCAGGTTTATCCGACAAAAAATTTCAAGGAGTGCGGACGAAAAAATTGTTAAAGGGTGTGGACCAAAATTTTCAAGGGCTGCCTACCCAACCCGAGCAACCTACGAGCCCTTCCCTAAGAGGTTTTGCCTGTTAGGCCGAACGTAGTGGGGCGCCACATAGCGCCATAGCGGGGAAAGGGAACATGGCGCCCCATAACGCCGCCGCACATCACTACAGCCAGCGCTTTGGGGTCTGAATTTTGAATCCACGCGAAAATCATCACGCCGTTGCTCAACCTTCTCCACTCACACACACACACACACACACACACATATATATATATATATACATACATGCATATGTATGTATAAATTGAAGGGGTTATATAACCCCCTTACTACTACACCCTTTTTTGATATAACGCCCTATAAAGCTTCTATCTTACGTATTTCACCACTTGTCGCATAACGCTCGTAAAGAGGCTTTATAACTATACATCTTATTAACAAACGTGGATTTGGTTTTTTGATATTTACAATGTGAATGCTCCCACCCAAGTATCTTAGTACACTAACCTTAGTCCATATGATGACGTGGAAACCACCGTGCACCTCTTTCTCAACATGCGATCCTTCGTTACGTTTCTTTCTTCCTTCCTTCCTTCCTTCCTTCCTTCATATATTTCCCTTTTCTTCATAATAATTCCGCATCTCTTTAAGCGCCCACCGTTTTTCAAACCCTAAACTCTCCTTCATCATATCCGCTTCAACCATCAATCTTTTCTCACAGGTATTCATTCATCCATTCATATTCACCACAATCCATATTATCTACATACACCTCTGTTTTTTTTACTTCTCTTTTTTTTCATACTTACAAACCAAAATTATATTTCTTCTATAGTTTTTTTTTTTTCTTTTTATACTTCATTTACATTATTTTAGGTTTTGATTCGCTTGAATTGAGATTTTTCTGGTGTTACTTAAACTTTTAAACAGTGGCCGAAAGTAAAAAAATAAAAATGAGACGCTAGACTCGGTACATATAAAATTTTCAAAAGTTTTCGGTAAAATTTACGATTCACCGTTAATAAATTTGTTTTAAGAAAGGCCCAAACTATCTACACACTTGGTGTGTCCAAGATAGTCACCCCAAAAAGGTGTTTTTTGTACTTATGTGAACTGTGGCCAAAACGCAACGTTTTGGTCCGGTTAACCAGACAAAGACTGACGGGTGTCTGACGGGTCTGTTGACCGGACCAAAACGCCGAGCTTTGGCCGCGTTTTGGTCCTGTCAACCAGACCGGGTGCCAGTCTTTTGTCTGGTTGACAGGAACAAAACGCGGCCAAAGCTCGGCGTTTTGGTCCGGTCAACAAACCCGTCAGTCTTTGTTAGGTTAACCGGACCAAAACGCCGCGTTTTGCCACAGTTCGACACTGCATGGTGTGCATATAAGGACAAAAAACATCTTTTAAGGTGTGTAGATAGGCAAATGGTGTGCCAATAGGTACACCCTTAAGAAATTATGAATTGGGCGTGTTATTATATTGTTTATATTAAATTCATATCATTAAATGTGTGTTTATCAGTTATCACCGCTTGATGACATCATCATATATTTTAAAATTAGAGGCCTTAATCAATTAAATTTAATTATATAAAACTCTATTTTTATGATATGATCAGGTTTTTTTGCGTAATTCACTGATGGATCGAGCTGACACATCTGGATTTGTTAGTGGGGGATTTTTAGCTGTTTGAATTATATAGTTTTTGCAACAAAACTTATGTTAGTGAGTTGTTGAATTGCTATGGCGATTTCGGGTTCGAAAGCGTTCAAATGTGTTCAAAAGGTTGGAAACGGTGGAAGCGGTTTGTTTTCGGGCTTTTACGCGAATGAAAACACGCGAAAACGGAGTTTAACGGATGCTAGTTTGGATTTGCAAGACGGGTCCTCGTTATCTCTCGGGTTGGGTTGTTCGTTGAGCTCGGGTGTCACCGTGTTTTCGGGCAAAGAAATGGAAGAGCATTCTTCCGGAAATCTTGATCTTACATTGAACGATGGAAACCGACCCGAAGTAGACCTCGAGTTGAGTCTTGCTGCTGGTTCTGTTGAATCCGATGTCACTCGAACATCATTTCCGATTAAGTATGATTTGAAACTTGCGGATGACGGCTCAACGACGTCTCAATGGACATTACCGCTTTTGCCCTCATTGCAGACCACCGAGCCGCCTATAACCCGCTTTGGTTATGTCTATAATGGTCCTAATTTGGTTACTCCTCGCGGTTCTGCTTCGTTGGATTCTGGGTCGGTCCCACCACGACCGCGGCGTAACAGTAACGTGAAAAAGTGTCGGTTTATCGGGTGCACCAGGGGAGCGAGAGGTGCTTCCGGGTTTTGTATTTCGCACGGTGGTGGTCGACGGTGTCAGAGAGAGGGGTGTCAAAAGGGAGCGGAAGGGAAAACCGTGTTTTGTAAAGCACACGGTGGTGGTCGGCGGTGTGAGTTTCTTGGCTGCACGAAAAGCGCTGAAGGCCGTACGGATTATTGCATCGGTCACGGTGGTGGTAAGCGATGCAGCCATGAAGGATGCACCCATGCCGCCAGGGGCAAGTCGGGGTTATGCATACGACACGGTGGTGGGAAGCGATGCAAGATTGAAGGTTGTTCCAAGAGTGCCGAGGGTATATCCGGTGTGTGTATCTCCCATGGTGGGGGCCGGCGGTGCCACTATCCCGCATGTACAAAAGGCGCTCAAGGGAGCACGTTGTTTTGTAAAGCGCACGGTGGTGGTAAACGTTGCACGTTTTTAGGGTGTATGAAAGGGGCGGAAGGTAGCACGAGTTTTTGTAAAGGTCATGGTGGGGGTAGACGGTGCACATACGAAGGCGGATGTTCGAAAAGCGTCCATGGTGGCACGCACTTTTGTGTTAGTCACGGTGGTGGAAAGCGGTGCGCGATGCCAGAATGTACGAAAAGCGCAAGAGGCCGAACCAGTTTTTGTGTTCGTCATGGCGGTGGCAAAAGATGTAAGCGTGAAGGGTGTTCGAAAAGCGCCCAAGGCCGAACAGATTTCTGTAAAGCACACGGTGGCGGAAAACCACCGTCTGTTGGTCAAACTTTGACTCCTTGTGACAACCTTGTTATAGCGAGAACCGGTTATTTTGCTTCCCAAAGTCCATTGGTTCGAGACTACCAGACTCCAGTGTTTGCTCCAAACAACCCTGGATTAGTGTCGATCGGTTTAGTGTGTTACCAAGGTAGACCAGTTGAGATGGCGGGACGTGGCGGCTACTCGCTACCAGAAGGCAGAGTTCATGGCGGCAGTTTGATGGCGATGCTTACAGGGTGCACCGGTGGCCCGTCCGAACCTTGAGTGGTTCGGGCCATTGGAGGTGTTCATTGTGTTTGTAGTTGTCAGTGGTTTAGTGTAGTCAGTTGAATAGTTAGTTTAAATCTAAACATTATATATATTATCAAAAGAAATAGATACTAGTATACAAGAGAAATGTAGTTAATCTAGACAGCTCAGTTGCAAATGCTAGTATAAGTAATAAGTGTTTATTTGGGAAATTAACTTATAAAACAATGAAAAGAATGCACACCCATGTTAGATTGATCAAAATCCTACCCAGTTAGCTAAACGTGTTCAATGTTCAACACATAATTAAGCCGTATCATTTAAGGCTATACCAACATCTACAAATTTTGTTTTAGGTTCGTGTCGTGTCATAATTTTACACCCGGTCAAGGTATGTTCGATTTGGTGGTGACTAGTAATTAAGGTGCGGTATTAGTGATTGATGGTAAATGGTGATGAGCATGCGAGGTGTTGATGGTCAATGACGCTGAAGTATGCGTGAGTTAATTATGTTTGTAAGTTTGGTTGTAAGTTTGGTGGGAGGTAAGAAACGGATGGTCAGAAACGATGATGTGTGTTTTGGTACGTATCATCATTGCTGGTGGTGGTTGCGACGGTGATGTTACTATTTTAGTGCCATCAAATCATTTTTACTTATTTGGGATTGCTAGTGGTGGTTGCGACGATGATGTTACTATTTTAGTGACATCAAATCATTTTTACGTATTTGGGATTTTCTAAAACCAAAGAAAAATGTGGTTAAACATCGATACAAATCATGTTCTTTACACTAAGGAACCTTGGGTTCTATGGGGGACTACCAGTAACTAGGTGACAACATGAAACGTGCTAGTTTATTTACACAATTACACTAAAAATTTATATCTATAACATATACATATAAATGTGAAAGCTAAAGTACATTTTTATTTTATTAAAGAAATAGAGGAGCAACCTATGTTCTTTTGAGATATTGTGGCACCTATCTGGGCCGTTTTCCAAAATCTTTAAACCCTGGATGAATAGAAAATATTGACCCTAGAATATATATTTAAAAAAAAATATACAAAAAAGTTTTAAATATATAAAAATGAGTTAATGTCATTTAAATCAACACCAATCATTTAATTTAAATTGCATTTTTAGTGAATAGGTAACAAACAAAAAGAAAAACAAAACTCAACTAAACCATAGGACGTCCATGGCTTTATAGCCTAGTGTCATCTTAGTGGTGGATTAATACTTTGGGACCAATAGGTTCTGGGTTCGATTCCTACAAGGGGGTTTTTCCCATATTTATTGGGTTTCCTCCTGAATTAGTGTATAGGTATTATGCATAGTGGAGATGGATAAACATATCTAATTGTTTAAAACAGAGACGATTACAGACTAATGGCAAGTAGACGAGCAACAAGTTGCGCCGCTACCCCCTTTATATGATCGGTTGGTTCCGCTGGTGGCACGATGATACTCCAGTGGTCAGTAATCCAAATTTGCCCCATCGGTGATCCAAATTTGCCGTTCAAAAAAAAAAATTTGCCCCATCGATGATCCAAATTTGCCGTTCAAAAAAAAAAGGGTCATTTACATATATCCCCTTATTAAGATCATTTATTACATATTTACCCAGCTCTTAAAATCAATTACATATTTCCCCTTCCTAAAATATACATATTACATATTTCCCCTCCCTAAAACATACATATTACATATTTACCCATTTCATTAAAATTACACTTATTAATTCCTATTATACCCTTAATGAACTTGTAATTAATATTATAATTAATACATAATTAAATTTTTAGTCGTAAAATTAATGTTAATTAATCATTATTATCAAGGGATAATTACTTTACATTAACAACAGATTAATGTTTCGTATTTTCTTTTGAAATCAAATACCTGCACAAAAATCATACCAAACTGGATATATCCAACATTCAAACATCTACCAAACCGAAACCACTACACATAAATCCTAACATAATCTACCCGTACCAAACCAAAACCACTGCACATAAATCCTAACATATTCATCAGATAGTCTTCAATCCTCTTCTGGATCGCTGACTTCATCAGAGAAACTTTCGGGTTTCAGTGAGCAATCGAGACCGGTTTGAGAGGAGAACTGAACATAGCTTGTACAAGATGTCAAGATCTCTTTTCCAGCAAACGGTGGTAATGGAAATGTAAAGTGTTGTCGGGACCTACGAATATTGAACCGACTGGTGAACGAAGATGGTTAGATTCACCGGTGAACGAAGATGGTTAGATTCACCGGTGAACGAAGATGGTTGAATTCGTTGGTGCTGATAAATTGGCTTCTTCTAGCTTTAGTTTTGTGTGGAATCTGGATTTTTTAATGGGGAGAAAGGGTCGTGATATCGTGGATAGGTTTCATTATTTAAAAGGGTATATGTGTCAATTTACTAAAAGAGGGGATATATGTAATATAAGTTTTGGGTTGGGTATATATGTAATTAGGTATCTTATTAAGGGGATATATGTAATTATCCCAAAAAAAAAAAAAAACCAGAGGATGCCGGAATAGAACCTCTTCACTTTTTATTAAATATACAAATGGAGGTACAATGCTTGCTTATAGATTTCATTTATTCTTCATGAGTACCATTGCCCTTTACAGTTCTTTCTTTTTACAGTTCAAAAAATGCTGAGTCGCTATCCTCTTTGTTGTTACTAGCGTCTAACGAAAAGTTGCCATTCCTGGCACTCTTAATGATTTTGTACTCAATCTTTGCATTAGCGAAACTCGATAGAAGGTATGTTTTAAATTAATTAAGGAACCAACGGTGATCATTCAATATTCAATGATATTATCATCCTTAATACATCAATAATTATGCAACAATTGAGGTAGACATACCTTAAAAAAATTTAATTTCGAATTTTATAAAAATTACGCCTATAAATACCCCACTTTTTTCTATAATTTTCATCCCTTCTACCTCAATCTTTATACAAAATCTCAGGGCCGGCCCTCTGTTCGAGCTCAAAAAAACGTGCCCTTAGGTTTTAACTAAATAAAAAATTTAAACTAGTTTTTCATACAACTTTGAACCGTTGACAAAAATATAGTATTCGATAAACAATGCAATTAACAAAATACAAAATATAGTTTAAACAATATGATCGAAGATTCGAAGGCCTGTTCCTGTGCGACGTTTCATTACCCAGTCCCGAATGAAAGAGTTGCCGCCCAGAATTGTTTTTAGAAAATATTTGGGTATTGGGCTTACTAACCTAATGGGCTAAATAGTTTAAACAATATGATTTCTTTTAAGTGGGCCTATGTTAATATTTTTTTGGTTATACCCTATTAAATTTTTTTTTACATATATAATATCGGATTTTTTTTTAAAATTACGTGCCCTACGAAATCACATGCCCTGTTCGGTTGTCCTCCCCGCCCTCCTTCAAGGCCGGCTCTGCAAAATCTCTACACTTTTTTTATATAATCACACAATGTTTCCCAACAACCAAAACCCGTTGGATCCGACCAATCCGTTTTGGCAAAGTGCGCCAAACAACGAGCAAGAAGACCGTTATCAAGAAGACCCGCGTACGGGTGAGCTTGGATATCATCTGATGCCACCTAGCACCCCAACTTCTGCTCATCCGACCACTCCACCGATTCCCGGTTTTACGGATATTATTCCCAACCTCCATTTTTTCCTCAAAAATGAGAAGTCATCGAAAGAAGGATGAGACCGAAAAATGTGCTACTAAGAAGATCGAATTTTGGTCGCCTAAGGAAGAAATTATGTTTTTAATGACTTTGTAATGTTTTTCTTTTTTTAATGAAATTATGTTTTTTTTTTAATTTTCTAGTTATTAAAATTCTCCTATATTCTCCTATATATTAAAAAGAGAATGAAAGGAACAGTAATACAATATTATATACTGTTTTTTTATATAGTTTTATTATTTTAATATTATAATTATAATAATTGTTATCTTCTTTACTTTTTAGAGTTAATTACATAGTTAGTCCCTGTGGTTTGCCCACAGTAACATACTTAGGTACTAATAGTTTAAAATCACATTCTAGGGTATTAACTTTTCATTTTGTAACGTTTGGAGGTATTAACGTTATTTGTAGGTTTAAAATCACGTTCTTTTAGTACCTAAGTATGTGATTTTATGCAAACCACAGGGACTAACTATGTTAATAACCTAGAAGTTAATACCTCCAAACGTTACAAAATGAAAAGTTAATACCCTAGAAGGTGATTTTAAACTATTAGTACCTAAGTATGTTATTTTGTGCAAACCACAGGGACTAACTATGTAATTAACTGTACTTTTTAAGTTTGATAAGCTTGGTATTAAAAAGAGAATGAAAGGAACACTAACTAATATTATAATATAATACAATATTATATACTGTTTTTTTATATAGTTTTATTATTTTAATATTAAAATTATAATAATTGTTATCTTCTTTACTTTTTAAGTTTGATAAGCTTGATATTAACCGGTACTTGTATTGAGAATGCCGGTTCGTTATCGGTACATGAAGGTAAAAACCAGCACCAGCGTGGTACATAAAACGCCAAAGCCGGTACCGGATTGAGTTTGATAATCTTTTTGTTCGAGAAATTTGGTACTGCTACCCAGTACCATTTGCACATCCCTGATCACGGGTACCGTACGAACAACAACGGTATCGTACAACTTTTTTTTATTTATTTTCAGGGGTAGTGATGAGCTTGGTGCCAACTAATACCGAATCGGTATTGGTACAGAAAATACTGGTTACGGTATCGGTATATGAAGGTAAAACACGGTAGCGAACCGATACCAGGAACGCCAAACGTCAGTACCGAACTGGTACTTAGGATCTTTCGGTTCAGGAAATTCGGTACCGGTATCCGTTACTATTTGCTCATCTCTGACTACGGGTTTCTACCGAACAACATCACTACCATACAACTTTTTTAGTTGATTTTTTTCCGGTTATTTTTAGTGTTTTTTTCTACATTTTTTCTTGTCAGTGAAGGAAATGCGTGATAAAGCCCCCTGGCTGACGTGGAGTTGACTTGGCGTGATAAAGCCCTTAGGGGCTTTATCCCACACCCTCCAGCCTAAGGATCATGATATTCACACACTCACTTCTTATTTCCACACCCCTAAAGCGCCCCGCTTTGGTCAAAGCGGGGCGTTTAGGGTTGCTTTTCAGACAAAAGGTGATATGACTGTGGTATGAGGTCCTGTTCTGTACCCCAAAGCGCCCCGCTTTGGCCAAAGCGGGGCGTTTAGGGTTCTTTCTGCGGACAAAGGGTGATGAGACACTTACCGTTTAGGTACGAAAAGTGGTAGGGCTGTAAACGAATCGAACGAACATGAACAAGACCTTGTCCGTGTTCGTTAAGGATATAATGTGTTCACTAACGGTTCATGAACACTTACCGAACGACATTTTTTGTTTGTGTTCGTTCATTAAGGGAAGAAACGTGTTCACGAATGGTTTGCGAACACAAACAAACAAAGATAAAAGGGGTGACTAGGGTGGCTAGACCATGAAGTCGTAATCGTTAAACGAAAGTTGATAGTGTTTTTTGGTGTGAATAATGAGAAGGAAAATGTAACACTGCATAAATAAGGTGTAGATAGAGTTTCTTGTTTTATTTGTTTAGGTAAGGAGATAAATAATAATTAAAAATGTAAAATGTTAAGATAAAATAGATAAATGCTAAAATAAATCTTCAATGAACAACATGAAAGAATGTTCACGACGAACACAATTGAACGAATGAGACATATGTTCGTGTTCGTTCATTTAACTAACCGAACAGAATTTCTTATTCATGTTTGTTCATTAACCAAACGAACGAACGTAAACGAACTTCCCGTCAAACAGTTCACGAACTGTTTGGTGAACATTTAGTTCGTTTACTGCCCTAAAAAGCGGTGCACTTTTGCTTTTAGCTCTTCGCGCCTCAGTTTTACACCTTGTCGGCTTTGTGCTAAAAAATAGTGAATATTTATCCATGAGAATCTAGGTATTGAATTGGTGCTAAAAAAACAGACTTCATGATTAAATGTCGGACATGTTGTTCAATACTATTTAATCGCAAATCAAAACTATCAAACAAAACAATTACTTATTCAAAGTGAAGATCAACTTAACCTATCAATCCAAAACTTTTCACGCATAAAAATCAATCAAATTAACATCGTATCAACGTTAATCAATTAATCTACAACAGTAAATAACTAAACACATTCAAACTTAGCATACAAAGTAAAATACACGACGGATGTTCTCGCTGGAAATTTAGAGAATGCGTGACTTTTTTGAAAAAAAAAATGTTTATTGGAAAATATGAACATACTTTGTGATGTGCTTTAGAGCCCAGATACCAAATGTTTTAGTAGGCCTTGAGGGTTGGTCCAAATCTTCAATGGTCTCATACTCTCATCTATGGAGGTGAAAAGAAAACCGGTTCCGATTCTTATAAGAACCGGTTCGGTTCCAACCCTATCCGCTCGTTCGTCATGGGTTATTGTAGTTTGATACGAGAACCGGACCGGTTTTATAACCGAATGATAAATTGGTTCTCAACACATGGTATGAAACTAGGTAACGAAAAATAAAATAAAATCTATCCATTAAATTATCTTTTATAGCCGTCTTTTTAGTTCTTTTACTATTTTGTCTCAGAAAACTTCAAAAATCTCCACCGCTGCCGACTCTCATGTTTTTTCTAGCTTAGTATGTGCCACCGTTCGCAAGTTCCGAATAAGGTACACCACTTGGGGTGTCCCAGTGGCCACCAGCACCCGTTACAAACTGGTGTGGGCAGGTTCGAGCCCTGGTTCAACCAAAATGCACACCCAATAGAGTATTAACCGCCAGGCAGCGTTGCTGGGTCGCTAGCTTGGGAAGGGGGATCCCTTCCGCGGTCAGGGGTACCGTGCATCTACCCTAATTAGTAGTACAAAATTATTTCGTGGTTTAAAGGTGAACTCTGGTACAATATGGATATTATGGTTGGGTTTGCAAACCAGGTTTTTGGGTGGGTTGAATGAAGAAGTTATAGAGCTTGTGACGGTGGTAGAGTGGTGGTGGCAACAGGTTGGGGTTAGGTATAGTGGCTGATGATGGTGGTGGTTGTGGAGGAGGTAGAGGTGGGGATGGTGTCACATAAGCAACCACGTCAGCAAATAACTAAGCTTTTATCTACATTAGAAAAAACTAACTGAGCTAGACCCTAGTTAGAAAAGGCTCAGTGGAGGATAACAGTTTAAAAGTAGGGACCGTCCTAGGAAATTTTTAAGTTGGGATTAATGTCGTCCAACGGGTCAAACTTAGAATTATTAAAATCTAATTTCCCTTATTTAAATTAATAAATATTTATTTACCGGTTTTATATTTGAGATAAAATCATTTATATAGTGATATAGTATGTTTGAAAACATTAAAATTAAAAAATATATATATTATATAAGATTATATAATGTGTTGAAAATAAATATACAATGTGAATGCCAATAATAATATTTATTTAGTGTATCAATGAAAGTGTAAAATACAATGTTCTTTAACGTACGAGCAAACGACATAAAATAATGCACGTTCTAAAACTCAAAACCCTATCACGCATGTTGAAAACCATAATCACATATGTTGAAAAACAAATAATCACGAATGTTGAAAAATATAACCATACGTAATTAGGGTTTTGAGTTTTATAATCTGAGTAATTTCATACCGTACGTTTGTACATTAAGGAATTGTACATTAACCTACCCTAGTGTATTATTTAATTTTCTTGTATGAGTTGAAAAAGGGATTGTTAAATTTCAATCAAACCCGAGTTGTTGACATTGGTGGATTCGACTAGCATCACCTTGAGACCACTCTTAGAAAGATGCATATTTTTCTTAGGGCTGTCCAAAAAGCTCGCAGCTCGCTCGGATTTAGCTCGAAAAAAGCTCGCTTGAGATGGCTCGGTTTGAAAGTGAGCCGAGCTAGCTCGGCTCGGTTAGAAAGTGAGCCAGCTCGGCTCGTAACGAATCGAGTTGGCTCGGTTTGGCTCGCTTGGTAGCTCAGCTCGGCTTAGTTCGGATTATTTTCTTCATAATATATTTATTTTTATATACATTATAATATATTACAAAAAAAAACTTATTATTTATATATATTTAGGTTTGTAATTTGATATCCATGGCATATTTGAATCTTAATTACCTTACTAATGAACTAATATTGTATTTCATTGAAATTGTAAAACTTATTTTTCGTTGTTAAACATGATTTTAACTTGTAATGTATTAGGATAAACTTATTTTGAATATGTTTTTTTTAAGTATTGAATAATATTTTAGGCTACTGAATTTGAGAGTTATATATTATATTTTTTTATAAAATCGAGCCAAACCAAGCCGAGCCGAGCCAGCTCGGTTTAAAACCAAGCCGAGCCCGAGCTTAGATTTTCAGCTCGGTTTCAAATTCGAGCCGAGCCGAGCCAGCTCGGTTTATAATCGAGCCGAGCCAGAGCTTACCCTGGCTCGGCTCATGAACAGCCCTAATTTTTTTCTTCATCACTTACAACAACACATATTTATACGTTTAAAAGTTTGATTTCGATAAACAGTCTATGATTGTTCTTGTTTTCATGTTATTTACATGGTGACCATTAGTGTCGTCTCAAAATATTGTACGCCTAAAGCGTATAGAAAAATTGAGGTCATTAAAATAAAAGAAAAAAATTGTTTTTGATCTTATTATTCATATATCATCTGTGTGAGTTTTTAAGAGAGGAAGAAAAAGGGTGAAGAACTGAGGAAGTGGTGGTGCTTTTAAGATAATTAAAAATCCATTCTGACCTATGTTAAAATTTAGATGGGTATTTTAAAACTCATTCTAACTCATCTTGACTAAATCCCTAGCCCATTCTAACTTATTTCTTTTTTTAAAGAGGCCCAAAATAACCCAAAATATTATAGTTGGGTTTTTGTTGCCACCTCTTCATCTCTGTGTATACATAATTATAGATCATAAATTTCAATTTCAATAATCTTAAATCCAAGATCAACTACATATAATATGTCTTTTTTAGAATTTGAGGCCCTATGGAAGTGGTGGCCCAAAGCGCTTGCTTTATTTCACTCTTCTTTGAGCCGGTCCTCGTAACCATGGTAAGAAATTGTAAAACAAGGTATGCATGTTCTTGACTTCTGGTACAAATTGATTTTAAAAAGCGAACATAAAAATCACATAAAGTTTCACTTTTAGACTGAAGTGATAAAAGTGACAAACATCATGAACGATTTTGGCATTTTACTTAACCAAAAAAACATGACGATTGAACAAAGAATTGAAGCTATATGCGTGATCAACCAGAAGCTATATCAGTGTAATTTACTCTTTTTATAACATTTAACGTGATAATATTTGAAGTCTGATAATTGTGATGTCTCATGAATTACCGGTGAATAATAAATTTGTATATAAAATTAATTAGAAAATCTAGTAGCTTGCATGAAACGGTACTTTACTTCTATGTTGACACCTTGGATTCTTGGAATATAAATAATCCGTCAAAAACATAAAATAGCTTTAAAAGGCTTTAACTTTATGCCCAAAATATTTTGAAACCTGATCAGTCAATAAACCAGCCGCTTGATCAGATAGCCGTTGGACAGATTTTACTTACCAAAAATAATCAGTCTAATAATTAAAAATATATAAAATTTACATGTTTCCTAGCAGAAATAACTTATATGTTTTGAATGACAACTTACTTATACACACGTCAAATTTATTTCTTAGGTCTAGAGTGAAACACAAAGCCTTTTTTTTTTTTTTTTTTTTTTAAAAAACCTTTCATTTTGAACGGTAAAATATATTTTATTTATCACCAAATTATATATACAATGTTTGTGTAAGCAAGACACTAAACCAAAAAGTCATCATATATAGACATCCATAATTTTTCCTAAACTTTCTTACATTAAAACGCCTACTCATTTATATTAAAGGTCACCTAATTTTGCCACTTCAAATTCGCTTGTTTCGCCCAAACATTGGTTTGACGTCCTGTTTGGTTCTAAAAAATTGATTTCGCCCAAAGAAAAGTTGTAAAATGTAAAAAAAAAAGACCATTCAACACCAAGATACCCATTTGGTACTATAGGTCATGCAAAATGTGAAATGTACACACTTGGTAGTCAAGTTGGTACTACATGCATATCATAAATATGGTAGAGGAACTCTGACCAGGTCAAAGTTTGAAACCTTTTTGTAGCCCAAAGAGAAGTAAGCATTCTTCTTCTTTTTCACAGGGGTGCCCCCACACTTTCCTCACTTTTACTTCTCAAGTACCAAAATATTTCATTTGCCTTTCAGAGATTACTTTTAACATAATTATTATATGCTTTCCAAATATTCAAAATATAAATACCATCTGTTACAAATTTATATTTATCCGGTTATACAATATAGGGGGAGGTTCATTTGAGAAGAAAATTAAATTGAGAAGAAAAAGAAAAAGGGTACAATTGTAAAATATTAAATAGTTTTTCTCTCATCTCATTTATTATTATTTTTGACTAATTAATTAGTCATAAAGACTATCATCCTCCACACTAAAATTTTTGCCTAGACACATCAAAATTTATCCTACACGTTTTTTAAATTTATCCTACACATACTGAAATTTATCCTACACAACTCGTAATTCATCCTACACACCTCATAATTTATCCTACACTTTAAAATTTTTTTTCTTATTTGAAAAGATATATTTTTTTTTGAAAATAAGTTACAAATTTAATTTAGTTAGCTATTAAAAAGGAAGACTAACAATTAATGATCTATCTAATTTTACCAATATACCCTTACACCCATATTAAATATAAAAATTAAATGAAGTAAAATGAAGCATTCTTATTGGTTGAAGTTTGTTTTTTTTTTATTCTTACAAAAAATTTCTTCTCATTTGAACCCTCCACATACAACATATTCTATTATTCTTATTAATATAGAGTAAATTACGTTTTTGGCCCCTGTGGTTATATCACTTTTACTATATTAGCCCAAAATAAGAATTTTTAACATATATGCCCCCATGGTCTCTATAACTAACCATTTTGGCCCCTAAGTCTAACCATTTGGCCCCCATGGTATCTATAACGAACCATTTTGGCCCCCATGGTCTCTAGACTTAGGGGCCAAAATGGTTAGTTATAGAGACCATGGGAGCAGATATGTTAAAAATTCTTATTTTAGGCGAATATAGTAAAAGTGATATAACCACAGGGGCCAAAAACGTAATTTACTCTATTAATATACCATTGTTGGGATTGAACCCTATCAGAGGAACAGATAATTAAAGCCAAAACTGGATCAGAGCAGTGGATCCAGAATAAGCAGACGATTACAGTTGGTTCATACAAATCTCTCCCCTTGAAAGTGGTTTCATATCTGCTGACCTCCTATCTGCTGATCTTACTAAGTGCTGACCTACAACTGCTGTCTTGCATTTACTGCCCAATGTCAAAGACTGATGGAAGAACAAAGCTCTGCTGACTCAATCTACTGCCTTGAGTCAAGTACTGTTGATCCGGACAAGCACTGTTGGGTTCACAGCAGTGGAAGGATGCAGCAGCTGTTTAAGTGTCTTTTATGTAAAGAAATGTAATAGCAGTAGTTAGTACATCAGTGTTTGTATAGATCAGAGGTTAGAGTTTGTTAGGAGGTTAGATGTCACTTTCATGGTGACGTCAGCTAAGATGCTCAGTGGTTTGCAAGTGCCTATAAATAGTTCAGTACTTTGTACTGTTCTATCAGCTCTTTTGCAACATCGTCTTCTTTGCACGAACAAACTACTGAGCTCTGGCTGAGGGGGAGTTTGCATTCATTCATCAATCATTGTAATCGTTGTTGAAACAAATTCAATCTTTCGATTCTTTGTGTAAAGATGTTTGATTAAAGTATTACTCTCATTTGATTGTATGCAAAGTTTGTTTTCATCTTAATTCCGCTGCACAACTCTTTCATTTTCCATCTTAATTTCAAACGAAAATACAATCAGAAACAAACTCAGATCCAACAATTGGTATCAGAGCTTGGACAGTCAAATTTGATTTAACAATCATTTTGACGTAAATAGTTCAGCTCATAACAGTTGATACTGATCGTTTGTTCGTCCGTTGAAAAACAGAGCAAGGATTAATCACCATTAAAGTTGATTTCTCAGTGTCTGTAAAACAACAAGAATGACGTCACAATCTCAGGATGATAAAAACAACATCGGCTCACTTTTTAAACCACCTATGCTAAAAAGAAATGAGTACAACATCTGGCAGAGGAGGATGGGTCACATCCTCGCTCAACAAAGCACAGGTTGTTGGAGGTCTGTCATTTATGGTCCCCATGTTCCTTCAGTGCCAAGCGCTGAAGATGCTAAAAAGTTCGTTCCAAAACCAGTTGAAAATTATACCGAAACCGACTTTCAAAAGATCGAACTAGATGCTAAAGCTTTTAGCATCATAGCATCAGCGCTGCCCAATGAGATATATGCTGGACTGTTACACTGTAACAGTGCCAAAGAATTATGGGACGCACTTAAGGAACAGTTTGAGGGGACTGAAGAAGTCATAGAAAACAACAGGGAAACAGTATGAAACATTTTGCTACGTTAAAGGTGAATCACTAACGCAACAATTTGAGCGTTTCAGTTGTCTCATCAGTGAACTGAGGCTTGTTAACACCACTTTTACAAACTCAACTCAAAATAGCAGGTTCCTCAGGTCACTGCCAGAAAAATGGGACACCATAGCTTTTGTCACTCGAAACTCACCTGAATTCAAGGATCTGACCTTGACCCAACTCCACGGTCGACTCCTGACCTACGAAAGGGAGTTGAACCAGAAAAGGAGGTTACAAGAGTCAGGAAAAGTTACCGATGATTACACTTTCGGTAATACTCCTCTTCTGGGTCAAGAAGAATCTGGGAGCAGTGGTAAGGATCAGGGTTATGATCACTTCATTGACATAACTGCTGGTGCAAATTTCAACAACCCTGATCCTCACTCTGCAAGTTATGCATTCACTGCAAACGAAAACCAGATGTCAGATAATCTAAGCTTTGAACTCAATGATTTACAACATTTCGATCCCACTGACTTAGAGGAAATGGACATCCTGCACCAACTGGCCTTGCTAAGTGTTAGAACTAGCAAATTTTACAAAAGAACAGGGCGAAAATTCCCAGGGTTGCATGGGAATCTAAGGGTTGGGTTGGATAAATCGAAAATCAAGTGCTACAAGTGTAATAGGTTGGGACATTTCGCTAGGGAATGTAGGAGTCAAACTACTGGTCCCATAATTACTCATCCTAGCTCAAATCCTAGACCTCAAAACCAAAGCACTGTGCACTATGCCCAGTATACCCCAGCAGCTCAAGTGAACACTGCTCACTATGCTGCTGCCCCTGTGCCAGTACACTATGTCCAAACTACTGTTCCACAAATCCAATATGTTCAAACCCTGCTCCCCAGGTACAAGTGCAACCGGTTGCACCTCAAACCACTGCTCCAGCAGCAGCACAACCAGATCAACAAAGTTTTTTCACTCAAGGGTTTGTTGACTGGAGCAGTATGCCTGAAGATCTTAGTGATGAAAATTTTGCACTCTATGCTTCTAATGATTCTTCACATGATGAGTTTTGTTTGATGGCATTAGAGTCAATACAGGAAGGGGTTGAAACTGAGGAGGAACAGCAGAGCTTTGAAACAGTGGAAGAGGTGACTGAAGCAGTGGTTACTGCTGTGGCTGGTGAACTACTGTTGGGAGAAAGTTCAGGTACCCTGATTGAACCATTGACAGACCCATGGTCCATAGAGGACAAAGAAGAAGAGAAAGAAGAAAAGGCTGGTGAAAAGAAGGTGAAAGCTGATGATGAAGAAGATCATAAATGTGATTGTGCAATGATGGCAGCTGCCAAGGTATCTCCTCAAGTTCTTGAAAAACTGTGTTCTGACAATTGCATAATTGCTTTTGCTAACATCAAAGAGGTGAATGAAAACCTTCGGGATAAAATCTTGACTGATGAGGTTAAATTTGAAAAGTCTTTAAAAGAACTTAAAAACAAATTGACTGAAAAGGAAAAAGAGATCACCTTAAAAGCAAAGCATAACCAAAACCCAACTTCAAACTATGGTAGAGAAATACCAAGTTTGCAAAAAGGAGTTGGAATCCACCCAGGTTACCTGTGAAAGATGGGTAGAATCCTGCAGAGGATGTGAGGTGATGCTTGCTAAACAGATTGAAAGTAATGTGAAATTTGGGGTTGGGTATAGAAAATATGATGATGAATGCATTACTTGTGAAAAATCTGTTCAAAACACTGTTGAAAACACTGATGTAACCACTGAGTTCATCCCCACAAACAAGAATGGCCAAGAAGTGAAAATCACTGACAAACTTGGTAACAAAATCACACTTGGCAGAACAAGGAGTTCCTCTACTTTTGAAGAACTTGAAAAATATCAGTTTAAACCCACTTGGTCTGACGAGTGTGATATTCTTGAAAATTTCAAGCCAATGGACTTTACATCAACTGATGGTGTTAAAGCTCCAAAAGCTAAAGTCATACCTCTCAAGGACATCCCAGCAGTGGTTAAAACCTCTGCTGCAAAGGAGTCTGAAAAGAGAAAGAAGAAAGAAAAAATTGATAACTTGTTTTGTGAGTTCTGTGAGAAAAGGAATCATCTAACAAAAGACTGTTTCCATTTGAAAGCTTATGATTTAAACAGAACAAGTGTCATTGTTTCAGCAGAAAGTTGCATTGTTTGTGGTAAAACAAACCACAAAACTCAAGCATGTGTGTATCTCAAAAACTTTGATGTGAAAAAGAATGAGTACATGGCTAAAACATCCTTGAGTCCATCATCATCATCTGTCAAGTTCACCAAGAAACAACCACTGTTTGTGCCAGTTCAAACAGCTGAACCAAACATCTGTCAAAAGAGATGTTCAGGTTACTGATGCACCCCCTGCTAATCAATTCAGAAAAGGCAAGGAAAAACAGTCTTACCAAAGGATTCCACACGTTTATGAGGCCTACAAAAAGCCCTCTAAACCCAAAGTGAACAGGCATCATTTTGGTTACCAGCAGGTGATTGGTCAGGACCCACAACAGTGGTTAGAGAAACACTGTCCTAAAGCAGTCCAAACCCCTGACCTAACCACTGTCCATCACTCTGCATCCATCCCAGACACTGTTGAGACCCCATCCAAAGCCTTGTTGGCTTTGGAGACCTTAATGAACTAATCCTTTTACTACATGTGCAGGGAGCTTCTGCATGCTTTGATAGTCTTTGGTATGTAGATAGTGGAGGCTCCAGGCACATGACAGGATGTAAAGCCCTCCTCAAAGACTTTAAAATCCATGGAGGGGGTGATATATCCTTTGGGAATAATAGTAAGGGGAAAGTTCTGGGGTCTGGTACAGTGCAGTCTGGAAAAGTAAAATTTGAAAATGTCAATCTAATAGACAATCTAAAATTCAACCTTCTGAGTGTGTCCCAAATGAGTGACAAGGGATTTGGGTCATTCTTCACAAAAGACTGTTGTAGGATTGTTGGACCAGAAATGGTCAAAAAGATTGAAGCAATAATCAAAACTGGTCAAACTAAACTTGTTGCTCAAAGAAGTGGCAATGTTTATGTTGTTGACATGTCAAAAGAGTGTCCCAGAGCTGATGCCTGTCTGTTCTCAGCTGCCTCTAACAAAGAGACAGAACTTTGGCACAGAAGACTGGGGCACACAAATCTTAAGACAATCACAGAAATTTCAAAAAATGGGTTGGTGAGAGGCCTACCACAAAAATTGTTTTCATGTCCTGAACATTGCATTTCCTGTTTAAAAGGAAAACAGCATAAAAGTTCTTACAAGTCCATTGAAGAGTCCAAAACAACCCAGTGTTTGCAGATGCTACACATGGATTTGTTTGGCCCAGTTCAAGTCATGAGCCTTAAAAAGAAAAGATATTGTTTGGTTATAGTTGATGACTTTTCTAGGTTCACATGGACTTTCTTTTTACACTCAAAAGATGAGACTGCAGGCATTTTGCAAGACTTTGTTACACAGGTTGAAAAGCAATTTGACCTTCCAGTGAAAAGCTTTAGGAGTGACAATGGCACAGAATTTAAAAATAAGGAGTTGGATGCCTTCTGTGTGAAGAAAGGGATTGTAAGGCAGTACAGCTGTGACAACCCGGACAAAACCAGGTATCCGTACAACTTAATTAATGATTAATTATTACTTGATTACTGTGCTTGATTGAACTAGCTGATAAACTGCTACCTGCATACTGATACATGCACTTACTTGCATCATACTTTAATTGCTGTCACTACATTGATTACATACTGAACCCTAGTGACAAACATGATGCACAAAAAGCACAGTAGCACTAAACGGATACACAGTGAACATGCTGATATAACCAGCATCAGGCAAATACTGCCTCAAGGCCTGTTAAGAGCCTCATATATTTTGACTACACTGGTAGTGAGTGTAGGATATAAGGGTTATGGTACCGCGTCTCTAGGGATAAGATACACTGATTCGGATGTGCCAAGAACGTACTTTAAGTACCAAACACAGCACTTTAACAATTTAACCGGCTTCTAGCTGACTAGTAAAGTGCCAGAAAATGAGAAAATATCACTAGACACTTTCTAAAGTGTCGGGAAAACAAATTGTGCCACTAAAAATGTAATAACGACACTTTAAAGTCTTTTGTAACACTTTAACGGATTACTATCCAACCGAACACCCGGACTTTACCCGGAACATGAAAACTTTACTATTTTTATTATTACTCTTTTTCTGAGCCAGTTAGGGTCTCTGATTACCCTAACACCCGTCATAACACGCTGCTTATAACTAACGGAGTTTAAAACCTAAACTAACTTACTTAACATAAACTAACTCCTAACCATCTACTTAAAATCAAACTAGATACCCCCCCCCCCTTGCTCTCGTAACCGGCCCCTCAACCTAGGGGGCACCAATTTGTACTTGGTGATTTGGGAGATCTTGCCATGTCTAAAATCCACACTACATATGATCCATTGGACATTAACACTAAATCTTCCTATATATACCCACATAATCTAGAGATAATCACACCACTTATCACAACACAAAACCAACTCTCTCTCTCTTTCTTTGGGGCTCTCGGCCGCACCTCACACACCCACCATCATAATTTTCGGCCCTTGTTCACTACATTCCAAGATTATACAAACATCACAAGTCGCATATTAGGAGCTTTGGTGCAAGCGGAACGCGAAGGACCACTCTCGTTGGCTTTTATCCACGCGGTTTTCGTCACAACTCTTCCCTAGCCTTGAGCTAGAGGTATAACCTTTAAAACTTGTTCTTACACATATCTAAAGTGGTTAAAAGAACTTTCGTCGGTTAAATATTGTAAACACGCGTTTTGAATCTTTAAAGTCTAGTAAAATCACAAAAATGGTGGTTAATAGCATATAACTTGTGTAAAAGTCGTAGGACTTGAAATTTGTGCTTATTGTGACCCGATCTATAATGTGGTAGCTCAAAACTTCGTTTAACCCGACTTTGTAAAATCACGTATCATCACATAAGCTTGTTTTTTATAGATACAAGGGTTAAAGGTGAAACACTACCACATTTTAGAAACATGAACTTGTGTGAAATATTATACTTGTGTAAAAGTGATTTAACCGGTAAAATGGTGTTTAAAACTAGCGGATCTACGTATCCGCAAGTGGTATTTTTGAAAGACCACACTTTAAAGAAATCATGTTTTTCTAAAAGATGGATCTTGCACTAATAAATATGATTTTATAAACCACAAGTGGGTAGACACTCGTGAAATGGAAAGATCCGACAAAGAAGTATATTTGTCACTTGTTACTAGAAGTTGTAAAGACGGTTTTCTCTAAACACGAGGTTTTTACAAGATTAAAGCTACTTTATATAAAGATCTACGTATATAGATGGGATTTATAATATAGATTCGGAAAAACTACAAGTTCATGCGATTATGCAAATATACATACTTGTTGACTAGTTTGATGTGTCGGAAATTGTTTGATTGAATAAAGAAGTTGATTGAGTTGATTTATTAAAAGAAAATGATACGCTTGAAAGCGTGGCCACCTCCAGTTACAGAGGAAACTCTGGCGAAATTTTCTAAAAACCTAACACTTAGACTTTTTACACAACAAGTGTTAGAACTATTTTTGGGCATACTTTTGAAACATAAATTTCGCCAGTACTATATTTTACTAAATATTCGGAGGTGGGATTTTCACAAAGATTAACGTGATAAATATATTTGTCACAACACTGTTTATGATTATTTTGTGAAATACATAAATATTATTTTAGAGTGAAAATAATATTTACAAGCGTTAATGATTCCAAAACTTTGCGAACGCTTACACAAACATATAAGTTACAACGGTAATTACATTACCACACGATTGATAAAACGTAACTTACGCACATGTATTGTATCCCCCATCCTTGGGAAGAAGAATAACTACCAAGTGTATACGGAACATAAACACGAAATAGTTGTCTAACTATTTCCCAAAGACATAAACTGTAAAGCTAAAGCACGGCCGTCCGACTAATAGAATTAGCACTTGTAGGTCGTTGCACAGCTTACTATATCGGAGACGCTTGATTGAGATACGCATTCACTGTGAGTTCATGTCCCCCTTTTCTCTAACTGTTTTCAGTTTTCTTAACTGCGGGGGTGAAATACATGTTACTTTGTTTACAAGTACTTTATACACGGTATGAATTACGTAAGGAGGTTTAGATCATGTGAATGGGTAGTTAGAACACCGAGGGACTCGAGCGGTAGATCTATTTGGGTGTAGCGAGCCCAGCTTCAGGCCAAACGGACCTCTCGGAGGCTAACCACAACGGACCTGGAGTGACTTGGTTGCCCAACGCAAAAATCAGCTAGGGTTGTGTCTACTTACTTGCATTTCACAACATGCTAATGGCCTTGCAAACCATTGGTGATCACAAGTCCTCTTACACTGCTACATACCAGGAAACTTTTATACTTACAAGTGTTTTACTTACTCACTTGCACATGAACTCGCTCAACATTATTGTTGATTTTTCAACTCACATGTATTTCAGGAAATTAACGGATTCTGGCACGGTATGAACGTTTTCCGCTGCAATCTTCATGAAGTCATCAAGGATTAGGGGTTGTGTTCTCTTACCTGGACAAGACACAATCCTTAACCCTCATTTATGTTTTGTTATCAGATGTAATGTTACTGAACATGGATTATGGTCGTAGGTTTAAAACAATGGTATTGTATGTTATTTTCAAACTTAATTGATGACTTGCATGGTTTTTAAATTCATATAGCTTGTTATGATTAAGCTATGGTATTAAGAAGTCACACCAAAATATACCACGCTTCCGCAAAAGCCAGGGTGTGACAGCTTGGTATCAGAGCTCTGATCATAGCGAACTAGGATTCTGTCTCGAGTCTAGACTATGATCACTAGGGCTCTCACGAAAACATTTTTCTGCATACCACTTAAGTCCAGATCCACACTTTTTACAAACAAATGTTGAGCACATTTTATTAATTATAAGTTCAGCTTGGAGGGCTGAGGATCGGTCTGGAGGATCGAAGTGATCAAGGTAGTTGAGCACGTTGGTTTGTTATAGGATCGATCTGGAGGATCGAGGTTTGGTTTAAGTGAAGGATAGAGCAGTCTTGTAGACTGAATGAAATTGGCTAGTAAAGCTAGGAAAAGTATGCGATACCTTACTTGGTGACTTATGTGATTAACTGATTATATGATTGATTATTATACGTATATGTGTTTGTGTTACAAACATTATGCTTTCATCAAGTACTAGAAGGATGGGCACTACGAACCCCATGACCATAGTATCAGACGACATAGTTCAACAAAGCACGAGGTGTACATTTCTGATACTACCGGCACAGACAATGACGACTTTCAGCTCTTTGTGCACTGCCTGAAGTCGTAGCAGAGCCTACTGATGGCCATCTTGTTGGGAATTTGCCACTGGCGGTGATCCCTGCTCCTGTGCCCCTTGCCGCTTATCTCGTTGTTGATATGCCTCCGACATTGCCTCTAAGGACGATGCCGAACTATTAAGAGGAGGACCCACTTGAGGGCAAGGCCCTCTCGCTGCTAGCATTAGACTACTGCATGCGGACGCTCCTGCAGGGGAAACACATTCCCCTATCCCAGACTCATTTGAGTCTCTGACATCCGCGTCTTCGCACATACAGGGAATGCAGCACCACTTACACGACGCCGACCCTGATATGGCATCATCAGCTGCACCGGATCCCACACACAGCTTTGAGTTTGATCGCGATTATGAGGACAATCCTGTTTTTCCGCCTGGTATTGATCCAGACCATGACATTGAGTTCATGCACTTAGACCAGCCCTTGGGGGATCCTGTAACCCCTGTGATTGTTGATCCAGCTGATTCTGAGATGGAGTTTTTGATTCGGAGCTAGCCGTGGCCCCTGAGCCAGGCGTTGCTCCTGACCCCGCATTGGAGTAGGACCCTGTTCATACCGATGCACCGGCTGTTGCTTCTTGATTGATCATCTGCTTGGATGAGAGAAAATTTGGGGTAACTGTGCAAGACAATTTATTATTACGGGGGCCCACGTAATAACGATTTGTAGTGCACAGGAATCCTGGTGGACTCTGCAGGTCAAGCTAATGATAACCAATAACTTAAACACAAATGACCTAGGCGATGTAGCCTCGAGTTCATTCTATTACAAGCAACAAGCCAAGTTGACAAGCCTATGTGAAGGCTCAGGAATTTATTTCCCCACTTATACAGTGAGTATATTTGCGTGTGAAATGGGGTGATTACATGATGGCTTACGTTGCTATATATATACCCCATAGACAATTGAAACATTGTCCAAACCCGCTTCACGCTATTTCGACAAAAGGAAATGTCACCCGGACGTGACACAAGCACCAGTACGTTACTAAGGACAGAAGACGAGCTGCAAGAACGCATCTCGCAGATAAATGCACGACACGAAGACCTCCACTCTAAGTACAACGATGGCATTACTAGAGATAACCCTCCAACTGGCTGCACCTATAAACAATTCCTGAACTGCAAGCCTTTGAACTTTGTCAGAACCGGAGGCACCGTTGCATTTGTTCGTTGGTCCGAAAAGACCAACTCCACTCTAAGAATGAGTAACTGTTCGCCCCAACAGAGTGTTACCTACATCTCAGGGATATTTCTAGATGGCACACTCTCTTAATGGAACCTCCAGGTTCAGACCCTTGGCACAGACGCTACTTATACACTGAGCTGGGACGAGCTCAAGGAAACAATTGAGAAGAAATGTTGTTTTAGGACAGAAAGTCAGAAACTTGACGTGGAGTCCTGAAATTTGAGAAAGGACGAACCAGAGACTCCTGAACATGACCAGCAATCGCACGACTTGTCTAGGGTCGTCCCCTACCAAGTCATTGATATAGTATGATATAGTAGCGTACTGGCGAGCTTTACATTGTGGTCTCAAATTGTGGCAATACAATCACAGTATTCTGATCACATGTGATGTTCAATCAATTGTTATGTCCTATAACATAAGAGGTTATGTGATTGACTTGTTGATAACATGAGATGTCATGTGTTGGTATTGTTGAATGCATACGCTTCACTTGCTATGACCTAACCTATGTGAAACATCTTTTAGAAGATGCCGCCAAGACGCGAAATGCGCATGCCCACCTCTGAGGCAGAACTTAAAGAGACAATTGCTGCAGCTATAGCACAGCACGAGGCCCTACGCTCCGAACCAATCAAAGGTACCTCAGAAAATAACGGTTGTTCCTACTGACACTTCCTCAACTACAAGCCTCCGACGTTCGACGGCACTGGGGGTGCCATAACTTTTGTAAAATGGATTGAAAGTATGGAATCCATCTTTCGAGTGAGTGGCTGTACGCCAGAACAACAGGTCCCATACATTTCTGAGTTGTTTCAAGATGGAGCTCGATTATGGTGGAATCTTCAGGTTCGAATAATGGGCCTAACTGCAGCATACGCGTTAACTTGGGATGAGTTGAAAGGAATGATGCATAAGAAGTATTGCCCCCACACGGAAACCCAGAAGTGGGAAGATGAATTTCGGAGCCTAATGATGGAAGGTCCGAAGGTGTTGGAGTACGTGCAACGACTCCATGATCTGTCACAAATTGTTCCATACCTGGTAAAACCATAACTGAAGAAATTGGAACAATTCATTTGGGAACTGGCGCCACAAGTCTTGAGCTTGATGACAGCATCTACGCCACCAACAACCATTGTTGCAAGTAAGATGGGTTTGGCACTCGTTACGGAAGCGAATAGACTAGAAAAACTTGCAAGCCCTGACAAGAAAACTCAGGTAGAGTCGTCTGGAAAGAACAAAAGGAAGCTTACCGAAGATACCCAAATGAACAACAATGAACAAAGATCTATTCGAGGTTGCTTTGACTACGGGGACAAAGGGCATTTCAAGAAAGATTGCCCTAACAACAAACAGGCCAATGATAAGATTTACTTAGAAACCAAACCAAGATGTGCTGAGTGCAAGTGTCACCGGGATGGTGGATGTCAGAAGCCTTGGTACGGGAGGAAAGGACACAACAAGGAAGGTTGTGGGATGAAGAGTTTCATACAAGGAGAAAACAGTAACAACGCTCTAGGTGGAAATGGGAAAGGAGATGGCCGAATGATAGGATGCTACCATTGTAAGGAAGTTGGACATTTTAAGAGGGAATGCCTGAAGTTGAAACAAGACCGTGAGAGAAAATCCAACATCAGAGCTTGTGAGGCATGCCAGGATCCAGGTGTGATTTCTGGTACGTTCTCTAATAACCAAAACTTTTGCACCTATTTTGTTTGATGCTGGTGCCGGTTATGGCTTCGTGTCATTAGAATTTAAGAATATACTTGGTTTAACCGCCAGTAAGTTAGATAACCCCTACTCGATCGAATTAGCTAATGGAAAGTTAGTTGAAGCCAACGAAGTAATCAGAGGCTGTGTGATAGAACTGGGAGAACGTGAGTTTACTTTGGATCTACTACCAGTCGAATTGGGAAGCTTCTACGTGGTGGTAGGAATGGATTGGTTATCCGGAAACAAGGCTGTGATAGTATGTCACGAGAAAGCTGTTCGTATTCCAACTAATGATGGTGAGACAGTTGTGGTTCACGGAGAGAAGCGTGACACACCGCTAAGATTTATCAGCTGCTTGAAAGCAAGGAAGTGTTTACAGAAAGGATGTGTTGCTTTTCTAGCACTCATCGTGGATGAAAAGGCTGCTGAGCCAAGAGTCGAAGACATCCCTGTCGTAAGGGAGTATCCAGAGGTCTTCCCGAAAGACTTGCCTGGACCGCCACCTCAGAGGCAAGTAGAGTTTCACGACGATTCAATTCCAGGCACGGCACCCGTAGTCGATGCATCATAGCAACTTACATTTTCGGAGATGCAAGGACTGACAGAGAAGTGTTAGCAATAGTTAGAGAAGGAAGATAACAGACCAAAATTTCCTTTTAGGGTAACCCCATCTTTTACCCATCAAAAAGAAGGACGATGATTTTCAATAAACATCAACTACCGAGAACTGAATAAGCTAACGATCGAGGATAGAAATCCTCTGCCAAGAATCGACGATCTGTCCGATCAACTTCAAGGTTCAAGCTTCTACTCTAAGATCGATCTTCGATCTAGATACCATCAATTAAGGATACAGGATGAAAGTATCCCGAAAACAGCCTTCCGAACTCGTTATGGACGCTACGAGTTCCTCGTTATGCCATTTGGTTTGACAAACGCACCTGCGGTATTTATGGACTTGATGAATAGAGTTTGCAAGCCATACTTAGACAAGTTCGTGATTGTATTCATCGACGACATCCTGATTTACTCAAAGACGAAGGCTGAACACGAACAACATCTTAGAACCATACTAGAGCTTCTAAGGAAGGAACAACTGTACGCCAAATTCTCCAAGTGCGAGTTTTGGCTACGCGAAGTCCAGTTTCTTGGACATGTGGTTAATGGGGATGGAATTCATGTTGATCCCACAAAGATCGAGGCAATCAAGAATTGGGAGACGCCTACAACGCCAACCGAGATCCGACAATTCTTGGGTTTGGCTGGCTACTATCGAAGGTTCATCGAGGATTTTTCGAAAATCGCTCAACCTTTGACGCTCCTGACCCAGAAGGATAAGACGTTTGATTGGGGAATCAAACAGGACGAAGCGTTTCAGGTATTGAAAGATAAGCTCTGCAACGCGCCAATCTTAGCTCTACCGGAAGGTACCGACGATTTTGTGGTATACTGCGACGCATCGCGTCAGGGATTGGGATGTGTGTTGATGCAACGCCAAAAGGTCATTGCTTACGCATCACGCCAACTGAAAGTGCACGAAAAGAATTATACCACACATGATTTAGAGCTTGGCGCAGTGGTTTTTGCACTAAAGATCTGGAGACACTACCTGTATGGTACAAAATGCACAATCTTCACAGATCACAAGAGCTTGCAACACATATTCAACCAGAAAGAGCTGAATATGAGACAGAGACGATGGGTCGAATTATTGAATGATTACGACTGCGAGATCAAGTATCACCCGGGGAAGGCAAATGTAGTTGCCGATGCCCTAAGTCGTAAAGAAAGAATCAAGCCCATAAGGGTTAGGGCTCTAGAAATGATTGTACGAACCAACCTTCCCTCGCGCATTCGTGCTGCACAAAAGGAAGCTCTCAAGGAGGGAAACCTTGAGGAAGAATATCTCCGTGGAATGGAGAAGCTTTTGGTACCGAACGAGGAAGGAACGTTATGTTTTGAGAAAAGGATTTGGGTTCCTCTGTTTGATGGATTAAGGGAAGTTATTTTCGACGAAGCGCACAAGTCACGGTACTCTATCCACCCTGGATCGGATAAGATGTACCATGATCTTAAAGATTACTATTGGTGGCCTAGGATGAAAGGCGACGTTGCTGTCTACGTGAGCAAATGTTTAACGTGCGCTAAGGTCAAGGCAGAATACCAGAAGCCTTCGGGACTTCTGCAACAACCTGAGATTCCCAAATGGAAATGGGAACAAATCTCAATGAATTTTGTTACAAAACTGCCAAGAACGCCAGGAGGCCATGGTATGATTTGGGTGATTGTTGACCGCCTAACAAAGTCCGCACACTTTCTGCCAATCAAGGAGAAAGACAGTACTAGTAAACTTGCGGAAATTTACTTGAGAGAGATCGTAGCACGTCATGGAATGCCTCTCTCGATCATCTCTGATAGAGACGGAAGGTTTGTGTCAAGAATATGGCAATCCTTCCAAGAATCTTTTGGCTCACAATTGAATCTGAGCACTGCATTCCATCCGCAAACTGACGGCCAGAGCGAGCGAACGATACAAACTTTGGAAGACATGCTGAGGGCATGAGTTATGGATTTGAGCGGTAGCTGGGATAAACACTTACCTTTGGTTGAATTTTCATACAACGACAGCTACCACACCAGTATTGGTGTCGCGCCATTTGAGGCCCTATACGGACGCAAGTGCCGATCACCACTCTGTTGGTCTGACGCCGGTGATAGGCAGCTTGCTGGTCCCAAAATCGTCCAAGAGACGACAGACAAGGTTGCGCTAAGACTTAAACGCATCGAAGCCGCTCGCCACAGACAAAAGGGCCTACGCGGTTCCCAATCGGAAGCTTGTGGACTTCCAAGTCGGAGAAATGGTGTTATTGAAGGTTTCACCCTGGAAAGGGGTAGCACGCTTGGGTAAGCATGGAAAGTTAAATCCGCGCTACATTGGTCCCTTCAGAATTCTGGAAAGAATCGGGACAGTAGCATACAAGTTGGACCTACCTACTGAACTGAATGGCGTTCACGATACATTTCATGTATCCAATTTAAAGAAAAGTCCAACTCAAATTGACATTGCCATTCCTATCGACGAGATTCATATTGATGACACGCTCCACTTTGTTGAAGAACCTGTTGAGGTCACGGATTGGAAAGTTAACAAGACCCGCCGGAGCAGTGTCAAACTCGTCAAAGTTCGTTGGAATGCCAGACATGGTCCTGAATTCACATGGGAACGTGAGGACCGGATGAAAGAGAAATACCCCCACTTATTTCCTAAGAACCCTGCTTCTACAAGCAGAACTTAAATTTCGGGACGAAATTTATTTAACGGGGGGAGAATGTGACAACCCGCACAAAACCAGGTATCCGTACAACTTAATTAATGATTAATTATTACTTGATTACTGTGCTTGATTGAACTAGCTGATAAACTGCTACCTGCATACTGATACATGCACTTACTTGCATCATACTTTAATTGCTGTCACTACATTGATTACATACTGAACCCTAGTGACAAACATGATGCACAAAAAGCACAGTAGCACTAAACGGATACACAGTGAACATGCTGATATAACCAGCATCAGGCAAATACTGCCTCAAGGCCTGTTAAGAGCCTCATATATTTTGACTACACTGGTAGTGAGTGTAGGATATAAGGGTTATGGTACCGCGTCTCTAGGGATAAGATACACTGATTCGGATGTGCCAAGAACGTACTTTAAGTACCAAACACAGCACTTTAACAATTTAACCGGCTTCTAGCTGACTAGTAAAGTGCCAGAAAATGAGAAAATATCACTAGACACTTTCTAAAGTGTCGGGAAAACAAATTGTGCCACTAAAAATGTAATAACGACACTTTAAAGTCTTTTGTAACACTTTAACGGATTACTATCCAACCGAACACCCGGACTTTACCCGGAACATGAAAACTTTACTATTTTTATTATTACTCTTTTTCTGAGCCAGTTAGGGTCTCTGATTACCCTAACACCCGTCATAACACGCTGCTTATAACTAACGGAGTTTAAACCCTAAACTAACTTACTTAACATAAACTAACTCCTAACCATCTACTTAAAATCAAACTAGATACCCCCCCCCCCTTGCTCTCGTAACCGGCCCCTCAACCTAGGGGGCACCAATTTGTACTTGGTGATTTGGGAGATCTTGCCATGTCTAAAATCCACACTACATATGATCCATTGGACATTAACACTAAATCTTCCTATATATACCCACATAATCTAGAGATAATCACACCACTTATCACAACACAAAACCAACTCTCTCTCTCTTTCTTTGGGGCTCTCGGCCGCACCTCACACACCCACCATCATAATTTTCGGCCCTTGTTCACTACATTCCAAGATTATACAAACATCACAAGTCGCATATTAGGAGCTTTGGTGCAAGCGGAACGCGAAGGACCACTCTCGTTGGCTTTTATCCACGCGGTTTTCGTCACAACTCTTCCCTAGCCTTGAGCTAGAGGTATAACCTTTAAAACTTGTTCTTACACATATCTAAAGTGGTTAAAAGAACTTTCGTCGGTTAAATATTGTAAACACGCGTTTTGAATCTTTAAAGTCTAGTAAAATCACAAAAATGGTGGTTAATAGCATATAACTTGTGTAAAAGTCGTAGGACTTGAAATTTGTGCTTATTGTGACCCGATCTATAATGTGGTAGCTCAAAACTTCGTTTAACCCGACTTTGTAAAATCACGTATCATCACATAAGCTTGTTTTTGATAGATACAAGGGTTAAAGGTGAAACACTACCACATTTTAGAAACATGAACTTGTGTGAAATATTATACTTGTGTAAAAGTGATTTAACCGGTAAAATGGTGTTTAAAACTAGCGGATCTACGTATCCGCAAGTGGTATTTTTGAAAGACCACACTTTAAAGAAATCATGTTTTTCTAAAAGATGGATCTTGCACTAATAAATATGATTTTATAAACCACAAGTGGGTAGACACTCGTGAAATGGAAAGATCCGACAAAGAAGTATATTTGTCACTTGTTACTAGAAGTTGTAAAGACGGTTTTCTCTAAACACGAGGTTTTTACAAGATTAAAGCTACTTTATATAAAGATCTACGTATATAGATGGGATTTATAATATAGATTCGGAAAAACTACAAGTTCATGCGATTATGCAAATATACATACTTGTTGACTAGTTTGATGTGTCGGAAATTGTTTGATTGAATAAAGAAGTTGATTGAGTTGATTTATTAAAAGAAAATGATACGCTTGAAAGCGTGGCCACCTCCAGTTACAGAGGAAACTCTGGCGAAATTTTCTAAAAACCTAACACTTAGACTTTTTACACAACAAGTGTTAGAACTATTTTTGGGCATACTTTTGAAACATAAATTTCGCCAGTACTATATTTTACTAAATATTCGGAGGTGGGATTTTCACAAAGATTAACGTGATAAATATATTTGTCACAACACTGTTTATGATTATTTTGTGAAATACATAAATATTATTTTAGAGTGAAAATAATATTTACAAGCGTTAATGATTCCAAAACTTTGCGAACGCTTACACAAACATATAAGTTACAACGGTAATTACATTACCACACGATTGATAAAACGTAACTTACGCACATGTATTGTATCCCCCATCCTTGGGAAGAAGAATAACTACCAAGTGTATACGGAACATAAACACGAAATAGTTGTCTAACTATTTCCCAAAGACATAAACTGTAAAGCTAAAGCACGGCCGTCCGACTAATAGAATTAGCACTTGTAGGTCGTTGCACAGCTTACTATATCGGAGACGCTTGATTGAGATACGCATTCACTGTGAGTTCATGTCCCCCTTTTCTCTAACTGTTTTCAGTTTTCTTAACTGCGGGGGTGAAATACATGTTACTTTGTTTACAAGTACTTTATACACGGTATGAATTACGTAAGGAGGTTTAGATCATGTGAATGGGTAGTTAGAACACCGAGGGACTCGAGCGGTAGATCTATTTGGGTGTAGCGAGCCCAGCTTCAGGCCAAACGGACCTCTCGGAGGCTAACCACAACGGACCTGGAGTGACTTGGTTGCCCAACGCAAAAATCAGCTAGGGTTGTGTCTACTTACTTGCATTTCACAACATGCTAATGGCCTTGCAAACCATTGGTGATCACAAGTCCTCTTACACTGCTACATACCAGGAAACTTTTATACTTACAAGTGTTTTACTTACTCACTTGCACATGAACTCGCTCAACATTATTGTTGATTTTTCAACTCACATGTATTTCAGGAAATTAACGGATTCTGGCACGGTATGAACGTTTTCCGCTGCAATCTTCATGAAGTCATCAAGGATTAGGGGTTGTGTTCTCTTACCTGGACAAGACACAATCCTTAACCCTCATTTATGTTTTGTTATCAGATGTAATGTTACTGAACATGGATTATGGTCGTAGGTTTAAAACAATGGTATTGTATGTTATTTTCAAACTTAATTGATGACTTGCATGGTTTTTAAATTCATATAGCTTGTTATGATTAAGCTATGGTATTAAGAAGTCACACCAAAATATACCACGCTTCCGCAAAAGCCAGGGTGTGACAACAGCATCCCTAGAACACCAGAGCAGAATGGGATAGTGGAAAGGAAGAACAGAACTCTGATTGAGGCTGCCAGAACCATGCTTGCAGATTCAGGTTTGCCACTAACTTTCTGGGCAGAGGCAGTAAACACTGCTTGCTATGTCCAGAACAGAGTTCTAATAAACCCTAGGCACAAAAAGACTGCTTATGAAATTCTGTATAAAATCAAACCACTGATCTCATATTTCAAGGTGTTTGGCTGCCCATGTTTCATTTTGAACTTAAAAGATTCCATTTCAAAATTTGCAGCCAAAATTGATTGTGGTTATCATTTGGGATACTCAACCACTGCCAAGGCCTACAAAGTGTTCAATACACGGACCAAGGCAGTGGAGGAGACTTTGAATGTAAAATTCAATGAACTTTCATCAATGAAAATCCCAGCAAACCCTGCAGATCTGTTTGATCTTGAAAAAATTACTTTTGAAAATACTGCTGTCAAGACTAACAGTGCAGGTCCATCAGAGGATACAACACCAGACTATAGGTATGAAATCATCATTCCTCAAAGGTCTGCCACAAAGGGAAAAGCACCAGCTGTTCAAAACAGTTGTCAAAGCTCAACCACTGCTACCTCAACAGTTGTTGACCAAAGTAGCCCATCAACCACTGCTTCCACATCCTCAAACACTGCTGACAAAAGTCCTCAAACAGTGGATAAAAGTCAGCAGTTGTCCACTTCATTACCTCCTATTCCACCACCTTTTGAAGCCACTGCTGGATCATCAAAGTCCCCAACAGTGGTTAACTCAGATGATACACATTTGCAGCCTTCACCAACAAATGCCATCATACCATACCAAGGAGATTTAATCTTCTTGAGATCTCATCCACCTGATCAAATCATTGGCAACATAAAAGAAGGGGTGCTCACAAGAAGCCAAACCCAAAACATTTGTCTTTTTGCTGGTTTTCTATCACTCCATCAGCCAGTCAAGTACCAAGAGGCACTGAAAGACAACAGCTGGGTAGAAGCCATGCAAGAGGAGCTCCAACAGTTTAAAAGACAACAAGTATGGGAGCTTGTACCACTGCCAGAAGAGGTTAGTCCCATTGGCACAAAGTGGGTCTTCAAGAACAAAACTGATGAAAGGGGTATTGTTGTCAAGAATAAAGCCAGGCTTGTGGTTCAAGGTTACAGACAGGAAGAGGGGATTGATTATGATGAAACATTTGCCCCTGTTGCAAGATTGGAAGCCATTAGACTGTTCCTGGCCTTTGCTGTCAACCACAATATGAAGGTGTTTCAAATGGATATCAAAAGTGCTTTCCTCTATGGTACAATTCAAGAAGAGGTATATGTTTGTCAACCTCCAGGTTTTGAGGATCCATGGATCCATTTTATCCAGATCATGTCTACAGGCTAAACAAAGCCTTGTATGGCCTGAAACAAGCACCAAGGGCCTGGTATGAAACTCTTTCCAACTTCCTACTCTCAAATGGTTTCAAAAGAGGTACCATTGATAAAACATTGTTTTTAAAATGGAGAGGGAAGGATTTAATGATTGTCCAGATTTATATGGATGACATTATTTTTGGAAGCACATGTAACTCAATGTGTGAAGAGTTTAGAGAACTCATGACAGCAAAGTTTGAAATGAGTGCAATGGGTGAGCTGCAATGCTTTCTTGGTCTCCAAGTACAGCAATTGCAAAATGGAACTTTCATTCATCAAAGCAAATATGCTAAAGAACTTTTAACCAAATTTGATATGAATGATTGTAAACCATGCAGCACACCCATGGCAACAAATAAGCTGGTCATGTCTGATGAAAAGGATGAGTTGATTGACCAAACACTTTATAGAAGCATGATTGGGTCTTTATTGTACCTAACTGCATCTAGACCAGACATCATGTTTGCAACATGTGTCTGTGCAAGAAGTCAATCTGCTCCCAGAAAATCAAATCTCATTGCTGTAAAAAGGATCTTCAGATACATAAAAGGTGCTCCCACACTTGGTATCTGGTATCCAGCTAATGGGAACATCAAGCTTTCAGGTTTCTCAGACAGTGACTTTGCTGGATGTCACACCACAAGGAAGTCCACATCAGGAGGGTGCCAGTTTCTAGGTGATTGCTTAGTTTCATGGCAAAGCAAAAAGCAAGCAGCTGTTTCAACATCCACTGCTGAAGCTGAATACATTGCTGCTGCAAGCTGTACAGCCCAACTCCTGTGGCTTCAAAATCAGTTACTGGATTTTGGTATCACTGCCTTAAAGACACCACTCATGTTGGATAGCCAGGCAGCAGAAAATATCATCAAAAATCCAGTTTCCCATTCAACCACCAAACACATCGACATCAGACATCACTTTGTGAGGGATTGCTATGAAAAAAGGTTTGATTTCTCTGCATCATGTCCCAACTAAAGATCAGCTGGCAGATGTGCTCACAAAAGCACTTGATACAGCCACTTTTGAAAGCTTGGTCTCTAGAATTGGGATGCTGAACATGGAATAACAAGAAATCTTGTTTTTCTATGAATAAAAGCAACAAAATGTTTTCAGAAAATCAAAACTCCATCCTTAAAAATAGCTAAAAATGATATTTTTCATTAAAATCCTTAAAAGTCTGCCATTAACCACTGATTGTTCAAAAGTCTGCTCTACTTCAAAAGTCTGTCCACTGCTGAAAGTCAACCCCTGCTCTCTCATTCCTTTGATAAACTCTGTTGTTCAAAAGTAGTGTCTTATCCACTGATATGCTATCCACTGATAGTGAAAATCATCCACTGCTTTCATACCACTGCCTTCATCAGTCACTTTCACAAAAGTATTGTCCTTCACTTTCACCAGGGGTTGTCACGTGGGCAGTACATATTGGTCAGACCTTTTGTAACGGCTGCCACATCAGCATTCACTTTCTTCCCTATAAAATCCCCCACTCACCACCAAAACAGGGTTTTACTGTCGAATTGAATTCTTAAAAATTCTCTTCTCAAAGCAGTTTTTCTTCTCATCTCTCACAAATTTCTTCGATCATTCATCTTCAAAATGACAAAATCGAAGTCATCTTCAAAGCCCTCCTCCAAATCATCTTCGAAAACAGCCTCTCAAAAGGCAATCTCCACTGAAATTCCACATAAACCATCTCACAATCTCCTGGGTCTTCTCACAAAACCAGGAACCACAAATGTTTTCGATTCCATCATTGATATCATGGCAAAATCAAAGTACAAAACTTTGTTCACCGCCGATGCACCAATCTATTTGGTAACCCAAAGGGAGTTCTGGAAGAATGCAACCCTTGAAAAACAAGGAGACACTGCAACCACCATAAACTCTTCTATAAAGGGTAAAGCTGTCCAAATCACGCCACAATCCATTTCAGAGGTCTTTCAACTCGGTGATTAGGAAGGTAAAATTTCTTTCACTAAAAACGAGTTACAAACTGACTTCATTGAGAGAGGGTATGAAGCCACAATGATGAAGAAAATTACCTTAGAAAAAGGTTATTTTCCGTCTGCAACCAGATTTTTATTTCATACCCTCCTACTATGTGTTTCAAACAAAACCACTTCTTTCAATGAAATCCCTTTAAAGATTCAAAATCTGGGATATGCTATTCTTCAAGGAGAAAATTTTAACTATTCTCGGGAAATTTTTAAAGATTTGGTTAATAATGTTGAAACAAAATCATTCTTACTGTTTCCAAGGTTTTTAAGTTACTATTTTTCAAAGAAATTCAGTAAGGACGATTTAGCTGTAATAAACCAAGGTGATTCTACTCAAATAAACAGTTTAACAACTGAAACTTTTTCAAGAATGTTAGCACCTTGCAAAACACAAGCAGAGGTGCCTGAGCAGATTTTAGCAGTTACAACTGCTCCTCAGGTATCTGCTGCTGAGCCAACTGCTCAAGGTGATCAAAGCAGCAGCACAACTGTTTTGAAAGCCACACTTAAAATCACCAAAAAGCCAACAAAAAGAAAAACACAAAAACTCCCCAAAACCATCAAAAAGGCATCTCTGGAGGATGAGATACCAGAGCTTCTGCCAGTGACAACACAAAAGTCACAAGAAACCACTGCTGCTACTTCCTCACAGCAGTTGGTACAAATATCTCAACCCATAACCGAAACTCCTCCTGCTTCTTCACAAAAAGAACAGGTTGTACAAATAGGGTCTCCACATCATGATGCTCTGGAAACACTCGTTTCTATCATCCACAGCTCAATACCCGGGGCAAATCCACTTTCTACACCACCCTTCACATCCACAATTCCCCTACCAACTAAACTGCTGTTGGATGCAATTGATTTGAACCAGGCATTAACCAGTCCTTCTCAATCACCTATCAATGAGAATATGCCTCAACCACTGACTGGGTCTGCTGTATCAATCTTTGCTAACCCACCAACACAACCTGAGGAGGTTAGACCCCTTGAGTTACAAATAACTCTTGGTGGTAATCCAAGTGAAGCAGCCACTACAATTGTTACACCCACTGGGTTACATTTGGACAGTGGTTACATTAATAAGACTTCCTTGGAGGCAATTCCTTTTATAGCACCTCTGCCAACCACCAGTTGATTTATTTATCCTACTGGCAACATCAAAAGGTTGTCAAGTGTTGAAGGAAGAAGACCCCAGTACCAAGAAAAAAGGGCATCAGTGGTTAATGTTTGGAGTATACTCCCTACATCTACCACTGATAAAACCACTGCTAGTGGGAAATCAGATGATCTCATTCACTTGGGTGATGATTTAAAGTACCAGAAATTGACGGATCGCATTGAAAAACTTGATAACTCTGTTGCAGAACTCAAAGATATGCTACAACAGGTGTTACAAGTACAAAAGGTACAATCAACTGCTATTCCACCTCAAGCACCTGCTCCACAAAGGGCACCTGCTACAAATGAGCTCTGGGATTTATTTCAACCTTTTCTCCATCAACAAGCAAAACTAGCAGATCAGCAACATGAAAAACATGTTCAACAGCTGCGAAATGCCATGGAGTCAAGGTTCAAGAACACTCAGGCTGATTTGAAGGCTCTCAAAACTCAGATCCTGGAAACCACTGGCACTGCTCCTCCAACAGTACTTTTCATTTATCAACTCCCAGACGATAATGCCAAAAAGGGGGAGAAAATTCAGGAGTGGAAGAAGAAAGGAATAGATGATGGTCTCTACATTGAACCTGAAAAGGATGCTATGACCAGAAAAATTCCTGTGCCAGATGGTAGTAAAAAGGTTGATGCTACTCAAGAAGCACTTGATGAAGGAGTAGCAAGTGTAAAAAGAGATAGAATGGCAAAGGATGTTTCAAGGTGGAATGAGGAGAAAAGAGCTTTCATGGAGCTGTATGAGCAGGGTTGTTCTGGTTCTAAAGATTCTAAAAATCCGAAGACAAAAAGAAAACCTAAGTCCATCCCATCCAGATTTCCAAAGCCTCCAAAACCACCATCCAAAAGCCATCAGCATAAAACCTCCACTCAAACAGCTGTTGTAACTCCTGCTGTATCAACTACTGCTGGTACTTCAGTGGTTTCAACATCTGTTCCCACGTCAACACACACCACAATTACTACATTACCATCACCACTGTCACCACCAAAAACAATCTCACCACCACTTCCACCTGCTGACAAAAAGCAGAAGACTACAGATGTTATAACATCTGCTGTAATGGCAACAGTGGTTGAAACACCAGTTGTTTCAGCAGCTGTTAGTCAGACACAAACCACTGTCACTCAATCCACTACCACTGTTCCATCTCAAACATCATCAGTCTCTCCTAAACCAAAAAGGAGAAGGCTAATTTTAAAAGATGATGACACATCTCCATCACCAACATCTTCAAAATCCCTGTCACTTGTCACTATTCCAAAACCCATACCTCTCTCTTCAGCTCAAATTTTAAAGACATTACCTCCTGCTGGTGTCTCATTTCCTCTGGAACTCATTGCAGTCAGAGAAGAAATCAAATCTTTTTATTATGAAGATGACCCAGCCAAAAGGAGTTTGCCATCAATTGCAGGATATCCCAGGCCTAACAATATTGAAGAATACTTGAAACTTAAGGCCAAACAAGCAGAGGATATTGCAATAAAAAACAGAAAAGGGAAATCTGATAGAGAATTTCAACAAAACTATCAGTTTTTACTCTCACAGGTCAATGCTATGGAGCGATTTGCTAAAAATGTATGTCAGAAAATTTCAGAAAGGGCAGATGAGTCCTTGAGAAAAGACTACATTGAGAACATCATGACCTACAAGAAATACAAAGGGGAGAAACACATGTACAAAAACTGGACCATTCCTGAGCTTGAAAAAGAAGCAGCCAGGATTCAAGGAATGATTAAAAATAAGGTCAAACAGACTCCTCCTAAAAAGTTTAAACAATTTGAAGCTGAGAAGATGTTAGAGTTGAAGAGAATGAAAGAGGAGCTGATTGCAGCTGATTATGGGCCAAAGAATTCAGTGACAAAGTGGGGAGAAGATAGAGTCAGGGCAACCTATAAAAGCTTAGAGGAACTTAGAAAGAAAGATCCAAGAGTTCCACAAAAGCCTGACTACTCCAAAGCAGAGGTCTCAAAAAGACCACCAAAGCTGCAAATCAAAAGAACCACTGCTCCAGCTGGTGCTGCCATCTACAAAAGAAGGAGCAAAAACCAATTGAGTATGGAAACAATTCAAGATCTATTAGCTGGAGATGCCATTGTAAAAGCAGGCACGAAAGTAATGATAAAAGAAGATCTTGAATTGGAACAATCTGCAAGTGCTGCTCAGCCAGCTATGAATAGGCCAGCCTCTCCAAATACTTCTGCAAATAAACATCTCCCAAGAAACCCACCAGGCTCAAAAATACAAAAGTGGGAAACTGACAAACAGACCTGCGTATTGACTTTGCTCAGGTCTGGTGGAGAAGTGGAGAAAATATCAAGGGAACAAGCTCTTGGCCTGAGTCTTGAAGATTTGCAGGATCTCCTTGATCTTCCACTTAGCAGGGATGATGAAGATACAGATGCCCTAGACTTTGAATTACAATTTAAAGGTCAGATAAGGGAGCTGTTGATGAGGCAATAAAGAATTCCACAAAAAGTAAAAATTTGGACATTTAAAATGGGACGGAGGGAGTATATAATTATGTTTTTTAATAACTTTTAGTATATAAAGCACCATACATTTCAAACATGAAAATTTTAACCGGTAACGAAATACACATACATGTGTGCTAGAAATTTAATAAAAAAATATACAAACAAAAATTTTAAAAATAAAATTTAGGGATTTTTTTGGCAAAGAGAATAAGCCAGAAATGCCTGAATTGTAACAGTAAAAAGAGAAAAGCAAAAGTGAGCATAAACCCCCCTTCACTTTGTCATTCACTTTATTTCTGTCCGTCTGCTCGTTTTCTTTTCTTTTTGGCTCTTTTAGGTTTGCCAAAGCTTCATTCATTTATTCTCGAAGTATTAAAAACAAAAACTAAAAATAAAAATGTTCTTTTTAAGCCCATGTATTATAATACTTTTGACCTCAAAAGTACACAATTTTTTTTTGAACGGCGATTGACTCCAACAGTCGAGAGGATCACACCCACATTGCATGGGTCCCTAGTCCCCCTCGGGCGAGGCATCCGAGGTTGACCATAGGCGCTCCACGAGAAAATTTCCAGCCGACAGCCACTTGACTGCCGTTGCAGCCTCCGCACTCAAGAGCCGGAGTAACCGCACTGTAATAGAAAACTCGTGTGCGGCTCAAGACTCGAACCCGGGCTATTACGCACACAAGGCTCTTATCCATCATTGTCATGACCCCTCAACCAAGGTTTGGGTCATTTACCCCCAAATGCAAGAGTACACAATTGACCACTACAAGTGGGGGTTTTATCAAAAGTACACAATTGACCAAGTGTTTAAAGTTAAGTGAAAACCATATTTGTAAACCAATATTATATAGAATATGTATTTATGTTGTTTAGAGCATTCGTAATGATTCGTCTATATTTGTGAGTGTGTTATTTATATTATAAAGAATGATTGTGACTGGTTATGAGTGGTTGTCAGTGAATAAGAGAGAAAATGTTACTATTCATCTATAAATGTTACTCTTCAAATGAATCTAAGTTAGGGACTATGGAGATGTTTGTTTACCTCTTAATGGGGCTCTTAATGGTTCAGACCTCTTACTGGTTCAGCACTTAATAGTTCAAACTTTTTGTTTCACGAGCAGATGTCTGAATGGTTCAGACATTTGCATCTGAATGGTTAAAATTTATACAGAGTCTGAATGGTTAAGACCTCTAATCTGAATTGGTCAGACATTTGCCTCTGAATGGTTAACCATTATACAGCCTCTTAATGGTTCAGACCTCTTACTGGTTCAGCACTTAATGGTTCAGAACTCTTACTGGTTCAGTACTTAACCATTCAGATGTTGCCAAACAGCCCCATAATTTTTATGATTTAATGGTTTAGACCTCTTACTAGTTCAACACTTACTGGTTTATACCTTTTACTGATTCAACAGTTACCCATTTAGAAGTTATCAAAGAGCCCATTACTCGTTTATCTAATTGTAAAAGTGTTGGATTATGTATAATAAAATATGTATGTATTAATTGGAGTTGATCGCCTAAAGATTGTTTCTACTAATGTTCGTTTTCTCTTGTCCTACGTATTGTTGTCTTTCTTCTTATTTGTACTCTACTCATGAGCCACCCACTAATTTGTTTCAATAATACTTGTTGCACTTAAAAAATCACAAGTACGCATCCTTTTATTATTAGTTTGTTTATTTTTCCTCTTACAAGATACTTTTAAGTTTTGATCAGTTGTTACTTTAGAAAAAAATTGATTCTAGTCATTTTATAAAGTTTATCATTATCAGATAAATATACATTTAGAATCATCATCTATAGTAATAAAGGGATGTGCTAATGGTGTTAGGATCCTAGGGTATTAGAATGAGCCCCTTTGTATGTATGTATGTATGTATGTATGTAGAGGTGCAAACGAGCCGAGCTACTCGCGAGCTACTCGAGCTCGGCTCGAAAAAAAGCTCGAACGAGCCGAGCTTAAACGAGCTCGAGCTCGAGCCCGAGCCTAAAAACAAGCTCGTTTAGTAAACGAGCCCGAGCCCGAGCTTCGCTTATCGAGCTCGAGCCGGCTCGCGAGCTTAATCGAGCTTTCTATTTATATATTTTTTATTAATATATTAAACACATATTTATATAATAATAATTACCATTTATATAAATATAAAAAAATAACTAAATTATATGTATAATAATAATTATAATTAATATAAATTAATTAAAAAATACTAAACGAGTTGAGCCCGAGCCGAGCTCGAGCTTGAAAAATTACCTTCGAGCCGAGCTCGAGCTTCAGAAATAAAGCACGAATCGAGCCGAGCTCGAGCTCGAGCTTTCATATGTTAAACGAGCTCGAGCTCGAGCCTGGTCGAGCTCGGCTCGGCTCGTTTGCACCCCTATATGTATGTATGTATGTATGTATGTATGTATGTGTATGTGTGTGTATGTGTGTGTGTTGGAGGATTGTCAAGGCAGGTGGGGGAAGATGGAGGCGACGGGGACGACCCGGGTGGGGGCGGCGTGGACGGGGCCCGACGTGGCTCGCCGTCCTGAGCCGACTCCCACACCGCTAAGCCTTATATAAAAAACATTTGGCCTAGTAGACCTACCGGCATCCGAGTGAATAGCAAGATGCCCCTCCCATGAGCCAAGGGTTCTGTCTCATAGGTTGAGGATTCGAGTCCCATTATAAATAATGATGTAAATTTTAAGACTAGTATTAGAATCCATTATTATATATATACACACAATTAGGGTAGCTTCTTTAGAAACAGTGTTTGAGTGTTTATTTTTTGGTTTTTGTCTTATAGTCAGGTTTTTCATAATTTTTTTTTTTCTTTCTCGTCTTGTAGGTCAGTTTATATTTTTAGTCTTTCAAATTTGTAAGTTTCAATTTTACCCTTTAAAGTTCAGTTTTTTTTTTTTTTTCTTTTGTCTTTAAGTTAAAGCTTTCTTGGTACAAGTTCGAGTTCGTCTACGTTACGTGGTGATATAAAATTCGCGTTTTTTACGACTTTTTCCGGTTTTGATAGTCGTTTGCATAATACTTACCACAGTTTTACGACCCTCATGCTCGCAACACGGGGTTAAACGCTAGTTTAATAAACTAAAGAAAAAACTTAATTATTAAATGACATGGATTTATAAAGTTATTTTTATTTGAAGTAACCATGATTGAAATGGGAGAGAGCGTTAATGTTTATACATAGCACGTAGCCGCGGTGGACGAGTCACACAACTCACATGCTCCTCCTCCTCCTTTATATTACGTGACTCCATTTATATACATACCAACCAATCAAACAAAACACACAATCCCTTCACACTCTCTCCACTGTTTATATTCTCCTGCAAAAAGCTTTAAACCTTTTACACAACACCCACCCAAATATCACCACCCTTCAACCAGCCACTCTGGCTTTCCCTACCATGGACGTTTTCACCTTACTCAAATTCTGGCGAACCGCCAGCACCTCAGACCCAGTTTCTGTTACAGATTTTGATTCCTCAATCGAGGACGATGACTCTTTTTTCGATTTAGTTTTCACTACTTCAGGCTATGAATCAACCCCCACTTTTAAATTTTCCGATAAGAGTCGGGTTTTGCCTCTAGATTCACAACCACAATCGCTTCACTCCCCGCTTCGGTTATTGAAGCGGGGGTTTCATAGCAACAATAAGTCAATGAAGCATTCAACAGGTAACTCTTGGATTGAGAGGGCTGTCACGGGTAACCATGAGATTGAAGAAGTCAAAATTGGTGCATTACTCAAACGAGATAACAGTTTGAGGAATCAGTTAATGAACGAGAAGAATCTAGAACAGCATGATCAGGTTTCTTCGAAGCGGTTTTCAAAAGATGTTATAAATAAATACCTGAACCTGATGAAGCCGACGAAGGTTTCTAAACGTAGTGAGAAACCGAGGTTGTCGGATTCTGCTGTTACTCCGTCAGCATCTCCGGCTTCGTCGGTTTACTCACCGAGAAAGGATGAGAGGAAATCCGGCGGCCGTGGTGCGGTGTTCAGGAAGAATTTAGGGAAGAGCCGGTCGTCGTCGGCGATTTTGTTAACTCCGGCGAGGAAAAGTGATGATTCTGTTTTGCAACAGGATGGAATTCAAGGCGCTATTTTGCATTGCAAGCGATCATACAACTCACCTTCTCAAGGTATATTCACAATTTCATATCTAAGGGGTGTGAAAAAAAAAACTAGCTAAAAAAAAGTTGATATGAAACGACCTGAGCTGAGCTGACTCATTTTGTTATTGAGTGAAGCTCGGCTTGTTGGGTAGTTCTTAGGCTCGTTTAACTTCAAGCTCGGGCAATAGCCGAGTCAAGCTGTCTCGTTTTATTTTGAGCTCGAGCTCGATCTCTTGGCTTGTTAAAAAAAAAAAAAACAAAACAGAAATGTAAAGAATGTTTCGTTCTTTACAACAACTATACTTTTGGAATGTAATAAAAACAAAAAAGAATAATTCAGAGATTTCACATTTTAAATTTTGTATTTTGTGACATTTTTTATAAGAATTTACTGAATAGAGTAAATCATATATTTTTGCTAAATGTATGATAAATGAATTATTTATTAATTAACAGTTTTTTTTTTCTACAGTTTTTTTTTTCAAAAAAAAAATCATTATTTTGGACAAATTATTTTTTTTTTCACCAAAACCAAAGCGAGCTATAACCGTAACCGAAACCAAACAGTTTCAATTCAAATACCGAAGTTTGGGTTTTGGTTTGGTTTTAGCCTAAAACCGACCGAGTAAAAACCCGAATTAACCGACTCATAACAGAATTAACCGAAAAAACCGAACCGCAAAAACCGGCGGGTCGGTTAACTGTTTTTTTTTTTTGAACAATTTATTCCGTGGTAAAAAAAGATGCAAATTCATAGTTAAGCGCTCACAATCGACCCCTTATAACCTTCAAAACCGATTAACTAAAATCGACATAACTGATTGGTTATAGTTGTGGTTATAATTATCCCTTAACTGACCCATGCACGCTACACATCAACCTAAAACAAAAATCAGTCAACTCATATGAAATAACTCTGTTTCATTAATTTATTAAAGTTTATATATGGTTACATTATATTCAGGTTGTACGCTTTCAAGATCTGGAAGTGCTCCCTCAAACAATGAGGCACGAGTTTCAATAGAACAAAACAGAAGCAGTATTTGAAGATGAAATTGGCGCGAAATGTTAGTTGTTTTTTGGTATGTGAAAGCTGTAATTAGACTAGTGGTAGTTGTGGTTATTATGGTAGGGAGGAAGAAGATTGTAAAGGTTTTGGATGAAGAAGAGAAACTGTTGCTTGTTTTTTGTTGTTATTGGAAAGTGTAGCTCTGGTTTTAGGTTTCAAATTCGTCATTATTGTTGTAAACAGGAGCCCGTTTAAGACGCGTCACCATGACCGGTCGTTTCAATTTATTTCATCATTATGGTTGAATAGTACTGGTTTATGTAAAAGACCAAACGGTATGGGGGCCAGCTTAGGCCTGGCGTGGCCCGGCGCCGGTCCCCCACTCCGCCCCTCTCGGCCCGGCACGTCACAATCGGCTCCCACTCGACGATCTTCACGGGCCTTCAAATTCAAAAACTAGCCGTTGAACGGCTATGTTATTTAATAAAAAAAAAATTCCCACTCTTCTTTAAAACACACCTATTTTATACCATTTTCACAATTTTCTCCCCACTTTTATAAAAGAAAGAATTGCGTATTTCCCCTTTATAAACCTATCTAATTACATATTTACCCAACCTAAAAACAAAATTGCATATATCCCCTTCCTTATTAAAATTTCATATAATGACAAAATTGCCCATTTGAAATTAATAAAAACCCTAAAAATCAATCACTGATCACAAACTACTCCAGGTTCAAGAAATCATACATGCGACTGTTCGTTCAATACTCTATCATCTTTGTCGGCGTTTATGATTTCAGCTTCAATCGGTTTGTTTGGTTTTTAGATGACAACGATTTCAACAGACAAGTTAGTAGTCCTTTTCGATTCCGCGATTTTGATAACGGTTGAGAATGACCTTTTGATACTAAGACCACCCGTAGTGGGGCGTGGTTTTTGAAAAAAAACTCCCCAAAACGCCCCTCCCCCCACTACACCGGGCGTTATAAAGCGTTTTTTTGAAAGGTTTGCATGTTAGGCGTTTTATTTAAAACGCTGAAGTGCTCATAATGTGGCCAATGGGAGTGTTCTTCAGTCTGACAACCCCACTTTTGCATGTGACCATGTGTTTGACCAACCAATCACCATTTGTTTCCTTTTTTTTTTAATGATTGCATGGGCGTTATTGGAATAATGCCCCACTACATCACTTTTGCAATAATGCCCCATGCTGACTGGGATGACACATGTCGGATAATGCCCCACGGTGGGGACATTATTTTTCTTAACCACTACGGGTGGTCTAACAGTTAACGCTCTTTGTGATACTATTTGAGACAGATTGTTGGGTCTTAGAATGACCTTTTGTTCATTCTGTTATGCTGATTGCTGTTTTGGTAATGGCATGGTTATATTGGGTAACAATTGACATTTTCTAGGTAATTATTTGTTCTTATTGTTCGGCAAATGTTGGGATTGCTTGGTTGATGTGTGGTGCTCTTGGAATGGGTTTGAAGAATGAAGATCAAAGAAGGGTTGCTATTCTGGGCTTTGAGTTTTGACACTGGATGAATATGGGGAAGAACACTGTTGTGGTCTCAAGTTTAGTTTAGGTTTTATCACAGTTTGCAATAATTTAAAATATTTCATGTCTTTATATAATGAAAAATCATCTAAAAGAGAAACCTACTAAAAATGCAAGATAAGAAAAAGACCAAAAAATCTAATTAGCCAACGGTAAAAAAAAATAATTTGGTAAAAAAAAAAACAAAAAAAAAGTTAAAAATGGATAAATATTAAAATATAGAAAACTTTTAAAGGTATTAATAGAAATAAGGGTAAAAGAGTCAATCTATAATACATTTTTAAGGAAATAAATCATAATGGGTAAATTTATAATTTTTTTATTAAATGAGGGGATATATGCAATATTATTTATGAGTTGGGTAAATATGCAATAAAAAAGATTTAAAGAAGGATATATGCAAATCACCCTTTATAAAAAAAATTATCTTTTCATCCACAATGCCATCTAATTCTTGGTGGTCATCGTCTTCGGAGGAGGAAGATGAGATGTTTTACGCAAACGTTGTGCTAAGGGCGACGCAGATTCTTATAGAGGAGGAAGAGGAAGACATCTCGTCTGAAAGCGTTATTACCAGACGAATACGGATTAACATAGACCGCCAAGGTTTATCATTAATAAATTTTTTATCCTTATTCCTTATTTTCTCGTATTTATATATTTTTTTACGACAGGAGCGCACGAGAAATTGGTGAACGATTATTTTTCGAATGCACCCCTTTACAATGCTGACATTTTTTTTTTGGTTATGTAATTTTTATTTATGTTATGTAATGGATTTTATTATCTTTTTTATGTCTTATTTTAAGTTTAAATTTTTAATTGTTTTTATAAAGTTAAACAAATAAAAAAGTTAAACAATAAAAGTTAAACAAATAAAATAAATTAAACATTAAAAATAATGTGGGGTAGGCTCATCCTCCACCCCCCCCCCCTCAAAATGCAAGGAGGCTCATCCTCAATGTGATGGTGATGTGGCGCCTACGTGGCGGCCCATCCTTATAGGGATGGAGCTCTCCATACCCTCTAGCCTAACTGTCAAGTGTTACCGATTTAAATTTTAAAAAAATTATAATTTTTCTAATGAGTCTTTTTAGAGGTTATTCTTTTTTATCTTTAACGACAAACCATATATATATATATATAGATATGAAGCCGAGCAAGACTTTTTAGAGGTTATTCCTAAAGAAGCAAGGAGATACTATGACAATAAGTAGGTAGGTTTTGAATTGTCATATGTAATTTGTTGAACAAATAAGTTGTGTTTGTGTTGATTTTTTTTAATTTAATATGTCGACCTGTTAACCCGAACCTATGTTTTACAACCCACACTTGATTGATTAACATGTTTACGTCGTGTACAATTTTTTGATATGAATACATGTAATTATAGTTATGATCTAGTGGTCGTTATGGAGTTTGTCCGTCATAAACTAACGTGAGTTAAAAAAATCCTTGCATGTAGGTTTTTATTAAAAGTAAACAATTGCTATAAAAAGAGAAATGTTAAAATTGTCTATGAGGTTCGAGTTGGTTTACCAATAACATTGAAAATAACTTTTTTTCGTAACTAGACACTTGAGGGTGTACGGGGCATCGGTGAAGGGGAAGAGGGGGCTACTCCCCTCGCGGTAACACCACCGCCAACCCCCTTAACCACGCGGTAAACTCAATCATTTGTCGAGAAGTCACCGTGCAAGGGAAAAGGAGAGAGAGAGGCTTGATGGAGGGGTCGCGCTCACTTTCAACCAAGCACAGTTTTATGTTTTTTGTTTTAACTTTTAAGAAAAAAATTGATTGTGTTGAGAACCCATATGTTTAAGTGCGAATAAAGAGTGGAGAAGGAGTTAACATGGATGAGTATGCTTGACAAGGGTAAAGAGTTTGGGAGCTAACATAGATGAGTATGATTGAGATGGGAGTTAAATTTTTTACGGTTTTAACTTTTTTATAAAAAAACTAATTTTTCTTTTACAAAAGAATAATTTTTTTTTAGACTTTTTTACAAAAAACAATTTTTTTTACGAGTTTAAACATTTTTACAAAAAAAATTTAACACCAAACCAAATTTTTTTTTTACAAAAGCCTTTTTTACAAAAACCTTTTTACAAAATATTTTTTACGCCAAACATCTTTTTACGCCCCCGACCCTGATTTCGGGTTTACAAAATTTGAGAATTTTAACAAACGAACTCACCCAAAAATCACGACTCAACAGTTGTCTCAGATATGTTGAAACTTATCATCATCGACTGAAAAAAAATATAAAAAAACAACAAAAAATAAAAAACCCATGTGTGGATTTTGAAAAAAAACGGAGTTTTGCCTCAAAGTTTCCAATAATTATAGCTGCAAAAAGTGGGGTTGCAGGTTCAAAAACCTACCCTCTACCATCATTACCACGCCATCGCCATCAAATGTCGGAAAAACTGTTTCAAACTATCATTGCCAACTCAATCCCCATATCTTTATTTTCAACACAAAAAATCAATGTACAAACACAAAAGGTATAACCAATCCAGGAGTCACTATGGGGGTAATGCCAAGATGGAACAAAAGACCACCGACACCGTCGGGATTGAACAAAAGACCACCGGCACCACCAGGGGCAACCAGCACCAAGCCACCAAACCCCCGGCACCACCTGAATGGGGCCTTCATGTCTGCACTCTGCGCTTCTGGAAGAAATGCAAGAAACGATCTGACAAGATGCAATACTCTGAATCCACCTCCTATAGTAACAAGTCAGCCAAACCTACTATTCAAAGCCATTTGTGTAATTACAACTGTCGCCACCCCCGGCCCCTACCCGGGAGCGGGAGGCCGCGAGCCTCAGAGCAGGTGATATCGGTGTTTATTAAATTTGGCAACGGAATACATCAGGACCGTAGTTAGGAAATATTTTTATCAGAGTAAAACACCAAACTTTTATAAGAATAATTTATGGGAATAAAACCCAAGTTCATTTGATAATACATTAATAGGGATAAACCCTAATTATTGAAAACAAAATGTCTTGTTTATTTAGGTAACTTTTATAGCCAATTTTCCAAGCCTTCAGTGCTCTCCAGCTGTCTTCTATTTGTCTTTCACATTACGTTATCTGAAACGCGTTTTAAAAACATTTTGTCAGCAAGAAATACTGGTGAGTGCATCCCATTTTAATCAAAACAGTTTTATCACTTTTACAGAATTGAGGGCAATCCAGCAATTACATTTGCTTAATCTAATCAATTACTCAATCACTACTGTCAACCCGACTTGTGGGTCATATTACTCATTGGCTAACTCTTTGTCCAAAGGTAACGTCTCACAAATTTTGTATACAAAACCCCAACATACCGGCATCAATTGTAGACTTACAAATACCCAATTACTGTTAAGTATAATTTAAAAGATTTGAGGTTTTGGTAAAACATTTTGACTCACAAAAAAGATTTATAAAAAGAGAATGTACTCACAAATAGTGAGAAAAAGCAAGATGTACTCACATTGCAAGTTTAGATAATACTAAGGCTTCCTGAGAATCTCCTGGTTATTATCTATTAAATCAAATAATGCACACGTGTTAGTAAAATAACCAAATTCAAATTAACCGTACAACTCGAGACATAATTCCAATGACTGAGTCGGGCAGAGCCGACATGCATTACGGAATTTCTAAATCAATCGGGTGTACACACGAGACAGAATTCCAATGACTGAGTCGGGCAGAGCCGACATGCATTACGGAATTCTAAATCGATCGTGTAGGGTAACAGCATGGTTATAGTACTTACAACGAGGCAAAGCTTCGCTATATAGTGGGTATTATGCCCGGGCATAATTTCTATTATTTAGAAAGTTGAGAGAGAGAATTCGAGAATGAACGGTTTGTCAAATGAGCTCGAGCCCCCCATTTATAGGCTGTTCCGGCAGTCTGTCGTGCCCCGCGAAAGCTACGGCTTCGGTTGTCGCGGGCCGCGAGAGCCCACGTGTCAATTTATAGGGTTGCCGAGTCAGGGGGTAGGTTCGCCACGCGTACGACACGTGTCATAATTGTGTGCCGGCCAAGTAATGGCTGTCGCGCCCCGCGAAAGACCAAGGGGTCTCCGTCGCGGCCCGCGAGCGACTGCCAAACTTGGTTTTTGTTGATTTTAATAAGTGTAGGGTCATTCCGGGTCCGGTTCTCACGTACGGGGTATGTTTTAGGACATTTCAGGTGTCCAAAATATTTTTTAGGAGTGTTGTTATAGCAACCATCAGTATCACATAAGCAGGTGTTAAAAAGAAATTAAAAAACATTACATTTGGTTTCTCAAACTAAACTGGTACACAAGACACATATCAATATCAAAAACAAATTTCATTTAGAGAATGCATATTTCCACAAGACCCAAAATCAAAAGAAAACCCAGCAAAAAAGTCAAAAGAATGCATATTTCCACAAGACCCAGATCAAAAACAAGAAACCTGTTCGCCGGAGAAACGATGGGGGTCGCCATAGTGTCGCCACCAAATCAAAAGCATACCCAAATAAAATAACAAGAAACCTGTTCGCCGGAGAAACGATGGGGTCGCCATGGTGCTCGTGCCCCCGGTCGCCATGGTGTCGCCATCTAAAATGAAACGTCCAAATCCGCCAAACGATCAAAACAATGTATTTTACTAGTTTTCATACTAACATTAATTTCTTTTACAAAAATACCCTTGCTAATAGATCGAACCAAATTTTTTAAAAGTTAAAAAAAAGTATTCGTCTTACGGTTCAAAAACATATCCTTACTACCAAATTACATCCAACCTTAGCATATTTAACAAAATGACATGAGTACAAAATTACAACTTCAAACACTTAAGAATAAAATTTTGACCCGTTTGACATAATCTTGCATAACGGAAGTGCATATGGTCATGTGGTGTGTGTACTATCTACAAAGCATAATGTATAAATATCTTAAGCTCATTTTCCATATTTCATCCATTGATTAGCATAACAAATCCTTAACTTCACAATTTGTCATCCTAATTATGTACACATAGTTCTACATCAAATACTCATCAAACTAGCGTCAACATATATCAACAACATGTAAACATGTAAATTTTGCATATAAACTTCACTACGTAGATGTGTTCATAAAAGTGTGTTTTAGTGATAAAACACAATTTGACGAACTAGATGAAATACGAATTTAATGTGAATATGTTGAAGCGATTGTATTATAATCACTAATTCGCATTTGAAATCAAAGAGATATTTAGTTTCCTTAAAATTCTCATTAGTTAGTTTAGGATATAATAAATTCCATAATTAAAATAATTATCAAATTACTATCATGCCCTTTTGATAAAAATATCTAATTGCCACATGTCACAAGGATATGGCTTCCTATAATTTGTAGGAAAAGTTGAGAAGAATTAGGGGAAGATTCATTTGAGAAGAAAAATTAAATGAGAAGAAAAAGAACAAAGGGCAATTTTGTAAAACATTAAATAGTTTTTTCACTTATCTCATTTATTATCATTTTTGACTAATTAATTAGTCATAAAGACTATTATCCTCCACACTAACTTTTTTTGCCTACACACATCAAAAGTTATCATACATATTTTGAAATTCATCCTACATGTTGAAATTTATCATACACAACTCGTAATTTATCCTATACAACTAATAATTTATCCTACGCTTTAAATTATTTTATTTTATTTTTTGAAAAAATATATAGTTTGAGGATAAGTTACAAATTATTTAATGTAGTTAGCTATTAAAGAGGAAAACTACAAATTAATGAGCTATGTAGATTTACCAATGTACCATTATAGTAACATTAATACTTCTATTAAATGAAATAAAAATAAAGCATTTTTATTGGTTGAAATTTATTATTTCTTCTTCTTACAAAAAATATCTTCTCATTTGAACTCTCCACTATACAGTTATATTTATACATATTAGCCCGATCATCCCAATAAAAAATGTAACACTTAATCTATAATTAAACCTTAAGCTGCTAAACAACAGTCTTTGAAACTGATGGTCCGCTCATCGCCTCATTGTTTTCCGCTCTCACCCTAAGTCGATTATCTATATCTCTCATCGTCATCGTTCTCTACAGTTTGCTCATCCTCAGCCGTATCATTGACCACAACATTGTTATTTATGAAAAAGTATTATGTTATGAAATGTGACTACTTTTTAAGGAATAAAAACTTGAGACCTAGTATGCAGCTTCTATCTTTGCAAATTTAAACCGGGTGGCAAATTAGATAGTAGATCCGTCCAATTGCCACCCGCTTGCTTAAAATTTCAATACTTGAAAAATGCTTGTTCAATTTTCGACGGTGTTTTAAATGAACAGATAAGCTTGTAACATTTGTAAACAAGTCAAACATGTATAAAGGTCCTTTTTGTTCGGCTCGATTCATTAACATCCTTAGTTTTAGGTCTATTTTGCTTCCATAGCCTCCTGCTAGCGGACCAGCGACATCTAATGTGTCCTTTTTAAGTAACAGTGGAGTGGTTGAGGAAAGACTTAGTGTTCATTGTGATTCAGTTTCGACTCCCACTCTTCCCATTATTTTCTACGGCATCCAGGTGAAGGGCGAATACGGGTGGAGTCAATTCGTCTTGGATGGGAGGTGAGGTTTTACCGATTATTCCACTGTCGTATCTTCGGACGGGTGGAGGTCTGACGTGACCGTGTCGTCCTGATCAGTCAAAAACCCAATTAAACCTAGGTAGCTAGGGTAAGTCGACTAGTTAGATTATTTACAAACAATGTACAACGTGATTATGAAGTTTGCTAATTGTATTTGTTCAATTGATTTGAAAATAAATTGGAGTGAACCGACAATGGGCATTATCTAAAACACTTGTTCACTAACTAAGATTGCAAAACTAAATTACTTAATTGAAAACAAGGATTGGGAATAAGGTTCACACCCTGTTCGATAATTGTAAGTCCTAGGGTTCCTACATGTTTTAATTCAACTCAATTGCATAACGATTAACGGATTTAGTGTACCTTGACTTAGGTGCCAATAACTATCAACGTCCCGAAGAACGGACAAGAATGCACTTTGTAATCAACACAAGTAAATCCTAACCACGACAACGCATAATTACACATAACCATTTCACAAAGTCATAACTTTATCATCGTTCGACAATTTACGAATATGAAACAAATGCAAACAATTGTCTATGGTTTACAAAATCAACACAAATTGTCACAAATTCGAATCAAACTACAAATTCATAAACCCTAGAAAATCTTACAACAATCTACACCGGGGTGAATCCGAAGAGACTAGCCGTTCATAGTCGAGTGGACGCGATCACCGGCCGATGAACACGAACACGGAACCATAATCTTCAAGTCTTGAGGAGTGGTGGAAGTTAGGGTTTGAATGGTGGATGAAGATGATGATGATGGAGATGGTGATTTGATTAGGGTTAGGATGAAGATGGTGTTAGTGGTGGTGATAGGATGAAAAAGAGATTAAGTGGTGATGATATTAGGCTCCAAGATCAAAGTTTAAACTCAAAACAAAGTGTAACCCCCGAATTGAATGGCCTCAAGGTGTTTTAAGTCGTTCCCAACAACCAAATCCACAATTTTCGCGTTTGCAAAAACTAAAGCCCGTCGTCGACTGGCTCTCCTGATGCTGTTTTTTTCCGACGCCTTGTTTTCCTGGATACGCGCATTTTTGGCCGATGGGCTTTTCTAAAGGGCGTCGCTGACGACCTCCCCAACTTCCATTTTCTATTTTTCGCTCCTTGAGTTCCCGTGTGACCCGTAACGCGTCCCGGTGGTCCGTTTTTCTCTCCGGTGACCCGTAAGGCTCCCGAAAAGCTCCTTAAACGTTGTCAAACCTGCAAAACACAAATTTAATTAAAAGTAGGCTATTCGAGATTAAAAGTCAAGTAAAAACCCAAACTTAAACACAAACGAGCACCGTTATTCGACCACATATCAAGGTCGGGTTGCGCGCATCTGGGAGAGCCAAAGGGCTAGCGGCGGTCGAGTAGTCGACTTTGGCTACAGCGCCCGATGTCACGGTGGTTAACACGTCGTTTCTTACCGTTAAAAAAATATTCTTCTTCCCGTTCAAACAAAAAAAAATAGTTAACATGATTTTCATTTAATGATTTAAAGTCATGTGAAGTATAAGGGTAAGCGGAGTGGCATCGGTAATGTGCGGTAAACTTGGTTACTGCCATGACCAACTTGACCGATTTTGCTTTAGTTGTTCGGTGAACCTACACCGTTTCGATGAGAGGGAGGGAAGGGGGGGAGAAATAGGTGTGTGGTGGGGTCTATTCCTTCTCAACCAATTACACATTTTTTCCTTTAAAAAAAAATAGTTTCCCTAAACCCGTTAGGTAAACTACCGCCAACATTTTTGAGCTTAGGTAAACGAATCAGATGAATTAACGTGACACTGTTAGATTAGGTGAATTGAAAGTTTACCTATTTCACTCCTGAATATTATTGAAATATAAAGAAAAAATATACAATTGATGTCATCGAGAACACTGAGGCAGGCAACGATGACGAAATGCTTACGCAGTATTATAGGGTATTGCTTCAGCAGTTCAGCCGTAGGTCGGCGCCTCTTTGCTTACCAACGACTACTGTGCAAGTGCTATCATTTCAACAGTTTCAACACCACTTTATATCATTTCATACTTAATACCTATTCATTTTTCGTATATAAAGTAAAAAATGTTTTTCTTTTTGTTTTTTTTTTTAACATAAACAATCTTATTCTCTTTTTTTTAACGAGTAAATTGTAATTTTATTTTCTGATTTTGACAAAAATTGACATTTTAGTCCAAATTATTTTTTCTTGCTATTTTAGTACAAATAGTTTTGTTTTCTGCCATTTTAGTCCCTGACATTTGTTATTTTTTGTCATTTTCATCCAACCCACTAACTTTATTCGAAAAATTTTGTTAACTTAGGTGAATTTTGGTAAAACAACATTTTCTTCCTTTTTTTCAGGTGCGATGGCATGGAGATGGTGTTGTACAGGTTTACAGTAAAGATGATTGTGGTAGTTGTTGGTTTTATGATGATAGCGGTGGTGTTGGTTGATGACGTGGGTGGCGGAAAAGTGGCCGGTGGTGGTCGATAAAAATGGCAAAAAATGACAAAAGTCAGGGGCTAAAATGCCAGAAAAAAAATTATTTGGACTAAAATTGTAAAAAAAAAAAAAAAACTATTTGGACTAAAGTGACAATTTTGATCAAATTTCAAGACTAAAATGGCAATTTACTTTTTTTAACAGTAAGGTATTTATTTATTATAAAAAGAACAAACTAGCAAAGTTTAATGTTCATATCCAGCTTACCATGAAAGTCTACTGCTATAAATGAATCGAACAAACACGAAATAAGACATTTTTGTGTTTGTCCGTTAAGAATATAAAGTGTTCATGCGGTTCATAAACATTTACTGAACGAGATTTTCTGTTTGTGTTGTCCATTAAGAAAATAATGATATTCACCAACGGTTCCCTTGATGATTCATCGATCAAAGATGTGTCCCTAATCCGTTAGTGATATAGCCACATGAGTCTGGCAGTGACTTCTATTGGTGATTGGTTATTGATTTATCTGTCGGTGATCCCCCAATAATGAATGCCGGTGATCTTAAGTGAAATCTTAGCCCATAAACATTTTCCCACAACCCTTCATCGATGGATTAGTGTCGGCTCTTAGTTTCACTGAGGGACCACCGGCATACATGTTAATCATTAAAAGTCCTATGATTTGTAGTGATATACCTAATAAGCTGATATGAGTTCAAATAAAACTAAGAAAAATGAGATCAATATTCAGAGCAAGGGTGTTTGAAAATATATTTGAAAAAAGAACCTTAGATGAATAGTAATAGTTATCCTACATAACAAACATTGAAAAAGTTTGTAAGTAAGAAGCCAATTTTTTTTATAGAGTAAAGCACACACATGGTCCTGGGTGGTTTGCCAAAAATTTGGATTTGTCTCTAGGCTTTCAAAACCACACAGATAGTCCCTATGATTTGTACTTTGTAACGCATTTAGTTTCCGACTGTTTTCCAAAAGTACACGAATAGTCCTTTGGTTTGCCTTTTGTAATGGGGTTAGTCCCTAACTTGGACATGCTAAAACCTTTATATTTGTTAGCTGAGGACTAAATGCGTTACAAAGTGCAAACCACAAAGACCATCCGTGTAATTTTGAAAAGCTAGTGACCAAATTCTAAATTTTAGTAAATCACATGGACCATCCGTGTACTTTACTCTTTTTATACGTAAATTCTCTTACGCATTAGTCCCACAATTTTACTTCATAATGTATGCAATTTTAGCTGCCATTAAAGGAAATTTCGTATTTATTTACTTACCAAAGCAAGTTAACTGTATATTTGAAAACATTTAGTTATAATTATCACATTCTAGCTATAAAAACGTACTTCTAGTTCTTTTTTCCTTGCTTGAGAATACACTGGGACTTTCAAACTAGTAGAGAAAAATCACTGAACAATCTAGAAAAAATTTCAACTTATTTGTTTTATTTCACAAAAACAAGATCAAACACATTCCTTAATCCGTTCCAGTCCATGAATATTTTTTTTGAACGGCAAGAAACGACGTGTTAACTACCGTGACACTGGACGCTATGGTCAAGGTCGACTACTCGACCGTAGCCTGCCAGCCCCTTGGCTCTCCCAGATGCGCGAAAACCCAGCCTCCACCCGTCCGAAGGCACGACAGTGGAATAAGCGGTAAAACCTCGTCTCCCATCAAAGACGAACCGGCACCACCCGTATTCGCCCTTCACCTGGATGCCGCAGAAAATAATGGGGAGAGTGAGAGTCGAACCTGAGTCACAAGGACCACCAAGTCTTTCTTCAACCATTCCACCACTACCTCATTGGTAGAAAGTCATGAATACGATATATACTATTTTCGAACTATTAAATTCTCGTCTACAATAAAAGTGCTGCTCTAAGAGCAATCACAACGGATCTCTTAGATTTATGTGATTGAGAAAACTTATATTATAATAAATGATTGTGAGTGGTTTTCAGTGGTTGTGAGTGGAAGGGATAAAAAATATATGAGATTGTTAGTGTTCATTTATAAAAATATTGGAAACATTGTTCACCCCGTATAAAATTTTAATATTTTTAAAGGTGGTTGTGAGTGGAGTAGAGAGTAAATGTAATAATAAAGGTCTAAAAATATTATTTAGTTAAAAATGAGAGAGTAAAAATAGTGACTTTTAGTGTAATTATATAGATATGCTCTAAAAGCTTTCACAATGGAACACTTGTATATTTGTCAGCTAGTTATTTATATTATAAGGAATGATTTTAAGTAGTTTTGAGTAGAGGAGATAAAAAAACGTTATTGTTCATCTTTAAATATACAGAAAACATTGTCCACCCTAATAATTTTTTTGTTGATATTTTTGAAAGTGGTTCTGACTTGTGTTGTGAGTAAAGGATAGAGGATATGTAATTGAAAAAAAGAGAGAAAAAAGTAGTAACTTTTAGTGTAATCTATTGAATAAGGATAAGTAAACCAATGTGAATGCTTTCCACATATAATTTTCTACTCTATCTCTATAATTACTCTAAAATTACTATATTTTCTCTCATTTTTAATTAATTTTTTTTATATTTTTATCATTACATTTTTACTTTCATCCACTTACAACCACTTTAAAAAATATTAGAAAATTATAAAGGGTGAACAATATCCCTCTAAATTTACTGATGAGAATGAGCTGACATTTTCCACTCACAACCACTTTATAAATTGTGGATTGTGAATGCTCTAAAAGTTGTACTATGAGGAGAAAGTCCCAAATGATCATAGATTTAACTGCGTCAAAATTTGGATATGTATACAAAAAAAAACTTATGACCATATGTTAACCACCATACAAATTTTTTAACTAAAGTATGACCAAATGTAAAGTCATCGTAGGCATCATACGACTATATTGATGTTAAGTGGTCGTAGCTACTTGAATGTTTGACTTGTGTGAGTAAAGGGTATCAATGTTTCTTACCGGAATCAAGCAATCAGTTCATTAAGGTGTTGTTTGTTTTTGCAGATAAAAATTGTCTGCAAGCTGATTTCATCTGTTTTCATGTCTGCAACTGAAGATGTGGTCTGAAGCTCTTCAAGCTGAAAATATTAGACTGTTTGTTTTTATAAATTGATATTGTTTATACAAACTACATGAACTTTGTTTTATTTTCCAAATCAAAACATCCTAAACCAATTACCTCAACTACACATTCCAATCGATAAAAAAAAGTGAAATACAATTCTAAGATCCCACAAAATCGATAATAAAAAGTGAAATAAAATCCAAGATCACACCGGAACAAAGCAACCATGTGTAATTCGTCAATATAAAAAAAGTAATAAAAGAGGAACTGCTACTATGTGTAGTTCTAATCCAAAAAAATGAAAAAGAATAATTTAAAAGAAAATTGACTAACATGGACAAAAGAGGAATGCTCGAACAGAACCCAAAACAAACATTGAAATGGAGAAAGTAATTTTTAACATAACCCAAGAATACGACTGAGCCGGCGTGGTTCTCCGGCCGACCGATGATGATGATGACACGATGATGATGTTGACACCATGGTTGCAAAAGTCGCTAGGCGCTCCCTAGTCGGTCGACCGGGGAGTTGAGAGTACTCGGCCTAGGCGGAGAGTACACGAGGAGTACTCGGACAATCCAAATTATAAAGAAATTAGTTTTCGGAAATTAAATAGGTTTCAAATAATATAAATTTACTAATATTTATAACAAAATATGTGAAATTGATATTCATTCTTTAATATGATACGAATAGAAATTGTGTTTTATTTTATTTTAAGTCAAAATCGACCCAAGTTGACCTAGTAGATCCGATTTTGGCCGATGTTGACCGCATTTGATCGATTCCAAGTAATTAGTCGGAGTTGAAGAAAATCGCCTCGGCAGCCTACCTTGTAGCGACTACTCGGGGAGTACTCGGCCTTGGAGACATTGTTTTACAACCATGGTTGACACGATGAGAATGATTGATGATGATGATGTTGAAGGTTGATGGCAGCCGCGACGGTGGTGGTGGCCGACTGAGGCGACGGCCGGCGCTGGTGACCTTATAGCAGTGGTGGTGGTCCAGTTTTGAGAGAGGAGGGTTTTTTGTGAAGATGAGAGATAAGGGTTTTTTGTGAAGATGTTTGAAGAAAGGATGTCAGTTTTTTTTAAGCTGAAAAAGGCCATTTTCAGATCTATTTAAAAAAAAAACAAACAGTTTTCATGGGTAACGTCTGGGCGCCTGCAGACATCAGCTCCCTTGAAGATGTTTGACGAAAAAACAAACACCCCCTAAGGGTGACTAAAGAGTAGCAACAATCACATGAATTTCTTATTAGTATGGATATTTCTATTATACAGTCACAAATAAGAGTAACAAAATTTGTTTTAGCCACATTAATATAATAATACCGTGGCAAAAGGGTTGTTGTAATAAAACATTTTATCCCAATAAGCATGGCTATAAACTATTTCTAGACACATAATAAATTTTTTAATTTTAAAGTTGCTATTGTCTCATCTTTGGTCACCATATGGTTTTTGCCCATAACATTTGCAACCATTCTGTCACACAAACAAAATAACAAGTAACAATGGTGTGACCACTACTTGTTATTAAGTAAAGCAACATGAAAATTTGTAATGTTTGATGTGCCTATTATTTTATCTTTGGTCTCACATAATATTTTGTGGTCGTGACAATTGCTATTATTTCGACAAAAAAAGTGACGACAATGTGGCTGATGTTTATGTCAAGCCACATGAAATTATGTGCTTTTACGTGTGGCTATTGTTTTACCTCTAGTCACACCTATCTTTTTAATCCATGACATTTACTATCATTCTGTCACACATTCCAAAAACTAAGTACGATGGTGTGGCTAATGTTTATGTAAAGACATATGAAATGTTGTGATCTTATGTGTGGATATTGTCTAAACTTTCGTCACATATATATTTTTTTCTCCATGACATTTGCTGTCATTCCAGTTAAAACAAGACAGTCTGACTGGAGTGAGGCAACGAGACTCTTCAATTTAGAAAGTGCGGTGGCCAAACACAAGCAAGTCGCCGTTAAAAAAAATGATTAATGATGTCTTCTACATTAAAGCAGTAAAAAAGCAAGAAAATATAAAAATTTCTAAATATAAAATAATAACAGCATTTCATAGATACCAAGGAAGTAGCTAGCAACATGCATGCATGCACGTACATAAAACAAAAACATAATATATTGGTACAACCATCGTGAGATTGTGTTCCCTTTTGTTCCTAACTTAGGCTGCTTGGTATGGTTCCCGTCTCCACCCCGGCGCCGCCATGTCACCACCGTCCTCCCACGCCGCCCCCCCCTCCGTCCCGTCCTCCCCGTCCGAGTTGTGCCGTTTGCGACGGACCATACAGGTGGGCCTCCCCCCCGGCGACGCCAGTCCTCCCACGCCGCCCCCTCCGTCTTCATCCCGTCGCTGGCTTCCCTCCGTCACCATACCCACCAGCCTTATGTCTTCATGTTTCTCTTCACTCTTACACTGTTACTTCATACAAGTCATCAACCTATAATCATATAATACAAACTAATTTATGACCATATAATTTCAATTATTTTAATAATACTAGCACTTAAAAAGGTAATCATACGAACATGTTTCAACATGTCAAGTGATGTTCACAATATTATAATAATGACATATAATTTTGATATAAAAAGTGATCAAAAGAACATGTCCCAACATGTTAACCATGGATCACGGCTATTTAAGCGACATCTTAGTTATTAGATGGGGCATTCACTAGATGTCTAGATCCCCAAAATCTTTGTTTGTATCCAAGAATATTATTATTTGAGGTGAAAGGTGTCTTACTTAGACAACCTGTAATGGGGCGCCTTGAGGGGCTTTATGTGGGCCATAACGCCTCATAACGCCTAGCACACCGCAACGGGCGGCGTTATGGGGCAAAAAACGGGGGAAGCGCGATAGATATCGCGGCGTTATGGGGTTTGCTGTTCAAATTTTAACCAATCAAAATAAAACAAGGTTTTTTTATAATTAATTAATAAAATTGAAAATTAAGAATTAGGTAACGATGGGTAGGGGCTTTATGACTACGGGCTCTAGTGATATAACGCCCCATAAAGCCCCCGTGTGACGTGGCACGACACGTGTCGCATAACGCCCCACAAGGGGCTTTATGACTACGGATGGCCTTAGGGCGCCCTTTATTTTTATTTTTTTGTTTGATAAAAGCAACTAATTTGAATGACACGATTATATGTTATGGGAGAGGATCAAATAGAATTTTATTTTGACTAGAAAGGATTTGACTAGAAAGGATAGGAAGTAATAGACTTATGATATGTGGTAAAAAAAAAAAAGAGTAAGGGTATTTTAGTCAATTTTATCCAATCTTCTTCCTTCTTCTCCCCCAGTAACTTCAAACGCACCATTTTCAAAACCCACCATCTTCAACATTTTCTTCACTTTCTATATCAATAATCACTACATTATAGTGCGATTTTCGTCACCAATCAATGATTCAAACACCCAATCAACGTGTTCTTTAACTTTTTTTGAAAAAACTCAGTTTAACTTCATACAATATCTCATTTTTCCCGTGATTTTGAAGTGAATTACTCGATCCGTTCGATTCGATCGCTGATAAGTGTTTCTATCGTTAAAATTTTGTCAATCGTTGAAGAAATCGGCTTCGGTCCATGTAAGAAATTCTTGAATTGCATTTTTACGGTCTGGGCTTTTGAATTGAGTCATTGCGTTCTACTGGGGTTCCAAGGGGGCAACGCCCCCTTGATGAGGGTCCGGGGGCAGCGCCCCTGGGAGCAGGGTAGGGGTCGAGCTGCATCAGAAAATTTAATTTTATGGAAATTGCCTCATTTCGTAGACAAAAATTCGTAGACAGTTTTTGAGAGAACAGTGGTTCAATGCGTTTTAGATAGAACACTTTCTTTTGTGTCTTTAGGCCATTGCTTTTTAGAAAAAAAAGACATTTTTAATTGTTTTTTGGTTCATTGCGTTTTAAAAAAACACATTTTAAATTGTTTTTAGTCCATTGCGTTTTAGGAACAATTTTTTATGTGTTTTCATTCCATTGCGTTTTAGAAAGAACACATTCTTTAGTGTTTTTAGGCCATTGCGTTTTAGAAATAAGACATTTTTATGTGTTTTCTGGCCATTGCATTTTAGAAAAAAAACATATTTTTGAAGTGTTTTTAGTCCATTGCGTTTTAGGTAAACAACTTTTTATGTGTTTTCAGTCCATTGCGTTTTAGAAAGAATATTTTCTTTTGTGTTTTAGAAAAAAGACATTTTAAGTGTTTTTTGGTCCATTGCGTTTTAGAAAAACACATTTTGAATTGTTTTTAGTCCATTGCGTTTTAGGTAAAACACATTTTTATGTGTTTTCAGTCCATTGCGTTTTAGGTAAAACATTTCTAAGGCTATGTGAGGTGTGGATGGAGCCCCCTTGGGCTCTATCATGCCAACTAGGAACCACGTCATCGCCATGTCAGCATGGGGGCTTTATCATGCCCCCCTTTAATTTGGAGGGTGTGGATGGTGCCCCATGTCATGATTAACTAATTATTTATTTAAATATTTTTTTTTTAAATTAAATGGCAATTTTAATAACTACAAAATTAAAAATAAAGACATAATTTCATTAAAAAAAACACTACAAAGTCATTAAAAAAAAACATAACATACTAGAAAAAAAAAAAAGACAACATACTTAAAAAAAACTACATATATTTGGCCCGAATTTGTGCCTTACGAGCCTCCAAAATGACTCGGTCCTCCTCTGGTAGATGTGACACATCCCTTGCGAGAAAGTCCATGTCTCTTTGGATTTGTTTCTCCATTCTCATTTCTTGGTCTTTTTCCCTAATGGAGATTATTTGCTTGAGATCTGCCTGGAACTCGCTAATCTTTGACGGGACATCTGATTTAGTAGACTTTCCACGTGCCTTGGCTTTACTTTTATCCCTACCAGTTGGACGAGGCAGCTCTTGTGGTTATTCAAACTCGTCAGCATCCTCGTTTAGATTAATTACTGTATGAGCATCGGACCCAGATGGTTCGGTGGTGGATGTCGATTTGGACTGTTTGGATCTAGGACGGCTTGGGTCGAACGGTGGCACAAGATGCCACTTTGAAGATTTGCGAAGAAGCTCCCATGTGGTTACCAACATAAACATATGCCCATGGTGCATTCTATACTCGTTGTGGGCTTCTGTCAAGACATCAACGTCGCTCGCACCAGTTCTCCTTCGAGTGTTATTGACGAGGTTATTGTATATGTTCTTGAAGTTGCTAACCTTCGTCCTCATAGCACCCCACTTTCCCGAAAAAGAGTCGGCGGTTCGATACACGCCACGACCCATTGCGGCGAAAAACTGTTAGAGCTTTTGAGATCGTTGATACTTGTGCTGGATTAGTTTAATAGTAGTTAGTAGCAAATTAGAATGTACAAGGGCTTGTTTTGTAATTCTCTAATAGTAATGTTCCTGACCTAGTGTAGATAAGATTCCAGCAAATTTATAAATTTGCTGGCAGATCAGGAACACCCTATAAATAGTCCAAGCCTTGTAACCAACTCAAGCTTTTGGCTCTTGAATGAATATTGGTGTTGTTACATTCTTGTGTTGATCTGGTGCTCAAATCTGATATCCAAGGTGGTTTATTGTTATATCTTATTGTTTGGATTCAATACAACACTTGTTGTATTCATTAATCCATAAGCTTCACCTTCATCTTTGATCTTTCTTAACTTTTCATATCTCAAACACCTAATCAATAGGTGTTATGGGTTAAAACAACCAACCACTGTGATCCGGATTCGTTTTGGGATCTACAATTTGGTATCAGAGCCTTAGTGTTCTTGGTTGTTGTGTTCTTGTTGAGATTCTTCATAGTTTTGAAGGTTTTTCAAGAGTTTCATAGTTTTCAAATTTTTGGACTTAAAATGGATTGATTTGGTGTATTTAATCGATAGGTTGTTGTTTATATATGATTAGGAAGTCATTTTGGACATTTTGATGTATCAAAAGGTGGTTTTTGAGCTGTTTTCGTGAGATTAGAGGGTTTTAGTTCGTGTTAAACCCTCTGTCTAGCGAAATTATTTTGAACACAGCGAACAATTTTTGAAGATAGCGAACTTATTTTTGAAGATAGCGAAATCAGTGTTAAAGACAGCGAACATAATCAAATCTTTTAGAAACTCATCGCAGGATCATTAACTTCGACGATCGTCATTCGAGCGAAATTAGTGATCATTTGCGAAACAGTGTCCAGCGACCCTTGAGCGAAATTATCGAAGGCGACTTCGAGAACCGTGATAGCGAACCACAGCGTTCTTATCACGGTAATCGGTGATATTAACCTAACTATTGTTTGTGTTGTGTTTTGTCAGCGAAGTTATCGGATTCGCTCGTGCAGGATCCCTTATAGCACCAGCGAAGGTTGAGCACCTGTCAGCGAAGTCGATCAGGATCTTTCGGTCATCGGCGAAGTTAATCTTTTCACTGGTTTTCGGTGACTTGTCAGCGAATTTAAGTTCTGTTCAGCTCCATTTTGTCTAAAACAAGCAAAAATGTCGTTGAATCAACTAAGTCCAATTGCTCAAGCGGAACTTGAAACCGGAACCACAACTCGGCCACCAAAGTTGAAAGGGGCTGAAGACTTTAGCACTTGGAAGACTCGCATTCAATCGTTCTTCGAGTACACGGACTACAATCTGTGGCTCTCTGTCACCGCTGGACCCCACATTCCAACGGTTGTCCAAGGAGATGCGGTGGTGGCCAACCGTGATGCAACCACCTTCACTGATGAAGACAAGGCTCTAATCCAACGTGATCGTCGTGCTCATGCTGCTTTAACTATGGCACTATCAACTAATGACTGCAACATGTTTGAAGAACACCGAACTGCAAATGCACTCTGGAATGCATTGATCGAGTACTACGAGGGAAATGAAGAGTTGATTGAAAGCAAGAGAGATATGGTGCAGAAACAATATGACATGTTTTGTGGAGTTCGCGGAGAAAGTCTTTCTGATCACATCAGTCGCTTTCTGAATATGATGACCAAAATGAAGAAAGCGGGAAACCCTGTCACAAACCGTGCTGCAATAAAGAAGCTGCTAGATTCACTTCCCAAGGAATGGAGCCTACAATGCATGATGATCAAGAAGGATTTCCTCAACAATCCAAATCCTGTTACTCTGACCGGCCTGATCAACACCTTAAGAGCCTTTGAAATGGATGTCAGCAAAAGAGAATTGAACACTGCCAGTCCCACTGCCAGTTACCCACCAAAGTCTGCTCAAACCTCTGCTGGATTGAAAAATGTAGCATTTCTCGCTTCAGGTGGTATCCCTCCACAAGATTCTGACCTAATCTACGCCAACGCTTCTGCTAGCGCATCGAAAGCTCCACAACTTGTTGAGAAGACTATCACTGTTGACACTCAAGCTTTAAAAGTGTCCACCGAAAATGTGGCACTTTTCAACACATTTCTGAGCAGCTATGAAGCCCTGATGTCTGGAGAACTGAAAAAGGAGATGTTCACTGCTGAAGACATGTATCAAGTTGATCCAGATGATATGGAGGAAATGGATCTGAAATGGCAAATGGCCATGATCACCTTGAGGCTGAAGAAATTTCAAGACAAGACAGGAAAGCGTTTGGGTCTGGGAAAGGCTGGTTTTGACAAATCCAAACTTAGGTGCTACAACTGCAAGAATCTTGGTCATTTCAAGCGGGAGTGTCCTCTGTTGAAAGAAGGAAACAGTGAAACTACTCCTGCTGTAAAGCAAATCACTGTCGAAGAAAACAAGAACAACGCGTCTCCCAGCATGCCAAAAGCTTTAGTCGTTGAAGACTATGATTGGAGTGAAGAAATTAATGAAGCAAAGGAGCAAGTCAACAAAGCTCTGATGGCTAAGATCTCAAGTGAATCCTCATCGAGGCAGACACCCGGAATTCCAAAAGGAGACAATACTGCTGACAAAGGGTTGAAAAGCATTCTCAATCCAGTGGAGCCCGAAAATGAAAAGAAGTGTGGAGAAGCTGGGGAGCATTTGTCGAAAGAGGCAACTGATCAAAAGAAAGGAAAAGAAAAGTTCACAGCAGCCGCCATGAAAGCAGATTCATCAAAAGAAAAAGCTGACAAGGACTTGGTAAACAACATTCCACTCAGTTTCAAAGAAAAATTATGCACACCAGCATGCGTTGATGTCGTGACACATTACAAGTCTCTTAATCTAGAATTTGAGAGACAAAAAGACAAGGCCTTAAAAATGAATAAAGAACTTAAACTAAACGAGGCCGCATACCAGAGAAAGCTGAATTCAACTTTAGCTGAGATGCAAACTCTAAAAGAATTTGTGATTAGAAAAGATTTCATCATTAACGATCTCACAGATAGATTAGAAAAGGCCTTAAATGAAACTAACAAATTGCAAATTATCATTGATAAATGGAATGTCAGTCAAAAGGCCTTTACTGACATCAAAAACTGCCAACGACCAACGTATGTGAAAGACGGGATCGGGTATAAGGATAGGCAAGGAAACGAACGAAAACTCTTTCTTCCACCACATAACAAAAACTATGTGCCTATACCTACTCCTCATCCCGAAAATGATCTCATTGATGAAAAGGTTTCTATAGAACAAAACGATTCTTGTAAAAACGAAACAACCGCTAACTTTTCTAAAAGTAATGCAGATCCAATTGTGTGTAAAGAAGATGTGTGCGATGAGGATGGAGACTGCGGCGGTTCAAAAATAGGAATCGGATATTCAGGCGACAGTTATTCCACCGTTAACTGGTTCGTCTGGAATTGTTCTAAGAAAAACAATGTTAAGGATGAATGTAATAATTTAAGTAGGATGGATGACTGTAATGGCCAAGTGCCTAAATTTAAATCTTCGGATGACTGTAAGGGCCATGTGCCTACATTTGAGACCCGTGATCGTGAACATGCTATGTTTGAATGTCATGATTTAAATTCTGCATTTTGTGATGATAAAGTTGTCTGTGAATCTCCTGTATTTGTGCCAGAATTGAAAAAGAATAGCTTTGGAAAATTCCTCACCGAGGAAATTCCAGAATTTATTCCATCTCAAACAGGTATGACAGATTCTGAAGAGAAAGTCACTGAAGATCGATGCACCGAAGACTCAAGCACTGCTTCAAGCCATGAGGATGAGCAAATGTCAAAAACAACAGACAGTGAAAGCATAGAAACCTCAAGTGAAGATCAAACAACAAGTGATGAAAGCTCCGAAAGTCCAAGTGTTGAAACAATTGAAGACCAAAGTCCAGAAAGTTCAAGCGAAGATCAAAGCTGCAATGATTCAATTTACGAAGCAAGCGAAGAACAAGACTCAAGTGAATATCAATCGTCTGAAAGCTCATCTGTTTACAACGATGATGAAGAACGTTCAGAAGATGAAAGCAGAGTTGACAAGAAAATGAAGAAAGCAGAAAGCTCAAGACACTCATCACATACATCATCTTCTAACACCAAAAGACCCAGACATAAAAGATACTTTCGCTGTGGTCATTTAGGACATACAACGAAACATTGTAAAATCAAGAAGTTTTCTAAACCAGAGCATGATTTTCTTACAAACGTTACATATCAGTTAAATGATCTTAAGAAGTCTGTTAAAAATCTGGTTGAGTCAAGTGCCTATTTTTGGAAACAAAAAGAGGGCAAAGTGGGTCAAAACCACGATAGATTCGAAATGAAGCAAATCTGGATTCCCAAAACTAACTAATTTGTATATGTGTATTTTTGTGTATTTCAGAATAAACTCCAGAAATGGCTCCGCATGCTCATGGAATACATCTGGCACGTAGACAGCGGATGTTCAAGACACATGACAGGACTGAAGGAACTCCTGAAGAATTTTCGCTTCATCGATGGTGATTTCGTATCTTTCACTGGAGACGAGAAGGGAGGAAAGATTGTTGGAGTAGGAGATGTGATATCTGAAGCCCTCACTCTGGAGAATGTCAACTATGTGCCGGAGCTGTGCTATAATCTCATGAGTGTCTCACAAGTCTGTGATAAAGGAATATCGGTGCTTTTCAATGACATGGAATGCTTGTTCCTGAAGCCCGGATATGTTGTTCCTGCTGAAATGATCATGCTCACAGCTCCAAGACAAAACAACACATACGTGCTAAACATGAAAAACGCCAAGACAAATGACAACTTAACCTGCCTGATCTCTAAGGCTTCAGAATCGGAATCACTGCTTTGGCATAGGCGACTGGGGCATGTTAATTTCAAAAATATGAACAAACTCTCTAAGTTAAACTTAGTTAGAGGTCTTCCAATTAAGGAATTTCCATTTTCTGAAAAATGCATTGCATGCGCCCAGGGAAAACAACATAAGAAACCGCATAAGTCCAAAGCAGTGAACACGATTACAGCACCTCTTCAGTTGTTGCATATGGATCTTTTTGGTCCAATCAGTGTTAAAAGTCTTGCTAAAAGTTCTTATTGTTTGGTGATTACAGATGATTTCTCTCGTTTTTCTTGGGTTTATTTTCTTGAGGCTAAAAGTGAAACAGCGGAAATTCTCAAGGCATTCATTCCCTTGATTGAGAATGTGACCAAATTAAAAGTGAAGTCAATCAGAAGTGATAATGGCTCGGAATTCAAAAATCAAATTTTCATATCCTTCTGTGCAGAAAAGGGAATTCATCTTCAATACAGTGCAGCCCGAACTCCTCAACAAAATGGGGTTGCTGAACGCAAGAACAGAACTTTGATTGAAGCCACAAGGACCATGCTAGTGGATTCAAAGCTTCCAATCATCTTCTGGGCAGAAGCAGTTAACACGGCTTGTTACGTTCTGAACAGGGTTCTCATTGTAAAACCACACGGAAAAACGGCGTATGAACTTCTCTTCAAAAGAAAGCCGCTTATTGATTTCTTCAGATCATTTGGATGCTCCTGCACTCTTCTAAACACTCAAGAGAATCTCATCAAGTTCGAAGCAGTGGGTGATGTCTGCTACTTTATGGGATATTCATCCACTCAGAAAGCTTACAGAGTCTACAACAAGAGAACAAAGATGGTGATTGAATCATACTATGTTGATTTTCAAGAAGGAAACTACACCAACACCGGAAGTACTCCTGATTGGTTCTATGATGTGGGCGTGATTTTCAACACCTTTGAAATTCCAGAAGATGTTCCAGAAGCAGAACCTGCAGAAGTCGCTCAAGTTGAACCTCTGTTTGATACTTCGGATATTGGTCTTACTCCGTTCACTACCCGTTTCACTCCATTCTCTGCTAATCCACTTCTCTCCATGGATGAAACGACTGGTGACACTTCGCCTGAGAACACCCCTGAAAATGGTGCTTCTTCTTCACAGGTGAACGTGGATGAACCAACTCAAGAAGATGATCCACCAGTGATTTACGTGGACGAACACTTCACCAACCTTCCGCAGCAAATTGAATCTCTGACAAATGCCGGATACAAGACGAATCGAAATCATCATCTTGAAAATGTTATCGGCGCAGTTGAAGAAGGAGTGCGTACACGCGGGCAATCATCAAGCATCAACAAAGGGCTATTTGCAGCTTTTCTGTCTCAATCAGTTCCACGGGACATCGAAGACGCCATTCAAGACTCCAGTTGGGTTCAGGCGATGCAAGAAGAACTATCTCAATTCAGGAAGCTTAAAGTTTGGGAGTTAGTTGATCTACCAGAAGGAAAGTTTCCGATTGGTACCAAATGGGTCTTTCGAAACAAGATGGATGATCATGGAGTAGTAATCAAGAACAAGGCCAGATTAGTGGTGCAGGGTTTTCGTCAGGAGGAAGGAATCGATTACGAAGAGCTATTCGCTCCAGTTGCAAGATTGGAAGCCATTAGGATATTCCTAGCTTACGCATCATACAGAAATTTCAAAGTTTTTCAGATGGACGTAAAGAGCGCTTTTCTGTATGGGAAGGTTAAGGAAGAAGTCTACGTGTGCCAGCCTCCAGGTTTCGAAGATCCTCATTTTCCAGGACGCTACTACAAGTTGGACAAAGCCCTCTATGGTCTTCACCAAGCTCCACGTGCTTGGTACGAGACTTTGTCAACTTATCTTTTGAAGTGTGGATACACCAGAGGAATGATCGACATGACTCTATTCACCAAAAGAGTTGGGGAAGATGTAATGCTGGTTCAGATTTATGTGGACGATATCATCTTCGGGTCGACCAACGAAAAACTGTGTAGAGAATTCGAGTCTGTCATGAAGGCACAATTTGAAATGAGCATGATGGGAGAGCTGACGTTCTTCTTGGGGCTAGAAGTGAAGCAAAAGGAAGACGGGATTCTTATTCATCAGGCCAAGTACATTCGGGATATTCTCGCAAAGTACAACATGAACGACTGCAAAGTTGCAAGTACTCCATTTGCTTCTCAGACGGAACTTACTCTAGATCCTCAAGGAAAACCTGTAAACAAGTCATTCTATCGCTCAATGATCGGATCTCTGATGTACTTAACGGCTAGCAGGCCTGACATCATGTGGGCTGTCTGTCTCTGTGCTCGCTTTCAGACTAATCCCAAGGAATCTCATGAAACCGCTGTGAAGCGCATCTTCCGCTATCTTAAAGGAACTCCGAAACTAGGTCTTTGGTATCCTAAAGACATCAATTTTGATCTTATTGCTTATTCTGACAGTGATCATGCAGGTTGTAAAGTAGATCGCAGGTCTGTATCAGGAGGATGTCAATTCTTGGGAAATCGTCTGATCTCATGGCAAAGCAAGAAACAGACAACTGTGTCCACCTCAACCGCTCAAGCAGAATACACCGCGACCTACAGTTGCTGTTCACAAGTTCTCTGGATACAAAATCAGTTGTTGGATTATGGAATCAACATCATGAAGACTCCTATATTCATCGACAATGAGGCATGTCTAGGAATTGTGAAGAATCCCATCCACCACTCCAGAACGAAGCATATCGAAATTCGTATTCACGCAATTCGAGATGCGTACGAGAAAGGCTACATTCAAGTGGTACCAGTGGATACAACCCAGCAACGGGCCGACATTTTCACCAAAGCTTTCGACAAAACGCGATTCAACCAGCTGGTAACCTGGTTGGAAATGGTAAATTTCCTTGAATGGAAATGAATCTTGTGTCCAAAAACTTTCGTAAATATACTATCCTTGTTCATAGTTTAAAAAAAAAAAAAAAAAAAAAACGTTTGTTGAAAGTAAAACAAGTATCGTACAACGTTGCCCACCAAAAAGATTTTCTTATTCTTAAAATTTCATTTTCGGGCAAATGGACTTTCGAAAATAAAGATTTTAGGGGGGATATTCAAGAAAATCAAAATGAGATGCTTGTTCTGACCCCTGTTAGAGGAAATGATAGAAAAATTGCTAACACTTTGCCATTTCTTGATTAAACAGAAAACAATACAAAAAGAAATCGGGGTACCAAGCAACGACGTGTCGGTAGATTCAGCAACACCGACGAGTAAACTGCTGTTAGGGAGCAAAACATAACTTCTACACAAGGATTCTGGCTTTTCTCAGGCATTACGCATCTTGTGGGTAACACGTTGCGGCATATGGCTTAATGGTCTTAAATCTTGTGTTGATAGATTGCCAAAGTCTGAAATCTCGGGTCTTTATATTGGTTTCCATTCGGGGGGTATCATAGTTGGTCTTCTGCTGCATCCAGATACATGCTGACCTAGAACTTCTATGATATCCCTTCATAATAAGCGCCTTAAAAAAAAAAAAAAGGCCAAACCCTTTCATAATAAGTGCCTTTTGTGGCCAAAAACCTTTTGATGGATTAGTTTCGGTCTCTCTGCTGTACGAAAGTACTGACCTGCTCACCGAACTATCTGTCTCGCCCTCGATAGTTCTTGGAATCTCTGTTGTACGAAAGTACAGACCTGATCTCCGTTCTATCGTTGAAGTGAATGGATTCAATATACTCACCTGTTATGAAGAACCCTTGTGCATACCTTGATCGCGGGGGTATGTCCTGATGTGGGACTCACGGGCGTAATGTTTCTATTCTCAATAGCTTGTGTGGGGGCCATAGAAGTCTTGTCAATATTACCAAAACATGATAAAAGCGCTATTCGAAGGTATGTTGAAAGAAGGATGCATGAATTTAAGCGGACAAACATACTGGCAGTTTTTCTTGTGCCCTGGTTAGTATTTATTAATAATAATAATAAATAAGGAATTGGCAAGTGTTGGCAATATGATCTTCTGAAGGTAAGTCAACGAGTGTCGAATGTCTCAAGAAGTTATGCATCAAATGGAACCTCCCAGAGCTGAAAATTCGAAGTTCGAAGTCTAAATGGCTCAAATTTTCTCTGTTTTGTAAATATTTCGTAATTTTCGGTGTTTTTAACAAAAATGGGCACGTTCTTCGAGAAAGTTTGAAATTTACGAGCGAATTTAAAATTTTGTTTTTTTTAAAAAGGATTTTTGTTAAGTCGGCGGATTTAAGATACCAGCGATTTAATTATTTCGCCTTGTACGGAGAACCGTGCATAAATATCTCATAACCGTCACTTTTCAAATTTTTCTCAAATCATCTCATCATCGTCTTCGCTAAGTCTCCGGACATTCTCTCTCTAGTTTTTCACCGAATTTCCTAACATAATCAACACAAGATTCAAGTCCAGTCAAGATTATCAGGTAATATCGTTCACTAAATCGCTGCTTTCTCATCTTGATCGGATTCAAGTTTTGTTTCATGTCTCAATCAATGTGTGGGTTTGGGTTTCGATTATCTCTTCATTGTTCTTAACATGCCTAAAATCTGTTAATGTTATGCTTGAGATATGTTGCTTGTTTGTGAACCGGCTTTCGTTATACTTCGGAATGTCATAAAAACGCCTAAATTGTGTGATGTTGTGTGAAATCAGTGATTTAGTGGGTTGAACAGTTAGGGTTTTTAAAGGGTTTTAGAAGAAATTTTTGAAGACAGCGATTTCATCATAATGACAACGATGATAGCGAATTTAACCCCTAGTCACGGAAGTTCAAAAGTCTCGAACGCGAGTTCGAGCACCCAGCAAAATAGTCTAATTCGCTCGTGTAGCGATTTGGTCTATTGTGGTCGCTGGTAAATCGTTTCCGGAAAAGGAACTTTGTGTGATAACCCGCACTAAACCAGGTATCCGTACGACTTAATTAATGATTAATTACTGCTTAATTACTGTGCTTGTTTGAACTAGCTGATGAACTGCTACTTGAATACTGATACATGAACATACTTGCATCATACTTGCTTGCTGTCACTACATTATTTACATACTGAACCTTAGTGACAAACATGATGCACCAAAAAGCACAGTAGCACAATACACGGATACCCAGTGAACATGCTGATATAAGCCAGCATCAGGCAAACACTGCCTCTAAGGCCTGTAAGAGCCTGAAATGTTTTGCTACACTAGCAGTGAGTGTAGGGATATAAGGATTGTGGAACTGCGTCTCTAGGAATAAGATACACTGAATGGATGTGCCTAAAACGTACTTTAAGTACAAAACACAACACTTTAATAAATAATCCAGCTTCTAGCTGACTAGTAAAGTGCCAAGACATGGGGAAAATACTACTAGACACTTTCTAAAGTGTTGGAATTAAATTGTGTCACTAAAAATAACAATAACGACACTTTAAAGCTTTAGTAACGCTTTAACGGATTACTATCCAACCGAACAAACGGGCGTTACCCGAAACATGAAAATATTATTATTTTCACTATTTATATTTTTCTGAACCAGTTAGGGTCCCTGAATACCCTAACACCCGTCATAATATTTAACACCCAAGTAACTTATAATAATTTCTAAACTAATTTAACTAACTAATACCTTAGCTAGGTAATTGAAATCGAACTAAAACCCCAACTCCATGACCGATCGGTCACCTTATGGGTGACACTTTGTCCTATTTTTTTTTATTATTATAATCTCATGTCTCATATATACTAGACATATTATACCTTGGACAATTGAATCACATGGTCTATAAGAATACATAGTGAATTGAATTCTCATTTGCAACAACACTTAAACCAAAAATAACCACTCTTTCCCTTCCCTTTGATACTCGGCCGAACATATACACACATCCACCACCCACTTTAAATTTTGATCTTGCAATTCCAAATACATACAAAGGTGGAGGATCACGCATAAGGAAGCCCGGTGTTCACGGAATCGCAAGGACCTCACCTCAACGCTTTTAACCACTCGTTTTCCGACTAGTTTCTTCCCTAGCCTTGAGCTAGCAGTAAGTGACTCTAAACGCCTTCTTAATCTATTCTAAAGTGGTTAAAAGGAATTTTGTCGGTGAAATATCTATAACATACGTTTTGAAGCATTAAAGTCTAGTAAAAACTCTAAAAATGGTGGTTAATAGCTTATAACTTGGGTAAAAGTTGTAGTATTTGGAAGATGTGATTATCTAGACCCGATCTACGATTGTGGTAGCTCGGATCACCATTTAACCCGGTTTGGTAAGATCGTTGATCTTAACATAAGCTTATTTTGGTTAACACAAGGGTTAAAAGGTGAAACTCTACCACACAAGAGACATGAACTTGTGTAAAAATATTTTATTTGTGTAAAAGTGATTTAACTTGTACAATAGTGTTTAAAACTAGCGGATCTACGTATCTGCAAGTGGTATTTTCAAAGAACCACACGTTAAAGAAATCATGTATTTTAAAGAATGGATCTTACACAAACAAACGTGATTTTATAAACCACAAGTGTGTAAACACTTGCGAAATGAAAAGATCCGACAAAGGATTAGCTTTGTCACTTGTTACTAGAAGTTGTAAAGACGGATTTCTCTAAACACGAGGTTTTTATGAGATTAAAGTTACTTTATATAAAGATCTACAAAATATAATGGGATTTACATTATAGATGCGGAAAAACTACAAGTTCATGCGATTATGCGATTTACATACTTATCGACTAGTTTGATGTGTCGGAAATTGTTTGATTGAATAAAGAAGTTGTTGAATTGATTTGTTAAAAGAAAATGATACGCTTGAAAGCGTGGCCACCTCCAGTTACAGAGGAAACTCTGGCGAAATTTTCTAAAAACCTAACACTTAGAATTATTTACACAACAAGTGTTAGAACTATTTTTGACATATTTTCGAAACATCAATTTCGCCAGAACTTTATTTACTAAATATTCGGAGGTGGGATTTTCACTAAGTTAACGTGATAAATATGTTTTGTCACAACACTGTTTATGATTATTTTGTGAAATTACATAAATATTATTTTAGAGTGAAAATAATATTTACAAGCGTTAATGATCCCAAAACTTTGCGAACGCTTTCACCATGACTATATAAGTTACACCGGTAATTACATTACCACACGATTGATAAAACGTAACTTACGCACATGTATTGTATCCCCCATCCTTGGGAAGGATTATAACTACCAAGTATATACAAAACGTAAACACGAAATAGTTGTCTAACTATTTCCAAAACCTTAACTATAAAAGCTAAGGCACGGCCATCCGTCTAATAGAATTAGCACTTGTAGGTCGTCGCACAGCTTTCAGATTTGGAGACACTTGGTAGAGACGCACCGACTGTGAGTTCATGTCCCCCTTTTCTCTAACTGTTTTCAGTTTTCTTAACTGCGGGGGTGAAATACATGTTACTTTGTTTACAAGTACTTTATACATGGTATGATTAACGTAAGGAGGTTTAGATCATGTGAATGGGTAGTTAGAACACCGAGGGACTTAAGCGGTAGATCTATCTGGGTGTAGCGAGCCCAGCTCTAGGCCCAACAGAACGGACCTCTCTGAGGACCAACAGAACGGACCTGGAGTGACTTGGTTGCCCAACGCAAAAATCGGCTAGGGTTGTGTCTTCCTACTTGCATTTCACAACATGCTAATGGCCTTGCAAACCATTGGTGATCACAAGTCCTCTTACACTGCTACATACCAGGAAACTTTTATACTTACAAGTGTTTTACTTACTCACTTGCACATGAACTCGCTCAACATTATTGTTGATTTTTCAACTTACATGTATTTCAGGAAATTAACGAGATCTGGCACGGTATGGCATGTTTTCCGCTGCACTAGTTTCCGAGGTCATCCGGGGTTTAGGGGATGTGTCTCTTTCCTGGACAAGACACAGTCCTTAAACCATGTTTATGTTGTGTTTCAGTTTGTAATGTTTGTTGAACAAGATTATGGTAGTCAGGGTATGTTAAAACAATGGTATTGTGTTTGGTTTTCAAAACTTAATGGATGATCTTGCATGTTTTTAACTCATATAGCTTTGGTATGATTAAGCTATGGTATTAAGAAGTCACACCAAAATTAACCACGCTTCCGCAAAGCCAGGGTGTGACAGCTTGGTATCAGAGCTCTGATCATAGCGAATTAGGATTCCTTCTCGAGTCTAGACTATGATCACTAGGGCTCTCACGAAAACATTTTTCTGCATACCACTTAAGTCCAGATCCAAAACTTTTTACAAACGAATGTTGAGCACATTTTATTATTTATAGGCTCAGCTTGGAGGGCTGAGGAATCGGTCTGGAGGACCGAGGTGATCGAAGTAGTTAAGCATGTTGGTTTGTTATAAGGCTCGGTCTGGAGGATCGAGGTTTGGTCTAGGTGACCAAGGTAGTGGTCTAGCAAGGCTAGGAAGAGTAGGTTCAGTCATAACGACTGGATGAAATTGGCTAGTAAGACTAGGAGAATGATTTGAATGTTTACGTGGTGACTACATGTTTATATGACTATAATTATACATATATGTGTTGGTGTTACAAACGTCATGCATTCATCAAGTACTAGAAAGGTGGACACTACGAATCCCATGGCCTTAGTGTCAGACGACATAGTTTCATCGAAGCACGAGGTGTACATTTCCGATACTACCGGCACAGACAATGACGACTTTCAGCCCTTTTGCGCTGCCTAAAGTCGTAGCAAAGCCTACTGATGGCCATCTTGTTGGGAACTTGCCACTCGCGGTGATCCCTGCTCCTGTGCCCCTTGCCGCTTATCTCGTTGTTGATATGCCCCCGACGTTGTCTCTGAAGACGATGTCGAACTATTAAGAGGAGGACCCACTTGAGGGCAAGGCCCTATTGCTGCTGGTATTAGACTACTGCATGCGGACGCTCCTGTAGGGGAAACTCATGTCCATTCCCCTATCCCAGACTCATTTGAGTCTCTGACATCCGTATCTTCGCACATACAGGGAATGCAGCACCACTTACACGACGCCGACCCTGATATGGCATCATCAGCTGCACCGGATCCCGCACACAGATTCGAGTTTGATCGCGATAATGAGGACAATTCTGTTTTTCCGCCTGGTGTTGATCCAGACCATGACATTGAGTTCATGCACTTAGACCAGCCCTTGGGGGATCCTGTAGCCCTGTCGACCCCTGTGTTTGTTGATCCAGGTGATTTTGAGATGGAGTTTTGATTCGGAGCTAGCCGTGGCCCCTGAGCCGGGCGTTGCTCCTGACCCCGCATTGGAGCATGACCCTGTTCATGCCGAAGCACCTACTGTTGCTCCTTGATTGATCATCTGCTTGGATGAGAGAAAATTTGGGGTAACTGTGCAAGACAATTTATTATTACGGGGGCCCACGTAATAACGATTTGTAGTGCACAGGAATCCTGGTGGACTCTGCAGGTCAAGCTAATGATAACCAATGCAGCAGGAAATAACTTAAACACGAATGACCAAGGCAATGTAGCCTCAAGTTCATTCTATTACGAGCAACAAGCCAAATTGGCAGGCCTATGTGAAGGCTCAGAAATTTACTTCCCCACTCATACAGTGAGTATATTTGCGTGTGAAATTGGGTGATTACATGATGGCTTATGTTGCTATATACACCTCATAGACAATTGAAACGTTGTCTAACCCGCTTCACACCACTTCGACAAAAGAGAATGTCACCTAGACATGACACAAACACCAGTACGTTGCCAAGGACAGAAGCCGAGCTGCAAGAACGCATCTCACCGATAAATGCACGACATGAAGCCCTCCGCTCTAAGTGCAACGATGGCATTACTGGAAATAACCATCCAACTGGCTGCACCTATAAACAGTTCCTGAACTGCAAGCCTTTGAACTTTGATAAAACAGGAGGCACCGTTGCATTTGTTCGTTGGTCCGAAAAGACCGACTCCATTCTAAGAATGAGTAACTGATCGCCCCAACAGAGTGTTACCTACATCTCGGGGATATTTCTAGATGGCACACTCTCTTAATGGAACCTCCAGGTTCAGACCCTTGGCACAGACGCTGCTTATACACTGAGCTGGGACGAGCTCAAGGAAACGATTGAGAAGAAATGTTGTTTTAGGACTGAAATTCAGAAACTTGACGTGGAGTCCTGGAAATTGAGAATGGACGAACCAGAGACTCCTGCACATGTCCAGCGATCGCACGACTCGTCTAGGGTCGTCCCCTACTAAGTCATTGATATCGTACGATATAGTGGTGTACTTGTAAGCTTTACATTGTGGTCTCGAATTATGGCAATACAATCGCAGTATTCTCATCACTTGTGATGATTCAATCTATTGTTTATGTCCTATAACATAAGATGTTATGTGATTGATTTGTTGATAGCATGAGATGTTATGTGTTGGTATTGTTGAATGCATACGTACGCTTCACTTGCTATGACCTAACCTATGTGAAACATCTTTTAGAAGATGCCGCAAAGACGCGATATGCGCATGCCCACCTCTGAGGCAGAACTTCAAGAGATAATTGCTGCAGCTATAGCACGGCACGAGGCCCTACGCTCCGAACCTAGCAGAGGTACCTCAGAAAATAACGGTTGTTCCTACTGGCACTTCCTCAAATACAAGCCTCCGAAGTTCGACGGCACTGGAGGTGCCATGGCTTTTGTGAAATGGATCGAAAGTATGGATTCCATCTTTCAAGTGAGCGGTTGTACGCCGGAACAACAGGTCCTATACGTTTCTGAGCTATTTCTAGATGAAGCCCGATTATGGTGGAATCTTCAGACCCATATAAAGGGTGCTACTGCAGCATATGCATTAACCTGGGGTGAACTAAAAGAAATGATGCATAAGAAGTATTGCCCCCAAACGGAAACCCAGAAGTGGGAAGATGAACTTCGGAGCCTGATGATGGAAGGTCCGAAGGTGTTGAAGTACGTGCAAAGACTTCATGATTTGTCACGAGTTGTTCCGTACCTGGGGAAAACAGAATTAAAGAAATTGGAACAATTCATTTGGGAATTGGCGCCTCAAGTCTTGAGCTTGATGACAGCATCTACGCCACCAACGACTATTGCTGCAAGTAAGATGGGTTTGGCACTCGTTACGGAAGCAATTAGACTAGAAAAACTTGCAAACCCCGACAAGGAGACTCAGGTAGAGTCGTCCGGAAAGAACAAAAGGAAGCTCACCGAAGATACCCGAACGAATAATGATGAACAAAGATCTATTCGAGGTTGCTTTGACTGCGGGGACAAAGGGCATTTCAAGAAAGATTGCCCTAACAACAAACAAGCCAATGATAAGATTTACTTAGAAACTAAACCAAGATGTGCTGGGTGCAAGTATCACCGTGATTGTGGATGTCAGAAGCCTTGGTACGGGAGGAAAGGACACAACAAGGAAGGTTGTGGGATGAAGAGTCCCATACAAGAAGAAAACAGTAACAACGCTCTAGGTGGAAATGGGAAAGGAAATGGCCGAATGCTAGGATGCTTCCATTGTAAGGAAGTTGGACATTTTAAGAGGGAATGCCTGAAGTTGAAACAAGACCGTGAGAGAAGATCCAACATCGGAGCTTGTGAGGCATGCCAGGATCCAGGTGTGGTTTCTGGTACGTTCTCTAACAACCAAAACTTTTGCATCTATTTTGTTTGATGCTGGTGCCAATTATAGCTTCGTGTCGTTAGAATTTAAGAATATACTTGGTTTAACCGCTAGTAAGTTAGATATTCCCTACTCAATCGAATTGGCTAATGGGAAGTTAGTTGAAGCCGACGAAGTAATCAGAGGCTGTGTGATAGAATTGGGAGAACGTGAGTTTACGTTGGATCTACTACCAGTCCAATTGGGAAGCTTCGACGTGGTGGTAGGAATGGATTGGTTATCAGACAACAAGGCTGAGATAGTATGTCACGAGAAAGTTGTTCGTATCCCAACCGATGATGGTGAGACAATTGTGGTTCACGGAGAGAAGCGTGACACACCGCTAAGGATCATCAGCTGCTTGAAAGCAAGGAAGTGTTTACAGAAAGGATGTGTTGCTTTTCTGGCACACATTGTGGATAAGAAGGCTGCTGAGCCGAGAATCGAAGACATCCCTGTCGTGAGGGAATATCCAGAAGTCTTCCCAGAAGACTTACCTGGACTGCCACCTCAGAGGCAAGTAGAGTTCCACATTGACTTAGTTCCAGGCGCCGCGCCTGTAGCTAAGGCACCTTACAGACTTGCGCCGTCTGAGATGCAAGAACTGTCGACACAACTTCAAGAGTTGTTAGACAAGGGATTTATCCGACCAAGCTTCTCGCCTTGGGGAGCTCCGGTCCTGTTTGTCAAAAAGAAGGACGGTAGTTTTCGAATGTGCATAGACTACCGGGAGCTGAACAAGCTAACGATCAAGAATAGGTATCCTCTGCCAAGAATCGACGATCTGTCTGACCAACTGCAAGGCTCTAGCTTTTACTCTAAGATCGATCTTCGATCTGGATACCATCAACTAAGGATACAGGAGGAAAGTATCCCGAAAACAGCCTTCCGAACTCGTTATGGACACTACGAGTTCCTTGTTATGCCGTTTGGTCTGACAAACGCACCTGCAGTCTTCATGGATCTAATGAATAGAGTTTGCAAGCCATACTTAGACAAGTTCGTGATTGTGTTTATTGATGACATCTTGATCTATTCGAAAACGAAGGCTGAACACGAACAACATCTTAGAGCCATTTTGGAGCTGTTAAAGAAGGAACAACTGTACGCCAAATTCTCCAAGTGCGAGTTTTGGCTACGCGAAGTCCAATTCCTTGGGCACGTGGTAAATGGAGATGGAATCCACGTGGACCCAACAAGGATCGAGGCGATCAAGAATTGGGAAACGCCTACGACGCCAACCGAGATTCGGCAATTCTTGGGTTTGGCTGGCTACTATCGAAGGTTCATTGAGGACTTTTCAAAGATCGCTCAACCTTTGACGCTCCTCACCCAGAAGGATAAGACGTTTGATTGGGGAATCAAACAGGATGAAGCATTCCAGATACTGAAGGATAAGCTTTGTAACGCGCCAATCTTAGCTCTACCAGAAGGTACTGACGATTTTGTGGTATACTGCGACGCATCGCGACAAGGTTTGGGTTGTGTGTTGATGCAACGCCAAAAGGTTATTGCTTATGCATCGCGTCAACTGAAGGTACATGAAAAGAACTATACCACCCACGATTTAGAGCTTGGCGCAGTGGTTTTTGCACTAAAGATCTGGAGACACTACCTATATGGTACGAAGTGCACAATCTTCACAGATCACAAAAGCCTACAGCATATATTCAACCAGAAGGAGTTGAATATGAGGCAAAGACGATGGGTTGAATTGTTAAACGATTACGACTGCGAGATAAAATATCATCCGGGGAAGGCGAATGTGGTCGCCGATGCCCTAAGTCGAAAGGAAAGGATCAAGCCCATAAGGGTTAGGGCTCTAGAGATGATTATCCGAACCGACCTTTCCTTGCGCATTCGTGCCGCACAAAAGGAAGCTCTCAAGGAGGGAAACCTTGAGGAAGAATATCTCCGTGGAATGGAGAAGCTTTTGGTACCAAACGAGGAAGGAACGTTATGTTTTGAGAAAAGGATTTGGGTTCCTCTGTTTGGTGGATTAAGGAAAGTTATTTTCGATGAAGCGCACAAGTCACGGTACTCTATCCACCCTGGATCGGATAAGATGTACCAAGACCTCAAGGGTTATTATTGGTGGCCTAGGATGAAAGGCGACGTTGCTGTTTATGTGAGCAAATGTTTAACATGCGCTAAAGTTAAAGCGGAATACCAGAAGCCTTCAGGGCTGCTGCAACAACCTGAGATTCCCAAGTGGAAGTGGGAACAAATCTCAATGGATTTTGTTACGAAATTGCCAAGAACGCCAAGAGGCCATGATATGATTTGGGTGATAGTTGACCGCCTAACAAAATCCGCACACTTTCTGCCAATCAAAGAAAAAGACAGCACTAGTAAACTCGCGGAAATTTACATGAGAGAGATCGTCGCACGTCATGGAGTGCCTCTCTCAATCATCTCTGATAGAGACGGAAGGTTTGTGTCAAGGATATGGCAATCCTTCCAAGAAGCCTTTGGCTCACAATTGAATCTGAGCACTGCGTTCCATCCGCAAACTGACGGCCAGAGCGAGCGAACGATACAAACTTTGGAAGACATGCTGAGGGCATGTGTTATGGATTTGGGCGGTAGCTGGGATAAACACTTACCTTTGGTCGAATTTTCATACAACAACAGCTACCACACCAGTATTGGTGTCGCGCCATTTGAAGCCCTATACGGACGCAAGTGCCGATCACCCCTATGTTGGTCTGACGCAGGTGATAGGCAGCTTGCTGGCCCCGAGATCGTCCAAGAGACGACAGACAAGATTGCGCAAATACTTAAACGCATCGAAGCAGCTCGCCACAGACAAAAGGCCTATGCGGATCCAAACCGGAAGCATGTGGATTTCCAAGTTGGAGAAATGGTGTTATTAAAGGTTTCACCCTGGAAGGGGGTGGCACGCTTTGGAAAGCGTGGGAAGTTAAATCCGCGCTACATTGGTCCCTTCAGAATTCTGGAAAGAATTGGGACAGTAGCATACAAGTTGGACCTACCTGCTGAACTGAATGGCGTTCACGATACATTTCATGTATCCAATCTAAAGAAAAGTCCAACTCAAGTTGACGTTGCCATTCCCACCGACGAGATTCATATTGACGACACGCTCCACTTCGTTGAAGAACCTGTTGAGGTCACGGATTGGAAAGTTAACAAGACCCGCCGGAGCAGTGTCAAACTCGTCAAAGTTCGTTGGAATGCCAGACATGGTCCTGAATTCACCTGGGAACGTGAGGACCGGATGAAAGAGAAATATCCCCACTTATTCCCTAAGAACACTGCTTCTACAAGCAGAACTTAAATTTCGGGACGAAATTTATTTAACGGGGGGAGAATGTGATAACCCGCACTAAACCAGGTATCCGTACGACTTAATTAATGATTAATTACTGCTTAATTACTGTGCTTGTTTGAACTAGCTGATGAACTGCTACTTGAATACTGATACATGAACATACTTGCTTGCTGTCACTACATTATTTACATACTGAACCTTAGTGACAAACATGATGCACCAAAAAGCACAGTAGCACAATACACGGATACCCAGTGAACATGCTGATATAAGCCAGCATCAGGCAAACACTGCCTCTAAGGCCTGTAAGAGCCTGAAATGTTTTGCTACACTAGCAGTGAGTGTAGGGATATAAGGATTGTGGAACTGCGTCTCTAGGAATAAGATACACTGAATGGATGTGCCTAAAACGTACTTTAAGTACAAAACACAGCACTTTAATAAATAATCCAGCTTCTAGCTGACTAGTAAAGTGCCAAGACATGGGGAAAATACTACTAGACACTTTCTAAAGTGTTGGAATTAAATTGTGTCACTAAAAATAACAATAACGACACTTTAAAGCTTTAGTAACGCTTTAACGGATTACTATCCAACCGAACAAACGGGCGTTACCCGAAACATGAAAATATTATTATTTTCACTATTTATATTTTTCTGAACCAGTTAGGGTCCCTGAATACCCTAACACCCGTCATAATATTTAACACCCAAGTAACTTATAATAATTTCTAAACTAATTTAACTAACTAATACCTTAGCTAGGTAATTGAAATCGAACTAAAACCCCAACTCCATGACCGATCGGTCACCTTATGGGTGACACTTTGTCCTATTTTTTTTTATTATTATAATCTCATGTCTCATATATACTAGACATATTATACCTTGGACAATTGAATCACATGGTCTATAAGAATACATAGTGAATTGAATTCTCATTTGCAACAACACTTAAACCAAAAATAACCACTCTTTCCCTTCCCTTTGATACTCGGCCGAACATATACACACATCCACCACCCACTTTAAATTTTGATCTTGCAATTCCAAATACATACAAAGGTGGAGGATCACGCATAAGGAAGCCCGGTGTTCACGGAATCGCAAGGACCTCACCTCAACGCTTTTAACCACTCGTTTTCCGACTAGTTTCTTCCCTAGCCTTGAGCTAGCAGTAAGTGACTCTAAACGCCTTCTTAATCTATTCTAAAGTGGTTAAAAGGAATTTTGTCGGTGAAATATCTATAACATACGTTTTGAAGCATTAAAGTCTAGTAAAAACTCTAAAAATGGTGGTTAATAGCTTATAACTTGGGTAAAAGTTGTAGTATTTGGAAGATGTGATTATCTAGACCCGATCTACGATTGTGGTAGCTCGGATCACCATTTAACCCGGTTTGGTAAGATCGTTGATCTTAACATAAGCTTATTTTGGTTAACACAAGGGTTAAAAGGTGAAACTCTACCACACAAGAGACATGAACTTGTGTAAAAATATTTTATTTGTGTAAAAGTGATTTAACTTGTACAATAGTGTTTAAAACTAGCGGATCTACGTATCTGCAAGTGGTATTTTCAAAGAACCACACGTTAAAGAAATCATGTATTTTAAAGAATGGATCTTACACAAACAAACGTGATTTTATAAACCACAAGTGTGTAAACACTTGCGAAATGAAAAGACCCGACAAAGGATTAGCTTTGTCACTTGTTACTAGAAGTTGTAAAGACGGATTTCTCTAAACACGAGGTTTTTATGAGATTAAAGTTACTTTATATAAAGATCTACAAAATATAATGGGATTTACATTATAGATGCGGAAAAACTACAAGTTCATGCGATTATGCGATTTACATACTTATCGACTAGTTTGATGTGTCGGAAATTGTTTGATTGAATAAAGAAGTTGTTGAATTGATTTGTTAAAAGAAAATGATACGCTTGAAAGCGTGGCCACCTCCAGTTACAGAGGAAACTCTGGCAAAATTTTCTAAAAACCTAACACTTAGAATTATTTACACAACAAGTGTTAGAACTATTTTTGACATATTTTCGAAACATCAATTTCGCCAGAACTTTATTTACTAAATATTCGGAGGTGGGATTTTCACTAAGTTAACGTGATAAATATGTTTTGTCACAACACTGTTTATGATTATTTTGTGAAATTACATAAATATTATTTTAGAGTGAAAATAATATTTACAAGCGTTAATGATCCCAAAACTTTGCGAACGCTTTCACCATGACTATATAAGTTACACCGGTAATTACATTACCACACGATTGATAAAACGTAACTTACGCACATGTATTGTATCCCCCATCCTTGGGAAGGATTATAACTACCAAGTATATACAAAACGTAAACACGAAATAGTTGTCTAACTATTTCCAAAACCTTAACTATAAAAGCTAAGGCACGGCCATCCGTCTAATAGAATTAGCACTTGTAGGTCGTCGCACAGCTTTCAGATTTGGAGACACTTGGTAGAGACGCACCGACTGTGAGTTCATGTCCCCCTTTTCTCTAACTGTTTTCAGTTTTCTTAACTGCGGGGGTGAAATACACGTTACTTTGTTTACAAGTACTTTATACATGGTATGATTAACGTAAGGAGGTTTAGATCATGTGAATGGGTAGTTAGAACACCGAGGGACTTAAGCGGTAGATCTATCTGGGTGTAGCGAGCCCAGCTCTAGGCCCAATAGAACGGACCTCTCTGAGGACCAACAGAACGGACCTGGAGTGACTTGGTTGCCCAACGCAAAAATCGGCTAGGGTTGTGTCTTCCTACTTGCATTTCACAACATGCTAATGGCCTTGCAAACCATTGGTGATCACAAGTCCTCTTACACTGCTACATACCAGGAAACTTTTATACTTACAAGTGTTTTACTTACTCACTTGCACATGAACTCGCTCAACATTATTGTTGATTTTTCAACTTACATGTATTTCAGGAAATTAACGAGATCTGGCACGGTATGGCATGTTTTCCGCTGCACTAGTTTCCGAGGTCATCCGGGGTTTAGGGGATGTGTCTCTTTCCTGGACAAGACACAGTCCTTAAACCATGTTTATGTTGTGTTTCAGTTTGTAATGTTTGTTGAACAAGATTATGGTAGTCAGGGTATGTTAAAACAATGGTATTGTGTTTGGTTTTCAAAACTTAATGGATGATCTTGCATGTTTTTAACTCATATAGCTTTGGTATGATTAAGCTATGGTATTAAGAAGTCACACCAAAATTAACCACGCTTCCACAAAGCCAGGGTGTGACACTTTGTCATCGCTATGTTCGCTAGCGAATTTAACCTAGACAACTTGCACATGTTCCGATTCTGTCTCCGACAAAATTTGACCGGACCGCTAGCGAACTTAGCGAAGTTAATCAGAGCCTGATCAACCAGCGAAGTCAGCGATGATCTATACTCGTTGATTGATCTCCTCTGATCTCGATTTCCAGCATCAGCGATGTCAATGGCTGACCTGGCAGCGATCTTGTTTAATTTAAATTTTTTTTCTTTTTGTAAATATTCTTGTAAATATTGTTTTTATTCGAATTTTCTCTTGTAAATATTTGTTTCTATCTTAACGTTTCTCTCACTTGGTTCGTTTGGTGTTTCAGGCGCAAAATGGTGAAGACTCTCGAGTGGGATAAAACGATGAAACATAATCAGAGCATCAATCTAGATGAAGTGCCTCAAGATTTTGATGATGTAACCAGATGGGTGCGTTCCAGCAGAATCGGTTATGCTGTGGAGACAGCTGTTAAAGTATACAAGATTCACATACAACAATTCTGGGAAAACGCAAAACCGGAAGCCATCAACAACAAAAGAGGAATAGTGTCAACGGTCTGCAACAAAAGAGTAGAGGTGACTGAAGACAGGATACGCCAGGTTCTGAAGCTTCAAGACAATGATCAAGATCCGTTAAGCCTGAGTCAAGATGATATCCTGGATGGCTTTCGAGGGATGGGCTATCCTGGAGATTTCCGTCAAAAGAAAGAAATCAAGAGAGGAGGGCTCACCAGAGACTGGAGATTCATTGTTCATGTTATTTCTACGAGTCTGGCACACCGAAAGGGTGGCTTTGATGGATTGAACTTGGAATGGTCGGCAGCCATGTTAAATCTGTGTCTTAAACAGAATTTTAATCTCTCGGGCTTAATATTCAAATACATGCTTGAAAATGTAAGTGGAGCAACATGGGCGATGTATCCAAGATTCGTTCAAATGCTGATAAATAGCCAACACAAAGATCTTCCAACTGATGGAGATCTTTACAAGTTCCACATCTCCACAAGCCGCCAATACACTGAGATAAAGACCAATGAATGGGTGTTGTTGCATGATTGGATGTACCGAGCAGAAAGACTACCAATTGTCAAGGAAGCTTACAAGAAGTACAAAGAAGCGGTACGAGAAAAACAGCAGCGAGCTGCCCAAGCTCAAGCCGAAGCAGCATCAAAAGAAGAACGTGCTAAAGGTAAAAGAAAAGAAAAACAGTCAGCTGAAGGCGAACCACCCAAAAGAAAAAGGGGGTCGGAAAGCACTGAACGATTCATGGAGGCAGGCATAAGGGCAGGCGAGTCAGAAGAGCAGCGACAACATATTAAAGATTTGAAAGCGATTCATGCTCTGCAAGAGAAAGAGAAGAGAGAGAAGAGTTTGAAACGAAAAGAAATATCTCCCTCAGAAAGACCAGAGACGGTACCTGAGGAAATTCAAAGAATGCATGATTTTGTTGACACCTTACTTGTCGATCCTGATGATGTCCAGGCAAGTGAAGGAACCTCCAAAGTCTCCCCTGTAAAGCCAACAAGGATTTCAAGGCCTCCGGTGCCTCCGCAAAGGGTTCGCCCCTTTCAAGAACTGTACGACAAGTTAATCAAAGACACTGGGCCTTCAGTGGCAAAAGAAATTTGTTTGTTGAAAAACCAAGTGAATGACACCAACCTCCTCAGGGAAAAGATCAAAGATCAGAGGAAGAAAAACAAAGAAATGACTGCATACATGGCTAAGCAGTCCAAATTCATCAGATTTCAGCAAGCAGGACTGGAGAAAATGTTTAGAATGATGCGAAGTATGTGTGAGAAAATGAAAATCAAGCCAATGTTCACGTTTGATGAAATCTTTGACTTCGATGCCTTCATAACAGAAGAGACAACCAGAAAAGAAAAGGAGGCAGAGGCAAAGAAAAGGCGTCTGGAGTCGGTTGACAGGGTATCTGAGGGAGACGAAAGTGAGGAAGAAGCTGTCGATCGGGAAGATATGCCATCAAAGTTTATTGAATGGGGTCTTGAGGACGAAGTTCTATACGAGCAAGAGAATGGAAACATTTGCTCCCGAGCACCCTGAATGGTTCAAAAAGGAAAGAGAACGACTTCCTGATTTCCATCAAGTTATCAAAGTTGAAAAGTCTGAAGCTACCGATAAGATTATCAGTTGGATGTATGATAATCTTAGAGGAATGTTCGTAGTAAAAAGACGCGGTGGAGTAATCCAGTACTTTCAAACTGGATTTGATCTGTTCACACTTCCGAGGTGGGATCTTCGGGAACTTGGTCGTCTAGATATACTGAACCACGAAGAAAGAGGAATCGATCCAGTAACTGCCAAAGAATGTAACAAGGGATTCCCAACTCACGCTTCGAATGCATAATTGCCAAAGAATGTAACAAGGGATTCCCAACTCACGCTCCGCAGCGTCCAAGACGCAGGGTGTCAAAAACAACAATCGATCCAGTAACTGGAAAAGGGAAAGTGACGTGGGTAATCAACCCAGCTAAAGTTGTCACACGGATCAAACTCCCAGAAGAAGCTCCTGTCGCTCTCACAAATTTCAAGAAATGGTTCTATGACAGCAAGACCGGTGAAGCTATAATAAGATCAAACGAAAACGTGGATATCCGTATTCTAGATCCGATGGATGTCTTCATGTTTGGGCTCTCTGATCTAACAATACTAAACGCCAGTCGCATAAACGTAGGAGCAGGAAATGCAAATTTAGAGGAGGCGGCGTTATTTTCGAGAGCGGTGGAGCGAGCATGGAGGCTGAAAAGAGATATGCTGGATTTGGTTGATAAAATGGAAAAGAGGAAAGAAAAAGATGCAAAGAAACAGGAAGCAAGAAAGAAAAAGAAACACGAAAGAAAGAAGGGCGGATCTTCTGCTTCCACTGCTGAACCAACCACCACATCACCACCTCCGGCCTCATCCACATATGAGGCCATTAAGGAGGACCAACCAACTTGTGAAGCTACTGTTACTCAAGAAACTCCGGAAGCACCAACCGAGACCGAGGCACCTCTAGTAACAACAACTAACGAAGAAAATCCAACTGAGCCTGAAGAGCAAGCTACTGAGAATCCAGCGGCCACAACTGAAGAATGAAAAGACAAGTATGCAACGATCTAGGGGGGATATTGTTAGAGCTTTTGAGATCGTTGATACTTGTGCTGGATTAGTTTAATAGTAGTTAGTAGCAAATTAGAATGTACAAGGGCTTGTTTTGTAATTCTCTAATAGTAATGTTCCTGACCTAGTGTAGATAAGATTCCAGCAAATTTATAAATTTGCTGGCAGATCAGGAACACCCTATAAATAGTCCAAGCCTTGTAACCAACTCAAGCTTTTGGCTCTTGAATGAATATTGGTGTTGTTACATTCTTGTGTTGATCTGGTGCTCAAATCTGATATCCAAGGTGGTTTATTGTTATATCTTATTGTTTGGATTCAATAAAACACTTGTTGTATTCATTAATCCATAAGCTTCACCTTCATCTTTGATCTTTCTTAACTTTTCATATCTCAAACACCTAATCAATAGGTGTTATGGGTTAAAACAACCAACCACTGTGATCCGGATTCGTTTTGGGATCTACAAAAACTTCTCGCGTATACGACCCCAAAATACCTTTATGTCTTGGTCGTCTACTAAAAAAACTATTTACAAAAGCATAAAAAATATTATTTACAAAAGCATAAAAAAATTATTTACAAAAGCATAAAAAATATTATTTACCAACAATCTCGTCCTCCGACACGTCGAGCCATGCCTTTGCCAACTCGAACTCTTCCTTAGGCGACCAAAATTCTACCTTCTTAGGGGTACGTTTTTCGGTCTCATCCTTCTTTTTATGGCTTCTTTTTTTATAGAAGAGGATTCGACTTGGGTTTCGGGAACGTATTCGGTTTCGCTTGTGTCTTGGGCGGGTATGTTTGGTGGTGGCATGTTTGACGGAAAAAATGAGGGTTGATAATAATACCCGAAATATGGGAGCATCGGTTGAGTGGTGGGATGAGGAGAAGATGGTGGCATTGGATAATATCCAACCTCACCCGTACGCGGGTCTCGGCGATAGCGGTCCTCTTGCTCGTTGTTTTGCATATTTTGCCAAAACGGATTGGTCGGGTCCCATGGATTGTTGGGGTTGTTGGGAAGTTTTTAAAAATATGAAGAGAATTGTATAAAAAGCGAGGTAGAAAGTGATAGGAATGATGTGAAAATGTTAAAGAATACTGGGTATTTATAGTGTTAATTTATAAATAAAATAAAAAGTAACTTTTTTTTTTAAATTATGACCGTTTTCAACGGTAAAAAAATTTAATGTTCCTTGGTCCAAGCGCAATGAAGCTCGTTACCATCTTGGCGATGATTCAATGGCGCCCCGGCATAGCGCCGGGAGTGTGGGACGATGGCGCCGTGGGGCGCTATGGGCGGCCAGCTGGGTTGGGTGGCGCCCCCACACCCTCCAGCCTAACCCTATATGTTATTATTTGTTATCTTTTAAAATTCAACAACTGATTTCTAGTAATCATCAAAACATGTTAACTTGATTCTCAAGTTTCATTCTTCAAGATAATGATAAACATGATTAGTATTCACTAATTCAAATTTTAAAATTCTTCTTTCAAAACATTATCGACGATTAATTACTAGAATGAAAATGACCGGACATTAAATTTGAAACCGAAAAAATAGTCAATGTTGAAAAGATTACCCACAATGATGAACGACAAACCACCAACGTCTTCATCTCGTCTCTCTCCATATTTTTCTAGCGAAGTAGAGTGCGCACCTGAAGTCGTCAGCCTCTCTCCCTCAGACGGAGCTGACAGATGAAACGACGAGCTTCTAGCATGGCAAATGAATGCAACCACCAACTCGTGGTTGGATGATGGTAGGTGAACTCGTTTCGGCGAGAAATGATGTCCGACGTTAAGGAGTTGGGGGACTTGGGGGAGCTTCATGGAGAAGAAAGGCGGTGGGTCCACATTTAATAGTAAGGACAGTTTATTTATTTCACACCTACTTAACTGAGAAAACTAATTTCCATCCACTTTAGGGACTATCCTAGTAACAACTTGTCAGACCATAGAGAACAAGAATGTGATTTTACAAAGTTGGGGATATAAAGGTGAAATATAGGCAAACCACAAGGACTATTCAAACATTTTACTCTTTTTCAAATGAGACAATTAGTGAGCTCATGTCGGCTCTAATTCACCTCGAAAATTTATAAAAGTCGGTTGATTTGGCAAGAGTTCTCAACATGCTATTTTTGAATGAGTTACAAGCTATGAGTTATCTGAACAACCCTAGTTTCATTACCTACTTTCTTTTTGAACCGCAAAGCATTACTCACTATTGTTGTTATCGTTACCGCTACTACTAACCCTGCTTCTAGCGATGCTTACGAATTTTGTTCCTACCTGTTAGGTCCCGGTTTGACTCCGAACGATTGCGAACCGACTCGTACGACGTGCGGAATCCGTGTACGAGCAAGACCGAAACACACGAGACGTACAATAAACGTGATTCTTTGATAAATCTGATAACATACAAGAACCTTGAATCACCTTGGACAAGCTTTCTCTCTCTACTTTCTCTCTCTAGAACTCTAGCTCTCAAAGTCACAAATGGCAAAAGTTCCTAAATGAAACCCTAAGGCTTCTATTTATAGGCCAAGGCTTATAAGGAGAGTTCCCCTTATTTACAATAATGCCACCTTGCCTTTTCTATCTAATATTACAATATAAAGCTAGAATTAATCAGTTTCAGCTACGACTTGAGATGACGGAGACGATAGACATACTGCACTAACAGACTCCCCCTTGGATATTGCCGCAGTCAATCTCAAACATTCAGACTCGTAGCTTCTTTTCTTTCTCTTTCTTTAGCTCGAACAGAATCCCCGTGGAACTGTCTTCAGCTCCAGCTCCCCCTTTCGGTAGACTCTTCAGGCTCCCCCTTTCGTCAAGCTTCCGTGCTTTTGGATCGACACCTGGCTTTCTGGTTACAAGCTCTTCTGGGAAAAGTATCCTGGCACCTATGCACGCTTCCCCTTTGCGTTGAGCTTGTCTTCAGACTCCCCCTTAGACTCGGCTATCGGGATCGTAATCTGGAATCTGCAATCCTCAAACATTTATAAGTAAAACATTTTAATTTTCCAGGTATCGTAACCTGGCTCCATCAAACTTTCTAAATCAAGATCCTGGGACTAAGGTATAATAATATGAAATAAATCCAGGATTACTTGATACTCTCCCCCTATCAACAATCTTTAAGATTTGGCAGTTTCAACGAACCGGATCGGAAACTAGCTCTTTTACAGATTTTTTCAGTATAAGCATCCAAATCCCTCACAGATAATCATCCAAGTCCAACTTAATGACCTTGGAGATATCACAAACTGTTTTTGATTTTTGATTTTAAAACTTCAAGTTTCAAATTAATGAACTTGTTTTATTTTCAGAAACACAATCAGCATACTTAGATTTTGAAACTCAGCATTCAGACATCGGTTGTCGAAAATAAAACAGAAATCAAAATCTTTTTGTGCTTTTTCTGAAATGTAAAACAGTAAAGAAATATGTACAAACATATTTACAGACAATATTTTTGTTTGAGTTTGCATCAGAGGATCATATCAGTTTTTGACAAGTCACAAGTACCGTTGAGCTTAGTTACACATTAAGAATTAAACAATTCACTTATATTGTCGATATACTGATCCACTTTAAATTTTCACACAACTTTCAACTGATTCAGGATACGAATTAGGTGAATTAAGAATTTAAACTCATTCATGTGTCCCACCTCTTGAATATACTCCCGTATCCAGAATCCCAATAATCAGTCTTACAGGTGAGTATACTACAATGATATCTGTACATAAATTAGGTATGCGAGGGCCGAGGGATCTCAGGTCGATACTTCCGTATACGCAGAGAGATATCAGCTTCGACTTTTCGGAATGTCCCCTTTAGAGGATCTTTTAGCTACAACAGCAGCGACTATCAATTTTATTGTTTCATCGGCATGCTGAGGGTTTATGCTATGTTTCAAGCATTTGCAGAAAGTATTATCCAAGGACTAGGTCAGAACTACCGTTCAGCAGAAGTCCCGGAATAATACCCCAGACATCATTGAGTATAAAGACCTAGTATATCAGATTATGAGACCTTTCAAACGAGATTTCAGGGGTTACCTATATATCCAAGTAGTGTTCCCCACGAAATAAGCAAGTTTGAATTTAGGTTTATATCCCGAAAAAGTTTACTAAATGTATAAAAATCTACCGACACATCCACGGTGAGATCGTTTAACACATTTAAACTTTCCATTTCTTTAGCGTACTGTGACTGTCTACTGATGTACTATCATTTCCTCTTTTTATGCAAAAACTCAATTTTTGAATTTTATCATGTTTTTGGCTTTTTCAAATTTTCTAATGTTTTTGGATTTTCTGACAATTTCTTACTCCCCCTAAAATTCAAAATCATTTAAAGAAAATTTGACAACCAATACTGATAGCTTTGTCTCGCCATCCATTTTCTGCTTCTCATGCACTGATTTGCAGAAAAAATAACGTACCCCCATGATTTACAACCCATTGATTTAGACAGCTTGAAAACCGTTTTTCAATCTGATGAAAGAAATCATGTTTGTTCAGCCGTGAGGGTTTTGGCGTATTCAATCAACACATATTTTTGTATTTTTGAATATTTTTTACAGAAACAAAACATATTTTTGGTTTTTCAAATTTTTGACAAACTGAAAACATATTTTTGGTTTTTAAATTTTCAATTTTTAGGGTTTTTGAAATATTGTTTATTTATTTACAGAAAACAAACAAACTCCCTGTTCAACCAACCCAGGGTTCAGCAGCCTCTTCTTCTTGTGCCAAGCTGCTCCGATTTCCATTCTCACAGTCTTCAGTTTTCTTGAGCACCTGCACATTTACACTTACTCAATCACTTAAACAATTTAGCCCAGGCCTGCTTGACCTTAGGCATTTCAACACAATAAACTTCATTCAATGCCGGAAAATCTTTGTCTTCTTTCACAAAGACCTTATCAACTTTGACTTCAACTTTTTCATCTTTTACAAAAAACATCGGTTTCTTAATACTCCATGTCTGGCCTTTCGGAGTACCTCTTTTGTAAAAATGTGACTCATTTTGAACTTTTTGATTTTGAACAACAACCTTTGGTTTCCAAAACTCTTGGGGTTTTGTCATATCAACTGATTTTTGCCAACTTTGTGTTGTTCTAAATCTGGGTGTGTGAGAATTCCAGGTCTGTGAAAAAAATGAAAAACCCAAAAAATCACGAGTTCTAACCCTAAATCGCTTAACAACAGATAATCTTGTCAGCTTCAAAATTGTTAACAACAGATCCTTGAATCTAACTTGTTTAAACACTATGTTCTTCAACAAAATAGAAAGTAGATAACTGATAAAGGGTGGAGATACAATAGGAAATTTATTTGGCTAGGAAGGCTATGAAGTGATCTTGACCATCCATATAGTTAATCAAGGGCTAAGATTAAATGATGGAAATTGAAGAGAAGAAAAAAGAGGCGCGTGAGTTGTTTAGGGGCATTCTAGTCAATCCAAGCCAATAGTTTCTCTCTCCTCCAATTCCCCCCCATTTTTTAAACGTTAATAACTCTTTCATACGACATTATTTTTTTTATAAAAATTGCACCAAAAAAACGAGCGTTTTTAATCTTTAAAACGAGTATACTATTGCTATATTTTCAAAAAAAAAATTTAAACCCAGTTGCGTAAAACGCAATAGAAAAACCCCAGTTACATAAAACGCAATGAAAAAAAAAAACCTAAAAAATGACATTTTTCTAAAACGCAATGCACCAAAAACACAAAGAAATGACTTATTTGTAAAACGCAATGGCCAGAAAACACAAAGAAATGTATTATTTCTAAAACGCAATAGCCTAAAAACTCAAAAGAAAATGTATTTTCTAAACCGCAATGGACTAAAAACACATAAAAATGTGTTTTTACCTAAAACGCAATGCACAAAAAACACAAACAAATGTCTTATTTCTAAAACGCAATGGCCAGAAAACACTTAAAATGTATGTTTTCTAAAACGCAATGGACTGAAAACACATAAAAAGTGTTTTACCTAAAATGCAATGCACCAAAAACACAAAGAAATGTCTTATTTGTAAAACGCAATGGCCAGAAAACACTTAAAATTGACTCATTCTAAAACGCAATAGCCTAAAAACTCAAAAGAAAATGTACTTTCTAAAACGCAATGGACTAAAAACACATAAAATTGTGTTTCACCTAAAACGCAATGCACCAAAAACACATAAAAATGTGTTTAACCTAAATCGCAATGCACAAAAAACACAAAGAAATGTCTTATTTGTAAAACGCAATGGACTGAAAACACTTAAAAAGGACTCATTCTAAAACGCAATGGACTGAAAACACCTAAAAAATGTGTTTTACCTAAAACGCAATGACTAAAAACACTTCAAAAATGTGTTTTACCTAAAACGCAATGACTAAAAACACTTAAAAATATGTTTTTTTCTAAAACGCAATAGCCAAAAAACACATAAAACTCTCTTATTTCTAAAAAGCAATGGACATATAAAACTGTCTGGGAACTGTCTGTGACTGTGAACTGTCTGAATTGTCTACGAATTACTGTCTTCGAAATGAGCCAATTTCTGGAAAATTAATTTTTCTGATGCATTTTTATTACATCAATTTAATCAGGGGCTGCCGCCCCTGGGACCCCGCTACCAAGGGCGCTGCCCCCGGACCCCCGCCATGATCGTAAAACGCAATGAGTAAATCAAAAACCCAGATCGTAAAAATGAAATTAAAGAATTTCTTACATGGATCGAAGTGATTTCTTCAACAATTGATGAATTTTGAATGATTGAAACACTTATCAGTGCTCGAATCGAACGAATCGAGTGATTATCTCCAAAATAACCGGAAAAAACGAGATTTTTTATGAAATTAAACTGGGTTTTCTTCAAAAAAAGCTGAAGAACACGTTGATCGGGTGTTTGAATCATTGATTGGTGATGAAAATCGCACTATAATGTAGTGATTATTGAGATAGAAAGTGAAGAAATGGTTGAAGATGGTGGGTTTTGAAAATGGTGGGTTTTGAAGTTACTGGGTTTTGAAAAGGAAGAAGAAAGGGTTGGATTGACTAAAATACCCTTTTTCTTTATTTTAAATGTTGCCACATGTCCTAATCCTATTGCTTCCTACACTTCCTAGCCAAAATAAACTTTCTATTTGATCTTTTCCCAACTGATAAAATCATAAAATTGTTCAATTTTAATAAATAAGTAGATAACTTATAACACTGTGCAATTTCTATTTCAACCTTAATAAGTTCGGCTTTTTCGGTTTTTAACCATAACCAAAACCAAAACGAAAGAAACACGGTTCAGTAGGACATTTGCGAATTCAGGTTGGTTAGTGACAAAAAAAAAATCAAAATCCAAATGAATAGATTCTCCAACTCGATGAACACCCCTACTTACTAATAGTGGTGTTATGGCTACTACCCCTACTACTTGTGCTACGACTATAAGTTCAGAAAAAAAAATTAAAAATAAAATATTCATTACTATAGGTTTCTATAAAGATGTGGTACTTCTGTTTTTATGATATTTATATTTTTATAAAAACTCTATTAGGAAAGTGTGTGTCTTAACTTTCACTAAGAAACCGATAATTGAAGATTTTTCTATTGTGGTGGATGGAGTGCCCTGTGATAATTGAAGATTTTTCTAATGAAGATTTGGTGTTTCTTTTTATGAGTCTAATCCCATACATTTCAATGAGTTTACTTCTAGTGGCAACTTGATTGATATTCCGATGGGAGTTTACTTATTAACTGTTGATGCAACAAATAATAAACCAAGGATAGTAGCTGGGCTGGTTAGGAAAAATGGTTGAAGGGTTCAACTTTGCCTAACGCAGGTCGTGGGGTCCCCCCATGTTTGCAAGACGTGGAGAGAGGTTCACTAGTTTGATTTTGTTGTTTACTAGAGATCCTCCACTGAAATCTGTTCAGTTTTGGACGTAGGAGCAAAGGGAATATGTGTGTTGAATGTGAAAGCGAGTGACTTGCATGAAGCAAGTACTCAAGAACAATGACCAGGGATTCGCCAGGAATCAGAGCTGATCTTAGAATGTCCCTCATACTTAATGAAGTGTCACATTTATAGGGAAAGCCATTGCTCAAAGAGGAAGCTGTTTGACAAGTGAACATGCTTGCAGTGGGGGTTTTGCCCTTTTGGGGGTTGCATCCTTTTGACCTGTGGATAAAAGGCCGTGCTCTGTGGACTCGTGTTACTTTTGCGGCTGGGGAGTTTGGTGAAGCAATCGGAGATGTGACTTGCTATTGTTCACGTATTGTTTTATCTAATCTCCCGGATTTTCAACCTTTGAACCTTTTAAGCTTTAATGTGTCTAAGTCATTTTATTTGGTCTTGGGCTACCCCCGTCATCAGCCCCCCAAGTCAGAGTTTTTTGGGAGTGAGCTCAAAGACTTCTGACTTTTACACATTTGCTTTTATTGCTTAAAGGCTTGAAGGCTTGAAAGCTGGGAGTCAGTTGCGAATTTTTGGATTTCAAAAAACTGACAACTGATTTGATTGATGTGTGGCAGTTTATAGGTCGGCGGTTTTTGCAGAGAGTAGGTTAATGACTGTTGTGCAATCATAACTTCTATTTGGGCTTTATTTTCATTTATTATTCAAGGCAAACAACAGTTTTTCATTTTCTCTTCAAGTTTTCTCCACATTTCCTTTCCATCTTTCAGGTTAGTTCCGGTTTCCTCTGTCTGCTTTACTTTGTTCTTTATTTTGATCATGGGTGCACGGAAGGATCTCTCCGTTAGTTTTTCACGCCTCACTCAAGAGGAAGTGGAGAACTTTTGTATTGATTGGGGTATTGGCCTTAAGTTCAATCCAGTTGCACCGGCTTGTGATAAATCTGTTGATCAGTGTCCCCCTGGTTCGATTGCTCTGTATTGCCGACATTTTGAGTTTTCCAACCTTCGTCATCCTTTTTCGCTCTTTGTATTGAATGTTTTGGAGTATTACCGTGTTTCTTTTGGCCAAATCCATCCGAAGGGTATGGCTAGGGTTTTACACTTCGAGATTTTATGTCGTGCCCTTGGTTATGATCCTTCATTGTTGCTTTTTCGTCGGTTTTTTCTTTTGGCAAAAAACGGTGATTGGTTCACCTTTGAAACATCCAAGGTTGATACTTGTCTCATCTCTTCCATGGTTACCACACTTGGTACTTGGAAGGATCGTTTTTTCTGGGTCTCTGATTCTATTATCCCCTTCAAAATGGTGTAGAGGCACCCGGATGCTGTTCTCAATGAACCGGAGCCTTCCGACTCCGATTTGAATGATGCTTTTCTTAAAGCCATCCGAGAGTGCCCTTCAAGGGTTCGTCCCTTCCCTGAACATTTGCTAGTTCTGTTAGGGGTTAGTAAATTGTGGGAAAAAAGGCCAATCGGGATCCGGTTCTTATGAGGAATGGCCAGGGTATGCTTTTTCCTTGTTTTTGCCTTTTTTGAAATGTCTTTGTTTGGTGACTTATTTGTTTTTGTAACATTTTGCAGTTATGTCTGCTTTGGACTTTATCAAGAGTGACAATACGTTTGACGTTGTTTTTACGGATGCCCAAGCCGCTGAAGGGGATGATGCTGTTGCTAGGGGTATAGAACAGAGGTTTGAGGATGCTGGGTATGTTAGTGTCTCCAATGTTAAGGGTTTTTCTAAGCCTGCTGCTCACAAGGCTTCAACCCGTCGATCTACTCGTCGTTTGTTGAAGGGTGCTCCTCAATCCACTTCTTCTGAACCAGTGGAATTGAGTGATGATATTGTGGTTTCTGAAGATCAAGGTGTTGATGCGGATGATGAGAAGGAAAAGAAATTGGTTGTTCATGGCAAGAAGAAGACTCCAGCCAAGAAGGTTATGGCTACTCCTATTCATGGTTCCTCGAGCAGGGACGTTGAAGGGTTGAATGATGAGGTTTATGTGCCTGGTTGGTCTGTGAAGCTTGATGATTGTTTTAAGGATGTTGTTGTTTACGAGGATGTGTTGAGCCATATTGCTCCTCCTTCGGTTCATAGTACCATTGCTGAGATGGATGATGACATGATGTTGTCTCGCATGATTTTAAGTACTTGCAACCTTGCTGCCATGCTTCCTCAAGGAGTTGCTCATTTTCGTAAGAGGATGCATGAGTATGAAGAATTTTCTAAAAAGAAGGAGAAAATGAAATCTTCAATGGCTGCAATGAAGAAAGAGATTGGTGGGTTTGCTGAGAAGGAAGAGGCCTGGGTCAAAAAGGTTGGTGAATTGACTAGAAGGCATGAAATTGAGATAAGTGACCTTAAGAAAAGCTTCGAAGCCGATCGGTTGAAGCTCAAGGCTGAAAGGGAGGCTTTGTCTGTTCAACAGAGAGCCTTTGATGAAGAGAAAGAAGGCCTGAAGGCTTTAGTTGCTCAAACCACCAGTGATAACCAATGGTTAATTGAGCAAGGTTTCCAGCAAGTTGTTACTTACCTTCTTCACTCCAAGGAGTTCAATTCCGCTCTTGGTGAAGTTTATACTAAATTGCTCAACTTGGGGAAACATCAAGGTCTCATTGCCGGTTACAAGCTTCATGAGTCTAGCCATTCTTTAGAAAAGTCTTCCTTATATCGTCCTGAAGCTTCTGAGGTCTTCAAGGGTTCCGTTGAACAGATGGAGAGGTTGACCTACCCGTATGTTAATCAGGTTTCTACTTGTTTTGGTAAGCCTCTTACTGTCTTGCAGGAGCTAAAACCGGATGACCTTAATGAAAAAGTCTGTGCTGAAGTCCTCGGTTCTCTTTCAAGAAAGCGATCTTATTCGGGAGATAGTGATGATACCCTTTCAGGAGGACCTTCTGCTTCAAAGGATGCAAGCTTGGAAGCTTCAGCGGTAGGTGGTGATGGTGGCTTGAAAGCTAAGAAGTCAAAGAAAGCAACGAAGGTTAAGAGTGATGGTTCCGGGGATTCCAAGCCTCCTGCTGATGCTTGATGGACATTCGTACCTTTCTTAGCACCCTTAAAAACAATTTGTGCTTTGTAATGCTAACTTAAACAATTTTAGGTTTCACAGGAACTGTAACACCCCAAAAACGGGTTTGGTAATCAAACCACGTTAATATTACTGACGGGTAAAATACCGTTAGTGGTAAAAGTTAAGCCAGAAAATATTAGATTTTATATAACTAAATCTAATATTTAATAAAAAGAGAAAAAGAACGTGTTTGGGAAATAGGAAGATAAAAGGCCCGATTTAACGGGACTTAAAGTAAAACGGGTTACGACTTCCCGAACCTACTAAGCTAACTAGGAAAAATTATAACCTAGTTAGATAGTGACTTATGAGTTGGTTAAAACACTTAAATTATGAACTAAGGAAAATTGAGGGGCCAAAGATGTTAAAATCGAAACTTATGTTGCTAATTTAATTAAAACAAAACCAAATACCTCATTTGTGAGGTCTGGTTGAACAGAAAACACAGGGGGCGACATATGCTCCCCACCAAACCCTAGAGCATGTCAAGAATCATCAAATTGAAGGATCAAACCAAGTCCAAATCGAAAATTGAGCATAGATTAGTGATCCTCATCACAAGGGGGTTACAAGGTATGTAAAATTTGGTGTTAATTATCTGTTTGAATTTCTCATGAAATTGGGAAATCTGAATATTGATGTTGCATGTTTGCTATTTGGGTAGAATAGGGTTGATATGGTGTCTAGGAGTAAAACCTAGACAATAACATGTGAAATCATGGCTAAATTCTGAAAAATTTCATGAACACATTGAAGGTGATTCATGGGTTTTATGAGAAAATGATAAACACTAGGATGTATAATGCTAATCTAGTGTAAATTGATGCTTAGAAACTGATTTCTGAAAATATGATGTGTAGTTCATGAACACTAGACATAGAGGTTTGAATTGTGGTGTAAATCTTGGTAAAGATAACTAGTTATGAACTAGTTAGTAAATAAGTAATATTATGCACATAAGGTGTTTGTTAAAATGCCCGAATGAATGTTGACATAATGAAATTATGAAAGAAACGCGTAATTGGCTAACTCGACTAACTATGTGTAATACGAAATAATATGGGTTCTAAACGTGATGTTGATTGAACTTATCGTGCGTGTAATATGCTTGAAGTTAGTTGACTATCGAAAGTCAAATAAACCAATATTGAAGTCGGATAGTAGTTCCGACATAGAGTTTGTAAGATGGAATAGTCGTATGTGATAATGACTAAACTAACCGTCTTACGAATTATGATGATAGTTTGACTCTTGACAAGCTAGATGGAGACTTGGGCAAGGAACGGGTCAAACAGTTCGTGTACGCGAAAAAGAGCATAACCGGATGCAATGTAAGCGACGCTTACATCCTTTTTGTAGAATATGCATTATTTTGTAAACTACAAATGCGATTAGTGTAATATCCGAATTAAGGGTTCCGACGCTATTAACATGAGTCGGAACAAACATAAATGATAAAAACCATGGGTTATGGTGAAAAGAGGCGAAACGGTAATTTAGTCATGTAATGACTAATAACTAAGGAGTTTTCGTTAAGATCATTTTAAAGTGCAACTAATAACAAGAAAATGAGTAAAAATGGAAATTTAGTCAAGTATCGACTAAAGCAAATTGTAGTTAAAAAGGGGCACCCGTAGCGTAAGCCGAATGGGTAAAAATATAAGAAAAGACTTTAAGAGAAAAAGGGATCTAGTGGCAAAAATCCGAAATGGGTCGGATGAACAAATTGGTAATTAATAACCATGTTTTGCTACTTACGAAAATGCTTGGTCTTATAGGCCAAACGGGTCAAATTGTGTGATAACACCATTTGACAATATCGACTAATGTGGTTGTCAAGTCTTGTGTTAACAGGAGCGATTAGCGACATGGTTAATTGTGTCCATAGAATATGTGATAATAAAAGCAAGGTATAAATCGGGTCTATTTGTTAACCCGAGCCAGGTACGCATCAATGAGATTATATTTTAAATGTGCAATTTTGATATAATTGTAGTGAAAGTCCTTCGTCGTAAATGAGGGACTAAGGTTGATAATTATGCCTTGATGGGTAAATCAGGCAAACGGCCCTTATGGGTGGTTTGGGAATCACGTATTATAATCATGTAATCCTTAGATAAGCATCAAGGTGATAGGCATAAACCTTTGTGGGTCAATTGCCTAGAAATAGATCTTTTTCGTAAAATGACAAACCGAGAAGTAAAAAGAGACATAAATAGTTTACTATATCAAATCCACCACAAATATAATTGTGGTGGAAGTCCATTTGAGAACTAATGTGAAAATTTGGTGTTAAAAATGAATGAGCGAGATTTATGCCTAAAAGGACATAAATACCCTTAACGGGTCAAAATAAGCATACGAGCGAAAACGGGTTTAAATTGTGTAATAAACCTATGATTAGAACCTAATATAGTAGGTAACATTAATTTGAAGAAGTGCATAAGATATAGGAATCAAATAAATACGTTTGTTTGATAAAATGCATAAACGGGTTAAAATTCGGTAAAAAAGTAACGAGTCGAAGGCTTAGAAGTCTCAAAATTTCTTATGTTGGATGTAGGATTTTAACTCCATAAGATGGAGGATTAAATTACGATCACGTAGGAGGAAACGTGAGGTTAAACGGATAAACGGTTCGAAAGTTACGGCCGTTTTCGTAAAAAGGACCAAAACTGAAAAATAGGAATAGCTGGGCGCAGTGTGACCCACGGTTCAGACCGTAGGCCACGGTCTGGAGGGGCTGATTGGTTGTTGTGGGCTGCAGCGTGACCCACGGTTCAGACCATAGGCCACAGTCTGGAGGGACTTTTTGGTTGTTATTTTAATTGTTTGACTTATATGACTTGTATAATCGTGTTATTTAACTACCAAAGCTAACTTTTAAGTTGGTTTTGGTCATAGGTATATGTCAAGGGATTCCCGGATGAAGATCAAGCTCAATGAAGAACCGAACCCGAACAAGAAACAAGCTTCCGCATGACGTTTCGTTGTTACTTTTAAACGACGAACTTAATTACATTTTGTTCTAAACTTTTAAATTGTAAAAGTTTTAGATTACTCGTATTTTCAAAGAATACTTAATCGTAATTACATGTTTATTTTCGTTAACTATACGAAAATCCTTAAAATAAATACAAGGGTGTTACAGGAACCCTTGAGGTTCTTGTTATGTGGTTGTGGTTAGGCCAGTATGGCTGTTTGAACAATTTCTAAGCTTATAAGTCGTTAGGGCTTGTTTTAACTTTGTTTGGATGCTTGGAAGTCTTTAAGGCTTCCTTCATTATGCTACCAAGTTTAACTATTTGCCTTGTGTTATGTTCTTTATGCTTGTGCCTATTTTGTTAAGGCAGCTTGGTTGGTCTTCAAGCCTTCTGGCTATCCTGCATGTAGGTTGACGCCTTTGAGGCTTCTGGTTGTCACGTATGTAGCTTGAAGCCTTCAACGCTTCTTAGTTTTGTGACTTGGCTTTAGTTTCATGACTTGGTTTGTATCTTTGAGTTTTGTAACTTTTTTGTTCATGTTGTTGTATTGTTCCTTAGGTTATTTCTTTTCCTTGTAGCTTTGTCTTTGTTGGGTTTGTGTTGCCTTCATGTTTTTCATACCTTAAAGGGTTCAGTGCTGCAGTCACTTAACCTTGGTATTTTTAACAAGAAGACATAGCACCTATCCTATTCATTATTTTTCTTATTTGCATTCGATTTCGTAAGCCTGTTTGTTGATTATTTTTCTAAGGCTTAAGGAACATTTGGTGTAGGCTGTTCAAACCTGTCTATGAGACAACTTTGTTTTCAATAATGAGTCTCATGGAGTTGTATTGATTTAGGAACTCACCCCTTATATAGGCCCATTCAACCCTTGAACCTATTGAGCGATGTGGCCTGGGAGCTCATCCCCTTACATGGCCCTTGCCATAGAGTTTTTTGCTAGGTTCTCAACCTGATTTTAGGATAGAAAGACAAATTTAATAAAACAACTTCATTCATTCAAGAGATATTGTTTTTACAAAAGGTGTTCATAGTGCAACTCTTGAGATACAACTTGTGAAATACAAACCAATCTTTCTTGATTAGACATGGAACCTCTTCAAGGTTTTTCCATTCCAGTGTCTTGGAAGCTTTTTACCCTCTGAGTCTGCTAGCTTGTAAGATCCACCCTTATGTGCTTCAAGGATGGTATACGGGCCTTCCCATTTTGGGCCGAGCTTTCCTTGGTTCTTTTTTTTACTAGCTTCATTGTTTCTAAGCACCAGGTCTCCTGGCTTGAAACGTTCATTCTTGACTCTATTGTTGTAGTAAGCTTCCATCCTTTGTTTGTACTTGGCTTCTTGAATTGCCGCTTAGTCTCGTGTTTCCTCTAGGAGTTGTAAGTTCAACATGGTCTCTTTTTGGTTTGCTTCGGGATCCATGTTAACAGTTCATTGTGTTACAACTCCTACTTCAGCTGGAATCACGGCTTCAGATCCAAATACCAAGCTATAGGGTGTTCTTTTGTGGCTTGTTTTTCGGTTGTTCTTATGGCCCATAAAACACTTGGCAATTCTTCAAGCCAATTGCTTTCATACCTTCCCAATCTGGCTTTGATTCCTTTAACTATGCTTTGATTCATCCTCTCAACTTGACCGTTTGACTGTGGATATGCCACTGAGCTGAAAACCTGAGCGATTCTGAATTCTTTGCACCAAACGTTGAAAGGCTTCTCGGCAAATTGCTTTCCATTGTCGGTGATAAGCACTCCCGGTAATCCATAACGGCAAATAATGTTTTCCCAGACGAAATCAATGACCTGTTTGCCAGTGATTTTTGCAAGTGGTTTAACCTCAGGCCACTTGGTGAAATAATCTATGGCCACCAACAAGAATTTTACTCCACCTTTGGCTGGTGGGAATGGACCAACAATGTCCATCCCCCATTTATAAAATGGCCATGTTGAGGTTATTGGGACAAGATCATGCTTGGAACTCTTCGGGACTGGTGTATGAATTTGGCAGGAATCACACTTCCTTAATTGCTCAGCGGTATCTCGGTGCATGGAGGGCCAAAAATACCCAAGGTTCATTAGTTTAGCAACCACCGATCTAGCTCCAAAATGAGCTCCGCATATACCTTCGTAAACCTCTTTGACCAAATACTGGCTTTGCTCGGGACCAACACATCTTAGCAAGGGTGCAAGGTAACCTTTCTTGTAGAGGATTTCACCTTGCAACACGTACTGTCTTGCCTTGAACTTAACCCTTTCAGCCTCTATTTGATCTGCAGGCAATTCACCATTTTTAAGGAATTTCTTGATTGGATTCATCCAATTTGGATCTTCTTCGGTGAGTCACGTCTTGAACTTCCAACTCATCAATTGACGGAGTGTTGGTGCATGCGTCTGTCGACTTCGTCTTGTATCGAGTCTTGTATTGTTTTAGTTAGATCAGGGCTCGGAAAACGAGAAAACTGTCAAAAATATGTCAACTGGCAGTTTCAAGCGAAATTAACTTGTTAATTCCGCTTGAAATGGTAATCTCGTTTGAAATCGTTATTCCGTATGAAAGGTAATTCCGCTTGAGTCATGTTCAAACGAAATTAGTAGGCCTATATATAGGGATGTCCTGATTTCGTTTAAAAAAGTTGTGTATGTGTGATTCCGGAGCCGAAGTGTTGCCGAAGTGTCGTTTCGCTATAAAACTTTGTCAGATTAATCAGAAAGACAGTTAAAGTGAATATCTAGCTGAATCGAACTCGATATGTCTGTTTCCTCCTTTCATATTGAGTAGAACGCCTCTGAACGACTCATTTCGGGTCAGAACACGATCCTACATGTGGTATCAGAGCAAGGGAGGAGGAGTTCTACCGTTTTCAGCTTGATTTCATCAGATTTTCTAACTTCTACACCTTTTTTTCATAATTGAACAAAATTTCACGGTAAAAATGTCTTGAATTTTACACATAATGTGCGAAACAGTGTTTAACAAACCCTTGAAAGTTTCAGACATAAAATCGAGCAAAATCTTGATCAATTTGACAAAAGTTTGTCCGAAATGATGACATCAGCCTAATCTCGTTTGAAATTGCTCTTAATTCCGCTTGAAAGTTGTTATTCCATTTGAAAGTTTGAAACGAAATCAGTGATTCCACTTCAGATTGTAATTCCGCTTGAGTATTCCGCTTCAGTGTGCTATTTCGCTTGAAATTTCAAACGAAATCAGTTATTCCGTTTGAAATAGGTAATTTCGTTTGAATAGGTGATTCCGTTTGAAGAGTTAATTCCGTTTGAAGAGTTTGATTCAGTTTGAAAGGGTCTGTTTTGTGAAAAAGTTTCTCGAATCATGGAAGAGGAATTTTATAACGCGTTTGCTACATCCCCGACTACTTCAGCTACCATTACTCAGAGCATGAACATGGAAAACGAAACTGGAACGTTACAAAAACCCCCCGAAACTCATGGGAATTGAGGAGTATTATGGTTGGAAAGATAGGTTTGAAAACTGGGTACAAGCTAATCATTTGAGATCATGGGAATGTGTTGAGAAAAAGTATGTGCTACCACGTACAGATTTGGGAATTGAAAAGAAAATTTATGAATTTACAGATAAAGAACGAGACATGTATAAAGCAGAAAAGATGATGATCAGTTTACTCCAGCAAGCCATTAAAGAAGATATATTCGTATTGCTTCAACATGATAAGACTTCACGATCAATTTGGGAAGCACTTCGAATTAAGTTTGAGGGTAGTGAAAAGATGATCAAGAGTAAAAAATCATTGTTAAAGAAAGAATTTGATCTATTTTCAAGTTTGCCGGGAGAGGATAAAAAGAAATTGATTGAAAGATACTGTCACTTAGTAAGATCAATGTCATTGTTAAATATCAACAAAGATCGTGAGGAGTGGGTTGACAAATTAGTTGATGCATTGCCTCAGAAAGAGTGGGGAATATACTTGATGATTTTGAAGAATACTGGAGAATATGATGGTTTGACAATTTATCAGTTCATCGAAAAGATTGAAGGACAAGATCTTGAGCAGCAAAAGATAGCTAGGATGAACACTCCAAGTGCACAACAAGATGTTAAAATGTACTTCAAAGGGAGTGTTCAGAATGTCAAAGCTAGTCCGAAAGTCCAAACTGCTTTCAGTGCAGAAAACTCATCTGGATCAGTTAATCAAAGTTCAAGCAGCAGCAGTGGATTCTCTTCATATCCAAGCGTGAATCCAAAGAATTCAACATCAAATCATCAGTTTCAAAACTCAAATAGCAGTAATGGACAAGTTTTAAATTGCAACATCGCGTTGCATCTTCAGAATGGCCAAAATTTCTCTGAAGAGGTCGTTAAAGGTCACATGTCATTATTTGCAACAGTGTTAGAGTCATATGAAGGGTTGGTTACTGGAAGGATCGGAAATCCTATGCTGACGAAAGAGGATTACGATCAGATAGATACAGAGGAAATGGAACTCATGGACATTAAATGGTGTCTAGCGAGTGTTTTGAGGAGAGCTGAAAAGTTTAAAATGATTACTGGAAGAGATGATTTTAGGGATGCTAATGTTTCTACTTTGGATTTTGATAAATCTAAAGTTACTTGTTTTCGATGCAGGGAGAAAGGTCATTTTAAGATAGAATGCAAAAATCAAGAAGCAAGTGGAGCACATAATCCGTTTGGTGACAACGATTATTATCGGAAAGCCATGTATCAACAAATTGCTCATCAACCGTATCAACAAAAGGAACCGCAAACTGCTCATGCTAAAATGATTGTAGAAGCAAATAAGAAGGCTTATTATGGTATAATCGATCAAGATGATGAGAAAATGGCTGAAGGTTTTAGCTGGGACAAATACATTCCACCTGATTTCAAAAAGGCAGCTCTGATTGCACAAATCATTCAAGAGCCAGTTTTTGATCAATCATCATCTGATGATAGTGATGATGAGGAAGAATTGCATACTAATTGTCATAGCCCCTGATCCCTTATCTGTCCCGGGAACGGGCAGCCGCGAACTCAGTGGCGGTGGTATCAATATTTATTAATTTGGCAGCGGAAATTTCATCAGGACCGTAGTTAGGAAATATTTTATCAGAGTAAAACCACCTTATTTGATTTTAATAATCATATGGGTAAAACCCAAGTTTCTTATTACAACATACTTATAGGGATAAACCCTACTTTATTGAATTTAAACCATCGTATTTTAGATAACTTTTATAGCCACAGTTTAACAAGCCGTCCGTGCTCTCGAGCTGGCTTTTTACTACTTGGCTTTCACATTTTGTTACCTGAAACACGTGTTTAAAAACATTTGTCAGTGGGAAATACTGGTGAGTGAATCCCAGTTTAATCAAGAAACATTTTATCAATTAAGACAGTATTGAGAGCGATCACATTGTTTATTTCTACACAATTACTCATTCAGTATTTGCCACTCGACCGGATCTATGGCTATGGTCAAATTACCCATTGGCTAACTCGTCGTCCAATGGTAATGCACTGTCATTCAGACTTACTACTACTACTCGTAGTAATAAATTTTGTATACAAAACCCCATAATACGTCGACAGTAATTGAAGAACTACAAAGGCTCAATCACCGCTTAATCACATTGTAAAACAATTAAGGTTTTGTAAAACATTCCAAAAAGGTTAACAAAAAGAGGATAAACTCACATTGCTATCTTAGACTTCGCGTAAGAGTTTCCTGGGAATAATCTATAATTTATACAAATGTACATAGGTTAGTATCATAACCCTTTGAAAATATTAATGATACCCTCCCCGAGACGGCATTCCAACAACTACATCGGGCAGAACCACGACAGTTGTTACAGAACCCTAAATCAATCGGGCAGCGTATCTATTACGAAACTGGGGTTATAATACTTACAACGGGGTAGAACCTCGCTAATTAGGGGTATAATACTCGTGTATTATCTCTACTATCAGAAATTGTGATTTGAGAATGAATTGTGAACGAGTTTCGACTGAGACCCGAGGCCATCTATTTATAGTTGCTGATTCTAGGTTTGTCGCAGCCCGCGTAACATACGGGTAGGGCTTACGCGGCCCGCGTTGACTCCAGGTCAAACGTAGCTTGGCTGAGTCATCGAGTAGGCCTGCTGGGTGTTGGTCCACGTGGCCGCACCGGGCTGCGCCACCTTTTTATTCTCTCGCGGCCCGCGTTAGCTTAACGGGTAGCTTACGCGGCCCGCTTGAGCTTAATAAAATCAAAGGAATCAGGTATCAATCTTCAAACCGCCCGCGTAAAGATTGGGGTGGGTCTACGCGGCCCGCCTCAACTTACTATTTCTTGTTTTTCATTTATTTTTAATGCTATATTTGTATTTCGGGCTCGGTTTTCACATACGGGGTGTATTTAAAAACATATTGGGGTATTCTAAATATATTAGGGGTGTTAGAAATATTTTGGGAGTGTTGGCAATATTTTGGGTATAGCTCCTGTACTTTTTAATAAAATATATATAGTGCACTTATATTAAGTATAGTAGCCCAATTCCACTTTATTCCTACGTCACAAGACAGAACCCTAACGAATTTAGGCAGAGCCTTGACATACGTTACGGGGCCCTACGTCAGTCGGACAGGGTATCAGTGATCAAGGGTTAAAACACTTAAAACAGAGCAGAGTTTTATTATTATTATGGGGTGAAAATAGAACTAAAATTTATAAATATAATTTTGAGAGGAAAGGGGTGACATAGCAAGAAGAAAGAAAAAAAGGACTGAACGATTTTGATTGTATGCAACTTCTCTTATTTATACTTGTCTAAAGTTTTTAATTCTTAGAAGCTAAGAAAGATACACGTATCCTATTCTAATTGAATCAAACATACACGTCAACTTTCACATTATGATTTCTTAATTCAACTATGACACGTACTATCAATACATTAAGGTGTTGTTTGTTTTTGCAGACATAAACTGTCTGCAAGCTGATTTCATCTGTTTTCATGTCTGCAACTGAAGATGTGGTCTGAAGCTCTGCAAGCTGAAAATATAAGACTGTTTGTTTTTGCAGATAATTCTAAAAACATGTTCATGTCGAAAACCTGTTCATCACGTGAAATATCTTCCGATAATTCTAAAAACCTGTTCATATCGAAAAAAAGCATCACAAATCCGATTCAAAACCTGTTCATATCGAACAAAATCATCACAAATCTGATTCAAAATCATCATAAATCCAAATCAAAACCAGTTCATATGGAACAAAATCATCACAAATCTGATTCAAAATCATCATAAATCTGATTCAAAACCTGCTCATATCGAACAAAATCATCACAAATCTGATTCAAAATCATCATAAATCCGATTCAAAACCAGTTCATATGGAACAAAATCATCACAAATCCGATTCAAAATGATCATAAATCTGATTCAAAACCAGTTCATATGGAACAAAATCATCACAAATCCGATTCAAAATCATCACAAAACCGATTCTAAAAACCTGTTCATATAGAACAAAAGCATGACAAATCCGATTCAAAAATCATCACAAATCCGATTATAAAAACCTGTTCATATAGAACAAAAGCATGACAAATCCGATTCAAAAATCATCACAAATCCGATTATAAAAACTTGTTCATATCAAACAAAAGCATCACAAATCCGATTCAAAATCATCACAAATCCGATTTAAAACCTGTTCCGATAACTCTAGCAACCTGTTCAGATATGAAACGTCATCGTTTGATTCGAAAATTACGACGTCGTCAGACTTGCCGGAATCCAGTAACCGCCACAACCTGTTCAGATCTGAAACGTCATCTGTGTTTTGTGGACTTTACGAGGAATGATGATGATGAAACGATGAGAATGACCGATGATGACGATGATGATGTTGAAGGTTGATGGCAGCAGCGACCGTGGTGGTGGCCGACTGAGGCGACGGTGATCTTACAGAATGATCGATGATGACGATGATGATTTTGAGGGATGAGGGTTTTTTTGTGAAGATGAGAGAGGAAGATTTTTGTGAAGATGTTTGAAGTAAGCATGTCATAGCTTTTTTTAAGCTAAAAAACCATTTTAAGATCTGTTTTTAAAAAAGAAACAAACAGTCTTCAAAGCCTTATGTCTGCCCGCCTGCAGACATAGGCTCTTTGCAGACGTTTTAAGCAAAAACAAACAGCCTCTAAATGTAAACTTGCTTTTGATTTTTCTTAAAAGTGTACGTACTTACATATTTCATATGTAAGTTTATTTAGTTTTTATTTTAATATATATATATATATATATTATAATTAATTTAACTGCTTATTTATTTAGCGCTTATAACTTCTAAAATAAGACGTTTTGTAAAATAATAAATATACCATTAGAACGAGAATAATTTTATCTACATTTTGAACCAAGTTTTATTAAAAACAAAGTAGGTTCAAATATAATGTATTTTTATAATTTAATTATTAAATGGTTCTTATGCTTGCCCAAAATACCTCATATTTTCATCGGTCAACTTACCCATGATGCATCCTTTTAATAACATAAGTTTTTTTATATATTTTATATAAATAAAAATTTTGGGAATGTTACATCCTCCCCACCTTGTTTTAAATCTCGTCCTCGAGATTCCCTAAAATATGGATGAATATTTAGTTAGTTTAATTTCTAGGTATATTCTAGTCTTTATTTTGAATTTCACTTTACTTTGACCAGAACTATTCTCTATGAGATTCTTATTCTTGACTGAAATATGTTTTGTATTTTAACACAGCTTTTAGTTACAGGTTTCCTAATGCGTCAATAATCGCAAGGGGAATTCTTATACTTTCGATGGCGTCCCAACTTATAGAGTTCCTGTTGTTTATCTTGTCGCACGAACTACGAGACGGATGATCAAACGAAATAGTGTTTGATATCGGAATTATAGACGTATACGAGAGATTCCTAATAATTAAGTCTAAAATTATCATTGACACACTTGTTCGTGATTTACTCCTTAATTGTCAATCAATATGGTCTTTGGATTTCCTCATAGACATACATATCTATATAATATTTCATATACTGTAGTATGCACATTATCCATAATGTAAATGTATTTAACAGATTTACAAGTCAGACATCAGGTCATGGTACTATTTAGGGAATTCCATTATTATAACACATATCCCATCTCACCCGGTCTCGCCGGAGAGGTAATCCCCATCTCACCCGGACAAGCTGGAGAGTCTACCGCACCATACCCAGTTTTGCCGGAGAGGTAATTATCATGGTATTTCCCATAAATAGACTTCTCTCAAATTAGGATTTTGAAAGTACATCGTTTTTTTATAGTTTGCATCAAGAAACAAGGAAATCAGTATTCTCATGATGGATCATATTCTAGAACCGAGTAGTACTAATAAACAAGAAATAACAGTGGCCAGTTGTTATCGCTTATTTATCATACAACCACTGTTCTAGTCATCATCCTCATGGAATCCCAATAACCATCACACTTTATCTATGCAAGTAATTAGCTTATCTCAAAGCTTTATACTAAGGCATTCTTCTTAAGTTCAAGTCTAAATACTGTCCTGGTTGTTACCAGTGAATATCAATATCTCAACTCTTTTATTTAAGCATAGATATTATTATGGTTGTGGTTTTCTTTTGGTTGGAGAATGGAGTTTCAAATATATCATTGTCTTCATTGGCACTATAGCTAAGTTCGATGTAATGAGTATACTTACAGCTAACTCTATTTATGTATATATAATCTTAGATTCCGTTACAAGGAATATTTTATTGAGACAGGTAGCATTTTAAAACGTAGTAGGTTTCATGGTTTATTCTTATAATAACTTCATATTTTCATATGAATTACCAATGACATTTTCTCTTATGTTTATCTTACAGAAGAGATTATATTGGGTATACCATCAAGAAATTTTATTGGGTATATGCATATATATGTATAAAATTTCAAATCTCTAGTTAATATTAAACTTTCGTAATATATACACACATATATATAATACTAAATTATTTTGTAATAAAATAATAACTATACATCCGATAGTATCAATCATCAAGCTTATTTCCATGACTTTACTTTATCCTTTTATAAAAGTAGTATATTGAAATAAACTTCATAATATTTTAGAATTTAAGGATGGATAAATAAAAGTTTAAAGAAATAAATTAATCAAAATATGAACTTTCTGAACTCATAGGAATAAATTTATTTTTAACTAGTGGGTTGAACCATATGATTTTAAGATATCAAAACTTAGCTCTCAATTTATTGTATATTATATTATTTATTCAAAGAAGTACTTATGGTAAGTAAGTTTGACATTTCTAAAATTGATTCTAACTATATTTGAGTACTATACATGTATTGAAATATGCATGTATATCCCATACAATAATAATTTATTTAAGGATATTACAATATTAAAATTGTAATCTGATTTATAAATAAAGTTTTATAAAGGACAAACATACTAAACACACATTTAATTCAAATATTTTTATGTGGGGCATCCATTTTTAATTCTAGTGTGAGAGAAAAAAATGCATGTTTAGGAACATTTTAACGTGCCAGGTAAAATAAATAAATAGATATTAAATCATTGATTTAAGTAGGAAAAGATGTTTTCACTGTTACAATATCTTTATTTTTAAAAATTTAATTATCTAATCTCTTTTATATGTATCGATTGTTCAAACCATTAAACCCATCTTTTCTCTCTTTTTATTAGACATCATAAAACTTTTATTACTTCTTTTTAAATATAATATTCTAAATGATAGAGAATGAAAATCTGATTATTTATATATGATTATCATGATATATACAATGACCCTTTTTGATCATACCCTTTCTTTATAGTTTTAAATGTATAAATTTTACAAGTATCCTAATATATATATATATATATATATATATATTTTATGTTATATACACGTATATATTATTTAAATGTATTATAGTGTATATATATATACATTTCAAATATAATAGAATTGTATTATTTAACTATTATATATTTCAAATACAATAGAATTGTATTATTTAACTGTTATACATTAGCCAGCTGACTCGAATACTTTTCTTTATACTTTAGGATACACAATCCTATAACTAATATGACTGGTTAATCTTAAAATTTTATATTAATTATTTCCATGCATAAGACCTATTCTGGACATACCTTAATATTGAAGATCAATAGAAATGCTTTCAACGTTTAGTTAAGCCTTTCTACATAGTCCAACCAACCCAAATTTCTTAAAAACTTTAAATGATTTTATTTAATTATGAATAACCATCATATTCATTTGACCATGTATTTTATTACTAAGTATTTTAATAGAAACCTTTACAAGTAATCCCAACATTAGTTATTTCATAAAACTCTGAAAGTATGAAATCTTATGGCCAACTGATTATAAATCAGAAGGGGTAAATTGGTACACCTGGTTTCAAAACTTACTTTGGCTAGATCCACTAAAGAAATCTTTTAAATTAATTCTAAAAATCCTTTTGGTTAATTTAATAGCTTCGGTTTTATTTATTTAAATATAAATTATTTTGAAACAATATTATTAAAGTTTTAAAGTTTTATACCATATATTTCAATATGTATTTTAAACCAAAGTAAATGATTGGTTCCAAAAGAAAGTCATGAACATGATTGCTTTGTTAACAACTAACTTAGCTTGATTATAATATTATTTGAGTAGGTGGTATTAATTATCACAGACAAATTTCTAGTATAAATATTTGAGTACAATCATAAAATAGATTAATTAAAAACGGCAAACATTGAGACTTATATATATATATATATATATATATATTTATTACAACTAAAACTGAAATTCAAAATATACTAGTGATTATGCATTCGTAACTTATTTTAGTCTATCTAGGTTATAGGACTATTAGGCTCAACATGCTTTTATATAAAGTTTATTCTATCTCCTGTCTCTACTAAGTTGTTATCTAATGGGCAAAGTTCCTTTTAAAGTTTCTAGCTCATAGGCGGCATGGGTACTAGTACTGGTTTGGCATTTCAACTATTTAATATAAGTTAGCATTTACTGCTGTAGTGGCTAACATATGGAGATTTACCCATTGTTCATCTAATTCATCTTTCCGTAGTAGGTTATTGCCTGTTTCCTGAGTTTGTGCATTTATTTCCTGATTAATTATCGTTCCCTTCGGTTGTGACTTCTTTATTTTCTCTCAACTTTTACAAATAATCCAATTTCTTTTCTTAGTGGTAAATTGTTTTTTTTAGACTGTGCCTTACGAATAAATATTCCTTCCTCAATATCTGCTGAGTATCCTGAGGGATTTGGTTGAAATGAGGTTCCCTTATCTTTTGGTGAACTATCTAGTTGACGATAGATGTGCGAAATTCTTTGCTTACCCATACTGTAGACTAACAAATAATCAAATAATATAAAACACATAATCACATAAGTTATTTCCTAACACAGAATTAAAATTTAAGTGTCAGCAGAACACTTCTTTGGCTTGAACCAGTGGCTAGGCTCTGATACCACCTTCTGTCACAACCCCTGATCCCTTATCTGTCCCGGGAACGGGCAGCCGCGAACTCAGTGGCGGTGGTATCAATATTTATTAATTTGGCAGCGGAAATTTCATTAGGACCGTAGTTAGGAAATATTTTATCAGAGTAAAACCACCTTATTTGATTTTAATAATCATATGGGTAAAACCCAAGTTTCTTATTACAACATACTTATAGGGATAAACCCTACTTTATTGAATTTAAACCATCGTATTTTAGATAACTTTTATAGCCACAGTTTAACAAGCCGTCCGTGCTCTCGAGCTGGCTTTTTACTACTTGGCTTTCACATTTTGTTACCTGAAACACGTGTTTAAAAACATTTGTCAGTGGGAAATACTGGTGAGTGAATCCCAGTTTAATCAAGAAACATTTTATCAATTAAGACAGTATTGAGAGCGATCACATTGTTTATTTCTACACAATTACTCATTCAGTATTTGCCACTCGACCGGATCTATGGCTTTGGTCAAATTACCCATTGGCTAACTCGTCGTCCAATGGTAATGCACTGTCATTCAGACTTACTACTACTACTCGTAGTAATAAATTTTGTATACAAAACCCCATAATACCGGCAGTAATTGAAGAACTACAAAGACTCAATCACCGCTTAATCACATTGTAAAACAATTAAGGTTTTGTAAAACATTCCAAAAAGGTTAACAAAAAGAGGATAAACTCACATTGCTATCTTAGACTTCGCGTAAGAGTTTCCTGGGAATAATCTATAATTTATACAAATGTACATAGGTTAGTATCATAACCCTTTGAAAATATTAATGATACCCTCCCCGAGACAGCATTCCAACAACTACGTCGGGCAAAACCACGACAGTTGTTACGGAACCCTAAATCAATCGGGCAGCGTATCTATTACGAAACTGGGGTTATAATACTTACAACGGGGCAGAACCTCGCTAATTAGGGGTATAATACCCGCGTATTATCTCTACTATCAGAAATTGTGATTTGAGAATGAATTGTGAACGAGTTTCGACTGAGACCCGAGGCCATCTATTTATAGTTGCTGATTCTAGGTTTGTCGCGGCCCGCGTTGACTCCAGGTCAAACGTAGCTTGGCTGAGTCATCGAGTAGGCCTGCTGGGTGTTGGTCCACGTGGCCGCACCTGGCTGCGCCACCTTTTTATCTCTCGCGGCCCGCGTTAGCTTAACGGGTAGCTTACCCGGCCCGCTTGAGCTTAATAAAATCAAAGGAATCAGGTATCAATCTTCATACCGCCCGTGTAAAGATTGGGGTGGGTCTACGCGGCCCGCCTCAACTTATTATTTCTTGTTTTTCATTTATTTTTAATGCTATATTTGTATTTCGGGCTCGGTTTTCACATACGGGGTGTATTTAAAAACATATAGGGGTATTCTAAATATATTAGGGGTGTCAGAAATATTTTGGGAGTGTTGGCAATATTTTGGGTATAGCTCCTGGACTTTTTAATAAAATATATATAGTGCACTTATATTAAGTATAGTAGCCCAATTCCACTTTATTCCTACGTCACAAGACAGAACCCTAACGAATTTAGGCAGAGCCTTGACATACGTTACGGGGTCCTACGTCAGTCGGACAGGGTATCAGTGATCAAGGGTTAAAACACTTAAAACAGAGCAGGGTTTTATTATTATTATGGGGTGAAAATAGAACTAAAATTTATAAATATAATTTTGAGAGGAAAGGGGTGACATAGCAAGAAGAAAGAAAAAGGACTGAACGATTTTGATTGTATGCAACTTCTCTTATTTATACTTGTCTAAAGTTTTTAAATCTTAGAAGCTAAGAAAGATACACGTATCCTATTCTAATTGAATCAAACATACACGTCAACTTTCACATTATGATTTCTTAATTCAACTATGACACGTACTATCAATACATTAAATGTAAACTTGCTTTTGATTTTTCTTAAAAGTGTACGTACTTACATATTTCGTATGTAAGTTTATTTAGTTATTATTTTAATATATATATATATATATATATATATTATAATTAATTTAACTGCTTACTTATTTAACGCTTATAACTTCTAAAATATGACGTTTTGTAAAATAATAAATATACCATTAGAACGAGAATAATTTTATCTACATTTTGAACCAAGTTTTATTAAAAACAAAGTAGGTTCAAATATAATGTATTTTTATAATTTAATTATTAAATGGTTCTTATGCTTGCCCAAAATACCTCATATTTTCATCGGTCAACTTACCCATGATGCATCCTTTTAATAACATAAGTTTTTTTTATATAAATAAAAATTTTGGGAATGTTACATTAATGTTGCAAAAATTCATTTATCTCCTAAACGTTTTGAATTTTATTTTGCAGATCGTGTTGAAAAGCTAAAAGAAAAACGAGCAATAAAGGAACAGAAAAAAATGAAGAGTAAAGGTGCTGCTCAGGAAAAGATTTCTGAACAAAGTGATGAAGTTAAAGTTACTAAGCAGGTGGTTGAAAGTGTAAAGACAGTTGATGATGAAAAGATGGTTGAAGTTGAGAAAGTTATTGAAGTAGAGAAGATAGTAGAAGTTGAAAAGATTGTTGAAGTTATTAAGCCTTGTCTAAAGTGTTTGGAGTCTTGCAAATAGTGTACAGAAAAGGATGAGAAGTTGAGTGAGCAAGACAAGATGAAAGAACAATTATTGTCCAATCTTAATTATGTGAAAGAATCGTATGATGTGTTGAATAGAACAGTAACTGGTCTACAAAAGACAAATTCTGAAAGAGAAGATGCGTTGACAATGATGAATGCTACGATGATGACAAAGCAGAAGGCCATTAATCATTACAATGAAGAATATTTGATGTGTGCAAAATGCAACATATAAATTACATCAATTGTGGCATAAAACTAGCCCTTTTTTAGTACTAATGTTGGAAAAAGTGTGCTTTTGTCTTCCTTTTGTATTTTCAGGATTAAATGAGCTCAAATTAACAAAAGAAGCAAAAAGGCAGCAAAATCTAACATAAATACAAGAAAAGGAACAAACGTGACATGCCCGACCCCACGACAGCATTTTCCCAAGCAAAACAAGAAGACTGAACACGCCCCGTGCTCAGCCAGCACGGGGGCATGCCCAAGTGTCAGCAGAAAAGACAAAGTGGTAGAAGCTTCTATTGCCCACCACGGGGTCGTGGTCAACTATAAGATTCGCAGAATCCAGGCAAATCTTCATAGTACAGATATGCTTCTGCACAAGGGGTCGTGCTCAGCGGACACGGGGGGCGTGGTCAACTAATAAGACAAGCTGCAATAAATGAAGAAAGAGAAGGATGTGGACACGGGGCCGTGCCCACTGGACACGGGGCCGTGCCTGAGCTTCTGTTCAGCCTATAAATAGGAGTGCTTGGCTAAAGCTCAAACCATCCCTTGGCACACCACCTCTCTCACACTTCACCCACCACCACCATAACACCATCATCCACCACCATCATCCATTGTCCATCGTAGAGTGTGTGAGTCGTCTCGGGATCCAAGATTGATCGTAAGAGTTCTTGACAATCAAGGCCATGTTTGCCTAAGTCTCTTACATCACTTGGTGAAGACAAGTGTCTAGTGTAATACTTTTTATTTTTAATCTTTTCGCACTTTTTAATTGGTTATGTATTAATGACTTTAATAACTAGTTTCTTATGTTGAAGGTGATTCTTCCTTATCGTTTGTCCGTGGTGTCTTGGCATTATTTTACTGTCTATATAAAATAAAAGATTTTCACCATTCATATCTCCACGGTCTATATGGAGGTATGTTGGCTACCTGGTCGGGGGTTAAGGGAACGGTTTGGTAAGAGTCTTGCCGTTGTTCAGCGTTTAGAGATCCTGCAAGGGACCTGGGTCAAATTTAGTAGGACCTCCTTCAATACTTAACGGTATTGGATGGCGGGGGTCCAAACTCTTTGATCCCCACATAAGTTAAACTACTATTAATACTATAACCCGGCTACTTAGGACTGTATCCTTTCAGACTACTTAGTCGAGGGTAACGTCACCTTCAAAAGAGGGGTCTACCATAATTTGCATTAATAACTTAATTAATTATCTTTCAATAATCCGAGCCTTTAGGATTGTATCCTTGCTGACTCAAACTACTGGGTTGAGGGTAACGTCACCTTCAAAAGAGGGGCCTACTACAATAACTAAGATAATCTCTTAAATAAGTGCAAAAGTGCGGAAATAATCAAAGGTTACACTATACACGAGTCGGAACCAAGTGATTCATCTTGTCTATCTGTTTTTATTTTTATTTTTATTTTCAGCATTTTAGTTAGTTTTTTTTTCTTAGTTTAAAACATTTTTCTAAACTTTTTGATTTGATTAGACGTTGAGGATAAACCGGTACTAAAAGCTCTTGTGTCCTTGGACGACCTCGGTATCTTACCAACACTATACTACGCTCACGATGGGTGCACTTGCCCATATGTGTGTTTAGTGTTAGTAAATATCGTGTTTTATAAATTTAAAACTTGGCTAAAGAAAGTGTAAAAAAGGGCTTAAAATATACTTAAACCTATATATACACCTAACACGCATCAATGTGCCAAGTTGACGCAGGAGTTGGAGACAGAAAAGATAGAAAATGAAAGAATCAGACGATTACTGCAAAGTTATTCTAGTTCTGATTATTTGATTGATCGAATTTATCCAATTGTTGCAGGTTTAGAAGCCTTTCAAGATGAGAAGCCGAAAAAGAAGAATACTGGTAAGAAACAGAGTGTTGGTTATAACAAGTGTCCACCTCCGATATGGGAAGGGTATTCTCCCAGAAAACCGAACGAGGAGCAAGTCAAAAAGGCTGTCAATATAAAGTTAAAATCCGAAACAACTGATGAGTTACCAGAAAATATTGATGTCACATTTACATCGTCTGACACTGATCATGAGTCTGAGTTAATAAAAAAGGTGGTCAATCAGGTGTTAGATAAAGATGAGGAGTCGGAGTCAAAGTGTGACACCTGGGTCACTGCAACCATCAAACAAATACCAAACCAATGAAATATTGTGTTTCATACTTGGGATTTGTACAAATATGTGTATCATTTGCACATATCAATTCTTGTTCGATTTCAGGCTCTAAATCGCTTTCTAGAAGGTTATACGCGCACTGATGCGTAAATATAACCAGTTTAATGCAACAAACACTCCAGAACAGTGACATAGGCTTCACATACCTTATATAACCTTTACATAACTTAGAAATAAGTTTTGAAGGCTTTGGTATGACAAAATCAAGTTTAATCGCTTACAGGGACTAAAGTTGACAAACTGCGAAAGTATGCCAATTTGAACTGTAGCAGACGTTCCGGAACATGACCATAAGTTAAACATACCATAAATATCCTTTACATAGCTTAGAAATAGGCTTTGAGGGGCTCGGTGTGCTAAAATAAACTTTTGGGTCATTCAGGGACTAAAAGCGTCAAAAAGTGCACAAGTTTGCACTTTCGCGCATAACTTACGTTCTGAATACATCCGGACATCCAAAAATTTATGTAAGCCCTAAAATATTTTATTTTAGTGTTTGGCATAAGAAAAATCCATTCGTCACGCAATTTGGATCGTTTTTCGCGCTCTAGCGCATTCCGTCGTAATTAACCAAACATCGCAACCGTACGGCCAAACGAACCAACATCCGAGATGTTTTCAAGCATATTTCATGTTCCCTATGTCTTAACATCATTGCGGAGCTTGAAATTGGGTTTGACGGGTGTTAGAAGTGTCGTTACGCAACGAAACAAGGTGCAGGGACTGAAACTGACAATTCTGCATAGTTGCTGGCTTACGGACCGTAAGCCATGACCCTTACGGCCCGTAAGGGGTCCCCAGCACATCAGAAACTTCCAGCCAGCTGTTTACAGCTGTTACCCACTCCCAATCTCAATTCCATATGTTGATCTCTGATGGTGGGGGGGGGGGCAAATTTGGGTTCCATAACATTCCAACAAGTGTACGGATGAGATTCGATCACGGTTTTCAAGAAACGATCCTAACGGTGGTCCAAATCCTATAAGTACCCCTCCATCCCCATTGCAAAACCCACTTGAAATCTGAGTTTTTCTCTAAGTGGTTGTGTTTATACACTTCCTACCTGAGATTACTTGGAAATCAAACTTGCGGGGACCCGTTGTAAGTGTTCTTTCGTTCTTTTCCTTTCGTTTTACTGTTAAAGTCAAACTGCGTTTGACTTTCTACGTTGACCAGTTTATGGTCAACACGAAGTTCGGTTGAACTTCATAACGTGAGCGTAATCACGATGGTTATAGTCTCTTGTGACTATACCTACTAGTTACCACGTTATCTAGGCTCAGTGACGAGTCGTAGTTTCGGCTAAAATGCGCATTTACGCGTATTTTGTAACCAAACTACTCTTGGGTATCAAAACCGTTTGTTTTGATACCAAACCTGTTTTCTAAACTTAGTTAAGCATGTTTTAACATGCTTAGCTCGTCACTTTTAGTTTAGTGCTCATATAGGGTCGTAAGGTAAGCGATCTAAACAATCGCTTATACTTTCGAACCCGACCTGTTTGGTCGATCATTAGGATCCAACCAAACACATTAGGTAACCATAGTATATAGGGAATAACCTTCCGAGGTTATACGTTATGGTCGCTTCGTTAAGTAGTTGTATGAAAGGTAGTTTATATGCCTTAGGTAAATTACCAAAATACCCTTTTCATGTGTAATTGGTAATTAAGCATATGTAACATAACTTTTGGTATCTAAACTGATTTAGTAACAATATTAGACATGTTAAGGCATATTTTACATATCATACGACTAGTTAGGCGTTTCGAACGCGTTTTACGCGAACGACGCGTTAAAGTAGCATAAGCTACCTAAACGGGTCGTAATGGGTCGTAAGCACTTAGGTTAGGTTTCATTGTAGTATGTAGGCCTTGTTAAACCATATTACATGAGTTCCCCTACTCATTTGGTTTACGAGCCCTCATCCTATCCAATCCTCCGATTTAGGTCCGGTTTATTAATATAGTTACCTATATTAGGTACCGTTTGATTCCGAGATCTTCTAGCATTGCTTGGTGGTTATCCTAGGACTATTGAGCAATCTCAAGTGAGTACATAGACCCCTCTTTTACTGTTTTCCAAACATTTTGGGGTGAAACACATGTGCCTACTTGTTACTTTCGTGCATTTCATGCTTTCATATCATATGCTTGTTATGTTCATTAGTACATTATAGTACATGATTTCATTACATTTTATGCTATGTATGTCCATTGTGTGCATACTTAGTACACCGTTTTACATTACATTTCATGCTATGTATGTCCATTGTGTGCATACTTAGTACATCGTTTTACATCACATTTCATGCTATGTATGTCCATTGTGTGCATACTTAGTACATTGTTTTACATTACATTTCATGCTATGTATGTTCATTTGATTACATACTTAGTGCATTGTTTTCACATGCTTACATTTTTTGGTATGACATTTGGTTTGTTCAAATGGGACAATATACATTCATTAACATTAGCTACACCGTTCGTTAGTAGGTAGTGGTACCATAGGACTTGACAACTCCCATTCCTGAACCCTAGGTTTGTTTGGGTGGAAGGAATGACCGAATTTGATAAACATAACACAGATAGACCTTTAAATTTGTTTTGGGGTTTATCACCACAGTCACAAGGCTTGGATGTATGCATTTTCACAATACCGCATAGATGTTTATATCAGTATAGCATGCATTTGTTCCACAAAACATAACTTTGATTTAAACCATGTTTTACTTCAATACCTTGTTTTTGTGCATTTTACATATGGTTGAGTTGATATATTTCACTTACCATACGTGATATTTTGGATACACATTACATGATTTACATTACGCCCCGCTTGCGGTATGCACATATAATGTATATATGTGTGGGCGCTCGGGGGGCAAAAGCAAAAGTGCACTAATTTTTAACGTTATTTTACTAATTTCGTGAAAATAACGTTAAAAGAGGGGATGGTTAATCATGCATCATGTGGTGGCGTTGATAGCCGAAAGACAAGGGGGTACATGCACCAATTGGCGTTTGTCTCAATTGCTGAGTGTTATGTGCCTTATGTCCAAGGCTTGATGCAAAACCACAATCGAGCCGGGGGTCTCATTGGAAGCAGCCTCTCTATTCCTACAGGGTAGAGGTAAGGCTGTCTACATCCCACCCTCCTCAGACCCTACCTTAGCTTTTGCTATTGGTGGGATATACTGAGTACGATGATGATGATGATGATGATGATGATTACATGATTTACATTAGACATAAACATTTTAACATTGATATACACAATTCATGATTTACATTAGACATAGACATTAGACATGGTTTTCACATAAACATTTTGACATTTGATTATACATAAACATTTTACTTTGGTGGTTTGGTTTGAGTAAGTGATTTAAGTAACGAGGCGTGTGTAATATGATACAAGCATGGTGGATACGCCGCTGGTACTTCCTATATATAAGTGCTTGTATGGTATTACATATCATGGCGTTATTTGAATCATTTCAATTTAGACATATAACATTTTATACAAATAACATACTTTTCACAATACATTGTTTTACAAACAATCTATCTAATACAAACTCATTTTACTTGGTTATTTACTTAACCATGTATTATTCTTTTATACATATATATCATTTGGTTTATTTGTCACTTTTCAAATGATTTACAAGACATAGCAAATTACAAGGTTCATGACTAAACATTTTCTTAAACATAAGTCATGAATTCTATTTTCACAAACCTATGTATCTCACAGGCATTTTTATGCTGACGTACCTATTTTCACATGTGTTTCAGGATATGATGCATAGGATTTATCAAGATACACTTAGGCGGACTTGGGCCTTATTGACAATAAAAGATGCAAGACTAGTTATTTATGTTATATTTCCTTGATTGTCAAGACATTGTAACTCTTTTAATCAATAAAACAATATTTCAATTCCCATGTGTTATGAAACAATGATTCTGTTACAACACTCCCCGACGTTTCCGCCACGTTTTGTTGTTTTACGTGGTCGGGGTGTGACAGAAAAGTTGGTATCAGAGCTCATGGTTATAGGGAATTAGGTTATTAGTAATGCTTTGACCTAGTCTATAACCTTCCTAGGACCCTAACGCGAGTTTACTTGAGTTTAGTCATAAAACAATACCGTCACCTATCCTTAGGCGACGACCTCAACAAGAACACAAATTTCAAAACCGCTTTGAAAACTAATCATCTGTTCTAGGATGATTGATTACTAGGTTTTGAACCCTCTGTTATAAGGTTTTGAACCCCTTTAAATTTTCAAAACCTCGTCAAAGTTTGGGTCTTATAGTGTGAACACGTGCAATCTGGAAGAGTGGATGCCTGTACTCTGAGTTTTCTGTCTAAGGCTAGAGTGTTCGTACAAATCCACATAATCGGACCAGTCACTCTTACCTGGGAACTCTTGGGGTGAGTGTCCACTTATAGGCTAAAACATGTCTTCGCGATACATTAATATGACTCGCTTACTTTGATTAGTCACCGTCTCATTTGTTTGCCTTAGGTAACAAACAAATGATCGTAATTTCTATGCGTTGTCATTTTGTTTTATTTGCCGACAACATTTCACTTGTTTCTTCCTATGTCTTTCATTTCCTTCTAGAATGTCTCTTCCCCTCAGCAACGGTCAAATGTCCGAGCGAACAGCCAAATTTGCCCAGCGAATAGGCGAAGTGATTCTGAAGACTGTGGATTTAGGCATTGCCATGTATCGTCTCCAGGATGAAGCCACTCAAGAGTCACCAAAGGAGACAGAGGCCAAGCCTTCACCTAAATCAAAGAAACGTAAAGCTTCAAAGAATCCCGCAGCGGTTGCACCAAAACAGGCAAGACCTAGCCAAGTGACAGCACCATCAGCCAAGAAACCAATCGGGGAATCAAAGACCATGGATGAACGACTCCCTAAGAAGTCAAAGAAGCAAAAGGCTTCTTAGAACTTCGTCGTGGTCGCTCACAATGGTCAAGCCATCCCCAACCAACCAACCAGCTCAACCCCCTGCTAGGAAGCCATACAACGGAACTGCACCCTTGTGCAACCAATGTAGCCTTCATCATCACGCTAGTGTGAAGTGCCGCAAATGCCAAATTTGTGGACTTAAAGGTCATACAGCAAGAGTTTGCTGAGCTGCAGTTGCTCCAACGCAAGCTGGAGACAATCCTGCTCAAGCTCGTTTCTCACCAAGGTCCTGCTACAACTGTGGCGAGATGGGCCATTTCCTAAGTGATTGCCCAAAGCTTGCTAATGCAAATCCAACCTACGGATGAGCAGTTGGCTGACTAGAAGATGTTGCTGTCTTATGCTTTTATTCTTCTGTTTTCTTGTAATGTGAAACAATCTGTTTTGTTTATAAATAAATTATTGTTCACAATTCTGATATACGAGTGTAGTTACATGTGTGTATGACTTTTCCTATGATACCTACATCAAGGAACTATATTCCTTACAAACTACTCTTGCGAATTTTCCCATTCTTGCGTTTGCTCATGATTCCCTTGAAAAAATTCTAAGTACTCGTTTCACTCTAAGAAACAAAGTACAGAAAATAAAGTGACATTATGAGTAATCGTGCTTTTGCACATCTGTGCCTTTGAATCCTTCGTTAGATAACCAAGGATATTTTCAAATCTCATACCCATTACGTTCTGATTTTTTTCAACATGCATAACATAAGTTTTCAGAACAACCTTCATGATTTCAAAAACATTTTCGAAAACATGTTTAATATAGTGTATTTACATAACATAACAAATGCACGATTTCAAAAGCATCATTCATGTTTTCAAAAACCTTATACATACTTTCAAAATTCAACTCATGATTTTACAACATTTTTATAAATGTACTTACCTAATACACCTACTTTATGATTTCAAAAGTATTATATATAAGGTTTCAAAAACATTGAACACATTTTTTTAAGAACCCCATGCATAGTTTTCAAAAATATTTTTCCTCATACATTGACTTAACCTTCAAATTCCGCTTCATATGTCGCCTTGGCATATCTAGCATCTCAACTTCATAAGCATTTTACTTCATGTTTTGACTTAAGCACGTCCAGTGCAAGGTTTCAAAACATCTTCAACTTCTAAAATCCATATGGGATCTTTTTATCTCCACAATTAGACCCTTGTGGATGGTTATCATACAAATCAGAATCCTTAATTGGATTCCTTGTGTACCTTAATTCGAACATTTCGGTTCCTTATAATCGAAATCGAATTTTTTCTTTTAAAAATCTTTCTATTTTATAGTTAGATTCTTGATAATGTTTAAAGTACCAAATGAAATCCACGAGATGGATTCCTAGTGTGCTTTAAATACATGTGCTCTGTTAGCAAAACAAATTAACAAATTAAAGATCTAGATAAACAATCTTTGTGGTTATATGACTATGTGTTTATGCATCTTGTGTTTTCTTTTATGCATTTTGTGTTTTTGTATACTCTGGATATTCGTTATCTAAATCCTCGTAGAATCTTTCATATCTTCATATGAGGGATTCGTAGTAGGATATTCAAAAAGGTACTACCTTAAATCCTTAATGGGCTTCTATGTAATAGTTAAGACCCTTGGATTATATAGTACCACTCCATTATTCATAAGAGACCCTTTTAGGGGTCTAGTAAAAAAGATTGATTCAAAAATCTGGTTAAGAATGACATGTGATGATATAAGCTGAAAAGGCTCCTTGGTTGTCTATTAAAATCATTTATCGATTTAATAAAAGGGACCCTATGGTGGTCTAATCACACTCATCACAGGTTTGTTCATTTGGTTTTTCCCTACACATTATAAAATAGACTGTGTGAACTATGCAAGGAATTGTCTAATTATGGACGCGTACATAATTATGAAATTTAGTGCACAGAAACCCAGTAAGATTTATTATGTGTAAGAACCGATAGTGACAACAATAACAAAATGAGAATGATGTAATGGAGGTACGGTGGACGCACCAATGACGCTTCATATACGTGTATATAAGTATCCCTCCTACATTGTAAGCATGATGTTATTTAAAGTTACTAGAAGTTCAAGAACTCTAACCAGTGTTGTTCGATCTTTTCAACTTCATGTTTCAAGCTCTCACAAGTTTCCTCTAAATATATTTCGGGACGAAATTTCCTAAAGTATGGGAGACTGTGACACCTGGGTCACTTCGACCATCAAACAAATACCAAACCAATGAAATATTGTGTTTCATACTTGGTATTTGTACAAATATGTGTATCATTTGCACATATCAATTCTTGTTCGATTTCAGGCTCTAAATCGCTTTCTGGAAGGTTATACGCGCACCGATGCGTAAATATAACCAGTTTAATGCAACAAACACTCCGGAACAGTGACATAGGCTTCACATACCTTAGATAACCTTTACATAACTTAGAAATAAGTTTTGAAGGCTTTGGTATGACAAAATCAAGTTTAATCGCTTACAGGGACTAAAGTTGACAAACTGCGAAAGTATGCCAATTTGAACTGTAGCAGACGTTCCGGAACATGACCATAAGTTAAACATACCATAAATATCATTTACATAGCTTAGAAATAGGCTTTGAGGGGCTCGGTGTGCTAAAATAAACTTTTGGGTCATTCAGGGACTAAAAGCGTCAAAAAGTGCACAAGTTTGCACTTTCGCGCATAACTTACGTTCTGAATACATCCGAACATCCAAAAATTTATGTAAGCAATAAAATATTTTATTTTAGTGTTTGGGATAAGAAAAATCCATTCGTCACACAATTTGGATCGTTTTACTTATCATAGGACTAGTTAGGCGTTCCGAACGCGTTTTACGCGAACGACGCGTTAAAGTAGCATAAGCTACCTAAACGGGTCGTAATGGGTCGTAAGCACTTAGGTTAGGTTTCATTGTAGTATGTAGGCCTTGTTAAACCATATTACATGAGTTCCCCTACTTATTTGGTTTACGAGCCCTCATCCTATCCAATCCTCCGATTTAGGTCCGGTTTAATATAGTTACCTATATTAGGTACCGCTTGATTCCGAGATCTTCTAGCATTGCTTGGTGGTTATCCTAGGACTATTGAGCAATCTCAAGTGAGTACATAGACCCCTCTTTTACTGTTTTCCAAACATTTTGGGGTGAAACACATGTGCCTACTTGTTACTTTCGTGCATTTCATGCTTTCATATCATATGCTTGTTATGTTCATTAGTACATTATAGTACATGATTTCATTACATTTTATGCTATGTATGTCCATTGTGTGTATACTTAGTACACCGTTTTACATTACATTTCATGCTATGTATGTCCATTGTGTGCATACTTAGTACATCGTTTTACATCACATTTCATGCTATGTATGTCCATTGTGTGCATACTTAGTACATTGTTTTACATTACATTTCATGCTATGTATGTTCATTTGATTACATACTTAGTGCATTGTTTTCACATGCTTACATTTTTGGTATGACATTTGGTTTGTTCAAATGGGACAATATACATTCATTAACATTAGCTACGCCGTTCGTTAGTAGGTAGTGGTACCATAGGACTTGACAACTCCCATTCCTGAACCCTAGGTTTGTTTGGGTGGAAGGAATGACCGAATTCGATAAACATAACACAGATAGACCTTTAAATTCGTTTAGGGGTTTATCACCATAGTCACAATGCTTGGATGTATGCATTTTCACAATACCGCATAGATGTTTATATCAGTATAGCATGCATTTGTTCCACAAAACATAACTTTGATTTAAACCATGTTTTACTTCAATACCTTGTTTTTGTGCATTTTAGATATGGTTGAGTTGATATATTTCACTTACCATACGTGATATTTTGGATACACATTACATGATTTACATTAGACATAAACATTTTAACATTGATATACACAATTCATGATTTACATTAGACATAGACATTAGACATGGTTTTCACATAAACATTTTGACATTTGATTATACATAAACATTTTACTTTGGTGGTTTGGTTTGAGTAAGTGATTTAAGTAACGAGGCGTGTGTAATATGATACAAGCATGGTGGATACGCCGCTGGTACTTCCTATATATAAGTGCTTGTATGGTATTACATATCGTAGCGTTATTTGAATCATTTCAATTTAGACATATAACATTTTATACAAATAACATACTTTTCACAATACATTGTTTTACAAACAATCTATCTAATACAAACTCATTTTACTTGGTTATTTACTTAACCATGTATTATTCTTTTATACATATATATCATTTGGTTTATTTGTCACTTTTCAAATGATTTACAAGACATAGCAAATTACAAGGTTCATGACTAAACATTTTCTTAAACATAAGTCATGAATTCTATTTTCACAAAACCTATGTATCTCACAGGCATTTTTATGCTGACGTACCTATTTTCACATGTGTTTCAGGATATGATGCATAGGATTTATCAAGATACACTTAGGCGGACTTGGGCCTTAGTGACAATAAAAGATGCAAGACTAGTTATTTATGTTATATTTCCTTGATTGTCAAGACATTGTAACTCTTTTAATCAATAAAACAATATTTCAATTTCCATGTGTTATGAAACAATGATTCTGTTACAACACTCCCCGACGTTTCCGCCACGTTTTGTTGTTTTACATGGTCGGGGTGTGACACAAAGTCTGAGTCAGGGAGTTCAAGTTCATCGGTCAACAGTTCAAAGTCGTCAGTTAAAAGAGTTTACAATAAAGAATTCCTGTTATCAAAATCTAATTTGAATGACAAACCAATCAAAGTGGCATATACTTTGAAGGATTCAGACAAATTATATTCTGATGAGGAATTTCCAATAAGAGGTGTTAAACCAGAATTGATAAAAAAAGGTTTTCAAATTAACAGAAATTAATATTTCTGAAATAAAAGATGTAAATCTTTCTAGAAAACCAAAATCTTACACCTCAAGAGATCAACAAAAAATAAATAAAATTTTAAACAAGAAAATGAGTTACAATTCTAGTTCAGGTTATCGAAAGAAACCAAACCATAACGGTAATTTCAAAAAGAAAGGACTTGGTTTTATTCCTTCGAAAAATCATAAAAATGATAAAACAAAAACTGTATTTGTTTTAGGGACAAGTTCGGAAGAAGAACAAAAGAGCTCATTCTGGAAGCAAACAAACAAAGAGTTCTTTGCAGAGAAACAAAAGTTTGAGAAGAATGGAGCTTATCAAAGAAAAGAAACAAGAACCTGTTACAGATGTCAAGAAGTTGGACACATTGCCTGGAACTGTCCTAAGGCAACCAACATCAAACAGGAAGTTGTTTCTAAACTGAAAGAAAAGATTGTTGAGAAAAATGAACCACCAACTGAAAGATTCAAAGTTTTTAAAAATTCAACATATGAAGTTGGTGAATGTTCAAAGAAAAGATTTTACAAAAGAAGAGTTAATCTTGACAACCAAATGTGGGTTGTTAAGAAATCAGATGTGAAATCTGGCGATGAATCTGATTCCACAAAGTCAGAGGAGCCAAAAGTTGAGGTAAAAGATGAAAATTCAGTTCCTCCAATGGATGATGATAATTTTCCACCATTGAGGGCTGAAAATTTTAAATCAAAAGTTGGAAAGGTTGAGATCTCAAATCAATTCTATTCTGAAAAGAAAGAATTTGATGTTGAGAAAGTTTTTAATGGAAATGTTAAAAAGATTTTTGGAAAAATGGTCGATGGGAAGGCCAAAGGGGTTAAATAATTTTGCGAATCAAAGAAGGCAACTTACAGCCCAACCCCAGGTGAAGTTGAGGAGGAAACATCCAAGTTTGGTGAAGCTTGGATGTCTGTTTTTCATATGTAAAAAGTATGACTTGCCGGAGCTTCCAGGTTGATAAGTGTGGAGCAGGTATCGGCATTTTTCTTGAGAAATTCACTCTGGTGATATTTCGTCTTACAAGTGGTAAATTAGGGACATTAAGTTGTACTTGATTTCCTACATGTGGTTTGTTGTTTAAATCGGGAAATGTTAAATTTCTACATGTGGTTGTGAAAACAAAGTGATGATTTTATCCCCATTTTTACAAGTGGTAAAACCAACAAAAGTAATTTTCCGGAAAAACCATTTGATTAAAACAAACTTAAGTGTTTTGAAATCGCAATGGGAAAATAGTTTGTTGTCAGGGGGAGTTTTGATTGTTTATGCCAAGTGGATGGCGAATTGAAGTGATTCGATATCAGTTGTCATTTTGCTTGTACAGTTTGTTTTCAATTTTCCTTTAAATGATTTTGAATTTTAGGGGGAGTAAGAATTTTTTTCAGAAAATCCAAAAACATTTGAAAATTTGAAAAAGACAAAAACATGATAAAATACAAAAATGAGTTTTGTTGTGAAAAAGAGGAAATGATAGTACATTAGTGGACTATCACAGCACGCTAAAGAAATGGAAAGTAAAAAGTGATAAACGGTCTCACTGATGATGTGTCAGTAGGTTTTTGCACATTTAGTAGATTGTGACGAGATATAAACCTAAATTTCAAACTTACTTATAATGTGGGGAACATCTCTCGGATATATGGGTAACCCCCAAAATCTTGTTTGAAAGGTCCCTCTTTCGGAGATACTAGGTCTTTATACTCAGTGATATCTGGGGTATTATCCCGAGACTTCTGATTTTGCGGAAGCAATGGCCTAGTCCTCGGAGAATACTTTACGCTTGCTTGAAATATAAGCCACCCTCAGCATAAAAAATGATGAAACATTGAAAAATGAAAATCATGTGCTGTTGAAGAAAAGATCCTCTAAAGGGGACCCACTGAAAGACGAGCCATCATCTCTCTGCTGAACGGAAGTTCTGACCTGAGCTCTCATGGCCTCGCAATTAACCCTTTACAGATATCATCTGTGGTATACTCACATGTAAGACTGAATATTGGGATCTGGATACGGGAGTATATTCTGAGGTGGGACACGCAAATAAGTTTAAGTGCTTAAAACATTAATCACGTATCTCGAAACAGTTGAACTTTGTGTGAAAATTTAAGTGGATCAGTATACTGACAATCTAAGTGAATCGTTTAGAACTTAAAATGTTTTAAAGCTTAACGGTGTTGGTGATTTGTCTCATAAACTGATATGATCCTCTTACACAAACTCACAAAAATATTGTTTGTAAATTTTTTTTACTATATTTCTTTTCATTCGAAACCCAAAAAGATTTTCGGAGTGTTTTAGCATAAATTTTGAAAAATTCAAAAAGATTTTTGACAACTGATGTTGGAAAGCTGATTTTCAAAATTCCAAGTGCTGAACATGATGAGCATTTTGTGAGGGGGAGTCTATGATCTAAATGAGAAAAGATTTTAATTTTTTGTCTACAAGTGGTCATCAGAAGTTTTTAAAATGTTAAATCATTCTGGAAAGTTACTTGAAAGTGATATATAAATTTGTCAAATTTTAAAATTTGTGAAATTTATTTTTGGGTAGAGTTTTGTACAGGATAGAGCTAGGAATTGATTCTGAATCTGTGGAAAGAGTGTGAGCCAGGTTATGATCATGGAACATCCAAAGAGGAGATTAACTGATAAAAAGAAGATAAAATCAGATTGAAATCTTGGAAAAGAGAAGAGAATAAAGATTGAGGATGCTTTACAGTGTTAGATACTTTAGAAGAGATTGAGAAGACTGATAAAGACTGAAGACGTTGAAGACTCGACACTGAAGACTCGTCAACATTCGAGGGGGAGTCTGTTGGTGCATGCGTCAGTCGACTTCGTCTTGTATCGAGTCTTGTATTGTTTTAGTTAGATCAGGGCTCAGAAAACGAGAAAACTGTCAAAAATATGTCAAATGGCAGTTTCAAGCGAAATTAGAAAGTGTAATTTCGTTTGAAAGCAACAAGTGATTTCAAGCAAAATTAACTTGTTAATTCCGCTTGAAATGGTAATCTCGTTTGAAATCGTTATTCCGTATGAAAGGTAATTCTGCTTGAGTCATGTTCAAGCGAAATTAGCTGGCCTATATATAGGGATGTCCTGATTTCGTTTAAAAAAGTTGTGTATGTGTGATTCCGGAGCCGAAGTGCTGCCGAAGTGTCGTTTCGCTGTAAAACTTTGTCAGATTAATCAGAATGACAGTTAAAGTGAATATCTAGCTGAATCGAACTCGATATGTCTGTTTCTGCCTTTCATATTGAGTATAACGCCTCTGAACGACTCATTTCGGGTCAGAACACGATCCTACACGGAGCTTTTAACACTTCTACCAATACCTTTTTGGTAAGGTGGGCAAAAGTGAGAGATGCGAGTTTTCTCAAGGCATCCGCTTTCTTGTTTTGAGACCTGGGAATTTGCTTGATGGTACATGTTTGGAAGGTATTCATCAATTCTTTGGACTTTTCTTTGTACCTCTTCATGTTGGGCTCCTTTGCAATGTAGCTGTCATTCACTTGGCTTGACACCAGCAACGAGTCTGTGAACACTTCAAGCTTTTGGACCTTCATTTCTTTAGCCAACCTCAAGCCGGCTAACAACACTTCGTATTCAGCTTCGTTGTTGGTGGTCTGAAAATCAAAGCGAAGAGCATATGCGAATTCTAACCCTTTTGGGTTGATCAGAATGAACCCAACCCTTGACCCTTCAATGCTTGAAGCCCCATCGGTAAAAAGCTTCCAGGCTTCAAGGTCTGAAGGTTCAGTGGCAGTTGTGTTTACTTCAGTAGTTGTTTGTTTTGGGACTTCTACAATGAAATCAGCCAAGACCTGGGCTTTGATGGCTTTTCTGGGAACATAGGTGATGTTATGTTCACCGAGTTCAACAGCCCACTTGGCTAATCGTCCTGAATTCTCTGGTTTTTCAAGCACACTTTTTATTGGTTGGTCGGTGACCACTTGTATAGGGTGTGCTTGGAAATACCTTCGAAGCCTTCTAGCCGTTTGGACTAGGGCTTAGGCAAGTTTTTCCAAGGGAGGATATTTGATTTCTGCCAATTTTAGAGTTTTGCTGAAGAAATAAATGGGTACCTGAACTTTGTCTCGTTCAATGGTGAGGACCGCACTTATTGCTTCTTCAGCAATTGAGAGGTACACAGAGATCAATTCTCCCGTTTCCGGGGCTGCAATGTCAGGTAGAGAAGCTAGGTGTTTCTTCATCTGGTTGAAGGCTTCCTCAGCCTCATCAGTCCATTTGAAGTCTTTCTTGTTGGAGCATCCCTTGAGTCTTTTGAAGAAAGGTAAAGACCTTTCAGCCAACTTTGAGGTGAAACGCTTCAGAGCTGCAAGCTTCCCATTTAGACTTTCTACTTCTTTCTTGCTTCTTGGTGGCTTGGTTTCAAGGACAGCTTTTACCTTGTTTGGATTTGCTTTTATACTTTGTTTTTTCACAATGTGTCCCGAAAACTTTCCTTCCTCAAACCCAAACGAACATTTTTCAGGGTTGAGCTTCATGTTGACCTTCCTTAGGTTCTTGAAGGTTTCTTGGATGTCATCAAGCATTTGATATTCCGTTTTGCTTTTAATGACCAAATCATCAACATATGCTTCCATGTTCCTGCCAATTTGACTAGCAAAAGCCTTGTCAACTAGGCGTTGGTAGGTTGCACCCGCGTTTTTTAGACCAAAAGGCATCTTTTGGTAGCAAAAGATTCCTTTATCCGTGTGAAAATCGGTCTTCTCTTCATCTTCTTCCTTCATGAGAATTTGGTGGTAACCCTTGTAAGCATCTAGGAAACACTTGAACGGGTAACCAGTGAGGGAGTCAACCTTGAGGTCAATTTCTGGCAACGGGTAACAATTTTTGGGACAAGACTTGTTAAGATCCTTGAAGTCTATGCACATTCTCCAAGAGTTGTCCGGCTTTCGAACCATGACCGGGTTTGCAACCCAGGATTGGTACTTGACTTCTCGGAGAATGTCGGCTGACACAAGCTTTTCAACCTCTTGGCATGCAGCCAAGCTTCTTTCGGGTGCTATACTCCGTTTCTTTTGGACAACAAGCTTGACATCGGGTGGTATTTTCAACTCATGTTCAGCAATGCTTCAAGGGATGCCCGTCATATCTTCCGGGCACCAAGCAATGACATCACTATAGTGTATCAAGAGCTTTTCGAGATATGAGAGGGTTTCTTGTGAAAGGCTTGGATTTACCCTTATCCTTTGCTCAGGATGTTTGGGATTTATGATCAGCCTTTGCTTGTCTTCTTCGTTCTTGGAGCTTTCACCTTCAACCATGTAGGCCTCTTGAGTAGGTTGAAGGGTTGCGATTCCCCTTTCGGTAGGAAATTTGACAATGTCATGGCCAACAGACATAGCCATGTAAAATGCACACTGCCCCGGCCTTCCAATGATCACGTCATAATTTGAAGGTATGTTGATGACCACAAAAGTGAGAGGTTGAACTCTTCCCATCTTCCCTTTGCTGAAACGGACATCAAGGGTCAGTTGCCCTAAAGGCTTGAGGGGTATGTCTACAATACCTTTTATGGAGGTTCCAGAGGGTTGAAGCTTTGAGCGTTCCTCATTGCTCAAACGGTTGAAGAACTTTTCAAACATGATTTCAGTGGCCGCTCCAGTGTCTATGTATGCCTTGTTTGTTTGTAGTGTGCCCACGGTTGCTTCAACCACAAGAGGGTTTGCAAGTGGGTTCTTTTCTGTTGGATGGAAACAAACACACTGAAGCTCCCAAGCTTCCAACCTCGGTCGTTTGTGAGGAACCTTTCCATCAAAATCCACCATGTTAACTTCCTTGCCCTTTCCTTCGGTCATTTTGTCCCTTACCCCATTGACCAAGTGAGCGAGTTCCCTAGACTTAACGCCTTCTTCAATCCTCTTTTTAAGCTGGAAGCAATCATTAGTGTGGTGGCCCTTTTCTTCATGAAATTCACAAAATTGGGTGGAATTCTCATTCCTCTTGCTTTTGGGGAGAGGTCTTGGAGGCCTAAAGCTTTGCTTTACTTCTTCTGTGGCCAGAATCTCTTGAGGGGTCTTGGTGAGGGGTGTGAAGCTTATCCCCTTTTCCCTGCTGGAAGGGTTTCGGCCTTCAGGCCTTCGCTGATCTGAACCTTTTTGGCGTCTGTCATAGGAATGGAAGTTTCCCCTTTTCCTAGCTGGACTGTTGCCTCGCCAGCTTGATCCCCTTTTTCTTTGCTCTTTAATGTCTACGGCCTCCTCTCCCCGGATGTGGGCTTCAGCCCTTTCGAGAGCTTCTTCCAAGGTCTTGGGCAAGGATTTATTGAAATCTCTTATGAGATATTTGGATGTAATGGCGTTCATAAAACCAGCCACTCTCATTTTTTCGTCTGCCCCTACATATGTAAGACCTTCCTTCTTGCACCTTTCAATGAACTCTCGAAGGCTTTCGTCATCCCTTTGCTTTATCTGAAAGATTACTGTAGCATCTTTGACGTATCGCCTTTGCTGCGAGAAATTGGCCAAAAACCCCTTTACTTAGGTCATCGAAGCTTCGAACGCTTCTGGTAGGCAAATCATTGAACCATATGCGGGCTGAGCCAACGAGAGTTTGTATAAACATAAGGCATCATTCAGCATTTGACCATTTCTCGATTCTGGTGGCACCAATGAAGATCTGAAGGTGATCTTCCGGGTCCTCAGTCCCATCATACGTCTTGATATGGGATGGCATCTTGATCTTCGTTTGAAAGTCATAATCGGCTATTTGCTGTGAGAAGCATGAGAGATTACTCGGCTTGTAAGGCTTGGCCAAATGTTCCTCAACCCTTGCACCCATGTTGTTGCTGTTGTTGTTGTTGTTCCCTAGAGTGGCCAACACTTGATTAATAAAGTGTTGCCACGGGAAGCTGGCCATCATCTGGGGCATAAGGTTGAAGCCTTGAAGGCTTCCAGGTGCAACTGGGCAACTAACTCCCAAGGGAGTACTCATAACAGCACTTCGTGCCAAGGGGAGTACAGACAGAGCTTGTTCCCATGTAGTTGTTATTGAGGGTGGAAGGCTTGCTACTGGAGATTGTAGGAGTTGGTCCAAAGTCAGCTCGTGCCCTAGTGGAGCACCGTTTGTAGCTGGTAGGGATGAAAAGATAGGGATTGTTGTAGGATTTGGCCTCGCGGACAGATATGGATTAGGGTTTAGAGGAGGATTACTGGGACCAGCCTCATCCCTAGACACAAAAGGTTGTGAGTTTGCAAAAGGAGGGATGGGGGTCCAGGAGATAACGTTGGCTCTGGCTTGTCATAGTCTAAACAAATCCTCACTCCCTTGTATCTTTCCCTACTCATATATTGGTTGAGGAGAGACCTCAACTCAAGGAAATTATTGGCGACCCCCTCAGGGGTAAGTTCAACATGTGATGGGGTGCTAGAGACACCAACATTAGGGGAAGGGACCCCTGATCTGGATGCAGTTGGAGTGTTGAAAGTGAGAATCTCGGGAGTGCTCCCCGGTGTAGAGAAAGACGTTGGTATAGCCACATGGGCTTGGCCAGTGCTTGGGGTAGAGGTATTTGGAACCTGATTTACCTCTCCCAGGGATCCACTTTCTGACATGGTAATTTCGAGAGAATGGAGCTACACTACTAGGTCTTTTGAAGAAAAATAGTGGCGTAGCCCCACGGTGGGCGCCAACTTGTTGATGCAACAAATAATAGACCAAGGATAGTAGCTGAGCTGGTTAGGCAAAAGGGTTGAAGGGTTCAACTTTGCCTAACGCAGGTCGTGGGGTCCCCCACGTTTGCAAGACGTGGAGAGAGGTTCACTAGTTTGATTTTGTTGTTTACTCGAGATCCTCCACTGAAATGTGTTCAGTTTCGGACGTAGGAGCAAAGGGAATGTGTGTGTTGAATGTGAAAGAGAGTGACTTGCATGAAGCAAGTACTCAAGAACAATGACCAGGGATTCGCCAGGAATCAAAGCTGATCTTAGAATGTCCCTCATACTTAATGAAGTGTCACATTTATAGGGAAAGCCATCGCTCAAAGAGGAAGCTGTTTGACTAGTGAACATGCTTGCAGTGGGGGTTTTGCCCTTTTGGGCGTTGAAGCCTTTTGACCTGTGGATAAAAGGCTGTGCTCTGTGGACTCGTGTTACTTTTGCGGCTGGGGAGTGTGGTGAAGCAATCAGAGATGTGACTTGCTACTGTTCACGTATTGTTTTTATCTAATCTCCCTGATTTTCAACCTTTGAAACTTTTAACCTTTTAAGCTTTAATGTGTCTAAGTCATTTTATTTGGTCTTGGGCTACCCCCGTCATCATTAACTAACAGTGCATTATAATTGTGTGAACTCGAGTAAGCTAGATTGATTCCTTGCCATTGACTTGGTCCTTAATTTGGAGGTTATTGCTTTTGATATTTCAATTTTTGATCATAGATCGATCCTTCTTACACAAAATGTCAAAAACTTTGAAAAATTCATTTAAGTTATATATCAAGTCTTCTTTGGCTAGTCGACTGATGCTACTCGTGAGCTCAAGCTTTCTTTCTCCAGCTAGATCGAAATATCGAAGCTGGAAGGTGTGACTCGAATGTGGGGGTATCGAGACGTGGTATTTTGAAACAAATTAAGGATATTGACCGGTTTAGTGGTTTAGATACTAAGAAAAAATGTAAGATTGACTAGAGCTTTGAGGGTGATCCATCCAACCCATTCTCTAAATCACTATAAGAAAATGTGTAAGGCGTTTAAAGGGGTTCCTTTTCTTAGATGAGCTAACTTACTGACTTCCTAATCTATGGATACGGCTCGTAACTTGGAATCCATGCCTACTATTGAAGAGATTAAGCAGGTTGTGTGGGCGTGTGGTTGCGATGAGACACTTGGTCTGGACGTGTTTTCCTTATGTATTTGGAAGATGCTGGTCCATTTCATGGCATTCGTATTGGTAGTTTGTCCTTATCACACTTGATTATGTGGATGATGTTAAGGTTATTGGGGAATTGAGTATAACCAATTTGGAAAATTTGGATATTACGCTTCATTGTTTTTATAAGGTGAGTTATATTCTCATCAATATTCAAAAGTCTTGATTGTTTGGAATTGGTATGGTGAGGTTGTAAATCATGGAAGCCTTTCAATCAAAGCGTTTTGGGGTAGTGATGACAAATCACGGAAAATGTCTTGGGTTAAATGGGATTAGGTGCTCTTGGATAAAGATCGTACAAGGCTAGAATTTGGTAGTCTAAAAACCTTAAACTTATCTCTACCATAAAAATGGCGGCGAAGATTTCACTTTAGCCTGGATTCACTTTGGGTTAAAGACATTAAAAGCTAAAACAGATTCTTGGGGCCTCGTTTGATCATCCTGGGACAACTAAGGGGAGGGAGGCGTGGTTAAGGATTCGAAAGGTAGTGATTGATTTGCATTCAAACAATATTATAATTTTATATGTGATACGTCGTTTAGTTGGGTTAGGAGACTCAACACGGTTTTGGGAGAGTATGTGCTTGGGGATGGATACCCTTGAGACTAGATTTAATAGCTTATTCATCTTGAAAGTGATAGAGATTGCTTGATTATGGACCGCAAAAACGGTCAAGAATGGAGATGGTCTTGGCATGGACTACCTAGAGGTCGTATTGAGTTTCATCATCAAAACGAGTTGGTTGACCTCTTCATTAATCTCCCGGCTTCATTCGATCTAGATAAATGGATGTGGCCGTTTGATGGTGACTCCGAATTCATGGTTAAACTCTTAAGGAAACACATTGATCAATGCACGTTACTAGGTTGTCCATATCAAACAAAATGGAATACTCTGGTTCGATTATTTACTTTTCTTATATAAAACAGAAACTGTAAACGTAAGTTTGCTTGGGACGAGTAGCTAAAAAAACCCTATTCTATTTATGTAAACTTTTTTCTTTCAAGTCTGCTCCTTACCGGACATTTATAATTTGATTCGCTTCAGCTGTTGAAAAAAATTGATAGCCGAGATCATCTAGAACCGTCAAAATTCACCCAAAGTGTAGGGAGTTTACCCCTTTTGACAATCATGGTACGATTGAAGAACTCCTGATCTCCCCCCGATTATATTTTTCAGCCACATGAACCCATAAAGCCTGATATCCTTCTTGATCCGCATCACATTGATCTGTTTCGCATTAAACACTGCCTCGTTTCGGTGTTTCCAGATCACCCAAAGTGTAGTTTGAGTAACCAGGTAGACCACCTTCTTCCACCTGCGAAATTTCTAAATGTTGAATATGATTGATTTATGTAACTACAAGAAAGAATAGTTGAAGAGTCCATTATGGACACGATTGTGTATCCACAATGCCATGCTACTGATTCTCAAGACCTGCTTATCTACAAGATATACCTACCTTCTATATCGAGTTATCTTGTGGGCATTGTGTACGTTCGGACCTTTAGATAACCTAAGATAGGGAGAGGTGGTCCGCAAGTGATGATATGTCTTTCTGATGGGTCTGAAACCGTATGAACTCTAAATTACGCAATGACCGGAAATCCAAGACTTTGGACAATATTATGTTGATCAAGATCTTAATTCTTAAAACAATAGGGAAACTAGGGGTGTGCACGGTTCGGTTTGGTTCGGTTCGGTTATTAGCATTATCCGTAACCGTAACCGAAGTCATCGGTTAATCGGTTTGGTTAATTCGATTAATTTGTCAGTTTTCGGTTCGGTTCGGTTAATTTTCGGTTAATAACCAATTCAAACAATGCCTTTTTTTTGCTTAGAAATACATGTATTGGAGGTATAAATAAATACATGAAATAGATTTATAAATAAATGAAATGCAGGTATAAATGCATGAATAGATGTTTACATGTTAGCGTAAATTATTTATTTAATTATTTATTAAATAATTTATGGTGCCCTTATTGATCATTTATCTAATAACCAGATCAATATTTACCTTAATATCCTTATAAAATTAACTGGGCTTTATTTGATGGACGTAAAGGCTCGTACTAGTTAATTAGGGTTTCCCATTGGGTGTAGCATATAAATATAGGTTATTGGGGAACCCTAAAGATACACCATAAAGTTTACGGGCCCCCTCACTACAATCTGTTATCATCCCTCTCCATCCTAACTGCTCACCCTAAACGGGAACCGATCAAGATGGCTTCTTCTTCATCTCTAAATGATATTGGATTGTCAGGTATATCAAGATCCCTAAAGTGTTTTCCATTAGATATTAAAAGAACTGATTAACATGTAGTATCAGAGCAATGTTACTCAGTTCTTAAGTCCTTATGATCTGGAATTGAAAATTATATGTATAATAATAATAATAAGAATTTCGAATACACCTGTTACATGTCATGTAAGTTCTTAATCTTTGTCTTTTTCATGAAATTTACACGCGACACTTTGGAATTCAATTTTGGATTAGCTTTATTTTAATGTGCATATTTAATCAATTATGAGTACTTTATTGAAAAGCAAGTCATGTATTCAATGGATTGTCAGTAACCTATTAGGGTGAAGGGAGTGGTTAAACATGTGAAAGTGGCAAACTTTAAAATGGACCAATCAGAGAGTGTCACGTCAGAGAGGAGAAAAAGTTTAAACTTTGCTGAAAAGTGTTGGCAATGGTTTAGACAGTTGAAAGTGGCAAACTTTTTTTTTTGTTTTTTTGTTTTTAAAAATTATGTGTTAAATAAAAACAATAAAGCATCAAATTAATTAAAAAAAACAATTACATTAAAATGAAACTAATAAAAAAAAATTCATAGAAATAACCTCACTAAAACAACGCAACGACTAAAAAAATTAAAAATCACACGGCCATCCATACTTTGCGGCTATCTCGCGTTTTCGTGCGAGCGTGATCTCCAACATTGCTGGGCGAACATTGTCGTGAGGCCGGTTGTACGTCTCCAAGTCCTTGTCGAATTTAGCCTGGTGCATATTTTCTTCTTGCTTCTCGGCCAACGCCAAATATTTTTCCTCTCGCACCCTTTTGATATCCATCAACTCTTTTTTCATCGCCCTATATTCTTCAAATTTAGTGGTTATGTCTCTTGGATCGTCGCTTGAAGAAGGGGCGGCTTTGGTTTTTTTATCCCTCCTCTTTTGTCTTCGTGGCGAGGGATCCACGTTCATGTCGGGGATAGTTTGATGGCCACTCGTGAACTCGGCATTCGGTGTATCCGGATGGTAATTACCCGAGTCCGACGACTTTCTTTTTGAACTCGAGCCCGAGCTTTCGTCTTCACCCAACAACGGAACTTGGCTATATTTTTCTTGACTTCGGACGACCTCCCACGCCGCCATATGAGCAAACTCATGATGTTCTTTTTCCTTGTAATCCTTAAACGCTTGCTTCAAGACCCAAGAATCGTCGGATCCGCTTGGACGTAAACGGTCCTAAAATAATAAATTACAGAAAAAAAATAAGTATTTTTTTTGGGTAAAAATTAAACGTATGAATATTAAATAGTTTACCACTTGCTGATAAAACCCGTTGAATATTTTCAACTTTCCGTGCATGGTAATCATCTTGGAGCGGACCTGATGATGGGTTCGGCTGCTTCCTCCGATCGTGTTGTTGAAGTGCTTAAGAATTTTGCCCCCAAAAACTATTCTTCTTTTGTTGGTTGCTTTTTCTTTTGTCTAAGGTGCAATGAACCCAAGCCTTGGCCAATGCCTCCTCTTGTATAGGAGTCCAATTTTCCCGTTTCGCTTTACCACTCTTCCCTCTCGGCTCGTTTGCGGGTTCTTCTTGATGGTGGCCTTCGTCTTCGTCATCATATTGCTCTTGAGTTTCCGCCACAAATTCTTCGTCGTCTTCATCTTCCACATCTTCGTCCCTCGGCAGTTGTGAGGATGGGGTTTGAAAACCAAACGGGTCAAAAGTGTTTTGGTCGTCTAGGGAATCATAAATATTTGGAGCAACCGTGGTCGGACCCTGTGGAAAATAGTTATGCGGCGAAAAATTTGGATGGGGTTGGGTGTTGAACCCGTAAGTCGGTTGCATGCCTTGGCTATAAAAAAATGGGGGTTGGCTATGTGTGGCGAAGCCTAGTTGCGGATGATACGGTGGAGTTGAACCACTCGAGCCGCCCCGTTGAGTTGGCACACTCGTCCTCGAGCCAACCCGTTTAGTTGCCTTGCCATCGCGTTTGCTTGAGCCTTCCATTTGCAAATATTGGGTCAAAAAACTTGGGTGAAAGTTTGGAAAAGAGAAGGAGAATGTGGTTGAAAGTTTGGAGAAAATTGGGTGTAAAAATGTTGATTTATAATAAAAAGTCTAATTTTTTTTTTATTAAACGGCAATAATGCCGTTACACACACACCCCAATGTATGTTTGTCCTCTTCTCCTTTGTCGATCGGTGAGTACATACCGAAGTTGATGTTTGGCGCGCGGTAAACAAGGGAGGGCGGCGGTGTTACCGCTCGGCTTTCTCCTTTGCCAAGTGGTTTCCCGCACCACTCCCTTCACCCTTATGTGATTAGGAAGGATCAGTCAATTGGATAACTTTTGTTATTAAGAGAGTAAACATATGAAGTTGAAAAACAATCAAAACAATTACTGTATTTTTTTTAGAAACTTGAATAAGGCTGCTTATGTGAAACTTCATATGTTACTGTATTTTTTTTTTCGATTGGAATGATTATTTATATAGAACACTAGGTTATAATCCTGTGTATTACACGGGGTTGAATGAATAATTTTTATATACTAAATAATAAAACAATATATCTTTAAAAACCTCATTTATTGTACGGATTGAATAAATATAATTTTATATATTAAATAATAAAAATAATATCTATAAGAATCATATTGTACGGGTTGAATAAATGTAATTTTATATACCAAATAAAAAAGTTATATCTTTAAAACCACGTATATTACACGAGTTGAATAAATGTAATATTGTTTACCAAATAATAAAATAATACATCTTTAAAAAACCTCATTTATTACACGGGTTGAATAAATGTAATTTTATATACCAAATAATAAAAAAAATTACATCTTTAAAAATATGCGCATTACACGGTTTGAATAAATGTAATTTTCTGTACTAAATAATAAAAAAATTGTATGAATTGAATAAATCTAATTTTATATATCAAATAATAAAAAGTTATATTTTAAAAAACCTTTTGTATTACATGGGTCGAGTAAATGTAATTTAGTATAGTGAAAATAAAAATATTTAATATATTAATACAAAGTTTGGTTATCGTGATAAAAATAGATTATTCTGTTGTTGCAAAATTTGTTAACGAAGTCTCAATAAAATTAACCTTTTAATTAAAACTCCGTAAATGTATAAATGATAAATAATATTATGATACAATTATACATTTTCTAATACCTTATATAAATAATAACTATGTATAAAAATAATATATTTTAAAAAGGACTACATGAAATAAACCTTTAAAGTGTGTATATATTATAAGAACCATATAAGATCAAATGTATACATATTGATCAGAAATAAGATAAACGAAAACCTAGATTTATTCAACACGTATATTATATAAAGGGTTATAATAAAAAAGTATTAACCTAGGTTTTATCTTTTAAAGAACACGTAAATATTATCTGTATATTTTAAATTTTTATACATGTAATATAATTAATAAACGGGTAATTTATAAAGTTATATAAAATTTGTGTATTTTATATTTTACATTTTAAATTAGGTAACTTTTTTTCGTGATAATAATTAAATGTTTGGTTTTATCTTTTAAATTGTGTACATATGTTATTTATATATAGTATATGTTTAATTTATATTAATCTATTATTTAATGTAAAAATAATATAGTATTGTATAATTATCTATAAGAGATGGTCTAATATGATGACAAGTGTCCCTAAAGTGGTTTCTTTTATTATATAGTACTAGATATGTAGACATGTAGTTAACTGAATTAGGTGTATTATATTGTTAACTTTTATTTCAGTTATTAATATGAATGTTTTATATGGTATCACCTAATTTTGTGATAGATTAGATTTTGATTATGTTTCCTAAAGTTGTGTAACTTTATCTCTAAGTTTCGTATAAAGATTATTTTATTTTTAGTTTATAAACGAATAATTAACTTGGATAAACCTAACTTTTAAATAATCATTCAACTAATTTTTTTGATTGATTTAAAAATTTGCTTAACTAAAATAACATTTTTTTTCAAGTTCTCACTTCTGCCCAAAGGTGATGTGTTTACTTGTGGCGTTATTTAGTGAACTTAAGCATAGTCACTTAGGTGTATGTCCTTATTATATGAACAAACATAGTGTAACACTTACCTTATTACATTTGTTCATATGATATACACATGACTTCTGCCTAAGATGCATGAATGTTTCATTTTCTGCCCAAAGGTGATGTGTTACACTCATGTCTCGCAAACTTTGACTTGTGCCCAAAATTATGGTGTTTCAACTTCTGCCCAAAGGTGATGTGTTACACCTAATATGCACAGTCTGACTGTTCATAATACTTGTATGATTGGTCATAGCCAAAGCGAAAACCGTCATTCAAGTAGAACCTTATTTAAAATTGGTGTGTATAAATAACGTTATCACAGTTTCCTTAGTATAATGGTCTTAATTTCTGCTTGCCTTTAGTTTTAGGTTACCCATAAGTCGCTTTAACTTCTTCTTTCTCAGTGTATCTTATTCTTCTCATTTTAATCCACTATCAGCTCCTGCTATGGCTGTCGATACTTTGACTGGTGCGAACTATGCTTCGTGGAAGGATTCTCTTAACCTTACTCTCGCACTCATGGAGTTTGACTGTGCGCTAACTGAAAACGCTCCCCCTGCTCTTACTGATAAGAGTACTGAAGCAGAAAAACTACTCTATCAAAAGTGGGAGAGAGCTAATCGCTTGTCTCTTATCTTCATGAAAAACTCGATAAGTCCTGCTATCAGGGGAGCCATTCCTGACGCTGCTACATCTAAGGAATATTTGACTAATGTGGAGGCTCAATTCCAAGGGACGTCTAAGGCGCAAGCCAGCACCCTCATTCTGAAATTGGTGACTACAAAGTATGATGGGATCAGCGGTATTCGTGAGCACATCCTGAAAATGAATGACATGGCCTAAAAGCTCAAGGGATTAAGCATGGAGATTAGTGATGGATTTCTGGTGCATTTTATCATGATGTCTCTGCCAGCATCTTATGAAGCATTAAAAGTCAACTATAACCTTCAGAAGGACCAATGGAAGATGAACGAGTTGATTGCCGTGTGCGTGCAAGAAGGAGAACGTCTGAAACTGGAGAAAGCCGATGTTGCTTACCTGCTGACTGCTGACTCAAAGAAAAAGAAGGGGAACTACAATAAGAAGCCTAATGCAAGGGTCCAAAAGCGGGATACAGGTGCAAGTGCTTCTGGCTCTAATGACTCCAAAGGGAAGATTCACTGCAAGTTCTGCCGTAAGGTGGGGCATAAGCAGAATGACTGCCCGGACTTTAAGGAGTGGCTAGCCAAGAAAGGTGATAATCTTTTCGTGATACTTGAGTCCTTTAATTTAAATGTTCTATCTAATACTTGGTGGTTTGATTCTGGTTCTATGGTTCATGTAACCAATTCCTTACAGGGATTCCATACAATCCGGAAGCTGGAAAGAAACCAAAGAACGCTTAAGTTGGGAAATGGGAAGCCGCTAGTAGTCGAGGCCGTGGGAAAATTTGATTTAGTTATGAAAACTGGTTTAACTATTAGACTTTATGATACCTTATATATTCCTGAGATTACTCGGAATCTTGTATCAGGACCAAAGTTAGACGTAGACGGTTTTCTTGTTTCTCATGGTCATGGCAAACTTACTATCAGTTTCAATTCTCAAATATTTGGTTGTGGCTTCTTGGATGGTGGTCTCTATCGATTAGAATTAGATGATGATTTTTCCAAGTCTTTGTTATCATATAATATTAATGAGAACTTAACAAAGAGAAAACGCAAACGAGACTTAGAAACTTCACCCATATTGTGGCATCAACGTTTGGGCCACATTTCACGAGAACGCTTAACTCGACTCGTGAAGGATGAGGTCTTACCACCTCTCGATTTCAATGATTTTGGAACATGTGTCAAATGTCTTAAAGGTAAAATGAGATCAGCGAATAAGAAAGGTGCCACTAGGAGCTCTAATTTATTAGAACTCATTCATACTGATATTAGCGGCCCTTATAACATCGATGGCATAACTGGACACACTTCATTTATCACGTTTATTGATGATTATTCACGTTATATGCACCTGTATCTCATTAAAGAAAAATCTGAATCTCTCACAACTTTTAAAGACTATAAAGCTGAAGTTGAAAAACAATTAGACCGTCAAATAAAATTTGTCAGATCAGATAGAGGAGGCGAATATTATGGTTGACATGCTGATGTGGGTCAGGCTCCTGGTCCATTTTATGAGTTTTGTAAGGGCCATGGGATCGTGAACCAATATACTATGCCTGGTACTCCTCAGCAGAAAGGTGTTGCTGAGAGAAGAAATAGAACCCTAATGGACATGGTACGCAGTATGTTAGCCAACTCAGGTTTGCCCTTATTCCTCCGGACCGAGGCCTTAAAAGCAGCTGTTCATATACTCAATAGAGTTCCTTCGAAGTCTGTCCCTAAAACTCCTTATGAACTTTGGACAAGAAGGAAACCGAGTCTTAGATATATGAAAGTATGGGGTTGTCTTGCTCAAGCTAAACTTTATAATCCTTTCTTAAAGAAACTGGATATGAAAACAACAAGTTGTTTCTTTATTGGATATCCAAATCACTCAAAGGGTTATAGATTCTATTGTCCCTCCCATGTTACTCGTATTGTAGAAACCAAGCATGCCGCATTTCTTGAGGACTTTAAGGTTAGTGGGAGCAGTGAAAATCCTTACAATGATCTACAAGAAGTACAAGACGCGGGGGGGGGGGGGGGAGACACTCGTCCATTTCATTACCTCATATTTATATTCCTCTTGTACTCGATGCTGAACCGCATGTCACTACACCACCTCCAACTCATTCAGAATTAATTGTTGCTCCGCATGTACCTGAGAATGGAGGACCCTCCAATGTCGAAGTTGAGAATCAACCTAGGAGGTCATTTAGGGCGAGAAGGCCCACTAATTTTGATGATTATGAAACCTACCTAGCTGAAGCCATATCAGATGATGGAAAGTTTACCGATCCTACCTCTTACAATGAAGCCATTAGTAGTGATCAGTCTTCTGAATGGAACCAAGCTATGATTGACGAGCTTGACTCCATGAAGAAAAATGAAGTTTGGGATTTGGTTGAATTATCCGACGGTGTTAAACCCATAGGATGTAAATGGGTCTTCAAAACAAAACTAAATCTAGATAGAAGCGTTGAACGATATAAAGCAAGATTGGTTGCAAAGGGTTACACTCAGAAAGAGGGAATCGATTATCAAGAGACATTTGTACCTGTCTCTCGAAAAGATTCCTTAAGGATCGTCTTGGCCCTAGTATCTCATTTTGATTTAGAGTTACATCAGATGGATGTCAAGACTGCGTTCCTCAATGGAGACTTGTATGAAGACGTGTTCATGAAGCAACCTGAAGGGTTCAAACCTGAAGGTCAAGAACATCTTGTCTGCAAGCTGAAGAAATCCATATACAGTTTGAAGCAAGCATCACGTCAATGGTATCTTAAGTTTGATGAAGTCATGAAGACGCAAGGCTTTATGAAGAACCAAGTTGATCAATGCACCTACCTCAAGATGAGTGGGAGCAATTTTGCAATACTTGTCCTTTACGTATATGATATTCTATTGGAAAGTAATAGCTTAGATATGTTGCATGAATCAAAGCACTTACTATCGCATAACTTTGACATGAAAGATCTCGGAGAGGCTTCTTACGTTATTGGCATCGAAATACACCGAGATAGAAGTAATGGATTTTTGGGCTTATCACAAAAGGCTTACATTGATCGTGTCCTTAGTTGATATAACATGCAACACAGCTCTCCCTCTGTAGCTCCAGTAGTTAAAGGAGATGTTTTCGGTTCTTTTCAATGTCCGAAAACTGAGGATGAAAAGGAACAAATGAGAATGATACCTTATGCCTCAGTAGTTGGGACCCTCATGTATGCTCAAGTTTGCACTCATCCAGACATCGCTTATGTTACAGGGATGCTAGGCCGTTATCTGTCTAACCCTGGCCTTGATCACTAGAAAAGACTATAAACTGAATTATAGAAGAAGTGACGTTTTGGAAGTGGTTGGTTATTCTGATTCTGACTTTGCTAAATGCAAAGATAACAAGAAATCCACTTCAGGGTATATCTTTATGTTAGCCGGCGGACCTATTTCATGGAGGAGTCATAAACAATAGCTAACTTCAACATCCACTATGATGGCAGAATACATTGCTGTATATAACACTACCTGTCATGGAATGTTGATAAAGAATCTGATTACTGGACTCAAAGTTGTTAATTCCATATCTAGACCATTGAAGTTGTATTGTGATAACTCAGCTGCCGTTAACTTCTCGAACAGTAACAGTTCGACCGGAGCTGGATTATATCTTGATACAAAGTATTTGTTCGTACGTGAACGTGTTGAGGAAAATAAGCTTTGTATTGAGTATATAAGTACGAAAAATATGCTTGCGGATCCGATGACTAAAGGTCTCCCACCTAAAGTATTCGAAGAGCATGTTTCGAAGATGGGCTTTTGTAAAGACCTTATTTAAATGCATATTGTACTTACTTATGTTTAATGATAAAAAATTTCCTCATTTGATTTGTTTGTCTCTAACTACGTTTCGCTAGCCTAATGACGTAAAGACTATTATTATACAAATCATCGTTTAAGGGCTTACTTGTAAAGTGATCCTTACTTTGCTTAGGTTTTAAATTTGGGATTGTAGTATGATTAATGGGGGTCCTGAGTTGAATAACTGACTCAACGACTGTATTTTTCTGCTGCAATTTTGGTTTAAAACTAAAATGAGTATTAACTTCTGATCAGGCTTACCTAATACTCATAATAAATGATCACTCGGCCAAGTGGGAGAATGTTAGCGTAAATTATTTATTTAATTATTTATTAAATAATTTATGGTGCCCTTATTGATCATTTATCTAATAACCAGATCAATATTTACCTTAATATCCCTATAAAATTAATTGGGCTTTATTTGATGGACGTAAAGGCCCGTACTAGTTAATTAGGGTTTCCCCTTGGGTGAAGCATATAAATACAGGTTATTGGGGAACCCTAAAGATACACCATAAAGTTTACGCCCCCCCCCCCCCCCCCCCCACTACAATCTGTTATCATCCCTCTCCATCCTAACTGCTCACCCTAAATGGGAACCGATCAAGATGGCTTCTTCTTCATCTCTAACTGCTACTGGATTGTCAGGTATATCAAGATCCCTAAAGTGTTTTTCATTAGATATTAAAAGAACTGATTAACATTACATACATAAAATGGAGGTATAAATAAATGAAATAGAGGTATTATTACATTAAATGAAAGTATAAAACATGAAATACATGAAATAGAGGTATAAAAGCTAGAAATATAAAAAAACAAATCATTCGGTTCGGTTCGGTTAATTTCGGTTAACGGTTCGTTTATTGCACACCCTTAAGGGAAACAACCCATAAACGTGCCGTAACACAACATGGGCGACCATACCTAATACATGAGGGCTACAACATATGCTTTAAACGTTGTTTGACACAACATGGGTGGATACAATATACATAGTAAATGTTTCCAATAACCAATTCATGATCTTTAACCTGTCTATGCAGGGGCGGAACCAATGTAGAATGAGTCGTAGCACGGGCTACGGCTCAACCCCGTATTCGTTTTCGCAATGTAATTTTTTTTTTGGTTTTACACATAGCATACCCAAAAACATGTACGAGGATACCCTTAAGAGAAAATTATGAAACGTGATATTATTCATTAAGCCCAAAACCTATTTAGTAACAAAGCCCAAATAATTAGTTTTATGATAATTAAGCCCAAATTGTAATAACTAATAAAGCCCATATAATAGAATAAGTAATCTTGCGCGTCTTATGGTTGAAATGAGAAAACATAGTTCTTGTCCTTTGGTTTATCGAGTAGTGAAGCTAGCTTTGGTTTTACCGGTTGCAACCGCAACCGTTGAAAGATGTTTTTCGAAATTGAAGATTATCAAGACGGATTTACGCAATCGAATGGACCCTTAATTTTTTAGCAATGCCATGTTTGTGCGGCCGTAAATGATTTTTTCATAAAGTAAAAGACGACGATGTGATGGAACGATTTCAAACTATGAAAAAAAGAAGAGGCCAAATCTATTAGGTATCTATTTACTTTATTTATTTATTTATTGTTTTTTTTAATATTGTATGATTGCACGATAAAGATTTTTTTTTTTTTTTGATACCCCTGATTTAATGGGTTAGTTCCGCCACTGTGTCTAAATGTAATATATTTGTCAATAAGCGCATGTAACTCATTACCTCTTGCATTTCCTATATTCATAATCTTTAATAACAAGTTAGACTTGCTCTCATCTTGAAAGATTCAAAACCATCTATGAGATTTTTGGTTCTCAGTTCTCTCTTTTTTTCATTTCGTTTTTAACCTTTAAAAAACACTCATAGTAGTAGCTATTCTATGCAATTAGCCCACATTTGAACGAACAATGGACTTGGGCCTCTAGTTTTCTAACAATTTGGGCCAAGAGGCTTCCATAATACTTTCATAATCATAACGTAAGAAGTCATTTTTTTCCTATTTTTATTGTTATTTTTTTTTTAGAATGATTAATTAACACTCCATCTAAATCTACACCAGTATCTACAACAGGCTTAGAACCCTCAACCAATTAGCTTTGTTATTTTTTTTCTATTTTTATTGTTATTTTCTACCCCATTTGCTTTAGGCAAGTAATTCGCGAGTTTAAGGAAGTCCGAATAATCCATGGAGTTTCTATCAAGAACAACAGTTGGCGTATCCGACGACGGTATGGGAGGCATCCCCGGCGAATACACGACAAGCCCGTTCATATCCCTAAAACCCCCCGGGTAATCGCGATCAAGAACCAGGAAGTAAAGGATCTCCACAAGGCAACATGCACCCGAGGTAATAAAGTAGTAAACCGCAATATTGAAGTTTGCAACTGCCATCATGGCAGATGTACAAAACAAATCAATAATCAACGCGGTAGGAGAAAGCGATCGAAGCGCATTGTCCACATTGTGGACGCTGCGGCCTATTGGATCGAATACTATAGTTGTCATTGTTGTACGAGTGCATGTTGCATGTGCGAATGCGGGTGCGAGTTTGATAGCTAGAGAGGGAGTGTTAAAAATATTGGTTATGCTATTTATGCACTAGTTTAATATTTGAGTTAAATGTTTGGTTGGTTCCTATGCTTTGCAAATATTGCATTGTTGGTCTCATCGTTTACTAATACAAATTTGATCCTAATGCTTGTAAAATTGGTGTCACTAGAACGGTGGCGGTGTGCAAAAGAGGGTGTGACCAACGGTGTCAAAGGTATTGAGGGGTTAAGGTGGTAGACAATGTGTGTGAAGTGTGACCTATGAACTGAGGGCGACCAAGGGTTATTTTTAAGTAAAAGGGATCATCTTTTTTGACGCAAGATGGAGGTAGCAGAGATGAGGATGCTGATGTGGATGTGTGGACACACGAGGTCAGATCAGATAAGAAATGAGGTTTTTAGGGAAAGATTAGGAGTGACTAGTATATCGGACAAGATTAAGGAGGGGAGATTGAGATGGTTTGGGCATGTGAAGAGGAGGCAAACGACGGCACCAGTTAGAGTAGTGGAAACTCTTACTGTGGAGGGGAGGAGAGGAAGAAGCAGACCCAAACTGACTTGGGATGAGCAAATTAGACATGATTTACTAGAGTTGCATCTTTCTGAGGACATGGTCCAAGACAGGACTTCGTGGAGGTGTAGGATTAGGGTTAAGGACTTCTAGAGGATATTGCAGTAAGGTCTTAGGTGTTTTTTAGGGGTGTAGGTCTTTCTTATTCTTAAATTGACTTTACCGGTAATTGCCTTCTGGTGTTTATGTCCAAATGATGTTGTATGATATTATACATGATTTACATTATATTGTGTCACTCTGATCACTTTCTTGGTATTGGTGGCTTCCTATTTACATTATATTATGTCCAAATGATGTTGTATGCAATTTCTATATTGTTTGACTTGGTGTGTTGGCATGTTGTTCGTTTTGGAGCCGAGGATCTCTGTGGAAGCAGCCTCTCTCCCTAGGGATAGAGGCAAGGTCTGTCTACATCCCACCCTCCCCAGACCCTATAAGTAGCTTTGCTATTTGTGTGATTTACTGGGTATGGTTGTTTTTTTTTTTTTTTTGACCGCTAACTCACACCCTTTTTTTCCTACTAAATCTGGCCCTTCCACCCGGCACCGTCGGATCACTAAGGTCCATCATGAACTAGCTACCAAGTTAACATCTAGTTAACATCTGACATCTCTTTTCCACAGACTTTTACAACTTTACTGCTACCAAGTTAGCGACCGCAAGTGTTTTGATACCATTAATGGTAGTACTGATACAATTTTTGAAGATTTTTGGTTTCCTATAGTGTAAACTTACTTAACAAAAGGCAAATCAGGCAATGTTTTAAACGCGGTACTGACTATCAAACAAGATGCTCAGAACTATTCCTAGACTGAACTTACTATACTGTGAACTCTAGCAAAACATATCGTTTTTAGTAGATATTAAGGGTGTGTTTGGGATTGCTTTTTCAATCTGATTTTTTGATTATTGTGTTTTGAAATCGTAAAAAATCTATTTTGAGTGTTTGGTAAAAAAAAATTAATAAAAACTGATTTTTTACGTTTTGTAGAGATCAAAACGTGATAATCCAAAAGTAGGTCACCCCTTACTGCAGGAAAACGTGATAATCCAAAAACTGATTTTTTACGTTTTCACTTATTTATTTTTTAAAATATATATACTTGCCAAACACTCAAATAGTTGATTATCTGATTATTGTGATATCAAACAATATAATCAAATTCAAACACTGCTGATTATCTGATTATTGTGATACCAAACAACATAATCAAATCCAAACACTATCTTTCTGCAGCACGTTTTGTTACAGCTAATTATCTGATTCTGATTATTCAAAACGTATAATCTATTTTCAAAACTCAACCTCAAACACCCTCTAAATGCGAGTTTCATATGTGTATAATCTATTTTCAAAACTCAACCTCAAACACCCTCTAAATGTGAGTTTCATATGTTATGTGCCACATCCGTATGCTAATGGGTCATCACTAGTCTTTGCATGATTTCCTTTTTCTAGGCATGTTATTAGTTTTTAGTTGAGTAAATGGAGTAGTGGGTTAGATGGTTACAATTGTTAGTCTTATTTAAACGAGTCTGTATCTACATTTTATGATATGAATGAAAAGAATTAGTCTTACTAGTTTAAATTATATAACACGAATGTTGTAACGATGGCACGAAAACAAGTGGGCACGTTGAAGATCAGCTGAAATTGTGTTTATTTAACTCCTAATCTCGAGCGATGCCAAGATAAAACACTTGACCTCAAAAACACGGTTATTAAAACATCACGACAATTGTTAATATAGTAAACATTCAGCTTTCAATTAACAGAGAGAAACCCTTCACTCGAAAGAAATGAAAAACAAAGCCCGATTAGCTAAACCAGCAGGGCTCAAGTTGATTGAGAAGTTGCGGGGATCACCGGCTCATCTTTCTTGGGGGCACCATCCAGTTTTCCACCCATGACGGCTTCCAACGTCTTGTAGAACTCCTCGGGGAGCGGACCAGGCCGATGCAGTGGCACGTGTTTTGGAACGGGAGCGTCGTTTTCAACAACTTCGCATTCGTAGTCATCTGGCACACCCCATGGGTCCCATTCTGTAATTTGGACAATCACACAGATAGAGTTAACACTTAACTTAAAGTAAGTTAATAACATTTCACGACACAAGACTGTAAGAGCATATCATTTGACCTAGCTATAGGACTGGTAACAAAACTCGGCATAAACATCATTGGTAACGTAATAATAGCTTGACAATACTAGCATAACGGTTTTAATGTTGACAACGATGTTCTGACAAAATAACATTAACAATCCTTAAAATTTACTCAAAACGCCACAAGTAGTAACCAATGAGACCATCAAAAAAATTATGCTATTATGCTATATAGTGTATGAATTAGTTTTCAAAAAGACTGGAAGAAACTGTATTAAAAGAGGTAGAAGGAAAAAGAGATTTATAACGTCTCTATTGACGGTTCAGGATTGAACTAATGACTTACAAGTTACTACATGAAGGTGACATCCTACCGGAGTCATATCCGTTCCTGACAACATTAATAAAAGGCACAAATTTATCCAAAGACAAAGCATCGAGAAATATCACCACTAAGGCTTGTAAGTTGTAACGCTTTTAACAAAGATTCAATTACAAGGCCAAACTTAAGACTGTAATGCCAACATCCACACTAAACAGGCGATCAACATCACAAAATCAAGTCTTGTGTTATGTAGTAAATCCAAATCGCTGATTAACCATTAACGGAAATCGGTGGTTCACCGATTAAATTTCACCTAGCGGACCGAATAATCAGTAGTTGGTCAAAGTCAGACCAAAATCACAAAATCAAGTCTTGTGTTATGTAGTAAATCCAAATCGTTGATTAACGGAAATCGGTGGTTCACTGATTAAATTTCACCTAGCGGACCGAATAATCAGTAGTTGGTCAAAGTCAGACCAAAACGGTTCATGAGGTCGTTTTTTTTCTAAGTATTTGAACTAATATGTTAACATTTGAAACACCTATATTTGGAGGTCTTGAGTTCAAGTCCCACAGATAACAGAATTAAAAAAAATTACCGTTATAAAAAAATATGTTACTGTTTGAATTAAGTATTTGATTTGTTATATTTGTTATGTTTAAGTTTAATTATTTATTTTTGAACTACGCTATGTAAACTTTGAAGTATTTTTGTGAGCTATGAGGCATTATATACATTAAGGGCTGTAAACGAACCGAACGAATACGAACAAGGCCTTGTTCGTGTTCGTTCGTTAAGGAAATAAATGTGTTCACGAACGGTTCATGAACACTTACCGAACGAGATTTTATGTTCGTGTTCGTTCATTAAGGAAATGAGCGTGTTCGCGAACGGTTCACGAACACAAATAAATTTGGCGAACGCGACAAAGGATAACGATAGATGGCCCAGAGAGTAGCACTCGAACTTGAATCCCTTATTGTGGAACGGAGGTCGATTGTATTCGTGGGTGTAAATAATGAGAAACGAAAGGGAAATGATGCATAAACAAGGTGAAAATGGGTTTTCTAATTTAATTGTTAGGGCAATAAAATAAATAAAAGTTTAATAATATAAAAAGTACAAATAAAATATAAGAAAGTACAAAGAACTTCAATTAAAACACATACGAACATAAACGAACGCAAATCAACGAATGTTCATGAACACGTTCACGAACACCTTACCGAACGTTCACGAACACAATCGAACGAACGAGACCTCTGTTCATGTTCGTTCATTTAACTAATCGAACGGAATTTCTTGTTCATGTTCGTTCGTTTATTAAACGAACGAACATAAACGAACTTCCCGCCGAACGGTTCACGAACTGTTCACTGAACGTTCAGTTCGTTTACAGCCCTATATACATATCATTGTGTGTGTGTATATAAGCTTGAAATATTACATATAAAAACTCCAATCCGATAAATCCCTAATCCCTATTAATCCCAAATAATCGCTAGTCGGTACTCCCACCGGTCGACTAGTGCCTAGCGATTTTTACAACACTGCATGATGGCATGTCAGTAACTGTTGTATGTTAGAGGGAAGCACAGCCCAATCAAGTGCATACACAAAGCTAGAAAGATAAAAGGTCTGTTTAAAGATTCAAAAACAATATAATGAGTGGTGACAAAAAGCAGAAACAGATATTACATCTTACGGTAACATTACTAAACCTTTTAGACCATTTGATCCGTCGTAGTTTCTCCTTCACAACTACATAAACATCTATATTGGCATTAATTCCAAATTGTTGCAGATTCTAGTGACAGGAAAACCAACACCAATTCTCTATCTCACTGAAGTCACATCAGTTATAATGTTAACCTAATTGTGCTCTAACTCAAGTTCCAAAACTCAAAATTCAAAGATAAAGTCATAAACCGGTAAGTACATTTCTATAACCTATAAAATCCATCAGCACCTCAATCTCATTACCTGAACTGATAGCATCTGTTCTTCATCTTACCATTGGGGGGGGGGGGGGGGGGGGGGGGGGGGGTCATCACTCACAACTTCCAATCAAGTTCCGCCATGTCATCAAGCATTATTCCATCACTAGTGATGGATTTTAGTGGAAATGCCCATCACTCACCACCACACCCAACAATTTCCCTCACCACCCAACAACGCGTGATATATTCAACGCGTTTTCATTTTGGCGTGTTATACAATTGAGTGGCGGTGGTGTTTGGGAGTGTATAACTCGTTATACGTGTATAACTCGTTATACATTTCCATCACGTGGTAAAATCTTTCCACCCCGGGTCCCCTAATAACTTATTAAGATTCAAAAAATACTTATAGAAATATCATCCATTAATAATCATTTACCTATAACAATCAAACATACATCCTAGGGGTACAAGCCCAGAGGCTCAAGAGCCAATCGTGATTGGCTCGCTAAAAGCTCAAACAAGCCGAGCTTAGCTAGAGGCTGAAATAGAGCTCGTTTAGTTATCTAGCCTGAGCTCGAGCCTGAAATACAAAGCTCGTTTAGGCTCGCGAGCCTAAACGAGCCCAAACAGAATTTTAGTTTTTTTACATATAATATAATAATAATGATGATAACATTGGTGAGCCGAGCTCGAGTCGAGCTTTGGCTTGTTTAAGAGATGTTGAGGCGAGCTCGAGTTAAGCTTTTAGCTCGTTTAAGGTTGTTCTCAAAATAGCCCGAGACGAGCTCGAGCTCAAAGAAGTAGGCTCGAACCGAGCCAAGCTTTATAAAAACATAACGAGCCGAGCTCTAGCCTAGTCAAGCTCGAATCCTAAACCTAATCCTTCCTTTCATTTCCACAACATTCATCGCCTATCGACCGCAATCGCAACCATAACCGTAACACAATCTGTATGTATACACATCAGTTAATACTTTGACCTAATTATGCTCCAATTCATCATATCAATCAATCATAACCTAATCTCTATACACATTTATCCAAACATCAACAAATTCAAAACTGAACAAGAGCGGAAACAAACCGATCATTTTGTCGATGAGTTTGAGTTCATCCCGAGCCTCTTCAATAAGCTCTTCAACCTGACCACAACCAAGTTTCTTCTCAATGGTCTCCCAGTCTTCTTCCTGTTCACAGACGCTCAGCCGGTGGCGCGTGAAGCTCTCGACGGCCTTACGGTAGCCTTCGTCCTCCGGTACTCGCTGGATCTCGGTTAGGGTTTTGGTGTAAAGATCGATTAACACCTCCCGTGCGTTAGGGACCACTTCCAGACCGACGATCCCTGTTGTTTCCTTCACCTTTGCCATCATCATCAAGGATGATGGTCGAGCAAACCTTCGAAGGAACATGTTTGTTCGATTTGATTGTTGGTGTTAGTGGGAGTGGTGAATGGGTTTGAGTTAGGGCATTCAACATTGGTTTTATATACACTTCATTTTATTGGGTCTTTTTACCGATACCGGTATCAAACCGTACCGGGTATATTCAGCATCGGTACCAGTTTTATTTTTTCTGTTTTTCGATACCGGTACTGGTATTTACGGGTAAAACACTAATAAGTACCGGTACCGGTATCACTTTTCCCCGTTTTTCGTTACCGATACTTTTGGTACCAAACGGGTATCGTGCTCATCTCTAATGAGTCTTATTTGTAAAAAGAATGGTTTTAGGTAACTTGGATTTTAATACTTCAGAGTATTTGTTAAGAGATGTATGGTAGCCACTTGGTGATTCTATTATGAGGTTGTATCTGAATCAGTCAGCAATAAAAGTGTGTTTGGTTGATCATATGGACACCTATGAATTAGGCAACGAGTTTTCTTACCCGTGAAGTTTCAAAATGATGTTGAATGAAAATTTTACCATTTTGTCCATTCAGATGTGTTCATAACCACTCATACACCACCTTCTTGACCCACCACCAACTACCATGACATCGGCGTACTCATACCGGTTTAACACTTACTGTTTTAGAGTCTCATACCCAGTTAGGCCTCTTAGTTGCTTATCATTAATGGTGAAGAGATTACCAAAGAGCCCCTTGCTGACTGATGATGAGTTACACCCATGATTTGATAAGTGACATTCCTGTTTTATACTTTTGTTCTCAAAAGGGGTATACTTTAATGCGGAAGTAACTTCATTGTTCTAATTACCTCCTTGATGGAGGTATGTGACTTTCTTTTCTATAAGCTATTGACACAGGTCACAACTTATGCTAATATTGTGTCCTTTTTTTCAAAGAGCCTGTAATTGTTAGGCAATCGTTTAGTGTGATTTCCATGTATGACTCGTTAGTCGTTACCAACCCTTCTGTCAGAAAACGGGGTACCTGGACTGACCTACATAATCACACAAGCGTTTTGAATCCCTCGGAATTGTTGTAAAATTTCCCTAGGTGGCGGCTAATGGCCTGTAGACTCGGTTTTCATCAACGAATTGCTAAACCACGACCTTCAGCCGTTGGATGAGGAGTAGAGGAAGTGTTTTCATCTATAATTTGTTAGGGGATAAGATGAAAACTTTAGTCACCATCTAAAAAACCTTTAAATTCTAAATTTTTAGGTCCTTTTCTTTTTTGCAAGATACAAGAATGTATGTGGATTCTCATGACAACTTTGGCAATAACATCATCATTTCTTTTTATCCGACCCGTAAAGACCCGAATCAATTAGCAAGTGATCCGTAAGACACGAATCTGATTAACGTATATACCCAAACTCGAAGACAATTAATCATTTCGGTTAATGGGTCAACTTTCTAGAATTCGAATTAACAAGAATGCTAATACTGATCTATATTGCCTAATAAAACCCTGATTTATTCTAGGGGTTTATCACTTCCAATATTTTGAATTTTGAAGATGTGACGTTGTAGCTTACATGTCAATTTTCACAAAACAAATTTACTACATCATTGAGATTCATTGATGAACAACCAAGGAACTTCAATCGAGTTTTGTTCAGGTTTCCAACACCAAGAATTTGGAGGTTCGTATTTTTTTTAATCGTTTACTGTTAGAATTGAATTATGCTAATAAAGTAATAGATACTTGTAACAATAAACGAATGACGGGTAAAATGTTGTACCGTTTTCGTTACCCACAAGGCTTGCGTCAATCCGAAGAGCAAGGACAAGGTCACAAAACTAGTGTGACGCAACTGTATTTTTCCTCGGGTACTTGATATGATGTTTTTTTTATAGGCGGAGGGTATAATCAATAAAGAGGAGGTGCATTTAGACTAACCTTTTTATTCTGTCAATAGTCAGTCAACAAGGACGTTTTTTTTTTTTTTTTGTCTAAACAACAATATCACATACCCAATAATGAGAGTACATCTTACAACATACAACATCATAATAATCTACATCTACTTAACTAATCACCAAAAAAATGTATATTCTGTAGATGAAATCCCTAAAGATTTAGCTTCTGGTTGATCTAGGGCGAACCCATCTAGCCGAACTCGCTTTCGACAAGCCCGAATAGTAATCACCCACATTCGCCACGAAAAGAGGGTCCCTTCCATCATCATATTTATCTTCCATGAAACCACTAGCCATGCTCCCCTGGTCCATGCTTTCGAGCTCGTTGGTTAAATCATCCATGGTCTTTTTCAGAGTGGCCTTGCTCATTGGCCCAGCCTCGGTTGTTGCCACACCAACCATGGTGATCCTCGGAAGAAATGGGTTCGGGTTCGGGTATGGGTGCTGGTCTTCTTCCAGACATTCTTTATCACCACTGCATTTTTGTAAGAAAATAAAATAATGATGAATAGAGGAATGACTAATAGTTATAAACATGTCGAATGTGTTGGAACATCAAACCAGTCAAATAACAAAAATTGCTAAATGGAAAATGGATCACTATTTGATAATGTAGAAAACTGCTAATTTTATCGAAACTAATGGGCTAATTATTTATATAAAAAATTAGAAAATGGGCAGTAAAGTGTTTGTTGGTCAACGCAACTATGCCTGTAAATGAACCAAACGTTCATGAACTGTTCGTGAACTTGTTCGGCGGGAAGTCCGTTTATTTAATAAACCAACAAACATAAACAAAATTTTGTGTTCATTTAATTAAACGAACGAACATGAACACACGTTTTGTTTGTTCATTTAATATATGTTTGGTCGTTTATATTCGTTTAAAATTTAATTAATACATAAGTAGTTATATTTATACAAATAGAAACATAAATTGGGCTTTCTAACTATTTACATAAATATAAATAATTAGTAATTGGGCATTCTAATAATAAAAATGGTCTATCCATGGAACTTATCGTAATTAATCCCTATCTTGTATATAAAAAAACTTTCATTTGTGTTCGTTTATGTTTGTTCAATTATGTTAATTTGTATTGTTTTATGTTTGTTAGATTAGGTCCATTTAAGTTTGTTTGTTTGTTTATGTCCATTTACGTTCGTGAACTGTTCGTTTAGGTTTTCAACGAACAAACATAAACGAACACGAACACGAACACAAACACGAACATGCCCATTTTCTCAGTAAACGAACATGACTAAAAAATTTGTTCGATTATATGTTCGTGTTCGGTTAAAGTTAAATGAACGAACGTGAACAGGCCTAAACGCAACTGATTCTGGCCCACTTTGAGCTGCCTTTGACCCGTTAACCGACCCGTCCATTAAAGTGTGTCGGGGTGTCAACCTGTTGTGTTCATCCTGAGACTCGTGTTTTGAAGGATTAAATTGCTGCAGCTGGTTGTTTTCAGCATGAGGTAACATGGACGCCTTCTCAAAGGAAGCTGCACTCCTGCAATCGGATATAAACAGTAATATTTAGTAACCATCAGATTTTTAACTGAAAGCTTATCAGATTCATATAAACTAGAACCGGACATTTTGACCAATGGGTTGACTTGGGTTATAATTTGTCTCAAGTGGATAAACTTCTTAAAGACACGTCCAATAGGTCAAACGGGCCGAATGTTGCCCAAAGTGTATTTAAGATGCATAAAATCAGTTTATTTAAAAAAAAAAGCAACTCGGGCCTTTTGGGTTACCTTTTCTCAAACGAGTCAACCACATACGGAAATTTGGGTTGAATTCCAGTGGCTTTCCTAAACCACCTGTTTCCAAGAAGTACTTTATCAACCGTATACAGAAGCTGTATCTCTGCAGCCTTCGTAATTATACTCAATGGTATAGACGGAGCCCCCATTTCATCCATAACTTCCTGAACCTGTCAAAAAGAGATATACATACAGTCTTAATACAACAAAACAATAATCAAATGTAATCGTGTCGGTTGGCGGGTTGACGGGTCGATATGTGCAACCTAAACCTGACCCATATTATTATTCGTGTCAAAGATTTTAACCCTAACCCGTACACACATAAATTCGGGTCAACCCGTTTTTTAATGAGTCATACATGTTAACGAGTTATAAGCGCCCGGGTTATCGACAACGTGTTTAATGGTGAGTATGAGTGTGACAAATAAATAATATAGTGTGTCAACACTTGTCATTATTATAATGGAAAAAAACAAAAACAAAAAAAAATACTTTTTTTTTCTAAATACTTAAATGGGTTAACGGGTCAACCCGAACCCGGCCCGTTTTTAAACGGGTCGTGTTAGTCAACCCAAACCTGTTTTTTTCATACCAGCCAATGTACAAAGCATGAACGAATCGCAGCAATCGACAATTTCTGAAATAATATCTTCTTTGTAAAAACTCTGTAAATTAAGTGGATAATATGATCATACCTCTGGGGGTTCCCAAACATTGTCTGTATTGTCATCCAGCAAATCTGAAGCTATGTTGTCGTCGTCTATAATATCTCGACGTCTTTGCAAATGTCGAGTCTGAATTAACGAATCAAAATGCTGATTCACCGAATCTTCAAGAATGTCATCTAGCATGCTTTTATTGAAGAAATACGGAGTATACCTAACAAAGTCGATATCAAGAAATGCATATAATCAAAAAACGAGCAGTGAATTAAATATATATTTTGGTTAAGCACGTTACATACCACTTAATTCCATCAGCAGAGGCTATTGCAATATCTAAGTTTTGTGCAGTGAAAACCGGAACTCCTTCGACTTTCTTCTTCTGAGTGTTTTGTGGCGCGTTTTTAAGAAGTTTGTTAGCTTCTTTGACCTGTCTCTCGTTTGGAATGAACTGGAACAAGTGAGGCTTTTCCTATAAAAACGAAGAAAATGAAATAAATAAGAGAATTTCAACAGACGTACCAATAAATAATTAGACCTGTAAACGAACCAAACGTTCATGAACTTGTTTGGCTGGAAGTTCATTTATGTTCGTTTACTTAATGAATGAACCAATATGAACACACTTTTTTGTTCATTAAATTAAACGAACCAACGAACATGAACACACGTTGTGTTCGTTCATTTATGTTCGTTTATTTACACTTGTTTATGTTTGTTCGTTTATGTTCGTTTCAATCTAAATACATAAGTAGTTATATTTATACAAATATTAAACATAAAATGAACTTCCTAACTACTTATACATAAATATAACTAATTGGTAATTGGGCTTTCTATGTTTTCCAATAGAATTTATCGTATTAGTCAGTAATTTATATAAAATATTACTTTTTGTCCGTTTATGTTTAGTCAACTATATTCATTTGTGTTCATTTATGTTTGTTCAATTATGTTCATTGTGTTGTTTGTTGTTTGTTATATTATGTTTGTTTAGGTTTGTTTGTTTATGTTTGTTTACTTTTGGGAACTCTCCGTTTAGGTTTTAAATGAATGAACATAAAAAAACATGAACAACAAAGGTGTTTGATTATATGTTTGTGTTCGGTTAAAGTTAAATGGACGAACACGATCATGCCTCTGTTCGTGTTCGTTCGATTCGTTTACATTACTATAAATAATAGTGCTGTAAAGATAAATGAGATACCTTGAAATGTTCATATGCTAAATCAAGGCGACAGGCACCAACTACCCCACTAGGAATATTCAACCGCTTAACGTAAGAAACTGAAAGAAAACGTAAAATCAGAATGTAATCATCCTCCATCAAGCTCTTCGAAAGTAACTTATGGAAATGGAACTAAATAGATGAAAATATGTACAATGAATTTGTATCGTTTTACCTGCATCTCCGAGATCAATGAAAAACTGGAACACGGGGCCGTTCCTCTCACTCTTCATAACGGCTTGAAACATCTTTTTAAGCCATTGTGGTGTTCTGTGAGTGTAAAGAAACACCTAGAAATATGTGATATAAAACGGGGAAAGAATAAACAAGACAATAGATGAATAAAATGGGAAGAGATCCAAATATCACAAAGAAGAACATACTCATTGCCAAGAACTTAATCCATTATGCAAAAACACAAAAAAAAAAATAGCAACACAAAACGACATAAAAGCAGTCACTCTAAGTAGTTAACGCGTTAAAAATTGGATATCGGTAATCGTGGTGGGATAGGGATACCATTAACAAATTAACCTAACTTGCAAAACACTAACAATTGTAGCAAGTAGGAACTGGTTAAGACTTAAAACACTAATAACATTTAACACTAACGATTAACGATTAAGACTTAAAACACTAATAGCAGCAATAAGAAGAAAGACAAATGGTAGAACTAAGAAGAAAGGTATTGATATCGGCAAAATCGATGATATATCGGTCAATATCATATCACCGACAATATCGGTACCTTGGTTTTAAAAAGCGAGAGGCGCACAAAAGCGACGACGTCTAAAACCGAGTCGCGAAGCGCAAAGTGCAAAAGCGGCGGGCTTTTCGTACCCAAGGCGCAAGCTAATTATATATATATTTTTATATATTTCCCAAAGGTTTCTAGTATCATTTACCTAAAATTGTGACACAAGTAACCTCTTTATATGCTTTAATATTTAAATAACTCATATATACAACCTAAGAAGCACAAAGTTATATGACAATCAATAAAACTCCATAAAAAGCAAACAAAAGGAAAAAAAACTAAGTTAGAAAAAGTTTTGGGTTAAAAATTTGAAATAGTATATAACATTAAGGATGAAAATTGTAATTTTGTGAATACAAAAGATAAAAAGTAAAAAGGGTGTAAACCCTAAAAAAGTTCAGCCGTCACTCTCTCTCTCATATCTAGCCATTACTCTTGCATCTCCTTCTCTCAAAAGCACTTCAAATCGTTAATTCTGGCAATATTATCTCCAATTTTATGAATAGCCAGGTGTTTCATCTTCACAGGTATGGTTGTTTCTACACGGAACGCGTAATTTTCATATAAGGTCCTTAAAGCGCACGCTTCAGTGCCTCATCGCCTAACAAAAAAAGCGCTCAAGCTCACCGCTTCTTGGGTTTACACTAGGCGCCAAGCAAAAAAGCGAGGGACCCTGAGCCTTGATGAGCCTCGCGCCTAGGCGCGCCTAAGGCGCGCTTTTTAAAATCAAGATCGGTACCGATATGTTGCACCGATATCTCACAAAGGGACCGAAAACCGATGTATCAGTGATATATTGGCGATATTTACTACATAGCAGTCACTACAAAAACCTGTACTAAACTCGATACATGTTGGGTCATGACTATTGGAAGTTGGAACTCGAACGATAATCCTGAAAATCAATTTTACACAATTTACCCTCTATTTTACATTCTTTAGTTTGTGCCACTATCCTGATCTATTTTGGATACTAAACAGCTAAACCCAATGTTGTAAAAATCGCGACTAGGCCGCGACTAGTCGGCGATTCATCACTAGTCGGCCAGTAACTGAGTAATTTTTCGTTAATCAGTCCATTAATCGCTATTCGGGCCTAGTCGGACCTAGTCGGCCAGCCAAAAATCGGCGATTCCGGACAGATTCCGGCAAAAAACCTGTATATTCCAGTCAAAACCTCTAAATTCCGGCCAGTTTCCAACCAAACCATGTGAATTCCAACAATTAATCTTGTATACTTAAAAAAGTGAGTTGAGTAAGAGTTAAAACCTAGCTACTTAAAATACTTACCTATAAAAATGTGTATATGTATACATAAAACTGAAAATTACATATAAAAAATCCGATCCGATTAATCCCGAGTAGTCGCTAGTCCCCACTTCACAGGCCGACTAGCGACTTACGAGTTCTCCAACCTTGGCTAAACCTAATCTGTTCACACAATTTACCTCTAATCTAAAACAAGTATACTCTTTTATCAACCAGCAAACTGTATAAAATTTAATAATACCTTTGCGAAATAAACGGAATATCAAATTGAGTAGAAACAGCCATGAGACCAGTTCCAGAAAGATCACACATACTAAAAACCTGACCTACAAACGCCGGACCACCACGATTTCCGTCCGCTCTCAAATTCGAAACCCTAACCGTCGATGGAAACCCTGAGCTACTTGTCTCCGACGACACACTACCAGCCGATGAAAACGACGCCGTATTACGCGCAGAAGAATCGAATAACGAAACCGGTGGTGAGGAGAGAGGAAGCGGGAGGAATAATTTGGCCGGAGAAGAAACGGAGGTTGAGTTGGGGGATTTAGGAGTGAAGATGGAGGAGATGTTTGTGGCCGTTGAGTGGATGAAGTTGGAGATGTTGTTTAGGTGGTGGTGGTTGTGGTGACGGTGGTCAGTTGTGGTGGTCATCGGAAGGTTTTGTTGTTATCGCCGGTGAGTGAGATAACTGAATGAGGGAGGATGAAGATTATGTTTTGTATTTTTGTTGGGGTTTTTTTTTTTTTTTTTTTCTTTAAGAAGTGGTTGTGTTGGTGTTGGGCTTAGTGGTGAACATGGGCCTGACTTTTGAGGTTAATGTGTATGGTCCAAATCATGTGAATTGGGTTTTTTTAATACCCGGGTATTCTATACCTGAAGTTGAAACCGACCCTACCCGTAGAGTATAGAGAGTGTATGTATTTTGATCTCAATACCTGGAACCGGAACCGATCATACCTGAAACTGGACAAGAACCCGAAACCGATTATGGCCGGCTATACCCGATACATGATTCTAATATCTATCTTTTAAATTTATGTTAGTGCATTTATATTAATTTTTGTACATTATACAATGCATATTTAATAATAATAATAATAATAATAATGACAAACAAAAAGACGAGAAAATAGAGTAATAAAAACGCAATAAAGTATTACTAAACCTAAAAATAGGGTACTAAAAAAACTAGGAAATAGGGTATAGAAAAACCCGAAAATAAGGTATTTTAATAACCGGTTTCTTAAGAACCGGAACTGAACCCTACCTGGAACCGGACACATAGGATATGGTTTTTTGGTCAAATAACCAGAGTCGGAACTGGACCGGTTATAACTCTTAAAACGAGAAACCAAAACTGCATAACTACCCGGTTTGTGCACCTCTAATTAGCAAGAACATAATTATATTAGGGAAAAAGTCACGCTAGTAAAATAATAATCGAATGTTTTACAGTGAAATGGTTTTAACTCATTTAACCAGGTGTCAATTTGACTCACTAGGAAATCCAATCATTTTTAATTAGTGTAAGTTGTCACCTCTCAGGTATTTTGGTTTGTTAGGGTGAAGAGGGTGCCAATTTAGTTTAACAATTTATTTAGTATAATTAAAGAGGAACATAAACTCATGGAATATAAAATAGTTTAATAACTAGATGATTTATAAAAGTGAAAATGTTACATATTTATCTAGTTACTGATTAATATTGTTAGTGATCCACCAATAGAAATTTTGTAAGCGTGATCGTACTTCGTAATAACAAAGTTTCTTTTGTTTACAGGTTGCAGTTAAGACCACACAGAGTGGGCGTGGATTTGTGGCGTGAAGCCTCTCCATAAACATATAGACTAAAAAAGATACATTGGTCCACCATAAACACTAATGTTAACTTAATAAACTCATCAGATTTATGAAAACAAGCAACTGTTAACAGGATGCCAATTAACTTTAAAAACAATCAAGCTTGTGTGCAGTAAGTGAGCTCAATCTGTGATACAGTGCTTTCAGCAGCCATCCACCATTCATCATCCTCATCATCCCACACTTGATCCTGTTAAAAACCGATTTTATAAATCTTCATTCAACGTTTAAAAATTTACAAACAATTTAAAACTTGTAACAAGAAAACAGACCTCCTGCCCGAGATCTAGCTTTCGTGGCCTATTTTCAACCTCATCTGCAAACACCATTGCTTCACTCCACCACTCGTCTTTCTGACACCTGTCCATTGGGCTTTCACTTTCATACTCACGACTTTCGTTTTGCTCCTCTGTTTTGATGTAACTGGAGTCGGGAAACACTTCGGGTGGGACCGGGCGTAGGGGAGAACGGTAACCTATGACCATCAGTTAGTTCAGCGGTTAGGTACATTCATAGTTGTCAATAGCGATCGCTGCGGTCACTATAGCAAATAGTGTGGCGTGTAGGTACATGCTCGCTATATGGTCCCTAGCGATAGATAGCGGCCTTTAATTTTTTATTAATATAAATAGCAATTAAATATAGCTGGATTTTAGGTTTTTGTTAAATATACATGTAAAATAGCGTACATGCCAGGGTATTTTGAATAATATACATGTAAAGAAATTTTAGTGTATCACTATTTAAAATATAAAATAGCGCCCGCTATTTATCGCTATTCGCTATGTAGCATATAGGTACCTTATCGCTATTTGCCATTAACAACTATGGGTACGTTTAAATGTTTAAAAAGATAATAACTGTTAACTACTCGAGGTGAATGCGGTCTACCTCTGCAATCAGGATCATAACACTTTTGGTAATAAGTAGCCTTTTGTAGGTCCACCACATACATCACTGAAACAGATGGCAAACCGTTTGTCATTAGATTATAGACTAATTGGGATGTAAACAAGCCAAGCCGCTCATGAGCTACTCGGAATCGGCTCGCTAAAAGCTCAAATCAAGCCGAGCTTAAACAACCTGATCTCGAGCCCTAACTTCACTTATCAAGCTCGACTAGGCTTGCAAGCCTGCTATTTACATATAATCTTTATTTAATATATTGGTAGAGGTAAGGCTGTCTACATCCCACCCTCCTCAGACCCTACCTTAGCTTTGCTATAGGTGGGATATACTGAGTACGATGATGATGATGATGATTATTGTATATAATTATGATAAAAAAAAATAGCTAAATAATATCTTATAGAGTAAAATGCCATTTTCGTCCCTGAGGTTTGTCCAGTTTTGTGACTTTCGTCCAAAGGTTTGTTATTTCGCATCTGGATCCAAAAGGTTTGAAATCTTGCCATTTTCATCCGGCTCGTTAACTTCATCCATTTTCTCCGTTAATTCAGGGGTATTTTTGTCTTTTTTGTTAACTTAAAGGACGATTCGATCTTTTGAATACTTGTACATAAAGTAAAAAAGACCGAATTGTCGTTTATGTTAACAAAAAAGACGGAAATACCCTTGACTTAACGGAGAAAAATGGATGGAGTTAACAAGCCGGATGAAAATGGCGAGATTTCAAACCTTTGGATCCAGATGCGAAAAACAAACCTTTGGACGAAAAGTCGCAAAACTGGCCAAACCTCGAAGACGAAAATGGCATTTTACTCTATCTTATATATAAAAATTATGGTTATAAATGGACTTATAGAACTTACCATGATTGCTTTTGTGTTGTCTGCCAATTCTTTCACAGAATCTATTTCTTAGCATGCTGTATACCATCAAACCGTACTCGGAGAACCAATACCAGCTTCGAATTTTTCCTAGCAGATTGAAACCAGATAATTATTATTTACTTATTATTTCCATGTTACTCTTTCTTGCAAATGACACATGTAAAAGCAACTATTTATAAACTAAAGGATACTGGACAGGATGAATATAATATGTGAAGAACAACCTTGTACATTTCCTATAGTAGCAATATATTCCACAAACTCGTCTAATGTTGGAAAAGGTGATTTTCCATTTAAGTAGCTGTTGCTTGTAGCGTTTGGCACAAATTCTCGAGTGGATGGTTTACAGTAGTCACTATTTTTCTGCCCAAAAAAAAACAAATCATGAAATAAAAGAGAACACACAAACGAATGTATAGATATAGGGTTGCAAACGAACCGAACGAACACAAACAACGTGTTCGTTCGTTAAGGAATGAACATGTTCATGAACGCTTACCGAACAAGATTTTTTGTTCGTGTTCATTCATTATGGAAATGGATATGTTCATGATCTGTTCATAAACACTTACTGAATGTAGACGAACGCAAACGAACCCAAACAAATGTTCATGAACATAAATGAACACAAACGAACGTTAAGAGGTTTATCCCAAAACTTAAGAAGTTTGTCAAGCTTTAACACAAATTGAAATTGATATAATCAAATTAGGATGTTGATGGGGGCGTATAGTATAACTATGGTTTCAAAATTTAAAATCTAAAGCCAATAAAATAGAAATATAACATAAAACACCTTAAAATGAACGAACACAAATAAGCATAAATGAGCGAACATAAATGAACATGTTACCGAACGTTCACGAACATAAACGAACGAATGAAGTCTTTGTTCATGTTCGTTTGTTTAACTCAAGGAATGAAATTTCTTGTTCGTATTTGTTCATTTATTAAACGAACGAACATAAACAAACTTCCCGCCGAACTATTCGCTGAACGTTCGGTTCGTTTACATCCCTATATAGATATGTAGATGAGATTTACCTCGATATCAAAATGCAAGACCTTCACACAATCTAAATCCATTTTGCAGACGAGAAGCTTTTCGCAGTCCGCATCTATATTGCAGATCAAAGATGCCATGAACACGCCTTCCTCAATCTGGGATGCATAAAATTGTCGGTTAACGCAACTAATACAGGATACACACATGTATGTGTATATTTATTCATATATGTAAAGAAATGTCGTCAATATGCAAGTTGATCATTACCATATCCTTACATTTAAACCGTCCAGTAGGTAGAAGCACCGAACTTTTCCCTGCTTTAGATGATAGGTGCAGACGAAAACAACGATTTCTTGAATAAACAGCAGTGTCAACAAAAAGATTGCAAGAGCTTGAATCTTTTGAAATAAATAATTGTTCGAATCTTTTATCTTTTCCTCTGGCACAGTGGATCCGCGAACAAATCTATTAACATGCGGCAGATTGTGAAAGAAAATCGGAACAAAGAAAAGAAAGAGACTTTGAAATGTACCATCTTGACAGCAGCAGTAATAAGAGTAAAATGCCATTTTCGTCCCTGAGGTTTGGCCACTTTTACGACTTTCATCCAAAGGTTTGCTTTTCAGCATCTGGATCCAAAAGGTTTGAAATCTTGCCATTTTCATTCGACTCGTTAACTCCATTCATTTTTTAGCGTTGCGTCAGGGGTATTTTCGTCTTTTTAGACCTTTTGTGATGATTAAAGGGTTTGGGTGGAGAGAAAGTCCACGGAGGTGGATCTTTATTTCTTATAGTGATTTTATTTTAATAAAAATGTCTAAAAGGACATAAATGCCCCTCATTTAACGGAGAAATGGATGGATTTAACGAGTAGGATAAAAATGGCAAGATTTCAAATCTTTTGGATTCAGATGCGGAAAAACAAACCTTCGAACTAAAGTCGCAAAAGTGGCAAAACCTCAGGGACGAAAATGGCATTTTACTCTAATAGTAATTATAACAAAACATATAATATTTGTATTTAACAAGAATATTCTTAGGTAGACAATAGACTAGATTTTGTAAATATATTTGGCGTCTAAATACCTCGGCAACAAACGCACCAACATGTGTGTTGTCCTTGAAAGCAAGCCCTGGTAAGCGGATGATCAAGTGACGCGAAAACTTATCTGTCAACAAAACACCGTTAAAAATGGATATAAACATTAAAATTATATCAACTGGTTCATGCAACCACTTGAACTTGTACCTTTGGTTGAAGAGTCAAGTTCAACGATCCAGTTAGTGTCGCCTTGGATAGAGTACTTCTCAAGCAATGCTTCAAACGTAATTAATACGAGGAGATCGACCATTTCATCGCCATTCTTCTCGGCATTTTCTTTTACGTTAAACTCCAAATCATAATAAAGGTGACATGGCAACCCCTCTTGAATAACTTCATAATGGTGACGAAATTCGGAATTCATGTTTATGTACCTAGTTATTATTAATAATTAGCACAACAATCAATTAAGATTAAGTGAGCAAAATTGTCTGCGTAACGTATAAGTTATAACGATAAAATATACGCACCTTCGCCAAAACTCTTTATATGTTGAAACAAGGAACCTTCTTTGTCCACTAGCGTGATCTTGGTAACTAAAAATACGTGCACCGTTGTGGTCTTTCACAAACTTCATAGCCCCGTCTTGTCTTGGAAATGTGGCCCACACGTCCTCTCTACACAATCACCAAAATAAACCAATGAAGCATATACTTAATTACAACTAGCTAATAAAATAAAACTGGAAGAACCTTGATTTATGTTGAGCAGCAAGTTCAACACGTATTTCGTGTAACAAACGCAATAACCGGGATGGTCTTTTTGGAGGCACGCCTTGTGGAGATCCGTAGAAAACAACGGGAGAGAACTGACTTCCATTATTCACTATCTTTTTTCCAATAGTTGGTGTACAGAACTGCAACAAAACAAGGCATTCATTTGATATTTTGAATGGTTTACCTGTAACCATTCACAAATCTTTTACAAAATAAAGTGAAATGAATGATGTATAAATAATGGAATTACATTCTGGATTTTGGTTGCAGATTGCTGGTTCTTTCTATTTGAACCTGCAGGAGTAAAATCAGTAGAAGTTGATGGATTTTCGTTCGATTTCTCTTGCTTTAATTTCTGTTTTTTTGTTTTCCGTCCTCCTGCAGCTGATTCTGAATGAAAAAACAATAAGTATTAGCTCGTATCAGAGGATTGGTGTTACCCGACACCAATCTACTTTGCGTATTATATAGAATGTGTAATAGAAAATTTTCGTGTTTTTTACGATTGACACCACTGATTTTTTTAATGACTCGATTGGGTTAAAAAAACTATATGTTTTTTAGGACAATGTACTTTTTTATAATTTTGGCTTTTTCAATGTGACCTGACCCGACCCGAAAATTTTTGTCAACAAGAGTAAATTAACAGAATACAAGACAACAGCTCCACCAATGAACCATAAAAGATCTAACACCACAAATGTGAACCAAATCCACACTATTTACTAAATTAGTATCCAGTGTTGTAAAATCGGTTCTAGGTGGCGATTTCAACAAACAGGACCTAAAATCAGTAATAGGTCAAAGGCAGTCAAATTCCGGTCAAAGTCGGTTAAAATCCTTGAAGTTATTTGCAAAAACTATACTTATTCCAATCCGATTACTCAGTTTGAATAATTATATATATAAATTTTTGAAAAATTTGTGTGTGTGTGTGTGTGTGTGTGTGTGTGTGTATATATAAGTTTGAAAAATTACATATAGAATTTCAATCCAATTAATCGCTAGTCATTACCCCACCGCTCGGCAAGTGCCTATCGATTTTTACAACAACGAAGCAATCGAAACTAACGTCTAACGTTCTATGTATCCTCCAACAGCAAATTAACTATGCAGTTAATACGGGAAAATATCGATATTCGAGATATAGGTTATCTCGGTGAGATATCGATAATTTTAATATCGTGCAGAATTTATATATATAGTAATTTAACACTAATAATTCAGTGATATATCGGTTATATCGGTCAAATATCAGCAATATATATCGGTCAATAACACCGATAATATCGGCACCAATATTCGGACCGATATTTGACACCAATATTTTACTAGGGGGACGATATAACACCGAAATTAACTGCATAGCAAATTAACAACTGAATAATGCTTAGAAGAATGTTATCATACAGATTAGTGATGTATCATGAACAAAACAAGTAAACACATAATATTTTCAAATTCAAATCATCCAGTTGACAATAAATGAAAGTAAGATGAAACTCGATTCAATGAAAATGATCCTGAGTCGAAATTAGGTCAAAATACGATCCACAACAGCGTTTGTGTGTGTGTGTAGGATATAAAGGAAGAGAGATGTTACGAGGTGGAGAAATGCCGCACTTGAAGCACTCAAACAGGCGATCAACGTCATCCATGGCGGTAATGTCTCTATTTTCACTATTTTCTGTGAGTCAACAATTGGGTATTTCAGTGTTTTGGTGAGCGGGAACTTGCAAAATTTTTATTGTGAAAATTTGATAGTTATCAAAGTAGATAAAAAGGCATTTGACACTGGGTATTGGTATCGGTATCGGTACCAAATTTTTTATATGGAGTTTTCTCGGTACTGGTACCCACCTTTTGACTTTTTCGGTACATGTAAAATACGAATTTTATCTTCAAATCCCGGTACCGATACTCAGTTTTGACAATTTTCGATACCGATACCACCCGCATCCCTGTATCAAAGTGGTCAATTTTATGAGTGGTATATCAATTAAAAATTTGTTAATATGTGGTGTGTTTTAATTAGTTCAAAAAGTTTTTATAAGCTATATCAGTTGGAAATGCTTGGTCAACATATGTCAGCGGTGGAATATCGAGACATCCTTAAATATTGATTAATAATTTATTTGTTTCCGGTTGATAAGTCTTGTCTAATATGATGTAAATTTTGCTTGGGATAATTTTGGTGATGAGATTCGTCAGTGTACAATCTTAATTTTAGATAAAATCTATTTTTATTAATTCGTTAGGCTAAATAACCCTTTTTTCGACTCGGGTGAGGCACTCAAATCCTGAGCGACGGCTTTGCCTTTTATTATTCTTGTTGTAGGTTATCTAGAACTAGCAATCCTCTCTTTTATGATTCTAAGTTAAACTTAAAATGTGAACACTTCAACTCCTTTTCAAATATTTTTAAATTTAATAGATTTTAAAAATTAAATATATAAAATAAAATAATTCGAGTTGGCTCATGAGTCGAGCCTAGCTCGGTCTCAGGCTCGTTTATAATCGAACCGATTTCAAGCCGAGCTTTTTTCAAAAAAGCTTTGAGCGAGTCGTGAGTCTTTTGAACACCCCTAATTAACATCCATATAGTAATTGCATGTTTCACAACCATAAGAAAATCTATTGCAAAGTAAACTACACATATCACAAATGAAGAGCCCAAAACACATACTACAAATGAACAGCCCAAAACACACTTGGTACATTGATAGAAAAAATTTATTTGTAGTATGTTGGATTTGTAACTTTTTCGGTAGAGAAGCACAATGACTATAAATGAATGGGCCAGAACACTTGGTACATTGATAGAAGCTCCCTTTATGTTCTTTCCAACATGCATTACACTTGCATAAAATTTGTACGGCCATGCAAACTAGTGGGTGTATGTGGCTCGGAAGATAGATGTTATTCTTTAGTAGACTTTTCGTAGCACAACTTGTATCAACGTGAAGATCACATTGATTGCAATGAAAATGAGGTCGTGAGGATTGTGATGGCTAAGACAAACATTATACCTCCAACCGAAACACCATTGGAGGAAGTATAGAGTATGAGCATGACAAATGTCTTCTAAACTTTGAGGAAGCTCTCCACAAAATTTATGGATAGAGTAATCACATTCGAAAGATGTGTAGTAATCACATTGTTGCATAGGTATTACTACACACGTTTCCAACGTGATTACTCCATCCATAAATTTTGTGGAGAACTCCTGAAAGTTTAGAAGACATTTGTCATGCTCATACTCTATACTTCCTCCAATGGTGTTTTAGTTGGAGGTGTATAATGTTTGACTTAGGCGTCGCACACCTCATGACATTTGTTATCATTGCAATCAATGTGATTCCGAAGTTGATATAAGTTGTGCTACAAAAAGGCTACAAAATAAACCATCCATCTTCCGAGCCACATACACCCGCTAGTTTGCATGACCAGACAACTTTTATGTAAGTGTGATGCATGTAGGAAGAAACATAAAGGGGTCTTCTTTCAATGTACCAAGTTATTTGGCACATTCATTCATAGTCATTGTGCTTCTTTGCCATAAAAGTTGCAAATCCAACATACTTCAACTAACTTTTTTTTCACATATTCATCAGCTTGCCCTTGCATCTTCCTTTCCAAAAGCGGATCAACAATCCAAAAATTATCGAAGGTGTAGAGTATGAAGTCTTCTTTCGCAATCAACTCATCCTCGTTATCTTCCTCATACTCTTCTTCATGTTACAATTGTTTCAACCACAAATCTATGAGGTTCAAACATTATATTGTTGAATTTCTTCTTTTTGAGAAACTAATAAAGTAGTATGAGAAGAAGAAAAAACACAAAATTGAAAATGAGAAGATAGGAAACATATGAGAATGAGTTATAAAAAGATTGTATGAGCTAGGATTTATAGCACTTGGTTTTGCTAGTATGAAACTTTGTGGAATAATGCAAGAGGATACATTCTTATCTTCACTTTCAAGTTTATGGTATTTTATAATCAAAAGGTGACATTTAAATAATAAAGGAATATAAACACGTTATGCAAAAGGATACATTCTTATCTTCACTCTCAAGTTTATGGTATTTAAAACTAAAAGGTGGTATTTTACAGATTTAGTATAACACTTTAGTACTTTTTTAGTTGGAATTTTGTATAATTAATAGTACATTGGATAGATCGGTGTTTATGTAAGTATTATCTATTTATTAATGTTATTATCCTATAAATAAAGGATGAGACCATGCGTAGTGGGAGGTTTTTGAGCGTTTTCCCCCTAAAAAACGCCTTACAACGCCCTTTTTCCATCCCCGGTGGCGTTTTTTCAAGCAAATTGCTTTTGGCGTGCTTTATTCCACGCCTTGCTTCCTTTTGTTTGTCCAATCACCATTGATCTTCCTTTGTTGTCTAATAAGATTTTTAATGGTTTTTTTTTAATTTAAATCTCTTTTAACACAATGCTCACATCCTCAATACACCCATTTTAGAAAACGCACCATAATACCTCATTGCTGACTGGACTGTCACATGACGCAAAACACCAAAGAGTAGGGGAATTACCACTACATATGGTCTGAACACTATTGTTATGGACATTAAATCATATAGATTAATAGTAATATAAGCATAATCAAATGATGTTTTGAATATTATTAAAATTGTTAAATAAATCGAGAAATTATGTATCATCGTTTTCATATGAATTATATAAGAACCTTTTTAATTTCAGTTCTTCGTTGTCATCTAGCATATAATTCTATCAAATCTACTACTTTTAGAACAGACGAAATGGGTCATGTATACATTTTACCTTACATTGTTTACCATCTTTTTTTTTAAAGACAAATTTGGATTACTGACAGATCACTGGAGTATAATCGTATCACCAGCGTAACCACCCGATCCTAACAACCTTTTGACAAACTGATCTATCTTACAATATATTGTTGTAAGATGTAGCTAAAAGTAGCTTGCATAAATTTTGTTCTAAATAAATTAAGGGTCTGTTTGGTATGGGGTAATGGAATGGACGAAGGAATGGAATGGACGAGGTAATGAAATGGACGAGGGAATGCAATGGATCATTACCATTCCATGTTTTGTTTGGTTACCGTGTGAATGGAATGAATTATTATTGTGTATCTTTCGGTAGGCAAGAAAAACGGAGTAATAAAATTAGCGGTGAGTGGTGGTGGTGGTCGGTGGTAGTGATTGTGGGTGGTTATAGGTGGCGGTGGTGGGTGTCGGCGGCGATGGGTGGTGGTGGTGGCGGCGAGTGGCGGTGACGACGAGTGGTGGTGGCGAAAAGGTGGCCGTTGGTGGTAGGTGGCAGCAAAGGTGGCGGTTGGTGGCGGCGGCGGAGGTTGGTGGTGGTGGTGGTGTCGACGATGGTGGTGGGCGGTGGCGGCGAGTGGCGTTGGCGGTTGGTCGCAGCTGTGGGTGATAACGGTGGCAAGTGGGTGGCGGCGGTGGCTGTCGGGGTGAGGTGGTGGCGGGTGGCGGCGATGGCGTCGGTGGTGGGTGGTGGTGGGTTGTGGCGAAGGTCGTGGGTTGTTGTGTTGTTGATGAATGGTGGAAGAGGGGATGAAATGGAAAAAAAACATGGGGGGTGGAAGGAATGATTTTGAGGGAATGGAATGCCTTTTGGAATGGGTGATTCCATTCCATTGACCAACCAAACACTCTTTTCTTCATTCCCTCGTAATCACTCATTCCATTCCACCTCTCATTCCTGCATACCAAACACTACCTATGTGATTTTAGTATAACCGGAGGTTATTTAATTTTTGTAGTTATTATTATTATTATTATTATTATTATTATTATTATTATTATTATCCCGATCCTAACTACCTTTTGACAAACTGATTTATCTTACAATATATTGTTGTAAGACGTAGCTAAAAGTAGCTTGCATAAATTTTGTTCTAAATAAATTAAGTGATTGTAGTATAACCGGAGGTTATTTAATTTTTGTAGTTATTATTATTATTATTATTATTATTATTATTATTATTATTATTATTATTATTATTATTATTATTATTATTATTATTATTATTATACAATCTGACATCATTTCCAATTAAAAAAAAACATGTCAAATGCCATTAAAAGTTTGAGGTATTACCGTATTAACATGTTACAAGTTTAAATTGTTGTCATATTTGAAAGTTTTAGAGCATATTATCGTCTTGTGTTTCTAATCAATGATTATATAAATCAGACAAGATCTAAATTGATTGAAGCAAGGTATTTGCTTTTGCTTTTATTTCACTGTGTAATTTAAAATATAAGAAAATGGAGTACGATTGAAGTAAAGTATCAATCACATAGAATAATATTTCGAAAGTAAATAGTTTGGTGATTGGGTGTTTCGTGTCTATCTTATAAATGAGTTTTCTATTCAGAAAGGGATGGCGGCGCAGTTTGTTGCTCATCTACCTGCTATCCTTATGTAATTTGCCCTAATGATTGGAATGAAATAAAAATTCATAGGTAAAAAAAAAAGGTTTAAATCCTGCAAAATTAGACAATGGTTAACTATTAGTTTGTTATACAAAAAAAAATCACATAGAATCGTATATATTATACGGCTGGATTAAATACAAAGATAATTATTGTGCGAAGAATGAGAATCAAAGCGGAAAAAATAAACGACTTGGTGACAAATTTGTAAATTACAAAATCTATAACTAAGGTAGTTGCGCTATTTATAACTAGAATAATTAGACTACAGTGATAGTTACTCTAATTATAGGTAACGTAATCACACTAGTTATGCAAACAAATATTCTCGTCAAAATTAGAGTAATTACAATACAATGATTAGGGCTGTAAACGAACCGAACGTTAAGCGAATAGTGTTGGAAAATTGTGAAAATAGCATTTTTAACAAATATAGGAAAATGATTTTTTCCTATTTTGGACTAGAAATAAATATAATAAAATGAGCGGGTTTTATATATTTATTTGTGGGTTTGTGTTCTATGTTGGAAAAGCTTCGCAACGAACTAAACCACGTCCAAAACGGAGCTAAGATGAATGAGATATTGATGCTCAAAGTTTGCTGTTTGAAACTTGAATGCTGAAAAAAGTGGGAAAGTGGCACATTGTCCCACATCGGATGAGAGATGAAACTTAAAGGGGTATTTAAGTGGAAACTCTCCATCCTTATTGTTTCATGGAAGCACTCACTAGTGTACTCGCCACCTTAACTCACGCTCGCGCCCGCGCGCGCGCGCGATGAGGCGCAATGTGGCTCTTTGATGGCGCACTTTGCACTTCGCCCGCTTGAGAGCCGCCTTTGTATTTTTGACCGCGTGCGCGTGGTGGAGCACAAGGGTTGCAAGGACCAAGTGCTTGGTGATGTGGCATGACGTGGCAGTCATGCGTATACGCGCGCGAGTACACATGGCATGGAGGTGCGCGGTTGCGCATGGAGCATGGGCACTGAGGTGACGTGCGCGGCGCACCAAAGTGAGCCAAAACAGCGCGACTGTGTGGCGTGCTCGTAGAGGCTTACAGGTGACGTGGCGCACGCGCGCATGGCAGTGAGCCAAAAGGACGCACCGCGCATGAAGCGTGCAGACGCGCACGCGCGCAAAAGCTTCCAGCAGCAGTTAATGTTGTGCAGTTACGTTTCAGCATTCGAAACTGACAAAGTTAATGCGTTTGACTGAGAATTAAGTGACGAATTAAAGTGCATTAATAACGTCTAATGCAGTTTAATTCTCCCATTTAATTTATTTTTCAGTTTCGAGTTCAGACCTGGTGTATAAATAGGAGGCTCCTTTCACCAGATTGACACACCGAATTACACAGCAAATTAAATCTCTCCCTCTGAATTCTACATCTTCTACAAGCAGCAAGGTACACCTTCGGGTTGGAGTCAAGACCGGCAGTGCAACTGCTTGCGGCTGTTGTATCCTGGAAACAAACGTGTTCTCCTGGGAGACACGAAATTTGTTTTAAGGGACCCGTGTCTAACACGATCCTCAGCCAAGAACAGTTTTTCTGTTCGAGTTTTCAGTTCTTGTTTTCTATTTTTCAGTTGTAATTGTACTGTACTTCTATTTTCATTCTGTAATTGTTTCTGTTATTCAAGTTAATAAATTTTTATTTAATTTTGCACGAACGGATTCCTACAATCTTAAAACAAATTTTTTAAAACACCGTTCGTGTAGAATCACAAACATATTCTGCTGTGAATTCGAACCAGTTTTGAATTTATACAGTTGTGTTTTAAAAAACAGATTTTTTTTCTCTGTTTTGATTCAAAGTAGCGACTTTGTTAAAACAGAATTCTGTTCTTCTACTCCTTCTTCGTCTTTGGGTTCTAAGATCTTCTCTTGTAGTCTTCAAAGTTGGACTTAGAAACTACGAAGCTGATTTTGTTACTCATCGATTCTGTTAATAAAATAATAAATCAGCACATTTATTATTCTAACAGATTTATTAACTTGGTTTTGTGGAATTTTTCAGAATGTCGACTGAAAATGTGAACACGAGCAACACTAATGTTGTTGTTGGAACCCCTGCCAACACTGTGGGAGCGTCCACAGTGGCGAATCATGTTGAACGACCCGAGAAGTTCTCGGGTCTCCACTTCAAAAGGTGGCAACAGAAGATGTTCTTCTACTTGACCACCATGAACCTTGCGAGGTTCTTGAATGAGACCGTTCCCCAACCTGCGGAAGGGGAGACCGATGCTCAGGCTCTGAGCGCGGTAGAGTCGTGGAAGCACTCGGACTTTATATGTCGAGGCTATGTACTCAACGGTCTCTCGGATGCACTGTATAATGTGTACTATAATATCAAGACTTCCAAAGAATTATGGGAGTCCTTGGATAAAAAAGTACAAAACGGAGGATGCGGGAACAAAGAAATTTGTTGTCGCCCGTTTCTTGGACTTCAAAATGGTTGATAACAAGACTGTTATGAACCAAGTTCAAGAGTTACAAATTATACTTCATGACATCCACGCTGAGGGTATGGTAGACGTTTCAAGTGGCAGCCATGATCGAGAAATTACCTCCTGCTTGGTTGGATTTTAAGAATTATCTTAAACACAAGCGAAAGGAAATGACTATTGAGGAACTGATCGGAGTGTCGCGCTCCGGTCAAAGATAATATTTATAGTCCCAAATTACCCTTAACAAGTAGTTAGTGATAGCAAGTGGTCGAACCACGAAGAGTCTGTGGTTTGCGAATGGATTCGATTGAATTATGAAAATGTGTCACTTTTATGAAGCTTGCTATTTTGTTTTTATGTATTTTTGTTGATTGAAGAGATTTGAATAAAAATATCTAAATTGATTGGATAGGTTAACTACAAATGATAAACAAATTGCAAAAAGTGAAATTGATTGCTTGAACAATAATAAGAAAACAAGGCTCACACCCGGTTTCAACAAATGCAAGACCTAGGGTTACTATGTGTTTTAATTTACTTTACTTGAAATAATTCATTAACGGGTCACAATCACAAATCTTAGGTGCCAATCGCTATCAACGTTATAGACAACGGACCACGATGCACTTCCTTACTTTGGACTAGTAAATCCTATCAAAAGATAAGGCATAAATACGTGTATTCGTTTCACAAAGTCAAATTTAATCATTCACTCAACAATTCGCAAATTCAATACAAACGTAGGACAATTGTCTAAAGATTCAAATGTAAATCAAGTTGTCACAAAGCAAACATCAAAACATAATAACCCTAACTCTTACATAAGTCTACACCGGGGTGAAACCTCCTATAAATTAGCTGTGCATGATCGAAAGAGCTTGATCACCAGTTGTTGAGAACTTGAAGTTGAACATCTTGAAACCTTGAAGATGGTAGATGATGATGGTTAGGGTTTTGGATAAGTGATGATGATGAATGGATGTTGATGATGGATTGGTGGATTGATCGAGCTAGGGTTTTAGAATCAAGATTAAGATATTGAATTCGTTCTTGATTCGGGTTGTGGAGATGATGATGGATGTTGATGATGGATTTGTAGGTGATAGGTGATGAGTAATGGCTCAAAAAATGATATTCAAACTCTCCCAGCAAGTGTAACCGTCGTTTTTGGTTGGTGAATACCTTTTCTATTCGTCAAACAAGCAAGAAAAGTCAACAAAATGCGACAGCAACATTGAGGGGCCGTAGCCGACGGCCTGATGCCCCGTCGGCGACGGTGTGTACTTTCTCACAAACACCCGACGGCCAAACTGGCTGTCTATGGACCTTTTGAGCGACAGACATTTGCACCGACTGTCGGCGACGGTGCCCAGAAACTGCATTTTCTGTTTTTCGCTTCCCTTGCTCCCGGTTGACCCGTGTCGCGTCCCGATGGTTCCGTTTTCACTCCGGTGACCCGTAAAGCTCCCGAAAAGCTCCTTAAACTCTGCTATACCTGCAAAACAAGTATCTAATCAAAAGTAGGCTATTCGGAATTAAAACATGTGTAAAAACATCAAATTAAGCAATTACGATCACCGGTTTTCGACCACGTATCACATCCCCACACTTGTCTTTTGCTTGCCCTCAACCAAATCTGTTTTTCACTTTCACGTGGGTCGAACAACGAATACACTCCCCATTCCCGAGACGAAGGTTAAGGTCCAATGTCATGCTAAAGTTCAAACTCTTTACAATTTTCAATATATTTAACGGTAATGTGATTTCATATACACAAATGGTTACCCAAGATTAACCCGCCCGTGAAACCAACAATTCATGCACATCCCTCACAATGTTCTCTCCACTCGGCTTGTAAATTGGCTAATATTTATAATGTATTAGCACTACAAAGAATATTCACTCAAAACCGATTAGAACACATACCCGCATAAGCTTGCAACTCAATCATTCTCCACCATTGATCACGAACACTAAGCACAAGTCATAAGGTCTTTATAAGGGTTGTAACGGCGCTAGGCTAAGGGTAGGAATTAGGATATTTTAAAGTGGCTAAGGTGATGAATATTCGATTTTTTTATTACAATGCAACTATTCTAAACACGAGTAAACTATAAACATCAAGCTAAGAGGCAACGAGTTTCGCCTTTTAATCAATAACTAATACTCATATATTTTTTTTAATTTTTCTCAACAATTTTTCTCCTTTGTTTTTCGCAAAATGTAAAGCACAACTATACAAACAAATAGGTCTACAATCGAATTTTCATCACACGGGTTTAAAAGAAAAGGTTTAAGGTTATGGGCTATAGGGTGGTCAAACGAAAGGTTTAGGCTCAAAGTGGGCAACTAGGGGATTTATTTTGGGTAAGGATGGATAAATGGTTTTAAACGAAAAGGTTTACCTAATGCCTTAATCATTCTCGTGCTTGTATTCGGTCTATGGTCTCAAACGTATCGAAAGTTGCAAGTTCTACAATATATGACTAATGGTCCACTCAAACAAAGAAACATAGGTATGTAATCTATGATATAAAAGTGGCTCAAAACCTCACATATCTAAAAAGGTATGGTATGTGACATGCATGAGATACTTGTTTCTTAGGCGGATTATTCCCAAATAACCACCCGCTAAATACTCATCATGCTATTAACTTGAACTTGACCATGACAAAAGACCAAATAGGTTGTGACATCCCTCGTTGACTTAGTTACTTGTGCTTTTAAGATCGCTTTTGAAACAAGGTATTTTTGAAATTTTTTTGAAATTTTCCCCATCCCCACACTTGAGGTAAACATTGTCCTCAATGTGTAGTGTTTAAATGAATGGGTCAAAATCGAAAATTTTTACTACTCCCCCATCCCCACACTTGAAGTACATATTGTCCTCAATGTGTAAGAACTAGAGTATTAAACGCACAAGGGATGTGACACGGCTAATTCCCCAAAATTTCACCCCGGGAAATAATGTACAATTTACAATCCACTTATTTGCTAATCTAAAGATCAAAAGTAAAAGGAAACGTATGCACCTGGTTTTTGAGCTCATTCCTCGTGTGCTCCTCTCCTCTTCATGAAAGCGGCTGTCCCACAATGTACCTACAAATCTTAACCCTTGTGTAGAAGCATGCCTCTCACAACCATCAAAATTTGCTAGTTACCTAGTTCTACCACTTTTATGAAAATGTTACCAAGCTATACGTTATTTCACTTTGATTTATGTGGAAAATAATTTACAACAACAACAAACCTAACTCACCTTTGTAGGAATCATAGTTGCATTTAGCTTATGCAACAAGCCCTTTTAAACCCCCCAATAGCTTGGGAGGATGAAAGGTCTCGTGAGGGTTATATAGGGAACACACCCACAACGTTCATTTAACTAGGCGAAAATAAATAATACGAAATAAAAATAACAAAAACAAAATAATATACAACAACACAAACATACCTTGCCTCTACCGCTGATATCTTTCGTTAGGATTAATTGGCAGGTTTGGCTGGTATGGATAACCAGTGAGGGCCTCAAACATATCCCTGTAGTTATCTAGTGGGCTCGGCTCTCCTTGAGGTGGTGGTTGGTAAGGAATCGGGATGAAGCTAGAGCCGACTGCCTCGGGCCAATGAGGGGTTGGATCGGATGGGCCTTGCGGATGAGGAAGGTTGGGGTAATCGGTCCACCCCGAGTGTTCGACATACGGGAGACCGGCTTGATAGTCTCTTTGATGGCGCTCCTAATCGTGGAGCACCTTGGCATTATTAATAGCCATTTGGTTAGAGACGGCCAAAGCTCTCCATCGGCGTTGCTCCAATTCTCTTTGTGCATTTTGACGCCTTGCCTCTTCTTCCTCCCATGCCCGTCTTTGGGATCTTTCCTCCTCTTGCAACTGTAACAAGCGTTCCATTTGTGATCGTTGTAACGCTTGTTGCAGTTGTTGTTCCTCCATCTGCTTCTCCATCCTCTCGCGAAAGGATCTTTGAAAAGCCCGTTGTTCTTGCGAGTACGCCCCTTGCGCCTCTTCCCATTCTTTCCTGCTCGCATGGTATTCTCTCCCTTCGCCAATGCATGCCGATACATTATCGTAAACCGCCTGTTGCCCGCGAGTCCACAACCGGTACGACGGTATCTGCCTTTGGTTCACGAAATTTGCCACATCGGCACAAATTTCCCTATGCTGCTTCCTGTACCTCCTCCTTGGTCCCCGCGGACCGGAAGGATTCGTCTCCTCCTCAACATCAGGCATCTCCTCATCTCCTTCCTCTTCATCACCCTCTCTCGGTTTAGTGATTCGGTAACTATCTCCTTGTTCATCTTCAACCGTGTGAAGATGACCAAAAGTCTTCACCGTTATCTTCCAATGTCGCCTCACGGAGACGAAGTTGAACTGATCGATGGGTTTAGACACCCACAGTGACTCCTGAGGCAATGCATTCTGCTGCAAAATCATTGCACAAATCAACCTCACATAAGGAATCATCTTCCGCTTGAATGATTCTCTTGTATCCCATGTATTGATCATCACAATTTGACGCCATGATAGCCTTGGCGTCCCATACAATAACGAATGTAAAACCCGGCAGTCGGGTGCCTTCACTTTACCGTGGTCCCCAAACCGCACCAACACATTCTCCAACGAAATTCCTTGTAGCATTTGCGGCGGATCATCTTCGTTTCTTTTATTATCCAAAAACTGATCATAATCGTAGTAATCATACGCTTCAATCCCAAGCGAATCAAATCTTGCAATAGCATTCATATGCTCAAATGACATGATCATTTGGTTTTTGCCAATATTGCCGATCAACTGCCATGTAGGAGCCGGCCCATCAGAATGTTCAAACCGTAGAGTAGACAACCATTCACAAACAGCCCCCAAATACACCCGGGTGGTGATATCCTCGCACCAATCAAGCACTCGCTCCCACCCAATCTTTTCAAACCTTTGAACTATGCCGATTTTTCGGAACTCATCGACATTCAACGTACGCTCACATACTGCCCTCTCGGGTACGGGCTTCGAAACACCCGTGACCATCTTCATTTTCCACATCTTCGCCTCCAATTTCTTGTTTCGGTATCGGGAAAGAGCCTTCAACTTCTCGTCTTTCCATACCGAAGCCGACCTACTATTCTTTGCCTCCTCCCAATCCCAATCTTGTCGGATAAGTTGCCCATCACCTTCCACTACATTACTTAATTGTTCCCAACGCTTTTGATATTGCCCCGATCCTGAACCGGCTCCCGAAGACAAACCTTGCCCGGAGGTTTTTGCTTTCTTGCTTCCTCTAAACACAGCTACAATCAAAAGACAAGACAACAATTAGTATACCCAATTCCTTCAATCAATCTCAAACTTTGAACATAATATGCAATGTTGAATTTCAATCAATAATTAGATGTAAAATCGCCTTTTTAAACTTCCAAAGTCGCACATCCTATCATCTATATCAATTAAACATGTTTATTCACAAGATTTCTCAAAATTTCATGGTTTCAACAATATTCAACATCACAACTATGTTCAATCATGCAAAAATCTAGTGTAATCACGTCACCAAGACTAAAGCATGCTCAAATCCCACCCAAATCACGTAAACATTCTTAAATTTATGCTAAAACATCATACATTATGATAAACAACCTACTCTTAAACAATAAGCTTAAAATTCCGGAAGAAATCAACAATACATATGAAAATCATGCATAAATTAAATGAAATTTCATACCTTTAGTGTAGATAGTCAAGAAAAACTAAGAAAAAGTGTAAAGCAAAGAACTTTGATGAACACTCTTCAAAACTCTAAAAAGATCACGCCCAGAAATCTTGCAAACGAGCAAGAATTAATGAAAACCGTTATGGGGTTTTGTTTCTCTCGAAAAATTACGCAAGATAGGCTTAAGAATCACTGGATTTGGGTGAAAATCGAAGGAGTTATGAGAAGAAGAAGGATTTAGGGTTCTTGAGGTGAGTTTGAAAAAGATGGAGATGAATGGACGATGAGGGTGATGAATGCAGAAAGAGAATGGATTAGAATGTGTTTTGGTCAGATGAGGGTCCCAAAAATCGATTGGTGTGGCCTTAACCCGTTACATATGTGTTTTAAAGAAGTTAAAAGACTTTGGGTTCGATCCTCAGCGTGTAACTAAGATCTGCGTCGGACAACTTTAGGAGGGCCGTCGCCGACGGGCCTGACCACCGTCGGCGACGATACTTGGAATTTGCTTATGTGGGCGACGGGCAAAGTGGCTGTCTACGGACATTTTGTGGCGACGCCACTTTTGAGGCACCGTAGGCGACGCCTACCTTCACCGTCGGTGACGGTGTCTATAAATTTTTTTTTTCTGAGAAATAGGAAAGATTTTAAGAACTTTTTATAAAACAACTATATACAATAAAAATTCTTAAAAATTATTAAAAATCTTTTTGTAAATTTTTATAAGTTAAAATTTTAAAACGCAAAAACCGTTAACGTCCCTACCACCCCCTGAAAAGTCGTGTATTGTCCCTAATACACACAAATAAGTTTAAAAACATACCTTTTGTCTTCGAAACCCTTTTATGATGTCCGGACTTCACACAATTACAAGGGTTAGTACAAAACGAGAACGATTAATCACAAAATTACTCAAACAATTAAATAGATTGTACATAACTTTACAAAATTCGTTACCGGTCTTTTCAGTTGACCTCATAAGTTGGCACACTTACCACGAATTTCACCAACTCTACATTCTCATCCTTTTTCTCATTGTTACCATCAAGGAACGGTTTAAGGCGATGCCCATTAACCGTTTGCTTCGACCCATCCTTCGGGTCCTTGATTGTAACATCTCCAAGCTTTCCGACCCGTGTAATCACGTACGGGCCCATCCATTTGCTCTTGAGCTTACCGGGAAAGTATTTAAGCCTTGAATTATAGAGCCAAACCTTTTGACGCACTTCAAACTCCTTCGGCTTCAATTTCGCGTCATGTGCCCTCTTCATATCATCCTTGTATTTTAAGGCGCACTCGTACGCTTCTTCCCTAAGATCCTCCAACTCACAAAGCTTTAACTTTCGCTCTTTTCCTGCATCGTCATATTTCATGTTAACCTCTTTAATAGCCCACCAAGCACGATGCACAAGCTCAACCGGTAAATGGCAATTTCGCCCATAAACTAAGCGATAAGGTGTAGTTCCAATAGGTGTTTTATGAGCCGTTCTATAAGCCCATAAAGCATCATTCAACTTCGTTGACCAATCCTTTCGGTCAGGTCGAACGGTCTTTTGCAAAATTTCTTTTATTTGCCTATTGGAAACCTCCACTTGACTACTTGTTTGTGGGTGGTAAGGGGTAGCAATTCGATGGTCAACACCATACCGTTTCAAGAGTTTGCCAAAGTTAAAATTCTTAAAGTGAGATCCCCCATCACTAATGATCACTCGGGGAATCCCAAATCTCGAAATTATGTTTGTTTGTACAAAGTTGCAAACAACGGTATGGTCATTTGTCTTGGTGGCAATTGCTTCGACCCACTTGGATACATAATCAACCGCCACCAAGATGTATAAATTGCCATGCGAATTAGGGAATGGGCCCATGAAATCGATCCCCCACACATAAAAAATATATACAATGAGGATCGGTTGCATGGGCATTTCATCCCTTTTAGAAATACCCCCCAACTTTTGACATTCTACACAGTTCTTAGCGAAATTAAAAGCATCCTTAAAAATAGTAGGCCAATAAAGACCGCTATTGAGCACTTTGTGCCCGGTTTTGTGACCACTGAAATGGCCCCCACAAGCAAATGAATGCAAGTGCATCAAGAAGCTAGGAATCTCCTCGTCGAGTATGCATCTTCGAACTACTTGATCCGGACAAAACTTGAATAAGTCCGGTTCCTCCAACGTGTAGTACTTGATTTGAGATAGGAAGTGCAACCTCTTCCTTCTATCCCAATGAGCCGGAAAATCACCTGTAACCAAATAATTCACAATATTAGCATACAATGGTAATATTCCAACCTTTAAAATGTGCTCATCTGGGAAGTTCTCGTTAATCTCTTCACGGGAAGAATCCTCATCCACAACCAATCGGGACAAGTGGTCCGCAACCACATTCTCACTCCCTTTCTTGTCACTAATTTCCAAATCAAACTCTTGTAGCAAGAGAACCCATCGGATTAATCTCGGCTTCGCATCCTTCTTGTCCATGAGATACCTACCTGCAGAATGGTCAGAATATACAATGACCTTAGTACCCCATATATAAGCACGAAATTTATCCAATGCATATACCACCGCAAGTATCCCTTTCTCGGTAGTTGTATAATTTAATTGTGCATCCGAAAGAGTCTTACTTGCGTAGTAAATGGCAACTGGTTTCTTGTCTACCCTTTGACCCAATACGGCCCCCACCGCGTAATCACTTGCATCACACATAATTTCGAATGGTAAAGACCAATTCGGTGATTGCAAGATTGGGGCCTCAACCAACTTTTTCTTCAAAATGTTAAAGGCATTTTGGCAATTCTTATCAAAGTCAAATATTTTATCTTTTAACAATAAATTACATAGGGGTTTCGTTATATCACTAAAACTTTTTATAAACCTCCTATAAAACCCCGCATGTCCCAAGAACGACCGAATACCCTTAACACTTGTAGGATAAGGCAAAGTGGATACGACTTGCACATTTGCTCTATCCACCTCAATCCCATGACTCGAGACGACATGCCTCAACACATTCCCTTCTTGAACCATAAAATGGCTCTTTTCCCAACTTAAAACAAGATTTTTCTCAACACATCTTTCTAAAACTTTTTCGAGTTGGTCAAGGCATGTATCAAATGATGACCCAAATATTGAGAAATCATCCATGAAGATTTCCAAAGATTCCCCCACCATATCTGAAAAGATACTCGTCATACACCTTTGGAAGGTGGCGGGGGCATTACAAAGTCCAAAGGGAGTTCGCCTAAATGCGAAGGTACCGTATGGACAAGTAAAAGTAGTCTTTGCTTGGTCTTCCGGATGTATAGCAATTTGATTGTATCCGAAATAACCATCCAGAAAACAATAAAATTTTTGTCCGGCCAATTTCTCAACAATTTGGTCAATAAATGGCAAAGGGAAATGATCTTTGGAAGTTGCAGCGTTTAACTTCCTATAGTCAATACAAATACGCCGCTCGGTTACCGGCCGAGTGGCGACCTTTTCACCTGCGTCATTTGTGACGACTTGAATGCCCGCTTTCTTAGGAACCGTTTGTGTCGGGCTTACCCATTGGCTATCCGAAATAGGGTATATGATACCCGCATCTAGCCACTTCAATACCTCCTTTTTAACTACTTCTCGCATGTTCGGGTTAAGTCTCCGTTGTGTGTCGTGAGAGGGACTCATGCCATCTTCCGTGATGATCTTGTGCATCACCACCGAGGGACTAATTCCCTTCAAATCCGCAATGGTCCACCCGATAGCGGATCTATGAGTGACCAAAAATCTCATCAACTTCTCCTCTTGCTCCCCGGTCAAGTTAGATGCAATGATAACAGGGAGAATGCTACCTTTACCCACATAAGCATACTTAAGATGCTTGGGTAGCACCTTCAACTCTAGCACCGGAGGCTCTTCCAATGACGGCTTCAACTTTGTGTCAATGCTTTCCGGAAGACTTTCCACTTGATGTGTCCAAGTGGGCCTTCCTTCCTTTGCCGCCATGACCTCCAACTCTTTCACCTCTTCATCCATGCTCCGATTCGTCTCTCCTTGTAACCTGTCAAACATGAAACATTCCTCTATTGTGTTTTCCTCGTCGACACTAATGTTGCATAGAGGTAGACACTCGTCAACGATGTCCGCCATATAGCATTCACCGCCAACTAGAGGATCCGTCAATCCTGAAAAAACATTTAACCGCAACCGACGGTTACCAAAAGTCATGTCGACCGTGCCCGATTTGCAATTAATTTGGGCATTCGATGTTGCCAAAAATGGTCGACCAAGGATCACCGTTGGTTGCTTGGTTCGGTCCAAAGAAACATAATCTAATACAAGAAAGTCCACCGGATAGTAAAAGTCCTCGACCTTGACTATTACATCCGTGACTATCCCACGAGGTAGTTTAGGGGTCAAGTCGGCTAACACCACGGTGGTGTTCGACACTTGAAGTGGACCAAAATCAAATTGGTCATATAAACTACCCGGCAAGATAGTCACACTTGCCCCAAGATCCAAAAGTGCCCGTGTCATTTTAAATTCACCAACTTATATTGAAATAATGGGCGCCCCCGGATCTTGAAGTTTTGGTGGAAGTGCACCCGAAAGAATCGAACTCGCATTTTCAGTCAAATCAAGTTTATTAGGAAACTTGTGAGTCCTTTTTTGGGTGCATAAATCCTTCAAGTATTTAGCATATGAAGGTACTTGCTTAATTGCATCTAGAAGTGGTAAATTGATTTTGACTTGCTTAAAAATTTCCCACATCTCTTCTTGTTGTGGGCCCTGTTTGTTTACCACTTTCTTAGATGGTCCCAACAAAGCTTCGGGATAAGGGGCGGTATTAACCTCCACACCCGTTTCCTTAGCTTTTGGGATGGGAACGGTCACAACGGGAGTGTTTTTGTTAATTTGACATCATTTTTCTTTTGACCCGTTTGACTGTGTTTACCTTCATCATCACTCGCATCTTCTACCACCCCTTCAACAAACTTGGGTGATGGTGGCTCGACACCACTATCTATGACTCGACCACTACGTAAAGAAATTTGATTAATTGGTACCTCACGTGTATTCTTCGAGCTCGACCTTTGATGCTTAGGGTTCACCGTGGTATCACTTGGAAGTCCTCCTCCACTTCCACGAATTTGTGCCATCTCTTGAGCAAGTTGCCCCACTTGCTTCTCCAACACTTTATGAGATTGATCCCGTACTTCAAATTCTTTCCTTACTTCGGTTGTAAGGGTGGTCATAGCATTCATGAGAGCGTCCATTTTAGAATTGAACGAGTCGTCACCTTGAGAGTTTGATGTACCACCCCCATTTCCACTTTGGTTGTAACCACGTTGATAATTACCTTTACGATTTTGATAGCCTTGGTTACCCCCTTGATTGTAATTCCTTTGGTAACCCCCTTGGTTACCACCTTGACGATTGTTATAGGATGACCCACCTTGACCACCTTGATTACCCGATTGGAATTTTGGATTCATTTGATTCGAAGAATTACTATACCGGAAATTAGGGTGATTTCTCAAACCCGGATGGTAAGTGTTGGAGTTCATGTCATATTGCTTTCGATCCCCATACACTTGGTTTACCTCCTCGGTGTAGTCACTCGACCCCGTTGGACATTGCTCGATTCTATGCCCAATATCTCCACATTCTTCACAAACCGCGAATTGTACCGCGTTCACTTCCTTCTTCTTCATACGAGCCATTTCCCGCTCTAAAGTGGAAATTCGATCCTTAGAATCAAGATTGGGAAGTGACCGGGAAATGGGATGTTTCTTAGCTCTATCGGCCGATTCCTTCTCTTTTGACCGTTTGCTCATCCGCTCCAAAAACTCCCAATCATCATCTTCATGATTGCTCAAGAGAGTCCCGTTGCTTGTTGATTCAAGGCGGTTCCATGTATTGTCGTCTAGACCCCGTACAAAACACTTGACTAACTCCCACTTCTCTATTTGATGATGTGGGCACTTTCGCATCAACTCCTTAAATCTTGTGAATGTTTCATGCAACGGTTCACCCGATAGTTGGCGAAAAGACCTAATTTCATCACGAGCATCATCGGTCTTTGCCATTGAATAGTACTCATCCAGAAAAGCTTGTTGCATTTCTCCCCATGTTCAAATGCTATTTGCCGGAAGTGTAAGGAACCATTGCTTCGCCTTGTCCTTTAATGAAAATTGAAATAGTCAAAGCTTGAATTCCTCCAATGCAAAATTGTGCCCTCCGATTGTGTTACATATAGAGGAGAATTCCGCCAAATGTGTGTACGGTTCATCGTTAGACCTTCCATTGAAGTGAGGAAGTATATTGATGTAATGGGGTTTGCAATCAAACATCCTTCTTTCACAAACAATTGGTGAATCATTCTCGGTGACCACCGGCCTAAAACGGTCATTCACTCCCCGTGGAGGTTGTTGACGACGATGCGGACCGTTAACTTCTTGATCAATCGGTCTTCGGTTGTCCCTTCGCTCACCCCTTCTATCCCCACCTTGATTTCTACCTTGATTACCTCTTTGATTCCCTCCTCCCACGAAACAAGGAATCCGATTAGGGTTGATATTGTTGTTGTTGTTGTAATACCCGTCATTTCGGTTCCTTTGGTTGTTGTTTCATGGTTGACGGTTGTTCTCGTAACCATCATTTCTCCTATCCCCGTGACCGTAATCATCATCCCCCACAAAATTGGCGTTCTGATAGCCAAACTCGTCATCTTCAAATCTTCTTACATTGTAGATGTTACCCTGATTCACGTACCCCCAATCTTCGTCATCATTAGCCCGATCGTCATAATATCCCCCATCGTCCGAATTTTCCTTATGTATGCTCACATGTTCCGGCGATTGATAACCGGGAACACTATACGGTTCGTCATCAGGGATGGCGTTCCTCAAATCGTCTATATTGAAGAAGGGGTCTTCGTTCGCGGGATTGCCATGATCTCGATTACCTCGACGGTCGGAATTGACATTCCGGTCATCAAGATTGATGGGTAAAGAATTGTGTCGATGAAGGTTTTGTTGTTGGGGTGTTCGTTGGGTGTTATTGGGATTTTGGTTTTGGAAAGGTGGTGTGGGTGGTCCGGTGTTGGAAAGGTTGAGGCATAGGTTGAACATTTGGAGCGGGATTGAAGTTGCTTCGGTATTGGAATTGGTTCGGGTTTTGGTTTTGGTTGAGGTTTTGGTTTGAGTTTTGGTTCGCCATTGAATCGGTTTCAAAGGATGGTGTGAGTTGTGGTGTTTGATGGGTTTTATTAGAAGCAAGAGTTGCTTCCAACCGGCTTGCTAAGTTTCTTCTTGCAACTCTTTCGATTTCCGGTTCGTAGACTAACGGTGAAGTCCTCCCAGAGTTTCGCGTATGCATACACTACCTGTAACCTGCACAAGTAACACACCCGCATAACAAGGAAAAAGAGAAAGTACAAAGAAAAACTAGGCAAATTAAACAGATAATCACGCAAATTCAAGCAATATCCAAACACAAAGCGCACGCACTCCCCGGCAACGGCGCCAAAATTTGATCGGAGTGTCGCACTCCGGTCAAAGATAATATTTATAGTCCCAAATTACCCTTAACAAGTAGTTAGTGATAGCAAGGGGTCGAACCACGAAGAGTCTGTGGTTTGCGAATGGATTCGATTGAATTATGAAAAGGTGTCACTTTTATGAAGCTTGCTATTTTGTTTTTATGTATTTTTGTTGATTGAAGAGATTTGAATAAAAATATCTAAATTGATTGGATAGGTTAACTACAAATGATAAACAAATTGCAAAAAGTGAAATTGATTGCTTGAACAATAATAAGAAAACAAGGCTCACACCCGGTTTCAACAAATGCAAGACCTAGGGTTACTATGTGTTTTAATTTACTTTACTTGAAATAATTCATTAACGGGTCACAATCACAAAGCTTAGGTGCCAATCGCTATCAACGTTATAGACAACGGACCACGATGCACTTCCTTACTTTGGACTAGCAAATCCTATCAAAAGACAAGGCATAAATACGTGTATTCGTTTCACAAAGTCAAATTTAATCATTCACTCGACAATTCGCAAATTCAATACAAACGTAGGACAATTGTCTAAAGATTCAAATGTAAATCAAGTTGTCACAAAGCAAACATCAAAACATAATAACCCTAACTCTTACATAAGTCTACACCGGGGTGAAACCTCCTATAAATTAGCCGTGCATGATCGAAAGAGCTTGATCACCGGTTGTTGAGAACTTGAAGTTGAACATCTTGAAACCTTGAAGATGGTAGATGATGATGGTTAGGGTTTTGGATAAGTGATGATGATGAATGGATGTTGATGATGGATGGGTGGATTGATCGAGCTAGGGTTTTGGAATCAAGATTAAGATGTTGAATTCGTTCTTGATTCGGGTTGTGGAGATGATGGATTCGTAGGTGATAGGTGATGAGTAATGGCTCAAAAAATGATATTCAAACTCTCCCAGCAAGTGTAACCGTCATTTTTGGTTGGTGAATACCTTTTCTATTCGTCAAACAAGCAAGAAAAGTCAACAAAATGTGACTGCAACATTGAGGGACCGTCGCCGACGGCCTGATGCCCCGTCGGCGACGGTGTTTACTTTCTCAGAAACACCCGACGGCCAAACTGGCTGTCTACGGACCTGTTGAGCGACGAACATTTGCACCGACCGTCGGCGACGGCCCGTATGGGCGTCGGTGACGGTGCCCAGAAACTGCATTTTCTGTTTTTTCGCTTCCCTTGCTCCCGGTTGACCCGTGTCGCGTCCCGGTGGTTCCGTTTTCACTCCGGTGACCCGTAAAGCTCCCGAAAAGCTCCTTAAACTCTGCTATACCTGCAAAACAAGTATCTAATCAAAAGTAGCCTATTCGGAATTAAAACATGTGTAAAAACATCAAATTAAGCAATTACGATCACCGGTTTTCGACCACGTATCAGGAACTTGTCGTCCGTCTCCGTATAGAAGAGGACAATAGGGTGGCCCAAAAAGGCACCATTTTGCAAGCTTCGACTAAGGCAAACATGGTGGAAGTTGGGGAGTCCTCAAAGGGCAAGAAAGGCAAGGGTAAAAAGGAAAACAAAGGGAAAGCAAAGGTTAACAACCTTGGACCGAAAAAGGGGGATGTGAAAAAGAAGCTTGCGCTTTTCCAAGGTACTTGGTACAATTGTAACGAGACGGGGCACCGTGCTAACCAATGCAAGAAACCTAAGCGTGAGCGTGCGCACATGGTTGATGAGGATTGTATGCCTCTGATTGCAATGATAACCGAGGAAGCGGCTATGATTGAAGAAGTCAACGCGATGGGCGAAAACCCAAAAGGATGGTTCGTTGACACGGGTGCAACCCGCCATGTTTGTGGAGACAAGGCTCTTTTCTCTACATTCAAGGAAGAGTCGGGTGAAGAAAAGCTTTATATGGCGAATAAAGCTACCGCAAGCATCAAAGGGGAAGGCATGGTCGTCTTGAAGATGACTTCGGGCAAGGAGCTTACCTTGACAAATGTGCTTAATGTCCCAGAGATACGGAAGAATCTCGTGTTGGGATGGATGCTCAACAAGTTTGGATTTCGTCTAGTGTTTGAATCGGACAATTTTGTCTTGTCTAGACGTGGAATGTTTGTTGGAAAGGGCTATGCCCTTAATGGTATGTTTAAAATGAATGTAATGGTTGTAAACCAAAACAAAAGTATGAATGAAACTTCTACTTCTACTTACATGGTTGAGTCTTCTAATGTTTGGCATGGTAGACTAGGACATGTAAACTTTAATTCATTACGACGTTTAATTAAATTAAACTTGATACCAACATTCCATATCGAGTCCAATCACAAATGCAAGACATGTGTTGAATCCAAACTTACGAGATCATCGTTTAAATCGGTTGAACGAATAACCGAACCCCTTGATTTAATTCATACCGATGTGTGTGATTTGAAAAGCGGTTCCCTCACGTGGAGGAAATAAGTACTTCATCACGTTTATTGATGATTGTACTAAATATTTTTATGTGTATTTACTTAAAAGTAAAGACGAAGCAATAGAGAAGTTTATCTTGTACAAAAATGAAGTTGAGAATCAACTTAAAAAGAAGATAAAAGCTTTGAGAAGCGATCGAGGAGGTGAATATGTTGCAACTTTTGCGGATTTATGCGCAAAAAGTGGCATTGTACATGAGTGTACACCTCCTTATTCTCCACAATCAAATGGCGTTGCGAAACGAAAGAACCGCACATTGAAAGAGATGATGAATGCCATGTTGATCAGTTCGAGAGTGAACCGAGAAATGTGGGGGGACGCCATTCTCTCAGCAAACTATCTTTTGAACAAGATACCCTTGAAAAATAGGGACGAAACTCCATATGAGTTATGGAGAAAAAGGAAGCTTTCGTACAAATACTTGAAAGTGTGGGGGTGCCTAGCTAAGGTGATTGTACCACCTCCTAAGGCTCTTAGGATAGGACCCAAAACTGTTGATGGCATTTTCATAGGATATGCACATCAAAGTAGTGCACATCGTTTTCTTGTACATGAGTCCAAGAATCCCGATGTACACAAACACACTATCATAGAGGCAAATTCTAACACCGTCTCATATTTTGAGAATGTGTTTCCTATGTTAGGACAAACACATGCGCCTTCATCAAGAGCGGTTGATGAAGCAGCTCCAAGTTCATCTACATGGTTAGATGAAGCAGGACCAAGTTCATCTACGCGATTAGATGAAAGACATGAATGACCCGAGGTCGAGGAGGGTGAGCTTAGACGAAGTAAACGACAAAGGGTTGAAAAATCCTTTGGTCCAGACTTCATGAGCTATATGGTTGAGGGTGAGCCCAATACCTACTGCGAAGCGGTTACCTCCGCGGAAGGACCTCAATGGCAAGAAGCAATTAAGAATGAAATTGATTCTATATTGCAAAATCATACTTGGGAGTTAGTAGATCTTCCACCTGGTTGTAAACCACTTGGATATCATTGGATATTCAAAAGGAAGATGAAAGCCGATGGAAGTATTGATAAATACAAGGCAAGGTTAGTGATTAAAGGATTTAGACAAAAGGAGGGTCTAGACTACTTTGATACTTACTCGCCTGTAACACGAATAACCTCTATACGATTGGTTCTTGAAATTGCGGCTCTAAGAAATTTGGAAGTTCACCAAATGGATGTAAAGACCTTATTTCTAAATGGCGATTTAGAAGAAGAAATTTACATGGAACAACCCGAGGGTTTTTCCGCCCCAGGAAACGAGGGCAAAGTATGTAAATTGGTCAAGTCTTTGTATGGCTTGATGCAAGCTCCAAAACAATGGCACCAAAAGTTTGATCATGTCATGATTGAGAATGGTTTCAAAATAAATGAGTGCGACAAGTGTGTTTATTTTAAAGACACACCAAGAGGTTATCTAACTTTATGTAGATGATATGCTTATCATTGGGAGTGATGATAACATGATCAACTCAACAAAAGACATGTTGAAAGCGAGGTTTGACATGAAAGACATGGGTCTCGCGGATGTGATTCTTGGAGTAAAAATCACTAGAACCCAAAATGGTCTTGTGTTGAGTCAATCTCACTACTTGGACAAGATCCTTGGGAAATTCAATTCGGACGATACGAGTATAGCTCGCACACCAATTGATAATACCCAACGCCTAAGGAAGAATAGAGGCGAGAGTGTTTCTCAGTTAGAGTACTCAAGAATCATTGGTAGTCTCATGTATCTAATGACATGTACTAGACCCAACTTAGCATATGCTGTGAGCAGGCTAAGTAGATACACCAGTAATCCGAGCGACGATCATTGGAAAGCTATCACGAGGGTGCTTAGATACATAAGATACACAAGAGACTATGGACTGCATTATACCCGTGATCCAGCAGTGATCGAAGGATACACTGACGCGAATTGGATATCAGATATAAAGGATCACAGATCCACAAGTGGTTACGTATTTACACTTGTTGGCGCAGCTATAGCTTGGAAGTCTTCCAAGCAAACGGTTATAGCTAGATCCACGATGGAATCAGAATTCGTCGCTTTAGATAAAAGCGGGGAAGAGGCAGAGTGGCTACGTCAATTTGTGGAAGATATTCCAAGATGGCCAAAGCCGTTGACGACGATTTGCATACATTGTGACAATCAATCCGCGCTTGTTAGAGCACAAAGCGCGATGTACAATGGCAGATCAAGGCACATTCGACGTAGACACAACACGCTACGACAACTTATCTCAACGGGTGTTATCTCAGTTGACTGTGTGAGGTCAAAGGAGAACATTGCGGACCCGTTAACAAAAAGGCTTAAGCACATATAAGGTGTAAAGGTTGTCAAGAGGAATGGGACTAAAGCCCATAGATGAAGGGAATATGAGTGAAACCTAACCTAGTTGACTGGAGATCCCAAGCTCTAGGTTCAATAGGTAAACTTAATCATAAACCCAAAGGGAGTCACTGTGGGGGGTGCCCCAAAATTCATAAAGGGAGTTGTATACTTCCTAGCCCATTCCAATCAGTGACATGAAGTAAGGTTAAGCATGTTGAGGTTAAGGATTTTGAGTAAATCCAAATGAACCATGATGCTTTTAATGATTCAGAGGAATCACATATGTTAGAGAGAAGTGGGGTCGCTTCGAATGGATTTGTGGGGAGGCGCAAACCCTAGAGCTCTCGCAGAACCAGGAACGTGTTCCATGACCGTTAACGGACACAACCATGAGGACTTGACTCGACTAGGGAGAGTATTGTGTGAATGTATATTGTCGCCTACATAAATGGGGGATTGTTCAAAGACACCGCGTCTACAAGACCCTAGGAGGCTAAGTATGCGTCACAAAAGGAGGTTCAAAGGTTACACCTACCTATCTTGCAATACTCAACTGTTGAACGTGTATCGTTGAAACTTGATAGATCGATTTCTATTCATGTGGGGGATTGTTGGAAAATTGTGAAAATAACATTTTTCACAAATATAGGAAAATGATTTTTTCCTATTTTGGACTAGAAATAAATATAATAAAATGAGCGGGTTTTATATATTTATTAGTGGGTTTGTGTTCTATGTTGGAAAAGCTTCGCAACGAACTAAACCACGTCCAAAACGGAGCTAAGATGAATGAGATATCGATGCTCAAAGTTTGGTGTTTGAAACTTGAATGCTGAAAAAAGTGGGAAAGTGGCACCTTGTCCCACATCGGATGAGAGATGAAACTTAAAGGGGTATTTAAGTGGTGTAACACCCCAAAAACGGGTTTGGTAATCAAACCACGTTAATACTAATGACTTGGTAAAATACCGTTAGTGGTAAAATTTATCCCGGTGAATATTAGGATAAGAAATAAATAATCCTAATATTAACTAAAAAGTGAATAAAAGTTTCTAATGGAGTGAAATTTACAAGAGGCCGAGTAACGAGATTTAAAATAAACTTAGTCATAGATTTCCCAAACCCACTAATTTAACTAGGAATGTTTAACCTAGTTAATAGGTGGGGAATATTGTTAGAAATAAGTAGGTTGTGCCCTACTTAATTAACTAACCAAACATGAGGGACCAAAATGGGGTAACTTGAAAATAGTTTTATTAAACTAGTAAAATAATAACTAGGGTGTTACAAGTTGGTAATCAGAGCTCAAGGTTTTTGACAAATGTGTTCGGTTCGAGGCTTGATCGCAAATCCGGTAAGTACATGTATGTTAATAGTGTAGCATGCTAAGGTGTTGTAAACAACACATAGGGCTATCGTGTGATACACGTTACCTCAATTAAAATGATTGATATAGTTGAAGAAAATACGCGCGTTGACGCGTATAGTAGCAAAAGCCTTGTATTATAATACGGGCGATTATTGAAGTTGATATTACTAACTTTTGTGAATGTTTTGATTAAAGGACACTCGCGTTTGAGATGACGAGAGTCAAACGAATTGTGGATATGATGATGGAACGGTCCGAGGTATGATAAGAGGAGCATGCTCACCGAGGACTAAATCGCATAACGACCGCGAACAAGGTTAATGGCAAGGAACGCCCGTTGGGGCAAACATTACCAGGTGCACTTTTTAAATAATCGCACAAATAGTAATATGCAACAAACAAGTAGAAATTGAAAGTTGCATATGTAGATTAAAAACTTGGAAAAACCCGAATAGAAAATGTATTCGGGATATTGTTTCCAAGAGAAACAAATAGAGGCGTTACTTACATAGGGCGTGATGTGAAAACTATAAAAAGGTCATGTGTGTCATGTGTTAATCGCTTACTCTGGCCAAGTAAGTAGTGGCATATGATACAATGAACTTCTTATGGCGGACACGTTTACATCCGATGTAGTAAGGGCGGGGTGAATGGGACTAATTAAAAAGTACCCAAATGAATCAGATAAGCAAAATATTTGATAATAATGTAAACGCACAACCGAGTGACGGAAGCGTATTACATTAGGATAATGAGCCCGAGTGAAGGGACAAAGAAGCATGTAAAATGATTTAGACAAGTATTGGGAGGGAGTGTACTTACACTCGAACCCAGAAAACGCAAGCATGTAAAATGATTTAGACAAGTATTGGGAGGGAGTGTACTTACACTCGAACCCAGAAAACGCAAGCATGTAAAATGATTTAGACAAGTATTGGGAGGGAGTGTACTTACACTCGAACCCGGAAAATGCAAATATGTCCCTTAACGGGTCGTTTTTGGTAAAACGTCAAACTTAAGGGCAAAGTCGGAATATAAAAATGAAGCAAAATCTTGATGTATACCGGAATGCTTGCACTAATAATGACTTCGGTAAAGTACCCGGTTGATGGGTAAGGATTTAAACACATGCGTAAACCGAGAAACGGGAACACGAATTTAAAGTCAAAAGACTCGGATTATGAGTTATGACTAAAAGACCTTAAAATTTCGCAAACAGAAATTTTGATAATTATATTCAACTATTTTGAGGTTGAACGGGTTGAATAAAGTATAATGCTTGATGGCATAAGTAAGCGCAAGCCGGATAACGGTAAGCTTGAGACAAACCGATGCTTAATTGACGTGAGAAGTCATAGAGTCGGAAGAATTATCCGAAAGAAAACGATTGTAGACACGAACTACAGTCAAAGGTTAACGGATTTCAAGCGTGAAAACAAATGATTTTCAAACATAAAAAGAGTGTTTTGACACCAAATATATATTTTAATAAAGACACGAGTAAAAAGAATGATCTACGGGATCATCATAACCTTCGGGTTATAAACAGTGTAAAGGTCTACGGGACCAAAATGACCTACGGGTCATGAATAAAAAAAAAAAAAAAGGATCATAAAGGCCTCGCCTTATAGAGGTGAGAGCCTAAAGAAATAGCCTACGAGGCTAAGTGAATGAACCTATGGGTTATCTAGACATAGCGAGGGAACTGGTTGAGAATCCCCGCGTAAAATGAGAACGGAAAAGAATAAATTTTGGACTGTCAATATCCCGGTATGGATAATTGACAAAGGTTAAAGAGAAGACGCTAAACTAAAACTTCGGTTTTGGTAAGAAATAACGTTTCTACAAAAATGAATTATAATAGACGTATAAACGGTAAACATGAAAGATATAAGTCTTGACACGGGTAGGTGCAAGACGATATATCCGAGAAGTGATAATTCTAAAAATAGAAAGTTGATGTAAAATTTGGCATGACGTGACATAATCACGGTCAAGAAGTGTAATGTGAAATATAATCACATTACAGCCGAGTGATGAATATTAGAGCCGAGTGATGAATATTGCTAAGTTAATTAAACTAGTGGAAATAACGAGATTACGTTATTTCAAGTCGCATTAGGTCATGTAAGATACGTAGATGATTAATAACCAAAAGGATATTACCATATTTTTCTGGTAATACTAACAATCAGTTAAAGTATGAGAAATGCTTAATTGATTATCGAGAGCAAATACATGGAGTTAAACTCGACAAGTTATGTAAGAAAAGGTTTCGGGGACGAAACCTCTTTAAGGGGGGTAGACTTGTAACACCCCAAAAACGGGTTTGGTAATCAAACCACATTAATACTAATGACTTGGTAAAATACCGTTAGTGGTAAAATTTATCCCGGTGAATATTAGGATAAGAAATAAATAATCCTAATATTAACTAAAAAGTGAATAAAAGTTTCTAATGGAGTGAAATTTACAAGAGGCCGAGTAACGAGATTTAAAATAAACTTAGTCATAGATTTCCCAAACCCACTAATTTAACTAGGAATGTTTAACCTAGTTAATAGGTGGGGAATATTGTTAGAAATAAGTAGGTTGTGCCCTACTTAATTAACTAACCAAACATGAGGGACCAAAATGGGGTAACTTGAAAATAGTTTTATTAAACTAATAAAATAACACAACACACACACACAAGAGTGTGTGGTGCGTGTCTGGATCGAGCTCAGGGGGCTCCCATGGAGCCAAAAACCCTAATTCACATATAATCATCAAATTGAAGGATCAAATGAAGCTCAAATTCACAACCGAACGTGAATTAATGATCACCCGAACAAGAGGATCATAAGGTATGTAAAATCTTGAGGTTTGGTGAAGTTGTAAGAATTTGATAATCATCCTAATCGCGAATTAGGCATGGATTAGAGAAGCTATGGCTAGATTAGTGATGTATACTTGCTTAGGAACGAAACCCTAAGTGAAAATCATACATAACATGCTATGGATTGATGGGTTTGGTGAATTAACACACTTAGATAAGTGGATTTTGATGTTATGATGAAATAGATGATATAGATATGCTTAGAATCATCATGCATGTTAAGTAATCAGGAAATACTTAAACAATTTGCAAGTTTGAGTATTTGATCATAAGTGATAGTGGTGAATTTTGATGTTAATCTTGGTAAAAATAACTAATTATGAATTAGTTGTAAATGTGTAAAAATGTATGCACATTAGGTGTTTGTTGAAATGCCTAAATGAAAACTAAAGTGTTGAAATCCAACTGAAACGCGTAATTGGCAAGCTTGACTAATTACATGGGATATGGGATAAAACGGGTTTTAATCATAATGTTTATTTGCCTTAATCGTGCATATTATATGATTAAAGGTAGTTGACTTTATAAAGTCGAACTAACCTATGAGGAAGTCAAATAGAAGTTTCGACATAAAGTCCGTAAGATGAAATAGTCATAATAGTGATGACTAATCTAACCATCTTACGAATCATGATGTTAGTTTGACTCTTGACAAGCTAGACGGAGGCTTGGGGAAAGAAGCGGGTCAAACGGATCGTATACGCGGAAAAGAGCATAATCCGGATACAAGGTAAGTAAAGCTTACACTCTAGTTATTTGATACCTATTGGTTTGATAGGTCGTGAATAGTAAGTCTTGTTTTAAATTATGATGTTCCGACACGGCAAGTGCGGTCCGGAACAAAAGACAATGGTCCTAAATCATGTTTAATAGATAAAAAGGAGCTAATGCGGTTAATTAGTCAGGAAATGACTAAAAGATAATGAGTTTTTAAATGGTTACCTTATAAGGTAAACCATTGCAAATAATAAGGGTAAAATGGTACTTTGGTCACTTGTTGACAATAACCGTTAAATCGGGAAAAGACACATTATAGCTTGGGTTATAATGGGTCAAAGAAATCAATAGATGATTTACAAGTAGAACGACTATACGGTGTAAACCGAAGTTAGTCATATAGATAAGATGGTAATAAATACCATCTCATAGAGTTTCATGGTCCTTTAGACCAAACGGATCAAAAGGTGAAATTATCACCCTTTGACAATATCGACTAATAGTTTGTTGAGCTATGTGATCATAGAAATAAATATCGGATGGATATGTACATCGCTATCGCTTAGCGGCTACTAATGCAAGGTATCAAAACGAATCAATATATTGATTCGAGCCAGGTATGTATAATTGGTCAAATCATCATTAGAACTTGAAGTTTAATGAGGGCTAAACAAGTTAAAATGGACATTGGGTTATCTTTTAAGTAAACCGAATGATTTAAGTTATTGTCATTGTGTTTTAAAAACATAATGACTATTTAAACAAGATCCTAGTCTAAAAAGTGGAATTTTGGTCAATTACGACATGAAAAGTCCTTTGTTGTAAAGAAAGGGTTTAAGATGACCAAAACGCCCTCGTAAGCAAAATCGAGTAAATGAACCTTAAGAGTCGTTTAAAAACAAGTTATATGATCAAGCAAATACTTTGAATAGGTATAGAGAATATATATATCTCCATATTAAATCCACCACAAATATAGTTGTGGTGGAAGACTACTTGGTAAGAAATGTGGAAATATAAAGTTAGATACAAATGAAAGCGATTTTAGACTCGAAAGTGCTTAAATACCCTTAACGGGTCAAAATAAGCATACGAGCGAAAACGGGTTTAAATTGTGTAATAAACCTATGAATAGAACCTAATCTAGTGGGTAACATTAATTTGAAGAAGTGTATGAGATATAGGAATCAAATAAATACGTTTGTTTGATAAAATGCATAAACGGGTTAAAATTTGGTAAAAAGGTAACGAGTCGAAGGCTTAGAAGTCTCAAAATTTCTTATGTTGGATGTAGGATTTTAACTCCATAAGATGGAGGATTAAATTACGGACGCGTAGGAAAAAGAATCGAATGATTTAAGTTATTGTCATTGTGTTTTAAAAACATAATGACTATTTAAACAAGATCCTAGTCTAAAAAGTGGAATTTTGGTCAATTACGACATGAAAAGTCTTTTGTTGTAAAGAAAGGGTTTAAGATGACCAAAACGCCCTCGTAAGCAAAATCGAGTAAATGAACCTTAAGAGTCGTTTAAAAACAAGTTATATGATCAAGCAAATACTTTGAATAGGTATAGAGAATGAAAAGGGTAAATCTTGGGTCAAAAGACTCAATATGGGTCTTTGCTGTAAAATGATAGTCCGAGGGATAAAACTTGGAATATATATATCTCCATATTAAATCCACCACAAATATAGTTGTGGTGGAAGACTACTTGGTAAGAAATGTGGAAATATAAAGTTAGATACAAATGAAAGCGATTTTAGACTCGAAAGTGCTTAAATACCCTTAACGGGTCAAAATAAGCATACGAGCGAAAACGGGTTTAAATTGTGTAATAAACCTATGAATAGAACCTAATCTAGTGGGTAACATTAATTTGAAGAAGTGTATGAGATATAGGAATCAAATAAATACGTTTGTTTGATAAAATACATAAACGGGTTAAAATTTAGTAAAAGGTAACGATTCGAAGGCTTAGAAGTCTCAAAATTTCTTATGTTGGATGTAGGATTTTAACTCCATAAGATGGAGGATTAAATTACGGACGCGTAGGAAAAAGAATCGGGTAAAACGGATCAATAACGAAGAAGTTATGGCCGTTTCCGTGAAATCGGGTTGAGCTGGGAATGTACAGCAACAGCTGAAGGCACATTCTGTGAAAACAAGGGCCTAGCGTGACGCGACGCCCCTTAGCGTCACGCGACGCCCCTAACTCCGAAAATTCTTAAAAATTTGTCATTTTAACCCCTGTACTTGTTTGAACTTCATATTAGACTATCAAAACTAACTTTTAAGTTGGTTTTGATCATAGGTGATCGCCAAGAGTGCCCGGATGAAGATCAAGCGATGAGCAAGAACCGAACACGATCACGAAATAAGCTTCCGCACTAAGTATCGTTATTATGTTAAACGACGAACGTACACATGATATGTTGTAACCTTTTAAATTGTAAAAGTTTTAATAAACCAGTAATTTCCAATGCATATGTAATCGTAATTACATGTTTAATTTCGTTAATTATACGAAAACTAGTAAAATAATAACTAGGGTGTTACAAGTGGGAACTCTCCATCCTTATTGTTTCATGGAAGCACTCACTAGTGTACTCGCGAAGGGTGCGGAGCACCCTAACTCGCACACGCGCGCGCGTGGCTTGGGCGATGAGGCGCAATGTGGCGCTTTGATGGCGCACTTTGCACTTCGCGAGCCGCTTGAGAGCCGCCTTTGTATTTTTGACCGCGTGCGCGTGGTGGAGCACAAGGGTTGCAAGGACCAAGTGGTTGGTGATGTGGCATGACGTGGCAGTCAGGCGCATACGCGCGCGAGTACACATGCCATGGAGGCGCGCGGTTGCTCATGGAGCATGGGCACTGAGGTGACGTGCGCGGCGCACCAAAGTGAGCCAAAACAGCGCGACTGTGTGGCGTGCTCGTAGAGGCTTACAGGTGACGTGGCGCACGCGCGCATGGCAGTGAGCCAAAAGGACGCACCGCGCATGAAGCGTGCAGACGCGCACGCGCGCAGAAGCTTCCAGCAGCAGTTAATGCTGTGCAGTTACGTTTCAGCATTCGAAATTGACAAAGTTAATGCGTTTGACTGAGAATTAAGTGACGAATTAAAGTGCATTAATGACGTCTAATGCAGTTTAATTCTCCCATTTAATTTATTTTTCAGTTTCGAGTTCAGACTTGGTGTATAAATAGGAGGCTCCTTTCACCAGATTGACACACCGAATTACACAGCAAATTCAATCCCTCCCTCTGAATTCTACATCTTCTACAAGCAGCAAGGTACACCTTCGGGTTGGAGTCAAGACCGGCAGTGCAACTGCTTGCGGCTGTTGTATCATGGAAACAAACGTGTTCTCTTGGGAGACACGAAATTTGTTTTAAGGGACCCGTGTCTAACACGATCCTCAGCCAAGAACAGTTTTTCTGTTCGAGTTTTCAGTTCTTGTTTTCTATTTTTCAGTTGTAATTGTACTGTACTTCTATTTTCATTCTGTAATTGTTTCTGTTATTCAAGTTAATAAATTTTTATTTAATTTTGCACGAACGGATTCATACAAATAGTTCGTGAACCGTTCGGCAGAAAGTTTGTTTATGTTCGTTCGATTAGCTTAATGAACGAACACGAACAAAAAGTTTTGTTCGGTTAGCTTAGCGAACGAACACGAACAAAGGTCGTTCGACTGGGTTCGCGATCGTTCGGTAATATGTTTGGTTACGTTCGTTCATGTTCGTTCGTTTACCTTCGTTCATGTTCATTTAATTGTATTAAAAACATAATAAATAATAAACCTTTTATCAAAATATATTGAAAACTTGAAATCCTATTTTTATTTCTAAGTTAGCTAAAATTTGGACGTTCAAGACATTTTTTGGGAAATTATGTCTAAGTTAGTTAAACATTGAATAATTATGTCTAAGTAATTTTGGATAATTATGTCCAAGTTAGTTAAACTTGATTCATTGTTTGGTGGTTGTAGTAGACTTCTTGTGTTTTTATGCATCATTTGATGGTTGTATTTAACTACTTATGTTGAATGTTTAAGGTTAATAATGTTTTTTATATTTTTTATTTTCAAGTTAAGTGTTCGTTTGTGTTCGTTTGTGTTCGAGACCAGTGTTCACGAACTGTTCATAAACAACTGAATTTCCTCAACGAACAAACACAAACGAAAACTTATGTTCGGTATGCATTCGCGAACATGTTAATATCCTTAACGAACGAACACAAACATGGCCTTGTTCGTGCTCCTCCGGTTCGATTATAGCCCTAACAATGATAATTACTCTAATTATATATAGAATAAGTAATTCCTTTTTAAAGACGCTTAGACCATCCACAGTGGTTCATCCGTTGGGAGGTCCAGACCCTAGGTGGCAAACATGGACGAGAGGTGGCTAGACTTCCCTGTTGGAGAGCCGGTTTGTAGGTGCGTTCGGGTGTGCGAGACCTTGTTTAGGACGATTAAATAATAAAATAATATTATATTAATTTTTTAAAGTTTACCACTATAAATTAAATCTCATGCTTCAATAAAACAACACATTTTCTCATTTTCAACCTCTCATATCTCTTTCAAATCACACTTTATGGAAGACCATACTCCATTTGAAGAGTTGTTTAAGGATGCCACAAACACAAACCCGATTCAAACAAACGTGGGTCAAAACTCTAGTTTCCAACAATTTGTACAACCCAGGTTTGCACATATATAATTATGCCCAAAAACACAAACCCGACTCCAAATATTGGTTTTCACTTTTCACAATATCAACAATTTCATCAAGGCGGTTATGTGCAAAATCAAGGTGCACAATTTCAACAACCTGGTTATTAGGGTCGGCTCAACCATTTTGGAGGTCAAAAGAAAAATGCCCCATGGTGGGGGCATTATTTGCCTAAACCACTACACATGGTCTAATAACATGTTATAAGTTTAAATTGTTGTCACATTTGAAAGTTTTAGAGCATATTATCGTCTTGTGTTTCTAATCAATGATTATATAAATCAGACAAGATCTAAATTGATTGAAGCAAGGTATTTGCTTTTGCTTTTATTTCACTGTGTAATTTAAAATATAAGAAAATGGAGTACGATTGAAGTAAAGTATCAATCACATAGAATAATATTTCGAAAGTAAATAGTTTGGTGATTGGGTGTTTCGTGTCTATCTTATAAATGGTTTAAATCCTGCAAAATTAGACAATGGTTAACTATTAGTTTGTTATACAAAAAAAAATCACATAGAATCGTATATATTATACGGCTGGATCAAATACAAAGATAAATAGATAATTATTGTGCGAAGCGTGAGAATCAAAGCGGAAAAAATAAACGACTTGGTGACAAATTTGTAAATTACAAAATCTATAACTAAGGTTGTTGCGCTATTTATAACTAGAATAATTAGACTACAGTGATAGTTACTCTAATTATAGGTAACGTAATCACTCTAGTTATGCAAACAAATATTCTCGTCAAAATTAGAGTAATTACAATACAATGATTAGGGCTGTAAACGAACCGAACGTTAAGCGAATAGTTCTTGAACCGTTCGGCGGAAAGTCTGTTTATGTTCGTTCGATTAGCTTAATGAACGAACACGAACAAAAAGTTTTGTTCGGTTAGCTTAGCGAACGAACACGAACAAAGGTCGTTCGACTGGGTTCACGATCGTTCGGTAATATGTTTGGTTACATTCGTTCATGTTCGTTCGTTTACCTTCGTTCATGTTCATTTAATTATATTAAAAACATAATAAATAATAAACATTTTATCAAAACATATTGAAAACTTGAAACCCTATTTTTATTTCTAAGTTAGCTAAAATTTGGACGTTGAAGACTTTTTTTGGGAAATTATGTCTAAGTTAGTTAAACATTGAATAATTATGTCTAAGTAATTTTGGATAACTATGTCCAAGTTAGTTAAACTTGATTCATTGTTTGGTGGTTGTAGTAGACTTCTTGTGTTATTATGCATCATTTCATGGTTGTATTTAACTACTTATGTCGAATGTTTAAGGTTAATAATGTTTTTTTATTTTTAAGTTAAGCGTTCTTTACATTCGTTTTTATTCGTTTGTTTTCGAGACCAATGTTCACGAACTGTTCATAAACAACTGAATTTCCTTAACGAATGAACACGAACAAAAACTTATGTTCGGTATGCGTTCGCGAACATGTTAATATCCTTAACGAACGAACACAAACATGGCCTTGTTCGTGTTCGTTCGGTTCGATTATAGCCCTAACAATTATAATTACTCTAATTATATAGAGAATAAGTTATTCCTTTTTAAATATTCTTAGACCATCCACAGTGGTTCATCCATTGGGAGGTCCAGACCCTAGGTGGCAAACATGGACGAGAGGTGGCTAGACTTCCCTGTTGGAGAGCCGGTTTGTAGGTGCTTTCGGGTATGCGAGACCTTGTTTAGGACAATTAAATAATATATATTAATTTTTTAAAGTTTACCACTATAAATTAAATCTCATGCTTCAATAAAACAACATATTTTCTCATTTTCAACCTCTCATCTCTCTTTCAAATCACACTTTATGGAAGACAATACTCCATTTGAAGAGTTGTTAAAAGGATACCACAAACACAAACCCGATTTAAATAAATTCATGGCGGACCCATGAATTTTTCCATTGGGGTGCGAAACATTTTTAAAAATTTTAGGCCCCAAGGTGTATAAATAAAAAATCGATTCGTATCGGGTCGAGTCGGGTCATGTAAAACAAAAGAACTAAATTTATATAATCATCAAAAACACGTCAAACCTTGTTACAAACATAATTAAAACGTCGTCCTACGGGTTTTCATTTTTTGAAATCCATCCAAAACATCATCTAAACCTACTTTCTTAAGCAACTATTTCTCTATATAACATACTAGCCTAAGATCCCGCGAGTTTCGCGGGTGGCTTAACACAAATATATAATATCTACTGGCATTGAAGCCCATGTAGATCATCACTTTTGTTCTAGGCCTTTCCAAACTTAGGCTTCACGTCTAAGGGTTGAAACAGGTCCTAAACAGATAATACACGACCCTAACCGGTACAAACCCAAAACCGAACAGAGTGATCACTTCCCTCTCCAAAAACCTGTTACATACCAACGAACCTTTAATAGATCAACGAAAGGTCATGGTTTTCATCTTTTGATTGACATGAAGTTTATATAAACTTCAATATCTAAATTCTTATTTAGATTCATATTGGTTCATATAAAACTTTACTTACACATATGTAAACCCAAACATGTCTTTTTAAGAAACTAAATTAGATCAATTTTTAATGTATCAGTAAACAACACAAATAGTATAATGATTTCTAAGTTCAACTCTTACCAGCAAAAAGTAGCTTCATCCAATCACTTGTTCAACATGGATGTAACGTGTATCTTGTATATATTTATACGGGTGCTCCTACAATTAAAATAATGAAATCATAAATTAACATAAAATCATTATATATATATAAATTTAGCATGATATTAAAATTACCGATATCCAACCGCGACAACCGATATCTCAAATATCGGTCATTGACCGATATCTGATATTTTACCGCATTAACTACCTAGACGATCACACCCTGCACCAAATACCCTTCTTTATAATGTATAAATGATCTTGGTCAATCGAGCTAAGGTGACCCGAGCCTAACCGAGTTGGCTTGGTTTGTATCCGAGTTAGTTCAATGCTTATTTAAGTTTATTTCAGCCTTATTTCGGGGCTATTTTTTCCATTTTTCGTCGGATGTTTCAAAGCATATAATATCTATCGGCATTAAAGCTCATGTAGATCATCATTTTTGTTCTGGGCCTTTCCAAACTTAGACTTCACGTCTAAGGGTCACCAGATAGATACCTTCTGCACAAAATATTAAAGCACCAAACAAAACTTTAGAATGAAAAGATAACATAAAGCATTGATGAAACATGTCGGAACTAAATCACAACATACCAATTTTGCGCTTGAATATATGAAAACTCATGGTGTATCAACTTAAAATTAGATTTATATACGCTAAAATATACATATAAGTTGCCTAATATGCAATAAGTAATTACACAAATCGATCCCTAAGAAACTTGGTAATCGTTTTGTAAATCATCTTGGATAAGGACTTATTAACCCTTGCCAATATATTTTAATGTTGTAGCCTTTAACCCTCGCCTAACCCAGATGCATAGTGCTCGATGTTCTATCCTGCAACCAAAATCATTATCATAGTATTTAAAACATTTTTATAACTGAAAGCAAAGTGTAGATATTACTGAGTCGGCCTAAAAGAATATACATTTGTTTTTAAAAGTTCATTGAATAAGAAGGAAAACCAAACACATACTACAAATGTTATTCTTCCTGGTAGATGGCTTAGTGATACCCACCTAAAACATACATGGGTTGAAGAACTAAAGGGTTAATCAACAATTATATTAATTAATATATATAGGGTAGCATACCTTTGTGCCAAGTTTCAAGTGCACCACTTGCCAGGTTATTTGCATGCATCTTTCAGTTAGTATCGGGTTCGTATCGGGTCGAGTCGGGTCATGTAAAATAAAAGAACTAAATTTATATAATCATCAAAAACATGTCAAACCTTGTTACAAACACAATTAAAACGTCGTCCTACGAGTTTTCATTTTTTGAAATCTATCCAAAACATCATCTAAACCTACTTTCTTAAGCAACTCTTTCTCTATATAACATATACAACCTTCACTTAAATTCTCATCACCAATCCAGTTACGCAAGTATCCACATCAACGAATTCGGAAGACGTATCAACTTTCCTCTTGAGAAATCGCACCATAACGTCCCTGCTCATTGTTCTTATCGGCTATCACAAACAAATTGATCTATAAGTTCATGGCTCCATAACATATTACATAATGTATCAACTATTCAAGCCCTAAATATCATAATGTAAATCACCCTAAAAATCATCTAAACAACATATACACCATAAAAAAATCCAAACGTTCTTCACTAAAAAAAACCAATCATACTGTGGTATGCGGCTATAAAAAAGGCAAAATATCATCACTAACAAAATATAACCCACCATAACATAATGAAAACAAAACGAAGCACATGTCTACTATGGTTAGTATGCGGCTATAATAGGCTGCTGGAGGTGGATAATATCAACAAAAAATCATCCAAAATAACAAAGAAACTTACCCGTGTTTGATCGGCGGTGGTATGGTGGCTGATTACGGTGGTATGCGGCTGCTGACTGTTCACTGTTGTCGATATTGATGTTCTGATCGCTGGCGTGCAAGGACGATAAAGAGAGCATGATAGAATATGTAAGGGTTTTGGGCTTGTTTATTTTATTTTAGTTTGAAATATTGTTGATTTGTTGGTTTGTTTATTAGGCTAAGACTTAATAGTGGGCTAGTTAAATGTATTGGGTATTTGGGTTTAGTTATTTAGGTATTAAAAGTAATATAATTTAGGTAGTATTTTCTATAAAATAAGAGTTTACTAAAGAATATTTTTAAAATATAAATTGATAACACTTTTTACCTAAGGGGTGCGGACGAAAAATTTCAAGGGGTGCGGGCGGAAAATTACATGGGGTGCGGACGGAAAATTCCAAGGGGTGGGGACGAGATTTTTGACGGAACTTAGCACTAAATTATTTTTTTTCCCGGGGGTGCGCCTGCCCACTTTGGGCTGGGCTTAGGTCCGCGCCTGGTCAAAACTCCAGTTTCCAACAATTTGTACAACCCAGGTTTACAACATATATTATGCCCAAAAACACAAACCCGACTCCAAACATTGGTTTTCACAATATCAACAATTTCATCAAGGCAGTTATGTGCAAAATCAAGGTGCACAATTTCAACAACCTGGTTATTAGGGTCGGCTCAACCATTTTGGAGGCCTAAAACAAAAGGAAAAACATAAGGCCTTTTTACCATTGTCTTTGATGATTTTTTTTTTTGTAATTTCATATTTAAGAAGTTAATAAAAACTTACATCACATGTGGTGGGCTTGAGCTTCACGTTTGAGTTTTGCTCATTAGATAAATACAAGTATTTCTAAAATTTGGGGGCCTTTTTAGATTGGAAGCCCAAAGCAGGAGCCTGAAAATACTTGGGCTAAAGCCGGCCCTTATACATAGTTTTCATCAGCCGCCGACACTCAATCTTCGGGGACGTCGACCCCATCACATGTGGCTCCCCTTAATCTAGAAAGAAAAAGGAGAAACAACAAGTCGTTTCATCCTCTCGGCCAAACATCATAATATATAGATGATCAGTGCACGGAGAAGATGTTCTATCTCATGCGTATATTCATGTTTCCTGCGACTCGACCATTGGAAATAACCCAAAAAACAACGATTTATGGGCATGTGTCGATTTTTTTTTTTTTGTAATGATATTGGTGATACACCTCGAACCGCCAACAACTTAAAGGCGCATCGGCACATGATTCAAACTCTGACAACTATACCACGTTCGCTTTCGACGCACACATAACCGGCATTGAGCACGACGCTAATGAAACTCCGGAGTTTGGGACGAGTCTGGAAGGCGAATACGAAGAATTGCCTCGTCCAATATGCCAAAAGAAGGTGAAGGCAGCGGAAGCAAAAAGAAATTAAAATCGAAGTCGACACCGAAACTGGAAGACGAACTAAAGGAGCGAATGTCAAATTAAATTATATAGATAAACGAGAGGAAACCATAGATATGTTCAAAGGTCAAATGCAACAATTTCTATATAATCAACAGTGGCGAAGCTTGAAATTTTTTACGGGGGGTCGAAAACGTATATACCAAAAAATTTCTATACGAAAACTGCATATATAACACTACTGGCTGAAAAGTTTGGGGGGTCGGGCGCCTCTCCCGGCCCCTTCAGAGCATCGCCCTTGATAATCAAGACATCACCATTTTATTGATGGACCGCTCACACATGAACCTAGGGATGTGCACGGTACTCGTTCGGTATCGAATCGGTACCGAAAAACAGGGAAAAGTGGTACCGGTACAGGTACCGAATACACCGGTACCTGTACGGTATCGGTACTTATCGGTGTTTTACCCGTAAATACCGGGACCGAAAAACGGAGAAAACGAGAACTGGTACCGGTACCGAATATACCCAATATAGTTCGGTACCGATACCCGGTACCAAATGCCCATCCCTACATGAATCCAAGACGACTAAGGGGTTGTTTGGCAACATCTGAATGGTTAAGTGCTGAACCAGTAAGAGGTTTGAACCATTAAGGTGGTGTTTGTTTTTTGGAAGAAGAGCTTCCTGGCCTCTTCTGTCTGCACCGTGCAGACGCGGGAAGAGGTTTAGCCTCAGAAGAGTGTTTGTTTTTTTTTCGTGAAGTGCTTTTTACCTCTCCCCAACCTCTTCTTGGGGAAGTGATGAGAGGTAAGCTTCTCCAAGCAGAGGTTTACCTCTTCTTGGCACCACCTTCACCTCCGCCACTGTTCCGCCACTGCTCCGCCACCACCTCCACCTCCGCCACTGCTCCGCCCTGCTCCGACCCCCAAATCATCAAATCGAACCCCCAAATCATCAAATCGAACCCCAAATCATCATCATCAACAACATCACAAACAAAACCCCCAAATCGAAAACCCTAAAATCGAAAACCCTAAATCGATTCGTTGCAGGCTCCGGCCAGGTGTGAAGGCGGAGGTGATGATGGCGGTGGTGATGATGGCGGTGGTGAAGTGCTGGCGGTGGTGATGATGGCGGTGGCTAGAGAGAGAGTAGAGAGAGAGTGGAGGTGATGATGGCGGTGGTGCTGATGGCGGAGGTGCTGATGGCGGTGGTGCTGATGGCGGTGGTGCTGATGGCGGTGGTGCTGATGGCGGTGGTGAAGTGCTGGCGGTAGTGATGATGGCGGTGGCTAGAGAGAGAGTAGAGAGAGAGTGGAGGTGCAGATTGTTGTGTGGTGTGTGTCTAGAAGAAGAGGTTTTATATAAAAAAAACAAACTCTCTTCTCCTTGCAGACTGAAGACATTTGGTCCACCTCTTCTCCTGCAGATGCCTGCAGATGTGGCCTGCAGCAAAAGAGGTTTTCGAGCAGAAAAAACAAACAGCACCTAAGTGCTGAACCAGTAAGAGGTATGAACCATTAAGAGCATGTATCATGCTTAACCGGTCAGAGGCAAATGTCTGACCAATTCAGATTAGAGGTCTTAACCATTCAGATTCTGTATAATTCTTAACCATTCAGAGGAAAATGTCTGAACCATTCAGACATCTACTCGTGAAACTAGGGGTGTTCATGAGCCGATCCGATCGAGGGTCTGCTCATGCTCGGATTGAATTACAACTGATCCGATCGGATCGAATTTGCAAAACCGAGCACAAAAGTGATGCTCATGCTCGGATTGAATTTGAATCGATCGGATCGTTTTCGCTCGGTTTTTATCAAATCCTTAAAAAATCGAGCGGATCGTTTTCGCTTGGTTTCGCTCGATTGAATGATAAGGTTGCGTTCAACGAAAACAAATCCTAACTTAATTAAAACATGTCCAACACTTTACTAACAAAAGCAATACATAACTACAATCATGATTCTAAAAATGTTCTTAACAATATCAAGAAGCACAAAATACAGAGCAGGATACTAATTAACAAAAAGAACAAGATACTAATTAACAAACAGAACAGAACAGAACAGAATGGACCTGTGGAACTTCGAACAATAAACAGAATGGACCTGTGGAACTTCGAACAATAAACAGAATGGACCTGTGGAACTTCGAACAATATGCAGGCTTCGAACAATATGGCAGACGAGAACAATACGCAGGCTTCGAACAATATGCAGGCTTTGAACAATATGGCAGGCTTCGAACAATATGCAGGCTACGAACAATATGCAGACGAGAACAATATGCAGACGAGAACAATATGCAAGCTTGTTTTAGAAATTTAGGGTTAGATATTGGTGTGTGTGTGCTTGTGGAGCAGCAATATATAGATTGTTTTAGGAATAGGGATTTAAGGTTAGATTTTGATATTAACTATTAAGTTGGGCTGAATATTTTTTGGGCTTCTAATTTTTTTTTGCTAGTATATTTTTTGGGTTTTTAATCTTTAAAATCTATAATATATATATATATATATATATATAAACTATTAATAAAAATAATTCGAGCGATCGACGAGCGAGCGGACCTTTGCTCATGCTTGGATTGAATTTGAATCGAACCGATCCGAGTGGCTCATTTACAAACTGAGCGGAAATTGAACGAGCATTTTTCGAGCATTTTTCGAGCGATCGTCGAGCGATCCTCGATCGTCGAGCAGTTTGGACAGCCCTACGTGAAACAAACAGTCTTAACCATTAAGTGTTGAACCAATAAGAATTCTGAACCATTAAGAGCCTCATTAAGAGGTAAATAAAAAGCCCCTAAAAGTGCTTTCGAGTTATGTGAAACAATAAAAAGGCATAACCTATATTAATTTTTTGAAGTTTAGGTGTGCTTTTTATTTTTAACTAGGTTTATCACCCTAGCCGCGTTACGGCGAACTTTTTTTGTTATTTAGTCTGTGTTTACATGTGTTTTGAAATCACTACGAGCGTGTTGCTCACGGAACCACTAACAAGAATTAAAAGAAAATGTAAAAATCGAAAGAAAATCAACAAAAAAAGTTATATGTTAATGATGTTGTTCATATGAAACCCATGGTTAGAGATGAGCAAATAATACTGGGTACCGGTACCGAATTTCCCGAACCGAAGGATCCTAAGTATCAGTTCGGTACCGACTTTTGGCGTTCCTGGTACCTGTTCGGTACCAATTTTTACCTTCATATACCGGTACCGTAACCGGTATTTTCGGTATCGGTTGCCACCGAGCTCATCCCTACCCCTGAAACTAAAAAAAAGAAAATCATTATAAGTTGAAGAAAATCAACAAGAAAAAGTTGTACGATACGGCGATACCGTTGTTGTTTGTACGGCACCCGTGATCAGGGATGAGCAAATGGTACCGTGTAGCAGTACCGAATTTACCGAACGAAAAGATTTTCAAACTCAATCCGATACCGACTTTTAGCGTTTTCTGTATTAGGCTGGTGCCGATTTTTACCTACATGTACCGATGATGAACCGGAGGGTACCGGTATTTTCGATACTAGTATTGGTTGACACCAACCTTATCCAACTTAGAAAGTAAAGATTATAATAATTATTATTATATTAAAATAGTAAAGATAATAAAAATATATATTATTATAATATAATAAAAACACTGTTCATTTCGGTATCGAATCGGTACCGAAAAACGGGGAAAAGTGGTACCGGTACCGAATACACCGGTACATGTACAGTACCGGTACTTACCGGTGTTTTACCCGTAAATACCGGGACCGAAAAACGGAGAAAACGAGAACTGGTACCGATACCGAATATACCCGATACAGTTCGGTACCGATACCCGCTACCAAATGCTCATCCCTACATGAATCCAAGACTACTAAGGGGCTGTTTGGCAACATCTGAATGATTAAGTGCTGAACCAGTAAGAGGTCTGAACCATTAAGAGGCTGTTTGTTTACCTCTTAATGAGTATCTTAATGGTTCAGACCTCTTACTGGTTCAGCACTTAATGGTTCAGACTGTTTGTTTCACTAGCAAACGTCTGAATGGTTCAGACATTTGCCTCTGAATGGTTAAGATTTATACAAAGTCTGAATGGTTAAGACCTCTAATCTAAATTGGTCAGACATTTGACTCTGAACAGTTGATGTGCGTGAAAGTGTTATATTTTAGGTGTATATTTTAAGCCCTTTTTAACACTTATTTTAGCCAAGTTTTAAATTTATAAAACACGATATTTCACTAACACTAAACACACATATGGGCAAGTGCACCCATCGTTGAGTGTAGTATAGCGTTGGTAAGATACCGAGGTCGTCCAAGGACACAAGAGCTTTTAGTACCGGTTTATCCTCAACGTCTAACCAAAATAAAAGTTTAGAAAAATGTTTTAAACTAAGAAAAATAAAACTAACTAAAATGCTGAAAATAAAAATAAAATAAAAACAGATAGACAAGATGAATCACTTGGTTCCGACTCGTATCTAGTATAACCTTTGATTATTTCCGCACTTTTGCACATAATTAAGAGATTATCTTAGTTATTGTAGTAGGCCCCTCTTTTGAAGGTGACGTTACCCTCACCCCAGTAGTTTGAGTCAGCAGGGATACAATCCTAAAGGGGTGGATTATTGGAAGATAATGAATTAAGTTATTAATGCAGTATTGTGGTAGGCCCCGCTTTTGGCGGTGACGTTACCCTCGACTAAGTAGTCTGAGTCAGCAGGGATACAGTCCTAAATAGCCGGGTTATAGTATTAATAGTAGTTAACTTATGAGGGGATCAAAGAGTTTGGACCCCCGCCATCCAATACCGTGAAGTATTGAAGGAGGTCCTACTAAATTTGACCCAGGTCCATTGCAGGACCTCTAAACGCTGAACAATGGCAAGACCTTTACCAAACCGTTCCCTTAACCCCCTACCAGGTAGCCAACATACCTCCATATAGACCGTGGAGATATGAATGGTGAAAATCTTTTATTTTATATAGACAGTAAAATAATGCCAAGACACCACGGACAAACGATAAGGAAAGATCACCTTCAACATAAGTAACTAGTTATTAAAGTCATTAATACAAAACCAAATAAAAAGTGCAAAAGATTAGAAATAAAAAGTATTATACTAGACACTTTGTCTTCACCAAGTGATGTAAGAGACTTAGGCAAACATGGCCTTGATTGTCAAGAACTCTTACGATCAATCTTGGATCCCGAGACGACTCACACACTCTATGATGGACAATGGATGATGGTGGTGGATGATGGTGTTGTGATGGTGGTGGGTGGTGGATGAAGTGTGAGAGAGGTGGTGTGCCAAGGGATGAGTTGCAATGAAACCAAGCACTCCTATTTATAGGCTGAACAGAGGCCTGGGCACGGCCCCGTGTTCGCTGGGCACGGCCCCGTGCCTGTCTGACACTCTCTCTCTTCATTAATTGTAATTCGCAATTACAATTAATGCGCCTGCAGTACTTTCGGCACGCCCCCGTGTCCGCTGAGCACGGCCCCCGTGGTGGGCAATAGAAGCTTCTATAGGTTTGTCTTTTCTGCTGCTTCTTGGGCACGACCCCGTGCTGGCTGAGCACGGGGCGTGTTCAGCCTTCTGTTTTCTCTATTTTGCTTTGGAAGGTGCCGTTGAGGGTTCGGGCAATCCACTAATGTTCCTTTTCTTGTATTTATGTTGGATTTAGCTGTCTTTTTGCTTCTTTTGCGTTTTTGAGCTCATTTAATCCTGAAAATACAAAAGGAAGACAAAAACACTCTTTTTCCAATATTAGTACTAAAAAAGGGTTAGTTTTATGCCTCATTTGATGTAATTTATATGTTGCATTTTACACACATCAACGGTTAAACATTATACAGGCTCTTAATGGTTCAGACCTCTTACTGGTTCAGCACTTAATGGTTCAGACCTCTTATTGATTCATCACTTAACCATTCAGATGTTGCCAAACAGCCCCTAAGTACTGAACTAGTAAGAGGTATGAACCATTAAGAGCATGTATCATGCTTAACCGTACAGAGACAAATGTCTGACCAATTCAGATTAGAGGTCTTAACCATTCAGATTCTGTATAATTCTTAACCATTCAGAGGCAAATGTCTGAACCATTCAGACATCTACTCGTGAAACAAACAGTCTTAACCATTAAGTGTTGAACCAATAAGAATTCTGAACCATTAAGAGCCTCATTAAGAGGTAAATAAAAAGCCCCTAAAAGTGCTTTCGAGTTATGTGAAACAATAAAAAGGCATAACCTATCTTAATTTTTTTTAGTTTAAGTGTGCTTTTTATTTTTAACTAGGTTTATCACCCTAGCCGCGTTGCGGCGAACTTTTTTTGTTATTTAGTCTATGTTTACTTGTGTTTTGAAATCACTACGAGCGCGTTGCTCACGGAACCACTAACAAGAATTAAAAGAAAATGTAAAAAACAGTAAAAAATAATCGAAAGAAAATCAACAAAAAAAGTTGTATGTTAATGATGTTGTTCATATGAAACCCATGGTTAGAGATGATCAAATAATACTGGGTACCGGTACCGAATTTCCCGAACCGAAGGATCCTAAGTATCAGTTCGGTACCGACTTTTGGCGTTCCTGGTACCTGTTCGCTACCAATTTTTACCTTTATATACCGGTACCGTAACCGGTATTTTCGGTATCGGTTGCCACCGAGCTCATCCCTACCACTGAAACTAAAAAAAGAAAATCATTAAAAGTTGAAGAAAATCAACAAGAAAAAGTTGTACGATACGACGATACCGTTGTTGTTTGTACGACACCCGTGATCAGGGATGAGCAAATGGTACCGTGTGGCAGTACCGAATTTCTCGAACGAAAAGATTTTCAAACTCAATCCGATACCGACTTTTAGCGTTTTCTGTATTAGGCTGTTGCCGATTTTTACCTACATGTGCCGATGATGAACCAGACAGTACCGGTATTTTCGATACCTGTGTTAGTTAACACCAACCTTATCCAACTTAGAAAGTAAAGATTATAATAATCATTATTATATTAAAATAGTAAAGATAATAAAAATATATATTATTATAATATAATAAAAACACTGTTCATTTCCTTTCAATTATTATCATACTAGTTTTTGCCCCGCCCGTGTTGCGGGGCAATAAGCCGAATATTTTTCTCTCATAACATGTATGTCTGTACAGAGGGCAAAATCGTAATTATATTTTGAACTGTAGGCGAAATCATAATTTTAAACTGAGAGCAAAATCATAATTTTGAGTTAGGGGAAAACATAATTTCATTTTGAACCGTAGGCAAAAGCGTAATTTTGAGCTGATGGCAGAATCGTAATTTTTAGCTAGAGGAAAAAACAACATTTTATTTTGAGCTGGGGCAAAAACGTAATTTTAAACGGAGGGCGAAATCGTAATTTTAAACTGAGAACAAAATTAAAAGTGAGTTTTTGAACCGAGGACAAAAGCGTAATTTTAAGCTAGCGGCAAAATTATAATTTTATTTTGAGTTGTGGGCAAAAACGTAATTTTAAACAAAGGACGAAAGCGTAATTTTAAACTGGGAAAAAAATTAAATTAAAACCGGGGTGGTCCATTGGGGAAGTACCAGACGAATTTTGAACTGTGGGCAAAAACGTAATTTTAAACGGAGGGCGAAACCGTAATTTTAAACTGGGAACAAAATTAAAAGTGAGTTTTTGAAACGAGGGAAAAAGTGTAATTTTAAGCTAGGGGCAAAATTATAATTTTATTTTGAGCTGGGGGCAAAAACATAATTTTAAACAAATGACGAAAGCGTAATTTTAAACTGAGAATAAAATTAAATTAAAAATGGGCTGGTCCAATAGGGAAGTGTCAGGCAAGCTGACTGGCACTATTCCCTCAAGTTGTGTTTTGTAAAAGTATAATTTTATTTTGAGCTGTGTGCAAAAACGTAATTTTAAACAAAGGACGAATGCGTAATTTTAAACTGAGAAAAAAATTAAATTAAAACTGGGGTGGTCCATTGGGGAAGTGCCAGACAAATTTTGAACTGTGGGCAAAAACGTAATTTTAAAAGGAGGGCGAAACCGTAATTTTAAACTGGGAACAAAATTAAAAGTGAGTTTTTGAACCGAGGGCAAAAGCGTAATTTTAAGCTAAGGGCAAAATTATAATTTTATTTTGAGCTTGGGGCAAAAACGTAATTTTAAACAAATGACGAAAGCGTAATTTTAAACTGAGAATAAAATTAAATAAAAATGGATTTGTCCAATAGGGAACCTGGCAGACACTATTCCCTCAAGTGCTTTCCTGGCACTATTCCCTCAAGTTGTGTTTTGTATATGGAGGTAAGGTAATAGTAAGAGTAATTTTATGTAGCTTTTATTAATAGCTTATGTACGTTTCAATTTTTAGTTTAAGCGTGCTTTTTCATTTTTAATTTTATGTAGCTTTTATTAATAGCTTATGTACGTTTCAATATTTTAATTTATGTATATCTTTAATGTAATGTTTAATTTGAATTTATTTTACTTAATCTATACTATATCATAATGCATGAGGGAGCGGTATTTTAAGATACCTAAAAAATAAAAACTTTTCCCCTACTTTATTTATAGAAAGACCCCTAAAATAAGGGTGGTTTAGTCTTTTAAACATTATTTAATTTTTAGCCCCTAAACTTATTACACTTAAATCCCTAATTTTTTAACAAAATTATAGATAATTTGTTACAATTCACCAATCCGCAACAAACTTATAATTTTTTTACGTATTCTTGACATATCTTATAAACTATACTGTTTAAAAAAATCCAAAGATAACATGACGACCTACACATTTTTGTCAATGTTTCAGTAGTTGTCTTGTTCAATATTGACGCACAGATTAAAATGTACAAGTCGATAATCCTTTAATGTACAAGTAATGAAGATATTATGTGTCACATTTTATTTTTATTAAAACTGGCCAATATCTGTACTTAGATATATCTTATAAAAACTTAAAACTAACTACAACTAACTTCCTAAATAAAGGATTGTCAAATCTAAAATTAAACCCTAATGCACTTCTATAGTTACTACTATAAATACATAGCAGGACACCCCTATATCTATTGCTAAACAAAGTTAAAAAATGGATCAAGTTCTAAATTCAATTGTTGCGAAAAACCAAGCATGCGAGATTCAAAATTCTAAAGTCAGTTCTGTTATATCGCAGTAGTGAATAATTGTTTTCTTTTATTTACTTTTATGTGAATGTTAACTTATTTGATTTTTCAGATTCAGTTCCATGATTAACATGCTAATTTAAACAACCCATTTGTCGAACAAGCTTCTAAGGTATTGATTTTTCTGGTTTTTAAGTATTATTTTTTCATATATCTTTCATATTAACATGTTCGTTATGTTATTACTAGTAGGGTGCCCGCGCGATGCGGCGGGGGCGACACTTTGGATTGCGGCACTCGTTTCTGGTAGTTTTGTTATTCGTATAATATTTATGGTAACATTATTGGGGTGTATATATGTCATTAGTGTTACACATATGTAAAGTTTTGTTTTTTTTATAAAAAGTAATAATCAAAAGACAAAAAATTATTGTTTTTTTATAAAAATTAATAATCAAAAGACAAAAAATAAAAGATAAGTTTTTATAATTGTAAAGTATGTTTATTTTATTGGTTAAATTATAAAGTATTGAAGAAACAGTGGTTCGTATGACCAGAATCAATCAGACCAAGGGTTTAGTTTCTGTATAAAAAGGTTAGTCCTTGTAATACATGGCCTCTGCGCCCAATCCAATCAATACAAAGTTAGTTACATTACTTTTATGTTTATTACAAATGCATGAAATAAGCGCAAAAACACTATGGTAACCTAATACAAGTCTCATGAACGATTCGCGGTCACATGTACCGCGCAAGGTCCAGCCCTACGTTCACACATGAGCTTTATACCATCTTAATTCGCCTTACCTAAACAAAGTAATTGTACTCATGCAAACATACCATATATTCAAACAAAGTTACTTGCGCAACAAGCGCATTAACAAAATTTCTTACATGCACAGCAGTGCATCAACGAAGTTACTTGTGCAACAGCGCATCAACAAACCGATAACATGGATCCACATCCCAAGACTACTTAAACAACTGTTCAACAACCACAAAAAATACAAAGAAAACCTTTTCTAGGTCCTCATCCTCATCCGCTTCATCAAGAAACACTTCGTTCAATTGCGCAACAAAGTCTTCAGATTGAAGCGCAACGGTGACCAGGTCCATCACAGGAAGGTGTAAAGTATTGTATTCAGTCTTGGCAACAGCATGAGCAGCTTCAGTATCAACTCCATGCGTGGCGGACCTGTTGGTATCCCAAGTAACCTTTAATGCATTATTAACATGCTGGGTACATTCTGTGTATCCTTGGGCGTATCCATCATTACGCGCAATAACCAGCAGATGTGCAACCGTTTGATCCAACTCACGGGAGTTAAGGACATAATTTGTAACTTGCGCAATAAAACAAATAAGAGGATGTACAACCACATCAAAACATTGCAAAGAATTGACAGACTTACACTTATAATCCCGCGATGCTTCATCCAGAGCATGTCATCCTTCAGCGGTTCAACTAGACTCTCCGCGGTCACCCGAGCAGTCTCAGAGTTTTCTACTTTATTTCGGTTTCACTCAGGCGATGGGAGGTCTCAGCCTTTCCAACGCGCTCAAGCTGCAAATCTTTTTTGGTAGATTCGAGCTTCGCCTTAATTTATTCCTGATCAGATAATAAAGAGGTGAGTTCATCTATCTCCTTATTCTTAAGGGCAAGAGTGGCGCAAGTTTGTACCTCTCTTTGCTCGTTCCTCTCTCGATGAGAACGAGCCTCATCACAGCTGCCTCGGCTTCCGCCTTCTCCTTTTTCAGCTTCTCAAGCTCCGCATTCTCCTTTTTCAGCTTCTCAATCTCTGCCTTGAGATTATTGATGCCATTACGGAGACCCATATTTTCATTATTGTCCTTCTCACATATTTCTTTCCAACGTTTACGCTCTTCTGAAAGAAGGGCGGCTTCAGCTTCCACTTTTCTCTTCCACCCCGCAACAGACCACTCTTCAATTTTCTGCTCGCTCTCAAACTTGGCTTGATCAGCCTCCAACTTGGCTCTCAACAGGGCAACTCGTGCCTTCTCTTCAGAAGCTTCTTTATTGGATTCTTCGAAAGCAGCCCATTCTCTATGCATACTACGCCATTCGCGCATTATGCGGTGTGTAGTGGAAGTAAAGCTAGCAACTTCTTCAAGGTAAGCATGATAAGACCGATCGTGAGAATGATCTTCTTGAAACTTTACTTCAGCAGGAGGAAAGGTACCCTGTAACCAATCACGGCAAACCTGCCAGTCTGAAAATGTGTCACCCTTCTTCAGTTTCCACACCGGCGCATGAATCTCAGAAGCTTTCATCTCTGAGTAAGATTTATAATAGTAATCCCCTGGAGTTTCCTCTGGGCGGATGTGAGAGTCTTCCTCATCATGGGTGAAAAAGCCCTGATCACCAGCTGGGCTTCTCTCAACATTCACAGGCGCATAAGTAGCGGCTGAGAAAGGAATAGTTATCACTGGATCTTCCTGAACGGATTTCCCTTTCTCAGGCTCGCGCGCCACAAATTCAGGAGACTTAGGCTGAGTAACATCAACATCCACAGCCTCCGTCTCCACAATTTTCTCCGCCTCCAGCTCAACCTCAACAGGTTTCTCAACGTCTTCAGGCTTTTCCACCTCAACAATCTTCTCCACCTCCGTTTCAACAGCTTTCGTACCTTCTAGCTGTTCCCTGATAGATGCGCGAGGTGACGAAGGCGGAAGATCATCATTAAAAACAGACGATGGCTCCGCGCGAGCAGAAGGAATCGACTTTTCTGCAAAAAATAAAGGCTATATTAACATACAGTACGAGGAAACAACAGCTAAAGAAGATACTCACCTGGAGGTGGCTTTGTAATAAAGGCATCCAGATTGCCTCTTTTGCCAATTTTCCTTTTCGGCACCTTCGTAGCAGGCTGCGTGATGTCTGTCGTTAAGGACATGCAAAAACCAACTAAACTATGTATATAGGATAAGTCGGATATCGAACCAGAGGAGGATTGTGGAAAGTGTTATAATATTAAGTATTGATTAACTAAATAAAAAAACCAAAAACTTTGTTGTGGGTTTGATTGATTATCTAAAAATTACGAACTAAAAGTGAAGTTTAAATCAATAGAAAGGATAATGGTTTCTCCAGATTTCAGGTTTTACAGCTAGATTCAATTATGTGTTTAATCGAAACACTTACATAGACATAAGTGTTGAATCTAATTAACCAATTGTGATAATCAACGACTAAGTACTCCGGTCAATACATAACGGGAGGTTATCAAATAATTATCAATTACAATTACAAACCCTAACCCCATGTCAAATATATCCCAATTACTAGAACTCTCGGGAACTGAATGCTTAGAAATTAAGGTTTAAATAATATGCAACCGGTTACAATCAATTAATCAAATCAAAAGTGAAAAGCATCGAATGCTTAGATCACCGAGTTATACGACTGTCACAGAACACATAAAATTATCCAACTTACAAAACCCACCATCCGGAGGAAACCATAAAACGACTAGCCGTTCATCGCGAAAGATTGATCGTCAAAGGCTCCGGTATCAGCCGATGTGTACGATGATGATGAATTGATATCGACTTGTTGACTTCTTGAATAATCCTCTGCCGTCAAAGATGAAGCCCTTCACTCACATATGGCCCACTATTCGGCCCAAAACAACCCTCCAAAAGTCACGTGGCTTGAATAGCTTGATGTCTTCCTTTTTAATTGAAAAGTTGGTTTTGTTCCCCTATGGTTTGCACGTGTATAAGCTGCCAACACAAATCATCCACCAAGAATCCCCACAAAATTAATTACTTTCAATATGGCTGGCCTTCTCTCACGTAACTCCTTTGTATTGCGGCCCAATCCAAAAAATGCAAGTGTCCTCTTATGAATATGGCGGCCCAATCCATTTTTACCTTGCATGTGTTTCTTTTGGCATCGTGTGCCTCCCACTTAACTGCCATCAAAACCTTAAATGTATGAGTGAGATGATGATGATGATTATTATTTCATGTTGTTGCCTCCTTCAAAAGTCCATGCCGTCAATTATCAAGCCCACATGTGTGTGTATATATGATGATGCCCTTGACTCCACACGTGATGTTAGTAGCGGCCCAATCAAAGACTCCATGTGCACGTGATTATTGTTTCTTTTATAAACCCCTCTATAAATGATGATGATAATGTTCTTTTATTGTTGCCAATGATGTCTGCTGCCCATGTGCTGCCAAGAAGTAAATTAATTACTTTAAATATCATCCAAGCTGCATGTGCTCGCTGCCTTGCATTTTCAACCGTAGCCTACGGGTTAAAACCGTAGGTTACAGTTTGTACATTCTGTTTCTTGTTTGTGTATTGACCCCTTGGTCACGTGAAAGATGTCTTGATCCCCTCAACACGTAATGATGAATTGTAATTATAATCCTCAATAATAATTACTTTTCCACTTGTGTGATGGCTCCTGATTTCAACTTCCATTTAAGTACCCAAATATCTACCAAATGATATATTTTGCATTGTTTATCATCCCCGGTTGTTCCGCTTCATCTTTAAGCACTTTAAATTCATCGAATTACGCGATTGATCTGCAAAACCACAAACTTTCGTAGTGCACATATTCCAAACGTATAATCACGTAAACGGCAATAAATCACACAAAATATGCACGTTAACACTTGGGTTTCACACCCTCCATCACATCCCCACACTTAACGTCTATGTAGCACGGGGACGCCTAGAACCATCGGGTACCCGTCCCGGGGACTTTTTGGGGACGGGGACGCCATGGGGACGTCCCCTAAACGTTTCCGGGTATTGGGGACGGCGACTACACGTTTCGGGGACGGCGAATACAAGTTTCGGGGACGCATCCTATTATTTTTATGGGTTTATCTTTTAAATCTTTCAAATTCCATAATAAACAATCAGCCTTTCAATTAGAAAACCCGATCAACATTCAATTATATAAAACGTTGGCCTTTCAGTTCCTTCTCTTCTCAATTCATCATAATTTGTATTAATCATCATCTATATTCAACATCGATTATCGCTTCTCAAGAAACACAAGGATCATCAACTACCCGTTTATATTTTATATTTTTTATGTTTTTTTTGCAGTACCCGTATCTTGGATTTTTGAATTTTGTCGTTCCCCGTACCCGTATCGTCCCCGCACCCCATTCCCGTACCCGTTCCCGTGCTACATAGCTTAACGTTGATTGTCCTCAAGCAACCATCACACATTACTTACCTTATTAACAAATCACCATTGAATCCCTTACTGAAATAGCAATTTAAGATCCAAAGTCATACCCATCCCATAGACTGACACAATCGAGGTTGACAATCTGACGATTAAGTGATATGTGTTTAAAACAACTTAAGACTTGCCTAACTAAAACTAACATGCTTATATTACTACACACATGCCACACGCCCCTCACAATAATCACTCCTCTCGGTTTTATCAAGACTAGCGTGTAGTGTGCTAGTATATTTTTCGCTCAAAACCAAATATGCTACTTTGCAATCATAAGCTTGTATAGCAATCACACCTCCACTGTATCAAATAACGTAACACATATCAAAAGAACTTTTGGGTTTTGGGTTAAGGGTGAAGGTAGGGATATATTTTTGGATTTTTTTTTTATGTTAGATGGCGAACACAAACGAATACCAAACCATGACAACTTATTCACAATAATACTAACACATGGGTTGTTTTCAACCCATTTATTTAACACGAACATAACAATGATTTTTTTTTATTTTTATTTTTTGCTTTTTCTTTTTCTTTCTCTTTTTTTTTCTTTTTCTCTTTTTTTTTTCAACAAACATACTTCTAAACATACTTGTCATTCATAGTTGGTAATCAAACAGGTCAAACAAGGTGTAACAAACGAAGGGTAAAAGGCTCAACATGGTTAACTAAGGTGGGTGGAATCAACAATCAACATATGGAACAATGAATGGATCCTAATGCCTTTATCATTTATGTGTAAATGCTAAATCACAGTCTCAGCACGTATCAAACCACACAAGTTCTAACACAAAGCAACATATGGCCTACACTCAACAAATGAACATTTATACCAATTCAAGTAACATTCTAGTAGGCTCAAATATCTCACCGAACAAAAGGAATATAGGTTACCGACACGTAGCATGTGTAATTCCTAAAGCATGTTACCCCTAGTTAGGCATCTCTTCTCAACTATTTTCTAAAACCTGTCAGAAATACTCTCATGAAACTTAAAGGGACAACCATGACTAGGGATCTAATTTAGTTTAATATCAGCAAGGAACCCATTAGCGATTGAAAATTTAGGTTTTCATATAGTTCAAGCATACTTGAGAAACAAAAATTTTCAAAATTTTTCAATCTTTACCAATTTCAACCCTTCAAGCATTTGAGATCAACAATTATACCAACCCTCTCTCGAGTTACCGCATCCCCACACTTGGGATACATTGTCCCCAATGTATGGTGCAATTTATAATCTAGACTCGAGAGATACCACCCGCAAACCATGAACGGCTAATAACTAGATGACTCAACACAAAAAAAACCACTCCCAACACAAAGACTCACACCACCAAAAACACAAAAACAATTAAAATAAAGGATAGAGAGACACATTGACCTGATCAGTAAATCAGCAAGTGTCTGTAATGGTGCAGCTGCTGTGATTGGACAGAGACGTAAACTTCTCTTGGATTCTCAGATATCTCATCGGGGATGTTGCCAAACATCCCCACACTTGAATCATTGCATCCGTGGGAATTAAACGTAGTAACCTGCCAAAACAGAACCAACACCAAAACAAAACAGAAGAACAAATACAATACAATACTCTACATCCTCGGGCTGCCTCCCGAGAGCGCTAAGTTTAAAGGTCTTCAGCCAGACCGTACCTGATTTCCGCTACGGTGGTCTTAGTGCACACTTACCCAAAACATTTCCAACAAATGCCCGGAAATTTACATGCCATTTCCATAAGTCCGTAAGTATAATTGGCATGTTCAGAAAGCACCTCTGGGTTTCGATGATCCACTTCACAAGATATACACCGATGTCTTGTAGTTTCGCCCTTTTCATCCTCTTCCTCGAACCTTCTTCCCTACACTTGTTAATTGGAATGACTGATATGGGAAGAGGTTCAGTACACACATTCATCTCATCAGACTGCTCTGCTTCCTCATCCTCACACACCATCTGATCCACCAGTGACTTTTCATCAGATAAAGGATTCATTGGTGTGGTATTATCCTCCACAACCTCCTCCTTCATGTGAGAATAATCTCTAATATCATCAGGTAAGGGTGAGAGCCGCTCTTCTATTTCTATCTTCATTTTTAACTTCTGACACTTGGAAGCTAGGCAATTAATTCGATCTTCATCGGAAAGGTTGGGTGCTAATAAATACTGCTCGAGTTTGGACAAACTTGCTTCCAACATAGCAAGCTTTTTCTCCTCCTCGGTCTGATAAGCATACACACCCTCGGGCTCATGATATTCCTCGGGATGATACTGTCGGTATCCCTGATACGGTGTTGAGATGTATGCATCCATCATTTTTTTATTCCAATACTCTGGATTTTCCAAATACACCGCGCACACATCATCATAAACAGAAGTATGATAACGACCGCAACAGAAACATCGTCCATCCGTCCTTGGTTCATAATAAGCATCCTCGTCCCGATCATATCCATCCGAGTAATAATCATCCTCCACCATTGTATCAGAATCATAGAAATATGGTGGAGGGGAAGGATTATCATAGCAAGGCATCGGTGGTTCTTCCAATTTCGCTCTTTCCTGTTTAAATCGGGCCTCGTGGCAACCGATACACGGATGAAGTGGTTCCCTACACAAAATGCATCTAGAAGAGCCGCAGAATATTGTAAGATCTTTCATCCTGCACAAACACAAACACAAAAACACAAGTACCACGCATAAATCTGAACAAAACAAAACTGACACTATTTTTGGAATTTTTTTTTTAACTAAAACTTAACACTAAACACTTTGCGCACGCCTCCCCGGCAGCGGCGCCATTTTGATGTCTGTCGTTAAGGACATGCAAAAACCAACTAAACTATGTATATAGGATAAGTCGGATATCGAACCAGAGGAGGATTGTGGAAAGTGTTATAATATTAAGTATTGATTAACTAAATAAAAAAACCAAAAACTTTGTTGTGGGTTTGATTGATTATCTAAAAATTACGAACTAAAAGTGAAGTTTAAATCAATAGAAAGGATAATGGTTTCTCCAGATTTCAGGTTTTACAGCTAGATTCAATTATGTGTTTAATCGAAACACTTACATAGACATAAGTGTTGAATCTAATTAACCAATTGTGATAATCAACGACTAAGTACTCCGGTCAATACATAACGGGAGGTTATCAAATAATTATCAATTACAATTACAAACCCTAACCCCATGTCAAATATATCCCAATTACTAGAACTCTCGGGAACTGAATGCTTAGAAATTAAGGTTTAAATAATATGCAACCGGTTACAATCAATTAATCAAATCAAAAGTGAAAAGCATCGAATGCTTAGATCACCGAGTTATACGATTGTCACAAAACACATAAAATTATCCAACTTACAAAACCCTCCATCCGGAGGAAACCATAAAACGACTAGCCGTTCATCGCGAAAGATTGATCGTCAAAGGCTCCGGTCTCAGCCGATGTGTATGATGATGATGAATTGATATCGACTTGTTGACTTCTTGAATAATCCTCTGCCGTCAAAGATGAAGCCCTTCACTCACATATGGCCCACTATTCGGCCCAAAACAACCCTCCAAAAGTCACGTGGCTTGAATAACTTGATGTCTTCCTTTTTAATTGAAAAGTTGGTTTTGTTCCCCTATGGTTTGCACGTGTATAAGCTGCCAACACAAATCATCCACCAAGAATCCCCACAAAATTAATTACTTTCAATATGGCTGGCCTTCTCTCACGTAACTCCTTTGTATTGCGGCCCAATCCAAAAAATGCAAGTGTCCTCTTATGAATATGGCGGCCCAATCCATTTTTACCTTGCATGTGTTTCTTTTGGCATCGTGTGCCTCCCACTTAACTGCCATCAAAACCTTAAATGTATGAGTGAGATGATGATGATGATTATTATTTCATGTTGTTGCCTCCTTCAAAAGTCCATGCCGTCAATTATCAAGCCCACATGTGTGTGTATATATGATGATGCCCTTGACTCCACACGTGATGTTAGTAGCGGCCCAATCAAAGACTCCATGTGCACGTGATTATTGTTTCTTTTATAAACCCCTCTATAAATGATGATGATAATGTTCTTTTATTGTTGCCAATGATGTCTGCTGCCCATGTGCTGCCAAGAAGTAAATTAATTACTTTAAATATCATCCAAGCTGCATGTGCTCGCTGCCTTGCATTTTCAACCGTAGCCTACGGGTTAAAACCGTAGGTTACAGTTTGTACATTCTGTTTCTTGTTTGTGTATTGACCCCTTGGTCACGTGAAAGATGTCTTGATCCCCTCAACACGTAATGATGAATTGTAATTATAATCCTCAATAATAATTACTTTTCCACTTGTGTGATGGCTCCTGATTTCAACTTCCATTTAAGTACCCAAATATCTACCAAATGATATATTTTGCATTGTTTATCATCCCCGGTTGTTCCGCTTCATCTTTAAGCACTTTAAATTCATCGAATTACGCGATTGATCTGCAAAACCACAAACTTTCGTAGTGCACATATTCCAAACGTATAATCACGTAAACGGCAATAAATCACACAAAATATGCACGTTAACACTTGGGTTTCACACCCTCCATCACTGCGCCGCAGCCTCAACTTCAATATGCTTCCTCTTCACCACATTCATTCTCAGTATAGGTTCCGGACTTGACTCCAAATCAATGGGATCATCAGGATTCGACGCGGGGATATCCGCCGTATCCCGAGGCTCCGCCTTTGGTTTTCTTAAAACTACAGGCGCAAGTCCTTCCAATGTATCAGACACCACTATATAATCACACCATGAATCAAGGAAACGACGCGTACCTTTCTTCTCTTCCCTAACATTCTTGACCTTTGAAGATTGTGCCTTCGGCGCGTTAGTTTTCTTTGGCGCAATAGGAACAGCCAGAACACGTTTTTTCTTCTTCTCAGGGCCTATGCCCAGGTTAGTCAACTCACCTATTTAAAAGGAAATATTGCAATATTACCCCACACGCAATGACCTCAAAGAGTAATATTGCAATATTGATAAAAAATTTAAAGTAAACTTACCAGCACCAGCCGAAGGTTGCGCATCCAGATCTTCATCCCGTGGAAGGGAAAAATTCCTTATTATCTGTAGATACCAGAGTTCTTCACTAGCACCCTTCGGAAGGGTCGTCATCTTCCTTTTCTCCCTCTTGTATGCAACAACATACAAGGAAACAACTACAAAGGGAAAAACAGTAACAAATTCATATTATTTACAAAAAACAGAAAACAAAAAGGTAAGAAAATCCCAAATCTTACTTTTATCATCCTCCATGTACACCGGTTTGTCTTCACGACCCATCTTCCAGTGAAGACTCATGCCAGCAGCAACCAAGGCCTTCTCAGGAAGTTCAATCGACGGAATATCTTTCAGATCCTGATACCAAATCTCCGATTCTGGAGTCTTCATTTTCTCTACCACAATGTATTTTGTACCCCTAAAGGTCACTTTCATCGGAATCACACCAGCTTTGATGAAGAAAAAATTCAGTTTCCACTCGTGAAAGGATTTTGGAGGGTTCAACAAGATTTTCTTCGCCGACGAACGTTGGGCAAAAGAATAGAACCCTTGAGAACAGTGGAGTTGATAAACTACCTGGGAACAATTGACTGTCGGGTCAATATGCATCGACCGACAAAGGAATTCAAAGTGTCGGATACGGACCACTCCGATGGGGTGTAGTTGAGAAATATGAAACTTGTAATACTCAAGCACATCAAGCAAGAATCTTGTAACGGGTAGATGGAAGTTGCCTTCAGTAAAGTAATTCCAGAATAAAGTGATATAACCGGCCGGAGCGTCGGCCGCCGTTTGACCGTCATCTGGGTACCAAACATCCCAACTATCAGGAAATTTGAAGTTCTTCACGAGGCCGTCAAAAACCTCCTTGGACCACTTTAAAGGTGGTAGGGAGGCAAACATTTCTTCTGAGGAATCTTCGTGATGTTCTCCGGTAGACATAAAGGGAAATACGCAAAGTTGCAGGTTTTCTCTAAAAAGAAAATTGGAGAAGACGAAAGGATTTAGGAACAACTAATGAAAAAAGGAAGGCACTCAAGAGTTTATATACCCACCGCCATTACTACCCTCGAAAACCGCAATAGCCCCCTTTTCAGGAAAACATGGTTATCGAAGCATCAGGGGCGAGTGGGGAACAACAAACAACCTCACGCGCGCGTGTAGGCCACGTTTGACGACGCACATTTAATGAATAATTGACAAGTGACAGCCTGTCACCAAAACCGTCACACATCAACAGTCAGCCCAATACCTTTCACCTGCCAGGAATCAAATTTTTCAAAATTTGAAATCATGAGCATTTCAACTTGAAGAAGTATCTTCCACAAAAAGATTCTTCACATTTCGCGCCAAAACAAGCTGTTACTTCTCAGAACAAAAAGCGCACACTTCATTTTATATAGTCTAGTGCTCCACCTACTTGCATAGAAGCAACACTGGACGAGGGGACTTGAAGGGGTATGGTCCCAAAAACCTCGCGCAGGCGCATTGGACCATACCACAACCTTGTCCCAAAAACATCTTGAATAGAGACCCTGCGCGGCTGCCAGCAGTCCTAAACAGGATTTGGGAAGGAACAGTTCAAGATAAAGGAATATGGTCTAGGAAACTCCGCGCAAAGATCATGAGACCATATCATGGTCCTATTCCAAGAACACCTTTAACAGAACCCTGCGCGGCTGCGCAACGGTTCTAAAACAAAGATATAGAAAAAAACAATCCTCGATAACCGTACTTCAGAGAAAGGGTAAAACTAACCTTCAATTAACACCCTTGCGCGGGCTCGCGCAAGAGTATAGTTAGACTTGAAGACAAGATCCTAAACATCTCCGCGCGCCTGGAACCAAGACTTGAACAAAAGTATTTTCTCTGTTACAACAGAATATACACGTGGCAAGGGCATAAAGGTTTACAGTTGTAGATCTTCTAGAAGGTTGTTAATACTCATCGTGCACAGCCATTCGGTTATAACCAACTATGACGTGGCACGATCTGGAACGATTATTTGATCACGGTGATGGCACTCCTTTAGAGATCAATCTGCAGCAAACCCACTTTCGACGTGGCTACTCCCTAGCCGTCGATCACACTCATGATCCGTGTGATTAAACATGACGTTAACGATTGACGGAAATGAGAGTAACCGCTTACGGAAAATTCCTTCCGTTATCTCTTCGTCACACCATTTTCTCGCCATAACCGGTTATAAATAAGATATTGCAGGTATGATCTCACAAGTTACATTCACTTCACTTTTACTACTTCTTTTTCTTCATCGAGATCACTGTACTTATTCTCACGCCGGAGGGTGGTCACGGAGAGAACCCCCATTTTCCCCGTGGTGATTCTAACGGCTTTCTGTTTTGCAGCGATCACTGGAGAAGGAACTCAGTCAAACCCCCGAATCAGGCGAGAGGATTGACCTTTTTATGCAGAAACTAAACGCTTGGTCTGATTGATTCTGATCATACGAACCACTCTTTCTTCAATACTTTATAATTTAACCAATAAAATAAACATACTTTATAATTATAACAACTTATCTTTTATTTTTTGTCTTTTGATTATTAGTTTTTATAAAAAACAATATTTTTTTGTCTTTTGATTATTAATTTTTATAAAAAACAATATTTTTTTTGTCTTTTGATTATTACGTTTTATAAAAAAACAAAACTTTACATACGTTTAACACTAAAGACATATATACACCCCAATAATGTTACCATAAATATTATACGAATAAGAAAACTACCAGAAACAAGTGCCGTAATCCAAAGTGTCGCCCCCGCCGCATCGCGCGGCACCCTACTAGTTTTAAATAATATTCTATCAGCTGCATATAAAAGAAATATAAAAAATAAATTATATCAAATTAATTTGATTTATTGTAAAAGTAGGTGATGATGTGAAGGTTTGTTAGAGGATGGGGTGTGGTCTCGAGGACATCAGCGTGAGCTGATGTGTCTCCTTTCCCCGTCAGGGAACACTGCCCCCCTCCCCGGTCGAGATATTGGTGAGCTCGAGGATTCACCCCGTCTTCCTAGTGAATTTTTTGTTGATTTTTGAAATATGTTACCATTGTATAACAAATCTTTATTAAATAAAACAATGAATTTCTATTTTAAACACTACATAAACCTCATTTTATATATTCCTCTCCTTCTTCTATATCTTAAAAAAACGTTGGCATGAGTTCTTCATCGAACGAGGTCTGCTGTGTTAAATAGAGATCGCGAATGTGTATTATATTTATACAATTTATATTTGTAAAATTAATTGGTGTTATAAGTTTTATTATCTATTTTTAGGATTGTTTTGTATAATTTGTTAATGTTAGTTTTCAAACTTTACTTAAGGTTTACATGATCGTTGGTGACTATTTTGCTGAAATGACATTGATGGGAATGTTGAGCCGGTTGACGAGGAGCAACAAGACTCAAATTTGTGGGCGTTACGCAATAAGTATGTGCATGGAAACCTATGTGCAGATTTAGTCGACAATATCTGGAATAACTTATGTGTTGATCCCGTTGATGACGGGTAGTAGTGTTTGTAGGTTTAGGCAATATTTATTTTATGATTTCAGTATGTAATTTTAGATGATAATTTTGTGTTTATTTTCTTTATTCGTAATTTTCTAGAATTATTATGCAATTTTTAATTTTCTTAAAAAATCGTATTTATTATAAATAAAATACATTAAACGTATAAAAAATGTTATTTATAAATAAAATACATTAAATAAAAAAATAATAAAGAATAGAAGTGGGAAGAAGGGGAACTACACCCTATGTTTGGGGGAGGATGGTGAGGTGGAAGGGAGGATGGTATTGTCACACCCCAATCGATGGCAGAAACATCGGAGTGAGACGAAAACGAGATTACTCCAGACTTCATAACATGCTATTTGTGTAACAACACTCAAAAACACATTACAAGAAACCCTAGTTGAGACCCCAAAACATGTACGATGCGAACAAAAAAAAATAAAAAAAATCAGGATTTAGGGTTGGGGGGGGGGGGGGTCGGGGGGTACCCCTAAACCTTCCGCGACACGCGAAAGGTACTAATACGTGTCAAAACCAGAAGTCGTCGACACCAAAGAGCAAGAAACACAGCAAGGCAGGCCTAGGAAAAATATACCTCCCAGGCGACACGCGGAAGGACCCTAGGATCCTGTCGCGACATGCGGGAGAGTCCAATTTTGGGTATATAAAGCATGGCCTGGGACTTGATCTCCTGCACCATTTCGATCGAATTTCGAAATTTCTGTTTCTTTGAATCTTCATTTCTTTCTAGTAGTACACCCCTAATTCGCGAAGCTCTGCCTCGCTGTAAGTATTATAACCCACGGTTACGTATTAGTTACTCTACCCGATTGATCTAGGGCTCCGTAACGCATGTCAAGGCTCTGCCTGACTCAGTTTGTTGGAGTTCTGTCTCGGGAGTATGGCTAATGTAAATTGGGTTATCTTACTAACACGTGTGCATTGTTTAATTTTAATAGATTATAACCAGGAAGTCACCAGAAAGCAGTAGTATTATCTAAAACAGCAAAGCGAGTCATTGTCTTTTTCTACCAAACTGTTTACCAAAACCTCAATTGTTTTAAATTATGATAACAGTGCTTAAGTCTATGTATTCTACAATTACTGTCGGTATGTTGGGGTTTTGTATACATTACTTGTTACTACATTGTGAGTAGTAGCATGACCACATGTCAGGATTGGCAGTACTGTGGGTGGTAATTTGGTAGATATAAACGTTGTAATCGCTCTCAATTCTGTAAAGATATAAAATCTTGTTTTGATTAAATTGGGATGCACTCGCCAGTATTTCTTGCTGATAAAACTTTTTAAAAAGCGTTTCAGGTAACTTAATGTGAAGCTAATAGAAGCTGGAGAGCGCTGAAGGCTTGGAAAAGTGGCTATAAAAGTTACCTAAATAAGAAAGAAGTTTTATTTCGATAAATTAGGGTTTATCCCTATAAACATATTATAACGGAAACTTGGGGTTTTCTCATGTACTTATTATTTATAAAAGTGTGGTGTTTTAACTCTGATAAACTATTTCCTAACTACGGTCCTGATGTTTTAATTTCCGCTGCCAAATTAATAAACACCGATACCACTAATCTGGATCTCGCGGCCGCCCGTTCCCGGGGTAGGGGTCGGGGGTTTCGACAGAGAGTGGTATCAGAGCTATAACCACTGGTTTAAGCCACAAAAGTGTTCTGCTGACACCAAGATTTTATCAATTATGTTAGGAAATAATCTATGTGACTATGTGTATTATTGTTTTGTGTTATTTGACAATCTGTTAGTTTATAGTATGAGTGAGCAAGGTACGTCTGATGCCTATCGTCACCTAGCTAGTTCTCCCAATAGTGAAGGAACTTCCTCACAGCCTACTCCTTCGGGGTATTCTGCTGATACCGAAGAGGGAATCTTCATATTTATGGCGCAATCCGAGGAACCATTCCCTTCGAAAAAAGAGGATGGTTCCGTCGAGGAGCACATGAGAGGAGAAAGCAAATGAGAAAGTTACAACAACAAAGAGCATTAGCAGCAACCAATAGGGAAGTAAATGCCCAAACCCAAGAAATAGTTAATAGACGGTTGGCAAACTTTCATATACTAGCCATCACTGCAGCAAATCCAAACCTTGATCAGATAATTGCACCACAACCATTGCCTTTATTTCCAATCCAACCAATGGAGATAGAACCTAATCAATTTCCCATACCGGCATTTGACCCTAACGAGATACCTAGAATCCCAGCACCTAATCCTTTAGCGTATGATCCATAGGAAGACGACCATAGGGAATATCAGGAACTTTATTCACAGGGAGAACCGATACCAAATCCCATAGCACAATATACCAACGTTAATCCTTTAGATCCATATTGGAATGCCGATTAGTATGTTCAGGAAATATTAAACAACCCGTTCCCATATGGAGAACCTCTACCTCAGTACCCTGACCCAGTACCAGCACAACTGCCATCCATGAGTGAAGAGAATGTGCAGGAACTCTGCATATTTGGTGAGGAATTAGTGGAGTAAGGAGAGAGGATACGCCAAATAGGAGAAAAGCTCGTGTGGAAATACGACGAGCGAGAAATGCACTTTTGAATGAATAACCCATAATATATATATATATATATATATATATATATATATATATATATATATATATGCGCGTAGTTGAAAAAAAAAATCAAAATCAACTAAAATAGATAGTTTAATATCTATCGATGCATAACTAGTAGTATGTTTAAATTTTACTTGTAGATTGTAACACACACACACACACACACACACACACACATATATATATATATATATATATATATATATATATATGGAAAAAGTAAAAGTCGCACTGCTCGACGTTTTTGATCAAAGTGTTTGCATGGTTGATTACATTAAATTTTATTTTGCGATATTAATACCTGATAAATGTTTATAATTCAGATGGACAACGAAGTAAATCGGGAAAACCAGAATAATGATAATAATGGAAACCAAATAGATAACAGTGTCATCCAACATATCGTAGCACAAGGAATCATAGACGCTATGCCATATATTATCAAGAGTGTTAAAGAAGCGGAAAATAATAAAACTAACAGTGGGAGTAAACGACCACCTACTGAACCCATTCACAACGTGAATAATGGACCGCTACTCCAATTACCTATTCCAAAAAGAAGAAGAACCATGTCATATGATTGTTCTTACAAGGAATTCGGGTCTTGCAAACCAATAGAATTCTCTATCAATGAAGGAGCCATTGCAGCTCTACGTTGGATAGAAAAGATAGAAGCAGTCTTAAAAATAAGCAAATGTGCAGAGGAAGATAAAATTTTGTTTGCCTCTAATCTTTTCAAAAATGCAGCCTTAGAATGGTGGAATACTATTCTCCAGTCTAGAGAAAGTGATAAAGTTTATAATATGGAATTGACTGACTTTAAGAACATAGTTGAAAGGAAATTTTGTCCTCCTCATGAAAAAAAAACAAATCGCTAATAAGTTCTTAAATCTTAAAATGACTGGAATAGACTGCAAGGGTTACACTACCATATTCTTCGAATATGCTAGAATAGTGTCAATCCTAGCCTCACCAGAACCAGTATTAACTGTGGAGAGACTGAGCATATCAAACCAAACTGTCCGAAACTAGCTCTAGCAACAAACGACAAAACTACCAAGAATGCCAGAGCGTTTGTCCTGAAAGCTGAAGAAGCCAAGATGATTCCGGACTTGATTGACGGTACGTTCTTAGTTAATGATATTTTTGCTAAAGTATTATTTGACTCTGCTGCAAACCAAAGTTTTATCAATACTTCGTTCTGCAAACTTCTCAATCAACCATTAACTAAACTTCAACAAGAATGTCTGGTAGAAACGGCAAACGGAGAATCCATTAAGATAACTGAAATCTTGCAGGGAGCAAGAATAGAAATTTTAAACCATAATTTTATTGCTAACCTTTACCCAATGAATCTGGCTGGATACGATGTCGTATTAGGAATGGATTGGTTAGTAGCCAACCACGACAACATTCTATGTGATCAAAAGTCGGTACAAGTAAGTTCACCAAAGGGTTAAAAGATCATAATTAAAGGAGATAAGCAAACCAGGTCCACAAAATTCATCTATGTGATGAAAACAGCAAGCTATGTAAGGAAAGGATTACTAGTGTATATGATTTCCATAATCATAAACACTAAAGAAAAAGAATTGAAAGATATTCCCGTAGTATCTAAATTCTCAGATGTTTTTCCAGAAGAATTACCTGGATTACCGCCAGATATGGAGGTTGAATTTAGAATTCACCTAATACCAGGAACAACACCAATTGCCAAGGCACCTTACCGTTTAGCACCAGCGGAGATGCAAGAACTGAAGAAACAATTGGACGAACTGCTGGAGAAAGGTTTCATACAGCCTAGTTCATCACCATGGGGAGCACCAATCTTGTTTGTCAAGAAGAAGGATGGATCAATGCGTATGTGCATTGATTACCGAGAACTGAACAAGGTTACGATTAAAAATCGGTACCCACTACCGAGAATCGTTGATCTGTTCGATCAACTTCAAGGAGCTCGATTTTTTTCTAAGATCGATTTACACTCAGGATATCATCAATTAAAAGTACAGGAAGAGGACATTCCTAAAACTACTTTCAGAACAAGGTATGGTCATTATGAATTTACAGTCATGCGATTTGGTTTAACCAATACCCCAGCCGCATTTATGGACATGATGAACAGAATATGTAAACCATATCTGGATAAATTCATAATTGTCTTTATAGATGATATTATTATTTACTCTAAGAGTAAAGAAGATCATGCCGAGCATTTATTTATACTTCTAAGTTTGCTGAGAAAAGAAAAGCTTTATGCTAAATTTTTCAAAATGCGAATTCTGGTTAAAGGAAGTGCAATTTCTTGGACATCTGGTTAATCATGAAAGAATTCATGTAGATCCCACAAAAATCAAGGCGATTACTAAGTGGAAAGTCCCTGAATCACCGACGGAGGTGAGAAGTTTTCTTGGCCTAGCAGGTTATTATAGACGTTTCATTCAAGATTTTTCTAGAATAGCCATTCCCTCAACGAAACTGACCTGCAAATCAGTTAAGTTTGAATGGGGACCAAAACAGGAAGAAGCTTTTAGGATTCTAAAGCAAAAATTAACCAACGCACCTATACTCGCGTTACCAGAAGGAACTGAAGACTTGATAGTCTATTGTGACGCTTCTAAGTTAGGGTGTGGATGTGTGTTGATGCAACGTCAAAATGTTATAGCCTATGCCTTTAGACAACTTAAGAATCATGAAGAGAACTACATAACCCATGATTTAGAGTTAGGAGCCATAATTTTTGCCCTTAAAATTTGGAGACACTACATGTATGGTAGCAAGTTTACTGTCTTCACCGATCATAAGAGTCTAAGATATGTTTTTGGGCAAAAGGAGTTAAATATGATACAGAGACGTTGGATGGAAATCCTCAGTGATTATGATTGTGATATCCAGTATCATGCAGGAAAGGCTAATGTAGTAGCTGATGCTTTAAGTCGAAAGTATCATGAGAAGCCAAGACGAGTACGCTCTCTTAAGCTAAATCATCAGATAAATTTAAACGAGCACATTAGATAAATGCATGAAACAATAATAAAGGATGATACTGAAAGATTAAAAGGAATGATTAAGGAATTAGAACAAGGAACAGATGAAATTTGGAGATTCCATAAGAAAAGAATCTGGATACCCAAACAAGAAAACCTACGCCAGCGAATTTTAGAAGAAGCCCATAAGTCCAAGTATACGATACATCCTGGTAATAATAAAATGTATCAAGACTTAAGAAAGAATTTCTGGTGGATAGGAAAGAAAAAGGATATAGCAACCTATGTTGCTAAGTGTCTAACATGTTCACAGGTTAAAGCTGAACATCAGAAACCCTCAGGTTTATTGCAGCAACTAGAAATGCCAATATGGAAATGGGAATTGATAACAGTGGACCGTGTTACTAAATTACCCAAGACACGAAAAGGTAATGATGCAATCTGGGTGATTGTAGACAGATTAACCAAATCTGCTCATTTCTTACCTATGAAGGAAACTTTTAGTATGGAACAATTAGCCAAGTTGTATGTAAATGAAATAGTTTCATTACATGGAATTCCTTTATCTATTGTTTCTCATAGAGATAGCCGTTTTACTTCTCATTTTTGGACTAGTTTCCAAAAAGCAATGGGAACCAAGTTAAAACTAAGCACAACTTATCATCCTCAAATGGACGGGCAAAGCGAAAGGACAATTAAGACAATGGAGGATATGCTTAGAGCTTGTGTAATTGATTTTGGAGGAAATTGGGACGATCATTTACCATTAATAGAATTTTCCTACAATAACAGCTACCATACCAGTATCAATGCTGCAACATTTAAAGCAGTTTATGGACGAAAGTGCCGCACTCCAGTCTGTTGGGCAGAAATTGGAAAAAAAAAACAACTTTTTGGACTAGAGATAGTACAAGAAATAACGGACAAGATTATTCAAGTCAAGGAAAGACTAAAAGCAGCACGAGATCGTCAAAAGAGTTATGCGGATAACAAACGAAAAGCATTGGAATTTCAAGTAGGAGATAAGGTATTATTAAAAGTTTCTCCATGGAAAGGAGTGGTCAGATTCATAAAAAGGGGAAAGCTAAGCCCCAGGTATGTCGGACCTTTTGAGATTATTAGAAGAATAGGACCAGTAGCTTACCAGCTACAACTGCTAGAGGAAATGACAGGAATACATGATGTATTTCATGTATGAATCTCAAGAAATGTTTAGCAGATGAATCATTAATGGTACCTCTTAAGGACATAGAGGTAAATGAGAAACTCAAGTTTGCAGAGAAACCACTACAGATTGAAGATAGAAAGATCAAGAATCTCAAGCATAAGAGACTAGTTCTAGTAAAAGTGAAATGGGATTCCAAGAGAGGACCAGAATATACTTGGTAGCTCGAGTCAGAAATGCAAAAGAAATATTCACACATATTCCAGTGAATCTCAAGGACGAGATTTAAAATAAGGTAGGGAGGATGTAATAACACTCAAAAACACATTACAAGAAACCCTAGTTGAGACCCCAAAACATGTACGATGCGAACCAAAACAAAAAAAAATCAGGATTTAGGGTTTGAGGGGGGGAGCGGGTACCCCTAAACCTTCCGCGACACGCCAAAGGTACTAATACGTGTCAAAACCAGAAGTCGTCGACACCACAGAGCTAGAAACACAGCAAGGCAGACCTAGGAAAAATAGACCTCCCAGGAGACACGCGGAAGGATCCTAGGATCCTGTCGCGACACGCGGGAGAGTCCAATTTTGGGTATATAAAGCATGGCCTGGGACTTGGCCTCCTGCACCATTTTGATCGAATTTCGAAATTTCCGTTTCTCTGAATCTTCATTTCTTTCTAGTAGTACACCCCTAATTCGCGAAGCTCTGCCTCGTTGTAAGTATTATAACCCCCGGTTACGTGTTAGTTACTCTACCCGATTGATCTAGGGCTCCGTAACGCATGTCAAGGCTCTGCCTGACTCAGTTCGTTGGAGTTCTATCTCGGGAGTATGACTAATGTAAATTGGGTTATCTTACTAACACATGTGCATTGTTTAATTTTAATAGATTATAACCAGGAAGTCACCAGAAAGCAGTAGTATTATCTAAAACAACAAAGTGAGTCATTCTCTTTTTCTACCAAACTGTTTACCAAAACCTCAATTGTTTTAAATTATGATAACAGTGATTGAGTCTATGTATTCTACAATTACTGTCGGTATGTTGGGGTTTTGTATACATTACTTGTTAATACATTGTGAGTAGTAGCATGACCACAAGTCAGGATTGGTAGTACCGTGGGTGGTAATTTGGTAGATATAAACATTGTAATCGCTCTCAATACTGTAAAGATATAAAATCTTGTTTTGATTAAACTGGGATGCACTCGCCAGTATTTCTTGCTGACAAAACTTTTTAAAAAGCGTTTCAGGTAACTTAATGTGAAGCTAATAGAAGCCAGCTGGAGAGCGCTGAAGGCTTGGAAAAGTGGCTATAAAAGTTACCTAAATAAGAAAGAAGTTTTATTTCGATAAATTAGGGTTTATCCCTATAAACATATTATAACGGAAACTTGGGGTTTTCCCATGTACTTATTATTTATAAAAGTGTGGTGTTTTAACTCTGATAAACTATTTCCTAACTACGGTCCTGATGTTTTAATTTCCGCTGCCAAATTAATAAACACCGATACCACTAATCTGGATCTCACGGCCGCCCGTTCCCGGGGTAGTGGTCGGGGGTTGTGACAATATTTAGATAATTCGAATTTCATTTCATGATAACGGAAAAATACATTGTTTGAAAGCAAATAACAACATAACAACTAAAACAACAAAACATAGATTTAAACTAGGTGCGTTTCTAGCCATCCTACTAGATTCTTTCAACGCATCATCATCACAAACCTGCAATATATATTAAAGTAACATGTCAACACAAAAATGCGTTGGTGAGGATACAAGTTTAGTGTATTAGCATATGTATAAAAAGAATTTAACGAGATCTATATGGAAAAAAACGTATACGAAGGCATACACATAACATGAACTAGCATGCATCAAATACGTGTCAACCCAAAGATTCCACTAGCGTAATCTTGTCACCGAAGTGACGAGACTGTTTACGATTGAATACTTAACAATCGCCCATCACCGGGCGGTGTGCTACTCCTATAGCGTAGGCTTGTACGAAGTTAATGACACAATATAGTGCAAGAAAGGCTTCTAGCATGCATGTATTCCTAGAGTATAAACGTATAAAGCATGTATATCAGATTCATTTGTATGAATAATGTATTTGCATATGTGTGTCTGTGTGAATTTTAATATGGTAACCTATATTGCAACCAAAAGTGTTAAAACGAAAAAAGAGTCATGTATACTCACAGTTTGCGAAGTAGCCACACAGTGAGTTTGACAAGTCTTGAGTTTCGGAACATCGAAGTTACCCTAGAGGGAAACGAAGGTGTGTGAGTTGTGGATTTGATTAACGGACTGGATTCGGAATTTAGAGGATTACATATATGAATGTAAAGTAAAGTACCACGAGAATGGTCATGCATGGAGGTACGATGAATCCGATTTATTTAACCTCATTATATGATTCACCAAAGAATCATCAACTTAGTTGATAATTTCGGTTGGTCATGAATAAAACATAAAATAGAAGTATTCATCTAATTCACCAACTAACCAAGTGAGCTCAAACTAGACTAGTGCATTCCAATTATGGCAAATGTTTGGAGACTTGGTGTAGTTTGGTCGCTTTGTTACTAGTAATTATACTTGGTAACTTAGATGTAAGAATGTCAATTTAGGTAAGTGAGGTAGTGGAACAAAGTTGGAGAGCCAAGGCTTCCATGGTTCACACATTCACCAAAACACAAGTCTCACCAAATTGAAGATGGAGAGCTTGGATGGTCTCAACACTTGTAGGTTTCTTGGAACCTTGTTAAAATAGAAAGTTTAGAAGGTGATTAAACCTCTAAACTTATAAAAAAAAAACCATACAAGCTCCCTAACCACAGACTTGGTTAGAAGCAAGGTAGGTGCAAGATTTCACAAGATTAACATGTTTATAGAAAGTCTAGGTAATATTTTTATTAAAACAGAAAGTTTGGACCTCAAAATAGTGATGTTCCACCTTAGTTTACCATGGTAAACTTGTGGAAACACTCCTAGAGGCGTTCCAGGCTTTCAAGAAGACGAAAAAGTGAAGAAACATGGAAGAAAGTGAGATGAGAGCCACTTTTGGAACTTGTAAGAATCTGCCTTCAACTTGATATTTCAGTATTTAGAGAGTGTATTAAGAGTGTTTGAGGGGTTGGAAAACTGAAATGGAGGTGTAGGAAGCTTGTTTATATAATGGGTGAGTAGGGTTTGTATTTTAACGGAGTTATAAGGTGATAGGGGAAAAAAAGAGGTGGAAAAGTTGACCAACCCATGAAGAGAAAACAACTCGTTGTGGATCAGGGGGCTACGCGTCGCACGCGCTTCAAGCCTTATCCCGTCGTGCGATGCGGCGTGCTATTTTAACCACACAAGTTTGTTTTTTTTGCCCCTAAACTCCTATATGTTTGTTGTTTTATACCCCAAAATTTATGTTTTAACATGATTTCGAGTACGGTTGATGTGTGTAAGTATGTGATGAGTATCGTGTATGCATATTTGATAGGACAAGTGTATACTAAGTCTTCGTTTGCACGTAAATATGTATTCAATGATTGTTTGCGTATAACACAAATATAACATAAGTATAAAAGTGGATTTCCATTATGATCGAAGTCTCGGATTACAAGTTTGGAAATGATATACGAATAAGTTACGAAAACAAGTTTCTAAAAATAGAAATACGAATACAACTTCCTAAATATGGAAAGTACAGGAATGCGAAGCATTACAGATGTGGCGCTGAGGTGGATTTGGGGGAAGGGGGAATCACACTCCATAGCCTTAAAGTAGAAAAATAAATACTTTTGAAGGAATTTTGAAGTCTGATGTGACGCTGATGTGACAATTTATGAACGTTCACCATTGTAGATGTTGTTTGAAGGTAATTTTGTGAGAAGAACATGCTTTAAATGGTTTGGTTTGAAGTTATGCATGTAAAGTTAACGTGGGTCAAAGTAAAATTTTATTTTAATTTATGTATGCCTTTAATGTAATGTTCAATTTGAATTTATTTAATCAAATTTAATTTTAAATAATATTCTATTAATTACATATAGAAGAAATATAAAATAACAAATTATATCAAAGGTAATTTTATTTATTGTAAAAGTAGGTGATGATGTGGAGGTTTGTTAATATAGAAAAAATGAGAGTTGTGAATGTTTTGAATATGATGTGCACTGAAGTGACATATTATGTTTAAGGGCGTCCACCATTGTGGATGCTATTTGAAGGTAAAATATCTCTTAAGGGGCATTTTTTTGCCATATCATCACAACGCCTCATGTAATTGTTAAAGCCTCTTAATGTCCTTTCATTGTTTACTTTCCATGTTTTTCCTTCTCATTGGGCATTATTCTAGAAATGTCTATCTCTCTTCATGTCCTATGAAGCCCATGGGGGACGGTGTGGGGGTGTTATGAAACCGTTTCACGCCCCTATAATGACAAAAACACATAGCCTAACTATGTCGTTCAATGTGCTTTAAATTCTTTGGTTCAAAATTAAGCGTGTAAAATTAAAGTGGGTCAAAGTAACGGTCAGAATAGAAATAACACATGAAAACGACCCAAAATGTTTCTGTGAGATTAAATATATTATTAATATAATATTTAATCTTTTAGCCATTATAATCATTTATATTATATTAGATCAAAATATATTAATAACCTATTAATAATTAGTTGGTAATTGTTGATGGACCATATTACCCTTATTGACTAATTGGGTTTCCTCTTGGGTGTATATATAAGGAGATTATTAGACAGTTTAAGGGTTAGACAAGTTACACAATTTAGTGAATCAACCAACCCTCATAACATCTATTCGTCTCTCTCTCTCAACCGAAACCCTCCCTAGTTTCGGTTCATCACCATCATCACCTTACACCCTAAGGAGGAACCAGATCATCCGGACAAGTATGTCGAACTCAATGGATGCATCTCTGACTGGATTCTCTACTGGCCTGTCTGCTGCAACAGGTATGTTATTCATGTTTTTCCATTATGTTTAAACAGAACTGATCAACATGTGGTATCAGAGCATATGTTGATAAACCAGTTCTGTTTTTGTATCCATTATTCTGGGATCAAAATCTGGAAAACAGAATTTTTTTGAAAGTTTATAAAAATCTCGGCTGATTTCGAGTACCATGTGCCGAAATCACTGTTTTCGGAAGAATGTTTAAATTTTTTGACTCGAAATCATAAAGGGTTAAACTTGTTGTTACGAAATCCATTACAAAACCATTAAAATTCAGGTTTCGGATTTCCAGAATTATGTTTTTTATTTTTTAGGGTTCATCGCTTGTTCTAAGTAAAACTCGAAAATTCCCTAAATTTTGGAATATAATTTGGATTAGTGGGTGTTTTCATTGTTTTGATCTTAATTTTATCTATTAAAGTTTCCGAAAACTGTTAAAGGATAATCAGTTATTATTTTCGAAATATTTTGATAAGTTTAGATAAAAAATAAAATAGGAAACACTATCCCACAATCCCTCAAATTTCGAGTTTCAGTTATTATCACAATAAACAGCCTTAACAGTGGATTCGAAATCATCAATGTAACTAATCGCACAAGTTCCCTTCAGTCGCACAAGATCAGATCACATGAGATATGATCTGATCGCACAAGGGCAATCGCACAAGACAGTCGCACAAGATTTGTACAACTAATTAAGTACATTGTACAAGTTAAGACTGCATAATCGCACAAGACTTGTGGATCGCACAAGATAGTGCCGATCGCACAAGACTTGGGCCTTACATACATTGATCATCAGGTCCTTAAATCTTTATAACTCGAGACTGTGGTTGTAACTCGAGACCTCATTATGACTCGAGATCTCATAACTCAGTCGAGACCTAACTCGAGACCTGACTCGAAACCTCATTACCCTAGGCTGTTTGATGTGAACTAATAGGTGGTTTGCTATTAAATACTTGGTTTTGTAAACAATTAATTAACTAATCAGAATCAGATAACTTTTACAAAACCAAAATAGCTTAACTTGAATGAGCTTCTGATGTATTAATTCTGGCCAAAGCTGATTTAATACATCTATTTATTGTTCAAGTATTATAAAAGCTATGTTGAGTATGCATTACAAACGTGAAATGTCTTAATTCTGGCCAAAGCTGATTTAATTCATTTATGTTTAGCATGCTTGACAAGTGCATAACTAAAGTGATTGTCTCATTTCTGGCCAAAGCTAATTTGTCACGTTTACTTCGCACACATACTTAAATGATTACACTTCTGGCCAAAGCTGATTTGTCTTCGTTTAAGTAGAATTTTTTAACTAAGTCTATTATTTTGATGTTAGTAATAGACAATATGTAACAACTCTCATCAAAAGTCATAATTATTAAAATAATCAGTCCAAAAGGAAACCCTAATTGAGACACCCAAGTGATTCTGAACAAACCCTAAAATTTTCATAATTTTCAGAATCAGGATTAGGGCCCCTAAAACTCAGGGGGGGGGGGGGTTAAACCCTATGGACGATTATCCATCTAAAACGTTGGCAACAAGGAATTATCGAAAACTGTCAACTCAGCTAAGCTAGTGCCAACCGTGGCAACCTATAGCTAGAAAATAGGTCTCACGCGACCCGCGTGAGAATACGCCAAAACTAAAGCGGGCCGCGTAAGGGTGAAATTTCACCTATAAATAGTGGGGTTTGGGACTTGAATTCTGGTACTGAAACGACGTACAAATTCGCAAAATTCACTGAATTACGTTAGAATCACTACACAAACACACACGTGTATCGAAATTCTGCTGCAAAACAGGGTATTAGCACAATCGCTGCTACGATTCATTTTTCCGACGATCAATATATCCAATGAATGTTTAAGTGCCGCCCACATTAGGGTTATACTTTATCGTTCGTTGTTAATTCAACGGATCATCGTTAATTCGATGGACAAAGTATTGCATTTTGTCATTCATTGTGAGAATTTGATCTCGTGAATTATCGTAATTACTGGATTGATTACTAACCCAGTTTTGTGTGCATTGTTATTTATATTAGGTTAACAAGGCTAAATCATAGATTAGACTCTGACCAAATTAAATCAGCAATGTGAGTCATTCTCTTTTTTTTATCAAATCTATTTACAAAATCATGTTTTATTTCAAAGTTATAATTACGGGGATTAAGTCTTTGTAATCACCAAGTTACAGCCAGTATGTGGGGTTTTGTATACATTACTTGATAATCGTCACCATTGGGGCAGCCAATGGGGGATATGACCATAGTCACAGACACCATTGGACGAATGGGCCAATGGGTTGAGTGACAAGTACTGTGGGTAGTTGGCTTGATATCAGAAACATTGTAATCGCTCTTAATACTGTAAATTATAACAATTGTGTCATTTTAGTAAATAGAATGATTCACTCAGTATTTCCCGCTGACAAAACCTTTTTCAAACATGTTTAAGGTGATTTGCTGTAATTCAGGAAAAAGTGCTGGGAAGCATTTCAAGCTTAAGATAGTGGCTCATTATAAAATAAAGAAATAAGTTTTGTAACATAACGATTTTATAGTAAAATCATACTATTGTAAATTATCGGGGTTTTATCCCGAATTGTGAAATAAAATAATCGGGGAAAATTTTAGCTTTAAACGATCCTGTTTCCGCTGTTAAACTCAATTAAATCAATACCGCAGTATTTCTGTCCCGCGGCTCCTGAAACGGGTCAAATCGGGTCGGGGGTCGTGACAGAAAAAGGTGGTATCAGAGCCACTGGGTTAAGCTAATTAAGTATTTAGAAATACTTAATTTTTTTTCCTGATTACTATTATGTGATTATTTGTATTATTAACTGATTATTTGATTATTTGTTAGTTACAGTATGGGTAAGAAAAAGCTGTCAAGTATCTATCTTAAATTAGATAGATCATCTAATGAGAAGGGAAGTTCATCCCGAACCAAATCCTCGAATCAGGCTGAAATTCCTGAAGAAGGAATATTCGTGCGAAAGGCACAATACGAGGAATCACTTTCTCCTCGAAGGAGGGAAATGATTATTAAGAAAAGTAAAGAAAAAATCCGAGAAAAGAGGATTAAACAGGAAACTCAGGAATTAATTGATAAATCACCTTGGGAAGATAAACTAGATGAGAAATGGGCAAATTTATATATGCTAGCCACAATAGCAGAAAATATAAATCTTTAAAAATTTAGCACCCTACTCTCACAATCTAGAAACCCTGTGTGATAAATAAAATTTGAAACCTAAGTGTGTTTGTCAGTTATCTTTGTAATCAACTAGTACACAATGTGTAATAAATTACAAAGTTATTTGTAAGTTTTTCACTTAGTATTTTATGCATTTTGCATATATGCTACATCAGCATGAGTGGAATATCCGAAGTTTTTCAGAACCTTAATCTTTACCCCGTAACTATCGAAGCTTCCAAAGAATATACTAGCTACTATCCCGATGTTGAACAACCAGTAGAATTCAAGGTTCCACCTTTGAACAAGCCAAAACAAAAGAAAAGAACTTATGTAGGATGGAGGAAAATCCGTAAGAAGAAGCCAGCTAAAAAACTGCCCAAAATAAACAATCCTTTGAAAAAGGGAAAAGAAATTATAACCGGAGAGAGTTCTAAACAAATGGAAACTGAAGACAAAGAGGAGGATAAGGAGATAGAAATACAAATGGAGGAAATTACTAAAGAAGTAATAATGGAAGTTGGGCAAGGGTCTATACCAGCTCAGAGAGAAATCGGAGAGAGTTCCAATCCAAACCAGGAAAGAACTTTTCAAGATGAGATAGATTTCCTATTGGCAAGCTGTGAAACCATTCAGCCTGTCAATAATAATAATAATAATATTTTTAATTATCCTCTTGGAAACCAATTCCCTATGAATTGGGAACCAGCAATTCCAGACCCAATAGTCCACTCCCAACCCATAGGAATGGACGAATGGTGGACGAACAATTGGCAATTTCAAAATATTGTCAATGATCCTTACTCTTTTCTTCCACAATTCGATCCAGAACCCCTACCTAATCCTCCCATGAGTAATGAAAACATGGCTGAACTTCGCCACTTTGGTGAAGAGTTGTTTGATGCTGGAACTAGAATCAGGGAAATAGGGGGACAGATTGCTTGGAAGTACGATGAGAGGGAAATGCGTTTTTAGAACAGCAAGTAACGAGAGATAGAATGATGATAAAATGATAGTTGTATAATAGTACTAGTAAAGTTAGTCTGTAAATAACAAATAAAACTCTGTATGATATTGGTGTGTAACGATGCATACTATGATAGATATAAAAAGAAATCGAGAAATCGATTGTTTTGACTATATCTGTATTATAAAATTTTCTGATTTTTTGTATGTAATTATTATTTAGCAGATACTAATAAAAGCTATATATATATATATTAATCAGATGGCCAACAATGGTAATGAACCAGTAAATGAAGATAATCAGTCTGAGCAACATCCAGGAGATCAATATATGACTCGGCAAGATATCGAAAACATTGTTGCTCAAGGGATAGCTAATGCTATTCCAGCATTCATTGCTGCTATCAAGAATCCACCCGAACCACAACAAATTGTCCCTAGTAAACAGATTACTGAAGATAACTTCAGTAATAATGTAAATGGAGGCAATAATCATGTTAATCATAATAAGGAACCACATCAAGCTCCATTACCCAAGAAAATGAAAACTGCAACGCCTGGTTGCACTTTCAAAGAATTCCTTGCTTGTAAACCCACTGAATTTGCAGGCAATGAAGGAGCAACTGCATCACTGCGTTGGTTAGAGAAAACCGAAGCAGTCATTGCAATAAGTAAATGTGGTAAAGATGATCAAGTTATGTATGCATCCAATCTGTTCAAAGAAAGTGCACTTGAATGGTGGAATACTGTGTTACAATCAAAAGGAAGAATAATAGCTTATGCTATGACTTGGGAAGAATTTAAGGGTTTGGTGGAGAGAAAATTTTGTCCTGAGTATGAAAAGGAACATATGGCGAATAAGTTTCTAAATCATCGGATGATGGGTGTGGATTGTCGTGGGTATACCTCGACATTCTTTGAATATGCAAGAGTAGTACCAACACTGGCTTCGCCAGAACCGGTACTCATTTCTCGCTATATTTGGGGGCTAATTAGCGAAATCCGCAATATTGTTAAAGTTGCGAGACCTCGCACTATTGATAATGCGGTAGAATTAGCCAATACTCTAACCGATGAATTGGTACGCACAAGAGATGAAGATAGGAAAAAGGCACTAGCTCAGAAAATTACCCAAGGATTTCGTGTGGGTAATAATAACAACTTCAAGAGAAAAGGAACAGGGCAAGCTCCAGTTCCGTCATTCTGCAGGAAATGCAAAAAGAAGCATTATGGAAGATGTGATATCACTTGCAATTTTTGCAAAGCTGTAGGACATCGTGAAGAGAACTGCAAAAAGCAAACAGTAATCTGTTTTAATTGTGGAGAAGCTGGGCATTATAAAACAGAATGTCCTAAATTGGTCAAACCAGCAGATAACAAACCCAAAGCAACCGAAGGCACTACTAAGAAGAATGCCAGGGCATTTCAGCTGACCACTCAAGAAGCAGAACTTATTCCAGATGTGATAGCGGGTACGTTCTTAGTTCACAACGTGTACGCAAAAGTATTATTTGACTCTGGTGCAAACCAAAGTTTTATAAATACTTCATTCTGTCAAGCTCTTAGTTTACCTTTAACCAATATTAGGCAGATTTTTACAGTTGAAACCGCAGACGGAAATTCAGTTAAAATAGATAAAGTATTGCAAGAAGGAAACATAGAACTTTTAGGACATAAATTCTCTGCAAAACTATTGCCAATGAATTTAGCTGAATTTGATGTTGTATTAGGAATGGATTGGTTAGTAGCCAACCATGCTAGAATCCTTTGTGATCAGAATTCCATAGAAATTCAATCACCTACCAGAGAAGTGATTAGGATTACAGGAGATAAACCACGGAAACCCATGAAGTTCATATCAGTAATGAAAGTTGCTAATTATGAACGAAAACAAGGAATAGTGTATATGATTTCAGTAATCATTAGCACTAAGGGAAAAGATCTTAAGGAAATACCAGTAGTATCAGAATATCCTGAAGTATTTCCAGAAGATTTACCAGGATTACCTCCAGACAGGGAAGTAGAATTTAGGATTCATCTAATTCCAGGAACTACACCGATAGCCAAGGCACCTTATCGGTTAGCACCCACAGAAATGTTAGAACTGAAAAAGCAATTAGATGAATTACTAAGTAAAGGATTCATACAACCTAGCTCATCCCCTTGGGGAGCGCCAGTGTTGTTTGTAAAGAAAAAGGATGGTTCAATGAGAATGTGTATCGATTATAGGGAATTGAATAAGGTTACAATTAAGAATCGATATCCATTACCTAGGATTGATGATCTTTTTGATCAACTTCAGGGGGCTAGATATTTTTCTAAGATAGATTTACGCTCTGGATATCATCAATTGAAGGTACAAGAAGAAGACATACCTAAGACTGCTTTCAGAACTAGGTATGGTCATTACGAGTTTACAGTCATGCCCTTCGGGTTAACGAATGCACCTGCAGCATTCATGGACATGATGAATAGGATCTGTAAACCGTATTTGGATAAATTTGTAATTGTTTTCATAGACGATATACTTATTTATTCCAAAAGTCAGACAGAGCATTGTGAACATCTTCATGCACTCTTAACTTTGTTAAGAAAAGAAAAGTTGTACGCCAAATTCTCGAAATGCGAATTTTGGCTAAAGGAAGTGCAATTTTTAGGACATATGGTGAATCATGAAGGTATTCATGTAGATCCTGCTAAGATAGAGGCAATTACCAAGTGGAAGGTTCCACAAACAGCAATGGAAATAAGAAGTTTTATAGGTTTAGCTGGGTATTATAGACGGTTTATTAAGGATTTTTCCAAAATAGCCGTACCATTAACTAAGTTAACCTGTAAAGCCACTAAGTTTGAATGGGGACCTAAACAGGAAGAAGCCTTTAGGATTTTGAAACAGAAATTAACCCATGCACCAATCTTAGCATTACCAGAAGGAACTGAAGATTTTGAAGTATATTGTGATGCTTCAAAATTAGGATATGGATGTGTGCTTATGCAACGCAAGAAGGTAATTGCGTACGCATCAAGGCAATTGAAAAAGCACGAAGAGAATTATACGACTCATGATTTAGAATTAGGAGCCGTAATTTTTGCCCTTAAGATTTGGAGACACTATCTTTACGGAAGTAAATTTACTGTCTACACAGACCACAAAAGTTTAAGATACATATTTGGGCAAAAAGAGTTAAACATGAGGCAAAGGAGATGGATGGAAATCTTAAGTGATTACGACTGTGATATTCAGTATCACGAAGGAAAGGCGAATGTAGTTGCAGATGCCTTAAGTCGTAAGTATTATGAGAAACAACGAAGGGTTCGTGCTCTCAGATTAAATCTACAAATACATTTAATGGAACAATTGAAAAATGTTCAAACTACAGCAATCAAGGATGATGCTGAAGGAATGAAAGGACGAATCAAGGAATTAGAACAAGGAGTAGATGGAATTTGGAGATTCCACAAAAGTAGAATTTGGGTACCTAAACAGGGAGACTTAAGACCTAAGATTTTAGAAGAAGCTCATAAATCTAGGTACACTATGCACCCAGGAAACAATAAGATGTACCAAGATTTAAGGAAGAATTTCTGGTGGATAGGAATGAAAAAGGACATAGCCAGCTATGTTTCTAAATGTCTTACTTGTTCACAAGTTAAGGCAGAACATCAGAAACCTTCAGGTCTACTACAACAGTTAGAGATGCCAGTATGGAAATGGGAACTTATAACAATGGATTTTGTTACTAAGTTACCCAAAACCAGAAAAGGTAATGATGCGATTTGGGTAATTGTAGATCGATTAACCAAATCAGCTCATTTCTTACCAATGAAAGAAACCTTTAGCATGGAAAGACTGGCTAAATTGTATGTAGATGAAGTTGTATCCTTACATGGAGTTCCACTCTCCATTTTTTCGGATAGAGATAGTCGTTTTACTTCCCATTTCTGGAAAAGTTTCCAGCAAGCTATGGGAACTCGACTAAATTTGAGCACTGCATATCATCCACAAACAGATGGGCAAAGTGAAAGGACAATCCAAACTCTAGAAGACATGCTCCGAGCATGTGTGATAGACTTTGGTGGAAGTTGGGATGATCACTTACCATTAATTGAATTCTCCTATAACAATAGTTATCACTCAAGCATTGATACTGCTCCATTTGAAGCACTGTATGGAAGAAAGTGCAGAACTCCAGTTTGCTGGGCAGAAATCGGAGAAAGTCAATTGTCAGGTCCTGAAATAGTGCAAGAAACAACTGATAAGATCACTCAAATCAAGGAAAGACTGAAGACAGCTCGGGATCGCCAAAAGAGTTATGCAGATAATAGAAGCAAGCCGTTAGAATTCCAAGTTGGAGACAAGGTATTGTTGAAAGTTTCTCCTTGGAAAGGAGTGGTAAGATTCGGTAAGAAAGGAAAGCTAAGTCCAAGATACGTAGGACCATTTTCAGTGATCCAACGTATAGGACCAGTAGCTTATCGTTTACAATTACCAGAAGAATTATCTGGAGTACATGATGTATTTCATGTATCCAATCTCAAGAAATGCTTATCAGATGAATCACTGGTAGTACCTCTTCAAGACATAAAGGTAAACGAAAAGTTGAAATTCGTTGAAAGACCTCTTCAAATTGAGGATCGAAAGATCAAGTTTCTCAAACATAAACGACTAGTTCTAGTCAAAGTTAGATGGGATTCAAAGAGAGGAGCTGAGTATACGTGGGAACTGGAATCAGAAATGAAGAAAAAGTATCCTCATTTATTCCAGTAAATCTCGAGGACGAGATTTTTCATAAGGTGGGGAGAATGTAACAACTCTCATCAAAAGTCATAATTATTAAAATAATCAGTCCAAAAGGAAACCCTAATTGAGACACCCAAGTGATTCTGAACAAACCCTAAAATTTTCATAATTTTCAGAATCAGGATTAGGGCCCCTAAAACTCAGGGGGGGTTAAACCCTATGGACGATTATCCATCTAAAACGTTGGCAACAAGGAATTATCGAAAACTGTCAACTCAGCTAAGCTAGTGCCAACCGTGGCAACCTATAGCTAGAAAATAGGTCTCACGCGGCCCGCGTGAGAATAAGCCAAAACTAAAGCGGGCCGCGTAAGGGTGAAATTTCACCTATAAATAGTGGGGTTTGGGACTTGAATTCTGGTACTGAAACGACGTACAAATTCGCAAAATTCACTGAATTACGTTAGAATCACTACACAAACACACACGGGTATCGAAATTCTGCTGCAAAACAGGGTATTAGCACAATCGCTGCTACGATTCATTTATCCGACGATCAATATATCCAATGAATGTTTAAGTGCCGCCCACATTAGGGTTATACTTTATCGTTCGTTGTTAATTCAACGGATCATCGTTAATTTGATGGGTAAAGTATTATACCTTGTCGTTCGTTGTTAATTCAACGGATCATCGTTAATTCGATGGACAAAGTATTGCATTTTGTCATTCATTGTGAGAATTTGATCTCGTGAATTATCGTAATTGCTGGATTGATTACTAACCCAGTTTTGTGTGCATTGTTATTTATATTAGGTTAACAAGGCTAAATCATAGATTAGACTCTGACCAAATTAAATCAGCAATGTGAGTCATTCTCTTTTTTTATCAAATCTATTTACAAAATCATGTTTTATTTCAAAGTTATAATTACGGGGATTAAGTCTTTGTAATCACCAAGTTACAGCCAGTATGTGGGGTTTTGTATACATTACTTGATAATCGTCACCATTGGGGCAGCCAATGGGGGATATGACCATAGTCACAGACACCATTGGACGAATGGGCCAATGGGTTGAGTGACAAGTACTGTGGGTAGTTGGCTTGATATCAGAAACATTGTAATCGCTCTTAATACTGTAAATTATAACAATTGTGTCATTTTAGTAAATAGAATGATTCACTCAGTATTTCCCACTGACAAAACCTTTTCCAAACATGTTTCAGGTGATTTGCTGTAATTCAGGAAAAAGTGCTGGGAAGCATTTCAAGCTTAAGATAGTGGCTCATTATAAAATAAAGAAATAAGTTTTGTAACATAACGATTTTATAGTAAAATCATACTATTGTAAATTATCGGGGTTTTTATCCCGAATTGTGAAATAAAATAATCGGGGAAAATTTTAGCTTTAAACGATCCTGTTTCCGCTGTTAAACTCAATTAAATCAATACCGCAGTATTTCTGTCCCGCGGCTCCTGAAACGGGTCAAATCGGGTCGGGGGTCGTGACACAATATCACAGCTTCATAATTAAAATGGTCATTAATTATGCCTGCCTTAGTATAACATGCCCTTAGATCACGTTAAGATTTTCTTCTTAGTATCATAATTCGCTCATCTTATTTCCACTATCAGCACCAAATCAGGGGATTCCACCTTTGACTGGTGATAACTTTGCTGCATGGAAGGATGCCCTCATGCTTACACTTGGACTACTGGATTTTGATTATGCTCTAAGAGAGAATAAGCCAGCGGACCTTACTACTCAAAGTACTGCTGCTGAGCAGATACTTCATGATAAATGGACTAGGTGTAACCGCATGTCTCTCATGTTCATGAAACAGTCCATTCATAACTCAATCAGAGGAGCCATTCCTGATTCTGAAGATGCTAAAACCTATTTGGCTTCTGTGGAGGATCAATTCAAGGGAACATCAAAAGCACACGCTAGTACTCTTATACTAAGTATGATGGGAGGAGCGGCATTCGCGACCACATCATGATGATGCATGACATGGCCAATAAGCTGAAGGGCCTAGAGATGGAAATCAGTGATGGTTTTCTTGTTCACTTCATCATCACTTCGCTTTCTTCGTCCTATGAAGCATTCAAGATCAATTACAACACTCAGAAGGACAAATGGACGATGAGTGAGCTGATCGCTATGTGCGTGCAGGAGGAAGAGCGTATGAAGATGGATCGCACTACTGATGTTGCTAACTTCACCACCTCTAACTCTAAGAAGAGGAAGCACAATTATCAAAGAAAAGATGCTTCTAAGGTTCAAAAGCCAAATCCAAATCCTCATACAAGTGCACCTTCCAGCTCTAAGAACTCCCTAGGCAAACCCTACTGCAAGTTCTGTAAGAAAACATGACATAAGCAAAAGGAATGCCCTGACTTCAAGGAGTGGCTGGCTAAGAAAGGTAACGATTTTTTCATGATACTTGAGTCCTTTAATTTAAATGTTCCTGCTAATTCTTGGTGGTTTGATTCTGGTTCTATGGTTCATGTTACCAATTCAACTCAGGGATTCCTTACAATCCGGAAGCTGGGAAGAAACCAAAGAACACTTAAAGTTGGAGATGATCGGGAATTAGAAGTGAAGGCCATAGGAACATTACAATTATTTTTGAAAACTGGTTTATGTATTAAACTTTATGATACCTTATATGTTCCTGAAGTAACTCGGAACCTTGTATCAGGACCAAAGTTAGACATGGACGGTTTTGTCGTTTCTCATGGTCATCGCAAGCTCTCTATTCTCTATGATTCCGTTGTTTATGGTACCGGCATTCTGGATGGTGGTCTCTATAGATTAGAACTAGATGATAATTTTTCCAAATCTTTGTTGTCATATAATATTAATGAATCACTCACAAAGATGAAACAGGTTCGAGACTTAGAGACTTCATCTATGTTGTGGCATCAACGTTTAGGCCACATCTCAAGAGAACGATTAAATCGTCTCGTAAAGGATGAAGTCTCACCTCCTCTCGATTTTACTGATTTTGGAACATGTGTCAAATGTCTTAAAGGCAAAATGACATTAGCGAATAAGAAAGGTGCCACTAGGAGCTCTAATTTATTAGAACTCATTCACACTGACATTAGTAGTCCTTATCAAATCGCTGGTATAACAGGACATACTTCATTTATCACTTTCATTGATGATTATTCTCGTTACATGTACTTGTATCTTATTAAGGAAAAATCTGAATCTCTTACAACTTTTAAAGATTATAAAGCTGAAGTTGAAAAGCAATTAGATCGTCAGATTAAAGTTGTGAGATCAGACAGAGGCGGTGAATATTATGGAAGATATACTGATGTGGGTTAAGCTCCTGGTCCATTTTATGAGTTTTGTAAGGGCCAGGGGATTGTGAACCAATACACCATGCCTGGTACACCTCAGCAGAATGGTGTCGTGGAACGAAGAAATCGTACCCTTATGAACATGGTGCGCAGTATGTTAGCCAACACTAATTTACCATTATTCCTCTGGACTGAAGCGTTAAAAGCTGTTGTTCATATACTTAATAGAGTTCCTTCTAAGTCTGTCCCTAAAACTCCTTATGAACTTTGGACAGGAAGGAAACCGAGTCTTAAATATATGAAAGTATGGGGCTGCATTGCTGAAGCAAAACTCTATAATCCTTTCCTAAGGAAACTTGACCCTAAAACAGTTACCTGCTTCTTTATCGGGTATCCTGACCATTCGAAGGGTTATCGTTTCTATTTTCCTTCCCATGTCACCCGTGTTGGAACTTTTGAGATCGTTGATACTTGTGCTGGATTAGTTTAGTCATAGTGTGTAGCAAATTTGAATGTACAAGGGCTTATTTTGTAATTCTCTAGAAGATAAGTTCCTGACCTAGTGTAGATAAGATTCCAGCAAATTTATAAATTTGCTGGCAGATCAGGAACACACTATAAATAGCCCTCACATTGTAACCTTGGCAAGCTTTTGGCTCTTGAATGAATATTGGTGTTGTTACATTCTTGTGTTGATCTTGTGCTCAAATCTGATATCCAGGGTGTTTCATCGTTATATCTTATTGTTTGGATTCAATACAACACTTGTTGTATTCATTAATCCATTAGCTTCACCTTCATCTTTGATCTTTCTCAACTTTTCATATCTCAAACACCTAATCAATAGGTGTTATGGGTTAAAACAACCAACCACTGTGATCCGGATTCGTTTTTGGGACTTACAATTTGGTATCAGAGCCTTTGTGCTCTTGGTTGTTGTGTTCTTGTTGAGATTTTTCATTGTTTTGAAGGTTTTTTCAAAGTTTCAAGGTTTTTCAAATTTTTGGATTTAATATGGATTGATTTGGTGTGTTTAATCGATAGGTTGTTGTTAATACATGATTAGGGAGTCATTTTGGACATTTTGATGCATTAAAACATGGTTTTTGAGCTGTTTTTGAGTGATCAGAGGGTTTTAGTTCGTGTTAAACCCTCTGTCCAGCGAAATTAACATGAATGCAGCGAACAATATTTGAAGGCAGCGAACTTATTTTTTTTGAATGTAGCGAACATAGCTTGAATATAGCGAACATAGCGAAATTGTTGAGAAACTCATCGCAGGATCACTAAATTCGACGATCATCATTCGAGCGAAATTACTGATCATCAGCGAAATAGTGTCCTGTGACCCTTGAGCGAAATTATCGAAGGCGACTTCGAGAACTGTGATACTGAACCACAGCGTTCTTATCACGGTAATCGGCGGAATTAATCTAACTAACGTCTGTGTTGTGTTTGTCAGCGAAATTAGCGTGTTCGCTCGTGCAGGACTACCTAAAGTACCAGCGAAGGGCGAAGATTTGTCAGCGAATTTGATCAAGCTCCTTTGGTCATCGGGGAAATTAACTCTGTAACTGGTCTTCTGTGACTTGTCAGCGAATTTAAGTTCTGATCAGCTAAAATTTGTCTAAACAAGCCAAGATGTCGCTAAATCAACTAAGTCCAATTGCACAAGCTGAACTCGAGACTGGTACTACCACTCGTCCACCAAAGTTGAAAGGTGCTGAAGACTTCAGCACTTGGAAGACTCGCATCCAGTCGTTCTTTGAATACACGGACTACAATTTGTGGGTTTCGGTCACCGCTGGTCCCCACATTCCAACGGTGATTCGTAATGATTTGGTGGTTGCAAATCCTGACCCCACAACCTTCACTGAGGAAGACAAAGCCCTAATCCAACGCGATTGCCGTGCGCATGCAGCCTTAACAATGGCACTATCAACTGATGACTGCAACATGTTTGAAGAACACCGAACTGCAAATGCACTCTGGAATGCATTGATCGAGTACTACGAGGGAAACGAAGAGCTGATTGAGAGCAAAAGAATCATGGTGCAGAAGCAATACGACCTGTTTTGTGGAATTCGTGGAGAAAGCCTTTCCGATCATATCAGTCGCTTTCGAAATATGATGACCAAGATGAAGAAGGCAGGAAATCATATCACTAACCGTGCTGCCATAAAGAAGCTTTTAGACTCACTTACAAAGGAATGGAGCCTGAAGTGCATGATGATCAAAAGGGATTTCCTCAACAATCCAAATCCTGTCACTCTAACCGATTTGATCAACACTTTGAAGGATTTTGAAATGGATGTTAACAAACGAGAAATGAATACGACTGGTTACACCCCAAAGCCTGCTCAGACTTCTGCAGGATTGAAGAACGTGGCACTTCTTGCATCTGAAGGTGTCAGTCAACAAGCTTCGGACACGACTTACTTAAACGCTTCCGCAAGCGCATCAAAGGCTCCACGGTCCAGTGAAAAGACAGTTGTGCTCGGTGAAACTCAAGCTGAAGAGAATGTTGAGGTAGAGGAACAAGTTCACAAAGCACTCATGGCAAAAATCTCGAGCGAGTCTTTATCTTCATCGTCAAAACCCACCGAGAAACAGGCTATGGGAATCCCAAAAGGAGATGATGCTACCGACAAGGGTCTGAAGAGTATTTTCACTTCCTCCGAGCCTGAGAAAGACAAGAAGGCTGAAGAAGCTGTGAAGGCCACAGAGCAAGTTCAGAAAGAAACAACTTCTGTGAAGGAAGAGAAAGCGAAAGCCTCAGCTGCGGCCATGAAAACCGAATCCTCAAAAGAAGAGGCAGACAAAGACTTGGTAAACAGCATTCCACATAACTTTAAAGTAAAGTTATGCACGCCAGCATGCGTTGATGTCGTGGCACATTACAAGTCTCTTAATCTAGAATTTGAGAGACAAAAGGACAAAGCCTTAAAAATGAATAACGAACTTAAACTGAACGAGGCCGCATATCAGAGAAAGTTGAATTCAACTTTAGCTGAAATGCAAACTCTAAAAGAATTTGTGATTAGAAAAGATCTTATCATTAACGATCTCACAGATAGACTAGAAAAGGCTTTGAACGAAAAGAATAAATTGCAAATTATCATCGACAAATGGAATGTCAGTCAAAAGGCCTTTACTGACATCAAAAACTGCCAACGACCAACGTATGTAAAAGACGGGATCGGGTACAAGGATAGGCAAGGAAATGAAAGAAAACTTTTTCTTCCTCCACATAGCAAAAACTATGTGCCTATACCAACTCCTCATCCCGAAAATGATCTCATTGATGAAAAGGCCTCTGTAGAACAAAACAATTCTTGTGAAAACGAAACAACCGCTAACTTTTCTAAAAGTAATGCAGATCCAATTATGTGTAAAGAAGATGTGTGCGATGAGGATGGAGACTGCGGCGGTTCAAAAATAGGAATAGGCTATTCAGGCGACAGTTATTCCACTGTTAACTGGTTCGCCTGGAACTGTGATAAGAAAAACAATATTCGGGATGACTGTAATGGCCGTGTGCCTAAATTTAAATCTTCGGATGACTGTAAGGGCCATGCGCCTACATTTGAGACCCGTGATCGTGAACATGTTATGTCTGAATGTCATGATTTAAATTCTGCATTTTGTGATGATAAAATTGTTTGTGAATCTCCTGTATTTGTGCCAGAATTGAAAAAGAATAGCTTTGGAAAATTCCTCACAGAGGAAATTCCAGAATTTATTCCATCTCGAACAGGTATGACAGATTCAGAAAAGAAAGTCACTAAAGATCACTGCAATCAAGACTCAAGCATCGCTGCCTCAGAAGATGAAAAAGAGACTTCAAATTCCGAAGATGAGCAAAAATCAGAAACCTCAAGTGAAGATCGAACAACAGATGGAGAAAGCTTTAAATTCTCAAGTGAAGAAACCTCGAAAACCTCAAGTGAAGATCAAACAACAAGTGATGAAAGCTCTGAATGTTCAAGTGTTGAGATATTTGAAGACCAGGACACAAAAAGTCCAAACCAAGATCGAAACCACAATGAGTCAAGTTACGAAGCAAGTGAAGAGCAAAGCTCAAGCGAGGACAACATGTCTGAAAGTTCATTCGATTCAGACAGTGATGAAGAACACTAAAGCAGAGTAGACAAGAAAATGAAGAAAGCAGAAAGCTCAAGACTCTCATCTTCTAACACCAAAAGACCCAGACATAAAAGATGCTTTCGCTGTGGTCATTTAGGACATACAGCGAAACATTGTAAAACCAAGAAATTTTCTAAACCAGAGCATGATTTTCTTACAAACGTCACATTTCAATTAAATTATCTTAAGAAGTCTGTTAAAAAGCTGGTTGAGTCAACTGCCTATTTTTGGAAACAAAAAGAGGCCAAAGTGGGTCAAAACCACGATAGATTCGAAATGAAGCAAATCTGGATTCCCAAAACAAACTAATTTGTATATTTGTATATTTGTGTATATCAGAATAAACTCCAGAAATGGCTCCGCATGCTCATGGAACACATCTGGAACACATCTGGCACGTAGACAGCGGATGATCAAGACACATGACAGGCTTGAAGGAACTTCTGAAGAACTTTCTCTTTATTGATGGTGATTTCGTGTCATTCGCTGGAGACGAGAAGGGAGGGAAGATCGTTGGAGTAGGAAATGTGGTGTCTAAAGCCCTCACGATGGAAAATGTCAACTATGTTCCAGAATTGTGCTACTATCTTATGAGCGTATCACAAGTCTGTGATAAAGGAATATCGGTGCTTTTCAGTGACATGGAATGCTTGTTTCTGAAACCTGAATATGTCGTCCCTGCAGAAGTGATCATGCAGGTTGTAAAGTAGATCACAGGTCTGTCTCAGAAGGATGTCAATTCTTGGGAAATCGTCTGATTTCATGGCAAAGCAAGAAACAGGCAACTGTGTCCACCTCTACCGCTCAAGCAGAATACACCGCGGTCTACAGTTACTGTTCACAAGTTCTCTGGATACAAAATCAGTTGTTGGATTATGGAATCAACATCATGAAGACTCCTATATTCATCGACAATGAGGCATGTCTGGGAATTGTGAAGAATCCCATCCACCACTCCTGAACGAAGCATATCGAAATTCGTATTCACGCAATTCGAGATGCGTACGAGAAAGGATACATTCAAGTGGTACCAGTGGATACAACCCAGCAACGGGCCGACATTTTCCCCAAAGCTTTCGATAAAACGCGATTCAACCAGCTGGTAACCTGGTTGGAAATGGTTAATTTCCTTGAATGGAAATGAATCTTGTGTCCAAAAGCTTTCGTAAATACACTATCCTCTGTCTATAGTTTACATTTAAAAAAAAAAAAAAAAAAAAAAAAAAAACCGTTTGTTGAAAGTAAAACAAGTATCGTACAGCGTTGCCCACCAAAAAGATTTTCTGATTCTTAAAATTTTATTTTCGGGCAAATGGACTTTCGAAAATAAAGATTTTAGGGGGGATATTCCAGAAAATCAAAATGAGATGCTTGTTTCTGACTCCTGTTAGAGGAAATGATAGAAAATTGCTAACACTTTGCCATTTCTTGTAAAACAGAAAAACCTACAAAAAGAAATCGGGGTACCAAGCAACGACGTGTCGGTAGATTCAGCAACACCGACGAGTAAACTGCTGTTAGGGAGCAAAACAAAACATCTACACAAGGATTCTGGCTTACCTCAGGCATTACGCATCTTGTGGGTAACACGTTGCGGCATATGGCTTAATGGTCTTAAATCTTGTGTTGATAGATTGCCAAAGTCTGAAATCTCGGGTCTTTATATTGGTTTTCATTCGGGGGTTATCATAGTCGGTCTTCTGCTGCATCCAGATACATGCTGACCTAGAACTTCTATGATATCCCTTCACAATAAGCGCCTTAAGAAAAAAAAAAAAAAAAAAAAAAAAAAAAAAGGCCAAACCCTCTAATAATAAGTGCCTTTCGTGGCCAAAAACCTTTTGATGGATTAGTTTCGGTCTCTCTGCTGTACTAAAGTACTGACCTGTTCACCGAGCTATCTGTCTCGCCCTCGATAGATCTTGGAATCTCTGTTGTACGAAAGTACAGACCTGATCTCCGTTCTATCGTTGAAATGAATGGATCCAATATACTCACCTGTTATGAAGAACCTTTGTGCATACCTTGATCGCGGGGGTATGTCCTGATGTGGGACTCACGGGCGTAATGTTTCTATTCTCAATAGCTCGTGTGGGGGCCATAGAAGTCTTGTCAATATTACCGAAAACATGATAAAAGCGCTCTCCGAAGGCTTGTTGAAAGAAGGATGCATGGATTTAAGCGGACAAATATACTGGCAGTCTTTCTTGTGCCCTGGTTAGTATCTATCAACAATAATAATAAATAAGGAATTGGCAAGTGTTGGCGATATGATCTTTTACAGGTAAGTCATCGAGCGTCGAATGTTTCAAGAAGTTCCCGCATCAAATGGAACCCCCCCCAGAGCTGAAAATTCGAAGTTCGGAGTCTAATTGGCCCAAATTTTCTCTGTTGTGTAAATATTTAGTAAATTTTAGCGTTTTTAACAAAACTGGGCACGTCTTTCGAGAAAGTTTGAAATTCACGAGCGAATTTAAAATTTCTATTTTTTTTTAAAAGATAATTTGGTTATGGCGGCGAAGATTAGACACCAGCGAAATTGTTATTTCGCTGGTTATCAAATTTTCTATATAAATATCTATTTTCCGTAAATTTTTCAAAACTTTTCAAAACCATTTCATCTTCATCATCGGACATATTCTTAAAACCAACACAAGATTCATTTTCGTTCAAAGTGACTGAAGGAGATGAAAGTGATGAAGAAGAAGTTGACAGAGATGATATGCCAGCTAGATTCATCGAATGGGGTCTGGAAGAGGAAGTACAGTACGAGCAAGCAGATGGAAGAACTTTCTCACCTCAGCATCCAGAATGGCTCAAGAAAGAAAGAGAAAGACCACCTGATTTTTATCAGGTGATTACTGTCGAAAAGAGTGAAGCTACCGACAGAATCATTAGCTGGATGTACGACAACCTGAGAAGAATGTTTGTTGCTAAAAGACGAGGTGGCATGATCCAGTACTTTCAGACCGGTTTTGATCTCTTTACTCTTCCCAGGTGGGATCTACGTGAGCTGGGGCGTCTGGACATTCTAAATCCAGAAGAAAGAAGCGTTGGAGGAGACTTTGAGCGTCTGATCGCTAAAGAATGCAACAAAGGTTTCCCTAATCACAGGCCTCAGCGTCCAAGGCAAAGAGTTTCGAAAACTACCATAGATCCAGTAACAGGGAAAGGAAAAGTGACGTGGGTGATCAACCCTGCTAAAATTGTCACCAGAATTAAGCTACCTGAAGAAAATCCTGTTGCACTCAAAGATTTCAAGAAATGGTTCTATGATAGCAAGACTGGCGAAGCTGTGATAAGATCCAACGAAAATGTGGACATTCGGATCTTGGATCCTATGGATGTGTTTATGTTTGGGCTCTCGGATCTAACTATGTTGAAATGCAAGCCACATAAACGTGGGAGCTGGAAATGCAAATCTTGAAGAGACTATGCTATTTCAGAGAGCGGTAGAAAGAGCCTGGAAGTTAAAGAGGGAAATGCTGGATCTGGTAGACAAGATTGAGAAAAGAAAAGAAAAAGAAGAAAAGAAAAAGGAAGCAAGGAAGAAAAAGAAGCATGAACATAAGAAAGAAAAGACCCCTGCTTCTTCAACTGAACCCACCACAACATCATCACCTCCGGCCTCATCCACATATGAGGCCACTATGGAGGATCAACCTATTTGTGAAGCTGTTACTACTCAAGCAACTCCGGATGCACCAATCGAAACTCAAGCACCACCCGAAACGACAACGAACGAAGCCAATCCCAAAGAGCCTAAAAAGCAAGCTACTGAAAATCCAGCGGAAACCAATGAAGAATGAAAAGACAAGTATGCAACGATCTAGGGGGAATATTGTTGGAACTTTTGAGATCGTTGATACTTGTGCTGGATTAGTTTAGTCATAGTGTGTAGCAAATTTGAATGTACAAGGGCTTATTTTGTAATTCTCTAGAAGATAAGTTCCTGACCTAGTGTAGATAAGATTCCAGCAAATTTATAAATTTGCTGGCAGATCAGGAACACACTATAAATAGCCCTCACATTGTAACCTTGGCAAGCTTTTGGCTCTTGAATGAATATTGGTGTTGTTACATTCTTGTGTTGATCTTGTGCTCAAATCTGATATCCAGGGTGTTTCATCGTTATATCTTATTGTTTGGATTCAATACAACACTTGTTGTATTCATTAATCCATTAGCTTCACCTTCATCTTTGATCTTTCTCAACTTTTCATATCTCAAACACCTAATCAATAGGTGTTATGGGTTAAAACAACCAACCACTGTGATCCGGATTCGTTTTTGGGACTTACAACCCGTATTGTTGAAACCAAGCATGCTGCGTTCTTGGAGGATTTCAAGGTCAGTGGGAGCAGTACCAACCCTTACGAAGAATTGCAAGAAGTACAAGACACGGGGGGAGAGACTCGTGGCTTACCATTACTCCGTTTACTCCTCTTGTACCCCATGCAACTGCACCTGAAGCCACTGCACAAATTCCATCTCCACAATCAGAACCCATTATACCTCATAACGAAGGCACATCAAACGCTCAAAACCAAGACAAAGCTGAACCCGATAATCAACTCAGGAGGTCATCTAGGCAAAGAAGGCCTACTAATTGGGATGATTATGTTACCTACCTGACTGAAATGGATCCTGGAAAGCTTAATGATCCTATCTCTTATAATGAAGCCATTAGCAGTGATCAGTCTTCTAAATGGAACAAAGCAATGATTGATGAGCTTGAATCCATGAAGAAAAATGACGTTGGGGATTTAGTCGAATTACCCAATGGTGCCAAACCTGTAGGTTGTAAATGGGTGTTCAAAACAAAACTGGATCCGAATGGGAACGTTGAACGCTACAAAGCGAGATTGGTTGCAAAGGGCTACACTCAGAAAGAGGGAATTGATTATCAAGAGACGTTTTCACCTGTCTCTCGTAAAGATTCATTAAGGATTGTTATGGCCCTAGTAGCTCATTTTGATTTAGAGCTGCATCAGATGGACGTCAAAACTGCTTTCCTTAACGGAGACTTAGACGAAGATGTTTACATGAAACAACCTGAAGGCTTTAAACCTGAAGGCCAGGAGCATCTAGTCTGTAAGTTGAAGAAATCCATTTATGGGTTAAAACAAGCATCACGTCAATGGTACCTCAAGTTTGATGAAGTCATGAAGAGGCAAGGTTTTATGAAGAATCAAGTGGATCAATGCACCTACCTCAAAATGAGTGGGAGTAACTTTACTATACTTGTCCTTTACGTAGATGATATTCTATTGGCAAGTAATAGTTTAGACATGTTGCATGAGTCGAAGCGGTTACTCTCGCATAACTTCGACATGAAGGATCTCGGAGATGCTTCTTACGTCATTGGCATCGAAATTCACCGAGATAGATACAAAGGGATCTTAGGATTGTCTCAAAAGACTTACATAGATCGTGTCCTTACACGTTACAACATGCAACAGTGCAAACCCTCTGTCGCTCCAGTAGTTAAGGGAGATGTTTTCGGTTCATTCCAGTGTCCGACAACAGAGGTTGAAAAGGAGCAAATGAGCCAGATACCTTACGCGTCAGTAGTCGGGAGCCTGATGTATGCTCAAGTATGTATTCGCCTAGATATCGCTTATATTGCTGGAATGCTAGGCCGTTATCAGACTAATCCTGGTCTAGATAACTGGAAAGCAGCAAAGAAGGTTCTTAGATATCTGCAAGGGACAAAAGACTATAAACTGACTTATAGAAGAAGTGATCACTTAGAAGTGGTAGGTTATTCTGATTCTGACTTTGCCAAATGCAAAGATGACAAGAAATCCACTTCGGGCTATATCTTTATGTTAGCAGGCTGACCTATCTCATGGAAGAGTCATAAACAACAGTTAACTACAACTTCCACAATGATGGCAGAATATATATTGCTGTTTATAATGCAACCTGTCATGGAATGTTGCTTAGAAATCTGATTACTGGACTCAAAATCGTTAATTCCATTTCTAGACCATTGAAGCTTTACTGTGATAACTCAGTTGCCGTTAGTTTCTCGAACAGTAACAGTTCGACTGGAGCTGGTTTATATCTCGATACAAAATATTTGTTCGTACGTGAACGAGTTGAGGAAAATAATCTTTGTATTGAGTATATTAGTACTAAAGATATGCTTGCGGATCCGATGACTAAAGGTCTCCCACCTAAAGTTTTCGAAGAACATGTATCGAATATGGGACTTACTAAAGACCTTGTTTAATGGCATATTGTACTAGCTTATGTTTTAATTAATAAAATTTCCTCAGTTTGATTTTGTATGTCTCTAACATATGTTCTGCCGGTGTAATGACATATAGACAAATGTAAATACAAATCAGACGCTAAAGGGCTTATACGTATTTTGATCGTAACTATTAGGTTTTAAATTGAGGCTATAGTATGACTAATGGGGGTCCTGAGTCGAATGATGATTCAACGGCTGTATTTCTCTGCTATAGTTCTTGGTTTAAGGCTAAAATGAGTGTTAACTCCTGGCCAGGCTCATCTAATACTCATGATAAATGATTACTCGGCTAAGTGGGAGAATGTGAGATTAAATATATTATTAATATAATATTTAATCTTTTAGCAATTATAATCATTTATATTATATTAGATCAAAATATATTAATAACCTATTAATAATTAGTTGGTAATTGTTGATGGACCATATTACCCTTATTGACTAATTGGGTTTCCTCTTGGGTGTATATATAAGGAGATTATTAGAGAGTTTAAGGGTTAGACAAGTTACACAATTTAGTGAATCAACCAACCCTCATAACATCTATTCGTCTCTCTCTCTCAACCGAAACCCTCCCTAGTTTCGGTTCATCACCATCATCACCATACACCCTAAGGAGGAACCAGATCATCCTGACAAGTATGTCGAACTCAATGGCTGCATCTCTGACTGGATTCTCTACTGGCCTGTCTGCTGTAACAGGTATGTTATTCATGTTTTTCCATTATGTTTAAACAGAACTGATCAACAGTTTCATGATACATTAACAAGAAAACTACTTAGGGTGGACCAGACACTCATTAAAGTTATTTATGCATATGGAAATGAAATTTTGGATTTAGTTATTGTCACAATCTAGTCTTACGATGCTTTTGAACAATCTATTACGTATCGCCTCGATGTTTCCGCCATCGGTTAAGGTGTGATGAGTTTGTCAAATAGGGTATGTTCATGATCCACGAGTTTGTCAAATAGATCTGCAAAAGTAATGGTTGTATCACGCATCTTAACGGTGGCTGCAACGTTTGCATAGTCATCCCCAAGTTGGTTGACAATATGTACAATAAGATCATTATTAGTAAACGGGCTTCGAGCCAAAGCTAGTTCATCAGCAATCCATTTCATGTCATGTCATGTAGGAACTCCGTCATAGATCTTGAACCCTTGGGATTTTTGCCAAGGAGAGATTTCAAAGAGATGATGCGAGATCGTGAAGTGCTCGCATAGCTTGCATTTAATTGCTTAACACTGTGTTCCAGAGTTTACTAATGGAAGGAAAGGAAAAGAAAGTAAAAATATTTTGTGTTCGAGAGTTTCATTTAAGGAAGGAAAAGAAAGGAAAATAAAACATGTCGTGTTCCCGAGTTTCATTTAAGGAAGGAAATGAAAGGAAAACTAGGCTAATTTTTTTAGTTTTTATTTCCTTCCGATTTGGGAGGAAATGGTGGGAAAGACATCTTTTTTTTCCTTTCTTGTCAATTCCTTTCTCACTTTTACTTTCTTTTCTTTTCCTTCGTTAAGTTAACTTGGGAAGAGAGTGTAAAAGCTTGACGGGAGGTGTCGCCAGAGGTGACGATATGTTGAATTGAATCCGAGCAACTACCAAGAATCGCACCAAGTATAATCTGATCTTGGCGGAACCATTGAGTGTAATCGGGGTTGGATTTTGTGCGTGAGCAGATCCATCAACAAATGTTTCAAGGCCAAGGCCAAGGCCAACAAGAGCGGCTATGACTTGTTTTCTCCAGGAAGGGTAGTTGGCTGGGGTAAGTTTAATCGGAAAATTAGTATGAGCGGTGACCTCTATGATGACATGGTGAGGAATTCGTGGGATGAGACTATGGATCGAAGAAAATATTTCTGCTCAGTGAAGCTTTTAGGCTCTTGATACTACATAATGATTAATGCTAATGATTTTATTTACATAAAACAAAGGCCATATATAGGCAAATACAATGAAGGAAAGAGTAATTACAGGAAACTATACATAAACTATTCTAGGAGATAATAAGAATAATCAATTACAATATAAACCAAATATAGTTTTCCCTTCTAAAGTGTTGGTGTTAACCCGTTGTCTGGGTTATCTCTAATATATTCAAGGTCGCCGAAGCTCCTACGGATCAATGCTCTGATACCAATGTTGTTAGCATATTGAAAGCACAAAATCTTGAAATATATAGGTCCCACTTTTGCATATCACTCTCAGCAACTATCAACTGATTAGTACAACAGTGTCAACTAACTTTGGAATAGTTAGTTGACATTTACACTTTGCATACCTGTACTTATATTTATTACAAAACAACCCTTCAACAGTTCTTATCGTAAAATACACCACCTTACACTATAAATTTTGTTCATATTTCCTTTTTGCAGACACAGTTATTAACTGCAACTGCAGAATTCAATTCGTATCAGTTTTCACATATCAAACATAAGCATGTACATCTTAAAGTTTTGTTTTTCCCTTCCGGCAATCGGAAAATTCATCAGTGACTGCACACTTGGTCCAAATTCCATTCTACCCAGGCCAGAGTCATTGGTGGCTGTACACATGCCCCAAATTCCATTATAGTTATGACAAACAAGAGTTAATGTATGAAGAAGCAGAAACAGGAATGACAAAAGCATGTTTCAGATAGTGGTGTTGGGCTTTGTAGTTAATTAATTCTAGTTTTATCTTTTGGGCTTTGTAGGGTGTTGGGCTCTTATTCAGGCTAGTTAGTTAAAGACAAACATGTTTCTCACTGAAACTCTTGGGTGTTTTTCTTCAATAATTCATTAGTTGTTACATTGCTCAACGCATAACAAGATTTTAAGTAGAAAATCGAGTCCTGCATATTATATTTGTAGATCATTTTTTTTCTAGATCGAATGGGGGAGAAATCATGAGAAAACTCCTATTTGAGGAAAACTCTATCCAACCGTTACTAAACTCTAAGGCTGTAAGGTATGGTTGGAGCCCCCTAGGGGCTCCATTGTGACACATCATCGACACGTAGGCTCCACGTAGGACAAGAGACTCTATTGCATCTTCTCAATAACACCCATGGTATGAGTTAATAGCGCCCCCTATTTATTTATTTATTTATTTATTTAGTTTTAAAGGTTTAAAATAGATGTGGGTCCCATAAACCAATAATAGCACCCCCTCATTGGCACCCGCCGTAGCCTAAACCCTAAAAAAAACCATACTCTAACGCTAAACACTATAAGCTAAACCCTAAATGATAACAACTAAAAGCTAAAAACTAAATGCTAAAGCTAACCCATAAACTCTAAAAATACTAAACCTTAAAATCTAAACCCCATAAGAAATTCAACACACATATCAATCGTTTGTTAGAGTTTTCTTACGAAAAAAGAGTTTTCTCATAATCCTCTCTCGATCCAATGAAAGTTAGAAAAAAGAGTGGGATAAGGTAAGTAGTTACATAAGTTTATATATCGCAATGAGAATCTTCATCTAATAGTAACCAAGTTTCTTCGGTTTTTCATTAAAGTCGCTTGCATTTTTTACTACAAAATTAACCAAATGTTATTTTTTAATTAACCTAAGTAGAACACATATGACACTTGTTCAATTCATCATCTAGTGATTATTTATTTCAAGTTTAAACCGAAGTAACAAGTAATGGTGATTAAAAAAAATACTAAATAACAATCAAATTTCATAATTCTTCTATTTAGAATATGAACAAAGAAAGAGTTTTAATTATCGAAAAGCAAAAACATGAATGACAAATGCATATGAACAGATAGTGTTATAATCATAAACGTTTGTTTAATTTGTTCACCAATCAGCATTTAACATCGTGCGAAAAGGCTACACTAGATCGTCATGCATACTATTTATGGTTTTTTTTTTTGAAAGATTGTATACTATTTATGTACTTTCCATTCTCAACTGCCACACAAATTAATGAGTTTTGCATTTTATTAAAATTGTTAGATTGAAAGTGGAGTAGTTGAGATAATGAGGTATGTTGGGTGTCTTAAATCTTGTTTCTATTGTAATGAGTATTTTATTTCTGTGATTACTTTACCTTCCAGAGCTCCGAATGGTCGGCATTGTTAATTAATCTGCTGCTGCTTTATCTGTCTATTTAAACCCGAGTCGTTTTGGTAGTCGTTATCATTTCATTTAATGGCTGCAAATGATGTGCCATGTTGCGAGTCTATGTTCTGGGTCTATTTAGCCTCATCTGTTGGTTTGGTTGTGTTTGCTGGACTTATGTCGGGTCTTACCCTTGGGTTAATGTCCCTTAGCTTGCTTGATCTCGAGGTGCTCATCAAGGCCGGCCAGCCTAATGATCGGAAAAATGCAGGTTGGTTCTTGACCCGTCTTGAACCGTTGATCATTTTATAATTTGGTAATAACTTTACCTTGTTTATTGATTTTTCAGAAAAGATTATGCCAATTGTGAAGAATCAACACCTTCTCTTATGTACACTTCTCATATGCAATGCCATAGCTATGGAGGTACTTAAATAGTTAATTTTCAATATAATAATGTCACAATTCTCATGATTATCTATTTCTTTTTTCAACAAGGCCTTGCCGATTTTTCTTGACTCGATTCTTCTGCCTTGGACCGCCATATTGATATCAGTGACCCTTGTGGTTGCTTTTGGTGAGGTAAGTTCTTGATGTTTTCAACACATGGATCGGATAAATATTTTTGTAACACGTTAAAATGTTAATATGTTGATTTCGGCTTCAGATTATACCTCAAGCTGTGTGCTCACGATATGGACTTGCTATTGGTGCAAAACTCTCTATTCTAGTTCGGGTGCTTGTTATAGTTGTCTTTCCCATAGCTTATCCTGTCAGCAAGGTATTTTCTCGAGACAAGAATCAGTAAACAAAAACAAGAAACAAACCCTAACACGATTTATATGGGCTAACCCTAATTTGGTGGCAAAGACGTTGTCGTATCTAATTATATCATAATTAGGAAACTATATAAGTTTAACCAACATCCATCATTTATCACAATTAGGAGAATGGGTGAGCTTGACCTACACACCGAGGCTCTTCATATGCTTGGAGGGAGGGGGGGGGGGGGGGGTATTAAGCTATGAACTTGTAAAGTTATAAGTGTAACTGCACATAAACATTGAAGCACCACACAAGTTTAAAAGTTTGTGATACATCTAATTTTGTAAAACCGGAATATGGATGGTGAAACTATACATGTTCTGGGCTTCTGCCAATCTTTGCAAGTCTTGCTTAATGATCACTATAGCATTTTTAAAGCTTACAACAGTATACATTTAGCTCAAAAGGGGTTTGTTTGTCAAGTGTCAATAATCAACTTGAGGGTGAAGTATAGCTTTTGGTGTATTTATAAAGGCAACAGCAACTTATTATCATATAATTGCTAATGTGAATGTACATATGGCACCTGCCTCAAGAGGCCATATGATCCTAACTCAAATGAGGTTTTCTGATTTAATATTGACAGCTTTTAGACTGGATTCTTGGTAAGGAGCATTCTGCGCTTTTACGACGTGCAGAACTCAAAACATTGGTGGATATGCATGGTGACAAGGTATACTTTATGTACAGACATATTCAGATCTATATTTACACACGTATTCACATAACATACATACAGAATACATATATACATATGCATAGATATACGCATGTACGTAATTACCTACTCATACATATAAGAATACGTTTTCCTACACATAAACGTATGACTAAAATATATAACATGATTAAACAAACTAACTTTTTAATATCACTTCCAGGCAGGGAAAGGTGGAGAGTTGACAAATGATGAAATTACAATTATAACAGGAGCTCTAGATTTAGCACAGAAAACTGTCAAAGATGCTATGACACCAATATCTGAAATATTTTCCCTCGAGCTGAACTCTAAACTCAACGAGTAAATTATCGCCTTTTTTCACACTTATCAATTCTTTCATTTGGTAGTCATTAGTGATAGATATTAATTTCCCAGGGAAACTATGAATTTGTTGTTAAGCAAAAGGCATAGTCGTGTGCCAGTCTATTTGGGAAGACCAGACAATATTATTGGACTTATCTTGGTAAAAAGTCTAATAAAAATTCGACCAGACGATGAAGTCCCGATTAAGAATTTCAATATTCGGAAAATTCCTAGGTACGGTTTCTTGTTACATGATTAAATAGCTTGTGTTGATTCTTTTCTTAAGAATGATTTATATGGAGGAATCATATTTATGGTCTAAACTTATTGGACAGGATAAATGAATGTTTACCGTTGTATGAGATGCTAAATTTGTTCAGGAAAGGACATAGCCACATGGCAGTTGTTGTAAAGAGTAAAAATACCTTGAGCAAGACACATAGCAACTCAAGTTTAACACAAATTAAAGTGGATAAAAAAGGTCTCCTCTATAAATGTTCAATTGTAGCTTAAGTGACAAAACTATGTATTGTTCTACTAATTAGTAATCACCAACTTGCATGATTTACGCTTTTACAGGTCAAAACACAAAACTTAGCATCTACAGATCTTCAAGTGATAATGCGTCGCAAAGTTCGGCACCAAACCAAAGTAGTTCAAATTGTGTTTTAGATTCTTTTCCAAATCCAAATGATGATATCATTGGTCTTATAACAATGGAAGATGTTCTTGAACAACTATTGCAGGTTTTGCTATAAACATTAATATTTATGTTATAAATATTACCATTGAAATTGCATATTTGCATCCATCATGCGATAATAGTGTGATCTAACTTCATGCTGATTTTAAGGAACCTATTCTGGATGAAAGGAACGAGTATGTTGATATCGATAACATGTGAGTCTTTTTATCAATACAATATTATAAAATTCAAGAGTAAGATTCGGCTACAAAGTCCAAAACCACTAAAAGGTGTGAGAAGTCTATGTAGGCGTTGTGTTTTAAATTTTATGTATGATGTTTTAGATTCGTTTGGCATTGTGTTATTTTGAAAACACCACGTAACAATTTAAAACACAATGAAATGTATTCTAGGCATGAAACATAATACACACTGATTAACTTTCTTCACATGGTGTTTTAAATTTCGTACCTACAATACATTTCATTGTGTTTTAAATTGTCACGCTTGGTGTTTTTCAATATAATGTCATGTCAAAAGAATCCAAAACATCATGCCTAAAGTTTAAAACACAATATACAGACTTGTCACACTTTTTAAGAGTTTTTGACTTTATAGCCAACTCCTACTCTTAAATTCAGACCCATTTTTAAGTGACTATTTTTGCACCCCTAATGTATTTTTTTTTTTGTCTTCAGAATGGAAATCAACATACTTCCATCTTCAGTACCATCTGCGGCAGCACCCACATCTAACTTGGACTGGAAAACTATGATGTCATCGCCAATTCGGTCATCACCAGTTCGTTCATCGCCAATTCGTTCGTCGTCGATTCATTCATCACCTTCTCATGTGCCAATCTCATCACAACATCATAATCCTGCACACAATTCACCAATATCACCATTTATTCAGTCACCATTAAAGAAACTATCAATTTATGCTTCACCTACAAAATCTACTCCAAGTTCTCCTCTGGGTCCCATCACCAGCTCGCCATCTTCATATCGGGTAAGCCACGGTTTTCTGTTAAATGTTACACATAAATATTCTGTTAAAAGTTAAATGACTAAAAAATTGTGATTTACAATAGTAATCTAAGAGCATTCATATTGGAGCCTCTATTCTATACTATAGAGAGAAAAGAATAGAGGAAACAACAAAAACACCATCACATTGGAATCTCTATAATAAAGAAAAATTTAAAGAAAGTAAAGTATACCTTTATATTTAGAGGGTCATATTCAACCTTCTATATTGTTATTGTGAGCGTGTAGGAAAAAGAAAAAATAATATAATAAGTTTTTGTAAGTAAGAGATATATAGAGATAGAGAGTTGATGTGAGATGTTTTTGAAAAAATAGAGAAAGATGTGTTTTTATATAGACAAAGATGGAGGCCCCAATGTGAATGTTCTAAACAACAGATAAACAATTTAGGAGGTTATATGTGTTTTAAATAAATGTTGGGTGACTGACTTTCCAGCCATTTGACCCTCTTTGACCCATTCAACCGGTTTTCATTTTAACCATTTCATGTTTTACTCGTTTGACCTTGACCTGTATCAACATCTACTATGCTCATATCGGGTAAGCCACAGTTTTTTGTTAAGCTTTTGTAAATAAATATTTTTTTAAAAATTATGATCAAATAAAACTGTAATTAATAGTAGTATCCAAATACCAAAACAAATACTTTTAAAAAATTTAAATGCGATTAAAAAACCGTAATTTATTATAGTAATCTAAATACCAAAATAAACAACATAGGAGGTTATATGTGTTTTAAATAAATGTTGGGTGACTAACTTTCGACCCATTTGACCCTCTTTGACCCGTTCAACCAGTTTTCATTTTAACCATTTTACGTCTTACTCGTTGACCTGTTTCCCACATCTACCATACTCATATCGGGTAAGCCACAATTTTTTGTTAAACTGTTGTAAATAAATATTTTAAAAAAGTTAAATATGATTTAGAAAAAAGTTATAATTTACAATAGTAATCTAAATACAAAAATAAACAACTTAGGAGGTTATATGCATTTTGAATAAATGTTGGGTGAGGAATTATCGACCCATTTGACCCTCTCTGACCCATTCAACCCGTTTTCATATCAAGCAGTTTTAGTTATATTCATTCGACTCGGTTCCCATATCTACTCTGCTCTTATGGTCCTAATTTATGGCAGGTCTCAAGGAAATCATATGAGAAGCTGGAAAAACCTGGTAGCTAACATTTTATTACAAGTTTTCACCTTGTAAGAAAGTGTACAATGTTTACAATGCTCAATAATGCAAGAGAGATTTGTATAAATGTTCTCCTTTTTATATTTCTATTCATGGTAATAAAGTCACATTTTAAACATGATTTTGTTGGATCAAACAAGCCTTGAATGATGAAATCTGGAAACAAAATGTACAACCTTTTTGTGTGAATGTGACTTCCGTGCATTAAAGAAATGAACAAGAACGAAAGTATACTAGTTGAAACCCAACTTGGTCAACAAGAAAACAACTAAATAAAACCCGAACTTAGTATTCAAGACATTAATATAACTAATTATAGCCAATGATCTCTAGATCAAGTGGTGGAGGGCTTGCATTTCTCTTGAGAGATGCAGGTTCGACTCTCACTTGGTGCAGAGTGAGGCACTGGTGGGCAATGATAGGAGACCCAAGGAAACCAGGGTTGGATCCTTGAGCCAAACGGGTTTTACCGGTAATTTCACCGTCGTGCCTACGGGCGGGTGGGTTACCGGGTTTTCCCCGGAATTGGTGGTGGACTCGGGTTACTCTCGGAGTACTCCGTTTGTCCAGTGGGTGCCCCAAGAGTGCTCGGGATTGAGTTTGTTGGCCGTTCAAAAAAAAAATATAACTAATTATATCATAATTAGGAAACTAAACCAATTATATATAATAGCTTGACCAATTATAAGTAGAGTTGACTCTTTTTTTTTTGAAATTCACCCTTTCAACTTTTAGTATTGACATTTATACCCCCCTCAATTTTATTAAAACTTTGTAAAATATCATTTTGATTCTACTCGAATTTTATATGCTAATTTTTATATACAGGTGGGTATAAATTCAAGTTAGTTTACGTTTCGACATAACTTTTTTTTAAATGAGTTACGTCAAATAAACTTTGTAAAATATCATTTTGATTCTACTCGAATTTTATATGCTAATTTTTATATACAAGTGGGTATAAATTCAAGTTGGTTTACGTTTCGACATAACTTTTTTTTTAAATGAGTTACGTCAAATATAATATGTTTTCGTGTTTATTTTTACAGACGTATTCTGTTAGTGTACATTTTGACGCAATTTTGTTTGGAAATTAGTCGGGTCAATTATAATACGTTTTCGTTAGACGTATAAATTAGAGTTACTTTATGTTTCATGAGTAATGTCAAATATAATACATTTTTGTGCTTATTTTTATTAACGTTTTTAGTTGATATGCGTTTTCACGTTTATGTACGTGTCGGTATAAATTCAAGTCGGTTTCTGTTTCGACGTAATGACATTTTGTCCCCCCCAAGTTTTACCTGCTTATTTTTATATATGTATTGGTATAAATTCGATTTGGTTTACGTTTCACCGTAATTTTTTTTTCAAAATTTTTAGTTGGTCTATGTTTTGATCGATAAGCAATTGAAAAAAATCAGTACACTTAGATCACGTTAAAAAACCGACCCCGCAACGCAGGGAATCATTTCTAGTTTAAAAATTTTGTCAAATTTGATCCCTCAACGTCACCAACTTATGACTAACATTTTCCACCACCTTGTGGATCCATACGGCCCAACCCTAACCAGCTTGTTAAAGTCTGAAATTAAACCCAACAATGAATACCCATTTGACCCATTATCATACTTGACCCATGAATCCATGATAACTAACTTTAACTACCTTAATTAATAATGTCACATAATCTAATGTGACTTATAATTAGATAACCATAGTAATAATAATAATAATATAACTAAAGTCTATATTTATTTCTAACAGATTTCCCTTCGAAAATTAATTTGTGACTACTTATATTATCAATATCCGAGTAAAAAGTATTCAAACAATTTAAAATATCTTGAGAAAAAAAAAAACAGAAAAATCTAATGAACCAACATATCATCAGTCACTCATCATCTACCATTCATTTTGCAGATAAGATTTCTAACAAAATAATAAATATGACAAAACAAAAACCCACATACTAGAAAAATCTAATAGAACAAAGCATGAAAACTCTTCACAGTGTGGAACTAACACCCACATATATTACAACTCTACCCTTCAAGAGCCATAACCCATCATACACTCACAGTTACAATAACAACAACAACATCACTGCTACAAAAAGATGGAAGATTCATGCAAAAGCAAAAGGGTTCAATGGGTCAAATCTGGAAAAGAAAAAAACCATAACAAATGAAGAAAAAATGAAGAAAATGAAAGCAGAAGCAGATGATAAGATACCAGATGTGGTGATGAACAGGATGATAGTTAGGATATTAGTCAATGTGGGTGTGCCTTTGGTAACTGGTTTGGGTCTGCTTCAAGTGTTTAGTGTAATAAAGGAACAAAACTTATGGCAAATCCCACGTTGGCTGCCATTTTTGACAACTTTTATAACATTTGGTGCTTCAACACTTGGGATTGCTTATGGTACTTTGTCTACTAGTTGGGATGCTGACAATAAAGGGTCAGTTCTTGGGTTTGAAGAAGCTAAAAAGAATTGGGTTGAGATGTGGGAACAGGATGATTCTGGGAACAATTGAGGTAAGTTGTAGATTTTTTTTTTTTTTTTTTTTTTGATAAAAGGTTGTTCCAAGGTTGTTTTGATAAACGGAGATTTTATGTATTTGAGTTACTAGTCCCGACCAAATCTTAGGTTGGGTTGTGAAAAATAATTAAAATAAATGAAAAATATGTTTTTTTCCCTCGGTTTGGAGCAACCCAATTGTAAGGGGTTGCTTATGTTATTTTGCCACTCGTCAAAACTTAATTGGTGCCATCTTTTAATTTTCTTTTTTCATTTTATTCGTTTCCCCCACTAAATTTAACTAACTAATACTTAAACTAAATAAAACAACTAAATACACCGTATTTCTTAGAAAAAAATTGTGAACGTTACGATATAAATTTTATTAAAAAGTTCAAAATTTTATATTTTTCTAGTATATTATATATATATTGATGGTTTAACTTTTTGGGAAATTGGTTTTTAATAAACCAACCTTTGCCCCATTGGTAAATAATAATCCTACCTACAGAATTGGTAATTAATAATCCTACGTTTCAATATGTTGGTACTCAATGGACCTCCGTTAGTTTTTTTTAACTAAAGTTAGTTTTTAAGTTTTATTTATTATACAAACAGTCCCTGTAGTTATAATTTACTAGTTTTAAGTTTTATTTATTACACAATCAGTCCCTGTAGTTATAAAAAAAATCATAAAAATAAAAAAAAATCTAAAAAATTCAAAAAAATCATAAAAATTCTAAAAAAAATAAAAAAGATTCTAAAAAAATAAAAAAAACTCTAAAAAATAAAAAAAATTCAAAAAAAGCAACCGTTTCGACCGGAACCGTTTTCAACGCGAACCGTTTTGAACCGTACCGTTTCGACCCGGACCGTTTCGACCCGTACCGTTTCGACCCGGACCGTTTCGACGCGTACCGTTTCGACCCGTACCGTTTCGACCCGGACCGTTTCGACCCGTACCGTTTCGACCCGGACCGTTTTCGACCCGGACCGTTTCGACCCGGACCGTTTCGACCCGTACCGTTTCGACCCGGACCGTTTCGACGCGTACCGTTTCGACCCGTACCGTTTTCGACCCGGACCGTTTCGAAAACGGTGGTGGCGGTGGTGGTGGTGGTGGCGGTGCTGTGGTGGTGGGTGGTGGTGGCGGCGGTGGTGGTGGTGGTGGTGGCGGCGGCGGTGGTGGTGGTACGGTTCGAAACGGTTCGCGTCGAAACGGTTCGGGTCGAAACGGTTATTTTTTTTGAATTTTTTTTTATTTTTTAGAGTTTTTTTATTTTCTAGAATTTTTTGGATTTTTTAGAAATTTTTTTGATTTTTTTTTTATTTTTATGATTTTTTTATAACTACAGGGACTGATTGTGTAATAAATAAAACTTAAAACTAGTAAATTATAACTACAGGGACTGTTTGTGTAATAAATAAAACTTAAAAACTAACTTTTGTTAAAAAAAACTAACGGAGGTCCATTGAGTACCAACATATTGAAACGTAGGATTATTAATTACCAATTCTGTAGGTAGGATTATTATTTACCAATGGGGGCAAAGGTTGGTTTATTAAAAACCAATTTCCCTAACTTTTTAATTTTTTTTATATTTAAAATAAATAATGTTTGTTTATCTTGATATACAATAATTACTTTAAATATGATTATTTTTATACAATAAAAATAACCATGTATTATCCTATATATTAAAAAACAAAGCTAATGAATAGTAGTTGTCACATCATAATGAATAGTAAACTTTCCTTATTGGTTGTCATGAATAGTAAATATACATAACTTCAAGTCATCTTTTGTTGACTTTTTTCCTCTATACCCTTTTTAAGTGTGTATATATATCCATTTTCTTCAAAGTTAGGTAGATTATTCATCATGGTGGAGTGGTTTTGTGGTTGTATGTGTTTTAAAGAGACTCAAGTTCAAATCATGGGGTCTTCTTTTTTTTCCATTTTATGCTTACATAACTTCACGTCATCTTCCTTTTTCTCCTCTTTCACACGTTTTTCTGATTGTATTTATACAATTCTTATTCCTTATTTGTTGGGTTAGTGGATGCTTAGACATCGCAATAGTCGCCATCGCCAGGAGTTACTAACTCGCTTGCTACCAACGGCTCTGTTGTATGAAAACTCCACTTGTCAACTTAAAAATAAGACACTAAATAGCACAGCTTTAATAACAACCAAGTATTTAGTCGCAATAAATAGTTACATTTATATAATAAAAACTTAGATTGGGTTGGGTTGTGAATGTGTATCAAAAATTGAGTTGGGTTGGGTTGTGTAGATGGAAGAGAGGGAAATTAGTTTTATATTAAAGGTTGGGTTGAGTTAGGTTGTGAATGAGAATGGTCTAAGGGTGGTGACTTTCGACCTGTTTGACCGTTTATTTGTCTTGTAAACTTTTTAGTTAACTCGTTTATCTTTATGTCGTTTAGAGATGAATATATAAGGTCTAGCAAAATGGTTGGGCTGGGTTAGATAACAGGTTAAAATCAGTTTGGACCAAAATGAGGTTGGACTGAATTGGGTTGTATTAGAAAAAGAAATATTGAAATGGGCTCACCTGCTATATACTCTAAAATTATTTTGATAAAGGGATATAAGAATATAAGCTGGCTTTTGACCTGTTTGACTGTTTATTTGTCTCATAAGCTTCTTAGTGAACTGTTTTATCTTAACATCGTGTAAAGTCAACATATAATGTTTAGTAAGTGTGTAAGTCTGGAAAAAATGAGTTGGCAAAACATGTCGTTTTTAACGGACAAACACGACACGTTTAACATGACGGGTGAATCAGAACATGACACATTTAACTAAACGTGTCATTTTCTTAAAGACGAACATGACATGTTTAATAAGTGGGTTGTATAGCATGATACGTTTAACATGATAAAAGGTAATTAGTTCAACAACATGAATCAGACTACACGACTTGTTTATATATAAACAGTTCGATAGCATGACACATTTAGCACAACTATTGACACATTCGCTAAACACACGTAATAAATAATAAGACAAAATTAATACGACAAATTAAAAGTTACCAAAACTTACTATCAGTATATTTAATTATTTATATCACTATAAAGCTATGTTTTTTTTTTATAAACGGGTCATAAACGTGTCATGTCTACCTATTAACATGTTTAATATTTTAAAACGTCGTATGCCAGTCATAGACAAATTAAGTAAGTTGAACCCATCTAGACACTTTTTTAGGATTTCCCATTCTTTAGCCGGAAAGATATGTGGCCATGAAAGGCGAAGGAAGGCTGGAATGCCAACAGGCGTCTATTATTGAATTCACCCGACCCGACAGTACCCGTTTGGGGAACGTCCAGTGCCAAAGTCACTGAATGGGTAAGTCGCCAATCCCTAAAACGGACTATGTAATGCTATGTAATGTACTTTGTTACGGGCGGTCATTTTACTAGAGGTTTATAATCTACCCTTGTGTGATTCCTGTTGAAGCATATACTCGAGGGGTGGGTGCAGGGCGGACGATTTTCAATTTTAAAGCAGACTCCCCATTCATTAGATAGAGAAGATGACCAAGATTTCATGATCCGCTGTCGAACTGATTCCAAGAGAGCTCGGATCGAATCAGTATTGCAATCCGAGCTCTCTTATTGAATTTTGTGCCATTAACGTGTCAACCGAGTTAAACACTAACCCTGAACCCATCTAGACACGGTTTTAATTGTGCCATTAGCGTGGCAACCCATTTAAACACTAACCCGTTTAACTTTGTGTCGATCACAAATTCACAATTGCCAACCTAGATAAAACGATCATCGCTCAGATTGAAACAACTAGTTTTCGAAAAATAGTACATTCGTATGCAATATATATTTCTAAAACAGTTGACCTTAATAAACATGGTAAACTGTGTGTTAAAAATTAAAATGGTAGATTTAACATTGGGATTGGTATTTTTAACAAGTGGTGGGCGATCAAGCTCTAAACTTCCATTATTTATGCAGGTTTGGTTGACTAATGAGGATAAAACTTTTATTTCCAGAGCTTAGTAGTGTACTAAATTGAATGCATAAAGTCCAAGTTATTATTGCATGTTATTTTATATGATCAAGTCATTTCTAAATCTGCATAAATAAAATTTGTTATTTGTTATTATAGAATTTTAAGCTACATATATTTATTCTGTAAATAGTAACAAGTATATTATATTCTAAGTTTTCAATAAATTTTCTTCATATAAATGGTGAGGAGCTAAGGATGTCTAACTTGTTTTTTCATTGGTCCTCTCATTCAAAATGAGCTCTTTACATTTGTTAATGTGATTATACCTAGATAAAAATAGTATAACTAATATAAATATAAACTAAAAATTTTGTAAAGCAAACCACACATATAAAAAAGGTTTGAAGGAAAATTAGTCTTTTACAGTTAAAAGAAAAATCTAAATGGTTAGACGTTAAAAACTTTTGTAACTTCATGGAAAATTAGTCTTTTACATTTAAAAGAAAAATCTAAATACCATAAAAAAAAACTCATATCATTGTCCCCTACCACTTCATCCCCCACTTCGATTTGGTTCTAAGGGTAGTATCTTCTTCGATTTCAGCTTAGGGTAGACGATTGTACAAGCTAATGTGCCGACGGTGTATGGTGGGACATCTGGTAGGTTGTCGAGTTGTAAATAAGTTAGATTTATGTCGTAGATGTGTGTAATATGTTGGAACGTTGTAATAAATTGGTTGAATGAGTTGTAAATGTGTTGTAGGGTCTACATATTCAACTAATTAAAATAGAAATAATTCATTTTTTGGAATGTGATATACTTATACTCATATCCGAAACAAATCCAGGTCGTCTTCGAAATCACAAAAAAAAATAAAAATAATAAAATTGACCCTCTGCGAGATAAAAAAAATGGGCCCTATTCAATAATCCATAATGTTTGTTTGATGATTTGAGCCAAGTTATTAATCCATTACACACTAAAACAGTTGGGCTTTTGAATTTGATTGGCAAAAAACAATTGGGCTTCGAAACAGTTGGGTTTTAACATTTTTGGTTCATAAATCCAGACTCTTTAAGTTTTTTTTTAAAACATATAGGGGCTGTTTGGCAACTTCTGAATGGTTAAGTGTTGAACCAATAAGAGGTCTGAACCATTAAGTGCTGAATCAGTAAAAGGTCTGAATCATTAAGAGCCAGTATAATGCTTAACCGTTTAGAGGCAAATGTCTGACCAATTCAGATTAGAAGTCTTAACTATTCAGACTTAGTATAATGCTTAACCATTCAGAGGCAAATGTCTCAACCATTCAGACATCTGCTCGTGAAACAAACAGTCTGAACCATTAAGTGCTGAACCAGTGTCACGACCCCCGACCCACCCTGGACGGAATCGGAAGTCGCGAACAGCCCAGTGGTACCGGTGATTATTTTTATAAAACATTGCAGCGGAAATTTCATCAGAACCGTGAGTTAGGAAAAAATATCAGAGTTTAAAAACACCGGATTTTATTTATTAAATAAATGGGATAAACCCATGTTTTACAATGGTAGCTTTAATAAAGATAAATTTTATTTAATTTAATAAAATAAGCCACTTCTTGATGCCTTTCAGTGCCGTATCCATCTTTTACTCCAATCTACTGTAATTACCTGAAAAGTGTTTTAAAAAGGTTTTGTCAGCGGGAAATACTGAGTGAATCATTCTATTTTGCATAATGATGCATAGTTATTAATTACAGCATAAGAGCGATTACAATGGCTTCTATCTTATTTTTATCTGGCATTCTGTCACAATGGTGACAAGTCACAATGGTGACGATGGTCATACCACTATTTAGATCAATGAACCTAAATAGTGATGATTATCCCTGTAGGTCAATGAACCTAGCAGTGATTATCCCGAGTAGGTCAATGAACCTAACTGGGAGAAATTAGTAATGTGCACAATACCCCACTAACCAGTAAATCAAGATATCCACGACTTAGTCCCTGTAATTATAACCTTGAAAATAATTTGAGGTATTGTAAAATAGTTGATAAAAAGAGAATGACTCACATATAATCATGCAGATTCATACGGCCAAAGTTTAGTCTACAGATAATCCTTGATATATTGCAGATTTATACAGGCAGAGCTTAGCCTATTGATTTAGCCTTGTAACCTAGTGCACACGAACTAGGTAGGTAACTTAATACAGCAATTACGATAACTCACGAGATCAACCATCACAACGAATGACAAAGTGCTATGCTTAAACATCCATCGAATTAACGATTAATGACAAAGCATCACCCTAATGTGGGCAGCACTTAAACATCCATTGAGTACATTGATCGATCGGAAATGAATCGTAATAGTGATTAAGTTAATACCCGGCATCGTAGCAGCACCCCGCTATACTAATTAGTGATTTGTGGGTGTTGATTGTGAGTAATTGGACGATAACTCAGCGTACGTTTGGAATTTGATCGTCGCTCAAATGTCAGAATTCAAGTGCCAAGGCCTGCTATTTATACACGAAATTTGATTGGCTTACGGACCGTAAGACTCCTAATGTTACGGTCCGTAAGGGACACCAAATCACTATAGGGTAGCCACGCGTGGGACTAGGCCTGCTGAGTTGACAGTTTCTCGAATTTAAATTTAGACAACGAGTTATTTAGGATAATCATCAAGTAGGGAATACCCCCCTTGAGTTTTAGGGGCCCTGATCCTGATTCTGATTGTTCTGAAATTTGTAGGGTTTGTGCAGAATTACTTGGGTTTCTCAATTAGGGTTTCCTTTTTGTTAAATTAAAATAAGAAATAGTATTTTTAATGAGAGTTGTTATATCAGAGGTCCGGGTTATACTTACGGAACGTTTTTTAGGACGTTTTTGTGTGAGTCGTTACATTCTCCCCACCTTAATAAAAATCTCGTCCTCGAGATTTACTGAATAAGTAGGAATACTTTTTCTTCATCTCAGGTTCCAGCTTCCAAGTGTATTTGGGTTATGATATTTCTTTTAGATTTATGTCATATTTGAGTCAACAAAATGACACAGATTAAATATCAAATTTTGTGAATAAGAGTTGTATAATAAGTAGAATTCAATGGTTCAACTGAATTGGTTCAAGAAATCGATTGTCAAACGAATGAGATGAAATGATATAAATTTCCAAAGTGACTAGGTTCAAGCCAAAAGATAGATATTTAAAATGAATGTGAATGACTTTTAGAATTAATAAAATTCTTTGTCAAAAGAAAGCTTACTTTGATTAGTAACTGAGGAAGACTTAGAATTGACAGGTTCCAAATGAAATAAAAGTATGAAAAATGATTTGTCAAATATTTATGATATGAGAAAATCAAAGTGTTGAGATGAGTGAATTGTAAAGATACACCAAAAGACTATAGAGTTAGTGTATCATTATTTTAGAGTTTCAAGTTATTTTAATTGTGAAACAATATGATAGTATACTATTAGTAATCATATTTTTCATACTATGTTCTAGAGATCGAAATATAGTAAGAACAGGTTGTTTTGGTATGGCTAACCATTATTTTATATTTGTAAAACAAATGTAATATATATTATTTGTGTTCCTGTCTGAACCGTATTTTATATATCAAATATAAATACTATGTAATATATATTACAAAATTCCGTAATGAAGTTATTATATTTACAAAATATTTTAGTATTTTTTTTTAAAGTAAATCACTATTATTTATAATGTTTTATTTGTCCCTTTTATTTTATGAAAATATGTCTTATCCAAAGTATATATATTTTCATATATAATTAAAATTTACTAAATAAGTATGATGACTTAATTTATATATATTAACTAGTCATTATCATGGTGGATATTGGTTAGTGTTGCCTTGTTTAAGCATAGGTGATCAGTCCATGCCTAACTAAGGCTAGGCTACTCAATACCTGCCCCTTGATAATAACCCTAGTATTTAAAAATAATACTAACATTACTGTTATTAATTTATTACTAATAATAAAATTATTAATAATAAATAACTTAAACATAAACTTAAATGAGAGTATATCTCAATATAATTTTATATATATATATAAAATATAAATTCTTTACCTCAATGGTTTAACAAAAATTTATTGACTCGATATCAAAGAGTCATCGTTTTGCAATAATGCGGTTCATAATGCAAAAAGAAAAATGATATTTGAGTTTGGATAAAATAATAATTCGGAATGAAGCCCTCCAGTGGTCTTCATAAATCAAACGAACCACGTGCACAACAAACATTGCATGTGTAATGTGTGGATTTACCAAGAAATGAAACAGATCAATATTTGCTACTATGAAAAGAAATCATTCATGGTATGATGATAATTAGGGGGAGTAGCAATGCAAAAGTCTATTCATAGAGGTCAGAATTTTAACAAAATAAATTTAAGAATTTTATCTGAAAATTTCTTGTGATAACTGTTTGTTAAGTGACATTACCAGGAATGTCGAATAAAATGAAATAGGGAATTTGCAAAAGTATCTGACTCCTTTTGCAGTGATAATAATTATGACTCTGATTAAACTGTAGCGTACCTCAGCGATATTCTTGTCGCTTGTAGGATCGTGTGGCAAAGTGCTTCTTTTAATAGTTCTTCTACTGACGGAATTAGCATTGGTGTCATAATGCCAAATTATATTTTCCAAAGGTCTTGCCTTGGAAGTCGTGTGTGATATATTTCAACGTCCGTGGACGTATAATTTATGTGTTTTCTTGTGCACTAGCACAACTTTATATACTTCTTACTTGCATTAATAGTTTATGATAACGTATTGGAAATTCTTATACTTTTGATGGTATCCCAACTTAATGGGTTTTCATTGTTATTATTATTGCTCAAGTTACTAGGCAGATAATCAAACGAAATAATGTTTGATATCGGAAAAGAGATTCCTAATAAAGAAATCTAGACACAGATGCTTGTGTTTTATTCCAAATTAACTTTTGGAATTTCTTATAGATATATATATATATTTATATAATCATATATTTCACATGCTAAAATAAACATACCATCTATCAGGTCAATGTTTTTAACAATTTCATATTTCCAAAAACTAGTCAGATATCTGGTCATGATACTATTTAGGGAAATCTTGTCACTTACTGACATATTATATACCTTCTTACCCGGTTCTCGCCGGAGAGGTAACTTCAGTATATCCGGACAAACTGGAGAGTCTGCTACATCATACCCAGTCTTGCCGGAGAAAATTTTCTATTTCCTATAAATAATATCTTTTCAAAAATGCATATCTTATTAGGGCTTTTATTCAGAATTAAGGAAATTTGTATTTCCATAACATATCTTATTATTATTTTGACCACTGGACGATTCCTGTGACAGTGTCAATTTACTATTGATCATTCTTTCAACTAGTGACTCAGGTCATATTACTGTTGATCATTCTCTCAACTAGTAATTGCGGTCATATCACTGTTGATCATTCTTTCAACTAGTGATTCTAATCATAACACTGTTGATCATTCTCTCAACTAGTGCTTTTGGTCATGTCACTGTTGATCATTCTTTCAACTAGTGACTCTGGACTTAGTTGTCCCGTGACATTACTTCATCAATTACTTATGGCATACCAAAATCCATATTTATTTTCACAAATACTTAGCTTATCGTGAAGCTAATACTAAGGCATCTTTTCTTAAGTTCAAATCTAAATGCTACCAGTTAACAGCAATCTCCTAACTCTTTATATAAATTTAGGTATTATTATTACAACACCTAAAGGCTTAACACAGTGGCTCTGATACCACCTTCTGTCACGACCCCCGACCCACCCTGGACGGAATCGGAAGTCGCGAACAGCCCAGTGGTACCGGTGATTATTTTTATAAAACATTGCAGCGGAAATTTCATCAGAACCGTGAGTTAGGAAAAAATATCAGAGTTTAAAAACACCGGATTTTATTTATTAAATAAATGGGATAAACCCATGTTTTACAATGGTAGCTTTAATAAAGATAAATTTTATTTAATTTAATAAAATAAGCCACTTCTTGATGCCTTTCAGTGCCGTATCCATCTTTTACTCCAATCTACTGTAATTACCTGAAAAGTGTTTTAAAAAGGTTTTGTCAGCGGGAAATACTGAGTGAATCATTCTATTTTGCATAATGATGCATAGTTATTAATTACAGCATAAGAGCGATTACAATGGCTTCTATCTTATTTTTATCTGGCATTCTGTCACAATGGTGACAAGTCACAATGGTGACGATGGTCATACCACTATTTAGATCAATGAACCTAAATAGTGATGATTATCCCTGTAGGTCAATGAACCTAACAGTGATTATCCCGAGTAGGTCAATGAACCTAACTGGGAGAAATTAGTAATGTGCACAATACCCCACTAACCAGTAAATCAAGATATCCGCGACTTAGTCCCTGTAATTATAACCTTGAAAATAATTTGAGGTATTGTAAAATAGTTGATAAAAAGAGAATGACTCACATATAATCATGCAGATTCATACGGCCAAAGTTTAGTCTACAGATAATCCTTGATATATTGCAGATTTATACAGGCAGAGCTTAGCCTATTGATTTAGCCTTGTAACCTAGTGCACACAAACTAGGTAGGTAACTTAATACAACAATTACGATAACTCACGAGATCAACCATCACAACGAATGACAAAGTGCTATGCTTAAACATCCATCGAATTAACGATTAATGACAAAGCATCACCCTAATGTGGGCAGCACTTAAACATCCATTGAGTACATTGATCGATCGGAAAATGAATCGTAATAGTGATTAAGTTAATACCCGGCATCGTAGCAGCACCCCGCTATACTAATTAGTGATTTGTGGGTGTTGATTGTGAGTAATTGGACGATAACTCAGCGTACGTTTGGAATTTGATCGTCGCTCAAATGTCAGAATTCAAGTGCCAAGGCCTGCTATTTATACACGAAATTTGATTGGCTTACGGACCGTAAGACTCCTAATGTTACGGTCCGTAAGGGTGCTTACGGTCCGTAAGATTATTAATGTTACGGTCCGTAAGGGACACCAAATCACTATAGGGTAGCCACGCGTGTGACTAGGCCTGCTGAGTCAACAGTTTCTCAAATTTAAATTTAGACAACGAGTTATTTAGGATAATCATCAAGTAGGGAATACCCCCCCTTGAGTTTTAGGGGCCCTGATCCTGATTCTGATTGTTCTGAAATTTGTAGGGTTTGTGCAGAATTACTTGGGTTTCTCAATTAGGGTTTCCTTTTTGTTAAATTAAAATAAGAAATAGTATTTTTAATGAGAGTTGTTATATCAGAGGTCCGGGTTATAATTACGGAACATTTTTTAGGACGTTTTTGTGTGAGTCGTTACAACCAGTAAGAGGTCTGAACCATTAAGGTGTTGTTTGTTTTTTCAGAGGTAAAAGATCTGCAGTATGCGGACCACATCTGCAGGCATCTGCAGGAGAAGAGGTGGACCAAATGTCTGCAGTCTGCAAGGAGAAGAGGGCTTGTTTTTTTCTACAAAAACCACTTCACACACACACAACGCACAACACACACAACAGTTCTCTCTCTGCCTTGAACTCTCTCTCTCTACAATCTGTCACCACCACCGCCCATAGCACCACCTCTGCCATCACACCACCGCCTCTCTCTCTTTCTCTACGGTCTCTCTCTCACCGATCTCTCTCTCTCTACGGCCTCTCTCTCTCTCTCTCACCGATCTCTCTCTCTCTCTCACACCGATCTCTCTCTATACGGTCTTTCTCTCTCTCTCACCGATCTCTCTCTCTACGGTCTCTCTCTCACCGATCTGGGTTTTGTTTTAATTGATGGGTTTGGTGGTGGTGGGTTTTAACAATGGTGGTGGTGGAGGTGGTGGCTGAGATGTGGTGGTGGAGGTGGTGGCGGAGATGTGGTGGCAGGTGGAGGTGGTGGTGGAGGTGGAGGTGGTGTCGGCGGGTGGAGGTGGTGTCGGAGGTGGAGGTGGTGTCGGCAGGTGGAGGTGGAGGTGGAGGTGGAGGTGGAGGTGGTGGCGGAGGTGGAGGTGGTGTCGGAGGTGAAGGTGGACTAGGGTTTTGGAGCATATGGATGTTTTGAAGAGGGAGAGAGGGAGAAGAGGTTGGCAGAGGTTTGAAGACATGGGGAAGGATCTGCTTGGGGAAGAGGTGAGGCAGAGGTAAAAGTTCTGCAGATCTTCAAGAAAACAAACAAGCTGCAGGACCCTTATATCTGCGCGTCTCTGCGCGACGCAGACATAAGTGCTCAGAAGAGCTTTTGGCCAAAAAACAAACACCACCTAAGAGCCTCATTAAGAGGTAAACAAACAACCCCATAGATTTTTTTAAATATATATTTAAAGAACTTTATAAACTTTTCCGGACCCTATTTTGATTTTAGCCCAGAGCAGTCACCCTCCCGGCACTTGCTCTGGGCCAACCCTAAACAAATCACAACTATAGCCAAATGTTATGTGACAACATGATTGCATACCTGTTAAAATATATAATCCTTCTATATTTTCAATTCAATATTTTCCCATTTTTCTCATATCCTTTCCTTTTTTGTCTTGTGTTTTTTTTGTGAGGTTTGGTTGCCTTTTTCGTATCTCGGGCTGCTGCTTCATTGGGATGCTACTGGACTTCCTTTGGGCTCATCCTAGGGCTGCATCGCCTTTATATTTCCTCCGCTCTTCAGCCATTCTCGATCGATCAAACACAGCTTCTTGTCTTTTGCTCTCTAGAACACTGCCCCAAGAATCTTGGCGTTTAACTCCTGTTCGAGAGTATTCTGTGCTGCTGCTGCTGATCAGCTTTCTGTACAAAATCCTTCAGTGAAGGATCTGCTCTGTTTTTTGCTGCTTGTAATCGGTGTTAACACTACAGCTGATTTGTATCGTTGCTTAAAGCTGTGTACTATTGTTCAGTTTATAAAAGACTTTTTCATTTTCACATGGTATCAGAGCCAATCGGCTCTCTGGTACCCGTATCTCTCCGCTGCTGCTACTATTGAACGGACGGGTCTGTTCGGATCTAGGGTTGTGGTTAAGGAATCCTGGTGGTAACTTAAATCTGCCGATTCCTGATCATCTCCTTGGCCTATTTGGGGTTTATTTCAAGTCTGGTGAACTATTTGGGGTTTATTTCAAGTCTGGTGAAGAACAGAGGTTTTTGGTCTACTGGGTATACGTGACCTGTTGAAGATCGAAACCCTAATTTTAGGGTTTTTACTTTGCGGCTTATTGAAGGTTCTTGTTGGTCTCTAATTAGGGCAAACCGACAGAACGCCTTCTTTCTTCATCTGATCAGATCCTTGTAACCCTAAGTGAAGGTTACAAGTCTGACTTGCTGGAACTTTTCGCACCCACTGTGAGATCGTTCTTTCTCTATCTTGTTCTTTATTTTTTTGCATCACTGAGTCAGTGCGTCTAGGCATCCCCTGTTTACCGGACTAGTCGGGCCGGCACTTGATCGAGTCTTACTTGCTTATTTGTTGCATTTGTTTAGTTCGTGTGTCGCTGTCCTCTGTGCTTGTTTTATTGTCATTATTATTTGCACTGCCTGTTCTTTAGGTAACTGTTTTGTGTGTTTTCAATATGTCTGGTGATGATAACTCTGTTATATCTTCTCCTAGTGCTACCTTGGTTAGCAAAATAGATGCTGGTGATCCTCTGTTTCTTCACCCTAGTGACTCTGCCAATTTATCTATAGTCAGTGTAAAACTCAAAGGGTCAGAAAACTATAGGATCTGGTCCAATGCCATGTATCTTGCTTTACAAGTAAAAAATAAGATAGGGTTTGTTGATGGCTCTTGCATTAGGTCTAAAACTGATGAGGTTTTGGGTAGGCAATGGGATAGATGCAATTCTATTGTGCTTACTTGGATTCTTAACTCCGTATCTGAGGAATTATATCTTGGTCTTGTTTATTCCAAAATTGCTTCGGATGTGTGGAAAGACTTAAAGGATACTTATGATAAGATAGATGGGTCTGTTGTGTTTAATATGTATCAAAAGATTAACTCCTTTAGTCAAAATGGCATGCCTGTTTCTGAATATTATCATAAGTTAAACTGTATGTGGAAGCAATTAGACCAGTTACTTGCTTTGCCTGCTTGTTCTTGTGATGCATCAAAACAATTTAATGACTTTAATCATCTTATTAAACTTATGCAGTTCTTAATGGGTCTTGATAGTTCCTACCAGTCTGTGAGAACAAATTTATTAACTAGAGAAACTCTTCCTTCTGTGAAGGATGCCTTTTCAGTCATCTCTAGAGAAGAATCTCATCTTCACTCTAAAAATATTTTTGATAAAACCCCTAATAATCCTGTTGGTTTCTCGGTTAAAACTGGTCAAGTTACTGATTCAAGAAAAAAGAATAATAGAACTCCTAACCCTAATCTCAAATGTTCTCATTGTAATAAGACTGGACACACTATTGAGAAGTGTTTTGAACTTGTTGGATATCCCTCTTGGATGAAGTCAAAACCTGGTGGGAACAAGGGTAACAGGTTTAGTAATAATGTCACTACTGATTCTACTGATTCTTCTTCTGTTGCGAGTTCATTAACTAATGACCAGGTAGCTCAGTTGCTTAGTCTTTTGAATGATAAACCTAAGGGTGACACTCAGAATAGTAACTTTGCTGGTATGTGTGCAAATTCTATATGTCTAAATAGCTTTTTTACATCCAAACCCACTTGTGATTTTAAACCTATCTATTGTTTTTCAAACTTTATAAACAATGGGGAAAAGGTTGGGTGGATAATTGACTCTGGTGCTAATCAGCATATGGTTATGACTGATGAGTGCCTTATTAATCAAAAAGATGTCACTGAATTCAACATTAAGGTTAAACACCCTAATGGCACAAGTGCCTTGGTAACTAAAATTGGTGATATAAAATTGAGTGACAAGGTCATTCTCTATGATGTGTTCGTTGTTCCAAATTATTGTGTTAACTTAATCTCTGTTCATAAACTTGCTAGAGATTGTAAGCTTACTGTTTCTTTTGATGAAAATAACTGTTATATTCAGGATTCTCATCTAAAGAAAGTCCTGGTGACTGGTAATCAGTTTGATGGTCTTTACTTCTGTGGTAGTTCTTCTGTTTCGAATAAGGTGTGTAATGCTAATTGTGATGTTAATCTCTGGCATGCTAGGTTAGGACATCCTGCTCAACCTGTTCTGCATGTTTTAAGAAACAAACTAAATATTAAAACTAACTCTCAGCTTGCACCTTGTGAAACTTGTCATAGGGCTAAACAACATAGAGAACCATTTCCCTTAAGTGACCACAAATCGAAATTCTTAGGTGATCTTGTTCATCTAGACGTTTGGGGTCCCTATAGAGTTCCAAGTAGGGATGGTTTTAGATACTTTCTTACTATTGTGGATGACTTCACTAGAGCTGTGTGGGTATATCTCATGAAGTCAAAAGATGAAGTTTTTTACTATATTAAAGGCTTTTATAATATGCTAAAAACTCAATTTAGTAAACCTGTTAAAATATTCAGGAGTGACAATGGAACAGAATTCATTAATAAACAAATGAATAATTTCTGCTATGAAAATGGTATCCTACATCAAACCTCATGTGTTTATACCCCACAGAAAAATGGGATTGTTGAAAGAAAACATAGGCATCTATTAAATGTTGCTAGAACATTACTTTTTCAAGGAGGTTTTCCTCTCAAATTCTGGTCTGAATGTGTTCTAACTGCTGCTTATCTAATTAACAGGACCCCTTCATCTGTCTTAAATGGGAAGTCTCCGTATGAACTAGTGTTTGGTTTTGCCCCTGTTTTAAGTCAACTTAGGGTGGTTGGGTGTCTTTGTTTTAGCACTGTGTTGAATAACCCTGATAAATTTGACATACATGCTGAAAAATGTGTCTTGATTGGATATTCAAATGAAAAAAAGGGGTACAAACTTTGGAGTCTTGATCAAAAATTGATGTTTTACTCTAGGGATGTCAGGTTCTATGAAACCGTTTTTCCTTTTAAAGAAAAGAAAATGTCTATTGATCTTGATGTTCTGGAGGCTAATACTCTAAACTTTTTTGATTTATCCGATTTAAACTACACCCAAAACCCTAATGTTGACCAAACTCCCAATGATGAGAATATTCAAACAAGCACCTCATCAGGACATGGGTCTGAGCAGTCGACTGATTCAAGTGCTACTTTAGGGATGGCTGATAATCAGCAACCTAGTAGTGAAGAATCAGGACAAGACAGGGCTGAGCATGACACTGAATATGAGGACAACAATAGTTCTGAGGGAGGAATTCAGGATCAACCAAGCACTACTCTTAGGAGATCTTCTAGAAATGTCAAATTTCCTTCTAAACTTGATGATTTTGTGGTAGATGGGAAAGTTAAATATGGTCTAGAAAAGGTCCTAAACTATGCTAAATTATCACCTGAAGGGATGTGTTTTGCTGCTATCCTTAACAAAAGTTGTGAACCAAAAAACTACTTTGAAGCTAAAACTGATAGTAACTGGGTTGATGCTATGAACTTAGAGATAGAAGCTTTACATAAAAACAACACATGGGAAATTGTTGACTTACCTCCAAATAGGAAAGCTATTGGATGTAAGTGGGTATATAAAATAAAGTATAAATCTAATGGTGAAATAGAAAGATATAAAGCTAGACTTGTCGCTAAAGGTTTTAGCCAAAAAGAAGGCATTGACTTCTTTGACACCTTCTCACCAGTCGTAAAAATGGTCACAATTAGATGTGTTTTGTCTATAGCAGTCCACTTTGACTGGGAAATATTCCAACTTGATATTAATAATGCTTTTCTTTATGGTGAGCTCAATGAAGAAGTTTATATGTGTTTGCCCGATGGTTATGATCAGTCTAATGGGACTAAAGTTTGTAAATTAAAAAAATCTCTTTATGGCTTAAAACAAGCTCCTAGGATGTGGAACGAAAAACTCGTTTCCGTTCTCCTTAGTCTAGGTTTTGAACAAAGTAAGTGTGATCACTCCATGTTTACTATGACAAAAGACTCTAGTTTTACTATTCTTCTTGTCTATGTAGATGATATTATTATTACTGGTAGTTGTCCTAAACAGGTTAATGAAATAAAATTGTTACTAAAGTCCAAATTTTCAATAAAAGACTTGGGAAATCTACAATATTTTTTGGGTCTTGAAGTTGTTAAAAATAATGCTGGCGTTTGCCTAACTCAAAGAAAATACTGCTTGGACTTACTTGCTGAGTTTGGTATGACTGGTTGTAAACCAGTTAATTATCCCATGGAACCGAATCATGTTTTAAACCATTTGTGTGAAAAGGATAATCAACCTTTAACTAACATAACCGTTTATCAAAAACTGGTTGGAAAATTAATTTACCTTTCTCACACTAGACCGGATATTGCATATCCTGTACATTTTCTCAGTCAGTTTATGCATTCTCCCACTCAAGCTCACTTTAAAATTGCGATAAGGCTGTTAAGATATCTAAAAAGTGCCCCTGGCAAAGGAATTCTTTTTGCAAAAGGGGACTCTTTGGGAATGAAGGCCTTCTCTGACTCAGATTGGGCCAAATGTTTGGGGACTCGAAGGTCTATTACTGGGTTTTGTGTTTTCCTAGGAAACAATCTAGTTTCATGGAAAAGTAAAAAGCAGTCCACCGTCTCTCGATCTTCTGCTGAAGCAGAGTATCGTTCGATGTGCGCTGCGACATGTGAAGTTATGTGGATTTCAAATTTATTAAAGGAATTGAAAGTTGATGTCAATTTGCCCGTTCAGTTATTTTGTGATAACACGGCTGCTATATCAATAGCAGCCAACCCCGTGTTTCATGAACGCACAAAACATTTCGAAATAGATCTTTATTTTTTAAGAGAAAAGATCTCTAAAGGCGTTATTCAAACGGTGGGAATCAATACAGAGGATCAAGCTGCCGATATTTTCACAAAAGGCCTATCTACAGGACCGCATGAAAAGGTTTGTTCCCTTCTTAACATGTTTGATTGTTTCAAGTATTGAATTGAGGGGGGGTGTTAAAATATATAATCCTTCTATATTTTCAATTCAATATTTTCCCATTTTTCTCATATCCTTTCCTTTTTTGTCTTGTGTTTTTTTTGTGAGGTTTGGTTGCCTTTTTCGTATCTCGGGCTGCTGCTTCATTGGGATGCTACTGGACTTCCTTTGGGCTCATCCTAGGGCTGCATCGCCTTTATATTTCCTCCGCTCTTCAGCCATTCTCGATCGATCAAACACAGCTTCTTGTCTTTTGCTCTCTAGAACACTGCCCCAAGAATCTTGGCGTTTAACTCCTGTTCGAGAGTATTCTGTGCTGCTGCTGCTGATCAGCTTTCTGTACAAAATCCTTCAGTGAAGGATCTGCTCTGTTTTTTGCTGCTTGTAATCGGTGTTAACACTACAGCTGATTTGTATCGTTGCTTAAAGCTGTGTACTATTGTTCAGTTTATAAAAGACTTTTTCATTTTCACAATACCCCAATGCATATGCCAGTTTAATCATGTGTCATCCTTTGGAACATATTTTTTAGCAGCAAATTTGGATCACTGATGTAGGTAACACTGAAGCATCATGGTGCCATCAGTGGAATCACCTGATCATATCCATCTTCACTAGGCAATAATACCATACACCAGTTCAGGAGGAAACACAATAAATTTGAGAAAAACCCCCTTGTGGGAATCGAACCCTGAACCTAATGGTCTTTAAACCTTATCTCACCCCTAAAATGTCACTAGGCTATAAAGCCATAGGCTAAATAGATCAACTCAAACACGACTCATTTAGTTAAACATATCAACTTTAACAAAACCCGTTTATGAAATGGTTCAGAATGACAAACCAAACGCTCATTAATTGTATGTAATGTGCGTGTCTGGAAGTGTGTTTCTCGTCGTCTGAGGATGTGTGACCCCTACATAGACTTAGAAGAATAAATAAATTCATCGAAGAAAAATTATATTCATATCTTACATATGGTTGCTTGACTCCATCAACTATAAACTAATTGTTTTTTCTTAATCTTCAGTAATAAAGCTGGATTAAGATCTTGTTCGTGTTCGTTTGTTAAGAGTATATATGTTCACGAAATGTTCGTGGATATTTACCGAACGAGATTTTATATTCGTTCTCATTTGTTAAGGAAATGAACGTGTTCGTGTTCGTTTGTTAATTTTAGGCAATGGGCGAAAACAAATGTTGATGAACACAAATAAACACAACCTAATGTTCATGAACACAAATGGAAACAAGCGAACACAAACAAGTGTTCATGAACAGAATATATAATACACTGAAACTTATTAAAAAATTTATTTGTCGGAATTTTGAGGTATTTAAATAAAATATAAAAACTAAAAACGATAAAGAACTATTGAACATAAACGAACACGTTACCAAATGTTCACGAACATAAATGAACGAACCCGACCTCTGTTCATGTCCATTCATTTAACTAAAACGAATGAAATTTCTTGTTTGTGTTCATTTGTTTAATAAACGAACGAATACAAACGAACTTCCCACCAAATAATTCACAAGTTTTTCGCTAAAAGTTTAGATCGTTTGGAGCAGTACTCACACCAACCCGAGGCTTTATATTCTATGAATCTTTGTATCCATTTTCATGAGTGTTTAGTTTCAGTTGTTTCTACATTTAATTCACATGTGTTATTTAAGAATTATTGTCAATTTGAATATTTTTGTTTCGGTAGTGAGAATATTAAAAAAAATGTTTCAAGTGCACGTCTTATTCATAACAATAATTTAATTATATTTTTATATTATAATAAGCAATAACCGACATTCAAGTTGGGGTCTTTTGGACATGAATGAATGAGATGAAAATTGGAATTACGGGTCAAGAGGCACTTCCTATTTTTTTTAACGACTAAGAAGGTGGAAAAACACGCGAAAGCTTGTGAGGATAATCAGTATGCCTTTGTCCCCCTGGCGTTTGACACGTTTGGCTCCTTGGCGCCGGAGGAGGTTCGGTTCTTAGCTAGAGTTCAGCGTGTGGTTCATAGCAACTTTTCGACCCCTCAGGGGCGAGGCTTTGTTTTTAGCAGATTAGGGTTTTCTATTCAGAAGGAGATGGCGGCACAGTTTGTTGCCCGTCTACCTGCTATCCTTATGTAATTTCCCTTGTTGAAAGAAAATGGAAAATTGTTTATATTAACTTATTGCTAAAAAAATTTTCTTTAATTCTCTCGTCTATTAGACTTGAAGCCAAAAACTTATTCTTCCTAACCTAATTGTTTTAAAGACTTTGTTTTTGTCAATGACCACCACCCCGTTAAATTACAGTCAAATGTATTCCTCATTGTTTTTGAGGGACCACTTTCCAAAGCTTGAGTAGGTGACATTCCTTTGTCTCGGATATACATGCTTGTTGATGATGACTAGGCATAATGTACCGGTGATCACCAATTCACAACATGATACTCTGTGTTTCTAGGACTCTTTCTCATCAGTTGGAGCTCAAATAAACAACATACGGTTACATGATCTTGTACTAAAGCGGATTTCATGCTCTTGCTCACACTGCTACTAAGATTTTCTCTCTATGATGTCCGAGTTACAATTGTTTTCTTATAGTCCACCTACTTTATGGTGTGACAACCTCAACACTACCCATCTCGCAATCAAATCTTGTGTTTCATCAGTGTACGGAACACCTTGAGATTGACTTGCATATCATGCAAGATATTGTACTCGTGTAGAGTCTCACACTCCGTTACATGCCAACAATTGTTCATATTGCGTCCTTGTAACCAAGGAATTATCATCCACCCGTTTTTTTACTGTTTGGTCCAAATTTTACGTTGCTGCAAAATATGTCACTTGTGAGGACATATTAGGGTATTATAAGTTGTTTTGTAATTAGATTTATTTTGCTTCACTTATTAATCTATGTTTATGTTCATGTTAATTAGTAGGTTTTCAAAGTCTTGCAATTGGTTCATCGTAAACTTCTATGTAATTAATACTAAAAATTCATGTTGACATAATCATTCTCTATTATACCATCTCCATTGTTGCTAGGTCGAATCCAACCCTATTTTGTGGGTTCTTAAGAACCCACTCAGTTTGAAAAAAAATTAGTGAAAGTCTAACAAAAGAAACCCACTAGAAAAAAATTTCCTAGATCCACCACTGATTCTTGATGAGGTGGAAGACGCATGTTAGCCGATAGCAGGGGCGTAGCTTTGAAGGGACAGGGGGTGCACCCGCCCCCACCAATGTTTCGGTTAGAAATGCAATAATTTCGATTTTTCGTCCGAAAAAAATAAAATTAAATAGATTCGTCTTCGCCAATTATTTTATATAAAAATCCCCTGTCTTTCCGCCGCCTTCATAAACGAAACTTTTGATCAAGCTTCGCCACCAAAGAGTAAAGAAGGAAGGAGGGGGGGAAACGAAGATGGGTAAAAAAAAAATCGTGTGAAAGGATAGGCAAGGGCCATGAAGATGAAAGGGAAGGATCGAGAGAGACTTTTTTCCTTCTTTTCAAAATCATAATGTTTATTTGACCTTACTTTTAGTAGCTTTTACTCTTGCTTATGAAACACCTTGTTATAAAATTACCAACTAGGCTTCGGTCATTCATACCGTCATGAAAAAAGTAAATGTTACAAGTCTTACGTAAACGTAAACTTAATTAATCATGGCCAAAAGTATAAACTATTAAAATAGTTTCTGAGCCCGATAAAAAAATAATATTTAAATAATAAAATGACCCACTATCACATAAACAAACCTAAAGGGTAATTGTTTTATTATATGTGAATAAAGTAATCAATAAAGTATTTTAGAAAGTGTTAAGGTAGTTAAATGGGAAAAGTTGATATTCAATTGTAACACGTCTCTACTAGTGCATGATTGAAAGATTGTCACAACCAAACACAATGAAAGAAAAAATGGACTTTCTTAGACGCCTTTAGCGACGTACGATGTCGTTTTGGCTTTGACCTTTTGACCAGTTTTACATAAAATAACTTTTTCATCATCTCAGCAAATCTCATCAATAGCAAAGGCTAAGATAGGGTCTGAGGAGGGTAAGATGTATACAACCTTACCTCTACCCCGTAGGAATAGAGATGTTGCTTCCAGTGAGAGTGAGACCCTCGGCTCGAAAATAACTTATATGTGATAAATGGACGGATATGATGGATTTTAACTTAAAATGTTTGGTAGAGTTTTAGATAAGTATAATTAAAGTCGGATGTATGATCATTAAACAAAGTTAACATATGTTTAATAAAATCATTAGAATACTATAAATAATTCAAGGAACTTGTAACATTGTTTGAAGGTTGTATGGTTATGTTATGATAAAGAAACATATTTGTCAATTTCATACAAAATATGACAAACTTCACTATCTTGGCATTTAATGCTAGTTTTCAAGGTTATCTTTGGATGTTCCTTCACCTAAAAGCAAATATCATGAAGACATTAACAAAATTAACTATGAAGTTAAAAACAGGTTTTAGCAAATATCATGAAGACATTAACAAAATTAACTATGAAGTTAAAAACAGGTTTTATAATTTCAAAAGCGGCAAGCCGGTCATTTTCTCTAAGAAAGGTTGTCGGTTGTAGTCTTGTTCATGACAAAAATGTCATGCGTGAGTAAGGGGTTTTATGACAATGGGTCTTCTGGCTTTGGGTTTCCTTTAGAATTGGTGACGGGCAATGGCGGACCCAGAATTTTTTTCCTGGGGGTGCGGAATATTTTTAAAGATTTTAGGCCCCTAGCTGTATAAACATATCGGTTCATAGCGGGTCGGGTCGGATCATGTAAGACAAAAGAACATCAAACTAAAATTTATAAATCATCAGAAATACGTCAAACGTTATTACAAATTACAAACGTATTTAAAATTGTGCCCTACAGATTTTTTTTTTGAAATATATCCAAAATATCATCTAAAGATACTAAACACGCCATAAGTTCATTACATTCTTACTCATTGTTTCTAACACATATAATTTGCTCCATAAGTTCATAAAACAACATTAAACACTTAAACAAAATAAACAATCATGTTGAACCATAGCCCGTAACTTTCAATTATATTTTTAAGCATTCAAGCCCTAATATTAAATGTTGATTACTTGTAACTAATCATATAAACAAACAGAGCTATAAATAAAACAACAAAATCATTAACTACAAGTCTAGAATAACAAAAAAAATATAAAAAGATTAAACCCTTACACATCTATATTTTCTCCTAATTATCACATAAAACAAAATAAATAAACCATACTAGTTCTATATTGGAATTCTGACGTAATATGGGTCGGTCCAACCGGAATTTTGGTTTTTCCGATAAAAAAAGCCACCAGGTCGTGAGCAGTGGCGTCAAGTCGCTGGGAGTTTTTTTGGGGGTCGGATTTGGAAATGGAATGGTAGATGGGTTTGGGTTATTTTATTTAGTTCAAATTTCTTTAGGTTGGATTTGGGCTTGTGTTAATAAAAATTGATTGCAGATTGGGCTTTGATTGGATTAAATAATTAAGTGAATAAGTGGTTAATAATTATTTTTTTTCTAAGTGGGGCGGTTGAAAATTTTCAAGGGGTGCAGATGAAAAATTCCAAGGGGTGCGGTCGGGATTTCCGACGAAAAATAACACCAAAAAATATTTTTTTCATGGGGTGCGCCCGCCCACCCTTGGCTTAGGGTGGGTACGCCCCTGGTGACGGGCCGGGTCATCTAGCGTTGTCTGCAATTGCCGGCGTGGATGTGCTTTTGCCAATGGGTGAACCTGGGTGGCCAGACTTTGTTAGTCGTTCGAATAAAAATCAATGCTATTGAAGGACAGGGGCGGACCCCCCTTATGGTGTGGGTGGGCGGCCGCACCCCTTGAAAAAAAAATAGTGCTATTTTTCACGAAAAATCCCGACCGTACCCTTGGAAATTTTCGTCCGCACCCCTTAAAAATGTTCTGAATTTATTTAAAAAAATTGTGAACACGGATTGAAACTCGACCCAATTACGTAAACAAGTTAGCCCACTAATCCCTTTAGTAAAACTTGTATTCTTGTAACCAAACAACAAACTCAATTATGTAAGTTAATATCATTTAAAGACCAACCCAAATACTAATTCAATTAAACAAAAATCAGTCCACTAACCAACAAACTCAATCAACGATTCCAACTCTCGCCCTCCCTCTGCCTCTGCTGCCACTGCCACTGCCAGTGACATGCGACGACCTCGACCCCCGCCCTATTCGACGACAGCACAAATTTCGGCCACCAACAAGTTCGAATTGCAAATATTATACAGGTACTTGCTTTGTTTTTAGTTATTTTGATGTTTATGTGGGTTGTTCAAGAGATAATTGACATATATTTGTTAAAAAGGTTTAAACTTTAATGTGTTTTGAGGTATTTTTGGGATGTTCTAGTCTTTATATGATGAGTTTGTTGTCTCTTATTGATTATATGATTCTAGTATAGGGTTTGAAAAGTTGAAATTCAAAACTTGTTGATGTGAATAATCTTGAAAATTTAGGAATATTGATGGTTGAACACTTGAAGATCATTGTTAGTTTATTTTGTATGTGATAGGCACAATGAGTAAGGAAGTTATGACGCGATTTCTCAACAAGATGAAAGCGGTTGAAATTGAATCATCTTCCGATTTTGTTGATGTGAATAATCTTCCCTCGGATCCTCATGATCGCAAGGCGATTGCATCATACAACGTGAATCAACGAGATAATGTTAGAAGGGCATACCTACTAAGAGGACCATGTCAACCAACGGGCATTAAATGCCCACAATCAACGTTTCAAGGTAACGAGTTGAGAAAATTCAAGGAAGAATGGTATTACCGAAAGGAATACAAGGGATGGTAAGAGTATAGTATAAAATCGCATCGTGTGTTTTGCTTATGTTGTTACTTCTTTAGGTCCGAATTTGGCGATCATAGAGACACATTTGTTTTGAACGGGTATAACAATTGGAAAAAAGTACATGAGTTACTTACAAAACATGTTGGCTTAGTTAATAGCGTCCAACCCGACCCGAACCGAATTTTTTGTTTATATATCTAGGCGTGTTTTTTATGATTATATGAATTTTAGTTTGATGTTCTTTTGTTTTACATGACCCGACCCGACTGAACCGAATCTTTTTATTTATATATCTAGGCGCCTAAAATTCTTTAAAATATTCCGCACCGAATAGAAAAATTTATGAGTCCACCAGTGTTGAATGAAGCAAATTTGATGTTTGTACAAGGACACGGTCAATTATGGCCTAATTTGTATATGGGCAATGGCATGGTTATCGTCAAAAAAGATGAAGATACTAAAATCAAATTTTCCTTTTTTAATTAACGATGATTAGTATATTACTAGGTTATAACCCGTGGTACCCACGGGTCGCTCTATTTTAAGGATATTAATATTTTATTAATTTTATTAAAACGTTTTTTTTTAATAAAATTTGTGAGGATATATATTCAATAATTCAATGTTAATCGTATATTCGTATATAAATATATATATGCAAACAATGCGATTTATCAATGGTAACAATTACCATATAATTTTCAACATATTACCAGATAATTTTCTACGTATGTAGAATGATTCAGACCAAGATGAAAGGATGATAGAACGTCTCGCCATTCTCTGTATACACATTTGAAGCGATGAATTGATATAGCATTTAGCTTGGTTAAAATCTCAAAGAGTAGCATTTTAAAAGGAATATAAACCATTGTATGAAAGAATGAAACATATAATGTATTACTGAGTATAGTATATATATAAATAACCTAATTTTTATAAGTAAAATGAAAATGAACTTGAAACATAAGTTCAATTTAGCTCATTTCCATCGATTGAAATGTTGATTACTATTTAATAGAATCAACTAATCCATTTAAATATTTGTTCAAAGTTATTGTAAATATTCCACTTTTTCAAAATGTTATCACCCGGGTGGTAACCCGGATAGGAAATTTTAATTTTAAAAATACTCACAACTGTATAAGTAAAATAAACTTAAATAACGTGGCATATTAAATAAGTTAATGACAAAGTGCATACTTTGTTTTCGAGCATTCTATAAGCATAGAAGTGTCTCGGACTCGTGCCGTGAAAATTTTTAAAAATTATAATCGAGTCCCCCTATACAAAAATAACCAACCAAATTATAAGTGTTCAAATATATAAAATAAATGTTGGTCTAGATACTATTCTACTATTATGTTACTTTATATTTTGGTAATCTCATACCCATACCCGACTCAATACCCCGTGTATTATACGGGTTAATGTTATCATTGTCTTATCATACACAGTTATAGTAAAATACATTATACGTATAGATTATGACTCACAAACTAATATGAGTAATCAGTACTTAATTATATGAGTGATGATCATATAAACATAATTAGGTAATAATAAGTGAAATATAAAACTACTTTGGCATTAACTGAGCATTTTCTATGTGTTTCTATCTCAAGTTTTAGCCCTTGCAATAATAACTTTGAAATATCACATCCAATTATCCAAATAGCAGGTCCCTCAAGCAAGTCTCAGGATAAAACAAAAAGACATAAGCCATAAGTTAATACAGTACATCACCTAAAAATGATAAAAACATATTTTGACATAATAAGCGAATGATTAATTCATACCTTATAAATAAAAAGTATATATTAATTATTCTAATAAATATTTACAATTGTACATTTCGATATAAGAGTATCAACTTGCATACCAACTAAGGGGATACTTTGTGAATAGGTGGCACAAAATGGGTCAAAACTGAGTGAAAAATGAAATAAGACAGATTCAATATAGCTCTAGAACATTAAAGTGTCGATTCATACCTGATCAAGAATAGAAAAACGGTTTACCATTAGTTCCACTTCCTTAGCCACTTCCCTACAAGACGGTATGAGAATGTCAAATATATACACAAATGCCTTTCTACAAAATTTCAAATAGGAAAACAATGTTATTATTTTGGAATCATCTCAACCTATTATGGTCTCTTCGTTTATTTCAGTAAAAAAAAAGGTTGTTAAAAAAGTGCTAATTAAAGTTCTTTTATAAAAACAATAAAATACGATACTTCTAGTGTTTTAAAAGAGTCAATATGATATTATAAAATTATAAATTTTCAAAAGATAATTATGAAATTGCACCTTTTATTCTCTGTTAAGCTCTGAAGTAGTATCAAAATAATAATTTTGTACAAAGTGATATCTTATCATTTATGTTAGATAAAAAAAAGTTAAAAACCAAGAAAACAAATTATAAAATTCTCATATCTATAGAAAAATAAAAACTCACCTGAGGAGGTAGACCAAGCTCCAAAGAGTGGGCCCATGACAAAACCGCCACCTAAACCAAGTAAGCCGCCAACCAAACCAGCTAGAACACCACAAGAACAATATGAAACCAACTGTAGTATGCTAAGTTGGTTGCTGGTTAAATCTCCCATGTAAAAAAAACTTCAAAAAAGGAGAAGGCCAAACGGGTCGTCAAACACATTAGAAGTCACCAAATGTAAAATTTCAAACCTGGGATATACAAATGTTCCAGATCAGCCCAACCCAAAGCAATCTTATTTATTATGTAACTGCATAACAAAATATTATCTTACTCAACCGGAAACCGTTTTGATAGTTACCCAAACAGCCGGGCTTAGCCCATTTGCATCATGCCTTCACATTTGATTCTTTTGTCTTCACAATTACCCCACCTAGGAGAGAAAAAATAAGCCCCGGCATATTCTATAATACTCAATAGCCTTCACATCTGATTATTTTGTCTTCACATCTGATCAACCATACCTAGTATAGAAGAAATAAGCCCTAACATGTTCTATAAACCTATAGAAAGATATGTGAGTTGGGGTCAGAATATCAAGTGCGCAGATTTAAAGTTTCTTTGAGCCAAATGAGAAATCAACACCAATATGCCTACATAATAACATGAGGCGATGCGGAATAGTTGGCCACAATATCCTCCACGGGTCACGTTGGACATGGAAATAAAGAGACAAATGGTGAATCTAAAAGCCATTGACAATAAACGGCTTCCAGTAATCAAGTTCGCAGATTTAAAGCTTTTATCTGCAGCAACCTACAAGTGGCGAAAATTCTTTAGGTACCGGTTTGGTTAAATGAAAAAGAAAACCCAAATGTATTGATTCTATACCATAGACGATTGAGCTACATAATTCACTTCTTCTCAACATCCCTTTCCAGTTCCATCCTTAACTACAAAGACAAATCATCATTCACGTCGTCATCTTCCCATTGCTGAGTTACATCCTTCTTCCTTCACATCCCATTCTACAAGTTTTATGACCATCAAATTATCATTCATAAGCATCACCAACGTACATGTGATTGATAACACGGACAAGTTTGATATATATTAATAACAGATGACCACCATTTATATCCACATAGCCACATAAAACTAATTTATACTTACAGAGCCACATAAAACCAACGTTCTGACAACATGAACAAAGAAAATAAAGGCTTAAAAAATACCAAGATATTGTTTCCACCCCTTAATGGATCCTTAAAAATAGCTTTGGGACTGTTTAATTCATCAACTTCACAAAGTAACTAATAAATTAAAAAAGAAATAAAATTAACGTTAACTAAAAAAAATATAAATCAAAGAAACAAAATACATACTAAAGTACTATCCTCTCCTGGGGCTTGACCGATGCTTGATCCATTATAATTCCATTTTGGCAACTTCTTGGAGTTACTCTCTAGTTTTGTAAGAGTCTATGAAAGAATTAAAAAAAATCAGTTAAATAGGAAAAACACAAAATCTTTAACAATCGTTTAAAGAAAAATGAAAATCATTTTTTTATAAACCAGATCTGAAAGATAAAGACTTTTACCAGATGTTTGACCAAAAAGAACACACACAAATAACAAAGATCTGGATCCTATGAACAACAACAACAACAACATAGAAAAATCAAACAAAAGTATAAATGGCAGACAACGTGAGATTCAAGGCAATTACATAAAATTCAAAAATTCCATACGTCTTCTAAATTAAAGAAACAAAGATTGTTTGGATGGACTTCTAAATAATTGTTCATAGAAACAATAATTATTGCTAAGATGAACAACTTATATGAATTCCCAAATCGAAACATTACTAACCTGGTCACTTTTTGGAGACGACGAAGATGATTCGTATATCATAAGCAAGCTTTGCTTATCTAATGGTTGAATCGAAAGGATTGTAGAGGATTCAAGAAAAAAAGAACAAAAAGGCGAATTCTAAGAAGCGTTAATTATAAACTCATATCAAACTGATAAACAAATCTGAACAAAAATCCCCTCAATTGAAGAAAATGCGTAGGCGGCGCTAGGGTTTTGAGAGGGAAGACAGAGAGAAAAGAGCTCTGTGGACGTTATTGAATGAAAAGAGCTAGGAAGTTTAGAATTTTAGAAACAATATATACCCGGGTCAAAATCCGGATCCCGTGTCTGCCCATATCAAAAAAGAGGACCCGGATTTTTTCCCTCCCAAACTCATTCTAAGAAGCTCTAATAGCTTGACACATCAGCAAAAATTAACACATTTATTATATATAATAGATTAATCAAATGAATTGAATTTGAAATTAATTATATTTTTAAAATAAACGTATATTTTTTACTTAAAAGTTTCACCAAGTTCATAATTATATTGGTTAAAGTCGTAAAAAACGAAGAACGATGATGATAATTGTTTTTATAACTGATTTTTAATAATTTTTAACTATTTAATGTGGTTGGATGGTAAAAATGATAAAAATACAATGTTTAAAAAATCTAATTAATACCCATTTGAAAGAAATAATGTTTAAAAATCAACTTAACAAAATTTATAAATGTCATGTCAATGTTTATTTTTTTAAATACATATCTTTACGACTGTAAATGTTAACAAATTACATTATACGTCATTCAGTTAGTATAATATATGGGTTTATTCAATCATGCAATTCATATGTGTTTTTTAAACACAACTTTTTATTACTAATTATATAACATTACGCTCATTAAAGCTGTGTAATAAATGACGTAATTGCCAATGAGCTTGTGGTCTGGGCCGTACCTAGAGGTTTCTAAATTTAGGCAACGGCCTAGGGCCTTTGAAAAATAGGGCCTCCAAATATTTTACTACCTCCGTCCCATTAAAAGTGTCATATTTTGAATTTTCAAAGTCTTTATTTATAAACTTTGACCTTAAATAATTTTGTTGGTGTTAGATAATACTTGATGAAAGTTATATGATTTGAGTGTGTTTTACAAGTGTTTTTATCGGGTTAATTTTCATCAAGTTTTATATAACACAAAAAATATATAATTAAAGTCAAAGTTTATAAATAAAGACTTTGAAAATTCAAAATAAGACACATTTAATAGAACGGAGGGAGTAAAAATCTTTATATAGCATGTGTATTATGTATTAGGCCCAAATAAATGACCAATTTTTAAACAAAAGAGCCTAATTCCAACTCCATCCAATAAACAATTCGTATTTAATTTCGGTCACCATCGTTATTTTCACAAACTGTAACGTCACACATGCCCATTTTGCTCAATGGTATCGCCGATTGGGGAAAAATTAGACGTGAAATTGGAGGAAATTAATGTTTTCGCAAGGATAATTCAGATTGGTTTACGACTATTTTTATAGTTATATCTGTATATTGCGATTCACTTAATCATTGTTCTCCCTAAATTCCTAACAAATACTTTGAATCTTTGAATTTTGATATTGTGCTTGCGACTATACCTTAGAAGGAAGAAAGCAGAACCGATGTTTTCTTTATACCCATTCAAAGGGCCCCCCTTTGTAGTTTGCTTAAGGCCTTCAAAAATGTTGAAACGACCCTGCTTGTGGTGGAGTGGTATGGGATAGACTTGAGTTTCCAAGAGATACGAGTTCAATTCCTGCTTCTTCCCATTAGTTTTCAGGGGCACCTGGTGATGATGAGAGACTAGGCGAGTAGGCGGCGATTGCTAGTTCAATCCTTGAACTGAAAGAGTTTTACCTCATCGCATTGCCGTGCCTTCGGGAGAGTGTTCACGGACTTCTGCCCTAGCTGAGGGTTTTCCCCAGTTCGGATACAAGTATATTCCGATGTAGTGAATTTCACCAGTAGCCCATTTTAAAGATTCGTTGGCCCTTAAAAAAATAAACGACGTGATTATAAAGTTGTAATATATAAAATGTTTCCAATGCATACGTCATGCAAGAGAATATTTCAAGATTGTAGAAAACAATAAAATACAGGACATCATTACATCAACGATGGCGGGCAATGTCTTAATCATAGAATGAGGGACAGGTAAAATCTAACGTTTTTTTTTTGAACGGCAAATTTGGATCACTGACGGACCACTGGAGTATTATCGTGCCACCAGCAGAACCACCCGATCATATCCATCTCCACTAGGCAATAATGCCTATACACCAATTCAGGAGGAAACCCAATAAAACTGGGAAAAACCCCCTTTGTGAGAATCGAACCCATGACCTAATGGTCATAAGCCTTATCCCACCACCAAGATACCACTAGGCTATAATGCCATGTATTACATATCTTTGCCGGCTTAAATTAAGCCATAAAATATATTAACATACACACATATGCGTATATATTGACAGGGTAGAGATACAATAGAAAGTTTATTTGGCTAGGAAGGCTAGTAAGTTATTTTGACCATCCATTTAGTTAATCAATAGCGAAGAATAAATGAATGAAATTGAAGAAAAAAAAAGAGGCGCGTGGGTTTGTTAGGGGCATTGTAGTCAATCCAGCACAATAGTTTTTCTCTCCTCCAATTCCCCCCCCCCCCCCATTTTTTAAACGTTAATAACTCTTTCATACGACATTATTTTTTTATAAAAATTGCACAAAAAAAACGAGCATTTTTTTTATCTTTAAAACGAGTATACTATTGCTATATTTAAAAAAAAAATTAAAACCCAGTTGCGTAAAACGCAATAGAAAAACCCCCAGTTACGTAAAACGCAATGAAAAAAAAACCCTAAAAAATGACATTTTTTCTAAAATGCAATGCACAAAAAACACGAAGAAATGGCTTATTTGTAAAACTCAATGGCCAGAAAACACAAAGAAATTTCTTATTTCTAAAACGCAATAGCCTAAAAACTCAAAAGAAAATGTACTTTCTAAAACGCAATGGATTAAAAACACATAAAAATGTGTTTTACCTAAAACGACATGCACAAAAAACACAAAGAAATGTCTTATTTGTAAAACGCAATGGCCAGAAAACACTTAAAAATGACTCATTCTAAAACGCAATGGACTGAAAACACCTAAAAAATGTGTTTTACCTAAAACGCAATGACTAAAAACACTTCAAAAATGTGTTTTACCTAAAACGCAATGACTAAAAACACTTAAAATGTTTTTTTTTAAAACGCAATAGACAGAAAACACATAAAACTCTCTTATTTCTAAAACGCAATGGACATATAAAACTGTCTGGGAACTGTCTGTGACTGTGAACTGTCTGAATTGTCTACGGATTACTGTCTTCGAAATGAGCCAATTTCTGAAAAACTAATTTTTCTGATGCAGCTCAACCCCAGCCAGGGGCTCTGCCCCTTGGACCCCGCCAGGGGCCGCCGCCCCTGGGACCCCGCTACCAGGGGCGCTGCCCCCGGAAACCCGCCATGATCGTAAAACGCAATGAGTAAATCAAAACCCCAGATCGTAAAAATGAAATTAAAGAATTTCTTACATGGATCGAACTGATTTCTTCAACAATTGATGAATTTTGAATGATTGAAACACTTATCACCTCTCGAATCGAACGAATCGAGTGATTATCTCCAAAATCACCGGAAAAAAACGAGATTTTTTATGAAATTAAACTGGGTTTTCTCCAAAATCACCGGAAAAAACACGTTGATCGGGTGTTTGAATCATTGATTGATGATGAAAATCGCACTATAATGTAGTGATTATTGAGATAGAAAGTGAAGAAATGGTTGAAGATGGTGGGTTTTGAAAATTGTGGGTTTTGAAGTTACTGGGTTTTGAAAAGGAAGAAGAAAGTGTTGGATTGACTAAAATACTCTTTTTCTTTATTTTAAATGTTGCCACATGTCCTAATTCTATTGCTTCCTACACTTCCTAGCCAAAATAAACTTCATATTTGATCTTTTCCCTATATTGACATTATAATATTCATTGAAATCGCAATGACTAGACGAAATGATTTCTATGAACAATAATATCCTGAATAATTTTTAGATCAATATCACCTTTTATGTTTTGATTCCTGATTCATGATCTTTTTTTCCTTTATTCTTTTTCAGGATAAAGGCTAAAAGGTATGTTACATTAAATTCTAATTATTTAGGGCAAGATTTGTATTTAAGCTCACAGATAGATACATATATATACACACACGTACGCACATATATATATGACCATACTCAAAACAAGACAAATATTTAGTGGAGTTAACTTTAGTTTTGCTTTCTATGGTTTGGTCATTTTAACGTTTTTGCTTCAATAGTTTAAAAATAGTCATTTTCCTCCCTGATCCTTCAAGTTTGTTGCCAGTTTGCTCCTTGGCTCTAACTCAGTTAAAACGTTCAATTAAAAGTAGAGGTATTTCGGTAGTTTAATCCATGGCTCTAACTCAATTAAAACGTTTAGTTAAAAGTCGCGGTAGTCGTGGTCGGCAGGTGGTAGTTGCAGGTGGTGGTGGATGGTGGTGGATGGTTGTGGATGGTGGTGGCCGGTAAAAAGAGTGGTTGGAAAGATGTGGGATCATAAAAGAATTGCTTATATACATGTAAATAAACAAGTTATAGGTTTATTTAGCTGAAAAGACTTACATGCTCTTGCTTTTATCTATAAAATTACCAAAATACCATTATAATTAAAGGGTTTTTTTGGATGGAGTTAGAGGTGGGGAGCAAAATGACGATAAGTTAGAAAAATCAGGGAGGAAAATGACTATTTTTAAACTATTGGGTTACAACCGTTAAAATGACTAAATCACATGAAGTAAAATGGAAGTTAACTCTATTTAGTGAGAAAGAAAGAAGAGATACAGTTATGCGATTATATAATGATATTTTGTATCACAATTAAAAAGCGTGTAGAAGTATGTATAAAGATATCAGTTTTTTTTTTCAAATTTGTTTTGCAATAAACGTGACGATATATATTGTGTTTGAAACCTTTAGCGACGAAGAATTACTATTAACGACTTTTTGAACCCGATTCAAAAGTCGCACAGCGTCAGGAGCGAGACCACCAAAGGTATCAAACGCAAACGGGACAAACACATGTTGATTCTCCAGGCAGGCTTTCTCATGTTTTGCCACTTGTTGCCCGACTACCTGCCATTGCTTTGTAATTGTCCTTTTTCGTGTGGAATGATATATATTTAATTTAAAAAAAAAAAATATTGTGTTCTTCATGATACACATTTCTTGACCTGTGGTAACTATTCTGCAATGAAATAGTGTTATATCCAAAATGTTAGTGAAATAAGTTTGCTAATTATGCTTTTTAAGGATATAAAATTTGTATGTAGAGTTGTTTAACTACTTAACGTAGAATCAACTCGTCTCAAGTTAATAATAATATGAGCCGATGAAGCTCGACTTGATATTTTCGACCGAGCTAGAAACCAAGCTTTTATATGGCTCGTCTCTAGCTCAAGCCAACTCGTAACTCAACTAGTTAGCTCCCTTTTCTTCTCAACCATGATGATTGTATATGTTTTTTTTTTTCTCTTTCTTTTTTTACATATATTTTACAAGTGTGAAGCCTCAAATAATAAAATATCAGGCTACCAACATACAAGAAAATTAACTAACTCATACGAATTACTTGAGCCAAATCCATTTTGAGGTTTTATATGAGTGGGATACTTTCACCTTGTATTCGACTCAAAACATATATACGAGTCACTACGAGTCAAACCAACTCAAATTCTTCAAAATTAAATTTACAAGAATCAACGAGCGAGTTAACAGCCGCGAGCAATGAAGAAACTAAATGACAATGACTTGTCGCCCCAACTTCCTTCACACAAATCTTTCTAAAAGGGGTCAATCACTTCATACCATAACCAATGCATATTGCACAAGTCACTTTTTAAAGACTACAAATTCAAAGATTCTTGATCTGGCCATAAAAAATTACCACAACAATAACCATTTAAACCCAATAACTATAGTATAACTAAGAAATGATTTACATTATTTATAAAACAATAAAACACAAAGAAACTGCAAATTGCACACTCCCTCAACCTCCAAGATCTAACCCCAGGATTTCATCAAGAGATCTGTTCATGTGTTCATCACTTGATTTATTAACAAATAACACAACTATTAGGGTTTTCATCCTGAACCACTCTAGTGTAGTATGGTGTGACAGCAGGTGGATTATTATACTGATAATATGCTGGCTGCTGTTGATAACTATCATAACTGTAACTGTAAGGTGGATTATTATACTGATAATACTGCTGCTGTTGCTGTTGCTGTTGATAATAATACTGCTGCTGTTGCTGATATGCAAGATATGCTGCTTTCAAAGCCTCTGCTTTTTTCTTCTCTTCTTCTTTCTTCTTGTCACCACCACCACCACCACCCTCTTCCTTCTTCTTCTCTGGCTCCTTTGCTGGACCAACTGATATAATATCTGCATGACAAATCTTTCTCAGTTTTGACACAATTGTCACTGGATCTACATCCCCTATTACTGTCAGTTTCTTGTCTTTCATGTCCACTGCTACTGAATCCACACCTGTTTGCATCAAATCATATTAAATTTATGATCTTTTTGCTAATTTGGATCTGGGTTTGCTTTATTTTTGAAAAATATTATGACCCAGAAAAAAAAAGATTGAAAAAGTTTGAATCCGCCCCTGTTTTGATCAAATCTTATCAAAGTTATGATCTTTTTGCATATTTGGATCTGGGTTTGGTTCAACTTGAAAAAATATCATGACCCAGATGCATAAAGATTGAAAAAGTTTGAATCCACCCCTGTTTTGATCAAATCAAATTAAAGTTATGATCTTTTTGCTAATTTGGATCTGGGTTTGGTTCAATTTTGAAAAATATTATGACCCAGATGAATAAAGATTGAAAAAAAGTTTGATTTTTCAGTACCAAAGAGACTGGAGACATTTGTCATGGCTTTTTGCTTGACTTTCTCATCCAAGATGTCCAATTTCAACACAACTTTCTGCAACAAATTGAAAAAGATGAAAAAAGGAGCAACAATTTTCACATATAAAACATCTCAATAACTCAATTGGTGAATCTTGATGATGAAGTTAGAAGAAAAGAGTGACATAAACATACCCTCATGTTCTTTTTTTTTTTTGTGTGTTGAAAGTGAAGAGTGTGTGTGAGAACCAAAGAATAGGTGAATTTGTGGTATATAAAGAGTGGGTGAGATAGGTGTTAGAGCATTCACATTCTATCCATCAAAATATGTGAGGGGGAGTTTTTATATTATAAAGGGTATAAAAAGTGGTTGTGAATGGAGGAGAGAGAAAATGTTACTGTTCATCTGTATAATTGGGGGATACTGTTCACCCAGTATAATTTTTTTAATATATATTGAAAGTGGTTGTGAGTGAAGGAGAGAGAAAAAATGTGATGATAATATTATTTAATTGAAAAGGAGAGAGAAAAAGTATTTGTTTTTAGTGAAAATATATTGATATAGGAGTTGTTTTTTAGTGGAATGTATGTATAACCGGGTGAAGTAAATGAAGCCAAGTCAAGTCAAGTAAACCAGATGAGTGAGGTTGGGCTGAGTCAACAAGTCAACTTTTTATTACCTTTTAAATAGGGTGGGGTGGGTGGGTGGGTGGAGTGAGGGGTCTGGTTACTCCGGTACGGCAGAGAAGGATAGTGAAAGGTGTCGGTTACTCCGGTACGGCAAAGAAGGATAGCTTAAGGTGTTACGAGTATATTAACATCTTATAAAGAAGCAACAAAGTTATGCATATCAAGGTTGTACAATTGGCTTTGGGAGATTTTCAAAAAAAAATTGGAATTTTCCTTTTTAACCCTAAGGTTTTAATCTTTCACAATTTAAGTTTAAAGTTTTAATCTTTGTTTCATTTTTAACCTTAAAGTTTTAATCTTTGACAATTTAAGTTTATAGTTTTAATCTTTGTTAATTTAACCTCTTTGATTAATTTTATTTTTCACTTCTAATTCAAAAGTTTTCATCTTATACAATTTAACCCCTTTGATTAATTTGATTTTTCACTTCTAATTCAAAAGTTTCCATCTTTTGCGATTTAACCACTTTGATTTTTTTTTACTTATTTGTTGTAATCTTGCCTTTGAGAGTTTTCCAAAGAAAAAATGGTTATGCATATGATTGTTATAACCTTGGCTTTGAGGGTTTTTAAAAAAAATGATTTTTTAACTTTTCACTCAAATGTATTTCATATGGTTATGCATATGGTTGTTGTAACATTGGCTTTGAGGGTTTTTTAAAAAAAAATGATTTTTTAACTTTTCACTCAAATGTATTTCATAAATTACATTTAACGCAAAACTATTTGTTTTTTACTTTTAACATAAAACTTTTTATCTTTTGCAATCTATCCTCACAACTTTTTTTACTTTCAACTTTGGTCCTTTATAATTTTTATTTTCCGCAAATTTTTTCGTTTTATGCTTCGTTCTAAAGTTTGTGACTAAACACATCGAAACGTGCGTCTTTGGTTTAACGTTTTTACGTTTCGTTCTAAATTTTGCGAGTTAACACGACGCAACGTACATGTGTGGGTGAACGTTTTTACATCGTCTATTTTTTCCCGTTTGAAAGGTTCAACATAACATGCGCGTCCTAAATCGACTTAGTTATAACTAAAGAATCCCCGCCGCATTGCGGCGGGTCGTAATTCTAGTTTGCATTAATTTACAACATTTGTGTGCATGAACATATCTTTCTTATGTTTTGAAAGGTTTTTAAAAAAAAATTGATTTTTTCACTTTTAATCCAAAAATATTTGTTTTTTACATATAACACCAAAACTTTCATCTTTTAGAGAAATCTCACAACTTTTGTACTTTCTACTTTGGTTCTCTATGCTTTTCATCTTAAGCAAATTTTTCGTTTTACGTTCCGTTCTATATTTTGTGAGTTAACATGGCGCAACGTGTGTCTGGTTCAACGTTTTTAAGTCATCTATTTTTCTCGTTTGACAGATTCGTCGCAACGCGCGAGTCTTAGATCAACTTAGTTATTCTTTTCCATGTTTTATGTTTCGATATATTCGCATTAACACGCCGCAAATTAAGTGTCGATGGCCCCGCCGCAATGTGGAAGGGTGCTTAATACTAGTTTTATTTAATTAAGATGTTTTAAGGTAAAATCATGAAATGAACTTTGACCCATTGGATTTGTCAAAACAAACATGGGAAGGTGCTAACCTCTAGAGGCTTCACAAGAAAAAAAGAGTATGTAGTAGATGACATTTGTGGGAAGTCTCTCTTCTAACTGTTTCAGTTTGTTGATGAACTCACATCTTAATGAATCAAATTTTATCACATGTTTGAATTTTTTAGCTTAGCCTTTACAAAGCCTCCAGAAAATAGCAAGCATAACCCGTAGACCTTTAAAGTGAAACAACTTTAACAACACTGAAACGGCTAGTGCCTACCCGTTATCTTCGGCTTAAACGGCTTCACCCTTACTCATCTCTTTAGCCGTTTAGTAGAAGGCTCTAGCCGTTTCTTAGATGGCTCTAATCGTTTCCTAAATGCCTCTACTCTTTGCTCTAATTTTTAAAACGGCTCAGTCGTTTCCTCGGGTAAGGTGCGATGGTGTAGCCATTTCCTCTAGGTAGAGGCTACTAAGGACTTCCCTTACCTAGCCGCTTTCATTAAATGACTAGGTTATCACCCGGGACTGCTTCCCGGGTTGTTTATTTTTAATAGTTAATATTGATGGTTTTTAATTAAAATGTAACATATTATTTCAGTAAACACGACATTGATTAATTGTTAATACAATAATAAATATAAAAATGTCTTCATATACGTTAACACTAACAACTTAAAAGATTGACATGTGAATGTCTTCGTTATAAGAAGAGTTATAAACTATCGTAATCTTAATCACAGGCTGTGAAGTTGTAGGTAGACTTGTTAACTAATTACACAATAACAATACAAACATCAATACGATCATCTACAACGCCAAATTTCATCAAGATTGTCACATTACGCCTAAATCCAAACACACATACAAATAGAGAGAGAGAGACTTGATGAAGGAAGCGAGCACCGCCTTGAAGTCGTTGGGAAACACGGACTTGCAAATAAAATATAAACCCAAAACAACTAACAGTTAAATAATTTGTGTAAGAATTGGCTAACCACTAAGAATTTATTACTAAGAGACACCTACTGCGCATGAACCTTTGATATAAATCATAATTGCCGTGTTTTTGTTTTTTTTTGGTCAAATGCAAGGGAATGGGAATGGATATCTAAATGTAATGTTATAGGTAGGTGATTCCTTATTATGTGAGCATCAAACCCATTTCCTCAAACCAAAATAATATCTCATTGCCTCACATAATATGTATATGTGAAAAATCTTGATAACCCATAACTGAGAATCCAACTTGGAATGTTTGAGGGAACTTGATTGTTTCTTAAGAAATAACAAAATTAATAAAAATTACTATAAAATACTCATAAAAGCAAGCTGGGGTTTTTGTGGAGTTGCTTGAACTGGATACTGCATGCACAATAAATTCAAAACAAAATTTCATCCATCATATGCTTAAGGAAACTAACTGATTAGCTACAGAGCCAGACCTGCATGACAACGTATGGTGAGCTTTGTGCCATGAACCTAACAAATTCTTGCTTATTAACTTCAAATATGTACTTGACATGTTGTACCATTGCTTCTTCTATCTGCACTTCTTCCACCGATGTTTCCTTTCTCCATTTCAGTTCTTTCATTTTATTTTCAATATCGTCACCTACAAAAGAGCTTGTTGCAAATCTAACTTTCATCTCATCCCTAAATCACATAAAACCAATATATCAGCATTCAACTTTGGAAAACAAACAATATCATCTAATCTCTTACCGAGTGCCAAAAACAATAACACCATTGCTCCTTACTAACCCGCTATCTAGTGATATGGCTCCGTGGGATAAAAAAGGGAGAGCCTGAAGCATGTGGGCCCTTGAGCTGTAAACTTGCAGCCCCGAGAATAGATTATAGAAAAAAGTCTCTCTAAGCCCATGTCCATCACTTGTGAGAGATACCAAATGTGCGCTATCAAGCTGGATCATATTTACAGGAAAGCCTAGAAAACCTTGTGGAGATTCACCATTTGGTACCTTCGGTTTCAAAAGAGCAAGCCGCTTTTGCAGGTCATCTGGTATAAACTCACCAACATATGGTCTTATCCCATATTCAAAAAAACGTAACCAAATCAGCACTGATTTTATCTGTGAAAAGGTAGATTGGATAATAGGAAACACAAACCTTAAATTCTCTAGACAGATTACATTAAACCGTCCATCTATGGGCCTACCGATTGAAGCTGAAAGCCCATGAAGCCCAGAGCTTTTACTTACAAAGCCTTCTTTGTCATAAGTTTCCAGAGTGCAAACAAATGAGAATTAGAAGAACAATTATAAAAAAAAAATAGTTATAAGTAGGAGTAAGCAGAATGCGGATCAACACAAAATACCGAGAATTTCCCAAAACTGAATCGATGTGTAATACTTGATCCTTGGTTCTTTTCTTTAACTAAAAAGCGAGTTCGGGTCGATCCTCGGTTTTGAAGCGAAGGTGACCGAAATAATTAAAATCAGACCAAAGTCCAAAAGTTCACAAATGTTGGCTAATTCTGCTCAACAATGACTAACCGACTGAATCTTTAAAACTGTGACTTACCCGATTACCCGATTTCCTTAAAGATGCAAGTGATACCTGTTAATAAATTACCGACAAAAATAAAAAAAAATATGGAGAATTAACTTTTATCGCAAAAGGAGTATTGTAACATGACATGCTAATATTGATGCCTATTCATATATGTGAAGCAGAGTGAACTACATTCTGGTTGATTATATATCTACTTTATTAATATATTATATAACAACCAATATTATTACCATATTAATCTAATGTTTTGAGTATATCAATTTAGGACTCTAGACAACTTTTGACCCAATCAAGCCATTAGACTCGTTCCCTCTTTAACTGTATATTCTGCATGACCCATTTGCTGCAACATGCCTAACAAATAAGATGAAGGAGTCTTTGACTGACTCTTATTAATAAGCAAGCATATAAACATAAACTAACAGTACAAACCACATTGAGATTCAAACATGTAGCAGTAAACTAACCCAAATAGACTTTGTACATGATATGGAGGTAGATAAGAAATCTTACCTAATTTTATTTAAAATGGGATATGTTCAATCATCTTAGCAAATAGTCTCTGCTGCTCGGATAATGCGCTTCTTCTTCTGTCATCTCAACACCATTCGTTCACTTTCCACCTAGTGTCATTTTCAATCATTTCGGTTAAATTTTATCCTTTAACCCCACATATAAATAAAAGAGATAATTATATAATAAATAGCAAGAACTAAACGGTTACAGAAGAAGAAGCGCATTATCCGAGCAGCAGAGAGTTAATATACTTTAGGTTACGGTTTTGGTTTACCTTTCCCACTTAGCACCGAAAACCGAACATTTCGGATACGGTTTCGGTTTACCATAAAACTGAACCGACCGTGCACACCCCTACTTGTCGAAAAACGTCAAACACCCGAATCTGTAACCCTATATCACTAAGATTCAAACGCATATTACAACATGAAGCAGTTACTTGAACTCATATTATATATTTAATGATTCAATTAACTCCAGAAATAATTCATAAAATATTTTCCAAATATTAAAGAGTTGAATTAACAAACTTACAATGATTGTGATTCTTCACGTTTTCAACTAAACATAGAATGAATACGTGAAGTTGCGAAAACCCTATTAGAGGTGGCAGTTTTTTACTATAATCAAACCTTATAGTCAAATTTACTCCCATAACTAATAGTCTAATATCTAAACGGGTTCAAAAGTAATTTGACTATAATCAAACCTTAAGTCTTTGTTTGCTATCTTTGTCCCAGAAGTTAAAAGCACCATCAGATCCAGCAGTTGCAAACGTGTGATGGAACTGAAAACCGAAACAAAATGTTAACAACTCATTCAAACAAATTTACCAATAGCAGTAAAAATGAAGTATCTTACGGGATGAAAGTTGAGAGAATTGACTGAGTATATATCATTTCCTTTTCTGTGACATTTAAAAGTGAAGTTTTTATTTTGTTGTTGATCATCAAGATGATGCACACCGACTCTCCCTTCGATCGATCCAACCTAACAACCAAACTTAATTATTAGAAAAAATAATCACTTTAAGAACAATGAGTTTAAAATAACATAGCACGACAATTTGATAGTAGGAACATACCAAAAAACCTTGCTGATCTGGAAACGCAGCAACACACCTAGTTTGGTACTTGAGTGGAGAAGTGATTCTCTTAAATTCAGTCTGTTGTGATTCATGTAGAGTCGATATCAAATTTATTCTTTTTAATGGCATTTAAATAGAATAGAACATGCAATCTCATAACTCAACCCATGTTTGATATTAACTGTACCTGGGGGTTTTGCAGATTGAATACTATAAGATTTCTATCTGCAGTACCAATGACCATCAGGGGATGTCTGACTGTAAGTGCATAACAGCATTCAGGAAGTTGCTGAGTGTGAACTGGATTTGCTTGCCTCAAGTCCCAGTATCTGAACAAGAGCGCATGATTATAAATTAAGTTAAAAAAATAACAAAAATCATATACGAATCTGATTGTTGTGTTTAACATAGTTTTTGCAATAGTATTTAATCCTTGAGTTATTTGTTAAAAAAAATATATATTAATAAGACACTTGACAGACACAAGCCACTGGGGGAAAATCATCCTGACTCGGTCCACTTTGACCCGTGTTAAATAAAACACATATTTTAACCTATTACCAACCCGGACCACCCCACCCATTTTGACACCTCGATATATAAAGCAAGGTCACAACATGCAACATTTAAAAGAAAAGTAGTTCTAGTCATTAATTATCAAGATCACGCTGCATAAGTTGAAGAGTGTAGCAAATTTAAGATATCGAATATGCTGAGTCTAGGAGGTTGTCCCTTGCCCAATCCGATAATCGATCAATCACAAATTACATGATGAGTGTTTGAGGTTTGAACTTACCTTATAGAGCTTCTCAAAAGAATTAGCACAACCAGGTGTCCAAAACTTAATTACGTCACCGACAATTGGTTTAAACCGATTGTTTGCAAAACAAAGAATATGATGAAATTGAATGAATTGAACATAAGTACATAACTAAGATCAATCAAGAAATAAAAACAAATTCAGAAGAGGAACTTAGGTGTAGGAGAAAAGGAAGTAAACCGGTTTATTGCGAAGTAAGTTCCTACAGGGGTCGTTTCTCGCGAACAAAATCTTTACAGAAGACATCAGTGGCTATATTGTAGACATGAAAAAACAGGCATAAAAATACCAATAAGCATTCATACATTTACAAAAACATCAATTACCAGTCAATAAAAAAACTCAATTAAGTTTCAAGTTTAGGAATATACCTTCCATTAATCATGAGCAATTAAAGGGTCACCATAAACAATAGCAGGAAAACAGTTGTGAAGTAACCAGCAACGAACTGTAAAAAAGACCATGAAACACTCGTTAATATGTATTAACTAAAAGACATGTCCACAAACACCTTGTCTACACTAATCTCGCAACAAAATTGCATAATTCAAACCAAAATATCAGTCCTAAGTTAAAATTATGGAAGACTAATATTACAAAAAAAGGCCAAACTAATTATTTGATTGAGAGTGAAGTTGATCAAACACACATTCTTGAAACCCTAATTTAAAACTTAAATTGACTAAAAGCTTGTCGATCGGAACCCTAGATGACGCTAAACCACCGCCGACAAAGAACTCCACCTCTATCGCAGCCTTATGCGGTATCCCCAAAAAACCATCAGTTTAGGATTCAAATGGAACCGGCGATTAATGGAAAAAAAAAGCCGGATCTTCAATCTTCGATCCTATAACACATTCAAACAATAAAATCATAACTGAAATCTTGTGACATCTATCTAACACAAAAATCTGAATGATAAATCCAAACACATGGAGAAAATAGCAAGATACATGGAGAAATGGATGAATTCAGAGATAAACATATCCAATTCAATCAAAAAACGCTGATAGTAAATACTATGAGTACTAATTTGAAACTTAAGTTAGCCAGCACAATCACACAGATGATTAATAATTGCTGATTCAAAAATCATACATGAAGATCCTTCTTACCGAAATCACCATGGGAACCCTAGCCATCATCGCCTCGCAGATGTAGACACAGGACATCGATGATTTTCGTTTTATCAATCCTACAATACTGTTGATTGTAGAACCTCTTGAATCATTGAGAGAAGAAATCGGGAGGACGATGATGCTAAATCATTTAGATTGATGGTAGAAGCTTCAAGCCAAAGGAAGATGGATGCTAGGGTTTCGGTGTGAAGCAGAGTGAAGGAAAAGAATGAGGGGACATGAATTTAGGTTTTTAGGTGACTTATATACCCGGGTTATAAAACGAGTTAAAAACAGGATCCGCGAGTAACAAAAAAACCAAGTTCATTTTCCCGCCAAAAATGAATCTGAGAAGCCCTAAGAAGCTGCCACATCAGCCCAAATATTCTTGTTTATTATATATAATAGATTATTTGATAATCTAGTTTTGTGTAGTTTACCGTCCTATTTTTTGGAAGTGTTCAAGGCACCTAAAGCAATCCTTCACAAGCTTGAAGCTCTAGGGCAGTAAGGCGTAATTTCGTGTGGGGTAAAACGGTCCATTTCTTTGAACCGTTTGTTTATTCAAAATTTGATATTTTTTTAACCTTTCGTTTATTAAATCCGCGTGCATTTTAGTTCCATACAGTCATACACCTATTAACTTATTTTTTTAAGATTTTTGCTTTTTTTTATAAACATCATTTTTTAATCTTCATTTTTTAACCACCCGTTCGTTTAAAATTGATCGTTTTTAAATTCCTTCGATTTATGAAATCGTTCATTTTCTGAAGTTCTTTTTCCCTCTATAAGTAAACTGAATACAAAGTTTAAAAATGAACGATTTCAAAAGTGGTTCTAAAATGAACGATTTAAAAAGAAACGCTTTTAAAAATTAACGACTTATAATAACGAATTGTTTAAAAAAGTTAAAAAATGATTTTAAAAAGAACTATATAAAATGAATCATTTAAAAAAACTTTAAAAGACAAACAACTTTAAAAAAGAACGATTTTAATTAACAAGCGGTTTAAAAATGAATAATTTTAAAAACGATAGACGGTTTTAAAAAAGTTATAAAAACAAATGATTTTAAAAACGACGTTTATAAAAAAACAAACGCTTAATAAAGATACATATTTATTTGTATATGTAAAACATATTTTGTTAAATAATAATCGTCAAAATAACAAAATAAAAAAAAACTTGAGTAATTGCATTAATAATCTCTTAAATATTAAAAAAAAAAGAGTAAACTGCAATCTTACCCCCTGGGGTTTTGGGTGATTGGCATGTCTACCCCCCTAAGGAAATAAATGCAATTTTACCCCCTCAACGTTTGCTCTTATGTTGCAACTTTACCCCCCGGCGTTAATTTGGCTTAACAGTCAACATAAGAAGCTGATGGTCAAAGGGTAAATATGTCATTTTGTTATTAATGTGAAGCTTCTTCTCTACAACACCCCTATAAGTAACATATCAAAGCAGAATTACCCCCCCCCACCTTCCCACCATCCTCCTTCGAACATGCGATCACCTTCTCCGGCGACAGGTTTCTCCTCCGATCAGTGATTCTCCGGTGATCAGGCTTCTCCTCCGATCAGTCTTCTCCTCCGGCGACATCAGGTCCTCCAGCGACAACAACTCCTCCGCTATCTTCAGACCTTACAAAATGCCGGTTGTTTGTTGGCTAATCCGCTATCTCATCCGCCACACCGCAGGTATAATCGGCCAATGTTAGTTAATCAGGGTCAGATTTAGTCATTATCATGTTATAAACAGGGTTAGGGTCTGATTTGGTTCACTGTTGGTTTTTTACAGTTGACCTGACGATGAGCTTATCAAGCTCATCATTGGTGTTCCACCTGGTGGTCTCTGTGTTTGGGAGGCCTGTCCTCAACTTCCATTATCCACCGGAGAGTTGAGCGGATGTTTACTCTAGTAGTTATTTAGCTTTTGTGTAATATGTAGGTTAACTTAACTTAATCGAAGCCTTTATGTATATGTAGGTTAAACATGCATTTTGTCTAAAATGATGATGATGATTTTGGGTATGTTGTTAGCTTGGTTACCTTTATGCAGTGTTGTTGGAATCCTTTATGCATTTTGTGTAAAATTATGATTTTGGGTATGTTGTTAGCTTGGTTATGCTGTACTTAGCTAATCTAGGTCAATGTTGTTAGCTTGATCAGCAGATTGATGTGCCTATAATGTGCCTAGTTATAAGAACAACAGATTGATCAGCAGGTATGTTTGAACTTCCCCTCAGCAGGTTTTATGTGCAGGTATTATAGAAGCTATGATGCAGAAAAATATCATGGAAACATGGAATAATGTGTTGTTTTTGGCCCAGATTCTTGACATTATGTTTGATCAAAATGGGCAGCACACTCATTGTTTTTGTTGACATTTTCACTCATTTAATATGTTGTCTAATTTAAATAACACACACTGACCCATTTTTAGAATACCCATTCTAGAATGATGTAGCGTGAGAGTTTGTAAAATTATAGAAGCTATGAGCTAGTCAAATTTTGACTTTCTTTTAGACCAATGAAGTAAACATTTGTAAAATTATAGAAGCTATGATGCAGAAAAATATCAGTTTTTGGCCCAGATTCTTGACATTATGTTGGAGGGCAAAGGTGTAAGTATCCACTTTCCTTTTGTCACAAAAACAGAAACTATTTATGATGTATATTTCAGGTTGTAGGCTAGTAACCTGCTAGCCATATGATCATACAGATGCTAGGGCATAAGTACAGTTAATCAGATTGATCAGCAGACAGTTTGGGTCAGGTATGTGCCTTTCATGTGCATTTGCATTACAGTTGGGGCATAAGTCCTGAAGATGACAGTTTGAGCATAAGTGCCTTTCATGTGCATTTGCATTACAGATAGACTAAAATGAATTGAATCAATATGTGAGCAATGAATTGAATGTGTATACTGATGCTAAAATGTGTATACAGTTGCTGCAAATGAATTGAATCAATATGTGAGCAATGAATTGAATCAATGGGTTGATTAAGAGCAGGGGTTTATAAGAGCAGGGGTTATTAATTGGTTTCGATTATTAAGTTATTCAATATGCTGCAAATGAATTGAATATGGGTGGTGGCGGGAAGGGATTTGGATGTCTCAGGGGGTAAAATTGCTTCTTAACAGAAAGTATAGGGGGGAATAAGAAAGGGCATTTTAGTAATTTACATGTCGGAGGTAATTATGCAACATAACATGAATGTTGGGGGGTAAAAATAAAAGGGTAAAATAGTCATTTCATATTAAATCTAACAGATCAGTTAGCCAAATTAACGTCGGGGGGTAAAGTTGCGACATAAGAGCAAACGTTGGGGGGGGGGGTAAAATTGTATTTATTTCCTTAGGGGGGTAGACATGCCAATCACCCCAAACCTCAGGGGGTAAAATTGCAGTTTACTAAAAAAAAACTTTGTAATTATCGAAAACAGCCCCTAAGGTATATAATTACCTAATTTCCCTTACACTTAACTGCATAATAAGTAACAAAGTTAATGTCAGGGGTCAAAACCGTTACAAAATGCAACCTTGGAGTCGGATTTGTGAAAAGATTCATTTTGGGTTGAAATGGTTAAACAGGCTAAACCACAGGATCCAAAATAGTAATTTACTCTAAAATAAGATATAACTTAAATTAAGTTAAGTTGATTACAAAATTCGAATTACTTAAGTTAAGTAATTATATATGATGGAAAATGTGATGTTCCGTATTATTTGGAATCTTTATTAAAAGTAGGATATATGTGTGTATAGTTATTACTATGATAATTTTATGTGTAATGTTCCAAAATAGATCAATAATTCAATATACTCATAAACATGTAAATTAAACAAATCTTTAACTAGGCTTTTTAATTGGAAATCAAGAACTGATAAATTGATTCACAATGAGAAACCCTAGCAAAAAATCACAAAATTGGGGATGATTCTTTACCAGAGACACAAACCCTTTTTTTGGAACGTTACACAACTCGTCGACGCCGCTGATAGCATGACCATCTGACGATAACAAACAACAAAGCCCGACAGCTAACTTTTTCGTAGACCGGCTCGTTTGAAGAGCTGCCACGCTAATTCTGGGTTTTTGGTGTTCTTGATGAGAGTCTTGGTTAGCTTTCGTACTTCGGATCAAAACCGTCACTCTCCTCTTCTGAGTCCTAAATTTCAATTTCTCTCTAGTCTCTATAAATGCTTAGCAAATGCATCTCTCACTCTCGAATCTATTTGTGAGACAGGCGGTGGAAAGGAAGGAAAGGAAACGAAACGTGTGGCCTGAGACGTGTGGGAAGACCAAAAATCCAATACTTGGTCCAACGAACACATGCCAGACACTAAAGGGGGTGTTTGGGATTACTTATTTTAATGACTTATTAGGTTATTGACTTTTTGAAAAGATAAAAGGTGTTTGGCATGAGATTATTATGTGAGAGGAAAAGTCAATAAGTCACCCCATTGTGACTTATTAACTTTTTCAAAAAAATCATAAGTTATTTTGAAAAGCTAAGCCACACTTGGCCTAAGTCGGTTGGAACCATTCCACTGTTCATTTTGTTGTATTATGAAGTATTGGGTAATGGGTAATTGGGTAATGATAATTATTATGTAAAAATATGTCATATATATTGAATAAAAGTTGTCTTAATAAAATGATATGAGCCAACTTGTTTATTAAAAAGTTTATATTTAGGCTCAGACTCGTTTAAGCTAGTGTGATTCAAGCTGATATTGAGTAGCTCACAAGCGACCTAGCTCATTTACACCCCTAATATTAGATCATAATTCATAACTAACCATTTTGTCATTAAATTACACATGAATGATGATCGACACACCAACGGGACTTGGTGAGTTGTTAAAGGTTACATAAAACCATATAAGGTCATAACAAGTTATTTGGTGGTAAATTAGACATGTGGATCGATACACTAACAAGCCTTGTCATGAGTTACTTGGTTAGCTTAGGTTACACAAAGTCACGTTAACAAATCATTTCAGCGTTAAAAAAGAATTATAGATAAAATACATTACATTACGTTACATTTAAGTCATAGGCAAGTGTGACTAAGGTGGTGTTTGTTTTTTAAGAAAAGTACTTCACAACCTTTTTTGTCTTCCTCACGCAGACCAAGCGTAGATGTAAGGGTCTGCAGTGTGTTTGTTTTTTAGAAGACAAATCATTCAAAAAGCTCTGTCTGACCACTTTTTGGTGCAGACATGGACTACCATCTTCTCAAATCTGCTAACCTCTTCACAAAACACACAGAACCCTAACCCCTCATCCACCTCCCTTCTTCTTCCCTGCCACCGTCACCACCTCTCCTCCCACATCACCGCCGCCACCACCTCTCCTCCCACAGCCCCGTCGTGCTGCCGCCACCACCACATCCGTCGCTCCCTCTACTCCGTCGGGCTCCAACCACTGCCACCCCCTCGATCTCTGTCGACACCTCCCCCACCGCCGACGCCACCCCTGCTGCCGACGCCCCCTCTAGAAATCTTGCGATATCTCTGAAACTTTATGCTCCGGACAATGCTCCTATTCTTGCTATCAAAGCTACAATGGAGAAGACGAAACGCAGGTAACTTTTTTACAAATTTTATACAGTAATCTAGGTTTTATGGTTAGGTTTTGTAACCATTTAACGTAACTGATTGATTTTGAAGTTGTTGATGATCCGAAGTGCATCGATTTGAGTTTGTGTTACGGGTAATTTAAATACGATTAGAATATATTTGAATCTGAAACTCGGTTTGATCTGAATAGATCTAACTTATTTGATCGATTTCAAAATCGTTGATACTATCCGTTTCTGCATTTGACTAAAATTAGGTTTCATTTGGAATTCTGAATAGATCTAGCTTAATTGATCGATTTCAAAATCGTTGATAGTATCCGTTTCTGCATCCAAATCTGACCTAATGTAAATGATCGATTTTAAAATTGTTGATATTCATAACTTGATCAATTTCAGTTTGCGTTATGAATAGTTCAATCAAATACATCCGTTTCTACATTCATAGAGAGAGAGAGAGGTGCTGTTTGCGTGCAGAAGTTAAAAAACAAACAGTCTTTTTCTTGCAGACTGCCGAGGTTTGGTCCACCTCTTCTGCTGCAGATGTTTGCAGATGTGGTCCGCATACTGCAGACGTTTTACCTCTGAAAAACAAACAGCACCTAAGAGGAGTGGGGGCGGAGCGTTATTTTTCCGTGATGGCCAAAATTAACGCGTGGAACAATTGTGAAGACCACCGCCACTAATGTTTTCAACGCGTGATGGCAAGAGTCAGTGATATTTTCAACGCGTTATGGGATTTTAGTGATGGAACATGTGAGGGGGTGTGAGGGTTTATTGTGGGTGTTGTGAGTGATGACCAATGCCACTAAAAAGGTTGTGAGTGATGGAAAAATGGTTGATGACATGGCGGAACTTGATTGGGTGCTTGTGAGTGATGGAATTCTATCACTAGTGACCACCTCCACTCCCCTAAGCATACACGAGTATTCGTTGACCACGCCCCATTAGCGGTTTTCAAACATGAATGCATAGCCGATAAATGGTTTTATCTTTTAAAGAGGATTCTAAGGGTGTTCGGAGTGGGCTTCGGTAAACCCACTTTACCGATTCGGTAAAGTATGGCAAACCAATGCCAACCCTTTGCCACATGAAGTGTTTGACGAAATGGGTCTTCAATCGGTGATGCATTACCGATTCGGGAAGAGGGAGGAAGGAGAGAGAGGGAGGGTATTGTGGGTGGGGTCCATTCCTATCTCAACCAATCACACATTTTTCCTTTTTTTTAAATAGTTTACCACTTCACCAAGTGTCTAAACCATTGCCAACACTTTTCACCAAAATTTAAACACTTTTGACTGATTGACATGGCGCGCTCTAATTGGTCGGTTTTTTGGTTTGCCACTCAAAGTGTTTAACCACTCCCTACACCCTAATAGGGCTGTTCAAAAAGCTCGCGGCTCGGAGCTCGCTCGAAGCTCGCTCGGATTTAGCTCGGAAAAAGCTCGCTCGATTTGGCTCGGTTTAAAAGTGAGCCGAGCCGGCTCGGCTCGGTTAGAAAGTGAGCCTAGCTCGGCTCGGCTCGTAACGAGCCGAGCTGGCTCGGTTCGGCTCGCTTTGTAGCTCGGCTCGGTTTAGCTCGAATTATTTTATTTATACTAAGTTTTAATTTTATATACATTATAATATATTACAAAAAAAAACTGATTATTATTTACATGTATATAGGTTTGTAATTTGATATTTATGGCATATTTGAAGATTGAGTACATACTAATGAACTAATATTGTATTTTATTGAAATTAAAAGTTATTTTGCGTTGTTAAACTTGATTTTGGTTTGAATTATATTAGGTTGAACTTATTTTGAATATATTCTTTTAAATTATTGAATAATATTTAAGGCTATTAAATTTTAAGAGGTATATATTAGTTTTTTTTTATAAAACCGAGCCAAACCAAGCCGAGCCGAGCTAGCTCGGTTTAAAACCAAGCCGAGCCCGAGCTTAGATTTTCAGCTCGGTTTCAAATCCGAGCCGAGCCGAGTCAGCTCGGTTTATAATCGAGCCGAGCCCGAGCTTGGCCTGACTCGGCTCGGCTCATGAACAACCCTACACCCTAAGACCATAAATAAAGTATAACTTATAAACAAATAATAATAATATGATACCTAAGGTAGAGGATCCTGTAAAAAGTGCTCAAAGTGTGAGAAGTGTATTATAACACTATATATAATACTATATAACACCATATAAATACCGTATAACAATATGTAACACCATATAATACCATATAACACTATGTAACACTATATATCATTATATAACAAATATAACACTATAGGTTGTCTGATAGCATGTCTATGATAGATGTATAGTGTTATATTTGTTATATAGTGTTACATAGTGTTATATGGTATTATATGGTGTTACATATTGTTATATGGTGTTATATAGTATTATATATAGTGTTATAATACACTTCTCACACTTCTTACACTTTAGGCCCTTTTTACACCATCCTTACCCTGATACCTAAAATGTTTCCAATGCATACGTCACGCAAGAGATTATTTCAAGAATGTACAAAACAATAATAAATCAAGATGGCGGCCAACGTCTTAATCATAGAATTAAATGAGAGAAGGAAAATCAAACACAATTACAATTTACAAATCTAAGCCGGCTCAAATTAACTCATAAAAAATATTTACATATACACATATACGAATATATTGACATTGAAAGATTCATATAATATAAACCATGATAACTACCAGACGCTGAACAACATTCTCCCTTTTAATATCCGTTTAAATTAATTAATCATATGAATAATAAAAAGGCTAAAAAGAGTTATATTAAATTATAATTATTTGTGATTTGTATTTATATATGGGTGTGTTTAATACAGGATCAATTTTAAGTTAGAGCTACAAGAAGAGATCATGAGACGATTATACGGTTGTATAACCGTATTATGTATCATGTTTAAAAGTAACATGTTGAGTATTAATGCAATTCACATAGTTTCTTATTCAAAAATTATATTTTACAATGAACACACCTATATAAACTGCGTGGTTCATCATACACCTTTCTAGTGAACGCTACAATTTCAACGATGAAAATGATGTTACAATTAAATTTGATGTGAAAGAGGTTTGCTGATTACAATTTATATCAAATTTGTATGTAGGGTTGTTTAAATGTTCAATTTAGTGTCAACTCGCCTCTAGTAATAATACAAGCCAATCAAGCTCGATGAGATAGAAGCTGAGTTTGTATTTAGCTCGAGCCAACCTCTTTACTTAAATTTGATCTTGTATATTTTGTCTAATAGAAAAGCCTTAATAACCCATTAACAACAAGGTTATGGATTACAACTAGCAAACAATACGTTATACAGTACCAAACTACCAATATACAGCAACGTAAATTAATTAGCAAACAATACGTTATACAGTACCAAACTACCAATATACAGCAACGTAAATTAATTTATACGAGTCACGCAACTTATTAAATCAACTCAAGTTTTTATACCAGTGAACTTCAACTCGTACTCAACTTAAACAATTATTCAAGGCAAACCGGCTCATGTTTTTATGCCAATGAACTACTTTTGAGTTTTGACTCATACTTGACTTAAACAATTATGTGATTCAACAAGCTCCATCAAAACCACTTAAACCCAATAACTATAGTATAAATAATTAAGAAAGGATTTACATTATTTAAAATACAATAAACAAAAAACTGCAACTTGCACACTCCCTCAACCTCCAAGATCTAACCCCAAGATTTCATCAAGAGATCATCTATCCATGTCTTCATCACTTGATTAACAAATAACACAAGTATTGGGGTTTTCATCATGTACAACTTTAGCATAGTATGGTGTAGCAGCAGCAGGTGGATGAACATGATTATACTGATAATATGCTTGCTGCTGTTGATAATACTGCTGCTGCTGCAGCTGCTGTTGCTGATATGCAGCAGCATATGCAGCTTTCAAAGCCTCTGCTTTCTTCTTTTCCTCTTCTTTCTTCTTCTCCTCTTCTTTCTTCTTCTTTTCCTCTTCTTCTTTCTTCTTCTTGTCATCAGCAGCAGCATCTTTCTTCTCTTCCTTTGCTGGACCAACTGACACAATCTCTGTATGACAAACCTTTCTAAGTTTTGACACAATTGTCACTGGATCTACATCCCCTGTTACTGTCAGTTTCTTGTCTTTCATGTCCATTGCTATTGAATCCACACCTGTAATAACAACCAATTCACATCAAGTTTTGATCTTTTTACTTATTTAGATCTGGGTTTGGTTTATTCTTGAAAAATATTATGACCCACAAGAAAAAAGATTGAAAAAGTTTGAACCCACCCCTGTAATAACAACCAATTCACATCAAGTTTTGATCTTTTTGCTAATTTGGATCTGGGTTATCTTTATCATTGAAAAATCCACAAGGAAAAAAGATTGAAAAAGTTTGAACCCACCCCTGTAATAACAACCAATTCACATCAAGTTTTGATCTTTTTGCTAATTTGGATCTGGGTTATCTTTATTTTTGAAAAATAATATGACCCGGAAGAAAAAAGATTGAAAAACTTTGAATCCACCCCTAAAGTTTTGATCTTTTTGCTAATTGGGATCTGGGTTTGGTTCAATTCAAAGAAATATTATGACCCAGATGAATAAAGATTGAAAAAAGTTTGATTTTGCAGTACCTGTGAGGCTGGAGACCTTTTGCATGGCCTTTTGCTTGACTTTGTCATCCAAGAAGTCCAATTTCAACACAACTTTCTGCAATAAATTAAAAAAAAAAGATTAAAAAAAGAAGATAAGATTTCATATTCATATATAAACTCTATTTTGTGAAATTTAATGATGAAATATAGTTATAAAGTGACATAAACATACCTTCATGTTCCTTTTTTTTTCTTGTAGAGAGTGGAGAGATGTGTGTGTGAGAGAGAATCAAAGTATATGCAGAAGTGTTTTGTTTTAAACTTAAAACACAACAAAACTATGTGTTAACAAAGGCTTGGTGAATTTGTGGTATATAAAGAGTTAACTGAGTGAGGTTGGGCCGAGTCCACGAGTCAACTTTTAATAACCTTTTTTAGTCAAGAGTGGTGGGGGGTAGGGGGAGGGGGGGGGGGGGGGGGGTCCAAGGTTTGAAATAACGACGGTACGGCGGAGAAGGATAGCCGAAGGTGTTGACGACGTGAAGTGTTAGATTGTCATAAGAAGCTTCGTGGAACGACCAACGGCAATTATTGTGTTTCGGCTTTTGTGATTTGTCCACCTTGGATTTGTCGGGGCATATAACTATTGGGCCGTTAAGAGTTTGGGCCTGTCGTTGATGATAGGCGTTCTTCAGGACATTTTGGGCCACAAGTTTTGGAGTGCAAGTGTGCAACTGTACAAGGACTTGAGAAGCCAAGCATCGAAAACTAGAGTCTAGACTCTAGACTAGTCAATTCATCATTATTTTATTGATAACGAAATAAATTCAAAAAAAAAAAAAAAACAATAAACATTTAAAACCCATATATATTTTTAGATTTGGATAAACAAAGGAACATTGTATTCACACACATCTTATTTCTACACTCAAAACGCAATATATATAACAACCCTCCTAAAATATTTCCGACACCCCTAATATATTTAGAATGTCCCTATTCGTCTTAAAATGCACCCCGTATACGAAAACCAAGCCCAAAATACCTTATATAATTAAAAATAAAATAAAAACAAGAATTAAGTGTCGCTCGCGGGCCGCGAAGATCCCCTAAGGATCTTACGCGGGGCGCGACAGCTAGTCATCAGGGCGCATCCCGGTGCTGCCACGTGTCAAACGCATGTCGAAGCTAAATCAGTGACTGGGCCAGGCTAGGGCCTACCCAGCCTACATCGCAGGCCGCGAAGCCCTTGGTTTTTTCCTACGCGGGCCGCGAGGAAGTCCTAACCAGCTCCTATAAATTGGGAGCATCGGCTGTTCATTCCGATCGCTCACACACAAACTTTCTCTCTCAATTCTGAATAGTATACACTATACTCGGGCATAATACCCCCCTAAATAACGAAGTTCTGCCTCGTTGTAAGTATTTTAACCCCCGGTTACGTATTAGATACGCTGCCCGATTGATCTAAGGTTTCGTAACGGCTGTCGAGGTTCTGCCCGACGTAGTCGTTGGAATTTTGTCTCGGGAAGGGTATTACTATGGTAAATATTGGGTTATTATACTAACACGTGTGCATTGTGTAATTAATAGATAATCACCAGAAAATCCTAAAGAAAAACCCTAAGACAGCAATGTGAGTAATCTCCTTTTTTGTGTAAACCTTTTTGCAACTGTTTTTACAAAACCTCAATTATTTTACATTATAATGAGCAGTGATTGAGTATTTATAATTCTATAATTATTGTCGGTATGTTAGGGTTTTGTATACAAAATTTGTTACTACACTGTGAGTAGTAACATGACCACAAGTCGGGTCGACAGTACCGTGGGTGGTAATTAAAGTAGATGGAAACAAATGTAATTGCGCGACCGCCCTCAATACTGTAGAACGGTTTTACCTGTTTTGATTAAACTGGGATTCACTCACCAGTATTTCCCACTGAAAAAATGTTTTTAAACGCGTTTCAGGTAACAAAATGTGAAAGCCAAATAGAAGCCAGCTGTGTCACACCCTGACTTTTGCGGAAGCGTATGACGTGTGACTTGCTCAATATCATTGCATTCAATTATAATAAACAACTATATGATTAAAACAAGATGTTCACCCATTCATAAGATTGAAATGTTACTAACACAAGTCATTTAAGTTTCAATCAAAACCCTCTAGTTATGATACAAAACAAAAGTGGATGACATCTAAACTTGAAATTTACGTCTTGAAAACAAAACCAGCGCCCAAGATCCAACTTGTTTCCTAAAATACATGTGAGTTTTGGAAAATCGTCAACATAATGTTGGTGTGAATTCATGCAGATTTGTATAAACATTTAAGTATTCGTTGTAGAAAACATGGTATGTAATTGTACTGAAATATGTACTTCTGTAAATGTAAGGAAATCGAGATCGCTAATGGTTTGCAAGGCCATTAACATGTGACACGACATAGGAAGCATCCAAACCATAGGCATTTTTACTTGTCGATTCACGACTAGAGACACAAAAGCACTGCTTGGTAAAAGAGTGGTTGTAACATCTGTGCTTGTAATCATTGTGAACAGTTCAATTATCAATAAAACAATGTTATTTGATCCCAATGTTTGTTTGGCAATGTTTTACATTTTTCATGTTTTGACTTTTATTCAATTTCAAACTCTATATCGCTTTCTGGAGAGTTATACGCAAACTGGTGCGTGAACGTAATCAGTTTAATGCAACAAATACTCCGGAACATCAACATATACTTAAAATACCTTAAATAAGCCTTACATAACTTAGAGATAAGTTTTGAAGACTTTGGTATGGCAAAAACAAGTTAATTCGCCTACAGGGACTAAATTTGACAAACTGCGAAAGTATGCCAATTTGAAGTGTAACGAACATTTCGGAACATGACCATAAGTTAAACACACCTTAAATAACCTTTATATAGCTTATAAATAGGCTTGAGGGGTTCGGTGTGCTAAAATAAACGTTTGGCTCATTCAGGGACTAAAAGTGTCAAAAAGTGCATAAGTTTGCACTTTCCCGCATAACTTACGTTCTGAATACATCCGGACATCCAAAAATTTATGTAAGCACTATAATATTTTATTTTAGTGTTTGGCATAAGAAAAATCCATTCGTCACGCCATTTGGATCGTTTTTCGCGCTTATGCGCATTCCGTCGTAATTAGTCGAACATCGCAACCGTACGGCCAAACGAACCGACATCCGAGATGTTTTCAAGCATATTTCATGTTCCCTATGTCTTAACATCATTGTGTTGCTTGAAAATGGGCTTGAAGGGTGTTAGAAGTGCCAAAACACGACGATACGCGCACAGGGATCAAAACTGCCAAAAATCAAAGTTGCTGGTCTGCAAGGTCTTTACGGACCGTAAGGGTATATGCTTACGGTCCGTAAGTAGTCCCCAGATCAGCAGAAATGCAGAAACTCGTTTTGACTGCTGTTAACAGCCTTTCAACCCCCGAAAGGCCAATGCTACATGTCAACCTCTCGTGGTGGGGGCAAAATGAGTTACCATAACATTCCAACACATGTACGGATGAGATTCGAGCACGGTATTCGATAAATGATCCTAACGGTTGTCCAAATCCTATAAATACCCATCCATCCCAACCCCAAAAACCCACAAATCTGATCTAAATTCTCTAAGTTGAAGTCATTGCTTCATACCTGAGCAATTCGATCAAGTTTTACTAGCGGGGACCCTTTGTAAGTGTTCCTTCGTTCTTTTATCGCTTTTCGAGTCCGAAAGTCAAACTATGTTTGACTTTCTGCGTTGACCAGTTTATGGTCAATGCGAAGTTCGTTTGAACTTCATAACGTGAGCGTAATCACGATGGTTATAGTCCCTAGAGACTATACCTACTGATTACCACGTTATCTACGCTCAGTGACGAGCCGTAGTTTCGGCCAGAATACGTATTCTTGCGTATTTTGTAACCAAACTACTTATGGGTATCAAAACCGTTTGTTTTGATACCAAACTTGTTTTCTAACTTAGTTAAGCATGTTTTAACATGCTTAGCTCGTCACTTTTAGTTTTGTGCTTGTCTAGGGTCGTAAACGTAAGCGATCTGATCAATCGCTTATACTTTCGAACCCGACCCGTTTGGTCGATCATTAGGATCCGACCAAACACATTAGGTGACCATAGTATATAGGGAATAACCTTCCGAGGTTATACCTTATGGTCGCTTCGTTTAAGTAGTTGTATGATAGGTAGTTTATATGCCTTAGGTAAATTACCAAAATGCCCTTTTTACGCCAAAATTAATTTTAAGCATATGTAACATAACTTTTGGTATCTAAATTGATTTGGTAACAATATTAGATATGTTAAGGCATATTTTACTTGTCATAGGACTAGTTAGGCGTTCCGAACGCGTTTTACGCGAACGACGCGTTAAAGTAGCATAAGCTACCTAAACGGGTCGTAATGGGTCGTAAGCACTTAGGTTAGGTTTCATTTTAGTATGTGGGCTTTGTTAAACCATATTACACGAGTCTCCTTACTCGTTTGGTTTACGAACCCTCATTCTATCCAATCCTCCGATTTAGGTCCGGTATATAAACATAGTTACCTATATTAGGTGTCGTTTGATATCCGTGATCTCTAGCATTGTTTGGTTGTTACTCAAGGACTACTAAGCAATCTCAAGTGAGTACATAGAACCCCTTCTTTTAAATGTTTTCAAGGTGTTTATGTGAGTACATAGACCCCTCTTTTACTGTTTTCCAAACTGTTTTGGGGTGAAACACATGTGCCTACTTGTTACTTTCATGCTTTCCATGTTTTCATATCATATGCTTATTATGTTCATTAGTACACTTATAGTACATGATTTCATTGTGTTTATGCTATGTATGCCCATTGTGTGCATACTTAGTACATCGTTTTACATTACATTTCATGCTATGTATGTCCATTGTGTGCATACTTAGTACATTGTTTTACGTTACATTTCTGCTATGTATGTTGACTGATAGCATGCTAGCACATTGATTTACATGACTTTTCTGCTTCGTATGTTAACTTAGCATACTTAGTACATTGTTTTCATATAACATGTTCACATTTGCTATGACATTTGGTTTGCACAAACGGGACTTATATACGTTCATTAACATTAGCTACGCCGCTCGGTAGTAAGTACTGGTACCATAGGACTTGACAAATCCCATTCCTGACATCCCGGGTTTGTTTGGATGTAAGGAATGACTGAATCCAAAAACATTTATTTTGATAACCTTGACTAAAAGGGTTATCCGACTGTCTCAAGGCTTGAATGTATGCGTTAACTTACCACATAAGTGTTTGTATCAATGTAACATGCATTACTTTGCAAAACATAACTTTTTTATATATTCAAAATACTTTGTTTTGTACATTTTTATAATTGGTTTATGTAACAACACACTACTTACCAGACATAACAATTGCTACACATTACTTGACTACATTTGGACTATTAACATTTGATATGATTTATACAAGGACTTTTGACAATTGGTTTAAACATAGACTTTATACATTGGTGGTTTGTTTAAGTGACTTAAGTAATGAGATGTGAGTAATATGATAGAAGCATGGTGGATACGCCGCTGGTACTTCCTATATATAAGTGTTTGTATTATATTACATATCATAGCGTTATTTAAATCATTCAATTTGGACTTATACATTTTACTCAAGTAACACGATTCTCACAAGACTTTGGTTTACAAACAATTTACTTTATACAACACATTTTACTTGGTTATACATTTAACCACACATTATTCCTTTATTTATACATATCATTTGATCTTATCGCTTTTTAAATGATTTACAAAACAAAACAATTTACAAGGTTCATGACTGACTTTTGCTAAACAACTTTTTTCTAAACTTATAAGTCATGAATCCTATTTTCACAAAACCTATGTATCTCACAGGCATTTTTATGCTGACGTACCTATTTTCACATGTGTTTTCAGGAGCTGTCGCTTAGGATGATGATCGTGACACTAGGGCGGACCTGTGCCTTAGAGACTTAAAATAAAGATAGAACTAGTTTAATTATGTTTTGAACTCTTTATTTCCTGTTTTGAGACAATGCAACACTCTTGTTTGTTAAATAAAATATAACTTTGTATGCCATGGTTGTGAAACAATAATTCTGTTACAACACTCCCCGACGTTTCCGCCACGTTTGATTGTTCCACGTGGTCGGGGTGTGACAGAAGAGTTGGTATCAGAGCCAATGGTTATAGGGAATTAGGTTATTAGTAATTCTTTGACCTAGACTATAACCTTTCTAGGACCCTAACACAAGTTATCTTGTGTTTAGATCTTAAAAACATGTACATCACCTATCCTTAGGTGTTTATCAAAACAAGAACCAAATTTTCCGAAACGATTTTTTTTTGAAAATCAATCATCTGTTTTTGAATGAATTATTACAAGGTTTTGAACCCTCTATTGTAAGGTTTTGAACCCTCTGTTATATGGTTTTGAACCCTTCCAGTTTGATTTTTGGCCTTGTACCTTCTAAGTTTTCAAAATCTCGTCAAGGTTTTGGGTTTTTAATAGTGTGAACACGTGCAAACTGGAAGAGTGAATGCCTGTACCCTGGGTTTTCTGTCCAAGGCTAGAGTGTTCGTACAAATCCACATAATCGGACCAGTCACTTATAGGCGAGCATGTCTTCGCGATACATTATTTTAACCCATTTACTTTGATTAGTCACTGTGTGTGTCGTTTATTTGCTTTGCGATGCGAACGAATGACCACCATCTTTGCTTTTGTTGATTTTGTTTCATCTCATTCTCTTCACCCAATCGTCTCACTCGTTTCCTTTCATGTTTTCCTCTTTTAGAATGCCTCCTCGACGCGAAAACCAGATAGCGACTGCCGAACTGGCAGAAATCATTGCGCAGTAAATGGCTGCTCAATTCCCAAACCTCTTTGCTCAATGGAACCAAGCCAACAACAACAACAATGCTCCATGCAAATTCAAGGATTTTAACTCGGCTAAACCACTCAAGTTTAGTGGTTATGAGGGAGCGACTGGGCTTCTTCAATGGTTCGAGAGCATTGAGAATACTTTCTGCCACGTGCAGTGTCCTGACAATCGCAAGGTCGAGTTTTCTTAGAGTGTGTTTCAGAAGAGGGCTCTTACGTGGTGGAACGGGGTTATGAGAGATCGTGGTGCAGAAGTTGCTCTAGCACAAACTTGGGCCGAACTTAGGGCCCTTATGATGAGGGAGTTTTGTCCTCGTCATGAACAACGAGCTTTGGAGAGAGAGTTCGATGACTTGAAACAAGATAGTGGTGAGCATCGGGCGTATACTGATAGGTTTGAGGAGTTGAGTCTGCTTTGCCCAACAATGGTTACCCCGCTCGACAAGGCTATCTAAAGATACATCGACGGCCTACCTGACTCAGTGCAAGACATCATTACTGGTAGTAACCCTACCACACTCCGTCAGGCGATCGAGTTAGCAGCGACATTGACTGAGTCGCAGGTTCGAAAGGGAAAGCTGCACAAAAAGGGTGACAAAGGTAAGAAGCAGTCGTCTGACAAAGAAGATAGCAAGAAAGGTCAAAACAAGAAGGGAAAGAATTATGGTTCCTCAAAGGGTTCTAGGAAGCGAAAGGCTTCCCAAAACTATGCCGTTACTGCACAGGCTCAAGCTGCACCAAATCAGCCTGCGCAACCACTAGCCAAGAAGCCATATCTTGGCAATGCACCTTTGTGCAACAGGTGTAACGGCCATCACCTACCACATCTCCTGTGTCGTCAATGCACCAACTGTGGAAGAATTGGTCATCTTGCTGCCACCTGCCGCATTCCTGCTAATCAGAACCAGGCAGTTCAGAACCAAGCCCAACAAGTTGCTCAGCCTCTTGCTCAGGAACAAGGTCAAGCTGCACGACCTCATTTCCCTCCTGGTTCGTGCTACAATTGTGGGGATCTGACCCACTACAGAAACCGATGTCCAAGACTAGCTAACGCAAATCCAAATCAGAATCAGGCTCAGGCCCGAGGTCGAGTCTTCAACATGAATGCACAAGAGGCACAAGCAGACAATGAAGTGGTGAACGGTACGTTCTTTATTAATAAGCAGCCTGCATCTGTTCTCTTTGATTCGGGTGCCGATAAGAGTTTTGTGTCTTTATCTTTTGAGCCATTGCTTCGCGTGTCTAGAACGAAACTAGGTAAACCTTTGACAGTAGAAGTTGCTAGTGGTGAACCCATTGTTCTTGATTCTGTTCTTCGCAACTGCCAGTTGAACCTTAACGACCATCTTTTTCCTACTGACCTCACGCCTATGCAACTTGGAAGCTTCGACGTTATTGTGGGTATGGATTGGTTAGCCAAGCATCGCGCAGAGGTAGTTGGTTTTGAGAAGATCGTTCGTGTACCGCTTTCGACGGGCGAAATCCTACAGGTTCGTGGTGAGAAACCTGCTGGTGGTCTCAAACTCATGTCTTGTTTTAAAGCTCGGAAGTATCTACGAAAGAACTATGTGGCCTTTTTGGCACATGTTGTAGCAGATAAGGGCAAAGGTAAGTCTATTCAAGATATTCCTGTTGTTCGGGATTATTCTGAAGTATTCCCTGAAGATTTACCTGGTCTACCCCCAGCACGCCAAGTCGAGTTCCGTATTGATCTCGTACCTGGTGCAAATCCCATTGCCAGAGCTCCATATCGTCTTACGCCGTCTGAGATGCAATAGTTGTCTAAGCAACTTCAGGAACTCTCTGACAAAGGTTTTATCCATCCTAGCTTTTCACCTTGGGGTGCTCCCGTTCTTTTTGTCAAGAAGAAGGATGGATCTTTTAGGATGTGTATCGATTATCATGAGCTTAACAAGCTTACCATCAAGAATCGATATCCCCTACCTCGCATCGATGATCTCTTTGATCAGTTACAGGGCGCTTCTTATTTTTCAAAGATTGATCTGCTATCTGGATATCATCAACTTCGTGTGCATGAAGAAGATATTCCCAAGACAGCGTTCCGCACTCGTTATGGGCATTATGAGTTCACAGTCATGCCATTCGGTTTGACTAATGCTCCTGCTGTTTTCATGGACTTAATGAATAGGGTCTGCAAGCCTTATTTGGATCAGTTCGTCATTGTTTTTATTGATGACATCTTGATATACTCTAAGACGCGAGCTGATCACGAGCAACATCTTCGTCTTACTCTGGAACTCCTAAAGAAAGAGCAACTTTTCGCCAAATTCTCCAAGTGTGAATTCTGGCTTAAAGAGGTTCAATTCTTAGGACATATTATCAACGAACAAGGTATTCATGTAGATCCCTCCAAGATCAGTGCGATTAAGGATTGGGATACACCTACTACTCCTACTGAAGTTCGTTCTTTTCTTGGTCTAGCGGGTTATTACCGCCGCTTCATTGAAAATTTCTCGAAGATTGCAGTTCCTCTAACTGCTCTAACTCAGAAGAACAAACCCTTTGATTGGGGATTCAAGCAAGAGGAAACGTTTCTGACTTTGAAACAAAAACTTTGCGACGCGCTTGTTCTAACTTTGCCTGAGGGCAATGATGATTTCGTCTTTTATTGCGATGCATCTAAATTGGGTCTTGGTTGCGTCCTGATGCAAAGAAACAAAGTCATAGCATATGCATCGAGGCAGTTGAAGATACATGAGAAAAACTACACCACTCATGACCTTGAGTTGGGTGCAGTTGTCTTCGCTCTTAAGATCTGGAGACATTATTTGTACGGTACAAAATGTGTGGTTTTCACGGACCACAAAAGTCTTCAGCATATCTTCAATCAGAAAGAACTCAACATGAGGCAACACCGTTGGGTGGAGCTTCTAAACGACTATGACTACGAAATTCGCTACCACCCTGGTAAGGCGAATGTCGTGGCCGATGCTTTGAGTCGCAAGGAACATACTAAGCTTCATTGTGTTCGTGTTCAATCTGTTATTCAAGCTCGATCCGATATCCAAGCACGCATTTCTCAGGCTAAAAAATTTTGTGTTTCACAAGGTTTAATGGATAAGGAATTTCCCTATCACATAACCCCTGATCTGGAACTGAAGGACAATGGATCGTATTACTTCATGGACCGTTTCTGGGTCCCAAGCCAAGATAACCTTCGCACCTTGCTTATGGATGAAGCCCATAAGTCTCGTTATTCTGTTCATCCTGGCTCAGATAAGATGTATAAGGATCTTCGTATTCAGTATTGGTGGCCTGGTATGAAGAAAGACATTGCCTTATATGTATCAAAATGCCTTACTTGTCTTAAGGTTAAGGCTGAACATCAGCGTCCTTCTGGTTTATTGGTGCAACCAGAGATCCCAGTTTGGAAATGGGAAAACATTACTATGGATCTCATTACCAAACTTCCGTGCACAAAGAAATGTCATGATGCCATCTGGGTAGTCGTTGATCGTCTTACTAAGTCAGCGCATTTCTTGCCAATCCGTGAGGATTTTTTTGCTGATAAACTTGCTAAAATCTATGTGGATGAAATTGTAGCTCGACATGGTGTTCCTTTGAACATCATTTCTGACAGAGATGCTCGCTTCACTTCTTATTTTTGGAGAACCATGCAATCTGCTATGGGGACCCAACTTAATCTGAGCACAGCTTATCATCCGCAAACGGATGGTCAATCTGAGAGAACAATCCAGACTCTGGAGGATATGCTTAGAGCTTGTGTGATCGATTTTGGTGGTAGTTGGGATTCACATCTTCCGTTGATTGAATTCTCCTACAACAATAGTTATCACTCCAGCATCAACATGGCTCCTTTCGAGGCTCTCTATGGTCGAAAATGTCGTTCACCAGTCTGCTGGAATGAGATCGGTGAGGCTCAGCTTACTGGACCTGCCCTCATTTTAGAGACAACTGATAAGGTTAAGAAAGTTCGTGATAACCTTCAGACAGCTAGAAACCATCAGAAGAGTTACGCGGACCTAAAACGCAAGCCCTTGGATTTTCAAGTCGGTGATCGTGTATTACTTAGGGTCTCACCTTGGAAAGGTGTGATCAGATTTGGAAAGAAAGGAAAACTTTCACCTAGATACGTTGGACCATTCAAGATCGTCGAAAGAATCGGTAAGGTAGCCTACAGACTTGAGTTACCTCCTGAACTTGGAAATGTTCATCCAACTTTTCACGTGTCCAATCTCAAGAGGTGTTTAGCTGATGAGAACCTCCACGTACCGCTTGACGAAAATCGTGTTGATAAAACGCTGAAATTTGTTGAGAAGCCAGTGGAAATCATGGAACGTGAAGTCAAGTGGCTTAAACGCAAGCGCATTCCTTTGGTCAAGGTTCACTGGGAATCTAAACGTGGACCCGAGTTTACTTGGGAACGCGAAGATCAAATGAAGGCAAAATATCCGCATCTTTTCCCACGAGTTTCCTCTAAATAAATTTCGGGACGAAATTTCCACAAGTAGGGGAGACTGTAACATCTGTGCTTGTAATCATTGTGAACAGTTCAATTATCAATAAAACAATGTTATTTGATCCTAATGTTTGTTTGGTTATGTTTTACATTTTTCATGTTTTGACTTTTATTCAATTTCAAACTCTATATCGCTTTCTGGAGAGTTATACGCAAACTGGTGCGTAAACGTAATCAGTTTAATGTGACAAATACTCCGGAACATCAACATATACTTAACATACCTTAAATAACCCTTACATAACTTAGAGATAAGTTTTGAAGGCTTTGGTATGGCAAAAACAAGTTAATTCGCCTACAGGGACTAAATTTGACAAACTGCGAAAGTATGCCAATTTGAACTGTAACGAACATTCCGGAACATGACCATAAGTTAAAAACACCTTAAATAACCTTTATATAGCTTAGAAATAGGCTTTTAGGGGTTCAGTGTGCTAAAATAAACGTTTGGCTCATTCAGGGACTAAAAGTGTCAAAAAGTGCATAAGTTTGTACTTTCGCGCATAACTTACGTTCTGAATACATCCGGACATCCAAAAATTTATGTAAGCACTATAATATTTTATTTTAGTGTTTGGCATAAGAAAAATCCATTCGTCACGCCATTTGGATCGTTTTTCGCGCTTATGCGCATTCCGTCGTAATTAGCCGAACATCGCAACCGTACGGCCAAACGAACCGACATCCGAGATGTTTTCAAGCATATTTCATGTTCCCTATATCTTAACATTATTTTGGAGCTTGAAAATGGGCTTGACGGGTGTTAGAAGTGCCTAAACACGACGATACGCGCACAGGGACCAAAACTGCCAAAAATCAAAGTTGCTGGTCTGCAAGGTCCTTACGGACCGTAAGGGTATATGCTTACGGTCCGTAAGCAGTCCCCAGATCAGCAGAAATGCAGAAACTCATTTTGACTAATGCTACATGTCAATCTCTGGTGGTGGGGGCAAAATGAGTTACCATAACATTCCAACACATGTACGGATGAGATTCGAGCACGGTATTCGATAAACGATCCTAACGGTTGTCCAAATCCTATAAATACCCATCCATCCCAACCCCAAAAACCCACAAATCTGATCTAAATTCTCTAAGTTGAAGTCATTGCTTCATACCTGAGCAATTCGATCAAGTTTTACTAGCGGGGACCCTTTGTAAGTGTTCCTTCGTTCTTTTATCGCTTTTTGAGTCCGAAAGTCAAACTATGTTTGACTTTCTGCGTTGACCAGTTTATGGTCAATGCGAAGTTCGTTTGAACTTCATAACGTGAGCGTAATCACGATGGTTATAGTCCCTAGAGACTATACCTACTGATTACCACGTTATCTAGGCTCAGTGACGAGCCGTAGTTTCGGCCAGAATACGTATTCTTGCGTATTTTGTAACCAAACTACTTATGGGTATCAAAACCGTTTGTTTTGATACCAAACTTGTTTTCTAACTTAGTTAAGCATGTTTTAACATGCTTAGCTCGTCACTTTTAGTTTTGTGCTTGTCTAGGGTCGTAAAGGTAAGCGATCTGATCAATCGCTTATACTTTCGAACCCGACCAGTTTGGTCGATCATTAGGATCCGACCAAACACATTAGGTGACCATAGTATATAGGGAATAACCTTCCGAGGTTATACCTTATGGTCGCTTCGTTTAAGTAGTTGTATGATAGGTAGTTTATATGCCTTAGGTAAATTACCAAAATGCCCTTTTTACGCCAAAATTCATTTTAAGCATATGTAACATAACTTTTGGTATCTAAATTGATTTGGTAACAATATTATATATGTTAAGGCATATTTTACTTGTCATAGGACTAGTTAGGCGTTTCGAACGCGTTTTACGCGAACGACGCGTTAAAGTAGCATAAGCTACCTAAACGGGTCGTAATGGGTCGTAAGCACTTAGGTTAGTTTTCATTTTAGTATGTGGGCTTTGTTAAACCATATTACACGAGTCTCCATACTCGTTTGGTTTACGAACCCTCATTCTATCCAATCCTCTGATTTAGGTCCGATATATTAACATAGTTACCTATATTAGGTGCCGTTTGATATCCGTGATCTCTAGCATTGTTTGGTTGTTACTCAAGGACTACTAAGCAATCTCAAGTGAGTACATAGAACCCCCTCTTTTAAATGTTTTCAAGGTGTTTATGTGAGTACATAGACCCCTCTTTTACTGTTTTCCAAACTGTTTTGGGGTGAAACACATGTGCCTACTTGTTACTTTCATGCTTTCCATGTTTTCATATCATATGCTTATTATGTTCATTAGTACACTTATAGTACATGATTTCATTGTGTTTATGCTATGTATGCCCATTGTGTGCATACTTAGTACATCGTTTTACATTACATTTCATGCTATGTATGTCCATTGTGTGCATACTTAGTACATTGTTTTACATTACATTTCTGCTATGTATGTTGACTGATAGCATGCTAGCACATTGATTTACATGACTTTTCTGCTTCGTATGTTAACTTAGCATACTTAGTACATTGTTTTCATATAACATGTTCACATTTGCTATGACATTTGGTTTGCACAAACGGGACTTATATACGTTCATTAACATTAGCTACGCCGCTCGGTAGTAAGTACTGGTACCATAGGACTTGACAAATCCCATTCCTGACATCCCGGGTTTGTTTGGATGTAAGGAATGACTGAATCCGAAAACATTTCTTTTGATAACCTTGACTAAAAGGGTTATCCGACTGTCTCAAGGCTTGAATGTATGCGTTAACTTACCACATAAGTGTTTGTATCAATGTAACATGCATTACTTTGCAAAACATAACTTTTTGATATATTCAAAATACTTTGTTTTGTACATTTTTATAATTGGTTTATGTAACAACACACTACTTACCAGACATAACAATTGCTACACATTACTTGACTACATTTGGACTATTAACATTTGATATGATTTATACAAGGACTTTTGACAATTAGTTTAAACATAGACTTTATACATTGGTGGTTTGTTTAAGTGACTTAAGTAATGAGATGTGAGTAATATGATACAAGCATGGTGGATACGCCGCTGGTACTTCCTATATATAAGTGTTTGTATTATATTACATATCATAGCGTTATTTAAATCATTCAATTTGGACTTATACATTTTACTCAAGTAACACGATTCTCATAAGACTTTGGTTTACAAACAATTTACTTTATACAACACATTTTACTTGGTTATACATTTAACCACACATTATTCTTTTATTTATACATATCATTTGATCTTATCGCTTTTTAAATGATTTACAAAACAAAACAATTTACAAGGTTCATGACTGACTTTTGTTAAACAACTTTTTCTAAACTTATAAGTCATGAATCCTATTTTCACAAAACCTATGTATCTCACAGGCATTTTTATGCTGACGTACCTATTTTCACATGTCTTTTCAGGAGTTGTCGCTTAGGATGATGATCGTGACACTAGGGCGGACCTGTGCCTTAGAGACTTAAAATAAAGATAGAACTAGTTTAATTATGTTTTGAACTCTTTATTTCCTGTTTTGAGACAATGTAACACTCCTGTTTGTTAAATAAAATATAACTTTGTATGCCATGGTTGTGAAACAATAATTCTGTTACAACACTCCCCGACGTTTCCGCCACGTTTGATTGTTCCACGTGGTCGGGGTGTGACAGTGGCCAAGAGTGTGGTTGCCTGAAACCCATTAGATCTAACCTTTTGTTCTGCAGTCTTGGTATGTAACTGATTAATGGTGCTTATGGCACCCTATTCGTGACATGATCTAAAGTATCATTCCTTAGGTTTTGTATTCAACATACAATAATACATGTATTTTCCCCAAGTTTAGAAAACAAGTAAAAGTTTAAAAGTGGGGACATGAACTCACAACTTTGCGTATCCTGTGCCGCAAACTTCACTGGTTGGTTTTGTAGCGTCGTGACCTATACGTGTTCTATTAATGTTAGTCACTAGATTTGTATCACACAAGTACAAGTCACCATCTTTTGTTTATGTATATGTTCTTTGTACGTTCATTCTTTATGAGGGTCGTGCCCATGTTTGTCGGGTCTTGCCCGTTGAGTATGTATTGCTTATTTGTAAATATATATTTCACTTCACAAATATATATTCATTTTCGTAGACTTTTCCAGGTAATAAGTTGTTAAAAATAATTTATATTTTTAACTTTTCATGTATGTTACTTATATTATTTTCCCAAAAATAAAGATAAGTATTTTGTGAAATAATATTCTCCATATTATTTTTGTACAAGTATTCTTAGGAAAGTATACTTGTATTTTATTTAAATACTTGTGTATTTTTTGTTTTTCATCAAAAATCAATATTTGATTTTTATTACTTTTCGGAATTATATTTCTTAAAAATAATATATTTTTAAGACTTGTATGAAATACATATATATTTTGTCATGCTATAAAATATATATAACCATTCTCGTTATTCACCCGATTTTTATATAAATTCCATTACTTGGTAATGGTTATATATTTTTGTCCAAAAATACATATTTAAGTCCATAGTGTCCAAATTCAATAATATGTTAAGAAATATATTTTCATAAATATATTTTCTTGCATTTGCCCATGTGTTTCTTTGTGAGGTATTTTGTATACTTGTATACTCATGTATTCTCATGTATTTGTATGTGTATTTTTGTATTCATACTCCTTGGGAGTACTTAGTGTATTTTCAAGTTCCTAATACACGACTACATATAATACACATAGTATAAACTTAGCACAAAATTTGGTGTTCACTAAATATATATATTTTCTCTAAAAATATACATACTTAATATTAATTTTAACTTGAAGAAACCATCATTTCTTGACTTGTAATTTTACACAAAAATTAGGGAAACCTTAGTAAATATTTTTAGGTGGATTTTTGGGGAATAAGTTTCACCAAAACTTATATTTTTCTAAGTGTCAAAATTTTATAAAATTTTTGACATAATTTCCCCTAAAAATGGAGGTTTCCCATGTTTTCAAAACATGTGTTTATTTTCTTTTCAACACCAAAAAAATTTTCACCAATAATCAACAACAACATATACTAATTTTTCCATATGAAACATCATGGTGAACGTGATTCTTGTTAAAAATGTGTTATCTTTTAGATCTACACTTAACATATTATGATCTTTCCAAAAATAAATATTCTTGAGTATTTTAAACATACTTTTATGAAGCTTTATTTTATTAACCAACTCATCGATGAGTTTAATGGTCTTTAAAGTTTGTAAATCATGTTCTAAAACCACTTTTATGTCTATTAGAAAGATCATTATTTTTAACATCATGATTAACCATGGATCTTTCAAGATCCATGCTTAATAACTTTATATCTTCCATAAACAAGCTTTCCATAGATTTTAGTTTCAAAAATTAGTTTAACACACACTTTATTACTTCAAGTTTACAAGTTTATGTGTAAAAATCCATTTTTCATGTTCACATAATGCTTCATATGTTCATCTTCAAGTTTAACCATGGATCCTTCAAGATCCATGCTTAAACTTGTTAGATCCAAGCTTTATCATACTTGATCTAAACATAAAAACAAGATATAACATCAACAACTTCATTACATACACTAAAATTTCATGTAATCACTTGATTTCTTCATAAATATGTTAGATCTTCTCATTTTTAACTTTAAAAGTTAAGTTGTTTAGATGGTGAAACTTGTACATAACATAAACATGACTTATTTTAGTGATCAAGAAGCTTACTACTAGCTCTAATGGCTAGGGAAGTGGATCAAGAATGAAGAAGATGATTATGGAAGAAAATGAGAGGTTAAAAGCTCCACAAGATGGTCCTTCAACTTCTAGCACCTTACACCTTCTTAGATAAGCTTCTTACACCTTCTAGTGGTCTTGGATTGCCTTGTAATGAAGTGAATATGAGGGGTGTATGTGGGTGAGTATGAGCCGAGAGTTAGAGGGGGAACAAGGAGGAAGATGAAGTGTTTTCTTTGTGATAATGGACAATATACACTACTCATGGTTCTTATAGAAAAAGTTCCAACACATGATCTTTATTAGGATTCTATGCATCTCATTATGGGGACAAAGTTAAATAAAATAATCAAGAGTATGTGGGGACCTTAGGGGCCGGCCATGGTGAAAAAGGGGGGGGGGGGTAAAGTGTAAAATTTGGGAAGTTAGGGGTTCAAAGTGCAAACGAGGGGGTTTAAGTTAGTTTAAGTGTGTTTAGGTGTTTTTATGATTTTTAAGGTGTTCTAGCATCAATAATAGTTTAATATCATAATAACATTACTTCTAGTCAAATTTTGATGTCCCGGTTATTGTCCGGTTGTTCGGTTCGTTACGGTTCGTTAAAGTGCTGAATTGCGCAGTTTCACGAGGTATGAAGCACCTTTTGAGGCAGTTTCAATTCCCAACACTTTGTAAGTTATTTTGGACAATAAAACATAAATTTTACATGATATTATTGTGTTAAATAGCTGATTATAGCTGAATTAGTGCTGATTTATGCAGAATTCTGCATTTAAAGTGAGTTTCGGGTGTTTTTTAATGCATAGATTAGCTTCCGGAAAGTTTATATGTTAACCCTTGTATCCACACTTGGGTTTTAAGTGTATTTTAGATGTTGGACCTACTCCTAGGCCCTAATTCTATTGTCTGAATGCTTTCTGCAGAAATGCTAACACAGTGTGCCTTACCGGTGAGTTTACTAGTCTTTCTGACGCAACGCTTAAAGTAATGCATAAAGCAATATTTGAAGTATAACACGTGCATGAATTCACATGTATATCAAGTAATTAGACAATGTTGACGCTTAAGCACATAATTGCACATATTAAATAATAATTAAAACTGTACGGAAATTATCGGTTTTGTGCCAGTTGTCACAGTCTCCCCCCCCCCCCCGTTAAAAGAATTCGGGTCCGTGCTTAGAGTCCCAACGTACTTTGACAAACTTAATGAGACTCTTCCATGTTTTATGGATCTTCTAATCCATTACCTTAATAGGTTGTTCTGTAAATCGGAGTGTGTAGTCGATATGCACCTCATCCGCAGGGATGATAACTGTTTCTTGGGTTGGACTCTTTTTGGGGTTGGATACATGGAACGTATCATGTACACCATTAAGTTCTTCCGGAAACTCCAACTTGTACGCCACGGTACCAATCTTTTCCAAGATCTTGAATGGTCCAATGTATCGTGGATTCAACTTTCCACGTTTTCCGAATCTTGCTACACCTTTCCAAGGTGAGACTTTCAGCAAAACTTTGACTCCCACCTCGAATTCTAAGGGTTTTCGTCTACGATCAGCGTAGCTCTTCTGTCGATCACGAGCTGCCTTAATGCGCTCTCGGATCTGCATGATCTTATCGGTTGTTTCTTGAAAAAGTTCAGGGCCAATCAACTGTTTGTCTCCAGCGTCTGCCCAACACAACGGGGAGCGGGACTTGCGGCCATATAGAGCTTCGAACGGTGCGGCTTTTATGCTCGTATGGTAGCTGTTATTATAGGAAAACTCAACTAAAGGTAGATGAGTATCCCAGTTGCCACCTAGATCCATAACACATGTGCGAAGCATATCTTCTAGTGTTTGTATGGTCCGTTCGCTCTGGCCGTCGGTTTGCGGATGGAAGGTCGTGCTTAGATCTAGCTGAGATCCAAAGGCCTCCTGGAAGGATTGCCAGATCCTTGATACAAAACGTCCATCTCAGTCTGAAATAATCGAAATAGGCACTCCATGACGTGCCACTATTTCTTTAAGATACAGCTCAGCAAGCTTTCCGGTGCTATCCTTTTCTCAGATCGGTAGGAAATACGCAGACTTTGTTAATCGATCAACTATCACCCATATCATATCATGCCCTCTAGGGGTCCTGGGTAATTTCGTTATGAAGTCCATTGAGATTTGCTCCCACTTCCACATGGGTATCTCTGGTTGTTGCAGTAGACCGGACTGTTTATGATATTCGGCCTTAACCTTAGCACAGGTTAGGAACTTCCCAACCTAAACAGCAACATCGCTTTTAAGCTTCGGCCACCAGAAGTATTCTTTCAAGTTTTGATACATCTTGTCCGATCCTGGGTGGATCGAGTATCTCGACTTGTGAGCTTCATCAAAGATAACTTCTCGAATACCGCCATAGAGCGAAACCCAAATACGCCCCATAAAGTATAAGTTTCCCTCTTCGTTTGGCACCAATTTCTTCTCCATACTTCGGAGATATTCAGCTCTACGATTCTCCCTCTCAAGGGCTTCTTGTTGGGTGTCATGAATGTGTGCAATGAGATTTGTTCGAATAGTCATTTCCAATGCTCGAACCCTTAGGGTCTTAACTCTTTCTTTCCGACTTAACGCGTCTGCTACTACGTTTGCTTTTCCAGGATGGTACTTAATCTCACAATCATAATCGTTTAGCAATTCGACCCACCGTCGCTGACGCATATTCAATTCCTTCTGATCAAATATATGCTGCAAGCTTTTGTGATATGTGAAGATTGTACATCGAGTACCATATAAGTAATGTCGCCAGATCTTCAAGGCAAACACCACCACGCCTAGCTCCAGGTCGTGGGTGGTATAGTTTCTTTCATGAACTTTCAACTGTCTTGAAGCGTAAGCGATGAACTTTTGGCGTTGCATGAGCATGCAACCCAATCCTTGACGCGAAGCATCGCAGTATACCACGAAGTCCTCAGTGCCTTCGGGTAAAGATAGTATCGGTGCATCGCATAGCTTGCTCTTGAGAAGTTGGAAGACTTCTTCCTGCTAATCACCCCGGTTGTACTTCTTGTCCTTCTGCGTAAGAGAAGTCAGCGGTTGGGCTATCTTGGAGAAATTCTCGATGAATCTGCGGTAATAACCCGCTAATCCCAAAAATTGTCGAACTTCAGTTGGAGTTTTGGGGGCTTCCCAATTCTTTATCGCTTCTATCTTGGTTGGGTCTACATGAATACCCTTCTCGTTTACCACGTGACCAAGGAACTGTACTTCGTGAATCCAGAATTCGCACTTCGAGAATTTTGCATAAAGCTTCTCTCTCTTTAATAGTTCTATAATGGTCCTGAGGTGTTGTTCGTACTCTTCTTTCATTCGCGAATAAATCAGAATATCATCGATAAATAAAATCATGAATTTATCGAGATATGGTTTGCAAACATGATTCATCAGATCCATGAACACGGCTGGCAGGTTCGTCAATTCGAATGGCATCACAAGGAACTCGTAATGCCCATAATGTGTCCTGAACGCAGTCTTCGGTATGCTCTCTTCCTGGATCCTTAACTGATGGTAGCCAGACCGAAGGTCGATCTTTGAGTAGTAACTCGATCCTTGCAACTGATCAAATAAGTCGTCAATACTCGGTAGGGGATACCGATTCTTGACAGTGAGCTTATTCAATTCTCTATAATCGGTACACATCCGCAGTGTTCCATCCTTCTTCTTTACAAACAAAACTGGAGCTCCCCAAGGCTAGAAGCTCGGCCTTATGAATCCTTTCTCCAACAACTCTTGGAGTTGTGTAGATAATTCTTGCATCTCGGATGGCGCAAGTCGATAGGGTGCCTTGGCTATAGGAGCGGCGCCTGGAACCAAGTCTATATGAAATTCGACTTGTCTTTGCGGAGGTAGTCCTGGCAAATATTCGGGAAAAACATCAGGAAATTCCTTCGCCACAGGAATGTCTTAGAGTTTCGGCTCCTCAGCCTACTTATCTACAACATGCGCCAGGAATGCCACACATCCTTTTTGCAAGCACTTCTGTGCCTTCATAACCAATGTGGGATGTCACAATCCACCGCCTTTGGGGCCCAGCGTCCCCGCATCAACTGCATGAAAGTCGTGTACTATAAGTGCTTCATCATCCGCAAGAGGAATGCGAATGATTTTCTCGTGACAAACAACTTCAGCCTTATTCTTGGATATCAAATCCATGACGACTACCACATCAAAACTACCTAAACCAACTGGTAGAGGGTTGATATAGAATTTTCGTTTCCCCAAGTCCAAGTATACAACCATTAATAACTTTATCCATTTTGACTGATTTCCCATTTGCCAACTCTATAGCATGTGGGGAGTCTAGCTTACTTGTTCCTAAGCCAAGTATATCCTTAAGTTCCATAGACTTAATACCAAAGTCGGCGCCGGTGTCAAATAGAACGGATGTAATGTGTCGGTTTATAAGGAACGTACTAGTAACTACGTTCGGGTCATAACGTGCCTTGCGTATTCCCTTCATGAAAATGCTCCCAAGAGCTTGAACTTTTCTTCGGGCAGTCCTTCCGATAGTGTCCCTTGTCGCCCCATCCGTAGCAACTCTTGGCCTTTGCCATTTCTATTACTATCCTAAATTCCATTCACATGTCTCATACCAGTCCAGCATGCCTCCTTGCTAAGCCCGGTCTTGCCCCAATTTCACACCTACGAGTCCTGCATGGACCTGTGTGATAATAACCACATCTATCATACTTTGGTAGCTCTCCTTGGTAGTTTTTATCACCTATCTTAGTCGTGACAACGAATGCCTTGACTTTCCTAGTCGCAGCGGTTTCCTTATGTTTGTTGTTTGCTTTAGAGCTTTACTTGGGATGTGTATACTTCCTCTTATTTCGTTGTTGTTTTCAGTGTTGTTTGCTTTGTATTGGACGATTGCTTCAGCAACTTGTTGGCTCCACAGAGCTTCAGGCTCAGCTCTTGTTGCAGGTAAAGGTTCTGATTAGACTTGGCCAGTGTTTCCTTTGTTGTGGTTCCATGTGCTTCTCATGTATAAAACACATTGACGAGACTAAAAATTTATTTTGGAATAAATGTTGTTGTCTTTATGTGAAGGCAAAGCTTATTCGTCGTGCACCACAAGTATAAAGGTAGGGTAATTCCTGATGATCTTATGCAAATCTTCCCACCATAATCATCTCATCATTGTAGCGAGGTAAAATGAGTCACAACAAAATCTTGCTAAGGGTACATTGACTTTTACATACACCATATCAACTTGTTGTAATTAATCTTGCGTAGTAAACCTCCTCGGAGTCACCTTACTCCGATTGATGCAAGTCATCCAGGGCTATAAAAATACGGTGAGGTCTTCCCTTCACCCTGTTCCTTGTTTATTCCTCAAGTCTCCGACTCTTCCATAGTCTTTAGTTTTACATAAACGGGTATGCTTCACATGAGATGGGGGTTGTGAATTACTACCACATATAGGAGAAAGTGATAGTGAAAACGCAGAGATAAGGTCGTGAGGGTACATGACTTCTTACTCGGGACCGAATTGTGCCTTGTAGTAACAGTAAAGTGGTTTCCAGGCTGTGAATGCACTACCCAAACGATGGGGTGCACCACGGGATAGAGAGGGTGGAAGTACTGATGGGTGCACCAGTGTTGTAATATGGGTAGTGGGTGACAAGGTGCTTATAAGGTGAAGGACGGGAAGAAGCTTCCTGCCCGTTTCATCCATGTGCCCATATGGAGTGGAAATCTGTTAAGAAGAGGAGAATCGAGCGGTTACTTTTGTCCTTATAACATGCGTTCTATGCTTCATGGACCTTGACTGTCCGACGTAGGAAGGACCCCTTTGTCACACTGGACTGTGTGACTTTCACATTGATTTTGCTTGGGCTCCAAGAGTCCCAGTATAGTTGGTACGGTCTTCATGAATGACAAACAGAGTGCAGTAAATGGGTTACACTACAGTTCGCGTCATGCTACCTCCTTGGGGTAAAACGGATGTCCAATGTTGGGATCTATCATCGCAACTATAATGGATAAGGTTGGGGTGTCGTAGGCTCTGTACAAATTTAAACACAAGAACCTAAAGTGTTGAGGAAAATCTTTCCTAAGTGTTTACCTTCTTCACTTGCTTGGATACCGGTTCCCAATGATTCGTACTACAGGTAGGGATGTTAGGCACGAAGTAGGGAAAGACAGGCTTCCCACTTGTAGAGTGTTATAGTAACTATCTTGATTGGTGTTCTACTAGAAGAAGATTTGAACAACTAAGGATTTTTGAATGTGTAATGATCATTAGCTTGACCTGCAGAGTTCACCAGGATTTCCATGCACTACAAGTTGTTGTTATGTGGGCCCCCGTAACAATAAATTGTCTTGCATGGTCACCCTAATTTCCTCTCGTTCAAAGTAGCTGATTAGTCAGAGAGGGGAAAACTATTGTCTTCACACCTTCGACATGAAAGGACCTTTATGATGGTCTATGCGTCAACGTCCGTTGTCGTTATGCGTGAAGTGGCACAATGCTTAGACTGAATGGGAACAAAGAGAGTTCCTAGCATTAGTAGTTGAAGGGGCACCTTCAAGATGAGTACCTCGTCTTCCTTGTCTGGACAAGAGAGTCGCCAATCACGCTTCGTAAAAGCCACCGGGGTCTCGTCTCACTGATAAGGTCGCTGTCCAAGGTTGCCTCCTCCGCCTCGCCGTCACTGCCGTAGTCAGGCACCTTCGCATTAAAGGGGGAAGAGCAGCCATTTTTTATAGAATCAAGCTCGGGGCCTTGTTTGGTAATCAGCCATAAGCTCCGCAGTGTACGCGAGGTCGATAGTCTCATTGCGCAAGTCAAGAACAATAATAGGATTCGAAGTCGAAGGTATCTCATTCCCGTCAATAATCATTCCATACACATATATGCATATATATTAATATATAATAACGTTACTTAGTATATACAAGCAAATAAATGCTACATGTCACATATAACTCTCGTTTGTTCTTTCCTTTGAATAAATGTTGGATTCATGGATCTTTGAGCTTTTTTGTAAATGCAATGAAAAACCTTTTGTAAAAATGTTTTCGTGAGAGAGTCCTAATAATTGTAGTCTAGACTCGAGAAGGAATCCTAGTTCACTACAATTGAAGCTCTGATACCAAACTGTCACACCCTGACTTTTGCGGAAGCGTATGATATGTGACTTGCTCAATATCATTGCATTCAATTATAATAAACAACTATATGATTAAAACAAGATGTTCACCCATTCATAAGATTAATATGTTACTAACACAAATCATTTAAGTTTCAATCAAAACCCTCAAGTTATGATACAAAACAAAAGTGATGACATCTAAACTTGAAATTTACGTCTTGAAAACAACACCAGCGCCCAAGATCCAACTTGTTTCCTGAAATACATGTGAGTTTTGGAAAATCATCAACAAAATGTTGGTGTGAATTCATGCAGATTTGTATAAACATTTAAGCATTCGTTGTAGAAAACATGGTATGTAATTGTACTGAAATAAGTACTTCTGTAAATGTAAGGAAATCGAAATCGCTAATGGTTTGTGTAACAACTCTCATCAAAAAGTCTTAATTATTATTTTAATTGTCCAATAGGAAACCCTAATTGAGACACCCAAGTGATTCTGCACAAACCCTAAAATTTTCAGAACAATCGGAATCAGGATCAAGGCCATTAAAACTCGGGGGGGGGGGGGGGGTAAACCCTAGTTACGATTATCTTGAAATCTCGTTGTAAAAAACGAAATTTGAGAAACAGTCAAGTCAGCAAGGCTAGTCCAGAACGTGGCTACCCTAGGGTGATTTCGTGTCCCTTGCGCACCGTAAGGGATTAGGCTTGCGGTGCGCAAGCCTGGTCAAAATTTACCTATAAATAGAGGGGATTGGGAATGGAAATTAGACGCTTGAACGACGAACAAAGTCGAAATATACACTGAGATAAGCTCTGTTTACTATTAAAAACACACACGATTCACGAAGTGCTGCCGCAATACAGGGTAATAACTCGATCGCTGCTACGATTCAATGTCCGATCGATTAAACTATCCAATGGATGTTTAAAGTGCTGCCCACATTAGGGTTTATGCTTTGTCATTCATCGTTAATTCGATGGATGTTTAAGTATCGCACTTTGTCATTCGATGTGAGGGTTTGATCTCGTGAGTTATCGTAAATGCTGTATTAAGTTACTGACCGAATTGTGTGCCTGTTATTAATTTAGGTTAAAAGGCTAATCAGTAGGCTAGGCTCTGCTCAAATTAAATCTGCAATGTGAGTCATTCTCTTTTTAGCAACTATTTTACAATACCTCAAATTATTTTCAAAAGTTATAATTACAGGGACTAAGTCGTGGATATCTTGAATCACTGGCTAGTGGGGTATTGTGCACATTACTAATTTTCTCCCAGTTAGGTTCATTGACCTACTAGGGATAATCATCACTATTTAGGTTCATTGACCTAATAGTGGTATGACCATCGTCACCATTGTGACACGACGCCAGAAAAAAAAATAAGATAGAAGCCATTGTAATCGCTCTTATGCTGTAATTAATAACTATGCATCATTTTATGTAAATAGAATGATTCACTCAGTATTTCCCGCTGACAAAACCTTTTTCAAACATGTTTCAGGTGATCTGTTATGATCCAGGAAAAGTGTCGTGAAGCACTACAAGCTTAAGGAAGTGGCTCAGGATAAAATAAAGAAACATGTTTTGTAAAATAAAATATTTCTTCGTGAAATCAAATGATTGTAAATTACCGGGGTTTTATCCCGAGTTGTGAAATAAAATAATCGGGAAATATTTCAGTTTTAAAAAGATCCTGATAATAAACTTCCGCTGTTAAAACTCAATTAATTAAATACCACGGGATTTCTGTCCCGCGGCTCCTGAAACGGGTCAAACCGGGTCGGGGGCCGTGACAGAAAAAGGTGGTATCAGAGCCACTGATCGAGCCACTGATTTAAGCCAATTAAGTATTTAGAAAATACTTAATTTTTATTAATTGCTATTTTGTGATTATGTGTTTTATTATCTGACTAATTTTGAACAGTATGGGCAGATCTTTATATATTAGCCACTGTATCAATAAATACAAATCTTTAAAATAATCTGACTCAAAGTTTTAGCACCCGGATTACCTATAGTTTAGAAACCTTACCCAGTAAATAAATAAGTACACCTTAGTGTGTTTTAATTTTCAGTTGTTTTGGTAGTTACCCAGTATGAAATATTATTTAAAAGTTTTTCTATAAAATTTTGTTATGATTTTTAACTTAGTAATTGTGTGTATTTTGCTAAACAGCATGAGTGACTTGTCTGACGCCCTTCAGAATTTAAATCTCTATCCAGTAAGAATAGAGGTTTCCAGAGATTTCAATAGGTATATACCAGACATAGAAGAACCTATAGAATTCAACGCTTTACCTCTCGAGAAACCCAAGCCTAAGAAAATGGAAATTGGGGAAAGCTCTAGGCAAATTGAGGGGTTACCATCTCAGGAAGAGCTAGATTTTATATTGACAAGCTATAATACTATTAAGCCTATTAATGAAAATGTTTTTATTCACTCTCTTGAAACACAACTACCAATGAACTTAGAACCAGCTATTCCAAACCCTTCAATCCACTCGCGACCTTTAGGAATAGACGAATGGTTGACTAATGAAATACAGTTCCAAAACTATCCCTATAAGCTTTTTCCTCAGTTCAATCCAGAACCTTTACCAAATCCACCAATGAGTAACGAGAATATGGCTGAACTCCGCCACTTTGGCGAAGAACTAATGGATGCTGAGAATAGGATCCAAGAGATTGGGGGACAGATCTCCTGGAAATACGATGAGAGGGAACGCCGTTACTAGAATATCATCTGACAAAGGATAGGGGATTATGGAACTATGGTTGTGTAATTGTTATTTATTTGATACTAATAAAATATATATATTAATTATCAGATGGAAAACGCGAATAATGAACCAGTTAATGAGGTTAATCAATCTGAGCAACAACCGGGAGATCAATATATGACTAGGCAGGATATAGAAAATATCGTTGCTCAAGGGATAGCCAACGCTATTCCAGCAATAGTTGCTCAAGGGATAGCCAACGCTATTCCAGCAATCGTTGCTGCTGTTAAAAATCCAATCGAACCGCAACAAATCGTTCCTAGCAAACGTATTTCTGAAGAGAACTTCAGTAATAGCGTAAACGGAGGCAATAATCATACTAATCATGAGAATGAACCACGGAAAGCTCCTCCCCCTAAGAAAATGAAAGCTGCAACGCCTGGTTGCACTTACAAAGAATTTCTTGCTTGTAAACCCACTGAGTTTGCAGGCAATGAAGGAGCGACTGCGGCACTGCGTTGGTTAGAGAAAACCGAGGCAGTAATTGCCATAAGTAAATGTGCTCAGGATGATCAGGTCATGTACGCGTCAAACCTTTTCAAAGAAGGGGCGCTAGAATGGTGGAATACGGTGTTACAAGTAAAAGGAAGAAGGATGGCGTATGCTATGAACTGGGAAGAATTTAAGAGCTTTGTAGAAAGAAAATTTTGTCCCGAGTATGAAAAGGAACAAATGACAAATAAGTTTCTAACCCACCGGATGGTGGATGTAGATTGTCGAGAGTATACTTCGACATTCTTCGAGTATGCTCGAGTGGTACCAACCCTGGCTTCGCCAGAGCCGGTACTTATTTCTCGTTATATTTGGGGATTGATTGCCGAAATCCGTAATATCGTCAAGGTTGCGAAACCTCGCACGATTGATGATGCGGTGGATTTAGCCAATACTCTGACTAATGAACTAGTACGGACAAGAGAAGAAAATAGAAGGAAGGAAGTAGCCCAAAAGATTACCCAAGGATTCCGTCCGGGTAACCATAACAATTTCAAGAGAGGAGGGAATGGGCAATCTTCCACTAGCCCATTTTGCAATTCTTGCAAAAGGAAGAATTTTGGAAGATGCAAAGGATATTGCAATTTTTTCAAAATTCCGGGGCATCAAGAAGAAGACTGCTGGAGGAAGAAATTTTCAGTCTGCTACAACTGTGGAGAAGCTGGACATCTTAGGCCAGATTGTCCAAAACTGAACAAATCATCTGACAATAAAGCCAAACCTGCAGAAGGAGCAAAAAGGAATGTAAGAGCCTTCCAACTGACAGCTCAGGAAGCAGAGCTCATTCCAGATATGATAGCTGGTACGTTCTTAGTTCACAACGTTTACACAAAAGTATTATTTGACTCTGGTGCAAACCAAAGTTTTATAAATATTTCATTCTGCCAAACTCTTATCTTACCTTTAACCAGCATTAAGCAAATTTCTACAGTAGAAACGGCAGATGGGAATTCAGTTAAAATAAATAAGGTTCTGTAAAACGTAGAAATAGAACTTTTAAGTCATAAATTTTCTGCAACCCCATTATCTATGAAATTAGTTGAATTTGATGTTGTGTTAGGAATGGATTGGTTAATAAACAACCATGCTCGAATTATCTGTGATAAGAATTCCATAGAAATTTGTGCACCCACTGGAGAAGTAATAATGATTACAGGAGATAAGCCATGTAAACCCATAAAGTTCATATCAGTAATGAAAGTTGCTAATTATGAACGAAAGTAAGGAATAGTATATATGATTTCAGTAATCATTAATACTAAAGATAAAGAACTTAAGGAAATTTCTGTAGTTTCAGAATACCCAGATGTATTCCCAGAAGAGTTACCAGGATTACCACCAGATAGGGAGGTAGAATTTAGGATTCATCTAATTCCAGGAACTATACCGATAGCCAAGGCACCTTATCGGTTAGCACCCACAGAAATATTAAAACTGAAAAAGCAATTAGATGAATTATTAAGTAAAGGTTTCATACAACCTAGTTTATCCCCGTGGGGGGCACCAGTGTTGTTGTTAAGAAAAAGGATGGTTCGATGAGAATGTGTATTGATTATAGGGAATTGAATAAGGTTACAATTAAGAATCGATGCCCATTACCTAGAATTGATGATCTATGCGATCAATTCCAGGGAGACAGATATTTTTCTAAGATCAACTTACGTTCCGGATATCATCAATTGAAAGTACAAGAGGAAGACATACCTAAAACTGCTTTCAGAACTAAGTATGGTCATTACAAGTTTACAATCATGCCCTTCGGATTAACGAATGCACCTGCAGCATTCATGGACATGATGAATAGGATCTGTAAACCATATTTGGATAAATTTGTAATTATCTTCATCGATGATATACTTATTTATTCCAAAAGTCAGGAAGAACATTGTCAGCACTTGCATGCACTCTTAACTTTGTTAAGAAAAGAGAAGCTTTACGCCAAATTCTCGAAGTGTGAATTTTGGCTGCCAGAAGTGCAATTTCTAGGTCATATGGTGAATCATGAAGGTATTCACGTAGATCCTGATAAGATAGCAGCAATTACTAAATGGAAGGTTCCGCAATCCGCAATGGAAATTAGGAGTTTTGTAGGTTTAGCCGGATACTATAGACGGTTTATTAAGGATTTTTCCAAGATAGCTATACCATTAACTAAGCTAACCTGTAAAACAGTTAAGTTTGAATGGGGACCTAAACAAGAAGAAGCCTTTAGGATCTTAAAGCATAAATTAACAAATGCCCCAATCCTAGCCTTACCAGAAGGAACAGAAGATTTTAAAGTATACGGTGATGCTTCAAAGCTAGGATTTGGATGTGTGTTAATGCAACGCAAAAAGGTAATTGCGTATGCATCAAGGCAATTGAAAAAGCACGAAGAAAACTATACCACTCATGACTTAGAATTAGGAGCCATAATTTTTGCCCTTAAGATTTGGAGACATTATCTGTATGGAAGTAAGTTTACTGTCTATACGGATCATAAAAATTTAAGATATATATTTGGGCAAAAAGAATTAAACATGAGGCAAAGGAGATGGATGAAAATCCTAAGTGACTACGACTGTGATATTCAGTATCATGAAGGAAAGGCTGAAGACGGCTAGAGATCGCCAGAAGAGTTATATAGATAATAGACGAAAGCCGTTGGAGTTTCAAGTTGGAGACAAAATGCTATTGAAAGTATCTCCTTGGAAAGGAGTTGTTAAATTCGGTAAGAAAGGAAAGTTAAGTCCAAGGTGCGTAGGACCATTTCCAATGACCCAACGTATAGGACCAGTTGCTTATCGTTTATAACTACCAGGAGAGTTAGCTGGAGTACATGATGTATTTCATGTATCCAATCTCAAGAAATGTCTATCAGACGAATCTTTGGTAGTACCTCTCCAAGATATAAAGGTAAACAAAAAATTAAAATTTGTAGAGAAACCTCTTCAGATAGAAGATAGAAAGATCAAATTTCTCAAAACACAAATGATTAGTGTTAGTTCAAGTAAAGTGGGATTCAAAGATAGGACCCTAATACATTTGGGAGTTGGAATCAGAGATGAAGCGAAAGTATCCTCACTTATTCCAGTAAATCTCGAGGACGAGATTTTTATTAAGGTGGGGAGAATGTAACAACTCTCATCAAAAAGTCTTAATTATTATTTTAATTGTCCAATAGGAAACCCTAATTGAGACACCCAAGTGATTCTGCACAAACCCTAAAATTTTCAGAACAATCGGAATCAGGATCAAGGCCCCTAAAACTCAGGGGTGGGGGGGTAAACCCTAGTTACGATTATCTTGAAATCTCGTTGTAAAAAACGAAATTTGAGAAACAGTCAAGTCAGCAAGGCTAGTCCAGAACGTGGCTACCCTAGGGTGATTTCGTGTCCCTTGCGCACCGTAAGGGATTAGGCTTGCGGTGCGCAAGCCTGGTCAAAATTTACCTATAAATAGAGGGGATTGGGACTGGAAATTGGGCGCTTGAACGACGAACAAAGTCGAAATATACACTGAGATAAGCTCTGTTTACTATTAAAAACACACACGATTCACGAAGTGCTGCCGCAATACAGGGTAATAACTCGATCGCTGCTACGATTCAATGTCCGATCGATTAAACTATCCAATGGATGTTTAAAGTGCTGCCCACATTAGGGTTTATGCTTTGTCATTCATCGTTAATTTGATGGATGTTTAAGTATCGCACTTTGTCATTCGATGTGAGGGTTTGATCTCGTGAGTTATCGTAAATGTTGTATTAAGTTACTGACCGAATTATGTGCCTGTTATTAATTTAGGTTAAAAGGCTAATCAGTAGGCTAGGCTCTGCTCAAATTAAATCTGCAATGTGAGTCATTCTCTTTTTATCAACTATTTTACAATACCTCAAATTATTTTCAAAAGTTATAATTACAGGAACTAAGTCGTGGATATCTTGAATCACTGGCTAGTGGGGTATTGTGCACATTACTAATTTTCTCCCAGTTAGGTTCATTGACCTACTAGGGATAATCATCACTATTTAGGTTCATTGACCTAATAGTGGTATGACCATCGTCACCATTGTGACACGGCGCCAGAAAAAAAAAATAAGATAGAAGCCATTGTAATCACTCTTATGCTGTAATTAATAACTATGCATCATTTTATGTAAATAGAATGATTCACTCAGTATTTCCCGCTGACAAAACCTTTTTCAAACATGTTTCAGGTGATCTGTTATGATCCAGGAAAAGTGCCGTGAAGCACTACAAGCTTAAGGAAGTGGCTCAGGATAAAATAAAGAAACATGTTTTGTAAAATAAAATATTTCTTCGTGAAATCAAATGATTGTAAATTACCGGGGTTTTATCCCGAGTTGTGAAATAAAATAATCGGGAAATATTTCAGTTTTAAAAAGATCCTGATAATAAACTTCCGCTGTTAAAACTCAATTAATTAAATACCACGGGATTTCTGTCCCGCGGCTCCTGAAACGGGTCAAACCGGGTCGGGGGCCGTGACAGTTTGCAAGGCCATTAACATGTGACACGACATAGGAAGCATCCAAACCATAGGCATTTTTACTTGTCGATTCACGACTAGAGACACAAAAGCACTGCTTGGTAAAAGAGTGGCCAAAAGTGTGGTTGCCTGAAACCCATTAGATCTAACCTTTTGTTCCACGGTCTTGGTATGTAACTGATTAATGGTGCTTATGGCACCCTATTCGTGACATGATCTAAAGTATCATTCCTTAGTTTTTGTATTCAACATACCATAACACATGTATTTTCTCCAAGTTTAGAAAACAAGTCAAAGTTTAAAAGTTGGGACATGAACTCACAACTTTGCGTATCCTGCGCCGCAAACTTCACCGGTTGGTTTTGTAGTGTCGTGACCTATACGTGTTCTATTAATGTTAGTCATTAGACTTGTTTCACACAAGTACAAGCACCATCTTTTGTTTATGTATATGTTCTTTGTACGTTCATTCTTTATGAGGGTTGTGCCCATGTTTGTCGGGTCTTGCCCGTTGAGTATGTATTGCTTATTTGTAAATATATATTTCACTTCACAAATATATATTCATTTTCGTAGACTTTTCCAGGTAATAAGTTGTTAAAAATAATTTATATTTTTAACTTTTCATGTATGTTACTTATATTATTTTCCCAAAAATAAATATAAGTATTTTGTGAAATAATATTCTCCATATTATTTTTGTACAAGTATTCTTAGGAAAGTATACTTGTATTTTATGTAAATACTTGTGTATTTTCTATTTTTCACCAAAATCAATACTTTGATTTTTATTACTTTCCGGAATTATATTTCTTGACTTGTATGAAATATATATATATATATATATTGTCATGCTATAAAATATATATAATCATTCTCGTTATTCACCCGATTTTTATATAAATTCCATTACTTGGTAATGGTTATATATTTTTGTCCAAAAATACATATTTAAGTCCATAGTGTCCAAATTCAATAATATGTTAAGAAATATATTTTCATAAATATATTTTCTTGCATTTGCCCATGTGTTTCTTTGTATTCTCATGTATTTGTATGTGTATTTTCTATTCAAACTCCTTGGGAGTACTTAGTGTATTTTCAAGTTCCTAATACACAACTACATATAATACACATAGTATACACTTAGCACAAAATTTGGTGTTCATTAAATATATATATTTTCTCTAAAAATATACATACTTAATATTAATTTTAACTTGAAGAAACCATCATTTATTGACTTGTAATTTTACACAAAAATTAGGGAAACGTTGGTAAATATTTTTAGGTGGATTTTTGGGGAATAAGTTTCACCAAAACTTATATTTTTCTAAGTGTCAAAATTTTTATAAAATTTTGACATAGTTTCCCCTAAAAATGGAGGTTTCCCATGTTTTCAAAACATGTGTTTATTTTATTTTCAACACCAAAACAATTTTCAACAATAATCAACAACAACATATACTAATATTTTTATATGAAACATCATGGTGAACTTGATTCTTGTTAAAAATGTGTAGTCTTTTAGATCTACACATAACATATTATGATCTTTCCAAAAATAAGTGTTCTTGAGTATTTTAAACAAACTTTTATGAAGCTTTATTTTATTAACCAACTCATCCATGAGTTTAATGGTCTTTAAAGTTTGTAAATCATGTTCTAAAACCACTTTTATGTCTATTAGAAAGATCATTATTTTTAACATCATGATTAACCATGGATCTTTCAAGATCCATGCTTAACTTTAGATCTTCAATAAACAAGCTTTATGTTCAATTTTTAACAAGCTTTCCATAGATTTTAGTTTCAAAAATTAGTTTAACACACACTTTATTACTTCAAGTTTATGTGTAAAAATCCATTTTTCATGTTCACATAATGCTTCATATGTTCATCTTCAAGTTTAACCATGGATCCATCAAGATCCATGCTTAAACTTGTTAGATCCAAGCTTTATCATACTTGATCTAAACATAAACACAAGATATAACATCAACAACTTCATTACATACACTAAAATTTCATGTAATCACTTGATTTCTTCATAAATATGTTAGATCTTCTCATTTTTAACTTTAAAAGTTAAGTTGTTTAGATGGTGAAACTTGTACATAACATAAACATGACTTATTTTAGTGATCAAGAAGCTTACTACTAGCTCTAATTGCTAGGGAAGTGGCTCAAGAATGAAGAAGATGATTATGGAAGAAAATGAGAGGTTAAAGGCTCCACAAGATGGTCCTTCAACTTCTAGCACCTTACACCTTCTTAGATAAGCTTCTTACACCTTCTAGTGGTCTTGGATTTCCTTGTAATGAAGTGAATATGAGGGGTGTATGTGGGTGAGTATGAGCCGAGAGTTAGAGGGGGAACAAGGAGGAAGATGAAGTGTTTTCTTTGTGATAATGGACAATATACACTACTCATGGTTCTTATAGAAAAAGTTCCAACACATGATCTTTATTAGGATTCTATGCATCTCATTAAGGGGACAAAGTTAAATAAAATAATCAAGAGTATGTGGGGCCCTTAGGGGCCGGCCATGGTGAAAAGGGGGGGGGGGGTAAAGTGTAAAATTTGGGAAGTTAGGGGTTTAAAGTGCAAACGAGGGGGTTTAAGTTAGTTCAAGTGTGTTTAGGTATTTTTATGATTTTTAAGGTGTTCTAGCATCAATACTAGTTTAATATCATAAAAACATTACTTCTAGTCAAATTTTGACGTCCCGGTTATTGTCTGGTTGTTCGGTTCGTTACGGTTCGTTAAAGTGCTGAATTGCGCAGTTTCACGAGGTATGAAGCACCTTTTGTGGCAGTTTCAATTCCCAACACTTTGTAAGTTATTTTGGACAATAAAAAATAAATTTTGCATGATATTATTGTGTTAAATAGCTGATTATAGCTGAATTAGTGCTGATTTATGCAGAATTCTGCATTTAAAGTGAGTTTCGGGTGTTTTTTAGTGCATAGATTAGCTTCCGGAAAGTTTATATGTTAACCCTTGTATCCACACTTGGGTTTTAATGTATTTTAGATGTTGGACCTACTCCTAGGCCCTAATTCTATTGTCTGACTGCTTTCTGCAAAAATGCTGACACAGTGTGTCTTACCGGTAAGTTTACTAGTCTTTCTGACGCAACGCTTAAAGTAATGCATAAAGCAATATTTGAAGTATAAGACGTATATGAATTCACATGTATATCAAGTATCAGACAATGTTGACGCTTAAGCACATAGTTGCATATATTAAATAATAATTAAAACTGTACAGAAATTACCGGTTTTGTGCCAGTTATCCCTATGAAAATGTGTGTATTTGAAACTTGGGATTTTCCCATGTGTTTAATATTATAAAAATGTGGTATTTTACTCTGATAAAATATTTCCTTACTACGGTCCTGATATAAATTCCGATGCCAAACTGATAAACACCGATACCACTGAAACTGGCCGCGGCCGCCCGTTCCCGGGTAGTTAGGGGACGGGGGTTGCGACAGAAGGTAGTATCAGAGCTAAGCCACTGATTCAGTCACAGAAGTGTTCTACTGACACCAAAATTTATCCAATATGTTAGGAAATAATCTACGGGATTTTGTGCATATCTGTATATTATTGTTGTGTGTTATTTGACTATTTGTTAGTTTACAGTATGAGCGACCAAGGACCTTCAGACGCTTACTGTCAGTTGTCTAGCTCACCTAGGGACGAAGGCACCTCTTCACAGCATACCCTCTCAGGGTATTCGGCTGACCACGAAGATGGGATATTGATGCGTGTGAAGTGTCGTTAGTTTTTAATGTATATGTTAAGCCCTTTTTAACACCTTTTAGCCAAGTTTTAAATTTATAAAACACGATATTTACTAACACTAAACACACATATGGGCAAGTGCACCCATCGTGAACGTAGTATAGTGTTGGTAAGATACCGAGGTCGTCCAAGGACACAAGAGCTTTTAGTACCGGTTTATCCTCAACGTCTAATCAAATAAAAAGGTTTAGAAAATGTTTTAAACTAAGAAAAATAAAGCTAACTAAAAATGCTGAAAATAAAAATAAAAAGAAAAACAGATAGACAAGATGAATCACTTGGTTCCTACTCGTGTATAGTGTAACCTTTGATTATTTCCGCACTTTTGCACACTTATTTAAGAGATTATCTTAGTTATTGTAGTAGGCCCCTCTTTTGAAGGTGATGTTACCCTCAACCCAGTAGTTTGAGTCAGCAAAGATACAATCCTAAAGGGTCGGATTATTGAAAGATAATTAATTAAGTTATTAATGCAAATTATGGTAGGCCCCTCTTTTGAAGGTGACGTTACCCTCGGCTAAGTAGTCTGACTCAGCAAGGATACAGTCCTAAGTAGTCGGGTTATAGTATTAATAGTAGTTTAACTTATGAGGGGATCAAAGAGTTTGGACCCCCGCCATCCAATACCGTTAAGTATTGAAGGAGGTCCTACTAAATTTGACCCAGGTCCCTTGCAGGATCCCTAAACGCTGAACAACGGCAAGACTCTTACCAAACCGTTCCCTTAACCCCCGACCAGGTAGCCAACATACCTCCATATAGACCGTGGAGATATGAATGGTGAAAATCTTTTATTTTATTTAGACAGTAAAATAATGCCAAGACACCACGGACAAACGATAAGGAAGAATCACCTTCAACATAAGAAACTAGTTATTAAAGTCATTAATACAAAACCAATTAAAAAGTGCGAAAAGATTAAAAATAAAAAGTATTACACTAGACACTTTGTCTTCACCAAGTGATGTAAGAGACTTAGGCAAACATGGCCTTGATTGTCAAGAACTCTTACGATCAATCTTGGATCCCGAGACGACTCACACACTCTATGATGGACAATGGATGATGGTGGTGGATGATGGTGTTATGGTGGTGGCGGGTGGTGGGTGAAGTGTGAGAGATGTGGTGTGCCAAGGGATGGTTTGAGCTTGAGCCAAGCACTCCTATTTATAGGCTGAACAGAAGCTCGAGCACGGCCCCGTGTCCACATCCTTCTCTTTCTTCATTTAATGCAGCTTGTCTTATTAGTTGACCACACCCCCGTGTCCGCTGAGCACGACCCCGTGTACAGAAGCATATCTGTACTATCAAGATTTGCCTGGATTCTGCGAATCTTATAGTTGACCACGGCCTTGTGACCGCTGAGCACGGCCCCGTGGTGGGCAATAGAAGCTTCTACCACTTTGTCTTTTTTGCTGACACTTGGGCACGCCCCCGTGCTGGCTGAGCACGGGGCGTGTTCAGTCTTCTGTCTTCTTGTTTTGCTTGGGAAGATGCTGTCGTGGGGTTGGGCATGTCACGTTTGTTCCTTTTCTTGTATTTATGTTAGATTTTGCTGTCTTTTTGCTTCTTTTGTTAATTTGAGCTCATTTAATCCTGAAAATACAAAAGGAAGACAAAAGCACACTTTTTCCAACATTAGTACTAAAAAATGGTTAGTTTTATGCCACAATTGATGTAATTTATATGTTGCATTTTGCACACATCAAATACCCCCACACTTGAATCTTTGCTTGTCCTCAAGCAAAACTCTTTATAATGTGGCTTTACACTCTCAACTGGAATGGGTAGAAAAGAAGGTTTTTTTTGGGCTTGTCATAGAGTGTCGGGATTTCCAAGATTCTTTATTTAGTTTTATTTTTATTTATTTACAATCCTATTCGTCATGATTTATTTAAAACTTTTCATAAGATAAATTACTTATTAGGGCATAATATGCTTATTTAAAATTCTATTTATATACGAGTTCACATACCTCACGGGGATCACTCAACACTCGGTCGAAGATGTATTTTAGTGAATCACTCGAGAGCGGCATGGAACTTACTCCTACCATAGGCTTGCCAAGTAATCAATCCTCCTCCTTTTTAACTATATACCTTTGTAAATATCAAGAGGACTTTTTGGGTGAAGGGTTAGGCTTGGGTTAAAGGTAGGTGGTTGGGTTAGTGGTTAGTAGAAAGGGCGAAAAACGTAACAAGCGTCGGTTTTCGTAAGACTTTTTATTTTTGTAACTTTTATTTTGATGAAGCTATTATTCAAACAAAGTTATTTTTTGATGAACTTGTTTGTTTATTTTCCTTTGCTTCCTCATCAACATTTTTTTTTTTTGAAAAGTCATACGAAAAACCGAGCTAGTTACTAAAACAAGGGGTAAAAAAAAAGGTTTTGGTGGGTGAAAGGGTGTTTGGTTTGGGTTATGAAATGAAAAGATTTAGGCTCAAAGGGGTTAACTAGGGGGATTTTGGGTAGGTGGTAAAAAAAATAATGGTGTAGAAATAAAAAGGGTTAGTCCTAATGCCTCCATCATTTACTTACTCGGGTTTAAGTTGGTAAGGACCGGGAATGTATCGTCGTGGCAAGTTCTAGAGTCGTAAGAACCAAGCGGCTATTCACACAAGAAACGAAAAATGAGCATTTAATTTAAAGATATGTATTTGTATGCTCAATAAAGGCTCAAAACTCACTTTTGTGGGAATGGGTTTTTATGTGATCAAGTATATACAATCAAATTTTAACTAAGTTTGCCATGCCTTTACATAATTTTCTTATGTTGGTTCTTTTTATCACGACGCTATCGGTTGTAAATTTGTAAAAATATAACCTTTTTAGAACTTGAAATTCCCAAATTAAACCTAGACAAGTAAAAAAAAAAAATTTTTGAAAAAATTTGGGGTGATTAGCGGTTCCAATAGAGTTTTGTGTAAGGCTTGTATTTAGGACTTGCAAGATTCAAGGTTTTAGCATTCCCCCCACACTTAAATTACACATTGTCCTCAATGTGTCCCAAAAATAAATTTTAGGTTGATTGAATGTGTAAAAAGGTGTGAAAAAGCAAAAATTTTGTGTTACTGGGCGCTGAACACGACCCCGTGTTATCCAGGCACGGCCCCGTGTTCAAGTGCCAGTAGCAAAATTAAATCAAGAGAAACAGAAGCCTGGACACGGGGGTGTGTTGGGTGAACACGGCCCGTGTCCAGTTTACCTGAACTGGGTATTTCTGCAGACTGTGCAGCACGGGGCCGTGTTGGGCGGACACGGCCCGTGCCGAACTTACTGTAAACGAAGAATTTTTGTCGGATGGTCCTGTTTTCCTGCATGGGGTGCTGGTTCAAGTTTCCCTTGCATCCTTTGCCATCTTAAGTGTGTTTTATTCCTGAAAATTAAAACTAACTAGAAAACATAAAAATTAATCTAAACTAAACTAAGGATAGTTCCACGGAATGCCTCCGTGGTGCGCCACGTTTATAAGGGTCCTTGGCTAGACCCAAAGCCTGGTCATATGTTACCCAAGTGGGATGTCTCGCATTCCATGTTACACCGTCGGAGAGCGTCATCCAAGCTTGAGTCTATGACCTTCATGTAGTTGACCGGGTCTTCGTCCTCTATTCTCCTTCCACATTCAAACTTCACTTCCTTGTCCCCAAACTTCAATGTTAGTGTTCCGTCATTCACCACTGCTTGGGCGGTGGCTAGAAATGGCCTCCCGAGGATGAGAGGGACATCGGTGTCTTCCTCCATGTCTAGGATGGCAAAATCGGTCGGGAAAACGAAATTGTCAACTTTGACTAATAGATTTTCAGCGACACCTTGTGGAAATTTGACGGATCTGTCGGCTAGTTGTATGCTCATCTTTGTAGGGCTCGTTGTTCCTAGGCCGAGTCGTTTAAACATTGATGTGGGCATGAGGTTAATGCTAGCCCCAAAATCGGCTAGTGCATTACAATGGGGGATTCCCCGATTGAGCAAGGAATCGTGAAGCTTCCGGGATCAATTTTCTTTTGTGGGAGTTTGTTGAGTACTAAGGCAGAGCATTCTTCGCCTAAGTTAACTAATTGCAATGATTCAATTTTCCTTTTGTGAGTGAGGAAGTCCCTCATAAATTTTGCATATTTAGGCATTTGGGTTAGGACCTCAATAAAAGGGATATTAACATGCAATTGTTTTAGTAAATTTTCGAACTTTGCGAATTGCTCATCGGTCTTTTGACAATTTAACCGACCGGGGTATGGAACCAGAGGAGTCTTGGTGGGCTCTTGATTTGGTGGAGAAGCCTTTTCTGGTTGGGGCGCGGGTGAAGTCGTGCTTTGGCCGAGCTGACTTCTTTCAACCGGTGGTAATGGGGCGTCCTCGGGACCCACGGTTCGGTTTCTTAATGTAATGAGATGTACTTGCGCCTTTGGGTTGGTTTCGGTATTGCTTGGTAACGCGCCTTGTGGTCTCTCGGAGAAATTTTGAGCTATTTGATTTAATTGTTTTTCGATGTTTTGAATGCTAGCTTGTTGATTTCTAAAATTCGATTCCAATTGTTGGAACCGATCCGAGTTTTTCTTTTCGGTTTCGGAGATGAGGCGAGATACAGTATCTTCAAGCCTTTCTCTTCCACCTTGTTGTTGAGAAAAATTTTGTGGTTGTTGAAAGTTAGTTCGTTGGTTTTGTTGGTTACTACTATTGTCGGGATCTCTCCAACCAAGGTTGGGGTGGTTACGCCATCCTTGGTTGTAGGTACCCGTTGGTGGACCCGACGGCCTAGGTCTATTATCAATGTAGTTTACTGTTTCTGTTTGATCATCTACTTCTTTCATACAACTCCAATTTTCATGTGGTCCACCACACCCCTCACAAGCCACAACCGAGGCCGTTTTTGTCATTTCTAACTTTTTAATTTTCGAAGAAAGGGCCTCGATTTGGGCTTGTAAAGAAGTGCTTTCATCAACCTTATGGGCGCCCGGGGTAATAGATTTATTACCTCGGGGAGTGTGTGACGTGTGCGTATATATACATAATTTTGCAATGAATTTACACACGAATTGGTTTTAAATTTATAAAAGTGATTATTACTTTTACATCAAAACACACACGAAAGAGGCAAGTGTACCCCGTCATATATGTAGTAAAGTATCGGTAAGAACCAAGTATCGATCCACGGAAATGGGCGGAGAAATAATACTAGACCTTTGTCACTAAACTACCGGTAAAAACATAAGTTTGTTTGATTTTTAATTAAACTAAAGTAAGCGTAAACAAATACATAATAAAAACATAATAGATAATAGATAAAAAGCCTTGCTTAATACACAACCAAAGCATGTCAACTAAGTCGGTTTTGGCACTAGAAGCATTCGGTCAATATTCCAATTTAACACAATTAGTATCCCTTTCGGGAATCCTAACATGACAATCATTCGGAAAGCTAAAACGATAAACACACTTTAACCACCTAAAATTGTTCTTTAACGTGCAATTGATAAATGTCTATGAAAATCTCTTAAAAATAAGTTAGTCATCCGTTAGGAGTTTTCTAACCGCACTTAATCAAGGAAAGAGACACCGATAAACACAATGCAACCACCGAGACAAGCATAAACTAGATTAAATCACAACCGAGTTCATTTTACAAATCTTGCACAATAATTCACCAAGATAGCAATTTTGGCCTAAACTACTAACTAAGCTAACAAATCATGGCAAGAATTTATAACGACACCATCTAACCCGTTAAGGTCCTTCCGTGACGGCAAGCTCTCTTGATTAACAATAATTACATTTTATTAAATCACTAACCATTTCTAGTATCATGATGCACACATTTAAACCAAGCTAAACTAGTTAACCAAGTTCAAAGTTTACTAATACAAGATTAATTAAGCTTCATTTTTCAACTATCTTAACTAACCAAGCACCAATCATCCAACACAATTACTTATAATCAAGAAATCAATATCAATAACAAGGTTGCAAACTAATCATCAAAGATTAACATAGAAAATACTTCAAAATGTCATTACAAACAAAGATTAACACACTAATGGTTATAATCAAGCAAGGGATTGTTGTGTTTTTGCCTAAAGGCTACAATAATACATAAACATTAATCTAAATGCTTGAAAGATTAACAAAATCATGGAAAGATTAGAAAACCAAACCATAAACAAGCATAAGATTAAGAATCCGGATAGTAATGGAGCTAAACGGCACAATGTGGCTTGAATCCGGGTCAAAAGCAAAGCCTCCGGAGCCTGTAAAATCGCCTGTGAAGCTCCCAAAATTCCAGAATGTCGAACAGAATGTTTCTGTTTTGTTTTTATATTTTTTCGCTGTCGCACGGTCGTTCTTCAGATGGCACGACCGTGCACTTTAAGCAATTATTAGGGATGGGGCACCATACTGCATACGTCATCAGATCTTTGACCAGATACGATATCGCACGACCGTTCTTCAGATGGAACGGTCGTTTGGTTCCGGGTTCTTGTTGCACGAGCTGCTGGGCCGGGGGTTCATCACCGAGATCAGGCTGGATCATCGTAGACGCACGGTCGTTCTTCAGATGGCACGTCCGTGCATCACCGAGCTGACCTTAAATGCCTTGCACGCCTAGTCGCACTGCTCGTTCATTGCCGGACTAATCAACAACTGTCGGAGATGCACGGTCGTGCATCAGGTCGCACGACCGTTCCACAGGCCCAGGTCAGTTTTTCTAACATAATGTCCGCAGCTTCGTCGTTTTGTCCGGAAAGTCCTCGTTTTCGCTATCATCTTGTCTGGTATGCTGTTTTAGGCCTGTAAACAAAAGTGTAGATATTTAAGTATCCGAATGACGGTTTTACAGCCAAAAACGCATAAAATAGGGGTAAAACGGGGGACTAAAATATGTGTAAATTAGCGAATATCAGTGTGCCACTGAAAATTGGTTTGAGCAATTTCCTCAATTTGATTGTATATTTCATTTGGGCGACGATTACCTAGAAGTCCCCGGAGCTAGATTCAAGTGTTTGTCTTGTGTGTGGCAACAACCCATTGTAGAAAGTGGATACTTGTTGCCATACCGCAAGACCGTGATGAGGACACTTTCTTAGTAGCTCCTTGAACCTTTCCCAAGTTTCATATAAGGATTCCCCATCCTCTTGTGAATATGTGTTAATTTCAGTCATTAATTTAGCTGTTTTAACAAGAGGGAAATACTTATATAGGAACTTTTGGGCTAGTTCATCCCAGGTGTTTACCGATCCAACTGGGAGGGTGTTAAGCCAAGCCTTAGCTCGGGCTTTTAGCGAAAATAGAAACATTCGAAGGCGGATGGAATCATTTGATGCTCCATTGATCCGAAAGGTATCACATATTTCTAAGAAATTAGTAATATGTAGATGGGGATCCTCGTCCGCAAGCCCATGAAAGGTTGCGGAGTTTTGAAGCATTTGTATCAAATGCGGTCGAAGTTCGAAGTTATTGGCTTCGACATTCGGTGCATTGATAGCGGCGCCGAGATTACCTACGGTGGTCGTAGGTAATCCATGAGGGTACGTTGGTCCGCCATTGGAAGTGGGTCCCCCGAAACTTTCTATTGATTTTTAGCTTTAAGTCTTTTTCTGAGAAAGCGTTCGGGTTCTTCTAGAGGTTCTTTTATGTCTCTACTAGAACTGGAGCTCATGCACTACGTAGGAAGTTCAAATGTGGCGCCTGGGTTCCAAATCCTGCAATAAAAACAGAAAAGAACGTTGGTCAGAAGGTTCACCACGGCCCCGTGCTCAGTGAACACGGCCCATGGTCGGAGGTACAGTGATTGTTTTCCGGATCCCTGTTACTGGGAGTTGGACACGGCCCCGTGTTGCACCGACACGTCCCTGTGCTCAGCTCTCTGTAGCTCGGAAAATAAAAACTGCCAGTGATAGTGCTGGGCACGGCCCGTGCTGAGCTCTGAAGAAACTGAAAAACTAAGAAAAAAAAATCCTAAAAAAATGAGAAATAAGAAAAAACGATTAGGCCGCTAATTCCTAACTTTCTTAAAATCCTTGTGTCCCCGGCAGCGGCGCCAAAAACTTGATGTGTGTGAAGTGTTGTTAGTTTTTAATGTATATGTTAAGCCTTTTTTAACACTTTTTAGCCAAGTTTTAAAACACGATATTTACTAACACTAAACACACATATGGGCAAGTGCACCCATCGTGAGCGTAGTATAGTGTTGGTAAGATACAGAGGTTGTCCAAGGACACAAGAGCTTTTAGTACCGGTTTATCCTCAACGTCTAATCAAATCAAAAGGTTTAGAAAAATGTTTTAAACTAAGAAAAAATAAAGCTAACTAAAAATGCTGAAAATAAAAAGAAAAACAGATAGACAAGATGAATCACTTGGTTCCGACTCGTTTATAGTGTAACCTTTGATAATTTCCGCACTTTTGCACTTATTTAAGAGATTATCTTAGTTATTGTAGTAGGCCCCTCTTTTGAAGGTGACGTTACCCTCAACCCAGAAGTTTGAGTCAGCAAGGATACAATCCTAAAGGGTCGGATTATTGAAAGATAATTAATTAAGTTATTAATGCAAATTATGGTAGGCCCCTCTTTTGAAGGTGACGTTACCCTCGGCTAAGTAGTCTGGGTCAGCAAGGATACAGTCCTAAGTAGCCGGGTTATAGTATTAATAGTAGTTTAACTTATGAGGGGATCAAAGAGTTTAGACCCCCGCCATCCAATACCGTTAAGTATTGAAGGAGGTCCTACTAAATTTGACCCAGGTCCCTTGCAGGATCTCTAAACGCTGAACAACGGCAAGACTCTTACAAAACCGTTCCCTTAACCCCCGACCAGGTAGCCAACATACCTCCATATAGACCGTGGAGATATGAATGGTGAAAATCTTTTATTTTATATAGACAGTAAAATAATGCCAAGACACCACGGACAAACGATAAGGAAGAATCACCTTCAACATAAGAAACTAGTTATTAAAGTCATTAATACAAAACCAATTAAAAAGTGCGAAAAGATTAAAAATAAAAAGTATTACACTAGACACTTTGTCTTCACCAAGTGATGTAAGAGACTTAGGCAAACATGGCCTTGATTGTCAAGAACTCTTACGATCAATCTTGGATCCCGAGACGACTCACACACTCTATGATGGACAATGGATGATGGTGGTGGATGATGGTGTTATGGTGGTGGTGTGTGGTGGGTGAAGTGTGAGAGAGGTGGTGTGCCAAGGGATGGTTTGAGCTTGAGCCAAGCACTCCTATTTATAGGTTGAACAGAAGCTCGGGCACGGCCCCGTGTCCAGTGGGCACAGCCCCATGTCCACATCCTTCTCTTTCTTCATTTAATGCAGCTTGTCTTATTAGTTGACCACGCCCCCGTGTCCGCTGAGCACGACCCCGTGTGCAGAAGCATATCTGTACTATCAAGATTTGCCTGGATTCTGCGAATCTTATAGTTGAGCACGGCCCCGTGTCCGCTGAGCACGGCCCCGTGGTGGGTAATAGAAGCTTCTACCACTTTGTCTTTTCTGCTGACACTTGGGCACGCCCCCGTGCTGGCTGAGCACGGGGCGTGTTCAGTCTTCTGTCTTCTTGTTTTGCTTGGGAAGATGCTGTCGTGGGGTTGGGCATGTCACGTTTATTCCTTTTCTTGTATTTATGTTAGATTTTGCTGTCTTTTTGCTTCTTTTGTTAATTTGAGCTCATTTAATCCTGAAAATACAAAAGGAAGACAAAAGCACACTTTTTCCAACATTAGTACTAAAAAAAGGGTTAGTTTTATGCCACAATTGATGTAATTTATATGTTGCATTTTGCACACATCAGATATTCGTGTTCAAGGCCCAATCTGAAGAGCCATTCCCTCCCAAGAAGAGAGGATGGTTCAGCAGAGGAGCGCATGAACATAGAAAAAGGATGAAAAAGTTACAACAGCAGCGAGCTTTAGCATCCGCTAAGAGAGAAACAGATGCCCACACTCAGGATATGCTCAATAGGAGTCTAGCAAATTTTCATATATTAGCAACTACAGCTGCAGACCCTAATCTAGAGCAACTCATAGCACCCCAGCCGTTACCACTATTTCCCACACAACCAATGGAAATTGAAGCCAACCCAGAAAACCAACTCCCAATGCTTGACTTTGACCCAGCTGAGATAACTAGAATACCAGCACCCGTCCTTCAGACCTAGACTACGACCCATGGTTTGACGACCATAGGGATTACTAGCAACGCTACCCAATACAAGAAGACGAACCCATGCCAAACCTAGCAGCTTACCCAGACTTGGACCCTCTAGATCCCTACTATGATAATGACCAATACATCAGGGAAATTCTAGAAAATCCTTACCCTTACCATGAACCTATGCCCCAATTCCCAAACCCAGTACCAGCCCCTGCACCACCCATGAGTGCTGAAAATGTGCAAGAGCTCTGAACCTTTGGTGAGGAGATTTTAGAAGGAAGTGGGAGAATGAGGCAGATAGAAGAGCGACTCGTCTGGAAGTATGACGAGCGTAATATGGAGTTCTGGATAAACCCATACCAGTAGTAGTAATAATAATAATAATATATAATATGTGTGTATGTTTGAAAAAAAATCTAGATAATAGCCATGGATGCATAATAGTATTGTAATTTTAAATTTCAGTTCCAGTTTGTACTAGAAGCCTAATATATAAAATAGAGTAAGTCGCAATGCTCGACGATTTTGATCAATATGCTTGTTGTGTGATCGTTTGCATTAAATATTATTTTGTGATATTAATATGTGGTAAATGTTTAAAATTTAGATGGACAAGGAAGTGAACCAGGAAAACCAGAATAACAATAATAATGGAAGCGAAGTGGAGAACAGTGCCATCCAACACATAGTGGCACAAAGAATTAGGGAAGCTGATAATAAAAGTAATAATGGTAGTAAACGATCTATTGAACCAGAAAACAACGTAAACAATGGACCCATACTTCAAGTGCCCATTCCCAAAAGAAGAAGAACCACGTCTTATGGTTGTTCTTATAAAGAATTATGGTCTTGTAAACCAATGGAATTCTCGGGCAATGAAGGGGCCGTTGCAGCTCTACGCTGGATAGAAAAGACTGAGGCAGTCTTGAAAATAAGCAAGTGCGCGGAAGAGGATAAGATAATGTTTTCTTACAATCTGTTTAAAAACTCAGCCTTAGAATGGTGGAACACTATCCTCCAGTCTAGGGGAAGTGACCGAGTCTACAATATGGAATTGGAGGAATTTAAAAACATGGTGGAAAGGAAATTCTGCCCTCCCAATGAAAAGGAACAGTGATGTGCGTGAAGTGTGTTATGGTTTTAATGTTTATTTTAAGCCCTTTTACACTTTCTTTAGCCAAGTTTTAAATTTATAAAACACGATATTTACTAACACTAAACACACATATGGGCAAGTGCACCCATCGTGAGCGTAGTATAGTGTTGGTAAGATACCGAGGTCGTCCAAGGACACAAGAGATTTTAGTACCGGTTTATCCTCAACGTCTAATCAATTCAAAAAGGTTAGAAAAAAGGTTTTTAAACTAGAAAAATAAAAACTAACTAAAATGCTGAAAATAAAAATAAAAATAAAAACAGATAGACAAGATGAATCACTTGGTTCCGACTCGTGTTTAGTGTAACCTTTGATTATTTCCGCACTTTTGCACTTTTTAAGAGATTATCTTAGTTATTGTAGTAGGCCCCTCTTTTGAAGGTGACGTTACCCTCAACCCAGTAGTTTGAGTCAGCAAGGATACAATCCTAAAGGGTCGGATTATTGAAAGACAATTAATTGAGTTATTAATGCATATTATGGTAGGCCCCTCTTTTGAAGGTGACGTTACCCTCAGCTAAGTAGTCTGAGTCAGCAGTGATACAGTCCTAAGTAGTCGGGTTAAAGTATTAATAGTAGTTTAACTTATGAGGGGATCAAAGAGTTTAGACCCCCGCCATCCAATACCGTTAAGTATTGAAGGAGGTCCTACTAAATTTGACCCAGGTCCTTTGCAGGATCTATACACTGAACAATGACAAGACTCTTACCAAACCGTTCCCTTAACCCCCGACCAAGTAGCCAACATACCTCCATATAGACCATGGAGATATGAATGGTGAAAATCTTTTATTTTATATAGACAGTAAAATAATGCCAAGACACCACGGACAAACGATAAGGAATAATCACCTTCAACATAAGAAACTAGTTATTAAAGTCATTAATACAAAACCAAGTAAAAAGTGCGAAAAGATTAAAAATAAAAAGTATTACACTAGACACTTTGTCTTCACCAAGTGATGTAAGAGACTTAGGCAAACATGGCCTTGATTGTCAAGAACTCTTACGATCAATCTTGGATCCCGAGATGACTCACACACTCTATGATGGACAATGGATGATGGTGTTATGGTGGTGGTGGGTGGTGGGTGAAGTGTGAGAGAGGTGGTGTGCCAAGGGGTGGTTTAAGCTTGAGCCAAGCACTCCTATTTATAGGCTGAACAGAAGCTCGGGCACGGCCCCGTGTCCACATTCTTCTCTGTCTTCATTAATTGCTCTTGTCTGTATTAGTTGACCACGGCCCCGTGTCCGCTGGGCACGACCCCGTGTGCAGAAGCATATCTGTACTATCAAGATTTTCCTGGATTCTGTTAATCTTATAATTGACCACGGCCCCGTGTCCGCTGAGCACGGCCCCGTGGTGGGCGATGGAAGCTTCTACAACTTTGTCTTTTATGCTGACACTTGGGCACGCCCCCGTGCTCATTGAGCACGGGGCGTGTTCAGCCTTCTGTTCTCTTGTTTTGCTTGAGAAGATGCTGTCGTGGGGTCGGACATGTCACGTTTGTTCCTTTTCTTGTATTTATGTTAGATTTAGCTGCCTTTTTTGCTTCTTTTGTTGATTTGAGCTCATTCAATCCTGAAAATACAAAAGGAAGACAAAAGCACACTTTTTCCAACATTAGTACTAAAAAGGGTTAGTTTTATGCCACAATTGATGTAATTTATATGTTGCATTTTGCACACATCAAATACCCCCACACTTGAATCTTTGCTTGTCCTCAAGCAAAACTCTTTATAATGTGGCTTTACACTCCCAAATGGAATGGGTAGAAGAGAAGGTTTTTGGGATTGTCATAGAGTGTCGGGATTTCCAAGATTCTTTATTTAGTTTTATTTTTATTTACAATCCTATTCGTCATGATTTATTTAAAACTTTTCATAAGATAAATTACTTATTAGGGCATAACATGCATCTTTAAAATTCTATTTATATACAAGTTCATATACCTCACGGGGGATCACTCAACACTCGGCCGAAGATGTATTTTAGTGAATCACTCGAGAGCGGCATGGAACTTACTCCTACCATAGGCTTGCCAAGCAATCAATCCTCCTCCTTTTTAACTATACCTTTGTAAATATCAAGAGGACTTTTGGGTGAAGGGTTAGGCTTGGGTTAAAGGTAGGTGGTTGGGTTAGTGGTTAGTAGAAAAGGGTGAAAAGCGTAAAAAGCATCGGTTTTCGAAAGACTTTTTAGTTTTGCAATTTTTTTTTATTTTGATGAAGCTATTATTCAAACAAAGTTATTTTTGATGAACTTGTTTGTTTATTTCTTTTTGCTTCATCACCAACGAAACAAAAATATATTTTTTTTCAAAGTTAATCGAAAAACCGAGCTTGTTACTAAAACAAAGGGTTAAAAATAAAAAGGTTTTGGTGGGTGAAAGGGTGTTTGGTTTGGGTTAAGAAATGAAAAGGTTTAGGCTCAAAGGGGTTAACTAGGGGGATTTTGGGTAGGTGGTAAAAAAAAAAATTAATGGTGTAGAAATAAAAAGGGTTAGTCCTAATGCCTCCATCATTTACTTACTCGGGTTTAAGTTGGTGAGGACCGGGAATGTATCGTCGTGGCAAGTTTTAGAGTCGTAAGAACCAAGCGGCTATTCACACAAGAAACGAAAAATGAGCATTTAATTTAAAGATATGTATTTGTATGCTCAATAAAGGCTCAAAACTCACTTTTGTGGGTGAAGTGTGAGAGAAGTGGTGTGCCAAGGGGTGGTTTGAGCTTGAGCCAAGCACTCCTATTTATAGGCTGAACAGAAGCTCGGGCACGGCCCCGTGTCCAGTGGGCACGGCCCCGTGTCCACATCCTTCTATGTCTTCATTAATTGCTCTTGTCTGTATTAGTTGACCACGGCCCCGTGTCCGCTAGGCACGACCCCGTGTGCGGAAGCATATCTGTACTATCAAGATTTGCCTGGATTCTGCGAATCTTATAGTTGACCACGGCCCCGTGCCCGCTGAGCACGGCCCCGTGGTGGGCGATGGAAGCTTCTACAACTTTGTCTTTTATGCTGACACTTGGGCACGCCCCCGTGTTCATTGAGCTTGGGGCATGTTCAGCCTTCTGTTCTCTTGTTTTGCTTGGGAAGATGCTGTCGTGGGGTCGGGCATGTCACGTTTGTTCCTTTTCTTGTATTTATGTTAGATTTAGCTGCCTTTTTGCTTCTTTTGTTGATTTGAGCTCATTTAATCCTGAAAATACAAAAGGAAGACAAAAGCACACTTTTTCCAACATTAGTACTAAAAAAGGGTTAGTTTTATGCCACAATTGATGTAATTTATATGTTGCATTTTGCACACATCAAACAGATAGCAAATAAGTTTCTAAACCTTAGAATGACTGGAGTGGATAGTAAAGGTTACACTACATTATTCTTTGAATATGCTAGGATAGTACTAACCCTTGCATCCCGCTACATATGGGGATTAATCAGTGAGATTAGGCATTTAGTCAAGGCGGCTAGACCCCAAACTATAGAAGAAGCTGTAGAATTAGCAAACACCTTAACTGATGAGCTAGTACGTACACCAGAGGAGGAACCTAGCTCAAATACTTACTCAAGAATTTCGCTATGGAAATTCCAACCGTGGGAAAAATGTAGGCTCTACCTCTGCACCTTACTGTAAAGTCTGCAAAAAGAAACATTCAGGAAAATGCTCCACTTACTGCAACTTCTGCAAAATACCAGGACATAAGGAAGAAGACTGCAGGAAGAAACCTAGCAATGGAGTATGCTTCAACTATGGAGAAAAAGGTCACATCAAGCCACACTGTCCGAAACTAGCTCTAGCCATGAACAATAAGAATACTAAAAATGCTAGAGCATTTGTTCTGACAGCTGAAGAAGCAAAGATGATTCCGGACATGATCGCCGGTACGTTTTTAGTTAATGATGTTTTTGCTAAAGTATTATTTGACTCTGGTGCAAACCAAAGTTTTATTAATACTTCATTTTGCAAAATTCTCAATCAACCATTAACTAAACTCCCACAAGAATGTCAAGTAGAGACAGCAAATGGGGAAACCATTAAGATTTCTGAAATCTTGCAGGGAGCAAGAATCGAATTTTTAAATCAAAAGTTTATTGCAAACCTTTATCCAATGAATCTGGCAGGATTTGATGTTGTATTAAGAATGGATTGGTTAGTAGCCAATAAAGCCAGTATTCTATGTGATCAAAAGTCAATCCAAGTAAATTCACCAAGGGGTAAGAAGATCACAATTAAACGAGATAAGTCGTCTAGATCCACAAAATTTATCTCTGTGATGAAAACAACCACTATGTAAGAAAATGATCATTAGTGTATTTAATTTGTATAATCACTAACACTAAAGGAAAGGAATTAAAAGATATCTCTGTAGTATCTCAATTTCCAGATGTGTTTCCAGAAGAATTACCAGGACTACCACTAGACAGGGAAGTTGAATTCAGAATCCATCTGCTACCAGGAACAGCACCAATTGCCAAAGCACCCTATCGCTTGGCACCAGCAGAAATGCAAGAGTTAAAGAAACAGTTAGACGAACTGTTAGATAAAGGATTCATATAGCCAAGTTCATCGCCATGGGGAGCACAGATCTTATTTATCAAAAAGAAAGACTGGTCGATGCGAATGTGTAAGAACTCTCAAAATTGTCCTAAAAATACCCGTAAGTAAAAACCCGGACCCCAGAAACCCTAAACCATATTTAAAATCAAGAAAAACAAAATTCTGGTTCCCAGGCGGGCCGCGTAAAAGACAAGCATAGTCTTACGCGGGCCGCGTCAAGACTTGTTTGACCGGATAAGTGTTCCGGATCCACGTGGTGTCCAACTGGCTAACCTACTGATGACCAATCAACCCTACTCGTAGACTAGGCGGACACGCGGGCCGCGTAAGATATATGGGGTGGCTTACGCGGGCCGCGACAGAGTTAAAAATCAGCTATAAATAGCTTGTTGCATGCACAGTCCACTGGTGTCGAAACAAAATTTCAAAAACGAATTTGTAGTACTCTGAAGTCGAAATTACTTTCAATATTAGCGAGGCGCTGCTTCGATACCGGGTATTAACTCGATCGCTGCTACGATTCAATGTCCGATCGATTAAACTATCCAATGGATGTTTAAGTGCTGCCCCCTTAAGGTTTATGCTTTGTCATTCGTCGTGAATACGATGGATGTTTAAGTATCGCACTTTGTCATTCGTTGTGAAGGTTTAATCTCGTGAGTTATCGTAAATGTTGTATTAGTTACTAACCGAGTTCGTGTGCATGTTATTAAATTTAGGTTAAAAGGCTAATCAGTAGGCTAAGCTCTGCTCATATAAATCTGCAATGTGAGTCATTCTCTTTTTATAAAATTTGTTTACAAAAGCATGTTTATTTTCAAAGTTATAATTACAGGGATTAAGTCTTTGTAGTCACCAAATTACAGCCGGTATGTGGGGTTTTGTATACATTACTTGATAACCTTCACCATTGGACAACGAGTTAGCCAAGGGGTGATATGACCATAGTCACAGACACCATTAGACTCTGAGGTTACCAATGGATGTTTGAGTGACAAATACTGTGGGTAGTTGGTTGATATATGGAAACATTGTAATCGCTCTTAATACTGTAAATTATAACAAACGTGTCATTTTAGTGAAAAGAATGATTCACCAGTATTTCCCGCTGACAAAACTTTTTCAAACATGTTTCAGGTGATCTGTTGTGATCCAGGAAAAGTGCCGCGAAGCACTACAAGCTTAAGGAAGTGGCTCAATATAAAATAAAGAAACATGTTTTGTAAAATAAAGATTTCTCAGTGAAATCATACGATTGTAACTACCGGGATTTATCCCGAATTGTGAAATAAATTAATCGGGAAATTGCAGTTTTAAAAAGATCCTGATAAATTCTTCCGCTGTCAATTTAATTAAATAAATACCACGGGATTTTTCTGTCCCGCGCTCCTGAAACGGGTCAAACCGGGTCAGGGGCCGTGACAGAAAAAGGTGGTATCAGAGCCACTGATTTAAGCCTATTAAGTATTTGAAAAATACTTAATTTTACTGATTGCCATTTTGTGATTACTTGTTTTATTATTTGAATATTTATTTACAGTATGGGTAAAAAAAGACTTTCGGACATCTATCGTAAAATAGATAGTTCATCAAAGGATAAGGGATCATCATTCTCAAATTATCCAGTAAATATTGAGGAAGGGATATTTGTCCGTAAGGCACAATATGAGGAACCACTTTCTCCTAATAAAAGAAGTTTGATTATTAGGAAAAGTCAAGAGAAAATAAAGAAATCCTGAGAAAAGAAAGTTAACCAGGAAACCCAGGAATTAACCAGTAAATCACCGTGGGAAGACAAGTTAGATGAAAAATGGACAGATCTCTATATGCTAGCTTCTGTAGCAGTAAATGCAAATCTTTAAATATCCTGACTCAGTTCTAGCACCTATATTATTTACAAGCCATAAACTTTACCCAGTAAATAAATAAAGTTACAATAAACCCTAGTATGTTTTAATTATCAGTTGTCCTTTGTATTAAATTAGTCACATGGTATGAAATAGTATTTAAAGGTTATCTATGAAATTTTGTTATAAAATTTAACTTAGCATTTTGTGTGTATTTTGCATATATGCTAAACAGCATGAATGACTTATCTGAAGCCCTTCAAAATCTCAATCTCTATCCGATGAAAATAGAGGTTTCCCGAGATTTTTCTGGTTACATACCCGATATAGAAGAACCTATGGAATTCAACGCTCCACCTCCTAAGAAACCCAAGCCTAAGAAAAGGAGAAGATTTGTAGGATGGAGGCGTGTGCGCAGGAGGAAACCCGCAAATAGGAAGATTTCCAAAATAGAAAATCCCTTAGATAAAGGAAAGGGGATTGAAGTCGGGGAAGGTTCTAGGCAGATGGAAAAGGAGTTTGGGGAAGGTTCTAGGCAGACGGAGATGGAAATTGGGGAGAGCTCTACACAAGTTGAGGAGTTGCCATTTCAGGATGAATTGGATCGCGCATTGGCAAGCTGTGATATCATCAGGCCTGTCAATAATAATTTCTACTCTTATCCTGTTGAAAATCAACTACCAATAAACTTAGAACCAGCAATCCCAGAACCTATAATCCACACTCAACCTCTAGGAATGGACGAGTGGTGGACTAATGACTGGCAGTTCCAAAACATGCTCAACAATCCATATACCTTTCTCCCTCAGTTCGACCCAGAACCTATACCAAATCCACCAATGAGCAATGAAAATTTAGCTGAACTCCGCCACTTTGGCGAGGAACTGGTGGATGCAGGAAATAGGATCAGGGAAGTAGGAGAACAGATCTCCTGGAAATACGACGAGAGGGAACGTCGTTACTGAAGTACCAACTGACGAAGGATAGTGGGGTTGTAAAACTATGGTTGTATAATAAATAGTAAAATATAATTTTGTAAAATAACTACAAATAAAACTTTGTAAGATAACGGTATGTAATGATGCATAATATATATATATATATATAATGGGAATCGAGAAATCGATAATTTTGGATATTTATATGTGTATGTGGTGAAATTTGTATGATTATTTTGTGTATGATTGTTAGTTATTCGATACTAATAAATTATATATATTAATTATCAGATAGAAAACGCTAATAATGAACCAGTTAACGAGGTTAACCAATCTGAGCAACACCCAGAGGATCAATTTATGACTAGGCAAGATATAGAAAATATCGTTGCTCAAGGAATAGCCAATGCTATTCCAGCAATAGTTGCTGCTGCCCAGAAACCTGTTGAACCTCAACAAATCATTCCTAGCAAACGTATTTCTGAAGATAACTTCAGTAATAGCATAAACAGAGGCGGTAATCATACTAATCACGATAATGAACCACGGCAGGCTCCGCTCCCTAAGAAAATGAAAGCTGCAACGCCTGGTTGCACTTACAAAGAATTTCTTGCTTGTAAACCCGCTGAATTTGCAGGCAATGAAGGAGCGACTGCGGCACTGCGTTGGTTAGAGAAAACCGAGGCAGTGATTACAATAAGTAAATGTGCCAAAGATGAAAAGGTAATGTACGCGTCAAATCTTTTCAAAGAAGGGGCGCTAGAATGGTGGAATACAGTACTTCAAACCAAAGGAAGAAATATGGCTTATGCCGTGAACTGGGAAGAATTTAAGAGTCTTGTAGAAAGAAAATTTTGTCCCGAATATGAAAAAGATCAAATGGAAAATAAGTTCCTAAATCATCGGATGGTGGGTGTACATTGTCGAGGATATACTTCGACATTCTTTGAGTATGCGAGAGTAGTACTAACACTGGCTTCGCCAGAACCGGTACTCATTTCTCGCTATATTTGGGGATTAATTAGCGAAATCCGTAATATCGTTAACGCTGCGAGACCTCGTACTATTGATGATGCGGTAGAATTAGCTAACACCCTAACTGACGAACTGGTACGCACAAGAGATGAAAACAGGAAAAAGGAACTGGCTCAGAAAATTACCCAAGGATTTCGTACGGGTAATAATAGCAACTTCAAGAGAAGAGGAACAGGGCAATCTTCAACTCCGCCGTTCTGCAGGAATTGCAAAAAGAAACATTATGGAAGATGTAATGTAACCTGCAACTTTTGCAAAGTTGTAGGACATCGCGAAGAAGACTGTAGAAAGAAAACAAGGATCTACTTTAACTGTGGAGAAATGGGACATTTTAAATCAGAATGCCCTAAATTGGTTAAACCAGCAGACAACAAAGTTAAGCCAGCTGACGGAGCTACCAAGAAGAATGTTCGAGCCTTCCAGTTAACTACTCAGGAAGCCGAGCTAATTCCTGACGTGATAGCTGGTACGTTCCTAGTTCACAACGTGTATGCACAAGTATTATTTAACTCTGGTGCAAACCAAAGTTTCATAAATACTTCATTCTGCCAAGCTCTTAACTTACCTTTAACCAACCTTAGGCAAATTTTTACAGTCGAAACAGCAGATGGGAATTTTATTAAAATAGATAAGGTTTTGCAAAAAGAAAATATAAAACTTTCAGGTCATAAATTTCATGCAAACCTATTACCAATGAATCTAGCTGGGTTCGATGTTGTGTTAGGAATGGATTGGTTAGTAGCTAACCATGCTCGAATCCTTTGTGATAGAAACTCTATAGAAATTTGGGCACCTACCGGAGAAGTGATAGTAATTACAGGAGATAAACCACGTAAACCTATGAAGTTCATATCAGTAATGAAAGTTGCTAGTTATGAATGAAAGCAAGGAATAGTATATATGATTTCAGTAATCATTAGTACTAAGGGTAAAGAACTTAAGGAGATTCCTGTAGTCTCGGAATACCCAGATGTATTTCCAGAAGAGTTACCAGGATTACCACCAGATAAGGAAGTAGAATTTAGAATTCATCTAATTCCCGGAACTACACCGATAGCCAAGGCACCTTATCGGTTAGCACCCACAGAAATGTTAGAACTGAAAAAGCAATTAGATGAATTATTAAGTAAAGGTTTCATACAACCTAGTTCATCCCCTTGGGGAGCACCAGTGTTGTTTGTGAAAAAGAAGGATGGTTCGATGAGAATGTGTATTGATTATAGAGAATTGAATAAGGTTACAATTAAGAATCGATACCCATTACCTAGGATTGATGATCTTTTCGATCAACTTCAAGGAGCTATGTTGATGCACTATTTGTGTGGCCATAGATAGAAATCTAAATGTACATGTAAAGTCTAGTGTCTTGAGTCTGTAAAATACCGGACAGAGGTTTCGCTAGGTTTCGTTAGGTAATGTTAGGTCAGTATACGGTATGACACGATACGAAGGGAGCGGATCTGAACAAGAATGATGTCATCATTCTTAATGATGACATCATTCATATGACATCATTTCAATGACATCATCTATGACATTATGTGAAGACTACATGCACAAATGGAACTCAATTCACAAATCAGAATGTTGCATGACCTCTTGAAGACAAATGTTGCATGTTCGCTTGAATTGGTTGACCGTTTGAATTTGTAGATCTCTTGAACGTGACCGCTTGAAAGTGTATGAGTCTTTCAAGCGGACTAGCATACATTATAAATAGGCATATCATGTTTCATTTCAAGCGGATAGGCAGGTGAATTAGCTGAGGTGTAACATTACTCTGCCGGATTTTCACCGTGTATCAGATCTTCATCAAGAACAGAATAGGTCCTTGTATTCCATACCGAGGTGCTGCCGGTGTGAAGACTGATTGTAATAGATAGTAAATCAATATAATCAGTGTTTAAAGTGATATTCAAGCTGTTTTGCAGTCTGTTTCTTAGTTTCCGCCTCTGAAACGGATTAAATCTCTTCTGATTGACTCGTTTGGGTCACAAAACGATCCTACAAGTGGTATCAGAGCTCAGGAGGAAGAGATTTCGTAAAAACAGCTCGTTTTCATCACTTTTTCTGATTTCTTCGCCATTCTTTTCAAAATTTAAAAATTTTTCACGGTTAAAAACGGCTCAAACTTTCACATATTGTGAGCATTCATGTATTAACGAATCCTGTAAAGTTTCAGCTTTAAAATCGGATTAAAACTGGTTAAAATCAGTGTTTCGCTTGATATTGGTTCGTAATTGCTGACATCATCAACTGTTCAAGCGAAGATAAAACGTTTAGTCCGCTTGAAATCGTTCAATCGCTTGAAAATACATCGTCTGACCGCTTGTAAACGTCATGACCGCTTGAAAAAGTTCACCGCTTGAAACATTAAAAGTGATCATGTGATATGTGTCAGTCCCAGGTCTCGTAAATTGATATTAGTTTGCATGTGATCTTCTCATATACATTGTCGGTTCATTAAAAAAATTTATGTGATGTTTGAAAATGTCGTTTAGTAGACTTTGAAGTTAAATAGGATAAGTTGAAAGTAATTGTTTGCATGTGATTGTTGTCGGCTATTTTTATACATTTGTCATGTGATGCTTTAATTGTGAAAATTAGGCGAAATAGATAATTGTTTTGATCTAAATAGTTGGTTCAATTGTGTAACAGTTGGTGGATTTTGCGGCACATGTGACTTGAATATTGATCGGCCCAATCAGATTATAAGCTTTATATTTGTTTGAAAAATTCATTTAAAATTTTCATGTGAAATCATATTAATTGGCCCAATCATCTTTGAGTATTAATCATTTCAAGTTTCATTATTCTCGGCCCAATCATTGTTTAGTGCAACCCACTTTATACTTGAAAAATTGAAAGTGTGTTTTGAGTAAAATTTAAACAGGTTGTGTTTGAAAAATGGAAGTGGTATTTGATGAAAAAGAAAACCATGATCTTGAAAGTTTAAATCTTTGGTATATGAGAACTGTGGATAGCAATTATAGAAATGTGAGAACGGACATTTGGGTTAAAAGTTTTGAACATTTCATGTGTCAAAAGGATGAAACGTTGGATGAGTTGGAAATACGGTTTAAAATTTTAATGGACAATTTGAGAAACAAGGATATTAGAATATCAAATGATGAACAGATATCGAAATTGGCAAATGCATTACCTGCTAAATGGGATGAATTCTTGGTTGAGCTAAAAAGGAAAGATTTTTTTCAAGAACTTTATCCAAAACAGTTCTTTAATGAGGTTAATGCAGAGTTTCTTAAGGAATATAAGAAAAAGAAGGAATTTTTGAACGAAATGGAAAAGAATTTACAAAAATTGGAATTGGATGTAATTACTGAAATTGATAATAGAATTCGTGTGTGTCTTGCAACAAAGAGTATTTTGAAATATGATATTAAAAGGAAATGTTATATTGATGAGAGTATGAATCCTTTTGATTTCGTTAAACTCTTTTGTGCAGGAACATATAAGATGGAAACAAAGGATATTCCAAAGAATGAAGAATCTGTGAAGTTTGGATCTTCAAGTTCAGAATCAGTGTGCTCTAAATGTGATAACTTTAAGGCTGATAATGACAAACTTTTGAAAGATGCAGAAAGTTTGACATTGGAAGTCAAAAAGTTGAAGGATGAGAAGCAAGCTGATATTAACCAGATTCTTATGTTGCAGGGAAATTGTGAAAAGCTTAAATCTGAAAATGTTAAACTGTTAAATGACTTGAACAGTTTGATATTAGAAAACAAAATTTTGAAAGAAAAAGAAAAAGATTTTGAAAATGAAAAATCGAAGAATGAAAAAGTTTTTCAAAGTCAAATAAAAATTTTAGAAGATGAGAGAGATATGTTTGGTAAAAACAATCTTGAAAAACAAATTGAAATCAATTCTCATCTTGAAAAGATTATTCGACTTGAGAAAGAGGCAGAATGTGCTCAAAAGAAAATCAAGGAATGGGAAGAAAAGTTGAAGGTGTTTGTGAATACTTCAACTATTTCTTGTCCAAAACCTATTAATTCAGTTCCAATAAGTGACAATGTCACAAACTTTGACAATGTCAAAGTTGAGGATTGTGATGAAGGAACTGATGATGAAAATGAAAAACAAACTAAACAAAAATTATTTTTAGAATTAAAAGAAAAATTCAAAAATACTGTTTTGCAATCTACTGAAATAGGTGAATGCTCAAAGCAAAAACCTGTTAAGAAGAAAGTAGAACAGAAACAAAAAATAAAAAATTCAGAAAATGTTCAAAACAACAATAAAAGCTCATCAGTTCAGTCATCCAATCGTTATAAAAAACCACAAAAAGTTGAAAATTTAAACTCACAAAAAGTTGGTAATAAGTGGTGCAGGTTTGACCACAGTGCTTCAAAGCCAAAACCAGTTTTCAAGAAGAGTGATGATTACCACAAAGCCAGACAATGTTATGATCTAAGCATATGGTGTGAAAGTGGTGAATGGTACGATAACAGAGTGTGTTACAACTGTGGTTTTAGAGGACACATTGCTGTTAACTGCCAGAGACAAAGATTTGAGACAAGAAGATGTTATGAATGCCAAATCAAAGGTCACATTGCCAGAGATTGCCCAATGAAATCAGTTGAAAGATCGAGGGTTGTATCTCAGAAAAGGATGATGAAGTCAGTCAAAGTCAAAGAAAAGCCCAAGGAACTGAAAGTTTCAGAACAAAAAGTCAAAGAACCTAAAGTTCAAGAAAAGAAAGTGAAGCTTTCTCAGGGGCAGAAAGACAAACTGCGAAAGAAGAGGAAGAAGGCGAGAGAGTATCTGGAGAAGATTTTGTCCTCGGGTACAACAAATAAGAGTGCTGATGAATCGCTTCACTCGACAACAAAGTCAAGTAAACCGAATTCTTCAGATGCAAATCTGAGGACAAAAGAGGAGATAAAGAAGGTTGAAGTGGTTAGCGATGAATTTGCTTCTTCGGAAACAAAGGAGCTACGTGTTGGCGATGAATCTGGCTCATCAAAGTCAGACAAGCCACATTCAGGCAATGATTCTGGTTTCTTAAAGACAGAAGAGCCGGTAGTTGAGGTAAAATCTAAGAATTCAGGTTTAACAATGGATGATGCAAATTTTCCACCATTGTTGAACAAGAATTCAAAATCATCCAAGGACAGTCAGGCTTGGGTGAAACTATTCAAATAGAAAAACCTGACTTGCCGGAGTTCCCAGGTTGGTAAGCGTGGAACATGAATCGGCACATTTCTTGAGAAATTTCACTCTGATGATTTTTCGCCTTACATGTGGTAAATCAGGGACATTAAGTTGTACTTGATTTTCTACAAGTGATGTTTGAGATCTAAAACTGAAATTGTAAAATTTGTCATGTGTACGAAGAAAACAATGTGATGAAGTGACCCCGAATCTACAAATGATTAGTAAACAAACTAATTTTTCTGGAAAAACCATTTTGATTAAAACAAACTTAAGTGTTTTGAAATCATAATGGGAAAATAGTTTGTTGTGAGGGGGAGTTCTGATTGTTTATGCCAGGTGGATGGAGAATTGAAGTGATTCTCATCAAGTTGTCAAGTTTGTACAGTTTGTTTCAAATTTTCCCAGAAAATCAAAATTGAGACATATTTTGATTTTAGGGGGAGTAAAATTTTAAAAAAATTAGAAAATTTGAAAAAGTCAAAAACTTTGAAAAGTCAAAATGAGTTTTATTGAGACAAGAGGAAATGATAGTAAATCAGTGGACTATCACAGTATGCTAAAGAAATGAAATGTAAAATGTGATAAACGGTCTCACTATAGATGTGACGATAGGCTCAGCTAGACTAGTAGATTTGCGATAACGATACAAACTTAAATGAAAAAGCCTAGTTCTAGTGGGAAACATGGTTGAAAGCATAGTACTTAGTTTTGTCCTTCGTGATTGTGTACCTACTCAGTAATCGCTGATTGTCAAAAGACATAAAACTGGTTAAGTTTGTGAACTTTCACAACTTTGCTAAAAAGTCGTTGTGATTGTGCATTTCTTTTTGCAAAGATTTAAACTTGTTTTATTTCTTTATTTTGTTTAAGCATTGGACATCCTCTGCGTATACGTGAGTATCGACCTGGATGTTATTGCCTAAACGTTCTGCTTTATTTTCTTTGGTGTTTCGTTTAAGCTTTGGATCACCTCTGCGTATACGGGAGTATCGACCTGGTGGTTAAAGCCTAAACAACTTCAACTTATTTTATTTTTCTTATTTTGTTTAAACATTGGACCTTCTCTGCGTATACGGAAGTATCGACCTGATTGTTAATGTTTAAACATTCTGCGTTGTTTTCGCACATATCACAGTTGATGAAAGTTTAAAGGCATTACTCGAGTTAGTGTATTGCATGATGAGGGGATATGCTGAGATCGTGGGGTCCATAAGAATTTAGTGCAAAATTAATATACCCTAACGTATCGGTAAGCATTTCGAAAGTTTTTAGATTGAGCTTAAGAGGACAATTATATCGTCAATCAACGTGAATCGTTTAGAACTTAAAACGATTAAAAGCTTAACGGTGCTTGTGATGTGTCTCAAAAACTGATATGATCCTCTTTCGCAAACTCACAAAAATATGTTTGTACATATTTCATTTCTGCATTACATTTCTCTTATTACAAAATCCAAAAAGATTTTCGACAACTGATGTTGAAAAGCTGGTATTCAAAATATTAAAGGCTAAACAAGATGAACAATTGGTTTGGTTAAGATGATGAGAAGTTGGAAGATAATCCTCAAATGTTTAGATGATTCATTAATTTGAATCACAATATTATGTGTTATATGTTTGAGAATTTTGAGTGAATTCTTTTAGAGTCAAAATTATTTTATCTTACGAGAGGTTGAGATGTGTAGGTTTATGATTCTGTTGCTACGTAAAGCCAGGCGTCGATCCTAAAAGCACGGAAGCTTGACGAAAGGGGGAGCCTGAAGAAAGAGACTACCAAGGAGGGGAGCAAGATTAAACGTCAAATCTTAGAATTTCGGGGCATCATTCAAGGGGGAGACTGCTGTTTCACTTGAAGATGTTATCCAAGGCAGTTCAAGACTAAACATCACAGATTTCTAGCTATGTCCAAGGGGGAGATTGTTGATGCACTATTTGTGTGGCCATAGATAGAAATCTAAATGTACATGTAAAGTCTAGTGTCTTGAGTCTGTAAAATACCGGACAGAGGTTTCGCTAGGTTTCGCTAGGTTTCGTTAGGTAATGTTAGGTCAGTATACGGTATGACACGATACGAAGGGAGCGGATCTGAACAAGAATGATGTCATCATTCTTAATGATGACATCATTCATATGACATCATTTCAATGACATCATCTATGACATTATGTGAAGACTACATGCACAAATGGAACTCAATTCACAAATCAGAATGTTGCATGACCGCTTGAAGACAAATGTTGCATGTTCGCTTGAATTGGTTGACCGTTTGAATTTGTAGATCTCTTGAACGTGACCGCTTGAAAGTGTATGAGTCTTTCAAGCGGACTAGCATACATTATAAATAGGCATATCATGTTTCATTTCAAGCGGACAGGCAGGTGAATTAGCTGAGGTGTAACATTACTCTGCCGGATTTTCACCGTGTATCAGATCTTCATCAAGAACAGAATAGGTCCTTGTATTCCATACCGAGGTGCTGCCAGTGTGAAGACTGATTGTAATAGATAGTAAATCAATATAATCAGTGTTTAAAGTGATATTCAAGCTGTTTTGTAGTCTGTTTCTTAGTTTCCGCCTCTGAAACGGATTAAATCTCTTCTGATTGACTCGTTTGGGTCACAAAACGATCCTACAAGCTAGATACTTTTCTAAGATCGACTTACGCTCCGGATACCATCAATTGAAGGTACAAGAAGAAGACGTACCTAAAACTGCTTTCAGAACTAGGTATGATCATTACGAGTTTACAGTCATGCCCTTTTGACTAACAAATGCACCTGCCGCATTCATGGACATGATGAATAGAATCTGTAAACCGTACTTGGATAAATTTGTAATTGTTTTTATCGACGATATACTTATTTATTCCAAAAGTCAGGACGAGCATTATCAGCACTTGCATGCACTCTTAACTTTGTTAAGAAAAGAAAAGCTTTATGCCAAATTCTCGAAGTGTGAATTTTGGTTGCAAGAAGTGCAATTCTTAGGACACATGGTGAATCACGAAGGTATTCATGTAGATCCTGCTAAGATAGAGGCAATTACCAAATGGAAGGTTCCACAATCAGCAATGGAAATTAGAAGTTTTATAGGTTTAGCTGGATATTATAGACGGTTTATTAAGGATTTTTCCAAGATAGCTGTACCATTAACTAAGCTAACCTGTAAAGCAATTAAGTTTGAATGGGGACCTAAACAAGAAGAAGCCTTTAGGATCTTGAAACAGAAATTAACAAATGCTCCAATCCTAGCCTTACCGGAAGGAATAGAAGATTTTGAAGTATATTGTGATGCTTCAAAACTAGGATTAGGATGTGTGCTTATGCAACGCAAGAAGGTAATTGTGTATGCTTCAAGGCAATTGAAAAAGCACGAAGAAAACTATACGACTCGTGATTTAGAGTTAGGCGCCATAATTTTTGCCCTTAAGATTTGGAGACATTATCTGTACGGAAGTAAATTTACTATCTATACGGATCACAAAAGTTTAAGATATATATTTGGGCAAAAAGAATTAAATATGAGACAAAGGAGAGGGATGGAAATACTAAGCGACAACGACTGTGATATTCAGTATCACAAAGGAAAGGCAAATGTAGTTGCAGATGCCTTAAGTCGTAAGTACCATGAGAAACAAAGACGATTTCGTGCTCTTAGATTAAATCTACAGTTAGATTTAATGGAACAACTAAAGCATTTTCAAGAAACAGCAATAAAGGATGATGCTGAAGGAATGAAAGGGCGAATCAAAGAATTAGAACAAGGAGCTGATGGAATTTGGAGATTCCATAAAAGAAGAATTTGGGTACCTAAACAAGGAGAATTAAGAAATAAGATTTTAGAAGAAGTCCATAAATCTAGGTATACCATGCACCCTGGAAACAATAAAATGTACCAAGATTTAAGAATTAACTTTTGGTGGATAGGAATGAAAAAGGATATAGCTCGATATGTTTCTAAGTGTCTTACTTGTTCATAAGTTAAGGCAAAACACCAAAAACCTTCAGGTCTACTACAACAATTAGAAATGCCTGTATGGAAATGGGAACTCATAACAATGGATTTTGTTACTAAGTTACCCAAAACCAGAAAAGGTAATGATGCGATTTGGGTAATTGTTGATCGATTAACCAAATCAGCTCACTTTCTACCTATGAAAGAAACCTTTAGTATGGAAAGGTTGGCAAAGTTGTATGTAGATGAAGTAGTATCCTTACATGGAGTTCCACTCTCCATTGTTTCAGATAGAGATAGTCGTTTTACTTCCCATTTCTGGACAAGTTTCCAAGAAGCAATGGGAACCCGATTAAATTTAAGTACGGCATATCATCCTCAGACAGACGGACAAAGTGAAAGAACAATCCAAACTTTGGAAGACATGCTCAGAGCATGTGTAATCGATTTTGGTGGAAATTGGGATGATCATTTACCCTTAATTAAATTCTCCTATAACAATAGTTATCATGCCAGCATTGAAACTGCCCATTCGAGGCACTGTATGGAAGAAAGTGTAGAACTCCAGTTTGTTGGGCAGAAATAGGAGAGAGTCAATTATCAGGTCCGGAGATTGTGCAAGAAACTACCGACAAGATCACACAAATCAAGGAAAGACTGAAGACAGCTCGAGATCGCCAGAAGAGTTATGCCGACAATCGACGCAAACCACTCGAGTTTCAAGTTGGAGACAAAGTATAATTAAAAGTTTCTCCTTGGAAAGGAGTAGTTCGGTTCGGTAAGAAAGGAAAGTTAAGTCCAAGATACGTAGGACCATTTTCAGTGATCCAACGTATAGGACCAGTTGCTTATCGTTTACGACTACCAGAAGAATTGGCAAGAGTACATGATGTATTTCATGTATCCAACCTTAAGAAATGCCTATCAGCCGAATCTTTGGTAATACCTCTCCAAGATATAGAGGTAAACGAAAAGTTAAAATTTGTTGAGAAACCTCTTCAGATAGAAGACAGAAAGGTGAAATTTCTCAAACACAAACGGTTAGTACTTGTCAAGGTCAAGTGGGATTCAAAGAGAGGACCCGAATACACTTGGAAGCTGGAATCAGAGATGAAGCGAAAGTATCCTCACTTATTCCGATGAATCTCGAGGACGAGATTCTAAATAAGGTGGGGAGAATGTAAGAACTCTCAAAATTGTCCTAAAAATACCCGTAAGTAAAAACCCGGACCCCAGAAACCCTAAACCATATTTAAAATCAAGAAAAACAAAATTCTGGTTCCCAGGCGGGCCACGTAAAAGACAAGCATAGTCTTACGCGGGCCGCGTCAAGACTTGTTTGACCGGATAAGTGTTCCGGATCCACGTGGTGTCCAGCTGGCTAACCTACTGATGACCAATCAACCCTACTCGTAGACTAGGCGGCCACGCGGGCCGCGTAAGATATATGGGGTGGTTTACGCGGGCCGCGACAGAGTTAAAAATCAGCTATAAATAGCTTGTTGCATGCACAGTCCACTGGTGTCGAAACAAAATTTCAAAAACGAAGTTGTAGTACTCTGAAGTCGAAATTACTTTCAATATTAACGAGGCGCTGCTCCGATACCGGGTATTAACTCGATCGCTGCTACGATTCAATGTCCGATCGATTAAACTATCCAATGGATGTTTAAGTGCTGCCCACATTAGGGTTTATGCTTTGTCATTCGTCGTGAATACGATGGATGTTTAAGTATCGCACTTTGTCATTCGTTGTGAAGGTTTAATCTCGTGAGTTATCGTAAATGTTGTATTAGTTACTAACCGAGTTCGTGTGCATGTTATTAAATTTAGGTTAAAAGGCTAATCAGTAGGCTAAGCTCTGCTCATATAAATCTGCAATGTGAGTCATTCTCTTTTTATAAAATTTGTTTACAAAAGCATGTTTATTTTCAAAGTTATAATTATAGGGATTAAGTCTTTGTAGTCACCAAATTACAGCCGGTATGTGGGGTTTTGTATACATTACTTGATAACCTTCACCATTGGACAACGAGTTAGCCAAGGGGTGATATGACCATAGTCACAGACACCATTAGACTCTGAGGTTACCAATGGATGTTCGAGTGACAAATACTGTGGGTAGTTGGTTGATATATGGAAACATTGTAATCGCTCTTAATACTGTAAATTATAACAAACGTGTCATTTTAGTAAAAAGAATGATTCACCAGTATTTCCCGCTGACAAAACTTTTTCAAACATGTTTCAGGTGATCTGTTGTGATCCAGGAAAAGTGCCGCGAAGCACTACAAGCTTAAGGAAGTGGCTCAATATAAAATAAAGAAACATGTTTTGTAAAATAAAGATTTCTCAGTGAAATCATACGATTGTAACTAACGGGATTTATCCCGAATTGTAAAATAAATTAATCGGGAAATTGCAGTTTTAAAAAGATCCTGATAAATTCTTCCGCTGTCAATTTAATTAAATAAATACCACGGGATTTTTCTGTCCCGCGGCTCCTGAAACGGGTCAAACCGGGTCAGGGGCCGTGACAGAATGTTCATTGATTACCGTGAATTGAACAAATTCACGATTAAAAATCGATATCCATTACCAAGAATCGATGATTTGTTCGAATAATTGCAAGGAGCTTGATTTTTCTCTAAGATCGATCTACGCTCAGGATATCATCAATTAAAGGTACAGGAAAAGGACATTCCTAAGACCGCTTTCAGAACAAGGTATGGGCATTATGAATTTACTGTCATCACATTCGGTTTAACCAATGCCCCAGCTGCACTTATGGACATGATGAACCAAATATGTAAGCCATATTTGGATACATTCATAATTGTCTTTATAGATGATATTCTCATTTACTTTAATAGTAAAGAGGAACATGCAGCACATCTGCATGCACTTCTAAGCTTATTGAGAAAAGAAAAGCTTTATGCAAAGTTTTCGAAGTGTGAATTTTGGTTAGAACAAGTACAGTTTCTTGGGCATTTAGTCAACCATGAAGGAATTCATGTGGATCCCACAAAGATTGAGGCAATTACTAAATGGAAAACCCCTGAGTCACCAACAGAGGTTAGAACTTTCTTAGGATTAGCCGGTTATTATAGAAGATTTATTCGAGATTTTTCTAGAATAGCCATTCCCTTAACTAAGGTAACCTGTAAATCTGTTAAGTTTGATTGGGGACCAAAACAAGAAGAAGCCTTTAGAATTCTTAAGCAAAGATTAACCAACGCACCCATACTCGCGTTACCAGAAGGAACAGAAGACTATGTAGTCTATTGTGACGCTTCCAAATTAGGTTATGGATGTGTGTTAATGCAACGTCAAAAGGTTATAGCTTACGCTTCTAGACAACTTAAGAATCATGAAGAAAATTATTCAACCCATGATTTAGAATTAGGAGCTATAATTTTTTCCCTGAAAATTTGGAGACATTACCTTTACGGTAGTAAGTTTACCATTTTCACAGAACATAAGAGTTTAAGGTATGTTTTCGGGCAAAAGGAGTTGAATATGAGACAAAGACGCTGGATGGAAATTCCAAGTGATTATGGTTGTAATATCCAGTATCATGCAGGAAAAGCAAATGTAGTAGCTGATGCTTTAAGTCGAAAGTATCACGAAAAGCCAAAAAGAGTACGTTCCCTTAAATTAAATCTACAAGTAGATTTAAATGAACAGATTAGAAAAGCACAGGAATCAATTATCAAGGACGATACTGAGAAATTAAAACGAATGATTAAGGAATTAGAACAAGGAACAGATGGAATTTGGAGATTCCGTAAGAAAAGAATGTGGATACCCAAATTAGGAAACATACGCCATCGTATATTAGAAGAAGCCCATAAGTCTAAGTATACGATGCATTCTGGAAGTGATAAGATGTACCAGGACTTAAGGAAAAATTTTTGGTGGATAGGGATGAAGAAGGATATAGCGGCTTATGTAGCCAAGTGTCTAACCTGTTCACAGGTTAAAGCTGAACATCAGAAACCCTCCGGTTTATTGCAACAGTTAGAAATGCCAGTTTGAAAATGGGAATTGATAACAATGGATTTTGTTACTAAATTACCCAAAACAAGAAAAGGTAATAATACAATCTGGGTGATTGTAGACAGGCTAACTAAGTCAGCTCATTTCCTACCCATGAAGGAGACTTTCAGTATGGAACAATTGGCTAAGTTATATGTAAATGAAATTGTTTCATTACATGGAATTCCTTTATCAATTGTATCTGATAGAGATAGCCGTTTTACCTCTCATTTTTGGACAAGTTTTCAAAAAGCAATGGGAACCAAGCTAAATCTAAGCACCGCTTATCATCCTCAAACGGACAGACAAAGCGAAAGGACAATTCAGACAATGGAGGATATGCTTAGAGCTTGTGTAATTGATTTTGGAGATAATTGGGATGATCACTTACCATTAATAGAATTTTCTTACAATAACAGCTATCATACAAGTATCAATGCTGCACCATTCGAAGAACTCTATGGACGAAAGTGCCGAACACCATTCGAAGCAATTATCTGGACCAGAGATAGTGCAAGAAACAACCGACAAGATTGTTCAAGTCAACAAACGACTGAAAGCAGCACGCGATCGACAAAAGAGTTATGCTGATAACAGGCAAAAGCCGTTAGAATTTCAGGTAGGTGACAAGGTGTTATTGAAAGTCTCTCCTTGGAAATGAGTGGTAAGATTCATCAAAAAGGGAAAGCTAAGCCCCAGGTATGTAGGACCATTTGAGATTATTAGAAGGAAAGAACCTGTAGCCTATCAGTTACAACTGCCAGAGGAAATGATCGGAATACATGATGTACTTCATGTGTGTAATCTCAAGAAATGCCTAGCCGGTGAATCTCTAGTAGTGCCTCTTAAGGATAAAGAGGTAAATGAAAAGTTAAAGTTTGTAGAGAAGCCTCTACAGATTGAAGACAGGAAAGTCAAGAATCTCAAACACAAGATATTAGTTCTGGTCAAAGTAAAATGGGACTCCAAAAGAGGACCAGAATACACTTGGGAGCTTGAATCAGAGATGCAAAGGAAATATCCACACTTATTTCAGTAGACCTTGAGGACGAGTTCTAAAACAAGGTGGGGAGGATATAACAACCCTCCTAAAATATTTACGACACCCCTAATATATTTAGAATGTCCCTATACGTCTTAAAATGCACCCCGTATACAAAAACCAAGCCCAAAATACCTTATACAATTAAAAATAAAATAAAAACAAGAATTCAATGTCGCTCGCGGGTCGCGAAGATCCCCTAAGGATCTTACGTGGGGCGCGACAGCTAGTCACCAGGGCGCATCCCGGTGTTGCCACGTGTCAAACGCATGTCGAAGCTAGATCAGTGACTGGGCCAGGCTAGGGCCTACCCAGCCTACGTCATGGGCCGCGAAGCACTTGGCTGTTTCCTACGCGGGCCGCGAGGAAGTCCTGACCAGCTCCTATAAATTGGGAGCATCGGCTGTTCCTTCCGATCGCTCACACACAAACTTTCTCTCTCAATTCTTAATAGTATACACTATACTCGGGCATAATACCCCCCTAAATAATGAAGTTCTGCCTCGTTGTAAGTATTTTAACCCCTGGTTACGTATTAGATACGCTGCCTGATTGATTTAAGGTTCCGTAACGGCTGTCGAGGTTCTGCCCGACATAGTCGTTGGAAATTTGTCTCGAGAAGGGTATTACTAAGGTAAATATTGGGTCATTATACTAACACGTGTGCATTGTGTAATTAATAGATAATCACCAGAAAATCCTAAAGGAAAACCCTAAGACAACAATGTGAGTAATCTCCTTTTTGTGTAAACCTTTTTGCAACTGTTTTTACAAAACCTCAATTATTTTACATTATAATGAGCAGCGATTGAGTATTCGTAATTCTACAATTATCGTCGGTATGTTGGGTGTCGCAACCCCCGCCCCCTAGCAAACCTGGGAACGGGCGGCCGCGGCCAGTTTTGGTGGTATCTGTGTTTTATCCTTTTTGGCAGCGGAATTTTCATCAGGACCGTAGTTAGGAAATATTTTATCAGAGTAAAATACCACACTTTCATAATATTAAACACGTGGGAATAATCCCAAGTTTTAAGTACACACATTTTCATAGGGATAAACCCTATTTTATTTAAATAAAACATCTCTTTATTTTAGGTAACTTTATAGCCACTTTTCCAAGCCTTCAGTGATGTCCAGCTGGCTTCTATTTGGCTTTCACATTTTGTTACCTGAAACGCGTTTAAAAACATTTTGTCAGTGGGAAATACTGGTGAGTGAATCCCAGTTTAATCAAATTAAGTAAAAACCATTGTACAGTATTGAGGGAGGTCGTGCAATTACATTTGTTTCCATCTATTCAATTACCACCCACGGTACTGTCAACCCGACTTGTGGTCATGTTACTCCTCACAAGGTAGTAACTAATTTTGTATACAAAACCCCAACATACCGACGATAATTGTAGAATACAAATACTCAATCACTGTTTAATATAATTTAATTTAGGTGAGGTTTTGTAAAAACAGTTAACAAAAAGGAGATTACTCACATTGTTGTCTTAGGTTTTCCTTTAAGGGTTTCCTGGTGATTATCTATAAATTACACAAATGCACACGCGTTAGTATAATAACCCTTAATATTTACATTAGTAATACCCTCCCCGAGACGGCATTCCAACGACTACGTCGGGCAGAACCACGACAGCCGTTACGGAACCCTGGATCAATCGGGCAGCGTATCTAATATGTAATCGGGGTTATGATACTTACAACGAGGCAGAACTTCGTTATTTAGAGGGGTATTATGCCCGGGAATCACTTTAACTAAGTGAAAATTCGAGAGAAGAAAAAATTGTGAGCGACTGGAACTGAAGGCCCGAGATCCCAATTTATAGGAGCTAATTTCGAGTCCCTCGCTCCCCGCGTAGACTTAGAGGGGGTCTTACGCGGCCCGCGACATAGGTAAAGTAGGCCCTAGCCTTGATTTGTCACCGGTCTAGCCTTGCCACGTGTCGACGCGTGGCGGCTTCCGGGTGTCGCCTCGTAGCCGGGCTGTTGCGCCCCACGTAGAAGGTAGCCAAGGGCTACGCGGCTCGCGACAGATATAAAAATATGGTTTTTAATTAAATTTAGTAAAAATAAAGGTATTTGGGGCCCGTTTTCGTTTACGGGGTATATTTTAGGACATATTGGGATATTTTAATTATATTAGGGATGTCGAAATTATTTAGGAGGGTTGTTATATCCTCCCCACCTTGTTTTAGAGCTCGTCCTCGAGCTCTACTGGAATAAGTGTGGGTATTTCCTTTGCATTTCTGATTCAAATTCCCATGTGTATTCCGGTCCTCTTTTGGAATCCCAATTCACTTTAACCAGAACTAATCTCTTGTATTTGAGGTTCTTAACTTTCCTGTCTTTAATCTGTAGAGGCCTCTCTACAAACTTTAACTGCTCATTTACCTCTATATCCTTAAGAGGTACTAACAGTGATTCATCAACTAAGCATTTCTTGAGATTAGATACATGAAACACATCATGTATTCCTGCCATTTCCTTTGGAACTTGTAGCTGATAGGCTACATGTCCTATTTTTCTAATAATCTCAAAAGGTCCAACATACCTGGGACTTAGCTTTCCCCTCTTGATGAATCTTACCACGCCTTTCCAAGGAGAGACTTTTAATAATACTTTATCTCCTACTTGAAATTCCAACGGCTTTCGTCTGTTATTAGTATAACTCTTTTGTCGATCACGTGCTGCTTTCAGTCTTTCCTTGACTTGAATGATTTTGTCGGTCGTTTCTTGCACTATTTCAGGTCCAGCTAGTTGCTTTTCTCCAATTTCTGCCCAACAGACTGGGGTTCGACATTTTCGTCCATAAAGTGCTTCGAATGGTGCAGCATTGATACTTATGTGATAACTGTTATTATAAGAAAATACTATTAATGGTAAATGATCATCCCAATTACCCCCGAAATCAATTACGCAAGCTCTAAGCATATCTTCCATCGTCTGAATTGTCCTTTCACTTTGACCGTCCGTTTGAGGATGATAAGTTGTACTTAGATTGAGCTTGGTTCCCATGGCTTTTTGGAAACTTATCCAAAAATGAGAAGTAAAACGGCTATCCCTATCAGACACAATTGATAAAGGAATTCCATGTAATGAAACTATTTCATTTACATACAATTTAGCTAATTGTTCCATACTGAAAGTTTCCTTCATTGGTAGAAAATGAGCTGACTTAGTTAGTCTGTCTACAATCACCCAGATTGTATCATTACCTTTCCTTGTTTTGGGTAGTTTGGTAACAAAATCCATTGTTATCAATTCCCACTTCCACACCGGCAATTCTAACTGCTGCAATAAACCTGAGGGTTTCTGATGTTCAGCTTTAACTTGTGAACAGGTTAGACACTTAGAAACATAAGCTGCTATATCCTTTTCATTCCTATCCACCAGAAATTCTTTCTTAAATCCTGATACATTTTATCACTTCCAGGATGCATCGTATACTTAGATTTATGGGCTTCTTCTAATATACGATGACGTAGGTTTCCTAATTTAGGTATCCACATTCTTTTCTGATGGAATCTCCAAATTCCATATGTTCCTTGTTCTAATTCCTTAATCATTCCTTTCAATTTCTCAGTATCATCCTTGATTACTGATTCTTGTGCTTTTCTAATCTGCTCGTTTAAATCTACTTGTAGATTTAATTTAAGAGATCGTACTCTTTTTGGCTTTTCATGATACTTTCAACTTAAAGCATCCGCCACTACATTTGCCTTTCCTGCATAATACTGGATATTGCAATCATAATCACTAAGTATCTCCATCCAGCGTCTTTGCCTCATATTCAACTCCTTTTGTCCGAAAACATATCTTAAACTCTTATGATCTGTGAAAATGGTAAACTTACTACCATAAAGGTAATGTCTCCAAATTTTCAGGGCAAAAATTATAGCTCCTAATTCTAAATCATGGGTTGAATAATTCTCTTCATGATTCTTAAGTTGTCTAGATGCATATGCTATAACCTTTTGTCGTTGCATCAACACACATCCATAACCTAATTTAGAAGCATCACAATAGACTACAAAGTCTTCAGTTCCTTCTGGTAATGCTAGTATGGGTGTATGGGTTAATCTTTGCTTAAGAATTCTAAAGGCTTCTTCTTGTTTTACTCCCCATTCAAACTTAACAGATTTACAGGTTAGCTTAGTTAAGGGAATGGCTATTTTAGAAAAATCTCGAATAAATCTTCTATAATAACCGGCCAATCCTAAGAAACTTCTAACCTCGATTGGTGATTCAGGGGTTTTCCATTTAGTAATCGCCTCGATCTTGGTAGGATCCACATGAATTCCTTCATGATTGACTAGATGTCCAAGAAACTGTACCTGTTCTAGCCAAAACTCACACTTTGAAAACTTAGCATACAACTTTTTCTTCCTTAATAAACTTAGAAGTGCGTGCAAATGCGTTGCATGTTCCTCTTTATTCTTAGAGTAAATGAGAATATCATCAATAAAGACAATTATTAATTTATCCAAATATGGCTTACATATTCGGTTCATCATGTCCATAAATGCAGCTAGGGCATTGGTTAAACCAAATGGCATGACAGTAAATTCATAATGACCATGCCTTGTTCTAAATGCGGTTTTAGGAATGCCCTCTTCCTGTACCTTTAATTGATGATATCCTGACCGTAAATCAATTTTCAAGAAAAATTGAGCTCCTTACAATTGATCGAACAGATCATCGATTCTGTAATGGATACCGATTTTTAATTGTGACTTTGTTCAACTCACGGTAGTCAATGCACATACGCATTGATCCGTCTTTCTTCTTAACGAATAAGATCGGTGCTCCACATGGCGATGAGCTTGGCTGTATGAATCCTTTCTCTAATAGTTCGTCCAACTGTTTCTTCAGTTCCTGCATTTCTGCGGGTGCCAAACGGTAGGGTGCTTTGGCGATTGGTGCTGTTCCTGGTAGCAGATGGATTCTGAATTCAACTTCCCTGTCCGGAGGTAGTCCTTGCAATTCTTCTGGAAATACATCTGAAAACTGAGATACTACTGGAATATCTTTTAATTATTTTCCCTTAGTGTTAGTGATTATGGAAATCAAATACACTAATGATCATTTTCTTACATAGCTTGTTGTTTTCATCACAGAGATGAATTTCGTGGATTTAGATGGTTTATCTCCTTTAATTGTGATCTTTTCACCCTTTGGTGAATTTACCTGGATTGACTTTTGATCACATAAAATACTGGCTTTATTGGCTATTAACCAATCCATCCCTAATACAACATCAAATCCTGCCAGATTCATTGGGTAAAGGTTTGCAATAAACTTTTGATTTAAAAATTCTATTCTTGCTCCCTGCAAGATTTCAGAAATCCTAACGGTTTCCCCATTTGCTGTCTCCACTAGACATTCTTGTGGGAGTTTGGTTAATGGTTGATTGAGAATTTTGCAAAATGAAGTATTAATAAAACTTTGGTTCGCACCAGAGTCAAATAATACTTTAGCAAAAACGTCATTAACTAAAAACGTACCAGCTATCACGTCCGGAATCATCTTGGCTTCATCTGCAGTCAGAAAAAATGCTCTAGCATTTTTAGTGTTCTGGTTGCCCATGGCTGGAACTAGTTTCGGACAATTCGGCTTGATGTGACATTTTTCTCCACAGTTGAAGCACATTCCATTGTTAGGTTTCCTCCTACAATCTTCCTCCTTGTGTCCTGGTATCTTACAGAAATTGCAGTAGGTGGAGCATTTTCCCAAATGCTTTTTCTTGCAGGCTTTGCAGTAGGGTGCAAAGGTAGAACCTACATTTCTCCCACGGTTGGAATTACCGTAGCGAAATTCTTGGGTAAGCCTTTGAGCTAGGTTTCTCCTCTGATCTTCTTCTCGTGTACGTACTAACTCATCTATCAAGGTATTTGCTAGTTCTACAGCTTCTTCTATAATTTGAGGTCTAGCTGCCTTGACTACATACCTTATCTCGCTGATTAATCCCCAGATATAACGGGAGATTAATACGGGTTAAGGTGATGCAAGGGTTGGCACTATTCTAGCATATTCAAAGAATAACGTAGTGTATCCCTTACTATCTACTCCAGTCATTCTAAGGTTTAGGAACTTATTTGCTATCTGTTCTTTTTCATTGGGACGGCATAATTTCCTTTCCACCATGTTTTTAAATTCCTCCCCCTTCCATATTGTAAACCCTGTCACTTCCCCTAGACTGGAGGATAGTGTTCCACCATTCTAAGGCTGAGTTCTTAAACAAATTGGAGGCAAACATTATCTTATCCTCTTCCGCACACTTGCTTATTTTTAAGACAGCCTCAGTCTTTTCTATCATGCGTAGAGCTGCAACGGCCCCTTCATTGCCCGAGAATTCAATTGGTTTACAAGACCAGAATTCTTTATAAGAACAACCATAAGATATAGTTTTTCTTCTTTTAGGAATGGGCACTTGAAGTAAGGGTCCATTGTTTACGTTGTGTTCAGGTTCAGTGGGTCGTTTACTGCTATGATTACTTTTCTTATCCGCTTCCCTAACTGTTTGAATAATATATGGCATCACATCTATTATTCCTTGTGCCACTATGTGTTGAATAGCACTGTTATCCACTTGGTTTCCATTATTATCATTGTTCGGGTTATCGTTATTCTGGTTTTCCGGGTTATTAGCCGGGTTTTCTTGATTCACTTGGTCGGCCATCTAAATTTTAAACATTTACCACATATTAATATCACAAGATAATGTCTTAATACAATCAATCACATGACACGCATATTGATCAAAAGCGTCGAACATTGCGACTTACTCTTTCTTATATTATGCATCTAATACAAACTAGAACTAGAATATAAAATTACAATACTAGTAGGCATCTATAGCTATTGTCTATATTTTTTTTCAAACATACACACATATTATATATATATTTATTATTATTATTATTACTACTACTTCCACCATTACCTTTACTGATATGGGTTCATCTAGAAATCTATATTACGCTCGTCATACTTCCAGACGAGTCGTTCTCCTACCTGCCTCATCCTCTTGCTACTCTCTAAAATCTCTTCTCCGAAGGTTCGGAGCTCTTGCACATTTTCTGCACTCATTGGGGGTGCAGGTGTTGGGACTGGGTTTGGAAACTGGGGCATGGGTTCCTGGTATGGGTATGGATTCTCTAAAATCTCCCTGATGTACTGGTCGCTATCATAGTAGGGATCTAGAGGGTCCAAACCTGGGTAGGCTGCTAGATTCGACATAGGTGTGTCTTCTGGTATTGGGTAGCGTTGCACATAATCCCTATGGTCGTCTAACCACGGGTCGTAGTCTGGGTCTAAGGGATTGGGTGCTGGTACCCTAGGTATCTCTTCTGGGTTAAAATCATGCATTTGGATTTGATTTTCTGGGTTGTTTTCAATTTCCATTGGTTGTGTGGGGAATAGTGGTAATGGTTGGGGTGCTACGAGTTGCTCCAGGTTAGGGTCGGCAGCTGTGGTTGCTAGGATATGGAAATTTGCTAAACTCCTATTGAGCATATCCTGTGTGTGGGCATCTGTTTCTCTCTTAATGGCTGCTAGAGCTCGCTGGTTTTGCAACTTTTTCATTCTTTTCTTACGTTCATGTGCTCATCTACTAAACCATCCTCTCTTCTTAGGAGGGAATGGCTCTTCAGACTGAGCCTTAAACACGAATATCCCATCTTCATTGTCAGCAGAATAACCTGAGAGGGCAGGCTGTGAAGAGGTGCCTTCGCTTCTAGGTGAGCTGGACAACTGACGTTAGGCATCAAAATGTCCTTGGCCGCTCATAGTGTAAACTAACAAATAGTCAAATAACACACAACAATAAAATGCAGATATACACGTATTTTCGTAATTTATTTCCTAACACTTTGAATAATATCTTGGTGTCAGCAGAACACTTATGTGGCTGAATTAGTGGCTTAGCTCTGATACCACCTTCTGTCGCAACCCCCGCCCCCTAACAAACCTGGGAACGGGCGGTCGCGGCCAGTTTTGGTGGTATCTGTGTTTTATCCTTTTTGGCAGCGGAATTTTCATCAGGACCGTAGTTAGGAAATATTTTATCACAGTAAAATACCACACTTTCATAATATTAAACACGTGGGAATAATCCCAAGTTTTAAGTACACACATTTTCATAGGGATAAACCCTATTTTATTTAAATAAAACATCTCTTTATTTTAGGTAACTTTATAGCCACTTTTCCAAGCCTTCAGTGCTGTCCAGCTGGCTTCTATTTGGCTTTCACATTTTGTTACCTGAAACGCGTTTAAAAACATTTTATCAGTGGGAAATACTGGTGAGTGAATCCCAGTTTAATCAAGTTAAGTAAAAACCATTATACAGTATTGAGGGCGGTCGCGCAATTACATTTGTTTCCATCTATTCAATTACCACCCACGGCACTGTCAACCCGACTTGTGGTCATGTTACTCCTCGCAAGGTAGTAACAAATTTTGTATACAAAACCCCAACATACCGACAATAATTGTAGAATACAAATACTCAATCACTGTTTAATATAATTTAATTTAGGTGAGGTTTTGTAAAAACAGTTAACAAAAAGGAGATTACTCACATTGTTGTCTTAGGTTTTCCTTTAAGGGTTTCCTGGTGATTATCTATAAATTACACAAATGCACACGTGTTAGTATAATAACCCTTTATATTTACATTAGTAATACCCTCCCCGAGACGGCATTCCAACGACTACGTCGGGCAGAACCACGACAGCCGTTACGGAACCCTGGATCAATCGGGCAGCGTATCTAATACGTAACCGGGGTTATGATACTTACAACGAGGCAGAACTTCGTTATTTAGAGGGGTATTATGCCCGGGAATCACTTTAGCTATGTGAAAATTCAAGAGAAGATAAGATTGTGAGCGACTGGAACTAAAGGCCCGAGCTCCCAATTTATAGGAGCTGATTTCCAGTCCCTCGCGCCCCGCGTAGACTTAGAGGGGGTCTTACGCGGCCCGCGACATAGGTAAAGTAGGCCCTAGCCTTGATTTGTCACCTGTCTAGCCTTGCCACGTGTCGACACGTGGCGGCTTCCGGGTGTCGCCTCGTAGCCGGGCTGTCGCGCCCCGCGTACAAGGTAGCCAAGGGCTACGCGGCCCGTGGCAGATATGAAAATATGGTTTTTTATTAAATTTAGTAAAAATAAAGGTATTTGGGGCCCGTTTTCGTTTACGGTGTATATTTTAGGACATATTGGGATATTTTAATTATATTAGGGGTGTCGAAATTATTTAGGAGGGTTGTTATATTGAGGTTTTGTATACAAAATTTGTTACTACACTGTGAGTAGTAACATGACCACAAATCGGGTCGACAGTACCGTGGGTGGTAATTAAAGTAAATGGAAACAAATGTAATTGCGTTACTGCCCTCAATACTGTAAAACGGTTTTACCTGTTTTAATTAAACTGGGATTCACTCACCAGTATTTCCCACTGACAAAATGTTTTTAAACACGTTTCAGGTAACAAAATGTGAAAGCCAAATAGAAGCCAGCTGGACAGCACTGAAGGCTTGGAAAAGTGGCTATAAAAGTTACCTAAATAAAGAGATGTTTTTATTAAAATAAGATAGGGTTTATCTCTATGAAAATGTGTGTATTTGAAACTTGGGATTTTCCCATGTGTTTAATATTATTAAAGTGTGGTATTTTACTCTGATAAAATATTTTCTAACTACGGTCCTGATATAAATTCCGCTGCCAAACTGATAAACACCGATACCATTGAAACTGGTCGCGGCCGCCCGTTCCCGGGTAGTTAGGGGACGGGGGTTGCGACAACATATATATAGGATTTGATCCGACAAAAAGGTGAGTTGACCAAGCTGACAAGGCACAATGTCACGAGGACCCTATACGTTGTGTTTTGGCCATAGCGTAGCGTATCGGGTACGAGGTTGTCTCTTAAAACCAAACTGACCGAGCATTTGTGTTTTTCAAGTTTTTCACATTCATATTTTGTTGTTTTAGTAGCATTTCTTCAGATTACGATGTCGTGGCTTAACAACTACCTTTTCGGTGAATATTATAGTGAGTTCGTTGTTCCAGATTCTTATAATGGGACCATTATTTCTGACTCGTACGAGAAACTGGTAACGTCCAACATGAGCGAGGAGGAGGTTGTCTCTAGCATTTGTTATCGTGACAATACGGTGCAGTTGGACTTGAATATCACTTTGGAGGACTTGTACGCACAACACTGCTATTCGAATTACGAATATGGAGGTGAACCTGCTCAACCGCAACAGCAGCAACTTGATGATGATTTCCCACCTCCACCTCCACCGCCGCCCCAGTACCCACACCACGTTTTCCATGACTTGCCTCCTGCTGTACGGGCGGTCGCTCGGGACTTCGATTGTCGCCTCTGACGCGCTGAGTGTTATCAGATGTGGATGGTTCAGACGTTGATGGACTTACGGGGGGCGCGGGATTGGGTCGGGTAAAGGGGTATATCACCAAATCCTAAACCCGTCCTAAACCCGCGAAAATAAATAAAAACCAATCCCAAACCCGGTCTCATACCTGATTACGCAATCCCAAATCCGTCCCATAGGTGTCGGTTTCAGGTTCGATTGCCGTGATAGACCGAAAGGGGCCGGAGAATATTTACACATGTAATATATTTTATTAAAATATTTTTTATTAATGAACACTATTTAACAAAACCGGGAAGAGAGGTGTATGTGACAGGGTTCGAATGCCCTCAAGCTCCCTTATGGTTGTATTGGCATCTAACCAGCTACACTAACGGATCTAGAAAAACACATGTAAGAGTATCCAAAAAATATATATATATTGTAGTGGATTTAGAAAAAAAATAAAAAAAAAAATCAATTTATACAATGGCAGATCTACGTAAAACAAAGATTTTTTTAATTTACACTATGGTTGCAAAAGTCGCTAGGCGCTCCCTAGTCGGATTCGGGAGTACTCGGGAAGTACTCGGCTTAGGCGGAGATTACTCGGGGAGTAATTGGCCTGGGAGAAGAGTACTCGTGCCTCGGCAGCCTACCTTGTAGCGAGTACTCGGGTAGTACTCGGAGCCTAGGCGGGACTTTTACAACCATGATTTACACTAGGCTAAGAAAGTTGAGGGTCATCCCAAGCATACCCTCAAGGCCTAAACCCCTATAACCAGCTAAGAGACATATATAGGTTATACCACATGTAGTAAGAGACATATAGGTAGTGTTTGGTATGTAGGAATGGGAGGTGGAATGGAATGGATGATTACGAGGGAATGAAGAAAAAGGTGTTTGGTTGGTCAATGGAATGGAATCATCCATTCCAAAAGGCATTCCATTCCCTCAAAATCATTCCTTCCACCCCCCATGTTTTTTTTCCATTCCATCCCCTCTTGCACCATTCATCAACAACATAACAACCCACCACCTTCGCCACAACCCACCACCACCACCACCCACCACCGATGCCATCGTCGCCACCCGCCACCACCTCACCCCGACAGCCACCGCCACCCACTCACCACCATTATCACCCACAGCTGCGACCAACCGCCAACACCACTCGCCGCCGCCCACCACCATCGTCGACGCCACCACCACCACCACCACCACCGCCACCGCCGCCACCAACCGCCGCCTCTGCTGCCACCTATCACCAATGGCCACCTTGCAGGCACCACCACTTGTCATCGCCGCCGCCGACACCCAACCCCGCCACCTATAACCACCCACAATCACTACCACCGACCACCACCACCACTCACCGCTGATTTTATTATTTCGTTTTTCTTGCCTACCGAACAATACACAATAATAATTCATTCCATTCACACATGGTAACCAAACAAGACATGGGATGGTAATGATCCATTGCATTCCCTCGTCCATTCCATTACCTCGTCCATTCCATTCCTTCGTCCATTCCATTACCCCATACCAAACAGACCCATAAATGTTGCAATGATCAATTAAGCTCTATTATCATTTATTTTAACCCACATAAATACATAATACACATGATGGTTCTATTACATTTAACATATAGCACAATAGCATGTTTATGGCCTAAATAGAGTAAACCAGATAAACTCATACAAATCACCTTTAGCTCTTTAGTGTCGACAATAATATCTACCATTTATTATAAGTCTCCCATTTTATTGCATTTCCAACTTTAGACAATTCACTACTTTCATCTACAAAGGTGTCCCCTCTACTTGGGTTTCTCATAGTATCCACCATGCACATCAACTAGTGAAGTCGAAAAATAGGGATTCAAGCAATCAATAAGTTTATTTAGAGGTTGAAGAATGATAAAATTTCCAACAACAAACCCCTTTTTATTGCTAAAATAGCGAAGGAATTTACGGTACGTTGTTTATGTGGACCAAAAACCGGACAAAGTTATCAACACCTTGAACTAGAAAAAAACTAGTTGAGTAATTGAGTCAAGGGCGGATCTTTTGGGAAGGGGGATACAACCCCACTCACATGAGAGTATGAGACTAAGAAGTTCATTTTTTCAGAAAAAAAAAATCTATGTGGCCCCTTACCATTTTAAAGCAAAATCCTTTCCATCAACAAGCAAAAGCCACAAGTGAGCACCAATGGGTGTGCCTTTTGGTCAACAATGCTTATCCACAGTTTGTGAATGCTTGGACTATAACTACAACTAAAATCTCCACTACCAACCCTTGCGTGAAGGCCACGATTTTATATTCATGTTTCAGAAAAAAAAAAAAAAAAAGAGAGAGAGAGAGAGAGAGAGAGAGATTGAATTAATCAAAATGGTTTATAATTGAAATGCAGAAGCTACCACTTTTAATTATGCATTAGGGTTTTTTTTTTTTAAGTAAATATCATTAGAAACCACCAACCACAAAACGGGGCGGACAAACAACAAACATCAGAACTCTACATAAATACAAAGTTACACCACTCTGTCCAAGACACGGACCAAAGCTTTTAATCTACTACTACCCCAGAGAAACCCTACCGATTTAATTTCACTAATAATATCTTCCACCCGAACTTGATTATTGGAGAATTTGAAACCATTCCTAGCACGCCAAATGCTCCAGCACCCGATTATGACAATCCCATGAAAAAGCTCTTTAGCCACACCATTCAGCCCGACATGATCATGAAGCTCTAGCATCTCTCTAATAGTGTAAACCACAAAAGGCGCCACTCAACACCATCTCGAAATGTGATGTCAGACCCTGCTCACCACCAAACAAGAAGTGAAGAGATGGGCACTCGACTCGTCTCTCGACCCACAAAGAGGACACGAAACGTCATCTATCTCGATATTTCTGTCTCTGAGCGCCGTTCCGGTTGGAATTTTTCCCGTTTCAGCTCTCCAAGCGAAGACGTTGCATTTCATAGGAACCCATTTGCACCACTTCATCACAAAATTTCTGCTATGGTCCACACTTTTACTAACAATTCTTCTCACTGCCCCAACCAAGTAATCTTCCGCGCCCGCTCCAATCCACTTCCACTTATCTTCCCGACCTTCCAATTTAACAGATCCCAAATCTCTTGATGTGTGCAAAATGCAACATATAAATTACATCAATTGTGGCATAAAACTAACCCTTTTTTAGTACTAATGTTGGAAAAAATGTGCTTTTGTCTTCCTTTTGTATTTTCAGGATTAAATGAGCTCAAATTAACAAAAGAAGCAAAAAGACATCAAAATCTAACATAAATACAAGAAAAGGAACATGACGTGACATGCCCGACCCCACGACAGCATCTTCCCAAGCAAAACAAGAGGACAGAAGACTGAACACGCCCCGTGCTCAGCCAGCACGGGGGCGTGCCCAAGTGTCAGCAGAAAAGACAAAGTTGTAGAAGCTTCTATTGCCCACCACGGGGCCGTGCTCAGTGGACACGGGGCCGTGGTCAACTATAAGATTCGCACAATCTAGGCAAATCTTCATAGTACAAAGATTCTTCTGCACACGGGGTCGTGCTCAGCGGACACGGGGGCGTGGTCAACTAATAAGACAAGCTGCGTTAAATGAAGAAAGAGAAGGATGTGGACACGGGGCCGTGCCCGAGCTTCTGTTCAGCCTATAAATAGGAGTATTTGGCTCAAGCTCAAACCATCCCTTGGCACACCACCTCTCTCACACTTCACCCACCACCACCATAACACCATCATCCACCACCATCATCCATTGTCCATCATAGAGTGTTTGAGTTGTCTCGGGATCCAAGATTGATCGTAAGAGTTCTTGACAATCAAGGCCATGTTTGCCTAAGTCTCTTACATCACTTGGTGAAGACAAGTGTCTAGTGTAATACTTTTTATTTCTAATCTTTTCGCACTTTTTACTTGGTTTTGTATTAATGACTTTAATAACTAGTTTCTTATGTTGAAGGTGATTCTTCCTTATCGTTTGTCCGTGGTGTCTTGACATTATTTTACTGTCTATATAAAATAAAAGATTTTCACCATTCATATCTCCACGGTCTATATGGAGGTATGTTGGCTACCTGGTCGGGGGTTAAGGGAACGGTTTGGTAAGAGTCTTGCCATTGTTTAACGTTTAGAGGTCCTGCAATGGACCTGGGTCAAATTTAGTAGGACCTCCTTCAATACTTAACGGTATTGGATGGCGGGGGTCCAAACTCTTTGATCCCCTCATAAGTTAACTACTATTAATACTATAACCCGGCTATTTAGGACTGTATCCCTGCTGACTCAGACTACTTAGTCGAGGGTAACGTCACCTCCAAAAGAGGGGCCTACCATAATTTGCATTAATAACTTAATTAATTATCTTTCAATAATCCGACCCTTTAGGATTGTATCCTTGCTGACTCAAACTACTGGGTTGAGGGTAACGTCACCTTCAAAAGAGGGGCCTACTACAATAACTAAGATAATCTCTTAAATAAGTGCAAAAGTGCGGAAATAATCAAAGGTTACACTATACACGAGTCGGAACCAAGTGATTCATCTTGTCTATCTGTTTTTCTTTTATTTTTATTTTCAGCATTTTTAGTTAGTTTTTATTTTTCTTAGCTTAAAACATTTTTCTAAACTTTTATTTTGATTAGACGTTGAGGATAAACCGGTACTAAAAGCTCTTGTGTCCTTGGACGACCTCGGTATCTTGCCAACACTATACTACGCTCACGATGGGTGCACTTGCCTGTATGTGTGCTTAGTGTTAGTAAATATCGTGTTTTATAAATTTAAAACTTGGCTAAAAAGTGTTAAAGGGCTTAAAATATACACCTAAATATATATAGCACTTCACACGCATCAAGTTTTTGGCGCCGTTGCCGGGGACACAAGGATTTTAAGAAAGCTTAAAATCGACGGCCTAATCAGTTTTTCAAAACCTTTTTAAAACGCGCGCACTTTTTTCTGCATTTTAGTTTAGTTTTGCATTAAAGTAACCTGAACACGGGCCGTGCTCACTGAACACGGGGCCGTGCTGCACATTTTCGTAAAAACACCCAGTAACAGTAGCTTGAACACGGGCCGTGCTCACTGAACACGCCCCGTGCTCAACGAAATCAGTGAATTTACTTAAAACGCCCAGATACAGACCCTGAACACGGGGCCGTGTCCAGCCTCTGTTTCCGTTTTTTATTTTTGTTTTATGATCTCGAGACTTGGTTGTGGTCTGCTGAGTGATTCTTATGGATCAATACTCAGGAGGTTACAACTACACCTATGAGGAGGATGATTATAGGAGTAATTATTGCACTAATTGTCGTAACCCACACTCGGTTCAAAATAGTCACTCATATCAACCATCCAATTCATACACCTACTATGAGGAACCCAGGTACGAGCCATCAACTTCATACACATCATATGAAGAGCAAAGGTATGAACCTCCTCCCTCATACTCATATTTTGATGAACCAAGGTATGAGCCTTCATACTTATACTTTGAGGAACCAAGATATGAGCCACCACCTTCGTATGCTTATTATGAGGAACCATGGCGTGAACAACCCACCTCATATGAGTATTATGAAGAACAAAATTACGACCCTTATCCATCATATGCTTACAATGAAGAACAATGGTGTGAACCATCTACTTCATATGGGTATTATGAAGAACAAAGGATCGAACAACCGGATTCAAGCTCTGAAAATCTCGATTCTTTTTCTATAACCGAAGTGACCGATAGGATATTAGAACACCTTAGAGTTATCGATCGCTATATAAAAGAATCTCGCGCAAGGGAAGAGGAATCCCGCGCAAGAGAAGAATTAAAAAAGGAAGAGATAACCGAAAGTGTAAAAATGGAAGAACAAGTAAGTGAAAAACCGACACATAAGTAAAACAACGAAAAAGGTGAGTCCGACAACGTTAACATACAAGAAGAGTCTAATTTTGAAGAAATTAATCTCTTATCACCTTCTTTTGAAAATCATTGTTTAGTTCCAACTCATGCTAAGTTTTTAAAAGAGTTAACCACTAACACTAAAATTGACGAAACGGTAAGTATTGAGTTAACTATTGATCAAACCTCGCTAATAAAAGAAGACCCATTTGAAATTAACATTACACCGGTTCCATGTTTCTTTCAAAATTCATTTATTAGTAATGTCACAATCGATAAAGATCTTTGTGTTAACATAATGCCTAACTACATTTTCGAAAAATTAAGTATTAGTGATTTTTCTCCACTTCAAATACCCATTTTTCTATCCAATCGGAAGGTAATAAAATCAATCGGTGTAGTTGAGGATGTCTTGGTTCAAACAAATCAAATGGTAGTCCCCACCGACTTTGTCATCCTCGATGACGTTCCTCTAGTGTTGGGACGGCCATTTGTAAAAACTCACGAAGCTTTGAAAAACCGGAAGTTCAACAATCTACCTCTTCAATTAGGGGCATTTAAAAAGAGTGTCGATCTTGAGCGGTCAATGAAATATCCATTCGGCAATAACGACCCCCTGATTGAAGATGAGCCGGAACCACCCGATAAGGAGGGTCTAGCCAAGGACCCTTATAAACGTGGCGCACCACGGAGGCATTCCGCGGAACTATCCTTAGTTTTATATTAGTTTAACTTTTATGTTTTCTAGTTTAGTTTTAATTTTCAGGAATAAAACACACTCGGGATGGTGAAGGATGCTAAGGGAAGCTTGAACCAACACCCCATACACAAAAACAAAGCCTCCCAATGATTTTTCTTCATTACAGCAAGTTCAGCACGGGGCCGTGCTCACCCCAACACGCCCTGTGCCCGAGGTTCTGTAGAAAATGCCCAGTTCAGGTACCTGGACACGGGGCCGTGCTCACTGAACACGCCCCCGTGCCCAGCTTTCTGTTTACTTTTGGTACTGGCAGTCTGGACACTGGGCCGTGCTCAGCCAACACCACCCCGTGTTCAGCTACCCAGTACCATAAAATCTTGTTTTTAACCCACTTTTACACATTCAATCAACCTAAAAACTTATTTTGGGGACACATTGAGGACAATGTGTAATTTAAGTGTGGGGGGATGCTAAAACCTTGAATGTTGCAAGTCCTAAAAACAAGCCTTACACAAAACTCTATTGGAACCGCTAATTACCCCAATTTTTTTCAAAAATTTTTATTTTTTTTTACTTGTCTTGGTTTAATTTGGGAATAACAAATTCTAAAAAGGTTATATTTTTACAAATTTACAACCGACCGCGTCGTGATAAAAAGAACCAACATAAGAAAATTATGAAAAGGCATGACAAGCTTAGTTAAAATTTGATTATATATACTTGATCACATAAAAACCCATTCCCACAAAAGTGAGTTTTGAGCCTTTATTGAGCATACAAATACATATCTTTAAACTAAATGCTCATTTTTCGTTTCTTGTGTGAATAGCCGCTTGGTTCTTACGACTCTAGAACTTGCCATGACGATACATTCCCAGTCCTTACCAACTTAAACCCGAGTAAGTAAATAACAGAGGCATTAGGACTAACCATTTTTATTTCTACACCATTATTTTTCTTTTTTTTTTACCACCTACCCAAAATCCCCCTAGTTAGCCCCTTTGAGCCTAAACCTTTTCATTTCATAACCCAAACCAAACACCCTTTCACCCACCAAAACTTTTTTTCATTTTTAACCCTTTGTTTTAGTAACAAGTTCGGTTTTTCGTATGACTCTTCAAAAAAAAAATGTGTTGATAATGAAGCAAAAGAAAATAAAACAAACAAGTTCATCAAAAATAACTTTGTTTGAATAATAGCTTCATCAAAATAAAAGTTACAAAAATAAAAAGTCTTACGAAAATCGACGCTTGTTACGTTTTCGCCCTTTTTCTACTAACCACTAACCCAACCACCTACCTTTAACCCAAGCCTAACCCTTCACCCACAAACTCCTCTTGATATTTACAAAGGTATATAAGTTAAAAAGGAGGAGGATTGATTGCTTGGCAAGCTTATGGTAGGAGTAAGTTCCATGCCGCTCTCGAGTGATCCACAAAAATACATTTTCGGCCGAGTGTTGAGTGATCCCCGTGAGTAGGGATGGCAAAAAAGCCCAAGCCCGACGGGTATACCCGAAACCCGAAACATATGGGTCGGGTATACCCAAAGCCCAATGGGTATGGGCCGGGTACGGTCTTAAAAATAGAAAAAATTCGGGTATGGGTACGGGTATGGGATTTAGTAATACCCGCCTGATACCCGACCCATTTACCCGAATAATACCCAAAAGTATCATATTATAGATTTCCATATATATAAACTTAGTACATGTACTTATTATCTTCTCTATAGTCATATGTGGATATGTATTTGGCAAGTGTTTAATGAACATATAACTTATTTTTTAGCATGTATATTGGTTATGGAAGCTATCACCCTTTATTATGTGGATGTTTTATGCAATCAGGTGGTCCTGATACAATTACTTAATTAAGTAATCGTTTTAATTTAGTTTAGTATTTATGCTCTGAATATGATATGTAAGTTATTAATCATATATTCATTTGTTATAGTCATTAAAATAGTAAATTATATAAATATCAAAGTAAAAATTGCACATTTATCCTAACGGGTATTTTTAAGAAATTAACGGGTATACCCGATACCCGCGGGCATGCACGATACCCGACGGGTAATTACCCGAAAAATACCCGATGGGTAACGGGCCGGGTATGGGACAAAGAATTACAACTGGGTACGGGCTTGGGATTTCCAATACCCGGCCCAAGCCCGGCCCATTGCCATTCCTACCCGTGAGGTATGTGAACTTGTATATAAATAGAATTTTAAAGAGGCATGTTATGCCCTAATAAGTAATTTATCTTATGAAAAGTTTTAAATAAATCATGAAAAATAGGATTGTAAATAAATAAAAATAAAACTAAATAAAGAATCTTGGAAATCCCGACACTCTATGACAAGCCCAAAAACATTCTTCTCTACCCATTCCATTTGGGAGTGTAATAGCCACATATTAAAGAGATTTGCTTGAGGACAAGCAAAGATTCAAGTGTGGGGGTATTTGATGTGTGCAAAATGCAACATATAAATTACATCAATTGTGGCATAAAACTAACCCTTTTTTAGTACTAATGTTGGAAAAAGTGTGCTTTTGTCTTCCTTTTGTATTTTCAGGATTAAATGAGCTCAAATTAACAAAAGAAGCAAAAAGACATCAAAATCTAACATAAATACAAGAAAAAAAACAAGACGTGACATGCCCGAACCCACGACAACATCTTCCCAAGCAAAACAAGAGGACAGAAGACTGAACACGCCCCGTGCTCAGCCAGCACGGGGGCGTGCCCAAGTGTCAGCAGAAAAGACAAAGTTGTAGAAGCTTCTATTGCCCACCACGGGGCCGTGCTCAGCGGACACGGGGCCGTGGTCAACTATAAGATTCGCACAATCTAGATAAATCTTCATAGTACAAAGATTCTTCTGCACACGGGGTCGTGCTCAGCGGACACGGGGGCGTGGTCAACTAATAAGACAAGCTGCATTAAATGAAGAAAGAGAAGGATGTGGACACGGGGCCGTGCCCGAGCTTCTGTTCAGCCTATAAATAGGAGTGTTTGACTCAAGCTCAAACCATCCCTTGGCACACCACCTCTCTCACACTTCACCCACCACCCACCACCACCATAACACCATCATCCACCACCATCATCCATTGTCCATCATAGAGTGTTTGAGTCGTCTCGGGATCCAAGATTGATCGTAAGAGTTCTTGACAATCAAGGCCATGTTTGACTAAGTCTCTTACATCACTTGGTGAAGACAAGTGTCTAGTGTAATACTTTTTATTTCTAATATTTTCGCACTTTTTACTTGGGTTTGTATTAATGACTTTAATAACTAGTTTCTTATGTTGAAGGTGATTCTTCCTTATCGTTTGTCCGTGGTGTCTTGACATTATTTTACTGTCTATATAAAATAAAAGATTTTCACCATTCATATCTCCACGGTCTATATGGAGGTATGTTGGCTACCTTGTCGGGGGTTAAGGGAACGGTTTGGTAAGAGTCTTGCCATTGTTCAACGTTTAGAGGTCCTGTAATGGACCTGGGTCAAATTTAGTAGGACCTCCTTCAATACTTAACGGTATTGGATGGCGGGGGTCCAAACTCTTTGATCCCCTCATAAGTTAACTACTATTAATACTATAACCCGGCTATTTAGGACTGTATCCCTGCTGACTCAGACTACTTAGTCGAGGGTAACGTCACCTCCAAAAGAGGGGCCTACCATAATTTGCATTAATAACTTAATTAATTATCTTTCAATAATCCGACCCTTTAGGATTGTATCCTTGCTGACTCAAACTACTGGGTTGAGGGTAACGTCACCTTCAAAAGAGGGGCCTACTACAATAACTAAGATAATCTCTTAAATAAGTGCAAAAGTGCGGAAATAATCAAAGGTTACACTATACACGAGTCGGAACCAAGTGATTCATCTTGTCTATCTGTTTTTCTTTTATTTTTATTTCAACATTTTTAGTTAGTTTTTATTTTTCTTAGCTTAAAACATTTTTCTAAACTTTTATTTTGATTAGACGTTGAGGATAAACCGGTACTAAAAGCTCTTGTGTCCTTGGACGACCTCGGTATCTTGCCAACACTATACTACGCTCACGATGGGTGCACTTGCCCATATGTGTGTTTAGTGTTAGTAAATATCGTGTTTTATAAATTTAAAACTTGGCTAAAAAGTGTTAAAGGGCTTAAAATATACCCCTAAATATATATAACACTTCACACGCATCACTCTCATGAGCCAATTTAATTCCGATATCTCTAGAAAGCTTCGAGGCCCAGTCCTCCAATTCTAATTTGTCCCAATCGATCCATCTTCCCTGTTGGTTAACCTGCTAGCAACACTACATTTTTTATTAGCCTCAAGTTTGAATGTATTAGGGTTGTTAATTCTTAACCTGTTTATAACATGACTAAACCTATTTAACAAAAAAAAAAACACTACATAATTTTATATAAATGTTTAAATAGTTAAGCTAGGAGGCTAGACATGAGATGTAAAGTAATTAAATAAGTCGCTTTCATGTCTGATAGTTGTGTTAATTGCATCGTCACTAACATGTTTAAGACTGTGGGGTATGTGGCTCGGGTTGGGGCGTGGGTTGGCTGAAAACGCCCAAGCCACCACCCCGGGTGGGCTTGGGTTGGGGCATGGCCCAAGGGGCGAGAGTTTGAAGCCGGGCGTGGGGCGGGTCTATCAGTATGACATGGCGGGTTCTCGTTGGCCAAACCAAACTAGCCGTTGGCCAACGACTATGTTAAAAAAAAAATATTTTTTCACTATAAATATCACACTTCTATTCCTTTAGTGCTTTTTTAAATAAAGCAAAGCAAAACCCAAAAAGTGGTGAAACCGAAGCCGACTGTGTAACAAATGCATTGGTTACATTCAAAACAAATGTGGGGAGCGACTTCCGTTTCATGCATTGTTGGGAGATTTGTAAGTTCCATCCAAAGTGGGCGAATATCCCCAGTGGAAGCGAAACTAACACGTCTTCCAAAAGGTCAAGGGTCTCGTCCCAAGCCCAATCTGATGCACGGGATCAAGAGTTGGAGGACCTTTTGGATGATTCGCCAAACCGGTCTGAATACGGAAGAGATGCCGCAAAAAGGCGCGCTCAAATATCAAGATCGGGTACGGCATCGCCTTCAGTTGGGAGTTCGGGCTCGCGTAGGGGAGTATACAGCGATCAGTTGGATGACATTGCATGCAAGTTAGATACATTCAACGTATTCCAACAACAAAGGGCCAAAATTCGGAAGAGCAAAGAAGCTAGGGATGCCCTGAAACAAAGACTAGATGATATGAAATTTCTAGCTCAGCCCATTGATCACCTGGAGGGTGAAGGGTTGGAACTAATGTTGGAGACGAGAGAAGAGATAAAGAAAAAATATAAGCGTTAGGAATTTTTTATGTAATTTTCTTTATTTATGTAATTTTCTTTATTTAAAAAACATTAAAAAATTTAAATTTTTTGTTTTAAAAAATTTAAAACAGCCATTTGGGCTGGCCACGCCCCAAACCCCCGCCCCACCATACCGTCTTCAATGTGGGTCAGCCCAGCGAAGCCCCCCCAAGCCACGTGTCAACCCATGCCCCAAACCCCCTCCCCACCATACCCCACGGTCTAACATGGCTAGACATGTTTTGCCAGCCCTAGGTTTTAACACAAGCATGGTTGTAAAAATCCCGACTAGTCTCCGATTAATCACTAATCGGGGGTTCACCGATTAATGGCCGATTTATCGCTAGGCGGTCAATGGCGGTCCTATTCTGGCCAAATTTTGGCCAAACGCCGGCCAAATTTCGACCAAATCTTATAAATTCCTTCCAAATACTTTAAAAAATGGTCAATGAGGGGTTAAAACATGTCTACTTTAAAAAAAACTACATATAAAAGTGTATGTGTATATATGTAACTAAAAATACATATAAAAATCTCAATCCGATTAATCCCTGTTAATCCCGATTAATCGCTGTTAATCCCGATTAATCGCTAGTCGGTACCATGGTTGTAAAATTCCCGACTAGGTGCCGATTAATCCCCGATTAGTCACCGATTAATCAAATTAATCCTGATTAATCCCCATAAATTCCGATTAATCCGCGATTAATCGCTAGTCCCCACCCCGCCGCCCGACTAGCGACTAGCGATTACTACAACACTGGTCGGTACCCCACCGCCAGACTAACGCCTAACGATTCTTACAACACTGATCACAAAAATGCATGAAACAACCAATTATGGATAGTGTTTCAAAATATGCCCTATACATGAAAGCTTTCTTTTCATTTTCAAACACTTATATATCAATATTTGAAGATAACTCATTTTACTTGACTCACAAGATTAAAAAAAAATTCAAAATATTTTATTTCTTTCTCAATTTATGTTTTTCACGTAGTGACAATTTAACTTTTAATGTCGTTGTTTTCTCATCAATTTTGATCATGGTTGTAAAAATCTCGACTAGCTGCCGATTAATCTCGATTAATTACAATTAATCATGATTATATCTGATTAATCCCCAATTAATCACGATTAATCACTAGTCCCAACCTCACTGGCCGACTAGCGACTAGCGATTTCTACACCCATGATTTTGATTTCCCTTGGCAAGTCAATATATTTCTCTTTTGACTTGTAAGGATAGTGTTTCAAAATATGCGGACTAGTCTAATCTAAAAACAAAAGAAGCCCAAAACAAAACAAGCCCAAAATAACGGGCTTCAACGGCCCATCTAAACCACTAGTCTATATTAATCAAACGGCAGCCCTAGGGTTTCATCTTCGTCTTCCTCCTCCTCCTGCTGCTGCTGCTGCTAACCCTAATTTCAAGCAGGAATCATGGTAAAAGTCATCCTATCTCTGTTCATTCATGTGTTATAATGATATTTGGATTATTCAAATCGTGTTTTTTCAGATTATTCCAGACAAGAACCGTAAGGCCATATCGAAATACCTCTTTCAAGGTATCATTCTCTCTCTATTCAACAATGATTTCCATCAATTTGTTACTTATTACTGTAATTAATCGTTGAATATGTGTGAATTTTGTTACAGAGGGTGTTTGTTTCGCCAAAAAGGACTACAACCTTGCGAAACACCCGGAAATCGATGTACCGAACTTGCAGGTGATTAAGCTCATGCAGAGCTTCAAATCGAAAGAGTATGTGAAGGAGACTTTTGCTTGGATGCATTACTATTGGTATTTGACCAATGATGGGATTGAGTTTCTTAGAACTTATTTGAATCTTCCATCGGATATTGTTCCTGCTACTTTGAAAAAATCTGCTAAGCCGCTTGGTCGTCCCATGGGTGGACCCCCCGGTGACCGCCCTCGGTAATGATGTAGTGGATTTTGATTTTGATTTGGTTTTGGTTTTGATTGATAATTGTTTGTTAATGTTTGGTTTGGTTTGGTGTGTAGTGGGCCGCCTAGGTTTGAAGGGGATAGACCGAGGTTTGGTGATCGCGATGGGTATCGTGGCGGTCCGAGAGGCCCTCCCGGGGAGTTTGGTGGTGAGAAGGGTGGAGCTCCAGCTGACTACCAGCCCGCTTTCAACAGGGTAATGACTTGCAATATGCACATTTTTTCGTATACTGTCTGTTTGATTTTGGTTTATAATTATGTGTATGATTGATTGCTTTCGGTCTGTTACTCAAAATTTGTTTTAATTATAATTATAATTTAGCGTATTGAGAAAGCGAACTAGCGTTTGCACCAAGGGTAGATTATGATGTTGATCTTTTGAGTTAACATCAATGTCCAGCATTTTAAGGATTAACGCACTCATATGACTATTTTCAAAGTCTGGTTTTGTATGCGTACGGCTTCATGCCATTCACAACCAAATTTTGGAAATATTGATACATTTGGTTGTTAACTCGAAAGCTCGAAAAAAATAATGATGTAAAATATTGATACGGTTGGTTGCTTAAGGCTTCCAAGTGTTGAATGTCGATGTTAATTGTTAACTCGAAAGCTCAAAAAAATTATTGTTGTAAAATACCCTTGATTAAAGATTGATTTTATGCTATCTACATTTTAGTTGTAGACTGTATCTGTGCGCATACTGGTCGATACATGCACTAGTCGGGCTCTTTTCTTTATTTGTGTGTGTCATAGTTATTAAAGGCTCATAGGCCTCACCTGGGCCCTAGGCGCAAAATGCAAAAACCCGAGGGCCTGAGAAATTAAAGCGTATAATGGAAAAAAATAAAAATATATTATGTATTAGAAAAAGAATACTACTCTTCAAATAAAATAAATAAAATCTATTATATAACACTTTATATCATCTACTTAGTACCAAAAATTCTAAAATATTAGTGTATTAGTGTAGAAAAGTAGTTTTCCTTGGATAAAACTAGAAATCTGGCTAGAATCCCGCCTCGCCGGAATATGTGCCTGAACGATGACTAGGAGAATAACAGCACAATTTCCTAGACTTAAAGCGCAACTACCTTGCCTCGCCTGAAAAAATGGGCCTAGGTGCAAGAGGCGATGGCTTTTAACAACTATGGTTCATGTGAACCACTAGCAAAAGCTGGTAGTTGATCTGCTGTATAATTTTGTTGATTGTTTTCAAATGGGTTATTGCTGCAGGGTGCTGGCGGAAGGCCCAGCTTTGGTCGTGGAGGTGGTGGTTTCGGTGGTGGCGCACCACCAAGCTCAAGCTTCTCTTAAACACTTGTAGTTTTGCAGGTTGAGTTTGAGATTGTCAGGATTATTAGCTTAATGCTACTGTTATACTACTTGAGTTGTGTTATCCAGTAATTTTGTTAAATCAAGGATGCTGTTCTTTCTTGTTCATCATCATATTATTCGTCATTTGAATTATGTGTTTTTTGTGTTTTCGTATTTTGATTTAAGCAAACACATTTTGTTAGTGTATTATTTGCTTTGATGAAAATAATTCAAATGAAAATTTTCTTTTTCCAATTTTTAACACAGTTAATTTTTTTAAAAACTGATCCAATTGTTAATTCGTAAAGGAGCAAACGGCCTTTTTGGCAAATAGGAGTATCCTAAATAGGCCGCTTGTTCTAAATGAAGTAATCGCTTGGATGAAAAGAGTCGTGAGAAGCAAGGCATGATATTTAAGGTGGATATTGAAAAAGCTTACGATTCTTTAAGTTGGGAGTTCCTTGTGTTGGTAATGGTACAAATGGGGTTTCCATGTTTATAGAGAGTGGATCAGGGCTGTGGTGACATCGGCAAAAACATCGGTCTTGGTTAATGGAGTGCCAACGCAAGAGTTCAAGTGTTTCTGGGGTTTGAGACAAGGCGACCCCATGTGTCCGTTTTTGTTCATAATAGCTATGGAGGCTTTACCCTAAGTTGTGAAAAAGGCGTGTGAAATTGGGCTCTTCAAGGGTATTCGGTGTTGGAATAATGGTCCGTTATTGTCACATTTTTTATGCGCGGATGATGTGGTATTTTTGAGGGAGTGGTCTTCGTTGAACGCGCAGAATTTAAATCAAATTATTTGATGCTTTTACCTAGCTTCCGGCCTCCGGGTTAATCTCGAAAAGAGTAGTGTGGGGTGGACGTGGGTGAGGTACAAAACATGGCTGGAACTTTAAGATGCAAGGCGGGGGCTGGAACGGATTGGGTGTTGTGGAGTATAGAGGAGGACAACATTTTCACAGTTAAAAGTATGAAAAGGAGCTGGAACGGAGAGGTTCGGCGAACTATGGGCATGTGTTTGCATGGAACAATTTAGTCCCCATTAAGGTTAACTTCTTACTTTGGAGGGTCTCGTTGGGTCACCTTTCGATCATGACTGAACTTGCAAAGAGGAATGTTCACTTCGGGTCCTTAAGTGTAAAACTCTGTGGCGAGGCAGACGAATCATTGGAGCATTTACCAGTTGCCTGCAGGTTTGTGCAAGAGGTGTGGGACTTCATTATATCATGGTGCAGGGTCCCAAATAGTTCTGTTTTTAGAAATTGTTCCTGCTACTTGAGTTGTGTTGTCCAATTTTCAATACAGTTAATTTTTTCAAAAAACTGATCCAATGTAAACTCGTAATATTACCTGAGAGAATATTCATAAAACGACATTGGTTTTACTTACTAATATCTACGAAGATAACAAAAGCATCCGAACATAATAATAACTTGATCCTTTATATATTGATGTCAGGAATCTCTAATCAAATGCCCATCCATTCTCATGGCGGACTTGCTCTTCTTCCTCGGGGGTGAAGTCATTCTTGATGTTGAACATCTTGCGAATCTCTTTGGTAGTCTTGCCCTTGACCATGTCAGCAACCGTTTTACATGTCAGATCGAGTAAGCTTTTGACGTTGAGATAGTTTGCAGCCTGATAAAAAACACACAAACAAAACATTACCATAAAGATATAGTTTCAAACAACATTCCCATATCAAAAGAAGACCAAATGAGACGTGTTTTAAAGATATATCAAACAATAATAAATCATCATACTCAAAAGTGAATTTACTTCTATCTTTGTTATTTTTTTATGTGCTTAAGGCTATGGGGTATGGGGCTTGGGTTGGGGCGTGGCCCTTGGGGCTTGGGTTTCAAGCCGGGCATGGGGCGGGGGAAGCGAGCTGACATGGCGGGCTGTGTATGGCCAAAACAAAATAGCCGTTGGGCTAGCCGTTGGCCAACGGCTATGTTAAAAAAAAAATTAATGGTTATTTTTTATATAACTTTGTAATATATTAAATTTTGTTTTTATTAAAATAGGAAATTCTCAACATCGAACCGCCCTGTGGGAAGCGGTTAGTAGAGTATTCCATGAAGAAATGGGAAGGGAGACTTATCGTGAAAACGATAGCTTATCCTCAAAGTGGAGCGAGATAAGCACCCAACTTACAAAATATAGTGGTTTTTTAAATAAAGCAAAGCAAAACCCAAAAAATGGTGAAACCGAAGCCGACATTTTGACAAATGCAGTGATCACATTCAAATCAAATGTGGGGACCGACTTCCGTTTCATGCATTGTTGGGAGATTTGTAAGTTCCATCCAAAGTGGGCGAATATCCCCATTGGTAGCGAAACTAACTCGTCTTCCAAAAGGTCAAGGGCCTCGTCCCAAGCCCAATCTGATGCACGAGATCAAGAGTTTGAGGACCTTTTGGATGATTCGCCAAGCCCAAACCGGCCTGAGTATGGAAGAAATGCCGCAAGAAGGCGTGCTCAAAAATCAAGATCTGGTACATCGCCTTCAGCTGGGAGTTCGGGCTCGCGTAGGGGAATATACAACGAGCAGTTGGATGACATTTCATGCAAGTTGGATACATTCAACGTATTCCAACAACAAAGGGCCGAAATACGAAGGAGCAAAGAAGCTAGAGATGCCCAGAAACAAAAACGGGATGATTTGAAATTTCTATCCCAGCCCATTGATCACCTAGAGGGTGAAGAGTTACAACTAATCTTGGCGATGAGAGAAGAGATAAAAAACAAATATAAAAGTTAGGAATTTTTTTTTGTAATTTTCTTTATTTAAAAATATTAAAAAAATTAAATTTTTTGTTTTAAAAAATATTCAAATAGCCCAGCGAAGCCCGCCAAACCCACGCCCCAAACCCCCGCCCCACCATACCGTGTTGAATGTGGGTTAGCCCATGTCTGCCCCCCCCCCCCCCCAAGCCACGTGTCAACTAATGCCCCAACCCAAACCCAACCCCCCACCCCACCATACCCCACGGCCTAAAATTGGTTCTGCATATCCAAACACCCGCTTACACAATATCCTTAACAATCATGGTTATCATCAATCTCAAAATTCGTAAAACTATGAATCTTGATTACCCCAGAATAGGGCTGTATAAAAAGCTCGCGTCTCGGAGCTTGCTCGGATTTAGCTCGGAAAAAGCTTGCTCAGTATGGCTTGGTTTGAAACCGATCCAAGCTAGCTTGGCTTAGTTAGAAAGTGAGCCTAGCTCGGTTCTTAATGAGCTGGATTGGCTCACTCGTTAGCTTGGCTCGGATTATTCCACTTTTGATATTTTTTATTTTTATATAGATATACTAATTTATATCAAAATTCGAGTTGATTAGGATGCTAATGAACTTCTATTGTATTTCATTAATATCTGACACTTATTTTGTATTTGGTTAAACTTTATTTTGGCTTGTAATGTATTATGTTGAACGCAAATTGTGAATATGTTCATTTGAACTACTCAATGATATATTAGACTGGGTCAAGTTATTCTACAAAGGCTTCTAATTGTAAGAAGTGTAAGAAGGATTTATAGAGTGACAAGTGTCTAATAACCTAAAACTAAACCCACTACATCACCACCAAAAACCTAAACCCCCACCCAAAAACCTAAACCCCCTGTTTAAGGTTTTTTTTTTTTGTAGTGAAGTTTTTTTGTGTAGTGGGTTTAGTTTTAGGTTATTGGACACTTGTCATTCTATAAATCCTTCTTACACTTCTTACAATTAGGATCCTTTGTATTTGATCCTAATCCATATTAGACTAATTAATTTTGAAAATGATGTATCAAATTTTCTTTTATAAATCCTAGCTTAACCAAGCCGAACTTAAGCGATTTCAGTTCGGTTTTAAATCTGAGCCGAGCCAAGCCGAGCACAAAACCAATGTTTTAAAAACTGGCCGGTTGAACCGTCCCGTTAAACCGCCTAGTACATCCGGTCGAACCACCCGATACATTTGATTGAACCGTTTCTGAGCCAAATCTGATACACCTAGATTTTAAAACATTGCCCTAGTTAGAGCACACAATATCGATAAACAATCAACAAACCGAACCCTAGGCAATGTTTTAAAAACCGGTTCAAACCACCGGTTGAACCGTTTCTGAGCCCAATCTGATACGGCATCACAAACTAATAATCAGACACTCACCAGAATTAGATCAAAGAGAGTGTCTTGATCCACATTGACAAACTCAGAATCAAAGGCTTTGAGATCGTCGTCAACAACAGTCTTCCCCTTGCTATTCGTGGACTGGACATGCTTCTTACAGTACTCAACAACCATGGACATGATCTTACTGGTGACATTAGGTAAAGGGATGGTGGTGTTCGCACAGTCATCTTCGATCATGTGTTTGATCGTTTGCGATTCCAATGCCACCACCTCTTCTATCTCGAACGTTTCTCCGTCGGAGCTCTTCAACTTGATGGTCTTTTCCGACGACATTGTGGGTTGATCGGCCGGAAATTAGGTCGGAATTTGGGGGTGAACGATACAGGGGTGCTGCTGGTTCACCTCGTTGTATATATAGGGTTACAAGAGGAGGTGATTAATGTTGTGTTATTTAATAATATTAAATTATTATTATTATTATTATTATTATTATTATTATTATTATTATTAGAGTAAAATGCACGGATAGTCCCTATGGTTTTGCAAAATAACATATATAGTCCCCAACTTTTGGAAATTACACCGGTGCTCCCTGTGGTTTGACAGTTTGTTACTCGGATAGTCCCTGGAGTGGATGTCCATTAGTTTTCTCTGTTAAGTGGATGTGAAATGACAAAATTACCCTCCATCTTCTCTACTCTATAAAAACAAAACAACCTCACCACAAACCACCCCCAACCTTTCTTCTCTGTTTCACACAAGAACTCTTCATATATATTAAGATCTACAATCTAACAACAAACCGTAACGATCTGGAAATCAAATACGTAGAAAGACTGAGAGTTTTGAAACTATTTTACAATAGCATTTGACAAGAAATCCAAAAATGGAGGAAATTAATGTAAGTAGAAAAACTGACAATCTCAAATTTAGCAACTAGACTGAAGACAAAAGCTGGCTTTAGATCCAAGCAACAGCAAGAAGCGTGGCAATGAAATATGACTGAGTCTTCTATCAAACAAATTTTGATTGATGGTTAATTGAACTCAATTTGCAAAACCTGATTGATTATAAAAGATTGAGTAGTGGGGGAAATGATCGATTTCATAAACTAAAGAAACTCAAATTGGGAAAGGTGATATTATGACAAATTTCTATGGACTTACTGAAATAAACTTATGCCACTTAGATGGGTGGTGGTTGGTGGTTAATGGTGGGGGAAAAAGAGAGAAAGGTGGGGGTGGGTGGGGTTAGGGTGGGATTGTTTTGTATTTATAGAGTGGAGAAGATAAGGGTAATTTTGTCATTTCACATCTACGTAACGGAGAAAACTAACGGACATCCACTCCAGGGACTATCCGAGTAACAAACTGTCAAACCATAGGGAGCACCGGTGTAATTTTCAAAAGTTGGGGACTATAGACGTTATTTTGCAAAACCACAGGGACTATCCGTGCATTTTACTCTTATTATTATTATTATTATTATTATTATTATTATTATTATTATTATTATTATTATTATTATTAGGCAAATTGAATTTAAATAATCCCAACTCACTGTTATTGGGCAATAATAATCTCAACTCATTTAATCACCAATAATAATCCGAACTATTAACTTTTGTTTGTAAAATACTCCCAGTTTTATATTTTAATAATTTATTATTATTATTATTAACCAATAATAATCCGAATTATTATTATTAACTTTTATTAAATATTAATTATCCCTTACTTGTTGCGAAAGTTTATGATATATTTTAATAATTTTTTTTAAAATTTATGCGATTTTGAAATCTTTCTAAAGTTTTATATTTATTTGAATCAAGTTTTAAATATATAATATATTTTTAATGGCTTTTTGAAAGATATTAACTCTCCTTTAGTTCTATGTAGTTTGAAACAAATATTCATTTTGGTTTAAATTTTTTGATTTTTTAGTACAAAACTTTTATTTTTATATTAGTTATAGTCCAATTTTAATGGTTTTCTGAAAAATATCGGTAATAGTTCTAAATGAGTATATTTTGATTTTTCAGGAAAAGTCAGGCCAAAAGGAACAGATGAAGCAAAAAAAGACGAAAAAATTTACGACATGTCAAAAAAAATAGACTAGACACGGGCCGTGCCTAATAGGCACGCCCGTACCCTATCCCAGAAAAGACAAAAGTTTTGTAGACGACTTTTGATGAGGTAACACTTTCTTCCTTCTTGTTTTCTGATACAGTACACCTAAGCTATGATACCCCGTTAGAATCAAAAGGGGAAGAGCAGTTCAGACACGAAGAACTACACATAGATCATGAAAAAGTAAAGTTTTTATTGCAGGAAGTTCCAATCGCGGGCAACAAAGGCCGCATACGTAACACACACTCCTGCCCCATGAACGAAAAGTCACGCTTAATGGAAATGCAGAAGCCTGAGATGACCAGACTTGGTAAGACCTTACACCTCCAAACCTAGGTAGGTAAACTTCTAGTTAGGACAAGCCTAGAAAGGAAAAGAGAGAAAATGTTCAAAAATAAAAGAACAAAGAAAATGTGGAACTCTTAAAGTCACGTATTTGTGCAAAAAAATGAAAGAGGAAAATTAATCGGTGCATTTTAGATACACGTTGATATAAATTACATTATATTTTGAATTCTTTTTGTATTTTTTAAATCTTATAATAAAACAAGCCAAAGGCCAATGATCTCTAGATCAAGTGGTGGAGGCCTTGCATTTCTCTTGAGAGATGCAGGTTCGACTTCCACTTTGGTGCAGAATGAGGCACTGGTGGGCAATGATAGGAGACCCAGGGAAACCTGGGTTGGATCCTTGAGCCAAACGGGTTTTACCGGTAATTTCACCGTCGTGCCTACGGGCGGGTGGGTTACCGGGCTTTCCCCGGAATTGGTGGTGGACTCGGGTTACTCTCGGAGTACTCCGTTTGTCCAGTGGGTGCCTCGAGAGTGCTCGGGATTGAGTTTCTTGACCGTTAAAAAAAAACAAGCCAAAGAGGTTTAAATAAATATTTAATTTTATTAATGTAATCTACACTAGATTTTAATACAAACTAAAAGTGTTATGAATATCATAATACAGGGTTAAAGGCAATTAAATTAGAAATTAATTCTGGATCTCAACAAAAAAAAATCATGTAAAGAAAATACATGATCTCAATAGTCAATTCTCATGTTGGGATTCACATTTATTGTTATGAGCTAATTATATATATATATGGATCCCATTAAGTCTAACCAACTCTTAAATCAACCTTGACCATTGGATTTGGCTGAGATTAAATCTCAGCCACTTAAACTCACAAAAATAACTGCTCTTGTAGCAGTTCTTGGCAGTTTCTTAACTGATGGTTTTGCTCCTCATTATTCTCACCATGAACTCCACTTTTACGGTGGTTATATCCTATATCTTTAGGATTCAGTTCGCGTCGGTTTCCAGCTATGATGCCCTCCCCACTTTCTCCACCTCCCACAATTTCAGCACCAATAACCACAGTTTACCCCTCAATTCTAGCAGCTTTCTGCTTTTAAAGTATTTAAACCCTCTTTCCACCCACATGCAATGATGTCAAAACCTTTCAAAGTTAATCGTCGCCTGAGTAGGTTTGAATGGCGAATAGAGTAATTTCGATGTGATACATTTCTCCAGCGGCGATAAAGGATATGTAGAGTCTCAGGTGGTGCCGTGGTTGTCAGTTACAGTGCGCTGATACAGAACCGGTAATTTTTTAAATACTTGAAAACCATCGGAGTATTTTATAAAATTCGTTTGAGTAATAAGGAATTTTCTTTAATATGTTGGTTTCAGAGCTACAACCATCGGAGATTTCTGACCCGCTGAGGCACACTTCCCTTAACCATTGTTCCGGTTGTTCAAGTTTTTCTTCTCCAATCGTCTACTCGACAATCCAGGTATCAATTTCGACCCTGAGGTATCAATTACCCTAAATTTGATGTTGATTCTGGCCGATATTAATGAATGGTCATGAGAGACTACACACTTTCCTCATATAGCAGGGATGGAGACTTTTCTTCTCTGGCGCGAAAGATAATGTTATGACAATGAACAATGGCGGACGATTGGGCACATACCCGTGGTCACAACTGTGCTGTTTGGTGCTGCCATGCTTCAAGTATGTTGTTTCTTTTTCTCCTTCTTTGATGGTTGTTAATTTCGTTGAGTAAAAAATGACTGTCGTCTGATGAATTGTGTCAATTGTAACAAAAATACAATTTGGTCACAACAGTTATGTTTCAATGTTGCAGATCAGTAGTTGTTAAATTCGTTGTTCAGGCTCAGTTTTTTAATGTTATTCATCAGTCCTTTCACATCATAACTTTGCATATGTTGTTTCAGTTTATATGTCAGTAGATCACAGAGCAGCAGTGTTTTTATCAGTTTTTTTTTATCATCAATTGTATATCAGTGTATCACACCAGGAATTGTTACGTTTGTGAAATACAAGTATGTGATACTCTGTTTAAATACAAGTATGAATATGATGGTCTCAATCAGAGAGTTGATTTTGCTCTATCATGCAGGTACTTCATCTTCATATATTTGTTTAAATTCATATGTTTATTCATCCTATATAGATGAATATTTTGATAAAAAATTATTCTCTGTTGTGACCTAACTAAAACTTTGAAGTGATATCTAACAGGCTAGATTTTTCTTCCAACAGCTTGTATATCAGGTCAGCTACTGTCATTCAAAGGTAAAGATTGTTTCTTTAGTAATTTTAAGCATTGTGTATCAAAATATTTGTTTCATACTCATTGACATTGTTTCTTCGAAACGGTACGGGTCGAAACGGTACGAATGGACCAACAAAACGTATGATTCAGTATGCGATTACGAAGACTTTGGTTACAGGTCAGTTGCTTAATGTTGCCCCCACAAACATAACCTTTCTATGTATGCATGTTTAATTTGGAGTAACTTTAATACACTTGCACCTACGTAACACGTATTGTCCTTCGACCCACTGAAGGTATGTGGTACTGTTGACACAATTACTATGAATAACCTGCTTGAAACTCGGTTGTGAAGCGCAGGTAGTGATGCTTTATTTCAGTATGATTTTCGGGTCGAAACGGTTCGCATCGAAACGGTTCGATTCGATTCGAAACGGTACGCGTCGAAACGGTACTGGTCGAAACGAGCTTCATTGGTGCCAGGAAGAACGAGCTTCATTGGTGCTGATAATCTTCAGATTTATAGTTTACTGGAAAAACAAATTATATATTTTTTTATGATTTCATAGGTGGTTGTTATGAACGCTTAATTGATGTAGATAAAAGGGAACAAACGCGACAAACATTGTAAGCCCATGTTTTCATCTTCTTAATAATTTGACATCGATCCCTGAATTTATTTATTGTTGTATTTTTTGTGATTCGACACATATTTAATTTCTTGCCAATGCACTTCATGGTGAAAAAAGGTATTTTCATGACCCCTCATGGCTCATGCTCTGCAACTATAAGAATATACATATGCTACCCTTACAAATCTTGTAACACTAACCTTTTATATTCCATCTTTAGAACATGGTCAGACCAGTCAACATGTACTATAGAAGAACCTTCTAGAACTTCAATGTCTTCACTAGATTAAAAATCATGATTCATGAACAACTTTACTTATATTTTATATTTACCAACTTGAGATTGAAATATAAATTTGTTTTTGTTGCAGGTCATGGAGCTTGTGACGAAGGAAAAGTTGGTAATGAAATTTTGCTTTGAGAGACATAGTGTAAGTCCCGTTAACCGGATCTTTCAATGATATCAAACAACCTATTGATTGTGCGGAATCCAATCAATAGGTGATTCAAGAATCAAAACGAAAACAAACAAGAACACCGAATTAACTTTTAACTCACACACGTTTCTATTACTTGAACAAGCAAAAACATCAATAGGTGATTCAAGAATCAAAACGAAAACAAACAAGAACACCGAATTAACTTTTAACTCACACACGTTTCTATTACTTGAACAAGCAAAAACGTCTGGTATGAGTACACCACAATCGAATCGCCTCCACTCTAGCTCTAGAGAAATTGTGTAACAGGGAGGTTCCAAAGGTCCAACCTAAAAACAAGTTAGAAACTTGTTTATATACATAGACAAGCCCATTTCCCACATGGGCTCCCCTTGGGCCTGCTTGGCCCACATGGCCTAAAGCTTAGCCCAAGTGACCTATAAAGGTCCACAACCTAATATAAACTAACCCGGTATGGCCCAGCTCGCAACCATAACCCGTGTGTTAATTTGATGCGTCAGTCTCACACTTTAGGACCTAACAATCTCCCCCTAGACTGATGCCATCAAATTGTCTTCATAATATGAATTCAGCAACATCTTCAACGAAGTCTATGGTTGTCTCTATGCTGCAGATGTTGTGGAAGTTCTTGACTTCTGAACTCTCAGCACTGGGTTTTTTTTAGTTCTTGTGGTTAGCTTCATATCAGGATCTCGATCAGCATCTGCTTGAAAATCTTGTCAAAAAGAATGTGAGAGGAGGATTCTCAACAAATCTTTTCTTCTTCAATCTTTGTCTTTCAAGCAGGTTCTCGGTACTTCTTCAAATGCACTATCACTGTCAGACGGCAATTCGTATCCGATTCTTCTGACTCAGGTACATCTTGTTGTTGAGCTGCTTCAGGCTTCTTCAGCAGCTAACATCATCTCAATCTTCATCAACCCCTGTTCTTGATTGAAATCAAGTTCTGCACATGCTCAGAAATTCATAAGCAAACATTTCTAATGCAACAGAGGAACGTACCACATGAACACTAGGTACATCAAATTTCACAATTTAAATTCTTTTAACTTTTGATGATCAGTCAAATCTTCAAGAACGGTTACATTTTTAATTTTAAGAAAACAAATAAACACTCTATTTTTGGATTTTTGGTTTTATAGAAAAGCAAGACACTATTTTTGTATTTTTGAATTTTTCAATTTTTTTAATTTTAAGAAATAAAACAAATAAAAACTCAAAATATAAACAACTACCATAATATACAATTACAATTGCAATGGGATCAAAATTCGTTCTCAGGCAGACTAAGGAACACTTTTCAGTACGAGCCTAATCAAACTGGTCTATGCGATTGCCAATATGTTTGTCCACTTAAACTTTAACGCTCAACTTTCAACTTTTCAACTTCGTGATATGCTTTAGATAATATTATACTATTATACCCGTGTGTCCCATTCCAAGGCATACCCCCGCGATCAAGGTAAGCACAACAATTCATCGTAGCAGGTGAGTATACTGATGTCATCCTTTAAGATATCCTGACTGTGTCTAGGTCTGCATATAATCTGTTTTATCATGTTTTGATTTCTTAACAATGAACACCCAAATAAATACTAATCAAATCCTAGAAATATAAACAGCACACTCTATCATGCAAGTATCTTCCCTACCACATATTTCACAAGTCCAATCCAGATTTCTGAAATCTTAACTGGGAATAGGTTGAGAAGAGAACATAATAGATCTTAAGTAGAGATGGTATAATATACAGATCAAATGAGTTTTTCTCAATTTGATATAGGTTTCTTGGGTTTCTTTTGGGCACTTGAGGGCCTCTTTCGGGTGTATTAGATCTATAACGCGACAACGTACAGCTAGGTCAGCATGTATCTGGATGCAGCAGAAGCTGTCGTTGCCTAGCACCTCCAGGTCAGCATATATCTGGATGCAGCAGAGGAGGTACACGACTTTTTTCAGAGAAGATTTCAGAATCAGATCAAAATTGTGTGTATCGGGACAACATACAGACATTCAAATAGAAATGAGCTAATTCCAAGTGACTTTCTTTCCTGGGTTCATGTACAATTTTAGTTCTGAACAGAAGAACAGCCAAGATATCCCCGGATGATACAACAATATAAAGACCCAAAACCTCAGATGTTGGCTATCTATCAACGCAAGATTTAAGACCATAAAATCATACGCCGTTGGTATGTTACCCACATGGTACATAGTTCGTTAAGTTTATATCACTTAGTATCTTTTATCATGCTGAGCGTCAAGCCTATCGACATATCGCAGTAGATCCTAGTCTTTTCAGCTATGGCACCTTGCATGTGTTAGTCAAACCCTTTAGCACGAACATTTATTTCACTTCCCATATCATGCAATTTTTCTTTTTGGCTTTTTCATTTTTCAAATGTTTTTGTATTTTTCTCATTTTCTCCCCCTAAAACAATACATATTTACAGCAAACTCTTTTTGTATTTTCTGAGTTTTCTCCTCCTAAACTCTATATCTATCTATAGGTTCCTCTCCCCCCCTAAATTTGTGCATAAATCTTGTATTTTTGCGCAAATTTACCATTTACTAGAGAAAGGACACTTTATATACAAAGTATAAACTAAGAAAAAGAGAGAAAAATATTTTTGCTTAACCGTTCTGTCATCAGATTGAAGACTAATCAAATTCAAATCAAAGTACTGAATGTAAACGGTACCTTTTGCTGATCATTTCTTATTTCTGTTATCTCCTCCAAAGGAAACATATCATCTGTAAAAAAAATTTGAACTTTTTGCAACAGTGAAATGTTACCCGTTTTTATCTCTGGAACAACTGCTATCAACATTCCAGAGATTGTCAACAGTTCCTCCTTGGTTGTTCCTGAAAGGTAAGGAGATTAGTAAGACATGGGTACCCAGGCCATCGTGGTCCTGGGATTTCCTAAAGCATCAAAATAAGACACTTCTTTTAAACACAAGTCCCCTTTCGTTTCAAGGATTGGAGACGTTGCTACCTTGGATTTGGGTTTCCAAATCTGTTTCGGTTTAACAAACGTGTTTGTTGCCGTCGGTTGAGCAACTTTAGCTGTTTCAGATTTGTTAGTTTTAGAAGCACATTTTTGTTCCTGAAAAGCTTTGCGTTTGTTTTTGGCAGCGTTCCAATCCCCATCAGAAGGTTTAACCTTGGGATTCACATTCTTCATTGCCTTAGGTGATGATACCTTCATTGGCTTGGAATGGTATTTATCCATTGGTGTAACCCTTTGATTTTGCACATGATAGGGTATATAGGGACGATGTGTGCAGTTTCGAGCAATGTGACCAGCAATTCCGCAATTGAAGCATGTTTGTCTCTTTATGTAGGAAGCATTCTGATCAGCTGGATTTGCTCTTGCAGGCCCTGAAGGATGAACCGGTCCTTTCTGTGCTTGATGTTATTGCACATTTCTTGCAGACGACGATGAATTTGGATGTCTATACTTATCGTTTGCAGGGGCCTTATGTTGTTGAGATTTCTTTTGATTCTTCTTGTTTTGATTAGACTGCAGGTCTTGTTCAGAAATCTCACCAGTCTTTTCGAAAGCTTTGTTAGCACAGTTAAATGCATATTTCTCACATTTGCCATTACAGACTGGCTTAACGAAAGCATTTTTCTCATTACGAGCCTTTTGCGGATGATTGCTGCCCGTTGAGGACTGTGGAGAGCCTGATCGTCTTTGATGTTTAGGCTTCTTATTTCCGCGTCCTTTACCTGCTCGCTTCGACTCTTGTTGCTTGATCTGAACCTTTTCATCACTAACAGAAGGCTCAGATTGTTCAGCTTGCGTACTTTGAGCCTTGTTCACGTTAGTTTTCACTTCATCAGCTTTGGTAGGATCCGAGACTTCTGGTTTATCAGATGAAACACCAGAAACTTTAGCAAAAACTTCAGCTGAAACATTAGACAAATTTTCAGCACAAGACGGTTCTGCACAAGACGCCTTTGAGCTGAATCCACTAGAATCAACTGATTCCAATTTCTCAGAATCAGCTACTTCCGATAATTCACATTTGGAATCAGATGGTTCAGCTGGCTCATTTGTTTCGTTTGCCGATTCAGTCTCTGTTACGCAAGCATCAAGGTTTTCGCCCAAATCATCAGGCCTGAAATTAATCATAGAGCGAAAAACCTTAAAAAAATCAAACGTCGAAATAGAGTCTGGATTAGGTTCATTTATTAAATTTTCAGAAGAATCAGACTCTGATGCTTGTTCATCCCCAACTACATTTTCAACTTTTACTTCAACTACTTCATCTGCAGGGGAAGACGAAGCATTAGGATCAAAAGTACCCTTTGAAACAAAATTTACCGAAGGACTCGCTCGTTTATCAAAAGGTCTGCTGTTGATTGATGACTTATCAGTTTTAGGACCGTAAGCCATCTTGTCCTCATTCATCAATTCCTCCTCAGTCATGGGTAAATATGTGTAGTTGTCATTATATGGAGGAGGAACTTGATTGAAACCCAAACCACGCCCTTTATTTTCCTTGTATGCGAGCTGTTGATCACACAAGTTTTTGACTAATTTACTGGAAGAATCAAATTTCTTTATGTTTAACTCATTTATTTGATATCTATCTCTGATATCTTCCAGTTCCTTAGTCAAAATACATACTTTCTCCTGAGCTTCTAGAAAATGGGCTGTTTTTACACTTACATCATCTTTGAGTTTGATGATGTCTTTTCGCTGAGCTTCAATCTTTTCTTTATAAAGTTTTTCATTCTTTGATAAAGTAAAATTTTTATTTTTTATGTCTTGATAATCTTGTATTAGCTCAGCGTTGTGTATTCTATATGCCTCAACCCTTTCTCGACATCCAGGAGTGCAAAAGACAGAAAATATCTCTTCTCGTTCTTTAGTAATTCCTTGAGCCAGGGGTTTGTTAAACATAAATACTGAATTTTGTGTGGATGAGCAAACTGCAGCATATGTGTTGCCTTGAGTAGATTAACAATCGGTTGTCACTATTATCTGATTAACATTGGTAAACCAACTACAGTTCGCCTGATCTGGAATCTCTTTTATAGCCTCCAGAAGCTTTCTGTTGCTCATGCGAGTAGACACCACCATCTCTGCCTTCTCCATTTTAGAGAGCAGTTCAGCAAACCGGCCTGTAAGTGCTTCTATAGATTCACCATATGAGTATCTGAATCCTTGGAGTTCCTGCTCAAGCACCTCTCTCTTAGAAGACATTTTTAAGATGTGATTTCTCAAAAATGTGATCTTTTAACTTCAACACAAGCCCAAAGCGAGAACCTGTGTACTCGCTAACTCAAACCCTTTGCAGGCGAAAGAGCCCGTTTTCTGAACCGCACCTCAAAATTCTATCAAAACCGTTATCACAAGCAAACCCTTTTTTTTTTTTTTTTATATATAAAATAATTTTTTTTTTAATTTTTTATTTAATTAGAAAAGTATACTAATAGTTATTATTATTATTATTAATATTATTATTATGTAATGATTAGGTAATGATTACCTTATGATTAATAATAATTATATAATGATTGTTGATTTTTATAATTATTATTATTAATAAAAACCTAAACTTCAAAACAACACAACTATCCGTCTTCTTCGTTAAACAAATACCGAACCGAAATCCTAACTTCAATCTATAGACGATCAAGACGACGAAGGTGAACGGTTGTGAGATGGTTGGGTGTGGTCTTGCAGGTATGAGAGGATAACGAAAGAAGATGATGGGGTCGGATGACGTCGGAACGATGACCGGAGACTACGGTGGTTGATAATGATGGTGTTGTGTAGCAGGAAGTTGCAGGTTAGATGATGAGCGAGTTGATGATAGGGAGATGATGAATAGTGTTCAACAGGGTAGAGGAGATCGGAGACTGTGGTCGATGGAGAAAGAATGGATATTGTCGCAGGTCGTTCACCAAGAGTGGAGATGGTGGTTACGTTGAGATTAATGTTGGTGAACGGAGCAGTGGTGATGTGCTGACGAACGACGGCCGGAATGTGCAGGTGGTCACCGGAGTTGCAGGTTATCCGAGTTGTTCAGTGATGAAGACGAAAACTCGAAAACTTCGAAAACTATGTAAAAACAATGATTGCGAGTGATCAAAAATGAATTGACTCGAGACCGTGAAATGGAGATTGCGACTCGAGACAGTGGATGTGAGTCGGAACTGTGAAGGCGGTTGCGAGTCGGAACCGAGGTTGCGACTCGAGAACGATGACTCGAGATCTGTAGTGTAAAAGGTGGTTGCGACTGGTGATGAGTCGAGACCTTGGTTGCAGATGATGATGTTGAGTCGAGACCTCAAGTGATGTCAATTGGAGAAGGTTGTTGACTCGAGACCAGATTATGGAAAGTTGAACTTGAAATTGTGTTGTGAGTCGAGACCGAGATGAATGACTCGAGACCGTTTAAAAACTCCTGAAGAAAGATGATGACTCGAGACAGCTGGGAAGAAGATAACTCGAGACCTTGAAAGCAGACGATGTGAGTCGAGACCGCTGAGTTCAAACTGTGATGACTCGAGATCGTGAAAAGGTGAAGAGTCGAGACCTCTGTTTCCTTAAAAATTGCACTCGAAAACAGTTATCACTTGAAATCTTCTGACTCGAAACCTTTGAAAGGTCCTTTACACGTACTCCCTCCGTCCCACTAAAAGTGTCATATTTTGAATTTTCAAAGTCTTTATTTGTAAACTTTGACCTTAAATAATTTTGTTTGTGTTAGATAATACTTGATGAAAGTTATATGATTTGAGTGTGTTTTACAAGTGTTTTTATCGGGTTAATTTTCATCAAGTTTTATATAACACAAAAATATATAATTAAAGTCAAAGTTTATAAATAAAGACTTTGAAAATTCAAAACAAGACACATTTAATGGGACGGAGGTAGTATTTGATAAGGAAGTTGAAAAGTATTTTGAATTTCCATCTTTTTTTTAATAAGGAAACAAATAAGTAAACTAATCAAACAGATTTTTCGAAAATGTTGAGATTGATTAAATCCTTTTTCAAACTTATCAAAAATTTCAAATCTTAACAACCTCAAAAAAAAATCAAAACACCAAAATATAGTGACTTTTTGATAAAATTTCGATGAACACTACGAAGAACGCGATGAATGTTCTTGATGATTTTCAACAAAAATTTCAAAATCTTGAATCTTTGATATCACACCGAGCCTAGAAACAGGTTCTAATAGCTCTGATACCACTTGTAAGCCCCGTTAACCGGATCTTTCAATGATATCAAACAACCTATTGATTGTGCGGAATCCAATCAATAGGTGATTCAAGAATCAAAACGAAAACAAACAAGAACACCGAAATAACTTTTAACTCACACACGTTTCTATTACTTGAACAAGCAAAAACGTCTGGTATGAGTACACCACAATCGAATCGCCTCCACTCTAGCTCTAGAGAAATTGTGTAACAGGGAGGTTCCAAAGGTCCAACCTAAAAACAAGTTAGAAACTTGTTTATATACATAGACAAGCCCATTTCCCACATGGGCTCCCCTTGGGCCTGCTTGGCCCACATGGCCTAAAGCTTAGCCCAAGTGACCTATAAAGGTCCACAACCTAATATAAACTAACCCGGTATGGCCCAGCTCGTAACCATAACCCGTTGTGTTAATTTGATGCGTCAGTCTCACACTTTAGGACCTAACACATAGCGTAGGGGTTTGGACATCAACAAGAAGGTGCTCTATTACGACTAAATTATTTTTTGAGTTTTTCTCACTTGTATGTATAGATGATCAATTTACTTGTAAAGGGGTGGATTTGGGTTATGTTTCATCTCGAACGGGTCAAATGGCGATTTAAAAGAGTTAGGTCAAAAGGAGTCTTGGTTGTAAGTTTCCAAAGTGTATTGAAATAATATAAGTAATCGGGTTTGGCACATTTAATTACTTGAAAAGGTTTAAATTTTTCGCCGAAAAATGACCAGCCCTGTTTTGACCCATAGCAGAAAAAATAATGTTTTGATGTGTTATCTAGCCTCCCCATTTGTTACTTGTGTTGACCATGATTCACTATTTTTATCACTAGCTCTGTTTTATTTTGTATCGTCATTCAACTTTTTTGGTGTTGTCATATAATCATATATATAAACTCTCTCCAGGGAGAAAATAAACAAGTTCTTGACTTCCTCATGACGGGCACTCAACATCAATTGCTTATTTGTTGGCCAAGGACATGCACTAATTGTTATTATGTTTAGAGTGTTACATAAATCTTGTCACCCGAATTTTATTTTATGTTTATTATTATGTTCATCGTGTATACATTAATATGATGAAAATTGGCTTTTGTGCATGATCAATTTCACTGTCACCGCATGGAGTTCTTTTGAATTTGACTTTTTGGCTTCAAAGTCAACATTGATGTGAGTGTTTAATTGGGATAACCAATTCAAGTGGGTAGTTGATTGGTTTATATAGTCTTCATTAATCACTCTATTGGTGAAGCTTAGGATATCTCTTATACAGTTGTCAATCTGCAAAGAAAAGACTTAAAGGAGCTTGAGAAGCAAGTTATGGCTTTCTTTTTTTCATTTTACATTGGTGTCTAGAATGTAAAAAAAGATAACTGAAAAAGAAGGATATATCTGTTGGTTCAGTTCTGTTTGAACATAATGGAAAACATTAAAACATACCTTTGGTTGCATCAGCACAGGTTAGCAGAGAATCCAGATGGAGACGCAGCAATTAAGGTTTGACATGATTGTCATCTTGGTCTGGTTCCTCCTTAGGGTGCTGACTGATGATGGTGATGATGAGAACCGAATAGGGGATTCGGTTTAGGAGAGGAGGTCGAAAATGATGTTAGGCTTATGGGGTGTGTCTAATTGTGTAACTGTCTAACCCCTTAACCTCCACATAATTCTCCTTATATAAGCACCCAGGAGGAAACCCTAATTAGTTAATAAGGGTAATATGGTCCATCAACAATTACCAACTAATTATTTAATAGGATTGTTATATATTTTGATCTATATAATGTAAATGATTATAATGGCTACAGATTAAATATTAATACGTAATATATTTAATCTTACATTCTCCCACTTAGCCGAGTAATCATTTACTATGAGTATTAGATAAGCCTGATCAGGAGTTAACACTCATTTTAGCCTTAAACAAGTACTATAGCAGAGAAATACAGCCGTTGAATCATTATGCGACTCAGGACCCCCATTAATCATACTATAGCCTTAATTTAAAACCTAATCATCATGATCAAAATACGCATAAGCCCTTTGTTTGATTTGTAACTTTATTTGTCTTATATGCCATTATGTCGACTTGACATATTCTTAGAGACGTACAAAATCAAACTGATGAGGAAAAATTAACTAATACTTAGTCATTCATAGTACGATATGCAGTTGCGCATGGCCATAAACTAATACCCGTCTATGAGCTCTCTTAATAAGACTTATGGGTAATAACCATTCAGTTATAGGATCCTTAAGCATATCATGAATGTATTCGATACAAAACTTAGTTTCCTCAATTCGCTCATAAACGAATAATTAATTGTGTATCGAAACTTAATGCAGCACCTCTTGAACTGTTACTGTTCAAGGAGTTATGGTAACTGACTTTATCACACTAAGTCTTCAAAACATTAATTATATGGAGTTAATATACTTATGAGTCCACTGATAAATTTCCAACAACATTTAGCGACTATATTATGTCATTATAACTTAGGTTGTTAATATCAGTGCATTATGACTCCTCCATGAAATAGGTTTTGTCTGCTGACATAAAGATATACCCGAAATTACATTTTGTCATCTTTGAATATCTCAAAGTTAGAGTAATAAACCGGTTTGAGTTCTCACTTCTTCTTTAAATTATAGTCTCTCGTTTCTTTTAAAGATATTGTAATACTCCATTAGATGCTTCACATTAATCTAGACATATCTAGTGTGTTGCAATGTGAGTAATATCTAAACGAGTATAGACTTGAACTTACATAAGGCTTCTAATTAATGAAGCGTAAATAAATAATCTCATTTATCCTATTATCCTCTAAAGGAGAGCAGTGTTTAGTTACATATGTAAGGACCCATTTAATGTTAAACTTATGGAACGGAACTAATATCCCATTGGGTCTATCTCAGTATGTTATGATATCAATCACGTAAGAGATATCTCTGAGATCTATTATATCAAAGTTTGTGTTAACAATGCTTTGACTTATGTAACATAGACTTGTCAAAAGAATATCATCTATATAAACAAGTTTAATTTAGTTGCTCCCACTCATCTTGAGGTAGGTACATTAATCCACTTGGTTGTTGATGAAAATAATTACGTTAGCTTTCATCACATTATGATGTTTGCATTAACCCATACATGGATATTATTGGCTTACAAATAAAGTGTTCTTTAACCTTCAGTTTGAAAACTTTAGGTTGTTATCTAATGAACATGTAAATGTGTCAGCCATTTGTTGGGGAAATTGTTTTTAATGTTCATCTAATGTAGCTTTAAACTATTATAAGCTACTAGAACAGTGATGATCCTCAAAGAAATCTTGTGTAAGATAGGTAAGAAAGACTCTTTGATAATTCATCTCTTTCTGAGTGTAACCTTTGACAATCAATCATGCTCCTTTGTGTCTTAACGTTTATATTAGGATTTGGTTTTCTTATGAACACTCTTAGGTAATTCAATCAAATCCCAAACGTTATACGAACACATAAAATCAGTTTTACTAGAAAACTGTTTTATTCCATTAAGAATATTGATTGACACTAATGGCTTAATTTGAAGAGATAGGATCAGTAAACATTTCCAAAGTCCATTTCAACTTCAGTTAGGGAGGTTATGTAATCATCAAAATTAGTAGGCTTTTAAACCTAGATGACCTCCTGAGTTGATTATTGGGTTCATTAGAAGTTTCAGTTTTATGGATTAGCTCTTGGTTAGGTTGCTATCATTTTTATTCTAAGTTTATAAGAGTTGGTGCAGTATGGTGTACAAGAGGTGTAATCGGAGTTAAATTTGGAGTGAAATTTAATGACACTCTTCCCCCCGCCTCTTGTATTCCTTGCAAATCATGATAAGGACTTTGACTGCTCCCACTGACCTTAGAAATCTTTAGGAACTCAGCATGCTTAGGGTCAATATGTAACGACCAACAAATTCTAATAGAGAGACACAAATTAATGACGTTAGTCGTTGTGATTTCTCTTGTTGAGGATTATGTTAGTTTAGGTAAGAAATCTAAGTGCGCCCACAATTAGGCAACAATGAAACTTTTGTAAGAGTAGCATTAGATTTTTAAGGAGACAAGTTATGATAGAACAGTGCCGTGATGGAGCGGTGTCTTGTACAAGAGGTGCAAATTGAGGTAATGTGAAGATTTTTACTCCCCCCAACTCTTGCAACTTATTATTAAGACACTTAATGCTCCCACTGATCTTTGATATCTCTAGAAATGCTAGAAGAGATGTTTCAATGAGGTACGTGACGTGGGAACCTATCATATATACATTAGACTTTATTTGATTTCTTTAATGTCCAAATATCATAAGAAACTTTAGGGACATATTTAATAGAAATCTTATTAAGTATATATATGAATAGATTTCTTCTAAGAACGTGTGCCATATACGACAAAATTTAGATACAAGTTGATAGTCTGTTAAAAAATAAATAAATAAATTATGTCCGAATATTCCATTTGGAATAAGTTCCACGAATGTCAATGAATGACTTATGATGGACCCATACTTATTCCTTAAGCCAAGTTATATTTTAGGGCTTTTTAAGTCATGATTTGAAATCACTTAGAATGAGATTAGTTGAATAATCATCCTCATTAACCATGTCATAATTTCTCATGAATTTCGGTTATAATGGATGAAATTTATAAGTCTCATTTTCCTTTTGCCAAGTTCTCATTTGCATGATAACAAAAGTTGTGAAAATGTAAGGTATCATCTAGTTTCATTTTAATAATGTTTCTATCCAGATATTTAGAACAAATAAGATGAGAGTTTAAGATAAGTGTGACTTTATGTTGACTATGCAAACCTCACAACCTTCATGACATAGCCTAAGTAATGATACTGTACTCTGATTAATAATCAGAACATGTAATGTATCGAAAAGCTTTGTTAGAAGACTGCTTATTATGGTTCTTATAGCGTTAACAGTTAATTTTGTCACTAACTCTCATATTAGTTATTTGTCAAGTTCTGGGAAGGAAACGTATGGAACTAGAGTCAACTAATCATGTGTTAATTGGAATATTGAAATTACCAGACTTAAATATCATTAATAAGTGACTATCTAATTAATTTACCCAACTGTTCTTTAGAATAATGGATAGTCTCATTGCTTATGTCTAGTCTAATGACATAATTATGCAGTGAGATTTTCCCTTGAAGAACCTTAATGTTGGAATTAGCACTTGTAATTTGTCTATGGACCTTAGAATAATCATCTTTTAAACGTTTTAGTGGTTGTAAGGTGAATAACAACTTATTTTCCAGCTTTAAACATTTATTTCTTTGTACATATGTTGCTTATCAACACACTCGTTATACTTTGGTATTTTGAGTGTTATAGTTGATTTATAAGGCATCAAAATGTACAAGTGGAAATCTTAATATGTAATGTACTGGAAAAATGTACTTATTTCCATGCGTAAGCCCTTAACTTTATGGGTCATGGTTTTGTACATTATAATGTATTCACATATACCACTTAACTTTATAGTTTAGAGTTTCAAATTAAGGCATGCATCTTAGGAGTTCTAGTGATTATGCCATAAATAAAGATTAGTCTCAGGAAAGACTTAGTCTGGAATAACTTTAGTGATAGCATTTACGTTAGAGAGTTCTTGATTATCATAATAGACATCATGATCGATTTGTCCTATTCATCATGCTCTAATTTTCTTCTTTATAATCTTTATCAGAAGAGAGCAATAGGATTATCGTGTCTTAAGAAATAATCAAGGATTTAATTTAAGAGCTAATTCTTATAGAAACTGTAAATAAAACAAACATTTTAGGTTTTAAGAATTGGAGTGGATCAGATATAGATTAATAGAAGAAAATTACAGTGAGTAAAATATGGGTACTAAGAATAAGGCAGACGAAATGATCATAAAAACTTAATTAAGGATCATTAATCTAAGGATCATTATGTGAAGAGATTGTGATATGTCTATTACTAACATCAAAATAATAGACTTAGCTAAAAAATTCTACTTAAACGAAGACAAAACAGCTTTGGCCAGAAGTGTAATCATTTAAGCATATGTGCAAAGTGGTTGTAACAAATCAGCTTTGGCCAGAATCGAAACAATCACTTTAGTTATGCACTTGTTGAGTATGCCATCTATGAATGAATTAAATCAGCTTTGGCCAGAAATTAAGACATTCATGCTTATGATGCATACACAACATAGCTTTCGATCCGCGCTAACCGGTGGTTTGCTATTAAATAATTGGTTTTGTAATTACTTAGCTAATTTTTTTTAGGTCACATTAAACAACTTAAAAAAATAATGAGGTTTCGAATCTTGTGCGATCAATAATGCCCAAGTCTTATGCGATCAATAAGGCCCAAGTAGACTTGTGCGATCCATAAGGCCCAAGTAGACTTGTGCGATCCATAAGACCCAAATAAGTTTGTGCGATCCATAATGCCTTGTGCGATCCGTTATGCCTTGTGCGATCAGATCTCTCCTTTTTTTTTCTCGATCTGATCTTGTGCGAATGTTAAGGGACTTGTGCGATTATGAACATAATTTCGAATCCTCTCTTTAAGGCTGTTTATTGTGATAGTTAACTAAAATTCGAAATGTTAGGGATTTTGTGATAATGTTTCCTATTTTAGTGCTGATCTGATTTTACCAAAATATTTCGAAAATCATGATGTGTTTATCTAATAACAATTTTCGAAAATCTTTATAGGACAAGATCAGATCAAAACAGGAAAACACTTAATAATCCGAATCGTATTCCAAAACATAAGGGAAATTTCGAACTTTAACTAAGAACATTATGAACCCTAAAAAAACATAAAACATGATTCTGGAACCCGAAACCTGAATTTTTTTAAGGTTTCTAAAACAGATTTCGGTCATAAACATAATCCAGTTAATTTTTAACCCATATTTCGGTTAAAACATAAAACATATAATTAATCCAGATTTCGAAAACAGTGATCTCGGTTCGGCTGTTCATAAGATTTTCAAAGAAAAATTCCGTTTTCCAAGTTTCAATCCCAGAATTATGGATACGAAAACAGAACTGACTAATCAACATATGCTCTGATACCACATGTTGGTTCAGTTCTGTTTGAACATAATGGAAAACATTAAAACATACCTTTGGTTGCATCAGCACAGGTTAGCAGAGAATCCAGATGGAGACGCAGCAATTAAGGTTTGACATGATTGTCATCTTGGTCTGGTTCCTCCTTAGGGTGCTGACTGATGATGGTGATGATGAGAACCGAATAGGGGATTCGGTTTAGGAGAGGAGGTCGAAAATGATGTTAGGCTTATGGGGTGTGTCTAATTGTGTAACTGTCTAACCCCTTAACCTCCACATAATTCTCCTTATATAAGCACCCAGGAGGAAACCCTAATTAGTTAATAAGGGTAATATGGTCCATCAACAATTACCAACTAATTATTTAATAGGATTGTTATATATTTTGATCTATATAATGTAAATGATTATAATGGCTACAGATTAAATATTAATACGTAATATATTTAATCTTACAATATCGATTTAAAAAGACACTTTAGCAATGATATTCTATAATTGTTTTGGTACGTTCAACATACCTACTTGTGTATATGTAAATCAAATATATTATTTTACTTTAAAGTTGCATTGCATTAAATATATATAACATTTATTTATATGTAATTTCATTTATCAGAATTTTTCTTTTTTCAACCCGTGTAATACACGGGTAGATAACCTAGTGCTCCTTATATGAGATACAAAAATATTCATTGTTACAAAATATAAAAGTATGAATCGATGAAAACAATTTTCTAAAAAACAGAAGCTTGCATAGCATATTCGGTACGGGTAGAAACGGTTCGCGTCGAAACGGTACGAAACTCGTCCCGACCCAAAACTCGTCTCGTGCGAAAACTCGTGTCGGCCCAAAATCCGTGTCGGCTCGAAACCCGTCCCGTGCAAAAACCGGTGTCGGCCCGAAACCCGACCCGAACCGACCCCGTTCCGATCCAAAACCTGCGTCGTGCTGAAACCCGTCTCGTGCGGATACTTGTGCCGGCTAGAAACCCATTCCGATCCGAAACCTGCCCCGTTTCTTTAAGACACTAACCCACATCGACCCATTTCTTTAATGTTGTCGACCCGCTTTGACCCGGAAATAACAAGATGGAATTTCAAGTGACCCATTATAACTCATTTAGTTAAAATATCTTACCCAAACCAACCCATATAACTTTAAAAGCAACCCAAACTGACCCACTTGAAAGGCTTTGGGTTAAGATTGCCCCCTCCACTTTTCATTTAGTCTTCCGTACAAGGGAAAAGGTTTGAATACGAGACCATAGGTTAATTTCGTTGCATCTTGATCAGCTTGTAATGACCCGGGGACGCCTAGAAGCTTCTAGAAAGTACCTTTTATAGGGTATAGTTTCATCTGTCCATATACATATAATCCAAAGAATATACATATGTAACCTTTATATGTTTTTCTGGTTCTTCAACTTGTCATATAATCCCCTAGCCTTTGAAACACAGTCACAACATTTGTCATATGAAGAAGATAAGAGTAAACAACTTGAAATAATGTTTTAATAAGAAAAATATCAATGATCAATCAATAGAATTTACGCAAGGTATTGTGTTAAAAGAAACGTCATCAAAATTATCAGAACTTTTGGTTAGCTGTTACACTTTATTAAGTAAAACAAATAACCGAATCAACGGTAAAAGGTTACATAAAAAGGTACATCACTGAGTGACAAACGTCTAATCCCGTTATCATCTGAAAATATTCCAACATCCCTGCATATAACCTTGAAGAAAAGGAGAAGCAATCACAAACACCCTCAATATAGATATCTTTGTTTGTTAAGCTGTTAGCGCAACCCGTCCACCGGACGGGTATTAAACTAGTTAAATTGTTGGACCTATAATTTATTCGTAGGAACTGATGAGCAAAAATGGACCCGAAGAAACTTGGACTTTGGATTCCGAAGGCCCACATGCATGTTGCAAAAATAAAAACAATGGGTTATAATTAATATGGACCATCAGAATGAAACTTGGGCTTGAAAATTGGCAAGCATGTGGAGAGTCGGTCGAACTTTATTTGATTTAGATTGTTGGATTGATTTCTTATTGATGTGACAACCGTCACTTTTCCGTACATTCCGTACACGAAATGAACAGTAATTTGTGCTTAAATGACTGTGCATGATCTGGTTTACCAGACAAATAAATTTCTGAATTCCATGCAAGTGAATTCATGCACATTTTGTGCTACAAAATATAGCTTTATGCATAAACGAGAGCGTTGCGTCAGAAATATTAGTAAACTCACCGGTAAGACACATCGTGTCAACAGAACTGCAGAAAGCAGTCAGACATTAGAATTGGAGCCTAGGTGTAGGTCCAACGTCAAGAATGCATTTAAAACCCAAGAGTACATACAAGGGTTTTAATATAGGCATTCTGGAAGCAATGTTTTTATTTTTCTAAGCTAGTTAGGGTACCCGAACACCCTAACACACTATATAATTAATAACACCATAACACCTAAATCTAATACTTGATGTCTAACTAGATTGATAACTAAACAATTGAAATCAAACTAGACCCCCCCCCCCCTTGATGAACGGTTAGGGGACATAGTTCCCACCTTTGATTACTTTGATTATTTTATTAGATGTGTTGTTGAGATATGGGACACAAGAACTCATGGGTAAAGACTAGATGGGGGATTATAAAACTAACCACTAGACACTCATGTTCATCACCACCTTCACAACTTCAACACCTTCCTCTTTCCCTCCCTTGAACCACCTTCGGCCGAACACCCCCTATACCACCTTCACCATCTTCGATTCTTGTCCAAGCATTCCAAGTGTACAACAAGGTGCTACAAGGTGAATCACGAAGGGTGGAACTCACGGATTGTCAAGGACCTTGTTCAATTGCTATTAACCACTCGTTTTCTTCACTCGAACTCCCCTAGCCTTGTGCTAGTGGTAAGCACTTAGATCCTTGTGTTTTACTTGTTGTTTATGTGATTAAAGATGTGTAGTGATCGAATGATAAGAAAGTTTAAAGAACTTAAACAAAGTCTTGAATATTAACTAGCACATGATAAGGGAGTGTTAGAATGATGATGAAACATGATAAAACTGAAATATTTAAGTGTTGATCTGCTGTAAATAACTTATGTTACGAGATAAGTCATTATTAGGATGAATGGTAATCGTAAATGTACTTTTTAATGGCGTTTATACTACAAAAAGCATGCTGATTCGCTTTTCTAGCCGACTTAAACTGGCTGTAACAGGACCTAACTGAAACGAAAAATGTATTTTCTGAAGTCTAGGTTCATGTATTATGAAATACGGTTCTTATGGCACTAGAATCATAATTTTTGGACTCCGTTTACTATTTTTAAAGTGTCCGTTCGTAACAGTGGCTAGAGCTGCATTTTTGCTGCTGAAAATGTGCGTCCTGTTTTCTGTCATAACTTGTATTCTGAGTGGAGTCTGATCACGAAATTTATACTGTAGTTGGTGACTGTTGTATTTGTGATTCTCCCGCTGGAATTTCGTAAATCGGACTCACAATTAATTTTTAATGAATTATTTCGTAAACTGCAATCAGAAAGCGACAAATCTGATTGCAGTCCGGAAAATAAATTCTTATAAAATATTGGTAATGAACTGGACCCCGATATTTTTACACAATAATTTTTGGATCGTTTAAGACGTTTTGTAAAAATTTGGGAATTTTTGGAATAAGTTAACTATTTTATTAAAATCCCCGAAAACAGCCCGGTTTTGTATATTAAAAACTGAAATAGAGAAATGAATGTATTGTTGGTGATTGTTGCTGAAATTGAGTGTTGATGATTTTAAAAGAAAATAAACACATGTTTTGAAAACATGGGAAACCTCCATTTTTAGGGGAAACTCTGTCAAATTTTTTATAAATTTCGACACTTAGCAAAATATAAACTTATCCCCTAGAAATGTATCTAAAAACAATTACCAAGGTTTCCCCAACTTTTGTGTTAAAGAAATGAGGATTTCTTTAAGAATAAAAATGGATATTAAGTATGTATATTTTTTTGAGAAAAATATATATTATTTGGTCACCAACTTTTGTGCTAAGTATATATAGTATGTGTTATACGTGCTAGTGTATTAGGACTTAAAAATACACTAAATACTCATGAGTAGTATAAACACAAAAATACACATACACCATACTTAGGCAAAATACATAATTCGGGTGCAAAGTGCATAATACAAGAAACTTATAATTATTTTCGAGAAAATGATATAAGTAAGACACTTAGTTAAAAATATAAGTTATTTTTAACACAAGAATACGTACACAAGAGATAGTGACTGTACTTGTGCGATACAAGTCTAGTGACTAACGTTAAGAAAACACGTATAGGTCACGAAGCTAGATAAGCAAATCCGGTGAAGTTTACTACGCAGGAACGCAAAGTTGTGAGTTCATGCTCCCCCTTTTCTTTTAACTGTTTTCAGTTTTATAACTCTCGGGGGTGAAATACATGTTACACATATTATAATTTTTACAAATGGTAAAAATTCGAGAAGCACTCGTGGTGAGTGCAATATGATGAGCATTAAGAAATGCCTAGAAAATACTAGATCATGTGAGCATAGACTAGATATTGAGATGCCATTAAAACTTAATTAGGGACGAGGGTTAGATCTAACGGGTACGGCCGAGCCCCACTCAGGGTCCTTATGTGACCTCTTGAGTGCTTCGGTGTCCCAGTCGAGGGAAATCGACACAGTCGAGGTTAATCAACACAGTCGAGGGTAATCGACACAGTCAAGGGAAATTGACGCAGTCGAGGTTAATCGACACAGTCGAGGGTAATCGACACAGTTAAAGGAGAAAATACTAATGCTCCCTATGTCCTCACATGTCTTGAAGGAGAATATACTAATGCTCCTTATGTCCTCACGTGCCTTAATGTCCTTGTATAAAAAATCATTTAATACGTGGGGTACATAAGAAAACTAAATGATACTTGAGTACGTGGGGTACTCAAGAAAACGGGAATTATACTTGAGTACGTGGGGTACTCAAGAAAAACTTGAATTATACATGACACACACTATGTTTTCATACAAAGTATACAAACGTGAAATACAAAAACGCATGAACTCGCTCAACTTTATGTTGATGTTTTCCAAAATTACATGTATTTCAGGTGACAGGATGGATCTTGGGCGCAAGTGTCGTAACTAGAAGTAGACTACAAGTTTAGATGTCATCCACTTTTGTTGAATTGTAACCTTGTCAAAGGTCGTGTTTTGAAAACTTAAATAACAAGTGTTTGTAATACTCAAATTTTCATGAATGGATGAACATCGTTTTGATCATGTAGTTGTTTATTATGATTGAATGCAATGATAACAAGCTAGTCACACATCATACACTTCCGCAAAAGACAGGGTGTGACAGTTTGGTATCAGAGCTTCGATTGTAGTGAACTAGGATTCTTTCTCGAGTCTAGACTACAATCACTAGAGTTCTCTCACGAAAACATTTTACAAAAAGGTTTTCATTGCATCACGAAAGCGCCAAGATCCACAAGTCAGACACTTTTCAAAAAGTGACAAGACAAGGACATTAGTGAGGAATACCTTTAAAATAAGGTGCCAACCAAAGCATAGTCTACACGAGTTAGACTTGCCAAAAACAAAATGACCCCCCAAAAACGAGAGTTATACGTGATATAATGCATTAAAATGCTTGGTTATGCTAAGTAGCATATATGTTATTGATATACATACATACATACAAATAAGTGTACGGAATGATTATTGACGTGAATAAGATACTTTCAAATCCAACTCCTATTACTATACGTGACTCGCACGATGAAGCTACCGACCTCGCATCCTTTGCAAAACTCATGGCTGGGAGTGATTACCAAACAAGATGCTGAGCTTGCTTCCGTAGGAGATGGCTGCTCTTCCCTCTCGATCGTGAAGGTGCCTAACTACGGTGATGATGACGAGGCAGAGGCAGCAACCTTGATCGAATTCTCAATCAACGGGACAAGATCCCTGCGGCTTATGTGAAGCAAGATTGACGACACATTTAACCAGAAAAGGAAGATGAAGTATTCATCTTGAAGGTGCCCCTCCAACTACTAGGAATTCTCTCTATTCCTACTTCATCTAATCATCGTGCCTATTCGCGCGTAACAACAACGAGTGTTAGCGCGTGGACCACTGCAATGGTCCTTTCCATAACAGAGGTATAAGGACAGTAGTGTCCCCTCTTTGATTGATCACCTGCTTGGACGAGGGAAAGTTGGGGTGACCGTGCAAGACAATTTATTATTACGGGGGCCCACGTAATAACGACTTGTAGTGCATGGGAATCCTGATGGACTCGGCGGGTCAAGCTAATGATCACCACACAAAAATAATCTATAGGTGTTCACACCTTCATCTGGTAGAACAACACATAGATCAGTGCTTTAGCACGTTAGAAAGTAGGCAGCCTGTCTTAGCCTACTTCGTGACTGACACTTCTACCTGCATACGAGACGTTTGAGAAAACGATGTTTAAGCAAGAGAGGTGGAATGACATTCAGGAAAGAATCAGCGACGATAAACTTCCTATCACCTATACACAAACAACCCCATCAAAGGGGAAATATACGCACCAGTAAAGCTAAAGACCTGAGAAAGCTAATATAGCAGGAAATAACTGAAACCTAAATGACCGAGGCGATGTAACCTCGAGTTCATTTTATTACAAACAATAAGCCAAGTTGGCAAGCCTATGTGAAGGCTCAATAACTGTTTCCTCGCTTATACACTGATTATATATATGTGTGAAATTGGGTGATCACATAATGGCTTATGGTGCTATGTATCTCATTGACAATTGGAATGTTGTCTAACCTACTTCATACCATTTTGGCAGAAGAGAATGCCGCCCAGGCGAGACACAAACACCAGTACGTTGCCAAGGACAGAAGCCGAGCTGCAAGAATGCATCTCACTGGAAATTGCGCGACATGAAGCCCTCCGCTCTAAGCACAGCGATGGCACTACTGAAAATAACCCTCCAACTAGCTGCACCTTTATGCAGTTCCTGGACTGCAAACCATTAAACTTCGACGGAACAGGAGGCGCCGTTACATTTGTTCGTTGGACAGAAAAGACTGACTCAGTTCTAAGAATGAGTAACTGTTCACCCCAACAGAGTGTTACTTATATCTCAGGGTTATTCGTAGATGGCGCACTCTCCTGGTGGAACCTTCAGGTTCAAACCCTTGGTGCGGATGCTGCTTATGCACTAAGCTGGGACGAGCTCAAGGAAATGATGGAAAAGAAATACTGTTCTAGGGCCGAAATCCAGAAGCTTGAGGTGGAGTTTTGGAACTTGAAAATGGACGGACCGAAGATTCCTGAATACGTCCAACGATTTCACGACTTGTCTAGGGTCGTCCCCTACTTAGTCAAACCGGAATTCAAAAGGGTTGAACGATTCATTTGGGGACTTGCACCTCAGATCAGGAGCATGGTTACTACCTCAAAGCCCTCAACCATTGCAGAGGCTATCGATATGAGTGTCACTCTTACTGAAGAAGCTCTACGTGCGGGAAAATTTTTGAAATCTGAGGATAACAAGAAAGAGACTCATGTGGAGTCATCAGGCAATAAGAAAAGGAAGTCTTCGAACCTAAAGGTGGGCACACGAGCCAGCTACGGAAACTCTAAAGCAAACAAAAGAAAGAAGGTAAAACCGCCGCATGACAGGAGAATTGATGGAGCCACTAATAAGGCCGGTGGTAGAATATACTCGGGGACTAAACCGAAGTGCGGAGAATGCAATTTTCACCATGAAGGTCGATGTCTGAGGCCTAAGTGTGGAAAGTGTGGAAAAGAAGGGCACAGCAAGGACGCCTGTTGGGCGAAGGACCCAGATGGAAGAAATAAGAGAATACCAGGCTGCTACAAATGTGGTGAAGCAGGGCACTTTAGGAAAGATTGCCCTAGGAAGAAACAAGCAAGGAAGGGTTTTCACGATCGAAACTCGTGAAGCACGCCAGGATCCAGATGCGGTTACGGGTACATTCCCTATTAACCAACCTAATGCATCTACTTTTAATTAATACTGGCATCAACTTTAACCTTGCATGCTTAGAACTTAAGAAACCGCTTGGCCTAGTAAAATAGACGTCCCGTATTCCTTAGAAATGGGCATAAAGAAAGCTAGTTTAAACAGTCGAAGCAATTGAGGATTGCATTTAGGGACTCAGAAGGCCGGAACCTTCTGTTACCATTGACTCGCGATGTCATAATATGATAGTCAGCATGGATCAGAAATCCAAGTATACAGCTGAAGTTGTTCGATATGAGAAAATCAGACGCATCCCTCTTGCGGATGATGAAACCCAACTTTCCTGCAATAGGTGCAAGGATGCTAGACCCCACAAGGCGGCAGATCTACGACATCCCTCATTGGTCGAAGAGGCATAGAAACGCCTCCGAGTAGACTGCAGAGCCTGAGAACATCCCCGTGACGGAAGAAGTCCCAGTAGCCTTTTCGGAAGACTTGCCAGGAACGCCTCTCCGTAGCGACGAGAAGAGTTCAGGATAAATCGCGTGCCAGGAGCAGCACCAGTGACGAATGACGCCATACCGACTAGCTTCACCAGCGAAGCATGAACCTCTGATATAACGGCAAGAGCTGCTAGACAGGGGAAATTAAGGACATAACATCCTTAGTTAAGGAGACAAGGAGAAAGTTGGTAGTCTCCACTTTACATAAACTTCAGAAAATTGAGAATCAGAATCCTTTGCCAAGGATCAACTTGAGGACAAGAGGTCCTCCACTGTGAATACAAGAGGAAATATCCCTAAAACGACCTTTAGGACTTGCTTCGAGCATTACGAGATCCTTGTCGTATCATTTGGCTTGACACATGCATCGACAATATATTCATGGACCTCATGAATCAAACGTGTGAGCCATACCTGGATAAGTCATATACTTATTGACTACATTCTTATATGGCCAACGACCAAGGAAGGTCGTGAGCAACAGCTGCAGTTTACCTTGCAACTCTTAGAGAAAGCACAGTTATGTGCAATGATGACGAAAAGCGGATTTCGAGTTCACGAAGGGAGAACTGAAGATACATGGTGGATAAGAACGAAATTCATGCCAACCCTGCAACCAAGAGCTAAGGAGCTAGAGTTGCAATTATGTGACGTCTCTCGACAAAGTCTCGATTGTACGTCGATGCAACGAGACCACAACATTGCGTACGCGGCACATTGATTAAGGAATCATGAGAAAAGACCTTGAGATAGATACAGTAATTGCGCGCCGCAAACTGGACGTCATTACCTGAAAGAAAACGCTGCACGATCTTTACTGATCACAAGGGTTGCAGCACACCGATGATCGTAAGAACTCGAATATGAACTGAGCTGCTGAACGATGCGGACTGTATGAACACGATACGTGCTTGTGTGATAAACTTCGATGAAAAGTCGGAACACTCACTTGCCCTTAGTAGAGTTTTCCTACAACAGTACCGCTTCGTGCGAAGCTTCAGTCGGAGCATAGTAAATCGATCCCCGTCGTGTTGATCAGAGACCGGGAATAAACAATCTACTGGCCCGAGTTGGCCCAGGAAAACTAGAGGAAAGATCGTTCGGATATGTGACCATATCAGGACAGCCTGCAGAATACAGAAAGATTACGCCGATGAACGGCATAAATCGTAAGAATATGAGACAAGAAGTATGACTAAAATGAGAGCCTCGCCTAGAGAAGGCGTAGTGTGAGTTGGAAAACGAAAAGGTTGAATCCCTGGTGTAGGGATCAGAACCATTGTTCACAAGATGAAACTCCCAGAAAAAGATCAGTAGTGATCGCGACACATTCACGTGTCTAATCGTTAGAGGAGTCTGACTCAAGGAACAGTCGTTGTTCCCACAAATAAGATTCACGTCAATGACAAACGACAAGAATTACTATAGAAACCTGTTGAGGTTTTGGACCAAGAGTCCGTGATACTATAGAAACCTGTTGAGGTTTTGGACCAAGAGTCCGTGATACTATAGAAACCTGTTGAGGTTTTGGACCAAGAGTCCGTGATACTATAGAAACATGTTGAGGTTTTGGACCAAGAGTCCGTGATACTATAGAAACCTGTTGAGGTTATGGACCAAGAGTCCACAAGATACAGAAAAGACATGATTGATCTACTTGAGTATGATAGAATTCATGACATGACCCAGAGATTTCATGGGAACATAAAGACAAATCATGAATCTAAGTGACCATATTGGTTTCACAACTCCCCTGCGACCGATGGCATCGCTTGAATTTCGGGACGAAATTCTTTTAACGGGGGGAGACTGTGACAACCGTCACTTTTCCGTACATTCCATACACGAAATGAACAGTAATTTGTGCTTAAATGACTGTGCATGATCTGGTTTACCAGACAAATAAATTTCTGAATTCCATGCAAGTGAATTCATGCACATTTTGTGCTACAAAATATAGCTTTATGCATAAACGAGAGCGTTGCGTCAGAAATATTAGTAAACTCACCGGTAAGACACATCGTGTCAACAGAACTGCAGAAAGCAGTCAGACATTAGAATTGGAGCCTAGGTGTAGGTCCAACGTCAAGAATGCATTTAAAACCCAAGAGTACATACAAGGGTTTTAATATAGGCATTCTGGAAGCAATGTTTTTATTTTTCTAAGCTAGTTAGGGTACCCGAACACCCTAACACACTATATAATTAATAACACCATAACACCTAAATCTAATACTTGATGTCTAACTAGATTGATAACTAAACAATTGAAATCAAACTAGACCCCCCCCCCCCTTGATGAACGGTTAGGGGACATAGTTCCCACCTTTGATTACTTTGATTATTTTATTAGATGTGTTGTTGAGATATGGGACACAAGAACTCATGGGTAAAGACTAGATGGGGGATTATAAAACTAACCACTAGACACTCATGTTCATCACCACCTTCACAACTTCAACACCTTCCTCTCTCCCTCCCTTGAACCACCTTCGGCCGAACACCCCCTATACCACCTTCACCATCTTCGATTCTTGTCCAAGCATTCCAAGTGTACAACAAGGTGCTACAAGGTGAATCACGAAGCGTGGAACTCACGGATTGTCAAGGACCTTGTTCAATTGCTATTAACCACTCGTTTTCTTCACTCGAACTCCCCTAGCCTTGTGCTAGTGGTAAGCACTTAGATCCTTGTGTTTTACTTGTTGTTTATGTGGTTAAAGATGTGTAGTGATCGAATGATAAGAAAGTTTAAAGAACTTAAACAAAGTCTTGGATATTAACTAGCACATGATAAGGGAGTGTTAGAATGATGATGAAACATGATAAAACTGAAATATTTAAGTGTTGATCTGCTGTAAATAACTTATGTTACGAGATAAGTCATTATTAGGATGAATGGTAATCGTAAATGTACTTTTTAATGGCGTTTATACTACAAAAAGCATGCTGATTCGCTTTTCCAGCCGACTTAAACTGGCTGTAACAGGACCTAACTGAAACGAAAAATGTATTTTCTGAAGTCTAGGTTCATGTATTATGAAATACGGTTCTTATGGCACTGGAATCATAATTTTTGGACTCCGTTTACTATTTTTAAAGTGTCCGTTCGTAACAGCGGCTAGAGCTGCATTTTTGCTGCTGAAAATGTGCGTCCTGTTTTCTGTCATAACTTGTATTCTGAGTGGAGTCTGATTACGAAATTTATACTGTAGTTGGTGACTGTTGTATTTGTGATTCTCCCGCTGGAATTTCGTAAATCGGACTCACGATTAATTTTTAATGAATTATTTCGTAAACTGCAATCAGAAAGTGACAAATCTGATTGCAGTCCGGAAAATAAATTCTTATAAAATATTGGTAATGAACTGGACCCCGATATTTTTACACAATAATTTTTGGATCGTTTAAGACGTTTTGTAAAAATTTGGGAATTTTTGGAATAAGTTAACTATTTTATTAAAATCCCCGAAAACAGCCCGGTTTTGTATATTAAAAACTGAAATAGAGAAATGAATGTATTGTTGGTGATTGTTGCTGAAATTGAGTGTTGATGATTTTAAAAGAAAATAAACACATGTTTTGAAAACATGGGAAACCTCCATTTTTAGGGGAAACTCTGTCAAATTTTTTATAAATTTCGACACTTAGCAAAATATAAACTTATCCCCTAGAAATGTATCTAAAAACAATTACCAAGGTTTCCCCAACTTTTGTGTTAAAGAAATAAGGATTTCTTTAAGAATAAAAATGGATATTAAGTATGTATATTTTTTTGAGAAAAATATATATTATTTGATCACCAACTTTTGTGCTAAGTGTATATAGTATGTGTTATACGTGCTAGTGTATTAGGACTTAAAAATACACTAAATACTCATGGGTAGTATAAACACAAAAATACACATACACCATACTTAGGCAAAATACGTAATTCGGGTGCAAAGTGCATAATACAAGAAACTTATAATTATTTTCGAGAAAATGATATAAGTAAGACACTTAGTTAAAAATATAAGTTATTTTTAACACAAGAATACGTACACAAGAGATAGTGACTGTACTTGTGCGATACAAGTCTAGTGACTAACGTTAAGAAAACACGTATAGGTCACGACGCTAGATAAGCAAATCCGGTGAAGTTTACTACGCAGGAACGCAAAGTTGTGAGTTCATGCTCCCCCTTTTCTTTTAACTGTTTTCAGTTTTATAACTCTCGGGGGTGAAATACATGTTACACATATTATAATTTTTACAAATGGTAAAAATTCGAGAAGCACTCGTGGTGAGTGCAATATGATGAGCATTAAGAAATGCCTAGAAAATACTAGATCATGTGAGCATAGACTAGATATTGAGATGCCATTAAAACTTAATTAGGGACGAGGGTTAGATCTAACGGGTACGGCCGAGCCCCACTCAGGGTCCTTATGTGACCTCTTGAGTGCTTCGGTGTCCCAGTCGAGGGAAATCGACACAGTCGAGGTTAATCGACACAGTCGAGGGTAATCGACACAGTCGAGGGAAATTGACGCAGTCGAGGTTAATCGACACAGTCGAGGGTAATCGACACAGTTAAAGGAGAAAATACTAATGCTCCCTATGTCCTCACATGTCTTGAAGGAGAATATACTAATGCTCCTTATGTCCTCACGTGCCTTAATGTCCTTGTATAAACAATCATTTAATACGTGGGGTACACAAGAAAACTAAATGATACTTGAGTACGTGGGGTACTGAAGAAAACGGGAATTATACTTGAGTACGTGGGGTACTCAAGAAAAACTTGAATTATACATGACACACACTATGTTTTCATACAAAGTATACAAACGTGAAATACAAAAACGCATGAACTCGCTCAACTTTATGTTGATGTTTTCCAAAATTACATGTATTTCAGGTGACAGGATGGATCTTGGGCTTAAGTGTCGTAACTAGAAGTAGACTACAAGTTTAGATGTCATCCACTTTTGTTGAATTGTAACCTTGTCAAAGGTCGTGTTTTGAAAACTTAAATAACAAGTGTTTATAATACTCAAATTTTCATGAATGGATGAACATCGTTTTGATCATGTAGTTGTTTATTATGATTGAATGCAATGATAACAAGCTAGTCACACATCATACGCTTCCGCAAAAGACAGGGTGTGACAATTGATGCATTGAAAACACTTGTGATTCTTTTTATTTAAACGAGTTGTTTATGTTTTAAATATTTGTCTATTATTATTCGCATTAAGTTTCTTGTATCGTGGGCGGTTTGATAATTAGGCGGGTAGTTAGCATATATGATTTGATAATTAGATTGTACCGGTTAGTATTAAAAACATATCTTTAATTATCAATTTAATTAAACTATTTACAATACCATGCCTATATAGTTTCCAACTAATTAAAAAAGTTTGTGTGAAATCTTAAACTTGAAGATTGGTCATCTTTCTCATTTATTGTTTTAAAACCTAACGTAAATTTTGTTTAGTTATTAAAAAAAAAATCAATCAAATTCAAATTTAGATTCCAACATGATGGTCTTTTCCAACGCAACCACTTCTTCTATCTCGAACGTTTCTTCGTCGGAGCTCTTCAACATGATGGTCTTTTCCGACGACATTGTGGGTTGATCGGCCGGAAATTAGGTCGGAATTTGGGGTGAACGATAAAGGGGTGTTGCTGGTGCACCTCGTTCTATATATAGGGTTACAAGTGGAGATGATTAATGTTGTGTTATTTAATAATATTAAATTATTATTATTAATATTAATTATCTCTGACTTGTTGCGAAAGTTTATGATATATTTTAATAAGAGTTAAATGTCATTTTAGTCCTTGTAGTTTGGACAATTTTATCAGTTTAGTTTAAAAGTTTCATTTTTCGCCTGTGGGTCCAAAAAGGTTTCACCATTGCCATTTTAGTGCATTGGGCTAACTTCATCCATTTTTTCTGTTAACGAAAAGGGCAATTCAGTCATTTTATATGGCCGAATTACCCTTCTAGTTATCAGATTACATATAAAATGATCGAATTGTTCTTCTCGTTGACAAAAATTACATAGATATGGATATATATATATTGAGACTAACTAGGGTTTTAGGCTTGGTGAACAAGAAAACCAAAATAGCTTTTCTAAACACCAAAATAAACAAGCCCAATAGCAAATAGCCCAAGGACTTCATACCCAACACATACAAAACAAGATGAGTGCTCATCGGCCCAAATATACATCTTCCATTTACCATCTTTGCTTCTTTCTGTTGTTATGGGCCAGTAGAGGGTCCAGCCTCCGGGTCATGAAATTTATTGGGCTTGTGGTTACAAGGGGCCTATTGGGCTAATCAAAGCTTAATAATCACAATCTAGAGAAAGTAAGCAATTTCCATGATCATCCTCATGATACACAAGGTTTTGTTACTAGTTCATTGGGATTAACACAGAACTTTTAGAAATAAATTTAATATTAAAATAATTAAAAAAATAGCGAGTGAAGTAGAATTATCAAGGTTAAATCATTTCCTTAAGATAAGGTGCAGTAAAAAAAGGAAAAAAAAAACGGGTGATATGACGTTTATATGAAGTTTAAGAAGTGTTAACGTATACTTCGTGGCCTAATCGAAAGTTTAATAAAGTCTGGAATTGTTAAATTCAAATTATTTTAAACTCAAATAAGTTTTATATACTTTATTATTTTATTGAAAAATTATATCATAAACTCTCGAACATTTTTTGTATTTAATATTTGTATAAAATTGATATATATTTTATAAAAATGATTTTTTTTTTAATTGTAACACACAGTGAATAATTGTGTTGTTCTACTATTTTACACATTACATAATATAGAACTTGATCATGTTTATTCAATCAATAATACAATCACATTAGTAAAACTTACTTGTAGGAGTAGTTTATCTTTGAAGATGATGATTAAGCCATGACTTCCGATATGGTACCTTGTTTTGATGGATCTCCTTAGGCTATAGGGTGTGGTCATGACTACCATGACCCTCCAAGTCTGCGTCATGTCACCCAACTCTAATCCATCATCTAATACCAGTACCTTAAAGGTGTGGTCATGACCCAAACCACTATCCCCTTACTTATTTTAATTTTTTTTAAGGAACGGAAATCTTCGAAATGGGAAAGAGGATCGTGGTTGCCGTGGTTTAATCCATGCGAACCATTGTGGATCAGGCAAGGGGGCGGTGTAGCTTTCCATTTATGGTCGTACGTGGAGAATCATGTCCAAACCCACTCCCCCACACCCTTCAGCCTTAGAGAGAATTGTCCATGGTGTTTTTAAGGAATTTTTCTACTATTATGATCAATACCAATGGTCAATCAATGATAATCATGAATGGTGATCCGTATGAAAATTCTATGCATTTTCTTATTAAAAGGTACTTAAAAGGAAATTTTAGTTGTCCCGTTGAATTAATGAATATTTACAATTACTATCATCAAGTAATTGTCGAGAACTAGTTACGTTATATTGATAATGCACTCAAACGATCCGTAAGGCCACATTAACGAGTTATTTCTAACATTAAAATCCACGTATATTAATGTTCAATCACGTCTTGATGTGCAAAACCTTATGTACCATTTTATTTAAAAGCTTAGATTATTAATTTAAAAAAAAATTGATTTCTTACTGTTGATGCAACAAATAATAGACCGAAGATAGTAGCTGGGTTGGTTAGGCAAAAGGGTTGAAGGGTTCAACTTTGTCTAACGCAGGTCGTGGGGTCCCCCCACGTTTGCAAGACGTGGAAGGAGGTTCACTAGTTTGATTTTGTTGTTTGCTGAAGATCCTCCTCTGAAGTGAGTTCAGATTCGGATGTGTGAGCAAAAGGAATGTGTGTGTTGAATGTCAAAGCAAGTGACTCGCATGAAGCAAGTACTTGAGAGCAATGATCAGAGATTCTCCAAGAATCAGAGCTGATCGGAGTGTGTCCCTTAGTAAATGAAGTGTCTAATATATAGGAGAAGACATCACTTGAAGAGGAATGAGTTTGACTAGTGAATATGCTTGCAGTGGGGGACTTGCCCTTTCGAGGGTTGAAGCCTTTTGACCCGCGGATAATAGAGTGTGCTCTGTGGACCTGCATTGCTTTTGCGGCTGGTGAGTTGGTGAAGCAATCCAGAGACATGACCTTTTACTGTTCCCGCATTGCTTTATCTCGACTTCCCAGGTTTTTAACCTTTGAACCATTTTGCCCTATGAGCATTTTCGTATTGAAGTCATTTATATTTGGTCTTGGGCTACCCCCGTCATCACTTACCATCATATTTAAAAGGAATATTGGATTTTAATAATCCCAACTATTCGTCGTTGACCGCCAACAGTCCCAAATTAAAAAATAACCACTGGCAGTCCCAATTATTGACATATTGGCCACCACTGAACCCTGACTAACAGAACTCTAACGCCGTTAGTCTCCGGAAAACAGTTTTTGGCTAGAAAAAGGTTTCTAAAGGTCCAATCTAAGGACACGAAGAAGTTTGGGATGAAAATGTTGAGTTTTCTGGTTAAAAAGTTGAGTTTTCCGGCCACAAAGAAGTTTTTCGGCGAAAAAGAAGTTTTCCGGTGACTTAAATAATTGAGGTTTTTACTAGGAAAAGGTTCCTAAAGTTCCGCAATAAGGTTACAAAGAGGTTTGTGACAAAAATGTTGAGTTTTCCGGCCAAATATGAGTTTTGGCCAAAAACGGTTTTTCGACGACCAGAGACTAACGGTGTTAGGGTTCTGTTAGTTAGAGTCCATTGGTGGCCAATATGTCAATAGTTGAGACTGCCAATGGTTATTTTTAAAGTTGGAACTGTTAGCGACCAACGACAAATAGTTTAGATTATTAAAATCCAATATTTCTATTTAAAACACTACATGTTTTAGAAAGGTAAACAAATTGGACACAAAGTGTCTTTATTAGTTAACCTAACCCAACATCTTTTCGATTCGAGCAATCGGTTAATTTGACCAAAGCTACACAAGATAAAACCACGGGCGCAGCTTTCAAGGGGCCGGGGGGACCCCGAACTTTTCGCTCAGTAGTGTTATGTATTTACCTTTCATATAGAATTTTTTAGGTATATACGTTTTCGACCCCCCAAATATTAGGTCCGGTAACTTACGACCTCCCGGTGGAAATTTTCAAGCTTCGCCACTGGATAAAACCATAACCGTTGCGGTTTAATTATAAACAAAATGAATATATAAAACGTTTGACAAGCCATGAGGTAGTCGTTAATATTCTTTTTTATATATTCTCGTTATTATTCAATAGGTGTGTTACGTGTTCATTTGTGTCATATTCATTACCTAAAAAGGCCATATATATCAAGACCGTTTTACTTAAATAATGGGCAATATTTAATGTAGCATAGTACTTGATAGAAAACAAAGTGGCCTATGAGGTAACTTGTCACCTAACAATTTCATAAACTTTTATTGGTAGTTAGGCATGGATGTGCAATATACACGTTTTTACCCATATTATAGAATTTTATTTTTTAAGATATTAACAACCCTATCCTAATTTCCTTTTTGATATGATATATATTAGGTTATTTTATTGGATATTATTTTTGTAATTTTATCACATTACGTGGTTAATTACATGATTAACTGTTTTATATTAGTTTTGAAAACTAAACCGATCATTAAACAGACCTCGAACATGTCATATTAGTCTTAGAAAACAAAATATATATTAAACGGAAAAAAATATAAGGTAACTTTGAGAGGTTTAGAAATTGAGCCCTTCACTTTGAATGGGAAGACATCTCACATCCGTTGAAAAACCTAACCTACAATGATATTTCATTCGATTCAATGCTATCTCGTGCTATTGTTCATCTGACGGATACCCAACCTTCACTTAAACACGAAACGGCTTCTTGTTCAATTATGACCCTATGGTCTATTGACTATCAACTTAATTTGAAGAAGCTAAACAATGAGTCATGTGATTGCCCGTTTTATTAGTTTAAACGGGGTCTTGGTTGATTTCCAATTTAAATAGAATGCTTTTAACACGTAAAATATACTAGAGAGAATTCTTATTTTTGTGAATAAAGTTTTTTTTTAATGCTATGAAATTATATTTTGTGAATATGCTTGCTAATTATATACTTGTATTGAAAATGATGTTTGAAGTATAAGAATGTAATGGCCCAATGCGTGTTGGAAGCATTATAGATTAAGAGACAAAAAGCAAAAAGGTCGTGAAATGAAATGAAATTCCACACACAATTAACTAAAGAGACGTGTACATTTTTTGTAGCATTGATAACCTATCCTAATCTCTCTTTTGTAATCAAATAAAAATATAATAAAAAATGTCAAAAGAAAAAGAAAATCTTTGACCCAATTTTTGTATCCATAGTTAATTATATTATATATACATATATATATATATATATATATATTGAACGGCAAATTTGGATCACTGACGGACCACTGGAGTATCAGCGGAACCACCCGATCGTATCCATCTCCACTAGGCATAATGCCTATACACAAATTCAGGAGGAAACCCAATAAATATGGGAAAAACCCCCTTGTGAGAATCGAACCCAGAACCTATAATAAGTCACGGTTTAAATTTGAATGAAAATCACAACATACTGTCTTTTATAAGATTTTGGTATTAATGTTTTGTACGTGCGAGATGTATTATATAGTATCTACCTATTATAATAAATCAATGCTCAAAAATCCTAGGTGTCACTCCCACAACCATCCTCCATTGCCTCTCTCCTACTTGTCACACCCACATTAATTTTGGCCACGTGTCATCTCATCCAATTTCCGGAAAAAAAAAAATTTTGAAGAGTTGCTAAATGTCAAAGGGCATTAATGATGGCAGAGACTATCATCTTCTCTCTTCTGCAGGTCAAAGGAACAAGCCAAATCCCTAATCCCCAATTGTTTCCCTTTCCTCGCCGTCTTCTTCTTCTCTCCTTCTTTCCTTCTCTTCATCCTACAGATGATTACCCTTTCGAGTTTGGATTCAAAATTTGACAATCGCACTTACTGTCTCCCTATTGTTCAACGAAGACAGATTTTTCAGTCCCATCTTCGCATAAAACTCCAAGTTTATTGAACAAACACAGATCCTACGGCTGTGTTTGAATTTTTAAGTTAATCGGACGGTATAGATCACCATTCACACAGATTGAGGTTTGAAATTGTGTTCCTCTTCTTTGCTCTCATTCTCCGATGAAGTCTTTAAAGCCAAACCATTTCTCCTTCCCTCTCCGTTGTGCATCTGCTTTGTTCTTCCAGAATTTTTTTTTTTTGTTAAATTTTGTTTACTTTTTAATCTTTTGTGGTTTCTGAACTGAATTTTTTGTTGTTTCCGAACTTGATTTTTGTACAGGGTGTTATTGATTGAAAAAAGGTTTGTTGTTGTTTCAAGAAATCAGGTATGTCAAATTCACCTTTGAACTTAACTTTCGTTTTATGTTAATGTTTAGTTAACCGATTTTGCTATTAGTCCGTTTTGTTAATTTTTTTACTATTACATGTGTTTTAGTGACTGATTTAGATATATTATAGTTTTCCATAGTTGTAATTCAGCTTTGAACTGAACCATTACATGTGTTTTATGGACTGATTTTGATAAAAATGTGTTTAAGTGTGTGATTTAGATACTTTTTCATGTTGTGACTGCTAAAATGTGTTTTAGGGCATGTTTTAGGCACTGTTTTAGAGATTTTTATGTTTTTTCCTGAATTATCCACTACTTCTTGCTATATTAATGTTTAAAGATGTCTAAGTTGTAACATTTTGTGAATTATACACTACTTCTTGCTGTTTTAGGGACACATTTTATGATGTTTTATGGACAGTTTTAGATATAAATGTGTTTTAGGGACTGTTTTAAGTTTTCGAACAGATTTTGTGTGAATTATGCAATACCTCTTAGGGACTGTTTTAGTGATTTATGATGTTTTGGGGACAGATTTATATATCATTGTGTTTTAGGGACTGTTTTAGTGTCTGATTTAGATTTTTCCATGATATACATGTTATTTAGGGACTGTTTTACAATTTTTATTAGAGTTTTGTGAATTTTACTTAACTTCTTAGTGTTTTAGTCAAAAGAGTCACAATATTTTTTAAGATGACCAAAACTTTCATAATTTCTTAACTTCTTCTGTGTAAAGATGTTTAAGTTGTAATTTTTTGTGAATTATGTTCTTAATCTGGTGATTAAAGAGATTTATGATGTCTTAGGGACAGATTTAGATAGTTTTCCACTTTGTGACTGCTAAAATGTGTTTTAGGGCATGTTTTAAGGACTGTTTTAGACTTTCTTATGATTTTTCGTGAATTATACACTACTTCTTGCTGTTTTATGGTGTTTTATCTTGTTTTATGGACTGTTATACATATAAATGTGTTTTAGGGACTGTTTTAGGAGTTTTATTTTATTTTAGGTCAATTTTTTTTTAAATTAAGTTTACTTATCTATAGCTATGTTGCCATGTTTAACTTTGTTATATTAATGTTTAAAGATGTCTAAGTTGTCATTTTTTTGTGAATTATACACTATTTCTTGCTGTTTTAGGGACTGTTTTAGGGACACATTTTATGCTGTTTTATGGAATGTTTTAGCTATAAATGTGTTTTAGGAACTGTTTTAAATTTTTGATTAGATTTTGTTTGAATTATACAATATCTCTTAGGGACTGTTTTAGTGATTTATGATGTTTTAGGGACAGATTTAGATATCAATGTGTTTCAGCTACTGTTTTGGTGTCTGATTTATATTTTTCCTGATATACATGTTATTTAGGGACTGTTTTACCAATTTTATAAGATTTTTGTGAATTATACTTAACTTCTTAGTGTTTTAGTCAAAAGAGTCACAATATTTTTGAAGATGACCAAAACTTTCATAAATTGTTATGTGTAAAGATGTTTAAGTTGTAATTTTTTGTGAATTATGTTCTTAATCTGGTGCTTAAAGAGATTTATGATGTCTTAGGGACATATTTAGATAGTTTTCCACTTTGTGACTGCTAAAATGTGTTTTAGGGCATGTTTTAAGGACTGTTTTAGACTTTCTTATGATTTTTCGTGAATTATACACTACTTCTTGCTGTTTTATGTTGTTTTATGTTTGTTTTATGGACTGTTTTAGATATAAATGTCTTTTATGGACTGTTTTAAGAGTTTTATGTTTTTTTTTAAATTAAGTTTACTTAATTTAAGATGTCTAAGTTCTATTTTTTTGTGAATTATACACTACTTTATGATTTATGATTTGAAGAGGACCAAAACTGACATAAATTATTAAGTTCTTCTGTTTAAATATGTTTAAGTTTTTATTAAGTATTTGAATATTGCAAATTCTTATTATTTAATTAATTTTAACAGTAATAATAATAATCAATACCCCATTTTTTGTATTTCAAATGATGATGTCTAACATGATCTATGCATCCGTAAATATTCCCCCTCACACAATTGATACAGTGTTTTATAATAGAGAGATATTTCAAATATTTCAAAAACTCTTTGAATGTTTCACAACAATTGTTCATTTAAAGACCCTCAGACAATTGATATAGTCTTTTAAAAACTAAAATTTGTTTATGAATCAGAGATTTTGTTTTCTAAAATAAATGTTTAACTATAAAGGTCAATGGAGAACCCTCCCATCATTTCTCTTAATGAATTGGATGTAACCAAGACAAACGTGACTATTAAAGTTCGTATACTTAAGCTTTGGAAGCTACTATCATTTAAAGTCAAGAATGCTATTCATGCGGTCGAACTGATCCTCATGGATGAAGAGGTAGTTTATCAGGTTATAACAAATTTTTTTTATATCCTATGTTTCATCTTAAAAGGTTATATTTGTTTGATAGGGTACCAAAATTCAAGTAAGTGTTGGTGGTAATTATCTTGTAAAGTATGGAAGATTGCTGGTAGAAAAGAGTTGTGTCATGGTTACTAAGTTTGATGTTGGTGACAACGTGTCTCCGTACCGCCCAACCAACCACAAACATAAACTGTTTTTCAATTTCTCTACTGACATCAGAAACATTGATAACTTTGGTGGTTCAATTCATGGATTCTCTTTTACATCATTCGATGTTCTTCGTAATCGTGCTATTCCGCAAGACTCTCCTGTTGGTAAGTCCACCGTATTTTAAAATTTGTTCTTTTGATCTTTATTTACTTATATTACGCCATTGTTATTGTTCTAATTTATTATTTTGTTTGTTTATAGATATCATTGGTTATGTTGATGGTTGGTTTCCTATGGTTGATCATACTAGCAGTAATGGGAGAGTGAACAAAAAAATGAGCTTACAACTTCGTGACTTAGAGTTATAATTTATTTATTTCTTTGATCTCCTTTATATATTTATCAATTAGTTCATGTTTTATATAATTTTTATTCGTAGGTTCCTTAATGTTTATCTGACTTTGTGGGGACAATATGCGGTGCAAATGTCAAAGTTTTTGGAACAGAAACCGAGTGATGTGTTTGTGATATTGCAGTTTGGAAGATATAGCTTTCATGAAGGTTTATACTTATTTAATTACTTTTATCTTTGTCATTAAAATTCTATATATTTTACATTCTATTGTTGTACTTATCAATGCTGAATTTTTTGAATAGAATTTTTTTGTCAAATATGTAGGTAAGGCATACGTGTCCAGTTCTTTTCAAAACAGCAATTTGTATCTGAACGAAAGCTTTGATGAGCTAATTGATTTCCAAAAGAGGTAAGACGTACATATTTTTTCAAATTAACTTTTTTATTATTTGTTTCAGTATATTATTTTATGTCATAATGTTGAAATGTTTTATAATTTATAGACTAATTATATTTATAATAATTTGAAGGTTACTTGAAAGAAGACCGGATGTTGGTTCTTCAAGCCATCCTTTTGGTTCATCTCAAGTTGGCAAAACTGTTCATGATGATTTTTTTGGTTGGAACTGATTTCAAGACGATATATGAAGTTAATAAAATTCAGGAGACAATGAATGTGATTGTGCTTGGTACAGTGATAAGTTTCCCTCCTGGTGTTGAGTGGTATTACAATTCTTGTAAGGATTGTATGAAGAAGGTTAGTGTGCTGTATTTTATAAGTGATGGAGAGGATGTATTAGATTTAACTGAGGAGAAGCAGACAATTCGATGCATAAATGACGTTTGCAATGAAAAAGGTGTTTATGTGGTTCCCCGGTAAAGTTCTAACTTTATGATAACTTTAAATTTAAAATTTTATATTTCAATACTATATTAATACCAATTTTATTATTCTTTTTTAGGTTGAAACTTCAACTTAGGTTACAAGACTCTACTGGTAGTGCATATTTAACTTGCTTAGATCATGTAGCTCGAAAATTACTTGGAAAGAGTGCTCAAGAGTTGGTTGATAAGTTTCTTGATGTATCTCTTTTGGCTTTATTATTTTTCCCAATTTATATAATTTATACATTCTCATATTGTAACACTTTTTTTACATCTTAAATTATTATGTAGGGTGAAACGGATAATTTGCTACCGGATGAAATTAGTAATTTGGTTGGAAAAAAGATGGCGTTTAAGGTTGAGATTTCTCACTTTAATGTGCAGAATCACTACAAGTCATTCACTGTCAAAAGATTTTCTGATGATCCTGAAATCATTTCCCAGCTTGAATCAAATATAGGGATTGACCATGTAAGTATTTAATTATATTGATGTTAATTTTTTACAGTTATAATATATTTTACCTACATTCTTTATTCAACAATTTAACATAGCCTTCTTTGTTTATAATGTAGGTTGATCTTTCAAACTCTATGAATCTCTCATCTGGTGATTTTGCAAGTGTTGATACTGTCGATCTGAAGGTATTATTTTTAAACAAAGTATATGACAAAATCTATTTATTCATTTATTCTTATTCATCACTATTATTGTTTATAATAATATATTATTTTCATTTCAATTCATTTCCATATTAAGGATGATTCTCCGATGTCACTGATTGGTTCAAGTGCTGGATCAATATCTTTGGCTACCAAAAATGCTGAAATAATAAGTGAACATTGCGAGTTGAAGCGTAATCTTGCGGAGTCTTATGATCATGACGAGTCACCAGCAAAAGCTGCTTTAGGTTGCAATGAAGGTCCGCATTTTATTTCTATTAGTTTTTTTCAATCTTTTGGATTTTGTAATTCTATATTTCTAATCCATATTTTCTATTTAAATTAGAATTCAGCACTTATAGCAAAGAGAAGCGCAAGACGAGAAAACATACTACTAACCAGAAGGTACTATCTATTTTTTTAAACACATTCCTATTTCTAAATACAAACGTTTTTGTATTTTAACAAATCTATTTACTTGAATTTGAAGGATTCTATACCATTGAACAATGTTTATGAGACTCCGGTTTCATTGATTGATTCAAGTGCTGGTGGTATGGCTTTGCGTAACAAAAGGCCAGGAAAGATGAAGGCACAACCTGAGCTGAAGCGTGTTCTTGTGGAAGATTATGATCGTGACGACTCTGGAAGTAAAGATCCTTTATCTTTGAATGAAGGCTCTAAGTCACTTTTGATTCCCAAGAAGGAAAAATGATCACATCTATCCATTGTTAAGACAATTATTATTCCATGTTTAGGATATCTATTATTTGTTTTTGAAAACTTATGTTGTTTAAGTCACTTGATGTAGGAATGATGGTTGTGCCTTTTGGATTTGGTTATTTAAATTTATCCTTGGTTTTATATTTCTAAATTTTAGTTTGAGCAGTGTTAATTTTACTTTTATTAAATCTGTGTTAAAATTAGTTTTATTATTAACATGTATATATTTTTTTCAATTGTGTTTTAAATTAACATTTTTTATTTTTTTTCCATTACTTTTTTGACGTTTTAAAACCAAATGATTTGAAACAAGTTTGTAATATTAAACAGATTATGATTTAACTTTAATTATTAGTAGAATTTCTTTTCCTCCAAGGTAAGATATAATTTTTGACTTTATTTTTATTATTATCTGAGATATACATCATTATCCCAATATAAATACAACACCATTGTCGAATGTTTCATGAATATTTATTAACACTCCCAATAATTTTTTTTGTTTAATGATTTATTAAATTTTTTTTTCAAATAATTTCCTACATCTTAATTTTTTTTACAGTTTTAAACACAAACTCTACCGATATTGAGAGTCATCACAGGAGAAAGTTACGAAAGCTGTATTTGGATAGAAGAAAAGTTAACAACGGTGTTAAAGAGAATGTTTTTAATAACAAAGAGAATGTCATCAAAGACAATCTTCTATGTAATTCAATATCTGTTACTAATTCTCCCATTGGAAGTATTATAAGCCCTTTGTCTGACATTACAACAGGTACTATATTAAAAATCTTTTATTATAAAAAATCTACAAATCTACAAATATACCGCTTACCAATTTTTATTTTCATTATCACATATACTTTTTGTTAATATTATTTTTATTTTCTTTTTTTTAATCATGATTCGTTTCTATATAATTTTATTACAGGTTTAAATAATTGCACAAATACAACACCAGGAGGGAATTTAACACCAATATCTAATAACCGTCCCAGTAATTATTTTGTTTAATGTTTTATTTATTTTTTCTAATAAATTCCTATATCTTAAATATTATCTTTTTGTACAGTTTTAAACACAAACTCTACCAATATTGAGAGTCATCATAGGAGAAAGTTACGAAAATTGTATTTGGATACAAGAAAGGCTAACAACAAAGAGAATGTCATCAAAGAGAATCGTTTATGTAATTCACTATCTTTTACCAATGGAAATACTAGAAGTCCTGTCTCTGACATTACAGCAGAATACTTAAATGGTAACACCATAATATTTTCAATTTTATATATTTTATTTTGCATCATTAATTTTTATATTTTTTTGTTACAGGTTTAAATAATTCCATGGACAATTTTAACAGTCAACAAAGGCGAAATTTAAGAAAGACTATTTTGGATAAAAGACGATCGAATGAAAGTGATACTAAAAAAGACGAATTTGTGGGCATCTCAAAAGGTACATTTTACATAAATATACATTATACAAAAAAATTATTTTAATTGAAATTGCTTCCAACTTTATAATTGCTTATTACAAATTTACAAATATTATTTAAATATTTTTCAACAGATTATGTTGATCATTTAGATCAAAATGTCATTTGCCAAATATTTCAAGCAAAATTATAGGATGTTAAAGCTCGTAGAGGGAGTACAAAAATCCAATTTAGTTCAAGTTATTCAATTTGTTGTGCATATGGTAAAGTTCAACTTCCTAATATGAAGGAAGCACCACGAAGTTATCAGTCTCTTTTTAATGGATTGGATTCAAAAAGCAAGTCATTCATCAAGAACATCCGTCGATACAATTCCATGTTCTCATTTACTTCCATTGGTGGAAAAGTTGATAAATCCATTAACAGAGGCAATGCTCCTTATATATTCCGATTGGGTGGTCAGAATTACCATAGAATGGGAAGTCTTCTACCAGAGGATGGATCTAAACCAAAATTCTCCCAGCTTTATATATATGATACTGACAATGAACTTTCAAATAGACAATCTGCTTTTGTGTACGTATTCAATGTAACTATTTTATTTTTTAAGAATCTTTTTTAATTTTAATTTAATATTATATGTTTTGATTTTCTTTAGTGAATCTAATAGAGCTTCTCCATCAACATCTTTGGATCTTGATCTTCAAGTTATACAACATATACAGAATATGTTAGACTCGGAGAATGTTTTGGTTAAAACATATCGCATGGTAAGAGATTTTTTAAAGATAATTGTAATACTGAGCTAAAGTTGCGGCTCATTGGAAGAAGGCAACAAGATGGAAGAACATACAACTTACCAACTGCTTCTGAAGTGGCAACTTTAATTGTTGGTGACATTGGCGATTCCTTAGAAAACAGAGATATTATTGTAGAAACGAAATCTGGTGGTCTACAACGTATTAGTGAGTTACATCCATCATATCTTGCTCTCCAGTATCCACTTTTGTTTCCTTATGGTGATGATTGCTACAGAATTGATATTCCTCATAGAGGTGTTACTCCTTCTACATCAACCAAATGAACATATGTCACTATGAAAGAATTCTTTGCATACAGGATACAAGATAGGCATGGTGTTTTTTCATTAAATGTAAATTCACGTCGCCTATTTCAACAATTCTTAGTTGATGTGTATACCATGATTGAAACTGAGCGACTAAATTACATACGTTTTCAACAGAAGGTTCTAAGATGTGATACTTTTGAGAACCTCTCCAATTTACGTAACCATGGTAATATAAATGTATCCAACACTGGAAAGCGTGTCATATTGCCTTCGTCATTCACTGGAGGTGCTCGGTATATGATGCAGAACTATTTGGATGCAATGTCTCTGTGTAAGTGGTATGGATATCCAGATGTTTTTATAACCGTCACATGCAATCCTAAATGGCCTGAAATTAAAAGATATCTTAAGGACACCAATTTAAGTCCTGAAGACAAGCCTGATATCCTCTCTAGATTGTTTAAAATCAAGCTCAATGCTTTGATTAAAGACTTGAAGGATAACTCAATATTTGGCAAAGTTTCAGCAGGTATTTTTTACAAATTTATTATTAAGTTTCATTTCTTCTTAATATTTAAAAATTGAATACAAACATTTAATATTTTATTTTCTTTACTTTTTGTAGTTGTTTATACGGTGGAGTTTCAGAAGCGTGGGTTGCCGCATGCGCATATATGTTTATTTATGCATCCCGATCACAAGTTTCCAGCTGTTGAACACATTGATCCCCTCATTTCTGCTGAAATTCCTGACCGAAACGATGATCCAGAGTTGTATACTCTTGTCAGTGATTTCATGATTCATGGTCCTTGTGGTCCTCACAACGTCAACTGCCCATGCATGGTAGATAATAAGTGTTCTAAGGGCTTTCCAAAGAGATTCCGTGATCATACGTCTGTCGACATCGATGGTTTTCCTCTCTATAGAAGAAGAGATTCAGGAATGTTTGTTGAAAACTCTGGAGTTAAGTTAGATAACATATTTGTTGTTCCCTACAACAAAACACTTTTGAGGAGATATCAATCCCACATCAATGTTGAATGGTGCAATCAAGCTGGATCTATAAAGTATTTGTTTAAATATATCAACAAAGGGCATGATCGTGTTACCGTTTCCATTGTTGAAAGTAACACATCAAACGAACCTGACCCGCCGGTTGATGAGATTAAAAAATACTATGATTGTCGATATTTGTCTGCATGTGAGGCATCATGGCGTATATTCGCATTTGATGTTCATTATAGGCACCCAGCTGTTATTCGTCTCCCATTTCATCTTCCGAACCAACAAAATGTTGTATACAGTGAAGACGATGATATTGACTTAGTCCTCAATCGGCCGTCAATGAATTGTTTAATGTTTTCAGCTTGGATGGATTGTAACCAAAGAGATGAAGTTGCCCGAGAGCTTACTTACGTTGAATTCCCTACTAAGTTTGTGTTTAAAAAGGATGAACGTTGTTGGAAACGTCGGAAACCGGGTAGTTTTGCAATTGGAAGAATTCATGTTGTTTCTCCTACTCTTGGGGAGGCATATTTTTTTGAGGATTCTTTTAAACAAACTTAAAGGTCCTCGATCCTTTGATGATATCCTCACTGTAAATGGTCGTAAATTTAATACCTTTAGAGAAGCATGTTATGCTCACGGTCTACTAGATGATGACATGGAATATATAGAAGCTATCCAAGAAGCAAGTCATTCAGGCTCCGGTTATTATCTTCGCACACTCTTTGCTACGATGTTGACGTGCCAGACTCTGTCTTTGCCGGAACGTGTATGGCAAAAAACATGGGAATTATTATCAGATGGCATCCTCTATAAACAACGACAGATTTTAAAGTCTCCAGGTACAACTACTTTATGACAATTACTCATTTTTATGTTTATTTATAATGTTTATGTTTATAATTCACATTCACATATATATTATATATATATATATATATATATATATATATATATATATAATCATGTTAAAATGTTTTATTTTATCCAATGATTCCTTTTAGATTTTAACAAATATTTGTTTCTTATAGATTGGATTATATTAATCTAAAAAATATATCTTTAATGTGTTTTTTTTTCAGATTTATGCCTCACTGATGATGAAGTTAGAAATCTCACATTGTACGAGATTGAGAAGATTTTAATTCGTAATAATTCCAACTTACGAAATTTTAATACAATGCCTTATCCTGATCATGAGTTGATTTCTACTTCAAATAATCGTTTGATTACTGAAGAGCTGGATTATGATAGAATTGATCTTCAAGAGCAGTTTGAGAACCTTTTAGTTTCATTAACCGATGAACAAAGATTTATTTATGATGATATCATGAAAGCGGTTGAAGACAATAAAGGTGGTGTTTTTTTTTTGTTTACGGTTATGGAGGTACCGGTAAAACATTTCTTTGGAAAACGTTATCTGCATCTCTAAGATCAAAAGGGGAAATTGTTTTAAATGTTGCCTCAAGTGGGATTGCATCTTTGCTTCTTACAGGAGGTAGGACAGCTCACTCTCGATTTCTCATTCCGGTTAATCTGAATGAAGACTCAATGTGTACTATAATCCCTAACAGTGATATTGCAAATCTATTAAAGAAAACATCATTGATTATATGGGACGAAGCGCCAATGGTACACCGACATGGTTTTGAAGCTTTGGATAGAACTCTAAAAGACATATTGAAATGTGATGGTTCTCATAATTCCCAAAGTCCATTTGGAGGTAAAACTCTTCCTGTCATTCAAGGTGGTACTAGACAAGACATTGTTAATGCTTCGTTGACTTCTTCGTACATATGGCACCACTGCAAAGTACTCACTTTAACTAAGAACATGAGGTTGACTGCAGGAAGTGGAATGCATGATGTTGAGCAAATACGAATGTTTGGTCAGTGGTTGTTGGATTTGGGTGAAGGCAAACTAGGCGGATCTAATGATGGTGATGCGATTATAGATATACCCGATGATCTTTTAATCATGGATTTCGTTGATCCAATTTCAAGTCTTATAGAGTTTGTTTATCCTTCTCTTCTTGAAAATTACCAAAGTTCTGGCTTTTATCAAGAAAGAGCGATTCTTGCACCGACGAATGAAGTTGTTGATGAAATTAATTCTCAATTATTGCTGATGTTCCCAGGCGATTCCAAGGAATACCTAAGTTCCGACAGTATTTGTGAGACAGAAAATCTACATGATGGTTTTGATCAAAGTTTATACTCTCCCGACGTACTAAATGGTCTTAAAATCTCTGGTGTTCCAAATCACAAATTAGTACTAAAGGTCGGTGTTCCGATCATGCTCCTCAGAAATATTGATCAAAAAAATGGTCTGTGCAACGGAACTCGCTTAAAGGTAATATCACTTGGAAATCGCGTTATTGAAGCAGAAGTGATATCTGGAAGCAACATTGGTGCTCGAATTTTTCTTCCTAGAATTGGTATAATACCGTCGGATAAGAAGGTTCCTTTTAGATTTCAAAGAAGACAGTTTCCTGTTGCTTTATGTTTCGCTATGACAATTAATAAAAGTCAAGGTCAGTCATTATCCAGAGTTGGTTTGTATTTGAAAAATCCAGTATTTTCTCATGGTCAACTTTACGTTGCTTTGTCGAGAGTCAAGAGCAGAGATGGACTCAAATTATCAATTCTTGATAATGATGGTAACCTTACTAATAGGACATCTAATGTTGTATACAAAGAAGTTTTTAGTTACTTGTAATTTGTATTTGTATATGTAATTTTTTTTGTAATCAAACGCATAGTTTTTATATGTTATTGTTTCATAGCATAACACATGTTACTATAGTTGATTAGTGTTTCATAGTATAACACATAAACGTGTAACGCCCCAAAATCTGAATGTTAATAATTGTCGTATGTTCTTATGTGACACGTCATGAAATAAATAACTAGGCTATTTAACCTAGATAAGGGTATGGTCAAAAGTATTAAATGATGAAGGTAGTGTCAGTTATGTTTTAAAGGTAAACCCGAGGGGCTAAAGTGGAACAAATGAAAGTAAGTTATAAAATAACTTGACACACACAAACACACACATACGTGTGTGTTCTGGAAAGATCGAGCAGGGGCTCTTAAGAGCCCCAAAACCCTAGTTCTTCAAAAGCTTCAATTTGAAGGATGAATCAAGGCCCAAATCCATAACCGAGCATGGATTAATGATCACCAACACGAGAGGATCATAAGGTATGTTTTAAATCTAAGATTGGTGATCATGGGTGAAGTGGGTTATGTTCTAATCCGTGAGTTAATATGAAATTGACCATGTACAAGGGTTAGAATCCTCGTATAGAACATGGGTTATGTATGGTTTGCGTTAATTTGATGATTAGAGGTGAAACCCGTTAGTTAGGGTGAAGATGATGACTAGAATCACCTCATATGTTCAAGTCTTGTTGAATGATTGATGTATTATGTGGGTATGATGACTTATTGTTAGATGAAAGTATAGGAATATGATGATGTTATGTTTAATGTTCATTTGGAATGATATATGATGATTAGTAGAAGGATTTGATGAGTTATGTATGAGTTTAGAAGATTCATGCATGAATAAGTTGTACGTTATGCTTAAAAAGTGGTACGCACATCGAGTGTATGATGAAATGTATATAGTGTCGTCCGTATAATCGAATATGATGTTACGTGTATATGATGATAAGTCGATGGTTAAATATGGAATATAGTTGACTTTCAAAAGTCAACTAAGCATAAGAAACTTGAATTGACACGTGGTCGTAAAGGCAGGATAATAGGAATTCGTATGGTACATGTTATGTCAATATGCGTTGTTTGTGATTATATGATGAATTACATGAGTTTAAACGGATATGAATATAATCACATGAGTTATGTATGTTAGAAATGACTAATGAAAGTTAAGGGTGAAATATGCGATTGATATGATTGTTAACATGTACGAATGCATATGCTAATAGGAGCGTGATCTTAATGAAAAGAGCGTATAGGAATCATGTCAAGACGGACGCAAGCATGAAAGGATAGCGGGTCAAGAAAAGGCGAGGAATCGGATACGAGCACGGACGCATAAGGTAAGTGATTTCCGTAATCACTTCTTAGTACAAGTAAGTAATAAAGTGTTGTAATGAATTAAACATGAGGTTTGAGGTCCAATAGGTGTTAAAGTCTTTCGTCGTAAGTGATGGGTTTAAGGTTGACCAAAATGCCCTTGATGGGTATTTTGGGGTAAACGATCTTAAAAGTAGTTTAGAAGCAAGTTATTCGATTAGAGTAATGTTTTGGACAAGTATGGAAGTGAGGATGATGGTTTGGTCAGTCATAAACCAATTAATGCGCGAATACCCTTAACGGGTCAAATTAAGCATATGAACGATAATGTGTTAAGAGGATGCAATACATCCAAGAATTTAGTAGGTTATGATAGACGTCACGGATATTGTGAGGTTTATAAGGTGCTATGGTAAAATAACCAAGTTATGTTGATGAATGCACGAATGGGTCAAAGTTTGGGAAAAGGGTAATAAGCCGAAGAGTTAGAAGTATGAAATTTTATTATGTTGGATGTTGGTTTTTAACTCCACAAGGTAGAGGATTAAATTACGGACGCGTAGGAAAAAGAATCGGGTAAAACGGATAAAAAACGAGAGAGTTATGCTCGTTTCCGTGAAACGGGATCGCGCTGGGAATATGCAGCAAGTTGCTGCACATCTTCTGCCAAAACAGGGGCCTAGCGTGACGCCAGGGCCCTTGGCGTCACGCGAGCCCCCCCTGGTCGGCGAAAGTTGCTCGTTTGCTCAGTTTTGGCTTGGGAACTCGTTTAAACGCGTTTTAAGTTGCGTATGACTAATTTAACTCATGTTTTGTGACCATTAGGGTAAGCGTATGTGTGGATAGATATGTATGGACGTTGTATATCTCTATACACGTATGTAGAAGTGTACGTAAGCGTGTATGCGCGAATGTATGTAAGATTATAGTGTGTAAGCGAGTACATAAGGATATATATGAAGACGTATATGAGTAGGCAAGTATGAGTCGGGTATATTGCAATGGTTGATTGAAAATATAAATGTAGGCATGTATGTAGGTGGGTACGTATGTATGTTGTATAAGTATAAGTGTATGTATGTAAGGGTGTATGTAGATAGTATGTATACGTAGTCAAGTGAGTATGTACGAAGGTATGCACGTATGTAAGTTGTGAGAAGGTATGGAACAAGTATGTACGTATGTATGTATGTATGTTTGTATGTAAGTATGTATGTAGGTTTGTATGTAATGTATGTATGTAGGTATGTATGTATGTAGGCATGTAAGTATGTGTGTATGTACGTATGAATGGATGTATTTAGGTGTGCACGTACTTATGTATATAGGTACATAGGAATGTATGTTGCTATGTGTGATCGCAAGTGTATGTATAGGTTGTATGAAAGTATGTACGCATGCATTCAATGAAATTGAGTACTAACGATAATAACATCGTGCCTGGTGATGAAGTGTAACGCAGGAATACCAAGGAAGTCTCACTACGGATCGTATGATCAGAGGGAAAGCTAGGATGTAAAGAGTTAATGGAATGAAAAGTAAACGTGTACAAATCTTGTATGCTTATGATACGTACTAACGTTATGAATTTTATGTGGTGAGCGCAGGTAGTACAAGCCATGAGGATTACTAAGGAGTAGAGATTGAAGATCGAGTCACAAGACGGATTGTACGGGAATGTTGAAATATGTAATTTAGTGTCGATAAGTTATGTTCTTATATTATAAAAGGAATTTTTAGATGGTCAAGATGTATGTCATGAAAGAAATTTTCAGACTCGAAATTCCGCTGCGTCGTTTTAAGGTTAAACGTGTTAGGGTCTTACAAAACGTTTACAAACATATCTATAATAATTGAAACAAAAATGAACTTGTACGAAAATTCGTCATCTATTATACACAACACCATGACGAGACTAAAGTTTAATAAATTATCAATTGTCTATTACCATTAAGCATAACACATAATATCCAAATTAGTCAAGCTATTCTACCCAAAAAGAACAACCAACCATGCAATTACCTGTTAACCTTGATTTACATAAAGCCCAACCCAAAATAACCAAAACGTGTCTAATTTAGCCACAATTTTTTCTACACCAACTAGGACTCTAAAGCCCAACAAAAGAAACTACCATATATTGTTTATAAAAACAACCACAACCACAAGCACACTTCCCAGTCATGCACGCAATTTCTTCTTTTTAACACAATGCTTCTCCACAACCTTTGTCAATCTCAATAACTTACTTGAGTTGTTGAACTCAAAAAACAGCTCTGCTCCAATTTTGATCTTCCAAGCCTTCAAGTAAGTCGACCATCCAACAAATCCATACCGGAACCCTTTGTGATGTTTTTTTTCCGATCTGGTCATGATGTTCTTGACTTCACCTGTCAGGTTTTGAACTCTGACTTCTTTGAGATGATCAGGAGATAGGTCCAACACAGATGACACTTTTGCTGGTATTCGCTGAAAAGCACAACATATTCCAGTCATTAGTAAATATAGGATTTGGATAAAAAGTTGAACAAGGAAACAATACAAAATCTATAAAATCTTACAATTATGTGTTCCGCAAATCTTGTGAAGTTCAAAACCGGTGATTGTGGGTTAACTTTTTGAACAGTCTTCCTGCGCTTCGTCTGAACATAATTGAATTAATTAGAACATATTATCACAAAAGGAACATGAGACTATATTATCACTAAAAACAATATTATCACAAAAGGAACATGAGACTATATTATCACGCAAAACAATATTATCACCTATATTATTACATGGAAACAAATAACTCCTAAGTTATAATCAAACCCAACGAGCAAATGACTATATTATCATGAAGCGAATAACACTTATATTATCATGAAACCAAATGAACAAATGACTATATTATCATGAAACAAATAAAGCATGTATTATATCACCAAACGAAATGAACAAACCACTATTTTATCTATTAAGAAATAACGCCTATATTATAACCAAACAAATAGCGGCTATATTATCACCACACCATTTAAACCCAAACCCATTTATTGAAGAAACCATATTGAGCGAAAGCCACTATGTAATTAAGATATATGAACTATGTAAACAATAAAAAATGTCAAAAAAAACTTACAATTTGGTTTTGTAGCAGGTCTGTGGATTTCAAGACTGGAGAACCAGTGATTGGCGCTGCATCAACCATTTTAACCCTGCTTCGAAGATTTCGTTGTGTCTGTAACAAAAGTAACACAAATAATTAATAACTTTTATAAAAATATGTTACTATGAAATATAAACTGTAAATGTCAAAAAAACTTAGAATTTGGGTTTCTACCAGGTCTATGGTTTTCAAGACCGGAGAACCAGTGCTTGCCGCTGCATCAACCCTTTTAACTCTGCTTCGAAGATTTCGTTGTGTCTGTACCAAAGGTAACACAAATAAGTAATAACTTTTAAATAAATCTTTTACTATAAATATAAAATGGTAAATGACTTGAGCGATATTCATTTTTTGTTTTAAATACCTGAGCTTCATATACCTTGGACTTGCCTTTAACCTTCACAAAAAAAGAATAAGTATGAATATGTAAAAGTTAATTATTAATTCGAATAAATAAATGATGTACCGGATTTGTAGTAGTTTATTACCATAACATGAATACGTAAAAGTTAAATAATAATTCAAATTAATAAATTCATAAATGTTAAACATATAAAACACTTTTGGAGGTATCTTCGTCTAATAAAGCATGAATACATAAAAGTTAAATAATAATTCAAATAAATAAATTCATAAATGTTAAACATATAAAACACTTTCAGAATGAACAACTTCAATACTTACATCTTATTGATTTCCTTCCCAATCATCTTCACACACATCATCTGGCAAATTTGATTCAACTATCATATCATCATCCGCAGTACACTAGAAATTTTAAAAAACCTCAGACAAAAATCAGTATAATTATAAACAGTTTTAATTAATGTGTTTCGATATATACTTTTAAAAGAACCCCTCAACCTTTTTTAGAAAAACTTCTGTTCCGGTGTCAGGATCGAATACCGAAACATCAAAGGTCATTGAATCCAGCCTGGTAAAAACCAAGAAATAGTCAGTGTCTAGAGGGACCTCTTTCACCACCTTACTCCATCCCGCCTTGAAATAACCACCCTCCGAGCTTCCTTCAAGTCTTACATTCCAAAATCTTTGTCCAAAATATACCTTGGCCATTCCACCTTTGAAATTTTTGCCGTAAAACTCATTAAAAAATTTATCTGCCATTACCTATAAAAGAAATTCAACAAATTATTACTATAGAATTTCAATAAATTAAAGATTTGTTTAAAATTAGTACTGAACTAATATAAATTCACTTACAGACATTCCAAGTTCTGATTCAATAGCCGCTGTAATATACGAGTTCTGACATACCAAATCTTTAAAACACAATACTTCAAATTTCAGCTGTCCAACTGCCTTGATCAATATCCCATCTTTGTATTTCAATTGCTGATGTCTAACTAACAAGATCCATCCATCTGTAAATACTGGCCGATCATTTTTTTTCGTAATATGCACCTTTCTCAAATTTTCACCATCCCGTATGTCAACTGTTTTATAATATGGGATGTTATCGCCCCACAGATTATAAGCAAAATCATTTGGTATCTCCTAATAAAGCAATAGCAAACATGTCAAATGATAACCTCAAATATTCATATAACAGTCCAACGAAATTAAAAAAAAAAAATTACCATTAAAAAAGGCTCTTCTTTATCAAGAAACGCTATGAATGAATGAGCGTTTTTTCTTGAATCCATATCTGGACAGAATGAAATAGATACTTACATTTAGGAAGGTAAATACACTAGCATATGCATAACTTGAATATAAGAAATTTTTACAATGATTTTCATAGCATTCATATAAAAACCATATGAAATCCTGTGGGTATCTAATGAATGCAATAACAGTTAAAGTGAGTGACTACCTTGAACTATGAACATCAAAACAACATGAAAACAACTTTAAGAAGAGCCTCTTACATTAGCAAACTTTCAGTAGCACCATTTTAACCCAAAAAAGTCCATCATTTTAACTCAAATACATCATCTATGCAATGTGTTTAACTACAAACAGTGTTTGATCATTATCACGGATTTAGGGTTTCATGAAAAATGAAACATACAGTAAACATTATTCAGATCGGCAAACAAGTCAAGAAATCAAACTGAAACACAAACGATTGAAGTTCCGGTCATCATGATTTTGTTTTCGGAAACTTAGATTCTGATTATTTAACATATAAAGTACAAAATATTCCAAAAATCAAGAAATGAGATCAAAAAACATATACCGGATGTTGAACTTGAATGTAGAACGGCGGAGTGATCGGATCCTCAGGCGGAACCACTGCGTTTTTTCAAAAAAGTCTGGTTTAGGGTTTTTCAGGTAGAGAGCGAATGTGTGAAGAAGACAATGAAAGATTTGGTGTGTTGTCTATTTTTTAATCTTTTTTCCAAAAAATTAATCCTTTAATTTTTTTTTTCTAAAAAACTCCTATTGTTAATTTATTTAAGATAAATTAATTAGAATTTTTTTTTTGCAAATTTTTTTAAACAAACCATAACCGTCATGTTAGCAAGGCGGCACGGTAAGAAAGACATGTGGTGGACATGACGTTAAAGTGGTTTTCTTCTTTTATGTTATCCAAAAAAAAAATTAGTGTTTAATTTATAATAAATCATATAAAAATTTTTCTTTTGCAAATATAAAAAATTACGTTTTTTTACTTTTACTTTTCAAATCATATGGCTAGAACTTCACTCAACCCTATGTTGGGAAGTTGCAGTCCCACTTCCCAAGATAGGGTTGAGTGAAGCTCTAGCCATATGATTTGAAAAGTAAAAGTAAAAAAATTTATGTGTGATGAGTGTGTACGATTAAAGAGAGGAAAAATACAATAAACATATTCGAACCCTATCTACGAATCGTCTTTTATGAGGTATGTAACCCGTTATTTATTGTTAAATTTCGCAATCTAGGTTGTTTTGCGACATGAGTAGTTTGATTTGGGGTGTTCAACTGTTCAAGAATATTTCAGTTGTAGTGATGGAAATATCTTTATTCATTAAAGTTTATTCGTAATATGATCGTACAACCATTAAAAGTTCAACTTCCTAACACGACTCGCTTAAATGTCCTAGGTAATTGAATTTATGTTTTTTTCCTTCTTGGTAAGGTTTGCCAAACATGGGTCTTAGCATGAAGAGTTATTAGGTTATAAATCATAAAAAAAAAACTTTTTGACGTTTTAAAACCAAATGAATGGAAACAAGTTTGTAATATTAAACATATCTAAAATAATTCGACAAAAATGAAGTTGTACCAAAATTCGTCATCTATTATAGACATCACGATGACAAGACTAAGGTTTAATAAATCATACGATGTGTATTACTATTAAGCATAACACAAAAGATGAAAATTAGTTAAGCTATTGGACCCAAAAAGACCAAATAACCACGCATTTACATGGTAACCTACATTTACACAAGTAGGTTTATAATAACAACCCACCTAGGACTATAAAGCCCAACCAAAAAAACTACACATAGTGTTTATAATAACAACCAAATGACCATTTCCCACAGTTCATGTACGCTTCGTCCAAAGCTTTTACCACTTCCCACTTCTTACCAAAACCTCTTTAGCTTGTATCTTACCCTTGCCTTTACCCTTCACAAAAAAAGACATAACTATTAATGTGTAAAAGTTTAATAACAAGAATAATAAATAATTTCTTAAAAATAAAGCACATGATGTACTTACCACGTCATCTTATTTGAAAACGATTTCAGTGCCAGTCTCTGCATTAAAAACAGAAACTTCAAAGGTTTTTAAATCAAGCATTGTAAAAACCAAGTATGGTCCGTTCTCCAAAGGCACCTCCTCAACCAGTTTACGCCATCCATCTTTGAAACAACAACAATGCGAACATGCTTCCAACTTGACATTACAAAATCTTTCTCCAATATATACCCTTGTAGTTTTTACCATAAAAGTTCTTCCAGAATGTATGAGGCATAAGCTATAAAATAAATTCAAAAAATCATTAGTAGAGAATTAGAAAATATTAGACAGCTATTAAAAACGAGTACTGAACTAATATAAAGTCACTTACAGAAATTTACGGTACAGTTTTTTGTTGTGCTGTAAAATAAGAGTTTTGACAGACATATTCTTTGAACCATGAAACATTGAATGTGTATGGCCCGGTGGTTGTTATCAATACTCCATCATTTAATTTCAAAGCATTTTTTCTAACCAACTTAATCCATCCGTCAGTAAATATAGGTTCTCCATTTCTGTTTCTGATCCTTACAAACCTCAAACTGTCACCATCTCTTATTTGTACTGTTTTATCATAGGGGACTTTATCTCCCTACAGATTAGTTGCAAAGTCAGATGGTATGGTCTAATAAAGCAATACAAAACATAAAGCAATAGCAAAGATGTGAGTTGATAATGTCAAATAACAATATCACATTACCACCGAAAGAAGAAAAACATACCAAAAACACAATATCATCTCCAATAAATTTTAAGAACGAAGGAGGTATCTTCATTGAATCCATTTCTGCACCCAATTTAAGTAGTTATATTTTCATAATCAAGCAGAGTGAGAATCAGTAAAAAATTGTTTAATTAGACAATTGATGGTCATGACTTGCATATATAATCAGCGGCTAGCCGGACAAGTGTAACACAATAACTTCAAATTTTGTAAAGTTATATATACATATAAACATGAGAACCAAGGCAGGAACATATGATATGAACATTTCCCATGTTTAATAATTAAACGCAGTAATAATTCTATACATAATTAGACAAAAAATCAATGATATTATCAATAAAAAGAAGTATTTGTATTTCTGTACCAAAATAGAATGAAAATAAACTATTGGCATTTCATCAAACATCTTATACACATGCCCAAACCAAGCCGAACACACTAAACATTCAATTCAGTGAACATATTCAAGTTGTACAATCTCATTCTCTATTAATAACCATTCAAGTATGCGTTATAAGGTTGTTCATAGAAACATTACCATGAAAAATCAGCATAAAAACATCACCATTATCAAGCATAATCCTAAAAAATATCATTCTAACCAGAAATGTTACATCAAATAGCAAACAGTGGCAAAATTCTAAAAAACCAGCGCATTAATCAAGCACAAGCATTCAAAATCTCCGTTTTAGGGTTTCAAATGAATATCAACAGAAACAATTGAAGTTCCGGTCATCATTATTTTGTTTTCCGACATTTAGATTCAGATTATTTAACATTATTAAACAAATAAAAGTATGAAATCTGTGAAAAAAATAAGAAATCAGTTTAAAAAAAAGGTTACCGAAAGCAGAGATTTCTGATAATTGTTAGTTGATAACCGTTTATTGAGTGTAATCTTTGTTGCGTATGTTGAAGAAGGTACCGAATCCAGAGATTCTAGGGTTTGAGTTTGGTTGTGGTTAGTTTGTTTTGGGAGAGTTGAAGAAGCGTATGGGGGAAGCCAGTAAGTCTCCAGCGTGTGTTGGGAGTGTTGTGTGGGACTTGGATCATCCAAACAAATAAAAACCCACCCACGGATCCTTTTTTTTTATCTTCCCCCAACAAAAATCAATTCATATAATAAATCATATAAAAATTTTTATTTTGCAAATTTAAATTTTTTAAAAATCAATTCATATCCCATAAAGTTCATTGGTATATAAAAAAAATGAAAATTCATTGTGTGATTTAGTTTATACCTTTTAAATGGAATTTTATTTTCAATTGTCTTTTTTGAGGTTACATATATAATGTTGTTGGTTCGGTCTATCTGACGACCAAATCGTTTTCATGCTATTTTATCTTAAATATATTTTAAAAGTATATGACATATATGAATATATTCCGCTACCCATATGTCTTCAAGCTATGATCAAAGTTGATTTTTGTTACTCAAGCACAAGTTACAAATTTGCCTCGACACGTCTATATAAAATCATACCAAAAAAAGAACTTTTATAAATATAGATTTTTTTAGCACAACCCATAACCTGTGAAAGTCACGGGTATAAAACATTAAGTGTGGGAGGGTATAAATAGGAGACATTAAGAGTGACGTAGCAGTCACGTTAGCAAGGCGACATGTTAAGAAAAACTCATGGTAGAAAGGACGTTAAAGTGGTGTTAGTATGAAGAGGTTATCCAATTATAAGAAATCAAATATATAAAATTATTCTATAAATATATTTTTTTATAAAACAACCCATAACCCGTGAAATCACGGGTATATAACCTAGTTATTGATATATTTGAGAGTTTTCTTTAACCATTAAGTAATTATCTTAAAGTATATAAAAGAAATTTTATTTAAGTGGGTGACCTGCCAGACTAACGTGATGGTGTGTGAAGATGTTCTATGTGGTGACACCTCCTCCGCATGCATTCATTCATCGTACCGGTCTAATTCTATCCATACGTGAAATTCTGATCTTACCCTTCTGCTACCATCAAGCAATAAGTTTCTTTGAGGGGAGGGGAAAATTTAAGATGTGTAGAGTGTCTTGGGGTTCTTGAAAACACATTTGGTTTGGAAAAGAGTAAAATACATGGATAGTTCCTGTGATTTTGTAAAATAACACCTATAGTTCTCAACTTTTAGAAATTACACCGGTGCTCCCTCTGGTTTGATCAAGTGGGGCCCACAATCCGTATCTTCATCAACCCAACCCACCCATATCCCATCCTCTGCCGACAGACCCACCCCACCCTCCACTTCATACATATCTAGGGAGAGAGAGAGACATTGCCATCGAGAGAGAGACATTGCCACCGACAGAGTGGAAACCGCCAATCAACACTCTTCTCCAGTCTGAATCGCCGACATCGTCTAGGAAACCGCCAAACGATCCAAAGTAGGGGTGTGAATTTCTAACACAACCCAAAAACCTGACACGAACCTAACACGAAATTCGCGGGTTTAGGTTTAGTCTAAACGGATTCGGGTCAGTTTCAGGTTGAACCCGCGAACCCGTTTAGGTTAACGGGTCGGGTTTGGGTCAACCTGGTCGGGTTGATGGGCTGACCCGTTTAACACATTTATACTATATTATATTTTTTACAATATATTTTATGTCATAAATTAAATGATGTGTGTATTTTATGCCATCATCAAGAAATTAACATAGATTTTGTAATTTAAATATGATATTATTATATACATTTGTGTTTTTTAAGTAAATTTTAATTTTAATATATTAATTTTAAAAAAAAATTCGGATTGAACGGGTCGTGTTCGGGTCAACCCATGAAACTTCGGGTCATGTTCGGGTTCTTATGTATGATACGATTTTCGGGTTCGGGTTTGTAATAACCCGACCATTTGGGTCATTACTTGTATCTGTCATTTCTTGCTTAATTGACTTGTACTCTCGAGATTCTGATTATCGCAAAAGGGTTTAAACGATATTTTAAACTATATTCTACAACGCGTTCAGAACGCCTAATCAAAACGCAATATTTCATTTAACGCAGTTTATAACGCTACTATTCACACGCATTTTATCGCATGTCACATCGCTTGTTTATACTAAACGCTATCGCAACGCAATCTCAACGCAAACGCAAACTCGAAACGTAGATTTACTTTTATACATTTATGAGATTGTGTGTTAATTGTGTGATTATTTGTTTAAATGTTATGTGGTTATAAACGCAATGCTTACACGCTCGACGCATACTCGCAACTCACTTAAACGCAACGCAATGCTTAACGCACGAAACAAAAGTCGGAAACCAACAAAACGCAACTCGGCCGATCGAATGGACACTCGGTCGAATGGACACCCGACCGGATGACCACCCGACCGGATGGTGATGTGTGTAAAATGCAACATATAAATTACATCAAATGAGGCATAAAAATAACCCTTTTTAGTACTAATGTTGGAAAAAGTGCGTTTTTTGTCTTCCTTTTGTATTTTCAGGACCAAATGAACTTAAACGAACAAAACAAACAAATATGCAGCAAAAACTAACATAAATACAAATAAAAAGAATAAACGTGACATGCCCGACCCCTCAACAGCATCTCCAAGAGCAAAAACAAGAAACAAAAGGCTGACCGTGGCCCGTGCCCACCGGACACGGGGGCGTGGTCAGATGTCTGCAGAAATGGACAAAGTTGTGGAAGCTTCTATGCCCACCACGGGGGCGTACCCAGCTCAGCACGGGGTGTGGTCAACGCTAAGATTCGCAGAATCTTGCAAATCTTGGTAGTACAGATACGCTTCTACACATGGGGCCGTGCCCAGCGAACACGGGCCGTGTGGAGCCTATTGCAGACAATTGAAATTCATGAGGGAAGAGAAAAGGTATGGCCACGGGGGCGTGTCCGCTGGACACGGGGCCGTGGCCGGGCTTCTGTTCAGGCTATAAATAGGGGTGCTTGGCTCACTTCAAAGGCATCACTTGGCAAACCACGTCTCTCTCACTTTGCCACCACTACAACACCCACATCCACCACCATCATCCATCATCCACCTTAGAGTGTGTGTAGTAGTAGTCTCGGGATCCAAGATTTATCGTAAGAGTTCTTGTCAATCAAAGGCCATGTTTGGCTAAGTCTCTTACATTACTTGGTGAAGACAAACATTTAATGTATTACTTTTGATTTTTAATCTTTTCGCACTTTTTATTTGGTTTTGTATTAATGACTTTAATAATTAGTTTCTTATGTTGAAGGTGAAACTTCTTTATCATTTGTCCGTGGTGTCTTGGCATTACTTTACGTCTATATAAAGTAAAAGATTTTCAACATTCATATCTCTACGGTCTATATAGAGATATGTTGGCTACCTGTGTCACACCCCGACCACGTAGAACATACAAAACGTGGCGGAAATGTCGGGGAGTGTTGTAACAGAATTAATTGTTTCAAATCCATGGTAATTGAAGTTTCGTTTTATTGATTAAAAGTGTTACAATGTCTTAACAAACAAGAAATACAACATATTTAACTAGTCTTGTATCTTTTATTGTCACTAAAGCCCAAGTCTGCCTATGTGTATCTTGATCATCTTATGTAACAGCTCCTGAAAAACACATGTGAAAATAGGTACGTCAGCATAAAAATACCTGTGAGATACATAGGTTTTGTGAAAATAGGTTTCATGACTTATGTTTGAGAAAATGATTAGTCATGAACCTTGTTATTTGCTTTGTTTTGTAAATCATTTGAAAATCGATAAGATCAGATGATAAGTATAAATAAATGTAAGGTTAAATGAATAACCAAGTAAAATATGTTTGCATAAGATAAGATGTTTATAAATCAATGTCTTGTGAAAAGTATGTTATTTGTATAAAATGTTCTATGTCTCCAACTGAAATGATTCAAATAACGCTATGATATGTAATACCATACAAACACTTATATATAGGAAGTACCAGCGGCGTATCCACCATGCTTGTATCATATTACACACGCATCGTTACTTAATCATTTAATCAAACCAAACCAATGTAATAAGTCTATGTTTAAACGAATTGTCAAATGTATTGAATAATATGTCAAAGTATTCATGTCAAGATGTAAATCATGTCAAAATGTCTATGTCAAATATCCATGTCAAATGTCTATGTCAAATATCCATGTCAAATGTCTATGTCAAATATCCAGGTCAAGTGTCTATGTCAAATATCCAGGTATGGCAAGTGAAATGTCTCAACTAAACCATATGCACAAAAACAAAGTATTGAAGTAAAACTTGGTTTAAATCAAAGTTATGTTTTGTGGGAAATACATGATCAAATGTCAATCATGTTAAAATGTCTATGTCGAAATGTCTATGTCAAAATGTCATGTAAAACGATGTACTAAGTAATGCACACAATGGCAATACATAGCATGAAATGTAATGAAATCATGTACTATAATGTACTAACGAACATAGCAGTATATGATGTGAAAACAGGAAAGCATGAAAGTAACAAGTAGGCACATGTGTTTCACCCCAAAACAGTTTGGAAAACGGTAAAAGAGGGGTCTATGTTCTCACTTGAGATTGCTCAGTAGTCCTTGAGTAACAACTAAACAATGCTAGAGATCGCGGATATCAAACGGCACCTAGTATAGGTAACTATGTTAATAAACCGGACCTAGATCGGAAGATTGGGTAGCATTAGGGTTTGTAAACCAAACGAGTGTAGAGACTCGTGTCTTTTGGTTTAACAAAGCCTACATACTAAATGAAACTTAACCTAAGTGCTTTCGACCCATTACGACCCGTTTAGGAAGCTTATGCTACTTTAACGTGTCGTGCGCGTGAAACGCGTTCGGACCGCCTAACTAGCCCTATGACAAGTGTTATATGCCTAATCATGTTGCATAATCAGTTATGTGACAAAGGTTTAGGTTACATATGCTTAATTACCAATTATACATGAAAAGGGTATTCTGGTAATTTACCTAAGGCATATAAACTACCTATCATACAACTACTTAAACGATGTGACCATAGGGTATAACCTCGGAAGGTTATTCCCTATATACTATGGTCACCTAATGTATTTGGTCGGATCCTAATGATCGACCAAACTGGGTCGGGCTCGAGGTATAAGCGATTTATTAGATCGCTTACCCTACGACCCTAGACAACGTGGTAATCAGTAGGCATAGTCCCAAGGGACTATAACCAACGTGGTTACACTCACGTTGCGAAGTTCAAACGAACTTCGCATTGACCATTACTGGTCAACGCTGAAAGTCAAACAAAGTTTGACTTTCTGACTCGAAAAGCAATAAAATAAGGAAAAGAACGAAAGAATACTTACGAAGGGTCCCCGAATGCTAATCCCGATTCAAGAATCTCAGGTATGAAACAATGGTTTCAACTTAGAGGTTCTCAATTCAGAATTCTAGTGCAAAATGAGGTTGTGTGGGTTGGGTATTTATAGGAATACCCGAACCGTTAGGATCGTTCCATGGAAAACGTGCCATGAATCCAACCCGTACACTTGTCGGAACCTTATGGTGGCTGGAAATCCATCCTTATCAGATGACTAGATAATTAGGAACATGTGGTTGTGGATTAAACATGTGTAATCTGCTGTTAGAAACACTGCATCTGGTCTGTGCAAGGCTAGCGCACCGCTACACTAAAAGTGTAGCGCACCGCTAGGCCTTATTTTGGCAGATTTACACTTTTGGTCCCTGTAGTGCAATCAGCCCATTTTCGACACGTTTAAGGCCCGTTAACCCCATTTCAAAGCTCTAAAATGAAGTTAAAGTATAGGGAACTTAAAATGTGTTCAAAAATATCTTGGATGTCGGTTCGTTTGGCCGTACGGTCGCGATGTTCGCTTAATTACGACGGAATGCGCATAAGCACGAAAAACGAACCAAATGACGCGACGAATGGATTTTTCTTATGGCGAACACTAAAATAAAATATTTTAGTGCTTACATAAATTTTTGGATGTCCGGATGTATTCAGAACGTAAGTTACGCGTAAAAATGCAAACTTGTGCACTTTTTGACGCTTTTAGTCCCTGAATGACACAAAAGTTCATTTTAGCATACCGAACACCTCAAAGCCTATTTCTAAGCTATGTAAAGGATATTTATGGTATGTTTAACTTATGGTCATGTTCCGGAAGGTCTGTTACAGTTCAAATTGGCATACTTTCGCAGTTTGTCAACTTTAGTCCCTGTAAGCGATTAAACTTTGATTTCACCACACCAAACCTTTCAAAACTTATATCTAAGTTATGTAAAGGTTATTTAAGGTACGTTAAGCCTATTTCACTATTCCGGAGTGTTCGTTGGATTAAACTGGTTATATCTACTCATCAGAGCGCGTATAACCCTCCAGAAAGCGATTTAAAGCTTGAAATCGAACAAGAATTGATATGTGTAAACGATACACATATTTTTACAAATCCCAAGTATGAAATACTATATTTCATTGGTTTGGAATTTGTTTGATGGTTGGAGTGGCACAGGTGTTACAGTCTCCCCTACTTTAGGAAATTTCGTCCCGAAATTAATTCGTAGGAGTCTATCTGTGACTTTGTGTGAAGTAACCATCAAAGATAAGCAAGGCATAATCCTGTTATTTCTCTTTAACGGACATTTTTCAGAATTGAAAAATGAACGGAGTTATTTTCAACAGGCATTCTTCAGAAACGAAATTGAACGAAAGGAGTCATTTTTCACCATTTCTTCAGAAACAAAAATGAACGAAAGGAGTCATTTTTCACCATTTCTTCAGAAACCAAAAATGAACGACAAGAGTCATTTTTTCACCATTCCTTCAGAAACCAAAAATGAACGACAAGAGTCATTTTTCACCATTCCTTCAGAAACCAAAAATGAACGACAAGAGTCATTTTTCACCATTCCTTCAGAAACCAAAAATGAACGACAAGAGTCATTTTTCACCATTCCTTCAGAAACCAAAAATGAACGACAAGAGTCATTTTTCACCTTCAGAAACCAAAAATGAACGACAAGAGTCATTTTTCACCATTCCTTCAGAAACCAAAAATGAACGACAAGAGTCATTTTTCACCATTTCTTCAGAAACCAAAAATGAACGACAAGAGTCATTTTTCACCATTTCTTCAGAAACCAAAAATGAACGACAAGAGTCATTTTTCACCATTTCTTCAGAAACCAAAAATGAACGACAAGAGTCATTTTTCACCGTTTCTTCAGAAACCAAAAATGAACGAAAAGAGTCATTCTTCAGACACATGACCAAACTAGCTGTGGTTTCCGTGCACTGAATTCCATAATTATGTATGCATCCATAATTACGCAATTCCTTGCATAGTCCGCACAATTTGCTTGTAATGTGGAGGGGAGGAAAATCAAACCTGTGATGAGCGTGACTAGACTACCATAGGGTCCTTCTAATTAGATCTACAAACGATCCTTTTAATTAGGCCACCAAGGAGTCCTTTCAGCTATATCATCACATGATATCCCTAACCAGATTTTTTTTGGATCAATCTGATTACCTAGACCACTCAGGGGTCTAACTATGGAATAGTACAATATAATCCAAGGATCTTTACTATCACGTAAAAGCCCATTGAGGATTTAATATAGTACCTTTGGATATCCTACTACGAATTCCTTATACAAAGATATGGAAGATTCTTCGAGGATTTGGATAACAAAAACTTGGATTACACAAAAACATAAAAGGAAACACATAAGCACATAATCACATAGTTGTTTAACTTGTTTATTAATTTGTTATCTTTGGACACGGATACTTAAAGCACACCAGGAATCCATTTCGTGGATTTCATTTAGCACTTTAATCATTTCAAGAACCCATCCATGAAGATAGGATGATCTACCAAAAATTCGATTTTCGTTTTCAGGAAAACGCAATATTCGAATTAAGGTACACAATAATTTAGGCCATACGGAAATACCCTTGGGTACCCTATTAAAAATTTATAGTGGTACTTGGGGTATTCGTACGGAATTATAACTTGCACCTTGTACTTCGTTTCTTTGAAAGAGACGGGTACTTAGGATTCTTGTGGAAAACGCAAGAGATTGTAAAATGGAAGAATTTTGGGGGGTAGTTCGCTTTTCAAGGAATATGATTCCTTGATTGTCGGTATTGTAGGGGATATGTTGTTTATGCATACAACCACATAAATACATTGCAATATAAATAAAAAGATTTATTTATTAACAATGATAACAACTGTTTCATGGACCTTGACAACAAAAGAAAATAATACATAAGATGTGATTATTTCTAAAGAGTGTTGTCTTCTAGTCGGTCAAATGCTCATCTCTGTGCTGGATTAGCATTAGCACGCTTTGGGCAATTTCTTCGGAAATGTACCATCTCGCCACACTTGTAGCAAGAACCTGGTGGAAAGCGAGCTCGAGCAGGTTTAATGTTAGCTTGATTTGGTGCAACTGCTGCTACGCAAACTTTTGCTGTATGACCTTTACGTCCACAAATTTGGCATTCGCGGCACTTCACATTAACATGATGATAAAGGTTACATTGGTTGCACAAAGGTGAAGTTCCATTGTATGGTTTCCTAGCACGGGGTTTAGCTGGTTGGTTGGGGGCGGCTTGATCATTGTGAGCGACCATGACGAAGTTCTGAGAAGCCTTTTGCTTCTTTGACCGCTCAAGGGATCCAGTCTGTTCATCCATGGTCTTTGATTCCTCGATCGGTTTCTTGTCACCCTTTCGGAAAAGCTTACGTTTCCTGATCTGAGATTCAGTCAGGGTTGCAGATAACTCAATGGCCTGCCTAACCGTAGTGGGGTTACTACCAGTAACAATGTCTTGAACTGAGTCAGGGAGACCATCAATGTATTTTTCGATTGCCTTATCCAAAGGCGTGACCATGGTAGGACACAACAGGCTCAGCTCCTCATATCGATCAGTGTATGCTCGATGTTCGCCGCTGTCTTGCTTAAGGTCGTCGAATTCCCTTTCCAATGCCCTGATCTCGTGACGAGGACAGAATTCCTTCATCATCAGTGCTCGAAGTTCTTCCCATGTTTGCGCCAGTGCCTCTTCGGCACCCCTATCTCTCACCACACCGTTCCACCATGTCAAAGCTCGTTTCTCAAAGACACTAGATGCGAAATCTACCTTTCGCTCATTTGGACATTGTACATGCCTGAAGGTGCTCTCTAGACTCTCGAACCATTGCAGAAGTGCTGTCGCTCCTTGAGACCCAGAAAACTTCGATGGCTTGGCCGAGTTGAACGTCTTGAAGTTGCAGATGGCATTATTGTTGTTGATAGCTTGGTAACATTGAACAACGACATTCGGGATTGCAGCAGTCATTTGCTGTGTAATGACAGCTGCCAGCTTGTCAACAGATACTGGATTTTCACGTCGTGGAGGCATTCTAAAAGAGAAGAACATGAAAGGAAACGAGTGAGAGAATTAGACGAAATGAATGAGATGAAACAAATCTGATGAAAGCAGGGATAGTGGTCATTTGTTTGTTACTACAAAGCAACAAACGACACACAGTGATTAATCAAAGTAAATGGGTCAAAAATAATGTATCGCGAAGACATGCTCGCCTATAAGTGAACGCTCATCCCAAGAATTCTCAGGTAAGCACAACTGGTCTCGCGTCTGATGAGATGTATACGAAGTGCTTGCCTAGACAGAAAACCCAGAATACAGGCCTTCACCCTTCCAGTTTGCACGTGTTCACATTATTAAAAACCCAAAACCTTGACGAGAATTTTGAAAATTTAAAGGGGTTCAAAACCATATAACAGAGGGTTCAAAACCTAGTAATCAATCATCCTAGAACAGATGATTAGTTTTCAAAGCGGTTTTGAAATTTATGTTCTTGTTGTGGTCGTCGCCTAAGGATAGGTGACGGTATTGTTTTATGACTAAACGCAAGTAAACTCGCGTTAGGGTCCTAAGAAGGTTATAGACTAGGTCAAAGCATTACTAATTACTAATAACCTAATTCCCTATAACCATTGGCTCTGATACCATCTTTTCTGTCACACCCCGACCACGTAGAACATACAAAACGTGGCGGAAATGTCGGGGAGTGTTGTAACAGAATTAATTGTTTCAAATCCATGGTAATTGAAGTTTCGTTTTATTGATTAAAAGTGTTACAATGTCTTAACAAACAAGAAATACAACATATTTAACTAGTCTTGTATCTTTTATTGTCACTAAAGCCCAAGTCTGCCTATGTGTATCTTGATCATCTTATGTAACAGCTCCTGAAAAACACATGTGAAAATAGGTACGTCAGCATAAAAATACCTGTGAGATACATAGGTTTTGTGAAAATAGGTTTCATGACTTATGTTTGAGAAAATGATTAGTCATGAACCTTGTTATTTGCTTTGTTTTGTAAATCATTTGAAAATCGATAAGATCAGATGATAAGTATAAATAAATGTAAGGTTAAATGAATAACCAAGTAAAATATGTTTGCATAAGATAAGATGTTTATAAATCAATGTCTTGTGAAAAGTATGTTATTTGTATAAAATGTTCTATGTCTCCAACTGAAATGATTCAAATAACGCTATGATATGTAATACCATACAAACACTTATATATAGGAAGTACCAGCGGCGTATCCACCATGCTTGTATCATATTACACACGCATCGTTACTTAATCATTTAATCAAACCAAACCAATGTAATAAGTCTATGTTTAAACGAATTGTCAAATGTATTGAATAATATGTCAAAGTATTCATGTCAAGATGTAAATCATGTCAAAATGTCTATGTCAAATATCCATGTCAAATGTCTATGTCAAATATCCATGTCAAATGTCTATGTCAAATATCCAGGTCAAGTGTCTATGTCAAATATCCAGGTATGGCAAGTGAAATGTCTCAACTAAACCATATGCACAAAAACAAAGTATTGAAGTAAAACTTGGTTTAAATCAAAGTTATGTTTTGTGGGAAATACATGATCAAATGTCAATCATGTTAAAATGTCTATGTCGAAATGTCTATGTCAAAATGTCATGTAAAACGATGTACTAAGTAATGCACACAATGGCAATACATAGCATGAAATGTAATGAAATCATGTACTATAATGTACTAACGAACATAGCAGTATATGATGTGAAAACAGGAAAGCATGAAAGTAACAAGTAGGCACATGTGTTTCACCCCAAAACAGTTTGGAAAACGGTAAAAGAGGGGTCTATGTTCTCACTTGAGATTGCTCAGTAGTCCTTGAGTAACAACTAAACAATGCTAGAGATCGCGGATATCAAACGGCACCTAGTATAGGTAACTATGTTAATAAACCGGACCTAGATCGGAAGATTGGGTAGCATTAGGGTTTGTAAACCAAACGAGTGTAGAGACTCGTGTCTTTTGGTTTAACAAAGCCTACATACTAAATGAAACTTAACCTAAGTGCTTTCGACCCATTACGACCCGTTTAGGAAGCTTATGCTACTTTAACGTGTCGTGCGCGTGAAACGCGTTCGGACCGCCTAACTAGCCCTATGACAAGTGTTATATGCCTAATCATGTTGCATAATCAGTTATGTGACAAAGGTTTAGGTTACATATGCTTAATTACCAATTATACATGAAAAGGGTATTCTGGTAATTTACCTAAGGCATATAAACTACCTATCATACAACTACTTAAACGATGTGACCATAGGGTATAACCTCGGAAGGTTATTCCCTATATACTATGGTCACCTAATGTATTTGGTCGGATCCTAATGATCGACCAAACTGGGTCGGGCTCGAGGTATAAGCGATTTATTAGATCGCTTACCCTACGACCCTAGACAACGTGGTAATCAGTAGGCATAGTCCCAAGGGACTATAACCAACGTGGTTACACTCACGTTGCGAAGTTCAAACGAACTTCGCATTGACCATTACTGGTCAACGCTGAAAGTCAAACAAAGTTTGACTTTCTGACTCGAAAAGCAATAAAATAAGGAAAAGAACGAAAGAATACTTACGAAGGGTCCCCGAATGCTAATCCCGATTCAAGAATCTCAGGTATGAAACAATGGTTTCAACTTAGAGGTTCTCAATTCAGAATTCTAGTGCAAAATGAGGTTGTGTGGGTTGGGTATTTATAGGAATACCCGAACCGTTAGGATCGTTCCATGGAAAACGTGCCATGAATCCAACCCGTACACTTGTCGGAACCTTATGGTGGCTGGAAATCCATCCTTATCAGATGACTAGATAATTAGGAACATGTGGTTGTGGATTAAACATGTGTAATCTGCTGTTAGAAACACTGCATCTGGTCTGTGCAAGGCTAGCGCACCGCTACACTAAAAGTGTAGCGCACCGCTAGGCCTTATTTTGGCAGATTTACACTTTTGGTCCCTGTAGTGCAATCAGCCCATTTTCGACACGTTTAAGGCCCGTTAACCCCATTTCAAAGCTCTAAAATGAAGTTAAAGTATAGGGAACTTAAAATGTGTTCAAAAATATCTCGGATGTCGGTTCGTTTGGCCGTACGGTCGCGATGTTCGCTTAATTACGACGGAATGCGCATAAGCACGAAAAACGAACCAAATGACGCGACGAATGGATTTTTCTTATGGCGAACACTAAAATAAAATATTTTAGTGCTTACATAAATTTTTGGATGTCCGGATGTATTCAGAACGTAAGTTACGCGTAAAAATGCAAACTTGTGCACTTTTTGACGCTTTTAGTCCCTGAATGACACAAAAGTTCATTTTAGCATACCGAACACCTCAAAGCCTATTTCTAAGCTATGTAAAGGATATTTATGGTATGTTTAACTTATGGTCATGTTCCGGAAGGTCTGTTACAGTTCAAATTGGCATACTTTCGCAGTTTGTCAACTTTAGTCCCTGTAAGCGATTAAACTTTGATTTCACCACACCAAACCTTTCAAAACTTATATCTAAGTTATGTAAAGGTTATTTAAGGTACGTTAAGCCTATTTCACTATTCCGGAGTGTTCGTTGGATTAAACTGGTTATATCTACTCATCAGAGCGCGTATAACCCTCCAGAAAGCGATTTAAAGCTTGAAATCGAACAAGAATTGATATGTGTAAACGATACACATATTTTTACAAATCCCAAGTATGAAATACTATATTTCATTGGTTTGGAATTTGTTTGATGGTTGGAGTGGCACAGGTGTTACAACCTGCAAGGACCTAGGTCAAGCTTACTAGGACCTCCTTCAATACCCACTGGTATTGGATGGCGGGGGTGCGAATGGCTTAATCCCCTCATATGTAAACTACTATTAATACATTAAACCGGCTACTTGGGATTGTATCCCTGCTGACTCAAACCACTTACCCGAGGGTAACGTCACCTTCAAAAGACGGGCCTACCACTTTTCGCATTAATAACTTAATTAATTATCTTTCAATATTCCGACCCTTTTGGGATTGTATCCTTGCTGACTCAAACCACTGGGTTGAGGGTAACGCCACCTTCAAAAAAGGGGCCTACTACTATAACTAAGATAATCTCTGAAAAAGTGCAACAGTGCGGAAATCATCGAAGGATACATTAAAGGCGAGTCGGATCCAAGTGATTCATTTTGTCTATCTTTTTTTATTTATTTATTTTTTTTTATTTCAGCATTTTTAGTTTTTATTTTTCATGTTTAAAACCTTTTCCAATAATTTTAGTTTGATTAGACGTTGAGGATAAACCGGTACTAAAAGCTCCTGTGTCCTTGGACGACCTCGGTATCTTACCAACGCTATACTACGCTCACGATGGGTGCACTTGCCCATGTGTGTGTTTAGTGTTAGTAAAATATCGTGTTTTATAAATTTAAAACTTGACTAATGTGTAAAATGGGCTTAAAATATCAATAAAAACATATTACACTTTACACACACCAGATGGCCATCCGACCGACTGGCCATCCGACCCAAACACCACTCACTTCCAACGCCTTACTCCTTCTCTCACACTATAAATACCCGCCCGTACATCACTATTCACTGATGTGACAGCTCCCTCTGATCAACTCGCTCCCAAGTCATTCTCAAGCACTTTTCTCTCGATTCAAGGCTTTTTCGTAAGTATTTCTTCTCAAATCTTGTACAATCATCATCACTACACACTTCTACATCATCTTCTCCATCAAAATCACTGGTTTTCACCTTAAAATCACCTGATTTGGACCCCTTGAAGGTGACATCATCTCAGTTGCTTATGCAATCGGTTGTGTGACATCATCTCATCAAGATTTGTTCAGATCTAAAGGGATTTCCACACTCATAACTTGAAATCTTGTTGAGATTCCGACAAGATCTCAACAGTTTTCATCTCTTTTTCAAACTTTTCTTCAACATTCTACCCAAAACCGATGGAATCCATGCTCATTCAGACTCTCTACTCATTCTCTAGTTGAGAGCCGACTTGAAAACGGATTTCCACCGGAGAGATGACCGATTATCGGGTTGGACATGAAACTTCATCAAAAGAACAGTGAGTACGATCGAATGGGGTGATTCCCATCTGATCGAACGAGCTGGACCCTGGTGTGTTTTCCGTTGTTCGACATGTCATCACGCCGTCTCCGTTAAACTCAAAACTTTTACTTAGAAAGTTTTACAAAGTTTTCAAACAAACAGGACACCCACTCGACTAGCCATCCGATCGGATGACCATCCGATCGAATGGCTATCCGTTTGAATGACCTGTCCCTTATCATTTCCAATACTTAACGATTTTCCAAAACACACACACACTCGATCGAATAGCCATCCGATCGGATGGCCATCCGTCCGGATGACCATCCGACCGGATGACTTGGTATTTATACTTTACATTGTTTTGTTTAAATGCTACAACGAAAACTTCAGAATTTTCAAAATGATTTACAAACACCCACAACTCATCCGAATGGCCATCCGTTCGAATGGGTACTTATCCATTCGACTCACCATTCGACACACTGTTACACATTGTTCAACGCTTACACTACTGTTCTACGCTCAGGCTAATCCCAAAGCGCTCCCTTCAATCCAATACAGTTCGTGTTTGGCAAACTTCAAACGCACTGTTAGTATACTCGAACCCATTTTCATTTAATGTACTTTTGGGTGTTACATACGTTCGCTATCAAAACACAACAACACACAACACAAACACTTTTAACGCTAACCACTCCCGCATGTTATACGTGAACTATGAATGCTTGTTACTATGCTTAGATAGTGTTACACGGTACCGCCTCTAGCAACAATAGTACTATAGTTTGGACTCAGCACCTGTCGTGGACGGGGGTTGCTAGGGATCACTTTACCTTACTTCACATCTTCGCTGAACGTGTGTCGCGCATACTCAAAACGCAGTCTCGTGGTTAAGTGTGAACATAGTTTTGATAGTTACTTGCTTCGCTTGTTACGTGATACATGCTGGTTACGCGTAAACGCTTTCTCTACTATATGTTATTCAAACTTGTGTACTCGCCTTTAAGTTATATGTATTGACTTTATTTTAACGTATGTGACTGGTTGATAGGACGCTATGCTTGCTGAAATGAGTAGGAAGTCTAGAAACCCACAATAAAATCTGAGTTGTCGGAACAATGTTTTGTTTATGAGAAACGCAGTCTGTAATGACTGTTTATGCTTTATATGTTAGTGGTATGGGATATTAACGTTAAAATATATTGTCACTAATAGTTGTTGTGGATTCTCTTGAACAATCTGTTTCGCTCAGTGCCACGCCCCGATGATTTCGCCATCGGTTTGGGTGTGACAGGGTTTGTGTAAAATTTTCGGGTTCGGGTCGGGTTGAACCCGCCAACCCTCGAACATGACCCGTTTAACACCCCTAATCCAAAGACATTGCCGCCGAAGCTTCCAGAAAAGCCGATCAGTTGAAGAACGTTGCACTTCTCTCACTCGCCGATCAAATTCCATCGTTGTCGATTACGTCAGCTTCGTCTTCTTCTGAATCAGTGTCGGAGCTTGAAACCCTCACGATGAAGATGAAGGTTTTGGATTTAGAAGAAGCTGCCGCCGCCGCTCCATTCAATCAAAACCCTCATGATTCAAATTTCAACAATTTTTTTTCGATTTACGGCTTCAAAAAACGATCTGTTGCATCATTGTTATATTTGTCAAATTCAACTTTTGGTGAATCTATTCAAATTTAGTGAATCTGTTGGTTTGAAGCTATTGCTTTGTTCGAGATTTTCAAAATCTGAATTACAGTGAATCAGTGTTATATTTGTCAAATTCAACTTTAAATTAGAAATTATTCTCACTGTTGGTTGTGGAGATTGATTGTGGTGGTGATTATGGAGGGTGATTGTGGATAGAGGTTGAAGATGAAGTGTGGTGGTGGAGTTCTACAAATAAAATAATATAAAAAAAGTGGCCCTTAATCAGTTTCTATTTTTTTTTTGTTTTTTTATCATTAAGGGCAAATTTGTCATTTCATGTCCACTTAACTTAATTTAACTGAGAAAACTAAAATCCATCCACTCTAGGGACTATCCGAGTAACAAACTCTCAAACCACAGGGAGCACCAGTGTAATTTTCAAAAGTTGAGGACTAGAGGCATTTTTTACAAAACCACAGGGACTATCCGTGCATTTTACTCTTTGGAAAAAATATGTATACGTAGGCAGTGACAGATCCAAAATTTTTTTCCATTGGGTTCCTTTTGGTAAATAATATTTTTTCCAAATCCTACAAGATTCTCACTAATTTTTTCAATATTTTTCAAGCCAAATGAGTTCCTGAAAACCCACAAATATAAGCTAAATCTGCTCCTATACGTAGATACGATGAAGATAATTACCTTTAATTTGAGTGTAATATTCAAAATACAGTGCGTATCATCATGTTAAGTTCTTGATGTTGTTGTTATTATTATTATTTTTAATTTAAGATGGTACATGGTACTACGTGATTATACATGCTTATATAACTTGGTAAGTAATTATAGAATCGGGTAGTACGTGATTATATAACACTAGTATGTAATTATATATGCTACATGTTAATTTATGCCCCTTATCTAAAATACATGTGTCGCGTTTTGTTGGCATCCTACACTTCTAAAAAACATTTGTACAATAAATTGGGCCATATGTATGAATGTGTGTGTGAGTGTATCACACAAGTTGAATCAATGAAATATTAAACAGTTAGTATGAATGTGTGTGTGTGAGTGTATCACACCAATACTGAAGCTGCAGCGTGTTAATGCAACGAAATTAGACCGAAACGTAAAATATGAAATATAATAACTAGGTCGATCTAGGACTCCTGCATTGTGACGAACATGTCAAACGAGAAAATATAGACGATGTAAAAAGGCTAAACCACATATGTACATTGTGCCGTGTTAACTCGCAAAATTTAGAATAAAACATAAAACGAAAATTTTGCGAAATATTAAAAGTATAGGAAACCAAAGTTGGAAGTAAAAAAAATAATGATGTTAAATTGGAAAAGATGAAAGCATTGGGTTAAAGTAAAAAGTCAAAAAAATTTAGGTTAAAAGTAAAAAAAAAAAAAAAAAAAAAAACAAGTCTTTTTTAACCAACCCCCCCCCCCCCCCCACCCACCCCCCACCCCCACACACACACACACCAACCATTAAGTATAACACGTATAGAAAAAGTTGTTCTTTTGCTTTTTTAATATTGATTGTTTTTTTATCAAGTTTTCGTGGTTTTCACGAAATATATGGGTTTTCAAGATAACTTTTCCCTTCCCTTGTTCTTAGTTAACATTAATATTAAATCAAGTATTGGAAAATTGCCTATCATCGATTCCATATCGTCAGTATTTACCAAGTATTATCAACGAATTACATAAAATCCCGAAAATAAATTTTATAGATATCCATTGCTAGTTCGTTGGTAATCACAAACTACTGCTGGTTGGCTTCGACTTATAGGTAGTCCGTTGCTACCGAAGGTTGACTTGGATTCGCATGAACTTTCTTCCTATTGATGACTCTTTCTACGATGGTTATCCGACATAACTTAAGGGCAAGATTCTAGAAATATATATAATACCAAAACCGCATTTTTTTTTTTTTTTTTGTTGAGAATCTATACCTATAAACAATTATATGTGTTATTAGCCTACTAATTTAATATATTACATGAAAAGGGGAAGAGTGACCACGTTATATGTATGATTTATAAGGTACAATGCATGGAACGTACGTATGTAAATGTTGAAACATACGTTTCATGCCCATGTGACCCATATGAGTATCAAAACCATATGCGTATCAAAACCATGTTCATTGTTTCATTTCTTTTGTATAACATAAAAGAACTTGTGACGTGTGGTGCTTGTTACTCATCAAACCAAAACCCATAAAGAAGGAAAATAACAATGTGTTGTATATATGTCAAAGATCGATTTTCATCCCACTGTGGTAAAAATCTGATCCACCTAGAGCAAATTACACTAAATGAGACTCCAACCCATAACCTCAATATTAGAAGGTCATGGGGTTATCTTCTCTCAAACCAATTGATCTAGGACTTATTGGCATTTGCTACTCAACTACTTAAGTTTTATTACTTAACTAACTTACTTTACTTGATTTTAGGTGTTGTTAGTTGTAACGTTAATTGAATTTGATTAACTTGTTAGAATTTACAATGTTAATTTGCTTGTTATGTTTTTAGTTTGAATTTTACTTGAATTTGATAATTTGTTAGAAATTTAGAATGCTCTTTGATTAATTTTTATAGCATATAATGTTAGTTTGATTCTTGTGTTTTTTTGTTTGGTTATTAATTATTTCTACTTTGATTGTTACGAAGATTTGATTTTTCTATTTTCGGAAATATAGAAAGATAAAAAAAAGGGTTTGATGTATGTTTGGAGGAAGCCAACTATTTTTTTTAAAGAACATACCATTAAAAAGGTCAACATGAACGACAATTACATTAACCTATTTTAAAGAACATACCATTAAAAATGTCAACATGAACGACAATTACATTAACAACGACAATTACATTAACCCAATAATGCCAAGACAAATCATTAATATCGTATATCGACTCTATTATGAGTTTGATTGTTTCACTACGTTGCTATAACACAAATCTAAAAGTTTGGGAACCGGTATAACAAGGTAACATCCGAGTTACTTTTGTGTATGGGTAGTTTGAGTTTGTGTGATGATTTTGTAAATTTATATATTAAAGATATTAAGGTTGGCCGACATGTATCAGTATGATTTTGATGATGGTGATAATAATAGAATTAAATATGAGCTCACCATATACATTGATAACTTGAAAGTTGATAAGAGATTTGTCAAGTTTAATGTTCTATTTACTTATGTAAGATTAATGGTGGAAACAAAGAAGCATCTTGCATATACATTGGTGTAAAATTCAGGGCCGGTTCAAAATGAATGAAATAAAACAAGCGCTTTGTGCCACCACTTTCATAGGGCCTCAAATTCTAAAAAAAAATATATTATATGTAGGTGATCTTGGATTTAAGATTATTGATATTGAGACTTATGATATGTAATTATGTATAGACAAATATGATATATGAATAATATGATCTAAAACAATTTTTTTCTTTTATTTTTTATGAAAAGGGCCTCAACTTTTCTATCCGTTTTGGGCCTACAATATTTTGAGCCGGCTCTGGTAAAATTTATCATTAGTTTTACTTTACTCATTATAACAAGTGTTGAGAGATGTTTTTTCGTAATGAAGTATGTAAAGTCTGATCTACACAATTTACCTAGTGATGAATATTTGAATGACGTTTGTAATAGTTATATAAAAACGTTGCTTAGGAATGTTTGTCTTGACGATGTATTAAATCGTTTTTAAAAAATGAAAATCTATATTGAATAATTGTAACACAATTGTACTTTTGATGTGTATTTTCTAAAGACGTATTTTTTTCGGATTTGGTATTATATTTTTATTACATGACCCGACCTGAACCGAATTGTCTAAAAATGTGGGATCAAAACCTAAACATAAAATATAAGTGACACGTTTTAAAAAGTTCTTGGGTTCATCACTAAGATATCGGTGTGAGAGAAACAATCATAATGTGGAAACCCACCTAGATAGGAATAAAGAATACAAAGGTACGAGCCTCTATAGAACCAGTTCAAGTACCATAGGGCTTAGACATGACGGAGGGATGAAGGTTCGGTCTCTACGATAAGATATTAGGCGGATTTAACATGTGTAGACTGAGTCCGTTCAAAAATAAAAAAATGAAGAAGTAGAAGATAAATACATGTAATTAAACAATCAAAAATCAACCCTTCAAAATAGGCTAAATACTATCGACCAAAATGACACACAAATTGGCCACTTGCGTAAGAAGATACAAACAAAGCCACATGACTCACAGACCAGGGCCACCCAGTCGAACCGGTCTAAACCTTCCTACAGCAAGAGCATGAGACAATAGTATTTCCTTGATAGCTGCATGAATCCTACCAAATATATTATTGAATTAAATAACATTTTAATAGTTTCAAACAAAATATTTTTCAAATAGATGCATTATGCATGTTAAATGATTTTGAGCTATAAGGTTATTGTGTCTTATTTTCCTCCACAAATAATACATGTGCACCAGTAGATACTAATTGATGTAACCCAGTCAAAATAAATAATATAACCTGAAAATCAGTGGAATTATATTTAAACAAACATCAAGTTTTAATTTTATTTAAAATAATTTCAATATTATTTTAAGTAAAGTTTTTATAAAAAATAAAATAGTATGTTTTTGTTTTAACTTAAATAAATTTGATCAAATTTTAATCTTGGCAAATTACATGAAAAACATATACCTCATCGAGATTTTAATGGTCATAACAAAGTTGTACATCCCTCTGTTGTCGCGTGTTTAGGCCCACTTTTCAGGTTCAGCCCAATCTTCTCGCTTCGCTTAAAAAGCTCCACTTTCAGGCCCTCAGACGCATTTTCATGCCAAGTTCCAACGAAATTCTGGTCAAAAACCGTTTGAATAGGTTTAAACAAGTTTGAAACAATGATAAGAACCTTAATAAGCCTGGAAACAACTTAAAACTAGCCCTAAACAAGACTAAAACGTGTCTAAAATCCCAAAAAATGTATTTTCATACTAAACGACTCGCCTAAAAAAGCCCCCGCTTTTTAAGTGCCTTGCATTGAGGCCCAAGGCTCACGCTTTACGCCTTGAGTGCACCTTGTGCCTTTGACAACTATGGTACATCCCTCTATTGGGGCCATGAGGAGCTGGAGGGTCATGGGAGATGGTGTCGATGACAGAGATGCTAATCAAAAGTAGAAGCGAGACAGATGGGATAGTTGGCAAACTGTTAAGAATAGGAAAAAAAAAATCTGAAGTGTTCAGGAGTGAAGAGGTATCATTGTTCTTTGTCACTAGTATTTCAGACGGTTTTTCTGCCAAATACTTGTGGTTGGCGGTTCAGACTCTTGGTAGGATTACGGATGTGTTCATACCAAAGAATAAGGATTCTAGTAACAAGAACTTCGGATTTGTTAGATTCAAAAGGGTAACGGATATAAGGTAGATGGTAGTGAGATTGAATGAAACAAAGATAAGGGGTGTCAAAGTGAAGGGATACAAGTCAATGAACGTTGAAGACAATGGTTAGATGGACAAAGACTTAAACTAGGGGTGGGTTAAAAAATGTTAATGTACATAAAGGGAGAAACATGAACATGGAAGAAACTTTGTTAAACAAAAAAAATGTAAAAAGTTGCAATATATAATGATAAAAGACTTCATTCCCAACCAAATTTGTTTCAGTTTGGTAGTTCCAGTAATCCTCTACAATCTGCTCATAAACTTATCAAGGATCTTAGAAAGCCTATATCACCTTCAGTACCGAAAGGATTCTTATGGAATCCTGAAGGGATACATGGCTTCCCTGGCAAAGGATGATGTCCATGGAGTTAGGACATGAAGGAAAAGGTAAATGACCTCTTAAAGGTCGGTCTCCCTATTGATTCTATCATTACTTCTGCTTTAATGCTTGATTATGCTATTGAGAAGCATAAAAGGGAACTAGAGGTTTTAAGGAAAGAACAAGACGACATTCTTCAAGGCAAGGGAAAAGGAAGGCTGCTTTAGGAATGTCCAACAAGCAGATATCCAAACCGAAGGATCAAACTGGAAAATTACTTTTAATAGCAAAAGGGAATGAATGATAAAAAGCATTCACTTCAAGTATTTTTGTGATAATCTTTTTCTTTTGACTTTATCCTTTAAGGTATTGACCTTTTTTATGCAAATGGTGTTCTGCAGGCATGAGATAGTCTAATGATGGAGGCTGGATAAGGAACTTGAAGATCACTTTAATGGGAGATTTGTAGATTCAAGTTCTTTGATTTTATCATGGGATGATTTTATATTATTGTTTATGACACAATTATTTGACAAATATTTATTTTTAGAGAATATTTGGTGCTTGTGGTTTTAAGTAATATGTGCAAGTTTCGTCTATAGCTTTTGAGTTGTGAACTCATGTGTTGTATGATATCATTATATTTGACTAGCATGAAACATATATTATTCATTATTCGTATAATAAAATTATACAAGTCATGCCAGGGTCAGTAGATAATCATGGTAACAAGTGGGTTCTAATGATAGATATTACGAACAATAATTAATACCTATTATGAGTAAGAAATAATTTGATTATTGAACTCGGTTTGACTAGCTGGTAAAAAGTGATCTACCAAGACTCATGGATTGTTATCCAAGAATTTATTAGCCATTTGCTGCTACTATAACGTGTCAAAATGGTTATTATTTCTCATTAACAACCATAAAGCGTTCAAACTAAATGAAGAACACCAAAGGTTTTGGTATGGGTTGTTCAAGAGAATAAAGGAAAGCTTTTAGAAGATATCCTTGAATATGTGAAAGGAGTTGTTCACATGGATTGATCTAGAGGATATAAATGGATGGGATCCAAATTCTTTGATGTTTGAACATGATGCATAGTTTGGTAAGCTATGATGAATATTTTGAATACTCAAAACAAAACAAAACACCACACAATCATGTATGAGTACTTCATTTGAATGGATAGTGATATATAAGTTGGATGAAATTGCAAATATGAAACTTCAACTTCATACATTGCATATCACATAATGTAATCATGCATTAAATGCCGATTCATGATTGTAAAATGAGTAGAAACTTTATGGGTAGAAACTAGGTCCTGTAAAAAAACAAAGACATGAATCATATTACATACTATGAAAGCTTGATAAGGAACTTTAATCAAGAGTAAATGTTGACCTAAAACAAGATCCGTTTGACTAAAGTCAAACGTTTGTTGGTTAGATACTGACTACAAGCTTTAAATCAGATAGGGACTCTGATTGGATCAAAATGTAAATGTCATGATACATTTCTTAACAAAAATTACAATCAAATGATTGTCACTTAGAGGACATTTCCATTTAAAGTATGTAATCATTTTAGGTTAGCTTGGAGTTTGAAATGCATTTAAAGATCTTGAATTTAATGATATCAAATTGCGATAATTGTGTATGGTTAATTGTGTATGGTTCTGGAAATCTTATCAAAGTAACATTTGATTGACAAAGATGAAGTATGAGAAGTTCTCATTGACTTCAACTAAGATAACGTAGACGAACATCGTAATATGACCATAACCGATAAATTGCAAGAGTTGCACTAGTCAGATTATAGACATGATTTCATGAATGCTTTGATAAGTATTAACGAAACATTTATAATCAAGGAGTGCGATAATAGATGCATGAGTGTTTTGAATGTCAAGAAAGGGTTCTTGAACTTAGGAGTCACTTCAAGGTTTTACGGTAAAACTGATTCCCTATTATATCAAAACAAAGGAAATCTATATGGGGACATAGATATTATTGAACTACTAAATCAATAAATGGAATGTTCATACAAGGGTAATTACTTCGGGAGTCTTGCAAGATTAATTATATGTGTACGCAAAAGCATACAAGGGTATGATATCGTATTGTGGGACAGTAAGAGTAGAACTCGTAGAGAATCATTGTCTGAAAGTCAGATAATACTTAAACGATTATTTGAATTGATAAAATAATGGTTTTATAAATTTCAATGAATACGTGAAATCTTGAAACTGGAAGACGTAATGATCAAAACATATAAAATCTTATTTTGGCTCACCCGTAGGCTAAATCGATCTTCTCAAATATTTTGAGCATATGGAATGATTTAGTAAGGCCAAACAATATATAAGATTTGCTTAGTATTTGGGTGTTATTGAAAAATACAATAACCATGAATAAGTAATTATTCTAACACACCCATAGTCAATCAAAATTTAGGGGAATAAAGTCTGAATTAAGAATATTGTGAAGTGTTGGTTGGTTCATTGAATGAAGTAGAGTCTCTAAAGAAGGTTCAAGGAGTTGAGGCCAAGGTCATAGATAATCATTGGGAATGATTATTGGATTTAACCCGCTTCGAGATTATTTCATGGATCATAGTCATAATTAGTTGTTGAAAATGGTGTCGTCTTTGTATCCTCTGACTTAAAACACATGTAAACTAATGTTTACCGCGGGTTATCCTTTGACATTCGCTTTACGCTTATCAGTAACTTGGAGTAATAAGGACAGTGATTGGGGATTGATTTGAAGTTCAGTGGGAGCTGTATATGTAGTCGATATGGAATTATGCTCTCTTACTTTTGCGAGAGCTTGACATATTGGGCCCCTCGTTGATTCATAACTGTATTAAATGCATGGTCGTGCTCAAATTGGAAGTTTGTAAAATCATTAGAATCTAGCGGATTCTCATAAAATAATCGTTTATAAGTCGGCTGTGAGCGGCCTCATGATCTCTTAGAAACGGAGCACATTTTGTTAATGTTCAGACGTTTCGGCATGATCGATTAAAAGATGTACGACCGCTCAAACCGCAACAATAATCAAATCTTTCGTATTTCAATTAGGTGGAGAGTCGGGTGGGAGATCCATGATGAGAATATGGTTTAGGGTGAAATTTGGATGAAATAGAGAAATGGTTTGAATTGTTGTGTGAGATTTGGATGAGAAATGGTGGTATATATAGTAATTTTCTGTTTTAGAAATTATTATTTTTTATTTAAATTCAAACCCCACTCCAACGGTCAACCCCAACCACCCCCAATTAGTCCTTTTATCCTCGTTAACCACACTCGCCAAAAGTCACCAAGAGCCTCACTGTAACGCCTCAGATTTTCATATTTCTATTTATGGAAAGTTTGTATTCACGTTCAATTTTTAGAAACTTATATTCGTATTTCATTTTCCCAACATGTAATCCAAGACTTTGATCATAATGGAAATGCAATTTTTATCCATACTTGTTTATGTATACATACACGATGTTAAATTGCGCACTTCACTGAATCATGTTTGGCGTCTTATAAACGCAACCGAATCACACTTGGTATATATATATATATGCTCGGATTATTATTCATACACATCATACATATATCATGCTCATCACATGACCATTCATACCCTAAAATGTCCCAAAAACACTTAACATGTAAGTTTATTACATAATATAACCAAACCACCAACAATTAGGGTTTAAAAATAATAAAAAAAAATTCTTCTGACATGTCTTACGGACCGCAAGACAACATGTTACGGTCCGCAAGAGGTTCAGACGGGCAAAAATGTTGACAACTCGCAAATTAACTCCGAAATCCACCTTCTTAACCACTTTTTCCACCCCCTCTCCTCCGATCACCTTCTAACTCAGTTATGACTTAACCCTAATCCTCCACTATAAATCCAAGCATTCTCTAACACATTTCCACTTTCCACAACCTCATTTCACTCTCAAACACTCCAAGAATTTCAAGAAAACTCCAACTTTGGGCATATTACTACAAGTTAAAACTCGTGAGATTTAACTTGCTTCTTCATCCCTTTCTTCTCATTTATTGCTTTATAAATCCTTGGATAACCTCTAAGGATGTTACCCAATGTTCACCAAGGTGTAACAAAGGTGGTACATAACTTATACGAGGCCCCAAAGTGAGTTCAAAATTTTGTTTTATAAAACTTTTACAAACTTGTCTTTGTTCATGCTTATCTTGTGCAATTCTTGCACCATACATGGTCCAACCGAAACTCATGTTGTGGAGCTTGTGTTATGGTGAATTTACAAAAGATTAGAGGTTCAAAACCTCACTTGGTTACTGCCCTAAAGGTTCCAAACAACCTACAAGTGATGGAACCATCAAAGCTTTCTGTCACACCCCAACAGATGGCAAAATCATCGAGGCGCGACACTAGGTGAATCAGATTGCTCAAGAGAATAAATAACAACTGTTTAGTGACAATATTTAAAGCGTTTATTATCCCATACTAACAAACAATACATCAATAAACAGTCATACAGATCTTCATGTTCTCTCAAATAATACAAATCCGACAACCTAGATTTATTGTGAGTTTCTAGACTTCCTAGCTTGATTTCGAGATAGCCTGCGATTATCCTGCAACATACGTTAAAGCGACGTCAATACAAAAAGTATTGGCGAGTATACATGTTTGACATAGTAAGAAAAGTAGATAAAAGTGCTGCAAATTTTCCACATACATAAACGAGATACACAACATACACACTACAAACAAATACTACCAGCTAAGTCGCTCGATGCTAGCTAAGGTGGGACGTCGGGAGTAAGAGTCCTAGCACATATGTATCAAGCATCACGTGTAAATATGTACGTCAGTAATTCGCATGTGATAATAGTTTTGATAAGTGCGTTTTAGTTATGAACGTACGTTACACCCCAAAGTGTGTTTAAAGCGTTAAAAAGGGGTCAAGTATACTCACAGTAGGTGTTTAACAAGTAAACACAACTTGATTGGATTGATTGAGAGTGCGTCTGAGTTAGCCTGATCACAGAACGATAGCGTAAGCGTTGAACAACGTGTTATAGTGCGTTGAGTGTGTTGTTGGATCGGATGGTGGTTCGATCGGATGACTCATCCGGACAGATGGTCATCCGGATGGATGACCGTTCGGTCGGATGGTCATTTGGTTGGAAAAGTGTGTTTGCGAAATGTGGAACTTTTGAAGTTTTCGTTGTAGTATAAGTAAAGTCATTCGATCGGATGGCAATTCGTTTAAGTGGAAAGTTACAAAGAAGTAAGTCTCCTGTCCGGATAGTCATTCGATCGGATGGTCATCCGATCGGATGACTATTCGTTTGGAAACTGACATTCCTTGAATTTTGCAAAAATTGGCTAAGTGTTGAAATCACAAGTCACTTGGTCGAATAGCCGTTCGATCGGATGACTATTCGATCAAGCAACTGTTTGTTTGGTAACTTGTAAAAATAGTTAAGTTGAAAAGTTTGCGATTTGACGGAGACGGTATGACGACGTGTTAAACAACGGAAATTACATCAAGTTCAACTCATCCGATCGGACGGGAAATCACCCAGTTCAACTCATCCGATCGGACGGGAAATCACCCAGTTCAACTCATCCGATCGGACGGGAAATCACCCCGGGCGTCTCTTCGGTAGAATTCCATTCTCAGATCGGTTCTTCACTAGAGAATGAGTAAAGAACCTGAACGAGCTTAGATTCCATCGGTTTTGCATATAAGAGTGTAAAAGAGTTGGAAGAGCGTTTGAATCAGTTGAAAAATGTTTAGATTTAGCTTAGTTTTGTGTAAAATCATGTAAAAATCCTTTAGATTTGGACCGTTCTTGATGAGATGAGGTCACACTTCAATGTTCATAAGAACCCGAGATGACGTCACCCGAAAACAGCCCAAATCGGGTGATTTCACGGTGAAAAAGTATGGTTTGATGGAGAAGATGATGAGAAAGTGTATGCTGATGATAGAAGTACAAGATTTAGGATGAAATACTTACGGAATCGCGAGGAATCGAGAGAAAAGTGCTTGGGAGTGTGTTGGTCGGAGGGGGCTGTCACATCAGATGAATAGTTGATGTGACTGCTGAGAGTTAACTGGGTCGGATGGCCGTTCGGTCGGATGGTCATCCGGACGGATGGCCATTCCGGATGGCCATTCAATCGAAGGGTGATTCGATCGGGCGGCTTGTGCGAGTTGGTTTTCCGATTTTCGTTTCGTTTGACGTGTTTTGTTGCGTTAAGCATTGTGGACACATTAAGCGTTTTAGCGATATAAGTAGTGTCGAGTTAAGTGTGATAGATTGAGTCGCGCGTGCGTGCGAGTGCGCGTTTAGATAGTTTCCACAACTTCATTATTATTATTATTATTATTATTATTATTATATTATTATATACAACAGGTCATAGCATAAGTAATTGCGTTTGAGTCTGCGTTTAGCGTTGTGACGCATCACGACGATCGAGGGGAACAGCTTAACTATCCACGCGAGATCATCGTGAGCGTTAGTGTATGCGTTGTGATGTGCGACATAGCGTGCGAAAGTATACGGGTATAACCGAAATAGCGTTGTAAGCGATATAGTTACATTATGATCCGAATCTCTGGTGCTAGGCGTAACGAGTGTAGTGAGAGTAACAAGCACGAACGTGCGGGTTGTTACACTTTCAACCTTCAATGTTGAAAGACTTGATTTTTGGTTAGGTGTGAAAAATGGAAACCTTGGCTTTCCAACTATGATTCCACCACCTCACTTAGTTAGTTAATCTGTTTTTTAACCTAAGTCATCAAATAAACTTCATAGAAACAAAGTGTCCAAACTACACCAAGTCTCCAAACATTTTACCATGATTGGAATGCACTAGTCTAGTTTGAGTTTCACTTGGTTACTTTATGATTTAGATGATACACTTTCATTTTTCCTATTCATGAGCAACCGAAATTATCAACTAAGTTAATGATTTTGTGCTTTGGTGAATCATATAATGAGGTTTAATGGATGAAAATCATCCAACCTCCTTGATTGACCTTTACATGACATCTCTTGACCATAAGACTAATATACATAATATATATCTATAATAGAATCCTAACAACCAAACCCTAAACACTAACCAATTCATGGATTGATGTTAAGAGTTATGGTTCTGTTATCTTAGATTAAAATTCCTCATATTCGAACTTCAAATAGGTGAACTTGTGCCTATGAAAAACACGTAATCATGGTGTCCAATATGAGTGTTTTAACAAGAAAACCTTTACTTAATTTCATACTTAATCATAATCCGTGTACACATTCCTAATCTAACTCAATACCGAACTCCATAACTCACACGCCTTCGTTTATCCTTGGAAGGTGACCTCGGCACTCCCCAAATTCTCAAGACTCTTCACCCACGTTTTTTGAAGCTTTTCCAAACTGTGAGTATACATGACCCCTTTTCTTTTAAACGCATTTTGGGTGTAACATATGTAAACTATCAAAATGCACACTTATACATGCAATCACACTATTCAATCAACCAATCCAATTATACATGCTATGATGATATGCTTAGGATGCACACATGCTAGAAGCCATTCTTGCACTATACTTGTCATTAACTTCGCGAGCCTACCTTAACATATATAGCGCTATAGGAGTAGCACACCGCTCATTTGTTGGGTCATTGTTAAGTAATCAATCGTATAACGGTCTTGTTCATTGTGATGTCAAGATTACGCTAGTGGACACTTTGGGTTGACTTGTATTTGTTGCATGCTTGCTTTGTATTTTATGCTTTAGTATACATTTATGCCATGTTGGATTGAAACAATAGTTTATTATGTATGCCAGTACCAAACTTGTATACTCGCTAACGCTTTATATGTTGACCGTTACTTTAACATATGTTGCGGGAAATTGATGATGCGACTTTTCAAGAAATCCACAAGGATGGCCTTAGAAACACACCATTTGAATTTATGTATTTTCGTTTATGTCGTTATGACCGAACGTGCAAGTTGTTGTATTTTCCATTTTTGAACAATGTATTTCCATTATCATGAAATGAAATTAGAATTACTTATATATTGTCACAATTAGCAAGTTATGAAGTCTCGAGCAATCTCGTTTTCGTCACATTCCGATGTTTCCGCTATCAGTTGGAGTGTGACACTCATGCCCATTATTGGGCTGGTAAGGGTGCCTTTGGCGCCCCTCGTTAATGGGCCAGGGCGGTGTTTACTTAGTTAACAGGCTGAGGTGGCACCTCCCCATTATTCCACAATGACTAGGTTTAGGTTTTGTGTTTTGGAGTCGTATCATTTATTTTGAGTTTAGGTTGTTTTCGTTGTCTAGTTTCTTACTAGTTTTTGTTTTAATTAAAGTTTGGCCGTTCAATAAACAAAAAGAAAAAAAAAATCCCAACCTAAATAACTAAAGCTACTAATCCACTAATCCTTAACACGACTTGTAAAAATATGAAATAGGTAAAGCTAGTATGGGAAGATTATTCCGATTGTACATTTCTTTAATTCATTAAAAACAACAAAACCTAACCGAAAATAACTAAAGCTACTAATCCACTAATCATTAATACGACTTGTAAAAATATGAAATATGTGGATAAGAACCAAACACGAAACTAACTTAAAGCCTAAATTAGGTCGAAACTAATTTGATGTAAGAAAAATAAATCAAAATTGGCTTGTTTCACTCGTATGTAATATGATTAATTAAAAAAAATAGTAAAATCTAATATAGAAGGTATGTATATCAGGGTTAACCAGCGTTAACCCAAAAATGCAAAAGATACTAGGTGCGTTTAATTGGTTGTGTTCGTGGATTGACAGGTTTAACCCGACACGAACCTAAAAATCTGACACATATTCAAACACGATTCGAAACCGAAAATCATGTCAGATATATGAATCTGAATACGATACGGATATTCACATGTTGACCATACATCACTTGTTTAATCTAAATTTTCATAATTTTCTTTTACTTATTATTAAAATTTCCTTTTATTTATTATTAACTAGGATTAAGACCCGCCGCAATGCGGCGGGGATTCTTTAGTTATAACTAAGTCGATTTAGGACCCGCACGTTATGTTAAACCTGTTAAACGGGGAAAAAAGGACGATGTAAAAATGTTCACCTACACACGCACGTTGCGTCGTGTTAACTCGCATAATTTAGAACGAAACGTAAAAACGTTAAACCAAAGACGCACGTTGCGATGTGTTAAGTCACAAAATTTAGAACCAAGCATAAAGCGAAAAATTTGCGTAAAATGAAAACTATAAAGAACCAAAGTTGAAAGTAAAAAAAATTATGAGGATAGATTGCAAAAGATAAAAAGTTTTGGGTTAAAAGTAAACAAACCAATAGTTTTGGGTTAAAAGTAATTTATGAAATATTTTTGGGTAAAAAGTAAAAAAAAAAATCAATTTTTAAAAAACCCCCAAAGCCAACATTACGACAACCATATGCATAACCATTTTTTATTTGAAAAACTCCCAAAGCACACCTCGCGTTGCAGCGGAGCGTAAAACGGTGTCAAATACTACTAATGTCACACAACCGTCATAGACCACCAACACTGACTCGACCTAGGATATGCGTGTTGCGACGAACCTGTCAAACATGGAAAAATAGAGGTAAAAGCGTTGAACCACACATGCACGTTGCGTCGTATTAACTCGAAAAATTTAGAACTATACGTAAAACGAAAATTTGCAAAAGATGAAAAGTATAAGTGACAAAAGTTGTGAAGTTAAATTGCAAATGATGAAAAGTTTTGGGTTAAAGTTAAAAAACAAATTATGTAGGGTTAAAATGGAAAAGGTAAAAACCTTTTGGGTTAAAAGTAAAAAAGTCAAGTTTTTTTTTGAAAAATGCCCTAAGCACAAGTTACAACTCTTGATGCACATCTTTGTTGCTTCTTTATAATGTGGTAATTCTCCAAGTTTATATTTTCACAGCAAAAAATAAAAATGTGTACAAAGTAATTAAAACCTATATAAATTAGCAAACTTTTTGTGCATTAGGACTTGTATGTTGTGCATTGGGTGTTTTCCAAAAAAAAAAAACTTGATTTTTTGTTTTAACCCAAAGGTTTGTACATTTTCCAATTTTAACCCTACATAATTTGTTTTTTTAACTTTAACCCAAAACTTTTCATTATTTGCAATTTAACTTCACAACTTTTGTCACTTATACTTTTCATCTTTCGCAAATTTTCGTTTTACGTATAGTTCTAAAATTTTCGAGTTAATACGACGCAACGTGCATGTGTGGTTCAACGTTTTTACCTCTATTTTTCCATGTTTGACAGGTTCGTCGCAATACGCATATTATAGGTCGAGTCAGTGTTGGTTGTCGATGACGGTTGTGTGACATTAGTACTATTTGACACCGTTTTACGCCCCGCCGCAACGCGGGGTGTGCTTTGGGGATTTTTCAAAGAAAAAATTGTTATGCATATGGTTATCGTAACGTTGGTTTTGGGGTTTTCCAAAAAAAAATTGATTTTTTTTACTTTTCACTCAAAAGTATTTCATAAATTACTTTTAACCCAAAACTATATGTTTTTTTACTTTTAACCAAAAACTTTTTATCTTTTACAATCTATCCTCATAACTTTTTTTACTTTCAACTTTGGTCCTTTATAGTTTTCATTTTCCGCAAATTTTGCGCTCTATGCTTGGTTCTAAATTTTGTGACTTAACACATCACAGCGTGCGTCTTTGGCTTAACGTTTTTACGTTTCGTTCTAAATTTTGCGAGTTAACACGACGCAACGTGCGTGTGTGGGAAAACGTTTTTACATCGTCTATTTTTACCCCGTTTGACAGGTTTAACATAATGTGTGAGTCGTAGATCGACTTAGTTATAAATAAAGAATTCCCGCCGCATTGCGGCGGGTCGTAATCCTAGTTACATTTTAATTAGAAAACTTTATTTTAGCTTATCTAAATTTTAGATTTTATTATGAAATACCCAACCAAATTTAATCACAATACAAATATTAAGAAAATAAAATTAAAAATAGACAAGTTAAACATATCAACCTATAAACACGTTAGCATAAAACCAACCTTTTTAAGAGCAGGCGGGGTGGTGCGTGATACCACCCCATCACTCGTTAATCTATCACTCTACAGTCTACACCGCCGCCGCCCCTTTCATCACTCGTGCAAAACATAACGCGTTGAGTGTATAACGCGTTGGAAATCAAAAAATGGAACGTGTATCTTGTACATTGTGCATTAATATTTGTACATTGGAATCCATATCACTAGTGATACCACCCCCACTACATTTCTATCACTAGTGATAGAATATTAGGTGCTGACATGGCATGATTTGATTGGGTGCTCCCATCACTAGAATTTATCACTAGTGAACCACCCCTCCTCCCCTAACTAAACATGTTTTACATATTCCACCTAAAGTCACCCAAACTTATTAATATATTATAGAGTTAATTGCCATTTTAGTCCCTGTGGTTTGGGCAATTTTGCCAGTTTAGTCCAAAGGTTTCATTTTTAACATCTGGATCCAAAAAGGTTTCGTCGTTGCCATTTTGATCTAACTGACTTAACTCCATCCATATGTGTTACGTCTGCCAATGGCATTTTAGTCATTTTATTTTTCTTTTAATTAACCATTTATTCTTTATTGATTATTCCTATATAAAAATGGACATTCTCTAATCAGATGAATCAGATGACCATGGTGAATGGTGAAGAACATTAAAACAATCTCTCCCTCTCAACCACTAGTCCACCACCTCCACCAACTGCCACCACCACCCACCCCTTACAACCAGCCACCACCACCTGACAATCGCAGCCCCTCTCTCTCACTACATATCTCTCTCAACCCCTCTCCACCACCACCAACAACCGACAACATCAACCATCAAGAATCACCACTGTCTCCACCAACCAGCACCGCCCCTGTATCTACATATTTCTTTACCCCTCTCTACCGCCACCATCAACCATCAAAAACTACCATTGTCTCCACCAACTACCACTGCCCACCACTGATCCACCTGCCGCCATCGATGTAGACGCGAACAAAAACAAAACATGAAACCCTAGAAACCATTATCTCCGACCATTTATATTCGGTTTTGGGTTCTTTGAAACAGAAACGAGCAGTCAGTTTTTTGTTTTTTTCAATTTGCAGATCGGTGTTTGTGAGCCTGTAAATTGATGATGATTTTTTTTTGGTTAATTTGTGGATCTGTGCGAATGCAAATGATGTTTATGTCTTGGATTATATGATGAGATGCCAAATTGAGTGTGAAATTTAGGGTTTTAATGGGATGCTAATCTGGGTTTATTTACTAATCGAAGTAATTTTTATGTTAGTCAGATTTGTTGAGGTGTTGGAAGGAGATGGTGGTGGAAGGGTGTGTGTGTGTGTGTGTGTTTTTTATGGCTGAAGGTGCAGGTGGGTTATCACCCCAAAATGGGTGATGGAGCTCGGTGGTGGTGGCTGGTATGGGATGTGGTGGCAGTGGCGGTGGTTGTCGCCGGTGTAGCGTGTGGGATTTATTGGCAGTGGCGGTGATGGAGCTCGGCGAATCAGTGGCGGTGGTTAGCAGCGAATGTCTGTGAATTCTGATCAAAACAAGATGGAGAGAGAGAGAGAGGGTGTTATTGCAGAGAAGAAGGCGGCAGTGGTTATGTTGCTGATGATGAAGATGACTGATGATGAAGATGACTGGAGGGAGACATGGTTATGTTTCATCAGTGGTTATGTTGCTGAAGATGAAGATGATGAAGATGACTGGAGGGAGACATGTTTTAATTAAAAGAAAAATGAAATGACTAAAATGCCCTTGGCAGACTTAACACATATGGATGGAGTTAAGTCAGTTGGATCAAAATAGCAACGACGAAACATTTTTGGATCCAGATGTTAAAAATGAAACCTTTGGACTAAACTGGCAAAATGACCCAAACCACAGGGACTAAAATGGCAATTAACTCTATATTATATTAATTCATAATACTAGGAGGAATTGTGAATTTTTTTTTGTCTTTTGCGTGTGTTTTTTTTTTATAGTAAATTTAAAGATTTTTCATTTTTGCAACAAAACTTTGATTTTTTATAATTTTATCACAAAAGTTAAAAGAGTTTAGTTCTTTTTATTACTTTTTGTTCTACGTTTTTCCCAGAGTTTAATCGTCATTCGGTTGTTACTTAGGACAACGTTTGATGGTTACATTTAGTCCATCAGGTTTTTTTTCGTTTGGTTGCTATTTAACATGGTCCTTGAGGTTTTTTTACTCCCTCGACTTGGTGTTAAAAAATTCATGTTTTAATTTACGCTTTTTCCCAATTTTGGTTTTGATCAGTTGCTAGCTAGCATGGTCTTACAACTCTCAACCGTACAACGTTCATATCACGATTTTACACCCCTCACACCACAATACGGCTTAAGACTAGTTTATGAAAAACTCAAACTCACAAGACGTTAAATTAATAATAATAATTTAATATTGTATCACAAATTCAGACCCCCATACAAAAGAAAGTAGTGCAATCAAGTTGTTGGTGTGAGTATATATGGGCCCTTCACCACACACAACTTAACATGTGGTCTGCATCCACTCACCACCATCGCCCCCTCTCACCGCCCTCACTTTTCTATACATATTATTCTTCTTCAAACCCATCTATCCTTCACCCCCAATTCTCTCCTCCCACAACCACCAGACCACCCAACACAAACCACCACCTGACCTCCAATTCCACTCCAATGGCGGCAACATATGCCGTCTCCTGCAGCTCAAGACCTTCCTGTTTGCACCGTTTCGGTCAAAAATCGGCCTCCACAACCACACAATCCCCCTTCTCGTATCGAAATTTCGACCCACTTGTTCGCTCTAGGCGAACACCTACTTTGACCATATGTTTTGTTAGGGCAGACCAAAGGTTTGATGCTGTTGAAAACAACTCTAGTAATAATACTAGCAGCAGTACTAGTACTAGTAGTAGTACTAATAATAATGATAATAATAATCCTGGCCCTGGTGTTCGGGGCCAGGATTCTTCGCCACCGGAATTGATAATTCCGGTGGTGAACAGAAACAGTACGGTGGAGGAGAAAATGAAGAGGAAGAAATCTGAGCGGTTTACTTACCTTGTGGCTGCTATCATGTCTACATTTGGAATCACTTCTTTGGCTGTTATGGCTGTTTATTACCGGTTTTCGTGGCAAATGGAGGTTTGTTTTGTTGGATTTACAGATTTCTGATAACACAGTTGAATTGTCGAAATTACTGTTTTGGGGGAAACTGAATTGGTTGTTGGTACAGGGTGGAGAGATTCCTTATGTGGAGATGTTTGGTACATTCGCTCTTTCTGTTGGTGCTGCGGTACCCACTCATCTCTCTCTATGTGTTTATATATTTTTTCTGAACGACAAAGAATCTCACGTGTAAACCTAACCCACCGCTGCTCGGGGGCTATGTTCAAGGTCGATTCCTCGACCGCTATGAGGCCATGTCCCCCTATGCGCCGGAACCGGATGGAATCCGTAAACCCTCGCCGACCATCAGGTTCGAAAACGGGATTAAAGCCCCGATTCGTCCCTTCACCCAGATGTCCCTAAAAAATGGCCAAGCGGGAATCGAAATTGCGTCTCCACTACGGAGGATAGGCCTTTTGACCACTGAATCAACATATCATGAACACAATGTGTTTATATTGTTTTCTAAAATATGTAACTTGCACACCTTTTGTAACATACTTTTGGTGGCGGAAGCAGAACGTTTTTATTGGGTCATCACGAGGCGCTCTTCTTTGTTGACTATAATTTGAGTGTCTAAATTGTGTTTATTCTATAAAAATCTTGAATTTTGTATATAAAAATACAACAAATTCGTGTGGCCGGGGGTTAGCAACTCTCTTGACCCCCCTCTGGTTTCCGCTCCTACGTACTTGTAAATCTACACCGATGTTCTTCATAGGACTAGAATCCTCATTTCTAGAGGAATACTTTTACTAAACACGTTGATACTGTTAGACTACTGGCTTTTGGTGTGTGTGTTTATATAGAAATGTGTATATGTATATGTTTGGTTGAAATTTGGGTTTATATAAAAATAGTTGAATTGGTTAATGCAGGTAGGAATGGAGTATTGGGCAAGATGGGCTCATGAAGCACTATGGCATGCTTCTTTGTGGCACATGCATGAGGTAATTAACAAATCCCCATATCTTCAAAACCCATATTGATTTTGTCTTTGACTCCAAATCTCTACAATTTATTTTTTAATTAATATTTTCACATGGAAATTTAGGTCAAAAGATTTTGTCTTTGACTCCAAATCTCTACAGTTTATTTTTTAATTAATATTTTCACATGGAAATTTAGGTCAAAAGATTTTGTCTTTGACTCCAAATCTCTACAGTTTATTTTTTAATTAATATTTTCACATGGAAATTTAGGTCAAAATTACAGGCCCCTAAAAAGTTGCCCCTATCATGGGGATCCAAGTCAACAAATTAGTTATAATTTGTATAATTTAATCAGTTAATTAGTTTCTTTTCGGGATTTCCAGCTTCTTGCTGGTTCTTTGTCGTTATTTTATATATATGTATAAAGTTTTTTGCCTTTTAAAAAAGGTTGATTATATTCTGATCATCAATAATCATGAATTCGGCTCCATTTAATCTTGCAGTCACACCATAAACCACGAGAAGGTCCATTCGAGCTCAACGACGTGTTCGCGATCATAAACGCTGTTCCAGCAATCGCGTTGCTAAATTATGGATTCTTCCACAAAGGCATAGTTCCCGGTCTCTGTTTCGGCGCAGTGAGTTTCTTATTCTCAACCTTGTGACTTACCGAGTCAATGGCAGACCCATGATTTTTTTTCCAATCGCCGCTTAACCAAACTTTTAAGAGGACGATTGAGATTTTTGCCTAAAGATAGAGTAAACTGCCAAAATGATCCCTGAGGTTTGGTCACTTTTGCAACTCTAGTCCAAAACTCAAATCTTTTAAATCTGGGTCCCCATCGTTTCATTTTATTGACATTTTCATCCAAAAGCAAAATCTGGTCAGATTTTTCTGTTAACATCCAGTTTTTTTATCTTTTTCCTCTCTTTTAATGAAGGGAAAAATGGTCTGATTTTTTTACTTTGTTATAATAAAACATTACTAAAAGGGAGGAAAAGACAAAAAAACTAGATGTTAATTGAAAAATCTGACTAGATTTTGATTTTGGATGAAAATGGCAACAAAATTGAAACCATATGGACCCAGACTCAAAATGTTTGAGTTTTGGACTAAAGTGGCAAAGTGACCAAACCTCAGGGACTATTTTGACAGGGTACTCCTAAAAATAATGCTAGTTTCTTTTTCCAAGGGGCGGGTGCCCCTTTTCAGTGACTGGGTACGCCGGTACGCCACTGCACTGAGTCCAACAACCGGGTTGTTTAAAAACAATCCGTTTGTTTGTTCGAGATTGTTCTCGTAAATGGGGTTTTTGTCTGCGTATGAAAACGGACAGATGAGTGATTACAACGTAAGAGTACACGAAAAAACAAAAAAAAAATTTAAAAAATAAAAAAAATAAAGAGATGTGGTGGTGGTAAAACTGTAGGGGCTGGGGATCACGGTGTTTGGAATGGCGTACATGTTCGTCCACGACGGTTTGGTTCACAAAAGATTCCAAGTGGGTCCCATTGCAAATGTTCCTTACCTACGAAGGGTTGCAGCCGCTCATCAGGTAACATGTGGTCTCTGTTCCTTCACAAACCCTCAAAATATAACTTCATTTATTACAATTTTTTTTTAAAATGTCTTTTTTTTTTCTAACGAACGAGAGGTATGAAAAGATAAATCTATTATATATCATGTATTATTTATCAGTAGCATGATTGTAAAAATCTCGTCTAGTCCTCGGTTCACCGATTAATTTTCATCTAATCGACCAATTAATCACTAGACACTAGACGATCAACAATGGTCAAATTTGGTCCTAATCGGCTAAAAATCGGTGACGGTTTAGTGTTTCCGGAAATATTCCAACCAAAACATCTAAATTCTGGCCAGATTCCATCCACAACCTGTAAATTTTGGCAAATAATCATATCTACTTCAAAATATGGGTCAAAGATGTTAAAACATGTCTATTAAAAAACTTACACATAAAAATGTGTATACATATAAAACTTAAAATTACATATAGAAACCCAATCCGATTAATCTCTATTAATCCCGATTAACTGTTAGTTAGTATCTTACCGACCGACTAGAACCTAGCGATTCTGACAACACTGATTAGTAGCGCATTTCATTACACTACCTTATTTGTGGTTTTCATAGTTTTTAACGACCCTCTTATGCGTTATATATCAGTTACAAATGGAATTATGTATTAATGTTCTAATAGATCTTTAGTCCGCAAGTAAAACCGGGTTTAATTAACTATACTAAACTAGTTGTAGTCGGTTAAACGTTGTGTGCACTTTTTTTAATTGTTTTAGGAATATTCGGGTCGAAAAATTTAATTAACAAAGAATTTGTGGGCATTTTCAGTTGCATCACTCAGAGAAATTCAATGGAGTTCCTTATGGCTTGTTCTTGGGACCTAAGGTACCTTATCACTCTGTTCTACAATCATTAAAATTATTTTTTATTTTTTATTTTTTTTTAGAATAATAAAAAATTAAGCATGATTTGTTATGCAGGAGCTTGAAGAAGTGGGGGGAATGGAGGAATTGGAGAAGGAAATCCAAAGAAGAATTAAGTTGTATAATAATAAATGAACTTATATATAAATAAATTTATATTTATATCTTTTTATTGTGTTACTTGTTAAGCATAGGAAAGTATAAAAAAAAAGGAAAAAAGAGAGAATTTCCTATAAAAAAGAGGAAAAAAAAGTTAGAATTTTGAAAAAAAAAAGTAGGTTTCAAATACGTGTGTAAACTAATTTACTTTATTCAATTAGTGTTTTTTTGCACGCTACTCGCTAGATGGCGGGATTTTAATATTAGAGATGTAATCACGAAAGTTGCGTCATTTGTTGTTTTGTTTCTGTTTTGTTGTCTTTTTCCTTCTTGTTCCTTATCGTGTTTTACAGCTATGTTGGCCATGTTTTATATATCATTTAATCTTTTCGCCGTTAAAAAAAAGGAGTTAGTTAAATTATTCTGTCAAATAGTATTAAAGAATGTTGTATACCTATGTTAACGTATATAAAGTATTCAACCACACGTAAACTTTTCTTACACGTATGAACTACTCTTATGTCTTTAATTCGCTAACGTATGGTTTGATGTAAAACATACGTTTCAACAAACGTGAAAAATATTAGTCTTTTGTTCGGCTAGTGGAATGGGGACCCGTTTACAATGATGATATGGTTTTGTCCACATGCATTTTAACTCGTCGGTTAAACCGGTTGAATCGACAATCTGTGGTTGAATCAAATTTCATTTAGAAAAGAGAAAATTACAATAATCGTTCTTTATGTATGTTATTTATCGTAAAGTGTGTCATTTGTCTTTAATAAATACAAAAACCGTACTCAATGTTTACAAACATTTGCACATTATGTCTTTAAACCCTAACTCAGTTAGTTTTTATGGTTAAATATGACCAAATGGACCCCACATGAGGGTGTTTTGGTCATTTTACCCTAAATACTAAAATAAATAATCAAAAAAATTATATATAAATTACCTATACATACACTCATATAAACACCTCTCTCTCTCTCACACACAACACACACACACACACCAGCACTCTCTCTAATGGTCGGACCACCACCACCACCACCGCCATACACCTCACCAGACCGACCACCACCACCATACACCTCACTGGACCACTGCCACCACCTGCACACACCCCAACGGACCACCACCTCCACACACACACCACGGCCATAGCACTACCATCGCATGACCAAATCAAGATTATTCGGTAACAAAACATCGCATCGACTTCTCCAGAACTTTCGAGAGGATTCGCAGAAGCATTTAATCTGAAAGCAGAGAGGTGTAATCGTGAGATCCAATTTGGGGACAATCAGAAATTAGGGTTTCTTTTTCTAGGGTTTCGTTGAGATTTTGTTGGATAGGTGGAGTGGGAGAGGTGGCGGTGGAGATGAGGAGGACTACTAAAACCATCAGCATACAATCTTTTTCTACAACTTAACGACTTCAAAACAAACTGGTTCTCTGATACGGTTTACTGTAATTACCTCCTTTTTAAGCTTAACCCTCACATGGTCCCATCTGAACGGTGTATCTTCCCCTGCCGCAAGTGGAGACCTGCTTGTATGTCCATGGTGAATGGCTTCTTATTCGGGGCTTACAAGTGACTATTTCAACTGATTTCCTGACGCCACATCTCGAGTTCACAATAAAGATAGAATTGGGTTTTAAGGTCAGGAAGGAGGTTGTTTAGGTCAAGTCAGGATGGCAGGTGGATGGTGGTGTTGGTGGTTGCAGGTGGGGTGTGGTGGCAGGTGGGTGTCGGAGATGATTATTTATTTTAATATTTAATGTAAAATGACTAAAGTAGCCTAGGTGGGGTCTATTTGGTCATATTTAACCATAAAAACTAATTGGGTTAGGGCTAAAAGACATAATGTGCAAGGGTTTGCAAAAATCGAGTACGGTTTTATACTTATTAAAGACAAAGAACACAGTTTGCAATAAGTGCATACACAAAGGACGATTTTTGTAATTTACTCTAACAATAATAATTATTGTTATTCCGTTAAGAAAATGGGTGTTGCTAAATGCACCCTTTTTTTTACTAAACGCACATCCTCCCTAAACTTTCACATTAATACTATTCAACCCTTTTTTTGTTTTTATAATATCTTTTTCGGTCTTTTTGTTATCTAATTTTTGTTATTACTATTAGTTGTATTATAAAACGTTTTTTAACTTAAAACGAAAAATGGGTTCTTATTAAAAACAAATGTTTTAAATTGAAGTAAGTCAATTTAATTTAATTTATTTTGCTTGATGTGTCCATTTTAGTTTCAATTCTAAGACACTAACTGAACTCTTAGTTAAAAAAAAAATATTTTACTACCTACTTATTTATTTATTCCTTAACACACATGGTTTAATAAATAGATATAAGCTAGTGATGTAAATGTTTTCTTTTGAAAAAAGGAAAAATATTTTCTATTTTTAATATATAGAACTGTTAATCATTTTATAAAAATATTTTAAATATAATAATAGTATTATTAAAATAAAAGAGATAAGACAACTAAACTATGAAATAAAAGAATAAAAGTGAGGTTTTGGGGTTAAATACATAAAATTAACGGGTTTTTTTTTTCAAAAAATATGTTTATCTTTTTTTTTCATAAAAAACGTTAATTTTCAATTCGTAAAGCCTGTTTATAAAAGAAAATATAATAAAATACTAGTCAGATAGTGTCTTTAAAACCAAGATTCGTTTTATTTAGAGAAAAAGGTTATAATTTTAATATTTAAAAATAATTGTTATGAAAAAAAAAAAGATTAATAAAAAAACATTATTATTTTTTTAGTACAAAAAAACGTTTTTTTAACCTTTTTAAGAAAAAAAAACATTTTAAATATAATGGTTTGTATAGGGGTGAAACATGATAAGTTTTTAAAATGATATTTTTAGAAAGGAGGTATGAAAAGTAAAAATCGGGGTGCATTTAGCCAACCCCTAAGAAAATATGCTAATACATTGCACGTGTCGATATGGCAACCATCAATTAGAAACACGTGACTGACAATATCTTTTAGGCATGTCGTCTATTTATCTTTTACTTACACGAGATACCTTCTGTGTCATTAAAACTAATACGTATGTAAATAAAATTTGTATACATGTTCCTCGCTGCAATGCGCAGAGCAAACCTAGTTTTGATAATTGCCTTCGTTATGTTTTACTTGGGTTAAAATATAGTACTTGTTTTAAAATAAATTCCAAATATGTGACATCAATTTGAACTTAATTAAAACTATTACCCAAACAGTTATTTATGAGATTGGCATGATATTTACTTTCTAATCATGTTAAATACGGTTTACTTTTTATAGATATGATATAACAATAACAATCTATCAAGGTTTATTTTTTATGGATACAATATAACAACAATCTATCAATAATTCAAATACCATATAGTATATTGAGATAAATTACAGTTTAATGCGGACTTGTGACAATTAGGGTTGTAAACGAGCCGAGTCGAGTCGAGCTAGACCCAGCTCGAGCTCGGCTCGAACTCAATTCGACCTGGCTCGGCTCGAGCTCGAATTTCAAATCGAGCTGAGATTTGAGGTTCGAGCTCGACTCGGTTAGAATTCGAGTTAGCTCGGCTCGGCTCGATCTAGCTCAAACTAACAAAGAACCGCAAAATTTACTACTTAAAAAGCCCTTAAAAATGAATTTCTTGATAGACTAAGGGCCTTAATTGCCATTTAATTTAACCATATGGCTAAATATGCAAGTATAAATAGTTAATTCACTTTGTAGATTGTCTTTACCTTCTTTTACAGAGGGGATACTCCATTAGTTTTTGTTTTCTAAGCGATGTGGGACAAAAAGAATGAAGGATATAAATCTTATCGAGCCATCTCACGAGCTCACTAGTCGAGCCAGGCCAAGCTCGAGATCGGCTCGTTTACAAACCGAGCCGAGCCGAGCTGGCTCGTTTACAACCGAGCCAATTTCGAGCCGAGCTTTCTTCGAGCTTTTTTCGAGTGAGTTTCGAGCGAGCTGCGAGCCACGAGTTTTTTGAACACCCCTAATGACAATTACTAATGATTATTTTGGGCGGCAATCGAGTCTGGTCTTATTTTTATCATGATTGTTTTACAAATGATTCGCTTATCTTTTTTTTCTTTAATCTTTTCTACAAATGATTGACTTATCTTTTTTCTTTAATCTTTACACATGTTATGTTTCTAAAAACACTTTGTGGTCTAATTATCTAAAGTCACATGTTTATCATAATACAACGGATACTTTTAAAACCTAAAAGTTGTCTTTATTATTGCTATTGCATTATAATATATTTATATAATATTTAATAGCTCTTTTACTAAATATCTCACTTCAACTGACAGATGTTAGTAATTTGCATTGCATATTATCACACACATTGTGTGATGCATGTCTCCTTGAAGCTACAAACAAAATCACGTAGCTTAATCTTTTTACAATGTCTTATGTCATGTTTCTATAACTTAAAAGACAAAGTCGGTGGAAACCCCATTGGCTTTGCCTCTCTCCCTCTATACTTTCACGATGTTACAATTTTAGCCCCTTGACTTTGCTAACTTTAAAATTTTATAAAATGACAAATTTAGTCCCTAAAGTACTACTCCATTTTACACATAGTTTGCTTTTGACACCCTGACTTTGTAGTAGTTTTCTTTTCATCCTCAACTTTGTTATAGTTTCCTTCTTACCCCAAAGCTTTATCAAATTGTATCTATACCCTTTCTTAGCTCTTAAGTTTAGGAAATGCAATTTTTAACCACTTAATTTTTTATGAACTTTGTAAATGTCACTTTGACCCCCTCGAGAGTTTTTGGCTTGACGATATAAATTCGAGTTAGCCGGGTCACGTATAATACGTTATGATTGTACGATATAAATTCGATTTACATTACGTTTTGACCCAATCGCAATGCAACTATATGATACATTGAGTTCAATTAGATACGTCAAAACGTGCGTTTTCATATGGTTAACACATCACATAACGCTTGGACTAATCCGTCTGATATTATTACTAGTTAATGTGATTGTAATTTGGAAAACAATTCCCACCAACGACAACCAAGTTTAAGATTTACCAATGTCGATGGTATGTTGATAATTCATCGGTGATGATATCAACATCCTAGGTTATGGTAACCATAAAGGATCTGTCATTGATTACCGAGGCAGTGGCGAAGCTTGACAATGAAGACGGGAGGATCGAAAACGTATATACTCAAAAATTTCTATAGAATCGGGGGGTCGAAAACGAATATACCAAAAAATTTCTATACGAAAATTACATATACCTCTTAAGTTGCACCGCTGTACCGAGGGGTATTTTATTTTTCAATTGTTTATTTATTTATTTTTTTTAGACTGTTAGTAGCATCGTTGGTAGTTGCTGACGGAATATGTTAGAGCGATGACAAGTAGTTGAAGATACTAGTTTTTTTTTTTTCCAATAGTGACTCTAATTTTATTGACTTCAAACATGTTTATTGTGATATTGATCTAATGAAAAAGAGGCGTAAGGGACAAGAAGAATTGTTTGTTTGTTGTGAGGTAGAGAGATATTTAAATTTCTGTCGTGTTCTTAATTTTTTAGATAATAACTTGTAATTTTTTGTGTTTTTAAGGTAAATTGAAGTGTCGTGTCTAATTTTCTTTGTTTTATTGGCTCGGAAAATCCAATAAAAGAATAAGGGTAGTTTGGTAATTAAATAAAATTATTAAACTTTTATTTTATAAATCTTCCTACAGTTGCTAGAAAAGTTTTAATAAAAAACAAGATTATAGTTTCATGACATCGTATCATAACTTTATTGGATTCCTTATTTCCTTTAGTGCTTAACAAGGCTTTTAATTTGAAGATTTTAGATCAAATAATGATAATGTAAAAAGAGTTTTTGTTTAACAAAACAACTTTTATAATTAGGACACCAACTAATGCGAGAACTTAATGTTTGTCAAAGGAATGTAACGTTTGAAATGCTTCATAGTTCATAATTTGCGTGAAACACAATCCATATGGATCATATGTTACGTTTTGTGCTCTTTTCTTAAACCATTACAGTGATACGTTTAAAACCCTAATTTCTAAGGCTGGAGGGTGTGGGGGCGCCACCCACGCCAACTCAGCACCTATAGCGCCCCAAAGGGCTCCATCACCACACCCTCCATTTTAAGAGGGGGGCGCTATACACCTCTCGCCACCATGGTAACGCCAGAATTTAAGGGTTCAGGTGGGGCCCACAAGTTTTAAACCAATGAATTTTTTATTTTTAATTTTGTTTAATAGGGGTTCCATCCACACCCTCCAGATTAAAGGGGGGCTCCATGGCTGATGTGGATCCTATGTGGACTTGATAAAGCCCCATGGGGCTCCATCCACACCTCATAGCCTAACCAACAAAGACAAGAGTGACGATTCCAACAATCGTTTAAGTATAAAATGAGATTATCTCGCAAGACGATTCCAACAATTGTTTGAGTATAAAATGAGATTATCTCGCAACAAAAGTCTTTTCAAAGGACCACATACACTTGCAAAGTTTCATGTACTTTTGTAAGTTTCATGTACTATAGACGTTGAAAGTTATCTAAAAGGTTTTGATATTGTTTTTAAATCCTCTTTTAAAGTAGCAAGCAATATTATCCGTTTTGTTTACGACTAACACTCATATATCAGTTTCAGTTATCAAGCTTGAAACTTTTGCTTTCACTCAAACACACTTAACTATGTATTTATTCTCCTATCTACAATCAACATGCTTACAACGCGTTGTTGACATTTAAATCCGAGGGGTTACTTATGAGTTTGTATCCTTCACATACCCCATACGTGGGCATGGGCGGACCCAATGCTTTAGCAGCCTTAGCACGGGCTACGGCTCAAGTGCGTATTCATAGTGGCTTTTTTTTCGGTTTTATACCAAAGATACCCCTAAAATAATACAAGGATACCCCTAACCAACCTAAACTTGAAGAATAAGGGAGCCCGATTGAAACAGTGGCCCAATTACCCAAATTTTTAATAATATGATTGAAATTGTGGCCCAATTAATTAGGTATTTGTTTTATTTGATTTATTTATTGTCGTTTTTTTATATTGTATGATTGCACGGTAAAAAAATTTGGAATACCCCTGATTTAGTGGGCTAGTTCCGCCACTGTACGTGGGTACGTCATGTTAGGCTTTTTTGGATAGAAGTTTAAGAGATATTTTTATTTAATCCACGAATAAAAACAACAAAAAGTTTCATTGTTGACTCTTTTTCATATTATAAAGATAGATTATGAATTTATGATTTATTAACCCAAATACAACATTATTGGTGGCCCTTTTTGAATAGAATGAAACGTGTCGCATATGCATACTTTACACTCATTTCATTCCCACAAATCATGCTTTAGTGTTCTTACACGTAACAATTTCATGAATTATTGGATTATAAAAGTCACAAAAAAGAAATCATAAATAAATAAATAAATAATTCAAAGTGGATGTTTTTAACAGAAAACCCACCATTTCTTCACTAGCAAACGTCTCATTCATATACTTTTATAGTTTTATTCCAACAAATAACAAACACATCAAATCCCAATATGTTTGGTGCTACATTCACTTATTCACGATAAAACTATGTTGTTTGTTTGTTTCTATATATATATACACGTTATCTTGGGTTAATTATTAGAGTAAAACCATAGCAAACCATTGGAGGAAAATAGTTAGTTTTAAAGGTTTGGGGCAAAACCGTTAAAGTGACCAAACCACAGGGAGCAAAACAGAAATTTACTCTGATTATTATTCAACAAATAAAAACTAGAACATCGAACTAAGACCGGATCAAAATAGACAGGAAATTTCTAGTTTCGTTAATTTTATTTAATGTAAGATTGACGATAAATTATATTTAAATAAAATAATGTGGCCCGGGTCAATTAATTAATATTTTAATTAAGTCTGTTTTATGTTTTAATTCTTTTGATCCGTAGCACTGGTAAAATAGACGTTTCACTCCCACTTAACGGAAAATTTTAATGACATCAATGGTAAGGAGTATCATAGTTACATAATTCATATCATTATAACTTTATAAGCATCTTTTAAGTTGATGATACATGTGAAATTTGTGCAAACTATAGTGATCATCCTTGTAAGTAACTCTAAATAATTATAAATTCAAGAGTAAATTGCTAAAATAGTCCCTAACGTTTGTTCACATTTGCCAGATCCATCCAAAAAAAGATTTTTTCTCATATGAACCACTGAGGTTTCAAAAAATTTGCTAAATCCATCCAAACTTCAGGGACGATTTTAGCAATTTAATAAAACAAACTTTTTTTGGATGGATTTAGCAAATGTGAACAAACGTCAGGGACGATTTTAGCAATTTACTATATTTTTTTATTTTCATCTTTTTATTATATCTTTTAATTAACATAAAATCTATTTATTTTTTTATTTTCATCTTTTTATTAAATTTCTTATTTAACATAAAATCTACTAGTTTTTTTTTTTTGAACGGCGAATTTCTACAACAGGCGATAGATTCGCACCTGCTTTTGCAGGCCCTCCACCCCACTCTGGCCAAGACTATGTTGTCTTAACCGGGCTCACGCTTGGCATCAGAGTTTGGCTTGGCGCTCCCCGACAAAATTTCCAGCCTACTGCCATATGCGAGTAGTTGCACTCTCCAGAAGAGCCGAAAACTCTCTGGAGTAAATGCACTGTAATAGAAAACTCGGGTGTGCTCTGCGGGTTTCGAACCTGTGACCAGGCCTTCACCCACTTCATAATAAAGATTAATCATTTATATTTTACAATTATAAATACGGTTTTATATTTATAATTATCTAACCATCTAACGAAGTCTTTTAAAATGTAAACATTTTACTCATTACTAATCCTTTAATAAAGTAAATTATACGACAAAATCTTTTCAACGGTTTAAATTGTTACCTGTTTAGCAAGAACGTGTATTTTATTTTATAAATGAACAAAAAATTACTGGGTGAAGGCCTCGTCACAGGTTCGAAACCCGCGGAGTACACCCGAGTTTTCTATTACAGTGCATTTACTTCAGAGAGTTTTCGGCTCTTGTGGAGGGTGCAACTACTCGCATATGGCAGTAGGCTGGAAATTTTGTCGGGGAGCGCCAAACCAAACTCTGATGCCAAGCGTGAGCCCGGTTAAGACAACATAGTCTTGGCCAAAGTGGGGTGGAGGGCCTGCAAAAGCAGGTGCGAATCTATCGCCTGTTGTAGAAATTTGCCGTTCAAAAAAAAAACCAGTAGATTTTATGTTAAATAAGAAATTTAATAAAAAGATGAAAATAAAAAAAATAAATAGATTTTATGTTAATTAAGAGATAATAAAAAGATGAAAATAAAAAAAATAGAGTAAATTGCTAAAATCGTCCCTGACGTTTGTTCACATTTGCTAAATACATCCAAAAAAAGTTTGTTTTATTAAATTGCTAAAATCGTCCCTGAAGTTTGGATGGATTTAGCAACTTTTTTGAAACCTCAGTGGTTCATATGAGAAAAAATCTTTTTTTGGATGGATCTAGCAAATGTGAACAAACGTTAGGGACTATTTTAGCAATTTACTCTAAATTCAAAATATAAGTATATAAATAATATAATATAAATTGTGATAATACTTTATCTTATTGTTTGGATCTATAAAACTAATAATATATGAAGAATTAAATAAACGAAATATATGATCTGGAATAACAAATAAATCAGAAAATAAGATTTAATTAAGAGGAAGAAAAACAAACCAAAATAAATTGAAACGGTCCGTTTAACCCAATTCTAGTGCCACCATATTTGAGTTTATGGTGAAAAAGCCACATACATACATCTAATAATAGGATGATCGAATGGTCATGGGACAATTCTCACGCATCATTTCATGTAGGGCAGGCAGGAAATTCATTTTTTCATTGCATTCATCCAATTGGGGTTTGATTGTTCTTTCTTCGGTATAAATAGTATTAAGCACTCCGCGTTGCGGCGGGGGCGTAAAACCGTGATAAATAGCACCAATGTCATACTACAGTCAACGACCACCAACATTGAAGTTGCGGCGTCTTAATGTTGAGAAATTAGATCGACATATAAAACAGACAAAATAATAACTAACTCGATTTAGGACTCGCGCGTTGTGACGAACTTGTTAAACGGGAACAAATAGACGACGTAAATACACTGAACCACACATGTAAGTTGCGCCATGTTAACTCGCAAAATTTAGAACGAAACATATAACAAAACGTAAAATCATTGAACCACACACACACATTGTGCCGTGTTAACTCGTAAAATTTAGAACTAAACGTAAAATGAAAAATTTTGCAAAATATGAAAAAATATAGGGGATCAAAATTGAAAGTAAAAAAGTTGTTAGGTTAAATTGAAAAAACTAAAAACTTTTGGGTTAAAGCTACAAAATCAAGTAGTTTGGGTTTAAAATGAAATATAAAAAAATAAATTGAAAAACACCTCAAAGCACCATATTGTTGCTAATTTATATTATGTAAATTAGTTGGTAATGGAGAGATGGGTGAGGAAGGTTTGTTAAAAAAATTGTAACTTTTACAATAATTTAATTTGTTGTAAGATTAACAAAAGGAATTATGCATCACACTTCACTTGCTACATGAATATTGCACATGTCTAGATTCGTATTTACATCTTATTTTATTATTTATGTAACAAGAATAGCTCGTATTTTAATAATTAGTGGTTACGTTTTTTTTTTAACAGTAAGGAATTATCTGCCAACTATTGTGATACTGGGCGTTGTGGCCAAGGTCGACTATTCGACCGCCGCCAGCCTCTTGGCTCTCTCAGATGCATGGAAACCCGCCCGAAGGCATGACAGTAGAATAATCGGTAAAACCTCGCCTCCCATCCAAGACGAACCGACGTATTCGCCCTTCACCAGGATGCCGCGGTTACGTTTTAATTTACAAATGATGATCCTTGTGTTCTATTTGTACACCACCTGATGATCATTTATAATTATTTTCGTACTCTTCAAGAGATTGTCGAGATACAAGCATGTAAATATAGTTATGAAATGCACGAATAATATTTGCGCATCTACTTTATTTTAAGCAAAATGAAAGAAACCAACCGAGACTACAACATATATCACTATTTAGTACTTACTTTTGTTTATACGTGAACTTTTAGTCACGCAAGCAAAATATTTTTGAAGAATATAACTTTTTTTTAAATACAAAGTGGGTAAGTTTGTACATGCACTTTTTACTATTCGCAAATTTAAGGGATACATGACATATATTCGTGTTTTTACGACTATAGAGGTAAAATATGGCATGGCCTTTACGGTGCCTAGGGCTGCAAACGAACCGAACGAACACGAACAGGACCTTGTTCGTGTTCGTTTGTTAAGAAATATATGTGTTCGCAAACCGTTCACGAACACTTATCGAAGGAGATTTATTGTTTGTGTTCGTTTGTTAAGGAAATAAACTTGTTCGTGTTCGTTTGTGTTTGTTTGTTAATTTTAGGCAACGAACAAAAACAAACATTGACGAACACAAATGAGCACAAACTAATATTCATGAACACAAATGGAAACAAACGAACACAAACAATTTTTCATGAACAAAATATATAATACACTGACACTTATTACATATTTAAATTGTCGGAATTTTGAAGTATTTAAATACATATAAAAACTAAAAACACTAATTAACTATCGAACACGTTACCGAACGTTCACGAACATAAACGAACGAACACGACCTCTGTTCATGTTTGTTCATTTAACTAAACGAACGAAATTTCTTGTTCGTGTTCGTTTGTTTAATAAACGAACGAACACAAACGAACTTCCCGCCGAACAGTTCACGAACTGTTCGCCGAACGTTTGGTTCGTTTACAGCCCTAATAAATACCAAAACATTGATATTTATAACTCTAGCCAAAACAACTATGATGACATTTACGGTGCGAAAATTTTAGCGTTTTGTTATAAATATTTTGAACACCGAAAAAAATGGACCCCAGTGGAAAAAAAATCTTGGGTCCGCCACTGCACATGCATGCGCCGTTACTTTATGCACAACCAAAAAACTTTATTACAGTGAAAGTTGCATCTCTCTCAACACATAACCTTTGTATCAAACAAATATCTCATAACTACCTCATCCATTTGGTTGTTTTTGCATACAAGTCTCCTACAAACCCTAAGGTGTTGTTTGTTTTTTCTGCGGCAAAAGGTCTGCAGTCTGCGGACCACATCTGCAGGCATCTGCAGGAGAAGAGGTGGACCAAATGTCTGCAGTCTGCAAGGAGAAGAGGGTTTGTTTTTTTTTCTACAAAACCTCTTCACAGTTCACACACAACACACACACTACTCTGCCTTTCTCTCTCTCTACAAACACACTCTCTCTCTAGAATCTGCCACCACCACCGCCCAAAGCACCACCACCACCGCACCACCACCGCCATCAAACCTGCTAATCCACCCCACCCCTTTCTCCTTCAGATCTGTGAATCGAAGGCGGCTAGAGAGAGAAACAGCGAGAGAGAGAGAGAAACAACAGCTAGAGAGAGGAGTTCGACGGCGGTGGTGATGCTCGAAGGCGGTGGTGATGCTCGACGGCTGTGAATCGAAGTTCAGATCGAAGTTGCAGGTCTGTTTTGTTTGCGATCGATGTTGATGATGATTAGGGTTTTCAATTTGGGGGTTTTGTTTGCGATGTTGATGATGATGAGGGTTTTGTTTTCGATTTGGAGGTGGTGGCGGAGCAAGGGTGGGCGGCGGAGCAGGGCTGGAGCGGCGGTTCTTGTGAAGATGGAGGTGGTGATTGTTGAAGGTGGAGGTGATGGGTGTCGGAGGTGGAGGTCTCCGATGATGATGATGGTGGTGGCTGAGATGATGGTGGTGGAGGTGGAGGTGGAGGTGGTGTCGGAGGTGGTGGCTGAGAGGTGGGTTTGAAGAGGGAGAAGAGGTCTGCAGAGGTTAGAAGACTTGTGGACAAGTCTGCTTGGGGAAGAGCTTCTGCAGACGTTTTTGGTCTGCAGATCTTCAAGAAAACAAACAAGCTGCAGGAACCTTATGTCTGCGCGCCTCTGGGCGACGCAGACATAAGTGCTCAGAAGAGCTTCTGGAGAAAAAACAAACAGAACCTAAGTTTGACAAATTGGCCCAGAAGTACAAGAAGCGCCTCTTCAAGGCCCAAGGCACTCCCTTGAACACCTTGTGTGCCTCGCGCATCAGCCTTTTAAACCAAGTTTGAAATATTGTCATACGATCGACATAGGGGTGTTCATGAGCCGAACCGAACCGAACCGAACGGAGGTCTGCTCGTGCTCGGTTCGGTTTGAAACCGAGCCGCTCGGTTCGGTTCGGATTTAGGAAATCGAGCGGAAATCTTATGCTCGTGCTCGGTTCGGTTTAGAACCGAGCCGCTCGGTTCGGTTCGTTTTTGCTCAGTTTTATTTAGCATTCCTACATAGCCATTCATTCACCAAAATTCACCAACTTTTATGTCTCACACACACTTTAACAATTTAACAAAATAAAAACACAAAAAGTCCCACAAAAATAAACACAAAATGTCATCCAAGGGATCTGGATGGATGTCGGCGGCTGGCGACTTGAAAGTTGAGAGAGAAGAGATTATGGTTTTCTTTTTTTTAACTGAAGATATGAAGACATGAGGATTCTAGGGGCTGGATATGCTATATGTTTATTATATTTAATAAATATAATATATAATAATAATAATAATAATAATAATAATAATAATAATAAATTCGATCGAAACCGAACGAGCGACGAGCGAGCGTACCTATGCTCGTGCTCGGTTCGTTTTTAAACCGAACCGAGCTGCTCGGCTCGGTTTTAACCGAGCAAAGAATCGAACGAGCAAATTTCCGAGCTTTTTCGAACGATCGTCGAACGATCTTCGAGCGCCGAGCAGTTTGGACACCCCTAGATCGACATAGACTAGCATATCACAAGGAAAACATAAGCACAAGCAAATCCCAAACACCCCTACCCCTAAACAAAGTCATAAAGTTGAAATGAAGCTACAAAAATGTTGCTTTAAGGTATACTTGAAGACACTCTAATAACTCATTGTCACACCCTAGCATAAGCGGAAACGTCACGGCACGACGACTTGCAAACACTTGGAAAAAAAAGGGTTAACTTTGTAGAATAGTAAACAAGTTTTAAAAGTGTTCCAATTAAGTCACTCAAGTTTCAAAGTGTTCTGATCAGGTCACTCAACATTTATTTCTTTTATTAAAATTAAGGGTTTTTTCATTCATTTCATAAGTAACCGCGGTAATGTGGATTTGTGTTTCTTTTTTTTCCCTATTATTTGATGCTAACGTCGAGTGATGACGTGGGTTGTAATTTTTTTTAAATTTTTAGTAAATATAATTTCATATATTAAAATAATCCGACACTATCATCTTATGCTCCATTTTTTTCTTAACACATGGAAAAGATGACATGGCTCGATTTGAATGTTAAATTATCTAATTGGGACAAAAACGACACGAGTGACCTAATTATAACACTTTTAAAACTTGGTTACTATTCTGTAACATTTTCCCAATAAAAAATACAAAATTTTATTTATTGCAAAAATAATACTTGTTCTTAAAACATTATCCAATAAAGAAATATGAAACATACACAACATATTTTGTGTTAAATTAACTCATACATTTGCATCTTATATGAGCATTCAAAGATCATTAATTTTCATTACTGAAAAAACATGTTAGAAAGTGTTAACTACAATTATAGTTGGTAGAACATAAGTTTTTAAAGCGAAATAAGTAAGAATGGTGTTTGCAAAACCACAAAGTCAAAAACATGTTAAATCATAAAAGTAAATTAAAATAAATATATGTGTTCACAACCAACCCTCATGACATGAATATTGTGCCCCCTGATGTCTAACTCCTTAACACAAGGAGATCAAACTGATAAGCTTCTAGATTGTCAGGCTCTTAACATCCAAACCCCTTGCCCGGGAATTTTGGATGGGCTTGTCAAGCCAATAGATCTATTAACAAACTATTATGGGCTTCGCAAAGTTAGTGGTTGTGTGAATTGACTTGGATGACTTTAGGAATGTGCCAATAGCTTGTTTGAATGCGTCATGTATAGCAATTTAAATGTTTACAAGGAAGAGAAAACTAGGGGTGTTCAACGAATTAAATAACAAATTTTTGAATTAATCGAATAGAAAATTTTGAATATTTATTTTTTATCTGAATTTGTATTCGATCTAGATTTGATTTATTCGATTCGGTTCGTATTTGTAATTCAAATTCGAATCGAAGTCTTATAAATTTGATTTAATTGAAATTAACCATAAACAATAAATTATTTTACATTTATTTTCTAAAACTACTACAAACTAGTTACTTTTAACATCAAAGATACTAATCTACAAAAGACCATAATTTAGAAATTAGCATGGTTATTGGTAGCGATGTAAGTTAGGTTAGAATTTAAGTCATGTTAGAATTCGGAAATATGTTATATGGACATTTGGGCTAGGTAATGTTATGATCAATAGACTTATCATTTGTGGATGCAATTTATATTTGGCCTTAATTTAGAATATGTATATTAAAATATGTATATACTTAATTCAAATTTCAAATCGAATCGAATTAAAATCATAAATTCGTATTCGATTTGAATTCGATTACTGGACTCGAATACAAATCGAATCAAATTCAAATTTTCAAAAAATGAATTCGAACCTTGATGTAAAAGTAATTAAGAAGTTTCCTAAAAATTAATAGACCGCAACGAAAGTTGTTAAGAACTTAATAACCGAGTTGTGTGTTATTTACTATGAACAACAAATTGCAAACTTGGGTGTTGATTACTAGTGTTTCTTCACTCATCTTATTGTGCTCTGCAAATAAACACTTTCGTTTATTCAACCCATGTAATAAACGGAACTGTAATCAAGTTATATATAAAATTATATCGGAAAGGCTTAAAAGAACTAGGGGCGGATTGGGGCGCCCCGTGATGATTGTGATGAACGTGAAACACCGTCATAAACGGTTGGTATAGGTTTATATGTGGTGGTGTGACTGGTGTTGCACTTGTAAGTGTTTTTTGTGACGGTGTGATGAAATATGATAAAATGAGATATCATATTATAATTGGATTTGTAGCGGTCACTTCCACGCAGTGGCGAAGCTTGCCCTCGAAAACGCAGGGGGGGGGGGGCGAAAACGTATAAACTCAAAAATTTCTATAGAATCGGGTGGCGGAAACGTATATACCCAAAAAAATTATACGAAAACTACATACATAACAACACTACTTAGCGAAAAAGGGGGGTTTCCACGTGTCATTCAGCAAGACGTCTGATCAGAAACAATCTGTCTGTCCAACTCCAACAACCAAAACTCGTCGCATCTTCCGCCACGTGTCCATACTTTTAAAAAATGACCACCATGCCCTTACTTCAGCACCCACTTATCATGTTTCTTCTTATTCAATTCAGATCCAACACAAACCCTAGTTTGTTTCTTCTCACACAAGGTACCATCAATTCTTCATTTATTATATTCAATTTCAATGCGACTGTAGATTCTGTGTTAAATTGAATAATTTTAATTCGTTTGGTTGATTGATTTCTTTTAATCTAGGGTATATATGTGTTCGTACATCTTTAGTTCGAGTTGATTGATAAAAATTGATTGAAAATTAGTTATATAAACCCTAATTGGTTGAAAAATTGGTTGATTGATAATTGTCTCACATGCCAGATGGATATTTGAAGCACTTCATTGAGCACTGGTGTTTTGAATTTGTATTTGTTTTGGATCTAATTGAGTTTGTTTTTTAACAGTTTACACTTTAGGTTATGATTCTGTTTTATTTATGGTGCTTTGTTGATGTAATAATATCTTTGGAGTTTTGAAAACTGGATTCTTGAAATTAGGGCTGCAAACGAACCAAACAAACACAAACAAGACCTTGTTCGTGTTCGTTTGTTAAGAAATATATGTGTTCGCGAACCGTTCACGAACACTTATCGAACGAGATTTTATGTTCGTGTTTGTTTGTTAAGGAAATGAACTTGTTTGTGTTCGTTTGTGTTTGTTTGTTAATTTTAGGCAACGAACAAAAACAAACATTGACGAACACAAATGATCACAAACTAATGTTCATGAACACAAATGGAAACAAACGAACACAAATAATCGTTCATGAACAGAATATATAATACACCGACACTTAATAGATATTTAATTTGTCGGAATTTTGAAGTATTTAAATAAATATAAAAACTGAAAACACTAATGAACTATCGAACACAAACGAACATGTTACCGAACGTTCATGAACATAAACGAACGAACACGGCCTCTGTTCATGTTTGTTTATTTAACTAAACGAACGAAATTTCTTGTTCGTGTTCGTTTGTTTATTAAACAAACGAACTTCCCGCCGAACGTTTGGTTCGTTTGAAGCCCTACTTGAAATTATGCAACAGGAGTGTTTTTTTTTTTTTTTTGCCAAAATTTTATTTCAAAAAACGAAAACCCGACTAGCAAGAAGCTATGTAGTTAATATCGGTGGGAATAGTCCCTATACAAAATATCGGTCTGGAATATCGGCTCCGATACTATCGGCGATATTGACTGATATTTGACCATTGATCGTAATTTTGGATGCCTTGGTTGATGTAGACGGAGGAAGATTCCATGGCTTACGATTAGATCATGTTTCAATTATTGGTACTTTTGAGTTTTGACATTTGATATTACTATTAATATTATATATGTTTTACGTTTTATATATGTGTACCGATATTGAAAGTACCGATATCCCACCGTGATAACCTGTATCTCAAATATCTGCCCTTAACCGATATATCATTGTAGACCGCTATAAGTACATAGGCAAGAAGCTAGACAAAACAACAATACAACCCCGAACTACATGCCTAAGAGAGTAAGAGCAACAGGAGTGTTTAGAAGATCTTGCTAAGCTTTAACATTCATTATGAATATACGCATTTGGATTGTGATTTATACTTTTTTGCAGCTTTATTCTTCATTATCATCTATAGTTTGTTGGTGATGAATATTGAATTGTGAATTAGATATTTAAATATTTAAATATTTGAATGTGATTCTGCATGAGACACTTCAGCCATGTGATACACTTGATTGGTTTACTAGTTACTTTGTGTTCTTACTATGGCGTTTGTTGATTTCGTCTTCAGGTGGGAATGCCATCTTGAGCAAGATTGTTACTTTTTGGCTACTTGATAAGTTATTCGGGTATTGTTACACGAGATGAGCAAATGCATGGGCTGTGGAAATTTACGAAGAATGCTGGTACCGAAAGATAGTTTCATGAGTATTTATCAATGTTCTCTTATGCTAGATCCTGCTATATCGGTTTGGGATTGTACTGTTCGTAAGATTCGATATTCTTTTACTTCCGAGTGGGTGTAGGAACAACCGAACAAAGAAGCGACCTTTAGCTTTTGTTAGTATTAGTTTTTCGAGTTTTTAGTAGTAGAAACAATCAAGAACTTAGGCATGGATTGTGGTAAAACGCCATCTGGTGTTAAAAAGATGAAGAAAAAGCAAGTGAAAGATGAGTTAGATCGAATCAAACAAGCGGAGAAGAAAAAAAGGCGATTGGAGAAAGCGCTCGCCACGTCAGCAGCCATTATTTCGGAGCTGGAGAAGAAGAAACAGCGGGAGAAAGAAGAGCAACGGAGGCTGGATGAAGAGGGTGCTGCGATAGCTGAAGCTGTTGCGTTGCAAGTGTTGATCGGTGAGGACTCGAATGACGCGTGCGGTCAAGTCGATAATGGTAAACAAATTTACAGGAATGCCCATGGAGGATCCATATGTCAATGGAATGGATGGAATGGATACGGGTGCGGGGAAAACGGGTCTTTTGTAAGGGGTGTCAAAGGATCGGGATCGTTTGTTGATGAGATGTCTGAGGCGGGACTAGTTGCCGCACGGGCTGTTTCGACGCTTCAGATTGCGGATGATGAAGATATTAATGCTTTTGTGTTTAAAAGAATGGTGAAAGGGTGAGAGATTGAAATCGAATTTTTAATAATGGTTGTGTATATAATTTAAGTCTGGATTGTATTTACCATTTTGGTGTTCTTTCGCTACAACAGCTAGTCTTATGTTATATTTCAGTATTTTCGACTTGGGTGAGAAAAAACAGATTAACTGGATCGGAACCAATATTTGAAACATGATCTAATCGGTTTATTGTTTTTTTTTTTGTTGTTCAACAAGGATTTGATGAAATTGGTTTCCAAAGTTTGATAGGACTGGATGCTAATAAAGAGTTAGCGTCGTTAACTCATATCGGTTTGCTTTGTGATCCTAGTCATTTGTTTTGACTGTACCTGCATCTTGTACAGAAGGTATCACCTCTTTTTAATGCAACTAAACTACCTCTCTTACCCACTCGACATATTCGTAATGCATTACCAGATCCACTAATACCAGTCCATGCATTGTTAGGATTACAACCGTATTCAACCATGAAAGCCCAGGGGACGATGGTCACTCGACAGTTGCATATGTTATCCGACTCTGGATCTAAGCATAACTCGTTTGATGTTAGAATGGCCAACAAGTTACATTGCCCAGTAAAGGACATCTGACCAGTTTAAGGTTTTTCAAACACCTAATACACTTCCCCGTCAAAAGAACTTTTGATCATTGAACTATATTAAAAGAAGGTTGTGGTCTTGTGTATCAAAAGAGATACTAGGGGTCATCCGGGAAAGTTGCACCGACTTTGAATATTTAAACGAGAACAGGTTGGCGGAATGTAACAAAGTTATAGACAGATCACAAACTACCAACTTATATAGTAATAGCAAAAGCCCAGAAATCCAAGTTCAGCCCAAAATTTTAACTTTATAGCTGGTATCCCATTACATAAACAAATCCTAAGACAACATGAAAAACAAACTAAATAGGTTTACTTGAAACCAGAAGCAGCATCTATGATGCAGGTTTCTGTTTCTTTGGCACGCGGTAGGCACCAACAACACATGCATGATCTCGCTCAAAGGGCTCGAGGGTCACCTGTTCCATAGGTTTGAACTGCTCCGCCTGAAGCTTTTTAACTTCAGAAGCAAATACAGCCTCAGCAGGAACAGTTGAGTCGATACAGTTTGCCTGCAAAGTTTCAACAAAAAGAAATATGATGAGCTCAACTTAAAATTACATACAATGATAAAAAAATAATAACAATTATAAATAAACTAACAAACCTTGATAGATATAACAAAATAGCCTCCTGCTTTCAAGAAATAAGATGCATTGAGCGCTAAAATTCTTGCCTGCATAACGACAGAAAACAAAGGATGTTGATTTTAGTGGTGAAACATGAATAACTGAGAAAAGTTAATATATATATATATACACAAAGTTACCGACGCAGATTTAAACCCGAAAGAAAAACAACATCTAATAGCATCAGAAACTCGATTTGTGCATCATCCAATGACGTCTTGAAGGGGAATCCGAGTTAATTCATCATATGTACTTGAAGTAATGTCATACACAGCTTACTATAAAATACTAAAACTCGAAACAAATTGGAAAACAATACACTATAAAACTTAAACAGAAAAAACAACAATAAAACAGAATTAGATAAGTATAAAGATACATCAGAAACTCGGTTTTGCATCATCCAAGATGTCCTGGAGGGGAATCCGAGTAATTCATCATATGTAAGTGTTATTTAACCAAACAAAGACAAAAAAACGTCAAAAATCATGAAAATGCAAATAATAAAAACATAATTGTAAAAAACTTTTGTTAACAAAAAAAGATAAAAAATAGTGATTACCAATATCAACCAACCATTAAAAACTAGAATGCAAACAAATTAGCATAACCAAACAATCATAAAATACTAACAAAAATATAAAAAAAAATTTGTGATTTCAAAGATCAAAGAATCATGAAAAACAACCAAAAGACAAAAACAAAAATGCAAGTGAAATAAAAACAATAGCCTTGCGGCATTTTAAAAGAGAAATTTATAAATGTAGGGCTTAAGAAACTGAAAGGAAATAAAGTAGGATAAAAACAGTTAACATAAAGGTACAATAAATTATAAATCAAACCTGATCAGGTTGAGCAACATCAGAAAAGATAACATCAACCATGCCAACAAGCATCCTGTACTTAGCTGGATGTCTAGCATCCTCAATAATGGGGATAACATTTGTTCGCTTTTTCGCCATGTTAACCAAATCTCTACCACTTCTGTGAGAGAACTCAACAGCATACACAACTCCAGTCTAACATAAATATTAATAGAATAAGTACAACTTAATGGCTGTCAAAATTCATAAAAATGAACACAAAAGGCTTGTAGACTAATACTTACTGGGCCAACAAGATCAGAAACATGAGAGACAGTGGTTCCAGATGCAGCTCCTAAGTACAGTACCTTGGAACCGGGTTTCTAGAAAAACATCAATAAGCAAATATTAATAACATAATAATTCATATTTAAGAAGATATTTGCTATGATGTGAATATAGTATTTACCATCCATATGTTGTCAACTCCACCAAGAACAGCAGCAGCAAGCTTTGATCTGAAAGGGTTCCATACTCTGTATTCAACCTTTGTTCCATCTTCATTCTAATCACAAGAAATTAACCAAAAACACATCTTCATTGATCATTAAAAATAGACATGCATACAAATTAAAAAATAATAAAACCATCTAAAACTTATATATTAATATTTGACAAAAAATAGCTTTTTTATATTACATTTTAAATGTACAAAATTTTTAGTTAATATATAGCAAATTGTTACAAAAATAACTTAAAAAATACAAGTATAAATATATACAAAAATAACTCGAATCAAGGTAAGCTTAAGCAAGCTCTAAACTTTCCTATTTCTCACATTATATTATAGTATAACTTAGCTAAAAAACTATTCTATGTTATAATAACAGTAAATTAAGTAAATAAATATCTTGCTGGCTTGAACCCCCAAACTTAACAAAAAATCAAATAATAACACAAAGAAATGCTCAAACTTGTAGATAAACCTAATTAAACATTACATATTAGCTTCAAATTTGTATGCACACCAAGTGTTCGACAAAATGTCACAATGAAAAAATAATACCTGAACAGATATTCTCTTCTCATTATACACAGCTTCACCAGGCACCATATTCTTAGTACACAGAGCATCTTCTTTCCCTTTAGCAATAAACACACCATCATGTCTATGTGGCTCAACAATCACCTTACTTCCACCCTTCATTCCACCGCCTCTGCCACCACGACCACCGCGGCCACCACGACCACCCCTGCCGCCGCTTCTTCCACCACCACGGGTCATCTCGCCGCCACCACGGCCTCTACCGCCGCTGAAACCTCCTCTTCCCCTTCCTCCACCTCTGCCGCCACCGTCTCCGCGGCCGCCGCTGAAACCGCCGCTACGGCCGCCACTGAAACCGCCGCCACGTCCTCCTCCGCCTCTCATTGGTGCCCTCATTTTAGGGTTTGTGTAGGTGAAAGGGTATTAGGGTTTATGGGGTGGAGTGGGAATATAGAACGGCGAATTAGGGGTTTTTATAAGGTTAGGGTTTAGGGTTTTTGTTTCTGGTTGAATATTTTAATTTGTTTTGGTTTTGCTTACTGGGCTTGGCCCGAACAAAAGAGTTGTGTGAGTGTGACCCAAATACTTTGGTTTAAGCCCAACTTAGGTGCTGTTTGTTTTTGTAGACAAAAACTGTCTGCAGTCTGATTTCAGCTGATTTTATGTCTGCAAGACTGCAACTGAATATATGGTCTGAAGGTCTGCAAGCTAAAAATATAATATTGTTTGTTTTATAAACTGGATATCGTCTGTATAAGCTGAAAATTATTTAACTATCATACTTATCATAGTTGATAAAAGTCATTTAACATTCAAGTTACATAAAAAAACCATAATAGCACCAAGTATCAATAACCTGAAAAATAGTAAAATAAACTCAAAGTACATTGTTTTGCATTAATTCTTGTGCTATTTGATCTCGAAGTTGACTCATAAATTCACGGTCCGCTGAACTTCCATGTCTTGATACTTCTTCTTCTCTATTTTCACCACCATCTTGTACATGTTCATCTCCATCTTGAAAGTGTACATTTGGGTGATCATATTCATCAAAAAGGTCATCACTTAAACCATCTTTCCGTATAAAATTATGAATCGCAAAACATGCAACGGTAATATTTCGTTGCGTAACCAACGAAAAGGGAGCCATTTTCTTTAATATTGGAAAACGTGCTTTTAATACACCATACGCACGTTCAATAACATTTCTAAGCTTTGCATGTGCGTGGTTGAATTTTTCCTTGTCGTTTAATGCACGATTTCGACGAAAATCTCCAAGCAAATACCTCACATTTCTATATGGTGCCATAAAACCTCGAGTGTGTGCATAAGCAGCATCATATAGATAATATTTATCTGAAAAAAAACAATTCAATCTTCAAACTATATAATATAAAAAATAAAGTTGGGATCATAGATATATACCCGGAGGAGGAAATGGAAATGGTGCATTTGCATTTATTAGAGATTCGGACAATATTCTAGAATCATGTGCCACTCCTTCCCATCCGGCCACGAGAAACGTAAACATCATGTTGAAGTCACATATGGCCAAAACATTTTGATAGCAATCGCCTTTTCCTCTTCCCCTATATAAATGTTGTTTCTCAACAGGGACAATAGCATGTATCAAAGTACCATCAAGTGCACCAATCGCTTCCTATGTAGAATTTAATAGTTACTAATATACGTGGAAGGAAATCACAAAAGTATTTGTATAACGTACCTTAAAAACTTTTCGTAATCTCTTATGATGCCCCGGAATATTTGGATTAGGATTAAAAGATGTTGGTACAATAACCTCTTTAGCAAACTCCATCATTCTTGACAATACTTCATGAAAATACTTATGAATTGTTTGTTTCGAGTGTTGAAATCTACGCTTAACAACAGAGAAACGTTGATTGTGACCAAGCATCATAAAAAACATAGCCATTTTTTCTTCAAGGGATACATGTTTACTATCTTTTAGCCAACCTTTTAGTCTAAAATGTGTGCAAAGTCGAACAAAAGAATCACGTGACATACGTAGGAGTTCAATGTATTGTGTATCATTCCCTTGCAACAACTCTAAAGTAAAATGGTGTCCAGACATAACCGAAGTATTATCTCTTTTTTCTTTTAAGATGTCTCGGGCAAAAGTATCTGAGATAAAAGAACATCACAATGAGGAGCAATAACCTTTGATTATAATCCATGAGAAACCTTTCAAAAACAAGCAAAAAAAAAAAACTCAAAAACTACCATTTTACTTAACACATAATGGTTCAAATTACATAATTGTTTGACAATGTCATTCCAAAACAACCAAAAACAAAAAACATAATGGTTCAAATTACACCAAACACACATAATGTCATACCAAAACAACCAAAAACAAATACCCATATCCCTCCCTACTTGAACATCCCCAGTGTCGTCCCAGTCATCTTAATCCACCCTTTCAACACCTCAGGGTCTGATGGCAATGTCATCCATGCTTGTCTCATGTATGTTGACTGACCAAATATGTTAAATGCTCCTAAAAACAAGGGATCTATAGGCTCTAACCCAACTGATTTCAACTTCTCATAATATTCATCAATGGATGGTCCTTCCATGTTTTTCACCATATGCTTAAGTGCATCACGCATATCACTAGCCAAGTCATCTAGGGTAATGGAGTTTTTAGATGTTTTAGCCTTTTTCTTGGGCCTAACTTCTGAATCATCATTGGGTCGAACACTAGGTCCCTCATTATTGATAGGATCTTCATCACCCATTGGAAAACATTGTTCATGAGAGTCTCCATCATCATCTTCTAAATGAACACTAGTACCTTCTATCTGAAGTGTTTGGACTTGTGGGGATGATGAAACCCCAGATGTTTGGGTGGATGTCCATTGATTACCACCAGTTTCACTAAGGCCTTCAAACACAGCTATGAAAAGGTCAGGATGAGGCAATGGTCGTGTTCTCAATGGCATTGCCCTTGGGTGACCCTGCGCCAAATTAATAAGGACTATAATAAATACTTTTCTATTCTCATTATTTTTATTAATATTAATATATAACAAGATATTGAAATTTTAAAAATCACACCTTCTTAAAGTCATTCCATTCTTGAGGCGTTAAAGTGAACATATTTGTTTGTGGGTTGTAGAGATTTCCAGTCTTGTTTCTCAAATAGCACCATCCTACATATTTTGATTTCATGGTATCAAAAGCATTTCTAATTTGCTTTTGATTCAAATCAAATCCAAACTCTTCCTTAAGTTTCGCTCCTACCCTACCCCAAGACTCTCTACGCAAGCTTTGTCCATTTCTACCTACTCTCCCTATTTCTTCAAGACATGTTTCTAACATGCATTTGATAGCCTCATGCGTCCATTGTTATCGACCATCATTAGTTTCCATCTAAAATTCAATCACAAACAACATACAATCGCAGCCATAATTTACAAAAAACGCAGCCATAAATTACAAAAAAAAAAACACAGCCATAATTACAAAAAAAAAGCAGCCATAACTAACAAAAAACGCAGCCATAATTCAGTCAAGCAAGTCAACACAAAAGAGGTATGATATGCCTTTTATTTGGTTCTATAATAAGTTGGTTCTGTAATAAGCTGGATGTAATGAAAATAATAGATCCCTTGATGTTCTCAGGTACTTTTATGCCTATATAATTTTCATACAGCACCAATCGGAACATGTAGAAATAAGGGAACAACACCTGATTGTAATACATGTACAAGGAAAAGGAAGTTTGAATGGTGAACATACAGCACCAATCGGAACATGTAGAAATAAGGGAAACAAGCATGTACTGTACAAAAACGATTCAAACCGAAACTCTAACCCTAGAAAACGATTCAAACCGAAACCCTAACCCTATAAAACCGCAAACAATCGGAACAAATTAAACGATTCGAGTGATGATAAGACGAACCTGTGGAAGTTCGATCGGTGATGGTGGGAGGCGGTGATCTGTGGCGGCGGGAGGAGAAGTGAAGGAGTCGTCTGGGGAGCGTGTCTGGGGGAGCGTATATGTGAAGATCTGATGATTTGTGAAGAGGTTAGATATGTGCTTTTTTTTTAAGCTAATAAAAGCCCCTTTCAGATCTTCTTTTTTAAAACAAACAAACAATCTTTAAGCCTTAGTCTCAAAACTTTATATAAAACTTCTTTTTGTTAACTCAATTATTGTTTTTAGGGAAATTGGATTGAAATAATCTACGTTTTATCATTTGGCCGGTAATACTTTCAACTTACGAATTGTATTACATCATTCCCAAGTTTCAACTTATTTTCCTCTGACACTCACTCTCAAACTAACTGAACCTTAACCCAGTTAGTTTTTTTGTTAATGTGCCTTCTAACATGACATTTTTTCCTGACGTGGTACTTTTGCTGACGTGACATCTGATATGGTGACGTGCTATCTGACGTCAGCTAACTGGGTTAGGGTTCAATTAGGTTGGGAGTGCTAGAGGGAAATAAGTTGAAAGTTGAGAGTGGAGTGGTACAATTCATAAGTTGGGAGTGTTATCGGCTAAATGATGAAAGTTGGGAGTGTTAGAGTTTATTTAAATATAATATCCCTTATCTTTATAATAACTAATCTATACTATATTATAACGCATGAGAATGAGCATTTTAAGATACCCAAAAAAATAAGATTTTTTCCCTCTTAATATATAAATACACCCCTAGAATAAGGTTACATTGGTCTTTTAAACAATAATTATTTTTAGACCCCCATCTTATCACACTTAAATCCCTAAATTTTAACAAAATCATGGATGATTAATTACACTTTCCCCATCCACAACAAACTTATAATTCTTTTACGTATTCCTGTCGTATCTTATAAACTATAATGCTTTAAAAATTTCCAAAGGTACCATTACGACCTGCTCATTTTTGTCGACGTTTCGGTAGTTGTTTTGATCAGTGTTGATGTGTGGATTAAAAGGTACAAGTAGATGATGCCTTAGTGGACAAGTGATTAAAGCCCAACGTCCTTGGTCATTATCACAGAATGTTTAATAGCTACATGACGCCAAGTGATTAAATACTGTCAATGTTGTAGAATGTTTAATAGCTAATATGTATATTTTTGATTAAAATTACAAGTGGGTAGAAATTTAATAATACAAGTGGGTGGAAATTTAATAATACAAATGAAATAAATAAAACTAAATAGAGTAACGTAAATTAAACCATACCACAACAAATTATTGAAAGTATAAACCATACGGAAGATAATAAAACACAAACCGCAACTGAAATAAATTTGATCACGCATAAACATGTGCATTTACTACACCCAGGACTGAACAAACCTTAGAACAGTTGTACTTTAAGATACACCCACACAATTCCCAATATTCACACCTTCGAACCTGAATGTGTGTACAAATCAAAATATCTCAACATATTACACAAGATTAAACAACCCATACCTAGGAGATTAAATTCGTATCATTATAGAGAGGAATATAGGGAACGATGAATCTCTAAGCTTAACATGTGGCGAAATAGAATACCACCCCTATGACCGTGCTTCTTTGTGCTGACAGGACACAAAAATGAGCACTAAATATAAGCAAATGCAAGATTAAATTGTAACATGACCATGACCATGTCCATGTAGTTGGTTTGTGATGTTTACCCTATGGTTCGTTTATTACTTCCTCGATCGTTTTAACTGTTGTAGCTGCCGAGCCCTTAAAGACTTTACCGATAACAAAACAATGAGAATGAGAATGTGAAGAGCTTGTTGTTGACATACATATGATGTGTTAATTGCTTTTGCTTTCTTCAAAACGATGTATGTTAACACACATCACATGTATGTTAACAACCAGCTTTCTCGGTAACATTAAATCTTACACTAACTCATATATTGACATAAAAGAACACAAGAAACACCGAACTTTAATAAGAGTATACATACCTTAACATAGCTGACACCGAGGTCCATTCTTGAATAGCCTCGATCCAAATTGCGCATCACATAGTGGTTGTAATATTTGATGATTCTCAAGATTACATCGAATGTTCATTATGTTCGTTTTGTCCCCTTAAACCACCCAATAGATTTGACCTAAGCAAATATTATTTAAAAATGTTAAGTTAAACCATGAATGCATCATTCATAGTCCGCTTATAAACATCCATATTAGATAATGAGTGAATTTACAAATTCGTACACATCCTTTGTTGCTCCACTTGCATCAGCATAAGCATAACTGAACGTTCAAGAAATCAAAAGCAATTAACTGCTCACATGTATGTTTACAACCAGTTTGGGGGTTAGATATCGTATGCACATTTTTTAACATACTATAGAATGTGCATGCGTATGTGACTGATGAAAAAAATATAGAACATAATAAAACCTTTAAAAAACAAAATATTAAACACATAAAAATATAAAAAACAAAATATTAAACACATAAAAATATAAAACATAATATTAAGCACAATAAACAAAACATTAAACACAACCAAAACTCAACAAAACAAACTTCCTAGTTATTGGGGTGGCAAAATCTGCTATAAAACCAAACGGGAAAACAAAGTTTTTAAATTTAAAAATTACTACACTACTAATGTTTATCTATACTATATTATAATGCATGAGGGAGGGGCATTTTAAGATACCAAAAAAATAAGAACTTTTCCCTCTTAATTTATAGATACACCCCTAAAATGAGGGTAATTTAGTCTTTTAAACAGTAATTACATTTTAATCCTCTCATCTTATTATATTTTAATCCCTAATTTTAACAAACTAGACTTTTCCTCCCTACACTACAAACGTAAAGCTCATTGTACTACCGTTCAAAGCACATTGCTTTTGAAAACATTTTAACTACCCTACCTACAAACAAGCACAGTAGATGCTTCAGAAGAAATTCAAATTTTGAATTTCCCATACACACATATACGTGTTAGAGAGAGAAATCAGAAACAGATGGAGAGGGACTGAAGAAACGTAGAGGAGTGAGAGAATGGGATAGAAGGGAGCCGACCAAGGGTGACATCGACGACAGCTGAGATTTGGGACGAAGACTCAAAGGATGGTGATGGTGTTGCGAGAGTCACCCAATTTCTAGGGTTCAACCTTCTTGCTGCCGTTTCTAGGGTTTTGGTGATGAACTCTAAACGGCGACATGATAAGGCATTGGAAGCCAAAGGGGCGGGAAAAGGTGAATCAAAATTCATGATTAATTGTTTGTGCTCAGATAGGCAATTTGGAATGTTGTTCATGATTAATCTTAATCTAGGTTCATGGATTTAGTATCGTGATGCTCAGAAGTTTGGTCTTATGTGAGTTCCTGTTTAATTTTGTTAAACATTTGTGATTTAGTTCTATTTATTAATGTTTTTTTTTTTTGGGATTATGATTAATAATTTTTTCCCTATGGTTTACTCATGGTTTTGATTTCGAATTTTGTAATGATTTTTATGGGCTTGATTTTGTGAATTTAGGGTTTGTTGCATTGATTTGTCACAGCCTGCAAGTGTTATTTACAGATCTGTAGTGTGCAAAGGAGAGGCGTAGTGCTGATGTGGCTGTGTATGAAGAACTACTTAATCTTATGCTTAAAAAAAAGGAAGAATGAGCTTAATCAACCTTCACTTGCTTCTTCTCTGCAACAGGAGAGGCGTATTATGAATTCATGATGATGTTGTTCAGTATTGATGTATTTTTTGAGGTATGATCAATGATTCAACCAAACTAATACTTTGATTGATCAATGATGTGATTTTTAGAAAGGCCATTTAAATTTGGTTTTATAAATGTGTAGTTTGTTGTACATATTTCATATTAACTTGTGATAGTTTTTGACTTTTTACCATCTAATCTTACTTTTTTACAACTTATATCTCAGAGTCGAAATATGCAAAATGGTCTCTTTGAGTTATTGTGTTCATGGAGAAAAAGTTCCCCTACCATCAATTGGTTCAGTAGAGGCATTACATTCTTTCAATGCTGCATTTTTTAATTTTTTTTTTATTTAAATTGTTCGATTTGATTTTGATCCAGGTCACCTTTCTGGAGAGACCGGAGCTGAAAACTACTATCCGAAACCAGCAACCATTTTTACTGAAAAAGGTTATTACTTAGGGTTAATATGTTTTTGTGATGTTACCACTCTCTATTATTATATAATTTTTCCTTTTTATAATTCAAAGTGTAGTTTCTAGGATTCAATAGTAGGACTCTATGTATTTAGATGTTCATTTGAGTTTCAATTATGGCATTCAAACCTTGTAAGTATAAAGCTTACAAAAATTCTAGACCCATGTTTCTTATAATCCAATATTTTTCTATTTGCATTTGTAGGGAAACGCTTAATTCGAGCTTGCTTAACATGGTTTTATGGGTTAATTTCAGTGAAGGTTGGGATTGCTTGGTATTGCCGGTTTATTAGCATTGATCTTTCCATTGATTTTGAGGTAAAATTCCCCCATTGAAGTTTAATTAACCCCTGAAATATTAAAATCCCATTTTGGTGTTATATAGTGTTTTAGGTGGTTGGAAAACCAAGCACACAATGGAGTTTGTTGAAGAAGAGACTATTAGAGGCTTGTTCTTCTTGTTCTTATGCAAACACACTCATATATCATCCAACTTCCAGCCTAAGTGTAACACCTCGAAAATTCACGTCCTATAATGTGTTGACACGTGTCATATGTTTGAACGTGTGAAAGAATGTTATAAAAGGATTAAAGTTGACAATCATGGAAAGTATGTAAATATACGAGTTCTAAATGTCAACAGTGAATAAATATATTGTACATTAACCCTACATGATGCTCATATCTTCAAACGAATAAATCATGGATTATACGAAGCTAAATATGAAAGAAAGTAAGAGATTACAAACTACAGGGGTTAAATGTGTCAACATGTTTAAGTTATACCTCTGAGTGACCTTTTGACAAACCCGAAGCTTTGTAACGGTTAATTATGCTCACTAGAATGCACGACATAAATTTCATAAAGTTTCGTTAACGTATGAGAAAGTTATGATCAAAATCGTATACAAGGGGTTAAAGCGTCAACGTTGAGGTTTATGACTTTTCGGGTAACAATAAAGTTAACCGAGGACTAAACAAAGTGGGTAAATGTCTTAAGGCCCTTATAAGTCAATTTAAAGGGTTCATTGTGCAAAACAAGACGTGAAAGCGACCTTTAGAAGGACCGGGGGCCAAAACTGCAATTAATGGAAAATTGTGTTGGCTGGATCATACATGCTCGCGTAGCGCGAGCACTAACACCTTTGCCGTCGCGCTACGCGACGGCCACATCTGATCAGAATTGCGATTTTGTTGGATCTTTGTCTGCCATAGCCCTTGCAACTGCCTTTAAATCGATTTTCCTCATCTTGCTTGACCCCTAAACAACCCCTAGACATTTAGGGACACTTGTGGATGAGTTGTGGTCAGTTGTAGACTTAGATGTCAACAATCTATGGTGATTTAAACACTATAAAAGGCCACTAAGTTGCAACAAGCTCTTCACACCTTCCATCTGCACTTTGGAGCATCTCTGGAGCTAAAGACTTCTCTCTAAGCTTCACATTTCGTGCATAGGACTTCAGTAAGTTTACTTAACCTTCCTTAGTTAAGTTTTTGCTTAAAAGTCAAACCGTCGTAATTAACGGTTGACTTCAAGATTGATCACTAATGGTCCAGTGATTAGTCGAATTGAAAGTAGTTATAAGTTGGTAATTATGTGGGTAATAAACCCTTAAAAGGGTTCCCCCTGATTCCCACTCTAACTAGGTCAAATGTCGGGTCAAACTTGTTATTAAAAAGTCAACAGGATACTTATTTTCTAATTTATGCATGATTAGCAATGTAGAACACATACAACCTGTTTGATCATTAATATAACTTGGTAATTAGTGTAAGAACATGTCTAAACATGTTCAACCCGACAATTTACTGTTTAGACCTGGTTCGGAACCGAAAGTCGCAAAGCTTTGACTTTTGCTTTGACTTCAGTTCTGACCCGTTTTGGTATGATTTAGAAATACCTTAGAGCTCTATTTGGACCAGGTTACATGCTAGTATAACCCTCTGTGATTATACACCATGGTTCATTAGTTAACCAATTAATACGCATGATTCCGTTAATTGCTTATATGTTGACCATTATGCCCTTTTCACCTTAAAACGAGATTTTTGAAAATGTAAAAGTGTAGAAACCTTAGTTACTGGTATATAAACTTGTACCCAAAGTTTGACATCAGTTCGAGGTGTAGTTTGAGAGTTATGCTCATTAGCGTAAATTGAAAGCTTTATTTTAATTAAACGGCGTAATTAGCGTATAGCCTATTTAAACTCACTTTTTGATATCAAACTCTTTACCCACTGAGGTAATATATTATTTTGGGATATTTGAAGATTTTTAATTAATTTTAGGCTGAGCATAACTTATGGGCTATAAAATGAGTTTTGCCCTTACGGGCTATAAAATGAGTTTTACATATCTAATTGACTCCAAACCTTTTGCTACTGGTTAGATATGATAAATAAATTATTTTAAGTCTTCTGGAATAATAAAAATATCAGCTTTATGTATAGAACCCGGAAATGGCTTCTAATCGCCTTTTTAAGCGTTTTTAACGCATAGTATGTACTAGAACTATTTTAAACATACAAGGGTTGATACCTACTGATATTTTGGGTAAATTATAATATTTTAACAGTAATCAAAAGTTGTTAAACTCAGACTTCAATTTTGAGCTTTTCGGCTTATGTGAAATTACCAAAATGCCCCTACGGTGCATAGTTTGGTTATAATTGATAGATTTCACATATATACTTTACCCTACTGTTATAACTTATCAAATTAAGTATTTTTGCTGATTACATCAGACCTGTAACTCAGGTTAATACTTAAACTCTTTTATAACCTTATAAATGACCAAACTACCCCTACGGGGCATAGTTTGTGTTTAAATTCGTTTCGGGCATAATAAAAGACATCTTACTGATGTCACAACATATTTGAAGCATATTAACTTAGGAAACCTGTATATGGCTCTCATGAATACCCGTTACGCTTATTACGCGTTCGGTTCGGTTTATGTAACTAGTTTACATGAATTAGCCGAAGCGGGTCAAACCTTATCGGTTTTATCTCAAAATCCAGAATGTGTATGAAATACCCATATTAAGCAAGTCTCTGAACTTGTCGGGTCTAAATCACATTCTATCCGGTCTTCGCTTAATCGTGCGTACGAACCGTATCTTTGAAACTAACCGGTCTAAGCTTAATTAAAGACCCGTTAGGATTCTAATAAGGTTATTATAAACCTTCGTTCCAGATTAGGAGGACCAGTAAAAGCTACTTGCATTTGCTTATTGTGATTATTACTTTGCTCAGGTAAATACTTTTAACTTATTTTCCTTATACGGGCTTGGATTACGGTATATAAAATACCGCTTGGTCGGGCATTAAATCTTCCATCGTTTGGTGGTTAATTGAATAATTTAATCGGCCCGTTTAAATATGTTTTGTTTACTTAAAGCCTTTGGGGGGTTAATGACCATGTCCCGGATATCCCTGGCATCATTTTACGAAATGGCCACGACTTAAGCGCGGGGTGTAGGCGTACACCCGTCAGTGCACAAAAGAATAATGTGGTGTGTCTATTGATCTTTAACCCGGACACGATCCGGGCTACTGAACGCATAAGGAACATGTAATTCTATTACGAGATTATACATTTAAATAATTATCCCAAGTTATAAAATGTTTATGCCACGTGCATCCAAATCAATTTTTAATCATTTTTAAAATGAGTCAGTTGAATGTATTTACCAGTGTAAACTGACGTATTTTCCCAAAAAGATTAAATGCAGGTACTAAGCGTAATTGGCTGGGATTTCTCCTTATCATCAATAGAAGTCTCGCAAGCTTAAGATGCCTAAAGTCTGTTGAACTACTATTTATTTTCGATCCATCTGTGGATAAAATTTCAACTATTTGTGATACACGATATTACAATATTTTATTCGGTTGAAATATAACTTTCATTTGCTTCCGCTGTGCATATTAAATATTGTGTTGTTTGACTATTATGTTGCCAACCACGTCACGATACTCCCCACCGGGCCCACCGGTGACACGTGGAATCCGGGGTGTGACACTAAGCCTTCAGACATGTTTCTTGTTATGTTTTGTGGACATGATCGCCACTGTGAGTTGTCAACCATGTGAGTACCCTTCTTACAAATGCTGAATAAGTGGATCTTATCCATCTGGTTAAAGTGTAATAGCATAAAATATTTCAATATTTCAATATTTCATTTTTCATGAGACATAAAGAGGACTAAAATGACTAAATTACCCTTGTTAATGCAAACTATGTTACCAGGCAGCTTCTACATATGAAAACAAGGAAGGATGACACGTATTATCATACGTGGTTGGTGACTCTATGGTGAGTTGTGATATAGAACTGATGTGACCTGATATCACAACATGTTCTCAGGATGCTCATTTTGTTCTGAATTTAGTCCCTTTTCTTTTATATTTCTAACATTTTTTGTATGCTTTTTCAGAGGTTGCCGTGGCATTTATTTTCAAAGGATACTCAAGCTCATGTGGTGGTATTTCTGTTTTTGTTTTGTTTCAAAATCTTATTTTCTTGTTTATAGGAGTGAGTTTTAGTTTTCCTTCATAAGTTTCCTGTCAAGCTTTAGTCATTATCACTTCTAAATCTTCATAATAGTTGAAAATTGAAATCACTAGGGAGAAAGCCCGTGCGATGCACGACATGCATAATAGCTATTGTTTGTTCGTGGTAAGACGTCTGACACGGCTGGTGCATAACATGTAAGACAATACGCCTACAAAGGGGCGTGCTTAAACTTTATTAAACCATGGACCATAAGTTGTTTCCTTGGAAAAACTTGCCGGCCAAAAAGAAGTGAAAAAAGATGTCTTCCAAGAAAAAAAAACATGGAACAGAAAAAGGAAAAACGCATAAACTCTCGCACGCCTTCCTATCTTATTGGATAACACATAGACCAAACTTTAGCTAACGCATGCCACCGTCATCCCCAATCCCATCACCAGCCAACTAACTGCAGTGAAATAACGAAAATAAAACTATTAAAAATGGTATACTATGTTTACGTATATATGCATCGAAAAGTAGTACGGGTTTTCATTACTAACACTAAGTGCAGACGGTATACCTTTCATGTGGGTCACTGTCAACTGTTTCTTCTGAATCCGAATCTGCATAAGCAGGCCTGCGAAGGAAAAGCACGAAACATTTATGTAGACGGTTATCTAAAAATAAATATGCACAATTACATTGTTTATGGAAATCAGGGTAGGGATATGGTAAAAAGTGTCTAAAATGTAAGAAGGGTAAGAAGTGTTTTAAACCATTGGATATTTGATCTAATGGTTGAGATCAATAGGGTATAAAATGTAAATTGTGTTTTAATTAGAAGGACCTTATGTAAAAATTGAAGGGCAATAGTGACTTTTCCAACATTTCAAATATGGTAACCGTTTGAAAACCACCCACCAATCTCCTAAAGATCAGCGAATTATATGGTAACCGTCATCAATCTCCAAAAAATCAGCGAATTTCTTCATACTTTATCATAAATAGCTCTATAATCAGATTCATGGCGTAGTGTTTTATCAAATACAAAACATTCCCAGATTTTAAAACACCATGACTATGATTCAAGTCATGGTGTTTTATCTGGAGACATTGTTCATGGCGTGGTGTTTTAAAACATCTATGATTCAAGTCATGGTGTTTTATCAGGAGACATTGTTCATGGCGTGGTGTTTTATCAATACAAAAACATTCCCAGATTTTAAAACACCATGACTATGATTCAAGTCATGGTGTTTTATTTGTAGACATTGTTCATGTTGTGGTGTTTTAAAACATCTATGATTCAAGTCATGGTGTTTTATCAGGAGACATTGTTCATGGCGTGGTGTTTTATCAAAACAAAAACATTCCCAGATTTTAAAACACCATGACTATGATTCAAGTCATGGTGTTTTATCTGTAGACATTGTTCATGGTGTGGTGTTTTAAACACACAGAACTAATAACAGCTGCAGATCCACAAGACGGATCTAATACAACAAAACCTGAGATCCACACTGGATCATCAACAATAATAGCAGTCGGCAACTACCGAAATAACAACCGCAACTACTGGAACAAACTCGAACAGATCTTGAACAACTTGGAGAGGGTTGCGATTAAGATGATGAAGAAATGATACGTAGGTTAAAATCGAATTGGATCTTGCAAAAAAATAGGACGACAGTTTTTTTTCCAGTTATCTTGAAAGTCAATTAATTGATAAGAAATGTAAATTACTAATATACCCTTTTGAATTAATTAAGATAGAGGACACTTGTCATCACCAAATTATCTCTCACACTTCTTACAAAAGTATGACTTTGTACAGGATCCTTTACCATGGAAATCAATCAATTATAGTTGAAAGTTTTTTTGTTGCCTTTCCATTTATAACGACACCAAGTTTATTTTTTTCAAAAGCCAACTTCTCCCCTAATATGTCTTTACATATTCGAAGTGATGCGTTACCAAGTTTTTTTATTCCTATATTTTTTAATGTAGAACAATGCACTTTTATATTTACGAACTCAAGTTTCCGACTGTTGTAGCCTCCTAATTTTAAAATAGAGTAAACATATACCAGGTATGTAAATAACATTTCAGATCGAGTAGAAAGGTAAATAGCACATCTTTAATTAAAATGGTTTATTAAACAGGGCACGAATAAAGTGTAAGCCGATATATACCTTACGATCGCTTCAACGCGCTTAACTGGTGTCGGTATGGGTAGCACCCCCTTGTCTTTAGCGGGGATCGATGGAGGTGTGGAAGAACCAAAGGGCTTACAACCATCCCCATCTAACAGGACATTCTTGCAGTTGAAGGATTCAAAATGGCCATGATCATAATACGTACACGAATCAAGCTGGAGGGTCTGAGTGCTGCCCACAAGAGAGTGCAAACAATTCGGCAGTGTTGAAATGCTTCCATCAGCGTTCCTTACCATCACCGGAGTGAACTTATCCTGTATGTCAGTGGAATAAAGGCTGTAGACGCGTGACAGGCCAGACTCTGCTGTGAGAATACTATGAGCAGTGGTCTTTGTCAAGCGTTGGGCGGTGTTATCAAAGCAGACAATGACAGCTTCGGCTGTTGAGTCAAACACCTCGAGTTCTAGCCTGAAACTGTGCAAGGTTTGTAATTTATTTTCAGTTATAAGCCTGCATGAGAATGGCTACAAATTAATACAACTAAACATTTTTAGAAACAAACCTTCCTCTCGGGAAGACAACGAGGTTTTCGCACCCATCACACCACATATCGTTGTCTTCACGCCCCACACCTTTCATGTAATTCTCACCGCCACATGTCAGCCTGAACCACTCTTGGCTATTGCGTATGCGTTTGACTTCAACACGACAGGTGAATTCAGCACTCTGTATATATTACCAGCATAACTATAAACTTTAACCATTTGATTCAAAAATGATAACCAATATTGTGCTTATCCAAAATGACATATCCTAAGTGTATATTACATTCTAATGCAAACCTGATTTGACCTTAACCAAAATGACCAACGTTTACATATGCTTGGTTCGCCACGAACTACGTACACTCTTTATCTACCCAATATTTAAATTACATTTTATGTTTTCAATAAATATTTATAAACGTGAATTCGGTATTAAAAAAAACATTACTTTTTTTCCGGTATTAAAAATGTGAATTCGGTATTAAAAAATATTTATAACTGTTAAGAAATATTTATAAATATCTATAAATGTGAATTCCGTATTAAAAAATAGATTTCGGTATTAAAAAAAACATTAATTTTTTTTTCAACCGCATATAGTCCTCCTATGTGATGTGGATACAACCAACAATCGTGTGGGGTCAGCTTGGTCGTCACAAACTATACAATTTGGATTTGGTTATTGTCTGTCAAACTCATAAACTGACTGTTAGGTTTTAACATACGAATGTAAGTCCAAATAGATGTTTGATTTAATGTATTAAAAAATAAGCTTGTGCCTTCATATAACAATCAACTCATACATGCATATGAAAATTGTATGATCATATGTAATAACAATCAACCTGTCACGAAGTCATTTCTTGATTTATAATAATACCATAAAAGGATGAATGTATATATATACTGAACATATGGTTCTTTTTGAGTCTTAACTAATAAAAAACATCCATATTTATTTAGTGGCAATCTTGCTGTCTAACCCAAAATGTATGATAGAAAATCTAGCACCAAGATCCCACTAAATGCGTTTTTGGTTATTGGGTTACCTTTGTAAATAATCCTTCAAGTATCCTTTTAACACAATTAAATTAATTAACTTAAGATCAAAATATAAAATATATAAACTCATTTGGGTAATTATATTATAATTATCCATAATTAAATATTTAGCATATATAGTTAAGTTAATATTAAATTTAAAAGTATATATTTCTTTAACATTATAATTTTATAAAAGAGACGGTCGAGATAACAAATCACGGAGGCTGGAATCGTGTCATGCGTCCTCCATAATATTATGTGTAGAGATAGAGATATATTGTCCTTTACTCTTCGATTTCGATAAAGATACATAATCTAAAATGAATATTCTATATATACAATGTAGTTTGTAGGGGGCATACGATGTGATGCTTGTTTCTTCTACCGTGGGTCAAGATGGCTTCTAGTGTGGTCCATTTTTCTGAATACCCAGCAACAGAATCGTTCCTTGCCATGGCCACATGTGTAGACAGAGCGGTTATAGGTTGTTGGAGAGAAGGCGGGTATGAGCTGCAATATGGACAAAGATTTATAAAGCCATTTAGATGGTCTTTTAGAATGGACAACATTAATTAACACAAAATTAAATGATGATTGTTATGGGAAAATGATAAGTCACTTACTTTTATTAGAGTGAAACCGAGAAGTTAGGGGTTTGCATACAAAGGGGCATAACAATTATAGCCACATTAATATAATAAAGTAGAATTAAAAACATCATTAAAGCTGTATTTATGTAGGTAAATATGTAGTTAGGGTCTGGAATCAATGTCCTTTAATTGATGTATGGTTAGAATATAATTTAATGTCATGTTAGATTAGAAACCATACATACTGTAAGGAACATGTATAACAATATATCACTAAGTAACATTAACTATTGAATATTTTTAAAATATGGTTAAGAACACATAGTAAATTAGGTAACATATACAATTATTATGATTGTCTCTTATGTTATAATTATTAACAGCATTATTATTGTTATTAGATATCATGGATAAGTCAAAAGGCATACTGTAAACCTATGTGCTATTTGAGTAAATATTTATCAATGATTTATATGATAGTAAGATGGTGTAACCTAAGCGAAGCCCCTCTATCATGATACTTAAGATGCTTAGATGGTTATAAATAATCCACAAGACGATATATATGATAATATAACCTTTATGTAGACGCATTCTCTCATGTTATTCCTTTTTACTTAAAAATTTTGCAATTATTAAACATTATGATGCATTTTTTAAATAAAAAAAATGTTAGAGTATTATAAAGGTTATGTTCGTACAAAAATCAGGGGGGGTTGCTTCTTGTCATACAATAACAAAAAAATGATTTTGACCATTTTGCCCTTACTACTTTCTCATATGTTGTAAGACCCAAACGTGCAAAAAACTAATAGAACTGGGACACAAAGCAACTCCACTTTTGGTCAACTCCAACTTGGCCCATTTGTAAGTTATTTATTTGGATATACTCAATTTGAGATAAAATATAAATTAAAATCAACCTATGATAATCAAAAGAAAATGAATTCACCTGCGAAGTGTATATCTTTGTTGGTGAAATATTCCTAAAACAGAATCTGAGGTCTGACTGCTCGGCATCAGCCTTAATTGTAGATGTAAGCAGGTTGACCGTGTGGCGTGCCACATCATGAACACCGCCATGATAATGGGAAGATAACACCTACTAAGCAATCCCGGACCCGGTTCAGGGCGATCCTGTGTTGCCGGCGAGTGAACCAAAGGTCGCGCCTGTGTCGTGCCGTCTTGTATAACGTGTTTACCTGTAACATAGGTGCGGCATAACGGTTACGTTATAGGCCTAATAGGGATACTAATTAATATAATGGGGTGAACATCAAAAAGTTGCATGGCCACATTGCGGTCGGTGGGACAATGCATATGAAAGTTGGGGATGACCTTTTAATTTTTTCTGGCTGGACATTTCAGTTGTCGCTTTAGGAGTTTCTATAACAACACTTCGGTTGATGATTTTAGCGGAACAATATTACAACAATAAAATTGGATATGTCTAATACAATATTCTATTAAACCAGTCTTTTTGTGTTTTACAACGAAACATGTATATCTAATAATTATTTGCTGTGGGACATCAAGTAGAAATATCAAGTATTCACAATATAAGTTTTAATAAATAAGATTTTTATTATGATTTCACTGAAAGAAGAAATATCAAGTATTCATAATATTAACTACTCATGTTACTGTTCAACCCGTATAAATTCATGTATATATAAAATATGGTTCCCACTGTACCAATCATCATCACTAATACTATCAATATTTTTTGGAAAAACAATTTTATTAAAGGCTAAGCACCTTGCTTAGCCAAAAATTAAGCAAAAAGGAAAGAAAAGTGAAAAGGACAACCCTATAGACACAAGAGGGCGACCATACAATGCATAGAAAATTTTGAAAAGCTGAAACTTTCTAATTTCTCCCATGCCGGATCCGGTACCTTTGCTCGAGCCTGTAAATGATCATTAAACGATCAACCAACTCCCTCACCTTAGAGCACATTCCAATTTCTCCCATGCCAGATCCGGTACCTTTGCTCGAGCCTTTAAATGATCATTAAACGATCAGCCAACTCCCTCACCATAAAGCACATCACACATTAACTTTCCTTCTCATCCCGCCATAAAAACAATTAACTTTCTTTGGAATCCACCCTAACCAAGGCAAAACTTCTGTTTCTGGAATGACCGCCACAATCAAATAAGTAACCACTTTCATCATCTTGTTCTTCTCATTCAGAAATCTTGGAATGATCAAAACCTGCTTCGTTCCCTCATTAATTTGTATATATAAGTTGAACAATGGTTAAAACTTTCTTAAATTCATTAACGGTTTTCATAGCAAACAAATCGGTGCATTACCTTTGACGTGATCGAAATCAGGGTGGGAGTACAACGGTGGCGGCGGTTAGAACTCCAAAGGGCGCTGTAGTACGGGGAGAGTTATGGTGATTGCGTTGTTGGTGCTCGGTTGGGATGTAACTCAGAACAGAACGCAAGGAAGGCGTTGGCATCATGGTGCGTCACGCTAGCAAAGGTGTGCGGCAGCGACCATTGTGCTCCTAATCAGAATCGAGCTTGTGTGTGAAACCGGTGACATCCATCTCTTTTATAACATCAAAATGATTCAGTTACCAACAATTATTAATTAATTCAAGTCATTGATTATAGGATTAATACATGGCAGTTACAAAAATGGAGTCTTCGATTTTTTTCTTCGTCATGAAGTTGAAGGTTTTTTTGTTTTGTTTTGATGGTGCAAGTAACCAAAGTTATAATAATTCAGATGTCATTCAATGATTTTAATTTTTCATTTAATTAAAGTCATTGATTATAGGATTAATACATGCCAGTTACAAAAATGGAGTCTTCGAAATTTTTCTTCGTAAGGAAGTTGAAGGGTTTTTTTTTTGGTTTAATGGTGCAAGTAACCAAAGTTATAATAACTAGAATTACGACCCGCCGCAATCCGGCGGGATTCTTTAGTTATAGCTAAGTCGATTTAGGACACACACGTTATGTTGAACCAGTGAAACAGGAAAAAAATAGACGATGTAAAAACGTTCACCCACACACGCATGTTGCGTCGTGTTAACTCGCAAAATTTAGAACGAAACGTAAAAACGTTAAACCAAAGACGCACGTTGCGATGTGTTAAGCCACAAAATTTAGAACGAAACATAAAGCGAAAAATTTGCGGAAAATGAAAACTATAAAGGAACAAAGTTGAAAGTAAAAAAAAGTTGTCAGGATAGATTGTAAAAGATAAAAAGTTTTGTGTTAAAAGTAAAAAAAAAAAACAAATAGTTTTGGGTTAAAAGTAATTTATGAAATACTTTTGGGTGAAAAGTAAAAAAATCAAATGTTTTTTAAAAAAAAACCCCAAAGTCAAGGTTACAACAACCATATGCATAAGCATTTTTTCTTTGAAAAAACCCCAAAGTCAAGATTACAACACATAAGTAAAAAAAACAAAATGGTTAAATCACAAAAGATGGAAACTTTTGAATTAGAAGTGAAAAATCAAATTAATCAAAGAGGTTAAATTGTATAAGATGGAAACTTTTGAATTAGAAGTGAAAAATCAAATTAATCAAAGGGGTTAAATTACCAAAGGTTAAACCTTTAAACTTAAATTGTAAAAGATTAAAACTTTAGGGTAAATTGTCAAAGATTAAAACTTTAGGGTTAAAAAGAAAACAAAGATTAAAACTTTAAAGTTAAATTGTCAAACATTAAAACTTTAAGGTTAAAAAGAAAAAATTCATTTTTTTTTTGAAAAACTCTCAAAGCTTATGGTACAAGTACCATATGCATAAAGTAGCTGATAAGTTATACTTTGTTAATTTAGATGCTATTCATTCAATAACTTGAAAGACACAAATGTATTTAAGAGGCTTATAATGAAGGTTGTAAAAAAGTTGATATAAATAAATTTTTAAGTATATATAGATATAGATTATTTTAATCAATATTATTTTAAGTACTGCATTTAAAACATCATAAATGTTGATTTTAAAATAGAACATGTAACTAAATTTTAGATTATATATAGATATTTATTAGGAAATTTCAAATAGTATTGTTTAATTTTATGCTTTTGTGTGATTTTTTTCTTTGCATTGGATGTGTATGCTCTCTACCTGTTATATTTTCATTTTTGTTTTATTTATTTTGAAAAAGTAAAATTAAACATAGGTTGGTCTTTTCACTTTCTAGCCTGCTAAGTTTGCTTTATTGAATATTCTATGATCCATGTATTATGTATACCATAATACCATATCCCACTAATGCCTGATTTTTTTTTATTGCAGTACACTACATTGAAGTCATTTGGGTGATAAGAGTGTTGGTGAAGATTATGCCACACAGGAGAAGACTTCAGGTGGTATATTGTTGCCATTAACAACACGGTCAAAACCTCAAAGGGATGAGGTTGTTGTTGTAGGAGAACATAGGACAGTTGGAGAACACAAGGTGTGTGAAGGTAATACTTGCTCCTTTTAGAGCTCTAATGCTCTATATGTATTTATATGGTGGGGGGGGGGGGTAAAGAAAGGACATGTAATGTATGAGTTAGTGGTCCGCACCACCATGCAACTGGCCAGTGTGATGGGAGTGAAGTCCAGTTTGTTGATTATGTTGTTGTGTTGGTCATTTGATGGTGGTGGAACATGAGTGTTGGTTGTCCCTTGGTTCCTCACTTAGATAGACTTTTCATTATATTATTAACTACTTTATGTATCTTTAGGAAAAGAACAACTCATCAACTCCAGGTGATGTAAAACACTGATATCATAACAAATCCCTTTAATTTCGTAGGTGCACTGACCAACTCGCTCTCTAATTCCGAAGCACCTTCAATTCCAGGCAAACTGATCTATATATGATTCAGTACTCATAACTTTGACAGGTAACAAACTCATTTAGTATTTGTGACATTGGTTGAATACGAGTGTGATTTGATTGGGAAGACATACATTATCATGCAATTAGTATTGCATGATATTAATATTTTTAATACACAATTTTTTATTGTATAAACATCCCGTATACATATTAATATTTTTAATACACAATTTTTCTCTTGTAGTATGGAAGAAGTACTTGAACCGCGTAACCTACACTCAAAAAACGAGTACCACAATGCAAAGTGTCGCCCCCGCCGCATCGCGCGGGCACCCTGCTAGTCTTATAAATACATAGTATTGCACACCTATTTCAATTGATAAAAATAGTCAGGCATGGATTCGGTTATGAGTTTTCAACTTTTATGTTTAAGACTTATTTTTTTTTCGTATGTTACTTTATTGCATCAATGGTTTCTTAAAGTACTTGATAATTTAAATGCTAAATTTATTACTTACTAGACATCTGTAACACTTATGAATAAGAAAACTATCAGAAATAAGTGTCGTAATGCAAAGTGTTGTCCCCGTCGCATCGTGCGGGCACCCTACTAGTAAATGTAAAATGGGCAATTGCGACGTCTGGCGTTAACCGCTTACTTCAATACATTCGAAACCTTATATAAAAAAATGAAACGTTTACGTAAACTGATGAGTTACGACGGGGCTTGGTAATTTTGGAACCTTTATATGGCTCCATATATGGTGAGATTCAAATTAGAACTTATAAATTTCATGTATTGCACTACCATTCTATATATGTTAAGTGGCAAACTCTATCTCACTCACAAAATGATATATTCCTAAATGTATAGTTTTTTGGGCTGCATTTATTCGGATTGTTCTCTTTGTCCATTATATACAACTTGGGTTTGGGCTTTCTTCATCAATATATTCCAAGCAACGTTGTATTGGGTTGGGGGGGGGGGGAGTAAACTACGCGAATGGTTGTGTGCAGGGGCGATGCTTTGAAGAGGCCGGGAGGGGCGCCCGACCCCCCGAACTTTTCGGCCAGTAGTGTTATATATGTAGTTTTCGTATAGAAATTTTTGGGTATATATGTTTTCGACCCCCCGGTTCTATAGATTTTTTTGGGTATATACGTTTTCGACCCCCCCGTAAAAAATTTCAAGCTTCGCAACTGGTTGTGTGGTCATGTTACGGTTTTGATTTCAGTTTTTTTTTTTAAATTACATTTATTCATAGTTTTCATTCCACTCTCAAGTATTTCTGTTTGTTGCTTAAAGTAAACGGTCATTTGGTTTTTACGTTAGTTTTTTTTTTCTAATAAGCTACTGTTTTCGAAGTTATTAGAACTCTACCCAATACCAACCATGTAAGGTGTTCATAAATCGTTGAAATCAATCAAGCCATCTAAAACGAAGCGAACATGCTCTAAGGTTGTTTGAATGGATGTTAGGGTCGATTAGAACCGTCAAGCAGCCAACCCGGGTCGTTTTGGCGGGTTTAGCCGCCACGCCAACTAGAGGTGCTCAAATCAGTTTTTTTCATAACCTAAACCGGTTAACCGGTTGTAGTAGTTATTGGGCCAAAAAAAAAAAACCGGTTACGGTTAATAACCGACCGGTTAATAACCGGTTTTCAAACTGAAAAATATTAACCGCTAATAACCGGCCAGTTAAAATAAACCGGTTAACCTATGAATCGGTTAAAAAAAACCGGTTTTTTCGGTTATTTTAAACAAAACCTGCAGAACTTATAAAAAACCTGCAGAATTATAAAAAAACCTGCAGAATTAACAAAATAGCTGCAGAAATATAAAAAAAAACCTGCAGAACTTATAAAAAAGCTGCAGAAATATAAAAATAGCTGCAGAATTATAAAAAAAAAACCTGCAGAATTATAAAAAAACCTGCAGAAAAATAAAAAAAGCTGCAGAAATATTAAAACAAGCTGCAGAAATAAAAAAATAGCTGCAGAAATTAAAAAAAAGGCTGGAAAAATTAAAAAACTTGTTTAAACGCACAAACGGACAAAAAAAATATGTTTTTTTTTTAATTTTAATAGTTTTTCAAGTAAACATTACATTAGAAGACATGAAAATATCCAATACATTTTTCTTAACTAGTCTAGAATGAAAGTTGTCGTCGTGTCGTTTCTTCATTTCTTCGTTTAGTCGCTTCGGGGGCTAGTAGAGCGTACGGATTCATCGTACATGAGTTCGTCATCGGAAAGTGGTTGCGCCCGTCCTTGATATACTTCAACTTCATGTAATTGTTCTTCCACGTCAAGCTCGCCTTCAAGATTAGAAACATGTTGTATACGTTCCACGCCATCCAAGTAATCTTTCAAACAAATGCACATTTCCATCGGGATTTGTTTTTAACGACTTGCAATGCGACGTCACATGTGCTCTCAAAGTAGAGTTCGATGACGGCGCAAGAAAGGCTCCGCAATTTTTGCACCTCGCCTTTTCTTTTCCATTCGACATCTCGCATAAATCAAAATTGACCCATAGTGTCGGGTCCCTATTCGTGCTCAAGATCTTCTTCACAAACATCTCACTAGAAGAACCAACATCGGCCGTAGCATGACCACTCGAACTCGCCATTTGAAACGTATTAAACTTATGTTCGTATTTGTAACTTGTAAGTGTGTTTTTGAGCTAGAATTGAAGTGGGACTAAACATATGCATCCAAGTCTTATTTATAGATGTTTTGTGGGTTAAAAACACAATGATTCACGTCCAAAACGGTAAGAAAACGGTAATATTACCGTTTTTTTCAACCCCCAACGTTCACAAAACAGACTCTGCAGCCTGCTGGTTGTTTTTTTCCCAAAATCAGACCGGTTAACCGGTTATTATCAAGTTAAAAAAAACCGGTTATTAATAACCGGTTATAAATCGGTTACTACGAAAGGATCAAAAACCGGTTACGAACCGACGGTTATTCAAAAACCCAAACCGGTTATTGTGATACCGGTTAAAAACCGGTTCCGGTTCCGGTTAAAAACCGGTTCCGGTTAAAAAACCGGTTATTTTGAACACCTCTAACGCCAACCAAGCTGGTTAGGGTTGTTTTTTAATACAACTAACAACTTTTTGGTCAAAAGTAGATTTTAATTTAACCCTAAACACCCATACTTCTTCATTTATAGTGCAACAGCAGGCCCATTTTTATATTTGATCTGACTTTGCTGCAAACAACTGTGGCCCATGATCCAAACTTTCCACAGGCCCAGATAATTATATTCAAAACAAATGAACTACTTATGAAATGTTGTTTTGTATAAAACATCTAATCAATATTTTTACCATATAAGTTATCATTTCTATTTATTATATATAATAAAATTAAATTATGAATAATTATGCTTTGGCTAAAATAACTTGTATATAATCTAAATTTTAAAACTCATAATTTATGTTTTGTTAGATTATTCTTTATTGTATTTATGGAGGATGATAAATTTAGATTTTTTACGTCAACATCTTGGCAAATATTATACATGTAGTTTAAATACTCATTAAAACTTTAATAAATATTTATAAGTACCAATTTGTAAAATACTATAGTATATGAGTTAGTTGAAAAATTATAAAACTTACCAACTTGAAAATTTATTAAACTTACCAATTTGTAAACCTCTAGTGTTTCAGGGAGTGTGTTCTTGTTAAAACTAACTAAAAGTTAAGAAAAAAATAGTTCTAAATGGCATTCAACTTTGTTAAAAGTAACTAAAAGTTAAGAAAAAAAAATAGTTCTAAATCGCATTCAACTTTTATATTACATGTAATAAATTACATAAGTTTTATAATGTAGCATGATATTTTCTGTCATCTAAATGTCATAAATTCAACACATGGTAGTTTGTGGAACCTACCATAATAAAATACACAATAATCGTTAAATTGGTTTGATTGCTTAATAATTAAAAGTTTATAAAAATTATATTATCGTAATTACAAAATGAAAGCACCAACCAGTCAACCACTTTAGGCATGTGGTATGCCGGTGTAGGCTTTTGTGATGTAGGGCCACAACCCATACCCATAATCCAATCCCACCCCACCCCACCCATGGTTGGTTTGTGAAATATCCACAATGGTCCTTCAATTCTTTGCCCCCACATTAAATTAAATATATATTAAAACCACCGTATTTATTTTTTATTTATTTATTTATTTATTCATAAACTAGTGTGTTTAATAAAGAAAAAAACTTTAATAGAAAACTTGAAACTCTAGATAGATATGTAGCAATGACATATAATGGACGATCGAGCCCGAGATTCTTACTGGAAGCAGTCTCTCTATTCATACGGAGTAGAGGTAAGGTTGTCTGCATCTTATCTTCCTCAGACACTACCTTAGTTTTGCTATTTGTGGGAATTACTGAGTATGATGATGACATATAATGGATGAGAACAAATTTTTAATTAGACGAGAACATATTTAGTTAACTGTTATATCGGATTTTCATTCATTTTTTAAAATTTAAATATAAATTTTCTCTTATGTGCAATTACTGTGCACTTTTGTCTTGGTGAGAGACTCTTTCTACCCAGCTTATCACATCTTTGTGTTCCGATTGGACATTAAGAAGAACTAGTTATAAAAACCGTCGCCGCGTTGCGGCGGACTTGTTTTGTTATTCAGTCTGTGTTTATATGTGTTTGAAATCATTATGAGCGCGTTGCATACGGAACCGCTGACAATAATAAAAAGAAAATGTAGGAAAAAACACGAAAAAATAACCGAAAGAAAATCAACTAAAAAGTTTTTTATGATAATGATGTTGTTTGGTAGAAACTCGTAGTCAGAGATGAGCAAATAGTAATGAGTACCGGTACCGAATTTCCTGAACCGAAAGATCCTAAGTACCAATTCGGTACTTACGTTTGGCGTTCCTGGTACCGATCCTTACCTTCATATACCGATACCGTAACTGGGGTATCAGTTGGCACCGAGTTCATCCCTACACCTGAAACTAAAAAAAAAAGTTGTACGATACCGTTGTTGTTCGTACGGTACCCGTGATCAGGGATGAGCAAATAGTACTGAGTAGCAGTACCAAATTTCTCGAACTAAAAGACTATCAAACTCAATCCGGTACCGACTTTTGGCGTTTTATGTACCAGGCTGGTGCTGGTTTTTACCTTCATGTACCGATAACAAACCGGTATTTTCGATACAAGTACCGGTTGACACCAAACTTATCAAGCTTAAAAAGCAAAGAAAATAACATTTATTATAATATTATATATTAAGAATACTGTTCATTTCGTTTTCTTTTTAATATATAGATAATTAGTGTAAAAGTCTTCATTATGATAGATTAATAAAGGTCAGTCAAAATATTATCAGTAAATTGATAACTATTTATCCTTATATATAAGGCTTTATTGGCTAGTTTTATAACTTAGGGCCAGTTTGGCAACTTCTGAATTGTTAAGTGCTAAACCAGTAAAATGTCTGAACCATTAAGTGCTGAATCAGTAAGAGGTCTGAACCATTAAGAGCCAGTATAATGCTTAACCATTCAGAGGTTTGACCAATTCAGATTAGAGGTCTTAACCATTCAGACTTAATATAATACTTAACCATTCAGAGGCAAATGTCTGAACCATTCAGACATCTACTCGCGAAACAAACAACCTGAATCATTAAGTGCTGAACAAATAAGAGGTCCGAACCGTTAAGAGCCTCATTAAAAGGCAAACAAACAATCTCTTAATAGTTAAACTTCTTTTTGAGCGGAAAAATTACTCCTTATATATAAGGCTTTATTGGCTAGTTTTATAACTATTTATCCTTATATACATTTAGCTAGTGAAAGTAGTGACACAAATCAATAAATCCAGAAAATATGTGACTCCTTGAAGAGTTCAAAACCCATATTAAATTGTTCCCACTTGCAACTATCCCATTTGGAGACGAATAGAAAAACAACCAATGATCAATACATTGGTACAATTTGTCATGTACTAGATTTTATAATGTAGTCTATTTTGTATTTAATCACACACTTATTGATCCAATATTTTTATTGTTGTGCAAAACGTGTATGTCCAGACACGTTAACTGTCGCTCCAGGCCTAACACGTGAGAGGTAAATCAGCCTAATTCAGTGGCAAGGCGATTGACGCTTAGGATCAGAATCGAACACGCGACCTTGTGCTTATTGTGCAAATCTCATGCCCCCTAATCAACTGAGCTACACAACGGGGGCGATCCAATATTTATTATATTAACCTTTTGTTTCGAAAACTTTTTTACACTACAATCTAATATTTATTTCGAACATTTTAACTTTTTTACACTGCAATCTAATATTTATTTCAAACATTTTAAAATGCTCTGTCTCTAAGATAGAATGTCTTTGGATGATCATGGTGTATTTGTTGTTTAGCTTTCAATATAAATATGTAGTCTAAATTAATAACTATTAAATGGTTATAATTTCCGGATACAATGTGTAGATTGAAGTTATAATTATTTTATCTCATGGACGTTAGAGATTATTAATATTATTATGGTTATTATTATTGTCATTGTTATACATAAGGATCAAATACAATTTTTTTTTTATATTAAACGTGAGAACACTTTTTCTCCATTACTCAAGCATGTTTTTTAGTTGGAAAAAAAAGTTTGAGTTAAGTGTCGTTTACGTCTCTATGGTTTGTCCACATTTGTTGTTGTTGTTGCTATTGTTGTTGCAGCACCATATACACGGTCTCTTTCACTTCATTCCCCCTCTCAATATCACCGCCATCACTTGCACGTACTTTTTGGATTTATCAATGAGGTTGCCAGATTGGCGACTCATTAGCAAAGACAATTTTTTTATAAGGCTATATGGTGCGGGATAAAGCCTTTAGGGGTTTTATCACGCCAACTCAACATCACGTAGGCGACAAGTAAGCGGAAGACTTTACTGTTAACTTGCACGTTGTAAAACAAAGCCCCCATTAATTATATAGAAAAAAGAAAAAGAAATTAAAATAAAACAATTGTGATTGGCTCCTCCCCACCTATCCCCCTTTAGCTCGTCATCATCATAGCGGAGCATCTATAGCGCCCCATCTTTGGCGAAGCAGGGATGGTGTTGGGGGCACCATCTAGCTGAGGTGGCTAGGGGTGTTGCCTTAGTCCGGTTAGACTAAACACCTGGGTTTAGGTTTGGAAGTGTTAAGTTAAAATCCTACAAATAAAGAGTACAAAGATTCGCCTTAAAAACATATTTTCTAGATTTATTGATTTGTGTCACTTTCACTAGCTAATTGTGGTGGTGGTAAAATTCAATTTAAATACTTTTAACTTGTTATTCGTCAACACATTTATGATGGTGGTGTTTAATCTGTGTTATAATCACTTAATGAGTTGAAAATAAAATATAATTAATAATAATAATAATAATAACTATAATAATCAAATAATCTCTAACGTCCATGAAATAAAAGAATTATAACACTAAACCACATATTTTATATTGAGATCGATCATCATATAACACATTAAACCGGAAGTTATAACATTTTAAAATTATTAATTTAGACTACATATTTATTTATATTGAAAGCTATACCAACAAATACATCATGATCATCCAAAAACATTGTATCTTACAGACACAACATTTTAAAATGTTTGGAAATAAATGTAAAAAAGTTTTTTAAAGAAAAAGTTAACATAAAAATATTGGATCAATAAAGTGTGTGATTAAACAAAAAGTAGACTAAATTATAAAATCTAGTACATCACAAATTGTACCAATGTTTTGATCGTTAAACTGGTTGTTTTACTAATATATTGATCATACCAGTTTCGAAATACGAATAATGTAATAAATAATTAAACATATGTATATGTAAATATTTAAAACAAAATACGAAACTATTTTATGTTCAACATGGATCAACAATGTTGATAAATTGGGAAGTATAGAATAAATAAAAATTACAACTTAATCTTTAAATTTTATAAAATAATTGTAGTCCATACTAATATCGAAAAATCAATATTGTGTATGCTAATAAATAAAAAATCATAATCTGGCCAACACAGGTATTAAAATACCTATTTTTTTTCATCCTTTTTTTTAACGTCCAACATAAGAATCGCCGGGTACTCCGTACGCGGCACCCATTGGCCGAAAGGTAGCCCGCGGCAGCCCAACCTGCACCCACGGAGCCCCTAGCCCACCATGCCACCAGTTCCGGGGAAAACCCGACCCTGCACCCGCCCGAGGGCACGGCAATGCAAAGCCGGTAAAACCCGGGTGGATCAGGAATCGAACTCGAGACCTTTCGGTCAGGAGTCTTCCCTCATTTCCATAACCACTGAGCTATAAGCCCAGGGTTTATTTAACCTAAAATCGAAAAAACTAACGTTCCATATACCATACACTACCACAAAGACGTCTTTGTGATTTTATTACATATCGGATCATTTTTGTAATTGTAATTAAACCCGTTAACATTATAATTAATTTCAAATAACATATACATAGAATGAATTGGATGACGATATTTTTAACCAATTCAATCGTCATAAATTGAATAAAATCTATCATTGAAATATAAATATATAGTTTTTTTTTTTTTTAACGGCGCTTTCAATTTTAAACTCTTGTTTTTTTGGACGAGGGATAATTTTTACTACAATTTTACTATAGTGACACACCCGTTTGGGGCAATCATAAAGTTTAACTAATAATTGCTATATATTTTGCTTAGATAATAAGGGTTAGGATATAATAGGAAGTTTTTGATTTCACCCTAGATAATAATTATTACAAATCCAACATGTAAGTTAAGACTTGAAAAGAAAAAAAAATCATGAGAAAAATCTATAACCTTAAAAGGCACTCATGAAAGTTTGGATAAAGTTGGACGTCGAAAAGTTAATAATGTCAATGGTAAAAGGTTCTTTTAGCTTGAATAATTTTGGTCTTAAACATAGTGCTTTTTTTTAATTGCGTCTCAAAAATCTACTTTATTATATTCTTTTAGGCTAGAGGGTGTGGTATAAAGCATCTAGGGGCTTTATCATGTCACCTCAGCGTCAGGTCATGTCTACGTCACACAGGGACTTTAAAGCCCCTTCCTTTAACTTGGAGGGTGTGGTTTAACTACCCGCTTTACACTATAGCGCTCCCATTTTGACCTTTCCTTCATCGTTCAACACAAACTCACCTCGTTGACGTGCTGGCGAGCTGAAGATGGCGCCCCCCTTTCGCTGCCGCGGTATGGAGGTTGGCACCCCCGAGGCGTAATGGAAGATGATGTGGCCGAGTGGCGCCATGCCACACCCTCCAGCCTTAATAATAAATAAAATTAATAGACTTCTATATAAGAATACTTTTGTAGTGCTTTTTACTAATGACGAGATAGTAATATAAAGCACATATTGAAAAATCTATTTTGAGTTTTAACTTCAAAACTCGAGTTCAACAAGTGAGAAAATTACACACACATACATATAAAAGTTGCATTTTTATAATTAGACATTTTAAGTTTTAAGTAATTACACCTTTAAAACTTTGTACAATCCTTTAAAAATAACGTTGACTTTTAAACTTTCCTATAAGCAGAACACTAAATATTGCGAGAACATGCAGAACAAAATGAATCACTCATTTTTTTAATCCTAAAACCTAAAAAGTAAATTAAAATGTTATAAATGTAAGATTTATTGTTTCTCACACTGGAATTTAAAACAAAATATGAAAAATCTCTAGTTTTTAAATAACCTACACACATGTAGGTTATGTGTAGGCTAAATTACCTACATGTATGTAGACTATGTGTAGGAAAAATATATGATTTTTATGTATATATAATACACATATGAACGTAAGAAACATAAAATTTAAGAAATATGAACCTTAAATCCCAAAATTTAGTGATTTAGAGTTGTTTTTTTGTTTTCGCAATAATTATTGTTCTGTAATCATCCTCGTCCTAGTTTCATAGATGAATATACACAGAAATCTACTTGTATGTGGGATATTGTTGTGTGATTAACTAAATTTAGAAGGCTCTCTTTCAATTTGTAATGGATTTTTGGCATTTTCCTATATTTTGCAAAATCCATAAAACTTACATATGAATTGATCATTACATTGAAATGGAAAAAAAAAACGTCATGACTTACATTTAAATTTAAGTACAAACAACATATATTTGCATGAATCACTTTCCAATAATGGGTCATTTCCGTACCAACGATTTTGTTGATACTGCAATTTTAGAACCATAACTTCAAAATTTGTTTTAATCCACCTGTTTGGCTGTACTTCAAGGCCAATCATTTTAATGGTTTGAATGAACAAAGCAAGGGAAATTTATGAGTTTTTTCCCAAACTAGTGTGGGTGGAAAACTTATTTACCAACGGGTCGGGTTGACCCGAATTAATATGAGTCGGTTAGGGTTGAAATCTTTGACCCGAATAATAATATGGGTCAGGTTCGGGTTGAACATTTCAACCCGTCAACCCACCAACCCATCAACCCGACACGATTGACGAAGATTCCTAGGGTCAGCTGAGATCTTGTTTTAGCGGATAAAGGAAAAGGAGGGCTGGGTATCGGAAGTCTGAAAAGTATCAACCTAACTCTCTTACAAAAATGGAGATGGCGATTTGGTAATAGGCCAAATGAACTTTGGGTTCGAGTTTTGAAATCGTTTTATGGGAAAAAGGCGAGGGTGGAAGATGGTATTTTAAACGGGCCAAATAAAGGGGTTTGGTTAAGAATTTTGAAATTGTGCTCAACTCTTAATGACAAATACATAATTCCATGGCACATGTTAAAAAAAAGAAGGTGGCTAGTGGCGATGACACGAGATTTTGGAACGATATGTGGATAAGGGATATGGTTCTTCGAGACAAATTTCCTCGCCTATACCGTCTAACGGTAAACACCAATTGTGTAATTAGTTTAAAGTGGTCACATGTGACGTAGATGTTTGTGTGGCGTTGTCCAATTCGAGGTAGTATTTGGGCGTGAATTGCCCCGAAAACGCCGGGAACCACTACGATGGGCGTTGTTTTGTTTTTTTTTTGCTTTTGGCGTGTTTTATAAAACGCCTTTGATTTGTAAAATTGACCAATGAGAAGTGAGGACCATTGATTATTTGTTTTAATTAAAAAAATTAATAATGGGTAATAATTGCAAGGGCATTATACTACTACATTCGTTTTAAGATAATGCCCAAAAGCTGACTGGACCGTCACATGGCGCAAAACGCCCAAGGGTGGGGGCATTATCTTCCCCTCCCACTACACATGGTCTTAGGGGGGTGGTGGTGGTGATCACTCATCGCTCACAACATCCAATCAAGTTCCGCCATGTCATCAACCATTATTCCATGAGTCACAACCTTTTTTAGTGGAAACGGTCATCACTTGTGATGAAATGCCATCGCTTACAACTTTTTTTTTAAATTATAAATTAACAATAAAACACTAAAATTATAAATTGTAAATTTCATTTAAATTAAAACATACTAGTTCAATTAAACATACAATAATTATTTTAGACTACAATAAAAAAAAAAACATACATAAAGAAAATCTACTCATCGTCCGAATCACGAAATTTCAAACATAAAGAACCTACATGTTCAATTATATTGAATCTCAACTGAAAGTGAATTTCTTTATCATGCAAGTCTTGTTGGATATTTTCGGGAACGGGAACTTGTGTAGGAGGATCCGACACCCAATCTGGAGATATTGCACGCCCGTCTTGTTTGATTAGCACATTGTGCAATATGATACATGCATATACTATGCTATGTATTGATTTCTTATTCATCGCACGAACCGGTCGGCTTAGTATGCCCCATCTACCCTTTAAAACACCAAAAGCCCCCTCAACATATTTTCTTGCCGATTCTTGCAACTTTTTGAACGCCTTTTCTTTAGCCTCGACAGGAAATGAAAGAGGTTTCACAAAAACAGACCATGATGGGTAGATACCATCCACAAGAATAAAGCCTCGTCTGTAATATCGTCCGTTAACATAGAATGGACAGAATGGCAAACCAAGTTTCACGTCTGTAATTCACGTGAAGTTCTGGCCGACATAGCTAGGTATTCATCAAATTGATCAGGAGGGTTACCTGTCACTAGTTGGAGAATGGCGGAACGTGCATTTTTGTATCGGCGTGAAACTTGGTTTGCCCATCGCGTCGTAACTTTCTTGAAACCATTCTTCAGTTGCTTCGATGTCTCCAACAATATTTAAAAATAATTCTTTTGGTAAACGAAACCGATCTCTAAACGTTTCGACACTGTAAACCGGTTTCTCCACAAAATAATCGTTCATTAACACTTCGTTGGCATGTATACGATCATGATCCACCATTTTCTTCTTTGGGAGGTTCGAACTTGATTCAAGTTCGTTATACACCGACACGAAAAATTCAAGCGTCTCATTGTCAGAAGACGATTGGCTATCGCTATCGCTGTACATCGGAAACGTCGAAAGAAAGGGAGTGGCGGCTGTGTTTTGTGGATGATAATGAGTGATGGGGTGGTATCACAGACCACCCCGGGTGCCCTTAAGGGGCTTCATTTACCGTTACGAAAGTCTTTAAGGATCTATAAGATACGATGACTTCGTGACTTACCTTCACGAGGTTAGCTTTGATTTGATTGAAATTAACAACCAAATTACATGTTTACAATCAAAGAGAGGCGATGAGTTGTAATCAAGTAACTTGGTGGTTTAGTGTCATGGAAGACCAATTAAAATCAAACCAAAATTCGAACTAAACGAAGTTGAATTCGAATTTATTTTTTGAATCACATTCCAAATTGAATTCGAACGTGTGATTTCGAGCATATTCCACTTGAATATTTGTATGTATTTGAGTATTTTTTAAGAAGTACAATATTATTTATTTATTCTGGTTATTCCAATCAACCAATATTCAATTTTTTATTTAATACGAGTCATGATGTGTGCAAAATGCAACATATAAATTACATCAATTGAGGCATAAAACTAACCCTTTTTTAGTACTAATGTTGGAAAAAGTGTGCTTTTGTCTTCCTTTTGTATTTTCATGATTAAATGAGCTCAAATTAACAAAAGAAGCAAAAAGACACCAAAATCTAACATAAATACAAGAAAAGGAACAAGACGTGACATGCCCGACCCCACGACAGCATCTTCCCAAGCAAAACAAGGCAACAGAGGACTGAACACGCCCCGTGCTCAGCCAGCACGGGGGCGTGCCCAAGTGTCAGCAGAAAAGACAAAGTGGTAGAAGCTTCTATTGCCCACCACGGGGCCGTGCTTAGCGGACACGGGGCCGTGGTCAACTATAACATTCGCACAATCCAGACAAATCTTCATAGTACAAAGATTCTTCTGCACACGGGGTCGTGCTCAGCGGACACGGGGGCGTGGTCAACTAATAAGACAAGCTGCAATAAATGAAGACAGAGAAGGATGTGGACACGGGGCCGTGCCCACTGGACACGGGGCCGTGCCCGAGCTTCTGTTCAGCCTATAAATAGGAGTGCTTGGCTCAAGCTCAAACCATCCCTTGGCACACCACCTCTCTCACACTTCACCCACCACCCACCACCACCATAACACCATCATCCACCACCATCATCCATTGTCCATCGTAGAGTGTGTGAGTCGTCTCGGGATCCAAGATTGATCGTAAGAGTTCTTGACAATCAAGGCCATGTTTGCCTAAGTCTCTTACATCACTTGGTGAAGACAAAGTGTCTAGTGTAATACTTTTTATTTCTAATCTTTTGCACTTTTTACTTGGTTTTGTATTAATGACTTTAATAACTAGTTGCTTATGTTGAAGGTGATCTTTCCTTATCGTTTGCCCGTGGTGTCTTGGCATTATTTTACTGTCTATATAAAATAAAAGATTTTCACCATTCATATCTCCACGGTCTATATGGAGGTATGTTGGCTACCTGGTCGGGGGTTAAGGGAACGGTTTGGTAAAGGTCTTACCATTGTTCAGCGTTTAGAGGTCCTGCAATGGACCTGGGTCAAATTTAGTAGGACCTCCTTCAATACTTAACGGTATTGGATGGCGGGGGTCCAAACTCTTTGATCCCCTCATAAGTTAACTACTATTAATACTATAACCCGGCTATTTAGGACTGTATCCCTGCTGACTCAGACTACTTAGTCGAGGGTAACGTCACCTCCAAAAGTGGGGCCTACCATAATTTGCATTAATAACTTAATTAATTATCTTCCAATAATCCACCCTTTTAGGATTGTATCCTTGCTGACTCAAACTACTGGGGTGAGGGTAACGACACCTTCAAAAGAGGGGCCTACTACAATAACTAAGATAATCTCTTAAAATAGTGCAAAAGTGCGGAAATAATCAAAGGTTACACTAGATACGAGTCGGAACCAAGTGATTCATCTTGTCTATCTGTTTTTTCTTTTATTTTCTTTTCAGCATTTTTAGTTAGTTTTTATTTTTTCTTAGTTTAAAACATTTTTCTAAACTTTTTATTTTGATTAGACGTTGAGGATAAACCGGTACTAAAAGCTCTTGTGTCATTGGACGACCTCGGTATCTTGCCAACACTATACTACGCTCACGATGGGTGCACTTGCCCATATGTGTGTTTAGTGTTAGTAAAATATCGTGTTTTATAAATTTAAAACTTGGCTAAAAATAAGTGTTAAAGGGGCTTAAAATACACACCTAATATATATAACACTTCACACGCATCAAGTCACTTCTTTTATCTCTTAAACTTAATTAATTCGATTCAAATTCCAATTCAGTTTCAAAACTTTCAAACTTGACTAACCTGATGAACAACCCTAGCTCAAATTTTGAGTTAGAGCTATATCAAATGAATGCTAAAATTACGTTTCTAAATGAGATTTGTGTTTGTAAAACAATCGGAATGTTTTGAGTGTAAAGGCGACCAACAAATGGTATGCAAATTGAATGAGTCAATTTATCGACTGAAGTAAGGTCTTGAAAATGTAACATCAATTTTGATGAAGTAATGTAAATGAAACACTTCACTTTAAATGAGGTAAGATCGTTTTGTTTAACTTAGAACAACTAATTTACACACACGCACACACACTCAAATCTACACATTTTTTTCACTACGAGACTCGAACCTTTCCTGTTTAAGAAGGGCCACTTTTTTTTCAACACTTTGGTAACAATAGACCAAAGGCCTTTTGATCCCGTTAGATCAATTCATCGATCAAATTTGATGAAGTAAAGAAAAGATAAGACTTGTCTAACATTTTGAATGAATTTTTAAAGAAAAGTTAATTATTGGGTATATGTATACATGAATGTAAATATGAATTATAAAACAAGTAGTATCTTTGTAGCATAAGCAATTCACAAAGCCACCAAGTAATAAATTTTATGAAATATACAAAATTTAAGCAAGTTAAATGCCCGGATAGTCCCTTTGATTTGCCATTTTTCACCTTTAGTCCCTAACTTTCTAAAATTATAGCTATAGTCCCCAACTTTTCAATTTTCGTTCCCGGATAGTCCCTGCGCCTAACATCAGTTAGTTTTCTCAATTCCTAGGTTTTGAAAAGGGATCGTGTATAATTGTTGTCACGTCTATACAAGAAAATGGATTTTGCAAAATGTCAGAGATGCCTAATTAGCTAGGATTCGAGGACGCCGATAAATTTTTCATTTGTAGATTGGTGATATAAATTGACATTTGGGCCTGATTCCTGTGTTTTGTTTTACAGGTTGTTGTGTGGCCACTTTAGTTTTTGAATTTTGTTGAATCATCGTTGCCATTGATACGGGGTGACTGAGAAGATGTGCAGGTTGAAGCATCTTTCTGCTACAGATCAGGGCGGTTACTCTCAATTCTCGATTGTTGTTCACTCAGAAAGATAAGGTACTTTTACCATCCCTGAAGATGGAGAAAGGTCTGTTTGTTCTTAGTTGTGATTGGTAATTTCAAGAATTTGTTTTTCATAAAGGTTTCATCTGTTTTGGTTGGTTTTGTTTGTGGTGATGATTTTTGTTTTGTTGTAGATGATGTTTATAGACTCAATGAAGGCAATCTGGATAATGTTTATAGATTCAATGTTTTTTGTTTGTTTTTCATTCAGTTTACTTTTCTCTTAAACGTGTTTTGATGATAACAACAATTTGCTGATTACGATGACGGTTAGTTTGATAAGCAACAAACCGGTGTACACATGTGGAGGCTGTGGTGCAACACTTCAAGGTTGGTAGCATATAACTAACTATTTGTGTTTTGTTTTTTTTTTGAACATTTTGTTTGCTTTTATGTTTTAAGATTTTAACCATCGAAATACAGCCAAGAAGCGGAATAACAGTACAATTGACACCAGATCACACAGACCAAACAACAATTCTTCAGGAAAAACCGGTTAGTGCATTCAGAAGTTAATAATCTGAATTATGGATTGGTATTAAGATATTTGTAAATTGGTTCTTTGTTATCAGCTGATGTTGAGATTCTTGAATCAGTGAAAATCCGGTGCCATATAATTAAGTACAGTTTATACTTCAAGCTCTCTCGATCTGTTTGCAGGCGAATAGGTTGACTCGATGAGGTATGAAAAACAAGATTGATAAATTTAGTGAACATGTGATTGAAAGATGATAACCCAGTATTTGAGGATCTCATTCTATAGCCTCGATAAATTCAGGGGTGTTTTTAAATAATGCTTCCTAGATGTTTGAAGACCGACAAATGTCCACGGAAACAGTACTGTTAACATTTGTTGATCTTTGTTGGTTTTCAAATATCTATGAACCATTATTTGAGAACACCCTTGCATTTATCGGAGTTTTAGAATGAGATCATCTACTGTTGGGTTATCATTTTTCAAACCCATTTTCCCTAAATTTATCCATTTTGTTTTTCATGCAGGGATATAATCTGTTTTTTAGTATTTGATTTGGCTGATGACTTATGTTTCAGACTATACAAAGATTGCCTTTTGGTTATCATAAGGTTAAATTTTAAATTAATTTGGTCTCATTCGTTAATAAGCTTATAATTATACTTAAGCCGTTAAATTCTTGACGTTAGGTCTCAATGCACCTAATGACAGCAACCATCATTGAGCCATCACATTCTTTCCGATCACAATTTCAGGTATGAAATCGGGTATGAATTTTGTTTCAGGTATGAAAGGAAATTTAATTAATTTATGTCAGTTATTTGAGTTAAGGTCGAATTTATGGAAAAAGGTCGTGAAGATCATTGACTCCGAGGAGTTGACCGTGGAGGAAAGGAATCTTCTTTTTGTGGCTTACAAGAATGTGATCGGAGCCAGGAGGGCATCATGGAGGATCATATCTAATATTGAGCAGAAGAAAGAGAACCGTGGGAATAATATGGTTTCAAGGTCAATATTTGGCTTGAAACAGAGATAGAGGACTTTTGTTTCTGAATGTTTTGTAGCTTCACTTATGACTTATTCCTGATGTTGTTGTCAATTCATAACTATAACGCGAATGTGAATTCATTAAATAATTTCACATCATATTTTACATATAGATGTAGGAAAAAACTTTGCACATTATAAACTACTTAGTTTATTTCTATATCAAACATGTAAACTAACACATACTGTCTTTAACATTGTTTTATAAAGATATGTAACCAAATGCAAATAATTTAAATGATATATCCCCGTGTTTTTTAGTCTTTGATTTCGATTGTTATTAAACATCCCCGTGTATTCACACTTGTAGATATGGTTTCAAGGTCAATATTTGGCTTGAAACAGTGACATAGGACTTTTGTTTCTGAATGTTTTGTAGCTCAACTTATGATTTATATGCCTGATGTTGTTGTCAATTCATAACTATAATGCGAATGTGAATTCATTAAATATTTTCACGTCATATTTTACATATAGATGTAGCTAAAAACTTTGCACATTATAAACTACTTAGTTTACTTCTATATCAAACATGTACACTAACACATACTGTTTTTAACATTGTTTTATAAAGATATGTAACTAAACACAAAGAATTTAAATAATATATTATAATATGTTTTTTAGTATTTTTTAATATTTGATTCCGATCGTTATTAGAACAAACCCGTGTATTTACACGGGTGTACCCCTAGTCATTATTATATGATCAACACACTTTATTAAATAATATTTAATCTTAGCGTTACGTGCGACATAATTACAAAATCACAGCTAGATAGAGATAGAGAGAGAAACCTATACTTACAGACACACTGTGTGAAAGAGAGAGACTCTATGTATGTGAGAGATAGAGATATGCGAGTCGTGTGCATCTCCTTTTTTGTCACACCCTTTTATTTAAATCATCACCATTTTTATTATTAATTCTTTGTTTCTTTCTTTCTTACTTTATACATACATATCCTGATGTGATGTTCTTCGATTACTGTCTCATTTCTTCTTTCATTTCTAATTCTTATCATCTACAACTTTGCTTAATCTTAATCGCTGAAACAAAACAAATTGTAATTGTTATATGAATATGGGTTCGATTAATCAGAGCGTTGAGACGGTTAACGCTGCTGCAACCGCTATCATTTCTGCAGAAACTCGTGTTCAACCGACTTCCGTACAGGTTTCTTCTTCGATTTATTATATATATATATGTGTGTGTGTTGGAATATGTTACGATTTGATGATGTTATGGATCGTGTGTGAGGATATGTATTGGCAATTATTTCATGATATTTTTGTGATTTTTTGGATCTGTTTGTGTTTATTAGATTCCTGATCTGTTTGTTTTAGGTTTTAATAAGTATGATGACTGGATGGGAAATAATTCAGGGCATTTGTGGTTAATTGATTGGGTAGAATTTAAGAGGATGTTGTTGTTGCTGTTGTGTTGAATCATGTACTGATTGTCTTACATGATCTGTGAATTTATTGTTCATGGACCACTGGATATGAAATTTAGGGTTTTGTTTGTTTTTGTGTTGGTGTTGGTGTTGAAGACTTGCAGCATTTATGGTTAATTGATTGTGTAGTTGTTTTGGCCTTTTGCCCGTTTGGGTCGGAGGCGGTTCTTAATGAAAGTTTATTTTCAAAAAAAAAAATTGATTGTGTAGAATTCAATGTTTTCAGAACCGGACCGGACGTCGAACCGGTCTTCTTACCGGTCGGACCGAACGTAAGAACCGGAAGGTATCGTAAATATTATAAATAATTAATAGGGTTAAATTTTGAAAAAATATATAAAAAACCGGTCTAACCCTTCCAAAAACCGGTCCGACCGGCCGGTTCCCCGGTCCAACCGCCGGGTCGCCGGTTCAACTTCGGTTCAATGCATTTCCGGCCCGATACCATGACCCGGACCGGCTCAACCTCCGGTTCCTGGTCCGGGTCTGAAAACACTGGTAGAATTTGAGACGGTGTAGCTGTTGAATCGAATCTAGAGATGTACCGATTGTTTTACGTGATCTGAGAATTTATTGTTCATGGACCACTGGATGTGAATAATGTTATAGTAGGTGATACTTTTAGAAGCTAAGATGAAATGAATTTTGGCTGGACCATATGTTATAGTTCTACTTTTCGGTTCTATGTTTATGTTTGGGTATTCAGTATCAGTGCTGAATATTGTTTTGGTTATATGATTTTTTTGAAATATCATTGAAATTTCTTGTTATATATTTGTCTTCAGAAGAGAAGATGGGGCGGATGTTGGAGTCTATACTCGTGTTTCGGGTCTTACAAACACAGCAAACAAATCAGTCACGCGCTCTTGGCACCTGAGTCAGCGCCACCTGGACCAGCCCCGTCATCCACGACACAAAATCCTAACAACAACTCGATAATATTTCCGTTTATCGCTCCACCGTCCTCTCCTGCGTCTTTTCTCCAATCCGATCCACCCTCCGCCTCGTATTCACCTGTTGGGTTACTTTCGTTTAAATCACTTTCTCAAAACCCCAACTCACAAGGAGTTAATTCGTCTGCGATTTTCACCGTTGGTCCTTACGCTTACGAGACACAATTAGTTTCACCCCCTGTGTTTTCTACATACACTACCGAACCATCTACCACTTCTTTTACGCCACCACCTGAATCCGTACATGCCACCACACCTTCTTCACCCGAAGTCCCGTTTGCGCAGCTGCTGACGTCATCTCTCGCAAGGGCCCGGAGACACAGCATGGGGTCAAACCAAAAGTTTCCGTTTTCACAGTATGAATTCCAGCCGTACACGGGAAGTCCAGGTGGCGGCGTGATGTCACCGGGGTCAACAATTCCTAATTCCGGGACGTCGTCTCCGTTTCCGGATAAACAACATCGTATTCTAAAGTTACGAGTCGGTGATGATCCGAAGTTCATCGGTTACGAATATTTCTCGACGCGTAAGTGGGGTTCGAGATTAGGTTCCGAATCTGGAACACCGAATGGTGTTTCGGGTTCGGCAACTCCGTACGGGTACGGGTTGGGTTCGAGAGTCGGTTCGGGATCGTTAACCCCGAACGGCGGGGGAGAAATGTACCTAATGGAAAGTCAAATATCTGAGGTGGCATCGCTTGCCAACTCAGCAACCAGTTCTCCGAAACGGGAAATTTTAGTTGATCACAGGGTCTCGTTTGAGTTGACGAATTTAGATGTCATTAGCGGTGTGGCAAACAATCTAGAAGCTTCGTTTAGAACGTCATCTGGGCGTAAAACGATTTCAAACAAGACCGAGAATCTTTGCGAATATTGTGTAAACAAGAAAAACTCGGGTGAAATACTCGAGGCGTTAAAGGAGAAAGAATGTCACTGTAAACGAGCATCGGTTAGTAGGGATTTCAATTTTGACAACACAAATGGTGTTGAGTTGGGGTCTCAAAACAACTGGACCTTTTTCCCTACGTTGCAGCCCTCGGTTAAACCGAGCTGAGGTTAGTAACGATATGGTTGGTTGAATAGGTGGCATGAACCGAGGACCAACCGATCATGTAAACTCGTTGTTGTATGTAATCTATATATAAGTATGCATGTAGATTAGTTCCGAGTTAGTCCATCTTTTACATGTATTATGAATTTTAAAATAGAAAGATTTAAATCTGTTAATGGTAATAGAAAGATGAGACCAAAATTTTAGAGATCTTTTATCTGAACCATATGTCTTGTAAGCTTGTCTAAATCGGGTTGCAGCGAGTAGAAAAACCGAACCATGTCTGAAGTTACTGAACTGATTGTGAGACCGATGAGTCGGTTATGATTTTTTTTTGATAAACCGAATTTTATGGTTTGGTGATGATTATTTGTGTAATGTGTATTAATATTCAGATTACAATTCATTTAACATTTTTAGAGGAGTATTATTGCAATAGTATTGTATCTCTAGATATATTAAATGACGTTAGTTATTTTTATTTAATTTAAAAAATGACTACAAATTGTTTTGGGTCATTGCAACTCAACCTAAGCCAGCTCTGATCCGTACTAAAATGTGACAGATTTTGATCCGAGCCCGTTTGGACCCGTTACCCAACCCATTATTCGACGCTGACCTCTATTTGTCTCAGTTATGTGTACACTCAACTCATTTTCCCATGTTTATGTTGGTTTTAACAGCTAAAAATCAACGCGACTCGTTTGGGTTACTTTCAACTAGTTTGACCCGTTTGTGATCTGACATTTTGACCCGTTTCGACTGTTCTTTTCATTTGACCCACAAGTATAAATACTTGCCATTTATTTACTAAGTTTTTCATTTTACACTTGCTGAATCATTAAAATCTCACTCATATGATAGAGGTTGCTTCCGTTGAGATCCTTAGCTTGAAAAACATTATTTTGACATGTAAAATACAATATTTAAATAACATACAATGTGGCACATGAAATCAAAACCGCAACAGAACAAAAGGTACTAAAAATAATAGAAGTAAACTACTAATAACACAAAGTGGTGAGAAAACTATAGTAGTAACAAATACGATAGCATATATACATGGATAAAGTAACACAAATTCGCTTGAAAGAACCCATACGCTCCCCTAAAAGAATTCATACGTCAAAATTAGCTAAGAGAAAACGAGAGGTAAGACAACCAAAAGTTGAAAATATATAAAATAAAGTAAAATGCCTGGATAGTTCTTGTGGTTTCATCAAATTTCATCTTTACTCCCAAACTTTTTAAAATTACACTCTTGCTTCCTGTGGTTTGGCATGTTGTTACCCAGACAATCCTTGAAGTGGATGGAGGTTAGTTTTCTCAGTTAAATGAGTGTAAAATTACTAAACTACCCTTTATATTAAAAACGAAATAAATAAAACATTTAAAGAAATTAAAAGAAAAGGTGGGGCCCACCATCTGGGTATTTTACTCTATGAAATATTTTAATTTAATACTAACTAATCCTAAAGATGATTAGCTTTGTTTAAGAAACAATAAGATGTTCATTTCAACACATTTCAACATTTTTGCTTATAGTCTTAAATATTGAAGATTTACTACTGAATACTTTATTTGTAAAACAAATTAGAAAATATAAATTTAACTAGTTCAACCTCATTATTATTATTACTTCCTTTTTATATATTTCACATGTTTTGTACTTTTGTCCCCTTATCAAGATATTACAACATAAATCGACAAGTTTATATGTAATTATTGAAATAACATCTTGTTTCGACTTTTAATGCCAAACAAACTAACAATTGACTTGAATCCTCTAATATGATCAACAAACGTTTCAACTTGGCATTAAACACTTAACATAAGAATCCCAAAATCTTAATAATCTTTTTATTGGTAGTGATGAGAATCTGTACCGGAAATGTCACGGGACCCGCCAAGACCCTGCAAACCAACGGGATCAGGCAAATCAAAGCTTGCTCCTGGCAGGTGGCCTTAAAGAGGTTTAAATCTTGATAATCTTAATGAGAACCGGAATGGTTTTCCTTGATCAAATTCTCGGTGAAATTCCACAACTTTTCGGCTAGTTGTGCATCGTTAGCTTGTGAGCTTGTTGCATCTAGATTGCAATTTGAAAAATACTTGCCGCTGATTCCTTTAACTTGTGGGTGCAATGCTACATAGCATGTAGTTGCGGCTCCCTGCAAATACGTTCTATTTCAAGTAGAACCATTGGCATGATTGATGACATAATTTGTAAACTTTTGGGTAAAATCAATTCAAAATTTCTCAAAGAAACCAAGTTTTTTGAACACCTGTTGTACGTTTTTAAGCACGAATCTACCAAATATGCTAGCAAGGCCTGCATCAATATTCACATACAATTTAGTTGTAAATACATGAAATCATAATGGTGGTAAGCGCCTTCCATTGTTTTTTTAGGGCTGCAAACGAACACGAACAAGGCCTTGTTCATGTTCGTTTGTTAAAGAAATATTTGTGTTTATGAACACTTACCGAATGAGATTTTCTGATGGTGTTTGTTCATTAAGGAGATGAACGTGTTCATGTTCGTTTGTTAATTTTAGGTACCGAACACAAACGAACGCAAAACAAATGCTCATGAACACACACAAACACAAATGAACGCTCATGAACACAAACAAGCGTTCATGAATGGAAATGAGCACAAATGAACACAAGCAAGCGTTGATGAACAGAAACAAACACAAATGAACATATATTAAATTTCAAATAAAATAGGAATCTTTCATCAGTAACATTAAGAAAATCCACCCAAAATATACTAATGAACTTGGGAATACTAGAATATTTGCCTCAGATAACTCAAATAAAAATAAAATAAGATAAAAAATAAATATAAAAGTTAAAAACCCTAATTAAGTATCGAACACAAACGGGCATAAACGGAAGAAGATAAACGAACATGTTACGGAACGTCCACGAACGTAAATGAACGAACACAAATGAACTTCCCGCCGAACGGTTCATGAACTGTTCTCTGAAAGTTCAGTTTGTTTGCAGCCCTAGTTTTTTTTCCTTTAACCCCTTGAAGGTTACATGCCCAGTGTAAGTTGTGTTTTACCTGATCCCACTAGTTAGCAGTAGGGGTGTGCATGGTTCGGTTCGGTTATTAGCATTATCCGTAACCGTAACCGAAGTCATCGGTTAATCGGTTCGGTTAATTTGTCGGTTTTCGGTTCGGTTCAGTTCGGTTAATTTTCGGTTAATAACCAATTCAAACAAGGGCTAATTTTTTTGCTTAGAAATACATGTAATGGAGGTATAAATACATGAAATAGATGTATAAATATATGAAATGGATGTATAAATAAATGAAATGGAGGTATAAATGCATGAATAGATGTTTAAATACAGAAAATGGAGGTATAAATAAATGAAATAGAGGTATTATTACAAGAAATGAAAGTACAAAACATGAAATACATGAAATAGAGATATAAAAGCTAGAAATATATAAAGAAATAAATGATTCGGCTCGGTTCGGTTAATTTCGGTTAACCGATGGTAAAAAAAATATCCGTTAACCGACTTTCGGGTAATTCGGTTTCGGTTAATTTCGGTTCGGTTTTGTTGGTTTTTGGTTCGGTTTTGGTTAACGGTTCGGTTATTGCACACCCCTAGTTAGCAGGGTATTGGTGGAGTCCCGTGAATTTACCAGTAATAGGTTCTCACAGTCATAGAGAGAAAAGGGACATGAAAATGTACCGCTAAAAAAGCTATGATGGCGGAATATATTGGTGGGAATTGCTCCAGGATTAGCTGAGTTTGCGGTTATATCTGCTCCATCATTCTATTTGTGAAACCATCATCTTTATCGTTAGCATTGTAATTATCAAATTGGAATCTTGGATATGATCAAATGAGTTACATCAAACTACACGTAGAAGAGTACCCTACCTTTAAGCGTCTCGCAAGCTCATTAGCATGGAGAACATTTGCCAACTTTGACTGACCGTATGCAGATAACGCGTTGTACCTAGAAATAGTCAAACGAGTCCAGAATCAAAAAGTTTTGCTAAAAATGAATGGGTCAAATGGGTTAAAAGGCTACTTTTAATACATACAACCTCATGAATTGATTATTACAGTAACAATAGTGTCTTTTTAACCATAATTAATGCACTGATTATTTATAAAAATGGACAAAAATGTGTTTGTAACCCATCCATCTTGCCACCTCAAACAAAAGATCCAGAAAAGTCAAACTAGAATTTGACTAAAGGTCAAGATTGTAATTTACTCAGATTGACTGTTAATCTGGTCAAAGCGAATTCCTTCAGGATAAGATAACTGGTGCCTGCGTGATGACACATTCACAATCCTTCCTTCTTTACTACTTTCGTGTGCGGTTCTTTTCATTGTATCTAGTAAAAGATTTGTCAAATGAAAATGGCCTGCAAAAAAAGTTTTAACAATGCTCTGAAAGTGAAACAAGTAAAACAATAAATAAAAAAAACATTATTCAAAGTGTACGTGATTAGCACCAAACTAAGTAATCATCATCATCATCATACTCAGTAAATCCCACCAATAGCAAAGCTAAGGTAGGGTCTGAGAAGGGTAAGATGTAGACAGCCTTACCTCTACCCCGTAGGAATAGAGAGCCTTCTTCCAGTGAGACCCCCGGCTCGATAGTAGTTTTGCATCAAGCCTTGGACTTGGACATAAGGCACATAACACTCAACAATCGGGACAAAGGCCGATTAGTGCATGTACCCTTTTGTCTTTCGGCTATCAATGCCATGATGCGTGATTAACCATCCGCCGCTTTTAACGTTATTTTCACGAAATTAGTAAAATAACGTTAAAATTAGTGCAATTTCACTTTTGCCCCCCGAGGGCCCACACATATATACGTTATATGTGCACACCGCAAGCGGGGCCCACACATATAGCACCAAACTAAGTAAGGATTACAATTATATGTATGGATCATACATAAAACAGTACATATGACTAAGAAGTGTAATATACAGTGGTAACTGGTAAGACTACATTTTAGTGAATCTTGTTTTATGATTAATTTTTTAAGATGACTATGGTTCAATTTCAAATGGTTTATTTACTGTGTACACACTCCTTAAAAGTGTAGCCGTTGAATCAGACTCGTTGATAGTTTAACAGATTTGCTGACTATGCATACACGCCTTAACATGTGTGCTGATGTGGCACTGCAAGTGACCCTTTTGATCCAGTGATCATACACATGTTAAATCTGTTAACTATTAGATGGAGTTCGAATGAAGAGTGGACGCTATAACTGAATCACTCACTGAATGTTAACATATTCCATAAGAGCATTAAAGCATACGCATCAAGAAAATATGAAAAATGCACATTACATCCTTACCGACATGATTAGTTGCAAATTGCAGCTCCATGTTGTCTTTCGAAAGCATATACGGTGGCGCCAAAATGCCTGCATTATTGCTAGAAACACAAAATATGACACACTGATATACGAATTATAATGTTTTCTTGTTTAAAACATACGACCTCAATAATCTGAAACTGCGGGATTTATCTTACATAAGGATATTAAGTGGAAGACCCGATGACTTGTAATCCGATACAAAACTGTTTACCGATGCAATCGAGCTTACATCCAGCTCCATGGCATCGATTTTGGCAGTCGGGTTTTTCTTCAAGATTGCTTCTTTAACCTCTCTTCCAGCTGGCATATTTCTAATCGCCATAACTACATGTACCCCGCGAAGCGCAAGAACCCGTGCGGTTTCGGTCCCAATGCCACTAGATGCTCCTGCCACAGCAGTATCCGTTAACAGAGTTCATTGGGTACTTTCATCAAACACTTGGTGGGCAACATTTAAAAGTTGGAGGAACAGGTGAGTTAAGTACCTGTAACAATGGCGGTAAGACCCGATCCGTCAATCCCATGGGTAACTTCCTCTGCCGTTGAGAATCTTGAGAACCCAGATGGTCCTGTGAGTCCGAACATTGTCTGAAACAACTGGAACAACCGTTTTTTACATCCTATCCAATGAGTGGTTATAAAAATTGATTGTTTTATGAATAAAATAAAATAAATCAAAGGTTTTTTTTTTTACGAAACAAATAATAAAGTTTATAAAAATACCAAACTAAGTTATTTTCCATAAAACATATTTTAAGCTTTATAAACTTTTTTAATAAAATAAGGAGGTGGTAGTATCGTCTTTTTTTTTTTTTTTTTTCTATGATGCTTTTTGACATTCCTATCCCAAATAAATAACTCGAGGATGCATTGTGCTAAATTCATTGTCAACGTGAGTTTCATCTCTGTCACGAGATGTGGACTTATATCACATACTGTGTGGTATCTCCTTTAACATCTTATCTAAATGCTAAAAAGTAATAGTTGTTTTTCTATGAACTCTTGATCCATATAAAGTTAAATAAGCAGTTCTTAGATCATGACAAATGTTGTGCTATCATTAAAACAAGCAAATATGGATGTGTATACCCGATGTGGCCATATAACTTAATTTGAAAAGGGTGATGTCAGAACGTCATATAACTTAATTTGAAAGAGGTGATGTCAGAACATAAGTCTGTAATGTTTGTCACTGAGTTTGAATGGTCCTGGAAGTAGGAAGTTTAATTTGGGGGATTTAAAAGGTTGCAAAAATTGTGAAGGAGCATACTTGAACCCACGACCTAAAGCCCCTAAGACAAGTATCCACCGGAACACAAGATTAACTTGTTTTAGTGTTCACTTATTATTTAGAGAAAAATGCAATTTGTGTCCCTGTGGTTTGTGTGAAACATCAACCTGAGCCCCTAAATTCATTTTTTGGTTTTTTGAGCCCCTGAGCTTATGAATTCATAACAGTTTGAGTCCTTCCGTTAGTGTTCCGTCAGTTTGACTGTTTGACAATTATGAAAAGTCCTTTATACCCTTAACCTAACCCTTAATATCTAAACAGTTTGAGTCCTTCCGTTAGTGTTCCGTCAGTTTGACTGTTTGACAATTATGAAAAGTCCTTTATACCCTTAACCTAACCCTTAATATCTACAATTAATAGCAGATATGAATGATCAGAAGTTTCATCACACTTCTCAACGCAGGTTATCATCATCATCATCATCATCTTCATCGACATCGAACAGATCATCTTCATCATCTTCATCGAACAGATCATCTTTGTCACACCCCGATATTTCCACGTATTACCGGTGGGCCCGGTGGGGGAGTATCGTGACGTAGTTGATATCGTTATAATCAAACAACACAATATATAAATGCACAGCGGAAGCAAAAGATAGATTTATATTAACCGAATAAATTGTAATATTAAGTATCACAAAATATTCGAAACAGATCCACAGGCGGATCAAATAAGAAGAAAACATTGTTCAACAGTTTATGTCATCCAAGCTTGCGAGACTTATTGTGGATGCTAGGAGAAAGCCAGCCTATTTCGAGTAGTACCTACACTTAACCTTTTTGGGAAAATACGTCAGTTTACACTGGTAAATACAATTAACTGACTCAATTTGAAAAGGTTTAATAAAATTGATTTGAATGCACGTGGCACAAACTTTTATAACTTGGGATAATTATTTGAATATAATACTTGTAAAAGAATTACATGTTTCTTATGCGTTCAGTAGCCCGGTTCGTGCCGGGTTAAAGATCAATAGACACACCACATTATTTATTTAGACACTGACGGGTGTACGCCTACACCCCGTGCTTAGGTCGTGGCCATTTCGTAAAATGATGCCAAGGATATCCGGGACATGGTCATTAACCCCCCCAAAGGAGTTTAAGCAACAAAACGTATTTTTAAACGGTCATCTCGATAATACTTAACCACCAATCGATTAAGGTCGAATGCCCGACCAAGCGGTATTTTATATACCATACCCCAAGCCCGTATAAGGGAAAATAAGTTAAAAGTATTTACCTTTGCAAGTAATAATCACAACAAGCAAGTGCACGTAGCTTTTACCGGGTCTCCTATTCTGGAACGAAGGTTTATAATAACCTATTAGAATCCTAACGGGTCTTTAATTAAGCCTAAACTTAGACCGGTTAGTTTTAAAGGAAGATACGGGTCGAACGCATGATTAAGCGAAGACCGGAATAGAATGTGATTTAGACCCAACAAGTTTGAAGACTTGTATAATATGGGTAAACTAAACACATTCTGGATTTTGAGATAAAAATGATAAGGTTTGACCCGTTTCGGCTAGTTTATGTAAACTAGATACATAACCGAACCGAACGCGAATAACGCATAACGGTTAACCGAAAGAGTCACAAATAGGTTTCCTAAGTTAATATTATTTAAATATGTTGTGATATCAGTAGGATACCTTCAATTATGCCCAAAGCGAGTTTAATCTTAATTTAAGCCCCGTAGGGGTATTTTGGTCATTTTAAAGATTATAAAAGAGATTAAATATAATTCTGAGACTCGGGTCTGAAATAATCAGTAGAACAACTTATTTTAACAGGTTATATCAGTTGGTGTTAAGTCTTATATGACCAAATGGTTTTTAAACCCATACTAGGTGTTTAATACGCGTAAAAAGCCGTTTTAAGCGATTTCCGGGTTAAACAGGAAATCTGAGTTTTCTGATCAGGTTATAAAGTTAAAAAATACTTCATTTATCATATAAAATCAGTGGCCAAAGATTTGGTATCAAATTGTTATGTGAAACTCATTTTAGGAATGAAAAGGGTATAATTGGTATTAACCGAATCAAGGTCATAACCTTAGGTTATGATCAGGTTAAAAATAATTAAAAATCTTCAAAAATCCCAAAATATTATATTACATCAGTGGGTAAAAGGTTTGGTGTCAAAAATTGGGTTTAGGTAGGCTTTATGCTAATTGCGCCTATTAATTAACAAAAAGCTTTTTAAGTGCGCTATTGAGCATAACTCCTAATCTAGACCTCTAACTGATATGAAATTTTAGGGACATGTTTATAAATCAGTAACAAAGATTATTGTCCTCTCACATTTCCAAGATTCTCGTTTTATGGTCAAAAGGGCATTATGGTCAACATTAAGCAATTAACGGAAACGCGTGAACGAATCGGACAATCAATGAACCAACCACAGAGGTTTATACTATCATATAGCCTGGTCCAAATGAAGCTCTAAGGTACTTCTAAATCATGCTACTACGGGTCAGAACTGAAAGTCAAAGCATAAGTCAAAGTATGCGACTTTCGGTTCCGAACCGGTCCTAAACTGAAGATTGTCGGGTCGAACATGCTTAGACATGTTCTTAGATTTATTACTAAGTTATATGAGTGGTAAAACAGGTTACACGTCTCCTACATTGCTAATTATGCGTTAACTTGAAAATTAAGTTTCTGTTGACTTTTTCGGATTAAGTTTGACCCGACATTTGACCTAGTTAGAGCGGGAATCAGAGGGTGTCCTTTTAAGGGTTTTATGCCCACATAATTACCAACTTATAACAACTTTCAATTTGGCTAAACACTGGACCAATAGTGATTAATCGATAAGTCAAACCTTAATTACGACGGTTTGACTTTAAGCTAATTAACTAAGTAAAACACGATTAAGGAAGGTCAAGGAAACTTACCAAGGTCCTATGCACGACTAGTGATGCTTAGGGAAGGCTCTTGAGCTCCAGAAATGATCAGAAGTTGAGTTTGGAATGAATGATCAAAGTTGCAACAATGTGGGTCTTTATATAGTGCCTTTGATTCATTATGATCATGACAAACCACTCTAGGATTGATCCCTGATCAATTACAAGTGTCCCTAGTGCCTAAGAACTAGTTTATGTTGCACATGGGAGTGAAAAATGGCAATATAAGTCGGTTAACTCGTTATAACAGGCAGCTGTCAAACTTTCTGTTACTGGGACTGTCTTACAGACCGTAAGCTAAGGGTCTTGCGGTCCGTAAGCCTTTACCAGAAGGCAAAAATTTGTAACCTTTAACGCTTCGAACAGGAAACTTAGATATTACGAATTTAGGCCTCTATTATCAGTATGGGCCACTTGAACATGTCTTGAACAGTTTAGACCACCTTGCTATGTTTAAAGTTGCCTTGGATTCTTTTGAAAAAGCCATAAACGAAGGTTTGTCAAACACATTCTCATTGGATCCCATTTCTTGCACTTTGAATCAATTATTACTAGTATTTACCAGATTTGAGTATATATCGGATGTTTATAATATAGATTAGGGTCTTGGGATTCATAACTAGGTCGTTCAGAGGTATTTAATTAACATGTCGACGCTTTTAAATCCTATCATACATCTTTGACTAGATCCGGGTTTATAACACTTTTGTCTTGTACGACACGTGTCGTTATTTCATTGGACACAAATTTTCGAGGTGTTACATCCTCACCCCCTTAAAAGAAATCTCGACCTCGAGATTTACTGAAATAAATGAGGGTACTTTTCTTTCATTGTGGACTCTACCTCCCACGTGTACTCGGGACCTCTACGGGCATCCCATTTTACTTTTACGATCGGTACATGCTTCCTTCGAAGCTTCTTAACCCGTCGATCCTCAATCGACACAGGTTTTTCAATAAACTTTAAGCTCTCGTCAATGTGCACATCTGTATGTGGTATGACTAGTGATTCATCAGCTAGACATTTCTTCAGATTGCAGATGTGGAATACATTATAATTCTAAGTTTTTTGAACACCTGCTGTATGTTTTTAAGCACGAATCTACCAAATATGCTAGCAAGGCCTGCATCAATATTCACATACAATTTAGTTGTAAATACATGAAATCATAACGGTGGTAAGCGCCTTCCATTGTTTTTTTAGGGCTGCAAACGAACACGAACAAGGCCTTGTTCATGTTCGTTTGTTAAAGAAATATTTGTGTTTATGAACACTTACCGAATGAGATTTTCTGATGGTGTTTGTTCATTAAGGAGATGAACGTGTTCATGTTCGTTTGTTAATTTTAGGTACCGAACACAAACGAACGCAAAACAAATGCTCATGAACACACACAAACACAAATGAACGCTCATGAACACAAACAAGCGTTCATGAATGGAAATGAGCACAAACGAACACAAGCAAGCGTTGATGAACAGAAACAAACACAAATGAACATATATTGAATTTCAAATAAAATAGGAATCTTTCATCAGTAACATTAAGAAAATCCACCCAAAATATACTAATGAACTTGGGAATACTAGAATATTTTCCTCAGATAACTCAAATAAAAATAAAATAAGATAAAAAATAAATATAAAAGTTAAAAACCCTAATTAAGTATCGAACACAAACGGGCATAAACGGAAGAAGATAAACGAACATGTTACGGAACGTCCACGAACGTAAATGAACGAACACAAATGAACTTCCCGCCGAACGGTTCATGAACTGTTCTCTGAAAGTTCAGTTTGTTTGCAGCCCTAGTTTTTTTTCCTTTAACCCCTTGAAGGTTACCAGCCCAGTGTAAGTTGTGTTTTACCTGATCCTACTAGTTAGCAGGGTATTGGTGGAGTCCCGTGAGTTTACCAGTAATAGGTTCTCACAGTCATAGAGAGAAAAGAGACATGAAAATATACCGCTAAAAAAGCTATGATGGCGGAATATATTGGTGGGAATTGCTCCAGGATTAGCTGAGTTTGCGGTTATATCTGCTCCATCATTCTATTTGTGAAACCATCATCTTTATCGTTAGCATTGTAATTATCAAATTGGAATCTTGGATATGATCAAATGGGTTACATCAAACAACACGTATGAAGAGTACCCTACCTTTAAGCGTCTCGCAAGCTCATTAGCATGGAGAACATTTGCCAACTTTGACTGACCGTATGCAGATAACGCGTTGTACCTGGAAATAGTCAAACGAGTCCAGAATCAAAAAGTTTTGCTAAAAATGAATGGGTCAAATGGGTTAAAAAGCTACTTTTAATGCATAAAACCTCATGAATCGGTTATTACAGTAACAGTAGTATCTTTTTAACCATAATAAATGCACTGATTATTTATAAAAATGGACAAAAATGTGTTTGTAAATTGTAACCCATCCATCTTGCCACCTCAAACAAAAGATCCAGAAAAGTCAAACTAGAATTTGACTAAAGGTCAAGATTGTAATTTACTCAGATTGACTGTTAATCTGGTCAAAGCGAATTCCTTCAGGATAAGATAACTGGTGCCTGCGTGATGACACATTCACAATCCTTCCTTCTTTACTACTTTCGTGTGCGGTTCTTTTCATGGTATCTAGTAAAAGATTTGTCAAATGAAAATGGCCTGCAAAAAAAGATTTAACAATGCTCTGAAACAAGTAAAATAATAAATAAAAAAAAGATTATTCAAAGTGTACGTGATTAGCACCAAACTAAGTAAGGATTACAATTATATGTATGGATCATACATAAAACAGTAGATATGACTAAGAAGTGTAATATACAGTGGTAAGACTACATTTTAGTGAATCTTGTTTTATGATTAAATTTTTAAGATGACTATGGTTCAATTTCAAATGGTTTATTTACTGTGTATACACCCCTTAAAAGTGTAGCCGTTGAATCAGACTCGTTGATAGTTTAACAGATTTGCTGACTATGCATACACGGCTTCAGTGGCGGAGCTTGACCAAAAGTTCCGAGGGGCGGAAAGTCATGGGACCCAATTTATATATTGTATAAATATTTTAAGCAAAATAATTGGGGGGGGGGGGGGGGATCCTATATAATTTTAAAATTTTCGGATGAAAAATAGGAAATTTTACACTTCTAACCGAAACATTCGGGGGGCGGGTGCACCCCCCCCCCCCCCCCCCCCCCACTTTACACTAAGCTCCGCCATTGCACGGCTTAACACGTGTGCTGATGTGGCACTGCAAGTGACCCTTTTGATCCAGTGATCATACACACGTTAAATCTGTTAACTATTAGATGGAGTTCGAATGAAGAGTGGACGCTATAACTGAATCACTGAATGTTAACATATTCCTTAAGAGCATTAAAGCATACACATCAAGAAAATATGAAAAATGCACATTACATCCTTACCGACATGATTAGTTGCAAATTGCAGCTCCATGTTGTCTTTCGAAAGCATATATGGTGGCGCCAAAATGCCTGCATTATTGCTAGAAACACAAAATATGACACACTGATATACGAATTATAATGTTTTCTTGTTTAAATCATACGACCTCAATAATCTGAAACTGTGGGATTTATCTTACATAAGGATATTAAGTGGAAGACCCGATGACTTGTAATCCGATACAAAACTGTTTACCGATGCAATCGAGCTTACATCCAGCTCCATGGCATCGATTTTGGCAGTCGGGTTTTGCTTCAAGATTGCTTCTTTAACCTCTCTTCCAGCTGGCATATTTCTAATTGCCATAACTACATGTACCCCGCGAAGCGCAAGAACCCGTGCGGTTTCGGTTCCAATGCCACTAGATGCTCCTGCCACAGCAATATCCGTTAACAGAGTTCAGTGGGTACTTTCATCAAACACTTGGTGGGCAACATTTAAAAGTTGGAGGAACAGGTGAGTTAAGTACCTGTAACAATGGCAGTAAGACCCGACCCGTCAATCCCATGGGTAACTTCCTCTGCCGTTGAGAATCTTGAGAACCCAGATGGTCCTGTGAGTCCGAACATTGTCTGAAACAACTGGAACAACCGTTTTTTACAGCTATTACTATCCTATCCAATGAGTGGTTATAAAAATCGATTGTTTTATAAATAAAATAAAATAAATCAAAGGTTTTTTTTTATTCACCAACAGGGTGGAGGTCCATTTAGAAAAGAAAAACAAAGGTCTTGGGTTAAGTCCAATAAAAGAATTTTACTGTTCAAAAAAGTCCCCAACTTTCTAAAAGTATAAGGATGGTCCATGTGTTTTGCACTTTATAACGCATTCAGTTCCCAACTTTATCAAAAGTTACATGGACGGTCCCTGTGGTTTGCACTTTGTAACGAATTTAGTCTCTAACTTGGACATGTTGAAACCTTTAAATTTGTTGGCTGGGGACTAAACGTGTTACAAAATGAAAACCATAGGGACCATTCGTGTACTTTTGGAAAGCTAAGGACCAACTCCAAAATTTTGGTAAACCACATGTACCATCTGTGTACTTTACTCATTTATTTTAGGGCTGTCCAAACTGCTCGACGATCGAAGATCGCTCGAAAAATGCTCGTTCGATTCCCGCTCAGTTTGTAAATGAGCCGATCGGATCAGTTCGATTCAAATTCAATCCGAGCATGAGCATAGCTCCGCTCGCTCGTCGATCGCTCGGTTTCGCTCGAATTATTTTTATTAATAATTAATATATATATTTATATTATAGATTTTATAGATTAAAAACCCAAAAAAATATAATAGCCCAAAAAATATTAAAAGCCCAAATAACATTCAACCCAACTTAATATTTAATATGTAAATCTAACCCTAAATCCAATTCCTAAAAGAGTATTCACTATTCAGTGAGTCGTATCATATTCATACGCCGCTCTCTAATCTCCGACTCTCACTCTCTGGTCTCCACAGTCACACTCACACATATCGCCGATCTCTAGTCTCCGACACATCGTCTGCAACATATCGCCGCTCCTGTGTTCATTCTGCAACAGTTCGTCGACGGTCTTTAATCTCCGGTCTTCAATCTGCAACAAGTGTTGGACATTATGTATTACTTTTGTTAGTAAAGTGTTGGACATGTTTTAATTAAGTTAGAATTTGTTTTTGTTAACGAAGCCTTATCATTCAATCGAGCGAAAACGATCCGCTCGATTTTTTTTAGGATTTGATAAAAACCGAGCGAAACCGAGCCGATCGATTCAAATTCAACCCGAGCATTTAGGATTTGATAAAAACCGAGCGAAACTGAGCCGATCGATTCAAATTCAATCCGAGCATGAGCATCACTTTTGTGCTCGGTTTTACAAATTTGATCCGCTCGGATCGGATCGATTGTAATTCAATCCGAGCATGAGCAGACCCTCGATCGGATCGGATCGGCTCATGAACACCCCTAATTTATTTAGTACAAGATGTCACTAATTTGATGTTAAATTGATTTATTTAGTTGTAATTAGGTGTTGAGCACTTGAGCTTTGATGTATAAAATCATATTGGTGGTAGTTAACAGAAAATAGGGAACTAACTATATTTGTGATTGGGATAAAAGACTTGAAACAAATAATAGTAATAATCATGGGTAGTCATCTAGTGGTGGATCCATGATTTTTTTTCCACCGGGTTCACATTTTTTAGGTGCTCGAATTTCGGTCAACCCGACGTTAGAATTTTCGGATTGGGTCGGACTTTATCGCCTTTTTTTTCTACAATGCTTTTTGTCATACCTATCCCAAATAACCCGAGGATGCATTGTGCCAAATTTATTGTCAACGTGAGTTTCATCTCTGCCACCAGATATGGACTTATATCACATACTGTGTGGTATCTCCTTTTAACATCCTATCTAAATGCTAAAAAGTGATGGTTGTTTTTCTATGAACCGTTGATCTATATAAAGTTAAATAAGCAGTTTTTAGATTATGACAAATGTTGTGCTATCATCAAAACAAGCAAATAGGGATATGTGTATACCCGATGTGGCCATATAACTTAATTGAAAGGAGTTAACTTCATCAAATTTTTCTGTTAATGAGAAGACAATTCTGTCATTTTATATGACCGAATTGCCCTTCTAGTTAACAGAATTACATATAAAATGACCAAATTGCCCTTTTTCATTAATAAAAAAATTGATGAAGTTAACCCAGTAAGCTAAATGGCAATGATGAAACATTTTGGACCCACAAACGAAAAATGGAACTTTTAGACTAAACTGACAAAATAGCCAAACCACCTCTAATTCTCTTCTTAATTAAACACCAGCCTAAAACATTTTTTTTTATTTATTAGTTAAACCACAACATAATAAGCTAAAGCCATTATCTATGCAACAACAACACATGTCCTTGGACCACACGGTGTGGTGACGTGGAGGCCCCGACGTAGAGGGCTCAACCACGCCGAGCATGGTGTGGGGAGGGGGGTGGCAAGGTCTTGCCTCCATGGCATGACGATTGTTTATTAGATGAAGGGTTTATTTATTTTTTAAATATAAAATAAATGTAAATAGTGACACCTGCCACACAACATCACCCTTCCCCACACTATCTCACCCCAGGCTTTTTGACACCGCACCACCCCTTCTGAGATCGCTGACGTTACTGTCACGTGACGCTTCCTACCCATCTTCATGGGTCTCCCACCCTGTATAGTCAGTCTTAGCAACCCCTAATTTTACTTATTTAAATATTCTAATTATATCAATGTAAATACACGACTCGAAAACAAAATCATTCATCATGGTCAATAATCCCTCTAAAATCTAAATATACACATCCTAAAACATCAACCCAAAACAAATTTAACACATTTGCAGCATCATCCTCTTCAATCAATCTTAATCCTTAACATTCTTTCCCTCGGAGTAGTACCTCTTAAAAGCTGTCGGAAGATAAAACGGCAACAAAAACCCAAACAAATTAAACCCCCAATACACCAAGTTAACAACTGCCAACACTGTCCCCATAAACAACCTTCTGCTACTTCCATGAAACTCCTGTTCCGCTTTCGATACCTCACATCTCACCCACTCCATCAACGCAAATATTCTTGTGGTGTTATACACCAGCATCACCAGCATCTGCATCGGCGACGAAAACCGGGCCGAAACCGCCACCCCTTCTAGAAAATACTGGCTGGCCAACAAGAACACATGTGGAGTTGCTGCTTTGATACCTGTTGAAATAATGTGTACTATTGACACAACACACAACCAAGTTTTAAAAATAAACCGGTTCAAGGCCGGATAGGACCGGTTCAGATCCTAGTCAACGAGTCAATAACTGGGTATTGACCGGTTCAGATCCTAGTCAACGAGTCAATAAACGGTTTGGGCCCGATGCAACCGGTAGGTTTAGCACGGTGCCACGGTTCATAGTCTCATTTTTCAAACTGGTTTATAACCCGAACCTTTTTGAAAACAAGTAAAAAAACGGGGTTTTTGTGCCAAGCCGGTTGTAACTGGACCTGTGGCGTACCCACATATATATTAAGGTGGGCGGGCGCACCCCTTGAAAAAAGAAAATTTAGTGTTAAATTCCTGGTAAAATCCCGACCGCACCCCTTGAAAATTTTCGTCCGCACCCCTTGGAAATTTTCGACCGCTCCCCTTACGAAAAAAATCTTATAAATTTATAAGATTTTTTTATGTAAACACTTATTTTATTAAAATACAACCTAATTAACTTTCCACTTAACTAATTAACTTTCTCTTAACCTTTAACCCAATAAACACACCATAATCCAAGCCCAACCCAATCTGATAATCTAATTTGAACAGAAATATAATAACCCAACCCACCGCAATTCCGGCCACCAAACTCATGAAAACAACATCTTCAACACTCTTTCTGGGTATGGTTTGATTATTTTGTTGTTTCTTGTTTTATTTGGATTTTTAGGAGAAATAAAATTGTTAAAAAAGGTTGAAATTTTAGTTGTTTTATTGTTTTTTAAACTTTAGTTGGCTGATTTTGTTATTTTAGTTAAAGTTTAATGTGTTTAAATGGTTAGTTAGAAGGAATCAACGATTAAAACTAGGACTTGATTTTAAAGTTGAAAATTATGAAGTTTGGTGATTATTGTTTAAGTGTTTAGTGTTGAAAATTAGTTGTATATGTTATATAGAGAAACACTTGCTTAGAAAAGTAGCTCTAGAAGTTTTGGATAGATTTCAAAAAATGAAAACCCGTATGGCGACATTTTAAATATATTTGTAACGACGTTTAACATGTTTTTTATGATTATAAAAATTTTAGCTTGATGTTCTTTTGTTTTACATGACCCGACCCGAACTGACCCGATATGAACCGAATTTTTTTTATATACTTACGGGCTAAAATCTTTAAAAATATTCCGCACCCCAATGAAATTTTTTTTCTAGGTCCGCCACTGAACTGGACCCCAATTGATTTGATAGGTTTGGACATTTCCCTCCTAGACCGGTTCAAATTTAGAGGTGTACAAACCGGTTTTTTTTAACAACCGGTCCAGTTTTTTTTGAGAGGCAAAAACCGGTTTTATAAGATGGGAACCCAAACTGGTACTAATCAGTTCGGTACGATTTGGTTTAAAACCGGTTTGGGTAAAAAAAAAAAACGGATTTTAAACCAGTTTTTTAAAAAACTGGTTAAAAAAGGTTGGTTTCGTTTTTTTCCCCCAGGTTTCGGCAAACCTGCTTTTTATTACACCTCTAGAAAAACTGGTATATAAAAAACCATAGAAAAACCGGTTTTGTACACCTCAACTTGATATATAAGAGAAAATTATAGTACATCATCCCATATCAACTAACATATTATATTTCATATATCTATATCGCTAACAATACCTTCTTTATCTCCTTCAAGAATCCCTTCAAATATATACGCCACCGGAAGAATAAGTCCGACAACAACGCCAACGAATGAGTATACGCGGAGGAGACGGTTCTTATCGTCGAAAACCTGGTGGTTGTGGGACGGATGGGGAGTGGGGAACGCAACTTTGGACATGAAGTACATGTAAAAGAATGAGAATATTACAAACGCGAAATCTTCAACCGCAACCAAGCCGGAGGCTGACAGGACCACCGCGACCGCTAACGCGTTGAGCTGTTGGAACGAGAAGATGCCACGTCGGATATGGGCTTTTTGTTGGGCTTCTGGTGGTAGTGGTTGATGTTGAGATTGTTGTTGATCATGTTTAGGTTCTTCTTCTTCTTTGAGGAGTATGTCGTCACTAGGACCAACCCCACCTGACATTTTTTCCGGAGGCTTTTTTTTTGTTATAAAAACTGTGAAAATGTGTAGTTTTAGAGGGTGGAAATGGTGGGTGAGTTCGTGAGTGTGTTGTGTTACACGTGGCAGAGAGTGAGTTAGAACGATGACATGTGGATATTGTTAGTGGATGACGTGTGAGATACTGGCGGTGAGTTTGACCAGATCACGACTAGTTTCCGTAACTTAACCTGTGAGCAGAGGCGTCTATGAGAATTCATGTATTATGTTCGAGCTTGAAAAAATATGATCTTCTGTAATTTTTTTATTATTATTCTATATAAATCAAATTATATTGCACTCAATAAAGCTAAGGTTAAGTGGACTAAATTTTAAATAATAAAAAAATGATTTGTAACTAAGCCTGTATTGAAATTGGTATGTGTTTATGATTTAAAAAAAATAAATAACAAATATATATCAGATTATTTTTTTTAAATCCACGTGCCCCTCAAAATCACGGGGCTTGTGCGGAAGTTCTCCCCGTATACCATCATAGCCGCCAGTGCTTGCGAGATGGCGTCTTGGTCTAGGGGCATCAAGTGTTTCCGACAATCTTCTATAAATTTTGCTCATGTGACGAATCATATTTTTTTTTTGTTAAAAACGAGTTGTATTTAAAATAGGAAATGCTTTTGGTACTGCAAGCTATACAAGTGACGGTGGCGTGATGAACATAATGGATTCTGACCGAACATTAGTACCGTTATTAATATTATCATAACGTTACCATTATTCGGTTTTATGATTTTCGATTGATGCAAAACACATGTTAGTATCGTTTTAGGAATATTAAGACTTTACTTTTTAGGCTTTATTTTTCGGTTGCTATACCGATTATCGGTACATCAGTATCATCATAAAGTTACCCAAACTATTTTACTAGGACAAAAGTTTGATGTTACTAGATCAAGAAACCGTCGGCATCTACTAGAATAGAATATTTGATTATTATGTAAAAATAGAGATCGAAAAACATAAGTTAGACAATGTTTATCCATAATTTTTTACTTTTATATAACAATTAATGTGTTAAGTTGCTTACCTGAATAATGCAAAACCAAAATGGCATAATCTTTTTCCAGAAATATTTCCGAGGATTCCGGTTTATGTGAATAAAAGCTGACGTGATCAAGTCTTGGAGCGGGTCGACGAGCTTTAAGATTGTGTGATTTAATGTGCATCATTTGTTAAGTTATTTTCGGTCAAATATTCATATGTTGTGTATTAAAATTCAACTCAACAATCGTTTAGCTAAATGGTCGTGTGTCAATGGTGTATCTAGTCATGTCTATTTTTGTGAGTGTCTTGATTGCTAGACATGTTCATCACCGTAAGGCGTTTCTTTGTTTCTGAATGGGTCATGTCCAAATTTAATAAAAAAATGGGCCTAATTTCCACAAAGTGTAAAAGATTTTACTTTAAAATTTTTGGTGTTACAAGTTGGTATCAGAGCCATAGGTTGAGAGATTTGAATATGAAGTGACACTCAAACTCAACCTTACTGCTCTTGATGATAGATGAACGTTGACCCAGGACTTGATCACGAAGCCAAAGACACGAGGTTAGTATAAATTTCTATTTTTGTTTTCTACACGTATATATCAACTTATGACTTGCCCTTTATGGTTGTGAGATGATTTATAAAGGATAACATGAGCATGTGATAATTGATATTAGGCATGAGTTGAGTATTGATGACTGTCGTAAGGGTCAATCAAAAACCTAATTAAACTACGTAGATAGCGTAAGTAGGGTATCGTATCCACAGGGAATTTGTGGTTAGTGTAAAAGAAATTAATTAAAACTAAACTATCTAAATTGGGGGTTTGTTTGTTTAATTGTAAAGAAAACACAATTTGTCACGAAAAGTGTTATCAAGATGAGAAGAAGTAACCTCCACCCGGAATCCCGAATACCCGTTTTAATATAAAAATCCGTTTTCTGATTCAAAACACCACATAGACATGGCCTCGGAATTAATGAATTTGATTAGTTAATAGGGATAGTTTTTAAGATTCACTATGCAACCTAATAACCCGTTTGTTTGTATCAACTACCCACCAATTTACTAACCCGCTAACAACGCAAGGAAGTTGCCAATACGCTTAATAAACGACAAGTAATTCAAACACAAGAAACCTTTACCAATAATCCAACACAAGTGGTCAAGCTGTACCAGTTTACAAGAATCAGAGAAAAACAAATAATTATGTCAAACCGCGTAAACGTTCATCCGGGCGGAAGTCACGAGGAGTTTAGCCGCGCATGGTGATCTTTGCCGCTTCGGTTGTCATCCCGATTAGGTTAGACATCATGGATTGGCTTGAGATATGAAGAATGATGATGAAATTCGTCCCTGATGTTGAGTCCTATTCGATGTATGACGGCTGTAATCCTTTTTCCCCTCTTTATATTGCATCAAAAAGAATGATATATTAATTCCTCTCCTGCCGACTTCCTATCAGCCTCCAAAGTCCACCACCTGTGCCAATGATCTCTAGATCAAGTGGTGGAGGGCTTGCATTTCTCTTGAGAGATGCAGGTTCGACTCCCACTTGGTGTAGAGTGAGGCACTGGTGGGCAATGATAGGAGACCCAGGGAAACCTGGGTTGGATCCTTGAGCCAAACATGTTTTACTGGTAATTTCACCGTCGTGCCTAAGGGCGGGTGGGTTACCGGGTTTTCCCCGGAATTGGTGGTGGACTCGGGTTACTCTCGGAGTACTCCGTTTGTCCAGTGGGTGCCCCGAGAGTGCTTGGGATTGAGTTTGTTGACCGTTCAAAAAAAAAGTCCACCGCCTGTCTTATGGGCTTTTGACAAGATCAAACTCAACCCAATTCTATTATAAGCCCACTTTACATCTTTGCCATCCAACTAATATGTTCCACGTTAAATGGTCCAACTTTGTCCAACTTTTCCTTCTCTTGAACTTTTGAGCTGACAATTACATTAGATGAATTAATTAAAGCAACACAAAATTTAATATGCTCACATACATTATTCAAAGATTAATTAATTAAAGAATCCATCTCATTTATTCCACTAATACTTCATCACGTGAAGTGCATTTGTAATCCATTAAATGACATTCATTATTTTTAATACTTGAACTCTTACACTTAATTAAAGCTTAGCAATTATGATATGAGTTCTAAACCATCGATCATTTAACAAAATTGCATCGTTTTAGCTTTTTTTTTTACCATCACTCACTTAATAAAAAAATAAACCAATGTAGCATCTTTTATACAAATGTCAATTCATTTTTACCGAAGTTATCATTCATTAACGTGTACCAAAAATGCAATGATCAACTATATATTAAGTGAAAATTTATTCTTATGTGCAAAGATCGGGTACGTAAACCGAGTTTTATTACTTTTGACATGTGAAATTATTTTTGGGTTTTTTTATGATTTTTAGAAAAAAACAAAAAGAAAACTAAACTTAGTGCACCGATTCCCGGTCAACAGCGCCATTTTAATGTAGCTATCGTGGGCTAATGAAAAACTGTAGTATGTTATGTATATTAAAGTCGAGTCGTTTCCATAGGGAATTGGTGCTCAATTAAGTTTTCTCCTAAATTAACTAAGTATCGAAGCAAAAACTATTTGTTGGTTTAAAAGAAAGCAGTTAACAAGATGATGAAAAGATTATCAGATTAAGAAAAGCAACCCCACATGGGATTTAGTTTATAGGTTTTACACAAAACTCAGTTTTAATTACTTAAACACCACATAGACATGACATCGGAATTTGTGCCATACAATCTAATTGTCCATTTGCAAATTTAGCCACTTAGTTACTACCCCGCTAACGATGCAAGAAATCGCAAATACATTTGATAAAAGACTAATAATTCAAATATAAGTAAACGTTTAGCCAAATCAAACACAAGTAGTCAAGATGTACCATTTATAAAGTAATCAAACCAGTGGCGGACCCAGGATTTTTTTCCTGGGGGTGCGGAAATTTTTTAAAGATTTTAGACCCGTAACTATATAAAAAAACTTCGGTTCATAGCGGGTCGGATCGGGTCGGGTCATGTAAAACAAGTAAACATAAACAAACAAAGTTTCATAGGGGGTCGGGTCATGTAAAACAAGTAAACATAAACAAACAAAGTTTCATAGCGGGTCAGGTCGGTTCAATTTCAATTTTCAAAGAATCAAACCCTAGTTCCTAACTTCCTATCATATAAACAAACAAAGTTTCAAGTAAAACAAGTAAACATCGTAAAAGAACATCATAAGTAAGCAAACAAAAAGGCATCAAAGTTCAAAAAAACATACCTTAGTCTTCAGTTAGAAGAATCCGACGAAAAAAGTGGTTCATCCCCTTTTCTCTTGAGAAATCGCGTCATAACTTCCCTAATCACGGTTCCTCCTAATCCTATCACATACAAAATAAACAAAGATCTTCAAGTGTTCAACCATAGCCCATATTCTCTAATTTTCAATTTAAAATTTTGAATTTCAAGCCCTAGAATTTCATCTTTTCAAACCCTATACTAGAATCATATAATCAATAAGAGATTAAGAGACAACAAACCCATTCTATAAAGACTAGAACAACCCCAAATTAGCTCAAAACATATAAATAACAGTAAATCATCAAGTAAAATCAAAAAAAAAAAAAAAAACAAAAAAACTAACCCTTAGATGATGTCGCTGCTGTGTTGCTGCTGCCTGCTGAATTCCGGTCAGTTTCTGGCCGGAATTATGGAAGTCGATGGCAGTTGTTGCTGCTGGCTTGTTGAAGAAGTCGCTGGGCAGGAGCCAGGAGGTCGCTGGGCAGAATCAGAACAGAAGGGCGGGAGGTGGAAATCAGACTTTGTATTGTTGGGTATTGGGTTTAAATGGGTAAATGGGTAATAGACTAATGGACTAATGCCTAATGGGCTTTTTGTATAAATCAGACTTTGTATAAATCAGACTAATGGGCTAAATCTTAATTGAAGTAGTATAATCTATTAATATAGATAGTTTTTTTTTTATATAAAAAATCAGACTTTACTAAAAAAAATTATAATATAAATCCATAATATTTTTTACCTAAGGTGTGCGGACGAAAAATTCGAAGGGGTGCGGACGAAGAAATCCAAGGGGTGCGGACGAAAAATTCCAAGGGGTGCAGACGGGATTTTCGACGGAACTTAGCACTAAATTTTTTTTTCCCGGGGGTGCGCCCGCCCACCCTGGGCATGTCTTCAGTCCGCCCCTGAATCAAACAGAGTCACGTGCAAAAACCTATCAATCTTTCGCCTGGGAGAAGTCATGAGAAGTTTAGCTGCTCATGGTTGTCATCACAGCTTTAATCTTCAATTCAGAATGATCTTGCATTAAGGAATCGGATGAAACTGCTCTTGGAACACTAAAATCGCCCTTGGTAAGCACTAAGTTTGTCCAAAGAAATCTAATCTCCAATAACTTGGCTCCTAAGCTTAAATTAAGTTGAAACCTAATCTTTTACGATTCTACACTTCCAAGGGTGTTGCGGAGGGGACCTATACTGAGTTGTCGCATGGCGCCGGGAAGGTAATGGAGGTGGCGAGTTATTATTCAGTAGCCCTAGGGGCATTCTAGTCAAATACCACCCTTACGTGTCGCGGGGGTTTGTTTCTCTTTCTCTCTCTCTTGCTCTCTCGCGTGGCGCGAACGAGATACTTTTCCAGAATTTTGCATTCAGTCTTCGAACTTCTTCAGATGTTCATTTTCTTCAAACTAAGCTTCGTTCTACACACTTTTAAGCCACAAACTTCTGCAAGACACCATACAATATTAGTACACTAAAACATATCCAAAATGACTCGATAAAACGCTAAAACATATACAAAACTAATTCAATTATACAGTATTGTTACCAACATATCATTAGACAGACAAAAAAAGAGGTTCTTTGTAACGTGTATCTGATCAATTGAATATTTTCTTCTATCACAATCATCATTGTTTTAGTACTTAAAATTGAATGTTTTTGTCAATCATCATTGTTTTAATACTTAAAATTGAATGTTCTTGTCTTACAATTCTTTTTTTGTTAGTTTATATGTCTATATTTATTGTTCTTATAATTTGCGTAATCACAACTATAAAGCATTAGACAAAGAGACGGTTGGGGTCGGTAAGTCCACAAAGTTAAATCCATAGGAAGAATTGTGGCATTTATTGAACAAATGGTCCGAATTATAAATACAGATACCTAACCACTCTGTGAGTCACAATTTAAAGTGTTAGGTACACAATTTCAATTAAAAATAAAACACGTGTGGTCTTTTGCAGCCACGGTTTTTAGGGTCACATGTGTAAATATGGAGGTTTTTTTTTTTAACTAGTTTTAGTGGGGAAAATGTTTATTAAAATATTGTTCTACGGCTTTCAGGGTCACGTAACAAACTAATATGGGGGTTTCCTTTCTTTCTTTCTTTTTTTTTTCTTTCTAAACTAGTTTTAGTGAGGAAAATATTTATTAAAATATTCTTCTTGAAAAAGTAGTTATCAAATTAGTGTTTTTGAAAAACTTTGTCTGCTCGGTATGGAGCATCATCACCGAGCCACCTCAGTAACGACCCAAACGCCTTTTCTCCAAGCAACCCATGTTACATACAAACTCAACAACACCCGTGGACCGTCAACGCCAACACCGGCGAAGGTGAATACCGACCGCTTCCAACCGACAATTCATCAACATGTACCTGTCCGCGTTTGGTCAATTCATATCACAATCCTTGTCTTCTATGTCTCCACCCAATACCCAAAACGTAGTACCTGATACCCAACCCGATCCCGAAAATAGGGAAACGTTATCCTCCTGGAGACATCGTAGAAAGCAACCCGATGAGCCACGAACAAAAAAGATTCATGACAAGTGGACCATGAAAGAGTAGTTAGCCTTGGCACGAGCTTGGGTCGACATATCCAAAAACCTTGCCGTTGGTAATATTTTTAAAAGTACTCATTTACTTATTTAATTGTATTTTAGATGTTTAAAATTGTATATAACTTTATGTACTTATATAATTTTATTTACTTAATTAATTTTAAAAAGTGTTAAAAAAGTTTAAAGAATATAATTTTTGAAATTGTTAAAAAATGTTTAAAGTAAATAATTTTTATAAGTGTTTTGAAAATATATATAATTTTTAAATGTTATCGTACGCAATGATTAAGAGGCACCGGTTTTTATGAGGCGTATCCGAGAAAAGTTTTTTGTCGCCAAGAACCGCGAACTGTATCGTTCAAACGATTCGTTCTCGAGAAAGTGGCCGTCACTGAGGTTGAAATGTAGCAACTTCAATAGCATTGTCAACTTCCATATTAACAACAAAAATAGGCTGAGCGGTTCAAGCGACGCAGACGTCATATTTACCGCCTTCAACGAGTTTAGAACAACATAGGATTGCGCATTTACAATGGTTAAACCTTAGGAGGTGCTTAAAAATTCGCCAAAGTGGTATCTTGTGCCACCGGTCAAAACCGGCCAAACATCATCATAGCCCAGTAGCCCTCCAAGACTAGTTCGAGCACGCTTGAGCCGCGCTCGTCCGCAGACGCATCTAATGCTCGTTCTTACCTAGATCTAAACGACTACAACCTCGACCTAGACTTTGAGGTGTCACACCCCAACCGATGCCGGAGACATCAAGGTGAGACGTAAATAGATTGCTCAAAAGCAGCATAACACTAATTGCGACAATAATTAAAACACGAAATTTCATTTCCATTAATCCCAATAATACGATACATCGTTTCGAAAGGAAAAGTACAACATTTTACAAATTTCACAACTAGAATATAAAAGAAATACATAAATAAAGCTTGGTGAGTTTCTAGTCCATCGCAAATAGATTTCTTGTGATATCTGCATCATACATTTCCTTAACATGTATATATAAATATCCGTCGACAGTAATATTTTTTCTCTCATCCAATCTCAACCACTTCCAACCAATTTCACCCACATGGAATTTGAGGGACATGATGTGAATACTCTTAATATTTATATAAAGGAATCCAATTGGAGAGTTAAGAGTTGCAAGCTGCCCTCACACAATGAAGTCTACTTACACATGGCTTTCTCTTTTGATCATCATTGTGCATCTCACCCCTTTTTCTAACACAAAATCAATTATCAAAAATCTCCCTGGTTTTCACGGTGATCTACCTTTTGCTTTTGAAACTGGGTATGTATGTATGTATGTATGTATACAAGTTTATAACTTCAACATTTTATTTTATTAGAAATTATTTTTTATATCATTTCTTTTGTTTTTTCATATGTCAAAAGATACGTAGAAGTGGGAGATGACAATGAAGCCCAGTTTTTCTACTATTTCGTTGAGTCTCAAAGAGACCCGTCGCGCGATCCTCTTCTTCTTTATCTCCCCGGTGGCCCGGGCGCCCCAGCATTGTATTCGTTCATGTATCAAATAGGTAAAATTAAAGTCATGGTATAAGCCTGTTTAGATGTATACTACTGTTTAAAAAGCTATACACCTACTATATGTGAGTGAAGAAAATAGTATCAATACAGAAATAAAATTATATTTGTGTATATAGTTCATAACCATTAACTGCACAAATAAGATGATATAGAAGAGAACAAAATGTTACAACCAATCCAAATTGCATCAGTTTAAATGTTAGCAGTGGCGGAGCTTGACTAAAAGTTCCCGGGGGCAGAAAGTCATGGGACCCAATTTATATATTGTATAAATACTTAGGCAAAATAATTGGGGGGCGATCCTTTACAATTTTAAAATTTTCGGACGAAAAATCGAAAATTTTACACTTCTAACCAAAACATTCGGGGGGCAGGTGCGCCCCCGGGTTTCCACTAAGCTCCGTCCCTGTATGTTAACCATCTTCTGTTTACACACGTGCACCAAAAAGGCTTTCAAATAGGGTTGAGACATGGACACAAAAACAAAACAAGACACGACCGTAACAAGTTCGTGTTTTACTCTTAACAGGTTTCGTGTCTTAAACAAATCAACAGGATAAGACCTGTGAATTTTCATGTCATATTCGTGTTTACCTATTTCATGTTCCTGCTTATCCAAAACAAGAATATACATGCTTAATCTATTTTTGGTATAATCAATCCTTTTAGGGGTTTATCATTTATGGTAGGTTGGTGAAACCATTATTATTATTATTATTATTATTATTATTATTATTATTATTATTATTATTATTATTATTATTATTATCATTATCATTATCATTATCATTATCATTATCAATGTAACATTCTATATACTATTAGAAGGACCTTTCTTTCATTAATAAGTTACTATAAAAGACCAACCTAATGGGGTGGATGGTTGTTCTTTCTTCTCCTTTCGCAACTACCTGTTTTTAGGAGTGCCTAAAAAGGGCATCGTTGTCCTCTCTTCTCGCCACATATATTGTTGGCCTTCTTCCATCTTTTACCTTACATTGCGGGCGCCTAAATTTCGGTGTAAACGGCAAAATCTCACTGACCTCCCCGATTGAATTTTGTATGTAGTTGTCCAATAAAAAATAAGAAGAGGGAAGGGGAAAGTGAGATTAAGTTGAGGTAGAAGATGGAGTGGATGACCACACCCCATAGCCTAGCCTTATTGGTTATAATTTATCACATTATCAATTATTAAAAACATCTCTAGTACTTAGGGGGTGTTTAAGATTGCTTATTTTAGTAACTTATTAGCTTATTGATTTTTTGAAAAGTTAATAGATGTTTGACATGAAATTCTTATGTGAGTGGAAAAGTTAATAAGTCACTTCAAACATGACCTTATACTATCTCTATTCACAACCAAACATAACCCACCCTAGCTTTTAATATAAAAAATAATTTCTCTCTCTCTTTTACTTACACAACCGAACCCAACCTTTCACCTCATTAGCAACCCTACCTAAACTATTTTTCTACTAAATAAATATGACTTAGGTTATAATTTATTTTATAAAATTTATTATAAATAACAAAAATATTTATTTTTTAAACTTTATTATTTAAATATAAAAGTTATTAAAAATAAAAGTTTGAAAACGAAGAACTCATGGTAGAGAATACGAAAAAGATTAGAGATATGGAATCATAAATGGATATGAAAGTTTGCTATGTTTTGTACAATATTTATAATACATCTAAAAATCTCATTTATTTATAAATCCCTTTTTAAACGGATAATATTAGATTTTTAGACAATAAATTTTATCAAAAAAATCTAAAGAACGTTGACATGTCGCAAATAAGATAATTTTAGATAAAAAAACAATTAAAAATATATCATCTTTTTATAAAATTTATATATGGATGTTCAAAAAAAAATAAAAAAATAAACAAGACTATGATTTTAGATTTTTAAAAACAGCTAAATTTTATAAGTTATTAGAGATAATCTAATTATACTTATAAGTAACTAGGTTTTATTGTGTCGCACGTTGCGGCGGATCAGAGCAAATGATAATGTTAAACAAACGATATTTGAAAATGAAGCATGTTGTTTCGAAAGCCAAACATTAGAATCGGTTTAGTTTTTCATCTTATCGTAAAACGATACCAAATAAATACTCTAGTTTGAATACAACTTCATTTTTAACAATACTTGTATCAGAATCTCCGGAGAGGGGGGGGGGGGATAAACACAACTGCTTACCTAAGTCTTTTTTTAATTAACAAAAGAGAGGTATTAAAGAAATATTAAATTAATTGATAAAGGTGATGTCATTTAAAAAAAGAATTCTTGAGAAACAAAAATAAATGATAGAAGGGAATAAAGGTAATATATTAAAAGTAAATATAATAATAAGGTATTAAAATATTAAAAAAACTATATATTATTTTAAAAATAAAATTACTATTCATCGTCCTTAACAACAATATGTATAATATATATAATTGTGTTAAAAGAAAAAAAAAGAAATAAAAATAAAAATATCATCCGATCTCTTGTGGACGAGTGACAGGAAAGGTGTGAACATTGGTGTCACAATCTAGGTCGTTCCTGCAATTAGGTTGGTGGATTTAATTGAATTTTCCATTTTTACGTTTATTATTTTGGAGGTAGAGGATCCTGTACATTAATTCAGAAGTGTATTATAACACTATATAACACTATATAAACACCGTATAACACTATGTAACACCATATAACACTATCTAACACTATATAACAAATATAACACTATATTTTGTCTGATAGCATGTCTATGATAGATGTATAGTGTTATATATTGTTATATAGTGTTACATAGTGTTATATGGTGTTACATAGTGATATACGGTGTTTATATGGTGTTATATAGTGTTATATATAGTGTTATAATATATTTTTCACACTTCTGAATTAACGTACACTGTCCCTACACCCTTATTTTGGATACCTAGATTGAGACAATAGCACCAATAGTGATAGCCTTAATACTGTGAATAGAGACTCCTCATTGTTGCATTCTAACTTTTTTTAATTAAAAAATGTTGCACATCTTCAAAGAATCAAAAGAACCGATAATCTAAAAATAATCATAAATTTATTATTGTATGCCGTTGGTAGTGGAGGAAGTGGTTGCGAGTCAAGGAGGTGGTGTGTGAGTGCTCGAGTGAGAGTTATGAACATAGGTGAAGGGATAGAGAACTAAAATTTTCATTTAGCATAATTTTGAAACTTAACGAGTAAGCGACTTACTGCCTAATTCAGATATAGCTTCTTAATAAAATCATGAAGAGGCTGTCAAACGGCCATTAGTATGTATGTACAAGTATTTTACTATAACTTCTGCAGGTCCAGTAACTATTAGTCTTGAACGTTCAACAAGGGATAACATTACGTTGGAGTTAAATCCCAATGCATTGACAAAGGTGAACATTCTTACTACACTATACATTTTGACAAACAAATTACACTATATATCATAATAATGCTTTTCCAAATCAATATTTCAATATTCATAGTTATATTAAGGATGTTATTAATGGTTATTGTATTTATGTAGGCTGCTAGTATAATATTTCTAGATCTACCCATCGGTGTAGGGTTTTCATATGCTACAACATTTGAAGCATCAAAGAGTGGTGATTCCATCTTAGCTTTACAAACTTATGAGTTTCTTAAAAAGGTTAAGTTCATACACATTTTCAAAGTCTTATCTTTGTATTTCCATGTTTAAATACGTCTCCATGTATATGATTATGTGATGCTTACAGTGGCTCTCTATGCATCCGAGGTTTCGCAATAATCCGTTGTACATAACTGGTATTTCATACATGGGCATTATAGTACCGGTAGTTACTCTAGAGGCGTATAAAGGTAAGACTTCTGTTGCATTTGTTAGGGGCGGCGAATTCTGAAACACTGTCCAAACACGACACGAAATAAATAGGTTTTGGGTCGTTTAACTATCTAATATGTCAACCTGACGAACATGACTTGTTTAATAAATGTGTTAACCGGAATACAACCCTATAAATATATGAGTTATAATGTTAACCACTTTAAGGATTTTTTTGTTTTTTTAATCTTGATCTAGACATATATTTCCAAGTTTCTCTAATTAGTGAATCATATAATTATACATATAATTTTGCAGGTAATGAACATGGAAATCAACCACATCTGAATATCAAAGTAAATACATATACATATATTGACATAAAGATTTTTTTTACTTAACAATACATATATAACCCCAAATTAACTAACTATATGTATCATCAATACCCATTATACAGGGATGCTTTATAATTAACCCTCTCACTGATAAATTCAGTGATTTTAACTCAAGATTAGAGTTTGCTCACAGGCTTGCACTAATATCTGATGATATTTACAAGGTAACATAAGATAGTTATATGTGTCAACTTATTCATTATACATTTACTTCAAAATTCACAGTTCTAGTTTAAAAAATATGTTGACATGATCCTCTTAAATTGTGTTAAATAAAAATAGTCAGCGAAAGAATCTTGTCATGGTAATTATGTCGATAAGGATCTGAACAACGTGTTATGTTCAAGTGCTCTTCAACGGATGGATGAAGTATGTGCTCACTGATCATATATTTCGATACGTTATTTAGAAACTTTTTGTATGATGACAATTCTAAATCAAAATCAATCTCTATTGCAGTGCACGAGTGGAATTAACCTATCGAATATATTGGAGCCGCTTTGTGAAGATTCAGATACGGATCCAACTTGTGTAATTTTTCTTCCTGAAGTTACAAGCCACATATTTTTTAAGAGTAAATTACAGTTTTCGTTCTTAGACTTATATCAGAAAACAATTTTCATTCTTAAACTTTAAAAAAAATTCAATGATCACTTTCCCGCATTTTGGTATGTTTACCTGGCCTTTTGGTTGCAAAAAGAAAATATAACTACACTCATCTTAATCCTCTTTGTTCTAATGAAGATGAGGATACAAAAGCTGATATAAACCTAACATAAGAAAACTGTAACTTGTTTTTCTGAAGGCAAATAGTTTTCAACACAGAAATTTGTGAGGGTATATAACTTCTTTTATGTTGTATTTTCAGTCCATTGATAGGATATATTTAGAGCTTTGGGCAAACGATAAAGATGTGCAAAAAGCTCTCCATGTTCGTGAGGTATGTAGCAGCGCAGCTTGTTCCTGTTTGCCTTCTATTTCAATGTAATTTTTATCAAGTTTAATATAACCTAAGTACTGCAATTTATATGACACTATTTACTCAATGATAATTGTGCACTAGATCATAAGTGGGGTAGCTCACATGTGAAGGCTCATGGGTTCTCCATACAACTTGTTTCACTTTAAGTCATAAAAGTGTTTTGAGAAGTTTAATTTCTCCTTCTTTATTAGTTCCCATGAAGTAAGTAAGGATCTACCCTTTCTTAGTAGAGAATACTTAGTTAAAAATGGAAAACTCACTGGAGGGCCGGCCCTTTAGGCTTATCAACCCAGGTTGAGCCGTTGAGGTCTGGAGTCATAAAAAAACAAGAACCTTCTATTTTTCTTTTCATTTATTAGACTTGTTTTTGGCACAATTAAATAGTTTTTCTAGGCCCAAGATTTAGGATCTTATTCCAGGAGTCTACAATGTCCGCACACACTTCATTCCTGAATCCAAAAGAAGCGTCGTAACACACCAACCCTCGTTATCTGCGGCATCTTTTGAGTAACCAATGTGAAACTGATTGCGGATTGGGCGAAATTAGGGCCGACATTAGGAAAAATCATCGTTGTGGTTATTTAATGTCTCAAATCTCAATCTCAATTGTCGATTTTCTTTAAACCAATTCAATAGGGCCGCGACTTTGTAGTTCGCTTTGGGCCTCCAAAGACGTTGGAACGACCCTGCTCATTGTTATCAATATTTAGTAGTATACACAAAGTGTAGGATCACTTAGGGTAGGTTCGCCCCTAAGTGTTAGTGTGGCGAAACCAAAGCCTTAGATGAAGGAGTTTGATTTTTAACATACAGTTGTGCCAAACCGCCTATGGCCTCATAACTCCACTACTAACCCAAATTATCGTTGTTTAAATCATTATCAAAGGTTGAAAGTTCATTCGGGTCCTAATATTTAATGGTTCTTGTGCGAATCCATTAATGTTAAGTTAATCATCATGGTATTACTACATGTATAAACATACAACTTACAACTGTCATTTATTGATATAAAGACATGTTACCATTTTAGTTGGGTTCAACCACATTAAATGTTTTTTTTTTCATTGTGCAGGGAACAGTTGAAATGTGGCAGCTAGACAATGGTAATTTTCATCGCGATTCAGAGAACTCCACATACTCATTCGACATCTTCAGCAGTTTCGAATATCATAAACTACTTGTTGATAGAAACTGCCAAGTTTTGATCATCAAGTACGACAAGTATCCTTACATATATACAAATAATGTACATAAGATCTACACTTTTGGTCGTGATTATAACTTATTTGGATTTACAGCGGTGATCATGATATGACTTTTCCATATGTTGGCACGATGGCATGGATAACATCTCTCAATCTTCCAATCGAAAACCCATGGGCACCATGGTTTGTTAGAAATCAAGTTGCTGGGTGAGCTCCTTTCTTGTTATCGTTTAGTAAAAAGCCTTAGGGACGTGCGACCTAATCTACTATGGGCTCTAAAGTGGGTTCACATACTTGTAAATGGAAGGTTAGATGGTATTAATGTGTAAAAAATATGGTTAAAAACTATAAACAAGTATAGAATTTTAAAAATAGTTTCAAAGAATTTATTTTTATCCATTAAAATATAATATTGTACACATAAATTTAATTTTATATGCATCTATTGAAATTTATTTTTCTTATCATTGTAAACTATATTTTTAATTTATCGCTTTTTTTTTTAACGACAAATTTCTTTAATCTTGTCATCTATGAGACTTGAACATAAGACCTCATTCTATCAAGGTGTTTAAAGGCTTTACCTTTGCCAATGGAACACCACCCCATTGGTTTTAGTTTATCACTTTTAGGGTCATTTAGTATAAAGTAACACAACTATAACCTATATCTTTATTATACAATAGTGGTATGTTAGTAATCCAAATTTATCGTTCAAATTATATATATATATATGGTTGGATTTATTTCAAAACTCTAAATATTCACATAATTTTTAGAAGTGCTAATAAACAATTACTTTATTTATATATTTTTATATTTAGCATTATTTAAGGATCCTTCTATCATTTATTATATGTATTTTTTATGATTACATATATGAAAAACCAAATTATTTATGTGTAGTAACTAATTTACATTTACATATATGTAATATAAAAAACGATAAAACTACTCTTAACCCACATGGAATCATAATAAATGATAAAAAAAAAAAAACCCTTAAACAATGTTAAATATGAAAATATATAAGTAGAATGATTGTTTATTAGAAGTTATGTAAGTTCAGCAATTATTTAGAGTTCTGAAATAATTGTTACCATATATATATATATATTGAAAATCAATCAATGGAGATGGATCATGAGAAAACTAGTTTAAATGAGAAAACCAAAAAACTAACTAAAAAAGCCTAAAAAACATACCATTTTTTTATTTTTTATTTTTTTTTTAAAAAATCGCAGCTTTTTATGTATGGAAAAAAATTTCAAAAAAAAAAAAAATAATAATAAAAAAGTTTTTTGTTGTATTGCACATGTGCACTATTACGGATATAGTGCACATGTGTAGTACACATATAATGCACATGTGCAGTACAACAAAAAAAAAAAATTTTGAAATTTTTTTTATATATAAAAACTAGCGATTTTTTTATAAGAAATTGTAAAAAAAAAAAAATTGGTATGTTTTTTAGGTTTTTTAGTTAGTTTTCTAGTTTTCTCATTTATATGTAGTTTTCTCATGATCATCTCCCATCAATCATATAAGGTGACAAGTCATTGTTTTTGTAGGTATCGGACCATATATAGAAAGAATGGATACTCTTTAATGCATGCAACCGTTAAGGTAAGAAACAATACACACTCTATTGACGAATATTTTATAATTTGACTAGTTTTAATGTTAAGTACATACTCGCAAAAGCTCTTGATATGTTTTAGTTACTTAAAGAAGCTAAAAGAAGGGGCTTAAGTAAACATCTATGGTTAAAAACTTATCAAACAAATAACAATAAATGTACCATTTGTGTTATGTAGGGTGCAGGGCATTCAGTGCCATTATACAAGCCTGAAGAAGCTTCGGTTATTATCAATTCATGGCTCACTTCACATACCTATTTACGTGATTACTAAGCTTGACTCTAAATAAATATTTCATTGTTAGTACGTAAAAAAATCTTCTTAATATTATGTGAAAATAAAAGATGTACAATACATCTCATGTTTCATTGGCTTATTAAGATCTATTATAAAATATTTCATTGTTAAGATCTATTATGAAATATTTCATTGTTAGTACGTAAAAAAAATCTTCTTAATATTATGTGAAATAAAAAGATGTACAATACATCTCATGTTTTATTGGCTTATTAAGATCTATTATGTTTCATATCCCCATAGATGATCGCACCTACTTGGTGAACTGATTATCAATATTAAAATTGAGTTTTTAAGATAAAAAATCACTAATAGACTATGTGTCGGTGATCACCGACGCACAATACAAGCCCAAAAAATACATGTAAATTGTAACGCTTCGCATTTCTATACTTTCCATATTTAGAAAGTTGTATTTTCATTTCTATTTTTAGAAACTTGTATTCGTAACATATTCGTATTTCATTTCAAAACTTGTAATCCAAGATTTCGATCATAATGGAAATTCACTTTTATGCTTACACTTGTTATACTTGTACTTATACGCAATCAATCTTTGGATACACATTTACATACAAAACGAGACTTATTATACGCTTGAAACATCATCTATACGTGCACGATGCTTATCACATGCTTACACACATTAACCATACTCGAAAACATGTTGAAGCATAAATTTTGGGCATAATATAACGAACATATAGAAGTTTGAGGGCCGGAATATGAAAAACCAAACTTGGGCTGGAAAATCGACACACCGCGTCGTGCGTTGCGCAAGCCAGCGCGACGCGAGGATGGGTTATCCACAGAATGTTGTTTTAGCCAATCCGGATTTCACCTTTCCACATCTCTTCTTCCCCAATCACCTTCGATCTTCATTAGAACACAGACCCTACTTCACCATTATAAAACCAAGCCTCCTATGTCGCAACCCCCGATCCCTATTTCCCGGGAACAGGTGGACGCGGACCAGTTTTGGTGGTATCCGTATGTTTAACCATTTTGGCAGCGGAAATTTCATCAGGACCGTAGTTAGGAAATATTTTATCAGAGTAAAACCACCATATTTTATAATATTAAACACATGGGTGAACCCAAGTTTCTTATTACAACATGTTTATAAGGATAAACCATATTTTATTGAATTTAAAACATCGTCTTTTAGGTAACTTTTATAGCCACACTTTTCCAAGCCTTTAGTGCTCTCCAGCTGGCTTTCTTCTAATTAGCTTTTACATTTTGTTACCTGAAACGCGTTTTAAAAATATTTGTCAGTGGGAAATACTGGTGAGTGAATCCCAGTTTAATCAAAACATATTTCATCATTAAACAGTATTGAGGGCGATCACATTGTTTATATCTACACAATTACCCATTCAGTATTGTCAATCCTGACTGGTGGGTCATATTACTCATTGGCTAACTCGTTGTCCAATGGTAACGTCTATCCACATTTTGTATACAAAACCCCAACATACCGGTAGTAATTGAAGAATTACAAAGACTCAATCACTGTTAATCACATTGTAAAATATTTAAGGTTTTGTAAAACAGTTTACACAAAAAGAAGGATTACTCACATTGCTGTCTTAGGTTTTCTTTAAGGGTTTCCTGGTGATTATCTATAAATTACACAAATGCACACGTGTTAGTATAATAACCCATTATTTACATTAGTAATACCCTCCCCGAGACGACATTCCAACGAATACGTCGGGCAGAACTACGACAGCAGTTACGGAACCCTTGATCAATCGGGCAGCGTATCTAATACGTAACCGGGGTTATGATACTTACAACGGAGCAGAACTTTGTTAATTTAGGGGGTATTATACCCGAGAATTATGCCTATTATCAGAAATTGAGAGAGAAAGTTGTTCGTGGTGCGAATTGAAACTGAAGGCCTGAGCTCCCATTATATAGGAGCTGATTTTGGTTTTGTCGCGCCCCGCGTAAGATGTAGCTAGGGGCTACGTGGCCCGCGAGGGCACCTAGGGTAGGCCCTAACTTGTCCGACTCAGTCCTAGCTTCGACACGCTGCACGACACGTGGCAGCACCGGGTGTCGCCCTGACTTGGAGCTGTCGCGGCCCGCGTAGGTGGTAGCCAAGAGCTACGCTCCCCGCGAGAGACCATGAAAACTTGTTTTTAATTAATTTTTATAAAAATACAGGTATTCAGGGCCCGTTTAAGTATACGGGGTGTATTTTAGGACATATTGGGGAACTTTTAAATATATTAGGGTGTTGAAAATATTTTGGAGGGTTGTTATATCCTCCCCACCTTGTTTTAGAACTCGTCCTCGAGATCTACTGGAACAGGTGTGGGTATTTCCTTTGCATCTCTGATTCAAGCTCCCATGTGTACTCTGGTCCTCTTTTGGATTTCCATTTTACTTTGACTAGAACCAATCTCTTGTGTTTGAGATTCTTGACTTTCCTGTCTTCAATCTGTAGAGGTCTTTCTACAAATTTTAACTGCTCATTTACCTCTATATCCTTAAGAGGTACGACTAACGATTCATCGGCTAAGCATTTCTTGAGATTAGATACATTAAATACATCATGTATTCCTGTCATTTCCTCTGGCAGTTGTAGCTGATAGGCTACATGTCCTATTCTTCTAATAATCTCAAAAGGTCCTACATACATCGGGCTTAGCTTTCCCCTTTTGATGAATCTGACTACCCCTTTCCAAGGAGAGACTTTTAATAATACTTTGTCACCTACCTGAAATTCTAATGGCTTTCGTCTGTTATCAGCATAACTCTTTTGTCGATCACGTGCTGCTTTCAGTCGTTCCTTGACTTGAATGATCTTGTCTGTTGTTTCTTGCACTATTTCAGGTCCAGACAGTTGCTTTTCCCCAATTTCTGCCCAATAGACTGGGGTACGGCACTTTCGTCCATAAAGTGCTTCGAAGGGTGCAGCATTGATACTTGTGTGATAACTGTTATTATAAGAAAATTCTATTAATGGTAAGTGATCGTCCCAATTACCTCCGAAATCAATTACACAAGCTCTAAGCATATCTTCCATTGTCTGAATTGTCCTTTCGCTTTGTTCGTCCGTTTGAGGATGATAAGCTGTGCTTAGATTCAACTTGGTTCCCATTGCTTTTTGGAAACTTGTCCAAAAATGCGAGGTAAAACGACTATCTCTGTCAGAAACAATTGATAAAGGAATTACATGTAATGAAACTATTTCATTTACATATAATTTAGCTAATTGTTCCATACTGAAAGTTTCTTTCATTGGTAGGAAATGAGCTGACTTAGTTAGCCTGTCTACAATCACCCAGATTGTATCATTACCTTTTCTTGTTTTGGGTAATTTGGTAACAAAATCCATTGTTATCAATTCCCATTTCCATACTGGCATTTCTAACTGCTGCAATAATCCTGAGGGTTTCTGATGTTCAGCTTTAACTTGTGAACATGTTAAACATTTAGAAACATAAGTTGCTATATCCTTTTTCATTCCTATCCACCAAAAATTCTTTCTTAAATCCTGGTACATCTTATCACTTCCAGGATGCATCGTATACTTAGATTTGTGGGCTTCTTCTAATATATGGTAACGTAGGTTTCCTAATTTAGGTATCGATATTCTCTTCTTATGGAATCTCCAAATTCCATCTATTCCCTATTCTAATTCTTTAATCATTCCTTTTAACTTTTCAGTATCATCCTTGATTACTGATTCTTGTGCTTTTCTAATCTGTTCGTTTAAATCTACTTGTAGATTTAATTTAAGAGAACATACTCTTATTGGCTTTTCGTGATATTTTCGACTTAAAGTACCAGCTACTATGTTAGCCTTTCCTGCATGATACTGGATATTACAATCATAATCACTAAGTAATTCCATCCAGCGTCTTTGCCTCATATTCAATTCTTTTTGCCCGAAAACATATCTTAAACTCTTATGATATGCGAAAATGGTAAACTTACTACCGTAAAGGTAATGTCTCCAAATTTTGTAACACCTCGTAAAATCACGTCAAATGATGTGTTGACACGTGTATTAAACCCCAATAAAGTAAAACATTGACTATTGTCACACCCCGATATTTCCACGTATTACCGGTGGGCCCGGTGGGGAGTATCGTGACGTAGTTGATATCATCATAGTCAATAATCACAGTTTATACGCACAGCGGAAGTCTAAAGTAAAATATATTACAAACCGATTTGAAAGTAACATAAAATATTACAAACGGAATGTAAAGGATCCACATGCGGATCTAAATAAGAGAAACATTGTTCAACAGATTATTAGGTGACAAAGCTTGCAAGACTTCTTTATTTAATCACCCGGAGTAGCCAGCCTATTTCGTTTAGTACCTGCACTTAACCTTTTGGAAAATACGTCAGTTTACACTGGTAAATACAATTAATCGACTCATTTTGAAAATGTTTAAGAAAATTGATTTGAATGCACAAGGCACAAATATTCTTTTATAACTTGGGATAATTATTTGAATATAAACTTGTAAAAGAATTACATGTTTGTCATACGTTCAGTAGCCCGGGCTGAATACCGGGTTAAAGATTAATAGACACACCACATGATATAATCCCGCGGCGAGTTATTCTCGAACAGGCGGTTATATCTTTTTATATATGCACCGGCAGGTGTATGCCTACACCCCGTGCTTAGGTCGTGGCCATTTCCATGAATGATGCCAAGGATATCCGGGACATGGTCATTAACCCCCCAAAGGCTTTAAGCAAACAAAACAGTTCAAACGGGTTATCTCAATTATTTAACCTCCATACGATTAAATATTCAATACCCGACCAAGCGGTATTTTATATACCGTACCCCAAGCCCGTATAAGGAAAATAAGTTAAAAGTATTTACCTGAGCAAAATATAATTTTTATCTCAGCCGTTTAACAATTGGTGAGTGCAAGTAGCTTTTACCGGGCTCCTAATCTGGAATGAAGGTTTTAATAACCTATTAGATTCCTAACGGGTCTTTACTTAAGTTTAAACTTAGACCGGTTAGTTTTAATAGAAGGTTTACGGTTCAAAACGCATGATTAAGCGAAGACCGGATTAGAGTGTGGTTTAGACCCGACAAGTTTGAAGACTTGTATAATATGGGTAAACTAAACACATTCTGGATTTTGAGGTAAAAATGATAAGGTTTGACCCGTTTCGGTCAATTTATGCAAACTAGTCACATAAACCGTACCGAACGCGAAAAATGCATAACGGGTAACCAACTGAGTCATGTACAGGTTTCCTAAGTTAATATGCTTAAAAGGTGTTATGATATCAGTAGGATACCTTCCATTATGCCCAAAATGAATTTAAAACCAATTTAAGTCCCGAAAGGGTATTTTGGTAATTTTTAAAGTTTATAAACGAGGTTTAAATAAAAACTGAAGGTCTGGTCCAAAACCTTCTGTGAAAACATTTATTTTATGAGGTTATAACAGTAAGACATCATACATATGTGTATTTCATTATTTATGATCAAACTATGCTCTGTAGGGGCATTTTGGTCATTTCACATATGCATTAAAGGTTAAATTTGGAAATCTAAGTTTAAAACTTTTACTTACTATTAAAGTATAAAAATTTACTTAAAACATCAGTAGGTATTAAGTCTTATGTGTTAAAAATAGTTTTAATCCATACTATGAGCCTAAACGCGTAAAAAGTCGGTTTTAGGCGATTTTCAGGATTCAGAATTCTAAGGGCCTATGTTGTATAATCTCAGAGGGTTATACTAACATTTAATATGGTCCTAGAAGAACCTTAAGGCATATCTAAACTAAGCTAAATCGGGTCAGAACTGAAAGTCAAAGCAAAAGTCAACTTTTGCGACTTTCGGTTGCGAACCGGGTCTAAACTCAGAAGTGTCGGGAAAGCTTTTTATTAATTAAACGGCATTTTTGACATAAAACCTATTTAAACCCAAATTTTGACATCAAACTTTCTACCCACTGATGTAATATAATATTTAGGCATTTTTGAAGATTTTTATTAAATTTTAAACTTACCATAACATAAGGTTCTTGCATAGGCTCGGTAATTGACGATAATGCCATTTTTTCTAATAAAATGAGTTTTACACATCCTTTATATGTCAAACCTTTTTCTACTGATTTTATATATTTAATAAATTATTTTAAGCAGTAGAGGCTGATCAAAACCTCAGATTTTCTTAATCAACCCGAATATCGTCAAATACCGACTTTTATGCGATTTAGGCGCATAGTATGGTTTAAAACCATATTTGGCACCTAAGGCTTGTTACCTGCTGATGTTATGAATAAATTTTTACACTTTTACAGTAAGTTAAAGTTTTGAACTCAGGTTTCCAAATTTGACCTTTAAAGCACGTGTGAAATGACCAAAATGCCCCTACGGTGCATAGTTTGGTCATAAATGATGAAATACATGATATCTTGCTGATATAACCTCATAAAATAAATATTTTCACAGAAGGTTTTGGACCAGAACTTCAATTTTTATTTTAACCTCTTTTATAAACTTTAAAATGACCAAAATACCCCTACGGGGCATAAAATGGTTTTAAATTCGTTTTGGGCATAATGAAAGATATCCTACTGATATCATAACATGTTTTAAGCATATTAACTTGTGGAACCTGTTCATGACTCTTTTGGTTACCCGTTATGCATATTCGCGTTCGGTACGGTTTATGTAACTAGTTTGCATAAATTAACCGAAACGGGTCAAACCTTATCATTTGCACTTCAAAATCCAGAGTGTGTTTAGCTTACCCATTTTACCCAAGTCTTCATACTTGTCGGGTCTAAATCACATTCTGATCCGGTCTTCGTTTAATCTTGCGTTTTGAACCTCAAACCTTCTTTAAAACTAACCGGTCTAAGTTAAGACTTGAATAAAGACCCGTTAGGAATCTAATAGGTTAATAAAACCTTCGTTCCAGATTTAGAAGCCCAGTAAAAGATATTTGCACTTGTTGATTGTTATACGGCTGGGATAAAATTTATATTTTGCTCAGGTAAATACTTTTAACTTATTTTCCCTAATACGGGCTTGGGGTACGGTATATAAAATACCACTTGGTCGGGTATTGAATATTTAATCGTATGGTGGTTAAAAAATTGTGATAACCCGTTTATTCTGTTTTGTTTGTTTAAAGCCTTTGGGGGGTTAATGACCGTGTCCTGGATATCCTCGGCTCATTTATTGAAATGGCCACGACTTAAGCGTGGGGTGTAGGCATACACCTGCCGGTGCGTATATAAAAAGATATAAGCGCCTGTTCGAGAATAACTCGCCGCGGGATTATATCATGTGGTGTGTCTATTAATCTTTAACCCGGTGTTCAGCCCGGGCTACTGAACGTATAACAAACAAATAATTTTTTACAAGTTTATATTTAAATAACTATCCCAAGTTATAAAAAGAACATTTGTGCCTTGTGCATTTAAATCAATTTTTATAAACCTTTTTTCAAAATGAGTCGGTTAATTGTATTTACCAGTGTAAACTGACGTATTTTCAAAAAGGTTAAGTGAAGGTACTAGGCGAAATAGGCTGGCTACTCCTGAGTGAATAAATAAAGAGTCTTGCAAGCTCGGTCACTTAAAAATCTGTTGAACAATGTTTCTTTTATTTAGTTCCTCCTGTGGTTCATTTTACATTCCGTTGTAATACTTAATGTTACTTTCAATCTGTTTGTAATATTATTACTTTCAGACTTCCGCTGTGCATTAAACTGTGATTAATTGTCTATGATGATATCAACTACGTCACGATACTCCCCACCGGGCCCACCGGTAATACGTGGAAATATCGGGGTGTGACAAATTTTCAGGGCAAAAATTATAGCTCCTAATTCCAAATCATGGGTTGAATAGTTCTCTTCATGATTCTTAAGTTGTCTAGATGCGTATGCTATAACCTTTTGACGTTGCATCAACACACATCCATAACCTAATTTAGAAGCGTCACAATAGACTGTAAAGTCTTCGGTTCCTTCTGGTAATGCTAGTATGGGTGCATTGGTTAGTCTTTGCTTAAGGATTCTAAATGCTTCTTCCTGTTTCGGTCCCCATTCAAACTTAATGGATTTACAGGTTAACTTAGTTAAGGGAATGGCTATTCTAGAAAAATCTCGAATGAATCTTCTATAATAACCGGCCAGTCCTAAGAAACTTCTAACCTCGGTTGGTGACTCAGGGGTTTTCCATTTGGTAATTGCCTCGATCTTGGTGGGATCTACATGGATTCCTTCATGATTAACTAAATGTCCAAGAAACTGAACTTGTTCTAACCAAAAATCGCACTTCGAAAACTTAGCATAAAACTTTTCTTTCCTTAATAAACTTAGAAGTGCATGCAAATGCCCTGCGTGTTCCTTTTTAGTTTTAGAGTAAATGAGAATATCATCTATAAAGACAATTATGAATTTATCCAAATATGGCTTACATATTCGGTTCATCATGTCCATAAATGCAGCTGGGGCATTGGTTAAACCAAATGGCATGACAGTAATTCATAATGGCCATACCTTGTTCTGAAAGCGGTCTTAGGAATGTCCTCTTCCTGTACCTTTAATTGATGATATCCTGAGCGCAAATCAATTTTAGAGAAAAATCGAGCTCCTTGCAACTGATTGAACAGATCATCGATTCTTGGTAATGGGTACCGATTCTTAATCGTGACTTTGTTCAATTCACGGTAGTCAATGCACATACGCATCGATCTGTCCTTCTTCTTAACAAATAAAATCGGTGCTCCCCATGGCGATGAACTTGGCTGTATGAACCCTTTTTCCGATAATTCGTCTAACTGTTTCTTTAGTTCCTGCATTTCTGCGGGTGCCAAACGGTAAGGTGCTTTGGTAATCGGTGTTATTCCTGGTAGCAGGTGAATTCTGAATTCAACTTCCCTGTCGGGCGGTAATTCTGGCAATTCTTCCGGAAATACATCTGAAAACTGAGATACTACTGGAATATCTTTTAGTTCTTTTCTTTTAGTGTTAGTGATTATAGAAATCAGTTAACACATTAATGACCCTTTTCTTATATAACTTGTTGTTTTCATCACAGAGATAAATTTTGTGGATCTAGATGGTTTATCTCCTTTGATTGTGATCTTTTCACCTTTTGGTGAATTTACTTGGATTGACTTTTGATCACATAAAATACTGGCTTTATTGGCTATTAACCAATCCATTCCTAATACAATATCAAATCCTGCCAGATTCATTGGGTAAAGGTTTGCAATAAACTTATGGTTTGAAATTTCTATTCTTGCTCCCTGCAAGATTTCACAAATCTTAATGGTTTCCCCATTTGCTGTCTCTACTAGACATTCTTGTGGGAGTTTAGTTAATGATTGACTCAGAAGTTTGCAAAATGAAGTATTAATAAAACTTTGGTTTGCACCAGAGTCAGATAATACTTTAGCAAAAATATCATTAACTAAAAACGTACCGGCAATCACGTCAGGAATCATCTTGGCTTCATCTGCAGTCAGAACAAATGCTCTAGCATTCTTAGTAGTCTTGTTATTCGTAGCTGGAGCTAATTTCGGACAGTTTGGCTTGATGTGACCTTGTTCTCCGCAATTGTAACATACAGAGTTTCTTCCTGCAGTCTTCTTCCTTGTGCCCAGATATTTTGCAAAAGTTGCAATATATGGAACATCTCCCAGAATGCTTTCTTTTGCAATACTTGCAATAAGGTGCAATGGTAGAACCTATATTTTTCCCACGGTTGTAGCGAAATTCTTGGGTAAGCCTTTGAGTTAAGTTCCTCCTCTGGTCTTCTTCTCGCGTACGCACTAACTCATCTGTCAAGGTATTAGCTAGTTCTACCGCTTCTTCTATGGTTTGAGGTCTAGCTGCCTTGACTACATGCCTAATCTCACCAATTAATCCCCATATGTAACGGGAGATTAAGACTGGTTCAGGTGATGCAAGGGTTGGTACTATTCTAGCATATTCGAAGAATAATGTAGTATAACCCTTACTATCCACTCCTGTCATTTTAAGGTTTAAGAACTTATTTGCTATCTGTTCTTTTTCATTGGGAGGGCAGAATTTTCTTTCTACCATGTTCTTAAATTCTTCCCATTCCATATTGTAAATCTTGTCGCTTCCCCTAGACTGGAGGATAGTGTTCCACCATTCTAAGGCTGAGTTCTTAAACAGATTGGAAGCAAACATTATCTTATCCTCTTCTGCACATTTGCTTATTTTTAAGACTGCTTCAGTCTTTTCTATCCAGCGTAAGGCTGCAACGGCCCCTTCATTGCCCGAGAATTCTATTGGTTTACAAGACCAGAATTCTTTATAGGAACAACCATAAGACATGGTCCTTCTTCTTTTGGGAATGGGCACTTGAAGTATAGGTCCATTGTTCACGCTGTGTTCAGGTTCAGTTGTTCGTTTATTGTCACGGTTACTTTTATTATCAGCTTCCCTAACATTTTGGATAATGAATGGCATTGCATCTATAATTTCTTGTGCCAATATGTGTTGAATTGCACTGTTATCCACTTGGTTTCCATTGTTATTGTTATTCGGATTATCATTATTCAGATTATCATCATTCTGGTTTTCCGGGTTATTATCCGGATTCTTCTGATTCACTAGATCAGCCATCTGAATTTTTTATTCACCACGTATTAATATCACAAAATAGTTTAAGGCAATCAATCACATGATACGCATATTGATCAAAAGCGTCGAATATTGCGACTTACTCTTTCTTATAATATGCATCTAATACAAACCAGAACTGGAATTTAAAATTACAATACAACTGAAACAAAATTACACTACTAGTAGGCATCTGTAGCTATGATTTTTTTTCATACACACATATTATATATTATTATATTATTATTATTACTACCTCCACCATCACCTTCACGGATATGGATTCATTCAGAAATCCATATTACGCTCGTCATACTTCCAGACGAGTCGTTCTCCTACCTGCCTCATTCTCTCACTATTCTCTAAAATCTCTTCTCCGAAAGTTCGGAGTTCTTGCACATTTTCTGCACTCATTAGGTGTGCAGGTGCTGGTACTGGGTCTGGGTACGGGGGTGTGGGTGCCCGGTACGGGTATGGATTCTCTAGAATTTCTCTAATGTATTGATCACTATCATAATAGGGATCTAGAGGGTCCAAACCTGGGTAAGCTGCTAGATTCGGCATGGGCATGTCTTCGGGTATCGGGTAATGCTGCACATAGTCCCTATTATCATCTAACCACGGGTCGTAGTTTGGATCTAAGGGATTGGGTGCTGGTACCCTAGGTATTTCCATTGGGTCAAAGTCATGCATTTGGACTTGATTTTCAGGGTTGTTTTCTATTTCCATTGGCTGGGTGGGAAACAGTGGTAAAGGTTGGGGTGCTACAAGTTGCTCCAGATTAGGATCGGCAGCTGTGGTTGCTAGGATATGAAAATTTGCTAAACCCCTATTAAGCATATCCTGGGTGTGGGCATCTGTCTTTCTTTTAACGGCTGCTAGGGCTCGCTGTTCTTGCAACTTTTTCATTCGTTTCCTACGTTCATGTGCTCCCCTACTGAACCATCCTCTCTTTTTAGGAGGGAATGACTCTTCAAACTGAGCCTTAAACACGAATATCCCGTCTTCATTATCAGCTGAATATCCTGAGAGGGCAGGCTGTGAAGAGGTACCTTCGCTCCTAGGTGAGCTGGACAACTGACGGTAGGCGTCGGAAGGTCCTTGGTAACTCATACTGTAAACTAACAAATAGTCAAGTAACACATAACAATAAAATACAGATATGCACGTATTTCTGTAATTTATTTCCTAACATATCATATTTTGGTGTCAGCAGACCACTTCTGTGGCTGAATCAGTGGCTTAGCTCTGATACCACCTTCTGTCGCAACCCCCGATCCCTATTTCCCGGGAACAGGCGGATTCGAACCAGTTTTGGTGGTATCCGTATGTTTAACCATTTTGGCCGTGGAAATTTCATCAGGACCGTAGTTAGGAAATATTTTATCAGAGTAAAACCATCATATTTTATAATATTAAACACATGGGTAAACCCAAGTTTCTTATTACAACATGTTTATAGGGATAAACCCTATTTTATTGAATTTAAAACATCGTCTTTTAGGTAACTTTTATAGCCACACTTTTCCAAGCCTTTAGTGCTCTCCAGCTGGCTTTCTTCTAATTGGCTTTTAAATTTTGTTACCTGAAACGCGTATTAAAAATATTTGTCAGTGGGAAATACTGGTGAGTGAATCCCAGTTTAATCAAAACATATTTCATCATTAAACAGTATTGAGGGCGATCACATTGTTTATATCTACACAATTACTCATTCAGTATTGTCAATCCTGACTGGTGGGTCATATTACTCATTGGCTAACTCGTTGTCCAATGGTAACGTCTATCCACATTTTGTATACAAAACCCCAACGTACCGGCATTAATTGAAGAATTACAAAGACTCAATCACTGCTAATCACATTGTAAAATATTTAAGGTTTTGTAAAACAGTTTACACAAAAAGAAGGATTACTCACATTGCTGTCTTAGGTTTTCTTTAAGGGTTTCCTGGTGATTATCTATAAATTACACAAATGCACACGCGCTAGTATAATAACCCATTATTTACATTAGTAATACCCTCACCGAGACGGCATTCCAACGACTACGTCGGGCAGAACCACGACAGCCGTTTCGGAACCCTGGATCAATCGGGCAGCGTATCTAATACGTAACCGGGGTTATGATACTTACAACGGAGCAGAACTTCGTTAATTTAGGAGGTATTATACCCGAGAATTATGCCTATTATCAGAAATTGAGAGAGAAAGTTGTTCGTGGTGCGAATTGAAACTGAAGGCCTGAGCTCCCATTATATAGGAGCTGATTTTAGTTTTGTCGCGCCCCGCGTAAGATGTAGCCAGGGGCTACGCGGCCCGCGAGGGCACCTAGGGTAGGCCCTAGCTTGTCCGACTCAGCCCTAGCTTCGACACGTTGCACGACACGTGGCAGCACCGGGTGTCGTCCTGACTTGGAGTTGTCGCGACCCGCGTAGGTGGTAGCCAAGAGCTACGCGCCCAGCGAGAGACCATGAAAACTTGTTTTTAATTAATTTTGATAAAAATAAAGGTATTCAGGGCCCGTTTAAGTATACGGGGTGTATTTTAGGACATATTGGGGCACTTTAAAATATATTAGGGTGTTGAAAATATTGTGGAGCGTTGTTATATTCTACACCTCCATTTCACTTTTCCAAACCCTCAAACACTCTCTACTCACTCAACAAATACTGAAATAGCAAGGTTAAGGCATAATTCTCTTAAGTCCAAAAGTGAGCTCCTATCTCACTTTTCTTCATGTTACTTCACTTCTTCTTATTTTTCTTGAAAGCTTAGAACACCTATAGGAATGTTTCCACAAGTTTACCATGGTAAACTAAGGTGGAACATCACCATTTTGAGATCCAACTTTCTGTTTTGATATTATCTTTTATAAACTTTTCATAAACTCATACATCTTGCGAGAATCTTGCACCTACCATGCTTCTAATCAACCTATGGTTATGGGGCTTGAGTATGGTTAATTCTTAAAAGTTTAGAGGTCTAAACACCTCCCAAACTTTCTTTTTTAACAAAGTTCCAATCAACCTACAAGTGTTGAAACCATCGAAGTTTATCATCTTCAATATGGTGAAACTTGTGTTTTGGTAAAAGTGTGAACCATGGAAGCCTTGGCTTTCCAACTATGTTCCACTACCTCACATGATTGATTTGTTATCTTATCTTATCTTTATAACACTAAATCTCAAAACAACTTCCAACAAAGGGACACAACTACATCACGTCCCCAAACACTCTCCATGTTTGGGATGCACACATCTTGCTAGCTCACTTGGTTGTTTTTAGATTTAGTAGTTTTATGTTCTTATCTTTACATTCATGACCAACTGAAATTATCAACAAAGTTGATGATTTTGTGCTTTGGTATATCATATAATGAGGTTTAATGGATGCTAATCATCCTACCTCATTGCATGACCATTTTCATGGTACCTTACTTTTCATTATATTATGACATATAATTTTCCCTCTAAAATTATGAATCCAAATGTAGCAATCTAATCCGTAACTCACACACCTTCGTTTCCCATCCTAGGGTAACTTTAGAGTTTCTAAATTAAGACTTATCAACTCATGTACGCGGATTTGTAACCATGGACTTTGTTACCAAGTTGCCCAAAACCAGAAAATGTAATGATGCGATTTGGGTAATTGTGGATCGATTAACCAAATCAGCTCATTTTCTACCCATGAAGGAAACCTTTAGCATGGAAAGACTAGCCAAGTTATACGTAGACGAGGTAGTATCCTTACATGGAGTCCCACTCTCCATTGTATCGGATAGGGATAGTCGTTTCACTTACCATTTCTGGACAAGTTTCCAGGAAGCAATGGGAACACGACTAAATTTAAGTACTGCATATCATCCTCAAACAGACGGACAAAGTGAGAGGACGATTCAAACCCTAGAAGACATGCTTAGAGCATGTGTGATAGATTTTGGTGGAAACTGGGATGGCCACCTACCCTTAATTGAATTCTCCTATAATAATAGTTATCATTCAAGCATTGAAGCTGCCCTGTTCGAAGCACTGTATGGACGCAAATGTAGAACCCCAGTTTGTTGGGCAGAAATAGGAGAAAGTCAATTATCAGGTCCTGAAATTGTGCAAGAAACTACCGACAAGATCACTCAAATCAAGGAAAGACTGAAAACGGCTCGTGATCGTCATAAAAGTTATGCAGACAATCGACGCAAGCTGCTAGAATTTCAAGTTGGAGACAAGGTACTATTGAAAGTTTCTCCTTGGAAAGGAGTAGTTCGGTTCGGAAAGAAGGGAAAGCTAAGTCCAAGGTATGTAGGACCATTCCCAATCATCCAGCGAATAGGGCCAGTTGCATATCGCCTACAACTACCAGAAGAGTTAGCCGAGGTACATGATGTATTTCATGTATCCAATCTCAAAAAGTGTCTATCTGACGAATCTTTGGTAGTACCTCTTCAAGATTTAGAGGTAAATGAAAAGTTAAACTTTGTTGAGAAGCCACTTCAAATAGAAGACAGAAAGATCAAGTTTCTCAAACACAAAAGATTGGTACTCGTCAAGGTCAAGTGGGAGTCGAAAAGAGGACCCGAATACACTTGGGAGCTGGAATCATAAATGAAGCGAAAGTATCCTCACTTATTTCAGTAAATCTCGAGGACGAGATTTTAAATAAGGTGGGGAGGATGTAAGGACTTGCAAAAACGTCCCAAAACAACCCGTAAGTAAAAACCCGGACCCCTGAAACCCTACTGTACATGAAAAACCAAGAAAACAAGAAATCTGGCCTTCAGGCGGGCCGCGTAAAGATTCAGCATAGTCTTACGCGGGCCGCGTCAATGTGGAGTTGACCGGATAAGAGTCCAGATCCACGTGTCATCCACGTGGCACACCTATGTGTGACACGAATGCCCTAGTCTACGATTAGGAGGCCCTCACGGGCCGCGTAAGTGTCAAGAGGAGAGTTACGCGGGCCGCATGAAACTCATATTTCACCTATAAATAGCTTGGTTCACGAGCAGTTCAGTTGTGTCGAAAACAATTCTCAAGAACGAAATCTCACTGCTCAAATTCGAAATTTAAGATAGCAAGGCGCTGCTACGATACAGGGTATTAACTCGATCGCTGCTATGATTCAATGTCCGATCGATTGAAACTATCCAGTGGATGTTTAAGTGCTGCCCTTATTAGGGCTATACCTTGTCATTCGTCATGAATTCGATGGATGTTTAGGTGTTGCACTTTGTCATTCGTTGTGAGGGTTTTAATCTCGTGAGTTATCGTAAATGCTGTATTAGTTACTGACCTAGTTCGTATGCATTGTTATTTAAATTAGGTTACAAGGCTAATCAGTAGGCTAAACTCTGCCCGTTTAATTCTGCAATGTGAGTCATTCTCTTTTTATCAAGTGTTTTACAATACTCCATTTTCAAATGTTATAATTACAGGGATTAAGTCATGGTTATCTTAATCACTGGCAAGTGGGGTATTGTGCACATTACTAATTTCTCACGGGTTAGGCTAATAAATCCTAGAAGTGATAATCATCACTACTTGGGTGAAAGGACCCAATAGTGGTATGACCATCATCACCAGGTGACACGGCGCCAGATAAAAATAAGATAGAAGCTATTGTAATCGCTCTTATGCTGTAATTTATAACTACGTGTCGTTTTATTTAACCTGAATGACTCGCCAGTATTTCCCCGCTGATAAAATATTTTTAAAACATGTTTCAGGCGACCTGCTGTGAATCAAGGAAAACGTGCTACGGAGCACTAACAAGCTTGAAGAGGTGGCTCAGTAAATAAATAAACATGTTTTGTAAACCAGGGAATTTCCTTGTGAAATTCCTCTATTGTAAATTACGGGGTTTATTCCACATTATGGAAATAAAATAATCAGGCATTTTCAAGTTTAAAAGATCTTGTAAATCTTCCGTTGTCAACTTGATTAATAAGATACCACGGGTTTCTGTCCCGCGGCTCCTGGACCGGGTAAAACCAGGGCGGGGGCCGTGACAGGAAAATGTGGTATCAGAGCCATGCCACTTATTCAAGCCAAAGAAGTGTTCTGCTGACACTTAAGTTTTAATTTCTGTATGAAGAAATAATTCATGTAAATATGTGCTTTATGTTACAGTATGGGTAAGCAAAGAATTTTGGACATCTATCGTCAATTAGATAGTTTACCAAAAGATAAGGGAACCTCATTTCAACCAAATTCCTCAAGAGACTCAGCAGATACTGAGGAAGGAATATTTGTTCGTAAGGCACAGTTTGAGAAACCACTTACCCCTAATAAAAGGAGTTGGATTATTAGAAAAAGTCAAGAGAAAATAAAGAAGTCACAACCAAAAGAAGTGATGCTTAATAAGGAAACTCAGAAATTAGGCACTAACCCACCATGGGAAGATGAGTTAGATGAACAATGGGCAAATCTCTACATGTTAGCCACTACAGCAATAAATGCTAACTTATAGTTGAATCGCCAAACCAGTACCAGCACCTATGCCACCTACGAGCCAGAAACTTTAATATATTAAATAACCACTAGTATATTTTGAATTTCAGTTGTAAATTATAATATATATCACAATATTTTGTTTCAATAAAATGGTTTGTATAAAATGAGATATTTGAAATTTTTATTTCCTTTCTATGATTACGTGAAAATTCAATTTACAAAATTTTAACCTAGAATTTTGTGTGTTTCTTCATATCTGCTAAACAGCATGAATGTGTTGTCTGAAGCTCTTCAGAATCTCAATATTTATTCTGTTAATGTGGAAGTTTCCAGAGACTTTACCGGTTATTGTACCGATGTTGAAGAACCTATGGAATTTCAAGCCCAGCCTCCGGAGAAACCCAAGCCAAAGAAGAGAAGAATAATTGTGGGCTGGAGGCGTGTGCGCATGAGGAAACCAGCAACACGAAAAGTTATAAAGAAGGAGGATCCCAAAGATAAAGGCAAGGGAATAGAAATTGGAGAAAGTTCCAGGCAAGACCAGGAAATGCCACCCTGGGAGGAGCTGGATCATAAACTGGCACTTAGTAACCTCATCGGATCTACCGGTGAAAACCTTTTTAATTACCCAGCGGAAGCTCAACTTCCAGTTGACCTAGAACCTGAGATCCCAGATCCTATTATCCACACCCAACCATTACCAGCAGAGCTAGAAGAGTGGTGGACAACCGACTGGCAATTTCAGAATCTCCTAAATAACCCTAATACCTTTTTCCCTCAGTTCGACCTTGAGCCTCCACTACACCCACCAATGAGCAATGAGAACTTGGCTGAACTCCGCCAATTTGGCGAGGAGCTGGTGGATGCAGGGAACAGAATCCGAGAGGTAGGGGAGAGGATCTCCTGGAAGTACGACGAGAGGGAACGTCGTTTCTGAAATGCCTGCTGACTAGAGTTGTGGGGTGTATGAGTATGCGTGTTTAATAATAATAATAATAATAATATAATCATAAAAATATAATTATGTGAAATAACTCAAAAATAAAACTTTTGTAAGATAACCAGTGTATACAAATGCCTATTATATATAAAATATCGAAAGTCGAAAGATCGACAATTTTGGCTATACGTGTTACCATGATTATATGCAAATTGTTTTGTTATGATTGGTTATTAATTCATTTATGCTAATCACTTTTATAAATTAATTACCAGATGGCACACGCTGGTAATGAACCCGTTAATGAAGTAAATCAATCTGAGCAAAACCATGAAGATCAATTTCTGAATAGGCAAGATATCGAGAATATCGTTGCTCAGGGAATAGCCAATGCTATTCCAGCAATCCTGGCTGCTACCCGAAATCCAGTTGAACCACAACAAATTATTCCTAGCAAACGTACTTATGAAGATAACTTTAGTAATAGCGTAAATGGAGGAGGCAACAATAATAATAATGATAATGATGTACTGCAAGCCCCAATTCATAAAAGAATGAAAGCTGCAACGCCTGGTTGCACTTACAAGGAATTCCTTGCCTGTAAACCAGCTGAATTTGCATGCAATGAAGGGGCGACTGCTGCACTGCGTTGGTTAGAGAAAACCGAGGCGGTGATTAAAATAAGTAAATGTGCCGAGGAGGACAAAGTCATGTATGCGTCACATCTTTTTAAAGAACGGGCGCTAGAATGGTGGAATACGGTACTACAAGCCAAAGGAAGCGATGTGGTCTATGCCATGAGTTGGGAAGAATTTAAGCGGCTGGTGGAAAGAAAATTCTGTCCCGAATATGAGCAGGAACAAATGGCGAATAAATTCCTGAACCACCGGATGGTGAATGTAGACTGTCGAGGATATACTTCGACATTCTTCGAGTATGCTAGAGTGGTACCAACCCTGGCTTCGCCAGAACCGGTACTTATTTCTCGCTACATTTGGGGTTTGATTGGCGAAATCCGTGATATCGTTAAAGCTGCGAGACCTAGCACGATTGACGATGCAGTGGAATTAGCCAATACCTTGACGGACGGACGGACTGGTACGTACGCGAGAAGAAACTCAGAAAAGGGAAGTGGCCCAAAAGATTACCCATGGATTCCGTATGGGTAACCGTAGTAATTTCAAGAAAAAGGGAACTGGGCAATCTTCCACTGTTCCATTTTGCAATGCTTGTAAAAGGAAGCATTTTGGGAGATGCAAGGGGTATTGCAATTTCTACAAAATTCCAGGGCATCAAGAGGAAGATTGCAGGAAGAAGAAATCAACCATCTGCTACAACTGTGGAGAAGCTGGACATTTTAGGCCAGACTGCCCGAAACTGGTCAAACCGGCTGACAACAAAGCCAAACCTGCATACGGAGCTACCAAGAAGAATGCAAGAGCATTCCAGTTGACTACCCAGGAAGCCGAGCTAATCCCTGATGTGATAGCTGGTACGTTCCTAGTTCACAACGTGTATGCAAAAGTATTATTTGACTCTGGTGCAAACCAAAGTTTTATAAATACTTCATTCTGCCAAGCTCTTAAGCTACCTTTAACAAAACTTAGGCAAGTTTTTACAGTAGAAACGGCAGACGGGAATTCTGTTAACAAAGATACGGTTTTGCTAAAAGAAAATATAGAACTTTCAGGTCATAAATTTTCTGCAAACCTATTACCTATGGATTTAGCTGGATTCGATGTAGTGTTAGGAATGGATTGGTTAGTAGCCAACCATGCTCGAATCCTATGTGATAAGAATTCCATAGAAATACATACACCCACCGGAGAAGTAATTAAGATTACAGGAGATAAGCCGTGAAAGCCACTGAAATTCATTTCAGTAATGAAGTTGGCCAATTATTCAAGAAAACAAGAAGTAGTGTATATGATTTCAGTAATCATTAACACTAAAAATAAGGAACTTAAGGAAATTCCAGTAGTATCAGAATACCCAGAGGTATTTCCAGAAGAACTACCAGGATTACCACCAGATAGGGAAATAGAATTTAGAATTCATTTGATTCCTGGAACTACACCCGTAGCTAAAGCACCCTACCGATTAGCACCTACTGAAATGTTAGAACTGAAAAAGCAATTAGATGAATTGCTCAGTAAACGATTTATACAACCTAGTTCATCCCCATGGGGAGCTCCAGTGTTGTTCGTAAAGAAAAATGATGGTACAATGCGAATGTGTATCGATTATAGGGAATTGAATAAAGTTACAATTAAGAATCGATTCCCATTACCTAGGATTGATGATCTTTTTGATCAACTTCAGGGAGCTAGATATTTTTCTAAGATAGATTTACGCTCCGGATATCATCAATTGAAGGTACAAGAAGAAGACATACCTAAAACCGCTTGCAGAACTAGGTATGGTCACTATGAGTTTACAGTCATGCCCTTTGGACTAACAAATGCTCCAGCAGCATTTATGGACATGATGAATAGGATCTGTAAACCATACTTGGATAAATTTGTAATTGTCTTCATCGACGATATACTTATTTATTCCAAAAGCCAAGATGAGCATTGTGAGCACCTGCATGCACTCTTAACTTCGTTAAGAAAGGAGAAGCTTTATGCCAAATTCTCGAAGTGTGAATTTTGGCTACAGGAGGTGCAATTTTTAGGACACATGGTGAATCACGAAGGTATTCACGTAGATCCTGCTAAGATAGAAGCAATTACCAAATGGAAAGTCCCGCAATCAGCAACGGAAGTTAGAAGTTTTCTAGGATTAGCTGGATACTATAGGCGCTTTATTAAAGATTTTTCAAAAATAGCTGTGCCATTAACTAAGCTAACCTATAAAGCAGTAAAGTTTGAATGGGGACCTAGGCAGGAAGAGTCTTTTAGGATTTTAAAACAAAGGTTAACAAACACCCTAATTCTCGCCTTACCAGAAGGAACAGAAGATTTCGAAGTATAATGTGATGCTTCAAAGCTAGGATTAGGATGTGTGCTAATGCAACGCAAAAAGGTAATTGCTTATGCCTCAAGGAAATTGAAAAAGCACGAAGAAAACTATACGACTCATGACTTAGAATTAGGAGCCATAATTTTTGCCCTTAAGATTTGGAGACATTATCTGTACGGAAGTAAGTTTACAGTCTATACAGATCATAAGAGTTTAAAATATATATTTGGGTAAAAAGAATTAAATATGAGGCAAATGAGATGGATGGAAATCCTAAGCGACTACGACTGTGATATTCAATATCACGAAGGAAAAGCAAACGTAGTTGCTGATGCCTTAAGTCGTAAGTATCATGAGAAACAACGACGAGTTCGTGCTCTTAGATTAAGTTTACAATTAGACTTAATGGAACAACTGAAGAACATTCAAGAAACAGCACTCAAGGATGATGTTGAAGGAATGAAAGGAAGAATAAAGGAATTACAGCAAGGAAGTGATGGAATTTGGAGATTCCACAAGAAAAGAATTTGGGTACCTAAGCAAGGAGACTTAAGAACTAAGATTTTAGAAGAAGCCCATAAATCTAGGTATACCATGCATCCCGGTAACAATAAAATGTACCAAGATTTAAGAAATAATTTCTGGTGGATAGGAATGAAGAAGGACATAGCTAGATATGTTTCTAAGTGTCTTACTTGTTCACAAGTCAAGGCAGAACACCAGAAACCCTCAGGTCTACTACAACAATTAGAAATGCCTGTATGGAAATGGGAACTTGTAACCATGGACTTTGTTACCAAGTTGCCCAAAACCAGAAAAGGTAATGATGCGATTTGGGTAATTGTGGATCGATTAACCAAATCAGCTCATTTTCTACCCATGAAGGAAACCTTTAGCATGGAAAGACTAGCCAAGTTATACGTAGACGAGGTAGTATCCTTACATGGAGTCCCACTCTCCATTGTATCGGAAAGGGATAGTCGTTTTACTTCCCATTTCTGGATAAGTTTCCAGGAAGCAATGGGAACACGACTAAATTTAAGTACTGCATATCATCCTCAAACAGACGGACAAAGTGAGAGGACAATTCAAACCCTAGAAGACATGCTTAGAGCATGTGTGATAGATTTTGGTGGAAACTGGGATGACCACCTACCCTTAATTGAATTCTCCTATAACAATAGTTATCATTCAAGCATTGAAGCTGCCCCGTTCGAAGCACTGTATGGACGCAAATATAGAACCCCAGTTTGTTGGGCAGAAATAGGAGAAAGTCAATTATCAGGTCCTGAAATTGTGCAAGAAACTACCGACAAGATCACTCAAATCAAGGAGAGACTGAAAACGGCTCATGATCGTCATAAAAGTTATGCAGACAATCGACGCAAGCCGCTAGAATTTCAAGTTGGAGACAAGGTACTATTGAAAGTTTCTCCTTGGAAAGGAGTAGTTCGGTTCGGAAAGAAGGGAAAGCTAAGTCCAAGGTAAGTAGGACCATTCCCAATCATCCAGCGAATAGGGCCAGTTGCATATCGCCTACAACTACCAGAAGAGTTAGCCGGGGTACATGATGTATTTCATGTATCCAATCTCAAAAAGTGTCTATCTGACGAATCTTTGGTAGTACCTCTTCAAGATATAGAGGTAAATGAAAAGTTAAACTTTGTTGAGAAGCCACTTCAAATAGAAGACAAAAAGATCAAGTTTCTCAAACACAAAAGATTGGTACTGGTCAAGGTGAAGTGGGAGTCGAAAAGAGGACCCGAATACACTTGGGAGCTGGAATCAGAAATGAAGCGAAAGTATCCTCACTTATTTCAGTAAATCTCGAGGACGAGATTTTAAATAAGGTGGGGAGGATGTAAGGACTTGCAAAAATGTCCCAAAACAACCCATAAGTAAAAACCCGGACCCCTGAAACCCTACTGTACATGAAAAACCAAGAAAACAAGAAATCTGGCCTTCAGGCGGGCCGCGTAAAGATTCAGCATAGTCTTACGCGGGCCGCATCAATGTGGAGTTGACCGGATAAGCGTCCAGATCCACGTGTCATCCACGTGGGACACCTATGTGTGACACGGATGCCCTAGTCTACGATTAGGAGGCCCTCGCGGGCCGCGTAAGTGTCAAGAGGAGAGTTACGCGGGCCGCGTGAAACTCATATTTCACCTATAAATAGCTTGGTTCACGAGCAGTTCAGTTGTGTCGAAAACAATTCTCAAAAACGAAATCTCACTGCTCAAATTCGTAATTTAAGATAGCAAGGCGCTGCTACGATACAGGGTATTAACTCGATCGTTGCTACGATTCAATGTCCGGTCGATTGAAACAATCCAATGGATGTTTAAGTGCTGCCCACATTAGGGCTATACCTTGTCATTCGTCGTGAATTCGATGGATGTTTAGGTGTTGCACTTTGTCATTCGTTGTGAGGGTTTTAATCTCGCGAGTTATCATAAATGTTGTATTAGTTACTGACCTAGTTCGTATGCATTGTTATTTAAATTAGGTTACAAGGTTAATCAGTAGGCTAAACTCTGCACGTTTAAATCTACAATGTGAGTCATTCTCTTTTTATCAAGTGTTTTACAATACTCCATTTTTAAATGTTATAATTACAGGGATTAAGTCGTGGTTATCTTAATCACTGGCAAGTGGGGTATTGTGCACATTACTAATTTCTCACGGGTTAGGCTAATAAATCCTAACAGTGATAATCATCACTACTTGGGTGAAAGGACCCAATAGTGGTATGACTATCGTCACCAGGTGACACGGCGCCAGATAAAAATAAGATAGAAGCCATTGTAATCGCTCTTATGCTGTAATTTATAACTACGTGTCGTTTTATTTAACCTGAATGACTCGCTAGTATTTCCTCGCTGATAAAATATTTTTAAAACATGTTTCAGGCGACCTGCTGTGAATCAAGGAAAACGTGCTACGGAGCACTAACAAGCTTGAAGAGGTGGCTCAGTAAATAAATAAACGTGTTTTGTAAACCAGGGAATTTCCTTGTGAAATTCCTCTATTGTAAATTACGGGGTTTATTCCACATTATGGAAATAAAATAATCAGGCATTTTCAAGTTTAAAAGATCCTGTAAATCTTCCGCTGTCAACTCGATTAATAAGATACCACGGGTTTCTGTCCCGCGGCTCCTGGACCGGGTAAAACCGGGGCGGCGGCTGTGACACTTAGTTTACATTATATTATGACATATAATTTTTCCTCTAAAATTCCGAATCCAATCCTAGCAATCCAATCCGCTACTCACATACCTTCATTTCCTATCCTAGGGTAACTTCTGTGTTTCTAAATCAAAACTTATCAACTCATTTATGCGGGAATTTCTATGCAAACCGTGAGTATACTCGATCTCTTTTCCCCTTTAGACACTTTGGGTGCAACGTGTACACTATATTACAAAAATCACATATCACGATTAAACTTGTTTATACACACACTCTATCCGTTAAAACACGATACTTGTTATGTTCTGGTATCGGACCATATATAGAAAGAATGGATACTCTTTAATGCATGCAACCGTTAAGGTAAGAAACAATACACACTCTATTGATGAATATTTTATAATTTGACTAGTTTTAATGTTAAGTACATACTCGCAAAAGCTCTTGATATGTTTTAGTTACTTAAAGAAACTAAAAGAAGGGGCTTAAGTATACATCTTTCTGAATCGACTATATCACATAGCTAAGTTTAGAAAGAGATTCAAATAAATATGAATTATTCAATAACTAGAAACTAACAAATTTATCATATTTTGATCCTTTGGCTATATATTAAGGCAATAATTCTCTTGCACTACATATACCCTGGCCTTCAGCCTAGTGGTCATGGCAGTGATGGTTTGGGCTTGGGACTAAAAGGTCTCCGGTTTGAATCCTGAGCCACTCCCGAGTTTTCTATTACAGTTGGGTTACTCCGGATCTGGTGCCAGCATGCGGTCTGGGTGCAGAGTGCGAAGGCCGCAACGGCAGTCATGTGGCTGTCGGCTGGAAATTTTCTCGGGGAGCGCCTGGTCACTTTCGGATGCCACGCCTGAGGGTGACTAAGGACCCATGGATGTATCACTCGGATACATGTGGATGCGAAGACCTCTCGACTATTGGAGTCAGTAGCCGTTAAAAAAAAAGTAATTTTTTTCTCTTCACAATTAAATAAGTGTTCACTTAGTGATTTTAATTTCAACACATACTATGGTTAAAAACTTATCAAACAAATGAAATATTTAACAATAAATGTACCATTTGTGTTATGTAGGGTGCAGGGCATTCAGTGCCATTATACAGGCCTGAAGAACCTTCGGTTATTATCAATTCATGGCTCACTTCACATACCTATTTACGTGATTACTGAGCTTGACTCTAAATAAATATTTCATTGTTAGTACGTAAAAAAATCTTCTTAATATTATGTGAAAATAAAAGATGTACAATACATCTCATGTTTCATTGGCTTATTAAGATCTATTATGTTTCATATCCTCATAGATGATCGCACCTACTTGGTGAACTGATTATCAATATTAAAATTGAGTTTGAAGATAAAAATCACTAATAGACTATGTGTCGATGATCACCGACGCACAATACAAGCCCAAAAAATACATGTAAATTGTAACGCTTCGTATTTATGTATTTTCCATATTTAGAAAGTTGTATTCGCATTTCTATTTTTAGAAACTTGTATTCATAACATATTCGTATTTCATTTCCAAACTTGTAATCCGAGACTTCGATCATAATGGAAATTCACTGTATACTTACGCTTGTTATACTTGTACTTATACGTAATCAATCTTTGGATACACATTTACATACAAACCGAGACTTATTATACGCTTGAAACATCATCTATACGTGCACGATACTTATAACATGCTTACACACATCAACTATACTCGAAAACATGTTGAAGCATAAATTTTAGGCATAAAATAATGAACATATAAAAGTTTAGGGGCCAAAATATGAAAAACCAAAGTTGGACTGGAAAATCGACACGACGCGAGGATGGGTTATCCACAGAATGTTGTTTCAGCCAATCTGGATTTCACCTTTTCACCCCTCTTCTTCCCAAATCACCTTCGATCTTCATTAAAACACATACCCTACTTCACCATTATAAAACCAAGCCTCCTACGCCTCCATTTCACTTTTCCAAACCCTCAAACACTCTCAAATCACACTCCAAATACTGAAATAGCAAGGTTAAGGCATAATTCTCTTAAGTCCAAAAGTGAGCTCCCATCTCACTTTTCTTCATGTTACTTCACTTCTTCTTTTTCTTGAAAACTTGGAACACCTCTAGAAATGTTTCCACAAGTTTACCATGATAAACTAAGGTGGAGCATCACCATTTTGAGATCCAACTTTCTGTTTTTGATGTTATCTTTTATAAAGTTTTCATAAACTCATACATCTTGTGAGAATCTTGCACCTACCATGCTTCTAATCAACCTTTGGTTATGGGGCTTGAGTATGGTTGATTCTTAAAAGTTTAGATGTCTAAACACCTCCCAAACTTTCTTTTTTAACAAAGTTCCAATCAACCTACAAGTGTTGAAACCATCGAAGTTTATCATCTTCAATATGGTGAAACTTGAATTTTGGTAAAAGTGTGAACCATGGAAGCCTTGGCTTTCCAACTATGTTCCACTACCTCACATGATTGATTTGTTATCTTATCTTTATAACACTAAATATCAAAACAACTTCCAACAAAGGGACACAACTACATCACGTCCCCAAACACCCCAAACACTCTCCATGTTTGGGATGCACACATCTTGCTAGCTCACTTGGTTGTTTTTAGATTTAGTAGTTTTATGTTCTTATCTTTACATTCATGACCAACTGAAATTATCAACAAAGTTGATGATTTTGTGCTTTGGTATATCATATAATGAGGTTTAATGGATGCTAATCATCCTACCTCATTGCATGACCATTTTCATGGTACCTTACTTTTCATTATATTATGACATATAATTTTCCCTCTAAAATTCTGAATCCAATTCTAGTAATCGAATCCGCAACTCACACACATTCGTTTCCCATCCTAGGGTAACTTTAGAGTTTCTAAATTAAGACTTATCAACTCATGTACGCGGAAATTTCAAAGCAAACCGTGAGTATACTCGATCTCATTTTCCCTTTTACACACTTTGGGTGCAATGTGTACCCTATATTACAAAAATCACATATCACGATTAAACTTGTTTATACATACACTCTATCCGTTAAAACGCGATACTTGTTATATTCTGGTTACTACATGCCATGCCTATACTTGTGTTCTATATGCTCAATAACGTTGCAAGCCTACTGGTGTGTGCAAAGCGTGATATATTTTTATTGACATTTAAGCCCATTTTACACATTAGTCAAGTTTTAAATTTATAAAACACGATATTATACTAACACTAAACACACACTTGGGCAAGTGCACCTATCGTGAGCGTAGTATAGTGTTGGTAAGATACCGAGGTCGTCCAAGGACACAAGAGCTTTTAATACCGGTTTATCCTCAACGTCAAATCAATCTATTTTTTTTGAGAAAAGTTTGGAAACATAAAAATAAAAACTAAAAATGCAAAGATAAATAAAATGAAAAACAAATAGACAAGATAGAATCACTTGGATCCAACTCGTCTTTAATGTATCCTTTGACGATTTTCGCACTTTCGGATTTTTTAAGAGATTATCTTAGTTATAGTAGTAGGCCTCTATTTTGAAGGTGACATTACTCTCAACCCAGTGGTTTGAGTCAGCAAGGATACAATCCCAAAGGGTCGGAATATTGAAAGACAATTAATGCGAAAAGTGGTAGGCCCCTCTTTTGAAGGTGACGTTACCCTCGGCTAAGTGGTTTGAGTCAGCAAGGATACAATCCCAAGAAGCTGGTTTAAAGTATTAATAGTAGTTTACATATGAGGGGTTCAAGCTATTCGCACCCCCGCCATCTAATACCAGTGGGTGTTGAAGGAGGTCCTAGTAAGCTTGAACCGAGTCCTCGCAGGATATATACACTGAACGAGACAAGAACTTTACCAAACCATCTCCCTAACCCCCGACCAGGTAGTCAACGCACCTTTATATAGACCGTAAAGACATGAATGGTGACATCATTTACTTTATATAGACAGTAAATTAACCTCAAGAAACCACGAGAAAATGATAAAGAAAATTCACCTTCAACATAAGAAACTAGTTATTAAAGTCATTAATACAACCCCAAATAAAAAGTGATGAAAGATTAAAAATCAAAAGTAATATAATAAATACTTGTCTTCACCAAGTGATGTAAGAGGCTTAACCAAACATGGCCTTTGATTGGCAAGAACCCTTACAATTAATCTTGGATCCCGATACTACTACACACTCTAAAGATGGATGATGGATGATGGTGGTGGGTGTTGGTGTTGTAGTGGTGGTGGAGTGGTGGCAAAGTGGGAGAGTAGTGGTTTGCCAAGGGATACCTTTCAAGTGAACCAAACACCCCTATTTATAGCCTGAACAGAGCCTTGGCCACGGCCCCGTGTCTAGTGGGCACGCCCCGTGGCCAGCATCTTCTCTTCCTTCATTAATTGCAAGTGTCAGCAGAGTCCCCACACGACCCCGTGTCTCCTAGGCACGGCCCCGTGGTCAACTCTTTGGTGTACTATCAATATTCTGCGTATCTTTACGTTGACCACGCCCCGTGTTGAGCTGGGCACGCCCCCGTGGTGGGCGTGGAAGCTTCTACAGGTTTATCTTTTGTGCAGGCTTCTGACCACGCCCCATGCCTAGCTGGGCACGGCCCCGTGGTCAGTCTCTGTTTCCTTGTTTTTGCTTTGGGGATGCTGCCGAGGGGTCGGGCATGTCACGTTTATTCCTTCTTTTTGTATTTATGTTGCTTTTGGCTGCTTATTTGCTCCTTTTGTTCTTTTAAGCTCGTTTGATCCTGTAAATTAAAAAGGAATAAAGAAACACGCTTTTTCCAACATTAATACTAAAAGGGGGTTAGTTTTGTGCCTCATTTGATGTAATTTATATATTGCATTTTGCACACATCAAATACCCCCACACTTGAATCTTTTCTTGTCCTCAAGCAAAACTCTTTAATATGTGGCTTACACACCCAAATGGAAGAGGTAGAGGAGAAGTTTTGGGCTTATCTTAAGTATCGGGAATCCAAGATCTTTATTAAGTTTTATTTTTATTTTATTTACAATCTTATTCGTCATGATTTATTTAGAACATTTTATAAGAAAAATTATTTATTTGGGCATTACATGCCTTTTTAAAATTCCATTTATATACAAGTTCACATACCTGACGGAAGATCACTCAACACTCGGCCGATTTGTGTATTTTTGTGAAACACTCGAGACCGACGTGGAACTTATTCAACCATATGCTTGCCAAGCAATCAAACCTCCTTCTTTTTATCTATAAACCTTTGTAAATATAAAGAGTAATTGGGGAAGGGTTAGGCTTGGGCTAAAGGTAGGTGGCTTTTGGTTAGTGGTTAGTAAAAATGGCGAAAAGCGTAAAAAGCGTCGGTCGTCGTACAACTTTTTGTTTTTGTGACTTTTATTCAAACTAAGCACATTCAAACAAGATTTCTTTGAGGAACTTATTTGTTTATTGCAAGATTTTCATTTTTTTTCATGTCACAAGATAACCGAGCTTTTTACTAAAACAAATGGGTTTGGAAAGAAAAAGGATTTGGTGGCAAAGGGTGTTTGTTTTGTGGGTTTTGAAACGAAAAAGTTTAGGCTCAAAGGGGTTAACTAGGGGGATTTTGGGTAGGTGATAAAAACAATGAAAAATAATGGTTTTGAAAGAAAAATGGGTTAGTCCTAATGCCTCCATCATTTACTTACTTGTGTTCAAAACAATGAAAAATAATGGTTTTGAAAGGAAAATGGGTTATTTCTAATGCCTCCATCATTTAGGAAAATTAAGATTTATTTTTTAGGCTTTATTTTTCGGTTGCTATACCGATTATCGGTACATCAGTATTATCATAAAGTTACCAATATTTGTTTTTATAATTTTCGAAAATACATGTTAATATTTGTTTTTATGTATTCACTTTTGTTTGTTGGTCCATAGGATTCTTTTCATCACATCTTAAACCCCATATTCAACTAGAATGTATAATTTTCTAACAAGCCTGCTAAAATCTAATCTTAAAAATCATTTGATGCTTACTTTATGAGATTTAAACCCAAACAATTTTACTAGGACAAAAGTTTGATGTTACTAGATCAAGAAACCGTCGGCATCTACTAGAATAGAATATTTGATTATTATGTAAAAATAGAGATCGAAAAACATAAGCTAGACAATGTTTATCCATAATTTTTACTTTGAGTAAATTACAAGTTTTGTCCTTTATGTTTACATCAAATTTCAGGTGCTGTCCTTTTGACCAAGAGTTTACAGGCGGTGTCCTTTACCTTTCAAAATCTTGTACGTTTTGTCCTTTAGGCCAAACCTAGTTAGAAATTTCAGTTAAAAAATGTCATGTGCAATGCACATGAGGGTAAAATGGTCATTTCCCTCTCAACCCTTTCAATTCCCCATTCTGATATCTCCGTATCTATATATCGAATATTACTTATTCGTTCTAGATTATGATTTAAAAACCTTAATCAGATCATTTTATAAATCTGATTTCTTTCTTGGATCCTGGTTAACAAGGATTTTTGTATTTGATTCTTCGTAAACGTTAAAGGGATTTAGAAATTAACTGTTATTTCGATCCGGATATTCACTGTTTCGTTTTTCTGGTTTGCCGGAGTTTCACCGGAAAAACGGTTTTCCGATTTGGTTTATAAAAAAACGCTTACTGGGTATTAATTTGTTGATCTTTTGTTCGATTTGACAATGTCTGAAACAATATTCACACCTTTTGTTTTCAATTTGGTTCCAGTTTGTTTGCGGATTTGGTTTTGCAAAAACAGGGTATATATTTTTAAAAACAGGGACGATCAAAAATTTGCAGGGAGATGAATGATCTTTTTTATTCTTCAATGTGGCAACGTGGCTCTGATGCCAATTGTGGGATCGTAATGTATAAACACAATTCACAGGTTTGTTTGAGAGAAATTTGTGCTAAAAACCTTAATACTGAAAGATGAGGGACAACGTATGTGATAAGAGCTGAATTGAGGGGTTGGTGTCGGATATAAATGGGGAATTGAAAGGGTTGAGAGGGAAATGACCATTTTACCCTTATGTGCATTGCACATGACATTTTTTAACTGAGATTTCTACTAGGTTTGACCTAAAGGACAAAACGTGCAAGGTTTTGAAAGGTAAAGGACACCGTCTGAAAACTTTTGGCCAAAAGGACAGCGTCTGAAATTTGATGTAAACATAAAGGACAAAACTTGTAATTTACTCTTTTACTTTTATATAGCAATTAATGTGTTAAGTCGCTTACCTTAATAATGCAAAACCAAAATCGCATAATCTTTTTCCAGAACTATTTCCGAGGATTCCGGTTTATGTGAATAAAAGCTGATGTGATCAAGTCTTGGAGCGGGTCGACGAGCTTTAAGATCGTGTGATTTAATGTGCATCATTCGTTAAGTTCTTTTCGGTCAAATATTTATATGTTGTGTATTAAAATTCAACTCAACAAGTGTTTAGCTAAATGGTCATGTGTCAATGGTGTATCTAGTCATGTCTATTTTTGTGAGTGTCTTGATTGCTAATCAGGTTCATCATCGTAAGGAGTATCTTTGTTTCTGAATGGGTCATGTCGAAATTTATAAAAAAATGGGCCAAATTTCTGCAAAGCGTAAAAGATTTTACTTTAAAATTTTGGGTGTTACAAGTTGGCATCAGAGCCATAGGTTGAGAGATTTGAATATGAAGTGATATTCAAACTCAACCTTACTGCTCTTGATGATAGATGAACGTTGACTAGACTTGATCACGAAGCCAAAGAAACGAGGTTAGTATAACTTTCTATGGCTGTTTTCTACGCGTATATATCAACTTATGACTTGACCTTTATGGTTGTGAGATCGTGTATAGAGGATGATATGAGCATGTGATAATTGATATTAGGCATGCATTAAGTATATATTAAGAGAAAATTTACTCTTATATGCAAAGATCGGATACGAAAGCTGAGTTTTATTACTTTTGATAAGTTTCTCCTAAATTTACTAAGTACTGAAGCAAAAACTGTTTGTTTGTTTGTTAGTTTAAAAGAAAGCAATTAACAAGATGATGAAAATATTATCAGATTAAGAAGAGCAACCCCACATGGGATTTAGATTACAGGTTTTACACAAAACTCAGTTTTAATTACTTAAACACCACATATACATAACCTCGGAATTTGTGAATTAGCATACAATTAAAGACAATTTTTAATAATACCCATACAATCTAATTGTCCGTTTGCAAATACCAATTAGCCACTTAGTTACTAACCCGCTAATGATGCAAGAAATCGCAAATACATTTGATAAAAGACTAATAATTCAAATATAAGTAAACGTTTAGCCAAATCAAACAAAGTAGTCAAGATGTACCATTTATAAAGTAATCAAACAAAGTCTACGTGCAAAAACCTAACAATCTTTCACCTGTGAGAAGTCACGAGAAGTTTAGTTGCTCATGGTTGTCATCACAGCTTTAATCTTCAATTCAGAATAATCTTGCATTAAGAAATCAGATGAAACTGCAACTGCTCTTGGAACACTAAAATTGCCCTTGGTAAGCTCTAAGTTCGTCCAAAGAAATCTAATCTCCAATAACTTGCTCATAAGCTTAAATTAGGTCGAAACCTAATCTTTTACGATTCTACACTTCCCCGAGTGTTGCGGGGGGGCCTATACTGATTTGTCGCGTGGCGTTGGGAAGGTAATGGAGGTGGCGAGTTATTATCCAGTAGCCCTAGGGGGCATTTTAGTCAAATACCACCCCTGCGTGTCGCGGGGGCTTCTCTCTCTCTCTCGCGTGGTGCGGACGAGAGACTTTTCCAGAATTTTACATTCATTCTTCGACTTCTTCAGATGCTCATTTTCTTCAATTTAAGCTTCGTTTTACGCGCTTTTAAGCAGTGACAGATCTAAAAAATTGTTATAGGGGTAACGTTTAAAAAATGGGTAACGAAATCGAAAAAAATGTCAAATTTTTCCAAAATTTACACTATCAACGGAGCGTCAAGGGGTAGCGGAGGCTACCCCTTATTATAGGGTAGGTCTGCCCCTGCTCTTAAGCCACGAACTTCTGCAAGACACCACACAATATAAGTACACTAAAACATATTCAAAATGACTCGATAAAACGCTAAAACATATACAAAACTAATTCAATTATACAGTATTGTTACCAACATATCATTAGACAGACACAGAAAAAGAGGTTCTTTGTAGCCTATATCTGATCAATTGAATATTTTCTTCTATCACAATCATCATTGTTTTAGTACTTAAAATTGAATGTTCTTGTCTTACAATTCTTTTTTTGTTAGTTTATATGTCTATATTTATTGTTCTTATACTTTGCATAATCAGATAATATAAAACATTAGACAAAGAGATGGTTGGGGTCGGTAAGTCCACAAAGTTAAACCCATAGAAAGAATTGTGGCATTTATTGAACAAATGGCCTGAATTTATTTACTATACATACGTTTATCAAATGGGGAATAGTGCCAGCCAGCTGCTTGACACTCCCTCATTGGACCAACCAATTTAGTATTTTATATCCGTTTTAAAATTAAGTTATTTCTCCTGTTTAAAATTACTGTTTTGCCCCCGGCTCAAAATAAAATTACGCTTTTTTCCCCATCTCAAAATTACAATTTTGCCCTCAACTCAAAATTTCAATTTTGCCTGGCACTCCTCCATTGGACCAACCAGATTATTATTTTATATCCATTTTAAAATTACGTTTTTGCCCTCAGCTCAAAATAAAATTACGCTTTTGTCCCCAACTCAAAATGACGATTTTTATCTCGATTCAAAATAAAATTGTGGTTTTGCCCTCAGCTTAGAATTACCTTTTTGCCCCCCAGTTCAAAATAAAATTATGTTTTTGTCCCCAGCTAAAAATTACGATTTTGACCTCTGTTCAAAAATGTGATTTTTCCCCGTTTAAAAAATTATGATTTCGCACTCGGTTCAAAATTACGTTTTTTCCACAGTGCAAAATAAAATTATGCTTTTGCCCCCAACTCAAAATTACGATTTTGCCCTCGGTTCAAAATAAAATTGTGGATTTGCCTCCAGCTTAAAATTACGATTGTGCCCTTAGTTTAAATTTATATTACGCTGTTACCCCAAGTTCAAAATTACGAATTTTCCCTTATGAAAATTTACAATTTGCCCCTGGTTCAAATTTACAGTACTGCCATCACTTTAGCTTTTGGCAAATTACGATTTTACCCCAGTAAAAAAAATACAACTTTCCCTCAAATAAATATTACAATATTGCCATTGTTTTTGGTTTTTTTAATCAAAACTATAAAAGTGTTTTGTTTTAATTGGTTGACTCGATTTAATTGTTTTTCGTGTTAATGAGCTGCCTAACACTCGCTCATTATTCGGCCATCGCCCCACAACGCGAGCGGGGCATCCACTAGTTATAAATACAAATACCTAACCACTCTATGCATTCACAATTTAAAGTGTTAGGTACACAATTTCAAATAAAAATAAAATACGTGTGGTATTTTGCATCCACGGTTTTCAGGGTCACGTGTGTAAGTTTAACAAACTAATATGGAGTTTTTTTTTATGGCTTTATAGCCTAGTGGCATTTTGGGTGAGATAAAACTTTGTAATAAATAGGTCTTGGGTTTGATTCCCACAATGAGGTTTTTCTCATATTTATTGATTATACTCCAATGGTCTGTCAGTAATCCAAATTTGCCGTTCAAAAAAAAAAAAAATGGAGTTTTTTTTTTTTCTAAACTAGTTTTAGTGGGGAAAATATTTATTAAAATATTGTCCTTGAAAAAGTATTTATCAAATTAGTGTTTTTGAAAAACTTTGTCTGCTCGGTATGAAGCATCATCACCGAGCCACCTCAGCCAATACCCCCCCAACCATACCCTGGGCGTCATTGGGGGTGCTATTCAAGCCCAGTGAACACAATGGCCAGCATTCGCGAGGGTGAAGATGGGCCCCTTTGCTTGACTAACCGTTGGCAACGACTACTTCAAAAAAAATTAATTTAAAACAAAATTTTTACCTTATAAATAAAATCTTTCTACCCATTTTTAAACACTTATCTCACCAATATATCCAATATTTTTAACACAAAAACCATGAAACGCCCAAACGCGTGATAACTTAAAAACAATGCAGCTGAAAAACGAGTTTAAAAATTTCTTTATTTCCTTGACACATTACTTAAATTAAGGTTCAAATACAAAATATCAAACATTTACAAGTAAGAAATTTACAACATTTCATTAAATTAACATCTCAAGGAAATACATAAATCAAGCAAAGTGACCAGTCTTTCCGTACAATCCCAACAGTTGACTCGATCTTCAATCCTCTTATTCTTCATAATAATATTATGTCCGCCCAACCCGTATCCACCACATACATAACATCGTTAGGATTTGGTGACGTCTTTCTTAAATTAAACATATGCAATCAAATAACCGCTCCATGTTCCTTCTTCTCGTGCCATTCTTTTCGAATAAGCTTTCATGTATGATCATGCATTCCATTTCCTTAAACCTTCACAAGTTCATGAATAGTGTACCTGCATTCTCGTTTCATACTCAAGATCCCGGTTTAATAACTTAACACACAAACTTATTTAAGTTATACAAACATGCACACATATCCCATTGATTCGTAAGCAATAAGTTCCGCTTCGTACTCAGGTGCTATCATACATACAATCTAAAACACGTATTTAAATACATGATTAGGTACGCGTAAAAAAATGTATAATCTATACAAACATACACGCTACATAAGGCATCCCAAAAAGGGTTAGCTAAAACATCTGAATTACAAGCTTCCAAATAATTAGATCGCATACATATGAACCTACGTACATTCCCTCTTCTATTTTCCTAAATTCCAAAACCAACAAAAAGGTTAGTTTTGATCGTTTAAATAAAGGTTCAAACAAGTTCCATGTACATAACCAACAAAATCGAACCAAAAAGCCAGCTGGAAGGCCCCTGGCGGGGCGCGAAAGCCAACCCTTGTTCTTTCGCGGACCGCGATCGAGGTCGCGTAACGCGATGGTGAAGCAGCCATGCTGTCGCGTAGCGTGACAGCCCCAAAATGACAGAAACTTCCATTCTGTTGCTGGAAATTCCCAGCTATAATTTCCAAGAGCATTTTAGACTTATAATATGCATAACTTTTGATCTACGGATCTGATTGACACGATTCTTTTTCCTATGCGTTGGTAAAACGATTTTCTAACATAAGAGCTTATAACATAACATCCGAACAGGGAACAATCTTAACTTAAAGCCTTTGGCTCTACACACTTGTTTCGACTATTTAACCCACTCATATTTTATTATTAAAACTTGCATATCCCGGGCATTCCTCAATCAAATTGCTCACAACTTATCGCTAATTGTCCGTAAGACTTGTCCTTACATTATTGGCTAAACGTCCTTATCCGGATCCTTAATCTTTACGCGTTTCATTAGCATTACAAAGCTTATGCACATTTATTCGACCCGTTCGCATTTTTGTTAAACAATTCTTTTATCTAAGGGTGAGGCTAAGTACTATGACCATTAACCCAAGTCCCCGTTTCTCGGTTAAGACACTTGTAGGGACTTCTATCCTTTTCGCAATTATAATACCTTCATTGTCACCTAAGCAAATCATATCGAAAGAGTAAACTCTCATATTGACCCTTTTGCTCGACTTAACGAAGATCTTTACTTCTACATACCCTTACCTTTCTAAATTCCAATACATACTTGAATAACTAAAACATAACCATACCTTACTACATTAAGGAGTGATTCCGGATAATCACTCATGTGATGCAAATACTAAATATCATCATCTAATTTACATTTCACCACCTCTACTAACATTAATCATACTATTAACCACTTTACTAATAAAGAGGGAGTCCGGGAAATTACATACCTCGTGCGTCCGAATTTACGCATAGATCCCGTGTTTACTTTTCGACCCGTTGTCCTTCCGTGCTTGTATCCATGATAACATGGCTCCTATCCGTACAAGCAGTCACATTCACAAGATAATTAGCATACATACACCCATTCAACTATGTCCACAAACTCATTCATGGCATTAATACATAGTTGACTTTCAATAGTCGAATATTCAGCTTATATAATTTCATTCAAATTAAGGATATGAATTCGTCTTAATGTAGGAGACAATAGTATAAACATCATTCGCATTTCACGTTCATATTGTACAATATGTAAACTTACAAGATCGTTTGATTATATACTCACATTCCATTCCGTTCATACTAAGATTCTCATAATTTCATAACTAACAACATCATCATTCAAGATTATCTAATTTGTCACTGTCCTAGAACCGGACATGATTCTTACTAGAAATCCACATGAACTCCATCTAAAACACACTTCACGTGTTAGTTTGCTAACAATTTCATCACAATCACTTTCTATACATATAAACTTACAACTTGCATACAATTCCACATATTTGCTCTCTAAGGCATTTCATCGAACACTTGGCGGGTTTCGCATTTGTAAGACATTATTTACAAGCTTTTAAAGAATTATTCCTACTAATTCTTCACATAACTTTCACTTTAATTTAGATTCAAATCAATAACCTATAACATCCATTGTCATAAACATCAAGTATCATCAAATTAACATAAAATACATCATCATTCATCAACAATACACATCTATTGAACATGAATGATCATCTTTATCATCATCTTCACTACTACTACAAGTGTTTTCCCCTAATCATCATCATAGTCAAAATTAAACATATTTTAGCATCTACACATTCATTATAACAAACATTCATGTTCAATCTTACACTATATTTTCGGATTACACAAAACCCACTTAATCAAACATCATCAAAACACCAAATTCGACTTACTTGATGTTAGAAACACTTAGGTAATCGACTTTCTTGGTTCATGCATTTGTTTAGCCCTTAAATTCCCTTTCAATTTGATGGATTTTGTGATCTAGGGTTTGACTCCCTTTCTTCTCCTCTCCTGATCGCATATCGACGCCCAAAACACACTCAGTGTGTGTTTTTGGGTTTTAATTTTATTTTCTTTAATTAAACATAACCTTTCCCCTTTTTGACAACCTTGGCCCCTCTAGTTATTACTTGGTCACAATTGTAGCAAATTCCTTCCTTTGGTTGTTTTGTTAGACATTTAACTAGGTTTAATAACCTAGTTATTTCATTTCTTTCTTTTAAACGTGGTAACATACTAATAACTGAAAAATTCGAGTTTTTGGGGTGTTACAAACCATCTCTCACAACCCATAACTTCATCATGTTTTCGTTCAATAAGGACCCGAATGCCTGTCCTCCAAACAACCCACGTTATATACAAACTCAACAACACCCGTGGACCGTCAACGCCAACACCGGCGAAGGTGAATACCGACCGCTTCCAACCAACAATTCATCAACATGTACCCGCCCACATTTGGTCAATACATATCACAACCCTTGTCTCCTATGCCTCCACCACCCAATACCCAAACTGTAGTACTTGATACCCAACCTGATCCCGAAACCGAAAACTGTGAAACGCCATCCTCTCGGAGACATCGTAGAAAGCAACCCGACGAGCCACGAACAAAAAAGAGTCATGACAAGTGGATGATGAAAGAGTAGTTAGCCTTGGCACGAGCTTGGGTCGACATATCCGAAGACCCTGCCGTTGATAATATTTTTAAAAGTACTCATTTACTTATTTAATTGTATTTTAGATGTTTAAAATTGTATATAACTATATGTACTTATATAATTTTATTTACTTAAATAATTTTAAAAAGTGTTAAAAAAAGTTTAAAGAATATAATTTTTGAAATTGTTAAAAAAAGTTTAAAGTAAATAATTTTTATAAGTGTTTTGAAAATATATATAATTTTTAAATATTATCGTACGCAATGATCAAGAGGCACTGGTTTTTGAGGCATATCCGAGAAGCTTTTTGTCGCCATGAACCGCGAACTGTATCGTTCAAACGATTCGTTCTCGAGAAAGTGGTCGTCAATGAGGTTGAAATGTAGCAACTTCAATAGCATTGTCAACCGCCATATTACAACAAAAATAGGCTGAGCAGTTCAAGCGACGCAGACGTCATGTTTGCCGCCTTCGACGAGTTTAGAGCAACAAAGGGTTCCACGTTTACAATGGTTAAACCTTAGGAGGTGCTTAAAAATTCGCCAAAGTGGTATCTTGTGCCACCGGTCAAAACCGGCCAAACATCATCATTGCCCTCCAATACTAGTTCGAGCACGCCTGAGCCACGCTCGTCCGTAGACGCATCTGATGCTCATTCTTACCTAGACCTAAACGACGGCAACCTCGACTTAGACTTTGAGGTGTCACACCCCAACTGATACCGGAAACATCGAGGCGAGATGTAAATAGATTGCTCAAAAGCATCATAACACTAGATTGATACAATAATTAAAACTCGAAATTTCATTTCCAATAATTCCAATAATATGATACATCGCTTCGAAAGGAAAAGTACAACATTTTACAAATTTCACAACTAGAATATAAAAAAATACATAAATAAAGCTCGGTGAGTTTCTAGTCCACCGTAAATAGATTTCTTGTGATATCGACATCATACATTTCCTGCAACAAGTATATATAAATATCCGTTGACAGTAACATTTTCTCTCTACTCCACTCATAATCACTTTTTTTATAATATAAAGACCACCCTCACGGAATTTGTGGGATATGATGTGAATGCTCTTAATATTTATATAAAGGAGACCACTCACGGAATTTGTGGGATGTGATGTGAATGCTCTTAATATTTATATAAAGGAGACCAATTGGAGAGTTGAGAGTTGCATTCCTTTCAAAAAAAAAAAAAAAAAAGAGAGTTGCAAGCTGCCCTCACACAATGAAGTCTACTTACATACGGCTTTCTCTTTTGATCATGCTCGTGCACCTCACCCCTTTTTCTAACACAAAATCAATTATCAAAAATCTCCCTGGTTTTCATGGTGATCTACCTTTTGCTTTTGAAACTGGGTATGTATGTATGTATGTATGTATGTATGTATGCATACAAGTCTATAACTTCATCATTTTTATTTTATTAGAAATTATTTTTTGTATCATTTCTTTTGTTTTTTCATATGTCAAAAGATACGTAGAAGTGGGAGATGACAATGAAGCCCAGTTTTTCTACTATTTCGTTGAGTCTCAAAGAGACCCGTCGCGCGATCCTCTTCTTCTTTATCTCACTGGTGGCCCAGGCACCCCGGCTTTGTATCCGTTCATGTATCAAATAGGTAAATTAATTAAAGTCATGGTATAAGCCTGTTTAGATGTATACTACTGTTTAAAAAGCTATACACCTAACATATGTGAGTGAAGAAAAAAGTATCAATACAGAAATAAAATTATATTTGTGTGTATAGTTCATAACCATTAAAAATACCGAGAAATCAAGTGCGCAACTAAGATGATATAGAAGACAACAAAATGTTACAACCAATCCAAATTGCATCAGTTTAAATGTTAGCTATCTTCTGTTTACACACGTGCACCAAAAAGGCTTTCAAATAGGGTTGAGACACGGACATGAAAACACGATACGACCTTAACAAGTTCGTGTTTTACTCTTAACAGGTTTTGTGTTTTAAACAAATCAACAGGATAAGACCTGTCAATTTTCATATCGTGTTCGTGTTTACCTGTTTCATGTTCGTGCTTATCCAAAACAAGAATATACATGCTTAATCTATTTTTGGCGTAATCAATCTTTTTAGGGGTTTTATCATTTATTGTATGTAGGTGAAACCGTTGTTATTATTATTATTATTATTATTATTATTATTATTATTATTATTATTATTATTATTATTATAATATATCTATAACATTCTATATACAAATAGGAGCTTTCTTTCACTAATAAGTTACTATAAAAGACCAACTTAATAGGATGGGTGGTTGTCCTCTCTTTTCCTCTCGCAACCACCTTTCTCTCAGAAGTGCCTAAAGAAGGGCGATGTTGTCCTCTCTTCTCACCACATACACTGTCGGCCTTCTTCCATCTTTTACCTTACCCTGCGCCTAGAAATGTCACTTTCCATTTTATCAAAGTAATAAACATGGTTAAAAGAAAATTTAATTAGAGATAATCTAATTATACTTATAAGTAATTGTGTTAAAAGAAAAAAGGAAATAAAAATAAAAATATCATCCAATCTCTTGTGGACGAGTGGCAGGTAGGGGTGAGCAAGTTTAGGTCCGGACCGAAAGAACCGAACCGAAAATATACCCAACCCGACCCGAACTCAAGTACCTAGGTATTTAGATCGGTTCCAATTTCTCATATAAAATAGGTTCGGGTCGGGTCGGGTCGGTTCTAGGTTCTTTTCATGGTGAAACCCGACTTGGACCTATGGAATGGAACCGACCCTATATTTAGGGTAGTAAATCGGTTCTTTATTTTATGTTTGATCGGTTCTCGGGTCTGGTCGGGTAGGGTCGAGTTTTTCATTTTGCTCACCCCTAGTGGCAGGAAATAAAAATAAAAATGTCGCTTTCCATTTTTACGTTTATTATTTTGAATACCTAGAATCCTAGATTAAAAGAATACCCTTTAATAAATGTCACTTTCCATTTTATCAAAGTAATAAAAACACAACGCCATCAAGAAATAATCATAAATTTATTGTTGTATGACGATGTGGTGGTAGTTGGGAGTGGATAGAGACTGCTCATTGTTGCATTCTAACTTTTTTAATTAAAAAATGTTGCACATCTTCAAAGAATCAAAAGAACCGATAATAATGTAAAAAAAAATAATCATAAATTTATTATTGTATGCCGATGTGGTGGTAGTTGGTAGTGGAGGAAGTGGTTGCGAGTCAAGTAGGTAGCGTGTGAGTGGTCGAGTAAGACTTATGAACATTGGTGAAGGGACAGTCGACAGAGAACTAAAATTTTCATTTAGCATTATTTTGAAACTTAACGAGTAAGTGACTTACTGCCTAATTCAGAGGTCCTCTCCTGATGAACGGAACACATTTAATACTAACTGATTCAGATATAGCTTCTTATTTAATAAAATCATGAAGAGGGTATCAAACTGCCTTTATTATGTATGTCTGTACAAGTATTTTACTATAACTTCTACAGGTCCAGTAACTATTAGTCTTGAACGTTCAACAAGGGATAACATTACGTTGGAGTTAAATCCCAATGCATTGACAAAGGTGAACATTCTTACTACTATACATTTTATTAAGGATGTTAATTAATAAATAATGCTTTTCCAAATCAATATTTCAATTTATATTAAGGATGTTAATAATGGTTTTTTTTTTTTTTTTTAATGTAGGCTGCTAGTATAATATTTCTAGATCTACCCATCGGTGCAGGGTTTTCATATGCTACAACATTGGAAGCATCAAAGAGTGGTGATTCCATCTTAGCTTTACAAACTTATGAGTTTCTTATAAAGGTGTGATAACCAAGTTATATTATTTCTACACATTTTCAAAGTCATATCTTTATATTTCCATGCATATGATTATGTGATGCTTACAGTGGCTCTCTATGCATCCGAGGTTTCGCAATAATCCGTTGTACATAACTGGTATTTCATACATGGGCATTATAGTACCGGTAGTTACTCTAGAGGCGTATAAAGGTAAGACTTCTGTTGCATTTGTTAGGGGCGGCGAATTCTGAAACACTATCCAAACACGACACGAAATAAATAGGTTTTGGGTCGTTTAACTATCTAATATGTCAACCTGATGAACATGACTTGTTTAATAAATGTGTTAACCGGAACACAACCCTATAAATATATGAGTTATAATGTTAACCACTTTAAGGATTTTTTTTTTAATCTTGATCTAGACATATATTTCCAAGTTTCTCTAATTGGTGAATCATATAATTATACATATAATTTTGCAGGTAATGAACATGGAAATCAACCACATCTGAATATCAAAGTAAATACATATATACACATATATTGAAATAAAGATTTTTTTACTTAACAACACATAACTAACCACAAATTAACTAACTATATGTATATGTATCATTAATACCCATTATACAGGGATGCTTTATAATTAGCCCTCTCACTGCAAAAGTGCACTAATTTTTAACGTTATTTTACTAATTTCGTGAAAATAACGTTAAAAAGAGGGGATCGTTAATCAGGCATCATGTGGTGGCGTTGATAGCCGAAAGACAAGGGGGTACATGCACCAATTGGCGTTTGTCTCAATTGATGAGTGTTATGTGCCTTATGTCCAAGGCTTGATGCAAAACCACAACCGAGCCGGGGGTCTCATTGGAAGCAGCCTCTCTATTCCTACGGGGTAGAGGTAAGGCTGTCTACATCCCACCCTCCTCAGACCCTACCTTAGCTTTGCTATAGGTGGGATATACTGAGTACGATGATGATGATGACTGATAAATTCAGTGATTTTAACTCAAGATTAGAGTTTGCTCACAGGCTTGCACTAATATCCGATGATATTTACAAGGTAACATAAGATATTTATGTGTCAACTTATTCATTATGCATTTTCTAGTTTGCAAAATATGTTGACATCTTCTTGAATTGTGTTAAAATAATAGTCAGTGAAAGAATCTTGTCATGGTAATTATGTCGATATGGATCTGCACAACGTGTTATGTTCAAGTGCTCTTCAACGGATGGATGAAGTATGTGCTCACTGATCATATATTTCAATACGTTATTAAGGAACTTTATGTATGATGACAATTCTAAATCAACCTCTATTACAGTGCACGAGTGGAATTAACCCATCGAATATATTGGAGCCGCTTTGTCAAGATTTTGATACGGATCCAACTTGTGTAATTTTTCTTCCTGCAGTTACAAGCCACATATTTTTTAAGAGTAAATTACAGTTTTCGTTCTCTAGACTTATATCAGAAAACAATTTTCGTTCTTAAACTTAAAAAAATTTCAATGATCACTTTACCGCATTTTAGTCTGTTTACCTGGCCTTTTGGTTACAAAAAGAAAATATAATTACACTCATCTTAATCCTTTTTGTTCTAATGAGGATGAAAATACAAGCTGATATAAACCTAACATATGAAAACTGTAACTTGTTTTTCTTAAGGCAAATAGTTTTCAACACAGAAATTTGTGAGGGTATATAACTTCTTTTATGTTGTATTTTCAGTCCATTGATAGGATATATTTAGAGGTTTGGGCAAATGATAAAGATGTGCAAAAAGCTCTCCATGTTCGTGAGGTATGTAGCAGCGCAGCTTTTTGCCCGTTTACCTTCTATTTCGATGTAATTTTTATCAAGCTTAATATAACCTAAGTACTACAATTTATATTACACTATTTACTCAATGATAATTGTCCACTAGATCATAAGTGGGGTAGCTCACATGTGAAGGCTCATGGGTTCTCCATACAACTTGTTTCACTTTAAGTCATAAAAGTGTTTGACAAGTTTAATTTATCCTTCTTTATTAGTTCCCATGAAGTAAATAAGGATCTACCCTTTCTTAGTAGAGAATACTTGGTTAAAAATGGAAAACTCATTGGAGGGCCGGCCCTTTAGGCTTATCAACCAAGGTTGAGGTCTAGGGTCAACAAAAAACAAGAGCCTTATATTTTTCTTTTCATTTATTAGACTTGTTTTTTGGCACAATTAAATTGCGTTTCTAGGCCCAAGATTTAGGATCTTATTCCACGAGTCCACACTGTCCGCACACACTTCATTCCAAAATCCAAAAGAAGCGTCATAACACACCAACCCTCGTTACCTGCGGCGTCTTTTGAGTAACCAATGTGAAACAGATTGTGGATTGGGCGAAATTAGGGCTGACATTAGGAAAAATCATCGTTGTGGTTATTTAATGTCTCAAATCTCAATTCTTGATTTTCTTTATACCAATTCAATAGGGCCGCGACTTTGTTCGCTTTGAGCCTCCAAAGACGTTGGAACGGCTCTGCTCATTGTTAATCGATATTTAGTAGTATACACAAAGTGTAGGATCACTTAGGGTAGGTTCACCCATAAGTGTTAGTGTGGCGAAACCAGAGCCTTAGATGAAGGAGTTTGATTTTTGACATGCAGCTGTGCCAACCCGCCTATGGCCTCATAACTCCACTACTAACCCAAGTTATCGTTGTTTAAAATTTTGGCCCATTTTTCCTTGTTTCCGTTTGTCCAACTAGCCCAAATAAGAGTGTCAACTCTTGGATCAACTCCTAATCAGTGTGAGTTCAGACTAGAAGAATACACCAAATGCACAACTTCACGATCAGATCATATTCATATAGATGACAGGAATTTGTGATATCTTATCCCCCCCCCCCACCATGAATCACGATCGTATCATCTCTCTCGATATTTCATTATCAAAGGTTGAAAGTTCATTCGGGTCCTAATATTTAACTAGTTCTGTTCGCTTCACGCTTTGTGGCGAAATACAGCAAATGATACTATAAACAGACGTTATTTGAAAATGTAGCATTTTTGTTTAGAAAGTCAAACCGTCGGAATCGATTTAGTTACGTACTTAAATTATTAGAAAAAAATTTAATCAACATAAGTTATTAAAGAAAACATCAAATTAATTGATAAATAAAATATGTTTTAAAAAAATATTAAAAAAATAAATAAATATGGTTTTAGAAAAGAAAAAAAGGAAAATAACGTTAAAGCTAAAAGAAAATATAATTACAACTATTATATTTTAATATTAAAATAATAATATATTAAAAAGGTATATATTGTTTTAAATTTTAAATAACTATTCATAATCACTCATATATAATATATAACTAGTGAGACTCCCGAGCGCTTCGCGACGGGAATTCAGTCGGTATCAATTTGGTTTGTTACGTTACCGGCACTCGCTATAATAGTCGAAAGAGAAAACATTACATCCATCAAAAACAATAAAAACATATATCAATACTGGAACTGATATTGCTTAGTTGATATCAGTTCAGTTCGTTTGCATTTTATGTTTATTTTATTTCAACATTGTGATTTTTATTTCTAAAAGAGATATAGTGTCGCTATCGTAACAAACCGAATTGAAACCGATTGAACAACATTTGTATCAATACCCTATTTATTTTTATTGATTATGCTTTCGATACACTGATAACGTATCGATAAGAAAACAATATAATAATGAAAACTTAAGTTAATAAGAAAACAGTATAATAATGAAAGCCTAGAAAAAAATAATACCAAACTAAACCATACAATATTGATACCGGTATGCATTTATTTTATAAGAAAAAAAATATGTTTAAAATCTTAATAAAAAACAATATAATATTAAAAACTTAGAAAAAACAATATTAAAAAAAATAAACCACTGTTTATGGAGACTTTCAAATAATATATATAACTAGTGCTATTAAATCCGCGCGTTGCGCCGGAAATCCTCGCGTTGCGTCGTGGGTGGGTATTAGTTCGTTTAACTTCGGTACTAACACTTGTTATAGCAACCAATAGAGAAAAAACTAGAAAAGCATGATATGACCAAAAATATACCAACACAGCAGGAATTTGATCGGTATTGGTTTGTTTTTTTACGCCACCTACACTCGTTATTACAACCCATAAAGAAAAAATCTTGATATGACCAAAGAATACCGACACGTGATTTACATGGATAAAAAACAAACGCAAGTTATATAAGATATATAAAAAACCAAATAATACATATAAAAAACAACTAAACAACACATATAAAAAAGCCTTTAAAACAAATAATTACTTTTCATTTAGTTTCATTATTAATAGTATACAAGCTATTAAATCCGCGCGTTGCGTGGTGTGTGGGTATTAGTTCGTTTAACTTCGATATTGACACTTATTATAGCAACCAATAGAGAAATTTTTTTTAAAAAATCATTATACGACTAAAAATATACCAACACAGCGGGAATTTGATTGGTATTGGTTTGTTTTTTTACGCCACCTACACTCGTTACAACAACCCATAAAAAAAAAAATCTTGATATGAGCAAAGAATACCGACACGTAATTTACATGGATAAAAAACAAACGTAAGTTATATAAGATATATAGAAAACGAAATAATACATATAAAAAACCACTAAACAACACATATAAAAAAGCCTTTAAAATAAATAATTAGTAACTATATAAATAAGTACTGTTCAAAAGCCTTTAAAATAAATAATTAGTAAGTATATAAATAAGTACTGTTCATTTAGTTTAATTATTAATAGTATACAATAGTATACAATTATTAATAGTATACAATATATAATGGTTCTTGTTTGAATCCATTAATGTTAAGTTAGTCATCATGGTATTACTACATGTATAAATATACAACTTACAACTTTCATTTATTGATATAAAGACATGTTAGCATTTTAGTTGGGTTCAACCACATTAAATGTTTTTTTTTTTCATTGTACAGGAAACAGTTAAAATGTGGCAGCAACACAATGATAATTTTCATTACGATTCAAAGAAAAATGACACCATATATTACTCATTCGACATCTTTAGCAGTATTGTATATCATAAACAACTTGTTGATAGAAACTGCCAAGTTTTGATCATCAAGTATGACAAGTATCCTTACATATATACAAATAATGTATATAAGATCTACACTTTTGGTCGTGATTTTAACTTATTTAGATTTACAGCGGTGATCATGATATGACTTTTCCATATGTCGGCACGGTGGCATGGATAACATCTCTCAATCTTCCAATCCAAAACCCATGGGCACCATGGTTTGTTAGAAATCAAGTTGCTGGGTGAGCTCCTTTCTTGTTATCGTTTAGTAAAAAGCCTGAGGAACGTGCGACCTAATCTATTATGGGCTCTAAAGCGGGTTTATATATTTGTAAATGAAAGGTTAGATGGTATTAATGTGTAAAAAATATGGTTAAAACTATAAATAAGTATAGAGTTTTAAATATAGTTTCAAAGAATTTCTTTTTATCCATTAAAATATAATATTGTACACATAAATTTAATTTTATATGTATCTATTGTAATTTATTTTTCTTGTCATTGTAAACTATATTTTTAATTTATCACTTTTAGCGTCATTTAGTATAAAGTAACACAACTATAACCTATATCTTGATGATTATACTATAGTGGTCCATTAGCAATCCAAATTTATCGTTCAAATATTTATATATATATATATATGGTTGGATTTATTTTAGAACTCTAAATATTCACAAAGTTTTTAGAACTGCTAATAAACAATTATTTTATTTATATATTTTTATATTTAACATTATTTAAGATCCTCCTATCATTTATTATATGTATTTTTATGATTACATATATGAAAAACCAAATTATTTATGTATAATAACTAATTTACATATGTGTAAAGTAACTAATTTACATTTACATATATGTAATATAAAAAAATGATAAAACTAATCTTAACACACATGAATCATAACAAATGATAAAAAATACCCTTAAACAATGTTAAATATGAAAATATATAAGTAGAACGATTGTTTATTAGAAGTTATGTAGATTCTACAATTATTTAGAGTTCTGAAATGATTCTTACCCTAAGTCTTGGTTTTGTAGGTATCGGACCATATATAGAAAGAATGGATACTCTTTAATGCATGCAACCGTTAAGGTAAGAAACAATACACACTCTATTGACGAATATTTTATAATTTGAGTAGTTTTAATGTTAAGTACATACTTGAAAAAGCTCTTGATATGTTTTAGTTACTTAAAGAAGCTAAAAGAAGGGTCTTAAGTAAACATCTTTCTGAATCGACTATATGACATAGCTAAGTTTAGAAAGAGATTCAAATAAATATGAATTATTCAATAACTAGAAACTAACAAATTTATCATATTTTGATCCTTGGGTTATATATAAAGGCAATAATTCTCTTGTACTATGGTCAAAGTAATTTTTTTCTCGATCGCTTCACAATTAAAACTTGGTGATTTCAATTTCAACACATACCATAGTTAAAAACTTATCAATCAAATGAATTTTTTAACAATAAATGTACCATTTGTGTTATGTAGGGTGCAGGGCATTCAGTGCCATTATAAAAGCCTGAAGAAGCTTCGGTTATTATCAATTCATGGCTCACTTCACATACCTATTTACGTGATTACTAAGCTTGACACTAAATAAATATTTCATTGTTAGTACGTAAAAAAAAGTTCTTAATATTATGTGAAAATAAAAGATGTACAATACATCTCATGTTTCATTGGATTATTAAGATCTATTATGTTTCATATCCCCATAGATGATCGCACATACTTGGTGAACTGATTATCAATATTAAAATTGAGTTTTGAAGATAAAAAATCACAAAAAAATACATATAAATTGTAACGCTTCACATTTATGTACTTTGCATATTTAGAAAGTTGTATTCGCATTTCTATTTTTAGAAACGTGTATTCGTAACATATTCATATTTCATTTCCAAACTTGTAATCTGATACTTCGATCATAATGGAAATTCACTTTTATACTTACACTTGTTATACTTGTACTTATACGCAATCAATCTTTGGATACTAATTTACATAGAAACCGAGACTTATTACACGCTTGAAATATCATTTATACGTGCACAATGCTTATCACATGCTCACACACATCAACTCTACTCGAAAGCATGTTAAAGCATGAATTTTGGACATAAAATAACGAACATATAGAAGTTTAGGGGCCAAAATATGAAAAACCAAACTTGGGCTGGAAAATCGACACGTCGTGTCGACCGTTGCGCAAGCCAGCACGACGCGAGGATGGGTTATCCGCAGAATGTTGTTTCAGCCAATCCGGATTTCATCTTTTTCACCTCTCTTCTTCCCCAATCACCTTCGATCTTCATTAAAACACAGACCCTAATTCACCATTATAAAACCAAGCCTCCTACACCTCCATTTCACTTTTCCAAACTCTCAAACACCGTCAAATCACTCTCTAAATACTGAAATACCAAGGTTAAGGCATAATTCTCTTAAGTCCAAAAGTGAGATCTCATCTCACTTTTCTTCATGTTACTTGACTTCTTCTTCTTCTTGAAAGTTTGGAACACCTCTAGGAATGTTTCCACAAGTTTACCATGGTAAACTAAGGTGGAACGTCACCATTTCGAGGTCCAACTTTCTGTTTTGATGTTATCTTTTATAAACTTTTCATAAACTCATACATCTTGTGAGAATCTCGCACCTACCATGTTTCTAATTAACCTATGGTTATAGGGCTTGAGTATGGTTAATTCTCAAAAGTTTAGAGGTCAAAACACCTCCCAAACTTTCTGTTTTAACAAAGTTCCAATCAACCTACAAGTGTTGAAATCAACCAAGTTTATCATTTTCAATATGGTGAAACTTGTGTTTTGGTAAAAGTGTGAACCATGGAAGCCTTGGCTTTCCAACTATGTTCCACTACCTCACTTGATTGATTTGTTATCTTATCTTCATAACACTAAATCTCAAAACAACTTCCAATAAAGGGACAAGGCTACATCACGTCCCCAAACACTTTCTATGTTTGGGATGCATGCATCATGCTAGCTCACTTGGTTGTTTTTTGATTTAGTAGTTTTATGTTCTTATCTTTACATTCATGACCAACCGAAATCATCAACAAAGTTGATGATTTTGTGCTTTGGTGAATCATATAATGAGGTTTAATGGATGATAATCATCCTACCTCCTTGCATGACCATTTTCATGGTACCTTACTTTACATTATATTATGACATATAATTTTCCCTCTAAAATTCCGAATCCAATCTTAGCAATCGAATCTACAACTCACACACATTCGTTTCCTATCCTAGGGTAACTTCGGTGTTTCCAAATCAAGACTTATCAACTCACGTACGCGGGACTTTCAACGCAAACCGTGAGTATACTCGATCTCATTTTCCCTTTTACACACTTTGGGTGCAACGTGTACACTATATTACAAAAATCACATATCACGATTAAACTTGTTTATACACACGCTCTATCCGTTAAAACATGATACTTGTTATATTCTTGTTACTACATGCCATGCTTATACTTGTGTTCTATATGCTCATTAACTTGCAAGCCTACATTAACAATTATAGCGCTATAAGATTAACGCAACGACCGTATTCTTGTGGTATTGTTAAGTAAAATATGTTACGACCTTGTCGTTTCGGCGACAAGGATATGCATGATTGCGGTATACTTTGGTTTGACTTATAGTTAACACATGCTAGTATGTTAATCAACAATATATGCAATTTACCATGTTGGATATGAGACAACTTTCAGACACAATTATGTTATGTATTTAAAAGCGGTGTGCTTTTTATACGCGAGGTGCAAAGTGATTATACATATATTTTTTATATATTTCGTAGGTCTTTTTGCATTCCCTAACCAATACATAGTAATAACTAATAAATAAGGTTTATATATGTTATAACATATAAATTACCTGCATGTACAACCTAACAAGCCTGGTGTACAACATCTTGCTGCACAAAAAGGGCATGTACATGAGGCGCGTGCCTCACATGTGCCTTGTGTCACCTGAAGCGACATCCTTTGCGCCTCAGGAACGCTTTTTTAAAACCAAGTCTTATAGTTGGTATTTTGTCTCTTGTTTAAATCTGAATGAAAATAAAATCCTCAATTTAAGAAATTAATCAAGTTCACTTTATGGTTGAAAAAGTTTTGAAGAAAATTGGTCTGATGGGTGGGGCGGGTCAAACGGTGTTTTAAAAGTGTACAACATAACCAAATCTCCATCATTTTATTAAAAAAGTTCAGATTATTATTATTATTATTATTATTATTATTATTATTATTATTATTATTATTATTATTATTATTATTGAATAGAGTAGTTTTGTAGTTATATATTTACTTATCAGTTTCTTTCGGAGGCTATACTCTTCAAGATTTTGAGGTGATGGCGAATAAAGTATTTGATAATTAACAATGTTTATCTGGATGTCTTCCATCTGCATACATACATGGAACTAAAATTTTGGTTTGAGATGACACGTGGCAAGAAAGGAACAATTGAGGCGTGTTCTTGTAACAAATAAGTTTGATTTCATATTAACAAGAATCTTTTATTCCATTCAGGCAAGTGTTAATTTCTTTGAAAAGAAATTGAAGTACAGTTGAAGGGGATAACCTAAACTTTGACCCTTAAGGTTAACAGCGGTAAGTTTTTTGAGAATTTACCAAATGACAGTTAACTTTTATTAAACTTTGTGTTCGGTTTCAGGATTAAAAAACTTTGATCTAGTTTTCGGCCAAAGAGGAACAACTGCAACTCAGCTCAGTTACAAGCATCATTCGTGGTCATTGAACTGTAAGTCATGTGAATGGCTTGAAATTTACAGCTATGTAGCTTAAAACATGTCATGTGGATTTTTTGTTACATTATATTTATTATCTATCACATGAGTTACTAACATAGTTACTAATATTAAAAAGTATCTAATCTAATCTAACTTATAATAATAAAGCATTCCAAAGAATGTCACGTGTCAACACCATATTACTCTAAAAAATTATCTTACTTTCATATATTTATCACACCTATATATCAAATATTGTTTCTTCACGACTTTTTATTTATCAAACAATATATTGAATATTGCTTTTCATGGCTTTTTATTTATCAAACACTATATCAATCCAATATTCTTATTCTATAATTGTTTTTTTTAAATCATATATACATTGTTTAAACTTTACCAAGCTAAAGATATATAATAAAGTTTTAGAGTTAAATGTCATTTTAGTCCTTGTGGTTTGGGTCATTTTGTCAGTTTAGTTCAAATGTTTTATTTTTTGTCTGTAGGTCCAAAAAGATTTTACCGTTGCCATTTTAGTCCACTGGGTTAACTTCATCCATTTTTTCTATTAACGAGAGAGGAAATTCGGTCATTTTATATGGCCGAATTGCCCTTCTAGTTAACAGAATTATATATAAAATGTCCAAATTGCCCTTCTCGTTAACAGAAAAAATGGATGAAGTTAACCCAGTAGACTAAAATGACAACAGTGAAACTTTTTTGGACCCACAGACAAAAAAAATGAAACATTTATACTACTATTTGTTAACGGGCCGGTGCCTAACAAGCCCATGTACTGATCCATATTCACAATTGAAAGCCCAAAGCGGTGACTATATATAAAACATACATAGCCCTAATCATAAACCCTAATTGTCTCTCATACGCCGATTCAGAACAACTCCAAGGTATGTTCTTCATTCGATCCTCACTTTGAATGAATGATTCGCTAAAACTATCATTATTATGTGATAATCAGCTTATTATGAAGTGTAATCGAACTTAGGAAACATGATTTTTTGGTGGATTAGACATGTAGTGTGAGAATCAATCAAGTGTTCAATTTGCAATTGAGAATTAGGGTTTGATAAGAAGCTTATGGTAGGTAGTTAGTTAGGTTTTGTTAAAATTTTCTGTTGGATTTTGAATTTTTGTTAATATGCTCTGTTTTAGCTTTGATCTGTTTTAAGAAGTAAAATGTTTGATATGATAAGAGAGATTTGGTCAGTGTATTTAATTATGTAAAGCTAATTGCAGTTTAGAATAAAAAACTGAAATTCTTTTCATGATTTTTTATGAAAGTTGTTGGCATTTAAGATTAAAATTTATATGGATTTTTAAATCAAATGAAGTTCATAGATTGTTGCAAGCGCATCATGTATGCGATGCGCAAATTAGAGTAAATTATGATTTTGGCTCCTGTCGTTATATCACTTTTACTCTTTTAGCCCAAAAAGGAATCATTTAACATCTGAGCCCACAACGTCTTTTTTTCTAACCCTTTTGGCCCCCAACGTCTATTTTTCTAACCCGTTTGACCCCTAAAATTAAATGGATGGGGTTAGTGTTAGGGGCCAAAAGGGTTAGAAAAGAAGACGTTGGGGGCTTAGATGTTAAAAGATTTCTTTTTGGACTAAAAGGGTAAAGTGATATAACCACAGGGGCCAAAATTGTAATTTACTCTAAAAATTATTTATACATAACTTTTTAAAACATACTTAAACTAAAAAACTGACGTAATAAGAGGACAAGAGTTGTGCTTTTTGGTACAAATCAAGCATACTAAAATGTTTCTAGAGCCATAAACAAGTGTTTAGGAACCAAAATGGTTCAAATCAAATGTACTAAGATATTAATTATTGATAAAACCCAACTCATTTCATAAAATCTGAAAAAAAAACATAATAGACAATGTTGCGGGCATCATCGATCATTATGCGATGAGCGCGTTACATCATTGTATAACATCTGAAAAAAAACATAATATCATTGCATCATGTAAACGCAACGCATCAGGTGTTGCGATGTGCTCTCACTAGCCCAACGGGTGCATCATGCAGAATGCGCACATTTTAAAACCAAGGATTGTTGTTTCTAGCTGCCCACTTTTGGGTTTTGTTGTTTAAATAGATTTGAAGTTAAATACACACTTCAGTATTTAAACTGAAAATTTCTACCTTCTGTTCATGAATCGTTGTGAAAGTTATTAAAAATCAAGACTACACCTTTGTGGTATATAAGTAAAATGAAGTTTAAAGATTATTGATTCAAGTTGTTTAGTTCTCTGTAATTTTTTTGTTTGAATGGATGTGAAACTGGTGCTATATTTGTCGCAGGTAATGGCTCCGAAGCAGCCGAATACAGGGCTTTTTGTCGGATTGAACAAGGGTCATGTTGTCACCAAGAAGGAGTTGGCTCCTCGCCCATCCGACAGGAAAGGGGTAAGTCATCAACCAATTTTACGTTCTTGTCATTTTATTACGTAATTATTGGCTGTGGTGTCTTTATGCAGTTGTAGTGATTTATTCATTGTAAAAGTTGTGTTTTGTACTTTTGTAGTTATCAAATATGCATCGTTAACAAGTGTTAATTTTTCTGTAGAAAACAAGCAAAAGGGTTCATTTTGTGAGGAGTTTGATCCGAGAGGTAGCTGGATTTGCACCATATGAGAAGAGAATCACCGAGTTGTTGAAAGTTGGAAAGGACAAGCGTGCGCTTAAGGTGGCAAAGAGAAAGTTGGGTACCCACAAGAGGGCTAAGAAGAAGAGAGAGGAGATGTCAAGCGTCCTCCGCAAGATGAGGTATTTTTTTTTTCATTTTTGTTATAATCGTGACGGTTTTGGTTGTGTTATAGGCGATTTGCAGTTTTTTTATAATTGTTAATTTTTTTTTGCAGGGCTGGTGGAGGTGCAGAAAAGAAGAAGTGAGATATTTAGTGTTGTTCAGTAAAACACTGTCTAGGCAGGCGACGATGACTTTGAAGCAGGTTTTTCAGTTTACTTTATGGCGAATTGGTGTTTGTTTACCTTTGTTTTTGAAAAGAATTTGTGTTATGTGAATTTTGCTTAAAGAGAAGATCTGATTAATTTTTTAGAGTGAAAGTTTTTGGTTGTCTTGTTTTCTGTTTCTAGTAGTGGAAAAGTTTTATTTAAACCTAAAACATGCAAATGTGCTCAAACATCTTAATAAAAAAAAACAAACTCAAGATTTAAAGGCTACAACATAATAAAAACATAAGCAATTAGGATCCAGGTATGGTTTACCACATTATCATTGCCACCCTATTTTGTTAATCTTAGATAAAGTTTGCATCATTGTCGTTTATAATCGGGTCAAAACAAAAGGTTCAAAGCAAGAAACATAGAACAAGATAAGGCACCGCACACGGTAAGTCTGTCGCCACCATAGACGGCTGAAGCCGCTTGCAACGATGCTACAACACCCGTTTCTCTCTGCAAACACAATGTGTCAAACAAAACCCAAACAAAGCAAATACTACCAACACCACACTTGTTTAACAGGAGGGTTTAAGGGTACAGCCCATAACCCTAAGAGTATAAGTATAACTTTTACAAATTAACATTATAAAAATATCGGACTAGATTGGGCCGTACCTAGAGGCTTTCAAATCTAGCCGACGACCTATGACCCCTAAAGAACAGGGGCCTCCAATTTTCTAAACATCTTGATGTAGCATATGTATATTACTAATGTAGGCCCAAATAAACAAATCAAAAGCTATATTTATTTACAAGGCCCAACATAAGAACCAGTTTAAAATAAAAGATGTCAAATTCCAACTCCAAGCAATATACAATTCGATTTAGTTTAGGTTGCCATCGTCATTCTTGCTAATTGTAATGGCACACGTGCCCATTCCGTTCAATGGTGTCGCACGTTGGGAAAAAAATAGAGGCAAAGTTAAGGGAAATTTAGTGGTGTCATACAGGTTGGTTAACGGCTAGTTTTTATAGTAATCTCTTTATATTGCGATTTACGTAATCACTGTTTTCCCTAAATCCCTAATTGATACTTTGAATATTTGAATTTTGATATTGTACTTGCGATTGAGACTTAGAAAGAAGAACTAATATTTTCCTTATACCAATTCAAATGGGGCCTTTGTAGTTTGCTTAGTGCCTCCACAAACGTTGGACCGGTTGGACTGGCCCTAGGAATAGATAGCTAACTAAGGTCAATATTAAGGTTATTATTGAGATTACCACACTTTTGAAACATACTAATTTTTGGAAATAAAAAGTTGTAATAACACAAATACCTAAAAATTAACATATTTTAACAGGAAGTAAATACAAATATTTTGTTATATCATGAAAAATAATAATAATAATAATAAAATTGAAAGGTGATGCACAAGAGGCTGAAAGACAATTTCTCCCCCCTTATAATCTCTGGTTTCCCCTCAACAGAAATATTAGTTTCATTTGTTGTTCCAGATTTCAAGGATCTCTCTCCCTCAATCTTCATTCCTTCAATCTGTTAGCAAATTACACAACCAATCATGGTATGTATCTCATCATTATTACATGTGTTTTCATCTTTAGTTTGTTGTTATTTGATCACATGATGCAGAATATTTGCTATGACATTGTCGAATTACTGAATTTGTTCGTTCGTTCATCATTACGATATTATGAACCTCCAATGACATTTATACAAATTAATCGTTGATCATTCGATATCTAAATCATCTATCCACTTTTATAGACACCACATGATCGAATTTTTAATTCGTTAATGTTATCCGACGATTTAATAGTTGATCATTACTTGATATTGTGTTTCTTCCCTGTGATTTATCCACATCACATGATTTATTTCTCCTTCTTTACTGTTTCCTACGATTATCGGTCCTTCGAGGGGAATTTGGCTTCTAGGGGTCTAAACGACCTAGCGAGTCGGGTCATTTAATTTACAAGAGCTCGAAATGAGACAAGCTCTCTATTCCTAAAGCTCGAGATTGGCTCATGATTAATTTTTTGACCCCGTTTATTATTTTTTAATTTATTTATATGCATTTACAAATATTTTTGTATGTATTTATTTATAACTATAATTTTTATAATAACATACTATTGTTTAGTTATTGTTATCATAAGTTTATATATAATAATAATTGTTATATACTAATATATTGATTTATTAAATATGTATCATATAAATAATAGGCTCGAGCTCGAAATAGTAGCTTGGGCTCGTTTATTACACAAGCTTATTTCTAAGGTCGACTAGCGCTAAGTTAAGCTTGGCTCGATTTGAGCTTTTAGCGAATCAATCTGAGTAGTTCATGAGCTTCAGTTGTTTACACATAGCATGAGTTTTTCTACAAATTTTGTTATCATGTCGCGAAAACAAAATCGAATGTTCGATAATAACATAGTTCAGTAACATGTTTGTTTGTGCATCATATATTCTAAAGCATCTATTCGTAAAAAAAATTAAGCGATTACATGATGCATTATACTTTGGTTTAACTAGGCGAACGCGGCTTCTGGAATGGCTGTGGATGATGAATGCAAGCTGAAGTTTCTGGAGTTAAAATCGAAAAGGAACTACCGATTCATCACATATAAAATCGAAAATCAGCAGGTGACCCTTGATAAGATTGGTGGGCCTGATCAAACCTATGAGGATTTCACAAACTCTCTTCCTGCTGATGAATGTCGCTACGCTGTCTTCGATTTCGACTTCACCACTGATGAAAATTGCCAGAAAAGCAAGATTTTCTTCATTGCCTGGTAATGATATATATAATTGAGTAAAATGCCATTTTAGTCCCTCCTGAGGTTTGGTTAGTTTTGCGACTTTCGTCCAAATGTTTGTATTTCCACGTCTGGATCCAAGAGATTTGAAATCTTACCATTTTCATCCGGCTCGTTAACTCCATCCATTTTTTCGTTAAATCAGGGGTATTTCTGTCTTTTTTGTTAACTTAAAGGGCAATTTGCTCTTTTTCACTTTACGTGCAAGCATTTAGCATAATGTACAAGTATTCAAAAAACCGAATTGCCCTTTAAGTTAATAAAAAAGATGAAAAATACCCCTGACTTAACGGAGAAAATGGATGGAGTTAACGAACCGGATGAAAACGAAAATGGCAAGATTTCAAATCTTTTGGATCCAGACGAAGAAAAACAAACCTTTGGACGAAAACTGGCCAAACTTTAGGGACAGAAATGGCATTTTACTCTATATACCACCCGACGATGGATCCTGCGTATATCATGTTTAAAACTTGGCATGAAAGGCATTATATGAATTAGTTTGATCGAAGATGATAATCTAGAAACGAATCTTTGAATAAAACAGGTCACCGGATACATCTAAAGTGAGAATGAAGATGGTGTATGCAAGCTCTAAGGATCGATTCAAGAGAGAACTCGATGGAATCCAAGTTGAGTTGCAAGCTACAGACCCAAGTGAGATGAGCTTCGACATCATAAAATCACGGGCAATATGAATAATGTTCCATCTGAGGGATCAAGGTTCGCTTGATGAGTTAAGTTATTGCATACGCATTTTCTTTTTAATTTTTGGCTATTTTCGTTCGACGAAAAAGATTATCAACTTTGTAGTTAATGTTACTACCCACTCGATCATATTGTTCGTGTTTGATTTATTTACCTCAAAAGGAAACTTATTGGCATTCTTATGTTCTTCGAAAGCAATCTTCTTTTTAGGTGTTTGTTGATTTACTTTACTTCATCAAAATTTTCTTGTGGTTTGACACATAAAACTATCGGGTCGGGTCATCTAGATGATAATCTAGTCATCTATATGACCCGTTAGATCTACAATCCTTTGAGATTCGGAAATGGAAAAAAATGGCCCAAACCACATAGACTAAAATGGCATTTAACTCTAGTTCAAATGTTGACTTAATTAAATCCAAGATCACATTTGACGTCTTTGCAAGATCCTTCTCCATTTAAGTTGCTATTATATTATCAATCTCAAAGTAAATTGAGAATAATATTATACATAACTCATTTGACGTTTATCTCATAGATCACAAATGTCTAATTAGCTTGCGTTTAACTTAATTTCATCGCTTTTAATCATGTTTCACTTGGACCCTACAAAATATAAAAACGCATTAAAGTAATATATTTTATAATAAAATCAATGCTTTATATTATAGTTAATGGTAACCGATTATTGTGTACCTAAAATGCATCGATCATCTCTCACTTTGCTTTCGTATTCTATCTTTTATTTTTGTAAATATATGTTAACACAAAATATCATTTTATGATCATTACTAACTATTTAATATATCATTCGTTAAGCATGTGTCCCGTGTAATACATGAGTTTCTAACACATAAGCACACGCACATATATTGATTATAAATCACCAACATAGTAAAATTTCATAGGTTCTTCCATAAAGATTATTTAGTATTGTTCCAACAGGAAAATAATTAGATTTTAACTTAAAGAAAAATCAAGATCCCTTTGAACAATATCCATGTCTTGTTTTGTTAGACACACAAGTGCTTCGATACCCTCCTCCTCCTCCCCCTTGGACGCATAATCCATCAAAAGGAAGGAATTCTTCCTTATATTTCCAGGAAGTGTTGTTTTTATCGGCGCTCCCCACCCAAAATCGATCTCATATGTCGGATATCCACATAGGCTTGAACAAATATAATCATTCTCAAATTTATCCTGACTCTCTTCTAGTTTAAAATCAGTAGATGTGTTCAAAAGTGGAGCAAAAAAAGCTTTGATATTTTTTATACCATTGATTTTCATCTTTTGTTTCCTTAGTTCCCTGATGAACAACTATGGCTTCAATTCCATTTCATTCCAAGTTTGAACATCCAACCGATGGAGAAAATTTCCAATCGAATTTTCGGGCATTGGCTCCATCATTTTGTCTCTTAAGTTAACCGCGAGACAAATGCTTGTCGGCTTAAAAGAACCCTTGGTAGTTGCTGCCACCGCGCATTTATAAAGTAACCAAGTCACAACTTCTACACAAGTAGGGTTGTTGATCATGGCTCTAACTTTAAGCTTAAGCTCGTTAATCTTTGTCATAGGGAACATGAACCTCCTTGTAACACAATGATCATTTGGTGGCTCTATCAAATATTCAGAGAAATTTATCTTTGTGTTTTCCAAAGAAATAAAGTGTGGCTCAACACATGTAGTTTCCTTTTTGGAGCAAACTCGTGCCCAATGGCTTAAAAATTGGATCAAACTATACTCATCCGCTATCTTGTGGGTTAACGACGCTGCGATTGCTACTCCCCCACATTCAAAATGGTTTACCTTAATTGCAAGTGGGATCACAGTGTCGTCGCTTTGATCATCACGGTCTGAGTGGTACCAAGTTCTTTCATGTGGAAGTAACTGGTCTAAATTTTCATGTTGTGAGGTTTGGAGGAAGTTTGAGAGGCTACTATCAATGGATGCTTCAATGAACTCGGCTCCATGATCGTTGCAATCTACATAGGTTGGTGCAGTTTTCGCATGTCTACCAGCAAAAGGGTAATATTTTGTTAATGTATGGGATAATGAAGTCTTGAGGTCATGCATTTGATCATGTGAATTTTGATAAATGCGTGTGTTGTTTGGGTAGAATGTAATCAGCGGCGCAAATGAGTTTGGAATGTATTGATCAAAAACCGAAAGATTGTAAGTTTTGAGGTGAGAAGGGGTAGGTGAAGGGGTATGGTCCCAAAAAGCCGCGCAACCCCTGTAAGGTCGCGCGGGACCATACTCCTTAATCAGCAATTTTCTTGATTGCCAACCTCGCGCGGGCTACAACAAGTCTGCGTAACGCTGCGCGAGGTCCACACAAGAGTAAACTCCAGTTAGCAACACTTGGCAGTCTAAAAAGAACATCTGAAGGCACATGAAGCTCGCGCGAGGTGATAACGTGCTCAGCAAGAATCATGCGCGAGGCCTTTCCAGATAATGCACAAGGTACAAGTGGCAGAATAAAAGAGCCAATCAGAGTCCTTCAGTTCCTGCGCAATCGTGCTCCACGATCGTCTGACATGCAGGAGACAAAAAATACTTAAGGACGCCTATGTGGCACCAATCACAGGGCAGAGACAACTGCCCCACGATCTCCACTTACCTGCTGATGGCAGAAGGGGGACCAGGCCGACAACAGTGACACGTGGCTCCAATCACGTTGCGCCAACTCCACAAAGCTCCTAGAAGCCACTAACGGTCGACACCAGTGAGACAAGGAGCATATCCTCTATGTTGTCGCCTTCCGGCCCAAGGCCCATCAGCCCACACCCTCTTACACCTCCCCGGCTATAAATAGAGACCTTCACTTCACAGGTTATTCATTCCATTCCCTCTACTCTCACTCAATACTTTATTCTCTCCCCAAATACAGTCGCTTATTCTCATGCCGGAGCCCGGTTAAGAGGGAAACCCCCACATTCCCCTCTTAACGAGTGACGGTGTTCTGTTTTGCAGATAAACCACGATCATTAGGAGCTCAGGAAACTTACAAGAAGATTAACCATCATGGTAGAAACATAATCCAAACTGATTAGTCCCTTAATTAGTTCCGTGTTTCTTCATTGGCGCCCACCGATTTTTTCAAAAAACCACTTTCATCTTCTTACTTCCTGAGTTTTCGTTGCTTTTCTTCCTTCGATCATGGCTGGTCAAGGAATCATTCCCGAATTTGTTGGTCTTGGAGCGGACCCTAACGCAGCGTTGGGGGTGGATAACCAAAACATCCAACCCCAACACGTTGAAGAAATCGGCGAGATCGAGATGGCCAACACCGAGGGTCCTCGCGGGAGCTTCACCCGCATCAATCAACCTACCCCAGGAAACAACGGTGCTGGACCTTCGAACACAGCTCCACCTCAGAATATCTCAGCGCTATTAGGGCTACCAGAGGGCGAAACCCCAGCCTCATGGTACGCCAAGCAACTCGCCACCATTAACGCGGCATATCAATCCTTGAGCGCGCAACAAACAGTTCTAACGGCAGAACCTTCCTTGGTTACACCAACCGGCCCAAGCCACGGGCCGCGCCAGATGCCACCACCGCAAAATATCCAAGGAAGGGCCAGCAGACCTCCCCCTACCCGGAGACTAAGCATGCAGGACACGCGCGATACACGGGGGGAGACAGAAAGCTACTATGACGAACCGTCAAATTTCCAAAGAGGCCCAGTTCATAGCCGGCTCACGCCGCGCAACATGAACGATGAGTGGGAAGAAACTGACCCGAATGATCCAACCTGGGAGAACGATGACGAGTCCTCGGTCTTCAATCGTTTGCAAAGAAATCATGAGTACTACAAACCAAGGCAACACGTTGGTTATACCGAAGAGGCAGAGCGTGACTTTCGCCTCGCCTATCGACCAGAAAAAGCCATAGAGCATTCAAAGTTCATCCCGAAAATAGCACTCGCGCCGCTCAAGAGAGAAAAGTTGCCTCCAACTGTCGGAAAGTTCAACGGATTGACTGATCCCGACGATCACGTCAGAGTGTTTACTAGCGTGGGCTGCATGGGAGGTTGGAACATGCCCATGTGGTGTCACCTGTTTATCCAAACATTAACGGGGGCTGCTCGCGCCTGGTTCGACAGCCTTCCTCCGGGAAAGATAAAATCATGGGTAGATTTCAGGACTCAGTTTTTGAGTCACTTCAGTCAACAAAGGCGATACCAGCGCGATACAGCTGAAGTCGAGGATATCTGGCGAAGAGATAACGAGGGATTGGAAGATTTCATTACGCGTTTTAACAAAGAATGTTTAGAGATCGGTGGCGTGAGTGAACAACTCATGCGCTGCCACTTCAAGAAAGCCATCCGCTGCGATAGCCTAATTCGAACCATCACCGGGAAGGATGGAATGCCCAAGGAGTGGGATAAACTCATGGAAGCCGCTAAGATAGTCGCGCAAACGGAAGAGTCACTTGCACGAAACAACAACTACCGTTTCGAGGATAGATTTTCTAAAGGGGGTCACTCGCGCGACGACAACAGGCGCAACAAAGGCAAGAACCCTGGGTGGAAGGCCAACCACTCCAGCGGTTATAACGACCGACCCCGTTATGAAGAACGATCCCGCTATAAGGAAGACGCGCGAGATACTATCGACCGCATCGGCTATAGGAAAGCAGTCAGAGACGATAACCGTGTAAAGCATTGGACTCTGCTCATAAAAACGCCAAAGGAGGTGCTAATGACGGAGAACCATGATTTCAAGGCTCCCAGGCCTATGACAAACAAAAAGGGGCAGGACCCCAATCTGTATTGTGATTTCCACAAAGATACAGGCCACTTAACAGATGATTGCTACAGCTTGCGTCAAGAGATCGAGAGAGCACTAAAGAGTGGAAAGCTGAGCCACTTAGTGAAAAACGTGCGCAAAGAGACTCGACAGCTCCATTGCCATGATGAAGGAAATCACAAGAAAGTTCGACGCCTAGAGACACACATGGTCAATGGACCAAGGTATAGCACAAGAGAAAAAGGCAAGAGACCTTATGAGCCTTCATGGAAAGAACAGCAAGTTATCTTTCCGGTGGTGCGCGAGGGTCCCCGAGCCACACGACCCATCGTCATCACCGGTATCATCGGCCATTATGAAACTGAATACGTCTTCATTGACCCGGGGAGTACAGCAGACATCATCTATGAACAATGCTTTAACCAGTTCGACGATGAAGACAAAGCGAGACTTGAACCAGTTGACTACCCACTGTCTGGGTTCTGCAATGAAATGGTCTTCCCATTAGGCCAAATTAGCTTCCCCGTCACACTCTCTGACGGGAAGCATTCGAGGACAACAAACGTCAACTTCATGGTGATGCCTGTTAAGTCAAGACATGATGTGCTGATCGGGAGAGAGACGCAAGGTGAGCTGAATATGATAACTTCCACCCCCCATTCAGCGATTGGTTTCCCAACCAAGACGGGGGTGGCAATCGTTTATGCAAAGAAAGAAGTGATGTCAACAGAAGAGATGCGCCCAACAAAAGCAGCGAAGGTTTCAGCAACCGAGCCCGAAAAATGGGTTTTAAATCGCAAATATCCGGAGCAAACGGTGACGATAGGTCACGCTATCTCACCGAACATCAGAACTCGCCTCAAGCAGCTCCTATTCAAGAACATGGATATTTTCGCCTGGACCCCGGCCGACATGACCGGAGTCCCGCGCGACATCACAGAGCACTGTTTAAATACCTACCCCTCGGTTGAGCCGAAAGTCCAAAGAAGGCGCAGCCTAGGGGTAGACAAGACGAAAGCAATGAATGAGCAAGTATGCGAGTTACTTAAAGCCGACATCCTGCGAGAAGTACGTTATCAGAGTTGGGTTGCGAACCCCGTAATGGTAGAGAAGTCTAGTGGTGGATGGCGAATGTGCGTCGACTATATCGATCTCAACAAGGCATGCCCTAAGGATTGTTACTCTTTGCCTGAGATCGACAAAAAGATAGACTCTCTCGCGCCATACAGATGGAAGTTCTTCTTGGATTGCTACAAGGGGTACCATCAAGTTCAGATGAAGCTCGAGGATGAAGACAAGACGGCTTTTCGCACTGATCTGGGGATTTTTTGCTATACGAAGATGCCATTCGGCCTGAAAAATGCTGGCGCCACATACCAGCGATTGATGGACAAGACCTTCGCGGGTGACATCGGAAAGCATATTGAAGTTTACATCGATGATCTAGTGGTCAAAAGTCCCGAAGAGGACCAAATGTTGAAGGACATCGAGAAAACGTTCAATTCATTGCGCAGCGTAAACATGAAGTTGAATCCAGCCAAATGTTCTTTTGGTATGGAAGAAGGGAAGTTTTTAGGCTTCATAGTCACCAACGGCGGCTTCAAAGTGAATCCGGAAAAAGTCCAGGCAATAGAGCGGATGCCATCACCGCGAACAATCAAAGAAATGCAACGGTTGGCCGGCCGCCTCGCCGCGCTTAACCGCTTTTTGTCAAATCACGCCGCGAAGTCGTACCCTTTTATCAGCACACTGCGCAATTGTGTAAAGAAGCAAGAGTTCAGGTGGACACCTGAAGCAGAAAAGGCTTTTCAGCAAATGAAAGAATGTTTGATCGAGCTCCCCACCCTGACTGCACCATTTGAAAAAGAGCCACTTGTACTGTACTTATCTTCTTCAGATAAGGCAGTAGGATCGGTGTTACTAGTGGAAAGAAATGGAGTTCAAACTCCAATTTATTATGTCAGCAGGGTACTCACTGACCCGGAAACGAGATATTCCACGATGGAAAAATTGGTACTAGCGCTGCTACACGCCTCCAGAAGGCTGCGCAGATATTTCACAGGGCATGTGATCACCGTGCTTACCAATTTTCATATCGGCACGATACTTCAAAAACCAGAAACGTCCGGGCGGTTAGCAAAATGGGCCATCGAGCTGGGGGGCCACAACATTCTATATCGGCCGCGCCCAGCCATCAAGGGTCAGGTTCTAGCAGACTTCATCACAGAAGTCCCAGTTGAGAAAGTCAAAGATTGTGAGCTGGTGGAGACTCCCGAGAAAGACACGACAAATGAGACTTGGATGCTTTATACTGATGGAGCCTCAAACGAGGATGGCGCGGGAGCTGGATTGCGCCTAGTAAGCCCCGAAAATCACGAATTCACTTACGCCATCAAGTTGGATTTTAAAAACACCAACAACGAGGCGGAATACGAAGCATTTCTGGCAGGCTTGCGCCTCGCCATCAAAATGGGAGCTAAAAATCTACAAGCACATGTTGATTCACTCTTGATTGCCAGCCAAGTCAACGGTATATACGACGCAAGGGGTGAAGTTATGGCCCTATATCTGGAACAAGCAAAAGAGTTGCTTCAACAGTTCAAGTCTCACAAGGTCATCCACATCAATCGCTCTGAAAACAAACCAGCTGACACCTTGAGCAAGCTTGCTTCAACATCCTTCCAACATCTTGCCAAAGATGTAAGGATTGAGGTACTCAAGAACCCGTCAGTCTTGTTACGACAAGTCAATGTGATCGAGATAGGGCAGCCATCCTGGATGACCCCTATCATTCAGTACTTGAAAGAAGGAATACTCTCAGAGAAAAGGGCAGAGGCAAGAAAGATCCAGAACAAAGCTCTGCAGTACGAAATGAATGGTGGTATCTTATACCGTAAGTCCTTCTTGGGGCCACTACTGCGCTGCGTGGACCCTCAAGATGTGAATTATCTGATAAGGGAGATTCACGAAGGAATCTGCGGCATCCATGCGGGACCACGCATGGTTGTTGCGAAGATCATGAACGCCGGGTATTACTGGCCAGGGATGCATGTTGATGCCCTGAAGGAGCTGCGCAAGTGCGACTCCTGTCAGCGGCACTCTCCAAAAACCCTGCGCCCCAAGAACGACCTGATCCCCGTATCCACTGCTTGGCCTTTTCAGCAGTGGGGAATCGACATGGTAGGACCCTTCCCAGACGCTCCCAGCGCCGTCAAGTTTATAATTTTCGCCGTCGATTACTTCACAAAATGGGTGGAGGCCAAAGCCCTTGCTTCAACTACAGCCATGATGGTGCGCAAGTTCATTTGGGAACACATCATCTGCAGATTCGGACTCCCACTCAAGATTGTAACTGACAACGGCACCAACTTTGCATCCGAAGACCTCCAGAACTGGATGAAGGAGATGAAAATCGAACACACTTTCTCCTCCGTTGCGCATCCTCAAGGCAACGGGCAGGTTGAAAGTGTAAACAAGTGTATTGTCGAAGGGATTAAGGCCCGACTGGGCACGAAGCGAAGAGGCTGGGTGGATGAGCTCCCGAGTATCTTGTGGGCTCACCGAACCATGCCGAAAACAAGTACCGGCGAGACCCCTTTTAGCCTAGTCTATGGCTCAGAAGCGGTTATCCCGGCAGAAGTTGGCCTGCCCTCTCCGCGTTTGACAGCAGTCAACGCAATCGACAACGAGGCAGAGCGTCGGCTCGACTTGGATTTGCTAGAGGAAAGGCGCGAAATCGCGCGAATCAAAGAAGCCAAGTACAAAACACAACTAGAGAGGTACTACAACGCGCGAGTTCGCATCTGTACCTTCACTCCAGGGGAATATGTCTTTCGAGACAACGAAGCCTCAAACGCCGAACGCCCAGGAAAACTAGCACCCAAATGGGAAGGCCCATACTTGGTTCACGAAGTGCTAGGGAAAGGGGCTTACAAATTGCGCACCCTGGATGGACACATCATCCCGCGCACGTGGAATGCGCAACAACTGCGCAAATGCTATATATGACTATGTCGGCCCTGCGCCTTTACCCACTAATGTCGGCTACACGCCCTTTACGTTCTTATGTTGGCTACACGCCTTTTATGTTACAAACAATGTATCTCGGCCTAAGCGCCTACGTAATTAATGAAAGCATACGACATGCTCTTTTATCACTATCCGACTTATTTCGTTACAAATGCCTGTTAAACTTCTGATTAGCACGAAAACACTCCAGTTACGCTCGCACAAGAGCCTCTCTTACATTTATTCGCGCTAACTTAACCAAAGTTTCTAACAACAGTGCAATAATTGTAACGGGAAAATAAGCAAACATACTATTTAATAAGCGCAACCGCGCAACAGTTATAAAAACACAATGTCATTCATTAGATAAAAGCGCGCCCGCGCGAAGAGTTACATCAGAAACCTACTGGAATTTTTTACAAGGCACAAAGCCTGTTGACAACCTATTCGAATTCATCATCTCCACTGTCATCATGCTTATCGCCTCTATCGCCATCACCGCCAGGCTTACCGCCATCACCATCGTTTCCACCATCATTGCCCGCCACCTCATCTTCGTCAGAGAGTTCTACGTGCTCTGGTGGATCAAGAATGCCCTTCATACGTGCACACCAGTCATCATGTTCTAGAGCCTTTGAGACCAAATCCATCACAGGTAAGGCTAAATGATTATAAGAATTTTCAGCTCGAGCCAACTCGGCATCAGCTCCATCAGTTACCGAGCAATGGCTGGTATCAAACTCTTGTCCAAACATTTCTGCGGCATGCTGCGCACACTCCATATAACCCCCGCGGTGTCCAACAGCGCGAGAAGCATCAATGAGAGGAGCGACAGTCTGGTCCAGCTCGCCAGCATTCAGAATCGAGTTAGCCATCTGCATCAAAATAAGCAAGTAAAGAACTAAACTGGTAAGTAAAAAACCAAAATTTCAGATATACCAGAACTATTCCCCGGCCGTGCAGCCACTCGGCGTCAGAGACAAGAGTATCCACGATACCCTGAGCTTCAGCATAATTAGTCTGCGCTACATTAAGAGCCGCAGTACTAACATCACGCGCTTCCTCAGCCCTCAGCTTCGCCTCTTCAGCTGAGGCAGCTTTAGATTTTTCTGCCTCCAGATCGATCTCCAAGGATTCACCTTTGTCAACCTGCTCTCGCAGGCGACGTTTCAGCTCAGCGATCTCGACATCCTTGGCCCGAAGATCCTTGTCCTTGCCCGACAGCTGCACCTTCACGCCAGCAAGCTCACCCTAAAAAGGACAGGACATTAGGATATATTGCAAACAAAGCACACAAGGAAAAAGTCTAAGTTGCACAAACCTCAAGTTGCTCCCTAGCAACCTTAGCAGCTTGCGCATCTTCGAGTTACGCCGTCAACTCCACAACCTTAGCCTCAAGGTTGACAATCTTGTTACGATCCGCAGCCGCGCGCTCATTATCCTTCGCGTATATGCGTTTGAACTCAGCTTTCTCCTTAGCCAGCTGTTGTTCAGCAGCATGAAGCTTGTTCTTCAGGCCCTCGCGCCCCCAGTCTTCCGCCTTCTTATCAGCCTCAAGCTTGGCCTTCTCTTCATCAAGGGCGGCTTTTGACTTCTCAAATTCACTTATACGCTTCAACATCCGCTCGCGGTACCTCTCCCAATCCGACCGCTCCCTAACCATAGTTCGCCACTCCCGCACAATCTCCTGGTTGGCAGCGCGAGCATTCGCCTCCCCGAGCATATAAGTATGGTACAGCGCTTCATGAGTCTTCGCCCTTTGCCGGTTAACCTCTCCAGGAGTGAAAGAATTGAAGAACCAATCGCGGCAAGGGCCAAACTCTTGAAAAGTGTCCTTTTGCCTCAAACTCCAGGGAGCCTGATGGGGAGCATTACCGCGTTCCTCTTCGGTATAACTTTTATAATAGATATCACCGACGGTATCCTTCGCCCCGATAGCTTGTGGATTATAACCCCCGGCTCCACCAGAACTCGCGCCACTAGAAACATACGAAGGGCGGGTAGGTCTTTCAACCTCAGGATCTTTCCTTCTCTCTTGATGGGGCTTTGCAGACCCCGCAACACTCAAAACCTCCGGACCCTGCGCTTTCTCTTGGATAGTGATAGCAGCGGCATCGGTATACCTCAAGGAATCACCACTAGGCTTTTCAACAGCCTTTTGCTTCTCCTTCTCCACTTCAGAGGCTTTCTTCCTCCTCGCCTCCTCAGCCTTCCTATCTTCCTCGGCCTTCCTCTTTTTCTCCTCCTCCGCTTTCTTCCTCTTATCCTCATCAGCTTTCTTCCTACGCTCTTCATCAACTTTCCTCTGCTCTTCAACAGCCTTCGCCTTATCACCTTCAGCAACATGTTTGTCTTTAGCAGTCTCAGCGCCAGCAGCCTTAGAAGATTTAACGGTAATTTTCAGCCTCTTTGGCTCTGGCTCCGTAATCACAACACCCTTCTCAGGGGTTTTCTTCTTACCTCTGCAAAAACCAAGGGATCAAGAAAAAGAGCAACAACAAGGAAGAGCTAAAAACAAACTTACCAGGAGAGAACCTATAAAGTGAGCGCAGATTGCTCTGTTTACCAAGCACTAGAGCCCCGCCAACCTTTGACGCAATGGACACACCAGCAGGCGCCTCGCTCCTCGTTCTTTTTCTGCTGATCAACTTTTCAGCAGCCTCCTCTTCTTCTTCCTCTTCCTCTTCCTCCTCATGCGCAACAGAGGAAGGAGTAGCGCCAGCGTCCGGGTTGCGAGAACCCGCGCTCCCTGAGCCACCAGTTCCAATCTTCTTTCCGCCTGCGCGCGACAAACCTTCAAGTGACTCACTAACAATCACGAAACCTCTCAAGTCACTCTGACGGAGGCGAAAAATACCTTTATCCGCAACACCAGTGGTTGCGCGACTACCCCCAGCACCCTTGCTGGTCACCTCAGCATCCTTCTTCTTCTTCTTCACTGGTTTTTTCTTCTTCTTCTCTTCTGGGTCAATACCCAAGTCGTGCAACACACCTGCAAAGACGTTAGACCACGAACTTAGCTCTCCGTTCGAGGATCCTACAGACTCCTCGCTGGAAAGATAGATAACCTCTTTCCTAGCAGAAGTCACAGAGCGCAAAGGGCGAGGGTTCGGTATGTGCGCACCTTCGTTTGCAGTGGGCGGCGAGGCGAACGCATCAGCGACAGGATAGATAAAGTTATCCTTTATTTGGTCATACCAATATTGCTCTCCGTCTTGAAGCGGGCGCACGCCCATCTTACCGCCAAAAGTGGCGAAGGCAGCTTGATACAAACGCACCTCTACAAGATAAATCGTATATAAAAAAAAAAAAAAAAAGGAAAAACGCAAGCCCCGAAAGATCAGTAAAAATAAGAAAATTACTAACCTTCGACATCAATCATTAAGATAGGAACCTCCTTGCTATCAGGCAGCCACTGATCGCTCATCCGCGCCGCTACCAAGACATTCTCCCCAAACACTCGGTTTGGGGTGGCAGTAAGCTCCCGATACCAAGCCTCAGTCTTGGGGATCTCCAAGTCTTCCTTCACGATCGCTTCAGTCGAGGCGCGAAACGTCATGGGTATCGGAACTACCTCCTCCCGTATATAGAAAAACTTAGGTTTCCAGTCATGGAAACTCTTAGGAGGGTTTAAAAGTATCTTCTTCGCCGTGCCTCGACTGGCGAAGGAATAAAAACCCATATTCTTCTGAAGTTGGTAGAAAACCCGAAATTTATCAACAGTTGGCTCGATGCCATGAGCCCAACACAGGAACTCGAAATATCGCACACGAACCATTCCGGGTGGGCTCATTTGAGATATATGGAAGCCATAATACTGAAGAATATGAGCCATGAAGTTAGTCGCCGGCAACCGGAAGTTTCCCTGATGGAAGAAGTCTTCGAATAAAGTGATGTACCCTGGCGGTGCATCAGCGGCCGTCTGGTTCTGGCCGGGGTACCGGGCATCCCACTCCGGTGGGAACCGGAAACTACGTGAAAGCTGTTCAAAAAGCCCTAAATCCCACCGGAGAACAGGTACAGGTCCTTCTTCTCCGGGATTATCTTCGTGCTGTTCCTCAGCCATCGATAGATAAGACAAGGGTTTTGAATGTTCTGGAAACAAGCTTGATAGTCTGCTACGATGTTCTTCAAGAACTTGAAGATCTGCTGCAAACGTGTTCTTCAAACTTTGAAGATTCAAAGAAGTTTGAGAGGAAATAAAAGAATAGTAGAAGAGAAAAGTGATGAGCCTCAAATCTCTCCGGATATATATACCCATCGCATTTAATGCGATGGGTAACCGTGCCGAAGTCGCCGCAAGCAAGGCCAACCAGAAAGCGCCACGTAAGGCATATTTCCCGGAGTGACGGTTACCACGCGCGCATGGGCCTCACTCTCCTGACGAAAATCTGAACCGTTAACAACAAGTTGATAACAACCGTCAGAGGTCAACTCAAACGTCACCAACCGCGACTTTTTCACCAACCTGTCAGGAAATTCAAACTTCGAGGTTTTTCCCGCCCAAAGTCATTAGAAACTTCATATAAAAGCCAACAACAAGCCCGGTAGCCGCGCCGTAGTAACTAACAACTTACACGCGCACCGTCTACCAAAGCCAAAAGCATCATTCTACTTTATTTTCTTAAGTCCAGAGCTCCAACCACTTGCCTTGCGCATGGTGCAGCACTGGACTGGGGGGACTTGAAGGGGTATGGTCCCAAAAAGCCGCGCAACCCCTGTAAGGTCGCGCGGGACCATACTCCTTAATCAGCAATTTTCTTGATTGCCAACCTCGCGCGGGCTACAACAAGTCTGCGTAACGCTGCGCGAGGTCCACACAAGAGTAAACTCCAGTTAGCAACACTTGGCAGTCTAAAAAGAACATCTGAAGGCACATGAAGCTCGCGCGAGGTGATAACGTGCTCAGCAAGAATCATGCGCGAGGCCTTTCCAGATAATGCACAAGGTACAAGTGGCAGAATAAAAGAGCCAATCAGAGTCCTTCAGTTCCTGCGCAATCGTGCTCCACGATCGTCTGACATGCAGGAGACAAAAAGTACTTAAGGACGCCTATGTGGCACCAATCACAGGGCAGAGACAACTGCCCCACGATCTCCACTTACCTGCTGATGGCAGAAGGGCGACCAGGCCGACAACAGTGACACGTGGCTCCAATCACGTTGCGCCAACTCCACAAAGCTCCTAGAAGCCACTAACGGTCGACACCAGTGAGACAAGGAGCATATCCTCTATGTTGTCGCCTTCCGGCCCAAGGCCCATCAGCCCACACCCTCTTACACCTCTCCGGCTATAAATAGAGACCTTCACTTCACAGGTTATTCATTCCATTCCCTCTACTCTCACTCAATACTTTATTCTCTCCCCAAATACAGTCGCTTATTCTCACGCCGGAGCCCGGTTAAGAGGGAAACCCCCACATTCCCCTCTTAACGAGTGACGGTGTTCTGTTTTGCAGATAAACCACGATCATTAGGAGCTCAGGAAACTTACAAGAAGATTAACCATCATGGTAGAAACATAATCCAAACTGATTAGTCCCTTAATTAGTACCAGCAAAAGGGTAATATTTTGTTAATGTATGGGATAATGAAGTCTTGAGGTCATGCATTTGATCATGTGAATTTTGATAAATGCGTGTGTTGTTTGGGTAGAATGTAATCAGCGGCGCAAATGAGTTTGGAATGTATTGATCAAAAACCGAAAGATTGTAAGTTTTGAGGTGAGAAGGGGTAGGAAAAGATGGTTTGATGAATTCTGTTGAGACAATTGTGTGAAGTTGTCTTCTACCCAATCTTGATAGACTACTTATCATTATCATATTTATTCACAACAAAATGAAAGAGCTTTCTTTTGGTAATATTTTCTGTGTAGTTGTCTGTGCTAAGATGATCATAATCGCATGTGTATATATAATAGATATATATACACATGCATTGGTCATGTGTAGATTTCTTTTGGTTAAAATATTACATGTGTCAAAGAACTTGATTATTTTAAAACAAACATGTAAATGATATGAGAATTCAGCTTATATTAATTTCCCAAAATCAAACTAACACAACAAAACAAAAGGTAAATGGGTAACAAGTTATGCCGCTGGCTCCTTTCTTAATAGAAAAAAATTAATTCTTTTAAAAACTACATTTATAGACCTTGGAGTCATAACATTACTATGCATGACCCGCTGAACTCAACTAAGTAGCTCCACAATCTCCGGCGCAAGGAAACCAAAATTATCAAATGCAAATAGTACAAACACGTATTGGTTATCAATGTACGTTTTCTCGTGTTTGGTCACATTGTATAAAGCATCTTTTAAAGCAGTCTGGCCCAGCATTAAAACATTTGTCCCCAAACCCATAAGAGGGGAGACCCCTGTTAGATTCACACATGCGTGTTTCCCTACCAACCATCCAAAGACCAAATGTCAGTTGGTGGTCTGAGTGTTGACCTTCCTTCCAATAAATCGGTCAAGAAATTCACAAGTGCTTCTTTCTTAATAGAAATCCAAACACACAAGAGTGTGATCTTTGATAGGCAGTTAGTTCTTATGGCTGCAACTTAAACTTTGATTTAGGATTGATCTTTTATCAACTCAGTTTGTTCTACAATTAGATATACAAAGTGACCTTAGTGATCAAATGCTTCCTACATTCAATCCAAAATGAGTATAGGCTATGTGTATTTATAGTTGTCTTACTTTGACTTCATATATAAAAAAAGTTACTTTTAGTTTTTACTCCATACATAGGTTGTCATATTTTGACTCTAACATATCAAACAAACTACTTTTAACTTTTTAAAAAGTTGTAGGTATAATTGAATTTTCACAAATATTTAATTATATTATAAAAGATTAGGAATGTACATGTCATAATTCACTAGCACATATTCTTATTGACTTGTTCTAGTAACAACCTCTTGTTCATAAGTTCTGAAATCAGAGGTGCAAGTGCAACCCTTTTTTTTCTCTTATGAGCATCATATTGGTAATCAGTGTGCATATGCAATTCAATTGTTTAATGTTATTCTTTAATGACATAACGAGACCTTAAAAGAACTGGATTTTTGCCATACATCACTCTCTTCTCTGTCTTTCTCTCCTTAGCTCACAATGCATCCATTCGATCTCCACTTGCTTTCTTGCTTTCACTTTGTAAAGCCCGAACTACCTCCCAAACTTAGAGTATTGGTTTTCCTCAAAATACATCATGTGGCGGGAATGGTTGCACAAGCAAGTGCAATCTCCACCCTATTGCGGCTTGTCAAAGAGTGCCGCCAAAAAAGAGCCATAATATATGAAAAATGTGTAAATGTGGACATTGGTAACATGAAGGAAAATGTAGTAAGAACCAAAATTACTCCCAATTTAAGTATACACACCTAATCAAAGTGGGTACTATATGGTTTCAAGCCAAATTTACAAATATAAAGTCTATATAGACTTTTTAAACATTTTGCTAATTACATAACCCTACAAAAAGTAACTTGGGGTGCCATAAGGTAACTCAAAAGTTGTGTCTTTACATCACACCCTTAACTAATGCTCTTGCCTTAATAAACACATAACCCAAACCAACATGTCCCTATATACACACCCCTTAAATATATTGGCAAAAGATCAAATACAAATAATCTTAACATACTAAACATACAAATTGAAGGAAAACTCAAAAAGACAAGGTGGCATTCTGATGGGTAGAAGTTTTCTTATTTTAACGGGTATAGTCGTATAGGTATATATTACTTTGACTAGTATTAAGCCCCCGCGTTGCAGTGGTTGTCGTAAAACTGTGTCAAATAGTACCAATGCTATACCACTATCAGCGATCACCAACATCAGAAAAGCTTGTAAAAACAAAATAAATAAAAACGGAAAAAAATAAAGGCGAGCAAAAAGCAGACATAAAATATTTGAATCACGCACGCTCGTTGCAGAGAAGTTAAACCAAAGCGTAAAACAGAGAAAAAATAACTAAGTCAATTCAGGACTCGTGTGTTGCGAGGAACTTGTCAAATGGAGAAATATTGATTTGTTGCGACGGGCCAAACAGGAAAAAATACACGAAAAATGTTGAACCCTACACGCACGTTGCGGTGCGTTAACTCACAAAATTTAGAACGAAACGAAAACTTGGGAATGATGAAAAGTATGGTGGACCAAAATTAAAAAATAAAAAGAATTGGGGTTAAATTGCAAAAGATGAAAAACTTTAGGTTAAAAGTAAAAAACAAAGATTCTAAATTGCAAAAAAAGTAAAAGTTTTGGGTTAGAAATGAAAAAAGAAAAAAAAAACCTATATATGAGGTAAAACAACATAAATTACAAAAATAATAAAAATTTTATTTTTGTAAAACTTGAATAAACTATTATATTAATAGAGTAAACTCTAGTTAATGGTTAAATATTTATTTATTATCTGCATAATACACGATATGATTTCAAATTATTTATTATTCTTTAATTAGTTTAATATTTATGAATTAATTATTTCCATATTAGTTTAAAAGATATTAAAAAAAAATTTAGATATTAGATTTAGATATTTGTAATATTATTAAATATTAATTGAATTTATTAATATTAAAATAAAGATAAGGATAAAGATAAAGATAAGTGATATTATATATTGGTTATTAATATTAAAATAAATATCAATAAAATTTATGAGGTTGAAGGAGAGAATGACATGTGACATTATTTGTAGACTTTTATTAATATTTAGATTAGATGTGTCAATATTATATCAATATCGCATCAGTGCTTTTGTGAATATATTAGATGTACCAAATCAGGTTTAGCGACTGTGATAAATTCTACTGTTACAAAAAGAGAATCCTGACAATGGAACAAATTGAAAACGTTTGTATAAAGAGTTGGTTATGTTCTCTATTCAAAAGGATTCATGTTCATAATTCGAACAACAGTTTCTTGATTTGTGTTCGTTCTGTTAGTGCGCTGAACAGATTGCGAACCCTAAGGTTTGTGATTGTATCGGTCCGCCTAAATCTATCAAGGATGTGCTCATTAGTTCTCAATCGCCGGTTTGTTCATTGAACTAGATTGATAATTCTTAGGCGCAATTGGTGTTATTGATGCAAAAATTATAGTCGTCTTTCGTGATATTTTTATATTGATTTGTTTTATTGTTGTTTATTATATTTCTTTTGTTCTGGAATCAAATTGTTGATTAATTTGACTTGATTTGCATTGTTTTATTTATCATCAATTTTTTTTCGTTTATAGGTCCAACATGCTGATTAGGCAATTACATATTAAGTTTGTAAGATTTGATGATATTTGTTTGGCTTAAGGGGTGATTGGGTTTGGGTTGGGGTTGCTTTTTGGAATCAGTTATGCGATATGAAAAAAAGATGATCAGATTGCGGAAACTAAGGGGTTGGATGTGCTTCTGTCTTATGGCATTCAATAATCGAATCATTTGTTCGAATAAGCAATATTCTCAGACTAATTATTTGGCCATGATATAAACATAATGCGTTAATCCAAACACTCATGATTTATTATATGCGATTTGATGTTATACAAATGGGAGTTTTAGTGTAGTTTCTAATCGGTATCCTAACACGGTTTTATAAAATCTTTATCTTTAGGAAGATGCAGCAGCATTGCAAAGACGTTAAATACGGTTCACATTAACGCTCAAAGTTATTTATTGTCCTATTCTATGCATCTTGGCTCCCCCTTTCCATAACCTTTTAGACCAAATTTATCTGTTATGGATCTGTATCATTCAATTTTTCATTTTGCGATTCAAGAACCTGTCACAAGACCAAGGTTTGAGAAATTTATACGTCGCTTCATTTCAATAAGCAAAATGAAAAGAATGTTTTGCATGAACTTAAAAATTCTCGCATCTCATGACATTCATATTAAATATACCGCCGCAATGCGTGAGATTACGTCAACTCGTTCTTATTAAATATCAAGGTGAGGCCTCTAAAATTAGACTCTTCTTACATGTGTTAACTTCTAATTTCAATTGGTTTTCGTGTGTGCCTTAGCCTTAGCCGCATCCTAAATTTTATTTTGGTGATTAAAAAAAAAACTATTCCTTTCCGCCCGGTTACCACGTTACTTCGTTTTGATTCGATAAAAATATGAGAATTTGAATAGGAGACAAATCTGCTGATATGTAAAGTGAAAAAGTCCTGAAAAAACAAAAATTGTGAAAAGCGCGCTTCGAATGCGAGTAGATAGTGGTCAAAATAAATTATCTCTTGTGGTAAAATAAAGATTCAATTATTAGAAGATGGAAATGCACGCAAAAGCTTGTGAGGATAATCAGCATGTCTTTGTCCCCCTGGCTTTTGACACGTTCGGCTCCTTGGCGCCGGAGGCAGTTCGGTTCTTGTCTAGAGTTCAGCGTGTGGTCCATAGCAACTTTTCAACCCCTCAGGGGCGATGCTTTGTTTTTAGTAGATTAGGGTTTTCTGTTCAGAAAGGAATGACGGCGCAGTTTTTGCTCGTCTATCTGTTATCCTTATGTAATTTGCCTATATTATTAGAATTAAATATATTTGATCACAAAAAAAATTATTAGAAGAAATTATGCTTAAAAAAAAAAGATAAAAAAGCCATAATTTCCACAATAATTCACTATATTCAAACCCCCTTTTCTCACTGCCACCCACACTCACGCGCCGTCACACAACCCCCAAACAATGGCATCAATAACCATCTTCGACCACGAACTCCCAGACTACACCCACAACCTCTACGACGTCACATTCTTCCACCACACCATCTCCACCATCGTCACCGACACCCCCTCATTCGTCGACACCTGGATCTCCGACACCCACCGTCTAAACCACTCTCCCATCGTCGGTCTGGACGTCGAATGGAGACCCAACCAATCCCGCAACATCGAAAACCCAGTCGCCACCCTCCAACTCTGCAACGGCCACCGTTGCCTCATCTTCCAGATCCTCCACGCGCCGAGCGTGCCCCAATCGCTGAAAAACTTTTTACGAAACCCTAACTATACGTTCACAGGGGTTGGGATTGAGAGCGATGTTGAGAAGCTGGTTGAGGATTATAACCTTGGGGTTGAGAAGATGGTGGATGTGCGTACGTTAGCGGCGGAGGCGTACGGTGTGAGGGAGTTGAAGAATGCTGGGATTAAGAGTTTGACGGAAAGGGTGCTTGGGAAAGTGGTTAGTAAGCCGAAAGGGGTGACGATGAGCCGGTGGGATAATCAGTGGTTGACTCCGGCTCAGGTGCAGTATGCTTGTGTTGATGCGTTTTTGAGTTTTGAGATTGGTAGGGTTTTGATCTCTGGGAGTCAGAATTGATTGTTGTGTATATGATTTGGGATTTATGTTTGATTTAGTGTTTTATGTGTGTTTAATATGTGTTGTTGCTGGATGATGATTGTTTGATCATTGAAGGTTTAGGGTTTCTGTTTACTAAATGACCCTGTTTTGATTTAGTGTTTTATGTGTTGTTGGTGAATGATGATTTACTAAATGATCCTGTTTAGGATTAGGTGTTTAATATGTCTATTTGGTTTAATTGGATGATGGTTTTTTTGCAAATTTGGTTGAAATTCATTAATGTTCTTCTTTTTTGCTATGAGTGATCTGTTCTACGTTTGGATTTGCTGTGTGTGTCACTGACAATTTCAAGCCAAGCCACCTGTGAAATTAAGTTGACTTTTTTGTGAAGTACTGGTTTGGACTGATACCGAATTTCTTAAACTGAAATATTTTCGGTACCGATATTTAGCGTTTTCGGTACTTGTTTTTATCTTCAATTACCGGTCTGTATAGATATCGAACTGTACCGGGTATTTTCGGTATCGATACTCATTTTCTGGGATTTTCGGTACCGGTACCTGTTGGTACTGAGCTCATCCATCCCTAATATGGAGGTTGTATAGAGGCTAACATGTTAATTCTTGATTCAAGTCCTGGGTGATAGACAGGTTTTATTAAAAGAATGATGTATAGAATTTGGGGATGTTTAAGCTGTCGAAATTTGTTGGCCGAGACGCTCGCTACTTATGCTTTTAGGAAACAGCAAACTGAATTGGCTGGGTTGGATGGGTCAGTTAGACTAGTCGGTTTTATGGGTTTGACAGTTCAATGGTTTAGGTTTATCGGTTTGACAGTTTAATGCTTATTGCACTTTTATGATTTGGTTATGAATGATGCTTATATCTTAAGGCTGGCCTAGCATTTAACCCAAACATCAATTAGAGTAAACTGCAATTTTACACCCTGAGGTTAGGGGTCATTGGCATGTCTACCCCCCCTAAGGAAATAATTGCAATTTTACACCCCACTGTTAACCCTTATGTCGCAACCTTACCCCCTGTTAACAGATTCTGTCAAGTCAACGTTTGTTTTGACTGTTATAATGTGTGAAAAGTCGTTTTTGCCCCTGTCTTATTAAAATTATATAAAAAAATCAAGAATCAACACAAAATTATATAAAAAAATCAAACGTTTTTGCCAGATCAGTTCATTCTTCATCATTATCATCATTCCAAACCCAAATCATCATCATCATCAGCAGTAGCAGTCCAAACCCAGATCAGTTCATTCTTCATCATCATTCCAAACCCAGATCAGTTCATCATCATCATCATCATTATCATCATCATCTTCTGACCACCGCCGGAGGTGTAAATGAATCCGTTACCGTCCGATTCGCCGCCGCTGAGTTGAACACAAACAGAATGAAGAATGAAGAATGAACAGAAACAGATCAAGAATGAACACAAACAGATCAAGAAAAAAGCACACAAACACACAAACCTGGGTGTTTTGAATATGAAGAATGAACTGCTGCAAGAATCTGACCACCGCCACCATCAGCCACCACCACCCTCACCAGCCACCCCCACCACAATCCACAACAATCGAAACCATTTCTTGACAATTTCCCCAACTCTCCACCAAAATCCCCAATTTAACCAATCAATCAGTTTCAAAACCCTAAATTGAAACCCTAGGCACAAATTTCAACTCAATCACACAAAGATTGAAACCCCTCTGCGATTGAACCAGTCCATCCCCACTTTTCTCATATCTGCTCCGATGCACAACCACCACCCTAGCTATTGAAAACAAAAAAGGAAGGGTGTTGGTGGTAGATGTGTGGGCGGTGATGGCAGATTGTGTAGGAGGGTGGGGACGGTGGTGGTCGATAGATTGCTACACCAATGAAGGATGGCGGTGGCAGGTGTTTGGTTGGTTGATGGCAAGCAGGTGGTTGGTGGGTGGTGGTTGTAGGTGGGTTGATGGTGGGAGGTTGGATGTGGTGGCGGTGGTATCTGAGTATTCGTGAGAGAGTGTTGTAGAGAAAGGTATAATTATGGCAGCTCTCTTCACCCAGTAATCTTCGCCGGATCTGAACATCGAGATATTGTTCTAGGGTTTAGATGAGAAAGATTTGAAGCTCTTGACCTGGTTTTAATTATGGCAGCTCTCTTCTACTTTTTCTTGTTTCTGGAAAGATCTGAAAGCAGATTTGAAATAATGGTTTTGAATAATAATAATAATAATAATAATAATAATAAATATTGGGTAAGATTACCAAAATACCCTCACCTATAAGGTCAAACTACCGTTGACTGTTAACAGGGGGTAAGGTTGCGACATAAGGGTTAACAGTGGGGTGTAAAATTGCAATTATTTCCTTAGGGAGGGTAGACATGCCAATGACCCCTAACCTCAGGGTGTAAAATTGCAGTTTACTCCATCAATTAAGTGGCATCTTTTAAACTTGATTTTAACGTGGTGAACAAGCCCAAACAGGAAATAAATTGGGTTAAAGAAAGACTGGTCCAACATTTCTTGGCCTGGCCTAACTTGTGATCCAATCAGCCCAATAGAACCTTGAAGAACCAAATTCGGTATTAGAATTTTGTGTATTTTAGTTTGGGTTTGGGTCAGGTTCAGTTTGGCCCGGTCCTGGCTTGTTGCACTCCTAAACATGTTCCCTGTCCTTCACCATAGAGGCATTTAAGGGTGACCAATAATTGAAACCGAACCAAAATTAAATGAAACCAAATTAACCGAAAATCGGTTATCGGTTATTTTTTGTACCACCTGTTAACTGAAATTAACCAAGCTGAACCGAACCATTTATATTTTCATATATTTCTAATTTTATACTTTTATTTCATGTATTTATACCTACATTTCATTTATTTATACTTTCATTTTATGTATTTATACCTTCATTTCATGTATTTATACATCCATTTCATGTATTTATACCTCAATTACATGTATTTTTAAACAAAAATTTTAACCCTTGTTTGATTTGGTTATTAACCAAACCGAAAACCGACCAACTAACCGAATAAACCGAACCAATTAACTGATAACCTTAGTTACGGTTTCGGATGGCGGATTTATGATTTTATTCTAATGGGTTCCTTTTGGTAAATTATTTTTAATTCTCATTAATTTTTCCTAAATTCTATAAGGTTCTCACTAATTTTTTCCAAACGCACTGGGTTCCTGGGAACCCACAAATGTGGATTGGATCCGCCCCTAAATGCTAATAACCGAACCGAACTGTGCACAACCCTCAGACGTCCTCTACAAATGGTCATGAAGGTTCTGCCATACAAGGGCGTCCATGATGGATGGCCTCCTTGTTGATCAGTTTTGTTTAACATGATGGAAAACATAAATATGAAATACCTGTTACAGCAGACAGACCAATAGGGAATACAATCAGAGAAGCAACCATTGAGTTTGACATACATTGTCAGGATGATCTGGTTCCTTCTTAGGGTGTATAATTATGATGGTGATGATCAAACTCTAGGGCTTGAGCTTGAATATGGAGAGAGAGAGAGAGAGAGAGAGAGAGAGATGGGGCAATTTGATGATTAATTGTCTAACATTTTAGCTCTCTAGTTATCTCCTAATATGTACACCCAAGAGGAAACCTAATTAGTTAATAAGGGTAATATGGTACATCAACAATTATCAACTAATTATATAATAGGTTTTAATATATTTTGATCTATATAATATAAATGATTATATGTTTACAAGATTAAATATTAAAACAATAATATATTTAATCTCACATTCTCCCACTTAGCCGATTAATCATTTATCATGAGTATTAGATAAGCCTGATCAGGAGTTAACACTCATTTTAGCTTTAAACCAAGAACCGTAGCAGAGAAATGCAGTCGTTGAATCATCATTCGAATCAGGACCCCCATTAGCCATATTACAATCTCAATTTAAAATCTAACAATTATGATCAAAATACGCATAAGCCCTTTAGTTTTTGATTTGTATTTATATTTTTCTATATGTCATTATACCGACAGAACATATGTTAGAGACATACAAAATCAAACTGAGAAAATTTCATTAATTAAAAACATAAGCTAGTACAATATGCTATTAAATAAGGTCTTTAGTAAATCCCATATTCGAAACATGTTCTTCGAAAACTTCAGCTAGGGCTTTTGAGTTCTAGTAATCAAGCCAAACTAGAGTTCAGGAGAGAAGGTAATGGACGGAGTTGGCGGTTCGAGGACGGATGGGACCTAGATGATCACCTTCAACAAGGCCCACACCCGTGGCCCAACAACACCTGCGCCGCATGCCACGGATGGTACCCTGTCGTGAGCCCTCTGAAGTGGCACCTCTATCACTCCCACGAAACACCCTAGAAAACGATAACTATAAAACAATTGGAAATACTTAAACACAACAAGAAAACAAATCAAACACCAAACACATTTGGGTATTGTACTAGGGCACTAGTTGAGTTATTAGGGTTAGACTCATACACAACTGGTAAGAGAGAAGAAAACAGGTCGAATCATGGCTTCTGGCTGCCACTATGCAGAATGATTACATTAGAGGTATGTGACAACTCTCAAAATTTCATGTATCCGTACGATTTATTAATGATAATTAATGTGCTTGATGTCTGTGCTAAATTACTTAACTGCTTTCTGATTATTGTGTCAGACTTACATATGTTTTTTACCATACTAGTCTTATGCAGAAAAGTTACTAAATAATCCTGTATGCTTTCCCAAGTGTTGGGAATTAGAAATGTTACGAAAAGCTATATAAAAGACACTTTACGGATTAATTAAGCACTTTAACGGAACAATACCAAACCGAACAACCGGACATTAACCGGAACACAAAAATATTGTTAAACACATTGTTCTCATTTTTCTAAGCTAGTTAGGGTCCCCGAACACCTTAACACCCTATATATTACATGACACACTTAAAACACTAACTAAATACTTAAAACCTAACTAGTAAAGCTAACTATCCATTGCATCCCAACTACTCCCCCCCCCCCCACCTTACGGTTCCAAGGGTGATATCCCACCCTTGATTTTCTTGATTTATTTAATATAATTGCTATGTACTTAGGGAACATTATAACTAATGGACATTAGAGTGTTGGAAAGATTTGTTATTTAACCACAAGTCCCTCATTCACATCATCTTCATCACTCAAGCTCTCTCTCTCCCTCCATTACTCTCGGCCGAGAGCACCACCACCATCATCATCATCTTCAAGTCCAAATCATTCAATCTCTAGTGATCCTAAGGTGCTACAAGGTGTACAACGAAGCTTGGTGTTCTCGGAAGCTCAAGGACCTTCTCTATTTGCTATTAACCACCACTTTTCTTCTCTTGAACATCCCTAGCCTTGAGCTAGTGGTAAGAACATCCTACACTTCATATTTCATCTTATTTAAGTGGTTAAAGTAGGTTACATGATGATAAACTTAAAGAACACTAAGAAACTTGAACTTGAAACATGAACATAAGCTAAAGTTATGAAGAAATCATGTTGTTTAGTGTTGATATACTTGTTGATTGTTTGTAGAAATGATGTAGATCATCATGTAGACTTGCTAGATCATGATTAAAAACATAATCTAGCAAGATGAGAGGATGAACATGTTGAAAGTTATGAATCATCCTCACAAAAAGTCATGAACTTGAATAAATATGATGTTTTCTTGTAAGATGATGAACAAGTAAGTTTAAAGTCTTGTAAATCTAAATGTTACAAGTATGATTTACCAAGAAACCAAGTTAAAAATACAAGTTTACTAGATCTTGGTTCTTACATAAATATACATCATTTCTAGTGGTTAACAAAGTGAAGAAACACATGGGTAACAAGAAAAATACATGAAGAAGCATTTTTAGAAAATATGAACGTAAGTTGTAAAGATCCATATTCTTTAAAAATGGAGTTTTTAAAGAACCAACCTTAAATTAAAGGGTAACAAGACTTACTAAATACACTAATAAGTTACTACACATTTTTATAAATTTTCAAGTTCATGAGTTGGTAGTTTATACTTGTTCTTAACAAGATTGGTACGTAGAGATTGTATATTGTTGATTGAGGATTGTTTGGATGAATTTTTGAAAAGAAAATGATATGCTAATAAGCATGGACGCCTCCATTTACAAAGGAGACTCTGGTAAAATTTCCTAAAAACTCCAACACTTAGACATTATTTTTCTAAACAAGCGTTACAAATATATTTTATAACTTGTGTTTCGAATATAAACTTCGCCATAATTTTTGTCACAAAATACAAAGTGTCGGAGGTTGATTTTTGTAAATAAAAATGGGTAAATATATATTTAGAATATATATCTTATACTAGAACACTTGTGTGGATACTTGTTTATTTTGTGAGATAGTTATATTATTTTAGGGTAAAATAATGTAACTTAACAATATAACTTGACATTTGAATTGTGTGGTGTGTGATAGAAATAATGAGTAAATAAACCGTACGTAGGATACGTGTTATGTGTGAGAAACTGATTGTTATCCGTACCTTATTAGGACGTGCTTGATTTCTGATTATTAGAGTAACTAATCTAACTGAGCAAACCAAGGTGAGTTCACACTTTCTAAAAGGCATGGGATTCCCGGTGGTTTGGGAATGGGTTAAAGAATTAAAATGGAACCTACATATCCTCCTTGGGTAGGATATGTACCGCCATCCTCCATAGGTAGGATGCCAATATAAATCCTGCGTATTCTCCTTGGGTAGAATACGTACGTTCGTCCTCCTTGGGTAGGACAACAACCTTAAAACTTACTAGACAAAACTCTATCATTAAGTCCCTCATTTTATATTGACTTAATCGCCGAGGCCGATGGCGAGCGGGTCATTACTTAATAGCGCTATTAGGTTTAACAAACCTCACACCGTGCCGTTCGGACGGGCGTGTACTAATGGACTATGGCAAACTGTCAATGATGATAGACATTGACGTAGGGCACAACTATTGTTCGTCAGTTGTCGATATGGTAACGGTCTAGTAGTTCACATGGGGAAGCCCCCACTGATCATGGATATGGATTGGGTAATAAAGAAGGAACTGGTTAATCATACTTTCAACTATGGGGTAACCCCCACGGCAATTAAGCCAACGAAAGACAAACCATGTTTTCGGAAACAACTTAAAACTAAACAACCAACCGTGAACTCACTCAACTTTCTTGTTGACTCGTTGTTACATGCCTTACAGGTCGTTAGAAGCTTATGGAGCTTGCACGATGAGGAAGTCGTTGTGGAATATGGATGTTATGTCCCGTGCTAAACATTTAATCCTTATGAACTTATTAAACCTACGTTTTGAACTTTAAACTTATGAACTATGGAACTTATGTTTTAGTCTTACGTTTTATGCTTCCGCTGTTAACTTAAAGTTGGTTACTATTTTATGGTCACCAATTGTATTGTGGTTGGTCTTACTTACTTATTTACGTTGTTCAATATGATTGGTGGCTCGATCCTGGTCATGTCACGCCTTCAAGCGGTGATTCTCCGCATGATGGATTTTGGGGGTGTGACAGATTGGTATCAGAGCCATTGGTTATAGTGAACTTGGTTTTAAAAAGGGGAAAAGCTTTTTGACAAAACCAGACTATAACCTGTACAATGCTCAACGATCCACAATGACGCTTCGCTCCACATGCAAGACTCGACACAATAAGTGGTATGATTTATGTTTATATTGTCGGTTAGATAGTTCACACTGTGCACTAGTTAACGTGATAACTGCTATTTGAACCTTGTGTGCTTACTCTATCCTGTTATCCCACGCTTACGCACTTTCGCGACACTTTTCTCACTTACGTTGCTTCGTTGTGAAGATCATGAACGGACGCGGAGGACATATCAACCTAACTCAAGCCCAGTTGACGGCTTTGATCAATGAACGGGTTGCTGAGGCACTCGCAGCTGTCCCTGCAGGAGGTCAACATGCTCAGCCTCCCGTATGTACATTCAAAACGTTCATGGATTGCCGACCTAGTACTTTCAGGGGCACAGAAGGAGCTGTAGGTCTTCTTCACTGGTTCGAGAAGCTTGAGTCTGTTTTCGAGATGTGTGAATGCCCTGAAGATTGTAGGGTGAAATATGCTACCGGAACACTCGAAGGTGCTGCGTTAACCTGGTGGAAAGCACAGGTTCAACTGCTAGGGCTGGCGGTTGCTAATGCCACCCCATGGAACGGTTTCAAAGAACTGATCAAAGAAGAGTACTATAGTCGTGACGACATCCACAAGCTAGAGGTAGAATTTTTCAATCTGAAGATGACGGGGTCTGAAATCGAGGCATACACAAAGAGGTCGAACGAATTAGCTATCCTGTGTCCCACTATGGTGGATCCTCCTGTCAAGCGTATCGAGCTGTACCTTAAGGGTTTGGTGCCAGAAATTCAAAGCCACGTGACCTCAGCTAATCTTGGCACCATTCAGCAAATCATCAAGTTGGCTCATCGTCTCACTGATCAGGCAGTTGAGCAGAACAAGCTGCCCAAGCGTATTAGCGCTACTACTACTGATGCTCCCAGTGATAACAAGCGCAAGTGGGATGGAAATTCGGGCAAGGGTTCTACTTCAGTTCAGTCCCAGCAACGAAAGACAGATGAGTACAGGAGCCCCAGTCAGCAGTCTTCTGGGAATCAAGGTCAAGGTGGGTACAAGGGAAATCACCCTTTGTGCAATCGATGTAATTTGCCCCACAGCGGGCAGTGCCACAAGGGTCGTTGCCTGAGGTGTAACAAGTTTGGTCATGAAGCAAAGGATTGTAGGAGCACGTGACCAGCAAATCGGAATCGCCAACAACAACAACAAGCTCCACAGAACCACCAGCAACAACAACAGCAGGGCAATAAAGGATGCTTTCAGTGTGGCGCTGAAGGCCACTTTAAGAGGAACTGTCCTTAGCTGAACCAGAATCAGAACAACAACAACCAAGGAAACGGGAACAACAATGGAGGCAACAACGGGGGTAACAATAATGGCAATGGTGCCAGGGGACGTGTTTTCGTGCTGGGTCAGGGCGACGCGAGGAACGATCCCAACGTTGTGATGGGTAAGTTTCTTCTGGTCGACTTCTTTGTTAATATTTTATTTGATTCGGGTGCCGATACTAGTTACGTGTCCTTAAAAGCTAGCCAAATACTTAAGCGCACTCCAACACTTTTGAACACCAAACACACGGTAGAACTAGCAAACGGTAAAAGTCTTGAAGCCACGCACATAGTTAAAGGTTGTAACCTCGTCTTAGCTGGTCAGACCTTTTCTATCGATCTTATTCCTATCGTTCTGGGTAGTTTCGACGTAGTTATTGGGATGGATTGGTTATCTCATCAGCAAGCGGAAATTCTTTGCAACGAGAAGATTGTCCGTATTCCTCGTTTTGGTGAAAAACCTCTCATAATTCATGGCGAAAAGAGTGGTGCTGTTGTGGGCATCATCTCTTTCCTTAAGGCCCAGAAGTGTTTGCGAAAGGGCCACACTGCTATCCTAGCCCTCGTTTCTGATACATCCTCGGAAGAAAGGAAGATAGAAGACATACCTATTGTATGTGATTTTCCTGAGGTATTTCCTGAGGAATTACCTGGTCTTTCACCTCATCGTCAAGTTGAATTTCAAATCGAGCTAGCTCCTGGAGCAGCGCCCATAGCTCGAGCACCTTATCGTCTAGCTCCATCAGAACTTGAAGAACTGTCCACGCAACTACAAGAACTCTTGGAAAAGGGTTTTATACGTCCTAGCTCTTCGCCCTGGGGAGCTCCAGTCTTGTTAAGAAAGACGGTACTTTCAGAATGTGTATTGACTATCGCGAACTTAACAAAGTGACCGTGATCCTCTTCCACGTATTGACGACTGTTCGACCAGCTGCAAGGGTCGAGCTTTTACTCTAAAATTGATTTGAGATCGGGATACCATCAGCTGAGAGTCCGAGATGAGGACGTCTCCAAAACAACATTCAGAACTCGTTACGGCCATTACGAGTTTCTGGTCATGCCTTTTGGGTTGACAAACGCACCTGCGGTCTTCATGGATCTCATGAACAGAGTGTGCTAACCTTATCTGGATAATTTTTTCATAGTATTCATCGACGATATCCTGATCTATCAAAGAGTCAGGAAGAACACGAACGACACCTGAGACTTATTCTGGAACTTCTTCGAGCAGAGCAACTGTATGCCAAGTTTTCGAAATGCGACTTTTGGCTTCGTGAAGTACATTTTCTAGGCCATGTGGTAAACAAGGATGGGATTCATGTGGATCCATCCAAGGTTGACTCGATCAAGAACTGGTCTGCACCTCGTACACCAACAGAAATCGGCCAATTCTTGGGATTGGCAGGATATTACAGAAGGTTTATCAAGGATTTCTCTAAGATTGCACAACCTCTCACTTCACTGACTCAGAAGGGTGTCACCTATCGTTGGGGTGATGCACAGGAGTCTGCATTTCAACACTTAAAGGATAGACTTTGTAGCGTGCCTATCCTCTCATTGCCTGAAGGCACAAATGATTTTGTGGTTTATTGCGACGCTTCCATCCAAGGACTTGGTTGCGTGTCGATGCAACGTGACAAGGTCATTGCCTACGCATCGCGCCAACTTAAGGTTCACGAAAGGAACTACACTACGCACGACTTGGAATTGGGAGCAGTTGTTTTCGCACTTAAGATATGGAGACATTACCTGTACGGTACCAAGTGCACCATTTACACCGATCACAGGAGTCTCGAGAATATCTTCAAGCAAAAGGAGTTAAACATGCGACAACGCCGATGGTTCGAGCTCTTGAACGATTATGAACGCGCTATCAAATACCATCCGGGAAAGGCCAATGTTGTGGCTGACGCCCTCAGTCGAAAGGATACTATACCTAAGCGTGTACGTGCGTTACAGCTTACCATTCACTCTAACCTTCCCGCTCAAATTCGTGATGCTCAGGTTGAAGCATTGAAAGCAGAAAACATAAGGGCTGAGTCCCTGCGAGGGTCGAGGCAGCGGTTAGAACAAAAGGAAGACGGTGCCTACTATGTTAACGGACGCATCTGGGTTCCACTTTATGGAAACTTGCGCGAGCTTGTGATGGATGAAGCACATAAGTCTCGTTATTCAGTACATCCTGGTTCGGATAAGATGTACCACGACCTAAAGACTACATACTGGTGGCCTAGCATGAAAGCCCACATAGCAACCTACGTCAGTAAATGCTTGACTTGTGCCAGGGTCAAGGTCGAGTACCAGAAACCATCAGGCCTACTTCAACAACCAGAGATCCCTAAATGGAAATGGGAGCAAATTTCCATGGATTTCGTTACTGGACTGCCTAGATCTCAACGCGGAAATGATACCATTTGGGTGATCGTGGATCGACTGACCAAGTCTGCACATTTTCTGGCTATCAAGGAAACGGATAAGTTTTCTACTCTAGCAGACATCTACCTAAAGGAAGTGGTATCAAGACACGGAGTGCCGACCTCCATCATTTCTGATCGTGACTCACGTTTTACATCTGAATTGTGGCAAGCTATGCACAAGTCCTTTGGCTCTCGATTAGACATGAGCACGGCATATCATCCACAGACGGATGGGCAATCTGAACGCACCATCCAAACCCTCGAAGACATGCTTAGGGCATGTGTAATCGACTTTGGTAATGGCTGGGAAAAACACCTCCCGTTAGTGGAGTTTTCGTATAACAATAGCTACCACACCAGTATCCAGGCCGCTCCGTTTGAGGCATTGTACGGACGTAAATGCCGATCACCTCTTTGTTGGGCAGATGTTGGCGACAGTCAAATCACAGGCCCAGAACTTGTAGTAGATACAACCGAAAGGATTTCCCAGATAAGACAACGAATGGCGGCAGCTCGTGACCGTCAGAAAAGCTATGCTGATAAGCGCAGGAAACCACTCAAGTTCCAGGTTGGGGATCGAGTGCTACTCAAAGTCTCACCTTGGAAATGTGTAGTTCGTTTTGGCAAACGAGGCAAACTCAATCCGCGCTATGTCGGACCGTTCGAGATCATTGAGAAAATTGGCAAGGTAGTTTACAAATTGAATCTACCTGAAGAACTCAGCGGAGTTCACAACGTATTCCACGTGTTGAATCTGAAAAAGTGTCTGTCAGATGAGGCCCTCATTGTTCCCTTAAAGGAACTCACTATCGACGACCAACTGCGATTTGTCGAGGAACCAGTAGAGATTACTGATCGAGATGTTAAGATTCTCAAGCGTACCAGAATACCTCTTGTTCGAGTTCGTTGGAATTCCCGTCGTGGCCCAGAGTATACCTGAGAACGAGAAGACCAAATGAAACTCAAGTATCCCCAGCTGTTTAAGAAAGTGCAACCACTACTAAGGCTGAAGTTACTGCAGAATTTCGGGACGAAATTCCAAACCAACTGGGGGATGATGTGACACCCCAGGAAAACCACGCAACTTAACTAGCTTCCTCAGTAAACACGTGCTAAATTTCGGGACGAAATTCTCTTAACAGGGGGAAAATGTGACAACTCTCAAAATTTCATGTATCCGTACGATTTATTAATGATAATTAATGTGCTTGATGTCTGTGCTAAATTACTTAACTGCTTTCTGATTACTGTGTCAGACTTACATGTGCTTTTTACCATACTAGTCTTGTGCAGAAAAGTTACTAAATAATCCTGTATAATTTCCCAAGTGTTGGGAATTAGAAATGTTACGAAAAGCTATATAAAAGACACTTTACGGATTAATTAAGCACTTTAACGGAACAATACCAAACCGAACAACCGGACATTAACCGGAACACAAAAATATTGTTAAACACATTGTTCTCATTTTTCTAAGCTAGTTAGGGTCCCCGAACACCTTAACACCCAATATATTACATGACACACTTAAAACACTAACTAAATACTTAAAACCAAGGGTGATATCCCACCCTTGATTTTCTTGATTTATTTAATATAATTGCTATGTACTTAGGGAGCATTATAACTAATGGACATTAGAGTGTTGGAAAGATTTGTTATTTAACCACAAGCCCCTCATTCACATCATCTTCATCACTCAAGCTCTCTCTCCCTCCATTACTCTCGGCCAAGAGCACCACCACCATCATCATCATCTTCAAGTCCAAATCATTCAATCTCTAGTGATCCTAAGGTGCTACAAGGTGTACAACGAAGCTTGGTGTTCTCGGAAGCTCAAGGACCTTCTCTATTTGCTATTAACCACCACTTTTCTTCTCTTGAACATCCCTAGCCTTGAGCTAGTGGTAAGAACATCCTACACTTCATATTTCATCTTATTTAAGTGGTTAAAGTAGGTTACATGATGATAAACTTAAAGAACACTAAGAAACTTGAACTTGAAACATGAACATAAGCTAAAGTTATGAAGAAATCATGTTGTTTAGTGTTGATATACTTGTTGATTGTTGATTGTTTGTAGAAATGATGTAGATCATCATGTAGACTTGCTAGATGATGATTAAAAACATAATCTAGCAAGATGAGAGGATGAACATGTTGAAAGTTATGAATCATCCTCACAAAAAGTCATGAACTTGAATAAATATGATGTTTTCTTGTAAGACGATGAACAAGTAAGTTTAAAGTCTTGTAAATCTAAATGTTACAAGTATGATTTACCAAGAAACCAAGTTAAAAATACAAGTTTACTAGATCTTGGTTCTTACATAAATATACATCATTTCTAGTGGTTAACAAAGTGAAGAAACACATGGGTAACAAGAAAAATACATGAAGAAGCATTTTAAAAAATATGAACGTAAGTTGTAAAGATCCATATTCTTTAAAAATGGAGTTTTTAAAGAATCAACCTTAAATTAAAGGGTAACAAGACTTACTAAATACACTAATAAGTTACTACACATTTTTATAAATTTTCAAGTTCATGAGTTGGTAGTTTATACTTGTTCTTAACAAGATTGGTATGTAGAGATTGTATATTGTTGATTGAGGATTGTTTGGATGAATTTTTTAAAAGAAAATGATATGCTAATAAGCATGGACGCCTCCATTTACAAAGGAGACTCTGGCAAAATTTCCTAAAAACTCCAACACTTAGACAATATTTTTCTAAACAAGCGTTACAAATATATTTTATAACTTGTGTTTCGAATATAAACTTCACCATAATTTTTGTCACAAAATACAAAGTGTCGGAGGTTGATTTTTGTAAATAAAAATGGGTAAATATATATTTAGAATATATATCTTATACTAGAACACTTGTGTGGATACTTGTTTATTTTGTGAGATAGTTATATTATTTTAGGGTAAAATAATGTAACTTAACAATATAACTTGACATTTGAATTGTGTGGTGTGTGATAGAAATAATGAGTAAATAAACTGTACGTAGGATACGTGTTATGTGTGAGAAACTGATTGTTATCCGTACCTTATTAGGACGTGCTTGATTTCTGATTATTAGAGTAACTAATCTAACCGAGCAAACCAAGGTGAGTTCACACTTTCTACAAGGCATGGGATTCCCGGTGGTTTGGGAATGGGTTAAAGAATTAAAATGGAACCTACATATCCTCCTTGGGTAGGATATGTATCGCCATCCTCCATAGGTAGGATGCCAATATAAATCCTGCGTATTCTCCTTGGGTAGAATACGTACGTTCGTCCTCCTTGGGTAGGACAACAACCTTAAAACTTACTAGACAAAACTCTATCATTAAGTCCCTCATTTTATATCGACTTAATCGCCGAGGCCGATGGCGAGCGGGTCATTAGTTAATAGCGCTATTAGGTTTAACAAACCTCACACCGTGCCGTTCGGACAGGCATGTACTAATGGACTATGGCAAAATGTCAATGATGATAGACATTGACGTAGGGCACAACTATTGTTCGTCAGTTGTCGATATGGTAACGGTCTAGTAGTTCACACGGGGAAGCCCCCACTGATCATGGATATGGATTGGGTAATAAAGAAGGAACTGGTTAATCATACTTTCAACTATGGGGTAACCACCATGGCAATTAAGCCAACGAAAGACAAACCATGTTTTCGGAAACAACTTAAAACTATACAACCAACCGTTAACTCACTCAACTTTGTTGTTGACTCGTTGTTACATGCCTTACAGGTCATTAGAAGCTTATGGAGCTTGCACGAGGAGGAAGTCGTTGTGGAATATGGATGTTATGTCTCGTGCTAAACATTTAATCCTTATGAACTTATTAAACCTACGTTTTGAACTTTAAACTTATGAATTATGGAACTTATGTTTTAGTCTTATGTTTTATGCTTCCGCTGTTAACTTAATGTTGGTTACTATTTTATGGTCACCAATTGTATTGTGGTTGGTCTTACTTACTTATTTACGTTGTTCAATATGATTGGTGGCTCGATCCTGGTCATGTCACGCCTCCAAGCGGTGATTCACCGCATGATGGATTTTGGGGGTGTGACAAGGTATCAATATTTTTTTTCTTGAATTGAATCTGTTACTATTGGTTATGTCTATGTAATTCTGCTCTTACTGTCGGTTTAATATTTTGCATTTAAAGTATTGATTGAAGACCACTCACCTACAATTAGAGCTTTGAAAATGGGTTAGGCTGCCAATTTTATTCTTGTTGATAAAAAATAGGTGGTTGGTGGTGGGATGGTGACGGAATTGGTGGTGGTGGAGGAATAGATTGAAGGTGGGTGGGTGATGGTGGTTGTTGGCGGCGGTGGAAGTCAATGGTTGCAGGAGATGGTGAAGGGTGGGTTGGTGGCGGGATGTAGAGGGGATTGGTGGTAGTGGTGGGATTTTGTGAGATGATGATAATAATAATAATAAATAAATGGGTTAAAAGACCAAAATACCCTTTGGTGATCAGATTTAACAAAAAAATTAATATGGTTAGGGTCAAAGAACATATCGTGTAAGATTTTGAAACATTAAGTACAGAACTCGTCAAATTTTGCGCTAAAGGACACCGTCTGCAATTTGGTATATAGATAAAGGACAAAACTTGTAATTTATTTCATCCTTTTTATATTACATGTATACACATATATACTAATATATTTATTATATATATTTAAATTAATGATCTGCTTTACAAAGGGAAAAGTGAAAGTCTAATTTGACAGCTATATAAGATAAGACACTTTCTAATTTCCATATTTGTCTACGAGGGAAATAGGTCAAGTGTCACTTAACAATTGTATGAGCATGAACATCTACTTTCGAATTTGAATAGTCCTCTTAGCTGATTGATTGGCTAGAATCTCTCTTTCTTTTGAGTCGTAACCTACTATTAATGTATGCCTAAAACTGAACTAATTAGCTACAAAAAGGTAAAACGTTACAAAGTGTAGGAATGAATCTTAGCCACAAGATCTTGTGATTTGTGGCTAAGGTTGATGCGGTGACATTTCTGTAAATACTAGGAACTTTTAAACACTTTAAAACTAGAGTAAATAACAAGTTTTGTCCTTTATCTATATACCCAATTTCAGGCGGAGTCCTTTGACCTTAACCAAGTTAAGTTTTCTTGTTAAATATAGTCATGTGTGAGGCACATGAGAGCATTCTTGTCATTTCACCTTCTTAAGAACTGTTGTGTAAATAACTTATATCAAAGGACTATTGTGTAAAAAAAAGATGTATAAATAAAAAAAGGCTTTTCACTCTCTCTCTCTATCTCTAAATCCCCCCCCCCCTTCTTCTTCTCTCTCTCTATCACACGCTCTCCAAATCTTAGATGGTAACCTTCTCCAAATCTGAGATGGTGGATGGTGGTGGGTTGGGGTTTCATTAGATTTGAGACTTTGGCAGGTTTAGTGGTGGTGGATGGTGATGGTGGAGACGGTGGCGGGTTGTAATGTATAAGTGATCGAAACACAAATGTATGTCATCAAAACTACCTTACATTCGGTTTCTTTTTTGTATAAAATGGCGTTGTTTACCTTTTTCCATTTCCTAATAATGAATATTATGTGTTATGGAATTCTAAAATACCGAAGTGACGTGCTTATTTTTATATATGCTTTGATAAATGTTTTGTTTAAAATCGAACGAGGCAAATATAACTGATTTTTTCTTTACCATGAGGAATTGAACTGATATCATACAAACATCGGTAACGGTATTCGTTTAGATAGTTTTCTTGACGTTCCAGTATAAATTTCGAAGAAAACGGAGTTGTATTCACAATAGAGTATTTTTTTGGTATTGTAAGTGTAGGTCCACTAGCGGAGGATCTAGTAACCTTATCCTTGTTACCGAACAAACCCGGTTGTGCAGAATCCAACGGGTATGTAACCGAGACCAAGAACAAGAGATACAAGTAGAAGATTCACACTTTAAAGTACAAATGTATTTCTCAAAAGAGTTTGTTACAAAATAATATAACAAAGTTCTCTCAAACTCACTGGAAATACTCTCTATGTTCTATTATGTGTTCTATCTAAATGATAAACAAGTGCCTGTATTTATAGCCCCAACACCCAGTAACCCTACGAAGAGTGGTTACTGGGCTCACGAACATTCATCAGGCCCACGAAGAATGGAATCTTCGTGGACCATTCCAATGAACCCTTCATCACCACGAAGACTGGTTCTTCGTGGTATATAATCATGGACGAACCCTTGCATTCTTCGTCACATGTAGGGATTCTTCGTTGGAATTAGGCCCAACTAAAATAAGTTTAACCTTCATGATCTTTGGCCCAATAAACATGAAATCTACATTGACATTTTCATGCAGTTTTTTTTTATTCTTGCATGCATGTGGGTTTCCATGCAAAGATTTCATGTTATAATGTGACATGACATCATCATGATGATGTCAGCTCACGGCTCTCCGTGCTTCGCGTTTCGAACTATGGGGCGCACGACGGAGGAATGTCGTGACGTCGGTCTTGAGCCGATCCGAACCGAGCCACATCCACACAAAACTGTATCAACAAACTCCCCCTTGGATGTTGCTTGTGAGGTTCATTCTTCACGTTGTCGGATCTTCAGATGTCTTCACGTTTCACAAACAGGGAGTGTATCAATGAACTCCCCCTTTGCTCGTGAATCTTTTGATCTTCAATACTTCAGATCCTTTCGGTGTTGATGAGTGGTCAGCTATAACTCGATCATCTTGATTCTTTGATTGCATCCATGTCGTGTCTTCATTCCAAAGCTCGTCTTCTAACACGTTCTCTTTGCCTTTAGCTGGTTTGAGTGCCGCATCTGCACATACAAGAAAGCTAAACGCGTAATGAGAACAACTGATTGGAATATAGTTAAAATGACACACATGTGACCAACTCTCAATCAACTACCGACCGACAACAGTTTGAGAGTTGTAAAAATTTGAACAATTTTAGATTTTAACTTTCAAAACTTGTTAACTTTGACCGTTTATGAAGATGCAATGGTTTTAGGTTTCAATCAGGTTTCAGGTGGTAAAGACTCGAGATCCAACATCGTACAATAAAAAATAAGGTAGAAATAAAATCTTTTTGGTTTTTATAAAGTTTATATTAAAACACACCTAAAATCTTTTTGGTATTTTTGAATTTTTCAAACGTGAAGGGGTATGGTCCCAAAAAGCTGCGCAGACCAATCAGGTCGCGCGCTGGACCATACTCCTTACTCAATAAGCTGACTAATTTGCAGACCCCGCGCGGGATACTTGGGTAAAACCAGAGCCCCGCGTGAGACCCAAATAAGAGATAACATCAGTTTCACACTTAACATCCCGAATAAGAGCCCTCAACTCCTACAAACTCGCGCCGGCTAGTTATGCACACAATAAGGCCGCGCGGGAGTCACGACACAGGGCCACTTCAGGAAGTACCAAAGGTACAAGTGGCAGAAAAGCGAGCCAATCAGCATCTAGCAGATGGTACTCTATCATGCTCCACGATTAACAATCACGCAGGAGACAGAGAGTATATAAGGACTCCTACGTGGCACCAATCAGGGGGCAACGACAACTGCCCCATGATCTCCACTCGGACACGTGGCTTCAATCAAGGTGCGCCAGCATCGAAGATCTTCTAGATGCCACTAACGGTCGATACCAGTGAAGAAGAGGATATTCCTTGTTGTCAACTTCCGGCCCAAGGCCCATTAGCCCATCTCCTCCTACACCACTCCAGCTATAAATAGGGACCTTCATACCACAGGTTAAACATTTCGTTCTCCTTACTCTCACTCTTAACACACACTTTATTATCCTCAAAACGGTTACTTATTCTCACGCCGGAGTCTGGTTAAAAGGGAAACCCCCATATTCCCCTCTTAACGAGATAACGGTGTTGCTGTTTTGCAGGAAGATTGGATCACATTTGAGCTCAGGAAAGATCAAGAAGATTAACCCTCATGTTTGAAACATAAAGCACCTAATTAACCTAAAATTAGATACGTGTTTCTTCATTGGCGCCCACCGATTTTATACAATCACTTCATCTTCTTTTTTCTGAGTTTTTTCCGTTCTCTTGATCATGGCTGGTCAAAGAATTCCAGACTTTGGCTTCGGCACCGCCTCTCAAGTAGGAATGGGGGAGGACAACTCGCACGTCTAACTCCATCCTACTGACGAGCTTGTCGAAGAAGAAGGAACAAACACAGGGGGACCCCGCGCGAGTATCACTCATATCACTCAAACGGGTACCCCAGGAAGTAATGTTGCTGGTCCGTCAAACCCGGCTCCAAATCCGAACATTTCGGCGTTATTAGGGCTACCAGAGGGTGAAACCCTAGCCTCTTGGTACGCCAAGCAGATTGCCACTATAAATGCAGCTTATCAGTCATTGAGCACACAACAAGCCATTCTACAAGCGGAACCATCCTTGGTCACACCGCCAGGCCCAACACAGGGGATGCGCCAGACACCCCCTCAGCAAAATATTCAAGGGCAAGGTAACAGACCTCCTCCACAAAGAAGAATGAGCATGCACGACACGCGCGACACATACGGGGAGATAGGCACTTATTGTGACCACCCATCTTACGCCCAACACAAACGTCCAGTTCACAGCCGGCTAGGGCCGCGCAATATGAACAATGAATGGGATGACACTGATCCGGATGATCCTACTTGGCAAGACGATGAAGGTTCTTCAGTCTTCAACCGTTTGCAGAAAAATGACAAGTCTTACAGACCTAGGCCGCACGCCACCTACAACGAAGAAGCAGAACGTGATTTCAGCCTTGTTTACAGGCCAGCAGAAGCTGCTAACACTCGAAGTTTATCCGAAGCATCACCCTAGCCCCACTAGAAAAAGCAAAGCTACCTCCCACTCTTGGAAAGTTCAACGGTCTCACTGACCCCGATGATCATGTGCGAGTATTTACGAGCGTTGGTGTTTTAGGACAATGGACCATGCCAATGTGGTGCCATCTGTTCATTCAAACTCTCACAGGGGCTGCTCGCGTCTGGTTCGACAGCCTCCCATCTGGAAAAATCAAGTCATGGGTCGACTTCAGAGACTAATTTGTAGCCCACTTAAGCTAGCAGAGGCGTTATCAGCGCGACTCATCCGATGTAACAAACATCTGGCGCAGAGAAAATGAGGGGTTAGAGGATTTCATCACTCGCTTCAACAAGGAGTGTTTAGAGATTGGAGGTGTAAGCGAACAACTAATGCGCGCCCACTTCAAGAAGGCAATCCGTTGCGATAGTCTAATCAGGACTATCATAGCAAAAGGACGATATGCCCAAAGAGTAGGACAAACTCATGGCAGCTGCAAAGATTGTAGCGCAGACGGAAGAATCATTGGCAGGAACCAAAAGCTCTTACACCGAAGATCGATTTTCGAAAGGCAACTCGTGCGACTATGGTAAGCGCAACAAGAACAGAAACCCTGGGTGGAAGTCAGGACAATCCAGTGGTTATGAGGAGCGACCTCGCTTCAAAGAGGACGCGTGGGAAACAATTGAAAAAATCGGATATCGAAAGGCCATCAAGAATGAGAATCGTGAGAAGCACTGGACTCCGCTCATTAAAACACCGAAAGAAGTGCTCATGACGGAGAACCATGATTTCAAGGCACCAAAGCCTATGACGAACAAGAAGGGGCAAGACCCCAATCTTTACTGCGATTTTCACAAGGATACGGGTCATTTGACGGATGACTGTATCAGTCTAAGGCAAGAGATCGAGAAGGCCCTGAAGAGCGGCAAGTTAAGTCATCTGGTTAAAAACATGCGCAAAGAGACGCGCCAGATTCAAAGGAACGATGATGGAAACCAGAAGATATTCAGGCGCCAATGCGTGGAAGAGGGTAGCGATTCTTCACAGTCACCTTGTTCAGTTCACGGTAGTCGATGCACATTCTGAACGTACTGTCTTTCTTCTTCACAAATAGCACTGGAGCTCCCCAGGGCGAAGAGCTAGGATGAATAAAGCCCTTATCCAAGAGTTCTTGTAGTTGTGTAGAAAGTTCTTTCAACTCTGATGGAGCTAGGCAATAAGGTGCATGAGCTATAGGTGCCGTTCCATGGGCTAGCTCGATCTGAAATTCGACCTGGCGATGATGCGGAAGACCAGGTAGTTCCTCATGAAATACTTCAGGGAAGTCACATACGATTGGAAAATCTTCTATCTTCTTCTCTTTCTTCGAGGTGTCAGTTACGAGAGCCAGAAAAGCAGTGTGGCCCTTACGCAAACACTTTTGGGCCTTAAGGGAAGAGATGATGCTCACAACAGCACCACTCTTGTCACCACGAATCATGAGAGGTTCATCACCTGGGCGAGGAATACGGGCAATCTTTTCGTTACAAAGAATCTCTGTTCGATGTTGAGGTAGCCAATTCATACCGATAACTATGTCAAAACCATCACAACGTTGGGGTCATTCCTAGCATCATTCTGACCAACCACGAACACTCGACCCCTGGCACCATTGCCGGCGTTATTTCCCCCATTGTTGTCTCCACTATTGTTCCTGTTTTCCTTGGTTGTGGTTCTGATTCTGATTCTGGTTCAGTCGTGGGTAGCGTCTCATGAAATGATCTTTATCACCACACTGATAACATCCCCTGTTATCCTGCTGTTGCTGCTGATTTTGTGGAGCTTGTGGCTGCTGTTGTCGGTTCTGATTTGCAGGACGTGAGCTTCTACAATCTTTGGCTCCATGACTAAGCTTGTTGCATCTCTAACGACGATCCTTGTTGCACTGCCTGCTGTGGTGCAAATTACATCGATAGCACTTAGGGTGGTTTCCCCTGTATCCACCCTGACTTCAATTACCAAAAGACTGCTGACTGGGGCTCCTGTACTCGACTAAGATTGAACCGAAGTGAAACCTTTGCTTAAATTTCCATCCCACTCGCGTTTGTTGTCACTGGGAGCATCCGAAGTAGTTGTAGCAGCATTAATATGTTTCGGCAGTTTATTCTGTCCTACCGCCTGATCTGAGAGACGTTGAGCAAGATGAGTAATATCCTGGATGGTTGCAAGGTTGGCCGATGCCACATGACTTTGAATCTCTGGTACTAAGCCTTTGAGATACAGCTCAATGCGCTTGATGGGAGGATCCACCATTATTGGACATAACACCGTCAGTTTGTTGGATCGTTTCGTGTACGCTTCTATCTCTGACCCCGTCATCTTCAGGTTAAAGAATTCCACCTCCAGCTTGTGGATGTCATCACGGTTACAGTATTCACGTTTGATCAGTTCCTAAAAATCATTCCATGGGGTGGCATTAGCAGCCGCCAGTCCCAGCATCTGAACTCGCGCGTTCCGCCGAGTTAGTGTAGTGCCTTCGAGAGTACCAGTGGCGTAATTCACCCTATGAGCCTCAGGGCATTCACACGTCTCTAAGACAAACTCGAGCTTTTCAAACCAATGGAGGAGTCCAACAGCTCCTTTAGTGCCACTGAAAGTACTAGGACAACAGTCCATGAACGTCTTAAATGTGCATACAGGCGGCTGAGCGTTCTGACCTTGTTGCGCGAGGAAGAAACGACAGGGTTACACGCGAGAGTTGGGTCATGAGAGTAGGATCCATCATCCTAGGTTAGGTTCGGAATAGTAGGTTATACCTCCTGCCTGGGCGGCCGCGAGTGCTGCCGTAACTTGTTTGTTGATAAGAGCCGTCAGCTGGCTTGAGTTAGGTTCACACGTTCCCTCATGATCTCACATCGAAGGAAACACAAGTAGGAAAGGTGTCGCGAATGTGTGCAAGTGTGGAGTGACAGTAGGGAGCAAGCACAAATGTGTTTTCAAACTATAGTTGCTACGTTCATCTAAGCATACAATAAGCAAAGTTCTATGCAACCTAGCAAGTAGGCAATATAAAACGTAAACCATATCACCTAGAATGTCGAGCCTTGCACGTGGAGTGAAGCGTCGTTGTGGATCGTAGAGCACTGTACAGGTTATAGTCTGGTTTTAACAAAAACGTTTTCCTTTATTAAAACCAAGTTCTCTATAACCAATGGCTCTGATACCAATCTGTCACACCCCCAAAATCCACACGCGGAGTATCACCGCTTGGAGGCGTGACTGACCAGGATCAAACCACTAATCATATGGAACAAGTAAGTAATTAAATGTAAAAGTTCAACCAACACAGTTAATGTCCAATTCAAACTTAGTTTTAGTTATGAGCGGAAGCATAATGTTTAAAACCAAATCAAAAGTTCAATTATCCAAATGTTTAACATGGCACACAGCTGTCCATGTCCCACAACGACTCTCCCTTGTGCAAGCTCCAGCTAAGTACCTAAAGACCTGCAAAGCATGTAGTAACGAGTCAACAACAAGTTGAGTGAGTTCACGGTTGGGTGTTCGTTTTAAGTTGTTCCAAAAACAGTTTCCTTTAACTGGCGTTCCTGCCGTGGGGGTTACCCCATAGTTGAAAACGTGATATGTTTAACCCTTTGTTTAACCCATTTACTCTAGCAATCCTGCCGTGGGGGCTACCCCATGATAGTTATCTGGCATTTCGGCCGTGGGGGCTACCCCATGTATCCACTAGACTCGTTACCATATCGACTACTGACTGAAGTCATGTTTAAGTGCCCTGAAACTGTCAATGTCTATTAGCATTGACGTGCCCCAGATCCATTAGTTCACGCCCGTCCTCTGCGGCACGGTGTGAGGCTTGTCAGACCTAAATAGCGCTATCTAACTAATGACCCGCTCGCCATTGGCTCGGCGATTAAGTCGATATAAAAAGGAGGGACTTCGTGATAGAGTTTTGGTCTAGTACGAGTTATCTGTCCGTGAGGACGAGGAATTACATTCCTGAACCATTACTGTCCTACCCAAGAAAGGACGAGGAATCCATATTCCTTAACCCCATTCCCAACCCCTGGGAATCCCATGCTTTGTAGAGTGTGAACTCACCTTGGTTTGCTCGGCAGATTACACAGAAAAGTCAAGTCTAGCAGCTAGTGGTCAACCACGTCCTAACATGGTTACCAGTACAAGTCAGGTTTTGGTTTCAAATAATGCACGTATGATTACACATAGTTTAACATATTGCTAACACGTATCGATCATGGCAACATAGTACACACATAGAATGTTTTAAATGTTATCAGTTTAACATACGGATGAAGCCCACATAAGTCTCGGCCCAACACGTTGTGCGATCAGCACATCCTTGTGCGATCCACAGCGTGTTGTGCGACCCGACAGAGCCCGGCCCAAACATAAACACCCGGCCCAACAATTAAAAACAGATAACCATCTTGTGCGATCCGATTACCAGCCCAAAACATGTAACATACGGCCCAAATAACAATTAACAACTAAACAGTTTGTGCTATCCATAATCCCCTTGTGCGATTGGACTCATTTAGCCCAAACACACACACCCGGCCCATCAGTTAATAAATTATACGAGTTGTGCGGCCCAGCAGCCTTGTGCGACCGGGAACCCTTTGTGCGATCAGGTGACTTGTTCAACTAAACTCCTTGTGTGAGTGGACCTCTTGTACGGTCAAGAGGTCTTGTGCGATCAAATTAATGCTCCCAACAATTATGTCAATCAGTTACAATATTCCATGATTTCCAAATTTACAAAAAGTCAACTAACAGTTTTCTTATTTCCAATTCCATACACCATCGATCAACTCACCAATTTATCATCCAATCCATTATCATCACATGATAACCTTAACTATTCTGACAATTACATTTATTATGCACATGCTTGGATTTGTCAATATTACAACCTCACACACACATGGCCGACAATCTCATACACATGACTTCCCTACATCATCATGATAAACACCTATTCTAACATATCATCAATCAAGCATTCGGTTCATCACATATGTACGAAAATCAAATATATATTTTAACTCATGATTGTAGTTTTAGCACATGTCCACTAACAAGAAACCCTATTCGACCACACCACAAAATTATCATCAACTATTGTCAGATACTCCCATGTGTTTATCTAATCTATGTTGACTTTACAACACAATGATTCATATGAATTATCATGAATATTCTATAATACACATAAGCCGATTTCATGAACAATATAATCAACTCTTCGGATTCGAATCAAATACATATATGGCCGATTACATTCATACATTCTTAATCACATAATATTCAAAACAATCATAACAAAGCATCATCAATCATATCGAGCATATATGACACACATCATAATACCATCAAACAATAGTTAATCATACTAACCGAATAGAGAAGGAACGAGAATTGATCCGAACAAGAGAATGATCCGAACCCTATGAACTTCGATGAGGAGGATGTTTGGCTGCCTTCGGTTCGTGAGAGAGAGAGAGAGAGAGAGAGGAGAGCTAGGGTTTGTGTTTTGAATGTTTTGCAAACAAGTGAGGAGTATACCCTAACCCCTAATGTTATGCGACCAAGAGAAGAGTGGGCCGAACCCTCAATGGGCTGCCCATGGTCCGAATACAAGTGGTGGCCCGAATGGGCTTGTGTGATCGGGTGAGTGTTGTGCAACTACATCATACATACATTCATATAAACACATAAAATCATAGCATTCATTTAATCAATCACTTTCATAAAATCACATTGCGTTCACATACGTTACATCAAAGCACAAAAATAGGTTCGGAAATACGAGTTGTCACATTATCCCCAAGTTGAAAGAAATTTCGTCCCGAAATTTAGCACGTACTCACTGAGGAAGCTAGTTAAGTTGCATGGTTTTCCTGGGGTGTCACATCCTCCCCCCGTTGATCTGGAATTTCGTCCCGAAATTCCGTAGCTTCAGCCTCAGTAGTGGTTGCACCGGTTGCAAACAGTTGGGGATACTTTTGTTTCATTTGATCTTCGCGTTCCCAGGTGAACTCTGGGCCGCGACGTGAGTTCCAACGAACTCGAACGAGAGGTATTCTAGTACGCTTGAGGACCTTAACATCCCGGTCCGTGATTTCAACAGGTTCCTCGACGAATCGTAACTGCTCGTCGATCGTGAGCTCCTTCAAAGGAACTACGTGGGTCTCATCTGACAGACATTTCTTCAGATTCGACACGTGGAAAACATCGTGAACTGCTCTGAGTTCCGCTGGTAAGTTCAATCTGTAGGCCACCTTGCCTATTTTCTCAATGACTTCGAAAGGTCCAACGTATCGTGGGTTAAGTTTGCCCCGTTTGCCAAAACGAACCACTCCCTTCCAGGGTGAAACTTTGAGTAGTACACGCTCCCCATCCTGGAGCTCTAGTGGTTTTCTGCCCTTATCGGCGTAGACTTTCTGACGGTCACGAGCTGCCGCCATTCGTTGTCGTATCTGAGCAATTTTCTCTGTTGTGTCCACCACATGTTCTGGACCAGTAATTTGACTATCCCCCTCCTCTGCCCAACAAAGAGGTGACCGGCATTTACGCCCGTACAATGCCTCAAACGGAGCAGCTTTAATGCTGGTGTGGTAGCTATTGTTGTACGAAAACTCCACAAGTGGCAGATGCTTTTCCCAGCCGTTGCCAAAGTCAATTACACATGCCCTAAGCATGTCTTCGAGGGTCTGGATGGCACGTTCCGACTGCCCATCCGTTTGCGGGTGATAAGCTATGCTCATATCTAGCCGTGAGCCAAATGACTTGTGCATTGCTTGCCACAGTTCTGATGTAAAGCGTGCATCTCGATCCGAGATGATAGAGGTGGGCACCCCGTGCCTCGAGACAACTTCCTTGAGATATACTTCTGCTAGGGTGGAGAACTTATCCGTTTCTTTGATAGCCAGGAAGTGAGCAGACTTTGTGAGTCGATCCACGATCACCCAAATAGTATCGTTACCACGTTGAGATCTAGGCAGGCCAGTAACAAAATCCATGGAAATTTGCTCCCATTTCCATTGTGGTATCTCTGGTTGTTGAAGGGGGCCTGAAGGTTTCTGGTATTCCGCCTTGACTCTCGCACAAGTCAAGCACTTGCTAACGTAGGTTGCTATGTGGGCCTTCATGCTAGGCCACCAATATGTAATTTTGATATCGTGGTACATCTTATCCGAACCAGAATGTACTGAGTAGCGAGACTTGTGTGCCTCATCCATCACAAACTCTCGTAGGTTGCCATAAAGTAGGACCCAAGTGCGTCCTGTTACGTAGTAAGCACCGTCTTCCTTTTGTTCTAAGCGTTGCCTTGAGCCGCGTAGGGCTTTAGCCCTGACGTTTTTCTGGTTTCAATGCTTCTACCTGAGCATTTCGTATCTGGAAAGGAAGACTAGACTGTATAGTGAGTTGTAAAGCTAGTACGCGCTTAGGCGCAGTGTCCTTTCGACTGAGGGCGTCAGCCACAACATTGGCTTTGCCTAGGTGATACCTAATCGAGCATTCGTAGTCATTCAGTAGTTCGACCCATCGTCGCTGTCGCATATTGAGTTCCTTCTGTTTGAAGATATGCTCGAGGCTCCTGTGGTCAGTGTAGATGGCGCACTTGGTACCATGCAGGTACTGTCTCCATATCTTAAGTGCCAAAACAACAGCTCCCAGCTCTATATCGTGTGTAGTGTAGTTCCTTGCATGAACTTTAAGTTGGCGTGAGGCGTAGGCTATAACTTTATCCCGTTGCATCAATATACAACCAAGACCCTGAACTGATGCGTCGCAGTAAACCACAAAGTTGTCTGTGCCCTCTGGCAATGAAAGAATAGGTGCACTGCAAAGTCTATCCTTTAGGTGCTGAAATGCTAATTCCTGTGCATTTCCCATCGATAAACAACGCCTTTCTGCGTTAGTGAGGTGAGAGGTTGTGCAATCTTAGAAAAATCCTTAATGAACCTCCTGTAGTAACCTGCCAAACCCAAGAATTGGCGAATTTCCGTTGGTGTGCGAGGTGCAGGCCAGCTCTTGATCGAGTCTACCTTGGATGGATCAACGTTAATCCCATCCTTGTTCACCACATGACCTAAGAAATGGACTTCACGAAGCCAGAAGTCGCATTTTGAAAACTTAGCGTACAGCTGTTCTGTTCGAAGGAGTTCCAAAATGAGTCGTAGATGCTGTTCGTGTTCTTCCTGACTCTTCGAATAGATGAGAATGTCGTCGATGAATACGATAACGAACTTGTCTAGGTACGGCTTGCACACTCGATTCATAAAGTCCATGAAGACCGCTGGTGCGTTTGTCATCCCCAAAAGGCATGACCAAAAACTCATAGTGTCCATAACGGGTTCTAAAGGCTGTTTTAGAGACGTCCTCTTCCCGGACTCTCAGCTGGTGATATCCCGATCTCAAATCGATCTTTGAATAGTAACTCGACCCTTGTAACCGGTCGAATAGGTCGTCAATGCGTGGAAGAGGGTAGCGATTCTTCACAGTCACCTTGTTCAGTTCACGGTAGTCGATGCACATTCTGAACGTACTGTCTTTCTTCTTCACAAATAGCACTGGAGCTCCCCAGGGCGAAGAGCTAGGATGAATAAAGCCCTTATCCAAGAGTTCTTGTAGTTGTGTAGAAAGTTCTTTCAACTCTGATGGAGCTAGGCAATAAGGTGCATGAGCTATAGGTGCCGTTCCATGGGCTAGCTCGATCTGAAATTCGACCTGGTGATGATGCGGAAGACCAGGTAGTTCCTCATGAAATACTTCAGGGAAGTCACATACGATTGGAAAATCTTCTATCTTCTTCTCTTTCTTTGAGGTGTCAGTTACGAGAGCCAGAAAAGCAGTGTGGCCCTTACGCAAACACTTTTGGGCCTTAAGGGAAGAGATGATGCTCACAACAGCACCACTCTTGTCACCACGAATCATGAGAGGTTCATCACCTGGGCGAGGAATACGGGCAATCTTTTCGTTACAAAGAATCTCTGTTCGATGTTGAGGTAGCCAATTCATACCGATAACTATGTCAAAACCATCACAACGTTGGGGTCATTCCTAGCATCATTCTGACCAACCACGAACACTCGACCCCTGGCACCATTGCCGGCGTTATTTCCCCCATTGTTGTCTCCACTATTGTTCCCGTTTTCCTTGGTTGTGGTTCTGATTCTGATTCTGGTTCAGTCGTGGGTAGCGTCTCATGAAATGATCTTTATCACCACACTGATAACATCCCCTGTTATCCTGCTGTTGCTGCTGATTTTGTGGAGCTTGTGGCTGCTGTTGTCGGTTCTGATTTGCAGGACGTGAGCTTCTACAATCTTTGGCTCCATGACTAAGCTTGTTGCATCTCTAACGACGATCCTTGTTGCACTGCCTGCTGTGGTGCAAATTACATCGATAGCACTTAGGGTGGTTTCCCCTGTATCCACCCTGACTTCAATTACCAAAAGACTGCTGACTGGGGCTCCTGTACTCGACTAAGATTGAACCGAAGTGAAACCTTTGCTTAAATTTCCATCCCACTCGCGTTTGTTGTCACTGGGAGCATCCGAAGTAGTTGTAGCAGCATTAATATGTTTCGGCAGTTTATTCTGTCCTACCGCCTGATCTGAGAGACGTTGAGCAAGATGAGTAATATCCTGGATGGTTGCAAGGTTGGCCGATGCCACATGACTTTGAATCTCTGGTACTAAGCCTTTGAGATACAGCTCAATGCGCTTGATGGGAGGATCCACCATTATTGGACATAACACCGTCAGTTTGTTGGATCGTTTCGTGTACGCTTCTATCTCTGACCCCGTCATCTTCAGGTTAAAGAATTCCACCTCCAGCTTGTGGATGTCATCACGGTTACAGTATTCACGTTTGATCAGTTCCTAAAAATCATTCCATGGGGTGGCATTAGCAGCCGCCAGTCCCAGCATCTGAACTCGCGCGTTCCGCCGAGTTAGTGTAGTGCCTTCGAGAGTACCAGTGGCGTAATTCACCCTATGAGCCTCAGGGCATTCACACGTCTCTAAGACAAACTCGAGCTTTTCAAACCAATGGAGGAGTCCAACAGCTCCTTTAGTGCCACTGAAAGTACTAGGACAACAGTCCATGAACGTCTTAAATGTGCATACAGGCGGCTGAGCGTTCTGACCTTGTTGCGCGAGGAAGAAACGACAGGGTTACACGCGAGAGTTGGGTCATGAGAGTAGGATCCATCATCCTAGGTTAGGTTCGGAATAGTAGGTTATACCTCCTGCCTGGGCGGCCGCGAGTGCTGCCGTAACTTGTTTGTTGATAAGAGCCGTCAGCTGGCTTGAGTTAGGTTCACACGTTCCCTCATGATCTCACATCGAAGGAAACACAAGTAGGAAAGGTGTCGCGAATGTGTGCAAGTGTGGAGTGACAGTAGGGAGCAAGCACAAATGTGTTTTCAAACTATAGTTGCTACGTTCATCTAAGCATACAATAAGCAAAGTTCTATGCAACCTAGCAAGTAGGCAATATAAAACGTAAACCATATCACCTAGAATGTCGAGCCTTGCACGTGGAGTGAAGCGTCGTTGTGGATCGTAGAGCACTGTACAGGTTATAGTCTGGTTTTAACAAAAACGTTTTCCTTTATTAAAACCAAGTTCTCTATAACCAATGGCTCTGATACCAATCTGTCACACCCCCAAAATCCACATGCGGAGTATCACCGCTTGGAGGCGTGACTGACCAGGATCAAACCACTAATCATATGGAACAAGTAAGTAATTAAATGTAAAAGTTCAACCAACACAGTTAATGTCCAATTCAAACTTAGTTTTAGTTATGAGCGGAAGCATAATGTTTAAAACCAAATCAAAAGTTCAATTATCCAAATGTTTAACATGGCACACAGCTGTCCATGTCCCACAACGACTCTCCCTTGTGCAAGCTCCAGCTAAGTACCTAAAGACCTGCAAAGCATGTAGTAACGAGTCAACAACAAGTTGAGTGAGTTCACGGTTGGGTGTTCGTTTTAAGTTGTTCCAAAAACAGTTTCCTTTAACTGGCGTTCCTGCCGTGGGGGTTACCCCATAGTTGAAAACGTGATATGTTTAACCCTTTGTTTAACCCATTTACTCTAGCAATCCTGCCGTGGGGGCTACCCCATGATAGTTATCTGGCATTTCGGCCGTGGGGGCTACCCCATGTATCCACTAGACTCGTTACCATATCGACTACTGACTGAAGTCATGTTTAAGTGCCCTGAAACTGTCAATGTCTATCAGCATTGACGTGCCCCAGATCCATTAGTTCACGCCCGTCCTCTGCGGCACGGTGTGAGGCTTGTCAGACCTAAATAGCGCTATCTAACTAATGACCCGCTCGCCATTGGCTCGGCGATTAAGTCGATATAAAAAGGAGGGACTTCGTGATAGAGTTTTGGTCTAGTACGAGTTATCTGTCCGTGAGGACGAGGAATTACATTCCTGAACCATTACTGTCCTACCCAAGAAAGGACGAGGAATCCATATTCCTTAACCCCATTCCCAACCCCTGGGAATCCCATGCTTTGTAGAGTGTGAACTCACCTTGGTTTGCTCGGCAGATTACACAGAAAAGTCAAGTCTAGCAGCTAGTGGTCAACCACGTCCTAACATGGTTACCAGTACAAGTCAGGTTTTGGTTTCAAATAATGCACGTATGATTACACATAGTTTAACATATTGCTAACACGTATCGATCATGGCAACATAGTACACACATAGAATGTTTTAAATGTTATCAGTTTAACATACGGATGAAGCCCACATAAGTCTCGGCCCAACACGTTGTGCGATCAGCACATCCTTGTGCGATCCACAGCGTGTTGTGCGACCCGACAGAGCCCGGCCCAAACATAAACACCCGGCCCAACAATTAAAAACAGATAACCATCTTGTGCGATCCGATTACCAGCCCAAAACATGTAACATACGGCCCAAATAACAATTAACAACTAAATAGTTTGTGCTATCCATAATCCCCTTGTGCGATTGGACTCATTTAGCCCAAACACACACACCCGGCCCATCAGTTAATAAATTATACGAGTTGTGCGGCCCAGCAGCCTTGTGCGACCGGGAACCCTTTGTGCGATCAGGTGACTTGTTCAACTAAACTCCTTGTGTGAGTGGACCTCTTGTACGGTCAAGAGGTCTTGTGCGATCAAATTAATGCTCCCAACAATTATGTCAATCAGTTACAATATTCCATGATTTCCAAATTTACAAAAAGTCAACTAACAGTTTTCTTATTTCCAATTCCATACACCATCGATCAACTCACCAATTTATCATCCAATCCATTATCATCACATGATAACCTTAACTATTCTGACAATTACATTTATTATGCACATGCTTGGATTTGTCAATATTACAACCTCACACACACATGGCCGACAATCTCATACACATGACTTCCCTACATCATCATGATAAACACCTATTCTAACATATCATCAATCAAGCATTCGGTTCATCACATATGTACGAAAATCAAATATATATTTTAACTCATGATTGTAGTTTTAGCACATGTCCACTAACAAGAAACCCTATTCGACCACACCACAAAATTATCATCAACTATTGTCAGATACTCCCATGTGTTTATCTAATCTATGTTGACTTTACAACACAATGATTCATATGAATTATCATGAATATTCTATAATACACATAAGCCGATTTCATGAACAATATAATCAACTCTTCGGATTCGAATCAAATACATATATGGCCGATTACATTCATACATTCTTAATCACATAATATTCAAAACAATCATAACAAAGCATCATCAATCATATCGAGCATATATGACACACATCATAATACCATCAAACAATAGTTAATCATACTAACCGAATAGAGAAGGAACGAGAATTGATCCGAACAAGAGAATGATCCGAACCCTATGAACTTCGATGAGGAGGATGTTTGGCTGCCTTCGGTTCGTGAGAGAGAGAGAGAGAGAGAGAGAGGAGAGCTAGGGTTTGTGTTTTGAATGTTTTGCAAACAAGTGAGGAGTATACCTTAACCCCTAATGTTATGCGACCAAGAGAAGAGTGGGCCGAACCCTCAATGGGCTGCCCATGGTCCGAATACAAGTGGTGGCCCGAATGGGCTTGTGTGATCGGGTGAGTGTTGTGCAACTACATCATACATACATTCATATAAACACATAAAATCATAGCATTCATTTAATCAATCACTTTCATAAAATCACATTGCGTTCACATACGTTACATCAAAGCACAAAAATAGGTTCGGAAATACGAGTTGTCACATAGGACCCTTTTCTCTCGATTCCTCGCGATTCCGGTAAGATTTCAACCTAAAACCTTGTACTTCTATGATCTACACTCAATTCTACATCATTCTATCTTTTAAAACTCAATTTCTAACCGTGAAATCTACTGATTTGAGGTGTTTTAAGGTGATATCACCAAAGAGTTCTTATGAACTTTAAGGTGTGACCTCATCCCAACATAAACGACTCAGATCTGGGTGATTTCCACATGTTTTTATAACAATCTCACCTAAAAATATATGTATTTAATCAAGAACTGAACGATTGTGAGATTTAAACATGAGAAACCGTCAAGAACGGCCAGATCTGATGGAACGGGGTGGTTCCCGGCCGTTAGAACGGGTCGAAACTGATGAAATATCATTGTTTAAGACGATATCGCAACATCCCAGTAAAACCACACGTATTTTCTTCCGAAAACACTCGAAAACAGTTGATCGGGACGCTGAAATAGACGTGTTATCCGACCGGACCACATGCCATCCGATCGGATAGCATGTCATCCGACCGGATGACTATCATCCGACCCAATCAACAAGTCATCTGACCGGTGATGATCTTATTCGATCGGATAGCAATTCGACCCAGTCAACTCTTATTCGATCGGATAGCAATTCGACCCAGTCAACTCTTATTCGATCGGATAGCAATTCGACCCAGTCAACACTTATTCGATCGGATAGCAATTCGAACCAGTCAACACTTATCCGACCGGATGATAGCCATCCGACCCAATCAACATATCATCCGACCGGATGAGCTCATCCGACCGGATGAGCACCATCCGACCAGATAACTGACATTTTGATGTTATTCCTACTTAACCGTACATCGTTTACTATATCATTCGATGATTAACGCAGACGTACTCGCAACCGACCCAATCAAGTTGTATTCTCGCTATATACGCACTGTGAGTATACTTGAACCCTTTTTAATCGCACTTTGGGTGTAACATACGTATCTAACAAATCGAACTTACCAAATGAATTATTCAATCAATCGAATTATCACTTGCGAATAACTGTTATGCATAGATATACGTGATGCTAGTTGCATATGTGCTAGGGCTTATACTCGCGACGTCCCACCACGACTAGTATAGTACTATTGCGCCCGACGGGGTCTAGTTTGCCATCGCATATTCGAGCATCGAGGACTTAGTTGGTAGTATCAGCTTTGTGAGTATATATGTCGTGTGTTACGTTTATGCATGTGGAAATTCGCAGCACTTTTATCTATTATGCTATACATATCAAACCTGTATACTCGCCAATACTTTTGTATTGACAAATATTTTAACGTATGTTGCAGGTTAGATCGCAGGCTATATCGAATCCATCTAGGAAGTCTAGAAACTCAACTAAAATCTAGGTTGTCGGATTTGTATTGTTCGAGAGGACAAGAAATCTGTGATAACTTATGTGATTGTATTATTTGTTAGTATGGGATAACGAATGTATTAAATATTATCGCAATATAGTTGTTATGGATTCTCTTGAGCAATCTGATTCGCCTAGTGCCGTGCCCCGATGATTCCGCCATCGGTTGGGGTGTGACAAAAAGTAATGTCAGCAGAAGATGCGCGACTAGTCAAAGCAGCTAAAGTCTCAACAACAGAGCCAGAAAAATGGGTCTTGAACCGCAAGTACCCAGAACAAACGATGACAATTGGTCATGCAATTTCACCAAATATCAGAACACATCTCAAGCAATTGCTATTCAGAAATATGGACACCTTCGCCTGGACCCCGTCTGACATGACGGGCGTCCCGCGCGACATAACAGAGCATTGCTTAAACACATATCCATCTGTTGAACCCAAGGTACAGAGAAAGCGCATTCTTGGATCAGACAAGACAAAAGCTATGAATGAACAGGTGTGCGAACTACTCAAAGCAGGCATATTGCGAGAGGTACACTATCAAAGCTGGGTTGCAAACCCTGTAATGGTTGAGAAGTCCAGGGGCGGATGGCGCATGTGTATTGATTACACAGATCTTAACAAGGCGTGCCCAAAGGACTGCTACTCTTTACCATAGATCGATAAGAAGATAGACTCCCTCGCGCCGTTTAGATGGAAGTGTTTTCTAGATTGCTATAAGGGATATCACCAGGTCCAGATGAAGCTGGAGGATGAAGACAAAACTGCCTTTCGCACCGATATTGGTATCTTCTGTTACACAAAAATGCCCTTTGGGCTCAAAAATGCTGGCGCAACCTACCAGCGTTTAATGGACAAGATATTTGGTGATGACATTGGGAAACATATCGAAGTATACATTGATGATCTCGTAATCAAAAGTCCTGAAGAAGACCAAATGTTAAAGGACATAGAGAAGACGTTCAATTCTCTGAGAAGTGTAAACATGAAGCTGAATCCAGAAAAATGTTCTTTTGGCATGGAAGAAGGCAAGTTTCTGGGTTTCATGGTCATAAACGACGGTTTTAAAGTTAACCCCGAAAAAGTTCAAGCCATCGAACGAATGTATTCACCACGCACTATTAAAGAAATGCAAAGATTAGTCGGCCGCTTAGCCGCGCTTAATCGTTTTTTGTCAAACCACGCAGCAAAGTCGTATCCTTTCATTAGTACATTACGCAACTGCATCAAGAAACAAGAGTTTAAATGGAAACCAGAAGCGGAAGCAGCCTCCCAGCAGATGAAAGAATGTTTGATCAAGCTTCCAACCTTAACAGCTCCATTTGAAAAAGAACCACTTATTTTGTATTTGTCCTCTTCGGACAAGGCAATTGGTTCAGTACTATTGGTAGAAAGAGATGGAGTTCAAACTCCGATTTATTATGTTAGCAGAGTACTCACTGATCCAAAAACAAGATATTCCACCATGGAAAAACTAGTGCTCGCGCTACTCCACGCCTCCAGAAGGCTGCGCAGGTACTTCACTGGCCATGTGATTACAGTACTTACGAACTTCCACAAACGATTTTGGAGAAATCAGAAACGTCAGGCCGCTTGGCAAAATGGGCAATCGAGCTGGGAGGCCACAACATTCTGTATAGGCCGCGCCCAGCTATCAAGGACCAAGTTTTAGCAGACTTCATCACATAAGTGCCAGAAGACAAGATCAAAGAGTGCGAAGCAGTAGATACTCCCATCAAAGACACATCAGACGAACTGTGGCTGTTGTTTACCGACGGAGCCTCAAATTAAGACGGCACAGGAGCTGGTTTGCGCCTTGTCAGCCCAGAGAAACATGAGTTCACCTACGCCATCAAGTTGGATTTCAAAAATACCAACAACGAGGCAGAATATGAAGCGTTCTTGGCAGGCTTGTGCCTGGCCATAAAGATGGGAGCACAAAATTTACAAGCGCATGTTAACTCTCTCCTGATCACGAGTCAAATTAATGGGTTACACGATGCGAAAAGCGAGGTTATGGCTTTATACTTGGAACAAACGAAAGAGCTACTCCAAAAGTTCAAATCGTACAAGGTTGTTCATATCAACCGATCAGAGAACAAGCCCGCTGACGCGCTAAGCAAGCTCGCTTCAACAGCTTTCCAACACCTTGCCAAGGATGTAAGAATTGAAGTTCTGAAAAACGCATCAGTATTACTGCGCCAGGTCAATGTGATTGAGATAGGGCCACCTTCATGGATGACCCCTATCATCTAGTATCTCCTAGAGGGAATTCTCCCGGAAAACAAGGCAGAAGCGAGAAAAATACAGAACAAAGCGCTGTTTTACGAGATGAACGGGGGCATTCTATACAGAAGATCTTTCTTGGGCCCATTACTACGATGCGTAGACCTTCAAGATGCAAGCTATTTGACAAGGGAAATCCATGAAGGTATCTGTGGAATACATACGGGGCCACGCATGGTCGTCACAAAAATAATGAACGCTGGTTACTATTGGCCAGGGATGCATGTCGATGCTTTGAAAGAGTTGCGCAAATGTGACGCTTTCCAGAGGCACGCGCCAAAAAACTCTGCGTCCGAAAAACGATCTGAATCCCGTATCAACAGCTTGCCCTTTCCAAAAATGGGGGATTGACATGGTGGGTCCATTTCCTGAAGCCCCAGGCGCGGTAAAGTTTATAATCATTGCTGTTGATTACTTCACCAAATGGGTGAAGGCCAAAGCCCTTGCTTCAACTTCCGTGATGATGGTGCGAAAATTCATATGGGAACACATAATTTGCAGATTTGGTGTCCCACTCAAGATCGTGACAGACAATGGCACCAACTTCGCTTCTGAAGACCTTCAAAACTGGATGAAGGAGCTAAACATTGAACACACCTTCTCTTCCGTTGCGCACCCTCAAGGAAACGGTCAAGTAGAAAGTGTAAACAAAAGCATCGTCGAAGGGATAAAAGCCCGCCTGGGCACGAAAAGAAGAGGCTGGGTAGATGAGCTCCCCAGCATACTGTGGGTTCATCGCACCATGCCAAAAAACGAGCAATGGCGAAACCCCCTTTAGCCTTGTTTATGGCTCAGAGGCGGTTATCCCAGCTGAAATTGGCCTCCCCTCGCCACGCTTATCAGCAGTCAACAAGATTGATAACGAGGCGGAGCGCCGCTTAGACTTGGACCTGCTCGAAGAAAGGCGCGAAATAGCGCGAATCAAAGAGGCCAAGTATAAGACGCAATTGGAGAGGTACTACAATGCAAGGGTGCGCATTTGTACCTACACTCCAGGAGAATACGTGTTCAGGGACAACGAAGCTTCCAACGCTGAACGCCCCAGAAAACTAGCACCAAAATGGGAAGGCCCATACTTGATACACGAGGTGCTAGGGAAAGGGGCATACAAGCTGCGCACCTTGGATGGTCACATCATCCCACGCACATGGAACGCGCAACAACTGCGCAAGTGTAACACCCCGAAAATATAAAATATATATATATATATGTGTGTGTGTGTGTGTGTGTGTGTGTGTGTATAAACATATATATATATATACACATGAGTTGGTCATAACCAAGGGTGACGTAACTAGGAATAAATAACCTAGGTAACTAAATGTTAGAAGATAACAAGAAAAATATGAATAAATGCACCTTTTAAAATAACTTTCAAACTAGAGGGGTTAAAAAGGGCAAAAGAGAAACAAGTTTATAATTAAAAACATAAAACACCAAAGCACACACATATGTGTGTGTTTGTTCGATGTATACAGAAGGAGAAAAGGGGTTCTCTTCAAGAACCCTAAACACATGAAATTCAACGAAATCAAAGAGAAATCAAGCCGGGAAATTGGGGCTTTTAATAAATTGGTGATCACCCAAGCTAGGAGATCACAAGGTATGTTAAATTTTGTTATTTGGTGAAATTTTGATTAACATTCAAGAACGAAATTCTGGTATGAATGATGAATGTTGTAGTGAAATTGATATGAGTATGAGTCTAGGAACAAACCCTAGGTGAGAACTTGATGAATTAGTGTCATAAATTAGAGATTGAATGATTACCCATGTATGTGTTAAGTGGGTTTTTATGATATTATGATGAACACTTGAAAAGTGATGGTAAATCTGAGAAAATTTGATGTTATGATGCAAGATTTGATATTGTTCATGAGTGCTAGACATAAGGTTTTGATTTAATTGAGTCTCGTGGGTTCGATATCCGGCCTTACTTAGCTTTACTAGAGTCGATCGGTTTGCTTGCCGGTTAGTAGTTTAGTCGAGTTTAGAGAGTCTAGAGTATTACTTTGAGTCTAGATTTAGGTTAATTTTAGTTGTTTTTATTAAACTACCTTTAGCACATCAACCAATGTTCTCCAACTGAACTGTCGGATCACAATCGACAGTAGATTTATCCCAAAGCTTGATTTTTGATGGTGGAACTGAACCCTTTTGCGTTGGAATGGGTGAGGACGAGGGTGTGTAAGACTGATCCCATGAAGGCACTAAACCCTTACCCGTATACATATTATCCCCAACTGGTTGTGGTGTTCCATACATATCGGTGGTTGAGACAAAAACCGTTTGTAGCTGAGCATGTTGAGCAGGTCTTGTAGCTGAGGCACCTAGTTGTGGTTCACCATACATATTTCCTGTAACAGTGCTAGTACCTCCACAATTTCCATAATACATCTCAGGATCAGGTTTCCCACCCCATCAGTTTGAACTCATGGTGAGGTGAAAACAAACAACTTAAGAGGCAATGATGAACCTTCTGTGATACAACTGTGAACGACGAACTTCCACGAAAAATGGTAGACCACGAATAATATGCCACGAAAGATTAATGGCCCACTTGAGTTACCAAGCCCAAACCGAATAACAGACCCACGGACAATAGACTAGACGAATAATATGGTCTACGAAAGATGAAAAACTATGTCCACGAAAAATCTTTGGTTTTTTTTTTCATGAAGTTTAAATTCCACGAAGAATAATAATCATTAACTCAAGTCAGACACAAAATTACAAGCCCAAATATCCAATTATTTTGTGAAGCCCAATGGAGTGTAAATGCCCAAACAACGAATAGCTGATGACTAATAAATCCCAGCCCAATTAAAAAGGCAGCCCACTAATTTGGAAAGACCATAGTCTTTCGTGGATTCCTATACCAAAAGAAAAAGGAAACTTGTATAATTCGTTGAATGAGACAAAAGAAGAAGACAAAAGATATATTTTGAATGTGATCAGAAAAAAAGATAAAATAATTTGTTTTTCGTTGACTACAAAGATATATATATATATATATATATATAATATATATATATGTATATATATATTGTTGACTTTTCTAAGAAATAAATAATCAGCACACAAGGAACAAGGTCAGACGAAAAACTATATGTTTCGTGGGTGTATATCTTTCCTTGAATGAGAGAAAAAAAGGTGGTTCTTCTTTGACTCTGAAAGTATTTTTCGTTGACTAAAGTTGATGAGATTTGGTGAACTTTTTCCAAAGTAGGTAAACCTTATCTTCAATAGAAAGAAAGGTTGGTGAAGAAGCCTTCTAAAAACCAGAAAAATTCCGGTTAAAACAACTCACCGGAAAGTTTTCCGAACAAGATTTTGCACAAGATTTCGAGAAAAACCCTATACTAACATGTCTCCATGTAATCGAACAAAGTTTTAGTAAAAAAATTAAGCAAAACAACAAGTTTTTCGAGGTTTTTGAACTATTTTTCTTTCAAAAATATGAACTTTCAGAAATCTTCAAGAAAGTTTGTTTGAAAACTCGACACACGGCTCGGTTTTAACAAGGATGAGAGCCAAGGCTCTGATACCACTTGTAGGTCCACTAGCGGAGGATCTAGTAACCTTATCCTTGTTATCGAACAAACCCGGTTGTGCGGGATCCAACGGGTATGTAACCGAGACAAAGAACACGAGATACAAGTAGAAGATTCACACTTTAAAGTACAAATGTATTTCTCAAAAGAGTTTGTTACAAAATAATATAACAAAGTTCTCTCAAACTCACTGGAAATACTCTCTATGTTCTATTCTGTGTTCTATCTAAATGATAAACAAGTGCCTGTATTTATAGCCCCAACACCCAGTAACCTTACGAAGAGTGATTACCGGGCTCACGAACATTCATCAGGCCCACGAAGAATGGAATCTTCGTGGACCATTCCAACGAACCCTTCATCACCACGAAGACTGATTCTTCGTGGTATATAATCATGGACGAACCCATGCATTCTTCGTCACATGTAGGGATTCTTCGTTGGAATTAGGCCCAACTAAAATAAGTTTAACCTTCATGACCTTTGGCCCAATAAACATGAAATCTACATTGACATTTTCATGCAGTTTTTTTTTTTTTTTTTTTATTCTTGCATGCATGTGGGTTTCCATGCAAAGATTTCATGTTATAATGTGATATCATCATGACATCATCATGATGATGTCAGCTCGCGGCTCTTCGTGCTTCACGTTCCGAACTCTGGGGCGCACGACGGAGGAATGTCGTGACGTCGGTCTTGGGCCGATCCGAACCGAGCCACATCACACAAAACTGTATCAACAGTAAGCTATCAAGAGTGTCGGTATTGGTACCGTAACAAACATAACCAATACCCTCTAAACAACTCAGTGTCGGTATTCGTTTTAATGGTTTTCGGTTGATGTAAAACACGAGCCGATTATCATACCTAGTGCTAGTATCGTAAATGTACTGTAACGAATCCAACTAATATAGACCAAATCTCGCAAGGGCATGGAGAATGACACTAATATAAATTTAAAAGACAGTTATCATAAAAATCAGAAGAATTATAGATAACATGTATGTTTCTCACTGAATTATTTATTCAAGATCAATTTCGTGGATTTGTTAAATAAAACATAAGCATAAATGTATTTGAATAAAAAGATAAGTCTCGATTCAACCCGGTATCTAATCTAATCTAAATCTAAATCTATTAAAAGAGGAGTTGGAATGAATCGTGCAAGGCAGCTGTTGGCACGTATTCATTGGATGATGTTATAATGGTGAGGTTGGATTGGCTAGTTTAGGCGGTGGTGGCTTCATCACCATATATTGTGAAAACTGGCACAAACCGGTAATTTCCGTACACTTTAGTTATTATTTAATGACTGCAATTATGTGCTTAATTGTCAGCAATGTCTGAACACATGATTAAACAAGTGAATTCATGCACGTTGTATACTACAAATATTGCTTTATGCATAAACGAGAGCGTTGCGTCAAAAATACTAGTAAACTCACCGGTAAGACATACTGTGTCAACAGAACTGCAGAAAGCAGTCAGACAATAAAATTGGAGCCTAGGTGTAGGTCCAACGACAAGAATACATTAAAACCCAAGAGTACATACAAGGGTTTAATATATATACTATACGAAAGCACTAAAAAGCACCCGAAACGCACTTTAAGTGCAGAATTTTGTATAATTCAGCAATAATTCAGCTTTTAGCACGCGAATATTATGCAGAAAATTTAATTTTTTTAGCCAGAATATTTCCCTAAGTGTTGGGAATTGAAAGGGTACGAGAAAGATAGTTATTAGACACTAAAAGGTGTAATTTAGCACTTTAACGAACCAGTGTCTAACCGAACAACCGGACCTTACCCGGAGCACAAAAAAAATATATTGTTAATGACATTGTTTTTATTTTTCTGAGCTAGTTAGGGTCCCCGAATACCCTAACACCCGTTATTATACATAACACTCTAGTAACTAAATTAAATCCCTAAACTAACCAACTAAATACTTAACTTATTAGTTAGAATCCAACCAATACACCCCCCCCCCCCCCCCATAATCGGTTAGGGACATGAGATCCCATCCATGGATTTCTTTTAATAAATTAATAGATGTGTTTGAAGAATTAGGGACACATTACCCATTATGTAAAGCTTGGTTGGATGAACATTACTTAAAGACCATAAGGTCTTCATAACTACCATTCTACACAACACTTAAACAAAAAAAAAAAGTTGATTTCTTTCCCCTTGGCTACTCTCGGCCGAAACCATACACAACCATCCAACCATTTTCAATTTCAACTTTGCAATTCCACTCACACTCAAAGGTGAAAGGTCGCATACGAGGAGGCTCGGTGCTTACGGAATCACAAGGACCTCTCTACGACGCTATTAACCACCCATTTTTCGTCTAGTTTCTTCCCTAGCCTTGAGCTAGTTGTAAGTGATTCTAAACACCCTTTCGATCTTATTTAAAGTGGTTAATAAGAGATTTATCGGGTAAAAATTATGAACACTAGAGACCAAAACTAAAAGTCTACTAAAAATAATAAACATGGTGGTTAATGAGTAAATATTAGTGTAAAATTTATGGAGCTTGTTTTGTTATGATTATTTATTATTGTTGGATGCTAGTAGGGGAACGGATCGTCATCTAACCACGCTAGGTCACGTTCGTGGAACATGAACTAGCACTATGTTTAGTGTAAAAAAAAAAATATAAACTAGATGACGAACCCTTTCACTCACAAACATGAACTTGTGTAAAAACAATTTTCCTTATGAAATGGGGTTCTAAACTAGTAGATCTAAAGATCTACAAGTGGTATTTTCAAAGAACCAACTGTAAGACGAAACCATGTTTTAAAACCGGATCTTTCATGAACTAGAGGTGTTTTTGTGAACAAACAAGTGTGTGGACACTTGTGTAACAAAAGTTTTAACAAAGAAATAATTTTCGTAAAAACCGACTAGAAGTTGTGAAACTCCATATTCTTTAAAAATAAAGTTTTTAAGAAATTAAACTTATTTTTAAAGATAACAAGACTTACTAAATGTGCTAGTAAGTTACTACACATTTTTGTAAATATTCAAGTTCATGAAAGGGAGAAATTAGTGATTATTGTTGATGATTATTGTTGATAATTGTTGTTGATGATTGTTGACGATTTAAAAGAAAATAAACACATGTTTTGAAAACATGGGAAACCTTCATTTTTAGGGGAAACTCTGTCAAAATTTTTATAAATTTTGACACTTAGAAAATATAAGTTTTTGAGAAACTTATTCCCTAAAAATGTATTTAAGAGTATTACCAAGGTTTCCCTAATTTTTGGTGATAAGAAATGATGATTTCTTCAAGAAAAAAAATGGATATAAGTATGTATATTTTTGAGAGAAAAATATATATTATTTTATCACCAACTTTTGTGCTAAGTGTATAAAGTATGTGTTATACGTGCTAGTGTATTAAGACTTAAAAATACACTAAATACTCATGAGAAGTATAAACATAAAAATACACATACAACATACAAGATACATAATTCGGGTGCAAAGTGCAAAACACGAGATACTTATATTAATTTTAGAGAAAATAATATAAGTAAGATACGTAGTTAAAAATATAGAATATTTTTAACACAAGAATATATACACAAAAGAGAGTGACTGTACTTGTGCGACGCAAGTCTAGTGACTAACGTTAAGAAAACGCGTATAGGTTACGACGTTAATTAAGCAAATCCGGTGAAGTTTACGACGCACAGGAACGCAAAGTTGTGAGTTCATGCTCCCCCTTTTTCTCTTTAACTGTTTTCAGTTTTTATAACTTCGGGGGTGAAATACATGTACAAATGTACAAAATTTATAATTGGTATGATATAAATACAAGAAGTACACTTGGTGAGAACGAGAACCAAGTGTGACGAAATATAAGAATACAAGAAGTACACTTGGTGAGAACGAGAACCAAGTGTGACGAAATATAAGAATATGAGAAGCGCACTTGGTGAGAACGAGAACCAAGTATGAGGCGCTATGAGAAATGATAACAAGAAATGCGCTTGGTGAGGACGAGAACCAAGTAGGATGCGTTATGAGAAATAGTGTCACGAATAGGGTACAGAAGCACCATTAATCAACAATATACCTAGACCGCAGAACAAAAGGTTAGATCTAACGGGTGCCTGGCAGCCACACTCTCGGTGAGGGCGAGAATCGAGTAGTGCTTTTGTGTCTCAGAATATACCAATTAAATGCCTTAGGTTTGGTGACTTCCTATGTCGTGTCACATGTTAATGGCTTTGCAACCCATTAACAATCCTGATACTTACAGGAATACTTTATTTACATAAAAGTCATACCATACTAAAAATTGATGAATACTTGAGTACGTGGGGTACTCAAGAAAAGATTGAATTATACTTGAAGTACGTGGGGTACTCAAGAAAATAGGAATTATACTTGAGTACGTGGGGTACTCAAGAAGAAATTGAATTATACATGAGTACGTGGTGTACACATGAAACTGGATTTATATATGAAAACTTGATTTATACATGACTTAAACTATGTTTTCATACAAAGTATACAAACGTGAAATACGAAACTGCATGAATTCACACCAACATTATGTTGACGTTTTTTTCCAAAACTCACATGTATTTCAGGTAACTAGGATGGATGTGCGCGCGGTCTCGCTTATGCTTGTGGATGTCGCTTGTGTTTATCTTTAAATAAAGTTGTAAACTCTTTAAGACAATGTTTTATGCGACTTAGCGATGTAAACGCTAAACTTATGTTTTCAAATTATGGTATTTGATGTTTTTACGAGCATATAGCATGTTTACCTTTCGTATGCAATGAGAACCTTTCATGATCACACCTCGTGCTTCCGCCGCAGAAAGGGGTGTGACAGATTGGTATCAGAGCTGCGATTGTAGTGAACCAGGATTCCTTCTCGAGTCTAGTCTACAATCTCTAGGATCCTTTCACGAAAACAATTTTTCAAAGAGTTTTCATTGCATAAAACGTCCCGCGACATCCACTACCTGAAACTGTCTACATGAGTCTAGAAATGACCCTACGAGACGTAGAGTGCACTTGAGTAGCACTTGTCATTGACTAGAAACTGCTTGCAATTATGTGTGATAATTAGCATATACTAGATGAAGAATGTCACAAGTATACGTGGATTTATCTGAAAGCGATGGCCCATCTGAAGGAAGAAATACGAGGATGAAACGAACTGTGCGGACTGTGCAAGGAGTTACGTAATTATGGATGCATACATAATCATGGAATTCAGTGCACAGAAACCACAACAAGTCTTGTCACGTATAGATTCCGTCAGTGCAAGCCTACTAAGTACTCTGCTAGAGTAATAATTGTTTGATGTCACTTATGTGGTATATACCTGTGAATATATATACTACTACTGTCTAGTATGATGATATCAAACAAATGATTAACCCTGTTGTGTTATGTTCTGTCAGAACATGGCACCCAGGAGAGCTGTGAACGCTCGTGACCAACCTCCTCCTCCCCCGCTGCCAAGAACTGCTGAAGAGCTGAATGCTCTACTGGAAGAAAGGATCTCCGCTGCTATCGCCCAGCACGAGGCGAACCGTACTCAAGACAGTGGTGGCCCAAGCAACGCTAGACGTAACGGGCATGGAGATTCGTCTGGAGGAAACGCAGCTCAAGGCTGCACTTTCAAGCAGTTCCTCGACTGCAAGCCGATGAACTATGACAGCACAGGAGGTGCAGTAGCATTTGTGCGCTGGACGGAGAAGACTGAAGCTACTATCCGCATGAGCAAGTGTACCGCGGATCAACAAGTCACCTTTGCTACTGGGTTGTTTGTCGATGAAGCTCTGACTTGGTGGAACCTGCAAGCCCAAACTTTGGGTGATGATGCCGCTTATGGCCTAACTTGGGAGGAACTGAAGGAAAGAATGAGAGAGAAGTACTGCTCTCGTGCGGAACTCCAAAGGCTGGAAACGGAGTTCTGGCACTTGACTATGGAAGGTGCTGACATCAATGGTTACACTCGAAGGTTCCACGATCTGTCAAGAGTGCTACCCTACATGGTGACTCCCGAATTCAAGCGCGTTGAACGCTACATTTGGGGACTGGCCCCAGAGTTTCGTGGCATGGTGACGTCGGCCAAACCACAAACAATCACTGAGGCTGTAACTCTGGCTGTCAGTCTGACTGAAGATTGTGTTCGTATGAAGAAGTTATCATTGAACCCAACAGAGAAGACCGAGACACATGCTGAGTCGTCCGGCGACAAAAAGAGAAAGCATACCAGTTTGAACCAAGCAACTCGTAACAACAAGGGTTTCAGCAAGAAGCGTGACGCTAACCCGTCCCAGGAGGCGAAAACCCATGCAACCAAAGCATACCAAGGCTCCATACCTAGATGCCAAAAATGTAAGTATCATCATGAAGAAGCTTGTCGCATTCCAAGGTGCGACAAATGTGGTAAATTGGGTCATCAAACAGAAGACTGTTGGGGAAAAGGAAAGAACCGAAATGGGAACGGTGCTGGTAACAAGAATGGTAACGGGAAAGGGCGGAACCAAGGATGCTTCAAGTGTGGAAGCAATGATCATTTCATGAAGAACTGCCCAGAGAGAAACAATGCTCAGGCTAGAGCATTTGTGATTGGAGCAAAGAACGCACGAGAGGACCCTAACGTGGTCACCGGTACGTTTCTCATTAACAATCACTTTGCATCCATATTATTTGACACTGGCGCCGATTATAGCTTCATGTCTGTGGAATTTAAACGCATACTCGGAATAGAATCTAGTAGATTAGAAATTCCTTATTCCATAGAACTAGCCAATGGTAAACTTGTTGAATCGGGCGAAGTTGTTAGAGGCTGCACACTAGAACTTGGTGAAAGAAGATTTAGCATCGACCTCCTACCTATTCAATTGGGTAGCTTCGATGTAGTAGTCGGGATGGACTGGTTGTCCAAGAACAAAGCTGAAGTTATTTGTCATGAGAAAATCATTCGCATCCCTTTAGCGAAGGGTGAAACTCTCATCGTGCATGGAGAAAAACGAGACGCGCCTCTTCGAATCATCAGTTGTATGAAGGCATAGAAGTGCTTGAGGAAAGGATGTGTCGCTTTCCTAGCACACGTTATAGACAAGAAGGCTGTGGAGCCAAAACTTGAAGACATTCCTGTGGTGAAGGAATTTCCTGATGTGTTCCCTGAAGATCTGCCAGGACTACCTCTGCAACGACAAGTCGAATTTCGTATAGACTTGGTTCCAGGGGCCGCTCCTGTAGCCAAGGCTCCCTATCGGCTTGCACCATCCGAAATGCAGGAATTGTCTACACAACTCCAGGAGTTGTTGGATAAAGGATTCATAAGGCCAAGCTTCTCACCCTGGGGAGCTCCAGTATTGTTCGTGAAGAAGAAGGATGGATCACTGCGGATGTGTATCGATTACAGAGAACTGAACAAGCTTACGATCAAGAATCGGTATCCGCTACCAAGGATTGATAACTTATTCAATCAACTGCAAGGATCAAGCTACTATTCCAAGATCGACCTTCGATCTGGATACCATCAGCTGAGAATCCAAGAGGAAAGCGTACCAAAGACTGCATTCAGAACGCGATATGGGCACTACGAATTTCTTGTGATGCCATTCGGACTGACAAATGCACCAGCGGTCTTTATGGATCTGATGAACCGCGTATGCAAACCATATCTCGATAAATTCGTGATTGTATTTATCGATGATATCCTGATTTACTCACGAACGAAAGAAGAACACGAGCAACACCTCAGGACTATCTTGGAACTACTGAAGAAAGAGAAGCTTTACGCAAAGTTCTCGAAATGCGAATTCTGGATTCGCGAAGTACAATTTCTTGGTCACGTTGTGAATGAGAAGGGCATTCATGTAGACCCGTCCAAGATAGAAGCAATAAAGAATTGGGAAGCCCCCAAAACCCCAACTGAAGTTCGTCAATTTTTGGGCTTAGCGGGCTATTATCGACGGTTTATTGAGAATTTCTCAAGAATAGCTCAACCGCTAACGACCCTTACACAGAAAGACAAGAAATACGACTGGGGTCACAAACAGGAAGAAGCCTTTCAGCTACTTAAGATGTAACACCCCAAAAACGGGTTTGGTAAATTAAAACCCGGTTGATATAAAGAAATGAGTTTTAATCTCTTATTTAACTAAAATGAAACTAGAGGGACCAAAACCGTTCAATGGGAAACATGATTTTATAAAACAAAATTAAAACACCACACACACACATAGTGTGTGTGTGTATCGATGATCAGGAAGAAAAAAAAAGATGGTTCAAACCCTAGTTTCTTAAAAATCTTCAAATTGAAGGGCAAGATGAAGCTTAAACTCATAACCGAGCATAGATTAACGATCACCTTCACAAGGGGATCGCAAGGTATGTCTTAAAAGCTAGCTTGGTGATTATGCACGAAGTGGGTTATGTTGTAAATCGCGAAGTTGTATGAAATTGAGCATGAGTATGTGTTAGATTCATCATTTGGAACATGGATTATGCATGGTTTAGGTTAATTTGATGTGTAAGGGTGAAACCCGTTTGTTATGGTGAAGATGATGACATGGGTAAATCATCTATGTCTAAATTCTTGCTTAATATTGATGTATTTTGATTTGTATGATGGATTCTTATGAGAGGAATTGAAAGAAATGTGATACTAGTATGTTTGATGTTTATGCATGTATGATTCATGTTGATTAGAAGGAAGAAATTGATGAATTATGTATGAGATTAGAAGGATATGCATGAACTAGTTGTACACTATGCTTACAAGGTAGTACACATATCAAAAGTATGATGAAATTATGAAGAACTTAAGATTAGATCACTTGTAAGTGATTAACAAGTAGTTATGAAGTGGGTTTTAGATGATGTAATGTAAATTGATGATTTACTTATGTTAACAATGTTTGGAATCATACATGTGTGTGAGTGTTTAAAGAAATTGGATAAGAAATGATGAATTGTTGTTAGATGAAGTGAACAAAATGTGATGATAATATGTATGATGTTTAATTTTAAATACCACATGTTGATTAGTAGAAGGATTTGATGAACTATGTATGAATTTAGAAGATTGTGCATGAATTAGTTGTACGTTATGCTTAAAAGGTGGTACGCACCCCAATCGTATGATAAAATGTATGTATTGTCATCCGTATAGTCGATTATGATGTTACGGGTATATAATGATAAGTCGAAAGTTAAGGTAATTGGACCGTTGACTTCTAACAAGTCAACTGTGTATAAGAAGAATGGTTAGACATGTTGTCATAATTGTAAGATTAAAGTAAGTTATACGGTGCGTGTTAGACGTATGTGTGTTTAATGTGATAACATGACGGATTTCACGAGTTGGAAATGGTATGAATTTGGTTATATGTATTATGCTTATTAGAAGTGACCATAGCGTCAAATGTGAATTATGCGATCGATATGATCGTTAACATGTACAACTGTGTATGCTAATGAGAATGTGATTTCGATGACATGGAAGTATAGGAATCATGTCGAGACGGAATCAAGCACGGAAGGCTAACGGGTCAAGAAGTGGCGAGGAACGAATGTGAACACGGATGCATGAGGTAAGTGATTTTCGCAATCACTTCTTAGTTGTTTATGTAAAGTTATATGCAATTTAATTAAGTATGATAATCGAGGTCAATTAGGAAAGAATTGTATGATACCGATGAAGTATTAAACGGATCTTAGCTTTGATCCGAGCAAGGTATGTGTGATTAAGAATTGTAGCTAAGTAGTAGGATTGCTTACTTATGCAAGGGAGTCCTTTGTTGTTAAGGATAAAGCAAAGTTGACAAAAACGCCCTTGATGGGTAAAACGAGCAAATGGTCTTAAAAGTTGACTACAAACAAGCTAATTGATTAAATGAATGTTTTGAAAAAGTAAGAAAGCGAGAAGTATGATTTTCATAAGCTAAGGACCTTAAAATGCGCAAATACCCTTAACGGGTCAAAATAAGCTCTTGGGCAAAAATGGGTCAAGAGGATGCAAGACATCCGAGAACTTAATCTTTTATGATAGACAATGTTAACATTATTAGGTTCATAAGAAGTTATGGTCAAACAAACAAGTTATGTGGATGAATGCATGAACGGGTCGAATAAATCATAAATGAATAATAAGACGATAGCGTGTAAGTTAAGAATTTCCTTAATCCGGTTGTGGGATTTTAAGTTCATATGATAGAATGTGAATTTACAAGCATGTAGGAAGAAACGGGAGGTTAAACGGGTAAGCGGTTCAAAAGTTACGCGCGTTTTAGTGCGTACGGACGACGAAACGGAACTGCAGAAAAGTGCCATTTCTAGAGGTAGTCGCCGACGGGCAAGGGGGTCGTCGCCGACGGGCTCTAGAAAGTTAGTTTTTTTGCTGACGGGTTATCTTCCTGTCTACGGGGTTTTGGCTACGGGAAAAACTACGGGCCGTCGCCGACGGGCCCTAGGGCCGTCGCCGACGACCTCCCCAAGTCCAAAAGTCTAAAAATTTGATATTTAAGTTGATTTATGTATCGTAGGCTTCGGTTTGTTATCCGTGGACTACGGCGGACTTTCTAAACATGGTTTTGATCGATCCTTAGATGTTTATGGACTATAAATCAAAGTGTAAGTCCCATGTAATTAACGTATGAGTATGTAAGAAGTATGCAAGATCTTGTACGTGTATGTAGATGTGTATGTATGTATGTTTAAAGAGATGTATGAGTGTATACATGTATGTAAAGATGTAGGAAAGGTATGTACGTATGTAGATGTGTATGTATGTATGTATGTATAAAGATATGTATGAGTGTATGCATGTATGTAAAGATGTAGGAAAGGCATGTACGTATGTAGATGTGTATGTATGTATGTATGTATGTATGTATGTATGTATGTATGTATGTATAAAGATATGTATGAATGTATACATGTATGTAAAGATGTAGGAAAGGTATGTACGTATGTAGTTGTGTATGCATGTATGTATAAAGACATGTATGAGTGTATGCACGTATGTAAAGTTGTAGGAACGGTATGTACATATATAGATGTGTATGTATGTATGTATGTATGTAAGTACGTAAGTATGTATGATTTAGACACGTTGAGTGTTGACGTTATTAATGGTGTACCTTGAGAATGAAAAGTAATGCAGGTACGTTATTGAAGCCTCACCAGGAAATGGATACGCAGATGAAATGCTTAAAGTTTGAAATGTGACGAAATGTGAAGTGTACGTGAATGAATCTTGTTATATAATGTGTGCTAATGTTATGAATGTATGTGGTGAGTGCAGGTGGTATTGATCACGGGCAATTATCACAAGGAATAGAGATCGAAGACCAAGTCATAAGATAGATTGTACAGGAATAATCGAGTATGTACTTTAGTAAACGGGAGTTATGCTTTTGTTTTGTAAAAGAGATACTTTTAAAATAAACTTTCAAGTAAGTCAAGACGTTTATAATGAAAGAAATTTTATGGCACGAATTTCCGCTGCGACTTTTGTCAAATACGTGTTAGGGTCTTACATAAGAACAAGCTCTGCGATGCACCGATACTATCATTACCCGAAGGCACTGAAGACTTCGTGGTATACTGCGACGCCTCACGACAAGGCTTGGGTTGCGTGCTCATGCAACGCCAAAAAGTCATCGCTTATGCTTCAAGACAACTGAAGGTTCACGAGAGAAATTACACCACGCACGACTTGGAACTAGGTGCAGTGGTATTCGCCTTGAAGATTTGGCGACATTATTTATATGGTACTCGATGTACAATTTTCACAGATCACAAAAGCTTACAACACATATTTGATCAGAAGGAATTGAATATGCGCCAGCGACGTTGGGTCGAGCTGCTAAATGATTATGACTGTGAGATTAAGTACCATCCTGGAAAGGCGAACGTTGTAGCGGACGCGTTGAGCCGAAAAGAAAGGGTTAAGACCCTAAGGGTTCGAGCATTGGAAATGACGATTCGAACGAACCTCACTGCACGCATTCGTGATGCACAACAAGAAGCTCTTAAAGGAGAGAACCGTAAAGCTGAATACCTACGGGGTATGCTGAAATACATGGTGCCAAACGAAGAGGGAGCCTTATACTTCAAGAAGCGTATTTGGGTTCCACTCTATGGTGGCATACGAGAAGTCATCCTTAATGAAGCCCACAAATCGAGATATTCGATCCATCCAGGATCGGACAAAATGTATCAAGACTTGAAAGAATACTATTGGTGGCCGAGACTCAAAAGCGACGTTGCTGTTTATGTTGGAAAATGCCTAACCTGTGCCAAGGTTAAGGCAGAATATCAGAAACCGTCCGGCCTACTACAACAACCAGAGATTCCCGTGTGGAAGTGGGAACAAATCTCGATGGACTTCATAACGAAATTACCCAGGACCCCGAGAGGGCACGATATGATATGGGTAATAGTTGATCGATTAACGAAGTCTGCGCACTTCCTACCGATCCGAGAAAAAGACAGCACTGGAAAGCTTGCTGAAATATACTTAAGAGAAATTGTGGCACGTCATGGAGTGCCAATCTCAATCATTTCAGACAGAGATGGACGCTTTGTCTCAAGAATCTGGCAATCATTTCAGGAAGCCTTTGGATCTCAGTTAGATCTGAGCACGGCATTCCACCCGCAAACAGACGGCCAGAGCGAACGGACTATACAAACGTTAGAAGATATGCTTCGCGCATGTGTCATGGATCTAGGCGGCAGCTGGGATACTCATCTACCTTTAGTCGAGGTTTCCTACAATAACAGTTATCATACGAGCATAAAAGCCGCGCCGTTCGAAGCTCTGTATGGCCGCAAATGCCGATCGCCCTTATGTTGGGCAGATGCCGGAGATAAACGTATGGTTGGTCCTGAACTTGTAAAAGAGACAACCGACAAGATTGCGCAGATCCGAGAGCGCATTAAGGCGGCTCGAGATCGACAAAAGAGCTACGCTGATCCGAAAAGAAAATCAGTAGAATTCAAGGTGGGAGACAAAATGTTGTTAAAAGTCTCACCATGGAAGGGCGTAGTCAGATTTGGAAAGCGTGGAAAGCTGAATCCACGATACATCGGACCATTCAGAATATTGAAAAGAATTGGTACCGTGGCATACAAGTTGGAGTTACCGGGAGAACTTAATGGAGTACATGATACGTTTCATGTATCCAACCTGAAGAAGAGTCCAACACAAGAAAACGTGATCATCCCGATGGATGAAGTGCATATTGATGAAGCCCTCCGATTTACAGAACAACCCGTTGAGGTTACCGACTGGAAAGTCAACAAGACCAGGAGGAGCAGTGTGAAACTTATCAAAGTACGTTGGAGCTCTAAGCACGGACCCGAGTACACATGGGAACGTGAAGACCAGTTCAAAGAAAAGTATCCCCACCTATTCAAGAAGACTCCTGCGAGAGTTAGTTCAGCCTGAATTTCGGGACGAAATTCTTTTAACGGGGGGAGACTGTGACAACTGGCACAAACCGGTAATTTCCGTACACTTTAGTTATTATTTAATGACTGCAATTATGTGCTTAATTGTCAGCAATGTCTGAACACATGATTAAACAAGTGAATTCATGCACGTTGTATACTACAAATATTGCTTTATGCATAAACGAGAGCGTTGCGTCAAAAATACTAGTAAACTCACCGGTAAGACACACTGTGTCAACAGAACTGCAGAAAGCAGTCAGACAATAAAATTGGAGCCAATGTGTAGGTCCAACGACAAGAATACATTAAAACCCAAGAGTACATACAAGGGTTTAATATATATACTATACGAAAGCACTAAAAAGCACCCGAAACGCACTTTAAGTGCAGAATTTTGTATAATTCAGCAATAATTCAGCTTTTAGCACGCGAATATTATGCAGAAAATTTAATTTTTTCAGCCAGAATATTTCCCTAAGTGTTGGGAATTGAAAGGGTACGAGAAAGATAGTTATTAGACACTAAAAGGTGTAATTTAGCACTTTAACGAACCAGTGTCTAACCGAACAACCGGACCTTACCCGGAGCACAAAAAAAATATATTGTCAATGACATTGTTTTTTATTTTTCTGAGCTAGTTAGGGTCCCCGAATACCCTAACACCCGTTATTATACATAACACTCTAGTAACTAAATTAAATCCCTAAACTAACCAACTAAATACTTAACTTATTAGTTAGAATCCAACCAATACACCCCCCCCCCCCCATAATCGGTTAGGGACATGAGATCCCATCCATGGATTTCTTTTAATAAATTAATAGATGTGTTTGAAGAATTAGGGACACATTACCCATTATGTAAAGCTTGGTTGGATGAACATTACTTAAAGACCATAAGGTCTTCATAACTACCATTCTACACAACACTTAAACAAAAAAAAAAAAGTTGATTTCTTTCCCCTTGGCTACTCTCGGCCGAAACCATACACAACCATCCAACCATTTTCAATTTCAACTTTGCAATTCCACTCACACTCAAAGGTGAAAGGTCGCATACGAGGAGGCTCGGTGCTTACGGAATCACAAGGACCTCTCTACGACGCTATTAACCACCCATTTTTCGTCTAGTTTCTTCCCTAGACTTGAGCTAGTTGTAAGTGATTCTAAACACCCTTTCGATCTTATTTAAAGTGGTTAATAAGAGATTTATCGGGTAAAAATTATGAACACTAGAGACCAAAACTAAAAGTCTACTAAAAATAATAAACATGGTGGTTAATGAGTAAATATTAGTGTAAAATTTATGGAACTTGTTTTGTTATGGTTATTTATTATTGTTGGATGCTAGTAGGGGAACGGATCGTCATCTAACCACGCTAGGTCACGTTCGTGGAACATGAACTAGCACTATGTTTAGTGTAAAAAAAATATATAAACTAGATGACGAACCCTTTCACTCACAAACATGAACTTGTGTAAAAACAATTTTCCTTATGAAATGGGGTTCTAAACTAGTAGATCTAAAGATCTACAAGTGGTATTTTCAAAGAACCAACTGTAAGAAGAAACCATGTTTTAAAACCGGATCTTTCATGAACTAGAGGTGTTTTTGTGAACAAACAAGTGTGTGGACACTTGTGTAACAAAAGTTTTAACAAAGAAATAATTTTCGTAAAAACCGACTAGAAGTTGTGAAACTTCATATTCTTTAAAAATAAAGTTTTTAAGAAATTAAACTTATTTTTAAAGATAACAAGACTTACTAAATGTGCTAGTAAGTTACTACACATTTTTGTAAATATTCAAGTTCATGAAAGGGAGAAATTAGTGATTATTGTTGATGATTATTGTTGATAATTGTTGTTGATGATTGTTGACGATTTAAAAGAAAATAAACACATGTTTTGAAAACATGGGAAACCTCCATTTTTAGGGGAAACTCTGTCAAAAATTTTATAAATTTTGACACTTAGAAAATATAAGTTTTTGAGAAACTTATTCCCTAAAAATGTATTTAAGAGTATTACCAAGGTTTCCCTAATTTTTGGTGATAAGAAATGATGATTTCTTCAAGAATAAAAATGGATATAAGTATGTATATTTTTGAGAGAAAAATATATATTATTTTATCACCAACTTTTGTGCTAAGTGTATAAAGTATGTGTTATACGTGCTAGTGTATTAAGACTTAAAACTACACTAAATACTCATGAGAAGTATAAACATAAAAATACACATACAACATACAAGATACATAATTCGGGTGCAAAGTGCAAAACACGAGATACTTATATTAATTTTAGAGAAAATAATATAAGTAAGATACGTAGTTAAAAATATAGAATATTTTTAACACGGAATATATACACAAAAGAGAGTGACTGTACTTGTGCGACGCAAGTCTAGTGACTAACGTTAAGAAAACGCGTATAGGTTACGACGTTAATTAAGCAAATCCGGTGAAGTTTACGACGCACAGGAACGCAAAGTTGTGAGTTCATGCTCCCCCTTTTTCTCTTTAACTGTTTTCAGTTTTTATAACTTCGGGGGTGAAATACATGTACAAATGTACAAAATTTATAATTGGTATGATATAAATACAAGAAGTACACTTGGTGAGAACGAGAACCAAGTGTGACGAAATATAAGAATACAAGAAGTACACTTGGTGAGAACGAGAACCAAGTGTGACGAAATATAAGAATATGAGAAGCGCACTTGGTGAGAACGAGAACCAAGTATGAGGCGCTATGAGAAATGATAACAAGAAACACGCTTGGTGAGGACGAGAACCAAGTAGGATGCGTTATGAGAAATAGTGTCACGAATAGGGTACAGAAGCACCATTAATCAACAATATACCTAGACCGCAGAACAAAAGGTTAGATCTAACGGGTGTCTGGCAGCCACACTCTCGGTGAGGGCGAGAATCGAGTAGTGCTTTTGTGTCTCAGAATATACCAATTAAATGCCTTAGGTTTGGTGACTTCCTATGTCGTGTCACATGTTAATGGCTTTGCAACCCATTAACAATCCTGATACTTACAGGAATACTTTATTTACATAAAAGTCATACCATACTAAAAATTGATGAATACTTGAGTACGTGGGGTACTCAAGAAAAGATTGAATTATACTTGAAGTACGTGGGGTACTCAAGAAAATAGGAATTATACTTGAGTACGTGGGGTACTCAAGAAGAAATTGAATTATACATGAGTACGTGGTGTACACATGAAACTGGATTTATATATGAAAACTTGATTTATACATGACTTAAACTATGTTTTCATACAAAGTATACAAACGTGAAATACGAAACTGCATGAATTCACACCAACATTATGTTGACGTTTTTTTTCCAAAACTCACATGTATTTCAGGTAACTAGGATGGATGTGCGCGCGGTCTCGCTTATGCTTGTGGATGTCGCTTGTGTTTATCTTTAAATAAAGTTGTAAACTCTTTAAGACAATGTTTTATGCGACTTAGCGATGTAAACGCTAAACTTATGTTTTCAAATTATGGTATTTGATGTTTTTACGAGCATATAGCATGTTTACCTTTCGTATGCAATGAGAACCTTTCATGATCACACCTCGTGTTTCCGCCGCAGAAAGGGGTGTGACATATATGACACGCACCCTCATTTGCAACACCTGACAACACTCGCTAAAAACCCACCGCGCATGTCCTTCCCACCGTTCTCCATATGTAAAGCTTCACCAATTCAATTTACACACACAACATGATGATAAGCTTCTTCATTGTGTGAATTAGAAAATGGATTATTTTGAGAGATTTAGGAGAAGAATAAAAGTAATCTCAAACACAACCTAAAATTGTATGTATTACAATATGATTTGTATTTAAATGAAAAAAGAACAATAATAAGATAAATAGAAAATATCGACTTAGCTTATCATGACGTAATCCAACTCTAAAAGCAATCGTCCCCAAATAAGATCTGTTTCCACTATTCTCACACCTCTAATATCTTATTTTTCACACCTCTACAGCTATACAGCCCATATAGAGTTATACAGGCCGTACAAGAGATTTTTGCACAAAAAAATGTTAGAGAATGTTTTTTTGTCTCCATGTATAACATTATACGGCCCAAACCTCATATAATGTTATACAACCCGTATAGAATGTTATACAACCTAATATTTTCTCTATCAATACGAGCCGTATATCATTATACGACCCAATATTTGTCATGTTAGATTATTCTATACGGATCGTATAACCTTATACGACCCATATAGAGGGTCTGAAAATAAGATTTTGAGGTATGAGTTTATTAACACCCTATTACAAAACTAATCTAATAGCAATAGCAACAAAAATAAGACCATGTGTAGTGGGGCATTATCATAATGCCCCACTCTTGGGCATGAAGCGGACATATGACATATGGGGCATTATGAGAGGCGAAGTTCAAAAGTAGCGTAAGGGGAGGGGGTGGTCACTAGTGATAAAATTTCATCACTCGCAATATCCAATCATGTTCCGCCATGTCAGCAACCATTTTTCCATCACTCACAACCTTTTTTAGTGGGGGTGGTCATCACTCACCACCACACCCAACAATTTCCCCCCAACCAACAACTACCCTCACAAAACAAAAGAATAACGCGTGAAGAAAATAACGAAAATCGATTCCCGTGGTGCTATAACGCGTTATAGCAAGAGGTGGGGGTGGGAATTAGCATTGTTCCACGCGTTGAACATTGTATCACGCGTTATATATTGGACCGCCCCCTGTGGCCTAATGGTACAATGCCCTAATAATGATTACCCAAATATTTATTTTTTTTAGAAAAGGAAAACAAATAATATTATGATGGATGAGTTGGCAGTTCTTATTGGTCATTTCAAAGTGGGGGAGGCGTTTTCATAAACACGCCTGAACTTTTCTTGATCGAATCACACCGTGGAGGGCGATGTACGGGCCATTATGGGGTAACTTCACGCCCACTTCACTTTCCCATTCCCATGACACATGGTGTAATGTAACATGAGAAACAAGGATCATCTATTTTAGGTTTTGATAAAGATGGTAATATATTTTAGAAAAGAGATCGGATTAACGAAAGCGTGTCATCATCTGTATAAATATTCAACTAATCTCATAACCCTCTTACACACACAGCAAGCCACAACAATGGCGACGAGCATCTACGATCATCAACTCCCCTACGACACACACAACTACTACGACGTAACATTCTCCAACGACACAATCTTAACCTTAGTAACACACACACCATCCTACGTCGACATGTGGATCTCCGACATCGAGCGCATCCACCGCCGCCGTCTCCACTTCCTCGTCATCGGCCTCGACGTCGAGTGGCGCCCTAACTTCACCCGAAACATCCAAAACCCCGTAGCCACCCTCCAACTCTGCGTAGGACGCCGTTGCCTGATCTTTCAACTCCTCTACGCCCCTTACATCCCACAATCTCTCGTAAACTTTTTAAGAAACCCTAACTATACGTTCACTGGTGTCGGGATTAAGAGCGATGCTGGGAAGCTGGTTGAGGATTATAACCTTGTGGTTGCCAGGATCGCGGAGTTAACAATGTTGGCGGCGAATGCGTACGGTGTGAGAAAGTTTAAGTATGCAGGGCTTAAGAGTTTGACTAAAGAGGTACTTGGAAAAGAGGTTTTGAAGCCCAAGAGAATAACCATGAGCCGATGGGATAATCAGTGGTTAACTCGGCCATAGGTGGCCTATGCATGCATTGATGCGTTTTTGAGTTTTGAGATTGGTAGGGTTTTGATCTCTGGGAATTATTGTTATAACTACTGACTGGTGATATGAAATTAGGGTTTGTGATGTTGATGCTACAGTGTGTGATATGTCTAATATCTTGATTGTTTTATATGTTTAATATCTTTTGGTGGATGCTGAATTATTAGGGTTTATGGATATTTTGCTATGAATTATTTGTTTTATATTTTGATTTGTCAATTCTTTAGTGGGCTTTTGCTGTGGGGGTGTCACTAACAATCTCAACAAATTGTTTAACTTGTGTGATTGAGTTCACTTGTTTTTTGGTCAAGTATTGAGGTTATGAGTTTGAGTTTATGCGGCTTGGACCCAACACAAACTTGAAAACAAGATGAAACTGAAAATCATGTCAGGCACGTGAACTTAAACACACCACATGTTTTTATGGGTAGACGTGCACAGTGGCGAAGCTTGAAAATTTCCACCGGGGGTCGAAAACGTATATACCTAAAAAAATTCTACATGAAACGTACATACATAACACTACTGAGCGAAAAGTTCGGGGGGTCGGGCGCCCCTCCCGACCCCTTGAAAGCTACGCCCTTGGACGTGAACATGATCAGTTTGATCAGAAAACTTTTAACTTTTAACTTTTTTTATAGATTTTGTTCTAAAATTAACTTGGTTTAATTTGTTGAATATGGTTGGAATAAACTAATATCCAAACCAATTAACACCCCTAATTGTTGAAATCTATCGTTGCTACTGTAAATAAAAGTTCAAAAATGTATAAAGAAAAGTTGACGTTAACCCGCGTTGCAGCGGGATGTTGATTATCAACATTTAATGAAAGACTTCATGATAAATATAAATTATTATAAAATTAAAATAAAACAAATCTGTGGGCGATGCATTGATATTCCAACGGCCTGAACACTTTCATATCCCCCATCTGCGAGAAAGCTTGCTCACAAAATCCATTTCAACTACAGACTTCACAAATGCCATCTAATTCCTTCAATAACCGTCCGTCTACCCTCAAGCCCCATGCACCACATTGGCATTTGTCCACCACTGTGGCCCCAAAAACACCAAATTTTGTTGCTACAACTCCTCCCATTTGATTCCTTCGATCATCGAACAATCAAATTAATAATGATTGATGTTTGCGCCAATTTTGAAGGCCACAATTGAAGTTTAAGTGGTGTCTTAAGTTACTTTTTGTAGTATTATTATATATAATATAATACCCTGCCTTTTTAAATTATCCTTTGTAATTTTGTATGTATGATTCCAACAAAGATAAAAAAAATGTATAAAGATACCTTGGATTCTTTAGTTTTCCTTTCTATGTATGATTCTAACAAAGAGAACCAAGAGATTCTAGTAAAGATTCTTGCAATAACCGTACAACTTTAATTTGTGACATCTTGGATTCCAAATAGTTGAAGAGAGTGATTATATATATATATTTATCTATAGTAATATGTCTAGAATTGTAATTTCACCCACAATTTGTAAGCCGCCATATCAAAAGTCAGGCTAATTTCCCCAATTTTCATCCTCTGCTCCCATATTTGCCCCCCATTCAATGATAGATTCTTACAATTCATCCATTCTCTATTAAATGCAATCATATCCAATCGTTTTTGCTTCAATCCCCCATCCGTTTCTAGCAATCCACTGTCTTAAGAAGTCGTCATTGAAATCAGGCACAAATCATTCATTCAAATCAAGAACTGGCGAGGAGAGGAAGGGAGTTTGAAGGTGGTGGTTCGATTAGGCACCAGAAGGTCGACGGTTTTAGGTTCTGGTGATACATGTATGGTTTAGCGGTGGTTGACACATGTATGATTTAGGGTTCTGTTTGAGCAGAGTAAATGGAAGATTTGGGGATTTAGGGTTCTGTTCGAGCAGAGTAAGCAGATTTACTCAGATTATTGCTCTTTTATACTAAGCAGAGTACATCTATTTGTTTAGGTACTATTTCCAGTTTTTAGTTGTTGAGGCAAGAGATGAGTTGCACAGGATGTTGAACGAGGTAAATTTGTCTGTTACTTAAGTTTTTGTTTTCTTTACACATTTGTTAAAGCATGTTAGTTTTCGGTCAATGTCAATATGTCATATTCTTTGTCTTTATTAGTTTTTGGTTAATGTAACTGTATATTGTAGGATGAGCTAAGGGATGCGGTTCTTCTTGTCTTTGCTAACAAACAAGATCTGCCTAATGCAATGAATGCTGCTGAAATAGTGAAATCACTGATAAGCTTGGCCTTCACTCTCTCCGACAGCGCCACTGGTAAGTGGTTTTAAAGTTGCCTATTTTGTATGCAAATGTTTACAGTGTCCAAAATCGTTTTTAAATATGTTTGTATATTAATTTAAGTTCAATTTTGTGATACTATTTAAATTTAATACAATAGTTATCTTCAAATTTTAAAAATCGAACATAAAACTGTCAGTTCTGACCACCCATTTTGGCATCACTACTGGCTAGAGGTGGACATGTCGTTTTTTTAACCGGTCAGGTTTTTTAACCGAACGAGTTTTTGGGCAAAAATACTGGTTCGGTTTTAAAACCTGTTTTTTTATGATGAGAACTCGAACTGGTACGAACCGGGTTTAAAACCGGTTTGGGCCAAAGGCCGCTGATTTTGCTTTTTTATCGGTTTCAAATCTAAAACCTGTTTTTTTGCCTATGTCTACTACTGGCTATAAATGGACAGTTTAAATTTTAGTTTTCTAATTGCTATTTATTACTTATTTATCTACAAACTAAAAATAATAAACAAAAAAACATTGGTTTTTGATTACTCATTTTGTTATACAGTGTGTTATAATAAAACAAATACTACAAGTGCTCATCTTTTTTACTTCCATACAGTTTGCTTTTCCAGTTTTTATGTAAAAAAATATCCAGCCTTTCATGTTGAAAAAAAAAAACAAAAGAAGAAAAAAATGAACTTTAATAACAAATAGTAGACTGTGCACCTTTTGGCTGGTTTCCTTTTGAAACAACTTGTACTGGTATGGTTCTTAACCTGAAGATTAAGCATATATTTACGGTTAAATCAATTTGTAGACGTTAGCTGCCTACAGTGGATTTTGCACCCTTAGGGTGGAAGGGGCTCCTACGGGTAGCGCGTTGCGGGATACAACCTGCAAAGGTTACCCCCATTCCGGTTCAATTTTGCAATCTTTCACGGGTAGGATAAGTCGCTGAAAGAGGTGGGGTCCACTCTTCTTTATTCATGCAACGAGAGAAGACGTAATGGACTACTTTCTCTAGCAAAGTCAAAGCAACCTAAAGGGGTTTTATGGGTGAACCGTATGAAATCAAATCCAGACCTAGGGATTTCCATATATACCCTTTATCATGCATATTTAGAATGCGTCTTAAACTTATCGGCATCTTACACGTCTTAAAATCATTTGGAAATGAGAATTTTGCTCAAATGAAATGTGTTTAAGAAAGTATAGCCTAACTTCATTAAATTTCAATCCATTAGATTGGTAGTTAGAATTAGTGACTTGTTTTAAATTTGTTCAACGTCTAATAGGGTCGGCAAAACATTTAGGCACATACCTGGTGGGTCAAATGGGTTATGACTATGTTTTAAGTCGTTCGACGTCTAATAAGTTATTCAAATTTTGTTTATACAACAGTACTGTATTCCCAACTTCAGTTTACCAGCTCTTACGCATCCAGTGACTATATAAATATCTTGTTTGTTTTTTATCTTATTTAACATTGTTGTACATTATGTTTTTGTTGATTATAATGGAAAATGTACGTTTTACTAAGTAATGAAGTTTAATTATGAGGATTTGAGTTATGGTCATGGGGACTAATTGTTTGTATTATTAGTAATGTCTGAACATTATATACTATCTATAGATTCGTCTCTCTATCTATTTTAATTTAAGCTACATTACTGTAGTAGAAGATGAACCCATTTTGACCCGTTTGATACCTAACCCGTTTGAAAAACCGGTTTCAAACCGACTCGACCCAATGGTTCGGATACCAATTTATTATCTCGATCTTTGAAACCGGTTAAAGACTGGTTCGTTTGTAAAAAAGGGTTTAAACAAAAAAAAATACGGTGTTTTAATCCCAAACCGGTTGTTACCAGTTCAGGTTCACATCTCCTTAAACCAGTTTACAGCCAGAACCGGTTTTTTTGCCCAAAAAAACATATCGGTTAAAAAACCGGACCAGTTTTCTAAAAAAAGCGATTTGTCCACCTCTGGTTGGGCCGAGATTGGGCAGCAGGTGAAAAAACGGGTTCAGGTCAAGACGGGTATTTTTAGTGTGTGTTGAAATGGACCGATCGGATATGGCAGCTGGAAATACTTTTGGTCCAAAATCTTTTTTTTTAATTTTTTTGTAAACAATCAGTGTTTTATGAATTTAAAAGCTAGATTTTGTATTTGTTGACCACAAATACACTTTGTGCAACTTCGAACGCGTTTATTTTTTATCTTAAATTCAGCGTTTTTTTGTTTTTTCAAAATATTACCAATGTACATCCGCTCTTGTCCCCTTTTGGTCAGTTTTTTGTACATCATAGGCAATAATACATGGGTTTTTTTTTTTTTTTTTGTGTGTATGTGGGTCACTATGTAGTCTTTTTGTATCATTCGGGTCATTATCAACTGTAAAAAAATTGTTCTGTTTGTAATATCATTGGATACGTGTTTGACTTATTAAAGATCAAACATAACTCGTATTAACCAATTCATAAGGAAACGGGTCGTCATTGTTCTCTACTTTTGCAATATTATATTGTTCAATTTGATTTATTGATTAATTTATGTTTTGTAGGTACAACTTTGATCCGGTGATGAGAAGCCGTCTATGGTGGTATGATATAGTTTTTTGGTTCCGATTTAAAATCTTGCAAAACTTCACTGTGTATTCAAGTAATAATTATGACTACTAAACACTTGGTTGAATCAATTTGCATTTTCATGATCACATACTGCCCTTTTCAATTTGCGGCCTTTAATTCCGGATTGAATGCCAAAATTGAAGCGTCTTGTGTAGATTCTTGTGTTTGGGTTAAATATTAGGTTTTTATGAATCTGAAAGTGAAAATGTATAGTCTTCTACGGATCAAGTCTCCCTTCATTTGATTTAGGAGACATTTCTACAGAATCTTGTAAGTTCCACTGTTCAACTTTATGTGTTTGATTAATTAATTGATTTGTTGTTGATTTTTTCCTACCAAATGCTCTAGAAAGAAGTTGAAAATAAATGTTTGTTTATATTGTTTTATTAATAATGGGTTTCAATAGAACTGTTTAATTAATTAATTGATTTGTTGTTGATTGTGTTCAATGTTTTTACTTAGGCTGATGTCTATGATGACCGATCGAGAACATGTGCTGCCTTTATCGCTAACTTAGACGATAAAGATGAGAAAACGGTACAATTTCGGAATGTTTCATATACACTGCCAGCATGGTCAGTGAGCATTCTTCCCGACTGCAAAAATGTCGTCTTCAATACCGCCAATTTAACCACCTTTCACTTCTCTCATTCTCATGTTCCTGTTTCATGTTTGACTTTTGAGTGTCAAACATGCTATATACAAAAGGAAGGGTTGAATATGCAAAATTTAAGTTCAAGAGCTATAAATTTTAAAGTTATAGAAATTATCTATGACTACATTAAACGATATAGAGTTACTAAAAAACGAGCACTGGCTGTGCTCGAATTATAGGTTTTAAAAGTAGTTTGTTTGACCTTAAAAGTCAAATTTGACATTATATATGTTTTTAAACAGGTTAAATCTCAAACTTCGACCGTTGAAATGGTACCAGAGCTATTGCAGTCTTCAATGGTGTCACCGAATAAAGATCTGAAAGCACTTAACTGGGAAATATACGTCTAGAAGAACGTTACCTATAAGTCAACCGTCTAAAAGAACTTTGACTCGTAAAAGTCAAAATTAATGGAGGTTACTTTTTTCTTGCAGTTTATTTGTTGACAAGAATGAAGAGTTTTTAAAGAAAGGAAACAATCCAACTCTTCTCATTGAGTCAAAGGGACATGCGCTGCATCTTTTTTGTCAACGGCATACTTAAAGGATATATGCATATATACATGAAAAAACACTAGATAAATTACCGGAATCAAATTATCTAGGAGGTTTGGATCTGCATAAAAGGGTTGTTTCTCTCGTTTGATTCGATGTGACTGATCTCCTTCTCCGGTGAACTCTGCAAAACAAAACATCGTTAGCCTCGTCAAGGGGAGAAGGGGGGTTCTCTCCTTGACCCGACTCCGGCGTGAGAATAAGTATGTGTTTTCGGAAGAAGAAGAAGAAGAAGAAGAAGAGTTAACGAAGTGTGTGTAACTTGAAGTTCATACCTGAATTATCCTCATATTTATAACCGAGAGCTTGGGCGGGAAAACTTGTTGAGGAAATATTAACGGAAGATGCTAACCCCGTAGGCGGTTATTTTTTCCTTCCGTTAATCTTCACGATCCGGTGTGATAGCACACGGATTACTGTTTTGATCAATGGCTGGGGAGTCGCCATGTGGACAGTGGGTAAGTGGAGGTTTTTCTCCAATTCCATGCCATCATCGTGATTTTTAGGGAATTCTGTGATGGTGCCACGTGTCCCAGACGGTTATAACCGTCTGGTGGTGCATGATTGAGCCTTCGAGAAGGTTATTGCTATAATCATGTGTGGCTTCTTACCGTGTGACACCAGTTGGGTAAATAATATCCAAGTCTGGGTATCATTTAAGCGGAAATGTTTTACTTAGGATTTTCATCCTTTGTTTGTAAGGAGGCGCAAGGGTTTGTTAACTTCCTTTCGGTGCGCAGGTGTTGCCTGTTATTTTTCTCCTAAGCCTTCCCTATAGGACTAGTACACGGCCGCGCAAGGTCAAGAGAGGCTTACGAAATGGGGTTATGGTATGGTCCCGAGTACTTGTTAAGAGGTTTTCAGGACCTTACCCCTTCAAGTCCCCCCAGTCTAGTGTTTCTCTTGTGCAAATAAGTGGAGCACTGGGACTATATGAGAGAAAATGCTTTGGGCGCGAAAGTAGGAAATCTTCTGTGAGAATATTTACTTTGCTTATTGTGATTTGATTTTTGAAAATCTTCGACTTTTGTTGAAGAATGGCACAGTAAAGACTGTGTGACAGGTTGTTACTGTCAGGGGCCTATTACTGATCGTGCTTTACACGCGCGCGTGAACTCGCGTCTGTGTCGTTTCTCACTTGCCTTTGTCGCTTAGGTAACCGTGCTATCCCGAAAAAGGTGTTGTGCAGTTACCGAGGTTATTTAAGGCGGTGAGTATATAAGCGTTTTGGACTTCTCATTTCCAGTAATCATTACTTCGTTTGAAAAATCCTCATCTTCTCTATTTGTTTCGAGAAAAAAGTTTCAACTCTTCCCTCCTATGTCAACAGGAGAACGTCACGAAGACTTATCTGAAGAAATGTCTGCTGAACTTCCACCGTTGAAGTGGCCTAGGGCAACTTTTGATGGCTTGGTTCAAAATCTTAGATTCCCGGAGAACTGGGGTGCCCTGTACCCTGAGGAGGGTCAGACAGCGGCAGATGCTCCGGCTGGGTACATTACCCTATTTTGGGATTTCTTTTGTGAAGGCAACTTTCGTCTTCCAGTGACGAAATTTTTCCTTGAAATCCTTGGGCATTACAGGTTTCATCTTTCCCAAATGCACCCGATCGGCATGGTTAGGGTTCGGCATTTCGAATTCGTGTGTCGTTCGATGCAGATTAAGCCAAACGTTTCTCGATTCCGGGTTTTTCACCAAATGCACTGTACCCAAGGGTTTTATTCTTTTGTTCAGAGGGCGTCAGCGAAGAAAATTTTGTTGCATCCCCCAAAATCGTTTCATGATTGGAAGCAGAAGTTTTTCTTTATTAAGGCCGGCGTCGTTCCGATGAGGATGATATTTAGGGGAAAAGAAGATGTCCCCAGTGAGACTGTTCAAACCCCTTTTGACGAAAATTGGTACCAGGATCTGAAAGACGTTCCTAACATTGCTTTGCCTGAGAAAGCTCTTGTTGGTGCTGGTATGAGTTTGAATTGGAGGATGGACCGGGAAGACAAACCGGTGTATACGGAGGAAGGTCATGGTAAGATTGGGGTTTAACCCTTTTTGCCTTTCTCCCTCCTCTTTTTTTTTTTTTTTTTTTTGAACGTGCTGTTCTTCTCTTGCAGTCGTTTCGTTGTATGTTGTAGCATATAAGAGAGAAGGCGGAAAGATGGGTACCATTAAGAAGAAGCCTGATGAAGAGCTTTGGTACCATCGAATTTTAAAGAATTTTGTTCTTCCGCGGGATGCGGATCTGTCCTTTCAGCCTGCTGCTGGCGCTGGTAAGCCATTATCCTGTTTTTTATTATCTGCTTCTTTTTGCGCATCTGAAAAAGTTTTGCTCTGTACTTTAGCAGGTGAGTTGTCAAATTTGGGCATAGGCCCTGAGAAGAAAAAACGCGCGTCAACTACTACTTCCGCGCCGAAGAAGGATGATGCTGAGAAAGCGCAATCTTCTAAGGTTAAGAATGTCGGAGGGGAGAAGAAAGGTATGCGCCGTTCCTCTGACTCCTGGTGTGATTATGTGGTGGTTTCTGACTCTTTGGAGGGTCTTGCGCCTACAGTTGTTATTAGAAGGCCAAAACCGGAGCCCAAAGATACTGCTGACATCCCTCCATCCAACCCGGACGATCCTATCGATTTGGAGTCGAGTCCTGAGCACTTGGTGCGGACTAAAGCAGGAAAAAGAAAACAGACTGGTACTGAGGCGGAAGGTCAGCCTGCGAAGAAAAATCAGAGGAAGAAGATCACCAGGAAAGGAAATTTGGACGCCTTTATCTCGGAGTCTGCTCCAAGTAAGTGTTATCTTTGTCGTCCTCTTATGCGCATTGATTATTTATAGGCTTTGATTTTTGCAGCGATTCCAACTTCTCCTATTCCCACTAAGTCTTTGCCTGTGGTTAACGAAAACTCCCACCCTCTCCTCCGCCTGCTACTGTTGCTGATCAGTTAAAGGCAACTGAGGTTCCTGAGGGTGGTGTAGAGAAGGTTGTTGAGGCTGACAAGCCTGTTGATGTTGCTGTGGAAACCGAGAAGGTTGTTAGCTCGGAGGTTGCTGATGACGCTGGTAACCCCCAGGTCTCTGAACCTGCTGCTCATGAGAAAGAGAAAACTGCGAAATAAATTCCTGTTACAGCATCTCCTTCTAAAGTTTCTGGCTCTATGCCTGAGAATATCGAGAAAGTTTCTGCTGAAAACCAAGGCTCGTTCTCTGATGCTGGCAGAAATTCTCCTATCCGCCCAGAGGAAACCCTGGGGGATTATTATTACAGAACTTATTCGGAGAAAGACGCCTCTGAGCTCCATGCCCCTGTTTGGAATTTGAAGAAGGGTGATACTTTCTCGGATTGGCGCGTGTGCCGAGACTGGTTGCAGGGAATATTTCCGCCGGGGGAAATCAAATTTCAAGAAAGCCGGTCTCACGAGCAAACTTATCATGCTTACCTTGAGGAAGCTGCTTCTCATGCATCGACCACTCATCGTATAGTGCGTGAATGGCATAGTATGCACAAGGAATGGGATGCTTTCCAGGTGTCGAAGAAGAAATTTGCTGCGGATGAAACCCGGATTGCCCAGTTGAAGGCTAAGCTGGAAGCTGATCAGGCCAAGTTTGAGGCTGATCGGAAAACTGAGGAATGGTCCGTTGCAGGCTGGAAAAGAAAAGCGGAGGCTGAGGCTGCTCTTCTTTCTGAGGAGCGCAAGAACTGGAAGAAAATATGCGAGAAAGATAACTCTGAGAAGATGAATCTCCGCACTGTTATTAATAATCTCAAGGCTGAGGTTGAGAAGTTGAAAAAACAGGACGCGGAGATTGAAAAGCTGAAGAAAGAGAAAGTTGATGCTGAAGCTGCGCGTAATGAGGCGCGTTTACACAGGGAGCGGAGTGAACAACGAGAGGTACAAGCTTGCGCCACTCTTGCTCTTAGAGATAAAGAGTTAGAAGAACTCACTGCTTTGCTTTCTGATCAGGAACAACTCAAGAAAGATCTGGAACTTGCGCGTTCCGAGAAAACCGAGACCTCACGCCGTCTGACTGAGACTGAAGAAAAATTGGAATCTTCTGAAACGGTACGGGCTACAATAGAGGGTGAGTTGGAGCCTTTGAAGAGCGATATGCTGTGGTTGAAAGAACGCGGGATTGCCTGTGTAAGTTACTTTTCCCTTTTGCGGGAATGCTTGGCGTCTTTTTTTTTATCTTTCGTTTTTGTAGGTTGCTGAGGCAGTGTTGAATTCTGAGGAGCTGGATAAGACTGTAGCGCGTTTGATAGTTGCCGCGCAGAAGGATGGATATTCCCAAGGCTATGCTGAATGTACTCACCATGTGAATAGCGCTCTGAAGGTTGATTGGGATATTACCAAATCAGCCACTTATGGTGCTAATACTAGTGTCGCGCTTGCAGCTTTAAAAACAGAATTCGACACTTTGCAGCTTCCTGTTATGGACCTTATAAATGCGGCGCTGCAGTCTGAAGATCATGTGATGCGTTTAAAGGAAATTTTCCCGAATGAGGATGAAGATCCAGCGTAGGTTTTCCTTTTGTAATTGTACTGAACAATTTTTGTAATATTTGGGATATGGATCCCTTTCCTGTTAATGCACTGCCGCGCAAGTAACTATGATACACTGCCGTGTAATTTTGGTAATTTTCGTAAGCTTGTTAGCGTATTATGAATGGTATGACATGTGTGTTTTTTAGTTTACAATATTTTGCATGTGTACAATTACTTTGATTAGGTAAGGAGAATGATGGTGGTATGCAGCTCATGTGTGAACGTATGGCCTTGAGTGATGTAGTCACTGACCGTTCATGAGACTTGTACTGTATTTACCATACTGTTTTTGCGCTTACCAAAAGAAATTGCATGCACTTTGTAATAAAAAACACAAGAATAATAGAAACTTTGTTGTTTATTTTGGGATAAGGCGCAGAGGCCGTTACAAAGTCTATTAAAATAAATACATGTTTCTTAACTTACTCTATCTTCCGCTTTTTAGATGACTGTAGAGTGTTCCGTGCTGCGGAGAGATCATAGAGTTTCTGTTCAGTTTTTCGCTTTTTTGCTCGGGCCTTCATCGCCTCGAGTTATTTGCTTGATTTCCTTGCGTACGTTTTGTAGTAGGTGACTGAGCTCACCACTTTTAAGGGCCTTTTCTATCTCAGTGCGCAAGGAAATGCAATTGTTGGTGGTATGACCACTGTCCTTGTGGTATTCACAATATTGGGCAGGGTCTTGTCCACGCTTGCTCTTCATGGGTATTGGAGGCTTGAACTGATAATCCTCGGTGCTCAGAACTTCCGCAGGGGTTTTAGTTAAGGGAGTCCATTGTCTCTCCCTGTTTTCTTGCTTGGTTTCCCTCTGCGCGGTAAGTTTATTGATTGTTGCTCGAGCATCTTCGGATGAATGGTTTCCCGATGCGGAATCACGCCATCCTTTCTTGAATTTCCTTCCGCCAGTTGAGCCTAAATCTGAGGGTCGATTATGTGGTGGTGGCGGCCTATTTGTGGTGAGATTTTTTTCTGTTTGGGCGTAAACCTTAGCCGCTGCCATCACCTTCTCCCAGCTCTTCGGAAGGCCTTCTGTCCCAGATAGGACCTTTATCATATCATCGCACCTGACTGCATACTTGAATTGTGCGCGAATCAACTGTTCATGGACGCCTCCGATCTCGAGTACCTCTTTGTTATATCGGGTGATAAAGTCTTCCAGACTTTCGTCATCATGACGCCAAATGTTCATCACATCAGATGTGTCGCGGATAGATCGCCGTTGTTGGCTAAAATGAGTCAGAAATTTTTCGCGCAGATCTTTCCACGATGTGATTTTCCCGATTGGCAAGTTATCGAACCATATTCTTGCAGTGCCAGTTAGGGTCTGTACGAAAAGGTGGCACCATAATGGTAGAGTCCATCCCCCAACCAGCCCTGCGCTTGTAAAAACTCTTAAATGATCGTCAGGGTCTGTCAACCCATTGAATTTACCCACATTAGACGGTAACTTTGCTTTCTCTAGCGGATCCAGAGCTATTTCCATGATGAATTTTGAATTTTCTGCTGCTTCCGCAGGGCGGTAAATCAAATCGTAATTGTGTTCAGCCTCAGGGTTGTAAACCGCACGAGGTCTGCATTTGTTGTAATTTGGCTGCAATCGGCTAAATACGCTGGCACTTTCACCTATACGGTAAGTCGGATCAGACTCATTGGTGTCGGTGTTTAGCTAAGAACCCAACCTGGTGTGAACCAATTGTCTTCGGTGAGGGTGTGACTCATCTCGAAACTCTCTTTGATGACTTCCTGACTGGGTATACTCGTATCTCGACGTAGATTTGGAGTATTCCTTTGTGTCTTCGATGTGGGACGGGCCCTCACGCTGAGAAGCATTAGCACGGGATCCTAGCCTCCGTGATTGAGTTAAGGGAGCAGTTTGTGCACATAACTGTGTGTATACTGCATTCAGTGCTCCCTGAGACCTGACGTACCAGGAGATTGGGGTTTCTCCTGGGGGTAAAATTGAGTGCACAGGGATCTCTGGCTGTCCCCTTAGAGTGATAGGTTCATTCACATGATTGGATTGTACCTCGTTATCTTCCGAGGTATCCTCTGGAATACCCTCAACCTGAAAGTTGTTACCGACATTTGGCCGAGGGCCGGTTTGCCGATGAGACGAAGTTTCTTCCTTGCGCAAATGGAATCAACAGGGTATATCAAAAAACGAGAGAAAATTGGATGAAACAGAGAAAAACGGTGGGCGCCAATGAAGAAACACTAGATAAATGACCGGAATCAAATTATCTAGGGGGTTTGGAGCTGCATAAAAGGGTTGTTTCTCTCGTTTGATTCGATGTGACTGATCTCCTTCTCCGGTGAACTCTGCAAAACAAAACATCGTTAGCCTCGTCAAGGGGAGAAAGGGGGTTCTCTCCTTGACCCGACTCCGGCGTGAGAATAAGTATGTGTTTTCGGAAGAAGAAGAAGAAGAAGAGTTAACGAAGTGTGTGTAACTTGAAGTTCATACCTGAATTATCCTCATATTTATAACCGAGAGTTTGGGCGGGAAAACTTGTTGATGAAATATTAACGGAAGATGCTAACTCCATAGGCGGTTATTTTTTCCTTCCGTTAATCTTCACGATCCGGTGTGATAGCACACGGATTACTGTTTTGATCAATGGCTGGGGAGTCGCCACATGGACAGTGGGTAAGTGGAGGTTTTTCTCCAATTCCATGCCATCATCGTGATTTTTAGGGAATTCTGTGATGGTGCCACGTGTCCCAGACGGTTATAACCGTCTGGTGGTGCATGATTGAGCCTTCTAGAAGGTTATTGCTATAATCCTGTGTGGCTTCTTACCATGTGACACCAGTTGGGTAAATAATATCCAAGTCTGGGTATCATTTAAGCGGAAATGTTTTACTTAGGATTTTCATCCTTTGTTTGTAAGGACGCTCAAGGGTTTGTTCACTTCCTTTCGGCGCGCAGGTGTTGCCTGTTATTTTTCTCCTAAGCCTTCCCTATAGGACTAGTACACGGCCGCGCAAGGTCAAGAGAGGCTTACGAAACGGGGTTATGGTATGGTCCCGAGTACTTGTTAAGTGGTTTTCGGGACCTTACCCCTTCAATACATTATTCTAAAGTCAAACTTATTATTCAAGAAGTTTGACCATTTGTTATTCACTCATTTGATCGTTAGTTATACGCTTGAGTAACATTATTTGTATGATTTACTTGGTTCTACTCAGCTAGCGCATCAGGAAATGGTACCGTTTCACCGTTTAAATTTAAAGGGCCGGTTTCTTTGAAGGCAGGGAAGAACAAAGCGCGGGTGCTTATATATATATATATATATAAGACAAAGATCCGTTAGGAACCACCCCTTATTGCGAGAACCGCGAGAACCAATGTGAACACAACCAAAAATGCCTAAAAATAGCTAAAAAAAACACACAAATATATTTTTTTTAATATTTTTTATGTTAAAATCGCTACTTTTAGTAGCCAAAAAAAAATTAATTTTTTTTTTGCTACTAAAAGTAGCGATTTTAACATAAAAATATTAAAAAAAATAGATTTTTTTTTATTGTTTTAGATTTTTTTTTATTTTTTTAGATTTTTTTTAGGTTTTTTGGGGGTTTAGTTTTTAACATTTTAGCTTGGGGTGGGGGGTTTAGGTTTTTGGGGGGTGGGGGAGGGGGGTTTAGGTTGGGGGGGGTTAGGTTTTTTTTAGGTTTTTTAGCTATTTTAGGTTGTGTTCACATTGGTTCTCGCGGTTCTCGCAATAAAGGTGGTTCTCGCATGAACCTTACCCTATATATATATATATATAGGATAAGGATCCGTTAGGAACCACCCTTTATTGCGAGAACCGCGAGAACCAATGTGAACACATGGCAAATTTGTAATTACGTGACATTTAATAAAAAAAACACGCGCTCCGTATTTCCATCCCCTGTTCACGACAGTCTTTCACATTCTAGGGTTTCGTCCGAGATATTGCATCCATTGACTACGGCGACGGCGATCTTACACCGGCGACTGATATCACGGTGGCGGCATACACATTTTACGGCGGATTCACTATTACGGCGTTGGGATACTGATTTCGTCTTCACGGCTTCACATGGCTTCGTCTGAGTCATCTCATGTTGGAGTTGAACCTACCGCATATGATGATCATCAAACAACAACTTCTGCATATTATCCACATCCCGATGTTGGTTTTGGCGGCCCATCTGATATCAATGTCAATCTCAATGTCAATCCCATTTCAGCCGTCGGTCCGTCTGATGTCAACCCCTTACCTGCTGTTAATCCAAATGAAAGTCTCAATCCTAGTCGTAATCCTGTGTTTACAACAGTTGCAAGTAGACACATCCTTCATGTGTTTGAAATACAAACGCTTGATTCCATGTCTACACTAGGCAACGTAAGCTCTGGGACTGCTAATTTACCTGATAACTCGTTATCAGTTGACACCGCATCGACTAGTTGACACCGCATCGACTGGTAACACCACATCGACTGGTACAGCACCTACAAGCACAGAACATCAACACTTACAATTCATTCGGTTTGAAACTAAAGGTATTTCATATCCATTTTATGTAAATTGTGACTCGTTCAATGATATACACTTTTGCAACATGTTCACAATTGTTTTATGTTGTAAATTATGATTATTCAATATTATATGCACATGTGCATTGTGTCAACTGCATCATGTTTTATGTTGTAAATTATGATTATTCAATATTATATGCACATTATTCAATATTATATGCACATGTGCATTGTGTCAACTGCATCATGTTTTATGTTGTAAATTATGAGTACTCAATATTATATGCACATGTTCATTGGGTCAACTACATCATATTACAAATTATGCATCATATTTCAAATTATGTTACATTGCACATCTATGCACATGTGCATTATGATTGAAAAAAATAACTTATGACCTCATACATTAACTGATAATGCATATGTGCATATTAATCACAATTCTATTATTCATCCGTGTATCATATTGATCATTTTTTCATTTATTAATTATTTCTAACAGGAACAATTACGGCTGCCATACATGCTACACCTAACGGCACCCCGTATTGGATACCTGAAGTTGATGTTAAATACCTTCCTGTTATAAATAGTACATTTACCCATTGGGAAGATATTGTCATGATGTACAATACGTATGCTTCCCAATCCGGATTTTCTACACGTATCGGCACATCGAAGAACAAAAAATATCATGACAACCCTAATATGAACATCCGCACTCATAGATATATATTATGTTCAAGAGAAGGACAACCACGAGTCACAGAATCTGACCCCAATGCTCCATCCAAAAATGCTCCAACCATTTATGATAAATCCAAAAAACAACACCGATGAAGCCGATACACAGTTTCTGGGTGCCGTGCGCGTATCAAGTGAGTTATGATCGTGCCACCGAACAATACAAAATATACGATTTCATCGCCGTGCACAACCATTGCATGATTAGTAGCGATCACGCCAACATGTTAAAACAAAAAAGGAAACTCGGATCTGAAGAACAACAGTTCATCCACAAAGTTAGCCTTAACAAAATCGGTCCAAATGTTGCACATAACATTCAAGTATCACTTAAAGGCAGACCTCATAATGTTCGTGGCACGACAGAAGATTTCAAAAATTGCTCTCGAGATATACGTTTATTCATCGGTGAACGCGATGCAGACATTATCTTACACACCATGAGATCCCGAGTTACCAATCGTAAAGACTTCTATTTTGACTGCGTCATAGTTGATAATGAGTTGCGGTCGTTTTTTTGGGCTGATTTTGTATCATTGCGAAATTATGAGGCTTTTGGTGGTGTATGTGCATTTGATGCTACGTATGACACTAACAAGTAAGATACTACACTTTCCAACATGTACAGTTATTATTAATTTTTTAATATAATATGTTTTCTTTACATGTTTTCTTTACAGGTACAAAATGGTTTTTGTGCCATTCACCGGAGTTGATCACCACAAGAAATGTGTTATCTTTGGCGCTGGCATGTTATATGATGAGACTATAGAGTCATATACATGGTTATTGAACACCTTCCTAGCTGCACACAAGAAACAACCAATATTTATTCTCACTGACCAAGATGCAGCAATGAAACAAGCTGTATCAACCGTTTTCACAAACTCCATCCATCGTTTATGCATATGGCACATAATGAGAAAACTTCCATCCAAGGTAAACACCATATTTTAATATTAACACAACTCCAATTAAACCATATAATATGATTAACTAATTCTATTTTTTATTATTCACGTATCTTTATTTGCAGATTTCAAATGACATCCTTGATAATACTACCCTTCGCTCGTCAATACATAAATTGGTGTGGAATTTATTCATCACACCACAAACATTCGAAGAAAGATGGCATGTATTAATGGATGAATATCATCTAGACAATCATCCGTGGCTTTGTGAGATGTTTGCTATACGACATGAATGGGTCCCGTGTTATTTCAGATAGATACCGATGTGTTGTTTGATGAAGACTACATTAAGATGCGAGAGCTCAAACGCACGTTTTAAAGTCAACTCATCAGAAACTAACACATTAGTTCAATTTATGATGTGTTTTGATACCAGTATTGATGCTCAGCGGCACACACAACGAGATCTCGAATTTAAAAGCGATATGTCGACCCCTCGCTTATCTATCGGTCTTCGCATAGAGGCACACGCGTCCGAAATATACACATGGTCCATGTTTCTTGAAGTCCGAAAAGAAATATACATGGGCATGTTCCATTGTATTCCAATTGAACATCCTGGAACGACCGACATAAAAAATTACACTGTTCGTCACTGCAAATCAAACATGTCTTATGTCAATGAATTCGAGGTATGTAATTACTATCAAATATGTTGTAATGTTCAATATACACAACATAACTACCCAATATGTTTTAATGTGTTTTAAATATTACCACTAGTTCATATTACAATCAATATAATTATTATAATTATTTGTCTGATTATTTTTTGTTATGCACATGAATTTTATTATGCACATGTGCACATGAATTTTATTATGCACATGTGCATGTGTATTTTATTATGCACATGTGCATGTAGCAACAAATGTATTTGTGCATGATACCCTCAAAATACCATTACTACATATTAATCTCAATATACCTATTATAACTGTTTGTTTGATTATTTTTTGTTATGCACATGTGCATGTATCAAATTTTGTCTTATGTTATTCACTTGTGCATATATCAAACAGCATGTATCAAATTTTGCATATACCAAACAGTGTATTTAATATACATGAAAACTTATTCAAATGTTTATTTTATTATACATGATAATTTATTCACTTGTTCATATTACCCTTCATGTATTCATTCTATTTATAATATATGTTATGCACATGTGCAGGTGTCACTCAATGTACCTGAACAAACACTAAGCTGTACATGTCTTGGGTTCACTCGTATTGGATACCTATGCCGACATGTATTATGTATATTCCGTTACAACGAAATTGAACGAATACCGTCTCACTACATCGTTCCGCGTTGGAGACGAGATGCGCTCCCGTCAGTTGTTCATAGCATATCTAATATGTACTCATCTGGCAACAGCGAGTTTGCTATCATCCACAATGAAATAATGGATTTAGTCACTCAATGCACAAACCGACTCAGACGCAATCCTGATCAGCTACGTTCTTTATCTTCTGAGATCAAACGCATCAGAAACCGCGTATTCGAATCGTTCCCGTGTGAGCCTCAGCCTCGTTCCGTTCAAAAAACTGCGAACATCAGTGACATATTAAACATACCTGCAAATCTAAGCACAGGTGTTCATCCCCCTCAAGGTATTAGAAACAAAGGTTGTGGGACCAAAAAACAACGGATAGGCCCTGGTGGTCAAAAAATTAAAGATAAACGAAAGAAAGTAGGTAAACGACAAAAAGCCGCCCGTTTATGCAACAAATGCAACAAATATGTATTTGACCATGATTCCCGCAATTGTGAGAAAATTAAAGCTGCCAAACGTGTTGCACGAGCAGCTAAACGTGCTGATGTTATCGCCGCTGGACTACCCGCCCCGTCTGATTCCGATTCTAATGATAATGATGTTGATCTTGATGACACCGATGATGATGACACCAATGATGACATCGATGAGTATAACTCTTCTAATTATGATGCATCCGAATACCCCGTATCCATGCAAAAAACCTTCCGTACCCGAGCGAACAAATGTTATGCGTGAATCTGAACATTCTTTTGATCCTGATCAAACCCTTAGGCGTTCAACATGACGTCGCAAACCATCCAACATAGCTCGTGATTCTTGATTTATATGTTATATATTACAACTTATGATTACTGAACTTATCTAATTATGACTACCAATGTTTGTTCTGGTTATTTTTATTAATACCCATTTAACTTACAGTATTGATATTGATGCTTAACTTGCCATATGCACATGTGCATATGTATTTACAAGTTGTATATACCGTTTTTTAACCCACTTGTTTATTTATATAATATTGTTTAACGTTATACATGTTACTAATATTAATTTAAAACCATTTGTTAAATATACTCAATTGTAATAAATTATACAAACTTAACCTTTAATATGTACGTTGTATCACTTTATACACATACTGTATGCACATGTGCATACAGTATTTAATTTATTAATCAACGTTGTATCACTTTATGCTTATGCACATACTGTATGCACATGTGCATATGGGTAATTTAATTTATTAATCAACGTAACATGACATATTTTAACAAACATATAAATTTATAACTAATAACATGCATTTATATCACTTTATGCACATGTGCATATGGGTCATTTAACCATATTATTGCACGTATGCATAAACAACAAACAATACGAACTTGTGACTTTAACCATATTAATTCACGTGTGCATAAACAACAATCTATATGAACTGTAACTCCAAACATTGATCACCATACCACCCATCCAACATACCAATTGCTAAAATACACATACCAATTTGCTAAAATTCCAACTTCTCAATATATCAACTAACAAATATTAGTAACACAATTATCTAGTTCCAACCACAGCTAACCAAAATTGTAACATACATCATAACTGTACCAACTTGTTACCTTCCCAACACAACCATCTAGCATGCCAAACCAAACAAAACAATCTAAAGTACCAGTTAAATGTTCAAATATCACTAATTAGCTAGAAATACTACCTACGTCTCATGACAGTTAATAAACTGAATTATTAACTAATACCCTCAAACTTTATCCCCATTCTTCCACTCGCTAAGAGCGTTCCAACATTTTTCTTATTTTGCTCCCTCTTTTTCCAACATTTTCCGCATTCTTTCATCTCTCAAATTTTGTGTTGCTTTTCTTGCGAGGTACATAACCGTGTTCTTGTACACGTTCGCCTCTGATAGTATCAGTTTTGTTGCAATCTTCATCCTCTGGTTTTGCAATTGCATGTCTTGAATACTTTTTCGCGTACTGAAACCGCATTCAAACTCGACATCACTCCCTTTGTACATCTCCATGTGCCTCATAGCAAACACGCCACAATCGTTGAAATTATCGCTCGTTGCCCATTCCAGTTTTTTCTTCATCAACTTTGCGGCTGCCATGCGTGCCGCGCTTGGATGTTTAACATCCTTCAAATACTCAACCATGTAATTTTTCTACAAAAAAAAACAATAAATAATAATACTTAATGTTACTACATGTCATATTCATATATCCTTATTTTCAAATATAACATTTAATATAAAAAAGCTAGACTTACCACTTTAGATGGCGTTCCATTTTCTTTAAATTTCATTCCTTCTGACATTCTATAAAACCCGCGGTTACTCGCCATATTATCAATAACTTCGACCTTTGCGTTCTCTAAATCAAAGCATATTATATAGAAATGCTTTCTTTCGATCATTGGTATTATTATGATGTTAAATTCTTTTAACTCCAACATTTTTTTGTCACACTCAATAACCTCCTTCAAGTGTCAAGTTAATAATGTAAACGCCTGTTTTTCTGTCTGTTTCGTTTTCAACATAAACTCCGGCTGCATATTACATTAATACATGTCACACACAAGTATAACTATCCTAACTATGATTGTTAAACTTGAATTATAACACACTTACGATAGTTGTCGTATAACACCATAATCGCCTTTTTCCTAATGTATTGTTTTTTTTTTCTTCATAATTCAAAATAGCCGCCCAACAGTCTAACACGTTTTGTGAAATCCATTGCCCATCCTCCAAGGTGTTTATCAAATATGCTCGTGTTGTCATTCCATGTGAGGTTTCAAAAATATTTGTGTTGTAATCGTCACAATAAATTACATCAGTTATGTTCTGTATGCACATGTGCATCAGATACATTACATATACTATATACCATATTTTATGCCAAAAGTCATCAGCCCATATACCTACACTAAACTTTTAACTACCCTTCAAACCAAAACAACCGCTAACCTAATCAGTCGCAACCAACCAGACCATTATAACATGCGAACAGTATAAACAACCCACTTATTTATTCCGACTTTATTGATTAAATGCTTCATATGCCAAAAGTTTAGGTCATTTCTAAACAAATTGCTTCCTATACTCAAATGTTTTGTAAGTAATTTTTTAAATATTCATTTTTTAACACGACAAACCATCTTCACATATTAACCTTATGGCAGATTCAATCAAACAACCAACCCCTAAGCCATCGGCATAAAACAATACCTGTTTTAGCACCATTCCAGCCGCAAACAATATACCAAATAAAACCCAAAACAACATGTAATAATCCATCATCCGCCTAAAACTCTAAACCGTCCAAACCTTAATCTTAAATAACTCAATATATGATCAACAATAACCAGCCCAGCCAGCCGCAACCAGTATCACGCAAATAAAAGCCAACCCAAACATCCCGCACCATGTGAACATACTAAAAAATAACTTTTAACATTGACACATACTGACCTAAAACCTAACATATCAAACAATATGTAACAGATTTATAAATAAAAATTAATGCATATTTAATCTTACTTGAATGTCAGGCTGACCTCTCTCATCTCCTTTTCAACATCTATTTCTTGATCGTCCACCTTACATTTTCTTTCATCCGCCCTACAATATTAGTGTGTACATCAGCTTATAACTCTAAATTATTATGTCACAACAAATAATAACATAACATTATAATACACGTCCATACCTTCGTTTGTCGTCAATTGTTGTCAGCAAATATTGCCATACCGTTTTTTCATCGTCATATAATGGTTCATTCATGTCAACCACATTTGTATCTTTACCACTCACATGCACGTTTACGTTTGTATCTTTAACACTCACATGCACGTTTGTTCCAATGTCTGATTCTGGTGAACTTTGTGAGCTTTGTGACAACAACATAAAAGTCGGTATGGTGTTATCTACCTCTTTCTTCCTACGTGTTTGCCTCTTCGTAACAACCTTTTCCGTTTCTGCCCACTTAATGGTCTCACCGACAACCTTGTCTAATTTTATATCCACATCGTTTTTTGTCGCTCCATCCACCTTCATTGCATCACATTCGTCATTTTTTGATACACCATCCAACACATCACTTTCATCTCTTAAACTTCTTTTTCTTGACCTTGTAAACACCTTCATCCCACCTTTGATTTTAACATTAACCTTTTTATCCTTCTCATATTCCATCACTTCGTTTTCTTTGTTGTCAACCTTCTCCTTTCTACTTAACAAACCCGACATTTTGTTCTCACCTCTAAATGTTCTATCATACTCCCTCACCAGCTCTTCAACCTTCTCATTTTTTGGATATTTGTACTAAATATCATCCAACTCTTTATTTAACAACTCTTTTTTGCTTAATGTCTCAGCCATTAAACTTTCAACCATACGAACATGCTCCTAATTAATAACACATTAATAAAACAAAGTTAATAATATCAACACAACATTGTGCATATATGCATCAGCTTTATCACATTATAAAACATCATTATGCACATGTGCATGAGTTATATGTTCATATCAAAACAACATTATTATAAAACACCATTATGCACATGTGCATGAGTTATATGTTCATATCAAAACAACATTATGCACATGTGCATCATCTTGTACAACATGAATTACATATCGAACTGTATCATCTTAACATTATTATTATGCACACGTGCATTATATAAAACTATTATAATTATTAACTTTAGTGATAACACCAAACCATTGTGCACATGTGCATAAATTCTTTTTTGTGTGTGCATTAACTTTGTTTTAACTATTCTTTATTACATAACATTTGCATCCACCTTTTTTTTATACTGCTAATGCACATGTGTATTTTTTCATAAATAACATTATTTGTTATAACCAATTATGCACGTGTGCATTTTTCATACATAACATTAATATGATCATCACAAATATGCTCATGTGCATTCTTAAATTAACATAATTATTGTACATACCTCAAATGACATCGGTTGAAATTTGCCGATATCAGCCGACTTAAAAGAACCCTTACCATCTACGCCCCTATCTGCGTCTCTGACATAGACATCGACACCAACCCCTTTAACATCTGTCACATATGCCACTGATTCATCCCCTTTGAATGAAACATTGTCTGAAACTCTATCCTCCATATATCCTTCTCGTAACGATCCTTTCCCAAACCCCCCATTCTTTATCTCATATTTTTCCCTAATACTCAACATGTCTTTTGTCCAAAACGATAGCGGACTTGTTGTGCGAACTGAATTTATATATCCACATATGGTTCGGTCCACGTATATCATCTGCGCATGTGCATTATCACCATACATTACAAAATTATATAAACAAAATAATAATAATAATAATAATAATAAAAATAAAAATAATAACAACAACAATAATAATAATAACAACAACAACAACAACAATAATAATAATAATAATAATACGTTATACGATTTACAAACATACCAATTAACTTACCACCAGAATCGTGAGCGCGCCATTGAAATATATCGACATGCTGTCTCGTTGCCAACCGTCCTTGCTGTTCTTGATCGTGTCGCAAATAAATTCGCACCAGTTCACGTTTTCCACGGCGATGTCTTCATCTAAACACTCAAGAAAATCAGTTTTACACGTTCCATCTTTGTTTATCTATACCATTGTGTTCATAAACAACGCTAAAAAGTCATATTTGAAAAATATCCCGTCGTCGTCTTGATTACATACTATTCTTTCAACTATCCTACTTGGTGTCATTGGACACCCTTTGTACAAATGGGTCCACATGGCATATGTCCCACACCTTTCATCTACATCCTCTTCTTCGTTTACATCCTTTACATTGCCTTTTAAATCCTCCTTACTTTTTACCTCTTTCTTTCTACGTGTTTCCCCTTTCTTTTTTTTCCCTTTCTTTGTCTCTTTATCAATATTCACTTTTGCTTCCTCGTCGTGCTCATTAGTTTCCTCATTCTTTTCATTTTTCTTTGTTTTATCCTTACTTCTCCCTTTTTTATTCTCTTTTCTTTGATAATTCAACACAATCCCACCGTTTCTTAATCCTAACAACCCGCTGACTACATTTTCGTTGACCTCTATATTACCTACACTCAACTTAATCACCATATCTCTTTCGTTAAACCTATCTACTACAAAATGTGCCAGTCTTCCTGGTATGCTGTCTGTTTTGATCTTTAATATACTTCCGAACCCCATGTTTTGTACTGTTTGCTTCTGTTTGTTGGACATTGCGTTTATCCCCCTCAAAAGTTGATGCGGTGATAAACGTGTACGTATGGAACGCCATTTAACTGCCTGAACAGATCTTTGAATCACTGACTTTTTTCCGTTCTAGCTCCTCTCTTATTCGTTGTTCTAACTGCTCCGTTCTTCATTTCTGTTTAATAATGCATTACAGTTTTTTGTTTAGTTTCTGTTTAATAATGCATTACATTTTCTGTTTAATAATGCATTACGATGCACATGTGCAAACAAATAAAAACAAAAAAAATATAAAAAAACGTTTGTACATCAATAAAGCACAAATGCATTTTAAAGAAGCACAAATGCATTTTAAAGAAGCACATGTGCATTTTAAATTACATCAATAAATCACAGATGCATTTTAAATAATAACATATGCATTTTAAAATACGATTAATTATTTTAATCACATATACCATCAACATCTTCCATATCCACCTCGTATGTGATTCCCTCGTTTCCCACTGACGTGTTTTTTTATTTTACGGACCTTGTATTCCTAGTACGAATTCCTTCATTCCTAGTATGAACTCCTTCGACACCTTTATCTCCTTCAACATCTTCAGTTGTTTCGTTATGTTTTCATTTACTTTTCCTTATACTGACTTCCTCAAATTTCGGTCTGTTCTGCCTTTTCAATATGACTACAGTTCAAATTGTAATGGTTAAACAACAAAAATTATTTTTAAGTTCATGTACATGTACCCAGATTCTTAAAAAAAAACAATAATACTATATAATTAACTAACTATAACCTTTTGGCTTATCTTTCTTGTATTCATCCTCAGCCGCGTCAGGCATCCTTGTTGATCCTCCATCTCTTGACCTCAGTACAAATGTTACTTTCTTTTGCCTTTTTTTCCAGTGATGATCTATAAGTATCGTGTGCATCGACATTAATTTATGATAGCATGCATCAACATAACAACATATGCACACATGTGTCATTATAATCGTCAGCATACAAGATATGCACATATACAAAATATGTACACATGTGTCATTATAATCGTCAGCATACAAAATACGCACATGTGCATATTAACATATGCACAGTCAACATACAAAATATGCACATATGCATTTTAACATATGTACATGTGCATATTAACATATGCACATGTGCATATATATACATATGTATGTGATACTCCTATTCAAATTCATGTGCATCAACATTATTCACATACTTTTTTAACTTGGTATGACAAATTGTGCACGTGTGCATATCTATGTTTAACACTACATAGTTGTATTTCACACAATGTTACTTTATGATCATGTTCTATTATTACTTATGATAGTGTCCTTTTTAATTACATAATGCCGAAATAAAAACAAGTATGCACATGTGCATGTGTATGTTAATCACCTTGATATACTGTTATGTGTTGTGTTGTGTACACTGATGATGAGCAATGCACAATTGCATAGATGTGTATTACAAAAACTTACCTTAATAACATGTTTCGTATAATCCTTATATGTCAAAAAAATTATGCTCATGTGTATGATTATATAAATCAAACAAACTACATATGTGTTCATAATTATGCACATGTGCATTAACTTACAAACAAATTTAAATTATAAATATATTCTAACAAATATCAATTCGAACTTCGTGTTGCCGAGCATATCAAACTCATTCGTATAACATCAGTTATATGAAACACAATTCTTAATAATACAGATATGAAACGAATAATAGATCTATTAAATGTTTTGTTTACGAAATAGTAAATCTGAATAGAATAACAGCCGTATTAACATAATCGATTTCACTTACAAAATAGTGCAGTGACGCTTAATTTCTGCCGATTGATGAATTGTGATGAATAGCTAATCCGATTATCCCTAATTGTGCAGATTAGCCATAATTGTGCAGCAAAAATCAACGAATTTCTCCAAATTAGCCCTAATTTTTCAGATGTATGACGATAAAGCGATTTTTATGACAAATTGGTGATATCGTTGAGCGTACAGAATCGATTTTTCGTATAAATCGCCTATGAAGAATCGATTTTTCGTATAAATCACCTATGAAGAATCGATTGTTCGTATGAATCGCTATGACGGATTTTTAGATTGTATATTTGGTTTGTCGGACGTGAGATTTTGTTTAGTGTGTAATTTATTTTTTATTTGACGTCCATTGGTATATGTTGTAACGAGGGGACGCGGGTTTTTTAACGTTTTCCATGTAATTACAATAATGCCACGTGTTCACACTGGTTCTCGCGGTTCTCGCAATAAAGGTGGTTCTCGCATGAACCTTACCCTATCTATACTATATTATAATGCATGAGGGAGGGGTATTTTAAGATACCCAAAAAATAAGAACTTTTCTCACCCTTTATTTATAGAAAGACCCTTAAAATGAGGGTAGTTTAGTCTTTTAAACATTATTTATTTTTTAGTCCCTAAACTTATTACACTTAAATCCTTAAGATTTTAACAAAATTATAGATAATTAGTTACAATTCACCCATCCACAACAAACTTATAATTTTTTTTACGTATTCTTGACATATCTTATAAACTATACTGTTTAAAAAAAATCCAAAGATAGCATGACGACCTAGACATTTTTGTCGACGTTTCGGTAGTTGTCTTGTTCAATATCGACGCATGGATTAAAAGGTACAAGTCGATAATGCTTTAATGTACAAGTAATTAATACTTGTGATCTAATCCGCCTAATCTACAAAGATGACCTCCATCTATGCAAACAAAAACAAAAAGAATTAAAAGTATTGTGACATAAAATGAAGATATTATGTGTCACATTTTATTTTATTAAAACTGCCTAATATCTGTACTTAGATATATCTTATAAAAACTTAAACTAACTACAACAAACTTCCTAAATAAAGAGGTGACAAATCTAAAATTAAACCATAATACACTTCTATAGTTACTACTATAAATACATAGCATGACACCCATATATCTATTTCTAAACAAAGTTAAAAAACTGATTCAGTTCTGAATTCAATTGTTGTGAAAAACCAAGCATGCGAGATTGAAAATTCTAAGGTCAGATCTGTTATATCGCAACAGTGAATAATTGTTTTCTTTTATTTACTTTTATGTGAATGTTAACTTGTTTGATTTTTCAGATTCAGTTGTATGATGAACATGCCAATTTAAACAACTTATTAGTCGAACAAGCTTCTAGGGTATTGATTTTGCTGGTTGTTAAGTATTGTTTTTGCGTATATCTTTCATATAACATGTTCGTTATGTTATTATATGTGTGTTTTATTGCAGGATAATGATGATAAAAGTGTTGATATTATTTCTTATGGTGCAATGTTTAGTCCATACAAGTCTAATCTTCAACGTGAATTTAATGAAGAGGTAATTTTAAGGTTTATTTAATCTTTTTTTAACTTTTGTATTCAATTTTTGTCCTTTTAAAGGATCGGAAGTTTGAGACTCAAAAGAAGAGATCCAATAGACTCTCTGAATGGAAATGGAGTGGGGTTATTAATCTAGAGGATTCTGAGGACAATGACAAAGAAAATGAATTAGAAGATACTACCGATTCAAGCACAAATCAGAAAACCCGATTAAAACTACCTCGAGTCTCAATTCAGAAGCGGAACAAATTTCATGCAGTCTAATATGAAATCTATCAAGTGTTTTTATGTTTTTTTTTATTTTCAGTTGTTATGTTTGATTTATACGTATGAATAAAGTTTATTTTATATTTGAACTTTATTTTTTGTGTTAATATAATGCAGTTATTGACCGTATTAATAAAGTTTAAAATAAAGTTAGTATCCTAAATTTACAAGTCAACTAAATTTATATAAGTTAATATCCTAAAGTTGCAATAAATAGATATCGCAGTTAGATATAGTTAAGCTGAAAATTATAAAATATTGCAGTTATTCTTGGATATTAATCTAATAATTTGTATTTCTTAATTAAAAAATAATAAACTAATAAACTTTAAAGCTAAAGAAAAAAAAACTGAACTTACTATGATATAAAGTTAATAAAGATATAAACTCTTAACATCCTATTTTTTACAAAAAAAACTGTTTTTAAAATTTTATAAAAATATTAATTTTTTATATATATAAAAACGAAATCTAACAATTAAAGTTAAATGTGTAAAACGTACTTACAAGTCAACTACTATTTTTTATTTTTATAAAAACAAAAATTTTAAACTTAAAGTTTATTGGATGAGTACCATGTAGATATTTAAAAAAAGTTATGAACTTTAAAGAATAAAATTATAAATTTTATAATTTAACCAACAAAATAAACTTACTTTACAACTATAACAACTTATCTTTTATTTTTTGTCATTTGATTATCATTTTTTTATAAAAAACAAAACTTTACATGTGTAAAACAGTGTTTTACTTTATTTATAAACATAACATTTTGTTTTTATAAAAAAATAATAATTCTTTTATGAACATTTTTTGTAACAAGTAATATAAATAAGATACTTCAGAAATTTACAATCTTTGCTAGAGAAATACTAAATTATGTTGCAAATTTTTAGGAATTATAAGTTCAACTATATACTATATAGTTGTAGATAATATTAATCAGTTTCAAAAGAATTCTTTACCAACTTGACTAGATACATAGTATATTGTGTTGAATATTTTTAGGGATTATAAGTTAAAAGTAGACTTATATAGATAAGATTAGTTAGGAACTAAAAATCTGAACTTAGTATAATATAAAGTTAATAAAGATATAAACTCTTAACATCTTATTTTTTTTTTATAAAAACAGTTTTTGAAATTTTATAAAAATATAAATTTTTTATATCTGTAAAAAACCAAAATTTAACAATTTAAGTTAAAGCTCTAAAACGTACTTACGAGTCAAATACTATTTTTTATTTTTATAAAAATAAAAATTTTAAACTTTAAGTTTATTGGATGAGTATTATGTTGATATTTAAAAAAAGTTATGAATTTTAAAGAATAAAATTTTACTTTATAATTTAACCAATAAAATAAACATACTTTACAATTGTAACAACTTATCTTTTATTTTTTGTCTTTTGATTATTAATTTTTGTAAAAAAAACAATATTTTTTTTGTCTTTTGATTATTAATTTTTATAAAAAAAACAACACTTTACATGTGTGTAACACTAATGACATATATCCACCACAATAATGTTATCACAAATATTATATGAATAAGAAAACTACCAGAAACGAGTGCCACAATCCAAAGTGTCGCCCCCGCCGCATCGCGCGGGCACCCCACTAGTATATATATATATATATATATATATAGGGTAGGGATCCCAAGAGAAGTCCACCCTATTTGAGAAACTTGAGAAGCATTCTGGACCACACATTTTCCTAAGCTTTTCATAATATACACATATGTATAGTTTAAAATTGACTATATACATATATGTATATTGTCAAATCTTGAATTATACACATATGTATATAGTCAATTTTAAACTATACATATGTGTATATTACGAAAAGCTTAGGGAAAATGTGTGGTCCACAATGCTTCTCAAGTTTCTCAATTAGCCTAGTGCTTCTCACACGATCCTAACCCTATATATATATATATATATATATATAGGCCAGTTATCATACAAATACTCTAATCGTACATTATGTACGCTTCATCCACAACCGTCAGATCATCTCATTTAAACAGCGTGTTTTACTATTAAATTTATCAATTTAAAATTAATAAAAAGAAACCGCCAAGGTTAAAATCGTCAAATGCGAGATCAAAACCCCTAATAATCAGCACACAATAACTCCCAAAACATACCGTAAAACCCAAAATCAACATTGCATTCTCCTTCTACAAAGTTCCCTGCTACTCTCCGTTGCGATTCAAGTAAGATTCATGAGTTTTGAGAAACGAAGCAAAGCAAACAACGACAGACCACAAGCGAAGAAGATGAATCCAGGTATCGATTGAAATTTGCGATTTTATAGTAGAATATACATGGACTTTAATGTCAAATGCGATTTTGTTTGTTTATTAAGCTTTTAACTAAAACATATAGTTTTATAAGATTAAATATTGGTCACGACTACAATTTTGCTAGGGTTTATGACTGGTATGTTTATTTATTAGGTTTGGCATGATTATGCAGTTTTCTTAATTATACATGATATATGTGCGATATCATATAGGGTTTTGTGAGGATTTTGTATGACAAATGCGATTTCATATGATAAAATACTATTTGTTGAAGGTTTTGGTAATGCTTAACTAACACATGCGAATTGATCCTTAAGGCATGCGAATTATAAAGATTGACTAGTTTTGGTAATGCTTAACTAACAAATGCGAATTGATAACTCACTCATGCGAATTGATAAATTCATTGCATATATTAGTGTTTTTAATTTCGCATTTGTGTTTTTAATTTCGCAAATTTGACAATGAATTATTAAAATTTGCAATGAATTATTAAAATTTGCGAATTGATAACTAATTCATGCGATTTATCACTTAGTGACTTAATGTACATGATTAACTGATAAATGCGATTTTGTAAAGTTTTTTGACTATAGCATGCGATTTTGTAGAAATAGAATCTGATGATGACTTTGAAGGGCCAATATCAAGACTGATAAAAGTTAACAAGAATAGAAAGAGAAGGATAGTTGTAGAAAGTTCTGAAGAGGATGACTTTGTTAAGCCACTCCCAAAAAAGAAAAAAGATGAGAGGAAATCAAAGATACAGACAAAAAAACATTCAAAAAAAGGTGGAACAACCTAAAACAGAACATAGGGAATTCTTCAAATACAGCAATGAAGCAATACTGCTGAGATGCCAACCTAACTCATACATGGATACTGTGAAGAGATTTTCAAAAAAAAAAAAAACAGGTTGAAGAGATAAGGAATATGGGATTTGGTGCTATTCTAGATATCAATATCAACCATATTTCGACACGATTGGCATATTGGCTAGCCAGAAACTTTGACGAGAAGTTTGATAAGCTAAACGTGGGAAAACACCAAATAAAAATAACATCGGACACAGTTTATGAGGTATTTGGAATACCAAAGGGGCCAAAGAAGGTTGAGATAATAACCGATAAGAGAAAAGTTAAAAAGCAAGAGAAAATTGAAAAAGGTAAAGAACCGGGAAATGCTGTCAGGGATACATTCCTCAGCCAGTGGGGGGGAAACGCGAAAATAACCCATGGCTTAATTGCAAATACAATGGAAAATCAAAGAGAAGGTGGGAGCCTGTTTAAATTAAATTTCCTTGTGTACTGGATGACCTTCTTTGCGGAGATTACAAAGGCAACACTTGCAAATGATAGATGTTTGCTTGGTGTAGAAGATGTTGAGGAAATACAGAATCTAGATTGGTGCTCATATCTACTCGACACCTTGCGTCGTACACGAGCCGGCTGGAAGAACTATAAAATACAGTTCGTGGGACCTGTTGTCTTTCTTACGGTATACATTACTACATTTTAATAACATATTTCAAATACTAGTTTGTTTTGTTATATAATTAAATGATCTTGCGATTTATACAGCTTCTATACACGCATGAGTATAACAAGAGGCTTAACCTGTTTGAGAAAGCCGTGGAGATACCGGTTATTCGTTATATCACATCTTCGGATATTGATAAAGTCGAAGATCATATTTCGGATAACGGACCTATATGGATATCAAGTGAGAGTGAAGAAGAAAAAGAAAATGATGAAGAAAATGAAGAAGAAGAGGGTCCTTCAATGGAGGATTATACACTACGACCACCGGTTGACACCACAATAAGCTATAAAAGAAGGACTGCACTTGCAGTACAAAACAAAGAAACCGGGGAAGAGCCAAAAGATAACGAGAACATTGATGATTTCATGGATTTCAGTTTTGAAATCCATGAAATGTCTCAGTTGAACCTTGAGATGGGAGTTGGAACACAAACACAGAAAATGACGGATTATTGCAACACTCCTATTCAACTTTCACCATCCGTATTCTATGACACAGCCCAGGAACGAGAACTAGAGGCTTCGAGAACCCACAAAAAGGTAAGCACAAAAAAATATTAATTCCACTTAATCCATTTATATTTAACATTTCAATTAATAGTATCTTAACTCGAAAAATATTACAGAACCTGTTGAAAAAAATGAAAGCAAATGTCAAAAAGTACATTAAATGGTTCAAGATGTTCAAGGGATGAACAACTTAGTTTCAGAAGCAAGAACTAAGTGTTTTTGGGATCCGGAGATTATGGCGGCCTGTAAGCAGTGGGATGAGACGCTTCGGAATAATCCCATTTGTGTGCCGCCTGATTCGGTTCAAGGGCATGAAACTGCACCCTCTCCTCTACAGCAAGAGCCTGGAAATCCAACTTCTGAGGTTCATCATGAAGTTACTACAAACAAAGAAGGTAGACAAGATGAAGAAGCTCAAAAAGTAATATCCACTGTTTTGGTACAAATGGCATCAGCAGGTAAAACATGCTAACTCATTATTTAACACATGCGAAACTATGTAAAAAATCACTATTCTTTTATGCACATGCGAAACCAACAAAAACACATGCGATTTCTTTAAAAACACTTCAAATTTGATTTCGCATGCGATGTCATGTATACCTTGCGATTTTGATTCTAATGTATTAAAATTAAATAATTTGTATCTATAGGTGTACTGCAGCCAGATGATGAAGGGGTCACAGACACCCTTATTGCAAATATTCAAACTATGGAACCAGGTGTATACACTTACAACCCACCTAACAAAGGTAAAAAAACACTTTATATTAAGAAAAAAAATTAAAAAGCACAAATTATTGTATTTCTTAAATTACTTTGGCCTGCAGAAAGAGGTGAAAATGAAACTGTTATCGAAGAAACAGTGAATTTGGCAGAATCTACACAAAACATACAACAAAAAGTTCAAGAAAAACTGCCAGAAAAATTGCCAGAGGTGAAAGCAGTTTCTTTAGAAGAAACTACACAAAAAGACCATCAACAACCCGATTCGGGAATCAAAGTTGAGAAGGAACCGGAAGTTGAATGCCCCCAGGTAACGGCTGAGGAATTGCATTCAGTTGAGTTGCTTTTGAGCCTGGGACCCAGCATGGAAGATAACAAAGAAAAAAAACAACTAGGGGGAGAAAAAACTCAAAGCCAAAGCAAGTTCCAAAACAAGTTATACCAAAAGGATTAAATGAACTGCTTTATAAGACAATAGAACAAGCCAAAATTCGAGGTGAAAAAAGATGTAAAGAGCTTGGAGACAAATTTTGTTCCCCTTACTGCAACAGAGTGGTAAACATGCACGAAGCACTATTGACTCAAGAATTGAATGTGATTCGGTATACATTTGCTACATTTGCAGGCATAGAGTAAGTAAAAAATAGTTATATCAACTAACAAACATCTAAAAATATATACACACAACAAATACTAATTATTTATTTTATGACTGGCAGGGAAGAATTTTACCTATCAAAAACTGAGGTTGCCACATTCAAAGCTATATTTGAAAGCTTCTACAGGGGTCAATACGTAGCATCAAACGGAATAGATGCATTTGTGGATGTTCTAAACCTTGAAGAGAAGAAGAGGGATAGAAAATCATCACCATACAGACTCTTCTTGTTTAGCACAATGATGGTATGTTTTCATATACATTTTGGCATTTGAAATTATAATCATTAAATGCATATTCAATGATTTCGTACACTGATTATATCTAAAATCGCATTTAGTATAGAAGAAAGTTTTCATGTGAAACAACATTTCTCATACTCTTGTAATTTCGCATGTGTTATATATACTATTCGCATGTGAAAAAAAATTCCATTGTTTGCATAACTTTGATTCAAATTACATAACATACAGCCGGATATCTTTTACGACGAGGAGAAATACACAGACAACCAACGACAAAAAATATTTGCCTCAAATTTTGAAGACATATTACTGAGATATGAGGTAAAAAAACTTGAATCGGTTGACCTAGTGTTTATTCCGGTACTTCAAGGTGAACACTTCTATGTCTTGTGCTTCAACTTGAAATCCGGCAAAATTGAGCTGATTGACAATTCAGCAGCTAAACAAGAATTTAAGGAAAGATACAAGGGACTTCCAGACACACTGGTAATACAAAAACTTTTTCATATAAATGTTATATATTATGTAAAAGCTACTAACACAAATGTTGCTATGTTACAGAGAAGGGTATTGGTTTTATACCTACAAAAGGCTTTAAAACCAACACCAGCTATAGAAGAACTTACAACCTCAGTTATAGAAAGAAAAGAGATGGATTGGAGGACGAAGAATAACGGTGTCGACTGTGGAGTGTTTACAATGCGTCACATGGAAACATACAAAGGAGACACAATACCATGGGTGACTGGATTTGTGAAAGAAGATGAAGTAAACAACAGACAGAAATCACAACTTCATCTCCTAAGGCACAGATATCTCAGTAAAATCATTCTATCCGAACACAATATCCATCGTCAACACATAATTAAAAGGGCAAATGCTTTCGATAAAATGCCAGACAAAGAAAGGTATATGAAAGATTTGGATACTACAATCCCAGAAAGGATGAGTAAATATTTTGGAAGGCCAAAGCCAAAGTAAACTTGTTTAATGTTGAATTTATGTTGAAAATTTAAACTTGTTACTGTTTTTAATTTCGCATTTGTGTTTTTTAATTTCGCATATCTTATGTTTAAAATCGCAAATTTGACAATGAATTATTAAAATTTGCAATAAATAGGTGAATATAAACATGCAGCATATACAATCCATTCCATAACAAAACATGGGAATTTATTAAAAAATGCACCAACATAAACAAAAGTTCATTCAAAAGATGAAAGAAACTCCATTTTCATCTTCATCGAGCATCTTAAGACAGTTATTGCATTAGCCAACTCTTTCAACTGTTTCTCATCCCTCTCACCCAAATCCACCATAAACATAACAGCAATTTCTTTAAGACTATTCACTTGCATCTGAGATAGCAAGTTCAGAATTTCTTGTCTTCTCTTCATGTTTTCTGTTACACGAGAAATGTTGGCCTCCAACATCTCTTGACATGATCGATCTTCTAGAATTTGTTGCTCAATCTTTTTCCTCAAAGCCTGCTTGATACTTGGTTCAGAAGAAGAGGATGTTGGTAGATCTGCCATTTTTAATAGAATGTTTGAGAATAGTGATAAAAATATAAAATATATAATAAAAGAAAAATTATTGATATGAATTATTGAAATCAATTATTGAACTGAATTATTTGATTTCAATTATTGAACTGAATTATGAAACACACTGTGCGAAAATAAAATTAATTATTATTAAAGCTTGCGAAATTAAAAGCTGTGTTTGATAAATACTTTCAGGTTTGCGAAATCTCCAACTTAAGCATGCGAAATTAAATATTAAACTTCATTGTGTGCGAAAATATCTAATTTAAAACATGCGAAATTATACAAAATGATCCATCCTTAACTACCTTGACTATGTTAAAACAACACATGCGATATATCAAAAAACGCATGCGATATGGTAACCAAAACAAAACAAAAAACAAGAAACAACTTATCTTCAACCCTCATTACAAAATAATAAAATGAAAAAAGCTCCAAATCAAATAAAACCCAAAACTCAACCTAATAAAACTATTGACGAATCCTAAATGACAAATCCAGGTTCGGTCAGGAATCAATCAAAAAACCTACAAATCGAATTGATACGAACAACAATTAAATGGGACGGTTACGAAACGAACACCATATCTGCTTCCTATATGACGGAATTCCCTGATTAGCTCTCAGATGTTCGAATATAATGTCTGATATACCCTTATTTAATTAAATTGAATCAGGACACGTGTATGACTGTGGGTAGCGCGTACATAATGTACGATAAGGAGATTTGTACCATACTCTTTACCTATATATATATATATATGCATACAATCTATATATGATTTTTTTATCGTCTAAATGGTTGAATTATGTTCTCGCCTTGTATTGTCGACTCCGCCGCAACGCGCGGGTTCCCCACTAGTTACATATAAACACACAATGGGTACATTGGCGATTTTAGCTTCCTTCATCTCCTTTTTATCTCCACGCCATATATTGTTAAAAAAAATAATAAAAATAAAATTAAAAACCTTTGTAATTTCGATGTGTGGGAGGGGTGTGGTGTTCCACGCTCCCTGCTAATGCCATGTAGGCTTCCCGCTCTTCATCCTATGACCATATAACACACAACCTAATATTAAACATATCAACTACAACTCACACTGGCAAATCAATTTAAGTTACATGTAAGATGAGCTTCATCATTTAGGAAACAACAAACCGAACCGGCTGGGTTGGGTTGGGTGGGTAGGCCAAACTAGTCGGTTTGGTGGTTTGAACCATTTCTTGATGGTTGCCTAGTAGAAAACGTTTAGAATTGGTTGCTTGGTAGAAACTGATAAGAATCATCCTATAAGAATTGTGCGACCAAAATCGTACCAGAATCACTAAACAAGAATCGTTTCCTGGAATCGAACAACAATAATCGAAAAACTTGAATCATGAGAGTTGAGAATAATCGAACAATAATAACAAATGGTAAAAAGTGAATCCTCAGCTTGTTGCTTTGGAGAATTGAAAAAACTTGATTACGGTTTAAAAAAAGGTAAGTTTGTTAAAAGAATAACGGATTAAAGAAGGGAAAAAAAAGAAATAAAGAAAGAAAACTCGTTTTAATAAATATTTTAAAATCACCCGTTTTGACAAAAAAAAAATTGCCACTAACACCATTTACGTAAAAAAAAAAAAAAAAACCCTGAGTTGGTTTTTTGAGACAATCCGATAAAAAACTTAGCCCCCTCAAACAATCCAACCATTGGGCCCTATACATATTGATATACATACACTCCGTCCCAAAGAGTCCTATCACTGTCAAACCTAATTAGCTTAAATTTGGCCCAATTGGTAATAATGAAAACTAGCCCAATAGGTAACATTCATACCAAACCAACTAAATCCTAATGAGATGTCTTCACACGGATTGAGCTTACTCCCCTTCTAGCCATACATGGGCGGAGGATAATAATGATGGCCCGGGGTGCCTCGGGCCGAAAGTTGTTTAACGTCAAACAACCGTATAAAAACATGACATTATTATTGTAGCAAAACTATTTTCTTCATTGTAGCTCATAAGATGCTATTAGACTTTCAATTTTAGGTGTTACACAACTATATCAAAATCAGAATAAACCGACAAGACGAGGAACCGGTGACCAATGAATTACTTGGGTATTTATAAACCGTTTAAATTCGAACAAACTTTCTAAACTACAGCAGAGTTTGTCGGGTTTTAACGGTTTGACAGTTTCACGATTCAGTTTGGTTTCGAACCCACCATTTTAACACTTACATTATTATTTTTTCAATATGTAACTATGTACATGTATTATAGCATATAACAATTTAGTCATTTTTTCAACATGTAACTATGTATATCTAACCTAGTACCTTGGGTCCGCCGTCCTGGAGGGTCCGAACCGGAGGTTGCTCACCCCTAATCATGGTCATCTATGGAGGCATCGTATGTGGTGAAAGACGAACGATACGAATAACATGTTTAGGAGTGTGCAACAAACAGACCAAGATCACGCCCAACCCGAAACCAAACACAGAATATTCTAAAAGCTATGACCAAACTGGGTTGGACCAGGCCCGGCCCAAAAATGTTGGGCCTAGCTTTCTTTAACCCAGTTTATTACCTGATCTATGCCTTTTGACTGCTTATTTACATTCAAACCAAAATTATGCAAAATGATTGAAGATGGATGATGCACATAACTAGAACAATATTCAAAGTGGAATTAGTTCATAAAGGTTTGCTACCAAATTCAAACAAAAAACATCCAGAAACAAACACATATTTAAGTTTTGACACACCAAACACTCAGATCAAACACTAAACACACTAAAAAGTAAAAAACCTAATCTTCTTTCTTACCACAAACAAACTGCAACCTCCAATCATCAGTAACGATTCCCAGAAATCAAAACCCTCCCAATCTCAAAACTCACAAACGCATCAATAGCCGCATACTGCACCTGAACCGGAGTAAGACACTTATTATCCCAACCACTCATCGTAACATCTTTCGGTTTGCTTATCTCCCACCCTAAAACCATACTCGCCAGTTGCTTCAACCCAGCATTCTTAAACTCCCTCCCACCGTACGCATACGCAGCCACACTCCTCAAATCCACCCTCTTCGCAACCACCAAACCAAGTTTCTGCACATATACTCGCCAGTTGCTTCAACCCAGCATTCTTAAACTCCCTCCCACCGTACGCATACGCAGCCACACTCCTCAAATCCACCCTCTTCGCAACCACCAAACCAAGTTTCTGCACATCATTTTCAATGCCTACTCCAACAAAGGTGTAGGAAGGGTTACCAAGGAAGTTAATGAGAGATTGTGGGATGGATGGAGAGTTTAGGATTTGAAAAATGAGACAGTGGTTTCCGACGCACAGTTGGAGGGTGGCGATGGGGTTTTGGTGGTTTGGGGTTTGGTTAGGACGCCACTCGACGTCGAGGCCGACGATGAGGGAGTGGAGATGGTGGCGATGGGTGTGGTGGATGGTGGAGATCCATGTGTCGACGTAGGAGGGTGTGTCGGTGACGAGGGTTTCGATGGTGTGGTTGAAGAATGTGAGGCGGTAGAGGTTGTGGGTGTTGTTGGGGTGGTTGTGAATGAACTGGCTGATCGACGTCGCCATTGTGGTGGAGGCGCGTGGTGGTGGTGTGTTTGTTAAGGGTTTTGAAGAATGGAATGTGTGTAGAAGAATATGAGAAGAATCCGTTGTATATAGACGGGTGTTTTGCTTCATCCACTCGCCTTGAGAAAAAGCTTGAAACAAGTGGAGCCTAAATCGTTTATTTATCGAGTCCGAACTCGAGCCTGGCATGTGAAGCTCGTCAGGCTCGCCAAGCCTTACATATATTTGTCTAGTAAACGAGGTAAGTCGAGCTTATTTAAACTTTCTTACGAGACAAGGCCGAACTTAAAAATAAGCTTGTTTAGTAAACTAGCCCGAGCTTCACGTATCGAGATCGCGAGCTTAAATGAGTCTATTATTTATATTATTTTTGTTTAATATATTACTTAATAGATAATAAATGAGTCGGTCCCGAGCCGAGCTCGAGCTTGAGAAGCTACCAACGAGTCGAGCTCGGCTCGCTTGCACCCTTAGTTTTCAAACATTTTGTTTTTTTATTAGGGTAGGCGCAGCATTGCTAAGCAACCCTTGCGAATATCTCGGTAACCACATGAATGCTTGCGCTGCGCCACCTACTCAGGTAGGCTTGTGGGTTGTGACTTCGGGTAGTACTCACCGAAGAAAGGCAGCCAAGGTGTGACCGCTTGGGGTTGGTCAATTTTGACCGTTGGGGCACAATTTAAAAAAAAATGTTTAGGGTACTTGAAAGAAAGTAATGACGACACTAATTTTCGGGTAAAATAAGGTGGTAGTGTAGGATTAGTGGAAATCTTAGGGTAGTGAAGTGTAAAAAAGGAGCGTCCCTCTCACTTTTACTTTTTTAGAGCTCATTTTATGGGTGTTATTTATTCAGCTTAAAAAGGACTAAACTGAAAAACGATCGAATTAGAAACGTTTAAACCGAACTGAACAACATATTTGATTTTTGGTTTGGTTTAAGGACGAAAACAAATTGGGTTTTCCGGTTTCAGAATCCATTCGAATCGAATGCGATGTGTATCAGATAATGGTTATTTAAGTTTTGTAGGTTAGACAATTCCAATTATAACTTTAGCACAATCCAATCTACTTGAATTCGGTTCTTGGTTTGATTTTGAACATTCTGAGTTCGGTCCAGTTTTAAATAAAAAAGTTCAAATCGAAATCCGAAGAGAACAATTCATGGTTATCGCCTACATGAGTAGTAAAGAAGATTGAAGAAATCATCGAGAGAAAGCAATACCAAACGGACAATTAAAGATTAAGACACGAAAAGGATTTTTGACTTACCAAACCATCCTTGGATGTTATGAGGTTAGCATCACGAGACAAAGTGTTGCGGCCAACAAATGTGATTAACGGTGCAACATATATGATCTAATTCAAGGACTTATGAGATGATACCAATTCCAATATTGTGAAATTCCTTTAAGATGTGATACTTTTAAGATAAACAGTGTCAGTGATGATGCTTTAAAACGATTTAATGTTTTGTGGGTTACTCCATTGTCGCCTCCAAACGTTCACCTTCTTCCCTTTGCAAGGTATGACTTGATGTTAGTATCGAAGAGTAGAGAAATTTACACACATGTTGCGTAGACTATTAGGCCATGTGTAGTATAGCATCAAGCTCCCCTTTCAAGATCAAGCTCATCACCAGGCGTTTTCACAATCATGCTAACATCCTTTTACTAAAGATCACGCCCAGGAGCCGGTGTACGGAGCATTATGGGATGTTATCTTTGCCATGTGTGCACAACTTCACGCCCAATCACACTACCACTACACATGGTCTTAGTCATTTACTTGTCTATTGGCTTCTTTGTTTCTATTTTCTTGTTTAATTTAGCCATTAACTTGTTTGTTGCCGGTTTCCGTTCTCTTGTTTGGTTAACATATTTGCAATTCTATAATTATCTCTCTTCATTTACAAAGCTTTTTTGTGCTTAATGTTTGAATTAGGGGTTGTTTGTTTACCTCTCAATGAAGCTCTTAATGGTTCAGACCTCTTGCTGGTTCAGCACGTAATTGTTCAGACTGTTTGTTTCATGAGCATATGTCTGAATGGTTCAGACATTTGCCTCTGATTGGTTAAGATTTATACAATGTCTGAATGGTTAAGACCTCTAATCTGAATGGGTCAGATATTTGTCTCAGAACGGTTAAGCATTATACAGGCTCTTAATGGTTCAGACCTCTTACTGGTTCAGCACTTAATGGTTCAGACTTTTTACTGGTTCAGCACTCAATCATTCAGATGTTGCCAAACAGCCCCTTAGTGGCAGAATTAGAACTTTTTAGTTAGTTGGTCGCAATATAAGTTAAACCGAATAATTCATTAACTTGTTAATGCATGACCTAGTTACCGACAATTCTAACAACTCTGTGTTTTCCTAACCCTTTTATAATCGTTATCGCTATTAGTATTTAATGTTATAATGAAATTTTAATAGTTTTAGTTCTTTTACTAAATTACCTTAAATTGACATCTTACATAATAAAGGAAACATCTTTAAACTCATGTTACACCATTAAATACTGCTTCGTTTTGTATAAATGTAATATCTGAACCAAACTTTGTATGTGGTTTTGTAAATCAATGATGTCATATATACGTGATAAACTTTATAGAGATTGAAATTTTTTTTGTTATAAAATAGACCACTAAAAATGGTAAAAGTAAAAAAAAAATAGGGTGTTTACTTTAATTACTTTCACAAAATTGAAGAGAGAATACAATCCACAATTTTGTTTTATTCACTAGTGAGACACATGCACATGCAGTACCTAAACCAAGACGTGTTGATTTCTAGTATCAAAATAGCAAAAACGCAACAGTAAGTAACAGTGCATCATCACGACATGAAATTTCAGTGACCATGCCATACGCATGTCGGGTGGATAGACTCGTAGGTAGAACCACTGTTCCCTGAATTAAAGTTTTAACATTTAGACTACATGTTCTGACCCGCCGCGAGCCACGTAGGCTGCCACTCGCTAGCGAACACCGCAATGCGGTCAAGCCAGCACTAGCACTAGTGGCCAGCGTGAGGTTGGTACCTGGGCAAACAGATGTTTTAGGGATGTCAATTTAAGATAAAAGTATTAGAATCATTTTTACCCTTTTTATTTATTTTATCCTTTGTATTTGATACTAATCCATATATTTGATATAGTAAAACAGAATTTTTATATATTTCAGGTCGAAAAAGAGATAACATTTAGAGTTAATTGCCCGGATGGTCCCTGTGGTTTCACGTTTAGTCCTCACCTTTTGAAAATAGCAGGTATGCTCCCTATGGTTTGTTATTTTATTACTCGGATAGTCCCCTGAGTAGATGCCAGTTAGTTTGGAAATAGCATGTATGTTCCCTATGGTTTGTCATTTTGTTACTCGGATAGTCCACCAACATCTACTCAGGGGACTATCCGAGTAACAAAATAACAAACCGTAGGGAGCATACCTGCTACTTTCAAAAGGTTGGAACTAAACGTGAAAAAACGTGAAACCACAGGACCATCAGGGCAATTAACTCTAACATTTATATAAACTCTTTTATATAACCCGTCTTCTTTTTGTTCTATTAGTGTCGAAAGGGGTTTTGTACTTTTTACAAGTTTTGGGAATGCGAGCATTTAATTATGCATGTTTACGAGGTTCAAACTTGATATCTTTGAGTCAAATATTAGTGTCGAAAGTGGTTTTTGTACATTTTACTAGTTTGGGGGATGTGAACATTTTTGTTTGAACGGCAAATTTGGATTATTAACGGATTACTGGAGTATAATCGTGTTATCAGCGGAACCATCCGATCGTATCAATCTCCATTAGGCATAATGCAACATAATGCATGTATTAGTGTATATGGTTGGTTTCTGTTATGGTATATATATACATTGTATGTATAGTTCAGTTAGTCAGTTGAGTTAGTTAGACAGTTGTGTGGATTGTATTTCCTCTATATATAGAGGACTGTATCTTTCTCTTATAGTTTGTGAAGATTGATATGATTTGTGCCTGAACCATCTCTTTATGGTATCAGAGCTTCATATCATCGATTCTGTTACACCACCACCGTTCTGTTAGTTTTCCGGCAACAATTTCCGGCCAAAACTCATCTACTCCGATCATCTTCCTCACCATTCTGATCTTCTTTCATCATTCTTTTCATCGATGGCCACATCCTCAAATTCTAATTCTTCTTCAAACATGACAGATTTCACTTCAAATTCTTCACAAACCTTACCAAATATCACCAGTTTCATGCCTATAAAACTTGACAATGATAATTTCTTGAACTGGCAACATCAAGTTCTCAATATCCTAAGAACTCTAGGGCTTCTTCACTTTCTAAACAGAGAAATTGCTCCTCCTGAAGAAACTGATGCAAGAGAGATCTGGAACAGATCTGATGGATATGTTTCTTCATTTCTAACAGCCAGTTTGTCACCAAATCTTCTTCATCTTGCAAGAGGAACCACGTCTGCTTCAGATTTATGGCATAAACTTGAAGAATCATTCACTCAACAGGTATTTGCAAAACAGAATCTTCTTCGTACTCAATTTCATCTACTGAAACAAGAAGATAAGTCTATTTCCGATTATTGTGATTCTGCTCGTACTATATATGATTCGCTTGTTGCTATCGAAGATTCGATTTCTGAACATTCACTTGTGCTTCAAATCCTTAATGGATTACATTCTGATTATCAGATGTTCATTACAAATATTGAAAATTCTGATAATAAACCGAACTATTCGCAACTTAGAGCTAAACTTCTAACTCATGAAGTTCGTCTAAAACAACAACAAGCTCAAATCTCATCTCCGATAGCTGCTATGGCTGCGATGAGTTTAAACTCATCAACTTTACCACATTCAAACTCTCAATCGGTGATAATCTGTCAAATTTGTGACAAAATTGGGCATCGCGCTTCAAATTGTTACCATCGATTCACACCGGTCACTCAGAATTCCGGTAATAATGGTGGTAGAACAAGCAATAATGGTGGTCGATGGAGAGTTAATAGAGGTCGATCTGGTGGTTATGGTCGATCTGGCGGTGGCAGATCTGGTGGACGATGGTCGTCGAATGGTGATTAGGGGGGACGGGGTGGTCCGTGATACCACCCCATCACGCGTTAAACCTCCACGTAACACCGCCGCCGAAAAAAAAAAAAACGCGTTATTTTTGTAACTCGTTACCCCCATTACGCGTTAAAGATTGTTGCCATTCTGACATCCTTTTTGTCCTTTAGCAATTTAATTGCAATGTTTGGTCTGCGCATGGGGGGTTATCTGATTGACACCTGCATGTGGTGGTGTGTGACACCTACACGTGTGTTTCATGAAAGAGAAAGGGGGCGAAACATTTATTTAATGTGAGGGTATTTGTTGGTTGGGGGGAAATTGTTGGGTGTGGTGGTGAGTGATGACCACCCCGCCTAAAAAATGTTGTGAGTGATGGAAAAAATGGTTGATGACATGGCGGAACTTGATTGGTACTTGTGAGTGATAGATTTTATCACTAGTTAACCACCCCGTCCCCCCTTATGGTGATACTCAGCGTTCTTTTGCAGCACATATGGCTAATGTTGACTGGTCAACATCTCAGATGTATAGAAATGATGATATGACAAGACCTGGTACTTTTGACTCTAGAATTTTTGGATCAGAATTAAGTGGATATGGTCCACAAGCACAATATCCATCCACATGTGGTGTTGGGCCTCAAAATCTAAATCAGGCTGGGATTTTGGGCCCAAATCCAGGTTCTACATCACAGATTCCCTTTCCACCTACTTTTGGGCCTAGTTTCGGGCAGCAGTCTGGGCCTACTGGTCAGCAGCCTTTTGGGCCTCATTTTGGGCCAGATCATTTTGCCCAATGGGCTTCCCATACCGGTTCACATCACTTTGGCTTATCAGCGGATCTTTCTAGTATTTGTGAGCGTGTTGACTCGTGGGTTCCTGATTCGGGAGCTACTGCTCATATGACAGCTGACCACTCACTTGTATTCGGGTCAGTTCCCTACACCGGCTCCGAACGTGTTGTTGTTGGAAATGGTACGTCACTACTTATTTCTCATATCGGTTTTGCTTATCTTCGTTTATCTAGTTGTACTCTTGTGCTTAGACATGTTCTAGTAGTTCCTGGTCTTGCCAAGAATTTACTATCTATCACACAGCTCGTTATTGAGCATCCTATTGCTGTCACATTCTCACATTTTGGCTTGTCTATTCAGACTCTAGCCGGACAGCTGCTCCACCACACGCGAGCTAGCCCACATCAGCTGTTCTCTCTCTTTGTTGCTTCTACAGTGACACGAGATACATGGCATTCCCGTTTAGGACATCCGTGTGATGATGTGATGTCTAGACTTTCGTTTTTACATTTAGCAAATAAAAATGTTGATAAACATTGTACTGCTTGTAGTGTTTCTAAATCAACACGTTTGCCTTTTCATGCTATTGTATCGCATTCTACGGTTCCTTTACATGTTATACATTGTGATATTTGGGGGCCTTCTCCTACTGTATCTCGTTCTGGATTTAGATATTTTATCACGTTCATTGATGATTTTAGTCGGTTTACGTGGATTTATCCACTGACTCATCGTTCTCAGGCTATTGATTCCTTTCGTCATTTCAAGCCTCTAGTTGAGAATCTCTTTTCTTGCACTATCAAACACCTTCAGTGTGATGGTGCTCCTGAGCTTATTCATGGGCCTATGGCCAAGTTCCTTTCTGATTCTGGCATTGCTTACCGCATTTCATGTCCTTATACACCTCAACAGAATGGGGTAGCTGAGCGAAAAAATCGTCACCTTTCGGAGATTGCTCGTGCCTTACTATTTCATGCACATCTACCAAAGAAATTTTGGTATGATGCATATGCTACTGCAGCTTTTCTTATCAACCGGTTGCCTTCATCGGTTCTTCATCACTCTTCTCCTTATGAGGTGATATTTGGTTCTCGACCAGATTACTCGATTCTTCGGACTTTTGGGTGTTTGTGTTATCCATTTCTTGGAGATATTCGTGAGGATAAACTTTCACCCAAGTCTGTTCCTTGCATCTTTGTTGGATATGCTCCTTCGCATCTTGGTTATCTTTGTTACGATCCTCACTCATCTCGTACTTACACGTCTCGACATGTTCGTTTCTATGAGACTATTTTTGAGATTCCAGAGATCTCTTCCTCTTCTGTTTCTTCTTCTTCTTCTTCATTTGATCCTCCTTTTTGTATTCCTCATCCTTCCTCAGTTACTACCTCTTCTACTCCTATTTATTCACTTCCTCCTATTTCTCATACTTCTCCTTCTTCCTCTCCTTTGTCTTCTCCTCCCCCTCCTTCTCCTCCTCCTCCTCCTCCTCCTCCGGTTCCTTCTCATCCGATGGTCACTCGCTCACGTGACCACACTATTCAGCCTAGACAGTTTCCTGATCATGTTCTATATCAGGCTACTACTGCTCCTACTACTGAGCCTTCTACCTTTCGTCAGGCACAACAGTGGTCTGTTTGGTGGGATGCGATGCGATCTGAGATGTCTGCATTACACTCAAACAAGACCTGGGTTCTTGTTCCCGCCCCTACTGATGCCAACATTGTTGGCTGCAAGTGGGTTTATAGGATTAAGCATAATCCTGATGGTTCTGTTAGCCGATATAAAGCCCGACTTGTTGCCAAGGGCTTTCATCAGACAGAGGGTATTGACTATACTGAGACTTTTAGTCCTGTGGTCAAACCTACTACTATTCGGCTCGTTTTATCTGTTGCTTTCACACGTGGTTGGACTATTCGTCAGGTTGATGTCAACAATGCCTTTCTTCATGGAGATTTATCTGAAACTGTATACATGTCACAGCCTCCTGGATTTGTTGACTCCTCTTATCCACACCACGTTTGTCTACTGCAGAAGGCTCTTTATGGCCTGAAGCAGGCTCCTCGCGCTTGGTTTTCCAAGCTATCTTCTGCTCTTATCACTGATGGTTTTACACAGTGTCTTTCTGATACATCTTTGTTTGTTTATAGCAGAGATTCTGTTGTTTGTTATGTCTTGGTATATGTTGATGATATTATCATCACCGGGAGTTCTTCAGCTTATGTTACGGGATTGATTGAGCGCTTACACTCCCAGTTTGCACTCAAGGATTTGGGTGTTTTATCATATTTCTTGGGTATTCAGGCTACTTTCTATGAGGATAGTTTACATTTATCACAGCAGCGCTACTTATGTGATTTGTTACAGCGCACTGGTTTGGCTGAGTGTCGACCTTTATCTACTCCCGTTTCTTCGGGACGTCAGCTTTCTCGATATTCTGGAGATCCCCTGTCTGATCCTACTTTATATCGGAGTACTGTTGGTGCTTTACAGTATCTTGTCTTGACTCGCCCCGAGATTGCTTATGTTGTTAGTAAGGTGTCTCAGTTTCTTCAGACACCTACTGATCGACATTGGGTGGCAGTCAAGCGTATCTTGCGGTATCTCAAAGGCACTATATCTCATGGTTTGTGTATTCGTCGGTCTGATGTATTTGATTTGCATGCTTATTCTGATGCTGACTGGGCAGGTTGCCCTGATGATCGACGCTCGACCACTGGTTATTGTATTTTTCTTGGACCCAACCTCATTAGTTGGAGTTCCAAGAAACAGCATATTGTTGCTCGATCGAGTACTGAGGCTGAGTATCGAGCTTTAGCCCATACTGCTGCAGAGATTCGTTGGATTATTTCTGTTTTACAGGAGCTGCATGTTTCTTTATCAGGACCACCAACTCTTTGGTGTGATAATATCGGTGCTACTTATCTTGCAGTCAACCCGGTGTTTCATCAGCGTATAAAACATCTTGAGATTGACTTGCATTTTATTCGTGATATGGTGTTAGCTCAGACTTTACGTGTTCGTTATGTGTCTACTACACTTCAGCTTGCAGATTTACTGACCAAGGGTTTGTCTTCAGTTCGTTTTGATACCCTGCGGTCCAAGCTTCACGCGGATGCGCCCCGTTTAGCTTGAGGGGGCATATTAGTGTATATGGTTGGTTTCTGTTATGGTATATATATACATTGTATGTATAGTTCAGTTAGCCAGTTGAGTTAGTTAGACAGTTGTGTGGGTTGTATTTCCTCTATATATAGAGGACTGTATCTTTCTCTTATAGTTTGTGAAGATTGATATGATTTGTGCCTGAACCATCTCTTTAGCATGCCGTATACACCAATTAAGGAGGAACCCCAATAAATCTAGAAAAAACCCCATTTTATGGTAATCGAACTCAAAAGCTAGTGGTTACAAAGCTGTATCCCACCCTAATAATGTCACCAGACTATAATGCCATAAGCGAAACGTGAGCATTTAACCATGCATGTTTACGAGTTTCAAACTTGGTATCTTTGAGTCAAAATGTAAAATGTTGTACTAGTTTTTTTTTTCTTTTCTTTCATTTACATACTATTTTTTTTAGTTTAGCTATAATATATTATGTATATCTAAGACTAAAAATTTTATCAAAATGTAAAATGTACTAATGTAGTACTAGTTTTGTTTTTCTTTCATTTACATATTATTCCTTTTTCTAATTTTTTTAGTTTAGCTATCATATATTATTTATATCTATGATTATTATATTAAGTTTGATTTATAACATCTAGTTTTTAATACCTGGTTGGACTGAAGAACCAGTAGAGTAGTCGGTTTGACATATAGTTATGTTTACAAAACATAAAATAATAAAATAACTTCCTTTCCATGTTAAGGTGTTCATGAACTATTGAAACAAACTAAACTATTCAAACTCAAAATTCAAAACTAATTGAGCTAGTTTTGTCGGTTTGAGATCTAAGTTGTTGGATTTTGATGGTTTGACGTTGATGGTTTGACGGTTTTAGTGATTCAATTTGGATTAGAATTTAGAACCGGACATGTAAACCGAACCGAAACATTTTTAAGGATACTTTTTTTACCATGCAGCTATGCATATAAAAAAAGTACGTGAAAGTTGAGAATATTTAAATTCAAAAAATTTCGCGACAAATGCTACATTAGCAAAAAAAATATATCATATATGCATACCTACATGCCTACGCATATATGCCACGTCAGATGCCAAATTAGTTCAAACATTGAAATCGACAAACTGTAAAATCGGCTTGTCCAGCCAACCCACCCAACACAGCAAATGCCCACAAAAGAATCAACAAATCCAAATACAACAAATCATTAGCAAAAAAGAAAGAAGATAAGATCATGTGTAGTGGTAATACCCCTACCATTTACGTTTTGAGCCATGTGGCAGCCCAGTCAGCAATGTGACATCATGGGGTGTTTTCTAAAATGGGTGTAGTGGGGATGGGAGCATTGTGGTGTAATGGAATTAAATAAAAAAACCATAAAAAATGTTATTGGACAAATGAAGCGTGGAAACAGGTGATTGGCCAAAAGAATTGAAGTAGGGTGTTGAAAAAAAAAACGCAAAAACCAATTTTTAGAAGAAAAACGCACCCGGGTCGGGTGTCTCGGCGTGGAGGGGCGTGCTTTATTAAAAAAAGGCCCAAACATGCCCTTAGAAGATGACGGGATATTTGTAGAGAAGAAAGGAAACTTTTCTTAATCCACTTTTTTTTTTCTTAATCCACTCTTTTTTTTTTTTTTTTTTTGCTTAATCCACTCTCTTTTTCAAATTTTATTAGTTACTAAAAACCGAGTTTTTTTTTCCTAAATTACAGGGAAATTTGCTTATAATAATTCCACCTATATATGTCATTAATAATTTCTGTTCAGAATATTTCTCCCTCGAGTCTCACCTTTCACCTATTTTTCATATAATGGTCTCTGTTAAAAAAATATTTAACAGAGTTTAGTTTTTTTCTCAAATTACAAACAGATTTTTTAGGGCTTTTGATCAGAACGACAATACGAGTCCATTGATGTAAAACTTGCCTCGAAATGGTGCTCCAAACGATGAAAACGACGCTTCAATTCGGGAGTTTAAATTTACAATTAACAAAAATCAAGTCACTTGGAGCACCATTTCGAAATAAATTTTACATCAATAGACTCGTATCGTCGTTCTGATCAAAAGCCCTAAAAACATATGTTTGTAATTTGGAAAAAAGCTTAACTCCGTTAAGTTTTTTTAACGGGGGACCATTATAGGTAAAATATGTGAAAGGTGTGACTGGTGGGGGGAATATTCTGAGATGGGATTATTAATGACCAATAAAGTGTAGGTGGGACTATTACAGGTCAATTCCCCTTATATATTTTTTGTAAACTATAGCATTTATTGATAACGTACCGATAACGAACTGAACAGATACCAACCAGACAATATTGAAATCGTATCTGTATGTGTTTTTTTGTGATTTCTAATCAATTTAAAATACAAGTGGATATCATTTTTTTAATTACAGTCAATGTTTTAAAATCCGGTTTTTATACCGTACTAAATTTGACTCGGAAACTGTTTGACCAGGCGTACCAGGCGGTTTAACCTGTACAGCCGATCGATTTGAATTGGTTTTTAAAACATTGATCACAATAGACTACTTTAAGTATGATTGAATACTAGGTGGTAATACTAGGGGTGTTCAAAACCGGATATCCGAAAATTTGGATATCCGAATTTCGAATATCCGAAATTTTCGGATACCAAATTTCACTATCCGAATCCGTATCCGAAATTTCAGATATCCGAATTTCGGATATCTGAAATTTCGGATACGGATTCGGACAGTGAATCGGATATCCGAAAATCCAACTTTTATTTAATTTTTATTTTTTTATTATTTTTCTCATATTCGGAAACGGATATTTTGGATAGTTTCGTATATTTTCGGATACTTCGGATATTTTCGGATATTCGGATATCCGAAAAAAATAAAAATTAAATTTTCGGATATCCGAAATATCCGAAAATTTTGAAAATCACTATCCGAATCCGAATACAACAAATCCAAATACAACAAATCATTAGCAAAAAAAGAAAGAACATAAATGAATCTGAACCAAATTTTGCCAAAAACCAACATTCAACTAAAGCAAATCAACAGTTCCAAATCCTAAACATGATCTTCTTCTAAACACAAACCCTAAACCATAACATATAAAACAGTAAAATCAACATTACGAACCCACCCACCTTAGCATCAGTCAGTTGTGATTTCCAGAGATCAAAAACCTACCGATCCCAAAACTCAAAAACGCATCAACACAAGCATACTGCACCTGAGCCGGTTTCAACCACGGTTGATCCCACTTACTCATCGTAACCCATTTCGGCTTATTAACCTCTTTTCCAAGCACCCGTTCCGCCAAACTCTTAATCCCACCATTCTTCAACTCCCACTCACCGTACGCCTCCGCCGCTAACGTACGCACATCCTCCATCTTCTCAACCCCAAGGTTATAATCCTCAACCAACTTCTCAACATCGCTCTCGATCCCAACCCCAGTGAACGTATAGTTAGGGTTTCTTAAAAAGTTTACGAGAGATTGTGGGATGTGAGGGGCGTAGAGGAGTTGAAAGATCAGGCAACGGCGTCCCACGCAGAGTTGGAGGGTGGCTACGGGGTTTTGGATGTTGCGGTTGAAGCTAGGGCGCCACTCGATGTCGAGACCGACGATGAGGGAGTGGAGTCGGTGGCGGTGGATGCGTTCGATTTCGGAGATCCACGTGTCGACATAGGAAGGGGTGTGTGTGACGAGGGTTAAGATGGTGTCGTTGGAGAATGTGACGTCATAGTAGTCGTGTGTGTTGAAGGGGAGTTGGTGATTGGAGATTCTTATCGCCATGGTTGTGAAGGGGGTTACTACTGTGTGAGTTGCTTAATCCACTCTTTTTTTTTTGCTTAATCCACTCTCTTTTTCAAATTTTCAAATTTGATTAGTTACTAAAAACGGAGTTTTTTTTCCTAAATTACAGGGAAATTTGCTTATAATAATTCCACCTATATGCCATTAATAATTTCAGCTCAGAATATTTCTTCTACCAGTCCCACCTTTCACATATTTTTCTTATAACGGTCCCCGTTAAAATAATTTAACAGAGTTAAGTTTTTTTTCAAATTACAAACAGATTTTTTAGGGATTTTGATCAGAACGACGATACGAGTCCATTGATGTAAAACTTGCCTCGAAATGGTGCTCCAAACGATGAAAACGACACTTCAATTCAGGTGTTTAAATTTACAATTAACAAAAATCAAATCACTTGGAGCACCATTTCGAAGTAAGTTTTACATCAATAGACTCGTATCGTCGTTCTGATCAAAAGCCCTAAAAAAATCTGTTTGTAATTTGGAAAAAAGCTTAACTCCGTTAAGTTTTTTTAACGGAGGACCATTGTAGGAAAAATAGGTGAAAGGTGGGACTGGTTGGGGGAATATTCTGAGGTGGGATTATTACAGGTCAATTCCCCTTATATATTTTTTGTAAACTATAGCATTTATTGATAACGTACCGATAACGAACTGAATAGATACCAACCAGACAATATTGAAATCGTATCTGTATGTGTTTTTTTGTGATTTCTAATCAATTTAAAATACAAGTGGATATCATTTTTTTAATTACAGTCAATGTTTTAAAATCCGGTTTTTATACCGTACTAAATTTGACTCGGAAACGGTATGACCAGGCGTACCAGGCGGTTTAACCGGTACAGGCAACCGATTTGAACTGGTTTTTAAAACACTGATCACAGTAGACTACTTTAAGTATGATTGAATATTAGGTGGTAATACTAGGGGTGTTCAAAACCGGATATCCGAAAATTTGGATATCCGAATTTCGAATATCCGAAATTTTCGGATATCAAATTTCACTATCCGAATCCGTATCCGAAATTTCAGATACGGATTCGGACAGTGAATCGGATATCCGAAAATCCAACTTTTATTTAATTTTTATTTTTTTATTATTTTTTTCATATTCGGAAACGGATAGTTTCGGATATTTTCGGATATTTTTCAGATATTTTGGATATTTTTCGGCTATTTTCGGATATTTTACAATATTTCGGATATTTTCGGATACTTCGGATATTTTCGGATACTTCGGATATTTTCGGATATTCGGATATCTGAAAAAAATGAAAATTTTGAAAATAACTATCTGAATCCGAATCCGAATACAACAAATCCAAATACAACAAATCATTAGCAAAAAAAGAAAGAACATAAATGAATCTGACCCAAATTTTGCCAAAAACTGTAAGACCCTAATTCGTACATGACAAAAGTCGCAGCGGAAACACGAACTATAAAATTTCTTTCATTATAAATACCTCAACTTATTTAATATTTAACTTTAACATAGCTCTTTCTCATAAATCCGTCATCCTCTTATTTACTAATTAAAAACATAGCTTATGTCTACTACAATATACACATCAACGTTCCCGTACAATCTCTCTAGTGACTCGATCTTCGATCTCTATTCCTTAGTAATCCTCATGGCTTGTACTACCTGCGCTCACCACATAAAATTCATAACGTTAGTACGTATCATAAGCATATAAGATTTATTCATGTTTATTTTTCATTCCATTAACTCTTTACATCCCGGCTTTCCGTCTGATCATACGATCCGTGGTGAGACTTCTTTGGTATACCTGCATTACACTTCATTCACCAGGCACGCTCTTATTATCGTTAGTACTCAATTTCATTGAATGCATACTTTCATACAAACTTACACATATGCCTACGATCACACATAACAATTTACATATATACGTATCTACATACATACGTACGTGCCTACATACGTGCATACCTACCTACATACATGCATACATGTCTACATACATACCTATCACATGCTTTCACACAACCCTACATATGTGCACACATTCGTACATACTCACTTGGTTATACATATATACATACACATTCTACCTACATGCATACATACATTCCTTATCTTCACGCATGCCTACATACGTGTATACGCTCATATATACCTACTTGCATACATACACACATACATTCATTCATTCATACCACTTATATTCATACATACATACATACATACATACCTTCATACGTACCTACTTTCCCTAAAACAAGGAATAAACTAATCATTCTTAGCTTATACGCGTTTAAAAACGGTCCAGACGGGTTCGCAATGCATCAACAGTTAAAATAAACGATTTTCGCGAAACCGACCACCGTCGCGTAGCGCTACTGCCTGGGGCCTCCCCAGTCGCGCTACGCCACTGCCTAGTTTTGACAGAATGTTGCAGCTGGTGCTGTATGATTCTCAGCACGACTCGATTTCACGGAAACGAGCATAACTTTCTCGTTTTTGATCCGTTTTACCCGATTCTTTTTCCTACGCGACCGTAATTTAATTCTCCATCACATGGAGTGAAAATCCAATATTTGGGCTACCGAAATTTAGGACCTTCAAGCCTTCGGCTTACTACCCTTTTACCAAAAACTTGACCCGTTCATGCATTTATCAACATAACTTGTTCGTTTTACCATAACCTCTTATAAACATAATAATATCAGTGACGTCTATCATAAATTACTAAATTCTTGGATGTCTTGCATCCTCTTAACACCTTATCGTTCATATGCTTATTTTGACCCGTTAAGGGTATTCGCGCATTAATTGGTTCACGACTAACCAAACCATAATCCCCACTTCCATACTTGTCCAAAACATTACACTAATCGAATAACTTATTTCTAAGCTACGTTTAAGATCGTTTGCCCCAAAATACCCATCAAGGGCATTTTGGTCAACTTTAATCCCATCATTTACGACGAAGGACTTTAACACATTTTTTACCTCAAACATCATGTTTAATTAATTAAAACACCTTATTACTTAATCGAACTAAGAAGTGATTACGGAAATCACTTACCTTATGTGTCCGTGCTCGTATCCGATTCCTCGCCTTTTCTTGACCCGTTATCCTTTCATGCTTGAGTCCGTCTTGACAGGATTCCTATACTCTCTTTTCATCAAGATCACACTCCTATTAGCATATGCATTCGTACATGTTAACAATCATATCAATCGCATATTTCACCCTTAACTGTCATTAGTCATTTCTAACATACATAACTCATATGATTATATTCATATTCGTTTAAACTCATGTAATTCATCATATAATTACAAATAACGCATATTGACATAACATGTACCATACGACTTCCTATAATCCTGCCTTTACGACAACGTGTCAATTCATGTTTCTTATGCTTAGTTGACTTTTGAAAGTCAACTATATACCATATTTAACCATTGAATTATCATCATATACTCGTAACATCATAATCGACTATACGAACGACCCTATATACATTTCATCATACACTTGATGTGAGTACTACCTTTTAAGCATAGCGTACAACTATTTCATGCACAAATCTTCTAAACTCATACATAACCCATCAAAACCTACTACTAATCATCATGTATCATTCCCAAATAACATCAAACATATCATCATCACATTTCTCCTAATTCTTCTAACAAGTATTCATCATACCCACATAATACATAAATCTTTCAACAAGACTCGAACATGGGAGGTGATTCTAGTCATCATCTTCACCCTAACTAACGGGTTTTACCTCTAATCATCAAATTAACGCAAACCATACATAACCCATGTTCTATACGAGGATTCTAACCCTTGTACATGATCAATTTCATATTAACTCACGGATTAGAACATAACCCACTTCACCCATGATCACCAATCTTAGATTTAAGACATACCTTATGATCCCCTCGTGTCGGTGATCATTAATCCATGCTCGGTTATGGATTTAAGCTTCATCTTGCCTTCCGATTTGAGCATAAAGATGATTTAGGGTTTGAGGCTCCATGGGAGCCTCCTGATCTTTCTCGAACACACACGTATGTGTGTGTTTGTGTGTGTCTAGTTATTTTATAACTTAACTTTCATTTGTTCCACTTTAGCCCCTCGGGTTTACCTTTAAAACATAACTGACACTACCCTCATCATTTAATACTTTTGACCATACCCTTAACTAGGTTAAATAGCCTAGTTATTTATTTCATGACGTGTCACATAAGAACATACGACAAATATTTTTCCTATAATGGTCCCCGTTAAAGAAATTTAACTGGGTTAAGTTTTTTTTCCAAATTACAAACAGGTTTTTTAGGGCTTTTGATCAGAACGACGATACGAGTCCATTGATGTAAAACTTGCCTCGAAATGGTGCTCCAAACGATGAAAACGACGCTTCAATTCAGGTGTTTAAATTTACAATTAACAAAAATCAAGTCACTTGGAGCACCATTTCGAAGTAAGTTTTACATCAATAGACTCGTATCGTCGTTCTGATCAAAAGCCCAAAAAAAATCTGTTTGTAATTTGGAAAAAAGCTTAACTCCGTTAAGGTTTTTTAACGGGGGACCATTGTAGGAAAAATAGGTGAAAAGTGGGACTGGTGGAGGGAATATTCTGAGGTGGGGTTATTAATAACCAATAAGGTGTAGGTGGGATTATTACAGGTCAATTCCCCTTATATATTTTTTGTAAACTATAGCATTTATTGATATCGTACCGATAACGAACTGAACAGATACCAACCAGACAATATTGAAATCGTATATGTATGTGTTTTTTTGTGATTTCTAATCAATTTAAAATACAAGTGGATATCATTTTTTTTTAATTACAGTCAATGTTTTAAAATCCGGTTTTTATACCGTACTAAATTTGACTCGGAAACGATTTGACCAGGCGTACCTGGCGGTTTAACCGGCACAGCCGACCGATTTCAATTGGTTTTTAAAACAGTGATCACAGTAGACTACTTTAAGTATGATTGAATATTAGGTTGTAATACTAGGGGTGTTCAAAACCGGATATCCAAAAATTTGGATATCCGAATTTCGAATATCCGAAATTTTCGGATAACAAATTTCACTATCCGAATCCGTATCCGAAATTTCAGATATCCGAATTTCGAATATCCGAAATTTCAGATACGGATTCGGACAGTGAATCGGATATCCGAAAATCCATCTTTTATTTCATTTTTATTTTTTTATTATTTTTTTCATATTCGGAAACGGATATTTTGGATAGTTTCGGATATTTTTGGATATTTTTCGGATATTTTCGAATATTTCGGATACTTCGGATATTTTCGGATATTCGGATATCCGAAAAAAATGAAAATTAAATTTTCGGATATTCGAAATATCCGAAAATTTTGAAAATCACTATCCGAATTCGAATACAACAAATCCAAATACAACAAATCATTAGCAAAAAAAGAAAGAACATAAATGAATCTGAACCAAATTTTGCCAAAACCCAACATTAAACTAAAGCAAATCAACAGTTCCGAATCCTAAACAGGATCTTCTTCTAAACACAAACCCTAAACCATAACATATAAAACAGTAAAATCAACATTACGAACCCACCCACCTTAGCATCAGTCAGTTGTGATTTCCAGTGATTAAAACCCTACCGATCTCAAAACTTAAAAACGCATCAACACAAGCATACTGCACCTGAGCCGGTTTCAACCACGGTTGATCCCACTTACTCATCGTAACCCATTTCGGCTTATTAACCTCTTTTCCAAGCACCCGTTCCGCCAAACTCTTAATGCCACCATTCTTCAACTCCCACTCACCGTACGCCTCCGTCGCTAACGTACGCACATCCTCCATCCTCTCAACCCCAAGGTTATAATCCTCAACCAACTTCTCAACATCGCTCTCAATCCCAACCCCTGTGAACGTATAGTTAGGGTTTCTTAAAAAGTTTACGAGAGATTGTGGGATGTGAGGGGCGTAGAGGAGTTGAAAGATCAGGCAAAGGCGTCCCACGCAGAGTTGGAGGGTGGCTACGGGGTTTTGGATGTTGCGGTTGAAGCTAGGGCACCACTCGATGTCGAGAGCGACGACGAGGGAGTGGAGACGGTGGTGGTGGATGCGTTCGATTTCGGAGATCCACATGTCGACATAGGAAGGGGTGTGTGTGACGAGGGTTAAGATGGTGTCGTTGGAGAATGTGACGTCGTAGTAGTCGTGTGTGTTGAAGGGGACTTGGTGATTAGAGATGCTTATCGCCATGGTTGTGAAGGGGGTTACTACTGTTTGAGTTGTTTAATCCACTCTTTTTTTTTTGCTTAATCCACTCTCTTTTTTAAATTTTCAAATTTTATTAGTTACTAAAAACGGAGTTTTTTACATAAATTACAGGGAGATTTGCTTATAATAATTCCACCTATATGCCACTAATAATTTCAGCTCAGAATATTCGTCCTACCAGTCCCACCTTTCACCTATTTTTCCTATAATGGTCCCCGTTAAAAAAATTTAACAGAGTTAAGTTTTTTTTCCAAATTACAAACATATTTTTTAGGGCTTTTGATCAGAACGACGATACGAGTCCATTGATGTAAAACTTTCCTCGAAATGGTGCTCCAAACGATTAAAACGACGCTTCAATTCAGGTGTTTAAATTTACAATTAACAAAAATCAAGTCACTTGGAGCACCATTTCGAAGTAAGTTTTACATCAATAGACTCGTATCGTCATTCTGATCAAAAGCCCTAAAAAATCTGTTTGTAATTTGGAAAAAAGCTTAACTCCGTTAAGTTTTTTTAACGGGGGACCTTTGTAGGAAAAATAGGTGAAAGGTGGGACTGGTGGGGGGAATATTCTGAGTTGGGATTATTAATAACCAATAAGGTGTATGTGGAATTATTACAGGTCAATTCCCCTTATATATTTTTTGTAAACTATAACATTTATTAATAACGTCCCGATAACGAACTGAACAGATACCAACCAGACAATATTGAAATCGTATCTGTATGTGTTTTTTGTGATTTCTAATCAATTTAAAATACAAGTGGATGTCATTTTTTTTAATTACAGACAATGTTTTAAAATCCGGTTTTTATACCGTACTAAATTTGACTCGGAAACGGTTTGACCAGGCGTACCAGGCGGTTTAACCGGTACAGCCGACCGATTTGAATTTGTTTTTAAAACATTGATCACAGTAGACTACTTTAAGTATGATTGAATATTAGGTGGTAATACTAGGGTTCGAATATTTCGTATATTTTCGGATACTTCGGATATTTTCGGATATTCGGATATCCGAAAAAAATGAAAATTAAATTTTCGGATATTTCGGATATTCGAAATATCCGAAAATTTTGAAAATCACTATCCGATGCCGAATCCGAATACAACAAATCCAAATACAGCAAATCATTAGCAAAAAAAGAAAGAACATAAATGAATCTGAACCAAATTTTGCCAAAAACCAACATTCAACTAAAGCAAATCAACAGTTCCAAATCCTAAACAGGATCTTCTTTTAAACACAAACCCTAAACCATAACATATAAAACAGTAAAATCAACATTACGAACCCACCCACCTTAGTATCAGTCAGTTAGATTTCCAGATATCAAAACCCTACCGATCTCAAAACTAAAAAACGCATCAACACAAGCGTACTGCACCTGAGCCGGTTTCAACCACGGTTGATCCCACTTACTCATCGTAACCCATTTCAGCTTATTAATCTCTTTTCCAAGCACCCGTTCTACCAAACTCTTAATCCCACCATTCTTCAACTCCCACTCACCGTACGCCTCCGCTGCTAACGTACGCACATCCTCCATCCTCTCAACCCCAAGGTTATAATCCTCAACCAACTTCTCAACATCGCTCTCGATCCTAACCCCAGTGAACGTATAGTTAGGGTTTCTTAAAAAGTTTCGAGAGATTATGGGATGTGAGGGGCGTAAAGGAGTTGAAAGATCAGGCAACGGCGTCCCACGCAGAGTTGGAGGGTGGCTACGGGGTTTTGGATGTTGCGGTTGAAGCTAGGGCGCCACTCGATGTCGAGACCGACGACGAGGGAGTGAAGACGGTGGCGGTGGATGCGTTAGATTTCGGAGATCCACATGTCGACTGTCACAGCCCCCGACCCCACCCTGGGTGCGAGAGCCGTGAACCAGCCAGATGGTATCGGTGTTTATTAATTACGCAGCGGAACAATTTTTATCAGGATCGTAGTTAGGAAATGATTTCAGAGTTTGTAAAACACCGAACTTTTAATATTAAACAAATGGGCTAAAACCCATATTTCATTCAATTGTTTTTATAGGGATAAACCCAAATAAATAAAACATAATTTTCTTCTTTTATTCAGGTATTTGTAACCACTTTATTTAAGCCTTCAGTGCTCCATAGCTGGCTTCTACTATCTTTATAGCAAGTTACCTGAAACGTGTTTTGAAAATATTTTATCAGTAATAAATACTGGCGAGTTCATTCCATTTTTATAAAAATATATATTGTTATACTTTACAACATCAAGGTTTTTATATTTATTTATATTTACCCAACTCAATCAATATTTGTCACATGGTGGCAGTTCCGATGTGACCGTGGTCATATCACTCATTGACTCATTTTCGTCCAATAGTGAATTTATCAAGTAATAGATATATAGTATATCTTACTATTATATTGGTCACTAGGCGATTCCTGTGACGGTGGTCAAATCACTGTTTATCATTCTTTCAAATAGTTACTCAGGTCATATTACTGTTGATCATTTTCTCAACTAGTAATTGTGGTCATATCACTGTTGATCATTCTTTCAACTAGTGACTCGGGTCATATTACTGTTGATCATTCTCTCAACTAGTAATTGTGGTCATATCACTGTTGATCATTCTTTCAACTAGTGACTCGGGTCATATTACTGTTGATCATTCTCTCAACTAGTAATTGTGGTCATATCACTGTTGATCATTCTTTCAACTAGTGACTCGGGTCATATTACTGTTGATCATTCTCTCAACTAGTAATTGTGGTCATATCACTGTTGATCATTCTTTCAACTAGTGATTCGGGTCATAACACTGTTGATCATTCTCTCAACTAGTGCCTTTGGTCATGTCACTGTTGATCATTCTCTCAACTAGTGACTCTGGACTTAGTAGTGTCCCGTGACATTACTTTGTCAAATATATTTTCTATGGCACAAAATTACTTAGCCCAAAAATGAAATATATCATTTTCTGTCAAACTACTATAACTTATCAAATATAATATATTAATTAAATAATTGTAATATTATTATTTAATATATTAACGTGACTAAGACTAAAAATATAATCTTAGTATAGTAGAATATATTATATTTGACTATTTTATTATGGTATACATTTATAGACTAAACATTATTTTATAATGTAAATAGTAATTTAGGGTTATTAAATATATTTTCTTTAATAGCGAGGGTCAAGTAATGTATAAAATCTTCCATACCGGCAGTTATTACAGAATATAAAAATTTAATCACTGTAAGTATAACTGCTAAACATTTAGGATTTTGGAAAGCATTTTTAAATATAATTGTATCACAAAAAGGTGATAAAACTGTAAGAAAAGAGAATGGACTCACTTTGTAACTTTAGGGTTCAACTAGAAAGCCTCCTGGTAGAATCTTGGGTATAACTTCTGAGCTATTTTAAATATATATATATATATATATATATTTGCACTCGTGTTAATTATAGTACCCCTAATTCAACCTTATCCATATGTCACGAGACCGAACCCCAACGAACTTAGTCGGGCAGAGCCTTGACATGCGTTATGGGGCTCCAGATCAATCGGAAAGGGTAGCGGTGATCGGGAGTTAAAACACTTAAAACGGGGCAGTGCTTTATTATTATTATAGTGTAAATAATAATAAAAAAATATATATATGAATAGACAAAAGGGGGAGGCGACAAAGACAATGCAGAAAAAATAGCCATTCTCAAATGTTTGAGGAGCTCCTATTTATAAGAGCTCAAAATTGTTGAATCTAATATCAGAAAGGCATGTTACAGTCATGCACACTGACACATGTCCTTTTGTTGCATTTTACCTCCACATACACTAATATGAATGATACATGCATTTACCAAATTATCTTAGTATTTTATTGAAAGATTGAAAGATGAGGACACGTCCTCTTTATTTATTTATTTATTTTGTTTTTTTAATGTAAATCTTTGATTATTATTATTATTATTATTAATTTAACTACTTCCCTCATTTGGCGCGTATAACTTCTAAAATATGACGTTTTATAAAATAAGGAATATGTCACTAGAACGAGAATATTTTTATCTACATTTTGAACCAAGTTTCATTAAAAACGGAGTAGGTTCAACTATATTGTATTTTTACAATTTAATTATTAAACGGTTTCTAGGCCCGTCTAGGTACTTTATATTTCTAACATTCAACTTACCCGTAATCTACTCGTTTAATAATATGAGTTTTATATACTTTATTTTAATATAGAAAATAGAAATGTCACACATATATAAGCCAATTAATTAGTATAACATTCCAACCAAATATATATAAAATAGTTTTTAAAACTATATGGGAAGAATAATTATTTTAAAAATAAAACAAGTTACTAGTGGTTAATAAATTTAAACAACCTATAACTCTTATATGAAAATTTTTTTGGGAATGTTACATCGACGTAGGAAGGGGTGTGTGTGACGAGGGTTAAGATGGTGTCGTTGGAGATTGTGACGTCGTAGTAGTCGTGTGTGTTGAAGGGGACTTGGTGATTGGAGATGCTTATCAGTTATCGCCATGGTTGTGAAGGGGGTTACTACTGTGTGAGTTGTTTAATACACTCTTTTTTTTTTTTGCTTAATCCACTCTCTTTTTCAAATTTTCAAATTTTATTAGTTACTAAAAACGGAGTTTTTTTTTCCTAAATTACAGGGAAATTTGCTTATAATAATTCCACCTATATGCCATTAATAATTCCAGCTCATAATATTCCTCCTACCAGTCCCACCTTTCACCTATTTTTCCTATAATGGTCCCCGTTAAAAAAATTTAACCGAGTTAAGTTTTTTTTTTTCCAAAAATTACAAACAGATTTTTTTAGGGCTTTTGATCAGAACGACGATACAAGTCCATTGATGTAAAACTTGCCTCGAAATGGTGCTCCAAACGATGAAAACGACGATTCAATTTAGGTGTTTAAATTTACAATTAACAAAAATCAAGTCACTTGGAGCAGCATTTCGAAGTAAGTTTTACATCAATAGACTCGTATCGTCGTTCTGATCAAAAGCCCTAAAAAAATTTGTTTGTAATTTGGAAAAAAGCTTAACTCCGTTAAGTTTTTTTAATGGGGGACCATTGTAGGAAAAATAGGTGAAAGGTGGGACTGGTGGGGGTAATATTCTGAGGTGGGATTATTAATAACCAATAAGGTGTAGGTAGGATTATTACAGGTCAATTCCCCTTATATATTTTTTGTAAACAATAGCATTTATTGATAACGTACCGATAACGAACTGAACAGATACCAATCAATCAATCAATCAATCATACCCAGTAAAATCCCACAAATAGCAGAGCTATTGGTAGGGTCTGGGGAGGGTGGGATGTAGGCACACCTTACCCCTATCCCTGGGGATAGAGAGGCTGCTTCCAGTGAGACCCTCGGCTCCAAAACACCCAGGAAAGAAAGAGAAAAAATATAGAACATGAGGTGTATGTGTGTGTGTGTGTATGGAGCTACCAATATAACATGAGTGGTAAAAGAGTGCATGGTAACCAAGACAAAAATAACAACACAAACAGCCTATACAAATAGATACATATCTACGACTATACACTACCCCTAAAAACACAATTGAACCCTCTCCTAGGAATCTTTAACCTTAATCCTCCGTCTCCACGAGCTCCTATCATGGACCATGTTCTCAGAGAGGTGCAAGTTTTGCAAATCCTGCCTAATCCGCTCATCCCAAGTGATTTTGGGTCTGCCTCTACTCCTCCTCCCCTCCACCACGAGAGTTTCAACTACTCTAACTGGCTCTATTGTCTGCCTTCTCTTCACATGCCCAAACCATCTCAATCTTCCCTCCTTTATCTTATCTGATATACTAGCTACTTCTAACCTCTCCCTAAAAACATCATTTCTTATCCGGTCTAACCTTGTGTGCCAACAGGTATGAGCAATTTAAAATACAATATTGAAATCGTATCTGTATGTGTTTTTTTGTGATTTCTAATCAATTTAAAATACAAGTGGATATCATTTTTTTAATTACAGTCAATGTTTTAAAATCCGGTTTTTAAACCGTACTAAATTTGACTCGGAAACGGTTTGACCAGGCGTACCAGGCGGTTTAACCGGTACACCCGACCGATTTGAATTGGTTTTTAAAACATTGATCAGAGTAGACTACTTTAAGTATGACTGAATATTAGGTGGTAATACTAGGGGTGTTCAAAACCGGATATCCGAAAATTTGGATATCCTAATTTCGATTATCCGAAATTTTCGGATACCAAATTTCATTATCCGAATCTGTATCCGAAATTTCAGATATCCGAATTTCGGATATCCGAAATTTCAGATACGGATTCGGACAGTGAATCGGATATCCGAAAATCCAACTTTTATTTAACTTTTAATTTTTTATTATTTTTTCATATTCGGAAACGGATATTTTGGATAGTTTCGGATATTTTTCGGATATTTTGGATATTTTCGAATATTTCGGATATTTTCGGATACTTCGGATATTTTCGGATATTCGGATATCCGAAAATTTTGAAAAACACTATCCGAATTCGAAAAATTCGGATATCCAAAATTTCGGATATCCATTTTTCTGATATTTCGAATTCGGATATCGGATATTTCGGATCGGATTTTCGGATACGGATAGTTTTGAACACCCCTAGGTTATACATATATTTTTTTTACCAAAACAAATGGAACTACACGTGAACAAAATTAGTATTGGACACCGGTATTCATTTTTATATGTGTTAAAGAACTAATTGCGTTTCAACATTTTGATACAACTTTTATTGAATATGAAATTGTATTCAAAATAAAGTATTTCATTGTGTTGTAAATTATACTGAGTATCGGTATATTGAATCCAGTATCAATAAAACACGTGTTGATAATATTCTAGACATATCACAACTTTTTTTTGTGTAATTATGTCATTTTTTATTTCGTTAATCCGAACCAATAATGCCCGAAGAACATCAATATGGGTACTGATACTCGATCATCAATACATGTATAGGTACTCATTTTTTTTGTTCAATGCGACTTCGTTAATTAGTATATTTCAGTATTTTTTTCACTCTCGATACCCTGACACAACGTAATATTGAAACTATATTCTTTTATATGGTGTGCATATATCGAATTCTCGCCGGATTGCGTGGAACTATATTACTTTATGTAATAGCAATCCTAGATTTTCTATGATAAATATCCAACAGAATATATATATTTTTTAAGATTTGAACTCACAAAACATGTTGAAGGGTAGACCATTAACCAATAGGATATCAACTTGAGGACAAGAATTTCATTAGTAGGAGTAAATTTAGGGATGTAACAAAAAAAGGAAAAAAATAAAGGCAAGGTCCATCACCACATGTTCGCATTAGTTTTCGGTAGTATAGACTATCATCTAAATATTAAAGTTTTCGGTAGTATAGACGATTGTCTAAATATTAAAACATTTGTGGTTATTTTCACTAGGGATGGGCAAATCCCGATCCCGATACCATACCGTCCCGATACCGACAAATCCCGATCCCGAATTTTGTGAAAACTAGATACCGAAATACGTCGGTTCGGTACGGTATCGGTACGGTGTCGGTATTTTGTGGGTAAAATTCGGTATTATACCGATACCATACCGTACCGATACCGAAAAAACCTAAAAGTGGATACCGAAACCGCTTCGGTATGGTATTATCAGGATCGGGATGGGATCGGTATTTGATACCACTTGCTCATCCCTAATTTTCACTAAAATGCTAAAACAACACATTAGAAACAAATGGCAGGTAAACGTGTAACAAGATGAATCGCCATCTCCTTTTGAATTACAAAACCGATCCTTCTAAAGACGAAGCGACTCTTAAAAGTCAAGAAATTACTATTCACGACCCGTTGAACTTTGTTCAGAAATTCCACAGCTTTCGAAGTTAGGCAAATGTATCATTGGAACTCACCAATATAACTAATGAAACACCAATATCTCTAGATCAAGTGGTGGAAGACTTGCATTTCTGTTGAGAGATGTAGGTTCAACTCCCACTTGGTGCAGAGTGAGGCACTAGTGGACAATAATAGGAGACCCAGGGAAACCTGGGTTGGAACCTTGAGGCAAACGGATTTTACTGGTAATTTCACCGTCGTGCCTACGAGCGGGTGGGTTACTGGGTTTTTCCAGAATTGGTGGTGGACTCGGGTTACTCTCGGAGTACTCCATTTGCCCAGCGAGTTCCCCGAGAGTGCTCGAGATTGATTATGTTAGCCGTAAAAAAAATATAATTAATGAAACTCACCAATCTAAATCAATCGACTTCCTTAGGGTGTAGGGAGTGGTTAGACACTTGAAAGTGGTAAACTTCAAAATCAACCAATGAGAGTGTGCCATGTCATTTAATGAAAAATGTTTAAACTATGCTCAAAAGTGTTGGCAATGGTTAGACACTTCATGAATTTGTAAACTATTTAAAAAAAAAAGGAAAAATGTGTGATTGGTTGAGATGGCATGGACCCCACCACACACACCTTCCCTCCTTCACCGTTCGGCAACCTGTCATCGATCGAGAACTTCACCACACGGCAAAGGGGGGTAGGCGGTGGTGTTCTCGCGCGGCAAACTGCGCTTTTGCCGCCCACTCTGTATCCCCTTACATGTTCATTGGAACTCACCAATATGGCCGTGTCAGAATTCGTAGAATGACCATGCGATACCTACTATTCAACTGAATTTGGCTCCATATAGATATAAATAAAGTTACACACACAATAGATAAAACCTAATTTAAATCTATTAGAGTGGAAGGAGTGGTCTCGGGGAAGGAATCGGGGAGGTGTGTTTACCGATCGGTGATGTTTAGCCGGCCCTTGTTCGGTGATCGGTGATAGACAAAGGCGGTGACTAGTCACCGATTGTTTGAGTAATTAATGCATAATTCTAGAAAAAAAAGAAATAGATTACCCATGTGTTTGATCATTGATAGTGATTGAGTGCAAAATGGAGAGTGGAGTGAGGACTTGACTTGACATGACATGACATTATTGGTTAAAAAATAAGCTTACCATTCCCAAATAGTGGAGTTTTTTCCACACTGGTGTTGGTGGATAAAATATTTACCAAAATTATGTTGTTGCAAAAGTATTTACCAAAATAGTGTTCTTGAAGATTTATTTGTTTATCATTCCTAAGGTAATACGTAGTGGGGCGCTTTCCCCCTTCATGGCGCCGCCAAAACGCCGGCAACACCAAAACCTTGGGCGCTATCAAGGAGAAATGGGGGAGTGGCGCGAGATTTTTCGCGGCGTGATGGAGATGTTTTTCAAAAATTGGACCAATCACAAAAAAGCATGGGTTTTTATAATTAATTAATAAAAACGAAAATTAATAATTAGGTAATGATGGGTAGGGGCTTTATGACTATGGGCTTAAATGCATAACGCCCCATAACGTCCACCCGCACACGTGGCGCGCCATGTGTCGCATAACGCCCACAAAGGGGGTTATGACTACACATGGCCTAACCTCATTGGATAATTCAAATTCTGTGAATAACTATAAATTTAATCATGGTATTATGTCTCTCACTTAACTTATTTTCTTTAAGAATCTTAAAAAAAGCCTAGATTTTTTTTATATATATCAAGTTCAGATTTTTTTAGTCGCTCATTTTGTTGTTAACTTTTTTTATAAATCAAGTTTCAAGGTCTGAGTTACACAATAGTTATTCCCTCTATTAAAATAAGATAAATAAAATTTACCGTTTAAGGTAAATAAAAATGCTTTTCTTTATTTTTATTTTTTACAATGTAATAGTTAATTAATATTTTTTTATCAAGTCGGTGTGTTAACTATCCCACTAATATGGATGTGGATACCTGTAATGTCGTACCTTGACAAAAATAATGCAACAAAATTAATAGGCTGTATAGAAGAAAAAAAACATAAATAATATTCTGAAAATGAATTTTTTAATTGTTTTTATACAAGTCATATCAACTAGAGTTCTTATATAATATTCAGTTTTTTTATTAATTATATAATTATGATGGTATAAGTGTGTATAAATAAAGTTCTTGGATCACATGAAGGTTTTTTTTATATAAATAGGTTTGATAAAGAAAAGCTTTTTTAAGATTAAAAAAATAAGTTAAGTGAAAGACACAATACCATGATTAAATTAATAGGTATTCAAATTATTAGAATTATCCAATGAGATTAGGAATGAGAAAAAAAAAAGAATCTATTAAAAACACTATTTTAGTAAATACTTTTCCACCAACACCATTTTGGTAAATAATTTACCCACCGACACTATTATGGAAAAAAAACTCCCCAATAGTGACCACTCCTTCCACTCTTATACAATACACTACGCGCCCATCACCAGTGTTGCAAAAATCACGATTACAAGGCGATTAATCGCCGACTAGTCGCTAGTCGGCCTTCTACTGAGTAATTTTTCACTAATCAGTCAAAAAATCGCTAGTCGGTCAAAGCCGGTCCAAGCCGCCCTAGTCGGCCCAAGTCGTCCTAGTCGGCCCATTTGAAATCCTTACAAAACAGGCCAAAGATTACAACTTTAGCCCGTTTTCCTTATCCCTTACGCTAATATGACTAAGAATTTGAGTCGAAGAAAGAGGATGAAGTAGACGAGGAGATTGAATACGAGTCGGATGGTGTCGAAATCATTGAACACTACCGGGATGACGATTACATTTGAGCTATTTGTTAATGTTTGAATTTTAAGTACTGAGACTTGTTATATTATGACTTATATGTAAGTTTAGTTTGTATTTTGAACTATTTTTACCTTTTTAAGTATTATATAGATATGAATGTGTGAGTATATATATACATATTTATAAAAATAATAAAATTTACATATAAAATTTCTGATCCGATTAATCCCGAGTAGTCGCTAATCCCCACCTCACCGGCCGACTAGCGACTAGCGAGTTCTCCAACCTTGCCCATCACTCAATGATCAAAGAAATTTCAATTTACTTATATTTTTATTGATGGGTGTTAGTTTATTAATTATAACTAGATTTGAATCTGGTATATTACACGAGCTACATAAATGTTATTTTATACAATTGTCACACCCCGATATTTCCACGTATTACCGGTGGGCCCGGTGAGGAGTATCGTGACGTAGTTGATATCATCATAGTCAAACAACACAATATATAAATGCACAGCGGAAGCAAAAGGTATGAATCACATTACAACCGAATAAATAGTAATATCAAAGTATCACAACGCCTGTAACGGATCCACAGGCGGATCAAAATATAAATAAGATCATTGTTCAACAGACTTTAACATCTAGAGCTTGCAAGACTTGATTATTGATGCCTGGAGTAGCCAGCCTATTTCATATAGTACCTGCACTTAACCTTTTTGGAAAATACGTCAGTTTACACTGGTAAATACAATTAACCGACTCATTTTGAAAAGAGTTTGAGAAAATTAGTTTGAATGCACAAGGCACAAATAATCTTTTATAACTTGGGATAATTATTTAAAAATAAACTTGTATACAGTTTTACATGTTTGTCGTCCGTTTAGGACCCGGTTAGAAGAGCCGGTTTAACAAGATTAATAGACACACCACTGAGTATAATACCCACAAGAAGATACCCTCCTTGTGGACTACCCTTTTTACATACGCAACTGTCAGGTGTATGCCTACACCCCGTGCTTAAGTCGTGGCCATTTCTAATGAATGAGCCGAGGATATCCAGGACACGGTCATTAACCCCCCAAAGGTATTGCATCAAACAAGACAGAATAAAACGGGTTATGCATCTTTTTAATCAATATTTGATTGTACGACTTCATACCCGACCAAGCGGTATTATAATACCGTACCCCAAGCCCGTATAGGGAAAATAAGTTAAAAGTATTTACCTGAGCAAAGTATAAATCACAACCAGCAAGTGCACGTAGCTTTTACTGGGCTCCTAATCTGGAACGAAGGTTTTAATAACCTATTAGATTCCTAACGGGTCTTAATTAAGCCTAAACTTAGGCCGGCTAGTTTTCAAAAGGAAGACACGCTTCAAACGCATGATTAAGCGAAGACCTGATTAGAATGTGATTTAGTCCTGAAAAGTTGAAGACTTGTATAATATGGGTAAACTAAACACCTTCTGGATTTTGAGGTGAAAATGATAAGGTTTGACCCGTTTCGGTCAATTTATGCAAACTAGTTACATAAACCGAACCGGACGCGAATAACGCATAACGGATAACCAAAGGAGTCACGAACAGGTTTCCTAAGTTAATATGCTCTAAATATGTTGTGATATCAGTAGGACACCTTCCATTATGCCCAAAACGAGTTTAATCTCAATTTAAGCCCCGTAGGGGTATTTTGGTCATTTTAAAGATTATAAAAGAGGTTAATTATAATTCTGAGATTCGGTTCTGAAATAAACAGTAAAACAACTTAATTTAATAGGTTATATCAGTTGGTGATAAGTGTTATATGACAAAATGGTTTTAAACCCATACTATGTGTTTAATACGCGTAAAAAGCCGTTTTAAGCGATTTCCAGGTCATAACTGGAAATCTGGGTTTCCTGATCAGTTTATAAAGTTCAACATACTTCATTTATCATATAAAATCAGTAGCCAAAAGTTTGGTGTCTAAATGTTATGTAAAACTCATTTTATAGGCAAAAGGGTATGATCGGTTTTTACCGAATCAAGGCAATAACCTTAGGTTATGATCAGTTTAAAAATAATTAAAAATCATCAAAAATCCCAAAATATTATATTACATCAGTGGGTAAAAGGTTTGGTGTCAAAAATTGGGTTTAGATAGGCTTTACGCTAATTATGTCGTTTAATTAATAAAAGACCTCCTAATTACGCTATTGAGCATAACTCCTAATCTAGACCTCCAACTGATGTGAAATTTTAGAGACATGTTTATAAATCAGTAACAAAGATTATTGTCCTCTCATATTTCCTAAATTCTCGTTTTAAGGTCAAATGGGCATTATGGTCAACATTAAGCAATTAACGGAAACGCGTAAATGAATCGGACCATCAACGAACCAATCACAGAGGGTTATACTATCATGTAACCCGGTCCTAATGAAGCTCTAAGGAATTTCTAATTCAAGTTATTACGGGTCAGAACTGAAGTCAAAGCAGAGGTCAAATTTTTGCAACTTTCGGTTCCGAACCGAGCCTAAACTGAAAATTGTCGGGTCGAACATGCTTAGACATGTTCTTACATTGATTACCAAGTTATATGAGTGGTAAAACAGGTTACATGTCTCCTACATTGCTAATTGTACGTTAATTCAAAAATTAAGTTTCTGTTGACTTTTTCGGATTAAGTTTGACCCGACATTTTACCTAGTTAGAGTGGAATTCAGAGGGTGCCATTTTAAGGTTTATTACCCACATAAATACCAACCTATAACTACTTTCAATTTGGCTAATCACCAGACCATTAGTGATTAACCGATAAGTCAAACCTCAATTACGACGGCTTGACTTTAAGCTAATTAACTAAGTAAAACACGATTAAGGAAGGTCAAGGAAGCTTACCAAGGTCCTATGCATGACTAGTGATGCTTAGGGAAGGCTCTTGTGCTCCAGAAATGATCAGAAGTTGAGTGTGAATGAATGATCAAAAATTGAAATAATGTGGGTCTTTATATAGTGATCTTGATTGATCAAGATCATGCCAAACAACTCTAGGATGGATCCCTGATCAATTACAAGTGTCCCTAGTGCCTAAGAACTAGTTTGTGCTGCACATGGTATTGAAAAATGGCAATATAGGTCGGTTAAACTTGTTATAACAGGCACCTGCCAAGTTTTCTGATACTGGGACTGCCTTACGGACCGTAAGGCTAAGGACTTGCGGTCCGTATCCGCTTTTCAAAAAAACATCTCCCGGTCTGCTTCCTTACGGACCGTAAGGGGTATCCTTTGCGGTCCGTAAGCCTTCACCAGAAAACAAAAATTTGTAACTTTTCAAGCTTTGATCATGCAACTTTACAACTTCGAATCTGGACCTTTATTATCAGTATGGGACCTCTTGAACATGCTTGAACAGTTATGTCAACTTGCCATGCTTCAAAAATGTCTTGGATTCTTTTGAAAGGGAACATGCATGAAGGTTTGTCGTACCCATTCTCATAGGATCCCATCCTTGCAATTTGGATTAATTATTACTAGCATTAACCGGATTAGGATGTTTATCAGATGTTTATAACACATGTTAAGGTTTGGGATTTATACATAGGTCGCTCAGAGGTATTTATTAACATGTCGACGCTTTTAAATCATACCCTACATCCTTTAACTTGATCCTAAATTTATGACACATTTATCTTATGTGACACGTGTCTTTATTTTATTGGATACAAATTTTCGAGGTGTTACATCCTCACCCCCTTAAAAGAAATCTCGACCTCGAGATTTACTGGAATAAATGAGGGTATTTTTCTTTCATTGTGGACTCTACCTCCCACGTGTACTCGGGACCTCTAAGGGCATCCCATTTCACTTTTACAATCGGTACATGCTTCCTTCGAAGCTTCTTAACCCGTCGATCCTCGATCGACACAGGCTTTTCAACAAACTTCAAGCTCTCATCGATGTGCACATCTGTATATGGTATGACTAGTGATTCATCAGCTAGACATTTCTTCAGATTGCAGATGTGGAATACGTTATGAATACCACTGAGCTCTTCAGGCAAATTTAGCTTATACGCCACTGATCCGACACATTCGATGATCTTGAATGGTCCTATGTATCTGGGGCTTAACTTGCCCTTCTTGCCGAAACGCATTACCCCTTTCCAGGGTGATACCTTAAGTAGTACCTTGTCACCTACCTCGAATTTCAGAGGTTTACGCCTTAAATCTGCGTAGCTTTTCTGCCTATCCCTGACAGCTTTGAGACGATCGCGTATTTGCACAATCTTATCTGTCGTCTCCAGGACTATTTCAGGTCCTGATAGTTGGACATCTCCAACTTCCGCCCAACAAACGGGCGTTCTGCACTTCCTACCGTACAAGGCCTCGAAAGGCGCAACCTTAATGCTTGTATGATAGCTATTGTTATAAGAGAACTCGATTAATGGCAGGTGGTTATCCCAACTACCACCTAAGTCTATCACACATGCACGAAGAATGTCTTCCAAAGTTTGGATGGTACGCTCACTCTGCCCGTCCGTCTGAGGATGGTAAGCCGTACTAAAATTTAAGCGCGTGCCCAAAGATTGTTGGAAACTTTTCCAAAAATGTGATGTGTATCTAGTATCTCTGTCAGAGATAATAGACACTGGTACGCCATGCAGAGATACAATCTTATCTACGTACAATTGGGCTAACATGTCGGAGCTATAGGTCTCCTTAATGGGTAGGAAATGTGCTGACTTAGTCAGTCTATCTACTATCACCCATATAGTATCATTTCCTTTCTTTGTTTTTGGCAACTTGGTGATAAAATCCATTGTTACCATTTCCCACTTCCACGTGGGAAGTTCAGGCTGTTGTAGCAAACCTGACGGCTTCTGATGTTCAGCCTTGACTTGCGCACACGTCAAACATTTAGCTACATAGGCGGCTATAGACTTCTTCAAGCCTATCCACCAAAAATTTGCTTTCAGATCCTGGTACATCTTGTCAGCCCCAGGATGAACGGAGTATTTAGAACTGTGGGCTTCCTGGAGGATAACATCCCGAAGTCCTCCATAAACTGGAACCCATATTCGTCCATTTAGTCTTAGAATTCCGTCCTTGCCATAGGATAACTGTTCTTCAGTTACTCCTAGTTTTTCATCAGGATAGTTAGCTTCCAGCACCGCTTCCTTCTGCACAGCTAACAGCCTTTCATTCAAACTATTCTTTATCTCAATGCTCTAGGCATTGATTCTTATAGGCTTCACTCTTTCCTTTCTACTTAAGGCATCGGCGACTATATTCGCCTTGCCGGGATGGTATCTTATCTCACAATCATAATCATTCAAAGTTTCCATCCAACGTCGCTGCCTCATGTTCAAATCCTTGTGATTGAACAGATGTTGAAGGCTCTTGTGATCAGAATAGATCACACACTTAGTTCCATACAAATAATGCCTCCACAGTTTTAGTGCAAATACAACGGCACCCAACTCCAAGTCATGGGTGGTGTAGTTCTTCTCGTGCACCTTTAACTGTCGAGAAGCATAGGCAATAACCTTGCCTTTCTGCATAAGCACACACCCCATACCGGTGTTTGATGTATCACAGTATACCACAAATTCTTCAATCCCTTCAGGCAATGTCAACACTGGTGCATTGCTTAGCTTCTGCTTAAGGATATCAAAGGATTCTTGTTGCTTCGGTCCCCAGTCGAACTTAATGTTCTTCCTAGTCAAGGAAGTTAGGGGTGCAGCAATTCTTGAAAAATTCTCAATAAAACGCCTGTAATATCCTGCCAATCCCAAGAAGCTGCGAATCTCTGTGGGCGTCTTCGGCTCTTGCCAATTTATGACAGCTTCAACCTTAGCGGGATCTACCTGGATTCCGTGTTCACTAACCACATGTCCAAGAAATTGGACTTCACGAAGCCAAAATTCACACTTAGAGAATTTGGCGTAGAGCTTTTCTCGATGAAGCAGTTTCAGAATGCAATGGAGGTGCTTCTCGTGGTCAGCTTGATTCTTCGAGTAAATAAGAATATCATCGATGAAGACGATGACAAATTTATCCAAGTAGGGCTTGCAGACGCGGTTCATGAGATCCATGAATGCGGCTGGTGCATTAGTGAGTCCAAAAGGCATCACTAAGAACTCGTAGTGACCATAACGAGTCCTAAATGCAGTCTTATGTACATCTTCATCCTTGACCTTCAGTTGATGATATCCTGACCTTAAGTAGATTTTGGAAAAGTAACTTGCTCCTTGAAGCTGATCGAACAAGTCGTCGATCCTGGGCAATGGATACCGATTCTTAATAGTAACTTTGTTAAGTTCACGATAATCGATTCATAGACGCATCGACCCATCATTTTTCTTCACAAACAGGATTGGGGCTCCCCAAGGAGATGAGCTAGGTCTAATAAATCCTTTGGCTAACAAATCATCCAGTTGTGTTCTCAACTCTTTCATCTCCGTTGGTGCCAATCTGTAAGGCGCTCTTGCAACAGGTGCTGCTCCAGGAATAATGTCAATCCTGAACTCCACTTGCCTATCTGGGGGTAAACCAAGTAGTTCTTCAGGGAATACTTCTGGATATTCAGAGATAATGGGTATGTCTTCGATCTTAGGCTTTGGTTCATCAATAGTTACTTGCGCCATGTAGATAACACAACCCTTCGTCAAACACCTTGATGCCTTGAGCATGGACACTTGCTTAGGTATTCCATACTTAGTATCTCCTTGAATTGTCAGAGGCTCTCCACGAGGAGTTCTGACAACTACTTGCTTCTTAGCACAAACGATCTGGGCTTGGTTGCGAGACAACCAATCCATGCCTATCACTATATCGAAACCGACTAACTTCAAAGGAAGTAGGGATAACGGAAAAGAGTGGTTCCTAATGGATATGAAACATCCATCTAACACGGTTGAGGCGGTCTCTAAGGTACCATCAGCTAATTCCACCTCATATTTCACACTTAGGGTTTTAAATGGTAAATTTAGCAACTTACAAAACTCATTATCTATAAATGACTTATCTGCCCCTGAATCAAATAATACCCTCGCATAAACATCATTTATAAGAAAGGTACCTGTTATCACGTTATCGTCTTGCACTGCCTCCTTAGCATCCATTCTGAAGACCCTAGCATTGGTCTTTTTACCTTCTTCTGGTTTCTTGGCATATTTTGGGCAGTTCGACTTAATGTGCCCTTTCTCGTTGCAGTTGTAGCAGGTTGCATCCTTCAACTTTTTGCAATCTAAGGTCTTGTGTTCCTTGGACTTGCATATCCCACATGCAAAAGTCCTTGATTGGGTCTGCGAGTTCGATTCCAATCTACACTTCCCAAAGTGATGTTTCTTGCAAACTTTACATCTGGGTTTCTCACTCGACTGTTGGTTACCTTTGTTGAACCCTGAACTCTTCTTGTTCTCCTGGTTCCCTTTGTGTTTCTTGTCTGAACGACGTGAGTTATCATCCTCACGCTTTCTCTTAGCTTCTTCAGAATTCTTTAGCGATCTCAACCTGACCGCATCTAAGGTAAGAGACAAAGATAGATCAGCTGCTGATCTAAAAGTAGCAGGTCTTGAAGCCTTAACACTGGCTTTAATCTCTGGGGCTAAACCCCCAATGAAGCGAGCAATTCGTTTGGGTTCCGGTGTTACAAGGTAAGGAACCAATCTTGACATCGTGTTGAAGCTTGTAAGATAAGCTTGGCAATCTAGGTTTTTCATAACCAACGATAAGAAATCTGACTCAATCCTTTCAACCTCATGCTGAGGGCAGTAATTCTCCTTAATAAGAGCAACAAACTGATCCCATGTCAGATTGTAGAGTGGGATCTTTCCAGCTGCTTGAATGAGAGACTTCCACCATGCTAATGCCTCTCCCTTGAATGATTGGGATACATACTTCACTACATCCCTTTCAGCACAACCGCTGATATCGACCACGGTGTCCATTTCATCTAACCAAGTCATACAGTCAATTGCCCCCTTCTCTCCAGTGAAATCCCGGGGTTTGCAGGAAACAAAGTACTTATAAGTACAGGACTTGGTACGTGGTTTATCATCAAATACTATCCTCTTGGATGGAACACTGTTTTGGTTTGAGGAATGTCGATCATCATCTTTCTTTGGCTCATCTTCCTTAGAGGGCGGTTTGTTGTGAGCCTCTGAATGAGTCTTAGGCTTGGAATGCGGTGCGGATAGGGTCCTACTTCGAGTCCCGCTATATTCATTATACTACCGCTCTATAGCTTTTGTAACAACATTGTCTATTAATGCTTGCAGTTCTGCACCCGCTATGTTAATCCGGGTGTTATCATGATCCTCCCTTGGGTGATTGTTGATCTCATCCGAGTCAGCCATGTAGTTTGAACTGTTACATAAGATATTGACAATAATTTATCTGGGAGTTTAATATGGAATTGTCTTTTATGGCAATTCATTAACCATGGTAAACATGGACCATATTTGGCTAATTCGTTAATCATATTTATTTAGGATTTTTATTATAACTTCCTAATTAAAAACAATAACAGTATTATTAATGGCACAAAAGGCCTAGCCACAAGGACATTCTAAATCATAAGCCATGATTTCAGAGAATCAAGGCATTAAGGTTTGAACATAGTTCTTTACCTTTTTTCTGACAGGGAGTTGTAGACTACCACTGTCTTTTGTCTTATTTGACATTTATTATGGCCCGTAGGCACTACATCACCACTGGATGTTTAATATAGGATTGTCACACCCCGATTTCCACGTTTCACCGGTGGGCCCGGTGGGGGAGTATCGTGACGTGGTTGGCAACATAATAGTCAAACAACACAATATGTAATATGCACAGCGGAAGCAAATTTAAAAATATGATACAACCGAATTTAATATTGTAATATCAAATGTCACAATATTCGGAAGTTTATCCACAGATGGATCGAAATAAAAATAATATTTATGGTTCAACAGACTTCAGGCATCTTAAGCTTGCGAGACTTCTAATGATGCTAAGGAGAAATCCCAGCCAATTTCGCTTAGTACCTGCATTTAATCTTTTTGGGAAAATACGTCAGTTTACACTGGTAAATACATTCAACTGACTCATTTTGGAAAAATGATTGAAAATTGGTTTGGATGCACATGGCATAAACATTTTATTTAACTTGGGAGAATTATTTAATATTATAATCTTGTGAACGAATTACATGTTTCTTGTGCGTTCAGTAGCCCGGATCTAGTCCGGGTTAAAGATCAATAGACACACCACAATATTCTTTTGTGCACTGACGAGTGTACGCCTACACCCCGCGCTTAAGTCGTGGCCATTTCGTAAAATGATGCCTAGGATATCCGGGACATGGTCATTAACCCCCCAAAGGCTTTAAGTAACGAGACTGTTTAAACGAGCCGATCAAATTTATTCAATTACCCACTCAACGGTGGAGAATTTGATGCCCGATCAAGCGGTATGCTATATACCGTAACCCAAGGCCGTATAGGGAAAATAAGTTAAAAGTATTTACCTGAGCAAAGTATAATTCACAATTAGCAAAATGCACGTAGCTTTTACTGGTCCTCCTAATCTGGAACAAAGGTTTTATAATAACCTATTAGAATCCTAACGGGTCTTTAATTAAGCTTAGACCGGCTAGTTTCAAAGATACGGTACGTACGCACGATTAGCGAAGACCGGATAGAATGTGATTTAGACCCGACAAGTTTGAAGACTTGTTTAATATGGGTTTATTATTCACATTCTGGATTTTGAGATAAAACCGTTAAGATTTGACCCGTTTCGGCTAATTTATGTAAACTTGTTACATAAACCGAACCGTACGCGTAATAAGCGTGACGGGTATTCATGAGAGCTATATACAGGTTTCCTAAGTTAATTATGCCTCAAATATGTTGTGACATCAGTAAGATGTCTTTCATTATGCCCGAAACGTGTTTAAACACAAACTAGGCCCCGTAGGGGTAGTTTGGTCATTTAAAGGTTTATAAAAGAGTTTAAGTAACAACCTGAGTTACAGGTATGATGTAATCAGTAAATATACTCAATTTTATAAGTTATATCAGTAGGCTAAAGCATATGTGTGAAATTTATCATTTCTAACCAAACTATGCCCCGTAGGGGTATTTTGGTAATTTCACATAAGCCGAAAAGCTCGAAACTGGAGTCTGAGTTTATCAACCTTTGCTTACTGTTAAAATATTATAATTTGCCTCTTATATCAGTAGGTATCAACCCGAGTATGTGCAATATAATTTTAATACATGCTATGCGTTAAAAACGCTTAATAAGGCGATTAAAGGCCATTTCCGGGTTCGATACTTAAATCTGATATTTTTATATTTCCAGAAGTCTTAAAATAATTTATTTATCATATGTGATCAGTAGCAAAAGGTTTGGAGTCGTTTAGATATGTAAAACTCATTTTATGGCCCGTAAGGGCAAAACCGACAATTACCGGATTAAGCCTACGACTACTAGTTATGCTCAGCCTAAAATTTATTAAAAATCTTTAAAAATCCCAAAATAATATATTGCATCAGTGGGTAAAAGATTTGATATCAAAAAGTATGTTTAACTAGGCTATACGCTAATTACGCCATTTTATTAACATAAAGCTTTAATTTTGCGATATTGAGCATAACTCTTAATCTATAATTCAAACTGATGTCAAACTTTGCATACAAGTTTATATATCAGTAATTAAAGTTTCTACACTTTTACATTTCCAAAAATCACGTTTTAAAGTAATAAGGGCATAATGGTCAACGTATGGGCAATTAACGGAACCATGCATATTAATTGGATAACTAATGATCCGAGGTGTATAATCACAGAGGGTTATACTAGCATGTAACCTGGTCCAAATAAAGCTCTGAGGCATTTCTAAAACATGCCTAAACGGGTCAGAACTGAAAGTCAAAGTGAAAGTCAAACTATGTGACTTTCGGTTCCGAACCGGGTATTTACAGGAATTTGTCGGGTTGAACATGTTTAGACATGTCCTTACACTAATTACCAAGTTATATTAATGATCAAACAGGTTATAAGTGTTCTACATTGCTAATCATGCATAAATCGCATTTTAAACTTTCTGTTGACTTTTTAAGTACACGTTTGACCCGACTTTTGACCTGGTTAGAGTGGTAATCAGGGGGAACCCTTTTGAGGGTTTATTACCCGCATAAATACCAACTTATACCTACTTTTAATTCGAGATATGACTGAGCCATTGTTGACTAATCTCGAAGTCAAACCGTAATTATGACGGTTTGACTTGTAGCTAAATAACTAAGCTAAACTCAATAAAAGAAGGATTAGAACACTTACTGAAGTCCTAAGCTTGATTAGAGAACACTTGAGAGGAAGTTTGAGCTCCAGAAGTGATCCACAAATGCAGATGAAGGTGTGTTTGCAAGGTTGCAATACATGCTCCTTTTATAGTGAAAATTTCACCACAAATCCTTGACACTTGGGGTCTACAACTCACCATACCCTTCCAACAAGCGTCCTAGATGTTTAGGGGTCGTTTAGGGGCCAAGGGAGATGTGAAAAATTGATTAGAATCGCGCACAAAGGCAATGGCAGACAACAGCCCAAAGAATTCGGAACTGGGCACCCCTAGCGTGACGCCACCCCCCTAGCGTCGCGCTAGGCCTCGTCTGATCAGAACTTGTGATTTTTGCGATTTGATCCTTGGCTCTTCAAAATTCGATTAGACACTTGTTTTCTTGCATTGTAAACCCTCATATTTGATCTATAAAGGCTTTAAAAACATATACCCACTTTGCTAAGTCCCCGGTTAACTTTATTGTTACCCGAAAAGTCCTAACTTTCAACGTTTACGCTTTAACCCTTCGCACACGAAATCGATCATAACTTTCTCATACGTTAACAAAACTTTACGAAATTTAAACCGTGTATTCTAGTGAGCATAATTAACCATTACAAAGCTTTGGGTTTGTCAAAAGGTCACTCAGAGGTATAACTTAAACATGTTGACACATTTAGCCCCTGTAGTTTGTAATCTCTCACTTTTAGCTTCGTATGATCCATGATTTATTCGTTTGAAGGTATGAGCACCATGTAGGGTTAATGTACATTATATTTATTCACAGTTGACACTTAGAATACGTATATTCACATACTTTCCATGTTTGTCAACTTTAGTCCTTCTATAATATTTCTTTCACACGTTTAAACATATGACACGTGTCTACACATTATAGGACGTGAATTTTCGAGGTGTTACAAGGATCATCTTAATTGATGATTTAAATCCATGATTTATAGATCATCAGGTTAAGAAATGAATCTTTTGAAGAATCCTATTATAAGAATGACGTGTGTGATTTTAACGAATCACGTCTGCCCGGAGTGTCAACATGTTTTCAGACGTTAACAGGGATTTGAATCTTTTTAAACAGGTCTTATCATCTTGTCCAAGTCTTATAATGATATGCAGGCTAGGTTATACCTTTAAGATTCTTATTTAATATTTAAATAGGCAGATTATTTAAAGAGGAACGATTTTTAATTTATGTATTTCATGTATAATATTTTTATGCATATAATGACAAAATGAAATTTTAAAATTTAACATTCCATTAAATATTAAAAGGAGTACACATTGCCCTAAATGAGACTTTTAACAGAGATAACTTACCCACGCAGGGGCTAAACTGATAATACAAGTCCTCGTAGGGACTGATTTCTAAGATAGGTGTCCACGCATGGACTAAAAAGACAAGTCCACGCAGGGACTAAGTACATAGATAAATGTCCACGCAGGGACTTGTTTGAAATAAGGAAATACGACAATACATATAGGGATTCAATGATCCCTCTTCTTCTTTCCTTTTAATAAGCTTGTTAAGCCCTTAAGGAATCCTCTGTTGTTCCTACGCTCTTCTTGAAATTCTCGTTCCACCCTGTTTAGCCTGTGGAGGATTTCCTCCTGTTCCGGTGGGGAAAACCGTGGAGGCTATGACTGGTGCTGAAACGGAGGTTGAGCAGTTGTTTGATACCCACGAGTTGGGTATCCCACTCCCCAGGGGGTTCCATATGGTCCTTCAGGATGAAGGGCGTTGTAGTTGGCTGCTACAAGGTATGGATCGGCTTCAGCATAATTGTAATTAGTGTGAGCCGGCTGCTCAAATGGATTATACGCCGTTGAACCGGCGTATGTAGGAATTGGGTTACCAAAACCCAATGGTGGCGGTGGTGGCGCAACTGGTGCAGAATTCACCTCTAAAACTGGATTTGAAGGCCCACCCATTTGTGGGTCTTCATGCAGTGGCGGATAGTGACTGCCACTTGAGTGTCGGGGGGTGCTAAAGTGAAAACCCCTTTCTTGCACGGACATTCGTGCGCTTGTTCTTCTACGCCTCAGTGGTTCTGGAGGTGCTAGCTGTACTGGCGGCGGTGGTGGCGGTGGCGTGACTGCCACGAAACGCGAATCCTCGGAGGGATCCTGCGGCTGCTGTTGCTCGTGAGGCGATGAATGGTGAGAGGGTGTAAAATACCATTCATACTGGTTAAATCTAGCCTGGTAGCTGTCTGGGCCATGGTAAGGTGATCCATGGAAGGATGACCCATCAGAAATCTCGATAGGATGAGTAGGTGTCCCAGAAGGTGGTTCAACAGGATCCATGTCTTCATCTATATCCATTCCCTGAGCTTCGGGGAAATGGTCTTCAGGACCCAATGGGTTAAAACCCACTGGTTCTTGAATGTAGTTTGCCGGGTTGAACCGGCCTTGGAAGACAGGAGTGGGGTCGCCAAAGGAATGGTGCGACATGGATCTCTGCAACGGCAAGAAGGAGTGGCGTGAGTCCTCGGGCTCGTTCTCTGATTGCGGCTCAAAGGAGTGACGATAAGGAGGCGTTGAGCTAAACGAGGTAGATCGTCTAGCGGGCTCCGAATAGATCCTCCGGTCTCCTTGAGGACCGGTACTCATGGTAGTAGAAGGAGTTCGCCGGTGTGAAGGCCCGTCCTCGTGATCGTTGGGGGCGTGGATTGGCCCCTTGCCTCGTGCTCCTCTACGGAACCTCGGTGGCATATTTCCTGTCAAACAATATTAAAGGAACAACAAAGAAATATAAAGGACAAAGTTAGAATTAAAACAGTTTGGATTAGTCCTAAGTTCTTTGTCTAGACTCAAAAATTTAGGAATGTGCAACTGTGTAACTGAGATTAAACACAAAAGGCTAGTGTTTAATTCACTCAGTGTTGGCTCTGATACCAACCTGTCACACCCCGATATTTCCACGTATTACCGGTGGGCCCGGTGGGGAGTATCGTGACGTAATTGATATCATCATAGTCAAACAACACAATATATAAATGCACAACGGAAGCAAAAGGTATGAATCACATTGCAACCGAATAAATAGTAATATCAAAGTATCACAACGGGCTGTAACGGATCCACAGGCGGATCAAAATATAAATAAGATCATTGTTCAACAGACTTTAACATCTAGAGCTTGCAAGAGTTGATTATTGATGCCTGGAGTAGCCAGCCTATTTCGTATAGTACCTGCACTTAACCTTTTTGGAAAATACGTCAGTTTACACTGGTAAATACAATTAACCGACTCATTTTGAAAAGAGTTTGAGAAAATTAGTTTGAATGCACAAGGCACAAATAATCTTTTATAACTTGGGATAATTATTTAAAAATAAACTTGTATACAGTTTTACATGTTTGTCGTCCGTTTAGGACCCGGTTAGAAGAGCCGGTTTAACAAGATTAATAGACACACCACTGAGTATAATACCCACAAGAAGATACCCTCATTGTGGACTACCCTTTTTACATACGCAACTGTCAGGTGTATGCCTACACCCCGTGCATAAGTCGTGGCCATTTCTAATGAATGAGCCGAGGATATCCAGGACACGGTCATTAACCCCCCAAAGGTATTGCATCAAACAAGACAGAATAAAACGGGTTATGCATCTTTTTAATCAATATTTGATTGTACGACTTCATACCCGACCAAGCGGTATTATAATACCGTACCCCAAGCCCGTATAGGGAAAATAAGTTAAAAGTATTTACCTGAGCAAAGTATAAATCACAAACAGCAAGTGCACGTAGCTTTTACTGGGCTCCTAATCTGGAACGAAGGTTTTAATAACCTATTAGATTCCTAACGGGTCTTAATTAAGCCTAAACTTAGATCGGCTAGTTTTCAAAAGGAAGACACGGTTCAAACGCATGATTAAGCGAAGACCTGATTAGAATGTGATTTAGTCCCGAAAAGTTGAAGACTTGTATAATATGGGTAAACTAAACACCTTCTGGATTTTGAGGTGAAAATGATAAGGTTTGACCCGTTTCGGTCAATTTATGCAAACTAGTTACATAAACCGAACCGGACGCGAATAACGCATAACGGGTAACCAAAGGAGTCACGAACAAGTTTTATAAGTTAATATGCTCTAAATATGTTGTGATATCAGTAGGACACCTTCCATTATGCCCAAAACGAGTTTAATCTCAATTTAAGCCCCGTAGGGGTATTTTGGTCATTTTAAAGATTATAAAAGAGGTTAATTATAATTCTGAGATTCGGTTCTGAAATAAATAGTAAAACAACTTAATTTAATAGGTTATATCAGTTGGTGATAAGTCTTATATGACAAAATGGTTTTAAACCCATACTATGTGTTTAATACGCGTAAAAAGCCGTTTTAAGCGATTTCCAGGTCATAACTGGAAATCTGGGTTTCCTGATCAGTTTATAAAGTTCAACATACTTCATTTATCATATAAAATCAGTAGCCAAAAGTTTGGTGTCTAAATGTTATGTAAAACTCATTTTATAGGCAAAAGGGTATAATCGGTTGTTACCGAATCAAGGCAATAACCTTAGGTTATGATCAGTTTAAAAATAATTAAAAATCCTCAAAAATCCCAAAATATTATATTACATCAGTGGGTAAATGGTTTGGTGTCAAAAATTGGGTTTAGATAGGCTTTACGCTAATTTTGTCGTTTAATTAATAAAAGACCTCCTAATTACACTATTGAGCATAACTCCTAATCTAGACCTCCAACTGATGTGAAATTTTAGGGACATGTTTATAAATCAGTAACAAAGATTATTGTCCTCTCATATTTCCAAAATTCTCGTTTTAAGGTCAAATGGGCATTATGGTCAACATTAAGCAATTAACGGAAACGCGTAAATGAATCGGACCATCAACGAACCAATCACAGAGGGTTATACTATCATGTAACCCGGCCCTAATGAAGCTCTAAGGCATTTATAATTCAAGTTATTACGGGTCAGAAATGAAGTCAAAGCAGAGGTCAAATTTTTGCGACTTTCGGTTCCGAACCGAGCCTAAACTGAAAATTGTCGGGTCGAACATGCTTAGACATGTTCTTACATTGATTACCAAGTTATATGAGTGGTAAAACAGGTTACATGTCTCCTACATTGCTAATTGTACGTTAATTCGAAAATTAAGTTTCTGTTGACTTTTTCGGATTAAGTTTGACCCGACATTTTACCTAGTTAGATTGGAATTCAGAGGGTGCCCTTTTAAGGGTTTATTACCCACATAAATACCAACCTATAACTACTTTCAATTTGGCTAATCACCAGACCATTAGTGATTAATCGATAAGTCAAACCTTAATTACGACGGTTTGACTTTAAGCTAATTAACTAAGTAAAACACGATTAAGGAAGGTCAAGGAAGCTTACCAAGGTCCTATGCACGACTAGTGATGCTTAGGGAAGGCTCTTGTGCTCCAGAAATGATCAGAAGTTGAGTGTGAATGAATGATCAAAAATTGAAATAATGTGGGTCTTTATATAGTGATCTTGATTGATCAAGATCATGCCAAACAACTCTAGGATTGATCCTTGATCAATTACAAGTGTCCCTAGTGCCTAAGAACTAGTTTGTGCTGCACATGGTATTGAAAAATGGCAATAACTGCCTTACGGACCGTAAGGCTAAGGCCTTGCGGTCCGTATCCGCTTTTCAAAAAAAATCTCCCGGTCTGCTTCCTTACGGACCGTAAGGGGTATCCTTTGCGGTCCGTAAGCCTTCACCAGAAAACAAAAATTTGTAACTTTTCAAGCTTTGATCATGCAACTTTACAACTTCGAATCTGGACCTTTATTATCAGTATGGGACCTCTTGAACATGCTTGAACAGTTATGTCAACTTGCCATGCTTCAAAAATGTCTTGGATTCTTTTGAAAGGGAACATGCATGAAGGTTTGTCGTACCCATTCTCATAGGATCCCATCCTTGCAATTTGGATCAATTATTACTAGCATTAACCGGATTAGGATGTTTATCAGATGTTTATAACACAGGTTAAGGTTTGGGATTTATACATAGGTCGCTCAGAGGTATTTATTAACATGTCGACGCTTTTAAATCGTACCCTACATCCTTTAACTTGATCCTAAATTTATGACACATTTATCTTATGTGACACGTGTCTTTATTTTATTGGACACAAATTTTCGAGGTGTTACAACAATAAATAATAAAAAAGATATATCTTTAAAAAAAATCGTGTATCGTACGTGTTGAATAAAATATAATGTCATATGTTAACCATTACAGTCGTCAAGATTTAGCTTTTAAAAATGAACTTTGGTATACTATTCACTTATTATAACATTTGAGTTTCAAATGGAACATTTTATTCCAAATTTACCATATTTTCAATCACTAAACTCCAAAGTATATGGTGGACTCAGGTTACTCTTGGAGTACACTCCGTTTGATCCAGTGGATGTCCCGAGAGTACTCGTGATTGATTCTATTAGTCGTTAAAAAAAATACTTGGGATATAAATTTATAATTATATAAAAACAAATGTTTATTCTTATTTAAATATTTGTTTAAAATTATTTATAGAAAACAAATATTTATTCTTATCTAATTTTGTTTAAAATTATTATTATTATTATTATTATTATTATTATTATTATTATTTAATATAAGAGTTAAATAGGAAAATAAGATGAAAAAGCACGACACGTGTCCAATTTTTTTTCCTTTATATTTGTTTAAAATTACTTATAGAAAAACAAATACTTATTTTTATCTAATTTTGTTTAAAATTAAAATTATTATTATTATTATTTAATATAAGAGATAAATATGAAAATAAGATTACAAAGCACCAGAAAATGTCACGTGTCCAATTTTTTTTTTTCATTTATTAGGCCACAAGGTGTGATATAAAGCCCCTAAGGGCTTTATCACGTCACCTCAGCGCCACCTCACCGTCACGTCACACAGGGGGCTTTAAAGACCCTTCCTTTAACATGCATGCAATGGTTTAAAGTCTCCATCATCATTACCTAATTATTTTTTATTTAAATTTAAACATTATTTAATTTTGATATATTAATTTAGAACTCATAATTTAAATAAAGAAATAATATGCCATAATTATACATATTATTATTATACATATTAAAAGAAAGTGTCCATGAATAGTGTTTAAATATTTTTATAATATTGTTTTTCCAATTATTTTATTACCTAATAGATTTTTTAATATTATTTTTCAGTTTAATTATTTTATTACTTAATTATATTATAATTTATATAATTTTTAGTATGTTGTTTCGACGTGACTGATTTTATTTACAGTTTGATATAAAGTTTTTTTTCTTTCTAAAACCGAGTGTTTTGTGAGTGCTAATGTACAAGTAATCGTTAGCACGGTCGTACATATTAATTTTTTATATATTAATGTTGTTACCCATTTCGTCATTCCAATACGTGCTTATTTTATCTTCGCTTCACTAAACGTTTTGTTCAAAATCAAACGAATCAAATATAATTGATATTTTTTTTTGTTCTTTAGTGTGATCAACCGAACTGGTACCCTGACGAAAACTTATACCATTTTTTCCTTAGAATGAACTGAATCAATATTGTGCGTACAACTTCGGTAGCAATATATAGTATCTGTTTTATATCATAAATTGGATATTGGTATCATACTAATACCGTGACGAACCAAACGTATATCGTCCCAACAATATTGGTGTTGCGTCAATTTTAGGCGAACAACATTGGTAACGGTACCAACATAATCATTATTGGTATTCGTTTAAAATCATTACTAATATTTGTTTTATGGTTTTCGTCAATATAAAATATGTATCGTTGTCGTTTTTGGCATATCATGACTTTATTTCTGAGTTTTGTCTTTGGGTTGCTATATCGAGTGTCGATACCGTAGCGATACCGTAATAAATTGTACCGGATTCCCCCGCAACGCGCAGGGAAATTCTACTAGTTTAAATAAAAAATACAATGTCATATTTTAAATAAAAATATAATGTCACTAAAAAAATCACTCGTCGTCTTCGTCATATCCTCCTTGTGCACGATAAAACCATAAGTGCTCAGTCAGATCAGCTCGAAGGTTACGGTGTGTGTCCCTGTCACGTATCCTCGTTCCGATAACTTCTTTTTTAGCGTATGTGAGTAGTGGGTTCATCGGTTGGTTACTTTCATCTTAACTTTCTCCACAAAACGCCCTGCCCGAGTCCACCAATATCATGTTATGCAAGATGATGCACGTATACATGACGTTTATCATTTTACCTTTTTCAAGTATCCTCGACGGCTGTGGAATGATAGACCATCTCTTTTTAACATACCGAAAGCCCGCTCGATATCTTTTCTTGCTGACTCTTGTTTCTTCTTGTAATACATTCTTTTCTCGTCATCTGGACACGAAAGAGTTTTCACAAACGTCGCCCACTCTGGATAAATATCGTATGTGAGATAGTACACATACTCACAAACGTCGCCCACTCTGGATAAACACCCTGTAGCCTTAGTATATAGGAAGATTTATTTATTTCATTCGATCAGTTTAGATTTTTTTTTCATTTATTACTTTTTATATATTAAGTTAATTAATCATTTATTACTGAAGAAACACCGGTTTAATTAACCGGAATCAACTGAACCAGGAGGTTTGAATATGCATAAAAGGGCTAGGTCTTCTCGTTCGATTCGGGGGTGAATGATCTTCTTCCTCTAACAATAACTGCAAAACAAACAGCCGTTAGACTCGCCACAGGGAGAATGGAGGTTCTCTCCGTGACCACCCTCCGGCATGAGAATAAGTACAGGTTTGATGAAGAAGAAGAAGTATATAAGTGAAGTGTGAGTAACTTGAGAATTATACCTGAATTATCCTTCATTTATAGCCGAAGTTTGGGCGGGAAAATCTGTTGATGAAAACTTACGGAAAGTGTTTTTCCGTAAGCGGTTATGTTTCCATCCGTTAATCACTAGCGGGTGTGTATGCACACGGATCGTAGTCTTGATCAACGGTTAGGGTGCTGCCACGTGGAAAGTGGGCAAGTGTATATCTTTCCTCCAATTTGGTGCCATCATCATGACTTTGAGGGAGCCTGGGATGATGCCACGTGGCCATTCAGTTATAACCGAATGGTGGGGCAGGATCAAGCCTTCTAGAAGGATACAGCTATAATCCTGTGTGGCTCTTCCTCATGCTAATTTTTATGGTAACAGAGAAGTTACGTTTATCCAAGTCTGGATGTTATTTATGCGAAAGCTTAATTAGGATTTTATCCTACCTGCTGTATGAGAGTTTGCGCAAGGGTTTAGTTCCTTTTGGCGCGCGGGTGTTAAAAAACTGTTGTTCTTCCTAAGTTCTCTTTTAGAACCTGTGCGCGGCCGCGCAAGGTTCGTTCTAAAGAAAACTTATTGATGAGGTTGTGGTGTGGTCTCAAGCACCTGAACAAGGTTTTTGGGACCTTACCCCTTCAAGTCCCCCTAGTCTAGTGTTGCTCTTATGCAAATAAGTGGAGCAATGGATTTTGAGAGTTGGGTGTTTTTGCTGTGGAGCTTTTTGGGCGCGAAAAATGGAGAATCTTCTTAGAGAAGATATTTATATTATTTGAACTGTTCATTTGGAATGAATCGGTTTTCATTTGTGACGTGACCCATTGATGAAAGATGTATATGTGTGCTGACTTTTCACCTTCTTATTGAAACTGTAGCCTTGGGAATGTGTGCGGACGTTGTCAAAGAGTATTTAATAGGATGTGACGATTACAGTGGCAGCGCCGTTTCTGGAAAGGGTGATTTGACACTTAATCATCACAATTTCCTTCAACTCTCTTCTCGAGGCTGACGTTAGCTCTTCCCGGCTATATATTTATATATAGAGTTTATCACCATTTTACCAGTCTTGGCAAAAAGGATGAGGACCCGGCAAAGGTTTCGATCCCGGAGGATTTCTGAAATTCTGAAGACCTTCGATGCTGCTGAAGCTTTGCTTCTCCTTGCAGGCTTGTCAATGGAAAGGGTTGCCGGAAACAGAGATGTTCGTAGTACTGTTCCTCCCTTGTCTACAGGAAGAAATCATTCCTCCTCTCGTGGTGTAGATGACAACAACAGAGGGGTTACCAGACGGTCGGCAAATGTCCTAACTCAAGCTTTTCCGGCCGATTGGAAAGGTCGTTGCTCGATAGTGTACCTACGGCGTCGACGTGATCGTTGTTTGGCTCCTTCGGTCGAGATTCCGATGGTACCTGTTGATGACAACAAATGGATTGTCGATCCCCATTCGTTGGAATGGTACGGTGAAGCACTATGTACCTCTGCAGAGGTTTTAGCCATGTTTCCAGGTGTTTAGTTTGTTTATTTTGTAATTGCTGTTTTGATACTCTGCTGTGTTTTGTATATCTTGTTAATGTGCTTTGTTGCACAAGTAACTTTTTTTTTGCTTCATCCACTCGCCTTATAAGCGCGTACATCACGGATTTTTTTTTCTCAACACCGGTTTTCAGAAATTTTGTTTTGTTCATGACGGACGGAAAGTTTTTTTTTCAACACCGGTTTCAAACAGGTGTGCAAACGAGTCGGATCAAGATCGGCTTGAGAAAAAGCTTGAAACAAGTGGAGCCTAAAATAAAGCTCGTTTATTTATCGAGCCCGAACTCGAGCCTGGCATGTGAAGCTCGTCAGGCTCGCCAAGCCTTATTGAGCCTTACATATATTTGTCTAGTAAACGAGGTAAGTCGAGCTTATTTAAACTTTCTTACGAGACAAGGCCGAACTTAAAAATAAGCTTGTTTAGTAAACTAGCCCGAGCTTCACGTATCGAGATCGCGAGCTTAAATGAGTCTATTATTTATATTATTTTTGTTTAATATATTACTTAATAGATAATAAATGAGTCGGTCCCGAATCGAGCTCGAGCTTGAGAAGCTACCAACGAGTCGAGCTTGGCTCGCTTGCACCCCTAGTTTTCAAACATTTTGTTTTTTTATTAGGGTAGGCGCGGCACTGCTAAGCAACCCTTGCGAATATCTCGGTAACCACATGAATGCTTGCGCCACCTACCCAGGTAGGCTTGTGGGTTGTGACATCGGGTAGTACTCACCGAAGAAAGGCAGCCAATGTGTGACCGCTTGGGGTTGGTCAATTTTGACCGTTGGGGCACAATTAAAAAAAAATGTTTAGGGTACTTGAAAGAAAGTAATGACGACACTAATTTTCGGGTAAAATAAGGTGGTAGTGTAGGATTAGTGGAAATCTTAGGGTAGTGAAGTGTAAAAAAGGAGCGTCCCTCTCACTTTTACTTTTTTAGAGCTCATTTTATGGGTGTTATTTATTCAGCTTAAAAAGGACTAAACTGAAAAACGATCGAATTAGAAACGTTTAAACCGAACTGAACAACATATTTGATTTTTGGTTTGGTTTAAGGACGAAAACAAATTGGGTTTTCCGGTTTCAGAATCCATTCGAATCGAATGCGATGTATATCAGATAATGGTTATTTAAGTTTTGTAGGTTAGACAATTCCAATTATAACTTTAGCACAATCCAATCTACTTGAATTCGGTTCTTGGTTTGATTTTGAACATTCTGAGTTCGGTCCAGTTTTAAATAAAAAAGTTCAAATCGAAATCCGAAGAGAACAATTCATGGTTATCGCCTACATGAGTAGTAAAGAAGATTGAAGAAATCATCGAGAGAAAGCAATACCAAACGGACAATTAAAGATCAAGACACGAAAAGGATTTTTGACTTACCAAACCATCCTTGGATGTTACGAGGTTAGCAATAGCATCACGAGACAAAATGTTGCAGCCAACAAATGTGATTAATGGTGCAAAATATATTCTAATTCAATGACTTATGAGATGAAGATACCAATTCCAATATTGCGAAATTCCTTTGAGATGTGATACTTTTAAGATAAACAGTGTCAGTGATGATGCTTTCAAACATGATTTAATGTTTTGTGGGTTACTCCATTGTCGCCTCCAAATATTCACCTTCTTCCCTTTGCAAGGTATGACTTGATGTTAGTATCGAATAGTAGAGAAATTTACACACATGTCGCGTAGACTATTAGAGTATTAGGCATGTGTAGTGTGGCATTATGATAACGCCCCTCCCTTGGGGGTTATGTGACATATGGCATCGAGCTCTCCTTTCAAGATCAAGCTCCTCACCTGGCGTTTTCACAATCATGCAACATCCCTTTTCTGAAGATCACGCCCAGAAGGCGGTGTACGAAGCATTATGGGGCGTCATCTTTGCCATGTGTGCACAACTTCACACCCAATCACACTATCAGTACACATGTTCTTAGTCATTTACTTGCCTATTGGCTTCTTTGTTTCTATTGTCTTGTTTAATTTAGCCATTACTTATTTGTTGTTGGTTTTCGTTCTTTTGTTTGATGATAAGATATATGCAATTCTATAATTATCTCTCATCCTTTAAAAAGCTTTTTTGCTTAATCCTTATAATTATCTCTCTTCATTCACAAAGTTTTTTTTTTGTTTTGCTTAATGTTTGAACTAGTGGCAGAATTAGAATTTTTTAGTTAGCTGGTCGCAATATAAGTTTAACCAAATAATTCATTAACTGGTTAATGCATGACCTAGCTACCGACGATTCTAACAACTGAGTGTTTTCTCAACCCCTTTATAATTGTTATCGCTATTAGTATTTAATGAATATGATGAAATTTTAATTCTTGGTCTTAGGGTATCCGGAGTGGTGATTGGCAAAAGTCGGCAAACAAGTTTACCGACGCGGTAAACCACCGCCAACAAGATGTTTGCCGATTTTGACTTGTTTGTGCGGTGATGGTATGCCGATGCGGGGAGGGAGGATAGGAGAGAGAGAGGGTGGTGTGTGGGGTGGGGTGGGGTGGGGTCTATTCCAATCTCAACCAATCACACATTTTTTCTTTTCTTTTTTAATAGTTTACCACTTCACCAACTCACCAAGTGTCTAACCATTGCCAACACTTTTGAGCATAGTTTACCACTTTGACATGACACACTCTCATTGGTTGATTTTTTAGTTTGCCACTCTCAAGTGTCTAACCACTCCTTATACCCTTAGTTCTTTTGCTAAGGCTATGGGGTATGGGGCTTGGGTTGGGGCGTGGGTTGGCTGAAAACGCCTAAGCCACCACCCCGGGGGCTTGGGTTTGGACGTGGCCCTTGAGGCGTGGGTTTGAAACCGGGCATGGGGCGGGCTAGTAAGGTGACATGGCGGGCTCTCAATGGTCAAACCAAACTCATGCCCCCAACCCAAGCCCACCATACCCCATGGGCGTGGGTTTGAATTTGCTTTCCACGTGTCAACTCATGCCCCCCAACCCACGCCCCGCCATACCCCGCGGACACGTCACTAGGCGGTGGGGGGGGGGGGGCTCCCATTCCACGTGTCAACAAATGCCCCAACCCAAGCCCCACCATATCCCACGGCCTAAATTACCTTAAATTGACATCTTACATAACAAAGGAAACATCTTTAAAATCATGTTACACCATTAAATACTGTTTCGATTTGTATAAAACGAGTTTTTAAAACCCGTGCGTTGCGACGGAACCGTTAAACCTAATTAAAAATAAACTAAAAAATGTTGAACCACGCGCGTTGCAGGGTGTTAAGTTGTCAAATTTAGAGAACGAAAGAGAAAACCTAAAAAATATATAAATGTAATATGCCAATAATGTCTATTTAAATTATTTAATGTAAGAGTCTTTAACACTCAAGTAAATATTGTCTTAACCAATTGGGTGGTGGTACATTGGCAAAAACAAAGTCTTTAAACACCTTGGGAGGAGGGAGAGGTCTTGGGTTCAAGTCCCAAAGACGATAGAAATAAAAAAAATTACCGTTAAAAAAAAGTAAATATTATCTAATAAAGAATTCTGATGTGTGTGAATTGAGAAAAAAAATAGTTTTGACAACTCATATAAAGATGAAAGTTGTACCAAACACCATGATTTTGTATATATGAGCTCACATATAAATAGTTTTCTACTTATCTCCCTATCAAATCTCTGCAAACAAAATCAATATTATTATTATTATTATTATTATTATCCCTCTCTATGCTCAAATCCACTTGTAATTGTTATTGTTAATGTCATTAAAATTCTAAAAAATGATAATTAATAAAAAAAGAAAAATAGAAACAACAAAAAGGTAACAAATGATGGGGGTATTTCAAAACACCACCACCACCACCACCCTCTGTTGATTGAAGAACTCATGTCTACATAAAATCCCAACTCTAAATAAGTAAATAACATGATTTAACCCACTTTTATTCTCACATTGTCCGCACTACCGTCAACCACCATCATGCTTCCTAAAGATTCCATTTTTCAACCACACTCCTCCATAACAATTAACTTTTTACCAAACAATCATCACCTCAATGTGTTTATTCAAGTGAATTTCTTTTAATAAAAAGGAACAGATTATCCCCAACCTCACAACCACCCCACATCTTTAATTATTTATTCGCTCTATGACAATCAAATTTTCGGGTGTCTTCTCCTGTCAACGCTATCATCACCATAGCACAACCACCGCTTCCGGTGGGCATCTGACTTGTTCCTATCACTACCGCCGTTGCACAATCTCTCTCTCTCCTTCTTTGAAGACAGTCGTCGAGCCACCCCTAAATGCCTCACGTCTGCCTCGTCGACCTACCCATTACTACCATAGGCAGACCGCCGTCTACCAACTCAAAATTTACTGTTTCTTAGCACCGGAGACAGGCAACGTTTGGGTCTGGCCGAAAAAGTTTCCGCATCACTGTTGCAACCTTGGAGGAACTTGAGTTTGAGTTTTGAGAAGGGTGATAGGTGTTGAGTGGTGATTGCTGAATTTTTTATTAGTCAACAGGGGTGGTGGTCATGTTGATTGTTGAAGTTGTCATGTGAAATGGCACACACCCCTAAAAAAGACAAAATGCTATACAACTGGACCAGTAACATTCAACAAAATTAAACAGTAAATTTAACTAACAATAAGAGATTGGTAATTAATATAGAGGAAATGTAATATCTAAACCAAACTTTGTATGTGGTTTTGTAAATCATTGATGTCATATATACGTGATAGATGGTAATATCTAAAAATGGATCACTAAAAATGGTAATATCTAAAAATGGATCACTAAAAATGGTAAAAGTAAAAAATCGTAAATCATTGATGTAATATCTAAACCAAACTTTATAGAGATTGAATTTTTTTTTTAATAAAATAGATCACTAAAAATGGTAAAAGTAAAAAAAAAAATGGGTGTTTACTTAGGGTGAGAGGGGCACTCCTCTCTTAGGGGAGTGACCTCTCTTACAAAAAACCAATCAGCACGCGCCATGTCAACTCCCCCCACACCCTCAATTTGATGGCGGCACTCATCTCTTAGGGGAGTGACCTCTCTTACAAAAAACCAATCAGCACGCGCCACGTCAACTCCCCCCTTAACTCCCCCACACCCTCAATTTGATGGCGGCACTCCTCTCTTGGGGGACTTGCTTTTTTTGTTTTAATTAAGAAAATATCGTTCAAAAAATAAAAAAGAAGAAGTTGTGCGGTGAACACACACCACTCCCCCTCCCCGCTTACACTCCCCGAGGGGTCGGCGGCGGTGTTCCCGCTCGGGGACTAAGCTCACCGATCCCCTCCCCGCTAATTGCCCCGGACACCCTTAGACTTTCACAAATTTGAATTGAAGAGAGAATACAATCCAGAATTTTGTTTTATTCACTAGTGAGACACACATGCATGCATGCAGTACCTAAACCAAGACGTGTTGATTTCAAGTATCAAAATAGCAAAAAAGCAACAGTAACAGTCCAGTCCATCATCACGACATGAAATTTTAGTGACCATGCCATACGCATGTCGGCTGGATAGACTCGTAGGTAGAACCACTGTTCCCTGAATTAAAGTTTTAACATGTAGACTACATGTTGTGGAAGGGGGTGAGCACCCACCGCGAGCCACGTAGGCTGCCACTCGCTAGCGAACACCGCGATGCGTCAAGCCAACGCTAACACGAGTGGCCAGCGTGAGGGTGGTAGCCAACCCACCCAACACGACGAGTTCAGTTTGTTGTTCCAAAAACCGTTAATGGTGTTTAGACCTAAAAATTTGTGGATACACAGCAAATGCCCACAAAAGAATCAACAAAAATCCAAACACAACAAATCATTAGCAAAAAAAGAAAGAACATAAATGAATCTGAACCAAATTTTGCCAAAAACCAACATTCAACGAAACCAAATCAACAGTTCCAAATCCTAAACAGGATCTTCTTGTAAACACAAACCCTAAACCATCAACACATATTATTAAACATATCAAACAGTAAAATCAACATTACGAACCCTAAACCATCACTCAGTTGTGATTTCCAGAGATCAAAACCCTACCCATCTCAAAACTCAAAAACGCATCAACACAAGCATAGGCCACCTGATCCAGATTCAACCACTGATCATCCCACTTACTCATCGTAACCCATTTCGGCTTATTAACCTCTTTTCCAAGCACCCGTTCCGCCAAACTCTTAATCCCACCATTCTTCAACTCCCACTCACCGTATGCTTCCGCCGCTAACGTACGCACATCCTCCATCCTCTCAATCCCAAGGTTATAATCCTCAACCAACTTCTCAACATCGCTCTTAATCCCAACCCCTGTGAACGTATAGTTAGGGTTTCGTAAAAAGTTTACGAGAGATTGTGGGATGTGAGGAGCGTAGAGGAGTTGAAAGATCAGGCAACGGCGTCCGACGCAGAGTTGGAGGGTGGCTACGGGGTTTTGGATGTTGCGGTTGAAGCTAGGGCGCCACTCGATGTCGAGACCGACGACGAGGGAGTGGAGACGGTGGCGGTGGATGCGTTCGATTTCGGAGATCCACATGTCGACGTAGGAAGGGGTGTGTGTGACTAGGGTTAAGATGGTGTCGTTGGAGAATGTGACGTCGTAGTAGTCGTGTGTGTCGTAGGGGACTTGGTGATCGGAGATGCTTATCGCCATGGTTGTGAGTGGGTTTGGATTTTAGAAGATGATGGGATATTTGTAGAGAAGAAAGGAAACTTTGCTTAATCCACTCTTTTTTTTTTGCTTAATCCACCCTCTTTTTCAAATTTTATTAGTTATTAAAAAAGGAGTTTTTTTTCTAAATTATATATCTATATATATTTTTTGTAAACTATAGCATTTATAGATATTGATAACGTACCGGTAACAAACTAAACAGATACCGACCAAATAAATTACAGTCAATGTTTTAACCAATTTAAAATACAAGTGTCTATCATTTTTTTTAATTACAGTCAATGTTTTAAAATCCGGTTTTTATACCGTACTAAATTTGACTCAAAAACGGTTTGACCAGACGGTTTAACCAGTTCAGCCGACCAATTTGAAGTAGTTTTTAAAACATTGATCACAATTGACTATGATTGAATATTAGGTGGTAATACACATATTTTATTTTATCAAAACAAATGGAACTACACCAGAACAAAATTAGTATCGGATACCCGTATTCATTTTTATATGTGTTAAAGAACTAATTGCATTTCAACATTTTGATACAACCTTTATTGAATACGAAATTGTATTAAAAATAAAGTATTTCATTGTGTTGTAAACTATACTGAGTATCGGTATATCGAATCCAGTATCAATAAAACACGTGTTGATAATATTCTAGACATATCACAACCTTTTTTGTGTAATTATATCATTTTTTATTTCGTAAATCCGAACCAATAATGCTAGAAGAACATCAGTATGGGTACTGATACTCGATCATCGATACATGTATAGGTACTCATTTTTTTTGTTCAATGCAAGTTTGTTAACTAGTATATTTCAGTATTTTTTTCACTCTTGATACCCTGACGCAACGTAATATTGTAACTGTATTTTTTTATATTGTGTGCATATACCGAGTTCTCGCCGGATTGCGTGGAACTATATTACTTTATGTAATAGCAATCCAAGATTTTCTATGATATATAACACAATATATAGAGTAGACCATTAACTAATAGGATATCAACTTGAGAACAAGAATTTCATTAATAGGAGTAAATTTAAGGATGCAACAAAAAAAGGAAAAAAAAATAAAGGCAAGGTCCATCATCACATGTTCGCATTAGTTTTCGGTAGTATAGACTATCGTCTAAATATTAAAACATTAGTTGTTATTTTCACTAAAATGCTAAAACAACAAATTAGAAACAAATGACATGTAAACATGTAACAAGTTGCGTCACCACCTCCTTTTGAATTACAAAACCGATTCTTCTAAAAACGAAACGACTCTTAAAAGTCAAGAATTTACTATTCACGGCCCGTTTAACTCTGTTAAAAAATTCCACAAGCTAGGCAAATGTATCATTGGAACTCACCAATATAATTAATGAAACTCACCAATCTTTTTTTTTTTTTTTTTTTTGAACGGCAAATTTGGATCACTGACGGACCACTGGAGTATCATCGTGCCACCAGTAGAACCACCCGATCATATCCATCTCCACTAGGCAATAATGCCTATACACCAATTCAGGAGGAAACCCAATAAATATGGGAAAAACCCCCCTTTGTGGGAATCGAACCTATGACCTAATGGTCATAAGCCTTATCCCACCCATGTTCATTGGAAATCACCAATATGGCCGTGTCAAAATTCGTAGAATGACCATGCGATACCTACTATTCAATTGAATTAGGCTCCATATACATATAAATAAAGTTACACGCAATAGATAAAACCTAATTTAAATCTATTATACAATATACAATACACTACGCACCCATCACTCAATGATCAAAGAAATTTCAAATTTACTTATATTTTTATTGATGGGTGTTAATTTGTCGCAAGCCCCGGCCCCTATCTCCTAGAAATGGGCGGTCGCGAGCCAGTATCAATGGTATCGGTATTTATCATTTTTGGCAGCGGAATTTACATCATGACCGTATGTAGGAAATATTTTATCAGAGTAAAATACCACATTTTTATAATAATAAACACATAGGTAAAACCCAAGTTTCTATTACAAACATGTTTTTAGGGATAAACACTATTTTATTTAAATAAAACATCTTCTTTATTTAGATAACTTTTATAGCCACATTCCAAGCCTTCAGTGCTGTCCAGCTGACTTCTATTTGGCTTTCACATTTTATTACCTGAAACGCGTTTTAAAAATATTTGTCAGTGGGAAATACTGGTGAGTGAATCACAGTTTAATCAAAACAAGTTTTATCATTTCACAGTATTGAGAGCGATTACAATGTTTATATCTACACAATTATTCATTCAGTACTGTCAATCCCGACTGGTGGGTCATATTACACATTGGTTATCTCGTTGTCCAATAGTAACATGTTCCACGTTTTGTATACAAAACCCAACATACCGGTAGTAATTGAAGAATTACAAAGACTCAATCACTGCTAATTATATTTTAAAACAATTAAGGTTTTATAAAAACAGTTTACAAAAAGGAGATTACTCACATTGCTATTTTAGATTTTTCCTTATGATTTCCTGGTTATAATCTAATAAATTAAACAATGCACACACGTTAGTATAATAACCCAATATTTACATTAGTTATACCCTCCCCGAGACAAAACTCCAACGACTACGTCGGGTAGAACCACGACAGTCGTTACGGAATGCTAGATCAATCGGGCAGCGTATCTAATACGTAATCGGGGGTTAAAATACTTACAACGAGGCAGAGCTTCGCTAATTAGGGGGTATAATGCCCGGATATTACGCCTACTATTCAGAATTTTGAGAGAGAGTAAAAGTTTGAACGATTTGGAATGAATCCAATCGATCCTATTTATAGTGCTGATCAGGCACTTTGTCGCGCCCCGCGAAGGTTTCAGTAATAGGCTTCGCGGCCCGCGAGGCCAACTAGGGTAGGCCCTAGCTTGGCTGACTCAAACCCTAGACCCAACACGTTCGTGCCACGTGGCGGCACCGGGTGCGCCTTGATCTTGAGCTGTCGCGGCCCGCGACCAGGTTGGCTAAAGGCTTCGCGCCCGCCAGGAACCAGTAAACATTGTTTTTATTTTATTTTTATAAAATTAAAGGTATTTAGGGCCTATTTACGTATACGGGGTGTATTTTAGGAAGTATAGGGATGTTATAAATATTTTAAGAGTGTCGGAAATATTTTAGGAGGGTTGTTATATACTCCCCACCTTGTTTTAGAACTCGTCCTCGAGGTCTACTGGAACAGGTGTGGGTATTTCATCTGCATTTCTGATTCAAGTTCCCATGTATATTCTGGTCCTCTCTTAGAATTCCATTTCTCTTTGACCAGAACTAATCTCTTATGTTTGAGATTCTTGACTTTTCTGTCTTCAATCTGTAGAGGCTTTTCTATGAATTTAAGCTTCACATTTACCTCTATATCCTTAAGAGGTACCACTAATGATTCATCGTCTAAACACTTTTTGAGATTACATACATGAAATACATCATGTATTCCTGCCATTTCCTCTGGCAGTTGTAGTTGGTAAGCTACAGGTCCTATTCTTCTAATAATCTCAAAAGGTCCAACATACATGGGGCTTAGCTTTCCCTTTTGATGAATCTTACCACTCCTTTCCAAGGAGAAACTTTTAACAACACCTTATCTCCTACTTGAAACTCCGATGGCTTCCGCCTGTTATTAGCATAACTCTTTTGTCGATCGCGTGCTGCTTTTAGTCGTTCCTTAAGTTGAATAATCTTGTCCGTAGTTTCTTGTACGATTTCTGGTCCAGACAATTGCTTTTCTCCAATCTCTGCCCAACAGAATGGAGTTCGGCACTTTCGTCCATAAAGTGTTTCGAAAGGTGCAGCATTAATACTGGTATGATAGCTATTATTATAAGAAAATTCTATTAATGGTAGATGATCGTCCCAATTTCCTCTGAAATCAATTACACAAGCTCTAAGCATATCTTCCATTGTCTGAATTGTCCTTTCACTTTGTCCGTCCATTTGAGGATGATAAGCGGTGCTTAGATTTAGCTTGGTTCCCATTGCTTTTTGGAAACTTGTTCAAAAATGAGAAGTAAAACGGCTATCTCTATCAGAAAATTGATAAAGGAATACCATATAATGAAACTATTTAATTTACATATGATTTGGCTAACTGTTCCATACCGAATGTTTCCTTCATTGGTAGGAAATGAGCAGACTTGATTAACCTATCTACAATCACCCAGATTGTATCATTACCTTTTCGGGTCTTGGGTAATTTGGTAACAAAGTCCATTGTTATCAATTCCCATTTCCATACAGGCATTTCCAATGGCTGTAATAATCCTGAGGGTTTCTGATGCTCAACTTTAACCTGTGAACAGGTTAAACACTTGGCAACATAAGCTGCTATATCCTTTTTCATTCTTATCCACCAAAAATTCTTTCTTAAATCTTGATACATCTTATCACTTCCAGGATGTATCATATACTTAGACTTATGAGCTTCGTCTAATATTTGTTGGCGTAGGTTTCCTAGTTTAGGTATCCACATCCTTTTCTTATGGAATCTCCAAATTCCATCTGTTCATTGTTCTAGTTCTTTAATCATTCCTTTTAGTTTTTCAGTATCATCCTTGATTACTGATTCTTGTATGGCTTTAATTTGCTCATTTAAATCTACGTGCAGATTTAATTTAAAAGAACGTACTTTCCTTGGTTTTTCATGATACTTTCGACTTAAAGCATCAGCTACTACATTAGTTTTTCCTGCATGATACTGGATATTGCAATCATAATCACTAAGAAATTCTATCCAGCGTCTCTGTCTCATATTCAGCTCTTTTTGCCCAAAAATGTACCTTAAACTCTTATGATCTGTGAAGACAACAAATTTATTTCCATATAAATAGTGTCTCCAAATCTTAAGGACAAAAATTATGGCTCCTAATTTTAAATCATGGGTTGTATAGTTCTCTTCATGATTCTTAAGTTGTCTAGAAGCATAGGCTATAACCTTTTGTCGTTGCATCAACACACATCCATAACCTAATTTAGAAGCGTCACAATAGACTTCAAAGTCTTCAGTTCCTTTTGGTAACACTAGTATGGGTGCGTTGGGTAATCTTTGCTTAAGAATTCTAAAGGCTTCTTCTTGTTTTGGTCTCCATTTAAACTTAATAGACTTGCAGGCTAACTTGGTTAAGGGAATGACAATTCTAGAAAAATCTCGAATAAACCTTCTATAATAACCGGCTAGTCCTAGGAAGCTTCTAACCTCCGTTGGTGATTCAGGGACCTTCCATTTAGTAATTGCCTCAATCTTTGTTGAATCCACAAGAATCCCTTCATGATTAACTAAATGTTCAATAAATTGCACTTCTTTTAACCAAAATTCGCATTTCGAAAATTTAGCGTCAAGCTTTTCTTTTCTCAGCAAATTTAAAAGTGTATGCAGATGCGTTGCATGTTCCTCTTTACTCTTAGAGTAAATTAGAATATCATCTAAAAAGACAATTATTAATTTATCCAAATATGGTTTACATATTCGGTTCATCATGTCCATAAATGCGACTGGGGCATTGGTTAGACCAAATTGCAAGACAGTAAATTCATAATGGTCATACCTTGTTCTGAATGCAGTCTTAGGAATGTCCTCTTCATGTACCTTTAATTGATGATATCCTGAGCGTAAATCGATCTTTGAGAAAAATCGAGCTCCTTGCAGTTGATCGAACAGATCATCGATTCTCGGCAATGGGTACCGATTTTTAATCATGACCTTGTTCAATTCTCGGTAATCAATGCACATACGCATTGATCCGTCTTTCTTCTTGACAAACAAGATCGGTGCTCCCCACGGTGATGAACTTGGCTGTACGAATCCTTTCTCCAAAAGTTCGTCTAGCTGTTTCTTTAGTTCTTGCATTTCTGCTGGCGCCAAACGGTAAGGTGCTTTGGCAATTGGTGCAGTTCCTGGTAACAGATGAATTCTGAATTCAACTTCCCTGTCCGGCGGTAGTCCTGGTAATTCTTCTGGAAACACATCTGAGAATTGAGATACTACGGGAATATCTTTCAATTCTTATCCTTTAGTGTTAATGATTATGGAAAGCATATACACTAGTGATCCTTTTCTTGCACAACTTGCAGTTTTCATCACAGAGATGAATTTCGTAAATTTGGATGGCTTATTTCCTTTAATTGTGATCTTTTCACCCTTTGGTGAACTTATTTGGATTGACTTTTGATCACATAGAATACTGGCTTTATTGGCTACTAACCAATCCATTCCTAATACAATATCAAATCCAGCCAGATTCATTGCGTAAAGATTAGCAATAAACTTATGGTTTAAAATTTCTATTCTTGCTCCCTGCAAGATTTCAGAAATCTTAATGGTTTCTCCATTTGCTGTCTCTACTAGACATTCTTGTTGGAATTTAGTTAATGGTTGGTTGAAAATTTTGCAAAATGAAGTATTAATAAAACTTTGATTCGCACCAGAGTCAAATAATACTTTAGCAAAAACATCATTAACTGAAAACGTACCGGCAATCACATCCGGAATCATCTTCGCTTCTTCGGCTGTCAGAACAAATGCCCTAGCATTCTTAGTAGTCTTGTTGTTCATGGCTGGAGCTAGTTTCGGACAATTTGGCTTAATATGTCCTTGTTCTCCACAATTGTAGCATATCTTATTGTTAAGTTTCTTTCTGCAGTCTTCTTCTTTGTGTCTATATATTTTGCAGAAATTACAATATATAGAGCATCTTCCAGAATGCTTTCTTTTGCAGTATTTGCAGTACGGAGTAGAAGTAGAACCTACATTTTTCTCACGGTTGGAATTTCCATAGCGGAATTCCTAGGTAAGCTTTTGAGCTAAGTTCCTCCTCTGGTTTTCTTCTTGAGTACGTACCAATTCACCGGTCAAGATATTTGCTAGTTCTACAGCTTCTTCTATAGTTGGTGATCTAGCTGCCTTGACTACATGTCTAATCTCACTGATTAATCCCCAGATGTAACGGGAGATTAATACTGGTTCTGGTGAAGCTAGGGTTGGCACTATTCTAGCATATTCGAAGAATATAGTAGTGTAACCCTTACAGTCTACTCTAGTCATTCTAATGTTTAAGAATTTATTGGCTATCTGTTCCTTTCATTGGGAGGACAGAATTTCCTTTCAATCATATTCTTAAACTCAGTCTATTCCATATTATAGACTCTATCACTTCCCCTAGACTGGATAATAGTGTTCCACCATTCTAAAGCAACATTTTTAAACAGATTGGAAGCAAACATGATTTTGTCTTCCTCTGCGCACTTGCTTATTTTTAAGACTGCTTCAGTCTTTTCTAACAAGCGTAGAGCTGCAATGGCTCCTTCATTGCCCGAGAGTTCTATTGGTTTATAAGACCAGAATTCTTTGTAAGAACAACCATAAGACATGGTTCTTCTTCTTTTTGGTAAATTTGATAAAAACAAGTTTTGACATATAAAAGTTACACGATTTAAGCATGAAAAATTGTGCATTGTTTTATGGAGATTGGTCAGTCATTTATGTTGATTGTAGAATTTTACCTCTATAATTCCATCTAAAATTTGTTCATAGGTTTGAATTATTATATTGACAGAGTTTTTAATATGATGTTCAACTTCGCAGGTACTACTATTGTAGAATTTGCATGCATCCTATTCAAGCGTTTGTTACTCTCTCAGTCAGGATTAATCGGAGACTACTGAAGAGCAGCACGTAGTTATCAGGTAAGCTTGCTTCACACATCATCTTCAATATACACCATTTGTTTCTCTACCTATAGTGTCGTCTTTATGACCTACTATTTGCCGTCGTTTTTTAGTCTCATTTTTTCTTTAAACTTTACCAGTAAGTTTACGACTTTGGGGGTCTAACAACATGTTCGTCCCATTGGTCCAGGATAACAAGACTCAACCCAAATCGACCATTTATATGCTCTTTTAACAAAAAAGATTTACAAGCATCAACCAGCTGATGGATGATCACTGTAGACTGATAGGTTTTGTCGGCGTTTTTACCACATAATGATGAGGTATTGATTTATATGGTTTGATGTATGTACATGTCAAGTTTGTGGTGTTCATACAACATATCAAAACGATTTGTTGAAGTTTTCTAAAAAAGAGGAGAGTATGAGTTCATTTTTATATGTTAATCTCGAATACCTACAAAAGATGTTGGGTGAACTCACTGAATCCGACAAACGCCTCACTAAAACACTTACAAAACTGACAGCTAAACTTGCCACTATCCGTGTAACACAAACTGAATTGAGAATTATACTTGACGCACTGTACGCACATTTCTATATAACTTAAAGTGCAAATTCGGTGGTATTTTCACCACCAACCTTTGACTTTGAAAAACTTCCACTTTTACTTATAGTTTTGTAATTTATAATTTTTGCATATAGAATTTTCCTTTTTTACCCTCTACTTTTGTAGCTTCTATTTTTACCTATACTTTGGTAATTTACGTGTTTAGCACATATGCTTTATACCGACCCCTCAACTTTTAAACTTTGCTTTTTACGTTTTGACGTAAATTTGGTATACGCTTTTGTGCTTTATTTTGTATGTTTCCTACATATGAATCGGGTCACATAATATGTTTTGACTTAATGGTATAAATTCGAGTTAGTCGAGTCGCATTATAACTGTACGGTATAAATTCGATTTGTTTTACGTTTTAATCCAATTGCAACACCTCTATAGGTTACATTGAGTTTAGTCGTATACGTCGAAATACGCATTTTTATCTGATTAACGCATCACATAATGTATGGACTAATCCGTTCGTCGTTTGCGATGTACCCGCGCCGCAACGCGCGTGGGTCTAATTACTAGTTTATAAAATAAAATGAAAACGTGGGAAAAGATGTGTCTGTTAGTTAGGTTTAAGTGGTGACTTAAGTTACTTTTTTAGTATTATATAATATAATACCCTGGCTTTTTAAGTTATCCTTTGTAATTTTGTATGTATGATTCCAACAAAGATAAAAAATGTATAAAGATACCTTGGATTTTAAGTTTTCCTTTCTATGTATGATTCTAACAAAGAGAACCAAGAGATTCTAGTAAAGATTCTTGCAATAACCGTACAACTTTAATTTGTGACACTCTTCAATTCCAAATAGTTGAAGAGATTGATTATATATTTATTACATATAAATACACAACGGGTACATTGGTAGTTTTAGCTTCCTTCATCTTATCTTCTGGTCATTATTGTTTAAAAAAAAAACCTTCGTAATTTCGATGTGTGGAAGGGGCGTGGTGTTCCCCGTATTGGCGGAGCTTGACCAAAAGTTCCGAGGGGGCCATGAGACCTAATTTATGTATTGTATAAATATTTAGGCAAAATAATTGGGATGACAATCTTATATAATTTTAAAATTTGCGAACGAAAAATAAATTTTTTTGCACTTATAACCAAAACATTGGGGGGGGGGGGGGGGGTCACTTCACACTAAGCTACGCCCATGGTTCCCCGCTCCCTGCTAATGCTATGTAGGCTTCCTGCTCTTCATCCTATGACCATATAACACACAGCCTAATCTTAAACATATCAACTACAACTCACATAGGCAAATCAATTTATGTTACATGTAAGATGAGCTTCATCATTTAGGAAACAACAAACCGAACCGGTCGGGTTGGGTTGGGTTGGGTGGGTAGGCCAAACTAGTCGGTTTGGTGGTTTGAACCAATCTTTCTTATCACTTTATTGCAAAATCACTGATTTGTAATTTACTCATTTTAAAATGATGAAATAATTATCCGAAATTTCTTGATGATTGCCTGGTAGAAACTGATTAGAATCATCCTACAAGAATTGTGCAACCAAAATCGTACCAGAATCACTAAACAAGAATCGTTTCCTGGAATCGAACAACAATAATCGAAAAATTTGCCACTAACACCATTTACGTAAAAAAATAAAAAAACCTGAGTTGGTTTTTTTATAGACAATCCGATAAGAAAACTTAGCCCCCTCAAACAATCCAACCATTGGGCCGTATACATACACTCAGTGCCAAAGAGTCCTATCACTTGTCAATCCTAATTAGCTTAAAATTGGCCCAATTGGTAATAAATGAAAACTAGCCCAATAGGTAACAAGATGAAAACTAGCAACATTCATACCAAACCAACTAAATCCTAATGACACGTCTTCACACGTCCCCTTCTAGCCATACATGGGCGGAGGATAATGGTGGCCCGGGGTGCCCTGGACCGAAAGTAGTTTAACGTCAAACAACCGTATAAAAAGATGACATTATTATTATTGTAGCAAAACTATTTTCTTCATTGTAGCTCGTAAGATGTTATTAGACTTTCAATTTTAGGTGTTACACAACTATATCAAAATCAGAATAAACCGACTAAACGAGGAACCACTAACCAATGAACTCCTTGGGTATTTATAAACCGTTTAAATTCGAACAAACTTTCTAAACTACAGCAGAGTTTGTCGGGTTTTAACGGTTTGACAGTTTCACGATTCAGTTTGGTTTGGAACCCACCATTTTAAGACTTACTAACATTATTATTTTTTTCAATATGTAACTATGTACATGTATTATAGCATATAACAATTTAGTCATTTTTTTCAACATGTAACTATGTATATGTAACCTAGTACCTTGGGTTCGCGGCCCTGGAGGATCCGAACCGGAGGTTGCTCATGGTCATCTATGGAGGCATCATATGTGGCGAAGGACGAACGATACGAAGAACATGTTTAGGAGTGTGCAACAGACCAAAATCACGCCCAACCCGAAACTAAAACACAGAGTGATCTAAAAGTTATGACCAACCTGGGTTGAGCCAGGCCCAAAAATGTTGGGCCTAGCTTTCTTTAACCCAATTTATTACCTGATCTGTGCCTTTTGGCTGCTTATTCATGTTTGGTTAAATACCATAGATGTATAAGAAACATTCAAACCAAAATTATGCCAAATGATTGAAGATGGATGATGCACATGACTAGAACATTATTCAAAGTGGAATTTACTCATAATGGTTTGCTACCAAATTCAAACAAAAAACATCCAGAAACAAACACATATTTAAGTTTTGACACACCAAACACTCAGATCAAACATTAAACACTAAACCGGTTTATACCGGCCGCTTTAAACAGGATGTTGGAAGCTTGGCTGACACAAAGCATACTGGTAAACTGATGGAACGACAAAGAAGTTGTACCACCGGTAAATTAGGTTATACCGGTACACGGCCAAGGTTAAAATTTGGACTTTTAATATTTTATAGACCTAAAAAGGTAACGATTTACCTTCATCAGTGAAACCTAGTGCCTAAAAAGGTACCAATAGTAAATTTTTGGATTACTTTTTTTTTATTGTGGATTAAGTTTTGAAATATTTTTTTTATTATGGAATGGTGTAGTTTTGGATTATTTTTTGAGTTGAAATTGCATTTTACGGATTTATATCTTTAATTGCTCAACCCGGTTGAACCGCCCGGTATAACCCAGTTCAACTGGTTAAATCATTTCCGAACCTAACCCGATACGATTTAAAAAATGGTTTTTAAAATATTGATTAATATTATTTTTTTTCATTATGTAACTATGTAGTATGTACATGCATTATTTATAATCATGAACGATATTAGTCATTTTAAATATAGTAATACAAACAAATGATTTTTGTAAAAATAATTAAAAGTGGGTTCAAACAACCAAAAGTGAACTGTTAAACCACCAAACCGGATGGCCTGGTCGACCCATCCAACCATACCGCTTTGGTTTGTTGTTTTTTGAAATCACAGATAGCATTTTGGCCCACAATTAGACTATGTGTTGTGTCGTCTTCTAATATTGCGCTGACTAGACGCATACTCATCATCCTGCCCACTTGCGCCCCCCTCACTTGAGCCTATTGTGGTAACTTCAGGTATAGCGCCTCAAAACACCCCCATTTTTGCACAATAGCGCCAACCACCACCCCCCGCCTCCGCTGGCGCCCCACGCACACAGCTCCACAACGCATAGTCAAAACTGGCCAACTCTTAACCCAATACTTGAATCAAGGATCAAGCCAAACTCTTAACCCCAATGCTTGACAGAAAAAGTGTTATCAATTGCACAAGTTGACTACTAGTTGGAATTATTGTTAGTGACACACAGCAAAAAGCCCACAACAGAATTGACAAATCCAAATGTGGAACAAATCATTCATAGCAAAAAGAGGAGTATCAATGAACGTGGACCAAATTTTGTAGAAATCCAATATATTCATTTAAAAAACCAAATAAGCGTCAACAAACTGATATCCAAATGAGTTATGACCGGGTTTATTACCTGATTTGGGCCTAGTTTTCTTTAACCCAATTTATTACCTGATTTGGGCCTTTTAGCCGCTTGTTCACAATGTTAAACTCATGTTTTTAAAGATCTCAATTGATGTATGGTTAAATGCTATTAGAATAATAAGCAACATTCAAATCAAAATCATGCAAAAGAGGAAAAAGCAAACAGCAAATTAATAAATGAGGATGGATGATGCACATGACTAGAACAGTATTCAAAGTAGAATTTAATCATAAAAGTTTGCTACCAAATTCAAACAACCAACATCCACAAACACACATTAGACACACCAAACAGTAAGATCAAACATTCAAACACACTAAAAAGTAAAAACCCTAATCTTCTTTCTTACCACAAACAAACTGCAACCTCCAATCATCAGTAACGATTCCCAGAAATCAAAACCCTCCCAATCTCAAAACTCACAAACGCATCAGTAGCCGCAAACGAGTCGGATCAAGATCGGCTTGAGAAAAAGCTTGAAACAAGTGGAGCCTAAAATAAAGCTCGTTTATTTATCGAGCCCGAACTCGAGCCTGGCATGTGAAGCCTTATTGAAACAAGTCGGATCAGGCTCGCCAAGCCTTATTGAGCCTTACAAATATTTGTCTAGTAAACGAGGCAAGCCGAGCTTATTTAAACTTTCTTACGAGACAAGGCCGAACTTAAAAATAAGCTTGTTTAGTAAACTAGCCCGAGCTTCACGTATCGAGATCGCGAGCTTAAATGAGACTATTATTTATATTATTTTTGTTTAATATATTACTTAATAGATAATAAATGAGTCGGTCCCGAGCCGAGCTCGAGCTTGAGAAGCTACCAACGAGTCGAGCTCGGCTCGCTTGCACCCCTAGTTTTCAAACATTTTGTTTTTTTATTAGGGTAGGCGCGACACTGCTAAGCAACCCTTGCGAATATCTCGGTAACCACATGAATGCTTGCGCTGCGCCACCTACTCAGGTAGGCTTGTGGGTTGTGACATTGGGTAGTACTCACCGAAGAAAGGCAGCCAAGGTGTGACCGCTTGGGGTTGGTCAATTTTGACCGTTGGGGCACAATTTAAAAAAAAATGTTTAGGGTACTTGAAAGAAAGTAACGACGACACTAATTTTCGGGTAAAATAAGGTGGTAGTGTAGGATTAGTGGAAATCTTAGGGTAGTGAAGTGTAAAAAAGGAGCGTCCCTCTCACTTTTACTTTTTTAGAGCTCATTTTTTGGGTGTTATTTATTCAGCTTAAAAAGGACTAAACTGAAAAACGATCGAATTAGAAACGTTTAAACCGAACTGAACAACATATTTGATTTTTGGTTTGGTTTAAGGACGAAAACAAATTGGGTTTTCCGGTTTCAGAATCCATTCGAATCGAATGCGATGTATATCAGATAACGGTTATTTAAGTTTGTAGGTGATGAAACACAGGTTAACACAATGGTTAATCTGTGGGGTTATTTCTCCTGTGGGTTCAATCTCTCTTCCTACTCGTAAGATGGTCCGTTTCCTGCAAAACAGCAAACCGTCAGTCTCGTTAAGAGGGGAATATGGGGGTTTCCTTCTTAACCAGGCTCCGGCGTGAGAATAAGTACTGTTCCGAGGGAGAATAATCAGTGTGTGTTAAGCGTGAGAATAGTGAGAGCCAGATCCCTTTACCTGAATGATGGAGGGCTCTATTTATAGCCGGATGGTGAGAGAGGGAGGAGCAGCGATGCCAGCTGTAGACACGCGCCAGCTGTCCGACCAAGGGGAATATCCCCTTGGTCTCCTCTGCTGTGGTCAGTGTAGTGGTACACGTGGCGCGCCTGCATTTGTCTAATTTGGAGACATCGTACTGATGTTGTCGGGCTGCTCCCTGACCTGTTGCAGGTCCACTTGGCGCTTGATGGCTGGTGACACGTGTTATCTTTTATGTCGGATGGAGCATCTTTTGGTGTCACCTGGATATTTTCCAGAAGCTTCTAGAAGCTTCTGGATGATACGGTTGATTTCAACGCCATGTAGGATGGAGAAAGTGGTATGGTCCTTGCCATGTTGGCAAGGAATTGGGACCATACCTCTTCAAGTCCCCCCAGCCCAGTGTGCCTTCTAGGTGAGTTGATCGTCTAGGAGGGATTCTGGACTTATGAAGGTAGTGTTTGTTATGATGTGGGGTTTTTTATGGTTTTCTCTCGCAGATTTGCCCCTGATTAGCACACGGCACATGGAGTTCCGCGCATGGGTTTTGACTCCTTGCGGAATTGAGCCAAATGGACGCATGGCTCATGGCGCATGGGTTTCGACTCCTTGCGGAAGTGAGTCGAATGGACGCATGGCGCATGGCGCGTGGCGCATGGTTTTTTACTCCTTGTGGAACTGAGCCAAATGGACGCATGGCTCATGGCGCATGGGTTTCGACTCCTTGCGGAAGTGAGTCAAATGGACGCATGGCGCATGGTTTTTGACTTCTTGCGGAATTGAGCCAAATGGACGCATGGCTCATGGCGCATGGGTTTCGACTCCTTGCGGAAGTGAGTCGAATGGACGCATGGCGCATGGCGCGTGGCGCATGGTTTTTGACTCCTTGCGGAACTGAGCCAAATGGACGCATGGCTCATGGCGCATGGGTTTCGACTCCTTGCGGAAGTGAGTCAAATGGACGCATGGCGCATGGGTTTTGACTCCTTGCGGAATTGAGTCAAATGGACGCATGACGCCTGGCGCATGGGTTTTGGCGCTCTATGAGTGTTGTCTTCAGGAAGAAGCTTTGTTGTCTTGGGGAGGAGTGAGTGACGTGACTGTCTGATGTCAGGCGAACAGGCGCCTTTTCAGTCACATCAGTTGCTTTTTCGGCGACATGTCAGATGTCTGTTCACCTGCTTCCGGAAAAAGAGGTGCCGCCTTCTCTCTCTTCTGACGTGTCTCTCTCCTGTTGGTTGCTTTTTCAAAACCTGACTCCTCCACTACCCATCGCATTAAATGCGATGGGTATAAATAGGTGGTGGTTTCTCTTTCTTCAATACTTTCCCCAAATTCGAATTTTGAATTCCAGGTTTCTCTCTTCTTCCCTTATCTTCCTCTTTCTACTTTTGAGTTCATCTGCTTTCTCCTTCCGTTTTTTACGATGTCTACTTCAAATCCTTCTTCGAAGAAAAAGAGGAACAAGGGTAAAACTCCTCCCGGCCCGGATCAGGCGGTTATTGGTTGGAAAGAAGAGGAATTTCAGAATCTAGTAAGGGAGATGGGTTTTCTCCCTGATTGGGGTGCTCAATATCCTATTGCTGGTTCCACCGCCATGGAAGCTCCTCCCGGGTACATGACTTTGTACGCTGCTTTTTTCCGGGAGGGTAATTTTAGGCTTCCGATGACTCGATTCACTGCTGACGTGTTGAGGGGTTACGGTCTCCATATATCTCAAATCAATGCCATCGGGCTCCCCCGTATCACCCACTTTGAGTTCGTTTGTATGGCCAACCGGTTAGATCCGACGTTTGAGATGTTCAACGTCTTCTACACTGTTACGTATACAAATGGTTTTTACTCCTTTAGTGCTCGTACCGGCGTGTCGCCAGTTTGTTCTGTGCCGTTAAAGGGTATACATGACTGGAAACAGAAGTTTTTCTTTATTCGCCGGGGGGTTGTGCCTGTGGATATGCATTACAGATCTGTGGGTGAGGGTATCCCAAAGGTTGATGTGGTTGCAGAATTTGCTAATCAGGACTGGTATAAGAAGTTGACCCGGAAGGCTACTCCGATAGTTCAACTTGAGGAGATGGCGTTGGTTGGTGCCGGGATGAGTATGAAGTGGGTTCCTAAAAATCCGCTGGGTGTTCCGGTTTACGGTCATGGTGGCAAGTGTACGTTTGTTCCATATCCCCCTTTTGTTTTTCCTTTGGTTGTATTATTTTTGTATTGTGCTTTATTCCCTCCTTTTTTGCAGTAGGGTACACATTGATGAATGTTTTGGATCCCGATGCACCGGGTGCAATGGTTGAAGCAATACCAAAGACTGACAAAGGACCTTGGTTGGATCAGATCCGCCATCGGTTTCTGCATCCGAGTGATGGGAGTTTCGCTGCTTACGTGAACACTGTGTTAGGTGAGGAGATTGAAAATGAGGGTGATTCATTTGATTCCGTTCGAGAGGAAGTTATCGTTCTCTCGAGTGATGGTTCTGGCAGATCGTTGGAAGACCTAACGTCTCCTTCCGTGCGTGCAGGTCCGGTGCAAGGGGCTGTGCAAGAGCCGGTGAATGAGCCTGTGGAGGAAGATGTGGAGATTCCGGTCGAGACTGTTAATCCGTTGGAGACGAAAAGGAAGGCGAGAGCTGACAAGGCTGAGGGGAAAGGGAAAAAGACTGAAGGAACTTCCTCTAAGTCTCCTCGTAAGCGACTTCACACTGCTCGTATCCTTGATTATGTTGTCGTGTCTGACACGTTACCTGGTTTAGGGGTTGGAGAGAAGCACCCTGAGTCGGACCCTGAGGACCGCGCAACTCTAACCGAGATTATGCAAAAGAAGATGTTTGAGGATAAGAAGCGAAAGCTTGATGAGCAGGCTGCTGCTGCGCTTGCATCGAAGAAGATTAAACTTCAAAAGAGAATCCTCCCGCCCCTTCTGAATCAGATATTGATATGGGTATTTTTGCTGAAAAGCCAAGTGATTTGCTGCAGAAAATCTATGAAGCTTCTGGTATTCACTTTATTTTTTCCCAGCGTCTCTTATGTTTTCATTTGTTAGTCCTTTTCTTTGAATATGCTCTGCTCGTTTTGGAGCAGGTACCAAAACAGCCAAGAGTGGGCACAAGGTTGATATATCCAAGATTACTCCTCCAGAATCCCCACCGTCGAGGGTGTTTGGGTTGTCTCCTCCTCATGACACTCCTGACGGTGCGAAAAAAGGAGATGTGAGGGTTGAGCAGGTTGCGGAAGGTGGCGGTGATGTAGGTGGTGCTGCTGGTGGTGGTGCTGCTGGTGGTGGTGCTGGTGTTGATCGTGGTAAAAATGTTGAGGTTGAGGTAGAGGTGAGTCAAACTACGCCTCACCAAACGGTGTATACCAAGCGCCCCCCAGGTGATGGTGGTGGTGCAACCTCAGGTGCTGTCCGCAGCCCCCAGTTTGGAAAATTTCATGCTGATTCCTTTGATACAACAAACCCTGCTTGTGACGATCTCCCGCACGTTCCTCGCTGGCATCTGCTTCAGGGCTCTCGGATGGATACCCTTGAAAATTGTCATGACTTCTGCTCATTTTCTCTCCCCCCCAGCTGAAAGGATGTTCCAGAAAAAACGCCGCCGGTTTGAACTGTTGGATGATCATGTTCAGGCCGGGGTTAATTTTTTCTCTACCACTCAGGAGATTGTCCGTGATTGGAAGCAGATGGGGGAGGACACAATGGAGTTTGAGAATGATAAGAGACTGTTTGCGGAAGAGAAGGAGAAATTCAATGCTGAGAAAAAAGGGTTGGAGTGGAGGCTTGCTGATGCAGAGGAAAAACTTGCCCAGGAGAGGAAAGCCAATGCTGACAAGCAGAAAAATTGGGAAGCTGCGTGCGAGCGTACCAATGTTGAGCTTAGATCGCAACGTGACACGATTACTCGTTTGTCTGGTGAAAAGAAGGATATTGCTGATGAGGCTAATCAAGCGCGCATGATGTTTGAGAAGAAGGAGGAAGAGTATGTTGCACGCATCGCTAAGCTGGAAGTTCTTGCGAGGCAATATGAGACTTCTGAACGTCTTCTTCAGGAGAAGACTGCTGAATGCCAAGCCGCTGAACTCCTTGCTGAGGAGACGTCCGCTGATTGCAAATGGTTGCTCTCGCGCGCGGTGCCTCTGGTAATTTCTTGTACTGTGTTTTTTGTGACTTTCACGAATTGTCCCTTACTTGTGTGTTTGTTGTAGATTGCTGAACGCATCGTTAATTCGCACGAGCTTGCCCATTATATGTATGAGTTGGGGCAAGCTGGTTACAGCAGTGGTCGTAAGGATGGATACAACGAAGGCAGGGCTGCGGCCCTTAATAAGGAGAAAGAACACCATTTCGAGCTGTGGAAGGAAGATTGCACTGCTGCTTACGCCGCAAAGAGGCAGGAGTTTTCGTCTTTGGAGTTTGCGGTGGTTAAAGCTGCGAAAAAGCTGGCTCGGAGGCCGGATGGTGTTGCTATGTTAAAGAGCGCGTTGGGTGATGAAGGTGGTGCGACTGGGGGTGTTGGGCCCAGTCATCCTGAATGAAGACTTCCGGCCTGCGCGCCGCGTATGACCTTAGATGGTCTTGTATTTGACTATTCGATAAACAATTTTAACTTCCTTGTTATGTTTGTGGGTATATGGCTGTGTGTTGACATATGTTATGCTATCAGTTGTCTGTTTTTATGCGAATTTGTTATCGTCATAATATGTGCATGTGTAATTACTTTGATTCAGGTATCACGAATGAATAATGGCGCTGACAGGTTGTGTTGTGTTTATTACAACGTTTTATTCTGTCGTATTTGTGCGCAGGTGGGTCGTGAATACGAAGTGATCGAGTGACAGGTTATTGTGTGTACCCGGCTGTTCTCAGCCTTGGGGGTGTTTACAATGTTTGTTTGTCCTGTGTTCGACGTTTTCGTGTTTATGTGGGCACGAAGTATTTGATTGGCGTTTGTTAGGCTTTAGTTGTGTGTGTGACCCGGCTGTGCACTTGTTTGTGACAGGCCTTGGAGGTCTACAACGTTTCCTAATGGTCGAGCCATGGATGTTTTCATGTATGCCCAAAGTGATACATGCAGTTGTGACAAAGAAATTTGCATAATAGAAAGGTAGCCAAACACTTCTTGTATTATAAATGTGTTGGCAACTTGGCCATTGCAATTACAAGAACTTCATTCATAAGTAGCACCTTCTCAGCTGTTGAGCGTTCCATGTGCGAGGAACCTCTTTGTTGTCGATGGTGCGCAGTTTGTAGGCCCCCTTTCCGAGCACGGTGTCGATGACATACGGACCCTCCCATTTGGGAGCCAACTTCCCGGGTTTTTCTACATTTGAGGCTTCATTGTCTCGGAGGACGTATTCTCCCGGGTTGAAGGTGCATATTCGGACTTTAGAGTTGTAATATTTTTCCAGCTTTGTTTTGTACTTTGCTTCGTTGATTGCCGCCATTTCTCTCCGTTCTTCTAGGAGGTCGAGGTCGATCCTCCGTTCTTCTTCATTGTTGATCATGTTCATGGAGAGCATTCTGGGTGACGGCAATCCTATCTCTGCTGGTATTACAGCCTCCGACCCATAAACCAAGCTAAACGGTGTTTCTCCGTTGCTTGTTTTGGGCATCGTCCTGTGGGCCCATAAGATGCTTGGCAGTTCGTCTACCCAACCTCTTCTCTTGTCTCCCAGCCTTGCCTTAATTCCGTCGACTATACTCTTGTTGACGGCTTCAACTTGACCGTTCCCCTGCGGGTGCGCGACCGAGGAGAAGGTGTGTTCGATGTGTAATTCCTTGAACCACTGTTGAAGGTTGTCTTCGGCAAAGTTGGTCCCATTATCGGTGATTATCTTGAGGGGTAAGCCAAAACGACATATGATTTGTTCCCAAATGAATTTTTTGACAACGGCGGCCGTGGTTGATGCGAGGGCCTTTGCCTCTACCCATTTGGTGAAATAGTCAACTGCGACTATTATAAACTTGACGGCTCCTGGGGCTTCGGGAAATGGTCCTACCATGTCTATTCCCCATTGTTGAAAGGGCCACGCCGTGGTAACTGGTACTAACTCATTCTTGGGGCGCATCGTTTTGGGCGCATGTCTTTGACATCCAACGCATTTCCTCAACTCTTTGACCGCGTCCAAATGCATTCCGGGCCAATAGTATCCCGCATTCATGACTTTTGCTACCACCATCCTTGGACCGGCATGTATACCACAGATTCCCTCGTGCACCTCTCTGATCAGATAGCGTGCGTCTTCGGGGTCAACACATCTTAACAAAGGCCCGAGGTATGATTTTCTGTACAAGATCCCATCAGCCATCTGGTAATGTTCGGATTTGTACTGGACTTTCCTTGCTTCTGCCTTGTTCTCCGGGAGTACTCCAGATTGGAGGTATGTGATTATCGGAGTCATCCAAGACGTTGTCCCTAGTTGAACGACGCTTACTTCTCGTAATGGCACTGACGGGTTGCTCAGAACTTCTATTCGTACATCTTTTGCTAGGTGCTGGAAACTTGTGGAGGCGAGTTTACTCAGCGCGTCTGCTGGCTTGTTCTCGCTTCTATTTATGTGATGCACTTTGTAGGAATAGAAAGTTTGCAGCAGTGTCTTTGCTTGGCTCAGGTAAAGTCCCATTGTATCTCCCCTGGCTTCGTACTGCCCGTTGATTTGACCTGCCACCAACATGGAGTCCACATGCGCTTCGATGTGTCGTACTCCCATTTTGATTGCCAACCTTAAACCAGCCAGGAAGGCTTCGTATTCGGCTTCGTTGTTTATGCTTTTAAAATCTAGGCGTATGGCGTAGGTGAACTCGTGTTTGTCGGGGCTCACCAGCCGGAGACCAGCACCTGCGCCATCCTCGTTGGACGCACCATCTGTGTATAGTAGCCATGGTTCTTCCATTTGTTGTTTCTCGGCCTTTTCCATTGCCTTGCATTCTCGATCTTTGTCATCTGGTACCTCTGTCATGAAATCTGCGAGCACTTGGCCCTTGATCGCCGGTCTTGGTCTGAACACTACGTTATGACCGCCGAGCTCTATCGCCCATTTTGCTAGTCTCCCTGAAATCTCCGGTCTTGCGAGTATGTTGCCAATGTTGTAGTTTGTTAACACGTGAATGACGTGATTGGCAAAGTACCTGCGCAGCCTTCTTGATGCATGAATTAGTGCGAGCACTAGTTTTTCCATGATTGCGTACCGGGTTTCTGGATCGGTTAGAGTTCGTGACACATAATAGACCGGCGTCTGGACACCCTGTCGATCTACAAGCAACACTGCTCCCACTGCCCTGTCGGAGGCTGATAAGTATAGTACCAGAGGTTCACCCTTGACTGGTGCAGTTAAGGTTGGCAGCTTGATGAGGCAGTCTTTCATCTCGCGGAAAGCGCTTTCAGCTTCCGGAGTCCACTGAAATTGACTCTTCTTCATGCAGTTTCGGAGAGTTTTTATAAACGGAAATGATTTAGCCGCGTGATTGGCTAGGAAGCGGTTGAGTGCTGCCAACCGTCCTGCCAATTTTTGCATCTCCTTGATCGTTGACGGTGACGGCATGCGTTCTATTGCTTGTATCTTGTCAGGGTTCACCTTGAAACCATCTTTCGTGACAATGAAACCCAGGAATTTCCCCTCCTCCATGCCGAAGGAGCACTTCGCTGGGTTTAACTTGATGCTGACTCCGCGCAGAGTGTCAAATGTCTTTTGGATGTTCAGCAACATTATACTTTCCTCCTTGCTCATGATAACCGGATCATCCATATACACTTCTATGTACTTGCCGATGGCGTCGTGGAAGGTTTCGTTCATGAGCCTCTGATAAGTCGCGCCCGCATTTTTTAAACCAAAAGGCATTTTGGTATAGCAGTATAACCCTGTTGGTGTGCGGAACGCGGTCTTGTCTTCGTCCTGCACGGCCATCTGTACCTGGTGGTACCCTTTGTAGCAATCAAGGAAACATTTCCACCGGAAAGTGGCAAGTGAATCGATCTTTTCATCGATATCTGGTAAGGCGTAACAGTCTCGCGGACATGCCTTATTCAGATCTTTGTAGTCCACGCACATTCTCCAGCTACCGTTGTTCTTCTGGACCATCACTGGGCTTGCCACCCATGTTTGGTACCTGACCTCTCTGATGATCCCCGCGTTTAACAGCTCTATCACTTGCTCTTTCATGGCGTCATGCTTTATGTCTCCCAAATGGCGCTTAGCATGTACCACCGGCTTGGCTTCTTCCGATACGTTTAGGCGGTGTTCAGCTATGTGCCGTGGAACGCCCACCATGTCTGCTGGCGTCCAGGCAAAGACATCCATATTTTGGAACAGCAGTTTTTTTAGCGCCGCGCGCGTCAGATCGGACATTGCAGGTCCCAAGGTTACCGTCTGTTCCGGATATGCGCTGTTGAGCACCCATTTTTCTGCCTCTTGGCGTGCTTCTGGTTTCCTTGTCTTTGCAGGTCTTAGCTCATCTGTCGCTAATACTTCTTTGCTTGCATAGATGATGGCTACTCCTGTTTCTGTTGGAAATCCCACTGCGGAGTGTGGGCCAGAGCAAATCATGCTGAAATCACCTTGGGATTCTCTTCCCAGCAGAATATCGTGTCTTGAATGTGCTGGCAGCACCATGAATGTGACTTCCTCTGTTCTTGAGTTTCTTCCGTCTGAGAGCAACACTGGGAACGATATTTGTCCTAGAGGAAAAACGGCTTCGTTGCAGAAACCAGTGAGCGGGTAATCAACTGGTTCTAAGCGCGCTTTGTCCTCCTGATCGAACTGATTAAAACACTGTTCATATATGATATCCGCAGTGCTCCCCGGATCGATGAAGATGTAATCCGTTTGGTAATGCCCTATGACGCCCGAAATGACTATGGGCCTTCTTTCTCGTGGGCCTCCTCTTACAACTGGGAAAACGACTTGTTTCTCGCGCCTTGAGTCATCCTGCGCGCGCTTGTTGTAATTTTTCCTTGGCCTTCGTGGGCCCCCTTGAACCATGTGGGTTTCTAACTTCCGGAGTTTTTTGTTGTCCGGCCCTTCTTCTCTTCGTTGAATCTGACGGTAATCACGCCTACCACCTTTGACCAGGTGAGTTAACTTTCCGTCTCTTAAAGCCCTTTCGATTTCTTGTTTGAGGCTGAAACAATCGTCGGTTAAGTGGCCGGTGTCCTTGTGGAATTCACAGAAAAGATTCGGGTCTTGGCCCCTCTTGTTGCGCATTTGCAGTGGTGGCTTGAACTGGTGGTTCTCGGTTGCCAAGACTTCTGAAGGGGTTTTCGTTAGGAGTGTCCACTGCTTCTCTCTGTTTTCTTTTTTCACCTCTTTCCGGTGTGCGATTTGGTTGATCGTGTGGCGCGCGTCTTCTCTTACCGGGCTTCTGTCCCTGTGACCGGATGCTCTCCAAGATTGGTTTCTGCCTTTCTTGCTGTGCCGGTCGGTATGATTGTAACTACGCTGACGGTGGTCGTCACCGGTCAACTGCCTATCCGACTGCGCGATGGTTTTGGCCGCCTCAATGAAGGTTTCCCAATCTTTGGGCCCTCCGTCTCTTCCTTTTACGCGCTTGATGAGGTCATCACACTTGACGGCCCTCATGAAGTGCGCACGCATCATCTTCTCGCCTACGTCACCAATCTCCAAACATTCTTTGTTGTATCTTGTAATGAAATCTTCCACGCTTTCGTGGTCTCTGCGCCATATGTTCAAGCAATCGGCCGGATCCCTGGTGTGTCGTCGTTGTTGTGAGAAGTGTGCTAGGAACTTCTCTCGGAAATCAACCCAAGATTTGATTTTCCCGGCTGGTAAGCTGTCAAACCAAATGCGCGCTGCGCCTATGAAAGTTTGAGCGAAAAGGTGACACCAGGTTGGTAAGTTCCATCCGCCCGTTGCCCCCGCACCGTTAAAAACTTGGAGATGATCGTCTGGGTCTGTCAACCCGTTGTATTTGCCCACGTTGTGTGGCAATTTCGTTTTGTCTATGGCAGCCGTGGCGATCTCTCGGATGAACTTTGAATTCTCGGCCATGTCGTCTGGACGATAGCTTAGTGTGAAATCATGCTCTGCTTTTGGATCGTAACCTGCACGCTTGCGAGGTTTGTATGCTTCACGCTCTGGTGGGAGCCTGCTGAACACTGTGCGCGTTTCTTCGTCGTTTTCAAATTCGTCGTTTATGTTGCGCGGACCTAAGCGACTTTGTATTGGCTTCTTCGGTTGGTTAGAATACTGCACATAGTTGCTCTCTGTTTCTCCGTATGTGTCGCGCGTGTCATGCGCGCTTGGTCTTCTGACATGTGGTGGATGTACTGACTCAGGACGTAGATTGAAAGCGTTGGTCTGTTGAGGCATGGGAGCGCTCAAAGGCCTCGGCAATGGAGTGACGAATGCGGACTGGTTTGCTTGTGCCTGTAGCAGGGCTTGCTGCGCGCTGAGTTGTGTATAAACAAGGTTTATAGACGCCACTTGTTCGGCATACCAGGAAGCCAAAGTTTTTCCTTCGGGTAGCCCAAGTAGTGCAGAGAAGTTTAGCTGTGCTTGGTCCGATGGAGCTGATGGGCCAGCTCCATGGCTCTGAGGTTGCACTGGTGGTGTCTGTTGGACTACCTCTGACGGAGGCTGGAACGCAGCTCCGTTTGTGGTCTGAGTGATGATTCTGGGTGGAGTTTGGAAAGTAGCACCAGGTGCGTTTTGAGTGGCAACCCTGGATGTACTCCCGAAGATGCTGGGAAACTCCATGTTCGTCGGCCCTTCTTGGATAGTTTCATTCCTTGGACCTCGTTGGACGTGTATGTTGTCTGAAACGAGTTCGAAGGAAGAAACATCTCCATCGACTTGGTGGGAAGGGTTTTGTTCGGCCATGTTGACGAGTGTTTTCTGAAAAGAAAAAGAGATGAGAGTGGTTTTGCTAAAAGCGGATGGCGCCAATGATGAAACACAGGTTAACACAATGGTTAATCTGTGGGGTTATTTCTCCTGTGGGTTCAATCTCTCTTCCTACTCGTAAGATGGTCCGTTTCCTGCAAAACAGCAAACCGTCAGTCTCGTTAAGAGGGGAATAAGTACTGTTCCGAGGGAGAATAATCAGTGTGTGTTAAGCGTGAGAATAGTGAGAGCCAGATCCCTTTACCTGAATGATGGAGGGCTCTATTTATAGCCGGATGGTGAGAGAGGGAGGAGCAGCGATGCCAGCTGTAGACACGCGCCAGCTGTCCGACCAAGGGGAATATCCCCTTGGTCTCCTCTGCTGTGGTCAGTGTAGTGGTACACGTGGCGCGCCTGCATTTGTCTAATTTGGAGACATCGTACTGATGTTGTCGGGCTGCTCCCTGACCTGTTGCAGGTCCACTTGGCGCTTGATGGCTGGTGACACGTGTTATCTTTTATGTCGGATGGAGCATCTTTTGGTGTCACCTGGATATTTTCCAGAAGCTTCTGGATGATACGGTTGATGTCAACGCCATGTAGGATGGAGAAAGTGGTATGGTCCTTGCCATGTTGGTAAGGAATTGGGACCATACCTCTTCAGTAGGTTAGACAATTCCAATTATAACTTTAGCACAATCCAATCTACTTGAATTCGGTTCTTGGTTTAATTTTGAACATTCTGAGTTCGGTCCAGTTTTAAATAAAAAAGTTCAAACCGAAATCCGAAGAGAACAATTCATGGTTATCGCCTACATGAGTAGTAAAGAAGATTGAAGAAATCATCGAGAGAAAGCAATACCAAACGGACAATTAAAGATCAAGACACGAAAAGTATTTTTGACTTACCAAACCATCCTTGGATGTTACGAGGTTAGCAATAGCATCACGAGACAAAATGTTGCAGCCAACAAATGTGATTAATGGTGCAAAATATATTCTAATTCAATGACTTATGATGAAGATACCAATTCCAATATTGCGAAATTCCTTTGAGATGTGATACTTTTAAGATAAACAGTGTCAGTGATGATGCTTTCAAACATGATTTAATGTTTTGTGGGTTACTCCATTGTCACCTCCAAATATTCACCTTCTTCCCCTTTGCAAGGTATGACTTGATGTTAGTATCGAATAGTAGAGAAATTTACACACATGTCGCGTAGACTATTAGAGTATTAGGCATGTGTAGTGTGGCATTATGATAATGCCCCTCCCTTGGGGGTTATGTGACATATGGCATCGAGCTCTCCTTTCAAGATCAAGCTCCTCACCTGGCGTTTTCACAATCATGCAACATCCTTTTTCTGAAGATCACGCCCAGAAGGCGGTGTACGAAGCATTATGGGGCGTCATCTTTGCCATGTGTGCACAACTTCACACCCAATCACACTATCAGTACACATGTTCTTAGTCATTTACTTGCCTATTGGCTTCTTTGTTTCTATTGTCTTGTTTAATTTAGCCATTACTTATTTGTTGTTGGTTTTCGTTCTTTTGTTTGATGATAAGATATATGCAATTCTATAATTATCTCTCATCCTTTAAAAAGCTTTTTTGCTTAATCCTTATAATTATCTCTCTTCATTCAAAAAGCTTTTTTTTTTGTTTTGCTTAATGTTTGAACTAGTGGCAGAATTATAACTTTTTAATTAGCTGGTTGCAATATAAGTTTAACCAAATAATTCATTAACTGGTTAATGCATGACCTAGCTACCGACGATTCTAACAACTGAGTGTTTTCTCAACCCCTTTATAATTGTTATCGCTATTAGTATTTAATGAATATAATGAAATTTTAATTCTTGGTCTTAGGGTATCCGGAGTGGTGATCAGCAAAAGTCGGCAAACAAGTTTACCGACGCGGTAAACCACCGCCAACAAGATGTTTGCCGATTTTGACTTGTTTGTGCGGTGATGGTATGCCGATGCGGGGAGGGAGGATAGGAGAGAGAGAGGGGGTGTGTGGGGTGGGGTCCATTCCAATCTCAACCAATCACACATTTTTTCTTTTTTTTAAATAGTTTACCACTTAACCAAGTAGGGATGAGCAAATACCGATACCGTCCCGTACCGTACCGATACCGAAAAATCACAAAAGTGGGTACCGTTTCCGGTACCGAAAACGGATCGGGATCGGGATTTCGGGATCGGGATGGGATCGGGACGGTATTTTATACCCTTTGCTCATCCCTATCACCAAGTGTCTAACCATTGCCAACACTTTTAAGCATAGTTTACCACTTTGACATGACACACTCTTATTGGTTGATTTTTTAGTTTGTCACTCTCAAGTGTCTAACCACTCCTTATACCCTTAGTTCTTTTACTAAATTACCTTAAATTGACATCTTACATAACAAAGGAAACATCTTTAAAATCATGTTACACCATTAAATACTGTTTCGATTTGTATAAAATGTAATATCTAAACCAAACTTTGTATGTGGTTTTGTAAATCATTGATGTCATATATACGTGATAAACTTTATAGAGATTGAATTTTTTTTTTTTTAATAAAATAGATCACTAAAAATGGTAAAAGTAAAAAAAAATGGGTGTTTACTTAGACTTTCACAAATTTGAATTGAAGAGAGAATACAATCCAGAATTTTGTTTTATTCACTAGTGAGACACATGCAGTAGTACCTAAACCAAGACGTGTTGATTTCTAGTATCAAAATAGCAAAAAATCAACGGTAACAGTCCAGTCCATCATCACGACATGAAATTTCAGTGACCATGCCATACGCATGTCGTCGGCTGGATAGACTCGTAGAACCACTGTTCCCTGAATTAAAGTTTTAACATTTAGACTACATGTTGTGGAAGGGGGTGAGCACCCACCGCGAGCCACGTAGGCTGCCACTCGCTAGCGAACACCGCAATGCGTCAAGCCAACGCTAAGGGGGGACGGGGTGGTCCGTTATACCACCCCACCACGCGTTGAACCATCACGGAACACCGCCGCCTCCCATTTTTTCACGCGTTATTTTTAAAACGAGTTAATCCCATTACGCGTTGAAGTTCTGATGCATTTCTGATGCATGTCCTGTCATTTCCTGTCATGCATTAAATTACTTCTATTTTATTATTAAGGCTGCATCATGGCATCTCTTCAAATGACACGTGTGCTGCATCATGGCATCTCTTCAAATGACAGTGTGTGGAACTTTTGAATAAATGACACCTGTATACATGTCCTGTCCACATGCATATTAAATATAAACTCCCACATTTCCATCACTAGTGATACCACCCCGCCTACATTTCTATCACTAGTGATAGAAATTTGGTTGATGACATGGCATGATATGATTGGACAATGGGAGTGATAGTTTCTATCACTAGTGAACCACCCCTCCCCCCCTAACACGAGTGGCCAGCGTGAGGGTGGTAGCCAACCCACCCAACACGACCAGTTCAGTTTGTGTTCCAAAAACCGTTAATGGCGTTTAGACCTAAAAATTTGTGGATCACAGCAAATGCCCACAAAAGAATCAACAAAAATCCAAACACAACAAATCATTAGCAAAAAAAGAAACAACATAATGAATCTGAACCACATTTTGCCAAAAACCAACATTCAACTATAGCAAATCAACAGTTCCAAATCCTAAACAGGATCTTCTTGTAAACACAAACCCTAAACCATCAACAACAGATATTATTTATAAACATATCAAACAGTAAAATCAACATTACGAACCCACCCAGTCAGTTGCGATTTCCAGAGATCAAAACCCTACCGATCTCAAAACTCAAAAACGCATCAACGCATGCATACGCCACCTGTGGCTGAGTTAACCACGCTTTATCCCACTTACTCATCGTAACCCATTTCGGCTTATTAACCTCTTTCCCAAGCACCCGTTCCGCCAAACTCTTAATCCCACCATTCTTCAACTCCCTCACACCGTACGCCTCCGCCGCTAACGTACGCACATCCTCCGTCCTCTCAACCCCAAGGTTATAATCCTCAACCAACTTCTCAACATCGCTCTCAATCCCAACCCCTGTGAACGTATAGTTAGGGTTTCGTAAAAAGTTTACGAGAGATTGTGGGATGTGAGGGGCGTAAAGGAGTTGAAAGATCAGGCAACGGCGTCCCACGCAGAGTTGGAGGGTGGCTACCGGGTTTTGGATGTTGCGGTTGAAGCTAGGGCGCCACTCGATGTCGAGACCGACGACGAGGAAGTGGAGACGGTGGCGGTGGATGCGTTCGATGTCGGAGATCCACATGTCGACGTAGGAAGGGGTGTGTGTGACTAGGGTTAAGATGGTGTCGTTGGAGAATGTGACGTCGTAGTAGTCGTGTGTGTCGTAGGGGACTTGGTGATCGGAGATAGTTATCGACATTGTTGTGAAGGAAGGGGGTTACTGTGTGAGAAACTGAAATAGGGTTTGGATTTTAGAAGATGATGGGATATTTGTAGAGAATAAAGGAAACTTTGCTTAATCCACTCTTTTTTTTTTTTCTTAATCCACTTTTTTTTTTTTTTTTTGCGTAATCCACTCTCTTTTTTCAAAAGGGCACGTCCATTCACACACCCATGTTGTCTATCCACACACCCCCCAGTGTCGAGCTGTGGTCAGAGCGCGGCGTTTTGGTCCGGTCAACCAGACAAAGACTGACGGGTCTGTTGACCGGACCAAAACGCCGAGCTTTGGCCGCGTTCTGGTCCTGTCAACCAGACAAAAGACTGACACCTCAGTCTTTTGTCTGGTTGACAGGACCAGAACGCAGCCAAAGCTCGGAGTTTTGGTCAGGTCAACAGACCCGTCAGTCTTTTGTCTGGTTGACCGGACCAAAACGTCGCGCCCCGGTCAGTCTTTTGGCTGGTTGACAGGACCAGAACGCGGCCAAAGCTCGGAGTTTTGGTCAGGTCAACAGACCCGTCAGTCTTTTGTCTGGTTGACCGGACCAAAACGTCGCGCTCTGGCCACAGCTCGACACTGGGGGGTGTGTGAATACACAAAAGGGTAGGTGGGGTGTGTGAATAGCAAGACCCCAAAAGGGTTAATAAGTTATTATTAGTCAAAATTTATTAGTTATTATGAATGTGGACGACAGCTACCAATCTTGGTTTGGACCAAACATAGTGCTTCCAATTATTGTACCTAATATTCTTTGGTCATTCGCTTTTCTTTCTTACGTACTTTTCATTCTTGTAGTGGAAGGTGGTTGAAACCCACTAAGAAAATCTGATGCAAAAGGGCTTTATAACATCTTATAAATATGAGATGTTACAACCCTCACTGGAATATATCATTGTCAATTACGTATTTTCAATGTCTAGTTTGAACAAGAACTCCACTTCAAATGCTAGCTCTTCTAATTCTAGAGCTTTTAGGCTAGTTTTATAACACGTTATCAGCACGAACGCTGTCAACCAAGCAAATCAACAAAAGCAAAGGAGCTATTACCATACTCAACTAGTAGTTTACCCGTCCGCTGTCCGGGTATATATGATTAACATCATCCAAACTCACTGCTGTCCGGGTATATATGATTAACATCATCCAAACTCACTGTATATTTTAATATCACGATGACTACTTATCTAACTATTAAGAACATCAATAACTATGTCTATATTTAAAATAATGTTGACTTTTAATTTGATTTCGATTAATAACTACAACTCTTCTTGAATTGTCATACATACTAATTTAAAATCTTACATCTAATTCGCACAATTTAAAATATTTAGTTAATTATTTGTAATTGATCAACGTAGGAATTGCTAACACCATTAAATGAAGATAAATGAGATCTATCAATGTTACATGTTTACAAAAGTATTAAAAAAAAACTATCAACACAACCAAACGTAGATTATATTTATGTCATGAGAATATTATTTAAGAACATCAATAACAGTGTCTACATTTAAGATAATAATGACTTGTAATAAATGATAAACATGCAGGATACATCTATAAAAAAAAGCAGATAATGTTATCAAGATCTCACAAATATATTACAAAAAAGCCAAAAAAACACGATGTATACTATAATATACAATAAATCATAAACATGCAGAATACATATACAAAAAAAGCAATTGATGTTATCAGGATCTCCCAAGGATATTACACAAAAGCCAAAATGTAAGACCCTAATTCGTATTAGACAAAAAGTCGCAGCGGAAATTCATGCCATAAAATTTTCTTCCTTTACAAACGTTTTGACTTACTTAAAGGTCCATTTTAAATATAAAAAAACGTAACTTATCATTACTAGATTACATAAGTAACCATTCCCGTACAATCCGTCTTGTGACTCGGTCTTCGATCTCTACTCCTTGTGAGGTTAATCCGTAATTCGTACAACCTGCACTCACCACATTCATTCATACATTAGCACACATTATATAAACAAGATTTATTCACGTACACTTCACATATCATCATTTATCAAACTTTAAACATTTCATCTGCGTATCCATTTCCTGGTGAGGCTTCAGTAATGTACCTGCATTGCTTTTCATTCTCAAGGTACACCGTTAATAACGTTAACACTCCACGTGTCTAAATTATGCATACTTGCGTTCTTATTTTCAAACATACCTTCATTCATGCCTTTCATTCCTTGAATCCGTCTCACGGATTCAAACATTCATTCATGCCTTTCATTCCTTGAATCCGTCTCGCGGATTCAATCATTTCATTCATACATTTCATCCCTTGAATCCGTCTCGCGGATTCAAACATTTCATTCATACCTTTCCTTCCTTGAATCCATCTCGCGGATTCAAACATTTCATTCATACCTTGTTGATCTGCGCTTACTTACGGATTCAACATTCTTCATTCTTAACAGGCATGTTTTTCATCCTTACATAGTACTCTCATTTTCCCGAGAGTCTTACTTCCCATTTCACCCACACGCCCGCCTGCTACCCAACTCTACCGGACATACCTGTAACAATTATCATGATCTCACGAACGTCGTACGTTTCTCGTGTACTGGCCAGGTACACAATACACATAGTAGTTTCGTGTCTTCATGTAATTGCCACCTTATGTCCGTAGACTTAGGTTTCGGCGCGTGTATCACTTTCAGTACTTCTTTACATACAATCCTTATCTTTTATTCAAAACTTTCCTTCCCTTAATGCGTTTACCATTACATATTTCCACATATTAAATTCACGTACCTAAGCTCATTTGCCAACTTATCCTATTACCTCTTTGCCTGCCTTAGTATTCATCCTAGACCGCATTCACGGATCATCCTCTTCCAACACTTATGCTTACCTTGCACATACAAAACCATCAGTTTCTTTATACGTATACATAAGTACATACTTACATTCGCTTCTACCTTTGGATCTTGATCGAGTCTTAGATTGTACGGGTTCCTTATCATACGAGCACACAAGTTTGAGTTCAAGTACTTACTTTCTTGTACTTGAGTCTCTCAAACCAGGGCTCTGATACCAACTTGTAAGACCCTATTTCGTATTAGACAAAAAGTCGCAGCGGAAATTCATGCCATAAAATTTTCTTCCTTTACAAACGTTTTGACTTACTTAAAGGTCCATTTTAAATATAAAAAAACGTAACTTATCATTACTAGATTACATAAGTAACCATTCCCGTACAATCCGTCTTGTGACTCGGTCTTCGATCTCTACTCCTTGTGAGGTTAATCCGTAATTCGTACAACCTGCACTCACCACATTCATTCATACATTAACACACATTATATAAACAAGATTTATTCACGTACACTTCACATATCATCATTTATCAAACTTTAAACATTTCATCTGCGTATCCATTTCCTGGTGAGGCTTCAGTAATGTACCTGCATTGCTTTTCATTCTCAAGGTACACCGTTAATAACGTTAACACTCCACGTGTCTAAATTATGCATACTTGCGTTCTTATTTTCAAACATACATTCATTCTACATAGCTACATATCTTTCCCACAACTTTACATACATGCATACACTCATACCTGTCTTTACACATACATACATACACATCTACATACGTACATACCTCTACTACATCTTTACATACATGCGTACACTCATACGTATTCTTATACATACGTACATACACATCTATATACGTACATACCCCTACTACATCTTTACATACATGCGTACACTCATACATATTCTTATACATACGTACATACACATCTATATACGTACATACCCTTCCTACATCTTTACATACATGCGTACACTCATACATATTCTTATACATACGTACATACACATCTATATACGTACATACCCTTCCTACATCGTTACATACATGCATAAACTCGTACATATCTTTATACATACATACATACATATCTACATACGTACATACCTTAACGAACACGTATTAGATCACGTGTACCTCCTACATAATCATACATTATTTACATGAGTCTTAGACTTAGCTTTATAACCCATAAACATCTAAGGAACCATCAAAATCATGTTTGGAAGGTCCGCCGTAGTCCACGGATAACAAACCGAAGCCTACGATACATAAATCAACTTAAAAACAAGATTTCAGCTTTTGAGACCTTGGGAGGTCGTCGGCGACGGCCCCTAGGGTCGTCGGCGACGGGCCTTGCATTTGCCCGTAGCCAGAAACACCCGTAGACAGGTAGTTAACCCGTCGGATGAAAACAGGTTTTCCCTTGCCCGTCGGCGACGGGTCCCCTACCCGTCGGCGACGCCCTCTAGTTTTTGCAGTTTTCTGCAGATTCGTTTCGTCGTCCGTACGCACTAAAACGCGCGTAACTTTTCAACCGTTTACCCGTTTAACCTCCCGTTTCTTCCTACATGCTTGCAAATTCACATTCTATCATGTGAACTTAAAATCCCACATCCTTCTTAAGGAAATTCTTAACTTATGCACTTGCGCCTATATATCATTTATGTATCATTTGTCCCGTTCATGACTTTATCAAACAAAAACACGTTTGTTTGATCCCTATTCTTATGAAATTCATACTTACAATGTTTCCTAACATATTAGGCTCAAGTCCTGTGTTTCTTAAGTAATGTAAGCCTGTTTATGCTCGAAAGCTTATTTTGACCCGTTAAGGGTAATTGCGCATTAAAACGTTTATGACTTCACAAAGCCATGCTTCCCACTTTCATACTTGACCAAAACATTACAATACTCGTATAACTTGTTTCTTAGCCACTTCTTAAGATCGTTTACCCAAAATACCCATCAAGGGCATTTTGGTCAACTTTAATTCAATCATTCATAACGAAGGACTTCAATACATATTTGACCTCAAACATCATGTTTAATTAATTTAAACAGTATATTACTTAATCATACTAAGAAGTGATTACGGAAATCACTTACCTTATGCATCCGCGTTCCTATTCGCTTCTTTGCCTTCTCTTGACCCGTTAGTCCTTCATGCTTGAGTCCGCCTTGATATGATTCCTATACTTTCATATCACCCACATCGCATTCTCGTTAGCTTACATCATTGTACATGCTCACGACCATATCAATCACATGTTTCACATTTGACTTTCATTAGTCAGTTCTAGCTAACATAAAACATACAACCAAATTCATATCCCGTTAACGCATGCAATTTATCATGTCATTCCATTTAATACATATCGACATAACAGGTACCATACCACTTCCTATAATCCTACCTTTACGACAACTAGTCACATCGTACTTCATATGCATAGTTGACTTTCTGAAAGTCAACAGTTCATTAATTTAACTTTCCTACTTATCATCATATACTCGTAACATCATAATAGACTATACGGACGACACTATATACGTCTTATCATACTCTTGGTGTGAGTACTACCTTTTAAGCATAACGTACAACTATTTCATGCATAATTCTTCTAAACTCATACATAACCCATCAAAACCAACTACTAATCATCATGTATCATACCAAATGAACATTAAACATAACATCATCATATTCCTATACTTTCATCTAGCAATAACTCATCATACCCACATAATACATCATTCTTTCAACAAGACTTGAACATAGAAGGTGATTCTAGTCATCTTCATCACCATAACTAATGGGTTTATCATCTAAACATCAAATTAGCACAAATCATTCATAATCCATGTTCTATACGAAGATTCTAACCCTTGTACATGATCAATTTCATATTAACTCACGGATTAGAACATAACCCACTTCACCCATTATCACCAATCTTAGATTTGAGACATACCTTATGATCCCCTCGTGTTGGTGATCATTAATCCATACTCGGTTATGGATTTGAGCTTCATCTTGCCTTCCGATTTGAGCATAAAGATGGAACTAGGGTTTGAGGCTCCATGGGAGCCTCCTGCCTCTTTCTCGAACACACGTATGTGTGTGTTTGTGTGTGTTTAGATATTTAATAACTTAACTTCCATTTGTTCCACTTTAGCCCCTCGGGTTTGTCTTTAAAACATAACCGACACTACCTTTATCATTTAATACTTTTGACCATACCCTTGACTAGGTTAAATAACCTAGTTATTAATTTCATGACGTGTCATACAAGAACATACGACAAATCTTAACATTCGTATTTTGGGGCGTTACAAGTCTACCACCCTTAAACAAGGTTTCGTCCCCGAAACCTTTCTCACTTTCATCGAACACACGTTATCTTTCCTTCTAGTCCATCCATACGATCACTAGCCCATACTTTGCTGATCATTCATTTCTATTTCATTTGCATTTTCATTTACTTGACCTGTCAATAATTGGTCATTACACATACTCTTCCATCCTTTAATATGATCCATTCTTAATGGATCTAACATCTCCGTCTCGCCTCTAAAATTTACATTCTCTACGTACTTTGTATAACTTTTAACTTTCGTTCTGTTACCACCACAAAACTTACTATTTCATAGTCATACCTACGTGCTTAACTCTAACATTAATCTTACCCTACGCTTTCGACAGTTACGTATACCTTGCATACCTTTATATTATCTTTAAATCATTTCGTTCATTTCACATTACTATTGCTTTCTCTCCATGCATTACTTAATTCACGTTTATAAATAGTTCATATCTCTCCAATCATGAGTTAAACAGTTTACTAACCTCTTTTTCATTTCCCAACCACAATCCGCAACCCAGATCGATCATCTTCTCCCCGAGTACTAACCGTATAGGCCAGCTTTCATTCCTTCGTGTAATGAGCTTCCGCTCGTACATTTCCTTTCACCAATACGATTGGTTTCATCACATCAATAGTTCTGCTATAACGTACCACACATTCTATTTCTTACCTGCAATCCTTTCATTCAATTAATCATTTCGTCAACTGAAGTACACGCTCGTACTTCCTTTCATTCATGCTTACTTGCGAAGGCCTTATTACATCGTTTCAATATTTCTTACTAAGCTTTCCATTCCCGCCCACATTCAAGTTATTGTCCGGGTCACAGCCCGTCATCATTTTGACTTCTAAGGGTCAATTACTGACACATCTGACACATAACTTATACAAAACTTCGTCTACTATACTTTCACTTCTTACTTTATACTTATTCCTATGACTCGTTCGACTCGATCATGGTCAAACTGTCGACATCTTTTTAGGCGGATTAATTTCATCTTCTTATATTTTTGAATCCGTCGCACGGATTCAGACGCATCATTCATGCTTTTTCATTCATTGAATCCGCCTTACGGATTCAAACATTACATTCACGTCTTTCATCCTTGAATCCGTCTCGCGGATTCAAACATTCATTCATGACTTTCATCCTTGAATCCGTCTCACGGATTCGAACCTTCATTCATGCCTTTCATTCCTTGAATCCGTCTCACGGATTCAAACATTCATTCATGCCTTTCATTCCTTGAATCCGTCTCGCGGATTCAATCATTTCATTCATACATTTCATCCCTTGAATCCGTCTCGCGGATTCAAACATTTCATTCATACCTTTCCTTCCTTGAATCCATCTCGCGGATTCAAACATTTCATTCATACCTTGTTGATCTGCGCTTACTTACGGATTCAACATTCTTCATTCTTAACAGGCATGTTTTTCATCCTTACATAGTACTCTCATTTTCCCGAGAGTCTTACTTCCCATTTCACCCACACGCCCGCCTGCTACCCAACTCTACCGGACATACCTGTAACAATTATCATGATCTCACGAACGTCGTACGTTTCTCGTGTACTGGCCAGGTACACAATACACATAGTAGTTTCGTGTCTTCATGTAATTGCCACCTTATGTCCGTAGACTTAGGTTTCGGCGCGTGTATCACTTTCAGTACTTCTTTACATACAATCCTTATCTTTTATTCAAAACTTTCCTTCCCTTAATGCGTTTACCATTACATATTTCCACATATTAAATTCACGTACCTAAGCTCATTTGCCAACTTATCCTATTACCTCTTTGCCTGCCTTAGTATTCATCCTAGACCGCATTCACGGATCATCCTCTTCCAACACTTATGCTTACCTTGCACATACAAAACCATCAGTTTCTTTATACGTATACATAAGTACATACTTACATTCGCTTCTACCTTTGGATATTGATCGAGTCTTAGATTGTACGGGTTCCTTATCATACGAGCACACAAGTTTGAGTTCAAGTACTTACTTTCTTGTACTTGAGTCTCTCAAACCAGGGCTCTGATACCAACTTGTAAGACCCTATTTCGTATTAGACAAAAAGTCGCAGCGGAAATTCATGCCATAAAATTTTCTTCCTTTACAAACGTTTTGACTTACTTAAAGGTCCATTTTAAATATAAAAAAACGTAACTTATCATTACTAGATTACATAAGTAACCATTCCCGTACAATCCGTCTTGTGACTCGGTCTTCGATCTCTACTCCTTGTGAGGTTAATCCGTAATTCGTACAACCTGCACTCACCACATTCATTCATACATTAACACACATTATATAAACAAGATTTATTCACGTACACTTCACATATCATCATTTATCAAACTTTAAACATTTCATCTGCGTATCCATTTCCTGGTGAGGCTTCAGTAATGTACCTGCATTGCTTTTCATTCTCAAGGTACACCGTTAATAACGTTAACACTCCACGTGTCTAAATTATGCATACTTGCGTTCTTATTTTCAAACATACATTCATTCTACATAGCTACATATCTTTCCCACAACTTTACATACATGCATACACTCATACCTGTCTTTACACATACATACATACACATCTACATACGTACATACCTCTACTACATCTTTACATACATGCGTACACTCATACGTATTCTTATACATACGTACATACACATCTATATACGTACATACCCCTACTACATCTTTACATACATGCGTACACTCATACATATTCTTATACATACGTACATACACATCTATATATGTACATACCCTTCCTACATCTTTACATACATGCGTACACTCATACATATTCTTATACATACGTACATACACATCTATATACGTACATACCCTTCCTACATCGTTACATACATGCATAAACTCGTACATATCTTTATACATACATACATACATATCTACATACGTACATACCTTAACGAACACGTATTAGATCACGTGTACCTCCTACATAATCATACATTATTTACATGAGTCTTAGACTTAGCTTTATAACCCATAAACATCTAAGGAACCATCAAAATCATGTTTGGAAGGTCCGCCGTAGTCCACGGATAACAAACCGAAGCCTACGATACATAAATCAACTTAAAAACAAGATTTCAGCTTTTGAGACCTTGGGAGGTCGTCGGCGACGGCCCCTAGGGTCGTCGGCGACGGGCCTTGCATTTGCCCGTAGCCAGAAACACCCGTAGACAGGTAGTTAACCCGTCGGATGAAAACAGGTTTTCCCTTGCCCGTCGGCGACGGGTCCCCTACCCGTCGGCGACGCCCTCTAGTTTTTGCAGTTTTCTGCAGATTCGTTTCGTCGTCCGTACGCACTAAAACGCGCGTAACTTTTCAACCGTTTACCCGTTTAACCTCCCGTTTCTTCCTACATGCTTGCAAATTCACATTCTATCATGTGAACTTAAAATCCCACATCCTTCTTAAGGAAATTCTTAACTTATGCACTTGCGCCTATATATCATTTATGTATCATTTGTCCCGTTCATGACTTTATCAAACAAAAACACGTTTGTTTGATCCCTATTCTTATGAAATTCATACTTACAATGTTTCCTAACATATTAGGCTCAAGTCCTGTGTTTCTTAAGTAATGTAAGCCTGTTTATGCTCGAAAGCTTATTTTGACCCGTTAAGGGTAATTGCGCATTAAAACGTTTATGACTTCACAAAGCCATGCTTCCCACTTTCATACTTGACCAAAACATTACAATACTCGTATAACTTGTTTCTTAGCCACTTCTTAAGATCGTTTACCCAAAATACCCATCAAGGGCATTTTGGTCAACTTTAATTCAATCATTCATAACGAAGGACTTCAATACATATTTGACCTCAAACATCATGTTTAATTAATTTAAACAGTATATTACTTAATCATACTAAGAAGTGATTACGGAAATCACTTACCTTATGCATCCGCGTTCCTATTCGCTTCTTTGCCTTCTCTTGACCCGTTAGTCCTTCATGCTTGAGTCCGCCTTGATATGATTCCTATACTTTCATATCACCCACATCGCATTCTCGTTAGCTTACATCATTGTACATGCTCACGACCATATCAATCACATGTTTCACATTTGACTTTCATTAGTCAGTTCTAGCTAACATAAAACATACAACCAAATTCATATCCCGTTAACGCATGCAATTTATCATGTCATTCCATTTAATACATATCGACATAACAGGTACCATACCACTTCCTATAATCCTACCTTTACGACAACTAGTCACATCGTACTTCATATGCATAGTTGACTTTCTGAAAGTCAACAGTTCATTAATTTAACTTTCCTACTTATCATCATATACTCGTAACATCATAATAGACTATACGGACGACACTATATACGTCTTATCATACTCTTGGTGTGAGTACTACCTTTTAAGCATAACGTACAACTATTTCATGCATAATTCTTCTAAACTCATACATAACCCATCAAAACCAACTACTAATCATCATGTATCATACCAAATGAACATTAAACATAACATCATCATATTCCTATACTTTCATCTAGCAATAACTCATCATACCCACATAATACATCATTCTTTCAACAAGACTTGAACATAGAAGGTGATTCTAGTCATCTTCATCACCATAACTAATGGGTTTATCATCTAAACATCAAATTAGCACAAATCATTCATAATCCATGTTCTATACGAAGATTCTAACCCTTGTACATGATCAATTTCATATTAACTCACGGATTAGAACATAACCCACTTCACCCATTATCACCAATCTTAGATTTGAGACATACCTTATGATCCCCTCGTGTTGGTGATCATTAATCCATACTCGGTTATGGATTTGAGCTTCATCTTGCCTTCCGATTTGAGCATAAAGATGGAACTAGGGTTTGAGGCTCCATGGGAGCCTCCTGCCTCTTTCTCGAACACACGTATGTGTGTGTTTGTGTGTGTTTAGATATTTAATAACTTAACTTCCATTTGTTCCACTTTAGCCCCTCGGGTTTGTCTTTAAAACATAACCGACACTACCTTTATCATTTAATACTTTTGACCATACCCTTGACTAGGTTAAATAACCTAGTTATTAATTTCATGACGTGTCATACAAGAACATACGACAAATCTTAACATTCGTATTTTGGGGCGTTACAAGTCTACCACCCTTAAACAAGGTTTCGTCCCCGAAACCTTTCTCACTTTCATCGAACACACATTATCTTTCCTTCTAGTCCATCCATACGATCACTAGCCCATACTTTGCTGATCATTCATTTCTATTTCATTTGCATTTTCATTTACTTGACCTGTCAATAATTGGTCATTACACATACTCTTCCATCCTTTAATATGATCCATTCTTAATGGATCTAACATCTCCGTCTCGCCTCTAAAATTTACATTCTCTACGTACTTTGTATAACTTTTAACTTTCGTTCTGTTACCACCACAAAACTTACTATTTCATAGTCATACCTACGTGCTTAACTCTAACATTAATCTTACCCTACGCTTTCGACAGTTACGTATACCTTGCATACCTTTATATTATCTTTAAATCATTTCGTTCATTTCACATTACTATTGCTTTCTCTCCATGCATTACTTAATTCACGTTTATAAATAGTTCATATCTCTCCAATCATGAGTTAAACAGTTTACTAACCTCTTTTTCATTTCCCAACCACAATCCGCAACCCAGATCGATCATCTTCTCCCCGAGTACTAACCGTATAGGCCAGCTTTCATTCCTTCGTGTAATGAGCTTCCGCTCGTACATTTCCTTTCACCAATACGATTGGTTTCATCACATCAATAGTTCTGCTATAACGTACCACACATTCTATTTCTTACCTGCAATCCTTTCATTCAATTAATCATTTCGTCAACTGAAGTACACGCTCGTACTTCCTTTCATTCATGCTTACTTGCGAAGGCCTTATTACATCGTTTCAATATTTCTTACTAAGCTTTCCATTCCCGCCCACATTCAAGTTATTGTCCGGGTCACAGCCCGTCATCATTTTGACTTCTAAGGGTCAATTACTGACACATCTGACACATAACTTATACAAAACTTCGTCTACTATACTTTCACTTCTTACTTTATACTTATTCCTATGACTCGTTCGACTCGATCATGGTCAAACTGTCGACATCTTTTTAGGCGGATTAATTTCATCTTCTTATATTTTTGAATCCGTCGCACGGATTCAGACGCATCATTCATGCTTTTTCATTCATTGAATCCGCCTTACGGATTCAAACATTACATTCACGTCTTTCATCCTTGAATCCGTCTCGCGGATTCAAACATTCATTCATGACTTTCATCCTTGAATCCGTCTCACGGATTCGAACCTTCATTCATGCCTTTCATTCCTTGAATCCGTCTCACGGATTCAAACATTCATTCATGCCTTTCATTCCTTGAATCCGTCTCGCGGATTCAATCATTTCATTCATACATTTCATCCCTTGAATCCGTCTCGCGGATTCAAACATTTCATTCATACCTTTCCTTCCTTGAATCCATCTCGCGGATTCAAACATTTCATTCATACCTTGTTGATCTGCGCTTACTTACGGATTCAACATTCTTCATTCTTAACAGGCATGTTTTTCATCCTTACATAGTACTCTCATTTTCCCGAGAGTCTTACTTCCCATTTCACCCACACGCCCGCCTGCTACCCAACTCTACCGGACATACCTGTAACAATTATCATGATCTCACGAACGTCGTACGTTTCTCGTGTACTGGCCAGGTACACAATACACATAGTAGTTTCGTGTCTTCATGTAATTGCCACCTTATGTCCGTAGACTTAGGTTTCGGCGCGTGTATCACTTTCAGTACTTCTTTACATACAATCCTTATCTTTTATTCAAAACTTTCCTTCCCTTAATGCGTTTACCATTACATATTTCCACATATTAAATTCACGTACCTAAGCTCATTTGCCAACTTATCCTATTACCTCTTTGCCTGCCTTAGTATTCATCCTAGACCGCATTCACGGATCATCCTCTTCCAACACTTATGCTTACCTTGCACATACAAAACCATCAGTTTCTTTATACGTATACATAAGTACATACTTACATTCGCTTCTACCTTTGGATATTGATCGAGTCTTAGATTGTACGGGTTCCTTATCATACGAGCACACAAGTTTGAGTTCAAGTACTTACTTTCTTGTACTTGAGTCTCTCAAACCAGGGCTCTGATACCAACTTGTAAGACCCTATTTCGTATTAGACAAAAAGTCGCAGCGGAAATTCATGCCATAAAATTTTCTTCCTTTACAAACGTTTTGACTTACTTAAAGGTCCATTTTAAATATAAAAAAACGTAACTTATCATTACTAGATTACATAAGTAACCATTCCCGTACAATCCGTCTTGTGACTCGGTCTTCGATCTCTACTCCTTGTGAGGTTAATCCGTAATTCGTACAACCTGCACTCACCACATTCATTCATACATTAACACACATTATATAAACAAGATTTATTCACGTACACTTCACATATCATCATTTATCAAACTTTAAACATTTCATCTGCGTATCCATTTCCTGGTGAGGCTTCAGTAATGTACCTGCATTGCTTTTCATTCTCAAGGTACACCGTTAATAACGTTAACACTCCACGTGTCTAAATTATGCATACTTGCGTTCTTATTTTCAAACATACATTCATTCTACATAGCTACATATCTTTCCCACAACTTTACATACATGCATACACTCATACCTGTCTTTACACATACATACATACACATCTACATACGTACATACCTCTACTACATCTTTACATACATGCGTACACTCATACGTATTCTTATACATACGTACATACACATCTATATACGTACATACCCCTACTACATCTTTACATACATGCGTACACTCATACATATTCTTATACATACGTACATACACATCTATATACGTACATACCCTTCCTACATCTTTACATACATGCGTACACTCATACATATTCTTATACATACGTACATACACATCTATATACGTACATACCCTTCCTACATCGTTACATACATGCATAAACTCGTACATATCTTTATACATACATACATACATATCTACATACGTACATACCTTAACGAACACGTATTAGATCACGTGTACCTCCTACATAATCATACATTATTTACATGAGTCTTAGACTTAGCTTTATAACCCATAAACATCTAAGGAACCATCAAAATCATGTTTGGAAGGTCCGCCGTAGTCCACGGATAACAAACCGAAGCCTACGATACATAAATCAACTTAAAAACAAGATTTCAGCTTTTGAGACCTTGGGAGGTCGTCGGCGACGGCCCCTAGGGTCGTCGGCGACGGGCCTTGCATTTGCCCGTAGCCAGAAACACCCGTAGACAGGTAGTTAACCCGTCGGATGAAAACAGGTTTTCCCTTGCCCGTCGGCGACGGGTCCCCTACCCGTCGGCGACGCCCTCTAGTTTTTGCAGTTTTCTGCAGATTCGTTTCGTCGTCCGTACGCACTAAAACGCGCGTAACTTTTCAACCGTTTACCCGTTTAACCTCCCGTTTCTTCCTACATGCTTGCAAATTCACATTCTATCATGTGAACTTAAAATCCCACATCCTTCTTAAGGAAATTCTTAACTTATGCACTTGCGCCTATATATCATTTATGTATCATTTGTCCCGTTCATGACTTTATCAAACAAAAACACGTTTGTTTGATCCCTATTCTTATGAAATTCATACTTACAATGTTTCCTAACATATTAGGCTCAAGTCCTGTGTTTCTTAAGTAATGTAAGCCTGTTTATGCTCGAAAGCTTATTTTGACCCGTTAAGGGTAATTGCGCATTAAAACGTTTATGACTTCACAAAGCCATGCTTCCCACTTTCATACTTGACCAAAACATTACAATACTCGTATAACTTGTTTCTTAGCCACTTCTTAAGATCGTTTACCCAAAATACCCATCAAGGGCATTTTGGTCAACTTTAATTCAATCATTCATAACGAAGGACTTCAATACATATTTGACCTCAAACATCATGTTTAATTAATTTAAACAGTATATTACTTAATCATACTAAGAAGTGATTACGGAAATCACTTACCTTATGCATCCGCGTTCCTATTCGCTTCTTTGCCTTCTCTTGACCCGTTAGTCCTTCATGCTTGAGTCCGCCTTGATATGATTCCTATACTTTCATATCACCCACATCGCATTCTCGTTAGCTTACATCATTGTACATGCTCACGACCATATCAATCACATGTTTCACATTTGACTTTCATTAGTCAGTTCTAGCTAACATAAAACATACAACCAAATTCATATCCCGTTAACGCATGCAATTTATCATGTCATTCCATTTAATACATATCGACATAACAGGTACCATACCACTTCCTATAATCCTACCTTTACGACAACTAGTCACATCGTACTTCATATGCATAGTTGACTTTCTGAAAGTCAACAGTTCATTAATTTAACTTTCCTACTTATCATCATATACTCGTAACATCATAATAGACTATACGGACGACACTATATACGTCTTATCATACTCTTGGTGTGAGTACTACCTTTTAAGCATAACGTACAACTATTTCATGCATAATTCTTCTAAACTCATACATAACCCATCAAAACCAACTACTAATCATCATGTATCATACCAAATGAACATTAAACATAACATCATCATATTCCTATACTTTCATCTAGCAATAACTCATCATACCCACATAATACATCATTCTTTCAACAAGACTTGAACATAGAAGGTGATTCTAGTCATCTTCATCACCATAACTAATGGGTTTATCATCTAAACATCAAATTAGCACAAATCATTCATAATCCATGTTCTATACGAAGATTCTAACCCTTGTACATGATCAATTTCATATTAACTCACGGATTAGAACATAACCCACTTCACCCATTATCACCAATCTTAGATTTGAGACATACCTTATGATCCCCTCGTGTTGGTGATCATTAATCCATACTCGGTTATGGATTTGAGCTTCATCTTGCCTTCCGATTTGAGCATAAAGATGGAACTAGGGTTTGAGGCTCCATGGGAGCCTCCTGCCTCTTTCTCGAACACACGTATGTGTGTGTTTGTGTGTGTTTAGATATTTAATAACTTAACTTCCATTTGTTCCACTTTAGCCCCTCGGGTTTGTCTTTAAAACATAACCGACACTACCTTTATCATTTAATACTTTTGACCATACCCTTGACTAGGTTAAATAACCTAGTTATTAATTTCATGACGTGTCATACAAGAACATACGACAAATCTTAACATTCGTATTTTGGGGCGTTACCCAAAAAAACACAATATATACTATAATATACAATTTCGTTGGCAAAACACAAACCATTGTAACAAACACAATGACTTGTTATCCAACTATTAAGAACATCAATAACCATGTCTATATTTAAGATAATAATGACTTTTTATTCGATTGTGATTAGTAACTACAACTGTTCTTATATTCTTATACATCGAATTGTCATACGTACTAACTTAAAATCTTACATCTAATTCACACAATTTAAAATTTTTAAGTAACTATTTTTAAATTGATTAACATAGCAATTGCTAACACCATTAAATAAAGATAGACGAGATCTATCAAAGTTAGATCAACATAAACTAAATCAATTACAATTCTCTCTATGGTCGCTCGAAGAAAAGGGAGCATATGAAGAACTAAACAGAAAAGTCGGCATCATCAGTGATAACAATTACAAGCGATTTATATACATATATATAGGTTGAAAGTCTAAGCGATTTATATACATATATAAACAGAAAAGTCGGCACCCCCATGGAAAAATTCCTGGGTCCGCCACTGAATGTAAGAATTTCATATATTTAAATATATACATATATATAGGTTGAAAGTCTAAGGGTGCACCAGTGAGTTGTAAAACCATACACCTTTAGGATGATCTTTTAGATCCCGTTTCTCCTTTATATATATGTATACTTATAATATAGTTCTGTGATAAATTAAAATTAGTACAGGGGACCTATTGTTCTGGAGATATAATAATTATGGGACTACTAACATTTATTTATGTACCTAACATTTTTGATTATGCATCAAATATTTATTTAATTGAGCAAATCAGTTACCATATTGGTTTAGATATGTTATAAAATTATCATCAAAATCTGACTAATTGAAAAAGTTATATCATTCAGACACAACCAAACAATCGACACATACCCTACAGACCTTTCCCCATTTAGCAATATTTAAAAAGAAAATGCATATTAAAATAATATTTAAAAAATGGTTGATTAAAGTATTTAAATTTTGTGGTTAAGCTATCATAATCACGTCGACCTATACTTTCCTTCTTGGGTCCTCTCTCTTAATAATGTTTCTATTATATATTTTGCAATTGCATTGTCACTTCAACCATTTATAATTTAATTAAAACTCATTTATGAAAGCATTATTAATTTAAAAATTTATCAAAAAAAATTTAATTTAACAATGTGTAAAATTATACTCTTGTTTCTAAAATATGATGCTATTTATTTATGCAATATAACATTTACTAGCTACAGTGAACTGTTTCAAAACGTATCATGGAAGCCTTAACCAAACGTATGGTGTAAGCTTAAATTTTCTTATTTATATAAGAAACTCACTACTCGAGCTAATCTACACATAAGCTACAACTCCTGATATAATTCAACACATACCCAAAATAACCCGTACCCAAACTTTTCTTAGTTTCAACAAAACCAAATTTTCAAATGGCAAATCTTCCAGTAGCATATGCTGAATCTTCATATGCAGCAAACATTCATCGATTCCTTCGGTTTACTGATTTACCCAATCGTGAGAGGTATCAAAAACTCAAGAATCTTGAAGTTTTTTCTATTAGCGGTATTGATTGGTATCAAATGGAAATGTTTGATCCAAGTGGTTTACTGGCGAGATTACTACCACGTAATACGCCCTGGCGTCGTTTCTTCGACATCCTAGAACCGTCATACGATGAACTTGTTTATGAGTTCTTGTCCACTTTCTATTTCAAATATGATAAAAGTCTTACTGATGAATCTATTCATTTTCGACTTTGTGGACAATTTCATAATATGTCATTAACAGAATTCGCAGTTCATATGGGCATATATATACAGATGAAGAAGTTAAACAACCTATTGTTACGGAGGCATCAACCTCTTATTCCTCTGAGGAAATGAAAGAATGTTGGCTAGGCCATTCATCGAAAGGGTGGTGTAACAATAATAATTCTATGAAATTCACAGACCCTCGTTATCAATATATGCACCGTGTTTTAGCCAACACTATCACTGGGCGCAAGAATAATCAACATAGGGTTAGTACTACCGACCTTTACCATCTGCATAGTATTTTTGAGCAAGTTCCTTGTAATATTGCCCACGAGCTTGCTACATATCTTTTAAATCAACAAACAAATCCTCTGAGAAGTCTCATGGGAGGGTCTTACATTACAAAAATAGCAAAATCATTAGGTGTCTTAAGTGATCATATTATCCAAGGATTATCTCCACCAAAGGCATCTGGGATTGTAAATTTTAACACTGTTAGGATAACCCCTGTTCATAATTATATACTAAATCAACCATTCCAGTCGAAGGAAGCTCAAGTTATCTTAGAAAGCACCTCAACACAAAATTTACAACAATCATTGTTGCAGCTTCCTCAACCGTCTTTTTATCAATTTGATTTGCAACCACAGCTGCCACCCGTACAAGAACATATTACAACTAACCTATCTCAACCACTAGCACCGAACATCTTACAAAACATCTCACCCTTAGTTTTTGAGGAAGATTCAACGATGCAACAAACTTTGTTTGATGAAAACATGATATTCCAATAGCAGTTAGCATCATAATCATTTTTGCAATCACCATTACCGCAACAGTTTTTCCAATCACTATTAAACGAAGTAGAACAACCACTGCCACCAATTAATATAACAGAACCATGTACGGTACCTCAAATGAATCTACCTTCAGATTCAATAGGATTCGAAGTGGCTAGGTTAAACGATCAGATCCGAAATTTGTCTAAACAAATAAAACGGCTGACAGAAAGAAATAAATGGTTGGAAGACATGCTAAAACAAATAGCTAATAGTATGCAACTAACTCTACCACCTCCACCACCTTATGATTCTGAGTCTGAATTTAATTCATTATATGATTAATTTCAAATGTAAGTTTCTTCACATCATAATAGACTATCAAATTATTATGATTAAATTGTTTAATACATACATTCTATTTTGTGTTTTTTTTACCTACAAGTAATACATATATGATCATAAATAAGAAGTTTATGAATCGTAATCAGTTGGCATGACCGGTTAGACCACACCGAGTAAAATGATAATGTGAAATGTATTGAAGAACTAACAGATCCTTCCAGAAAATTATAAAATGTAATTTTTGTTCTCAAGAAAAGTTAATCAATGAAAGTAGGGTGTGAATCCCTAAGTATTCTGGAATAAGCAAAGGATATACATATCCAACATGATACCATTTAGTGTTTTAAAAACCGATGCATCGTCTAAATGGTTATCAAATCCACAACCTGAAGTTTTTGTGATTAAGGCTTAGCTAATGTGATAGCAAGCATATTATTCCAGATTGATATAATGATTTTGATAATAAATCAATTTCACATAATGATCAGTACAATACACGTAAAACTTCATGTAGTTTATACATGATTTATTGAGACAATCACTGGATGTGTTTGCTAAGTGTATGATCATGAGAGCAAAAGTTCATGTATCAATTCATATAATGCCAATATATTGTAATATTTTCTCCCCATTATAATTGGGTTTTGGTCAGAAACCAAATATGTCCATTCTAAGATTTTGATTGTGCGATATATATTGAAATTGATCCACCACGACGCACAAATATGGGACCTTAAAAGGTGATTGGGAATATAGCATTTAACGAAAGAGTTATTTATGGTTCAGTTTATTAATATCCATCTAAATGGACTGACATTCCCAACATTAGGGGAAGATAAAAGCAGTTGAAAAAGAAATGAGTTGAAATAAATTATCATTGATCCTTAAAACTGAAAATATGAACTACGGGTTCAAAGAACAACTCATTTGGAAAATAAATCTATTACCAGACGTATTTACTTACCAAAATAAAGTGACAAGCTAAGTCATATATACCAACTGCTAATGCTCCAATTAAGATGAGTGTCCTAGAAGGACAACCACATGTTTGTAATGAGTCTATTGCACGTTTGAAGCGCGGTAGACTAGTCGATTCCAATAATAAAATTCCTCGAAAGTTGGAGCAACTAATTAAGATGGTCAAGTCGGGGTTATATTAAAAGGTCTCCTGAAGAGACGATAGACATGATGGTTCAAGAAGAACCTCAGGTACCTGAAACTAAAGAGATCTCGATAAGTTGTATCATGTCTAAGATATGTATGGAATCGAAATAAAAATCGACGTCGTTATACTTTTGTATATAATGTAGCGCTTAAAATGATTAAATGATGAGGATCAAGATTAAGATCTGCCTATGAATGAATATTAAGAAATGATTGGCCAAAATAGAAAGACACAAATAAGGCAAAGTTTAGTTCTCTAATGAAATGGAAAGTTTCTGGACCAACAGTCCATACAGCTGAAGTTGTAAAATATGTTGGATACAAAAGTATCTTTTACGCGAATCATGTGAAAATCAAATTAAGTGATATAAGTCAAAAATTGGTGGCACAAGTATTTTCATAAAGACCTATGACTGATTATGAGGAGATGTATTCTCCAGTGGTGGATGTATTGGCTTTCCAATATTTAATTAGTCTGGTAATAAAAAGAGAGAATTGATATGCGTCTTATAAAAGTTATGAATCACTGGATACTTAAAGTTTACATGAAAGTCCCTAAAGGATTTAATTTATTAAAATCATGTAAAATAAGTTCTCGAGAACGATATGATTGTTGTATACAGATTCATATTTGAATACATTGAATATAATTGGAACTCCTGCTGAGTATCCTAAAGCATTTAAGTGCTTATAAGGTTAGTTGAAACATCTTATGGATGTTATTCTTGTGTACCAATAAACATACATAGAAAACCTGTACTTGGTGATTAGGGTATCTCAATGTACAGTGTATAAGCATGGTACAATATGTATTATACAAATAAAGCAAGTGTTCAAGACATCCTTGCATATGATATAGAAATCAATGAGGAGGTTTATGTAACAGAACTCCTAAAGAGTGTATGCACATACATTGTTTTTCAAAATGGAAGGAAGTAAATGAATGATTGTAAATGCCTGAAGCATTGATTTCAAAACCTGATGAATGTATCTTTATAAACTTAAAAAAGATAGTATGGATAAAATAGTTGGGTTGAGTGTTGTACAACTCATGAGATATTCTGATAAAAGAGCAATACGAGTTTGATAATATCATCCATCTTTATCAAAAGTCCTCTCCTAAAAGTTCACTATAATCGCAGTTTATGATAATGATGTCTAGGCACCATCGAGAGAAACTGTCGAGCTTTTAGAGGGGGAATTTTGAATGACCCTGGCTCAGTCTAGTTACTACTCAACCTAAAGTTCGAGTATATTTGTGATCATATTTTTATCCATTGATCAAACTACATCCAGAAGATGCTGGGACATTATAATGTGGATAAAACTGAACCTTAAAGTATGCTAAAGGTTGTTCAAACACTTTTTATAAGAAATGACTATTATCATCTCCTACCAAAGTAAGGATTCTCATTCCAAAAGTACCATGGCTAAGGTGTAATTGTGCATTCATATTTCTTCCTAGCTATGCATGATTATATATATCTTTTATTTTAATTTATAAACATGATATAGCACATGTCTAATGAGGAGACATTCGAATGGTAAAGAAGATATGTCGATACTCTAAGGTAAGAATGATATGTGCCTAGATTTTACTAACCCATGAAAACTAGTTTTGTTAGCTTTGTAAATGCAGGGAATGTAACAACATATAGTTATGGATCATATGGTATTTGTTTACATAAAGCACCAGGAATCTCATATAAAGACCATATAACATTGATCAACACAAAGGACTATACACATCAAGGAATGAAGTGGCAAAATATTAAATAAAAGATCTACGCAGAAGGCTTAAACGATACATAATGAAATCAGGGGGAGTATTACAAGTTGCACTCTTATATACCACCAAGATTTTTGAATATACTCGAGACTTTATTAAAGACAATCAAGTCGAGATGATATATGTCCAATCCAGCAACAATTCAACCGATCTTTTAACAAAAGCACTACCTACAGCAACTTTCAGGAAACACGTTCATGACATTGGCATGCGTCACGTACGGAGAATGTGATGCCTTGCAAATTGCAACTTGAGGGGGAGCTATAGACTGCACTCTTTTTCCCTTAGCTAAAGTTTTTTTTCCCACTGGGTTTTTCTTTAGCAAGGTTTTTAACGAGGCAGTACTTAATTACCCCAAAGTTTGCAAAGTGTCATCCAAAGGGGAGTGTTATGAATTATTGAAATAAGTGGATGACAGATTGGCTAAATGGGTCCAACTACCTCACATGTCCAGCCAGCCCCTTTGTAGAATTGAATAACTCCACCCAACACATATTCTTGCATTTGTTTACTCAATACCCATACCTTTTTCTTTGCCTATATATTTAAGTGAAGTAACCCAAAAGATAGAGAACAAAATGAGAGATAGTTACTTGGAGTAGGTAGCTGCTAGTTAAGTTGTTTGGAGTTGTGACAATTGAAAAGCTTTTAGGCTAACTTTATAACAGTATCTATATATATTTTTTGTAAACTATAGCATTTATAGATATTGATAACGTACCAGTAACAAACTGAACAGATACCGACCAAATAATATTGAAATCGTATCTGTATGTGTTTTTTGTGATTTCTAACCAATTTAAAATACAAGTGGCTATCATTTTTTTTAATTACAGTCAATGTTTTAAAATCCGGTTTTTATACCGTACTAAATTTGACTCAAAAACGATTTGACCAGACGGTTTAACCGGTTCAGCCGACCAATTTGAAGTGGTTTTTAAAACATTGATCACAATTGACTACGATTGAATATTAGGTGGTAATACACATATTTTATTTTACCAAAACAAATGGAACTACACCAGAACAAAATTAGTATCGGATACCCGTATTCATTTTTATATGTGTTAAAGAACTAATGGCATTTCAACATTTTGATACAACCTTTATTGAATACGAAATTGTATTAAAAATAAAGTATTTCATTGTGTTGTAAACTATACTGAGTATCGGTATATCGAATCCAGTATCAATAAAACACGTGTTGATAATATTCTAGACATATCACAACCTTTTTTGTGTAATTATATCATTTTTTTATTTCGTAAATCCGAACCAATAATGCTAGAAGAACATCAGTATGGGTACTGATACTCTATCATCGATACATGTATAGGTACTCATTTTTTTTGTTCAATGCGAGTTTGTTAATTAGTATATTTCAGTATTTTTTTCACTCTCGATACCCTGACGCAACGTAATATTGTAACTGTATTTTTTTATATTGTGTGCATATACCGAGTTCTCGCCGGATTGCGTGGAACTATATTACTTTATGTAATAGCAATCCTAGATTTTCTATGATATATAACACAATATATATTTTTTAAGATTAGAACTCACAAAACATGTTGAAGAGTAGACCATTAACTAATAGGACATCAACTTGAGGACAAGAATTTCATTAGTAGGAGTAAATTTAAGGATGCAACAAAAAAAGGAAAAAAAAAATAAGGGCAAGGTCCATCATCACATGTTCGCATTAGTTTTCGGTAGTATAGACTATCGTCTAAATATTAAAACATTAGTTGTTATTTTCACTAAAATGCTAAAACAACAAATTAGAAACAAATGGCATGTAAACGTGTAACAAGTTGCATCACCACCTCCTTTTGAATTACAAAACCGATTCTTCTAAAAACGAAACGACTCTTAAAAGTCAAGAAATTACTATTTACGGCCCGTTTAACTCTGTTCAAAAATTCCACAAGCTAGGCAAATGTATCATTGGAACTCACCAATATAATTAATGAAACTCACCAATCTAAATCAATCGACTTCCTTTCATGTTCATTGGAAATCACCAATATGGTCGTGTCAAAATTCGTAGAATGACCATGCGATACCTACTATTCAATTGAATTAGGCTCCATATACATATAAATAAAGTTACACACAATAGATAAAACCTAATTTAAATCTATTATACAATATACAATACACTACGCACCCATCACTCAATGATCAAAGAAATTTCAAATTTACTTATATTTTTATTGATGGGTGTTAATTTGTCGCAACCCCCGGCCCCTATCTTCTGAAAATGGGCGGCCGCGAGCCAGTATCAATGGTACCGGTATTTATCATTTTTGGCAGCGGAATTTACATCATGACCGTAGTTAGGAAATATTTTATCAGAGTAAAATACCACATTTTTATAATAATAAACACATAAGTAAAACCCAAGTTTCTATTACAAACATGTTTATAGGGATAAACACTATTTTATTTAAATAAAACATCTTCTTTATTTAGATAACTTTTATAGCCACATTTTCCAAGCCTTCAGTGCTGTCCAGCTGGCTTCTATTTGCCTTTCATATTTTATTACCTGAAACGCGTTTTAAAAATATTTGTCAGTGGGAAATACTGGTGAGTGAATCCCAGTTTAATCAAAACAAGTTTTATCATTTCACAGTATTGAGAGCGATTACAATGTTTATATCTACACAATTACTCATTCAGTACTGTCAATCCTGACTGGTGAGTCATATTACTCATTGGCTATCTCGTTGTCTAATAGTAACATGTTCCACATTTTGTATACAAAACCCCAACATACCGGCAGTAATTGAAGAATTACAAAGACTCAATCACTGCTAATTATATTTTAAAACAATTAAGGTTTTATAAAAACAGTTTACAAAAAGGAGATTACTCACATTGCTATTTTAGATTTTTCCTTATCATTTCCTGGTTATAATCTAATAAATTAAACAATGCACACACGTTAGTATAATAACCCAATATTTACATTAGTTATACCCTCTCCGAGACAAAACTCCAATGACTACGTCGGGTAGAACCACGACAGTCGTTACGGAGCGCTAGATCAATCGGGCAGCGTATCTAATACGTAACCGGGGGTTAAAATACTTACAACGAGGCAGCGCTTCGCTAATTAGGGGGTATAATGCCCGGATATTATGCCTACTATTCAGAATTTTGAGAGAGAAAGTAAAAGTTTGAACGATTTGGAATGAATCCGATCGATCCTATTTATAGTGCTGATCAGGCACTTTGTCGCGCCCTGCGAAGGTTTCAGTAACAGGCTTCGCGGCCCGCGAGGCCAACTAGGGTAGGCCCTAGCTTGGCTGACTCAAACCCTAGACCCAACACGTTCGTGCCACGTGGCGGCACCGGGTGCGCCCTGATCTTGAGCTGTCGCGGCCCGCGACCAGGTTGGCTAAAGGCTTCGCGCCCCGCCAGGAACCAGTGAAAATTGTTTTTATTTTATTTTTATAAAATTAAAGGTATTTAGGGCCTATTTACGTATACGGGGTGTGTTTTAGGAAGTATAGGGATGTTATAAATATTTTAGGAGTGTCGGAAATATTTTAGAAGGGTTGTTATATACTCCCCACCTTGTTTTAGAACTCGTCCTCGAGGTCTACTGGAACAGGTGTGGGTATTTCTTCTGCATTTCTAATTCAAGTTCCCATGTATATTCTGGCCCTCTCTTGGAATCCCATTTCACTTTGACCAGAACTAATCTCTTATGTTTGAGATTCTTAACTTTTCTGTCTTCAATCTGTAGAGGTTTTTCTATGAATTTAAGCTTCACATTTACCTCTATATCCTTAAGAGGTACCACTAATGATTCATCGGCTAAACACTTTTTGAGATTACATACATGAAATACATCATGTATTCCTGCCATTTCCTCTGGCAGTTGTAGCTGGTAAGCTACAGGTCCTATTCTTCTAATAATCTCAAAAGGTCCAACATACCCGGGGCTTAGCTTTCCCCTTTTGATGAATCTTACCACTCCTTTCCAAGGAGAAACTTTTAACAACACCTTATCTCCTACTTGAAACTCCAATGGCTTCCGCCTGTTATTAGCATAACTCTTTTGTCGATCGCGTGCTGCTTTTAGTCGTTCCTTGAGTTGAATAATCTTGTCCGTAGTTTCTTGTACGATTTCTGGTCCAGACAATTGCTTTTCTCCAATCTCTGCCCAACAGACTGGAGTTCGGCACTTTCGTCCATAAAGTGCTTCGAAAGGTGCAGCATTAATACTGGTATGATAGCTATTATTATAAGAAAATTCTATTAATGGTAGATGATCGTCCCAATTTCCTCCGAAATCAATTACACAAGCTCTAAGCATATCTTCCATTGTCTGAATTGTCCTTTCACTTTGTCCGTCCGTTTGAGGATGATAAGCGGTGCTTAGATTTAGCTTGGTTCCCATTGCTTTTTGGAAACTTGTCCAAAAATGAGAAGTAAAACGGCTATCTCTATCAAAAACAATTGATAAAGGAATACCATATAATGAAACTATTTCATTTACATATAATTTGGCTAACTGTTCCATACCGAATGTTTCCTTCATTGGTAGGAAATGAGCAGACTTGGTTAACCTATCTACAATCACCCAGATTGTATCATTACCTTTTCGGGTCTTGGGTAATTTGGTAACAAAGTCCATTGTTATCAATTCCCATTTCCATACAGGCATTTCCAAAGGCTGTAATAATCCTGAGGGTTTCTGATGCTCAACTTTAACCTGTGAATAGGTTAAACACTTGGCATGTTAAGCTGCTATATCCTTTTTCATTCCTATCCACCAAAAATTCTTTCTTAAATCTTGATACATCTTATCACTTCCAGGATGTATCATATACTTAGACTTATGGGCTTCGTCTAATATTTGTTGGCGTAGGTTTCCTAGTTTAGGTATCCACATCCTTTTCTTATGGAATCTCCAAATTCCATCTGTTCCTTGTTCTAGTTCTTTAATCATTCCTTTTAGTTTTTCAGTATCATCCTTGATTACTGATTCTTGTACGGCTTTAATTTGCTCGTTTAAATCTACGTGCAGATTTAATTTAAAAGAACGTACTTTCCTTGGTTTTTCATGATACTTTCGACTTAAAGCATCAACTACTACATTAGCTTTTCCTGCATGATCTTGGATATTGCAATCATAATCACTAAGAAATTCTATCCTGCGTCTCTGTCTCGTATTCAGCTCTTTTTGCCCAAATATGTACCTTAAACTCTTATGATCTGTGAAGACAACAAATTTATTTTCTTATAAATAGTGTCTCCAAATCTTAAGGGCAAAAATTATGGCTCCTAATTTTAAATCATGGGTTGTATAGTTCTCTTCATGATTCTTAAGTTGTCTAGAAGCATAGGCCATAACCTTTTGTCGTTGCATCAACACACATCCATAACCTAATTTAGAAGCGTCACAATAGACTTCAAAGCCTTCTGTTCCTTCTGGTAACGCTAGTATGGGTGCGTTGGTTAATCTTTGCTTAAGAATTCTAAAGGCTTCTTCTTGTTTTGGTCTCTATTCAAACTTAATAGACTTGCAGGCTAACTTGGTTAAGGGAATGACAATTCTGAAAAAAATCTCGAATAAACCTTCTATAATAACCGGCTAGTCCTAGGAAGCTTCTAACCTCCGTTGGTGATTCAGGGACCTTCCATTTAGTAATTGCCTCAATCTTTGTGGAATCCACATGAATCCCTTCATGATTAACTAAATGTCCAAGAAATTCCACTTCTTCTAACCAAAATTCGCATTTCGAAAATTTAGCGTCAAGCTTTTCTTTTCTCAGCAAATTTAAAAGTGTATGCAGATGCGTTACATGTTCCTCTTTACTCTTAGAGTAAATTAGAATATCATCTATAAAGACAATTATGAATTTATCCAAATATGGTTTACATATTCGGTTCATCATGTCCATAAATGCGGCTGGGGCATTGGTTAGACCAAATGGCAAGACAGTAAATTCATAATGGCCATACCTTGTTCTAAAGGCAGTCTTAGGAATGTCCTCTTCATGTACCTTTAATTGATGATATCCTGAGCGTAAATCGATCTTTGAGAAAAATCGAGCTCCTTGCAGTTGATCGAACAGATCATCGATTCTCGGCAATGGGTACCGATTTTTAATCATGACTTTGTTCAATTCTCGGTAATCAATGCACATACGCATTGATCCGTCTTTCTTCTTGACAAACAAGATCGGTGCTCCCCACGGTGATGAACTTGGCTGTACGAATCCTTTCTCTAAAAGTTCGTCTAGCTGTTTCTTTAGTTCTTGCATTTCTGCTGGCGCCAAACGGTAAGGTGCTTTGGCAATTGGTGCAGTTCCTGGTAACAGATGAATTCTGAATTCAACTTCCCTGTCCGGCGGTAGTCCTGGTAATTCTTCTGGAAACACATCTGAGAATTGAGATACTACGGGAATATCTTTCAATTCTTATCCTTTAGTGTTAATGATTATGGAAATCATATACACTAGTGATCCTTTTCTTGCACAACTTGCAGTTTTCATCACAGAGATGAATTTCGTAAATCTGGATGGCTTATTTCCTTTAATTGTGATCTTTTCACCCTTTGGTGAACTTATTTGGATTGACTTTTGATCACATAGAATACTGGCTTTATTGGCTACTAACCAATCCATTCCTAATACAATATCAAATCCAACCAGATTCATTGGGTAAAGATTAGCAATAAACTTATGGTTTAAAATTTCTATTCTTGCTCCCTGCAAGATTTCAGAAATCTTAATGGTTTCTCCATTTGTTGTCTCTACTAGACATTCTTGTTGGAGTTTAGTTAATGGTTGGTTCAAAATTTTGCAAAATGAAGTATTAATAAAACTTTGGTTCGCACCAGAGTCAAATAATACTTTAGCAAAAACATCATTAACTAAAAACGTACCGGCAATCACATCCGGAATCATCTTCGCTTCTTCGGCTGTCAGAACAAATGCCCTAGCATTCTTAGTAGTCTTGTTGTTCATGGCTGGAGCTAGTTTCGGACAATTTGGCTTAATATGTACTTGTTCTCCACAATTGTAGCATATCTTATTGTTAAGTTTCTTTCTGCAATCTTCTTCCTTGTGTCCAGATATTTTGCAGAAATTACAATATATAGAGCATCTTCCAGAATGCTTTCTTTTGCAGTACGGAGTAGAAGTAGAACCTACATTTTTTCCACGGTTGGAATTTCCATAGCGGAATTCCTAGGTAAGCTTTTGAGCTAAGTTCCTCCTCTGGTTTTCTTCTTGAGTACGTACCAATTCATCGGTCAAGATATTTGCTAGTTCTACAGCTTCTTCTATAGTTGGTGATCTAGCTGCCTTGACTACATGTCTAATCTCACTGATTAATCCCAGATGTAACGGGAGATTAATACTGGTTCTGGTGAAGCTAGGGTTGGCACTATTCTAGCATATTCGAAGAATATAGTAGTGTAACCCTTACAGTCTACTCTAGTCATTCTAAGGTTTAAGAATTTATTGGCTATCTGTTCCTTTTCATTGGGAGGACATAATTTCCTTTCAATCATATTCTTAAACTCATTCTATTCCATATTATAGACTCTATCACTTCCCCTAGACTGGATAATAGTGTTCCATCATTCTAAAGCAGCATTTTTAAACAGATTGGAAGCAAACATGATTTTGTCTTCCTCTGCGCACTTTCTTATTTTTAAGACTGCTTCAGTCTTTTCTAACCAGCGTAGAGCTGCAATGGCTCCTTCATTGCCCGAGAATTCTATTGGTTTATAAGACCAGAATTCTTTGTAAGAACAACCATAAGACATGGTTCTTCTTCTTTTTGGAATAGGCAATTGAAATAGTGGTCCATTGTTTACACTGTGACTGGGTTCAGTATGTGATCGTTTACTTCCATTATCACTTTTATTATTATTTTCCGCTTCCCTAACATTTTAGATGATAGCTGGCATAGCATCTCTAATTCCTTGGGTTACTATGTGTCGAATGGCACTGTTATTTATCTGGTTATCATTATTCTGGTTTTCCCGATTTGCATCGTTGGCCATCTGAATTGTAAACAATTACCAAATATTAATATCGCAAAACAATATTAAATGCAAACAATCTCACAACACAACAGATTGGTCAAAATCGTCGTACATTGCGACCTTTACTCTATTTTATATATTATGCATTTATTACAAACCACGACTGGAATTTAAAATACAATACTAGTATTCATCAATAGTTATTAGGTTATCTATCTTAGTGGATATATATATTCAAGTTACACACACACACACACACACACACATATATATATATATACTAGTGGGAATGCCCGCGCGTTGCGGCGGGTTCGTCTGTTTTGTCGCCTCATATGTTGTTTGAACGGTATCGATTCGTTTTGTCACGGTAAAGAACAAAAAAAAAACACTTATATCTCACATGTGTGCTTTTGTATAAAACAGTTGTGGAAACGTTGATAAAAATAATCATGTCACGTTATATTAGTAAAATAATGAAAAGGATAAACACCGTTCGTTTATACGTATATAAAAAACTGTGAGGTAGATTTAATTTTGATCAATTGTATGTTACTATTCACAACTCGATTTTTAGTAAAATATACATTGAGACGTAGATAAAAAATAACTACGTCGTAACGACATACTCGAAATTTTATAAAATTTCGTATTTTGAATGTAATAAAAAGAGAACAAATTTTTTTGAAAGAATTTATACTAATAAACAATAAATAAATAAAAATACAGTTACTGTTTATGGATCTACACTCTATTCAACATGTTGTCAATACTCCAAACTAATTGTTCTGGTTCCTCATAAGCTAGTAAGGTAAGGCCATAAAATCCTGCATAAAAATAACTCGTTTATTAACCAAATTAATAAGAATATTAATATACTAAAAGCTTCCTCAATGAAAAAACTTACTTCAAGGTTTTCAATATAAGCTTGCATTTTACCAAAAGAAGTCAACTTGGCTTGAGCTTCAAGATGTGTTGCCAAGTAATATGTACATTAAAATAAATAATTGAAAAAGGCTTCACAAAAAGTATTCGATCTTATGATTTATCATGCTAAACATTTCTTTTAAGTTCAACTAAAGGGATGCTTAGAAGATCAAAAAGCAGGCCTTTGTCATTTTAAAGTAGGTCAGGTGACATTTGTTCAACTGAATAGTCCCTAACACATTGCCATTTAATGCAAAGTGTAAAAATCCTAAAAGGGTGTTGTTGAGGAATCAAAAGCTTTTTAATATACAAACCGAGACTTAACGAGCTCAAGCCTGAAATACCAAGTTTGTTTAGGCTTGAGAGCCTAAACGAGCTCAAAAAATTTAGTTTATATGTATATATATTATAAATTTATAATGATAATGATTATTATAACTTGATACTAAAAAACCCACGTTGTTTTCAAGTTAGGCCCATATGATTAAACTAATAACATTTGCGAGCCGAGTTCAAGCCGAGCTTTGGCTCGTTTAGGCGAAATCAAAGCGAGCTCGCTCCAAGCTTTTAGCTCGTTTGAGATTGTTCTCAAATAGCTCAAGCCGAGTTGAGCCGAGCTCAAGATTTGGGTTTTACTCGCAAGCCGAGCTCGAGCTCGAGCTCAAATAAGTAAATCCGAACCGAGCCGAACTTCATAAAAACATGACGAGCCAGCTTGAGTAGTGGAAGGCTCGCACTCGGCCCGACACGTTTACACCCTATCTGTGTACCAAAATGTGCCTTCAGTTGCCTGTATATCAAACATTTTGTTACTTTAGGTCAATTTTTAGAAAACTATGTCTACAAAATTATGCACGTAATTGAATTACATGGAACAAAATTTGCACCTTCAGGGGGAAAATAATCCACATGTTCAAAATTTGAATTCACCCTTTAATTATAATCGGGTTCATTAGGGTCATGTTTTATCTCAAATGGATTGAAACTCACCCCTTCAAATATTTTTTGTTCCCACATTCATCAAGCAGACATCATCCTCGGAAGCGGCCTCTAAACGTTGGTAATCAATACCAAAGCAGGAACATACTTTACAGTAGAACAACACCATCTGCCGGGCCATTTTCCAAACTGTAGGCGTCTTCCGTGAGTGAATAATACACATAATAACAATCATCGCATGTCGCGAGAGACGGGTCTCCTCATCATACTCAGACACTGGGCCCCACCCTCCCAAAGAGGAGATAGAAATAGGGATGTAACCAGCCATATTGTATCTAGGCACGCGCGTGGGGTCATAGCAGGCAACAACATCACTGGCATTATCCCAATTGCTGCAAAAGGAAAAGAAATGTGCATAAAAACTTAAAATGATAAAAAGGAAGATTTTTTAGAAGAAAAAAGAAAAGAAAAGCCATACACTATTCCCAGCGACGAGGCAGATGACAGTGGAAGTATTTACAAAAAAAAGTGAATTTTCTCCTCAACTAACGCCAATTTTGTCACATCATTAGGGTTGTTGCGGCTCCTCATGATATCATCTGCTTCCTTAACCAGCAGAAACAAATGATAAGGAATGCGATTAGGTTCACGCCCCGGAGGATAAGAACCAAATTTAAATGGCCACCAAACGATCCGCCTGACTTCCCTCTCACCGCGTCTCTAAACAATCAGAGCATATAATAAATTAGAATAATAAAATTCGTTAGCTTTTTTTTTTTGCCTCAATAAATGGTTAGTACTGAGAGAAATCATACCCCTATGGGAAAGTACTCGTAGAACCGTTTCAGCACCTGTGAGGGTGGAGGAGACTCCATATGCTCTGCCTAAACGCAACAAATAATAAATTACAAGTAAATCATTTGATGGGTGAAGAAAGATAAAAAAAGAAAAGAAATGAGGCGTTACAATGCAGGAGGCTAGCTATAGAATGAATCACCAAATGTTATGGAAAACAAAATCCCATAGGGGTATATTTAAATAAGGGTAAAATTGTCATTTATTAAATGGTTTTTAATGAATTGGGCATATATGATATTTCAACTACTTTGTAAGGGTATATATGATATTTATAATTTTGCAAGGGTATATATATGATATTTTGTAAGTTCGTAGGGGTATATATGAAATTGCCCCTAAAAACTATAAATATAGGAGCAAATACCTCGGGAGCCATCCAGTAAGGCATGCCAACAACTGAATGTGTATTAACATCAGCCTCAGTTAGCTTTGTGGCGACCCCAAAATCTGCTAATTTAACGAGACCCTGAAAAGGATAGTTGACAGTAAGCAATGACTTTAAGACATCTTAATGGTACATTAGGAACCAGATGGTTCTAAGGAAACATATACTTACCTCTTTAGTAGTCAGGATATTAGCACCCTTAATATCCCGATGAATTACCCCTTGTTCGTGTAAATAAACCAAGCCTTCCAAAACCTGCCAGCATAATAAAGTCATAAATACCAGATTATAGTTCAAATAATAAAATTGAAGGCCAGTAACAAACCTGAGCTATATAAACAGCCACCAATGATTCGGGAAATGGCCCAAATTTGTTCTGTTTGATAATGTTTGCAAGTGAACCATTCTCCACATATCTAAGGAATAAAACAGCACCATCAATTAAACAATGCTTTCAAACGAGACCACTAATAAACATAAACAAATTAAAAATAAAAACTACAATACTTAGACCATGCGTAGTGGTAAGGGTAAATAATGCCCCCATCCTTGGGCGATTTCCGCCATGTGGCAGTCCAGTCAGCAAGGAGCATTATTGGGCGTTTTTTTTCTAAAATGGGTGTAGTGGGAATTTTTGTGGTTCAAATTCTGCACCATAAATGTAGAAGTATCGTTATTCGGGTAATTTTAATAGCCATCGGTTTCATGAACCAGAAGCATTATCTAAGTGATTCAGTTATAAATATTTATAATATCTTAAAAAGAATGGTCTGTGTTACAGTGCACGACATAATTACATGTATACCCTTCGTCTAACCATAGATGTTACCGTATTGCCATTTATACATTATTTTTTTCCGGAGAATGTTCTTTTCAAGAGTTGAGAAAGAAACTGAAGAGCGGTGGCGATGACGTCTAGCAAACAGCGACTGTGGGTGGAGGTTGACGCTGACGGTACGCCTGGAACATGTGGAGAGCGTCGGGCGTCTGCCTATTGATTTTGTAGATCGGAAAGCAAAGAGCGTTCCGATGATGAAAGTGAAAAGCATTCCGATCGGTTGCCGGAGAGCGATAGAGAGGGCTGTAGGTTTTTTACCGTAAAAAAATAGAAAAAGAGGGTTCTAGGTTTTAGAAACCCTAAGAAAAAAATGTATGAATTCAGATAGAAGTGTAATTGGTCAGCAATGAACCTGGATATTTTGTTTTATAAATGTTGTTGATGACATGAATTCCATGGTTATCCTCTATAAAATCTGTACTATGTGTCTCTAGAAAAATGGTGGATGATGAAGATGAAAAAAGGAAATGGGTGTCCCTGTGTTTTCTCTTTTCTTCTTTTCTTTTTTATCCAACAACCAAGAGAAACATAAATTCCTATTCCTAGTTATTACAATTTACAAAGTGGTCAAAATAAGAGGATTACCTTAAGCAAGTCAATCGCTTGCTGAGAATTTACCATTGATCCAGTATTTGTGAACATAGAAAGCAAAAAAAAAGGTGTAAATATAAAATAAGGTAGTTGTGTAACAACATGCTAATCAACCGATAGAACATCTTATGATACACCATTTGAAATGTAGAAATGTTTATTTAATCATACCATGATGATGTTAAGATCCTCTTGTGCAATATTCTCCAAAGAAACTTAGGTGCTGTTTGTTTTTTCTGCAGGAAAACCTCTTCTGCTGCAGGCCACATCTGCAGACATCTGCAGGAGAAGAGGTGGACCAAATGTCTGCAGTCTGCAAGGAGAAGAGGGTTTTTTTTTATATAAAACCTCTTCTAGGTTTAAAACACACACAACATCACACACTACACTGATCTCTCTCTACTCTCTCTCTACTCTCTCTCTACAACCGTCACCACTTCACCACCGCCATCACCACCGTCACCACCGCCACCACCGTCACCACTACACCACAGCCACCACCGTCACCACTACACCACAGCCACCACAGATCGATGATGATGATGATGCAGATCGATGATGATGATGATGTTGCAGATCGATTTGGGGGGTTTTGTTTCAGATCGATGATGATGTGAACGATTTGGGGGTTTGTTTCAGATCGATGATGATGTGAACGATTTGGGGGTTTGTTTCAGATCGATGATGATGTGAACGATTTGGGGGTTTTGTTTCAGGGTGTCGGAGCAGGGGTGTCGGAGTGGATGGCGGAGGTGGAGGTGGTGGCGGAGCAGGTGGTTTGTTTCAGGGTGTCGGAGCAGGTGGTTTGTTTCAGGGTGTCGGAGTGGATGGCGGAGGTGGAGGTGATGGAGGTGGTGGCGGAGCAGGTGGTTTGTTTCAGGGTGTCGGAGGTGGAGGTGGAGGTGGTGGCGGAGTGGAGGTGGTGGCGGAGCAGGGGTGTCGGAGGTGGAGGTGGTGTCGGAGGTGAAGGTGGTGGCAGAGGAGGTGGTGCCAAGAAGAGGTAAACGTCTGCTCCAAGAAGCTTATGGTTTATCTCTTCCTCAGAAAGAGGCTGGGGAGAGGTAAAAAACACTTCTCAAAAAAAAAAAAAAAACACTCTTCTGAGGCTAAACCTCTTCCCGCGTCTGCACGGTGCAGACAGAAGAGGCCAGGAAGCTCTTCTTGAAAAAAACAAACACCACCTTATTTTATTATTGCGACAAATCTCCATTCTCCAAGTCCAAGCCCTAGCCCTTGTACACTCGACCATATGCTCCTTTACCAATCTCATCTCCAAGCATCTTCCAAAGTCCAAATATATAACATGTGTATATTCAACATGCAAGATAAACCATACCATCCGTTGGACATTCAAAGGCGTGTGTTTATGTTTTGTGGAATCGTTACATTTGAAGAACGTTGAATGGGTTTCAATTACTCTTGTCTCATGTTATGAATTGATTGTGGGTTGATGAAAGGTTCTAATCATCAAGTCAATTAAATGATGAGGTAGTAGGAGGCATAGGCATGATGAAATCCCTAAAACACCCCTTAGGTGTCTTAAATTTTTGGACGATGGGCAAGTTTACCCCCCTCTAAAATAGCTTGCCTCTTTTGTACATGTTGCTTGAAGATGTGTACACAATGCAAAATTACCAAAAGGGTAGCAATCCTAGTTCTCTTAATAAGGTAGTATATATATATATATATATATATATAAAGAGAGGCCGGTTATCATACAAATACCCTAATCGTACATTATGTACGCTACATTCTAGGCCGTCAGATCATCTCATTTAACCGCGTGTTTAAGTATTAAATTAATCAAATTAAAATTAATAAAAAGAAACCGCCAAGGTTAAAATCGTCCAATGCGATATCAAAATCCCTGATAATCAGCACAATAACTCCCCCAAACATATCGTAAAACCAAAAATCTACGAAGCAAAGCAAAGCAAACATCTAAGATTCATCCTGCTACTCTTCCCCGTTGCGATTCAACTAACATGAGTTTTGAAAAACGAAGCAAAGCAAACAACGACAGACCACAAGCGAAGAAGATGAATCCAGGTATCGAATGACATTTGCGATTTTATAATGGAAATATACAGGACTTTAATGTCAAATGCAATTTTGTTTGTTTATTAAGCTTTTAGACTGAAACATATAGTTTTAAAGGATTAGGTATTGTTCATAACTTCATTTTTGTTAGGGTTTATGACTAGTACGGTTATTTATTAGGTTTACCATGATTATGAGGTTTTCTAAATGATAAACTGATATATGTTCGATATTATATAGGGTTTTGTCAGTGTTTTGTATTACAAATGCGATTTTATAGCTAAAGTTTTGCTTGTAAAAGGTTTTGTCTTAGCTTAGGTTGAACACGTGAATTGATAAAATCCTCCTGCGATTTGATATGATTAGTTGTTTTAGGGGATTATGATTAAATTATACATGCGATATAGGGTTTGAGAGGGTTTTGAATTACAAATGCGATTTTATAGGTAAAATTTTTGGTAGTGCTTAACTAAGACATGCAAATTGATAATCATTCATGCGATTTTATCACTTAATGACTTAGTGTACATGATTAACTGATAAATGCGATTTTATAAAGGTTTATGACTGATAGCATGCGATTTTGTAGACATAGATTCTGATGATGACTTTGAAGGCCCAATATCAAGACTGGTAAAAGTTAACAAAAATAGAAAAAGAAGAATAGTTGAAGAAAGTTCTGAAGAGGATGACTTCGTTAAGCCACTCCCAAAAAAGAAAAAAAAAGATGACAAGAAGTCTAAGATACAGACAAAAAAACATTCAAAAAAGGTGGAACAACCTAAAACAGAACATAGGGAATTCTTCAAATACAGCAATGAAGCAATACTGCTGAGATGCCAACCTAACTCATACATGGATACTGTGAAGAAATTAAAAAAAAAAAAAACAGGTTGAAGAGGTAAGGAATATGGGATTTGGTGCTATTCTAGATATCAATATCAACCATATTTTGCACGATTGGCATATTGGCTAGCCAGAAACTTTGACGAGAAGTTCGATAAGCTAAACGTGGGAAAAAACCAAATAAAAATAACATCGGACACAGTTTATGAGGTATTTGGAATACCAAAGGGGCCAAAGAAGGTTGAGATAATAACCGATAAGAGAAAAGTTAAAAAGCAAGAGAAAATTGAAAAGGGTAAAGGACCGGGAAATGCTGTCAGGGATACATTCATAAGACAGTTGGGGGAAAACACAAGAATTACCCATGGCTTAATTGCAAATACAATGGAAAATCAAAGAGACGGGGGGAGCCTGTTTAAATTAAATTTCCTTGTGTACTGGATGACCTTCTTTGCGGAGATTACAAAGGCAACACTTGCAAATGATAGATGTTTGCTTGGTGTAGAAGATGTTGAGGAAATACAGAATCTAGATTGGTGCTCATATCTTCTCGACACCTTGCGTCGTACACAAGCCGGCTGGAAGAACTATAAAATACAGTTCGTGGGACCAGTTGCCTTTCTTACGGTATACATTACTACATTTAATTGTAACGCCCTAAATCGTTTTAACCAAATTTTGACGCAGCGGAAAATACATACTAAAAATTTCTTTATAAATTATTCTTTCTTTCACTTAAATACATTAATCCCTTTTCATAAATTAATTAAAAACTAACATACGTATATCGAATTAAGTGACCACATACACACCCAAGTACAACCCATGCCTTGACTCGATCTTCAACCGCTTACGCATCTTGAACAAACATTCATAAACCTGTACAACCTGCAGTCACCACAACCAATTACTTCATTAGCAACCAGTGACATAATATATATATACTTTAACACGTGCATAATCAAGCATCAACATCTCTTATTCTCGTTCATATAAGTCCATCCATTCGGACACTCTCGTACGACTTCCATACTTAACCTTCACTCTCCATTATTAGTATACCTGCACTTTCATTTCATTCTTAACAGAAAACAATTAGCATCATTATACTTTCCTATTCACTTTCGACTTCTTCTTTTTTTTTTCCGTAAACTTACCTATTTACTTCCATTGTTTAATACTTTCACATGTATCACAATAATGATCATAGTACAATATATTTTACATCTAAAGTGTAAGTCCGGGATTTACTTACCTTACTCGTCCGTATTTGTATTCGCTTACTTGAGTCTTCTTGTCCCGTTAGCCTTCCACGCTCCCATCCCTCTTGACATGATTCCTATACTTTCATGTCATTACATTAACATCCTTATTAGCATACATGATTATTCATATGAACGATCATATCAAGTTCATATCTCACATATGTATTCCATTAGCCGATTCAAACAAACATATAGCATACTCAACATCATCATAACACAACCTTCACATATTATTGTCATTTAGACATTTCATCAAACACGTGGCGTGCGTACTACTTCCTAGCAGTGTTGCAAAAGTCGGATTCCTCGGCCGAGTACTCGGCGAGTACTCGGTCCTCGGTCCTCGGACCTCCACCTTGGCGACTTCCTCCTAGGCGGTCTCAACTAGTCGGCCTCGGGAGTACTCGGTCCTAGTCGGCGCCTAGTCGGAGCCTAGTCGGCCTAGTCGGAGCCTAGTCGGCCTAGTCGGTCTAGGCGGTCAACGTGGTTTGTTGACTTTTAATCGGTCAAACTCGGTCAAAATCGGCCTACTCGGCCTTGTACTCGGACTACTCGGCCTTGTACTCAGACTAGTCGGACTTGTATTCAGAATATTTGAACTTTAAACATGTTTCATTTTAAATTATACCCAGTTGACATGAATTATGCTTATTTTAACACATAAATAATATATAACAATTAATTTTCTTTATATTTACCATGTCCGCGTACTCCCCGAGTACTCTCCGAGTACTCCGATTACTCCCAACTCCCCAGTCGGCCGACTAGGGACCGCCTAGCGACTTTTACAACACTGCTTCCTAGGCACCATGTACAACTAGTTTATGCATAATCTTCCTAGTTCATTCGTATTTCATCAAATCTTCTTACTAATCAACAAGTATCATTAGCACATAAACATCAAGCATAGCATCATCATATTTCTCCTAATTCATCTAACAAGAATTCATCATACCCACATAATACATCAATCTTTCCACAAGACTTGGACATAGATGGTGATTCTAGTCATCATCTTCACCATAACTAACGGGTTTCACCTCTAATCAACAAATTAGCACTAACCATACGTAACCGATGTTCTATACGAGGGTTCTAACCCTTGTACATGATTAATTTCATATTAACTCACGGATTAGAACATAACCCACTTCACCCATGATCACCAATCTTAAATTTAAGACATACCTTATGATCCCCTCGTGATAGTGATCATTTATCCATGCTCGGTTATGATTTTAGACTTCATTCCACCCTTCAATTTGAAGATTTATCAAGAACTAGGGTTTGAACCCTTGTTCTTCTTCTTCCTGATCGTCTCACACACACACGAAGTGTGTGTGTGTGTGTGTGTTTTCCTTTATTTAATAAATCATGTTTCCTTTTTAACGGTTTTGGTCCCTCAACTTCGTTTCAATTAATAAAGAGACTAACACTCATTATCTTGTTACTTATATATACATGTCACCACTCGGTAAATTATTCCTAGTCAACTTTTATTTACGGGTCACTTTTACCCCAAACGGTAATTTACCCGTTCCTTTATATTAACCGGGTTTAAATTATCAAACCCCATTTTTGGGGTGTTACATTAATAACATATTTCAAATACTAGTTTGTTTTGTTGTATAATTAAATGATCTTGCGATTTATACAGCTTCTATACATGCATGAGTACAACAAGAGGCTTAACCTGTTTGAGAAAGCCGTGGAGATACCGGTTATTCGTTATATCACATCTTCGGAGATTGATAAAGTCGAAGATCATATTTCGGATAACGGACCTCTATGGATATCAAGTGAGAGTGAAGAAGAAGAAGAAAATGAAGAAGAAGAGGTTCCTTCAACGGAGGATTATACACTACAACCACCAGTTGACACCACAATAAGCTACAAAAGAAGGACTGCACGTCCAGTACAAAACAAAGAAACGGGGAAGAGCCAAAGGATAACGAGAACATTGATGATTTCATGGATTTCAGTTTTGAAATACATGAAATGTCTCAGTTGAACCTTGAGATGGGAGTTGGAACACAGACACAGAAAATGATGGATTATTGCAACACTCCTGTTCAACTTTCACCATCTGTATTCTACGACACAGCCCACGAACGAGAACTAGAGGCTTCGAGAACCCACAAAAAGGTAAGCGCAAAAAAAATTAATTTCACTTAATCCATTTGTATGTAACATTTCAATTAATAGTATCTTAACTCGAAAAATATTACAGAACCTGTTGAAAAAAATGAAAGCAAATGTCAAAAAGTACATTAAAATGGTTCAAGATGTTCAAGGGATGAACAACTTAGTTTCAGAAGCAAGAACTAAGTGTTTTTGGGATCCGGAGATTATGGCGGCCTGTAAGCAGTGGGATGAGACGCTTCGGAATAATCCCATTTGTGTGCCGCCTGATTCGGTTCAAGAGCATGAAACTGCACCCTCTCCTGTTCATCAAGAGCCTGAAAATCCAGCTTCTGAAGTTCATCATGAAGTTACTACAAACGAAGAAGGCAGACAGGATGAAGAAGCTCAAAAATTAATATCCAAAGTTTTGGTACAAATGGCATCAGAAGGTAAAACATGCGAACTCAATATTAACACATGCGAAATTATGTAAAAATCACTATTTTTTTATGCACATGCGAAACCTAAAAAAACACATGCGATTTCTTTCAAAACACTACAAATTTGATTTCGCACGCGATTTCATGTATACCCATGCGATTTTTTATTCTAATGTATTAAAATTAAATAATTTGTATCTATAGGTGTACTGCAGCCAGATGATGGAGGAGTCACAGACACCCTTATTGCAAACATTCAAACTGTGGAAACGGGTGTATACACTTACAAACCACCTGCCAAAGGTAAAAAAAAACAATTTATATTAGGAAAAAAATTAAAAAGCACAAATTATTGTATTTCTTAAATTACTCTGGCCTGCAGAAAGTGGTGAAAACGAAACTGTTATCGAAGAAACAGTGAACTTGGCAGAATCTACCCAAAACATTCAACAAAAAGTTCAAGAAAAAGTGCCAGAAGTCGAAGCAGTTTCTTTAGGAGAAACTACACAAAAAGACCCTCAATAACCCGAATCAGGAATCGAAGTTGAGAAGGAACCGGAAGTTGAATGCCCTCAGGTAACGGCTGAGGAATTGCATTCAGTTGAGTTGCTTTTGAGCATGGGACCCACCCTGGAAGAAAACAAAGAAAAAAAACAACTAGGGGGAGAAAAAACTCAAAGCCAAAGCAAGTTCCAAAACAAGTTATACCAAAAGGGTTAAATGAACTGCTTTACAAGACAATAGAACAAGCCAAAAATCGAGCTGAGAAAAGATGTGCAGAGCTTGGAGACAAATTTTGTTCCCCTTACTGCAACAGAGTGGTAAACATGCACGGAGCACTATTGACTCAAGAATTGAGTGTGATTCGGTATACATTTGCTACATTTGCAGGCATAGAGTAAGTAAAAAAAGTTATATCAACTAACAAACATCTAAAATATATACACACAACAAATACTAATTATTTATTTTATGACTTGCAGAGAAGAATTTTACCGATCAAAAACTGAGGTTGCCACGTTCAAAGCTATATTTGAAAGCTTCTACAGGGGTCAATACGTAGCATCGAACGGAATAGATGCATTTGTGGATGTTCTAAACCTTGAAGAGAAGAAGAGGGATAGAAAATCATCACCATACAGACTCTTCTTGTTTAGCACAATGATGGTATGTTTTCATATACATTTTGGCATTTGAAATTATAACAGTAAATGCATATTCAATGATTTCGCACGCTAATTATATCTAAATCGCATGTAGTATAGAATAAAGTTTTCTTGTGAAACATTTCTCATACTGTTGTGATTTCGCATGTGTTATATATACTATTCGCATGTGAAAAAAAAAATCCATTGTTTGCATAACTTTGATTCTAATTACATAACATACAGCCGGATATCTTTTACGACGAGGAGAAATACACAGACAACCAACGACTAAAAATATTTGCCTCAAATTTTGAAGACATATTACTGAGATATGAGGTAAAAAAACTAGATTCGGTTGACCTGGTGTTTATTCCGGTACTTCAAGGTTAACACTTCTATGTCTTGTGCTTCAATTTGAAATCCGGCAAAATTGAGCTGATTGACAATTCAGCTGCTAAACAAGAGTTTAAGGAAAGATACAAGGGGCTTCCAGACACACTGGTAATACAAAAACTTTTTCATATAAATGTTATATATTATGTAAAAGCTACTAACACAAATGTTGCTATGTTACAGAGAAGGGTATTGGTTTTATACCTACAAAAGGCTTTAAAACCAACACCGGCTATAGAAGAACTTGCAACCTCGGTTATAGAAAGAAAAGAGATGGAATGGAGGACGAAGAATAATGGTGTAGACTGTGGAGTGTTTACGATGCGTCACATGGAAACATACAAAGGAGACACAATACCATGGGTGACTGGATATGTGAAAGAAGAAGAAGTAAACAACAAACAGAAATCACAACTTCATCTCCTAAGGCACATATATCTCAGTAAAATCATTCTATCCGAACACAATATCCATCGTCAACACATAATTAAAAGGGCAAATGCTTTCGATAAAATGCCAGACAAAGAAAGGTATATGAAAGATTTGGATACTATAATCCCAGAAAGAATGAGTAGATATTTTGGAAAGCCAAAGTAAACTTGTTTAATGTTGAATTTATGTTAAATATTTAAACTTGTTAGTGTTTTTAATTTCGCATATATTAGTGTTTTTAATTTCGCATTAGTGTTTTTAATTTCGCATTTGTTATGTTTAAAATACCAAATTTGACAATGAATTATTAAAATTTGCAATTTCTTGAAAAAATGCAAAACTTGGATATTTTATTGAAACAAAGAACTGACATAAACAAAAGTTCATTCAAAAGATGAAAGAAACTCCATTTTCATCTTCATCGAGCATCTTAAGACGGTTATTGCATTGGCCAACTCTTTCAACTGTTTCTCATCCCTCTCACCCAAATCCACCATAAACATAACATCAATTTCTTTAAGACTACTCACTTGCATCTGAGATAGCAAATTCAGAATTTCTTGTCTTCTCTTCATATTTTCTGTTACACGAGAAATGTTGGTCTCCAACATCTCTTGACATGATCGATCCTCTTGAATTTGTTCCTGAATCCTTTTTCTCAAAGCCTGCTTGATACTTGATTCAGAAGAAGAGGATGTTGGTAGGTCTGCCATTTTTAATAGGATGATGTTTGAAATGGTAATAAAAAGATAAACTATATAATAAAAGAAAAATTATTGATATGAATTATTGAAATCAATTATTGAACTGAATTATTTGATTTTCAATTATTGAACTGAATTATGAAACACATTGTGCGAAAAATAAAAATAATTATTATTAAATCGTGCGAAATTAAAAGTTATATATGATAAATACTTTCATGTTTGCGAAATCTCGAACTTAAACATGCGAAATTAAATATTAAACTTCATTGTGTGCGAAAATGTCTAATTTAAAACATGCGGAATTATACAAAGGATCCATTCTTAACTACCTGGTCTATGTTAAAACATCACATGCGATATATCAAACAACACATGCGATATGGTAACCCAACAAATAAAACCAGAAACAACTTATCTTCAACCCTCGTTACAATCTAATAAAATAAAAAAAGCTTCAAATCAAATAAAACCCAGAACTAAACCTAATAAAACTATTGACGAATCCTAAATAAACTATTAACGAATACTAAATGACGAATCCAGGTTCCGTCAGGAATCAATCAAAAACCCTACAAATCGAATTGATACGAACAATTATTAAATGAGACGGTTACGAAACAAACTCCATATCTGCTTCCTAGTTGACGGAATTCTGTTCGAATAGAATGTCTGTTATACCCTCATTTAATTAAATTGAATCAGGACACGTGTATGGCTGTGGGTAGCGCGTACATAATGTACGATAAGAAGATCTGTACCATACTCTTTACCTATATATATATATATATATATATATATATATATTATTACTATTACTACTAATAGGGGTTCATACAATATTGCATGTTACGCTCGTCATACTTCCAGACGAGTCTCTCCCCTATTTGCCTTATCCGTTCAATCTCATCTAACAACTCCTCACCAAAGGTGCGAAGTTCTTGCACATTCTCAGTGCTCATGGGTGGTGCGGGTGTTGGTATCGGGTCAGGATACTGTGGCATTGGTTCCTCAGGTGGGTATGGGTTCTCTAGGATTTCCCGTATGTATTGATCATTATCAAAATATGGGTCTAGAGGGTCAAGGTTTGGATAGGGTGCTACTGGGTTTTGTATGGGCTCTTCTAGTGGGTAGTGTTGTTGGTAATCTCTATGGTCGTCAAACCATGGGTCATAGTCTGGGGGATGGGGTGTTGGGACTCTAGGGATTTCGGCTGGGTTGAAGGCAGGTAGTGGGATCTGGTCAGCTGGGTCAATTTCTACTTCCATGGATTGTGTTGGGAACAACGGCAGTGGATGTGGTGCTATGAGTTGTTCTAGGTTCTGGTTTGCGGCAGTAGTAGCTAAGATACGAAAGTTGGCTAGTCTCCTATTGAGTATGTCTTGAGTTTGGGTGTTCATATCCCTATTCGTGGCTTCTAAAGCTCACTGTTGCTGTAACTTTCTCATTCTTTTTCTACGCTCGTGAGCTCCCCGACTGAACCATCCTCTATTTTTGGTAGGGAATGGCTCCTCGGATTGCGCTTTGAATATGAAAATCCCTTCTTCGGTGTCACCTGAATACCCCGAGGGGTAGGCTGGGAAGAAGTTTCTTCGTCTATAGGAGAACTAGACAGTTGACGATAAGCGTCCGATGGTCCTTGATCACTCATACTGTAAACTAACAAATTGTCAAATAACAAAACAATAATATACACGTATGCACATAATAGGTTAGATTATTTCCTAACAGAATTGACAATTTCATTGTCAGCAGAACACTTATGTGGCTGAAATCAGTGGCTTTAGCTCTGATACCACTTTAATCTGTCGCAACCCCGGCCCCTATCTCCTGGGAACGGGCGGCCACGAGCCAGTATCAGTGGTATCAGTATTTATCGTTTTTATCAGCAGAATTTACATCAGGACCGTAGTTAGGAAATATTTTATCAGAGTAAAATACCACATTTTTATAATAATAAACACATGGGTAAAACCCAAGTTTCTATTACAAACATGTTTATAGGGATAAACCCTATTTTATTTAAATAAAACATCTTCTTTATTTAGGTAACTTTTATAGCCACATTTTCCAAGCCTTCAGTGCTATCCAGCTGGCTTCTATTTGGCTTTCACATTTTGTTACCTGAAACGCGTTTTAAAAACATTTGTCAGTGGGAAATACTGGTGAGTGAATCCCAGTTTAATCAAAACAGGTTTTATCATTTCACAGTATTGAGAGCTATTACAATGTTTATATCTACACAATTACTCATTCAGTACTGTCAATCCTGACTGGTGTGTCATATTACTCATTGGCTATCTCGTTGTCCAATAGTAACGTGTTCCACATTTTTTATACAAAACCCCAACATACCGGCAGTAATTGAAGAATTACAAAGACTCAATCACTACTAATTATATTTTAAAACAATTAAGGTTTTAGAAAAATAGTTTACAAAAAGGAGATTACTCACATTGCTATTTTAGATTTTTCCTTGTGATTTCCTGGTTATAATCTAATAAATTAAACAATGCATACGCGTTAGTATAATAACCCAATATTTACATTAGTTATACCCTCCCCGAGACAGAACTCCAACGACTACGTCGGGCAGAACCACGACAGCCGTTACGGAGCACTAGATCAATCGGACAGCGTATCTAATACGTAACCGGGGGTTAAAATACTTATAACGAGGCAGAGCTTCGCTAATTAGGGGGTATAATGCCCGGATATTATGCCTACTATTCAGAATTTTGAGAGAGAAAGTAAAAGTTTGAACGATTTGGAATGAATCCGATCGATCCTATTTATAGTGCTGATCAGGCACTTTGTCGTGCCCCGCGAAGGTTTCAGTAACAGGCTTCGCGGCCCGCGAGGCCAACTAGGGTAGGCCCTAGCTTGGCTGACTCAGACCCTAGACCCAACACGTTCGTGCCACGTGGCGGCACCGGGTGCGCCCTGATCTTGAGCTGTCGCGGCCCGCGACTAGGGTGGCTAAAGGCTCCGCGCCCCGCCAGGAACCAGTAAAAATTGTTTTAATTTGATTTTTATAAAACTAAAGGCATGGTTGCAAAAGTCGCTAGGCGCTCCCTAGTCGGATTCGGGAGTACTCGGGAAGTACTCGGCTTAGGCGGAGATTACTCGGGGAGTAATTGGCCTGGGAGAACAGTACTCGTGCCTCGGTAGCCTACCTTGTAGCGAGTACTCGGGGAGTACTCGGAGCCTAGGCGGGACTTTTACAACCATGATTAAAGGTATTTAGGGCCTATTTACGTATACGGGGTGCATTTTAGGAAGTATAGGGATGTTATAAATATTTTAGGAGTGTCGGAAATATTTTAGGAGGGTTGTTATATAATTTATTAATTATAACTAGGTTTGAATGCGGTGTATTACACGAGCTGTATAAATATAATTTTATATAAAAAGAGTAAATTACGTTTTTGGCCCCTGTGGTTATATCACTTTTACTATATTAGCCCAAAATAAGAATTTTTAACATATCCGCCCCCATGGTTTCTATAACTAACCATTTTGGCCCCTAAGTCTAGAGATCGTGGGGGCCAAAATTGTTAGTTATAGAGATCATGGGGGCTAAAATAGTTAGACTTAGTGACCAAAATGGTTAGTTATAGAGAGCATGAGGGCAGATGTGTTAAAAATTCTTATTTTGGGCTAATATAGTAAAAGTGATATAACCATAGGGGTCAAAAACGTAATTTACTCTATATAAAAAATAATAATAAAAATATATATCTTTAAGAAAACTCGTGTATCGCACATTTTGAATAAAATATAATGTCATATGTTAACCCTTACAGTCGCTAAAATTTATCTTTTAAAAATGAACTTTGGTATACTATTCACTTATTATAAGATTTGAGTTTCAAATGGGAACCTTTGATTATTAATTTACCATATTTTCAATCACCGAACTCCAAAATATATGATGGACTCGGGTTACTCTCGGAGTACTCTGTTTGGTCCTGTGGATACCACGAGAGTACTCGGGATTGATTCGATTGGTCGTTCAAAAAAAATACTTGGGATATAGCTTTTTAATTATATAAAAAACAAATGTTTATTCTTATCTAAATATTTGTTTAAAATTATTTATATAAAAAAAATATTTATTCTTATCTAATTTTGTTTAAAATTATTATTAGAGTAAATTACGATTTTGGCTATGTGGTTATATCACTTTTACCCTTTTAGCCCAAAAAAGAATCTTTTAACATCTGAGCCCTTAACGTTTTTTTTTTCTAACCCTTTTTGCCCTTAAAGTCTTTTTTTCTAACTCATTTGGCCCCTAAAATTAAATGGATGGGGTTAGTGTTAGGGGTCAAAAGGGTTAGAAAAAAATATACGTTGGGGGCTCAGATGTTAAAAGATTTATTTTGAGGCCAAAAGGGTAAAAGTGATATAAACACAGGGGCCAAAATCCTAATTTATTATTATTATTATATAAGAGATAAATAAGAAAATAAGATGACAAAACACCAGAAAGTAGTGACAGGTGTCCATTTTTTTCATTTATATTTGTTTAAAATTATTTATAGAAAAACAAATATATATTTTTATGTAATTTTGTTTAAAATTATTATTATTATTATTATTATTATTTAATATAAGAGATAAATAGGAAAATAAGATGACAAAGCACCAGAAAGTGATACGTGTCAAATTTTTTTTCATTTATTAGTATATGAAGATTTATTTATTTCATTCGATCAATTTAGATTTTTTTTTCATTTATTACTTTTTATATATTAAGTTAATTAATCATTGTGTTAATTACATAGTTAGTCCATGTGGTTTACACAAAATAACAATCTAAGGTACTAATAGTTTAAAATCACATCCTGGCCTCTGAGTTACCCTTACGGACCACAAGGCTTAAGCCTTACGGACCGTAAGGTATTGATTATATTTTGTTCTGATAGTCCTTACGGACCGTAAAACTTATTGCCTTATGGACCGTAAGTAGTTTAAAACTGTGGGCGCGCTAGGTCCTTACAGACCGTGCATTTAATATAATATAAGTTTGATTGGGGAACACTAAAAAATGAGAATCGATGAACAATGCATTTAATATGCTAATATATCTTATACATTCAATTTAAAATGCTAAAAATTAAATTTTTCAAAATTTTTTCGGAGTTTTTTCATATAAAAATGTGTATAAACTATTTCAATAAAAAATCCTTTTTGTAAAAAAAAATATAACCTATTTTAACTGTCTTTGAAACTTTTTTTTATATATTTTTAGTTTTTGATTTTTTTTTACTAAAAAGGCTTCTACATTTTATAAGGAAAAACGTTATTTTTTTTTAAATAATGTTTTTTAATGTGTTAGGTTGAATTTTAAACATGATAAATGAATGGTTTCCAATTCCCCACTTTTTTTAATGTTATCCAATGAACCTCCCTATGTATGTAAGACTGACTTTTGTCACTCACTTGACAACCCGGGTTCATCCTCTAAAATTGCGACACATGTCACTGACTAGACGACTACTCATCACCTAGATCACTCGCACGTCCCCTCATTTGAGCCTGTTGTGATTAACCTCTGCTCGTCCAAGCTACGACATCTCAAAACACCCCTAAAACATCTGCTTGCCCAGGCTACCACCCTCACGCTGGCCACTCATGCTAGCGCTGGCTTAACCGAATTGCGGTGTTCGCGAGCGAGTGGCAGCCTACGTGGCTCGCACATGCCTATGGGCATTGTAACTGAAATTTCATGTGGTGATGACGGACTGTTACTGTTGCTTTTTTGCTATTTTGATACTAGAAATCAAAACGTCTTGGTTTAGGTACTGCTAGTGGCGAAACTTGAGATTTCCGACCCGGGGGTCGAAAACGTATACACCAAAAAATTTCTATAAAACGGGGGGTCGAAAACGTATATACCCAAAAATTTCTATACGAAAACTACATACTCTCCACTACTGAGCGAAAAGTTCGGAGGGTCGGCCGCCCCCTCCCGCCCCCACTATCCTACGCCCTTGGGTACTGCATGTGTCTCACTAGTGAATAAAACAAAATTATGGATTGTATTCTCTCTTCAATTTTGTGAAAGTAAAGTAAACACCCTATTTTTTTTTACTTTTACCTTTTTTAGTGATCTATTTTATAAAAAAAAAATTTGACCTCTATAAAGTTTATCACGTATATATGACATCATTGATTTACAAAACCACATACAAATTAAGTTTGGTTCGGATATCTATACTATCTATAATAAGAGAAGATTGGCTGATGTAAATCTGCCTACGTGTCAATTCCTAAGCTATGTCACATGTAAATGCTGATGTCATAAATCCGTTTTCAATATTTATATAATCTGATTTTAAAATCTTTTAAAATCTATACTATCTATAATAAGAGAAGATGAGCTGATGTAAATCTGCCTATGTGTCAACTCCTAAGCTATGCCACATATCAATGATGATGTCATAATTCCAATTTATAAATTTATAAATAATCTATAAATCAGATTTTTATTAGAATCAATTAGTGGTATTTTTATGCGGGACAATTTAAAACATTTCAAATTTGAAAGCCCCTTTTAAAGTAAACAGGTTCTCATATCACAACTATGGTTTCTTATTTTTTTCTCTCTCTCTCTGTATTCTCTTCGGATCTTTAGAGATCATATCATCAACGCTGCAAATCAAGGTTAGATCATTAATATTTTCGATTAAACACGCTGATTTCATCTATCGATGGCTGTCAATCTTCGTTTAGATTGTTTGCTTATTTGTTTTTCATTCTTCATAACCTAGGGTTTGATGATCTACTATATGTTTACTTCTCACACGAATGTCATCAACAGCAAGGTATGATTCCTATAGTCATATATTATTCAGATTTGTATGTTCGTTTATTAGATTGTTGTTTGTATTTTCTGTGATAAATGTTCGAGTATATCGTATTTAGGACTTCATCTTCTTCAACACGCTTCACTTACTGTTTTCGATCTCAGCAAATAAATTCTAATAAGTTATTCGGTTAATTCGCATCACTGAAAGATCTTCAATAACAAGGTACGATCCCGATTTCTTTCTATTAACATCTTGATTTGGTTATTTTTTAACTTTTAATGATGATTTTTTTTTTTGGTTTTGCATTCATCGATCTTATCAGATCGTATCGTATCGATACAATATCTATATAATTGTTATGATTGTTATTATAGTTAAGATTCACATTGTTTAGTCGTTTTAGTGTTTTTATTGTTTCATCATATCAGAATGTTATCGTTGGTGGTTGCACTGGCTATGCACATGAAGAAGTTGGGGCCAAGAAGCCCTTGATCAAGCAGGTGAAAAGGTTGGCGTATCAAAGGTGTTGGTTATCTAAACCCTGGACAAAACAGATCTGATCTGATCATATGTTATAAATGGTGTAAGTTACATCATCTTTCTTTGGCTCAAGACCTTCATGGCATCACAACAATGGGTTAAAATTCTGGCGTATCGAAGGACAACAAAAAGGTAATATCAACAATTACAATTTATGCAATACGGATCATCTGGCTTAAGCGGAATGAAATAAATTTGAAAGATTAAGAGTTCGATTTTCAGATTGTGTTGGAGGATATTAATGTGCTTTTGTTTCTATGGGTGACGAATAGATAGAATATTAAAAAAAAAAAAATTTGAAGGGAGCAATTGTGTGCTTTTAATTTTGTGTATATTTTTTTACCAGTTTTGATGTTTGCATTTTTTTAGATATTTTTCTTCATTGTATTTCTATTGTTTGGTCTATATTGCTTTGTTATGTTATTTGTGTTTTTTCTATATCGTAATTCGACTTTTATAGAGAGGTAATTAGTTTTATAGTTATTATTAATATTATTTTTTATTTATGTTTAAGTGGATTTTGGTGCAGAAAGAAGTCAGTGAAAGTAAAAGAACCATCTGCAAAGAAGTCTAAGAAAGAGAGGGATCCAAGATTAATAAGAGGGTAATAATTAACTAATTAATAGTAACGTGTGTTTTAGTACAATATAGGCTAAGTAACGTGTGTTCCAAGTTATTGTAAGTTGTAATTAGACTACGAAACTAATTAACTAATTAAGAAAGTAAATGATGGTAATAATATTTTAAAATAATAGTCTGATCATGTATTTCCTATCTCAGGTATTCAGTTTTAGTACAAGAAGATTAATAAGTAAGATAGTTGTTGACGGCGAGGTTCCTGCCCTCGATTATGACCATACGAGCCAGTTTATTTTCTGCGGAAATATTGTTTATGTTGAGACTCAAAGGTTAGTGTACTAAATGAGTAATAATGAGTTTTATCTTTTAGGATTTTCTTTTTGTTATGGTTTAACACTTAACACCATTGTAATTCTGTCCTTGCAGTCATAATGAGCGGTCTGAAATCGCGTTTGTGACATTCACGGATAGTCAAGGAGCTGAGACCGATATTCTTCTTTCGGTAGTTAGCTTTCATCTTTAGATCTAATCTATTATATATAATAAATGAAAATTATTTGGGCCACTGTTGAGTCAAAACAGTGTTGTTAAAACAGTGGTTTGTAACCACTTTCGGGTTAAAACAGAGTTTTAAACCACTGTTGGGTTAAAACAGTGGTTGAAACCACTGTTGGGTTAAAACAGTGTTTCAAGCCACTGTTGGGTTAAAACAGTGTTTCAAGCCACTGTTGGGTTAAAAACAGTGTTTCAAAACACTGTTGAGTCAAAACACTGTTGTTAAAGCAGTGGTTTGAAACCACTCTTGGGTTAAAACAGAGTTTTAAACTACTGTTGGGTTAAAACAGTGTTTGAAACCACTGTTGGGTTAAAACGCCACTGCTGAGTTACTTTTTTGTTGGTTTTTACATGAACGTGTTCTTCTTTCTCTTTATAATGAATGCATACTGTTAAAATATGTTTCTTAACCTTCGTTTATTGTATCATTTGTTGTAGGTTTTAATTAATAGACGTCGTTTCATATCATCTTAATGGCATTTGATAATGAATCATTGTCGAAGAACCCAAGAATCCGAAGTCACTATGCACTTTATTATTCAGATGTATGGAATTAAGGATCTAATTCTACTCGGATATCGGGGGGAATGTTGTAAGTTTTAATGTTTCTGTCTCGAAACTCCTTTCTTTTCCTTTTGTTTTTGTAATGTAACCAGTACCGGAACTCTAAATCCCTAACATTTTATTGGCTGGGCAATATATATTAGGTTGTCAACCATGATATAGTGGATTCATGTATTTATGTATGTATTTATATATTAGGTTGTTAACCATGATATTTGGTTCGGTACCAGTTTGGTACGGTACCGGTATTTTATCGAATTTTACCCTCAAATACCGGTACCGTCTCAGTACCAGTAACCGTATTTGCTGATCTTCGGTATCGGTACCGAGCTCATCCCAATTCGTAACTACAGTTTTCGAGTTGCAAATTTGAAATGGTTTTAATATATTTGAATTTAGGAAGCAATAGGGTCAAAAAAATTCCCATAAAGTTAACTTTTGGGTTAAGTGGACAATACACTAATTACCATAATGTAAAATTCATCAAAATGTAGATATTTTCATCAACTTATTTCAAAGCTTTTGTAATATGCATTGTTGCGAATCGATGCTTTTAGCAGAGGTGGACAAGGCTGGGTACTGGTTCATTACTTTTTATAACTAAACATTATTATTTGAATTTGAGTGTGCAATTTTTATCTTTTCAATGACGTTTTATCGAGTGGAACCGGGGGTAAATATGGCAATTGGAATTCGGAAGACTTCTATTGTGAAGCTGCCTCATCAAGTATGACATTTGCTATTTCGACCCGTTTGCTTATAAAGGGACGATTTGAGTTCTTTTTTAATAGGCCGAATGAGTAAAATAAAAGGCTTAAAAGGAAACGAATCAGATTTTTCAAAATTGATTTATTAAAAGTTTAGATCATGGTAATAAACTAATAATATAGTTTTAGTAATTATCTTCATCACACTAATTATTTAAAAAAAATATGGTCAAAAGTGTTTCGGTCAATCAATAGGGCTCGACCCGCAACACAAAATGTTGCGTGATGTCCAGATATATCATGTTGACCTTCGACAAGCAGCATGGTTTAGTGTTGTTCCTTGGAGTATGATGGCATTAGTGGGCTACTTCGCTGGTGTTTTTTCGGACAAACTGATTCAAAGTGGCATGACCATAACTTTGACTCGCAAAATTATTGCAGCGTGCATAGCTTTGTTCTCTCTAGATCAACATCATGCTGTTCCTGTTGATACACGTGTCTGGAAGGTCAGCTTCTAACTTTTTTTTACATTCCAAGTGTCAAAACAGGCGGGATGGTTAAATAGTCAAAATGTGGCAGGTTGGTCGACCTACACCTTTCAAGTCCCCCCCCCCCCCTACATTACTATGTGAGTTCAAAAAGACACTTTGGGGAATTGCAATGTGTTCAACCAGTTCAAAAATGAGATGCGTCGGTCTTGTTCGGAAGTCCCTTAATATGTAGAACATGTATTTAATTTGTGTCTGTTGGTGCGCACAGACAATTTGGCAGCTTGTGTCTCAACGGTGTAAGGTGGTGTTCATCTATGCGTTTAGCTTGAATGATCTCCTTGAGTAGCATAAGGTGATTAGCGGGTCAAAGAAGGTTAAAAAGGCTTTTAATGGGATCGTGCAAAAGGCTTTTTGGTGCCTCTGAAAGTCGAGAAACGCGACTGTTTTTTGAGAACAACAAACCTTTGGACGGAAGTCGCAAAAATGGCCAAACCTCAGGGACGGAAATGACATTTTAATCTTAATTCTCTAAGTTGACAAAATACATGTTCGCACATGAGCCTATAAGAATGATTATATTTATATCTTTCTTTCAGAGGATGCTGAACTCACCCCTGTCTTACGCCTTGGAGCTGGTGCTTGCGCTGGAATTATCGCCATGTCAGCTACCTACCCGATGGACTTGGTTCGTGGTCGGCTTACTGTGCAGGTATTCTTCAAGATTTTAAGATATTAAATGTGTTCAATAGTTTTACAAGTTTTTTGTAGGCTCAGTTATTACAAATATTTTAATGTTTACAGACTGATAAATCTCCAAGCCAATATCGAGGAATCGCGCATGCTCTTGCAACCGTGCTGCGTAAAGAAGGTCCACGCGCGTTATACAAAGGGTGGCTTCCTTCCGTCATTGGTGTTGTAAGTTAAAGAAGTCAAATACCATATGTCTTTTTTGAGTAAAGTACACGGATGGTCCTGGTGGTTTGCACTTTTTAACGCATTTACACACCGCTTCAAAGCAGTAAACTCTTATTAAACTTGCTAACTTAATACGGGTACAAATGGGTCAGCACCACCCGCTGCCACATTCTATGTCTGAAAGACGACGCCAAATGCTCATTCAATTTATAGACACCCATCTAAGTAACAATACAACAAAAAAATCAATTTTTTTAGAAATAATAAGGGTTACATACAAACACACCTGTCGATCGTGCAAAAGGCTTTTTGGTGCCTCTGAAAGTCGAGACACTTGTAATAGGAAGGTCTCTTATTGTTGTGTGAATTTGATAATTGACTTTTCTATTATTCAATAATAATTGTAAAAAAGAGTCCGCCACAATCGCTTTTTAGGGTGGGTTGTATTTGAGACATCATTTTTTTACACATCAGCAACTCTTATAAAAAACGAACTACTAAACTTATATAAAGATAGTAACGCTATAAATAAAATAACGAATGTTGCTATTTTACGGTAAAAGTCTTGATATCTACGTCTCCACAATGATTAAAATCCTTGGTTCACCATTTGTACTCATTCATCTCTGCAACCAAATTTTTATAGCTGCTAATAAAAGTTTCCACTTTTAGCCAGATTTTAATACTTAAATATAATTGGGTTCTGTACATGTAATGCTTTCTGACCTTGCCTTCATGTTTAACCATTCACAATTTGTACAATAGCTTGGGTGGCTATGATGATTAACTTTCGGTGGGGCAATTTGGATGGCATGTAACTAAACGCAAGCAATTTAAATAATGTATTATAATCTATTTTGTAGTATTTGATTTCGATGATTATTAAAGCTACCCGTGTGCTCATACGGGTCCTACAACTAGTTACATTTATACAAAACGAATCAGTATTTAATGGTGTAACATGAGTTTAAAGATGTTTCCTTTATTATGTAAGATGTCAATTTAAGGTAATTTAGTAAAAGAACTAAAACCAAGCATTAAAATTTCATTATATTCATTAAATACTAATAGCGATAACAATTATAAAGGGGTTGAGAAAACACTGAGTTGTTACAATTGTTGGTAACTAGGTCATGCATTAACCAGTTAATGAATTATTCGGTTAAACTTATATTGCTACCGTTAACTAAAAAGTTCTAATTCTGCCACTAATTTAAACATTAAGCAAAAAAAAAAAGCTTTGTAAATGAAGATAGATAATTATAGAATTGCATATATGTTACCACCAAACAAGAGAACGCAAACCGGCAACAAACAAGTTAATGGCTAAATTAAACAAGACAATAGAACCAAAGAAGCCAATAGGCAAGTAAATGACTAAGACCATGTGTAGTGGTAGTGTGACTGGGCGTGAAGTGGTGCACACATGTCAAAGATAACACTCCATAATGCTCCGTACACCGCCTCATGGGCTTGATCTTCAGAAAAAGGATGTTAGCATGATTGTGAAAACGCCTGGTGAGGAGCTTGATCTTGAAAGGAGAGCTTGATGCTATATGTCACATAACCCCCATGGAAGGGGCAATATCATAATACCCCACTACACATGGCCTAATAGTCTACGCAACATGTGTGTAACTCTTCAATACTAACATCAAGTCATACCTTGCAAAGGGAAGAAGGTGAACGTTTGGAGGCGACAATAGGTAAATGTTTTTCAAAGTACCCAAATAGGTAATACTATTTGTATCTACACTAGTTTGGGAAAAAACTCGGTCTTAAACCTAGTAATTTAATAATTATGAGTATTACATTACATTATACCTTTCTTTATTGATCTATTTTATAAAGTTTATCAGGTATACAACATTTACATTTATACAAAACGAAGTAGTATTTAACGATATAACATGATTTTGAAGATATTTCCTAGTTGGCGATAACCTACGCTAGGGCGCAAACTGATTGATAAGGTTCTATCCGAGGCGAAACCAATCTCCCAAGAATATATAAGTGAAGAAGAAAACTTTTGGAAATTTTCTAACATCTTTCAATTACAAACAAAGAAAGTTTAAATACATAAAACTTCCATCCTGAATCCTGTCCAAAATCATTTACGATGGTAGGCCATCCAGATAAACCCGAGAGTTATCCCGAAAGGCCGCGTACAACCTAACACTCATTTTGTTTCTCAATAGTAAGGCCATGTGTACTCGAGCGCTATGAGGGGGTGAAAACAACCTATAGCGCCTCATAACGCCTAAAACACCGCCCCATGGGCGTTATAGGGGGTTATGGTTGCGCGTGATGGTGATAACGGGGTTTTGTTTTGATTTCTCTCTGAAACCTATACATACATACATATTATATTCGGGTAAAGGACGTTATGAGTACACGAGGCAAATAAACAAACAAAAAAAAAAACTATCCGTGATATACGCTTTTGTAAGGCGATTGGGATGAAGCAAACCTCCCGTTTATATACAACAGTTTCTTCTCATATTCTATACACACAGTGGCAGATCGAATTATTTTTTTCCTAGGGGTTCCTTTTGTTATATTCTCACTAAATCATTTATGGTTTACACTAACTTTTCCATTTTTTCCAAACCGAGAGGGTTCCTGGGAACCCAAGATCCCCCCCCCCCCACCCACCCCACACACACACATACATGCTAGGAGGGTGGATTTGAGGAATGTGGCTGCGGATGTGTATGGTATGAGGGGGTTTAAGAATGCGGGGATTAAGGTTTTGACGGAACAGATACTTGGAAAACAAGTTAACAAGCCGAAAGGGGTTACGATGAGTTGGTGGGATAGTCAGCGTCTTACTCTGTCGCAAGTGCAATATGCGGCTATTGATGCGTTCTTGAGTTTTGAGAGCGGGTTTTGATTTCTGAGAATCGTAACCGATTGGAGTTTGCAATTTATGGTTAGAAAGTTTAAGGTTTTTACTTTTTATTGTGTTGAATGTTTGATCTGACTGTTTGGTGTGTTAAATATCTGTTTGTAGATGTTGTTTGAATTTGTTAGGAAACCTTTATGAACTAATTCCACTTTGAATATTGTTCTAGTTATGTATATCGTTCTTTTTCAATAATTTTGCTCTTTTCCATGATTTTGGTTTGAATGTTGCTTGTTATTCTAATAGCATTTAACCAAACATCAATCATGTGAGATCTTTTAAACATGAGTTTAACATTGTGAACAAGTCTAAACAGGTAATAATTTGGGTTAAAGAAAGTCAGGGACTACTTTTTTTGGTCTGGCCCAACCCATATATGTCATGTTTTTTTAATTTTTAATTTACATATGCATATTTTAAAGGAATATTGGATTTTAATAATCTTAACTATTCGCCTTAGCCGTCAACAGTCCCAAATTTAAAAATAACCACTGGCAGTCTCAACTATTAACATATTAGCCTTCAATGGACCCTGACTAACAGAACCCTAGCGCCGTTAGCTCCGGTCGCCGGAAAAACGTTTTTGGCCGGAAAACTCAAGCTTTTCGTCCCAAAGCTCTTCGTAACCTTATTAGGGACCTTTAAGAACATTTTTCTAATAATAGTCCCAATTATTGAGGTCGCTGGAAAACTTCTTTTTGGCCGAAAAAGTGTACTTTTGGCTGGAAAACTCAATATTTTCGTCCCTAACCTCTTTGTAACCTTAGATCGGACCTTTAGTAACATTTTTCTGGTCAAAAACATTTTTCTGGCGACCTGAGACTAACAACGTTAGGGTTCTGTTAGTCAGGGTCCATTGGAGGTCAATATGTTAATAGTTGAGACTCCTAATTGTTACTTTTGAAGTTGGGACTGTTAGCGACCAACGACGAATAGTTGAGATTATTAAAATCCAATATTCCTTTTTAAAATTACAAGTCATGTAGATCATTGATCCTTTTGGCCTTCATCCCTTGTCTTTGATTTTTTCGCATCTGTTTGACTAGAAATATCCCCTATTGGTATTATATTGTTGCTTAAGGTTGGTTTCTTTCACGTTCCATCATGTTTTCACTTTCGTCTTACGCTTATAGATTATCTTTTGTAGCGATAAAGGCTTAAATTTAGCTTTATATTTCATATTTTGTCATAGCCCCACAATCGTGTAGAGAGACACCTTCTGTGCCATAGGATCCTTTAATCTTACTATTGTCATTAAGAATTGTAATAGGAACACTTAATCCAAGTGGATGCTGATATATCCATAGGATTTTTTTGGGTTTGTATGATTGTTTATTTGTGTTCATTTATGTTTGTTCTTATACGTTCATTTTTTGTTCGTCTACGTTTGTGAATTGTTTTTTAGATTCTTGACAAACGAACATAAACATATGCGTATCGTTAAAGAATGAACATGAACACCAAAAATCATTGGTTTAAGTGTTTGTGTTTTGATTAAAGTTGAATGAACAAACATGAACATGCCTTCATACATGTTCGTTTGGTTTGTTTGATTCTTTTACAGGCCTCTCGTTGTGGATGCTCTAACATAATCACGTTTATACAAGTAACGTGTCAAGATGGGTACAACTTGTTTATTATTTGACTTATTGATTCTAAATGGTTGGAATTAAAGGACGTTTATACTATGTATGTGGATGATGTGATGTTCTTGGGCGAATGGATTTAGAAAATCTTAAAAATTTTAAACGAATTCTTAGGAGTAACGGTGTAAATTTTTCTTATCTTTTATACTTCCTCCAAAGAGTGTGTAAATACTAAATAGTATTTTCCTTCGATTTAAACAAAAGAGAGTAAGAGTAATGGGAACTCTTGATTAAATAATCTAGGAACAAACATATCAAGAGTTTGTTAACATCCATGTATACGTCATTGTCTATATTGTGATTTATCTTTTACGTTGATCTCTTTATATGTTGTTTTATTAATCTAAAGTTTTTTCGAGTATTAACATCTTATAAGACTATTTTCTGCATAAAAGATGGTCATAAAATTTTGAAAATAAAAGTATTTTATTTATCTCCCTTTTCTTCTGGTTTGTTATCGGTTTATTTTCGCAATATATTTGTTTTATAACCGGTTACATTTTATATAATAACAACAACAACCATACCCAATAAATCACACAAATAATAAACCTACTCAAAGGGTCTAGGGATGGTGGGACGTAGACAGACCTTGCCTCTATCCCTTGGGATAGAGAGGCTGCTTCCAGAAGAGACCCTCGGCTCCAAAACGAACAGCAAACCAACACATCCAGTCCAAGAATATAGAAAAATAGACTATAGAAAAAAGAAGCCACCTATACGAAGAAAGTGATCAGAGTGACATAGTATAATGTAAATCATGTATACTAGCATACAATGTCATTCGGGCATATACACAAGAAGTCAATCGTCGGTAAAGTCACTTAAAAGAATAAGAAAACCTACTTCCCTAAAATACACCTAAGACCTTACTACAGTATCTTCTAGAAGTCCTTAACCCTAATCTTACGCCTTCACGAAGTCCTATCTTGGACCATGTCCTCAGAAAGATGCAACTCTAGTAAATCATGCCTAATTTGCTCTTCCCATATCGGTTTGGGTCTGCCTTTTCCTCTCTTTCCCTCCACATTTTATACATAGAATTATAATCATATGATACAATTTTTTTTAACACAGAATTATATTCATATGATACAAAATATCTTTAACGTTAATAAAGATCCTTTTAACATTTTTTTTAATCAAATAACTCTTCCCATCGCAATCATTAATCATATATAGTTTCTTGTCACTTTGTATCCAACTTTTAATTTTAGTTAAGGAACAATAAAAAAGAATCTTCTTATCTCTAAACTCACCGACAAAACCACCTCGTGACAAATTTATGCATAGTTGCACACATTCTTTCTGAACTATTTGATGTTACGTAACTAAAATAAAATATTAATTTGTGCTTAATAAACCTATAATAAATAAATAAATAATATTTAAAAAAATATACTCGTTCTCGTAAAACGTTGTACAATTGTATGGTTTAAATTTACATTTTTCAAAAACTACAATGAATTATTCAGAACTAATAATTTAGAAAAATAGAAACCATTCCTACAGTTAATCGATAATCTAGCGATTTATTAGTACAAAGATTGATGATTTTCCACCGATTTTATACGGTCCGTTAAAAACCGGTTGGTTAATGTGTGTTAGATCAGTATGTTCGGTCTAGTTTTCAAAGGCCCATTCCATGCTCATTTATCTTACACGATTTGATTAGAAAAGAAATATTGGATTTTAATAATTTTAACTATTAGGTGTTAGCTGTCAACATTCTCAACTTCAAAAATAACCACTGACAATCTCAACTATTAATAGAACCTTAACGTCGTTAGTCTTCAGTAACCGGAAAAACGTTTTTGGCCGGAAAACTCATTTTTGGATGGAAAACTCAACATTTTCGTTCCAAACTTCTTTTTAACCTTATTACGGACCTTTATGAACTTTTTTATAGTAAAAACCCCAATTATTAAAGTCACCGGAAAAAAACTCTTTTTTTCTTGGAAAACTTCTTTTTGTCCGGAAAACTCAACATTTTCGTCCCAAACCTCTTTATAACATTAGATCGGACCTTAGGAACTTTTTTCTGGCCAAAACGTTTTTCTGGCGACCGGAGACTAACGCCGTTAGGGTTCTGTTAGTCAGGGTCAATTGGAGACCAATATGTTAATAGTTGGAACTGCCGGTGGTTATTTTTAAAATTGGACTGTTGACAACCAACAACGAATAGTTGAGATTATTAAAATCCAATATTTCTTTAAAAAAAAAACCTCACACAATAGATACATTTTCTTTTTCGGTAAAATCCAAATACGGGTATGGGTCGTATTCGATCCTAAAATTGACACCCACAAAGGGAATGTGTTATCAAGATTAATGTGAACATCCGTCAAAGCTACCAAACTTGAACTAGAAGTACTACTAATAAAGCACAAGGTACAAGCTTTTAAGGCTCACTTTTGTACAATGCAACATGACTAGATAATAGATATGTGGTACCAACAATATAAATCACCAAAATTAAGATATATAACAAATTGAAGCATTTCAATTTCATTTCTTCCTTATCATCAAATTCAATCAAAATCCCACTTTGTTCTCCACCCTCTTCACATGGCTCAGGTAATCACAATTTTTTTTTTTCAAATTTCAAACATTTTATTATTATTATTATTTATTCCCTTTTCTAATAATTTATTTCTGCATGTTTATATATGTTATCCATCATGATGAATAGAAGGTGGTCCTCAAAGTTCTTACCATGATTGATGATAAAACTAGGAAAAAAGCATTTCAAGCTGCTGCTGATATACATGGTAATTGAATGCTCGGTTAAACGGGGTTCGATCGGATAACTTTACGTGTAAATTTTAAGATAATTGAGATGGAAAGATGTATTTTTCAGGTGTGGATGCAATAGCGGCTGATTTGAACGAGCAGAAACTGACGGTGATAGGGGATATGGACGCGGTGAAGGTGGCGAAAAGGCTGAAGAAAGTAGGTAAGGTGGAGATAGTATCGGTCGGACCGGCGAAAGAACCAGAAAAGAAAGAAGAAAAGAAAGAGGAGAAAAAGGAAGAGAAGAAAGAAGAGCCAAAAGAAGAAAAGAAAGAGGAGAAAAAGGAAGAAAAAAAAGAAGAGAAGAAATAATTTACTTTCTTTTTTATAGATTTTTATTTGTAATCATCTATTTTGTGTTCTAAAATCAAATAAATTTCTTATAAAATGTCGATGATGAACTTCATATCAACATATTTAGAATTCATTTGCAAGCATCCAAGTCTATCACCAAATAAAACCATATCTTGATTGTTTTTATAATTATTGCACTTGGTTGTAATTTTCGATGCGATGCTACAAAAATCTACTTAGTTATACTAGACAATGTTTAAAAACCGGTTTTTAAATCAAACCGGATTAGGCTAAAAAATAGTTTAACCGGTTGAACCAGGTTGTACCGAGCGGTTCAACCGGGTTAACTAGCTAACTCTATAATTTCATAACTTACAATATCATCTCAAAAGTTAAACAAAAAATGCATGATTACATATTAAAAGATAATCCAAAAGTAAATCCATAATAAAAAATAATCCAAAAGATAATCAAAATCATTCAATTTTTCAACAAGCTCTTTTAAATGAAAGTGTACGATATGTTTGAACCATTTGAGTGTTGAATACATCAACTATTTTCGTTTCATACAATATTAAATAAGAACTTTTAGTTACGAATAATCATAATATATAAAAATTACGTAAGATAAGTAACATATATAATAAAAATAAGTAACAATCCAAACTAAAATAATCCTGGGCCGGTACCGGTATTACGTTTCAAACCGGTATATCGGATTTTACAGCGGGTACAAACCTTATGTTGTTTTACTTATTTACCGGGGTGTTTCGTACCGGATTTACATCTGGAAACGGGGGTATAACCGGCCGGTATTTACCGGTTTTTAAAACATTGATACTAGATATATGCACTGACGGAGCCCGACCCTCGTTGGTTTTTCGCTCATACTTTTTAATTTTTACCAAAAAATTCCGAAAAAAAATATTTTTGTAGTGTAAAATATTGGATTTTTAAGAGGTTCGTCTCCCACCGATTTGGATTTTAAGAGTCCAACTCCCACTGAGTTTTCGTTCAAGCTCCGCCACCGGATATATGCAGAAGTGGAGAAAGGCAAGACGTTTGTGATTTAGAGTAGTCTTGATGGTGTTTTTGTGTCATTGGCGTTGTGAAACAATTAACTAAAACATTAAACTATTCTCATTTACAACCTAACTCAACTCAACTTTTAATATAGAATGAATTTATCACTCCTTTACCGACACAACCCAACCCAACCCAACTCAATTTTTGGCACATATTCACAACACAACCCGACCTAAGTTTTTATTAAAGACAAGAAAAAGTATTAAACAACCCAAAATTTTGAGCGGCATTGGTCGATTTTTCACCAAAAGATTCGAACTTTTTTGTAAACTTATGTTTTTTGGAATTTCTAATTCTGAAACGTGGTGGTGGAGCATGATGAAATATGGCCACCAAATGGCCAAGTAGATCAAGTATGGCATATACAAGTAATTACAAAATTATTAAATAAGTATCCATGTCCACTGATTTCTCCACTTCACTTTAATTCGGATGTTGACTTATTTGCCTATCCATGACAACATGTTCCATGCATAAAGTAAAATATATTTAATGTATAATTATTTGACTCTAAGGCTCTTCGGTATGGTGACGGAGATGAAGACGGTACGGAATGAAGACGGAGGGGGCGGGATGGGGTGACGGAGAGGACGTCGGAGAGAGAAGAAAGGGGGCCCACCATTTGGATCGTCCTCAACGTCGATATTCCGACGTTGAAGACGGGGACAGAGCTCGACGGGAGGGGGGCGGGATGGGGTGACGCCGGCGCCAGGCGGAGACGGGGTGGACGACGCCACCATACCGATCAGCCTAATAGCATCCACAATAAGAGAAGAAAAAATGAGTGACATGGCACTTGTTCAACTCATTTCTCTCTTATGCCCAATCACAACAAATTATGTCTCTTTAAAAACACTACTCCCTTTCCTCTCTCCTCCATACACTCACATAACTCATATTTTCTAGTTTTTCACCACAAACTAAACCACACTCTCTCTCCTTAAAAACAACTTCACTCAATAATAAAACACCAAAAAATTGTCACATCACCAAAAACACATCTCAAATATGCCTTATTGGTGATGCTCTAAGATTTATGTTACTTTATCGTTAAAATAACCCTTGTTATGCTCTAAGATTATTCGTTGTGGTCAGGTGAGCCAAAGGGAGCACCCCGAATTCATCTTGTAATATTGTTTCATATGGCATGACTGGGCACCTGATAAAGTCACTGCTCAAGCTTTATCACCCTATTGTGGTCCAGGTGAACGAGCGAATTGAGCGAGTTTTTTAAATAAATATAATAATCAATTATATATATATATATATATTGTGGATATGACGTGTTCTCAATCTAAATTAATTCAAAAGGGTAAACAAGTAATTTTATCATTGATTCAATTAATTCAAAATCTTCTATAACCGCCACCTTATTTATAGGAACATGATTTTTTAAAAGATCTCTATAAAACACTACGAATAACACTGCAACCATCATTCAGCACGTATATAACACCATTCAATAATTATATAACACTATTCAATAAGTATATAACACCATTTTAAAGATATCTATAAAAACACTACGAATAACACTGCAAAAATCACCATTCAGTACATATATAAGACCATTCAATAATTATATAACACCATTCAATAAGTATATAACACCATTCAATAAGTATATAACACTATTAAAGACACTACCTCCATTTCCAGAATGTGTTCTTAGTATAATGTTCATAGTATGGTAATTGTACATGGTGTTTTAAACATGCATGCATGGTGTTTTACATCTGCATGCTAGTAGATGTTCCAGATTTCATATGTTAAAACACCATGGTATTTTAAATCTACATTCCAGTAGATGTTCTTCGCATGTTCATCGTATAGTGTTTTACACCTGCATTCAAGTATGTGTTTAAAACACCACGCTTGAATCACAATACAATTAAAACGCCACTGTATGAACATAGACAAAACATCATGGACTAAACATCTGATCGAAACATATTTTTGTCTCTATATAAGTATAACAATATGGTACTCATATTAAAGATAAAAAAACGCTCGTTATTATGGTGTAATATTTTTTTAAAGTTACGTATAAAAAGTTATTGGCGTTTAAAAAAGACGGGGGAAGTTGCATGTGCATTAATGTTAGTTTCTTAGTTTAAAAGTGTTAAATTTACCTGTATACCCTTAATCTAGAAAATTAATATGTTTAATAGTAAACGTTATTTAAAATTTTGCCATTATGATCTCAACCATTAGATCAAAGATCTAATGGTGTAGATTCTTTCTTACATTTCTCACAAAAAAACATTTTTTTACAGCAACCTCTACCTATATATATATATATATATATATATATATATATATATATATATATATATAGGGTGAGGTTCCTCTACAAAGTGTGTTTTTCCTACAAAGTGTAGGAAGTGTTTTGGACCATTAGATGAGTGTTTTTAATGGTAGAGATCATCTTGATGGCATTTTAGTAATATTTATGCTTTAAACTAGGATTGATTTAATTGATGGACGACAAAAAAGTCATTTGGTAGGATTAAAAATAGCAAGTAATTATCATTCAATAAAACCACTTCTTAAGTTTTGGAAACTTCTCCATTTCTCTCCCTCTCTCTCTTTCTCTCTTCCACACACTCTCTCTCTCTCACACACACACACACATACTTATCATCTTCTATACTTAAAAAACAAGACTAATGATTCCTCGTTCAAGTTGTTCATCGTGGGATCAGACACTGGTGTGTTTTATATTGTGTCTACATCGAATCAGACACAAGTGTGTTTTATAATGTGTATTTCAGGCATTGGTGTCTATATCGAGTCAGACACTGGTGTGTTTTATGTTGTTTATTTTAGATACTGGTGTGTTTTATATGTGAGGGGCGTGTTTAATTGCGGTAACTGATATAACACAATGTAAAGAAGCCAAAAAACTAATAAGACACGACGTCAAGAAATAATGAATGTGTTTTATGTTTCGAAATGTGTGAGAGGTGTGTTTAACTGTGAAAATTGATATAACACAATGCGAAGAAAATCATCAACAGATAAAACACAACGTCAAAAAATAATTAGTGTGTTTTACGTTTCGAACTTCGGATGAATCAATCGTGGATATGGAGGATATAATTGCCGATTTTGAATAGTTAATAAATATAGTTTCCATAAAAATAGCATTTTATTGTTTAAAAGATATATCTTCCAAAAATAGAATTAATTATTGAATTACCTTTATGCCCTTTAATACAAAAACCCTAGATGTCACATGTCATTCTTAGAACACTTCCTACACTTTGTAGGAAAAGTGGACTTTGTAGCCAACTCCCACCCTATATATATATATATATATATATATATATATATATATATATATATAGGGTGAGGTTCGGCTAGAAAGTACAAGTTTCCTAAAAAGTGTAAAAAGTCATAAAACACAATAATTTCAGGCATAAAACACACCTAAAACTCACAAATAATAGAATGAATATTACTAAAACACCATATTCAAACTCTAATAGTCTATAAAAACTTCAAACGCACCATCGTATAACTATGAATATAAAACACAAAATGCTAAACAACATAAAACACAATAATATTTGTCATTCCATAATCAGAGCCTTAACATCTAAAACACAACACAAAACCCACATACATAATGTTTTAGTAATCTTTATCATATTATTTGTGGGTTTTTGGTGTGTTTTAGGGTTGACATTATGGTGTTTTATGACTTTTTACACTTTTTAGGAAATTTGAACTTTATGGCCAACTCCTAGCCTATATATATATTATATATAGGTAAATGTTACCGACAGTGAAATTATCGGTAAAACCCGTTTGGCTCAAGGATCCAACCCAGGTTTCCCTGGGTCTCCTATCATTGCCCACCAGTGCCTCACTCTGCACCAAGTGGGAGTCGAACCTGCATCTCTCAAGAGAAATGCAAGCCCTCCACCGAACCTGGGTCTCCTATATTGTCTTGAACTAAAAAACAAAAACACTTAAAATATTAAAAAAATAGGGTCCACCCCTCATCTTCTTCCTCCTTTCACCACCCACCACCATCACCTCCACCTTCAACCCACTACCACCTCCATTATCACCTTCAACCCACCGCCTCCATCTCCATCTCCACCGTAAACCCACCACCTTTGTGCAAAAATGGAAGAATTCTCATGAAAGGTGCAAGCTTCAACTTTTCTGGGTTTAAAACAATCAAGAAAAAAACATACCTTGTGGGATCCGAGTTTAAAATACAGAGGCCACCAACCCCAAACGTACCCCCACCATCAACAACCTTGAACAACAATCAACAGCATTTGAACATCCTAGGCATGACGGTTGCGGTGACTGAGCAATCAGTAATTGAAAATGGATGTGAATGTTTGATTTAGTGTGAGCAAAGAGAGAGAGAGAGATGATAGATACTAGGGTTTTGAAAAAAAAAAAGAGAGAAAAGGATGTTTATAAAGCAGGGAATGTTATATGTGGGTTTTGATCTGGTTGGATTGAAGGTTATATGTGGGTGTTTAGTCAGTGGCGGATCTAAGATTCGCGCCGAGCGGTAACGTTTTATAAATAAGCGGTTACAAAATCGAAAAAACGTTAAATTTTTCCAAAATGTACATCCGCCCCTGTGTTTAGTGGTGGTGGTGGAGGGGAGACGATGGAGGCGGGTGTTCAGTGGTGGAGGAGGGAAGATGGTGGTGGTGGGTGTTCAATGGTGGTGGAAATGGTATTATAGTTATTTAAAATTACTTAACTGAGAAACTTAACATAAGTTAGTGATAAGGATCACCCGAGTACAAAATTACAACTACCAGGACCAAGTGTGTAATTATTGAACCACTGGGATCTAGTCTGCAATATTTGCAAAACATAAGGACCAACCAAACATTTAACTCTTTTATAAATTAAAACATAGAACATACAACTTAATAAAGAAAACATAAAACAATTTTTTTATAAAAGAATAAACATAAAAAACTAATCCCTTGTATTTTTTACCAAAAAACTTTTGCGGCTTGATAGTCCGCTACATAACATAAAATATATAAAAAAAACTTTAAAACCATAAAAGTATATAAGAACAACATATATAAAAGGTGTACACGAACAATATATAATAAAAGTATATAAAAGAGTGGAGGCAAGAAAAAATATTGAGAAAATATACCCGTACGTTGATCCTCCGATATTTCAATCCAAGCCCGACGCAATGCAATTTTCTCATCCTTCGTCCAAGGAGTCATGGCATGTCTCGATTCGGACGTTCCACCTCTTCTGGTTTTCTTGGATCCCCTTTGAGTACTTTTTTTTTTTGAACTTGATTTGGATGGTCTTGTGTTTCCGGAATAAAGAAGTTGCGAGAAACCAGTGGCATTTGGCTCATGTTATGCTTGATCTCCGTTTCGTACGCGTCGTCTCTATCGCTTTCTAACGTCACCCGATAAGCTTTCGAGGCAAACAAATCGGAATTTATCGTGATTTTTATAAAAAAAAAAATAGCTGGAAAGAAGATATTTTTATAGAATGTGGGAGGAGAGAATGGTGAAAGTGGGTATTATTTTAAAGAGATTGTAGGTTTAAATAGGTTAAAATTAAATAACTGATTTTTTTTTAAATTCTGCATTGGTCAAATGAGTGGCCCCACCCTAAACGGTAAAAAAATTCCCGCAACCACACTCACCCCAGGCCAGCATGCTCACCCTCGCAGCAGGTCATTGTGGTGTTCGCCCTCGCGGCTGGCCCGACGTGGCTAACGTTGGGGTTGTTAGCCGGTGACAACACCCATAATGCTAAATCCTTAAGTACATTAATTACACATAATAATTACATATTCTTTACAATGTACTTAATGGAAGGGTAAATTTAACATGCGACTATTTAAACCCAAATATGACCGGTGACTATTTAAACCCAAATATTCCCGATATTCATGTTAAAAATCAACCCTAAACCGAACAAACTTAAACGCATGTAACCCAAACATGACCCATTTTAACCCTTTGTCTACATGTGTCAAACAGGTTGACGAATTGGTAAGTAACAATCAAGTTGTATAGGTGTTCATCGGGTTGTAAAAAATGGGTTACCGGTCATAAAGGGTAGAGGTGTACAAAAAAACCGATTTTAGGATCGAAACCGAAAAAAAACCTAAACCGGTTATTTTAAAAACTGGTTCCCACCCAAACCGAACCGGCGGTTTGTAGACTGGTTAGCATTCTTGATCGTTGAAACCGTTTTTTTTTTGGCATAAACCGATTTTAAACTGAACTGAACCAGTTTTATAAAAAATGGTTTTCCCCACAAAAATCGGTTCGGTTCAAGACAACCCTTCAGTGTGAGAATAAGTCTAGGTTTTTAGGGAGTAAAGTACGAGAGAGATTGTCACACCCCGATTTCCACGTGTCACCGGTGGGGGATTATCGTGACGTGGTTGGCAACATAATAGTCAAACAACACAATATTTAATATGCACAGCGGAAGCAATTTAAAAGATATAATACAACCGAATTTAATATTGTAATATCAAATGTCACAATATTCGGATGTTTATCCACAGATGGATCGGAAACAAAAACATGAGACAATAGTTCAACAGACTTCAGGCATCTTAAGCTTGCGAGACTTCTAATGATGCTAAGGAGAAATCCCAGCCAATTACGCATAGTACATGCATTTAATCTTTTTGGGAAAATACGTCAGTTTACACTGCTAAATACAATCAACTGACTCATTTTGGAAAATGATTGAAAATTGGTTTGGATGCACGTGGCATAAACATTTTTATTTAACTTGAGAGAATTATTTAATATTATAATCTTGTGAACGAATTACATGTTCCTTGTGCGTTCAGTAGCCCGGATCTTGTCCGGGTTAAAGATCAATAGACACACCACAATATTCTTTTGTGCACTGACGGGTGTACGCCTACACCCCGCGCTTAAGTCGTGGCCATTTCGTAAAATGATGCCAAGGATATCCGGGACACGGTCATTAACTCCCCAAAGGCTTTAAGTAACAAGACTGTTTAAACGAGCCGATCAAATTTATTCAATTACCCACTCAACGGTGGAGGATTTGATGCCCGATCAAGCGGTATGCTATATACCGTAACCCAAGCCCGTATAGGGAAAATAAGTTAAAAGTATTTACCTGAGCAATGTATAAATCACAATAAGCAAAATGCACGTAGCTTTTACTGGTACTCCTAATCTGGAACGAAGGTTTTATAATAACCTATTAGAATCCTAACGGGTCTTTAATTAAGCTTAAGCTTAGACCGGCTAGTTTCAAAGATATGGTTCGTACGCACGATTAAGCGAAGACCGGATAGAATGTGATTTAGACCCGACAAGTTCAGAGACTTGTTTAATATGGGTTTATTATTCACATTCTGGATTTTGAGATAAAACCGTTAAGGTTTGACCCGTTTCGGCTAATTTATGTAAACTTGTTACATAAACCGAACCGTACGCGTAATAAGCGTGACGGGTATTCATGAGAGCTATAGACAGGTTTCCTAAGTTAATTATGCCTCAAATATGTTGTGACATCAGTAAGATGTCTTTCATTATGCCCGAAACGTGTTTAAACACAAACTAGGCCTCGTAGGGGTAGTTTGGTCATTTAAAAGTTTATAAAAGAGTCTAAGTAACAAGCTGAGTTACAGGTCTGATGTAATCAGCAAATATACTCAATTTACTAAGTTATATCAGTAGGATAAAATATATATGTGAAATTTATCAATTATAACCAAACTATGCCCCGTAGGGGTATTTTGGTGATTTCACATAAGCCGAAAAGCTCAAAACTGAAGTCTGAGTTAATCAACTTTTGCTTACTGTTAAAATATCATAATTTGCCTCAAATATCAGTAGGTATCAACCCTTGTATGTTTAAAATAGTTTTAGTACATACTATGCGTTAAAAACGCTTAAAAAGGCGATTATGAGCCCTTTACGGGTTCGATACATAAAGTTGATATTTTTATACTTCCAGAAGGCTTAAAATAATTTATTTAACATATCTAATCAGTAACAAAAGGTTTGGAGTCGTTTAGATACGTAAAACTCATTTTATGGCCCGTAAGGGCAAAACCGACAATTACCGGACTAAGCCTACGACTACTAGTTATGCTCAGCCTAAAATTAATTAAAAATCTTTAAAAATCCCAAAATAATATATTACATCAGTGGGTAAAGATTTGGATATCAAAACGTAGGCTTAACTAGGCTATACGCTAATTACGCCATTTAATTAACATAAAGCTTTCATTTTGCGATAATGAGCATAACTCTTAATCTACACCTCAAACTGATGTCAAATTTTGCATACAAGTTTATATATCAGTAATTAAGGTTTCTATTCTTTTACATTTCCAAAAATCACGTTTTAAGGTAATAAGGGCATAATGGTCAACATATGAGCAATTAACGGAATCATGCTTATTAATTGGATAACTAATGATCCGAGGTGTATAATCACAGAGGGTTATACTAGCATGTAACCTGGTCCAAATAAAGCTCTAAGGCATTTCTAAAACATACCATAACGGGTCAGAACTGAAAGTCAAAGTATAAGTCAAACTATGCGACTTTCGGTTCCGAACCGGGTCTAAACAGGAAATTGTCGGGTTGAACATGTTTAGACATGTTCTTACACTTATTACTAAGTTATAACAATGATTAAACATGTTGTATATGATCTACATTGCTAATTATGCATAAATTGCATTTTAAACATTCTGTTGACTTTTTCTTAATAAATTTGACCCTACGTTTGACCTAGTTAGAGTGGGAATCAGGGGGAACCCTTTTAAGGTTTTATTACCCACATAATTACCTACTTAAAGATACTTTTGATTCGACTAATCACTGGACCATTAGTGATTAATCTTAAAGTCAACCGTTAATTACGACGGTTTGACTTTTAAGCTAAAACTAGGCTAAAACTTAATTAGAAAAGGTTAAACATACTTACAAGTGTCTAATGGATGATTAGGAAGGCTTGGGATCTGCTTTGGAGTTCCATAGATGATCAGAAGTGAGTGCAAGAATGTTTGTAAACTTGAAGGCCTTATATACTAGTTGTAATCACCATAAAATGTTGACAACTAAGGCTACAAGTGACCACAATTGTCCCACAAGTGTCCCTGGGGTCTAGGAACATTTTAGGGGTCGCCCAATAGTGAGAAATACCAGTGAGATCGGTCAAAATCGCGCAAAACAGGCTGCAGCCTGTTTCTGGTCGCTGGGCACTGCTTTACGGACCGTAAAGGTTTGGCTTACGGTCCGTAAGCCTCTGGTCAGACACGAAAAGTTGTTGTTCTTTGACGTTTTGAAGGGGCAAGTGGGTATAAACGAATTGTGGACTTCTTATTTACAACATGGGACTTCAATTATCAGTTATATACCCTACCATTTGAATTTGTTTGCTTGGATCCTTTATAAAAGTACCGAAAACTAAGGGTTACCGTAGGAATTTATTCGTAGGAGTCCACCAATTAAATTATGAATCATTCATTGCTATAATTCACTGAACTTGAACATATACTAGATGTTTTTAATATGATTTGAGTCTTGGGATTTATAACGAGGTCGTTCAGAGGTGCAAAAGTTAACATGACGACACTTTTAAATCTTGTCAAACATTTTTTTATAAATACGAGTTTATAACGCTTTTTGTCTTACTCGACACGTGCCGTTATTTTATTTAACACGAATTTTCGAGGTGTTACATCCTCACCCCCTTAAAATAAATCTCGACCCGAGATTTACTGAAACAAATAAGGGTATTTTTCTTTCATCGTGGACTCAACCTCCCACGTGTATTCGGGACCTCTACGGGCATCCCATTTCACCTTTACAATAGGTACATGCTTCCTTCGAAGCTTCTTTACCTGTCGATCTTCAATCGACAAAGGTTTTTCAACAAATTTTAAGCTCTCGTCTATATGCACATCTGTATGGGGTATTACCGGTGATTCATCAGCGAAACACTTCTTCAGATTGCAGATGTGGTACACATTGTGAATTCCACTGAGCTCTTCCGGTAAGTTTAATTTATAGGCAACTGACCCGACACGTTTGATAACCTCGAAAGGTCCTATGTATCTCGGGCTTAGCTTGCCTTTCTTACCAAATCGCATCACTCCTTTCCAGGGTGATACTTTGAGCAACACTTTGTCACTTACTTCGAAGTGAAAAGCTTTACGCTTCGGATCTGCGTAGATCTTCTGCCTATCTCGGGCAGCTTTGAGACGGTCACGAATCTGGACAATCTTGTCCGTCGTTTCAAAGACTATCTCTGGTTCTGATAATTGGACATCTCCAACTTCTGCCCAACAAACGGGCGATCTACACTTTCTACCGTATAATGCCTCGAAGGGCGCAACCTTAATGCTGGTATGGTAGCTATTGTTGTAGGAGAATTCGATTAACGGTAGGTTCTTATCCCAACTACCACCCAAATCGATCGCACATGCACGTAGCATGTCTTCCAACGTTTGAATAGTACGCTCACTCTGGCCGTCAGTCTGAGGATGATAAGCCGTACTAAAATTCAAACGTGTGCCCAAAGATTGTTGGAAACTCTTCCAAAAATGTGACGTGTATCTAGTATCTCGGTCAGAGATAATAGACACAGGTATGCCATGTAAGGCTACAATCTTATCAACGTATAACTGGGCTAACATGTCGGAGCTACAAGTCTCCTTGATGGGTAAGAAATGTGCTGACTTAGTCAGTCTATCAACTATAACCCATATTGTATCATTTCCTTTCCTTGTCTTGGGTAACTTGGTAATAAAATCCATAGTTACCATTTCCCACTTCCATGTAGGAAGTTCAGGCTGTTGTAGCAAACCTGACGGTTTCTGATGCTCGGCTTTGACTTGCGCACATGTCAAGCATTTAGCTACATGGGTGGCTACAGACTTTTTCAAGCCTATCCACCAATAATTTGCCTTTAGATCCTGGTACATCTTATCAGCTCCAGGATGAACGGAGTATTTGGAACTATGGGCTTCCTGGAGGATGACATCTCGAAGTCCTCCATAAATTGGAACCCATATTCGTCCATTTAATCTTAGAATTCCGTCCTTGCTAAGAGTTAACTGCTCCTCAGTTACTCCTAACTTTTCTTTAGGATAGTTAGCTTCCAACACAGTTTCCTTCTGTGCAGCTAACAACCTTTCAATCAAATTATTCTTTATCTCCATGCGCTTGGCATTGATTCGGATGGGTTTCACCCTCTCCTTTCGACTCAAGGCATCGGTGACTACATTCGCCTTGCCGGGATGGTATCTTATTTCACAATCATAATCATTTAAAGTTTCCATCCAACGGCGTTGCCTCATGTTTAATTCCTTCTGATTAAACAGATGCTGGAGGCTCTTGTGATCAGAATAGATCACACACTTGATTCCATAAAGATAATGCCTCCACAGTTTTAGTGCGAATACAACGGTACCCAACTCCAAGTCGTGGGTGGTGTAATTCTTTTCATGCACCTTTAACTGTCGTGATGCATAGGCAATAACTTTGCCTTTCTGCATAAGCACACACCCCATGCCAGTGTGCGATGCATCGCAGTAAACCACAAAATCTTCTATTCCATCTGGCAGTGTCAAAACAGGGGCGTTGCTCAATTTCTGCTTCAGAATATCAAAGGACTCTTGCTGCTTAGGGCCCCAAACGAACTTTACTTTCTTCTTGGTCAAGGAAGTTAGGGGTGCAGCAATCCTTGAAAAATTTTCAATGAAGCGCCGGTAATATCCTGCCAATCCCAGGAAGCTACGAATCTCTGTAGGCGTCTTTGGTTCTTGCCAGTTCATAACTGCTTCAACCTTAGCGGGATCCACTTGGATACCACACTCACTAACCACGTGTCCGAGGAATTGGACTTCTCGAAGCCAGAATTCACACTTGGAGAATTTGGCATAGAGTTTCTCCTGATGCAGGAGTTTGAGAATACAGCGAAGGTGTTTCTCATGGTCAGCTTGATTCTTCGAATAGATAAGAATGTCGTCGATGAAAACGATGACTAATTTATCTAAATATGGCTTGCAAACGCGATTCATGAGATCCATGAACGCGGCAGGTGCATTAGTGAGCCCAAAAGGCATCACTAGGAACTCGTAATGACCATAACGAGTCCTAAATGCTGTTTTATGCACGTCTTCATCTCTAACTTTCAGTTGATGGTAGCCTGACCTCAAGTCAATCTTCGAAAAATAACTTGCTCCTTGCAATTGATCGAACAAATCATCGATCCTAGGCAAAGGATACCTATTCTTGATCGTGACCTTATTAAGCTCACGATAGTCGATGCACAGACGCATCGATCCATCCTTCTTCTTTACAAACAGGACTGGCGCTCCCCAAGGAGACGAACTTGGTTTAATGAAACCCTTGGCTAGCAATTCGTCTAGCTGTGTCCTCAATTCTTTCATCTCCGTTGGAGCCAACCTATAGGGTTCTCTGGCAACTGGCGCTGCTCCGGGGATGATATCAATCCTGAATTCAACTTGCCTATCTGGTGGTAAACCAGGTAGTTCTTCCGGAAAAACTTCAGGGAATTCAGAAATGACTGGGATGTCTTCTATCTTTGGTTTGGGCTCATCAATAATCACTTGTGCCATGTAGATGACACAGCCCTTCTTTAAACATTTTGAAGCCTTGAGCATAGTCACTTGCTCAGGCAGCCCATATTGGGTATCTCCCCGAATGGTAAGTGGTTCACCAGATGGAGTCTTTATTACCACTTGCTTCATGTTACAGACAATTTGGGCCTGGTTATGAGATAACCAGTCCATACCCAGAACTATGTCAAAACCGGCCAACTTAAAGGGAAGTAGAGACAGAGGAAAAGAATGGTTCTTAATGGATATAACACATCCATCTAACACAGTTGAGACGGTTTCTATGGTACCATCTGCTAACTCTACCTCATAGTTCACATTCAAAGTTTTGACAGGTAAATTCAACAATTTACAAAACTTGTTATCTACGAAAGACTTATCTGCGCCTGAATCAAAAAGTACTCTCGCAAAGACATCATTTACAAGGAAAGTACCTGTTATAACATTGTCATCCTGGACTGCTTCCTTAGCATCCATTCTGAAGACTCTGGCATTAGTCTTCTTGACCTCTTCAGGCTTCTTGTTGTATTTAGGGCAGTTGGTCTTAATGTGCCCCTTTTCATTGCAACGGTAGCACGTTGCGTCTTTCATCTTCTTGCAATCCAAGGTTTTGTGATCCGTGGACTTGCATATACCACAAGCATAAGTTTTCGACTGAGTCTGAGAGTTCGACTCGAGTCTGCACTTTCCAAAGTGCTGCTTCTTGCAAATTTTGCATTTGGGCTTCTCACCAGAATTATGCCCATCTTTCCTTGACTCCGATCCTTTCTTGTTATCACCGTTCCCACGGTGTTTCTTATTCGATCTTCGTGAACCATCATCTTCACGTTTTCTCTTCTCAGCCTCCTTATTCCTCAGCGATCTCTGCCTGACCCCATCCAGAGTGAGGGACAAGGAAATGTCAGCTACGGATCTGAAAGTAGCTGGCCGAGAAGCTTTCACGCTTGCCTTGATTTCCGGGGCTAAACCACCGATAAAACGAGCTATGCGTTTTGGTTCCGGGGTTACCAGATATGGAACCAACCGGGACATCGTGTTGAAGCTCGTTAGGTAAGCTTGACAGTCGAGGTTTGTCATCACCAAGGATAGAAAATTAGATTCTATCTTCTCCACCTCATGTTGAGGGCAGTAATTTTCCCTGATAAGGGCAACAAATTGATCCCATGACATATTGTACAACGGGATTTTCCCGGTGGCTTGAATCAGAGATCTCCACCATGCTAAAGCTTCACCCTTAAAAGACTGCGACACAAACTTGACCACGTCTCTCTCAGCGCATCCGCTGATATCCACAACAGTATCCATTTCATCCAGCCACGTCATACAGTCAATGGCTCCCTTCTCCCGAGTAAAATCCCGGGGCTTGCAGGAAACGAAATATTTATAAGAGCAACCCTTCTCACGGGGTCCTTGGTTTAGTATAACCTGCTGAGATGGAGCACTGTGGTTTGAGGAGCGTCGATCATCATCTTTCTTCGGGTCGTACTTCTTGGACGGTGGCTTTGAAGGCTGTGTAGATAGGGTCCTACTACGAGTCCCGCTATACTCTTCGTACTGCCTTTCCAATGCCTGTGTAACTGCGCCGTCTATGATCGCTTTCAATTCAGCAACCCGTTAAATTAATTCGGGCGTTCTCGTTATTCTCCACTGGATGACTATTACCCTCATTCGAGTTAGCCATTTTAATTGAACTGTTGCAGAAAATAAGGACAATAGTTTATTTGGGAGTTTTATTATGGAATTTCCCCTTAGGGAAATTCATTAACCATGGTAAACAGAGACCATATTTGGTTAATTTATTAATCATATTTATTTAGGATTTCTATAATAATTTATCCTAATTATAAAACAATAACAGTTTTATTTGTGGCACAAAAGGCCTAGTCACGTGGACATTTTTAATCTATAAGCTATGATTTCAGAGAATCAAAACCCGAAGGTATATTTGCACAATAGGCCTAGTCACAAGGATGTTTATAAATTATAAGCTACGATTTCAGAGAATCAAAGCATGAAGGTTTGAACCTAGTTCATTACCTTTATCTGACAGGGAGTCATCGCTACCACTGTCTTTTGGCTCATATGGAAATGAGCAGGGCCCGTAGGCATGTATTACCACGTATGGTAAAAATATGATCATCTTAATTGATGATTTAACCCATGATTCAGAGATCATTAAGTTGGGCTTGGAATCTTTAGAAAGATCCTTATATAATAATAACGTGTGTGATTTCAAATGAATCACGTCTGCTAGGAGTGTTAACATGTATACAGATGTTAACAGGGATTTGAATCTTTTGAACAGGTCTTACCATCTTGGCCCGACCTTAAAATGACCCGAAGGCTAGGTTTCACTCTTTAAGATTCTTATTAAAAATTTAAAGTAGGCAGATTATTTTTAAAAGGAATGATTTTAATTAATTTATTTCATTTATAATTTATATACGCACATAATGGCAAACATGAAATTTATAAAACAAACATTCCATTAATTTATTATAATATTACACGCTGCCCTAAACGGGTCTTTTCAACAACAATTACCCACGCAGGGGTCAAACAACATACTAGTCCACGCAGGGACTTTAAACAAACAAACTAGTCCACGCAGGGACCTTAAACAAACAAACATCATACCCACGCAGGGGTAAACGGAAAATAGACCCACGCAGGGGTCACAACAAACACACATACATACCCACGCAGGGGCTTAAACAAATACAGCAAATACAGGCCCACGCAGGGGCTCAACTGATACAATTGGAAGGATTGAATGATCCTTCTTGTTCTTCCCTTTGATCAAGCTTGCCAATCCTTGGAAGAAGCTCTGTCTCTCCCTACGGTCACGGTGGAAGCCTCGCTCTACTTCATCCAGCCTTTGTAGGATTTCCTCCCTTTCTGGGGGTGAAAACCGTGGCGGCTGCGATTGCATCCGGATAATAGGCCTAGGAGGTATCTGGTACCCCTGAGTCGGGTAACCTACTCCCCATGGAGCTCCGTATGGTCCCTCCGGGTGAAGAGCGTTATAATTAGCCGCTACCATGTAAGGATCGGCCTCCGCGTAACCATAGTTGTGGTGAGTCGGTGGTTCAAACGGGCTGTATGCCATGGAACCCGTGTATGCTGGAATTGGGTTGTCAAAACCCATCGGTGGCGGCTGCGGTACAGCTGGGTTAGAAGGTCCACCCATTTGTGGGTCCTCCTGATGTGGCGGATAGTGGATGCCACTTGATTGGCGTGGAGAGCTGAAATGAAAGTCTCCCGCTCGTGAAGACATACGTGCACCGGTTCTCCTCCGCCTCGGCGGTTGTGGAGGTGCCGGCTGCACTGGCGGCGGTGGAGGCGGTGGCGTGACTGCCACGAATCTGGAATCCTCAGAGGGATCCTGCTGTTGCTGCGGCTGCTGCTGCTGAGGCGACGAATGGTGAGGAGGTGTATAGTACCATTCGTGCCGGGTAAACATTGCTTGGAAGCTATCTGGACCAACATAGGGTGATCCGTGGAACGAAGATCCGTCGGAGATCTCGATGGGATGATTTGGCGTACCACTAGCAGGTTCAACGGGATCCGTGTCCTCGTCCATGTCATCCGCATGATCTCCAGAGAAGTGGTCATCTGGCCCCAGTGGGTTAAAACCCACGGGTTCTTGGATGTAATTCGCCGGGTTAAACCGGCCCCTAACAACTGGTGTAGGGTCACCGAAAGAATGATGCGATAAAGATCGCTGCAACGGTATGTATGAGGGTTGAGGGTTGTTGGGCTCGTACTCCGGCTGAGGCCCATAAGGGTTTTGGACCGGAGGTGTAGAGCTGTGTGATACCGATCGTCTAGCTGGTTCAAACAAGTTTCTCCTGTTCTGCCGAGGGTCGTCACTCTCGGTAGTAGACGGAGCTCGCGCATGTGATGGTCCAGCTTCATTATCATTGGGGGCGGTGATCGGCCCCTTGCCTCGTCCTCTCCTTCGGAAGAATCTTGGCGGCATTTTCAACCTGTCATTATAATATGAGATAACAACAAAATATATAAATAAAGTAAAGGACAAAACAAAACCAAGTGGAATTTGTCCTATGTTATATGTCTAGACTCGAAAGTTTAGATATGTGCAATTGTGTAACTGAGATTAAACACAAAAGGCTAGTGTTTAATTCACTCAGTGTTGGATCTGATACCAACCTGTCACACCCCGATTTCCACGTGTCACCGGTGGGCCCGGTGGGGGATTATCGTGACGTGGTTGGCAACATAATAGTCAAACAACACAATATTTAATATGCACAGCGGAAGCAATTTAAAAGATATAATACAACCGAAATTAAAATTGTAATATCAAATGTCACAATATTCGGATGTTTATCCACAGATGGACCAGAAACAAAAACATGAGACAATAGTTCAACAGACTTCAGGCATCTTAAGCTTGCGAGACTTCTAATGATGCTAAGGAGAAATCCCAGCCAATTACGCATAGTACCTGCATTTAATCTTTTTGGGAAAATACGTCAGTTTACACTGCTAAATACAATCAACTGACTCATTTTGGAAAATGATTGAAAATTGGTTTGGATGCACGTGGCATAAACATTTTTATTTAACTTGGGAGAATTATTTAATATTATAATCTTGTGAACGAATTACATGTTCCTTGTGCGTTCAGTAGCCCGGATCTTGTCCGGGTTAAAGATCAATAGACACACCACAATATTCTTTTGTGCACTGACGGGTGTACGCCTACACCCCGCGCTTAAGTCGTGGCCATTTCGTAAAATGATGCCAAGGATATCCGGGACACGGTCATTAACCCCCCAAAGGATTTAAGTAACAAGACTGTTTAAACGAGCCGATCAAATTTATTCAATTACCCACTCAACGGTGGAGGATTTGATGCCCGATCAAGCGGTATGCTATATACCGTAACCCAAGCCCGTATAGGGAAAATAAGTTAAAAGTATTTACCTGAGCAATGTATAAATCACAATAAGCAAAATGCACGTAGCTTTTACTGGTACTCCTAATCTGGAACGAAGGTTTTATAATAACCTATTAGAATCTTAACGGGTCTTTAATTAAGCTTAAGCTTAGACCGGCTAGTTTCAAAGATACGGTTCGTACGCACGATTAAGCGAAGACCGGATAGAATGTGATTTAGACCCGACAAGTTCAGAGACTTGTTTAATATGGGTTTATTATTCACATTCTGGATTTTGAGATAAAACCGTTAAGGTTTGACCCGTTTCGGCTAATTTATGTAAACTTGTTACATAAACCGAACCGTACGCGTAATAAGCATGACGGGTATTCATGAGAGCTATAGACAGGTTTCCTAAGTTAATTATGCCTCAAATATGTTGTGACATCAGTAAGATGTCTTTCATTATGCCCGAAACGTGTTTAAACACAAACTAGGCCCCGTAGGGGTAGTTTGGTCATTTAAAAGTTTATAAAAGAGTCTAAGTAACAAGCTGAGTTACAGGTCTGATGTAATCAGAAAATATACTCAATTTACTAAGTTATATCAGTAGGATAAAATATATATGTGAAATTTATCAATTATAACCAAACTATGCCCTGTAGGGGTATTTTGGTAATTTCACATAAGCCGAAAAGCTCAAAACTGAAGTCTGAGTTAATCAACTTTTGCTTACTGTTAAAATATCGTAATTTGCCTCAAATATCAGTAGGTATCAACCCTTGTATGTTTAAAATAGTTTTAGTACATACTATGCGTTAAAAACGCTTAAAAAGGCGATTATGAGCCGTTTACGGGTTCGATACATAAAGCTGATATTTTTATACTTCCAGAAGGCTTAAAATAATTTATTTAACATATCTAATCAGTAGCAAAAGGTTTGGAGTCGTTTAGATATGTAAAACTCATTTTATGGCCCGTAAGGGCAAAACCGACAATTACCGGACTAAGCCTACGACTACTAGTTATGCTCAGCCTAAAATTAATTAAAAATCTTTAAAAATCCCAAAATAATATATTACATCAGTGGGTAAAGATTTGGATATCAAAAAGTAGGCTTAACTAGGCTATACGCTAATTACGCCATTTAATTAACATAAAGCTTTCATTTTGCGATAATGAGCATAACTCTTAATCTACACCTCAAACTGATGTCAAATTTTGAATAAAAGTTTATATATCAGTAATTAAGGTTTCTACTCTTTTACATTTCCAAAAATCACGTTTTAAGGTAATAAGGGCATAATGGTCAACATATGAGCAATTAACGGAATCATGCTTATTAATTGGATAACTAATGATCCGAGGTGTATAATCACAGAGGGTTATATTAGCATGTAACCTGGTCCAAATAAAGCTCTAATGCATTTCTAAAACATACCATAACGGGTCAGAACTGAAAGTCAAAGTATAAGTCAAACTATGCGACTTTCGGTTCCGAACTGGGTCTAAACAGGAAATTGTCGGGTTGAACATGTTTAGACATGTTCTTACACTTATTACTAAGTTATAACAATGATTAAACAGGTTGTATATGATCTACATTGCTAATTATGCATAAATTGCATTTTAAACATTCTGTTGACTTTTTCTTAATAAGTTTGACCCGACGTTTGACCTAGTTAGAGTGGGAATCAGGGGGAACCCTTTTAAGGTTTTATTACCCACATAATTACCTACTTAAAGGTACTTTTGATTCGACTAATCACTGGACCATTAGTGATTAATCTTAAAGTCAACCGTTAATTACGACGGTTTGACTTTTAAGCTAAAACTAGGCTAAAACTTAATTAGAAAAGGTTAAACATACTTACAAGTGTCTAATGGATGATTAGGAAGGCTTGGGATCTGCTTTGGAGTTCCATAGATGATCAGAAGTGAGTGCAAGAATGTTTGTAAACTTGAAGGCCTTATATACTAGTTGTAATCACCATAAAATGTTGACAACTAAGGCTACAAGTGACCACAATTGTCCCACAAGTGTCCCTGGGGTCTAGGAACATTTTAGGGGTCGCCCAATAGTGAGAAATACCAGTGAGATCGGTCAAAATTGCGCAAAACAGGCTGCAGCCTGTTTCTGGTCGCTGGGCACTGCTTTACGGACCGTAAAGGTTTGGCTTACGGTCCGTAAGCCTCTGGTCAGACACGAAAAGTTGTTGTTCTTTGACGTTTTGAAGGGGCAAGTGGGTGTAAACAAATTGTGGACTTCTTATTTACAACATGGGACTTCAATTATCAGTTATATACCCTACCATTTGAATTTGTTTGCTTGGATCCTTTATAAAAGTACCGAAAACTAAGGGTTACCGTAGGAATTTCTTCGTAGGAGTCCACCAATTAAATTATGAATCATTCATTGCTATAATTCACTGAACTTGAACATATACTAGATGTTTTTAATATGATTTGAGTCTTGGGATTTATAACGAGGTCGTTCAGAGGTGCAAAAGTTAACATGACGACACTTTTAAATCCTGTCAAACATTTTTTTATAAATCCGAGTTTATAACGCTTTTTGTCTTACTCGACACGTGCCGTTATTTTATTTAACACGAATTTTCGAGGTGTTACAGAGATAGAGTAGATGATCTTACCTTGGGTTATACTGTTAGGTGGTTTTAGGGTTTCCCCTTTTTCAGAAATTAGAGTTACATTGGGATCAGGCCCGTATCAAGGAGACCATGCAGGTCTTCATAATATATTGGAGATTTGGCATATATTATTTTATCTATACTTTCCATGAGAATATTATGAAATAATATGTACCATATTATTAAAATATGGGTTTGACTAGTCCAGGTTGACCAGAACGGGTCATAGCTCATCAATATATATGCACCCTTCGAGGTTTCCATCCTCTCCGTCTTCATGTGTGCCTTTCCTTCACTCAAGTAGGTTATGTTCTTCTACAAAACTCAATCCGAGGAATCCGTAAAACCCTGATCGAATGAAAGACTCTTTACTAAAACCTCAATATAAAGGACCGACTTTAAGCAGATCTTCAGTTGATTTGCTTTCACCTCCATTCACCTCAATCATCTTTAATGTGAATTGGTTTCTAGATTCGTTTAACGGAGTCTTATTTCATTTACAAGCTTTGAAACGGACGATTATCTCTATATATTGGTGATGATGATGTAATCGTTCAATAAGAACGGAAGAACCAAGGAGTGTCGAGGGATTCTGAATACTGCTAGTTGAAGGATGTGGTTAAGTAATGAGGGATTCTGAATACTGCTAGTTGAAGGATGTGGTTTGAATTAATTTCAATTCTAACTCATTATCTTACTCAATAAATAATGCTAATGAATGAAAATTAAATTTAAACTAGTATTAAGCACCCTTCGCGTTGCGGCGGGGGCGAGCACTAATGTCACACTACTGTCAGCGACCACCGACACTGAAGTTGCGGTGTTAAAGCGAAGAAATTAAACCGAAACCTAAAACGTATAATAAAATAACTAAGTTGATCTAGGACTCGCGCGTTACGATGAACCCGCGTCAATTTTTTCTCGTTTGACAGGTTCATCGTAATCTATATATAACTTGGTTAGAACCCCGTGTAATACACGGGTTGAATAAATATAATTTTATATACTAAGTAATAAAATAGTTACATTTTTTAAAAACTCATGTATTGCACGATTTGAATAAACACATGTCTTACACGAATAATGTAATTTGTTAAAACATTTAGTCATCAAGAGGTGTTTTCTAACAAAAGGAACTTTGAGATACTATTTACTTATTGTAACATCTCACTTTATTTTTTATTAGGTTAGAGAGTTGTGCATTACATGGTTTATAACATTTTACTTTGTTTTTTTATTTATTATTAGGTTAGAAAGTTACGTATTACCTAATGTTGGATAATCAGCAGAAAAAAAGAAAAGAAATATTTTAGTAAAAAATATTAAATATACAAGAGATAAGCTGGATATTATGATTTAATATTATTATTTCATTGGAGTATAAAACGGGATAATGAGATCCTTTATTGGAAATAAGATTCTAAATATACCATGTATAAAAAATATATATCTTCTATATGTATTGAATAAATCCTTTTAATGAAACAATTGAGTAAAATAAATATTTTTATTTTAATATGTGATTATCAGTTATCCTTGTCCTTATCATCAAAATATAAAAACAATTAAAACTGTCAATTAAATAAGATCTTTATCTTTATAAATATTTAAAACGCTAATAATTAGATTTATACAAGATTTTGGCTAAATTAATTAGATTATTATTGTAACGCCCTGCGTTTTCATACTTTCCATATTTAGAAATCATTGCTTGAAATTCTATTTTTGGAAATCTCGCGTTCTTGTAATCATTCTTTCATTAAATACGGGACTTGGTTCATAAATAAAACTCGTATTTCTTTAAATTCGTGTTAAACCTACTTCTTACATATTCATACGTTTGATTTTGGTAAGCAATTGATTCATATTCGTAAATCTTGGAAACTATGTGCCAAACTTACAAATACGTGAAACTTATGCATAATACGTCTTTTAGCACTTAAATACGACATTCATACGCCTAATTATACTTAGTTTATGTTCCTCATACTTAATTTATCCTTAAACTATGTTTCAATTTAATATAATACCCTAAAACCCTAAAATATAAACTCAAGGGACCAAAGTGTCAATTCAAAAACTTGAATTTAAGACCTGATGGTCTCTGGCACCCCACCACCGTCCCTAGTTTCTCTCGCGCCCCGCCAGAAGGCGTAATCCGCAGCCATCATGTTTTAGCTTACATGATTGGGCTATTTTTGTGGTTTTGTTGAGTTTCCAAGGTGTGTTTCTTGCATTAAAACTCACCTAACCCAACCCTAATCCTTCCCTATATAAACCAAGCCTAACCCAAGCATTTTACACTTTACAAATCACTACAAACTCCCTTAAATCCGTTTCCAAGCAGCTGCCAATCTGAAGTTCGAGTAGAATCACCTTCCTTCACTAAAACAAGCATAACTTTCTCATTTCTTGTCCGATTTACTCCATTCTTTTTCCTATGTGCTTGGAACTTCCTTAGCTTCGATTCCATGGCTTTTTCACAACAAACCAGCCCCTGGAACGTTTCCAAAAGGACTCCAAAGTTCACTGTTTGTTTTGTTTTGAATCAAACCTTACTTAACTTGTTCAAACTTGAGTCTAACTCATCTCAAACCTATGTCCTTATGCTTATAACCACTCCTATGGTTAGTTAGGCTTAAAAACAAGGTTGAGACATCCAAAATCAGAGGATTAATCCTCATAAACTTTCTGTTTTGTCAAGGGTTTAACCCACAAGTGATGTTCAAGTCCAAGACTTGATGTATGTGTGATTAAGGATTAACTTGGGTTGTCCTACATAAAAACCACACATAGCTTGATGATTTCTTATAGATTAGTGTTTAATATTCTTGTATTACTTGTAGTTCATGACCCTCCTTGTATGTTTTTACATCAAGTGTAGTGGTGAACACTTAGAGGTGCCTAAATGGAAGAACTTGTTATTCCTACCTCCTACATGATTTCTATGACATTTAGAAGTACCTAAATCAAGATTTTAATCTTCTACCTCATGCTTGAACTATTAAACTGTTGGACATATTAGTATATCTATATAATACATAAACATATTATTCGAATAATCGAATCTTTGATGATAAACTAGTGTTCATATGTCAAGGTACTAGATTATATCATCCGAGACTTTGATAACTTGTCACGATTCTAATTGAACCCTGTTCCATGAAAACATTTAAACTCCTTAGAGTTTCCTAGTGTCAAGAACAAGTATCATATGTACTAGGCGATTACTTTCATATGTTATAGTCTTATGTTTTAAATTTCGATATCGACTCTAAGCATACCTTGAACTTTAACCCTTATACATTCGACCTCCTAATCCCATTACTCGTCAACTAATTGGATAATCGGAAAGCATATGCAATTTTTGTGAGTACAATTGACCCATTTTTCCTTTTTAATACACTTTGGGTGCAACATGTTTTACTTGTTAAAATGCACGATTCACAAACACGCTTTATTTATTCAATCCTCATACATGCTTTGTTATGCTTAGGTTCATGCTAGAATTCATATTATTTGTTAACCCGCCTTAACAATTATAGCGCTATAGGAGTAGCACACCACCCGACAGGGTTTTGTTAAGTTATATTCTTTACGGTCTCGTTATTGCTATATCGAGGGATGCTATTATTCATACTTTACGGTCTCGATGTTGCTACATCGAGGGATGCTATCATACTAGTGGACACTTGGGTTTGACATATTGTGATGCATAATAGTTTGACCTTGTATACCAAATGCTACGTTGTATTGAAAATACTTTTATACATATGCCACGAGTCCAAAACTAGTGTACTCGCCAATACCTTTCTATTGAACTATGCTTTTAAAACATGTTGCAGGTTTTGAGATGATGTTGATGATGCATGGAACATAGTAGGATGCCTAGATACACATTTAAAATTTTGTATTCTATTCTATTGTAATTCTTGTATTTCAACTTGTTGTATTTAATTTCAATCTTTGTAATTGACTCTTTAGAAATGAAATGGAAATTTATTATTTAAATACTTGTCACAAATAGTGTTATGAAGTCTCTTGGAATCTATTTCGTCTCACTCTGATGTTTCCGCCATCGGTTGAGGTGTGACAGATTGGTATCAGAGCCATAACTATAGGGAATTAGGAAAAACTGTCATGCTTTTTACCTAATCTATAGTTCTAGAGCTTTATTCTTATGTTTTGCTTGAACCACTTGCATGATACTTTATTTGCTCCTTATTTATTTTCTTTTGGCCTTTTAAACATATATGTCACTTTTGTGTTAATACTTGCTTTATTAATTGTTAATACTTGTTGTATTATTCCATCCTTTATGTGTTATCCTTGAAATGTCTTTTACCTATTATTTCTTGGGATGCTTATTGTGCTTATACTTGTTATTATTATTTTGAACATACGTCTTTTACTCATTTATACTAAAATCAAAACCACTCGTAATATACAAACGAGAAGACTTCACCAAAATAGGCGTGGAACCCATAATTTGGTGAACAACTCTCAATCCATCTATTTTTCCTTTTTACATGAAATTCGCCATCAAGTTAGGAGTGAATCCTCACCTTGATGGAGAAATTCAAGTTTCAAATTCTAGTGGACCCTCGTCAAAGTGCCGAAGTTAAATTTTAACCCGACGAGTACCAACCACACTTAGGATACGAAATCGTCAAGTTAGGGGTGAAACCCGCACCTTGTCGACTAGTTCCACTCCTTGATTTTTTCTCATAAATCCCGCCAAGTTTAGAAATTTTGATTGATTTGGGACATGTAGTAACCGGAAGGGTAAATACCGTTAACCGACTTGTCGGCTAGAGTATTCCACCTATTAGGCCAAAGCATGCTCCTCAAATTCTAAAGACTTTTCGACCACTTTGGTTAGTCAAAGTTCCGTTTTGGAATCATCCAAATTTTAATCAAACATGTGTTTCTATTATTTATCTTATACGATGCAATCTTTCAAATTCAAACTTATTTCCGATATTCTCTTTTCACACACACAACATATTAAATCATTTCATACATTTATACATATGCATGATTTCATAAAATTTTATTTATATTTCTTATAGCAACAAATGGAGACATATCATCAAGATAGGAGTGAATTCCTTCTCTTGACGATTAACTCCACTCCCACTTTCTTAGAACGACCTCACCAACGAGTTAGGGGTGATTGTAATACCCGTCTTATAATTTCATTATTTAATCATAAGAAAAGCTATATTTGTAAAAAGAAATTTCATAGTTAACAAAAGTTTAGTTGGTAAACTAAGTCATACTTCATAGTTCTTAACATAGTCATATAACTGGTTTCAAACATAAGTTATTCAGTAGTGATTACAAAATTTCATAATTTAACTAGATCAGATTAGTGCGGAAGCATCCAAAACTTTGTGTTCGGTTCTTGAAGCATCAACTTGATCGTCGAAACGCATACTAGAAATACCTAAAAGCTGGAGATTTTTAACAAAAAATAGTATTAGAGATCTCAGAAATATTATATAATCGAAACTACGCTCAAAAACGGATTCGATTAACAAGAATATGCAAAATTTAACTTTCATGACAGGGCTCTACCGTAACTTACGGTAGCTACCGTAAGTTACGGTAGACGCTGGAAAACTTTGGTCTGCCGTAAGGCAGTAGAGTTCTGCCGTAACGTTTTGATCTCTACCGTAAGTTACGGTAGATACCGTAACTTACGGTAGCTCCTGTAACTTTGCTATTTTGACCATTTTGTTGATTTCACCCGAATCCACATGTCGTTTTAGGTGATTCTTTTCCTATATGTCTGTAAATTCATTACGGACATACTCATTACAACTATTATACCGAAAATTTAACTTACAGACCGAACGACTAAATGTCACTATGCATTTATTCGACCCACTCTAACTCTACCCATTTTACTACCATTTCACTAGTAAGCCTATGGCGCTTTATGCCCATCTTCCAGGGCTTAGCATCACCTGCATTTCCTTACCAAATCCCATGGTTTAATGCTCTTGTGATTGTTATTTCCATAGCTAACTAATTAAAACACCAATACCACAATTCATACTATTATTCGACCCGTTGACTCATCTTGTGGAAATCTTCCAATATGATGACCACCAAACGGTTCCTTATCAATTCTAACCTTATTAATTCAAGTAATAATCATGGTCACTAAAATCAACACAATTTCTATTCTAAAATGCGACTACGCATAATTTAACAACAATTCATTTAATGTAACGGGTCAAGTTACATACTTACATAATTAAACAACATTATCAACCAACAATTCTAATTAACTATTTTGACCCGTTTGTTTGTCGAGTGAACTTCGTCACTTCTATGACATACCAACTCGCAATTGACACTACATTCTCATTAACATTTCTAAGACTATTGTTTATGCATAATGTAACGAAACCGAAGTTACGTACCTTTAAAGCACCCCTTTCAAGCATGTATCACCTCCAGCTTGTCCACTTGACGACCCGAATTCTTTACCTATAGAGTTCCATTCACAACCAAATTTAGAACTCTTTTATAACCAAAAATCGGACAATTCATTATAATATTCGAATCTGCGTTTTTGTCCGATCTTTAACGTTTTACTCCTCACTTAGGCGTTTTAACAAACACCTAGCGGGTCAGATTTTTACATAACCATTACTAGGTTCTTGACATGTTATTTTCATCTACCTTCACTTCAATTAACAAATCTATACTAAATTTTAACATAAATAATTTCAGATTCACCACATGAATTCAGATTTCACTAGAATAAGAACCATAATTCTAGTGTTTATTTACTTTCTACAACTCACTAATCACCTACAATGGTGATTATAAACCCCACAAGTATAATACTACATTTTAACAAGAAATCATCTAGGGTTTATCCCTAGATGCCATATTACTTCTAATTCCATCCATGCAAGACATAATCAAGCTCAATTTCAGTTTTTCACAATTAACCTATAATTTAAGATGGATCAAAACATCAAGATTTTGCATACCTTATGATCCCCTCAACAAGGTGATCACTAATTCGTGCTTGAAAATCGATTTGGAGCTGATTTGAACTCTCAATTTGATCAAGTTTGACATGCACTAGGGTTTGGTGGGGAGCCTGTGTCGCCCCCTGTGTTCTTGTTCGAGCAAAAACACCTAAGTGTGTGTTTCGTGTGTGTTTGATTATAATCACCCAAGTTTCCAACTTTGTAACTTAGGTCCCTTGATTATTGTTTCGTTTATTAATTTAGGAGTTCTCATCCATTTATTTGGTTTCACAATGTTGTATCTAATTGGGTTATTTAGTCCTAGTCAGTTTATTCTCGTTTATTTTATACTTTATAATTCTAATATAAAGTTTTATATTTTTGGGGTGTTACAAGTCCACCCCCCTTAAAAAGGGTTTCGTCCCCGAAACCTCCTTTAAGTTGGCCTTTGGTTTGGACCTATCCATCTTAGTTTCGTTTTTTTTTTCAAGGCATTCTTTCTTTTTCGACATAAGGTTTTTATTCATATTGATATGTTCGTCTTTTAGACATATGTCCTATTGGACCGTAACCTTTTATCATCTATTTCCTATCTTTGTCGCCTATTTGACCGGGTTGCCTTTTTGACCATCCAGTCACTGAGTCCGTCAGCATACTTACTTGACGTTATTCTTATATTGACAAGCGCTCTACATAGGTCACAGCGTTATTTAGACTACAACTTGTTTTATTGCCTAAACTAATTGGTCACCATTTTACCTCATACCTCGTCATTTGGGTATGCAATATTGCTGTCATCGGCCCTTTGCGTGCTTATAATTTCATATCTAGTCATTCACACTATAACGTGATTACATTCTATATTACTTTTTGTGTCCGTGATCACATCACGTCATGTTTAGTTTTACATTGGCTTTTCATTCTTAAGAATCTTTCCTCCGAATGCATCATCTTACAGCTTTCGGCGTTAAGACCTATATTCTTTAGTACTAACCATTTTCTAATTTCTCTCACGGTATTTATAGGTGTTAGAACATCGTTTCTTTACTAAAACTGAATTTTAGTTTAATGTTTTTCTCTTTAACCCATGTCGATTAATTATATCAAGGAATTGACGACAAGGATTATTCTTCTGGGTTATCATTTTACGTGAGCAATCATAATTGGCTCCCCACGCTTTATATTATCGACCCGTAGGTTCCTTTACTTAGCCTTGTAGACTATTCTATTAGGTCTTCACCTTTTTAGGGTGAGACCCCCTAGTATGTTCCTTTGTGTTTGCGACCCAATGGTCATTTTGTTCCCGTAGACCTTTACAATGTTTATAATCTGGAGGTTATGGTGATCCCATGGATCATCTTCTATTCGTTTGACCTTGACCGTAGTCTAAGGCTACACTCATTTTCTTTCGGATTATCTTTCCGACTCTATGACTTCTTATGTGTCCTTCGCGTCGGTTTATTTTACTCATACCGTTATTTGGTTTATGCCCCTATTTCCTTTCAACCCGTTACCCGGGTTCTTGATCTTGATGTTTTTAACACTTCGGTTTTATTGGTTTGCATTTTCCCTTCCATACTCTTTTATGACCTATCACATAGATTCAATAATATTTCACGCTTTCTTTATCCAAGTTGCGCTTACTTGGGAAATCAACTACTATACTTTATTCAACCCGCCCAACATTAAAGTAGTTGAACATGACTATCGAAATTTCTGTTTTTGCAAACTTTTATCGTCTTCTTAGTCATAACTCTTAATCCGAGTCTTTTGACTTTTAATTCGCATTCTCGACTGCTGGTTACGCATTTATCTGAAAACATACCTATCAATTGGTATTTTATCGATATTATTTTCATAGCAACCTTTCCGGCATTCATTAAGACTTTGTTTCTCGATTTATCTGGTCGTATCAGCAAAATCCACCGCTTTTACTCAACCAAGTCTTTTATTCTTTCACTCGTCTGGTTTGACTTGTTCGTGTGAGTTCCATCGCCTATGACAGTCAACTTTATCCTTATGCCTGGACATTCTAAATTTTCGATTTATATTTTTGTTTACTTGATTCTTATCCCTTCCCTTGGGCTCATTATCTTAATGTAATATGCTCCCATTATCCGGCTTCCGTTTACTTTTATTATCAAGCACTTTACTTAATTAATCCTTACACCACCTTTCTTTTGTCAGCGACCCTTAGGTCTGTTTCTTTTACTAATGTCCCGAAGGCCCATGTCTCAAGTCTTATTTGGTAAACTACTGTTATTGTTATTCGGCCTTTGGGGTTTACTCGTTCTTATTCTAACGCTTTCATAATGTTTATCTTACTAATTCTTTTACATATTCACCCTCATCAATGTGATTATCGTTCTTCCTCAGGAGGAATTTATTAATAGCATATTACTTGGGTATCTACCCATACCCGAGCTTTTAAATCCAAATTTATTGGTATTTCATTATTTACAGCAACGAATAATACATATTGTCCATTTAGTTTCTTTTTCGAGGATATTCCTATCCAAATCTTAATCTCTTGATTTTTTTTTACTTTAACCCATTGTTACAATAACAAAATCAATTCATTTCATGTTATTGTTTCATATCGTTGTATGGAATTTATCCACAGCGTTTGTTGACATAAACGATGTTTCTATATGTTTCATTTAGTTTGGCTTAGTCTATAACCATGTCCTTGTCATCTATTACTATTGTAAACTTCCAGGGTTCAGGTGTTATTACATTCCTCCCTATTATGACGCTTATCTTTCATTACGTTCTCGGGTTCGAGTGTGCGCGCACCCCTTCCCATGGCAATATTTATCATGATTACTTTTACCTCGATGCTCAACGTACAGTTTCAGCACCTCTTATAAACAATAGAACTTTTATTATTACTTATTTCTATTTTTCAAAGCCTTGGTAATTTCGTTAACACTAATGTAGGATGTTAAATAAATTGATATAAAACAAACGATTTATTTGCACTCGTAATAATTAAAAATTCATGCTGAAATTTAATTTACAAGAGTATACCTGAAACGCCATCAGGTTCAGCTTTAGCCTCCGTGGCTGTTATATAAAACAACTTTGTCCTTGATTTCTGGGCATCAGACCTTGTGTCGGTTGTGTCCTTGGTTCCAAGCCTCTCTGGACATTTAGACTTTTTATGTCTTGGCTTACCACATGTGCCCTTGTGAATTTTTCCACAAAATCTACACTGATGTAACACACTTTTTGTAACTCCTTTCTTGGGAGCTTTATTAGACTTGGATTTCTTTACGGATCTTGGATTCATATCCAACACCCTCCTTTCTTCTATTTCTTGTAGTATGCTGTCTTTCAATTCAGTCATCATATCGTTCACCACCGGCACGATTGTGGTTTGTAATCTATCAATATACTGTGATAGACTATTTTCTAGAGCTTTTCCGACCGCCTCGGAAATCTTAGCTTTCATTTGTTCAGTCAATTGAGATGTCGAATCATCTCCGGTTACTCCAGACATTTCTTTAATTGAAACATCCATCACGATTTATCAATAATTATTTAATTCATTTACATCTTATTGTACGGAAATTTATATCACTCTCACTCAATCATAAATAATGTGTTATTCTTTTTCGGTTTGGTCAAGTATATATCTTGCCTTACCTTTCTTACTTAGTGTATTTTCCCGGGTTCGAGCGTATTTATACACTCCTCCCATCTTTCCGTCATCTTGAAATTGAAATGTTTAAACTAATTGTTAAACATTTCATCTATGACATATGCGTCATTCATTTTGATCTAGCCAAGTTCACCACTTGCTTAAACCATCTATGCTTAGTGCACTTTTCCGGGTTTGACTGTGTAAACACGCACTTCCCGTGCATATCAAATCAAATTTCCTTTTTCTAATATTCTAGTAAGTCTACTAAAGCAATTAATTCTTACCGGATGATCGATCAAGCTTGAACCGAACACTTTATTGACAACCTTAAGCTCTGATTACCAACTTGTAACACCCGTCTTATAATTTCATTATTTAATCATAAGAAAAGCTATATTTGTAAAAAAAATTTCATAGTTAACAAAAGTTTAGTTGGTAAACTAAGTCATACTTCATAGTTCTTAACATAGTCATATAACTGGTTTCAAACATAAGTTATTCAGTAGTGATTACAAAATTTCATAATTTAACTAGATCAGATTAGTGCGGAAGCATCCAAAACTTTGTGTTCGGTTCTTGAAGCATCAACTTGATCGTCGAACCGCATACTAGTAATTCCTAAAAGCTGGAGATTTTTAACAAAAATTAGTATTAGAGATCTCAGAAATATTATATAATCGAAACTACGCTCAAAAACGGATTCGATTAACAAGAATATGCAAAATTTAACTTTCATGACAGGGCTCTACCGTAACTTACGGTAGCTACCGTAAGTTACGGTAGACGCTGGAAAACTTTGGTCTGCCGTAAGGCAGTAGAGTTCTGCCGTAACGTTTTGATCTCTACCGTAAGTTACGGTAGCTCCTGTAACTTTGCTATTTTGACCATTTTGTTGATTTCACCCGAATCCACATGTCGTTTTAGGTGATTCTTTTCCTATATGTCTGTAAATTCATTACGGACATACTCATTACAACTATTATACCGAAAATTTAACTTACGGACCGAACGACTAAATGTCACTATGCATTTATTCGACCCACTCTAACTCTACCCATTTTACTACCATTTCACTAGTAAGCCTATGGCGCTTTATGCCCATCTTCCAGGGCTTAGCATCACCTACATTTCCTTACCAAATCCCATGGTTTAATGCTCTTGTGATTGTTATTGCCATAGCTAACTAATTAAAACACCAATACTACAATTCACACTATTATTCGACCCGTTGACTCATCTTGTGGAAATCCTCCAATATGATGACCACCAAACGGTTCCTTATCAATTCCAACCTTATTAATTCATGTAACAATCATGGTCACTAAAATCAACACAATTTCTATTCTAAAATGCGACTACGCATAATTTAACAACTATTCATTTAATGTAACGGGTCAAGTTACATACTTACATAATTAAACAACATTATTAACCAACAATTCTAATTAACTATTTTGACCCGTTTGTTTGTCGAGTGAACTTCGTCACTTCTATGACATACCAACTCGCAATTGACACTACATTCTCATTAACATTTCTAAGACTATTGTTTATGCATAATGTAATGAAACCGAAGTTACGTACCTTTAAAGCACACCTTTCAAGCATGTATCACCTCCGGCTTGTCCACTTGACGACCCAGATTCTTTACCTATTGAGTTCCATTCACAACCAAATTTAGAACTCTTTTATAACCAAAAATCGGACAATTCATTATAATATTCGAATATGCGTTTTTGTCCGATCTTTAACATTTTACTCCTCACTTAGGCGTTTTAACAAACACCTAGCGGGTCAGATTTTTACATAACCATTACTAGGTTCTTGACATGTTATTTTCATCTACCTTCACTTCAATTAACAAATCTATACTAAATTTTAACATAAATAATTTCAGATTCACCGCATGAATTCAGATTTCACTAGAATAAGAACCATAATTCTAGTGTTTATTTAGTTTCTACAACTCACTAATCACCTACAATGGTGATTATAAACCCCACAAGTATAATACTACATTTTAACAAGAAATCATCTAGGGTTTATCCCTAGATACCATATTACTTCTAATTCCATCCATGCAAGACATAATCAAGCTCAATTTCAGTTTTTCACAATTAACCTATAATTTAAGATGGATCAAAACATCAAGATTTTGCATACCTTATGATCCCCTCAACAAGGTGATCACTAATTCGTGCTTGAAAATCGATTTGGAGCTGATTTGAACTCTCAATTTGATCAAGTTTGACATGCACTAGGGTTTGGTGGGGAGCCTGTGTCGCCCCCTGTGTTCTTGTTCGACCAAACACACCTAAGTGTGTGTTTGGTGTGTGTTATTTTGATTATAATCACCCAAGTTTCCAACTTTGTAACTTAGGTCCCTCGATTATTGTTTCGTTTATTAATTTAGTAGTTCCCATCCATTTATTTGGTTTCACAATGTTGTATCTAACTGGGTTATTTAGTCCTAGTCAGTTTATTCTCGTTTATTTTATACTTTATAATTCTAATATAAAGTTTTATATTTTCGGGGTGTTACAGTGATTCCCTTACCTAGGTGATCGTTACCAAAACTTTCCTTCAAAATAATTTTATTATGCAAACCCGATCATGTTTTATACCTAGATCATTTATCATTTATCAACATACCTACTTATATCAATTTCAAAATACATTGTTTTATCAAACGTACTTCTTATCCTACATTCTATTTTCACTTAACACTTATACACGAGATTCTTAATCATGTCTCAAAACGTTTTACCACCCGAATTTCAAAACCTTACGAAATGCTACTTATCAATTTAAGCGGTCCAATGAATCTCTTGTCCATGAACTTCATATTCGACTTAATCACTAAAAACACACACTCACGTTATATCATCATACTAGAGACTTCCATTCTTAATCAAAATCAAACCAACTTTTCTCAATTACTTATTAGATCTTATAGATATTATAAGATCTTTTTACCAAAGACTCTTTTCAACATCAACAAATCATTTGTCAAAACCCTTTACAATGTACACTAAGTCCTCTTGCTAAATTTCTCTCTAAGGATCAACGTTTTCATAAGAACCTTCAAAATTTCTTGTTTGGATGCAAATGAAACGAACCCGTATTTTTGAAAACCTTTTTCTACACCGCTTAATTCGTCATTCAAATTTCAAAACACGTGGGCTAGAAGACTTCATGGGGACCGACAATCTTCAACATACGTAAACTCTTTTTAAAACAAAAGTAGCATTTCATTCATTACAAAATACGTTATGCATAACCAATGAGTACTTTATGTTCCTTTACATTTGCAAACTATATTCTACCTTCCAAATCAAACTCAATCTACTTTTGATTCAATAAACTCAGCATTTCGCTTAAACAACGATACATGTAAATAATCATACACATTTTAATCTATACCTCGCAACTAACTCGCTTATATCATTCGTTTTACATATTCAAAGTTCTCAAGCATTTTATATGTCCAAATTCGTTATGCTCCAACGTACACTATATACGTAATTTTATTGTTCGTACCTACAATTATACTCATACGTTTTATGTCTATACTCATACTTACGTGAATGTTCATACTTCAACTTATATTTATGCTCATACTTTCATACATACTCATGATTCATACATTCGTACCCGTACGCGAGCGGAATCCGAGGGATTCGCTTACGTGGGTCCCATACATCCTCAAGCATGGACTTGCTTACATACTACATTTTTACACGTACACATTCTTAATTTTTAAATTATGTATACCCTGATTCATATGCAACTAGTACAAGCTATGCGTATCATGCGACAATTAATATAATCGCGGGTGCACACGGGATTATAGTGATAGGCGTATGAGAACCATAGAGTGTACTACTATGTATGGTAAGACACAGAACGTAACATGACACCGAATACGAAACGGACGTAACGTGGTCAAAACACGGTGGATACGCCGCTGGTACTTCCTATATATAAGTGTTTTCACCATATCACCAAACTTTCGTAAAATGTGCCATGAGAAATTCAGTGTTTTGCAGACCTTTGGACCTAAATCAAACTTTAAACAACTCACAAAAGCATTATATCCGATTATCCACGACGACACTTCATCTTTAACACGCTACTTTCGTCTATCCAATACTTATATCATTCATATACTTACATTCATTAAGAGTCAATCGTTCGCCCCATACTCCTATTATCCTCCATTATCCTTTCTTTCATACAAACCCCATTCACAATCAAGCTTGTTTAAACATTCGAGTCCTAACTTATCTCATTACCTTTAAAACCGTCTTCCTATTCTTTATTCTTGTATAAACATGCTTAGTAGACCGTTAACGCTTTATTTAAAGTACCAAACCTCCTCGTTCCTCCCAATAAACAATTCTTACGAAGGTGTGATTTTATACTATCCTTAAACTTCCTATGTAAACTACCCCACCTACCATCAAAATACAAACCGCATTGTACAAAATCTTCCTTCTTAATACATTATATTTTTAATACACTTCTAATTTAAGTTATCTAAACTTGTTCCAACTCGTTTTACCTATATACGCACCTATACGTTTCAATAATGCGTGGTACCTCAAATCTATTTTAGCCAAGAAAATTCTCTTACAAACCCACCTCGTCGTTTTTCAAAAATTCATACTCTTTACGTTTCAAAATTTTCGAGTCTCAAATTTTAAATAATTAACTTTTCGCCAAAACTCCTTCGAGTCTTCCTCTTGAATAAATTTCGGGACGAAATTTCCTAAAGGAGGGGAGACTGTAACGCCATGCGTTTTCATACTTTCCATATTTAGAAACCATTGCTTGAAATTCTATTTTTGGAAATCTCGCGTTCTTGTAATCATTCTTTCATCAAATACGGGACTTGGTTCATAAATAAAACTCGTATTTCTTTAAATTCGTGTTAAACCTACTTCTTACATATTCATACGTTTGATTTTGGTAAGCAATTGATTCATATTCGTAAATCTTGGAAACTATGTGCCAAACTTACAAATACGTGAAACTTATGCATAATACGTCTTTTAGCACTTAAATACGACATTCATATGCCTAATTATACTTAGTTTATGTTCCTCATACTTAATTTATCCTTAAACTATGTTTAAATTTCATATAATACCCTAAAACCTTAAAATATAAACTCAAGGGGACCAAAGTTTCAATTCAAAAACTTGAATTTAAGACCTGATGGACTTTGGCACCCCGCCACTAGTTTCTCTCGCGCCCCGCCAGAAGGCGTAATCCGCAGCCACCATGTTTTAGCTTACGGGATTGGGCTATTTTGGTGGTTTTGTTGAGTTTACAAGATGTGTTTCTTGCATTAAAACTCACCTAACCCAACCCTAATCCTTCCCTATATAAACCAAGCCTAACCCAAGCATTTTACACTTTACAAATCACTACAAACTCCCTCAAATCCGTCTCCAAGCAGCTGCCAATCTGAAGTTCGAGTAGAATCACCTTCCTTCACTAAAACAAACATAACTTTCTCATTTCTTGTCCGATTTACTCCATTCATTTTCCTATGTGCTTGGAACTTCCTTAGCTTCGATTCCATGGCTTTTTCATAGCAAACCAGCCCCTGGAACGTCGCCAAAAGGACTCCAAAGTTCACTGTTTGTTTTGTTTTGAATCAAACCTTACTTAACTTGTCCAAACTTGAGTCTAACTCAGCTCAAACCTATGTCCTTATGCTTATAACCACTCCTATGGTTAGTTAGGCTTAAAAACAAGGTTGAGACATCCAAAATCAGAGGATTAATCCTCACAAACTTTCTGTTTTGTCAAGGGTTTAACCCACAAGTGATGTTCAAGTCCAAGACTTGATGTATATGTGATTAAGGATTAACTTGGGTTGTCCTACATAAAAACCACACATTGCTTGATGATTTCTTATAGATTAGTGTTTAATATTCTTGTATTACTTGTAGTTCATGACCCTCCTTGTATGTTTTTACATCAAGTGTAGTGGTGAACACTTAGAGGTGCCTAAATGGAAGAACTTGTTCTTCCTACCTCCTACATGATTTCTATGACATTTAGAGGTACCTAAATGAAGATTTTAATCTTCTACCTCATGCTTGAACTATTAAACTATTGGACATATTAGTATATCTATATAATACATAAATATATTATCCGAATAATCGAATCTTTGATGATAAACTAGTGTTCATATGTCAAGGTACTAGATTATATCATCCGAGACTTTGTTAACTTGTCACTATTCTAATTGAACCTTGTTCCATGAAAACATTTAAATCCTTAGAGTTTCCTAGTGTCAAGAACAAGTATCATATGTACTAGGTGATTACTTTCATATGTTATAGTCTTGTGTTTTAAATTTCGATCTCGACTCTAAGCATACCTTGAACTTTAACCCTTATACATTTGACCTCCTAATCCCATTACTCGTCAACAATTGGATAATCGGAAAGCATATGCAATTTTTGTGAGTACACTTGACCCATTTTTCCTTTTTAATACACTTTGGGTGCAACATGTTTTACTTGTTAAAATGCACGATTCACAAACACGCTTTATTTATTCAATCCTCATACATGCTTTGTTATGCTTAGGTTCATGCTAGAATTCATATTATTTGTTAACCCACCTTAACAATTATAGCGCTATAGGAGTAGCACATCACCCGACGGGGTTTTGTTAAGTTATATTCTTTACGGTCTCGTTATTGCTATATCGAGGGATGCTATTATTCATACTTTACGGTCTCGATGTTGCTACATTGATGGATGCTGTCATACTAGTGGACACTTGGGTTTGACATATTGTTATGCATGATAGTTTGACCTTGTATACAAAATGCTACGTTGGATTGAAAATACTTTTATACATATGCCACGAGTCCAAAACTAGTGTACTCGCCAATACCTTTGTATTGAACTATGCTTTTAAAACATGTTGCAGGTTTTGAGATGATGTTGATGATGCATGGAACATAGTAGGATGCCTAGATACACATTTAAAATTTTGTATTCTATTGTATTGTAATTCTTGTATTTCAAGTTGTTGTATTTAATTTCAATCTTTGTAATTGACTCTTTAGAAATGAAATGGAAATTTATTATTTAAATACTTGTCACAAATAGTGTTATGTAGTCTCTTGCAATCTATTTCGTCTCATTCCGATGTTTCCGCCATCAGTTGGGGTGTGACAATTATAAATAATAATAATTTACAAATAAAACAACACAACTTTGAATGGATCAAACCGATGGAATATGGTAAGATAATGAAACCATTATTTGATTAGGGTACAACCACTTAAGCACAATTTACAACCATACATGCATATAAAACAGATTGAATTTGTTAAGGTAGTGAAACCATTATTATTTGATTAAGGTACAACCACTTAAGCACAACTTACAACCTATGGTTGATTAATGTACAACCATTTAAACACAACTTACAACCAAATATGCACACAATTGTTTCAAATTAACTGTATATAAATTTCACTAAATTCCCATGAATTCTAAACAAACAAACATGCCCTAATAATTAGCCAAACCACTCACGAACTATGCAAGTTCGACTTAGCAAAAACTCAAACATAATTATAGCTCATTTAATATTAAACTTCTAACTTAACTTCATACGCATACCATGATTAAGGTTGGGCGTTGTGGTCTGACGTCCTAGCCACGTCGTCCGTTGATGCCCCAAAACACCGTCCGACAGGCATTAAAGCGGGGCGCTAAAGGAGGGCTGACTAACCCATTAGGTGGGCCCCCTCCCCCAATGCACCAATCACATATTTGTTATCTTTTATTTGATTATTAGTTAAACTACAAGATAATAAATAAAAAAAAATAGTTAAAGTCAATAATATACGTGGTATAGATGTGACGTAACGTTATGTTAAACCACTACCAGTAACCTAAGATAGTGAGTATAAACATCATAAGACTACATGGTATGGGGGGTCGTCCCCCTCCGTCCTCGGTCCGGCGCCGCTCCAACACCCCCTCCCCCCCCCCCCCCCCCTTTGGTGTCGAGTATGGGACGATGGGGACGCTCCACAAGAAGACAAAAACAAGGCCTCTCCCTCTCTCACACACCTATACATACAATATATACATATACATTTTAGGTACATCTTCCCATTTTTCATACCTCCATCCCTTTGCCTCATTCTAACACCCATCCTACATGGTAGATCATCCTACAAGGGAGGACCATCACCATACTCCATACCCTAATATAATAAATTTATTCTCTTTCACCCTTTGTGCCTGGGCGCCAAAACATTCCAGTTAATACTCAAAAGAACTAAAAAACTGCCCTCACTGAATCCACCTGCAAATTGCAAATTGACACATCTCCATGAGAACACGCTTCCTCACCGACGTTTTCAACTCCTCCGCCGCATCTAACCGCATACAAACCCTAGACTTCCTCCGATTTCCACCTCCTGAGCTCTCGTCCTCCGATCAATTCATCTTCAACAACATCTCGTGCTTCGATCAACTCAATTTCATCAACGTAGCTCCTGAAATCGATACATTTTCCGTCAATGAATCGCTCTGTAAGTTCTTATCCGACGTTCTTCCTCAAGCTGTCAGTACCGAGATCGATCGGCAAATTGTTACGGAAGTAGCACCGGAGGTAATGAACTAGTAGATTTCCTTCAGTTTGTTAGGTTGTTTGTTGTGATTTAGTAGTGGATATATGAACGATTTGATTTGCATCTGTTAGTGGAACACATGTTATTTAGATTGAAAATGTTATGTGAATTTTAGATATTAGGAATGCGGAATGTTGAATTTAGATTAGTTGTTACGAAGATCATTTGATATGCATCTGATGTAATCACTAGTAGGATTCCGAATTTGACTTCTTTCAGTTATCTCGAAGGTCATTTGCTATGAATTATAAATATAGAAGGAAGTAGCATCGGAGGTAATGATCTAGTAGATTTCCTGTCAGTTTGTTAGGTTATTTGTTGTGATTTTGTAGTGGATATATGAACGATTTGATTTGGATGAGTTTGATTTGGATCTGTTTGTGAAATGTATGTTGTTTAGATTGAATATGTTTTGTGAAGTTTAGAGATTAGGAACGCGGAATGTTGAATTTAGAGTAGTTGTTACGAAGATCATTTGCTATGATATGATGATATCTGGTGTAATAGCAAGCAGGATTCCGAATTTTGACTTTGTTTCAGTTATCACGAAGGTCATTGCTATGAGGATTCGGTTTTACTGATTTGTAGTTGTGAATATAGAAGTTTGTTGAGTCTATAGTATCTATGGATTGTGAGATGAAGAACTTGAAGTGTCGCAACCGCAGGATTAGTCATTATCAATACCTTTGTGTTGTCATTTTTATCATATGGCACTAAAACTTAACAAATCTCGTATTTAGAAGATTTAAAGCAATTTTGGTACAGAAAAAAATGAGAAATATCGACTGTATTTATGATATTACCCTGGAGCATAAATAATTTTTATGTTAGGTAATGGCCAGGATAATCATCAACGTCTGTTGTGCTATAAAGCTGGAGAAACAAAATTTCCTAATAGCACTAATAGGTTCCTCATCTCATCATGCATTTCAATTTTAATATTTGTGATAGACTCTTCATTTATGGTATATGCTTGTGCAGGTGAAAATCAAAGAAGATGGTACTTTTACACTGGTTGAATTCGATACTCCTGAGCTTTGTATATCCTTGGTAACCCACTTTTTACCATCATTATTAGTTTGTATACAAAGTACTCAAGGACAGAATCAGTCATATACATGTAACGATATATCTTATCACCTTATCTATGTCACCTGCAGGAAGATTCTAGCGTTTTACATGAAGAGAAGATACAAAATTTCTTTGAAGTTACAGATTCAGAATTTCCTAATGTATGAAGTTCACTTACACATTTTTTCTCTATACTTTTGGTATTATTAATACTATTTCATATAGTCCCTCTTTGATTTATTTTTTGCATAATAGTTATCGGTCTATCTGTTGCATAATCAGTCACACACTGAACTTCAGAGCCACTTCAGTTATGAATACTTTTTTTACAGGATCTGCTTGATTTTTCACTTGAGCTGCAGCCAGTTATGGATATACACAAGTCGATTTTCTACGTAGAAGATATTTGTCTAGAAATCCGGGAAGAGCATAAATCCGATTTGTTTAAAGATGGCAGTTCGGTCAGGGACCAAATACGTTCTGATCTAAGATCATTTCCTGTTTTGGAAGTAGATGAGATTAGTCTGGGAATTAACAGCTATATATACGAGGACAAACATACGATATTTGAAAGCAACGATCTCCAACAATGGATGCAAAAAGATGAATTGACGTGTGATTCCAACGAGCTTTTGCTTTCCATGAAATTCGACATATCAGAAAATCTTTTAAACCACTCTTCTTCCGAATGTCGTAAATTTGAGGTACCATGTGTGAATGTTTCTCCTGAGTACATAATAGATGCCATAGAACAGCCATTAATGTTAATTCCACTTGCCCTTGAACAACTCGAATTCTTTGATACAAAGACCGCACATTTCTCTCAAGTGTTCTCCGACATTGAAAGTATAAGTGAAGTAGAACATTGCGAACAGATGTTTGGCAATGGCAACACATCATTAAGCGTGTTCAACAGCTTAATTGTCACACATGAACTTGTTCTAACAGATGACTCTTTCAAATCACTCCCCGTTCCTATTATTTCTGATCATGAAAACATACTGTCGGTACAAACGATTGTTGAGGAAATATTCGTAAAGTTGAAGCTGCAGCCTTCCTCCACTTCAGATGACATATACTTGGACTGGCATCTATTGGAAGAAGATATTTGCAGTCGTAGTAAACACGCGTCTTTGAAAATGTTTGAGGATATCGATACTTACCATATCAATGCAGACATCAGTTCTTGTGATAGTCTGGTTTTGGAGTTTGTTTTATCTGATGCATGCTCAAATGAGCAAACGACAAAAGAGAACACCGAGGTTCTGAACATCGAAAAGTTTGGAAATTTGATGGAGCATGTCGTTAGTGATAAAATTTATTCAAGTGAAATATGCAAGAAGCATGTGGTTAACAAGGCTCATCAGTTTGTTGAATCAATGTCACAGTTTGATGATCTCGACTTTTTCTTGAACCCTTTAGAGGCTACTTATGTGAAAAAGCAAAAGTCTGTTGATACAATACATGAAACGGTTTTGGAAAATGACCCGATTGAGACACATGATGCCGGAAGAAAACAACATCAGAGCTTGGAGAACGAGACCCATTCAGTTAAGGTTTTTCTTTGCATTAAGTTTTATTTATGAGTAAAATGCCATTTCGTCCTTGCCAAACCTCAGGGACGAAAATGACATTTTACTCTTTATTTTTTATGTATTCTGGCACTTAATATCCATAGTGATGGTTAATCAATCTCCCTCATTTGAATGTACGTTTTCGATTTGGTCTAGAGAGGAGATTTTCATTCTACTTCAATACTAAACGAGATCAGCAAGAACTTAGAAGGACCATTACATTCTACACACTCTGAGTTAAAGAATAGCATGGAATCTACCGAAGCAACCTATGAACTACCACAACTGCCGTTACTTACGGAGTCAAAGAAGGTCAACACAAACACGCCTATAATCGTAAATACCCAAAATGGTGAAACCGAAATGATAATTTCCAGAAGAAGCACATACCAAAAAATTCTTGCAATGGAAAAAGAAGGTATACAGGTTGTTGAAAGGGATCTAAATCTTCCAGTTGATGTTATAATCAGTGCTGCAGTTTGTTTAGTGCTGTATGACAGCAACAACATTATAAAAAAGACGAATTCGTCAGATGGTGCTTCTTCGTTATCTTCATGTGTTGAAAATATTGCAGCAAATGTTTTAACGTCACTCGGTTTCGCTCTCAGTGGCTGTGTTCTGGTAAGTATCGTATAAAAGTGATGTGATTATTCAATATTAGGGTTGCAAACGAACCGAACGAATTCGTTTGTTAAGGAAATACATGTGTTCACGTCTTCATGAACTGTCCGTGAACACTTATCGAACAAGATTTTATGTTCATGTTTGTTCAATAAGGAAATGAACTTGTTTGTGTTCGTTCGTTAGTTTTTGGTACTGAACACAAACGAACGTTCATGAATGCACACAAACACAAACGAACACAAACAAGCGTTCATGAACAGAAATGGATACAAACGAGCATTCATGAACACAAAAGAACACAAACAAACGTTAATGAATGAACAAAACTGAACACATTCGAACATATATTAAATACTCGGCATCACAGACATTAAGTGGATCCACTCATGAACGAACATAAATAAAAAAACAAAAAAAACCCTACACACAAGTGAACACAAACAAACACGTTACTGAACGTTCACGAACATAAATGAACGAACATGGCCTCTGTTCATGTTCATGTTCATGTTCATGTTCATGTTCATGTTCATGTTCATGTTCATGTTCATGTTCGTTCATTTAATTAAACGAACGAAATTTCTTGTTCGTGTTCATTCATTTATTAAACGAACGAACATTATCAAACTTCCCGCCGAACGGTTCATGAATTGTTCGGTTCGTTCGTAGCCCTATTCAATATTTATCAACCATATGTTTATTTTTGATTTTTCTTAAACATTTTGTAGATATTCGAAGGAGAAGTGGGATTCCTCGGTGGTATAATGGAATCATCAGATGAACTATATGCTGCAGCAGCAAGTTTAGGAATCGACTTGCAGCTTTTTTATTCGTATTCATCTGAAACAACCGATACGATAATACTAAACTGTATCGCGAATGCTGCAAAGTCAACCAGAGGCGTATATCCTAGGATGCCGGAATCAGAAACGCTAGCTGAATCATTTCTATCGAAATTTACTTCACTTAATCCACTATCAGCTCATGCGATATTATCTTCGGTTGGAACGCTCCTTGAGTTTTTCGAAATGTCTCATCAGCAAAGGGTGTGTGCTCTGCAAAAGTATCTTGTTCCGCAAGCAAGTGTTTTGTTGTTTAGTTCTTTGTGTAGATATGGAGAGAGAGAAGATTCTAGATCGGGAATGACGGATTGTTGTTCTTCGGTTTCTTCTGGTCATGACTCCGGCTATTGTTGTCCTAAGGTTGATCATGAGAAAAAGAAACGAAAGTACGTCGTGAGTCCCGATACGAAAGCCATGCCTGTCGATTACGTGTTCCAATGGGATCATCCGAAATCCGTTAATTCGCATATGTTTTGGAATTCAGAAGGTGACGAGATATGTGATGGTATTGAAAAGTCTAATATAGATTTTGATGAGATTCACTTTAGATCTGATGCTTGTATGATGCCGAATCGTCCTACTTTGACCGAGGCAGCGTTTGGTCAAATCATGCCGATTCCGGACAAGATACGCAGCCACACTAATAAACGGAAAATTATTCACATTGATGATGGTGAAGACATATTTGACTTTAGTAAAAATCAAAGATCGGATGTTCGTATGATGCCGAATCATCCTAGTTTGACCGAGTCATCATTTGGTCAACGCAAGAAAGCGCATATGCCTGTTTCGGACATGTTTAACACCCAGACTAATAAAGGGGAAATTATCGACATTAATGATGATGCTATGTCATCTGAGTGGTTTGATCTTCCTAGTTTTCCTACAGCTGCTGAGATTAACTCTGATTTAGATTCAGATTTAGTGAACAATTTCGCGCCTTTCAAAGGGAAGGTTTCGTGTTACGGTAGGACACCGCTATCGAAAGCGATATCCTGTGATCAACCGCAGAAAGGCTCACCGTGGACTACAGATTTCCTTAACAGAATAAAGGAAAAGAGCAGGACGCGTCACCAATCTCTACCGGACATATCGTCGGCCCCGTGTTTTGGCTACTCAGGGAATAATGCATTAAAGTGTAGAAAGAGAAAAAGCCCGACTATACTCGACTTCTACAGGTACACGAGTGGAAGTACGGTGAAAAGTATGGAACACAAAGGGCAAAAAGCTCATATACAAGCACCAAGTTCATCAAAAGCTGTACAGACTCCAATTAATAAGAGGGCAAAAAGGGTGTGTTATCCATACTTCTATTTGTGTGTGTGTGTATGGGTGTGTATCTAACTAAAAGTTGTTTTGTGTTAACACAGAAGCTAACCTTTTCCACCACTGGAAGCAAGAGACAAAGCAAGTTGATGTGGAGCGATAAGGCTAATCAAACAATGAAAGGAAGATTGTAATCTTGCGTCATTGAGCATGGACAGATAAACGTGTTTAGACATTCTTTCGTCGCCTGAATAGGTTTATTATACTACAAGCTTTCAGCTGTAAGATGTAGTCAAAGGTAGTCTTGATAGTTCACTATTTTCAACTTGATCGTAAAAGAAATGTTGGTATACGTAAACTCTTCTTCCATGAGATGACGTGTTTCAATCATGTTCATTAGCAAATGAAATGTGCTTATGACATTACTCGACGTAAGCTGACAGACTAAAAAACAAGAATAATGTTGAATTTAATACGTTATTTTGGTGGCCTAACGTATCTCCTTTCCTATCCAAAACTGCTATGATTTCACTCATCGAGCATCTAGAATAGTGTTATTTCTTCTTACCGTTTTGCAGATTACGCAAGGCCATTACCAGTTGTTGCCTTTCACTTTCCACCTCAGCAAATCTAAGACTTACTTCTGAATACTTTTCTTGCATTTCTTTCAGCTCACTTTCCATGTGTCTGTTCCTTTCATCCATTGATGATATTTCATGCAGTAAGTTGTTGAGTTTCTGCTCATCATTGTGACTAAAAATGTGCGTTAACGGCTTTTCCTCGGAGCATCTTCCTTCATTGCTGCGAAACACAAAAGATCAAGAGTCTTTTAGTGTATATTCGTGCCTTCAAACGAATACGGATCAAAACGGGTAACTTTTGTTCGGGTGAAAACGAGTCAGGTTGGGTTAACACTTTTTTTTAAACGTAATTGTGTGAACCTTTTTTCTAATTCCAATATAGATCTTCTCTCATCATGCTTCCCAGTGGTGACATCACAAGCTACTTTACTTTCCTTTTCCTGCAGGTTGAAGATTGATCATGAGGCGAGTAAAATACACAAATGATCCCTGTGGTTTACCAAAACTAAGGATTTGGTCCTTAGCTTTTCAAAAGTACAAAGATGGACCCTGTGGTTTGCACTTTGTAACACATATAGTCCCCAGCCAACAAATCTAAAGCTTTTAGCATGTCCAAGTTAGGGACTAAATGCGTTACAAAGTGCAAACCACAAGGACCATCCATGAACTTTTGGAAAGCTAGGAACCAAATCCAAAATTTTGGTATACCACAGGGACCATCCGTGTACTTTACTTGTACTACTTATTCTGTATTTCTGCTATTTAAGTAGAAAGATGTTTATTTTGCAAAAAAAAAAAAGAATTATAAAAATGTCTCAAAAATATTATATGCAAGCCTGAAATCTGAATTCAAATACTTACCTTTACCAGATTCAGATGTTTTTTCTCTAATTTAGAAACCTCTTTCTGTAGGTTATCTTTCTCCGACTCAATTTCGGACAACTTTTCTTTCAATCCACTGTAATCACCTCTTAGCTTTTTCAGTTCCAACTTCAAAGTTCTAATCATAACGTTTTTTTCGCTCATTAAACTTTTCCAACTTGTCGATTCCTTCTTTAACGAATTTAATTCTTTCAAATCATAGTTAAGTTCTCCATGTTCTTTATAAGCTTCAACCTCTAATGACATTTTCTTAATATGTTCTGTTTGCTGTTTAATTTGGTCACCAAGGTTCTGTACTTCTGCAGCATTGGTCAATGTTGACTTTCTCAAAGCCTCTTCTGCTTGCACAACCCTTTCCTCTTGCACTATTTTAAGTTTCATTAGATCTTGTACATCATTTTCAAATTCATGTGCTTGTTTCTCTAATTCTTTCTCTAATCTTATAATATGTGTCTCGAATTCTTCGTTTTTATCCAACGATTTCGAGATCTCCAATGCCTGATTCATTATCTTTTCATCTAATCTCTTAATCTGAAGTTCATTATCTTCAATATGGATCTTTAACTCCTCCTTCTCTTTCCTTTCGAGTTCTAATCGAGCATACAACGCATCAATATTTTCGGCAAGATGAGATATTTCTATATTCTTTCCCTCCACTTTTCTACACAAATCTTTATTTAAACTTTTTTCATACTTTAACTCTTCCTTTATCTCATCACATTCTGTTTCCAACGCTTGATTTTCTTCGTTGAGTTCACTCATTTTTATTGACAAATCTTGTGATCTTTTGTTCTCTTTTAGAATTTGCTTACGAAGCGATTCTAACTCCAGCGCAGATAATTCCGCTTGATTTTCCAACCTGGAAACCTCACTTTTTAACGCGTGTACGTCATCTTTTGATGCTTCGGTGTAGCTGTGTTGCGGGCTTTGTAATGTATCACCCATACTTCTGTCTGAAAGAGAACCGAAAGACCAATCGGTGCTTGATCTTTGTTTATTCACAGGGTTTGAGTTCCCATTTTCAATGCTATCACTTGCTCGATTCTTTGATCTGAATGATTCAGACGATAGAGACTCATTCTCTCCAAACGTCCTGTAATACCCCCGAATATTAACGAATATGATATCGATGAGATTAGATTGAATAATGTCACTTTCTTTTACCTTACTTCATCTGTTCTTTGCATCTTTTGAATGTAAACCTGTCTCATGTTACAAGTATCAGTAAAAATCTACAACATTCACATTCACATTCTGAGTTTTGGGTTTCATGGCTAACCAATTGAATAAACAGGTTGAGTTCGGGTTGACTTCTTTAACTTGTTTAATTAAACAGGTCTACCCGTCAACCAGTTCAAATTTAGAATAAAAGAAGAAAAAAAAAAAAAAATTCATACGGTCAACTAGTTTGTGTCCCCTTTAACTCATTTATTACAACCCTCCAACTACAGTAGAAACTCGATAAATTAATACTCGATTATTTAATAAACTCTCTAAGATAATATTTTTTGCCGGTCCCGACTCGGGATAGGGTGCTAAATTAATAATTCGCTAAAATTATAAGATAATACATTTTTGATAATTTCTTTAGACCCCATATAAAATATAAATTAATAATTCCTTATATATAGCATATTACATGAATGATTTATGAAGGTTTCTTGAAAAATGACTCAATTGTCTTTTGTTTTTTTGTTGAAATCAATTATAAGATAATACATTTTTGATTTATGAAGGTTTCTTGAAAAACCCATTCTTGCAATTGCTTTTGAGTGAGACTTGGATTATCCTTGTTGTGCTTGCATAATGCTCTTTGAATCTCGTCTGTCATTGTTGTTTTTTTTCACACCTTTAAGATGGGAAGCCATGTTGTGTGTATGATTTGTTTGTGTTAACCTATTTTGATCTTGTATTTATATAGAAAATATTTTTAATGTCCATAAAGTGATACATTGAACACAAGAAGCATAATAAGGTGGGAGATTGAAGGTTTCTTTCAAATTGGGCCGTTCATTTGATATACATGCATTGTATACAATAATTAAGTGGAAGCTTGAAAGGTGTTTGTAAACTAAGTATTCTACTATAAATTAATAAAATATTAATTAATATATAAATTAATAATTATTAATTTATCGATTAATTAATAACTCTTTTAATTAATAAATTTTGGTGGTCCCAAGTGTATTATTTTATAGAGTTTCTACTGTAGTTTAACCCATTTATAACTTGATTACATTCCATTTACAACCCGCCAACCCATTTACAATACGCCAACCCATTTACAATACGCCAACCCGTTTACAAGTTCCTTTGACTCGTTTAAATATATGGGTTGTGTTAGGTTACACGACTTTTAAGTGTCTCCGGATTAGGATTATTGTATTCGACACAAATAAATATACGGGTCATGTTCAGATTCATTAGTTCAACCCACCAATCCAACATGATTGCCACTCCCTTAACGAGTCTAAGGCAGGACGAAACAAATGAACTTCCATCACACGTATATGAGATAAGGACGCCCCACGATGACAATAAGTTGCCTAATAACTAACACTTACATGTAGAATTGCACCATTGTTTGAAGTTGTGAGTGGCAAAGAAAGCTGAACAGGTTCAGTTATCCCTACAAAGTTAGCAAAATCAACTCCCACTTCTCCTACAAATCCTGATTTTGAAGATCCCTATGAAAACCCACAAACATATTACAAATTTCCAAAAATTTTCAAGTAAAATGACATCATCTTTCTTTTGAAAATATATTCTACTTACTGTTTGCACATTAAAGTAATAAATTCTCTCCTTACGGAGTCAAAGAACGAGATGAAACGGTTTTGGAAAATGACCCGATTGAGACACATGATGCCGGAAGAAAACAACATCAGAGCTTGGAGAACGAGACCCATTCAGTTAAGGTTTTTCTTTGCATTAAGTTTTATTTATGAGTAAAATGCCATTTCGTCCTTGCCAAACCTCAGGGACGAAAATGACATTTTACTCTTTATTTTTTATGTATTCTGGCACTTAATATCCATAGTGATGGTTAATCAATCTCCCTCATTTGAATGTACGTTTTCGATTTGGTCTAGAGAGGAGATTTTCATTCTACTTCAATACTAAACGAGATCAGCAAGAACTTAGAAGGACCATTACATTCTACACACTCTGAGTTAAAGAATAGCATGGAATCTACCGAAGCAACCTATGAACTACCACAACTGCCGTTACTTACGGAGTCAAAGAAGGTCAACACAAACACGCCTATAATCGTAAATACCCAAAATGGTGAAACCGAAATGATAATTTCCAGAAGAAGCACATACCAAAAAATTCTTGCAATGGAAAAAGAAGGTATACAGGTTGTTGAAAGGGATCTAAATCTTCCAGTTGATGTTATAATCAGTGCTGCAGTTTGTTTAGTGCTGTATGACAGCAACAACATTATAAAAAAGACGAATTCGTCAGATGGTGCTTCTTCGTTATCTTCATGTGTTGAAAATATTGCAGCAAATGTTTTAACGTCACTCGGTTTCGCTCTCAGTGGCTGTGTTCTGGTAAGTATCGTATAAAAGTGATGTGATTATTCAATATTAGGGTTGCAAACGAACCGAACGAATTCGTTTGTTAAGGAAATACATGTGTTCACGTCTTCATGAACTGTCCGTGAACACTTATCGAACAAGATTTTATGTTCATGTTTGTTCAATAAGGAAATGAACTTGTTTGTGTTCGTTCGTTAGTTTTTGGTACTGAACACAAACGAACGTTCATGAATGCACACAAACACAAACGAACACAAACAAGCGTTCATGAACAGAAATGGATACAAACGAGCATTCATGAACACAAAAGAACACAAACAAACGTTAATGAATGAACAAAACTGAACACATTCGAACATATATTAAATACTCGGCATCACAGACATTAAGTGGATCCACTCATGAACGAACATAAATAAAAAAACAAAAAAAACCCTACACACAAGTGAACACAAACAAACACGTTACTGAACGTTCACGAACATAAATGAACGAACATGGCCTCTGTTCATGTTCATGTTCATGTTCATGTTCATGTTCATGTTCATGTTCATGTTCGTTCATTTAATTAAACGAACGAAATTTCTTGTTCGTGTTCATTCATTTATTAAACGAACGAACATTATCAAACTTCCCGCCGAACGGTTCATGAATTGTTCGGTTCGTTCGTAGCCCTATTCAATATTTATCAACCATATGTTTATTTTTGATTTTTCTTAAACATTTTGTAGATATTCGAAGGAGAAGTGGGATTCCTCGGTGGTATAATGGAATCATCAGATGAACTATATGCTGCAGCAGCAAGTTTAGGAATCGACTTGCAGCTTTTTTATTCGTATTCATCTGAAACAACCGATACGATAATACTAAACTGTATCGCGAATGCTGCAAAGTCAACCAGAGGCGTATATCCTAGGATGCCGGAATCAGAAACGCTAGCTGAATCATTTCTATCGAAATTTACTTCACTTAATCCACTATCAGCTCATGCGATATTATCTTCGGTTGGAACGCTCCTTGAGTTTTTCGAAATGTCTCATCAGCAAAGGGTGTGTGCTCTGCAAAAGTATCTTGTTCCGCAAGCAAGTGTTTTGTTGTTTAGTTCTTTGTGTAGATATGGAGAGAGAGAAGATTCTAGATCGGGAATGACGGATTGTTGTTCTTCGGTTTCTTCTGGTCATGACTCCGGCTATTGTTGTCCTAAGGTTGATCATGAGAAAAAGAAACGAAAGTACGTCGTGAGTCCCGATACGAAAGCCATGCCTGTCGATTACGTGTTCCAATGGGATCATCCGAAATCCGTTAATTCGCATATGTTTTGGAATTCAGAAGGTGACGAGATATGTGATGGTATTGAAAAGTCTAATATAGATTTTGATGAGATTCACTTTAGATCTGATGCTTGTATGATGCCGAATCGTCCTACTTTGACCGAGGCAGCGTTTGGTCAAATCATGCCGATTCCGGACAAGATACGCAGCCACACTAATAAACGGAAAATTATTCACATTGATGATGGTGAAGACATATTTGACTTTAGTAAAAATCAAAGATCGGATGTTCGTATGATGCCGAATCATCCTAGTTTGACCGAGTCATCATTTGGTCAACGCAAGAAAGCGCATATGCCTGTTTCGGACATGTTTAACACCCAGACTAATAAAGGGGAAATTATCGACATTAATGATGATGCTATGTCATCTGAGTGGTTTGATCTTCCTAGTTTTCCTACAGCTGCTGAGATTAACTCTGATTTAGATTCAGATTTAGTGAACAATTTCGCGCCTTTCAAAGGGAAGGTTTCGTGTTACGGTAGGACACCGCTATCGAAAGCGATATCCTGTGATCAACCGCAGAAAGGCTCACCGTGGACTACAGATTTCCTTAACAGAATAAAGGAAAAGAGCAGGACGCGTCACCAATCTCTACCGGACATATCGTCGGCCCCGTGTTTTGGCTACTCAGGGAATAATGCATTAAAGTGTAGAAAGAGAAAAAGCCCGACTATACTCGACTTCTACAGGTACACGAGTGGAAGTACGGTGAAAAGTATGGAACACAAAGGGCAAAAAGCTCATATACAAGCACCAAGTTCATCAAAAGCTGTACAGACTCCAATTAATAAGAGGGCAAAAAGGGTGTGTTATCCATACTTCTATTTGTGTGTGTGTGTATGGGTGTGTATCTAACTAAAAGTTGTTTTGTGTTAACACAGAAGCTAACCTTTTCCACCACTGGAAGCAAGAGACAAAGCAAGTTGATGTGGAGCGATAAGGCTAATCAAACAATGAAAGGAAGATTGTAATCTTGCGTCATTGAGCATGGACAGATAAACGTGTTTAGACATTCTTTCGTCGCCTGAATAGGTTTATTATACTACAAGCTTTCAGCTGTAAGATGTAGTCAAAGGTAGTCTTGATAGTTCACTATTTTCAACTTGATCGTAAAAGAAATGTTGGTATACGTAAACTCTTCTTCCATGAGATGACGTGTTTCAATCATGTTCATTAGCAAATGAAATGTGCTTATGACATTACTCGACGTAAGCTGACAGACTAAAAAACAAGAATAATGTTGAATTTAATACGTTATTTTGGTGGCCTAACGTATCTCCTTTCCTATCCAAAACTGCTATGATTTCACTCATCGAGCATCTAGAATAGTGTTATTTCTTCTTACCGTTTTGCAGATTACGCAAGGCCATTACCAGTTGTTGCCTTTCACTTTCCACCTCAGCAAATCTAAGACTTACTTCTGAATACTTTTCTTGCATTTCTTTCAGCTCACTTTCCATGTGTCTGTTCCTTTCATCCATTGATGATATTTCATGCAGTAAGTTGTTGAGTTTCTGCTCATCATTGTGACTAAAAATGTGCGTTAACGGCTTTTCCTCGGAGCATCTTCCTTCATTGCTGCGAAACACAAAAGATCAAGAGTCTTTTAGTGTATATTCGTGCCTTCAAACGAATACGGATCAAAACGGGTAACTTTTGTTCGGGTGAAAACGAGTCAGGTTGGGTTAACACTTTTTTTTAAACGTAATTGTGTGAACCTTTTTTCTAATTCCAATATAGATCTTCTCTCATCATGCTTCCCAGTGGTGACATCACAAGCTACTTTACTTTCCTTTTCCTGCAGGTTGAAGATTGATCATGAGGCGAGTAAAATACACAAATGATCCCTGTGGTTTACCAAAACTAAGGATTTGGTCCTTAGCTTTTCAAAAGTACAAAGATGGACCCTGTGGTTTGCACTTTGTAACACATATAGTCCCCAGCCAACAAATCTAAAGCTTTTAGCATGTCCAAGTTAGGGACTAAATGCGTTACAAAGTGCAAACCACAAGGACCATCCATGAACTTTTGGAAAGCTAGGAACCAAATCCAAAATTTTGGTATACCACAGGGACCATCCGTGTACTTTACTTGTACTACTTATTCTGTATTTCTGCTATTTAAGTAGAAAGATGTTTATTTTGCAAAAAAAAAAAAGAATTATAAAAATGTCTCAAAAATATTATATGCAAGCCTGAAATCTGAATTCAAATACTTACCTTTACCAGATTCAGATGTTTTTTCTCTAATTTAGAAACCTCTTTCTGTAGGTTATCTTTCTCCGACTCAATTTCGGACAACTTTTCTTTCAATCCACTGTAATCACCTCTTAGCTTTTTCAGTTCCAACTTCAAAGTTCTAATCATAACGTTTTTTTCGCTCATTAAACTTTTCCAACTTGTCGATTCCTTCTTTAACGAATTTAATTCTTTCAAATCATAGTTAAGTTCTCCATGTTCTTTATAAGCTTCAACCTCTAATGACATTTTCTTAATATGTTCTGTTTGCTGTTTAATTTGGTCACCAAGGTTCTGTACTTCTGCAGCATTGGTCAATGTTGACTTTCTCAAAGCCTCTTCTGCTTGCACAACCCTTTCCTCTTGCACTATTTTAAGTTTCATTAGATCTTGTACATCATTTTCAAATTCATGTGCTTGTTTCTCTAATTCTTTCTCTAATCTTATAATATGTGTCTCGAATTCTTCGTTTTTATCCAACGATTTCGAGATCTCCAATGCCTGATTCATTATCTTTTCATCTAATCTCTTAATCTGAAGTTCATTATCTTCAATATGGATCTTTAACTCCTCCTTCTCTTTCCTTTCGAGTTCTAATCGAGCATACAACGCATCAATATTTTCGGCAAGATGAGATATTTCTATATTCTTTCCCTCCACTTTTCTACACAAATCTTTATTTAAACTTTTTTCATACTTTAACTCTTCCTTTATCTCATCACATTCTGTTTCCAACGCTTGATTTTCTTCGTTGAGTTCACTCATTTTTATTGACAAATCTTGTGATCTTTTGTTCTCTTTTAGAATTTGCTTACGAAGCGATTCTAACTCCAGCGCAGATAATTCCGCTTGATTTTCCAACCTGGAAACCTCACTTTTTAACGCGTGTACGTCATCTTTTGATGCTTCGGTGTAGCTGTGTTGCGGGCTTTGTAATGTATCACCCATACTTCTGTCTGAAAGAGAACCGAAAGACCAATCGGTGCTTGATCTTTGTTTATTCACAGGGTTTGAGTTCCCATTTTCAATGCTATCACTTGCTCGATTCTTTGATCTGAATGATTCAGACGATAGAGACTCATTCTCTCCAAACGTCCTGTAATACCCCCGAATATTAACGAATATGATATCGATGAGATTAGATTGAATAATGTCACTTTCTTTTACCTTACTTCATCTGTTCTTTGCATCTTTTGAATGTAAACCTGTCTCATGTTACAAGTATCAGTAAAAATCTACAACATTCACATTCACATTCTGAGTTTTGGGTTTCATGGCTAACCAATTGAATAAACAGGTTGAGTTCGGGTTGACTTCTTTAACTTGTTTAATTAAACAGGTCTACCCGTCAACCAGTTCAAATTTAGAATAAAAGAAGAAAAAAAAAAAAAAATTCATACGGTCAACTAGTTTGTGTCCCCTTTAACTCATTTATTACAACCCTCCAACTACAGTAGAAACTCGATAAATTAATACTCGATTATTTAATAAACTCTCTAAGATAATATTTTTTGCCGGTCCCGACTCGGGATAGGGTGCTAAATTAATAATTCGCTAAAATTATAAGATAATACATTTTTGATAATTTCTTTAGACCCCATATAAAATATAAATTAATAATTCCTTATATATAGCATATTACATGAATGATTTATGAAGGTTTCTTGAAAAATGACTCAATTGTCTTTTGTTTTTTTGTTGAAATCAATTATAAGATAATACATTTTTGATTTATGAAGGTTTCTTGAAAAACCCATTCTTGCAATTGCTTTTGAGTGAGACTTGGATTATCCTTGTTGTGCTTGCATAATGCTCTTTGAATCTCGTCTGTCATTGTTGTTTTTTTTCACACCTTTAAGATGGGAAGCCATGTTGTGTGTATGATTTGTTTGTGTTAACCTATTTTGATCTTGTATTTATATAGAAAATATTTTTAATGTCCATAAAGTGATACATTGAACACAAGAAGCATAATAAGGTGGGAGATTGAAGGTTTCTTTCAAATTGGGCCGTTCATTTGATATACATGCATTGTATACAATAATTAAGTGGAAGCTTGAAAGGTGTTTGTAAACTAAGTATTCTACTATAAATTAATAAAATATTAATTAATATATAAATTAATAATTATTAATTTATCGATTAATTAATAACTCTTTTAATTAATAAATTTTGGTGGTCCCAAGTGTATTATTTTATAGAGTTTCTACTGTAGTTTAACCCATTTATAACTTGATTACATTCCATTTACAACCCGCCAACCCATTTACAATACGCCAACCCATTTACAATACGCCAACCCGTTTACAAGTTCCTTTGACTCGTTTAAATATATGGGTTGTGTTAGGTTACACGACTTTTAAGTGTCTCCGGATTAGGATTATTGTATTCGACACAAATAAATATACGGGTCATGTTCAGATTCATTAGTTCAACCCACCAATCCAACATGATTGCCACTCCCTTAACGAGTCTAAGGCAGGACGAAACAAATGAACTTCCATCACACGTATATGAGATAAGGACGCCCCACGATGACAATAAGTTGCCTAATAACTAACACTTACATGTAGAATTGCACCATTGTTTGAAGTTGTGAGTGGCAAAGAAAGCTGAACAGGTTCAGTTATCCCTACAAAGTTAGCAAAATCAACTCCCACTTCTCCTACAAATCCTGATTTTGAAGATCCCTATGAAAACCCACAAACATATTACAAATTTCCAAAAATTTTCAAGTAAAATGACATCATCTTTCTTTTGAAAATATATTCTACTTACTGTTTGCACATTAAAGTAATAAATTCTCTCCTTATATGTTTCTGTTTTTTGATCCTTAACCAATTTAACCATCTCATAAACAGGTTCTTCCCATGTACAACTCCCATCAACTATTGGAACTTTCTTCAGTTTAGCTGCGGGTTTCGCGGTATCTTCTGTAAGCAAAGCTATCATCAAACCTTTTCCTTTCATCTTTGGCACCTGGAATCAACACATCTACCCACATGTAAATTACCATATTTTTTTTAAATTTAATTTTCTTGGACGCGTTATACTTATATTAGACATGTCAGAAACAAATCACTCGTTTCGTCATCAACGTATCAAACTTTTTCCCATGACTAAGTTCCGGCTCATTTTGTTTGGAGCCTAAAGCAGATTCTAAAATCGGGCCAGACTGTTTTTCATAAAAAGAAATATATTGTTTCGCTTGGGATTTAACACGTGGGAATATGTATATACGATGAGTCGATGACACACTTTTTTGTAAATGAATTCTAAAACACGCGTATTAGAGTTGAAGTGAGTTTTAGTGAAAAAAAAACACTTCCAAGTACTGGAAAAATACGGGGCACAAAATTTTGGCTTTTTTTTTTTCGTATGAGTTAAACTAACGTGGTATGTGACACCATATCGCATGTAGATTTCATCATCATCATCAGCATCATCATCATCACCATCATACTCAGTAAATCCCACCAATAGCAAAGCTAAGGTAGGGTCTGAAGAGAGCAAGATGTAGACAGTCTTACCTCTACCCCGTAGGAATGAAGAGGCTGCTTCCAGTGAGACCCTCGGCTCGATGGTAGTTTTGCATCGAACCTTGGACATAAGGCACATAACACTCGGCAATTAAGACAAATGTACTCCCTTGTCTTTCGGCTATCAACGCCACCATATGATGCATGATTAACCATCACGAAATTAGTAAAATAACGTTAAAATTAGTGCACTTTCACTTTTGCCCCGAGCACCCACACATATATACATTATATGCGCATACCACAAGCGCATGTAGATTTGTGTATGTGTATTAAAGATTAAGGTATCTCAGGGACATGACATAATAAAAAAAAGGGTGATTTTAAAGATTAAAATCATGTTTTTACCAAAGAATAGTTTCATACCTGGGTTGCTTGAAACTGCAGTTGAAACATAATTTTGATCTTGTTGTTTTGACCCTTCCATCTTCCTGATTTGAACATTTTTCAGGTGTTTTTGTTTTCTTGAATCTGTTTACATCAGGATCCACATTTTCAGAGGGCAAGGTAATAACTAAGAAGCCTTTTTCTCTTTCTAAAACATAACTTTAGTTTTGGATCAAACTTTTTCTTTAAAACAAAAATATGAAAACTATATTTTATGAAAATGGACGTACCGTATATATGCATCCAGCAAGCATGAAGCCTCAACAAACAACCCTGTTAATCCACACAAACACACGTAACCCTAGATAGGGCATGTTTGGCTTTCCTTATTTTCAACTTCTTGAAAAGGACTTTTGCAAAAAAAAAAAAGTCAGAAAATCCTGACTTCTACATGAAACAAAGGACTTTTGCCAAAATAAGGAAAGCCAAACACCTCAAAAAAGGACTTTTGCCTAAAAAAAAAAAAAGGACTTTTGCCTCAAAATAAGGAAAGCCAAACATGCACATGTGTAGTCTTTTGTAGTATATACTTATAAAAAAGGTTAGTGTCATCAAAATGGAAAAAGTAATTAAAAGGATAATATCATTTATACTATTTAAAATTTGAACAATATCATGATATCCAAAATAATAATTAAGTTTACTTAAAAAAAACTATCATATCCAAAAAAAGTATAACATTAAATTTATTCAATTTTATAAATAAAGCGTGTTAAACGAGTATATTTTTGGCGAATTGGAAATAAATAATCTCACCTAACTCAATTTGGCCGATAATAATACCAAGTTGGTTATTGGCCGATAATAATCCGAACTTATAACAACCCTCGAAAACACACTAATATATCCCGTATATACGTAATCGAACCCGTATAACCCTAATTTTATTTAAAAACAAATAAAATAATTATTTTGGACCGCTCGCGGGCCGCAAGAAGTCAAGGGGGGGTTGGTCGCGGGGCGCGACACCCCTTTGCTTGCCGGTTACCCTGATTGCCACGTGTCGCCTTACGTGCCGAGCCTATGGGGCCACCCGGCAACCCTAGCCGTAGCTAGGGTGCCCTCACGGGGCGCGAGAGGCCTGGCCTCGATCTGTCGCGGGGCGCGAGAGAGCTCCGAATCAGCTATAAAAGGAGCTTCGGTCTGCCTTTCAACATCGTTCAAATTCTTTCTTTCTCTCTGTCCCTATAGTGCAAATATAATAGCTCGATATTATACCTCTAAAACACGAAGCTCTGCCCCGTTGTAAGTATTTTAACCCCAATCATTAATTCGTTACCCTACCCGATTGATTTAGGACCCACCAACGCATGTCGAGGCTCTGCCTGACTAAGTTTGTTGGAGTTCTGTCTCGTGATGTATGGCTAATGTGATTTGGGTTATCTTGCTAACACGTCTGCATTGTATGTTTTTCATAGAAACTTAAGAAAATAATCAAGAAATATTACCAGAAAGCCCGTAGAAATACCTAAGTCTACAAAGTGAGTCATTCTCTTTTTCTCACAGTTTGTGAGCCCTTATTTCAAATGTTTTTCCACAACCATAAATGTTTATCAGTTATAATTACAGTGATTAAGTCTTTGTATTCTACAATTGCTGCCAGTATTATGTGGTTTGTATACAGTACTTGATAACCTTCACAATGGGGCACAGGTATCCAATGTGTGATATGACCATAGTCACAGATCCGTCGAGTGACAAGTACTGAACGAGTAATTGGGTAGATATAAACATTGTAATCGCTCTTAATATTGTAATGTTATAACAACTGTTGTTTTACAAATTGGAATGTACTCAGTAGTATTTCTTGCTGATAAAATGTTTTTAAAACGCATTCAGGTAACTTAATGTGAAGCTATAAGAAGCCAGTCGTGGAGCACTAAAGGCATAAAGAAAGTGACTATAAAAGTTACCTAAATAAAAGTTTATGTTTTCAGCAACTAGGGTTTATCCCTATAAACATATTATGAATGAAATATGGGTTTTATCCCATTTGTTTAATATAAAAGTTTGGTGTTTTGAAACTCTGAAATTTATTTCCTAACTACGATCCAGATGTTTTAATTCCGCTGCCAAATTAATAAACACCGATACCACCAGCTGTTGTCTCGTGGCTCCCACTCCCGGGGTAGGGGTTGGGGGTTGCGATAGAGGGTAGTATCAGAGCCACTGGTTTAAGCCATTTAGGTGTTCTTTTAATACCTAAATTTTTAATCAATTATGTTAGGAAATAACTTATGTGTTATTCTGTGTAAAAATACATATTATTATTTTATTATTATTTTTACAATTTTCTAGTTTACAGTATGAGTGATCAGGGTACTTCTGACGCCTATCGTCAATTACCTCATTCGCCTATGAATGAAGGAACATCCCAGCCAACCCCAGGATACACCGCTGATTCGGAGGATATCTTTGTTTTCAAAGCCAAATCCAAAGAACCTTTTCCCCCTAAAGAGAGAGGTTGGTTTAGTAGAGCCAAATCGAAGAGGAGAAAAAGGATGGGAAATTTTCAACAACAAAGAATAGTGAATAGAGAGAGAAATACCCAGAATCAGGAAACTAGACCATTATGGGAGGAAGAATTGGATAGGCAATTAGCTGACTTTCATATGTTTGGAAATGTAGAAGGAAATTTTGATCTCAACCAAGTAACAGACCCACAACTTCTACCATTATTCCCTAACCAACCCATGGAGCTAGAACAAAACTAGGAAAACCAATTCCCAATCCCAGCATTTGATCCAAATGAGATACCTAGAATTCCAGCATCAAACCCTTTAGAGCAAGATCCATGGTGGGATGACAACAGGTCAATTAAGGAAATATTGAATAACCCAAATCCTTACGAAGAACCAATACCACGTTACGCTGACCCAGTGCCAGCCCCAATGCTACCAATGAGCCATGAAAATGTCGCAGAACTTCGCCAGTATGGTGAAGAGTTGGTTGAATAAGGAAATCGAATCCGTTAAATCAGAGAAAAACTCATCTGGAAGTATGACGAGAACGAGATGCTGTACTAGAAACAAGTCACCTAATATATATATATATATGTGTGTGTGTGTGTGTGTGTATTTTGTACTTTGATAAAAACAATTTATCAACTAAAATAGATAAACTAATATATATCACCTATATATATATATATCGATGCATAGTTACTAGTGTTTAATTCCAGTTATAGTTGTAATAGATGCATATATGAATATGAAAAGAGCAAGTCGCAATGATCGACGTTTTTGGTTAAATGTGCTTGAGTATTTGTTTGTTTAAATTCTGTGATATTAATACCTGATAAATGTTTATAATTCAGATGTCAAATGAAGTAAATCAGGAAATCCAGAATAACGATAATAACGGAAACCAAGTGGATAAAAGTGCTATCGAACACATAGTAGCCTAAGGAATCATAGATGCTATGCCCTGTATTATCGACACTATTAAAAAGGTAGAAAATTATGATTCTATAATCGGAAGTAAACGTGCACCCACCGAACCAAATCATAATGTGAATGGAAATCACGGACCACTTATCCAAGCTCCGATTCCGAAAAGAAGAAGGACCATCTCATATGGTTGTTCTTATAAAGAATTCTTTGCTTGTAAACCGATAGAATTCTCAGGAAATGAAGGAGCCATTTCAGCCTTGCGCTCGATAGAAAAGACAGAAGTAGTCTTAAAAATAAGTAAATGTGTAGATGAAGATAAGATTATGTTTGCTTCTAATCTTTTTAAGAATGCAGCCTTAGAGTGGTGGAATACCATTCTTCAATCCAGAGGAAGTGATATGGTATATAACATGGAATGGACTAACTTTAAGGAGATAGTTGAAAGGAAATTTTGTCCTCCTAACGAAAAGGAGCAGATTGCCAGTAAGTTTTTAATTCATAGAATGAGTGGGGTAGATTGCAGGGAATATACTACCACATTCTTTGAATATGCAAGAATAGTACCAACCCTAGCCTCACCAGAACCAATATTAATCTCCTGTTACATCTGGGGATTAATCAGCGAAATCAGACATGTAGTCAAGGACTACTAACACCCTGACTGATGAATTGGTACGTATGCAAGAGGAAAACCAGAAAAAGAACCTAGCTCAAAAGATGACCCAAGAACTACGTTATGGTAATTCTTATCGTGGAAAAGGAACAGGTTCTTCCTCTACACCCTACTGCAAGTTTTGTAAAAAGAAGCACTCAGGAAAGTGTGAAGTGTCCTTCAACTATTGCAATTTCCCAGGACATAAGGAAGAAGATTGTAGGAAGAAAGCTAGTGCTAGAATATGCTACAATTGTGGAGAAACTGGTCATATTAAACCTAACTGTCCGAAACTAGTTCTAGCAACAACCAACAAGGCTAAGGCAACCGAAGGACCCAAGAAAAATGCCAGAGCGTTCGTTCTGACAGCTGAAGAAGCCAAGATGATTTCAGATGTGATTGCCAGTACGTTTTTAGTTAATGATGTTTATGCTAAAGTTTTATTTGACTCTAGTGCAAACCAAAGTTTTATCAATACTTCTTTCTACAAACTTCTCAATCAACCATTAAGTAAACTTCACCAAGACTGTCTGGTGGAGACAGCAAATAGAAGTTCCATCAAGATAAGTGAAATCCTGCAGGAAGCAAGGATAGAAATTTTAAACCACAACTTTACTACTAATCTTTTTCCAATAGATCTAGCCGGATTCGATATCGTGTTAGAAATGGATTGGTTGGTAGCCAATCATGCCAATATTTTATGTGATCAAAAGTCGGTACAAGTAAATACACCAAATGGTGAAAAGATCACAACTAAAGGAGACAAGTCAATGAAAACCACAAAGTTCATCTCTGTGATGAAAACTGCAAGTTATGCAGGTAAAGGAGGAATGGTGTATATGATTTCAGTAATCATTAACACCAAAGGAAAATAATTAAAAGATATTCCAGTAGTATCTTGTAACAACCCGACTTTTCGGATCGTTACCTATTGCTGTCATTTCCTTCGTAAACGCCTGTACTCTGAGATTCGATGCTAATTAACCCATTGTGTTCATATGTTGGTTAAAACTATATTTTCAACGCATTATTTAACACATATTGCAACGCTTATTCAAAACGCAGTTATCACATTTAAACGCTGTTTATAACGCTTACTATTTAAACGCATTTTATCGCATTTCACATCGCTTGTTTAGACTAAACGCTATCGCAACGCAAACTCAACGCAGACTCAAAACGCGGATTTAAATTATGTTGGAAAACTAACAAACGCAAACCAGGCCGTTCGAATGGACATCTGCTCGGATGACCATCCAACCGGATGGCCATTCGTCCGGACAGACCGTCCGAACACCGCCATCTCGCAACCGACTTAAACCTTCACCGTACCTCTATAAATACCGTCGTACACCTCCATTCTCTGACTTTGACACTCTCATCCGCTCCCCAAGACCCTGTCTCGAAATCAAGGTCATTTTGTAAGCATTTCTCCTCAAATCTTGCACAATCTTCATCTCTAATCACTTCTACTCCATCTTCTTCATCAAAATCACACACATACACTAACTTTTTCCCATGAAATCACTGATTTGGACCTCTTGAAGGTGGTTTCCACTCGTTTTGCTTAGGCAAACTGTTGTGGAACACCATTTGATCGAGATTGGTTCCAGATCTAAAGCATTTTCACACTTTTCAACTTAGTTTTGAAAGATTTCAACACTTTTCATCTGTTTTCAACTTTTCTTCAGTTTTTACACAAATTTCGATGGAATCTGGACTCAATCAGACTCTCAACTCGTTCCTTAGTCGAAAGACGGCTTGCAAACGGATTTCCACCGGAGAGATGGACCGATTAACGGGTCAAACATGAATCTTCATCAAGAACAGCTCGTCGTCCGAATGGACTGGGCCCATCCGGCCGAGTGAACTGGTGTTGGTGTTTTTCGTTGTTTGATACGTCGTTACGCCGTCTCTGTTGACTCAAAAGCTTTTTACTTAGAAAATTTTACCAAAACTTCAACTATAGATCATTTCGACCGAATGGCCATCCGTCCGGATGACCATCCGTTCGGATGACCTGATCCTTATAATTCCCCTTGATTAAACATTTTAACCAAACTTTGAAATTTTAACGATTTCACAAATAATCTCATCTCATTCGAATGGTCATCCGTTCGAATGGCCATCCGTCCGGATGACCATCCGTTCGGATGGAACCCATCCGCTCGGATAAGTCTGGTGAACACTTAAACCGTTCAACACTCTGCTCAAATACTTTGTTGGGATTGAACCCTACCAGAGGAACATATAATAAAAGCCAAAACTGGATCAGAGCAGTGGATCCAGAATAAGCAGATGTTACATACAAGTCTCTCCCCTTGAAAGTGATTTCAACATCTGCTGACCTCCTAACTACTGATCGTGCAATCTGCTGACCTACAAACTGCTGATCAAGTAAAGGCCTGATGGAAGACTAAAGCTCTGCTGCTCAATCTGCTGTCCTGAGTCAAGCACTGCTGATCCGGACAAGTACTGCTGGGTTCACAGCAGTGGAAGGTTGCAGCAGTTATTTAACATGTCTTCTATGTAATGTAATGTAATAGCAGTAGTTAGCATAGCAGTGTTTGTATTGATCAGAGGTTAGAGTTTGTTAGGAGGTTAGATGTCACTTTCATGGTGACGTCAGCTTAGATGCTCAGTGGTTTGCTAGTGCCTATAAATAGAACAGTACCATGCACAGTTCTATTTAGCTCTTTGCAAAACCGTCTTCTCTGCACGAACAAACACTGAGCTCTGGCTGAGGGGGAGTTTGTATCAAGCATTGCATTGTAATCGTTGTTGAAATTAAATTCAATCTTTCGGTTCATTGTGAAAAGTGTTTTGATTAAAGCAATACTCTCGTTTGATTGTATGCAAAGTTTGTTTTCATCTTAATTCCGCTGCACAACTCATCCATCTTCATTCTAATTCAAACGAAAAATACAATCAAAACCAAACTCAGATCCAACAATTGGTATTAGAGCTTGGACAGTCAAATTTGATTTAACAATCAGTTTGACATAAATTGTTCAGCTCATAATCGTTGATATCGATAGTTTGTTCGTTTTTGTTGAAAAACAGTGCAAGGTTTAATCACCATTAAAGTTGATTAACTGGTCTGTAAAACAACCAGGATGACGTCACAATCACAAGATGATAAGAAAAACGTTGGCTCGCTTTTTAAACCACCCATGCTTAAACGAAATGAATACAACATCTGGGAGAGAAGGTTAGGTCACATCCTTGCTCAACAGAACACCGGATGTTGGAGGTCTGTTGTTTTTGGTCCCCATGTTCCTATGGTGCCAAGTGCTAAGGATCCAAAGAAGTTCGTACCAAAACCTTATGAAAACTATACTGAAACTGATTTTCAAAAGTTCGAACTCGATGCCAAAGCATTTAGCATCATAGCATCTGCATTACCCAATGAGATCTATGCTGGACTGTTACATTGTAACAGTGCCAAAGAGCTATGGGATGCATTGAAGGAACAGTTTGGGGGAACCGAAGAAGTTATTGAAAACAATAGGGAAATTCTGAATCAGCAGTATGAAACCTTCTGTCACATTAAGGGTGAATCATTGACCCAACAGTTTGAACGTTTTAGTTGTCCCATCAGTGAGCTAAGGCTTGTTAAGGTTGAATTTCCAAAATCAACACAAAATAGCAGGTTTCTTAGATCGCTACCTGATAAATGGGACACAATTGCATTTGTGAGTAGAAACTCTGTTGAGTTCAAAGATCTGACCCTGACCCAACTTCATGGTAGACTCCTGACCTATGAAAGGGAGTTGAACCAGAAAAAGAAGTTGCAAGAGTCTGGCAAAGCTACTGATGATTACTCATTCGGTAGCACATCTCTTCTTGGTCAGGAAGAATCTGGTAGCAGTGGTAAGGAACAGGGTTATGATCATTTCATAGATATAACTGCTGGGGGAAACTTTAACAACCCTGATCCTCACTCTGCAAATTATGCTTTTACTGCAAATTGTGAAAACCAGATGTCAGATAATTTGTGCTTTGAACTCAATGATTTGCAACACTTTGATCCCACTGACTTAGAAGAGATGGATATTTTGCATCAATTGGCTTTGCTTAGTGTAAGAACAAGCAAATTCTACAAAAGAACAGGGAGAAAATTCCCAGGGCTACATGGGAATTTAAGGGTTGGGTTGGATAAATCGAAAATCAAGTGTTACAAGTGCAATAGGCTAGGTCATTTTGCTAGGGAATGCAGGAGTCAAACTACTGGTCCTATAATAACACATCCTAGCTCAAACCCTAGACCTCAAAATCAAAGCACTGTGCACTATACCCAATATACCCCTGCAGCCCATGTTAACACTGCTCACTATGCTGCTACCCCTGTGCCTGTGCATTATGTCCAAACCACTGTTCCACAAATTCAGTATGTTCAAACCCCTATCCCCCAGGCACAAGTGCAACCTGTTGCACCTCAAACAGCTGCTCCAGCAGTGGTACAACCAGATCAGCAAAGCTTTTTCACTCAAGGCTTTGTTGACTGGAGCAGCATGCCTGATGAGCTTGGTGATGAAAATTTTGCACTCTACGCTTTTGATGAACCTTCTAATGATGAATTTTGTTTAATGGTGTTAGAGTCAATACCAGAGGGGATTGAAACTGAAGGTGAACAGCTAAGTGATGAAACAGTGGATGAGGTGACTGAAGCAGTTGTTAATGCAGTTGCTGGTGAATTGCTGCTGGGAGAAAATTCAGAAACCCTGATTGAACCGCTGACAGACCCTTGGTCCAAAGAGGACAAAGAAGAAGAGGAAGAGAAGAAAGCAGGTGAGAAAGAAGCTAGAGCTGATGATGAAGAAAATCATCAATGTGATTGTGCAATGATGGCTGCTGCCAAGGTATCTCCTCAAGTTCTTGAAAAATTGTGTTCTGACAATAGCATTATTGCTTTTGCAAACATCAAAGAGGTAAATGAAAACCTTCGGGATAAAATCTTAACTGATGAAGTCAAATTTGAAAGATCTTTAAAAGAACTTAAAAGCAAATTGACTGAAAAGGAAAAAGAGATCAGCAGTCTGAAAGAAGAGCAGAGCATAACCAGAACTCAACTCCAAACTATGGTAGAAAAATACCAAGTTTTCAAACAGGAGTTAGAGTCCACCCAAATCACATGTGAGAAATGGGTGGAATCCTGCAAAGGATATGAGTTATTGCTTGAAAAACAGATTAAAAGCAATGTGAAATTTGGTATTGGTTATAGAAAACATGATGATGAAAACACTGCTGTTGAAAAATCTGTTCAAACCACTGAGTTCATCCCCACAAACAAGAATGGCCAAGAAGTGAAAATCACTGATAAACTTGGTAACAAAATCACACTTGACAGACCAATGGGATCCTCTACTTTTGAGGAGCTTGAAAAATATCAGTTTAAACCAACATGGTCTGATGAGTGTGATATTCTTGAAAATTTCAAGCCCATGGACTTTACATCAACTGATGGTGTTAAAGCTCCAAAAGCTAAAGTCATTCCTCTCAAGGACATCCCAACAGAGGTTACAACCTCTACTGCAAAGGAGTCCGAAAAGAGAAAGAAGAAAGAAAAGATCAATAACCTGTTTTGTGAATTTTGTGAGAAAAGGAATCATCTAACAAAAGACTGTTTCCATTTAAAAGCTTATGATTTGAACAAAACAAGTGTCATTGTTCCATCTGAAAGCTGCATTGTTTGTGGTAAAACAAACCACAAAACTCAAGCATGTGTGTATCTCAAAAACTTTGATGTGAAAAAGAATGAGTACATTGCTAAAACATCCTTGAGTCCATCAACATCATCTGTCAAATTCACTAAAAACCAACCACTGTTTGTGCCAGTTCAAACAGCTGTCACAAAACAGCTGAACCAAACATCTATTAAAAGAGATGTTCAGGTTACTGATGCACCCCCTGCCAATCAATTCAGAAGAGGTAAGGGACAACCACCATACCCTAGGGTTCCACACATTTATGAGGCCTACAAAAGGCCCTCTAAACCTAAAGTGAACAGGCATCCTTTTGGGTACCAACAGGTGATTGGTCAAGACCCCCAACAGTGGTTAGCAAGACACAGTCCTAAAACTGTCCAAACCCCTGACCTAACCACTGTCCATCAATGTGCATCCATCCCAGACACTGTTGAGACCCCATCCAAAGCCTTATTGGCTTTGGAAACCCTAATGAACTAATCCTTTTACTTCATGTGCAGGGAGCTTCTGCCTGTTTAGATAGCCTTTGGTATGTTGATAGTGGAGGCTCCAGGCACATGACTGGATGTAAAGCCCTACTCAAAGATTTCAAAATTCATGGAGGGGGTGATATATCCTTTGGGAATAACAGTAAAGGGAAAGTTCTGGGGTCTGGTACAGTACAGTCTGGCAATGTAAAATTTGAAAATGTCAATATGATAGACAGTCTAAAATTCAACCTCCTGAGTGTTTCACAAATGAGTGACAAGGGGTATGGGTCATTCTTCACAAAGGAGTGTTGTAGGATTGTTGGACCAGAAATGGTCAAAAAGATTGAAGCAATAATAAAAATTGGTCAAACAAAACTTGTTGCTCAAAGAAGTGGCAATGTTTATGTTGTTGATATGTCAAAAGAGTGTCCTAGAGCTGATGCTTGTCTGTTCTCAGCTGCCTCTAACAAAGAGACAGAACTTTGGCACAGGAGACTGGGGCACACAAATCTTAAGACAATCACTGAAATTTCAAAAAATGGTTTGGTAAGAGGCTTACCACAAAAATTGTTTTCATGTCCTGAACATTGCATTTCCTGTTTAAAAGGAAAACAACATAAAAGTTCTTATAAGTCCATTGAAGAGTCCAAAACAACCCAGTGTTTGCAAATGCTGCACATGGATTTGTTTGGCCCAGTTCAAGTCATGAGTCTCAAGAAGAAAAGATATTGTTTGGTTATTGTTGATGACTTCTCTAGGTTTACATGGACTCTCTTTTTACACTCAAAAGATGAGACTGCAGGCATTTTGCAAGACTTTGTGACCTAGGTTGAAAAGCAATTTGACCTTCCAGTAAAAGTCTTCAGGAGTGACAATGGCACAGAATTCAAAAATAAGGAGTTGGATGCCTTCTGTGTGAAGAAAGGGATTGTAAGGCAGTACAGCATCCCTAGAACACCAGAGCAGAATGGGGTAGTTGAAAGAAAGAACAGAACTTTGATTGAGGCTGCCAGAACCATGCTTGCAGATTCAGGTTTGCCATTAACTTTTTGGGCAGAGGCAGTAAACACTGCTTGCTATGTCCAAAACAGAGTTTTAATAAACCCCAGGCACAAAAAGACTGCTTATGAAATTCTGTATAAAATCAAACCACTGATCTCATACTTCAAGGTGTTTGGCTGCCCATGCTTTATTTTGAACTTAAAAGACTCCATTTCAAAATTTGCAGCCAAAATTGATTGTGGTTATCATCTGGGATACTCAACCACTGCCAAGGCCTACAAAGTGTTTAATACACAGACCAAGGCAGTGGAGGAGACCTTGAATGTAAAGTTCAATGAACTTTCATCAATGAAAATCCCAGCAAATCCTGCAGATCTGTTTGATCTTGATAAATTCACTTTTGAAAATACTGCTGTCAAGACTAACAGTGCAGGTCCATCAGAGGATTCAACACCAGACTATGGGTATGAAATCATCATTCCTCAAAAGTCTGTCAAAATGGGAAGAGCATCAGATGTTCAAAACAGCTGTCAAAGCTCAACCACTGCTACCTCAACAGTTGTTGACCAAAGTAGCCCATCAACCACTGCTTCCACATCCTCAAACACTGCTGAAAAAAGTCCCCTAACAGTGGATAAAGTCAGCATGTGTCCACTTCATTACCTCCCATTCCACCACCTTTTGAAGCCACTGCTGGGTCATCAAAGTCACCAGCAGTGGTTAGCTCAGATGATACACATTTGCAACCTTCACCAACAAATGCCATCATTCCATATCAAGGAGATTTAATCTACTTGAGATCTCATCCACCTGATCAAATCATTGGCAACATCAATGAAGGGGTGCTCACAAGAAGCCAAACCCAAAACATTTGTCTTTTTGCTGGTTTTCTATCACTCCATCAGCCAGTCAAGTACCAAGAGGCACTGAAAGACAACAGCTGGGTAGAAGCCATGCAAGAGGAGCTCCAACAGTTTAAAAGACAACAAGTATGGGAGCTTGTACCACTGCCAGAAGAGGTTAGTCCCATTGGCACAAAGTGGGTCTTCAAAAACAAAACTGATGAAAGGGGTATTGTTGTCAAGAATAAAGCCAGGCTTGTGGTTCAAGGTTACAGACAGGAAGAGGGGATTGATTATGATGAAACATTTGCTCCTGTAGCAAGATTGGAAGCTATAAGACTGTTCCTGGCCTTTGCTGTCAACCACAACATGAAGGTGTTTCAAATGGATATCAAAAGTGCTTTCCTCTATGGTACAATTCAAGAAGAGGTGTATGTTTGTCAACCTCCAGGTTTTGAGGATCCATTTTATCCAGATCATGTCTACAGGCTAAACAAAGCCTTATATGGCCTGAAACAAGCACCCAGGGCCTGGTATGAAACTCTTTCCACCTTTCTACTCTCAAATGGTTTCAAAAGAGGTACCATTGATAAAACACTGTTTCTAAAATGGAGAGGAAAGGATTTAATGATTGTCCAGATTTATGTGGATGACATTATTTTTGGAAGCACATGTAATAAAATATGTGAAGAGTTTAGGGAACTCATGACAGCTGAGTTTGAAATGAGTGCAATGGGTGAGCTGCAATGCTTTCTTGGTCTCCAAGTTCAGCAAATGCAAAATGGTACTTTCATTCATCAAAGCAAATATGCAAAAGAACTTTTAAACAAATTTGATATGAATGATTGTAAACCATGCAGCACACCCATGGCAACAAATAAGCTGGTCATGTCTGATGAAAAGGATGAGCTGATTGACCAAACTCTTTATAGAAGCATGATTGGGTCTCTTTTGTACCTAACTGCATCTAGGCCAGACATCATGTTTGCAACATGTGTCTGTGCAAGAAGTCAATCAGCCCCTAGAAAATCCAATCTTATTGCTGTAAAAAGGATATTCAGATACATAAAAAGTGCTCCCACACTTGGTATCTGGTATCCGGCTAATGGGAATATCAAGCTTTCAGGATTTTCAGACAGTGACTTTGCTGGATGTAACACCACAAGGAAGTCCACATCAGGAGGGTGCCAGTTTCTAGGTGATTGCTTAGTTTCATGGCAAAACAAAAAGCAAGCAACTGTTTCAACATCCACTGCTGAAGCTGAATACATTGCTGCTGCAAGCTGTACAGCCCAACTCCCGTGGCTTCAAAATCAGTTGCTGGATTTTGGTATCACTGCCTTAAAGACACCACTCATGTTGGAAAGCCAGGCAGCAGAAAATATCATCAAAAATCCAGTTTCCCATTCAACCACCAAGCACATCAATATCAGACATCACTTTGTGAGGGATTGCTATGAAAAAAGGTTTGATTTCTCTGCATCATGTTCCAACTAAAGACCAGCTGGCAGATGTGCTCACAAAAGCATTAGATACTGCCACCTTTGAAAGCTTGGTCTCTAGAATTGGCATGCTAAACATGGAATAACAAGCAACATCTTGTTTTTCTATGAATAAAAGCATTAAAATGTTTTCAGAAAATCAAAAATCCATCCTTAAAAATAGCTAAAAATGAAATTTTCATTAAATCCTTAAAAGTCTGCCATAACCACTGCTTGTTCAAAAGTCTGCTCTACATCAAAGTCTGTCCACTGCTGAAAGCCATCCTCTGTCCTCTCAACTCCTTGATAAACTCTGTTGTTCAAAAGCAGTGTCTTATCCACTGATATGCTATCCACTGATAGTGAAAATCATCCACTGCTTCCATTTTACCGTTGTAACCACTGCCTTCATCAGTAACTTTCATAAAAGTACTGTCCTTCATTTCCTCAGAGGTTGGTATGTGGGCAGTACATTGTGGTCAGTACTTTTGTAACCGCTGCCACGTCAGCCTTCACTTTTTCCTCTATAAAACCCCCACTTCACACCAAAAACAGGGTTTTACTGTCGAATTGAATTCTCAAAAATTATCTTCTCAAAGCAGTTTTTCTTCAAATTCCTTCAGAATCTTCTTCGATCATCATCTCCAAAATGACAAAATCGAAGCCATCTGCAAAACCCACTTCCAAATCATCTTCAAAAGATGCCTCTCAAAAGGCCAAACCCACTGAAATTCCACACAAACCATCTCACAATCTTCTGGGTCTCCTCACAAAACCCGGCACTACAAAATTTTTTGATTCCATCATTGCTATCATCTCCGCATCAAAGTACAAAACTTTGTTAACAGCGGATGCACCAATTTACTTGACAACCCAAAGAGAGTTTTGGAAGAATGCAACCCTTGAAAAACAAGGAGACACTGTAATAGCCATCAACTCATCTCTAAAGGGTAAAGCCATCAAGATTACATCACAATCAATTTCAGAGGTCTTTCAACTCGATGATCAGGAAGGTAAAATTTCTTTCCCCAAAAACGAGTTAAAAAATGATTTTCTGGAAAGAGGGTATAATGCAGAGGTAAAAAAGGACACCTTACAAAAAGGTTACTTCCCTTCTGCAACAAGATTTTTATTTCATACCTTCCTAATGTGTGTTTCAAACAAAACCACTTCTTTTAACGAAATACCATTAAAAATTCAAAATCTGGGATATGCTATTCTTCAAGGAGAAAATTTTAATTATTCCCGGGAAATTTTTAATGATCTGGTTAAAAATGTTGAAACAAAATCATTCTTACTGTTTCCAAGATTTCTAAGCTATTATTTTGAAAAGAAATTCAGTAAGGATGATATTGCTGCAATAAACCAAGGTGCATCTATTCAAATAAATTGTTTAACTGCTGAAACTTTTACAAGGATGTCAACACCTTGCAAAACACAAGCAGAGGTGCCTGAGCAGATTTTAGCAGCTACCACTGCTCCTCAGGTATCTGCTGCTGAGCCCACTACTCAAGGTGATCAAAGTAGCACAACAACTGCTTTGAAACCCACACCTAAAATCACCAAAAAGCCAACAAAAAGAAAAACTCAAAAACCCCCCAAACCCATCAAAAAGGCACCTCTGGAGGATGAGATACCAGAGCTACTGCCTGTGACAGCACAAAAGTGACAAGAAACCACTGCTGCTACTTCCTCACAGCAGTTGGTACAAATATCTCAACCCATAACCGAAACTCCTCCTGCTTCTTCACAAAAAGAACAAGTTGTAAATATAGGGACACCACATCATGATGCTCTGGAAGCACTTGTTTCCATCATCCACAGCCCAATTCCCGGGACAAATCCTCTTTCTACACCAACCATCACATCCACAATTCCCCCACCAACCAAACTTCTGTTGGATGCAATTGATTTGAACCAGGCACTAACCAGTCCTTCTCAATCACCTATCAATGAGAATATACCTCAACACATGACTGGGTTTGATGTATCAATCTTTGCTAACCCACCAACACACCCTGAGGAGGTTACACCCCTTGAGTTACAAGTAACTCTTGGTGGTATTCCAAGTGAAGCAGCCACTACAAGTGCTGAACCCACTGGTTTGCACTTGGACAGTGGTTACATTAATAAGACTTCCTTGGAGGCAATTCCTTACATAGCACCCCTACCAACCACCAGTGGATTTGTTTTTCCCACTGGCAACACCAAAAGGTTGTCAAGTGTTGAAGGAAGAAGACCCCAGTACCAAGAAAAAGGGGCATCAGTGGTTAATGTTTGGAGTACACTCCCTACCTCAACCACTGATAAAACCACTGTTAGTGGGAAATCAGATGATCCCATTAAATTGGGTGATGGTTTAAAATATTTGGAATTGACGGAACGTGTTGATAAACTGGATACTTCAGTTGCAGATATCAAAGAAATGCTGCAACAGTTGTTGACAGTACAAAAGATGCAATCCACTGTTGTTCCACCTCAAGCACCTGCTCCACCACAAGCATCTGCTACAAATGAGCTCTGGAACCTCTTCCAACCTTTTCTCCAACAACAAAAAGAAATGGCAGATCAGCAACATGAAATACATGTACAAAAGCTGAGAAACATCATGGAGTCTAGGTTCAAGAACACTCAAGCAGACATTAAGGCAATCAAGGCCCATTTATTGGAAACCACTGGCACTGTTCCTCCAACAGTTCTTTTCATTGATCAACTTCCCCCAGATAATGCCAAAAAGGGGGAGAAAATTCAGGAGTGGAAAAAGAAAGGAATAGATGATGGTCTTTACATTGAACCAGAAAGGGATGCTATGACCAGAAAAATTCCTGTGCCAGATGGTAGTAAAAAGGTTGATGCTACCCAAGAAGCACTTGATGAAGGAGTAGCAAGTGTAAAAAGGGATAGAGCGGCGAAGGATATTTCAAGGTGGAATGAGGAGAAAAGAGCTTTCATGGAGCTGTATGCGCATGGTTGTTCTTGTTGGACTCTGTATGCCCAAGACACATATTAAATTGATGTGGCTAGTACGTTATGATCCAAGTCGAGTCATACCCAAATACAAGCTAGACAAACACTTATATTATTTAATTGTGATATGATCAAACAAATAAATATTAACACTTAGAGTATTTAGAAATTGGTTTTCTAAATAATTGCACTTGACAAACTAATAAATTATATGGATAATTTATTTTGAGAGAATATTTTATTTTGTTATTTAATGGGTTAAATAACTTAATAAAAGTTGTATAAAGTCTTGTGAACATATGATGTTATATTTTATAAAAGTTATAAATACAAGACTTATATTATTTAAAAGATTTTTTTTAAATAAAGCAAGGCCGCCACCCCCCCCCATGGTGTTCTTCCCTAAAATTTTAGTCCAATAGAAATGCATGCAAATGCATGTGCTAGAGGAGATTTGATTGGGTGGTCTAACCAAGACCATTTTGGTCCAATGGGGCTTCATGCACTTGCATGTGTAAGTTGGCACATGATTGGTCAAGGTGGGTGGCAATTCTCTCTCATGGTTCTATAAATACTTAGATGAACTTGAAGAACTTGCAAGACTTGGATGACTTGAAAAACACTAGAGATTTATCTCTAGAAATCGGCCAACATAAGGTTGTGCATAAGGGTTTTTCAAGTTTGATTTTCAAGTGCATAAAACTCCATACTCTTCTCTCATAATTTCGGCCAAGGGTTGGTTCCAAGAGAGGGATTTTAGTGAGTTCATAAGTGTAGAAATCCTAGCTAAACACAAGGTGTTTGTTGGAAGGCTTGGGGTATACAAGCTTGAGGTCTTCTACACTTGAAGGAAACCGTTCAAGAAGCACCATTCGTTTCATTTCTCTTTACTCCTTGGAAGGTAGTATTCTAAACACTCTATGGTTGTGTTTTATTTTGATAGCATGCATGTTCGTATATGGATCCGGGATTGGGTTTTACATATAAAATGAGTTTTATATCTTGTAAGTAACATGTTTTAAAATAATTGTTTCCGCTGCGTTTTTATTTTATATGGATAAAATACTTTGATAAACATGACAAAAAACCCAACAGTTCTGGGTCAAAGGATACTAAAAATCCTAAGCCAAAAAGGAAACCTAAGTCCATCCCATCCAGAATTCCAAAGCATATTCCAAAACCACCATCCAAAAGCCATCAGCATCAAACTTCCACCCAAACAGCTGTTGTAACTCCTGCTGTATCAACTACTGCTGGTACCTCAGAGGTGTCAACATCTGTTATCACTTCAACACACACCACAACCACTGCTTTACCACCACCACCATCACCACCAAAAACAACCTCACCACCACTTTCTCCTGCCAAAAAGCAAAAGACAACAGATGTTACAACATCTACTGTAATGACAACAGTGGTTGAAACACCAGTTGTTTCAACAGTGGTTGAAACACCAGTTGTTTCAACAGCTGTTAGTCAATCACAAACCACTGCCACTCAAACTACCACCACTGTTCCACCCAAAGCATCATCAGTCCCTCCTCAAACAAAAAGGAGAAGGCTAATTCTAAAAGATGATGACACATCTCCACCACCAACATCTTCAAAATCTCTGTCACTTGTCACAATTCCAAAACCCATGCCTCTCTCTTCAGCTCAAATTCTAAAGCCATTACCTCCTGCTGGTGTCTCATTTCCTCTGGAACTCATTGCAGTTAGGGAAGAAATCAAATCCTTTTACTATGAGGATGACCCAGCTAAAAGGAGTTTGCCATCAGTTGAAGGATATCCCAGGCCTAACAATATTGAAGAATATTTGAAACTCAAGGCCAAGCAAGCAGAGGATATCTCAATAAAAAATAAACAAGGGAAATCTGATAGAGAATTTCAGCAAAACTATCAGTTTCTACTCACACAGGTCAGAGCTATGGAGCAATTTGCCAAAAATGTATGTCAGCAAATCTCAAAAAGGGCAGATGAGTCCTTGAGAAAAGACTACATTGAGAACATCATGACCTACAAGAAATACAAAAGGGAGAAACACATGTACAAAAACTGGACCATTCCTGAGCTTGAAAAAGAGGCAGCCAGGATTCAAGAAATGATAAAAAATAAGGTCAAGCAGACTCCTCCTGAAAAATTCAAACAATTTGAAGCTGATAAGATCTTAGAGTTGAAGAGAATGAAAGAGGAGCTGATAGCAGCTGATTATGGGTCAAAGAATTCAGTGACAAAGTGGGGAGAAGATAGGGTCAGGGCTACCTACAAAAAGTTGGAGGAACTTAGAAAGAAAGATCCAACGGTTCCAAAGAGGCCTGACTACTCCAAAGCAGAGGTCTCAAAAAGACCACCAAAGCTGCAAGTCAAAAGAACTACTGCTCCAGCTGGTGCTGCCATCTGCAAAAGAAGGAGTCAAAACCAGTCAGGTGCTGAAACAGTTCAAGATCTAAAAGCTGGAAATGCTGTTGTAAAAGAGGGCATTAGAGTAATGTTGAAAGAAGATCTTGAATTGGAACAATCTGCAAGTACTGCTCAGCCAGTCATGAATAGGCCAGCATCTCCAAACACCTCATCAAATAAAAATCTCCCAAGAAACCCATCAGGCTCAAAAGTACTAAAGTGGGAAACTGACAAACAGACCCATGTACTGACTATGTTCAGGTCTGATGGAGAAGTGAAGAAAATATCAAGGGAACAAGCACTTGGCCTAAGTCTTATTCGTTGAGAGTAAGATGTCTAAGGCCTGCTAAAGTTAAATCAACAAAGAGTGATCACTCTATGTCTTTGGATTTAACATGACATCTGTAACGAAATGATAAATGATAGATTCACCTAAATCATGTTCAAGTAAGGGACTTAAAGGGGATGATGTTATTAAATGGCACATATAGTCATACGTATTAGGGGTAGTAAACCGTAGTTAGGCGTTATTTACTGCTTGCATCAATCTTCTATGTATCTTGTGCAAGTGGGAGATTGTTGGACTCTGTATGCCCAAGACACATATTAAATTGATGTGGCTAGTACGTTATGATCCAAGTCGAGTCATACCCAAATACAAGCTAGACAAACACTTATATTATTTAATTGTGATATGATCAAACAAATAAATATTAACACTTAGAGTATTTAGAAATTGGTTTTCTAAATAATTGCACTTGACAAACTAATAAATTATATGGATAATTTATTTTGAGAGAATATTTTATTTTGTTATTTAATGGGTTAAATAACTTAATAAAAGTTGTATAAAGTCTTGTGAACATATGATGTTATATTTTATAAAAGTTATAAAATACAAGACTTATATTATTTAAAAGAATTTTGTTTTTAAATAAAGCAAGGCCGCCACCCCCCCCCCCCCATGGTGTTCTTCCCTAAAATTTTAGTCCAATAGAAATGCATGCAAATGCATGTGCTAGAGGAGATTTGATTGGGTGGTCTAACCAAGACCATTTTGGTCCAATGGGGCTTCATGCACTTGCATGTGTAAGTTGGCACATGATTGGTCAAGGTGGGTGGGAATTCTCTCTCATGGTTCTATAAATACTTAGATGAACTTGAAGAACTTGCAAGACTTGGATGACTTGAAAAACACTAGAGATTTCTCTCTAGAAATCGGCCAACATAAGGTTGTGCATAAGGGTTTTTCAAGTTTGATTTTCAAGTGCATAAAACTCCATACTCTTCTCTCATAATTTCGGCCAAGGGTTGGTTCCAAGAGAGGGATTTTAGTGAGTTCATAAGTGTAGAAATCCTAGCTAAACACAAGGTGTTTGTTGGAAGGCTTGGGGTATACAAGCTTGAGGTCTTCTACACTTGAAGGAAACCGTTCAAGAAGCATCATTCGTTTCATTTCTCTTTACTCCTTGGAAGGTAGTATTCTAAACACTCTATGGTTGTGTTTTATTTTGATAGCATGCATGCTCGTATATGGATCCGGGATTGGGTTTTACATATAAAATGAGTTTTATATCTTGTAAGTAACATGTTTTAAAATAATTATTTCCGCTGCGTTTTTATTTTATATGGATAAAATACTTTGATAAACATGACAAAAAACCCAACAGTGGTATCAGAGCCGCTTATATGAATGCATGCTTCATAGGATATGAAATTTTCGGGTTTCGGGTTTGGTTAAAACCATATGGCCGAAATTTTATATATGGTTATCCTTTTGTTTTTCAAGATTATTTTAATACATGCATAAAAGTATCTTGAAAAATTATGTCATTTGGATGATTTGTTTGTTTGGACAAAAACCCACTTTTTCGGTTTTTTCATTCTTGACCGAAAAGTAGGTTGTAAAAAGGAAACCATTTTGCTTCTTAAAATTTTATATATGTGGATATATATATTTTGGTGTTCATAACCTAGCCATGACCTTGTGTGAATATGTTGAATGATTGTGTTATGATTTATATTTAATTATTTCAAAGGTTGTAATAATTAATAATTTTTGTTCTTCCATTTGTAAGTTATGTAATTTATTTATTTTCATTTGGTATGTAAGTAAATAGATTAGGTGCATTTTATTTTACTAAAAAAAATGTAATAGGATATATTTTGTAAAAGAAGATGCACACAAAAACGCGGTTTTGGTTTTGGCTAATTTCGGGCCTAAAGGACTTCATAGTTCTTAACGAGATTTAAGCCCGATAACTAAAACACATTTTTGAAGCCCAAAGGAGTTTGGAGCTGAATTAAAGTACATTTTGGAAGCTCAAAGAAAGTGGAGAAATCACAACACAAAAGGGAGACTTGAAGCATTTGGATGCGGGATCAAGTGGGAGTTCAACGACACATTATTTGTGTCAATATTCACCCTTTAGGAAGGACCTTTTGGCACACTTGTTTCGGCTAACAAGTGTGGTCAAAATAGTTGGCTATGGTTATGCACCTATTGATATGTGTGTTGTGCTTGTGTGGTTGTTTATTTATGTTGTTTGGATGATATGTTGATATGCATGCTTAACAAACTAATAATCAACAACAAGCTTAAAATTGGTTCTTTAAAAGATCATTAAAAATGGTTAATAAAAGGTTATTAAAAATTAATGATTTTATAATAAAATGGATTTTATTAAAAAGAACCTTAAAAATTTGTTTTCACAAAAGTACCAAGGATTTGAATGCATGCAAATGTATGGTACATGAAGTTTTCTAAACTAGAATTTTGAAAACTCAAAATCCCTTTTATAAAACAAGTCAAACACCATCCTTTTATACAACACTCGAATCACTTGGGAACTCTTTTGTGGGATAAAGGTCACCTAACCACATTTGAGGGAACTTGTATATTCGAGGTGGGTTTACCATGTTTGTGGGATAAAGGTCACCTAACCACTTATGTGAATAAACTCACACGTGTGTGTAAGTTGGATGACTTGATTTGGAAACCATGAACTTAGGGTCATCGAAGCATGGCGAACAAAGGTGTTGATGGGATTAAACATGCCAACTAAACATAAAGATGTTTAACCGATCCCATAAGTCTAGAAGTTGCAAAGGGTTGCAATTGTCAAACGTTGACTACCTTGTTAATTTAAATAGAGGGATAAAGGTCACCTAACCAATATTTAAATGTAACGTTGGATTCTAGATTTTAATTATTAATTGTCTATGAGACACAAAAGGGTATTAATGATTAAAATATAATAATATCGAAAATACTAAAATTGAACCTTGTTAAATTTTGTAGATGTCCGCTAACAATATTACCCAAACCGTCCGTAACCTATCACTAAAAACAATCCTTGACAAGGATCGTCTCAATCATAACACTTCATGGATTAATATCGAAACTTAAGAATCGTTCTCAAGTAAAAGATATCCTATGTGTTGAACGATCCTAATCCCGATGAACATCTTATGGAAGATAAGGATGCCTATAACGATTGGATTAAGTATATCGAGGATACTACGCAAGCCTCTTGCCTCATGTTAGGAATTATGATTCCTGAGATTCAAAAGGTTTTGAACATCATGAGCATACGACATGATTACCCAATTGTAGGAAATGTTCCTAAGGGTAGAACGCTTCGAAACGGTTCGAGCGCTTCATGCATGTCAAATGGAGGAAACCCAATCGGACTCATCTTATGTCTTTAAGATGAAAAGCCATATTGATCACCTCGAAAGGCTCGATATGGATAAAAGGGTTTTATCCATTCTAAATGATCAATAAGGGTGGCAACTAGAAAGGGCATCACCCCGACACCAAAGCAAATGTTGAAAATGGAAACGGGTAATTCAAAGGGAAAAGATTAGAAAGACTAAAGCGAAACCACCGAAACCAACAGAAAAGAAGGCAAAGGTTGCCACAAACAATCCATGCTTTGAGTATGGTGAGATAGGACATTTAAATAAGAATTGTCCAACCTATCTCAAAGAGTTGAAAACTAAGAGGGATGCAGGGCAAACCTCAGGTACAATCTAAATGATACATATTGACCTTAATAATATTTCTTCTAGCACATGGGTATTAGATACCGGATGTGGAACTCATATTTGCAATTCATTGCAAGAATTCAAAAGAAATAAGCATTACAAGAAATGAGACTATGTTTTGAAACTTCCAAATGGTTTGGAAATTGTTTTAAAGAGTTTTTGAATGCTCCTAGTTTGACTAGGAACATTATTTAAGTTTCCCTTTTGAGACAATATGTTTTGATTTAAAGTTTGTAAACAATGACATTTATATTTCGATGAATGACATGTTTTACTTTAAAACTATGCCTTCAAATGGTAGTTATGAATTGGTTCATAATAATACATCATTTGATAGTTCAATGTACCAAGCAATCACCAAGAAACTCAAAATGGTTTTGAGTAAGACCTATCTTTGGCATTATCGCCTTGGTCATATAAACAGATGACGCATGTAAACACTTCGAAAGAATTGTCTTTTGGAAACAAATGAAATTGGTTCATTTGATACATGCGAATCTTATCTACAAGGTAAAATGACCAAGTAATCCTTTAGTGGGAAAGGGCAAAAGATTTATTCAGAATTATACATTTGGATGTATGTGATCCTTTTAAGCCAATGACTTGGAATGGTGAAAGATACTTCATTACTTTTACCGACAACTATAGTAGTTATGGTTATGTGTACTTGACACAAAGAAAAAGTTTTGAAACGTTCAGAATCTTCAAAAAGTGAAGTACAAAATCAACTCTTTTAAAGTTCTTCGTTTCGATAGAGGAGGAGTCGAACTCTATTAGATATGGTTCGATCTATGATGGCTAGGAGCGCCTTATCTCTATCACTTTGGGGTTACGCTTTGCTCTCCGTGGCTCGTATATTAAATATGGCCCAAACCAAGAAAGTGGATAAGACACCTTTTAAATATGGCATGGAAGGGCTCCATCATTATCATATTTAAAGGTATGGGTTGTGAAGCTTATGTGAAGCAATACACCCCAAACAAATTGGAAGTACGATCCACTAAGTGTATCTTTGTAGGATATCCTAAAGATGGTATAGGATATTAATTCTACAATCCAACAGAGCAAAAGGTATTTATTACTCAAAAGGCTGAGTTCTTCGAAGCTAAGTTCCTTGTGGAAGGAATTAGTAGAACAGTGGAACTTGATAAGGATCGAGAACCACAAGCCGGTACACGTTTGGTTGATACTAGCATTCAACAAGAGGTTGTTGAAAATGATCAAGTGGTTGATCAACACACACAATACGTTCGCAGATCTGGTAGAATTAGTAGTCCACCTAAAAGATATGGATCTTTCATGGATGGATGCTACGTGGTAGATTCGGGTGAACATACCACATACCATGATGCAATGTCAAAATCCGATTATGACAAATGGCTTGAAGCCATGAACGTAGAGATGCAATCCATGTATGACAACCAAGTATGGAAATTGGTTGTAGCACCTCTTAATTCCAAAGTGGTTGGAAGTAAGTGGGTTTTCAGGAAGAAAACCGATATGCATGGTAACTTGGATACTTGTAAAGCGAGACTTATAGCAAAAGGTTTCACTCAAACTCAAGAGCTTGATTATGATGAGACCTTTTCGCCTGTGGCGATGCTAAAGTCAATAAGGATATTATTTGCCATACCTGCATAATATGATTATGAGATTTGACAAATGGATGCCAAAACGGCTTTCCTTAATAGATATCTTGAAGAAGATGTCTATATGGTTCAGCCTGAAGGTTTTGTCGATCCAAAACATCCTAACAAAGTATGCAAGTTAAAGAAATCAATCTATGGATTGAAACAAGCATCTAGAAGTTGGAATCACCGTTTTGATGAAGAGATTAGGGAATATGGATTCATCAAGAACGTCGATGAAGCTTGTGTGTATAAGAAGGCTAGTGGGAGCATCATCACTTTATTAGTATTATATGTTGATGACATTCTACTATTTGGAAATAACATTCCAACCATGGAAGGTGTAAAAGCCTGGCTTGGAAGTTGTTCTTCCATTAAGGATCTTGGTAAAGTCGCCTATATTTTGGAATAAAGATCTATAAGGATAGGTCAAGGCGCTAGATAGGTTTAAACCAAAGTGCATTGACGAAGTCTTGAAAAGGTTCAAGATAAAGAACTCTATGAAAGGTTTGGTACCTATTCAAGAGAGGACAATATTGAGTGCGTCTCAATGTCCAAGCTCAAAGGATGAGTAAGAAAGAATGAAAGGAATCCCATATGCGTCTGCTATAGGATTCATTATGTATGTAATGATATGCACTAGACCGGACATGTCGTGCGCATTAAGCATAACGAGAAGATACCAGTGAAATCCAAGTAACGGTCATTGGGTGACTGTTATAAATATATTGAAATACCTAGAAGGACTAAGGATATATTTCTAATATATAGATCTGGTGAAGAAGAACTCGTTGTAAAGGGTTACAGGGATGCGAGTTTCGGAATTCGTTGTAAAGGGTTACATGGATACGAGTTTCCAAACTGATCGAGATGATTCTCGATCACAATTAGGGTAGCATTGTCCACTACAGAATCATAATACATCGCCGCTTCATTGATCGAGATAATTCATATGGATCTGCCACTTGAATTATTACCGATCTAGGGGTAGTCCCTACCATTCAGGACCCCTAGTGATCTTTGTGATAACGATGGTGTGATTGCTTAAATCACGGAACCTCGTGTACATCAAAAGACTAGGCACATTGAGCGGAGTTTCAACTACATAAGGGATGAAGTTGAAAAAGGGAAAGATATGCATTCACAAAGTTCACACTGATCAAAATATTGCGGATCCACTCACGAAGCTCCTTGAATGGGCAAAGCATGAAAGGGTCATACTTGTGCCTTAGGACTTCGATATTCTAGTGATTGGATTTGATCTATTTTGTATTTGGATATTGGAACAATTGTTAATATAACTCTTTATGGTATTTTGAGTTATGTTCCATTTTAGCATGTTTAAATCCGTGAATAAGTTTCTTATTCTAAATGTCCGTAGTCGATCATACTTGTGGGAACAAATATGAATGTAAGACTATTATGAATTTGGATTGGTGGATATTCATTTAGAATGAATATAGAGCAAAGTGTTGCTGCCAAGGTTCATAGATATTTGTGGGATACAAATATTGTACTGACTCGCTCTCAAATATTACTGCATGGAATCATTTGTGATTGATCATAAGTAAATTTGAGTAAAGGAGAATATCATAGTATCCTCAGACCTGAGATACATATTGGGTCTTGATATTCACCAAATATTGTACCTTGACTTATTTCTTCGCTGTCAGTAATATGACAGTACATAAGGCTAAGCTCAGGTGTGGTACAAGGTGATTGTGAGAGACGTATGTAGTCAAGACGGGATTTGTTCCTCTTATTCGTTGAGAGTAAGATGTCTAAGGCCTGCTAAAGTTAAATCAACAAAGAGTGATCACTCTATGTCTTTGGATTTAACATGACATCTGTAACGAAATGATAAATGATAGATTCACCTAAATCATGTTCAAGTAAGGGACTTAAAGGGGATGATGTTATTAAATGGCACATATAGTCATACGTATTAGGGGTAGTAAACCGTAGTTAGGCGTTATTTACTGCTTGCATCAATCTTCTATGTATCTTGTGCAAGTGGGAGATTGTTGGACTCTGTATGCCCAAGACACATATTAAATTGATGTGGCTAGTACGTTATGATCCAAGTCGAGTCATACCCAAATACAAGCTAGACAAACACTTATATTATTTAATTGTGATATGATCAAACAAATAAATATTAACACTTAGAGTATTTAGAAATTGGTTTTCTAAATAATTGCACTTGACAAACTAATAAATTATATGGATAATTTATTTTGAGAGAATATTTTATTTTGTTATTTAATGGGTTAAATAACTTAATAAAAGTTGTATAAAGTCTTGTGAACATATGATGTTATATTTTATAAAAGTTATAAATACAAGACTTATATTATTTAAAAGATTTTTTTTTAAATAAAGCAAGGCCGCCACCCCCCCCCCCCCATGGTGTTCTTCCCTAAAATTTTAGTCCAATAGAAATGCATGCAAATGCATGTGCTAGAGGAGATTTGATTGGGTGGTCTAACCAAGACCATTTTGGTCCAATGGGGCTTCATGCACTTGCATGTGTAAGTTGGCACATGATTGGTCAAGGTGGGTGGCAATTCTCTCTCATGGTTCTATAAATACTTAGATGAACTTGAAGAACTTGCAAGACTTGGATGACTTGAAAAACACTAGAGATTTCTCTCTAGAAATCGGCCAACATAAGGTTGTGCATAAGGGTTTTTCAAGTTTGATTTTCAAGTGCATAAAACTCCATACTCTTCTCTCATAATTTCGGCCAAGGGTTGGTTCCAAGAGAGGGATTTTAGTGAGTTCATAAGTGTAGAAATCCTAGCTAAACACAAGGTGTTTGTTGGAAGGCTTGGGGTATACAAGCTTGAGGTCTTCTACACTTGAAGGAAACCGTTCAAGAAGCACCATTCGTTTCATTTCTCTTTACTCCTTGGAAGGTAGTATTCTAAACACTCTATGGTTGTGTTTTATTTTGATAGCATGCATGTTCGTATATGGATCCGGGATTGGGTTTTACATATAAAATGAGTTTTATATCTTGTAAGTAACATGTTTTAAAATAATTGTTTCCGCTGCGTTTTTATTTTATATGGATAAAATACTTTGATAAACATGACAAAAAACCCAACAGTTCTGGGTCAAAGGATACTAAAAATCCTAAGCCAAAAAGGAAACCTAAGTCCATCCCATCCAGAATTCCAAAGCATATTCCAAAACCACCATCCAAAAGCCATCAGCATCAAACTTCCACCCAAACAGCTGTTGTAACTCCTGCTGTATCAACTACTGCTGGTACCTCAGAGGTGTCAACATCTGTTATCACTTCAACACACACCACAACCACTGCTTTACCACCACCACCATCACCACCAAAAACAACCTCACCACCACTTTCTCCTGCCAAAAAGCAAAAGACAACAGATGTTACAACATCTACTGTAATGACAACAGTGGTTGAAACACCAGTTGTTTCAACAGTGGTTGAAACACCAGTTGTTTCAACAGCTGTTAGTCAATCACAAACCACTGCCACTCAAACTACCACCACTGTTCCACCCAAAGCATCATCAGTCCCTCCTCAAACAAAAAGGAGAAGGCTAATTCTAAAAGATGATGACACATCTCCACCACCAACATCTTCAAAATCTCTGTCACTTGTCACAATTCCAAAACCCATGCCTCTCTCTTCAGCTCAAATTCTAAAGCCATTACCTCCTGCTGGTGTCTCATTTCCTCTGGAACTCATTGCAGTTAGGGAAGAAATCAAATCCTTTTACTATGAGGATGACCCAGCTAAAAGGAGTTTGCCATCAGTTGAAGGATATCCCAGGCCTAACAATATTGAAGAATATTTGAAACTCAAGGCCAAGCAAGCAGAGGATATCTCAATAAAAAATAAACAAGGGAAATCTGATAGAGAATTTCAGCAAAACTATCAGTTTCTACTCACACAGGTCAGAGCTATGGAGCAATTTGCCAAAAATGTATGTCAGCAAATCTCAAAAAGGGCAGATGAGTCCTTGAGAAAAGACTACATTGAGAACATCATGACCTACAAGAAATACAAAAGGGAGAAACACATGTACAAAAACTGGACCATTCCTGAGCTTGAAAAAGAGGCAGCCAGGATTCAAGAAATGATAAAAAATAAGGTCAAGCAGACTCCTCCTGAAAAATTCAAACAATTTGAAGCTGATAAGATCTTAGAGTTGAAGAGAATGAAAGAGGAGCTGATAGCAGCTGATTATGGGTCAAAGAATTCAGTGACAAAGTGGGGAGAAGATAGGGTCAGGGCTACCTACAAAAAGTTGGAGGAACTTAGAAAGAAAGATCCAACGGTTCCAAAGAGGCCTGACTACTCCAAAGCAGAGGTCTCAAAAAGACCACCAAAGCTGCAAGTCAAAAGAACTACTGCTCCAGCTGGTGCTGCCATCTGCAAAAGAAGGAGTCAAAACCAGTCAGGTGCTGAAACAGTTCAAGATCTAAAAGCTGGAAATGCTGTTGTAAAAGAGGGCATTAGAGTAATGTTGAAAGAAGATCTTGAATTGGAACAATCTGCAAGTACTGCTCAGCCAGTCATGAATAGGCCAGCATCTCCAAACACCTCATCAAATAAAAATCTCCCAAGAAACCCATCAGGCTCAAAAGTACTAAAGTGGGAAACTGACAAACAGACCCATGTACTGACTATGTTCAGGTCTGATGGAGAAGTGAAGAAAATATCAAGGGAACAAGCACTTGGCCTAAGTCTTGAAGATTTGCAGGATCTCCTTGATCTTCCACTTAGCAGGGATGATGATGACATAGATGCCCTAGACTTTGAGCTACAATTTAAAGGTCAGATAAGGGAACTGTTGATGAGGTAATAAACTTCCACAATAATGAAGAGTTTTGGCATTATCTGTTCCAGGGGGAGATTGTTGGGATTGAACCCTACCAGAGGAACAGATAATAAAAGCCAAAACTGGATCAGAGCAGTGGATCCAGAATAAGCAGATGTTACATACAAGTCTCTCCCCTTGAAAGTGATTTCAACATCTGCTGACCTCCTAATTACTGATCGTGCAATCTGCTGACCTACAAACTGCTGATCAAGTAAAGGCCTGATGGAAGACTAAAGCTCTGCTGCTCAATCTACTGTCCTGAGTCAAGCACTGCTGATCCGGACAAGTACTGCTGGGTTCACAGCAGTGGAAGGTTGCAGCAGTTATTTAACATGTCTTCTATGTAATGTAATGTAATAGTAGTAGTTAGCATAGCAGTGTTTGTATTGATCAGAGGTTAGAGTTTGTTAGGAGGTTAGATGTCACTTTCATGGTGACGTCAGCTTAGATGCTCAGTGGTTTGCTAGTGCCTATAAATATAGCAGTACCATGCACTGTTCTATTTAGCTCTTTGCAAAACCGTCTTCTCTGCACGAACAAATACTGAGCTCTGGCTGAGGGGGAGTTTGTATCAAGCATTGCATTGTAATCGTTGTTGAAATTAAATTCAATCTTTCGGTTCATTGTGAAAAGTGTTTTGATTAAAGCAATACTCTCGTTTGATTGTATGCAAAGTTTGTTTTCATCTTAATTCCGCTGCACAACTCATCCATCTTCATTCTAATTCAAACGAAAAATACAATCAAAACCAAACTCAGATCCAACAGACTTATGATTCTGTTTCCATGCACAGGCTAACTCAACGCGCTCCCTTCAATCCAATCCGGCTTGTGTTTACTAGTTAAACACACACAGTGAGTTTAGTCGAACCCACTTTCATTTAACGCACTTTTGGGTGTTACATACGTTTTATATCAAGACACAACACACAACGCAAACACTTTTAAATGCTAACCACTCCCGCATGCAATACATGATTTGTTGAATGCCTGTTACTATGCTATATAGTGTTACACTAGACCGCCTCTAGCAACGATAATACTATAGTTTGGACTCAGCACCTGTAGTGGACAGGGGTTGCTAGGGATCACATTATTTTACTTCACGTGTTCGCTTCGGTGAACATGTGTCGCGCATACTCTACAACGCAGTCTCGTGGTTAGGTTGTAATCATTGTTGATAGTTACATGCTTCGCCCCGTTACGTGTTACATGCTGGTTATGCGTAAACGCTTTTCGTACTATTATCTATGCAAACTTGTGTACTCACCTTTACTTTATGTATTAACTTTATTTTAACATATGTGACAGGTTGATTTGGATGTTATGCTGGAAATCAAGATAGGCAGTCTAGAAACTCATATAATAGTAATCTAGGTTGTCGGACTTGTTTTGCCTTTGAGAACACGTTGTCTGTGATAACTATGTGTTTAATATTTGTTCGTCGGTATGGGACAATGAATGGTAAAAATATTGGTAATGAATAGTTGTTATGGATTCTCTTGAGCAATCTGGTTCGCCTAGTGTCGCGCCCCGATGATTCCGCCATCGGTTGGGGTGTGACAGATTGGTATCAGAGCCATAACTATAGGGAATTAGGTCGAGTCGTGTAGAATTGACCTAGTCTATAGTCTAAGTACCAACAGACCGCTTTGTGCGAACCCAGTAGGGGTTTCGTACGAACCCACTTTTGATACTCTCGTTCGAACTTGCGAAAACTACATCTTCGTACGAACCCGCATACTACCGCTTCGTACGAAGGCGACCTTCCCTAAGGTTAAAAAAACTATATTACCTTTCCTAAGGCTAACACAATACACACATTTTTGAAAACCCTCACATAACACAACCGAGTGATTGGGACGAGATTAGGTGTGAAAACCAAGAACTCTCGATAAGGTCACTCACTCTACGCGTATTTTTACTCTCAGCACGAGAACCTCTGTTGAGTTAGGAGTGACATCCATATCTTGACAGAGATCTCCATCTCTAACCCGAGGTTGTTTAACCACGATTTAGGAGCAAAGTTGTTAAGTTAGGGGTGAAACCCGCATCTTAATAACGCATTCCACTCCCTACTTTGATTTTACAACTCTCACCAAAGTCTCGATTGTTCTGATGACTAGAGTTATGTAGTAACTGGAAGGGTGAGTGTTGTTCACCGCATTACGGTAAGAGCACAGTCTATTAGGCCAAAGCGTGTACTCGAACTCATTGGGAATAATCGAATCACTTTGGGTAGTCGATGTCTAACACCCAAGACGCTCCATAATGTTTTAAGCCTGCAATCACCGATTTTACGCTTATCGACTTTATTGCTATGTATTTTATGTGTTTTAGGTTACGGAAGTTAAACTCTACGATTCTGGTTTCGATTTATGCTTCCCGCTCCATGCACAACTCGCACAACCCGCACAACCTTTGAAATCTAAAATGCTAACTAATTGCGAACAAACTAAGAACTCACGCACGCTGTACTACACGCAATGCTACTCGCCTACGCTACTCGCTATCGATCGCAATTCTCGATCATGCTGCGCAACTTTGAAAGATAGGTGAATGCGTGCAAAATATGTAGGTGAATACGTGAAAAATATGTGCCTATGTGTATACGTGCTTATGTGTATACGTGCTTATATGGTTTATGTGGTTTATGTGCCTACGTGACTATGTGCCTATGTGTTTGACGTGTTACTGTGCTTTACCTAATAATAGTAATAAAGGATGTTTTACGAACGCTAAGCTTTTCAAAACCAGATATAATCGAATCTCGTCTAATTCATAAAGGATAATTCACACCAAAGTGCTGCCCGCCGAAACCATGCTGACAAGCGTATCGCTTCATTTGTGGCCAAGGAAATGGCTAAAGTCATACCTCAAATTGTCAGTGAAATCAACGAGGTCACCAGCAGATCTTCTGTTGAGTCAAAGAGCAACGTGCCTGATGTGTGTAAAATGCAACATATAAATTACATCAAATGAGGCATAAAACTAACCCCTTTTAGTACTAATGTTGGAAAAAGTGTGCTTTTGTCTTCCTTTTGTATTTTCAGGATTAAATGAGCGCAAATGAACAAAATAAGCAGAAATACAGCTAAATTTAACATAAATACAAGAAGAGGAATAAACGTGGCATGCCCGACCCCTCGACAGCATCTTCCCAAGCAAAAACAAGAGATCAGAAGACTGAACATGCCCCGTGCCCAACGAACACGGGGGCGTGCCCAAGTGTCTGCAGAAAAGACAAAGTTGTAGAAGCTTCTATATCCCAACACGGGGGCGTGCCCAGCTCAACACGGCCGTGGTCAACGCTAAGATTTGCAGAATCCAAGCAAATCTTGATAGTACAGATACGCTTCTGCACACGGGGCCGTGCCCAGCGGACACGGGGGCGTGGTCAACTAATGCAGACAAACTGCAATTAATGAAGAAAGAGAAATTGGATGGACATGGGGCCGTGCCCAGCGGACACGGGGTCTTGTCCGGGCTTCTGTGCAGGCTATAAATAGGGGTGCTTGGTTCACTTCAAAAGCATCCCTTGGAAAACCACATCTCTCACACTTCACCCACACTCCACCACCATCACAACACCCACATCCACCACCATCATCCATCATCCATCATAGAGTGTGTGTAGTAGTCTCGGGATCCAAGATTGATAGTAAGAGTTCTTGACAATCAAAGGTCATGTTTACCTAAGTCTCTTACATCACTTGGTGAAGATAAGCATTTAGTGTAATACTTTTGTTTTTTTAATCTTTTCGTACTTTTTATTTGGTTTTGTATTAATGACTTTAATAACTAGTTTCTTATGTTGAAGGTGAAACTTCCTTATCATTTGTCCGTGGTGTCTTGCCGTTATTTTACTGTGTATATAAAATAAAAGATTTACACCATTCATATCTCCATGGTCTATATGGAGATATGTTGGCTACTTGGTCGGGGGTTAAGGGAATGGTTTGGTAAGGTTCTTGCCTTGTTTAGTGTATAGATCCTGCAAGGACCTGGGTCAAGCTTACTAGGACCTCCTTCAATACCCACTGGTATTGGATGGCGGTACGAATGGCTTGATCCCCTCATATGTAAACTACTATTAATATATTAACCCGGCTACTTGGGATTGTATCCCTGCTAACTCAAACCACTTAGCCGAGGGTAACGTCACCTTCAAAAGAGGGGCCTACCATATTACGCATTAATAACTTAATTAATTATCTTTCGGGAATCCAACCTTTAGGATTGTATCATTGCTGACTCAAGCTACTGGATTGAGGGTAACGTCACCTTCAAAAGAGGGGCCTACTACTATAACTAAGATAATCTCTTAAAAAGTGCAAAAGTGCAGAAAACATCAAAGGTTACACTAAAGGCGAGTCGGATCCAAGTGACTCATCTTGTCTATCTGTTTTTATTTTATTTTTATTTTCAGCAAATTTTAGTTTTTATTTTCATGTTTAAAACCTTTTCCTAAAATTTTGATTTGATTAGACGTTGAGGATAAACCGGTACTAAAAGCTCTTGTGTCCTTGGACAACCTCGGTATCTTACCAACGCTATACTACGCTAACGATGGGTGCACTTGCCCATATGTGTGTTTAGTGTTAGTAAAATATCGTGTTTTATAAATTTAAGACTTGACTAAAGTGTTAAAAAAGGGCGAAAAATATACATAAAACTATATCACACCTAACGCACATCAGTGCCCAAAGCTCCCTTCAGCTTCAAACAATTCAAAGCCTACGGTCCTGCCAACTTCACTGGCGAAGATGGACCCAATGCTATGTTCCAGTGGTTTGACTCTGTCGAAGTCACCTTCAGGCAAAACGGATGCCCAGAAAATCTCCGCACTGTGAATGCTACCGGAGTTTTCCAGTCCAGGGCACTGGATTGGTGGACTGCTAAGCTCAACAGGCGTAGTAATGATGCAGCTTATGGCCTTTCATGGGAGGAACTCAGAGAGCTTACGATGAAGGAGTTCTGTCCTCCACATGAAGTTCAAAAGCCGAAGAATGAATTCTGGCACATCAAGCAGGAAGGAGGTGACAACGATGGTCTCACCGCTCGTTTCAAGAAGCTGAGTATTATCTGTCCTAGTCAGGTGGACACGCCTGATAAGACAATCAAGAAGTACATTCGAGCTCTCCCTGACTATGTAGCTGATTTTGTTCAGGCAGGAAAACCTGCTACTATTGAGGAAACCTATCAACTCGCAGCTGAGATCGACGACAAGCGAGTCTTAGCTGGTTATTTCAAAACCTCAACCAAGAGCCTCAATCAAGTAACCGCAACTCCCGCTACCGACAGTGCAGCCTCACAAGCTTCAAAGTCTTCACGCCAGAGCCACAAGCGAAAGAACAACAACAACAAGAACTATGCTACTTGACGGGTGGTCCATAGGACAACCCTTAATGATGTTAAAAGACAAGTTTATCCTTCACTTAATCGCGTAATTATCTTGAATTAGATAACTGCAGTTGCTTATGTTTTAGGTATGCTTTGGGAGCTAAAAGAGGAGAAAAGGCAGCTTTGGACGGTTTGGAGTTGAACGGGTCGTGCACGGAACGAATGAAGAAGCAAAGCACAACATCCAGGGTGCCACCGTAAATTACGGTGGCCACCGTAATTTACGGTGGCCCTGAAATGTGACTTGTCCTCCACCGTAACACAGACTCAAACCACCATAACTATTTGAAGACCACCGTAACTTACGGTGGCACCGTAAGTTACGGTGGAGTCTGCGCAGAAATTGTAACTGCCATCATTAAATCAGTTTATGGGTGTCTTTTGGGATTATCTCATCATTGGAGAGTTTCTTGGCAACTAGGGGGCGATTTTGGCTGTTCTTGCTTGGTTCAAAACATTTCAAAACAATTAGTTTGTGTTTTCGATTCGTATGAACATTAAACTTGTTGCTATGATGATTCACCGAACGATGTCCGGCTAAACTTGTGGTGATCATTTTAGGTGAAGGTTTCTCTAAACTTTTGTGTGTTTATTTCGTTATTTCTAGAATGATAACCTGTGTTTGCTTGATTATCATGGTGTATGCATAATTGTTTGTAGCTTGTTAATTGATAGTGCAATTTCTAGTCTCAATCGTACGTTCTTGGTGCCGTTGGCAATCGAGATATCACGGGAAGGGTTAGGGTTGGTTATTCATTAATTGATCATCGGGAAACAACCTCGCGTTTATATAAACCGAGTACTTTGTTCCCTTTTATCACTTCGATTATTTATGCACGAGTTATGTCTATGTAACTCTTTCTAGTTGGAATTTCACACAATTGTTAAAAGAAACTGAATCCTAAGATGGTCATTATTTTCCTAATCTGCTTTACAACCAACCTTTGATTTGAAGTTATTTAGTTAATTTAGTTTTAAAATCAAACAATCCAAATTATTGATATTTACTTTCTGCAAATTAGGTTAATTTTAGTTTAAGTGCAAAGCTATATAATCGACATATTTTCCACATACTCCCTGAGTTCGATACCCATTTACCACTATCTATAGTTGTTATTGGGATTAAATTTGCGTGTACCACGACAAGCACGTCAAATTTTGGCGCCGTTGCCGGGGAGTAGTGCGCAACGTGTGTCAGTTTGTTAGTTTTGCTTTGTTATTTTCGGGTTTACACTGGTGTGTTTAGTGTGCAGGTTCTACAGGTGCATGCATACTAGAGGCTCTCACAAAGCGTCACCATTGTCATTTGATCCGGAGATCGAAAGAACATTAAGGCAAAATCGTGTTTTAGTAAGAGAAAACAGAATTGTTGGTTCACCTACATCACCTATCACACCACGAAACATCATGAAAGAATCTCAATTACCACCCACAACGGGTCAAACGACCTCATCATTTATACCTATTTCCACACACCCATCACCAAACACAACCATACCTAATACCACTACAATTCCTACTCCACCTCATGACACTACACCAACCAACACCACACAACCGATCACTACTCAAGTCGAACCTAGTATTACCTTTAGCCCATCTACTACGATTCCACCACTCACTCATTTCTTCCCAGTTTCAGGGCAATCATCCTCAACCTATACAGTACCACAAGGTTCAACTGTTGTCCATACTACCTCTACATTTAGACCATCAAACCAGTCGGGTTTTCAATACTCGACCCTTCCATTTGGGCAAACTTCGGGTATAGGGGGAGATGGATATGTGGAAGGATACGAAGATTTTGAGGGCTATGATGAAGACGGGTATGCTTATGGGGGTTATGGTGATCAAGGAGAGTTTGGTTATGTGCAAAGCCAATCTCAAGGGATGGCAAGTGTAGGTGGAATGCCACAACAACAACAACTCATACCACAACATATTCGGCCAAGACCACAAGGGTTACAAGTGCAACGCCCTATACCATTGCAACAAGTTCGCCCACAACATGTACAACCACAATTCCAAAGGCAAATTCAACACCAACCGATGCCACAATAGCAATTTCAACAACCATTCGCACCACAAGGACATATACCAAGGCCAATGGGTCCTGTTCGACCAAGGGTTAGGTTGGGGGTGCCAAGAAGGCATTTTAGAGAAAATGCGAGAGGAATTGAAGCGCATTTTAGGCCGATAATCACTCAAAATCCCTCACCGGTAGTTATTCCTCACAATGATCAAGGGAGGACTTTTGAAGTTAGAACAAATTCTTTGCAAAGTTTGCCGAAATATAAAGGTCTAGCAACGGAGGAACCGTATTTTCATTTGGAGGCCTATGACTCAATTTGCAATACTCTTGGGAGTCAAGGTTTTTCGGCTGATGATGTCAAGTTAGTCCTGTTTCAATTTTCTTTGGAGGACAAGGCAAAGAAGTGGTTCTACACTTTGCCTTCAGCATCTATTTATACTTGGGCGGAAATGCAACAAATTTTCCTAGACGAATTTTATACCGCTCAAAAGACCAACGATGCTAGGAAGGGGTTGAGGAGTTTTCAACAACAACATGGTGAAATGTTCCATGAGGCATTTGAACGTTTCAACATGATGATTAAAAATTGCCCTCACCATGGGATTGAACTTTTGGAGTTGATGAATGCCTTCCACGAGGGGTTGAGTGCCGAAGATGCTCGTGATCTAATGTCTATTACCGGTGGGACTTTTGGTACAAACTACGAGAATGATGATTGGGAGTTTTTGGAGAACATGGCAATTACATCAAAAAGAAAAGCTCAAGCATCGAGGAGAGCGCGACCGGCCATTGCCCGACCTCAAGTGCACGCAATAGATGATGGTAATGTTCAAACTACTAACCAAATTTATGATGTTTGTGCGTTGTGTAATGAAATAGGTCATGCGGCTGAAAATTTCCAAGGAATGGTGGAAGGGCAATATGAAGAAGTGCATGCGGTTCAAGGTCAAGGAGGGGGTGGTAGAAATTACAACAACATGAATTCTAATACCTACCACCCCAGGTTGAGGAACCACCCAAATTTTCGGTATGGGAACCCTTCAAATCAAGCTAACCCGAACTTTCAAGGTAGCCAAGGTAACTTTGGTTCGCGCCAACCTTACAACAATCAAAGTGGATATCGAGGTGGGAACAACCAAGGGTATCAAAAGCAATATCAAACGGGTCAAGAACAAGGGGGGTCTTCGGGTGGAAATGAGATGATGGAAATGCTTAAAAGCATGCAAGCGGAGATGCAAAAACGGAACCAACTCGATGAAGTTCGAATGCAAAAGGATGAGGTTCGTGACAAAAGCATCCAATCACTAACAACCCAAATGGGTCAATTGGCAACCGATGTGGCGGAGTTGAAGAAAAACAAGGGTCAACTTCCTAGCGACACCAAGGTAAATCCATCACACGGTTCGTCACGAGGTAATGTTAATGTTCATCATGTTAGTGTTTTAAGAAGTGGAAAAGAATTTAAAGCCAATTTGTCACCCGAATTGGTTGAGGGGGTAGTTGAGGATATCACGGGTAATGATAGTGATGATGAAGTTTCACCGGTTAAACCTAAAGAAACAAATGTTAACAAACCGGGGTTGGGTGAAAACGAAAAGAATGAAAAAGTTGAGGGTGAACCGAGTCAAGTCCTGTTTCCATCGGCTTTACTTGACCCGGGTAGAAAAAATTTTATTGCACCATGAGGTCCCCAAAAAGAAGAGTTGTGGGACATGTTTAAACAAGTTAAAATTAACCTTCCACTCCTTGATGCAATAAAACAAGTACCCGCCTATGCAAAATTTCTAAAAGAATTGTGTACACAAAAGAGGCAACAAAAGAAGAAAATGCCTAAGCGGGTGGACTTAACCGGGCAAGTAAGTGCAGTCTTAAATGGGGAGCTTCCTCCTAAGCTCCAAGATCCGGGCACACCATTGATTAATATACAAGTTGGTAATTTTCAAATGGCTAAGGCGTTGCTAGATCTTGGAGCCGGAGTTAGTATTTTACCGGGGGGCTTATATGACCAATATGATTTTGGTCCGTTAGCTAGGGTGGAGACAACAGTTGTTTTGGCTGATTTGTCTCATAAGCTACCTCGAGGGATGGTTCAAAATGTAATTGTTAAAATTGATGAATTTTATTACCCGGTTGACTTTTTAGTCTTGGACTACTCATCCACGGACCCAAAGCAACAACAAAACATAATTTTGGGTCGGCCATTTTTTAGCACCGCACATGCAGTAATCGATTGTAGATTTGGTACAGTCGATATGACTTTTGGGAATCGAAAAATGCGTTTGAATGTTTTTACTAACAATTCTAATGCTAATGGTGTTGATGAGTGTTTCATGGCAGATTTAGTTGATGGATGCAACCCGCATGAGTATGAGGAGGATGGTTTGGATGTTTGCTTGTGTGATTTTTCTGAACAGGTACATGCTTATGCACTCCGGGTTGAAGAGGAAAAACAGGATGCCATGGCTTTGAAGGAAGGTCGACCACCATGGACGCATCAATTTGAAGGTTTACCGGCGGAGATAAATTCGGGTACTAAACCATCGTTAGAGGAATCGCAAAAGTTGGAACTTAAAGACTTGCCGAGCCACTTGAAGTATGCGTTTTTAGGGGATAAAGACACTTTACCGGTCATTATTGCCTCTAATTTAGAGTTGGCACAAGAGGAAGCGTTTTTGGAAGTTTTGAAAGAAAACAAGGGAGCTATCGGATGGACGATTGCCGATCTCAAAGGAATTAGTCCATCAATTGTCATGCACAAAATCATTACCACCGAAGATGTAAAGCCGACACGAGAAGCTCAAAGGCGATTGAATCCGAATCTAAGGGAGGTAGTAAAAAAGGAGGTAATCAAATGGTTGGATGCGGGAATCATCTATCCGATTTCGGATAGTGCTTGGGTGAGTCCCACCCAATTTGTGCCTAAGAAGGCCGGCATTCAAGTAGTCAAAGACGAAAGTGGTGAACAAATTGCCACCCGACCGGTTACCGGGTGACGTGTATGTATTGACTACCGAAAATTGAATGCCGCCACTTCTAAGGATCATTTCCCGTTGCCTTTTGTTGACCAAATCATTGAAAAATTATCGGGTCAAAAATATTACTGCTTTTTGGACGGGTATTCGGGTTACAATCAAATAGCAATACACCCGGATGACCAACACAAGACCACCTTCACTTGTCCATATGGCACTTTTGCCTTTCGGCGAATGCCATTTGGCTTGTGCAATGCACCGGCAACTTTTCAACGATGTATGATGAGTATCTTCTCGGACATGGTTGGAGAGTCGCTTGAAGTGTTTATGGATGACTTTTCCATTTTTGGCACTAGTTTTGAATCTTGTCTCAATGAATTACAAAAAGTTTTAAAAGGATGTGTTGAGAAAAATTTAGTGCTTAGTTGGGAGAAAAGTCATTTCATGGTGCAAGAGGGTATTGTGTTGGGTCATGTAATTTCGGAAAGGGGAATGGAGGTGGATAAGGAAAAAACAAAGGTAATAGCATCTTTGCCACCTCCGAAAAATGTTAAGGGTGTAAGGTCATTTTTGGGACACGCGGGGTTCTATAGACGTTTCATAAAAGGTTTTAGTGTTATCACCAAACCTTTATGCAACTTGTTATTAAAAGATGTCCCATTTGATTTTACTAATGAGTGTATGCAAGCTTTCACTGTTTTGAAGGAACACTTGGTCAAAGCTCCTATTTTGCAACCACCGGATTGGTCAAAGTCGTTCGAGATAATGTGTGATGCAAGTGACACTACTATTGGTGCAGTTTTGGGTCAACGGGTTGATAAAAAGCTGGTGGTGATTTACTATGCAAGCAAAACTTTATCCGAAGCGCAACTCAATTACACCACAACCGAAAAGGAGTTATTAGCGGTGGTGTATGCTTTGGATAAGTTTCGTGCTTATATTTGGGGGAGCAAGGTGGTGGTTTATTCGGATCATAGTGCGGTCCGATATTTGATGGAGAAGAAGGATGCGAAGCCCCGTTTGATTCGGTGGGTATTGTTGTTGCAAGAGTTTGATTTGGAAATTCGAGACAAAAAGGGAAGTGAGAACGTAGTGGCGGATCATTTGTCTCGGATTCCGGTTGAAGGAATTGATGATGTTAGTGAAATAAATGAAAGTTTTCCCGACGAGCAACTCCTAGCTGTTTCCACTTTTGTTGCACCGTGGTATGCTCATTATGTCAACTACTTAGCCACGGGTGCCATCCCAAGTCATTGGACCAAGAAGCGACGACAACAATTTATGGTCCAAGTGAAGCAATACATTTGGGATGAACCGGATCTTTTCAAGATAGGGCCGGATCAAGTGATTAGGAGGTGTGTGCCTGAAACAGAAGTGTTGGAAATTTTGACCCATGCTCATTCATCCGCATGTGGAGGTCATTTTAGTGGGCACAAAACAGGCTATCGGGTTCTCTCATGTGGGTTCTATTGGCCCACAATTTTCAAAGATGCTTGTGAGTTTGCTAAAAATTGTGTAAATTGCCAAAAGATGGGAAGCATATCGAAGAGGGATGAGATGCCATTACAACCAATCTTGGTTGTGGAAATATTTGATGTATGGGGTATTGACTTTATCGGTCCCTTCCCGAATTCGAATGGCTTTCTATATATTTTGGTAGCGGTGGATTACGTCTCGAAGTGGATTGAAGCTATTGCAACACGCACAAACGACCATTCAGTTGTTTGTAAATTTGTTCAATCCAACATCTTTTCTCGCTTTGGTATTCCGAGGGTTATCATAAGTGACGGAGGTTCGCATTTCAAGAACTTCAATTTCGGGAAATTATTGAAAAGGTATAGCGTGAATCACCGGATTGCTACACCTTACCATCCGCAAACGAGTGGACAAGTCGAAGTGTCCAACCGTCAAATCAAAGAAATCCTCATGAAGACGGTAAGAACGGATAGGAAGGATTGGTCGAGCAAATTGGATGATGCGTTATAGGCATATCGAACGGCCTACAAAACTCCGATTGGCACAACACCTTACCGGATGGTTTATGGGAAGGGTTGTCATTTGCCAATGGAGTTAGCGCATCGGGCTTATTGGGCAATCACTACGGTTAATGCGGATTACAATGAAGCGGGAAAGATGAGGAAGTTACAATTGTGTGAAATTGAAGAGCTTAGAGACGAGGCGTATGAATGTGCATCGGCGTATAAAGATAAACTCAAGAAGGTACATGATGCAAAATTGAGAAAGAAAACGTTTGAAGTGGGTCAAAAAGTTTGGTTGTACAACTCAAGACTTAAGATGTTTGCGGGGAAGCTTAAAAGTAAATGGACGGGCCCGTATGTTGTTCGGCGAATTGGAGAGTTTCTTGGCAACTAGGGGGCGATTTTGGCTGTTCTTGCTTGGTTCAAAACATTTCAAAACAATTAGTTTGTGTTTTCGATTCGTATGAACATTAAACTTGTTGCTATGATGATTCACCGAACGATGTCCGGCTAAACTTGTGGTGATCATTTTAGGTGAAGGATTCTCTAAACTTTTGTGTGTTTATTTCGTTATTTCTAGAATGATAACTTGTGTTTGCTTGATTATCATGGTGTATGCATAATTGTTTGTAGCTTGTTAATTGATAGTGCAATTTCTAGTCTCAATCGTACGTTCTTGGTGCCGTTGGCAATCGAGATATCACGGGAAGGGTTAGGGTTGGTTATTCATTAATTGATCATCGGGAAACAACCTCGCGTTTATATAATCCGAGTACTTTGTTCCCTTTTATCACTTCGATTATTTATGCACGAGTTATGTCTATGTAACTCTTTCTAGTTGGAATTTCACACAATTGTTAAAAGAAACTGAATCCTAAGATGGTCATTGTTTTCCTAATCTGCTTTACAACCAACCTTTGATTTGAAGTTATTTAGTTAATTTAGTTTTAAAATCAAACAATCCAAATTATTGATATTTACTTTCTGCAAATTAGGTTAATTTTAGTTTAAGTGCAAAGCTATATAATCGACATATTTTCCACATACTCCCTGAGTTCGATACCCATTTACCACTATCTATAGTTGTTATTGGGATTAAATTTGCGTGTACCACGACAAGCACGTCAAATTTTGGCGCCGTTGCCGGGGAGTAGTGCGCAACGTGTGTCAGTTTGTTAGTTTTGCTTTGTTATTTTCGGGTTTACACTGGTGTGTTTAGTGTGCAGGTTCTACAGGTGCATGCATACTAGAGGCTCTCACAAAGCGTCACCATTGTCATTTGATCCGGAGATCGAAAGAACATTAAGGAAAAATCGTGTTTTAGTAAGAGAAAACAGAATTGTTGGTTCACCTACATCACCCATCACACCACGAAACATCATGCAAGAATCTCAATTACCACCCACAACGGGTCAAACGACCTCATCATTTATACCTACTTCCACACACCCATCACCAAACACAACCATACCTAATACCACTACAATTCCTACTCCACCTCATGACACTACACCAACCAACACCACACAACCGATCACTACTCAATTCGAACCTAGTCTTACCTTTAGCCCATCTACTACGATTCCACCACTCACTCATTTCTTCCCAGTTTCAGGGCAATCATCCTCAACCTATACAGTACCACAAGGTTCAACTGTTGTCCATACTACCTCTACATTTAGACCATCAAACCGGTCGGGTTTTCAATACTTCTAAATAACACATATTCCACAAACTCCCTGTGTTTGATACCCACTTACCTCTAGCTATTAGTAGTAATTGGATTAAATTTGCGTGACCACGACATCACGTCAAATTTTGGCGCTGTTGCCGGGGAGTAGTGCGCAACGTGTGTCAGTTTGTTAGTTTTGCTTTGTTATTTTCGGGTTTACACTGGTGTGTTTAGTGTGCAGGTTCTATAGGTGCATGCATACTAGAGGCTCTCACAAAGCATCACCATTGTCATTTGATCCGGAGATCGAAAGAACATTAAGGCAAAAGAAACTGAATCGAAAACACAAGTTGCCAATTGACCTAAAATTACGTTTTGTTGATGCAATAAAACACAGGTTCTACAGGTCCCCAAAAAGAAGAGTTGTGGGACATGTTTAAACAAGTTAAAATTAACCTTCCACTCCTTGATGCAATAAAACATAGGTTCTACAGGTGCATACATACTACCGCCGCTCCACTCAACACCGTCCCCGTACAACCCAGCGACCAGAGTCGCCCAGCTACTGTCACCAACGCACTACCTGCTAAGCGTGCGTATACTGGTATTCACCCTCTGTGCCCAACTTACACCTATCATCACCCAGCAGGGGTGAACTATCATTTATGTGTAAACTGTAACATCTATGGGCATTTTACTGCTCACTACCGTTCAGGCCCATGTCAGTAAGCTGCTCAAGTCCCTCCAGCACCACCAGCTCCACTCCCTGCTCCTCAGGTCAACCAAGCAGCTCATGCACGAGCTTGCTACTCTTGTGGTAACCCGAATCACTTTGCTAACGTCTGCCCACTCCGCGTTGTGAAACAAGAACCGCGACAGCAACCACCACAGCAACAGCCACAACAGCCACAGCAGCGCAGCCTCAGCAGCAGCAGCAACAGCAGCAGCCACGGCAAGCAGCCCGGGGAAAAACTTTCAATATCAACGTCCGCCAGGCTCATACTGACAACAATGTTGTCAATGGTACGTTCCTTGTTAAAGGTATTTACGCTTCGTGTTTATTTGATACTGGAGCCGATAACTGTTTTGTGTCGTTTGAATTCAAAAAGCTCCTAAAACGTAAACGCGTTAACCTCCCAACGATGTTCGACGTAGAAATTGCCACCGGAAGAACCGTCACCGTCAGTTCCGTTCTCCGTGATTGTACTCTCGAACTCAACAATCACGTTTTTCCGATCGATCTCATTCCTATGCAACTTTGTAGTTTTGATGTCATAGTAGGCATGGACTTTCTTCCTGAAAATCATGCCGAAGTCGTTTGTTTCGAAAAGATGACCCGTTTCTCTCTTTCAAATGGTGATCAACTCTGTGTTTATGGCAAAGTGTCTTTGAAAGAGTTGAAATTGATGTCGTGTATTCAACCAAACAAGTATCTCCGCAAGGAATACTTGACTTTCTTAGCCCACATTGTAGTAGCGAAAGAGGAAAAGAAGCCGATGGATAAGGTACTAGTGGTTCGTGATTTTCCTAATGTCTTTCCTGATGAATTACCCAGTCAACCCCCAATGCGTGATATCGACTTTCGTATCGACCTTATTCCTGGAGCTAACCCTGTTGCTGTGACAACTGGCACTTTGCCATGAATTCCGTACAATAATAAACAGTAATCTGTGCTTTAATGGCCGTGCATGATTGAATTAACAAGATGAATGAATTTCTGATTACTGTCATATATACATACAATGGCATTTCATGTTGCAAGATTGTTTATCTTTATTACATGCAACACAATATGGTACAATTAGTGCACAGAACAAAGTTAGCACAGTTATGAGACAAACTAGAAGTACTGACAGGAGTTCAGTACTCAGATAGACATGATGATAAGACATAGAAAGAGCCCTGGAACCAAGTGATACACTAGAATAGTGTGTAGGGAAGTAGGGATTACAGAACTGCTTACCTAGTGATAACTTAGGTACCGGAAAGTGCCAGAAACACATTAAAACTGCAGAATTCTGCAGAAAATAAACAAATTCAGCAAAAATTCAGCTTTTAACATCTAAATATAATGCAGAAAAGTGGTTTAATGGTCCAGAATACTTTCCTAAGTGTCGGGAACCGAAACTGTCATAAAATACAACATAAAGCACACTAAACTGCGCAATTTAGCACCTTAACGAACCGATAACCAACCGAACAACCGGACACTACCCGAAACACCAAATTTTCAATAGAAGCATTGTTTTACCATTTCCGAGCTAGTTATGGTCCCCGAATATCATAACACACTATATAACATCCTAATAACTAAACACCTAACTAAATCACTTGGATTTCAACTAGATAACCAACTACCATTTACAAGCTACTCTAGACCACCCCCCCCACCTAGTTCACGGCCCAACATGGTGGACCCATACCATGATTTTATTCAATTGTTTATATGATATGCTTGAACCTTTAAAGACATAAGATCCATTAGTTAATGACATGTTGGAAGTTGTTTATAAAAACTACAAGTTCTTGATCATTAACATTCTAACATATGCAAACTCACAAACCATTCCTCTCTTCTCCTCTAAACTCACCGCCTCAACATCACACTCACATCCTTCCATTTTTCAATCCATTGCACATATTCTAAGGTGATCTAAGGGTGTATCAAGCACATCTAAGAAGAGTGGAAGCATTAAAACTTGAAGGACCTCTTGCAAGTGCTTTTAACCACCTCATCTTCATCTTGTGATCATCCCTAGCCTTGAGCTAGTAGTAAGATCATCTACACTCTATTTTACATCTTATTAAGTTGGTTAAAAGATAATACAAGTTGGTAATCATGAAGAACACTATGAATCAAGAACATGAAACTTGAACATAAGCTTAAAAATCATAAGAAATCATGTCGTTAAGTGTTGTTATGCTTGTTGATTGTTGATTATTTGTGTATATGATGTTAAACATCATATGAACTTGCTAGATAGTGATTAAAGACATAATCTAGCAAGATGAGAGGATGATTATGTTAAAGATCAAAAGATCATCCTTATGTTACAACATGAACTTGAAAGATTTAATGTTTTCTTGAAGTATGATGATCAAAGTGTGAAATGAGACTTGTAAACATATGATTTCAAGAATGATTTTTCAAGAAACCAAGTTAAAAATACAAGATTTGCATAAGTTTGGTTCTTAAAGAGATTAACCACATTTTTAGTGGTTAATCAAGTGTAGAAATATATATTTAACAAGAAAAACTTAAGAGGAAACATTTTTAGAAAAATGAATTACAAGTTGTAAACATCTAACTTCTTTAAAAATGATGTTTTTAAACAAACAATCACACTTTAAAGGGTAATTAAGCCTACTAAACACACTAGTAAGTTACTACAAATTTTTATAAATTTTCAAGTTCATGAAGTAGTGATTAATGCTTGATTTTGGCAAATTGGTAAGTATTGGTTGATTTATTGTTGATTGTGATGATTTATAAAAGAAAATGATATGCTTTGAAAGCATGGAAACCTCCATTTTTAAGGGGAAACTATGGCAAATTTTTTCTAGAAATTAAACACTTAAAAAAATATTTTTTAAACAAATATTTACAAGTATATTTTTAACCATGGTTTTTATATAAAATTTGCCATAATTTTTGTTACAAAAATTACAAAATATTGGAGGTTGGTTTTAATAATAAAAGTGACTAAATATGTATTTAGGAGAATATATATTTAGATGTCACCATGTGTGTGATTATTTGTATATTATGTGTATTAGTTATATTATTTTAGGGCTTGAAATAATATAACTCACCAAAATACCAAGAAATAAAATACTAAATATTACCAAAAATTCCAAGAAATAAACACATAATTTATACCCAAAACATTGGACAAACCGAACGAGGAATGTAACTCACAAAATATTCCGAAAATAAATTCATAAGTATATTTTGATAAATGATATTTTGGACACCAAGAGAACAAAAATATGATTTTTACAATTATTACAAAGATATATCATATTTTTGACAAGAAGGAAATATATTATTTTTGGGTAAATACAAATATATATTTTCCTTGAAATTATTAGAAGAAATATCATTTTTGGGAGAAAATGTATATTTTCTTAAATAAATATAGAACACATTATTTTTGGGTGAAAAATGGATTTATATATATTTTCTAAGTTAGACTTGAAAATATATTATTTTTAAGGTTTATATGAAATTATAAATATTTTTGCCAAGGGAAAATTATAAATAATTTTTCTATGTAAGATTTTCTAAAATATATATTTTGAGAATATATATTGGTGAATTTTATTAGAAGTATTATTCCGGAAAAATTAACATAAAAATTAAGTATAAGAATACTTAATAAACACAATAAAATACGTATTCTTGTACGTACAAATACACACCGGAATACGTCACCAATACTTGGCAAAATACACAAGCTTAAGAATACGACAACGAATACACCCATCCTTGGGGAAAGTTATACATGTACAAATACAATATGTGGCAAGTTAAAATATATTATTTTAACTAATATTCCAAAATTTAATAAATATAATTTAAGTTAAAATATTTATTATTTTAACAAATAATTATATACTTTGGAATATTATAATACTAGTGGGAAGGCCCGCCCGTTCCGCGGATATTTATGAGTTTTTGCCGCACGTTGCCCAACGAGTTCACACAGTTTATTTTTAAAACCAATTTGTTAACACGACTAATATAGCAATTGAGTATAGACAAAGAATTGATAGTGGCACATGAAAGGGAAGATGTGCCTTGAAACGATTGTATAATTTGGGTTGGACATAGAAACGATTTTTTTATCCAAATCAACAAATTTCTTTGTGAACGGATCATGATTTTTTATCCAATTTGGTAAATATAATGAAATGAAATATATGTAATGATTTTAAATTCCCATTAAATGGATCCTTGAACAATTTCATGTAAGGCTTAAATGCCAGTGAGAAGCAAGGTAAAAAAAAGAAAAAGAAATAATCTCCAGTTACAAGAAAAATAAACAGAATGGAACACAAACATATATTGGCTTGCTTCTTTTGTTATTTCAAACAGGCCACTAAATTAGCTAAGGGAAAACACATCTAATGGGTCAAATGCATTCAAAGGCGTCTAAAGTCTTATTCATATCACCTCCTATATCATTCAATTCAAGTATCTAGATACTCTTCATAGCACTATACTTTTTTGCAATCTCAATTAACAAATTAACTTCTTATTAAAACAAATGTTTTGAAAAAGGCCTTCCATTGCATCCTAAACTCCCCAGTTTAGGCCTTCATAACCAGCATTGAACCAGGGATTTGGGAAGTCAATTGGGCCTCGGTTTTAGCCCAAAACACAGCAGGCCAGAGTTTCCTTTTGTGGGCCTTCATGAATAGATATAAGGCCCAGCTCCGATGCTCATCATACACCCATCTGCACCAGCTCCAGATGCTGAACATCAGCATGAAACCGGTCCTCAGCAGCAATAAATACGCAATAGTCAAGCCATTTTCACGTATATCCCACTTCAGTAATATTCCAACACAATAGAATCTCCTAGGCTGAGGAAAAATGCTAGCTTGATGCAACCAGCTCTCGGTTGTCCAGTGATATCCAACAGACAAACCGAGACCCAGAACCATCAACTTAACATTCCTGTATAACTCCCCTATAGAACCACAATGACGCTGCAATGTCTCAGACCTTCTGCAGTAGTTGTACCAGCTTGAGAACATCCCATTACACTGATTGTGTAGCCTTTTTGACTTGTCCCAACCCAAACTACCCAAAATACCCCTTATGCAACACCAGTAAACCATGTTAAAATTACATGGTAAGTAAACAAACCAGGTTCTGGGCCTGTGGGCATGAACAAATTTGGGTACCGACCAAAAACTCCTCCACAACCCAGTCTTTCCTTATGTCTCCCATGGTTTTAAAAAACGCCTGAGGCGTGCGCCTCAAGGCGCCCCTCGAGGCAAAACGGGCAAAAACGAGTTTGAGGCACGCCTCATGGGGTTTTTACTGCATATGCGCCTCAGAGGGGCTGAGGCGCTAAGAAAGGCTGCGCCTCATGGGGTTTTTATAGTTGTTTTTGATAATCACAGCAATCTAGATAAGAGATGACAGTGATGTACGGTCATTACTTATGTGATGGAAAGGTGAAATCTAGTCCACTGCCAAATCCACGACCCGCTCCATTGTTGTTCCAACCCGGATGAAAGTTTTTCTACATATTAGGAGAACGTTTTTTTGCGCCAGCTGGATGCCATTCACCTCTACCTCGACCAGCAAAAGATAACATACTTCTAGGTGGACGAACTTGACCCAGGGCTCCACCAGTTGCTACAGGACCCACTCCAGGCATAGGTGCAACACCAGGTCTCACATACTACACAGTTCCCCAAAATAAAAAGAGATTAGAGTATATCAAGAAGTAACCTTTGTTAATCTAAAATACGAATTGCGTGTGTCTTGATTGAATATTGTCGTCAGAGAAAAGAATCAAAGGTTGTCTTAGCACCATTAACGGTCATTAAACAGAAAACATAAATAATAAAAATCTTCCCCGTATAATCTCAATATAAAAGCACATGTAAAACGACCAGCTAGACATCAAAATGCATAAAGAAAGAAAATATATTTTCGTTTGTCAACAGAAGGAGCCGGTACAACAACATAACCACATTTAGTGGTGGCCTTAATTTAATCTTTGCAACCATATGTAAAAAAAGAAAGTACATTTACCACCTTTTTCGCACTACAAAGTATAAACCAATCTAAAGTACACATATTTACATGTCAAGATCAGTTGATCACCCTACATGTATATCAACACTTATCACTGACCTTGAAGTGAGAATGAAACAGATGAACCACCACACCTTACAAATTTAGCACAAATAATCAAAACAATTTCTGAGTGTAAACAAATTACAATTAAATACTAACAAAAGCAGCCCAATTAATCCACAAGTTTCAACTGGCACTATTTCCTTTTTAACGACAATATCAACTCAGATTCACTTTCTAACGCTCAAAACATCAGCCACTAATCAACAACAAACTATGATATCGAGATGTTATTCAGATCCCAACAATAATAACCTGCAATATCATCACAGGTCGACACTACTTATAAAGCCCGAAATGTTCAAACACTTTGATCGAAAACAACAAGTTCAATCTAGATTCAGTTTCTGAAATAAACTAAAAGTGTCCGAATTTGATTTCAATCATAGTTCTTATTCAAAACATCAAACCACCCAGCTGCATATACTGTTTATTTGTTACAAACTGCAACTCGATTTCTTTTACACTTATAATATGTGAAATATATGAACTACACACGGAAAAACACACCGAATCAAACCAAGCTTCGAACGACTTAGTTCAAAATCGATATAAACAGTTTAAAAACTGATGTAAACTGTCTGATGTACATAAAATCACACTGAAAATCAACTGAAGGTCAACCGAAATGATCTGAAATTCGTCGAAATCACACGAAATAGTCCGAAATTTGGCCGAATTTGTTCCTTTTGTTACGACACTTAAACTGTCAATTAAAACTTCCAACAAAAGAAATATAAACATTTTTTTTAAATTACGATCAGGATCAAATTTATAACAAACATGCAACTCTTTTCATTACCCAGCCACATAACTAATCCATTAGTACAGATCGAAACTCAAAGAAGATATTCCAAAATGTTCAAAAATCTTGATCCGAATCAAATCAAAATCACCGAAACAGATCAAGATTCGATTCGAAACAAATCGAAACTTGATTGAAACTCATTTGATTTCACTTAAACAGATCGATATGTATAAAATTTGTTCTGAAACATACCAAATCAGTCCATAAAACACGCCCCTTCCCCTCTTGTACTGAATTTGAATCCAAGGTCACTGGTCCGAATCAAATCAAAATCACCGAAACAGATCAAGATTCGATTCGAAACAAATCGAAACTTGATTGAAACTCATTTGATTTCACTTAAACAGATCGATATGTATAAAATTTGTTCCGAAACATACCAAATCAGTCCATAAAACACGCCCCTTCCCCTCTTGTACTGAATTTGAATCCAAGGTCACTGGAATCAGTTCAGAGCTCCTAATTTTTACCTAAAATTCCTAAAAAAGTTCCAAACATTATAAAAAACAACATTGAAAGTAACAATATGAGAATGTCCAATACTGACACCCTTGTCATCCTTTCATTATTGTACAATCGCCGGAAAACCAAGCTCGAGTAGTCCCGAGGCATTAATCATTATCAATCACAGACTTGATGTTAGCCAAAAAAAACATAGCCCTGACATCATATCATACACAACAAAAATATCAAAATGGTAAAAAAGAATCAGACCCATCACCTGTGATATATCGACATTCCTTATTTCTTCCCTCTCAAACATCCTTCCTTAGCGATCAAAATACACAACATATGTGTAAACATACGAATCTTGTGATTTCACCCTAAAAATAGAACAAAAAAACAACAAATTAGGTAAAAATTAAGCCTGGAAATTGTGACAACCCTCACAATTACAGGTATCCGTACAATTAATTAAAGTTAATTACGTGCTTAATGACTGTGCTTGATTACAACTGGTGACGTAAACTGCTTTCTGATTTTTGTATCATACATACATATGCATCATATTTCATACACTCACTCCATTTATTACACACAAACTTTAGTAACGTACTTGCTGCACAAAGCACAGTTAGCACACTGAACTGATAATTCGGAAACAAGCTGACAATGCCAGCACATAGACAGACAATGTTTTGAGGCCAGTATGAGCCAGAGACAGGGTACTACTCTAGTATGGAGTGTAGGGACGTGAGGACCATAAAACTGCGTCACTAGGTGATAGTTAAAGTGCCGAGAAGTGCCAAAAACACACTTTAAGTGCAAAATTCTGTATTTATTAATAAAATTCAGCATTTTAACATGCTATTAGGGTGCAAAAATATGACAGAATGGTCCGGTATGCTTTCCTAAGTGCCGGGAATAAAAAGTGTTACAAATATATATATAAAAGACACTTTACGACATAATTAAACACTTTAACGGAACGGTATTTAACCGAACAACCGGACATTACCCGGGACACCAAATTTTTGCCAAACACATTGTTTAATTTTTTTCTTGGCTTGTCATGATCCCCGTACACCATAACACCCCCTAGTTATCAACTAACTAACATGTGTATGTATATACTTGGAAATTAACTAGTGTTTACCCACTTTCATCAAAATATTACATCTAACCCCCCCCCCCCCTCACTAACTTACGGTCATATGTGGCCCACCAAAATCCCCACAATCTAGCCAAAATATTACATGATCTTATTTGATATGGTGTAAGATCTTAGATGTACTATGAAATCTTTGAAGATCCTTATTAGATTATATAAGATCTAGACTTCATTAAAATTTACACAATACCCCCTTTTCCCCCATTGATATTCACGGTCACAAGACCCACCCAAAATCACCAACAAATCTTACTATATCTTCTTCTAATATTTTATTTAGATATTGCTTGCTTCTCTTGACAAAATATTGAATGAATCTCTATATGTATGGCACTTGAATCTTACAAGATTTTCATTTCATCACAACACTCCACCACAACTCTTCTACTCTCTCACTCTCTCCTCTCGGCTCTCCCTACATCCGCCACCACCACCACCTTGTCACCACCATTACCTCATTTCCATACTTGTTTCAAGCATTAGAAGGAGCCTTGTGGAGCTTGAAGGAATTGAAGGGACTCCATCCATAGCATATACACACCATCTTCATCATCTTGTGTTCTTAAGTTCATCCCTAGCCCTTGAGCTAGTTGTAAGTCCTTGACTAAACCCTTGTTTACCTTTATGTTGATTAGTTGAAAGATTGTTATATGAACACTACAAGAACACAAAACTTAAAATATGAACATAAAGCTTTGCATGAAAATCATGATATGAGAGATGGTAATACATGATAAATCTGAGTTATATAAACGATAATCTGCTGTAAATGACTTACGTTATGACATAAATCATTCTTAGAATGAATGGTAATCGTATGCGTACATTTTAGTGGCATTTAGACTATAAAAAGCATGCTGAGTAAAGTTTCCAGCCAACTTCAACTGGCTGTAACCGGACCATTATAAATCGAAAAATTGATTTTCTGAAGTCTAAATTATGTATTTTCGACAAACGAAGCAAATGGCACTGGAATCATATTTTTTTTGAGGTGGTTTACTATTTCTAAAGACCCGTTTTGCAACAGCAGCTAAAGCTGAATTTTTACTGCAGTAAATGAGTGTTATGTTTTTAGTCATAACTTGAAATCTATGTTGAATCAGCCCATGAAATTTGTACTGTAGATGAACACTGATGTCGTAGTAATTCTCCGACTGGAATTTCATCAATCGGACTTACGATAAAATTTAAATGAATTATTTCGTAGAACTGCAGTCAGAAAGTGACAAATCTGATTGCAGTCCGCTAAATAAATTTTTATAAAATATTGGTAATGAACTGGACCCCAATATTTTTACACAATAATATTTGGATCATATAAGACATTCTGTAAAAATTTGGGAATTTTTAGAATAAGATAACTATTTATTTAAAATGCCCGAAAACAGCCCCGTTTTGTATATTAAAACTGAAATGATATAAGTAGTACTTTGCATGTCCAAATGTCGGGTTGGTTATTTGAGAACGATCTAACGTGTTATATGTTAAATAAAATGATATGCTATTTAGCATGGACACCTCCATTTACAAAGGAGGCTATGGCGAAATTTTCTGAAAATCCTAACACTTAGTAAATATTTTCTAGACAAGTGTTTACTAAACATAAAACTTGCCATAATTTTTGTAACGAAAATACAAAGTATCGGAGGTTGGTTTTATACATGAAAATGGTTAAATATATATTTAGAATATATATTTTGTATTAAGACACACGTGTGGAAAATTGTTGTTTTGTGGATTAGTGATATATATATTTTCTAAGTAGGACTTAAAAATATATTATTTCAAATACGAATATACATGTATAAGTACCCCCATCCTTGGGAAGAAATACAGAGTTAAATACTTTAGAAGTATTAATACAAGAATATTGGATGAACAATTATTCCAACACTGTATATAACTTAAAGTTAAAACAGTTATTATTTGGACAAATAATTATAACATGGAATAACTTAAGAAACGCAACTCAAAACATTAAACTCTAAGCCAAGGCACGGCCTGTTCGTCTAATAGACCATAGTACATTATAGGGAGTCGTGTTTGCTGAGGAGACTTGAATTACGAGCACAGAAGACGCAATACATTGAGTTCATGCTCCCCCCTTTTCTCTTAACTGTTTTCAGTTTTATAACTTCGGGGGTGAAATACATGTTACATACTGCTACAGACAATTACGATTGGTATGGTCAGCCAAGGAAGGAACTGTTAGATTATGTGATTGGGTAGGAGAAATCTTGAGACCATTAGTCCTCGTAGTACGATCGAGGGATGCAAGTGATAGGTCTATTTGAGCTTAACAAACACCACCCATGCGCCCGCAGGTTGGACCATGTGGTGACCTTGTCTTGACACCACCCATGCGCCCGCAGGTTGGACCATGTGGTGCATACATCTTAGCCTCACCTATGCGCCCGCAGGTTGGACCATACGGTGATTACATCTTACCCCATGCGCCCGCTGGTTGGACCATGTGGTGACCTCATTCTAACACCACCCATGCGCCCGCAGGTTGGACCATGTGGTGACTAAGCCCTATCCCCTCCCATGCGCCCGCAGGTTGGACCATGTGGTTACACAATAACTGATATGTTTCCTTATTTGCTTTCATACCAAAGTTTACAAAACATTCATACTTACAATGATTATAAAGGTTTATTCGCGCGCACATACCAAACACATGAACTCGTTCAACTTTTGTTGATGTTTTTAAATTACATGTATTTCAGGGAACTAAGTGGATCTGGCAGGTGTTTGCATTTTCCAGCTGCGTATAAATAAGAGATGTCATCCAAGTCTTTTGAGTTTAGGAGATGTATCTTACTCCTGGACGAGATACATGGTTCTAAACTCGGGTTTGTCTAAAGTCTTTTGTAGAGTCCACGTGAACTCTTTTAAACAGGTCATGGTTCGTAATTTATATTTGGTGTCAACGTTTCAGACAAGTATGTTGTGATATTTTCAAACTATGTTTTAATGGATGAACATCTTTTGGCTTTTATCATATAGCATTGTTATGATTGATTGTCACACCAGATAACCACGCTTCCGCAAAAGTCAGGGTGTGACAGAAATAACCTCGAAATTTGCCTCTCCTGCTGAGACGTACATTGAATATTCTGAATAGATCAGAAGAAAGAAGAAAGACATAGAAGAGAATTGTTGCGTTTACAACCAAATCCCGCCACCGTCACCGCTGGTTCCTCTACATAATCACCCTAAACCCTGACAATCTCTGTCTTGAACAACCCTGAACATATGATTTCTAGCATTTAGTGTTGAATTTCCTTTATTGATATAACAATCATGGGAGTTTCAATCGATTAGATTCATGGCGTATTGAATGAAATTGGACATTTTGTGTGCTTGACATTCACTCCTCCGTTTGATTGTCAGGGACGTCTATTAAGTTTCCAGAGGGCAAAGAAGTAATGGACTTGGGGGTTGTGAGTATGGGGTGTAGCTCGAATTTACTATTACACCCCTACAGTGTCTTAAACTTTTATATTCTTTACAATTTTACCCTTACAAAACAAGCATTCAGTGATTGTACATATTGCATAAAATGATGGACGCCATGTAAAATTACATGTGTGTACATCACTTCTTCTTTTTATAATAGTATAGATACATCAATGATGTAACTCAGAATACACCAAGGTTTCCAAAACAAGTCTTAATGAACAACTAAGACAAAGAGTCGTTACACGACCTAAGCGTCTAATAAAACATGGCACATGTGTAGGTAGTTGTACGACTCATAGAAGGACCTTGAGCATACGAGATAGCAGGACGCAAACTTGTGAGTTCATGTCCCCCTTTTTCTCTTACTGTTTTCGGATTTATAACTCTCGAGGGTGGAATACATGTTACGAATGTTCAAATGGTATAATTTGGCTATGTAATGAACTATTAGATCATGTGAGCATAGATGGAAATTGAAATGCCAATAACTATCATAAGAATCACGGACAAAGGTTAGATCTAACGGGTACGGCCGAGCCCCACTCATGGTCCTTATGTGACCACTTAGAGTGCTTTAGTGTCCCAGTCGAGGTGATTCGACAACGGTCAAGGGTGATTTGACACAGTCAAGGTGATTTGATATGGTCAAGGGAATTTGACACAGTCAAGGTGGATTTGACACAGTCGAGGGGAATTCAACACAGTCGGGGAGATTCGACAAGGATAAAAGCCTATTCCTATTGAGTGCTCCCTATGTCTTCACATACATTAATGTCCTTGCAAACCATTAATTTGATCTGTTCATAGACGCATTTCATACCTGTTTTCAAAGGAGTCTCTCAAATGTTTACAAGTTTGTCAGTACTCATACAAAACGCATGAACTCGCTCAACTTTTGTTGATGATTTCAAAATTACATGTATTTCAGGTAACAAGTTGGATCGTGGGCACTGGTATTGTTTCTAGAAGTAAAATTCCAAGTTTAGATGCCATCCACTTTTGTTGGTTTGTAACTTAGTCAAAGGTTGTGGTGTTTGAAACTTAAATGACTGGTGTTTGTAATATTTTTAAACTTAATGAATGGATGAACATCGTTTTGATCATATAGTTGTTTACTATGATTGAATGCCATGATATTGAACAAGTCACACATCATACGCTTCCGTAAAAGTCAGGGTGTGACAGTTTGGTATCAGAGCTTCGATTGTAGTGAACTAGGATTCCTTCTCGAGTCTAGACTACAATCACTAGGACTCTCTCACGAAAACATTTTCACAAAAAGGTTTTTCATTGCATTCACGAAAGCGCCAAGATCCATGAGTCAAACATTTTTCAAAGAAAAGACAAGGCAAGGACATTAATAGGGGGAGAATACCCCAAATTGAAGAGCCAATTAAGGCATAGTCTACGTGAGATAGACTTGCCAAAGACAAAATGACCCCCCCCCCTCGAAAGGACAAACGAGAGTTATATGTGTACATGATGCATTTATTTGCCTGTTTATGCTAAGTAACATATTTATTAATATATATATATATGTATATATATATGCGTATAAGTGTACGGAATAATTATTGACGTGAACGAGATACCTTCGACTCCGAATCCTATTATTGATCTTGACTCGCACGATGAGACTGTCGACCTCGCGTTTATTGCGAAGCTCATGGCTGGAGTGATTTCCAAACGAGATCCTGAGCTGATTTCCGTAGAAAATGGCTTTTCTTCCCTCTCAAATGTGAAGGTGTCTAACTAGGGTGGTGACGGCGAGGCGATTGTGACAACTGTCAAAATTCCATGTATCCGTACAACTATTAAATCATGATTAGTGCTTAATGACTGTGTTGCATTACAATTAATGATTTGTACTGCCTTCTGATTACTGCTTTATACTTACATGTGCATCACATATTGCAAATGACATATCATTATTGCATGAGAGCTTATTTGACTCAAATGATGCACGAAACACAGTTAGCACAGTTATCAGACAAACCGGGAAAATGCTGACGGAGTTCAGTACATAGATAGACAATGTGTTGAAACACAAAATGGGCCAGAAACCAAGTATTACACTAGTATAGTGTGTAGGAAAGTAAGGATCACAAAACTGCCTTCCTAGAGATAGTTTAAGTGCCGGAAAGTGCCTAAAACTCACCTAAACTGCAGAATTCTGCAGAAAATCAGCATTTAAACACACTTATATCATGCAGAAATATGGTTAAATGGTCCTGAATGCTTTCCTAAGTGTCAGGAATCAAAAGTGTCACAAAAGTGTCACAAAAGGGTACAAAAAACACACTAAACTGCATAGTTTAGCACCTTAACGAACCGGTAACCAACCGAACACTACCCAAAACACCAAATTTACACTAGAAGCACTGTTTTAACATTACCAAGCTAGTTATGGTCCCCGAACATCATAACACATTATATAAATATCTAATAACTAGATCCTTAACCGAATACTTGAATTTCAACTACAAACTAACTACATGGTAAATTTAACCTAGCCTACTACCCCCCCCCCCCACACACACACATATGGGACGGCCCATACATGGCCCCCACACCTTGATTTCATTTTATTATCTTAATAGATTATGTTGGTGCTTTATGAACACATTACACAAAGGAAAATGAGAAATTGTGTGTTATAAGAATACCCTTAAGCAACTAACATCTCATTTCATCATTCACACTTCAACACACCTTCTTCTCTCTTCCTCTTGCCTTGTTCTCGGCCGAAACCCACACCACCATCATCACCTTCATTCAATCAAGTCTCATACATTTCAAGCATATACAAAGGTGTTAGTGGTTACATAAGGAAGCTAGGAGCTTTCAGAAGTTCAAGGACCTTCTCTATTTGCTATTATCCATCTATTTTCTTCTCTTGATCATCCCCAGCCTTGAGCTAGTGGTAAGAACATCATACACTCCATTTTACATCTTATCTAAGTGGTTAAAGAATGATACATGAAGATTAACTTGAAGAACACTAAGAATCAAGAGAATGAAACTTGAACATAAGCTTAAATCATGAAGAAAGCATGTTGTTTATGTGTTGATTCACTTGTTGATTGTTGTTTACTTGTGTAAATGATGTAGATCATCATATGATATTTCTAGATCATGATTAAAAACATAATCTAGCAAGATGAGAGGATGAAAGTGTTAAAGATTAATGGACCATCCTCACAAAAGTCATGAACTTGAACGAATAAATTGTTTTCTTGATAAGTGATGAACAAAGTAAGTTTAAAGTCTTGTAAATCTAGGATTTCAAGAGTGATTTTTCAAGAAACCTAGTTAAAAATACAAGTTTTACTTAATCTTGGTTCTTACACAAATAAACCTTATTTTTGATGGTTAAACAAGTGTAGAAACACTTATGTAACAAGAAAAATCCAAGAAGAAACATTTTTAGAAAATATGATCATAAGTTGTAAAGATCTAAATTCTTTAAAAATGATGTTTTTCAAGAATCAACCACACTTTAAAGGGTAACAAGACTTACTAAATACCCTAGTAAGTTACTACAAATTTTTATAAATATTCAAGTTCATGAAGTAGTAAATTATGCTTGTTTTTGGCAAAAATTGGTAAGTATAGATTGTTTATTGTTGATTATTGGTTGATTGTGTTGATTTACAAAAGAAAATGATATACCTTCAAGGTATGGAAACCTCCATTTTTAGGGGAAACTATGGCGAAATTTTTCTAAAAATTAAACACTTAGAAAAATATTTCTAAACAAAAATCTACAAGTGTATTTCAAACCATGAATTTTTACATAAACTTTGCCATAGTTTTTGTTACAAAAATTATAAATATTGGATGTTGGTTTTTATAAATAAAAGTGACTAAATATGTATTTAGGAAAATATATATTTAGATGTCACAATGTGTGTGATTATTTGTATATTATGTGTATTAGTTATATTATTTTAGGACTTGAAATAATATAACTCATCAAAATACCAAGAAATTACAATCCAAAATATTACCAAAATTCCAAGGAATAAATATACAAAGAATACCCAAAATATTGGAGAAACCGAACGAAGGAATATAACTTACAAAATATTCCGGAAAATTTATTCACAAGTATATTTTGGTAAATAATATTTTGGACACCAAGTGAATGAAAATATGATTTTCACAATTATCACAAATTCATATCATATTTTTGACAAAAAGAAAATACATTATTTTTGGGTGAATGAAAATATATTTTCTTGAAATTAATAGAAGATATATTATTTTTGGAAGAAATATATATTTTCTCAAACAAACTTGAAATATATTATTTTTGGAGAAAAATAAGCACATATATATTTTCCAAGTTAGACTTGAAAATATATTATTTTTGGAACTTATATGAAAATACAAATATTTTGCCAAGGGAAAAATTACAAATAATTTTTCTAAGTAAATATTTCTTAAAATATATATTTTGGAAATATATATGGATTTTTATTAAGGATATTACTCCGGAATACGACACCAATACATGGCAAAAATATACAAGTACAAATACACCCATCCTTGGGAAGGAAAATACATGTATAAATACTTGAAAGGTATCAAGTTAAAATATATTATTTTAACTATTATTCCAAAATTTAATAAATATAATTTAAGTTAAAATATTTATTATTTTAACAAATAATTATATCACTTGGAATAATATTGAAGACACAAAGAACGAACTCAAAGACATTAATCAATGCTAAGTCAAGGCACGACCCGCTCGTCTAATAGACCTTAGTACGTTGTAGGTAGTCGTGTACGCCAGGCGAAGCTTTGAGTTACGGTGATTACGAAGAACGCAAGACTGTGAGTTCATGTCCCACTTTTCTTTTAACTGTTTTCAGTTTTATAACTTCGGGGGTGAAGTACATGTTACAAACTGTTTACAAACGTTATTATTTGGTATGGTTAGCTAAGGAAGGGTACTGCTAGATCATGTGAGTGGTGGGTATAACGCTTAAGACCATTAATCCTCGTTGTAGGACCGAGGGACATGAGTGATAGATCTATTTGGGTGTAGCGAGCCCCGCCCATGTTGGACCAAGGTTTGGCCCATGGGATGACTATGTCTTACAGCCGGAAGCCCGATGTAAAGTCTGCTAGGTTTGAGCCTTCGTGCATCACGTCACACATATTAATGGCCTTTCAAACCATTAATGATCTGTTTTCCTTGTTGCTTTCATACCGGGATTTACAAACATACATACATACTTTCAACGATTACAAAGGTTTATTCGTGCACACAAACAAACACATGAACTCGCTCAACTTTTGTTGATGTTTTCAAACTACATGTATTTTAGGGAATTAAGTGTGGATCTGGCGGGCGTTTGGATGTTTCAAGTTACATTGAGAATAAAAGATGCCATCCGGTGTCTTAGGGTTTGGATAGTGTGTCCTATCCTGGACAAGACACATCTTCCAAAGCCTGGTTTTACTTAATGTCTTTTGTCGAGTCCTTGTGAACTCTTAAACAAGTTGCATGGTTTGTACTCGAAATTGAAGTCTATGTTTCAAGACAATGTTGTTATGTTTTTAAACTTATTTAATGGATGATCATCTTTAGTTTTATCATATAGTTGTTGTTATGATTGAATGCAATGATATTAAGCAAGTCACACATAATCACTCTTCTGGAAAAGTCAGGGTGTGACAGCGGAGGAGGCAACCTTGGACAACACCCTCATCAGTGGAACGAGGTCCCTGTGGCTTCTGCGAAACAAGATTGGAGACGCTTTTGTCCAGACAAGAAAGATCAAGTACTCATCTAGAGGCTATCGATTTGAGTGTCGCACTTACTGAGGAAGCTCTTCGTATGGGAATGTTTTCGGAATCTGAGGCAAACAAGAAGGAGACTCACGTGGAGTCTTCGGGCAACAACAAAAGGATGTTCTCAAACCTAAGGGTAGGCACCCAAGCCAGTTATGACAACTTTAATGCAAACAAAAGAAGGGAAGTGAACCCGCCTCGTGGCATGCGAGCTTGTGGAGCCACCAATAAGGCCGGTGGTAAGGTTTACTTGGGGACTAAGCCGAGATGTGATGAGTGCAAGTTTCACCATGAAGGTCAATGTCTAAGGCCTAAATGCGATAGGTGTGGAAAAGAAGGACACAACAAGGATGCCTGTTGGGCGAAGTACCCCAAACAAGGAGGAAATGATGACGGCAACCAAGACGGAAACGATAATGGTAGAGTTCCAGGTTGCTTCAAATGTGGGGACGTGGGGCACAAGGAGAAGTACACGTGATCGCATCTGGATCTTGGCGTGCTTCACGAGCTCCGTTCCCTATTAACCAACACTATGCATCCATTTTGATTGATACTGGCGCCGACTATGACCTTGTATCCTTAGGAATTTAGAACGTACTTGGCCCAGTTTCAAGTAGGATAGACGCCCTGTACTCTTTAGAATTGGCAAATAGAAGGTTAGTTAAAGCAGATGAGGTGATTAAAAATTGTATTTTGGAACTTAGAGAGCGGGAACCTTCTACTACCATTGACTTGGGAAGTCATAATATTGTAGTCAGCTTGGATTGGATATCCAAGGATAGAGCTAAAGTTGTTCGACATAAGGAAAATCATTCGCATCCCTCTTGCGAATGATTAGACACTTATAGTACACAACCTTCTTGCAATAGATGCGAGGGCACTAGGCCCCATAAGGCGGTGGAATTGCGACATCTCACATTGGTCATAGAGATACAGAAGCGCCTCCGAATAGGCTGCATAGCCTACCTTGCTCATGTTGTCGATAAAGGGACCAAGAAGCCAAAGCCAGAAGACATCCCTGTTGTGAAGGAAATTCCAGAAGCCTTCCCCGAAGACTTGCCTGGGTTACCTCCACAGCGACAAGTGGAGTTTAGGATAAACCTAATGCCAGGAGCGGAACCAGTGACAGATGGCGCCTTACCGACTAGCTCCATCCGAGATACAGGAACCTCCGATGCAGCTGCTAGGCAGAGGAAATCTACCAGGCCGAGCTTCTCATCTTGGGAAGCCCCAGTGTTATTCGTTAGGAAGAAGGACGACAGTTTTTAAACATGTACATAGCCTAATCCGAGAGGAACTCAGAAGAAGTAATGTGGAAAGGTATTACGCATAGATTATAGGGAGAAAGACGACTAACCATCAAGAATCGGTACCCCTTACCGAGAATTGATGACTTGTCGACCAACTCCAAGGTCCCAGCTACTATCCTAAGATGGACATAAGGACAGGATATCACTAGTTGAGGACAAGAGAAGAAAGTATCCCTAGAACGACCTTTAGGACTCGCTTTGAGCATTTACTAGTTCCTTGTCAGGACCGTTTGGCTTAACAAATGCATCGGCAGTATTCGTGAACCTCATGAATCGGGTGTGTAAGCCGTACCTGGATAAGATCGTGATTATATTTATTGACTACATTCTTATATGCTCAAGGACCAAGGAAGGTCATGAGCAACATCCGCAATTCATCTTGGGACTCTTAGAGAAAGAACAATTATGTGCTAGGATGTCGAAGTGCGAACCCTGGATTCGCGAGACAAGATTCTTAGGTCATGTGGCAAATAAGAACGGGATTCATGTCAACCCTGCCATCAAGAACTAAGGAGTCCCAAAGACACAACTAAGAACTTTTGGGGATTGTAGGCTGTATCAGACAACCCCTAGAAAACTTTTCAAGGATTGCTCAACCGCTAACAACCCTAACCCAGACGATACCTATCTTGTCTTCACCTGACAGTACCAATAGAATTGCGGTTCTCGTGACGCTTCCCGACAAGGTCTCGATTGCGTGTTGATGCAACGAGACCAAGTCATCACGTAAGCGTCATGTTGATTGAAGGGTCATGAGAAGAGACCTTGAACTAGGTGCAGTAATTGCGTGTTGAAGATTTGGCGTCATCACTTGTATGAAAAACGCTGCACGATCTTTACTGATCACAAGGGTTGCAGCACACCGTTGATCAGAAGGACTTAAACATGAGATAACAAGATGGAATGAGCTACTGAACGATTACGACTGTGAGATTAAGTATCACCTGGACAAGGCAAGCGTTGTAGCAGATGCCTCGACCCGCAAAGATCGCACAAAGCCTCTAAGGGTGCGAGCCTCAGAGATGACCATACAGACTAACCCCGCTACTCGGATTCGTGGGGCTGAGCAAGAGGTGCTCAAACCAGAGAACCTTCAAGCTAAAGTATTACATGGAATGGAGGTGCAGTTATTGCCTAAGGAAGACGGAACCTTATACTCCATGGGACGACTTTAGGGTTCCGACTCACGACAATTTACGTACGCTTATTTTGGGACAAGGCTCATAGGTCAAGGTACTCGATCCATCCTGGATCCGACAAGATGTACCGAGACTCTAAGGATTAGTATGGATGGCCCAAGATGGAAGCTGATATCGCTACATATGTGGGTAACTGTCTTACTTATGTCGAAGCTAAGACAAAATACCATAAACCATCAGGACTGCTGCAACAGCCTGATATTCCCATGTGGAAGTGGGAACGAACCTTAATGGATTTCATTACAAGCTACCAAGAACCCAAAGAGGTCACGATATGATTTGGGGTGATTATTGATCAACACACCAAGACTACACAGTTCCTACCGATCAGCGAGGAAGACAACACAAGGAAATTAGCGGAGATTTAGCCTAGAAAGGTTGTGGCACGTCATGGAGTGCCTGATTCTATCTTGTCTGACCGAGATGGTCGTTTTGTGCCAAGGATATGGCAGATGTTTCAGAAGGCGTTTGGGTCATAGTTGAACCTTAGTAATGCATTTCATCCTCAGACGAACGACCATAATAAGAAAATGATACAGACTTTAGTAGACATGTTACGTGCTCGTATGATGAACTTTGATAAAAAGTTGGAATACTCACTTGCCCTTAGTGGAGTTTTCCTACAATAATATTTATCACACCGCCGTTTAGGCCGCCTTGGGTGAAGCTTTATATGAAACGTAAGTGTCGGTCCCCGTTATGTTGAACGGAGACCGGAGATAAACGATTTACCGGCCCCGAGTTGGTTCAGGAAACTACAGAGAGGATCGTTCAAATACGTGATCGTATCAAGTCAAGCATGTGGTATACGGAAAAAGCTACGCCAACAAGCGGCGGGAACCGTTGGAACTTGAGTTTGGAGAGATGATATTATCGAAAGTCTCGCCTTGGAAAGGCGTAGTACGATTTGGAAAGCATGGGTGGTTGAACCCACGGTATATTAGACTTTTCGAGATCCTGGAAAGGATCGAAACCATGGCTTACAAGCTGAAACTTCCAGAAACTTAACCGTATTCATGACACATTTCACATGTCTAGCCTTTAGATGAGTCTGACTCAAGAAACAGTCGTTATTCCCGCAAATAAGATTCACGTCAACGACAAACTCCAATTTACTAAAGAACCTTTTAAGGTTACGGACTGGAAGTCCACCAAATACGGAGAAGTCGTACTAAATTTGTTAAAGTTCGTTGGAATTCACATCATGGCCCAAAATTTACTTGGGAACATGAAGGCCAAATCAAGTCTAACTATTCATACCTATTTCATAACTCCCCTGAAATCTATAACATAGCTTGAATTTCGGGACGAAATTCTTTTAACGGGGGGAGAGTTTGACAACTAGCACTTTGCCATGAATTCCGTACAATAATAAATAGTAATATGTGCTTTAATGACTGTGCATGATTGAATTAACAAGATGAATGAATTTCTGATTACTGTCATATATAGATACAAGGGCATTTCATGTTGCAAGATTGTTTATCTTTATTACATGCAACACAATATGGTACAATTAGTGCACATAATAAAGTTAGCACATCTATCAGACAAACTAGAAGTACTGACGGGAGTTCAGTACTCAGATAGACATGATGATAAGACACAGAAAGACCCCCGGAACCAAGTGATACACTAGAATAGTGTGTAGGGAAGTAGGGATTACAGAACTGCCTACCTAGTGATAACTTAGGTACCGGAAAGTGCCAGAAACACATTAAAACTGTAAAATTCTGCAGAAAATTAACAAATTCAGCAAAAATTCAGCTTTTAACATCTAAATATAATGCATAAAAGTGGTTTAATGGTTCATAATACATTCCTAAGTGCCGGGAACCGAAACTGTCATAAAATACAACATAAAGCACACTAAACTATGCAGTTTAGCACCTTAACGAACCGGTAACCAACCGAACAACCGGACACTACCCGAAACACCAAATTTTCAATAGAAGCATTGTTTTACCATTTCTGAGCTAGTTATGGTCCCCGAACATCATAACACACTATATAACATCATAATAACTAAACACCTAACTAAATCACTTGGATTTCAACTAGATAACCAACTACCATTTACATGCTACTCTAGACCCCCCCCACCTAGTTCACGGCCCAACATGGTGGACCCACACCATGATTTTATTCAATTGTTTATATGATATGCTTGAACCTTTAAAGACATAAGATTCATTAGTTAATGACATGTTGGAAGTTGTTTATAAAAACTACAAGTTCTTGATCATTAACATTCTAACATATGCAAACTCACAAACCACTCCTCTCTTCTCCTCTAAACTCACGACCTCAACATCACATTCACATCCTTCCATTTTTCAATCCATTACACATATTCTAAGGTGATCTAAGGGTGTATCAAGCACATCTAAGAAGAGTGGAAGCATTGAAACTTGAAGGACCTCTTGCAAGTGCATTTAACCACCTCATCTTCATCTTGTGATCATCCCTAGCCTTGAGCTAGTAGTAAGATCATCTACACTCTATTTTACATCTTATTAAGTTGGTTAAAAGATGATACAAGTTGGTAATGTGACAACTGTCACTTTTCCGTACATTCCGTACACTAATTGAACAATAATCTGTGCTGTAATAACTGTGCATGATCTAGTTTACAAGACAAATGAATTTCTGATTACTGTTATATACATACAATGGCATTTCATGTTTCAAGACTTTTATTGTTGCTACATGCAACACGATATAGTTCTAATAATGCACAGAACAGAATTGGCACCATTACCAGACAAACAAAAATGCTGACGAAGTTCAGTACATAGACATACAGTGTTTTGAGGCCCAGTATGAGCCAGAGACTACGTAATACACTAGTATAGTGTGTAGGGAAGTAAGGACCACAAAACTGCATTCCTAAGTGATAGTTTAAGTGCCGGAAAGTGCCTAAAACACAATAAAAGTGCAGAATTATGCAGAAAATAACCAAAATTCAGCTATTTTAGCATTTAAACTCCAAAATATAAAGCAGAATTATGGTTTAATGGTCCTGAATGCTTTCCTAAGTGTCGGGAATTAAAAGTGTCACAAAGGGATACATAAAGAACACTAAATGGAATAGTTTGACACATTAACGAACCGGTATCTAACCGAACAACCGGACATTACCCGAAATACCAAAATTATACTAGAAGCATTGTTTTAATGTTTCTGAACTAGTTATGATCCCCGAACATAATAACCCCCACTAAAAATGTCTAGTAAATAACACTTGCAACTAACACTTGAAATTGAACCATAATCTAACTATATGGTTAAAAGTTACACTTAGACCCCCCCCCCACATATAAGTGGACGGTCACAATGACCCCACCATGATCTTCCAAGATCTTGCAAAGATTTCTCTAGATCTCCATAAATCTTCCATGATCTTGCTTGGATTTGTAAAGATCTACTTCGATTGTGTAGTGTACTATAAGAAGAAGTAGAGCTCTCATTCTCACCCACACTTCTCAACACCACACTTCTCCTCCCTTACCCCCCATTCTCGGCCGAACTAAGCACCCCACACCACCACCATTGTCAAGTCTTGTTCCTCCAATTTCAAGTGTACACAAGGTGTAAGAAGGTCATTAATGAAGCTTGGTGGTCTTGGATCTTGAAGGACCTTCATCATTTGCTATTATCCTCCACCTTTGTCATCATCAACATCGAGTGTTCTTCGCTAGCCTAGTGCTAGTAGTAAGCCCCTTTAACCATGTTTTTACTTCTTATTTTGATGGTTAAAAGAATATGTAAAAGGTTAAACATGAAGATCATGAAGAAACAAGAAGATGAACTTTAACATAAAGCTAAATAACATAAGAAACTAAGTTGTTTTAGTGTATATGAGAATCTTGGTTGTTGATTTCTTGTGTTTATGATGCTGATCATCATAAGAAGCTTGCTAGATTGTGATTAAACACATGATCTAGCAACTATGAGGATAACTCATGAGAAAATCAAAATGATCATCCTTTATGTTAAACATGAACTTGAAAATAAACTTGTTTTAGTGTATAATGATTTGTGATACATGTTATAAGTCTTGAAAATAAAGGATTTCAAAGATAATATTTTCAAGAGAACAAAGTTATTTACAAGATCATGATTTTTAAAGAAACTAATCATATTTTTAGTGGTAAATCAAGTATAGGAACATGTTATTAACAAGAGAAACACAAAAGAATGGTTTTTGGAAAAAGCATCTTGTAAGTTGTAAAGGACTAGATCTATCAACAATGTGATTATTAAACAAATAACCATGTTGATTGTTTATGATGGTTTTTGAAAAGAAAATGATATGCTTTAATAGCATGGACACCTCCATTTTTAGGGGAAACTATGGCGAAATTTTCTAAAAATACAAACACTTAGAAAAAATATTTTCTAAACAAGTATTTACAAGTGAGTTTTAACTATGGTTTTCAATACAAACTTTGCCATAGATTTTGTTACAAAAATACAAGTATCGGAGGTTGGTTTTTACAAATAAAAATGGATAAATATTTATTTAGAATATATATCTACATTCATAACACATTGTGTGTGATTATTTATATAATTGGTGTAATAGTTATGTTATTTTAGGAATTAAAGTAATATAACTTAGCAAAATACCAAGAATTTACAATCCAAAATAATACCGAAAATCACAAGGAATAAATATATAAGTTATACGCTCAGTATTGTGAAATCAAACGCAAGAACGTAACTTACAAAATATTCCGGAAAATACCGTTATAAATATGTTTTTGGTAAATATTATTTTGGGACACAAGGAATGAAAATATGATTTTTGTTATTATTACAAAGTATATCATATTTTCGACAAAGAGAAAATATATTATTTTTGGAAGTAAAAATATATTTTCTTGGAATATTTAGAAGATATATGATTTTTGAAGAAAATATATTTTCTTGAAATACATTATTTTTGGGACAAAACAAGTTTAAATATATTTTCTGAAGTAAGACTTGAAAATATATTATTTTGGAAACTACAAATACGAGAATACAAATACACATGTATGAAATACTCCCATCCTTGGGAAGGAAATACGAAAATAAATACTTGAGAAGTATTATAACTTTGGATAATGTTAAAGACATAAAGGAAACATAACTCAAAACATGAATACTAAGGCAAGGCACGACCCGCTCGTCTAATAGACCCTAGCACATTGTAGGTAGTCGTGTTTGCTGACGAGATTTGAGTTACGAGTACTGAAGACGCAAAACAGTGAGTTCATGCTCCCCCTTTTCTTTAACTATTTTTGGTTTTATAACTCTCGGGGGTGAAATACATGTTACGAATGTTTAAACGGTATGAAATGCCTATGAAATACTAGATCATGTGAGCATAGACTTAATATTGAAATGCCATTAATACTTAATTAGGGACGAGGGTTAGATCTAACGGGTACGGCCGAGCCCCACTCATGGTACTTGCGACCACTTAAGTGCTTCGGTGTCCCAGTCGAGGGAAATCGACATAGTCAAGGGAAATTGACATAGTCAAGGTAAATTGACATTGTCGAAGGTAAATTCGACATAGTCGAGGGAAATCGACATAGTCGAGGGAAATCGACATAGTCGAGGGAAAATCGACAAGGGTATAAGCCTACTCATTACGAGTGCTCCCTATGTCCTCACATGCCTTAAAGTCCTTGTAAAAAAATTATGTTCATACACGCTTTTCATACCTGTTTACAAAGGAGTCTCTCAAAGATTTACAAGATTACAGTACTCACACAAAACGCATGACCTCGCTCAACTTTTGTTGATGTTTTCCAAAATTACATGTATTTCAGGTGACAGGATGGATCTTGGGCACGGGTGTCGTAACTAGAAGTATACTTCAAGTTTAGATGTCATCCACTTTTGTTGGTTTGAAACCAAGTCGAAGGCTGTGTTTTAAAACTTAAATAACCAGTGTTTGTAATACTCAAATTTTATGAATGGATGAACATCGTTTGGATCATGTAGTTGTTTACTATGATTGAATGCAATGATATTAAACCAGTCACACATCATACGCTTCCGCAAAAGTCAGGGTGTAACAGTTTAGTATCAAAGCTTCGATTGTAGTGAACTAGGATTCCTTCTCGAGTCTAGACTACAATCACTAGAGTTCTCTCACAAACACATTTTACAAAAAGGTTTTTCATTGCATTTACGTAAGCGTCAAGATCCACGAGTCAAACACTTTTCAAAGAAGAGACAAGGCAAGGACATTAGTAAGGAATACCCCAAAATAAGGTGCCAACTAAGGCATAGTCTACACGAGTTAGACTTGCCAAAGACAAAATGACCGCCCAAAGGATAAACGAGAGTTATACGTGATATGATGCATCAAATTGCCTGCTTATGCTAAGTAACATACTTGTCTATTGATATATATACATACGAATAAGTGTACAGAATGATTATTGACGTGAATAAGATACTTTCTACTCCGACTCCTATTATTGTACTTACCCGCACGAAGAAGCTATCGACCTCGCGTTCATTGCAAAGCTCATGGCTGGAGTGATTACCAAACAAGATTCTGAGCTTGCTTTCGTAGGAAATGGCTGCTCTTCTCTCTCAATCGTGAAGGTGCCTGACTACGGTAGTGACGATGAGGCAGAGGCGGCAACCTTGAACGAATTCTGGAGGAGGTCCCTGCGGCTTTAGTGAAGCGAGATTGACGACATACTTGACCAGAAAAGGAAGTTGAAGTATTCATCTTGAAGGTGCCCCTCCAACTACTAGGAATTCTCCTTATTCCTATTTCATTTAATCATCGTGCCTATTCGCGCGTAACGATAACGAGTGTTAGCGCGTGGACCACCGCAATGGTCCTTTCCATGACAGAGGTATAAGGATTAAGGACAGTAGTGTCCCCTCTTTGGTTGATCATCTGCTTAGAGGAGAGAAAATTGGGGTAACTGTGCAAGACAATTTATTATTACAGGGGCCCACGTAATAACGACTTGTAGTGCATGGAAATCCTGGTGGACTCTGCGGGTCAGGTTGATGATCACCATCCCTCCAAGAATAATCTATAGGTGTTCACACCTTCATCTGGTAGAACAATACATAGACCATTGCTTTAGCACTTTATAAAGTAGGAAACCTGTATTTGCCTACTTTGTGTCTGACACTTCTACCCGTGCACGAGACGTTTGAGAACCGATATTTAAGCAAGTAAAGATGGATAACATTCGGAAAGATTCAGTGACGTTACACTCTCTACATGAACAACCCCATCTCTGGGATAATATACACATCAGTAAAGCTAAAGACCTAAGAAAACCAATGTAGCAGGAAATAACTGGAACTTGTGACCAAGGTAATGTAACCTCGGGTTCATTTGGTTACAAGCAATAAGTCAAGTTGCCAAGCTTATGTGAAGGCTCAGTAATTGCTTACTCGCTCATACATTGATTATATATGCATGTGATATTGGGTGATTACACGTTGGCTTATGGTGCTATGTACCTCATAAACAATTATGGAGTGTTGTCTAACCTACCTCATACCTTTTGACAGAAGAGAATGCCGCCCAGACGAGACACAGACACTAGTATGTTACCAAGGACAGAAGCCGAGCTTCAAGAACGTATCTCACAGGCAATTGCACGACATGAAGCCCTCCGCTCTAAACACAACGGTGACACTTCCGGAAATAACCCTCCAACTGGCTGCACCTATAAACAGTTCCTGGACTGCAAGCCATTGAACTTTGATGGTACAGGAGGTGCCGTTGCATTTGTCCGTTGGGCAGAAAAGACTGACTCCGTTCTAAGAATGAGTAACTGTTCACCCCAACAGAGTGTTACCTATATCTCAGGGTTGTTTTTGGATGGCGCACTCTCCTGGTGGAACCTTCAGGTTCAGACCCTTGGTGCAGATGATGCTCATGCACTGAGCTGGGACGAGCTCAAGGAAATGATGGAGAAGAAATACTGTTCTAGGGCTGAAATCCAGAAGCTTGAGGTGGAGTTCTGGAATTTGAAAATGGACGGGCCGAAGATTTCTGAGTACGTCCAGCGATTTCACGACTTGTCTAGGGTCGTCCCCTACTTAGTCAAGCTGGAATTCAAAAGGATTGAGCGATTCATTTGGGGACTTGCACCTCAAATTAGGAGCATGGTTACTACCTCAAAGCCCTCAACCATCGCAGAGGCTATCGATTTGAGTGTCACTCTTATTGAAGAAGCTCTACGCATGGGAAAATTTTCGGAATCTGAGGATAACAAGAAAGAGACTCATGTGGAGTCATCAGGCAACAAGAAGAGGAAGTCTTCAAACCTAAAAGTAGGCACCCAAGTCAGCTATGGAAGCTCTAAAGCAAACAAGAGAAAGAAAATGAATCCGCCGCATGGCAGGAAAGCTTATGGAACCACTAATAAGGCTGGTGGTAAGATATACTTGCGGAATAAGCCGAGATGCGAGGAATGCAATTTTTACCATGAAGGTCAATGTTTGAGGCCTAAGTGCGGGAAGTGTGGAAAAGAAGGGCACAGCAAGGACGCCTGTTGGGCGAAGGATCCAGATGGAAGAGATAATGGTAGAGTACCAGGTTGCTACAGATGTGGTGAAGCAGGGCACTTTAGGAAAGATTGCCCTAGGAAGAAACAAGCAAGGAAGGGTTTTCACGATCGAAGCTCGTGAAGCACGCCAGGATCCAGATGCGGTTACGGGTACGTTCCCTATTAACCAACCTTATGCATCTTTTTTTTTATTAATACTGGCATCAACTTTAACCTTGCATGCTTAGAAGTTAAGAAACTACTTGGCCTAGTTTCGGGTAAAATAGACGTCCCGTATTCTTTAGAAATGGGCATATAGAAGACTAGTTTAAGCAGACGAAGCAATTAAGGATTATATTTTGGGGACTCAGAAGGCCGGAACCTTCTATTACCATTAACTTAGGAAGTCACGATATGATAGTCAGCATGGATTGGATATCCAAGTATAGAGTTGAAGTCGTTCGATATAAGGAAAAATCAGTCGCATCCCTCTTGCGAATGATGAAACATTTATAGTGCACAACCTTCTTGTAATAGTTGCAAGGGTACTAGACCGTGGGTCTGCGACATCTCTCATTGGTCGAAGAGACACAGAAGCGCCTCTGAGTAGACTGCATAGCCTTCCTAGCTCATGTTGCCGATAAGGAGACCTAGGAGCTGGAGCTAGAAGACAACCCCGTGGTGGAGGAATTCCCAGAAGCCTTTCCTGAAGACTTGCCAGGAATACCCCCCCCCCCCCCACAACGACAAGAGAAGTTTAAGATGAACCTCGTGCCAGAAGCGACACCAGTGACAAGATGACGGCTTGCCGACTAGCTTCGTCCGCGAAGCATGAGCCTCCGATGTAACTGCAAGAGCTGCTAGACGGAGGGAATCAAGGACATGACATCCTCAGTTAAGGACACAAGAAGAAAGTTGACAGTTTCCACTTTGCATCAATTTCAGAGAGTTGGATATCAAGGATCGGTATCCTTTGCCAAGGATTGATGACATGAACAGACAAATCGTAAGGTCCTAGTTACCACTCAAAGATCGACTTGAGGACAGGGTATCCTCAACTGTGAATACAAGAAGGAAATATCCCTAAAACGACCTTTAGAACTCGCTTCGAGCAGTACGAGTTCCTTGTCGTACCGTTTGGCTTAACACATGCATCGACAGTATTCATGGACCTCATGAATCAAACGTGTAAGCCATACCTGGATAGATCATGATTATACTTATTGACTATATGCTCAACGACCAAGTAAGGTCATGAGCAACATCTGCAATTTATCTTGCAACTCTTGGAGAAAGAACAGTTATGTGATAAGATGTCGAAAAACGGATTTCAAATTCGCAAGATAAGAACATTAGGATACATGGTGGATAAGAACGAGATTCATGCCAACCCTGCAATCAAGAGCTAAGGAGTTAGAATTGCAATTATGTGACGTTTCTCAACAAAGTCTCGATTGCGCATCGATGCAACGAGACCACGGCATTGCATACGCGTCACGTTGATTAAGGGATCATGAGAAGAAACCATGATCTAGATACAGTGATTGCACGTCGCAAATTTGACAACATTACTTGTAAGAAAACGCTGCACGACCTTTACTGATCACAAGGGTTGCAGCACACCGTTGATCGTAAGAACTTGAATATTAACGTAGATGGACTAAGCTACTGAACGATGCAGACTGTATGGACATGTTACGTGCTTGTGTGATAAACTTTGATGAAAAATTGGAACACTCACTTCCCTTTAGTGGAGTTTTCCTACAACAGTATTTATCACACCGCTGTTTAAACCGCTTCATGTGAAGCTTTAGATGGAACATAATAAGTCGATCCCCGTTGTGTTAAACGGAGACTGGAGATAAACGATCTACTGGCCGAGTTGGTTCAGGAAAAATTAGAGGCAAGATCGTTTAGATATGTGATCATATCAAGACAGCCCGCGGAATACAGAAAGATTGCGCCGACGAGTGGCAGAAATCGTAGAAATTTGAGATAAGAAGTATGGCTTTAATGGGAGCCTCACCTTGAGAAGGCGTGGTGCGATTTGGAAAAGTGAAAGATTGGATCCCCGGTATATTAGACCTTTCGAGATCCTGGTAGGGATTGGAACCATTGCTCACAAGTTGAAACTTTCAGAAAAAGATCAGTAGTGATCGCGACACATTCCATGTGTCTAGTCTTTAGAGGAGTCTGACTCAAGGAACAGTCGTTGTTCCCACAAACAAGATTCACGTCAACGACAAAATTACTATAGAACCTGTTAAGGTTACGAACCAAGAGTTCACAAAACACAGAAAAGACGTAATTGATTTACTTGAGTACAATAGAATTCATATCATGACCTAGAGTTACATGGGAACATGAAGACAAATTTTAAACCTAAGTGACCACATTTGATTCACAACTCCCCTGCGACCGATGGCATCGCTTGAATTTCGGGACGAAATTCTTTTAACGGGGGGAGTCTGTGACAACTGTTACTTTTTCGTACATTTCGTACACTAATTGAACAGTAATCTGTGTTGTAATAACTGTGCTGTAATAACTGTGCATGATCTAGTTTACAAGACAAATGAATTTCTGATTACTGTTATATACATACAATGGCATTTCATGTTTCAAGACTTTTATCGTTGCTACATGCAACACGATATAGTTCTAATAATGCACAGAACAGAATTGGCACCATTACCAGACAAACAAAAATGCTGACGAAGTTCAGTACATAGACAGACAGTGTTTTGAGGCCCAGTATGAGCCAGAGACTACGATACACTAGTATAGTGTGTAGTGAAGTAAGGACCACAAAACTGCATTCCTAAGTGATAGTTTAAGTGCCGGAAAGTGCCTAAAACACAATAAAAGTGCAGAATTCTGCAGAAAATAACCAAAATTCAGCTATTTTCAGCATTTAAACTCCAAAATATAAAGCAGAATTATGGTTTAATTGTCCTGAATGCTTTCCTAAGTGTCGGGAATTAAAAGTGTCACAAAGGGATACATAAAGAACACTAAATGGAATAGTTTGACACATTAACGAACTGGTATCTAACCGGACATTACCCAAAAACACCAAAATTATACTAGAAGCATTGTTTTAATGTTTCTGAACTAGTTATGATCCCCGAACATCATAACCCCCACTAAAAATGTCTAGTAAATAACACTTGCAACTAACACTTGAAATTGAACCATAATCTAACTATATGGTTAAAAGTTACACTTAGACCCCCCCATATAAGTGGACGGTCACAATGACCCCACCATGATCTTCCAAGATCTTGCAAAGATTTATCTAGATCTCCATAAATCTTCCATGATCTTGCTTGGATTTGTAAAGATCTACTTAGATTGTGTAGTGTACTATAAGAAGAAGTAGAGCTCTCATTCTCACCCACACTTCTCAACACCACACTTCTCCTCCCTTACCCCCCCCCATTCTCGGCCGAACTAAGCACCCCACCCCACACCACCACCATTGTCAAGTCTTGTTCCTCCAATTTCAAGTGTACACAAGGTGTAAGAAGGTCATTAATGAAGCTTGGTGGTCTTGGATCTTGAAGGACCTTCATCATTTGCTATTATCCTCCACCTTTGTCATCATCAACATCGAGTGTTCTTCCCTAGCCTAGTGCTAGTAGTAAGCCCCTTTAACCATGTTTTTACTTCTTATTTTGATGGTTAAAAGAATATGTAAAAGGTTAAACATGAAGATCATGAAGAAACAAGAAGATGAACTTTAACATAAAGCTAAATAACATAAGAAACTAAGTTGTTTTAGTGTATATGAGAATCTTGGTTGTTGATTTCTTGTGTTTATGATGCTGATCATCATAAGAAGCTTGCTAGATTGTGATTAAACACATGATCTAGCAACTATGAGGATAACTCATGAGAAAATCAAAATGATCATCCTTTATGTTAAACATGAACTTGAAAATAAACTTGTTTTAGTGTATAATGATTTGTGATACATGTTATAAGTCTTGAAAATAAAGGATTTCAAAGATAATATTTTCAAGAGAACAAAGTTATTTACAAGATTTACAAGATCACGATTTTTAAAGAAACTAATCATATTTTTAGTGGTAAATCAAGTATAGGAACATGTTATTAACAAGAGAAACACAAAAGAATGGTTTTTGGAAAAAGCATCTTGTAAGTTGTAAAGGACTAGATCTATCAACAATGTGATTATTAAACAAATAACCATGTTTTAGAGGGTAACTTAACCTACTAAATAACATGCTAAGTTACTACAACTTCTTACAAAAATTCAAGTTCATGTCAAAGTGTAAATTGCATATTTAAAGCGTAAGGTAAGTCTTGTTGATTGTTTATGATGGTTTTTGAAAAGAAAATGATATGGTTTAATAGCATGGACACCTCCATTTTTAGGGGAAACTATGGCGAAATTTTCTAAAAATACAAACACTTAGAAAAATATTTTCTAAACAAGTATTTACAAGTGAGTTTTAACTATGGTTTTTAATACAAACTTTGCCATAGATTTTGTTACAAAAATACAAGTATCGGAGGTTGGTTTTTACAAATAAAAATGGATAAATATGTATTTAGAATATATATCTACATTTATAACACATTGTGTGTGATTATTTGTATACTTGGTGTAATAGTTATGTTATTTTAGGAATTAAAGTAATATAACTTAGCAAAATACCAAGAATTTACAATCCAAAATAATACCAAAAATCACAAGGAATAAATATATAAGTTATACGCTCAGTATTGTGAAATCAAACGCAAGAACGTAACTTACAAAATATTCCGGAAAATACCGTTATAAATATGTTTTCGGAAAATATGATTTTCGTTATTATTACAAAGTATATCATATTTTCGACAAAGAGAAAATATATTATTTTTGGAAGTACAAATATATTTTCTTAGAATATTTAGAAGATATATGATTTTTGAAGAAAATATATTTTCTTGAAATACATTATTTTTGGGACAAAACAAGTTTAAATATATTTTCTAAAGTAAGACTTGAAAATATATTATTTTGGAAACTACAAATACGAGAATACAAATACACATGTATGAAATACTCCCATCCTTGGGAAGGAAATACGAAAATAAATACTTGAGAAGTATTATAACTTTGGATAATGTTAAAGACATAAAGGAAACGTAACTCAAAACATGAATACTAAGGCAAGGCACGGCCCGCTCGTCTAATAGACCCTAGCACATTGTAGGTAGTCGTGTTTGCTGATGAGATTTGAGTCACGAGTACTGAAGACGCAAAACAGTGAGTTCATGCTCCCTCTTTTCTTTAACTGTTTTTGGTTTTATAACTCTCGGGGGTGAAATACATGTATTTCAGGTGACAGGATGGATCTTGGGCACGGGTGTCGTAACTAGAAGTAGACTTCAAGTTTAGATGTCATCCACTTTTGTTGGTTTGAAACCAAGTCGAAGGTTGTGTTTTAAAACTTAAATAACCAGTGTTTGTAATACTGAAATTTTATGAATGGATGAACATCGTTTGGATCATGTAGTTGTTTACTATGATTGAATGCAATGATATTAAACCAGTCACACATCATACGCTTCCGCAAAAGTCAGGGTGTGACAGTTTGGTATCAGAGCTTCGATTGTAGTGATGTTAAACATCATATGATCTTGCTAGATAGTGATTAAAGATATAATCTAGCAAGATGAGAGGATGATTATGTTAAAGATCAAGAGATCATCCTTATGTTACAACATGAACTTGAAAGATTTAATATTTTCTTGAAGTATGATGATCAAAGTGTGAAATGAGACTTGTAAACATATGATTTCAAGAAACCAAGTTAAAAATACAAGATTTGCATAAGTTTGGTTCTTAAAGAGATTAACCACATTTTTAGTGGTTAATCAAGTGTAGAAATATATATTTAACAAGAAAAACTCAAGAGGAAACATTTTTAGAAAAATGAATTACAAGTTCTAAACATCTAACTTCTTTAAAAAAGATGTTTTTAAACAAACAATCACACTTTATAGGGTAACTAAGCCTACTAAACACACTAGTAAGTTACTACAAATTTTTATAAATTTTCAAGTTCATGAAGTAGTGATTAATGCTTGATTTTGGCAAATTGGTAAGTATTGGTTGATTTATTGTTGATTGTGATGATTTATAAAAGAAAATGATATGCTTTGAAAGCATGGAAACCTTCATTTTTAAGGGGAAACTATGGCAAAATTTTTCTAGAAATGCAAAATTTTTCTAGAAATTAAACACTTAGAAAAATATTTTTTTAAAACAAATATTTACAAGTATATTTTTAACCATGGTTTTTATATAAAGTTTGCCATAATTTTTGTTACAAAAATTACAAAATATTGGAGGTTGGTTTTGATAATAAAAGTGACTAAATATGTATTTAGGAGAATATATATTTAGATGTCACAATGTGTGTGATTATTTGTATATTATGTGTATTAGTTATATTATTTTAGGGATTGAAATAATATAACTCACCAAAATACCAAGAAATACAATACTAAATATTACCAAAAATTCCAAGAAATAAACACATAATTTATACCCAAAACATTGGACAAACCAAACGAGGAATGTAACTCACAAAATATTCCGAAAATAAATTCATAAGTATATTTTGGTAAATGGTATTTTGGACACCAAGAGAACAAAAATATGATTTTTACAATTATTACAAAGATATATCATATTTTTGACAAGAATGAAATATATTATTTTTGGGTAAATAAAAATATATATTTTCCTTGAAATTATTAGAAGAAATATCATTTTTGGGAGAAAATGTATATTTTCTTAAATAAATATAGAACACATTATTTTTGGGTGAAAAATGGATTTATATATATTTTCTAAGTTAGACTTGAAAATATATTATTTTTAAGGTTTATATGAAATTATAAATATTTTTGCCAAGGAAAAATTATAAATAATTTTTCTATGTAAGATTTCCTAAAATATATATTTTGAGAATATATATTGGTGAATTTTATTAGAAGTATTATTCCGGAAAAATTAACACAAAAATTAAGTATAATAATACTTAATAAACACAATAAAATACGTATTCTTGTACGTACAAATACACACCTGAATACGCCACCATTACTTGGCATAATACACAAGCTTAAGAATATGAGTATGAATGCACCCATCCTTGGGGAAAGTTATACATGTACACATACAATATGTGGCAAGTTAAAATATATTATTTTAACTAATATTCCAAAATTTAATAAATATAATTTAAGTTAAAATATTTATAATTTTAACAAATAATTATATACTTTGGAATATTATAATATACATCAATGATGTAACTCAGAATACACCAAGGTTTCCAAAACAAGTCTTAATGAACAACTAAGACAAAGAGTCGTTACACGACCTAAGCGTCTAATAAAACATGGCACATGTGTAGGTAGTTGTACGACTCATAGAAGGACCTTGAGCATACGAGATAGCAGGACGCAAACTTGTGAGTTCATGTCCCCCTTTTTCTCTTATTGTTTTCGGATTTATAACTCTCGGGGGTGGAATACATGTTACGAATGTTCAAATGGTATGATTTGGCTATGTAATGAACTATTAGATCATGTGAGCATAGATGGAAATTGAAATGCCAATAACTATCATAAGAATCACGGACAAAGGTTAGATCTAACGGGTACGGCCGAGCCCCACTCATGGTCCTTATGTGACCACTTAGAGTGCTTTAGTGTCCCAGTCGAGGTGATTCGACAACGGTATAGGGTGATTTGACACAGTCAAGATGATTTGATACGGTCAAGGGAATTTGACACATTCAAGGTGGATTTGACACAGTCGAGGAGATTCGACAAGGATAAAAGCCTACTCATATTGAGTGCTCTCTATGTCTTCACATACATTAATGTCCTTGCAAAACATTAATTTGATCTGTTCATAGACGCTTTTCATACCTGTTTTCAAAGGAGTTTCTCAAATGTTTACAAGTTTGTCAGTACTCATACAAAACGCATGAACTCGCTCAACTTTTGTTGATGTTTTCAAAATTACATGTATTTCAGGTAACAAGTTGGATCGTGGGCACTGGTGTTGTTTCTAGAAGTAAAATTCCAAGTTTAGATGTCATCTACTTTTGTTGGTTTGTAACTTAGTCAAAGGTTGTGTTGTTTGAAACTTAAATGACAGGTGTTTGTAATATTTTTAAACTTAATGAATAGATGAACATCGTTTTGATCATATAGTTGTTTATTATGATTGAATGCAATGATATTGAACAAGTCACACATCATACGCTTCTGCAAAAGTTAGGGTGTGACAGTTGCTAAAGCCCCTTACCACCTTGCGTCCTCCGAAATGCGTGAACTCTCTAGCCAACTCCAGGAATTACTTGATAAAGGCTTCATACGCCCTAGCACATCCCCATGGGGAGCACCTGTCCTTTTCGTGAAAAAGAAGGATGGATCGTTCCGAATATGCATCGATTATAGAGAACTCAATAAGCTTACAATCAAGAATCGCTACCCTCTACCTCGAATCGACGACTTATTCGATCAACTTCAAGGTGCTACGTGTTTCTCTAAGATCGATCTACGTTCTGGTTATCATCAGTTGCGAATTCAGGAGCAAGACATCCCTAAAACCGCTTTTCGTACCCACTATGGCCATTACGAATTTGTGGTCATGCCTTTTGGTCTCACGAACACACCCGTGGTCTTCATGGATTTGATGAACCGTGTGTGTAAACCCTTCCTTGATCGCTTTGTTATTGTGTTTATCGACGATATCCTTATCTACTCGAAGTCGAGAGCCAAACACGCGCAACATCTTCGTTTAGTTCTCGAGCTTCTCCAAGGGAATCGCCTCTGCGCCAAGTTCTCCAAGTGTGAATTTTGTCTCGAGGGGGTTCAATTTCTCAGTCACATCATCAACAGTCAAGGAATTCACGTCGATCCCGCAAAGATTGAAGCCGTTTAGAGTTGGATTACGCCGAAAACCCCATCCGAAGTTCGTTCTTTTCTCGGATTGGCAGGTTACTACCGTCGATTTATCACTGATTTCTCTAAAATAGCCGTTCCTCTTACCTCCTTAACGCATAAAGACAAGCCTTTCGTTTGGGGAACCGAACAAGAGGATGCCTTTCAAACTCTTAAGCGTATGCTTTGCGACGCTCCCGTACTCGCGCTACCCGATGGAAACGACGACTTTGTTGTTTATTGCGATGCTTCTAACCTAGGTCTTGGTTGTGTTCTTATGCAACGAGAATAGGTTATCGCGTACGCATCTCGCCAACTCAAAGTCCACGAGAAGAACTACACAACCCACGATCTCGAACTCGGTGCAGTTGTTTTTGCGCTTAAGATATGGCGACACTACCTGTATGGTACCAAGTGTAAGGTCTTCACCGACCATAAGAGCCTACAACACATCTTGAACCAGAAAGAGCTAAATATGTGCCAACGCAGATGGGTTGAACTTCTCAACGACTACGATTGTGAGATACGCTACCACCCAGGCAAGGCAAACGTCGTTGCTGACGCTCTTAGCCGACGAAGCTATCTACATAGTGTTCGTAATGTTCAAGCCTAACACGACCTCGAAGCCCTCATTCGCGACCCTCAACACGCCTGTTTTCTCGAGAACACTTTGAAGGAAGAAAGAATATGTGGAACCGAAAATCAACTAGTGAATAAACCGAATGGTATTTTTCACTATCTCGACCGTATTTGGATTCCTAGTCGTCATAATCTCCGAGAGATATTAATCTGAAGCCCACAAATCCCGATACTCCATTCACCCCGGTGCTGACAAAATGTACCAGGACCTTCGCTCCAGGTACTGGTGGCAGCGAATGAAGAAAGATATCGCTCTCTATATTTCAAAATGCCTAACTTGCTCGAAAGTTAAGGCCGAACACCAACGACCCTCAGGCTTACTCGAACAACCCGAGATCCCGATGTGGAAATGGGAGAGTATAGCTATGGACTTCATTACCAAACTCCCTCGCACTCCATCAGGTCACGATAGCATTTGGGTTATCGTTGATCATCTTACAAAATCCGCGCACTTTTTGCCGATACGAGAAGACTACAAGGTTGAACGATTGGCACGAATCTATACCGACGAAGTCATTTGTCGACATGGGACGCCTCGTGACATCATCTCTGACCAGATGGTCGGTTTACCTCTCGTCTCTGGGAGACATTCCAAGCTGCTCTTGGTACGACTCTTAACCTCAGTACCGCATTCCATCCTCAGACCGACGGTCAGATTGAGCGCACGATCCGCACCCTTGAAGACATGCTTCGTTCGTGCTTTATAGATTTTGGTGGTAATTGGGATTCATATTTACCTTTTATAGAATTCTCGTACAATAACAGTTATCACGCTAGTATTTAAATGGCACCCTTAGAGGTGTTATATGGTAGAAAATGCTGATCGCCTATTGTATGGCACGAGATCAGAGACGCTCAAATCACCGGTCCTGAGTTATTACAAGAAATGACTGAAAAGATCCTCCAAATACGAGACAATATCTTGAAAGATCGGAGTCGTCAAAAGAGTTATGCCGATAAATGCCATGAGCCCCTTGAGTTTGAAGTTGGTGATCACGTACTCCTAAAGGTTTCACCTTTGAAGAGAGTGATCCGATTCAGCAAGAAAGGAAAGCTAGCACCACGATACGTGGGTCCCTTTAAGATTCTAGAAAGAATTGGCAAAGTGGCCTACCGACTCGAATTACCGGAGGAACTCAGCAACGTACATCCAACTTTCCACATCTCGAACCTCAAAAAATGCCTAGCTGAGGAAAAGCTTCACGTGTTTCTTGAAGATTTGCAAATAAACGAGACTCTGCACTTTGTGGAAAAGCCTGTAGAAATCATGGATCGGGAGACCAAAAAACTTCGACGCTCTAGTATTCCTATAGTGAAGGTTTGCTGGGAAGGCAAACGCGGCGCCGAGTTCACTTGGGAACTCGAAAGTGATATGAAAGCTAAATATCCACAACTCTTTGTTACGCCTGCTCCTTAATTTAGGGACGAAATTTCCTAAAGTAGGGAAGGTTGTAACAACCCGACTTTTCGGATCGTTACCTATTGTTGTCATTTCCTTCGTAAACGCCTGTACTCTTAGATTCGATGCTAATTAACCCATTGTGTTCATATGTTGGTTAAAACTATATTTTCAACGCATTATTTAACGCATATTGCAACACTTATTCAAAACGCAGTTATCACATTTCAACGTCGTTTATAACGCTTACTATTTAAACACATTTTATCGCATTTCACATCGCTTGTTTAGACTAAACGCTATCGCAACGCAAACTCAACGCAGACTCGAAACGCGGATTTAAATTATGTTATGTGTGTTATTTGTGTGATTACTTGTTTAGAATGTTATATGGTTGACAACGCAACGCTTACACGCTTAAACGCTCACTCGCAACTCGATTAAACGCAACGCAACGCTTTATAAACGGACCAAAGTTGTAAAACTAACAAACACAAGCCAGACCATCCAAATGGACATCTGCTCGGATGACCATCCGACCGGATGGCCATTCGTCCGGACAGGCCATCCCAACGCCACCATCTTGCAACCGACTTAAACCTTCGTCGTACCTCTATAAATACCGCCGTACACCTCCATTCTCTGACTTTGACACTCTCATCCGCTCCTCAAGACTCTATCTCGAAATCAAGGCCTTTTTGTAAGCATTTCTCCTCAAATCTTGCACAATCTTCATCTCTAATCACTTCTACTCCATCTTCTTCATAAAAATCACACACATACACTAACTGTTTCCCTTGAAATCACTGATTTGAACCTCTTGAAGGTGTTTTCCACTCGTTTTGCTTAGGCAAACTATTGTGGAACACCATTTGATCGAGATTGGTTCCAGATCTAAAGCATTTTCACACTTTTCATCTTAGTTTTGAAAGATTTCAACACTTTTTATCTGTTTTCAACTTTTCTTCAGTTTTTACACGAATTTCGATGGAATCTGGACTCAATCAGACTCTCGACTCATTCCTTAGTTGAAAGCCGGCTTGAAAACGGATTTCCACCAGAGTGATGGACCGATTAACGGGTCAAACATGAATCTTCATCAAGAACAACTCATCGTCTGAATGGACTGGGCCTATCCGGCCGAGTGAACTTGTGTTGGTGTTTTCCGTTGTTTGAGACGTCGTCACGCCGTCTCTGTTAACTCAAAACCGGATGACCTGATCATTACAATTCCCCTTGATCATTTCGACCAAATCGCCATCTGTCTGGATGACCTGATCCTTATAATTCCCCTTGATTAAACATTTTAACCAAACTTTGAAATTTTAACGATTTCACAAACAATCACATCTCATTCGAATGGCTATCCGTCCGGATGACCATCCGTTCGGATGGAACCCATCCGCTCGGATAAGTCTGGTGAACACTTAAACCTTTCAACGCTCTGCTCAAAGACTTATGCTTCTGTTTCCATGCACATGCTAACTTAACGCGCTCCCTTCAATCCAATCCGGCTTGTGTTTACTAGTTAAACACACACAGTGAGTATACTCGAACCCACTTTCGTTTAACGCACTTTTGGGTGTTACATACGTTCAATATCAAGACACAACACACAATGCAAACACTTTTAAGCGCTAACCGCTCCCGCATGCTATACGTGATTTGTTGAATGCCTGTTACTATGCTATACAGTGTTACACTAGACCGCCTCTAACAACGATAGTACTATAGTTTTGACTCAGCACCTGTCATGGACAGGGGTTGCTAGGGATCACATTACTTTACTTCACGTGTTCGCTTCGGTGAACATGTGTCACGCATACTCTTCAATGCAGTCTTGTGGTTAGGTTGTAATCATTGTTGATAGTTACATGCTTTGCCCGTTTCGTGTTACATGCTGGTTATGAGTAAACGCTTTTTGTACTATTATCTATGAAAACTTGTGTACTCACCTTTACTTTATGTATTAACTTTATTTTAACGTATGTGACAGGTTGATTTGGATGTTATGCTGGAAATCAAGATAGGCAGTCTAGAAACTCATCTAATAGAAATCTAGGTTGTCGGACTTGTTTTGCCTTTGAGAACATGCTGTCTGTAATCACTATGTGTTGAATATTTGTTCGTTGGTATGGGACAATGAATGTTAAAAATATTGGTAATGAATAGTTTTTATGGATTCTCTTGAGCAATCTGGTTCGCCTAGTGTCGCGCCCCGATGATTCTGCCATCGGTTGGGGTGTGACATATCTAAATTCTCAGATATTTTTCCAGAAGAGTTAGGGGCTGTTTGGTAGCCTCTGAATGGTCATTAAGAAACTACCTCTTAGTGGAACCATTAAGAATTTTAAAAATGAGAAGGTAGAAGAATGTGACATGTGATGATTTACCATTCAGAGGTCACCTCTTAACCATTCAGACTTGAGGTTACCTCTTATTCAGTCAGAGGTTTTAAACCATTAAGAGGTAGCATCTGAATGGTCATTAAGAGGCTACCAAACAACCCCTTACCTGGATTACCGCCAGATCGAGAGGCTGAATTTTGAATTCACCTAATACCAGGAATGGCACTGATTGCCAAAGAACCTTATCGACTAGCACTGACGGAGATGTAGGAATTGAAGAAACATCTTGATGAATTACTAGAGAAAGGTTTCATACAACCTAGTTCATCACCGTGGGGAGTACCGGTGTTATTTGTCAAGAAGAAAGACGGATCGATGCGTATGTACATTGATTACCGAGAACTAAATAAGGTTACGATTAAAAATCGGTACCCACTACCGAGAATCAATGATGTGTTCGATCAACTTCAAGGAGCCCAATTCTTTTCCAAGATCAAATTACGCTCAGGATGTCATCAGTTGAAAGTATAGGAAGAGGACATTCCTAAAACTGCTTTCAGAACAAGGTACGGTCATTATGAATTTACAGTCATACCATTCGGTTTAACTAATGCCCTAGCCGCATTTATGGACATGATGAACAGGATATGTAAACCTTACCTGTATAAATTCATAATTGTCTTTATAGATGATATTCTAATTTACCCTAAGAGTAAGGAGGAACATGCGGAGCATTTGCATATACTCCTGACACTATTGAGAAAAGAAAAGCTTTATGCTAAATTCTCCAAATGCGAATTCTGGTTGTAAGAAGTACAATTCCTTGTACACTTGGTTAATCATGAAGGAATTCATGTGGATCCCACAAAGATCGAAGCGATGACCAAATGGAAAGTCCCTGAGTCACCTACAGAAGTGAGAAGTTTTCTTGGATTGGCAGGATACTATAGACGTTTTATTTAAGATTTCTCTAGAATAACCATTCCATTAACCAAACTGACTTGCAAATCAGTTAAGTTTGAATGGGGACCAAAACAAGAGGAAGCATTTAAGATTTTAAAACAAAGGTTAACCAACACACCCATACTCGCTTTGCCAGAAGGAACTGAAGACTCTGTAGTCTACTGTGATGCCTCTAAATTAGGATTTGGATGTGTATTGATGCAACGTCATAAGTTAATAGCTTATGCCTCTAGACAGCTTAAGAAACATGAAGAGAATTATACAACCCATGATCTAGAGTTAGGAGCCATAATTTTTGCCCTCAAGATTTGGAGACATTATCTTTACGGTAGTAAGTTTATTATTTTCATGGATCATAAGAGTTTAAGATATGTTTTCGGACAGAAGGAATTAAATATGAGGCAAAGACGATGGATGGAAATTCTTAGTGATCATGATTGTGATATCCAGTATCATGCAGGGAAAGCTAACGTAGTAGCTGACGCCTTAAGTCGAAAGTATCATGAAAAGCCAAAACAAGTACGCTCTCTCAGACTAAATCTGCAGATAGATTTAAATGAGCAAATTAGAAAGATACAGGAAACAACAATCAAGGACAATGCTGAAGGTCTAAAAGGAATGATTAAGGAATTAGAAAAATGAGCATATGGAATTTGGAAATTCCATAAGAAAAGAATCTAGATACCTATCAAAGGAAACCTACGAAACCAAATTTTAGAAGAAGCCCATAAGTCTAAGTATACGATACATCCTGGTAGTGACAAGATGTATCAAGATTTAAGAAAGAATTTATGGTGGATACGAATGAAGAAGGATGTAGCAAATTATGTTGCTAAATGTTTAACCTGTTCCCATGTTAAAGCTGAACATCAGAAACCTTCAGGACTTCTACATCAATTGGAGATACCAATCTGAAAATGAGAATTAATAACAATGGACTTTGTTACTAAATTACCCAAGACACAAAAAGGTAGTGATACAATCTGGGTGATAGTAGACAGATTAACCAAATCAGCTCATTTCTTACCAATAAAGGAAACTTTCAGTATGGAACAGTTAGCCAAGTTGCATGTAAATGAAATAGTTTCATTACATGGAATTCCTTTATCTATTGTGTCTGATAGAGACAGCCGTTTTACTTCTCATTTTTGGACAAGCTTCCAAAAAGCAATGGGAACCAGATTAAATCTAAGCACAACTTATCATCCTCAAACGAACGGACAAAGTGAAAGGACAATTCAGACAATGGAGGATATGCATAGAGCCTGTGTAATTGATTTTGGAGGAAATTGGGATGATCACTTACCTTTCATAGAATTTTCTTACAACAACAGTTATCATACCAGCATCAATGCTGCACCATTTGAAGCCCTCTATGGACGAAAATGCCGAACCCCAGTATGTTGGGCATAAATTGGAGAAAAACTACTATCTGGACCAGAAATTGTACAAGAGACAACTGATAAAATTATTCAAGTCAAGGAAAAACTGAAAGCAACACAGGATCGTCAAAAAAGAGTTATGCAGATAACAGACAAAAACCGTTGGAATTTCAAGTTGGAGACAAGGTATTATTAAAAGTTTCTCCATGGAAAGGAATTGTCAGATTCAATAAAAGAGGAAAGTTAAGCCCAAGGTATGTTGGACCTTTTGAGATTATTAAAACAATAGGACCAGTAGCTTATCAGCTACAATTTCCAGAAGAGATGGCAGGAATACATGATGTATTTCATGTATGTAATCTCAAAAAGTGCTTAGTAGACGAATCATTGGTAATACCTCTTCAAGACATAGAGGTAAATGAGAAACTTAAGTTTGTAGAGAAACCACTTCAGATTGAAGATAGAAAGATCAAAAATCTCAAACACAAGAGATTAGTTCTGGTCAAAGTAAAATGGGATTCGAAAAGATGACCAGAGTATACATGGGAGTTAGAGTCGGAACTGCAACGGAAGTATCCACACCTATTCTAGTGAATCTCGTGGACGAGATTTAAATCAAGGTGGGGAGGATATAACAACCCTTGAAAACACCCTAATATACCCCGTATATACGTAATCGAACCCGTATAACCCTAATTTTATTTAAAAATAAATAAAATAATTATTTTGGACAGCTCGCGGGCCGCGACAAGTCAAGGGGGGTTGGTCGCAGGGCGCGACACCCCTTTGCTTGCCGCTTACCTTGATTTCCACGTGTCACCTTACGTGCCGAGCCTATGGGGCCACCCAGAAACCCTAGCCGTAGCTAGGGTGCACTCGCAGGGCACGAGAGGTCTGGCCTCGATCTGTCGCGGGGCGCGAGAGAGCTCCGAATCAGCTATAAAAGGAGCTTCAGTCTGCCTTTCAACATCGTTCAAATTCTTTCTTTCTCTCTGTCCCTATAGTGCAAATATAAAAGCTCGATATTATACCCCTAAAACACGAAGCTCTGCCCCGTTGTAAGTATTTTAGCCCCAATCACTAATTCGTTACCCTACCCGATTGATTTAGGACTCACCAACGCATGTCGAGGCTCTGCCTGACTAAGTTCGTTGGGATTCTGTCTCGTGATGTATAGCTGATGTGATTTGGGTTATCTTACTAACACGTGTGCATTGTATGTTTTTCATAGAAACTTAAGAAAATAATCAAGAAATATTACCTGGAAGCCCGTAGAAATACCTAAGTCTACAAAGTGAGTCATTCTCTTTTTCTCACAGTTTGTGAGCCCTTATTTCAAATGTTTTTCCACAACCATAAATGTTTATCAGTTATAATTACAGTGATTAAGTCTTTGTATTCTACAATTGCTGCCAGTATTATGGGGTTTGTATACAGTACTTGATAACCTTCACAATTGGGCACGAGTATCCAATGTGTGATATGACCATAGTCACAGATCCATCGAGTGACAAGTACTGAACGAGTAACTGGGTAGATATAAACATTGTAATCGCTCTTAATACTGTAATGTTATAATAACTGATGTTTTACAAATTGGATGTACTCGTCAGTATTTCTTGCTGATAAAATATTTTTAAAACGCGTTTCAGGTAACTTAATGTGAAGCTATAAGAAGTCAGCCGTGGAGCACTGAAGGCATAAAGAAAGTGGTTATAAAAGTTACCTAAATAAAAGTTTATGTTTTCAACAACTAGGGTTTATCCCTATAAACATATTATGAATGAAATACGGGTTTGTTCCCATTTGTTTAATATAAAAGTTTGGTGTTTTGAAACTCTGAAATTTATTTCCTAACTACGATCCTGATGTTTTAATTCCGCTGCCAAATTAATAAACACCAATACTACCAGCTGCTATCTCGCGGCTCCCGCTCCCGGGTAGAGGTCGGGGGTTGCGACAGGACTGGTCAATTTTTTTATTTTTTTTGTAAAATAGTCCGGCGTTAAAATAGCTTAACGGAGTTAAGTTTTTTTTTTCCGAATTACAAACCGATGTTTTAGGGCTTTTGATCAGAACGAGGATACGAGTCGATCGGTGTAAAATAACTAAATTTAAAAGATGAGCATAAACAAACGGATATAAACAAACACGGGGAAATAAATTTAAATGAACGAACGTAAATGAACAAACATAAACGATCGTTCATGAACGTAAATGAACAAATGTGACATTGTTCATGTTCGTTAGTTAATTTAAATGAACAAAAAAATTGTTAATGTTCGTTCATTTATTAAATAAACGAACATGAACGAATTTCCTGCCGAACGATTCATGAACGGTTCACTGAACGTTTGGTTCGGTTCAAACATAAATGAACGAACAAGAAAATCCGTTCATTTAAATGTTTGTGTCTGATCGTTTGTTCTATTAAAGGTAAATGAACAAACATGAACATGCCTCGTTATGAACAAACATGAACATGCCTCGTTATGAACGAACATGAACATGCCTCGTTCGTGTTCGTTCAGTTCATTTACAAGCCTAACTGGCTAGTGATTATTAGCCGTTATCATTAATTTTTTTTCAATTCCTAACCAAGTGGTTTCACATATCTCACCACTACACTTTTTTACCAAGTGGTTTGATTAAGATGACATAAACACTTGTCGGGAAAGACCAAACTACATAATTCACCACCATAGTCTAAGACTAAGAAAATAAGATGCGCCCTTGAAGTCGACAAGACAATTGCAATAAATATCCAAGATTAGAATTCTTTTGTTATCGACTATTTCAACCTTTAAAGGATTAGATAAATCAACACTAGAAGTAAAACATCCATTAAATATAATCAACTACCCACTTTACACAATTAAAATTGTTTTACTTTTAATTTATTTTCTACTATAATTTTCTAGGTCAACGCTAGTTGTATGTATACTTACAGGTCATGTAGAGGAAAACCAAGTATAATGATTTACCATCACCTACCATAGGTAGTGCCCCACTATACATTCAAGTCATTTTCATCGCGGTCACCTCACCATCGTCGCATCCAGTGACATCATCGCCAACTAGCCACTTTAATAAAAAAATAATATATATTCAAGGAGAGAGAGAGGAACAATGAAAGGGCCCCACCACTTTAATAAAAAAATAATAAAAAAACCCACATGTGCCTCGTCTCCTCCGTCTGGATTCCGACGCAAGTGACGCGACGCCCCTAAGGTGGCCGGTGTGCGACGGGGCTAAAGGGGGGGGGGGGGGGACGGACCCTTGCCGAACCCCATACCCAATCGTCTAAAAACAAAATAACTGATGAACCGCTATGACCCAACCCGATTGAAACCTATATATTTGATTTTCTTTTAAAGCGGCATGTTTTGAAAACATCTAAAAGAGTAACTCACTATATAAAAAAATGATTAAAAACATGACCAAAACGTAAAATTCAAACATAGAGTTGTTGTTGAAAGTAAAACACCCACACAAATATTTCTATTTGTATATATTGACTAAGTATATATAATATTAAGTTTCAATCCTTATCCAGTTTTACTTCTTAAATATTAGGCTATTAATTTATTTTTACGAAACATACGAGGACTAACACTGAAATGTATTTCTATATTATCGTATATTACTAATGAAAAAGAAATCATTTTCTTTCAAGTTTATTGGTATATATATTTGTTTGTATACTTATAACATTTACATTTATATGCATAAACATATACAATACAGGGGAACGCTAAAATGAGAACCACCTCGAGTTGTAAGAACCGCGAGAACTACACCGTAGGGGGCGCGGTGGACCAAATTTTTTTTTCATAAACGTAGATGCATGTATAAAAACAACATTTGTAAAAAAAAAATTCAAAAAAAAAATGTCGTGTGTGTAGTTTTGAGCGCCACAAGTTTGTGTTTACGGGACCCGTAAATCTGGCCGGAAAATTTACGGTACCCGTAAATGCACACTTGAGGTGCTCAAAAACTTTTTTTTTTGAATTTTTTTTTTACAAATGTTGTTTTTATACATGTATCTACGTTTATGAAAAAAAAAAATTGGTTCACCTCGTCCCGTACGGTGTAGTTCTCGCGGTTCTTACAACTCGAGGTGGTTCTCGTTTTAGCGTGATCCTATACAATATTCCTGATCACTTCGCTGAATTAGCTAGTTGTTACTCTCTCACACACACACACTCTCTCGCTCCTGTTCATGACGTAATATTTTTACATATACAAGAAGTCTTCAATGTAGAAATCTCCACCGTTAAAGTTGAAAACATGATCAAGGTTCATTTGGGTATGAAACATATCTTCACTTGAATAATTGTTGACTGTCTCACTGCTATCTGTGACTGTGGATCCTTCATTACCATTCACAGGGACATTTTGGTAATTTGACTCATTGCTAATCTCATCCTTGCATACCAACCTCTCTTCTCCATAGAATTCTTCAAGGTTAAGCCAGTCTGCAAACAAAATCTTGGGTAGTTTGTTGTTTTTCGTGCAAGCCGATGAATCAAAACTCAAGTTTCGTGTTAGTGACGACGATTCTGTAGAGTCCTTGTATTCGGGTTTCCCTTGATCTTCAAGACTTTCGGCTTTCTTCACTAATTTCTTTTTAAGGTGAGAATGCCAGTGGTTCTTTATCTCGTTATCAGTCCGGCCCGGCATATGTCGCGATATTAGTGACCACCTAGTTACATAGTTTACTTTAGTAATCATTTTATACCATTATAGAGTTTACTTTATGTTATCTGGTTTACTACAATTTACATGTAAAAGGGTCTCTTTACGTTATGTTACCTGGTTTACTACACTTCACATATAAAAAAGTGGTTTTACTTGGTACGTTTTTCTTTACTTTATGTTACATGGTTTACTACACTTTATATATAAAAAATATGGTTTACATGGTACGTTTTTCTTTACTTTATGTTACCTGGTTTACTACAATTTACATATAAAAAACGTGGTTTTACTTTTTTTTTTTCTTTCTTTTTGCCATTAAATGTGTTAGAATGAAAAAACAAAATTGATTGTTGCTTACTTGTTGCCTAAAAGACCATGAAGAGTTAGAATAGTTTCTTCCTCTTGCATAGAAAATGCCCCTTTCTTTAATCCTGGCCTAAGATAATTAATCCACCTTAATCTACAACTTTTTCCATTCCTTTGCAGCCCTGAATATGTTACTATAAACTATCAGGATCCATAATCATAATGCTCCACACAAAACAAAACAAAAAAGAAACACAACATGTTCATAGTTTAGCACAGTGGCGGATATCCAGGGGTGTTTTGGGGGCTCCCGGAACCCCCTCGGTTTGGAAAAAAAATGAAAAAAATAGTGGAATTTTTGTAGATTTAAAAAAAAATAGTGAGAATTAGTGAAAATCTACCAAAAAGGAACCCGGTAGAAAAAAATTCTGAATCCGCCACTGGTTTAGCAGTTTTACTATAGTCACTTGCGCCACACGCATCATAACTATATTAACTGTCATAACTGTTTTATATCGCGAAAATAAGATGATGAAAGTTAACACGTGGGAATATTTACAATATTTTCATAGTCATGATCAATGTCTTTCATTTAAACATTAACAAAAAATTCTTTCTACAAAGAAAACCAGACCAAGATTACGGTTAAAGTCAACTCGAACGCTAACATAGCAAACGTTGAAAAAGGCGCGCACATTTTGAGTAAAACTTACCTGCATTAATCGGGACAGCGCTCCAACAACCATGACCATAGTTCATAACATAATCTCTAAGTTTTTGGTCCTCATCAGGAGACCATAACCCTTTTCTATGCTTCATCTTCGGGTTCTCGGATGGCTTGCACCTCATGTTTTCAGAGAATGATTAGAGAATTTTGATGATGAATGATGTTATGAACAACTGACTTTATATGCTTTGGGATTTAATGCTTTCAAGGCCGTCTATACATTATATAAACATTTAACTTATGCTACCCGATATCACACGAATAAATTAATTAACGGATTGTACGAAGACTATACAGTAATATATATTAATGCCGAACTAGAGTAGACTTTTCAATACTTGTTTTTTTTTTTTTAATTTATATTTCCATGATTTTTAGATGTATATATGACGATATCATTACAGCTCTTTGGAATCTCATTGTTTTTTTTTTAATGTATTTTCCATGATTTTTAGATGTATTTAAAAGAGGGGATGGTTAATCTTGCATCATGTGGTGGCGTTAATAACCGAAAGACAAGGGAGTACATGCACTAATCGGACTTTGTCTTAATTGCTGATTGTTATGTGTCTTATGTGCAAGGCTTGATGCAAACTACTATCGAGTCGGGGGTCTCACTGGAAGCAATGAAGTAGAGGTAAGACTATTTACATCTTACCCTCCTCACCTTACCTCGGCTTTGCTATTGGTGGGATTTACTGAGTATGATGATGATGATTTTAGCGCAAAACAGATCTGGGAGAGCCAAGGGGTTGGCGGCGGTCGAGTAGTCAACCTTGGCCACAGAGCCTGGTGTCATGGTGATTGGCACGTCGTTCCTTGCCGTAAAAAAATTACCAAATGCTTACATCCAACTCTCTTTGGTGGGGTAAGTCTAAATTTGACTGGTCTAACCAAATTTTGTAAGACTGTAATGGTTTGTATCAATGTTGTAGAAATAGGTCAAGAATGCGAGAAATCGCTATAAGGGACGGTGCCGAGATGATATCTTAAACTCCGCTTAATTACTTGAACTCGATCAAAGACGGTCAATCTCGGCTAGAATCGGACTTAGTCGGTTAACTCCGGACAAGTTTGACTTAAAAAAAGTAAAACCTAATTTATATGTCTACAATATTAATGAATGAATATCAAGTTTTGGAATAATTTAGTATTTGAACATGTATGTTTTTTACTTATACTCATATTCATGTATTTTGTTATAAAAGTAAGTAGAATATGGTATTTGACATATATATAATTTCTCATAAATTAATTTCTTTATAATTTATCATGTCCGAGTACTTCCCGATGACTCTCAGCCTAGGCATAGTACTCGCAGCTTGCCAGTCGATCGACTTGGGAGCGTCTAACGACTTGCAACCATGGTTTATATAATAAGGATAAAGATCAAATACAAATAAACTTAACGTACTAAACATGCAAACTGAAGGAAAAGATAAAAAAAGCACGGTGTCATTCTTGTAATTATGAGTAACTATCAAAATTCCTCTTGTAAAGTGTTTAGGTTTTTTTTTTTTTTTTTTTTTTGGGGGGGGGGGGGGGGGTAGTGTAATTTTGATAATTACCCTACAAGAACAAAATTACTCTACATGACCATTTTACAAAATTACACTACAAAAGATCAAAATTACTCTACAGGTACATTTGTAGAGTAACTTTAATAGTTACTGATAATTACAAAAATGTCACCGTCTATTTTTTCCTTTTCATGCAATTCGTATGTTTTGTACGTTAATTTTCCCTATATAATAATCATCAAAGTAACTTGTAAAATAAGCAGCTTAAATTAAATATTAACACATTTTACAATAATAAAGAGAATAGTAAACATTGCTAAAATAAGCAGCTAACTTTGGATCAAGAAATATGTCCATACTAAATTTTCAAAAACCCTAAAATAAAGAAAATCAATGAAGCTTCACATGGATAAATTTAATATATGTTTTGACAATCGTTGGAATTATAGTTTATTGCAATGATTCCGGTTTTCTAAAGTCTAACAAGTCGTTGCCAATCAAAAATTGATTTAGTTATTTATTTCAACAACTAATTCAGTTGAATATTAATCCATCTTCCTTTCGCTCCTATAAACAATAACTTGTGATATAGACAGCATACAATCATAATCAATCGCTTTAGCGTGTGATCTTCTATATGTTTTATTTCAAACAATTTATTGTCTTTAATTGCAATATGTTATTTTATGTAATAGTTCGTACATGTGATAATTATTCATATTTGATTTCACATTCTAGGTACTTTCAAGTTGGTCTATGAACACAGAAGAGACTTAAAGAAATAGCGAGTGACAGTGGTGAGTGGCGGTGGTGGGTGACAATGGTCGTGGTGGTAGTGGATGGCGGCGGCGGTGATGGGTGAGGGTGATGAAGGATGAAAGACGGAATGGAATGAGGGGGGGGGGGGGGGGGGTTAAGGCGTTTAGAGGGAATTTGAATACTTGTGTAATATGTGAATTTAAGGTCCATTCCGTTCTGTCACTTATTCATGCATACCAAACACTACGTGTTGTATTTAATCATGGTTAGGCTTGTGTGTCATGCGATAGTTGTAAACATAGAGAGTGACCAAAAGAGTTTGTAATATGCGATGTAATATGTATTAGTTTGTTCATCTTGATCTTGGTTTGTCTTGACTCTTGGATCAAATCTGTTACACAATCGTTAGGTTGACTCAGTCAAACCAACATAGTTAACATCGTTGGTTTGTCTTGGATCAAAAAGCCGATCACGCCGCAGCCAAAATAAACTCATCATGTTGTGTAAAGGTATTTAGAACGTTTAAATGCATTAAATAAAAAAAACTTAATTTTATTTGAATTATAAAATACCAACTTCAACCAAAATAAATTCATCTTGTTTCGTTTTTTACACCCAAAATAACGCTTATTCCGTTTATCGACAAACAATTTTTCATTCCAATTTTGTACCACAAGATGGATTGTAAGTTATGGCTTCCATCTGATTTATCGAATGAGTTTGACTTGAATAAAGGCGTATCATGTTCAAAGCAATACCCGACAATCATGTTCAAAGCAGTTTATTAGTTTTAACTTTTTGCAGAGTATGAAACTCATCTTATAATAAATAACACTCAACATCAAATAATTTATAATACACACTAACCATACTTATATCATCACTTCTTATTAAAGAACTAGCAAAGATGTCATATTAGGTAAGGAAACACTATAATAAACATACGTAACGCCCATCAACATTACAATATATGACAAAGTTAGAATTTTACCTCAACTTTTGACAAGTGATATGATCATAAGTCAATCCTTTCAATATGGTGAAAATTGACATATATATACAGTAGATGGTATAAACGAGTCGGGTCGAACTCAAGTTTAAATAAGATTTGAAGCTTGAGCCTAGGGAGCTCGTTTAAGCTAGGTCTAAAGTTGATCTTTTAACAGGTCAATCTCAACTAGCTCGATAGTAACTCGACTCGTTTTAAACCCCTATACACGAGACCGGTTTCTTAATCCTTTAATAGTAAACGTGTTAGAAAGGTTTCAATATTTAAAACATAACCTTCAAATACAAATGGGGTGGTGATCCATTGACAAAGGTAATGCTTTAAACACCTTCAGAGGAGAATGTTTTGGGTTCAAGTCCCACAGTCGACAGAAGTTAAAAAAAAAACATAACCTTCAAATAAGCGGCTAAAGTTGGATGTCTTCACTTATACAACAATTTACTGATGAAAAGTCAATCCATTAATTCTTCTCAAAATTTTGTCGGCATTCTTTACTCAATATGATTAATTTTTATAGGAAGAAAGAGATCAGCATGCTTCCTTTTACAAGAACACAAAGTACCAAAATCTAATATAATTTCTTTAACAATTATGACTCAAAAGTTGTACAGATTTTATTATGTTTATAAAGCAATTAAACATAGATGGAATGTCAATGGCTTTATAATAGTCCAAACAGCCATTGTCAACCAATGTACAATGGCCTTCTGTTCTAAACAAAATAAAAACTTGAAATGATGTTCTGTCTGGAATCTTTAGTGGCAAAATACCAATGACAAGTGTCGTTGAAACGATTAAAAAAATAATTAGGTTGAGAATGTGATCATCTTCCTGATGGAGGCCTGAAGCTTGAGGTCAGCATCTATTAGAAGTGTTTGTAATACTACCAACGCATTATCAAGATATCATTGACTTGCTATACCGGTGGTACAGTGGCGGATCCATGAATTTTTTTCATTGGGTTCACTTTTTTAGATACTCCACTTTCATATCACTGAACATAAAAAATTTCGGGTCGGTTCGATAGTTCGGATGGGGTAAGATTCATCACATAACAAAAGTACGATACAAAAATTTCGGGTCATTCAAAATCAAAGTTTTCAAACCATTAAACTCACCGGACAATTCAAAAGTTGATTATGCATAAAAACTGTTCCGATAAATCAAAGCTCACTATAATTAGTTCATATAAAGTTTGATAATTCTTAACTCAAAATCAAATCAATTAAAATGCATAAAAACTGAGCAGGAACATCAAGAATCAAAAACACGATTTGAGACAGATGAATAAAGGGGAACTTCTGATCTAGAAACACAGCCCTATTCGGATTCTCAACTCAATTAAATCAAAAGTCAAAACCTTAATAGTTTCAAATCATTAAATTAATCTAGAACACAAATCCCAAATTTCTTTGCTGATGTAAAAGATAAACCAAAATTCAATCCCAGTTCTAAATACTCTTAACTTATTATGAAACGGAACAAAAAGATTAATTACTGCCTCATACGGGATTTGAACCCGGGTTTCTTGGGAAGAATAACACAGATTAACTAGTGGAGAACCAAAGCTTTTTTGTTTATGGGTTCCCTTTATATTTTATTTATGGTTTCCTTTTCAGTTTGTTATATATATTTGCACTAAAAATTAAAAACCGAATGAGTTCTTGGGAACCCGATGTTTGTTAATAGGTCCGCCCCTGCGATGGTATGATGTGTATTCATCAAATCAAACAGTCCGTATGATGTTACCATCAAAAAAGTCATATGACCCGTATTATCATATCTCATCCTATTATACAACCCATATGATGTATGTAACATTCGGCTGGTGTACACATTTGAAGACCCTATTGTAATGAGAACATAAAACATGATTATATGTTATTTGTATTTTTGTAAGCGTGCTTTAGTTATATAAATATTGTTATATTATATATTCAACAAATTATATTACGATTTTACAATAATATATGTTAATCATGTTTTCAACTCTAGTTTAATACAATATGAACATGTTGGACCATATTACTAGAAAGAAAGTGATGATTTCCTAAGAATTTCTTACACATTTATGATGAAAAAGATAACTCATAATTCCGCGGCAAAAGGGCGGCAGATAAAAATTGCGTAGGAAAAATGTCAGAAAGTTCCGACACAAAAATATATCAAATAGTATATTTAAAATTATCGAAGAAAATAGATAGGAAACTAAGTTAATATTACTCAATAATAATGATAACGATAATAAAAATAATAAAAATAAATTATATTTAATTAAATCATCGGAAATGCGTTGGAAAAATATATAAATAATAAGTATAATAACTATATTTAACCAACTTATAATATAACATACAAAGAAAAATTTACTAATCTAGTGTGAGTGTAGGCCGGGTTACATACTTTCTTTGAATAAATAAATATTAACTAAACACAAAATAAAAATTTAATAATCTCGTATGAATAATATAGAAAGATGTTATAACAAAAAAATGAAACATGTTATCATATATACATATTTAAAAAGATAAAAACATGTTATCTCGGGTATATATATAATCGGGTAATCTTGTATCTCATTAAATTTCATACCCAACCCAAACCCGTGAATATAAGAAAAAAATGATCCCATATCAGGTCCAATACCCAATTAGCCATCCACATACCCATCCCAATTATGTCGGGTTTCGAATTTATCCACCAACTTCGGGTTCAATTCCCATCCCTAACTTAAAAAGATATTTGGATAATGGCATTTGGGTATAATCCTTTTATTATTAGATCTCTTTTGTTTTTGAAAAGGGCTATGTGAATCCATATTAGAAGTAAAGTGTAGTTAGAAATGGTCACAAGTAACTTTTCAGTGTTGGGTTTTTTCTTTTAACAAACAATCTTAAATATTTCTATTTTTAGTATAAAATATGGGGTTTTTTATGTGTTTTATATATTTTGTTCTGCATCTTTTGTAAAAACATAATCTAGATATGTATTGGATTTTGATAATTTGTCATTCCATAGCAATCATGAGCATTTTTAAGTACTTGAGAACAAATAAGGAAAAGTTCTAGAGGTATAGTGGATTTGAAGAAGATTTTAGTGCAAGAGATTGCGAACATACGAGCTACCAAACTAATAAAGACGATAAATGATTAAAGCCATGATTAACATTTTTCTCGTTATGGCTTGCCTATGATCCGTGAGGGTTCAAAGCAAAGTACAACTAGAAATACAACTATAAATGTTGTTTGGGTGAAGAAGTTTATCACACGTTGATATGAGGGTGTTTAACTTGGTTTTAACATGCTTAATTATGTGTTCTTAAGTGTTTATAAAACCGGTTTACGTTGAGAACGATATTATTTACATGTATACAGAGGTTAAAGGATGCTTTTCAGGGGTTATATATTAGTTAGGAACTGTTTGGAAGGAAAGAATATCGCAGTCACGAAGAAAAGAAAAAAAATCCCATATGGAATGTAAATTACGTCCCTTTACGCTCACGGCTGAAAAATGGACATAAATCGGTGAAGAAAGTGTAGGATCGGTTTTTGACTCCCGAACGATTACGTATCGACACGTTTGACGTGCGGAATCCGTACACGTGCGTGGACCAAACACGAGAACGTAATCTAAACGTGATTCTATTGAATATACGACAAGTACAAGCACCATGAATCATCTTTGCAACTTTCTCTCTCTAACCTTGAAGCTCTCCAAATCACCAAAATGTGCAAAAGTTCTAAATGATAGCCCTAAAGGTCTTATTTATAGGCCAAGGCTTTGCCACATTGCCTTTTCCTACATATTACAATATAAAACATTGTTTTCTACTAAATCTTGCTACGAACTTGATTGACGGAGGCGATAGACATAAATGCACCAACAGACTCCCCAATGGATATTGCCGCAGTCAATCTCGTAGCGTCTTGTCTTTCTCTCTCTCTCTAAGTCTTCTTGAAGCTTTATCTCATCTTCAGCAACATAGACTCCTTCTTGCTCGAACAAAATCCCCGTGGATCTGTTTTCTGCTTCAGCTGCTCCCCCTTTAGGTAGATTCTTTCTTCAGGCTCCCCCTTTCGTCAAGCTTCCTTGCTTTTGGGATCGACACCTGGCTTTCCGTATACAAGCTCCCCCTTGCATTGAGCTCGTCTTCAGACTACCCCTTAGACTCGGCTATTGGGATCGTAATCTGGTACAACATTTGCAATTCTCAAACATTTATGAGTAAAAACATTTTGAGCATCCAGGAATAATTACCTGGCTTTTAAAAACTTTTGAATCAAGAACCTGGCTCTAAAATATAATAATATGCATATATCCAGGATTAACTTGACTCCACTCCCTCTATCAAAATGCTTTATAGATTTGGCAGTTTCAGGGACCAAGATCGAAACCTAGCTCTTTACAACAGATTTTAACAATTTAATCATCCAAAACCTTCACAGATAATCATCCAAGTCCAAATTGATGACCTTGGAGACTTCACAAACTGTTTTTGATTTTTGATTTTAAAATTACAAGTTTCAAATTAATGAACTTGTTTATTTTTAGAAACACGATCAGCATACTTAGATTTTGAAACTCAGCTTTCAGACATCGGTTGTCGAAAATAAAATGGAATCAAAATCTTTTTGATTTTTTCTGAAACATAAAGCAGTAAAGAAATATTTACAAACATATTTACAGACAATATTTTTGTTTGAGTTCGCGTCAGAGGATCATATCAGTTTATGACAAGTCACTAGCACCGTTGAGCTTTAAACACTTTAAGTTCTAAACGATTCACTTAGATTGTCAATATACTGATCCACTTAAATTTTCACACAAAGTTCAATCGATTCAAGATACGAGATTAGTGTTTTAAGGACTAAACTTATTCGCGTGTCCCACCTCAGAATATACTCCCGTATCAAAATTCCCTAGATTCAGTCTTACAGGTGAATATACTAATCTGATATCTGTTCTCTGGGTTAGTTTGAGACCTTGAGAGCTCAGGTATGAACTACCGTTCAGTCAAAGAGATGAAGGCTCGACTTTAGGTGTGTTCCCTTTGGGAATCTTCTTTACAACTGCTCTTGATTTGTATCTTTCAATATTTATCAATTTTTAAGCAGAGGGTAAGCTTTTAAAGCGCGTAAAGTATTATACGAGGTCTAGGCCATTGTTTCCGCAATATCAAAAGACCAGGTATAATACCCCAGATATCAAACAGTATAAAGACCTAGTATCTCAGAATCAAGCAATCTCTCAATCAAGATTTCGGGGTTTACCCATATATCCGAGAGATGTTCCCCATGAGATAAGTAAGTATTTGATATTTAGGTTTATATCTCGAAAACAATCTACTAAGCGTGTAAAAACCTACTAGCATATCATCAGTGAGACCGTTTATCACATTTTACTTTCCATTTCTTTAGCGTACTGTGATTGTCTACTGATATACTGTCACACCCTGATATTTCCACGTATTACCGGTGGGCCCGGTGGGGAGTATCGTGACGTAGTTGATATCATCATAGTCAAACAACACAATTTAACATGCACAGCGGAAGCAAAAGATAGATTTATTTCAACCGAATAAAATTGTAATATTAAGTATCACAATGTAGTTGAAACGGATCCACAGGCGGATCAAATAAACAGAAAACGTAGTTCAACAGACTCAAAATGCATCCAAGCTTGCGAGACTCTTAATGATGCTAAGGAGAGGCCAGCCTATTACGCGTAGTACATGCACTTAACCTTTTTGGGAAAATACGTCAGTTTACACTGGTAAATACAATTAACTGACTCATTTTGAAAAGGTTTAGAAAATTGATTTGAATGCACGTGGCACAAAACTTTTTCTAACTTGGGATAATTATTTATATATAAACTTGTAAAAGAATTACATGTTTCTTATGCGTTCAGTAGCCCGGATTGACGCCGGGTTAGAGCTTAAAAGACACACCACATGATATAGTCCCGCGGTGGGTTATTCCCGAAACCGGTGGTTATACCTTATTATATATGCACTAACGGGTGTACGCCTACACCTGTGTGCTTAGGTCGTGGCCATTTCGTAAAATGATGCCAATGATATCCGGGACATGGTCATTAACCATGTCCAAAGGCTTTAAGCAAACAAAACAATTTAAATGGATATTTCAATAATTTAACCTTCATACGATTAAAGATTCAATACCCGACCAAGCGGTATTTTATATACCGTACCCCAAGCCCGTATAGGGAAAATAAGTTAAAAGTATTTACCTTTGCAAGTATTAATCACAAATAGCAAGTTCATGTAGCTTTTACCGGGTCTCCTATTCTGGAACAAAGGTTTTTAATAACCTATTAGATTTCCTAACGGGTCTTTAATTAAACCTAAACTTAGACCGGTTAGTTTTAAAGGAAGATACGGTTCAAACGCACGATTAAGCGAAGACCGGAATGGAATGTGATTCAGACCCGAAAAGTTTGAAGACTTGTATAATATGGGCAAACTAAACACATTCTGGATTTTGAGATAAAAATGATAAGGTTTGACCCGTTTCGGTCAATTTATGCAAACTAGTTACATAAACCGAACCGAATGCGAAAAATGCATAACGGGTAACCATAAGAGTCATATACAGGTTTCCTAAGTTAATATGCTTTAAATATGTTGTGAAATCAGTAGGATATCTTCTATTATGCCCGAAATGGATTTAAACTCAAACTATGCCTCGTAGGGGCATTTTGGTCATTTTAAGGGTTATAAAAGAGTTTAAATAATAATCTGAGTTACAGGTCTGATATAATCAGTAAAAATACTTAATTTAATAAGTTATAACAGTAGGGTATTATATATATGTAAAATTTATCATTTAAAACCAAACTATGCACCTTAGGGCATTTTGGTAATTTCACATAGGCTTAAAAGGTCAAAACTGGAAATCTGAGTTTAAAACTTTTGCTTACTGTTAATATATAAAAATTTACTGAAAATATCAGTAGGCATCAACCTTATATGTTTAAAATAGTTTTAATACATACTATGCGTTAAAAACGCTTATAAAGGCGATTTTGAGCTATTTCCGGGTTTTTAAAGGAAAGCTGATATTTTTTTATTATTCCAGAAGGCTCAAAATGTTTTATTTATTATATTAGATCAGTAGAAAAAGGTTTGGTATCAAAATAATTTATAAAACTCTTTTTATAGCCCAAAAGGGCAAAACCGGCAATTACCGAATCAAGCTTAGAACTCTATGTTATGCTCAGCCTAAAATTAAATAAAAATCTTCAAAAATCCCAAAATATTATTTTATATCAGTGGGTAAAAATTTTGGTATCAAAAATCGGGTTTAGATAGGCTATATGCTAATTACGCCGTTTATTTAATAAAAAGATTTCTAATTACGCTAATGAGCATAACTCCTAATCTAGACCTCAAACTGATGTCAAATTTTAGGGACAACTTTATAAATCAGTAATGAAGGTTTCTACTCTTTTACATTTTCAAAAATCACGTTTTAAGGTCACGTGGGCATAATAGTCAACATTTAAGCATTTAACGGAAACATGCATATGAATCGGATAACTAATGAACCAAGTTGTATAATCTCAGAGAGTTATACTTATATGAAACCTGGTCCAAATAAAGCTCTAAGGAAATTCTAAACCATGCTTAAACGGGTCAGAACTGAAAGTCAAAGCAAAAGTCAATTTATGCGACTTTCGGTCCCGATCCGGGTCTAAACTGAAAATTGTCGGGTTGAACATGTTTAGACATGTTCTTACATTAATTACCAAGTTATATTAGTGACAAAATAGGTTGCATGGGTTCTACGTTGCTAATTATGCATTAATTTGAAAATAAGCTTTCTGTTGACTTTTTAAGATTAACTTTGACCCGACAATTGACCTAGTTAGAGTGGGAATCAGAGCCCTTTTAAGGGTTTATTACCCACATAATTACCAACTCATAGGTACTTTCAATTCGAGATTTGACTGAACAATTATTGATTAATCTCGAAGTCAAACCTTAATTACGACGGTTTGACTTTAAGCTAATTAACTAAGCTAAACTGAATTAGGAAGGGTTAAGGACACTTACAAGAGTCCTAAGCACGACTAGGGATCTTAAGAAAGCTTGTTGCTGATCAGAGGAGCTCCAGAAATGTGTCTTGTGAAAGTTTGCAACTTGAAGTGTGAAATGTTGCAACTTGAAGCTCCTTATATACTCACTTTGATCATCTAAGATCATGCCAAGGAGGTCTATAATTGTTTCCAGATCAAGACAAGTGCCCCCTATGCATGAAATACCATTGGGGCAGCCCCTGGTATGCAAAACAAGCTTCCAAAGTCGGTTAACAGGCCTGGACAGACACCTGTGCGCACATTCTGTTACTGGGGTGTTCAGGCGGCCCGCGTAAGAGACCTGTGTGGTGTTACGCGGCCGGTATGGCCATCCAGAACAGGCCAAACAAGTTTCAATCTTTGCATTTTTGGTCCCTGGTCCTTGTATGCGTGGTTTTAACCTCCAAATTTGCATTTTGAGCCCTCTAACTTGATTTTTAAGGACCTTAAGACTTATACAAACTTTGTTAAGTCCTTGGTTAACTTTGTGATCACCCGTAAGGTCATAAATTTCAACGTTGACGCTTTTAACCCCTCGTATACGAATATTGTCATAACTTTCTCATACGATAACGAAACTTGGTGAAATTTTTATCACATATTCTAGTGAGTATAATTTATCGTTACAAAGCTTCAGGTTTGCTAAAAGGTCAATCAGAGGTGTACTTTAAACATGTTGACACATTTAACCCTTGTAGTTTGTAATCTCTCACTTTCTTCCACAATTAGCTTCGTATGATCCATGATTCATTCGTTTAAGGGTATAAACATCGTGTAGGGTTATTGAAAAGCATATTTATCCATTGTTGACACTTTGAACCCTTATATTCACTTACTTTCTTTGTTTATCAACTTTAGTCCCTCTAAAGTAATCTTTTACACGTTTAAAGCTTATGACACGTGTCGATACATTATTGGACATAAATTTTCGAGGTGTTACATCCTCGGTTTGCTCGGTTAGATTCTCACCGGGAATTACCATGCTTTGTAGAAAAGTGTGAACTCACCTCGGTTTGCTCGGTTAGATTCTCAAATATAGCTAACAGTCAAGGTCGGTCAATCACGTCCTAATATGATTACCACTTAGTCATTTAGTGGTTTCAAATAGAGCACAAAGTTCCTACACGTATCTACTACATAACATGCATTCACTTTAATAGTTCACGCTCATATAAACATTCCACCTATAGCTACTCAAGAACAAGCATACGATATTGCACATATTACTTTCATTGACATATAACATGTTAGATCATCCTCAGATAACATACTCGACATTTAGACACGCAAATTACTAATTATGTCATTTCAACTTAAATGTCCAAAACTGGGCTGTTTTCGGGCATTTTAATAAAGTAGTTAACTTATTCCAAAAATTCCCAAATTTTTACAGAATATCTTAAACGATCCAAATATTATTGTGTAAAAATCTCGGGATCCAATTCATTACCAATATTTTATAAAAATTCATTTTCCGAACTGCAATCAGATTCATCTTTTTCTAACTGCAGTCCACGGAATAATTTATTTAAAATTCATCGAGAGTCCGATTTACAAAATTCCAGTGGGAGAATTACAAATACATCGGTGGTCATCTACAGTACAAATTTCATGATCTAACTCTACACAGAATTCAAGTTATGATAGAAACCAGAATGCATAATTTCAGCAGTAAAAATGCAGCTTGAGCTGCTGTCCAAAAACAGTTCTTTAAAAATAGTAAACGAAGTCCAAAAATTATGATTTCGGTAACATTAGAACCATATTTCGAAATATCCTGTTATAGACTCAAGAAAATCCGTTTTTCGTTAAATATTGACCTGTTTACAGCCAACTGAAGTTGGCTATAAGAGCTTGGACAGAAGCTGTTTTCAGCTTTTTGCTTTCTAGCTTGTGTTCGATTGATTCCGTTAACATGTTTAGTGATCACAACAACATCAAACATCAATATTAACAAGCAAATCATCAGGTAATCAACAAGAATCAAAACAACTTCATATTAACATCACTTCATCACATTTCAACAACATTTCATCATTAGGTTAGCTCTATGTTCAAAACTTTGTTTATGATCCTTTAGTGTTCATGTATTCTCATCATAAAATAACTATTAACCACTCTAATAACATGAAAAATGAATGGATCTAAGTTCTTACCACTAGTTCAAGACTAGGGAAGTTCGAGTGAAGAAATGTGGTGGTGAATAGCGAATAGAGAAGGTCTTTCAACTTCCGAACACACCGAGCTTCGTTGTTCACCTTCTTACACGTATGGATGCTCTTGAAAAGCTTGAACTTGAAATGAAGATGGGTGGTGTGTGGGTGAAGGGGGTCGGCCGAGAGCTCCCAAGGGAGAAGGAGGATTTGTATGTGTTAGTGTGTGTGTGAGAGAGAATGAGCTTATGATCTCAAGTGCATTACTTATAACCATTCCAACCTTTTAACCCTTGTGTAACATGTCATTTAGGGGGGAACAAGATCTATTAAACAAAGGAAATAAAATCAAATGTGTAAGGGCCATGTTGGCCGATTACTAGGTGGGGAGGGGGGGTCTTAGGTGTAGGTTGTAACTAAGTTAACTTACATAGTTAGAAACCAAGTAATATAGTTAGGGATTTAGTTAGTTGATATTTATATAGTGTGTTATGATGTTTGGGGGCCATAACTAGCTTAGTAAAAGTGAAACAATGTTTTTAACAATATTTTTATGTTCTGGGTAAAGTCCGGTTGTTCGGTTGGGTGTTGTTCCGTTAAAGTGCTTGTGTGCGTGACCCTAAATAGTCAGTTAAGGCAGTTCATCTTCGTTTACAGAGGCGGAATCAAAGTAAACAAAGTCACAACAGCTTATTCCTTTCAATTCTTTTCTATTAATGCTTTTCCGAGACTTTATAATGATTTCTGATGAAATTTTGGCAACACCTTGTCTCTCATACAATGACCATGTCTGCTTCAAATGACACGCACATCACCTATTTATAGGCTTGAGGGTTTCGCTTGAATGTGCACAGGTCTGTTCAAGCGAACTAGCATGATGTTTGATTCGCTTGAATGTGACACATGTTGCTTTCAAGCGAACTCACATAGATTTGTTTCGCTTGAACTGTACCTTGTTCCTTTCAAGCGAACTACCTCACTAATACATGTACAAACCCTAATTTCTAACCTATTGTGTGCTCATTCATTCTATCTAGACCTAAGACTCGATTAAGACGTAGTCAGCAGACATTCAGTGCACCAACAGACTCCCCCTTGGATGTTGACGAAGTCTTCGGCGTCAAGTCTTTAGTCTTTGTCTCTCTCCAAATTTAACAATGCAAGACTTGATACCAGACGAAGTTGACAGACAAACTACACTAACAGACTCCCCCTTGGATGTCGACGAAGTTTGTAGTGTCAAGTCTTCAAAGTCTTCAGTCTTCATCAGTCTTTGCGTTAACACAGTAAGCTCCCTTAAACTTCTATCAATCTCATTCTTCAAACTTCAATTTGATTGTTGATCCAGAATGTAAACTCCCCTTTTCGATAAGCTGGAATTTATTTTCTGGTTCAAACTTTACACAATCTGTGCCATGGGGATTCCTGTTACCTGCATATACTCTACCTAAATATAAGATATATGACAATAACAGTTTCAATCCAAACTTACCATTCAACCATAATTGATAGTCTAATCAGTGTTTAGAAATCCACTTAAGTATTCAGGTCCAAGTTAATGACCCTGATTACTCAATTAATCTACCAAGTCCAACTTAATGACCTTGGTTGATCTGAGATAATTCACACTGACAATCAGTTCAATTTGATTTTCTGAAAATTTACAAGTTTCAAATTAATGAACTTGCTTCAACTTTTCAACTTTCACAAACTTATCATGTTTAGCTCACGACTCATCTTCCAGCCCAGAAAACTTCCTGCATCTGCTTCAATTCGAATCTGAAGATCAACTCTCCACTTTGGTTTGTCAAAAATAAAGCAGAAATGTAAAATCTTTTTAGATTTTTAATAAAGCTTCTATGCTAGAAATGAAATACAGAACTAAAATGCAGTAAAAGTAAACTATTTACAAACATATTTTTGGTTAAGCATGTTAGGGAATCATATCAGCTATTCGACAAGTCACAAGTACCGTTAAGCTTCAATTACATACTTAGAATTAAACAATTCGCTTAGATTGTCGATATACTAATCCACTTAAGTTTTCACACACATTTCAATCTGTCCAGGATACGGATTTAGTGTTTTAGAGACTTAAACTTATACGTGTGTCCTACCTCTTGAATATACTCCCGTATCCAGATCCCAATATTCAGTCTTACAGGTGAGTATACCACAAATGATATCTGTAGGGGAATAAATTATATAACAGTACGAAAACGTGAGAGCTCAGGTCAGAACCACCGTTCAGCAGAGAGATCACGAATCGACTTGGGTGTGTCCCCTTTAGAGGATCTTTTATTACAACAACATTGATTAGCAATTTTATTGTCTTATCATTTATGCTGAGGGTTATGCTATGTTTCAAGCATTGCGAAAAGTATTATTCGAGGACTAGGTCAGAACTTCCATTCAGCAGAAGTCCCGGAATAATACCCCAGATATCACTGAGTATAAAGACCTAGTATATCAGAAAAAGGAATCTTTCAAACGAAATTTCAGGGGTTACCTATTTATCCAAGTAGTGTTCCCCACGAAATAAGTAAGTAAAGATTTAGGTTTATATCCCGAACAAACCTACTAAATGTGTAAAAACCTATCGGCACATCATCAGCGAGACTGTTTAACACATTTAAACATTCCATTTCTTTAGCATACTGTAACTGTCAAGCCGATGTACTATCATTTTCCCTTTTTACACAAGCTCTTTTCTGGTTTTATATTGTTTTTGGATTTTGAAAATATCTCATGTTTTTGTATTTTTGTCATTTTTTAATGTTTTTGTATTTTCTGAAAATATTACCCTATACCTCCCCCTAAATACCAAAACAGGTAAAAAATCGACAAACCATAGCAGATTGCTTCTCAACATCATCTACAATGTCTCCTTCATCAACGCCAAGAATCTCCTCCAACACCGATAAAAGCTTCATACCATTTAGTTTTAGCAAATATTAAAAACGTGTTTTATCAAATGCTTTGGTATGTAAATCAGCTTTTTGTTCGTCAGTGTGGATTTTCTCAATTCGTATCAACTTCTTCTCGAAACAATCTCGAATGAAGTGATGACGAATTTCAATGTGTTTCGTTTTAGCGTGATGTACTGGATTTTTAGTAATGTTAATCGCTGCCTCATTATCAACAAAGATAGGGGTGTTTAGAAATTGCAAACCGTAGTCGCGCATCTGTTGCTGGATCCACAAGATCTGTGAGCAGCAACTGCTAGCAGATACATACTCCGCTTCACATGTGGATAAAGCCACAGAGGTTTGCTTTTTTGCATTGCCAGGTAACCAATCGTGATCCGAAAAACTGGCACCCTGCTGTTGTTGATTTAGCGTTAACTTTGCAACATCCGAAATCTGAATCGGAATACCCTTCGAGCGTGAAATCGCCTTCTCTTGGATACCACAACCCCAATGATGGAGTTCCTTTCAGGTAGCGTAATATCCTTTTCACAATCACCATATGCGAAGCTCTCGGGTTAGATTGAAATCTTGCTGCGAGGCTGGTTGGGTACATAATATCGGGTCTTGAAGCTGTCAAATACATCAGCGATCCGATCATGGAACGATACATCGTTTCATCTACCTTCTCTCCGGTGAGATCAGGGTTTATCCCATGATTCGTTGCTAATGGGGTGGAAGCTGGAGTAGAACCTGACATCCCGAATTTCTCCAAGATATCATGAACATACTTCGTTTGATGTATGAAAATTCCTTTGGGTAGTTGATCAACCTGCAGTCCCAAAAAGAATTTCATCTCACCCATTGATGACATTTCAAATTTCTGCTTCATAACTTGTTCAAAATCTTTGCACAAATTTTCATTTGTTGAACCAAATATGATGTCGTCCACGTAAATTTGAACTATCAGAAGATGTCCATCGACCTCTTTGGTGAAGAGTGTGGCATCCACTTTTTCACGAATAAAACTATTGGCTAGTAGGTGTTGAGACAATGTCTCATACCAAGCTCTCGGGGCCTGGTGTAAACCATACAGTGCTTTGTCTAGCAAATAGACGTTGTCTTTGTGGATTGGATCGGTGAAGCCCGGTGGCTGTCCGACATATACCTCCTCTTTTACCTTCCCATAGAGAAAAGCCGATTTTACATCTAACTGATATACTTTGAAATTTTTCCAAGACGCAAATGCTAGGAAGATTCTGATCGCTTCTAGTCGAGCTACAGGAGCATACACTTCAGTAAAATCTATACCCTCCTGTTGACTGAAACCCTGGACTACGAGTCGAGCTTTGTTACGAACCACAACTCCTCTATCGTCTCTCTTACACTTGAACACCCACTTGGTGTTTATCTTCCTCTGACCATCAGGAAAATCCACTAACTTCCACACGCCTAATTTCTCAAATTGGCTCAGTTCCTCCTGCATCGCATTGACCCAAGAATCTTCAGTAAGCGCCTCTTTATAAGTCCTTGGTTCAACCTGCGAGATAAAACAACTCAATGAGAATTCAGTTTGTAAAGGAGCAACTTTTGTATAAAAACATGTAAGCCCTTTATCAAGCTGTCTTCTAGTACGGACGCCTGTCTACAATTCTCCAATGATCAATTCCTCTGGATGATATGAAAGAGTTCGTGGCATCACTTCGCCTGGAACATCTACATTGCCTTCCAGATTAGTAACATTCTGATTTGCATCTTGTTCACTGACTGGGTTTGTTTGACTTGAAATCTGAATTTGCTCCCCCTCAGAATATGAATCACCATGATCAAATACTGGCATGTTCTCAGATTCTTGATTATCATTCTGTGCCGACTGATTATCTTGAGCAACTTCATCTTGTTGGACATCATCATGTTCACCAGCATTGCTTGGACCTGCTTCATCATCATTTGAAGCTCGTTGCGGTCGTCTTGAATACTCAGCTGGGAACCTTTCTTGCGATTCTTCATACTCTCTCAGAATATCCAACTCATCAAAGAAATCTTCTTCTTCATCCTTTTCTTCTTCCATGTCAAACGAATCCCACAATTTATCATAATTAAAACGCCATGAGTCACCGGGATTCTGAGGCGGCATAGTATACCCTTGACACTCAACATGTTGTGCTTCGATGATCTGCTTCAAACTTGGAACAAAGACCCGTCTTTGTGGACTTGAGTAACCCACAAATATTCCTTCGATACTCTTTGGACCAAACTTACCAAAAGGCTCTAGAATAGTACAAGGAGACCCAAACGGTTCTAAAAACTTCAGGTTCGGTTTGCGGTTATTAATCAACTCAAAGCATGTCTTGTTAAATTTCTTCACAGTGAGAACCCGGTTGAGTGTATAGCATGCGGCGGAAACTGCTTCTGCCCAAAAATTTATCGGTAGCTTTGAATCAGCAAGCATTGTTCTGGCCGTTTCGATTAGTGTCCTATTTTTACGTTCTGCAACTCCATTCTGCTGCGGAGTGTACGGAGCACTAAACTTATGCAATATACCTCTTTCATCACAATATTCTTCCATCTTATTGTTCTTGAACTCAGTACCATTATCACTTCTGATTCTTTTGATACGCCTTTGGTACAGATTTTCAATCTTTCTGAACAACGCCATCAAACTATCAAACGTTTCATCTTTCGACTTCAAGAATGATACCCACGAAAATCTGGAATAATCATCAGTAACCACAAGACAGTAGAGATCTCCTGTAATACTTTTGACGTTTACTGGACCAAACAGATCCATATGTAGTCTCTCTAAAGGTCTAGAAACTGAATTGACTTGCTTTTTAGGGTGTGACTTTTTCTTTTGCTTGCCTTTGACGCAGCTAATGCACTCCCCTTCCAGATGAAAACCTTTAATGTTAACACCCAGAACTAAATCATTATGCACCAAGTGATTCATTTTTCTAAGATGTATATGCCCCATCTTCCGGTGCCACAACTTCGATTCTTTCTCTGTTGCTCTAGACACAAAACAATGTGCCTGACCTGTTGTTGTAGTTGCTACACTCATGTCCAATACATATAAATCATTCACTCTAGGTGCCCTCATGATAATCCATTCTTCAGGGATAACAAATCCTGGCTTAAAGATCAAACATTCTTTATTAGTGAAGTGAGTGGTATACATCCTGTCACAAATCTGCGAGATACTCAGCAGATTATTCTCCAGCTCAGCAATGTTGTTAACTCTCTCAAACGTAACAATCCCATTGGATAACGTTCCTTCACCAACAATTCTACCACCTTGATTTCCTGCAAATCCCACATAACCACCATTGAAATTTCTTACATCGTACAACAATGCAGTCTTCCCTGTCATATGTCGAGACGCTCCACTATCCATAATCCATCGAGAAACAGCTCTCGGAAGTTCCTGCACATATCACAAATTGATTTTAAAAACACATTTCAATAAAGATGCCGATTCATGCTTCACGATTACCAACTAGGAAGCTCCGGCAAGTCCAAAATCTTTAGTGAGATTTTGATGCTACCCAAGCCTCTTTTGACTCAGGTAACTTGACTTTAATGTGAGATTTTGTAGTGTAAAGTGGCGGAAAATTTTTATCATTCATTTTTAAACTTTCCTCAGATCCAACCTCAACCTTTTTATATAAGAAAAACTCATCTATCTTAAGTTGACCGGTTGGTTGATTTTTCTTTTGAACATTCTTTTTCTCTGTTGGAGTAGAAGATTGTTTCTCCAATTGTTCATAATAATCCAAAGGAGCATCCATCTTTACCGATGTGGTAAAAGACGATTGTTTTTCTTTCTCTGAAACCTTTGGTTTAGATGAACTTTCTTTCTTGTCAACCACTTTTGGCTTCCATGTTTGTTGAGATGAAGCAACCCGTTTATAAAATTTGTCATTTTTAGTTACCACATTCTTAACAGGTTCAATTTTAACTGTTGTTTTCTCATTTTTCAAAAGTTTCTCAACAACCATTGGAGCTTTGCCTTTAGCATCAACCTTCTTCTTTCGATTGTCAACAACTTCAGTCTTAGGCTTGGAGTTGGTGCAATTTCTTGCAATGTGACCAACTTTGTTACATCTAAAACATGTACGAGTATCAACTACCCGACTTGTGCCTTCATACTGAGGTTGTGAGGCCCTCTTCTCAAAAAATTCTTCATTTGATTTTGAAAAAAAATCATTTTCCTCATCAGAAAGTGAACTTGAACCGTTCACAAACACTTTCTTCTCAGCAAACTTTTTGTTCTGAAAATTCTTTCTTTAAAAGTTCTTACCACCCTGATATCCACCCGACCATTTGTTTCGATTGTTGTTATAAAAACATGGTGGAACTACAGGTTTCTTGCCTTTTTGTTTGTTTCAAACTCTTTACTTCAGACAAATCAATTTCAACCATTTTGAACACATTTGTTAATTTTGAAACATTTACATTCTCCTGAGGAAAATCAGAATCCGAATACAACTTATCAGATCCAGCCATCTTGTACATCACAAGACCCGGTTCATCACCTAAGTTATTTTTGGATTTTGATTTTGAAATGTATTTGTCTAGAAAACATTCATCTTCCTTAGCTGAATCACCATCCAAAACATTTTCAGCCATGCCTTTAATAATCTCAGTTTGAACACTATCATCAGATGATGATGAAGAAAATGTCACATCAATTGAATCAGGAAGTTTCACTTCATTTTCATCTTCAAGATTAACCAACCCAGATTGCTTTTTCGAATAATTGTCTAGAACTGGTGGTGGAACTTGATGAAACCCGACCCCAGTTCCATCACAGTATACATCTTCGCCTGCTTTGTTTTTCCCTATGGGTTTGGGAACAATGTGTTGCAAAACAAAGCTTGCAGAGCTGTAACTGTTCAATTTCAAATTGATACGCTCATTCTCAATCTTAGCTTCTTCAAACTGAAGCTTCAATTTAGCAATCTCATCCAGCTGTTGATTGATTAATTCTTCTTTAATCCTCAAAACACTTTGCAAGTGACAATTTTCTTTGTATGTTTTACCGTTTCTATCATCATTATCTTTAACCGTGCTTTTAAGCTTCTCAAAATTTTCAGTAATCTGACGATTTTCAAGAACTAACCTCTCATTTTCTTTTCTAACCTTTTCTTGATCAATTTTATCATTTTCAATTTTGTTAGTTAATTCTTTTAATCGTTCAGTTGAAGCTTTCACCATTTTATCACGATCAAGAATTTGATCCTCAACACTTCTGACTCTAGCAGTCAGATCATCAATCTTCTTACCTTTGAGATAAGTGTTTGTACTACAAACTTTGCATTCTTTGATGCAATTTTTGCAGTCAACATCACCACTGACTTTCTTACCTGACTCAGTTGTTGATGCGTTTGAACTGACCTGGCTTTTAGACTCAGAGACGGATTTAGAGTCTACCTCAAGTGCGTTAGCAGCCAGCACCTTGTCAGCCATTTTTCCCATGTTTTCAGCATTCAACTCTTGAGTCGTGTTAATGATTCCAGTATCAACCTTCTTTGACTTCTCTTTTTCTACTCTCTCCTTCTCTTCTTTCTCTTTCTCTTCTCTGTTTCCCCACCATTTTCTTTGCCAGTAATCATCTTCGTCTTTCATTTCTTTAATTATGGTTTCCATATCAAGAGTGTTATGGTCAACAGCAATGTTTCCCTGGGGGTCAAGATAACATTCTCTGTCTGGATCCCATCTATTTGCTCTTTTTGCTTCAAGATAGATACCAACTATTCTGATCATTTTGTTCTGAGCTATCAGCTTTCTGTGACCATACTTCTGTTCTTTAGTTCTGTTGTCTTTCCAAGGAACAGGTTCAGATTTTGCCATGAATGCATATCCAACCGCATCCTCCTCAGGTAACAACTCACTCCAGTCGAAACCTTCATCGTTATGAATCACCGCAAGAGCTCTAGATTTCTCTTTGTTATCCTCAAGCTGCTTCATTCTCGGTGGCTCCGATTTGTTCTGATGATAAATCGCTTTCTTGTAGTAATCTTCTCTAAACGGGTTTTCAGACTCATCAGCATACGCGTTTCGACATTCGCGCTTAAAGTGACCTTTCTGGTTACACTTAAAGCATGTCACTTTAGACTTGTCAAACCCTAACTTGGTAGATGGTCCACCAATAGACTTTCTTCCAGTTATCTCCATGAAACGCTGTGCTCGACGAACTGCACTGGCCATACACCACCTTATGTTGATCAGTTCCATCTCCTCAGGATCTATCTGATCGTAATCTTCTTTTTTCAGGTTGGTGTTGCCAATCTTCCCTGCCACAAGACTTTCATATGATTCCAGCACCGACGCTAAGAAAACCATCTGTTGTTTAGCAGACTCCTCGCTGAAATTCTGAGCGTTCTTTAAGTCTACAACGATGTTGCATTGGAATAAATTCTTTGCATCAGATTGGTTTGAATGTGACGAAGAACCACTGTGAAATCCACTGCTTTGACTCTCTTTGTTTGAAATGTTGGAATTCTCAGCAGAAAAAGCTGTCTTGGGAGATGTATTCTTTGGCATCATGCTCTTTGGATAATTCAAATCCAGATTCTGTTGATAAGTCGAGTGATTGACTTTGTGAGTTTTCTTTATCTCCAGCTCGTGACTCTCTAATCTTTCAATCAATAGATCCACCGTAAGCACTTCAGGTTTGATCGTATTCTTCAACATCAAAGCATAATATGGCCAATCCATCTCATCTGGCAATGCATCAAACAATTTGTCAATCATCTCTTCTTTAGTATAGAAAATTTCATGTCTCGCCAGTTCCAGCTTCAGATGCCCAAACCTCTCAATCATTTTACAAACTGATTCATTCTTTAAACATCCAAACAAATCAAACTCTTTTCTAAGTAGTTTCTTTTTGTTTTTCACTATTTCTGCACTTCCTAAACATTTGATTCTCAACTTATCCCAGAGATCTTTAGCACTCGTGTATTCGATCAAAGATATTATATCTTCTCGGACAGACTGAAATAGCAGTGCGATGCATTTTTGCTCAGCAACAAACGAATCTATTTCTTCAGGTGATGTTAAGCTTTCACCATTTTTGCCTCCATCATTGTATCCATTTTTTAGACTCTTCCAGCAAGGATAAGCAAAGGCCCTCAACCAATCGTCAAACTTCTTGGCCCACCGACTGTACTCTTCTATAGCCATCAGCTTCGGGGGTTTGTTATACGTTCCGAAAGCACTTTCAACTCCCAAAGCATCCGATAAACTTTTCTTCGTATTCGTAGTGTTCTCATTGGTGTTGCTAGGTGAAGCATCATCTCCAGAATTTCCAGCAAAGGCATACATATCGCTAAACGGATTCATGAATAGATCATCCATCTTGTACCTGAAAAATCAGAAACACTTAGAAATTTCTTGATTTTGAAAAATACAGATTCAAGCGGAATCTGTTCAAGCGAAATCAGTTTTAAAGCAATATAGCTTTTCAAGCGAAAAGGCAATACAGGTTCAAGCGAAACATTTCAAGCGAAAACACTTGAAACGAAATGGCAATGTCAACTCAAGCGAACCACACTCAAGCGAAACCAGATAATATGTACTTTTCAAGCGGACTCACTGATTACTTTCAAGCGAACACAGTTGAAATGTACTTTTCAAGCGAAACTAGCAAGGTATTTCGAGCGAACTACAATTTTAAAGAGGTTTCGCTTGAAATTTTCAAGCGAAATGTGATGATGTCAGCTTTTTCGAACCAGATTTCAAGCGAAAAGTCAAGTTTTTATATGAAATTGATCGATTTTAAGTCCAATTCACTCAGGGATTAGTTAACTCTATGTTTCGCTCAGTATATGTGAGTTTCAGGCCATTTCAACCGTAAAACAATGTCCAAATCAGAAAAGAAAGGGTAGAAGTAAGAAAATCTGATGAATTCAAGCTGCAATGGTATGAATTCCTCGTCCTGAGCTCTGATACCACTTGTTGGACCATGTGCGTGACCCTAAATAGTCAGTTAAGGCAGTTCATCTTCGTTTACAGAGGCGGAATCAAAGTAAACAAAGTCACAACAGCTTATTCCTTTCAATTCTTTTCTATTAATGCTTTTTCGAGACTTTATAATGATTTCTGATGAAATTTTGGCAGCACCTTGTCTCTCATATAATGACCATGTCCGCTTCAAATGACACGCACATCACCTATTTATAGGCTTGAGAATTTCGCTTGAATGTGCACAGGTCTGTTCAAGCGAACTAGCATGATGTTTGATTCGCTTGAATGTGACACATGTTGCTTTCAAGCGAACTCACATAGATTTGTTTCGGTTGAACTGTACCTTGTTCCTTTCAAGCGAACTACCTCACTAATACATGTACAAACCCTAATTTCTAACCTATTGTGTGCTCATTCATTCTATCTAGACCTAAGACTCGATTAAGACGTAGTCAGCAGACATCCAGTGCACCAACAACGTGTCCTATATATATATTTTTGTAACACTTTTAATTCTTAACACTTAGGAAAGCACACAGGACTATTTAGTAACTTTTCTGCATACTACTAGTATGTTAACAAGCACATGTAAGTATAACACAGAAATCAGAAAGCAGTTAAATGATTCAACACATTCATCAAGCACTTTATTTATCATTAATAAATTGTACGGATACAAGGAATTATGAGGGTTGTCACATTCTCCCCCTGTTAAGAAAATTTCGTCCCGAAATTTAGCTCGTGGTTACTGAGGAAGCTAGTTATGTTACGTTGGTTTCCTGGTTTTCCTGGGGTGTCACATCATCCCCCCGTTGATTTGGAATTTCGTCCCGAAATTCTGCAGTAGCTTCAGCCTCAGTAGTGGTTGCACTTTTCTTAAACAGCTGGGGATACTTGAGATTCATTTGGTCTTCTCGTTCCCAGGTATACTCTGGGCCACGACGGGAATCCCAACGGACTCGGACGAGAGGTATTCTGGTACGCTTGAGAACCTTAACATCTCGATCAGTAATCTCTACTGGTTCCTCGACGAATCGCAGCTGGTCGTCGATAGTGAGCTCCTTTAAGGGAACTATGAGGGTCTCATCTGACAGACACTTTTTCAGATTCGACACGTGGAATACGTTGTGGACTCCGCTGAGTTCTTCAGGTAGATTCAGCCTGTAAGCGACTTTGCCAATTTTCTCAGTGATTTCGAATGGTCCAACATAGTGTGGATTGAGTTTGCCTCTTTTACCAAAACGAACTACACCTTTCCAAGGTGAGACTTTGAGTAGCACTCGATCCCCAACCTGGAACTCGAGTGGTTTCCTTCGCTTATCAGCATAGCTTTTCTGACGGTCACGAGCTGCCGCCATTCGCTGTCGTATCTGAGCAATTCTCTTAGTCGTGTCTACTACGAGTTCTGGGCCTGTGATTTGGCTGTCACCAACTTCTGCCCAACAAAGAGGTGATCGGCACTTCCGTCCATACAATGCCTCGAACGGAGCGGCCTGGATGCTGGTGTGGTAGCTGTTGTTATACGAAAACTCCACTAGCGGGAGGTGCTTTTCCCAGCCATTACCAAAATCGATTACACATGCCCTAAGCATGTCTTCAAGGGTTTGGATGGTGCGTTCAGATTGCCCATCCGTCTGTGGGTAATAAGTGGTGCTCATATCTAAACGTGAGCCAAAAGACTTGTGCATGGCTTGCCACAGTTCAGAAGTAAAATACGTGTCACGATCAGAAATGATGGAGGTTGGCACTCCGTGCCTTAATACTACTTCCTTTAGGTAAATGTCTGCTAGAGTAGAAAACTTATCCGTTTCCTTGATAGCAAGAAAATGTGCAGACTTGGTCAGTCGATCCACGATCACCCAAATGGTATCGTTTCCGCGTTGAGATATGGGCAGTCCAGTAACGAAATCCATGGAAATTTTCTCCCATTTCCATTTAGGTATCTCTGGTTGTTGGAGTGGACCTGATGGTTTCTGGTATTCGACCTTGACCCTGGCACAAGTCAAGCATTTGCTGACGTAGGTTGCTATGTGGGCTTTCATGCTAGGCCACCAGTATGTAGTCTTTAGGTCGTGGTACATCTTATCTGAACCAGGATGTACTGAATAACGAGACTTATGTGCTTCGTCCATCACAAGCTCGCGTAAGTTCCCATAAAGTGGAACCCAGATGCGCCCGTTTACATAGTAGGCTCCGTCTTCCTTTTGTTCTAACCGTCTCCTTGATCCTCGTAGGGACTCAACCCTGATGTTTTCTGCTTTCAAAGCCTTAACCTGAGCATCTCGTATTTGAGCGGGAAGGTTAGAGTGAATGGTAAGCTGTAACGCACGTACACGCTTAGGTATGGTATCCTTTCGACTGAGGTCGTCGGCCACAACATTGGCTTTACGCAGATGGTATTTGATCGCACATTCGTAATCATTCAAGAGCTCGACCCATCGACGTTGTCGCATGTTTAACTCCTTTTGCTTGAAGATATGCTCGAGACTCATGTGATCGGTGTAAATGGTGCACTTGGTACCGTACAGGTAATGTCTCCATATCTTAAGTGTGAAAACAACTGCTCCCAATTCCAAGTCGTGCATAGTGTAGTTCCTTTCATGAACTTTAAGTTGGCGTGATGCGTAGGCAATGACCTTGTCACGTTGCATCAACACGCAACCAAGTCCTTGGATGGAAGCGTCGCAGTAAACCACAAAATCATCTGTGCCTTCGGGCAATGAGAGGATAGGCACGCTACAAAGTCTATCTTTCAAGTGCTGAAATGCGGACTCCTGTGCATCACCCCAATGATAGGTGACACCCTTCTGAGTCAGTGAAGTGAGAGGTTGCGCAATCTTTGAGAAATCCTTGATAAACCTTCTGTAATACCCTGCCAAACCCAAGAATTGGCGGATTTCTGTTGGTGTGCGGGGTGCAGGCCAGTTCTTGATCGAGTCAACCTTGGATGGATCTACATGAATCCCATCCTTGTTTACCACATGGCCTAGAAAGTGGACTTCGCGAAGCCAAAAGTCACATTTCGAAAACTTGGCATACAACTGCTCTTTACGAAGAAGTTCCAGAATAAGCCTCAGGTGTTGCTCGTGTTCCTCCTGACTCTTAGAATAGATCAGGATGTCGTCGATGAAGACTATGACAAATTTATCCAGGTAAGGTTTGCACACTTGGTTCATGAGATCCATGAAGACTGCAGGTGCATTCATTAATCCGAAAGGCATAACCAGAAACTCGTAATGCCCATACCGAGTTCTGAATGCTGTTTTGAAGACGTCCTCATCTCGGACTCTCAGCTGATGGTATCCCGATCTCAGGTCGATCTTGGTATAGAAACTCGACCCTTGCAACTGGTCGAACAAGTCGTCAATACCTGGAAGAGGATAACGATTCTTCACGGTCACCTTGTTAAGTTCGCGATAGTCAATACACATTCTAAAAGTACCGTCTTTCTTCTACACAAACAAGACTGGAGCTCCCCAGGGCGAAGAGCTAGGACGTATAAAACCCTCTTCCAATAGTTCTTGTAATTGCGATGACAGTTCTTCAAGTTCTGACGAAGCTAGACGATACGATGCATGAGCTATTGGTGCTGCTCTAGGAGCTAGCTCGATTTGAAACTCGACTTGTCGATGAGGCGGAAGACCGGGTAATTCCTCAGGAAATACCTCAGGAAAATCACGTACAATAGGAATGTCTTTCGTCTTCCTTTCTTCCGAGGATGTATCAGAAACAAGGGCTAGAATAGCAGTGTGGCCCTTTCGCAAACACTTCTGGGCCTTAAGGAAAGAGATAACGCCTACGACAGCACCACTCTTGTCGCCATGAATCATGAGGGGTTCTTTACCAGAACGAGGGATACGGACGATTTTCTCCTTGCAAATAATCTCCGCTTGGTGTTGAGATAACCAATCCATCCCAATGACAACGTCAAAACTACCCAGAACGATAGGAATGAGGTCGATAGAAAAGGTCTGATCGGAAAGGACAAGCTTGCAACCCTTAACTACATGTGTAGCCCCTAAACTTTTACCATTTGCTAACTCTACGATGTGCTTGGTGTTCAAAAGTGTTAGAGTACGCTTAAGCATCTGACTAACTTTTAAGGACACGTAGCTAGTATCGGCACCCGAATCAAATAAAACAGTAACAAAGAAATCATCCAGAAGAAACTTACCCATCACAACCTTGGGATCATTCCTTGCATCACCCTGACCAATCACGAACACACGACCCCTTGCCCCATTACCATTGTTGTTTCCCCCATTGTCGTTTCCATTCCCCTGATTGTTGTTGTTCTGGTTCTGATTTAGCTGGGGGCAGTCTTTCTTGAAATGGCCCTCAGCACCACATTGAAAGCACCCTTTGTTGTTACCTTGTTGTTGCTGTTGCTGGCGTTGATTTAGTGGGGCTTGCTGTTGCTGTCGGTTCTGATTCGCCGGACGCTGACTCCTGCAATCCCTTGCAATGTGACCAGGCTTGTTGCATCGATGACAGTTGCCTTTACTACATAGCCCGCTGTGGTGCAAGTTACAGCGATTACATTTGGGGTGATTTCCCTTGTACCCACCCTGACCTTGATTTCCAGAAGACTGCTGGCTGGGGCTCCTGTACTCATCTGTCTTTCGCTCCTGGGATTGAGCTGAAGCAGAACCCTTGCCCAAATTTCCATCCCACTTGCGCTTATTATCATTGGGAGCATCAGAAGTAGTAGCGCTAATACGCTTGGGCAGCCTGTTCTGCTCAATTGCCTGATCGGTGAGGCGATGAGCCAACTTGATGATTTGCTGAATGGTGCCAAGATTAGCTGAGGTTACGTGACTCTGAATCTCTGGTACAAGACCCTTGAGGTACAGCTCAATACGTTTGATGGGAGGGTCCACCATTGTAGGACAAAAGATGGCCAGCTCGTTTGACCTCTTCGTGTATGCCTCGATCTCAGACCCCGTCATCTTCAAATTGAAAAATTCCACCTCCAGCTTGTGGATGTCGTCACGACTCCAGTACTCCTCTTTGATCAGTTCCTTGAAGTCATTCCATGGGGTGGCATTAGCAACCGCCAACCCAAGCAGTTGAACCTGTGCTTTCCACCAGGTCAACGCAACACCTTCCAGCGTTCCAGTTGCAAATTTCACCTTATGATCTTCAGGGCATTCACACATCTCGAAAACAGACTCGAGCTTCTCGAACCAGTGAAGAAAACCTACAGCTCCTTCTGTGCCGCTGAAAGTACTAGGTCGGCAATCCATGAATGTTTTGAACGTACACACAGGAGGCTGAGCATGTTGACCTGTGGTGCGAGAATAAAAGACAAGGTTAAGCACGAGGGTTGGTTTGTGAAGGTAGGATCTAAACGTTCTAAGATGGGTTGATATGGCAGGTTATACCTCCTGCAGGGACAGCTGCGAGTGCCTCAGCAACTCGTTCGTTGATCAAAGCCATCAACTGGGCTTGAGTGAGGTTGATACGTCCTCCGCGTCCGTTCATGATCTTCACAACAAAGCAACGTAAGTGAGGAAAGTGTCGTGAAAGTGCGTAAGTGTAGGATGACAGTAGAGAGTAAGCACACAAGGTTCAAATAGCAATTATCACGTTAACCAATGCATAGTGTGAACTATCTAACCGACAATATAACATAAATCATACCACCTATTGTGTCGAGTCTTGCACGTGGAGTGAAGCGTCGTTGTGGATCGTTGAGCACTGTACAGGTTATAGTCTGGTTTTGTCAAAAAGCCTTTCTCCCTTTTTAAAACCAAGTTCACTATAACCAATGGCTCTGATACCAATCTGTCACACCCCCAAATTCCACCATGCGGAGTATCACCGCTTGGAGGCGTGACATGACCAGGATCGAGCCACCAATCATATTGAACAACGTAATTAAGTAAATAAAAACCAACCACAATACAATTGGTGACCAAGTTCAATTTAAACAGCGAAAGCATAAGACGTTAAACCAAAACATAAGTTCGTAGTTCATAAGTTTAAAGACCCAAAACATAAGTTTCATAAGATCATAAAGTTTATTTATTAAGTACGGGACATAACAGTTCGCATCCCACAACGACCACCTCCATGTGCAAGCCCCATAGCATCTAGCGACCTGCAAAGCATGTAACAACGAGTCAACAACAAAGTTGAGTGAGTTCACGGTTGGTTGTCCATTTTTGAGTTATTTCCAAAAACGTAGTTTAATCTTAATCAGCTTTCCATCCGTGGGGGTTACCCCATAGTTCGAAAAACGTTTGTCAGTTAACCATCCCATGTCCACCTTCCCTGGCTATCTAGCCCGGCACTCCGGCCGTGGGGGCTACCCCATTATTTAAACTACCAGACTCGTTTATCATATCGACTACTAACGAAAATTAATTGTGCCCTAGCGTCGGTGTCTATCATCACCGACGTGCCATAGTCCATTAGTACACGCCCGTCCGACTGGCACGGTGTGAGGTTTGTTAAACCTAATAACGCTATTAACTAATGACCCGCTCGCCATAGCCTCGGAGATTAAGTCGATATAAAGGGAGGGACTTCGCTGATAGAGTTCTAGTCCAGTAAGTCTAATTCTGTCCCAACAGGACGAGGAATTCTCATTCCTGAACACGTCCCAAGGACGAGGAATCCCTATTCCTGAACCCATTCCCATTCCCATTCCCACCGGGAATTACCATGCTTTGTAGAAAAGTCTGAACTCACCTCGGTTTGCTCGGTTAGATTCTCAAATATAGCTAACAGTCAAGGTCAGTCAATCATGTCCTAATATGATTACCAGTTAGTCATTTAGTGGTTTCAAATAGAGCACAAAGTTCCTACACGTATCTACTACATAACATGCATTCACTTTAATAGTTCACGCTCATATAAACATTCCACCTATAGCTACTCAAGAACAAGCATACGATATTGCACATATTACTTTCATTGACATATAACATGTTAGATCATCCTCAGATAACATAATCGACATTTAGATACGCAAATTACTAATTATGTCATTTCAACTTAAATGTCCAAAACTGAGCTGTTTTCGGGCATTTTAATAAAGTAGTTAACTTATTCCAAAAATTCCCAACTTTTTACAGAGTATCTTAAACGATCCAAATATTATTGTGTAAAAATCTCGGGATCCAATTCATTACCAATATTTTATAAAAATTCATTTTCCGGACTGCAATCAGATTCATCTTTTTCTGACTGCAGTCCACGGAATAATTTATTTAAAATTCATCGAGAGTCCGATTTACGAAATTCCACTGGGAGAATTACAAATACATCGGTGGTCATCTACAGTACAAATTTCATGATCTAACTCTACACAGAATTCAAGTTATGATGGAAAACAGAACGCATAATTTCAGCAGTAAAAATGCAGCTTGAGCTGCTGTCCAAAAACAGATCTTTAAAAATAGTAAACGAAGTCCAAAAATTATGATTTCGGTGCCATTAGAACCGTATTTCGAAATAGCCTGTTATAGACTCAAGAAAATCCGTTTTTCATTAAATATGGACCTGTTTACAGCCAACTGAAGTTGGCTGTAAGAGCTTGGACAGAAGCTGTTTTCAGCTTTTAGCTTTCTAGCTTGTGTTCGATTGATTCCGTTAACATGTTTAGTGATCACAACAACATCAAACATCAATATTAACAAGAAAATCATCAGGTAATCAACAAGAATCAAAACAACTTCATATTAACATCACTTCATCAAATTTCAACAACATTTCATCATTAGGTTAGCTCTATGTTCAAAACTTTGTTTATGATCCTTTAGTGTTCATGGATTCTCATCATAAAATAACTATTAACCACTCTAATAACATGAAAAATGAACGGATCTAAGTTCTTACCACTAGTTCAAGACTAGGGAAGTTCGAGTGAAGAAATGTGGTGGTTAATAGCGAATAAAGAAGGTCTTTCAACTTCCGAACACACCGAGCTTCGTTGTTCACCTTCTTACACCTATGGATGCTCTTGAAAAGCTTGAACTTGAAATGAAGATGGGTGGTGTGTGGGTGAAGGGGGTCGGCCGAGAGCTCCCAAGGGAGAAGGAGGATTTGTATGTGTTAGTGTGTGTGTGAGAATGAGCTTATGATCTCAAGTGCATTACTTATAACCATTCCAACCTTTTAACCCTTGTGTAACATGTCATTTAGGGGGGAACAAGATCTATTAAACAAAGGAAATAAAATCAAATGTGTAAGGGCCATGTTGGCCGATTACTAGGTGGGGAGGGGGGTCTTAGGTGTAGGTTGTAACTAAGTTAACTTACATAGTTAGAAACCAAGTAATCTAGTTAGGGATTTAGTTAGTTGATATTTATATAGTGTGTTATGATGTTTGGGGGCCATAACTAGCTTAGTAAAAGTGAAACAATGTTTTTAACAATATTTTTGTGTTCTGGGTAAAGTCCGGTTGTTCGGTTGTGTGTTGTTCCGTTAAAGTGCTTAATTAATCCGTAACGTGTCCTATATATATTTTTGTAACACTTTTAATTCTTAACACTTAGGAAAGCACACAGGACTATTTAGTAACTTTTCTGCATACTACTAGTATGTTAACAAGCACATGTAAGTATAACACAGAAATCAGAAAGCAGTTAAATGATTCAGCACAGTCATCAAGCACTTTATTTATCATTAATAAATTGTACGGATACAAGGAATTATGAAGGTTGTCACATTCTCCCCCTGTTAAGAAAATTTCGTCCCGAAATTTAGCTCGTGGTTACTGAGGAAGCTAGTTATGTTGCGTTGGTTTCCTGGTTTTCCTGGGGTGTCACAGTGATGAAATCCATCGTCACCATCTCCCACTTCCAGGTGGGAAGTTCAGGCTGTTGTAGCAAACCTGATGGTTTCTGATGTTCAGCTTTGACTTGAGCGCACGTCAAACATTTGGCTACATAGGTAGCTATTGATTTCTTTAAGCCTATCCACCAATAATTTGCCTTCAGATCCTGGTACATCTTATCAGCTCCAGGATGAACGGAGTACTTAGAACTGTGGGCTTCCTGGAGGATAACATCCCGAAGTCCTCCATAAATTGGAACCCATATTCGTCCATTTAACCTCAGAATTCCGTCCTTGCCATAGGATAACTGTTCTTCAGTTACTCCTAGCTTTTCATTAGGATAGTTAGCTTCTAGTACAGTTTCCTTCTGCGTAGCTAACAACCTTTCAATCAAACTATTCTTTAACTCAATGCTCTTGGCATTGATTCTTATAGGCTTCACTCTTTCCTTCCTACTTAAGGCATCGGCAACCACATTTGCCTTGCCTGGATGGTATCTTATCTCACACTCATAATCATTCAAAGTTTCCATCCATCGTCGTTGCCTCATGTTCAAATCCTTCTGATTGAACAGATGTTGAAGGCTCTTGTGATCTGAATAGATCACGCACTTGGTTCCATACAGGTAGTGTTTCCACAGTTTTAGTGCAAATACAACGGCACCCAACTCCAAATCATGGGTGGTGTAATTCTTCTCGTCCACTTTTAACTGTCGAGAAGCATAGGCAATAACTTTGCCTTTCTGCATAAGCACACATCCCATACCTGTGTGCGATGCATCGCAATATACCACAAATTCATCAATTCCATCTGGCAACGTCGGTACTGGAGCGTTGCTCAATTTATGCTTAAGAATGTCAAAGGATTCCTGCTGCTTAGGACCCCAGTTAAAATTAATATTCTTACGCGTCAACGAAGTTAGGGGTGCAGCAATCCTTGAGAAGTTTTCTATAAATTGCCTATAATATCCTGCTAAACCTAGAAAGCTACGAATTTCTGTAGGCGTCTTTGGCGCTTGCCAATTCATGACAGCTTCAACTTTGGTGGGATCTACTTGGATACCACGCTCACTAACAACATGTCCAAGGAATTGGACTTCACGAAGCCAGAATTCACACTTTGAAAACTTGGCATAGAGCTTTTCTCGATGAAGCAGTTTCAGAATGCATCGAAGATGCTTCTCTTGGTCAGCTTGGCTCTTTGAGTAAATGAGAATGTCATCGATGAAGACGATGACGAATTTATCTAAGTAAGGCTTGCAGACGCGATTCATGAGATCCATGAATGCTGCTGGTGCATTAGTGAGCCCAAAAGGCATCACTAGGAACTCGTAACGACCATAACGAGTCCTAAATGCAGTCTTGTATACATCTTCATCTTTAACCTTCAGTTGATGGTAGCCTGACCTCAAATCGATCTTAGAGAAGTAACTTTCTCCTTGTAATTGATCGAACAGATCGTCGATCCTGGGCAATGGATATCTATTCTTGATAGTAACCCTGTTGAGCTCACGATAATCGATGCATAGACGCATCGATCCATCCTTTTTCTTCACAAACAGGATTGGTGCTCCCCATGGAGACGAGCTAGGTCTAATGAAACCTTTTGCCAACAATTCATCCAACTGAGTCCTTAACTCTTTCATCTCTGTTGGTGCCAACCTGTAAGGTGCCCTTGCCACAGGTGCTGCTCCTGGAATAATGTCAATTCTGAATTCTACTTGCCTATCTGGTGGCAAACCAGGTAGTTCTTCCGGGAATACTTCGGGATATTCAGAAATGACAGGAATATCTTCAATCTTAGGCTTTTGCTCATCAATAGTTACCTGTGCCATATAAATGACACAACCCTTCTTCAAACACCTAGATGCCTTGAGCATAGTCACTTGCTCAGGCAGTCCATACTAGGTATCTCCCTGAATGGTAAGTGGCTCACCAGACGGAGTCTTGACCACTACTTGCTTCTTGTTGCAAACAATATGGGCATGGTTACGAGATAACCAGTCCATGCCTATAACTATATCAAAACCGGCTAACTTCAAAGGAAATAATGACAAAGGAAATGAGTGGTTCCTAATGGATATGAAACATCCATCTAACACGGTTGATGCGGTTTCTATGGTACCATCGGCTAACTCAACCTCATATTTTATGCTTAGGGTTCTAACAGGTAGGTTTAACAACTTACAAAACTTATCATCAACAAATGACTTATCTGCTCCCGAATCAAATAACACCCTTGCATAAACATCATTAATAAGGAAGGTACCTGTTATGACATTATCGTCCTGGACAGCTTCCTTTGCGTTCATCTGGAAGACCCTAGCATTGGTCTTTTTCCCTTCCTCGGCTTTCTTAGCAAATTTTGGGTAGTTGGACTTGATATGCCCCTTTTCATTGCAACTATAGCACGTAGCATCCTTGATTTTCTTACAGTCTAAGGTCTTGTGCTCAGAAGATTTACAAATCCCACAAGGCCTTGGCTGCGACTGGGATTTCGACTCGAATCTGCACTTCCCGAAGTGGTGCTTCTTACAGATTTTACACTTGGGCTTATCACCCGACTGATGACCATCCTTTTTAGTTCCAAAACTCTTCTTGTGGTCATTGTTTCCCTTATGCTTCTTGTCTGAATGTCGTGAGTTGTCATCCTCACGCTTTCTCTTCTCAGAGTCTGTGTTCCACAGCGATCTCTGCCTGACCGCGTCCAAAGTAAGGGACAATGATATATCAGCTGCAGACCGAAAAGTAGCTGGTCTGAAGGCCTTCACACTGGCCTTGATTTCTAGGGCCAAACCCCTGATGAAACGAGCTATCCTCTTGGGTTCCGGAGTCACCAGATACGGAACCAGTCTTGACATAGTGTTGAAGCTCGTAAGGTAGGCTTGACAATCTAGGTTTTTCATAACCAAAGACAAGAAATCAGCTTCAATCTTTTCAACCTCATGCCGAGGGCAGTAGTTTTCCTTAATGAGAGTAACAAACTGATCCTATGTCAGATTGTACAATGGGATTTTCCCCGTGGCTTGGATCAAAGACCTCCACCAGGCTAGTGCCTCACCTTTGAATGACTGAGATACAAACTTTACCACATCCTTATCAGCGCAACCACTGATATCTGCTACAGTGTCCATCTCATCTAACCATGACATGCAGTCAACTGCTCCTTTCTCCCCAGTAAAATCCCTGGGTTTGCATGAAACAGAGTACTTATAGGTGCAACCTTTAGCACGTGGTTCTTGGTTCAGCACAACTCTCTTAGATGGAACACTCTTCTGGTTCGTTGAGTGATGAGAATCACTCTTGTGAGCAGTATGAGTTCTTGAGGGTGGTTTAGAGTGTGGTACAGATTGGGTCCTGACACGGGTACCACTGGATTCATTGAACAGCCTTTCCAAAGCTCGCGTCAAAGCATTATCTATTAATGCTTGTAATTCTGCTCCTGCTATGTTGACTCTGGAGGTGTCATGATTATCTCTGGGGTGGCTGTTGGCTTCGTCTGACCCGTCCATGTAGCTTGATTGCTACATAAAATAATGATTTTAAATCATTCAGAGTCTATAATATTTTTATTATTCTAAGAGATTTATTAATCATGGTATTTAAGAACCATTTCGATTAATTTGTTAAGCATATGAATATTCAGGATATTATAAAAATCCTTAGTTAGATTTAAAAATATATTAATGGCAAACAGGCATAGTCACGTGGACAGTTTTAAATCTTTATTCATGATCTTACAGGGTCATGGTATTGAGGGTTTTAGTTATAATTCATCACCTCTTCTTAACAGGGGGTCGAAGACGACGACTGTCTTTTGTCTTATATGACAATGAGTATAGCCCGTAGGCATTATATCCTTAATAGATGTTTTAATAAAAAAAAATATAAGTTGGAAGAATTCAATATAAGGATGACTCATGTGATTTTATCGGATCACATTTTGTCAAGAATTTTACCATGTTTTCGGATGTTAACATGGATTGGAACCTTTTGAATAGGTTTTACCATCTTGGTCATGTCTGCAACGACATATAGACTAGGTTTTACCTTTAAGATTCTTTTTAATATTAACGTAGAACAATCCTAAATTGAGGTGTTAATAAAGACCTGAATCTAATTTGAGGAATTACCATCTTGGCCCTGTCTTATAATGACACATGGCTAGGTTTTGTCGCTTTTTAGATTTTTATCATTTTATTATAATGATAGGTTTTAGAAAGGAATGTTATATTTTCATTTACTTTAGATATTATATTTATGTATATAATTTAATAAAATGAAAATTTAAATTAAATCATTCCATTGCAAAAATTTTAAACAAGTACAAATTTGCCCTAAACGGGACTTCTACAAGAATAACATGCCCGCGCAGGGGCGAAACAAACAAACATACCCACGTAGGGGTTAAACATAAAAACATGCCCACGCAGGGGCGGAATACAGAAAGACATGCCTACGCAGGGGCAGAATACAGAAAGACATGCCCACGCAGGGGCAGAATATAGAAACAATTGTCCATGCAGGGACATGATTACAACACTAATAACAAACAAACAAATGAAGGATTTAATGATCCTTCTTGCTTTTTCCTTTAATTAAGTTCGCCAGACTCTTAAACATTCCACGGTTTTGTCTGCGGTCTTCCCGCACTTCCTGCCGCACCTCATTAATCCTTTGAAGGATTTCCAGATGCTGTGGTGGTGACATGGCTGGCGGCTGATGATACCCATATGGTGGGTACCCATAGTGTGAGTATCCAGCTTGGTATGGGATCCCAAAGGATCCTTCCGGATGATGGGCATTGTAGTATGCCGCTGCTACCAGGTAAGGGTCGGCCTCTGCATAATTGTAGTTCGTGTGGACCGACTGCTCAAAGGGATTATACGCCGCCGCACCGGTGTATGTAGGTATAGGGTCTCCAAAACCCAATGGTGGTGGCACGACAGGTGCAGAGTTCACTTCCGAGACGGGGTTTGAAGATCCACCCATCTGCGGGTCTTCATGGAGTGGCGAGTAGCGGCTGCCACTAGTAGGTTGAGGGGTGCCGATTCGCACTCCTCCTCGCACGCACATCCGTGCGGTTGTTCTTCTTCGCCTCGGTGGCTCCAAAGGCTGTTACTGGACTGGTGGTGGTGGCGGAGTGACCGCGACATAACGAGAATCCTCAGAGGGATCCCGCTGTTGCTGCTGTTGTGGAGAGTTATGGTAACTAGGAGTAAACACCCAGTCGATCTGTCGGAACCTTTCTTCATAACTGTCGGGACCATTATAAGGTGATCCCACGAAAGGTGACCCATCTGAAATTTCGATGGGGTGGTTAGGGGTTCCAGACGGTGGCTCTGCAGGATCGGTGTCCTCATCCATGTCCATCGCATGGTCTCCTGAGAAATGGTCTTCATGTCCTAGTGGGTTAAAACCCACTGGTTCTCCAAGGTAGTTTGCCGGGTTGAACCGGCTCTGGAAGAAGGGCGTTGGGTCATCAAAAGGTGAGTTGTGACCCTGGAGAGGAATGTAGGATTGGTGGGAATTATGGGGCTCATTTTCAGAATGAGGCCCAAAGGAGTTGTGAAACAAAGGGGAGGAGCTCAACGAAACTGAGCGCCTTGCTGGTTCGACATGGGTCCTCCAGTTATCTTGAGGACTCTGGTTATGGGAGTCTGAAGGTGTTCGCCGGTGCGAAGGCCCGGCCTCGTGATCATTCGGGGCAACGAATGGCCCCTTGCCTCTTCCTCTCCCTCTGACTCTTGGTGGCATCTTTTAACCTGTCAACATAAACAAAGATAACAACAAGGAACATAAATAAAGACAAAAATAAAAACAAATCGGGATTTGTCCTAAGTTCTTTGTCTAGACTCGAAAATTTAGGAATGTGCAACTGTGTAACTGAGATTAAACACAAAAGGCTAGTGTTTAATTCACTCAGTGTTGGCTCTGATACCAACCTGTCACACCCCAATATTTCCACGTATTACCGGTGGGCCCGATGGGGAGTATCGTGACGTAGTTGATATCATCATAGTCAAACAACACAATTTAAAATGCACAACGGAAGCAAAAGATAGATTTATTTCAACCGAATAAAATTATAATATTAAGTATCACAATGTAGTTGAAACGGACCCACAGGTGGATCAAATAAACAGAAAACGTAGTTCAACAGACTCAAAATGCATCCAAGCTTGCGAGACTCTTAATGATGCTAAGGAGAGGCCAGCCTATTACGCGTAGTACCTGCACTTAACCTTTTTGGGAAAATACGTCAGTTTACACTGGTAAATACAATTAACTGACTCATTTTGAAAAGGTTTAGAAAATTGATTTGAATGCACGTGGCACAAAACTTTTTATAACTTCGGATAATTATTTATATATAAACTTGTAAAAGAATTACATGTTTCTTATGCGTTCAGTAGCCCGGATTGACGCCGGGTTAGAGCTTAATAGACACACCACATGATATAGTCCCGCGGCGGGTTATTCCTGAAACCGGCGGTTATACCTTATTATATATGCACTAACGGGTGTACGCTTACACCCGTGTGCTTAGGTCGTGGCCATTTCGTAAAATGATGCCAATGATATCCGGGATATGGTCATTAACCCCCCAAAGGCTTTAAGCAAACAAAACAATTTAAACAGATATTTCAATAATTTAACCTTCATACGATTAAAGATTCAATATCCGACCAAGCGGTATTTTATATACCGTACCCCAAGCCCGTATAGGGAAAATAAGTTAAAAGTATTTACCTTTGCAAGTATTAATCACAAATAGCAAGTGCGTGTAGCTTTTACCGGGTCTCCTATTCTGGAACAAAGGTTTTTAATAACCTATTAGATTTCCTAACGGGTCTTTAATTAAGCATAAACTTAGACCGGTTAGTTTTAAAGGAAGATACGGTTCAAACGCACGATTAAGCGAAGACCGTAATGGAATGTGATTCAGACCCGACAAGTTTGAAGACTTGTATAATATGGGCAAACTAAACACATTCTGGATTTTGAGATAAAAATGATAAGGTTTGACCCGTTTCGGTCAATTTATGCAAACTAGTTACATAAACCGAACCGAATGCGAAAAATGCATAACGGGTAACCATAAGAGTCATATACAGGTTTCCTAAGTTAATATGCTTTAAATATGTTGTGAAATCAGAAGGATATCTTCTATTATGCCCGAAATGGATTTAAACTCAAACTATGAGTCGTAGGGGCATTTTGGTCATTTTAAGGGTTATAAAAGAGTTTAAATAATAATCTGAGTTACAGGTCTGATATAATCAGTAAAAATACTTAATTTAATAAGTTATAATAGTAGGGTATTATATATATGTAAAATTTATCATTTAAAACCAAACTATGCACCTTAGGGGCATTTTGGTAATTTCACATAGGCTTAAAAGGTCAAAACTGGAAATCTGAGTTTAAAACTTTTGCTTACTGTTAATATATAAAAATTTCCTAAAAATATCAGTAGGCATCAACCTTATATGTTTAAAATAGTTTTAATACATACAATGCGTTAAAAACGCTTATAAAGGCGATTTTGAGCTATTTCCGGGTTTTTAAAGGAAAGTTGATATTTTTTATTATTCTAGAAGGCTCAAAATGTTTTATTTATCATATTAGATCAGTAGAAAAAGGTTTGGTATCAAAATAATTTATAAAACTCTTTTTATAGCCCAAAAGGGCAAAACCGGCAATTACCGAATCAAGCTTAGAACTCTATGTTATGCTCAGCCTAAAATTAAATAAAAATCTTCAAAAATCCCAAAATATTATTTTATATCAGTGGGTAAAAATTTTGGTATCAAAAATCGGGTTTAGATAGGCTATATGCTAATTACGCCGTTTATTTAATAAAAAGCTTTTTAATTACGCTAATGAGCATAACTCCTAATCTAGACCTCAAACTGATGTCAAATTTTAGGGACAACTTTATAAATCAGTAATGAATGTTTGTACTATTTTACATTTTCAAAAATCACGTTTTAAGGTCACATGGGCATAATAGTCAACATTTAAGCATTTAACGGAAACATGCATATGAATCGGATAACTAATGAACCAAGTTGTATAATCTCAGAGAGTTATACTTATATGAAACCTGGTCCAAATAAAGCTCTAAGGCAATTCTAAACCATGCTTAAACGGGTCAGAACTGAAAGTCAAAGAAAAAGTCAATTTATGCGACTTTCGGTCCCGATCCGGGTCTAAACTGAAAATTGTCGGGTTGAACATGTTTAGACATGTTCTTACATTAATTACCAAGTTATATTAGTGACAAAATAGGTTGCATGGGTTCTACATTGCTAATTATGCATTAATTTGAAAATAAGCTTTCTGTTGACTTTTTAAGATTAACTTTGACCCGACAATTGACCTAGTTAGAGTGGGAATCAGAGGGTGCCCTTTTAAGGGTTTATTACCCACATAATTACCAACTCATAGGTACTTTCAATTCGAGATTTGACTGAACAATTATTGATTAATCTCGAAGTCAAACCTTAATTACGACGGTTTGACTTTAAGCTAATTAACTAAGCTAAACTGAATTAGGAAGGGTTAAGGACACTTACAAGAGTCCTAAGCACGACTAGGGATCTTAAGAAAGCTTGTTGCTGATCAGAGGAGCTGCAGAAATGAGTCTTGTGAAAGTTTGCAACTTGAAGTGTGAAATGTTGCAACTTGAAGCTCCTTATATACTCACTTTGATCATCTAAGATCATGCCAAGGAGGTCTATAATTGTTTCCAGATCAAGACAAGTACCCCCTATGCATGAAATACCATTGGGGCAACCCCTGGTATGCAAAACAAGCTTTCAAAGTCGGTTAACAGGCCTGGACAGACACCTGTGCGCACATTCTGTTACTGGGGTGTTCAGGCGGCCCGCGTAAGAGACCTGTGTGGTCTTACGCGGCCAGTATGGCCATCCAGAACAGGCCAAACAAGTTTCAATCTTTGCATTTTTGGTCCCTGGTCCTTGTATGCGTGGTTTTAACCTCCAAATTTGCATTTTGAGCCCTCTAACTTGATTTTTAAGGACCTTAAGACTTATACAAACTTTGTTAAGTCCTTGGTTAACTTTGTGATCACCCGTAAGGTCATAAATTTCAACGTTGACGCTTTTAACCCCTCGTATACGAATATTGTCATAACTTTCTCATACGATAACGAAACTTGGTGAAATTTTTATCACATATTCTAGTGAGTATAATTTATCGTTACAAAGCTTCGGGTTTGCTAAAAGGTCAATCAGAGGTGTACTTTAAACATGTTGACACATTTAACCCTTGTAGTTTGTAATCTCTCACTTTCTTCCACAATTAGCTTCGTATGATCCATGATTCATTCGTTTAAGGGTATAAACATCGTGTAGGGTTATTGAAAAGCATATTTATCCATTGTTGACACTTTGAACCCTTATATTCACTTACTTTCTTTGTTTGTCAACTTTAGTCCCTCTAAAGTAATCTTTTACACGTTTAAAGCTTATGATACGTGTCGATACATTATTGGACATAAATTTTCGACGTGTTACATATACTATCATTTCCTCTTTTTACACAAAACTCTTTTTGAATTTTATCATGTTTTTGGCTTTTTCAAATTTTCTAATTGTTATGGGTCATTTTCTAAAAATACATATCTTGACCAATATCCTGCTTTTTATTGTTTATTTGTGACCAGGATGCTGGACGAGGATATTGCTAACATCTTGGGCGATATCCTGAGGTTGATCGAATTAATCGCGTGCAGGTTAAAGACTGGGACTTGCCAACGGTCAAATGGACTTCGTCTCCTCAAGACTCGGACGTATTTGTTATAGGAGAGACGTTGAACCCGAAAGACCAGGTCTACAACGTTCGACTGAGGAATATTCGCTGGATCCCGGTTATTTAGGATAGTTTGTTACATTTGTTTTTCTATAAATAGATGGGGGCGGATCAGATTAAGGCACTCAACTTCCACATTTTCAAACACTTTCTCTCTAGCTCACTGCAAACACTACGCACAACACTTGTATTCGAATTACATTGTAACACATAGTTGATCCGCACCACATCCTGCACTGTATCCTGATATTTGAAGCAATAGAAGAACAAGGCAGCTGCGATTGTCAGCTCCTGAGGTTTTGTGCCGGCGATCTAGATTGATCAAGGGCTTTTCTCGTACATCACGTGTCAACCTTTACTTTTCTGCTCATTGTTTGATCATAGATACAGCTCTATATCTTGAGTCGTATCCTGAAACTGTTTTTATAACTAACTTGGTTAACATATTTTTCACACATAATTTTAGCACACTACCTCACTTAACTAATTTGATCACTAAATTGCTTCGGTAATTTTTGACCAAAACAATTTGGCGCCCACCGTGGGGCAAGTGGTGCTACCTTTACTAAAAATCTTTGTGAAATCGTTAATCGGTTTTCTATTTTCAAAACTTTTTGCCACATTGTTTACAATGGCCTCAAGATCAAACATGAGCTCCTCCACTATGCCTGCTGCAACCTCCGCTACTACCGGTTCGGTGCTTCCACCACCTCCTCCAAGGATGCCATTTTCTTCACAACCTCAAGATGTTATCCCTACTCGGAGTGTTCAGGGATCTGCTCCCGTTTTAGCCTCTAATGATGAAATTCTAACTTTATTTGGAAATGTGCAGGAACAAATGAGGCAGCAACAGGAAACTAACCAAATGCTGTTAAGAGAAATACAACTCTTAAAAGCTAGCTCGAGTAGACCTGCTGAAGAAACTGTCACTCCTATACAGCCCAGGGCTTTGAACTTCAGTTCCGCAGTTTACACTGAGGACAACAGGGGGAATATCGTCCCAAGCCATTCTCAGAATCGTACCCCTGAGATACCCTCTTCGGTCAGGATGTCCACTGTGAGGAGTTCAGGATATGCTTCAGGATATGGCCAAAATACTCAGACCGGTAATGTGTCAAATAATAATGTTCTTGCTACTAACAACAATGGCTCTTTGCAGGATGCAGGTATGACGTCAACATTTACCAGGGAGCTCCAGAAATTGAAGGACATGATATCCAGTGTACCTGGAGTGGTCCAGCCAATTCCAGAAGTATCCCAAGACAGCCACAGGATATCCCGCTTTGCATATCCTATCTGTGATGCTGAAATCCCAAAAAGATTTCAGACTCCCAACATGAAGCTGTATGATGGGACTACGGATCCTGAAGAGCATATTGCCCAGTATAGGGAAAGAATGGAGATCAACCCTATCCCTCCGGAGCTCAAGGAAGCATGCTTGTGCAAGGGTTTTGGATCTACCCTGACAGGATCAGCCTTAAAATGGCTATTAAATGTTCCTCCTCACTCAATTACTTCGTTTGCTCATTTGGTTAATTTATTTAATAGTCAGTTTTCTTGCAGCCGGAGTTTTGAGAAACTAACCAGTGATCTTTACAGGATAACTCAAGGGCCTCAGGAATCCTTGAGGGATTATGTGAACAAATTCAGTCGAGAATCCTTGGATATCCCACATCTTAATGTTGCAACAGCTGTGCAAGCTTTTAAGATGGGGTTACAAAAGGATTCTCAATTTTATCAAGATCTCGTAATGAATCCCTGCAGGAATCTCGACGAAGCTCGTAACAGGGCTTTGAGATATATCCGTTTGGAAGATGACAAGAAGATGCAGGAGAGGATGAATTCTACCTCAACCTATGAATCAACTAACAGGAAATCAGAATCCTCATATAAGCCATATCGCTCCAAGCCATATGGCAGAAATGATAACAAGAAAGTGAATGCTGTTGAAGACGAGGATCCTGAAGAATATCCTGACTTATCTGAATACTGCTTTTCTGTTAATATACCTGAGTTAATGTATGCTATGCAGGGTTTAGGGGACAAAGCTAGGTGGCCTCGAAAGAACCAGCAGAAAGCTGATTGGAAGGATAAATCCAAATGGTGTGCCTTCCATGAGGACTTCGGACATATGACCGAGGATTGCATTGCTTTAAGGAAAGAAATAAGTTACCTGTTAAGCAAAGGGTATCTGAAGGACTTGCTGGGAAGAAAGAAGAATAAAGGGTAGGATCCCGAGAAGGATCCTGAACGAGCAGCATCACCCCCAGCAGATGCCAAGATAATTAACTTTATTTCAGGAGGATCCGACATTTGTGGGACTTCGTATTCGGCGGCTAAGAGACATGCAAAGGAAGCTAAGAGTGAAAGGGGAGACAAACCAGTCAGGATGACTACCCTCACAACTGATAAAGTGATCACTTTCGATAGTGATGACAGGGATACTGTTCAGGATCCTCACCATGATGCTTTGGTAATAACATTATATGTGGCTAACCATTTTGTACGCAGGATATTGGTGGACAACGGTAGTTCTGTCAATATAATTCAGCTTGAAACATTGAAAAGGATGAATGTATCTCCGATGGACATTACTTCGAAGTCCACTGTGCTTGTTGGTTTCAGTGGAGAAGCTAGAAATACTGTAGGAGAGATAAAGTTACCAGTATACGTTGAAGGGGTAAACTCGATACAACGCTTCTGTGTGATGGACTCCTTATCCTGCTATAACATCAAACTAGGCAGGCCATGGATCCATGACATGAAGGTTGTGCCTTTGACTTATCACCAATGCATCAAGATTCCAACCCCTTGGGGGGTCGTCAAAGTTGATAGTGATCAGCAGGAGGCGAAGGAATGCTACACATCCTCAATGAAATCCTCGACCAAGCCTAATCCAGCATAGCAATTAAAGATGCGGGCCCGGGATACCTTGGAAGCTTCAGAGCAGGATGTGAAGAAAGTTATCCTGGATCAGGATAATCCTGATATCTCGGTGCTCGTAGGAACCAATATCCCTCGGGATATTGAAAAACAATTAACTGACTTTTTGAAGTGCAGGATGTCAACGTTTGCATGGAGGCATGAGGATATGACAGGTATATCCAAAGACATTATTACTCACAAGCTTGGAATTGACAGGTCATTCAAGCCTATTCAGCAAAAAAGAAGGAAGTTTGCTCCTGAGCGGAATATAATCATCCTAGAGGAAGTTGAAAGATTGTTAAAGTCCAAAATGATCAGAGAAGTCAAGTTCCCAAGATGGTTGGCGAATGTGGTCGTAGTGCAGAAGAAAAATGGGAAATGGAGAGTCTGTGTAGATTACACAGACTTGAATAAGGCTTGTCCTAAAGACCCGTTCCCCCTTCCTCATATCGATGCAATGGTGGATGCTACTGCTGGGCATGAAATGTTAACGTTCATGGACGCATCCTCAAGATTTCAGCAGATTCAAATGGAGCCTTCGGACCAGGAGGATACTGCTTTCATGACACCAACAGGTATTTATTGCTATACTGCTATGCCTTTCGGTTTGAAAAATGCAGGCGCAACATACCAGAGATTGGTGAACATGATGTTCAAAGATAAGCTGGGGGACACCATGGAGGTGTATATTGACGATATGGTGGTGAAATCTAAAAAGGCTGAGGATCACCTCCAGGATATCAAGGGAGCATTTGATATTCTGGATCAGTATAACATGAAGCTGAATCCTGCTAAGTGCCATTTCGGAGTGGGGGCAGGAAAGTTTCTAGGATATATGGTGACGAAAAGGGGGATAGAGGCAAGCCCGGAGCAGATTAAAGCTATCCTGGATATAAAATCACCCTCGAATATGAAGGACGTTCAACGGTTAACAGGCCGAGTAGCAGCTTTGAACAGATTTATTTCAAGATCCTCGAAAAAATGCAAGGAATTCTATGATATCCTCAAGAAGAATAAGAAATTTGAATGGGGAGCAAAGCATGAAGCAGCCTTGCAGGATTTGAAGCGATATCTCTCAACTGCACCTCTATTGATGAAACCTGAAAATGGTGAACCACTATCCCTATACCTCGCTGTATCAGGGAATGCTGTAAGTGCCGTTCTTATAAAGGACCATGAAGGTCTGCAATATCCTGTTTATTATGTTAGTAAAAGTTTGTTAGATGCTGAAACTAGGTATTCTCATTTAGAAAAATTGATATTAGCTCTAGTTATGGCATCGAAAAAGCTTAGACATTATTTTGAGACACATAGGATCCATGTTAAAACAAATTATCCTGTCAAAAATGTGCTTAGGAAACCAGAGATGTCAGGCAGGATGGCCAAGTGGTCAGTAAAGTTAAGTGCTTATGATTTAGTATATATATGAACCTAGAAATGCCATAAAGTCTCAGGCTTTAGCTGACTTTGTGGCTGATTTCAGTAGTGACATTCAGGATGAGGTAGACCTAGAAGTTCAACAGTTAGGAGAATCCTCAGGATCCTGGACATTATATACTGATGGTGCATCTAATGTAAGAGGAGTAGGATTGGGAATACTACTAAAATCGCCACAGGGGGACATATTACCCCAGGCTATTAGGTGTGAATTCCCTGCTACTAATAATGAGGCAGAATATGAAGCTTTAATTGCAGGATTAGAGTTGGCTAAGAATATGAGTATCAAGAATTTGCAAGTATATGTTGACTCCTTGTTAATTACTAACCATTTTAATGGATCCTATGTAGTTAAGGGTGAGAAATTAATCGAATATCTCGATATTCTCAAAAAATTAGCAGGATATTTCGATGTTTTTACACTTGAACAGGTACCAAGGGAGGATAATACTGAAGCAGATGCCTTAGCAAATTTAGGATCATCGATCAGGATACCAGAAGGGACCCAAATACCAATATTACATGTCTTATATCCTGCAACGAATCCTCAGGATAAAGAAGTAGCGGCTATTCAGGATCCTGGAGCAGAGTACCCTGAAAAGGATCCTAAATCCTGGACGGCTCCAATCGTGAGATATCTCAAGGAAGGACACATCCCCGAAAATGAAAATCCTAAGGCATTTAGGATGAAGGTATCACGATTCACTATTATAAATAATGTTTTATACAAGAAATCTCTCGTAGGACCGTATTTGAGGTGTTTGGAGGATCCTGAAGCCAAAGAAGTACTTCAGGATATACATGAAGGGGATTGTGGTAACCATACTGGAGGCAGGTCATTATTCTCAAAAGTATTAAGGACAGGATATTATTGGCCGACAATGAGAAAAGATGCCGCAGAATATGCTCGAAGATGTGACGCATGTCAAAGACATAGTAACATATTACATCAGCCTGCTGAACCGCTGTATCCTATTGTTTCCCCTTGGCCATTTATGAAGTGGGGTATGGATATAGTGGGAAAACTTCCAAAGGCTCCAGGAGGGAAGGTTTTTATGTTAGCAATGACAGATTATTTCTCCAAATGGGTTGAAGCCGAGGCATTTGTCCAAGTCAGGGATCAAGAAGTAGTATCCTTCATAAAGAGAAATATCCTGACCAGATTCGGAGTACCAGCCGAGATAATCTGTGACAATGGTTCTCAGTTTATAAGCAAGAGAACTACTGACTTTTGCAAGAGTTGGGGAATCAAAATGATAACATCTACTCCGGTACATCCTCAAGCGAATGGACAAGCAGAATCCTCAAACAAGATAATTGTCAATAACTTAAAGAAGAGACTTGGAGCCAAAAAAGGAAGATGGGCAGAAGAATTACCCTTTGTTTTGTGGGCTGATAGGACAAAGGTAAAGAATGCAACAGGCCAAACCCCGTTTTCCTTGGTATTTGGAGCAGAAGCAATGATTCCAACGGAAATGGCGATACCTACTGCGAGATCTATCCTACGGGATCCTGAACAGAATCCTGAAGCCTTATGTCAGGATTTGGATACTATAGATGAAAAAAGGGATGCAGCAAGGCTAAGGATGGCAGCATATCAACAAAGAATATCCAGATCATATAACAAGAATATAAGGACTAGGAGATTTCGAGTTGGTGATTGGGTGCTAAGAAAGGCTTTTCAGAATACCACTAATCCTGCCTATGGCAAGCTAGCTCCAAAATGGGAAGGACCATATGAAGTTGAGTCAGAAGCAGGGAAAGGAGCATATATACTCAAGAATATGGAAGGGGATATGCTACCAAGATCCTGGAATGCAATACACTTAAAGCTCTATTTCAAGTAAGAATAGAATGTAATTTCTATCTCAAGATGGTATGAATTCTATCTCTTTTAAATATGTTTGATTTGATTTGTTCTTTGAAACCCATTACTAACTTAAGCATCGGAGGGGTGTTAGCCAAGCTAACACCCACCTTAGTTTAAGGATGTTTTGCAGTATATGCTCCAAGATATAGCTCCAGGATGCTCACTCAGGATACTTCGGAAGATTAGAGGATTGGCCCCCTCTCTCACGTATATGGGATCCCGATCCCTTCACAGGTTTAAAGGTATTCACCTTTCTTCCAAATTGGGTTTAAACACCTCGCCTGGAGCGCAAGTTATTCGGGAATAGTTCAAGGTGGCGGGACCAGTCCATGTAAAAGTGGCTGACAATTTCGTTACTATTGGCTATATCCTGAATCCTAAAGGTATATGAGGATTGATCACCCTCTCTCACGAAAGGGTATTTTCATACTCTCTAAGGTTTAAAGGTTTTCACCTTTCTAAGTCTTGGAGTTTATACACTCCCGCCTGTAGCGCACGAAAATTTGGGATTTTCCCCAGGATACAAGGGATTCATCCCCAATACATTTTTTGGGTTTTACCCTGTAACATGAAGAATTGTCTACACAATGGGAACTGATATCCAAAGGATTTCTAAGTATTTGAAGGCATTGTACACAGGGGACATTCCTACTGAAGCAATGGTGTAAAGCTCAAAGGATAAGGCTCGGAACTAATGCACTAAGTGTCTCAGACAGGGGACATCTTCATTGGAAAAGTTGCAAAGGGATTGAGGTTTGATAATAGGGTTATACCCTATTCCTGGTATAATCTTTCCTTTGTAAACATCGTTTAAGTTTTTGACAATACTATGTTTGGTAAAAGGTTAAATATCCTGATTAGGATAAATTCCCGGGATATATTCTCAAAATATATTTTCAAAATACTTTTCAGGATATATGATTAAGATATATGAAACTGGTACTAGTTTGAAACTTTAATTGAGTTAGTATCGTCATAACAGGTTTTAAAATGAACTATCTTTTAATTTTCTCTAAAGGTGATTGAATTAATAAAAGTTTTGGTAATATATCACTGACTATATTTTGCAAAACTAAGGTCTATAATAAGAAAGACAGAAAGTGATAGCAAGAAAAATGAAAGATGAAATTACTGGAAATAAACGGTACTAGCTAATAACCAAAGGCTTCATCCTGAAACCCAGGACCCATCCGCCTTCGGTTATCAAATTGTTTTAATGCAGAAAATAAAAATTGTTCATAAGACATAAAATTGCTCAAACAAAAGGAAATAAGTTTTAGGGGGCAGTGCTATCCTCGTTCGCGGTAATTTCAGCAGCATCCGTCTCAGGATCCACCTCAGCATCCCTCTCAGCATCGTTAGCTTTTTCAGCTACTTTGGAGGATCCTTCGGCAGCTGGTGTGGTAGAAATGCCGCCAAGATTCTTTAGTCTCGTTTCCCAGGCACCAACGTCCCAAGAAGGGCATTCAAAACCTAGTGTTTTGGCTTCATGGGCCATCTTCAGCCTGGCCTGGAGAAGAGAAATGACGACGGAACTCTTAAGGCTATCCCGGTAGGTGACCATATCCCGTTCATGTTGCACATGGGTAGCTTCAAGATCGGCTTGGGCTTGAAGAGTGGCTTTGTTGAGAGCAGTCTGGTGTTCTTGAATCATAGCTTTGAACTTCTCCTCGTAATGATGAGATTTGGCGGCTGCAATCATGCCTTGATCGGAGATCGTGACTTCTGCTTCCTTTAACTTGGATTCAAGCGTCTTGTTAAGCCCGCAGGATTCTTGATATAGATAAACCAGACGCTCAAGACCCTGCGAAAGTAAGAGGACAGGTATTAATATTGATAAATCTTTGTAAATGATGTAAGCTGCAGGATGTGGTTTGAGAATACTAACCTGGTTAAGAAAGGAAGTCATAAACCCGCTAGCTTCAATGAACCCGTGCTTCTCATAGGGAAAAGTGTCAGAAATGACGGGGGAATCGGGCTCTTTCCTTTTACGAGAGCTGGAGCTCCGGGGCTTGGTAGTTGGCAAGGGTTTGCTGATGACAATGGCTTTGGAACCACTGGGTTTGGATGAGGCTGTGGCCCTGGGACTAGGTTCCTTCTTGACCTGAACATGATCAGAATAACTGTCCAACTCGTCGAGGTCAAAGACTTCAGGGATCTTGGCCGGTGCTGCATAAAGGAAAAAGTTTTGCATTATTATTACTTTTCATTCTATTATGCTATACTAACTAACCATTTTAAAAGTAATCCTTACCAGACATTTCAGATGACGAGTATTGACTGGAACTCGGGACGTGTGTGGTGAAACTCCTGTCTATTGCAGGTAATTGGTAAACAGTTTTGATCCTTTCCTTTGATTCAGCGGTAGGGGGAGCTACTTCCTTGAAATTCACTGCATAAGAATCAAAAAGAAGGATATTAGTAAAAGATAAAAATCTAAAGGTACATGAGAACATTTATGACCCTACCGGTGGTTAACCACTCCACCGGAAGGCTGGCACCCTCAGCAATGGAGTCTCGTTTGACAAAGAAAAATTTGCGTTGCCATCCATCTTCGTTTTTGGTGGCTTTAAGAATAAGGGGTTTGCTAGAGGTCGAAAAAAGCAAGAACCGGCTAGAGCCGTGGGATCGGAGGCGATAAGCAATAGGCAGATCCTCGATGCAGAGGTCGGGGCAGTGAAGGTTTTTTATTTGGTTAAGTACGATTAATACTCTCCAAACCATGGGCATGGTTTGAGCAAAAGAGATGCCGGTGGTTCGGAAGAATTGCATCATGAATTCGGGAAAGGGGTATCGAAGACCCAGCGAAAAAGGGTATGCTGGAAAGCAGACCCAATCTGTGGAAGAAACATCCGATCGAATTGACCGATCGAACGATCTAAAGACTGTGTTATCAGGGAAAGCACCGGAAGCTCTCAAAGCCGCGATGTCTGCGTTGTCGAAAGCGCATACCTCCTTTTCAGGATTTTTGAGGAGATTCTGTTGGGTGAAGGTCTCGGCAGCCATTACGAATAAGGCAAGAAAAATTGACAGAAAGTGAATGAGAAATGGGGAATTACCTGGAGACTCTGTTGGAGATATCTGCTTTTCAAACAAGAAGAGAGAAGATATAGGGGCATTGTGGATCTCCATTGAGCTAAAAGCGCGTTGGAGGTTATGATGTGATCTTGACCGTCGCTTCATTTTAAATGCCTTGAATTACGGGATAAAACTTTTAAAATATATCCGTTGGATTGGTATACCAACCGATATATTTGGGGACAATTGTTATGGGTCATTTTCTAAACATACATATCTTGACCAATATCCTGCTTTTTATTGTTTATTTGTGACCAGGATGCTGGACGAGGATATTGCTAACATCTTGGGCGATATCCTGAGGTTGATCGAATTAATCGCGTGCAGGTTAAAGACTGGGACTTGCCAACGGTCAAATGGACTTCGTCTCCTCAAGACTCGGACGTATTTGTTATAGGAGAGACGTTGAACCCGAAAGACCAGGTCTACAACGTTCGACTGAGGAATATTCGCTGGATCCCGGTTATTTAGGATAGTTTGTTACATTTGTTTTACTATAAATAGATGGGGGCGGATCAGATTAAGGCACTCAACTTCCACATTTTCAAACACTTTCTCTCTAGCTCACTGCAAACACTACGTACAACACTTGTATTCGAATTACATTGTAACACATAGTTGATCCGCACCACATCCTGCACTGTATCCTGATATTTGAAGCAATAAAAGAACAAGGCAGCTGCGATTGTCAGCTCCCAAGGTTTTGTGCCGGCGATCTAGATTGATCAAGGGCTTTCCTCGTACATCACGTGTCAACCTTTACTTTTCTGCTCATTGTTTGATCATAGATACAGCTCTATATCTTGAGCCGTATCCTGAAACTGTTTTTATAACTAACTTGGTTAACATATTTTTCACACATAATTTTAGCACACTACCTCACTTAACTAATTTGATCATTAAATTGCTTCAGTAATTTTTGACCAAAACACTAATGTTTTTGGATTTTCTGACATTTTCTTACTCCCCCTAAAATTCAAAACATTTAAAGAAAATTTGATAACCGATGTAGATAGCTTCGTCACGCCATCCATTTTCTGCTTCACACGCTCTGTTTTGCAGAAAATATACCCCCATGATTTACAACATATTGATATTCGGCAGTTTGAAAACAGTTTTCAATCTTGTGAAATTAATCATGTTTGTTCAGCCGTGAGGGTTTCGGCATATTCAAGTAACATATTTTTTAAAATTGATTTTTGACAAAATTTAAAAACAAACATATTTTTTATTTTTCAAAATTTTTCCAAAATAAAAACATATTTTTGGATTTTAAATTTTTCAATTTTTAGGGTTTTAGAAATATGGTTTATTTATGTACAAAAATTAAACAAACTCCCTGTTTCAGTCACAGGGTTCAGCAGCCTGCTCTTCTTGTGACAGGCTGCTCCGACACTCCTCTTGATGACATTCAGTTATCTTTGCGAGCACCTGCACATTCATACTATTCAATTACTTGAACAATTCAGCCCAGGCCTGTTTGACCTTAGGCATTTCGACACAATAATTTTCATTCAATCTTGGAAAATTATCGTCGTTTGGTACAAACAACTTTTCATCTTTTAATTCATCCTTTTTGATTGAATCAGTTTTCTGTTCAGAAGTAGTTTGTGTCTTAACCCCCCAGCTTTGTCCTTTTGAAGCACTTCTTTTGTAAAAATGAGACTGATTTTGAACAACAACTTTTGGTTTCCAAAACTGGTTTGGTTTTGTTGCCTCTACCGTTGTTTTCCAACTTTGTGTTGTTCTAGGTCTGGGTGTTACTGGTTTCCATGTTTGTTGTGAGTCAGCCTTTGACATTTTCGGCTTCCAAGTTTGCTTTGAATCAAACTTGGTTGACTTCTGATTCACAACATCGGACTTCCTTTTCATCTCAACACCAACAGGTTTCGGATTTGGACACTTGCGTGCAAGATGTCCTGTTTGATCACATTTGAAACATGTTCTCTTTGAAACATCTTTCACCTGTTGTTGTTGCTTTTTCTTTTGAGCATAGAACTCTTCATTAGACTGTCGTCTAAATTGGAGTTCTTTCTCTTCTTCAGAACTTGTTCCGTGAACAAAATTCATCTTTTTCTGATAATTTGGCATTTCATTTCTTTTCTTTTCCAATTATGTTTCCTTTTATAACCCAACCCAGCTTTCATGTTTTTTCTTTTTGTAAACAGGTTTGTTATAAAAAGTTTTGTGACTCTTTCCAGCATACTTTGAAATCTCAGATTTTTCAATTTCAATCAATTTGAAAACTTTGTCAATTTTCTCTGAAATCACATTCTGAATCAGGACTTCATAATCTGAGAATAATTTGTCCGATCCAATCATGGTATAAACCAATCCTTTTGAATCATCATTCATATTTTTCCCAGATTTTGAGTTTTTCAGATAACCTTCATGAAAACTACCTTCATTTTCATCCTGCGATTCAGATTTACCTGTATCAACCGACTCTTCTTTCAAAACACTTTCAACGATCTTACCTACCACCTCTGAATCACTAGAATCATCAAATTTGGAATAAGTTACCTCAATGTTATCTGGCAATTGATCAACCATGTTGAAAGCTTTTTCCACCTTTTCGTCATCATAGAATGTGAATTTTTCCTCAAACGGTGGTAGAACTTGATGATATTCCGAGCTAATACCTTTCTTGTTTTGCTCAGAATCTTTATCACCCGGTTTTAGATTGAAAATGCGTTCAAGAACATATGATGAAGCATGATAACTGTGTAACTTGTTGTTATCTTGTTCTAAATCAGCAATCTTACGCTTTAGCTTAGCAACATCTTCAATATAAGAATTTACACTTGTTGCTTTATTTCATACTGTCGGTTAAGCGTATCAGATGTTTCAGAACAATGTTTCAATCTTGATTGAACAAGTTTCATTTGACACTTCACGTCATCATATGATTCTTTTGTGATATGATATGCAAGTTTTATTGAATCATACTCCTTTTTCATTTCTTGAAAAGAATTTTCTTTTTGTAAACATTCTTCAGTCATTTTTGAAACCTTTTCTTTCAAAATTTCATTTTCCTTTTCTAAACTCTTGCATTTTTGTGTTAGTTTTTCTGTGACAACCCTCACAATTAAAGGTATCCGTACAATTAATTAATTTTAATTATGTGCTTAATGACTGTGCTTGATTACAACTGACAACTTGAACTGCTTTATGACTTTTGTATCATACATACTTATGCATCACATTTCATACCGTCACTCCATTTATTACATACAAACATTAGTGACATACTTGATGCACAAAGCACAGTTAGCACACTGAACGGATAATTCGAAAACATGCTGACAATGCCAGCAAATAGACAGACAGTGTTTTTGAGGCCCAGTATGGGCCAGGGACAAGGTACTACACTAGTATGGAGTGTAGGGAAGTGAGGACCATAAAACTGCGTCACTAGGTGATAGTTAAAGTGCCGGGAAGTACCTAAAACACACTTTAAGTGCAGAATTCTATATTTCAGCAAAAATTCAGCATTTAACATGCTAGTAAGATGTCAAAAATATGGCAGAATGGTCCTGTATGCTTTCCTAAGTGCCGAGAATTAATTGTGTTTCAAAAATATATATAAAAGACACTTTAGAGAATAATTAAACACTTTAACGGAACGGTATCTAACCGAACAACCGGACATTACCCGGGACACTAAATTTTTGTCAAATACATTGTTTAATTATTTCTTGGCTAGTCATGATCCCCGTACACCATAACACCCACTAAATTCCCTACTAACTAACATATGGAATTAGATACTTGAGATTTAAATAACATTTACCAACTTGGTCACAAAATTACATCAAGCCCCCCCCCCCCCCCATGTCCGATTTCGATCCCAAGGGACCCACCCCCATGCCCATGAGATTTTATCTATTATTTTATTAGATTGTTTCTTGTTAAGGTGAACAAGATATTAGAGAATGATCTTATAAGTATGGCACCATACCTTCTCAACATCATTTCATATCCTTCACTAGACTCACCCCACTCCTTCACTCTCTTCTCTCTCCCTCTCGGCCACACATAACCGCCACCACCTCCACCATATCAACACCATCTTCATCCATTTCTAAGCTTCATTCAAGACTAGAAGGTGATTCAAGGAAGCTTGCAACTTGTAGATCATCAAGGAGCTTCATTGCTTGCTTTTCACCATCATTTTCTTCATCTTTTTCACTAGAAATCATCCCTAGCCTTTGTGCTAGTAGTAAGTTCTTGTTAAACTCTTGTTCATCTTGTTTTTATGGTTAAAGGTTGTAATATGATAAGTATGTTTAAAATACTAAAGAACAAGAACTAAAAACATAAGCATGAAGCTTTACATAAAGTTTACATAAGGATGAAACACGAAGATGAAATGTTGATAGTATGATATTGTAGTGAATATGTTGTTGATTGTATGATGATTCTTGGTTATGTAATGTTAATCACCATATGGAACTTGTTAAGTGATGATTAGAAACATGACTTAATAAGATTAGGAGATGATATTATGTCACATGAAATAATCATCTTCTAGTTTAAATATGAACTTGAAAAAAATGATTCTTCTTGAAATATAAGTAAATAAAGTAAGTTGGTGATCATGTAGATCCGGGTTTTACAAAAGACTTTTCTAAATGAACCAAGTTCAAGAAGCGATTTTTGGAAGGTCATGACTTTACATACACTTGCATCATTTTTGGACATAACATAAGTGTAAAAACCTTTTATTTACTAGAAGAGTTCAAAAGTTTTATTTTTGTAAAAATTATTTACAAGTTGTAAACACTAAACTTTTGTGAGAAAATGATTTTTAAAGAAATAATTACGCTTTGGAAGGTAACTAAGTCCACTAAACGCTTTACTAAGTTACTACACATTTTTGTGATATATCAAGTTCATGATTAATATGTAACGCATGTAGTTTTTGCTCTCGGTGATGTAGAGTTGTTTAAAGGATAATTGTTGATAATTATTGTGATTGTTTTGAAAAGAAAATGATATGCTTATTAGCATGGACGCCTCCATTTACAAAGGAAACTCTGGCGAAATTTCCTAAAAATTTCAATACTTAGAAATTATTTTCTAAAGAATGTTTGCAAATATGTTTTAAACATTGTCTTTCAAAATAAACTTCGCCATAAGTTTTGTTACAAAATTTCAAAGTATCGGAGGTTGGTTTTTGTAAACAAAAGCGGAAAAATATGTATTTAGAATATATATTTTATACTAAAACGCTTGTGTGAATATTTGCATAATTTGGGAACTAGTTATATTATTTAGAGAAAAATAATATAACTTAACACAGTACCGCTACTAGTATATTTTGGATGGATAATATTTTGGATAACGAGAAATATGAATTATCACAAAAATACATGTATAAAATACCCCATCCTTGGGAAGGAAATACGCACATAAAATACTTGAGAATTATGAATACGAAATAGTTGTCTAACTATTATTTCAAGACCTACAAATATAAAGTAAGTTAAAATAATTATTATTATTTTAACAATAAGTTATAACTTGGAATAATATCAAATTAACGTAACTCAAACCCGTAAATACTAAGCCAAGGCACGGCCCGTTCGTCTAATAGACATTAGTACGTTGTAGGTCGTTGTATAGCTGACAAGGTTTGAGTACGAGCAGAGGAGACGCACTACAGTGAGTTCATGTCCCCCTTTTCTCTTAACTGTTTTCAGTTTTATAACTTCGGGGGTGAAATACATGTTACAATTATACAGACATTTTTATACATGGTATGATTAGCTTAAGGAGGGACTTTCATACATCTTTAGATCATGTGAGTGGGTAGGCGGCTACTAAAGGCTATTAATCCTCGTCATAGGACCAAGGGACATGAGTGATAGATCTATTTGGGTGTAGCGAGCCCACACCCATGAGGCCGGGGCGGCCCATAGTTGTGACTGTGTCTTACAGCCGGAAGCCCGGTGCAACTCTGCTAGGTTTGAGTCTTCCTGCATCACTTCACACATATCAATGGTCTTGCAAACCATTGGTGATCTCTTTTTTTTCCTTATTGCTACATACCAGGGACTTTCATACATCTTTCAAGGGTTATACATACATCGTTTACAAAGGTTTATACATACTCACATACACATGAACTCGCTCAACTTTTTGTTGATTTTTCAAACTACATGTATTTCAGGGAATTGATCGGATCTGGCGGGTGATGCACGTTAAGCTGCGTATTAAATAAAAGATGTCATCCAGGGGTGTAGGGTTTGGGAGGTGTAACTCTTGCCTGGACGGGTCACACGTCTCCAAACTTCGTTTTACTTAAGGTCTTTTGTTGAGTCCATTGGGAACTCATTTTTAAACAAGTCATGGTTGTAACTTAATTTGGGTTGATGATTCAAGACAATTATGTTATGGTATTTTCTAACTATATTAATGGATGAGCATCTTGTGTTTTTATCATATAGCATTGTTATGATTGTTGCTATGGTATTAAGAAGTCACACCAAATAAACCCACGCTTCCGCAAAAGCCAGGGTGTGACAGCTTGGTATCAGAGCCTCGATCATAGCGAACTAGGATTCTTTCTCGAGTCTAGACTATGATCACTAGGGCTCTCACGAAAATGTTTTCAAACATTTTTACATTGCATACACTAAAAGTCCAGATCCGGGGCACAAACATTTTACAAACAAAAGGCACAAATACACCTTTCAAAATTCATATTTCAGCCTTAGCGGCTGGGGAGGTTCAGTCCTAGAGACTGAGGGAGGTTTAGTCTTAGAGACTGGGAGGTTGGTCTTAGAGACCAGGGAGTAGTCTTAGAGACTGGGAGTTTAGTCTTATAGACTAGGGAGTTCAGTCTGAGAGACTGGGTGGGAAAGTCTGGGGAAGACTAGGACGATTACTTGCTTACATTATTGTGACTTACATGCTTATTTGATTATATGTTGATATATGTGCAATTGTCGTGATTGTTTTGTTACAGATGTCATGTCTTCTTCGAGTGGAGTTTCTGGCACACTAGACCCCGTAGCAGTAGATTCAGATGATCCAATGCCCACAGATCCCGAGATTTATACTTCTGATACTGACAGCAGTGATGATGATGACTTCCAGCCTTTTGCTTTGCCGGATGTCAGAGACGATGTTCAGCTCGCTGATGGTATTCTAGTCGGGGATCTACCTTTTGGTGAGATCCCTGCTCCTGTTCCACTTGCCGCATTTCCCGTAGAGGATTTGCCACTCGATGTTGTGTCTGGTGACGACATCGATCTTTTCGTCAAGGGTCCCCCTGAGGACGACCATGAGGGTGGGGCCCCGATTGCTGATGATGTCGCCATTCCTTTGGTTGAGGTTCCGGTTGCGGATGCTGTCGTTTTACCACCTGTTGAGGCTCCCGCTGAGGAGATTTTATCTGATCAGCCCAAAACTGATTCTTTTGAGTCAGTATCATCTTCCACTTTGCACGCCATCGGATTGCATCGATATCCTACTGACTCCGACTCCGATACAGCTATGTCATCTGTACCTGGTTCACCCCACGAGTTTGAGTTTGATCCTGAGTTCGAGGACGAGTTTGATCCAGTTTTCCTCCTGATTTTGATCCCGATCACGAGATCGAGTTTATTCCTGATGACCAGCCCTTGGAGGCACCAGTGGTTCCTATTGATCAGCTTCTTGATGTACCTGCCGACTTTTATATGGCCTTTGCCGACCCTGAGCCTGTCATGGCACCAGAGCCTGTTATTGCTCATGACCCTGTACCTGTGCAGGACCCTGTTCTTGATGATGCTCCAGTCGTTGCACCGCCTGTTGTGGATGCACCAGCCATTGCACCACCCATTGTTGATATTCCCGTTATTGCACCGATATTACCTGATTCGGCCCCTGTGTATGCTTTTTGCCACTCATATCGATCCTCGATACGCTGATACCCACAACGGGTGGATCGATGATGACGGTTATCCCCCATATGTTAGACCCGTCACTCCCCCTCATGCACCCATCTCTGCACCGATTGATGTTGCCCCTCATTTTCTCCACGTATCAGATATCCATTGCACCGACCTTCCTATCACTTTTCTCCAGGACATTCCTCCACCTCGTCCTGGGGAGGGTTCGTCGAGATAGCAGCCTGCTTTTGTACCGCCTGTATCGTCAGCTGTTCCATTCATGTCTCAGTTTCCTCACACTACACCATCTTTTGTACCTTCGGGTGAGCCGTTTCTGTGGTCTTCGCCCAATGTCATGCCCCTATCAGACCCATATCACCCTTTCCATGTTGGATATACCACGGATGACATACTTATCTCATTACAGTTACAGCAGGACGCGTTAAGCCAACGTGTCCAGAAGCTAGAGAGGATTCCACGTCCTACTCTGTGTCATTGTCAGTCTCCTTTTTATACACCACCAGCTCCTCTTCCACTACACCCGGATTCTGATGTCCGCTTCCTTACTCCAGAGCAGCAGATTGCTTACTTGCTGCGCGTTATCCACGCACTTGAGGAGGATTGGGTGCTTATGCGCCATTTGCTTTTCTTTTTTCCTCCTCCTCCTCCTCTGCCATCAGCGTAGCTATATTTTTGGTTTGATGCAGGTAGATTGTTTTGGTGAGAGAATCGCAATTGGGCCAACACGAAGACTTTTGGAAGACCACGTTTTTGTATATGATTTATGTAGACTGACTTGTATTTTGGGGTGATGTAACCCTATGATCTTATTTTGATGTATGATGTAACTGTGAAACATGTAAAACTATATTGTGGTCATGATTAAATGAAAGCTCAATGGCAACGTTCTCACTACATGCATTGTTGAATTATTTGTTTTATATTATAACATGGGATGTTATGTGTTATGAGGTTGATGGATGTTATTACATACGCATATTACTTATTTACTACACTCACTATGATCTGACCAATATGATCTTCTTTTAGAAGATGCCTCCACGATGAGAACCACGTTTGCCTACTACGGAGGCAGAATTACAGGAACGTATTTCAAAAGCAATAGCAGACTATGAGGCCTCCCGCGCTGAGACCAGCGGAGGTTCCTCAAGGAACAACAATCCACCAAATGGTAATGTCCAAGTCGCTTGAGACACATTGTGTTACATTTGGATGCCTCTTACACATCCACTAATACTTGTTATAAATGATATTGCTTGTACATGCTGTAGTTACAAACAATTCCTGGATTGTAAGCCCCTGAACTACGATGGCACTGGAGGTCCGGTTGCCTTTTTCAGATGGACCAAAAAGACGGATTCTGTAATAAGGATGAGCAAGTGTGCTCCTGAAAACCAAGTTACTTACGTCTCAGGACTCTTTCTTGATGGTGCTTTATCATGGTGGAACTTACAAGTTCAAACCTTAGGAGAGGCGGCGGCGTATGCACTGACATGGGCTGAGCTGAAGGAGCTCATGAGGAAGAAATATTGTTCATGGGCAGAGATACAGAAGCTGGAGACGGAATTCTGGAACCTAAAAATGGATGGACCAAAAATTGTTGAATATGTCCAGAGGTTCCACGACTTGTCACGCGTTGTGCCATATATGGTTGATCTTGAATTTAAACGCATTGAGCGTTTCATCTGGGGATTGGCACCCTAGATTATGAGCATGGTAACGACGTCGAAGCCTCCGACAATTACCGAAGCCATTGATCTCAGCGTGGCACTTACGGAAGAAGCCATCAGATTGGACAAGTTTTCCATTTCTGAGCCGAAAAAGAAAGAAACTCATGTTGAATCTTCAGGGGAGAACAAGAGGAAATTCTCCAACTTTAAAACAAGTACCGGCAGTGCCAACAAGAGGAAGGATGTGAACCGACCAGCTGAAAAATAAGCGTGGTGCTGAAGCCAAAGGGAAAGGATACATGGGCACTCTGCCCAAGTGCGAATTATGCCAGTTTCATCATGCTAGCCGGTGCAGACTTAGCAAATGTGAATCCTGTGGAAGGATGGGTCACTTAAAAGACACTTGTTGGGTTGGTACTGGCCGTGGTGGCCAAAGAGGATTTGGTAACAACAACCGTGGAGGTAACTGGAATGGGAACCGCAACGGCGAAAATGGTAATCGCGGTAACTTCGGGAATCAAGCAGGAAATGGTAACCGCAATCAAAACAACAATCAAGGCGGTAATGAAGATGGTAATGGTCGAGGACCGGGATGTTTTAACTGCGGAGACGTCGGACACTTCAAGCGTGAATGCCCAAAACTCAATCAAGCTCGTGGAAGAGTATTCAACATTGGAGCGAGGGAAGCACGCCAGGACCCGAATGTTGTCACTGGTACGTTCCCTATAAATCAACGCTTTGCATCTGTACTATTTGACACTGAAGCCGACTATAGTTTTTATCGCTAGAATTTAAGAATATGCTTGGGTTAACTGCTAGTAAGTTAGACATTCCATACTCAATCGAACTGTCTAACGGAAAGCTAGTAGAAACAAATGAAGTTATCAGAGGGTGCGTAACAGAGCTGGGAGAACACGAATTTACACTGGATTTACTGCCAGTCGAGTTGGGAAGCTTCGACGCGGTAGTAGGGATGGACTGGTTGTCAAGCAACAAAGCCGAAATTATATGTCACGAGAAAACCATTCGCATTCCAATGGCGAATGGAGAAACGATTGTGGTACACGAAGAAAAGCGTGATACGCCCCTGCGGATCATTAGTTGCTTGAAGGCTAGGAAATGTTTGAAGAAGGGATGTATTGCCTTCTTGGCACACATCGTAGATAAGGAAGCCGCTGAGCCGAAACTAAAAGATATTCCAGTCGTAAGGGAATATCCTGAAGTCTTTCTAGAAGACTTGCCAGGATTGCCGCCACAAAGACAAGTCGAGTTCCATATTGACTTAGTTCCAGGCGCCGCGCCTGTGGCTAAGGCACCTTATAGACTTGCACCTTCGGAAATGCAGGAGTTGTCAACGCAACTTCAAGAGTTGTTAGACAAGGGATTCATCAGGCCAAGCTTCTCACCTTGGGGAGCTCCAGTTTTGTTCGTTAAGAAGAAGGATGGTAGCTTCCGCATGTGTATTGACTATCGGGAGCTGAACAAGTTGACAATTAAGAACAGATATCCTTTGCCAAGGATTGACGACCTATTTGATCAGTTACAAGGTTCAAGTTTCTATTCAAAGATCAACCTTCGATCGGGTTATCACCAGTTGAGGATTCAAGAAGAAAGTATCCCAAAGAAGGCCTTTAGGACTCGCTATGGGCATTATGAGTTCCTGGTTATGCTGTTCGGGTTGACAAACGCACCAGCGGTATTCATGGATTTAATGAACAGAGTCTGCAAGCCCTACCTTGATAAGTTCGTGATCGTGTTCATTGACGACATCCTGATCTACTCAAAAACAAAAGAAGAACATGAGCATCATCTAAGAGCTATCTTAGAGCTGCTTAGGAAGGAGAAGTTATACGCGAAGTTCTCAAAGTGCGAGTTCTGGTTACGGGAAGTCCAGTTTCTTGGTCATGTGGTTAATGGAAACGGAATCCATGTGGATCCTACAAAGATTGAAGCAATCAAGAATTGGGAGACTCCGAAAACGCCAACTGAGATTCGACAATTCTTGGGTTTGGCTGGGTATTATCGCAGATTCATTGAGGATTTCTCAAAAATCGTTCAACCTTTGACCTCTCTCACGCAGAAAACAAGAAGTTTGATTGGGGAGACAAACAAGAAGAGGCATTTCAGTTATTGAAAAACAAGCTTTGCGACGCACCAATCTTGTCTCTACCCGAAGGCACGGATGACTTCGTGGTATATTGCGATGCCTCGCGTCAAGGTTTAGGCTGCGTGCTGATGCAACGTCAGAAGGTTATAGCATATGCTTCTCGCCAGTTAAAAGTCCATGAGAAGAACTACACCACGCATGACTTGGAGTTAGGCGCAGTGGTGTTTGCTTTGAAAATCTGACGACATTACTTGTATGGCACGCGATGCACAATATTTACTTATCACAAGAGCCTGCATCACATTTTTGATCAAAAAGAGCTTAACATGAGACAGAGACGCTGGGTTGAATTGTTGAACGACTACGATTGTGAGATCAAGTATCACCCAGGGAAGGCGAATGTGGTCGCCGATGCCCTGAGTCGGAAAGAAAGGATTAAGCCCATAAGGGTTAGGGCTTTGGAAATGATTGTTCAGACAGACCTCACGTTGCGCATTCGTACTGCGCAAAGGGAAGCTCTTAGAAGGGAAAATCTTGAGAATGAGTATCTCTGAGGGATGGAGAATCAATTGGTACCAAAGGAGGATGGAACAATGTGTTTCTTGGGAAGAATTTGGGTTCCCCTCTTTGGTGGATTGAGAGAAGTTATTTTTGACGAAGCTCACAAGTCACGGTACTCGATCCATCCAGGATCGGATAAGATGTACCAAGATCTAAAGGATTTTTATTGGGGGCCAAGGATGAAAGGCGATGTCGCAGTATATGTCAGCAAATGTTTGACTTGCACCAAGGTTAAGGCCGAACACTAAAAGCCTTCAGGTCTCTTGCAACAACCCGAAATATCTCAGTGGAAGTGGGAGCAAATTTCCATGGATTTTATAACAAAAATTGCCAAGGATGCCCAGAGGTCATGATACGATCTGGGTAATTGTAGACCACTTAACGAAATCAGCACACTTTTTGCCAATCAAAGAAAAAGACAACACGAGCAAACTCGCTGAAATATATCTGAGAGAGATTGTTGCACGACATGGAGTGCCTCTCTCAATCATCTCTGATAGAGATGGAAGATTCGTGTTAAGGATTTGGCAATCCTTTCAAGAAGCCTTTGGTTCTCAATTGAATCTGAGTACTGCTTTTCACCCGCAAACAGACGGACAGAGTGAGCGAACGATTCAAACATTAGAAGACATGCTGCAAGCTTGCGTAATGGATCTAGGTGGAAGTTGGGACGCTCACCTACCATTGGTCGAATTTTCATACAATAACAGTTATCATGCAAGCATTCAAGCCGCACCGTTCGAAGCTCTCTATGGGCGTAAGTGTCGATCACCCTTATGCTGGGCAGACGCGGGGGATAGACAGCTAGTTGGTCCGGAATTGGTCCAGGAAACAACAGACAAGATTTTCCGGATCCGAGAACACATCAAAGCGGCTCGAGATCGACAAAAGTGTTATGCGGACCGCAGAAGAAAACCTCTGGAATTTGAGGTGGGAGATATGGTATTGTTGAAGGTTTCACCCTGGAAGGGTGTGGCACGCTTTGGTAAGCGTGGGAAGTTGAACCCCAGATACATTGGTCCATTCAGAATCCTGGAACGGATTGGTCTCGTAGCATACAAGTTGGATTTACCTGCTGAACTAAATGGCGTTCATGATACATTTCATGTATCAAACCTGAAAAAGAGTCCAACTCAGGAAACCATGGTCATTCCTACCGATGAAATTCATGTTGACGACACACTCCACTTTATTGAAGAACCGGTTGAGCTTACGGATTGGAAGGTTAACAAAACACGCATGGCCCATAATTCACATGGGAACGTGAGGATCGTATGAAGGCCAAGTACCCACATTTATTCCCCAAGACCCCTACAACTAGAAGCAGAACCTAAAATTTCAGGACGAAATTTTCTTAACGGGGGGAGAATGTGACAACCCTCACAATTACAGGTATCCGTACAATTAATTAATTTGAATTATGTGTTTAATGACTGTGCCTGATTACAACTGACAACTTGAACTGCTTTATGATTTTTGTATCATACATACATATGCATCACATTTCATACCGTCACTCCATTTATTACATACAAACATTAGTGACATACTTGATGCACAAAGCACAGTTAGCACACTGAACGGATAATTCAGAAACATGCTGACAATGCCAGCAAATAGACAGACAGTGTTTTTGAGGCCCAGTATGGGCCAGGGACAAGGTACTACACTAGTATGGAGTGTAGGGAAGTGAGGACCATAAAACTGCGTCACTATGTGATAGTTAAAGTGCCGAGAAGTGCCTAAAACACACTTTAAGTGCAGAATTCTGCATTTTCAGCAAAAATTCAGCATTTAACATGCTAGTAAGATGTCAAAAATATGGCAGAATGGTCCTGAATGCTTTCCTAAGTGCCGGGAATTAATTGTGTTACAAAAATATATATAAAAGACACTTTACGGAATAATTAAACACTTTAACGGAACGGTATCTAATCGAACAACCGGACATTACTCGGGACACTAAATTTTTGTCAAATACATTGTTTAATTATTTCTTGGCTAGTCATGATCCCCGTACACCATAACACCCACTAAATTCCCTACTAACTAACATATGGAATTAGATACTTGAGATTTAACTAACATTTACCAACTTGGTCACAAAATTTACATCAAGCCCCCCCCCCCCCCCATGTCCGATTTCGATCCCAAGGGACCCACCCCCATGCCCATGAGATTTTATCTATTATTTTATTAGATTGTTTCTTGTTAAGGTGAACAAGATATTAGAGAATGATCTTATAAGTATGGCACCATACCTTCTCAACATCATTTCATATCCATCACTAGATTCACCCCACTCCTTCACTCTCTTCTCTCTCCCTCTCGGCCACACATAACCGCCACCACCTCCACCATATCAACACCATCTTCATCCATTTCTAAGCTTCATTCAAGACTAGAAGGTGATTCAAGGAAGCTTGCAACTTGTAGATCATCAAGGAGCTTCATTGCTTGCTTTTCACCATCATTTTCTTCATCTTTTTCACTAGAAATCATCCCTAGCCTTTGTGCTAGTAGTAAGTTCTTGTTAAACTCTTGTTCATCTTGTTTTTATGGTTAAAGGTTGTAGTATGATAAGTATGTTTAAAATACTAAAGAACAAGAACTAAAAACATAAGCATGAAGCTTTACATAAAGTTTACATAAGGATGAAACACGAAGATGAAATGTTGATAGTATGATATTGTAGTGAATATGTTGTTGATTGTATGATGGTTCTTGGTTATGTAATGTTAATCACCATATGGAACTTGTTAAGTGATGATTAGAAACATGACTTAACAAGATTAGGAGATGATATTATGTCACATGAAATAATCATCTTCTAGTTTAAATATGAACTTGATAAAAATGATTCTTCTTGAAATATAAGTAAATAAAGTAAGTTGGTGATCATGTAGATCCGGGTTTTACAAAAGACTTTTCTAAATGAACCAAGTTCAAGAAGCGATTTTTGGAAGGTCATGACTTTACATACACTTGCATCATTTTTGGACATAACATAAGTGTAAAAACCTTTTATTTACAAGAAGAGTTCAAAAGTTTTATTTTTGTAAAAATTATTTACAAGTTGTAAACACTAAACTTTTGTGAGAAAATGATTTTTAAAGAAATAATTACGCTTTGGAAGGTAACTAAGTCCACTAAACGCTTTACTAAGTTACTACGCATTTTTGTGATATATCAAGTTCATGATTAATATGTAACGCATGTAGTTTTTGCTCTCGGTGATGTATAGTTGTTTAAAGGATAATTGTTGATAATTATTGTGATTGTTTTGAAAAGAAAATGATATGCTTATTAGCATGGACGCCTCCATTTACAAAGGAAACTCTGGCAAAATTTCCTGAAAATTTCAATACTTAGAAATTATTTTCTAAAGAATGTTTGCAAATATGTTTTAAACATTGTCTTTCAAAATAAACTTCGCCATAAGTTTTGTTACAAAATTTCAAAGTATCGGAGGTTGGTTTTCGTAAACAAAAGCGGACAAATATATATTTAGAATATATATTTTATACTAAAACGCTTGTGTGAATATTTGCATAATTTGGGAACTAGTTATATTATTTAGAGAAAAATAATATAACTTAACACAGTACCGCTACTTGTATATTTTGGATGGATAATATTTTGGATAACGAGAAATATGAATTATCACAAAAATACATGTATAAAATACCCCCATCCTTGGGAAGGAAATACGCACATAAAATACTTGAGAAGTATGAATACGAAATAGTTGTCTAACTATTATTTCAAGACCTACAAATATAATGTAAGTTAAAATAATTATTATTATTTTAACAATAAGTTATAACTTAGAATAATATCAAAGTAACGTAACTCAAACCCGTAAATACTAAGCCAAGGCACGGCCCGTTCGTCTAATAGACATTAGTACGTTGTAGGTCGTTGTATAGCTGACAAGGTTTGAGTACGAGCACAGGAGACGCACTACAGTGAGTTCATGTCCCCCTTTTCTCTTAACTGTTTTCAGTTTTATAACTTCGGGGGTGAAATACATGTTACAATTATACAGACATTTTTATACATGGTATGGTTAGCTTAAGGAGGGACTTTCATACATCTTTAGATCATGTGAGTGGGTAGGCGGCTACTAAAGGCCATTAATCCTCGTCGTAGGACCAAGGGACATGAGTGATAGATCTATTTGGGTGTAGCGAGCCCACACCCATGAGGCCGGGGCGGCCCATAGTGGTGACTGTGTCTTACAGCCGGAAGCCCGGTGCAACTCCGCTAGGTTTGAGTCTTCCTGCATCACTTCACACATATCAATGGCCTTGCAAACCATTGGTGATCTCTTTTTTTTTTCCTTATTGCTACATACCAGGGACTTTCATACATCTTTCAAGGGTTATACATACATCGTTTACAAAGGTTTATACATACTCACATACACATGAACTCGCTCAACTTTTTGTTGATTTTTCAAACTACATGTATTTCAGGGAATTGATCGGATCTGGCGGGTGATGCACGTTAAGCTGCGTATTAAATAAAAGATGCCATCCAGGGGTGTAGGGTTTGGGAGGTGTAACCCTTACCTGGATGGGTCACACGTCTCCAAACTTCATTTTATTTAAGGTCTTTTGTTGAGTCCATTGGGAACTCATTTTTAAACAAGTCATGGTTGTAACTTATTTTAGGTTGATGATTCAAAACAATTATGTTATGGTATTTTCTAAATATATTAATGGATGAGCATCTTGTGTTTTTATCATATAGCATTGTTATGATTGTTGCTATGGTATTAAGAAGTCACACCAAATAAACCCACGCTTCTGCAAAAGCCAAGGTGTGACATTTTCATCATTATCTTTTAAAATCTTTTCATTTTCTAACATTTCCTTATATTTTTCTTTGAAAACTTTTTCGATTTTAGTGAATTCTAAATCTCTTGTTCTGAATTTTTCATCTTTTTCAGTACAAGCACTGCACATTTCCATGCATTTCTTGCACTGTTCAACAGTTTTATTTAATACTCCAGTATCGTTTTTTACCTCAGTGATTGGCACCTCGGCTTTTTCTTCTGTTTCTGTCTGATCAGCTTCATTCTTTTGTTGTTCACCATCAACTGCATCCACATCATCCACTTCAACCGAACTTTCAACCTTCACATCATCTTCTCCTTTCTTCTTCAGATCATCTTCTTTTTGTTGTTCTTCAGTAACAGCTTCTTTTTCACCTTCTTCTTCTTTGACATCTTTGACTTTCTTTTCCTTAGCAACCTTCTTCAAATCATCCACCAAGCTCTCAACATTCTTCTTCATCTTCTCTTCATCTCTCTGTCTTAGACTCGCAGTCATGACATTTTTGATGATTTTATCCAGTTTTTTCTCATAATGTTTATCTTTCACAACATTTGAATAGTACTCGCTGGATAGAGGGATTACTGCAAGAATGTCGTCAAACACTATATCCTTTCGGTGGACAACTGGTTCACCTTTGCTGTTTACATAACATTCTCGTTTCTTGTTATACCTTCCATAACTCCTTGCTTCTTCATATTCCTTCTCCATTTCTTCGATTCGATATCCAACAATACATCTTTCTCTGTAAGTTTTCTCTTTCAGAATTTCTTCTCTCGTTTTCTCTTTTATCTCAGCAACACAAGCTCGATGTTTGTTCGATGATTCTCTTTTGACTTTTGCTTTGAGCTGATCACTGACAACATCCTCTTCTGGAAGGAATTCACTCCAGTCAAATCCTTCGTCATCTTGGATCATGGCACATGCTCTTGACTTTTCAGGATTATCTTCAATTTGTTTTAACCTTGGTGATTCCTCTCTGTTCTTGGATAGATCGCCTTTTGATAGTAATCTTCTTTAAACGGATTAGTGGTTTCTTCAACAGCAGAGCTTTTGCATTCTCTTTTGAAATGACCTTTTTGCTTGCATTTGAAGCATGTCACTTTTGATTTGTCGAAGCCCAGTTTCTGCATAAATGTCGGAATTTCAACATAGGATATTGAAATTTTTATTCCCCTTCATTTTTGCAAATTCTGACGTGTCAATCACTAAATTCCCCCTCAAACTGAATTCAGTTTTCAATTCTCATCTCCGAAAAACTTGACCAAACTAGAATATCACAATATTCGCCATAATTGTCAGTTTTTCGTCTTTGCGGATTTTACGATTTGGCCCATAAATAGTCAGATACGCTGAAAGAAATACTTTCTGCACTGGTATCCTGACTACCCCACTAATTTCCACAATCCGTGATCGCATCATCAAATCTGTTCACTGAAGCCCCCGACGGTGTCCCCGAACAACCCAGCTTGGTCGTTAAAAACCCGAAAAAATTATCAATCACCAAATTTTTTCTGGAGACTCTCCTCGTCGTTGCGATCAAAAAATGCCTTTTTTAGGCATAAGATCATCTGGTCGAATGGCATGTGATGGATGGTCATTCGATCGGATTGCCATTCGATCGAAGGACAAAATCAATATGGTATGATGGATCGAATGGTCATCCGATCGGATTGCCATTCGATCAAAAGCAGTTAATCCTTCAATGAGCCTTCAAGCAAGATAATGATATGGATCGGATGGTCGTCCGATCGGATGGTCGTCCGATCGGATTACCATTCGTTGAAAATCAACTGATCATCTAATCACCCAATAGTGACATGGATCAGATGGTCATCCGATCGGATTGCCATCCGATTGGATATGTTCTAACAGCTCAAGAACACTCTAAATCACGTTTTTTCGATCCAGAATCTTTATTTGTGTGAATTTCATGATGAAACTTCACAGGATTGTGCGCGAATCAATTCCGAACAGAATGATGTCTTCAATTCCAAAATCCATCCGTGAATTAACCTTTATTTTGATGATTTTCTTTGTTTAACGTCAAAACTCCCGTTTACCCAAAATTGATGAGCTTTGGGTGATATAACCGACTGTAAGATCGATTAAATCGGTACCGTAGCTCTGATACCACTGCTGACTCCAGGATCCGGCGAGTTTGACCGAGCTTTGGTCCCGAAACGACGTGTTCGGCGCGTTTATTACGACTAAGAAAGGAGTAGAAGATAGATATGACATCGGGCAGTCAATTTCAATCTGGTCTCTATTGATTATTCAACGTTACAGCACCACGAGACCAGTTGGACAGCATGTCCCCTCTGGGAACCAAAAGCTTATCCAAATGGGAGCCCCAACCCCTATTTATAGACAACTAACACATGTGTCCATCTGATCGGATTGCCATCCGACCGGATGGTCATCCGTCCGGATGGACCTTGACATTTACTAAACCTGTCCAACTTTCTCTATTCTATACAATATTCAACACACGCTCTATCTAACTATTCGCACAGTGGCAGACGTACAGAATATGCACCAACAGAAAGTGTTAGGTTTTATGGGGTGGGGGCGTAAATTACATCCCCCAAGACATAATTTATGTTCTATGTTGGTAGAATGGACACGAATTTAGGAATTAATACCCTATCTAGGTTTACGAAAATAATCAATTCCCATACGCTTTTAGGCATACGAATGGTGATTTTGAGAGCTCCAATCATCCTCTAATATATCATACCAGTAGATGAAATCAACATTCTCAATAAGCATTGAATATCAGAACATGTTGATGGGCGGCTAATCTCTCTGTAACTTCCTCCGGGTGAATGATTCGTATAGGTTAAACATAAAACTTCATTTGATTTAGGTTTTTGGATTGTTTCCTTATTTGCTATTGTGATAACACTTGTGGTTTGGTTTATTTAAACGAATTGTTTATGTTTCAAGTATTCGCCTTTTATCATTCGCATTCAGTTTTCTTGCATCGTGAGCAGTTTGGTAGCCCATGGGGTTTTGGCATCTATGATTGGATAATTCAACGTACGAGTTAGTATTAAAAACTTATCTTTGATTATCACTTCAATTAAACTATCTACAAGACCATGTCTATGTGGTTTTCAACTAATTAAACAAGTTTGTGTGAAAAGTATAAATTCATATTTGTTCCGGCAAATCTGATCGACTACAGATATTTAGAATAACAATTATTCAAGGATTTAAATGCACTAAAAATCGAACACAATAACATTCATTTTAAAGAATGTAAGCAGTAAATCAGAACAAAGTATGTAAATGTTATAGTTCGAAAATATCCAAAGACTGAAATACATATAAACTTCAATCACTAACTATCCTAAGTCATATCTTGTCAGCATGTTCCTCATGTGTTACTTGAGACATTGGCTTAGTAAATGGGTCTACTAAATTTTGCCCTGTGTAAACTTTGCTTATTATCATGGGAGGCTTTGATGGTGTGCGGGGAGGACCTCCGCACAAGGCCCACGATTTCGAGGGACATGCGATTTAAAAAAAATCCGATACGTATATGTTATTTGTTTTAAATAGTAAACACATACCACTTCCAATATAGGCCCATTTACAAATCATTTTTTATGGTTTAAAATTTAGTCCACTTGGAATAAGGTTTATTAAGCCCAATACTAATTTGATTTTTTTTAAGTAATATCAAACATAACGGAAGGGCACATTTTTTCAATCTCGAACATGGTACGTGAATTCTCAGAGACGCCTCTGCTTATTATGGTGTCTTCTCGATCCAGTATCTTCTGTATTTAGTGGAACTGCTTGAGTATATGCTTGGTGTTGTGATGTGAACTTGATTCTTTTGCTTAATCAATAACACTTGTGTTGACACAAAGTATCTCGATTGATCTCTTAATGTTTGGTACCACTTCAAGATCAGCAATTACTTTCTTCATCTAAACAACATCCTTTGTTACATCTGATGCTACAATGGATTCAGACCCATGATAGGGCATACATGATCAACTTATACAGACTTAGCAACGGTTTACATATTACTAAAACTGTGAATATCGGTTATATCATAATTTGTTTACAACAAGTAACATAAGAAACTAGCTCTTCAGGTGCAATCCTCAACCATCAGTCACTCTTTTTTACCTGTAGGGCAACATTAGGCCACAAACTGTCTTTGTGACATTGGACATACGATGTATGGCCTATTTCGGGAACATCCTGTGACACAATATTTAAATACAATGAACTATTACAGTTTAACTAGCATGTTCACATGGTAAAAACATTCATAAACTCACCTCTAATGTGTTATGGCAAGGGTTACTAACCAGACAGGGTTTTCCTTCTTCCCTAAGCCTGGTAGTGTTTCTTCCAACCTCAAGAAGGGTAACACAACGGTTATTCACCCTATCTTCGGGGTGTTCTTATGACTGACCATGACCTGGTCCTTGTCCCAAATCAAGTCATTATTAAACAATGGCTTAGCTTTTTGTTGCCATGGTTAGATTTAGATATTTCTTTCTTGTTTAAGCATGGGTGATCAACCCATGCCTAACTAAGGTGAAGTTATCTAACGCCTACCTTGACCCCGACCGTGACCCTAGCTTAAATTACCAAGACATATTTATTGGATATAACCATACCTAGTTAACTTTCTACGATAGTTGATGCGGAGTTCCCTTGACCCGTGCACCAAGGATAACTAGCGCACAACACCCAAAGGGGTATTGCAAGCTCAAAATTATCTTAAATATAGTGTTCCAACTAAACTGAAATGAATACCAAAAGAGATCCTTAACCTTCCTATTTATACATCTCAGTGGGCTGTAACAAATTGTTACGGGTTGGTGACGGTCTATTACCGTTGCCTCAGGATTACTTCATGACCGCCACACCGTAACGGACCGTTACAGATTGGTGATGGTCCGATATCATCCTATGCTTCAAATTCTGGTGTTTTATCTTTTTGAACGTAACAAACCATTACGGCTGATGATGGTTCATCACTGAACTTTTCCTATAACGGATTGTTATGTTATTGTAATGGTCAGTTACTCAACTTTTTCACATTCAGGTCTTCGAAATCTTTTCGTCGATAGGTTATGGCTCCCGCAGCTCCTTTCCTAACCCAAGTTTTGCTCGTTTAAAGTTTAGGCTCTTTCTTGCCAAACCGTCGTTTTGTTTTTCGTTTTCAGTTTCGTACATTAGGTTTTAGTGTCGCGTTTCTAGACCGGAATTCATCATGAACTTATAGTTTGTTGTTTCTCGACTGAAACTCATCACGAACTTATAACCCGACCAAGGAGTTTTTCCATTTTATGAAAAAGTATAATAGGGTTTCAAAATACCACACCAATTTTCTATTTTAAAAATCATTTATAACATCAAAGGGATTTGAAGGCAAAGTGATGTTCGTCTTGGATAGTGTTACTCAACATCTTTTCTTTTTTGTTTTCTTTTTCTTTTTCTTTTTCTTTTTTTTACTTTTATGCATGTTTATTTATTTTAGTTTTTTCTCCAATCTCCTTTTGACTTAACAAAAACCAAAATGAAGTTTTGAGAGCTACCATGTTCGTTGTTCGATACTTGGTTCTTACCACAACTATACTATATGAATATCATGATAGGTACAGTTGCCTTATTAGGTATAGTAGTATCAAAATATAAATCACTTTATAAATTTTCAATTACGATTTGTTGAAGAAAATATCCTACAAATATATATACACACTCTCAAGCATATCATGGTCCATTTAACTGAGTAGGCACTTTGCCACATGATATCAGCTAAATTTGCGAACACACTTCAGGGATCGATAACTGCCTTAGTGGTTGAACTGTATGGTGCTAGTGGAGCACCATATGAACAGAACTCAGTAACCAATGAGAGTAAGAACCGGGTGTAAAGTGTGAGGTCAAAGGGAGGTAGTTATGACCATAGCAAGCAATAAAGTGGATGGATGGAAGCGAGACGTAGTAAGCATAAGGGTAATACAAGATGTTCCTACAATGCCTTCAACGCTTGTAAGTCCTCGACCATCGATGGTGAGCAGGATGTGTGGTATCTTGTTAAGGGGTTGTTTGGCAACTTCTGAATAATTAAGTGCTGAACTAGTAAGAGATCTGAACCATTAAGTGCCGAACCAGTAAGAAGTCTGAACCATTAAGAGCCAGTATAATGCTTAACCCTTCAGAGGCAAATGTCTGACCAATTCAGATTAGAGGTCTTAACCATTCAGACTCTGTATAATACTTAACCATTCAGAAACAAATGTCTAAACCTTTCAGACATGTGCTCACGAAACAAACAGTCTGAACCATTAAGTGCTGAACCAGTATGAGGTTTGAACCATTAAGAGACTCATTAAGAGGTAAACAAACAGCCTCTAAGTCACGCTAGATAGCTAGGGTAAGTTGGGTTTCGTATACATGAGGAGCATGTGGTTAATAATACATGTATCATATTATTTTAAAGGAAATTGCAAAAAAAGTTTATTGAAGATTGAGTTAAACTAAATTGAACTAATTTGCAGTAAATTCAGGGTGCAACTAACACACTGAAAAAAAAAAAGAGAGATTGAAATGGTTATGGAAATAAGAAACAGGGAACCACCTATTCTTTCAAGGTTGGTTAGTTAGGGGTTGTTTGTTTCAACTCTTAATGGGCTCTTAATGTTTTACACATCTTACTGGTTCAGCACTTAATAGTTCAGACTTGTTTGTTTCGCAAGCAGATGTTTGAATGGTTCAGACATTTGCCTCTAAATGGTTAAGCATTATACTGAGTCTTAATGGTTAAGACCGCTTATCTGAATTGATCAGACATTTGCCTCTGAATAGTTAAGCATTATAGTGGCTCTTAATGGATCAGACCTCTGGTTCAACACTTAATGGTTCAGATCTTTTACTGGTTCAACACTTACCCATTCAAAAGTCCCCAAACAGCTCCTTAGTTCAAGACTTAATCACTTATAACAATGTCTAATAGGCTGGACATCCATAACTTATACTGACTGTATTTCTGATGTAGAGCACGATCCATATCCTTAACTAAACTACCTAGAGTGTACTGGGCACGATTGTGTGGCTACTATAAACCGTATGTTGAATCAACCCAACAATCAAGCTTACCAAACGAATTCAAATCGTTTGCCCCTGATTAATATGATATTCGAACAGTTATATAGACAAAACCTATATTAACTGGTTGCCTTACATATGTGCATTCTTACAACTTGTCTTTTCTCTAATTAAGCTAACTATATTATAATTAACAATCAATAATCACAAGAACAACTACAAACCCAACTTTTCATATACAAAATTACTCATCAAAGTTATACATAAAAATAACTAGTCGTCTCTTTTAAGTTCTCCCAAACCAACGTAAAGAAAACTTTCCTGATTAAAACCTTCAGCCCAATCTTGTTGATTTTCAGCCCATTACTTGGTTTTAGTGATCGGCCCAAATTAATTAATATACTCATTTCCATACTCAATTGACAGATAAAAGTTTCATTTCTTTTTGTTGTTTCTACGTCACCAACCTCCACAAGTTAATTCCATCTATTTTTCTTACACAACACATCTTTAATGGGTTAGGATCAAATACATAGTCTACTAAAAATAAAAAGTCGTAAGAAGAGTATCATACCGGACTCAGAATTGACCTCACTCAAGCGGCATTGTAACTGTCTCATCAAACTCTATGATGTGAGATTTTATGTTTTGTTTTTAGATGTTTAGCTTGTAGATTTTAGACTTTTTTGTTTACATCATTGTATCTTTTTATTTATCATTATGTTTTTTCTGTACTGGCGTCGTTTTTTTTTCATAACTCATTGTGTCTTTTTTCTTCGACATGTTGTATATTCTGCATTGTGTTATATTTTGCTCGACATTATGTTATATTTTGTGATCCATTGTGTCTTTGTACACTTCTTATTTTTAGGAGCATTTGTAAATAATTTTACCCTATCTTTAATAATCCTTCATACTATAAGTGTATATATGCTTTCGAAATAGTCATCATCATGTTTGCACCATCATGTTTCCGAATGAGCTTTAACATAAACTTCATCGGCATCACATTAGTTCCGTTTGTAACTTACAAAGAAAAGGGACAAATAAAAACATTAACCTAGACCCCTATTTATAATACTACTAAACTTGTTCTCCAAGATATTAAACCTTTCCTAAACCAATGACTAAACTTTCTCTCCAAGACTTACCTAAAATAAATCAAACTTTAATAAAACATATTAAATAAACCCTCAACTTTACTAATTATTCAAGATTAACCTTCACCGTTGAGAAGAAAATCATCAAAGTCCCTCATCTCAATCATAATTTTTTTTGTTTTTATTTCTCTTATACCGGTTCTACAAAATTACGAATATCCGCTGTGATTATTTTTATTTACGTTTTGGTGTAAATATTATTCAAAATTGAGTTGTGCTTGATAATGTACAGGTTATCGAAGCACAAACGTACAACTCTTCAAAGCTGCTCAGTTTTGAGAGTTTGTTTTCCTCCTACAACCTATAAAATCTGATGTTTTTTTTTTATTTTCTGAATTTACCACTGAGACAGTGCTAATTTTTATCAACGTTTCAAAGTAAACTTTCTTTGGAATAAGTAGTCATAAAGTCTTTGATGAAACTGATTTCCAGATAAAAGTTGTTACTTGACATAAAACGCCTACTAGTTTACTCTTTAATATGTGTGACAAAAAAACGTGATGTATTCTTTAATGATCTCAATTGTACTTATAAGGTAAAAGTTGTTAGTTGAGAGATCTCTTATATTTACGTGTGTGAGTTAGTTATATTATAAAGAATGGTTGTCAGTAGTTTTTGAGTGGTTGTGAGTAGAGGAGAGGGAAAACATATGAGAATGTTACTATTCATCTATAAATATATGGGAAACACCGTTCACCCCTTATAATTTTTTTTAATATTTTTAAAAGTGGTTGTGAGTGGAGGAAAGAGAAACGTAATAATAAATATATAAAAAATATTATTTAATCAAAAAAAGAGAGAAAAAGTAATGATTTTTAATGTAATTATATTGATATGAATAAAGAATAGATTGTGAATGCTCTGACATTAAGAGGGTGTTTGAGGTTGACTTTTGAAAATAGATTATGTGTTTTGAATGATCAGAATCAGTTAATTAACTGTAATAAAACGTGATGTTGAAAGATAGTGTTTGGATTTGATTATGTTGCTTGATATCACAATAATCAGATAATCAACTATTTGAGTGTTTGGCAAATATAAAATAAACAAGTGTAAATCTTTTTCTAAACGCAAATAATCAATTTTGGAAAACTACGTTTTGTTGCAGTAGGGGGGGGGGGGGGAGTTGCTTTTGGAAAACTGCATTTTGTAACTTTCTAAAGGCAAATAATCAATTTTTTGAATTTTTTAACCCAAACACTCAAAACTGATTATTTACGATTTCAAAACTCAATAATCTAAAAATCTCCTTCAAAACGCAACACCAAACACGGGGGTGTTTGGTGTTTCGTTTTCAAAATAGATTTTGCGTTTTGAAAAAGCATGTAGGTACATGCTTCTCTAAAACTGCGTTTTGAAGGCAGATAATCACTTTTTCATCCAAACATTTTTTTAGATTATTTATGTTTTACAAACGCAATAATCAAATAATCACTTCAAAACGTAATCCCAAACATCCTCTAAGTCTTTGATGAAACTGATTTTAAAGTCTTATAATTTTTGTGGACCTCCATTTTGATAGTTAATGTGGTCCAAATGAGTGTTCTTATTTTTAAGGTCTTGTAATTTTTGTGGACCTCCATTTTCATAGTTAATGTGGTCCAAATGAGTGTTCTTATTTTGATAAAGGTTATCTTGTAGGTTTCGCATTTTAAATTCTTAGATAGTTTTTTGAATCCTGTATCGTTTTACAATCAGATTAAAATATTTCATGTCTATACGCAATCATTAATTAGATAAGACAAAGGTTTTGCACAAAACGAGGATGTTATTTTCTGTGAAAAACGAATCTACGAATTTGTTTGTTATATGGACCAAACCATTTCCACTGTATATGAGTGAACCATCATAATGGCTAGGATCACAACTCTTTTGTGTAAGAATATGATAGTTAGGATGTGCATTGGTAGTTACATTACTTACATCAAGGGAATATTGCTCAGTATTTGCCCTAAGTTATAATTGCTTGTTGTAGTATTGTGCAAATGCTACTAAACTTATTTTCCACTGATGTACTCAGTTGTTATTAAACTTATTTGCCAATGAGTCTTTGGTGGAGTGGTGGAAAAGACTTAGACCTTGTGAGAGGTCTCAAGTTCGATCCCCACTTCAAGCAAAGAGGAGGTGGGAAGGTTTTACTCCTTCGGAGGTTCCTGCCCGGGTGCTCAGGTTCGATCCTCAAGGCCTGAGTAAGGTGCTGCATTTCCTTAAGCAATGCGGAGAATTATACAAGAGTGGGTTTCCATAGGGTTGTATACGCCTCGCTATTCAAAAAAAAAAAAATAATAATGCAAATCAAAATCATTTCAATGAAATTGATTGCCATTGATCTCAATGGAACCCATAGGGGTGGTGTCACAGACCCCTTCCTTTGGAACCTTCATTGTCTAGGGGTTATCCATGATGTGAAAGTTAAACATATTGGTATACCACAAATTGTTCTACCACAAACTCAAACGTATTGTTGAGAGGTGGTTTTCTAATATAACATTTTAATTATAGGATTTAGTATTATAAGAAAATCTGTGTAGAATGCAATAATCATTTGTATGTAAAATGATACACAATGTGTCATCATAAGTGACGTACATATATAGATAGATATGTGGCATCTTGTGTGCCAAATTAATGTCATAATAAGTGACGTACACATATAGATATGTGGCTTCTTGTGTGCCAAATGAAGTCTTCTTACTTTTCCATGAAAGATGCATAAAGGACTTTATTAAAAAAGGACCACAATTCATCTTATTAATTTGCATATTCTTAAACTTATAAGGGTACAAGGAGCACTCTTTGGAATGGCACTCCGGTTTGGTGTTACCAAATTGCACATTGCCACGATTCATATAGGATGGGAGTCAGGATGGATATTTTGGCGGTGAAATAGAGCATGATGAAGCTTCAGCGGTTTCACATTTTTTTTATGTTTTCGTACATAACTAGTTTCAGCCCGTCCACGTTGCGGGGCACTAAGCTGGGGCGCACCTACTCTATAGCGTGGGTGGGCGGCCACACCCCTTGAAAAAAAAATTAGTGGTTTTTTCAGCGAAAAATCCCGACCGCACCATTGGAAATTTTCGTCCGCACCCCTTGGAAATTTTCGTCCTTACCCCTTAGACGAAAATGTTAGGAATTTATATAAAAAAATTGTGAACACGGATTGAAACCCGACCCAATTATATAAACGAGTTAGCCCACTAACCCCTTTAATAAAACTTGAATTCATTTATCAAGGCAAATAAGTTAATAAAATTCAAGTCCAACCCAAATACATCTTTAATTAAACAAAATCGGTCCAGTTTACAAAAAAAAAAAAAAAAAAAAAACACACACACACACACACAATCGACTGCCAGCTTTGTGCGACTCCCGCCCTCCCTTTGCCTCACCTCACTGCCAGCGACCTGCGACACCCCCACCCTCGACGACTGTCACACCCCCAAAATCCACACGCGGAGTATCACCGCTTGGGGGCGTGACTGACCAGGATCAAGCCACCAATCATATTGAACAAGCATGTAAAGAAATAATAAAATCCAACACAATACAATTGGTGTGCAAACAAAACATAGTTTAAATTATCAGCGGAAGCAAATAGTTCAAAACCCAAATAGTAAATCCAAAGTATTAAAGTTATCATGAACACTCAATGTCCATGCTCCACAACGACTCTTCCCCATGCAAGCTCCTGCTAAACCTAGTGACCTGCAAAGCATGTAGTAACGAGTCAACAACAATGTCGAGTGAGTTCACAGTTGGTTGTCCAGTTTAGAGTTGTTCCAAAAACACATTTTTGTTCTTAACCAGCTATCCAGCCGTGGGGGTTACCCCATAGTTCGAAAACGTTTATTAGTTACCCATTCTTACGTTGGCTATTCCAGCCCGGCTCTCTGGCCGTGGGGGCTACCCCATGTTTAATTCACCAGACTCGTTACCATATCGACTACTAACGTTCGTCATGTTTAGGTGCCCTAACGTCTGTGTCTATCATCACTGACGTGCCATAGTCCATTAGTCCACGCCCGTCCTCTGCGGCACGGTATGAGGTTTGTTAAACCTAATAGCGCTATTTAACTAATGACTCGTTCGCCATTGGTCTCGGAGATTAAGTCGATACAAAAGGAGGGACTTCGTTGATAGAGTTCTAGTCTAGTATGATTAAATCCGTCTCAACAGGACGAGGAATCTATGTTCCTGAATACGTCTCAACAGGACGAGGAATCTATGTTCCTGAATACGTCTCAACAGGACGAGGAATCCCTATTCCTTAACCCATTCCCAACCCCTGGGAATCCCATGCTTTGTAGAGAAGTGTGAACTCACCTTGGTTTGCTCGGCAGATACACAGAATGGTTACTTAAGCTATATGTGGTCAACCACTTCCTAGCATTGTTACCATACAAGTCAGGTCTAGGTTCAAGTAAAGCACATATGTTTACACACAAGCTAACAGGTTACTAACATGTATTGATCAGGGCAAACACGTATAACACATTAGCAGTCAATTACATAACATACTAATACTTGTACGATCCCAAAGATAAAGCCCAATGAACAGGCGGCCCAACCCCTTGTGCGATCAACATAACTTGTGCGATCCACAATGGGTTGTGCAATTGGAAACCAACCCGGCCCAAACATACAACCAAACAATCAACTTGTGCGATCCAACAGGCTTGTGCGACTGGGGACCTCTTGTGCGACTGGATCATCTTGTGAGACTGGACTCCTTGTGCGATCAGATCAGATCTTGTACGATCTGATCTTGTGCGACCAGGAGTCTTGTGCGATTCTGATCTTATGCGACCGACTAATTTGTGTGATCAGTTACGATTTCCTAATTTCATGCAATCATTTACCAAATTCCACATCAATTCGTTTGACCCAAATTAACAGTTTCCATTCATGTAAATTCTCGATCAAACAAGGCTTTTATCTCAAAGTTTATATGAACCCTAATTAATCAAAATCAATAACTTATCAACACTTAAACATATAACAGGATTTTTGTTCTTGATTACTAACATACGTCCTATGATAACAACACAATGAATCATCCTAATCGTAACCATATAACAGCCGACTACAAGCATTCGGTTTCCATTCATCAACCAATCCAACTTGTATTAACAACCAAACCATTCGGATCCAAACCCATATAGAGCCGATTACACTCATTCATAATCAAGCACATATTATTCATATTAACATAACAATACATTATCATATAATCATCCTCAACCGAATATGAACACATAACATGAAACACTTATGAATCGATTATTTGAACACCAAACTTATCATGTATCGTTTACAAATCAATGTATAGAATCATATAAATCATAACATCATTCGACAAAACACCAAATCATAAATCACTAACCGATTAAGATAAGATGAGGGTGATCCGAATCAAGAGCTTCGATGAGGATGGGATGTTGTTTGGCGTCGGCTTTGAGAGGAGAGAAAGAAAGCTAGGGTTTGTGTGTGTGAGTGTTTTGCAACAAATGAGAAACAAACTCTCTAAGGGTCAATGTATGCGTATGGTAGGAGTGGGCCGAACCCTTTACATGGGTTGCCCATTCGGTTCAAGTTCAAAAGAAGTGGGCCGAGAGTAGTAAAGCCCAAAGGCTTGTGCGTTCGAGTTGCTATTGTGCGATTGGTTTCTTTCATGTGATTATACATACATATACATACAAGCACAACACATATTCACATAACATTCACTTATAATATTCATTTAATCAATCACTTTCATATAATCACATCACGTACACATACGTTACATTGAGCACAAAGATATGTTCTGAAATACGAGTTGTCACATTATCCCCAAGTTGAAAGAAATTTTGTCCCGAAATTTAGCACGTACTCACTGAGGAAGCTAGTTAAGTTGCATGGTTTTCTTGGTTTTCCTGGGGTGTCACATCCTCCCCCCGTTGATCTGGAATTTCGTCCCGAAATTCCGTAGCTTCGGCCTCAGTAGTGGTTGTACTGTTTGCGAATAGTTGGGGATACTTTTGTTTCATTTGATCTTCGCGTTCCCAGGTGAACTCTAGGCCGCGACGTGAGTTCCAACGAACTCGAACGAGAGGTATTCTGGTGCGCTTGAGGACCTTAACATCCCGGTCCGTGATTTCAACTGGTTCCTCGATGAATCGTAACTGTTCATCGATAGTGAGCTCCTTCAAAGGAACTACGAGGGTCTCATCTGACAGACACTTCTTCAGATTCGACACGTGGAAAACGTTGTGAACTGCACTGAGTTCTGCTGGTAGGTTCAGTTTGTAGGCCACCTTGCCTATTTTCTCTATGATTTCGAACGGTCCAACGTATCGTGGGTTAAGTTTGCCTCGCTTGCCAAAACGAACCACACCCTTCCAGGGTGAAACTTTGAGTAGCACTCGCTCCCCAACCTGGAGCTCGAGTGGTTTCCTGCTCTTATCGGCGTAGCTTTTCTAACGGTCACGAGCTGCCGCCATTCATTGTCGTATCTGATCAGTTCGTTCTGTTGTGTCTACTACAAGTTCTGGACCAGTGATCTGACTATCCCCCACCTCTGCCCAACAAAGAGGTGACCGGCATTTACGCCCGTACAATGCCTCAAACGGAGCAGCTTTAATGCTGGTGTGGTAGCTGTTATTGTACTAAAATTCCACAAGTGGCAGATGCTTTTCCCAGCCGTTGCCAAAGTCAATTACGCACGCTCGAAGCATGTCTTCTAAAGTTTGAATAGTGCGCTCAGACTGCCCATCCGTCTGAGGGTGATAAGCTGTGCTCATATCTAAACGTGAGCCAAAAGACTTGTGCATCGCTTGTCAAAGTTCTGAAGTGAAACGTGCGTCACGATCGGAAATAATAGAGGTGGGAACCCCGTGCCTCGAAACCACTTCCTTCAAGTAAACGTCTGCTAAAGTAGAGAACTTGTCTGTTTCTTTGGTAGCCAAAAAGTGAGCAGACTTTGTGAGTCGATCCACGATCACCCAAATAGTATCGTTACCACGTTGAGATCTAGGCAGGCCAGTAACAAAATCCATGGAAATTTGCTCCCATTTCCATTGTGGTATCTCTGGTTGTTGAAGTAGGCCTGAAGGTTTCTGGTATTCGACTTTGACTCTCGCACAAGTCAAGCACTTGCTGACGTAACTTGCTATGCGAGTCTTCATGCTAGGCCACCAGTATGTAGTTCTGAGGTCGTGGTACATCTTATCCGAACCAGGATGTACTGAGTAGCGAGACTTGTGTGCCTCATCCATCACAAGCTCTCGTAGGTTGCCATAGAGTGGGACCCAAATGCGTCTTGTTACGTAGTAAGCACCGTCTTCCTTTTGTTCTAACCGCTGTTTTGAGCCGCGTAGGGCTTCAGCCCTGACGTTTTCTGGTTTCAATGCTTCTACCTGAGCATCTCGTATCTGTGTAGGAAGACTAGACTGGATGGTAAGTTGTAATGCTCGAACGCATTTTGGTGTAGTATCCTTTCAACTGAGGGCGTCAGCCTCAACATTGGCTTTGCCTGGATGGTACTTGATCGCGCATTCGTAATCATTCAATAGCTCGACCCATCGTCGTTGTCGCATATTTAGTTCCTTTTGTTTGAAGATATGCTCGAGACTCCTGTGATCGGTGTAGATGGCGCACTTGGTGCCGTACAAGTAATGTCGCCATATCTTAAGTGCAAAAACAACAGCTCCCAGCTCTAAATCGTGTGTAGTGTAGTTCTTTTCATGAACTTTAAGCTGGCGTGAGGCGTACGCAATAACTTTATCCCGTTGCATCAATACACAACCAAGACCCTGAATTGATGCATCGCAGTAAACCACAAAGTCATCTGTGCCCCCTGGCAATGAGAGAATAGGGGCGCTGCATAGTCTATCCTTTAAGTGATGAAATGCCGATTCCTGATCATTACCCCAACGATAGATAACACCTTTCTGAGTCAGCGAAGTGAGTGGTTGTGCAATCTTGGAGAAATCCTTGATAAACCTTCTGTAGTAGCCTGCCAAACCTAAGAATTGGCGAATTTCCGTTGGTGTGGGAGGTGCAGGCCAGTTCTTAATCGAGTCTACCTTAGATGGATCAACGTGAATCCCATCCTTGTTGACCACATGGCCTAGGAAATGGACTTCACGAAGCCAGAAGTCGCATTTCGAGAACTTAGCGTACAGCTGTTCTGTTCGAAGGAGTTCCAAAATGAGTCGTAGATGCTGCTCGTGTTCTTCCTGACTCTTAGAGTAGATCAGGATGTCGTCGATGAACACTATAACAAACTTGTCTAGGTAGGGCTTGCACACTCGATTCATCAAGTCCATAAAGACCGCAGGTGCGTTTGTCAGCCCAAAAGGCATGACCAAAAACTCGTAATGTCCGTAACGAGTTCTAAAGGCTGTTTTGGAGACGTCCTCTTCTCGGACTCTCAGCTGGTGATATCCCGATCTCAGATCAATCTTCGAGTAGTAGCTTGACCCTTGCAGCTGGTCGAATAAGTCGTCGATACGTGGAAGAGGATAGCGATTCTTCACAGTCACCTTGTTGAGTTCTCGATAGTCGATAGTCACCTTGTTGAGTTCTCGACTGGAAAATTCCATCCACGAACAGCGTAATTCCGGCCACGAACAGGTACGTGTTTTGTTTTTGGGTAAATTACTTTTTGAGTCCCTGTGTTTTAGCGATTTTAACCACTTGAGTCCAAAATAAAAATGTTTAACGCCCTGAGTCCCTATAACCACTTTTCTTAACCATTTGAGTCCAAATTTCTAACTCCATCCACCAAGTCTAATAACTATAAGGGTAATTTGGTCATTTACACACAAAACACAAGTCTTATATGTATAAGTACAAGTCTCTTCTTCATCGTCATCTTCACACATTTCAAAACCCAAACCCTAACTCCTTCAACTATTCAATGCCATCTCTCTGCAATTTCTGCAACCACCGATCAGCAGTCCTTTACTGCAAAGCCGATTCAGCTAAAGCTCGGTTTGTTCTGCGATGTCGTCGTACACTCCGCCAACGCCTTATCTCTCAAACATTTTCGATCTCAGATCTGCGACAACTGCAGCTCCGACGCCGTCGTCGTCACTTGTTCCACCGATAACCTCCTCCTCTGCGCTGCCGCCCCATCCATTCGTCACCACCATTCTATGCATAAAGTCAAGCTGTACAGGTACGAGTTCGTGATTTAGTACCACCATCACCACATCATCAAGGTAACCGTCAATCTGAGTTTTTTCGATGATTTTGATAAGTTCGATGATTTCGATGAGAATTGTTGTTAGGAGTTGTTCATATCTTGACCCACGTGGGAATTTGTGTCTCCTACAACAAGACCATGAAGAGAACTCCAAACAAGAGCATCATGAACCAGTTTGTTAAGTAATGTTCGATTGTGTGAGGATCAAAAATAGGGTTTTGCAGAGGATTCATTGAGGGTTTTGGTAAAGGTTTGTGGAAGTGGGAATAATTTATTTTCATTTTTTAACTATAAGGGTAATTTGGTCATTTAACAATACTTAACAAAAAAATTCTAACAGTGTTAGAAATTTGGACTCAAATGATTAAGAAAAGTGGCTATAGGGACTCAGGGCGTTAAACATTTTGATTTTGGACTCAAGTGGTTAAAACCTCTAAAACACAGGGACTCAAAAAGTAATTTACCCTTTGTTTTTTGTTATTTTGATGTTTATGTGATTTTGTTCAAAACTCATGAGATAATAGGATGGGTTAAAAAAGTTTAAACTTTTATGTGTTTTGGGGTAATTTGGGGTTGTTCTAGTCTTTATATGATGTGTTTGTTGTTTCTTAATCTCTTATTGATTATATGATTCTAGTATATGGTTTTAAAAGTTGAAATTCAAAACTTTTATGTGTTTTGAGGTAGTTTTATGTTTTTTTTTTTGATGATTTTAGTTGATATTATAGGAGAAAAGGGGTAATAAAGTTCTTAAATAGATTTGAAATTCCGTGTGTTTTTACGTTGTTTATGGTTCTTTAGATGATTTTAGGGTGATTATGTTGTTTAGATGATTTTTGGGGTGATTACAACTGATTTCTAGGGCTTGAATAGTTGAAAATTAAAATTGAAACATTATGTTATGGAGCGATGAACTTATGGATCAAAAAATATGATTAAAATTGAACACTATGGCTTGGATAGATTTCAAAAAATGAAAACCCGTAGGGCGACGTTTTAATTATGTTTGTAACAAGGTTTGACGTGTTTTTTATGATTATATAAATTTAGTTTGATGTTCTTTTATTTTACATAACCCGACCCGATACGAACCGTTTTTTTACTTATACACCTAGGGGACTAAATTTTTTTAAAATGTTCCGCACCCCCATGGAAAATTTTTTGGGTCCACCACTGGCACTAAGCCGAATATTTCACTCCCATATACGTCTGTGTTTCGGTTACTTTTACATACTACTCATAACACAATCTCTAAAAACATTACATCGAGTCAAGCAATTAAAACAAAACACTACCATACTTTGGTTAAAAAAAAAACTAAAACAATGGAAAGACTATAATTTTAAGCTGAGGGCAAAATTGTAATTTTTCAGGACAAATGAACGTGTGCCAGGCAGCCGCCTGACACGAATAAAAATTACACCGAGTCAACAATTAAAACAAAACATTACTATAGTTTTATAAAAAAAAACTAAAACAATCGCATGACTGAGATTTTACACCGGGGGCAAAATCGTAATTTGACAGAAAAAAAAAACAAAAACAATGGCAAAACAGTAAATTTGATCGCAGGGCAAAATCGTAATTTGACTGAGAGAAAAAAAAAACAAAACAAATAGCAAAACTGTAATTTTAAACGAGGCAAAATCGTAATTTGACTGGACCAATAGGGAAGTATCAGACAGCTGCCTGGCACTATTCCCCTCCATGGTTTTTGTATGTATATAAAATAAAATTTAATTTAATTTTTATTTAGAAAAATTATAAAATGAAATTTACATAATATAAATTTTACTACAAGTTGAGGCATTGGGATGTTATACCCCATGTTTTGGGGGTTTTTCTAAAAAAAAAATTGATGTTTCACTTTAAACCCAAAACTACTTGATTTTGTAGTTTTAACTCAAAAGTTTTTAGTTTTTCCAATTTAACCTCACAACCTTTTTACTTTCAACTTTGATTCCCTATGTGTTTCATATTTTGCAAAATTTTTCGTTTTACGTTTAGATCTAAATTTTGCGACTTAACACGGCACAATGTGTGTTTGTGTGGTTCATCGATTTTACGTTTTGTTTTACGTTTCATTCTAAATTTTGCGAGTTAACATGGGGCAACGTTTGTGTGTGGTTCAGTGTGCTTACGTCGTCTATTTTTTTCTTGGTTTAATAAGTTCGTCACAATGCGCGAGTCCTGAATCGAGTTAGTTATTATTTTCTATGTTTTATACGTCGGTCTAATTTTTTCACGTTAAGATGTCGCAACTTCAATGTTGGTGGTCGTTGGCTATAGTGTGGCATTGGTACTATTTGTCACGGTTTTACGCCCCCGTCGCAACGCGGGGAACTTAATACGATAGGTTATTTATATGGATACAAGTCATGTAACGTAGTAATTGTGATACCATTAATTGTATTGAGCTTATTTGGTGAATTACTTATTTGTATAAGATAGTAATACAGACTTAACCGACAAAAACATCTTTAACACATTGTAAATATGAATCTGATCAACAACATGTCAATTTCGTTGACCGCGACGCAAATTTGTATATTTTTGGATAAAAATGAGTTGGTATTTCCTAATGAGTTGGTATTTCCTAATTGGTGGCTCAATTTTTGTTCATTTTGATTCAGTTGGAGGGGGCCCTTCGCCCTAATATTTTATAATCTCAAAAGTAATTGTGTTAATGTTATTATTATAAAATTAATACTAGTGTTAATTCCTGCGAATTTCGCGGTGTTAAAAAATGATATGTTTCTTACTTTTAGAAGAAAAAAAATTTACTTTACTGATCATAAAGAAACCGTATGCGTGAACTTATTATAGAAATCTGAAGTTGAAGATTAAAGCACCACCTCCTAGGGGACCAACACCACACAAACAACAATATCTAAAGCGTTTTTCAATTTTAATGTTATAAATAAATTAAACTAAAATATTTAAAATTAACAGTTTGCACGAGATTGAATAATAAAACGATACAGTTATATAATATATGAATATATCTTATAACCGAAGTTACATATTACATTGCATATAACAATAAAAAAAATTAAAGTTTGTATACATGTGAAATAATCTCTCTTTATATACACAAATTTATTTCCCAATGTGTAATGTTGCGCCATTTTTTACATATTCTTTTGCATTTTTCATTATCGATTCGGTCGGTGGACATGTACTCGTCTAACAATCAATCAGATAATATAAAATGATTAGAGCAATCAAACGAAAGCATAAGCCAATAACCTAGTAAGCTTAAAACTTTAATGGGAGTGGGGTCATACACATTCAAATACACATGAATATTTTCACTCTTCTTCGTAGAAGTTATCCAACAAAACATCTTGGTTCCACCATATATTTATTGGACCAAAATATGAAAGTCTCACATAAATTCCACCAAAAATCCAATCTCTACTTTTGTCTGAAATAATGTTGCAGTAACCTTTTACACCACCTACCTTTCCTATAGAAATAACTGCCTACATTTAGTTTTGAGTATTAAAACTAAAAAAAGTGAGATGAGCTATGTCTATCAAATAATCATAAGAAAATAACAAATTGTGGATAAACATTTTATAAAGGCAAAGGAGATTTCGTTCCAAAAAAAAAAAAAAAGATCCTACAGCAAATTGCTATAGAAACCTTGTTATACAACAAGTTCAAAACAGGTTACAATTCAAAGCTACAACTATAGAACAACAAAAAGGTTAGTAAAAAGAAAGAGTAAGTTAATAAATAAGAACATAAAATACAATAACATAACATAACTCAAAGGTTGATATTAGCATATCTCCATGTGTGCAAGATGCCCAGTTCAAGAGCTGTAGATTCAATTTAACTAGTAGTTTACCCGTCCGCTGTCCGGGTATATATGATTAACATAATCCAAACTCACTGCTGTCCGGGTATATATGATTAACATCATCTAAACTCACTGTATATTTTAATATCACGATGACTACTTATCTAACTGTTAAAAACATCAATAACTATGTCTATATTTAAAATAATGTTGACTTTTAATTTGATTTCGATTAATAACTACAACTCTTCTTGAATTGTCATACATACTAATTTAAAATCTTACATCTAATTCGCACAATTTAAAATATTTAATTAATTATTTGTAATTGATTAACGTAGGAATTGCTAACACCATTAAATGAAGATAAATGAGATCTATCAATGTTACATGTTTACAAAAGTATTAAAAAAAACTATCAACACAACCAAACGTAGATTATATTTATGTCATGAGAATATTATTTAAGAACATCAATAAGAGTGTCTACATTTAAGATAATAATGACTTGTAATAAATGATAAACATGCAGGATACATATACAAAAAAAAGCAGATAATGTTATCAAGATCTCACAAGTATATTACAAAAAAGCCAAAAAACACAATGTATACTATAATATACAATAAATCATAAACATGCAGAATACATATACAAAAAAAGCAATTGATGTTATCAGGATCTCCCAAGGATATTACACAAAAGCCAAAAAAACACAATATATACTATAATATACAATTTCGTTGGCAAAACACAAACCATTGTAAAAAACACAATGACTTGTTATCCAACTATTAAGAACATCAATAACCATATCTATATTTAAGATAATAATGACTTTTTATTCGATTTCAATTAGTAACTACAACTGTTCTTATATTCTTATACATCGAATTGTCATACGTACTAACATAAAATCTTACATCTAATTCACACAATTTAAAAATTTTAACTAACTATTTTTAAATTGATTAACATAGCAATTGCTAACACCATTAAATAAAGATAGATGAGATCTATCAAAGTTAGATCAACATAAACTAAATCAATTACAATTCTCTCTATGGTCGCTCGAAGAAAAGGGAGCATATGAAGAACTAAACAGAAAAGTCGGCATCATCAGTGATAACAATTACAAGCGAACCTGGAGAAGCATCAGATAGCTTGATGAAGTCCTCCACTCTCCCCCATCAGATTTCAAGAACAACGCAGAAGAGTTTATCACACAACTGTTGAAACAGGATCAGAAAATCTGCGACATCCTAGCCGATCTGCAAAACAAAAGAAAGAATTAAATCGCGTGGAAGAAGGCGAGAGTCGTTGAAATCTTAGGAAGTGTTAATTGTAGAGTATAATATTTTATACATATTTCACTCTTTAATCTTTCTTTATATTTAATTTAATAAAATTAATATCCATTGGATACAAAGTAAACACAATGACAAGAACACATAACATAATGTATACAAAACCCACCTAGTTGCAAAACACAATAATCAGACGCAATAACACAATATATAGAATCAGTTGCAATACCATGGCTAATATTAACACTATCCATACCACCAATATTCAAGTATTTTTTTATTTAATTAAACAAACAATAAAATATAAAAGATAATAAAAAGATACGCAATCAACATCATATCTATCACAATCAAAACAACTTCATCATCACCGGCGTTTCATATCTCCTTGAAGATCATCGCCGTCGAAGATTTGATCGACAAAAAGGTAACTTCCGATTGTAAATCTTAACGGTTTAATTTCTATTAGATTTCTAAACCTCTGTTTGATACTTAATCAGCGACATATGATGGTTACTACGGCGAATAACTTGTTTGTAGACGTCAAATCTGATTTTAGGTTTCAATCATCTTCAAGCTCTCATATGTTATGTATAGTTGATATATATCTTATGTATTGCATGTTATGGACATTGTCGAACTAATGTTTACAGTATAATGATAATAATATATGAAAAAGTTGCAATCAAACAATTGGGGGTGTTTGGGTTAGCTTATTTTGGAGCAACTTATGACTTATTGACTTATAAAAGTTAATAAGTTGTTTTTTGAGTGTTTGGGTTAGCTTATTTTAAAGGGTTTTGTGTGTTGACAAGCCATTTTTGAGAAGTCAGAATTTCTAACTTCTCACTTGTCACTTATATAAGTTAATAAGTCATTTTTAAGAAGGAATCCCAAACACACACAGATGAAAACATATGATTCTGTTATAAAATTTTTTATGTTTGGGGTTCCTTCTCTAAAAGTACTTATTAACTTATATAAATCATAAGTGAGGAGTTACAAATACTAACTTATCAAAAAAAACTTCTCAACATACAAAAATAACTTAAATAAGCTAACCCAAACACTATAAACACAACTTATTAAATGAATATAATAAATGAAATACAATTGAGACAATTTGATATGTAAATGTTTATATATAAACACAATGTATACAACCGCTTTTCATACACAACCGTGTGATAAAATAAGACTAACCAACCACGTAACTTATATAAAAAAAATTGTTATTGAAAGCAGTTTGACATTGAATTAACACAATCTTAAACAACTGCTGATGTTAGCAAATATTGACCTTTCTACAAACATTTTGAAATGAACACAGCAGTTTACCTTACCATCTTTGTAGGAGAACATGCAAGAAAGACTACAACAACTTATTAACCTAAAATCCTATATTATAAACCGCTAGTACATACCATATATTAAATTACACATATTAAATATTTCATTTAAAATAATAACACAATATTATACAAAAGAAGGATGGTACCAAGTCCAATATACCTTCTGAATAACGTATACAACTGAATTTAACACACGTATAACTAATATAATAACTACTAACTACCCACGTTACATATATATAAAACAACTGTTGATGTTAGCAGTTTTCACTTTTCTACAACTGCCTTTTAGCACCCATTCATGAGTTGTACTAAATGATAAACATACAGGATACATATACAAAAAAAAAGCAATTGATGTTATCAGAATCTATACAAAAGCCAAAAAATACACGATGTATACTATAAAATACAATTTTGTTGGTAAAACACAAACCATTGGAAAAAAACACAATTCATGTTATCAGGTTTGTAGGACTTCACCTACATATATAGTAAACAAATTAAACAGAAAATATTAAAATTTCGAAATAATAAATGATTAAATAACACCAAGCGGAATTAAATATCCATGCAGACAATTGTTAATACACTTATACATATGGAACTACTTAAAACAATAAACAAAATTAGAAAAAACGACCACCATTCCATTTTAATATAGTATAATAATTTCTAATCGATCGGCAAAACAGTGGTCTCGATAAATAATGCTCGTTTCGAACCGTTGTAGCAATCAACATGATGGAGGTATTTAAAAACTTCATTGCTCAGGTCAGCTTCAACAACACCACCCCAAACGTTTCTAAGCAACCACTTGTTGTTTTGAAATATATTGGACCATTGGAGACTTTCTTCATAATCAATTATATGAAGATTATTGATAGAAAACACCTTGATGAAGGCCTCATCTTCAACTTTGTACAAATCAGCAGATAACTCGGGAGACCTTTCAACAACAATAAAATGGAGCTTCTTTGCAATGCTCAGAAATTGTCCTCGCCAAGGAGTAACTTCCAAACTTTCAGGAAAACGAAAGCTTCTAAAAGTTTCGGAAATAACATCAAAAGCAACTATAAACCTCTCCAAAGGTGGATACCAATTATTTGAACACACGAAATATATGGTTTTGCCAGAATAAATTCGCAAGACCATGAATAACCCCGACCACCAAAATTAGCTCCCCTCAATAAATCTATTTTTCTCCACGTCTCACAACGTCGTGAATAAACACGAGCAATAACGTCATCAACAAATTTTTGTTTTGATGTGAAGCACTTTAAGATCATTGGTTTCATCAAAATACATTCCACCTGTATCACAGTTTTGACCATACCACTGACGAAAGTAGTCGTCGGACAACCACTTATGGCACCCGGTTGTTGGATTCCAAAGGATCAGCTCACAGTAACTCGGTTCATAGCACACTAACAACAAACCATTAAGCGACGCTAGAATACGTAAGAATCTAGGTTGAACATTGTCAGGAAAAATGATGTGTTTGATTGTAACCACATCCAAATTCTCACCAATTACGTCGTCAACAACAATTGACATATCTTGCAAGGAGAGATATTTCTTATGTAGTGAATTTCCAACTCGACAAGAATGCATCATCTCAAACAAATGAGTTGACAGTTCCTGACGAAAATCTTTGCAAACACATTTCAAACAACCAATAGCTTTGGCAGGGAGCCTTGTGAATATTTCATCGACGATCATTGCAAACCCAAGCTTTTCCATTTTATGATCTATGGGGCTACAATATAAAATATAATAAATGAAATACAATTGAGACAATTTGATATGTAAATGATTATATATAAACACAATGTATACAACTGCTTTTCATACACGACCATGTGATAAAATAAAAATAACCAACCACGTAACTTATATAAAAAAAACTGATAATGAAGGCAGTTTAACATTGTATTAACACAATCTTAAATAACTGCTAATGTTAGCAAGTATACTATAATATACAATTTCGTTGGTAAAACAAAAACAATTGTAAAATACACAATTCATGTTATCAGGTTTGTAGGCCAACTTCACCTACATCTATAGTAAAATAAATTAAACTGAAGATATTAAATAATATATGAATAAATAACCACAAAGTAATGTATTCAAAAATCTACACAAAAAACTATTTGAACTTCAACTATTAAGAACATCAATAACAGCGTCTACATTTAAGATAATAATGACTTTTTATTCGATTGCGAGTAGTAACTACAACAGTTCTTATATTCTCATACATCGAATTGTCATACATACTAACTTAAAATCTTACATCTGATTCATTCAATTTAAAACTTTTAAGTAACTATTTTTAAATTGATTAACATAGCAATTACTAACACCATTAAATAAAGATAGATGAGATCTATCAAAGTTAGATATTTATGGTATAGATAGTGTTTTTTTTTTTTTTTTTTCATGTTTGCAACTCTATATTCAGGCATAATTCAACATCAACATAAACTAAATCAATTACAATTCTCTATATGGTCGCTCGAAGGAAAGGGAGCATATGAAGAACTAAATAGAAAAGTCGGCATCATCAGTGATAACAATTACAAGCAAACCTGGAGCAGCATCGGATAGCTTGATGAAGTCCTCCACTCTCCCCCATCAGATTTCATGAACAACTCAAAAGAGTTTATCACACAACTATTGAAACAGGATCAGAAAATCTGCGACATCCTAGCCAATCTGCAAAACAAAAGAAAGAATGAAATCGCGTGGAAGAAGACGAGAGTCGTCGAAATCTTAGGAAGTGTTAATTGAACAACATAAAAAATAGTTACTATTATAATATTCTCTAAATATATTATGAAATTTGATTTTTTGTAAATTATCAACCAAAACAGAATATGTGAAATTTTAATCTTTTATATGAAAAGATAAATGTATAATAAAAATATATATATATATATATAAAAAACAAAACGGCAGCAGCAACAATATATCAGATTTTATGAAATCTTCTCTTCAAAGCCATATTCTCTCTCATAATTAAAGCTGTATTAAAAAGTCAAAATATCCATCATAGCTAAACTTCTTTATGACTACCCTTCCAACAAAGATCCTTTCGGTTAGTGGATTTGTGATAAGGGTTTCAAAATTTCTCTCATTTGCATTGCTCATTTCTCCAACATACGGTTTCTAAGTCAACAAAAATCAGGTAAAGTAATTCCTTTTTTTCAAACTTGATGTTCATTTGCCATTTGTTGGTTGGAATAACTTAATGAAAATGGCAATCTGTATACAGAAACGTAGATGTAACTTGTTTGGTTGACATATTTACCTTGATTCAGTTATATAACATACATATGTTCTTAGTGTATTGACTGCATACATGTCTTCGGGTATGAAAAAAAACCAGATTTAGGAAGTCATCTGAACACAGGGAAATGCTACAAGACATTAAATATAAGATGCACACCAGGTGTTCGAACAAATGACTGTATGAAAAATTTTGTACTTAACAAAAGCATCATTTTGTTAAAGTAAAACTTTCAACAATAGTGAGGTGTTTTATACAATTAGGTTGAATAAAAAGGGTTAGAAATATAAGATATGGTTATGTATTAAAAGAAAGACACTAAAGTAGAATAAAGATGTAAAATGGCGAGGAATGGTATTATGCAGCTTATGTATGTTTGTCATTCCTTTAAAGTACAACAAAAAGAAAAAATAAATAAATTTCGCGTTACTAAAATGGGTCAACGTTTTAAATGTTTCTTAGAATGGCTGGAGCTGAAAACGATGTTATCTTCATATCGGATTCTGAAGACTCTTCGGCTGAATTAGAGGAGTTTGATGATGATGAGACTGATCCGCTGATATTTTTTGTGCCATAAACCAAACGGTTTGTAAGTTCTGACAAAATTATATGTTAATAGGCGTCTAATATGTTTACATAATTTGGTTAAGATTTGTATTTTTTAATACTTCAACATCATTAATGGAAATTATTATTATGCTTTGTAACTTATAGCGCATACCGGTTGTAGTAGCACAAATGACAGGAATTGACGAAACCTTGAAAGTTAAGATCATCAACAGGCAACATGTGGAAACAAAACATGATGTTAGGGCGGAGCCAAATAAAAACAGTATCAAATACATTGTCAAAGGGTGGGCGAAATGGCTTAAAGATAACAACATAAAAAAAGGTGATCATTGCACGTTCCAGTACTTTCCAGATATTCGTGCTTTGTTCCTTACCGATGTTTTTCGCTAGTGGTGATGTTTGAAACTTTGAAACAGGGTTGAACCATAACATATGGTAGTTTTGGCAAACGAAGAAACTTAGCGTAGCTTCTGTAGTGTTAAAATAGTTGTTTGTAAGTAGGTTAACATGTTTGTTAGTTCCAAACTTTACATAGTTTGGACGGCTACTATGTAACCGTGTTTATAAATATATACGTTTTCTAGTTCTAGTTTATATGTTATATATTGTATCACCATCGGAACTCATCACAAGCGAAATTGGAGTACCATTCTACTTATCATCAGGCATACAGCTCTAAACCAAAATTGAAAAAGTATATTAACAAAAGACAACAAAATGGAAAAGACAACTATAATACTTCAGTTAAAAGTTCATAGTACCTGACTAATCCCAGACATTTGTTTAACCAGATCAACAACTGATTCATCGTCAGTTATTCTTTGAATCTCGTATTCTTCATCACAATATGACAAGTTAGTCTCGCTGACTTCAATCTTGAATGCAAACAATTTATCCACCAAAGTTTTTAATTCGTTTGGAAATCGCACAGTACCATCATCCTTTAACCATAAAAGATAGGATATATATACAATTTCGTAAGTAAAACATAAATCACTGTAAAAAACACAATTCATATTATCAGGTTTGTAGGACAACTTCACCTACATCTATAGTAAAAGTAATAAAAATCAACTGTTGATGTTAACAGTTTTCACTCTTCTACAACTGCTTTTTAACACACATTCATGAGTTGTAATAAATGATAAACATGCAGGTTACATATACAGAAAAAAAAAACAATTGATGTTATCAATATCTTCCAACGATATTACACAAAAGCCAAAAAAACACAATATAAACTATAATATACAATTTCGTTGATAAAACACAAACCATTGTAAAAAACACAATTCATATTATCAGGTTTGTAGGACAACTTCACTTACATCTATTACAACCACTGATTACAAATTACTAATTATAAGAAAAATACAAAACTTAAGTAAACTACTGCTTCAACTTTCCACTGTTGTAGTCTAAGCACTGATGGTGAGCATCAGTGCTTTCTTCAAAGGTGATCAGTCCTTGAATGGGCAGGGCTTGTGTCTTCAGCAGTACTTAGGTGATGACTGACTGAGCAGTGCTTGCAGGTTGATTCAATCTAAGAGTTTCTGCTATCATCTTCTTAATACCCTCCTTTACAAGGTCATCTCCTGCCATTAATTCATCCACTGTTTCAGCATCCAACTGTTTTTGTTGTCTTCTTTTATAGATGGCAGCACCAGCTAGAGCAGTGGATTTCCTGATTTGCAGCTTTGGTGGTCTTGTTGAAACCTCTTCTTCAGGATAGTCAGGTTTTTGTGGAACCCTTGGATCTTTCTTCCTTAGTTCCTCCAACCTTTTGTAGGTGGTCCTAACTTTGTCTTCTTTCCATCTCATCACTTGATTTTCAGAACCATAACAGCAGCAATTAGTTCCTCTTTCATTCTCTTCAGCTCCAATGTCTTTTCAGGTATATTCTTCTTATACTTTGCCCAATCAGGAGGAGTGTGTTTGACCTTGTTTTTAATCATTTCTTGAATCCTGGCTGCTTCACTTTCAAGCTCAGGAATGGTCCAATCTTTGTACATGTATTTTTCTCCCTTGTATTTCTTATGGGCCATAATGTTTTCAATATAATCTTTTCTCAAGGATTCATCTGCTCTTTCTGAAATTTGTCGACATACATTCTTTGCAAACTGCTCTAAAGATGTGACTTGTGTAAGCAAAAATTGATAATACCTTTGAATTTCTTTGTCAGACTTTCCTTGTGAATCTCTTTTAGAGATATCCTCTGCTTGTTGAGCCTTAACTTCCAAATATTCTTCAATATTTTTAGGCCTAGGATATCCTTCAACTGATGGCAACATCCTTTTAGCAGGGTCATCCTCAAAGTAGAAGGATTTGATCTCTTCTCTGATTGCTGCGAGTTCTAGAGGATATTGGATACCTACAGGAGTGATGACAGTGATTGGTTATTGAACTTGGGCTGAAGAGAGAGAAACAGGATTTGGAATATTGACAAGTGCATGAGATTGTGAAGATGTAGGTGGTGATGAAGGAGAATCATCATCAGGTAAAATTACCCTTCTCCTTTTACTTTAGGGGAGGCAGGTGGTGTGTTGGATGGTTGTGAAGTATTGATTTGAGTGGTGGAAGGTGGTTGACTAACAGTTGTTGAAAAAACTGGTGTTTCAATCCCTGTTGTCATTACAACAGATGTTTTAACATCCGATGTCTTCTGCTTTTTAGCAGGAGATGATGGTGGTGAAGTTGTTTTTGGTGGTGATGGTAGCCTTGGTGGTGAAGTGATTTCTGGTAGTGGTGGTATGGCAGTGGTTGTGGTGTGTGTTGAAGTGGTGTGTGTTGAAGTGGTGGTTTTTGGTTTAACAACTGCTGAAACCACTGAAGTACCAACAGTTGTTGATACAGCAGGTGATTCAACAGCTTTTTGGGTGGAGGTTTGATGTTTGGAGCCTTTGGAAGGTAGTTTGGAGACATGCTTTGTGGGACTGGATGGTGTGTGTTTGGTTTGCCTCACTTGTCTAATGGGCTTCTTATTATTATCCTTAGGATTTTCATCATCCATTGGTTCAGAAGGACCTTGCACATTCAGCACCATAAAAGCTCTTTTCTCCTGTTCCCACCTGGCTTCATCCTTAGCCTTTCCATCCCTTTTTACACTTGCTTTTGCTTCAACAAGTGCATTTGTGGTAACACCAATCTTTTTACTACCATCTGGCAAGGGAATGTCTTTAGTCATGCTTGATTTTTCTGGTTCAATATAAAGACCATCTTCAATTCCCTTCTTCTTCCACTGCTTGATTATCTCCTTCTTTTTGGCATTATCTGGTGGTGGGTTATCAATAAAGAGAACAGTGGGAGGAGCAGTGACAATGGTGTTTAGAATGTGGGCTTTTATAGCCTTGATGTCAGCTTGGGTATCTTTAAACCTTGACTCCATCATGTTTCTCAGCTTTTGAACATGTATCTCATGCTGCTGATCAGCCAATTGTCTTTGTTGTTGGAGCAGTGGTTGAAATAAGTTCCATAACTCATTTGCAGCAGGTGCAGGTTGTGCAGGTGCTTGAGCTGGAGTAGCAGTGGTTGGGACCTTTTGAGCTTTCAACAACTGTTGCATCATATCTTTTATTTCAGCAATAGATGTATCATGACTATCAATTCTAGCCGTCAATTCCTGATATTTTAAATCATCACCCAACTTAATGGGATCATCTGATTCCCCACTTGCAGTGGTTGTATCAATGTGTGATTTAGGGAACGAATTCCAAAAGTCACCCAATGATGCCCCTTGTTCTTGGTACTGGGGTCTTCTTCCTTCAACACTTGATAAACTTTTGATGGTACCAGTGGTCATACCAAACTCACTGGTGGATATCAGAGGTGCTATGGAAGGAATTGCCTTCAAGGGAGTCTGATTGATGAAACAACTGGACAAATGTAGATCTGTTGATCCAACATTTGTAGTTGCTGCTCCACTTGAACTACTGACTAGAATTTCAGGCAATTCCAGCAGTGTAGCCTCCTCATTTGTTGTTGGTGGGTTAACAGAGATAAAAAAAACACCAGACTCAGTCACTTGTTGATGTATGTTCTCATTGACAGGTGTTTGAGAATAACTGATTTGTGTCTGGGCAATATCAACTGCATCCAACAAGGGTTTTATGGATGGTGGAATTTGTGAAGTGAGGATAGGAGTGGAAAGAAAATTTGCCCCGGGAAGTGGGCTGTGGATGATAGAATCAAGTGATTCTAGAGCATCATATTGTGGTGTCCCGATGTGTACAACCTGTTCTTTTTGTGAAGAAGCTGGAGGAGTTTGAGGCATGGGTTGAGAAATTTCTACCATCTGCTGTGAGGAAATAGCAGCAGTGGTTTCTTGTGACTTTTTTGCTGTCACTGGTAGTTGCTCTGGTATCTCATCTTCCAGAGTTGCCTTTGATTTTGGTTTGGGGGGCTTTATGAATGATTTCTTTTTAGGATTTTTGGTAATTGCAGGTGTGGGTTTCATAGCAGTGGGTGTGCTACTATGATCACCTGGAGCAGTGGACTCAGCAGCAGATACCTGAGGAGCAGTGGTAACTGCTAAAATCTGCTCAGGCACCTCTGCTTGTGTTTTTGTAGGTTTTAACATTCTTGTGAATGTTTCAGCAGTTAAACTGTTTATTTGAAAAGGAGGACCCTGTATAAGTACACAGGCATTATCTTTTGAATTTTTTTTTTTATCAAAATAGTAACTCAAAAATCTTGGAAATAATAGAAAAGCCTTTTTCTCAACATTTTTGACCAAATTATCGAAGATTACCTGGGAATAATTAAAATTTTCATCTTGAAGTATAGCATAACCCATATATTGTATCTTCAACGGGATTTCATTGAAGGCATTGGTTTTGTTAGAAACACATATAAGGAGGGTATGAAATAAAAACCTTGTAGCAGATGGAAAACTGCCCTTTTGTAAAGTATCTATTTTCATCTCTTCTCCATACCCTCTTTCAAGAAAATCTCTTTGGTACTCTGTTTTCGGAAAAGAATTTTTACCTTCAAGATCGTTGAGCTCAAAAACTTCAGATATGGCTTGAGGTGTGATAGAGATTTTTACACCTTTTATTGTGGAGTTGATGGCAACAACCTTTTTGTCCACCTTCTCAAGAGTGGCATTCTTCCAAAATTCTCGTTGAGTATCGATGTAGACGGTTGCATTGCAAGTGAGCAAAGTTTTGTACTTTGTGGATGATAATGTGTCGATGATGGAATCGAAGGTTTTGGTGTCACTGGGTTTTTCAAAGATACCCAAGTAATTGTGAGACCATTTGTACGGAATCTCAACTGTGGCTGGCTCCTTTGCTTTAGATTTGCTGGCCTTTTTCACCATGATTGAAAAGAGTTGAAAAGATTTGCTTTAGACGATGAAGGTTGTGGGAGAATTTGTTTTGGGGGAAAACTGTTTTGAGAAAGGAATTTTGAATTCGATTCAAGTGAAAACCCTGTTTGGGGGTTTAGGGCAGGGTTTTATAAAGTAAAAAAGTGAATGCTGACGTGGCAGCGGTTACAAATTCTGATGGCTAAGAACTGACCACGTGTCAACCTCTGATGGAAGGATGAATAATGGAGGACAGCTGTTTAGGGAACCACTGATGAATCAAATATCAGTGGTTGCAACGGTCAAAATGAAGGCAGTGGGTGATTTTAGCTATCAGTGGATAGCTATATCAGTGGATAAAACACTGATTTTGAACAACAGTGATTATCAAGAAAATGAGAGAACAGGGGTTGACTTTCAGCAGTGGACAACATTTAGTAGAACAGATGTTTGAACCAAAAACAGTGGTTAAGTCAGACTTTTAAGGTTTATGAAAAAATTTCATTTTAACTATTTATAAGGATGGATTTTTGATTTTCTGAAAACATTTTGATGCCTAAAATGCATGTTTAAACAAGTTTTGCTTGTTTATCCATGTAAGGCATATCAGTCCTAGTAATCAACCTTTCAGGGGTAAATGTGTCCAATGTTTAGGTTAGCACATCTACAATTGATTCATAGTTTGAATATGAGTCAGAAAAATCAAACCTTTTTCATAGCAAACCTTCACAGGGTGATGTCTGATTGGAAAGTAATGGTAAGGATTTTGAGGCTAATTTGGTCTGCAACTGTTGCTGTATCAGTGGGTGAGCTTTAATAGTTGTTTTGAACAACTGCTGCTCAGATGAAGTAAATGATTTTGTCTTGTGAAACCATAATATCATGTCCAACATCTGGTGATGGTGACTATGAAATATCTGCAAAAATGACATCCTTTGCAAAACACATCTTAAATCCTCATTATCAAGATTAACACATTTGTAGATTTTTCAGTTGTTTTATGAAACCACTGATTGAACAATATCAGTGGTTGCAACGGTTATAATGAAAACAGTGGGTGAAATTAACTATCAGTGGATAGCATGTCAGTGGATGAAAACACTGATTTTGAACAATAGGGATATCCAATGAAATGAGAGAACAGGGGTTGACTTTCAGCAGTGGACAGCTTTTCAAAGAGCAGATGTTTGAACAAAACAGTGGTTATGGCAGTGGACAGATTTTCACAGAGCAGATGTTTGAACAAAACAGTGGTCCGCCTATTCAATTGAGATGAACCATTGCATTACATCCCTATTAAGAACATCAATAACCATGTCTATATTTAAGATAATAATGACTTTTTATTCGATTGCGATTAGTAACTACAACTGCTCTTATATTCTTACATTTAATTCACACAATTTAAAACTTTTAAGTAACTATTTTTAAATTGATTAACATAGCAATTGCTAAGTGTAACACCTCGAAAATTTACGTCCAATAATGTATTGACACGTGTCATAGGCTTTGAATATGTGAAAAAATACTTTAGAGGGACTAAAGTTGACAAACAGTGAAACTATGTGAAATATAAGGGTCCAAAGTGTCAACAATGGATAAATAGGCTCTACAATAACCCTACATGGTGTTTATAATCTTAAACGAATAAATCATGGATCATACAAAGCGAAAAATGAAAGAAAGTGAGGAATTACAAACTACAGGGGCTAAATGTGTCAACATGTTGAAAATATAACTCTGAGTGACCTTTTGGCAAACCCGAAGCTTTGTAACGATAAAATATACTCACTAGAATATGTGATAAAAATTTCATAAAGTTTCGTTATCGTATGAGAAAGTTATGATCAAAACCGTGCACGAAGGGTTAAATGCGTTAACGTTGAAATTCGTGACTTTTCTGGTAAGCACAAAGTTAACCAAGGACCTAGCCAAGTTTGTAGATGTTCTAAGGCCCTTAAAAATCAGGTTTGAGGGTCAAGAATGCAAGAAAAATAAGCAAAACCACGTAACAAAGGACCAAGGACTGAATTGTAAATCAAAGAAACTTGTTTAACCTGATGTGCCTGGTACACGGCCCGCGAAGGGGCTCTCGCGGCCCGCCTACGACCTGCCAGCGCAGAATATTGCGCAGATGTCAGTTTCAAGTCTGATTTCGATGGTTAACAGCTATTATATGATACCAGGGACTCACCAATAGTTTTACATGCATAGGGGGGCACCTGGACAGACCTGATTACACCAGTAGGCTCTTGTGGCATCATCTTATGAAGATTAATTGGCTATATATGATGTTCAAAGTTGCAACATTCATCACTTGCATGTTCAAAACTCACAAGACCCACTTCTGGAGCTCCTCTGATCAACCTCAGGCTTTTTAGTGATCTCTAAGCGTAATTAGGACTCTTGTAAGTGTTCATAACCCTTTCTATTTCGTTTTAGCTTAGTTAATTAGCCATTAGTCAAACCGTCGTAATTTAAGTTTGACTTCGCAATTAAATGTAATCCGCTCATTCATTTCTCGAATTGAAAGTACCTATAAGTAGGTATTTATGTGGGTAACAAACCCTTAAAAGGGTACTTTCAGATTCCCACTCTAACTATGTTAATTGTCGAGTCAAAGCTTACTTTAAAAAGTCAACAGAATGTGTATTTTCAAATTTAAGCATAATTAGCAATGTAGGCTACATGCAACCTGTTTGATCATCAAAATAACTTTGTAACTAATGTAAGAACATGTTTCAACGTGATCAACTCGACAATTTTCAGTTTAAACCCGGATCGGAACCGAAAGTCGCATAAATTGACTTCTGCTTTGACTTTCAGTTCTGACCCGTTTATGCATGTTTGAGATCTTCCTTAGAGCTTATTTTGGACCAGGTTTCACAGAAGTATAACTCTCTGAGATTATACAACTTGGTTCATTATTCATCCGATTCATATGCATGTTTCCGATTAATGCTTAAAAATTGACTATTATGCCCTTTTGACTATAAAACGCGATTTTTGAAAAAGTGAAAGAGTAGAAACCTTAAATACTGATTTATAAACGTGCATCTAAAATTTGACATCAGTTTGAGGTCTAGATTAGAAGTTATGCTCATTAGCGTAATTTGAAAGCTTTATGTTACTTAAACGGCGTAATTAGCGTATAACCCATTAAACCCACTTTTTGATATCAAACTTTTTACCCACTGATGTAATATAATATTTTGGGATTTTTGAAGATTTTTATTTAATTTTTGGCTGAGTATAACATAGGTCTCTAAGTTTAATTCGGTTAATACCGATTTTGCCCTTTTAAGCCATAAAATGAGTTTTACAAATCCTTTTGACCCCAAACCTTTTTCTACTGATTTTATTTGTTAAATAAAATATTTTGAGCCTTCTGGAATTATAAAAATGTCAGCTTTCCTTTAAAAACCCGGAAATGGCTCCAAATCGCCTTTTTAAGCGTTTTTAACGCATAGTATGTACTAAAATTATATTGAACATATAAGGTTGATACCTACTGATATTTTTAGTATATTTTTATATAATAACAGTAAGTAAAAGTTTTTGAACTCAAATTTCCAGTTTTGACCTTTTTAGCCCTTGTGAAATTACCAAAATACCCCTAAGGTGCATAGTTTGGTTTTAAATGATATATTTCACATATAGGTCATACCCTACTGTTATAACTTATTAAATTAAGTTTATTTACTGTATAAATCAGACCTGTAACTCAGATTACAAATTAAACTCTTTTATAATCTTTTAAATGACCAAAATGCCCTTATGAGGCATAAGTTGAGTTTAAATTCATTTGGGGCATAATAGGAGATATCTTACTGATATTATAACATATTTAAGCCATATTATCTCAGGGAACTTGCATATGACTCTTATGGTTACCCGTAACACTCTTTTCGCGTTCGGTTCGGCTTATGTAACTAGTTTGCATAAATTGACCGAAACGGGTCAAACCTTATCATCTTTGTCTCAAAATCCAGAATGTGTTTAGTATACCCATATTATACAAGTCTTCAAACTTGTCGGGTCTAAATCACATTCTATCCGGTCTTCGCTTAATCGTGTGTTTGAACCGTATCGTCCTTGAAAGCTAACCGGTCTAAGCTTAGGCTTAAATAAAGACCCGTTAGAAATCTAATAGGTTATTATAAACCTTTGTTCCAGAATAGAAGAAACAGTAAAAGCTACCTTCACTCGCTAATTGAGATTTATACGTGCAAAGGTAAATACTTTTAACTTATTTTCCCTATACGGGCTTGGGGTACGGTATATAAAATACCGCTTGGTCCGGCATTGAATCTTTAATCGAATAGTGGTTAAATCCTTGATATGCTACGTTTTGAATGTGTTTTGTTTGCTTAAAGCCTTTGGGGGGTTAATGACCATGTTCCGGATATCCTTGGCATCATCTTACGAGATGGCCACGACCTGAGCACGGGGTGTAGGCGTACACCTTTCAGTGCATAACTCAATATTGTGGTGTGTCTATTAATCTTTAACCCGGTCTACGGATCGGGCTACTGAATGCATAAGTAACATGTAATTCCCTTACAAGATTATATTCACATAATTATCCCAAGTTATAAAATGTTTTGTGCCACGTGCATTCAATCAATTTTCAACCCTTTTCAAAATGAGTCAGTTAAATTGTATTTACCAGTGTAAACTGACGTATTTTTCCAAAAAGGTTAAGTGCAGGTACTACTCGTACTAGGCTGGCTGTCTTCTAAGCGTCCACAATAAGTCTCGCAAGCTTGGATGTCAATAAAGCTGTTGAACAATATCTTCTTTTATTTTGATCCGCCTGTGGATCCGTTTCAACTATTCGTGATATTTAATATTACACTTTATTAAAGTTGAAATGAATCTATCTTTGCTTCCGCTGTGCATTTATATATTGTGTTGTTTGTCTATGATGATACCAACTACGTCACTATACTCCCCACTGGGCCCACCGGTGACACGTGGAAAATAGGGGTGTGACACTAACACCATTAAATAAAGATAGATGAGATCTATCAAAGTTAGATGTTTATGATATAGATAGTGTTTTTTCATGTGTACAACTCTATATTCAGGCACAATTTAACATCAAAATAGACCAAATCAATTACAATTCTCCAGATGGTCGCTCGAAGAAATTAAACTGAAGATATTAAATTAAATGTTTGAAATAATATATGATTAAATAACCACAATAAAAAAACGACCATAATAAAAAACACAATTCACCCATACTAACTTTCAAGAAACAAATCAAAACATTCCATTAAAATAAAAATACCACCAATAACTCTTAATAATTGAATACAAACCACTTCACTATAACAACAACTATCACTAAACTTAACAAAACTACTTACAAGGAAAGTAAAAACCTACGCTTCAACTCCATTGACTCATTAACTTGTCTAAATATCTCTAACATCTGTGCCATTAATTGAACATCTTTGTTCCCACTCTCACCATTATTCAAAAGTGCCAGGTCACGAACAGCAGTTGGAGGCAATAAACGCAACGTCTCAGTTACATCATCACGAGAGCCAACTCCAGTCATCAAAGAATGAAAGCATTTCCTTAGATCTTTAGAAAACTCTAACTCAGCTTCCAATTCTTCCATCACTGCTTTATAAAACAGTTCCTTCAAATCTTCTCCTTGATTACTTGATGAAGCCATTGAAAAACTTAAATAACTTGAGATACGATATACATGAAATGTCTGCATATATATATAAAAGGCTTACGGTCACTAACGCGGAACTATTAATGGCAGCAACGGTTACATGATGTAAAAATTGCTCCGGGAAACGATACAATCATACAAAAAACTGAAGAGACACACGTTTACATACAGTTATTACTATAAACACACAAACCATTAATTAAACACGGGAAACTTAAACTGGTACACGGCTTACTATGCATGAATCAACGAAAATATTAATTACCCTTTAAATTATAATGAAAATATTACAAACAAAGAAAAACATGCATGTTTAAAGGAAAGGAAAATACACACATAAAAAAACTCCAACTCAACACAGTATCATTACCAAAATATAATAACCATCATCATACATAAAAAACAACATAACTAATCTTCGCCAAAACTGTCGATTTCAATCACCTCATCCCACTTCCAATTCTTCAGCGCCTTTACCCTTTGATTAATTCTTCTGAAATTACTAAGGCTAGAGAATAATATGTCAGTCACTCATCTAGAATATTAACTAAACACAACTAAACATATAGATATGGAACCAACCTTGTTGATCTCATGCTTTATAGAATTGTCAGGACATCCAACCAAAGCACCAAACTCCAAATCAAAGCCTTTAGATTTGTTCTGAAATTTACAAAACAAAATATAAGCAAACATAATAAGATTCAGCATAAACATCACCAACTATCACTAACAAAATAATTTACATACTTTAACATAAACGATTTACCTTTGCAGCTCCGATTGAAGACATAGTCGAGTCAGGAAGTACTCCAAACAATTCTTCAAACTGAAAAACAATATACTCATTAATAAAATAAACTACCATGTTGAACTAAAACAATGTTATCTTACAGTTATAAAAGAATTATTACATACATCTCCAGTTTCATCATATATCTCACTCAACTTTTGAAAATAATCATCCACAAAAATGTTGTCAGCCACAACCTGGAAAAAAAACAACTGTTAATCACTGTTGTCATAGTATATTACAAAAATAAACCAAAAAACACAGTATCTGTAAAAAAACACAATGATTTTTAAAAATATAAAACATGATAAAATACTGTCAGCCACCACCTGGAAAAGAAAAAAAACAACTGGAAAAGAAAAAAAACAACTGTCAACCACTGTTGTCATAGTATATTACAAAAAAAGCAAAAAAACCATCACAAAAAACACAATAGCTTTAAATAACACAATGATTTTAAGTAACACACAATATCATAAATAATAACAGAAACTTCATCATAAGCTTGCTTCTAAATATGTACATTCTCATTAGAGCAATAAGAAAATTCATGCAAATGACCATCCACACACTCGTCAGCTACAACCTGACAAAAAAAGCATCTCAATGATTTTTTACTATAATAACACAAAGGATTCCTACAAACACAAAAATAATATTAAAAAACACAATGCTATGTAAATCCCAATACTTGACAACAAAATGATATTACATTTCCAACTATATTAGAAGACTTCATATCTGCTGGCTGCTTCATTTCCACAACGCTGTCCAACCCAGCAAACTGAAAAACAAAGCATCATTATTCAAATGAACAAACATGGTTAAATAAACACAATACCATATAAATTAACAACTTACATTTTTCCCCGTAATTGAATCCTCATCATACACAGCATTATCCATCGATCATAACTGAAGCAAAACAAACAAACTAAATAAGAAACTATTATCGAAACATAACAAACATCATAAACACATAAAATATGTAACCACCTTACAGTGATATGCTTTATTGAAAAGGATGTAATGCAAAGCATGCACGGACATATATATACATCTTGTATGCTAACTACCACGTAGAAGTTATCCAAGATGAACCGAAAAGGTTGAGGGAGCGTACCCGCGTAGCGAGAAACATGCAGAAAACACAGCAAAACTTAACTTGCGTTGAAAAAACAAACTGCCAAATTTTTTGGGTTTGAACGGATGAGATTAAATCTTGAAGGTAACCACCTGAATTATTACGGTCAGGATCTACTTGAACGTGGGTTTGACCGACGGTTGTTTCGCGGCGAACAATTTATTAATAATACCAAATATGAAACTGCTATGCATTTGCTAAGCTAATTTAAATGACGGCTTTATAAACGATACTTCAAAATCCAACTAACAAAGTACATTACAAAACATAATAATCATAACATAAGGAGAAATTGGCCAGTTTCCTTTGATATGATCATAAACAAAAAGTCGAATGCAACCTAAAATGCCATCACGATGTCAATCACATAATGTTAATGGAAAGTCATGGCTTTTTTTTTTTTTGAGTTGTACTCATAAGAACTAAAGGAATTAGCAGTCAACACCCTTAATGTACAGCTGAGGTTTGCACACTAAAAACAATGCCAGTTCTCAATAATCTTTCATATTATCATACCTAGCACCTGGTTTGTGAGGCAACAGAAACATGAGGCGGTTGACGTCTCCGATCACGGTTTAAATCTCCATTACAAAGGCTTAGATCTTGGATAACAGAGGTTTCCTTTACTCTGATTACGACAACCTTGAATAGCAACAATCATATCTCTGCCATAGCTGCAACACAGGTTGCAATGCCAGGTAGAGAGAGAGAGAGAAATGTAGAGGTAAAGTTGTAATTATAGCCGTTAAAATCTCTGGCAACCAAAATGTAGTCTGGGGTGGAACAATATACCAGCGTAATCATTTATCCAACGGTATTAGGTTTCCGGTGAGCTCATACACCAAATGGTTGTACCACATGTACAGAACAACAATCGAAGTCAGAAAAACAATGTCAGTCCGAACCCTTTTCTTTTCATTAGAACGAAACACACAAACTCACCTATACCTACAAATTTGCATAATGCAGTAAGAAGCATAAAAGAAAAAATCAACAAATAATTGGGCCTTTGTTCTAATTCAATCGATCTGACCTAAACCCCAATCCTAAAAACTGAATACGTAGTTGACATAGCACTTGTCTGTTGAAATATGCGACGGAGTTGACAATATGCAGCGGGAACACAATCCACGATGGGTAATCAGGGGATATGCTCTTTCGAGGTGCTCTTTATTGACATGTTTTAAGACAATGGGAATGGATTAAGAGGTTGCCACGTGGCACTTAATAGTTTAAGTGAACACCAAGTGAACGATGAAAATAATGAACTCCTCGAGTTGCGAGACCATGAATATACTGAAAAACAAAAATATACCAAAATGAGAAGTATGATAAACATCATGTTACTTTTAGAGGTGTACAAGAAAAACCGGTTTTAGGACCGATACCAGAAAAAACCGAAACAAGGTAATTTTTTAACCATTTTTTTAAACCGGTTCCAACCCGAACCGAACCGCCAGTTAGTATACTGGTTAAGGATCTTGATCTTTGAAACTGGTTTAAAAATCGAAACCGGCTTTAAAAAAACCAGTTATTTTGGCACAAATTGGTTATAAACCGAACCGGTTATACCAGTTTGAGTTCCCAATGTGAAATTTGAGTTACATGTTATCTGTCAATTCATAATCTAATTTAACAGAATAAACATAACACTTGCTCAGTAACAAATATTATAATATTATTAATCATTATCCAAAATTCAACCAATCTATCTTTCCTACTTCATAGTTCGTAGATCGTAAAACAACGAAAATCAATTTAAAGCCAAGAATTGACTTACCTTGAAACCCTCCACCGAACCCCAGATCTCCTAAATCATCATGTGCAGTATGCTTCTGTAACACCCGTCTCATTTAATTAAGATTTTTAACATAACATACGCATTTTTGAACCAAGTACATCATTTTAACAAAATGGTAAGTTAGCATAGTGATAGTATTCTAACTAACTAGTTTAAACATCTGAGACATCAAGTTAAGTGTATACAAAACGAACATTGTCTACAACAAGTCTAGATTAACGCGGAAGCTTCAAAACCTTGTGTTCGGTTCTTGGTTTCTTGCTTGATCGCCATCCGAAGTAAGACCAACTTCACCTAATGTCAAAACCATGTTAAATATTAGTTTTGACAACAATATAACGTCTATAAACAAGTTCTGGTATCATACGATTAAAAACAAAAATAAAATTTCAAATTATGGTCTGTCGCGCCACGCGACAGACTTCATGTTATCTTTCGCGGGCCGCAAGCGGCCCCGCTTGTCGCGCCTGCCCCATGTCACCCCATCGCGTGCCACGGGGGAGCATGTTTTCCAGCAGGTCCAGTCCCTGGACCTGCATATCTGCCCAGCTCCAATTTTCACAAAAATAGATCCTTCAATGGCCATAACTTTTTATTTATAAGCCCGTTTTAGACGATTCTTTTTCCTACGCGTCCGTAATAAAAATACGGATCCAATCATTCAAATTTCATGCATCGAAACCCGGTTTATAAATGAATAGTTCACAAATCCATATTTCGATTATTCGACCCGTTTGTTATTTGGCATATTTTTCATAATTCAATTTTTATTGATTTCTAGACTTAATTACCCATTCCCCGGGCTTGTCAACCTTGGCTTATCATCACCAGTACATGGTTTTACGCACACAATAGAATTTCATGCTTGTTTTTCCATATTTCAAGCATGCCGCTTTATGCAAATTTTGCAAGCGATTTCTATTCGTTTGACCCGATATCACGAGTTCATAAAAATCAACTTGGTGTATCCAATTCCTTGGCATATCGCATTCTATCACTAGCATATCATGTGACTTTCAAGTCTCTACATACATTGTCGTTTTAAAAGCATAGTTTTGACCCGTTTAGTTGTCAAGTGAAACCTTCACCTTGATGACTAACTAAGATTTATTCCGACCATTATATTGACCCATTTCTATGTTATGCCGAACGGTTCTAACCGCTCTTTTCAATTCGTGTCGTTTATTTCAGTCATGCCTTAACCATTCATTTCAAGTCTGTTTGGTTTGCCGAGTGAACTTCGTCACTTCTATGGCTTATTATACATACAAAAGTTATTCCATTTGACCCATTTGATCTATCGAGTGAACTTCACCACTTCAATGATACATCAAACATCCTTATCACACTACGATATTATTAACAAGATATACTAAACATTCTTTGTACTAAGTAACGGAACTAATAGTTACGTACCTTTAAAGCCCTCCTTTCAAACGCGTGTCTCCACCGGCTTGTCCACTTGACGATCCGGATTCCCTGCCTATAGAGTTCAACCAAATATTGTTTAGAACTCCTTTCACAACATATTACGCATAATTTGCCGTATAGTTCAAACATGCGTGTTTATTCCAATTTCGCTATGTTAGCTTTCTCTTAAGCATTTTAACAAACACCTTAAGGGCATCGTTTTTTAAATAACCGTTATCAAGTTCATGACCCAACTATTTTGCCGAATTCTTATACTTTTTGCAAGTTCATTATTTCTAAAATGCATATTAACATCAGATTCACTTCATGCAAACCATTAACATCAGCTTTTTTATTACATTTTTTAGGGTTCTTTATCATTCACAAAAACCCATTTAACACTTAGATAGGTAAACATGGATATTCACAAATTGAGCATCAATTCCCCAAATTATTAGCTAGGGTTTACATCTAACATGTTTCCAACACTAAATTCATCTAAACATCAACATATCAAGTTCAGATTTCAATTTCACAAATTATCAAGAATCTGAGATGGAACTAAATGTTGAAATTTAGCATACCTTACGATCACCGAGATGATCACTAATTTATGTTTGGAAATCGATTTGGAACAGATTAGAGCTCTCAATTTGATCAAATTGTTGAAACTAGTGTTTGAGGGTAAGTTTGGTCACCCCCCCTGTGTTCTGTTCGATCCAGAGACACACAAATGTGTGTTTGGATTTTAATTTTTTTTGTTTTTATTAAAACTAGTTTGATCTTTAACATCTTTGGCCCCTCAACTATTAGTTTTTCTTTATTTTAGTTGTTTTTATTCAAACTTTCATATTACTATAAGATAATTAATTAACTAACTAGGTTATTTTCATTCCTAGTTTGTTTATTTTGTTTATTGCCAACTTTGAATTTTATAATCACAGGTTTATACTTTCGGGGTGTTACAAGTCCACCCCCTTAAAAGGGGTTTCGTCCTCGAAACCGGAATACGTACCAAATAGCGTAGGGTAGAGACGTCTCATCTCCTCTTCGGACTCCCATGTGGTATCCGAACCTTTTCTGTGCTCCCATTTGACCTTCACTTGGTCAATTTCCTTGTTCCTCAACCTTTTCACTTTACGATATCAAATCGTAATCGGCTTCACTGCGTAGTTGAGACTATTATCCACCTCAATGTCGTCGTAGTGGATATAAGTTGTTCCGTCGGCTAGACATTTCCGGAGATGTGATACATGGAAGGTACTATGTATCCCACTGAGCTCTTCCGGTAGTTCAAGTCGGTATGCTACTTTACCAACTCGTTCAATGATTTTAAATGGCCTAATAAATCTCGGGCTTAATTTTCCCCTTTTCCTGAATCGGATAACTCCCTTCCATGGAGATACTTTGAGCATAACCTTGTCGCCAACCTGAAACTCGATCGGTCTCCTTCTTTTGTCCGCGTACGATTTTTGTCGATCATGAGCCGCTTTCAAATGGGCCTGGACCAAGTCAATTTTCTCATTCGTGATTCTAACCATATCCTTATGTGTAAGTTCACGTGGACCAACTTCATCCCAACATACCGGGGTCTGACATTTTCTACCGTAAAGCATCTCGTACGGAGCCATACCGATGCTTGCATGGTAACTGTTATTATATGAAAATTCGACCAGTGGTAGATAGACGTCCCAACTTCCTCCGAAGTCGATAATACATGCCCGTAGCATATCCTCCAATGTCTATATTCCTCTTTCACTATGTCCATCCGTTTGAGGATGGTACGCAGTGCTAATGAACAGTTTAGTTCCCATTTGCTCTTGGAATTCACGCCAAAAGTTCGAAGTGAACCGGGTGTCTCTATCGGACACGATGGATATCGGTACTTTGTGGCGTGCCACTATCTCGTTAGTATACACCTCAAACATCTTTTCTGACGTATAAGTCTCACGTATCGGAATGAAGTGAGCACTTTTCGTCAGTCTATCCACAACTACCCATATAGCATTGAATCCTCGGTTTGTTCTTAGCAGTTTGGTTAATAGGTCCATCGTGATTTGCTCCCATTTCCAAACTGGGATGTCCAATGGTTGCAGTTTTCCGTATGGCTTTTGATGCTCTGCTTTGACTTGTAGACACGTCAAGCATTTTTCCAAGTACTTCACTACGTCTCTTTTCATTCCGGGCCACCAATAATATTGCTTTAAATCATTATACATCTTGGTCGCCCCCGGTTGAATAGAATAAAGGGACTTGTGAGCTTCGTCAAGTAAAAGCGTCTTGACCCCCACATGAATTTGGAACCCATATTCTTACAAAACGAGTCTTTAACCCGTTGTTACCATCCACCAATTCTTTCAATTGGCCAACTATTCTTTCTTTCTTCAAATTTTCCTCATTCATTGCTTCAACTTGAGCTTTTTGGATTCGTTCGAACAAACCCGAAGTCACTATTAGTTGCATCAATCGTACTCGTATAGGAGTATAGTCTGCCTTTCGGCTCAACGCGTCAGCCACCACATTGGCCTTTCCGGGATGGTAATGAATTTCGCAATCATAATCCTTCACCGTCTCCAACCACCGCCTTTGTCTCATATTTAACTCCTTCTGATCGAAGAAGTATTTTAGGCTCTTGTGGTCGGTAAATATGGTACACTTCACCCCGGACAAATAATGCCTCCATATTTTCAATGCGAATACTACTGCCGCCAATTCGAGATCGTGCGTAGGGTATTTCTTTTCGTGCACCTTTAATTGACTTGAAGCATAGGCTATCACTTTGCCTCATTGCATTAAAACACAGCCGAGTCCCAACTGCGATGCATCTGAGTAAACCACCAAATCATCGACTCCGTCCGGCAGAGTTAATACTCGAGCGTGAGTCAATTTTTCCTTGAGCATTTGAAATGTTTTTTCTTGATCATCGCCCCATATGAACTTTTCCTCCTTACGAGTTAGTTTGGTCAACGGCGTAGCAATCTTGTATGAATCTCCTATAATATCCCGCAAGCCCAAAAAGCTTCTGATTTCCAAAGGATTCTTCGGAGGATTCCATTTCGCCACCGCTTCTATTTTTGACGGGTCTACTAACACCCCGTCCGCACTAATAATATGCCCGAGAAATTGCACTTCTCGTAGCCAGAAGGCACATTTTGAAAATTTTGCATATAACCTTTCTCTTCTGAGCGTCTCTAACACTTCACGTAAATGACTCGCGTGTTCAGCTTCATTCTTTGAATACACTAGGATGTCTTCGATGAACACTATCACCGACTTATCCAACATCGGTTTGCAAACCCGGTTCATGAGGTCCATGAAAGCCGCGAGTGCATTGATCAACCCGAAGGACATCACGAGTAACTCATAATGTCCGTACCGTGTACGAAAGGCCATCTTCGGTACATCCTCCTCCTTGACCTTCAACTGATGATACCCCGATCTAAGGTCAATCTTAGAGAACCAACTCGCGCCTTGTAGTTGGTCAAATAGATCATCAATTCTTGGGAGCGGGTATCGATTTTTCACCGTGAGTTTGTTTAACTCCCGGTAATCAATACACATTCGCATACTCCCGTCCTTTTTCTTCACAAACAGTACCGGTGCACCCCACGGAGACACACTCGGCCTAATAAACCCCTTGTCAAGCAGGTCTTGAATCTGGGACATCAACTCCTGTAGTTCCGATGGTGCGAGCCGATATGGCACTTTTTGCTACGGGTTTTGCACCCAGGACCAATTCGATCGCGAATTCCACCTCCCGTTCAGGCGGTATTCCCGGTAAATCTTCCGGAAACACATCCTCATACTCACACACCACTGGTACGTCTCCAACCTTCGGCGATCCCTTCTCCGGTTCATTTACGTATATCATAAACGCTCTACATCCGTGTCTCATATGCTTGTGGCCTTTTAACATTGAGCATATTATGGGATTACCCCCTTTCTCACCGTATATGATAACGTGTTTTCCACTTGGATACGTCAGTTTTATCTCCTTACAGAAGCACACGACCTTCGCGTGATGTCGGGATAACCAATCCATCCCGACAACTATTTGAAATTCTCCCATTGACATCGGGATCAAGTCTATTGAGTATTCTTCATCATCGATACTCAACTTACAATCTTGGCATACATCACACACGATAAAGCTTTTGTTATCACCTATTTCTACTTCTAAAGGCATAGGTAATTTCGTCAATACAAATGAAGGATGTCGAATAAATCCATGTGAAATAAAGGATTTATTCGCACCCGTTTCAAATAATACACGTGCGGGAATTGAATTTATGGCGAATATACCTGAGACCACATCGGGTTCTATCTTTGCCTCGGTCGCGGTTAGCTGGAAGGATCTGGCTTTTGCCTTTTGAGTTTCTGCTTGTGAACCCTTGCCATCCTTCTTTCCGACTAATTCCGGGCATTCAGATTTCTTATGGCCCGGCTGGTAGCATTTATAACAAACCGAAACTTTCCCCAGGCATAGCGAAGTCGTATGCCCTGTCTTCCCGCATATAGGGCATGGTTTATCTTTGAAGCGACACTCGCCCTTGTGCCCTTTCCCGCATACCTTGCAACTCGGTGACCCACCTTTCACTTCCTGTTTCTTAGACAACTCTGTTGTTCGTGCCTTCTTCGTAGGGCTTGGATTCACAATATGTGCCCTCCATTCACCTCGTTCGACTTGCTTTTTCAGCTCTATCTCCCTTTCCCGAGCAGTGTTTATGATCTCGGTGAGAGTTTCGTATTTCGAGGGAGTCATGAACTCCCGATATTCGGCACTTAACATGTTGTAGTAGTAATATATTTTCTGCTCTTCGGTCGTCACTAACTCGTCACAGAATCTCAGTTTGTTAAGGAAGATACCCGTGATCTTATCGATTGATTCACCCTTTTACCTTAACTGGATGAATTCCTCCTTGAACCTGTTGATGACCGCCTTGGGACTGTGGTGTTCAAGGAATGGTGCCTTAAACTCGTCCCATGTCATCGCCCTTGCTGCGTCATTCATAATCTCTTTTTTCTTATTATCCCACCAATCTTTTGCTTGGCCTCTTAACTGACCCGTACCGTAAGCTACGAAGTCATTCGTGTCGCAGTGGGTTTTTTCAAACACCCCCTCGATATCTCTTAGCCATCGTTGGCATATTATCGGATCGACCTCTCCATTGTAAATTGGCGGTTTACACGCCAGGAACTTTTTGTATGAGCAACCTTTTCGTTATCCGGATTTTTCCTTTGCTAGGTTGGCATTATCTTCCAATCTCTTGATCCGCTCTTCGACTATCGAAAGCACCGTATTTTGGATCTTGTCTATGAAACTGGATAAGCTATTCTCGATTGCCTTTCCTACCTCTTCAACAATCACTTCTTTCATTTGTTCGGTGACTATCGGCACCGCATCATTATTACCTTTTTTCGTCATCTTGAAACTGAAATGTTTATACCAATTGTTAAACATTTCATTTTATAACATATGCTTTATTCACTTTGGTTCAGCCAAGTTCATGACTTGCTTTAACCATTCTCCTTTAGTGCACTTTTCGGGTTCGAGTGTGTTAATATGCTCTTCCCGTGCACATCAATTCATATTTTTTTTCTAACATTTAATAAAATCTACTAAAATAACTAATTTTTACCGGATGTTTGATCAAGCTTGAACCGAACACACCTTGTTAACAACCTTGAGCTCTGATTACCAACTTGTAACACCCGTCTCATTTAATTAAGATTTTTAACATAAAATACGCATTTTTGAACCAGGTACATCATTTTAACAAAATGGTAAGTTAGCATAGTGATAGTATTTTAGTTAACTAACTAACTAGTTTAAACATCTGAGACATCAAGTTAAGTGTATACAAAACGAACATTGTCTACAACAAGTCTAGATTAACGCGGAAGCTTCAAAACGTTGTGTTCTGTTCTTGGTTTCTTGCTTGATCGCCATCCGAAGTAAGACCAACTTCACCTAATGTCAAAACCATGTTAAATATTAGTTTTGACAACAATATAACGTGTATAAACAAATTCTGGTATCATACGATTAAAAACAAAATTGAAATTTAAAATTATGGTATGTCGCGCCACGCGACAGACTTCATGTTATCTTTCGCGGGCCGCGAGCAGCCCCGCGTGTCGCGCCTGCCCCATGTCACCCCGTCGCGTGCCGCGGGGGAGCATGTTTTCCAGCAGGCCCGGTCCCTGGACCTGCATATCTGCCCAGCTCCAATTTTCACAAAAATAGATCCTTCAAAGGCCATGACTTTTTATTTATAAGTCCGTTTTAGGCGATTCTTTTTCCTACGCGTCCGTAATAAAAATACGGATCCAATCATTCAAATTTCACGCATCGAAACCCGGTTTATAAACGAATAGTTCACAAATCCATATTTTGATTATTCGACCCGTTTGTTGTTTGGCATATTTTTCATCATTCAGTTTTTATTGATTTCTAGACTTAATTACCCATTCCCCGGGCTTGTCAACCTTGGCTTATCATCACCAGTACATGGTTTTACGCACACAATAGAATTTCATGCTTGTTTTTCCATATTTCAAGCATGCCGTTTTATGCAAATTTTGCAAGCAATTTCTATTCGTTTGACCCGATATCACAGGTTCATAAAAATCAACTTGGTGTATCCAATTCCTTGGCATATCACATTCTATCACTAGCATATCATGTGACTTTCAAGTCTCTACATACATTGTCATTTTAAAAGCATAGTTTTGACCCGTTTAGTTGTCAAGTGAAACCTTCACCTTGATGACTAACTAAGATTTATTCCGACCATTATTTTGACCCATTTCTATGTTATGCCGAACGGTTCTAACCGCTCTTTTCAATTCGTGTCGTTTATTTCAATCATGCCTTAACCATTCATTTCAAGTCCGTTTGGTTTGCCGAGTGAACTTCGTCACTTCTATGGCTTATTATACATACACAAGTTATTCCATTTGACCCGTTTGGTCTATCGAGTGAACTTCGCCACTTCAATGATACATCAAACATCCTTATCACACTACGATATTATTAACAAGATATACTAAACATTATTTGTACTAAGTAACGGAACTAATAGTTACGTACCTTTAAAGCGCTCCTTTCAAACGCGTGTCTCCACCGGCTTGTCCACTTGACGATCCGGATTCCTTGCCTATAGAGTTCAACCAAATATTGTTTAGAACTCCTTTCACAACATATTACGCATAATTTGCCGTATAGTTCAAACATGCGTTTTTATTCCAATTTCGCTATGTTAGCTTTCTCTTAAGCGTTTTAACAAACACCTTAAGGGCATCGTTTTTAAATAACCGTTATCAAGTTCATGACCCAATTATTTTGCCGAATTCTTATACTTTTTGCAAGTTCATTATTTCTAACATGCATATTAACATCGGATTCGCTTCATGCAAACCATCAATATCAGTTTTCTGATTACATTTTTTAGGGTTCTTTATCATTCACAAAAACCCATTTAACACTTAGATGGGTAAACATGAATATTCACAAATTGTGCATCAATTTCGCAAATTATCAAGAATCTGAGATTGAACTAAATGTCGAAATTTAGCATACCTTACGATCACTTCATTGAGATGATCACTAATTTATGCTTGGAAATCGATTTGGAACAGATTAGAGCTCTCAATTTGATCAAATTGTTGAAACTAGGGTTAGAGGGTAAGTTTGGTCGCCCCCCCCCCCCTGTGTTCTGTTCGATCCAGACACACACAAATGTGTGTTTGGATTTTTTTTTTTTTTTATTAAAACTAGTTTGATCCTTAACATCTTTGGCCCCTCAACTATTAGTTTTTTCTTTATTTTAGTTGTTTTTATTCAAACTCTCATATTACTACATGATAATTAACTAACTAGGTTATTTTCATTCCTAGTTAGTTTATTTTGTTTATTGCCAACATTGAATTTTATAATCACAGGTTTATATTTTCAGGGTGTTACAGCTTCTTCAATGAACGCTAGTTTGGCAACCACCACACAAACCAAAGACGTTATTGATGAATGCATATTACTGAATTTGGATTCTCTTCATTTTAATACTGATGCATTTTATTAAAATTAAGAAGAGCTCAGGCATACCGATTCACCCACTATTGTTGGTAGGGTAGCCAATGGAGATACAACCTGTATTCTTATCTTGAAAAGAGAAGAATCACTGAGCAAAGTAAAAAAATACAAAAAACTGAAAGAGCCCTATGCAGAGCAGAGTAAACACAAAATCCAAACACCTGTTAGTTCATCAAAGTACTTATTCTACAATCCAAATAAAAAAAACCGGTAAAATAAGCTTATAATATACCTTCACATTATGTTTTATATCCAAGTCAAAACACAAAATAATACATTGAAAGAAATTATAAAGCAAGAGAATTCAACTAATAAAAAGATAGAATTTTGATGTTAATTACCTTAGCGCCATCCTTTGTAAGCCGAAGAGAAGAAGCGATTATCAAAGAAACCTTCTGAAGAAACACGGAACTAATTAGGGAACTAATCAGTTTGGTTTATGTTTCTATCATGAGGGTTAATCTTCTTGAAGGTTTCCTGAGCTCCTAATGACCGTGGTTATCTGCAAAACAAAACACTGTTACTCGTTAAGAGGGGAATGTGGGGGTTTCCCTCTTAACCGGGCTCCGGCGTGAGAATAAGCGACTGCTTTTGGGAGAGAATTTAGTATTAAGTGAGAGTAGAGGGAATGGAATGAATTAACCTGTGAAGTGAAGGTCTCTATTTATAGCCGGAGAGGTGTAAGAAGGTGTGGGCTGATGGGCCTTGGGCCGGAAGGCGACAACATGGAGGATATGCTCCTTGTCTCACTGGTGTCGACCGTTAGTGGCTTCTAGAAGCTTCATGGAGTTGGCGCAACGTGATTGGAGCCACGTGTCATTGTTGTCGGCCTGGACGCCCTTCTGCCATCAGCAGGTAAGTGGAGATCGTGGGGCAGTTGTCTCTGCCCTATGATTGGTGCCACATAGGCGTCCTTAAGTACTTTTTGTCTCCTGCATGTCAGACGATCGTGGAGCACGATTGCGCAGGAACAGAAGGACCCTGATTGGCTCCTTTATTCTGCCAGTTGTACCTTGTGTACTATCTGGAAAGGCCTTGCGCCGTAGTTACGCATGGCGCTTGTTGAGCACGTTATTGCCTCGCGCTAGGTATGTGCTCTCGTATGCTCTTTTTAGAATGCTAAGTGTTGCTAACTGGAGTTTACTCTTATGTGGACCTCGCGCCGCGTTACACAGACGTGTTGTAGCCCGCGCGAGGTTGGCAATCAAGAAAATTGCTGAATAAGAGGTATGGTCCCGCGCAACCTTAAAGGGGGTTGCGCGGCTTTTTGGGACCATACCCCTTCAAGTCCCCCCAGTCCAGTGCTGCACCATGCGCAAGGCAAGTGGTTGGAGCTCTGGACTTAAGAAAAAGTAGAATGGAGCTTTTGGCTTTGGTAGACGGCGCGTGTGTAAGTTGTTGGTTACTACGGCGCGGCTACCAGGCTTGTTGCTGGCTTTGTTGTTAGCTTTTGCACGAAGTTTCTCATGACTTTGGGCAGGAAAAGCCTCGAAATTTGAATTTTCTGACAGGTTGGTGAAAAAGTCGCGGTTGGTGACGTTTGAGTTGACCTCTGACGGTTGTCATCAACTTGTTGCTGACGGTTCAGCTTTTCGTCAGGAGAGTGAGGCCCACGCGCGCGTGGTAACCGTCACTCCGGGAAACACGCCTTACGTGGCGCTTTCTGGTTGGCCTTGCTTGCGGCGATTTCGGCACGGTTACCCATCGCATTAAATGCGATGGGTATATATATCAGGAGAGACGTGAGGCTCATCACTTCTCTTCTACTATTCTTTTATTTCCTCTCAAAACTTCTTTGAATCTTCAAAGTTTGAAGACACACGGTTGCAGCAGATCTTCAAGTTCTTGAAGAACATCGTAGCAGATTATCAAGGTTGTTTCCAGAATATTCGAGACCTGTTTATTTATCGATGGCTGAAGAACAACACGAAGATAATCCCGGTGAAGAAGGTCCTGTGCCTGTCCTCCGGTGGGATTTAGGGCTTTTTGAACAGCTTTCACGTAGTTTCCGGTTCCCACCGGAGTGGGATGCCCGGTACCCCGGCCAGAACCAGACGGCCGCTGATGCGCCACCGGGGTACATCACTTTGTTCGAAGACTTCTTTCATCAGGGCAACTTCCGGTTGCCGGCGACGAACTTCATGGCTCATATCCTTCAATATTATGGGTTCCACATATCTCAAATGAGCCCACCCGGAATGGTTCGGGTTCGACATTTCGAGTTCCTGTGCTGGGCTCATGGCATCGAGCCAACTGTGGATAAATTCCGGGTTTTCTACCAACTTCAGAGGAACATGGGTTTTTATTCCTTCGCCAGTCGGGGCGCGGCGAAGAAGATACTGTTAAACCCTCCCAAGAGTTTCCGTGACTGGAAACCAAAGTTTTTCTATATCCGGGAGGAGGTAATTCCGGTACCCATGACGTTTCGCGCTTGGACTGAACCGATCGTGAAGGAAGACTTGGCGATCCCCAAGACTGAGGCTTGGTATCGGGAGCTTACTGCCACCCCAAACCGAGTGTTTGGGGAGAATGTCTTGGTCGCGGCGCGAATGAGCGATTAGTGGCTGCCTGATAGCAAGGAGGTTCCTATCTTAATGATTGATGACCAAGGTTAGTAACTTTCTTATTTTTACTGATCTTTCGCGGCGTGCGTTCCTTTTCTCTTTTTTTTTATACGATTTATCTTGTAGAGGTGCGTTTGTATCAAGCTGCCTTCGACACTTTTGCCGGTAAGATGGGCGTGCGCCCGCTTCAAGACGGAGAACAATATTGGTATGACCAAATAAGGGATAACTTTATGTATCCTGTTGCTGATGCGTTCGCCACGCCGCCTACCGCAACTGAAGGTGCGCATATACCTAACCCTCGTTCCTTGCGCTATATCACTTCTGCTGGGAAAGAGGTTGTCTATCTTTCCAGCGAAGAGTCTGTGGGATCTTCAACCTCGGAGTTAAGTTCGTGGTCTAACGTCTTTGCAGGTGTGTTACGCGACTTGGGTATTGACCCAGAAGAGAAGAAGAAGAAACCAGTGAAGAAGAAGAAGGATGCTGTGGTGACCAGCAAGGGTGTTGGGAGTAGTCGCGCAACCACTGGTGCTGGTGAAAAAGGTACTCTTCGGCTTCGCCAAAGTGACTTGAAAGATTATGTGATAACTAGTGATTCATTTGAAGGCTTGTCACGCGCAGGCGCGAAGAAGACTGTAGCTGGTGGTTCAGGGAGCGCGGGTTCTCGTAACCCAGATGCTGGCGCTACCCCTTCCTCTATTGCGCATGGAACGGAGGAAGAGGAAGAAGAAAAAGCTGCTGAGAAGTTGATTAGCCGGAAGAGGGTTAGAAGCGAGGCTACTGCTGGTGTGTCAGTGGCGTCAAAGGCTGGAGGAGCTCTCGTGCTTGGTAAACAGAGCAACTTGCGCTCCCTTTACCGGTTCTCTCCTGGTAAGTTTGTTTTTTAGCTCTTCCCTTTTTTGTTGCTTTGTTTTCATGGACGTTTGGTTTCATTAAATCTTCCAAGGCTTCTGGTGCTGAGGCTGCCAAGGACAAACATGTCGCTGAGGGTGATAAGGCGAAGGCTGCCGCCGAACAGAGGAAGGCGGATGAAGAGCGCAGGAGGAAGGCTGACGAGGATAAGAAGAAGAAAGCGGAGGAGGAGAAGAAGAGGAAAGCCGAGGAAGATAGGATGGCTGAGGAGGCGAAGAGGAAGAAAGCCTCTGATATGGAGAAGGATAAGCAAAAAGCTGTTGCCGCTGCTATCACGATTCCAGGAAAAGCGCAGGGTCCGGAGATTTGGAGCGTCGCGGGGTCTGCAAAGCCCCATCAAGAGAGGAGAAAAGAACCTGAGGTTGAAAAACCTACTCCCCCTACGCATACTGATATCCCCCATCGCTCTAAGGTGACTTCCACTGGGGGATCAGGTCAGTATGTTTCTAGTGGTGCAAGTTCTGGTGGCGCCGGTGGTTATAATCCACAAGCTATCGGGGCGAAGGATACCATTGGTGATATCTACTACAAAAGTTATACCGAGGAGGAACGCGGTAATGCTCCCCACCAGGCTCCTTGGAATTTGAGGCAAAAGGACACCTTTCAAGAGTTTGGTCCTTGCCGCGATTGGTACTTGAACTCTTTCACTCCTGGTGAGGTTAATAGGCAAAGGGCGAAAACTCATGAACAGCTATACCGTACTTATATGCTTGGGGAGGCGAATGCTCGCGCAGCTAACCACCAAATCGTCCGTGAGTGGCGGACAATGGTTAGGGAGCGGTCGGATTGGGAGAGGTACCGTGAGCGGATGTTGAAGCGTATTAGTGACTTTGAGAAGTCGAAAGCTGCCCTTGACGAAGAGAAGGCGAAGTTTGAAGCTGATAAGAAGGCAGAAGACTGGGGTCGCGAGGGCCTGAAGAACAAGCTTCACGCTGCTGAACAGTAGCTGGCTAAGGAGAAAGCCGAATTCAAGCGCATCTGTGAGAAGGATAATGAGCGCGCGGCCGCGGCTCGTAACAAGATTGTCAACCTTGAAGCCAAGGTTGTGGAGTTGACGGGAAAAGTCGAAGATGCGCAGGCTGCACAGGTTGCTAAGGCGCAGATTGAGGTTTGTAAAACTTACATGCCTTTTTTTTTTTTTTTTTTTTTTGTGCTTGTTTGCAAAATAGCCTAAGTCCTTTGTCGGTTTCTAGGTTGAGTTAGCTGATGTGAAGTTGCAACTGTCAGGCAAGGACAAGGATCTCCAGGCCAAGGATGTTGAGATCGCTGAACTGAAACGTCGCCTGAATGATCAGGTTGATAAGTGCGAATCCTTGGAAATTGACCTTGAGGCGGAGAAAGTTAAGGCCACGACTGCCGAGAAGGCCAAGCAACGAGCTGAAGAAGCGCGTGATGTGAGTACTGCGGCTCTTAATGTAGCGCAGACTAATTATGCTGAGGCTCAAGGCATCGTTGATACTCTTGTTTCTGAGGCCGAGTGGATGCGCGGCCGCGGAGTGCTGGTATGCTACTCTTTTCCCTTTAAGATTTTTATTTCTTGAAGGATTTGTTTTTAATATATAATCTTCGTTGTAGATTGCCAACTATGTCCTTAACGCTGGAGAACTGGATCGCGCTGTTGCTGCTCTGACAGATGCCGCGCGCGCAGTTGGTCATCGTGGAGGCTATCTGGAATGTGCGCAGCACGTTGAAGAGTTACTTGGACAGGAGTTTGAAACTAGTCATTGCTCGGTAACTGACCAGGCTGATGCCGCGTTGACGCGTGCTGAAGATGCCTATGATCATCTAGCGCTGCCCGTGATGGACTTGGTCGCTGATGCGTTGAAGCAAGATGACTGGTGTCAGCGTTTAAAAGCCATCCTTGATCCACCTGTGACGGTTGAACTATCAGATGAGGAGCCAGCTGGTGATGATGGTGGGAACGATGGTGATGACGGTAAACCTGATGATGATGACGGTGATGAGGGCAATAAGCATGATGACAGTGGGAATGACGAGTTTGAATAGGCTTGTGAACAGGCTTTGTGCCATGTAAAAAATTCTAGTAGGTTTATGATGTAACTCTTTGCGCGGTCGCGCTTTTATCTAATGAATGACCTTGTGTTTCTTTAACTGTTGCGCGGCTGCGCTTATTAAATAGTATGTTTGCTTATTTTCCGGTTACAATTATTGCACTGTTGTTAGAAACTTTGGTTAAGTTAGTGCGAATAAATGTAAGTGCTGCTCTTGTGATTGTTCGGTCTCGCGCTGTGTTCGCGGAGGACCTGTGAGACGTAACTCAAGAGCTCGTAAGCCACTGGAGTGTTTTCGTGCTAATCAGAAGTTTAACATGCATTTGTAACGAAATAAGTCGGATAGTGATAAAAGAGCATGTCGTATGCTTTCATTCATTACGTAGGCGCTTAGGCCGAGATACATTGCTTGTAACATAAAAGGCGTTTTAGCCAACTTAGGAAAGTAAAAGGCGCATGGCCAACATTAGCGGATAAAGGCGTAGTGCCAAGGATAATCACATATAGCATTTTCGCAGTTGTTGCGCATTCCACGTGCGCGAGATGATGTGTCCATCCATTGTGCGCAATTTGTAAGCCCCTTTCCCTAGCACTTCGTGAACCAAGTATGGGCCTTCCCATTTGGGTGCTAGTTTGCCTGGGCGTTCAGCATTTGAGGCTTCGTTGTCTCGAAAGACGTATTCCCCTAGAGTGAAAGTACAGATGCGGACTCGCGCGTTGTAGTACCTCTCCAGTTATGTTTTGTACTTGGCTTCTTTGATTCGCGCGATTTCGCGCCTTTCTTCTAGCAAATCCAAGTCAAGACGACGCTCTGCCTCGTTGTCGATTGCGTTGACTGCTGTCAAACGCGGAGAGGGCAGGCCAACTTCTGCCGGGATAACCGCTTCTGAGCCATAGACTAGGCTAAAAGGGGTTTTGCCGGTACTCGTTTTCGGCATGGTTCGGTGAGCCCACAAGATACTCGGGAGCTCGTCCACCCAGCCTCTTCGCTTCGTGCCCAGTCGGGACTTAATCCCATCGTCGATACACTTATTTACACTTTCAACCTGGCCGTTGCCTTGAGGATGCGCAACGGAGGAGAAAGTGTGTTCGATTTTCATCTCCTTCATCCAGTTCTGGAGGTCTTCTGACGCAAAGTTGGTGCCATTGTCGGTTACGATCTTGAGTGGGAGCCCAAATCTGCAGATGATGTGTTCCCAAATGAACTTGCGCACCATCATGGCTGTAGTTGAAGCAAGGGCTTTGGCCTCCACCCATTTTGTGAAGTAATCGACGGCCACTATTATAAACTTGACGGCGCCAGGAGCGTCTGGGAAGGGTCCTACCATGTCAATTCCCCACTGTTGAAACGGCCAAGCAGTGGATACGGGAATCAGGTCGTTCTTGGGGCGCAGGGTTTTCGGAGAGTGCCGCTGACAGGAGTCGCACTTGCGCAGCTCCTTCAGGGCATCAACATGCATCCCTGGCCAGTAATATCCGGCGTTCATAATCTTCGCAACAACCATGCGTGGTCCCGCATGGATGCCGCAGATTCCTTCGTGAATCTCCCTTATCAGATAATTCGCGTCTTGGGGGTCCACGCAGCGCAGTAGTGGCCCCAAGAAGGACTTGCGGTATAAGATACCATCATTCATTTCGTATTGCAGAGCTTTGTTCTGAATCTTTCTTGCCTCTGCCTTATTCTCTGGGAGTATTCCTTCTTTCAAGTACTGAATGATAGGGGTCATCCAGGATGGCCGCCCTATCTCGATCACATTGACTTGACGTAACAAGACTGACGGATTCTTGAGTACCTCAATTCTTACATCTTTGGCGAGATGTTGAAAGGAGGTTGAAGCAAGTTTGCTCAAGGCGTCAGCCGGTTTGTTTTCAGAACGATTGATGTGGATGACCTTGTGAGACTTGAACTGTTGAAGCAACTCTTTTGCTTGTTCCAGATATAGGGCCATAACTTCACCCCTTGCATCGTATATACCGTTGACTTGGCTGGCTATCAAGAGTGAATCAACATGTGCTTGTAGATTTTTAGCTCCCATTTTGATGGCGAGGCGCAAGCCTGCCAGAAATGCTTCGTATTCCGCCTCGTTGTTGGTGTTTTTAAAATCCAACTTGATGGCGTAAGTGAATTCGTGGTTTTTGGGGCTTACTAGGCGCAATCCTGCTCCCGCGCCGTCCTCGTTTGAGGCCCCATCAGTATAAAGCATCCAAGTTTCATTTGTCGTGTCTTTTTCGGGAGTCTCCACCAGCTCACAATCTTTGATTTTCTCAACTGGGACTTCTGTGATGAAGTCCGCTAGAACCTGACCCTTGATGGTTGGGCGCGGCCGATACAGAATGTTGTGGCCCCCCAGTTCGATGGCCCATTTTGCTAACCGCCCGGACGTTTCTGGTTTTTGAAGTATCGTGCCAATATGGAAATTGGTAAGCACGGTGATTACATGCCCTGTGAAATATCTACGCAGCCTTCTGGAGGCGTGTAGCAGCGCTAGTACCAATTTTTCCATCGTGGAATATCTCGTTTCCGGGTCAGTGAGTACCCTGCTGACATAATAAATTGGAGTTTGAACTCCATTTCTTTCTACCAGTAATACCGATCCTACTGCCTTATCTGAAGAAGATAAGTACAGTACGAGGGGTTCTTTTTCAAATGGTGCAGTCAGGGTAGGAAGCTCGATCAAACATGCTTTCATTTGCTGAAAAGCCTTTTCTGCTTCAGGGGTCCATCTGAACTCTTGCTTCTTCACACAATTGCGCAGTGTGCTGATAAAAGGGTACGACTTCGCGGCGTGATTTGACAAAAAGCGGTTAAGCGCGGCGAGGCGGCCGGCTAACCGTTGCATTTCTTTGATTGTTCGCGGCGATGGCATCCGCTCTATTGCCTGGACTTTTTCCGGATTCACTTTAAAGCCGCCGTTGGTGACTATGAAGCCTAAAAACTTCCCTTCTTCCATGCCAAAAGAACACTTGGCTGGATTCAGCTTCATGTTTACGCTGCGCAATGAGTTGAACGTTTTCTCGATGTCCTTCAACATTTGGTCCTCTTCGGGACTTTTGACCACTAGATCATCGATGTAAACTTCAATATGCTTTCCGATGTCACCCGCGAAGGTCTTGTCCATCAATCGCTGGTATGTGGCGCCAGCATTTTTCAGGCCGAATGGCATCTTCGTGTAGCAAAAAATCCCCAGATCAGTGCGAAAAGCCGTCTTGTCTTCATCCTCGAGCTTCATTTGAACTTGATGGTACCCCTTGTAGCAATCCAAGAAGCACTTCCATCTGTATGGCGCGAGAGAGTCTATCTTTTTGTCGATCTCAGGCAAAGAGTAACAATCCTTAGGGCATGCCTTGTTGAGATCGGTATAGTCGACACACATTCGCCATCCACCACTAGACTTCTCTACCATTACGGGGTTCGCAACCCAACTCTGATAACGTACTTCTCGCAGGATGCCGGCTTTAAGTAACTCGCATACTTGCTCGTTTATTGCTTTCGTCTTGTCTGCCCCTAGGCTGCGCCTTCTTTGTACTTTCGGCTCAACCGAGGGGTAGGTATTTAAACAGTGCTCTGTGATGTCGCGCGGGACTCCGGTCATGTCGGCCGGGGTCCAGGCAAAAATATCCATGTTTTTGAACAAGAGCTGCTTGAGACGAGTTCTGATGTTTGATGAGATAGCGTGGCCTATCGTCACCGTTTGCTCCGGATATTTGCGATTTAAAACCCATTTTTCGGGCTCGGTTGCTGAAACCTTCGCCGCTTTTGTTGGGCGCATCTCCTCTGTTGACATCACTTCCTTCTTTGCATAAACGATTGCCACCCCCGTCTTGGTTGGGAAACCAATCGCTGAGTGGGGGGTGGAAGTTATCATATTCAGCTCACCTTGCGTCTCTCTCCCGATTAGCACATCATGTCTTGATTTAACAGGCATCACCATGAAGTTAACGTTTGTTGTTCTTGAATGCTTCCCGTCAGAGAGTGTGACGGGGAAGCTAATTTGGCCTAACGGGAAGACCATTTCATTGCAGAACCCAGACAGTGGGTAGTCAACTGGTTCAAGTCTCGCTTTGTCTTCATCGTCGAACTGGTTAAAGCATTGTTCATAGATGATGTCTGCTGTACTCCCTGGGTCGATGAAGACGTATTCAGTTTCATAATGGCCGATGATACCGGTGATGACGATGGGTCATGTGGCTCGGGGATCCCCGCGCACCACCGGGAAAATAACTTGCTGTTCTTGCCATGAAGGCTCATAACGTCTCTTGCCTTTTTCTCTTGCGCTATACCTTGGTCCATTGACCATGTGTGTCTCCAGGCGTCGAACCTTCTTGTGATTTCCTTCATCGTGGCGATGGAGCTTTCGCGTTTCTTTGCGCACGTTCTTCTCTAAGTGGCTCAGCTTTCCGCTCTTTAGTGCTCTCTCGATTTCTTGACGCAAGCTGTAACAATCATCTGTTAAGTGGCCTGTGTCCTTGTGGAAATCACAATACAGATTGGGGTCTTGACCCTTTTTGTTCGTCATAGGCCTGGGAGCCTTAAAATCATGGTTCTCCGTCATTAGCACCTCTTTTGGTGTTTTTATGAGCGGAGTCCAATGCTTTTCACGATTATCATCTCGGACTGCCTTTCTATAACCGATGCGATCAATGGTATCACGCGCGTCTTCCTTATAGCGGGATCGTTCTTCATAACGGGGTCGTTCATTATAACCGCTGGAGTGGTTGGCCTTCCACCCAGGGTTCTTGCCTTTGTTGCGTCTGTTGTCATCGCGTGAGTGACCCCCTTTAGAAAATCTATCCTCAGATCGATAGTTGTTGTTTCGTGCGAGTGACTCTTCCGTTTGCGCGACTATCTTCGCGGCTTCCATTAGTTTATCCCATTCCTTGGGCATTCCATCCTTCCCGGTGATGGTTCGAATTAGGCTATCGCAGCGGATGGCTTTCTTAAAGTGGCAGCGCATGAGTTGTTCACTCACGCCACCGATCTCCAAACATTCTTTGTTAAAGCGCGTAATGAAATCTTCCAGACCCTCATTATCTCTGCGCCAGATATCTTCAACTTCCGCTGTGTCGCGCTGGTATCGCCTTTGTTGACTGAAGTGACTCAAAAACTGAGTTCTGAAATCTACCCATGATTTTATCTTTCCCGGAGGAAGGCTGTCGAACCAGGCGCGAGCAGCCCCTGTTAATGTTTGGATAAACAAATGGCACCACATGGGCATGTTCCACCCTCCCATGCAGCCCACGCTAGTAAACACTCTGACGTGATCATCGGGATCAATCAATCCGTTAAACTTTCCGACAGTCGGAGGTAACTTTTCTCTCTTGAGCGGCGCTAGTGCTATCTTTGGGATGAACTTTGAGTGCTCTATAGCTTCCTCTGGCCGATAGGCGAGGCGAAAGTCACGCTCTGCCTCTTCGGTATAACCAACGTGTTGCCTTGGTTTGTAGTACTCGTGATTTCTTTGCAAACGATTGAAGACCGAAGATTCGTCATCGTTCTCCCAGGTTGGATCATTTGGGTCAGTTTCTTCCCACTCATCATTCATGTTGCGCGGCGTGAGCCGGCTATGAACTGGGCCTCTTTGAAAGTTCGACGGTTCGTCATAGTAACTTTCTGTCTCCCCCCGTGTATCGCGCGTGTCCTGCACGCTTAGTCTTCGGGTAGGGGGAGGTCTATTGGCTCTTCCTTGGATATTTTGCGGTGGTGGCATCTGGCGCGGCCCGTGACTTGGGCCGGTTGGTGTAACCAAGGAAGGTTCTGCCGTTAGAACTGCTTGTTGCGCGCTCAAGGATTGATATGCCGCGTTAATGGTGGCAAGTTGCTTGGCGTACCATGAGGCTGGGGTTTCGCCCTCTGGTAGCCCTAATAGCGCTGAGATATTCTGAGGTGGAGCTGGGTTCGAAGGCCCAGCACCGTTGTTTCCTGGGGTAGCTTGAGCGATGCGGGTGAAACTCCCGCGCGGACCCCAGTGTTGGTCATCTCAATCTCGCCGATTTCTTCAACGTGTTGGGGCTGGATGTTTTGGTTATCCACCCCCAACGCTGCGTTAGGGTCTGCTCCAAGACCCACAAATTCAGGAATGATTCCTTGACCAGCCATGATCGAAGGAAGAAAAACAACGAAAACTCAGGAAATAAGAAGATGAAAGTGGTTTGTAGAAAAAATCGGTGGGCGCCAATGAAGAAACACGGAACTAATTAGGGAACTAATCAGTTTGGTTTATGTTTCTATCATGAGGGTTAATCTTCTTGAAGGTTTCCTGAGCTCCTAATGACCGTGGTTATCTGCAAAACAAAACACCGTTACTCGTTAAGAGGGGAATGTGGGGGTTTCCCTCTTAACCGGGCTCCGGCGTGAGAATAAGCGACTGCTTTTGGGAGAGAATTTAGTATTAAGTGAGAGTAGAGGGAATGGAATGAATTAACCTGTGAAGTGAAGGTCTCTATTTATAGCCGGAGAGGTGTAAGAAGGTGTGGGCTGATGGGCCTTGGGCCGGAAGGCGACAACATGGAGGATATGCTCCTTGTCTCACTGGTGTCGACCGTTAGTGGCTTCTAGAAGCTTCATGGAGTTGGCGCAACGTGATTGGAGCCACGTGTCATTGTTGTCGGCCTGGACGCCCTTCTGCCATCAGCAGGTAAGTGGAGATCGTGGGGCAGTTGTCTCTGCCCTATGATTGGTGCCACATAGGCCTCCTTAAGTACTTTTTGTCTCCTGCATGTCAGACGATCGTGGAGCACGATTGCGCAGGAACAGAAGGACCCTGATTGGCTCCTTTATTCTGCCACTTGTACCTTGTGTACTATCTGGAAAGGCCTTGCGCCGTAGTTACGCATGGCGCTTGTTGAGCACGTTATTGCCTCGCGCTAGGTATGTGCTCTCGTATGCTCCTTTTAGAATGCTAAGTGTTGCTAACTGGAGTTTACTCTTATGTGGACCTCACGCCGCGTTACACAGACGTGTTGTAGCCCGCGCGAGGTTGGCAATCAAGAAAATTGCTAAATAAGAGGTATGGTCCCGCGCGACCTTAAAGGGGGTTGCGCGGCTTTTTGGGACCATACCCCTTCACCTTCTTAGAGCACTCCATCAATTCTTTCACATTAAAGATGAATTAAGTTAATTGAAAAAGGAATAACTAAACGGGTGAAACACATTAATGGTTTACTTCCAAATTTAAATTTAAAATAATGATTGACTTCCAAATTTAAAATCAAACACATTAGCAAACTTCCAAATTTAAAATTAAAATAATGATTGACTTCGAAATTGAAAATTTAAAATCAAACACAATAATGGTTTACTTCAAAATTTAAATTTAAAATAATGATTGACTTCGAAATTCAAAATTTAAAATTTAAAATCTGAAAATCAAATCACTAATATCCAATCTCGTAAATCAAGCAAACTTATTAGGAAAGTCTAACCTTGCCAAGCAAACCCAACCGACAAGGTACCAATGTACTCCCACCGCAAGCATATCTTTGTCCAACACAATTGCAGCCAAAAACTGCGAACCATCGAAAATAAACTACACTAGCGCTATGGTGATGATGCTATATATTTATAACAAAAGCTGATTCAAAGTAATAGTCCATAATATTTAAAACTAAAAGCATTCAGAAAGTTAGGTCATATATTAGGGCAATATAGACGAACCTGTTAAAACAATGTCTCATTAAAGCTCAATTTGCCCACAATCATTTACCTAAACACAGATTGAAAATAAAACAGATGAAGATCCATATTACGAATTTCATGATCAATCAATTTCCCTACACTTTTTTACCCTAATATCATACTTATTACCTACAATTTTTAACCTCTTATTACCAGAATCTCATACATAGTTTGACATGGAAATTAGTAGTGAACATTAAAATCAAATGTCTGACTAAATATATTACATAATGTGAACAGATTATGTGGAAAATAACAGTATAACCTGTGAAGTAAAAACCCTAGGGATGAAATTATGGCATATCGAAGTAAAAACATAAAAAACACTAAAAGCAAGAATACAATTGAATCACTATTGCAACCTAAATTTTGAGCATAAAACAATGAAACAAAGCTTAGTTTTTGCATCAGATCAACAATTCAGTCTTTGATGGATCTGATACTACTGATCTAACGTTGTTAGACCATCACCGTCCCTAGAAGCGATGGTTTTATGATCATCGCCACCACAAAACCCTACCCACTACTCGTTGTTAGACCATCCCCGTACTTAGACTCACCAAGAACTTTTTTAGTCATCACGGGCGGCTGAACAAAGAGAAATAGATGAAGATTTCACACTAATGAAAAAAAGAAACTGATATAAATCCTAATTTTATAAGATGTACAAATCTGAACACATAAACATACCAATGCAGATGAACTTCTCTTCAGGTCAATTGTTAAGAATTAACAAAAAAACAAACCTTTTGCTCCGATAAGGAGGCTGGATCGAAGAGAATCGACCCAGATTGTTATGTGTCTGTTGATGAAAACCTAAATCAATAAAGCATAACGTAAATCAAGTAAATTAATTATAGAATAGAGTGTTGATAAATCAAAGGATACATAATTCTACCAAATGTGTTGTCGCTTAGACAATCAAACCTGAAGAAGGCTGGATCGAAGCGAGGAATTGAAGAAGGTTTCGAAAGCAGATTGAATGTTAAAGAATAAAAAAATCAACATAGTTAACAGGAACAAATTGTAATCCAACCTTGATGTTGAAGATCTTCAGACGCCGATTGTGGATGGAGAAGAGAGTAACGCGTGTTTGATCTAGGAAACCCTAGGTTTAGAAGCGACTGAAACGTACTGTGTCGGATTATAAGCTTTATATACGTAATAAACTTTTAACCCTAATAACGTAAACGGGTCCGCTCTTTTTACCCGAATATTCTAAAGGTTTTCATTTGATTGGGAAAACACCCATAATAGTGCCATGTGTCAAATATAGCCTTAAAAAATGCCATGTGTGAATTGGACCCTAGATAAATGCCATGTGGCACCCTAAGTAAGTCCTTTATTAGGATGGATAGACTTGTCGTAAGATATTAATAAGTAGCAAATAGCTTTATAGGGTGAGGATATAACAGGAAATTGTGTTTTTGTAGAAAGGTTAGGGAACGATCTAGTCTATCTAATTGATTAATTATCAGGTTGGATTAAATTTATATAACAACTGTTTTTCAAACTGTGTGTGATGGCTTTCAAGGGTATTATGGTCAATTTACACCAAATTGCTACCCGCACATACACCAAAAACCGTCATTGAAGCACATTGCATAATAACTAGAGACTATAGAAGACATTCATTTATAGAAATCGAAAGTCAAGATAAGGTCATGGCGTCTTCGGAAGATCATTTGAAGGTTTATCCTTCGAGTTTCTAAAAAGAACTCTCAAACAAAAAACCCTAATGCGTCAACAAAGTGGACAACGATAACGGAGATAGTTGATACTACAAAAAACGACATCCAACCGCTTAAATTTACCTAAAAACAACAATGCAAGAAGAAACTTGTAGAAAACAAAAAGCAATCGTTGTAATAGGTAATTATTTTATTCTTTCAGTTAGATCTTAACTGCTGCCCCGCTGGCGGTATGCGCATATAATGTATATATGTGTGGGCGCTCGGGGGGCAAAAGTGAAAGTGCACTAATTTTATCGTTATTTTACTAATTTCGTGAAAATAACGTTAAAAGATGGGGATGGTTAATCATGCATCATGTGGTGGCGTTGATAGCCGAAGATAAGGGGGTACATGCACTAATCGGCCTTTGTCTTAATTGCTGAGTGTTATGTGCCTTATGTCCAAGGCTTGATGCGAAACTACTATCGAGCCGGGGGTCTCACTGGAAGCAGCCTCTCTATTCCTAACGGGTAGAGGTAAGGCTGTCTACATCTTACCCTCCTCAGACCCTACCTTAGCTTTGCTATTGGTGGGATTTACTGAGTATGATGATGATGATGAGTTAGATCTTAACTATAGTGTTTTTATTCAATTACATTTCTGCAATAAGTTTTATACTAGTATTAAACCGTTGTTGTAACAATTTAACATCTACTAGCATTTGTGATTTTAGAATCATCAAAAAAATAGATCATTGTGTTATTCACTTATTTAGGTTTAAAGTGCAGTTTTTAAAATCTATTGCCTTTTGTTTTATAATTGTGTTATTCGATTAGTTAGGTTTAACTAATATTTTTTCCAATACATTTTCTATATGTTGATTCTACAATAAATAAACCAAAACAACAGAAAAAAATAAGAAAACGAAGAAAGAGTTAAAAAGAAAACAAAGAAAGTGGTGACTCATAAAATGAAAAATAAAATGACAACATTAGATGATGATTTTGTTTCACAATAAAGAAACACACAGAAAGAACTCTTGTTCTGCTTAATTCAAAACTGATAGATTCAGGTAAATTAAAAACACAATGGTTATTTTAATGGCCTATATTAGTTTCTAACACAATAACATATCCTTCATTAGATGATGATTTTCTTAAATACCGGAGATCAAAAGATAAAGATCTCAACTGCATTGATTGAGGAGGTATTTCAAATACCACGTGGCAAAATACAAATTGTTGAGAAAATGAGACTCAAAGCATCTGATCTTATAGTTATATTCTAGATGGAACAATTTAGCAAACAAATAGTAAAAAAACTATATGTTACAAAATTTATCGAAGCATTAGAACACAGATTTCATGCTGGAAAAATGTTCAATCTCAACTTATTGGTTGTGTTTTATTACAATCACGGCAGAGACAATGCAAAGTAGTGGTGTTAACCAGAGATTTTTGACATCACTTAAACGTATAATAGATTTAAGGATTTCAATTGGCATGAATACATCTTAACCTATTTAAGACGTACAAGAAAAGGATGGCCTAGAGTGATAAACACTTCAATGGACCTCTTGGAGTGCTAGCGGTATGATATCTAAACTTAATGTTATTTAAAAGCACAATGACAGATTAAAACGCAATCATAAAACTTAAACACAATATGTATAAAAACAATTTGCCACTTTTATGTTAACGTCTTTAATTTTTCGATTTCAAATATCAAATTTTGAGAACTTTGTATTAGTTTTCTATTATACACACACAAAATTAGAATGTAAATTTACTTAAACTAATCATTTTACCATTTTTCTCCATTGTTTGCATTTCAACTTTGAAAATTCCCCTTTTCGTAAGGTACATTTTTTTCATAAAATTTCTTTTAGTTCTTTGAGTCACTTTTAGTGTTTATCAAAAACTTATTTTCCTTTAAGGTTTTGTTTTTCCTTTACTTACAACCAATTTTAAATTCAAAGAAACTTTTAAAACACATACAGTTTTTAGATGTTCATTTCATTACCCCTTTTAAAAAAATTACCACACTACAATTTATAATGTTTTTTTATTATTTTAAATTTGATATATATATATATATACACTCACATTAATAGTATCAATTCTTAACTATACTTTAAACTAATAGTAAATATAATGGAGCCGAACAACGCTACTATACTAAACCAATTTGATGTTTTAAGTGAAAATTTCCCATCAAAGTTCGAATCAAAAGAATATGGAATCACCTAAATAGAAAAAATCCAAAAGATGTCTTCTCTATTAACATAATCTTAATGGACGAGGAGGTATTTGATTATTGCACTTTAATTTTAAGTTTGCTCTTTAACATGTATATATTTATTTGTGGTTGTTTTTTAAACATTCGGCTAAATAAAATTGAAGCAAGTTGTCTGAATAGATGCTTACCCAAGTTGAGGAAATATGTACACGAACGTTGACAGTCAATGCAAAATTTGTTTCCATCATAGCACCACTGTCACAACATGTGATGATTTTGTGGGGGTCTGAATACGGTTTGTATTCGTAAATCTTCAGGACATTTTTAGACCATTCAATCAATGAGAATATAAGACTGTTAGGGGAGGCGGGGCGGTCCGTGATGGATCCCCCGTCACACGTTATATAATCACGCACCAGGGGCGGATCCAGCATATAACAAGGGGCAACCCCCGCTACGGCTTGGCGCTTCGGCAGTAGTGTAAAATTAGTGTAAATTTTGAAAAAATATAACGTTTTTTCGAATTCGTTACCGTTTTTTATAAAACGTTACGGCTTGGCGGATTTTCTACCGTTTTTTATAAAACGTTACGGCTTGGCGGATTTTCTAGATCCGCCACTGTCACGCACACCGCCGCCACCGTATATATAACGCGTTATTTAATCAACGCCTTAGAATCATCACGCGTTGAAAAGGCTCTGCATGTATTTGGATCTGCATGTATTTGGATAAGGCTCTGCATGTATTTGGATAACATGGCATCTCTCACTACAACACGTGTACACTCAGTTGAATATAATATTTGATAATTACCATGGTGACCACCCCCACTACATTTCTATCACTAGTGATAGAATATTGGGTGATGACATGGCATGATTTGATTGGATAGTGGGAGTGATAGAATTCTATCACTAGTAACCACCCCCTCCCTTATAATTGATGAGTTCATAAACAAAACATAGTTTTATCTTTTTCACTTTCAATAATTTACCGTATTTTCTTTTGTTTCCAAATCAATACTAACATATATTTGTGTATACTTTTCAATACTAACATATATTTGTGTTTACTTTTCAGACCGCCATGTACCGAAAGCAACACAAGATGCAAAAATTTTCTTGACAAGATGCATGTGTTATGTTAATGTTAAGCAAAGCTTTTAGTTATTATATTAATATTTGGTTTAATTGCTACAATGTAACCCATCATTATTATATATTCATCCGAATTTGTGAACTTTTGTCCTCATTTGGGGTTAATTTACTTCCACAAAATTTCAAATTGCGGTGGAATACCAACTTTACTTTCTTATATCGTTATGAGTTCATACTTTAGAATCTTATTGTTAACTTATATCGTTATTAGTTCATCATTACTATAGAACAATTTTCATGTCCTCAATTTAAACTACATAAACGATTTACACAAGTCAACTTTGATAGTCAAACAAACAAGTTGTTGCTATGTACTCACCATAAGTCAACTTTGATAGTCAAACAAACACCGCTTGATTTCATTCTTTTACGTTTACCAATAGCCGTAATTATTAGTATTGTGTTTTCGTCAATATTATTTGTTATGTCCCGTGAAGTTCACGGAAATTAGCACCAGTTACTAACAAAATATTATTTAGTGGAGATCTATATCATTTGTGATGGTCTTATTAGCCCAAAAATTTCCGGCTCTCGGTTTGTATTTTAATTCTAGTTGTATTTTTATCTTCCACAACCGAATGGATATATATATATAGAAACGAGATCAGGAGAAAACGCCTAAAAGTGTGATAACGGTGAGAACGAATCACGGCCGTACACGTGGCACGTGATATAATGAAGGGCGGATGAGATTTGTTGTCCTTTTATATTCTTTTTTTTCATTGCGTCTCACAACGCCGCTTCATTTTTTTGGCGTTTAGTTGGATTCAATAACTACCTGGCGTTTTATTTTTATTTTTTTAGATTTGCCTCGGTGAATTAATCGTTTTTGTATTACATAGTAAATATTTTGGTGTTTATGGAATCCCTAAATTCATTAAAATCAATTAGTAATTCTAACTTCTTTTCGTTCATGGCGTTACCAAATTCATTAGGCGTTTTTGTAGATTTCAACAGTTCAATAAACCCTATATATGTTATAAAGGTAAATTTCTTGGCGTTCATGGAGTTTTTAAATTCATTATAATTCATTAGTAATTTAAAAGAGTACAACTAATACGAAATTAAAAAAAAACTAATAGTCTTCTGTGGATGGTATTACATCAGAGATGTAACCATTGCTTTGTTCATCACTCTCATCAGACTGATCATCATCATCTTGTGCATTGGCGTATAACACCATTATTTCGTCTCGTCTTTGTTGCATCCTATACTTAAATATCATCACAACACTGGATCTTGCATCGTTCGAAGGTGCTAAATCACATAGTTGTTCAAGAAGATGTAGTCTATCTGCGTTCAGCATTTCATCCATTGTCAATGAATAATCCAGCCCGTGTTGATAACTCACATTTACCGTTCTTGATTGTTTATCCAAACTCCAACTGGTAACTTTTGGTAGATCAGTATCGTCAACATCATCATCATCATCAGCTGGAAATTTTCTCTTTAATCTTCTTATTACCGTTCGAGTCCTTTCATAATCGTAGGCAACTGGAATCCCAATGGCTAGAATATCCCTCTGAACGGCTTCATCCATACTAAGTATGGCCTTGATTGTCTTGACTTTCACCCTTCTCTTGTCAGAGAACTTTAGGACGAAATGTCTCCCTGACCTCTCAAACCTCCATGCAATAACCTGAGCCTTTTTTAAGTTGTATGGCGTTTTAGACAATGTGTGACGTGTTTAGTGAATGTGTGGAGTGTTAAGCTTTGTTTACCTGTTATACTTATATAATGACCTTTTATTTTTGGCGCCAGGTAGATATATGTTTTTAGCGCTAAAAAACATTAGTAATTTTTTTATGTGTATTTTGTATATCATTTGTCGTGCCATGTAGGATGCAGGCCTATAATGTGACAGGTAATTATGGCGTTTTGAAAAGATAAATAAATTCAATTGCGATGGCGTGACTTTTAATATAATAAATGTTAGTAATATAGTTTCTGTTGTTTCACTTACTGTTTGTAGTTACTGTTTTGTTCACCTTCATCTGTTAAGGCTGTAACACGTCTCATCTTTTCAGGGTTTGACGTTTTGTATTTAATGGCGTTTAGATAAAGATGACACATTGTTTTATACATTGTTTTAATGGAGTTTAGTTAATTTTTGGAGTTTCTAATAATAATTGGTTAAAGTAAATTTATTATAAGTTTTGGCATTTTTGGCGTTTTATATAGCAACAACGTGTTTGGTCAGGATCCGTTCTCACAGTTTTCATACTATTAGGCGTTTGGTGTTTGTAGCATTTTGGCGTTTTATAAACATTTTTTGACAGAAATAATGTATTTATCAGTGGAGAATTAGATAACAAACAACAGAAAATGATCCCCTAAAAAAATAAAAAAAAATGAAAATGAAAAAAAAATTAAAAATGCTAATCCAATTTCTCATCCAATCTTCATTGCCATCAATCTCTTCTTCTTGAAGTTTTTGTGCCTTGAACCTTTGAATACCTTAGCTATATGCCGATTTTCCTACATAACGTCCGTCCTTTAGACGAAGCTTATTAGTGGCATCCTGTATTTTGGAGTGATCTATTGTTGTTTGTTGACTTGTTGTTGTAGATCAAAGCTTGTGTGGATGCTATTATCATCATGGAGTCCAAAATTGCATTTACACTGGGATTGATCCCTTCATATCATTCAAATATTCATCAAGAACAAAGCACACAAAATGACATATCACTGTCATCAGGCTCTTTTTCTTGAATATTTGTCCATCTCATTCAGCAAAATCTTATAGAGATACCCACCTCAGGTAAGAATCCATTCAGTGAAACTTCATGCTGAACAATACTGAATATCCAAGAAACGAGGTTTGCCATCTGTGGTTTTTTAACTATTTGTTGGCGTTTTAAAGTGAGTGGTTTTTAGGAAACATGGCGTTCTTTTTTGTGTGTGATCAATGGATTGTGCAGAGACGTTTATCTTTATATGAGTTTTTGGCGCGTAGTTTAGGCGGGATTTTATTATAATAAATGCTAGTAATAAAGTAACTGTCGTTTCAGTTACTGCTTGTATTTACTGTTGTGTTCAGCTTTATCTGTTAAGGTTGTAAGACGTCCCATCTTCCAAGTTTGGTGTTTTTATATTTAATGGTGTTTTGTAGACCAAGATGATAAAATACACTAATACAGGAAAAATAGTTTTTATTATTTGGCGTTTTGCATTTAATGGCTTTTGTGGCATTTTTGGCATTTTGTAACTAATGAGAGAAATATAGTATTTTTTTATTTGAAAAAAAATTACACAAAAGAAAATAAAAAAAATTCAAACTCCTCGTCAGAAGGGAATTTGTCTGAGAAGTATCCATCACTTCCTTCGTCTTCTTGTTCGAAGTCTTCTTCCAGTCTCTCATCCAAGTCATCACGTTCACTTTCATTGGCTTTTTGTTCTTGAAGATTTTGAAGCATCCATTTGAACATGTCCTGCATCAACGCCATTTTTATGTTCATGTCTGTGTTCAAACATGTGGCGTTGTGTAACTCCTCCAGGAACCCAACCCCCTGCTTAGTCATGATGTCTTCAAGCATGTAGTCTTCCTACGCTCCGTTGTCACATATAACGGTGACCATGTCTTTATCTTCATCAAAACACCATGATGTGATGACTGGGTCCATTTTTGCATTTGCTTGATCCAAATTTTCTGGTTAATCTTCTTATAACCTTATGTGTTTCATCACATTCGTTATCAATATGGATGCCAAGCGATATGATACCCCTCTGTACCTCTTCTTCCATTTTCAAAATGGCTTTGATTGTTTTAACAAACATTCTTCTGTTGTCAAAACGTATTACGAATCTTCTGATTCTGAGGGTGTATCACCATGAAACGATGGTTGCCATTTTGGCGTTTTGGTTAAACTTGGCGTTTCGGTTAAAGATGGCGTTTTTATTATGATCAATGGAAGTGATTATGGAAGCAACGGTACCGTCGTTTATATAATGATGTTTTTGGCGCGTAGTTTAGGAGGGAATTTCTTCTAATAAATTTTAATAATTGACTTTCAGTTACAGTTTGTTCCATCTACCTGCTAAGTCTGCAACACGTTTTATCATTAAGCTTTGGCGTTTTTGTATTAATGGTGTTTTATTCGTTTTGAATGGTGTGTTACTCACTTTAGTTTGGCATTTTGAATTTGAGCAGTAAAAGACATTTTTTACCCTTAATGAAGCGCGTCCACGTAATAAAATTGATGTTATTTATGAAAACGTCACCGCGCCAATATAGTCCATAGATTGTTTTGATCTAACGATCCATAAGCGTTCTCACACTTTTCACCGTTTTCCCCAAATCCTGACTCTTTTTTAATCCAAATTATAGGAAGAAATCGCATATTAGTTAAGAAAACTATGAAACCCAAATGAATGGACCTCTTTTGCCACATCTTACACTTTTTGCAGACGTGTTACGTGTAACCCCAAAGACTGTCACGTGTTACGTGTAACAATTTTTGCAGACTTTCAGCTTTCCGGAAAAGCAAAACGTGTAATAGACTCACTCTGAACCCTTAATTTTTTTTAAAGATGGTGGAGATGAGGTTTTTAGAGTTTTTGTAACTCACATGAGTTTTCTTTATATATATATAAGTTTCCTCTTACAAGATTCGACATCCATATTCCATGAGAAATAAGGATCATTACAAAACACTAATTATTGCAAGAACAAAAAGAACAACTTTAAATCACTAAATTTTGGGATTTAAGGTTCAATTTCTTTAGATTTTATGGTTTTTATATTCATATGTGTATTATATATACATAAAAAACAATATATTTTTACCTACACATAACCTACATATGTGTAGGTTATATAAAAACCGAAAATTTTCCATGTTATGTTATGAATTTTATTGTAAGAAACAATAAATCTTACATTTGTAACATTTTCATTTACTTTTAAGGTTTTTAGGATTGAAAAAATTGGGCGATTCGTTTTATTTTGCGTGTTCTTGCAATATTTAGTGTACTGTATAGAAACTTTCCCTATTTCATGATTCAAAAACTTACTAGAAAAATACGAGGGATTAACTATCGATGTTTAAGATCCATTGTCAACCTTCAACTTAGTTAAATGTAAAATATCAAATCTTAACCTAAAACGTAGTTAAATGCAACATAGGAATGGTAATAAACTGTCAAGATTCAAGATGATTGTTACTCTAAAACCTAGTAAAATGCATGTCATGCTCATCTTTTAACCAGGGTTACTCTTCAAGAACCTTATTAAGGGATAATAATTAATAAACCATAACCATATATATTTTGACTAGGTTATCTAGTTAAAAGGAAAAAAAACAATGAACCAAATTTGAAGAAGTTATATTCAGCTCATTCAGCTACAACTTAATACTTGTAACAAGGAACAAATTCAAAAAACAAAAAAAAAAAAAAAAAAAAAAATTGTGACCTTTAGTTTTGCTAACTAATAGAGGTTAATGTCTTTCTTTTACCAGAAAAAATCTTTACAACACCATCAGAACCACCAGCCACCAACGTGCACTCATCATCTCCCACTTGGCTCCAACATATACTACTAACAAACCCATGTTCGGACCTAGTTCCACCCTCTGGTTCGAACCCATGCACCCATATGGGTTCACCCCATCTCTTATCATACACAAACACTTGGTTACTCTCTGACCCGCATCCAATCAACCCTTGATTCCTCCAAATGGATAACCCGACAAATCTTCTTTGATTTGTATGCCCTCTATATGTTCGAATGAGACTATGATCATGATCCTCTATGTTCCACATTTTTAAACACCCGTCTGTACCCGACGTCACCACCCTCCGATCATCCACAAATCTTGTGTAACTCACGGTTCTTTGATGCCCATCAAGTATTGCAACCGGGTTAACCATGTTTCTCACATCGTAAACGTAGGCTTTTCGGTCAGCGCATCCAACGGCTATTAATGCGCCACCAAATGGACTAAACTCCACACAACAAACTGGGGCCCCGAAGTGTACTTTACCCACACTTTTAACGCCATCATGGCGTGGGTCCCAGATTTGCATGGTTCCGTCGTCGGAGCCTGAGGCTCCGACGACGGAACCATGGGAGTAGTCCATACTCCATATCCGCCGGCCTGAGTGCTCGTCGCGCTCAAACACCGGCATCTGTGTTTCCAAGTCGTATTCGGTTATGACGCCATCGTAATCCCCGGAGCCCATGGTTTTTCCGGCAGATAAAGGTTTCCATTTCAAGCTGCTGAGTTTTGCTGGTGTGCATATGTTGAATTGGCATGTCGGGTTTCCGTTTAAGGTGTACACTCTTATTTTTCTAGCGATACCGCCGGTGGCGAAAAGGGTGCCGGATGAGTTAACTTCTATGACGCCTAGGGTGTCGGAGATTGTTCCAACCGAGGATGAGACCACGGCGGAGACGTGGAAGTCCCACTCGAATTTCGGCGATCGATCCTCCTGATCATCGGGACTCCGAGGTGGTGTTGTGTGGTTCATGTCATGGCTCGTCGGCAGAAGATAGTGAAAAGTTAGGTTTATGGTTTAGAGTTTAGGGTTTTATGTACGAATTGTAGCGTTACGTTTGTTAAATTGTAAATGAAGAATGAGACATGCATGGGTGTATATATATATTCACCAACCACCGAAGAAGGTTTTTTGATAATGGGCTTGTTTTTCTTGTTTATTACCATGGTGCCATTAGGTATGGTTTTCTTTGACCGTTGGTAGATAATGGTCAATTTCTTCTTTTGTTAAACATCAATTTCTTTAACAAGAAACTACTATTTGTCTATTGTTTTAAAATGCATTTATATCGTTTAAGGGGAGGTATAGATTAATGATTCCAGTTAGAGATGTTTGTGATTGTTTGGTTTAAGAATATAAATTTGGAGGAATGATTAGGCTAATACGCATAAAAATTGGTATTCTCTTCTATTATTATTTTAAATTTTATTAAAAATAGAGGTTTTTTAAATTATTTCTACACATTAGAACCTTTTTTCATTTGAGCATAGCCGCATAGGGTATTCTTTACATCCAGGGATTCAAGGTGTAGTGCTATTCAAACCACAAGGACGCAGGTTTCCAAAGCTTTTATCGGGAGACTCAAGTTGATGTTGCCCCTAAACCAAATGGACGCAAATTGTACTTTACTCTAAAGTTTTCTTTTGGTTGGGATTAGTTATTATGAGCTAAAAACGAAAGTTATGACTGATGTAAGTCAGTTTTTTTATTTAACTAAAGACCATTTTGGATTTTTGGATTGAACTATTGATCAGTTTCGGATATATACGGTTTGGTAAATGGAAATCATAGTTTTGTTAATCCGATTAATCAGCGATTAAGTAAAACACCGGCTTTGGAGATGGATATTGATTCAAGACAAGTTTTTTTTTCTTTTGAACAGCTAGATCAGCAGGCAACTGGCAAGGCTTCACATAGCGAGATGTCCTTTATGCAGCGACCAAGGAAACACCCCAAGTTCGAGACCCCCTAATAGTGATGCTATCCATTTTTCCAGGCTCACACATGAGTCGAGAATCAAACATGAGCCGGGAATCAAACCTGCGTCTGGGCGGGAACCTCAAATTAAGGAAACCTTCCCACCTCTTCCTTGACCATTGGACCAAGAGCTCATTGGCTGATTCAAGACGATTTTTAATTAATAAATCCAAGTGCAACTTTCATCATAATATATGTTTATAGAAAAGATTAAGCGATAACCAACGTGTTATATATAAAAATTGTAACTAAACTTTTTTGACGTATAACACTTTATTAATAGAAACAAAATTATAAATATGGTTTAATGTTGGTGCGCTTTAGTAACTTTAGTCGTTTATACACATATAATCATAAACGAACAATAAAAATCAATTCTCAAAAAAATCATTACCGAACCATCATTTTCTCAATTAGTTTGATTTATTACAGAGTGTCTTTTTTTCAACTCGTTTATGTTTTGACTCAGTTATTAGTTTTTTTTTTTTTAAATTGCACCTACTTTCCATCATCAAAAGAGTTAGCCATTTGGGCATTCTTGATACATTCTCATTATAGTAAATGATCAAATTCATACCCAATACCCATAGTGATTGTGGTATAGTCTTGAGAGTTAAAAGCAATAGTCTTAGGTTGTTTGGGTTACTTTTGCTATTTTAAGTTAAAGGACAATTTGGTAATTTCACAAACTACATACAATTAGAGTAGGAAATATACCTAGAGAATGACAGGAGTTATAAAGGGCCAAGGGACTTAAGTTCATGTATGATAAACACAAAAGTGAATGGTGGTTGTTTTTGTGCCTCAAGCACCAGATGCGGTTCTTGTCCCTCCAAGTCACCTCCATCCCTTTTTGGCCCCGGACAACCCTCACATTAATTAACATCAATGTTCTTTCTTTCTCACAAATCATTAACTCTTTTATTGCTATTTATATGTTTTTTTTTTATTTTAAATTTAAAAATCAAATCAAAACTATCAAAAACAAATTAAATGTTATATATATATATATATATATATATAGAGAGAGAGAGAGAGAGGGGTTCATGCGAGAACCCCCCCAAAAACTATGAAAACTCCTACTTCCCGTGTTATTTTTTCAAGCAAAATTTGTACAAAGGTAGATTAACATCTAACTAAGACATCTATAGAAAAAAAATTGATGAGCCAACATTTTTTCGACATGTAAGTTCGATTTACGCTCGCGTAAATGACTGAGCATGTCAGCAACCCCCAGAACGTTACGACGGTGTAAAGTTGATTTACACCACAATAAGAAGTCGCATACATAATTTTTTTTGTTCTTTTTTTTTGAAAAAGTTACATAAAAAATAAAAATTTCGTCAAAATATTGTTTAAAAAGTTTTGTATAAATAGTTCTCGCAACAATATTAAGTTCCTATTTTAACCATCCTATATATTATAGGGGCAGGGGTGCGGCTTCTAGTGGGTGTGAGGGGACGGCCGACCCCTCGAACTTTTCGCTCAATAGAGGAGAGTATGTAGTTTCGTATAATTTTTTTTGGGTATATACGTTTTCGACCCCCGGGGGGAAATCTCAAGCTTCACCACTGTATAGGGGATGGATCATGAGAAAACTAGTTTAAATAATAAAACAAAAAAACTACCTTAAAAAGCCTAAAAAAACACACCAATTATTTTTTTTAAATTTCTTTCTTAAAATTCGCAATTTTTTAATTTATAAAAAAATTAAAAAAAAACATTAATTATTACACATGTGCATTAATACGAAAAAACCGAAACCTCCTAACCCACCCCCACAACGCCAACCCCCAACCCCCAAAACCTAAATTCGGTGTGAGGGGCAGGGGTGCGGCTTCTAGTGGGTGTGAGGGGACGGCCGACCACTCGAACTTTTCGCTCAATAGAGGAGAGTATGTAGTTTCGTATAAATTTTTTTGGGTATATACGTTTTCGACCCCCGGGGGGAATCTCAAGCTTCACCATAGTATAGGGGATGGATCATGAGAAAACTAGTTTAAATAATAAAACAAAAAAACTACCATAAAAAGCCTAAAAAAACACACCAATTATTTTTTTAAAATTTCTTTCTTAAAATTCGCAATTTTTTAATTTATAAAAAAATTAAAAAAAACATTAATTATTACACATGTGCATTAATACGAAAAAACCGAAACCTCCTAACCCACCCCCACAACGCCAACCCCCAAAACCTAAATCCCCCTCCCCCCCCCCCCCCCCCGCGCCCTAAAAAAAAAAAAAAAAAAACCTAAGTTGCATGCGTAACATATACATATAATGAACATGTGTTGAACTATTATTTTTTTGTAAAAAATAGTTTTTTATATATTAAAAATAACAATTTTTATATATTTTTTTTACAAAAATGTTGTGCTTTTTCGGCTTTTTTGGTAGTTTTTTTTTTCTCATAAGTCTCTCCCATATATATATATATATATAGGGGAAGGTTCAAATGAAAACCACTAGTTATTGTGAAAACTCAAAAACTAATTAAAAAAGCCAAAAAAACATACCCAGTTTTTTTTTTTTTTTTTTTGCATAATAATTTTCGCCACTTTTAGTATATAAAAAAAAAGTTCAAAAAAAAAATTTCTTTTTTGTAGTGCACGTGTGTAATACTACACATGTGTAATACAAATTTTTTTTTTAAGTTTTATTTTATACACAAAAACCTGCGATTTTTTATAAAAAAATTGAAAAAAAAAAAAATTTGGTGTGTTTTTTAGGCTTTTTTTAGTTAGTTTTTGAGTTTTCACAATAAAATTGGTTTTTATTTGAACCATCCCCTATATATATATATATATATATATAAGGTATATCGTACGTTACGGCTTAACGTATTTCACGTACAACAACGTGCGTGATTTGTTCTATAACATGCGTGATTAATGTTTTCAATATGCGTGATTATTGTGTTTCAACATGCGTGATTTTGGATTTTTGAGTTATAACGTGCGTGATTTTAAAATGAACGTGCGTAATTACCTGTCGTACGTGATGTACGTTAAGCCGTAATATATGTTAACCTTCCGCTCTCTCTCACACACACACTCTCTCTCTCTCTCTCTCTCTCTCTCTATATATATATATATATATATATATATATATATATATAGGATGGGGTTCTAGAGTGAACACTATTGTGAATTGAGTGAACAAATCATGGTCACTGATTTACATCATCAAATCGTAAAATACACTAGTGTATTTTCATCATCAAATCCTGGCCATTGATTTACACTTGTGTATTGATAAAAAGTAAACTGTCAAAATGGTCCCTGAGATTTGGTCATTTTTGCCACTTTAGTCCAAAACTCAAACCTTTTGAATCTGGGTTCTCGTGGTTTCAATTTTGTTGCCATTTTCATCCAAAATCAAAATCTGGTCAGTTTTTTCAGTTAACATCCAGTTTTTTTGTTTTTTTCCTCTTTTTTAATGAAGGGAAAAATGGTCTTTTAACGTTTTATTATAACAATTTTAAAAAATCTGACCATTTTGTCCTTCATTAAAAGCGAGGAAAAGGACAAAAAAACTATATGTTAACTGAAAAATCAGAACAAATTCTACTTTTGGATGAAAATGACAAAAAATTGAAACCACCGGGACCTAGATTCAAAAGGTTTGAGTTTTGGATTAAAGTGGCAAAAGTGACCAAACCTCAGGGACCATTTTGGCAGTTTACTCATTGATAAATAAAGGGCTAGGGGTTGTTCACAAATGAGCCCAACACTATCAAAGGGCTCGGTTCAAATGAGAACCACCACGAGTTGTGAGAACCGTGAGAACTTTTTCTTCCCGCGCGAGTTGGGCCAATTTTTTTTTTTTTTTTGCACAAAAGTAGATGAAAATATTATAAACACTTCTGTAAAAAAAAGTAAAAAAAGATTTCCGAGTCGGTAGTTTTGACTAATGCAAGTTTTTTTACGCGCTGGTGTAAATTTTTGTATGAAAATAAATATTTTTTACGCCTCATGTAAATGTGGGTATGCGGCATTTTTTATAAAAAAATGCCGCATACCCACATTTACATGATGTGTAAAAAAAATATTTATCTTCGAACAAAATTTACACGAGCGCGTAAAAAAACTTGAATCAGTCAAAACTACCAACTCGGAAATCTTTTTTTACTTTTTTTATAGATGTGTTTATAATATTTTCATCTACGTTTGTGCAAAATGAGACTCCTGTAGAGTCATCTGGAGACAACAAGAGAAAGCTCGTAAATTTCAAGAAGGTTACTCGGGCGAGTAACAAGAAAAAGGCCAAAAAGGGAAAGGACTACATGGGTCTCCAGCCTAAGTGTGACAATTGTCTACGTTATCATGTTGGGCGATGTAAATATGGGAAATATGATAACTGTGGCAAGAGGGGGCATCCTAAAGAATCTTGTAGGAAAAATGCTGAACATAGTAATGGAGGCCAAGATGGTAGTGAGAATCACGGAGGAAACAACGACAATGACAATTATCAAGGCAGAACGAGTGATAAACAGAAACGTGCTCGAGGTTGTTTTAACTGTGGAAGCAAAAAGCATTTCAGAAAATATTGCCCTAAAAACAATCAGGCACAAGGATGAAAACTCCACACCGGAAATAGGGACACACGCCAGGAATTCAAGCATGGATATCGGTACGTCCCATATTACTCAACATTATGCATCTGTGCTGCTAAATGCGGTTGCAAATTTTAGCTTCGCATCTCTAGAGTTTGAGAGTATACTTGGTTTAGTAACAAGTAAGCTAGATAATCCGCACCCGATAGTACTAGCTAACGGGAAGCTAGTGGGAGCCAACGAAGTAAGCGGGAACGGCAAGATAGGACCCGGAGAGCGTGAGTTCACGCTTGATCTACTGCCAGTGAATTGGGAGGCTTCAACAAGGTAGTTGGATGGATCGGTTGTCAAGTGATCAAGCGGAGATTGATATCCGCGTCCCGATGCCGAACGAAGAAACGATCGTGACTCACGAAGCAGGATACGTCTCTACAGATCACGAATTTCTTGGAGGCACGAAAGTTGTTGCGGAAAGGATGTATTGTTTTCTGGCTCATGTCGGGGACAAGGGAGCCGAGGAATTAAAACTCGAAGATACCCCGTGATCAGAGAATATCCTGAAATCTTCCTCGAAGATTTGCCGGAAATACCTCCTCAACGACAAGTCGAATTTCACATCGATTTGAGTTCCAGGCGCCGCATTTGTAGTTAATGCACTCCCGCGACTTACACCTTCGGAAATGCAAGGATTGACAGTGTAATTTCAGTAGTGGATAAGAAGGAAGGTAACAGACCAAAATTTTCGTTTTAGGTAACCCCAGTTCTGCTCATCAAGAAAAAGGACGATGATTTTCAAATGAACATCAAACTACCAGGAGCCGAACGAGCTAGCCAACAAGAGTCAACGACTCTTGTTAAGAACTGACGACTTACTTATTTGATTAACTGCGAGGATCCAACCAGTACCTCCCGACCGATCGATGATCGAGTGTCATTAGCTGTGGATTCAGGAAGAAAGTATACTGGGGAAATTGTGGGACAATAACTTGTTTTAACGTACACAAGAATGGTGTTTCTTACATGATGCACATAACAATTCTACAACGAATACGAAACTTTGAGAATCTAGAAAACATGTACTTAGGACCATTGGGAACCCAGGACCAAATTCACAAAGGTTGTTACTTAGGAACCACATCCGTTAACTCGAGCTGACACCATTAACCTGACACATATGCCAGTTCCGTTGACCAAACAGAAAGTACTTGAATTTCTTTTACTTCTAGCGAGTAGATGTTTGCATCTCTACTCCCTTAAATGGTAGTTGCATCACGTTAATTTTCTCGCTGAGAGCTAACACACATTTGCTTCGATATCTGGTCATTTCTTCATTTTAGCAGACACTCATTATTCCTTTTCTTGGAAACTTATTTGTCACACATGCACCATTTGCTACGCGTGCGACTTCATTTCGTTCCAAACGCATCCGTACGTTTAATTAATATTGATTTATTCTAAATGACTGTGCTTAATTACAACTGTTGATTAAACTGCTTTCTGATTTCTGTCACATACATACATATGCATCACATTTCATACTGTCACTCCATTTATTTCACACAAACTTTAGTGACAAACTTGATGCACAAAGCACAGTTAGCACACTGAGCGGATAACCCAGAGACATGCTGACAATGCCAGCACCCAGACAGACAATATTTTCAAGGCCAGTATGAGCCAGAGACAGGACACTACACTAGTAGGGAGTGTAGGGAAGTGAGGACCATAAAACTGCGTCACTAGGTGATAGTTATAGTGCCGGGAAGTGCCTAAAACATACTTCAAATGCAGAATTCTGCACTAAATAACAAAATTCAGCATTTAACAATGCTATTAAAGTGCAAAAACTTGGCAAAATAGTCCTAGATACTTTCCAAAGTGTTGGGAATTAAAAGTGTCACCAAAAGTATTATAAAAGACACCTTACGGATTAATTAAGCACTTTAACGGAACAACACCCAACCGAACAACCGGACATTACCCGGAACACTAAAATATTGCTAGAAGCATTACTTTATTATTTCTGAGCTAGTTATGATCCCCGAACATCATAACACCCCATATAAAAATATCTAGTAACTAACACTTACAACTACACTTGGATTTGAACTTTAATCTAACTTAATGGTTTAAATTTGCACTTGGACCCCTCCCCCCTAGCTAGTACACGGCCACACATGGCCTATTTAGGGATTCTTTTTGATCTTGCATGATCTTGTAGATATTTACTAGAATATTTGCCATGTCCTTGGGAGACACATTGCACATGGGTTAAACATCCAATGTTGGTTATAAATAAAGCATAAGGGATCAAGATCACATTTCTCACAACCCACCCATCTTCTTCTTTCCCTCCTCCCCCATTCACGGCCACATACCACCACCACCACCCTACCTCCATTTTCAACCTCCTTTCATATATTCCAACGTGCTCTAGAGGTGTAAGGAGTTAAGTTAGGAAGCTTGGAGCTTTCGGAAGTTGAAGGACCTCCACCATTTGCTTTTATCCTCTACATTTCCAAGCTTGATCTTCCCTAGCTTAAAAGCTAGTAGTAAGTTTCTTTGATCCTGATTTATTTCATGTTTGAGGTGGTTAATAGTTATTTTATGATGAAAATACAAGAACTCTAAAGATCATAACTTAAAGCATGAACATAAAAGCTCTACATAAAGGTCATGAGATGAAAGATGATAATACATGATAAATCTGAATTAAATAAACAATAACCTGCTGTAAATGACTTATGGTCTGATGTTAATCGTATTAGAAGGTATGGCGATCGTATGTGTGCGTTTTAGTAACATTTAACCTATAAAAAGCATGCTGATTAGTATTTTCAGCCACCTTCAACTGGCTGTAAACGGATCATTATGAATCGAAAAAGTGATTTTCTGAAGTCTAAATTATGTATTTTCGAAAAACGAAGCAAATGGCACTGGAATCATATTTTTTGAGGTCGTTTGCTATTTTTAAAGACCCGTTTTGTAACAGCAGCTAAAGCTGAGTTTTTACTGCAGTAAATGGGTGATATGTGTTTAGTCATAACTTGAAATCTATGTTGAATCAGCTCATGAAAATGGTACTGTAGATGACCATTGTTGTCGTAGTAATTCTCCCACTGGAATTTTGTCAATCGGACTTACGATAAATTTTAGATGAATTATTTCGTAGACTGCAGTCAGAAAGTGACAAATCTGATTACAGTCTGGTAAATAAATTTTTATAAAATATTGGTAATGATTTGGATCCCGATATTTTTACACAATAATATTTGGAGAATTTTTGGAATAAGATAACTATTTTATTAAAATGCCCGAAAACAGCTCAGTTTCGTATATTAAAACTGAAAGGATATAAGTAGTATTTTGCATGTCTAAATGTCGGGTTGGTTATTTGAGAACGATCTAACGTGTTATATGTTAAAGAAAATGATATGCTATTTAGCATGGGCACCTCCACTTACAAAGGAGACTATGGCGAAATTTTCTAAAATTCCAACACTTAGAAAATATTTTCCTAAACAAGTGTTACAAGTATATATTATAACTTGCATTTCGGATATAAACTTCGCCATAATTTTTGTAACAAAAGACAAAGTGTCGGAGGTTGGTTTTCGTAAATAAAAATGGATAAATATATATTTTATACTAAAACGCTTGTGTGAATATTTGTTTACTTGGTGAACTAGTTATATTATTTTAGGGTGAAATAATATAACTTACATGTTATCATGACATTACAACTCCAAAATAATACCAAAAATTGTAAGGAATAAATACTTAAGTTACACACTGGGTATTGTAAAACCGTACGCAAAAACGTAACTTATGAAATAATCCAGAAAATACTCTCACACATGTATTTTTGGTAAAATGTTATTTTGGAAACTAAAGAAGTAAAAATATATTATTTTTGGGAAAAATACATATATTTTGGAAATACGTTATTTTTGGACAAATAAGTTAAATATATTTTGCTAAGTGGGACTTAAAATATATTTTCGAGACTACAAATATACATGTATGAGATACCCCCATCCTTGGGAAGGAAAATACGAAGTTAAAATACTTGAGAAGTAGGAATGTGAAATATTGTTTACCAATTAATCCAAACATTAACTGACGATTATAACTTGGAATAATTTTGGGAACGCAAGAAACGTAACTCAAAAACCTTCATACTAAGCAAAGGCACGGCCCGTTCGTCTAATAGACGTTAGTACACTGTAGGTAGTCGTGTTGGCTGAGGAGACTTGGGTTACACATACTGAAGACGCAATACTGTGAGTTCATGTCCCCCTTTTCTCTTAACTGTTTTCAGTTTTATAACTTCGGGGGTGAAATACATGTTACAATTATTAAGGATATTTTTATACATGGTATGGTTAGCTTAAGGAGGGTTAGGACGTTCAGATCATGTGAGTGGGTAGGTGGAACTAAAGGCCATTAATCCTCGTTGTAGGACCGAGGGTCATGAGTGATAGATCTATTCGGGTGTAGCGAGCCCCACTCCTGAGTCCGCTGAGTGGACCTTGAGGTGACTATGAGCCCGACGCCAAAATCTGCTAGGTTTGAGTCTTCCTGCATCACTTCACACATATCATTGGCTTTGCAACCCAATGGTGATCTCTTTTTCCTTAATTGCTACATACCAGGGACATTTATACATTGGGACGTACTTTAACGATTTATACATTGGGACGTACTTTAAAGGTTTATACATACTCACTTACACATGAACTCGCTCAACTTTATGTTGATTTTTCAAAACTACATGTATTTCAGGGAATTAGCAGATCTGGCGAAGTATGCATAAGTCAAGCTGCGTTGAATAAGATGTCATCCAGGGCAGTAGGTTTGGGAGGTGTAACCCTTACCTGGACGGGTTGCATGTCTTAAACCTTGTTTTATTAAAAGTCTTTTGTTGTGTCTTATGAACACGTTTTAGACAAGTATGGTTTGTAAAATTATTTTAAGTATCGACTTTTCCAAACACTGATGTTGTGGTATTTTAAAACTTAATGAATGGATGAACGTCTTGTATTTTTATCATATAGCATTGTTATGATTGTTGCTATGGTATTAAGAAGTCACACCAAAATAATCCACGCTTCCGCAAAAGCCAGGGTGTGACAGCTTGGTATCAGAGCCAGGTTCATAGCGAACTAGGATTATTTCTCGAGTCTAGACTATGATCATCAGGGCTCTCACGAAAACATTTTCAAACATTTTTACATTGCATACACAAAACGTCCAGATCCAGGGAACAAACATTTTTACAAACAAAAGGCACAAATACACATTTCAAAATTTATATTTATAATTCAGTCTTAGAGACTGAGGGAGGTTCAGTCTTAGAGGCTGAAGGAGGATCAGCCTTAGAGGCTGGGGATAATTAGTCTTAGAGACTGGGAGGATTGGTCTTAGAGGCCAGGGAGTTGGTCTTAGAGACCAGGGAATTAGTCTTAGAGACTGGGAGTTGGTCTTAGAGACCAGGGAATTAGTCTTAGAGACTGGGAGTTGGTCTTAGAGACCAGGGATTTAGTCTTAGAAACTGGGAGGTTGGTCTTAGAGACCAGGGATTTAGTCCTAGAGGCTGGGAAAGTTGGTCTTAGAGACCAGGGAGTTGGTCTTAGAGACCAGGGAGTTAGTCTGAGAGACTAGGTAGTTTAGTCTGAGAGACTGGGTGGGATAGTCTGGGAAGACTAGGACGAATATGTGGATACATGATTACATCACGAATTGTCTTTATTTGCAATACACACAGTGTTAAAGATTTCTGTAAATATGCATGCTATGACTACTATATACCGGCACACACGTCACCTTCCTCAGGGAACGAATTGTCAGATGATAACGACCCTACGGCCACCGCCACAGATGATGAGACTGTACCTACGCCAGAGATGTTTACGTCAGACACTGAGAGTGACCCTGACATGCTGACCAAGGACGAGGACGACTTCCAACCGTCCGCGCTGCCAGACTTTGGCGATGAATTACCCTCGTTGATGGCTTCCTTGACGAAGATTCCTCTGTCATTCATGTTTCGGCCCATGACCACTTCATTACTGGTCATCCCGTTGGTAAGCACACCATGGCTCCGATCCTCGACAATGCGCCTCTTGTGGACATTCCTTCTGAAGGTTGGTTACTCGACGAACAATTGATAACGATATTGACTTAATATTGTTGATCCTTCCGATAACGCCCATGATGATGGAAAATTAGACGAGAACGTCGTTACAAATTTCACTTTTGGGACCCCTGTTGTCAAGCTACCCTCTGATTCTGGTATACACTCGATTTCAGACTCCTTTGAGTCTGTGACATTTACAGCCTTATAGACGGCCGGATTACATCTTTCTGCTACTGACACAGACGACGACGCCGGTATAACTGCTGCACTAACGCCTGCTCGAGGCACCACACCGTTACACGACCCAGGGTCTGCTCCTGAGCTAGCTTCTGCACCTTTTGGGTCAGCTTGATGTTGCACCTACTGATCCTGCACCCTTACTTGGTCATGACCCTGTTTCTTTTGGTTACTAGACATTGCACCCCTAATATCTGACCCAGCACCAGCACCTGACAATCTCCTTATTGGTTGAAACGTTTGTTTTTGCACCCATAACCGCTGATGTTGCTCCTTTTCCCCTATGGAGACCGACGCTCATTGCACTGGCATACTTATCTCTTTCTTTCAAAACATACCCGCACCCCGGGAAGGTACTCCAGGTCAGCACCTGTGTAACGATTCCCTTGCTACAACAGCATTTTCTATGACCTCGCAAGCTGCACCACTTGCTACTTTCAACTCTACCGCATTGGACGAGCCATTTCGATGATTCTTAAAATACACTATGCTGATATTAGACCCTTACCATCCCTCATATTTCGGAGGCTACACACGGGATGAGTTACTCCTATAACATCAGCTACAGTCTGGGGATACAAGACGCAAAATTTTGAAGCTGAGCTGACACCACGTCCTCCACCCTGTTACTTGCCAGTATACTTTGATCCTCCACATTTACCAAAGATTCCTTTGGCACTCTCCCCTGCTACTATTACACTTTTCCCAGGATTTGATGCTCGTTTCTTTACTGTCGAGCGACAAATCAGTTAATTACTTCGACGTATATACAAGCTCGAGGAGGAAATCACGCATGTCGACAGTTTACTTTTCTTTCCTTCTCCACCTCAGTCACCAGTATAGTTGGTTTCTAGATTATGCGGATCGCATTACATTTGGGTAGGACATCTATGATAAGTCGAGATTGTGGAGACTTCTGAAGACCACATCTGACTACGTAATTTCGATACACTAATATATTTAACGGACAAGGGTAGGGTGACCCGGTGTCCCTGTTGATGAGATATATTTTGGAAAACGATACAATTGGGGCCAGGGAATAATGAGAAGTCAATCATCATTAAGCATGCGACAATACTTTGTGACCAATGATCAACGAAAGTTCAGTCGCTATGTCTTCATTAAGCGCATTATTGATCTATAAGTGTGTGCTATAATTATAATGCTACGTGCTTACTTGCTATGCTCTCATTAAACATAATTACCAAATTACTTGGTTATACTATGATTATACTATTGCTTGATTGGTTGGTATGATAACCTAATATGTGTATGTGCATATGATCTCTAAACAACTATATGCACTCCCCGAACGAATAAGACCTGACCTAACCAATCTTCTCCTCAGAAGATGTCGATACAAGGGAACGTCGATACCAACAACCCGCTGCCGACCACAGCAGGGTCAGAACTGCAAGGGCGCATCTCGCAAGCCATCGCACAACTCGAGGCCCTTCGCTCCGAACACGGCGGAGGTACCTCAGGAAATAACCCACCCAGCGGCTACACTTACGAGCAGTTCTTGAACCACAAACCTCGAGAATTCGACGGCACTGGGGGTGCCTTAGCTTTTGTGCGTTGGGTGGAGAAGACGAATTATGTCTTACAGTTGAGCAAATGTGCCCCAGAACATCAGGTCACGTACGTAGCTGGACTATTTGTAGATGGGGCTCTGTCATGGTGGAACCTTCAGGTTCAGACAATGGGCGAGACCGCCGCGAATGATTTGACGTGGGACGAACTGAAGGAACTGATGTGTAAAAGATATTGCTCTAGGGCAGAAGTCCAGAAGTTGGAAACTGAACTGTGGAACATGAAAATGGAAGGACCAAAGATAGCTGAGTATGTGCAGAGGTTTAACGATTTATCACAAGTTGCTACGCTCCTGGTGGGACCAGAATTTAAGAGAATTGAACGTTTCATAGGGGGATTGGCACCTCAGATTCTAAGCCTGGTGACAACATCTAAACCTTCAACGATCACCGATGCTATCGACATAAGCGTGGCGCTCACTGAAGAAGCGGTTAGACTAGGAAAATTTTCTATTATGGAAGAGAAAAAGGAGACTCCTGTAGAGTCATCTGGAGACAACAAGAGAAAGCTCACAAATTTCAAGAAGGTTACTCGGGCGAGTAACAAGAAAAAGGCCAAAAAGGGAAAGGACTACATGGGTCTCCCGCCTAAGTGTGACAATTGTCTACGTTATCATGTTGGGCGATGTAAATATGGGAAATGTGATAACTGTGGCAAGATGGGGCATCCTAAAGAATCTTGTAGGAAAAATGCTGAACATAGTAATGGAGGCCAAGATGGTAGTGAGAATCACGGAGGAAACAACGACAATGACAATTATCAAGGCAGAACGAGTGATAAACAGAAACGTGCTCGAGGTTGTTTTAACTGTGGAGGCAAAAAATCATTTCAGAAAATATTGCCCTAAAAACAATCAGGCACAAGGATGAAAACTCCACACCGGAACTAGGGAGATACGCCAGGAATTCAAGCATGGATATCGGTACGTCCCATATTACTCAACATTATGCATCTGTGCTGCTAAATACGGTTGCAAATTTTAGCTTCGCGTCTCTAGAGTTTGAGAGTATACTTGGTTTAGTAACAAGTAAGCTAGATAATCCGCACCCGATAGTACTAGCTAACGGGAAGCTAGTGGGAGCCAACAAAGTAAGCGGGAACGGCAAGATAGGACCCGGAGAGCGTGAGTTCACGCTTGATCTACTGCCAGTGAATTGGGAGGCTTCAACAAGGTAGTTGGATGGATCGGTTGTCAAGTGATCAAGCGGAGATTGATATCCGCGTCCTGATGCCGAACGAAGAAACGATCGTGACTCACGAAGCAGGATACGTCTCTATAGATCACGAATGGCTTGGAGGCACGAAAGTTGTTGCAGAAAGGATGTATTGTTTTCTGGCTCATGTTGGGGAGAAGGGAGCCGAGGAATTAAAACTCGAAGATACCCCGTGATCAGAGAATATCCTGAAATCTTCCTCGAAGATTTGCCGGAAATACCTCCTCAACGACAAGTCGAATTTCACATCGATTTGAGTTCCAGGCGCCGCATTTGTAGTTAATGCACTCCCGCGACTTACACCTTCGGAAATGCAAGGATTGACAGTGTAATTTCAGTAGTGCATAAGAAGGAAGATAACAGACCAAAATTTCCGTTTTAGGTAACCCCAGTTCTGCTCATCAAGAAAAAGGACGATGATTTTCAAATGAACATCAAACTACCAGGAGCCGAACGAGCTAGCCAACAAGAGTCAACGACTCTTGTTAAGAACTGACGACTTACTTATTTGATTAACTGCGAGGATCCAACCAGTACCTCCCGACCGATCGATGATCGAGTGTCATTAGCTGTGGATTCAGGAAGAAAGTATACTGGGGAAATTGTGGGACAATAACTTGTTTTAACGTACACAAGAATGGTGTTTCTTACATGATGCACATAACAATTCTACAACGAATACGAAACTTTGAGAATCTAGAAAACATGTACTTAGGACCATTGGGAACCCAGGACCAAATTCACAAAGGTTGTTACTTAGGAACCACATCCGTTAACTCGAGCTGACACCATTAACCTGACACATATGCCAGTTCCGTTGACCAAACAGAAAGTACTTGAATTTCTTTTACTTCTAGCGAGTAGATGTTTGCATCTCTACTCCCTTAAATGGTAGTTGCATCACGTTAATTTTCTTCGCTGAGAGCTAACACACATTTGCTTCGATATCTGGTCATTTCTTCATTTTAGCAGACACTCATTATTCCTTTTCTTGGAAACTTATTTGTCACACATGCACCATTTGCTACGCGTGCGACTTCATTTCGTTCCAAACGCATCCGTACGTTTAATTAATATTGATTTATTCTAAATGACTGTGCTTAATTACAACTGTTGATTAAACTGCTTTCTGATTTCTGTCACATACATACATATGCATCACATTTCATACTGTCACTCCATTTATTTCACACAAACTTTAGTGACAAACTTGATGCACAAAGCACAGTTAGCACACTGAGCGGATAACCCAGAGACATGCTGACAATGCCAGCACCCAGACAGACAATATTTTCAAGGCCAGTATGAGCCAGAGACAGGACACTACACTAGTAGGGAGTGTAGGGAAGTGAGGACCATAAAACTGCGTCACTAGGTGATAGTTATAGTGCCGGGAAGTGCCTAAAACATACTTCAAATGCAGAATTCTGCACTAAATAACAAAATTCAGCATTTAACAATGCTATTAAAGTGCAAAAACTTGGCAAAATAGTCCTAGATACTTTCCAAAGTGTTGGGAATTAAAAGTGTCACCAAAAGTATTATAAAAGACACCTTACGGATTAATTAAGCACTTTAACGGAACAACACCCAACCGAACAACCGGACATTACCCGGAACACTAAAATATTGCTAGAAGCATTACTTTATTATTTCTGAGCTAGTTATGATCCCCGAACATCATAACACCCCATATAAAAATATCTAGTAACTAACACTTACAACTACACTTGGATTTGAACTTTAATCTAACTTAATGGTTTAAATTTGCACTTGGACCCCTCCCCCCTAGCTAGTACACGGCCACACATGGCCTATTTAGGGATTCTTTTTGATCTTGCATGATCTTGTAGATATTTACTAGAATATTTGCCATGTCCTTGGGAGACACATTGCACATGGGTTAAACATCCAATGTTGGTTATAAATAAAGCATAAGGGATCAAGATCACATTTCTCACAACCCACCCATCTTCTTCTTTCCTTCCTCCCCCATTCATGGCCACATACCACCACCACCACCCTACCTCCATTTTCAACCTCCTTTCATATATTCCAACGTGCTCTAGAGGTGTAAGGAGTTAAGTTAGGAAGCTTGGAGCTTTCAGAAGTTGAAGGACCTCCACCATTTGCTTTTATCCTCTACATTTCCAAGCTTGATCTTCCCTAGCTTAAAAGCTAGTAGTAAGTTTCTTTGATCCTGATTTATTTCATGTTTGAGGTGGTTAATAGTTATTTTATGATGAAAATACAAGAACTCTAAAGATCATAACTTAAAGCATGAACATAAAAGCTCTACATAAAGGTCATGAGATGAAAGATGATAATACATGATAAATCTGAATTAAATAAACAATAACCTGCTGTAAATGACTTATGGTCTGATGTTAATCGTATTAGAAGGTATGGCGATCGTATGTGTGCGTTTTAGTAACATTTAACCTATAAAAAGCATGCTGATTAGTATTTTCAGCCACCTTCAACTGGCTGTAAACGGATCATTATGAATCGAAAAAGTGATTTTCTGAAGTCTAAATTATGTATTTTCGAAAAACGAAGCAAATGGCACTGGAATCATATTTTTTGAGGTCGTTTGCTATTTTTAAAGACCCATTTTGTAACAGCAGCTAAAGCTGAGTTTTTACTGCAGTAAATGGGTGATATGTTTTTAGTCATAACTTGAAATCTATGTTGAATCAGCTCATGAAAATGGTACTGTAGATGACCACTGTTGTCGTAGTAATTCTCCCACTGGAATTTCGTCAATCGGACTTACGATAAATTTTAGATGAATTATTTCGTAGACTGCAGTCAGAAAGTGACAAATCTGATTACAGTCTGGTAAATAAATTTTTATAAAATATTGGTAATGATTTGGATCCCGATATTTTTACACAATAATATTTGGAGAATTTTTGGAATAAGATAACTATTTTATTAAAATGCCCGAAAACAGCTCAGTTTCGTATATTAAAACTGAAAGGATATAAGTAGTATTTTGCATGTCTAAATGTCGGGTTGGTTATTTGAGAACGATCTAACGTGTTATATGTTAAAGAAAATGATATGCTATTTAGCATGGGCACCTCCACTTACAAAGGAGACTATGGCGAAATTTTCTAAAATTCCAACACTTAGAAAATATTTTCCTAAACAAGTGTTACAAGTATATATTATAACTTGCGTTTCGGATATAAACTTCGCCATAATTTTTGTAACAAAAGACAAAGTGTCGGAGGTTGGTTTTCGTAAATAAAAATGGATAAATATATATTTAGAATATATATTTAGAATATATATTTTATACTAAAACGCTTGTGTGAATATTTGTTTACTTGGTGAACTAGTTATCTTATTTTAGGGTGAAATAATATAACTTACATGTTATCATGACATTACAACTCCAAAATAATACCAAAAATTGTAAGGAATAAATACTTAAGTTACACACTGGGTATTGTAAAACCGTACGCAAAAACGTAACTTATGAAATAATCCAGAAAATACTCTCACACATGTATTTTTGGTAAAATATTATTTTAGAAACTAAAGAAGTAAAAATATATTATTTTTTGGAAAAATACATATATTTTGGAAATACGTTATTTTTGGACAAATAAGTTAAATATATTTTGCTAAGTGGGACTTAAAATATATTTTCGAGACTACAAATATACATGTATGAGATACCCCCATCCTTGGGAAGGAAAATACGAAGTTAAAATACTTGAGAAGTAGGAATATGAAATATTGTTTAGCAATTAATCCAAACATTAACTGACGATTATAACTTGGAATAATTTTGGGAACGCAAGAAACGTAACTCAAAAACCTTCATACTAAGCAAAGGCACGGCCCGTTCGTCTAATAGACGTTAGTACACTGTAGGTAGTCGTGTTGGCTGTGGAGACTTGGGTTACACATACTGAAGACGCAATACTGTGAGTTCATGTCCCCCTTTTCTCTTAACTGTTTTCAGTTTTATAACTTCGGGGGTGAAATACATGTTACAATTATTAAGGATATTTTTATACATGGTATGGTTAGCTTAAGGAGGGTTAGGACATTCAGATCATGTGAGTGGGTAGGTGGAACTAAAGGCCATTAATCCTCGTTGTAGGACCGAGGGTCATGAGTGATAGATCTATTCGGGTGTAGCGAGCCCCACTCCTGAGTCCGCTGAGTGGACCTTGAGGTGACTATGAGCCCGACGCCAAAATCTGCTAGGTTTGAGTCTTCCTGCATCACTTCACACATATCATTGGCTTTGCAACCCAATGGTGATCTCTTTTTCCTTAATTGCTACATACCAGGGACATTTATACATTGGGACGTACTTTAACGATTTATACATTGGGACGTACTTTAAAGGTTTATACATACTCACTTACACATGAACTCGCTCAACTTTATGTTGATTTTTCAAAACTACATGTATTTCAGGGAATTAGCAGATCTGGCGAAGTATGCATAAGTCAAGCTGCGTTGAATAAGATGTCATCCAGGGCAGTAGGTTTGGGAGGTGTAACCCTTACCTGGACGGGTTGCATGTCTTAAACCTCGTTTTATTAAAAGTCTTTTGTTGTGTCTTATGAACACGTTTTAGACAAGTATGGTTTGTAAAATTATTTTAAGTATCGACTTTTCCAAACACTGATGTTGTGGTATTTTAAAACTTAATGAATGGATGAACGTCTTGTATTTTTATCATATAGCATTGTTATGATTGTTGCTATGGTATTAAGAAGTCACACCAAAATAATCCACGCTTCCGCAAAAGCCAGGGTGTGACATCCATGACAGGTGCTAAGTCCAAACTATAGTACTACCATTGCTAAGGTGTCAGGCCACAATCACTGTGTAAACATAACATACAAGCATTCATCGAATAACATGTATAACATGCAGAGCGGTTAGCGTATAAAAAGTGATTGTGTTGTGTTTCGATGTGATTTGATATAGGTAACGTATGTAACACCCAAAAGTGCTTTAAGCAAAAAGGGATCGAGTACACTCACAGAGCGTTGGTAGTGCTAAACACAATTTGTATTGGATTGAAGGGAGCGCTTAAAGTCAGCCTAATCAGAGAATGATGGTGTAAGCGTTGAACAGTGCGTAGCTGTGCATCGAGTGAGACAAGTGATGTGACAACCGTCAAGTTACAGGTATCCGTACAATTAATTAATTTTTATTATGTGCTTAATGATTGTGCTTGATTACAACTGACAATTTAAACTTCTTTCTGATTTCTGTATCATACATACATATGCATCACATTTCATACTGTCACTCCATTCATTACATACAAACTTTAGTGACATACTTGATGCACAAAGCACAGTTAGCACACTGAGCGGATAACTCAGAAATATACTGACAGTGCCAGTACATAGACAGACAGTGTTTTGAGACCCAGTATGGGCCAGGGAAAGGGTACTACACTAGTGTGGAGTGTAGGGAAGTGAGGACCATAAAACTGCGTCACTAGGTGATAGTTAAAGTACCGGGAAGTGCCTAAAAACCACTAATAATGCAGAATTATGCATTGTTAATCAGAAATTCAGCATTTAACATGCTAGTAATGTGCAAAATTTTGGCAAAATGGTCCTGAATGCTTTCCTAAGTGTTGGGAATTAATTATGTTACAAAAAGATACATAAAGGACACTATACGGAACAACTTAGCACTTTAACAGAACGGTATCTAACCGAACAACCGGACATTACCCGGAACACTAAAATATTACTAGAAGCATTGTTTTTATTTTTCTGAGCTAGTTATGGTTCCCGAGCACACTAACATATTACATAATACATGATTACACATAAATGCAAGACCCTTACACTTAGCACCCTCCACTAATCACCTACTTGCCAAATAATTTACAAATAACCCCCCCCCCCCCTTGCAAGCTCACGGCCCACTTAGGTGGCCCCACACAAGATTCACCTAAATCTTACTAAATCCTCCATATCCACTCCTTGGATTTGATTTGATTTTGGGAAGATCTTGTAGTACTTGAAATTGATTTACTATATAACTTTATAATTGAAACTTACATCTAGACCCCTCCCCCTCATGCCATAATCGGCCACTTGGCCTATTTGAAGATTTTGTGTGATCTTGCATAATCTTATTTAGATATGCAAGATATTGCCTTAGATACTTGAAATCTTTGAGGATCTTAGTTATTAGATTAGATAAGATCATGACCCATCACCACTCAACACTCCCTTCTCCCTCTTACATAAAGCTACGGCCGAAACCCCCTATATATCACCCATATCTCACTAGATTTACTTCAATATTTTATTTGATTACTTGCTTGCTTGAATAAACAAAATATTAGATTGGAATGATTATAAGTATGGTCTTGGATATCAAGAGATCCTAACACCCATTTCATCCTCACAAGTTCACCACCTCCCTCATCTCTCTCTCCCCTCTCGGCTCACATACAACCGCCACCAACACCACCTTAACTCAACCATCTTCATCCATTTTTAAGTTTCATCCAGGTGCTAGAAGGAGGATTAAAGGAGCTTGAAGTTGTAGATCATCAAGGAGCTTCATTACTTGCTTTCTCACACCATTTTCACCATCTTTTTCACTAAGAGATCTTCCCTAGCTTTAAGCTGGTAGTAAGTCTTGATTTACTCTTGTTTATTTCTATTTTGATTAGTTAAAATTGTAGTATGTTAAATAAGAACACTAAAAGGGTTTAAACAAGAACATGAACATAAAGCTTTATATAAAGATGAAACATAAAGAAATGTTGTTAGTAGGATGTTGTAGTGAATATGTTGTTGATTGCATGTTGATTCTTGGTTATGTAATGTTAATCACCATATGGAACTTGTTAAGTGATGATTAGAAACATGATTTAACAAGAGTAAGAGATGATATTGTGTTACATAAATAATCATCTTCTAATAAAGTTATGAACTTGATGATAATATGATTTCTTGAAGAAAAAAAATAGTGAAACAAAATGAGTTGGTGATCATGTAGATCTGAGATTTACAAGAGACTTTTCTAAGCGAACCAAGTTCAAGAGTCGGTTTAAAAAGATCATGACTTTTAAATACACTTACCCTATTTGTTTTTAATCAAATAAGTGTAAGAGTGCTAGTAAATCAAGAAGATTTGGCAAATAAATATTTTTGTAAAATAAGTTCACAAGTTGTGAACATCTAGAAATCCCGAGAATGAGCTTTTAACAAAAGTAAACACACTTCGGAAGGTATCTAAGGCCACTAAGCGTTTTACCAAATTACTACGCGTATTTGTGAAATATCAAGTTCATGATTAATATGTAACGCATATAGTTTTTGCTCTTGGTGATGTAAAGTGGTTTAAAGGTTGATTGTTGATGATTATTGTGATTATTTTGAAAAAAAAAATATGTTTATTAGCATGGACACCTCCGTTTACAAAGGAAACTATGGCGAAATTTTCTAAAAATTCCAAGACTTAGAAATTATTTTCTAACAAGTGTTTACAAGTGTGTTTTAACTTTGTTTTTCGAAAGTAAACTTCGCCATAAGTTTTGTTACAATATTTCAAAGTGTCGGAGGTGGGTTTTCGTAAACAAAAGCGGATAAATATATATTTAGGGTATATATTTTATACTAAAACGCTTGTGTGAATATTTGTTTACTTGATGGGATAATTATATTATTTTAGGGTAAAATAATATAACTACAAATTACCATGACAATTACAACTCCAAAATAATACCAAAAATCACAAGGGATGAAATATAAGTTACACATTTAATATTGTGAATCCGGACAATAAAACGAAACTTATGAAATATTCCGGAAGACACCGTTACAATATATTTTCGGTAAATACTATTTTGGAAACGAAAGAAGTGAAAATATGATTTTTGTACATATTGCCAAGTATATCATATTTTCGACAAAGAGAAAATATATTATTTTTGGGGAAGTTAAAATATATTTTCTTAGCATATTAGAAGACAAATGATTTTGGGAAAATATGTATATTTTCTGGACGATGCATTATTTTTGGGACAAAATAAGTTATTATATATTTTCTAAAGTGGGACTTGAAAATATAAGTGTTTTGGAAATATATATTGGGAATATATTGACGTATTTGTATTTGGAATAACACACCGGAATACAACGCCAATACATGGCAAGATATATCAATGCAAGAATACGAATACACAAGTATGAGATACTCCCATCCTTGGGAAGGAAATGCGAATAACAATACTTGAGAAATATTATTACAAATATATTAAAAACACTTTAAGACGTAACTCAAAGGCATTAATCAATGCTAAGTCAAGGCACGACCCGCTCGTCTAACGGACCGTAGTACGTCTGTAGGTAGTTGTGCGTTCTAGAGGAAGCTTCGAGTTACATTGGATACGAAGACGCAATACAGTGAGTTCATGTCCCCCTTTTCTTTTAACTGTTTTCAGTTTTATACTTCGGGGGTGAAATACATGTTACAATTATACAGACATTTTTATACATGGTATGGTTAGCTTAAGGAGGGCATACTACTTAGATCATGTGAGTGGGTAGGCGGCTACTAAAGGCCATTAATCCTCGTCGTAGGACCGAGGGACATGAGTGATAGATCTATTCGGGTGTAGCGAGCCCCACTCCTGAGTCCGCTGAGTGGACCATGTGGTGACTATGTCTTATTGACGAAATCTGCTAGGTTTGAGTCTTCCTGCATCACTTCACACATATCAATGGCCTTGCAAACCATTGGTGATCTCTTTTTCCTTAATGCTACATACCAGGGACTTTCATACATACAGACATACTTTAATGGTTTATACACACAGACATACACATGAACTCGCTCAACTTTTGTTGATTTTTCAAACTACATGTATTTCAGGGAATTAGTGGATCTGGCGGAGTATGCATGTGTCAAGCTGCGTAGTGAAATAAAGATGTCATCCGGGGTTGTTGAGTTTAGGAGGTGTATCCCTTTCCTGGACGGGATACGAAATTCTAAACTCGGGTTTTTCATTTACGTACTTTTGTTGAGTCCTTGTGAACTCAGTTAAACAAGTCATGGTTTGTAACTTATATTTAGTGTCTATGTTTTCAAACAATGGTGTTGTGGTATTTTCTCACTTTAATTAATGGATGAACATCTCGTATTTTTTATCATATAGCATTGTTATGATTGTTGTTATGGTATTAAGAAGTCACACCAAATAACCACGCTTCCGCAAAAGTCAATGTGTGACAGCTTGGTATCAGAGCTTCGATCGTAGCGAACTAGGATTCATTCTCGAGTCTAGACTAAGATCAATAGGGCTCTCACGAAAACGCTTTTACGAACATGTTTTCATTGCATACACAAAACGTCCAGATCCAGGGAACAAACATTTTTTTTACAAACAAAAGGCACAAATACACATTTCAAAGGGGCTATGTTTATAATTTAGTCTTAGAGACTGAGGGAGTTCAGCCTTAGAGGCTGGGGAGGTTCAGTCTTAGAGACTGAGGGGTTCAATCTTAGAGATGTGGTAGGTTCAGCCTTAGAGGCTGGGGAGGTTCAGTCTTAGAGGCTGGGGAAAATTTAGTCTTAGAGACTGGGAGGTTTGGTCTTAGAGACCAGGGATATAGTCCTAGAGACTTGGAAAGTTGGTCTTAGAGACCAGGGAGTTGGTCTTAGAGACCAGGGAGTTGGTCTTAGAAACCAGGGAGTTAGTCTGAGAGACTAGGGAGTTCAGTCTAAGAGACTGGGTGGGATAGTCTGGGGAGGACTAGGATGATTACTTGCTTACATTCTTATCATATACATGCTTAATTACTGATTATTGATAAACGTGCATATGTGGAAACTGTTTGCATACGCTAACTGATAGTGATTACTATGGAAATACATACTATGACTACCATGTACCGATACACATGTCTCCTTGATCAAAAAGCGGGTTGTCAAACATTGATGACCCTATGGCCGCCGCCACAAATAATGAGACTGCACTTGCGCCGGAGATATTTACGTCAGACACTGAGAGTGGTCCTGATATGCTGACCAAGGGCAAGGACGACTTACAACAGTCTGCGCTACCAGATTTTGGGGATGATTTATCCTTGCTGAAGGCTTCTCTGACAAGAATCCTCCTGTTACTCTTGTTCCGATCCATGACCACTTCATCACTGGTCATTCCGATAGTGAATACACCATGGCCCCGATCCTTGACAATACGCCTCATGTGGACCTTTCCTTCCAAAGGTAGGCTACTCAACGAATAATTAATGATGACATTGGCATGTTATTGATGGTCCTTCTGATAACACCTATGATGATGGAAAGATAGACGAGAACGTTATTACAAATTTCACTTTTGAGACCCCTGTTAACAAGCTATCCTCTGATTCTAGCATGCATTCAGACTCCTTTGAGTCTGTGACATCTGTAGCCTTATAAACAGCTGGATTCTAGCATGCATTCAGACTCCTTTGAGTCTGTGACATCTGTAGCCTTATAAAAAGTAACCATCTGTACCATGTTTTGTTATTGTCTTCTTTCGTTGCTCGGTGGTTCTTTGGCGTTTTGAAGCAGGTGACCCATCCTCTTCCACACCCATAGAAACCGCACATTTATTGATAAAATTAAAACACCAAAACATCATAAAACTAGCATAATGTAAATCGAAGTTAACTCACTCTGTTTTTTGCCTCTGGATCTTGTTTGATCTTTAGACACCATGGTATTTGTGTTTTCGCGTTTTCTAGGGTTTTCGCGTTTTTCGTTGGAGTTGGGGAGGTTTCTCTGGGAAGTATATATGTTTTGGTCCTGTTTGATGGGTTTGGTAGATGCACATTCACACTTATAGGTGTTTTCTCTAAATCATGCCTCTATATATATATATAGGGGAAGGTTCAAATGAAAACCACTAGTTATTGTGAAAACTCGAAAACTAATTAAAAAAGCCAAAAAAACATACCAAATATATATTTTTTTGCATACTAATTTTCGCCATTTTTTATATATAAAAAAAATTCAAAAAAAAAATATAGTGCACATGTGTAATACTACACATGTGTATTATTACACATGTGTACTACAAAAATATTTTTTTTTTTTTGAAAAAAAAATTTATATATAAAAACCTGCGATTTTTATAAAAAAAAATTGAAAAAAAAAATTTTGAGGTGTGTTTTTTAGGTTTTTTTTTAGTTAGTTTTCGAGTTTTCACAATAAAAGTGGTTTTCATTTGAACCATCCCCTATATATATATATATATATATATATATATACTATATACTATATACTGAATCAAATATTATAATTTAACTTTAGTTTTGTGTATCATAGAATGTTTTGAAATGTACAAATTTAACATGTTTAAAAAAAATGCTATATATTAAAAAAAAATGCTATATTTGGAGCCGAGGGTCTCTCTGGAAGCAGCCTCTCTATCCCTAGGGGTAGAGGTAAGGTGTGCCTACATCCCACCCTCCCCAGACCCTACAAATTGCATTGCTATTTGTGGGATTTTACTGGGTATGATTGATTGATTGATTGAAGTTACACACTATATAATATCAATTCTTTTGAATTTATTACAAGAGTTCCACCCACTAACATACTTAACTTTTTTTATTCTTTATGGTATTTTTGTAATTTACTCCTATTTGAATGGTATTTGTAACCATCTCACAAAAAATATTTTTTTGTTTTAACCACCAAAGTTTTGGTTCTTACCATTTTGCCCCCCTCAAGTTTTGTTAGTTTTTTTCTAAAACAACTTACATTCTTACCCCTTGAATTTTGCTAAACTTATTAAACGTCCCCTGAACTCTAATAAAGTTATTATTACCCTTTTTAAACCGTGTTACATACAACGCCACAATATTTTTTTTAAGTTTCAAATTAATCCCTTAGACTTTAAATAATATAGGCCTTTAACCCAATAGTTTCATTTTTCTATTATAACTTTTGTTCGTTATTTTTTTACAACTAATTCGCGTCATAATTTTTTAGAAAGCAGACTAATCTGGTACCCGCTGAAAATAATTATAAATTTACTTTTACGTTTTCTAAAATTGATGTTTTAAAACTGGTCATTATTAATTATTACAAGTTGGTTTTGAATATATATTGTAATATAATATAGTAGTTTAAAAAGCTGATCTTTATTTTTTGATTCGTATACGAATTCCCCACTGCAACGCGTAATGAGGAAATCCTAGTTTATGATAATTTGGGATCACAAAGTAGAGACACGACATAATTACCACGTATGACATAGACATTGGTATGTAAATGATCTAGATATCTTCACGTATGTATGCATGACATGGACATGCATATAAATAACATAGATATATCAACAAACAATTGTATAAACAAAAATATATAGGAAAAATGAGTTTAAGTTTATATATTAATTTTAACTAGGTTTAAAAAAGTTTGTCACGTTGCGGCGAATTTCTTTTATTATTTAGTCTGTGTTTACATGTGTTTTGAAATCACTACGAGCGTGTTGCGAACGGAACTGCTGACAAGAATAAAAAGAAAATGTAGAAAAAAACAGTAAAAGATATCTGAAAGAAAATCAACCAAAAAAGTTGTATGGTAACGATGTTGTTCGTATGAAACTCGTGGTCAGAGATGCGCAAATTGTTCTGGGTACCGATACCAAATTTGCCGAACCGAAAGATCTTAAGTACCAATTCGGTACCGACCTTTGGCGTTCCTGGTACTGGTTCACTACCATTTTTTACCTTGATATACTGGTACCGTAACCGGTATTTTCGGTATCAGTACCGATTCTGTATCGGTTGGCACCGAGCTCATCCCTACCCATGAAATTAAAAAAAGAAAAAAATTAAAAGTTGAAGAAAATCAACAAAAAAAAGTTGTACGATACCGTTGTTCATACGGTAACCATGATCAGGGATGAGCAAATGGTACCGGGTAGCAGCACTGAATTTCCCGAGTTAAAAGATTTCCAATATCAATTTGGCACCAACTTTTGGCATTTTCTGTATTAGTGCCGGTTTTTACCTTCATGTGCTAATACCGAACAGGACCATACCGGTATTTTCGATACCAGTACTGGTTCGATACCGGTTGACACCAAGCTTATCCCAACCCCTGATATTAAAAAAAAAAAGATTAAAGTTAAAAAGTAAAGAAAATAACTATTATTATAATATTAAAATAATAAAATTATTAAAAAGACCATATATTATAATAATATTAAAATCACTATTCATTTCAATTCGTTTATTAATATACAGTAATACATAAATATAAACTAGTAAGCGGGATAATTTCACATATTTCATAACTATAAAATTAAAACTTGTTGAAAACCGACATTCACTGTGACAACCCGCACATTCGAGGTTAGCGCCTTTACTTTCACATTTTAAACTACGGCGTTACGTATTATAGTTACATAATGTATGTCGTGTTAATCTTAACTCTATATATATATATATAACTCGCAATTAGAATCCATGTTGTGTTGAACCAACCCGAACCGTTGTACCAGCCGCGTAACTCGAACCTATGAGGCCCGAACCATAACTTGATTATTATACATTATATTAGTTTACTAATTATACTTATTAATTAGTTGATTATATGATGAAAAAAAAAAGAATATATATATGTACAACATATGTCATACGTCACCCACAAACACACCCCCACTCTTTCTTGTTTTTTTTTTTTTTTTTTGGCAGCCAATATCCATCCTCTTTGTTTGATTTCAGCCCATATTAGACAAACCCAAGCCCAAACTAAACAAATCCAAATGCTTGTGTTATATTGTACATATGCATGTATGCGTACTCTTATTTGGGTGATCACAAGACAAAAAAACAAAGAAACTAAACCCTAGAACTCTCCTCCTCTCATCTCTCACACAAGGTTAGTGTATATGTTTGTGTTGATTCGGTTTGAAATCTCTTTATACATGGATGCGTTCTTAAGTTGTTTATGTTGTAGATACTCATTGATGTCATGATCAGTCTAGGGTGACATATTGCTGGTTGTTATGTTCAATTGTATGCATGTAGACATGAGTAGTTGGCTGAGATAATGTACGAGTATGATCATTAGGGTTTGGGGTATTTAAAGGGGAATCTTTATGAGGATAACATAACCAGGGAAAAATCTGAATTGCATGTCATGTAGGAACTGAACTACGATTGAAATACACTAATTGATCACATACTTCGCTAAAAAGAACAACTGGAACTTGTTTGGGACTGTTTTAAGCTGAAACGAGTTATGTTCAGAATTCTGCAGCCAACTTCCGTTGGCTGTAACCAGACCTTAACAAAACAAAAAATGAAATTGCTGAAGCCTAAGACATGTTATTTCGAATACGATTCCAATGGCGCTGGAATCATAATTTTTGGACGCTGTTTACTATTTTAAATGATTTATTTCGTTTCAGTGCGCAAAGCTGCAGATTCTGCAGAAAATGCAGCTTATGTTTTTTGTCATATCTGAATGAATATTGTGAACTGGGTTGTGAGATTTATGCAGCAGATGGCCTTATGTGTCAGCATGAATCTTCAACTGGGATTTCGTCAATCGGATAAACGAGGAATTTTAAATGAATTTTTCCGTAAGCTGCAGTCAGAAGTGACGAACCTGATTGCAGCTAAGTAAATGAATTTCTATGAAGTATTGGTAAATAGTTAGACCTTGAAATTTTAACACAAGGCCTATCCCTCCGATAGGTGCGTCATATAAAAAATCATAATTTTTGAAGGCTTGTAAACAGGTTAAACGGGTCACCCAAAACAGTTTATTTTCAGTGATTTTCTATGTAGTAAAGCATGAACGCGTAGGAACCAACTTGCTACTTGTAGTACCCATGTTTGTTTGGTAACCGTATAAATAGCACAAGTAACATCGTAGAAAAGTTATGAACATGGTTATGGAACCATATGTTTAGACGTGCCATGTGACTTCTTGTTTGCGTGCTAGTTGCTAGACATGTGTAAGATTTTCGTGCAATGTGTAAACAAAGCCTAATAAACCATGGTAACTATTATAGGGCGTGGTCGATCGCTCTAGGTGTCGTACACTTAAATCTAATCTGCCGAGCAATAAAAAGATGAGTTCACTGCTCTTTTTCAAGCATGCATCCCGGGGAGGGACATCTGGTAAATATTCCGGGGATGAATATTGGGTTATTGGGTTTAACTGGAATGTTAAACTGGGATGTTTGATAATACACTCACTTTCTATCACTTAAGTCCCATCTTCTACCGAATTAGTTGCCGGGGAGGCAACGGGGTTATTAGTTGATAGCGCTATTAGGTTTGGCACCCTCACACCGTACCGGGGAGGACGGGCGTGAACTAATTACCTTAACCACTCGACCAATGTCTAATAGAGCATCGGGGAAGGGCAAACAAACTGACGCCATCTTGCGGTATCGAGTTATTATCAACATGCTTAAACTTATATTCGGTAACTAAACGTTTTTGATAAACTTTGAACTCGCCAGCGTTATGCTGATACACTTGTCTGCATGCTTGCAGGTCGTTAGATTCTTGAACATGGAACTTGCTATCTAGGATTGCTGGAGTGGTCATGGGTCGAGCCTCTTGGAAACGCGTGACAAGTTTATTTAGTTTTCGTACATTTGGTTTTGAAACATTTGAACCGTGATTTATTTTATGCTTCCGCTGAACGTATTGGTTTTAAGTTAGGTTTGAAATTACAATATCGTAATAAATGGAAACTTTTTTATAATATCTTGTTATAGTTCAATGTGATTGGTGGCTGGATCCTGGTACGTCACACGTCCCGCGGGGTTTCCGCATGTGGTATTTTTTGGGGTGTGACAGTTTGGTATCAGAGCCACTGGTTATAGTGAACTAGGTTTTGAAACGTTTTTATAAAACCAGACTATAACCGAACAGTTCTGAAAATCGACCATGACACTCAGCTCCAGATTGCAAGGTTCGTCTTTCATTTATTTATTGCATAGCATGACTGTCACACCCCAACCGATGGCGGAATCATCGGGGCGCGGCACTAGGTGAATCAGATTGCTCAAGAGAATCCATAACAACTATATTGCGATAATATTTAATACATTCGTTATCCCATACTAACAAATAATACAATCACATAAGTTATCACAGATTTCTTGTCCTCTCGAACAATACAAATCCGACAACCTAGATTTTAGTTGAGTTTCTAGACTTCCTAGCTTGATTTGATAAAGTCTGCGATCTAACCTGCAACATACGTTAAAATATTTGTCAATACAAAAGTATTGGCGAGTATACAGGTTTGACAGTCAGCCCCAACTGGATGATGGTAGGTACACGAGTAACACTGAGGATGAGTTCCAGTGTAGGCTCGTTTCGGAAACATCGGAACGGTTCGAAGAGGTTCCGGTTGCAGTAGTTCGGTTGTTGATGAGCTCGGGCTTGAAGTCTTTCGTTTGCGGCTGGGTTCGTCGGTGTCTTGTGAAGAGATGTCGTCATTGGAGGATTCGTCTGAAGACTCGCTTGCAGAGTCTTTGGCTGATTTGTCGGAAGATCCGTTGGCAGATTTGTCAGAAGAATCGGCAGCAGATCCGTCCGTAGAATCGTTAGCAGATTCGTCAGAAGAATCGTTAGCTGATTCATTAGAAGAATCGCCAGCAGGTTTGTCAGAAGATCCGTCAGTAGATTCATTAGAAGATTCGTCATCATGTTCGCCTGAAGGATTACTGGTGATTGCTTGATGAGCTTGCTTGACAGGATTTCTTGAGAATAATCCTTCCACGAGTCGTTTGTTGTTGATTTCCGCGGCTAAGCGATAGGCTTCTTCGATGGTAGCAGGTCTTGCAGCTTCGACAAAATCACCCACACACTCAGGCAAGCCACGAATGTACTTCGCGATGGCTTTCCCTGGAGTGTTGACTTGACTCGGGCAGATTATGCTAAGCTGTTTGAACCTTGCGGTGTAGCCAACATTGTCACCTTCGGTTTGCTTGATTTCCCAAAACTCGTTTTCTAGTTTCTGGATTTCGTGTGGAGGACAGTATTCTTTCTTCATGAGTTCCTTCAGCTCATCCCAAGAGAGGGCGTAAGCTGCGGAGATCCCACGTTTGTTGCGTTCGGCGGTCCACCAGTCGAGTGCTCGTGATTGAAATACTCCGGTAGCGCAAGTAGTACGGAAACTATCGGGACACCCGCTTTGACGAAGGGTAACTTCGATAGAATCGAACCACTGGAGTAGTTGAGTCGCACCTTCTTCACCCGTGAACTCCATCGGGTCACAGGCTTTGAAGTGCTTGTAGAGAAAAGTAGATTGCGGCGCTTCCGTCTGGGAGTCTTCCGATGCTCGAGAGTTGCTGAGAGAGTGCACTTGAGCGGCAATTCGAGGAATAAGCTTACTCACTTCCTTAGTCACAAGTGATGTAATCCTCTTATTGACACTTCGTTTGGCTCTCCTCCTAGCTACCCGTCTCGAGGTAGAGTTGTTGGAAGGCATCTAGACAGAAAGAGACTTGGAGTGAGATTCGATCATAATGATTTTTGAGTTTAGCGATGCGATTGAGCGCGTTTAAAACTTGATGCGATGGTATAGTAGTAATACGGGTCACATAGGAGCCACATAGGAGACACGAATTTCCTAAGTTCTCACACAATGACTTGTTGTTTATACGTATATATAGGTATTTATATAACTGAAATTCGTATTCATACACATACAGGTCGGTTTAGAATATGTGAGGACGCGTTGAGGTGAGAAAACGAGAGCGAAGACGATAGATTATGCTTTAGTTTTGTTGCGAACATTCGGGTTTCGTTTTAGATTGCGATGGCTGTGCGAATTGTGCGTTTATAAAGTAGGGAGTGAAAATCGTTACATCAAGAAATCGACAAAGCGTAAAGTTTCAAAATGTAAATAAGTTCCGTTCATTTGTAAAATTGGCGGGTCGTATAATAGGGTGCCTTGGGTGTTTAGGCGTTGACTACCCAAGGTAACCCAACTATATCTAACAAGTTCGAGCATGCGCGTTGACCTAGAGGACTTCATGCTTCCACTGGGATGCAGCTCATGGCATTCGTCTTCCTAGTCATCGCGTGGCTCGAGTTATCGTGATAGTCGAGTCCTTGGTGAGAGCTTTTGAAAACCAGTTTATAGAGAGTGGAACGACTTATTAAGGTACGGGTTTCACCCCTGTCTTAACAGTTTCGTTCCTAATTGTGGTTATGCTCTCGAATAAATTTGTGAGTTCCACTAGATTTCGAAATGGAGGCTTCCGCCGAGATGTGGATGTCACTCCTAACTCGATGAAAGGTTCTCGTGCTAGAAAGATGCGCTGAGTGAGCAATCCTATCGAGAGTTCTTGGTTTTCACGCCTGATCTCGACTGGACCGCTCGGTTTCGTTATGCGAGTATTTTGAAAACATGTGTATTGTGTCGGCCCTAGGAAAGGCTAAGTAGTATTTCAGCCTTAGGAAAGGCTTCTTCGCGTGAAGTTGTAGTATGCGGTGTTCACACAAAGTTGTAGCTTTTAGCAATTTCGATCGAGAGTATCAAGTAAGCCCAATACAAACCCCACCGGGTTTGTATGAGTCGGCCTGTTGGTACTTAGACTATAGACTAGGTCAATTTCTAAGACGTCGACCCGGACTAGGTCGAGTCTGACCTAATTCCCTATAGTTATGGCTCTGATACCAATCTGTCACACCCCAACCGATGGCGGAATCATCAGGGCGCGGCACTAGGCGAATCAGATTGCTCAAGAGAATCCATAACAACTATATTGCGATAATATTTAATACATTCGTTATCCCATACTAACAAATAATACAATCACATAAGTTATCACAGATTTCTTGTCCTCTCGAACAATACAAATCCGACAACCTAGATTTTAGTTGAGTTTCTAGACTTCCTAGCTTGATTTGATAAAGTCTGCGATCTAACCTGCAACATACGTTAAAATATTTGTCAATACAAAAGTATTGGCAAGTATACAGGTTTGATAAGTATAGCATAATAGATAAAAAGGTGCTGCGAATTTCCACATGCATAAACGTAATACACGACATATATACTCACAAAACTGATACTACCAACTAAGTCCTCGATGCTCGAATGTACGATGGCATAACTAGACCCCGTCGGGCGCAATAGTACTATACTAGTCGTGGTGGGACGTCGCGAGTATAAGTCCTAGCACATATGCAACTAGCATCACGTATATCTATGCATAACAGTTATTCGCAAGTGATAATTCGATTGATTGAATAATTCGTTTGATGAGTTCGATTTGTTAGAAACGTATGTTACACCCAAAATTCGATTAAAAAAGGGTCAAGTATACTCACAGTGCGTATTTAGCGAGGTTACAACTTGATTGAGTCGGTTGCGAGTATGTCTGTATTGATCCTTGAAGAAATAGAGTAAACGATGTACGGTTAAGCGAGATTACCTTGAAAAGTTACTCATTTGGTTGAATGGTCCTCATCCGTGCGGTTAGACATGTTATCCGTCCGGATACAGATGATCCGTGCGGATGAAGGTGGTACGTGCGGATGAAGGTGATGCGTGCGGACTGACTTTGCTTGTGCACGCGGATGAGTGGTGCGTGCGGGTGACATGTCATCCGTGCGGGTGACAAGTCATCCGTGCGGACATGTTCCATCCGTGCGGACTGACTTTGCTTGTGCGTGCGGATGAGTGGTGCGTGCAGGTGACATGTCATCTGTGCGGGTGACAAGTCATCCGTGCGGACATGTTCCATCCGTGCGGACTGACTTTGCTTGTGCGCGCGGATGAGTGGTGCGTGCGGGTGACATGTCATCCGTGCGGGCTGACATGTCATCCGTGCGGGCTGACATGTCGTCCGTGCGGATTGCCATGTCTGTTTCGCACTCTGAACACTGTTTCCGAGTGTTTAACGGAAGGAATACGTTCGTTCTTACTGGGGTAGTGTAATTTCGCACTAACACTTGAAGTTCCGTCAGTTCCGACTCGTTCTAACAGCCGGGAATCACCCCGTTCCATCAGATCTGGCTGTTCGTGATGGTCCTTCATGGTTAACCCGAAATCGCACAGATTTAGGTGAGAATTGTCATTAAAACATGTGGAAATCACCCGGATCTGAGTCGTTTATAGTGAAATGAGACCCCAACTTGAAGTTCATAAGAACTCTTGGTGACATCACCTCAAAACGCCTCAAATCCGCAGATTTCACGGTTAGAATTTGAGTTTCGAAAGATGGAATGATGTAGAATCGAGTGTAGATTGTAGAAGTACAAGTTTTAGGTTGAAATCTTACCGGAATCGCGAGGAATCAAGAGAAAAGGGTCTTGGTGCGCGTTTGGTTGAATAGGAGCTGTCACATCACTTGAACAGTGATGTGACATGGTATTTATAGGCAACAGAGAAGTGGAAGAAGGTTTTGGCCCGGATAGCCCATGCGTGCGGATGGCCCATCCGTGCGGATGGCCCATGCGTGCGGATGGCCATCCGTGCGCATGTCCATCCGTCCGGATGGTCCATCCGTCCGGATAGCTATCCTGACGCGTTGGACTTCTCCGTTTTTTATCGTTTTGATAGTTTTCGAAGCGTGTACTTTTCATAGAAATTTTATATTATTATTATATTGTTATTATTACATATATATATATCACTAGGGGTCGTACTTACGTATCCATAATCCAAAGTTTCGATAATTAACAATCGATTTCCGATTCGAGTATGCGATTATTAGCGACGTTTCACGGCCATCAATGAGGGTAGTATAGGTCCTTTCTTGATGTCGTCGTGAACGTTATTTCGTGTAGTGCCACAAAGACTGACGGGGTACCGTTTACTCGTATTGTCATCATCGTCATGACGACTGGAGCTACAGCACTCACCCGAGAGTCCTTGTTAGCGTTAATTGTTTACGTTCGACACATCACGGCCACTGAGGAGGGTAGAATAGGTCCTCACTCAATGCCTCCGTGAGTGTTAGTGTGATAATAGTGTAGTATAGTGATACTGTAGCTTGAAAATATGCGATTATCCTTCGAATAGCGATATATACGATATAGTTACATTATGATCCGAATCTCTGGTGCTAGGCGTAACGAGTATTACGAGTAGTAACAACGCACAAAAATGCGGGTTGTTACAGTCTCCCCAACTTTAGGAAATTTCGTCCCGAAATTAATCCAATAGGTAGACTTCTAAGAGTTGATCTTGTATGAGTAGCGATACAGCGAGTGATTTGACCGAGAGTTGACAAACAAGAGCGTTTCGAATAAGGGAGATCGACTGCGATAGCGAGAAGGCGACGTAAAGACGAAAGTATTAATCCCACGTGTTGGCATTTCAAAGTACCTTGTTTTGTGTAGAATTCGTTAGCTCGATGCGATTGTAATTTGATAGGTTTCTCACGAAGTAGAGTTAACTGAGTCGATCGTTAACCAAGGTTGCAAGAAGCGTTCGTTTTAGATATTAAAATGGATTTAGGATGAAAATCTTTGAAAATTTTCCTTTTAACGTGCGATCAACAGAATCGATGTTAACCGATGTTGCAAGGAAGTTTAAGTTTCTAACAAGTTAAGGTATTCGAAAATGAAAACAAGGGTTACGTAAACTCTCCTATGATATGGGTTCTAGTTGAACTCGATGTTGAACCAATATCTCAAGAAAATCTTGTTTTTGATCCTTGAAAAAGGTTTTAAGGAAAATTTGAACTCATGAAGCTCATTTTGAATATGGGGTTAAGCTGATTCGATGTTACCCCCCCCCCCCCCACATTGTGAGGAATTTCATTTGTTCCATGGTTTTAATAAAAGTTTTATAAAAAATCAGTTTTAACCTTTTGAAAAGAATAATTTGGCATCAAGCCCCACTTGGCACCTCCCCACAGAAGTTCGTTAATATGTTTAAAACACTTATATATAGGAATTACCAGCGGCGTATCCACCATGTTTTGCCCATATTACTTCCGTTTCGTGGGGCAGTGTCAGGTGTGCCGATATGACTCGGATAGAATTGCGTTTACTCGGCCCAATCGATAGAAAGTCGGACCGAGCGTAGAATAGGATCGAACAGATTAATCCAGCGAGTTGATAAGCGAGAAGCGAATAGCGCGTTTTCGATTAGATTCCACATTAAACCCACATGGCACGTTTCCACGAGAGTTTGCTAACCTGGCGAAACACCATGCTTAACCAGGTTAGTTTTGCCTCGTGAAGCGGTGTCATGTGTACTTAATACCACACAGACTGTAATGTACACCAAGCGAGCGATAAGCGGTAGATTATACACGATAGGCGATCAGCGATTAGATGATTAAACAAATAATACAAACACAACACTAGCAATGATGGTGACGATAAACGAATTACGATAGGCGGCAGTTGTTGCGTTGCGAGCGATGACGGTATGCGTTTCGATTTTGATTGATTAACACCCCAGAGTTTGACTAACATTAGACCCCACATGGCCTTTTTCCACGAAAGTTTGCTGATATGACCGAAACACCCTGTTTTAACCATATGAGCTTCATCTCATGAAGCGAGGTCATGCGTGCTACTTAGTCACGAATGTCACAGCTAACGGTATAGCGATAGATTGATACACAGCAAACGATACAGATTCACAGAATAAGCGATAGAGATTGCGAGATACACAAGGTAAGCGATTTCGACTAGTCGGGTTTGTTTCGAATAAACTTAACGTTACGTTGCGACGCATCACGGGTATCGAGGAGGGTAGGATAGGTCCTCACTCGATAATATCGTGAGCGTTAATGTGCTTGATGAGATTGATCGCTATAGACTTACGACTAGTCTTGCGTTGATGCAATTGTCATGCGAGGTAGACTCCCCAGAGTCCATCGATGAGGCGTTTGCATTGCGTTTGCAGACTTACGACAAGTCTCGTGATGATATGGTTTGTTACGCCTTGCGATTGAGTGTAGTGTGTCGAAAATAATCACAATAGTATATAGGTCTAATAACGTTCAACTCCGCGTGGCACTTTCTTCACGGAACTTCGGTAGTATGATAAAGCACACCTTGCCCGACCCCTACTACTTTCATCCCGTGTTTTGGTGTCACCTTTTGTCAAACGCTATGGCACCTTAGAATTTACTACGATCTCCGTGCACTGACCCAAGTAATCCCGTGTGCACCCGCGATTAATCGTTCCTTGCACGTTTATCGTACCTCGTTCTAAAAGTACAGTGAGGGTAAAACTCATTATTTCGTGGTACAGTATATAGTATGTGTGTGAATCTAGTCTACGTGCGGTGACTAAAGATGGAGGAGACGAAAACGAGAGTTGATGTCACACATAGTGATAACTTCGAATAATAGAGTAGGTTCAAAACTTAGAAATAAACGTCGAAAATCGTATCATTACAACTTTATCCTACGCTTGCTAGATGTCGGATGCTGAATACTTTTGCTGGAGCTGTTGTTGTTGTACTCAAGTTCACGGTTCGATGCGGCAGTTGCGGGTGAAGTGACCGTAACGGTTGCAGTTATTGCAATAGCGACAGTCAGCCCCAACTGGATGATGGTAGGTACACGAGTAACACTGAGGATGAGTTCCAGTGTAGGCTCGTTTCGGAAACATCGGAACGGTTCGAAGAGGTTCCGGTTGCAGTAGTTCGGTTGTTGATGAGCTCGGGCTTGAAGTCTTTCGTTTGCGGCTGGGTTCGTCGGTGTCTTGTGAAGAGATGTCGTCATTGGAGGATTCGTCTGAAGACTCACTTGCAGAGTCTTTGGCTGATTTGTCGGAAGATCCGTTGGCAGATTTGTCAGAAGAATCGGCAGCAGATCCGTCCGTAGAATCGTTAGCAGATTCGTCAGAAGAATCGTTAGCTGATTCATTAGAAGAATCGCCAGCAGGTTTGTCAGAAGATCCGTCAGTAGATTCATTAGAAGATTCGTCATCATGTTCGCCTGAAGGATTACTGGTGATTGCTTGATGAGCTTGCTTGACAGGATTTCTTGAGAATAATCCTTCCACGAGTCGTTTGTTGTTGATTTCCGCGGCTAAGCGATAGGCTTCTTCGATGGTAGCAGGTCTTGCAGCTTCGACAAAATCACCCACACACTCAGGCAAGCCACGAATGTACTTCGCGATGGCTTTCCCTGGAGTGTTGACTTGACTCGGGCAGATTATGCTAAGCTGTTTGAACCTTGCGGTGTAGCCAACATTGTCACCTTCGGTTTGCTTGATTTCCCAAAACTCGTTTTCTAGTTTCTGGATTTCGTGTGGAGGACAGTATTCTTTCTTCATGAGTTCCTTCAGCTCATCCCAAGAGAGGGCGTAAGCTGCGGAGATCCCACGTTTGTTGCGTTCGGCGGTCCACCAGTCGAGTGCTCGTGATTGAAATACTCCGGTAGCGCAAGTAGTACGGAAACTATCGGGACACCCGCTTTGACGAAGGGTAACTTCGATAGAATCGAACCACTGGAGTAGTTGAGTCGCACCTTCTTCACCCGTGAACTCCATCGGGTCACAGGCTTTGAAGTGCTTGTAGAGAAAAGTAGATTGCGGCGCTTCCGTCTGGGAGTCTTCCGATGCTCGAGAGTTGCTGAGAGAGTGCACTTGAGCGGCAATTCGAGGAATAAGCTTACTCACTTCCTTAGTCACAAGTGATGTAATCCTCTTATTGACACTTCGTTTGGCTCTCCTCCTAGCTACCCGTCTCGAGGTAGAGTTGTTGGAAGGCATCTAGACAGAAAGAGACTTGGAGTGAGATTCGATCATAATGATTTTTGAGTTTAGCGATGCGATTGAGCGCGTTTAAAACTTGATGCGATGGTATAGTAGTAATACGGGTCACATAGGAGCCACATAGGAGACACGAATTTCCTAAGTTCTCACACAATGACTTGTTGTTTATACGTATATATAGGTATTTATATAACTGAAATTCGTATTCATACACATACAGGTCGGTTTAGAATATGTGAGGACGCGTTGAGGTGAGAAAACGAGAGCGAAGACGATAGATTATGCTTTAGTTTTGTTGCGAACATTCGGGTTTCGTTTTAGATTGCGATGGCTGTGCGAATTGTGCGTTTATAAAGTAGGGAGTGAAAATCGTTACATCAAGAAATCGACAAAGCGTAAAGTTTCAAAATGTAAATAAGTTCCGTTCATTTGTAAAATTGGCGGGTCGTATAATAGGGTGCCTTGGGTGTTTAGGCGTTGACTACCCAAGGTAACCCAACTATATCTAACAAGTTCGAGCATGCGCGTTGACCTAGAGGACTTCATGCTTCCACTGGGATGCAGCTCATGGCATTCGTCTTCCTAGTCATCGCGTGGCTCGAGTTATCGTGATAGTCGAGTCCTTGGTGAGAGCTTTTGAAAACCAGTTTATAGAGAGTGGAACGACTTATTAAGGTACGGGTTTCACCCCTGTCTTAACAGTTTCGTTCCTAATTGTGGTTATGCTCTCGAATAAATTTGTGAGTTCCACTAGATTTCGAAATGGAGGCTTCCGCCGAGATGTGGATGTCACTCCTAACTCGATGAAAGGTTCTCGTGCTAGAAAGATGCGCTGAGTGAGCAATCCTATCGAGAGTTCTTGGTTTTCACGCCTGATCTCGACTGGACCGCTCGGTTTCGTTATGCGAGTATTTTGAAAACATGTGTATTGTGTCGGCCCTAGGAAAGGCTAAGTAGTATTTCAGCCTTAGGAAAGGCTTCTTCGCGTGAAGTTGTAGTATGCGGTGTTCACACAAAGTTGTAGCTTTTAGCAATTTCGATCGAGAGTATCAAGTAAGCCCAATACAAACCCCACCGGGTTTGTATGAGTCGGCCTGTTGGTACTTAGACTATAGACTAGGTCAATTTCTAAGACGTCGACCCGGACTAGGTCGAGTCTGACCTAATTCCCTATAGTTATGGCTCTGATACCAATCTGTCACACCCCAACCGATGGCGGAATCATCAGGGCGCGGCACTAGGCGAATCAGATTGCTCAAGAGAATCCATAACAACTATATTGCGATAATATTTAATACATTCGTTATCCCATACTAACAAATAATACAATCACATAAGTTATCACAGATTTCTTGTCCTCTCGAACAATACAAATCCGACAACCTAGATTTTAGTTGAGTTTCTAGACTTCCTAGCTTGATTTGATAAAGTCTGCGATCTAACCTGCAACATACGTTAAAATATTTGTCAATACAAAAGTATTGGCGAGTATACAGGTTTGATAAGTATAGCATAATAGATAAAAAGGTGCTGCGAATTTCCACATGCATAAACGTAATACACGACATATGTACTCACAAAACTGATACTACCAACTAAGTCCTCGATGCTCGAATGTACGATGGCATAACTAGACCCCGTCGGGCGCAATAGTACTATACTAGTCGTGGTGGGACGTCGCGAGTATAAGTCCTAGCACATATGCAACTAGCATCACGTATATCTATGCATAACAGTTATTCGCAAGTGATAATTCGATTGATTGAATAATTCGTTTGATGAGTTCGATTTGTTAGAAACGTATGTTACACCCAAAATTCGATTAAAAAGGGGTCAAGTATACTCACAGTGCGTATTTAGCGAGGTTACAACTTGATTGAGTCGGTTGCGAGTATGTCTGTATTGATCCTTGAAGAAATAGAGTAAACGATGTACGGTTAAGCGAGATTACCTTGAAAAGTTACTCATTTGGTTGAATGGTCCTCATCCGTGCGGTTAGACATGTTATCCGTCCGGATACAGATGATCCGTGCGGATGAAGGTGGTACGTGCGGATGAAGGTGATGCGTGCGGACTGACTTTGCTTGTGCGCGCGGATGAGTGGTGCGTGCGGGTGACATGTCATCCGTGCGGGTGACAAGTCATCCGTGCGGACATGTTCCATCCGTGCGGACTGACTTTGCTTGTGCGTGCGGATGAGTGGTGCGTGCAGGTGACATGTCATCTGTGCGGGTGACAAGTCATCCGTGCGGACATGTTCCATCCGTGCGGACTGACTTTGCTTGTGCGCGCGGATGAGTGGTGCGTGCGGGTGACATGTCATCCGTGCGGGCTGACATGTCATCCGTGCGGGCTGACATGTCGTCCGTGCGGATTGCCATGTCTGTTTCACACTCTGAACACTGTTTCCGAGTGTTTAACGGAAGGAATACGTTCGTTCTTACTGGGGTAGTGTAATTTCGCACTAACACTTGAAGTTCCGTCAGTTCCGACTCGTTCTAACAGCCGGGAATCACCCCGTTCCATCAGATCTGGCTGTTCGTGATGGTCCTTCATGGTTAACCCGAAATCGCACAGATTTAGGTGAGAATTGTCATTAAAACATGTGGAAATCACCCGGATCTGAGTCGTTTATAGTGAAATGAGACCCCAACTTGAAGTTCATAAGAACTCTTGGTGACATCACCTCAAAACGCCTCAAATCCGCAGATTTCACGGTTAGAATTTGAGTTTCGAAAGATGGAATGATGTAGAATCGAGTGTAGATTGTAGAAGTACAAGTTTTAGGTTGAAATCTTACCGGAATCGCGAGGAATCAAGAGAAAAGGGTCTTGGTGCGCGTTTGGTTGAATAGGAGCTGTCACATCACTTGAACAGTGATGTGACATGGTATTTATAGGCAACAGAGAAGTGGAAGAAGGTTTTGGCCCGGATAGCCCATGCGTGCGGATGGCCCATCCGTGCGGATGGCCCATGCGTGCGGATGGCCATCCGTGCGCATGTCCATCCGTCCGGATGGTCCATCCGTCCGGATAGCTATCCTGACGCGTTGGACTTCTCCGTTTTTTATCGTTTTGATAGTTTTCGAAGCGTGTACTTTTCATAGAAATTTTATATTATTATTATATTGTTATTATTACATATATATATATCACTAGGGGTCGTACTTACGTATCCATAATCCAAAGTTTCGATAATTAACAATCGATTTCCGATTCGAGTATGCGATTATTAGCGACGTTTCACGGCCATCAATGAGGGTAGTATAGGTCCTTTCTTGATGTCGTCGTGAACGTTATTTCGTGTAGTGCCACAAAGACTGACGGGGTACCGTTTACTCGTATTGTCATCATCGTCATGACGACTGGAGCTACAGCACTCACCCGAGAGTCCTTGTTAGCGTTAATTGTTTACGTTCGACACATCACGGCCACTGAGGAGGGTAGAATAGGTCCTCACTCAATGCCTCCGTGAGTGTTAGTGTGATAATAGTGTAGTATAGTGATACTGTAGCTTGAAAATATGCGATTATCCTTCGAATAGCGATATATACGATATAGTTACATTATGATCCGAATCTCTGGTGCTAGGCGTAACGAGTATTACGAGTAGTAACAACGCACAAAAATGCGGGTTGTTACAATGACTAGTATACATCCATGTATGACATTGCATATGATTGCACACTTAGCACTACAGTATAAATTCATGTGTTATTGGTCTGTGTTATGTGATTGACAGTGTGACCACTTCTCTAGACTTTCATGACCTATGTTTGTGATGTCTTTTGTCTTGTTGCTCGAATCTGAGGAACCTTTTAGCGCAAGTTAAGAGGAGCTGTGATAAACATTCAAATCACATTATCATTATGGGTGAACACATAATAATAATGTGGGGTGCATGTGAGTCCCAACAAGGCTTAACGAGTGTGAATGGGGTTCTGTTCCATTACCTGACGTAATGGTAGGACTCAGTAATCTGTAGAAGTCATAGCGATGTTTGACTCCTACTCAATCCCGACCCTTAACCTTTTTCCACTTTTCTTATATAGAATCATGAGTGGACGTGGTAGATGTAATGGTGGACGTGGTGGTGGACGTGACGGTGGACGTGGCAACATTGTTATCTCTCAGGCAGAACTGACCGATTTAATCAATACTCGCTGGCTGAAGCCTTAGCAGCTCAGCAGGCTGGTATGTCTTGTACCAGACGCTCTTTACTCTTGTGATGTGTACTCGACTCTCACTCGTGCGTTGTATCTTCCTTCGTCTTTAGGTCAACCTGCAAATCAGAACCTGAACAATCTGCCTGCTTGCACTTTCAAGACGTTCATGGATTGTAAACCACAAACATTCAGTGGAACCGAGGGAGCAGTGGGACTAGGGAGCAGTGGGATTACTCCGTTGGTTCGAGAAAGCCGAGTCAGTTTTTGCTATGTGTAACTGTCCCGCTGGGGACAGGGTGAAGTATGCTACAGGCACACTGGAGGATGGTGCCTTAACTTGGTGGAATGCCCAGGTACAGATGTTGGGCATCGAGATGGCAAATGCGACCACTTGGGATTATTTCAAAGAATTGATGCGAGAGGAGTACTGCCCGCGCGATGATATTCAGAAGTTGGAAAATGAGTACTACAACTTGAAGATGGTGGGATCTGAGATCGAGGCCTACACGAAACGATCTCACGAACTAGTGAACATGTGTCCTAACTTATCACGACCACCTCATCGAAGAATTGAACTGTACATCAACAGCTTAGCACCGCAAGTCAAGGGTTTAGTTACTGCTGCAAACCTTGACAACTTGCCTCGAATAATTCGTTTAGCACACAAGATTTCGGACCAAGAGGTCGAGCGTGGTTCGCTACCACCTCGTGTTTCTGCTACTACCGATACTGTTACAGCTACCACACCTGCTAATGATAACAAACGTAAATGGAATGATACTGACAAGGTGTCCAGCGCAAGTCAATCACAGAAGAAGCCTGACAACAGCAACAGTCATAGTTTCAGCCAGTCATCTCTGTTAACCAAGGTCAGAGCAGCAATCCAAACCAAGGCTCCAACCTGGGAAGGAAGCCAAAGTGTAACAAGTGCAACTATCATCATCGTGGACCGTGTACCCGAGCCTGCCATAGGTGTGATAAGGTGGGTCATATGGCAAAAGACTGCAAAGCTCCGTTTCCAAAGCAACAGCAACAGCAGTATCAGCAGCAGCAACCGCAGTCGCAGCAACAGCAAAGGCAGCAACCCGATCAGAACCAAGGCAACAGGAAAGGATGTTTCCAGGGGGATGAGGGTCACATTAAAAGTGTCCCCAGTTGAATCAGAACGCCAACGGAAACAACAACCGTCAGAACAACTACAACGCGGGAAACAACAATAACAATGCTGGGAACAACAACAACAACAACAATGGGAATAATGGTGTTAAAGATGCACGTGTGTAAGGACCTGCAAAAATGTCCCAAAACGGCCCGTAAGTAGTATCCCGGACCCCTAAAACCCTAATCCATAACAAAAATCAAGAAAAATCAGATTTTCTGGTCGCTCGCGGGCCGCGTAAAATTTAAGCTAGGCTTACGCGGGCCGCGACAGTCTGAAATTCTCCGAATAAGCGTTCAAGCCACGTGTTGCACACGTGGCGGACCTACCTGTGACACGCTAGCCCTAATCATAGACTAGGTGGCCCTCGCGGGCCGCGTAAGATGTTGTTAAGGTTTACGCGGGCCGCGTAAAACCTAAAATTCTGCTATAAATTGCCTGTGCATGGGACTTGCTTCTATGCTCAAAAATTTTTCTTTAAAACGAAGTATACTGCTCAAATTCGAAGTTTTAAGTAGGGAAACGCTGCTACGAGTACAGGGTATTAACTCGATCACTGCTACGATACAATGTCCGATCGATTGAAACCGATCCGATGGATGTTTAAGTGCTGCCCAAATTTGGGCTATACTTTGTCATTTGTCGTGAGGGTTTTGATTTCGTGATTTTATCGTAAATGTTGTATTAAGTTACTGACCTAGTTTCGTGTGCATTGTTATTTAATTAGGTCACAAGGCTAAATCAGTAGGCAAGGTTCTGTCCAGTTAAACCTGCAATGTGAGTCATTCTCTTTTTTATCACAATGTTTTACAATACTCAAATTATTTTCAAAAGTTATAGTTACAGGGATTAAGTCTTGGTTATCTTGAATCACTGGCAAGTGGGGTATTGTGCACATTACTAATTTCTCACGGTTAGGTTCACCAACTTAACAGTGATAATCATCACTACTTGGGTGAAAGGACCCAATAGTGGTATGACCATCGTCACCAGGGTGTGACACGGCGCCAGATAAAAATAAGATAGTGGCCATTGTAATCGCTCTTATGCTGTAATCTATAACTAACGTGTCATTTTACAACTTGAGTGACTCGCTAGTATTTCCCCGCTGATAAAACCTTTTTAAACATGTTTCAGGTGATTTACTGTGAACCAGTGAAGGTGTCACATAGCACACCAGCTTGAAGAATGTGGCTCAGTAAATAAAATAAATAGACATGTTTTTGTAAAACAGGGATTCCCTAATGAAATCACCTTTATTGTAAATTATGGGTGTTATCCTCAAAATGTGAAAAAAAGTAATTGGGCATTTTCAGTTCTAAAGATCCTGTCAAAATTTCCGCTGCCAAATTAAATAATAAATACCACGGGTTTCTGTCCCGCGGCTTCTGGACCGGGTAAAACCGGGCCGGGGGCCGTGACAGAAAAATGTGGTATCAGAGCCACTGATTTAAGCCAATTAAATATTTAGAAATACTTAATTTTTCTGGTTGCCATTCTGTGATTTTGTGAAAATTTAGTTTGCAGTAAATAAAATTTTAACTTAAGTTTGTGTGTGTTTCTTCATGTGTGTTATCAGAATGAATGAACTGTCGGAAACACTCTGAAACTTCACTATCCATAGCGCTGATATGGATATCACAGGAAACTCATCTGGCTACCAGGCAGATACGGATGAACCACTAACTTTCCAGGCCCAGGCTCAAGAGAAACCAAAACGGAAAAAAGGAGGAGAATCTTGGACTGGAAACGTGAGCGTAGGAAGAAACCAGCTGCCCAGAAGGTTAAAACGACTGAGGATCCACAGGATAAAGGCAAAGGAAAGGAGATTGGGGAAAGTTCAGGGCAAGCCCAGGAAATGCCACCATGGGAGGAGCTGGATCGCAAACTGGCAAATTGTAACCTCATCGGACCTGCCAATGAAAACCTCTTCAATTACCCCGTTGAATCACAACTTCCAGCTAATTTGGAACCTGCTATCCCAGATCCTATTGTCAATCCCCCGACCTCTACAAGGAGAGCTGGAAGAATGGTGGACAAACGACTGGCAATTTCAGAATCTCTTGAATAACCCTAGCGTCTATTTCCCCCAGTTTGACCCTGAGCCTGCACCAAACCCACCTATGAGCACAGAAAACCTGGCTGAACTCCGTCATTATGGCGAGGAGCTGGTGGAGGCAGGAAATAGAATTAGGGATGTGGGAGAGAGAATCACGTGGAAATACGACGAGAGGGAGCGTCGTTTCTGAAATGCCAGCTGACAGTGGTTGTGTGGTCGTGTGGTTATGTGTTTAATAATAATAAAATAATAATAATCAATAATAAAAAAATAATCATATAAAATAACTTAAAATAAAACTTTTGTAATATATCTGGTGTGTATGGATGCATACTAAAATATATATATAAAATATGAAAGTCGCAAAGTCGACAATTTTGGCTATACGTGTTGATGTGATTATGTGTGATTGCTTTATTGCGTTTGGTTGTTATTTATTTTGGGCCAATAACTTATATATATCGTTAATTATCAGATAGAACACGCTGATAATGAACCAGTTAACGAAGTTAACCAATCCGAGCAAAACAATGAGGATCACTTTCTTAATAGGCAAGATATAGAAAACGTCGTTGCCCAGGGAATAGCAAATGCTATCCCAGCAATCGTCACTGCTGTTAAAAGCCCTGTTGAGCCTTCACAAGCCAACCCCAGTAAACGCAAGCGCGACGATAATTTCAGTAACAGTGTTAACGGAGGCGGCAATAATGACAACGTGATTCAAGCCCCAATACTTAAGAAAATGAAAGTTGCAACACCTGGTTGCCCTTATAAAGAATTTCTTGCATGTAAACCTGCTGAATTTGCAGGCAATGAAGGGGCAACTGCCGCACTGCGTTGGTTGGAGAAAACCGAGGCGGTAATTAAAATAAGTAAATGCGCCGAAGAAGAGAAGGTCATGTATGCTTCTCACCTTTTCAAGGAAGAGGCATTAGAGTGGTGAAATACGGTATTACAGGCCAAAGGAAGTGACATGGCTTACGCTATGAATTGGGAAGAATTTAAGCAATTGGTGGAAAGAAAATTATGCCTCGAATATGAAAAAAAACAAATGGCCAATAAGTTCCTGAGCCACCGAATGGTGGATGTTGATTGTCGAGGGTATACTTCGAAGTTCTTTGAGTATGCTCGAATTGTACCAACTCTGGCTTCGCCAGAACCGGTACTTATTTCTCGCTATATTTGGGGTTTAATTAGCGAAATTTGGGATATCGTCAAAGCTGCAAGACCCCGCACAATTGACGATGCGGTGGAATTAGCCAACACCTTGACTGATGGACTGGTGCGTACGCGAGAAGAAAACAGAAAGAAGGAATTGGCTCAAAAGATTACCCAAGGATTTCGAGGGGGTAATACGAGTAGCAACTTCAAGAAAAAGGGGACTGGGCAATCGTCCACCCCGCCGTTTTGCAGTACCTGTAAAAGAAAGCACTTTGGAAAATGTAAGGGGTACTGTAACTTCTGCAAAATTCCGGGGCACCAAGAAGAAGATTGCAGAAGAAAGAAATCAACGATTTGCTTCAATTGTGGAGAAGCTGGACATTTTAGACCAGACTGCCCTAAACTGGTCAAACCAGCTAACAACAAGACCAAACCTGCTGAAGGAACTAATAAGAAGAACGCTAGAGCTTTCAGCTGACAACCCAGGAAACGGATTTGATTCCGGACGTGATAGCTGGTACGTTCCTAGTTCACAACGTTTATGCAAAAGTATTATTTGACACTGGTGCAAACCAAAGTTTTATCAATACTTCATTATGTCAAGCTCTTAAGCTACCCTTAACCACAGTTAGGCAGATTTATACGGTAGAAACGGCAGACGAAAATTCTGTTAACATAGATAAGGTTGTGCAAAAAGGAAATATAGAACTTTTAGGCCACAAATTTTCTGCAAACCTTTTACCTATGAATTTAGCAGGATTCGATGTCGTACTAGGAATGGATTGGTTAGTAACCAACCATGCTCGAATCCTTTGCGATAAGAATGCCATAGAAATCCGTACACCCGCAGGGGAAATAATTATGATTAAAGGAAATAAGCCACGTAAACCATAAAAGTTCATTTCAGTAATGAAAGTTGCTAGTTATGAACGAAAGCAAGGAATAGTGTATATGGTTTCGGTAATCATTAACACTAAGGGTAAGGAACTTACAGAAATTCCTGTAGTATCGGAATACCCGGATGTATTTCCGGAAGAACTACCAGGATTGCCACTAGATAGGGAAGTAGAATTTAGAATTCATTTAATTTCTGGAACCACACCAATAGCTAAGGCACCTTATCGGTTAGCACCCACCGGAATGTTAGAACTGAAGAAGCAATTAGACGAATTGCTAAGTAAAGGATTCATACAACCTAGTTCATCCCCGTGGGGAGCACCAGTGTTGTTTGTGAAAAAGAAAGATGGTTCGATGCGAATGTGTATCGATTATAGGGAGTTGAATAAGGTTACAATTAAGAATCGATACCCATTACCTAGGATTGATGATCTTTTTGATCAATTGCAAGGAGCTAAATACTTTGCTAAGATAGACTTGCGCTCGGGATACCATCAGTTGAAGGTACAGGAGGAAGACATACCTAAAACCGCTTTCAGAACTAGGTATGGGCACTACGAGTTTACAGTCATGCCTTTTGGACAAATAAATGCTCCTGCAGCATTTATGGACATGATGAATAGAATCTGTAAGCCGTACTTGGATAAATTTGTAATTGTCTTCATCGACGATATACTTATTTATTCCAAAAGTTAGCACGAGCATTGTGAGCATTTACGAGCACTCTTAACTCTGTTAAGAAAATAAAAACTTTACGCCAAATTCTCAAAGTGTGAATTTTGGCTACAGGAGGTGCAATTCTTAGGTCACATGGTGAATAACAAAGGTATTCACGTAGATCCCTCCAAGATAGAAACAATCACCAACTGGAAGGTCATGATCAGTCTAGGATGACATATTGCTGCTTGTTATGTTCAATTGTATGCATGTAGACATGAGTAGTTGGCTGAGATAATGTACGAGTATGATCATTAGGGTTTGGGGTATTTAAAGGGGAATCTTTATGAGGATAACATAACCAGGGAAAAATCTGAATTACATGTCATGTAGGAACTGAACTACGATTGAAATACACTAATTGATCACATACTTCGCTAAAAAGAACAACTGGAACTTGTTTGGGACTGTTTTAAGCTGAAACGGGTTATGTTCAGAATTCTGCAGCCAACTTCCGTTGGCTGTAACCAGGCCTTAACAAAACGAAAAATGAAATTGCTGAAGCCTAAGACATGTTATTTCGAATACGATTCCAATGGCGCTGGAATCATAATTTTTGGACGTTGTTTACTATTTTAAATGATTTATTTCGTTTCAGTGCGCAAAGCTGCAGATTCTGCAGAAAATGCAGCTTATGTTTATTTGGTTTTCGTACATTTGGTTTTGAAACATTTGAACCGTGATTTATTTTATGCTTCCGTTGAACGTATTGTTTTTAAGTTATATTTGAAATTACAATATCGTAATAAATGGAAATTTTTATTTAATATCTTGTTATAGTTCAATGTGATTGGTGGCTGGATCATGGTACGTCACACGTCCCGCGGGGTTTCCGCATGTGGTATTTTTTGGGGTGTGACATTCACATACGAATGTACCAAGAAATTTCGTTTCTTTTTTATTCTTGATTTAACTCTTTCTTACTTAGACCATGCGTAGTGGTTTGATGAGTAATGCCCCCACCCTGGGGCGTTTTCTGCCATGTGGCAGTCCAGTCAGCATGGGGGCATTATTGGGCGTTTTTGCAAAAGTGGCGTAGTGGGAATAATGCCCAATAATGCCCCATTCAATCATTATACAATTATTTATTTTTTTAAAATTAAAAACTTAAAATACTTCATTAAATTAAAAAAAAAATTACAACACTAGAAATAAAAAAAATAAATACCGACAAAACTTAAAAAAAAAAAATACATTAGTTTTCGTCTTCGCTTTCTTCATCCTCGCCAACTTCGTCTTCCTTGTCCTCTGTTTCTTCTTCACCCTCAGGTGGGATATATCGAACCGACCATGCGTGTTGTACCAAATCAACCGTTAACGTGGAATGGTACGGTTCGTAACGCAATTCTCGTGCATTATTCACTCTTTCTTCCATTGACGCCTGCGGATGCTCCTCCTGAACGGCTTCCGGTACATAATTCTGGCATATCACCTTTCCTTCGTCTTCCAAAATCATGTTGTGCATGATTATACAAGCGTACATAGCATCTCTCATTTTTTTGCTTGGTCCATGCACGACAAGGATTTCTCAAATAGTGCCATCATTGTTTAAGAACCCCAAAGCATCTCTCAATGTCTTTTCGTGAAGACTCTTGAACCTTTTTTAAAGTGTGCTCTTTTTTCATCGATATGATCACTAAACGCAGTGGCGGACCCAGGATTTTTGGACAATGGGGTCCCATTTTTCCGGTGTTCAATTTTTTTGGATCGGTCGTTGTTCGGGTCAGGTCGAGAAACATAATAGAAAACAATATCATAACTAAATTACAAGTTTCATTTACAAATATTGGTGAGAAAATTTTGAAATAGAAAAAAAATAGAGTGATTAATTTAAAATCAGGTTTAAAAAAACACAAAAAAACGAAACAAACAGGTATCGAACCAGGGACCTTTTGTGTGTAAACAAGGGGTTTTACCACTGCACCAGGCTCACTCTTATTGTTATGGGGTCCAACTAAATTATTTTATGGGGTCCATAGAAAATTTTATATACCACTTCTACTACTTTTTAAAAAAATATTGGGGTCTGGGGACCCCGTTCCGCTTAACGTGGGTCCGCCCCTGACTAAACGTCTTCACGACAATCGAATACCTAGGATAAATTCCGTCGCACAAATAATATCCATGAGGGTAGTAGTTTCCGTTTGCTCTTTTTTCTCGGCTATTTTTAAATACTCGTCGTTGATGTCGGTCGTGTTTCCGTAAGCAAGGACTCGTAGCGCCGACGTACACTTTTGAATACCGGTAAATCCAAGTGTCCCTTTCGCATCCGCTTTTTGTTTAAAATAATCGTAGTTAGTTTCCAAGTCGTCGACGATGCGTAGAAACAAACGCTTACTCATTCGGAAAAGACGCCTAAAAACTTCTGGGTTCGAAAATGTTGGCGCCTCATCGAAATAATCTTTCATCAACCGATCGTGTGCCTCGCGTCGGTCTCGTTCAATATAATCTCTTGTTTTAATTTCACGTTCGGGCTGGCGACAATGCTTCACATATCTCACCGCTAGTTGACAAGCACTCGTAACCGCCTCTTGCTCGACCTCCTCATCGGTGGATTCACCGTCATCCGCAAAAAAAAACTCTTTGTAGTAATAATTTACGATGGACGAGGAACTAGGGGAATCCATTTTTTTTTTATAAAAATGGTTGAATATTTTGGATTGTAGAGGTTTATGTTTGTAAAATGGTAGTATTGAGAGTTTTGGTTTGTAAAATTATAGAAGTGTGTGTATGTGTGTGTGTGTGTGTGTGTGTGTATATATATATATATATATGGGTGAGAGGCAAAAAAAGAAAAAAAAAACATTCTAGCCGTTTATGACCGTTGCAAACGGTCCTATTGGTCAAATCTTCGCCCCTTCAACGTGTTTCAAAACACGCCAAAACAAAATCCAGGCTAAATCACGCCCGAAAACGCCGAGGGGGTGGGGTATGGACGGAATTGGGCATTATTGGGGCCTAATTTTGAAAAAAGGACGCCCACTATGGGTGATCTTAGAGATATTGATTGAAACAATTCATTTTCTTTAATAAACAAAACTTTTAGTTACACAATCATTAAATATTTTATTAAACTTTTTACGTATTAATTTAAGTTGTATTGCCAATGAGCTGTAACTCAATTGGTATCATAAGAGAAGTGAAGATTTGGGTTTGAGGTCATAGGTCTCAAGTTCGAATTTGATCTTAATCAGGTTTTACCGCAGTGTGCCTTCGGACGGCAAGTTTTCCACGGAACTAGAGATGGTGAGCTTAGACTACTCAGAGTTGTATGCGGTCGCGGACGTATGTGGCCATTAGGTTACCTCAGATTGCAAAGCTTTTATTTCGTAAAAATTAAGTTGTATTATTCTAGAAAATGGTAAGACGATTTGAACAAGTTCCCAAAATGATGAACCCAATTTGCAAAATAAGAAAACTGTCACTTGACCCCTCACGCTTTCTTTTTTCCGCTTTGAACTTTTCAAGTTGCACACATGATGTCCTACGGTCCCATGTGTAGCTCAATTAATTAAAGTTTCTAAATGTTCAACCGGTAGTGAATTCATGATCTTTAATAGATTCGTATGTGTTTGAAGCTAATAATGGATGTTATTTGCGTGTCAGATACATATATAATAAAAAAATGTTCTAATAGTATAAAATAAAATGATGGACCCAATTTGCAAAATAAGAAAGCTGTCACTTGACCCCTCGTGCGCATATAATGTATATATGTGGGGCACTTGGGGGACGAAAGTGAAAGTGTACTAATTTTAAAGTTATTTTACTAATTTCGTGAAAATAATATTAAAAGAGGGTGATGGTTAATCATGCATCATGTGGTGGCATTGATAGCCGAAAGACAAGAAAGTACATGCGCTAATCGCCATTTGTCTTAACTAGTGGGAATGCCCGCGCGTTGCTGCGGGTACGTTTGTTTTGATGCTATGTTAGCTTACATAATATAGTATTTAAACACAAACTCATTGTGAATAGAATTTTAGTTTTTCAAAAGTATATCAACACCATTTTGTTCAATAAATGAATCGCCTAAATCACCAAAATATGTTAGCAGAGATGTCATGTACAAATGCCATACTATATAGACCCAAACAGATGCAAGTTCAAATGAAACCAGAACAGCAGCCACAGCAACTCGCCACACACTAAATTGCAGTGAAACAGCTGCCCTGCGCCAGCTTTATACAAAACAAGTTCCATTGGGTGACCCAGCTTTTGCCATTGGGTGATGTGCCAAAGCAAGTTCAGGTTGAAACGAGTAAATGACTAAACATCAAGTTAACAAACTGAAGAACAAGTGAACAACATCTAGAGAAAAAACTGAGTGGAGGAAAATGTTTTTACCACATATATTAACTCATTCAATTTGTAATAAGTTAACAGTAACAAGAAACTCACAACTTTTCAAGGAGGGCATCTATCATCTGGATACAATACGGGTCTCTAGGATCCATCTGCTTCAATATGCCCACTAACTTCTGTGCAATTCTACACAAACTCGAGTACCTGATTTGTTCACCACAAAATTCAAAGCAACTGACAAGTTGATTAGCATGAAGTCATGTACTGATTTAAGTGGTGAAATTTTTGTCTTTTGTAACAACCACATCCCGGTAAACTTGGAGAACGAATTTCGGGTTCAGATCTTTCCACCGATCGGTATTAAATATATTGAAGAAGTTAACATCAAACCATGGATCTATCATTCCAATATCATGCGGGACCGCACCAAGGGCCTTTCATGGGGCTCGTGTTCCGTCATCCAAAAGATCCATTTCTCTTGGATCATGCATCAGTACTGCAGCTGCAAAGTCTCGTTGCAGGCTTAGTTCGAGTTTTGGAAATAGCATGATCAATGCAAATGATGCATAGAAATGAACATCATATGTGTTACACATGTGATATTCTATTCCTTCGTAATACAGAAATTGACCGATGTTTTCTTCTCCTTGTTGTAATATATTGGTACCGAACGCTGAGGTTTTTGATGTGGGATTACGGATTTCTTCGAGTACTGAAGTCATTCTTTCAAGAACGTTAACAGCAGTGTCGTGTTGGCGAGATATATCACCGTTGTTATTCTGAGAGTTTGTATTAGATCTATCGATCGAGAACTTTTTTCCTGTGATGCTTGATATGTTGTGTACAGGTGGCAGTCCATCTGGAAAAGGAGATGATGTTAAGTGAGCTGGTTTTACTTGACAAAAATTATTTAATAATATTAAGTTACCGGTCCAAATTGTCCCCCCTGAGTTGAGATAGTATAATTCATTGAAAAGGGTGATTGGGTACCTGCAGATAGCCAATAGAATTTATGATTTCAGGATTAGACAGTATCAGGAGTAAAAAGTAGAGATAATGCATCAATTTGGATAAAATTAAGCCTGGCAAAACGGTATTATAACTATATAAGTGTTTTTTTAAACCAAGATAATATATAATATATAATATCATATATAATTATAACTATGCAAAGTTACATATGCATGAAATTAATTTGAATAGTAAACGAGCCGAGGTTAAAACGAGGTCGAACAAAAGGAGCAACAAAGTGGAATCAAGCTCTTTTCAAATAAACAAAGCCGAGTTAATGCTTAACTCAACTCGTTTATAGTTATCGATATTAGTTTAGATGTGCACGGTTTCCCGGTCGATCATCTTGGTCCATAGTTTTGTATAGCATGTGACCCAGCTGTTGCCATCAAACTATGTGTCAAAGCAAGTTCGGGTTGAATCAAGTCATTTTAGTAAGGGTCTTGGTTTAGTTGACCCATAACATTTTCTGCCCATATTAAGGAAAATGTATAAAAATGATCTAAATATTTGTACAAGAAATTTTAAGAGGTTGCATGCATTAAAAGTGGATTTCAAATGACTTTCAACCGGTTACCCTTTTAGCGAATTTTTTATGACCCATTTGAGATAAAATACATCCCAAATCAACCCGTTCATAAATAGTAAATGATATTCACAGTAACAAATATGGAACCAACATGAAGTAAGTGAACAATAACTTACTTTTAAATTATGCAAGTATAACTTGATTTCATTATGCGTATTCCATTAGGACGTCTTCATATAAATGACCTGTTATCCCTGTAAAATGGTTGACACTTGTGTCAGTAGATAGCAACACTAATGAGGCTTATGGTAATGATGGCCGTTAATGAATTTTGGAATCCTCTCCCTATTCTATACATTTATGTATACAAATACGTGTATTAATGTAAGAGCGAATACCTTCAGGTTCAAGCTAGTTGAGTAGAAATATTCTGATTTCAGCTGTACTCTATTGGCCTAATAAACACTCAAGTGACTCCATTTGCTACAAGTAGTTTAATTTAATTTTATCATGTATATCTTTATGTATGGTGAAATACGTGATACATAGATTAGTAGAACACTTACTACATAGATTTATTTAGTCATGCAACTTCAAGTAGGGGTGTTAAACGGGTCGTGTTCGCGGGTTGGTGGGTTCAACCCGACCCGAACCCGAAAATTTTAGACGAACACGAACCCGACCCGAACCCAACCCGAATATTCGCATATTGACCCGAACCCGACACGTTTAACCCGAATTTTTTTATTGTTTTTCAGCAAATTAATATATTAAAATTAACACTGCTACAAAAAAAAACACAAATTTATGTAATATAATTACATTAAAATCATAAAAATTTATGTCAACTTCCATTTTTAAGTTATATTTATAGCATAAAATACACACAAAATTTAATTTATGACATAAAACATATTTTAAAAAATATAATATAATAGAAATGGGTTAAACGGGTCAACCTATCAACCCGACTGGGTTGACCCGAACCTGACCCGTCTAGCTAAACGGGTTCGCGGGTTCAACCTGAAACTGACCCGAACCCGTTTAGACTAAACCCAAACCCACGAATTTCGTGTTAGGTTCGTGTCGGGTTTTTGGATCGTGTCAGAAATTCACACCCCTACCTACAAGTGCTTTTTGTGATATATGTACATTGCTTGTCTAACGCTACAATCTGTTTCAGAAAAGTCTATATAATTCATGGGTGGCTACGTCAAAAATACGACAATCTGCCATATGCAAACAGATTGAGATACAACAGCTGAGGCAGAACTTGAAGCTGTACACTGTTCTCACAAATCAGGCAAGAATGTGACATTAAAAAACTAATACTTTGTTTTTGTTGCCGTTTATTCTATCACTATGGCTAGAAAAGGTTGCTATTGTCTGCTCCAAATATATACAAAAATATGAATGTCAAAAATAAATATAAGTGGTCTTAATTTACCCCTTCATATGAATATAGATGTAAAACCTGCTCGTTAGCCAATGGGGGCAAGCCACCACCGTACACTCGACGCGCATGCCTTGTGGCCTGTAAAAAAATATATCATCCAACAAGTTGTGAGATCTAATGTCTATTGTGTACAAAGGAGTAACTAAGCAATGTATACATACCTGCTGAGTCATCGCTTGAGCTGGGATCAAGGGAAGACCTCCCAACTAATTTAAACCAAAAATCATCCAGTATCCAGAGAGCTAAACATCAAAACCATAACATACACACATGTACAAATAGTTCAAATTAGGTTATGCTCGCAAGTCTCAAATAAAACAAAATCAACACGTATGATGTATCTTAGATCTAAAAACAAAACCGGCATAATCAACAGCCACAAATATTATCATGAATCTGAAATAATTAGATAAACTTGACGGTAAACACTGTGTATAACCTGCGTATGTGAAAAGAAGAAAGGAGACACGAAAATAGACTATTGCAAGTAGGATACGAAGTAATTAGGGTTTATTGTTTGAAACCTAATTCAGGAACAACAGTGAACTGATGCACGTTAGTGAGAAATTTGGAAGAACAATAGCAGAGGCTCGATCTTACATGGAGATAAACCTGATCTGACCTTCAATTAGATGTAACTGCCCAGAATTAATGGACTACAATCAATATACGGTTTCAATTGGCGGTAGCTGATCAATTTTGGCATTCAATTCACAATCAATCTCGACATTCAATTGGCTTGGCTAGTGAATAGAGCATTGAAGAACGACGATTGATGTTCAACAACTGAGATGAGCTAGTGCAGGGGTGAAATCCCTAGAATGACCCTAGAGCGTCTTAAAACTTTAGAAAATGCGCAAGTTTACCCCCTCTAAAATAGCTTGGCTCTCTTGTACATGTTGCTTCAAAATGTATACGTGTGTAAAATGACCAAAGGGGTAGAAAACCCAGTTTCTTTAATATAGTAGTATAGATTGTTGAGTGTTATGTGCCTTATTTCCAAGGCTTGATGCAAAACTACTATCGATCCAGGGGTCTCACTGGAAGCAGCCTCCATATTCCTATGGGATAGAGGTAAGATTGTCTACATTTTACCCTTCTCAGACCCTACATTAATTTTGCTATTGGTGGGATTTATTGAGTATGATGATGATGATTACTTGACCCCTCACGCTTTCTTTTTTCCGCTTTGAACTTTTCAAGTAGCACACGCAATGTCCTACGATCCCATGTGTATCTCGATTAAAGTTTCTCAATGTTCAACCGGTAGTGAATTCATGATCTTTAGTAGATTCATCAATGTTTGAAGCTTATAATGGATCTTATTTGTGTGCCAGATACATGCATAATAAAAATAGGCCTAATAGTATAAAATAATTTAAATTTCATCTTTTTGATAAAAAAAAAGGGAAGAAAATTACAAGTGACGTGACCCTAGTGTCTCCGTAGTAGATCTACCCATTAGAATCACAAACAAAAAATTTAGAACGAAGATAACACAACCTAAGTTCATGACATCTAATCATAATCCGGTTAACATCAAGAATTCGGTTATATATTATATATTATATAGATTATGTTATTATTTAGTCCATCATGTAATACTATGTAGCATCATGTAAGTCAAGCATGGAGATAGGATGATTAGCATCCATTAAACCTCAATGTATGAATTCATCAAAACACAAGGTTATCAACTGTCACACCCCAATGATGGCGGAAACATCGGGACGGGACGAGGACGAGATTGCTCGAGACTTCATAACACTATTGCGACAATATTTAAATCAAACCGATTTCATTTCATTGCCAAATTTGTCAAGTACAACATGTGAACATCAAAATACAACAAGTTCGAAACAATACAACAAGTTACAATTAACAAAATACAACAACAATTCTAGTATTCTAAGCGTGTATCTAAGCATCCCTACTAGATTCCATCAACATCGATATCATCAACCTGCAACATGTTTTAAAGTATAGTTCAATACACAAAATATTGGCGAGCATACAAGTTTAATAAATAGCATAAGTATAAAAATGATTAAAACGAATCCACATTGGAAACTTTGTTATCTAGATTAATGTAAAACTGGCATGCGATTAAAGTGTCAACCCAAAGATTACCGCTAGCGTAATCATATCGTAGCAACGATAGGACCATTCTGTTTTAACTTAACATGACCACAAGACTACGGGCGGTGCGTTACTCCTATACCGCTATACATGTTAAGGGAAGGCTCGTACGAAGTTAATGACAAGTTTATCACATAAGAATGTTCCAGAAACACGAATCAAATATAACGTATTAAGCATGCATGATTGCATAAAGTATAAGTGGTTGCGTGTATTTTGATAATGAAACGCCCCAAATACAAAACTGTCAAAACGACAAATAAAAACGCCATCCATAAATTCAGGTTTACCAAAATACCCTTGTAACCGACTTACGACCAACATGACCATAAAGTTTTATAAAAAAACGTAAATCTGAACTACCAAAACAAGCAACAATATTTACTTGCTTACGAAAAACATAAACATCAAATTTAACATTTACAACCAAAAATGTTTTGACCCATACCATGTATTATTAACAGTCCTTCTTGGGCGCCCCTGCACATACACTTAAATAATTAGTTTGAGATTAGGACCTAAGCCATAGTGGTCTTGGGTTGGCCGAAGTCATCAATGTAAGTAACCTCTAATAATCTACAATCTTGTATGTCATCCACTGATAATGGGACATCATGTGGAACAAATGAACGACACAATGGGTGAATATGGTTTAAGTTTTAAAAAAGTGGAATTGTTTTATATTATTTTTAGGTTTTTTATTACATTTCAAGCTAAAATCCCTACCGCACTTAGCTTGCGGATTTTTTTTTTTTGGGGGGGGGGGGGGGGGGGATTAGAACAAGATGATGTTTAGTGATAGTAGAGGGAATCGGTGTGTAATATTTTGGTCTATATAAACCATACCTCATCTAACTCTAATCATATCACTGCAATCTATTTACATTATCCGGGTTTAATTTACATGCACATCTACACAAAAAAAAACACACACACTTGTTTGTTTCGCATAAAAACCAATAAAGTTTCAAGCAAGTTCATGATGACAACTTTTTTTTAAGGAAAAATTACAAGTTTTGTCCTTTATCTTTATACCACTTTTCAGACGGTGCCCTTTTTAACGAATGTTGACAGGCGGTGTCCTTTACTAGGTATTTTGTTGCAAGTTTAGTCATTTACACCTAACCCAGTTAAAAAACCCTGTTAATTGTTGGGTGTAAAGGACTAAATTTGCAACAAAATACCTAGGTAAAGGACTAAACTTGCAACAAAATACCTAGTAAAGGACACCGCCTGTCAACAATTAACAGGGTTTTTTAATTGTGTTAGGTGTAAAGGACTAAACTTGCAACAAAATACCTAGTAAAGGACACCGTCTGTCAACATTCGTTAAAAAGGACACCGCCTAAAAAGTGGTATAAAGATAAAGGACAAAACTTGTAATTTTTCCGTTTTTTAACGTAACCAGGTTTACAAAACAGGTCAATACAATGGATCGGTTCAAACCGAGGTTGAAATTTCAGAAAAATAAACATCAAGATGATCGCGTTTATATTTACAATGCAATATTGATTATTCAAGATAATCAAGCAACATACTACGATTGTAATTAGCATCTAATACTTTATACAAAACTTTCCTGTCTCACTTCTCTACATTCTTGGTAATATACAACTAAAAAAAAAAGAAAAGGGTTTAAAATGAAAGAAAGATAAAGAACAAGGGGTTACCTTGCCACTACACTAAACTTTTTAATAAACTCAAATTGCAAGAGACCTTACTTCATCTTCTTTCCAAAGCCCTTCTTCATACTTATACCACCTCAAAAATCCTTCATCAAGCCTTGTTCTCCTGCACATTATACATAAATCATCCATACAAGTCACGAACTCGCGTATTCTAGACGCCTTTTCAATAATCGATTCATCGAGCTCCTTAAGCACTTTTCTAGGGGCGGGTGGTGGTGGGACTTCTATAATGATGCAATGGGAAATATTAAGCACTTCAAGATGTTTTAATCCATCTAAGATTATTAATAGAGCATCCTTGAAGAGCATCGAGCAACGAAGGCTCAAGACTTTTAGGTTTGGCAAGCAACTTGCAAGTGTATGCGCGAAGAACATGTCACACGGGCCCATAATTTTGAGTTCTGAAAAATTCTTACAGTTGTTGGATATTTCCTCCATGATGCAAGGAGGATTGGCTATGCTAGGCATAGTAAGGGATTCAAGATCTTGCCACATGTTTATGGCTTTGCATATAACGGTTCTTTTTATCCGGTTCCATGCTGGCAAAACCAGTCGTTTGAGCTTTGGGCACCTGCGTTAAAAGAGATGGACTTTCTTAAGGTCAAATATACAAAAATATCAATCTTAAGAAGTGAGAAAATGGGCTGATCGAGTAACGGGTCAAAATAAGTAGGCGAGTAGTTTATGGGTCACAACACTTTTATGTCCATATTTATATACTATTATTTTGCAACACATGTGTGTATTTATAAGTTGTACATGTTGCTTTAGTGGTTTTATATGCTAATTTATTTATTTATATATTATATACTATTATTTAGTAACAAGTGTGTGCATTTATAAGTTGTACATGTTGCCAAGTGTGTGCATTTATAAGTTGTACATGTTGCTTAAACACGGCGCAACATGCGTGTGTGGTTAAACGTTTTTACGTCGTCTATTTTTTCCCGTTTGACAGGTTCGTCGTAACGCTCGGGTCCTGTATCGACTTAGTTATTTTTTTATATGTTTTACGTTTTGGTTTAATTTCTTCGTATTAACAAGCTGCAACTTTAGTGTTAGTGGTCGTTGGTAGTAGTGTGGCATTGGTGTTCACCCCCGCCGCAACGCGGGGTTGCTTAATGCTAGTTTTACATAATAAGTCAAAAAAGTTTAACCATAAAGAAAGAATGCAAAGTCAATTATTAAATGTGCACAAGTAGTCTTAGGGCCCAAAAGAATTTAATGCTAAAATGGTAAAAGCTCAATTGGGCCCAATCATTCAAAGCCTAGTCCTAGAACCACTCAAGCCTGAGATCCTAAATTGGGCTGCAATATTTATCCTGATGCCCAGATCAACCTAACTTGGTTCTAAGCCTGCTCTAGCCACCCCCCCCCCCCCCCCCCTCAAAAAAAAAACCTGCCCAATCTTAAAAAGCCCAAAGCCCGGTAGCAACAGTCCTGAAAATCCAGTCTCAATAAACACAGTTTACACCTTCATATACATTATAGTATGGGGTCAAGTTATTCTACAAAGGTTTCTAATTGTAAGAAGTGTAAGAAGGATTTATAGAGTGACAAGTGTCCAATAACCTAAAATTAAACCCACTACATCACCACCCAAAACCTAAACACCCACCCCCACCACCACCCAAAAACTACCCCCACCCCCTTGGCAAAAAAAAAAAAAAAAAAAAAAAATTTCTTTGGGGGGGGGGGGGGGGGGTTTAGGTTTTTGGTGGTGGTGGAAGTTTAAGTTTTTTTTTTTTTTGTGTAGTGGGTTTAGTTTTAGGTTATTGGACACTTGTCACTTTATAAATCCTTCTTACACTTCTTACAATTAGGATCCTTTGTATTTGATCCTAATCCTTATAGTATAAATCCTGAAGTATAAACAAATTTACAGAAGAAGATCACTTTTGTGAAACTTTAGCATAAGACTAATTCATGTTTACATATGGGTTGTTTTTTGTTAAAGGCAAACTGTAATATATGACAATTTTGCAGAACTTTATTTTACACTTTGGAAATGTTACAAGATACTGCACAGTTTTATTTCAAAACAAGAACATTTTTAATCCTTTGTTTTAACTTTTAAACAAATCATCCTTTAAAGTAGTTTTAATTTATATGATTTAACAAAAATATTATTAATAAAATCTGGTCAAGTTTTTTTTTTAATTTTGTTGTTCATAATTGCCATTTTATTTATTAATACCAAGTAATCTTATAACTTAAAGTAACTCTGCATATATTATCTTAGTTAGGAATAAGAATCAGTTTGAAACTAATAAAAATTGATGTATGGACTATGGAGTCAACAATCTTTTTATATCAATCAATTTTCATTAATAAAAAAAAAACAAACCCGGGCTAAGTTTTTATGCTGAATACCGGGCTAGAATAGGGATGAGCATTTGGTACCAGGTACTGGTACTGAATTTCACGTACTGAAAAAGTAAAAGATAGAAACAACAAGAAATAGTTTTTCAAACGATACCTTTCAGCGATGTATGTCAACTGATCATCACGGACGTATAGATTAAAATGGAAAATCAACGTCGAGATGTTTCCACGGCTAAGATTTAGAGAAATCTTCAGCACTCTTGTCAGTGTTTTATCCGACCGCTCATCCACATAAACATAAGGTTCTAATGGGATTTTAATAAAGTTAGACTTCAGCATCGACAGATCAAGCGTTCCCCACAACAAAGGGTCACACGCAGCATACCGCCATGTGCTACAGACTCGCGCAATGCCAGACGTCAACTCAAATATGTCGAACGTTTGAAATATCTTCACCAGTATGTCAATGTCCATGTCCTCCCATTTCTTTCTATCTGGAACATCCTCTTCCATTTTATAGTCTACATATATATATAATCCAACTTTAGAACATATATAAAGTAAACCACAACATTGTTGCAGTGTCAAACACACACATACAAGTGTTCAACGGTCACCATCAAAGTAAAATCCCATCTGAATAAATTACTATATAGTTCTAGTAATCTTCTTCTCAACACAAACCACAATTCTAGGGGGTGTGAATTTCTGACACGACCCGAAAACACGACACGAACCTAACACGAAATTCGCGGCTTTAGGTTTAGTCTAAACGGGTTCGGGTCAGTTTCAGGTTAAACCCGCAAACCCGTTTAGCTAAACGGGTTAGGTTCGGGTCAACCCAGTCGGGGTGGCAGGTTGACCCGTTTAACCAATTTCTATAATATTATTTTTTTTTACAATATGTTTTATATCATAAATTAAATAGGGTATGTATTTTATACTATAATTATAACTTAAAAAGAGAAATTTGACATAAGATTTATGATTCTAATGTAATATTATTATATAAATTTGTGTTTTTTTTTTTTTTTTTTTTTTAGCAGATGTTAATTTTAATACATTAACTTGCTGAAAAAATTAAAAATATTCAGGTTGAACGGGTCGGGTTCAGGTCAGCCTGTGAATATTCAGGCCGGGTTCATAAGTATGATACAATTTTTGGGTTCGGGTTGGGTTCGGGTTCGTCTTAAATTTTCGGGTTCAGGTCGGGTTGAACCCGCCAACCCGCGAACACGACCAATTTAGCACCCCGATGACTCCGATTCGCCGAATCAAGTCACTAAATTCTAAACAAAACTACATAACACAACTTCCAATTCACACACAACACTCGATCTTAAACCAAAGATCTCAAATTAAACACAATTCAACTTACATTTCATTAAATTCAACAAAAAAAAAAGTTAAAAATAAAATCTAAATCTGACTGTTAATTACTTTCACACAGACTAATCACAAATCAAAAATTAAATTAAACCCATGAAGCAGAAACAATTGCAATTATGAAATTAAAATAATTGGAATTAGATCAGTGCTTACAGTGATTCAATTTTGGATCGGAGATGTAAGATTGATTCAGGGGAACTGAAATTGAATAAGAATAATAATGAAAAATATCATAGAGATAAATAATGATCTAGAGTTACTCTTGCGGTGAAGGGACGGGTGTGGTGCGTTGATTGAGTTTGATCGGACGGTGTGGATTGAAAGGAGGGGATCTGTCCGTTGGTTGGTGTGGGTGCATGGTATGAGAATGAGAGTGGTGAATAGAGTAATTTGACGGTGTATGGCTTTTAATGTTCATTCGTTCACACTTGTGAAATGTCATTCGAAGTGTTAATTGGTGTGTTTTTCGAAGACGTTCCAATAAAAAAAGTCTATGCGTGCTTGATGCAGATTTGGCCGAGTCACTTTGAATATATTCTAAGGTCTGTAAAGGGTTAAACACCACCACCTACCACCACCCACCATTGTCCATCACCACCACCACCGTCCACGTCCACCACCACCACCGTCCAGCAGCACCGTCCACCACCACGTCAGTACATCACCAACAGTTTATTTTAGAAGTCTACATACGTTAAAAAACAAACAGCCTTCTTCTTGCAGACTACAGATGTTTGGTCCGCCTTTTTTTCTACTGATGTCTGCAGATGTGATCCGCAGACTGCAAACATTTTACCTCTTACAAAACAAACTGTATCGTAAGCATTTTTTGAGTAAATAAGAAGTTTGAGCACTTCTGACACATATTTCATTAACCATTGGAGCACATAATAACGATGTGTGAAATTTTTTTAAAAGATTGGTGTTGTTTTTTTTTTTTTTTACAAAAGGCGATATCATTCACACCGTCATGGTGTCACCTCACCAAAAAAAGGGGGCCGCACGATGACCAAAACAAAAGGAGACAACTACATCAGAGTGAACTTAAAACAAATCAAAATTAAATCACTTAAACCAAAGAATAGATTTAAATCTACAGCTATTTTTCAACCAAAGAAACCCAAGGAACTTCACAATAATATCTTCGATCTTGATCTCCTTGTTGGAAAGAACATTTTCGTTCTTAGCCTTCCAAGTCCGCCAACAAGCAATCATCACAATCCCGTGAAAGACTTTCTTCTCTCGAACTCCAAGACTAACATGGTTATACAACTCCAACAAGTCCCTAACCGAAAACGCGAAAATTTGGGGCTCACGACATTAAGAGCTAATAGCTTGCCACACTACTGAAGCCACCGTGCAAGCCGAGAAGATGTGGTCCGCGGTTTCTTGACCTGAATTACGCATAAAACATTTTTGTGAGATGAAATGGATGTTTCTTCTACTGAAAGCACCAACATTAGGAGACTGTTCATTTCAACCCGTCACGTGAAAATATTACACTTGTTTGACACCCATTTACTCCAATTCATCTCATAAAACTGGCTCAAATCGACATTTGAATATAGCATGCTTTTGACCGACCCAATAGAAAAATGACTTGAGGAATTCCCCAACCATGACCACCTATACATGAAAACTGCATCTCTTCAAGCCGAAAGTAAAACTGCTGACATTTAGCAATCTCAACCGCAGAGAACGAAATCCTTTTCCAGCTCAAACCGCCTTCTTCAATCTAATTAATTAATCTAAATTGGTTGATACCTACCTCTCCTAATTGTTTAGGATTCAACACTCGTAACACTAATTTCCAATTTACCAAATAATCAATTTAATATTAGGAAGATACAGATGTGCACTTAGAAAAAGGAAAAATTACAAGTTTTGTTCTTTAATCTATATACCCATTTTTAGGCGGTGTCCTTTTCAACGAATTTTGACAGGTTTTTGCCCTTTATAGTGAATTTTGTTACAAGTTACGTCCTTTGAGCCTAACCCTGTTAAATTTTTCTGTTAAATCTTATTACACATGGGTAATTTAGTCTTTTTACTTTTTTAAAGGACAAAACTTGTAATTTATTCTTTAAAAAATATTTCAAAAAAACATTATATATGTTAGGGGTGGATTTCTAAATGATCAGTGATCCTTATTTACTGTTGGGTTTAGTGATCCTCAATTCTGTCTGAAGTAGTGATCCTCAGAAGTGTTGCAGGATCAGGATCATGGATCACTATAAGGATCCTTGTACTAACGATTGTCTACTTTGAATTCGTAATTGTTTTGCAGGAGTATCAACTTGGACTTGGTCTTGGCGATATTCCTGGAGAATATTCTAAGTCTATTCCGCACGTGCTTGGCCAGAAATGGACGTTGTGGAGTCGTGGAGGACTTGCACCATTTGCGGAATGTTAGTTAGAGTAGATATTTTCTATTTTTAAAGGGGGTAGCGAGCTATCTTTTACAACACTTGGCTATTTTTTGGCTACACACACTCGTACAACTGCACTCACTAGCTCTCGGCAAAACACTTAGCATTTTTCATACATTTCTACACGATACACTATAGTGATCCTTGTACTTAGCTCGCTATCATCCGAAGTTGTAATACATTTCTTGTTTAATTTGAGTTGGTGATCGGTAGTTTCCATCACCCGAGGTTTTTTATGCCGGAGATCATTCATTGATCAAGGGTTTTTTCCTCGTATAAATCTTCGTGTCACTTGTTCATTACACTTCATAGTGATCCTTATTGTTGTTCATCAATTCAAGCATCATACCTCACAACAGAAAGTTTGGTTACATTGTCATTGCTTGAATCTTGACAAAAACAGTTTGGCGCCCACCGTGGGGCAATTGGTGCTTTATTCCTAGAAAGATTCGTATTTTCGTGGTCATTTCGGTTCGCTACAACCAAACAGATGGCTTCCTCAGTGAAGAATACTTCAAGTTTGATGCCCTCATTCAGTTCTTCACAAGGCGTTCCTCCTTTGCCTCCACCACCTTCTGGATCCCAGAAGAATGCTGAGAATGATGCGAAGAAACCAACTCCTATTTTCCAAAAACCACCTACTTCTTCTGTTTCAACTAATCCTACTACTAATGATCTTTATGCCCTGATTTTGCAGATGAGGAATCATGCACAAGAGCAGGATAAAACCAGCGAAAGGATCCTTCGGGAGATCGATGAAATCAAGAAACAGAAGAAATCAGTGGAGGATCACTCCCCTCTGATGCCAAGGTCGCTAAACTTCGACACTCCGGTCATAACTTCCCAACACTCAGCAGTTCCGGACGTGCAATACTTGGGTGAACTACCAGGAAGGCGTTATGGAACAACAACAATGAGTCAGGCATTTGGCTCTTACTTCCAGCCGCAGGGATCCTCTTCTCAACCATCAGGATCCTCCTCTCAGCATCAGGGATACTTCATGTCAGGAGGATATGTGGGAACGCATGCAGTACAAGGATCCTCCCAGGTCCAAGGATCCTCCCAAGTACGAGGATCCTCCCAGGTCCAAGGATCCTCCCAGGTCCAAGGATCCTCCCAGATCCCAGGATCCTCTTTGGTCCCAGGATCCTCTCTGGTCCCAGGATTCTCCCTTGTTCAAGGATCCTCCCTGGTCCCAGGATCCTTTCAGGTTCAAGGATCATCTCAATTCCAAGGATCCAACCTCCTTCAAAATAAAGGATCCTTGAGAAGTATGCAGCCTCAGAACTCGGACGTTCATCAAGGAGACTTCATACCAATGCAGACCGTTGCCTTCTCTGGTCCTTCAATCATGCCAGAGTCTCGACAAGATGGATTCACATCCGCAATTCCAAACTCGAATCCTGTGGGAGGTAACACTTTTAATAATTTATATAACACTAACCATGGCTTTATGCAGGATACAGGTATCAATCAGGCCATGGCTAGGGAGCTACAGAAGCTAAAGGATATGATATCCAGTGTACTAGGAGTGGTTAAACCCATTCCTGAGATTGCGGATGGTAGCCATAGGATATCTCGTTTTGCACCACCTTTATGTGATGCTGAGATACCTAAAAGATTCCAGATACCATCAATGAAGCTATATGATGGTTCAACGGATCCAGAAGAGCATGTAGCTCAGTACAGGGAGAGGATGGAGATCAATCCAATTCCTGAAAGGTTGAAAGAAGCATGTCTATGCAAGGGATTTGGATCCACAATTACAGGATCTGCTCTTAAATGGATGCTAAGTCTTCCCCCTTACTCTATTACTTCATTTGCTAATTTAGTTAACTTGTTCAATAGTCAATTCTCTTGTAGTAGAAAGTTTGAACGATTAACTAGTGATTTATATAGGGTAACACAAGGTCAAAATGAATCACTTAGAGATTATATCACTAAGTTTAGTAAAGAATCCTTAGATATTCCTAATTTGGATATTGCTACGGCTGTAGAAGCCTTTAAAATGGGATTGCTTAGGGATTCATTATTCTATGATGATCTTGTTATGACACCTTGCAGGAATCTTGATGAAGTAAGGACTAGGGCCCTTAGGTTCATCCGCCTAGAGGATGACAAAAGGATCCAGGACAGATTGACAGGATCCTCAAAACAGGATAAACAAGGATCCTACTTCAGGAACAACAAATCCAAGTCCTACAACAGATCTGATAACCAGAATGTGCACGCAGTGGAACAAGAAGAGGATGATGAGGATTATCCTCCTATTTCTGAATATTGTTTTTCTGTTGATAACAATGAACTAATCCTTGCAATGCAGAATCTAGGTGAGAAAGCTAGGTGGCCAAGGAAAAGTGATAAACCAGCTGCTACAAAGGATAAATCCAAGTGGTGTGCGTATCATGAGGATTTTGGGCATCTCACTGAAGAGTGTATTGCACTTAGAAAGGAAATTGGTTACTTGTTGAGCAAGGGGCATTTAAAGGAACTCTTGGGACGAAAGAAGTCAAGGACCCAGGATCCTGAAAGGATCCCGGAAAGGGCTCCTGCTCCTCCAGCAGATGCACAAGTCATAAATATCATATCCGGTGGATCAGACATCTGTGGTACATCCTTCTCAGCAGCGAAAAGAGACGCTAAGGAAACCAAGATGGATAATGGAGACAGACCCGTCCGGACCTCCGTTGTCACTCAGGATAAAGTCATTACTTTTGATGAGGATGATCGTGTTGACATCCAGGATCCTCATCATGACGGTCTTGTAATTACATTGTTTATTTCTAACCACTTTGTTCGCAGGATCCTTATAGATGGAGGAAGCTCTGTGAACATCATTCAGCTGGATGTTCTCAAGAAAATGAATATCCCAGAGTCTGATATTATCCCAAGATCCTCAGTGCTTGTGGGATTCAGTGGAGAAACAAAGAATACATTGGGGGACATCAAACTCCCAATCTATATTGAAGGATTGCATTCTTATCAAAAGTTTTGTGTTATTGATTGCTTATCGTGTTGTAATGTTATCCTTGGCAGGCCATGGATACATGATATGAAGGCAGTCCCATCCACCTATCATCAGTGTGTAAAGCTTCCAAGTCCATGGGGAGTGGTGAAAATTGAGAGTGATCAACAGGAGGCTAAGAATTGCTATACCTCATCAATGAAACCAGCCTCAAGACCAATGGAGCAATAGCAATTAAAGTATCCTTCAAGAGATGTCTTGGAGGCAAGAGAACAGGATTTGAAAGAAATCCTCATGGATCCTGATGATCCTGAATCCAAGATCTTCATAGGGTCAGGGATCCTTAGCGATATTGAACGGGAGCTAGTATCCTTTCTCAAAAGAAGGAAAACCACCTTTGCCTGGAAACATGAAGATATGACAGGTATATCTAAAGATATAATTACTCACAAACTTGGCATTGACAGGTCATTCAAGCCGATTCATCAAAAGAGGAGGAAGTTTGCACCTGAAAGAAATGCTATTATCCAGGAAGAGGTAGATAAGCTACTTCGAGCAGGTATGATTAGAGAGGTTAAGTATCCAAGATGGTTAGCCAATGTGGTTGTTGTTCAAAAGAAAAATGGAAAGTGGAGGGTATGTGTCGACTTTACAGATTTAAACAAGGCATGTCCCAAGGATCCTTTCCCATTAGCCCACATTGACTCCATGGTGGATGCTACCGCGGGTCATGAGTTGTTAACTTTTATGGATGCTTCATCTGGATTTCAACAAATTCAGATGGAACCATCCGATCAAGAGGATACAGCCTTTATGACCCCAACTGGTATATACTGTTATATTGCTATGCCATTTGGATTAAGGAATGCAGGTGCTAATATCAAAGGCTAGTCAATATGATGTTCAAGGAGCAAATTGGACACACTATGGAAGTCTATATTGATGACATGGTGGTTAAGTCCAAGAAAGCTGAGGATCATCTTAAACACTTGGAGGAAGCATTCAATATCCTTGATAAATATAATATGAAACTTAATCCTTCTAAGTGTCATTTTGGTGTAAAGGCAGGAAAATTCTTAGGATATATGGTGACAAAGAGGGGCATTGAAGCAAGTCCAGAGCAAATTAAGGCTATTGTGAATATCAAATCTCCCGCCAATGCTAAGGATGTTCAGAGGCTAACAGGCAGGATTGCAGCTTTAAACAGATTCATATCCAAATCCTCAGAAAAGTGTAAGGAATTCTATGACATCCTAAGGAAGAACAAGAAATTCGAGTGGACTGAGAAGCATGAAAGTGCCCTAAGAGCTCTTAAAGACTACCTATCCTCGGCCCCGGCCTTGATGAAACCAGAAAAAGGAGATGTGTTATCATTATATCTTGCGGTATCCTCAAAAGCAGTAAGTGCCGTCCTTGTTAAGGATCACGAAGGTACACAACATCCTGTCTATTATGTAAGTAAGAGTTTACTTGATGCTGAATCCAGGTATTCACACTTAGAAAAACTTATCCTTGCATTAATTATGGCATCTACTAAATTGAGACATTATTTTGAAACTCATGCCATTATTGTCAAAACTAATTTTCCAATTAAGAATGTCCTCAGGAAACCTGAAATGTCAGGAAGGATGGCTAAATGGGCAGTGAAGCTTAGTGCATATGATATAAGATATGAGCCCAGGACAGCCATTAAATCCCAAGCATTAGCTGACTTTGTGGCAGATTTCAGTAGTGATTTGCAAAAGGAAGCTGAATTAGAAGTCCAGCAGCTAGAGGAAACCAAGGATCCTTGGATACTGTTCACTGATGGATCCTCCAATGTAAATGGAACAGGGCTTGGAATACTACTAAAATCGCCACATGGGGACATAATACTACACTCCATAGCTTGTGAATTTCAAACTACCAACAATGAGGCTGAATATGAAGCCTTGATAGCTGGTTTGCAAATTGCAAAGCACATGAGGATCAGGTACCTTGAGGTACATGTAGATTCTTTGTTGATCACTAATCACTTTAATGGATCCTATGCTGTTAAAGGTGAAAAGCTAATCAAATATTTGGAGATAGTCAAAGAATTGGCACTCTCTTTTGTATCCTTTAGTTTGACACAGGTACCAAGGGAAGAGAATGCAGAAGCTGATGCATTAGCCAATTTAGGATCATCTTTGAAGATTCCTGAGGATATCAAGATCCCTATTATCCATATCCTGACCCCTGCTATCAAGGATCATGTAGCTATGGAGATAGGAGAAGATTCTGCAATCATCCCTAGTGATGATACCCAATCTCATTCAGGATCATGGATACTCCCAATCATGAGATACATACAACATGGAGAAATCCCTACAGGAGAAAACCCAAGGGCTTTCAAAATTAAGGTATCTCAATTACAATATTAAATAATATGTTGTATAAACGATCTCTTGCAGGACCATATTTTAGATACATTGAAGATCCTGAAATTCAAGAAGTCCTAAAGGATTTCCATGAAGGAGATTGTGGAAACCACACTGGAGGCAGGGCATTATTCTCAAGGATCCTGAGGACAGGATACTATTGGCCTACTATGAAGAAGGATGCTATGGAGTATGCCAAGAAGTGTGATCCTTGTCAGAGGCATAGTAATATCCTTCACCAACCAGCAGAGCTCTTGCATCCTATATCCTCTTCTTGGCCATTCATGAGATGGGGAATGGATATAGTTGGAAAGCTTCCTAAGGCACCTGGTGGAAAAGTATTCATGCTTGCTATGACTGATTACTTCTCTAAGTGGATAGAGGCTGAAGCCTTTGCTCAAGTCAGAGAAAAGGAAGTTATATCCTTTATTAAAAGAAACATTATTACTAGATTTGGTATCCCTTCTGAGATTATTTGTGATAATGGATCCCAATTTATTGGGAACAGAACCACTAACTTTTGTGACAGTTGGGGGATTAAGATGATAACATCAACACCAGTCCATCCACAAGCTAATGGTCAGGCAGAGTCATCCAACAAGATCATCATCAACAATTTGAAGAAGAAGCTTGGATCCAAGAAAGGAAAATGGGCAGAAGAACTACCTTATGTGCTTTGGGCTGATAGGACAACTCCCAAGAATGCTACAGGCCAAACTCCATTTTCTTTGGTATTTGGGGCAGAATCAGTGATCCCTACAGAGATGGTGGTTCCAACTGCAAGAACAAGCATTCGTGATCTTGAAGAAAATGCTGAAAACTTGATTCAAGACTTGGATACTATAGAAGAAATCAGGGATTTAGCAAGGATAAGGATGGCCAGTTATCAACAAAGGATGGCTGGAGCTTACAACAAAAATGTCAGGCTCAGGAAATTCCAAGTTGGGGATATGGTATTAAGGAAAGCATTTCAAAACACCACCAATCCTGCTGATGGAAAGCTAGCACCAAAATGGGAAGGCCCCTATTTGATTGAAGCTGAAGCAGGAAAGGGGGCATATCGATTGTTAACAATGGAAGGTGATTTGCTACCAAGAGCTTGGAATGCTGTCCATTTGAAGAAATATTTCATGTGATCATGATCCGTGATCCTTACCAGACAAATATCCTTGAAGGATCCCCACTGACAGATGATCCTCTTTCTGGTAACATTCCAATCTCAAACTATTTCATTCTTTTTATTCTCTTACAAGGATAATGATCCTGCGTCCTTTATCCTCCTTTTACTTGATTCTGAGTTTTGAAGGTTCAGGTATCCTTAACTAAGGATTGAGTATCCACAGAAGTATCCAGTTATCCTTTGGGCTTGACCCCAGTTATTTGGGCTTGACCCCAGTTCTTTGGGCTAGTCCCCAGTTTGGGCCTGTCCCCAGTTTCGCCAGTAGCGCACGATGATCCTGGTATAGTTCATGGCAATGGGACCAGTACCCGCTTTAGGGGCTGACAATTTCATTGTACTGGCTATATTCAGGATCCTACGTATAATGGTAGACGTACCATACATCCGTTCCTAAGGTTTCTAACGTTTTCACGTTAGCTAAGGTTTTGGCATTTTCATGTCACTAAGTTTGGATAGTCGCCAGTGAGGGTCATACTCCAGTTTACATACGATCCTTTGGGCTTGTCCCCAGTTATCCATTGGGCTTGTCCCCAGTTATCCTTTGGGTTTGTCCCCATTTATCCTTTGGGCTTGTCCCCAGTTATCCTTTGGGCTTGTCCCCAGTATATTGGGCTTGTCCCCAGAATTGTTGGGCTTGTCCCCAGTTACTAACATTCATCTTATATTGGCTCAGTCCCAAGCAATATCTTATTTCAGGTTTGTGAAGATAAATGACCAAGGATTCTTGATCCTTACTTTCAACTAAGGTTTGTATCTTGGGTTATCCTAATTTTAAGTGTTAAAGGATAGGATCCTAACTTGGATTCTCAGGTATGATCCTTAACTGTTTTGATTTTATTCATTATGTATTTAAGTGACACTTATCCTTTAACAACTGAACTTATGATCCTTAAACTATTTTTTATGTGATCCTTGATCATATTCTTAACTCTTAAGGGATATTTTTTAAATTTTTTCCTTACTTGATAAGTTTAAACAACATGAACATCACAATAGATTGAAAAATAAAATAACCATAAGGATATCAACACAGGATATAGCCAAAAAGTTAAAGTCATTTTATTCACAAAAGCTTAAACCCTTTTAAGGTTGTCAAAATTGCCAACCCACGTTTCTACCAGCAAAACGTGGCCCGTCCACATGGGTTGGCAAAGGGTGTCCATTGTTCATAGATCTAACAAGTGCAGGAAATTAAAGACGGCAAGATCACAATGGCTTCATCCCCCAAACAGAGGATCCCTCCACCATTTGTAATCCTACCTATTGTTCAAAGGATCATCCATGATCCTCAACCCTAATTACTATTGTTCAAGTACAGACCAACCATTGTTTATCAAAACATCATCAAAACAAAAAAAAACCATAACCAAACTAAAAAATGGGCTCCGGCTACGTCTAGAAATGTCCTTCATCGCCCATTCAAGCAGCCTACACCTTCGCTGCATCATCATCCCCTCCAGCTCCAGTATCCTTTGCATGATCTTTGCCACTACCACTAGCCTCAATTGCCAGAACCTCATCAGCCTCATCCTCATCCTCCAATTCAGCCAGCCTAACCTTCCAGCCTTCCACATCCCAGCTGCTCCTATCAAAGGCAGGATCCTGAGCTTCCGAGGCCATCTGCAATTTGGTCTTGTACATGGCAATGGCAGCAGAGACCTTAGCATCCTCCGTGATCTCGCTCTTCTCATAATCAAAATTAATCAGGATTGTAGCTGTCTGAGCTTTGGCATCTTTGAGATCCTTTTGGAGGTCAGCAATCTTAAGATCCTTGAGCAATACGACTTGTTGGAGGTCAGCAATCTTCTTGTCCTGCTCCTCGACATGCCCAACATAGTCTTCAATCTCAGCAAATTTCTGCAAAGAAGATAAAGAACAGTTCAAGAACAGGTGATCCTCAAATAAGCTGGATACCTAAAGCAGGGACAAGGATCCTTACATCGTTGAAGTATTCAAGGAACTGGTGGCGGATCAGGGGCAGACCTTGCAGATCCTCAGCTTCAGAGGCTTTTCTTTTCTTACCACCCCTTCCTTTAACGGGTGCCTTGGGGATCGAAGCAGTTGGGCTGGCAGGAAGCTTCTTCTTGGAGGATCGTACGGTGTCAAGCTCAGTGACTCTAAATTTGGAAGCAGATCTTGATGACTTTCCAGCGCCTACACACCCAAAACAGATAAGTGTCCTTATTCTATTCATATATAACTATTTATTTAAACATTTGAATATAAAAAGAACAGGATACTTACTTGACATGGTGACAGAGCCTGAGGATACCTCTTGAGAATCCTGGGTGTTTGTTTTGAATGATCTCGTGGCAGGATCAAGTTTTCTAAAAGCAGAGTAAGAGAAGGAAGAAAAGGAAAAGAGTTACCTGCTTGATCGTCGGATGAGAATATAAAGGGAGTTCTCTTGAACTTAAATGTGAAATGATCCCTATCTCTAACTCCTATTTATAATGATGATTCTGCAGGATAGTCATCTCACTGACGTCATGATCGTAATGGCTAGTCCGACTCCAACGGCTAGTTATCTGATTAATTCGTTACGGATAAGAACAAAATATAACTCATTTATTTACATAATTACTCCTTATATTTTGGGGGCAATTGTTAGGGGTGGATTTCTAAATGATCAGTGATCCTTATTTACTGTTGGGTTTAGTGATCCTCAATTTTGTCTAAAGTAGTGATCCTCAGAAGTGTTGCAGGATCAGGATCATAGATCACTATAAGGATCCTTGTACTAACGATTGTCTACTTTGAATTCGTAATTGTTTTGCAGGAGTATCAACTTGGACTTGGTCTTGGCGATATTCCTGGAGAATATTCTAAGTCTATTCCGCACGTGCTTGGCCAGAAATGGACGTTGTGGAGTCGTGGAGGACTTGCACCATTTGCGGAATGTTAGTTAGAGTAGATATTTTCTATTTTTAAAGGGGGTAGCGAGCTATCTTTTACAACACTTAGCTATTTTTTGGCTACACACACTCGTACAACTGCACTCACCAGCTCTCGGCAAAACACTTAGCATTTTTCATACATTTCTACACGATACACTATAGTGATCCTTGTACTTAGCTCGCTATCATCCGAAGTTGTAATACATTTCTTGTTTAATTTGAGTTGGTGATCGGTAGTTTCCATCACCCGAGGTTTTTTATGCCGGAGATCATTCATTGATCAAGGACTTTTTCCTCGTATAAATCTTCGTGTCACTTGTTCATTACACTTCATAGTGATCCTTATTGTTGTTCATCAATTCAAGCATCATACCTCACAACAGAAAGTTTGGTTACATTGTCATTGCTTGATTCTTGACCAAAACAATATATATATATATATATATGTATGTATGTGTTTTGGTCAAAAATCACACAGGAATAATGCAACCAAACTCTTAGTTACGGGGAATGATGCTTGAAATGAGGAACAATGATAAGGACCACTTCAATGTAAATTGCACAAACGACACAAGGATTTATACGAGGAAAAAGCCCTTGATCTTTAGAAGATCTCCGGCATAAAAAACCTCGAGTGATGGAAACTACCGATCACCAAGCTCAAATAAATCAGTAAATGTTTACAACTTCGGATAGTAACGAGCTAGGTACAAGGATCACTACGGTGGAATGTGTAAAAGTGAGTGAAGACTGTTAAGTGCTTGCCGAAAGCTTCAAGAGTGCAATTGTACGAGAGTGTGTGTAGCTGAAAATGGCTAAGTGTTCTAATTACTAGCTCGTTACCCCTTTAAAAATAGAAGTTAACTATGCTAACAAACTATCCGACTTTTGTGCCATGCTCCCATGTTCTCCACAACGTCCATTTCCAGTCAAACGTGTGTGAAATACCCGTGGAGTATTCCATAGTAACGTTGCCAAGACCAAGTCAAGTTTGTTACTCCTGCAAAATAATACGAAACACAAACAAACAATCGTTAGTATGAGGATCCTTAAGGTGATCCATGATCCTGATCCTGAAGCTCTTCTGAGGATCACCATCTGTCACAGAAGTAAGGATCATTTATTAGGATAACAAATAAGGATCACTAATTGTTAGAAAATTCTCCCCTAACAATTGCCCCCAAAATATAAGGAGTAATATGTAAAATAAACGAATTATATTTTCTTGATCTTATCCGCAACTAACTAACGGATAACTAGCCGTTGATGTAGAAATATCCGTTGCAACTATGACGTCACAGAAGTGACAACCCTGCACAATCATGATTATAAATAGGAGATATAGATAAGATCGTTTGCATTTAAATTTCAGAGATACTCCCTTTATAACTGCATCCGAAGATAAACAGGTATTCTCTCTTCATCTTCTTCCTTCTTTTGCTCTGTTTTCCGTCTCTTTCCATCATTCTGTCAAAAATGTTGCTCCGGAACTCCCCAGCTAAGGATCACCCGAAAAACAGCCCACTAAAGAGCCAGGGGATCATCGAAGATTCCATAAAAGAACGCTGCTGTTTCACCGATCCGCAGACTGATAAGATCCGCTATTGTTTCCCGGCGAACACCGTGTTTAAATCTTTTGATCCCAATGCCCTGAGTGATCATATTTCCGACAACTGGGTTGCTTTTCCTGTCACTCCGTTCACCATAGGCTATACATATCCTTTTCCAGCCTTCACCCAATCTTTCTTTTCCCTAACCGGCATTTCTTATATCCAAGCCATGCCGATGATCTGGAGGGTTTTGTATACCCTTGAAAGGATCATCGAGCAGGAAGGGATAGACATAGGAATGCCAGAGCTGGGAGAGCTGTATGATCTTACTACCTTTGGTTCTCATCGTTATTTGTTCAAACGTAAACCTGGTGAGGAACACCCGATCTTCAAAGCTACCAAGAATGATACTAACTGGAAGCGGCATTTCTTTTTCGTCAAGAGAGATTCTATCCCTGACGGGAAGGACCTACCCAGGAAATGGGCTACCCATGGTAGGATGGAGGATCCTGAGAAGGATCACCAGAGAACTTTCTTTTGATATAAGGATCACTTATATACTTTTGCTTTCTTGTTATGCAGCTATCACCGTCTCACACCTCAGACTGTCTCCTGCTGCCAAAGAGAGACTCGCCGCTTTCAAGAGACTCGATCCTGAAACAAGATCTTTCAAGACAACCACCCAGGATTCTCAGGAGGTATCCTCAGGTTCTGTCACGATGTCAAGTAAGTATCTTTGTTTAAAAATTTAAATAAATAGTGAAATATAAGTGAAGTAAAGATACTTATCTTGTTTTGGTTGTGTAGGTGCTAGAAAATCCACCAAGTCTGCTTCAAAGTTTAGTGTCACCGATCTCACCATCATCAGATCCTCCAAAAGAAAGGCTCCTACCAGCCCGACAGCTTCAGTCCCCAAGGCACCCCTCAAAGGAAAGGGAGTCAAGAAGAGAAAGGCCTCCGAGGCTGAGGATCTGCAGGGTCTGCCTCTGATCCGCCACCAATTCCTCGAGTACTTCAACAATGTAAGGATCACTGTCTCTGCTCGCATATCCTGCTGACATATCCTGCTGATTTGAGGATCACTTGGTTCTGACCTTATCTTTTATCCCCTTTGCAGAAATTCGCTGAGATTGAGGACTATGTTGGCCACGTTGAGGATCAGGATAGGAAGATTGCCGACCTCCAGCAGGTTGCATTGCTAAAGGACCTCAAAATTGCTGATCTTCAGAAGGAACTCCAGGATGCCAAACATGAGACGGCCAAGGTGTTGGTTAATGCTGACTACGAGAAGCATGAGATCACCGAAGACGCCAAAGTCTCTGCCGCCATAGCAATGTACAAGACCAAGCTGCAAATGGCCTTGGAAGCTCAGGATCCTGCCTTTGACAAGAGCACCTGGGATGTGGAAGGCTGGAAGGCAAGGCTGGCTGAACTGGATGATGAAGAGGAGGCTGAAGAGATCCTGACGATCGAGGCTGGAGGCAAGGGTGAAGGTGGTGAAGCAAGTGGAGCCGGAGGTGGTGATGCAGCAAAGGTTTAGGCTGCATGATTGGGCGATGATGGAAATTTCTAGACATAGCCGGAGCCCAATTTTTTTAGTTTGATGGTTGTTTTGTTGAACAATTTGATGGTTTGTACTGAACAATAGTTTTTAGGATTAAGGATCTAGGATCCTTCAGACAATAGGCAGGATTGCAAATGGTGGAGGGATCCTCTGTTTGGGGGATGAAGCCATTGCGATCCTGTCGCCTTTATATTCCTGCACTACTTTGAACCTATTATCATGGACACCCTTTACCTACCCCAGCGGACGAGCCACGTATTGCTGGTAGATGCTCGGGGTAGGTAATTTTGACAACCTTTTAAGGGTTAATCTTTTGTTAATAAATAAAACCTTAATCTTTTGTTACTTAACTTGTATTGTTATCCTTTTTGTCTCTTTAATTCACAATTGTTTTGATGTACGCTTATTGAATAAGCAATTTTGAATAAGTCAGATTGAAAATATTTAGGATATGATCCATGACCAAATATCCTATAGTCGAAGAATCCCAAAAAGTAATATATTTTAAGGATCACAAATTTAGTTGTCAAATTTTAAAGGTTATTCAAATAAACAATGAATAGAATTAAAAACAGTTAAGGATCATACCTGAGGATCCAAGTTAGGATCCTAACCATAATCAGGATAACTATAAGATAAACCTTAGAGAGAAGTAAGGATCAAGGATCCCTAGTTGCTTATCTTCAAGGACCTGAAATAGAGCATAACTTGGGACTAAGCCAATATAAGATAAGGGTTAGCAACTGGGGGCAAGCCCAAAGGATAACTGGGGACAAGCCCAAGGATAACTGGGGACAAGCCCAAGGATAACTGGGGACAAGCCCAAAGATCGTGTGTTAACTGGAGTATGGCCCTAACTGGAGACTATCCAAACTTAGTGACATGAAAATGTCAAAACCTTAGCTAACGTGAAAACGTTAGAAACCTTAGGAACGGATGTATGGTACGTCTACCATTATACGTAGGATCCTAGGTATAGCCAGTACAATGGAATTATCAGCCCCTAAAGCGAGTACTGGTCCCACTGCCTTGAACTATACCAGGATCATCATGCGCTACAGGCGGAACTGGGGTCAAGCCCAAATAACTGGGGTTAAACCCAAGGAACGGATTGCTTCTGCAAATAACCAACATTTTGCTAAGGATACCTGAACTTTCAAAACTTAAAATCACGTGAGAGATGGATAAAGGACACATGATCCTTATCCTTATATGAGAAAATAAGGAAATGAAATAGTTCAAGATTAGGACATTACCAAAGTAAGGATCACCGATACTTTAAGGATCCTTCAAGGATACCCCTCACGTAAGGATCATCTGTGCCATGAGGATCCTGCTCACATGAAATATTTCTTCAAGTGGACAGCATTCCAAGCTCTTGGTAGCAAATCACCTTCCATGGTTAGCAATCTATATACCCCCTTTCCTGCTTCAGCTTCAATCAAAAAAGGGCCTTCCCATTTTGGAGCCAATTTTCCATCAGCAGGACTGGTGGTATTCTGAAATGCTTTCCTTAATACTATATCTCCAACTTGAAACTTCCTGATCCTGACATTTTTGTTGTAAGCACCAGCCCTTCTTTGTTGATAACTGGCCATCCTTATCCTAGCCAGATCCCTGATTTCTTCAATAGTATCCAGGTCTTGAGCCAAGCTCTCATCATTTTCCTCAGGATCACGGGTACTTGTTCTATCAGCTGGAACCACCATTTTTGTTGGGATCACTGATTGTGCCCCAAATACCAAAGAGAATGGCGTTTGACCAGTAGCATTCTTAGGGGTTGTCCTATTAGCCCAAAGCACATAAGGTAGTTCTTCTGCCCATTTCCCTTTCTTGGATCCAAGCTTCTTCTTCAAATTGTTGATGATGATCTTGTTGGATGATTCTGCTTGACCATTAGCTTGTGGGTGGACTGGTGTTGATGTTATCATCTTAATCCCCCAGCTGTCACAAAAGTTAGTAGTTCTGCCCCCAATAAATTGGGAACCATTATCACATATAATTTCAGAAGGAATACCAAATCTAGTTATAATATTTCTTTTAATGAAGGATATAACTTCCTTTTCTCTGACTTGGGCAAAAGCTTCAGCCTCTATCCACTTGGAGAAGTAATCAGTCATAGCTAGCATGAACACTTTTCCACCAGGTGCCTTAGGAAGCTTACCAACTATATCCATCCCCCATCTCATAAATGGCCAAGAGGAGGATATAGGGTGTAAAAATTCAGCCGGCCGATGAAGGATATTGCTGTGTCTCTGACAAGGATCACACTTTTTAGCATATTCCACAGCATCTCTTTTCATAGTTGGCCAGTAGTATCCTGTCCTCAGGATCCTTGAGAACAATGCCCTGCCCCCAGTGTGGTTTCCACAATCTCCTTCATGGAAGTCTTTTAAAACTTCTTGGATTTCAGGATCCTCAATGCATCTTAAGTATGGTCCTGCAAGAGATCGCTTATACAACATATTATTTAAGATTGTGAATTGGGATACCTTAATTTTGAAAGCCCTAGGGTTTTCTCCTGTAGGAATCTCTCCGTGTTGTAAGTATTTCATGATTGGTGAGATCCATGATCCTGATCCTGAATGGGATTGAGTATCCTCACTAGGGATAATTGCCGAATCTTGCCCTATTTCCATGGCCACATGATCCTCGATGGCAGGAGCCAAGATATGGATAATGGGGATACTTATATCCTCCGGGATCTTCAAAGATGATCCTAAGTTAGCCAATGCATCAGCTTCTGTATTTTCTTCCCTTGGTACCTGTGTCAAACTAAAGGAAACAAAAGAGAGTGCCAATTCTTTGACTATCTCTAAATATTTGGTTAGCTTTTCACCTTTAACAGCATAGGATCCATTAAAGTGGTTTGTAATTAACAATGAATCTACATGTACCTCAAGATACCTGATCCCCATATGCTTAGCAATTTGCAAACCAGCAATTAAGGCTTCACATTCAGCCTCATTGTAAGTGGTTTGGAACTCACAAGCTATAGAGTGGGGTATTATGTCCCCCTGTGGCGATTTTAGTAGTATTCCAAGCCCTGTGCCTTTGACATTTGAGGATCCATCAGTATAGAGTATCCAAGGATCCTTGGTCTCCTCTAGCTGCTGGACTTCTAACTCAGCTTCTTTTTGTAAATCACTACTGAAATCAGCCACAAAGTCAGCTAATGCTTGGGATTTGATGGCTGTCCTAGGCTCATATCTTATATCATAGGCACTAAGCTTCACTGCCCACTTAGCCATCCTTCCTGACATCTCTGGTTTCCTGAGGACATTCTTAAATGGAAAATTAGTTTTAACAACAATAACATGAGTTTCAAAATAATGTCTCAACTTGGTAGATGCCATAATTAATGCAAGAATAAGCTTTTCAAGGTGTGAATACCTGGATTCGGCATCAAGTAAACTTTTACTTACATAATAGACAGGATGTTGTGTACCTTCATGATCCTTAACAAGGACTGCACTTACTGCTTTTGAGGATACTGCAAGATACAAGGATAGCACATCGCCTTTTTCTGGTTTCATCAAGGCCGGGGCTGAGGATAGGTAATCTTTGAGAGCTCTTAAGGCATTTTCATGCTTCTCAGTCCACTCAAATTTCTTGTTCTTCCTTAGGATATCATAGAATTCTTTGCACTTCTCCAAGGATTTGGATATAAATCTGTTCAAAGCTGCTATCCTGCCTGTTAGCCTTTGGACATCCTTAGCATTGGCCGGAGATTTGATATTCACTAAGGCTTTGATTTGTTCCGGGCTAGCTTCAATGCCTCTCTTGGTCACCATGTATCCTAAGAATTTGCCTGCTTTAACACCAAAGTGACATTTTGAAGGATTAAGTTTCATGTTATATTTGTCAAGGATATCGAATGCTTCCTCCAAGTCCCTTAGGTGATCCTCAGCTTTTATGGATTTTACCACCATATCATCTATGTAAACCTCCATAGTTTGTCCAATCTGATCCTTGAACATCATATTCACCAGCCTTTGATATGTTGCACCTGCATTCCTTAATCCAAACGGCATAGCAATATAACAATATATACCGGTTGGAGTCATAAAGGCCGTATCCTCTTGATCAGATGGTTCCATCTGAATTTGTTGAAATCCAGATGAAGCATCCATAAAAGTCAACATTTAATGACCCGCCGTTGCATCCACCATGGAGTCAATGTGGGGTAATGGGAAAGGATCCTTGGGACATGCCTTATTTAAATCTGTGAAATCGACACATACCCTCCACTTTCCATTTTTCTTTTGAACAACAACCACATTGGCCAACCATCTTGGATACTTGACCTCTCTAATCATACCTGCCCGGAGCAATTTCTCTACCTCTTCCTGGATAATGGCATTTCTTTCCGGTGCAAACTTCCTCCTTTTTTGATGGATTGGTTTGAATGACCTGTCGATGCCAAGTTTATGAGTGATAATATCCTTAGATATACCTGTCATATCCTCATGCTTCCATGCAAAGGTAGTTTTCCTCCTTTTGAGGAAGGATACGAGGTCTTCTTTCATTTTGCCAAGGATCCCTGATCCGATATAGATTTTGGATTCAGGATCATGAGGATCCATGAGGATTTCTACCACATCCTGCTCTCTTGCCTCCAAGACATCCCTTGGAGGATACTTTGATTGCTATTGCTCCCTTGACTTCGAGGCTGGTTTCATCGATGAAGTATAGCAATTCTTAGCCTCCTGCTGATCACTATCAATCTTGACTATTCCCCAAGGACTAGGGAGCTTCACACATTGATGGTAAGTAGATGGGACTGCCTTCATATCGTGTATCCAGGGCCTGCCAAGGATAACATTACAACAAGATAAACAGTCAATAACACAAAAAATTTTATACGAATGTAGGCCTTCGATGTATATTGGGAGCTTAATGTCCCCCAGGGTATTCTTAGTTTCGCCACTAAATCCCACGAGCACGGAGGATCTTGGTATGATATCTGATTCAGGGATACCCATCTTCTTTAGAACATCAAGCTGGATAATGTTCACTGAGCTTCCTCCGTCTATAAGGATCCTGCGGATAAAATGGTTAGAAATGAAAAGAGTAATAACTAAACCATCGTGATGAGGATCCTGGATATGAACACGATCATCCTCATCAAAGGTTATGACTTTTCCTTCGGAGACACTTGATGTTCGAACGGGTCTTTCTCCACTATCCATTTTAGTTTCCTTTGCATGCCTTTTAGCTGCTGAGAAGGATGTGCCACAAATGTCTGATCCTCCAGAAATAAAGTTTATTACTTGTGCATCTACTGGAGGGGCCGGAGCTTTCTCAGGGATCCTTTCAGGATCCTGAGTCCTTGACTTTTTTCTACCCAACAATTCTTTTAGATGCCCCTTGCTCAACAAGTATCCAATTTCCTTTCTCAATGCGATGCATTCTTCTGTGAGATGCCCAAAATCTTCATGGTATGCACACCACTTTGATTTATCCTTAGTTGCAGCTGGCCTATCATTTTTTCTGGGCCATCTAGCTTTATCACCTAAATTCTGCATCGCAAGGATTAGTTCATTGTTATCAACAGAAAAACAATATTCAGAGATTGGAGGATAATCCTCATCATCCTCTTCTTGTTCAACAGCATGCACATTCTGGTTATCAGATCTGTTATAGGATCTGAACTTGTTGTTCTTGAACGAGGATCCTTGCTTCTCTTGTTTTGAGGATCCTGCTAATCTTTCCTGGATCCTCTTATCGTCCTCTAGCCGGATGAACCTGAGTGCCCGGGTTCTTACCTCATCTAGGTTCCTGCATGGTGTCATAACATGATCATCATGGAACAATGAATCCCTAAGCAATCCCATTTTGAAGGCCTCAACAGCCGTGGCTATATCCAAGTTGGGAATGTCTAAGGATTCTTTACTGAATTTGGTAATGTAATCCCTTAATGATTCATTATGACCCTGGGTTATCCTATATAGATCACTAGTTAATCGTTCAAATTTTCTACTACAAGAAAATTGGTTATTAAATAGGTTAACTAGATTAGCAAATGAGGTAATAGAGTAGGGAGGAAGACTTAGCAGCCATTTGAGAGCTGATCCAGTAAGAGTGGATCCGAATCCCTTGCACAGGCATGCTTCCTTTATTCTTTCTGGGATTGGATTGATCTCCATCCTTTCCCTGTATTGAGCTATGTGTTCCTCAGGATCCGTTGAACCATCATACAACTTCATGGTTGGTACATGGAACCTCTTGGGTATCTCAGCATCACAGATTGGTGGTGCAAAACGAGATATCTTATGGCTTCCATCTGCAATCTCTGGGATAGGTTTGGCCACTCCTGGAACACTTGATATCATATCCTTTAACTTTTGCAATTCTCTGGCCATGGCATGATTGATACCTGGATCCTGCATAAGGCCATGGTTAGTAGTATAAGAATTATTAAAAGTGTTACCTCCCATTGGATTCAAATTAGGAAGAATGGATGTTAATCCATATTGTTGGGGCTCTGGAATGACCGATGGACCAGTAGAAGCAATGGTTTGCATTGGAATGAAATCCCCCTGATGGACGTCGGAACTTCCTGATTGCAAACTCCTTAAGGATCCCGGAATCTGGAAGGATCCTTGAAACTGTGAGTATCCTTGTACCTGGGAGGATCCTGGGACATAGGAGGATCCTTGAACTTGGGAGGATCCTGGAACATAGGAGGATCCTTGAACTTGGGAGGATCCTGGAACATAGGAGGATCCTTGAACTTGGGAGGATCCTTGAACCTGGGAGGATCCTTGAAACGGCCAGTACCCTTGAATCTGCTGCGCTCCCGAGTATCCTCCTGAGCTTGCAAAGGATCCTATATGCTGAGGATGGGATCCTGATGGTTGAATGTGTAACCCTGAATCCTGAGTCATTGCTGATGACCCGTAATGCACTCCTTTTGGTCCTCCAACATATTGAACGTCTGGAACCGTTGAAGGCTGAGAAGTTATAACCGGAGTATCAAAATTCAAAGATCTGGGCATTAGTAGGGAATGATCCTCTGCCGATCTCTTTTGTTTCTTGATGTCTCCTGTTGATGCAACAAATACAAGACCAACGATGGTAGCTTGACTGGCTAGGCAGAAGGGTTGAAGGGTTCAACCTTGCCTAACGCAGGTCGTGGGGTCCCCCCACGTTTGCGAGACGTGGAAGGAGGTTTGCTAGTTTGTTATTATCCTTTGCTATAGATCCTTCTCTGATTTGTGCTCAGATTCGGAAGTGAAAGCAAAGGGAATGTGTGTGTTGGATGTGAAAGGGAATGACTTGTGCGAGACAAGCATTCGATGTGAATGACCAGAGATAGAGGAATCAGAGCTGGTCCAGATGTGTTCCTGAAGTAAATGAAGTGTCATTTATAGAGAAAGGCATCTCCCGAAGTGGAATGGCTTTGACTAGCAACCTCGCTTGCAGTGGAGGGTTTCCCCTTTTGGGGGTTGAAGGCTTTAGTCCCCCGGATAATAGTGTGCACCGTGCAGACCTGCAATGCCTTTGCGGCTGTGGGTTGGTGAAGTAATCTTCAGATGTGACTTGGCTACTGTTACCGTGCTGCTTTTTCCTTCCACAGCTTTTTAAGCCTTGAACCATTTAACCATTTAAGCGTTTACATAATTAGTCATTTTATTTAGCCTTGGGCTACCCCCGTCATCAGCCCCCCAAGTCAGAGGTTTTTGGGTGATGAGCTAAAGACTTCTGACTTTTATGCACGTATTTTATTGCCTGAAGGTTTCGAGGGTTCGTTGCTTGAAGGCTTGAAAGGTTGAGGGCAGTTAATGTTTTGAACTTTGAAATTCAAATAACTGACAGTTGATTTGATTGATGTGTGGCAGTTGATAGGGTGGCGGTTTTCGCAGGAGTTACTGTTTTGCCATTATTACCCCTATTCTAGGCTTGTATTTATTTTGTATCTTCAATCTTTATCCATTTGTTTCATAATCTTTTCCAAGTGCCTACCATTTTCTCTCCTTTCTTGAGGTTAGTTCCGGTTTCCTTTTCATCTTGCATTTTCCGTTCAAAAAAATGGGTGCTCGTAAGGATTTAGCAAAATCTTTTTCCCGGTTAACACAAGAGGAGATAGATTTATTTTGTATGGAATATGGTATTGATAGGAAATTTAACCCCACTGCCCCTGCTTGTGATCTTCCCGTTGATAAACCGCCTTCTGGTTCGATTGCCCTCTATTATAGTCATTTTGAGTTCTCGAACCTTCGATATCCGTTTTCGTTTTTTGTTTTGAACTTGTTGGAGTATTATAGGGTTTCTTTTGGGCAAGTTCATCCGAAGGGGATGGCTAGGGTTTTGCATTTTGAGGTTTTGTGTCGTGCTCTAGGGTATGATCCTTCCCTTTTGCTCTTTCGCCGGTTTTTTCTCTTGGCGAAGAATGGCGATTGGTTTACATTTGAAACAACCAAGGTTGATACCTGCCTTATTACATCGATGGTTACCACACTTGGGGCTTGGAAAGACCGCTTTTTCTGGGTTTCCGATACTATCATTCCCTTCAAAATGGTGTGGAGGAATCCGGATGCTGTTCTCAATGCTCCGGAACCTTCTGAGTCTGAATTGAACGCTGTTTTTCTTAGTGCCATCCGGGACTGCCCTTCTAGGGTTCGTCCCTTTCCTGAACACTTACTTGTTCTATTAGGGGTTAGTAAAATTTGGGGGAATGTTGATCGGGATCCGGTTCTTATGAGGAGTGGAATTGGTATGCCTTTTCCTTTTTTGTCCTCTTTATGTTTTTCTTAATCTATGACTTATGTGTTGTTGTTTTTTGCAGTCATGTCTGCCTTGGACTTTATTAAGAGCGACGATACTTCTGATGTTGTTTTTGAGGATGCTCCGTCTGTTCCTGGTGAGAATGTTGTGGTTAGGACTGTTGATCAAAGGTTTGAGGGTTCAGGTTATGTTAGTGCTGCTACTGCCAAGGGTTTTACTAAGTCTAGTGCTCCTAAATCTTCAACCCGTCGATCTTCTCGTCGGTTGTTGAAAGCTGGTCCTCAATCCACTTCTACTGAAAGGGTGGACTTGAGTGATGACATTGAAGTTTCGGAGGATCAAGGTGTTGAAGCGGGTGTGGAGAAGGATAAAGAATTGGTTGTTCATGGTAAAAAGGGTTCGAGCAAGAAGGTTGTTGTCACTCCTGTTCAGGAGTCCTCAAGCAAGAACGTTGAAGGGTTGGATCCGGAAGGGATTTATGTGCCTGTTTGGTCAGTGAAGAATGATGACAGTTTCAAAGATGTTGCTGTTTGTGAGGATGTTTTGAGTCACATTGCTCCTCCCTCAGTACACGAGACTATTGCTGGGATGGATGATGACTTGATGCTGTCCCGAATGATTTTGAGTACCTGCAACCTAGCTGCTATGCTTCCTCAAGGCATTGCCCGTTTTCGTCAGAGAATGCGGGAATATGAAGAATTCTCCAAGAAGAAGGATAAAATGAAATCCTCCATGGCTGGGATGAAGAAGGAGATAGCTGGTTTTGCCGAGAAGGAAGCAGCATGGGAGAAGAAGGTTAGTGATATGAAAAAGACGCATGAAATTGAGATGGATGATTTGAAAAAGAGCTTCGAGGCATCTAGGCTGAAACTTAGGGCTGACCGGGAAGCTTTGTTTGTTCAGCAGCAGGCTTTTGTTAAGGAGAAAGAAGGGTTGAAAGCTTCAGTTGCTCAGGCTACTGGGGATAACCAATGGCTCATAGAGCAAGGTTTTCACCAAGTGGTCACTTATCTATTGCACTCCAAAGAGTTTAACTCTGCCCTTGGTGACGTTTACACTAAGCTTCTTAACCTGGGGAAACACCAAGGCCTCATTGCTGGGTATAAACTTCATGAATCCGGTCATCCTTTGGAGAAGTCACCTTTGTTTCGTCCCGAGGCTTCTGACGTTTTTAAAGGCTCCGTTGAGCAAATGGAGAAGCTGACTTACCCCTACATCCATCAGGTTTCCACTTGTTTTGGTAAACCTCTTTCTGTATTGCAGGAACTGAAACCGGAGGGCTTAAATGAGAAGGTTTGTGCTGAGGTTTTGGGCTCTCTTTCAAGGAAGAGGTCCTATTCGGGGGATAGCGATGATACCTTTTCAGGTCAGCCGGATGTTCCTAAGGATGCAAGCTTGGAGGCTTCGGCGGTTGGTGGTGATGGGGGTGTGAAGTCTAAAAAGTTGAAGAAAACAAAGAAGGCCAAGGGCGAAGGTTCTGGAGTTTCTAAATGTGTTGACACTTGATTCGTAGCTTTCTTAGCACTGAAAACAACTTATGTCTGTAATGTTAACTTGAACAATGTTAGGTTTGGTAGGAACCCCTAAGGTTCCTTTTGGTTATGTTGAAGGCCTGTATGGCCGTTGGACAATGATTAGGTTTGCAAGCTACTAGGACTTGCCTTATGTTTGGAAGTCTTTTAGTACTTTTTATGATATGATATCTTAACTATTTCTCCTTTATTATGGTTTTATGTTTGTGCTTCTTTGGTTTTTTACCGTTCAAGCCTTTGGCTGTCTTTTAGTAGGTTGAAGCCTTGAAGGTTTCGAGGTATTGCCTTGGTGGCTTGAAGCCTTGAAGGCTTGTTGGTTCTTCGTCCAGGCTTGATTTGTGCCTTTGTTCTTTTTTAGATTTGGTTTGTTTTCTTTTGTAACTTTGTCTTTGTCGGGTTTGTGTTGACCTTATGTTTTTTATACCTAAAAGGGTTCAGTGCTGCAGACACTTAGCCTTGGCATTTTTAACAAGAAGAGATAACACCTATCCTTTTCATTATTTCTTTTGGTTTTTCTAGCCTCTTTGTAGACTATATTTCTAAAACTTCGTGAACATTTGGTGTGGGCTGCTTATACCCGTCTATGAGACAATTTTATTATTTTTTTCTTGATAAGTCTCATGGAGTTGTATTGATTTAGGAACTCACCCCTTATATAGGCTCATTCAACCCTTGAACCTATTGAGCGATGTGGCCTGGGAGCTCATCCCCTTACATGGCCCTTGCCATGGAGTTTTTTGCTAGGTTCTCCACCTGATTTTAGGATAGAAAGACAAGTTTGATAAAACAACTTCATTCATTAAAGCAATACTTGCTTTTTACAAAAGGTATTCATAATTCTGCTTGAGATACATTTTGATTCAAACCAAACTTTCCGTTTAAACATGGAACCTTTTCAACGTTTTTCCGTTCCAATGCCTTGGAAGCCTTTTGCCTTCTGAATCAGCCAGCTTGTAGGATCCACCTTTGTGTGCTTCAAGGATGGTGTATGGACCCTCCCACTTTGGGCCAAGCTTTCCTTGATTTTCTTTTTTGCTGGCTTCGTTGTTTCTTAGGACTAAGTCCCCTGGCTTGAAACGTTCGTTTTTGACCTTTTTGTTGTAGTAAGCTTCCATCTGTTGCTTGTATTTGGCTTCTTGAATTGCGGCTTGATCTCTTGCTTCTTCTAGGAGTTGTAAATTCAACATGGTCTCTCTTTGGTTTGCTTCGGGATCCATGTTGACAATTCTTTGGGTTACAACTCCTATTTCGGCAGGGATCACAGCTTCAGATCCAAATACCAAGCTGTAAGGTGTTTTCTTATGGCTTGTTTTTTCCGTTGTTCTGATTGCCCATAGAACACTAGGCAATTCTTCAAGCCAGTTGCTTTCATATCTTCCCAATCTTGTCTTGATTCCTTCCACTATGCTTCTATTTGTTCTCTCGACCTGCCCGTTTGATTGTGGATACGCCACTGAGCTGAAAACCTGATCGATTTTGTATTCTTTGCACCAAACGCTAAAAGGCTTTTCAGCAAATTGTCTTCCGTTGTTGGTAACAAGTACTCCTGGCAACCCATAACGGCAAATGATGCTTTCCCAGACGAAGTCAATGACTTGCTTTCCTGTTATCTTGGCAAGTGGTTTGACCTCGGGCCACTTGGTGAAATAGTCCACCGCCACCAATAGGAATTTTACCCCTCCTTTGCTTGGGGGAAATGGACCAACAATGTCCATTCCCCACTTGTGAAATGGCCAAGCGGGGGTTATTGGGACTAAGTCGTGCTTGGGACTTCTTGGGATTGGTGCATGGATTTGGCAGGCATCACATTTCTTCAATTCTTCAGCTGTGTCGCGATGCATTGAAGGCCAGAAATATCCGAGGTTCATGAGTTTTGCAACTACCGACCTAGCTCCAAAGTGAGCTCCACACACTCCCTCATGAATTTCCTTGATCAAATACTTGCTTTGCTCGGGACCAACACACCTTAGCAAGGGAGCAAGGTAACCCTTTTTGTAAAGGGTTTCTCCTTGCAGCATGTATTGTCTTGCCTTGATCTCAACCCTTTTAGCTTCCACTTGATCATTGGGTAATTCACCATTTTTGAGGAACTTTCTTATGGGAGTCATCCAGTTTGGTTCTTCTTCGGTAACCACATCTTGAACCTCCAATTCATTAATGGATGGTTCCTTCAACACTTCTACCAGTACCTTTTTTGTGAGGTGGGCAAAAGTGAGAGATGCAAGCTTGCTTAGGGCATCGGCCTTTTTGTTTTGGGATCTGGGGATCTGTTTGATGTTGCATGCTTGGAAGGTACTCATTAGTTCCTTTGATTTTTCTCTGTATTTTTTCATGTTGGGCTCTTTAGCTATGTAGCTATCATTTACTTGGCTTGAGACCAGCAACGAATCCGTGAACACTTCAAGCTTTTCAACCTTCATTTCTTTGGCCAGCCTTAGGCCGGCTATTAGTGCTTCGTATTCAGCCTCGTTATTGGTGGTCTGAAAATCAAATCGAAGAGCATATGTGAACTCCAAACCTTTCGGGTTAATCAAAATTAATCCATCCCCTGACCCTTCAACGCTTGAAGCCCCATCGGTAAAAAGTTTCCAGGCTTCGGGGTTGGAGGGTTCAGTGGTGGCTGTGTTTACTTCAGTAAGTGTTTGGTTTGGGACTTCCACAATGAAATCAGCCAAGACTTGAGCCTTGATGGCTTTCCTTGGGACATAGGTGATGTTATGTTCCCCCAGTTCTATGGCCCATTTGGCTAATCTGCCCGAGTTTTCAGGTTTTTCAAGCACACTCTTAATAGGTTGGTCGGTGACCACTTGTATGGGGTGTGCTTGGAAATACCTTCGGAGCCTTCTAGCTGTTTGAACTAAAGCTAGGGCAAGTTTTTCAAGGGGAGGGTATTTCGTTTCAGCTAATTTTAAAGTTTTGCTGAAAAAATAAACGGGTACCTGGGCCTTGTCTCGCTCAATGGTGAGGACTGCACTGATGGCCTCGTCCGTGATTGAGAGGTACACCGATATTAATTCCCCGGTTTTTGGTGCTGCTATGTCTGGTAGGGAAGCCAAGTGTTGCTTCATCTGGTTGAAAGCTTCCTCAGCTTCTTCAGTCCATTTGAAATCCTTTTTATCTGAGCAGTTCTTGAGCGTTTTGTAGAATGGCAGAGATCTTTCGGCTAACTTGGAGGTAAAACGCTTCAAGGCTGCAAGCTTCCCATTCAAGCTTTCAACCTCCTTCTTGGTCTTTGGTGGCTTGGTTTCAAGGACGGCTTTTACTTTGTTAGGGTTGGCTTTGATGCTTTGTTTTCCGACAATGTGGCCCAAGAATTTTCCTTCCTCGAACCCAAATGAACACTTTTCTGGATTAAGCTTCATGTTAACCTTTCTGAGGTTCTTGAAAGTTTCTTGAATATCATCGAGCATTTGGTATTCCGTCTTGCTTTTGATAACCAGGTCATCGACATACGCTTCCATATTTTTGCCAATTTGGCTTTCGAAGGTTTTGTCAACGAGCCGTTGATAGGTTGCTCCTGCATTTTTGAGGCCGAAAGGCATCTTTTGATAGCAAAAAATCCCTTTGTTCGTGTGAAAAGCTGTTTTCTCCTCATCTTCTTTCTTCATGAGGATTTGGTGATAACCTTTGTATGCATCTAGAAAGCATTTGAACGAGTATCCGGTGAGGGAGTCAACTTTGAGGTCAATCTCGGGTAGTGGATAGCAATCCTTAGGACAAGCTTTGTTAAGATCCTTGAAGTCTATGCACATCCTCCAAGAGTTGTCTGGTTTTTTGACCATAACTGGGTTTGCAACCCATGATTGGTACTTGACTTCTCGGAGGATGCCGGCTGACACAAGCTTTTCAACCTCTTGGCAGGCTGCCAGACTTCTTTCAGGTGCCAAGCTTCTTTTCTTTTGAACCACCGGTTTGACCCCTGGTGGTATTCTCAACTCGTGCTCGGCAATACCCCGAGGGATCCCGGTCATATCTTCAGGACACCAAGCGAATACATCACTGTAGTGTGTTAGCAATTTTTTAAGATATGAAAGGGTCTCTTGAGAAAGGTCAGGGTTGACCCTTATCCTTTGTTCCGGGTATTTATGGTTTATGACCAATCTTTGCCTGTCTTCTTCACTGTTTGAACTTTCACCTTCAACCATGTAGGCTTCCTGGGAGGGTTGAAGGGTTGCTATGCCCCTTTCGGTGGGGAATTTGACTATGCCATGACCAACAGACACGGCCATGTAGAATGCACACTGTCCTGGTCTTCCAATGATTACATCATAGCTGGAGGGGATGTTGATAACCACAAAGGTGAGTGGTTGGGTTCGTTCTTTTGAACCTTCACTAAAACGAACATTAAGTGTTAGTTGCCCCAAAGGCTTGAGGGGTATGTCAGCGATACCTTTTATAGAGGTTCCAGAAGGTTGAAGCCTTGAACGTTCTTCATTGCTCAATTGGTTGAAGAACTTTTCGAACATGATTTCAGTGGCTGCACCCGTGTCTATGTATGCCTTGCATGTTTGCAACGTTCCTATGGTAGCCCCCACCACGAGTGGGCTAGAGAGAGGGTCATGTTCCGTAGGGGGGAAACAGACACATTGAAGCTCCCAAGCTTCCAACCTTTGTCTTTTGTGAGGAACCCTTCCATCAAAATCTACCATATTGACTTCCTTACCCTTTCCTTCAGCCATTTTGTCCCGGACTCCCTTTACCAAATGAGCGAGTTCTCCGGTTTTAACAGCCTCTTCTATTCTTTTCTTGAGTTGGAAGCAATCATTGGTGTGGTGACCCTTTTCTTCATGAAACTCGCAGTATTGGGTGGAGTTCTCATTTTTCCTGCTTTTTGGGAGAGGTCTAGGAGGCCGAAAGTTTTGTTTAACTTCTTCTGTTGCAAGGATTTCTTGTGGGGTCTTTGTGAGGGGCGTGAAGCTTATGCCTTTTTCCCTGCTTGAAAGGTTCCGACCTTCAGACCTTCGAGGATCTGAACCCTTTGGCCGCCTGTCATAGGGGTTGAAGTTCCCTCTTTTTCTGGCTGGACTGTTGCTCCTCCAGCCGGACCCCCTTTTTCTTTGTTCCTTAATGTCTACTGCCTCCTCTCCCCGGATGTGGGCTTCGGCCCTTTCAAGAGCTTCTTCTAAGGTCTTGGGTAGAGATTTGTTGAAATCCCTTGTAAGGTACTTAGAGGTGATGGCATTCATGAAGCCAGCCACTCTCATTTTCTCGTCGGCCCCTACATAAGTCAGACCTTCCTTCTTGTATCGTTCAATGAAAGCACGGAGACTTTCATCATCACGTTGCTTTATCTGAAAGATCACTGTTGCGTCTTTGACATATCGTCTTTGTTGAGAGAAATTGGCCAGGAAACCTTTGCTGAGATCGTCAAAGCTTCGAACACTTTGAGCAGGTAAATCGTTGAACCAGATCCTGGCGGATCCAACAAGAGTTTGCATGAACATTAGGCAACACTCCGTGTTGGACCACTTCTCTATCCGAGCTGCACCGGTGAAGATCTGAAGATGGTCCTCAGGATCTTCAGTCCCATCATATGTCCTGATGTGGGCCGGCATTTTGATCTTTGACTGGAAGTCATAATCGGCTATTTGTCTTGAGAAACATGAAAGGTTACTTGGCTTGTACGGTTTAGCCAAGTCTTCTTCAGTCCTTGCATCCACATTGCTGCCATTGCCATTGTTTCCTTGAGTGGCGAGCACTTGATTGATGAAGTGCTGCCACGGGAAGTTGGCCATCATCTGGGTCATCATCCCGAGGGGAGTGCTCATAACAGCACTCCGTGCTAAAGGGAGCACGGACAGAGCTTGCTCCCATGTAGTTGTAGTGGCTGCTGGATAGCTTGTCACTGGGGATTGTAGGAGCTGGTCAAGAGTCAGCTCATGTCCCAAAGGAGCACCACTAGTAATCGGTTGGGAAGAGAAGATAGGATGCACCGTAGGATTTGTCATAGAGGACAGATAGGGGTGAGGGTTTGAAAGGTTACTGGGACCAGCCTCACTTCTTGATGCAAAAAGAAGAGGAGGTGGTCCAGGGGACAATGTTGGCTCAGGTTCGTCATAGTCTAACCGAATCCTCACTCCCTTTTCTCTTTCTTTACTCACGTGCTGGTTGAGAAGAGTCCTTAGCACAAGGAAATTGTTTGCAACCCCTTCAGGGGTGAGTTCAACACATGATGGGGCATCAGAGACACCGATATTAGGAGATGGAACTCCGGATCGGGACGGAGTTGGTGTGTTGAAGTTGAGGAACTCGGGTGTACTCCCCGGAGTTGAGAAAGAAGTTGGTATAGCCACGTGAGCTTGGCTACTACCCGGAGTGGAAGTGTTTGGAATTTGATTCACTTCTTCCGGGGATCCACTTTCAGACATGGTGATTTTAGGTGAATAGAGCTACACTACTAGGTCTTTTTGAGAAGAAATAGTGGCGTAGCCCCACGGTGGGCGCCAACTTGTTGATGCAACAAATACAAGACCAACGATGGTAGCTTGACTGGCTAGGCAGAAGGGTTGAAGGGTTCAACCTTGCCTAACGCAGGTCGTGGGGTCCCCCCACGTTTGCGAGACGTGGAAGGAGGTTTGCTAGTTTGTTATTATCCTTTGCTATAGATCCTTCTCTGATTTGTGCTCAGATTCGGAAGTGAAAGCAAAGGGAATGTGTGTGTTGGATGTGAAAGGGAATGACTTGTGCGAGACAAGCATTCGATGTGAATGACCAGAGATAGAGGAATCAGAGCTGGTCCAGATGTGTTCCTGAAGTAAATGAAGTGTCATTTATAGAGAAAGGCATCTCCCGAAGTGGAATGGCTTTGACTAGCAACCTCGCTTGCAGTGGAGGGTTTCCCCTTTTGGGGGTTGAAGGCTTTAGTCCCCCGGATAATAGTGTGCACCGTGCAGACCTGCAATGCCTTTGCGGCTGTGGGTTGGTGAAGTAATCTTCAGATGTGACTTGGCTACTGTTACCGTGCTGCTTTTTCCTTCCACAGCTTTTTAAGCCTTGAACCATTTAACCATTTAAGCGTTTACATAATTAGTCATTTTATTTAGCCTTGGGCTACCCCCGTCATCATCTCCAATTTCTCTAAGGATCTTTTCATTAGTCTTGTCCTGCTGCTGGATATGCTCCTTCATCTGCAAAATCAGAGTAAACAAGTCACTAGTAGTAGGAGTATAAGAAGCAGAAGAAATTGGAGGTTTTGAGAAAATGGGAGTTGGTTTCTTCTCGGCATTTTTCTGAGGTCCAGAAGGTGGTGGAGGCAAAGGCAAAGGTGGAATGCCCTGAGACGAATTGACCGCAGACATTGCAGTAGAGGTATTCTTCAATGATGAAGCCATGTATTTGTATGCAATGAACCGGAATGATCACCAACAGAAAAACTTCTTAGGAATGAAGCACCGATTGCCCCACGGTGGGCGCCAAACTGTTTTGGTCAAAAATCACACAGGAATAATGCAACCAAACTCTTAGTTACGGGGAATGATGCTTGAAATGAGGAACAATGATAAGGATCACTTCAATGTAAATTGCACAAACGACACAAGGATTTATACGAGGAAAAAGCCCTTGATCTTTAGAAGATCTCCGGCATAAAAAACCTCGGGTGATGGAAACTACCGATCACCAAGCTCAAATAAATCAGTAAATGTTTACAACTTCGGATAGTAACGAGCTAGGTACAAGGATCACTACGGTGGAATGTGTAAAAGTGAGTGAAGATTGTTAAGTGCTTGCCGAAAGCTTCAAGAGTGCAATTGTACGAGAGTGTGTATAGCTGAAAATGGCTAAGTGTTCTAATTACTAGCTCGTTACCCCTTTAAAAATAGAAGTTAACTATGCTAACAAACTATCCGACTTTTGTGCCATGCTCCCACGTTCTCCACAACGTCCATTTCCAGTCAAACGTGTGCGAAATACCCGTGGAATATTCCATAGTAACGTTGCCAAGACCAAGTCAAGTTTGTTACTCCTGCAAAATAATACGAAACACAAACAAACAATCATTAGTATGAGGATCCTTAAGGTGATCCATGATCCTGATCCTGAAGCTCTTCTGAGGATCACCATCTGTCACAGAAGTAAGGATCATTTATTAGGATAACAAATAAGGATCACTAATTGTTAGAAAATCCTCCCCTAACAGTATGCATGACAAAAAAACATATATTTATATCTCCCCCTCCCCCCCCCTCTCTCTCTCCCTTCACCTACCACCACCACCGTCTTTGTCAAAATGATGGTATTCACTGAACAAACACAAGAATAACCAAACAAGAGAATTTATAAAACCCCAAAAAACCTGAATCTTTAAAATTACAACTGAAACATGAACTGAGACACGCTCTCGAACTCTCAGACGATCATCAACTTGACGATCGACATACACGAACACAAGAATCAAAGATTAATCAGCAAACCGACGAGATTTGTTGTACGAAACCCTAAATCGCCAAACTGAGAGAACAAATGAGAGAGAAGGAAAAAATCTCAGATAATGAGACCAAGAGCCGGGTATTAACATTATATAGGAAACCCGGGTGAACCGAATCCAAGCAAACCGGGTTGTTATAACAACCAGTCTTCTCTAAGGCCCAGCAAGCCCAGTCAGCAAGTGAGTCCAATAAGCCCAGTCAGCAAGCAGTCTGTCCAGCAAGTGATTCTTCTAATCAAGCAGTCCAGTCCCATAACATGTAACAAATAAAAAACCAAATTAGACTTATTAAAAAATATGAAGTTGAACCATAACAAAGATGTATGTCACATATTTTAACAGTGTTCACCAACACCACCGTATGCCGCCATCACCACCACGTCTTCACCATCCAACCACCGCCTACTCCCCTGCAACCACCTCCTACTACTCCAACATAACTCAAAAGGTAATTTTCCCTTTATTTAAAGATAGATTGTTCTTATCATCTTTCCCAACTAACCATCCCAAACTAGCCCTAATCCATGAACTCCCAAATTCAACAAAATTATGTATGCTTACTCCAAACTAGATTAGGGCTTTTGCTTATCGAGATAAAGCAAATGGAATGTCTACCAGAGTCTTACTTCTGAAGATCGGAAGTCGGAGGTGGCCTGAGTTAAAGGAATTCCATCGAAACGCAGACGAGTGGAACAAAAGGAAGTTGATGTTAATTTGTGTTGGACGACTTCGTATTAAGTTTAGAGTGGAAATTGAATTTTGCGGAGGTTCGATATCAATCGGATATACATACATCAACACAAATTTTTATGGGTTCAGATTTGTTTAGAGTGGAGATGATGTTTATCGCAAGAAAAACTGATTTAAAGCAACCAAATTTGTTGTTCCGAAGTCGCCGGAATCCGGCGAGATTTTGCCGGAGGTGAGTTGTTTTGATTTGATTTTTAAAAGTTTGGGTTTTTTTTATTAGTCCCTAAGGTTTCAATTTTGTTTTAAACCGAAAAAAACAAAAATATGTTTGTATGTATTGTTTACATGTATATTTTACTAGATAATGATAACTAGTATTAAGGCCCACTATTGCGGTGGACTATTGATTCCTGACGTATCGAAATCGATTAAATGCGATGAAAGCGAACGAACTCGGTTTAGTTCTGATGTTCTTTCGTTTCAGCAGGTTTGAATGATTTTACTGTTCAGAGGGAGAATTGAGGGTTTCGGTGGTGGTTGGGTGGTGACATGGTGGTTACATGTGGTGGTGTTAGGAGGAAGAAGAGGTTGAGGGGTGGGGGTGGAGCCTTTATACATACATACATAAACATATGTATATATTTATACATATATCAGTATTTACAAAAATTGTCCTTTATATGTATAAAGACTAAACTATCCTCATGTGATTTGCACGTAACCAAATTTAATAAGAAAATCTAACTAGGTTAGTGTCAAAGGACAAAACGTGCAACAAAATTCCCTATAAAGGGCAAAACCTGTCAAAATTCGTTGAAAAAGATACCGCCTGAAATCTAGTATCAAGATAAAGAACAAAACTTGTAATTTTTCCCTTAGAAAAATGGTCTTCCAAAGTCATAATGCGCAATTCTAGCAAGTTATCTCAAATGCTAATCAAATCTTCCTAACTAACACATGCATGTTGAGTCCTTCATCCAAGAATCATTGATATATGCTCTAAGTCATCATGTTCATAGCCTATGTTGTTCCATAATGTCACTTTTTTTTAATAAATAAAACATATAGTTTCTGTTTTTTTTTTTATTATTAAATTTCGAGAGCTAATTTTTCCTGTTCCAACAAAGACTTTACATCAATATCGCAGGTAGGCGAGCAACAAGCTGCGCCGCTACCCCTTTCTGGATAGCAAACCCTAGCCTATTAAAAACAAACCCCTGCCCCCATGTTGATGAGTCACTGCTGTATCACACTTGGTGTTAGCCTTTCTATTCATCTTTACACTTGCAGGCTTAAACATCCTTTAGCATACACTTTTAAGATATAATGTATATAGCTACTATGATACACATTGAAACCAAGCAACTATCACTTTAAATACTTATATATAAATTGAGAAAATTTAGGCAATAAATTCACAAAAGTTTGTAATAGAATTTTGTGAGTGTATACTTCATTTTGGAGATCGTATATACTTATCTCAATACCCATGGCATTATAGCCTAGTGGTATTTTAGTGGTGAGATAAGGCTTATGACCAGTAGGTCATGGGTTCGATTCCCACAAAGGGGGTTTTTCCCAGATTTATTGGGTTTCCTCCTGAATTGTTGTATAAGCATTATTGCCTAGTGGGGATGGATATGATCGGGTGGTTCTCCTGGCGGCACGATGATACTCCAGTGGTCCGTCAGTGATCCAAATTTGCCGTTCAAATATATATATATATATATATATATATATATACACACACACTTATCTCAGTGTTCTATGTTCTTAATCCGATCAATTCTCGCCCAAATTTTTGCCCATGATCACACATGGGCTGATTGGTTTTCGCACAAGCCCAACATACAATGAGGGGGAATCAGTACAAGTTTTATTTTTTTTTGAAAAAAAGGTTTTTATATATATAAAAAAGTAGCGAAATTTGTAAAAAAAAAATAAAGAGTAAAATGCACGGATAGTCCCTGTGGTTTTGTAAAATAACACTTATAGTCCCTAACTTTTGGAAATTACACCTGTGCTCCTTGTGGTTTGAATGTTTGTTACTCGGATAGTCCCTGGAGTGGATGTCCGTTAGTTTTCTCCGTTAAATCTATATAAAATGACAAAATTACCCCTTACATTTATTAAAATATAAAAAAACTAATTAAACATTTAAAATATCAATTGGGCCCCATAATTAATTATTAAATACAAGATATAACATCTTCAAGAACATGAACATCTTGAAGATCTGGGCCTAGTTTCATCATCCAGAAATGAACAAGAACATTCATTATCAACTTCATCTTCAAAAAATTTATTATCATCATCAACTTCAAAAAAACCAAATCATCTTCAAGAACAAACAACATAAAATCTGGACATATCTTTAATCACTCATTTTCATCTTCCAAGATATGAACAAAGTGAAACCTAAACCCACAAATTCAAGAACACCCAAAACCCCTTTACCTCCGATCAATCTAAAACCCAAAACCTAAACCCACATATTCAAGAACAAGAACAAGATCCAACAGTAGGAACAATACCTGACTCAAAAACCCAAACCGAACCACCACCATCAAAGAAGCTCCACCACCACCGTCTGCCATTGTCAGGCGTGGCGGTAAAGGCGTCGAAGAAGCCGGAAGAAGCCGGATTCATTCTTTCTTTTGTCGATGAACAAACAAACATCAAATCTGATGAGGATGATGTTTAGGAACTTGTTTATTTTCATCATTGGATCTGATTGTGTCTGGTTAATACGAGAAAATTAAGGTATGAAGATAAAACCTAGTGTTGTTGATGTATTCTATAACTTTAACTTTGGAATGGAATTAATTCCACCTATTGGGATTAATTTAGCAGCCGAAATCCTGTGTCCATCATTATCACCCAAAATAGTTGTTGCTTTTGGTAGGTTGTTAAATTAAACTAAGACTAATAAGTGGATTGTAGGTTTGGGATCAATTAAACCTAGTTCATAGAAGATGATAGGTGGATGTTGAAGAAGATGATGTCTGGTTAGTGAGTTTATACTCAACCCCAAGCATTTTTAATACAGTAAGGGCATTAAGGTCATTACACACCCACTTAACTGAAAAAACTAACCCCCATCCATTCCAGGGACTATCCGAGTAACAAACTGTCAAACCACAGGGAGCACCGGTGTAATTTCCAAAAGTTGGGGACTATAGGCGTTATTTTACAAAACCACAGGGACTATCCGTGCATTTTACTCAAAAATAAAATAAAAATTGGGCATGTTTTTTAGGCTTTTTTAATTAGTTTTTAAGCTTTCATAATAATTAGTGGTTTTTAATTGAACCCATATATATATATAGGATAAGGATCATGTGAGAAATAATAGGCTAATTGAGAAACATTCTGGACCACACATTTTCACTAAGCTTTTTCATAATATACACATATGTATAGTTTAAAACTGATTATACATATATGTATATTGGATTATACACATATGTATATAGTCAATTGTAAACTATACATATGTGTATATTACGAAAAGCATAGGGAAAATGTGTGGTCTAGAATGCTTCTCAAGTTTCTCAAATAGGGTGGACTTCTCTTATGATCCCTACCATATATATATATATATGGTAAGGTTCATGCGAGAACCACCTTTATTGCGAGAACCGCGAGAACCAATGTGAACACAACCTAAAATAGCTAAAAAAACCTAACCCCCACCCCCCCTCCAAAAAAAAAAAAAAAAAAAAAAAACCTAACCCCCCCCCCCCCAAGCTAAATGCTAAAGACTAAAACCCCCAAAAAACCTAACCCCCCCCCCCCCCCCCAAGCTAAAATGCTAAAAACTAAACCCCCCAAAAAACCTTAAAAAATCTAAAAAAATAAAAAAAAATTATATTTTTTATGTTAAAATCGCTACTTTTAGTAGGCAATTTTTTTTTTTAATTTCTAGTAAAAGTAGCGATTTTAACATAAAAAATATTAAAAAAAAATTTGTGTGTTTTTTAGCTATTTTTAGGCATTTTTGTTGTGTTCACATTGTTTCTCGCGGTTCTCGCTATAAAGGGTGGCTCCTAACGGATCTTTGTCCTATATATATATATATATATATATAGGGTAAGGTTTATGCGAGAACCACCTTTATTGCGAGCACCGCGAGAACCAATGTGAACACAACCTAAAATAGCTAAAAAAAACAAAAAAAAAAACCTAAACCCCCCCCCCCCCCCCCAAGCTAAATGCTAAAAACTAAAACTCCCAAAAAACCTAAAAAAAACCTAACCCCCCCCCCCCCCCCCAAGCTAAAATGCTAAAAACTAAACCCCAAAAATCCTAAAAAAATCTAAAAAAAATTTTTAATATTTTTTATGTTAAAATCGCTACTTTTAGTAGCAAAACAAAAATTAAATTTTTTTTTGCTACTAAAAGTAGCGATTTTTTTATAAAAAATATAAAAAAAAATTTGTGTGTTTTTTAGCTATTTTTAGGCATTTTAGGTTGTGTTCACATTGGTTCTCGCAATAAAGGGTGGTTCCTAACGGATCTTTGTCCTATATATATATATATGGAGAGGATCATGAGAAAACTAAAAAGCCTAAAAACATACCAATTTTTTCGTATTATTGCACATGTGCAGTAAAATATTTTTTTTTGAATTTTTTTATATATTAAAAATAGCGAATTTTAATAAAAAGAATTGTAAAAAAAAATTGGTATGTTTTTTAGCTTTTTTAGTTAGTTTTTTTATTTTCTCATTTAAAGTAGTTTTTTCATGATCCATCCCCTATATGTATATATGTATATATATGGCGATTAACATACAAATTGCCTTAATGTACATTGCGTACGAGAGGCAATATCAATATGTGAATTTGGTTTATAACATGCGACTTTCATCTTTTTATACACATATGCTTTCAGTGTTTTTTTTATACACATGCGATTTGTATAAAAATTATAACATGTGATTTCTAGTTTCCTAATGTACATGCGATTTCCATCTTGTATATAACATGCGATTTCATTTTTTTTGTAAATATAGAGTGCGATTTTGACATCGCGTACGTAATGTACATTAAGGCCAATTGTACGATATACTATATATATATATATATATATATATATATAGAGTTAATTGCCCGGATGGTCCCTGTGGTTTGCCATTTTTTCACATTTAGTCCCCATCTTTTTAAAATAGCATGTTTGATCCCTGTGGTTTGCTCACTTGTTACTTGGCTAGTCCCTACATTGGATGGGTGTTAATTTATTTAGTTAAATGTGTGTAAAATTATCAAAATACCCTTACTATTAGAAATAAAAATTAAAACAATAAAAATTTTAATTAAAATCAAGTGGGCCCCACTTATTTAACAACTAAAAAAAAGCCTTGTGGCTCACCCCCTTTTCTTCGTTCCAATCCAAAACACCTATCACCTGCAACCGTATACCACCACCCTCTTCAACCACCATCACCATTCCAAGAGTTTGGTCCACGTCTGCATCCATGCCTGTTCCTAAACCCTAAAAGCACGGTATGCCTAGTCATCTTCATCAGCCTACCCAAGCCCCAAACCATCCCTTGCGATTAGTTCGCCGGAATCGGCCATTAACGAAGCTTCATAATCGGCCATAAACGAATACGAAGATGAAGTTGCAGGTCGCCGACAACTTGACTTCCGCTGCGACGAGATCTCATTTTGCAAAATCACAGTTGGTTTAAACATGGGGTCGATAACAAAAAAATGAGGTCATGAGTTTGTAAGGTGTGGAGATGGTCGATGGTGTTCTCAGCTTAATAAATAGTGGCATTTTTGCTTGAATCGGGCATGATTCGCCGGAGATTATGGAGGTTGCCGGAAGGTCACCGGATGAACAATGAAGAAGATGAGGAACTGTTTTCATTGTGGGCCCATGTTTGTTATTCATATTTATTTTATTTTTTGTTTTTAAAAGATGAGTCCACTACTTTAATTTGTTCTTTTAATACAAGGTCATTTTAGTAAATTCAAAGAACTTAACTGAGTTTTTTAACGTGTGTTAGTGCCAGGGATCATCTGTGTTACGGTTGAGCAAACCACAGGGACCAAACATGCTATTTTGAAAAGATGGGGACTAAATGTGAAAAAATGACAAACCACAGGGACCATCTGAGTAATTAACTCATATATATATATATATATAGGGAGAGGATCATGAGAAAACTACATATAAATGAGAAAACTCAAAAACTAACTAGAAAAACCTAAAAACATGGCAATCTTTTTTTTACAATTTTTTATAAAAAATTTGCTACTTTTAATGTACAAAAAAAACTTTTTTTCAAAAAAAAAAAAAAAAAACTTGTACTGCATATGTGCATTGTATGTATATACTACACAGGTGCATTATATGCTTAAAATTAACTTTTGAGTTTAGTTTAACTTTTAGGGTTAGATTTTTTTTAATGTTTAGGATTAGGTTTTTGGGTGTGGGGGAGGGGGTGTTTAGTTTTTGGTGTGGGTGGGGGGGGGGGTAGGTTTTTTTAGGGGTGCGGGTGGGGGGGTTAGGTTTTTGGGGGTGAGGGGTTTAAGCTTTTGGTCGGAGGGTGGATTTAGGTTTTTGGGGGGGTGGGGATTTAGGTTTTTGGGGGATGTTGGTAGGGGGTGGTTTAGGCTTTTTCATATTATTGCATTTGTGTGGTACAACTTTTTTTTTGAAAAAAAAAAGTATATATTAAATAAAACGATTTTAACAAAAAAAATCAAAAAAATGGTATGTTTTTTAGGTTTTTTTAGTTAGTTTTTTTATTTTCTCATTTAAACTAGTTTTTTCATGATCCATTCGCTATATATATATATAGAGTAGGGATCCTACGGAAAGTGTGTTTTTCCTAGAAAGTCTAGGAAGCGATCTGGGCCATCCAGTGGGTGTGTTTAATGGTTGAGATCATCTTGGTGGCATTTTGGTAATATGTGTTTCTTAAAAATAGGATTATGTAATTAATCAGGGGTAGATATGACATTTAGCTTGTTTTAAATATGGAAATAATTGTCATTCCATAACCCCCCACATTTCTTGCGATTTTCTCTCTCTCTCTCTCTCTCTCTCTCTCTCTCTCTTCCTTATATCCTTCATGAAGAAACACATCAAGAAAACACATCGCATTAATCTGCTTGCTGTTAAAACACAGTGTCAAGAAATACTCCAGCATTACCAGCATGGATGGTAAAACACAGCATATGAATCTGCTTGCTGTTAAAACACAACTGTATGAATCTGAATGCTAAAACACAACTGTATGAATCTGCTTGTTGTTAAAACACAACTGTATGAATCTGCTTGCTGTTAAAACACAACTGTATGAATCTGCTTGCTGTTAAAACACAACTGTATGAATCTGAATGCTAAAACACAACTGTATGAATCTGCTTGCTGTTAAAACACAACGTCAAGAACATTCTGGTGGTTTCCAGACATAATTAAAAATCGATACAGACCATATAATAGTAAACAGAAAAAGAAGTGTATTTGCCATATCCGCAATCAAGAATTGTGTTTGAAGCCATAACTATCTCTCACGTAAAAAATGATTTATGAATAAAATTGATCAAGATTGTGAAAGGAACGAATGAGAATTTGATTGATATTTACATCTGGTAGTAATTCGCAAATCATGGAGAATCAGTTACCATAAAATCGGGCATAGTTAGTTAATGAGATATAAATTCCAAAATTAAAATAAAATGTCAAATTACCCAATTACCCTTTTAGTTAAAATCCTTCAATGTGACAACTGTCAAATTTGCATGCATCCGTACAATTATTAAATGATGATTAGTGCTTAATGACTGTGCTAAATTACAACTGATGACTTAAACTACTTTCTGATTACTGCATCATACTTACATATGCATCACATATTACATAATGTCACCTCTTATCACATGCAAACCTTATTGACATACATGATGCACAAAACACGGTTAGCACAGTTAGCGGATAACTCAGAAAATTTCTGACGATGTTCAGTACATAGACAGACAGTGTTTTGAGACCCAGTATGAGCCGGAAACCAAGTTCTACACTAGTATAGTGTGTAGGGAAGTAAGGACCATAAAACTGCTTCACTAGGTGATAGTTTAAGTGCCAGAAAGTGCCTAAAACCCACATAAAGTGCAGAATTCTGCATAATTCAGCAAAATTCAGCAATTTAATGAGCTAGTCACATGCAAAAATAAGGCAAAATGGTCATGTATGCTTCCCTAAGTGTCGGGAATTAAAAGTGTCACAAAAGGGAACATAAAGATCACTAAACGGAATAGTTTGACACATTAACGAACCGGTATCTAACCGAACATTACCCGAAACACCAAAATTATACTAGAAACATTGTTTTATTATTTCTAAGCTAGTTACGATCCCCGAACACCCTAACACACTATATAACACATGATATGCATAAACACCTAACTAAAATACTTGGAATCTAACTTAACCACTTAACTACCCATTTAAACTTACACTTACCCCCCCCCCCCATATAGGTGGACGGTCACATGTGGCCCCACCCTTGATCACACTAAATCTCATTTGATCTTGCTAATCCTCCTTGGATTTGATTAGATTATGTATGCTACTATTGAAACATAAAACACATTGGATAATAGAATTAGTTGGTTATAAGATGAACTTGATGGATCATTCTCACAACTCACCATCACTCTCCTTCTCCCTCTCCCCACTTCGGCCGTGAGCACCCACCACCACCATCCCCACTTCCATTTCAACCTCAACCATTCCTAGATCATTCTAAGGTGTAAGGAGCCATACAAAGGAGCTTGGTGCTTGTGGATCTTGAAGGATCTTCATCATTTTCTTTTATCCATCACTTTTGTCATCACCAACATCAAGTGTTCTTCCCTAGCCTTGTGCTAGTAGTAAGGCTCTTATAGTCTCTTGATCTTTCATATGTAGTTGGTTAATAAGTGATGAACGCTGTTAAACATGATGAACATTAAAAGACATAATCATAAATCTCTAACATAAGCTTATAAACATATGAAATCTTGTTGATTTATGATTGTTTGCTTCTTGTTGATTGATTATTAGTGTTAGTGATGCTAGACATCATAAGTAACCTACTAGATTGTGATTAAACACATGATCTAGTAAGTTAAAGTGGTGATCTTGTGAAAGGCCAAGATCATCATGCTTTATGTTACATGAACTTGAATGATAAAAGTTGTTTTCATAAGATGATGATTTAACCAAGATAAAAGTCTTGTGAGTGGATGATTTCTAAAATAGTTTTCCAAAGGAACCAAGTTAAATAACAAGATTTGTATAAACATTGTTTTAAAGAAAACAATCATGTTTCTAGTGTTGAAACAAGTGTAAGAATAATTTGTTTAGAATGATTTTTGGAAAAATCATCTAGTAAGTTGTAAACACTTAAAACTCTTAAGAATTAGATTTTTAAAGAACTAAACATACTTTAAAGGGTAACTAAGTCTACTAAACATACTACCAAGTTGCTACAAGTTTTTTTTATGAAAACTCAAGATCATGATCATTATGTAGATAGTTTTGTTTTAGCACTTGGTAAGTATAAATTGATTGTTGATTGTTTGGATGATTTTTTAAAAGAAAATGATATGCTTTAATAGCATGGACACCTCCATTTTTAGGGGAAACTATGGCGAAATTTTCTAAAAATACAAACACTTAGAAAAATATTTTTAAACAAATATTTACAGGTATGTGTTAAACTATGGTTTTCAATATAAAATTTGCCACAGATTTTGTTACAAAAATACAAATCTTGGAGGTTGCTTTTATAAATAAAAATGGATAAATATGTATTTAGAATACATATTTACATTAATATCACATGGTGTGCGATTATTTGTATACTTTGTGTAATAGTTATGTTATTTTAGGATTTAAAGTAATATAACTTAACAAAATACCAAGAATTTACAATCCAAAATAATAAATATATAAGTTACACACTTAATATTGTGAAATCGAACGCAAGAACGTAACTTACAAATATTCCAGAAAATACCGTTACAAATATATATTTTTGGCAAATATTATTTTGGATGCAAGAAACAAAAATATGATTTTTTATTATTATTACAAAGTATATCATATTTTCGACAAGGAGAAAATATATTATTTTTGGAAGTTAAAATATATTTTCTTGAATATTTAGAAGATATATGATTTTTGAGGAAAATATATATTTTCTTGAAATACATTATTCTTAGACAAAATGAGTTTACATATATATATTTTCTAAAGTGAGACTTGAAAATATATTGTTTTGGAAATATATTATTTTGAACTACAAATACAAGAATACGAAAATACATGTATAAGATACCCACATCCTTGGGAAGGAAATACGGAAATAAATACTTGAGAAGTATTAATACAAAGAATATTGCTTAAACAATTATTCCAAACTAAATATAATTTAAAGTTAAAATAATTATTATTTTAACAAGTAATCATAACTTGGAATAAGATTGGGAACATAAGAAACGTAACTCAAAAACGTTAAACTCTAAGCCAAGGCACGGCCCGTTAGTCTAATAGACATTAGTACATTGTAGGGAGTCGTGTTCGCTGAGGAGATTTGGGTTACAATTCTGAAGACGCAATACAGTGAGTTCATGTCCCCCTTTTCTTTTAACTGTTTTCAGTTTTATAACTTCGGGGGTGAAATACATGTTATAATTGTTTACAAATGTTTTATACATGGTATGATTAGCTAAAGGAGGGTTACTGCTTGATCATGTGAATGGTGGGTATAACACTTAAGGCCATTAATCCTCGTCATAGGACCAAGGGACATGAGTGATAGATCTATTTAGGTGTAGCGAGCCCCACCCCTGAGTCCGTCGAGTGGACCATGTGGTGACTATGTCTTACTGACAAAATCTGCTAGGTTTGAGTTTTCCTGCATCACTTCACACATATCAATGGCCTTGCAAACCATTGGTGATCTGTTTTTCCTTGTTGCTTTCATACCGGGATTTATAAACTTACATACATGCTTACAACGATTTCAAAGGTTTATACATATACACAAACGAACACATGAACTTGCTCAACTTTTGTTGATGTTTTCAAACTACATGTATTTCAGGGAATTTGTAAGTGGATCTGGCTGGCGTTGGAAGTTTTTACGCTGTGATAGGAATAAATATGTCATCCATGGTCTTTGAGGTTGGTCAGTGTGTCTTATTCCTGGATGAGACACGTCTTCCCAACCTTGGTTCTAATTAATATCTTTTGACGAGTCCTTAGTAAACTCATAAACAAATTGTATGGTTTGTAAAACTTGAATTTGAAGTCTATGTTTAAAACAATGTTGTTATGTTTTAAACTTATTTAATTGATGACAAATCTATGATTTTATCATATAGTTATTGTTATGATTGAATGCAATGATATTAAAGAAGTCACACCATAATCACGCTTCCGCAAAAGTCAGGGTGTGACAGCTTGGTATCAGAGCTTCGATCGTAGCGAACTAGGATTCTTTCTCGAGTCTAGACTACGATCATTAGGGCTCTCACGAAAACGTTTTTACAAACATGTTTTCATTGCATACACGAAATGCCCAGATCCAGGAAACAAACATTTTTACAAACAAAAGACACGAAACACATTTCAAAATTTATGGTTCAGTCTGAGAGACTGGGAGTTTAATCTGAGAAATTCAGTCTGAGAGACTGGGTAGTTAGTATGAGAGACTAGTTGGGACAGTTTGGGAAACTGGGAGTTTAGTCTGAGAGACTAGGGAGTTCAGTCTGGGAGACTAGGTGTTTCAGTCTGAGAGACTGGGTGTTTCAGTCTGAGAGACTGGGTGTTTAGTCTGGGAGGCTAGGTAGTCTGGGAGACTAGGTATTCAGTCTGGGAGACTGGTTGCTTAGTTTGGGAGACTAGGAAGGATAGAAAGTTTCATGAAGAATAATGTGAATACATGACTACATGATAAATTACCTTTGTTTGTATACGCTAATTGTTAGTGATTACTATGGATATACATGCTATGACTATTATGTACCGGCACACATGTCACTTTATTTTAGAAAGTGAGATATCAGACATTGATAACCCTACGGCCACCGCCACAGATAATGAGATTGCATCTGCACCAGAGATATTTAAGTCAGACACTGAGAGTGATCCTGATATGCTGACCAAGGACGAGGACGACTTCCAACAGTCCGCGCTACCAGATTTGGTGATGCTTCACCCTTGCTAATGGTTCCTCTGACAAGAATCCTCCTGTCACTCTTGTTTCAGTCCATGACCACTTCATCACTGGTTATCCCGATGGTGAGCACACTATGGCTCCAATCCTCGACGATGCGCCTCCTGTGGACATTCCTTCCGAGGGTTGGTTACTCGACGAACAGTTGATGATGACGTTGACATGTTTATTGATGGTCCTCCTGATGACGCCCATGATGATGGAAGACACCTTTGAGTATGTGACATCTGCAACCTTGCAGACGGCCGGATTGCAGCTTTCTACTGCTGACTCAGACAACGACACCGCTATGAATGTTGCACCATCACCTGCTTGAGATGCCACACCTTTACTCGACCCAGAGCCTGCTCCTGAGCCAGCTCCTGTTCCTTTTGGGTCAGCTTGGTGTTGCACCTGCTGATCCTGCACCCTTGCTTGATCATGACCCTATTTCTTTTGGACTACCAGACATTGCACCCCTTATACTTGACCCAGTACCTGCACCTGATGATCCCCTTATTGGTTGAGACGTTTGTTCCTGCACCTTCACCCGCTGATGTTGCTCGACCGACGTCCATTGCGCCAACATGCCTATCGCTTTCTTTCAAGACATACCCGCATCCGGGGAAGGTACTCCAGGTCAGCACCCACATGATGATCCTTTTGCTACAGCAACATTTTTCCCGACCTCATGGGCTACACCGTTTGCTCCTTTCAATACTTCACCGATGGACGAGCCATTCCGATGGTCCCTACCATGCACTATGCTGATTTCAGACCCCTGCCACCCCTCACATTATGGAGGCTATACACAGAATGAGTTGCTCCTGTCACATCGGCTACGGTTTGAGGTTATAAGTCGCAGAATGTTGGAGCTTGAGCTGACACCACGTCCTCCACCCTGTCTATTGCCAGTATACTTTGATCCTCCACATTTATCAAAGATTCCTTTTGCGCTCTCACCTGCTGCTATTACACCTTTCCCAGGTTTTTGATGCTCGTTCCTTTAATGTCGAGCGTCAGATCAGTTAATTGCTTCGATGTATATACAAGCTCGAGGAGGAGTTCACGCATGTTAGCAGTCCACTTTTCTTTCCTCCTCCACCTCAGTCACCAGTATAGTTGGTTTCTAGATTATGCGGATCGCATTACATTTGGGTAAAGACATTAATGATAAGCCGAGATTGTGGAGACTTTTGAAGACCACTTCTGACTACGTAATTTTGATACGCTGATATACTTATTGGACAAGGGTATGGTGACCCTGTGTCCCTTTTGATGTGATACATTTTGTAAGACAATGCAATTGTGGTCAGAGAATAATGAGAGCCCAATCATCATTAAACATGCGACAATACTTTGTGGCCAATAACCAATGAAAGCTCAGTCGCTATGTCTTCGTTAAGCACGTTGTTAATCTATATGTATGTGCTATAATTATAATGCTACGTGCTTGCTTGCTATGCTCTCATTAAACATAATTCCCAAATTACTTGGTTATGCTATGATTATGCTATTGCTTGATTGGTTGATATGATAATCTATTATGTGTATGTACATATGACCTCTAGACAACTATATGCACTCCCTGAACAAATAAGACCTGACCTAACCGATCTTCTTCTTAGAAGATGTCGAAACAAGGAAACATCGATACCAACAACCCTCTGCCAATGACAGACTACAAGAGCGCATCTCACAGGCCATTGCACAGCACGAGGCCCTTCGCTCCGAACGCAGCGGAGGTACCCCAGGGAATAATCCACCCAACGGCTGCACCTACATGTAGTTCTCGAGCCACAAACCTCGAGACTTCGACGGCACTGGGGGTGCCTTAGCCTTCGTGCGCTGGGTTGAGAAGACGGATTCTGTTTTACGGTTGAGAAAATGTGCCCCAGAACATCAGGTCACGTACATTTCCGGACTGCTTCAATATGGGGCTCTGTCATGGTGGAACCTTCAGGTTCAGACAATGGGCGAGACTGTTGCGTATACTTTGACGTGGGATGAACTGAAAGAACTGATGCGTAAAAGATATTGTTCTAGGGCGGAAGTCCAGAAGTTGGAGACTGAACTGTGGAACTTAAAAATGGAAGGTTCAAAGATAGTTGAGTATGTGCAGAGATTTGACGATTTATCACAAGTTGCTTCGCGTTTTGGTGGAACCAGAATCTAGGAAGATCGAACGCTTCATCGGGGGATTGGCACCTCAGATTCTAAGCCTGGTGACAACATCTAAACCTCCAACAATCACCGAGGCTATCGACATAAGCGTGGCGCTCACTGAAGAAGCGGTTAGATTAGGAAAATTTTCCACTTCGGAAGAGAAAAAGGAGACTCATGTAGAGTCATCTGGACATAACAAGGGAAAGCTCGCAAATTTCAAGAAGGTTACTCGGGCGAGTAACAAGAAGAAGGGGGCCAAAAAGGGAAAAGACTACATGGGTATCCTACCTAAGTGCGACAATTGTCTACGTTTTCATGTCGGGCGATGTAAATATGGAAAATGTAATAATTGTGGCAAGAGGGGGCATCCTAAGGAAACTTGTAGGCAAGATACAGAACGTAGAAATGGAGGCCAAGATGGTAGCGAGAATCACGGAGGAAACAACGACAATGACAATTATCAAGGCAGAACGAGTGACAAACAGAAACGTGCTCAAGGTTGTTTTAACTGTGGAAGCAAAAAACATTTCAGAAAATATTGCCCTAAAAACAATCAGGAACAAGGGTGAAAGCTCAACACCGGAGCTAGGGAGACACGCCAGGAATTCAAGCGTGGATATCGGTACGTCCCATATTAGTCAACCTTATGCACCTGTGCTGCTAGATACTGTTGCCAATGTTAGTTTCGCATCCCTAGAGTTTGAGAGTATACTTGGTTTAGTAGCAAGTAAGTTAGATAACTCGCACTCGATAGAACTAGCTAATGGGAAGCTAGTGGAAGCCAACGAAGTAAATGGAAACAGCAAGATAGAACCCGGAGCGCGTAAGTTTACGCTTGATCTACTGCCAGTTGAGTTGGGAAGCTTCGAAGAGGTAAGTGGGACGGATTGGTTGTCGAGCGATCGAGCGGAGATTGATATCCGCATCCCGATGGCGAACGAAGAAACGATCATGACTCATGAAGCAGGATACGCCTCTACAAATTACTAATTGTTCGAAGGCACGAAAGTTGTTGCGAATAGGATGTGTTGTTTTCTTGGCTCATGTCGTGGACAAGGGAGCCGAAGAACCAAAACCCGAAGATACCCCTGTGATAAGAGGATATCCTGAAGTCTTCCCCGAAGACTCGCCAGAATTATCTCCTCAACGACAAGACGAATTTCGCATCGGTTTGATTCCAGGCGCCACACCTGTAGTCAATGCACCCTAGCGACTTACACCTTCGGAGATGCAAGGATTGTCAGTGTAACCTCAGTAGTTGATAGAGAAGGAAGTTAACAGACCAAGTTTCCCGTTTTGTGTAACCCCAGTTTTGCTCGTCAAGAAGAATGACGATGATTACCAAATGAGCATCAACTACCAGGAGCCGAACGAGCTAACCAACAAGAGTCGGTGACTCTTGCTGAGGGCTAACGAATTCCTTATTTAACTAACTGTGAGGATCCAACTACTATTTCACGACTGATCGATAATTGAGTGTCATTAGCTGTGAATTCAGGAAGAAGGTATACCGGGGAAATTGTGGGACAATAACTTGTTCTAAACATACACGAAAATGGTGTTTCCTACACAATGCACAAAACAGTTCTACACAGAATACGAAACCTTGAGAATCTAGAAAACATATACTTAGGACCTTTGGGAACCCAGGTCCAAACTCGTAAAGGTTGTTACTTAGGAACCATATCTGCTAACTCAAGCAAACACCATTATCCTGACATATATGCTATTCAGTTAACCAAACAGAAAGTACTTATATTTCTTTTATTGAAATCTTCACTTTTGCTTCTAGCGAGTAGATATTTGCATCTCTATTCCCCTTAATGGTAGTTGCATCGCGTTAATTTTCTTCGCTGAGAACGAACACACATTTGCTTCGAATACTTGGCCATTTCTTCATTTTAGCAAATACTCATTGTTTCATTACTTAGAAACTTATATATTACGCATGCACCTTTTGCTACGCATGCGGTTTCATTTCGAATAAACGCTTCATTGAAGTTCAAATATTATTTTGCTAAAGCTAACTATTGGTTTATGATTCGAATAACCTACGTTGTTGTAATTGTTGGCTCTTTTGCTACCGAGTCAACACACTTTCTTGAAACTTCTTTTATTTCAAGTTACATTCATGGTTTATCTTTGTAACCATGCCGAGATTCCCTTGCTGATACATACGTTTATTGTCGGGTTACGCTGAAATCAAGTTCAATTGTTTGAACTTATCCTTTTCGCATATTCAATTTAAAAACGCCATATGATGTATTGAGAGCATCATATTCAAATATTTTTGCAATGAGTCCTTCGTTTCGAGACGTAGTAGACTTGGTTGGTCTACGACTCCACTAAATCGTTTGTTGGTTTCGATACCTTACGGTGATACTTTCACAAAATTGAAGCTTGCGCTGATTTGGAGACTCACTTCATACACGGATTTAATTGTTTATTCATTTGCTTGCTCTAAAATCCGTCTTGTTTATCACGATTAAAGCGGTCTCAACACAGTTGTGTGATAAGGCAATGGTACATAGATTCATTTCATAGCACAATGTACCTCCTAACGATTCTTTCGCTACAAATTGAATACCTTGCAGTGTTTATTGCTTTCCATCTTCAATCCGAAACAGTAGTTCTTTGGTGTACCGTATTCAATTGAAAACTCTATGACATTGTGTAAATCAAATCTTCAGATTGTCTCAGTACACTTTCATTTGATTTCAAACACGGTGAACTTGTTCAGTCACCACTATTATTGAATTATGTCATTACGACACCTTGTGGTGTCGATACGAACTTGTAGCTTGTGCTAATCATGGTCAACCGTCTCACACGAAACTACACATACTTTTGTTTGACTTGTCATTTAAACATTCCTGATGCAACTACGAATCAAGACAATGATACACCAGATTCGCTTGTATTCCATTTGGTGTATTTTCGTAATTCAAGAATGTCAACACACTAATCCTTGCCGTTTATTTATTCGGAAGTTGACGGGTCAGTTTCATATTCAAGTTGTTGATTTTGAGTTCATATAGCGGATACTATGGTTTGTGAAAAACTCATTTGCGTATCGTGACCGATTGTTTGAAGAATCCATTGGTCAAAACTCCTCTTTTGTGGAACCCCTGTTAACTGAGTTACGCCGGACTATACATCTATACACCTCGTGTCCTTTGACATCAAATACTAGAACACATGCCTTGTGACCATTAGGTTCTTGTTGTTGAAATACATCCTAGGATTCACCTGATGTGATGATTTGATTTGGTTTTATGGTTATCTACCTCAGTGCTATTCATATACATACACGCATGATGTAACCATCAGGAGTTAAGGTAGTACAAATTTCGAGGACGAAATTTACTTAACAGGGGGAGAACGTGACAACTGTCAAATTTGCATGCATCCGTACAATTATTAAATGATGATTAGTGCTTAATGAATGTGCTAAATTACAACTGATGACTTAAACTGCTTTTTTATTACTGCATCATACTTACATGTGCATCACATATTACATAATGTCACCTCATTATCACATGCATACCTTATTGACATACATGATGCACAAAACACGGTTAGCACAGTTAGCGGATAACTCAGAAAATTTCTAACGATGTTCAGTACATAGACAGACAGTGTTTTGAGACCCAGTATGAGCCGGAAACCAAGTTCTACACTAGTATAGTGTGTAGGGAAGTAAGGACCATAAAACTGCTTCACTAGGTGATAGTTTAAGTGCCAGAAAGTGCCTAAAACCCACATAAAGTGCAGAATTCTGCATAATTCAGCAAAATTCAGCAATTTAATGAGCTAGTCACATGCAAAAATAAGGCAAAATGGTCATGTATGCTTTCCTAAGTGTCGGGAATTAAAAGTGTCACAAAAGGGAACATAAAGATCACTAAACGGAATAGTTTGACACATTAACGAACCGGCATCTAACCGAACAACCGGACATTACCCGAAACACCAAAATTATACTAGAAACATTGTTTTATTATTTCTAAGCTAGTTACGATCCCCGAACACCCTAACACACTATAAAACACATGATATGCATAAACACCTAACTAAAATACTTGGAATCTAACTTAACCACTTAACCACCCATTTAAACTTACACTTACCCCCCCCCCCCCATATAGGTGGACGGTCACATGTGGCCCCACCCTTGATCACACTAAATCTCATTTGATCTTGCTAATATTCCTTGGATTTGATTAGATTATGTATGGTACTATTGAAACATAAAACACATTAGATAATAGAATTAGTTGGTTATAAGATGAACTTGATGGATCATTCTCACAACTCACCATCACTCTCCTTCTCCCTCTCCCCACTTCAGTCGTGAGCACCCACCACCACCATCCCCACTTCCATTTCAACCTCAACCATTCCAAGATCATTCTAAGGTGTTAGGAGCCATACAAAGGAGCTTGGTGCTTGTGGATCTTGAAGGGCCTTCATCATTTGCTTTTATCCATCACTTTTGTCATCACCAACATCAAGTGTTCTTCCCTAGCCTTATGCTAGTAGTAAGGCTCTTATGATCTCTTGATCTTTCATATGTAGTTGGTTAATAAGTGATGAACGTTGTTAAACATGATGAACATTAAAAGACATAATCATAAATCTCTAACATAAGCTTATAAACATATGAAATCTTGTTGATTTATGATTGTTTGCTTCTTGTTGATTGATTATTAGTGTTAGTGATGCTAGACATCATAAGTAACCTACTAGATTGTGATTAAACACATGATCTAGTAAGTTAAAGTGGTGATCTTATGAAAGACCAAGATCATCATGCTTTATGTTACATGAACTTGAATGATAAAAGTTGTTTTCATAAGATGATGATTTAACCAAGATAAAAGTCTTGTGAGTGGATGATTTCTAAAATAGTTTTCCAAAGGAACCAAGTTAAATAACAAGATTTGTATAAACATTGTTTTAAAGAAAACCAATCATGTTTCTAGTGTTGAAACAAGTGTAAGAACACTTTGTTTACAAGAAAAATTCAAAAGAATGATTTTTGGAAAAATCATCTAGTAAGTTGTAAACACTTAAAACTCTTAAGAATGGGATTTTTAAAGAAATAAACACACTTTAAAGGGTAACTAAGTCTACTAAACATACTACCAAGTTGCTACAAGTTTTTTTTTTTTTTTTTTATGAAAACTCAAGTTCATGATCATTATGTAGATAGTTTTGTTTTAGCACTTGGTAAGTATAAATTGATTGTTGATTGTTTGGATGATTTTTGAAAAGAAAATGATATGCTTTAATAGCATGGACACCTCCATTTTTAGGGGAAAATATGGCGAAATTTTCTAAAAATACAAACACTTAGAAAAATATTTTTAAACAAATATTTACAAGTATGTGTTAAACTATGGTTTTCATTATAAACTTTGCCATAGATTTTGTTACAAAAATACAAATCTTGGAGGTTGGTTTTTATAAATAAAAATGGATAAATATGTATTCTAAATACATATTTACATTAATATCACATAGTGTGCGATTATTTGTATACTTGGTGTAATAGTTATGTTATTTTAGGATTTAAAATAATATAACTTAACAAAATACCAAGAATTTACAATCCAAAATAATAAATATATAAGTTACACACTTAATATTGTGAAATCGAACGCAAGAACGTAACTTACAAATATTCCGGAAAATACCGTTATAAATATATATTTTTGGCAAATATTATTTTGGATGCAAGAAACAAAAATATGATTTTTTTTATTATTACAAAGTATATCATATTTTCAACAAGGAGAAAATATATTATTTTTGGAAGTTAAAATATATTTTCTTGAATATTTAGAAGATATATGATTTTTGAGGAAAATATATATTTTCTTGAAATACATTATTCTTAGACAAAATGAGTTTACATATATATATTTTCTAAAGTGAGACTTGAAAATATATTGTTTTGGAAATATATTATTTTGAACTACAAATACAAGAATACGAAAATACATGTATAAGATACCCCCATCCTTGGGAAGGAAATACGGAAATAAATACTTGAGAAGTATTAATACAAAGAATATTGTTTAAACAATTATTCCAAACTAAATATAATTTAAAGTTAAAATAATTATTATTTTAACAAGTAATCATAACTTGGAATAATATTGGGAACATAAGAAACGTAACTCAAAAACGTTTAACTCTAAGCCAAGGCACGAGCCGTTAGTCTAATAGACATTAGTACATTGTAGGGAGTCGTGTTCGCTGAGGAGATTTGGGTTACAATTCTGAAGACGCAATACAGTGAGTTCATGTCCCCCTTTTCTTTTAACTGTTTTCAGATTTATAACTTCGGGGGTGAAATACATGTTACAATTGTTTACAAACGTTTTATACATGGTATGATTAGCTTAAGGAGGGTTACTGCTTGATCATGTGAGTGGTGGGTATAACACTTAAGGCCATTAATCCTCGTCGTAGGACCGAGGGACATGAGTGATAGATCTATTTGGGTGTAGCGAGCCCCACCCCTGAGTCCGTCGAGTGGACCATGTGGTGACTATGTCTTACTGACAAAATCTGCTAGGTTTGAGTTTTCCTGCATCACTTCACACATATCAATGGCCTTGCAAACCATTGGTGATCTGTTTTTCCTTGTTGCTTTCATACCGGGATTTATAATCTTACATACACACTTACAACGATTTCAAAGGTTTATACATATACACAAACGAACACATGAACTCGCTCTACTTTTGTTGATGTTTTCAAACTACATGTATTTCAGGGAATTTGTAAGTGGATCTGGCTGGTGTTGGAAGTTTTTATGCTGCGATAGGAATAAAGATGTCATCCATGGTCTTTGAGGTTGGTCAGTGTGTCTTATTCCTGGACGAGACACGTCTTCCCAACCTTGGTTCTAATTAATATCTTTTGACGAGTCCTTAGTAAACTCATAAACAAATTGTATGGTTTGTAAAACTTGAATTTGAAGTCTATGTTTCAAAACAATGTTGTTATGTTTTAAACTTATTTAATGGATGACAAATCTATGATTTTATCATATAGTTGTTATGATTGAATGCAATGATATTAAAGAAGTCACACCATAATCACGTTTCCGCAAAAGTCAGGGTGTGACATTCAATGCCACATGTCACGTTCTGATTGCTTCTTAGACTTTCTAGGAAAATAAGGCTTTCTACCCAACTCCTACTCTCCCCCCCCCCCCACCCTCTCTCTCTCTCTCTCTCTATATATATATATATATATAGGGTCTGGATTTAGAGAAAACGGTGAAAAGTGTGAGAACGGTGAGAACGCTTATCATCGTCCGATCAAAACAATCTATGGACTAGATTGGCGCGGTGGCGTTTTCGTAAATAACATCAATTTTATTACGTGGACACGCTTCATTAATGGTAAAAGGGTCTTTTGACTTCTCCACACAAAACGCCATCTCATGAAATAAAATGCCAAAAATAAAAATCACAGACCATTCCCAGTAAAAACGCCATTATATATAAAACGCCAAACTTAATTAGAGTAAAATATCGCCTAAAAAAACCAACAAAAAATCCTATATATACGACATCTCAGACCTTCAATTAAAAACACACATAAAAACCCAAACGCCATATTTCATATATCCCATTCGCATTAGAAACGCCAAAAAACCCAAACATCAAATACCTTCTAACGCCAAAACATACAAAAACACCAAAACATAGAAAAACATTATTGAGCTTTGTTGTTAATAAAGTTTAGTTGTATGGGGTGGACAACATTGTCAGTTATCTTTCTTAACCGAGGATTAACAATGTTGTCCATCTCATACAGCAAAACATTATTGATTTTAGCATGATCAAATTTTTAGGTTTAAGGTGCTCTTATTTCGTGGCGTTCTTTTTATCGGTAAAACGCCAAAAAAGTTAAAAAATCAAACATCGTTCATTGGGAAAATTCAAGATTGTTGGCTGAAGGGTCTAAACTCAATAACATTTTGCTGCATGAGATGGACAAATCTTCAAGAAAAATATGATGATGTCAGACTGTGTGCTTCCAAACAGCCACACAAAAAACTACTTGAAAAACAAAAAAACAAAATGAATCATATGAAAGTCGAACCAGCCAGTTAACATGATTCAAAAAAGAAGAAAGAGACTGGTGACAGTGAAGATTTGGAAGATCAATTGTTTATGTATTCTTTTTTTTATTTTCATTTTCTGTTGATTGTTATATAATAAAAACGTCTTATATAAAAAACGCCAAAACAGCCAAAATGCTTGTTTAAACGCCAAACTCCCAAACTATAATTAAATTACTTTGAAAAGGTATTACAAAAAACCTAAAAAAATAAAAAATAAAAAAGCAAACTTGAAAATGTAACTAGAAACAGAAAATACAAATCAGTAATACTGAAGATAGAAAAAATTTATTATATTAGAATCTAAAACGCCAAACTTGAAAGATGTGACGTGTTACAGACTTCAGAGATAAAACTTATTAAAAACAGTAACTGAAAAGACGAATACTTTATTATAATAATGCACCGCCTAACTTAGGCGCTAAAAAGACATCCTATAAAATGATAGGACTCAGCAACTTCCATTTGATCAAACAAAAAAAACAAACGCCAATACTACTAAATACCACTCACTGAAAAACGCCAAAAAATAAAAAAAATAATCAAAGATTGCTAATATGCTTTCTTGGATATTCATAATTGTTCTTCGTGAACTTTTTACTGAATGAAATATTATCAGAAGGGAGTAACTCAGAAAGTTTTTGCTGCATGAGATGGACAAAAATTCAAGAAAAAGATACAGATGCCAGTCATATGGCATTTTGTATTTTTTATTCTTGAAGAAAGTTTGGATGGCGAGAAGAGATCAATGACACTGAATAGTGGGTTGATTATAGAGATGAAGATCAAGATAAAGAAAAAGCGAAAAACAAACTCACACGACATAGATCTATGTCCCCAAACATTCACAAAAAAAGCCAGTTCAACAGACGAGCAGGCAAAATAATCATATCAATGGGTTTGTTAAGTTTTACATAAAACGCCATATATTTGGTGACAGTTCTAGTACTATTAAAGAAGAGAGAGACTGATGACAGTGAAGATTGGGAAGAGAGATCCGATTAGGATTTTTAATTTATTTTCTTCGCTTGTATTTTTTTTACTGTGGTTGAAATATAATCTAACAATAGTAAAACGCCAAGATAACACAAACCCCAAAATGTTTATAAAAATAATAGAACAATGGGGCATCTTGTTTAAAACGCCTTGGAAAACTTCATTCAGATAGATTTCCTGACCCCCTGGGGTTCCAATGGCATACGATTTGAATAAACGCCATAAACGCCAAAATGTTAATACAATGAAACCATTAAACGCCATTAAATATTGAATTTGGTTAATGCCAAAAATCTTAAACCCCAAAAATTAAAACAATATTGGGAAAAGCGGAGCTGGAAAAGCAGAAGATGAAAGGACAAAAAAGCCCCTCCGCCCTTTTCTAAGCGGCGTGACACGTGTTGGGCCAGGAAGCGTTCTCATCGTTCTCACCGTTCTCTCACTTTTGAGTGTTTTCTCCTGATCCCGGTTCTCTCTCTCTCTCTCTCTATATATATATATATATATATATATATATATATATATATAAAGTGTTTTGACATTTTAAGCAAAAATCCTACTACACTTAGCTTGCTCCCCCCGGGGGGATGTTTAGTGATAGTATTAAGGATTCAAAGTGTACAACAACATAGCCATAAAATTCTCACTAATAGCCGGTCTGGGGAATGCGAGATGTAGGAAAGATAGAGAGGTTGTTTCCAGTGAGAACCTCAGCTTCAAAGACAAAAACCACAACCACACATGGAACATCACACATATAACATGGACAAGTGCCATATCAGAAAGACACACAAACAAGTGATAACATGCAAAGACCACACAAAAAAAAAAAACTAAGAACCTAGGCTCGTAAGGTAAGGCTAAAAGAACAGACAGTACCCTACTACTATAAGTCTTTAATCTTAATCCTGCGTCTAAACGAACTCATTTCCTCAACTATGTCAGTTTCGGTCTATCTCTACTCCTCCTCCCATCCACCATAAGAGTTTCCATTGTTTTAATTGTGGTTGTCACTTGTCGCCTCTAACATGACTATACCATCTCAACATTCACTCTCTCATCTTATCTGATATACTAGTCACCCCAGTCTTTACCGAAAGACCTCATTTCTTATCTTATCTAGCCTAGTGTACCCACACATCCACCTTAACATCCTCATTTCTGCTACCTCCAACTTACAAGCATGAGTCTTTTTAATGGCCCAACAATTTATACCGTATAGCTTAGCCGATCTAATTGCAACCCTATAAAACTTTCGCTTTAATTTAGCCAGGAACCTCTTGTCACACAATACCTCGGCGGTTGCTCTCCACCTACACCATCCAACCTGGAGGCGGTGCGCCAGATAATTGGTCTATATAAACCACACCTCATGTAACCCTAATCACATTACTACAATCTATTTGCATTATCCTAGTTTTAATTTACATACACGTCTCTACAAAAACACGCACACACGCAAAACATACAACCGTAGTAATTTGTTTCGAACAAAAACCAACGAAGTTTCAAGCAAGTTCATGATGACGATTTTTATTTTAACATAACCAGGTTCGGAAAACGGGTCAAATAAAGGATTCGTTCAGCTGAGGTTGAAATATCATAAAAATAAACCACAAGATGATCACATTTGTATTTACAAAGTAATAAACATCGTACATATTTATAGTAATGATTGTATATATGGATTGGATTTATGTTAATTGAGAGAAGATCTCTCAATTCTCTTGTATATATATTGTAGGTTATTGATCAATACAATTCATTCAGAATCATTCTATCTTACATGGTATCAAGCCTAATTCTCTCCCAACCCTAATTTTTTTCCCTACGAGCTGTTTCCTGCGACTATTATCTTCTGCCGCCGCCTGTCTTTTCTTTTCTTCTAGTCTCCATGGATTCTAAACTTCACCCAGCCATGACAGTGTCTAGCATCAAGAACTTCATACCCATCACTCTTGAGGTTGAAACCAACCATTACACAACTTGGTCCGAACTCTTTAACACTCTGTTCCCGAGTCTCATTTAACAGGGGGAGGGGAGGGAAAAGAGATGAAAATATGAAAAAACCATGTTCCCGAGTTTCATTTAATGGGGGGAGGGGAGGGAAAATGAGGGAAAAGGGAAGAAAATATGACCATATATTCATCCTCCCAAATTGGAGAGATTAGGAGAGAAAATTTTCCTTCCCCTCCCCCTGTTAAATGAGACTCGGGAACATAATGTAAGGTTCTCTGTACAGCCTATGATGTTGCTGACCATCTTAATCCCAGGTCTACCGCTGCTTTTACAGCCGATGGCAAGGCTGTCACGCCTCCCTCTGATGCTGACGCCCTTTGGAAACAGATTGATGTCATAGTCCTACAATGGATCTATGGCACCATATCCACAGATCTCCTTAATACCATCCTGAAACCTGGTAACACAGCCCACGAAGCCTGGACTGCCCTGGCCAACCTGTTCAAAGATAATAGCAATACAAGGGTTGTTATGTCCAACAACAGTTCTCCAACATCAAACTTGAAAATATCTCCAGCATGGCAGCCTACTGTCGGGAAATCAAGCTTCTTGCTGATCAATTTGCTAGTGTTAGTGCTCCGGTTGAAAATCAACGCCTTGTTCTTCAACTACTCACTAGTCTCACTCAACACTATGATGGTATCTCCACAATCTTGCAGAACCGAGAGCCCCTACCTGACTTTCATGAAGCTCTCTCCCGCCTCCTCATCGAAGAAACTAAGCGTAAACACCGTGCATCTACTTCTGCCACAGCCCTTGCGGCCACAGTTTCCACCGCACACAGCAGCCCTGATATACACACCAACCCTGGTTCTACCACTGACCGCGGGCGCAGCCGGGGTCATACACGGGGCCGGGGCCGTGCTCACAGCAACGCAAGGAGAGGAGGATGTGGTTTCGTCCCGTCAAATCAACACCCATACATTGTTTTCCCACAATCTTGGTCCTCTAATTAGTTGATGATCCCAGATTTGATGCTCAAAGACTTAATATGGCAAGTAGATTTCAACAAATAGGAAAATATTACGTGGAACTAGAAATCAAACTTTCAAGAAACAACTTACAGAATTTTCAAGTATATTGATGACTTTGAATAACAAAGTTATTGCCTATTACAAATGAATGCTTAAAGAATTATGTGTAAAGGGTAATGGAGTTTGTGGTGTGTGTATTAAATGCTTAGCTCAACTCATTTAACCTTCTGGGTTGACATCTCTATTTATAGAGAGTCTGGATCATGAATAAACATCTGTTTATTCATGCACTTACTCTGCACAAAGTAGCTTTTTGGCATGTTCATTAAATCCGTTATTGTCAACTTGCTACTTTTCAATTGTGTGAGGGCTTATCTTCAAGACAAGTTGGTTCATCAGAAATTCTGATGATTAGACTTACCAGATTCTGATGATAAATACCAGATTTATCATCAGACTTATCAGAATGGTCTTTTCCAGTCATCTTCTTTGTCTTGATCACTTCCTGATATTTAGTTGAAGATGTGTCTTTCATTTCTTCTTGTCCTGTTATCATGTAGGCACATTTTTATTGATCTTTCTTGACTGTATCTTCAGTATATGATCAGATTGATCTTATTTTTCTTCAATACTTACATAAAAGTTTCCTAACATCAGTGGGCCAACCTCATAAACCAAGCCCAACAATGGCCAGCAGAAAATCCCAGCCCACCATGCCCATACGCTTCCATGCCCAGGCCCAATACAGGTGCTGGTATACTGGGCGCTGCTCCATCGTAAGCTTACACTGTAGGACCAGTTCCAACCAACATTGCTCAGACCCTCTACACTTTGTATCTCAGTCAACAGTATCCAATCGGAATCATGGATACTGGAGCTACCAGTCACATGACAAATCAGCAAGGTAACATTTCCCGGTCTGTTTTTAATGATTGCACTTCTAAACATATTATAGTCAGAAATGGCATGACTATTCCCGTCGTTGGACAGGGAAACCACACCTTACCACCCCTTTCCCACCCCTCAAACTAAATAATGTCCTATATGCACCACATTTAATTAAGAACCTTATTTATGTCCGCCGCTTTACTACTGATAATTTAATATCTATTGAATTTGATCCGTTCGGTTTTCTTATGAAGGATCTCAAGACCAAGGCTCCTATCCTATGATGCAATAGCTTGGGTGATCTAATTCCCCTCACCGCTCCTCTCCACAGTCTATCCTCTCCACCTTCAGCATTTGTTGCCATTACTCAGGACAGTTGGCATCGACGACTTGGGCACCCGAGACAAAATTTATTGAAATCTTTGAAATCTTCTTCTTGTATTAATTTTGGACAATCCAGTACTACTATTTGTCAATCTTATGTTTTTGGAAAGAGTGTTAAACTGTCTTTTTATGATTCATTGAATAAAACGTCTTTCCCTTTTGACATTATACATAGTGATTTATGGACCTCACCGGTTCTTAGCACCAGTGGGCACCGTTACTATATATTGTTCCTTGATGATTGCAATATTTTTTTGTGGACATATCCAATCAGTAACAAGTCTTTGAAACTTTTACACACTTTAACAACTTTATACATACCCAATTTGAGCGCAAAATAAAACAATTCCAGTGTGACAATGGAAAAGAATATGCAAATAATAACTTTCAAAATATTTGTCACCAAAATGGCATTCATTTCCATTTTTCTTGCCCCCACACCTCCTCCCAAAATGGGAAAGCGTAACGCAAAATTTGCACAATTAATAACTTGCTTCGCACACTTCTTGCTCAATCATCTCTCCCGCCTAACTTATGGCATCATGCGCTCGAAGTTGCAACCTATCTCCTCAACATTCTCCCAAGTAAAAACCATAACTTTCTCTCACCCACCACCCTACTTTACAAGTGCCAACCAACTATGAACACCTACGCTTGTTTGGCTGCTTGTGTTACCCCATTCTTCCATCCAACACACTTCACAAATTAGCTAACCGTTCACAACCCTGTGTTTTTTTCTCGGGTATCCCTCTAACCACCGAGGGTACAAGTGCCTTGACCTACATACCCACAAAATATTCATTAATCGCCATGTTTATTTTGAGGTATCTATTTTTCCTTATCAAATAAGTTCTCCCACCACCACTTCCTCCTACGATTTTTCATTATATCTTACACAAAGCAATACCGATTATTCAAGATAATCAAGCAACATACTATTATTGTAATTAGTATCTAATACTTCTTTATACAGAACTTTCCTGTCTCACTTCTCTACATGCATAGTAATATACAACTAAGAAAAGAAAAGGGTTTAAAGTGAAAAGAAAGATAAAGAACAAAGGGTTACCTTGCCACTATACTAAACTTTGTAATAAACTCAAATTGCAAGAGACCTCACTTCATCCTCTTTCCAAAGCCCTTCTTCATACTTATACCACCTCAAATACCCTTCATCAAGCCTTGTTCTCCTGCACATGACGCATAAATCATCCATACAAGTCACGAACTCACGTATTCTAGACGCCTTAGTAATTAAGACTAAACATGTTTAACGCCTTGAGTCCCTGTGTTTTTGCAATTGATAACCACGAACTGATATTTACAAAGAATAAAAAGAGCCATAGAAGACTAAACATGGAAAATAAAATAAGAGAAAATAAAATAAGAGAAAATAAAACAATATAATCGTTTTCTTCTTTATTCTCCCTCAAGTTGGAGCATGGAGGTCACAAATGCCCAACTTGCCAAGTAGAAGTTGCAATTGTCGAGATCCCAACACTTTAGTAATTAAGTCGGCTACTTGTAGTTTCGTGTCAATGTACGCTGGCTCTATTTCTTCAAACACGGCTCGTTCTCTGAGAAAATAACAAGTCATTTCCACGTGTTTCGTTTGTTCGTGGAAAACTGGATTGTTGGCGATGTGGTTGGCCGCTAGGTTGTCACAAAAACTAAACGAATTAATGGAGAGGGTTCCCAACATCCGCAAAACTCAAGCCGAACTACAAGTCTCCGTTGACACGCGTTATAAAGACAAAACGGATGTTAAAAGCTTGATTTGACATAAGTTTGTAGTGTCTTCACAAAATTAATTGTAAATGTTGTAGTTAGCATACAGTCATTGTTATGAACACCCTATCGGATCTGTCAAAATGAGCTAACAACTACAGGGGAAGCGGCTGACTGCAATCCTGAGCCCAGTTTGTAGCAAGCCAAAAGTTTGACTTGAGCCTACTTTGCTAAGAGAAGAGAGAGAAGGAAAAGACAAGACGGCAGAAAGCAATCCTAATCATTAAGTTTCATAGATTAGGTTTTAGGATGTTTAGTTGAAATTTTCCGTTGTATTAATCTAAAATCAAGTATGCTAAAATTTAAATACGGCACTTTACGGACACGTGACAGACCCGGAGGGCAACGCCAGTGACTAAAATGCTAGTTATGGTCAGTTATTAAAAAATTCAGTACTTTTACATCTTGTTAGACTTTTTGCATCTTTTGTTCTTTTGTTATTGTAATATATATTATTTTTGTTTGATGAGATCAAACAAATTTGAAGTTTTCTTGTGCTTTTTATTAAAAAAATGTTTTATATAGATATTTTGCTCTTTTTTGACATGGTGAAAGATTTGTAAGTACTTTTATTCTTATTATTTTGATAACTCAATTGTGACATGGTGAAAGATTTGTATTTTGTAAGTATTTTTATACTTATTATTTTGATAACTCTTATTACCTATATAATGTATTAATTTCGGCTATAGTTCATGCAAACAATTAAGATAGTTTTAATTCATATATATATATATAACTATTTTCATTTAGTAAAATTTAAACTAAAAAAGATTTGTCCCAAACTGCCTTCAAATATACAAACTACAAAGTCTAATATGGGATGCAAATTTTAATTTATTAAAGTTTTTCAACAACTTTAACACCACAACTTGTCTAGAAGCCCTAGCTGCTCCAAATTGACCCACTAAACGGCCATAGACTCAACATTTTTCTCCCATGTTTTTGTTTTCTTCTTTTATTAAACACAATAAAATATTTATTATATCTTGAATCTTTTGGTATACATATTAACATTGTATATATAACATTCATAATAAAGCATATGTAAGTATTAAAAAAGCTCGTATCTATATTGAAAAGGTCCGATACCGTGCATAAGGATTGATTCGATTTTAAATCTTCCCGAATTTAAACTAAAGTCCTTCGGTATATTTTAACACTTGTCAACTCCACATAGGCGTTACACTATCCACTTTTCTCCATTTCACTCAGCCAGGAAATAGTTTAATCTCGTCAACTTTATTTAACCCTGTTTTTTTTTTTTTTTTTTTTTGAGGTTACTAGTTTAAACAAAAGAAAAAGAAATTAATGCAATCTCTTAACTTCTCGTTAACATGTAACCCCTTTAATGTCTCTTAACACAAGTATGGAGTGGTGTGTAACGCCGATTAACATGTCATGTCACTTTTAACACCCCATGTGTTAAGGTACACCCAAATTCTTAGATGACCAAGTAGAAGTTAATTATGTCTGGAATTGACAGGAAAAAAGCGCCTCGGCGGCGACATCTGCCACACCGTGGCATTCAAAGAGGGGGGGGGGGGGGGTGGTCCGCCACCATGGTAAAGAGGAAGAAGTTGTGTGCAGGTGGGGCCCACATGCATTTCATCCAATAATTTTTTTTTTAGTTTTGTTTAATAGGGGGCTTTATCCCACACCCTGCAAGTTAAGCCCCCTGGCTGATGTGGATATGACGTGACGCTGGCGTGGCGTGAGAGAGGGGGAGGGGCGTCTCCATCGTCCGCAGGAAGACGGGGAGGACGCCGTTAGAGGGGGACGAAGTGGGCGGAGGAGTGGCGCCGGTAGGGGACTGTCCAAGGACGAACCCCATACCGCAAAGCCTAATAGCTTACTTTTTATATAGTTTCATAATTTTTTTTATAAACGAATACAACTATTACATACTTCAATTATTGTTAAATGTTATTCAATAAAATCAAACATTTATTTTCTTTGGTTCGGTAAAATGCTATAATTAACATTTAAAAAATCTGTTGATAAAGTGGCATATCCCATGATGCGCACGAAATCATTAACACGATACATCTAAGTTAAACGAAAACCCATTGCACGCTGCGTCTAACCAAAGCTTTTAGTAATACATAAACATATATAAATTACTCACAAGTCAAGCTTGAACAATACACGTGACTTAGAGGTGTTTACGAGCCGAGCTAAACTGAGGAGACCTTTGCTCGTGCTTGGCTCGTTTACAAATTGAATCGAGCGGAGTGGCTCATTTAAACCGAGCCTCAAATCAAACGAGCATTTTCCGAGCATTGAATATTCCGAGCGATGTCAAGCGAACCTTAAGCGATTTTGACAATTGTGTCGCCCGATTTAAATTTGCATAGAGAGATAGTGACAATGTTGGGTGTCAAGTTTTTATGTATTTAAAAACATGTACATTTCACGACATTATATTTTTCTTATGATTAACAAGATTGGGGGATTCATCAAGGTGTGGACGCGGATGAAATTGGCTGAGTTTATTTCCTGTTTTTGTGTTGTGTTCTAGATTGTAGTCTAGGCGTTTTTGTTAGCATGGTTTGTGTGGTTTGCTTGGTCTACTTTCATGAGGAATGTCTCATGATTGAACTAGTGAGGATTCACCTCACTACTTGTTTTTTATGGTTGTGAATATATAAATCACCGGGGTAACCCTTTACCAAAACAAAAAAACAAAAAAAAAACAATGTTGTGGCCGATTAAGCGATGATCATATTGCACGAACAATGACGTTGAGAGTAGGAGACGACCGACTTAGGGTAACAACATAAGACATTGAGGCGATGAGCAGACTGTCGTTTAGCGGTTTAGAGTTTAACTTTTAGATTTAGTGTTAATTTTTTTATTGGCTTGATTGAGCTAGTACATATAGATATAGTTGTAAATTTGTATATAGTGGACCAAAATTTAATTGAGAGGTATATATAAAACTACAAATTTAATTTATATTTATGTATATATGTATATATGTGTGTAATTTAATATTTGTGTATATACATGTTTATATATGTATAATAATTCGAGCCAAACGAACCTTTGCTTATGCTTAGCTCGTTTAGAAACCGAACCAAGCCGAACGACTCATTTACAATCAAGACTCAAATCAAACGAGTATTTTCTGAATAATTTTTTAACAAGTGACGAGCGACGAACGCTTTAACTGACCTCAACCAAGTCAAACTCATTCGCCTCCCAAATTAAAGAAATCCAGCCGTCCTATACATACATATACATATTTTCCACAATAAATAAACAAAAAAAAATCTGTATAAACTTCATTACCAAACTCCTTAAATCTCTCAACACACAAAACTCGTCACAAATCCCTTCACTTTTGCGACACAAGATTGTCACTATTTCATACTATTCATGGCGGTTCAACTGTTGGAAACTATTGAACAATCCATCACCGCCTACACCGGACTATCTCCGGCGACTTTCATCACTCTTCTCGCGCTATCTATCGCCGGATACTATGCCGTTTCCGGCTTCTTCGCCGGAGACAATCATCCGCCGCCGCGGTCTAGGTCCTACGAAGAAGACATGCAGCCGCTTCCGCCGCCGGTTCAGCTCGGCGAGGTTTCCGAGGAGGAGCTGAAAGGTTACGACGGTAAAGATCCGAAGAAGCCTCTGCTTATGGCGATTAAAGGTCAGATCTATGATGTTTCGCAAAGCAGGTATGTTGTTGATTCATTTTCTTGTTTTTTTTTTAAGTTTTTTTTTGTGGCTTTTTAGTTTGATTTTTTGCTTTGTTATGAGTATCTGATGATTTGTTGCTTGGTGAACACGAAATCGGTTGAATTGAGGAATTGATAGTTGTGAAGTTAGGATTTGTGGTTAATCGGTTTGATATTATTCACAGTGTTTGATGCTGTTTTTTAGTTGTGAAGTTAGGATTTGTGGTTAATCGGTTTGATATTATAGTTTTTTTTTTTATAAAGTTTTTTTGTGGCTTTTTAGTTTGCTTTTTTTGGTTTGATATTCTTTCTAAGGTGTATTATTAGTAGTATATTGTTAGCATCTGGCTTTTTATATGTATGTAATTGATGATTTGTTGCTTGGAGAACACGAAATTGGATGAATTGAGGAATTGATGGCTGTAAAATTAGGGCTTATGGTTGAAATTTTTAAGTTTTTTTTGTGGCTTTTTAGTTTGGTTTTTTTGTTAAATATACTATTTGATGTTAGTTTCGGATACTTTAATTTACCTTTTGAGGACGGGATAATCAGTAATCGCTAATGAGTATCGGATTTTATTGCTTGAAGGACATGAAATCGGTTGAATTTTGGGTGATCGGTTTAACAGTATTGATTTTATAGCTTTTTTTTAAAAGTATTTTGTGCTTTTAAAGTTCGCCTTTTTGGTTTGATATTCTCTTTGAGGTATATTATCAGTATCTGGCTTTTTTATGTGTAGCTAATTGGTGATTGGTTGCTTGGTGAACACGAAATCGGTTGAGTTGAGGAATTAATGTTTGTAAAATTAGGGCCTGTGATTGACTTTTGGGTGATCAGTTTGATGTTATTCACTGTGTTTGATGCTGTTTTTCGTTTGATTCGTTGTTGATACCATACCACTTATTCTGGTTTTATAGTTATTGTTTTCAAGTTTTTTGTGCCGTTTTAGTTCGCTTTTTTGGTTTGATATTCTGTTTGATGTTAGTTTCTTCTGCTTTGACGTTTTGAGGATGGGATGATCAGTTTCAGGCTTTTTGTATATGTACCTAAACGATGATTTGTTGTCTGGAGAAAAACACGAAACCGGTTGATTTGATGAATCGATGTTTAGAAAACTAGGGTTTGTGATGGAAATTCAGTAGTCGATTAAACTTATGCTTTGGTTTTAATTAAATTAGTGATTTTTAATGACCGGTTTGATGTTATTCGCTCTGTTTGATACTACCTTTTTATTTGATTCGTTGTTGATATAACTTATGAGGATTAATGTCTTTTTCAGTAGGTGGTATTGTATTATTGAAGTTGCTTTTTTCCTTTTGTTTTATCATATCTTGTTTGATAGCTTCAGCAATACAATCTTGAATTCCATAATATGTTATTTATTGGAATTAATTTTTGTAAGAGTTAAGTGCCATATACGTCAGTGGTTTGTCCACTTTTGTCATGTCAGGTCAAATTTTAAAATTGTACCATTTCCTCCCTAATATTCTCGAAACGTGCCATTTCAGTCCAAAAACTAACGCCAGTTAAAAAAAAGTCAGTTAGGTCAGGGATGAAAATGAGATTTTATTCTGAATTTTTTGGACTGAAATAGAATGTTTTGAGAATGTTAGGGAGGAAAATGATACAATTTAAAAATTTGGTCCGAAATGGCAAAAATGAACAAACCACGGGGACGTAAATGGCCATCAACTCTTTTTGTAATAAAAAGTTTAAAAACCAGCAAGATATTCTACTACTTTGTACTAACGGGTGCGATTATCATTTCAGGATGTTTTATGGACCAGGTGGACCTTACGCACTTTTTGCAGGGAAAGATGCTAGTAGAGCTCTAGCCAAAATGTCGTTTGAAGAGAAAGACTTGAACGGTGATCTCACTGGTCTCGGTGTGTTTGAGCTCGAGGCATTGCAAGATTGGGAATACAAGTTCATGAGCAAGTACGTCAAGGTTGGGACCATCAAGAAACCTGAACCCGCACCCGAGCCATCAACCAATGATCAACCAGCCGAGCCATCCGCAACCGAACCTGCTGAACCATCTGCAGCCGAACCTGCTGAACCTGCTGCAACCGAACCTGCCGAGCCATCTGCAGCCGAACCTGCTGAACCATCTGCAACGAAACCTGATGAGTCGACTGCAGCTGAACCTGCTGACCATGTTCCATCAGAAGTTGCTGTTGGAGAAACGAAGGATGAGACTACAAGTGAAGCCAACAAACACGAGTGATTTTGTTTGTGACGCCTTAAGCAATATGTAGTATATTGGTGTCCATAATCATGACTTGTTGTCTAATGGGTGAGGTATACTCGTATATTTGGCATAAAACAAGGACTATGATAAGTTTGAACATTATTTTCCAATTTGTGTTTCAAAATGAATGTTGCATCTGGGCTTGTTGTTGATTTGGATTTTTTTTTAAATCTTTTTACATGCCACAAAAGAGGGATTTTCTTAACTTCTGAAACCTTATCGCTTTCAACACATTACAAATTCCGAATATGTATGCATGAAGTACAACACAAGATGCAAGATTGACCCTTGCATGGCCCAAACGGCGAAGTGGTTTTGAGAAGTTTTAGTTGTGAGTATGGGCATATAACCCTTTTTGTTCAGCGTATACGTTAATAGTCGAGAACCTTGATTTCGGAAAGCGTGACTGAGGTGTGAGGCGCTGGAGGAAATCTATGAATAGCTTTAGAGAACGTGAAATGGAGTGATCTCATGAAGCAGTTTGAGGCATGAGGCGCTAGAGGCGATATGAAAATCGCAGGCGCGCGCTAGAGGCGATATTAAAATCGTAGGCGCTAGAGGCGATATGAAAATCGTTTCAAAGAATGTAAAATGATAAGAAAAAAAAAAGAGATGCAGACTTGTTTTTCTTTTTTTCTAAAGGATTAACAATATAGAAAATGTTCTTATTATATGCAATTAGTGGTGGTCAGCTAATGACAAGGGTCATTAAGGTAATTTAACAGAGATTAAGGTCAACTGTTTCTGTGTTCTTATCCTTATATATACCAGCAACATGTCAACAACCCTTTTCATAACTCAACCATCCTAACAGAAAAGATTCACTCTTTTTTACACCCTTTGAAGCATGAAACCATTTGCAGTTCTTATTTTGATCACCATCATTGCAACTTTCCATTTTGGGAATTGTAGTATGATCGAAACCGAAGCCATTGAAGGAAGAATGTCATCAAGAAAGTTTCTTTTATCATACAGGAGGGAGTTAAGCACAAGTTCCTATCGATTCAAGCAATTTCGTAGCAACAATGGTGGTCAAGTGAATGAATCTGAACAACTTGTACCAGGTGGACCGAATCCACTTCATAATTAATGGAATTTTTGAGCAAATATGCATTCTTGTACCAGATTACAAAATTAGCAATCTGTCAAAGTCTTGATTTGTTTTTTTTATGTTATTTTTTATAGATATAGATTATGCAGGATGCAGAAATTGATGCATCATATGTTAATATCATATCAAATGAGTAGTAAAGGAAATTTATGTTATTGTTTTCATTATCCTATAATTCGCTACGAATTCACAAGAAATCTGTTGATTTCACATTGCAGTAAAATGTGCTTGATCAAAAACATATATTTTGAGTAGATCGTGGTGCTAAATGGGTCATGTTTATGGGTTGGCGGGTTGACCGTTGAGCACGAATTTGACACGAACACAAGAACCCTAACACAATATGAGTACCCACAGGTTGACATGAACATGACCAGCTAACCTCAGAGTTTTGTTCATTTATTTATCTTTTTTTTTTTTTTTTGCATATTAACAACATTGCAAATTCACAACAACAAATATATTTAAACAATAAAACCATATTAGTATTCCTTTTTTTTCTTTTAAATTTTATCATAAAATACCCAATTTGTGTAAGTTATGACAAGAAACACGTTTTAAAAGAAAAAGAGGTTCAACGGGTCAACTTGTAAATATGTCACCCCACATAGCTAGACATATCAAGGGTTCAACCCGAAACTAACTTGAACGTGTTAACCAATGTCAGGCCCGTGAATTTCATGTTAGGATCATGTCGTAACTAAAATTTGCACCGATCGGTCATGAAGCTCAGAGTTTTGACTTCGGGAACCGAATATTATAGAAAACAAATTAAAAAAATTGTGTAGGTGCATGAGAGTACTGGAAAGTACATCTTAAGATGACTTCTTAACAGCTTGAACATGGCTAGCAGAAGTTATGGATTCAATGATGACGTCACCATATAATAATATTTATTATTATCTTGAGTTTGACATTTATAATTGTTCATGAGTTTGAAAAGGTAAGCTAAACAAAGGGATGTACATCGCATATTTCAAATTATTTGAAGTCAAAGCCAGCTAAGATATAACCACAAATAAATCTTCATCTTAATAAAAGCATATTAAAAAGAATATATAAATTAAAAAGAATATATAAAATATATCAAATATTTATCTTGTTTACATGCCATCTTAGCTAAGCATGTTTCATAACCTAATATACTTGCAGCCTGCAGAATGACATCAAGCATGTTTGGATTCATGCATCTTAACATCTCTTCCAAGTTTAATAAAGACTAGGGATGTCAAATGTGTCGGGTTGGTGAGTTTTGTGCATTGGCGCAGCTTAGTGGGGGCTGGAGGGGGCGGCCGACCCCCCCGAACTTTTTGCTCAGTAATGGAGAGTATGTAGTTTTTGTATAGAAATTTTTGGGTATATACGTTTTTTACCCCCGGGTTTTATAGAAATTTTTGGGTATATACGTTTTCGACCCCCCGGTCGGAAATCTCAAGCTTCGCCACTGGTTTTGCGGTTTCGGGTTGGCGGGTTGAATTGTTGAATCTGTACACAACCCATATATTTATTCGTGTAAGGACATCAACCCTAGTTCAAAGAAATTAAAAATCGTATAACCCAACACAATTTGTTTAGCCCATTATCCAAATGAGTCAAACGGATCGATGGTTGTAGTAAATGGGTTAAATGAGTTGTAAACGGGCTGACGGGTTGACTTGTTTATATGACAACCCAAAACTTGATTATTTCCGTGCCGTGTTACCTCTGAACAAGATTCATAGATAAAATTTGAAAAAATTATATTATTTGTGAAATTAAATGTCAACTTCAAAAAATCAAAAATAATCCTTGCTTGCTATGCATGCTTAAAATAAAAGTCAACTATCACATTAAGGCCAAAATGCTAGATGTCATTTAGCAGACAATTAACAAGATAAAGAATTAATCAACTTCTGGAACAAAATTCTGCAGTTGACCTTTCTTATACACAAACAGTTTCTCTCTATATATATACCTGTTCAACAACCTAAAATCATATCTAGTTTGCTTAAACAATTAACTTTGTTTCATCGTTTCTTTCCTCGATCCACCTCAACGATGAATCATAAAGTTTCTAGTTCGATGATCATACTTATGATCCTTCTTGTATCGCTAAATTTTCATATATCGAGCTGCAGGAAGATCATCAACCATTCAACCAAAGAAGAAAGAATCCGGGCCAATTTTGTTTCTACTTTCCAGAGACACTTTCACACCAAACCCGAGTTCAAGAACCTTGGGAACGACGAGGTGTACAATGAGTCAAAACGGCTCGTGCCAGGTGGACCGAACCCACTTCACAACTAATGAGTTCATGTTTAAAAAGTCAAGGACAAACGGGCTATACCGAGGGACTAGTGGTAGAACTGTCCGTCGCTGAAGGTCCTCTGATTTGTAGTAAGAGGAGATGAAGATTTTCTTGTGTTTATATATAGGTTTTTTATATTTATATTCTTTTGGTAAGATTTGTTTTGTAGAATTGAGATTGTAATAGAAAATTTTATGTCTATTTGTATGTGTATATTCATTAAGTGGAAGGAGTGCTTAGACTCGAACCATTTGGTTGGGTTGGGTTGGGTTAGTGATGTGTGTGAGCTCATATGAACCTGGACCAGATGTGGCTAGAAGTAGAACCCTTTTAGCCATCTAGGTTGCAACCAAAAAGTCAACTTTTGAGTTTGAGTGGGTCATGCCAATCCAGCACAGTATTCAAACCGCACTCAAAAAAACTAGTGAAAACAATATCATCCTTTATGTATATGATTATTTTGTGCGTTTTAAAATGATATCTATGAACATGAATATATTTTAGCATTGAAATATTTGTTTGGATGTTTAGATAGATGAAAGTTTTAATTAGTGTTCTCATAATCAGACTGGGCCGGCCGGGCATGAAACCACCAAGCCAACCAGTCAACGGTCTAATTGAGTATTTTTAAACGGTCTTCATTTGGTCATGGTCAGTTATGGCGTCGACTGTTCAAAAGACGAAGCAGATCAATGGTTGGACCATTTTTTCCTTTAATACTATAGCTCTTAGATTTTTTATGTTAGCTTTATGGATGCACACCAAAAGATAAAGTAGTCTATATTTTTATTTTAAATTAGTAATATATATTGTTAATTGAAAAATATCATATGAAATAGTATAGTTTTTAAAACTAGTCCCGACTAATGAGCTAGTAAAACAGTATTTTCAATAACAAAAGTCACATGGTGTCAATTTAATAAGTGTCGTACTAAACGTACCACATCTTTTTATTTTATTTTATTGAATACGCACTCTCTCCCTCTATATGCCATATACCTCTTCCAATCTTTCATACCTTGTATACCAACCTATCATTCCGCCCATTAAATAATATTCGTCTTTAAGTGATAAGGTGTAATCTTTGTAAATCCTCACAAAGTCAAAGATAGACACTATTATACAAGTTAACATTATCAAAAAGTCAAAATTTATGATCCGGAATACTCCCAACGACAATCAATAACCACCATTTTTATAAATGCTAATGGGTCAAGATGAAAATGCATACTCAAAAATTTTTCCATATATATCTTGCAACATATTCCATTCTTAAATCTCTGTACTACATCTATAGACATATTCGAGACCTATACATAACATACACTATACATATACTATACTATACTATAGTATATTAGATTACACCTATAGTAAACTACATATATACTATACCTATATTACACCAATACGAGACCTAAACTTATACAATAGTATACTATGCTATACATACCAGGTACCAAATTATACTATATTACACCTATAGGCCTATACAGACTTATACTACGCGAAAAACTTTTGATAATGCTTGCTAAAAGAAGATTAATTTAACAATGTTTTTTTATTTTTATTTTTAAGAGTTTACTTAATATTTTATAAAATTTTGCTAAAACGATAATATTGTATAAAAATGTTTGTAAAAAAAGAACCTTCTATACTCCTATTGGCTAAATGAGGCATACACGAGGCCCTATACGATGAATATGTAATATTAAAAAAAAAACTTTTATGCACCCTGATAGCCAAAGAATTCTCTCTTGATTGTTTAGAGAGATTGAATGTCATTTAAATAATAGATACAAGACTAATTACAAGGCTAGAAATAAGGAAAGTCAAACAAATTAAAAACAATACAGATTGTACACAACTAAATGAGAGAATATTAAGGAGAATTGGTTGATTGTGATTGATCTTGATTGATGCTTCTATTACCCCCCCTTCAAGCGAAACGGTGGTGGAAGGACACGAAGTTGATCCCGAAATTGCTCAAAAAGAGGCCGTGGTAAGCTCTTCGTGAAGATGTCCGCCAGTTGAAGCTTGGTTGGTATAAACTTGGTGTGCAATTTTCCAGACATGACTAATTCCCGAACAAAGTGATAGTCTAAATCGATGTGCTTAGCTCGTTTGTTCGAAACAGGATTTTGACTCATGAATAGAGCACTTTGGTTGTCACATAACAAGGTTGGCCGAGTTTGAGGAAGAGCATGAAGTTCTTTCAACAAATGAGTAATCCAAATGATCTCCGCAGCCGCATTGGCCATCGCCCTATATTCCGACTCACAACTTGATCGCGACACAGTTGGTTGTTTCTTCGCACTCCATGAGACTAAGTTACCGCCTAAAAAGATTGAATAACCATACGTAGACCGACGTGTCTCAATGCATCGCGCCCAATCCGCATCCGAATATCCCAAAATGGTAGAAGTAGTAGGTCGGGTGTAGTGTAAACCATGAGAGAGAGTTCCCTTGACATACCTTAGTATTCGCTTAACCAATTGAAAATGGGTTTCGGTAGGCGAGTGAAGGTGTTGACAGGCTTGATTTACGGCATAGGACAAGTCAGGACGAGTTATGGTTAGGTATTGGAGGGCACCAACGAGGGAGCGATAGAGAGTAGGATCGGTAAAAGGAGTGCCGTCGGTGGTGAATAAGTCGGTCGTGGACAAGGGGGTGGCAACAGGTTTGGCATTGGTTAAACCGGCTCGATCAAGAATGTCTTTTGCATACTTGGTCTGGGTAAGAAACAGACCGTGAGTATCATGTATGACTTCTAGACCGAGAAAGTAATTTAAGGAGCCAAGATCTTTAATAGCGAATTCCTTATGTAAATGGTGAGTGAATTTGGCGATCACAGTGGGCGAATTACCGGTGAGAATAAGGTCGTCCACGTAAACAAGGAGGTACATAATGGAATCGCCTTTGGAAAATATGAAAAGAGAAGGATCCGCTCGAATGCAAGAGAAGCCGAAGGAAAGAAGGAATGAACTAAGTCTTTGAAACCAAGCTCGGGGAGCTTGTTTCAGACCGTAAAGCGCCTTATTTAGCTTGCAAATATGAGTTGGAAACTGCGGATTGAGAAACCCGGGAGGTTGCTCCATGTAAACGGTCTCGGATAGATGACCGTTTAGAAACGCATTGTTGACGTCGAGTTGACGAAGAGTCCAACCGTTGATAACAGCCAAGGAGAGGACTATGCGAATGGTTGAGGCTTTAACTACCGGGCTAAAGGTGTGATTGAAATCAATACCCGGGATTTGAGTGAAGCCTTGAGCAACGAGTCGGGCTTTATGGCGATCAATAGAGCCATCGGAGTGGTATTTTGTTCGAAAGACCCATTTAGAGCCAACGACATTGGTGGAAGATGGACGCGGAACTAAGGTCCACGTGTGATTCCGTTGGAGGGCCGTGAGCTCTGCGTGCATGGCGTCCATCCAGTGCGCATGCTTGGAAGCGCTCTTAAAGCCCTTTGGAACAGAGTGAGTAAGCAAGGCGGTATGAAGAGGAGATTGCGTGAGGGTGGAAAGATAGGATGTATGTTTGGGATTTGGTTTAAACGTTCCGACTTTGGAGCGTGTAACCATCGGGTGTGAAGGAGCGGGTGGTGAGGAGGGTATAGAGTTATGGTTGGAAGGTGACGGAGGGGATGGGTCAAAGAAGGAGGTGGAAGTAGTAGGATCGGGTATGGAGGTGGTTGGTTCAGTATTGGATGAGGTGGTGGGATTAGATAAAGGGGAATGGGATTGGTTGGAAGGAGAATCTGGGGGAATGGAATAGGATGAAGTGGAGGTGGTGAACTCGTTGGAATGTGGAGGGGTGGGGTCAGGATTATTAAGAACTGATTGAGGGGAATTTGAGGATGTTGAAGTTTGTGTATGGGTGGGTTTGCACATGGGACAATGAGGAGTGGTTGAAGAGTTTTTGTGAGAAGGTACAGATGGAGAGATTTGAGGTGAGGAGAATTTAAGTGGTTCATCAAAGGTAGAAAGAAATAAATTTGCAATATTGGTTGTGGAGGAAGTGCCGCTAAAAGGAAAGAAGTGTTCATCAAATCGAGCATGCCTTGAGATATACATACGTGATATCACGGGATCAAAGCATTTATAACCTTTGTATTGTGGACAATAGCCCAAGAAAATACAAGGAATGCTTCGTGGTGCTAGTTTGTGTGGGGCATAATCACGTAGATATGGGTAAACACAACACCCGAAAACACGAAAGTTGTTGTAGGTGGGAGTGATAGAAAACAACGTCTCATAGGGAGATTTGTTATCTAAGACTTTTGTGGGCACACGATTGATGATGTAAGTAGCGGTACTAAAAGCGTCATCCCAATGATTAATGGGAACACTAGCATGAAAAAGCATGGCTAAACCGGTTTCAACAATGTGCCGGTGCTTTCTTTCCGCGCGAGCATTTTGAGGAGCGGTGTATGGACAAGAGAGGCGATGAAAAGTGCCATTTTGATCAAAAATATTACGAACATTTTTGTTGACAAATTCCGTGCCACCATCGCTTTGAAAAATTTTAACTTTGCGGGAAAGTTGAGTTTGAACAAGGCGCAAAAAACTTTGAAGAACCGCATAAAAGTCGGTTTTGGTTTTAAGCGGATATAGCCATGAGAAACGAGAGTGACTATCTACAAATACAACATAATATTTGTAACCATTTTTGCTAGTTATTGGTGAGGGTCCCCATAAATCACAATGAACGAGATCTAGGGGATTAGAGGCACGTTTGTCATTAGTAGCAAATGGTAATTTCTTTGCTTTAGCAAGTTGACATGGTGAACAAATATTAGGTTTAGGCAAAATAGATGTAAAAGATAAATGACCAAGACGTTTCATAACTGAAATTGTATCAAATGCAACATGACCCAAACGATAATGCCACAACTCAAATGAGGCTTTATTAGATGAAACAGACGCAACAAAAGCAAAGGACTTGTCTCGAAGCAAGTAGAGGCCGTTTTCACATCGACCTTGAGCGAGAGGTTTTCTTGTTGTCCGGTCCTGAATCACAAAAAAGGAATTAGAAAACAAAACATCGACAGGAAAGTCATTGGTAAGTTTACTAATAGAAAGAAGATTGCGAGTCAAGGACGGAACAACTAAGACATCTTTTAAGTGAACGTTGTTTTGCAACGTGACACGTCCCTTATGTGTTATGGGCGATGAATGACCATTGCCAAAAATGACCGAAGAGGATCCTTTATAAGGAGAAAAAGAATGTAAATTACCGGTATCATCGGTCATGTGAAGATCGGCTCCGGAGTCGGCCGCCCAATCGGGAACATTGTCATCGGACACATGGCATTGAGCATGAAAGGCTCGAGCTATGTCGTCATTACTTGAGGCCGATGCAACAAAGGTAGATAGTTTTGGACATTTGTTCGCATAATGTCCATTAGTTCGGCACAATTGGCAATGGGGAGGTCTTCGATTACCTTTGGAAGGAGTCGAAGAGGAAGAATTGCAAGTCGTCCCAGATCCAGTTTTGGGCCGAGAATAGGAGGATCCAGATGGGCGATTTTGGTGAGCGGCAAACGCAACAGCGGGTGTAGAAGGAGGATTGAGAGAAGCGAGAAATTGCTCTTGACTTTCCGCTTTCGTCAATAAATCACGGAAAGGCAAGGAGGAGTGAGATGTGCGAATAGCGGTGGACCAACTCTCAAAGGTGGAGCCGAGACCACATAAGAACCAATGGGTCTTATCCGTGTCAGTTACGGGATGGCCGATTGCCGAAAGTTGGTCACAAATAGATTTAAACTTGCGTCCATATTCGGCAATTGTGGAAGAGCCTTTGGTTAGTTGACGAAGAGTGTCACGAAGCAAGTGCATTCTCTCCAAGGAGGTGTTGCTGTAAGCCGCCTCAAGGGCTGCCCAGATTTGGCGAGCATTGGAAAGACCAAGAATTTCCGCCATCGCTTCTTCAGTAAGAGACGCGTGAAGGAGGAGGATGGCCTGCTGATCGTTGGTAAACCAAGACGAAAAAGCAGGATTGGGTTGGTCTTTCGATTCAACAATGATAGTTTTTGGTGGAGGAGAAATAGAGCCATCGATATAGCCGAGAAGCTCTTGGTTTGCGAGTAAAGGAAGCATTTGATTGTGCCAGGTGAGGTAGTTAGAGGAGGAGAGTTTGATGGGCATCATGTGCATGATGGTAGTCATGGGAAGCTTGGAGGTGGGAGTGGAAGAGGATGTTTCGGTGATGGTCATGGCTGCGAGAAAAGGGAGCAGCAGCAGAAAGAAAGGAAGCAGAAAAGGGAAGACAGAATCGGAAGTTTTTAGGCCAGGAATGGTTAGGCTGATACCATGATAGCCAAAGAATTCTCTCTTGATTGTTTAGAGAGATTGAATGTCATTTAAATAATAGATACAAGACTAATTACAAGGCTAGAAATAAGGAAAGTCAAACAAATTAAAAACAATACAGATTGTACACAACTAAATGAGAGAATATTAAGGAGAATTGGTTGATTGTGATTGATCTTGATTGATGCTTCTATTACACCCCATATAGGCGTAGACGAAGTCTATATGGGGCAAAGCTATACCTCTCGTATACACCTATACGAGGCGTATAAACCAGCCGTCAAACATGATATAACATAATCCGTATTTCTTGAAAATTGAAAAGGCTATACGTCACGTATATGACCAATACGAGGCGCATTGACGGTGTCTAAATAGGTGACGAGTATTGCTATAGATGGACCATTTATTTAATATTCATTGTTTATTACTTCTATTCTAAAATTTATATTTTGCTAACAGTACAAATGTACTTCCAAAGATAAAGCAGTTTCATATTTTGTTTTGGGTTATTGGATTTTAATAATCCTATGTTTCACCAGTTGGCCGATAATAATCCCAATTTTAAAAATTCCCTCTAATAATCTCAACTTGTAAAAGTTTGGCCATCATTGATCCTTTTCAAACATATAAGAATTTAGTCTCCTCAATAGATTCAATTACACCTTGAGACTCCTTAATTGATTTAAGTGCACCTATGTTAGAAAAGGATTAATGGCGGCCAAACTTTTACAAGTTGGGATTATTGGAGGGAATTTTTAAAGTTGGGATTATTATCGGCCAACTGGTGAAACTTAGGATTATTAAAAATCCAATAACCCTTTTGTTTTAAATATTTGTCATATAAAGCAGTTTTTAACAATCTGACCAACTAATAAAAGTTATCTGGTGCCAATTAAATAAGAGTTGTGCTAAACGTATCTCACATTCTCTCTTACTTAATGTTCATAGTATATCATCTGTATACACCTGTATATATATCAAATCAAATCAAATCAAATCAAATCAAATCAAATCATATCATATCTGGAGGAAACGTATAACACAAATACCATTGAATAATAAGCATAGTTCTAAAAAAATGAAGGTGTAATCTTTTCCACTCCTTAAAAATGTCGACTTCATTGTAGGCACACACTATTATACAACTTAACATTACCAAAAAGTCAAAATCGGACCTGTGTATGATCCATAATACTTCAACTACAATCAATAACCACCATTTTTATAATGCAAAATAATGTAATCAAAATAAAAATGAACACTAACACTTTCCTATGAATCTTTCAACATTTTTCCTTGAGTAAACAGCCAAAATAGCTCACGAGATTTAGTTACTTATGTCACTTTATTACAAAACTCAAATCTTTTGAATTTGGCTTCATGTGGTTTCAATTTTGTTATCATTTCATACAAAAACAAAATCTGGTCAGATTTTTCAGTTAATATCAAGTTTTTTTTTTTTCTTTTTTCTCTCTTTTAATGGAGGGCAAAATGGACATATTTGTTTTAATTTATTATAATAAATCATTAAAATATCATTTTGTCCTTCGTTAAAAAGGAGGAAAAAGACAAAAAAAAAAAAAAAATGGATGTTAACTAAAAAATCTAATCAGATTTTGATTTTAGATGAAAAGAATGGATGTTAACTCTTTCCTTCACACCCTCTTGACCTCTTCATTCCGTACCCTGAATAACAATCATATTGCATCTAAATAACCTGCTGCAGCTCGATCGGTGGTGGGTTTTTGAGTTTTTGGTTACAGATTGTTAGGGTGCACACCAGGTGTTTGTGAAATGTCCCCTGTGAAGTCACCCGAACAACACAGTGATCGGAATGTGGGGAAAAAGAATAAGGCAAGTTTATTTAGGGTTTTTAAACTTATACAGTTATACCCATATCTTCAATTTAGGATCTTTGATTGCATGCTGAGAAATCCCAAATCTTGTTGATGAAATTTAGGGTTTTGATTGATTTGTTTATCAAATGCTATTTGTTGATTGTATTAGGGTTCATCCCAGAACTTGTGTTGAAATTATCTGACTGTTGATTCTCTGTTTCTTGAATGTGCAAACACGTTGTTTATAACAGTTGTTGAAGATGAATGTTATCTGTGTTTGATTACTTTGCTAAGCAGTCAATAGCGGTGGGATAGCGGTCATCGGGCTCTTCCAAAATAGTGATGTGAACCGCTATTATCGCCTTATCGGCGCTATTGACCGCTGTTGACTTAGTGCATTCATAACAGTTGTTGAAGACGAATGTAGTATCTGTTTGATTAATATGAGGTGAAGTTGTAAATTTTGCTCGAATTTAGTTTGTAGTTGAGAGCGATGAAACATATGAGCTCCCTCCAGGGTGGACAAAGGAAGTGAAAACAAGAAAAATAGGTTCAAAAACAAAAGTAGATCGGGTAAACAATTCTTATGAAATTTCCAAATATTTACCATGTTTTGAATGTTCAATCCAACGCGTAACCATTTGTGTCGTTTATGTTTCTAGCGCTACACGGATCCCGTCACTGGATACATATTCCATTCACTCAAAGATGTCCAACGGTATCTCAAAACTGGTGAAGTGGGAAGACTAGCGACCAAACCGAAGAACAATGAGTGTGTTGATCCGGATAATAAAGATGAAAGATTACATGTTAGTCTGATTATACAACTTTCTTGCTCTTAATTTTTTTTGGGGGGTGGGGGAGGGGTTAGGTTTTTTAGGTTTTGGGTGGTGTAGTGGGTTTATTTTGTTGTGTTCACATTGGTTCTTGCGGTTCTCACAATAAAGATGGTTCTCGCATGAACCCTACATTATATATATAAATTAATTTTACTAATATAAATTAATTAATTAATAAATAATAAACGAGCCGAATCTGAGTCGAGCTCGAGCTTTAAAAACAATGACACAAAGCTCGGGATAAGCCGAGCTTGAGCTCGGGCTCTAGGCTCGTTTACATCCCTAAGTCTAATATTGATTGTAACTAGGTTTTATCCTCGAAAATTTGTTGAAAAGTTAAAAGTGGCTGCCTGTTAATTCTGTTTTGATTCTCTGTTTCTTGAATATGCAAACACTGTATTCATAACATTTCTTGAATATCTGTTTGATTATTTTGAGATGAAGTTGTAATTTTTGCAAGAATTTAGTTTGTAGTTGAGAACGATGAAGCGGATGAGCTCCCTCCAGGGTGGACAAAGGAGTTAAAAACAAGAAAAACCGGTTCAAAAACAAAAGTAGATCGGGTAAACGATACTAATTTTCCAAATATTTACCATGATTCAAATATTCGTTCTGTAGCATAACCATTTGTATCGTTTATGTTTCTAGCACTACACGGATCCCGTCACTGGATACATATTCCGCTCGCTCAAAGATGCCCAACGCTATGTCAAAACTGGTGAAGTGGGAAGACTAGCGACCAAACCGAAGAACAACGAGTGTGTTGATACGGATAATAAAGATGAAAGATTACATGTTAGTGTGAATGTAATATCTGTTTTATTATTTTTATAATAAAGTTGTTATTTTTGCAAGAATTCAGATTGTAGCTGAGAACGATGAAGCGGATGAGCTCCCTCCAGGGTGGACAAAGGAGTTGAAAACAAGAAAATCCGGTTCAAGAACAAAATTTGATCGGGTAAACGATACTGATTAATTTTCCAAAATATTTACCATGATTCAAATATTCGATCTGTAGCATAACCATTTGTATCGTTTATGTTTCTAGAGCTACACGGATCCCGTCACTGGATACACATTCTGCTCGCTCAAAGATGCCCAACGCTATGTTAAAACTGGAGTATTGGGGAGACTAGCACGCAAACCGAAGAACAATGAAGATGAAAAATTACATGTTAGTGTGATTAACTGATTATACAACTTTCTTGTTCTTAATTTTTTTTAGTAAAATGCCATTTTCGTCCCTGAGGTTTGGCTAGTTTTGCGACTTTCGTCCAAAGGTTTGCTTTTAAGCATCTGGATCCAAAAGGTCTGAAATCTTGCCATTTTCATCCAGCTTGTTAACTCCATCAACTTTTCTCTGTTAACTCAGGGGTATCTCCGGTTTTTTTGTTAACTTAAAGGGCAATTCAGTGAAAAAGACCGAATTGCCCTTTAAGTTAACAAAAAAGACGGAGATACACCTGACTTAACGGAGAAAAATGGATGGAGTTAACAAGCTGGAGGAAAATAGCAAGATTTCAAACCTTTTGGATCCAGGTGCGGAAAAAACAAACCTTTGGACGAAAGTCGCGAAACTGGCCAAACCTTAAGGACGAAAATGGCATTTTACTCTATTTTCTTTTAATAAAAGTTCCTACTGATTTATGATATTGCTGATTGTGATCAGATAGAAGAAAGGAGTGAATCAAAAGATAGTGAAACTTTGAGGGTTTAATTAGGTGTTAGTTGAATTTAAGTGTCATAAGATGTTATATGGCACATACTAGTTTTATAACATCAAAGTTTTATAATTGTTTGGTGCTAGTTTCGTTAACGGATCTTTAAAGAATCAACTTGTGTAAATTGTATGGTATGATATGTTCTTGTGTTTTAATTATATTCCCGATACTTTTTAAGTTGTTTATGATGCTTAACATCATTTCTGGGTTTAGTATACGCTACCAATTGCTAAATTTTGCGGACAAAATGATATTTATGGTCCGAATCGGACATTTTTAAAGCTAGTTTATTTTCCGGAAAGTGTTGATAGATATCCTTGTTTCCCCACTTGGGATTTGGTATATTTTTTATGCCGGACCTACATCTAAATCCTAAATCTATCGCCTAGCTGAGTACCGGAGCTGTACTGACACAGCTAGTTTAACCGGTAAGTTTACTAGTTGTTTCGGCGCATTGTTTTAATTGTTTCGAACTGCGACGAATAAAATAAATGACATGCATAATTAAAATGCATTTCGTAATTTTCTAAATGTACGATATGCAGACATGTTGTATTGATGTAGATAATTGCAGCAAATAAACAATTATTTAATTGTACGGAAGTTACCGGAAAGTGCCGTTTGTCACAGGGTTGACACTTATAGTTGCATGCCAGTTATTCGAAACATGTCTTCAAGTGTTTGAATGGTTCGTTCGCTCTGCCGTCAGTTTGTGGATGGAAGGCCGTGCTTAGATCTAGACGAGATCCAAAGGCCAGTTGAAATGATTTCCAAATTCTTGATACAAAGCGACCGTCTTGATCCGAGATCATCGAACTAGGCACCCCATGACGAGCCACTATTTCTCTAAGGTACAGTTGAGCAAGCTTCTCCGTACTATCCTTCTCACGTATCGGCAGAAAATGTGCGGACTTGGTTAACCTGTCGACTATTACCCATATCATGTCGTGACCTCTTGAGGTTCTGGGTAATTTTGTTATAAAATCGATAGATATTTGTTCCCATTTCCAAACGGAAATCTCGAGTTGTTGTAGCAAGCCCAAGGGTTTTTGATACTCGACCTTAACATTTGCACATGTTAAGCATTTTCTGACATAAGTCGCGATGTGGTTTTTGAGGTTAGGCCACCAGTAGTATTCCTTCAAGTCTTGGTACATTTCTTCCGATCCTGGGTGGATCGAGTACCTTGACTTATGTGCTTCGTCAAAAATAACATCCCGAAGACCGCCAAAAAGTGGAACCCAAATGCGTCCCATGAAGTATAAAGTCCCATCTTCTTTTGGCGCTAATTGTTTCTCCATACCCAGAGGAATTCCGCTTTAATATGTTCTTCTTTGAGTGCTTCCTGTTGAATACGTGTGGTGAGGTTCGTTTGAATCGTCATCTCTAAAGCTCGAACCCTTAATGTCTTGACTTGTTTCTTGCGGCTTAAGGCGTCCGCTACAACGTTCGCCTTACCCGAATGGTACTTGATTTCACAATCGTAGTCGTTCAACAGTTCAACCCAACGTCGTTGATGCATATTTAATTATTTCTGATTAAATATGTGTTGAAGACTTTTGTGATCCGTGAAGACAGTACACTGAGTACCGTATAGATAATGTTGCCAAATCTTCAAAGCGAATACCACCGCGCCTAATTCTAGGTCGTGAGTGGTATAGTTCTTCTCATGAACCTTTAGTTGGCGTGATGCGTACGCGATGACTTTTTGCTGTTGCATAAGCACACAACCTAATCCTTGACGCGAAGCATCACAGTATACCACGAAGTCATCGGTACCTTCAGGGAGTGATAAGATCGTGCATCGCACAATTTGTCCTTGAGAAGTTGAAATGCCTCTTCTTGTTTTTCGCCCCAATCGAACTTCTTGTCTTTTTGCGTGAGTGAGGTTAGCGGTTGAGCAATCTTAGAAAAATTCTCAATAAATCTCCGATAATAACTCGCTAATCCCAAAAATTGTCGTACTTCAGTGGTGTCTTGGGTGCTTCCCAATTCTTAATCGGTTCTATCTTTGATGGATCTACATGTATGCCTTTCTCATTCACTACATGCACGAGAAATTGTACTTCGCGAATCCAAAATTCACACTTGGAAAATTTCACGTAAAGTTTCTCCTTCTTTAGTAGCTTTCTTCTTGTATCTACAAATGATGATAACCACGCCTTAAGTCTATCTTAGAGTAGAAGCCCGAACTTTGCAGTTGGTCGAACAAATCATCAATCCTCGGTAGTGGATACCGATTCTTGACAGTGAGTTTATTCAACTCTCAGTAATCTATGCACATCTTGAAAGGTCCGTCTTCCTTCTTTACAAATAAAACCGGAGCTCCCCAAGGCAAGAAGCTTGGCCTAATGAATCCCTTATCCAACAACTCTTGAAGTTGTGTGGATAACTCTTGCATTTTAGAAGGTGCTAAATGATATGGAGACTTGGCCACGGGTGCGGCTCCCAGTACCAAGTCGATGCGAAATTCGACTTGTCGTTGTGGTGGTAATCCCCGGAAAGTCTTCAAGGAAGACTTCGGGGAATTCTTTTACCACAGGAATATCCTCAAGTTTCGACTCTTCGCTTTCTTATCGACTACGCGTGCTAAAAAGGCTACGCAACCTTTCTGTAAGCACTTTTGAGCCTTCATGCAATTTATGATCCGCAAGGGCGTGTCGTGCTTCTCTCCGTGTACGATGAGCGTCTCCTTGTTCGCAAGCAGAATATGAATAATCTTCTCATGACATACAATTTTGGCTCGATTATCGGATAACCAATCCATGCCGACTACTACGTCAAAAGTTCCCAGCTGGACGGGTAAAAGATCGATATTAAATTTTTGCTCATCAAGTTCCAATGAAGACCCTTTAACAACTTCTCCCGACTCAACAAGTTTACCGTTTGCTAGTTCTATTGAATAAGGAACATCTAGCTTACTTAATTCAACACCAAGTATATTTTTAAATTCCATAGAAATAAAAGCTAAAATGGCACCGGTATCAAATAATATGGATGCAGAATGATTGTTGAGAAGAAACGTACCAGTGACCACATTAGGGTTAGCTTACGGACCGTAACAAATAATCCTTACGGTCCGTAAGGGTCTTGAAATTAGCATAGGGTGGCCACGTGTGGGACTAGCTCAGCTGAGTCGATGAATTTCATTAATTCGTTTTTGACAGCACATTATGTAGATAATCGTTAATTAGGAAATACCCCCCCTGAGTTTTAGGGGCCCTGATCCTGATTCTGATTGTTCTGAAAATTTTAGGGTTTGCGCAGAATCACTTGGGTGTCTCAATTAGGGTTTCCTATTGGTCAAATGAATTTAATATATATGACTTTTGATGAGAGTTGTTACATGTTCTGACATCCTGTCCATTCGCCTTCCGGGTGTGAACATCTCTGGTATGGATGGGCTATGGCTGGATCCGCATCATTTGAGGAAGAAGGGTAAAAACAGGGGACGCTCTGCCCCCCCCCCCCCCCCCCCCCCCCAAAGATTATATCACCAAGTACTTCATCTCCAATTTGCCGGATGGTTGTAGACCGTGGGATGTAGCAGATTTTGTTAGACACATGGGGGAGGTGGCTGGCATGTATATTGCCAGAAAGAAGGACAAGGAAGGTAGGAAGTTTGGTTTCTTGAGTCTTAGAAATGTCAAAGATGTGAAAGCCATGGAAAGGGAGTTAAACGGTCTGAAGTTGGGGGGCCTCTGTCTTCGTGTCAATATAGCGAAATTCGCTGAGGAGAACGTGGAGTGGTGGGACGTGGAAGGTCAAGGTAGAAAGGAAGATAAGTCTGCCCCGGACCACAGTTTGCGGGATCGAGACGACGTTGGTCATAAGAAGGGTAAGGGTATAAAGGAAGGTTGGATTAGAGAAGGGATTTCGTTCAAGGATATGTTGAATCAAGGTGGCAGGGGTGAAGAGGATAAGTTTACCGATAAAGTGGTGGAGGTCCTCAGTGAAACGACGGCATTCTTCAACCTTCAAGGAAGAGCAGTGGTAGGAAGAGCTATCGATTTGTGGTCTCTAAGGAAGATGTCGTTTTTGATTAAGGACGCTGGTTATTTTGACTTCAAGATTCAATACCTTGGAGGGCTTACCCTGCTGATCTCTTTTGATGATGATATTGAAGCGGCGGATTTTTTGTTGGAAGTTAGTAAATGGAGTAAGTGGTTTTCGTCTTTGGACATGTGGGCAGGGCAATCGATGCAGTACGAGAGGGTGGCATGGCTCAAGTTCCACGGTGTGCCTCTGCATCTCGCTGAAAATAAAGTTTTTGATGACGCAGCTGGTCTATTCGGAAGGGTCATTCATAAATCCCAGTTATCCTCGTCAGATAAAGACTTGTCTGTTAATTATGTTGGTATCCTGGTTGATCACGGTAAAAGAATTGAGGATTCTGTAACTCTAAAGTGGAAAAACAAAAAATTCAAAGTCTGGATTACAGAGGAGGGGGATGAATGGGCCCCGGACTGCCTTTCTGAGGAACCTTCGCCGGAGATTTCGGTCGAAGAGGAGGAGACTCGGGTGCCTCAGGACTCGGAGAATGATAATTCGGATGACGTCATTGGGGAATCTGAAAAGTCTCAGGTTCCTCCGGTTGGTGGTGGTATTCCCGAGATAAATAATTATGATGTTGGTGGTGAGAAGTCAAACGGATATGTCTTTCCCTAAGATTGTGCTGGCAGCTTCTCTGTTTCTGCCTAGTTGTCTGGGGATAACTTAAATACCAGGAAAAAACCCTTTGTTTTATCTAGGGATAAACATAAACCGGCCCATAAAGGGTTTAGCCCAGAATTGCCTTTTAGGCCCAAAAAAAGGTCCCGGGTAGTTTTGGAAGACTCTTTTGAAAGATTCGGTATCCTGGGTAGGCCCGCTGTGGATAAGCCTGTGGAGGACTTGGGTACGCCACTTAAGACAGAATCGAGGTTTGACCTAAATAAATCAGATAATCCTGATATGGAAGCTGTTGGCGTCTTCGAAGATCCTTCCCCGAAGGTTCAATCTATACCCTCCGGGAATGGGGAGGACATTAGAAACAAGGAGGTGAGTGGGGAGGACATTCTGAAAGAGATCGATGCTACGGTATTTTTAGGTAGCAAAATTGGAATGGATCTGAGGAATCACGGCGGCTTAGTGGAAAAGGCGATCGGTAAAGAAGATAATAATGTCGTTTTATCATGAATTTTTTATCCATAAATGCTTGTGGTATTGGGGGGGGGGGGGGGGGCTGGGAAAGCTGGCTGGATTAAAGAATTAAGACAGGAACACAGTATCGACTTCATTATGATCCAGGAAACTAAGAAAGAGGATTGCTCTAGTATCAATATTGCTAATTTTTGGGGTAATAAGGATTTTGGTATGGATTATGTCAGCTCGGTTGGTTTGTCAGGAGGTTTAATGTGTATTTGGGATCCAGTGTCCTTCGAAGCTCTTTCGTTTGTGAAAAACCCAACTTTTTTATTGTGGTGGGTAAGATAAAGGGCAGTGGGCTGAGATTGAATGTTGCAAATGTTTATGCTCCTCAGACTGTTAGAGCTAAGAATCTGGTTTGGTCTGAATTATTGGCTTTTTTTAGAAGATCTCCTTGGTCTTTGGGTGGTGGGAGGAGACTTTAACGCTGTCAGGGACCCTTCTGAAAGGAGAAATTCCAGATTTAATAATTCTTGTGCGGCGAACTTTAATAGTTTTATCTATAACTCGAGCCTCCGTGAATACGATTTGAAAGGTTGCAGGTTCACTTGTGTTAGAAATAACGGAAGGAAACTAAGTAAAATTGACAGATTTCTGGTGTGTTCTGAGTTTTTTAACCGTTGGCCAGATGCCACTTTCAGGGCTCTTCCGGTTAGTCTTTCGAATCATGGTCCCATTCTTCTTATCTCCCAGTTGAAGAATTTTGGAGCTAAACCTTTTAGGGTTTTTAACTCCTGGTTGGAAAAAGACGGTTATAAAGAAGCGGTGGAGAAGTCATTGGAGGACTTTAGTATTCCGGGTCCCCCTGATTTTGTCTTAACTCAAAAATTTGCGGCGGTTAGAAAGGGGATTAAAGTTTGGAGAGACGAGATGAAAAAAAAGGAAGGGGAGAACTACCACAGAGCAATAGAAGAGATGGAGGAAATTGAAAAATGTATGGAGTTTAGAGACTTATCGGAGGAGGAAGAATGGTCTTTCTTGGAAAATAAAAAGCTGCTGCTTGAAATTGAGAGAAATAAAGCTTCGGATCTGAAGCAACGGGCTAGACTGAAGTGGGCTATGGATGGGGATGAAAATACTATGTTTTTTCACGCTCTGGTTAACACTCGGAAAGCGGTTAATGGTATTCCGGGTCTTTTCTCGGGTTCGGGGTGGGTTAATAAACCCTCATTGGTAAAGTTAGAAGTCTTGAAGTTTTTTAGATCCAGGTTCACGGAAGAGGTTGTTCATAGGCCAACTTTGGAATGTCAAGGTATAAAGCAGTTATCTGAATCGGATAAATCTGTTGGTGCATACGTCTGTCGACTTTGTCTTGTATCGAGTCTTGTATTAGTTATGTTAGATCAGGGCACGTTGTACGAGAAAACAGGATTTTAGGTTTAAGAGTTGATTTCGCACGAAAGCAACTTGTGCTATTTCGTACGAAATAGCAAGTGGCTATTTCGCACGAAATACCTGTTGTCTATTTCGTGCGAAACACCTTCACCTATAAATACCTGTCATGCTGATTCATTTGTAACGTTCATGTTTCCGGTACCGAAGTGCTGCCGACGTGTCTACTGACCTGTAATCGTGTCAAATCAATAAAACAAGACAATTAAGTGTGATTCAAGCTGTTACAAAGTCTAATCAATGAATTCCGCCTCTGATTAGACCGAGAACTCTTCTGATAGACTCGTTTAGATCGTCTCTCAATCCTACAAAATCTATCCTTATTAGACTGTTTTCCCTCTTGGAAATAAAGGAGGCCCTAAAAGAGTGTGGAGACGATAAAGCTCCGGGACCGGACGGCTTAAACTTCAAATTCATTAAAACCTTCTGGCACCTTTTTGAGGAGGATTTTGTGAAAGTTTTTGAGCAATTTTTCGTGGATGGAAATTTTAGTTCAGGATGCAACTCTTCTTTTATCACCCTCATTCCTAAGATCAAAGACCCGGTGGAGTTAAAAAATTACAGGCCTATCAACCTTATTGGGATAATTACAAAGTTAATCTCGATGGTCCTTGCTTCCAGACTTAAGAATGTTATCGGATCGGTGATTTCAGAATCGCAGTCGGCTTTCTTGAAAGGTAATTATGTTTTGGATGGTCCCCTAATTCTGAACGAATTGTATAATTGGGGCAAGATGGTCAAGAAAAAAATGTTTTTCCTTAAGATTGATTTCGATAAGGCTTATGACAACGTGAATTGGAAATTTCTTATTTTTGTAATGGCCCAAATGTAGGGGTGTAAACGAGCCGAGCCGAACCCGAGCTCGACCGGGCTCGAGCTCGGCTCGTTAGGTTTTTATGAAGCTCGAGCTCGGCTCGGTTCGAGCCTACTTCTTTGAGCTCGAGCTCGGCTCGAGAGTAAAACCCAAAGCTCGAGCTCGGCTCGAAGTATTTTGAGAACAACCTTAAACGAGCTAAAAACTCGGCTCAAGCTCACTTCAACATCGCTTAAACGAGCCAAATCTCTGCTCTAGCTCGGCTCATCATTGTTATCATCATTACTAATATAATATATAAAAAAAATTAAAATTTTGTATGGGCTCGTTTAGGCTCGCGAGCCTAAACAAGCTTTGTATTTCAGGCTCGAGCTCGGGCTCGATAACAAAACGAGCTCTATTTCAGGCTCGGGCTCGGACTCGTTAAGGCTCGGCTCGTTCGAGTTTTTAACCGAGCCGATCACGAGTAGCTCTCGAGCCTTTGGGCTTGTTTACACCCCTACCCAAATGGGATTCCCGTTAAAGTGGTGTGAGTGGATTAAAGGTTGCTTAGAGTCGACGAGGTCTTCGGTTTTGGTGAATGGTTCTCCCACCTTTGAGTTTAAATGCTCAAAAGGAATCAGACAAGGAGATCCGACCTTTCCATTCCTATTTATTATTGTCATGGAAGCATTATCGTTCATGATCAATAGGGCGAAGATCGAAGGTATTGTGTCTGGAATTCAAACCCCTATGAACGGTCCAAACGTGTCTCATTTGTTTTTTTGCGGACGATGCTTTAATTTTGGGGGATTGGTCGGAGTCTAATATAACTAGTGTGCTTCGTATTCTCCGAATTTTCCACTTAGTTTCTGGATTGAAAATTAACATTCTCAAATCCAATCTATTCGGAGTCGGAGTCAATAATGGGGAATTAAGTTCTATGGCTAGCATTATTGGTTGTCAAGAGGAATCATTCCCGTTTAGATACCTTGGCTTGACGGTAGGAGCAAACATGAACAGGGTAGTCAATTGGAGACCCGTTTATGATATTATTGATGCCAGATTGGCGAAATGGAAAGCGGTGATGCTCTCTATGGGAGGTAGAATCACTTTGATCAAGTCGGTCCTCGAGTGCCTCCCTAATTATTTCTTCTCGTTATATAAAGCCCCAGTTCAGGTAATAAAAGATATCGAATCTAAAATTAGAAATTTTTTATGGGGGGAGAAATTGACTCGAATAAGATCCATTGGGCTGCGTAGGAACGGGTGGCTGGCCCGATTGATAAAGGTGGTTTGGGTCTCTGTAAGTTTAAGCATATTAATATTTCGTTACTGGCTAAGTGGGGTTGGCGGTTTAAGGTGGACAAAGATAAATTATGGGTGAAAGTGATTAACTCGGTTCACAATTCGATAGTGTCTAGAGATTGTTTCCCGGTCAGAAAGTCTCTGGGAGGGGTTTGGTCCAACATCGTTAAGATTCTGGATAATTTGGTAATTGAAAATAAGCCGTTAAAGGATTATTTCAAAGGAGAATTGGGCAATGGGGAATCTATCTCGTTCTGGTCTGATCGTTGGTTGCCTAATGGGCCTCTGAAGTTACAATATCCTCTTTTATTCGAGCTGGATTCGAAGAAAGGTTGTTCAGTTGCTGACAGGATCGCTGTTAACGGAAGCATCTTAAATTTTAAATGGCAGTGGAAAAGGGAGCTATTCGCCGGTCAAGGTGGACGAACTGGTGGGCTTATGCAGTCTTCTGTTGAACATTCAGCTTGCTGAAGCCCCAGACAAATGGGTATGGGCTGGTTCGGCCAACAATCTCTTTTCTGTGAGATCCGTGAAGGAGCTCATGTCAAAAAATTTTAACCCTCAATGGAATTACGTCCCGAGTATTTGTAAGTGGCTTCCTCATAAGTGCAACGTTTTCATATGGAGTTTAGGGGTAAATAAATTGGCTTCAATGGATGCTCTCAAGAAAAGGAACATTGATAGGGGGAATCAATCCTGCGTGTTATGTGGAGAGTGTGACGAGACGGTGGAACACCTTTTTACTTCGTGTAGCCTTTCGTCGTCGGTTTGATCTATTATTTCCTCGTGGTGCAAGATTCCGTTGATTTGGGCGTTTTCGGTGAAGGACCTTCTTGAAGCTCATGAATTTTCCGGCCTCAAGGGGAAGAAAAAAGATTTAGTTCAAGGCATTATTAGAGTCGGGTGTTGGTCTATTTGGAAGGCAAGGAACGAATCTAGATTCAATGATAAACCCGTGAAGTTGGAGGATATTATTCGTGAGATCAAGTCTTATGGTTTTTTCTGGTTTAATGCTAGAGCTAAGGATAGTGAGATCATCTGGAAAGATTGGTGTAGTTTTGTTAATATGTAATTAGCTTCTTATTTGTTTGTTGCCGCCCTTTCTCCGGGTTTTGGCGTATTGTTTTAATGAAATTCTCCTTTAAAAAAAATGCCCTTCATTCAGTCTTTCCTTCACACCCTCTTGACCTCTTCATTCGGTCTCGGCGTTCTTATAAAAGTTGCATTTCAAAAAAAAACAAAAAAATCTAAATAACCTGCTGCAGCTCGATCGGTGATGGGGTTTTGAGTTTTTGGTTACAGATTGTTAGGGTGCACACCAGGTGTTTGTGAAATGTCCCCTGTGAAGTCACCCGAACAACACAGTGTTCGGGATATGGGGAAAAAGAATAAGGCAAGTTTATTTAGGGTTTTTAAACTTATACAGTTATACCCATATCTTCAATTTAGGATCTTTGGTTGCATGCTGAGAAATCCCAAATCTTGTTGATTAAATTTAGGGTTTTGATTGATTTGTTTATCAAATGCTATTTGTTGATTGTATTAGGGTTCATCCAGAACTTGTGTTGAAATTATCTGACTGTTGATTCTCTGTTTCCTGAATGTGCAAACACGTTGTTTATAACAGTTGTTGAAGATGAATGTTATCTGTGTTTGATTACTTTGCTAAGCAGTCAATAGCGGTGGGATAGCGGTCATCGGGCTCTTCCAAAATAGCGATGCCAAATAGCGGTGCAGAATAGCGGAACCGCTATTATCGGCGCTATTGGCCGCTGTTGACCTAATGCATTCATAACAGTTGTTGAAGACGAATGTAATATCTGTTTGATTGTTATGAGATGAAGCTGTAATTTTTGCTCGAATTTAGTTTGTAGTTGAGAACGATGAAACAGATGAGCTCCCTCCAGAGTGGACAAAGGAAGTGAAAACAAGAAAAATAGGTTCAAAAACAAAAGTAGATCGGGTAAACAATTCTTATGAAATTTCCAAATATTTACCATGTTTTGAATGTTCAATCCAACGCATAACCATTTGTATCGTTTATGTTTCTAGCGCTATACGGATCCCGTCACTGGATACATATTCCATTCACTCAAAGATGTCCAACGGTATCTCAAAACTGGTGAAGTGGGAAGACTAGCGACCAAACCGAAGAACAATGAGTGTGTTGATCCGGATAATAAAGATGAAAGATTACATGTTAGTCTGATTATACAACTTTCTTGCTCTTAATTTTTTTTGGGGGGTGGGTGGGGGGGAGGGGGTTAGATTTTTTTAGGTTTTGGGTGGTGTAGTGGGTTTATTTTGTTGTGTTCATATTGGTTCTCGCGGTTCTCTTCTCGCAATAAAGGTGATTCTCGCATGAACCCTACCCTTTATATATAAATTAATTTTACTAATTTAAATTAATTAACAAATAATAAACGAGCCAAGTCTGAGTCGAGCTCGAGCTTTAAAAACAATGACACAAAGCTCGGGATAAGCCGAGCTTGAGCTCGGGCTCTAGGCTCGTTTACACCCCTATTATTGATTGTAGCTAGGTTTTATCCTCGAAACTTTGTTGAAAAGTTAAAAGTGGCTGCCTGTTAATTCTGTTTTGATTCTCTGTTTCTTGAATATGCAAACACTGTATTCGTAACATTTCTTGAAGATGAATGTAATATCTGTTTGATTATTTTGTAATGAAGTTGTAATGTTTGCAAGAATTTAGTTTGTAGTTGAGAACGATAAAGCGGATGAGCTCCCTCCAGGGTGGACAAAGGAGTTAAACACAAGAAAAACCGGTTCAAAAACAAAAGTAGATCGGGTAAACGATACTGATTAATTTTCCAAATATTTACCATGATTCAAATATTCGTTCTGTAGCATAACCATTTGTATCGTTTATGTTTCTAGCACTACACGGATCCCGTCACTGGATACATATTCCGCTCGCTCAAAGATGCCCAACGCTATGTCAAAACTGGTGAAGTGGGAAGACTAGCGACCAAACCGAAGAACAACGAGTGTGTTGATACGGATAATAAAGATGAAAGATTACATGTTAGTGTGAATGTAATATCTGTTTTATTATTTTTATAATAAAGTTGTTATTTTTGCAAGAATTCAGATTGTAGCTGAGAACGATGAAGCGGATGAGCTCCCTCCAGGGTGGACAAAGGAGTTGAAAACAAGAAAATCCGGTTCAAGAACAAAATTTGATCGGGTAAACGATACTGATTAATTTTCCAAAATATTTACCATGATTCAAATATTCGATCTGTAGCATAACCATTTGTATCGTTTATGTTTCTAGAGCTACACGGATCCCGTCACTGGATACACATTCTGCTCGCTCAAAGATGCCCAACGCTATGTTAAAACTGGAGTATTGGGGAGACTAGCACGCAAACCGAAGAACAATGAAGATGAAAAATTACATGTTAGTGTGATTAACTGATTATACAACTTTCTTGTTCTTAATTTTTTTTAGTAAAATGCCATTTTCGTCCCTGAGGTTTGGCTAGTTTTGCGACTTTCGTCCAAAGGTTTGCTTTTAAGCATCTGGATCCAAAAGGTCTGAAATCTTGCCATTTTCATCCAGCTTGTTAACTCCATCAACTTTTCTCTGTTAACTCAGGGGTATCTCCGGTTTTTTTGTTAACTTAAAGGGCAATTCAGTGAAAAAGACCGAATTGCCCTTTAAGTTAACAAAAAAGACGGAGATACACCTGACTTAACGGAGAAAAATGGATGGAGTTAACAAGCTGGAGGAAAATAGCAAGATTTCACACCTTTTGGATCCAGGTGCGGAAAAAACAAACCTTTGGACGAAAGTCGCGAAACTGGCCAAACCTTAAGGACGAAAATGGCATTTTACTCTATTTTCTTTTAATAAAAGTTCCTACTGATTTATGATATTGCTGATTGTGATCAGATAGAAGAAAGGAGTGAATCAAAAGATAGTGAAACTTTGAGGCGTAAAAGACGACTGGATAATACAGGAACCGAATTTAGCGAAACTGGTAAGTCGGAACTGATTCACCATGCTTCTAAAACCCGACAAGCCAAACATCTATCTAGCATCGTAGATAATGCATCACCGGCGTCACTGCCACCGGCTAAAACTCCCAGAGCTACACGACAAGCGGGTATCGAAATTAAATCGCCACCACCGTCACTGCCGGATACCCGAACCGGCCGCCAGGCTACCCGAGCTAGACTTGTTAATCTGGCTAGTCCGAAAAAAACCCAAGCGGAAAAGATGACCGACAAGCATAATCAAGAAAACCATGGGAATCCTAAATAACATAATAACAAGATTGAGATGGGACCTGCCACATTGCCGCCAGTGTATTTTGAGAAGAAAGAATTCCCTGTGGTCAACGCTACAATATCAAGTCAACAAGGGGGGGGGGGGGGGGGGTCCCCATGGGGACGGCTAGGATAAGAAGGGGGGGGGGGGGGGGGGGTTAAGTGAGTTTTGAATGGTAGTTAAGGGGTTTAGGTGTAACTTGAGGGTTTAATTAGGTGTTAGTTGAATTTAAGTGTTTTTAAGTGTCATAAGATGTTATATGGCACATACTAGTTTTATAACATCAAAGTTTTATAATTGTTTGGTGCTAGTTTCGTTAACGGATCGTTAAAGAATCAACTTGTATAAATTGTATGGTATGATATGTTCTTGTGTTTTAATTATATTCCCGATACTTTTTAAGTTGTTTATGATGCTTAACATCATTTCTGGGTTTAGTATGCGCTACCAATTGCTGAATTTTGCGGACAAAATGATATTTATGGTCCGAATCGGACATTTTTAAAGCTAGTTTATTTTCCGGAAAGTGTTAATAGATATCCTTGTTTCCCCACTTGGGATTTGATATATTTTTTATGCCGGACTTACATCTAGATCCTAAATCTATCGCCTAGTGAGTACCGGAGCTGTACTGACACAGCTAGTTTAACCGGTAAGTTTACTAGTTGTTTCGGCGCATTGTTTTAATTGTTTCGAACTGCGACGAATAAAATAAATGACATGCATAATTAAAATGCATTCCGTAATTTTCTAAATGTACGATATGCAGACATGTTGTATTGACGTTTAAAACAGATAATTGCAGCAAATAAACAATTATTTAATTGTACGGAAGTTACCGGAAAGTGCCGCTTGTCACAGGGTTGACACTTATAGTTGCATGCCAGTTATTCGAAACATGTCTTTAAGTGTTTGAATGGTTCGTTCGCTCTGCCGTCAGTTTGTGGATGGAAGGCCGTGCTTAGATCTAGACGAGATCCAAAGGCCTGTTGAAATGATTTCCAAATTCTTGATACAAAGCGACCGTCTTGATCCGAGATCATCGAACTAGGCACCCCATGACGAGCCACTATTTCTCTAAGGTACAGTTGAGCAAGCTTCTCCGTACTATCCTTCTCACGTATCGGCAAAAAATGTGCGGACTTGGTTAACCTGTCGACTATTACCCATATCATGTCGTGACCTCTTGAGGTTCTGGGTAATTTTGCTATAAAATCGATAGATATTTGTTCCCATTTCCAAATGGAAATCTCGAGTTGTTGTAGCAAGCCCGAGGGTTTTTGATACTCGACCTTAACCTTTGCACATGTTAAGCATTTTCCGACATAAGTCACGATGTGGTTTTTGAGGTTAGGCCACCAGTAGTATTCCTTCAAGTCTTGGTACATTTCTTCCGATCCTGGGTGGATCGAGTACCTTGACTTATGTGCTTCGTCAAAAATAACATCCCGAAGACCGCCAAAAAGTGGAACCCAAATGCGTCCCATGAAGTATAAAGTCCCATCTTCTTTTGGCGCTAATTGTTTCTCCATACCCCAGAGGAATTCCGCTTTAATATTGTCACACCCCGATTTCCACGTGTCACCGGTGGGCCCGGTGGGGGAGTATCGTGACGTGGTTGGCAACGTAATAGTCAAACAACACAATATTTAATATGCACAGCGGAAGCAAAAGATAAATTATATATTACAAATCCGAATTTAGTAATATCCCGTATTACAACGGAAAGTAAAGAATCCACAGGCGGATCTTAAAACATATCATTTGTTCAACAGACTTTAGACGCCTAGAACTTGCAAGATTCTTTATTAGCGCCCTGAGCTTCCAGCCAATTACGTTCAGTACCTGTCACTTAACCTTTTTGGAAAATACGTCAGTTTTCACTGGTAAATACACTCAACCGACTCATTTGAAAAGAGTTTAAGAAAATTGATTTGAATGCACGTGGCACAAAATATCTTTTATAATTTGATTAAAATGCACAGAGGCAAAATTAACCTTTTATACTTGGGAAACTTATTTGTATATAATCTTGTACACAGTTTTACTTATTTGTCGTCCGTTAGGGCCGGTTTGTAGGGCCGGACTAGATTAATTGACACGCCACAGGTATAATGCCCACAGGCTATCATCCTCTAAGTGGATTACCAGTTCCGGTATAATGCCCACAAGGATGATACCTCGGAGTGGATTACCAGTTTTTACATAATGCAGCTGTCAGGTGTATGCCTACACCCCGTGCTTAGGTCGTGGCCATTTCGTAAAATGATGCCAAGGATATCCGGGACATGGTCATTAACCCCCAAAGGCCATACACCAAAATAATACATATTAAACGGGTTGTAAGTACATCAATCACAATACGATTTAAATAACTACACACCCGACCAAGCGGTACTTTTATAGTGCCGTATCCCAAGCCCGTATAGGGAAAATAAGTTAAGAGTATTTACCTGAGCTAGCTCCTGCCTTAATAGTAAGAATTTAATAACTCAGCCGTATTCACTTAAGTAAGCGTAGGTACCATTTACCGGAAGGCTCTAGTCTGGAATGATGGTATAAATAACTTATTAGAATGCTAACGGGTCTTTAATTAAGCCTAAGCTTAGACCGGTTAGTCTTACAGGAAGATACGGTTCGTACGCACGTTTTAGCGGAGACCGGAATAGAATGTGATTTAAACCCGACATGTTCAGAGACTTGTCTTATATGGGTATTTCATTCACATTCTGGATTTTGAGATAAAACCAATAGGGTTTGACCCGTTTCGGCTAATTTATGTAAACTTGTTACATAAACCGAACCGTACGCGTAATAAGCGTGACGGGTATTCATGAGAGCTATACACAGGTTTCCTAAGTTAATTGTGTCTCAAATATGTTGTGACATCAGTAGGATGTCTTTCATTATGCCCGAAACGTATTTAAACACAAACTAGGCCCCGTAGGGGTAGTTTGGTCATTTAAAAGGTTATAAAAGTGTTTAAGTATTTACCTGAGTTACCGGTCTGATATAATCAACAAAAATACTTATTTTGGTAAGTTATAACAGTAGGATAAAGTATATATGTGAATTTACCAATTATAACCAAACTATGCACCGTAGGGGCATTTTGGTAATTTCACATAAGCCGAAAAGCTCAAAACTGTAGTCTGAGTTAATCAACCTTTTCTTACTGTTAAAACATTCTAATTTGCCTAAAATATCAGTAGGTATCAACCCGGGTATGTTCAATATAATTTTAATACATACTATGCGTTAAAAACGCTTAATAAGGCGATTAAAAGCCGTTTACGGGTTCGATACTTAAATCTGATATTTTTATATTTCCAGAAATCTTAAAATAATTTATTTATCATACGTGATCAGTAGAAAAAGGTTTGGAGTCATTTAGATATGTAAAACTCATTTTATGGCCCGTAAGGGCAAAACCGACAATTACCGGATTAAGCCTACGACTACTAGTTATGCTCAGCCTAAAATTAATTAAAAATCTTTAAAAATCCCAAAATAATATATTACATCAGTGGGTATTAAGTTTGATACCAAAAAGTAGGCTTAACTAGGCTATACGCTAATTACGCCGTTTTATTAACAAAAAGCATTAATTTTGCGATAATGAGCATAACTCTTAATCTACTAGTCAAACTGATGTCAAACTTTGCATACAAGTTTATATATCATTAATTTAAGTTTCTACTCTTTTACATTTCCAAAAATCACGTTTTAAGGTAATAAGGGCATAATGGTCAACATATGAGCAATTAACAGAATCATGCGTATTAATCGGTTAACTAATGAACCGTGGTGTATAATCACAGAGGCTTATACTAGCATGTAACCTGGTCCAAGTGGAGCTCTAAGGTATTTCTAAATCATACCATAACGGGTCAGAACTGAAAGTCAAAGTATAAGTCAAACTATGCGACTTTCGGTTCCGAACCGGGTCTTAACAGGAAATTGTCGGGTCGAACATGTTTATACATGTGCTTACACTAATTACCAAGTTATAATAATGATCAAACAGGTTGCACGCTTTCTATATTGCTAATTATGCGTTTTATGCTTCTGTTGACTTTTTCGGATTAAGTTTGACCCGACAAACGATCTAGTTAGGATGGGAATCAGGGAAACCCTTTTAGGGGTTAATTGCCCACATAATTACCATCTTATAATAACTTTCAATTCGACAAAACTCTAAACCGTTTGTGTTTTATCGTTAAGTCAAACCGTAATTACGACGGTTTGACTTTTAAGCTAAATACTAAGCTAAACTCGATTAAGAAAGGATTAGCCAACTTACTGAAGTCCTATGCACGAGATGTGATGCTTGGAGAAAGTTCCTTAGCTCCAGAAGTGCTCCAAATGGGCAGATGAAGGTGTATGATCATGTTTGCACTTCATGGCCTTTTATAGTGGGTTTAATCACCACAATTGATTGACAACAAGGTCTAGCACATGCCACAACTGATATACACTTGTCCTAGTGCTTAGGGGGTGCCTAGGGGTCGTCCACATGTGAGAAAAACCGGCTAGATGGGTTAAATTCGCGCATAACAGGCTGCAGCAAGTTTTTCTGGTTCTGGGCGCCTCACGCGGCCCGCCTCAGGTTTTGGTAATGTTCACGCGGGCCGCCTGGGCCTAAGATTCAGAATTTTTCATTTTTAATGTTTTGCAACTTGTCCTTTGGCTTCACGAAAGGGCAACCAAGGTTATATCTTTCATTTTGACCCCCTTATATTTACCCACAAGGGCTTTGGGACTTATACCCACTTTGCCAAGTCCCCGGACACTTCCGGTTAACCCGAAAAGTCTTAACTTTCGATGTTTGCACTTTAACCCCTCGCACACGAATTTGATCATAACTTTCTCATACGATAACGAAACTTTATGAAATTTATATCGTGCATTCTAGTGAGCATAATTTACAGTTACAAAGCTTCGGGTTTGTCAAAAGGTCACTTAGAGGTATATCTTTAAACATGTTGACACTTTTAACCCCTGTAGTTTGTAATCTCTCACTTTTAGCTTCGTATGATCCATGATTTATTCGTTTGATGTTATAAACATCATGTAGGGTTAATATGAAGTGTATTTATTCCCTGTTGACATTTAGAACTCGTATTTTCATATACTTTTCAAGTTTGTCAACTTTAGTCCTTTTATAACATTCTTTCACACGTTCAAACTTTATGACACGTGTCAACACATTATAGGACGTGGATTTTCGAGGTGTTACATCCTCACCCCCTTAAAAGAAATCTCGACCTCGAGATTTGTTAAGGTAAAGGAAGTATTTTCTGACTTAAATTGGGCTTAGTCTTCCCCCAGTATCTTTGAGCCTCTAAGGCACTACAATTGACCTCTATAATAGGTACATGTATCTTTTTGGAGCTTCTAATCCTGTCGATCCTCAATCGCAACAGGTTGCTCATATTATCATAGTCCTCCATATCATTATGTGATAGCGCTTTTCGACTTATTGGTGACACGTTGCTAAATCATTAGTGTGGGTCACATTGCGCGTTCCACCAAGCCCCTTAATTAGGTCTTAGCTCGTAAGCTATTTGATCTTGATACATTCGATTTCCTTCGAATGATTCTATATACTCGGAGCTTAACTAGCCCGATAATCTAACAAATTTGCACACCCTTCCAGGGTGATATCTATTGTTGAACCTCATTCCTTAACAAGAATTTAGGAGGTTTGCTATTTTCATAAATTCTTGATTTCCTGCCGTATACTGGCAACTTACAATCGAGTATGGATTTATACGATCTTATTTGTTGTTTCCTAGGCAACTTTCAGATCCTTATAATTGAACTTACCAATCTATTGTACTAACAATAGACGTTTAACATGCCATTTATACAAGGTCTCCAAAGGGGTAGCCTTGATACTTATATAACAGCTATTACAGAAAAGCTTATCTTAAGGTGAGATGGTTATTCCAACCATTGCTCAAAATTAATCTTAAGAAATAGTTAATCTTTACAGTTAGTCGAGCAAATCGACGATCCTGGGCAGCTGATGGCGATTCTTAATCGTCGCCTAATTAAGGTTGCGGTAAACAATGCCTTAGCATAATGAACCGTCTTTCATAATTTACTATACCGAATTCTCAGGATATTGAGTTTGGCTTTATGAATCTATGTCTTAAAACTTACTTAACCAGGGTTTTCGATTCTGCCAATAATGGTACTAGTTGTCTTGGAGATTTCATAATAATGCAGCCCTAAATGGGATATTAAACTTAACTCTACCTGCCTCCCAGGGGTAAACAGGGTAATCTTAGGAGGATATAATCAAGGTACAAGGAGGTTACAGAGATTTCCATATCTCAGGCTCCAGTTTACTCATCATTGCTTGTGTCAAATAAGTGACACATTTATGTTACTAGTCCACGAATTCCTAATCTGGAATATTTCCTGGACAATTTTCATTCTGGATATCTTCTTTGAATACCATTAGCTGACTTTAGAACCATGTGATCATTGGGATATCTTTGTGATCCCATGCATTAAACCTCCATACTGATCAGGCATGGAAGCAATCTATGGAACTTATTAAGATACACCAATCCTCATATAGTGCTTTTGTCATACCATTTGGTATTCGAAATTGATAGAGATTAAAGAGATATCAATTATATGTGCTTATATTTAATCAGAATGGAAACTTTCACAAACTAGGCACCTAGCTCGGTTGGCTAGGCGCGCGAAAGGGTGCGGCCTAGACCCAGGTACGATTCCGGGGACGGCCAATTCCACCATTTTTTATGTTTAATATTAATTAATCGTACGGATACATGTAATTATGAGGGTTGTCTCATAAGGAGTCTTGATAATTAATCGCTTCTTATCACCCACCATATGGTCTTGATTTTTTTTTTAAGGTAACCAATCGATTTTTATCACTATATTGAGTCCTTATTTTTAACGGAACTAGGACATCGGAAAAACTGATTCCTAATGGATATAATAATGTTGAAGCAGTCTCTGAGGTATACAGGCTTCTTACTGAACTTACGTTGCTTTTTATTAGGCCTGTACTTGCTCTCTTTCTCAGATTTCTGGGAGTTATCCTCCTTCTTTGGTTCATCCTTCATATTTGAAGTGTGAACATAGCTCTCCTCATGAGCAATTTAAACATGGTTTTTGAATGAGATTTAGAGCGAGAAGCATTCGGCTCTTTGGATTGTCTCATGACCTTTTCCCATGATCCCTCCAACTGCTGCGTCAACCACAGTCTGGAGATTAACTCCATTAGTACTGAGGTTTACGTTTGTAGTTTTTATTTACATTCGTCGTATTATCAATGGCGCGATTGACGGTTGTCTTATCCGAGTTTATCATACTCGAGATTTTGTTCCTATTGCCAGGTGAATCCTTTACTTAGTTGTAATCCAACATCTGCTATTCATTACCCTGATGGCCTTAACATATACTAACCATGGTTTCATCATACTATACTGGCCAATAAGGCATTATCATTCTTAATGAATGTTATTTTAAAAATATATCAATATCACTTAGCCTAGGTCACAAAAGACCATCAATGGCATTTGAGGGTTGGACCTAGTCCATCACCTCTTTGACAGGGGATCAAAATGTCACATCTGTCTTTAATATACTGATGAATTTGGATAGTTTGAAAGTTTGCCATAAGGGTATCAGAAAAGAGTGATTTCTAATAGATATTAAATATCAATATAGGATTTGTTGGAGCATTTTCTAAAGTATCATCGGTCCATTTCTACCTCGCATTAAGTGACCGGAGTCTTAATCAGGCGGAGGCAACAGTTCTCAACATTTATCATTCATTACAGAATTATGTGTGCCAGTATTAAATAAAATTCATGCATAAACTGTTTGATATGAAAAGGTATCTGCTATATAGTTATCATTCTGCATCATCTCCTTGGCGTTCGTATGGAAGACTCATGCGTTTGCTTTCTTGGCCTCTTCAGGCTTCTTCGCGTACTTAGGGCAGTTGGTCTTTATGTGCCCCTTCTCATTACAATTGTAGCATGTGGCATCTTTAATCTTCTTGCAATCAACAGTCTTGTGCTCCTTAGACTTACATAACCCACATGCAGGTGATTCAGACTTAGAATTGGATTCAGATCTGCACTTTCCAAAGTGGCGTCTTTGACAAGTCGTGCACTTTGGCTTCTCCTCTGTTCGCTGACTGTTCCTTCCAAACCCAGACTTCTTAGAATCAGTGTTTCCCTTGCGCTTCTTCTCTGACCCTCGTGAGTTATCATCCTCACGATTCCTCTTACTTTCTTCAGATTTCTTTAGCGATCTCAATCTGACCGCATCTAATGTAAGGGATAAGGAAATGTCAGCTACTGATCTAAAAGTCGCTGGCCGAGAAGCTTTTACGCTTGCCTTGATCTCGGGGGCTAAACCACCGATAAAACGAGCTATCCGTTTTGGTTCCGGGGTTACCAGGTATGGAACCAACCGAGACATAGTGTTGAAGCTCGTTAGGTAAGCTTGACAGTCGAGGTTTGTCATCACCAAGGATAGAAAATCGGACGCTATCTTCTCCACCTCATGCTGAGGGCAGAAATTTTCCCTGATAAGGGCAACAAATTGATCCCACGACATATTGTACAGTGGGATTTTCCCGGTGGCTTGAATCAGAGATCTCCACCATGCTAAAGCTTCACCCTTGAAAGACTGCGACACAAACTTGACCACGTCTCGCTCAGCGCATCTGCTGATATCAACAACCGTATCCATCTCATCCAGCCATGTCATACAATCGATGGCTCCTTCCTCCCCAGTGAAATCCCGGGGTTTGCAGGAAACGAAATATTTATAGGAGCAACCCTTAGCAAGGGGTCCTTTATTTAGTATGACCTGCTGAGATGGAGCACTGTGGTTTGAGGAGTGTTGGTCATCATTTTTCTTCGGGTCGTCGTTATTGGACGGTGGCTTTGAAGGCTGTGTAGATAGGGTCCTACTACGAGTCCCACTATACTCATCATACTGCCTTTCCAAAGCCCGTGTAACTGCGCCGTCTATGATCGCCTTTAATTCTGCACCAGTTAGATTAATTCGGGCGTCATTATTAACCTCCACTGGATGACTATTACCCTCGTCTGAGTTAGCCATTACAATTGAACTGTTGCAGAAAACAAGACAATAGCTTATTTGGGAGTTTATTATGGAATTGCCCCTTAGGGTAATTCATTAACCATGGTAAACAGAGACCATATTTGGTTAATTTATTAATCAAAATTATTTAGGATTTCTATAATAATTTATCCTAATTATAAAACAGTAACAGTCTTATTCGTGGCGCCAAAGGCCTAGTCATATGGACAATTATAAATTATATGCTAGGATTTCAGAGAATCGAAGCATTTGAGGTTTGAACCAACGTTCATTACCTTTCCTTGACAGGGAGTTGTAGGCTACCACTGTCTTTAGTCCCAGAGGACGTTAATTATAGCCCGTGGGTACTTCATCCATAAGGGATGATTATATAAATAAGGGATTTTAGAATAACCCCTTAAAAATGACTTATGTGATTTTATCGCATCACACTTTGTCAAGCATGTTAATATGCTTTCATATGTTTAATAAAGATTTGAATCTCTTAAATAGGTTCTACCATCTTGGCCATGTTTATAATGACATTTAGGCTAGGTTTTACTCTTTAGATTCTTTTTAATAATTAACGCAAAACAATCCTTAATTGGAATGTTGACGAGGATCTGAATCTAATTGTGGAACTACCATCTTGGCCCTGCCTTAAAATGACACATGAGCTAGGTCTTGTCCTTATTAGATTTTGCCATTTTATTATAATGGTAGATCTTATAATATAGGAATGATAATTTAATCATAATCATTCCTTTAAAATTTAAACAAGTATATGGTTGCCCTAAACGGGACTTCTAATAAAAATTGATTTGCCCATGCAAGAGCTTAATCAGAAAAATAACAAAGGACTCCAAAAACAAATTAGAATTTGTCCTATGTTCTTGTCTAGACTCAAGAATGTGCAATTGTGTAACTGAGATTAAACACAAAAGACTAGTGTTTAATTCACTCAGTGTTGGCTCTGATACCAACCTGTCACACCCCGATTTCCACGTGTCACCGGTGGGCCCGGTGGGGGAGTATCGTGACGTGGTTGGCAACGTAATAGTCAAACAACACAATATTTAATATGCACAGCGGAAGCAAAAGATAAATTATATATTACAAATCCGAATTTAGTAATATCCCGTATTACAACGGAAAGTAAAGAATCCACAGGCGGATCTTAAAACATATCATTTGTTCAACAGACTTTAGACGCCTAGAACTTGCAAGATTCTTTATTAGCGCCCTGAGCTTCCAGCCAATTACGTTCAGTACCTGTCACTTAACATTTTTGGAAAATACGTCAGTTTTCACTGGTAAATACACTCAACCGACTCATTTGAAAAGAGTTTAAGAAAATTGATTTGAATGCACGTGGCACAAAATATCTTTTATAATTTGATTAAAATGCACAGAGGCAAAATTAACCTTTTATACTTGGGAAACTTATTTGTATATAATCTTGTACACAGTTTTACTTATTTGTCGTCCGTTAGGGCCGGTTTGTAGGGCCGGACTAGATTAATTGACACGCCACAGGTATAATGCCCACATGCTATCATCCTCTAAGTGGATTACCAGTTCCGGTATAATGCCCACAAGGATGATACCTCGGAGTGGATTACCAGTTTTTACATAATGCAGCTGTCAGGTGTATGCCTACACCCCGTGCTTAGGTCGTGGCCATTTCGTAAAATGATGCCAAGGATATCCGGGACATGGTCATTAACCCCCAAAGGCCATACACCAAAATAATACATATTAAACGGGTTGTAAGTACATCAATCACAATACGATTTAAATAACTACACACCCGACCAAGCGGTACTTTTATAGTGCCGTATCCCAAGCCCGTATAGGGAAAATAAGTTAAGAGTATTTACCTGAGCTAGCTCCTGCCTTAATAGTAAGAATTTAATAACTCAGCCGTATTCACTTAAGTAAGCGTAGGTACCATTTACCGGAAGGCTCTAGTCTGGAATGATGGTATAAATAACTTATTAGAATGCTAACGGGTCTTTAATTAAGCCTAAGCTTAGACCGGTTAGTCTTACAGGAAGATACGGTTCGTACGCACGTTTTAGCGGAGACCGGAATAGAATGTGATTTAAACCCGACATGTTCAGAGACTTGTCTTATATGGGTATTTCATTCACATTCTGGATTTTGAGATAAAACCAATAGGGTTTGACCCGTTTCGGCTAATTTATGTAAACTTGTTACATAAACCGAACCGTACGCGTAATAAGCGTGACGGGTATTCATGAGAGCTATACACAGGTTTCCTAAGTTAATTGTGTCTCAAATATGTTGTGACATCAGTAGGATGTCTTTCATTATGCCCGAAACGTATTTAAACACAAACTAGGCCCCGTAGGGGTAGTTTGGTCATTTAAAAGGTTATAAAAGTGTTTAAGTATTTACCTGAGTTACCGGTCTGATATAATCAACAAAAATACTTATTTTGGTAAGTTATAACAGTAGGATAAAGTATATATGTGAATTTACCAATTATAACCAAACTATGCACCGTAGGGGCATTTTGGTAATTTCACATAAGCCGAAAAGCTCAAAACTGTAGTCTGAGTTAATCAACCTTTTCTTACTGTTAAAACATTCTAATTTGCCTAAAATATCAGTAGGTATCAACCCGGGTATGTTCAATATAATTTTAATACATACTATGCGTTAAAAACGCTTAATAAGGCGATTAAAAGCCGTTTACGGGTTCGATACTTAAATCTGATATTTTTATATTTCCAGAAATCTTAAAATAATTTATTTATCATACGTGATCAGTAGAAAAAGGTTTGGAGTCATTTAGATATGTAAAACTCATTTTATGGCCCGTAAGGGCAAAACCGACAATTACCGGATTAAGCCTACGACTACTAGTTATGCTCAGCCTAAAATTAATTAAAAATCTTTAAAAATCCCAAAATAATATATTACATCAGTGGGTATTAAGTTTGATACCAAAAAGTAGGCTTAACTAGGCTATACGCTAATTACGCCGTTTTATTAACAAAAAGCATTAATTTTGCGATAATGAGCATAACTCTTAATCTACTAGTCAAACTGATGTCAAACTTTGCATACAAGTTTATATATCATTAATTTAAGTTTCTACTCTTTTACATTTCCAAAAATCACGTTTTAAGGTAATAAGGGCATAATGGTCAACATATGAGCAATTAACAGAATCATGCGTATTAATCGGTTAACTAATGAACCGTGGTGTATAATCACAGAGGGTTATACTAGCATGTAACCTGGTCCAAGTGGAGCTCTAAGGTATTTCTAAATCATACCATAACGGTTCAGAACTGAAAGTCAAAGTATAAGTCAAACTATGCGACTTTCGGTTCCGAACCGGGTCTTAACAGGAAATTGTCGGGTTGAACATGTTTATACATGTTCTTACACTAATTACCAAGTTATAATAATGATCAAACAGGTTGCACGCTTTCTAGATTGCTAATTATGCGTTTTATGCTTCTGTTGACTTTTTCGGATTAAGTTTGACCCGACAAACGATCTAGTTAGGATGGGAATCAGGGGAAACCCTTTTAGGGGTTAATTGCCCACATAATTACCATCTTATAATAACTTTCAATTAGACAAAACTCTAAACCGTTTGTGTTTTATCGTTAAGTCAAACCGTAATTACGACAGTTTGACTTTTAAGCTAAATACTAAGCTAAACTCGATTAAGAAAGGATTAGCCAACTTACTGAAGTCCTACGCACGAGATGTGATGCTTGGAGAAAGTTCCTTACCTCCAGAAGTGCTCCAAATGGGCAGATGAAGGTGTATGATCATGTTTGCACTTCATGGCCTTTTATAGTGGGTTTAATCACCACAATTGATTGACAACAAGGTCTAGCACATGCCACAACTGATATACACTTGTCCTAGTGCTTAGGGGGTGCCTAGGGGTCGTCCACATGTGAGAAAAACCGGCTAGATGGGTTAAATTCGCGCATAACTGGCTGCAGCAAGTTTTTCTGGTTCTGGGCGCCTCACGCGGCCCGCCTCAGGTTTTGGTAATGTTCACGCGGGCCGCCTGGGCCTAAGATTCAGAATTTTTCATTTTTAATGTTTTGCAACTTGTCCTTTGGCTTCACGAAAGGGCAACCAAGGTTATATCTTGCATTTTGACCCCCTTATATTTACCCACAAGGGCTTTGGGACTTATACCCACTTTGCCAAGTCCCCGGACACTTCCGGTTAACCCGAAAAGTCTTAACTTTCGATGTTTGCACTTTAACCCCTCGCACACGAATTTGATTATAACTTTCTCATACGATAACGAAACTTTATGAAATTTATATCGTGCATTCTAGTGAGCATAATTTACAGTTACAAAGCTTCGGGTTTGTCAAAAGGTCACTCAGAGGTATATCTTTAAACATGTTGACACTTTTAACCCCTGTAGTTTGTAATCTCTCACTTTTAGCTTCGTATGATCCATGATTTATTCATTTGATGTTATAAACATCATGTAGGGTTAATATGAAGTGTATTTATTCCCTGTTGACATTTAGAACTCGTATTTTCATATACTTTTCAAGTTTTTCAACTTTAGTCCTTTTATAACATTCTTTCACACGTTCAAACTTTATGACACGTGTCAACACATTATAGGACGTGGATTTTCGAGGTGTTACATCCTCACCCCCTTAAAAGAAATCTCGACCTCGAGATTTGTTAAGGTAAAGGAAGTATTTTCTGACTTAAATTGGGCTTAGTCTTCCCCCAGTATCTTTGAGCCTCTAAGGCACTACAATTGACCTTTATAATAGGTACATGTATCTTTTTGGAGCTTCTAATCCTGTCGATCCTCAATCGCAACAGGTTGCTCATATCGTTGTGGTGGTAATCCCCGGAAAGTCTTCAAGAAAGACTTCGGGGAATTCTTTTACCACAGGAATATCCTCAAGTTTCGACTCTTCGCTTTCTTGTCGACTATGTGTGCTAAAAAGGCTACGCAACCTTTCCGTAAGCACTTTTGAGCCTTCATGCAATTTATGATCCGCAAGGGCGTGTCGTGCTTCTCTCTGTGTACGATGAGCGTCTCCTTGTTCGCAAGCAGAATATGAATAATCTTCTCATGACATACAATTTTGGCTCGATTATCGGATAACCAATCCATGCCGACTACTACGTCAAAAGTTCCCAGCTGGACGGGTAAAAGATCGATATTAATTTTTGCTCATCAAGTTCCAATGAAGACCCTTTAACAACTTCTCCCGACTCAACAAGTTTACCGTTTGCTAGTTCTATTGAATAAGGAACATCTAGCTTACTTGATTCAACACCAAGTATATTTTTAAATTCCATAGAAATAAAGCTAAAATGGCACCGGTATCAAATAATATGGATGCGAAATGATTGTTGAGAAGAAACGTACCAGTGACCACATTAGGGTCTTGGCGCGCATTTCTTGCTCCAATCCCAAAAGCTCTTCCCCGAGCTTGGTTCTCCTTGGGACAGTCCTTCCTGAAATGGTTCTTACTACCCCATCCATAATATCCCTGGTCACGCCCATTTCCAGTTCCCGTTGCATTCTGATTTCCATTACCATTACCGTTACGGTTGCCATTACCGTTACCATTCCTCTAGGGGTACGAACATAGGTGTGAGTGGGAGTAGGGGTAGGAGTAGGTGTGGGTGTAGCAGGGACGGTAGAGGACACATTGTCAGCAGGGTATGCCTCTAGGCCAACGGCCCAAAGTGCAGAAGAAGTAACTGACTCCCTAGAGTCGGAATCAGAAAAGATATCAACAACCGACACAACAGGTGAAGCGACCTCCAGGATAGTAATATCAAAGACCTCTCCATCGCCAAGGTCCATGTCAACATGATCTACGTGAAATACAGGAATGTCATCGCCATCGTCGTTGAGGTCAATGACAAGAAGCCATCATGTGGAATAGCAGCAAGAGGTATGATCATGATAAGGTGCTCACCCTCCGGGTGGCCAATGATATTCTGATCGTGATGCTGAGGGAGTAAGGCTAAGACATCCTCTACCAGAGGGACGTCATCAGCAAAGGCCTCAGGTAGCGCGAACGATTGAAAATCGTCTAAATCCTCGTCATTTGAGATGAAGTCGGGATCCTCCTCCGGATCCGACTCGCTGTCCGAGGTGAATACCTCTGCAACCTGTGGAAACTCATCGTCAGAGACTAACTCCATCGGGTCGTGGTTGTCATACACGCCACTGCTCTCAGACGAAGACATGGTAACATGTAAGATAATTATGACTACATATATATTAACAATTTCTACTATATATATGTACGTATTGTGTGAGGTTCATTGGGGAACACTAAAAAAGTGGGGAACAGTGGGGAACCGACTCAAACGAACTCCGATTGGACTCATTCCAGCGGCGTTGGAACCGGCTCGTCGAACCCTAACTAGGATCTCTTAACCCTAAACCCTAAATCATAACCCATAAAACCTAAATATATTAGGGTTTCACTTTTAGGGTTTAGCCTTAGGGTTTAGCTGTAGGGGTTAGGATTTAGCTTTAGGGTTTAGGGTTTAGCTTTAGGGTTTATCTTTAGGGTTTAGCTTTAGGTTTAGCCTTTAGGGTTTAGCTTTTAGGGTTTATTGTTTAGATTTTACGGTTTAGCTTAGGTTCTAGCCTTATTTTGTAGCTTTAGGGGTTTAGAGCTTAGGAGTTAGGATTTAGGGTTTAGGGTTAAGAGATCTTAGTTAGGGTTCGACGAGCCGGTTACAACGCTGCTGGAATGAGTCCAATCGGAGTTCGTTTGAGTCGGTTCCCTGCTGTTCCCCACTTTTTTAGTGTTCCCCAATGAACCTTCCCCTGTACGTATTTATACACAAAATGTAGGAATCACGCATGTTCATTTTAAGTTATCCTAGTTGTGTTGTGCGGATTAACTTAAGTCTTCATGTCTACTTTTTTTACTGACTAAGTCACATAATTGTCCTTGCGTTGTTTATGTGAAATGAATTTATGTAGTGGACTTTGCGAAATGTTTATGCAATGAAAAATCTCTTGTTTAGTAAAAATTGTTTTCATGAGAGGATCCTAGTGATTGTAGACTATACTCGAGAAGGAGTCCTGGTTCACTACAATCGAAGCTCTAATACTAATCTGTCACACCCACTCATAGGCGGAAGCACGAGGTGTGATCGTGATTGATTCTCATTGCATACGATAAGTAAACATACTATATGAATAAAACAAACTCCAATGCCATTACCATAAGTTTCAAAACACAACCGAAAGTTAACAATATCGTTTACAACACTTCAAAAGAAAAAAAAGCTTTTAAATTGTCATACAACATAATTCAAGGTTTTAAAGTTCAAGGTTTTGTTCCCTATATCACCGCACAGCGAGAAGGCGGGATATAACAAACAAGTCCTTCAAAATGTGGCATGGAGTCCTAACACTTAACATCTTGATGAGAAATCCCCGCAGAAGTTCCACTAATTTCCTGAAATACATGTAAGTTGAAAAACGTTAACAAAGTTGGTGAATTCATGTAGATGTTTTGTATCAAATGAATATTTGAAATGCACGATGTATTTGTATAAAAACCGGTATGTAAACGTCTATGAAATCATTGATCATTGATGTTTTGCAAGGACATTAATATGTGTGACGACATAGGAAGCAATCTAACCCTTGATGATTTTTGTGCCGATTACCCTCGACTGGAACACAAAAGCACTCTTTCGTGTAGGTCCCATGGACCAATAGTGGGGCTCGCCAAAACCCAGTAGATCTAGCCATTTCCGTTCCTCGGTCTAAACATGATTAATGATGCTTAAGTATCACCCTATTCGCACGTGATCTAGTTGTTCCATTCCCTAGCTTATCATACCATTTGTACATGTATTTCCCCCAAGGTTAAAAAAAAACTAGAAAACGTTTAAAAGAGGGGACATGAACTCACAGAAAGCGTTCCTTGCGTAGCTGCGAAAGTTGAACGTGTTTTTCCTTGTTATGCGACACAACCTACAAGTGTCCTAAATATGTTAACCACCTAGTGTCACACCCCGATATTTCCACGTATTACCGGTGGGCCCGGTGGGGAGTATCGTGACGTAGTTGATATCATCATAGTCAAATAATCACAGTTTAATGCACAGCGGAAGTCTTGAAAGTAAAATATTAATACAAACCGAAACACAAAGTTTAATGAAATATTATACAAGCGGTTGTAAGTGGATCCACAGGCGGATCTAAAACAGAAAGTAAATATTGTTCAACAGACTTTAAGTACTAAGAGCTTGCAAGACTCTTTAACTAATACTCAGGGGCTTCCAGCCAATTTCGTGTAGTACCTGCACTTAATCTTTTTGAAAAATACGTCAGTTTACACTACTAAATACAATTAACTGACTCTTTTGAAAACATTTATAAAATTTATTTGAATGCACAAGGCACAGATATTCTTTTTATAACTTGGGATAATTATTAGAAATAATCTTGTATACAGATTTATATGTTTGTCATCCATTCAGGACCCGGTTAGAAGAGCCGGGACAAGATTAATAGACACACCACTAGTATATGCCCACAAGAAGTTTCCTCACGAGTGGGATACCATTTTACATACGCAACTGTCAGGTGTATGCCTACACCTCGTGCTTAAGTCGTGGCCATTTCTAATGAATGAGCCGAGGATATCCAGGACACGGTCATTAACCCCCTAAAGGCTTTGTACCAAACAAAACAGATTAAAAAGGGTTATCTCAATGATTTAACCACTAATCGATTAAATATTCAATACACGACCAAGCGGTAATAATTTACCGTATCCCAAGCCCGTATAGGGAAAATAAGTTAAAAGCATTTACCTGAGCTAAATGTAATTTATACTCAGCCGTATATTCTAATCAGCAAGTACAGGGAGCTTTTACCGGGCTCCTAATCTGGAACGAAGGTTTTAATAACCTATTAGATTCCTAACGGGTCTTATTTAAGTTTTAACTTAGACCGGTTAGTTTTAATGAAAGGTTTACAGTTCAAAACGCAAGATTAAGCGAAGACCGGATTAGAATGTGATTTAGACCCAACAAGTATGAAGACTTGTATAAAATGGGTAAACTAAATACATTCTGGATTTTGAAGTAAAAATGATAAGGTTTGACCCGTCTCGGCTAATTTATGCAAACTAGTTACATAAACCGTACCGAACGCGTATATGCATAACAGGTAACCGAGTGAGTCATGTACAAGTTCCACAAGTTAATATGCTTTAAATATGATATGATATCAGTAGGATATCTTCCATTATGCCCAAAACGAATTTAAAACCAATTTAGGCCCCGTAAGGGTATTTTGGTCATTTTAAAGTTTATAAAAGAGGTTAAATAGAAAACTGAGGTTCTGGCCTAAAAATTTAGTAAAAACATTTATTTTATCAAGTTATATCAGTAAGATATCATACATATGTGAGGTTTATCATTTATGGCCAAACTATGCACCGTATGGGCATTTTGGTCATTTCACATATGCTTTTAAGGTCAAATTTGGAAGTCTGAGTTCAAGACTTATACTTACTGTTAAAGTATAAAAATTTATTTATAAAATCAGTAGGTAGTAAGTCTTAGGCGTTAAATATGGTTTTAAACCATACTATGCTCTTAATAAGCGTAAAAGTCGATAATTGACGGTATTCAAGATGTTTATAAAATTCTGAAGTTTTGATCAGTTTCTAATGCTTAAAATATTTTATTTAACATATGATATCAGTAGGAAAAGGTTTGGTATGCAAATCATATGTTAAACTTATTTTATTAACATAAAGGGCATTACCGTCATTTACCGAATTTACGCTAGAACTCTATGTTATGGTCAGTATAAAAATTTGACAAAAAATTCCAAAAATCCGTAAATATTATATCATAACAGTGGGTAGCAAGTTTGGTGCCAAAAATTGGGTTTAAATATGATTTATGCTGAAAATGCCATTTAATTAACAAAAAGTCTCATTTTTACGATATCTTGCATAACTCTTATTTTAGACCATAAACTGATGTCAAATTTTTATGACATACTTATATATCAGTAATAAAACATTTTGTCCTCTCACATTTTTCAAAAATCTTGTTTTTATGTCATAAGGGCATAATAGTCAATTTTTAAATATTTAACGGGAACATGCAAATGATTTAGATTTCTAAGGGACCATGTAGTATGACCTTAGAGAGTTATACTAACATATAATATGGTCCTAAAGGAACCCTAAGGCATAACTAAACTAAGCTAATTTGGGTCAGAACTGAAAGTCAAAGCAAAAGTCTACTTTTGCGACTTTTGGTTACGAACCGAGCCTAAACTCAGAATTGTCGGGTTAAACATGCCTAAACATGTTCTTATATTATTTACCAAGTTATTTAAGTGTTAAAACATGTTCCATAACTTCTGCATTATTAGTTATGAATTATTTTGTAAAAACTGACTCGTTTGACTTTTTGTTCATAACTTTAACCCGACAATTGACTGAGATAACGTGATAATTAGAGGTGCCATTTTAAGGGTTTAACACCTACATAATTACCCACACATAGCCACTTTCAAATCGAATAATGGCTGGACCGTTAGTGATTAATCACAAAGTCAAAGCGTAAGTACGATATCTTTGACTTTCGGTCATTAAGCTAATAAAACCTTAACTATAGAAGCTAAGAACGCTTACAAGAGTCCTTAGCACGAAAATTGAACTTGAGAAAGCTTACTTGAACACCAGGATGCTTCAGAGAGTGAGTTGAGAGTAAAAATTTCAAGTGTGCATGAACAATGAACATCAAGGCCCCTTTATATAGGAAATGGGAGAGTTCTAGGATCATTGAAGCTGTATTAGGGAGTCACCAGATGTTTACAAGTGTCCCCATGTCAGTAAAAACCGTTTATAGGCCCCTGGTAACGTAAAACAAGCATGCAATGGCGGTGGACAGGCTGTAGCATGCAGCTGTCCATTTTTTGGTTGCTGATGCCTTGGTCGCGGCCCGCGAAGACTCCAGAGAAGGTCTTCGCGCCCCGCGAGGCTCCCTCATTCCGGTTACCAACTTTGATAAATTGCACTTTCAGCCCTTGGTCCTTTATATCTTGCTTTATCTTTCATTTATTGCACTTTTAACCCCCAAAGTTAACTTTTAAGGGTCTTGGATCATAAAACAAACATCGTTAAGCTTCTGGTTAGTTACGAAGTCACCCGAAAGGTCTTATTTCAAACGTTGACGCTTTCACCCCTTCATTTACGAAAGTTAACGTATTTAATATCAAACGATATCGAAACCTTGTGAATTTTTCGTCACTCGTTCTTGGGAATATAAACAATCGTTACAAAGTCCCGGATCATTAAAAGGTCATTCAGAGGTAGTAAATTAACATGTTGACACATTTAACCCTCGCGTTGTAAACTTTCATTTTCTTTCACAAACGGCTTCATACGTTTCACAATCCACTCGTTTGAGAGTATAAACATTGTGTAGGGTTGTTGTAAGGCATAGATTTCATATGTTGACACTTTGGATCCTTTCATACATATCTTTTCTCTGGTTGTCAACTTTAGTCCCTCGAAATTAATTCATTACACGTTTAGAGTTCATGACACGTGTCTTTATTATATTGGACAAGATTTTGCGAGGTGTTACACCTAGGCTTATGATAACTATGTACAAGTTGTCTATCTTAAATGTGTATTAAGTTGTATGGAATTTGTGTATTGACTTTGTTTTAGATGTATAATTTCTTGAGTTGTTAATATATACTTCACAAAATATATATCTTTTTTTGTATACTTATGAGTTGTATCAACGGGCCTAGCCCTCTTATGACTTCATGCCTCACACGAGTAATATGTACATGTCCATGACATGTGTGGGCAGTGCCCCTAGTTGTCGGGTCTCACCCGTTTGTCTTGTTATCGTTGTTTAACAAAATACATTTTTAAAGGGTATTTTCTAGTTGTATGTGTATATATTTATTTCAAACAAAATACATATAGAATTCAAATGCGATGAATACTAAAAATAATAGAGTAAATTGACATTTTTGTCCCTGAAGTTTGGGCACATTTTCCATTTTCGTCCAAAATGACACTTTTGTACCATTTTGCCCCCAACGTTTGTAACTTTTTGCCATTTTCATCCAAATGCCTAACCAAGTCACTTTTTACCGTCAGATGGGGTATTTATAAAAATTTTCAATTATAAGGGGGTAACTTGTAATTATCTCTTTAAATACACTCCCTATCTCTACCCTCTCTCTCTCTCTCTCTCAAACAAATACACATGTACAAGTCACTGTCTTCTTCCTAGCAATCATCCTGCACATCTTCCTTCCACCCAAGATTCCAATCCCCAAAACTAAAATTCAACCATATACAAAATTCTTATATAAATCCCACAAAAATTTACACAGTGTAGGATCGTTGTATTACCTGAATGAGTCGATCAGAAGAGCTTTATATCCGAATCAAAGGCGGAATCAATGAAACGGACACTCGATTCAATTTAAATGTCTCTTGTATTGATATGATACTGATTTACAACCTGGAGACAATCTGGCAGAGCTTCGCTACTCAGATCCGAACCCTTACAAATGAATAACCAAGTGCGCCTATTTATACTAGTGGGGTTTCGTTTGAAATGGATAAGGCACATTCAAGCGAAATCTATTGATTCTGATTTCGCTTGAAATGTCACTTGTTGGTTTCAAGCGAAATCACTATCTATTTCACTAAAATCAGTTTCTAAAACCTCAAGCACTGGTTAACCTATTCTATCTCATTACACGACTCGATACAAGACGAAGTCAATAGACATAGTGCACTAACAGACTCCCCCTTGGATATTGACGAAGTCTTCAGTGTCTAATCTCTATCATGACACCTCTTCAGTCTTGATCAGTCTTCAAGCTCTTACCAAAAAGTCTAACATTGTAAGCATCCATCAATCCTTTTCTCTAGCTTTTTCCTTTGACTATTACACCAGGATCTCATCACTGGCTCTATTATCAACAGCTTCATCAGGCTCCCCCTTTCGTCAAGCTTCCGTTCTTTTAGGGATTGACACCTTGTTTTCCGGTTACAAGCTCCCCCTTGTTTCGAGCTCGTCTTCAGACTCCACCTTAGACTCTGCTTTTGGGATCGTAGTCTGGTACATTATCTGCAACACTCATACAATTATAAGTAACATCATTTTAAACTTCAAATATCCAGGAATCGTAACCTGGCAATTTAAATTTTCTAAACCACTCCCCCTATCAACAATCTTTACAGATTTAGCAGTGTTAAGTATCCAAATCCCTCACAGTTTATCTTCCAAGTCCAAACTAATGACCTTGGAGATATCACAAACTGTTTTTGATTTTTGTTAAAAATTTCAAGTTTCAAATTAATGAACTTGTTTTATTTTCAGAAACACAATCAGCTTACTCTGATTTTGACACTCAGCATCTCAGACATCAGTTGTCGAAAATAAAGCAGAATCAAAAATCTTTTTGTATTTTTCTAAAACATAAAACAGTAAAGAAATATTTACAAACAATATTTTTGTTTGAGTTCGTGTTAGAGGATCATATCAGTTTCTGACAAGTCACAAGTACCGTTGAGCTTAAAATCACATCAAGAATTAAACAATTCACTTAGATTGTCGATATACTGATCCACTTAAATTTTCACACAAATTTCAACTGATTCAGGATACGAATTAGATGTTTTAAGAACTTAAACTCATTCATGTGTCCCACTCTTGAATATACTCCCGTATCCAGATCCCAATATTCTGTCTTACAGGTGAGTATACCTAGATGATATCTGTAAGGGGTTATATGCGAAACCGTGAGAGCTCAGGTCAGAACTTCCGTTCAGCAGAGAGATGACGGTTCGACTTTAGGTGTGTCCCCTTTAGAGGATCCTTTCTTCAACAGCAATGATTATCAATTTTATTGTTTCATCATTTTTGCTGAGGGCGGCGCTATATTTCAAGCAATGCGAAAAGTATTATTCGGGGACTAGGTCAGAACTTCCATTCAGCAGAAGTCCCGAATAATACCCCAGATATCACTAAGCATAAAGACCTAGTATCTCAGAAAGAGGGGTCCTTCAAACGAGATTTCAGGGGTTACCTATATATCCAAGTAGTGTTCCCCACGAAATAAGCAAGTTTGAATTTAGGTTTATATCCCGAAAAAGTTTACTAAATGTATAAAAATCTACCGACACATCCACGGTGAGATCGTTTAACACATTTTAACTTTCCAATTCTTTAGCGTACTGTAACTGTCTACTGATGTACTATCATTTCCTCTTTTTACACAAAAACTCAATTTTCATTTTTAATTTTTTTTCCTTTTTGCCAATAGGTTTTTATCATGTTTTTGTCATTTTCAAATTTTCAAATGTTTTTGTATTTTCTAACAACAATTCTCCCCCTAAAATGCAAAATCATTTAAAAGAAAATTTAACAAACAATACTGATAGCTTTGTCTCGCCATCCATTTTCTGCTTCTCATGCACTGAATTGCAGAAAATAACATACCCCCATGATTTACAACACATTGATATTTTGCAGTTTGAAAACCGTTTTTCAATCTTGTGAAATTAATCATGTTTGTTCCGCCGTGAGGGTTTCGGCCCATTCAAGCAACATTTTTTTATACAGAAAACGATAAACTCCCTGTTCAACCAAACCAGGGTTCAGCAGCCTCTTCCTGTGCCAGGCTGCTCCAACTTCCACTCTCACAATCTTCGGTTTTGTTGAGCACCTGCACATTCAAACTACTTTAATTACTTGAACAATTTAGCCCAGGTCTGTTGGACCTTAGGCATTTCAACACAATATGTATCATGTAGTTTCGGAAAATCTTTATCATCAAAAACTTTTTCAACTTTAACTTCATCTTTCTCATCTTTTACCGAAGTCACTTGTTTCTTAACACTCCATGTTTGGCCTTTCGGAGTACCTCTTTTGTAAAAATATGATTCTTTTTGAAAATTTTGTTTTTGAACAACAACTTTTGGTTTCCAAAACTCTTGGGGTTTTGTCATATCAACAGATGTTTTCCAACTTTGTGTTGTTCTAACTCTGGGTGTGTGAGAATTCCACGTCTGTCTTGAACCAAACTTACTCGAATCTGATTTCCAATTTTGATTTAAAGCAAACTTGTTTGTGTTATACCTCCAAGTTTGTTTTGAATCAAATCTGGTCGACCTTTGTTTCATATTCTCAAATTTCTTTTTCTCAACATTTTCAGACTTCTTTTTGTCAACATCCACAGGTTTCAGATTCGGACACTTTCGTGCAAGATGTCCTAATTGATCACACTTAAAACATGTTCTTTTTTAAACATCTTTAACCTGTGGTTGTTGCCTTTTCTTTTGAGAACAAAACTCTTCATTAGACTGTTGTCTAAATTTGAGTTTTTCCTCTTCTTCAAAACTTTTTCCTTGAACAAAACTCATTTTTGCCTGAAAATTTTGTATTTCATTTTTCTTCCAATTCTGTTTCTTCTTATAACCCAACCCAGCCTTCATGTTTTTCTTCTTGAACCCAGGTTTGTTATAAAAAGTTTTATGACCTTTACCAACAAAATTTGAAATTTCAGATTTCTCAATTTCAACCATTTTGAAAACTTTATCAACCTTTTCTGAGATCACATTCTGAATTGGGAACACAACATCTAAGAATAATTTGTCTGATCCAATCATGGTGTAAACCAATCCTTTTGAATCATCATTCAATTTTTTCTCGGATTTTGTCTGTTTAAGATAGCTATCATGAAAATTTCCCTCATTTTCATTATGTGATTCAGACTTACCTTTGTTTGACTCATCTTTCAGAACGCTTTCAACAACCTTACTTACCACCTCTGAATCATTAGCTTCATCAGATTTGGAGTAAGTCACATCGCTACTTTCAGGTAATTGGTCAACTATGTTCAGACCTTTTGCCACCTTTTCCTCATCATAAAAAGTATAATTGTTTCTCAATGGTGGTGGTACCTGATGAAATTCTGAACCAATACCTTTTTTATTCTTGTCAGTATCTTTGTCATCTGGTGTGATGTTGAAAATGCGTTCGAGAATGTACGAAGAGTTATGATAACTTTGTAGTTTGGTAACAATCTTTTCTGTCACACCCCCAAAATCCACACGCAGAGTATCACCGCTTGGAGGCGTGACTGACCAGGATCAAGCCACCAATCATATTGAACAAGCATATAAGTAAACATAAAATCCAATCACAATATAATTGGTGTCCAAATCAAAACAGTTTAAGTTGCAAGCGGAAGCATAATGTTAAAAAAACCAAAGTATAAGTTAATAATGTTTAAGTTTATCATGAACTCTCAATGTCCATGCTCCACAACGACTCTTCCCCATGCAAGCTCCTGCTAAACCTAGTGACCTGCAAAGCATGTAGTAACGAGTCAACAACAATATTGAGCGAGTTCACAGTTGGGTGTTGGTTTAAGTTATTCCAAAAACAGTTTCCTTTAGCTGGCATCCTGCCGTGGGGGTTACCCCATAGTTGAAAACGTGTTCTGTTTATATCCCGTTTACTCTGGCTATTCAGCCGTGGGGGCTACCCCATGTTTAATTATGTGGCTCTTCGGCCGTGGGGGCTACCCAATGTATATACTACTAGACTCGTTACCATATCGACTGCTGACTGTAGTCATGTTTATGTGCCCTGAACTGTCAATGTCTATCATCATTGACGTGCCCAGATCCATTAGTTCACGCCCGTCCTCTGCGGTACGGTGTGAGGCTTGTCAGACCTAAATAGCGCTATCTAACTAATGACCCGCTCGCCTTTGGCCCGGCGATTAAGTCGATATAAAAAGGAGGGACTTCGTGATAGAGTTTTGTCTAGTGAAAGTTAACTGTCCATGAGGACGAGGAATTATATTCCTGAACCCGTACTGTCCTACCCAAGAAAGGACGAGGAATCCATATTCCTTAACCCATTCCCAACCCCTGGGAATCCCATGCTTTGTAGAAAGTGTGAACTCACCTTAGGTTAGCTCGGCAGATAAACGAAAGGTCAATCGAGCTGCTAGAGGTCAACCACGTCCTAACATGGTTACCATACAAGTCAGGTCTAGGTTCAAGCAGTGCACGTATGATTACACATAAGCTAACAGGTTGCGAACACGTATAGATCATGGCAAACACACATCATCACGTTTAGTCATAACGTATCCGAGCTTGTGCGATCAAAAGATTTGGGCTCGCACAAGTCTAATGGCCTTGTGCGAGTCACCCATTGAAACCCAAGATACCCGGCCCAATAACTATAAAGCCCAAACACATCCACATACATATACACGGCCCAATTTAATAACAGATTATCCCCCTTGTGCGATCCATGTGATCTTGTGCGACCAGAGACATCTTGTGCGACTGGACTTGGGTTTTGAGGCCCAACAGTAATGGAATTCGTGTGAGGCCCAAGCCTTGTGCGATCGGCACCATCTTGTGCGATCCACAAGTCTTGTGCGATCATGCATAATAAAACAGTACTATGTGCTTTATGTGTTTGTACCCCGTCTTGTGCGATGCACCTTGTGCGATGCACCTTGTGCGATCAGATCAGGTCTTGTGCGACCTGATCTTGTACGACCGAGAGGAGTCTTGTGCGATCCGTTTTACCATCCGAATTTTATGCTATTTAGTTACAATTAATCAACAGTTTCCTATCTTACATTTGATCAATCAATGCTAACAGTTAACAGTTTCCAATCATAAACAATAATCGATCAAACCAAGCAATTTACCCATAATTCATAAGAACCCTAATCATATTCATAGCATGAACATCAACCACAACTTCAAACACATTAACAGATTTATGTCCTTGATTTCTAGCATGCATCCTAACATACATCACAACAATTCATCTAACATAAACACATCACAGCCGAGTAAATATATATTCGATTCTAGATCATCAACAACCTCATGTGATTAACAACCCTATATCGATCTACAACACTATACATGTGAGCCGATTTCATGAATCATTCATTCTATTCGATTCCTACCCATCTAAATCAACATCAAGCATATATCAAACCCTATAGTGGTAAGACAGTTTGTTCATACTATCAAATCCGAATAACATATATTCAATCATATAACGATATCAACCAAACCGAAATCAAACAATGACATAACACTAACCAGTTAAAGAATGGAACGAGGATTGATAAAGCTTCGAGAGAGATGGGATGTGGCTGCCGTCGAGTTTGAGAGGAGAGAAAGAGAGTAGGGTTTGTAAACTTGTGTAATTAGGTGAAGTGTGGGATTTATACCAACACCCTAGGTGTTGTGCGAGTTGATGGAGTGGGCCGAACCCTCCTAATGGGCTACCCTTTATGGGTTTCGAGTACAACAAGTGTAGTCCGAAAAGACTTGTGCGATCGGCCAAGTATTGTGTGATCGGTTTATTTTTGTGTGATAATATTACATACATACATGCATTCACATAATCAGATAACATAATAACATAATATTCCATTGATTATCAAAGTTCATGTAATCACATAGGATTCATATACGTTACATTAACACAAAGATAGGTTCTGAAATACGAGTTGTCACATTATCCCCAAGTTGAAAGAAATTTCGTCCCGAAATTTGGTACGTACTCACTGAGGAAGCTAGTTAAGTTGCATGGTTTCCCTGGTTTTCCTGGGGTGTCACATCCTCCCCCCGTTGATCTGGAATTTCATCCCGAAATTCCGCAGTAGCTTCAGCCTCAGTAGTGGTTGTACTGTTTGTGAACAGTTGGGGATACTTTTGTTTCATTTGATCTTCACGTTCCCAGGTGAACTCTGGGCCACGACGTGAGTTCCAACGAACTCGTACAAGAGGAATTCTAGTGCGCTTGAGGACCTTAACATCCCGGTCTGAGATTTCAACTGGTTCCTCGACGAATCGCAACTGATCGTCAATGGTGAGTTCCTTCAAAGGAACTATGAGGGTCTCATTTGACAGACACTTCTTCATATTCGACACGTGGAAAACGTTGTGAACTCCACTGAGTTCTGCTGGTAGGTTCAGTTTGTAGGCCACTTTGCCTATTTTCTCTATGACTTCGAACGGTCCAACATATCGTGGATTCAGCTTGCCTCGTTTACCAAAACGAACAACACCCTTCCAGGGTGAGACTTTGAGTAGCACTCGATCCCCAACCTGGAACTGGAGTGGTTTCCTGCCCTTATCGGCGTAGCTTTTTTAACGGTCACGAGCTGCCGCCATTCGTTGTCGTATTTGAGCAATCCTTTCTGTTGTGTCTACCACAAGTTCTGGGCCAGTGATCTGACTATCCCCCACCTCTGCCCAAAAAAGAGGTGACCGGCATTTACGCCCGTACAATGCCTCAAACAGAGCAGCTTTAATGCTGGTGTGGTAGCTGTTATTGTACGAAAATTCCACAAGTGGCAGATGCTTTTCCCAGCCGTTTCCAAAGTCAATTACACAAGCCCGAAGCATGTCTTCTAAAGTTTGAATAGTGCGCTCAGACTGCCCATCCGTCTGAGGGTGATACGCTGTGCTCATGTCTAATCGTGAGCCGAAGGATTTGTGCATCGCTTGCCAAAGTTCTGAAGTGAAACGTGCATCACGATCGGAAATATTAGAGGTTGGCACCCCGTGCCTCAAAACCACTTCCTTCAGGTAAACGTCTGCTAAAGTAGAGAACTTGTCTGTTTCTTTGATAGCCAAGAAGTGTGCAGACTTTGTGAGTCGATCCACGATCACCCAAATAGTATCGTTACCACGTTGAGATCTAGGCAGGCCAGTAACAAAATCCATGGAAATTTGCTCCCATTTCCATTGTGGTATCTCTGGTTGTTGGAGTAGGCCTGATGGTTTCTGATATTCCGTCTTGACTCTCGCACAAGTCAAGCACTTGCTAACGTAAGTTGCTATGTGAGCTTTCATGCTAGGCCACCAGTATGTAGTTTTGAGATCGTGGTACATCTTATCTGAGCCAGGATGTACTGAGTAACGAGACTTATGAGCTTCATCCATCACAAGCTCTCGTAGGTTGCCATAGAGTGGGACCCAAATGCGTCCTGTTACGTAGTAGGCGCCGTCTTCCTTTTGTTCTAGCCGTTGCCTTGAGCCGCGTAGGGCTTCAGCCCTGACGTTTTCTGGTTTCAAAGCTTCTACCTGAGCTTCTCGTATCTGTGCAGGAAGACTAGACTGAATAGTGAGTTGTAAAGCTCGTACGCGTTTGGGTATGGTATCCTTTCGACTGAGGGCATCGGCCACCACATTGGCTTTGCCTGGATGGTATCTGATCGAGCATTCGTAATCATTCAGTAGCTCGACCCATCGACGTTGTCGCATGTTCAACTCCTTCTGTTTGAAGATATGCTCGAGACTCCTGTGATCGGTGTAAATGGCGCACTTGGTACCGTACAGGTAATGTCTCCATATCTTAAGCGCAAAAACAATAGCTCCCAGCTCTAAATCGTGTATAGTGTAGTTCTTTTCTTGAACTTTAAGTTGGCGTGAGGCGTACGCAATATCCTTATCTCGTTTCATCAACACACAACCAAGACCCTGAATTGATGCGTCGCAGTAAACCACAAAGTTGTCTGTGCCCTCTGGCAATGAAAGAATAGGTGCGCTGCAAAGTCTATCCTTTAGGTGCTGAAATGCCGATTCCTGTGCATTTCCCCATCGATAAACAACGCCTTTCTGAGTTAGTGAGGTGAGTGATTGTGCAATCTTTGAAAAATCCTTAATGAACCTCCTGTAGTAACCTGCCAAACCCAAGAATTGGCGAATTTTTGTTGGTGTGCGAGGTGCAGGCCAGTTCTTAATCAAGTCTACCTTGGATGGATCAACATGAATCCCATACTTGTTTACCACATGGCCTAGGAAATGGACCTCACGAAGCCAGAAGTCACATTTCGAGAACTTTTCATAAAGCTGTTCTATTCAAAGAAGTTCCAAAATAAGTCGTAGATGCTGCTCGTGTTCCTCCTGACTCTTAGAATAGATCAGGATGTCGTCGATGAAAACTATGACGAACTTATCTAGGTAAGGCTTGCACACTCGATTCATCAAGTCCATGAAGACCGCAGGTGCATTTGTCAGCCCAAAAGGCATGTCCAAAAACTCGTAGTGTCCATAACGAGTTCTGAAGGCTGTTTTGGAGACGTCCTCCTCTCGGACTCTTAGATGATGATATCCCGATCTCAAATCAATCTTCGAGTAAAAGCTCGACCCTTGCAACTGGTCGAATAAGTCGTCGATACGTGGAAGAGGATAACGATTCTTCACCGTCACCTTGTTGAGTTCACGGTAGTCGATACACATACGGAAGGTACCATCCTTCTTCTTCACAAACAAGACTGGAGCTCCCCAGGGCAAAGAGCTAGGATGAATAAAACCCTTATCCAAGAGTTCTTGTAGTTGCGCAGGCAGCTCTTCTAGTTCTGATGGAGCTAGACAGTAGGGTGCTCGAGCTATGGGCGCTGCTCCAGGAGCCAGCTCGATTTGAAACTCGACTTGACGATGAGGCGGAAGACCAGGTAGTTCCTCAGGAAATACCTCAGGATAGTCGCGTACAATCAGAAAATCTTCTATCTTCTTCTCTTTCTTCGAGGTGTCAGTAACGAGAGCCAAAATAGCAGTGTGGCCCTTTTGTAAACACTTCTGGGCCTTAAGGAAAGAGATGATGCTCACAACAGTACCACTCTTGTCGCCACGAATCATGAGAGGTTCATCACCTGAACGAGGAATACAGATAATCTTTTCGTTGCAAAGAATCTCTGCTCGGTGTTGGGATAGCCAATCCATCCCAATGACAACGTCAAAACTACCCAGAAAGATAGGAATGAGGTCGATAGAGAAGGTGTGACCAGCAAGAACAAGATTACAATCCTTGACTATGTGTGTGGCCTCTAAACTCTTACCATTAGCTAGCTCTACAGTGTGTTTGGTGTTCAAAAGTGTTGGGGTACGCTTAAGCATTTGACTAAATTTTAAGGACACGTAGCTAGTATCGGCACCCGAATCAAATAAAACTGTAACGTAAAAGTCGTCGAGAAGGAACTTACCCGTCACCACATTGGGATCATTCCTCGCTTCACCCTGGCCAATAACGAACACACGACCCCTTGCACCATTGCCGTTGTTACCCCCGTTGTTCCCATTCCCCTGGTTGTTATTGTTGTTGTTGTTCTGGTTCCGATTCAGTTGGGGACAATCTCTCTTGAAGTGGCCTTCAGCTCCACACTGAAAGCACCCTTTGTTGATGCCTTGCTGCTGCTGCTGTTGGCGTTGATTTTGTGGGGCTTGTTGTTGCTGACGATTCTGGCTTACGGGGTATAAACTTCTGCAATCCTTTGCGGCGTGGCCTGGCTTGTTGCACCGATGACAGTTACTCCTGGTGCATGGCCCGTTGTGGTATAGGTTACAACGATTGCATTTGGGGTGAACTCCCCTGTACCTGCCCTGACTTTGACCACCAGATGCTTGCTGACCAGGGCTCTTGTAGTCGTCAGTCTTTCTCTGCTGAGACTGAGATTGAACCGAAGTTGAACCTTTGTTTGAAACTCCATCCCATTTCCGCTTGTTGTCACTAGGAGCATCTGAAGTAGTTGTATCACTAATACGTTTTGGTAACCTGTTCTGCTCCACCGCCTGATCAGTGAGATGGTGAGCCAACTGAACAACCTGCTGGATGGTGGCAAGGTTACCTAAAGTCACATGACTTTGAATTTCGGGAACTAAACCCTTGAGGTACAGTTCGATACGTTTGATGGGAGGATCCACCATGGTAGGGCACAAAATAGCCAGCTCGTTCGATCTTTTTGTGTACGCTTCAATTTCTGACCCCGTCATCTTTAAGTTGAAGAACTCTACCTCCAGTTTGTGAATGTCATCATGATTGCAGTACTCTTCCTTAATCATTTCCTTAAAATTGTTCCATGGGGTGGCGTTAGCAGCAACCAACCCCAACATTTGAACCTGAGCGTTCCACCACGTGAGCGCTATACCCTCGAGAGTACCGGTAGCATACTTCACCCTGCGAGCCTCAGGGCATTCACACATCTCGAAGACGGATTCGAGTTTCTCAAACCAGTGGAGGAGACCGACAGCTCCTTCGGTACCACTGAAGGTACTAGGTCGACAGTCCATAAAGGTCTTGAAAGTGCACACAGGAGGCTGTGCAGGTTGACCTGTCGTGAGAGTAAGAAAGGATAAAGTTTAACACAAAGGTTGGTTCATGAGAGTAGGATCCAGGGATCCTAGAGTGAGTTGAGATGGCAGGGTATACCTCCTGCCTAAGCGGCTGCAAGTGCCGCAACAACTTGTTGGTTAATCAGAGCCGTCAACTGGGCTTGAGTCATATTAACGCGTCCAGACATGATCTTCATATCAAGAGAAACATGAGTGAGAGGGGTTCGCGAAAGTGCGATGACAGAAGAGAGTGAGCACACTCGTGTTTTCAATTAACAGTGACTACGTTTATCTAAGCATACCATAAGCAAAGTTCTACGTAATCTAGCAAGTAGGCAATAAAACATAAACCATATCACCTAGAATGTTGAGTCATGCACGTGGAGTGAAGCGTCGTTGTGGATCGTTGAGCACTGTACAGGTTATAGTCTGGTTTTAACAAAAAAACCTTTTCCCCTTATTAAAACCAAGTTCACTATAACCAATGGCTCTGATACCAATCTGTCACACCCCCAAAATCCACACGCGGAGTATCACCGCTTGGAGGCGTGACAGACCAGGATCAAGCCACCAATCATATTGAACAAGCATATAAGTAAACATAAAATCCAATCACAATATAATTGGTGTCCAAATCAAAACAGTTTAAGTTGCAAGCAGAAACATAATGTTAAAAAAACCAAAGCATAAGTTAATAATGTTTAAGTTTATCATGAACACTCAATGTCCATGCTCCACAACGACTCTTCCCCATGCAAGCTCCTGCTAAAACCTAGTGACCTGCAAAGCATGTAGTAACGAGTCAACAACAATGTTGAGCGAGTTCACAGTTGGGTGTTGGTTTAAGTTATTCCAAAAACAGTTTCCTTTAGCTGGCATCCTGCCGTGGGGGTTACCCCATAATTGAAAACGTGTTCTGTTTATATCCCGTTTACTCTGGCTATTCAGCCGTGGGGGCTACCCCATGTTTAATTATGTGGCTCTTCGGCCGTGGGGGCAACCCCATGTATATACTACTAGACTCGTTACCATATCGACTGCTGACTGTGGTCATGTTTATGTGCCCTGAATTGTCAATGTCTATCATCATTGACGTGCCCAGATCCATTAGTTCACGCCCGTCCTCTGCGGTACGGTGTGAGGCTTGTCAGACCTAAATAGTGCTATCTAACTAATGACCCGCTCGCCTTTGGCCCGGTGATTAAGTCGATATAAAAAGGAGGGACTTCGTGATAGAATTTTGGTCTATTGAAAGTTAACTGTCCATGAGGACGAGGAATTATATTCCGGAACCCGTACTGTCCTACCCAAGAAAGGACGAGGAATCCATATTCCTTAACCCATTCCCAACCCCTGGGAATCCCATGCTTTGTAGAAAGTGTGAACTCACCTTAGGTTAGCGCGGCAGATAAACGAAAGGTCAATCGAGCTGCTAGAGGTCAACCACGTCCTAACGTGGTTACCATACAAGTCAGGTCTAGGTTCAAGCAGTGCACGTATGATTACACATAAGCTAACATGTTGCGAACACGTATAGATCATGGCAAACACACATCATCACGTTTAGTCATAACGTATCCGAGCTTGTGCGATCAAAAGATTTGGGCTCGCACAAGTCTAATGGCCTTGTGCGAGTCACCCATTGAAACCCAAGATACCCGGCCTAATAACTATAAAGCCCAAACACATCCACATACATATACACGGCCCAATTTAATAACAGATTATCCCCCTTGTGCGATCCATGTGATCTTGTGCGACCGGAGACATCTTGTGCGACTGGACTTGGGTTTTGAGGCCCAACAGTAATGGAATTCATGTGAGGCCCAAGCCTTGTGCGATCGGCACCATCTTGTGCGATCCACAAGTCTTGTGCGATCATGCATAATAAAACAGTACTACGTGCTTTATGTGTTTGTACCCCGTCTTGTGCGATGCACCTTGTGCGATCAGATCAGGTCTTGTGCGACCTGATCTTGTGCGACCGAGAGGAGTCTTGTGCGATCCGTTTTACCATCCGAATTTTATGCTATTTAGTTACAATTAATCAACAGTTTCCTATCTTACATTTGATCAATCAATGCTAACAGTTAACAGTTTCCAATCATAAACAATAATCGATCAAACCAAGCAATTTACCCATAATTCATAAGAACCCTAATCATATTCATAGCATGAACATCAACCACAACTTCAAACACATTAACAGATTGATGTCCTTGATTTCTAGCATGCATCCTAACATACATCACAACAATTCGTCTAACATAAACACATCACAGCCGAGTAAATATATATTCGATTCTAGATCATCAACAACCTCATGTGATTAACAACCCTATATCAATCTACAACACTATACATGTGAGCCGATTTCATGAATCATTCATTCTATTCGATTCCTACCCATCTAAATCAACATCAAGCATATATCAAACCCTATAGTGGTAAGACAGTTTGTTCATACTATCAAATCCGAATATCATATATTCAATCATATAACAATATCAACCAAACCGAAATCAAACAATGACATAACACTAACCGGTTAAAGAATGGAACGAGGATTGATAAAGCTTCGAGAGAGATGGGATGTGGCTGCCGTCGAGTTTGAGAGGAGAGAAAGAGAGTAGGGTTTGTAAACTTGTGTAATTAGGTGAAGTGTGGGATTTATACCAACACCCTAGGTGTTGTGCGAGTTGATGGAGTGGGCGGAACCCTCCTAATGGGCTGCCCTTTATGGGTTTCGAGTACAACAAGTGTAGTCCGAAAAGACTTGTGCGATCGGCCAAGTATTGTGTGATCGGTTTATTTTTGTGTGATAATAATACATACATACATGCATTCACATAATCAGATAACATAATAACATAATATTCCATTGATTATCAAAGTTCATGTAATCACATAGGATTCATATACGTTACATTAACACAAAGATAGGTTCTCAAATACGAGTTGTCATATTTTCAGCCAGAACTTGTTTGAGATTAGCAACTTCATCAACACACTTGTTTAATTCAAGTTGCTTTTCTTTAAACTTTCTCTCATACAGTTCTTTAGTTATTAAAGTTTCAGACAATCTTTGGTCAAAACATTTGACTTGGCTCTTCAAAGTATCATAAGCTTCTTGTACTCTCTGACTCGACCTCTTTAAATCATCATACTGTTTTTGAAAATCTTGAAACTTATTTTCTTTTTCAACACAACCAACACATTTTACTTTACACATTTGTCTATACACATCATTATCCTTTTCAAGATCTTGATATTTCTGTGTCAGCTTTTCAATCTTTAGTTTCAAAATTTCTTCTTTTTCAATCATGTCTTTACATTTCATTTTGAAAACATTTTCAAGTTTATTTGTTTCAATATCTTTTGCTTTTATCATTTCATATTTTTCAGTAGAGGCTTTGCACATTTCTATGCAATTCCTGCACTTGTTTTCATTGTTAGCAACAATTTCAATATTCGATAGATCAGAAAATTCATTTACCTCAGTCTCTTTCAGCACCGATGATTCTTCTGTTTCAACTTTCTGATCTTTTTTCTTCTCTTCTTCTTCTTCCATCTTCTATGGTTTTTCAATCTTCTGCTCTTCTTCTACTTTATGTTCTTCTTCAGCAGCAAGCTTTGCAGTAATCTTCACTTCTTCTACCATCTTTTTCAACTCTTCTTCTTTTCTCTTCTTCATTTCTACCACCTTTGGTAGACTTGCTTCACAAATTTCTTATATTTTGTTCAACAAATACGGCAAATATCCTTTATCAGATAACCTTCTTGTGTTGAAAGTACTCTGACTTGGAAACAAATTTGTTACTGCATCAAAATCCACCTTTGATGGGTCAACAACTGGATTACCCTGTGGGTCCGTGTAACATTCCAATTCGTCATTCCATCTTTTGGCTCTCTGGGCTTCTTTGAATGGTTCTCTGAATTTTTCAATTTCCCATCTCGCGTAATCTCTTCTCCACCATCTATCATGATCAAATTCAGCTACAAATGCATATCCAACACAATCTTCTTCAGGGAGAACTTGACTGCAGTCATAACCTTCATCGTCATGAATAACTGCAAGAGCTCTTGATTTTTCTTCAAGCTGCTTCATTCTAGGAGGTTCAGATTTGTTCTGATGATAAATCGCTTTCTTGTAGTAATCTTCTCTGAATGGATTAGCAGCATCATCAGCATAATCATTTCTGCACTCACGTTTAAAGTGACCTTTCTGTTTACATTTAAAGCATGTCACTTTGGATTTGTCAAAGCCTAACTTGGTAGATGGTCCACCAATAGACGTTCTTCCAGTGATCTCCATAAAACATTGTGCCCTCCTCACTGCACTAGCCATACACCACCGTATATCGATCAATTCCATCTCCTTAGGCTTTCGTATCTTCCTTTGTTAGGTTGGTGTTGCCTATCTTTCCAGCTACGAGGCTTTTGTATGACTCAAGCACAGATGCTAAGAAAACCATCTGCTGCTTTGCAGACTCCTCATTGAAATTTTGAGTATTCTTTAGATCTACTGCAATGTTGCATTGGAATACATTCTTTGATGCAGATTGGTTTGAAGTTGTTGAAAAAGATCCACTGTGAGGACTTTCATTTTTCACAGAGTTTGAGCTTTCTGCAGAAAACGCTGTTCTTGGAGACCCAGCCTGTGGTACATTTCCTCTGTAGTACAGCTCCACATTCTGCTGATGAGCTGGGTTGTTGACTTTAGATTTCTTTATCTCCAACTCATGACTCTCTAATCTTTCAATCAACAAATCAATTGTAAGATCCTCAGACTTGATCGTATTCTTCAACATCAAGGCATAGTATTGCCAATCCATCTCATCTGGCAACGAATCAAACAATTTATCAACCAGCTCCTCTTGAGTGTATGTGATTTTGTGTCTGGCCAGCTCCATCTTCAGATGCCCAAATCTCTCAATCATTTTACAAACAGATTCATTTTTCATACAACCAAATAAATCAAACTCTTTACGTAACAATTTCTTTTTGTTTTTCACAATCTCATTACTTCCTACACATTTTCTCTCTAAAGCTTCCCATAAACTCTTCGATGTTTTCTCTTGTTCAAGTAGCGAAATAATATCTTCTCTCACTGACTGTTTTATCAATGTAATCATTTTGTATTCAGCTACAACATTTTTTACAACTATTTCAGTGAACTCTTTTTCATCTACTAACTCTCCTCCTTCTTTTACTGGTTCTGTATATCCGTATTTTAGTTTTAACCAACTTTCAGGAGCAAAAGCTTTTACCCAACCCTCAAATCTGTTTTTCCACCAGTTATAATCTTCAATCTTCATTAATTTCGGTGGTTTCTGTTGGCTTCCATACATATTCTCATATTTCAAATTCTCTGAAATCTCTTTCGAATATTCTCTTGTTTCAGATCTTCTTTCGGATGATTCTGAGGTAAAAGCATTGTAAAACGTGTTGTAAAATTCTTCACCGCTGCTCGACATCTTCAATCACCCGAAGACAAACAAACAAACACAATCAGTACAAACAGTATCAATCAACTTGAAATAAACTGACACTCGGTTGACGTGAAATGATATTGACGCGAAAAAGTCCACTTTCAAGCGAAATAGGATTTCAAGCGAAATCACAAGTTGAAGAGAAATCACATGTTCAAGCTGAATAGCAACTTTCAAGCGAAATGCCTAGATGACCATTCAAGCGAAATAAGAACTTCAAGCGGAATAGTAGATTCAAGCGAAATCTTATGCAATTCTCAAGCGAAATGAAGATTTAAAGCGAAATCAGCTATATTTTCCAAGTGAAATCTAAAGGTTCGTTCAAGCGAAATTATGTTTTTGATCCAATTTTGTCCTTTTTACTTCGAATTTTGATCTGAAACTCTCAAGGGTTTGTTAAAACACTATTTCGCATGTACTGTGAAAAATTCAATCCATTTTGACCATGAAATCTTGTCCAATTTGAAAAAGAAGGTGTAGAAGTCAGAAAACTAATGCAATCGAGCAAAACTCTTCTTCCTGTGCTCTGATACCACTTGTAGGATCGTTGTATTACCCGAATGAGTCGATCAGAAGAGCTTTATATCCGAATCAAAGGTGGAATCAATGAAACGGACACTCGATTCAATTTAAATGTCTCTTGTATTGATATGATACTGATTTACAACCTGGAGACAATCCGGCAGAGCTTCGCTACTCAGATCCGAACCCTTACAAATGAATAACCAAGTGCGCCTATTTATACTAGTGGGGTTTCGCTTGAAATGGATAAGGCACATTCAACCGAAATCTATTGATTCTGATTTCGCTTGAAATGTCACTTGTTGGTTTCAAGCGAAATCACAATCTATTTCACTAAAATCAGTTTCTAAAACCTCAAGCACTGGTTATCCTATTCTATCTCATTACACGACTCGATACAAGACGAAGTCAATAGATATAGTGCACTAACACACAGTTTCTATCTAACCCAATTGCGTTTCAACTTGATTTGTATACCTGGCAAACGTAACATGTAAAGGCAACGTCGATGTCCAGCACATTCATGAAACCTCATAAATCAAGTCACCACCATAAGTGTCACACCTTGGCTTTTGCGGAAGCATGGGTTTGTTTTATGTGACTTCTTAATACCATAGCAACAATCATAACAATGCTATATGATAAAAACACAAGATGTTCATCCATTAATATGATTTAGAAAATACCATAACATAATTGTCTTGAAACATCAAACCAAATTAAGTTACAATCATGACTTGTTTAAAAATGAGTTCCCAATGGACTCAACAAAAGACCTTAAATAAAACGAGGTTTGGAGACATGTGACCCATCCAGGAAAGGGTTACACCTCCCAAACCCTACACCCCTGGATAACATCCTTTATTTAATATGCAGCTTAACGTGTATCACCTGCCAGATCCGATCAATTCCCAAAAATACATGTAGTTGAAAAATCAACAAAAAGTTGAGCGAGTTCATGTGTATGTCTGTGTGTATAAACCGTTAAAGTATGCCCGTATGTATAAATGTCCCTGGTATGTAGCAATTAAGGAAAAAGAGATCACCAATGGGTTGCAAAGCCACTGGTATGTGTGAAGTGATGCAGGAAAACTCAAACCTAGCAAATTTGTACCGGGCCTCGGCTATAAGACACAGTCACCACTATGGGTTACCCTGACCTCATGGGTGTGGGCTCGCTACACCCAAATAGATCTATCACTCATGTCCCTCGGTCCTACGGCGATGGGTCACCCTGACCTCATGGGTGTGGGCTCGCTACACCCAAATAGATCTATCACTCATGTCCCTCGGTCCTACGGCGAGGATTAATGGCTTTAAGTGTTGTACCCACCACTCACATGATCTAAGTAGTAACCCTCCTTAAGCTAACCATACCATGTATAAAACGTCTGTAATAATTGTAACATGTATTTCACCCCCGAAGTATAAAACTGAAAACAGTTAAAAGAAAAGGGGGACATGAACTCACTGTAGTGCGTCTCCTGTGCTCGTACTCAAACCTTGTCAGCTATACAACGACCTACAACGTACTAATGTCTATTAGGCGAACGGGCCGTGCCTTGGCTTAGTATTTACGGTTTGAGTTACGTTACTTTGATATTATTCCAAGTTATAACTTATTGTTAAAATAATAATAATAATAATAATAATAATAATAATTATTATTATTTTAACTTACATTATATTGTTATGTCTTGAAATAATAGTTAGACAACTATTTCGTATTCATACTTCTCAAGTATTTTATGTGCGTATTTCCTTCCCAAGGATGGGGTATCTATACATGTATTGGTAGTTCCGAAACTAATATATTTTTAAGTTTGACTTAAAAATATAAATATAACTCCTTGTCAAAATAACGTATTCCAATATATATATATATATATATATATATATATATATTTTTTTTTCCCAAAAGAAAATAATATATTTTCACTTCTTAGTTTCCGAAATAATATTTTACCAAAAATATGTGTGTAAGAGTATTTTCGGGAATATTTCGTAAGTTACGTTTTCTCGTTCGGTTTAACAATACCAAGTATGTAACTTAAATATTTATCCCTTATAATTTTTGGTATTATTCCGAAATTATAAATGTGATGGTATTTTGCTAAGTTACATTATTTCGCCCTAAATAATATAACTAGATCCCAAATCATGCAAATATTCACACAAGCGTTTTATTATAAAATATATATTCTAAATATATATTTATCCGCTTTTATTTACGAAAACCAACCTCCGACACTTTGAAATTTTGCAATCAAAAACTTATGGCGAAGTTTACTTCCAAAAACAATGTTAAACACATTTGTAAGCACTTGTTAGAAAATAATTTTCTAAGTCTTGGGATTTTTAGAAAATTTCGCCAGCGTTTCCCCAAAAAACGGAGGTGTCCATGCTAATAAGCATATCATTTTCTTTTCAAAATCAATCAACAATCAATTTTACATTACCAAGAGCAAAAACTACATGCGTTACATCTTAATCATGAACTTGGTATATCCCGAAAACGCGTAGTAACTTGGTAAAGCTTTTAGTGGACTTAGTTACCTTCCACAGCGTAATTATTTCTTTAAAAATCATTTTCTTGAAAGAGTTATGTGTTTACAACTTGTAAACAATTTTTACAAAAACTCACCTTTTGAACTCTTCTTGTAAATAAAAGGTTTCTACACTTATTTTAGTTCTAAAAATGGTGTAAGTGTATGTACAAGTCATGAATTTCTAAAAGTCGATTCTTGAACTTGGTTCATTTAGAAAAGTCTTTTGTAAAACCCGGATCTACATGATCACCAACTTACTTTGTTTACTTATATTTCAAGAAAATTTATTTTTATCAAGTTCATATATAAACTAGAAAATGATTATTTCATGTATCAATAATCAACTTCCTAGTCTTGTTAAATCATGTTTCTAAACATTATTTAACAAGCTCCATATGATGATTAACGTCACATAACCAAGAATCAACATGCAATCAACAACATATTCATATCAACATCCTACTAACAACATTTCTTTATGTTTCATCTCTATGTAAACTTTCATGTAAAGCTTCATGTTTATGTTTTTAGTTCTTGTTCTTTAGTATTTTAAACATACTCATCATACTACAACTTTAAACCATAAAAACAAGATGAACAAGAGTTTAACAAGAACTTACTACTAGCACAAAGGCTAGGGATGTTCTCTAGTGAAAAAGATGAAGAAAATGATGGTGAAAAGCAATGTATGAAGCTCCTTGATGATCTATAAGTTGCAAGCTTCCTTGAATCACCTTCTAGTCTTGTATGAAGCTCAAAATGGATGAAGATGGTTGAATTATGGTGGTGGTGGTGGCGGTTATGTGTGGCCGAGAGGGAGAGAGAAGAGAGTGAGTGAGAGAGTGTGAAGATCATGGAATGATTTGAGGTTATGGTCTTGCCATACTTATAAGGATTTTCATCATATTTTGCTCACCACTACAAGTAATCAATCCAATATAATATTAGGATATAATCTAGGAAGGCATGGTGGGGATTTTGGTGGGTCCTCTTGGGACCGAATTCGGGTATGGGGGGGGGGGGGGGGTTGATGTAAATTTTTGATAAAAGTTGGTAAATGTAAGTTAGATTCTAAGTATATAATTCCATATATTAGTTAGTGGAGAATTTAGTGGGTGTTATGGTATACGGGGACCATGACTAGCTCAAAAATAATTAAACAATGTATTTGATAAAAATTTGGTGTCCTAGGTAATGTCCGGTTGTTCGGTTATCTACCGTTCCGTTAAAGTGTTTAATTATTCCGTAAAGTGTCTTTTATATATATTTTTGTAACGCTTTTAATTCCCGGCAATTAGGAAAGCATACAGGACCATTCTGCTATATTTTTTACATCTTACTAGCATGTTAAATACTGATTTTTTGCTGAAAATGCAGAATTCTGCACTTAAAGTGTGTTTTAGGCACTTCCCGGCACTTTAACTATCACCTAGTGACGCAGTTTTATGGTCCTCACTTCCCTACACTCCATACTAGTGTAGTACCTTGTCCCTGGCCAATACTGGGCCTCAAAAACATTGTCTGTCTATTTACTGGCACTGTCAGTATGTTTCTGAATTATCCGTTCAGTGTGCTAACTGTGCTTTGTGCATCAAGTATGTCACTAAAGTTTGTATGTAATAAATGGAGTGACGGTATGAAATGTGATGCATAGGTATGTATGATACAAAAAATCATAAAGCAGTTCAAGTTGTCAGTTGTAATCAAGCACAGTCATTAAGCACATAATTAAAATTAATTAATTGTACGGATACCTGGTTTAGTGAGAGTTGTCACATTCTCCCCCCCGTTAAGAAAATTTCGTCCTGAAATTTTAGGTTCTGCTTCTAGTTGCAGGGGTTTTGGGGAATAAATGTGGTTACTTGGCCTTCATACGATCCTCACATTCCCATGTGAATTCTGGGCCATGCCGTGCATTCCAACGAACCTTGACGAGCTTGACACTACTCCTGCGTGTTTTGTTAACCTTCTAATCCGTAACCTCAACCGGTTCTTCAATAAAGTGGAGTGTGTCGTCAACATGAATTTCGTCGGTAGGAATGACCACGGTTTCCTGAGTTGGACTCTTTTTCAGGTTTGATACATGATATGTATCATGAACGCCATTTAGTTCTGCAGGTAAATCCAACTTGTATGCTACGAGACCAATTCGTTCCAGAATTCTGAATGGACCAATGTATCTGGGGTTCAACTTCCCACGCTTCCCAAAGCGTGCCACACCCTTCCAGGGTGAAACCTTCAATAATACCATATCTCCCACCTCAAATTCCAGAGGTTTTCTTCTGCGGTCCGCATAACACTTTTGTCGATCTCGAGCCGCTTTGATGCGTTCTCGGATCTGGAAAATCTTGTATGTTGTTTCCTGAACCAATTCCGGACCAACTAGCTGTCTATCCCCCGCGTCTGCCCAACATAAGGGTGATCGACACTTACGCCCATAGAGAGCTTCGAACGGTGCGGCTTGAATGCTTGCATGATAACTGTTATTGTATGAAAATTTGACCAATGGTAGGTGAGCGTCCCAACTTCCACCTAGATCCATTACGCAAGCTCGTAGCATGTCTTCTAATGTTGAATCGTTCGCTCACTCTGTCCGTCTGTTTGCGGGTGAAAAGCAGTACTCAGATTCAACTGAGAACCAAAAGCTTCTTGAAAGGACTACCAAATCCTTGACTCGAATCTTCCATCTCTATCAGAGATAATTGAGAGAGGCACTCCATGACGTGCAACAATTTCTCTCAGGTATATCTCAGCCAGTTTGCTCGTGTTATCTTTTTCTCTGATCGGCAAAAAGTGTGCAGACTTGGTCAGACGGTCCACAATTACCCAAATTGTATCGAGACCTCTAGGTGTCCTTGGCAATTTCGTTATAAAATCCATGGAAATCTGTTCCCACTTCCACTGAGGTATTTCGGGTTGTTGCAAGAGACCTGAAGGCTTCTGGTATTCTGCCTTAACCTTGGCGCAAGTCAAATATTTGCCAACATATATCGCAACGTCGCCTTTCATCCTTGGTCACCAATAAAAATCCTTTAGATCTTGGTACATTTTATCCGATCCTGGATGGATCGAGTACCGTGTTTTATGTGCTTCATCGAAAATAACTTCTCTCAATCCACCAAAGAGAGGAACCCAAATTCTTCCCAATAATGTTCCATCCTCCTTTGGTACCAGTTGCTTCTCCATGCCCCGGAGATACTCGTTCACAAGATTCTCCCTTTTAAGAGCTTCCATTTGCGCAGCACGAATGCGCAATGTGAGGTCTGTTTGAACGATCATTTCCAAAGCCCTAACCCTTATGGGCTTAATCCTTTCCTTCCGACTTAGGGCATCGACGACTACATTCGCCTTCCCTGGGTAATACTTGATTTCACAATCGTAGTCGTTCAACAATTCAACCCAGCGTCTTTGTCTCATGTTAAGCTCTTTTTGATAAAAAAATGTGCTGCAGGCTCTTGTGATCAGTAAATATTGTGCATCACGTGCCATACAAGTAATGTCACCAGATTTTCAAAGCAAACACCACTGCGCCTAATTCCAAGTCATGCGTGGTGTAGTTCTTCTCATGGACCTTCAACTGGCGTGAAGCATATGCTATAACCTTCTGACGCTGCATCAGCACGCAGCCTAAACCTTGACGCGAGGCGTCGCAATATACCACGAAGTCGTCCGTGCCTTCGGGTAGAGATAAGATTGGTGCGTCACAAAGTTTGTTTTTCAATAACTGAAATGCCTCTTCTTGTTTGTCTCCCCAATCAAACCTCTTGTCTTTCTGTGTGAGAAAGGTCAAAGGTTGAGCGATCTTCGAGAAATCCTCAATGAATCTGCGATAATACCCAGCCAAACCCAAGAATTGTCGAATCTCAGTTGGCGTTTTCGGAGTCTCCCAATTCTTGATTGCTTCAATCTTTGTAGGATCCACATGGATTCCGTTTCCATTAACCACATGACCAAGAAACCGGACTTCCCGTAACCAGAATTCGCATTTCGAGAACTTCGCGTATAACTTTTCCTTCTTAAGCAGCTCCAAGATGGCTCTTAGATGATGCTCATATTCTTCTTTTGTCTTTGAGTAGATCAGGATGTCGTCAATGAACACGATCACAAACTTATCAAGGTAGAGCTTGCAGACTCTGTTCATTAAATCCATGAATACAGCTGGTGCGTTTGTTAACCCGAATGGCATAACCAGGAACTCGTAGTGCCCGTAGCGAGTCCTAAAGGCCGTCTTTGGGATACTCTCCTCTTGTATCCTTAACTGATGGTATCCTGATCGAAGGTCGATCTTTGAGTAAAAGCTTGAACCTTGTAACTGGTCGAACAGGTCGTCAATCCTTGGCAAAGGATATCTATTCTTAATGGTCAACTTGTTCAGCTCCCGGTAGTCAATGCACATGCGAAAACTACCATCCTTCTTCTTAACAAACAAAACTTGAGCTCCCCAAGGCGAGAAGCTTGGCCTGATGAATCACTTGTCTAATAACTCCTGAAGTTGCGTCGACAACTCCTGCATTTCCGAAGGTGCAAGTCTATAAGGTGCCTTAGCCACAGGTGCGGCGCCTGGAACTAAGTCAATATGAAATTCGACTTGTCTTTGTGGCGGTAATCCTGGCAAGTCTTCTGGAAAGACTTCAGGATACTCCTTCACGACTGGAATATCTTCTATCTTTGGCTCCGCGGCTTTCTTATCCACGATGTGTGCCAAGAAGGCAACACATCCCTTCTTCAAACACCTTCTAGCTTTCAAACAACTAATGATCCTCAAGGGTGTATCGCTCTTCTCCCCGTGTACTACTATCGCTTCTCCATTCGCCATTGGGATGCGAATGGACTTCTCGTGACACACAATTTCGGCACTGTTGCTTGACAACCAATCCATCCCTACTACCACGTCGAAGCTTCCCAACTCGACTGGCAGCAAATCCAGTGTAAATTCGTGTTCTCCCAACTCTATCATGCAACCTTTGATGACTTCATTTGTTTCCACTAGCTTTCCGTTAGCCAGTTCAATAGAGTATGGAATGTCTAACTTATTAGCAGTTAATCCAAGCATTTTCTTAAATTCTAGTGATACGAAACTATAATCGGCACCAGTATCGAAAAGCACAGATGCAAAGCGTTGGTTAATAGGGAACGTACCAGTGACAACATTCGGGTCCTGGCGTGCTTCCCTTGCTCCAATATTGAATACCCTTCCACGAGCTTGATTGAGTTTTGGGCATTCACGTTTGAAATGCCCGACGTCTCCGCAGTTAAAACATCCCGGTCCTTGGCCGTTACCATTCCCATTACCTTGATTGTTGTTGCGGTTCCCACCTTGATTACCACGATTCCCAAAATTATCCCTATTACCATTCCCCCCAGTACGGTTTCCATTCCCGTTACCTCCTCGATTGTTGTTCCTATTACCAAAACCTCCTTGGCCACCCCGGCCAGCACCAACCCAGCATGTATCTTTCAAGTGACCAAGTTTCCCATAAGATTCACATTTTCTATTTCTGCACTGGCCAGCATGATGATACTGGCATAATTCACACTTGGGCAGAGTGCCCATGTATCCTTTCCCTTTGTGCTCATTGCCAGTTTTTACTTCAGCCAGCGGGTTTGTATCTCTCCTTTGGCTGGCACTGCCGGTACCTTTCTTGAAGTTGGAGAACTTCCTCTTGTTCTCCCCTGAAGATTCAACATGAGTTTCTTTCTTTTTCTGATCAGAATTTGAAAACTTGTTGAGCCTAATAGCTTCCTCAGTCAGAGACACGCTCAGGTCTATAGCTTCAGTAAATGTTGCCGGTTTTGAAGATGTTACCATGCTCATGATCTGGGGTGCCAACCCCCAGATGAAACGCTCCACGCGTTTGAACTCAGGCGTAACCATATAAGGTACCACATGGGATAAATCATGAAACCTCTGAACATACTCGGCGATCTTCGGGCCATCCATTTTAAGATTCCAAAATTCAGTCTCTAATTTCTGGATTTCCGCTCTGGAGCAGTATTTCTTTCCCATGAGCTCCTTCAGCTCGTTCCACGTCAATGCGTAAGCCGCTGCTTTTCCCAGGGTTTGGACCTGGAGATTCCACCACGAGAGCGCTCCATCAGTAAACAGCCCAGAAATGTAGGTAACTTGCTGCTCGGGCGCGCATTTGCTCATTCGCAACACTGAGTCGGTCTTTTCTGTCCAGCGAACGTAAGCCACTGCACCCCCGGTGCCATCAAAGTTTAGCGGCTTACAGTCTAGAAATTGCTTAAAAGTACAGCCTGTATAAGCAATGTTATTCACGGGGAATATTAGCAATTGCACATGAAACATCCAAATGCAGTGTAATGTGTCTTGAGTGGCTTAACATTACCATTTGGTGGGTTGTTGTTATTGTTTGAGGTATTCCTGCTTGTTTCGGCGCGCGAGGCCTCATAGTCTGCTATTGCCTTTGAAATACGTTCCTGTAATTCTGCCTCAGTAGTAGGCAGTCGGTTTTCCCTCCGTGGTGGCATCTTCTATAAGAAGATTGTATCGGTCAAGTCATATTATATATATAAGGAGTACGTAACATGCGCATGTAATAACATCCATCAATCTCATAACACATAACATCCCATGTTATAATATAAAAAAAATTCAACATTGCATGTAGTGAGAACGTTGCCATTGAGCTTTCATTTAATCTTGACCACAGTATAGTTTTACATGTTTCACAGTACATTATATATCAAAATATGATCATCGGGTTACATCACCCCAAAATACAAGTCAGTCTACACAAATCATATACAAAAACGTGGTCTTCCAAAAGTCTTCATGTGTTGGCCCAATTGCGACTTTTTCACCAAAACAATCTACCTGCATCAAACCAAAAATATAGCTATGTTGATGGCGGAGGAGGAGGAGGAGGAGGAGGAGGAGGAAAAGAGAAAATCAATCGGCGCATAAGCACCCAATCCTCCTCAAGTACGTGGACAACACGCAGCAAGTAAGCAATCTGCTGCTCAGGAGTAAGGAAGCGGACATCAGACTCCGGGTGTAGTGGAAGAGGAGCTGGTGGCGTAGCAATAGGAGACTGACAGTGACATGGGGGAGGACGCGGGGTCCTCTCCAGCTCCTGAACGCGTCTGCTCAACGCGTCCTGCTGTAACTGCAGAGATATAAGTATGTCATCCATGGTATATCCAACATGGAAAGGGTGATATGGGTCTGACAAGGGCATAACATTGGGCGAAGACCACAGAAATGTCTCGCGTGAAGGTACAAAAGATGGTGTAGTGTGAGGAAACTGAGACATGAATGGAACAGCTGACGATACCGGCGGTACAAAAGCAGGCTGCTGTCTCAACGAACCCTCCCCAGGACGAGGTGGAGGAATGTCCTGGAGAAAAGTGATAGGAAGGTCGGTGCGATGGATATCTGACATATGGGGAAAATGAGGGGCAACATCAATCGGTGCAGAGGTGGGTGCAACAGGAGGAGTGACTGGAAGTACAAATGGAGGGTAGTCATCATCATCCTCAATCCACCCATTATGGGTGTCAGCGTATCGAGGATCGATGTGGGTGGCAAAAGGTGCATGGTCAGCATACACAGGGGCCGAATCAGGTAATATCGGTGCAATAACAGGAATATCAACAATGGGTGGTGCAATGGCTGGTGCATCCACAACAGGCGGTGCAACGACTGGAGCATCATCAAGAACATGGTCGTGCACAGGTACAAGGTCATGAGCAATAACAGGCTCTGGTGCCATGACAGGCTTAGGGTCAGCAAAGGCCATATCAAAGTCGGTAGGTACATCGAGAAGCTGATAAACAGGAACCACTGGTGCCTCCAAGGGCTGGTCATCAGGAATAAACTCGATCTCGTGATCGGGATCAAAATCAGGAGGAAAAACTGGATCAAACTCATCCTCGAACTCAGGATGAAACTCAAACTCATGGGGTGAACCAGGTACAGTTGACATAGCTGTATCGGAGTCGGAGTCAGTAGGATATCGACGCAATCCGACGACGTGCAAAGTGGAAGAGGATACTGACTCAAAAGAATCAGTACCGGACTGATCAGCTAAAATCTCCTCAACGGGAGCCTCAACAGGCGGTAAAACAACAGCATCCACAACCGGAACCTCAACCAAAGGAACGGCGACATCATCAGCAATCGGGGCCCCACCCTCATGGTCGTCCTTAGGGGGACCCTCAACGAAAAGATCGATGTCTTCATCAGACACAACACCGAGTGGCAAATCCTCAACGGGAAATGCAGCAAGTGGAACGGGAGCAGGGATCTCAGCAAGAGGTAGATCCCCGACTAGAATACCATCAGCATGCTAAACATCGTCTCCGACATCCGGCAAAGCAAAAGGATGGAAGTCGTCATCATCACTGCTGTCAGTATCAGATGTAAAGACCTCCGGATCGGTGTGCATCGGGTCATCTGAATCTACTGCCACGGGGTCAGAGACTCCACTCGACGAAGACATAGTGTCTGTAATAACACAACCACAACATAGGCACATATATCAATAATAGTCAAGTAAGAATATAAGTCACAACAATGTAAGCAAGTAATCGTCCTAGTCTCCCCCAGACTATACTCCCTGATCTCTAAGACCAACTCCCTGATCTCTAAGACCAACTCCCTGGTCTCTAAGACCAAATCCCTGGTCTCTATGACCAACTCCCTGGTCTCTATGACCAAATACCTGGTCTCTATGACCAACCTCCCAGTCTCTAAGACTAAATTTTCCCCCAGTCTCTAAGACTAAATTTTCCCCCCAGTCTCTAAGACTGAACCTCCCCAGCCTCTAAGGCTGACTCCCTCAGTCTCTAAGACTGAAATATGAATTTTGAAAGATGTATTTGTGCCTTTTGTTTGTAAAATGTTTGTGCCCCGGATCTGGACTTTTAGTGTATGCAATGTAAAAATGTTTGAAAACATTTTCGTGAGAGCCCTAGTGATCATAGTCTAGACTCGAGAAGGAATACTAGTTGGTTATGATCGAGGCTCTGATACCAAGCTGTCACACCCTGGCTTTTGCGGAAGCGTGGGTTTATTTGGTGTGACTTCTTAATACCATAGCAACAATCATAACAATGCTATATGATAAAAACACAAGATGTTCATCCATTAATATGATTTAGAAAATACCATAACATAATTGTCTTGAAACATCAAACCAAATTAAGTTACAATCATGACTTGGTTAAAAATGAGTTCCCAATGGACTCAACAAAAGACCTTAAATAAAACGAGGTTTGGAGACATGTGACCCGTCCATGCAAGGGTTACACCTCCCAAACCCTACACCCCTAGATGACATCCTTTATTTAATACGCAACTTAACGTGTATCACCTGCCAGATCCGATCAATTCCCTGAAATACATGTAGTTGAAAAATCAACAAAAAGTTAAGCGAGTTCATGTGTATGTCTGTGTGTATAAACCGTTAAAGTATGCCTGTATGTATAAATGTCCCTGGTATGTAGCAATTAAGGAAAAAGAGATCACCAATGGGTTGCAAAGCCACTGGTATGTGTGAAGTGATGCAGGAAAACTCAAACCTAGCAAATTTGTACCGGGCCTCGGCTGTAAGACACAGTCACCACTATAGGTCACCCTGACCTCATGGGCGTGGGCTCGCTACACCCAAATAGATCTATCACTCATGTCCCTCGGTCCTACGACGAGGATTAATGGCTTTAAGTGTTGTACCCACCACTCACATGATCTAAGTAGTAACCCTCCTTAAGCTAACCATACCATGTATAAAACGTTTGTAATAATTGTAACATGTATTTCACCCCCGAAGTATAAAACTGAAAACAGTTAAAAGAAAAGGGGGACATGAACTCACTGTAGTGCGTCTCCTGTGCTCGTACTCAAACCTTGTCAGCTATACAACGACCTGCAACGTACTAATGTCTATTAGACGAACGGGCCGTGCCTTGGCTTAGTATTTACGGTTTGAGTTACGTTACTTTGATATTATTCCAAGTTATAACTTATTGTTAAAATAATAATAATAATTATTTTAACTTACATTATATTGTTAGGTCTTGAAATAATAGTTAGACAACTATTTCGTATTCATACTTCTCAAGTATTTTATGCGCGTATTTCCTTCCCAATGATGGGGTATTTATACATGTATTGGTAGTTACGAAACTAATATATTTTTAAGTTTGACTTAAAAAAATAAATATAACTCCTTGTTAAAATAACGTATTCCAAAATATATATATATTTTTCCCAAAAGAAAATAATATATTTTCACTTCTTAGTTTCCGAAATAATATTTTACCAAAAATATGTGTGTAAGAGTATTTTCGGGAATATTTCGTAAGTTACGTTTTCCCGTTCGGTTTTACAATACCAAGTATGTAACTTAAATATTTATCCCTTATAATTTTTGGTATTATTCTGAAGTTATAAATGTGATGGTATTTTGCTAAGTTACATTATTTCGCCCTAAATAATATAACTAGTTCCCAAATCATGCAAATATTCACACAAGCGTTTTAGTATAAAATATATATTTATCCGCTTTTATTTACGAAAACCAACCTCCGACACTTTGAAATTTTGCAATCAAAAACTTATGGCGAAGTTTACTTCCAAAAACAAAGTTAAACACATTTGTAAGCACTTGTTAGAAAATAATTTTCTAAGTCTTGGGATTTTTAGAAAATTTCGCCAGAGTTTCCCCTAAAAATGGAGGTGTCCATGCTAATAAGCATATCATTTTCTTTTCAAAATCAATCAACAATCAATTTTACATTACCAAGAGCAAAAACTACATGCGTTACATCTTAATCATGAACTAGGTATATCCCGAAAACGCGTAGTAACTTGGTAAAGCTTTTAGTGGACTTAGTAACCTTCCAAAGCGTAATTATTTCTTTAAAAATCATTTTCTTGAAAGAGTTATGTGTTTACAACTTGTAAACAATTTTTACAAAAACTCACCTTTTGAACTCTTCTTGTAAATAAAAGGTTTCTACACTTATTTTACTTCTAAAAATGGTGTAAGTGTATGTACAAGTCATGATTTTCTAAAAGTCGATTCTTGAACTTGGTTCATTTAGAAAAGTCTTTTGTAAAACTCGGATCTACATGATCACCAACTTACTTTGTTTACATATATTTCAAGAAAAAATATTTTTATCAAGTTCATATATAAACTAGAAAATGATTATTTCATGTATCAATAATCAACTTCCTAGTCTTGTTAAATCATGTTTCTAAACATTATTTAACAAGCTCCATATGATGATTAACCTCACATAACCAAGAATCAACGTGCAATCAACAAGATATTCATATCAACATCCTACTAACAACATTTCTTTATGTTTCATCTCTATGTAAACTTTCATGTAAAGCTTCATGTTTATGTTTTTAGTTCTTGTTCTTTAGTATTTTAAACATACTCATCATACTACAACTTTAAACCATAAAAACAAGATGAACAAGAGTTTAACAAGAACTTACTACTAGCACAAAGGCTAGGGATGTTCTCTAGTGAAAAAGGTGAAGAAAATGATGGTGAAAAACAATGTATGAAGCTCCTTGATGATCTACAAGTTGCAAGCTTCCTTGAATCACCTTCTAGTCTTGTATGAAGCTCAAAAATGGATGAAGATGGTTGAATTAGGGTGGTGGTGGTGGTGGCGGTTATGTGTGGCCGGAGGGAGAGAGAAGAGAGTGAGTGATAGAGTGTGAAGATCATGGAATGATTTGAGGTTATGGTCTTGCCATACTTATAAGGATTTTCATCATATTTTGCTCACCACTACAAGTAATCAATCCAATATAATATTAGGATATAATCTAGGAAGGCATGGTGGGGATTTTGGTGGGTCCTCTTGGGACCGAATTCGGGTATGGGGGGGGGGGCTTATGTCACGGCCCCAGCCCCGGTTTGACCCGGTCAGGAGCCGCAGAACAGGAACCCATGGTATTTAAATGATGCGATAGCTGAAGATTCTAACAGGATCTTTTTAAAACTTGAAATGCCCGATTTTTTTTATTTCATAGTTCGGGATAAACCCCGGAATTTACAATAGAGGAATTTTACTAGGAAATTCCCTGATTTATTAAAACATGTTTATTCATTTTAACTGAGCCACCTCTTCAAGCTTGTTAGTGCTCCGTAGCACGTTTTCCTTGATTTACAGCAGGTCGCCTGAAACATGTTTTAAAAATATTTTGTCAGCGGGGAAATACTGGTGAGTTCATTCATTTATAAAATGACACATAGTTATGAATTACAGCATAAGAGCGATTACAATGGCTTTTATCTTATTTTTATCTGGCGCCTTGTCACCCGTGTGACGATGGTCATACCACTATTGGGTCCCACCCCAAGTAGTGACGTTTATCACGGTGAGGATTTATTAGCCTAACCCATGAGAAATTAGTAATGTGCACAATACCCCACTAGCCAGTGATTAAGATAACCACGACTTAATCCCTGTAATTATAACATTTGAAAATGGAGTATTGTAAAATATTTTTGATAAAAGAGAATGACTCACATTGCAGATTTATACGGGCAGAGTTTAGCCCACTGATTAGCCTGATAACCTAATTTAAATAACAATGCACACGAACGAGGTCAGTAACTAATACAGCATTTACGATAACTTACGAGATTAAACCCTCACGGCAAATGACAAAGTGCAATACTTAAACATCCATCGAATTCACGACGAATGACAAAGTATAAACCCAATTTGAGCAGCACTTAAACATTCATCGGATAGTTTTAATCGACCGGACATTGAATCGTAGCAGCGATCGAGTTAATACCCGGTATCGGAGCAGTGCCTCGCTAATTTAATTGAAATTTCGACTTCAGAGTAATGAGAATTCGTTTTTGAGAATTTTGATCGACACAGAATGAAAGCTCCCGAGCTAGGCTATTTATAGGTGAAATATGGGGCTGTCGCGGCCAGCATAAGCCATAGGCTCACCCTTACGCGGCCCGCCTAGCCGCCTACTCTACGCGTAGGTTTGATGGGTCATGGGTTAGGGTTGCCAGATGGGTTATACGTGGCCCGGATGCTTATCCGGTCAAATTTCAAGTTGACGCGGCCCGCGTAAGGGTCTGGTCATCCTTTACGCGGCCCGCCTGAAGACCAAAATTTTGGATTTCTTGATTTTTGATATGGATTAGGGTTTCAGGGGTCAGGGTTTTCACTTACGGGTCAGTTTAGAACATTTTTGAGAGTCCTTACAGCTTGATGTAAATTTTTGATAAAAGTTGGTAAATGTAAGTTAGATTCTAAGTATATAATTCCATATATTAGTTAGTGGAGAATTTAGTGGGTGTTATGGTATACGAGGACCATGACTAGCTCAAAAATAATTAAACAATGTATTTGACAAAAATTTGGTGTCCCGGGTAATGTCCGGTTGTTCGGTTAGCTACCGTTCCGTTAAAGTGTTTAATTATTCCGTAAAGTGTCTTTTATATATATTTTTGTAACGCTTTTAATTCCCGGCACTTAGGAAATCATACAGGACCATTCTGCCATATTTTTGACATCTTACTAGCATGTTAAATGTTGAATTTTTGCTGAAAATGCAGAATTCTGCACTTAAAGTGTGTTATAGGCACTTCCCGGCACTTTAACTATCACCTAGTGACGCAGTTTTATGGTCCTCACTTCCCTACACTCCATACTAATGTAGTACCTTGTCCCTGGCTCATATTGGGTCTCAAAAACACTGTCTGTCTATTTACTGGCACTGTCAGTATGTTTCTGAATTATCCGTTCAGTGTGCTAACTGTGCTTTGTGCATCAAGTATGTCACTAAAGTTTGTATGTAATAAATGGAGTGACGGTATGAAATGTGATGCATAGGTATGCATGATACAAAAAATCATAAAGCAGTTCAAGTTGTCAGTTGTAATCAAGCACAGTCATTAAGCACATAATTAAAATTAATTAATTGTACGATACCTGGTTTAGTGAGAGTTGTCACAATAAGCTTCCGCTGCTTAGTCACCGGCCACCACCACAAGTCTGTGCCACCCAATCATCGGCCACCATTTCGTTGCTCAGTCGCCAGCCACCACTACAAGTTTGCGCTGCCCAATCGCCGACCACCACCATAAGATTCTGGCCGCCTAATCGCCACCACCGCCAAAATATTCTGGCCACCGCTCAATCGCCGCTACCACCACGAGCTTTCGGCCCCGCTCAATCGTTTCCACCACCACCAGTTCTGACTCGAGTATGACTCCAGATCTGGATTAACCGATTTTGACTCCATGAAACTGATGTTCGTGTGGGGGTGGGGGTGTTGCTCTTATTCTAGATATGGATTAACCGATTTTGACTCCATGAAACTGATGATCTTGATAGTGACTCCATGATAAGATGTGGTGCTTGTGGGGGTGGGGGTGGGGGTGGGGGTGGGAGAGGGTGGTGGCAGGTGGTGGTTTGCTCTTGAGAGAGAGTAGAGAGAGGGAGTGTATTTAGAGTGTGAGTGTGTGTATTATACAAAAGAAGAAGAAGATAACAGTCACTGTAATCATCCCTGTTGTACAAGTGTTTTTTTACAAGTTACCCCCTTATAATTGAGAAATTTCAAAAATACCCCATCTGACGGTATAAAGTAACTTAGTTAGGCGTTTTGGATGAAAATGGCAACAAGCTACAAACGTGGAGGGCAAAATGGTACAAAAGTGTCATTTTGGACGAAAATTGCAAACTTGCCCAAACCTCAGAGACGAAAATGGCAATTTACTCAAAATAATATTTTAACTTATCCTCGTATACGTATACTTATATCATATTACGTATTCTTGACTTTGGTGTACCTTTGACCAAGTCAAAGTGGATACCTACTTTTTATTAAATAATATTTTCAATATTATTTTGGTATAAGTATACTTGTATTTTTACCAAGAGTATACTTAGGCAAGTATATATGTATTTAGGTATAAATACCTATATATTTTGTATTTAGTAACAAAATCATATTTTTATGATTTTATACTTTATGGAATTATATTTCTTAAAAATAATATATTTTTAAGGCTTGCTTGTAATATATATATTTTTATCATACTTGTTAAAATATATTGTCATTTGTCCGATTTTGTATACCTTCCACTAATTTTTGTTAATATATATTTTGCTCTTAGTATATGTATGTATGTATGTATGTATGTATGTATGTATGTATGTATGTATGTATAGGATTAGGTTCAAGAGTGAACACTAGTGTAGTTTACGAACTGAGCGAACTAATCCTGACCATACATGTGTGTAGATCAAGGGCAAGGATTTGATGATGAAATACATTAGTGTATTTTACGATTTGATGATGAAATCCTAGTCATCCACGTGTGTAAATCAACGGCCAAGATTTGTTCACTCAGTTCGCAAATACATTAGTGTTCACTCTAGAACCCCACCCTGTATATATATATATATATATATATATATATTTGTCTATATTTAGTCCAATGTCCAAAGTTCATAACTTTTGGTAAGGGAATATATATATTTTTGCATTTTGTCCATACACCCATTCTTTGGGTAAGTATATGTAGTTTTATACTTAATTATTTTCCAATGTATTTTGGGTGTATTATATTTGTATTCTTTGTGTGTATTTTGTAACTTTTGAACCCTACATGTATACTGATACATAATACACATAATATACACATAAACACACATTTTTAGGTAACCACTAAATATATATAATTTGCCCTAATTATATATATTTATATTCATTTTAATCTTTAAGAAAACACTATTTTCTTAACTTATATTTTGTATAAAAACTTGGGGAAAATTATGGTTAAACACTTTAAACATTTTAACTAGTAAAATTCTTGTTAAAATATATTTTTCTAAGTGTTAAATTTTTACAAAAAATTTGCCACAGTTTCCCCTAAATTTAGGGATTTTCCCATGTTTTAAAACATGTGTTTATCAATTTCAAAACTCAACAGATCATCTATAACAAATTTACAAGTATAAATATATGAATAATCTATACTTTTCATGTTAATAAACTTGCAACTTCATATGAACATGTAGTATTTTAGATCTACATTTTAACATGTTTATTCACTTAAAATCATATCTTGTTTGTTATTTTATAAACTTTGTAGAAAATCATTTTTGAAAACTTTGTTCATCCACTTTTTCTATGAGTTTATAAGCATAAACATATCATTTTTAACAACTTTAACAAGTTCACATTTCATGTTCAACAAGTTCATTAACATGTTCATCATGGATCTTGTTAGATCCATATGTATACTTGCTAGATATTCACTTTAAACATGATCTAGCAAGTGTACATGTATCATATTACATCATCAACACAAACTATCAACTAAACAACTTCAACACAACATCAAGAACACTTATTTATTTTCGATTAGAGTAAAATGCACGGATAGTCCCTGTGGTTTGGTGAAATTTCACCTTTAGTCCCCCAACTTTTCAGAATTACACTCTTAGTCCCTGTGGTTTTACAAGTTGTTACTCGGATAGTCCCTAAAGCGGATGAAGGTTACTCGGATAGTCCCTGTGGGTTGACAAGTTGTTACTCGGATAGTCCCTGTGGTTTGACAAGTTGTTACTCGGATAGTCCTTGTCATTTCACACCCACTTAACCAGAAAAATTAACCTCCATCCACTTTGGGGACTATTCGAGTAACAACTTGTCAAACCACAGGGACTAAGAATGTAATTTTGAAAAGTTGGGGACTAAATGTGAAATTTTACCAAACCACAGGGACTATCCGTGCATTTTACTCTTTTAGATTATGTTACTTTTCATGTGTTCATCTTTTAAAGTTAGGTTTCTTGATGGTTTACTTGTACATTTATAATATACTACTAACAAGAATCAAAATGAAGGTTAGAGAACACTCACCACTAGCACCAGTTGCTAGGAAAGATCAAAGTATGAATGTAAGAAGAAATGTGGTGGTTAAAAGCTCCTTAGTGAGGTCCTTGCATTTTCAAAGCTTGTCACTTTCTTAGATGATCTTCATACACCTTTGAGAATGCTTAATTTAACTTGGAAGTGAGCAAAAGAATGAGATGAAAGTGGAGGTGACTATGGCCGAAAATAGTGTTGGTGTTGGGATTGTTTGTGTGTTTTTTTGAAAGGTGAAAAGTAGATGGAGGTGATAAGGTTTAGTCCCTAACGGTTATTCTTATAATCTTGCATCAACTTATCATCCAATGGATTAGTAAAAGGCATCTTTGACCATACAATATCAAGTCAATATGGAGAACAAAGGGGGTCCCCCATGGGAACGGCTAGGATATGGGGGGGGGGGGGGGGGGGGGGGGTGTTACGTGAGTTTTGAAAGGTAGTTAAGGGGTTTAGGTGTAACTTGAGGGTTTAATTAGGTGGTGGTTGAATTTAAGTGTTTTTAAGTGTCAAAAGATGTTACATGGCACATACTAGTTTTATAACATCGAAACAATGTTAATTAGTTCATATTTGGTGTCTAGTTAGTGTTCGGATAATTATTTGGTACTAGTTTTGTTAACGAAACGTTAAAGGATCAACTTGTGTAAATTGTATGGTATGATATGTTCTTGTGTTTTAAAGATATTCCCGATACTTTTTCGTTAACCTCCGCACAAGGCCCGTGATTTCGAGGGGCACGTGATTTGTAAAAAAAATCCGCCATATATGTTATATTTTTTGTTAAAATAGTAAACACATAACAATTTCAATATAGGCCGATTTACAAATCATTTTTATGGTTTAAAATTTAGCCCACTTGTCATTAGATTTATTGAGCCAGATACTAATTTGATTTTAAAATAATAATAAAACATTAAGGAAAAGCACAATTTTTCAAACTCGAACATGATACGTGAATTCTCAGAGACGCCACTGACACAAATACCGTTAAATAATAAGCCTACTTCTTGAGAAATGAAGGTGTAATCTTTTTCACTCCTTAAAAAAGTCAACTTCATTGTAGATACACACTATTATACAACTTAACATTACCAAAAAGTCAAAATTGGACCTGTGTATGATCCATAATACTCCAACTACAATCAATAACCACCATTTTTATAATGTAAAATAATGTAATCAAGATGAACACTCAAAAGACTTTCCTATGAATCTATCTTAACATTTTTTCTTTATTAAACATAAAGATGGAACAGTGGCGTCGTATTGGCAGGGGACAATAGGTAATCCGGGTTGCGCTTGGGAGTGGAGTAAAGATCCCACTCTGATCAGCAAATGGGAGCACCTCGTCGCTCTCACGGGACTGCTCTCGAACGTGGCTCTAAAGGGTGGAAATAACCAATGAAAGTGGGAGAATGAGGATGGCATCTCGTTCTCGATCAGAGCTCTCCGAATGGATTTAGCAAAGCTGGGGCAAGTTCAACTGGAACTCATGGGCCCCTCTAAAAGCAAACTACATGCTTTGGAGGGTTCTTATGGGGAAAGTAGCTACAAAAAGGGGCCTGCCGGATCATGGAATAAACTTGCCTAATGCGTATGTGCAACATGCGGGTTCGAAGAGGAGACCGCCGACCACTTATTTCCGAGGTGCCTGACGGCGCGGAGCGTTTGGTGGAACATCTTCACTTGCTTGAAAATCCCTTGGCCCTCAGATCTCGAAAGTCTGAAGGAGATTATCGATGTTTGGGTGCAAGAAACTGGAAAAAACTTGTTCACACGATAACTATGGCCATTGTTTGGAGAATCTGGAATGTTCGCAATAGGAGGGTGTTTGAAGGGGAGGGCATTTCAGTTCGGAAAACCGTTGACCTGATTAAAGATGATTCCTTCATCTGGGTTTCCAACCGGGCAAAAAAACCAGCGCCAACTTGGGAGAATTGGATTGCTTTTGATATTCTTTGCTTGTTTTATTTAATTCTATCAATTTCCGTTTTTGTTTCCTTAGTTATAGTCCCCGGCTTCTTGCTGAATTTTTTATTTATATATAGAGTTGGTTGCCGTTCAATTTTTTTTTTCCTTTCTAAAAAAAAAAACAAAACAAAAACAAAAAACAAAAAACATTTGTTTGTCAAACAAACATGTCATCACACGTTACCGATTTACTTTCATTCACTCTTTCTTTCTTTCTTTCACACCCTCTTGACTTCTTCATTCCGTACCCTGAATAACAATCATATTGCATCTAAATAACCTGCTGCAGCTCGATCGGTGGTGGGTTTTCGAGTTTTCGGTTGCAGCCGGTGCACACCAGGTGTTTGTGAAATGTCCCCTGTGAAGTCACCCGAACAACACAGTGTTCGGGATGTGGGGAAAAAGAATAAGGCAAGTTTATTTGGGGTTTTTAAACCTATACAGTTATACCCATATCTTCCATTTAGGATCTTTGATTGCATGCTGAGAAATCCCAAATCTTGTTGATGAAATTTAGGGTTTTGGTTCAGTAGCTAGTTTGATGTAGTTTTCGTTTATTAAATTTAGGGTTTTGATTGATTTGTTTATCAAATGCTGTTTGTTGATTGTATTAGGGTTTATCCCAGAACTTGTGTTGAATTTATGTGACTGTTGATTCTCTGTTTCTTGAAATTGCTAACACTATTCATTACAGTTGTTGAAGATGAATGTTATCTGTGTTTGATTATTTTGCTAAGCAGTCAATAGCGGTGGGATAGCGGTTTATCGGGCTCTTCCAAAATAGTGGTGTCAAATAGCGAAACCGCTATTACCGGCGCTATTGACCACTATTGACCGATGTTGACCGTTACTTTTGATGCCTTGGTTGATGTGGACTTGGAGAAAGATTTCATGGCTTACGATTAGATCATGTTTCAAATATTGGCACTTTTGAGTTTTGACTTTTGATATTACTATTAATATTATATATGTTTTACTTTTTATATATATGTGTATATATAAATTCTGCATGATATTAAAATTAGGATCGGGTTAGGTTCATTAGTGAACAACCCCCTTGATTGTGAACACTAGTGAACTAATCCTAGCCCTTGATTATCAATACACAAGTGTAAATCAATGGCTAGGATATGATGATGAAAATACACTAGTGTATTTTTACAATTTGATGATGTAAATCAATGGTCAAGATTTGTTCACTCAGTTCACAAATACACTAGTGTTCACTCTAGAACCCCACCCTATATATATAAATTAATTTTACTAATATAAATTAATTAATAAATAATAAACGAGCCGAGTCTGAGTCGAGCTCGAGCTTCAAAACCAATTACACAAAGCTCGAGATAAGCCGAGCGTGAGCTCGGGCTCTAGGCTCGTTTACACCCCTATTATTGATTGTAATTAGGTTTTATCCTCGAAACTTTGTTGAAAAGTTAAAAGTGGCTGCCTGTTAATTCTGTTTTGATTCTCTGTTTCTTGAATATGCAAACACTGTATTCGTAACATTTCTTGAAGATGAATGTAATATCTGTTTGATTATTTTGAGATGAAGTTGTAATGTTTGCAAGAATTTAGTTTGTAGTTGAGAACGATGAAGCGGATGAGCTCCCTCCAGGGTGGACAAAGGAGTTAAAAACAAGAAAATCCGGTTCAATAACAAAAGTAGATCGGGTAAACGATACTGATTAATATTCCAAATATTTACCATGATTCAAATATTCGATCTGTCGCATAACCATTTGTATCGTTTATGTTTCTAGCGCTACACGGATCCCGTCACTGGATACATATTCCATTCACTCAAAGATGTCCAACGATATCTCAAAACTGGTGAAGTGGGAAGACTAGCGACCAAACCTAAGAACAACGAGTGTGTTGATACGGATAATAAAGATGAAAGATTACATGTTAGTGTGATTATACAACTATCTTGTTCTAATTTTTTTGAATAAATGATCCTAATGTTTTATAATCTTGCTGATTGTGATCAGATGGAGGAACTAGAAAGAAGTGAGTCAAAAGATAGTGAAACTTTGAGGCGTAAACGATCATTGGATAACGAAGATGAAAGATTACATGTTAGTGTGATTATACAACTTTCTTGTTCTTAAACTTTTTGAATAAATGATTCTAATGATTTAGAGTAAATTTCTTTTTGAGTCCCCGTGTTTAAGTGGTTTTAACTAGGTGAGTTCAAAATAAAATATTTTAACTACTTAGATACCTGGTTTTTCAAACCGTAACTATTTGAGTCCAACTAACTAACAATTGCAACAATTTGAGTCAAACTGACTAACTCTGTTCATATGACCTAATTTGCTCGGAATCTCACCGATAAATTGATTCCTACATATTCAAATATTCAAATCGAACAAACTCAAAATCGCTTTCGGAAACTAACGTACAACTTATTCCGGCTAAAATCGAGTGACGTAAGCTGCATGCAAGTTGAAACAGATGCCGGAATGGTGCCGCTGATGAATTTTCTTGTGGTGGTGGTTGTCTGCAAACAGAAAGAGAGGGGGGGGGGGGGGGGGTTTGAGTGGTGAGAGTTAGTGTGTGTATGTTTATATATTATTTATTATATTTATATTTTGTTTTTAAGTGACAAGGGTATTTTTGTCTTTTCACCAAAAACTAATAGACTTTACGGATGACGTTAGTAAATTGGACTCAAATGGTTATAGATTGAAAAATCAGGTACTCAGGTAGTTAAAATTTTTGATTTTGGACTCAGATGGTTAAAACCACTAAAACACAGGGACTCAAAAAGTTATTTACTCAATGATTTATGATCTTGCTGATTTGGATCAGATGGAGGAAAGAGAAGAAAGGAGTGAATCGAAGGAACAACACAGTGCTCGGGATGTTGGGAAAACAAATAAGGCAAGTGTTTTTGTGATCTTTACTCTGTTATTTGTGGGTTTTGAGTGTGTTTTATGATAGAAATTGTGGTGTTTTATGACTTTGTACACTTTGTAGGAAAAATGGACTTTGTAGCCGAACCCCACCCTATATATATATATATAGTGAAAGTGTTTGTACATTTTGCCTTAACGTACGAGCGTACGCAATCTCAAGTTCGCACGTTATAAACCCAGAAAGGAAATCTCGCATGTGGAAAAAACCAGAAATCGTATGTTAAAAAAAATTTCGCATGTTGTTAAAAAAATTTTGCATGTTAAAAAAAAAATCGCATGTTGATATTGCATCTCGTACGCATCGTACGTTAAGGCAATTTGTACAATAACCGGCCTCTATATATATATATATATAGGGTTTATCTCAGAATCTGTGTTGAAATTGTATGACTGATAATTGTGTGTTGATCCTCTATTTCTTGAATATACAAACACTATTATATGACAGTTGTTGAAGATGAATGTAATATCTGTTTTATTATTTTTATAATAAAGTTGTAATTTTTGCAAGAATTCAGATTGTAGCTGAGAACGATGAAGCGGATGAGCTCCCTCCAGGGTGGACAAAGGAGTTGAAAACAAGAAAATCCGGTTCAAGAACAAAATTTGATCGGGTAAACGATACTGATTAATTTTCCAAAATATTTACCATGATTCAAATATTCGATCTGTAGCATAACCATTTGTATCGTTTATGTTTCTAGAACTACACGGATCCCGTCACTGGATACACATTCTGCTCGCTCAAAGATGCCCAACGCTATGTTAAAACTGGAGTATTGGGGAGACTAGCACGCAAACCGAAGAACAATGAAGATGAAAAATTACATGTTAGTGTGATTAACTGATTATACAACTTCCTTGTTCTTAATTTTTTTTTGTAAAATGCCATTTTCGTCCCTGTGGTTTGGCTAGTTTTGCGACTTTCGTCCAAAGGTTTGTTTTTACGCATCTGGATCCAAAAGGTCTGAAATCTTGCCATTTTCATCCAGCTTGTTAACTCCATCAACTTTTCTCTGTTAACTCAGGGGTATCTCCGTTTTTTTTTTTGTTAACTTAAAGGGCAATTCAGTGAAAAAGACCGAATTGCCCTTTAAGTTAACAAAAAAGACGGAGATACACCTGACTTAACGCAGAAAAATGGATGGAGTTAACAAGCTGGAGGAAAATAGCAAGATTTCAAACCTTTTGGATCCAGGTGCGGAAAAAACAAACCTTTGGACGAAAGTCGCGAAACTGGCCAAACCTTAAGGACGAAAATGGCATTTTACTCTATTTTCTTTTAATAAAAGTTCCTAATGATTTATGATATTTGCTGATTGTGATCAGATAGAAGAAAGGAGTGAATCAAAAGATAGTGAAACTTTGAGGCGTAAAAGACGACTGGATAATACAGGAACCGAATTTAGCGAAACTGGTAAGTCGGAACTGATTCACCATGCTTCTAAAACCCGACAAGCATCTAGTATCGTAGATAATGCATCACCGGCGTCACTGCCACCGGCTAAAACTCGCAGAGCTACACGACAAGCGGGTATCGAAATTAAATCGCCACCACCGTCACTGCCGGATACCCGAACCGGCCGCCAGGCTACCCGAGCTAGACTTGTTAATCTGGCTAGTCCGAAAAAAACCCAAGCGGAAAAGATGACCGACAAGCATAATCAAGAAAACCATGGGAATCCTAAATAACATAATAACAAGATTGAGATGGGACCCGCCACATTGCCGCCAGTGTATTTTGAGAAGAAAGAATTCCCTGTGGTCAACGCTACAATATCAAGTCAACAAGGGGGGGTCCCCCATGGGGACGGCTAGGATTAGGGGGGGGGGGGGGGGGGTGTTAAGTGAGTTTTGAATGGTAGTTAAGGGGTTTAGGTGTAACTTGAGGGTTTAATTAGGTGTTAGTTGAATTTAAGTGTCATAAGATGTTATATGGCACATACTAGTTTTATAACATCAAAACAATGTTAACTAGTTTATATTTGGTGTCTAGTTAGTGTTCGGATAATTCTTTGGTGCTAGTTTCGTTAACGGATCGTTAAAGAATCAACTTGTGTAAATTGTATGGTATGATATGTTCTTGTGTTTTAATTATATTCCCGATACTTTTTAAGTTGTTTATGATGCTTAACATCATTTCTAGGTTTAGTATACGCTACCAATTGCTGAATTTTGAGGACAAAATGATATTTATGGTCCGAATCGGACATTTTTAAAGCTAGTTTATTTTCCGGAAATTGTTAATAGATATCCTTGTTTCCCCACTTGGGATTTGATATTTTTTTATGCCGGACCCACATCTAGATCCTAAATCTATCGCCTAGCTGAGTACTGGAGCTGTACTGACACAACTAGTTTAACCGGTAAGTTTACTAGTTGTTTCGGCGCATTGTTTTAATTGTTTCGAACTGCGACGAATAAAATAAATGACATGCATAATTAAAATGCATTCCGTAATTTTCTAAATGTACGATATGCAGACATGTTGTATTGACGTTTAAAACAGATAATTGCAGCAAATAAACAATTATTTAATTGTACGGAAGTTACCGGAAAGTGCCGCTTGTCACAGGGTTGACACTTATAGTTGCATGCCAGTTATTCGAAACATGTCTTCAAGTGTTTGAATGGTTCGTTCGCTCTGCCGTCAGTTTGTGGATGGAAGGCCGTGCTTAGATCTAGACGAGATCCAAAGGCCAGTTGAAATGATTTCCAAATTCTTGATACAAAGCGACCGTCTTGATCCGAGATCATCGAACTAGGCACCCCATGACGAGCCACTATTTCTCTAAGGTACAGTTGAGCAAGCTTCTCCGTACTATCCTTCTCACGTATCGGCAGAAAATGTGCGGACTTGGTTAACCTGTCGACTATTACCCATATCATGTCGTGACCTCTTGAGGTTCTGGGTAATTTTGTTATAAAATCGATAGATATTTGTTCCCATTTCCAAACAGAAATCTCGAGTTGTTGTAGCAAGCCCGAGGGTTTTTGATACTCGACCTTAACCTTTGCACATGTTAAGCATTTTCTGACATAAGTCGCGATGTGGTTTTTGAGGTTAGGCCACCAGTAGTATTCCTTCAAGTCTTGGTACATTTCTTCCGATCCTGGGTGGATCGAGTACCTTGACTTATGTGCTTCGTCAAAAATAACATCCCGAAGACCGCCAAAAAGTGGAACCCAAATGCGTCCCATGAAGTATAAAGTCCCATCTTCTTTTGGCGCTAATTGTTTCTCCATACCCCAGAGGAATTCCGCTTTAATATGTTCTTCTTTGAGTGCTTCCTGTTGAATACGTGTGGTGAGGTTCGTTTGAATCGTCATCTCTAAAGCTCGAACCCTTAATGTCTTGACTTGTTTCTTGCGGCTTAAGGCGTCCGCTACAAATTTCGCCTTACCCGAATAGTACTTGATTTCACAATCGTAGTCGTTCAACAGTTCAACCTAACGTCGTTGATGCATATTTAATTATTTCTGATTAAATATGTGTTGAAGACTTTTGTGATCCGTGAAGACAGTACACTGAGTACCGTATAGATAATGTTGCCAAATCTTCAAAGCGAATACCACCGCGCCTAATTCTAGGTCGTGAGTGGTATAGTTCTTCTCATGAACCTTTAGTTGGCGTGATGCGTACGCGATGACTTTTTGCCGTTGCATAAGCACACAACCTAATCCTTGACGCGAAGCATCACAGTATACCACGAAGTCATCGGTACCTTCAGGGAGTGATAAGATCGGTGCATCGCACAATTTGTCCTTGAGAAGTTGAAATGCCTCTTCTTGTTTTTCGCCCCAATCGAACTTCTTGTCTTTTTGCGTGAGTGAGGTTAGCGGTTGAGCAATCTTAGAAAAATTCTCAATAAATCTCCGATAATAACTCGCTAATCCCAAAAATTGTCGTACTTCAGTGGGTGTCTTGGGTGCTTCCCAATTCTTAATCGGCTCTATCTTCGATGGATCTACATGTATGTATGCCTTTCTCATTCACTACATGCACGAGAAATTGTACTTCGCGAATCCAAAATTCACACTTGGAAAATTTCACGTAAAGTTTCTCCTTCTTTAGTAGCTTTCTTCTTGTATCTACAAATGATGATAACCACGCCTTAAGTCTATCTTAGAGTAGAAGCCCGAACCTTGCAGTTGGTCGAACAAATCATCAATCCTCGGTAGTGGATACCGATTCTTGACAGTGAGTTTATTCAACTCTCAGTAATCTATGCACATTTTGAAAGGTCCGTTTTCCGTCTTTACAAATAAAACCGGAGCTCTCCAAGGCAAGAAGTTTGGCCTAATGAATCCCTTATCCAACAACTCTTGAAGTTGTGTGGATAACTCTTGCATTTTAGAAGGTGCTAAATGATATGGAGACTTGGCCACGGGTGCGGCTCCCAGTACCAAGTCGATGCGAAATTCGACTTGTCGTTGTGGTGGTAATCCCCGGAAAGTCTTCAAGAAAGACTTCGGGGAATTCTTTTACCACAGGAATATCCTCAAGTTTCGACTCTTCGCTTTCTTATCGACTACGCATGCTAAAAAGGCTACGCAACCTTTCCGTAAGCACTTTTGAGCCTTCATGCAATTTATGATCCGCAAGGGCGTGTCATGCTTCTCTCCGTGTACGATGAGCGTCTCCTTGTTCGCAAGCAGAATATGAATAATCTTCTCATGACATACAATTTTGGCTCGATTGTCGGATAACCAATCCATGCCGACTACTACGTCAAAAGTTCCCAGCTGGACGGGTAAAAGATCGATATTAAATTTTTGCTCATCAAGTTCCAATGAAGACCCTTTAACAACTTCTCCCGACTCAACAAGTTTACCGTTTGCTAGTTCTATTGAATAAGGAACATCTAGCTTACTTGATTCAACACCAAGTATATTTTTAAATTCCATAGAAATAAAGCTAAAATGGCACCGGTATCAAATAATATGGATGCGAAATGATTGTTGAGAAGAAACGTACCAGTGACCACATTAGGGTCTTGGCGCGCATTTCTTGCTCCAATCCCAAAAGCTCTTCCCAGAGCTTGGTTCTCCTTGGGACATTCCTTCCTGAAATGGTTCTTACTACCACATCCATAATATCCCTGGTCGCGCCCATTTCCAGTTCCAGTTCCCGCTGCATTCTGATTTCCATTACCATTACCGTTACTGTTGCCATTACCGTTACCATTCCTCTAGGGGTACGAACAGAGGTGTGAGCGGGAGTAGGGGTAGGAGTAGGAGTAGGTGTGGGTGTAGCGGGGACGGTAGAGGACACATTGTCAGCAGGGTATGCCTCTAGGCCAACGGCCCAAAGTGCAGAAGAAGTAACTGACTCCCTAGAGTCGGAATCAGAAGAGATATCAACAACCGACACAACAGGTGAAGCAACCTCCAGGGTAGCAATATCAAAGACCTCTCCGTCGCCAAGGTCCTTGTCAACATGATCCACGTGAAATACAGGAATGTTATCGCCATCGTCGTTGAGGTCAATGACAAGAAGCCATCATGTGGAATAGCAGCAAGAGGTACGATCATGATAAGGTGCTCACCCTCCGAGTGGCCAATGATATTCTGATCGTGATGCTGAGGGGGTAAGGCTAAGACATCCTCTACCAGAGGGACGTCATCAGCAAAGGCCTCAGGTAGCGCGAACGATTGAAAATCGTCTAAATCCTCGTCATTTGAGATGAAGTCGGGATCCTCCTCCGGACCCGACTCGCTGTCCGAGGTGAATACCTCTGGAACCGGTGGAAACTCGTCGTCAGAGACTAACTCCATCGGGTCGTGGTTGTCATACACGCCACTGCTCTCAGACGAAGACATGGTAACATGTAAGATAATTATGACGACATATATATTAACAATTTCTACTATATATATGTACGTATTGTGTGAGGTTCATTGGGGAACACTAAAAAAGTGGGGAACAGTGGGGAACCGACTCAAACGAACTCCAATTGAACTCATTCCAGCGGCGTTGGAACCGGCTCGTCGAACCCTAACTAGGATCTCTTAACCCTAAACCCTAAACCATAACCCCTAAACCCTAAATATATTAGGGTTTGACTTTTAGGGTTTAGCTTTAGGGGTTAGGATTTAGCTTTAGGGTTTAGGGTTTAGCTTTAGGGTTTATCTTTAGGGTTTAGCTTTAGGTTTAGCCTTTAGGGTTTAGCTTTTAGGGTTTATTGTTTAGATTTTACGGTTTAGCTTAGGTTTTAGCCTTATTTTGTAGCTTTAGGGGTTTAGAGTTTAGGAGTTAGGATTTAGGGTTTAGGGTTAAGAGATCTTAGTTAGGGTTCGACGAGCCGGTTACAACACTGCTGGAATGAGTCCAATTGGAGTTCGTTTGAGTCGGTTCCCTGCTGTTCCCCACTTTTTTAGTGTTCCCCAATGAACCTTCCCCTGTACATATTTATACACAAAATGTAGGAATCACGTATGTTCATTTTAAGTTATCCTAGTTGTGTTGTGCGGATTAACTTAAGTCTTCATGTCTACTTTTTTTACTGACTAAGTCACATAATTGTCCTTGCGTTGTTTATGTGAAATGAATTTATGTAGTGGACTTTGCGAAATGTTTATGCAATGAAAAATCTCTTGTTTTGTAAAAATTGTTTTCATGAGAGGATCCTAGTGATTGTAGACTATACTCGAGAAGGAGTCCTGGTTCACTACAATCGAAGCTCTAATACTAATCTGTCACACCCACTCATAGGCGGAAGCACGAGGTGTGATCGTGATTGATTCTCATTGCATACGATAAGTAAACATACTATATGAATAAAACAAACTCCAATGCCATTACCATAAGTTTCAAAACACAACCGAAAGTTAACAATATCGTTTACAACACTTCAAAAGAAAAAAAAAAGTTTTTAAATTGTTATACAACATAATTCAAGGTTTTAAAGTTCAAGGTTTTGTTCCCTATATCACCGCACAGTGAGAAGGCGGGATATAACGAACAAGTCCTTCAAAATGTGGCATGGAGTCCTAACACTTGACATCTTGATGAGAAATCCCCGCAGAAGTTCCACTAATTTCCTGAAATACATGTAAGTTGAAAAACGTCAACAAAGTTGGTGAATTCATGTAGATGTTTTGTATCAAATGAATATTTGAAATGCACGATGTATTTGTATAAAAACCGGTATGTAAACATCTATGAAATCATTGATCATTGATGTTTTGCAAGGACATTAATATGTGTGACGACATAGGAAGCAATCTAACCCTTGATGATTTTTGTGCCGATTACCCTCGACTGGGACACAAAAGCACTCTTTCGTGTAGGTCCCATGGACCAATAGTGGGGCTCGCCAAAACCCAGTAGATCTAGCCATTTCCGTTCATCGGTCTAAACATGATTAATGATGCTTAAGTATCACCCTATTCGCACGTGATCTAGTTGTTCCATTCCCTAGCTTATCATACCATTTGTACATGTATTTCCCCCAAGGTTAAAAAAAAACTAGAAAACGTTTAAAAGAGGGGACATGAACTCACAGAAAGCGTTCCTTGCGTAGCTGCGAAAGTTGAACGTGTTTTTTCTTGTTATGCGACACAACCTACAAGTGTCCTAAATATGTTAACCACCTAGTGTCACACCCCGATATTTCCACGTATTACCGGTGGGCCCGGTGGGGAGTATCGTGACGTAGTTGATATCATCATAGTCAAATAATCACAGTTTAATGCACAGCGGAAGTCTTGAAAGTAAAATATTAATACAAACCGAAACACAAAGTATAATGAAATATTATACAAGCGGTTGTAAGTGGATCCACAGGCGGATCTAAAACAAAAAGTAAATATTGTTCAACAGACTTTAAGTAGTAAGAGCTTGCAAGACTCTTTAACTAATACTCAGGAGCTTCCAGCCAATTTCGTGTAGTACCTGCACTTAATCTTTTTGAAAAATACGTCAGTTTACACTGCTAAATACAATTAACTGACTCTTTTGAAAACATTTATAAAATTGATTTGAATGCACAAGGCACAAATATTCTTTTTATAACTTGGGATAATTATTAGAAATAATCTTGTATACAGATTTATATGTTTGTCATCCATTCAGGACCCGGTTAGAAGAGCCGGGACAAGATTAATAGATACACCACTAGTATATGCCCACAAGAAGTTTCCTCACGAGTGGGATACCATTTTACATACGCAACTGTCAGGTGTATGCCTACACCTCGTGCTTAAGTCGTGGCCATTTCTAATGAATGAGCCGAGGATATCCAGGACACGGTCATTAACCCCCCAAAGGCTTTGTACCAAACAAAACAAATTAAAAAGGGTTATCTCAATGATTTAACCACTAATCGATTAAATATTCAATACACGACCAAGCGGTAATAATTTACCGTATCCCAAGCCCGTATAGGGAAAATAAGTTAAAAGTATTTACCTGAGCTAAATGTAATTTATACTCAGCCGTATATTCTAATCAGCAAGTACAGGGAGCTTTTACCGGGATCCTAATCTGGAACGAAGGTTTTAATAACCTATTAGATTCCTAACGGGTCTTATTTAAGTTTTAACTTAGACCGGTTAGTTTTAATGAAAGGTTTACGGTTCAAAACGCAAGATTAAGCGAAGACCGAATTAGAATGTGATTTAGACCCAACAAGTATGAAGACTTGTATAAAATGGGTAAACTAAATACATTCTGGATTTTGAAGTAAAAATGATAAGGTTTGACCCGTCTCGGCTAATTTATGCAAACTAGTTACATAAACCGTACCGAACGCGTATATGCATAACAGGTAACCGAGTGAGTCATGTACAAGTTCCACAAGTTAATATGCTTTAAATATGATATGATATCAGTAGGATATCTTCCATTATGCCCAAAACGAATTTAAAACCAATTTAAGCCCCGTAAGGGTATTTTGGTCATTTTAAAGTTTATAAAAGAGGTTAAATAGCAAACTGAGGTTCTGGTCTAAAAATTCAGTAAAAACATTTATTTTATCAAGTTATATCAGTAAGATATCATACATATGTGAGGTTTATCATTTATGGCCAAACTATGCACCGTAGGGGCATTTTGGTCATTTAACATATGCTTTTAAGGTCAAATTTGGAAGTCTGAGTTCAAGACTTATACTTACTGTTAAAGTATAAAAATTTATTTATAAAATCAGTAGGCAGTAAGTCTTAGGCGTTAAATATGGTTTTAAACCACACTATGCGCTTAATAAGCGTAAAAGTCGGTAATTGACGGTATTCAAGATGTTTATAAAATTCTGAAGTTTTGATCAGTTTCTAATGCTTAAAATATTTTATTTAACATATGATATCAGTAGGAAAAGGTTTGGTATGCAAATCATATGTTAAACTTATTTTATTAACATAAAGGGCATTACCGTCATTTACCGAATTTACGCTAGAACTCTATGTTATGGTCAGTATAAAAATTTGACAAAAATTTCCAAAAATCCGTAAATATTATATCATAACAGTGGGTAGCAAGTTTGGTGCCAAAAATTGGGTTTAAATATGATTTATGCTGAAAATGCCATTTAATTAACAAAAAGTCTCATTTTTACAATATCTTGCATAACTCTTATTTTAGACCATAAATTGATGTCAATTTTTTATGACATACTTATATATCAGTAATAAAACATTTTGTCCTCTCACATTTTTCAAAAATCTCGTTTTTATGTCATAAGGGCATAATAGTCCATTTTTAAGCATTTAACGGGAACTTGCAAATGATTTAGATTTCTAAGGGACCATGTAGTATGACCTTAGAGGGTTATACTAACATATAATATGGTCCTAAAGGAACCCTAAGGCATAACTAAACTAAGCTAATTTGGGTCAGAACTGAAAGTCAAAGCAAAAGTCTACTTTTGCGACTTTCGGTTGCGAACCGAGCCTAAACTCAGAATTGTCGGGTTAAACATGCCTAAACATGTTCTTATATTATTTACCAAGTTATTTAAGTGTTAACACATGTTCCATAACTTCTGCATTATTAGTTATGAATTATTTTGTAAAAACTGACTCGTTTGACTTTTTGTTCATAACTTTAACCCGACAATTGACTGAGATAACGTGATAATTAGAGGTGCCATTTTAAGGGTTTAACACCTACATAATTACCCACACATAGCCACTTTCAAATCGAAGAATGGCTGGACCGTTAGTGATTAATCACAAAGTCAAAGCGTAAGTACGATATCTTTGACTTTCGGTCATTAAGCTAATAAAACCTTAACTATAGAAGCTAAGAACGCTTACAAGAGTCCTTAGCACGAAAATTGAACTTGAGAAAGCTTACTTGAACACCAGGATGCTTCAGAGAGTGAGTTGAGAGTAAAAATTTCAAGTGTGCATGAACAATGAACATCAAGGCCCCTTTATATACGAAATGGGAGAGTTCTAGGATCATTGCAGCTGTATTAGGGAGTCACCAGATGTTTACAAGTGTCCCCATGTCAGTAAAAACCGTTTATAGGCCCCTGGTAACGTAAAACAAGCATGCAATGGCGGTGGACAGGCTGCAACATGCAGCTGTCCATTTTTTGGTTGCTGATGCCTTGGTCGCGGCCCGCGAAGACTCCAGAGAAGGTCTTCGCGCCCCACGAGGCTCCCTCATTCCGGTTACCAACTTTGATAAATTGCACTTTCGGCCCTTGGTCCTTTATATCTTGCTTTATCTTTCATTTATTGCACTTTTAACCCCCAAAGTTAACTTTTAAGGGTCTTGGATCATAAAACAAACATCGTTAAGCTTCTGGTTACTTACAAAGTCACCCGAAAGGTCTTATTTCAAACGTTGACGCTTTTACCCCTTCATTTACTAAAGTTAACGTATTTAATATCAAACGATATCGAAACCTTGTGAATTTTTCGTCACTCGTTCTTGGGAATATAAACCATCGTTACAAAGTCCCGGATTCATTAAAAGGTCATTCAGAGGTAGTAAATTAACATGTTGACACATTTAACCCTCGCGTCTTGTAAACTTTCATTTTCTTTCACAAACGGCTTCATACGTTTCACAATCCACTCGTTTGAGAGTATAAACATTGTGTAGGGTTGTTGTAAGGCATAGATTTCATATGTTGACACTTTGGATCCTTTCATACATATCTTTTCTCTTGTTTTCAACTTTAGTCCCTCGAAATTAATTCATTACACGTTTAGAGTTCATGACACGTGTCTTTATTATATTGGACAAGATTTTGCGAGGTGTTACACCTAGAGATCACCAACAAAAAGTTTATTATGCCCGTATGTATAAATGTCCCTATTATACACGTGTCTTTATTATACACGTGTCTTTAACGTGTATCACCTGCCAGATCCGATCAATTCCCTGAAATACATGTAGTTGAAAAATCAACAAAAAGTTGAGCGAGTTCATGTGTATGTCTGTGTGTATAAACCGTTAAAGTATGCCGGTGTCACACCCCGATTTCCACGTGTCACCGGTGGGCCCGGTGGGGAATATCGTGACGTCATGGTTGGTAACGTAATAGTCAAACAACACAATAATTAATATGCACAGCGGAAGCAATTTAAAAGATATAATACAACCGAATTTAATATTGTAATATCAAATGTCACAATATTCGGAAGTTTATCCACAGATGGATCGAAAACAAATAATAATAGTTCAACAGACTTCAGGCATCTTAAGCTTGCGAGACTTCTAATGATGCTAAGGAGAAATCCCAGCCAATTACGCTTAGTACCTGCATTTAATCTTTTTGGGAAAATACGTCAGTTTACACTGGTAAATACAATCAACTGACTCATTTTGGAAAATGATTGAAAATTGGTTTGGATGCACGTGGCATAAACATTTTATTTAACTTGGGAGAATTATTTTAAATATATAATCTTGTGAACGAATTACATGTTCCTTGTGCGTTCAGTAGCCCGGATCTTGCCCGGGTTAAAGATCAATAGACACACCACATTATTCTTTTGTGCACTGACGGGTGTACGCCTACACCCCGCGCTTAAGTCGTGGCCATTTCGTAAAATGATGCCAAGGATATCCGGGACATGGTCATTAACCCCCCAAAGGCTTTAAGTAACAAGGCTGTTTAAACGAGCCGATCAAATTTATTCAATTACCCACTCAACGGTGGAGGATTTGATGCCCGATCAAGCGGTATTCTATATACCGTAACCCAAGCCCGTATAGGGAAAATAAGTTAAAAGTATTTACCTGAGCAATGTATAAATCACAATAAGCAAACGCACGTAGCTTTTACTGGTACTCCTAATCTGGAACGAAGGTTTATAATAACCTATTAGATTCCTAACGGGTCTTTAGTTAAGCTTAAGCTTAGACCGGTTAGTTTTAAAGATACGGTTCGTACGCACGATTAAGCGAAGACCGGATAGAATGTGATTTAGACCTGACCAGTTCAGAGACTTGTTTAATATGGGTATTTCATACACATTCTGGATTTTGAGATAAAACCGTTAAGGTTTGACCTGTTTAGGCTAATTTATGTAAACTAGTTACATAAACCGAACCGAACCGAACGCGTAATAAGCGTAACGGGTATTCATGAGAGCTATTTACAGGTTTCCTAAGTTAATATGCTTCATATATGTTGTGATATCAGTAAGATGTCTTTTATTATGCCCGAAATGAATTTAATCACAAACTATGCCCCGTAGGGGTAGTTTGGTCATTTTAAAGGTTGTAAAATAGTTTAAGTGTCAACCTGAGTTACAGGCCTGATGTAATCAGCAATTATACTCAATTTTCTAAGTTATATCAGTAGGTTAAAGTATATAAGTGAAATCTATCAATTATAACCAAACTATGCCCCGTAGGGGTATTTTGGTAATTTCACATAAGCCGAAAAGCTCAAAACTGAAGTCTGAGTTTATCAACCTTTGCTTACTGTTAAAATATTATAATTTGCCTCAAATATCAGTAGGTATCAACCCTTGTATGTTTAATATAGTTATAGCACATACTATGCGTTAAAAACGCTTAAAAAGGCGATTAAAGGCCATTTTCGGGTTTGATACTTAAATCTGATATTTTATATTTCCAGAAGGCTTAAAATAATTTATTTATCATATGTGATTAGTAGCAAAAGGGTTGGAGTCGTTTAGATATGTAAAACTCATTTTATGGCCCGTAAGGGCAAAACCGACAATTACCGGATTAAGCCTACGACTATGAGTTATGCTCAGCCTAAAATTAATTAAAAATCTTCAAAAATCCCAAAATAATATATTACATCAGTGGGTAAAGATATTGCTATCAAAAAGTAGGCTTAACTAGGCTATATGCTAATTACGCCGTTTTATTAACATAAAGCTTTCATTTTTCGCTAACGAGCATAACTCTTAACCTACACCTCAAACTGATGTCAAATTTTGTATGCAAGTTTAAATATCAGTAAGTAAGGTTTCTACTCTTTTACATTTCCAAAAATCACGTTTTAAGGTGAAAAGGGCATAACGGTCAACATATGAGCAATTAACGGAATCATGCGTATTAATTGGTTAACTAATGAACCATGGTGTATAATCACAGAGGGTTATACTAGCATGTAACCTGGTCCAAATAAAGCTCTAAGGCATTTCTAAAACATACCATAACGGGTCAGAACTGAAAGTCAAAGTATAAGTCAAACTATGCGACTTTCGGTTCCAAACCGGGTCTAAACAGGAAATTGTCGGGTTGAACATGTTTAGACATGTCCTTACACTAATTACCAAGTTATATTAATGATCAAACAGGTTGTATGTGTTCTACATTGCTAATTATGCATAAATTGTAATTTACACATTCTGTTGACTTTTTAAATACAAGTTTGACCCGACATTTGACCTAGTTAGAGTGGGAATCAGGGGGAACCCTTTTGAGGGTTTATTACCCACATAATTACCAACTTATAACTACTTTCACTTCGAATAATCACTGGAATAACAATGATTAATCGTTAAGTCAACCGTTAATTACGACGGTTTGACTTTTAAGCTAAAACTAAGCTAAAACTTAATTAAGAAAGGTTTAGCAAGCTTACCAAGGTCCTATGCACGAAATGTGAACTCTTGAGAGAAGGCTTGAGCTCCAGAAATGATCAGAAAATGCAGATGAAGGTGTGATCAATTGGTTGCAACTCAAGACCCTTTTATAGTGAAATTTTCACCACAAATTGTTGACACCAAGGTCTAACACTGACCACAAATCATCAACATGTGTCCCTAAGTGTGTAGGACTGTTTAGGGGTCGCCCATGTTGCATTAATGTCGATTAAAGGTCGGTTTAGTGGGTTTGCAGGAAGCTGTCCACACTTTCTGTTACTGGGCACCTGATGCGGCCCGCGTAAAGGTAGGTTAACCTTTACGCGGCCCGCCTCAACCTTGTTAATCAGAATTCTCATTTTCAAGTTTCCGCATATTGTCCCTTGGCCTTTCGAAAGGGCAACTGAGCTAATTACTTGCAATTTGACCCCTTATTATTTACCCACAAGGGCTTTAGGGCTTATACTCACTTTGCCAAGTCCCTGGACACTTCCGGTTAACCCGAAAAGTCATAACTTTCAATGTTAACGCTTTAACCCCTCGCATACGAATTTGATCATAACTTTCTCATACGATTACGAAACTTTATGAAATTTATATCGCGCATTCTAGTGAGCATAATTATCAGTTACAAAGCTTCGGGTTTGTCAAAAGGTCACTCAGAGGTATAACTTAAACATGTTGACACATTTAACCCCTGTGGTTTGTAATCTCTCAATTTTAGCTTCGTATGATCCATGATTTATTCGTTTGATGATATCAACATCATGTAGGGTTATTATGAAGTATATTTATTCACCGTTGACATTTAGAACCCGTATAATCACGTACTTTCCATGTTTGTCAACTTTAGTCCTTTTATAACATTCTTTCACACGTGCAAACATATGACACGTGTCTACACATTATATGACGTGAATTTTCGAGGTGTTACAGCCCATATGTATAAATGTCCCTGGTATGTAGCAATTAAGGAAAAAGAGATCACCAATGGGTTGCAAAGCCACTGGTATGTGTGAAGTGATGCAGGAAAACTCAAACCTAGCAAATTTGTACCGGGCCTCGGCTGTAAGACACTGTCACCACTATGGGTCACACTGACCTCATGGGTGTGGGCTCGCTACACCCAAATAGATCTATCACTCATGTCCCTCGGTCCTACGGCGAGGATTAATGGCTTTAAGTGTTGTACCCACCACTCACATGATCTAAGTAGTAACCCTCCTTAAGCTAACCATACCATGTATAAAACGTTTGTAATAATTGTAACATGTATTTCACCCCCGAAGTATAAAACTGAAAACAGTTAAAAGAAAAGGGGGACATGAACTCACTGTAGTGCGTCTCCTGTGCTCGTACTCAAACCTTGTCAGCTATACAACGACCTACAACGTACTAATGTCTATTAGACGAACGGGCCGTGCCTTGGCTTAGTATTTACGGTTTGAGTTACGTTACTTTGATATTATTCCAAGTTATAACTTATTGTTAAAATAATAATAATTATTATTTTAACTTACATTATATTGTTAGGTCTTGAAATAATAGTTAGACAACTATTTCGTATTCATACTTCTCAAGTATTTTATGTGCGTATTTCCTTCCCAAGGATGGGGTATTTATACATGTATTGGTAGTTCCGAAACTAATATATTTTTAAGTTTGACTTCAAAATATAAATATAACTCCTTGTCAAAATAACGTATTCCAAAATATATGTATATTTTCCCAAAAGAAAATAATATATTTTCACTTCTTAGTTTCCGGAATAATATTTTACCAAAAATATGTGTGTAAGAGTATTTTCGGGAATATTTCGTAAGTTACGTTTTCTCGTTCGGTTTCACAATACCAAGTATGTAACTTAAATATTTATCCCTTATAATTTTTGGTATTATTCCGAAGTTATAAATGTGATGGTATTTTGCTAAGTTACATTATTTCGCCCTAAATAATATAACTAGATCCCAAATCATGCAAATATTCACACAAGCGTTTTAGTATAAAATATATATTCTAAATATATATTTATCCGCTTTTATTTACGAAAACCAACCTCCGACACTTTGAAATTTTGCAATAAAAAACTTATGGCGAAGTTTACTTCCAAAAACAAAGTTAAACACATTTGTAAGCACTTGTTAGAAAATAATTTTCTAAGTCTTGGGATTTTTAGAAAATTTCGCCAGAGTTTCCCCTAAAAACGGAGGTGTCCGTGCTAATAAGCATATCATTTTCTTTTCAAAATCAATCAACAATCAATTTTACATTACCAAGAGCAAAAACTACATGCGTTACATCTTAATCATGAACTTGGTATATCCCGAAAACGCGTAGTAACTTGGTAAAGCTTTTAGTGGACTTAGTTACCTTCCAAAGCGTAATTATTTCTTTAAAAATCATTTTCTTGAAAGAGTTATGTGTTTACAACTTGTAAACATTTTTTACAAAAACTCACCTTTTGAACTCTTCTTGTAAATAAAAGGTTTCTACACTTATTTTAGTTCTAAAAATGGTGTAAGTGTATGTACAAGTCATGATTTTCTAAAAGTCGATTCTTGAACTTGGTTCATTTAGAAATGTCTTTTGTAAAACCCGGATCTACATGATCACTAACTTACTTTGTTTACTTATATTTCAAGAAAAAATATTTTTATCAAGTTCATATATAAACTAGAAAATGATTATTTCATGTATCAATAATCAACTTCCTAGTCTTGTTAAATCATGTTTCTAAACATTATTTAACAAGCTCCATATGATGATTAACCTCACATAACCAAGAATCAACATGCAATCAACAACATATTCATATCAACATCCTACTAACAACATTTCTTTATGTTTCATCTCTATGTAAACTTTCATGTAAAGCTTCATGTTTATGTTTTTAGTTCTTGTTCTTTAGTATTTTAAACATACTCATCATACTACAACTTTAAACCTTAAAAACAAGATGGACAAGAGTTTAACAAGAACTTACTACTAGCACAAAGGCTAGGGATGTTCTCTAGTGAAAAAGATGAAGAAAATGATGGTGAAAAACAATGTATGAAGCTCCTTGATGATCTACAAGTTGCAAGCTTCCTTGAATCACCTTCTAGTCTTGTATGAAGCTCAAAAATTGATGAAGATGGTTGAATTATGGTGGTGGTGGTGGCGGTTATGTGTGGCCGAGAGGGAGAGAGAAGAGAGTGAGTGAGATAGTGTGAAGATCATGGAATGATTTGAGGTTATGGTCTTGCCATAGTTATAAGGATTTTCATCATATTTTGCTCACCACTACAAGTAATCAATCCAATATAATATTAGGATATAATCTAGGAAGGCATGGTGGGGATTTTGGTGGGTCCTCTTGGGACCGAATTCGGGTATGGGGGGGGGGGGCTTGATGTAAATTTTTGATAAAAGTTGGTAAATGTAAGTTAGATTCTAAGTATATAATTCCATATATTAGTTAGTGGAGAATTTAGTGGGTGTTATGGTATACGGGGACCATGACTAGTTCAAAAATAATTAAACAATTTATTTGACAAAAATTTGGTGTCCCGGGTAATGTCCGGTTGTTCGGTTAGCTACCGTTCCGTTAAAGTGTTTAATTATTTCGTAAAGTGTCTTTTATATATATTTTTGTAACGCTTTTAATTCCCGGCACTTAGGAAAGCATACAGGACCATTCTGCCATATTTTTGACATCTTACTGGCATGTTAAATGTTGAATTTTTGCTGAAAATGCAGAATTCTGCACTTAAAGTGTGTTTTAGGCACTTCCCGGCACTTTAACTATCACCTAGTGACGCAGTTTTATGGTCCTCACTTCCCTACACTCCATACTAGTGTAGTACCTTGTCCCTGGCCCATACTGGGCCTCAAAAACACTGTCTGTCTATTTACTGGCACTGTCAGTATGTTTCTGAATTATCCGTTCAGTGTGCTAACTGTGCTTTGTGCATCAAGTATGTCACTAAAGTTTGTATGTAATAAATGGAGTGACGGTATGAAATGTGATGTATAGGTATGCGTGATACAAAAAATCATAAAGCAGTTCAAGTTGTCAGTTGTAATCAAGCACATAATTAAAATTAATTAATTGTACGGATTACTGGTTTAGTGAGAGTTGTCACAATAAGCTTCCGCTGCTTAGTCACCGGCCACCACCACAAGTCTGTGCCACCCAATCATCGGCCACCATTTCGCTACTCAGTCACCGGCCACCACTACAAGTTTGCGCCGCCCAATCGCCGGCCACCACCATAAGATTCCGACCGCCTAATCGCCACCACCGCCAAAATATTCTGGTCGCCGCTCAATCGCCGCTACCACCACGTGCTTTCGGCCCCGCTCAATCGCTTCCACCACCACCAGTTCTGACTCGAGTGTGACTCCAGATCTGGATTAACCGATTTTGACTCCATGAAACTGATGTTCGTGTGGGGGTGGGGGTGTTGCTCTTATTCCAGATCTAGATTAACCGATTTTGACTCCATGAAACTGATGATCTTGATGGTGACTCCATGATAAGATGTGGTGCTTGTGGGGGTGGGGGTGGGGGTGGGGGTGGGAGAGGGTGGTGGCAGGTGGTGGTTTGCCCCTGAGAGAGTGTAGAGAGAGGGAGTGTATTTAGAGTGTGAGTGTGTGTATTATATAAAAGAAGAAGACAACAGTCACTGTAATCATCCCTGTTGTACAAGTGTTTTTTTACAAGTTACCCCCTTATAATTGAGAAATTTCAAAAATACCCCATCTAACGGTATAAAGTAACTTAGTTAGGCGTTTTGGATTAAAATGGCAACAAGCTACAAACGTGGAGGGCAAAATGGTACAAAAGTGTCATTTTGGACGAAAATGGCAAACTTGCCCAAACCTCAGGGACGCAAATGGCAATTTACTCAAAATAATATTTTAACTTATCCTCGTATACGTATACTTATATCATATTACGTATTCTTGACTTTGGTGTACCTTTGACCAAGTCAAAGTGGATACCTACTTTTTATTAAATAATATTTTCAATATTATTTTGGTATAAGTATACTTGTATTTTGGTATAAGTATACTTGTATTTTTACCAAGAGTATACTTAGGCAAGTATATATGTATTTAGGTATAAATACCTATATATTTTGTATTTAGTAACAAAATCATTTTTTTATGATTTTATACTTTACGGAATTATATTTCTTAAAAATAATATATTTTTAAGGCTTGCTTGTAATATATATATTTTTATCATACTTGTTAAAATATATTGTCATTTGTCCGATTTTGTATATCTTCCTCTAATTTTTGTTAATATATATTTTGCTCTTAGTATATGTATGTATGTATGTATGTATGTATGTATGTATGTATTTAGTCCAATGTCCAAAGTCCATAACTTTTGGTAAGGGAATATATATAAATATATATATTTTTGCATTTTGTCCATACACCCATTCTTTGGGTAAGTATATGTAGTTTTATACTTAATTATTTTCCAATGTATTTTGGGTGTATTATATTTGTATTCTTTGTGTGTATTTTGTAACTTTTGAACCCTACATGTATACTGATACATAATACACATAATATACACATAAACACACATTTTTGGGTGGCCACTAAATATATATAATTTGCCCTAATTATATATATTTATATTCATTTTAATCTTTAAGAAAACACTATTTTCTTAACTTATATTTTGTATAAAAACTTGGGGAAAATTATGGTTAAACACTTTAAACATTTTAACTAGTAAAATTCCTGTTAAAATATATTTTTCTAAGTGTTAAATTTTTACAAAAAATTTGCCACAGTTTCCCCTAAATTTAGGGATTTTCCCATGTTTTAAAACACGTGTTAATCAATTTCAAAACTCAACAGATCATCTACAACAAATTTACAAGTATAAATATATGAATAATCTATACTTTTCATGTTAATAAACTTGAAACTTCATATGAACATGTAGTATTTTAGATCTACATTTTAACATGTTTATTCACTTAAAATCATATCTTGTTTGTTATTTTATAAACATTGTAGAAAATCATTTTTGAAAACTTTGTTCATCCACTTTTTCTATGAGTTTATAAGCATAAACATATCATTTTTAACAACTTTAACAAGTTCACATTTCATGTTCAACAAGTTCATTAACATGTTCATCATGGATCTTGTTAGATCCATATGTATACTTGCTAGATATTCACTTTAAACATGATCTAGCAAGTGTAGACGTATCATATTACATCATCAACACAAACTATCGACTAAACAACTTCAACACAACATCAAGAACACTTATTTATTTTCGATTAGAGTAAAATGCACGGATAGTCCCTGTGGTTTGGTGAAATTTCACCTTTAGTCCCCCAACTTTTCAGAATTGCACTCTTAGTCCCTGTGGTTTTACAAGTTGTTACTCGGATAGTCCCTAAAGCGGATGAAGGTTACTCGGATAGTCCCTGTGGTTTGACAAGTTGTTACTCGGATAGTCTCTGTGGTTTGACAAGTTGTTACTCGGATAGTCCTTGTCATTTCACACCCACTTAACCAGAAAAATTAACCTCCATCCGCTTTGGGGACTATTCGAGTAACAACTTGTCAAACCACAGGGACTAAGAATGTAATTTTGAAAAGTTGGGGACTAAATGTGAAATTTTACCAAACCACAGGGACTATCCGTGCATTTTACTCTTTTAGATTATGTTACTTTTCATGTGTTCATCTTTTAAAGTTAGGTTTCTTGATGGTTTACTTGTACATTTATAATATACTACTAACAAGAATCAAAATGAAGGTTAGAGAACACTCACCACTAGCACCAGTGGCTAGGGAAGATCAAAGTATGAATGTAAGAAGAAATGTGGTGGTTAAAAGCTCCTTAGTGAGGTCCTTGCACTTCCAAAGCTTGTCACTTTCTTAGATGATCTTCATACACCTTTGAGAATGCTTAATTTAACTTGGAAGTGAGCAAAAGAATGAGATGAAAGTGGAGGTGACTATGGCCGAAAATAGTGTTGGTGTTGGGATTGTTTGTGTGTTTTTTTGAAAGGTGAAAACTAGATGGAGGTGATAAGGTTTAGTCCCTAAGGGTTATTCTTATAATCTTGCATCAACTTATTATCCAATGGATTAGTAAAAGGCATCTTTGACCATACAATATCAAGTCAATATGGAGAACAAAGGGGGTCCCCCATGGGGACGGCTAGGATATGGGGGAGGGGGGGGGGGGGGGGTAAGTGAGTTTTGAAAGGTAGTTAAGGGGTTTAGGTGTAGCTTGATGGTTTAATTAGGTGGTAGTTGAATTTAAGTGTTTTTAAGTGTCAAAAGATGTTATATGGCACATACTAGTTTTATAACATCAAAACAATGTTAATTAGTTCATATTTGGTGTCTAGTTAGTGTTCGGATAATTATTTGGTACTAGTTTTGTTAACGAAACGTTAAAGGATCAACTTGTGTAAATTGTATGGTATGATATGTTCTTGTGTTTTAAAGATATTCCCGATATTTTTTCGTTAACCTCCGCACAAGGCCCGTGATTTCGAGGGGCACGTGATTTGTAAAAAAAATCGGGCATATATGTTATATTTTTTGTTAAAATAGTAAACACATAACAATTTCAATATAGGCCCATTTACAAATCACTTTTATGGTTTAAAATTTAGCCCACTTGTCATTAGATTTATTGAGCCAGATACTAATTTGATTTTAAAATAATAATAAAACATTAAGGAAAAGCACAATTTTTCAAACTCGAACATGGTACGTGAATTCTCAGAGACGCCACTAACACAAATACCGTTAAATAATAAGCCTACTTCTTGAGAAATGAAAGTGTAATCTTTTTCACTCCTTAAAAAAGTCAACTTCATTGTAGATACACTCTGTTATACAACTTAACATTACCAAAAAGTCAAATTGGACCAGTGTATGATCCATAATACTCCAACTACAATCAATAACCACCATTTTTATAATCTATATCTATATCTATACTATATAATAAAAGAAACCATGTTTGGGACACTTGTCATCATTCTAGACCATGCTTAATTATAGATAATTATTATTTAATTTAAATTATTAAATATAAATTAAATTAATATAAATCTTATCAACTGTATATTAGAAAAGAAAAAAACAACTCAACCTATTTAATAGCATTTCATTCTTATGAACAATTTGGCATTTTTCATTCTAGATTAACAACCAAAGAATTTCAATGAATCATACACATCATTATTAGATACGGTGATACAAACTGTATATTAGAAAAGAAAAAAACAACTCAACCTATTTAATAGCATTTCATTTATGAATCAAAATACCTCAGAGAAAAAATAATTTCTCAAAAGAAATAAACTGAAATTTGACTGTAATCTATGCCTGAAGGCCAAAACTTCAATAACCGTAACCAAATCTATATCTTTATAGATAAAATTAAGAGGTTAACACACAAATTAAACATACACTTTCATCTGATCTCCGTTTATCTATATATCTATATACTATATATAAGCATTTCCTATGTCTAAAATAGTAATTTAACCCCAACTTTTTAAGATGGCAGACTAAAAGTCTCAAACAAAACCTATATTTTTACATTTTCCTTCCCATCTTACCCTTCGCTCCCTATATCCCCTTCCCCTATCAAATATTTAACACCAATGTTATCATCAGTTTCTTCCAATTCAATCCTTCTCTTCAATAATAAGGGTTTATGACTGAATCTCTACAGCCGCATAAGGAATTCGATGGATTACGCCAACTGAAATCAATTACCCCATACGTTTCATTCCTGCAATTATTTAACACCGAACCCATCATGGAATGGGTAGGGTTTTCACCCCTGCCCCAACTCATCGGCCTTGTTGTTCTGGGATTCTTTTTCGATTGTCTGAACAGGTTCTGGTTATTGGGGTTGGAGTATGATGGCCGAGTTATTGGATTGGACTAGCCGATTGATTTTGTAAACACCGGATGAGAGAAGATATGCACCGGTAAGCGGATTTAACTTCGTGTTGTTTAGTAATTTTTGATTGGTTGACTAGATTCATCCAGTTTGGTTAGCTAAACCCTAGATCTGTAATCAAATCGAAACATATCAACCCCTATCTTTTTTTTTTTTTTGAACAAGAATTCCTAAATTTTCTAGGCTAAAATTTCAAACTTTTTTGGGGTGGTGGGAGTCAGTTTGGTAATACAGGAGGGTCACATTCAAAGGCATTTTTGGAGTTTATATGGAGACTCTTATGAATTGAATGCTATTGTCAAGCCAGAGTATCTAAAGCATCAAGACGAACAAGTTAAGCTTCTTGTTGCACTTGTGAGATACCAAGAATTGCTGGCCTTGAAGCTCCATATGAAAATGAAGGTATTTTTTTGCTTTACGTGACTATATGTTTGATAATAAGTGCTCAAATTTACACAATTATGGTTTTTTTTTTCTTTATGGTACTAACTGTTTTTTTTCATTTGCTTTGAGGACATCATTCATTTGTAAGTACTTTCTAGGGTTAAAATATACTAAAGACCCATCTTTTGGAAGGATAGATAGTAAACATACCGGAGACCATTGCAAAGTACATATCATTTGCTGTGACGTTGGATCTCGAGTGCGATGATGTAGTGAATGAAATATTTAAAACTGTAAACATGTGGGTGTAATTTGTGAAATAGGGTAAGGAGTAGTGTAAGGGTGTTCTTGAAGATCGTGAACAATCATCGATGTTGCCGCCGCTACCTGTCCACTTGATGTTGCAAAAACTCGAAGACAAATAGAGGTATATTCTTCAACTTCGATTTTTTTTTGTTTTGCATTGAAGTTCAAGTGTTCTTGAAGATTGTGAACAATCATCGATTTATTTCTTTACTCGTATTTATTTCTTCGCTTTAATGTTATTGCAGAAGGATCATATTACAGCATTGAGGATGACTCTAATGGAGGTGTGGAGGTATGTGTGTTCCTCTTTAAAAGCATATACTATTATGTAACTATATAGCAAACCGGTACTTTTCGAGACTTTCATATCATCATGTCATTTAACTAATGTAAGAAGCATTTGATTTTTGCAGACTTGTTAGATGATTTATCAATAGTTTGTTTGATGTTTATCGATGTTAATTTGCTACTTCTTTGGGCTTTTATAGTCTAAAGTTTTTCGAATATAATTCTCACCAAAATTGCAGTTCCTATAGTCAATGCAATGAGTTACTTATAACTTATCGATATTCAACTGATTTTATTGGTTTGTTTTAATAAATAACTGCACACCTCTTTTTAGTCGCGATGAGTAGTAGTTTTCTGACTATAGGCATTAATATTACAATAAGACTTGCTGCTTCTAATCATAAATGTGATTTCGGGATGTATTAGTTCACTTTTGCGTTCCATTTTTACATTTGAATCTGAGACATATAATATGAAAGTAATCTCAGCTATACATGATTCTTATCAGGTGTGATGCGAAAGCACTTGAACAATCTTTATGTGAGCGTGTTATCGTAACTCCAGACGGAAATATTACAAAACCACTGGATCCAGCGGCTGCAGTCTTGAGTCGTGATGCATTGGCAAAAACAGTTTGTTCTAGACTCTGTGATTGGTAAGAAAATAAAAAGCATCTTTGGCTGACTTTGACTTGTTTGACACGTTTGACTTAATTCCTTTTAGCTAACATTCGTTACTTGACCAGTTTTCATGAACTATGACAGGATCGTGGACAAGATACCTTCAACACACCTTCAGATTCTACTCGCAGCAGTGGCGGACATGGGTGGCGTTTTCATTCAGGCCGCTTGGCGGACACATTGCAAGCAGAAAATGATCGAGCAGCGGCATAAGGAGGAGCTAGAGATGGAACTCGCTGGCGGTGATGGTGATGGAGGTTCTCGCAGCCTTGGTACTACCTTCTTGGTGTCGAAATTCGCAGCCAATGCTCTACGTGGGGTCCACCGGAACCCGAATGTGAAGACCGGTAGAGAATTGGTTAATTTACCGAAACCACTGGAGCCGGATTTTACTGCTGATGCTGATTAGTTTTGGTTGTTGATACTTTTTCACATGTGAAAGGTGTTGGTAATTTTTTGCTGTAACTAATGGTGGTGTATACAACATTACTGGTGTTGTACCTTATTGAGATTAAAAAGGTCAGTTATTTTTTAGAAAAATATATAGCAAAATATTACAATTACTCTAAGAGTAATTTGATTACTCAACTAGAGTAAATACATAATTACTCTACTAGATTAAATACACGATTTTTTTTTTAACATTTTGCAACTAAACATAATGCTCAAGTATATGGAAAAAGAAAATTCAAAAAACAAAAAAAGTTCTTCCTTCGCTTCGACCTATTTGTATTTGATCTTTAAACTATAATTATATAAACTTATATTTAACTAAACGCTCTATCTTTCTTTCATACACCTTTCTTCATTCTCGTTGTTATTGATACACATTTCTTCATTCTCGTTGTTACTCATGTACGTGCTTTCATATGATCATAATTGTTAAAAAGTACTTAATATTAACACGGTATGAATATCGAGTTCATACATTTATTATTTGATCATATAAATCGTTTCACATAAGTTCATCCGGTTACTTGAAATTCTTGAACCTCTAACAACAAAATGCAACAATACGGTACGTTTTATTATTATTTTAGAAATATACCAATACGGTAATCTACCTTACGGGTGTAACAGATAGTAAGTGTTGCAGGTAAGTTTATGATATGCTTCTCGTACTATCGACTCCGCCGCAACGCGCGGGTCTCCCACTAGTAACAATGTATAAGTGTTTTCCTGAGATAAAAAGACAATTTGTAAAATAGAATTGGAAATTTTCATAAATTAACGACCAAAGAATTTCAATGAATCATTATGTTATCTAAAAAAGTGATAATAGGATCATCATTAACAATTGATATGTTATATAATGAGAAATATGACTATTTTAACCATTTAGTCATTTTCTTTCCATCAAGTTTTTAAAACTAAAATAACTTTATATACTTTTAAAAAATATATATATACCATAAAATCAAGTATTTTGCTATATATATATTTTTTAATAAAAGTGACGTTAAAAAAGTAACAAAAAGGTCTATTCCATAATGGTCTATTCCATTTCGTATCTCATTCTTGCATATCAAACACTACCTCGTGTAATACACAGGTTTTTTAAGATATAACTTTTTTTTAATTATTTGCCATATAAAATTAGATTTATTCAACCCGTACAATACATGGAGTTTTTTTAAAATATAACTTTTTTATTATTTAGTAAATAAAATTACATTTCTTTCACCCGTGAATACATATGTTTTTTTTTAAATATAACTTTTTTATTGTTTGATATATAAAATTACATTTATTCAACCCGCACAATACATGAGGTTCTTAAAGATATAGTTTTTTTTATTATTTAATATATAGAATTATATTTACTCAACATGTGTAATAAATGAGGTTTTTAAAAATATATTGTTTTTTTTTTTTTAGTATATAAAATTAGATTTATTCAACCCGTATAATACACGGGGTTCTAACCTAGTGTAAAATAATGTAATCAAGATGAACACTCAAAAGACTTTCCTATGAATCTATCTTAACATTTTTTCTTTATTAAACATAAAGATGGAACCGTGGCGTCGTATTGGCAGGGGACAGTAGGTAATCCGGGTTGCGCTTGGGAGTGGAGTAAAGATCCCACTCTGACCAGCGTCAACTTGGGAGAATTGGATTGCTTTTGATATTCTTTGCTTGTTTTATTTAACTAGGGTTAAGACCCGCCCGCATTGCGGCGCGGGTACATCGTAAATTTGAATGGATTAGTCCAAACGTTATATGATGCATTAACCATATGAAAACACATATTTCGACGTATCCAGTTGAACTCAGTGTAACCTGTATAAGCATTGTGATTGGATCAAACGTAAAGTAAATGGAATTCATATCGAACAATCATAACGTATTATATGTGACCCAACTCATACACAGAAAACATAACAGGTATGAAGGAAAATATGCACATGTAATCGAAAGGGATTAATTAGAGCTTTCGAAAAAAAGGGAGAAAAAAAACCATAATTTGACTCCACTCAGTTCGAAACAAACTTTACGAAACATACATAAAATAAACACGAAAACATATTATATTTGACCTAAATCATTTCCCAAAAAAGTTTACCTCAAAACGTAGAACAACTTGAATTTATACCAAAATGTACGTAAAAATATGCACGTAAAAATGGTTTCTTTAAACGAAAACGTATTATATTTGACCTGACTCGTCTATAAAAAAGTTTACGTCGGAATATAGAACAAATCATATTTATACATACCGGTACATAAAATATGCAAACAAAAATTAGTTTTTAAGTAAAGGAAGAAAAAGGGTAAACTGAAAGAAAATATTAGTAAAAAATTTAATAGGTTAAAAACGTTCGTAAAACCGTGCCAAGTAGTACCAATGCCACAACGACATCGACTCTCAACATCGTAAAAATAAAATAGATAAGATGGTAAAAATTACACAGAACGAAAAGTAGACTAAAATCGTTGAACCATGCACACCCGTTATAGTGTCTTAATGCGAAGAAATTAAGCAGAAACGTAAAATGTAGAAAATAATAACTTAGTTTATCTACGACCCGCCCGTTGCGACGAACTTTACAAAAGGGAAAAAATGGACTCGTTGCGACGGGTCTGTCATATATGAAAAAATAGAGCAAAAACGTTGAACCTCACATGCACGCTACGACATGTTAACTCGCAAAATTTAGAACGAAACGTAAAACGAAAAACTTGCAAAAGATAAAAAGTATGGGGGACCAAAGTTGTAAATAACAAAGTGTTGTGTTAAATTATAAAAGATGAAAAACTTAGAGTTAAAAGTAAAAAAAAAAGGGGTTAAAATGTAAAAGATAAAACTTTTAGGTTGAAAGTGGAAAATTAATTTTTTTTTTTTTTGGAAAACTCCCTAAGCACAAGTTACAAGTGCTAATGCACAAAAAAGTTGCAAAGTTATATAGGTTTTAATTCTATCAATTTCCGTTTTTGTTTCCTTATAGTCCCCGGCTTCTTGCTGAATTTTTTATTTATACATGAGAAAAATGCCCGGATAGTCCCTGTGGTTTCACCTTTTTTCACCTATAGTCCCTATCTTTCTAAAACTACTTGAATAGTCCCCAAGTTTTCAAGTTTTGTTCTCGGATAGTCTCTGGGTCTAACTTCAGTTACTTTTCTCTGTTAAAATGATGTGAAATGACAAAAATACCCTTTTCTTAAAATGTCAAACCATAGGGACTATCCGGGCATCTTCTTCATTTTTATTTATAAAACCCCACCACCACACTTCATCTTCAACCTCCACCCACCATCACCCTCCTCCACCCTCCACCATCACCGGCCGTCGCCGGTCTCCGCCGCGCAGAACCACCGTCGTTGTCGTCGTCCTCTTTGCCACCGCCTGAAAACAGCAAACAACACAAACACAGACCACAACAAGCCTTTCCCCCTCTCGATTCCTCATTCCCACCCCGATAGACAGCTGCCGGAGCCGATTAACCGGCGCTCCGGTGTTGCGTAACCCGACCAGACAACAAACCACACCACTTAAACAGAGTTCCTCTAACTCAGATCACTTCAAATATTTAACTCAGCCACAAAATCAATAACACAATTCATCATATAAACAAATTAACCTAAAGATCCACCCTCAGATCAAACAAGTTTCACAATAAACCAATCAAAACCCTACAAACACCTCAACCGACAGATTCCAAGCCTCCACAATCCGATTAAACAAAATTCTCAAACTAAAATCAATCAATACACACGCACACATAAAAAATGCCCTAACGAATTCAAAAAAGGAAAACAAACAAACGAAACGTATGTCTAGGGTTGGTAATTCTTACAGAGAAGAGCAACAGAGTGACTTGCACCAGCGGAGATCAAAATCACGTGACGAATTGGAGGTGAAATAGTTTCAGTCTCCATTTGTGAGTTGCCGGTTGTTCAGGATTTTGATGAAAATGGAGGATATGAATGAATGAATGATTATATGTGGTTGCAGAGAGGGAGTAAATAGGAGAATTGAATTGGGGTAGTTATTGTTAATTAGACCCGATAGCTTATAAATCTGGATGAAGATTAGACCCGATAGCTTATAAATCTGGTTAATCGGCTCCGGCAGCTGTCTATCGGGGTGGGAATGAGGAATCGAGATGGGGAAAGGCTTGTTGTGGTCTGTGTTTGTGTTGTTTGCTATTTTCAGGCGGTGGCAAAGAGGACGACGACAACGACGGTGGTTCTGCGCGGCGGAGACCGGCGGCGGCCGGTGATGGTGGAGGGTGGAGGAGGGTGATGGTGGGTGGAGGTTGAAGATGAAGTGTGGTGGTGGAGTTTTATAAATAAAAATGAAGAAGATGCCCGGATAGTCCCTATGGTTTGGCATTTTAAGAAAAAGGGTATTTTTGTCATTTCACATCATTTTAACAGAGAAAAGTAACTGAAGTTAGACCCAGGGACTATCCGAGAACAAAACTTGAAAACTTGGGGACTATTCAAGTAGTTTTAGAAAGATAGGGACTATAGGTGTAAAAAGGTGAAACCACAGGGACTATCCGGGTATTTTTCTCTTTATATATAGAGTTGGTTGCCGTTCAATTTTTTTTTTCTTTTCTCAAAAAAAAAAAAAAACAAAAACAAAAAACATTTGTTTGTCAAACAAACATGTCATCACACGTTACCGATTTACTTTCATTCACTCTTTCTTTCTTTCACACCCTCTTGACTTCTTCATTCCGTACCCTGAATAACAATCATATTGCATCTAAATAACCTGCTGCAGCTCGATCGGTGGTGGGTTTTCGAGTTTTCGGTTGCAGGTGCACACCAGGTGTTTGTGAAATGTCCCCTGTGAAGTCACCCGAACAACACAGTGTTCAGGATGTGGGGAAAAAGAATAAGGCAAGTTTATTTGGGGTTTTTAAACCTATACAGTTATACCCATATCTTCCATTTAGGATCTTTGATTGCATGCTGAGAAATCCCAAATCTTGTTGATGAAATTTAGGGTTTTTGTTCAGTAGTTAGTTTGATGTAGTTTTTGTTTATTAAATTTAGGGTTTTGATTGATTTGTTTATCAAATGCTGTTTGTTGATTGTATTAGGGTTTATCCCAGAACTTGTGTTGAATTTATGTGACTGTTGATTCTCTGTTTCTTGAAATTGCTAACACTATTCATTACAGTTGTTGAAGATGAATGTTATCTGTGTTTGATTATTTTGCTAAGCAGTCAATAGCGGTGGGATAGCGGTTTATCGGGCTCTTCCAAAATAGTGGTGTCAAATAGCGAAACCGCTATAACCGGCGCTATTGACCACTATTGACCGATGTTGACCGTTACTTTTGATGCCTTGGTTGATGTGGACTTGGAGAAAGATTTCATGGCTTACGATTAGATCATGTTTCAAATATTGGCACGTTTGATTTTTGACTGTATTCGTAACATTTCTTGAAGATGAATGTAATATCTGTTTGATTATTTTGAGATGAAGTTGTAATGTTTGAAAGAATTTAGTTTGTAGTTGAGAACGATGAAGCGGATGAGCTCCCTCCAGGGTGGACAAAGGAGTTAAAAACAAGAAAATCCGGTTCAATAACAAAAGTAGATCGGGTAAACGATACTGATTAATATTCCAAATATTTACCATGATTCAAATATTCGATCTGTAGCATAACCATTTGTATCGTTTATGTTTCTAGCGCTACACGGATCCCGTCACTGGATACATATTCCACTCGCTCAAAGATGCCCAACGCTATGTCAAAACTGGTGAAGTGGGAAGACTAGCGACCAAACCGAAGAACAACGAGTGTGTTGATACGGATAATAAAGATGAAAGATTACATCTTGCTGATTGTGATCAGATGGAGGAACTAGAAAGGAGTGAATCAAAAGATAGTGAAACTTTGAGGCGTAAACGATCATTGGATAACGAAGATGAAAGATTACATGTTAGTGTGATTATACAACTTTCTTGTTCTTAAACTTTTTGAATAAATGATTCTAATGATTTAGAGTAAATTTCTTTTTGAGTCCCCGTGTTTAAGTGGTTTTAACTAGGTGAGTTCAAAATAAAATATTTTAACTACTTAGATACCTGGTTTTTCAAACCGTAACTATTTGAGTCCAACTAACTAACAATTGCAACAATTTGAGTCAAACTGACTAACTCTGTTCATATGACCTAATTTGCTCGGAATCTCACCGATAAATTGATTCCTACATATTCAAATATTCAAATCGAACAAACTTAAAATCGCTTTCGGAAACTAACCGTACAACTTATTCAGGCTAAAATCGAGTGACGTAAGCTGCATGCAAGTTGAAACAGATGCCGGAATGGTGCTGTTGATGAATTTTCTTGTGGTGGTGGTGGTTGTCTGCAGAGAGAGAGAGAGAGGGGGGGGGGGGGGGGTTGAGTGGTGAGAGTTAGTGTGTGTATGTTTATATATTATTTATTATATTTATATTTTGTTTTTAAGTTACAAGGGTATTTTTGTCTTTTCACCAAAAAACTAATAGACTTTACGGATGACGTTAGTAAATTGGACTCAAATGGTTATAGATTGAAAAATCAGGTACTCAGGTAGTTAAAATTTTTGATTTTGGACTCAGATGATTAAAACCACTAAAACACAGGGACTCAAAAAGTTATTTACTCAATGATTTATGATCTTGCTGATTTGGATCAGATGGAGGAAAGAGAAGAAAGGAGTGAATCGAAGGAACAACACAGTGCCCGGGATGTTGGGAAAACAAATAAGGCAAGTGTTTTTATGATCTTTACTCTGTTATTTGTGGGTTTTGAGTGTGTTTTATGACAGAAATTGTGGTGTTAAAAAAATTTGGCAAATTGGATTTAAATAATCCCAACTTGCTCAATTTTGCCGATAATAATCCCAACTCAGTTATTGGCCGATAATAATCCGAACTGGTCCACTTTTGGCCGATAATAGTCCGCCGTTAAAAATAGCTTAACGGAGTTAAGCTTTTTTCCGAATTACAAACCGATGTTTTATGGATTTTGATCAGAACGAGAATACGAGTTGATTGATATAAAATTTACCTCGAAATACTGCCCCAAATTGTATGACTGATAATTGTGTGTTGATCCTCTATTTCTTGAATATACAAACACTATTATATGACAGTTGTTGAAGATGAATGTAATATCTGTTTTATTATTTTTATTATAATAATAAATGTAATTTTTGCAAGAATTCAGATTGTAGCTGAGAACGGTGAAGCGGACGAGCTCCCTCCAGGGTGGACAATGGAGTTGAAAACAAGAAAACCCGGTACAAAAACAAAATTTGATCGGGTAAACGATACTGATTAATTTTCCAAATATTTACCATGATTCAAATATTCGATTTGTAGCATAACCATTTGTATCGTTTACGTTTCTAGCGCTACACGGATCCCGTCACTGGATACATATTCATCTCGCTCAAAGATGCCCAACGCTATGTTAAAACTGGAGTATTGGGGAGACTAGCACGCAAACCGAAGAACAATGAAGATGAAAAATTACATGTTAGTGTGATTAACTGATTATACAACTTTCTTGTTCTTCACTTTTTTTAGTAAAATGCCATTTTCGTCCCTGAGGTTTGGCTAGTTTTGCAACTTTCGTCTGAAGGTTTGTTTTTCCGCATCAGGATCCAAAAGGTTTGAAATCTTGCGATTTTCATCCGGCTCGTTAATTCCATCCGTTTTTCTCCGTTAAGTCAGGGGTATTTCTGTGTTTTTTGTTAACTTAAAGGGCAATCCGGTCTTTTTCACTGAAAAAGCCCGAATACCCCTGGAAAACACTGAATTACCCTTTAAGTTAACAAAAAGACGGAAATACCCCTGACTTAATGAAGAAAAATGGATGGAGTTAACGAGCCGGATGAAAATGGCAAGATTTTAAACCTTTTGGATTCAGATGCGGAAAAACAGACCTTTGGACGAAAGTCGCTGTTAGAAGAGATATAATAAAATATTATTAGATAAGAACGAAAACTGGCCAAACCTTAAGGACGGAAATGGCATTCTACTCTATTTTCTTTTAATAAATGTTCCTACTGATTTATGATATTGCTGATTGTGATCAGATAGAAGAAAGGAGTGAATCAAAAGATAGTGAAACTTTGAGGCGTAAACGACCACTGGATAATACAGGAACCGAATTTAGCGAAACTGGTAAGTCGGAACTGATTCACCGTGCTTCAAAAAGACTAGCGGCACCATCACCGCCACCGCCTAAAATCCGTCAAGCTACACGACTAGCGGAAGTGACAGTTGATGCATCGGTCTCATCACCCTCACAGGTAGAACCTAAAACCCGTAATGCCACACATAAAGCTGGAATCGAAATCATATCACCACCATTATCACCGCCAGATACCAGAATCAAGATCGATGCATCAGCAACACCGCCACCTGTTTCTAAAACCCGTCAAGCTGCACACCAATCTGGAATCGAAATTGATTCACCAACATCATTGCGAGATTCTAAAACCCGTCATGCTACACCGCTAGTGGGAACGGAAGTTCCATCGCCGCCACCTCAGCCAGAGCCTAAAACCCAACAAGCAAAACATCTATCTAGTATCGTAGATAATGCATCACCAGCGTCACTGCCACTGGCTAAAACTCGCAGAGCTACACGACAAGCGGGTATCGAAATTAATGCACCACCACCGTCACTGCCGGATACCCGAACCGGCCGCCAGGCTACCCGAGCTAGACTTGTTAATCTGGCTAGTCCGAAAAAAACCGACAAAAAAACCGAAGCGGAAAAGATGACCGACAAGCATAATCAAGAAAACCATGGGAATCCTAAAGAACATAATAACAGGATTGAGATGGGACCCGCCACATTTCCGCCAATGTATTTTGAGAAGAAAGAATTGCCTGTGGTCAACGCTACAGTAAGCAACCCAATGCCACAAGCCGGTTATGGTTACGGAGGCAACATGAAGTCGTCAGACTCGTCAATCAACTTTTCCATGAACGATTTGTGGACAGACCCGTGCATTGAATTCGCTGTAAAAACACTGACAGGCGCAATCCCATGTGAGGATTTAAACAAACCCGAAAATCCGGCACCGTCGCCGTTAAAGGTGCCGTTAGAAGATCTCTGGACAGACCCGTGTATTGAATTCGCTGTAAAAACTCTCACAGGTGCAATTCCGGTTGGGGAAAATGATCGTTTACAGCAACAAACCGACACCAGTAGAAATACCCGGGCCCCACATGATTTCTATCTGCCTGATGTGGGCCCCACAGGGCAGAATAAGCAACAGCAACAGCAGCAGCAGGGTGCGACATTTGGAAACGTTGGTTTTCAAAATTCGGGTAATTTTGTTAACGGGCAGTGTTCGAGATCAAGGTTCTTTTAGTAAGTTACTACTGTTAAAATGTGCAGTTTGCAGACAGACAGACAAGTAGACAACCACATAGAATGTTAGTTTTAAGGTAGTCTTGTGTTGATGTTTTTTGTAATGTATTTGAAGTTTCTGATCAGCTGTGAACTGTATTTTGAAATGATAACTGCTGATTAGCTGTTGGTTGTTAGACTCAACTCTCTTTTGTTGGAGACCATGGTATCTAGTGTATACGGGTCGACCCGACCCATTTTGACACATTCACAAGTCCAATTTGAAACACTTTCGTTGTCTATTCTATCTTTGTATTTCTTTTCACTAAATAAGCTTGCAAAATTTTTATTATATTTGTTGAATTTTTGCAGCACTCAAACAGATTAGCTGAGTGGTAACCGTTAAAACCGAACCAAAATAACTGAACCAGCTAAAAACTTGATAACCGTTGAAGAGCCTGCGACTTGAGAGCAGCTCAATGATTTACTATCTTAGAGAGACTATATGTAAAACAAAGGCAATATGAAAAACATACATATATGACTACATGAGTGAGCCGGAGGGTCTCACTGGAAGCAGCCTCTCTATTCCTACAGGGTAGTGGCAAGGCTGTCCATATCTTACCCTCTTCAGACCATACCTTAACTTTGCTATTGATGGGATTTACTGAGAATGATGATATGACTACATGAGTGATTTTGATTTTCTTTCATTCTCCAAATTTAAATACAACAAGATAAAAAGTGATCTTATGTGAGATTACGAGGACCGGTACCGAATTTACTGAACTGGAATATTTTCGGTACCGATTCGGTACTTACTTTTGACGTTTTCAGTATCGATTTGATACCTACTTTTGATGTTTTCGGTACCAAACCGTACCGGGTATGTTTGGTACCATTACCCATTTTTGGAGATTTTCAGTACCGGTACCGGTTGGTACGAGCTCATCCCTAGTCCATTAGGCTATATGCCATCTGGTATCCTCTGTCATATAGCTAAGATAAAGGCTTTGAAAAAACTAAAAAAACAACCACAAAGACCTCTAGATCAATTATAAGTTGTTTTTTTTTACATTACATTTATCCCATATTGGACTTACATTTGCACACTAAAACTCAAGGCTTTTATGCCAAATTTCTTAGTGATCTCAATCCTAATAGACACTTCATAACTAAGAGAGAGGTCATATATTAGCAATAGAAAAGTGGTTGTGAGACTTGTAATATCTACCTTCATATATTTATGTTTGTATTTTCATTATTTTTTTTTTTACAAATGATCCCACCAAAGTTAGGTAACTAGTGAAAGTGATAAATGTCAAGTGAACACCACCGAAATAAATTGTAGAGAAAATTATTAATCTGTACTATATCCGAGAAAAAATGTGTGCAAGTGAACTCTACCTAATTAGAGAAAAGTTATTGGTGAAGATAAACTCATGGTTGATGGCAATAAGTTAATGTACGTGTGTTAATTAACACTTACCTAAACTACTATAACCAACGTGTTTGTAGCCTAGCGTAATCAAGGTGTAATGGAAATGTAACTCTCCCCACGAGATTGAAAGTTTAGTCTGGTAAACAAATGTGTAGATTTGAGAGTATGACTAAAGAGTGTATGAGTTAACTAGTCATAAAAGAAACCTTAACCAACATATATTATGTTCATGTGTTGATATTTTCTCTACTTAAACTTCGAGCATCCACAATCTAGGGATTTATCTCGTCTAGAACTGACGTGGAGCACAGATGGAGGAGCGAGAGTGATAGTACGAAAGAAAGAAGTAGTGGTGTCAAGTCCAGAATTCCGGATGGAAATTGAGGCGGCCATAGCAGTTTTATGTGGGGCGAGCAGGAGAGAGGAGAGAGAAACGGACCAGGGCTAGAGAGAGAAGCGAGAGATGGCATCCAGATCTCCTCACCACACAATGGATGCTCATATTTTTTTTACATATTGCTTTCAACCTTCATATTTTTTTTACAAGAAATAGTTTACAAACAAGTAAAAAAATTTAAAATTGGGATTTAAAACTTAAAAATAATTTTCACCTCAAGTAGGTTCTTTCAAATTCGTATATTAGATACATCAGCTCTAATTTACTCTAGCACATCGAAACTAATCTGATTCAAACTTTTAGCAAGTTCCTCTCAAGTAACTCACCTCTCCCACACTTCCTATCTTCACGTTAATATAATCCTCAAGTTAAGTTGTTTTGCTATTTCATGAAAGAACAACACGAACATAACTTCTAAAATCTTATTAACAACAATAAGTTGTGCTATGAAATAAAAGAAAAACCTTAATAAAAGTGTCAAAAATGAACAAACACAAGATAAAAGGCCCAAAAACAACCCACAAGGCCCAACGTAGGCCCAAAAACAACCACAAGGCCCATCATAAAAATAAAACATCCCTAACTTATAAAAAAGCAGAACCGTATTCAATCAGCTAGGGTTTTCATTTACGAACAAGGGGAAGCTGCGGCCGTCAATATGGTTCTCAAGTACTTTCTCTCATCTTTAATTCATCACTTCAACCTATAGATTCATCATCTATATCTATATTGCAACATGTTACACAATATTGTTTCTATTGTCTGCGTAAGTTAGGGTTTCAAACGCATGAAATTTGATTTATTGTTCATAAGGAACTAGATTTTCACTGAATCTGTATGGTTTTCACTTCATTACCTGTTTATATGCGAATTTAATTGATAGATTGGTTAGTAATAGGCTATTGATGCTTGATTTTAGGTTTTTTCTAGAGTTTTATAGATGCTATTTGGTTATAATGTTTAATTTTACTTTTACTTTGGTTGTTGTTCATAAGGAACTCAGTTTTTCACTGAATCTGTATGATTTTCACTTAATTAGTTGTTTATATACGAATTTAATTGATAGATTGGTTAATAATAGGCTATTGATGCTTGATTTTAGGTTTTTTTCTAGAGTTTTTTAGATGCAATTTGGTTATAATGTTTAATTTTACTTTTACTTTGGTTGTTGTTCATAAGGAACTCAGTTTTTCACTGAATCTGTATGATTTCCACCTCATTATCTGTTTATATGCTAATTTAATTGATAGTTTGGTTAATTATAGGCTATTGATGCTTGATTTTAGGTTTTTTCTAGAGTTTTATAGATGTTATTTGGTTATAATGTTTAATTTTACTTTTACTTTGGTTGTTGTTCATAAGGAACTCAGATTTTCACTAAATCTGTATGATTTTCACTTAATTAGTTGTTTATATACGAATTTAATTGATAGATTGGTTAATAATAGGCTATTGATGCTTGATTTTAGGTTTTTTTTCTAGAGTTTTCTAGATGCAATTTGGTTATAATGTTTAATTTTACTTTTACTTTGGTTGTTGTTCATAAGGAACTAAGATTTTCACTAAATCTGTATGATTTTCACTTAATTAGCTGTTTATATACGAATTTAATTGATAGATTGGTTAATTATAGGCTGTTGATACTTGTTTTTAGGTTTTTTCTAGAGTTTTCTAGATGCTATTTGGTTATAATGTTTAATGTTTTATTTTACTTTGGTTGTTGTTATAGGACTGAGCTATGCAGATTCAGTGGCCAGAAGATTTATCCTGGTAGGGGTATTAGATTCATCCGATCTGATTCACAGGTATATAATATTTGACTATTTGATTTTTTTTTTTTAAATTTTAGTGTAATTTTTCATTTTTCAATTACTGAACACATAGACTGGTGTTTTTAGGTGTTTTTGTTTGCAAATTCCAAATGCAAAAGGTACTTTCACAACAAGCTGAAGCCGTCAAAGCTTACATGGACCGCAATGTACCGAAAGCAGCACAAGAAGGTGGGAGATGTTTGCTGAGATAATTGTTTTATGATGTGTTAGAATATGATAGAAGTGCAATTGTTGATGGTGTTTTGATTGTTTGAAACAGGATCTTGCGCAAGAGGCTGTGAAGAAGAGGCGTCGTGCGACCAAGAAGCCGTATTCCAGGGCTATTGTGGGAGCTACTTTGGAAGTTATTCAGAAGAAGAGAAGTGAGAAACCCGAAGTTCGTGATGCTGCTAGAGAGGCCGCTCTTCGGTATGGCTGTTTTTTTAATGTTTTAGTCATAGATAGAAGTAGAAAACGCTGAGACGGGCGGGTTGGGCAGGGTGCGTAAATGGGTTTGTGTCAAATTATGCACCTTTTTATACCTGGGCGGTTTAGAAGTTGTTCCTTAAGGAAATGAACTTTTAGCAACAAACGAAAACGTACGTTCATGAATAAAATATATAAAATTTTGAAGTATTTAAATTTGATTATTATATAAAAACTAAAAACTCTAATGAACTAACGAATGCAAACGAACACGTTCACGAACCTAAACAAAGGAACGCGACATATGTTCATGTTCGTTCATTAAACTAAATGAACGAAGTTTCTAGTTTGTGTTCATTTGTTAATAAATGAACAACACAAACAATCTTCCCGCTGAACGGTTCACAAACTGTTCGCCGAATGTTTGGATCATTTGCAGCTCTAGTTGTAGTCTGCCTGTCTAACTCACTGTTAGCAGGGTATTGGTAGGGCCTCATGAGGCTCTTCTTAACGTGTTTTCATAGTCGCAAAAAACATTTATACAACTTGGTTTGCTTATGTTGACTTTAATATTTTTTTTGTTCACTTTGCAGTGAAATCAAGGAAAGAATCAAGAAAACCAAGGATGAGAAGAAGGCAAAGAAAGCCGAGGTTGCATCAAAGCAGAAGGTTCAAGGTAAAGCTGGGAATGCGCCTAAAGGAGGTAAGGGGCCTAAGCTCGGAGGCGGTGGTGGGAAGCGTTAAATTCCAATATCTGTTCTCTTTCATTACTAGATAATACATGTTAGTCAAGATTTTGAGCATTTTCTATATGTACTTGTCGGTTTTGTTGAGTCAAACTTGTGTTTTAAATGTTTCTTATCCTTCACAATGGTTTTGTGAAATTGAAGTAACTTGATTTTATAATTTTGGTGTGGCTTTTGTATTACAATCTCTTCTAAAATCCAAGTCCAAAAACCTCGGTTCGGCCTTTTAAGGTCGTAAGAAGATAGAAACCTGCGTTTTTTAGGGGAAGGGGGATGTTGAGCGATTTTGTATAATTACCATTGTGTTGTTTGTGTTTCGTAAAAATCTTGACTCGTGTGACCCGTAAGTTGAGTCAAGCTATCGAAAACTGAAATTTATTCGAGTACCAAGTAAAAGTAAAAACGAATCCAATACCAAAACTACAAACACTTTGTCAACTTTGTTAACTTGTCACCATTAACCTCGATGCTAGTACTGCATTGTTCACATTATCTTCTTTTGTATCTTCGTCAATCAACATGACACTTAAAAGTGGTATTCTAGGAGTAAAGGGGGAGCTTAAGTTTGGGGTGTTCATGGTCCGGTCGGTTTTGACAAAAGTTTAAAGCCAAATTTTTAAAAATTGTTTCTAACACGCTTGATTGACAAAAGTTTAAAGCCAAATTATTAAAAATTGTCTCTAACACGCTTGTTAGAAATAAACGATTACAAAAATGTTATAAAATTTACCAAAAAGAAGTTGTTTCTATTTAAATAAACAGTGTACACTTTCGTTTTTTCTAACAAACGGTTTCTTACTCGCTTGTTACAAATTACAAGTTTAGGCCAAGTAGTTTCAAAGTTAATTTTTTTTTTTCAAAATTATTGTTTTTAACACTTTCGTTATTAGTTATTTTGCAATAATAGTGTTTTCTAATGCGCTAATTAGAAATTCTAAATGTCTTTTAAAACTTATTTGTTTTACACAAAGATCGTTTCTAACACGCTCGTTAGAAAATACAAATGTGTTAAAACTTATTATTTTACAAACATAACAATTTCTAACACGCTAGTTAGAAAATATACATGTTTTAAAATGTGTTATTTTAAAAAATAATCATTTCTAATACACTCATTAGAAAAAAAATATAAATGCTCTAGAACTTATTGTTTTACAAAAATAATCAATTCTAACATGCTTGTTAGAAAACTGTTTTAAAACTTATTATTTTCATAAAATCTCTAATTTCTAATATCCTCATTAGAAACACAAATGTATAAAAACATTTGAAACCAATATTATTTGATGTACTAAATAGTAATTTCAAACACACCTTTTAGAAAGAAAACGCACACACACGTTTTTATATGAGTTTACAGGAAAAATATACTTTTTCTAATACACCCATTAAAGAATTCTAGGTATTTCAAAAGGGATCTCGAGATACATATTATTTAGTTTATGATTTAGCTAAGGATGTAAACGAACCGAACACTCAGTGAACAGTTCGTGAACTGTTTGGCGGGAACTTTGTTTACGTTCGTTTAGTTAATGAACGAACATGAACAAAAAATTCCGTTTGATTAGTTAAATGAACTAACATGAACAATTATCTCGTTCATGTTCATTAAATATTTTTGAGTAAACTGCCAAAATGGTCCCTAAGGTTTGGTCACTTTTATCACTTTAGTCCAAAACTCAAACCTTTTGAATCTAGGTCCCCGTGGTTTCAATTTTGTTGCCGTTTTCACCCAAAATCAAAATCTGGTCAGATTTTTCAGTTAAAATCCAGCTTTTTGTCTTTTTCCTCCCTTTTAATGAAGGGGAAATGGACCGTATCACCCCCAACTAATCAAAATTGGCCGTTGTCATCCCCAACTTTCACTTTGGCTCCCACCACCCCCAACTGGACACTTGGGTTGCTATGTCACCCCGTCGTTAACCAGACACTAACTAGGTTAGTTTTTTTTTGCTGACATGGCTAGTTTATCCTATGTGGCATGCTGATGTGGAAGTGGATCTGGAACATATTTATAAATAACAAAAAATAAAGGAAAAAAACTTTATCCTCATCGATGTGGATGTGGATCTGCAATCCTAACTCCCCACAACAATCCATAACTCTCCTACAAACACACAATTCATATGCCTCTCTGTAAGAAGCCAACCCTATATCCCATTTGAAATCCTCACGCAATCACCATGATTACCAGTGGACATTCCTATTCATCATCATGATGCCTAACACCGTCGGTGCAATCACCAGATCTATCCGCCAGAACAACTATATACTCGCGTTTCTCTGTATATCGGTTTGTGTATGCAATTCTGCCTCTCAAAATACATATCTCTACCTAAAAACGAGAAATCCAGCCGGCAATTGTGGCAGAAATTGAACATGTGGCTCCTCTACACCGCGATCTGTTTCAGATTTGTTTATCAGTTTGCGAATTTCTTCCCGCTGCAAATGACGGTGACTTTGTATGGTGTTGTGAGTTTGTGTAGTGAAGGGGTGGGTTTGGGCGGTGGTTGCAGGTGGGTGGTGGTGGAGGTGGAGGTGGAGGTGAAGGTTAAGGTTTTGTGATTGAAGATGGAACCGACCGCGACGTTTCAGCGGCGGAGCAGGTTAACTGGAGGTTGTAAAGTTCATCAAAGTCGACATTTTTTAAAGATGGGTTCGTGAGTTTGCGCTTGAAATTGGATTCGTGTGGGTTTTGGGGTAAGAAATGGTCCGGGCTATGGTGATTTCTGGGTCGATTCTTGCGACGACGGATTCGATTAGTAAACAGACGCTGAAAGGGTTGGAGATGTGGCTTTTTGTTATGTTTACAGAGTTAGAGATGATAAAGGGTAAGTCCATGTAGGCTGTCCACCTCACAAGTCCCTTGCCACGTCACCTTGCCACTTCAGATAAAAAGCCACATCAGCAAAATAAACAAACTCAGTTAGTGTTTTTTTAACGAAGGGGTGACAGTGACACCAAGTTGTCGAGTAGAGGGTGGTGGGAGCCAACTTGAAAGTTGGGCGTGGTATTGGCCAATTTTGCATAGTTGGGTGATACAGTCCATTTCCCCTTTAATGAAGGGCAAAATGGTATTTTAACGTTTTATGATAACAAATTAAAAAAATATGACCATTTTGCCCTTCATTAAAAGGGAGCAAAAACACAAAAAACTAGATGTTAACTGAAAAATCTGATCAGATTTTGATTTTGGATAAAAACGGCAACAAAATTGAAACCACAGGGACCCAAATTCAAAATGTTTAAGTTTTGGACTAAAGTGACCAAACCACAAGTACCATTTTAGCAGTTTACTCAATATTTTTTAGCATTTATTTTTTTATCTAAACTTTTTATATTTCTTAATTCTTATTTATCTCATTACCCAAACAAATAAATAGGAAACCCACCTCCACCTTGTTTATGCACCGTTCCCCTTTCTTTCTTATTATTCACATCGAAAAATGCTTTCGAACTTCGTCGATTTTATCTGTGTTTGTGAACCGTTCATGAACACGTTCCTTTCCTTAATGAACGAACACGAATAAAAAATCTCGTTCAGTAAGTGTTCATGAACCGTTCGTGAATAGATAATATCCTTAACGAACTCACACGAACAAGGCTTTGTTCGTGTTCGTTCGGTTCGTTTACAACCTTAGATTCGGCTAAACAAAACCCATGAACCCTAAAAACTGAATCAAAGGCTCCTTTTGTAACACAGTATTCGGATTAAAGATTGTACTTCAATCCTATAACTAATCCGACTCGTTTATATACATACTTTATTTCCCAAAAAAATATTTGTAAGATTTTAACGCAAATCTCAATTAATATTTTAATCTTTCGTGAATCTAAAATTCTCCGTGAAAAGGTTTTTTAGATTGTAAGGCATAAAAGTATATTTTAAGATTGTAGGAAATAGGTTTATTTTTAGTAAAATATATAACGATACTCTCGTTATATTCATGGGAAATCCAACTAGTACAATACAACAACGAATAAACTTAAAAATATATTACAAATTTATGTGAATAAATGATGCAAACCAATGTCTTTAGAAGAAGTTATACCGGACCTTCTCTTACGAACCTCCGCTGCAAGAATAAACAAATAGCCATTGACGGCTTTGGTTGAGAATCGTGTTTGACATTTGTCCCTTAAAATAGATTTCGTATCTCTGCTTGGACAAACGCGAATGTTTCACAAGGTACAACAACCGGAACTGTATGTGTATTGCCGGAGATGGCTCACGCGCCCGAGGTTACACTAGGTTAAGGTGTTTTCAATTTATTTGGAAAAATAAAAAAATATATATGAAGTTGGTGATTATGGAAGAATCAGGACTCATCCCTAGATATTCTATAAAAATTTTCGACAAAATAATTTCTCATATTTACCTCTATATATAAAATGAATCATAAGGTCTATTTTATACTCATCTCAAAACTTTATATTTAGTAAATAACTTTATGAGTTAAATAAAACCTTTATTTTATTCATGACATGTTATATAAATAAAATAAAGAGTTAACTGCCATTTTTGTCTCGTAATTTGTCTAATTATGCCAATTCAGACCAAATTTCAAATTTGTATTATTTCCGTCTCTGACATTCTTGAAACATGTCAGTTTCGTAAAAAAAAATGAGTTGACTGCCATTTTCCTCCCTGTGGTTTGTCCAATTATTCGATTTAACCTTAGTTTATTGGATGGAACCTCAGGGACGAAAATGGTATAAATTTGAAATCTGGCCTGAACTGACATTATTGGACAAACTACGAGGACGAAAATGACAGTTAACTCTAAAATAAAATTACGAGACATAATCAAAAGCTCCACAATGATTCTTGATAGGCCTGTAAATGAACCGAACATTCATGAACTGTTTGTGAACTTGTTCGACGGGAAGTTCGTTTATTTAATAAACAAATGAACACGAACACAATTTTATGTTGTTGGTTTAATTAAACGAACAAACATGAACACATGTTTTGTTCGTTCATTTGTGTTCATAAACATCTGTTTATGTTCATTTATGTTCGTTTATTTTGTTTGTAAATGATCGTTTCCATTTAAATACATAAGCAATTATATTCATATAAATATCAAACATAAAAGAAACTTCTTAACTACTTATATAATAAATATAACTAATTTGTAATTGGGCTTTCTAGTAATAAAAATGGGTTTCCAATAGAATTTATCACCATTAATCACTAATTTATATAAAAAAATTAGTTTATGCTCATTTATGTTTAGTAAATTATGTTCTTTTATGTTCATTTATTAACCCAAGCATCATGATACATCAATTTCTTTTGAGGGAAAAGATGTTTATTTAGAATTATTTATTAAGGTAGATAATGATTCTTATATTAATTTACTTATTATTATTATTATTATTATTATTATTATTATTATTATTATTATATTATTATGGTTTAGATAGCATAAGACATTGCCACATGGGACATTTTGATGAGAATATTATTTACTAAATTGATGGAGATAATGCCGTGTGGCATTAAATAGCTTCTTTTATTAGTATTAGATCAATGTTGTAAAACAAGGTCTAGGAGGACGAGTACTCGCCAAATAATCGGTACAAGGTAGGTTGTCGAGGCAACTTTCTTCAACTCCGCCTAATTACTAGGAATTGATCAAACGCGTTCAACCTTTGCCAGAATCGAATCTAGTTGGCCAACTTGGGCCGAGTTTTGACTAAAAAAATATTTTAATATCCGGATAAAATAACAATGTCTATTTTTTGCACAAAAAAAACCCCCCTAATTTAGACATTTTGTATCACTTTGAACACACACATATAAATAACTTTACTCCCTCACTTTGTTAATGTATATTATTTAGCGTGGAGTGATAAATAGTTAAATTTTATGCTATTCAAATTGACAATTTAGCGTGGAGTGATAAATAGTTAAATTTTAGGGATATTTACCAAATTAGCCAAGAATAAACTTTGACCACCAAATTAGCCATTTGATGCCTCCTTGGAGCAGGGCATCACGGATTCAAATGTGCGAGATGCCTCTTTCAAGACCCATCATGCCTCTTTAAATATGGAAGTGACACGTGTCTCAATGATTAGGTAGACTCCTCCAATGCCCCTCAGCAGACTCATCCAATGCCTCAGCAGACTCTTCCAATGCCCCTCAGCAGACTCTTCCAATGCCTCAGGTATGAGTTAAAATTTTATGTGGGACCTACCACCCACTTCATCTTCACCACCACCGCCACCACTACTACCACCGCCACCGCCACCGCAACCGCCACCGCCACCGCCACTTCATCTTCAAGATCCTTCATGAACCCCCAAAATTATGATTAATATGACAAAACCTTAATAAAATTTTGAGAAGCCGTTAAAGAAAACCCAAAACGAATAAATGGGAGAAATCGAACGAGTGTGAGAGATATTCAGCGCTGTGGTGCAGGATTGAGAACTCATTCACTTCAGTTTTTATTAATACTATTATTTTCGAATTCAAAGATTAGTAGTATATTTTATGGTGGTGGCGGCGGCGGCGGTGGTGGTGGCGGCGGTGGCGGTGGTGGTGGCGGTGGTGAAGATGAAGTGGGTGGTAGGTCCCACATAAAATTTTAACTCATGCCTGAGGCATTGGAAGAGTCTGTTGAGGGGCATTGGAAGAGTTTGCTGAGGCATTGGATGAGTCTGTTGAGGGGCATTGTAGGAGTCTACCTAATCATTGAGACACGTGTCACTTCCATATTTAAAGACGCATGAGGGGTCTTGAAAGAGGCATCCCGCACATTTGAATCCGTGATGCCCTGCTCCAAGGAGGCATCAAATGGCTAATTTGGTGGTCAAAGTTTATTCTTGGCTAATTTGGTAAATACCCCTAAATTTTATGCTATTCAAATTGACAATTTAGCGTGGAGTGATAAATAGTTAAATTTTATGCTATTTGATGAAAACCAAAGAGAAATAGAGATAAACTTCATTCCATCCTTCACAATATTCAACATTACTATATATAGAGATAAACATAACCATAAACCCTAAAGCCCATAAGTAATGGGTTGGGCCTAAAATGTCTGGTTTATAACACTCCCCCTCAGACATTTAGAATTATACACAGTTTAACAACATACTTCAGGATGATGTTAAATAGGTACTTCAGGACCTGAATAAATAAACTGATACTACTGGATCAGCTATGCTGCCTCATTAAAAACCTTACTATTTCCCAGATTTTTTGGGTTTCCTCCTGAATTGGTGTATAGGCATCATTGCCTAGTGGAGATGGATATGATCGGGTGGTTCTGCTGGTGGCACGATGATACTCCAGTGGTCCGTCAGTGATCCTAATTTGCCGTTCAAAAAAAAAAAAAAAAAACCCAGTGGGACAAAACTTAGTTAAGGGAAAAAGAGTACAACGTGTATAATTCTCCCCCTGAATTCAACAAACATCTTTCAATCTACGAAGACCGATCTTGTGTGATAACTGCTCGAAACTTCTTCTAGGTAAAGATTTTGTGAACAGGTCTGCTAGATTTTCACTTGACTTGATCTGATGAACATCAATTTCCCCTTCTTTCTGCAAGTCACATGTTGAGAAAAACTTTGGTGAGATGTGCTTTGTTCGATTGCCTTTAATGTAGCCTTCTTTTATTTGAGCTATGCAAGCAGCGTTGTCTTCATAGATAATTGTCGGTTCATTCTTGATCCGTTCCAATCCGCATGCTTCTTGTATGTGATTAATCATTGATCTCAACCACACGCATTCTCGACCAGCATCATATAGTGCTATCAATTCGGCATGATTTGGTGATATTTCTGTAAGTGTTTGCTTAGTCTACTTCCAAGAAATTGCTGTGCCGCCGTATGTGAATACATAACCTGTCTGAGATTTTGCTTTGTGAGGATCTGATAGATATCCGGCATTAGCATACCCAACAAGCTGGGACTTTTGATCTTTCTGATAGAAAAGACCTAAGTCTTGTGTCCCGCAAATATACCGGAATATATGTTTCACACCATTCCAGTGTCTACGTGTTGGATTCGAACTGTATCTCGCTAGTACATGTACTGCAAATGTAATGTCAGGTCTTGTGTTATTTGCGAGATACATAAGGGCACCGATCGCGCTTAAGTACGGTACTTCTGGACCAAGTACTTCTTCGCCTTATTCTTGATGGCGATAAGGATCCTTGTGTGGATCTAACGGTCGGACAACCATAGGTACGCTAAACGGATGTGCTTTATCCATATTGAAACGTACTAACATCTTCTGGATGTAGTTTGATTGATGGACAAATGTGCCATTGCACATATACTCAAATTGTAGTCCGATGCATAATTTCGTCATACCAAGATCTTTCATTTCAAATTCCTTCTTTAACAACTGAGCAACTTTCTCTATCTCTTCAGGAGATCCGATGATGTTGATATCATCAACATAGACTGTTATTATAGTGAAATTTGAGAGTGATCGTTTTATAAAGACACATGGACTGATTACATCAGACTTGTATCCTTCCTTTTCGAGATATTCACTAAGTCAATTGTACCACATACGACCAGATTGTTTGAGACCATATAAAGATCTCTGGAGCTTTATAGAACACATATCTCGAGGTGTTGATTTTAATGCTTCAGGCAATTTTAATCCTTTAGGGATTTTCATGTAGATGTCATTTTCAAGTGTCCCGTATAAGTATGTGGTGACGACATCCATTAGTTTCATATGAAGTCCTTCAGAGATTGTGAGGCCGATTAGGAACCTAAGGGTTATCGCATCCACTACAGGGGAATACGTTTCCTCATAATCAACTCCTGGGATTTGGGAAAACCCTTGTGCTACAAGTCGAGCCTTATATCGTACAATCTCATTCTTTTCATTTCTCTTTATTGCAAACACCCATTTATAACCTACCGGTTTAACGTCTATGGGCGTTCGGACTACAGGTCTGAAAACATGTCGCTTTTCGAGTGAATTTAGTTCAGCATTTATGGCTTCTTGCCATCTTGGCCAATCATTTCTGTGCATGCACTCTTCTAAAGTTTTAGGTACGTAATCATTTTCATTGATTACATCCGTTGCTATAGCATATGCGAATATATCATCAACACGTGTTTTATTTCGGTTCCACATTGTACTATCTTGTACATAATTAATAGAGATCTCATTTTCGTTCGGTACCGGTGTTTCTTCTGAAACTTCATTTTCCTCTGGATTCATAGTTGTCTCTTCTGGGACATTTACCACTACCGGGGTTTCGCTTATAATCGTTTGTGAGTTTTCACCAACTGCGTTACTTTGCTCTTTTCGTTTTCGTGGGTTTTTGTCTTTGGAACCGATTGGTCTCCCATGCTTTCGTTGTATAGTAATCTCTTCTGGGATTACTTCAATTCGAGCAGGTGCTGGTACATGTGACTTTGTCACTCTATTCGTGTCTGTGAATGCATCTGGTAATTCATTCGCTATTCTTTGCAAATGTATAATCTTTTGGACTTCATATTCACATTGACCACTTTGGGGGTCGAGATTTGATAGCGACGATGCATTCCACGTTATTTCTTGTGTTACAAGTCTTTCTTTGTCCTTGTCTCCCCCTGAGACTGGGAACATTGTTTCATCAACATGACAGTCAGCATACCGTGCTGTAAACATGTCTCCCGTCATTGGTTCTAAATATTTAATTATGGACGGGGAGTTAAAACCAATATAGATACCCAGTCTTCTTTGGGGTCCCATTGTAGTATGTTGTGGTGGCGGTATTGGTACGTATACCACACAACCAAAAATTCTAAGGTGGGAAAAACTTGGTTCTCGTCCATAGACCAGTTGCAATGGGGAGTATTCATGATCAGCAGTTGGTCTTAATCTAATCAGTGCAGAAGATGGTAATTTACATCTCATTAAGAGTGGTCTAGCGATTATTTGTAATCGTTTAATCAGTGATTCAACTAAACCGTTTTGTGTGTGAACATGAGGTACTGAATGTTCAACGTTGATCCCAATTGACATACAATAGTCATTAAAAGCTTGAGATGTGAACTCTCGCGCATTATCCATCCGAATGTTTTTAATTTGATTATCCGGGAAATTTGCTCTCAATTGTATGATTTGAGCTAAAAGTCGGGCAAATGCTACATTTCGAGTAGCTAAAAGGCTCACGTGTGACCACCTTGAGAATGCGTCAATTAAGACCAAGAAATAGCGGAATGGTCCACACGGAGGATGAATGGGCCCACAAATATCCCCTTGGATTCTTTCTAAAAATGATGGGGTTTCATGTATCAATTTAGTTTGTGAGGGCCGAGTTATAAGTTTGCCCAGAGAGCATGCTGCACATGATAAGTCTTGTGGTAGCAAAACTTTTAAGTTTTTTTGAGAGGGTGCCCGGTTGCACTTTTGATTATTCGTCTCATCATTATGCTACCAGGGTGACCTAGACGGTCATGCCATATATTGAATGTGTCTTTATCTAACAGCTTTTGGTTACTCACCATGTATGATTCGATAGGATTGATATTAGTACAATATAATCCAGAGGATAAGGCTTCTAATTGTTCAACAATTGTTTCTTTGCCATTTTTGTTTGAAGTAATTTGAAGATATTCAATATTATTTTCAGATATTGTTTTTAGGTGGTAACCGTTTTTTCGAATATCTTTAAAGCTGAGTAAATTTCTTCTGGATTTACTAGAATATAATGCATTATCAATAGTTAATCGGGTACCCGAAGATAATGTTATGTAGTACTAATCGGTGTCTCTGTCGGAGACAACTCAGAGAAAAATTTCATATCTTTGAGAATAGTGTTAGTACTACCACTATCTACCAGACATTCATCACCAATAATAGCTCTACTGGAGCTAGTATACATATTTCTTCAGGAAATAAAAATAAATAAAAGTTAATGCAAAGAAGTAAAATGAAACATTGCAAGAGTTTCAAAATACAAAGGTCACAGTATGAAAAGTAAAGCATAAAAGGTACATTATCCTCAATCAGATTAGTTTCAGTATTCTTTCCTTTCTTTTCATTATGTGTTGAGATGCCTCAATGAGGTGTTTAGGGGTGCGACATGTGCGGGACCAATGATTTGACTTCCCACATTTATAACAAATGTTGCTTTGGTTTCCGCTATTTTTCCCTTTTGAAGGTCGCCCCGTATTATGTCGACTCGATTCACCACCGCTATTTTTAGTGTTTTGGGACTCTCGATGCCATGTATATCCTCGTCCTCGACCACGAACACGACCTCTGCTGGGGGCGCAACCGCTACCTCTACCTCGTCCGCTTTGATAATTGGCCACATTCGCTTCAGGGAATGGGCTTGCACCGGCGGTTCGCGATTGATGGTTTTGTAGTCGGAGCTTGTCGTTTTGCTCCGCGACCAGAAGACATGATATCAATTCAGAATATTTAGTAAATTTACGTCCCGGTATTGCTGCGACAGGAGCATGTTTGAGGCATGGAACGTTGAGAAAGTTATTTCAAGCATGTGTTCATCGGTTATTTTTCACCGCATAATTTAAGTTCAGAGGTAATGCGGAACAGGGCAGAATTATACTCACTGACAGTCTTAAAAGCCTGTAGTCGTAAATGAAGCCCTTCATAGCGGGCTTTGGGGAGTAAGACCAACTTCTGGTGGTCAAAACGTTCTTTGATGTTTGTCCATAATTCAAGGGGGTCCTCAACAGTTAGATATTCCCGCTTTAGATCTTCGTGAAGATGATGGCGGAGGAATATCATAGCTTTCGCTTTATCTTGAGGTGAAGTTTGATTACCATCAATAATTGTCTCCCCCAAATTATTTGTTGTCAAATGAATTTTAGCATCAAGAGTCAATGGGAGGTAGTTGTTACCCGAGATGTCAAGTGCGGTGAATTCAAGCTTTGATAAGTTCGACATTTTTATCTTACAAGGAAAGGTTCATGCATTTAAAATGAGCCAATGTATAATATAGGAGAACTTCAGGTTCATTTTTAGTTAGAACTTTAGGTTCTAAAGTTGAATTGATGTTTTTATATAAGTGTGAAATAAAATCCAACCACTTCACCTACTTCATTGTTCAATAAATGATTATAGATATGTCAATTGTATAAACTTTTATACTTATCTTCTCGATTTTTTTTTAATTTTTAATAACAAAACTACCATAATGTTAACACGACATAAATTATGATTTAACTTTATATGAAATGTAGGTGTGTCATACAAGAGATACAATGGGTAGTATATATAGGATATAAAAACTTGGAGAAGAAGCCTAAATTATATTAGGAATTGATAACCACAATAATATATATTTTTAACAGTTATAAACTTTGTTTTTAAATAATTCTCATTGTTTGGCTAAAAATTAGTTCCCATGTTTTCTGTTTCAAACCTTTAAACGAAAATGTGTGTTTTTTTTAAATATAAAAACTATTTAAGAAAAATATAATTGCAATATTATGTTTTTTAAGGCAAAAATGGGTGGGCTACCAGTTGCATTTTAATTGTATACTATAGATCTGGGCATATGGCCCAAGTTCATGCTATACAAAAAGATTAACAAACGCATATTAAAAAGCGAAAGATACAGGACTCGAAACAGCAAACCTTTAGCGAATGAGGTGTATTATTAAGAATGGATTAAAGACTAACTGGCTGCTTAATTAATTTGTATGAACTAGGTTATGACTTATGTGTTAATTTTATTTACAGGGAGAGATTTGTTTAAACTAGGAAAACATACGGCACAAATCAAATTCTTGAACTTTAATTCCTTTGTCCTAGAAATCGAAGTATGTAAAGTTACTGCTAATATGAATCATTAAAGGGCTTTGGTACGAACAATACGGTAGGAACCGTCGTGTGTTTGACAAAAAAAAACTAATTTAATTGTATTCGATTATGTGATTATTGATTTCGTTTCTGGATTGCCGGAGATTTAAGAACTGTTTTTCGTTTCGGTCCTAATACACAAAAACAGGGCAGTCCTAGTTTGATCTAAAGTTCAAAAGAAAATTGCAGAAAAATTGATAGTGTACCCGGATTTGATGAACTGCAATTATCTGAATCCAAGCCGGTAAATTTCCTGATGAATAGAGCTTTCGTGCTGATAACGTGATGAAAACCAAAGAGAAATAGAGATAAACTTCATTCCATCCTTCACAATATTCAACATTACAATATATAGAAATAAACATAACCATAAACCCTAAAGCCCATAAGTAATGAGTTAGGTCTAAAATGTCTTGTTTATAACACTATTCAAATTGACAATAATAGTTGGCCATTTTTCAGTTCCACAACAGCACAACACACGTATATCTATTTTCATAAGCTGATTTTTTCCTTATTTTATTAACATAACTAAATTGATGATTTTTTTGAAAGGCCAATCAAATTTTCATAAGCTGATTCTTCTTTTTATAACTTTAAGATATGATATTTTATGGAATTATGAGAATCTCGTTGCAACGTGTGTTTTTTTATCTACGTCTCAGTATATATTTTTTAAACCATATTGTGAGAATTCGTTTATAAGTAATAGAAACACAAACGTACATGTTATAAGATACCATGTATTTTGTTTTCTATAAAGTGACGTTGTTTACCTTTTTCGTTTATGACATTGTGACGTGTTTATTTTTGTCTACGTGTCAATATACAAATTTTTTCTTGAACCGAGTTGTGAGTAGTAGTATACAAGTAACCGAATCACAAACGTGCATGTTATCGATGCTACATAACATTTTTATTATTTATAAAGTGACCATTAACCAATTTCGTTATTCTAATCAAATGATGTAATACTTTATAAAATCTTGAATATACCATTGCGATTTGCTTATTTTTATCTACGTTTCAATAAGAGGTTTTTTTTTCTTTTCAAAATAGAGCGAGTTAAATAAAATTGATTTTTTTGTTCTTTATCGTGGCAAACCGAACTGACACCTTTAAAACAACTTTGGTACCGCACATGTATTCGTTCAATGTAAACGGAGTTGTATCTGCAATAAAGTATAATATCATAAGCTACAACCTGAACAATATCGCTACTTGTATTGGTATTAGTTTTTCACTATTTCGATTGCTATAGGTGGTTGTTATTATTATTATTATTATTATTATTATTATTATTATTATGTCAGTAGTTTATTGATTTCATGTATATTACTAAAATTTCTTGATTTCATTAATTATATCAGTAGTTTATTGATTTCATGTATACTAGTAAAATTTCTTAATTTTCTATAAACTTTGTATATTAACTTATTATATTATGAATTTTTAGCTTAAAATTAGGGTTCTCCACGAGAATCCTTAAGAATTCGACGTTCCCGGATGAGTAAAATAACGGACCCCTAAAAATGAACTCATATATAAAAACTGAATCATACACGATAATTGTGATGATAATCAATGATTAGCACAATACTATTGAACTAATAATCCAAAATGAACTCTATAGTGAACAAAGTCTACAAAATCATACATGAAAATTTAAACATCATCCGTTCATCAGAGATTTTTAGACATAAAAAATGAAGATTAAAAAGACAGACTTCAAGTTCACATACTTGTTTGAAGGGGTATGGTCCTAAAAAGCCACACAAACTAATCAGGTCGCGCGCAGAACCATACCCCTTATTCATTAATCTGGCTAATCTGCAGACCCCGCGCAGACTACTTAGACAAAGCCTAAGCCGCGCGCGGGGCCCAAGCAAGGATAAAGCTCAGATTCCACACTTAGCATCCTGAATAAGAGCCCTCAATGCCTAGACCTCGCGCAGGCTAACAGAACACACGCCAAAGACCGTGCGAGGGTAGCAGCGTAGGTTCATTCCAGGAGGCACGAAAGGTACGAGTGGCAGAGGAATAAGCCAATAAGCGTCCAACAGGCTGTATTCTATCGTGCTCCACGATTAGCAATCGTACAGGAGACAAAAAGTACACAAGGACGCCTACGTGGCACCAATCAGGGGGCGGCGACAACTGCCCCATGATCTCCACTCACCTGCTGATGTCAGAGAGACAACAAGGACGACAACCCGGACACGTAGCTCCAATCAAGGTGCGCCAGCACCAAAGATCTTCTAGAAGACACTAACGGTTGTCACCGAAGAGATAAGGCGGATATTCCTTGTTGTCGTCTTCAGGCCCAAGGCCCATCTCCTTCTACACTACTCCGGCTATAAATAGGGTCCTTCATACACAGGTTAAACCATTCTGCTCTCTACTTTCTCACTCTTAACACACACTTATTTCCTCAAAACAAGTACTTATTCTCACGCCGGAGAGTGGTTAAGAGGGAAACCCCCATGTTCCCCTCTTAACGAGCTTAACGGGGTGTTGATTGTTTTGCAGGAAGGATCACAGCTGATCTCAGGAAGGATTAAGAAGATTAACCCTTATGGTTGAAACATAAACCAAACTAATAAACCTAAAATTAGTTACGTGTTTCTTCATTGGTGCCCACCGATTTTTACAATCATCTCATCTTCTTTTTTCTGAGCTTTTTTCTGTTCTCTAGATCATGGCTAGTCAGGGAATACCAGATTTCGATTTCGGTACACACTCTCAAGTGGGAACGGGGGAAGACAACTCGCACGTCCAACTCCATCCCACTGACGAGTTAGCCGAGGGCGAAGCAACAAACACTAGGGGACCCCGCGCGAGTATCACTCGCATCACTCAAACGGCTACCCCAATGAGTAATACCGCTAGTCCAACAAACTCAGCTCCTTCAAACATTTCGGCGTTATTAGGTTTACTAGAAGGAGAAACCTTAGCCTCCTGGTATGCTAAACATATTGTTACTATAAACGCTACTTACCAGTCGTTAAGTGCACAACAAGCAATATTGCAAGCGGAACCATCTCTGGTGACACCCCCTAGGCCAACACAGGGGGCGCGCCAAACGCCTCCTCAGCAGAACGTACAAGGGCAGTTCAGCAGACCTCCTCCTCAAAGAAGACCAAGCGTGCACGAGACGCGCGACACGTATGAGGAGACAGGCAGTTACTATGATCATCCGTCTAACACGCAACAGAGGCGTCCGTTGCACAGCCGGCTGGGTCCGCAACATAAACAATGAATAGGATAACACAGATGAGGATGATCCTACTTGGCAAGAAGACGAAGGTTCTTCAGTTTTCAGCCGCTTGCAAAGAAATCATGAGTCTTACAGACCAAGGCCGCGCGCCGTCTACAATGAAGCAGCAGAGCACGATTTTAGTCTGGTTTACAGACCAGCAGAAGCTGGCGAACACTCAAAGTTTATCCGGAGCATCGCTCTAGCCCCGCTAGAAAAAGAAAAGCTGCCACAAACCATGGGAAAGTTCAACGGTCTTACTGACCCTGATGATCATGTGCGACTATTCACAAGTGTTGGTGTTTTAGGACAATGGACCATGCCAATGTGGTGCCATCTTTTTGTCCAAACTTTCACAGGGGCTGCTCGCGCGTGGTTCGACAGCCTACCATTTGTGAGAATCAAATCGTGGATCGATTTTACAGATCAATTTGTAACCCATTTCAGCCAGCAAATACGCTATCAGCGCGATACGTCCGAAGTAACAGACATCTGGCTCAGGGAGAATGAGGGGTTAGAAGATTTTATCACACGTTTCAACAAAGAATGTCTGGAAGTTGGAGGTGTTAGTGAAGATTTGATGCGCGCCCACTTCAAAAAGGCCATCCGTTGTGACAGTCTGATCAGGACTATCACAGGCAAAGATGACATGCCTAAAGAATGGGACAAACTCATGGCAGCAGCAAAGATTGTTGCGCAGACAGAAGAATCGTTGACAGGTGGCAAGAATTCTTATTCTGAAGATCGTTTTTCAAGAGGCAACTCGCGCGACAATAGCAGGCGCAACAAAACAGAAACCCTTGCTGGAAAGCAGGCCAGTCCAGCGGTTATGAAGAGAGGCCTTGCTTCAAAGAGGATGCGCGAGATACAATTGATCGAATCGGCTATCGCAGGGCCGTCAAGGATGAAAACCGAGAGAAACATTGGACTCCGCTCATTAAAACACCTAAGGAGGTGCTCATGACGGAGAACCATGATTTTAAGGCGCCGAAACCAATGACAAACAAGAAGGGCAAGACCCCAATCTTTATTGCGACTTTCACAAAGATATAGGCCATTTAACCGATGACTGTATCAGTTTAAGGCAAGAGATAGAGAAGGCCTTGAAGAGCGGTAAGTTGAGCCACCTTGTAAAGAACGTGTGCAAGGAAACGCGCCAAATCCAAAGGAATGATGATGGAGGCCAGAAGAAAGTCAGGCGTCTGGAAACTCACATGGTCAACGGACTGAGACACAGCGCGAGGAGCAAGGGCAAGCGCCCATTCGAACCAGCTTGGCAAGAACAGCAAGTCATTTTTCCAGTAGTGCGCGGGGGACCACGCGCCCCATTGTCATTACTGGCATTATAGGCCACTATGAAACGGAGTATGTCTTCATCGATCCAGGGAGTACGGCCGACATAATCTACGAACAATGTTTCAATCAGTTCGAGCCTGAAGACAAAGCGCGTCTCGAGCCAGTTGACTGTCCTCTATCAGGATTCTACAACAAAACAGTCTTTCCATTGGGTCAGATTAGCTTCCCCATCACGCTGTCTGACGGGAAGCATTCAAGAACAACGAACGTCAATTTCATGGTGATGCTAGTCAAGTCGAGACACGACGTTCTGATCGGAAGAGAAACCCAGGGAGAGATGAACATGGTAACCTCCACGCCCCATTCAGCCATTGGCTTCCCAACTGAAACGGGGGTGGCGATTATTTATTCAAAGAAAGAAGTGATGGCGACAGAGGATACTCGCCCGGTCAAAGCAAGTAAGGTCTCGCCGAATGGACCAGAGAAATGGGTCTTGAATCACAAGTACCCAGAACAAACGGTGACGATCGGCCATGCAATTTCACCAAGTATTGTTCAGAAACATGGATATATTCGCCTGGACACTGTCTGATATGACGAGCGTCCCGCGCGACATCACTGAACATTGTTTGAACACTTATCCATCTGTTGAGCCTAAGGTCCAGAGGAAGCGCAACCTAGGGTCAGACAAGACAAAGGCTATGAATGAACAAGTTTGTGAGCTGCTCAAGGCAGGAATATTGCGATAGGTACGCTACCAAAGTTGGGTTGAGAACCCTGTAATGGTCGAGAAGTCTACAGGTGGATGGCGAATGTGTGTTGACTACACAGATCTCAATAAGGCATGCCCCAAAGATTGTTACTCATTGCCTGAGATCGATAAGAAAATAGACTCTCTCGCGCCATTCAGGTGGAAGTGTTTTCTAGATTGCTATAAAGGATATCACCAAGTCCAGATGAAGACAAAACTGCTTTCCACACCGATATTGGTATTTTTTGCTACACAAAGATGCCCTTCGGGCTAAAAAATGCTGGCGTAACTTACCAGTGATTAATGGACAAAACGTTTGGTGATGACATTGGGAAGCATATCGAAGTGTACATTGATGATCTTGTGATCAAGAGTCCTGAAGAGGACCAGATGTTGAAAGAGATAGAGAAGACGTTCAATTCTCTACGAAGCGTGAACATTAAGCTTAATCCAGTGAAATGTTCTTTTGGAATGGAGGAAGGCAAGTTTCTGGGTTTGTGGTTACAAACGGCGGTTTTAAAGTCAACCCCGAAAAAGTCCAAGCCATCGAGAGAATGCCGTCGCCACGCACAATCAAAGAAATGCAGAGATTAGCCGGTCGCCTAGCCGCGCTTAATCATTTTTTATCAAATCACGCGGCAAAATCTTATCCTTTCATCAGTCGTTGCGCAATTGGGTGAAAAAACAAGAATTCAGATGGACACCAGAAACTGAAGCATCCTTCCAGCAGATGAAAGAATGCTTGATCAAGCTCCCTACTTTAACAACACCATTTGAGAAGGAATCACTCATTTTGTACTTGTCCTCTTCGGACAAGGCAATTGGTTCAATATTGCTAGTGGAGAGAGATGGAGTTCAAACTCTGATTTATTATGTCAGTAGGGTGCTCACTGATCCAGAAACACGCTATTCGACCATAGAGAAGTTAGTTCTTGCGCTACTACATGCTTCAGAAGGCTGTGCAGATATTTCACTGGCCATGTTATCACGGTACTCACCAACTTTCACATTGGCACTATCTTGCAAAAGCCAGAAACATCGGGTCGTTTGGCAAAATGGGTGATCGAACTGGGGGGCCATAACATCTTGTATAGGCCACGCCCAGCCATCAAATGCCAAGTGTTAGCAGACTTCATCACTGAAGTTCTAGAAGACAAGATTAAAGAATGTGAAGTAGTGGATATCCCCACCAAAGACACATCGGATGAATTATGGCTGTTATTCACTGATGGATCTTCAAATGAAGACGACGCAGGAGCAGTTTGCGCCTCGTCAGTCCAGAAAAGCATGAGTTCACCTATGCTATCAAGTTGGATTTCAAGAATACCAACAATGAAGCAGAATATGAAGCGTTCTTGGCAGGCTTACGCCTGGCCATCAAGATGGGGGCACAAAACTTACAATCGCATGTTGACTCTCTGCTAATCGCGAGTCAGATCAATGGTTTGTACGATGCAAAGGGCGAAGTAATGGCTTTATATTTGGAACAAGCAAGAGAGCTGCTCCAAAGATTCAAATTGTACAAGTTTGTTCACATCAACCGATCAGAAAACAAGCCCGCAGACGCGCTAAGTAAGTTAGCCTCAACCACATTTCAGCACCTCGCGAAGGATGTGAGAATTGAAGTTCTGAAAAACCCATCGGTATTGCTGCGCCAGGAGAATGTTATAGAGATAGGGCCACCTTCATGGATGACCCCTATCATCCAATATCTGCAAGAGGGAATTCTCCCAGAGAACAAGGCGTTGTTTTATGAAATGAATGGGGGCATTCTTTACAGGAGATCCTTTTTGGGCCCACTATTACGATGCGTGGACCCCAAAGATGCAAGCTATCTGATCAGAGAAATTCATGAAGGCATTTGCGGAATACATGCGGGCCCTCGCATGGTTGTGGCAAAGATCATGAATGCAGGCTATTATTGGCCAGGGTGCACGTCGATGCTTTAAATGAATTGCGCAAATGTGATGCCTGTCAGAGGCATGCGCCGAAGACCCTGCGCCCAAAGAATGATCTGATTCCAGTATCAACAGCCTGACCTTTCCAACAGTGGGGGATTGACATGGTGGGACCATTTCCTAAAGCCCCAGGTGCTGTCAAGTTTATAATTTTCGCTGTTGATTACTTCACTAAGTGGGTGGAGGCAAAGGCCCTCGCTTCAACCTCAGCAATGATAGTGCGGAAATTCATCTAGGAGCATATCATTTGCAGATTTGGCCTCCCACTCAAAATAGTGACCGACAATGGCACCAATTTTGCCTCTGAAGATCCTCAAAAATGGATGAAGGAGCTGAACATTGAGGACACCTTCTCTTTCGTTGCGCACCCCAAGGCAACGGTCAAGTGGAGAGTGTCAAGAAAAGCATAGTTGGAGGGATAAAGGCCCGTCTGGGCACAAAAAGAAGAGGCTGGGTTGATGAGATCCCTAGTATCCTGTGGGCTCATCGTACCATGCTAAAAACAAGCACTGGCGAGACCCCCTTTAGCCTTGTTTATGGCTCAGTGGCAGTTATCCCTGCAGAAATAGGCCTCCCCTCGCCGTGCTTATCAGTAGTTAACAAGATCGATAACGAGGCGGAGCGCCGTTTAGACTTGGACCTACTCGAAGAAAGGCGCGAGATTGTGCGCATCAAAGAGGCCAAGTACAAGACCTAATTGGAGCGATACTACAATGCGAGGGTGCGCATTTGTACGTACACTCCAGGGGAATATGTGTTCAGGGACAACGAAGCCTCTATTGCCGAGCGCCCTGGAAAACTAGCACCCAAATGGGAAGGCCCATACTTAGTTCACGAGGTGCTAGGAAAAGGGGCGTACAAACTGCGCACTTTAGATGGCCATATCATCCCACGCACATGGAACGCGCAACAATTACACAAATGCTACATGTAACAACTTCTTATGTATGTTGGCCATGCGCCTGTTTCAGCTACTTAATGCAAACGTTGTCTTATGTTTTATGATTTTACATCCTATGTCTTCTAAGTTATAAATGCATGTTAAACTTTTGATTAGCACGAAAACACTTCAGTAAATTACGAGCTCTCGAGTTAAGCCTCCAAGGTCCTCCGCAAACAGAGCGCGAGACCGGGCGGTGTGAAACTAAAATGGGATATACCGGGCTAGGATTCGAGTTACAGGAAATAAGGCCAAACCAACCACCCAAGAATGGAATCGTCGAGCGAAAACACTTGACAACCTTCTGGAAGCAACTTTTCTTGCCACAAGACCTTTCTCCATCAATTAGGAATCTGAGGCCCTCACTAAACACATTCCTTAAATTGTAGCCATTTTTTGAGTGTTTATTTTTTGGTGTCTAATCCGCATATATATCACCATTGCTCTTGATTTTCTTGACTGTAAATCTTTTAAATGTCAACATATACATGTGTGATTTAGTTTAGGAAGATTTTTCAATGCCGAGAACCTCGATCAGAGAGTAAAAAAGGCGTAAGGTTCACAATGGTGTAAAACTAAAATGGGATATACCGGGCTAGGATTTCAAGTTACAGGAACAAGGGCCAAACCAACCACCCAAGAATGGAATCGTCGAGTGAAAACACTTGACAACCTCCTGGAAGCAGCTTTTCTTTCCACCAGACCTTTCTCCATCAATTAGGAATCGGATGCCATCAATAAACACATTCCTTAAATTGTAGCCATTTTTTGAGTGTTTATTTTTTGAAATTTAATCTGCATATATATCACCATTGCTCTTAATTTTCTTGACTGTATATCTCTAAAATGTCAACATATACACGTGTGATTTAGTTTACGAAGATTTTTTCAATGCCGAGAACCTCGATCAGAGAGTAAAAATGGCGTAAGGTTCACAATGGTGTAAAACTAAAATGGGATATACCGGGCTAGGATTCGAATTACAGGAACAAGGGCCAAACCAACCACCTAAGAATGGAATTGTCGAGCGAAAACACTTGACAACCTCCTGGAAGCAGTTTTTCTTGCCACCAGACGTTTCTCCATCAATTAGGAATCTGATGCCGTCACTAAACACATTCCTTAAATTGTAGCCATTTGTTGAGTGTTTTTTTTGGTGTCTAATCCGCATATATATCACCATTGCCCTTGATTTTCTTGACTGTATATCTCTTAAATGTCAATATATACACGTGTGATTTAGTTTACGAAGATTTTTCAATGCCGAGAACCTCGATCAGAGATTTAAAAAGGCGTAAGGTTCACAATGGTGTAAAATTAAAATGGGATATACCAGGCTAGGATTCGAGTTATAGGAACAACGGCCAAACCAACCACCTAAGAATGGAATCGTCTAGCGAAAACACTTGACAACCTCCTAGAAGTAGCTTTTCTTACCACCAGACCTTTCTCCATCAATTAGGAATCTGATGCCGTCACCAAGCACGTTCCTTAAATTGTAGCCATTTGTTGAGTGTTTTTTTTGGTGTCTAATCCGCATATATATCACCATTGCCCTTGATTTTCTTGACTGTATATCTCTTAAATGTCAACATATACACGTGTGATTTAGTTTACGAAGATTTTTCAATGCGGAGAACCTCGATGAGAGAGTAAAAAAGGCGTAAGGTTCACGATGGTTTAAAATTAAAATGGGATATACCGGGCTAGGATTCGAGTTACAGGAACAAGGGCCAAACAAAACACCCAAGAATGGAATCGTCGAGCGAAAACACTTGACAGCATCTTAGAAGCAACTTTTCTTGCCACCAGACCTTTCTCCATCAATTAGGAATCTGATGCCGTCACTAAACACATTCCTTAAATTGTAGCCATTTGTTGAGTGTTTTTTTGGTGTCTAATCCGCATATATATCACCATTTCCCTTGTTTTTCTTGAATGTATATCTCTTAAATGTCAACATATACACGTGTGATTTAGTTTACGAAGATTTTCAATGCCGAGAACCTCCATCAGAGAGTAAAAAAGGCGTAAGGTTCACAATGGTGTAAAATTAAAATGGGATATACTGGGCTAGGATTCGAGTTACAGGAACAAGCGCCAAACCAACCACCCAAGAATGGAATCGTCGATCGAAAACACTTGACAACCTTCTAGAAGCAGCTTTTCTTACCACCAGACCTTTCTCCATCAATTAGGAATCTGATGCCGTCTCTAAACACATTTCTTAAATTGTAGCCATTTGTTGAGTGTTTTTTTGTGTCTAAACCGCATATATATCACCATTGCCCTTGATTTTCTTTACTGTATATCTCTTAAATGTCAACATATACACGTGTGATTTAGTTTACGAAGATTTTTCAATGCCGAGAATCTCGATCAGAGAGTAAAAAGGGCGTAAGGTTCACAATGGTCTAAAATTAAAATGGGATATACCGGGCTAGGATTTCAAGTTACAGGAACAAGGGCCAAACCAACCACTCAAGAATGGAATCGTCGAGCGATACACTTGACAACCTCCTAGAAGCAGCTTTTCTTGCCACCAGACCTTTCTCCATCAATTAGGAATTTGATGCCGTCACTAAACACATTCCTCAAATTGTAGCCATTTGTTTAGTGTTTTTTTTGGTGTCTAATCCGCATATATATCACCATTGCCCTTGATTTTCTTGACTGTATATCTCTTAAATGTCAACATATACACATGACATTTAGTTTACGAAGATTTTTCAATGCCGAGAACCTCGATCAGAGAGTAAAAAAGGCGTAAGGTTCACAATGGTGTAAAATTAAAATGGGATTTACCGGGCTAGGATTCGAGTTACAAGAACAAGGGCCAAACCAACCACCCAAGAATGGAATCGTCGAGCGAAAACACTTGCAACCTTCTAGAAGCAGCTTTTCTTTCCACCAGACCTTTCTCCATCAATTAGGAATCTAATGTCGTCACTAAACACATTCCTTAAATTGTAGCCATTTGTTGAGTGTTTTTTTTGGTGTCTAATCCGCATATATATCACCATTGCCCTTGATTTTCTTGACTGTATATCTCTTAAATGTGAACATATACACGTGTGATTTAGTTTACGAAGATTTTTCAATGCTGAGAACCTCGATCAGAGAGTAAAAAAGGCTTCAGGTTCACGATGGTTTAAAATTAAAATGAGATATACCGGGCTAGGATTCGAGTTATAGGAACAAGGGCCAAACCAAACACCCAAGAATGGAATCGTCGAGCGAAAACACTTGACAGCCTCTTAGAAGCAACTTTTCTTGCCGCCAGACCTTTCTCCATTAATTAGGAATCTGATGCCGTCACTAAACACATTAATTAAATTGTAGCCATTTGTTGAGTGTTTTTTTTGGTGTCTAATCCGCATATATATCACCATTTCCCTTGATTTTCTTGAATGTATATCTCTTAAATGTCAATATATACACGTGTGATTTAGTTTACGAAGATTTTCAATGCCGAGAACCTCGATCAGAGAGTAAAAAAGGCGTAAGGTTCACAATGGTGTAAAATTAAAATGGGATATACCGTGCTAAGATTCGAGTTACAGGAACAAGCGCCAAACCAACCACCCAAGAATGGAATCGTCGATCGAAAACACTTGACAACCTTCTAGAAGCAGCTTTTCTTGCCACCAGACCTTTCTCCATCAATTAGGAATCTGATGCCATCTCTAAACACATTCCTTAAATTGTAGCCATTTGTTGAGTGTTTTTTTTGTGTCTAAACCGCATATATATCATTATTGCCCTTGATTTTCTTTACTGTATATCTCTTAAATGTCAACATATACACGTGTGATTTAGTTTACGAAGATTTTTCAATGTCGAGAACCTCGATCAGAGTGTAAAAAAGGCCTAAGGTTCACAATGGTGTAAAATTAAAATGGGATATACCGGGCTAGGATTTGAGTTACAGGAACAAGGGCCAAACCAACCACCCAAGAATGGAATCGTCGAGCGAAAACACTTGACAACCTCCTAGAAGCAGCTTTTCTTGCCACTAGACATTTCTCAATCAATTAGGAATCTGATGCAGGCACTAAACACATTCCTTAAATTGTAGCCATTTGTTGAGTGTTTTTTTTGGTGTCCAATCCGCATATATATCACCATTGCCCTTGATTTTCTTGACTGTATATCTCTTAAATGTCAACATATACACATGTGATTTAGTTTACAAAGATTTTTCAATGCGGACAACCACGATTAGAGAGTAAAAAAGGCTTAAGGTTTATAATGGTGTAAAATTAAAATGGGATATACCGGGCTAGGATTCAAGTTACAGGAACAAGGGCCAAACCAACCACCCAAGAATGGAACCGTCGAACGAAAACAATTGACAACCTCTTACAAGCACCTTTTTTTTGCCACCAGACATTTCTCCATCAATTAGGAATCTGATGCCGTCACTAAACACATTCCTTAAATTGTAGCCATTTGTTGAGTGTTTTTTTTGTGTCTAATCCGCATATATATCACCATTGCCCTTGATTTTCTTGACTGTATGTCTCTTGAATGTCAACATATACACGTGTGATTTAGTTTACGAAGATTTTTCAATACCGAGAACCTCGATCAGAGAGTAAAAAGGGCGTAAGGTTCACAGTGGTGTAAAATTAAAATGGGATATACCGGGCTAGTATTCGGGTTACGGGAACAAGGTCCAAACCAAACCCACAAGAATGGAATCGTCGAGCGAAACACTTGACAACCTCCTAGAAGCAGCTTTTCTTGCCACCAGACCTTTCTCCATCAATTAGGAATTTGATGCCGTCACTAAACACATTCCTTAAATTGTAGCCATTTATTGAGTGTTTTTTTTGGTGTCTAATCCGCATATATATCACCATTGCCCTTGATTTTCTTGACTGTATATCTCTTAAATGTCAACATATACACATGTGATTTAGTTTACGAAGATTTTTCTGTAGGTCCCGTTTGTCCGGTGAGGATCGATAACGAGAAACCTATTCCCTGTTTATAACAAACACGGTAACGGGTGCGGAATCCCCGTGACGGTGCAAACCAAACACAGATAATAAAGAACACGGATTAACCAATGAAACACACTCAATTGATTAAACGGGATGAGAACCAAATACAAACTGATACAAACACAGTTTGACAGAGTTTCTTTACAGGTATGCTCTCATCTCTGTTTCACACAGAAACAGAGAGGGGTATTTATACTAGACACAGACTAGACTACGACGAAATGCACTAACTCTCGGCGAAACACACAAAGTCGACGAAACACATTCTGTTTCGTCGAACTACATATATTCCTATTTCTGTTTCGTCGTTTGTTGTATAAGCCCAAGAGAAGACAAAAGTCCAATCACAAGTCTTCGGCCCAGATGTGATTCACGGCCCAGATTCATTTCTGATACAAGCTTTCACCATAATTCAACATAAGACAAATGTTGTGACATCATCATGACATCACAAAGGTGATGTCATGGTGATGTGTTTGCGGGAATGGCTTGCGGCGTTCCGTGCCTCGCGTGTCGAACTCTGGGGCGCACGACGGAGGAATGTCGTGTCTTCGGGATTGAGCCGGACCTAACCGAGTCGACCCGAACCGAATCGAACCGAGTCGAGTCGCGTCCACATAAAGTGTACCAATAAACTCCCCCTTGGACGCTACTCGTGAGGTTCGTCTTCTGTGTCTTTCATGTCGGAGGATCTTCAAAGTCTTCACGCGTCATAAGAAGAAAGTGTATCAACAAACTCCCTTTTTCATTTAGGAAGTGTGTTAACAAACTCCCCCTTAGAATGAACTCTACATTGAGTCATGCTCGTGAATCTTTTGACTTGTCAAATCTTCAGATCCTTGTGGTGTTGATGAAGGGTCAGCGGCAACTCGATCATTTTATACTTTGAGTGCCTCCACTTCGTGTCTTCATTCCAAAGCTTGTCATCGAACATGTTCTCCTCGCCTTTAGCATCTGCACATGCAAGAAAGCTAAACGCATAATGAGAACAACCGCTTGGAATATAGTTATCATTTAAACAAACGACACTTATGAGATCAAATCTCAATCAAAACACCAACCGACAACAGTTTGAAAGTTTAAAAATTGTTCAATTTTAGTCCTTTAACTTTCAAAACTCGTTAACTTCGACAGTTTATGAAGGTGCAATTGTTTTCCGGCTTACGATCAGGATTTTGGGTAGGATACACTCGAGTTCCAACATCGGTCAATCAAAAATAAACTAGAAGCAAAATCTTTTTGAATTTTATAAAGTTTATATTAAAACACACCTAAAATCTTTTTGGAATTTTTCATTTTTCAAATGTAAAGACGGAAAGCAATAAATAAATATATACAAAGATGCAGAAACTGAAAGCAGTAAATAAATATTTACAAACATTCTTTTTGCGAGTTTCGAGGGTAAGAGAATCATATCAGTGTACGGTCACGCCAAAACGCTCTTTTTGTTCAATTAGTTAACATTTAGATAAGCATCCTATAACAATTATCGGTATTGTTGTCCACATAAGCTCAACTTATCAGATGTATTCATGGCGAGGGGATATGTTAAGGTATGATTTATACTTACCGACCGGTGTTCATCCACACACGACACATTCCCGTATCAAGGTATGCACGAGAGTTCATCTTACTGGTGAGTATACCGATTATCATCTGTTTGACCGTATAAAAGATGTGAGAAACTCACTTATTTTAATTGAAAACAAGCCCTATGTGATAGAATCACTTATTGATGAGGAACTTGATTTTCAGATGCATGAGGGCACAGGAGCAAGTCCGTGAACAGGTCAGTACTTTCGTACAGCAGAGAGACAAACTTGACTCCCGCAAAGAATCTGTGATATAATATCACTTATTTTGTCACTTATTTTGTTTGGACATGTGATTGTTGATCACTTATTGAGGTCGAATGCAATATGTACACGTATGTATAGTATCATGGAAGATCTTAGACTTCGTCTCCGTTATTTTTCGGTAAAAGATACAACCATGATACCCAGATGATAAGCAGCATAAAGACCGAATATCTCAGAACCTCGGCAATCTCTCAAACGAAATTTCGGTACTAAGACCATATGCCAATGAGTGGTTCCCACCTGGCTTTCAGTCGATTTAAGATTTATATCACCCTGCACACTTTAAAATGATTGTGAGCCTACCGATACATCTTATATAGAGCTGCTTAACATTTTTCATTTTGCATTTCAGTTTAAAGAGGTTTCAACAGACCACTGATTTACTATCATATTCTCTTTTTCTCGCCAGGAAACTCATTTTTGTTTTTCTATTGTTTTTGGGTTTTGAAATTTTTCACTGTTTTTGAATTTTCAAATATGGATTTACTCCCCCTAAAATCAACAAACTAAGATAAATTTAAAAGACACAAAGGTATTTACAAAAATGATTTCCCGATGTCGGTTAACTCATGTTTTACCTCGATGCCATTTACCAAAATTAATTTTGAATCAGAAATGATTTATCGAATTTTGGAAAAATCAGTTGGCACGTCGGTAAGCGGTGCGGACCATGACAACATTGACGAGTTTCATAGTGAAACAATCACGTGTGAGGTGATATTCGAGTTCAACGTGTCAGGCCAAAGAGTGCTATAAGAGATGATAATAATTCATAAAGCAGCTTAAATATCGACAAGTAAAGGAGAGATTAGAAATTTTAAAACCGTATCCTGCAACTGCTTCGTGCATTGCAAGGAATCTGAGTGCTCTCCCAAACTGGATATCCACCCGGTGTGGATTTCAAAGCCGATTTTGTAGCTACTGAGAAATCTCTTCACAGCAACAAGATCAGAAACCTTTGGGTCCGGCTGGTCTTCCACATTGCACCAACGAAGGTCTTTGTCTTTCTCTTGAGAAGTAGTGTGCGGTTGTTCAATCCATGCCAAGGCATCCGCACACCCGGTTGGTTTGTTCAACAAACACATTTTCTTCAATCACACCGCGAAGAAATGTACACTGCACGTTCATCTTGTGATTTTGAACTTCAGACGTGCTGCAGGTGCGTACATTTTGTTTGAATCTATCCTGGGGACCCGATTAAAGCCTTGAACAATCACATTCTTGGAATGATTTTCAATTTGTCGAAGCTTTTCAATTTCTTTCGACAGACAATTCTGTCTTCTTTTCTTTTTCTCTCCATCAACGGCAACAATTTCTTTTATCGCCGTTCTTGTGCATGAACATTCCACTATCAATAATCTTACGACTATCAATAGTTCCTCCTGGAACATTCTGCACACTCACTCAGAGATTAGTTGGAGAGGAGGACCCAAGCCTTAACAGACTTGGGTCGTCCGTCATCATCGAGGATTGTGACATCCATTTCCTGATGATTTTCAAACACAGCACCTCCCCCTGAAACAGTTACCGATTTTGGTTTCCAAATCTGTTTTTGTTTTTCATTTTTAATTTCTAACTTAACAGACTTTGTTTGGACAACCTCCGGTTTTAACGCCTTTTCAATCACCTTCACATTTTTACGTCGTTGTTTTGTTTCATTTTCTTTAACAGTGCGTTTATCATGTTTTGGTGAAACAGGATGACGTTGTGGGTGAACCTTCTTAGGTGGTGCTCTTTCCACAAATTTCTCTTTAGGAATGTTTGAGCAGTTCTTAATGATATGCCCAAACTCCCCACATTTAAAACACGTTCTCCTTTCCACAAACTTAGGAGAATTTGATCGACCAGCAGATGTCGAACCCGTAGAACCTGAGGTACTTGCTCTTTCATCACACCCATTTGTATGTTGAGTGTAATTGTTTTGACTGTTACGTTTTAAAATCTTGACTTGTTGAATAAAATCGGTGTTTGATTTGTTTTCAAAAATCTCAATTTTATCAGTACCCCTTGATGCTACAAACTTGACATCTTTTGCTTTCTTCTTGTAACGAGCTCCTTTTGATTCAACCTTAGCCTTTGGCTTTGGAGCTCGTTGTTGCTGTTGTTTACTCTTAGAAGCAACAGGTTGTTGCTTTGTCGGTGATTTCTGTTTTCCAGGGATTTTCTTTCCCAAAAATTTTCTTGTATTATCTTCAAACACTTTGTCAATCAAAGATTGATTGACGTTTTTGATTGGAAAATCTCTGTCTGAATAAATTTTACTATCACTGACTAAAGTATACAACACGTTATTCCTCTTAACAGCAGACACACATTCATTGTCATTTTTGACATCCTTGACAGGATCTATCACTTGCTTGGCAACAGGTTGCACGACAGGAGTAGGAGGATCACAAAGAATATGATTCTCAATTGGAATTTCTACTCCTTTCGTCTCATCAAGTGATTCAACCTGGTCATTCACATCTGATTCATCATCCGACGAATCATAGTCCTCAATGGTTGGAGAACTTTGATTTGAAGCACATGATGACTTTTCTTTGTTATCAGATGAGCCCTCCGATGAATTGTCCGGTTTGAACCCTAGGCCAGTAGTAACTTCCTCATAATCAAGAGGCACACTGGGTTCATACCGAGGCATATCCTCTTCATCGGGCGACTTGGTATAGTCGTGTCTCAAAGGGGGTGGACACTTCCTATAACCAACGCCTTTAACGTTTCCCTTTAGTTTCTGAACGTCAATGATGTGATCAAGCACATATCGGGAGTTTGAGTAACTCTCCAATTTGAGCTTGATCGCCTCATGTTAACATTTAGCCATGGCTAGCTCTTTCTTGGTTTCCTCAATGATATTAATGTAGTTATTAATACCAATTTGTTTGTTGAAAACAGTTTTTGTTAATTCGGAAACACTTTTCTTTTGGGTTTCAATAACTGTTTTAAACTCCTTTTCATTTCGAGCTAAGGCCATGTTTGCCTCTTTGCACTTTGACAGTTCAACAACTAAACTCTGATTGTGACTATGAATCGTATCACATTCAAGTCTCACTCTATCACATTCAAGTTTCATATCAGCACAATCACTACATATGCTAGGAGTTTCAGATTTTACCTGACTTGTAGAAGCTGTGACATTAGCCATAAAGGCAGTCTGAGAAGAGAAAGATCCATCTTCAGTGAGAATCTTCTCCATTTCTTTTGAAGTAGCATCAGCTTTCTTGATCAAGTCAGATTTCTTGTTAGCATCATTCGACAAATTATCATCTTCAGAATCAGTTCTTTCTTTTAAATTCGATTCTTCATCCGAACTGCCACTGTATCCCGAACTATCATCTTTTCCTGAAGATTCACCATCATTGACATTCTTGACAATTTTAGCATTAAACACAGTTCCTCCTTGATCTCCACCTCCACATTGTACAGACCAGTCACACCTTTCATCAGTTTTATTTGAGTTGGACGTGGATGTACTTGTTTGATTTATGAAAGGATTTTGGTTGCCTTGTTGAGGTTGAGCTTGAGGTGTAGGTTGAAAAAGATAGGCACTTTGATTGAACTGTGGTTGAGTAGTGGTAGCTTGAGGTCGAGGTATGGATTGTGAAAGATAAGCACCTAGATCGAACTGTGGTTGAGTAGTGGTAGCTTGAGGTTGAGGTATGGATTTTGAAAGATAAGCACCTAGATCGAACTGTGGTTGAGTAGTTGTAACTTGAGGTCGAGGTATGGATTTCGACATATATTCTGCCATCGAAATCTGATTTTGAACTAGTTGTGAGTCCAGACTCGTACAACTCATGTTTAATAGATGTGAGTGAAAACCTGATCAAATACTTGAAAACACACTGATAAATTTGATTTGCAAAGCTTTTCAATTTTTAGTGAGCCCAAGTCTGAAAGTCCACGATACGATCTGGTAAGGACAAAAACCTTTTTTTTTTTAATTTAAGAAACCTTATTTAAGTTTGGCGAAACTACTTTATGAAGAAAGTTTAAAGTTGTTTGGTGAAACTCATCATATGACGAAACTAACACTTGTTTGTTTTTTTTTTTGTTTAACAATTTTTTTTAATTAAATTAGCCGTAATGTTTGACCATATAAACACTTGTTGACAGACGACAAAACAAGTTGGTTTCCACTAAATGACGAAACATACAGGTTTGCGACGAAAGTGATTTGTGTGCATGCGACGAAACAAAAAAAAATAACAGCGACGAAACAGCTTGTTTATCTTGATCGACGAAAGAGATTTAGTTTCACTAAACGACGAAACAGAAAATTATGATTTTATATTTCGACGAAACAGATCTGTTGGTCGACGAAACTGAGTGGATAAGGTGAGATATTTTAACTAGTCCTTATCACCTCCTGACACAAAGAGACTCTATTTTCAAACATGCTTTCGGCTTACTTGTTTTCAAGAAAAAAATCATCATGCTTGTACACAATTTTCAACCTCAATATTATATTTAACAACAACAATAATACAAACCCAAATCAGATCAAACGTACAACAAATGAAGAACACTTTGAATATTTCTGAAGAACACGATGAATATTTGAAGATTCCGGTGACCGAATAATTTTCCGAAACACGATTTTGCTTAAAACTTTCAACGAAAACCAAAAGCAAACATGTAGAAATGCAAAATAATAAGGTTTTCACTAAAACTTATAGCAAAACAACACTTCAAACACTGATTTTCAGCAATTATTTCCAGAAAATATGAAAATTTTTAAGAACGAAATCTGAAAAATCAATAAAACACTTGTTTCAAACACGACAATGTTTGGTTTTAAACAAGGAAAAGAGCCAAGGCTCTGATACCACTTGTAGGTCCCGTTTGTCCGGTGAGGATCGATAACGAGAAACCTATTCCCTGTTTATAACAAACACGGTAACGGGTGCAGAATCCCCGTGACGGTGCAAACCAAGCACAGATAATAAAGAACACGGATTAACCAATGAAACACACTCAATTGATTAAACGGGATGAGAACCAAATACAAACTGATACAAACACAGTTTGACAGAATTTTGACAGAGTTTCTTTACAGGTATGCTCTCATCTCTGTTTCACACAGAAACAGAGAGGGGTATTTATACTAGACACAGACTAGACTACGACGAAATGCACTAACTCTCGGCGAAACACACAAAGTCGACGAAACACATTCTGTTTCGTCGAACTACATATATTCCTATTTCTGTTTCGTCGTTTGTTGTATAAGCCCAAGAGAAGACAAAAGTCCAATCACAAGTCTTCGGCCCAGATGTGATTCACGGCCCAGATTCATTTCTGATACAAGCTTTCACCATAATTCAACATAAGACAAATGTTGTGACATCATCATGACATCACAAAGGTGATGTCATGGTGATGAGTTTGCGGGAATGGCTTGCGGCGTTCCGTGCCTCGCGTGTCGAACTCTGGGGCGTACGACGGAGGAATGTCGTGTCTTCGGGCTTGAGTCGGACCTAACCGAGTCGACCCGAACCGAATCGAACCGAGTCGAGTCGCGTCCACATAAAGTGTACCAACATTTTCAATGCCGAGAACCTCGATCAGAGAGTAAAAAAGGCGTAAGGTTCACAATGGTGTAAAATTAAAATGGGATGTACCGGGCTAGGATTCGAGTTACAAGAACAAGGGCCAAACCAACCACCCAAGAATGGAATCGTCGAGCGAAAACACTTGCAACCTTCTAGAAGCAGCTTTTCTTGCCACCAGACCTTTCTCCATCAATTAGGAATCTGATGCCGTCACTAAACGCATTCCTTAAATTGTAGCCATTTGTTGAGTGTTTTTTTTGGTGTCTAATCCGCATATATATCACCATTGCCCTTGATTTTCTTGACTGTATATCTCTTAAATGTCAACATATATACACGTGGGATTTAGTTTACTAAGATTTTTCAATGCCGAGAACCTCGATCAGAGAGTAAAAAAGGCGTAAGGTTCACAATGGTGTAAAATTAAAATGGGATATACCGGGCTAGGATTCGAGTTTCAGGAACAAGGGCCAACCCAACCACCCAAGAATGGAATCATCGAGCGAAAACACTTGACAACCTCCTAGAAGCAAGTTTTCTTGCCGCTAGACCTTTCTCCATCAATTAGGAATTTGATGCCGTCACTAAACACATTCATTAAATTGTAGCCATTTGTTGAGTTTTTTTGGTGTCTAATCCGCATATATATCACCATTGCCCTTGATTTTCTTGACTGTATATCTCTTAAATGTCAATATATACACGTGTGATTTAGTTTACAAATATTTTTCAATGCCGAGAACCTCGATCAGAGAGTAAAAAGGGCGTAAGGTTCACAATGGTGTAAAATTAAAATGGGATATACCGGGCTAGGATTCGAGTTATAGGAACAACGGCCAAACCAACCACCTAAGAATGGAATCGTCAAGCGAAAACACTTGACAACCTCCTAGAAGTAGCTTTTCTTACCACCAGACCTTTCTCCATCAATTAGGAATCTGATGCCGTCACCAAGCACGTTCCTTAAATTGTAGCCATTTGTTGAGTGTTTTTTTTGGTGTCTAATCCGCATATATATCACCATTGCCCTTGATTTTCTTGACTGTATATCTCTTAAATGTCAACATATACACATGTGATTTAGTTTACAAAGATTTTTCAATGCCGAGAACCACGATTAGAGAGTAAAAAAGGCTTAAGGTTTACAATGGTGTAAAATTAAAATGGGATATACCGGGCTAGGATTCAAGTTACAGGAACAAGGGCCAAACCAACCACCCAAGAATGGAACCGTCGAACGAAAACACTTGACAACCTCTTAGAAGCACCTTTTTTTTGCCACCAGACATTTCTCCATCAATTAGGAATCTGATGCCGTCACTAAACACATTCCTTAAATTGTAGCCATTTGTTGAGTGTTTTTTTTTGTTTCTAATCCGCATATATATCACCATTGCCCTTGATTTTCTTGACTGTATGTCTCTTGAATGTCAACATATACACGTGTGATTTAGTTTACGAAGATTTTTCAATACCGAGAACCTCGATCAGAGAGTAAAAAGGGCGTAAGGTTCACAATGGTGTAAAATTAAAATGGGATATACCGGGCTAGTATTCGGGTTACAGGAACAAGGTCCAAACCAAACCCACAAGAATGGAATCGTCGAGCGAAACACTTGACAACCTCCTAGAAGCAGCTTTTCTTGCCACCAGACCTTTCTCCATCAATTAGGAATTTGATGCCGTCACTAAACACATTCCTTAAATTGTAGCCATTTATTGAGTGTTTTTTTTGGTGTCTAATCCGCATATATATCACCATTGCCCTTGATTTTCTTGACTGTATATCTCTTAAATGTCAACATATACACATGTGATTTAGTTTACGAAGATTTTTCAATGCCGAGAACCTCGATCAGAGAGTAAAAAAGGCGTAAGGTTCACAATGGTGTAAAATTAAAATGGGATGTACCGGGCTAGGATTCGAGTTACAAGAACAAGGGCCAAACCAACCACCCAAGAATGGAAACGTCGAGCGAAAACACTTGCGACCTTCTAGAAGTAGCTTTTCTTGCCACCAGACCTTTCTCCATCAATTAGGAATCTGATGCCGTCACTAAACACATTCCTTAAATTGTAGCCATTTGTTGAGTGTTTTTTTTGGTGTCTAATCCGCATATATATCACCATTGCCCTTGATTTTCTTGACTGTATATCTCTTAAATGTCAACATATATACACGTGGGATTTAGTTTACGAAGATTTTTCAATGCCGAGAACCTCGATCAGAGAGTAAAAAAGGCGTAAGGTTCACAATGGTGTAAAATTAAAATGGGATATACCGGGCTAGGATTCGAGTTTCAGGAACAAGGGCCAACCCTACCACCCAAGAACGGAATCATCGAGCGAAAACACTTGACAACCTCCTAGAAGCAAGTTTTCTTGCCGCCAGACCTTTCTCCATCAATTAGGAATTTGATGCCGTCACTAAACACATTCATTAAATTATAGCCATTTGTTGAGTTTTTTTGGTGTCTAATCCGCATATATATCACCATTGCCCTTGATTTTCTTAACTGTATATCTCTTAAATGTCAATATATACACGTGTGATTTAGTTTACAAAGATTTTTCAATGCCGAGAACCTCGATCAGAGAGTAAAAAGGGCGTAAGGTTCACAATGGTGTAAAATTAAAATGGGATATACCGGGCTAGGATTCGAGTTATAGGAACAACGGCCAAACCAACCACCTAAGAATGGAATCGTCAAGCGAAAACACTTGACAACCTCCTAGAAGTAGCTTTTCTTACCACCAGACCTTTCTCCATCAATTAGGAATCTGATGCCGTCACCAAGCACGTTCCTTAAATTGTAGCCATTTGTTGAGTGTTTTTTTTTGTGTCTAATCCGCATATATATCACCATTGCCCTTGATTTTCTTTACTGTATATCTCTTAAATGTCAACATATACACGTGTGATTTAGTTTACGAAGATTTTTCAATGTCGAGAACCTCGATCAGAGTGTAAAAAAGGCCTAAGGTTCACAATGGTGTAAAATTAAAATGGGATATACCGGGCTAGGATTTGAGTTACAGGAACAAGGGCCAAACCAACCACCCAAGAATGGAATCGTCGAGCGAAAACACTTGACAACCTCCTAGAAGCAGCTTGTCTTGCCACTAGACCTTTCTCAATCAATTAGGAATCTGATGCAGGCACTAAACACATTCCTTAAATTGTAGCCATTTGTTGAGTGTTTTTTTGGTGTCTAATCCGCATATATATCTCCATTGCCCTTGATTTTCTTCACTGTATATCTCTTAAATGTCAACATATACACATGTGATTTAGTTTACAAAGATTTTTCAATGCCGAGAACCACGATTAGAGAGTAAAAAAGGCTTAAGGTTTACAATGGTGTAAAATTAAAATGGGATATACCGGGCTAGGATTCAAGTTACAGGAACAAGGGCCAAAACCAACCACCCAAGAATGGAACCGTCGAACGAAAACACTTGACAACCTCTTAGAAGTACCTTTCTTTTGCCACCAGACATTTCTCCATCAATTAGGAATCTGATGCCGTCACTAAACACATTCCTTAAATTGTAGCCATTTGTTGAGTGTTTTTTTTGTGTCTAATCCGCATATATATCACCATTGCCCTAGATTTTCTTGACTGTATGTCTCTTGAATGTCAACATATACACGTGTGATTTAGTTTACGAAGATTTTTCAATACCGAGAACCTCGATCAGAGAGTAAAAAGGGCGTAAGGTTCACAATGGTGTAAAATTAAAATGGGATATACCGGGCTAGTATTCGGGTTACAGGAACAAGGTCCAAACCAAACCCACAAGAATGGAATCGTCGAGCGAAACACTTGACAACCTCCTAGAAGCAGCTTTTCTTGCCACCAGACCTTTCTCCATCAATTTGGAATTTGATGCCGTCACTAAACACATTCCTTAAATTGTAGCCATTTATTGAGTGTTTTTTTTTGTGTCTAATCCGCATATATATCACCATTGCCCTTGATTTTCTTGACTGTATATCTCTTAAATGTCAACATATACACATGTTATTTAGTTTACGAAGATTTTTCAATGCCGAGAACCTCGATCAGAGAGTAAAAAAGGCGTAAGGTTCACAATGGTGTAAAATTAAAATGGGATGTACCGGGCTAGGATTCGAGTTACAAGAACAAGGGCCAAACCAACCACCCAAGAATGGAATCGTCGAGCGAAAACACTTGCAACCTTCTAGAAGCAGCTTTTCTTGCCACCAGACCTTTCTCCATCAATTAGGAATCTGATGCCGTCACTAAACACATTCCTTAAATTGTAGCCATCTGTTGAGTGTTTTTTTTGGTGTCTAATCCGCATATATATCACCAGTGCCCTTGATTTTCTTGACTGTATATCTCTTAAATGTCAACATATACACATGTAATTTAGTTTACGAAGATTTTTCAATGCCGAGAACCTCGATCAGAGAGTAAAAAAGGCGTAAGGTTCACAATGGTGTAAAATTAAAATGGGATATACCGGGGGCTAAGATTCGAGTTATAGGAACAACGGCCAAACCGACCACCTAAGAATGGAATCGTCGAGCGAAAACACTTGACAACCTCCTAGAAGTAGCTTCTCTTACCACCAGACCTTTCTCCATCAATTAGGAATCTGATGCCGTCACCAAGCACGTTCCTTAGATTGTAGCCATTTGTTGAGTGTTTTTTTTGGTGTCTAATCCGCATATATATCACCATTGCCCTTGATTTTCTTGACTGTATATCTCTTAAATGTGAACATATACACGTGTGATTTAGTTTACGAAGATTTTTCAATGCTGAGAACCTCGATCAGAGAGTAAAAAAGGCGTAAGGTTCACGATGGTTTAAAATTAAAATGGGATATACCGGGCAAGGATTCGAGTTACAGGAACAAGGGCCAAACCAAACACCCAAGAATGGAATCGTCGAGCGAAAACACTTGACAGCCTCTTAGAAGCAACTTTTCTTGCCGCCAGACCTTTCTCCATCAATTAGGAATCTGATGCCGTCACTAAACACATTAATTAAATTGTAGCCATTTGTTGAGTGTTTTTTTTGGTGTCTAATCCGCATATATATCACCATTTCCCTTGATTTTCTTGAATGTATATCTCTTAAATGTCAACATATATACGTGTGATTTAGTTTACGAAGATTTTCAATGCCGAGAACCTAGATCAGAGAGTAAAAAAGGCGTAAAGTTCACAATGGTGTAAAATTAAAATGGGATATACCATGCTAAGATTCGAGTTACAGGAACAAGCGCCAAACCAACCACCCAAGAATGGAATCGTCGATCGAAAACACTTGACAACCTTCTAGAAGCAGCTTTTCTTGCCACCAGACCTTTCTCCATCAATTAGGAATCTGATGCCGTCTCTAAACACATTCCTTAAATTGTAGCCATCTGTTGAGTGTTTTTTTTTGTGTCTAAACCGCATATATATCACTATTGCCCTTGATTTTCTTTACTGTATATCTCTTAAATGTCAACATATACACGTGTGATTTAGTTTACGAAGATTTTTCAATGTCGAGAACCTCGATCAGAGTGTAAAAAAGGCCTAAGGTTCACAATGGTGTAAAATTAAAATGGGATATACCGGGCTAGGATTAGAGTTACAGGAACAAGGGCCAAACCAACCACCCAAGAACGGAATCGTCGAGCGAAAAAACTTGCAACCTCCTAGAAGCAGTTTTTCTTGCCGCCAGACCTTTCTCCATCAATTAGGAATCTGATGCCGTGACTAAACACATTCATTAAATTGTAGCCATTTGTTGAGTTTTTTTGGTGTCTAATCCACATATATATCACCATTGCCCTTGATTTTCTTGACTGTATATCTCTTAAATGTCAATATATACACGTGTGATTTAGTTTACGAAGATTTTTCAATGCCGAGAACCTCGATCAGAGAGTAAAAAGGGCGTAGGGTTCACAATGGTGTAAAATTAAAATGGGATATACCGGGGGCTAGGATTCGAGTTATAGGAACAACGGCCAAACCAACCACCTAAGAATGGAATCGTCGAGCGAAAACACTTGACAACCTCCTAGAAGTAGCTTTTCTTACCACCAGACCTTTCTCCATCAATTAGGAATCTGATGCCGTCACTAAACACATTTCTTAAATTGTAGCCTTTTGTTGAGTGTTTTTTTAGGTGTCTAATCCGCATATATTTCACCATTGCCCTTTATTTTCTTAACTGTATATCTTTTAATTGTCAACATATACACGTGTGATTTAGTTTACGAAGATTTTTCAATGCCGAGAACCTCGATCAGAGAGTAAAAAAGGCGTAAGGTTCACAATGATGTAAAATTAAAATGAGATATACCGGGCTAGGATTCGAGTTACAGGAACAAGTGCCAAACCAACCACCCAAGAATGGAATCATCGAGCGAAAACACTTGACAACCTCCTAGAAGCAATTTTTCTTGCCACCAGACCTTTCTCCATCAATTAGGAATCTGATGCCGTCACTATACACATTCCTTAAATTGTAGCCATTTGTTGAGTGTTTTTTTTTTGTGTCTAATCCGCATATATTTCACCATTGCCCTTTATTTTCTTGACTGTATATCTCTTAATTGTCAACATATACACGTGTGATTTAGTTTACGAAGATTTTTCAATGCCGAGAACCTCGATCAGAGATTAAAAAAGGCGTAAGGTTCACATTGGTGTAAAATTAAAATGGGATATACCGGGCTAGGATTCGAGTTACAGGAACAAGGGCTAAACCAACCACCCAAGAATGGAATCGTCGAGCGAAAACACTTGACAACCTCGTAGAAGCAGCTTTTCTTGCCACCAGACCTTTCTCCATCAATTAGAAATCTGATGCCGTCACTAAACACATTCCTTAAATTGTAGCCATTTGTTGAGTGTTTTTTTTTGTGTCTAATCCGCATATATATCAACATTGCCCTTGATTTTCTTCACTGTATATCTCTTAAATTTCAACATATACACGTGTGATTTAGTTAATTAAGATTTTTCAATGCCGAGAACCTCGATCAGAGAGTAAAAAAGGCGTCACAATCGTGTAAAATTAAAATGGGATATATCAGGCTAGGATTCGTGTTACAAGAACAAGTGCCAAACCAACCACCCAAGAATGAAATCGTCGAGCAAAAACACTTGACAACCTCCTAGAAGCAGCATTTCATGCCACCAGACCTTTCTCCATCAATTAGGAATCTGATGTCGTCACTAAACACATTCCTTAAATTGTAACCATTTGTTGAGTGTTTTTTTTTGTGTCTAATCCGCATATATATCACCATTGCCCTTAATTTTCTTGACTGTATATCTCTTAAATGTCAACATATACACGTGTGATTTAGTTTATGAAGATTTTTCAATGCCGAGAACCTCGATCAGAGAGTAAAAAAGGCGTAAGGCTCACAATGGTGTAAAATTAAAATGGGATATACCGGTCTAGGATTCGAGTTACAGGAACAAGGGCCAAACCAACCACCCAAGAATGGAATCGTCGAGCGAAAACACTTGAGAACCTCCTAGAAGCAGCTTTTCTTGCCACTAGACCTTTCTCCGTCAATTAGGAATCTGATGTCGTCACTAAACACATTCCTTAAATTGTAGCCATTTGTTGAGTGTTTTTTTTTTGTGTCTAATCCGCATATATATCACCATTGCCCTTGATTTTCTTAACTGTATATCTCTTTAATGTCAACATATACACGTGTGATTTAGTTTACGAAGATTTTTCAACGCCGAGAACCTCGATCAGAGAGTAAAAAAGGCGTAAGGTTCACAATGGTGTAAAATAAAAATGGGATCTATCGGGCTAGGATTCGAGTTACAGCAACAAGGGCCAGACCAACCACCCAAGAATGGAATCGTCGAGCGAAAACACTTGACAGCCTCCTAGAAGCAACTTTTCTTGCCACCAGACCATTCTCCATCAATTAGGAATCTGATGCCGTCACTAAACACATTCCTTAAATTGTAGCCATTTGTTAAGTGTTTTTTTTTGTGTCTAATCCGCATATATATCAACATTGCCCTTGATTTTCTTAACTGTATATCTCTTAAATGTCAACATATACACGTGTGATTTAGTTTACGAAGATTTTTCAATGCCGAGAACCTCGATCAGAGAGTAAAAAAGGCGTAAGGCTCACATTGGTGTAAAATTAAAATGGGATATACCGGGCTAGGATTCGAGTTACCGGAACAAGGGCCAAACCAATCACTCAAGAATGGAATCGTCGAGCGAAAACACTTGACAACCTCCTAGAAGCAATTTTTCTTGCCACCAGACCTTTCTCCATCAATTAGGAATCTGATGCCGTCACTATACACATTCCTTAAATTGTAGCCATTTGTTGAGTGTTTTTTTTTTGGTGTCTAATCCGCATAAATATCACCATTACCCTTGATTTTCTTAACTGTATATATCTTAAATATCAACATATACACGTGTGATTTAGTTTACGAAAATTTTTCAATGCCGAGAAATTCGATCAGAGAGTAAAAAAGGCGTAAGGTACAATGGTGTAAAATTAAAATGGGATATACCGAGCTAGGATTCGAGTTACAGGAACAAGCGCCAAACAAACCACCCAAGAATGGAAACGTCGAGCGAAAACACTTGACAACCTCCTAGAAGCAGCTTTTTTTGCAACCAGACCTTTCTCCATCAATTAGGAATCTGATGTCATCACTAAAACATTCCTTAAATTCTAGCCATTTATTAAGTGTTTTTTTTGTGTCTAATCCGCATATATATCACCATTGCTCTTGATTTTCTTGACAGTATATCTCTTAAATGTCAACATATACACGTGTGATTTAGTTTACGAAGATTTTTCAATGCCGAGAACCTCGATCAGAGATTAAAAAAGGCATAAGGTTCACAATCGTGTAAAATTAAAATGGGATATACCGGGCTAGGATTCGAGTTACAGGAACAAGGGCCAAACCAACCACCCAAGAATAGAATCGTCGAGCGAAAATACTTGAAAACCTCCTAGAAGTAGCTTTTCTTGCCACCAGACCTTTCTCCATCAATTAGGAATCTGATGCCGTCACTAAACACATTCCTTAAAAGTGTAGCCATTTGTTGAGTGTTCTTTATTTTGGTGTCTAATCCGCATATATATCAACATTGCCCTTGATTTTCTTGATTGTATATCTCGTAAATTTCAACATGTACACGTGTGATTTAGTTTACAAAGATTTTTCAATGCCGAGAACCTCGATTAGAGAGTAAAAAAGGCGTAAGGTTCACAATGGTGTAAAATTAAAATGGGATATACCGGGCTAGGATTCGAGTTACAGGAACAAGAGCCAAACCAACCACCCAAGAATGGAATAGTCGAGCGAAAACACTTGACAACCTTCTAGAAGCAGCTTTTCTTGCCACCAGTCCTTTCTCCATCAATTAGGAATCTGATGCCGTCACTAAACACTTTCCTTAAATTGTAGCCATTTGTTGAGTGTTTTTTTTTGTCTAATCCGCATATATATCACTATTGCCCTTGATTTTCTTGACTGTATATCTCTTAAATATCAACATATACACATGTGATTTAGGTTACGAAGATTTTTCAAGGCCAAGAACCTCTATGACCACCCGAAGTTTCACGGTCCTTCATGTGCATATTATTTGTTTTGCAAATCCTGTTTTACAATTTGATCTGTGTGGTGTCGTGTGCAATTACCTGAATGATTAATGTTATGTATGATGTTTGATTGTTAAGTGAGTATGTGTAATGCTTGGTGGTTAAAAAGTGTAGTGATAAATAAATAACATAATGTAGGGTTTTTCGTCACGAGTCATGCTCGACGAAAGACTGCTCAGCGAAGGTGCTGCTCGATGAAAGACATCTTTCGTTATAGGGGTTTCGCCATAAGGGCCTTCGGCCCATGTAGTTACGGCCCAGCATATTTAGAACAATGTAATATTAATTTCTAACAAAGCATATGCAACTACACATGGACTGATGACGTATGCAAACTGAAATGATTATATATACAGTCCATTTTATCAACTCTACTCAATATACTGACAACCATTAATTCATCGATATCTAAATTGGACTTTACGCAAACATGTTGTTGGACCGTCAATTTAAAGCTGGTGCAATTTGAAATAGTGGCCCAAAAATCTTAACAGATCACATGTAAGAATGGCCGACAATTTTTGAACCTTAGGATCTAATTGGACCATGAAATTATTGTAATCCACTGTAAACCTTTATTACCCCTCGGCCCGGTCTAGCAAGCCCAAAACTAACGACGGCAGTAGATCTCATCGAGGCATCATCTTCTCTAGTCGAGCCCCTTGGTTAGTAGTTTCATATCTATTGTAATTCTCAATTGTTTGATCTTGATTTATGTGTGAACTAATTAACAAAAGTTTCATATGTATGTTATGAACAAGGTGCACAATTGATAAGATCCAATCGTGAGAAATTAAAGAATGACTAGGGTATTTAACGTATGATATGAATCTAGGATTGCATGATGTTAGGAGAGTTCATAATGTTGGTTCACAAAAGATCGAATGATAAATTGTGTTATGAAGAAACTGTTTCATGCGATTAAATATGGATGTGTAACAAGAATTTATTTATGGTTTTTAGGGTCACATGATAATGATTGTGCGTTCACATTAAACTGAATATTGACTTGAATGAGTATGAAACAATAACATACAAACTGTTGGTGGACTATTAGGATTCATGAAAATCTAGCTCTCATTAGTGATGATTTTAGACTTAATTAAATGAGTAATGAAGTGGGGTTGTGTGTTTGGGGTTGGGCAGTAGACTTCGAAATCGATTTGGGATCACGTTATGTTAATTGAGCCTCATATGTGAACCTCTTAAATTGGGCTGCTAATTAAGATAGATCGCACAGCCAATCGGACTTAAGTTGGGTTGCACAACTGATCCGCGGGCCTATGATGTCGGACTCCACACATCATAATTTGTACTGGACCTCGCAGTGTAATACAGCTCCGGTTGGGCCTCGGACCAATGGGGTGCACAGTTTTTATGTAGGACGTTGTTTTGGGCCGCACACTTGAAATGACTCACATACTAGAGCCCAAGCATACACTGTTCTTGGGCCGAAGCTGATTTTAGTGGCACACTTCGTAACTGGACGGCTGATGTTGGGCCTGGAACTAATCGGATGCGCACACACACCCTTGCATGAATGTTAGAATTGTAATCTGATTGGGTGTGGACATGCAAACAAACCGTTATTGGGGGATGCAACACCTACTATGTAATATTATAATATATAATATGGTTAGATTTCTTGGTGAATTTATACAATGTGAATAATGATATGTGAATGCTACTTCTGTAATATGTGTTACGACTTGCGTTAAGTGTTTAAGAAACTGACAGTCGATAGTAACCATGTTAGGATTGGTTTGAGCAACTTGAACACGAACTAGTCTTACCGAGCAAAACCAAGGTGAGTTCATTCCTCTTGAGCATGCGTCCCGGTGGTTGGGACAGTCATTGGGTATCCCTGAGAGGGATAGGTTTTTGGGTAAATCATGGGTATTCATGAGAGGAATATGTCTTGTGGGTAAAATCTGGAATGTTGGATAATATACTCGTCCTATCACCATTAAAGTCCCTTCTTGTTGTTTGTTACCTGAGAGGTAACAGGGTATTAGTTGGTAGCGCTACTTAGGTTTGGCACCCTCACCCCGTACTGGAGAGGACGGGTGTGAACTAATGACCTAGTCATGACCAATGCTTTAATAGGAGCATTGGAGAAAGGGCAAAATAAATCTGGAGCCATCTTGTATCCGAGGTATTATCAACATTGTAATCAATGAACGTAATTAAACACTTGGTAACTAACGTTTTCGTAAAACTATGAACTCACCAGCGTTGTCTGATACACGTGTGTGCATGCTCGCAGGTTATAGGTATGTGTGGATGTGGAACTTGCTGTCTGGGATGCTGGAGTGGTCATGGGTCGAGATACATGGAATCACGAGACGAGTCTAATGGTTTTCATACATATGGTTTTTGAAACACTTAACTAATGATTTGTGCTTCCGCTGAATACGATGATTTGTATCTATTGTTTTGTAACACTTTATGTTAATGAATGAAAGTTTTATTTAAAATCTTGTATGAGTTCAATGTGATTGGTGGCTAGATCCTGGTACATCACACACCTCGCGGGGGCTTCCGCTTAGGGTATTTTGGGGTGTGATAGTTTGGTATCAGAGCCACTGGTTATAGTGAACTTGGTTTTAAAAATGTTTTTATAAAACCAGACTATAACCGAACAGTTCTGAATACGTGAATACGACCATGACACTCAGCTCCAGATTGCAAGGTACATCTTTCTCACTTGTTGCATACATTACATGACTAGTACACATTTGTTTATGACGTAATATACGAACACACACTCGTCACTATAACATGATGGCATGGATTGCTTGCTTACTTTAGGATGCGTGGATAGTATGCCACAGTCCTTGGATTTATGTGATCTTATCATTTTGATAACCCTCGTTTAATATCTGAGTTTGAAGAACCATTTGACACGAGTTAGGAGGAACTGAGATGAGCATGCAAATCACAATAGTATTGTGGGTGCACACATAATAATAATGTGGGGTGCATGTGAGTCCCAGTGAGGCTTAACAAGTGAAAAAGGGGTTCCGTTCCATTATTTGATCGATGAGAAATATAACAAATCTATGGGAGTCATAGAAGTGATTGTCTTTTACTCGAACGTGATCTTTTCACTCCTCTCTGAATTCTTTCGAATCTCGATGTTATCGAGTATTACCTGAACGCCCATATGAACGCCTAGCAAACTGGATAGAATGTTAGGTGCTTGTACGAACATCCCTGAGTTGGATGTCGCAGCGTCGAATGTTTGGTCGATACCCTTCTCACTCCTCTTCATTGGTTGGAACTCAACGTATTGGCACCTTAGGTCCCGAAGTGCGATCACTTCTGTAACACTCTAGCAACATACCGTGTATTACTCCATCAGCTTGCAAGAACGATGGACAAGAGGATGAGCGTAGTACTTTACCGACTTCAGTATTTGGACGACCCTGACTACCAGCAATGAACATCAGCAATTTGACTCCAATCGAATATTTAACCCTAGTCAGCGACTTATGGGAGTCAACTCTTACAAGTTCATCGAGGCATAAGCAATGACAATTGACTATAGTATGGTATGTGTAACTGCCAGCACAGTGGGTAGTGCATTAGGACGTGGCGCAAAATGTGAAAAGATGGACTTTAACGGTGAAAAATCATAGGGCTCCGTTTCAAGCGACGACATTAGGGGTAACAGTCACGACAACATCAAGATACTCGTAATTGTAGCCAACAGTATGGAAATGGAGGTGCCCACGACATGGACTGGCCATTGTTAAATCAAGACGACAACAATCAAGGGAACGACGTCAGTACTGGAAATCCTCGTAACGATAACACCACTGGTAGTGGTGCTCATGGAAGGACATTCAGGAATTGACATGGGCGACGCCAGGATTATAGCAATAAGGTGGCCTGCACGTTCTTGGAAACTAAGTGCCTCGTTCTTGTTCTGTTTAACCCTGATGCTTCTTGAAACCAACCTGTTGTGGAATCGACTGATGGCTAGTCAAATGAAACCTCATATGTTCGTTGGAATGCAAACTCGACCTTGTGGGACAAGTGTTCGACATCAACCTTCCTTCAACTACCCTTGATAGTTTGATGCAGTGGTTAGCATGGATTGGTTATCCAGATATTGCGCAGGTATACCCGGTGAGGAGAAAATTCTGCATATCCCTTTCCCTAGTGGAGAATCACCGTCTGGCCTAAAAGTGTCAGAGTGGTGCAAAGGTTAGCATCATTTCGGCAATAAGGGCCCAGGAATGTCTACGGAAGGATTACCCCGCTATGTTAGCACTCGTTACTGATGATAAGGCTAAGGAGAAGAGGATCGGCCAACTTTTCGTGATTTCTCCCTATGAGCTACCAGAAGAACTATCAGGTTCACCTCCACATCGTCAGGTGGAATATCGGATCGGTATCATGTCAGAAGCCGCCCGGATTACTAGTATCCCTTATCATCTCACATCAGGAAGGTTGCAGGAACTGCCTAGTCAACTTCAGGAACCGCTGGACAGGGGTCTTGACGGATTAGCTCCTTGTTTTGGGGAGCCCGAGCTCTACCTGTGAAAAGAAGGACGAGTCCTTTCATTCGTGAACCGGCTACCGTAAACTTAGCAGGGTGCAAGTCGGAAACCATCACCCATCACCTCACATGGACGACCTGCTTGGCAAGCTGCAAGAGTCAATCATTTACTCGGAAACCGACTTGAGATCGGGTAATCATCAGATGGAAGTCCAGGGGGAGGATGTTCCTAAGATGGCATATCAAACACAGTACGGCTACTACGATTTTCTGTGTATGTCATTCAAGTTATTCCACGCACCTGCAGTTTTTTGGACCACATGAATCGTAAGTGTAAACCTCATCTCGTCAAACTGTCAACCGTGTTTATTGATGACACTTGAAATCACTTCCAGGAGAAAAGAACACCATGAACGACACTTGTATCTTATCTTAGAGCTCCTAGGGGAGGAGCAACTCCATGCGAAGCCTACCAAAGTGTGACTTCAGGATCCGAGGAGTACACTTTCTTGGTCACGTAGTCAACGAAGGGGGGATACATGCAGATCTCGCTAAAAGTTCCATTTCATTAGATATTGATCGGAACCAAATAGTCCAGCGGGGATACAGTAATTTCTTGGTCCAGCTAGATACTATCGTAGATTCATCACAGGATTTTCGAGGATTTCGCAACTTTAATCTCTTTAGCACAGCAGGGTGCTGTGTATTCGTGGGAGACAAACATGAGAACGTCTTTTCAGCTTTTGAAACCCAACACTACAATGCACTGAGTGTCACACCCCCAAAATCCACCTGCGGAATACCACCGCTTGAAGGCGTGACTGACCAGGATCCAGCCACCAATCATATTGAACATGCAAGTTAAAGGATATAAAAGTTTAACCAATACAATTGGTGTCCAAACAAAACCTAGTTAAGTTGTAAGCGGAAGCATAACGTTTAAAATCAAAACATAAGTTTAAATGTTCAAAGTTTAACATGGCACACAGCTGTCCATGTCCCACAACGACCCTCTTCCATGCAAGCTCCAGCTAAGTACCTAAAGACCTGCAAAGCATGTAGTAATGAGTCAACAACAAGTTGAGTGAGTTCACGGTTGGGTGTTCGTTTTAAGTTGTTTCGAAAACAGTTTCCTTTATCTGGCATCCTGCCGTGGGAGTTACCCCATAGTTAAAAACGTGACTTGTTTATTCCCGGTTACTCTGGCAATCCAGCCGTGGGGGCTACCCTGTGTTAGTTATCTGGCATTTCGGCCGTGGGGGCTACCCCATGTATACACTAGACTCGTTACCATATCGACTGCTGACTGTAGTCATGTTTATGTGCCCTGAAACTGTCAATGTCTATCATCATTGACGTGCCCCAGATCCATTAGTTCACGCCCGTCCTCTGCGGCACGGTGTGAGGTTTGTCAGACCTAAATAGCGCTATCTAACTAATGACCCGCTCGCCATTGGCCCGGCGATTAAGTCGATATAAAAAGGAGGGACTTCGTGATAGAGTTTTGGTCTAGTACGAGTTATCTGTCCATGAGGACGAGGAATTTATATTCCTGAACCGATGCTGTCCTACCCAAGGAGGACGAGGAATCCACATTCCTTAACCCCATTCCCAAACCCCTGGGAATCCCATGCTTTGTAGAGGGTGTGAACTCACCTTGGTTTGCTCGGCAGATACACAGAAAAGTCAATCAAGTTGTAAGTGGTCAACTACGTCCTAACATAGATATCATTCACGTCAGGTTCATATCCAAGTAGTGCACGTATGTTCTACACGTATTGTACACAAGTAACGATCATGGCATACATGTTTATCATGGAAATTGAACTACAGTGCACAACATACTCAATTAACAGTAGCACATACGGCCCATATGTTCGGCCCAATCACTTAGGCCCGTAACAGTGTGAAAGTCCAAATAGCGTGCACATGTGTATGGTCTCGAGTTGTAGCTTACAAGTTCTCGAGTCGCAATCTGAGGAGGTCTCGGGTCATGCATGTATTGGTCTCGAGTCGCAACTGGACTCGCAAGCATGGTCTCGAGTCATGAGGTTTGTGTGCTGATCAAGTGTGGTCTCGAGTCGAGACTATAGGTTCTCGACTCGCAACTTGTGTCGAAACCGGGGATCTCGAGTTGTCATGTGGTGGTCTCGAGTCGAGACCAAGGGTCTCGACAGACACATATGCTGATCGCTGGTACATGTACTAAACCAATAGAATTTCATGTTCATGAGATAATGTACTAACCAATGATATTTCACAAACATGTTCCCTTGTCTACTACTAATCAAAAACGGATCAAACAACAAGTTTTCAAATATTCAAGCCACATTCATATCATATTCATCATGTTCTTCAAATATTCAAGTAGTTCATCATATTATAATCAACATGCTTCATCAAGAAAATCTATTATGGCATGAACTCAAGTTAGTAACATCATCGGCTCATACATCTATAATGTTCGATCAATACAATAGCATACTTATATAGGATTTATCATCAACATGTGTTAGTCCGATTTCATTGAACACAACCCTCATAAACATAACCAAACCATTTGGAATTGAGCCTATATAGAACCGATTACACTCATTCATAGTCAAGCATACATTATTCATCCTAACAAAATCAATACATTATCCTATAATCCTCATCGACCGAATATAAACACATAACATGAAGCACTTATGAACCGATTACTCAAGAAGGGTGTATTCATCATGCATAAAGCTTAACAAGTAAACATATTATCACATAATCTACACTTTAATCATGTATAAATCTTATCAAGCAAACATATTACCCTATGGCTTCATCATACATCATTATCAACCGAAACACAACACATAATAAGAATCACTAACCGGTTAGAGAAGTAGTGGTGAAAGATGAAGCTTTGTTTGGTGTGAACGAGCTAATCCGAGAACCCTTTTGTGGTCGGCTGGTTTGATCCGAGAGTGAGAAGAGGGTTTGTGATGCTTGATCCTCTAGGGTTTAAGGTTTTTCTAGAGAGAGAGTGTGTGTAGGAGAAGGTGTGTGTGAGAGTGAGTGTGTTGTCCAAAGAAATGGCAAACATGGCTATCCACCAAGGTTATATATCCGTTCCAAGTAGTGCACCCTAATGGGCTTTCGGTTGGGTTAAATGAGGTGCGTGGCCCGATCCGGCCCAACTGTTACTGTTCACTCGAGACCGCATGGTCTCGAGTCGGGTTCTTGTGTCTCGGCTCATTATACATACACACATACATATAAACGTAACACATAATCACATAGAATGTTCACTTATATCATTAAACCAACAAGTTAACTAATCACATAACGTTTCAAGCAAGTTACACCAAGATACAACGAAAGGTTCTAAATTTCGAGTTGTCACATCATCCCCAAGTTGAAAGAAATTTCGTCCCGAAATTTGGTAAGCACTCACTGAGGAAGCTAGTTAAGTTGTATGGTTTTCCCGGTTTTCCTGGGGTGTCACATCCACCCCCCGTTGATCTGGAATTTCGTCCCGAAATTCTGTAGCTTCAGCCTCAGTAGTGGTCGTACTGTTTGCGAACAGTTGGGGATACTTTTGTTTCATCTGATCTTCGCGCTCCCAGGTGAACTCTGGGCCGCGACGTGAGTTCCAACGAACTCGAACGAGAGGTATTCTAGTGCTCTTGAGGACCTTAACATCCCGGTCCGTGATTTCGACTGGTTCCTCGACGAATCGTAGCTGCTCGTCGATAGTGAGTTCCTTCAGAGGAACTATGTGGGTCTCATCTGACAGACACTTCTTCAGATTCGACACATGGAAAACGTTGTGAACTGCACCGAGTTCTGCTGGTAAGTTCAGTCTGTAGGCCACCCTGCCTATTTTCTCGATGATTTCGAAAGGTCCAACGTATCGTGGGTTGAGTTTGCCTCGTTTACCCAAACGAACCACACCCCTCCAGGGTGAAACTTTGAGTAGTACCCGCTCCCCAACCTGGAGCTCAAGTGGTTTCCTGCCCTTATCGGCGTAGACTTTCTGACGGTCACGAGCTGCCGCCATGCGTTTTCGTATTTGAGCGATTTGTTCGGTCGTGTCTACCACATGTTCTGGACCAGTGATCTGACTATCCCCCACCTCTGCCCAACAAAGAGGTGACCGGCATTTACGTCCGTACAATGCCTCAAACGGAGCAGCTTTAATGCTGGTATGGTAGCTATTATTATACGAGAATTCCACGAGTGGCAGATGCTTTTCCCAGCTGTTGCCAAAGTCGATTACACATGCACGAAGCATGTCTTCTAAGGTTTGAATAGTGCGTTCGGACTGCCCGTCCGTCTGAGGGTGATACGCTGTGCTCATGTCTAATCGTGAGCTAAAGGATTTGTGCATCGCTTGCCACAGTTCCGAAGTGAAACATGCATCTCGATCCGAGATAATAGAGGTGGGCACCCCGTGCCTCGAAACAACTTCCTTGAGGTATATTTCTGCAAGAGTGGAGAATTTATCCGTTTCCTTGATCGCCAAGAAGTGTGCGGACTTTGTGAGTCGATCCACGATCACCCAAATAGTATCGTTTCCGCGCTGAGATCTAGGTAGGTCAGTGACAAAATCCATGGAAATTTGCTCCCATTTCCATTGAGGTATCTCTGGTTGTTGGAGTAGGCCTGAGGGTTTCTGGTATTCAGACTTGACTCTCGCACAAGTCAAACACTTGCTGACGTAAGTTGCTATGTAGGCCTTCATGCTAGGCCACCAATATGTAGTTTTGATGTCGTGGTACGTTTTATCCGAACCAGGATGTACCGAGTAGCGAGACTTGTGTGCTTCCTCCATCACGAGCTCTCGCAAGTTGCCATAGAGTGGGATCCAAATGCGTCCCGTTACGTAGTAAGCACCGTCGTCCTTCTGTTCTAAGCGTTGCCTTGATCCGCGTAGGGCTTCAGCCCTGACGTTTTCTGGTTTCAGTGCTTCTATCTGAGCAGCTCGTATCTGAGAAGGAAGGCTAGAATGGATCGTGAGTTGTAAAGCTCGCACGCGCTTAGGCGCAGTGTCCTTTCGACTGAGGGCGTCAGCCACAACATTGGCCTTGCCCGGGTGATACCTGATTGAGCACTCGTAGTCATTCAGTAGCTCGACCCATCGTCGTTGTCGCATGTTCAGTTCCTTCTGCTTGAAGATATGCTCGAGGCTCCTGTGGTCGGTGTAGATGGCGCACTTGGTACCATACAGGTAATGTCGCCATAAGTTAAGTGCAAAAACGACAGCTCCCAGCTCTAAGTCGTGTGTAGTGTAGTTTCTTTCATGAACCATGAGTTGGCGTGAGGCGTAGGCTATAACTTTATCTCGTTGCATCAACACACACCCAAGGCCCTGAATTGATGCGTCACAGTAAACCGCAAAGTCGTCTGTGCCCTCTGGCAAGGAAAGGATCGGTGCGCTGCAAAGTCTATCGTTTAAGTGCTGAAATGCTAATTCCTGTGCATTCCCCCAGCGATAAACAACGCCTTTCTGCGTTAGCGAGGTGAGAGGCTGTGCGATCTTAGAAAAATCCTTAATGAACCTCCTGTAGTAACCTGCCAAACCCAAGAATTGGCGAATTTCCTTTGGTGTACGAGGTGCAGGCCAGTTCTTAATCGAGTCCACCTTGGATGGATCAACATGAATCCCATCCTTGTTTACCACGTGGCCTAGGAAATGGACTTCACGAAGCCAGAAGTCGCATTTCGAGAACTTTGCATAAAGCTGTTCTGTTCGAAGGAGTTCCAGGATGAGTCGTAGATGCTGCTCGTGTTCCTCCTGACTCTTAGAATAGATCAGGATGTCGTCGATGAATACTATAACGAACTTGTCCAGGTAAGGCTTGCACACTCGATTCATCAAGTCCATGAAAACCGCAGGTGCGTTTGTCAGCCCAAAAGGCATGACCAAAAACTCATAGTGCCCATAGCGAGTTCTGAAGGCTGTCTTGGAGACGTCCTCTTCTCGGACTCTCAGCTGGTGATAACCCGATCTCAAATCGATCTTCGAATAGTAGCTCGACCCCTGCAGCTGGTCGAACAAGTCGTCAATACGCGGTAGAGGATAACGATTCTTCACCGTCACCTTGTTGAGTTCCCGGTAGTCGATGCACATTCTGAAGGTACCGTCCTTCTTCTTCACAAATAGTACTGGAGCTCCCCAGGGCGATGAGCTAGGATGAATAAAACCCTTATCCAAGAGTTCTTGTAGTTGCGTAGAGAGTTCTTCCAACTCTGATGGAGCTAAACGATAAGGTGCACGAGCTATAGGCGCAGCTCTAGGAGCTAGTTCAATCTGAAACTCGACTTGGCGATGAGGTGGAAGACCAGGTAATTCCTCAGGAAATACCTCAGGATAGTCGCGTACAATTGGAAAATCTTCTAGCTTCTTCTCTTTCTCCGAGGTGTGAGTAACGAGAGCCAAAATGGCGAGGTGGCCCTTTCTCAAATATTTCTGGGCCTTAAAGAGAGAGATGACGTTCTCAACAGCACTCCTCCTGTCGCCACGAATCATGAGAGGTTCACCACTGGAACCAGGAATACGAACAATCTTCTTGTTGCAAAGAATCTCTGCTCGGTGTTGGGATAACCAATCCATCACAATGACAACGTCAAAACTACCCAAGACGATAGGAATAAGGTCGATAGAGAAGGTCTGGTTAGCAAGAACAAGTTTACACCCCTTGACTACGTGTGTGGCCTCTAAACTCTTACCATTTGCTAGCTCTACAGTGTGCTTGTTGTTCAAAGGTGTTGGGATACGCTTAAGCATTTGACTAACTTTTAGTGACACGTAGCTAGTATCGGCACCCGAATCAAATAAAACTGTAACATAAAATTCGTCGAGAAGGAACTTACCCGCCACAACATTGGGGTCATTCCTTGCTTCACCTTGGCCAATCACGAACGCCCGCCCCCTGGCACCATTGTTGTTGTTGTTCCCATTGTTACCATTCCCCTGATTGTTGTTATTGTTGTTGTTGTTGTTCTGGTTCCTGTTCAGTTGGGGACAATCTCTCTTGAAGTGGCCTTCAGCTCCACACTGAAAGCACCCTTTGTTATCCCCATGTTGCTGCTGCTGGTGTTGGTTCTATTGAGCTTGCTGACGATTCTGATTGGCGGGGTACAAGCTCCTGCAATCCATTGCAGCGTGACCTGGCTTGTTGCACCAATGACAGTTGCCCCTTGTACATGGCCCGCTGTGGTGCAGGCTGCAGCGATTGCATTTAGGGTGATTCCCTTTGTACCCACCATGACTTTGACCACCAGACGATTGCTGACTAGGGCTCTTGTAGTCTTCAGTCTTTCTCTGCTGAGACTGAGACTGAACAGAAGTTGAACCCTTGCTTGAAGCTCCATCCCATTTCCGTTTGTTGTCACTAGGGACACCTGAAGTAGTTGTAGCACCTACGCGCTTTGGTAACCTGTTCTGCTCCACCGCCTGATCAGTGAGACGGTGAGCCAACTGAACAACTTGCTGGATGGTGGCGAGGTTTGCTGAAGTCACATGACTTTGGATCTCTGGCACCAAGCCCTTGAGAAAGAGCTCAATTCGCTTAAATGGAGGGTCCACCATAGTAGGACACAGTAGGGCAAGCTCATTCGATCTCTTAGTGTACGCCTCAATTTCTGAACCCGTCATCTTGAGGTTAAAGAACTCGACTTCCAGCTTATGAATGTCATCACGACTGCAGTATTCCTCCTTGATCATCTCTTTAAAAGTTTCCCATGGGGTGGCGTTGGCAGCAACCAACCCCAGCATTTGAACCTGAGCGTTCCACCATGTGAGGGCTAAACCCTCGAGAGTACCAGTAGCATATTTCACCCTGCGCGCCTCAGGGCGTTCGCACATTTCGAACACAGATTCTAGTTTCTCAAACCAGTGGAGGAGACCTATTGCTCCTTCAGTGCCGCTAAAAGTAGTTGGTCGGCAGTCCATGAAAGTCTTAAAAGTGCACACGGGTGGCTCAGCATGCTGACCTATTGTGGGCGAAAGAAAGACAGAGTTTAACACAAAGGTTGATTCACGAAAGTAGGATTCTAAAGATCCTAGAATGAGTTCGGACTGCAGGATATACCTCCTGCGTGTGCAGCTGCAAGTGCCGCAGCAACTCGTTCGTTAATCCGAGCAGTCAACTGGGCTTGTGTCAGGTTAACGCGTCCAGACATGATCTTCATATCAAGAAGAACGTGAGTGAGAGGGGTTCGCGAAAATGCGATGACAGAAGTGAGCAAGTACACACGTATTCAAGCAACAGTAGTTATACTAACCCGGCATACCATGAGCAATGTACTATGTAACTAACAAGTAGGCAATATATACACAGATCATATCACCTAGAGTGTTGAGCCTTGCATGTGGGGTGAAGCGTCGTTGTGGATCGTAGAGCACTGTACAGGTTATAGTCTGATTTTAATAAAACTCTTCCTTTATTAAAACCAAGTTCACTATAACCAATGGCTCTGATACCAATCTGTCACACCCCCAAAATCCACCTGCGGAATACCACCGCTTGGAGGCGTGACTGACCAGGATCCAGCCACCAATCATATTGAACATGCAAGTTAAACGATATAAAAGTTTAACCAATACAATTGGTGTCCAAACAAAACCTAGTTAAGTTGTAAGCGGAAGCATAACGTTTAAAATCAAAACATAAGTTTAAATGTTCAAAGTTTAACATGGCACACAGCTGTCCATGTCCCACAACGACCCTCTTCCATGCAAGCTCCAGCTAGGTACATAAAGACCTGCAAAGCATGTAGTAACGAGTCAACAACAAGTTGAGTGAGTTCACGGTTGGGTGTTCGTTTTAAGTTGTTTCGAAAACAGTTTCCTTTATCTGGCATCCTGCCTTGGGAGTTACCCCATAGTTAAAAGCGTGACTTGTTTATTCCCGGTTACTCTGGCAATCCAGCCGTTGGGGCTACCCCGTGTTAGTTATCTGGCATTTCGGCCATGGGGGCTACCCCATGTATACACTAGACTCGTTACCATATCGACTGCTGACTGTAGTCATGTTTATGTGCCCTGAAACTGTCAATGTCTATCATCATTGACGTGCCCCAGATCCATTAGTTCACGCCCGTCCTCTGCGGCACGGTGTGAGGTTTGTCAGACCTAAATAGCGCTATCTAACTAATGACCCGCTCGCCATTCGCCCGGCGATTAAGTCGATATAAAAAGGAGGGACTTCGTGATAGGGTTTTGGTCTAGCACGAGTTATCTGTCCATGAGGACGAGGAATTTATATTCCTGAACCGATGCTGTCCTACCCAAGGAGGACGAGGAATCCACATTCCTTAACCCCATTCCCAAACCCCTGGGAATCCCATGCTTTGTAAAGGGTGTGAACTCACCTTGGTTTGCTCGGCAGATACACAGAAAACTCAATCAAGTTGTAAGTGGTCAACTACGTCCTAACATAGATATCATTCACGTCAGGTTCATATCCAAGTAGTGCACGTATGTTCTACACTTATTGTACACAAGTAACGATCATGGCATACACGTTTATCATGGCAATTGAACTACAGTGCACAACATACTCAATTAACAGTAGCACATACGGCCCATATGTTCGGCCCAATCACTTAGGCCCGTAACAGTGTGAAAGTCCAAATAGCGTGCACATGTGTATGGTCTCGAGTCGAGACTGTGCGGTCTCTAGTCGAGACTGTGCGGTCTCGAGTTGTAGCTTACAAGTTCTCGAGTCGCAATCTGAGGAGGTCTCGGGTCATGCATGTATTGGTCTCGAGTCGCAACTGGACTCGCAAGCATGGTCTCGAGTCATGAGGTTTGTGTGCTGATCAAGTGTGGTCTCGAGTCGAGACTATAGGTTCTCGACTCGTAACTTGTGTCGAAACCGGGGATCTCGAGTTGTCATGTGGTGGTCTCGAGTCGAGACCAAGGGTCTCGACAGACACATCTGCTGATCGCTGGTACATGTACTAAACCAATAGAATTTCATGTTCATGAGATAATGTACTAACCAATGATATTTCACAAACATGTTCCCTTGTCTACTACTAATCAAAAACGGATCAAACAACAAGTTTTCAAATATTCAAGCCACATTCATATCATATTCATCATGTTCTTCAAATATTCAAGTAGTTCATCATATTATAATCAACATGCTTCATCAAGAAAATCTATTATGGCATGAACTCAAGTTAGTAACATCATCGGCTCATACATCTATCATGTTCGATCAATACAATAGCATACTTATATAGGATTTATCATCAACATGTGTTAGTCCGATTTCATTGAACACAACCCTCCTAAACATAACCAAACCATTCGGAATTGAGCCTATATAGAACCGATTACACTCATTCATAGTCAAGCATACATTATTCATCCTAACAAAATCAATACATTATCCTATAATCCTCATCGACCGAATATAAACACATAACATGAAGCACTTATGAACCGATTACTCAAGAAGTGTGTATTCATCATGCATAAAGCTTAACAAGTAAACATATTATCACATAATCTACACTTTAATCATGTATAAATCTTATCAAGCAAACATATTACCCTATGGCTTCATCATACATCATTATCAACCGAAACACAACACATAATAAGAATCACTAACCGGTTAGAGAAGTAGTGGTGAAAGATGAAGCTTTGTTTGGTGTGAACGAGCTAATCCGAGAACCCTTTTGTGGTCGGCTGGTTTGATCCGAGAGTGAGAAGAGGGTTTGTGATGCTTGATCCTCTAGGGTTTAAGGTTTTTCTAGAGAGAGAGAGTGTGTAGGAGAAGGTGTGTGTGAGAGTGAGTGTGTTGTCCAAAGAAATGGCAAACATGGCTATCCACCAAGGTTATATATCCGTTCCAAGTAGTGCACCCTAATGGGCTTTCGGTTGGGTTAAATGAGGTGCGTGGCCCGATCCGGCCCAACTGTTACTGTTCACTCGAGACCGCATGGTCTCGAGTCGGGTTCTTGTGTCTCGGCTCATTATACATACACACATACATATAAACGTAACACATAATCACATAGAATGTTCACTTATATCATTAAACCAACAAGTTAACTAATCACATAACGTTTCAAGCAAGTTACACCAAGATACAACGAAAGGTTCTAAATTTCGAGTTGTCACACTGAGCATCGTCTTTAACCAAGGGTACGGGTGATTTAGTGGTATACCATGATGGTTCGAATCAGAGTCCCAGTTACACGCCGATGCAACACGAGGAGGTGATGGCTTACATAGTGGAGTAACAGGAAGAATTGCACGACTCACAACCTGGGGTGGTAGCCTGGAGGCATTATTTAGACCGATCACAAGGGCTTCCCGTGTACCTTTGTTTCGGAAGAGCTAAACATGTAATAGCTGGATGGAACTTTTGAATGATTACGACTGTGAAACCTGAACGTGCACGAGCTTTGCAGCTCACTATCGGCTCTAACCTACCGGATATGACTCGCTCTGTCCAAACTGGAGAACTGAAGGAAGAGGATTTTCAAGTTAAACCCATGCGGGGCTTGGAGAAGCAGCCGTTGGCAGGTCGGACGATATTCGCTACCTCATAGGAGGAATGTGGGTCTCATTATATGGCAACTGTAGGGAACTCGTCTGGAGCAAAGCACACCGGCCTCGATATTCTAGTCGTCTAGGTTTTGATGAGAGATATTAGGATCTATAAAATTTTGTACTGGTGATCGGGCATGAAGGCCCACCTAGCTATGTATGTGAATGATGTTTGACTTGTGGAAAAGTCAAGGTGGAGTATCAGCAAGCAGAAACACCTATATGGAAATGAGAACAGACTACCATGAATTCTGTCACTAGTCTACTTATAACTCAAAATGGAAACAATATCACCTGGGTGATCGTTGATGGTCTCACATTACCCGCACACTTTCTTGCAATCAAGGAAAGACGAGTCTTCACAGCTTGTGAATATTCCTCTGAGAGAGGCGGTTTCTAGGCACGAGGTGCCAACTTCTATTACCTCTGATTTGATCTGTGTTTACATTCGATTTGGGGCAGGCAGTACATAAACCCATGGCTCACGTCTAGACATGAGCACTACTTATCACCCTCAGACAGAAAGTCAGAATGAAGGAACCACCCAGACACTCGAAGATATGATGCGAGCATGTGTGATTGACTTTAGTAAACATTTGGAAGGACACTTATCTTTGGGTGAGTTCTACTGCAGCCGCTACCGTTTTAGTATGCTTACGGCTCTGTTTGAGGCATTTCTTGGATAATAATGCCAACCTCCTTGTTAGACTGAGGTGGATGACAATCTAATCACGGGTCCAGGACTTGCACTCGAAACTCTTGGGAAGATTATTTGGATTGGAAATCGTGTGGCGATAACGCGTGATCGCCAGGAAACCTGATAACTTAGGAAGCACTGGGAGTTCACTGCAGGTGAACGTGTCATATTGGAAGTCTCACTCTGGGAGGGTGCGGTACGCTCTGGGAAGCATGGCAAGCTTAATTACGATATGTTGGGACATTCAGAATTCTGGAAAGAATCGGTGACGTGGCTCACAAACTCGGGTTACCTAGTGAATTGGATAACGTACATGATGTCATTTATGTTTCGAATCTAAGGAAGTGTTTGTCTGATGAAACACTTGTTACCCTTACTAGATGCTAAGGCTAACGACAAGTTGCGGTTGTCAAGGAATCTATCGTAGGCATGGGCCAGGAAGTCAAGTTTCATTACCATAGTCGAGATTCCAATTGAGAGAGTCATTGGAACTCAAGACGTGGACCGGAGTTCACGTGGAAACGCAATGATTGGATGGAACCGATATCATTTGAGAATTTCGGGATGAAATTCCCTTTTAAGTTGGGGATGATGTGGTACCCGCGGAAAATCCACAGTCATCCTGAGTTAACATCTTGTTGCTTTGGGTTACTTGTCAAATTTCGGGATGAAATTTCTTTCAAGTTGGGGATGATGTGACAACCCGAAGTTTCAAGGTCCTTCCTATGCATATTATTTGTTTTGCAAATCCTGTTTTACAATTTGATCTGTGTGGTGTCGTGTGCAATTACCTGAATGATTAATGTTATGTATGATGTTTGATTGTTAAGTGAGTATGTGTAATGCTTGGTGGTTAAAAAATGTAGTGATAAATAAATAACATAATGTAGGGTTTTTCGTCGCAAGTCATGCTCGACGAAAGACTGCTCGGCGAAGGTGCTGCTCGATGAAAGACATCTTTCGTCTATGGGGATTTCGCCATAAGGGCCTTCGGCCCATGTAGTTGCGGCCTAGCATATTTAGAACAATGTACTATTAATTTCTAACAAAGCATATGCAAATACACATGGACTGATGACGTATGCAAACTGAAATGATTATATATACAATCCATTTTATTAACTTTACTCAATATACTGACAACCATTAATTCATTGATATCTAAATTGGACTTTATGCAAACATGTTATTGGACCGTCAATTTAAAGCTGGTGCAATTTGAAATAGTGGCCCAAAAATCTTATCAGATCACATGCAAGAGTGGCCGACAATTTTTGAACCTTAGGATCTAATTGGACCATGAAATTATTGTAATCCACTGTAAACCTTTATTACCCCTCAGCCCGGTCTCGCAAGCCCAAATCAATCTGAGCCCACCTCTCCTCTCCCTTATTTACGTATAACTTGTATGATATTACACAACCACTTGTAAACCCTATGCCCCAAAACTAACGACGGCAGTAGATCTCATCGAGGCATCATCTTCTCTAGTCGAGCCCCTTGGTTAGTAGTTTCATATCTGTTGTAATTCTCAATTGTTTGATCTTGATTTATGTGTGAACTAATTAACAAAAGTTGCATATGTATGTTATGAACAAGGTGCACAATTGATATGATCCAATCGTGAGAAATTAAAGAATGACTAGGGTATTTAACGTTTGATATGAATCTAGGATTGCATGATGTTAGGAGAGTTCGTAATGTTGGTTCACGAAAGATCGAATGATAAATTGTGTTATGAAGAAACTATTTCATGCGATTAAATATGAATGTGTAACAAGAATTTATTTATGGTTTTTAGGGTCACATGATAATGATTGTGCATTCACATTAAACTGAATATTGACTTGAATGAGTATGAAACAATAACATACAAACTGTTGGTGGACTATTAGGATTCATGCAAATCTAGCTCTCATTAGTGATGATGTTAGACTTAATTAAACGAGTATTGAAGTGGGGTTGTAAGTTTGGGGTTGGGCAGTAGACTTCGAAATCGATTTGGGATCACGTTATGTTAATTGGGCCTCATAAGTGAACCTCTTAAATTGGGCTGCTAATTAAGATAGATCGCACAGCCAATCGGACTTAAGTTGGGCTGCACAACTGATCCGCGGGCCTATGATGTCGGACTCCACACATCATAATTTGTACTAGACCGCGCAGTGTAATACAGCTCTGGTTGGGCCTCGGATCAATGGGGTGCACAGTTTTTATGTAGGACGTTGTTTTGGGCCGCACACTTGAAATGACTCACATACTAGAGCCCAAGCATACACTGTTCTTGGGCCGAAGCTGATTTTAGTGGCACACTTCGTAACTGGACGGCTGATGTTGGGCCTGGAACTAATCGGATGCGCGCACACACCCTTGCATGAATGTTAGAATTGTAATCTGATTGGGTGTGGATATGCAAACAAACCGTTATTGGGTGATGCAACACCTACTATGTAATATTATGATATATAATATGGTTAGATTTCTTGGTGAATTTATACAATGTGAATAATGATATGTGAATGCTACTTGTGTAATATGTGTTACGACTTGTGTTAAGTGTTTAAGAAACTGACAGTCGATAGTAACCATGTTAGGATTGGTTTGAGCAACTTGAACACAAACTAGTCTTACCGAGCAAAACCAATGTGAGTTCATTCCTCTTGAGCATGCGTCCCGGTGGTTGGGAGAGTCATTGGGTATCCCTGAGAGGGATAGGTTTTTGGGTAAATCATTGGTATTCATGAGAGGAATATGTCTTGTGGGTAAAATCTGGAATGTTGGATAATATACTCGTCCTATCACCATTAAATTCCCTCCTTGTTGTTTGTTACCTGAGAGGTAACAGGGTATTAGTTGGTAGCGCCACTTAGGTTTGGCACCCTCACCCCGTACCGGAGAGGACGGGTGTGAACTAATGACCTAGTCATGACCAATGCTTTGATAGGAGCATTGAGGAAAGGGCAAAATAAATCTGGAGCCGTCTTGTATCCGAGGTATTATCAACATTGTAATCAATGAATGTAATTAACCACTTAGTAACTAACGTTTTCGTAAAACTATGAACTCACCAGCATTGTCTGATACAATGGTGTAAAATTAAAATGGGATATACCGGGCTAGGATTCGAGTTACAGGAACAAGGGCCAAACCAACCACCCAAGAATGGAATCGTCAAGCGAAAACACTTGACAACCTCCTAGAAGCAGCTTTTCTTGCCACCAGATCTTTCTCCGTCAATTAGAAATCTGATGCCGTCACTAAACACATTCCTTAAATTGTAGCCATTTGTTAAGTGTTTTTTTTGTGTCTAATCCACATATATATTACCATTGCCCTTAATTTTCTTGACTGTATATCTCTTAAATGTCAACATATACACGTGTGATTTAGTTTACAAAGATTTTTCAATGCCGAGAACCTCAATCAGAGAGTAAAAAAGGCGTAAGGTTCACAATGGAGTAAAATTAAAATGGGATATACCGGGCTTGGATTCGAGTTACACGAACAAGGGACAAACCAACCACCCAAGAATGGAATTGTCGATCGAAAAAACTAAACAACCTCCAAGAAGCAGCTTTTCTTGCCGCCAGACCTTTCTCCATCAATTAGGAATCTGATGCCGTCACTAAACACCTTCCTTAAATTGTAGCCATTTGTTGAGTGTTTTCTTTTGTCTTTAATCCGCATATATATCACCATTACCCTTGATTTTCTTAACTGTATATCTCTTAAATGTCAACATATACATGTGTGATTTAGTTTACGAAGATTTTTCAATGCCGAGAACCTCGATCAGAGAGTAAAAAAGGCGTACGGTTAATAATGGTGTAAAATTAAATAGGGATATACCAGGCTAGGATTCGAGTTACAGGAACAAGGGACAAACCAACCACCCAAGAATGGAATCGTCGAGCGAAAACACTTCACAACCTCCTAGAAGCAGCTTTTCTTGCCACCAGACCTTTCTCCATCGATTAGGAAACTGATGCCGTTACTAAACACATTTCTTAAATTGTAGTCATTTGTTGAGTGTTTTTTTTTTGTGTCTAATCCGCATATATATCACCATTGCCCTTGATTTTCTTGACAGTATATATCTTTTAAATGTCAACATATACACATGTGATTTAGTTTACGAAGATTTTTAAATGCCGAGAACCTCGATCAGAGAGTAAAAAAGGCGTAAGGTTCACAATGGTGTAAAATTGAAATGGGATATACTGGGCTAGTATTCGAATTACAGGAACAAGGGCCAAACCAACCACCCAAGAATGGAATCGTCGAGCAAAAACACTTGACAACCTCCTAGAAGCAGCTTTTCTTGCCACCAGACCTTTCTCCATCAATTAGGAATCTGATGCCGTCACTAAACACATTCCTTAAATTGTAGCCATTTGTTGAGTTTTTTTTTTTGGTGTCTAATCCGCATATATATCACCATTGCCCTTGATTTTCTTGACTGTATATCTCTTAAATGTCAAAATATACACGTGTGATTTAGTTTACGAAGATTTTTCAATGCCGAGAACCTCGATCAGAGAGTAAAAAAGGCGTAAGGTTCACAATGGTGTAAAATTAAAATGGGATATACGGGGCTAGGATTCGAGTTACAGGAACAAGGGCCAAACCAACCACCCAAGAATGGAATCGTCGAGCGAAAACACTTGACAACCTCCTAGAGGCAGCTTTTCTTGCCACCGGACCTTTCTCCATCAATTAGTAATCTGATGCCGTCACTAAACACATTCCTTAAATTGTAGCCATTTGTTGAGTGTTTTTTTTTGTGTCTAATCCGCATATATATCACCATTTCCCTTGATTTTCATGAGTGTATATCTCTTAAATGTCAACATATAAACGTGTGATTTAGTTTATAAAGTTTTTTCAATGCCGAGAACCTCGATCAGAGAGTAAAAAAGGCGTAAGGTTCACAATGGTGTAAAATTAAAATGGGATATAACGGGTTAGAATTCGAGTTACAGGAACAAGGGCCAAACCAACCACCCAAGAATGGAATCGTCGAGCGAAAACACTTGACAACCTCCTAGAAGCAGCTTTTCTTGCCACCATACCTTTCTCCACCAATTAGGAATCTGATGCCGTCACTAAACACATTCTTTAAATTGTAGCGATTTGTTGAGTGTTTTTTTTTTGTGTCTAATCCGCATATATATCACCATTGCCCTTGATTTTCTTGACTGTATATATCTTTTAAATGTCAACATATACACGTGTGATTTAGTTTACGAAGATTTTTCATTGCCGAGAACCTCGATCAGAGAGTAAAAAAGGTGTAAAGTTCACAATGGTGTAAAATTGAAATGGGATATACTGGGCTAGGATTCGAGTTACAGGAACAAGGGCCAAACCAACCACCCAAGAATGGAATCGTCGAGGGAAAACACTTGACAACCTCCTAGAAGCAGCTTTTCTTGCCACCAGACCTTTCTCCATCAATTAGGAATCTGATGTCGTCACTAAACACATTCCTTAAATTGTAGCCATTTGTTGAGTGTTTTTTTTTGTCTAATCCGCATATATATCACCATTGCCCTTGATTTTCTTGACTGTATATCTCTTAAATGTCAACATATATACATGTGATTTAGTTTACGGAGATTTTTCAATGACGAGAACCTCGATCAGAGAGTAAAAAAGGCGTAGGGTTCAAAATGGTGTAAAATTAAAATGGGATATACCGGGCTAGGATTCAAGTTACAGGAACAAGGGCCAAACCAACCACCCAAGAATGGAATCGTCGAGCGAAAACACTTCACAACCTCCTAGAAGCAGCTTTTCTTGCCACCAAACCCTTCTCCATCGATTAGGAATCTGATGCCGTCATTAAACACATTCCTTAAATTGTACTCATTTGTTGAGTGTTTTTTTTTGTGTCTAATCCGCATATATATCACCATTGCCCTTGATTTTCTTGACTGTATATATCTTTTAAATGTCAACATATACACGTGTGATTTAGTTTACGAAGATTTTTCAATGCCGAGAACCTCGATCAGAGAGTAAAAAAGGCGTAAGGTTCACAATGGTGTAAAATTGAAATGGGATATACTGGGCTAGGATTCGAGTTACAGGAACAAGGGCCAAACCAACCACCCAAGAATGGAATCATCGAGCGAAAACACTTGACAACCTCTTAGAAGCACCTTTTCTTGCCACCAGACCTTTCTCCATCAATTAGGAATCTGATGCCGTCACTAAACACATTCCTTAAATTGTAGCCATTTGTTGAGTGATTTTTTTGGTGTCTAATCCGCATATATATCACCATTACCCTTGATTTTCTTGACTGTATATCTCTTAAATGTCAACATATACACGAGTGATTTAGTTCACGAATATTTTTCAATGCCGAGAACCTCGATCAGAGAGTAAAAAAGGCGTAAGGTTCACAATGGTGTAAAAGTAAAATGGGATATACCGGGCTAGGATTCGAGTTACAGGAACAAGGGCCAAACCAACCACCCAAGAACGGAATCATCGAGCGAAAACACTTGACAACCTCCTAGAAGCAGCTTTTCTTACCACCAGACCTTTCTCCATCAATTAGAAATCTGATGCCGTCACCAAACACATTCCCTAAATTGTAGCCATTTGTTGAGTGTTTTTTTTTGTGTCTAATCCGCATATATATCACCATTGCCCTTGATTTTCTTGACTATATATCGCTTAAAAGTCAACATATACACGTGTGATTTAGTTTACGAAGATTTTTCAATGCCGATAACCTCGATCAGAGAGTAAAAAAGGCGTAAGTTTCACAATGGTGTAAAATTAAAATGGGATATAGCGGGCTAGGATTCGAGTTACAGGAACAAGAGCCAAACCAACCACCCAAGAATGGAATCGTTGAGCGAAAACACTTGACAACCTCCTAGAAGCAGCTTTTCTTGCCACCAGACCAGTCTCCATCAATTAGGAATCTGATGCCGTCACTAAACACATTCCTTAAATTGTAGCCATTTGTTGAATGTTTTTTTTGTGTCTAATCCGCATATATATCACCATTGCCCTTGTTTTCTTGACTGTATATCTCTTAAATGTCAACATATACACGTGTTATTTTGTTTACAAAGATTTTTCAATGCCGAGAACCTCGATCAGAGAGTAAAAAAGGTGTGAGGTTCACAATGGTGTAAAATTAAAACGGGATATACTGGGCTAGGATTCGAGTTACATGAACAAGGGCCAAACCAACCACCCAAGAATGGAATCGTGGAGCAAAAATACTTGACAGCCTCCTTGAAGCAGCCTTTCTTGCCACCCGACCATTCTCCATCAATTAGGAATCTGATGCCGTCACAAAACCCATTCCATAAATTGTCGCCGTTTGTTGAGTGTTTTTTTTTGTCTAATCCGCATATATATCACCATTGCCCTTGATTTTCTTGACCGTATATCTCTTAAATGTCAACATATACACGTGTGATTTAGTTTACGAAGATTTTTCAATGCCGAGAACCTTGATCCGAGAGTAAAAAAGGCGTAAGGTTCCCAATGGTGTAAAATTAAAATGGGATATACCGGGCTAGGATTCGAGTTACAGGAACAAGGGTCAAACCAATCACCCAAGAATGGAATCGTCGAGCGAAAACACTTGACAACCTCCTAGAAGCAGCTTTTCTTGCCACCAGACCTTTCTCCATCTATTAGGAATCTGATGCCGTCACTAAATACATTCCTTAAATTGTAGCCATTTGTTGAGTGTTTTTTTTTGTGTCTAATCCGCATATATATCACCATTGCCTTTGATTTTCTTGACTGTATATATCTTTTAAATGTCAACATATACACGTTTGATTTAGTTTACGAAGATTTTTCAATGCCGAGAACCTCGATCAGAGAGTAAAAAAGGCGTAAGGTTCACAATGGTGTAAAATTGAAATGGGATATACTGGGCTAGGAATCGAGTTACGGGAACAAGGGCCAAACCAACCACCCAAGAATGGAATCGTCGAGCGAAAACACTTGACAACCTCCTAGAAGCACCTTTTCTTGCCACCAGACCTTTCTCCATCAATTAGGAATCTGATGCCGTCACTAAACACATTCCTTAAATTGTTGCCATTTGTTGAGTGATTTTTTTTTGTGTCTAATCCGCATATATATCACCATTACCCTTGATTTTCTTGACTGTATATCTCTTAAATGTCAACATATACACGTGTGATTTAGTTCACGAAGATTTTTCAATGCCGAGAACCTCGATCAGAGAGTAAAAAAGGCGTAAGGTTCACAATGGTGTATAATTAAAATGTGATATACCGGGCTAGGATTCGAGTTACAGGAACAAGGGCCAAACCAACCACCCAAGAATGGAATCGTCGAGCGAAAACACTTGACAACCTCCTAGAAGCAGCTTTTCTTACCACCAGACCTTTCTCCATCAATTAGAAATCTGATGCCGTCACCAAACACATTCCTTAAATTGTAGCCATTTGTTGAGTTTTTTTTTTGTGTCTAATCCGCATATATATCACCATTGCCCTTGATTTTCTTGACTATATATCGCTTAAAAGTCAACATATACACGTGTGATTTAGTTTACGAAGATTTTTCAATGCCGATAACCTCGATCAATTCTCCATCAATTAGAAATCTGATGCCGTCACAAAACCCATTCCATAAATTGTCGCCGTTTGTTGAGTGTTTTTTTTTTTGTCTAATCCGCATATATATCACCATTGCCCCTGATTTTCTTGACCGTATATCTCTTAAATGTCAACATATACACGTGTGATTTAGTTTACGAAGATTTTTCAATGCCGAGAACCTTGATCCGAGAGTAAAAAAGGCGTAAGGTTCCCAATGGTGTAAAATTAAAATGGGATATACCGGGCTAGGATTCGAGTTACAGGAACAAGGGTCAAACCAATCACCCAAGAATGGAATCGTCGAGCGAAAACACTTGACAACCTCCTAGAAGCAGCTTTTCTTGCCACCAGACCTTTCTCCATCTATTAGGAATCTGATGCCGTCACTAAATACATTCCTTAAATTGTAGCCATTTGTTGAGTGTTTTTTTTTTGTGTCTAATCCGCATATATATCACCATTGCCTTTGATTTTCTTGACTGTATATATCTTTTAAATGTCAACATATACACGTTTGATTTAGTTTACGAAGATTTTTCAATGCCGAGAACCTCGATCAGAGAGTAAAAAAGGCGTAAGGTTCACAATGGTGTAAAATTGAAATGGGATATACTGGGCTAGGAATCGAGTTACGGGAACAAGGGCCAAACCAACCACCCAAGAATGGAATCGTCGAGCGAAAACACTTGACAACCTCCTAGAAGCACCTTTTCTTGCCACCAGACCTTTCTCCATCAATTAGGAATCTGATGCCGTCACTAAACACATTCCTTAAATTGTTGCCATTTGTTGAGTGATTTTTTTTGTGTCTAATCCGCATATATATCACCATTACCCTTGATTTTCTTGACTGTATATCTCTTAAATGTCAACATATACACGTGTGATTTAGTTCACGAAGATTTTTCAATGCCGAGAACCTCGATCAGAGAGTAAAAAAGGCGTAAGGTTCACAATGGTGTAAAAGTAAAATGGGGTATACCGGGCTAGCATTCGAGTTACAGGAACAAGGGCCAAACCAACCACCCAAGAACGGAATCGTCGAGCGAAAACACTTGACAACCTCCTAGAAGCAGCTTTTCTTACCACCAGACCTTTCTCCATCAATTAGAAATCTGATGCCGTCACCAAACACATTCCTTAAATTGTAGCCATTTGTTGAGTGTTTTTTTTTGTGTCTAATCCGCATATATATCACCATTGCCCTTGATTTTCTTGACTATATATCGCTTAAAAGTCAACATATACACGTGTGATTTAGTTTACGAAGATTTTTCAATGCCGATAACCTCGATCAGAGAGTAAAAAAGGCGTAAGTTTCACAATGGTGTAAAATTAAAATGGGATATAGCGGGCTAGGATTCGAGTTACAGGAACAAGGGCCAAACCAACCACCCAAGAATGGAATCGTTGAGCGAAAACACTTGACAACCTCCTAGAAGCAGCTTTTCTTGCCACCAGACCAGTCTCCATCAATTAGGAATCTGATGCCGTCACTAAACACATTCCTTAAATTGTAGCCATTTGTTGAATGTTTTTTTTGTGTATAATCCGCATATATATCACCATTGCCCTTGATTTTCTTGAACGTATATCTCTTAAATGTCAACATATACACGTGTGATTTAGTTTACGAAGATTTTTCAATGCCGAGAACCTTGATCAGAGAGTAAAAATGGCGTAAGGTTCACAATGGTGTAAAATTAAAATGGGATATACCGGGCTAGGATTCGAGTTACAGGAACAAGGGCCAAACCAATCACCCAAGAATGGAATCGTCGAGCAAAAACACTTGACAACCTCCAAGAAGCAGCTTTTCTTGTCACCAGACCTTTCTCCAACTATTAGGAATCTGATGCCGTCACTAAACACATTCCTTAAATTGTAGCCATTTGTTGAGTGTTTTTTTTTTGTCTAATCCGCATATATATCACCATTGCCCTTGATTTTCTTGACTGTATATCTCTTAAATGTCAACATATACACGTGTGATTTAGTTTACGAAGATTTTTTAATGCTGAGAACTTCGATCAGAGAGTAAAAAGGGCGTAAGGTTCACAATGGTGTAAAATTAAAATGGGATATACTGGGCTAGGATTCGAGTTACAGGAACAAGGGCCAAACCAACCACCGAAGAATGGAATCGTAGTGCGAAAACACTTGACAACCTCTTAGAAGCAGCTTTTCTTGCCACCAGACCTTTCTCCATCAATTAGGAATCTGATGCCGTCACTAAACACATTCCTTAAATTGTAGCCATTTGCTAAGTGTTTTTTTTTGGTGTCTAATCCGCATATATATCACCATTGCCCTTAATTTTCTTGACTGTATATCTCTTAAATGTCAATATATACACGTGTGATTTAGTTTACGATGATATTTCAATGCCGAGAACCTCGATCAGAGAGTAAAAAAACGTAAGGTTCACAATGGTGTAAAATTAAAATGGGATATACCGGGGTAGGATTCGAGTTACAGGAACAAGGGCCAAACCAACCACCCAATAATGGAATCGTCGAGCGAAAACACTTGACAACCTCCTAGAAGCAGCTTTTCTTGCCACCAGACCTTTCTCCTTCAATTAGGAATCTGATGCCGTCACTATACACATTCCTTAAATTGTAGCCATTTGTTGAGTATTTTTTCGTGTCTAATCCGCATATATATCAACATTTCCCTTTATTTTCTTGACTGTATATCTCTTAAATGTCAACAAATACACGTGTGATTTAGTTAACAAAGATTTTTCACTGCCGAGAACCTCGATCAGAGAGTAAAAAAGGTGTAAGGTTCACAATGGTGTAAGATTAAAATGGGATATACCGGGGTAGGATTCGAGTTACAGGAACAAAGGCCAAACAAACCATCCAAGAATGGAATCGTCAAGCGAAAACATTTGACAACCTCCTAGAAGCAGCTTTTCTTTCCACCAGACCTTTCTCCATCAATTAGGAATCTGATGCCGTCACTATACACATTCCTTAAATTGTAGCCATTTGTTGAGTGTTTTTTTTTTGTGTGTAATCCGCATATATATCAACATTTCCCTTGATTTTTTTGACTGTATATCTCTTAAATGTCAACAAATACACGTGTGATTTAGTTTACAAATATTTTTCAATGCCGAGAACCTCGATCAGAGAGTAAAAAAGGCGTAAGGTTCACAATGGTGTAAAATTAAAATGTGATATAACGGGCTAGGATTCGAGTTACAGGAACAAGGGCCAAACCAACCACCCAAGAATGGAATCGTCGAGCGAAAACACTTGACAACCTCCTAGAAGCAGCTTTTCTTGCCACCAGACATTTCTCCATCTATTAGGAATCTGATGCCGTCGCTAAACACATTCTTTAAATTGTAGCCGTTTGTTGAGTTTTTTTTTTGGTGTCTAATCCGCATATATATCACCATTGCCCTTGATTTTCTTTATCGTATATCTCTTAAATGTCAACATATACACGTGTGATTTAGTTTACGAAGATTTTTCAATGCTGAGAACCTTGATTAGAGAGTAAAAAAGGCGTAAGGTTCACAATGGTGTAAAATTAAAATGGGATATACTGGGCTAGGATTCGAGTTACAGGAACAATGGCCAAACCAACCACCCAAGAATGGAATCGTCGAGTGAAAACACTTGACAACCTCCTAGAAGCAGCTTTTCTTGCCACCAGACCTTTCTCCATCAATTAGGAATCTGATGTCGTCACTAAACACATTACTTAAATTGTAGCCATTTGTTAAGTGTTTTTTTTATGTCTAATCCGCATATATATCACCATTGCCCTTAATTTTCTTGACTGTATTTCTCTTAAATGTCAATATATGCACGTGTGATTTAGTTTACGATGATTTTTCAATGCCGAGAACCTCGATCAGAGAGTAAAAAAGGCGTAAGGTTCACAATGGTGAAAATTAAAATGGGATATACCGGGCTAGGATTCGAGTTACAGGAACAAGGGCCAAACCAACCACCCAAGAATGGAATCGTCGAGCGAAAACACTTGACAACCTCCTAGAAGCAGCTTTTCTTGCCACCAGACATTTCTCCATCTATTAGGAACCTGTTGCCGTCGCTAAACACATTCCTTAAATTGTAGCCGTTTGTTGAGTTTTTTTTTGGTGTCTAATCCGCATATATATCACCATTGCCCCTAATTTTCTTGACTGTATATCTCTTAAATGTCAATATATACACGTGCGATTTAGTTTACGATGATTTTTCAATACCGAGAACCTCGATCAGAGATTAAAAAAGGCGTAAGGTTCACAATGGTGTAAAATTAAAATGGGATATACCGGGCTAGGATTCGAGTTACCGGAACAAGGGCCAAACCAACCACCCAAGAATGGAATCGTCGAGCGAAAACACTTGACAACCTCCTAGAAGCAGCTTTTCTTGCCACCAGACCTTTCTCCATCAGTTAGGAATCTGATGTCGTCACTATACACATTACCTAAATTGTAGCCATTCGTTGAGTGTTTTTTTTGTGTCTAATCCGCATATATATCAACATTTCCCTTGATTTTCTTGACTGTATATCTCTTAAATGTCAACAAATACACGTTTGATTTAGTTTACAAAGATTTTTCAATGTCGAGAACCTCGATCAGAGAGTAAAAAAGGCGTAAGGTTCACAATGGTGTAAAATTAAAATGGGATATACCGGGCTACGATTCGAGTTACAGGAACAAGGGCCAAACCAATCACCCAAGAATGGAATCGTCGAGCAAAAACACTTGACAACCTCCAAGAAGCAGCTTTTCTTGTCACCAGACCATTCTCCAACTATTAGGAATCTGACGCCGTCACTAAACACATTCCTTAAATTGTAGCCATTTGTTGAGTGTTTTTTTTTGTCTAATCCGCATATATATCACCATTGCCCTTGATTTTCTTGACTGTATATCTCTTAAATGTCAACATATACACGTGTGATTTAGTTTACGAAGATTTTTTAATGCTGAGAACCTCGATCAGAGAGTAAAAAGGGCGTAAGGTTCACAATGGTGTAAAATTAAAATGGGATATACTGGGCTAGGATTCGAGTTACAGGAACAAGGGCCAAACCAACCACCGAAGAATGGAATCGTAGAGCGAAAACACTTGACAACCTCTTAGAAGCAGCTTTTCTTGCCACCAGACCTTTCTCCATCAATTAGGAATCTGATGCCGTCACTATACACATTCCTTAAATTGTAGCCATTTGCTGAGTGTTTTTTTTTGGTGTCTAATCCGCATATATATCACCATTGCCCTTAATTTTCTTGACTGTATATCTCTTAAATGTCAATATATACACGTGTGATTTAGTTTACGATGATATTTCAATGCCGAGAACCTCGATCAGAGAGTAAAAAAGCGTAAGGTTCACAATGGTGTAAAATTAAAATGGGATATACCGGGGTAGGATTCGAGTTACAGGAACAAGGGCCAAACCAACCACCCAATAATGGAATCGTCGAGCGAAAACACTTGACAACCTCCTAGAAGCAGCTTTTCTTGCCACCAGACCTTTCTCCTTCAATTAGGAATCTGATGCCGTCACTATACACATTCCTTAAATTGTAGCCATTTGTTGAGTATTTTTTCGTGTCTAATCCGCATATATATCAACATTTCCCTTTATTTTCTTGACTGTATATCTCTTAAATGTCAACAAATACACGTGTGATTTAGTTAACAAAGATTTTTCACTGCCGAGAACCTCGATCAGAGAGTAAAAAAGGTGTAAGGTTCACAATGGTGTAAAATTAAAATGGGATATACCGGGCTAGGATTCGAGTTACAGGAACAAAGGCCAAACAAACCATCCAAGAATGGAATCGTCAAGCGAAAACATTTGACAACCTCCTAGAAGCAGCTTTTCTTGCCACCAGACCTTTCTCCATCAATTAGGAATCTGATGCCGTCACTATACACATTCCTTAAATTGTAGCCATTTGTTGAGTGTTTTTTTTTGTGTGTAATCCGCATATATATCAACATTTCCCTTGATTTTTTTGACTGTATATCTCTTAAATGTCAACAAATACACGTGTGATTTAGTTTACAAATATTTTTCAATCCCGAGAACCTCGATCAGAGAGTAAAAAAGGCGTAAGGTTCACAATGGTGTAAAATTAAAATGTGATATAACGGGATAGGATTCGAGTTACAGGAACAAGGGCCAAACCAACCACCCAAGAATGGAATCGTCGAGCGAAAACACTTGACAACCTCCTAGAAGCAGCTTTTCTTGCCACCAGACATTTCTCCATCTATTAGGAATCTGATGCCGTCGCTAAACACATTCCTTAAATTGTAGCCGTTTGTTGAGTTTTTTTTTGGTGTCTAATCCGCATATATATCACCATTGCCCTTGATTTTCTTTATCGTATATCTCTTAAATGTCAACATATACACGTGTGATTTAGTTTACGAAGATTTTTCAATGCTGAGAACCTTGATTAGAGAGTAAAAAAGGCGTAAGGTTCACAATGGTGTAAAATTAAAATGGGATATACTGGGCTAGGATTCGAGTTACAGGAACAAGGGCCAAACCAACCACCCAAGAATGGAATCGTCGAGTGAAAACACTTGACAACCTCCTAGAAGCAGCTTTTCTTGCCACCAGACCTTTCTCCATCAATTAGGAATCTGATGTCGTCACTAAACACATTACTTAAATTGTAGCCATTTGTTAAGTGTTTTTTTATGTCTAATCCGCATATATATCACCATTGCCCTTAATTTTCTTGACTGTATTTCTCTTAAATGTCAATATATGCACGTGTGATTTAGTTTACGATGATTTTTCAATGCCGAGAACCTCGATCAGAGAGTAAAAAAGGCGTAAGGTTCACAATGGTGAAAATTAAAATGGGATATACCGGGCTAGGATTCGAGTTACAGGAACAAGGGCCAAACCAACCACCCAAGAATGGAATCGTCGAGCGAAAACACTTGACAACCTCCTAGAAGCAGCTTTTCTTGCCACCAGACATTTCTCCATCTATTAGGAATCTGTTGTCGTCGCTAAACACATTCCTTAAATTGTAGCCGTTTGTTGAGTTTTTTTTTGGTGTCTAATCCGCATATATATCACCATTGCCCCTAATTTTCTTGACTGTATATCTCTTAAATGTCAATATATACACGTGCGATTTAGTTTACGATGATTTTTCAATACCGAGAACCTCGATCAGAGATTAAAAAAGGCGTAAGGTTCACAATGGTGTAAAATTAAAATGGGATATACCGGGCTAGGATTCGAGTTACCGGAACAAGGGCCAAACCAACCACCCAAGAATGGAATCGTCGAGCGAAAACACTTGACAACCTCCTAGAAGCAGCTTTTCTTGCCACCAGACCTTTCTCCATCAGTTAGGAATCTGATGTCGTCACTATACACATTACCTAAATTGTAGCCATTCGTTGAGTGTTTTTTTTGTGTCTAATCCGCATATATATCAACATTTCCCTTGATTTTCTTGACTGTATATCTCTTAAATGTCAACAAATACACGTTTGATTTAGTTTACAAAGATTTTTCAATGTCGAGAACCTCGATCAGAGAGTAAAAAAGGCGTAAGGTTCACAATGGTGTAAAATTAAAATGGGATATACTGGGCTAGGATTCGAGTTACAGGAACAAGGGCCAAACCAACCACCGAAGAATGGAATCGTAGAGCGAAAACACTTGACAACCTCTTAGAAGCAGCTTTTCTTGCCACCAGACCTTTCTCCATCAATTAGGAATCTGATGCCGTCACTAAACACATTCCTTAAATTGTAGCCATTTGCTGAGTGTTTTTTTTTGGTGTCTAATCCGCATATATATCACCATTGCCCTTAATTTTCTTGACTGTATATCTCTTAAATGTCAATATATACACGTGTGATTTAGTTTACGATGATATTTCAATGCCGAGAACCTCGATCAGAGAGTAAAAAAGCGTAAGGTTCACAATGGTGTAAAATTAAAATGGGATATACCGGGGTAGGATTCGAGTTACAGGAACAAGGGCCAAACCAACCACCCAATAATGGAATCGTCGAGCGAAAACACTTGACAACCTCCTAGAAGCAGCTTTTCTTGCCACCAGACCTTTCTCCTTCAATTAGGAATCTGATGCCGTCACTATACACATTCCTTAAATTGTAGCCATTTGTTGAGTATTTTTTCGTGTCTAATCCGCATATATATCAACATTTCCCTTTATTTTCTTGACTGTATATCTCTTAAATGTCAACAAATACACGTGTGATTTAGTTAACAAAGATTTTTCACTGCCGAGAACCTCGATCAGAGAGTAAAAAAGGTGTAAGGTTCACAATGGTGTAAGATTAAAATGGGATATACCGGGCTAGGATTCGAGTTACAGGAACAAGGGCCAAACCAACCATCCAAGAATGGAATCGTCAAGCGAAAACATTTGACAACCTCCTAGAAGCAGCTTTTCTTGCCACCAGACCTTTCTCCATCAATTAGGAATCTGATGCCGTCACTATACACATTCCTTAAATTGTAGCCATTTATTGAGTGTTTTTTTTTTGTGTGCAATCCGCATATATATCAACATTTCCCTTGATTTTTTTGACTGTATATCTCTTAAATGTCAACAAATACACGTGTGATTTAGTTTACAAATATTTTTCAATGCCGAGAACCTCGATCAGAGAGTAAAAAAGGCGTAAGGTTCACAATGGTGTAAAATTAAAATGGGATATAACGGGCTAGGATTCGAGTTACAGGAACAAGGGCCAAACCAACCACCCAAGAATGGAATCGTCGAGCGAAAACACTTGACAACCTCCTAGAAGCAGCTTTTCTTGCCACCAGACATTTCTCCATCTATTGGGAATCTGATGCCGTCGCTAAACACATTCCTTAAATTGTAGCCGTTTGTTGAGTTTTTTTTGGTGTCTAATCCGCATATATATCATCATTGCCCATGATTTTCTTGATCGTATATCTCTTAAATGTCAACGTATACACTTGGGATTTAGTTTACGAAGATTTTTCAATGCTGAGAACCTTGATTAGAGAGTAAAAAAGGCGTAAGGTTCACAATGGTGTAAAATTAAAATGGAATATACTGGGCTAGGATTCGAGTTACAGGAACAAGGGCCAAACCAACCACCCAAGAATGGAATCGTCGAGTGAAAACACTTGACAACCTCCTAGAAGCAGCTTTTCTTGCCACCAGACCTTTCTCCATCAATTAGGAATCTAATGTCGTCACTAAACACATTACTTAAATTGTAGCCATTTGTTGAGTGTTTTTTTTATGTCTAATCCGCATATATATCACCATTGCCCTTAATTTTCTTGACTGTATATCTCTTAAATGTCAATATATGCACGTGTGATTTAGTTTACGATGATTTTTCAATGCCGAGAACCTCGATCAGAGAGTAAAAAAGGCGTAAGGTTCACAATGGTGTAAAATTAAAATGGGATATACCGGGCTAGGATTCGAGTTACAGGAACAAGGGCCAACCCAACCACCCAAGAATGGAATCGTCGAGCGAAAACACTTGACAACCTCCTAGAAGCAGCTTTTCTTGCCACCAGACCTTTCTCCATCAATTAGGAATCTGATGTCGTCACTAAACACATTCCTTAAATTGTAGCCATTTGTTGAGTGTTTTTTTTTGTCTAATCCGCATATATATCACCATTGCCCTTAATTTTCTTGACTGTATATCTCTTAAATGTCAGTATATGCACGTGTGATTTAGTTTACGATGATTTTTCAATGCCGAGAACCTCGATCAGAGAGTAAAAAAGGCGTAAGGTTCTCAATGGTGTAAAATTAAAATCGGATATAACGGGCTAGGATTCGAGTTACAGGAACAAGGGCCAAACCAACCACCCAAGAATAGAATCGTGGAGAGAAAACACTTGACAACCTCCTAGAAGCAGCTTTTCTTGCCACCCGACCTTTCTCCATCAATTAGAAATATGATGCCATCACTAAACACATTCCTTAAATTGTAGCCATTTGTGGAGTGTTTTTTTTTTTTTGGTGTCTAATCCGCCTATATATCACCATTGCCCTTGATTTTCTTGACCGTATATCTCTTAAATGTCAACATATACACGTGTGATTTAGTTTACGAAGATTTTTCAATGCCGAGAACCTTGATCAGAGAGTAAAAAAGGCGTAAGGTTCACAATGGTGTAAAATTAAAATGGGATATACCGGGCTAGGATTCGAGATATAGGAACAAGGGCCAAACCAACCACCCAAGAATGGAATCGTCGAGCGAAAACACTTGACAACCACCTAGAAGCAGCTTTTCTTGCCACCAGACCTTTCTCCATCAATTAGAAATATGATGCCGTCACTAAACACATTCCTTAAATTGTAGCTATTTGTTGAGTGTTTTTTTTTTTGTCTAATCCGCATATATATCACCGTTGCCATTAATTTTCTTAACTGTATATCTCTTAAATGTCAACATATACACGTGTGATTTAGTTTACGGAGATTTTTTATTGCCGAGAACCTTGATTAGAGAGTAAAAAAGGCGTAAGGTTCACAATGGTGTAAAATTAAAATGGTATATACCGGGCTAGGATTCGAGTTACAGGAACAAGGGCCAAACCAACCACCCAAGAATGGAATCGTGGAGCGAAAACACTTGACAACCTCCTAGAAGCAGCTTTTCTTGCCACCCGACCTTTCACCATCAATTAGGAATTTGATGCCGTCACTAAACACATTCCTTAAATTGTAGACGTTTGTTGAGTGTTTTTTTTTGTGTCTAATCCGCATATATATCTCCATTGCCCTTGATTTTCTTGACCGTATATCTCTTAAATGTCAACATATACACGTGTGATTTAGTTTACGAAGATTTTTTAATGCCGAGAACCTTGATTAGAGAGTAAAAAAGGCGTAAGGTTCACAATGGTGTAAAATTAAAATGGGATACACCGGGCTAGGATTCGAGTTACAGGAACAAGGGCCAAACCAACCACCCAAGAATGGAATCGTCGAGCGAAAACACTTGACAACCTCCTAGAAGCAGCTTTTCTTGCCACCAGACATTTCTCCATCTATTAGGAATCTGATGCCGTCGCTAAACACATTCCTTAAATTGTAGCCGTTTGTTGAGTTTTTTTTGGTGTCTAATCCGCATATATATCATCATTGCCCATGATTTTCTTGATCGTATATCTCTTAAATGTCAACGTATACACGTGGGATTTAGTTTACGAAGATTTTTCAATGCTGAGAACCTTGATTAGAGAGTAAAAAAGGCGTAAGGTTCACAATGGTGTAAAATTAAAATGGGATATACTGGGCTAGGATTCGAGTTACAGGAACAAGGGCCAAACCAACCACCCAAGAATGGAATCGTCGAGTGAAAACACTTGACAACCTCCTAGAAGCAGCTTTTCTTGCCACCAGACCTTTCTCCATCAATTAGGAATCTAATGTCGTCACTAAACACATTACTTAAATTGTAGCCATTTGTTGAGTGTTTTTTTTATGTCTAATCCGCATATATATCACCATTGCCCTTAATTTTCTTGACTGTATATCTCTTAAATGTCAATATATGCACGTGTGATTTAGTTTACGATGATTTTTCAATGCCGAGAACCTCGATCAGAGAGTAAAAAAGGCGTAAGGTTCACAATGGTGTAAAATTAAAATGGGATATACCGGGCTAGGATTCGAGTTACAGGAACAAGGGCCAACCCAACCACCCAAGAATGGAATCGTCGAGCGAAAACACTTGACAACCTCCTAGAAGCAGCTTTTCTTGCCACCAGACCTTTCTCCATCAATTAGGAATCTGATGTCGTCACTAAACACATTCCTTAAATTGTAGCCATTTGTTGAGTGTTTTTTTTTTGTCTAATCCGCATATATATCACCATTGCCCTTAAGTTTCTTGACTGTATATCTCTTAAATGTCAGTATATGCACGTGTGATTTAGTTTACGATGATTTTTCAATGCCGAGAACCTCGATCAGAGAGTACAAAAGGCGTAAGGTTCACAATGGTGTAAAATTAAAATGGGATATACCGGGCTAGGATTCGAGTTACAGGAACAAGGGCCAAACCAACCACCCAAGAATGGAATCGTCGAGCGAAAACACTTGACAACCTCCTAGAAGCAGCTTTTCTTACCACCAGACCTTTCTCCATCAATTAGGAATCTGATGCCGTCACTATACACATTCCTTAAATTGTAGCCATTTGTTGAGTTTTTTTTTCGTGTCTAATCCGCATATATATCAACATTTCCCTTGATTTTCTTGACTGTATATCTCTTAAATGTCAACAAATACACGTGTGATTTAGTTTACAAAGATTTTTCAATGCCGAGAACCTCGATCAGAGAGTAAAAAAGGCGTAAGATTCACAATGGTGTAAAATTAAAATGGGATATAACGGGCTAGGATTCGAGTTATAGGAACAAGCGCCAAACCAACCACCCAAGAATGGAATCGTCGAGTGAAAACACTTGACAACCACCTAGAAGCAGCTTTTCTTGCCACCAGACCTTTCTCCATCAATTAGGAATCTGATGCCGTCACTAAACACATTCCTTAAATTGTAGCCATTTGTTGAGTGTTTTTTTTTTGGTGTCTTATCCGCATATATATCACCATTGCCCTTGATTTTCTTGACTGTATATCTCTTAAATGTCAACATATACACGTGTGATTTAGTTCACGAAGATTTTTCAATGCCGAGAACCTCGATCAGAGAGTAAAAAAAGCGTAACGTTCGCAATGGTGTAAAATTAAAATGAGATATACCGGGCTAGAATTCGAGTTACAGGAACGAGCATCAAACCAACCACCCAAGAATGGAATCGTTGAGCAAAAACACTTGACAACCTCCTAGAAGCAGCTCTTCTTGCCACTAGACCTTTCTCCATCAATTAGGAATCTGATGCCGTCACTAAACACATTCCTTAAATTGTAGCCATTTGTTGAGTGTTTTTTTGGTGTCTAATCCGCATATATATATCACCATTGCCCTTGATTTTATTTACTATATATCTCTTAAATGTCAACATATACACATGTGATTTAGTTTACTAAGATTTTTCAATGCCGAGAACCTCGATCAGAGAGTAAAAAAGGCGTAAGGTTCACAATGGTGTAAAATTAAAATGGGATATAACGGGCTAGGATTCGAGTTACAGGAACAAGGGCCAAACCAACCACCCAAGAATAGAATCGTGGAGAGAAAACACTTGACAACCTCCTAGAAGCAGCTTTTCTTGCCACCCGACCTTTCTCCATCAATTAGAAATATGATGCCATCACTAAACACATTCCTTAAATTGTAGCCATTTGTGGAGTGTTTTTTTTTTTGGTGTCTAATCCGCCTATATATCACCATTGCCCTTGATTTTCTTGACCGTATATCTCTTAAATGTCAACATATACACGTGTGATTTAGTTTACGAAGATTTTTCAATGCCGAGAACCTTGATCAGAGAGTAAAAAAGGCGTAAGGTTCACAATGGTGTAAAATTATAATGGGATATACCGGGCTAGAATTCGAGATATAGGAACAAGGGCCAAACCAACCACCCAAGAATGGAATCGTCGAGCGAAAACACTTGACAACCACCTAGAAGCAGCTTTTCTTGCCACCAGACCTTTCTCCATCAATTAGAAATATGATGCCGTCACTAAACACATTCCTTAAAATGTAGCCATTTGTTGAGTGTTTTTTTTTTTTGTCTAATCCGCATATATATCACCGTTGCCATTAATTTTCTTAACTGTATATCTCTTAAATGTCAACATATACACGTGTGATTTAGTTTACGGAGATTTTTTATTGCCGAGAACCTTGATTAGAGAGTAAAAAAGGCGTAAGGTTCACAATGGTGTAAAATTAAAATGGTATATACCGGGCTAGGATTCGAGTTACAGGAACAAGGGCCAAACCAATCACCCAAGAATTGAATCGTCGAGCGAAAACACTTGACAACCTCCTAGAAGCAGCTTTTCTTGCCACCCGACCTTTCACCATCAATTAGGAATTTGATGCCGTCACTAAACACATTCCTTAAATTGTAGACGTTTGTTGAGTGTTTTTTTTTGTGTCTAATCCGCATATATATCTCCATTGCCCTTGATTTTCTTGACCGTATATCTCTTAAATGTCAACATATACACGTGTGATTTAGTTTACGAAGATTTTTTAATGCCGAGAACCTTGATTAGAGAGTAAAAAAGGCGTAAGGTTCACAATGGTGTAAAATTAAAATGGGATACACCGGGCTAGGATTCGAGTTACAGGAACAAGGGCCAAACCAATCACCCAAGAATTGAATCGTCGAGCGAAAACACTTGACAACCACCAAGAAGCAGCTTTTCTTGCCACCAGACCTTTCTCCATCAATTAGGAATCTGATGCCGTCACTAAACACATTCCATATATTGTAGCCATTTGTTGAGTGTTTTTTTTTTTGTGTCTAATCCGCATATATATCACCATTGATTTTCTTGACTGTATATCTCTTAAATGTCAACAAATACATGTGTGATTACGTTTACAAAGATTTTTCAATGCCTAGAGCCTCGATCAGAGTTTAAAAACGGCGTAAGGTTCACAATGGTGTAAAATTAAAATGGGATATAACGGGCTAGGATTCGAGTTACAGGAACATGGGCCAAACCAACCACCCAAGAATGGAATCGTCGAGAGAAAACACTTGACAACCTCTTAGAAGCAGCTTTTCTTGCCACCCGACCTTTCTCCATCAATTAGAAATATGATGCCGTCACTAAACAGATTCCTTAAATTGTAGCCATTTGTTGAGTGTTTTTTTTTTTTTGGTGTCTAATCCGCCTATATATCACCATTGCCCTTGATTTTCTTGACCGTATATCTCTTAAATGTCAACATATACACGTGTGATTTAGTTTACGAAGATTTTTCAATGCCGAGAACCTTGATCAGAGAATAAAAAAGGCGTAAGGTTCACAATGGTGTAAAATTAAAATGGGATATACCGGGCTAGGATTCGAGTTATAGGAACAAGGGCCAAACCAACCACCCAAGAATAGAATCGTCGAGCGAAAACACTTGACAACCACCTAGAAGCAGCTTTTCTTGCCACCAGACCTTTCTCCATCAATTAGAAATATAATGCCGTCACTAAACACATTCCTTAAATTGTAGCCATTTGTTGAGTGTTTTTTTTTGTCTAATCCGCATATATATCACCATTGCCGTTAATCTTCTTGACTGTATATCTCTTAAATGTCAACATATACACGTGTGATTTAGTTTACGGAGATTTTTTATTGCCGAGAACCTTGATTAGAGAGTAAAAAAGGCGTAAGGTTCACAATGGTGTAAAATTAAAATGGGATATACCGGGATAGGATTCGAGTTACAGGAACAAGGGCCAAACCAACCACCCAAGAATGGAATCGTGGAGCGAAAACACTTGACAACCTCCTAGAAGCAGCTTTTCTTGCCACCCGACCTTTCACCATCAATTAGGAATCTGATGCCGTCACTAAACACATTCCTTAAATTGTAGACGTTTGTTGAGTGTTTTTTTGTCTCTAATCCGCATATATATCTCCATTGCCCTTGATTTTCTTAACCGTATATCTCTTAAATGTCAACATATACACGTGTGATTTAGTTTACGAAGATTTTTTAATGCCGAGAACCTTGATTAGAGAGTAAAAAAGGCGTAAGGTTCACAATGGTGTAAAATTAAAATGGGATACACCGGGCTAGGATTCGAGTTACAGGAACAAGGGCCAAACCAATCACCCAAGAATTGAATCGTCGAGCGAAAACACCTGACAACATCCTAGAAGCAGCTTTTATTGCCATCAGACCTTTCTCCATCAATTAGGAATCTGATGCCGTCACTAAACACATTCCATAAATTGTAGCCATTTGTTGAGTGTTTTTTTTTTGTCTAATCCGCATATATATCACCATTGATTTTCTTGACTGTATATCTCTTAAATGTCAACAAATACACGTGTGATTAAGTTTACAAAGATTTTTCAATGCCTAGAACCTCGATCAGAGTGTAAAAAAGGCGTAAGGTTCACAATGGTGTAAAATTAAAATGGGATATAACGGGCTAGGATTCGAGTTACAGGAACATGGGCCAAACCAACCACCCAAGAATGGAATCGTCGAGCGAAAACACTTAACAACCTCCTAGAAGCAGCTTTTCTTGCCACCCGACCTTTCTCCATCAATTAGAAATATGATGCCGTCACTAAACACATTCCTTAAATTGTAGCCATTTGTTGAGTGTTTTTTTTGTTGGTGTCTAATCCGCCTATATATCACCATTGCCCTTGATTTTCTTGACCGTATATCTCTTAAATGTCAACATATACACGTGTGATTTAGTTAACGAAGATTTTTCAATGCCGAGAAAACCTTGATCAGAGAGTAAAAAAGGCGTAAGGTTCACAATAGTGTAAAATTAAAATGGGATATTCCGGGCTAGGATTCGAGTTATAGGAACAAGGGCCAAACCAACCACCCAAGAATGGAATCGTCGAGCGAAAACACTTGACAACCACCTAGAAGTAGCTTTTCATGCCATCAGACCTTTCTCCATCAATTAGAAATATGATGTCGTCACTAAACACATTTCTTAAATTGTAGCCATTTGTTGAGTGTTTTTTTTTTTGTCTAATCCGCATATATATCACCATTGCCCTTAATTTTCTTGACTGTATATCTCTTAAATGTCAACATATACACGTGTGATTTAGTTTACGGAGATTTTTTAATGCCGAGAACCTTGATTAGAGAGTAAAAAAGGCGTAAGGTTCACAATGATGTAAAATTAAAATGTGATATACCGGGCTAGGATTCGAGTTACGGGAACAAGGGCCAAACCAACCACCCAAGAATAGAATCGTGGAGCGAAAACACTTGACAACCTCCTTGAAGCAGCTTTTCTTGCCACCTGACCTTTCACCATTAATTAGGAATCTGATGCCGTCACTAAACACATTCCTTAAATTATAGACGTTTGTTGAGTGTTTTTTTTTTTTGTGTCTAATCCGCATATATATCACCATTGCCCTTGATTTTCTTGACCGTATATCTCTTAAATGTCAACATATACACGTGTGATTTAGTTTGCGAAGATTTTTTAATGCCGAGAACCTTGATTAGAGAGTAAAAAAGGCGTAAGGTTCACAATGGTGTAAAATTAAAATGGGATATACCGGGCTAGGATTCGAGTTACAGGAACAAGGGCCAAACCAATCACCCAAGAATTGAATCGTCGAGCGAAAACACTTGACAACCACCTAGAAACAGCTTTTCTTGCCACCAGACCTTTCTCCATCAATTAGGAATCTGATGCCGTAACTAAACACATTCCATAAATTGTAGCCATTTGTTGAGTGTTTTTTTTTTTTGTGTCTAATCCGCATATATATCACCATTGATTTTCTTGACTGTATATCTCTTAAATGTCAACAAATACACGTGTGATTAAGTTTACAAAGATTTTTCAATGCTTAGAACCTCGATCAGAGTGTAAAAAAGGCGTAAGGTTCACAATGGTGTAAAATTAAAATGGGATATAACAGGCTAGGATTCGAGTTACAGGAACATGGGCCAAACCAACCACCCAAGAATGGAATCGTCGAGCGAAAACACTTGACAACCTCCTAGAAGCAGCTTTTCTTGCCACCAGCCCTTTCTCCATCAATTAGGAATCTGATGCCGTCACTAAACACATTCCTTAAATTGTAGCCATTTCTTGAGTGTTTTTTTTGGTGTCTAATCCGCATATATATCACCATTGCCCTTGATTTTCTTGACTATATATATCTTAAATGTCAACATATACACGTGTGATTTAGTTTACGAAGAGTTTTCAATGCCGAGAACCTCGATCAGAGAGTAAAAAAGGCGTAAGGTTCACAATGGTGTAAAATTAAAATGGGATATAACCGACTAGGATTCGAGTTACAGAAACAAGGGCCAAACCAACCACCCAAGAATGGAACCGTCGAGCCAAAACACTTGACAACCTCCTAGAAGCAGCTTTTCTTGGCGCCGGACCTTTCTCCATCAATTAGGAATCTGATGCCGTCACTAAAAACATTCCTTAAATTGTAGCCATTTGTTGAGTGTTTTTTTTTGTGTCTATTCCGCATATATATCACCATTGCCCTTATTTTCTTGACTGTATATCTCTTAAATGTCAACATATACACGTGTGATTTAGTTTACAAAGATTTTTCAAGGCCGAGAACCTCGACCAGAGAGTAAAAAAGGTGTAAGGTTCACAATGGTGTAAAATTAAAATGGGATATACCGGGCAAGGATTCGAGTTACAGGAATAAGGGCCAAACCAACCACCCAAGAATGGAATCGTCGAGCGAAAACACTTGACAACCACCTAGAAGCAGCTTTTCTTGCCACCAGACCTTCCTCCATCAATTAGGAATACGATGGCGTCACTAAACACATTCCTTAAATTGTAGCAATTTGTTGAGTGTTTTTTTTTTGTGTCTAATCCGCATATATATCACCATTGCCCTTAATTTTCTTGATTGTATATCTCTTAAATGTCAACATATACAGGTGTGATTTAGTTTACGAAGATTTTTTAATGCCGAGAACCTCGATTAGAGAGTAAAAAGGGCGTAAGGTTCACAATGGTGTAATATTACAATGGGATATTCCGGGCTAGGATTCGAGTTACAGGAATAAGGGCCAAACCAACCACCCAAGAATGGAATCGTGGAGCGAAAACACTTGACAACCTCCTAGAAGCAGCTTTTCTTGCCACCCGACCTTTCACCATCAATTAGGAATCTGAGGCCGTCACTAAACACATTCCTTAAATTGTAGCCGTTTGTTAGTGTTTTTTTTTTTGGTGTCTAATCCGCGTATATATCACCATTGCCCTTGATTTTCTTGACCGTATATCTCTTAAATGTTAACATATACACGTGTGATTTAGTTTACGAAGATTTTTCAATGCCGAGAACCTTGATCAGAGAGTAAAAAAGGCGTAAGGTTCACAATGGTGTAGAATTAAAATTGAATATACCGGGCTAGGATTCGAGTTACAGGAACAAGGGCCAAACCAACCACCCAAAAATGGAATCGTCGAGCGAAAAAACTTGACAACCACCTAGAGGCAGCTTTTCTTGCCACCAGACCTATCCCCATCAATTAGGAATCTGATGCCGTCACTAAACGCATTCCTTAAATTGTAGCCATTTGTTGAGTGTTTTTTTGTGTCTAATCCGCATATATATCACCATTGCCCTTAATTTTCTTGACTGTATATCTCTTAAATGTCGATATATACACGTGTGATTTAGTTTACGAAGATTTTTCAATGCCGAGAACCTCGATCAGAGTGTAAAAAGTGCGTAAGTTAAACAATAGTGTAAAATTACAATGGGATATACCGGGCTAGGATTCGAGTTACAGGAACAAGGGCCAAACCAACCACCCAAGAATGGAATCGTGGAGCCAAAACAATTGACAACCTCCTAGAAGCTGCTTTTCTTGCCACCCGACCTTTCTCCATCAATTAGGAATCTGATACCGTCACTAAACACATTCCTTAAATTGTAGCCGTTTGTTAATAGTTTTTTTTGGTGTCTAATCCGCATATATATCACCATTGCCTATGATTTTCTTGACTGTATATCTCTTAAATGTCAACATATACACGTGTGATTTAGTTCATGAAGATTTTTCAATGCCGAGAACCTCGATCAGAGAGTAAAAAAGGCGTAAGGTTTGCAATGGTGTCAAATTAAAATGGGATATACCGGGCTTGGATTCGAGTTACAGGAACAATGGCCAAACCAACCACCCAAGAATGTAATCATCGAGCGAAAACACTTGACAACCTCCTAGAAGCAGCTTTTCTAGCCACCAGACCTTTCTCCATCAATTAGGAATCTGACGCCATCACTAAACACATTCCTTATATTCTAGCCATTTGTTGAGTGTTTTTTTTTTGTGTCTAATCCGCATATATATCACCATTGCCTATGATTTTCTTGACTGTATATCTCTTAAATGTCAACATATACACGTGTGATTTAGTTCACGAAGATTTTTCAATGCCGAGAACCTCGATCAGAGAGTAAAAAAGGCGTAAGGTTCGCAATGGTGTAAAATTAAAATGGGATATACCGGGCTAGGATTCGAGTTACAGGAACAAGGGCCAAACCAACCAATCAAGAATGTAATCATCGAGCGAAAACACTTGACAACCTCCTAGAAGCTGCTTTTCTTGCCACCAGACCTTTCTCCATCAATTAGGAATCTGATGCCGTCACTAAACACATTCCTTAAATTGTAGCCATTTGTTGAGTGTTTTTTTGGTGTCTAATCCGCATATATATCACCATTGCCCTTGATTTTCTTGACTGTTTATCTCTTAAATGTCAACATATACACGTGTGATTTAGTTTACGAAGATTTTTCAATGCCGAGAACCTCGATCAGAGAGTAAAAAAGGCGTAAGGTTCACAATGGTGTAAAATTAAAATGGGATATACCAGGATAGGATTCGAGTTACAGGAACAAGGGCCAAACCAACCATCCAAGAATGGAATCGTCGAGCGAAAACACTTGACAACATCCTAGAAGCAGCTTTTCATGCCACCAGACCTTTCTCCATCAATTAGGAATCTGATGCCGTCACTAAACACATTCCTTAAATTGATGCCATTTGTTGAGTGTTTTTTTTTTGGTGTCAAATCTGCATATATCACCATTGCCCTTGATTTTCTTGACTGTATATCTCTTAAATGTTAACATATACACGTGTGATTTAGTTTACGAAGATTTTTCAATGCCGAGAACCTCGATCAGAGAGTAAAAAAGGCATAACTTTCACAATGGTGTAAAAATAAAATGGGATATACCGAGCCAGGATTCGAGTTACAGGAACAAAGGCCAAACCAACCCCCCAAGAATGGTATCATCGAGCGAAAACACTCTCCTAGAAGCAGCTTTTCTTGCCACGAGACCTTTCTCCATCAATTAGGAATTCGATGCCGTCACTAAACACATTCCTTAAATTGTAGCCATTTGTTGAGTGTTTTTTTTTTTGGGTGTCTAATCCGCATATATATCACCATTGCCCTTGATTTTCTTGACTGTATATCTCTTAAACGTCAACATATACACGTGTGATTTAGTTTACGAAGATTTTTCAATGCCGAGAACCTCGATCAGAGAGTAAAAAAGGCGTAAGGTTCACAATGGGGTAAAATTAAAATGGGATATACCGGGCTACGATTCGAGTTACAGGAACAAGGGCCAAACCAACCACACAAGAACGGAATCGTCGAGCGAAAACACTTGAAAACCTTCTAGAAGCAGCTTTTCTTGCCACCAGACCTTTCTTCATCAATTAGGAATCTGATGCCGTCACTAAACATATTCCTTAAGTTGTAGCCATTTGTTGAGTTTTTTTTTTTTTGCTGTCTAATCCGCATATATATCACCATTGCCCTTGATTTTTTTGACTGTATATCTCTTAAATGTCAACATATACACATGTGATTTAGTTTACGAAGATTTTTCAATGCCGAGAACCCCGATCAGAGAGTAAAAAAGGCGTAAGGTTCACAATGGTGTAAAATTAAACTGGGATATACCGGGCTAGGATTCGAGTTACAGGAACAAGGGCCAAACCAACCACCAAGAATGTAATCGTCGAGCGAAAACACTTGACAACCTCCTAGAAGCAGCTTTTCTTACCACCAGACCTTTCTCTATCAATTAGGAATCTGATTCCGTCACTAAACACATTCCTTAAATTGTTGCCATTTGTTGTGTGTTTTTCTTTGGTGTCTAATCCGCATATATCACCATTGCCCTTGATTTTCTTGACTTTATATCTCTTAAATGTCAACATATACACGTGTGATTTAGTTTACGAAGATTTTTCAATGCCAACAACCTCGATCAGAGAGTAAAAAAGGCGTAAGGTTCACAATTGTGTAAAATTAAAATGGAATATACCGGGCTAGGATTCGAGTTAAAGGAACAAGGGCCACTCCAACCACCCAAGAATGGAATCGTCGAGCGAAAACACTTGACAACCTCCTAGATGCAGCTTTTCTTGCCGCCAGACCTTTCTCCATCAATTAGGAATCTGATGCCGTCACTAAACACATTCCTTAAATTGTAGCCATTTGTTGAGTGTTTTTTTTTTGGTGTCTAATCCGCATATATATCACCATTGCCCTTGATTTTCTTGATTGTATATCTCTTAAATGTCAACATATACACGTGTGATTTAGTTTACAAGGATTTTTCAATGCCGAGAACCTCGATCAGAGAGTAAAAATGGCGTAAGGTTCACAATGGGGTAAAATTAAAATGGGATATACCGGGCTACGATTTGAGTTACAGGAACAAGGGCCAAACCAACCACCCAAGATTGGAATCGTCGAGCGAAAACACTTGACAACCTCCTAGAAGCAGCTTTTCTTGCCACCAGACCTTTCTCCATCAATTAGGAATCTGATGCCGTAACTAAACAGATTCCTTAAATTGTAGCCATTTGTTGGGTGTTTTTTCTGCTGTCTAATCCGCATATATATCACCATTGCCCTTGATTTTCTTGACTGTATATCTCTTAAATGTCAACATATACACGTGTGATTTAGTTTTCGAAGATTTTTCTATGCCGAGAACCTCGATCAGAGAGTAAAAAAGTCGTAAGGTTCATAATGGTGTAAAATTAAAATGGGATATACCGGGCTAGGATTCGAGTTACAGGAACAAGGGTCAAACCAACCAAGCAAGAATGGAATCATCGAGCGAAAACACATGACAACCTCCTAGAAGCAGCTTTTCTTGCCACTAGACCTTTCTCCATCAATTAGGAATCTGATGCCGTCACTAAACACAATCCTTAAATTGTAGCCATTTGTTGAGTGTTTTTTTTGGTGTCTAATCAGCATATTTATCACCATTGCCCTTGATTTTCTTGATTGTATATCTCTTAAATGTCAACATATACACGTGTGATTTAGTTTACGAAGATTTTTCAATGTCGAGAACCTCGATAAGAGAGTAAAAAAGGCGTAAGGTTCACAATGGTGTAAAATTAAAATGGAATATATATCACCATTGCCCTTGATTTTCTTGACTGTATATCTCTAGAAGGCTTGATCGTGCACCACCATTCGGTTATAACCGAATGGCCACGTGGCATCATCCCAGGCTCCCTCGAAGTTACGATGATAGCCCTGAATTGAAGGAAAGATCTACACTTACCCACTTTCCACGTGGTATCACCCTAATCGTTGATCAAGATCACGATCCGTGTGCATACACACTCGTTAGTGATTAACGGAATGAAAAAATAACCACTGAAAATTTCGTTTTTAAATCAAAAGGGCAAAATGGTCAATTTTAAGCAAATAACGGAACATGCATGTAATCTATGATTTCTAAGGGAGCTGGAGGCAAAAACGTAATTTTAAACGAAGGACGAAAACGTAATTTTAAGCTAGGAATAAAATTAATTTAGAAATGATTTGGTCCAATGGGGGAGTGCCAGGTAAACGAAGAACGAAAACATAATTTTAAGCTAGGAATAAAATTAAATTACAAATTATTTGGTCCAATAGGGGATTTCCCGCCCAAACTTTGGCTCTAAATAGAAGGATAATTCAGGTATAATTCTTAAGTTACTCTCACTTCACTTTACTTCTTCTTCTTCATCAAAACCTTTACTTATTCTCACGCCGGATGGTGGTCACGGAGAGAATCTCCATTCTCACTGTGGTGAGTCTAACGGCTGTTTGTTTTGCAGTTGATTGTTAGAAGAAGAAGATCATTCACCCACGAATCAAATGAGAAGATATAACCCTTTTATGCAAATTCAAACCCCCTGGTTCAGTTGATTCCGATCAATTAAACCAGTGTTTCTTCAAACATATACACGAGTGATTTAGTTTACGAAGATTTTTCAATGCCGAGAACCTCGATCAGAGAGTAAAAAAGGCGTAAGGTTCACAATGGTGTAAAACTAAAATGGGATATACCGGGCTAGGATTCGAGTTACAGCAACAAGGACCAAACCAACCACCCAAGAATGGAATCTTCGAGCGAAAACACTTGACAACCTCCTCGAAGCAGCTTTTCTTGCCACCAGACCTTTCTCCATCAATTAGGAATCTGATGCCGTCACTAAACACATTCCTTAAATTGTAGCCATTTTTTGAGTGTTTATTTTTTGGTGTCTAATCCACGTATATATCACCATTGCTGTTGATTTTCTTGACTGTATAGCTCTTAAATGTCAACATATACACGTGTGATTTAGTTTACAAAAATTTTTCAATGCCGAGAACATCAATCAGAGAGTAAAAAAGGCGCAAGGTTCACATTGGTGTATAACTAAAGTGGGATATATCGGGCTAGGATTCGAGTTACAGGAACAAGGGCCAAAACAAACCACCCAAGAATGGTATCGTCGAGCGAAAACACTTGACGACCTCCTGGACGCAGCTTTTCTTGCCACCAGACCTTTCTCCATCAATTAGGAATCTGATGTCGTCACTTTACACATCTTTAAATTGTAGCCATTTTTTGAGTGTTTATTTTTTGTTGTCTAATCCGTATATATATCACCATTGCTCTTAATTTTCTAGACTTTATATCTCTTAAATGTCAACATATACACGTGTGATTTAGTTTACAAAGAATTTTAAATGCCGAGAACCTCGATCAGAGAGTAAAAAAGGCGTAAGGTTCACAATGGTGTAAAACTAAAATGGGATACACCGGGCTAGGATTCGAGTTACAGGAACAAGGGTCAAATCAACCACCCAAGAATGGAATCGTCGAGCGAAAACATTTGACAACCTCCTGGAAGCAGCTTTTCTTGCCACCAGACCTTTCTCCATCAATTAGGAATCTGATTCCGTCACTAAACAAATTCCTTAAATTGTAGCCATTTTTTGTGTGTTTATTTTTTGGTGTCTAATCCGCATATATATCAACATTGCTCTTGATTTTCTTGACTGTATATCTCTTAAATGTCAACATATACACGTGTGATTTAGTTTACGAAGATTTTTCAAGGCCGAGAACCTCAATCAGAGAGTAAAAAAGGCGTAACGTTCACAATGGTGTAAAACTAAAATGGGATATACCGGGCTAGGATTCGAGTTACAGGAACAAGGGCCGAACCAACCACCCAAGAATGGAATCGTGGAGCGAAAACACTTGACAACCTCCTGGAAGCAGCTTTTCTTGCCACCAGACCTTTCTCCATCAATTGGGAATCTGATGCCGTCACTAAACACATTCCTTAAATTTTAGCCATTTTCGAGTGTTTATTTTTTGGTGTCTAATCCGCATATATATCACCATTGCTCTTGATTTTCTTGACTGTATATCTCTTAAATGTCAACATATACACGTGTGATTTAGTTTACGAAGATTTTCAATGCCGAGAACCTCGATCAGAGAGTAAAAAGGCGTAAGGTTTACAATGGTGTAAAACTAAAATGGGATATACCGGGCTAGGATTCGAGTTACAGGAACAAGGGCCAAACCAACCACCCAAGAATGGTATCGTCGAGCGAAAACACTTGACAACCTCCTTGAAGCAGCTTTTCTTGCCACCAGACCTTTCTCCATCAATTAGGAATCTGATGCCGTCACTAAACACATTCCTTAAATTGTAGCAATTTTTTGAGTGTTTATTTTTTGTTGTATAATCCGTATATATATCACCATTGATCTTGATTTTCTTGACTGTATATCTCTTAAATGTCAACATATACACTTGTGATTTAGTTTACGAAGATTTTTCAATGCCGAGAACCTCGATCAGAGAGTAAAAAAGGCGTAAGGTTCACAATGGTGTAAAACTAAAATGGGATACACCGGGCTAGGATTCGAGTTACAGGAACAAGGGTCACCCAAGAATGGAATCGTCGAGCGAAAACACTTCATTACCTCCTGGAAGCAGCTTTTCTTGCCACCAGACCTTTCTCCATCAATTAGGAATCTGATGCCGTCACTAAACAAATTCCTTAAATTGTAGCCATTTTTTGAGTGTTTATTTTTTGGTTTCTAATCTGCATATATATCAACATTGATCTTGATTTTCTTGACTGTGTATCTCTTAAATGTCAACATATACACGTGTGATTTAGTTTACAAAGATTTTTCAACGCCGAGAACCTCGATCAGAGAGTAAAGAAGGCGTAAGGTTCACAATGGTGTAAAACTAAAATGGGATGTACCGGACTAGGATTCGAGTTACAGGAACAAGGTCCAAACCAACCACCCAAGAATGGAATCGTCGAGCGAAAACACTTCACAACCTCCTGGAAGCAGCTTTTCTTGCCACCAGACATTTCTCCATCAATTAGGAATCTGATGTTGTCACTAAACACATTTCTTAAATTGTAGCCATTTTTTAGTGTTTATTTTTTGGTGTCTAATCCGCTTATATATCACCATTATTCTTGACTTTCTTGACTGTATATCTCTTAAATGTCAACATATACACCTGTGATTTAGTTTACCAAGATTTTTCAATGCCGAGAACCTCGATCAGAGAGTAAAAAAGGCGGAAGGTTCACAATGGTGTAAAACTTAAATGGGATATACCGGGCTAGGATTCGAGTTACAGGAAAAAGGGCCAAACCAACCACCCAAGAACGGAATCATCGAGCGAAAACACTTGTCAACCTCCTGGAAGCAGCTTTTCTTGCCACCAGACCTTTCTTCATCAATTAGGAATCTGATGTCGTCACTAAACACATTCATTAAATTGTAGCCATTTTTTGATTGTTTATTTTTTGGTGTCTAATCCGCAGATATATCCCCATTTCTCTTGATTTTCTTGACTGTATATCTCTTAAATGTCAACATATACACTTGTGATTTAGTTTACCAAGATTTTTCAATGCCGAGAACCTTGATCAGAGAGTAAAAAAGGCGTAAGGTTCACAATGGTGTAAAAGTAAAATGAGATATACCGGGCTAGGATTCGAGTTACAGGAACAAGGGCCAAACCAACCACCCAAGAATGGAATCGTCGAGCGAAAAACCTTTGACAACCTCCTGGAAGCAGCTTTTCTTTCAACCAGACCTTTCTCCATCAATTAGGAATCTGATGCCATCACTAAACACATTCCTTAAATTGTAGCCATTTTTGAGTGTTTATTTTTTGGTGTCTAATCCGCATATATATCACCATTGCTCTTGATTTTGTTGACTGTATACACTACAAAAAAATGCCAATTAGTGGCACACGATTTATTGGCATTTAGGTTTTGTGCCACTAATTTAGGTTTTTAACGACACTTGGTATATACCATTTTTATCTACATATACTTTTAGTGGCATTTAGCAATTAATGCTATTAATTTATGTTTTTATTGGCACTTTGTGTATGCCACTGAATATTTAAACGTTTTTTATTGTTCTTGAAAATTTCCCTCCTTCAGATTCTTTCATAAAATTTCCCCCAAATCATTTCCCTCCTATGAATAACAAAACCCTAGCCACAAAGAATCACATATCGTTCTCAAAACCTGACCTTAATCTTCACAGGTGTTTCATCGACCTCCGTTCTTCATCTTCAAACCCTAGCCAGACAAGTAACTTGTCGATATCACTGGTAATGGAAGTTTATCAAATGGAACTTGTGTCTGGAACAAGCATACTTTCTATCTGGTCAGCACTTTGGGTCGGTTTCGGGTCATTGCAACCGGGTCGTTCTCCGCCCTTCTTGTAAGCCAAAACCATCCAATTTTGCTCTTTCATCTTTCTTTTTCAGTTTTATATAATTGGGTATTCATTTATAAATGTTCTTTGTTGTATGGATGGATTGTAGGGGATGATTTTTCTCTGGTTGACTTCAGTGGTTCCACAATTAACACCTTCTTGTGATGGACTCGACACCAGTTGCAACCCACCACCATTTGTTTGGTTAAGGGGACGGTATCCTGGTAATTTTTTTATTAATATTTTAGCGCACCCTAGACATATCTCCAGGGTCGACTAATCCGCCTAAATGGAAATTTACTTTTGTTTTAGGAGGTGTGTTTATTAGTGGAATCTGTTTTGACAATTTGTAACAAAATCTCTGACCTTCTAACTGTTATCTAACAAGTGTCATTTGTGTTTTTAGGTTTCTCAACAAAGCGTGTGTTCTTAGAGATTTCAACCCTAATTCTTCGAAATTGGATCGATGGAGTCTGTTGACTGTTGAAAACGTGGAATCCCTCAAATCGCTAATTCGGGTACTACCGTTGTGGTCCACAGGCATTCTAATATTCACAACCATGCCACCGACTTTCCCAACACTCCAAGCAAAAACAAAGAATCGTCATGTCACCTCATAGTTCGAGGTCCCGGCTGCGTCATTCAACATATTCATGATCATTTCACTTAGAATATGGATTGCGTTTTATGACTGCGTCTAGGCCCCATTTATAGTAAAATACACACACCAGCCACGCGGGTTACATCCGAAGAATAAGCTTAATATCTTTGTTCTAGACACTATAGGGATATCTTGTTGGTGGAAAATTGCGAGAGTAAGCTATAGAAACTTTATTCTAGTAGTCGCTGTCGTCTATTCGCTAAAGTAACTGACAGATATAATTTTCGAAAATAAAACAACTGGATGTGTTTGTCACTATGCTCCTTTTGAGTATTGCATGTTTATATACTGTTTGTCCTCAGGTATCAGATGAACTGGTTAAGATGGTTACTGTCACTATACAACAATCATTTGAACGGAATTCTTGCAGATGAAATGGGACTGGGGAAAACTGTTCAGGTGTTCTATTCTTTATTATTTTCGTTGGTTGTATGTAAAGTAAGAAGTTAGTTATTAGTTTGATATGTTGTTTCTGCAGGTTATTTCCTTACTTTGTTATCTCATGGAAAACAAAAATGATAGAGGGCCCTTTTTGGTGGTTGTCCCATCCTCGGTTCTGCCTGGGTGGGAGTCAGAAATTAGCTTTTGGGCCCCAAGCATGAACAAAATTGTCTACTCTGTGCCTCCTGAGGAGCGCCAAAAATTATTCAAGTATGATATCTAAACTTGTAGTTGTTTGGACCCTCAGTTCAATTAAATTCTTAATTATTAGAGCCTTGTTTGAATCACTGGGAGAAAATTATTCAGCAAAAATTCAATGTTCTTTTGACAACATATGAGTATCTCATGAACAAACATGATAGACCAAAACTGAGCAAAATACAATGGCATTATATTATAATTGATGAAGGTCATCGCATTAAGAATACTTCTTGCAAGTTAAATGCAGACTTGAAGCATTATCGTAGCTCTCACAGATTGCTTTTGACTGGAACTCCTTTGCAGGTTTGATTATGATTTTAGATCTTCATTGTAGTTTGGTCGTTTTTAGTATTATTATTTTTTTAAGCTTTTTAGTGATGTGGATGCTTTATCCTATACTTTAAGAACTGCAATTGAATACACTAAGTATCTTTGTAATAAATAATGGTTTACCATCTCATTTTGCAGAACAATCTTGAGGAATTGTGGGCACTTCTCAACTTTCTGTTGCCCCCTCTATGTATGAATATGGCTGTATGTATAAGGAGGTTCAAAATGAGAACCATTAATTTATTATGAACAAAATAAACTATTTTCTGGCCTTTGGATCATATTTAAGGGACAATTATATCTCTTCCGGTACATAAATGCTTCCATCTTGCTAAAAGTTTAATGGTTCTCTTTTGAGTCCAACACCTACACATTTATATGTATAATATATGTATATATTAGTACTGTTTCACTCTTTTATCTACGTTGTTGTAGTTGTACGACATAATTTTAGTGGTGTAGATTGGTTTTTCATATATTTTGAATGTATTAGTTTCGCTACATTTGCTATCTACATTGTTGTGGTTGTACGACATAATTTTAGTGGTGTAGATTGGTTTTTTACATATTTTGAATGTATTAGTTTCGCTACATTCGCAACTTTTGGGATTTGGGCTATGATTTATTTTTAATAGTTCAAATGGGCGACATATGAAACGGCTCAAACGGGCTGACACTCAAGGTGTATAGTTGTTCATGCAACTTTCTAAATTGCTATACTCAATAACTTAGATTATTCGTGTAAATATTATAGATTTTGTGATCATAATTATATAAAAAAATTGAGCAACAAGTGTTTCGTGTCTAACCAACATACAAAAGTACCTGTTTTTACTCGAACCCATTTTGACATGTTATTCACCAGTCCATCTTGTCACCTATAAGTTCTTTTTTTTGTTGAACTGGTAAATCTTATTGGGCTGACGATGTCATCTTTTAGGGCCGGTTCGAGATAATTTCTTTATCGGGCTCGTTTCTGCTGACAGACAGTGACGGTAACCAAAGCAGCAGGTCAAGTGGATTGAGCGTTTCCCTAGCAGGTTCAAACGGTCGGGTTTTGGGCGGTGGAGTTGTTGGGTCACTGGTTGCAGCAACACCTGTACAGGTCCCTCTCTCTCTATGTCACACATTGGGGTGTGAATTTCTGACACGATGCGAACCTAACACGAAATTCTGTTTAAAAACAATTTTACAAAAGTTTTGAAGTTAATTTGGTATTTGTAATACACGAGCTTCTGTTTCCCAGGTATATACCGACTAGTTTTATGACCCGTGTTTGATATTTATTAGCTCCATTTATGAGTTTTATTATTTTTTATGTTGCAAAAGCAGATTTCAGATATCAGCTCCATTACGGTGGAAATGGCTCTTGACGTGTGCGCAAATACACATATTTTTATAATGAAATTACACACGAATCGGTTTTAAATTTATAAAAGTGATTTATACTTCTACATCAAAATACACACGAAAGAGGCAAGTATACCCCGTCACATATGTAGTAAAGTATCGGTAAGAACCAAGTATCGATCCAAGGAAATGGGCGGAGGAATAATACTAAACCTTTGTCATTAAATTAACGGAAGAAAGATAAGTTTTGTGATTTTCTAAAAACTAAAGTAAGCATAAACAAATACTTATACAAACATAATAGATTTCAAATACGAAAATAGATAAATAGCCTTGCTTTTTATACACAACCATGGCATGCAAACTAGGTCGGTTTTGCCGATAGAAACATTTGGACAATTCTTCATTTTCAAGACAATTAGTATCCCTTTCGAGAATCCTAACATGACAATCATTCGGAAAGCTAAAACGATAAACACACTTTAACCACCTAAAATTGTTCTTTAACGTGCAATTGATAAATGTCTATGAAAATCACTTAAAAATAAGTTAGTCATCCGTTAGGAGTTTTCTAACCTCACTTAAACAAGGAAAGTGACATCGATAAACACAATGCAACCACCAAGACAAGCATAAACTAGATTAAATCACAACCGATTTCATTTTACAAATCTTACACATAAATTCACCAAGATAGCAATTTTGGCCTAACCTACTAACTAAGTTAACAAATCATGGCAGAATTCATAACAACACCATTTAATCCGTTAAGGTCCTTACGTGACGGAAAGCTTTCTTGATTAACAATAATTACATTTTATTAAACCACTAACCATTTCTAGTATCATGGTGCACACATTTTAACCAAGCTAAACTAGTTAACCAAGTTTAAAGTCTACTAATATATGATTAATTAAGCTTCATCTTTCAATTATCTCAACTAACCATACATTAATCATCCAACACAATTACTTATAATCAAGAAATCAACAACAATAACAAGGTTGCAAACTAATCATCAAAGATTAACATAGAAAATACTTCCAAGTGTCATTACAAACAAAGTTAACATACTAATGGTTATAATTAAGCAAGGGATTGTTGTGTTTTTGCCCAAAGGCTACAATAAAACATAAACATTAATCTAAATGCTTGAAAGATTAACAAAATTATGGAAAGATTAGAAAACCAAACCATAAACAAGCACTAGATTAAGAATCCAGATAGTAATGGAGCTAAACGGGACAATGTGGCTTGAATCCGGGTGAAAGCTAACGCCTCCGGAGCCTGAAAATCGCCTGAATTGCTCTCCAAAATTCCAGAGTTACGAGCAGAATGTTTCTACATGTTTTTTATATCATTTCGATCTCGCACGGTCGTGCACTTTATTGGCACGACCGTTCACTTTTTGCATTATTGGAGTTACTGTGCACCATACCGCTTGACGTCATCAGATCTTGACCAATCTTCGATCACGCATGACCGTTCATCAGGTGGCACGGATGTGCGTTTCCGATTAACTGTTGCACGGACATCTGAACGGGTTGTGCATTGCCGGGGTTGGGCTGATCATCGAATCAGCACGGGGTGCAACCAACCGCACGCCTGTTCATCTCCGGGATATGCTTGCACGCCGGATCGCACCGTCGTTCATTGTCGGGCTGGTCTTTGTCGTCGGAAACGCACGGTCGTTCCTCTCGTTGCACGACCATGCCAATCGCCTAGGTCAGAATCTTCACAGAATGTTCGCAGCTTTGTCGTTTCGTCCGGAAAGTCCTCGTTTTCCCTATCATCTTGCGTGGCATGCTGTTTTAGGCCTGTAAACAAAAGTATACTTGATTAAGTATCTGAATGACGGTTTTACGGCCGAAAACGCATAAAATGGGGATAAAATTGGGGACTAAAATATGTATAACTTAGTGAATATCAAATCTCCCCACACTTGAACCTTGCTTGTCCTCAAGCAAGCTAAACTAAAATGCAATAAAAGATAGAAGCTAACAAGAACGATTATTTACAAACTATTTATTGAAACAACTACAAACGGTTAGCCGGTTTTTCGAAAGACAACATCAAATGAATCAAACCAAACAAGCATATGCAAATATATGTAGATAACCAAAAAGCCGTGACTTCACTTTCAATTGACTTAACATGCTAATCTTCACACAACTCACAATGTTCACACACACTCGGTTTTATATGTGAAACATACATAAAATGTGTATGTGCAAACACTCAATGCCTTGTCAATGAAACGTGTAATATCATAAGCTTGTCATAAGATCTCGTCTCCACCAACTAACATGCGAAAAAGTATAAATCAAGAGGTCTTTACGGGTTGAAACGTTAGGCTTGGGCGAAGGGTATGGAAATGGATAATTAAAGTGGCGAAATGGTTAAAACTCGGTAATATGTTTAACAAGCGCAATACAATAAAACTATACATACATACATCAACGAGATTTCAACATTTAAGCATTCAAAATTGCTCGATTTTTGTCGAATTCACCCTATTTTATGGTGTTTTCTTTTCTTTTCTTTTTTTTTTTTTTTTTGGCAAACTAACGAATTTGTACAATAAACAATAACAAGCGCTAGTTAAACGATGCTTTTGACCAAGTTTCAACACTAAAAGGTTTAAAACATAAAAAGGCTAAATTTGGCAAAGTGGGCGATTATGTTGGGTAAACAAAGGTAAACGGGAAGGCTCGACATGGTTAATCCTAAAGGGTAATGTAAGGTTTAATGGAGACACAACACAAAGAACAAGGCTAACAACAAAGTGGTAATCTAAGTGCCTCTTTCACTTCTACACAATTTCGCAAGTTCATGGTCTTAACAAGCATGATAGTGACAAGTTCTAAATTACACATGACATCCGGCTCACTCCTACTCCGAAATGAACAATCATATAACAATTTAACGGCTCAAATATGCTCACATAACGGAAGGAATGGGTAAAAGTGTGAAAACTATCATGCAAGTCTTTCTTTGTTTGTCACGCTTTCCGGTTTTCTTTTTCAAAATTTATTTTGCTTGTCGAGTTTTTATCATGTCCGAAGCTTTCTAAAACACAACCAACTGGTTTATTTACTAAAAATAATATATACAAAATACAGAAATTTTTGAATGATTTTTTCTGATTTTTTTTTAACAGGACAAACAAAGTTAACAAAGTTAAACCCCTCCCCACACTTGAACTTCGCATTGTCCCCAATGCGAAACCCGAAATATAGTGATAAAGGAGAATAATACTCCCCTGAAGATGATTTTGATGCAACGAGACTTCCAAGCTGTATCTGTGATGTGCTCCAGTCCAAGACTTGATAGCCAAAATCTGAAAGTATGTCACAAGGTACAGCAAAACAGAACAGAAACAAATAAACCAAATAAACCATAATTTACATAAATATAAGTACTAAAATCCAAACATGACAAGACAAATAAAGTAAAGTGTCAAAAATATAAAGAGTACATAACCGGGGGTGTTTGAAATAACAACCAAAATGAACACCCGATAAACAAAGTACTGAAATAATAAAACCACCAGCGATCAACTCCACCGTCTCCTAATCATCGTCACCAGCATCATCTCTCGTGTAGGATGGGCCTGCATCTCCGTAACCAGGTGGGTTCCCGTATGGGAACTGTGGGGGCTCCCTGAAGTAGTTCGGGAAGGCATTATGAAGACCCCCGAAAAGATATGAGAAACCAGCTTGCACCCCCTGGCTCAGAAAGTCCTGGTTCGCCCTGATCTGGTCCTGACTAGCCCTTATCTGCTCTATATGAATCCTTTGCTGCTCCTGGCTAACCTGCATTTGTTGGAACTGCTGGTAAAACTCAGGGTAAGACGGGATGCCCTCTGGCCAATCCTGGTGCGGGTGGTATCCATGATGCTGTGGTGAATGTGGTGGCATGTGTGGCTCATGCTGCTCTCCCATCTCTTCGTCCTCAGCCGGAGGCAACGGGTCCCAGACCTCGTTGTTTAAACCCTTCAATCGATCCCTGCGATCCGTTTCAGCAATCAACCCCATCGCCTTCAATGACCGAATATCAACATATAAACCACCGGTCACATGAGTGAGACACTGGAGTACCTCATCAGTCATCAACCCTAAATTGTAGGCAATTTCGGTCACATACTGACCGCCGTGAATCTGACTGTTGGGTGTTCTCCCAGAGCTGTTCACAAAATATTCCACCATCCTCGCTACTAGGTTGATGTGTACCCCGTCAACCAGCGCATAAAGAAATATCAGATCAGGTGTTGGACAGTTCCCCAGACTGTCCATGCACCCGCAGACGGTATGGCTGAATATATGATGCATCACTCGATGCAGAGGGTCTCTCAATCGTGAAGCTTTAGACACTCTAGGATCGTTGATCGATGTCGTAAGGTCGGTCAAAAATATAAGTGAAAATATCCTATTCACCTTTTACTAGTAAATGGCAAGTAGGGTGTCGAATCCACGGGGAATCAGTGGGAAGTGTAAAAGTTCGTTGCTTTAATTATCATCTACGTTAAAACCTAATTGCTTTTTGCAGTTGTGAAGTAATTATGAAAACAAATGTAAATTATGGTTGTAAACAATTGTGAGAAGAGAGACCAATCTCCGGGTTTTCAGGTTATGTAGAAAATCAGGTTGCTTAGTTACTACCAGTTGGAAATCACATAGACATGATTTGAAAACTTGTTTAGATAAATAATTAACGGACAATATATTTGATTGCAATGATCCACGATCGAAACCGAAAGATTGATGCAAATGAATAGTAATCCAATTAATTACCAATTTTAGATTTCAAAAACATTAACCGGTTCAATGATTAAAGGTTTAAAACAATGACATCCTAGAATTTAATCCCGGTTGTTGATGAAAAAAAACCAAATAATTGATGAACTGAAACGATTACGATAATCAAATATTGTTTAATCTAAACAAGAACAATAAAAACGACTAACCGAATGATTAATCAGTTTCTAATCCAAAAAGTCGTAACTATACGCAAACCAATGTTTCACACATAAACCCTAGTCCCGGAGACGGTCACGGGACGACTAGCCGCTCATGACGTGTGACAAATCCTCAATAGCTTGGAATAATGATGAAGACATGATTGATTCTTGCAAGTTGTTGAGGATGATTAATGATGATCTTCGATGATTTCCCAGCAGGTATACGGCCCCCCTTTTATTCCATGATATGGAAGTTGTTATGTTGAGTAATTTTGAGAGCCCAAAAGAAATAGTTGCTACCAAACTTTCGTGGATCCATAAGTAAGAGATGTTGGGCCGATTTGGGGGCTCCAAATTAATTAATGTTGACTGCCATAATTGATCCACCCAAAGTCCTTAGTGGCTACCCAACTTCTTGTTCACGTGACCAATACCCATGTGCATGTATTGGCTGATAATTGATTTAGTGATTTACTCCTCCAAAAAATTGTATGCGTGTGTCTGTATATGTATGAGGAATTTTGCTGTTGACTTTTGATGTGCCTCCCTCCTTTTAATGCCTTGTCAACCATAGGTTCCATCCGCAAGCCGTAAACCCCAACTCCAAGTCACTGTTTCTTTGTGTAAGCACCGAATGGTCCTTGAACTTCGTTGCTTCGCATTCTTTATGTATCCAAACCATCAATTCGACCCAAAGTGCATCTGAACACTTCCGTTTGCTACATCCGCCAAAATCGGACATTCCACTTCAACTCTAACCGTGTTAACTTCCTCGAATTAAGCAATTAACCTGCATAAACCACAATTTCTCGTAGTTATCTTATTCGACGCATATAATCACTTAAAACCAAACGAAACACACAAACTAACCACTTTAAAGCTCGGGTTTCACCCTCTCCATCACATCCCCACACTTACCTTTGGTTGTCCTCAAGCAAACCAATATGGAACTACTCACCATAGTAACAACACCTCTAAACCCCTAAGCCAATGCAACAATTTAAGTCCCAAGTCATACCCGTTCCATAGACTGACACAATCAAGATTGACAGTCCGACAAGCAATTGATGCTATTTATAAAACTTAAGACTTGTCTATTCAAAACTAACATGCTTCGGATTATAACACATGCTACACACCCCTCACAATCAACTCTCCTCTCGGTTTAAAAACTGAACTAGCGTGTAATGTGCTAGTATTTATACACTCAAAACCAAACATGAAATCCTGTAATCATAGGCTTGTATAACAATCATACCTGCACTGCATCGTATAACATGGCACATATCAAAAGGACTTTCGGTTTTGGGCTTAGGCTAAGGGTAGGAATTTTTTTTTCGGCTTATATATTTTTTATGTGGCGGACAAACAAACGACCAAACCGTGACAACTTATTTGCAAACATAGCATACTTTTGGGTTGGTTTCTACCCAAGACACGAACAATATTCACAAAACTTTCTTTTTTTCCTCTTTTTCTTTCTTTCTTTTCTAATTTTTTTCTTTTCTTTTCTTTGTTTTCTCTCTTTTTTTTCTTTTTTTTTATTCATAACTTGTCGTTCACGATCGGTATCACAAATTTCACATCGGGTGGACAAACGAATGGTAACTAGGCTCAACAGGGCTACTAAGGGTGATAACTAGGTAAACATGAAACAAACAAACAGGTGTAAGGTATATCCTACTGCCTTTATCATTTACGTGCACATATCAAACCACAGTCTCAGCATGTATCAAATCATACAAATTCTAACACAGAATAACATGTGGCCTGCTCTCAACAAATGAATTCAATATGTAACTCATTCTATCAGTCTACAGGCTCAAAATTCTCACCAAAGAAGGGTAAAAAGGCTGCCGACACGTAGCATATGCAATCTAAAGCATGTTACCCCCAAATAGACATCTCTTTTCAATTCTTTTATCCTAAAAACACCTGTCGGACCTACTCTCATGAAACTTAAAGGAACGACCATGACAAGTGACTACATTAGTTTACTACCGGCAAGGGACCCATTAGTGATTGAAACATTCGGTTTTCATATCCATTTAGTTCACTTAAGGCGATGAAATTCATTAAAATTTTCAAAAATTTTCAATTTTTTTTTCGCTTTTCATCGTTTTCAATCACTTTCAAACTCTTGTCCCAAGCCTTTCCTTCCCGGGTTTCCATATCCCCACACTTGGGCGACATTGTCCCCAATGTATCGTGCTTCTAAAAACAGAACCCGGGAATACCAACTAACAAACATCATGAGCGACCATTTCTAAAACAACTTGACACAAACACATTCCCTAAACATAAATAATTTAACACCACCAAAAACACAAAACACACCAAAACAAGAAAAATAAAATTGTTCAACTAGAGTACGGAATGAGCACGTGGACCTGATCGATGGTTGTTTTCCGCTTCTTTGCCGCAGCCGGTTTAGATGGCGAATCAACAACTTTCTCTTTCCTGGTCGTCTCAGCTGCGTCATGCTACATCACAAACCACACACAAACAGTTCGAATCAGATTCATTATATGAAACATAAACAAGTGTGCAATAACCCTTCCCCACACTTGTTTCATGCTAAACTACTGCCCTTTTGGAATTCAAAACAACAAACGCCCCATATTATCTTTACTTTTTATCAAGTTTCATACCCATTAAATACCATCTAACAACCATAACATTCCCCCCAACACCCATACTTGCAGCAATATTCGATTTTTATCATAACTTCAAAGACAAACCACACTAACATGCTTCACAATCTCAGTTTCACATATAGAATTCAAGTATCATTCATATCTCATATCTCATAACAACTTACCTTCACAAATCTAGCAATATAATGCATAAAACGTACCTTTTATGTTTAGATATGCTAGAATAAACTTCAGATTCAACAAACTTCGATCCAAAGCGAAAAACCCCAAACTTGAAAACTAGGGTTCGTCACCCAATATTCTGATTACTCGCAAACGGATAGGAATAGGACACAACAGATACTAGAATCGGTTTCTCGTCGAAAAATCAATCAAGATTGACCTTTGAACGGATGGATTTGATAGAGAATCGAGAGAGTTATGGTATGATTAGGAGTTGAAGAACTTGAAAGAAAGAGATGAGTTGTGGTCGTACGAGGAGTTGTCTGACCTAATGTGATGTTTGTGTGTTGTATGCGTGTCGGGTTATTATGGGCGGGTCGGGTTGGATTTTAAGGTATCACATCACATGGGGTTAATGGGGTGGGTCACATGAATAGGTTGTTTGAGTGGTTGGTATTAGATACTGCAGATGTGGGGTCATGTAGCATATGAGAGTGAGAATTGGCCATGTGGTCACGTGTTCTGTAAGCGCAGCCTTGCGCCAAACATAAGCGCAATACAGGAGAATTCTTCAATCAACGTAAGGTGGCGGCTGGGCAGCACAAGCTGGCGCAGGTTTTAATTATTTAACTTTTTAACTCTGGAAAACATGTCAAAATTTGACGAAAAGTCGCGTTCAAATCAAATTTTTTCTTAACTTACCAGCATTCCGCATCTTTTTTTAAACATCGAAGTTTTTTTTTAATAGCTAAATAAATGGTTCTAAAAGGTTTGTACATGATTTTCAATGATTCTCTTACCGAATAAAGTTTCATCTTTCGGTTTACTCGCCCGCTCCACCCCCCATAAAAAAACGTGTCGTCCGCGACACACAATTGAGTCCGAAAATGTACCTGGGCGGTTTCAACTTCCCCACACTTGGGTGATTGTATCCGTCATGAACGGTACGACGTTAGAATCTGCGAAATATCATATGCAAAACCAACCCAAACGAACAAACAAATGCACAATAGTCTACAACCTCGGGCTGCCTCCCGAGAGCGCTAAGTTTAAGAGTCTTCAGCCAGACTTCCTACCTGAACATGGTTATTCTGAATCATGGACCAAAGTGCTCAACATGAAGCACTCCGACTGTTTATCCGGTCCGTTGATATCGTTTGCTTCCAAATACGGTTTCAACCTATGCCCGTTCACAACTTGCCTCAAATGGTCATCAAAGTCTTCAATTTCTATGTCTCCATAGTTTCCGATCCGCGTGATCAAATACGGACCCATCCATTTGCTTTTCAGCTTGCCTGGAAACAGTTTCAGTCTAGAATTGAATAACCATACCTTCTGCCCTACCTCAAACTTCTGTAGCCTTAACTTTGCATCGTGCACCTTCTTCGTCTTGTCTTTATACGCCAATGCACTCTCATACGCTTCATCCCTGAATTCTTCGAGCTCTCCCAACGACAACTTCCTTGCTTTACCTGCACTGTCATAATCCATGTTAACTTCTTTTACAGCCCATAACGCACGATGAGCAAGCTCAGCAGGTAAATGACATCCTTTTCCATAGACCAACCGATACGGTGTGGTTCCAATAGGCGTTTTATATGCCGTACGATACGCCCACAAAGCATCATCCAACTTAGGGGACCAATCCTTGCGGTCGGGTCGCACGGTTTTTTTGTAAAATCTCTTTTATTTGCCTGTTGGACACCTCAACCTGCCCACTCGTTTGTGGGTGATACGGTGTAGCGATTCGGTGGTCTATGCCAAAACGTTTAAGCAATTTTCCAAAATGAAAGTTTTTGAAATGTGATCCCCCATCACTTATGATCACACGAGGGATTCCAAATCGCGAAAATATGTTTGTTTTGACAAATTTGCAAACAACTTTATGGTCATTCGTCTTGGTGGCAATCGCTTCTAACCATTTTGAAACATAATCCACGGCCACCAAGATATAAAACTTTCCCAACGAATTAGGGAATGGGCCCATGAAGTCGATTCCCCAAACGTCAAAGATATCAACCACAAGGATCGGCTGCATGGGCATCTCATTCCGTTTTGATATACTCCCTAATTGTTGACATCTAACATAATTCTTTGCAAATTCAGCTGCATCCTTGAAAATTGTAGGCCAATATAGCCCACACGCCAGCACTTTATGCCCGGTTTTCTGTCCGCTGAAATGTCCACCACACGCCGATGCGTGCAACAACTCCAACACACACTTTATCTCCTCATCTGGAATGCAACGTCGGATTATCTGATCAGCTCCAACTTTAAAAAGATCCGGCTCATCCCAAATGTACGTTTTAGCTTGAGCTATGAACTGTTGCTTCTTCTTTTTCGGCCAAAACTCCGGAATATCACCTGTAACAGCAAAGTTAGCAAAATTAGCAAACCACGGTTTAGTAGAAACAGATAATATATGTTCATCCGGTAACGTTTCATTGATTTCGACATCCAGTGCATCTATCTCATGCACCACCCGTGATAAATGGTCTGCTACAACGTTTTCACTACCCTTCTTGTCTCGAATTTCAAGGTCAAATTCCTGCAACAACAAAATCCATCGGATTAACCTTGGTTTAGCGTCCTTCTTCTCCAAGAGGTACCTGACAGCACTATGATCAGAATAGATAACAACTTTGCTACCCCACAAATAAGACCTAAACTTATCCAACGCATAAACAACTGCAAGCAACTCTTTCTCAGTAGTGGTGTAATTCAATTGAGCATCGGAAAGAGTTTTGCTTGCATAATAAATAGCCACGGGTTTCTTGTCAACCCGTTGTCCCAACACTGCCCCCACCGCATAGTCGCTCGCATCACACATGATTTCAAAAGGGAGCTACCAATCCGGTGATTGTAAAATGGGGGCTTCAATCAACTGTTGTTTTAAATTGTTAAAAGCTTTTAAGCATTTTTCATCAAACACAAAGGGAACATCTTTTAACAAAAGGTTACATAGCGGTTTTGTGATAACAGAAAATCCTTTAATGAACCGTCTATAAAACCCGGCGTGTCCTTGAAAGGAACGGACGCCCTTAACATTAGTGGGAGGAGGTAAAGTAGAAATAACCTGAATTTTCGCGTGATCTACCTCAATTCCCCTACTTGAAATCACGTGTCCCAACACGATCCCCTCTTGAACCATAAAATGGCTCTTTTCCCAACTTAAAACTAAGTTAGACTCGACACATCTTTTTAGCACCTTTGTTAATTGATCTAAACACAAATCGAAAGACGTACCGAAAATGGAGAAATCATCCATAAAGATCTTGAGAGAATCCCCGACCATATCTGAGAAGATACTCATCATGCACCTTTGAAAGGTGGCCGGGGTGTTACATAATCCAAATGGCATTCGCCTAAATGCGAAGGTGCCATAAGGACACGTAAACGTGGTTTTCTGTTGATCCTCTGGATGTATCGCAACCTGGTTATATCCTGAATAACCATTTAAGAAACAATAAAATTTCTGACCTGCGAGTTTCTCTACTATCTGATCTATGAAAGGTAAGGGAAAATGGTCCTTTGAAGTTGCAGCATTCAACTTCCGGTAGTCAATGCAAATCCGCCACCCGGTTACCGGTCGAGTGGCAATCTGTTCGCCATCTTCACCTTTCACAACTTGTATGCCGACCTTCTTTGGTACCGTTTGAGTTGGGCTGACCCATGTGCTATCAGAGATAGGATAGATTATACATGCATCCAGCCACTTTAGTACCTCTTTCTTCACCACTTCCCGCATATTTGGGTTCAGACGTCTCTGTGCATCCCTTGCCGGCTTCGTACCTTCTTCGGTGATTATCCGGTGCATCACAATAGATGGACTAATCCCCTTTAAATCTGCAATCGTCCATCCAATCGCTGCCCTATACTCCACTAACACCCCCATCAAGGCCTTTTCTTGAGCTTTTGTCAAATTTGATGCAATGATCACCGGAAGGGTGTCATTGTCTCCCACGAAGGCGTACTTGAGGTGTTTCGGCAGTTCTTTCAGCTCTACTTGTGGAGGTGATTCCAATGATGTCTTCAGATGCGTATCGATGTGCTCGGGTAGACTTTCCACTTGATGAGTCCAAGTGGGTCTCCCGTCTTTAATTGCCATCACCTCCAATTCCTTTTCAGCTTCATTCAAACATTCCGACAATTCAGCTTGTTCCCTGTCACAAATAACACACGTCTCTATTGTGTATACCCCATTTTCATGAGGATGACACTCGTCAATGATGTCTGCCATAAAGCATTCATCACTAACCAGAGAATCAGATGCACGGGAAAACACGTTTAATTGGACTTTCCTATTACCAAAGGTCATGTCAACTGTTCCATTTCTGCAATCAATTAAAGCGTTGGCAGTTGCTAAAAATGGTCTACCGAGTATAACATTAGGTTGTTTAGTTTTATCAATTGAGACATAGTCTAAAACCAAGAAGTCAACTGGGTAGTAAAAGTCCTCTACTTTGACAATGACATCACACACGATTCCCTGGGGTAGTTTCAAAGTCAAGTCGGCCAACACTACTGTGGTGTCGGCTTTCTGTAACGGTCCGAAATCATATTGATCATAAAGACTCCCCGGGAGAATACTCACACTCGCTCCCAGATCCAGAAGTGCCCGGCTTATTTTAAAGTCACCCACTTGAATGGGTATTAACGAAGCACCTGGATCTCGGAGTTTAGGAGGTATGGCACCTGACAAAACGGTACTAACATTTTCGGTTAAATCGATTTTCTTTGGAAATTTGTTTTGCCGCTTTTGGGTGCACATGTCCTTCAAATACCTTGCATAAGCCGGAACCTGTTTTATCGCATCTAACAACGGGATATTGATTTTTACTTGCTTAAAAACTTCCCACATCTCTTCCTGTTGTGGGCCTCTTTTAGTATTTTTAGTTCCCGGTTGTACCAAAGCTTGAGGAAACGGGTTGGTTTTAACTCCCGCACCATTTTTCGTAGCCTTGGTTGATGCGTTTTCTAATACCCTATCATTAGTTTCTTGAGAAGTCGTTTTATTAGCTTTCGTAGGGCTTACAGGTTCAGGCTCATGTTCCTCTTCCTCATTTTCATCCCAATCCTCCACCACACCATCAACAAATTGTGGTGGAGTGCCAACCTTATTATCATACACTTTACCAGAACGAAGTACACTTACCTGGTTTACACGTGCATTCTTGTTAGCTGACCTACTGCTCTGATGTTGTGGGTTGACCATGGTGGTACTAGGCAGCTTTCCGGGGTCTTTTCTCAACTGGGCTATATCCTCTGCTAATTGCCCCAATTGCTTCTGCATTGCTACCGATGTCTTATCTCTCACCTCATTATCCTTCTGAATATCCTTCATGAACGACATGATTGCATCCTGCTTCGAATCACTCGAGTCGCCTCCACCTCCTAAAGAATTACTTTGCTGGTTACCTTGATTCCTCCAACTCCCTTGATAATTGCCTTGATAATTGCTTTGATTTTGTTGTTGGTTGTTGGCTTGAGGCCCTTGATTATATTGGCTCCGATTCTGGTAACCTCCTTGTTGGTAATTTCCTTGCCGATTCTGATACTGTTGACCTCCTTGGTTAGGTACCTGAAAATTGGGGTTCAACTGATTAGCAGAATTACCATAACTAAAATTGTGGTGGTTTCGCAAACCTGGATGATATGTATTCGATTTCATATCATATTGCTTTCGTTCACCGTACAATTGATTCACTTCATCAGTCTGACCACCCAACATAGCACACTCTCCAACTTGATGCCCTAATTCTCCACACTCAGTACATACTGCAAACGTATTGGCGGTTTTAACTTCACCCCCCTTTCCGAGATTCATTTGAGCTACTTGCCGCTCAAGCAATAAATTTTGGTGCCTCAACTTCTCGACCCGTTCCTCAGCTTCATAATCGACTGACTTTGCTGAACTTGATCTTGCCCTCCTGCTTGATTGTGCCTGTCTCTTAGAAGTAGCACTTTGTCTCTCCAAGTATGCCCAATCTGCAGCCTCTGTGTTTGTAAGAAATGTACCATTACTAATGGCAATGAGATCTCTTACATCATCAGGAAGTAGCCCATCATAAAACGCCTTAATTAATTCCCATGTCTGAATTTCATGATGTGGGCATTTCCTAAGCAACTCCTTAAACCATGTGAACGCCTCATGGAACGGTTCCCCTGAATGTTGCTGGAATGCTCTGATTGCATCCCTAGCTTCACTGGTTCTATACATGGTGTAGTATTCCTCCAAAAACACCTACTGCATCTCTTGCCAAGTGTATATACTACCTGGAGGTAATGTCGCGAACCATTGTCGAGCTTTGTCTTTCAAGGTGAACTGAAACAGCAACAGTTTCACCTCATCTTTTGTAAACCCTGAACCTCCTATAGTTTGGAAAATCGAACCAAAATTCGCAATGTGCAAGTATGGTTCTTCGGTCCTTTTTCCATAGAATTCTGGCAAATGGCCTAAGTATTGAGGCCTCACCTCGAAAGGTCGATTATTGTTCCCCACCGGTGTAACTATAGCTGATGAGTTGGGTACTACAACGGGTCGACAATGACCTTCAATGCCTTGAATTGGTGCCCCTTGAATGACTTGTGGGACACCATCCACAAACTGAATCTGATCACCCCTAAACCGATTATTAGCTCTTCCCGCATTAAACTGCGGGACTCCATTATGAACTTGATTTTGTGGAATCGGCTGATGGATGTGATTTCTTTGGTTGACCTGTTGTTGTACCGGGTGTCCTTGATTAACATTATACCCTTCGTCGTATCTGTAATCAGCATATCTCCCATCATACTGGTTTTGATAATCATCATCTTGCCAACCGGATTCCCATGTATGAACACTGCCTTCTCTGTGGTTGGGACCCTCATCATACCCGTGTTGATGTTGTGGTTGGTTGTGACGAATGATCTCCCCATGTCGAAGATTTAGATTCCCTGGTTGGTTTTGTGGGCCTGGGTAGAATTGTGGAAATGGTTGTGGTGGTGGTTGATTCTGGTTTTGGTTATTGGGTTGGTTTTGATTTTGGTTTTGAGGGATTGGTGGATCTGGAATGGGTGGAATTGGTTCGTTCTGAGCTTGGTTTTGTGGTTCTTGATCCGCCATCTCGTTAGCTGCTTGTTCAAGATCTTGAGCAACTATTGATGACTGAGCTCTAGCTTTCACTGCTGAACGGAGAAGAACGAGATTCTGTCGAGCAGTCTTTTCAATTTCTGGATCAAATAAGAGCGGTGATGACTTCTTTGAAAACCTAGTATGCATGCAACTCGAGAATCACATGCACACAGACAAATAAGAAACCGAGCGTAATATGGAACGAAACAATTAAAAGATAAACAAAAGGAAATATTTTTGGATTTTTGGTTTTTTTTCTAAATTTTAGGTTTTTTTTTAATTTTTACGAAAAACAACTAACTAAACTAAGCGCACCGACTCCCCGGCAGCGGCGCCATTTTGATCGATGTCGTAAGGTCGGTCAAAAATATAAGTGAAAATATCCTATTCACCTTTTACTAGTAAATGGCAAGTAGGGTGTCGAATCCACAGGGAATCAGTGGGAAGTGTAAAAGTTCGTTGCTTTAATTATCATCTACGTTAAAACCTAATTGCTTTTTGCAGTTGTGAAGTAATTATGAAAACAAATGTAAATTATGGTTGTAAACAATTGTGAGAAGAGAGACCAATCTCCGGGTTTTCAGGTTATGTAGAAAATCAGGTTGCTTAGTTACTACCAGTTGGAAATCACATAGACATGATTTGAAAACTTGTTTAGATAAATAATTAACGGACAATATATTTGATTGTAATGATCCACGATCGAAACCGAAAGATTGAGGCAAATGAATAGTAATCCAATTAATTACCAATTTTAGATTTCATAAACATTAACCGGTTCAATGATTAAAGGTTTAAAACAATGACATCCTAGAATTTAATCCCGGTTGTTGATGAAAAAAACCAAATAATTGATGAACTGAAACGATTACGATAATCAAATATTGTTTAATCTAAACAAGAACAATAAAAATGACTAACCGAATGATTAATCAGTTTCTAATCCAAAAAGTCGTAACTGTACGCAAACCAATGTTTCACACATAAACCCTAGTCCCGGAGACGGTCACGGGACAACTAGCCGCTCATGACGTGTGACAAATCCTCAATAGCTTGGAATAATGATGAAGACATGATTGATTCTTGCAAGTTGTTGAGGATGATTAATGATGATCTTCGATGATTTCCCAGCAGGTATACGGCCCCCCTTTTATTCCATGATATGGAAGTTGTTATGTTGAGTAATTTTGAGAGCCCAAAAGAAATAGTTGCTACCAAACTTTCGTGGATCCATAAGTAAGAGATGTTGGGCCGATTTGGGGGCTCCAAATTAATTAATGTTGACTGCCATAATTGATCCACCCAAAGTCGTTAGTGGCTGCCCAACTTCTTGTTCACGTGACCAATACCCATGTGCATGTATTGGCTGATAATTGATTTAGTGATTTACTCCTCCAAAAAATTGTATGCGTGTGTCTGTATATGTATGAGGAATTTTGCTGTTGACTTTTGATGTGCCTCCCTCCTTTTAATGCCTTGTCAACCGTAGGTTCCATCCGCAAGCCGTAAACCCCGACTCCAAGTCACTGTTTCTTTGTGTAAGCACCGAATGGTCCTTGAACTTCGTTGCTTCGCATTCTTTACGTATCCAAACCATCAATTCGACCCAAAGTGCATCTGAACACTTCCGTTTGCTACATCCGCCAAAATCGGACATTCCACTTCAACTCTAACCGTGTTAACTTCCTCGAATTAAGCAATTAACCTGCACAAACCACAATTTCTTGTAGTTATCTTATTCGACGCGTATAATCACTTAAAACCGAACGAAACACACAAACTAACCACTTTAAAGCTCGGGTTTCACCCTTTCCATCAATCGTAAGGGTCACCGACTGCATTTTGGACCCAAAACGCGGCCCGCGCTTCGTCACTCGGGAAGGTGAACTCATCTGTGAAGAACTCTGAATCCATGTCTTCATTTGTGTATATCCCAAGTCTCCGACCCAATCTACCCACCGACCAATGATGCCAACGTCTGCCCAATCTGAAATGCACCCTTTCCTTCCAGCGAAAGTTTGGAGTTTTATAAGCCCTGGGCTTTTCGTATGAATAAGAGGCGAAGAATTCTATCGTGAGCTCACGATAGATGGGGAGGTTAACATCGACCAAGCGCGAAAGCGAAATAGTAAGCATGTTTTCTAAATGTTCGTGCTGATTTAGATCTCTCATAACATCCCAATCTAGCCTCCGGGGGATGCCAAACTGCACTCGCCTATTCCATAAAGCATCACGTTTTGGGATACAAAGGGTCTCTCTCTCGTTATTGGGGTCAAACTGTAAGAAGGGATGATCCATCTGCACGAGGGAAGACAATTAAAATAGGAGAAACAGAAAAAATTACATTTGGAACAGCAGAACACACTGTTATGAAGGTTCTGTCTTCACTGAACTGGGCATGTCGCACGGACGTGCGACCAGAGGCACGGTCGTGCGTCACCGAGAACGAGCATAGGTGGTCGGTGTTTGTCGCATCTGCACGGCGTGCAGTCAATCGCACCCCCGTGCATCACCGAACCAACATGAAAGCATCGTGAACAGCCGCAAACGCACGGACGTGCCACAGGGGAAACGACCGTGCGACCCGTAATTTCTGCAGATTCTATCCTCGGCTCTGAATAGCCAGATTTTTCGAAAATCAACAAGTTTTTAAGCAAACAAGGGGCAGAGAATCAACCGGTTGTTCACGATTCGTACGATTCTAACAAGGGTTAGGGTTTCGCTTGTGTTTATGAAGGGAACCCTAAAAAACCTTGAAGAATCAAACGAATCTAACCTAGACAAAGAAGAAACAGGAAATCGACAAGAAAGAACATACCGTGCGAAGAGATGTGTGAAACCGTGCGAAGAAATCGTGCGATTTGAGGCAAAATCGCCCCGGAACGGCAGGTGCGGTTTAGGGTTCGCGAATTGTGAATGGAGGCTGCAGATGAGGGTATTTATACTGCCAAATGACAAAACTGCCCTCAGCCTCACGCACGGTTGTTCGACCGAACGCACGGTCGTGCGTCACCGCTGAAACCTGACCCTGGCACACTGATCTCAGAACTGCACCGGGGGTGCGACTCGAGGTGTCGGCCAGCCCACAAACGCACGGGCGTGCGACTCATGGCACGGCCGTGCCATATCTGCAGATCAGTTTTTTCTGCAGAATGCATTTTCAGCACCTGTTTTGGCCGTTTTTCGCCATTTTTTCGACACGCAAACTGTTTTAACAATATCCCAACATAGAACCTTCGCTCTGCACGTATAAAAATTGTACAAACTAATGAAAACTACAAAACACACCTAAATTACTCTAAAACGACAAAAGCACAAAAAAGGATGTTTTTACCCCTAAAGCGCTTAAGTCGCTCTTGCTACATTTTTAATCCACGAGTCAGTAGCGTAGACTCTCCTCCCCACACTTATGATGTGTGCGGGGCGTAGAGCTCGATGACCTCACGGCAACGTAAAGCTTCAAGAGGTGCCCATTCACCTTGAAAATAACGCCTTCCGCGTTCTCTATTGCAACAGTCCCATAAGAGAATACCTCTTTTACTGTGTATGGTCCTGTCCAACGTGAATGAAGTTTTCCTGGAAATAGGCGCAACCGCGAGTTGTAAAGAAGAACAAGATCGCCCGCTTGGAATTGTTTGTGGTCCTTCAAGCGTTTATCGTGCAATCTCTTTGTGCGCTCTTTATACAATACGGAGCTCTCATGAGTTTGTTGTCGTAGCTCCTCCAATTCATGAACCTGAAGAAACCGGGCTTCACCTCCGGTTTTTAGGTCCAGATTTGCAGTTTTTAGAGCCGACATAGCTTTATACTCCAACTCCACCGGCAAATGACACGCTTTTCCGTATATAAGCCTAAAGGGAGTAGTCCCAATAGGGGTCTTGAAAGCTGTATGGAAAGCCCAAAACGCCTCGTCTAATTTGTCCGACCAATCCTTGCGGTTAGCACCAACAGACCGCTCAAGGATTCATTTTAAACCCCGATTTGTGGCTTCCACCTGCCCACTTGTCTGTGGATGATAGGGCGTGGATAAACGGTGATGCACACCGTAGCGGGACAAAGCTTTTTCAAGCTGGGTATTGTAGAAGTGAGTCCCTCTGTCACTGATAAGTGCCTTCGGAGCGCCAAACCGGTCGAACAAACTTTTCAAGAATCTCACGACCACCCTGGCGTCATTGGTGGGTAAGGCCTGCGCCTCCGCCCACTTTGATGCATAGTCAACTGCGACCAAGATGTACTTATTACCTCGTGAGGGGGGAAATGGTCCCATGAAGTCTATCCCCCAAATGTCGAAGACTTCACAAACTTGTATCCAGTTCTGAGGCATTTCATCACGTGCCGATATATTTGTCGCCCTCTGGCAGGCATCGCACGCTTTTACCCAACTTTGCGCGTCATGAAAAATAGTAGGCCAATAAAACCCTGAATCCAGCACCTTCTTGGCGGTGAAATTGGCTCCATGGTGGCCTCCGGTAGGTCCCTCGTGACAATGGCGCAGAATATCGGTCCCTTCTTTACCTGAAACACATCTTCTGATCACCTGATCAGCACCCACCCTAAATAAGAAAGGATCGTCCCAAATGTAATGCTTGACATCCGAAAAGAATTTCCTCTTTTGTTGGTGAGTCAACCCTTTAATCAGAATCCCGCAAGCAAGATAGTTCGCAAAGTCGGCGAACCAAGGTGACTCATCGCATATCTCAACACCCATCAACGACTCGTGTGGGAAATTGTCATTGATTGAATCCCAACACGTGTCCTCGATGTCTCCATGCTCTAACCGAGATAGATGGTCAGCCGCTACATTCAACGCACCCTTTTTGTCTTGGATTTCGATATCAAACTCCTACAGCAACAAGATCCATCTGATTAGACGTGGTTTAGCGTCCTGTTTGCTGAAAAGATATCTGATGGCTGCGTGATCAGTATACACAATGGTTTTTGAAAGCACCAAATACGATCTAAATTTGTCAAATGCAAAAACAACCGCCAAGAGCTCTTTTTCAGTCGTGGTGTAGTTCTCCTGAGCATCGTGAAGAGTCTTGCTCGCATAATAGATCGGGTGAAAGTGCTTTTCTTTCTTTTGACCCAGAACGGCCCCTATAGCGTAACCGCTCGCGTCGCATATAATTTCAAACGGCAGACTCCAGTCAGGTGCAACCAAAATAGGGGCCTCAATCAACTTTTACTCAAGAAGGTCAAAAACCCTCAAGCAATCATCTCCAAATACAACGGAGCGTCTTTCTCCAACAAACGGGTCATGGGCCTAGCGATTTTTGAGAATCCTTGATGAATCGCCTATAGAACCCCGCATGACCAAGAAAGCTCCGTATCGCTCTCACAGAGGTGGGAGGCGGAAGTCGTGAAATAACGTCAACTTTAGCTGGATCGACCTCCATACCAGCACGAGAAATCTTATGTCCCAGAACTATGCCCTCTTTCACCATAAAGTGGCACTTTTCCCAGTTTAGGACCAGATTCGTCTCTTCACACCTCTTCAACATCTTCTTCAAATTTTCCAAGCAATGATCGAAGGAATCCCCAAATACCGAAAAGTCATCCATGAAAACCTCCATAGAATCCTCGATCATATCATGAAAAATTGCAACCATGCATCTCTGGAAGGTCGCCGGTGCATTACACAACCCAAAAGGCATACGCCGGTAGGTGAATGTGCCAAAGGGGCAGGTAAAGGTAGTCTTCTCCTGATCCTCAGGAGCAATAGGAATTTGGAAGTACCCAGAGAACCTGTTTAAGAAACAGTAATATAACTTCCCCGACAGACGTTCCAACATCTGGTCGATGAATGGAAGCGGGAAGTGATCCTAACGAGTAGCATCGTTGAGTTTGCGGTAATCAATGCAAACTCACCACCCAGTGACGGTACGGGTAGGAATTGGCTCATTCCTATCATTTGAAACTACAGTCATACCACCTTTCTTAGGTACAACCTGCACTGGACTCACCCACACAGAGTCGGATATAGGATATATCATCCCAGCATCCAACAACTTAATCACTTCTTTCTTCACCACGTCTTACATATTTGGATTTAAACGCCTCTGATGTTGTGCACAAGGTTTGTACTCGTCTTCCATCAGAATCTTGTGAGTACAAAAAGAAGGATTGATGCCTTTGATATCCATGATTTTCCATGCAATGGCTCTCTTATGAAGTCTAAGAACCTCGAGAAGCTGATTCTTCTCATTCTTTTCCAATGATGCCGAAATTATGACCGGTAAGCGACACTCCTCGTCCAGAAATGCATACTCGAGATGTGGTGGGAGTTCTTTCAACTCCAAAGACAGCGGATCTTCAACCGAAGGTTTTGCTTTATCTTCTTCTACATTGCCAATTTCTAGAAACCGCTCCGGAATCTGGGAACCATCGTCACCAATCTGATAGACTGGCTGCTCGAAATCGTGGCCCTCCTGCGTAATGCCAATTAGGTCCCCACACGACAGACGTGTATCCGAATCAATCTCGTCAACAGTACCTAGAAAATAAGAGCACACACATGCGTCGACAATGTCGACATAGTAATGCATGTCATCGTGACTTTGCGGATGCTGCATTAATCTTTTGATATCAAATGTCACGTGCTCGTCATTTACTCGGAGCGTGATTTGGCCAGCTGCCACATCAACAATCGTCCTCGCTGTATTGAGGAACGGGCGTCCAAGTATCAAAGGTACTCTTGAATCTTCGTCCATGTCAAGAATAACAAAATCCACGGGGAAAACAAACTTATCGATTTTAACAAGCATGTTTTCAACAAATCCACGCGGATACTTGATTGAACGGTCTGCCAACCGAATGCTCATTCTAGTGGGTGACGGCTCACCCAGATCCAGTTTAGTAAAAACCTTATAAGGCATAAGGTTGATACTTGCTCCCAAGTCAGCCAATGCATGGCTAACAGACCTGTTTCCAATCAAACAAGGAAGCATAAAACTACCCGGATCTCCCATTTTCATGGGCAGACGGTTTTGCAAAACGGCAGAACAAGTTTCATTCATCACCACACATGATATATCCTCAACCTTCTGTTTATTCGAGAGGATGTCCTTAAGGAATTTCGCATACTTTGGCATCTGGGCCAAGGCTTCAACAAATGGTATTTTAATGTGTAGTTGCTTAAACAACTCAAGGAACTTACCGTATTGTTCTTCGTTCTTCTGTTTCTTCAGCCTGCCTGGATAAGGTACTAGAGGAGTGTAATCTTTAACTGGCTCCTGGACTTGTGCTGTACTTGTTGGGCGTAGCCTGGCTTGCACCTCGTCCGGTGTGTCAGTCGGGACCGCTCCAGTGATCGGTGATGAGTCCGATATGACGGGTCCGGTAGTCTTTCCACTCCTGGTCATGATCACATTCACATGCCCGCCCGGGTTTGGTTCTGTATTGCCCGGAAGACCACCTGGGGGTCTTTTAGACATCATCTGCGCCAGCTGACCAACCTGGTTCTCGATATTCTAAATCGAGGCTTTGTGACTCCTCATTTCCCCCTCGTGGGAAAGAAAACGATCCTCGCTTTGTTGGTAGCGTTTTTCAGCCAACTGATTCGCACTCAAGGAGCTAGTAAGAAGCTGAGCCATCATATCCTCAAGCTTGGAACTAGACTGAGGGGCCTGCTGCTGGGAACTACTCCCAGTGCCCTGATTCTGATACGAAAATGGACGCTGCTGGTAAGGTTGGTTGTATTGCTGGAACTGCTGACCCTGACCCTGCGGTGGCGCTGGAGCGCGCCGAGTAAATCCCAATGGGTTTTGATTACCTGTATTCGCTCGCCACCCAAAATTCGGGTGATTTCTCCATCCGGGATTATAGGTGTTGTTGTACGGGTTGTTCTGCGGCCTCACCTGATTACTCACAAAATCCACTTCTTCGTGGCCCTCATACACGACTCCCTGAAAGCATGCACTAGGCTCATGTGACACTCCACACTGGTCACATCCCGAGCCAGCCTGCGCAACCATCTGGGACCTGTCGAATTTCAATGCAAGAGCCGAGATTTGTGCAGTAATGGCCGTATAGTCGTCTACAGCATGAACTCCTGCGCGAGGTGCTGATGATGATGATGTAGCCCGGCCTATATCTCCTTCGCGACGCGAGCTAGACTTCAACGTAGCTTTTTCAATAATATCATAGGCCTCATTCGGCGTCTTCGTTCCTAGATCGCCTCCTGCATTCATGTCTAATCGCTCCTGTGTATTGTAGCTAAGCCCTTGATAGAACGTCAAGACCAGCTGTCTCTTGGAGAAGCCATGATGTGGAACATCAAGTAACAGATCCTTAAATCTCTCCCAAGCCGCGTGCAACGACTCTCCCTCATCTTGGCGAAAGGTCACAACCCGGTTTCTTAACTTGGTTGTCTTCTCAGGCGGAAAGTATTTTTGCATAAACAGCTCCGCCAGCTCATTCCAGGTCATGATGGACCCAGCTGGAAGTGACATAAGCCAAGCTCTGGCTTTGTCACGCAATGAGAATGGAAACAACCTCAACCTAACAGCATCCTCCGAAACATCTCTAATCTTGAACGTGGAACAAACTTTGAGAAAAGTCGCAATATGTCGTCCGGGATCCTCATGCTCACGCCCGTCAAACTGCACCGAATTCTGCACCATATTAATAATACTAGATTTAATTTCAAAAACAGGTGCATCTATAGTAGGTCGTAGGATACTCGGCTCCAGGCCTGCCCGTCCGGGCTGATTTGATTCATTCAAAGGTCGCTCGTCGTCCACCATGATTGCGTTTCCTGCTGCCCCTGAGCCCTCGGCTTCAGCGGGTACCACCGGCTCCGTCTCACCAGCTGCGAGCAGTAGCCCAACCGCACGAGATCTCGCACGAAGACGTCTCCTCAGATCACGCTCGGGTTCGTCTGACGGCTCAACAGGATCGGGAGCGGGGGTTGAGAACATCAACCTGCAAACGAAAATTTGACACAATGAATATTTTATTAATATATTAATGCGGTTTTTTTTTTTTGCTGAAAAGAAACAGAATATTATTTTAAATGGGCTGAAATTTTTATAAAAATTCGAAAATGGAAGACCACCTGGGGGTCTTTTAGACATCATCTGCGCCAGCTGACCAACCTGGTTCTCGATATTCTAAATCGAGGCTTTGTGACTCCTCATTTCCCCCTCGTGGGAAAGAAAACGATCCTCGCTTTGTTGGTAGCGTTTTTCAGCCAACTGATTCGCACTCAAGGAGCTAGTAAGAAGCTGAGCCATCATATGCTCCAGCTTGGAACTAGACTGAGGGGCCTGCTGCTGGGAACTACTCCCAGTGCCCTGATTCTGATACGAAAATGGACGCTGCTGGTAAGGTTGGTTGTATTGCTGGAACTGCTGACCCTGACCCTGCGGTGGCGCTGGAGCGCGCTGAGTAAATCCCAATGGGTTTTGATTACCTGTATTCGCTCGCCACCCAAAATTCGGGTGATTTCTCCATCCGGGATTATAGGTGTTGTTGTACGGGTTGTTCTGCGGCCTCACCTGATTACTCACAAAATCCACTTCTTCGTGGCCCTCATACACGACTCCCTGAAAGCATGCACTAGGCTCATGTGACACTCCACACTGGTCACATCCCGAGCCAGCCTGCGCAACCATCTGGGACCTGTCGAATTTCAATGCAAGAGCCGAGATTTGTGCAGTAATGGCCGTATAGTCGTCTACAGCATGAACTCCTGCGCGAGGTGCTGATGATGATGATGTAGCCCGGCCTATATCTCCTTCGCGACGCGAGCTAGACTTCAACGTAGCTTTTTCAATAATATCATAGGCCTCATTCGGCGTCTTCGTTCCTAGATCGCCTCCTGCATTCATGTCTAATCGCTCCTGTGTATTGTAGCTAAGCCCTTGATAGAACGTCAAGACCAGCTGTCTCTTGGAGAAGCCATGATGTGGAACATCAAGTAACAGATCCTTAAATCTCTCCCAAGCCGCGTGCAACGACTCTCCCTCATCTTGGCGAAAGGTCACAACCCGGTTTCTTAACTTGGTTGTCTTCTCAGGCGGAAAGTATTTTTGCATAAACAGCTCCGCCAGCTCATTCCAGGTCCTGATGGACCCAGCTGGAAGTGACATAAGCCAAGCTCTGGCTTTGTCACGCAATGAGAATGGAAACAACCTCAACCTAACAGCATCCTCCGAAACATCTCTAATCTTGAACGTGGAACAAACTTTGAGAAAAGTCGCAATATGTCGTCCGGGATCCTCATGCTCACGCCCGTCAAACTGCACCGAATTCTGCACCATATTAATAATACTAGATTTAATTTCAAAAACAGGTGCATCTATAGTAGGTCGTAGGATACTCGGCTCCAGGCCTGCCCGTCCGGGCTGATTTGATTCATTCAAAGGTCGCTCGTCGTCCACCATGATTGCGTTTCCTGCTGCCCCTGAGCCCTCGGCTTCAGCGGGTACCACCGGCTCCGTCTCACCAGCTGCGAGCAGTAGCCCAACCGCACGAGATCTCGCACGAAGACGTCTCCTCAGATCACGCTCGGGTTCGTCTGACGGCTCAACAGGATCGGGAGCGGGGGTTGAGAACATCAACCTGCAAACGAAAATTTGACACAATGAATATTTTATTAATATATTAATGCGGTTTTTTTTTTTGCTGAAAAGAAACAGAATATTATTTTAAATGGGCTGAAATTTTTATAAAAATTCGAAAATGGAAGACCACCTGGGGGTCTTTTAGACATCATCTGCGCCAGCTGACCAACCTGGTTCTCGATATTCTAAATCGAGGCTTTGTGACTCCTCATTTCCCCCTCGTGGGAAAGAAAACGATCCTCGCTTTGTTGGTAGCGTTTTTCAGCCAACTGATTCGCACTCAAGGAGCTAGTAAGAAGCTGAGCCATCATATGCTCCAGCTTGGAACTAGACTGAGGGGCCTGCTGCTGGGAACTACTCCCAGTGCCCTGATTCTGATACGAAAATGGACGCTGCTGGTAAGGTTGGTTGTATTGCTGGAACTGCTGACCCTGACCCTGCGGTGGCGCTGGAGCGCGCTGAGTAAATCCCAATGGGTTTTGATTACCTGTATTCGCTCGCCACCCAAAATTCGGGTGATTTCTCCATCCGGGATTATAGGTGTTGTTGTACGGGTTGTTCTGCGGCCTCACCTGATTACTCACAAAATCCACTTCTTCGTGGCCCTCATACACGACTCCCTGAAAGCATGCACTAGGCTCATGTGACACTCCACACTGGTCACATCCCGAGCCAGCCTGCGCAACCATCTGGGACCTGTCGAATTTCAATGCAAGAGCCGAGATTTGTGCAGTAATGGCCGTATAGTCGTCTACAGCATGAACTCCTGCGCGAGGTGCTGATGATGATGATGTAGCCCGGCCTATATCTCCTTCGCGACGCGAGCTAGACTTCAACGTAGCTTTTTCAATAATATCATAGGCCTCATTCGGCGTCTTCGTTCCTAGATCGCCTCCTGCATTCATGTCTAATCGCTCCTGTGTATTGTAGCTAAGCCCTTGATAGAACGTCAAGACCAGCTGTCTCTTGGAGAAGCCATGATGTGGAACATCAAGTAACAGATCCTTAAATCTCTCCCAAGCCGCGTGCAACGACTCTCCCTCATCTTGGCGAAAGGTCACAACCCGGTTTCTTAACTTGGTTGTCTTCTCAGGCGGAAAGTATTTTTGCATAAACAGCTCCGCCAGCTCATTCCAGGTCATGATGGACCCAGCTGGAAGTGACATAAGCCAAGCTCTGGCTTTGTCACGCAATGAGAATGGAAACAACCTCAACCTAACAGCATCCTCCGAAACATCTCTAATCTTGAACGTGGAACAAACTTTGAGAAAAGTCGCTATATGTCGTCCGGGATCCTCATGCTCACGCCCGTCAAACTGCACCGAATTCTGCACCATGTTAATAATACTAGATTTAATTTCAAAAACAGGTGCATCTATAGTAGGTCGTAGGATACTCGGCTCCAGGCCTGCCCGTCCGGGCTGATTTGATTCATTCAAAGGTCGCTCGTCGTCCACCATGATTGCGTTTCCTGCTGCCCCTGAGCCCTCGGCTTCAGCGGGTACCACCGGCTCCGGCTCACCAGCTGCGTGCAGTAGCCCAACCGCACGAGATCTCGCACGAAGACGTCTCCTCAGATCACGCTCGGGTTCGTCTGACGGCTCAACAGGATCGGGAGCGGGGGTTGAGAACATCAACCTGCAAACAAAAATTTGACACAATGAATATTTTATTAATATATTAATGCTGTTTTTTTTTTTTTTTTGCTGAAAAGAAACAGAATATTATTTTAAATGGGCTGAAATTTTTATAAAAATTCGAAAATGGGCCCGAAATTTTATAAAAATTACAACAATAAAAATAATCGAATCGGCTAATGAAAAAAAATGATTTTTCAAAGCCGAAAATTCAAAGAATAAATGAATGACAAGTCCGAACTCGAACAAATAAATGGAGCAAAAATTTACAAGTGTACAAAAAAAATAGACTTGGAAAACGAATAAATCAAATTAAAACAAGAAATATTAACAAATAAATAATCACGAAAATATTCACAAATATTAACAAGTATATACACCGATAAAACAATGACTCGGGTCGTTCCTAAAGCTCGCCATTCCCCGGCAACGGCGCCAAAAACTTGATGTGTGCGCAAATACACATATTTTTATAATGAAATTACACACGAATCGGTTTTAAATTTATAAAAGTGATTTATACTTCTACATCAAAACACACACGAAAGAGGCAAGTATACCCCGTCACATATGTAGTAAAGTATCGGTAAGAACCAAGTATCGATCCAAGGAAATGGGCGGAGGAATAATACTAAACCTTTGTCATTAAATTAACGGAAGAAAGATAAGTTTTGTGATTTTCTAAAAACTAAAGTAAGCATAAACAAATACTTATACAAACATAATAGATTTCAAATACGAAAATAGATAAATAGCCTTGCTTTATACACAACCATGGCATGCAAACTAGGTCGGTTTTGCCACTAGAAACATTTGGACAATTCTTCATTTCCAAGACAATTAGTATCCCTTTCGAGAATCCTAACATGACAATCATTCGGAAAGCTAAAACGATAAACACACTTTAACCACCTAAAATTGTTCTTTAACGTGCAATTGATAAATGTCTATGAAAATCTCTTAAAAATAAGTTAGTCATCCGTTAGGAGTTTTCTAACCTCACTTAAACAAGGAAAGTGACATCGATAAACACAATGCAACCACCGAGACACGCATAAACTAGATTAAATCACAACCGAGTTCATTTTACAAATCTTAGACATAAATTCACCAAGATAGCAATTTTGGTCTAAACTACTAACTAAGTTAACAAATCATGGCAAGAATTCATAACAACACCATTTAACCCGTTAAGGTCCTTACGTGACGGAAAGCTTTCTTGATTAACAATAATTACATTTTATTAAACCACTAACCATTTCTAGTATCATGGTGCACACATTTTAATCAAGCTAAACTAGTTAACCAAGTTTAAAGTCTACTAATATATGATTAATTAAGCTTCATCTTTCAATTATCTCAACTAACCATACATTAATCATCCAACACAATTACTTATAATCAAGAAATCAACAACAATAACAAGGTTACAAACTAATCATCAAAGATTAACATAGAAAATACTTCCAAGTGTCATTGCAAACAAAGTTAACATACTAATGGTTATAATTAAGCAAGGGATTGTTGTGTTTTTGCCCAAAGGCTACAATAAAACATAAACATTAATCTAAATGCTTGAAAGATTAACAAAATTATGGAAAGATTAGAAAACCAAACCATAAACAAGCACTAGATTAAGAATCTGGATAGTAATGGAGCTAAACGGGACAATGTGGCTTGAATCCGGGTGAAAGCTAACGCCTCCGGAGCCTGAAAATCGCCTGAATTGCTCTCCAAAATTCCAGAGTTACGAGCAGAATGTTTCTGCATGTTTTTTTTATCATTTCGATCTCGCACGGTCGTGCAATTTATTGGCACGACCGTTCACTTTTTGCATTATTGGAGTTACTGTGCACCATACCGCATGACGTCATCAGATCTTGACCAGTCTTCGATCACGCACGACCATTCATCTGGTGGCACGGACGTGCGTTTCCAATTAAGTGTTGCACGGACATCTGAACGGGTTGTGCATTGCCAGGGTTGGGCTGACCATTGAATCCGCACGGGGTGCAACCAACTGCACGCCCGTTCATCTCCGGGATATGCTTGCACGCCGGATCGCACCGTCGTTCATTGCCGGGCAGGTCTTTGTCGTCGGAAACGCACGGTCGTTCCTCTCGTTGCACGACCATGCCAATCGCCCAGGTCAGAATCTTCACAGAATGTTCGCAGCTTTGTCGTTTCGTCCGGAAAGTCCTCGTTTTCACTATCATCTTGTCTGGCATGCTGTTTTAGGCCTGTAAACAAAAGTATACTTGATTAAGTATCTGAATGACGGTTTTACGGCCGAAAACGCATAAAATGGGGATAAAATTGGGGACTAAAATATGTATAAATTAGTGAATATCAGCTCTTCTGTTGCTTCGTTACCCCATCACTTTGGTATGTTATATATATACACGATATATTTAACGGGTCAAACATGTAAAACCAAAAAGTCTCAGGTCAAATGGGCGAATGGGTCAAAATTTGGCGATCTGGTAAAGCATTCAGCATATTAAAATAATAATATTTAGCATAATGTTTAAATTTACATGTGGATCTATTGTTAGCGAAAACATCCGGCTGATGGTAAACCAGTGGTATTGAAGCTTGCAAGACATGGATTATCGGTAAAACGTAGACGTACACAAGCACCAGTACCGGAGGTATGCTAATATCTGCTCATCAAAATTCACTAATAACTTCAAAAAGGGAACGGGTTAAATTGGTCAAACGCATAGTTGTCAATAGCGGTCGCTATGGTCGCTATAGCAAATAGCATAGCGTATAGGTCGAATATGTAGCCATAAATAACGAGATTTCAGTTACTTTTAATACTAAGCTTGTATACAACTCAACTCATTTAGGATTAGTTATTTGGTTAGGCTCTCGAAATTAGATTGACCATGGTATATTGATAGGGTTAAGGATGATAATGATTTTACCAAATTCTTACATTATTCTAACTAGGGATGAAGATTTGAATACTATACCGGTATTCCGTAACTAGGTATTTTTGTTATCGGTCCCAGTTCAGTACCAATACCTCGTAGAGAGAGCTTTCAGTACCGGTTAGGCTTGTAAATGAACCGATACCAATACCTCGTAGAGAGAGCTTTCAGTACCTATTAGGCTTGTAAATGAACCGAACAAACACGAACAGAGGCATGTTTGTTCATTTAACTTTAACCGAACAGAGGCATGTTTGTTCATTTAACTTTAACCGAACACAAACATATAATTGAGCACATTTTTTTGTTCATGTTCGAACGACTATAAACAAATGTAAATAAACGAACAAAACGTGTCTTCATGTTCGTTCGTTTAATTCAATGAACAAGAATTAGTGTTTGTGTTTGTGTTAGTTCGTTTATTAATAAACAAACACAAACGAACTTCCCGCCGAACAAGTTCACGGACAGTTCATGAACGTTCAGTTTGTTTACAGGCCTAGTTACAATCTAAACTTGACGCCTGTGTTTTTTTTCTTTTATTTACAGTACTGAGTTACTGGTTTGTGAAGTATGTGCATTTGTATTTTTATCAGGTAATGTACATACCGGTGAGAGATTTGAATGGGATTCCAGGTGCAACGTCACTTGTTATATGTTTGACAGGATATCAACATGAATATCGAGAGGACATTATGGTTAGTCTATTTTCAATTTGCTATTTTTACTGCAAAGTTTCTTATTATACAAGATAATGGATTTACATCATATGAAACTTTTGTTATGTGCTATATTTCAGATCATGGTTGAATTCGAAACCGCTGATTGCAACCAAGGTTACTCATCTTATATGCTACAAATTTGAAGGTGTGTTGTATTAACTTTAATTCACTTATGCATTTTCTCTAGGTGGTTTTTTTACTAAACAAGATATTAAGAGCCTACCATGTTTACAGGTATTCGTGTGTTCTATTACTCCATCTAGAGGTGTAACTTCTAGTTAGCGGGTTTTAATTGATTAAAAAACTACATCAGTACAAAAAATAGAGATTGCATGCTTAAAGAATATACTTTGGGCATCTTTTTACCTTATTGACCCATTCACCATATCTTTAGAAATGTTTTAGTTCATCAATTGACCTGTCTAAGACAGAAGATAACTCAATTCGACTTTTTATAAACTGAAGGGTAAACATTCTCATCATGAACTCTCTTGTTGTTAGGTGATGGAAATTCCGACAATCAGGGGTGTTGAAAAAACCACCCAATCTTTTGGTTGAAGAGCTTAAAGTGATGTCAAAAGAAGTAAGTTTGCCTTTTATTAACTGCTCTTACATCTTTGATAGCTATGGTTATCAGATCTAATCAATTTAACATGAATTGTAAAATTTCAGGTTGAGTATAGTCAGTTGGCTGACGTAGTGACAATAAGTAGTAAGTGCTGGGAACTATGAAGTGGAAGTATGACTACTAAGAAAACGTTAACACGATGATTATTTAACTCGCATGAAGATTGTGAAAGAGATTCATGAACACAAGGAAGTTTTGAGTTTTTATTCATACACTTGTTAGTTTATTTGGGTTATATGTTTGATCATTAGACTTAGATCGACACTTATTAGACATTTGGAATTTTTGGAAGATCGGTTGAACTTTAATTGAAGTGATTATTTATGATTTCTACTTTTGACAATTTTGTTTTTATTTTTTAATGTAAATAAATGATCATTGTAATTAATTAAAATTAATATGATAAACGTCAATGGCATTTAATTTGGTGTGATTTTTGTGGCAAAAAAAATGTGCCACTAAAAGCTCAAAAGTTTGTACTGGCATATAAAAAAGTGCCACTAAAAGCCTTCTTAAATTCTGGCGCTCCTTCGCCAGAAGCTCTTCAGCAGCATAGAGTTTATTCTTCAACCCATCACGCCCCCACTCCTCAGACTTTTTCTCCTTCTCGAAGGAGGCCTTCCCTTCCAAAAACTTGTTCTTCATTTGTTCAAACTCCTGGGCCTCCACTAGCAGACGCTCCCGGTACTTCTCCCAACTCGCTCGCTCCTTGTACATCGTACGCCACTTGCGCACGATCTGATGGTTAGCAGCAGTAGTGTTGGCCTCACCAACAATATAAGCGCGGTACAAACCCTCGTGGTTGCGCGCCCTTTGGCGATTTACCTCCCCTAGAGGAAAAGTACCCAGGAACCAGTCTTGGCATTTCCAAAATCAACAAAAGTATCTTTTTACTTCAAACTCCGGACGGGGATATGTTTTTCTTCGCCACGTTGTTCCTTAGTATAAGTCATATAGTAGATGTCCCCCAATGTGTCCTCCGCACCTATGGGGGATCATGGCCTTGGAATCTTCTTCCCATCGTCTTTCTGGCTAGCCGCGCCAGAACCACCAGTACCCGTGCTGGCCGCAGTGGCAGAAGTATATTTATGCGCCACCTGCGCCTGTACGTTGGCAGCAGACCCCCACAGCAACAGATGTCACTTGTGCAGTTTGGGTGGGGGCGTCGTGCTGCGCGCTACACTAGGAGTAGTAACTTCTGGTCCTTTACTCTTCAAAGGCTGGTCAAGCCCAGTAACATGAATGACCTCCTGACCCTGCACCTTATCTTGAGTGGTGGTAGCAGCGGTCTCGGTCTCTTGCAGCACTTCTTTTTCAGGAATAACATTGCCTGCAGGCTCTTCAACCCTTTTCTCAGCCTCCTTTTCAGTTGTCTTCGGATGGATAATGACAAACTTGGTCTTCTTGGGCTCTGGCTTCTTAGCCTTTTTCAGCTCAGGACCTTTAACCTTCTCCGCAGCCTTCTTCAGTGCCTCTGCAGAAGGGAAAAGTGTTAGAAATTTTACTAAGGCGGAAAACATAAAACAAAAAAGGATAAAACACCAACCTAGTGAAAATTTGTAAAGGCTCCACAAGCTACCCTATTTCCCTTTTGTGCTGGTGGAGTGTCACCAGCAGTGGTCTCCTCGCGCGACCTCTTCCTGGTCACCAGCCTAACACCTTCTTCTTCAACCTCTTCCTCATAAAGGGAGGACGGAGTCGCGCCGAACTCAGGAGCCCGGGACCCTGCGCTCCCAGAGCTCTTTGATGCAGCCACGCTGCTTTTCTTCTTCTCAGCTATACGTGACAAACCCTCTAATGAGTCACTGGCAACAACATAGTCTTCAAGGTTACTGTCGAAATTGAAAAGTACCTTTTTTCAGGGATCGCGCGGCTACCTCCCGCTTTCTTGCTCGTCGCGCCAGTGTCAACAGTCACCTTCTTCTTTGAAGTTGTCTTCTTCTTCGCCGGGGCCTTCTTTGGTTTCTCATCCGGTTCTATCCCTAGGTCGCGCAACACACCTGCAAATATGTTAGACCATGAGCTCAACTCTTCATGCGACGAGCCTACGGGCTCCTCGCTGGAAAGATACAAAATCTCTTTTCCAGCAGAAGTCAAGCCTCGCAAAGGTCTTGGTTTGGGAAGTTGCGCACCTTCGGTTGCAGTAGCAGGATTGGCAAAGGCTCCCGCTGGTGGATATAAGAAATTGGCTTTGATTTGCTCATACAAGTACACTTCACCACCTTCGGTTGCAGTAGCAGGATTAGCAGGATTGACGCACGCCCATCGCCCCACCAAAAGTAGGGAATGCCGCCTGATAGAGCTGAGCAACTACAGCAAGGAACAAAAATCAGGCACAAGTGCTGCTAAAAGAAAAGAGAACGAAAGTGTTAAAGCATACCTTCACCATGGAACATCAAAACAGGAACTTCTTCATTACGCTCTGGCCACTTATCACCCATGCCCACGGCAACCAACACCTGTTTTCCAAAAATCTTGTTTGGTGTTGCGAATAAGTGCATGTACCAGTCAGCCGTCTTTGGAATTGGAAGTTCTTCCTTTTCAATCTTATTCGACTCCCGAAAGATCATCGCGGTCGGAATAACTTCTTCTCTAATGAAGAAGAATTTCATTTTCCAGTCATGAAAGCCTTTGGGTGGGTTCATCAATATCTTCTTAGCAGCGCGAAGACCAAATGAGTAAAAACCCATATTCCTGATTAACTGATAAAACGCTCTGAACTTCTCAATGGATGGCTCCAGTCCCTGAGATCTACAGATAAACTCGAAGTGTCTGACCCTGACCATTCCCATTGGACGCATCTGGGATATGTGGAAGCCATAGAAATGTAATATCGATGCCATGAAGGTGGTGGCCGGCAAACGGAAGTTGCCGTCAAGAAAGAAATCAGCAAATAACATTATGTAGCTGGGATGGGCATCGGCGGCTGTCTGGCCTTGCTGGGGATAAAGTGCATCCCATTCAGCCGGAAACTGAAATCCTCTGACTATCTGCTCGAATAATCCTTGGTCCAATTTGAGAACGGGGACCGGTCCAGCACCTTCCTCAACCGAAACTGCTTCTTCTTCAGCCATGTATATCAAATTCGAGTGAATAAAAAGATAGATGAAAATCTACCCAGATTTCTGGAAAAAGTTTGAAGATTGTCTTAAGAAATCTTTGAAGATTTGAAGGTGGTATGAAGATCAGAGAGAGAAAGGAGAAAATTCGAAGGAATGGATGTGAAGTTCTCTCTATATTTTCGAATATATATACCCATCGCATTTAATGTGATTGGTAAACGTGCCGAATACACCGCGCGTGTAACCAACCAGAGACCGCCACGTCGGGCGGGATTCTCGGAGTGACGGTTACCACGTGCGCGTGGGCCTCACTCGCCTAACAAAAGACGAACCGTCAGTAACCGCATGATGATCGCCATGTCAGCAGTCAACTCAAGGGTCACCATCAATGACATTTGCACCAACCTGTCAGAATTCAAAATTCGAGGAACTTCCCACCTAAACTTACAACGAAACTTCATATGGAAGATAGCAAGGGTTGTGCCGCATACATCATCAGTCAATGATCATGCGCGCCAACCCTCAAAAGCAACAGCTATTAATAAACAAGCCTGGTAGCCACGCCGTAGTAATTAACAACCACTTACATGCGTGCCGGCCACCAAGACTCAGCAAATGCTCCAAAAGCAATCCACTTCTTTTTTTTTAAGTCCAGAGCTCCAACCATTTACTTCGCGCATGGAAGCAGCACTAGACTGGGGGGACTTGAAGGGGTATGGTCCCAAAAAGCCGAGCAGACCAATCAGGTCGCGCGCAGGACCATACTCCTTATACATTAATCTGGCTAATCTGCAGACCCCGCGCGGACTACTTAGACAAAGCCTAAGTTGCGCGCGGGGCCCAAGCAAGGATAAAGCTCAGATTCCACACTTAGCATCCTGAATGAGAGCCCTCAATGCCTAGACCTCGCGCAGGCTAACAGAACACACGCCAAAGACCGCGCGAGGGTAGCAGCGCAGGTTCATTCCAGGAGGCACGAAAGGTACGAGTGGCAGAGGAATAAGCCAATAAGCGTCCAACAGGCTGTATTCTATCGTGCTCCACGATTAGCAATCGTGCAGGAGACAAAAAGTACACAAGGACGCCTACGTGGCACCAATCAGGGGACGGCGACAACTTCCCCATGATCTCCACTCACCTACTGATGTCAGAGAGACAACAAGGACGACAACCCGGACACGTGGCTCCAATCAAGGTGCGCCAACACCCAAGATCTTCTAGAAGATACTAACGGTTGTCACCGATGAGACAAGGCGGATATTCCTTGTTGTCGTCTTCAGGCCCAAGGCCCATCAGCCCATCTCCTTCTACACTACTCCGGGTATAAATAGGGTCCTTCATACACAGGTTAAACCATTCTGCTCTCTACTCTCTCACTCTTAACACAGACTTATTTCCTCAAAACGAGTACTTATTCTCATGCCGGAGAGTGGTTAAGAGGGAACCCCCCATATTCCCCTCTTAACGAGCTTAACGGGGTGTTGATTGTTTTGCAGGAAGGATCACAGCTGAGCTCAGGAAGAATTAAGAAGATTAACCGTTATGGTTGAAACATAAACCAAACTAATAAACCTAAAATTAGTTACGTGTTTCTTCATCACTAGAGGCCCAGACCCTTCAATAATCACTAAAGTTATTGAGATGCTAGTAAAGCCGGTGGTGATGGTGTCGTTGATAAAATTGTAAATTATGTGTTATTTGTTTTTTATTATTATTATTATTATTATTATTATTATTATTATTATGTCAGTAGTTTATTGATTTCATGTATATTAGTAAAATTTCTTGATTTTCTATAATTATATCAATAGTTTATTGATTTCATGTATACTAGTAAAATTTCTTGATTTTCTATAAACTTTGTATATTAATTTATTATTATGAATTTTTAGCTTAAAACTAGGGTTCTCCATGAGAATCCTTAAGAATTCAACGTTCCCGGATGAGTAAAAAACGGGCCCCAAAAAAATGAACTCATATATAAAAACTGAATCATACACGATAATTGTGATGTTAATCAATGATTAGCACAATACCATTGAACTAATAATCCAAAATGAACTCTATAATGAACAAAGTCTACAAAATCATACATGAAAATTTAAACATCATCCGTTCATCACGGATTTTTAGACATAAAAAATGAAGATTAAAAAGACAGCCTTCAAGTTCACATATTTGTTGAACATTAGAGGCTTATAAATTCTTGGACATAAAAAATGAATATTAAAAAGATAGCCTTCAAGTTCGCATACTTGTTGAACACTAGAGGCTCAGACCTTCAATAATCACTAAAGTTCTGTGTTATTTGTTTTTTATTATATCATAAGAACAAGTGAACTGAACTGAAGATAATATGTGTGTGAGATAGAACACCCAGAAGAAGCATGCTAATCGCAAACTTTATTCATTATGGTTTACAAACCATTTATTTTAACTTTTAAGTTACACCTTTCATTAACCAATCCTTGGGACTCTGATCACAACACCGTCACCACCGGCTTTACTGACCCAAACCCAAACCCTGTTAACACAAAAATCGTGAGTGACAAACCAACCAGGCGGCACTGGTACAGCTTTAATGTTCCGATTCCAGTTTTCAATCACTGCACACGCTTCTTTTTCGGCAACTCCTACCAACTCCGGCCACTCTTTTGTTTCGCTGTATGTCTTGTTATAACTCCTGCACGGTGGATATGGGGCCATGGCTTCAAGGTTTTGAACTTAAAATGACTTGCAAGAAAGATAGCTACATCTCACTTTGTGCATATGTATTTATAGGTGAAATTTAAATGAAATTTTATTTATTTGGATGACATTTATTATCATTGAAGCTTCGATACTTGGGATGGGAAATTACAGAAATAATCAAAGTTGACCAAAAAATTTTGAAAATAGACATTGACTTCAAATAGTAAAGGTTTAGCCATCGCTTTTCACCCACATCGTGTGCTTAGTCGACAAATGTGTGGGTTAGCAAGTGCTTTTCATCAAAATTGTGCGCTTAGCCACCGTGTTTCACCAAAATCTTGAGATTAAACAACAGTTTTACCAAAAGCGTAGCTTAGCCGATGTATTTTACTAAAAAGTGTTTTCGATGGAGCTAATTTGTTAGATTTTGATTACTATACAATTCTGAAAATTGAAAAAAAAAAGTCTATTTTTAGGAAAAAAAAAAAAGTCAAACATTTCTATTTTTATAATTATGCATTAATACTTGTTAGATATTAGTAAATGCTCCATGTGAAAGTTTCAAACTTAGACTACACGGTATGGGGTCGTCCCTCTTCCGTCTTGGTCCGGCGCCGGTCCAAACACCCCCCCTGTCATCGTCCGCTCCACAAGAAGACAAAAACCAGCCCTCCAAACACCGCCCCCTGGTTAGGGTTCTTGACATTTAGTTGTTTGAACCGGGTTCCATTCCTGGCACTTGCAATTTTTCTATCTTTTTTTCCTTTTATTTTTTGCAAAACGAAAACGTAACTAAAATATTGGTGTATGTGGTGTTGTACGGAGTGTTGATGTTATCGGAATACCGTAATAAAGTGAAACGACTTCTATCAAATTTTCTATGTGTAACGAACTGAAACGATATTGACCGAATCGGCATTGCATCAAGAGGAAAAAATGTCGTCACCACGAAGCACGGGCTTACTACAACCCTAGTTATTGTTATTATTGTTGTTGCTGTTGATATTATATATCATTAATTTATTGATTTTATGTATAATAATAAAAATTGTTATATATCAGTAATTTGTTGATTTCATGTATACTATTAAATTTACTGATTTTCTATTAACTTTGTATATTTTATTATTATTATTATTATTATTATGCATTTTGGCTTAAAATTAAGGGGAAAGTTATTGTTAAAATAAACTTAACGTACAAAACATACGAATTGCATGAAAAAGGAAAAGGTAGGCGGTGACATTTTTATAATTATCAGTAACTATCAAAATTACTCTACAGTTTTTTGATAAACTTGCAGGGTAATTTTGATTCACTTGTAAAAGTAATTTTGATGCAGAGTAATTTTACAAAATTACTCTACAAAAGATCAAAATTACTCTACAAGAGGAATTTTGATAGTTACTCATAATTACAAAAATGACATCGTGTTTTTTTATCTTTTCCTTCGGTTTGTATGTTTAGTACATTAAGCTTATTTGTATTTGATCTTTATCATAAAATTAATCCTTAAGACTTCGATGGTTCCAGGTGAGTAAAAAAGTGGGCTCTTGAAATATGAACCCATAAACTCATATAAAAAGTGAACAATAAACAAAACAAAAGTACAAAAAATCAATCAATGATCATCATAAACTATTCAACTAATAATCTAACATGAACTCTGTCAGTGGCGGAGCTAGACTTTAACACCAGGGGTATCAAAAAAAAAATTACGGTGTATTCATATAAAATCCTTTATAGGGGTATCCTCGTATTTTTTTAGGGGTATCCTTTATATAAAATCGAAAAAAAAAACAAAAAATTAACACTGCGAAACACTGCGAACACGACTTTGAGCCGTAGCCCGTGCTACGGCTGCTAACAAGCCCTGAACTCTATAATGATTAATAGAGAGTCTACAGAATCATGAAAATTGAAACATCATCCGTTCATCATAGAGTCTTAAGACATAATAAAATGAAATTAAAAAAGACAGCCTTCAAGTTCACATATTTATTGAACATTAGAGGCTCGGTCCCTTCAATAATCTTTAAAGTTATTGAGATACTAGTAAAGTGGTAAATTATGTGTAATTTGTTTTTTATTCTTTTTTTTATCGCCATTGAAGATTTTTGTGTCAACAGATTTCAGTTTGTCGTAAATTAAGTCTTATTTGTTTTTTATTATATCATAAGAATAAGTGAAGTGAAGATAATATGTGTGTGAGATAGAACACCCAAAAGAAGCATGCTAATTTCAAACTTTATTCATTATGGTTTACAAACCATTTATTTTAACTTTCAAGTTACACCTTTCATTAACCAATCCTTGGGACTCTGATCACGACACCGTCACCACCGGCTTTACTGACCCAAACCCAAACCCTGTTAACACAAAAATCGTGAGTGACAAACCAACCAGGCGGCACTAGTACAGCTTTAATATTCCGATTCCAGTTTTCAATCACTGCACACGCTTCTTTTTTGGTAACTCCTACCAACTCCGGCCACTCTTTTGTTTCGCTGTATGTCTCGTTATAACTCCTGCACGGTGGATATGGGGCCATGGCTTCAAGGTTTTGAACTTAAAATGACTTGCAAGAAAGATAGCTACATCTCACTTTGTGCATATGTATTTATAGGTGAAATTTAAATGAATTTTTATTTATTCGGATGACATTTATTATCATTGAAGTTTCAATACTTGGGATGGGAAACTACAGAAACAATCAAAGTTGACCAAAATTTTTTTAAAATAGACATTGACTTCAAATAGTAAAGGTTTAGCTATCGCTTTTCACCAACATCGTGTGCTTAGTCGACACTCTTTACCAAATGTTTGGGTTTAGCAAGTGCTTTTCATCAAAATCGTGGGCTTAGCCGACGTGTTTCACCAAAAGCGCAGGCTTAGCTGACGCCTTTTACTAAAAAAGTGTTGGTGATGGAGCTAATGTGTTAGATTTTTATTAGCCTAAACACTTCTGAAAATTGAAAAAAAAAAGTCTATTTTTAGGGAAGAAAAAGTCAAACATTTCTATTTTTATGATTATGCATTAATACTTGTTAGATATTAGTAATTGCTGCATGTCAAAGTTAAAAAAAAAAATTTAGTATTTGTTACTATTTATATTCGTAGTTTTGATATTAAATGCGATAAAAAGTCAAAGTTTGTTCACATACTTTGTCATAGACGAATTTATTACGAGTTATATTTGGAAATTTTTGATATTTAATATTGATAAAATAAAGGTAAACTAGTGAAGAAAAACACCAAGTCTAAACGATGGGTTTATCCTTGTAGGAATGGTCTCGTCAAGAAGGTTAATTCTTAATCTTTTTTCTCGATCAATGGCTGGGATGATAATTAGAGTAAATCTGCAACAAAGAACACCGTGAAGCTCGTTACAAGGAAGAGAGGTAAAGGGTTCTCCCTTTGATCACCATCCGACGTGAGAATAAGTTTCGTTTAAGAAAAATAAACAAGTGTGTGTTAAGAGTGAGAGAGTAAGAGAGTCGATCCCTAAACCGATGGCTGAAGGTTACTATTTATAGCCAAAGAGTGTGGAGAAGGAGGATTGTGGGCTGATGGGCCTCTGTACAGTTGTCATTGCCGAGGAATATCGATTCGGTCCCCTCTGGTATGACCTTTTGTGTCTGCAGAGATGTCGGCGACTCGACGGCGTGGCACAACGTGGTTGGCTGTGTCATTGCCCAAGTGTACTTCATGTCGGGCATGTCATCAACTGTTAGTGGAGATTGTGTAGGAGACTCGAGCGACAACTGATTAGTGCCAAGTGTCAGTCCTTTTGTACTTGCGGTCCCCTACACGATCTCTCCTGCATGGGAGGTGTAATTGCAGGGTTTGCTTCCGGCTGATTGGCTGCCAGGTGTCGCCAAGTGTACTGCTTGTCCTTTGTGTGAGCTATCGATTTGCATACGCGCCAATGCTCACATGCTGAGCAGCTTTCAATTCTTGGAAGTGTTATTTGTCTTAATCGTGGGTATGGTCATGTGTGCGCATGGCTATGCGAACTATTTGGGACCATACCCCTTTAACTAGATTTAAGGAGTTAAACTATAACAAACCAAGATCATGTGTAATGGGCATTATATGAGCGTGATAAGGATTGATAATGCCCCAACATCACCCTTGTGGGAGTTTTAGGGGCATGAAGGCGGTGGGACATTTATGGTATTGTAACACTCTTACTATTAAATGACGCTTTTCGTATAAATTACGAAAATAAACATGTAATTATGATTACATATACGTTGAAAAATACGAGTAAATTAAAACTTTTACAATTTAAAATAATACAACATAATGTGATTGAGTTCATCGTTTAAAAAAAATGACGACGAAACAACTTGCGGAAGCTTCATTTTCAGGTGTTCGGTTCTTGTACGTCGCTTGATCTTCATCCGGGTACTCCTGATATTCACCTATGATCAAAACCAACTTAAAAGTTCGTTTTGATAACTTAAAAATAAGATTAAACAAGTTCATAGCATCAAAAGCATCAAACCAACAAAATAAAAATAATTTTTTTGGACTAGTGCCTCTCGCGCCACGCGAGAGGCTTTCATTGTCCCTCCACGTACCGCGACGCCTGTCGCGAGTCGCGCTGATGTCACAGTGTCCCCTCGCGTGTCGCGGGGGAGACAAGTTTCCAGCAGGTTCATATCTGAGACCTGCATATCAGCCCAGCTATGTTTTTAATCGAAAATCAAACTTTAAAGTGTCATAACTTTTTATCTACTTATCCGATTTGCGTGATTCTTTTTCCTACGCGTTCGTAATTTGATTCCCCATCACATGGAGTTAAAATCCGACATCCAGATTTACAATTTTTTAGGTTTTAAGCCTTCGGCTTAATTTTAATTATTAAACTTTTAACAAAGCTTTTGACATGTTTATACTATCATCAAACCAACTTGTTTCATATTTTAAGGTTTCCTATCACACGTGGTTCAAATCGCGGGTTATTATACATCATTAACCCGTTTATACTTATGCGCTTGTTTTGACCCGTTAAGGGTATTTAAGCGCTTTTACGCACAAGCCATACTCGTTCATTTCTAACTTCATATTCCCATATTTTAATATCTACTTATATTCCGCCACCACTATTTTCGTGGTGGATTTAACATATTGAACCCATTATCCTAAGTTTTACCATTCGGTTAGTCATTTTACGCTAATGACCCATTTTTTTAACTATAAACTTATTTATGCGTACCTGGCTCGGATCAACATATTGACCCGTTTTAATACCTTGTCTCAATAATCGCTAATTCATAGCATCGCTAATTCATAAGCCGATTTATCATGTGTGCATAAAACTCCACAAACACTTATTAGTCGTTAATTGTCAAATGGTATCAACATTACCATTTGACCTGTTTGGTCTAAACGACCAAACACTTTGCGCTTGTATTTGACTAGATCACCATTTTACCTTTTTTTATTCGTTTAGGCTTACTTAGAAAGTAGCCATTCAAAAACTCTTTTTTTTTATTTATGTCATCCCATGACCAAAATTGTAATTTCACCCATTTTACCATTAAACATGGTTTTTCGCCTTTTGATACGTTTCAACCCGTATCTTTTCATGTCAAAATCATATTTTGAATATAACCTTGTCGTATTTATAATCTATAAATAAATACATATCTTACGATAAAGGTGTAAGTTTTACTTACCTCGCGTCCGCGCAAACATTCTTCGCATCCATCATCCGTTTGACCCGTTCCTTTCCAAGCTCACAGCTAGCTTGTTTAGAGTCAAACTATATCATAACATCCATAAGATGGTTAAATTGGTCATTCTATACAATGGCCATCATCCTATGGTCTTTTTTTACACACTAATCAATCAAAGCATGCCATATATTCAACAACTAGTTTTATACCATAATTCTTTTCATTCACTAGTGAAGTTACTTATACAAACTAGTTAGTAAGTGATTTTAAACACTTTAAGCATGTCACATAAAGTGTTATTTGTTCCCAACAATCAATACTTCATGCCTAAAGCAAGTATGTACAATCCTATGCCTTTTTCTTGGTTAATAAGAACATTATTAATGTGCAGCGATTTTGTATTCAGCTGCTGTAATTGACCATTTTGACCCATTTAAAAGCTGAATTAGATCAACATGTTCAAAGATGGATCGTAGAACTCTCAAATAGCTTTCTAGGCATATATGGTACGTCTTCTAACGATTTTTCTATGATTTTATATGATTTTTACAAAATCAGGACAATAGCTTATTTTTAGCCCAAACAGCATGCTGTCTTTTCGAAATAGCCACTGAATTCGACGTTTTTGACCCATTTAACATCTGAACCAAATCATTATGTTAACTAACGAAATGCAAATTACTCCGAGACCTTTCTAGGCATATAAAAAACACACCCATACGATTTTTCTGTGATTTATTGTGAATTTTTAAAATTCAGGTCTGCACTATATTATTTAAGCATTTCATCGAACACTTGGCGGGTTTCGTATTCAAGATTAGTCTCTAACCTATCTCTTGAACACCTTGCTCCAAATTTATCAACATATCATTACAAATACACATATGTCACTAAGTTTTAGCATCAAAATCAAGCCCCTATGTCTAGTGTACATGAGCTACATCTAGAACTAGCATCACAACATCAATGTTCATCCATTTGACACTTTAATTCAAGTGTTCATCTTTTTTATCATAAAACCCACTTAGCACCTACATAATTAGTTAACCGAAACATAAATTTATGACGCTAAATCAACAAGTTTACATCTAGGGTTCGTTCCTAGACTCATAGACATCTCAATTTCACTATAACATTCATCATTCATACAAGAATTTCGTTTAAGAATGTTAATCAAATTTTCAAAGTATCACCAAATAACAAAATTCAACATACCTTGTGATCCCCATGCTTAGGTGATCATGAATTTGTGTTCATGCATTGAATTGAGGCTAGAATAAACCTTCAATTTGATGAATTTGCTTGAGTTAGGTTTTGGCTCCTTGGAGCTCCCTGGAATCGTATGACCTATACACACACTAAGTGTGTGTTTTGCCCAAATTTCTAATATTTAGACTTAAGTTACCATTTTAACATCTTAGGTCCCTCAAGTTTAGATTTTGTTTAAACCCCTTATAACACTTGCTAGAAATTAAACAAATTCTTATAACAAGGTTTAAATATTCATAGTTAACTTAGTGGGTTCGGGAAGGTTATAACCCAGTTTATTTTAAGTCCCGTTACCTCGGGCCATTTATAAACTTTATTTCCTCAAAAGCTTTTATTCACTTTTTATTTAATATTAAGTTTATTTATTTAAATCCTAATATTCACTGGGTTTACTTTTACCACTTACGGTATTTTACCTGTTTATTTTCGGTTACTTTAATATAATTAATAAACCCGTTTTTGGGGTGTTACAAGTCTACCCCCCTTAAAGAGGTTTCGTCCCCGGAACCTTCTTTATGTTGTTCATGGGTTTAGGCCAAACGAACTCAGTTTCGTTTTCAAGGCATTCACTCTTTCAGTCAAAATTTATCATTTGTATTGACGTGTGCGTCTTTCATGTGTAAGTCCTCACGGACCACAACTTTCATCTTGTATTTCTTATTATTTTTTTTATCTCCTTTTTGGCTGAGTTGTCATTTGACCATTCGGTCATATTAGTCCGTCAACATGTTTACTCTACACAAATTTTATATTGACAACGCTTTGTTTAAGTCATAACGCTATTTTGACTTTGAATGTTCTTACCGGCTAGACTGATTAGTCACCGTCATTTCATACCCCGTCACCCGGGTATACTATATAGCCATCTGCGGTCTTACGTGTGTTTACTATTTCCTAAATCACCTCATACTATTTATGTTTGCTAAAATGTTGCTTTTGACTAAAAACTGAATTTTAGTTTAACGTTTTCTCTTTGTCTTACGTCATTAACTCATATTAAGGAATTTTCCTCCAAAGTTTTATTCATTTCCGTTACTCATTAATTTATTGATTTTATGTATAATAGTAAAAATTGTTATATATCAGTAATTTGTTGATTTCATGTATACTATTAAATTTACTGATTTTCTATTAACTTTGTATATTTTATTATTATTATTATGCATTTTGGCTTAAAAGTAAGGGGAAAGTTATTGTAAAAATAAACTTAACATACAAAACATACGAATTGCATGAAAAAGGAATAAGTAGGCGGTGACATTTTTATAATTATCAGTAACTATCAAAATTACTCTACAAATGTACATGTAGAGTAAATTTGTAAAATGGTCTTGTAGAGTAATTTTGATCTTTTGCAGGGTAATTTTGATTCACTTGTAAAAGTAATTTTGATGCAGAGTAATTTTACAAAATTACTTTACAAAAGATCAAAATTACTCGACAAGAGGAATTTTGATAGTTACTCATAATTACAAAAATAACATCGTGCTTTTTTATCTTTTACTTGAGTTTGTATGTTTAGTACATTAAGTTTATTTATAATTGATATTTATCGTAAAATTAATCCTTAAGACTTCGATGGTTCCAGGTGAGTAAAAAAGTGGGCTCTTGAAATATGAACCCATAAACTCATATAAAAAGTGAACAATAAACAAAACAAAAATACAAAAAATCAATCAATGATCATCATAAACTATTCAACTAATAATCTAACATGAACTCTATAATGATTAATAGAGAGTCTACAGAATCATGAAAATTGAAACATCATCCGTTCATCACAGAGTCTTAAGACATAATAAAATGAAATTAAAAAAGACAGCCTTCAAGTTCACATATTTATTGAACATTAGAGGCTCGGGCCCTTCAATAATCTTTAAAGTTATTGAGATACTAGTAAAGTGGTAAATTATGTGTAATTTGTTTTTTATTCTTTTTTTTATCGTCATTGAAGATTTTTGTGTCAACAGATTTCAGTTTGTCGTAAATTAAGTCTTATTTGTTTTTTATTATATCATAAGAATAAGTGAAGTGAAGATAATATGTGTGTGAGATAGAACACCCAAAAGAAGCATGCTAATTTCAAACTTTATTCATTATGGTTTACAAACCATTTATTTTAACTTTCAAGTTACACCTTTCATTAACCAATCCTTGGGACTCTGATCACGACACCGTCACCACCGGCTTTACTGACCCAAACCCAAACCCTGTTAACACAAAAATCGTGAGTGACAAACCAACCAGGCGGCACTGGTACAGCTTTAATATTCCGATTCCAGTTTTCAATCACTGCACACGCTTCTTTTTCGGTAATTCCTACCAACTCCGGCCACTCTTTTGTTTCACTGTATGTCTTGTTATAACTCCTGCACGGTGGATATGGGGCCATGGCTTCAAGCTTTTGAACTTAAAATGACTTGCAAGAAAGATAGCTACATCTCCCTTTGTGCATATGTATTTATAGTTGAAATTTAAATGAAATTTTATTTATTCGAATGACATTTATTATCATTGAAGCTTCAATACTTGGGATGGGAAATTAATCAAACAATCAAAGCTGACCAAAAAAATTTTAAAATAGACATTGACTTCAAATAGTAAAGGTTTAGCTATCGCTTTTCACCAACATCGTGTGCTTAGTCGACACTCTTTACCAAATGTGCGGGGGTTAGCAAGTGCTTTTCATCAAAATCGTGGGCATAACTGACGTGCTTCACCAAAAGCGTGAGATTAAACAACAGTTTTACCAGCGTAGGCTTAGCCGACGCCTTTTACTAAAAAATGTTGGCGATGGAGCTAATGTGTCAGATTTTGATTAGAGTAAATACTTCTGAAAATTGAATAAAAATGTCTATTTTTAGGAAAAAAAAAATCAAACATTTCTATTTTTATAAGGCAAATTGGATTTAAATAATCCCAACTTGCTCAATTTGTCCGATAATAATCCCAACTCAGTTATTGGCCGATAATAATCCGAACTGGTCAACTTTTGGCCGATAATAGTCCGCCGTTAAAAATAGCTTAACGGAGTTAAGCTTTTTTCCGTATTACAAACCGATGTTTTATGGATTTTGATCAGAATGAGAACACGAGTTGATTGATATAAAATTTACCTCGAAATACTGCCCCAAACGACGAAAACGGTGCTTCAATTCGGGTGTTTAAACTTCCAATTAACAAAAATCAAGTCGTTTGAAGCACCGTTTCGAGGTAAGTTTTACATAAATCGAATCGTATCCACGTTCTGATCAAAATCCATAAAACATCGGTTTGTAATTCGGAAAAAAGCTTAACTCTGTTAAGCTATTTTTAACGGCGGCCTATTATTGGCCAAAAGTGGAACAGTTCAGATTATTATCGGCCAATAACTGAGTTGGGATTTTTATCAGCAAAATTGAGCAAGTTAGGATTATTTAAATCCAATTTTCCTTTTTATAATTATGCATTAATACTTGTTAGATATTAGTAATTGCTGCATGTCAAAGTTACAAACTTAGTATTTGTTACTATTTATATTCGTAGTTTTGATATCAAATGCGATAAAAAGTCAAAGTTTGTTAGCATATTTTGTCATAGACAAATTTATTACTTGTTATATTTGGAAAATTTTGATATTTAATATGATAAAATAAAGGTAAACTACTGAAGAAACATCAAGTCTAAATCGTGGGTTTACCTTTGTGGGAATGGTCTCATCAAGAAGGTTAATCCTTAATCTTTTTCTCGATCAATGGCTTGGATGATAATGAGAGTAAATCTGCAACAAAGAACACAGTGAAGCTCGTTACAAGGAAGAGAGGTAAGCGGTTCTCCTTGTAACCATCATCCGGCGTGAGAATAAGTATCGTTTAAGAAGAATAAACAAGTGTGTGTTAAGAGTGAGAGAGTAAGAGAGCCGATCCCCAAACTCGTGGCTGAATGTTCCTATTTATAGCCATAGAGTGTGGAGAAAGAGGATTGTAGGCTGATGGGCCTCTGTACAACTGTCATTGTCGAAAAATATCCATTCGGTCCCCTCTGGTAGGACCTTTAGTGTCCGTAGAGATGTCGGCGACGTGGCACAACGTGGTTGGCCGTGTGTCATTGTCCAAATATACTTCCTATCGGGCTTGTCATCAACCGTAAGTGGAGATTGTGTAGCAGACTCTAACGACAACTGATTAGTTCCAAGTGTCCGTGCTTTTGTACCTATGGTCCCCTGCACGACCTCTCCTACATGGGAGGTGTAATTGTAAGCTCTGCTTCCAACTAATTGGCTGCCAGGTGTCGCCGAGTGTACTGCCTATCCATTGTGTGAGTTATCTATATTCATACGCGCCAATGCTCCCATGCAGGGTAACTTTGAATTCATGGAAGTGTTATTTGTCTTAATTGTGGGTATGATTGTGTGTGCGCATGGCTATGCGCACTATTTGGGACCATACCCCTTCAACTAGATTTAAGGAGTTAAACTATAACGTACCAAGATCATGTGTAATGGGCATTATATGGGTGTGAGGGGAATTCATAATGACCCAACATCACCCTCTATTTATCTTGTTGGAGGTTGAAGGAGGTTGTGCAAAGTTTCCCCTAAAGTTCTCAGGTGTTGATTAGTGGCAGGGCAGGTCGAGGAAGGAGCTTAGAGGTGGCACAAGTCGGAGCAAGGTGGCAAGAGCTGCAGACTGCAGCTGCTAGCAAAACAAACTGCCAGCGACACCCTTACGAACAATAAGGACCTCTAGCGCCCACTGTTTCAAATTGCTATATGGATCGTAAGGCATATACCTTGCGGTCCGTAAGGGACCTCCAGAATCCAAATTTTAGCATTTTTCCAACACCGATCCCTTAACTTTATTTCATCTTCCATTTTTGATATAATTGTCCCTCTCCTCCAACAAATCTGGAATATTGGAGAGTTTCCGGACACGTGTTGCCATTTGATTTGATATAAATTTCAGAGGTGTTACATCCTCACCCTCTTAAAAGAAATCTCATCCTCGAGATTTTATTCAAATAGATATGGGTACTTTTGTCTCATAATTGATTCAACCTCCAATGTGAATTCAGGGCCACGACGGGAATCCCATTTAACTTTCATGATGCGTATCATTTTCTTTCGGAGCTTTTTATCCTGTCGATCCTCGATCGATAAAGGTTTTTTAATAAACCTCAGGTTTTCGTTAATTTGCACTTCATGGTGCAGCAAAGCTAGCGACTCATCGACTAGACATTTCTTCAGATTTGAAATGTGGAATACATCATGGATTCCACTCCTCAGGTAGCTTAAGTTTATAAGCCATGGAACCGACGCAATCGATCATCTCGAATGGTCCAATATACCTTGGGCTCAACTTTCCCTTCTTCCCAAATCTCATTACACATTTCCAATGTGATACTTTTAATAGTACTTTATCCCTGATTTGGAATTTAAGAGGTTTTCTCCTCTTGCCAGCATAGCTTTTTTGCCTATCACGAGCAGCTTTGAGCCTGTCACATATTTGTATTATGTTATCCGAGTCTCAAGGACTATCTCAGGCCCAGATAGTTGGGCACATGTTCAACCATACCTACATCTTCAAAAGCATGTTGCAAAAGAAAGATACACCATGCAGGTTGAGCTTGTCAGAAAAACAATGGATGCCAAATATAAAGATACTTAGTCAGAAGTTAAATCCATTAAAGACTTTATCTTTGAAAACACCGGTCAAGCTCTCACTCTCCCAAAATATGATGATACCAAAAAGGGGGAGGAAGAAGACTGCGTGAGGAAACTCCCACCCTTAGTCAATAAGGGTGGCAAAAAGCTTGACATTGTTGTACTCAAAAGGGCCAGGAAAGAAGAAATTGACAAGGAAATTGAGAAGCAGAAAAGAAGGGATATAAGGGAAGCCAACTTGTAGCTAACAGTGCAGGAGATCATAAAAAGAAAAGAAATTCAAGACACCAAGGTTCTTCAATAGAGGTTAGCCAAAGCAATGTTGCAGCATCTAGCAAAACCATTGTTCCACCTATCACAACACAAACCACTTGAAGAAACACTAGATTAATCGATCGGAATCGATTATCTAGGGGGTTTGAATTCGCATAAAAAGGTGGGTTTCCTCTCGTTTGATTCGGTTACCACAGATCTCCTTCTCCGATAACTTCTGCAAAAAAGAAGCACCGTTAGCCTCGCCAAGGGGAGAAAGGGGTTCTCTCCTTGACCCGACTCCGGTGTGAGAATAAGTATGGGTTATGAAGAAGAAGATGTATTTGAGAAGTGTGTGTAACTTGAATTCATACCTGGGTTGTTTCTTATATTTATAACCGGGAGTCTTTGGGCGGGAAAACCTGTTAGTGAAAAGTTGACGGAAGATGCTAACCCCGTAAGCGGTTACATTTCCTTCCGTCAAGCTTCTTGATCCGACGTGAGAGCACACGGATCGTGGCTTAGATCGAAGGTTGGGGATTTGCCATGTGTAAAGTGATCAATTGGAGATTACTCTCCAATTACATGCTTTCGTTGTGATTTCAGGGATGCCTGAGATAGTGACACGTGTCCAGACGGTTATAACCGTCTTAGTGGTGCACGATTGTATTTCTTCTAGAAGATTACTGCTGTAATCTGGTGTGACACCTTATTGTGTGGAATCAGCTAAATAAATAATTTCCAAGCCTGGGTAAATAATATCCAAGTCTGGATATTGAGCGGAAGTGCTTTATTTAGGATTTTTATCCTTTGCTCGCGGGAGAAAGCGCAAGGACTTATGATTTCCTTTTAGCGCGCAAGTGTTGACTGTTGCTTGTTTCTTGAGCCTTTCTTTCGTAATACCGGTGCGCGGCCGCGCAAGGTAGAAAGGTTGCCAAGCAAGGTTGTGGTATGGTCCCAAGTGCTTATTATAAGGTTTTTGGGACCTTACCCCTTCAAGTCCCCCCAGTCTAGTGTTGTACTTATGCAAATAAGTGGAGCACTGGACTTATAAGAGGGGAATGCTTTTGGGCGCGAAAAAATGGAAAATCTTCTATGAGAAGATTCATTTTGATTATTGTAAAGATTTTTGAAAATCTCTGACTTTGAATGAGACTGATACAGTAAAACTGAGTGACAGTCTGTCACTGTCAGTTGTTTTTTACTGTCCGTGTCTTGCACGCGCGCGTGTAATCACGTTTTGTGTTGGTTTTCACTCTCTCTGCTGCTTGGAGAACTGTGATATCCGAAAAAGGTGTTGTGGCGGTTACCGATGCTATTTATTGCGGTGAGTATATATAACGTTTGAGTAGCCCCCTTTCTGTGTAATCATTGTTTTTGTTGAAAAACTTTTCTTGTTCCTTTCTTTTAAGGAAAGATTTATCGTTTCTTCCTCTTATGTCAACCGGAGAACATCAAGAAGATCTTTCTGAAGAAATGCCGACTGAACTTCCACCGTTAAAGTGGCCTAGAGCGACCTTCGATGGTTTGGTTCGGAATCTCAAATTTCCGGAGGCCTGGGGTGCTCTGTACCCTGAAGAGGGGCAGACTGCAGCAGATGCTCCGGCTGGGCATATTACCCTTTTTTGGGATTTTTTCTGTGAAGGCAACTTTCGTTTGCATGTCACTAAATTTTTTCTTGAATTTATTGAGTACTATAAGTTGCATATCTCCCAACTTCACCCTATTGGCATGGTTAGGGTTTGACATTTTGAATTTGTGTGTCGGACAATGCATATTGAGCCGACTGTTTCTCGATTTAGGGTTTTTCACCAGATGCACTGTATCCAAGGGTTTTACTCGTTCGTTCAGAGAGCGTCTGCAAAGAAAATTCTACAGCAACCCCCAAAATCCTTCCACGATTGGAAACAAAAATTCTTTTTTATTAAGGCCGGAGTGATTCCGGTGAGGATGGTTTTAAGGGGAAGGAAGATGTTCCGATTGAAACGATTCAGACCCCTGTTGACGAGAACTGGTATCAGGATCTAAAGGACGTTCCGAACATTGCTTTGCCGGAGAAAGCTCTTGTCGGAGCTAGCATGAGCTTGAATTGGAAGATGGATCGTGACGATAAGCCAGTATATACGGAAGATGGTCATAGTAAGATTGGGGTATTTCCCTCTCTCTCTTTTTTTTTTCTTTGCTTGCTATCCTTTGCTTGCAGTTGTTTCACTGTATGTTGTTGCCTTTAAGAGGGAAGGCGGGAAGATGGGTACCATCAAGAAGAAACCTGAAGAAGAGCTTTGGTATCATAGGATTGTAAGGAACTTTGTTCTTCCGCAGGATGCGGATTTGTCTGCTCAACCTGCTGCTGGTGCTGGTAAGCTATATTTGTTTATGTTTTCCTTTTTGCGTTTGTGGGTAAATTGTTCTTTTGCGCTTTTGTAGGTGAGTTGTCGAATTTGGGCATAGGCCCTGAAAGGAAGAAACGCGCAACGACCTTTACCTCTGCGCCGAAGAAGGGTGAGGCTGCTAAAGTTCAAACTTTGAAGGCAAAAAATGTTGGAGAGAAGAAAGGTACGCGCCGTTCCTCTGACTCCAGGTGTGATTATGTGGTGGTTTCTGATTCTTTGGAGGGTCTTACACCTGCAGTAACTGTACGGGAACCGAAACCTGAACCGAGGGATTATGCTGATATTCCCCCATCCAACCCAAGTGATCCTATTGACTTGGATTCTAGTCCTGAACACTTGGTGCACAGGAAGACTGGTAAAAGGAAGCAAGTTGATACTGATGTTGAGGGGCAGCCCTCTAAGAAGATCCAAAGGAAGAAATTTACCAGGAAGGGCAATCTAGATGCTTTTATCTCTGAACCTGTTCCCTGTAAGTATTCTCTTAACTTTTTTCCCTTGTGCGCATCAAATCTTTATAGACCTTGTTATGTTTTCAGAGGTTCCTGTTTCCCCTGTTCCCATAGAACCGCAATCTGTGGTTATTGAAGAATTCCCACCTTCTCCTCCGCATGCTTTCGTTGCTGACCAGGTAGAGCCTACGGAGGTGGCTGATGGTGGTGTAGATAAGACTGTAGAGGCTGAGGAGCCTGCTGATATTGCTGCAGAAACTGAAAAAGTTGTTGATCCAGGGGTTGTGGATGGTGCTGGTAATCCGCGAACCCCTGAAACTGTTGCTCAAGACGTGGAGAAAGAGCAAACTTCTGTGAAGTCTCCTACTGCAACTTCTTCTCCTAAACTCTCTAATGTGATGCCTGAGTGTGTTGAGAAGGTGACAGGTGAGGAGCAAAGCTCATCTGTTGGTGTTGGTAAACATTCTCCAATCCGTCCGGAGGAAACCTTGGGGGATTACTACTATCGGACTTATATGGAAAAGGATGCCTCTGATCCTCATGCTCCTGTTTGGAATTTGAAGAAGGGTGACACTTTCTCGGATTGGCGCGTGTGCCAAGATTGGTTGCAGGGGATACTTCCGCCTGGGGAGATCAAGTTTCAAGAAGGTCGTTCTTATGAACAAACCTATCAAGCTTACCTTGAAGAGACTGCTTCTCATGTGTCTACCACTCATCGCATAGTGCGTGAGTGGTATAGTATCCATAAGGACTGGGAAGCCTTTAAGGTGTCCCAGAAGAAGTTTGCCAAAGACGAGAGGCGCTTGACTCAGCTGAAGGCTAAATTGGAAGCTGATCAAGCCAAGTTTGAAGCTGAGCTCAAGACCGAGGAGTGGTCTGTTGTAGGTTGGAAGAGGAAAGCGGAAGCTGAAGCTGCTCTCCTTTCCGAGGAACGCAAAAACTGGAGGAGAATTTGCAAAAAAGATAATGCTGAGAAGGCAAACCTTCGTAATATCGTTAATAACCTCAAGGTTGAGGTTGAAAAACTGAAGAATCAGGATGCGGAGGTAGAAAGGTTAAAGAAGGAGAAAGCTGATGCAGAAGCTGCTTTAGAAGAGGCGCGTTCTCATAGGGAGCGCAGTGAGCAACGAGAGGTACGAGTTTGCGCCACTCTTGCTCTTAGAGATAAAGAGGTAGAAGAACTTACTGCTTTGCTTTCTGGCCAGGAACAACTTAAAAAGGATCTGGAGCTTGCGCATTCTGAAAAGGCTGAAACCACTCGCCGTTTGACCGAAATTGAAGAAAAATTGGAAAATTCTGAAACGGTGCGAGTTACAGTGGAGAGCGAGCTTGAACCTTTGAAGAGTGATATGGCGTGGTTAAAAGATCGTGGAATTGCTTGTGTAAGTTGCTTGTTCTTTTCTGTTGTGGAACTGTTTATGCGTTTTCTCGTTATTCACCCCTTTCTACTTTCGTAGGTTGCTGAGTCAGTGCTAAATTCTGAAGATCTGGATAAAACCGTTGCGCGCTTAGTGGTTGATGCGCGAAAAGATGGGTATGCCCAAGGATATGCTGAATGCTCTCATCATGTAAATAGTGCTTTAAAGGTTGACTGGGATGTTAGTAGATCTGCAACTTTTGGCGTGGATACTGGTGTTGAGCTTGCTGCCTTAAAGACAGAGTTTAACAACTTGCAACTTCCGGTTATGGAGCTGATAAATGTTGCGCTGCAATCTGACGATCACGTAGCGCAACTAAAGGAAGTCTTTCCGGATGAGGGTGAAGATTTGGTATAGGTTGAAAATGTATTGAACAATTTCCTTGTAATATTTGGGATGTACATCCTTCTTTTTTGTTGGTGCCCTGTTGCGCAAGTAACTAAAACACTGTCGTGTTTGATAGTTTTTAGAGCGTATTTGTACGCTGAGAATAGCATGATGTTTCTATCTGTTTGTTTACAATATCTTGCATGAGTACGATTACTTTTATTGAGTAAGGCGAATGAAGTTGGTATAAAGCTCATGTGTGAACTTATGGTCGTTTGTGACGTGATCACTGACCGTTCATGAGGCTTTTTTTTATGACTACCATAATGTTTTCACGCTTACTAAAAGAAATTGCATGCACTTTGTAAAAATAAACACAGGAATAATAGAAACTTTGCTATTTTATTTAGGGATAGAGCACAGAGGCTTTTACAAAGTTTGCTGATATAATTATATGAAACTTAACTTACTCTCTAATATTTCCGCTTCGCTTGATAGATCGTGTTTTCCTGTGGGAAATTCATAGAGTTGTCTCTTAAGTTTTTGCCCTTTTGCTTGGGCCCTCCTCTCCCCGAGAGATCTGCTTTATCTCTTTGCGCACATTTTGGAGTAAATGTGTGAGTCCGCCGCTTTTGAGGGCTTTCTCTATTTCTGTGCGTAGAGAGATGCAGTTGTTAGTGGTATGCCCGTTGTCTTTGTGATACTCGCAGTATTGTGTCGGGTCTTGTCCACGCTTATTTTTCATGGGGATCGGAGGTTTGAATTGATAGTCTTCAGTACTCAAAACTTCCGCCGGGGTCTTTATTAGGGGAGTCCACTGCCACTCCCTATTCTCCTGTTTGTTCTCCCTCTGCGCGGTGAGTTTGTTGATTGTTGCGCGAGCATCCTCAGACAAACGACTTCCTGATCCAGACTCACGCCATGATTTCTTAAATCTTCTTTCGCCGGTTGAGCTTAAGTCCGCGAGCCTATTATGTGGTGGCGGTGGCCTATTTGTGGTAAGGTTCTTTTAAGTTTGCGCGTAAACCTTGGCCGCCGCCATTATCTTCTCCCAACTTTTTGGAAGGCCTTCTGTTCCAGATAAGACCTTAATCATGTCATCGCATCTAACCGCGTACTTGAATTGAGCACGGATTAGTTGCTCATGAACTCCGCCAATCTCCAACACCTCTTTATTGTATCTGGTGATGAAATCCTCCAGATTTTCGTCATCGCAGCGCCAAATGTTCATGACGTCGGATGTATCGCGAATGGAACGCCGTTGTTGGCTAAAATGTGTTAAAAACTTTTCGCGCAGGTCTTTCCCAGATTCGATCTGTCCGATTGGTAAGTTATCGAACCAGATTCGCGCTGGGCCAGTCAGGGTCTGTACGAACAGATGGCACCATAGCGGGAGGGTCCAACCCCCAACCAGACCTGCGCTGGTAAACACTCTCAAGTGGTCATCGGGGTCTGTCAGCCCATTAAACTTACCTATGTTGGATGGTAGTTTAGCTTTCTCAAGCGGAGCTAAAGCTATTTCCATGATGAACTTTGAATTTTCCCCTGCTTCCGCAGGGCGGTAAATCAAATCATAGTTGTGTTCTGCCTCAGGGTTATAAACCGCACGAGGCCTGCATTTATTATAATTTGGCTGCAATCGATTGAATACACTGGTATTTGCACTTAAACGATATGTTGGATCAGACTTATTGTGAACTGATTGTCTTCGGTGAGGGTGTGGTTCACCATGATGTTCTCTCTGGTGACTTCCTGATTGAGTGTACTCACGTTTTGATGTGGATCTGGCATAAACTTCTGTATTCTCGTAAGTTGAATTCTCCCGTTGGGAAGCATGAGCACGAGATCCTGGTCTTCGTGATTGAGTCATGGGAGCAGTTTATGCACACAGCTGTGTGTATACTGCGTTTAGTGCCCCTTGAGACCTGACGTACCAGGAAATTGGAGTTTCTCCTGGTGGCAGAATTGATTGAGCAGGGTTTGTTGGTAACACTCCTGGAGTGACAGGGTCGTTTGCTCGATTGGATTGAACCTCGTTGTCATCCGAGGCATCCTCTGGGATTCCTTCTACTTGAAAATTGTTTCCGACGTTCGGCCGAGGACCGGTTTGCCGATGAGATGATGAATTTTCTGCCATGTGAAAACAGAGAATGAAAAGAACTGAATCGAAACGAGATGAAAACTGATAAGACAAAAGATCGGAATCGATTATCTAGGGGGTTTGAATCCGCATAAAAAGGTGGGTTTCCTCTCGTTTGATTCGGTTACCACAGATCTCCTTCTCCGATAACTTCTGCAAAAAAGAAGCACCGTTAGCCTCGCCAAGGGGAGAAAGGGGTTCTCTCCTTGACCCGACTCCGGTGTGAGAATAAGTATGGGTTATGAAGAAGAAGATGTATTTGAGAAGTGTGTGTAACTTGAATTCATACCTGGGTTGTTTCTTATATTTATAACCGGGAGTCTTTGGGCGGGAAAACCTGTTAGTGAAAAGTTGACGGAAGATGCTAACCCCGTAAGCGGTTACATTTCCTTCCGTCAAGCTTCTTGATCCGACGTGAGAGCACACGGATCATGGCTTAGATCGAAGGCTGGGGATTTGCCACGTGTAAAGTGATCAATTGGAGATTACTCTCCAATTACATGCTTTCGTTGTGATTTCAGGGATGCCTGAGATAGTGACACATGTCCAGACGGTTATAACCGTCTTAGTGGTGCACGATTGTATTTCTTCTAGAAGATTACTGCTGTAATCTGGTGTGACACCTTATTGTGTGGAATCAGCTGAATAAATAATTTCCAAGCCTGGGTAAATAATATCCAAGTCTGGATATTGAGCGGAAGTGCTTTATATAGGATTTTTATCCTTTGCTCGCGGGAGAAAGCGCAAGGACTTATGATTTCCTTTTAGCGCGTAAGTGTTGACTGTTGCTTGTTTCTTGAGCCTTTCTTTCGTAATACCGGTGCGCGGCCGCGCAAGGTAGAAAGGTTGGCAAGCAAGGTTGTGGTATGGTCCCAAGTGCTTATTATAAGGTTTTTGGGACCTTACCCCTTCACCACTGTTCAATACAACCAAGAAATAAGCAAAAGATTGAACTAAACTCTCCCCAAAGGTAGTGAATCTTGAACACCTATTCAGAAAATCTGATCAAGAGCATGGTTAACATCTGATGAGGACTTAGAACCGTTCAAGAGTACAAGCATCTGTTGAAGACCAAAGCCCTGATCAAGCCTAGGTCTGTTGAAGAAGACCAGACATCTGTTAGGCCAAACAGATGTTTGGACAACTGCAACAGTAGATAGCTTAGACAGTGTTTTCTCAATGTAACAGTACTTTATCTTATCAATGTTTAGTATAGCCTAGAACATATGATAAGATTTGCTTAGATGTTTGCAAACATCTGAGAATCTTTTCTGTTAGGAATGTTAGATGTTGCTATCAAGGTGACGTCAGCTGATCTCTGAACAGAGCCTTCGTACTTGTATAAATCGATCACACATGTTAGTGATCTATTCATCACACACACTCACATTTTCTCTTGTATGAACTCATTTTTTTGTGTGATCAGATGAGGGGGAGGTTGTAGAGTCAATCGAGGTGTAAAACATTTGAATCAGTGATGATTAATGAAAAACAATCTTTGATGATAACTCTCAATTTGTGAATATTATTGTGATAATCAATACTTGTTTGCAAATAAAGAAACTCAGTTTCTAACATAAAGTACTCCTATCTAGATTCTGTAAAAAAATTTGACAAAATAATTTCTCTAGCATTTCTCTTTTTCTCACATTTTTCTTTGTATATAAAAAAGAAGCATAAGGTCTCTTTTATACTCATCCAAAACTTTAAATTTAATTTCTTTATTTAAACACAATTAAAATAACTTTATGAATTAAATAAAACCTTTATTTTATTCTTGACACATTAATGTTAAATAAAAAAAATTACGAGACATGATCAAAAGCTCCACAATGATTCTTGATACGCCTGTAATGAACCGAACGTTCATGAACTGTTTGTTAACTTGTTCGTCGTGAAATACGTTTATTTAATAAGCAAACGAGCATGAACACAATTTTCTGTTCGTTTAATTAACAAACGAGCATGAACACACGTTTTGTTTATTCATTTATGTTCGTGAACATCTGCTTATGTACGTTTATATGTGTTCATTTATATTCGTTTATTTACATTTGTTTATGATTGTTTGTTAATGGTCGTTTCCATTTGAATACATAAGCAGTTATATTTATATAAATATTAAACATAAAAGGAACTTCTTAATCAGTTATATAAATATAACTAATTGGTAATTGGGCTTTCTAGTAATAAAAATGAGTTTTCCAATAAATTTATCGTCATTAATCACTAATTTATATAAAAACAATTAGTTTATGTTTAGTAAATTTTGTTTTTGTGTTCATTTATATTTCTTCAATTATGTTCATTTGAGTTGTTTATTGTTTGTTAAATTATGTTCTTTTAAGTTAGTTTGTTTACGCTCGTGAATTGTTTGTTTAGGTTTTAAAACGAGAGAACGTAAACGAACACGAACATGCATATTTTCTAAATTAACACATGAACTAAAAATGTGTTCGATTATATGTTTGTGTTTGTGTTCGTGTTCGTGTTAGGTTAAAGTTAAATAAACAAACACAAACATACTTTTGTTCGTGTTTATTTGGTTCATTTACAGACCTAATTCTTGAAAGATTCAAATCAAAACAACTATTTAATGACAGATAAATTTCTACCAGAGTCACAAAAGTTTAGAAATATTCAATTCAACCACTCAACTTCGAGCATCGATATCTTATTTATCTTAACTTCTATTTGGACGTGGTTTGGTTCGTTTGTAAACTCTTACATCAAAGAAAACAAACTAAAAAATAATTATATATATAACTTATATATAAATACAATTATTTATAATTGTAAAATAGTAAAAAACTAATTTTCCCTAACATTTTTCCAACAAGTGTATAGTCTTATAGAATCAATTGAACGAAGCTACCTACTAAGTTGGTGTAGTTAGATAACTTTTTTAAAGTTGGCTTTTTTTAACGACTTAAATTACACTATATCCTTCTTCGACGAGGTTCGAATCCTTGACCTCTAGGTAAGTAAATCAGTAACACCTTAACTCCAATAACTTTTAAAGAAGTGCTTTAATCCACATATTTGCTTTTCCATTAGATTGATGAAATGCTAATGGTGAGATTCGTTACATCTAAGACCACCCGTAGTGGGAGGTTTTTTTGGTGTTTTCCCCCAAAAAAGCCCCATAATGCCCCTCTACCGCCTCCATGGGCGTTTTCTTGAAAATTTGGGTTGGGGTGTTCCAAATCAAACGCCGGGTCGAGATATTTGGGCCAATCATGCCGTTGCCAACAAAATATTATTGGTTTTAATTAAAAAAAAAATTGGGTAATCATTGGATGGGGCATTATTGGACATTATACCACTACACCCATTTTAGAAAAACCCCATATAATGCCCCATTGCTGACTGGACCGCCACACGACGGATATGTTAACTTGATTGGCGTATTAGTTTGTTGAAAAAAAAATTAGAATAAGATTAGCATGTCGTGGTTGTTACAATTGTAAATTATGTGCTATTTGATTTTTATTGTATCATAAGAACAAGTGAATATAATATGTGTAAGATAGAACACCCAAAAGAAAGCATGCTAAAATTTTTATCTTTATTCATTATGGTTTTACAAACCATTTATTTGAACTTTCAAGTTACATCTTTCCCTAACCAATCTGTGGGACTTATACAACGCCTTTTTCTAAAATAATCTAGCCAATGTGTCGGATTCTGATTCACCTAAGATCATGTGTAGTGATAATGCCTCTACCCTTGGCCGTTTTACACCATGTGACATGCCAGTCAGCAATGGAGCATTATGTGGCGTTTTCTAAAATGGGTGTAGTGGTGATGTGGGCATTGTGGTGTAATAGAATTACAGAAACAATCAAAGTTTACCAAAAAAAATTGAAAATAGACATTGACTTCAAATAGTAAAGGTTTATCTATCGCTTTTCACCAACATCTTTTGCTTAGTTGACACTCTTTACCAAATGTGTGGGTTAGCAAGTGCTTTTCATCAAAATTGTGGGCTTAGCCGACATGTTTCACCAAAATCGTGAGATTAAACAACAGTTTTACCAAAAGCGTAGCTTAGCCGATGCCTTTTACTAAATAGTGTTGTCGATGGAGCTAATGTGTGTTTGATTAGCCTAAACAATTCTGAAAATTGAAAAAAAATGTCTATTTTTAAGAAAAAAAAAAGTCAAACGTTTCTATTTTTATAATTATGCATTAATACTTGTTAGGCCATGGGGTGTACTGTAACATCTAGAGTGTTAACAATGACATGGCATGTTAACTAACATTGCAAACCACTCCCTCCTTGTCTTAAAATGCATTAAATGAGTTATGTGTTAACATGTTAACCCAATGTTAAGAGATTGAATTAATTATTATTTTCTTTTTTAGACAAAAACCCAATGTTAAAGTGGATTAAATGAGTTATGTGTTAACATGTTAAACCATTTCTTTAGAGTGAGACAAAATGAAATTAGGAAAAAAAGTTGATGTGTCACTTAGATGGAGTTAAGTTAGGTTAAAGAATAAGAGGCCTTAGATATTAGTAATTGCGGCATGTCAAAGTTACAAACTTAGTCTTTGTTTACAAACTTAGTATTTATTACTATTTATATTCGTAGTTCAAGTGAATCATTTGAAAATTAAAATATTCAACTATAAAATGATTAAATGTATTCCAACTAAGTGAAGGGTGTAGACTGTGGATGTAACTTTTAGCAAGAAAGGAATAAAATCTTTACAAAGGGTACTAACTTACACAGCTACCAAGTCCATCACTAGTAGTTTTTGGTCATCTATAGTGCACAAAACAATTGGTTTGGAAACCGGACCCGATTATTTAACGGGTAAGGCAACCGGTTCCGGTATCAACCATAGGTTTTTAACCGATTTGATATTTTAGGAATTCAATGGGATTATAAGATGGATTTTTTTCTTTAGGGTTTAGAATTTCAAAGTATTTTAAAGTATTTGTGTATATATTTATATATTTGTGAAAGTACCATTTTAAAATACCCATGCGTACTTGTGGTTAGTGTACGCTAGGTTATCAGGGTCATTTTAGAAAGACACGAAAGGTGCTTGAGAGTAAAAGAAGACATTAAAGAAAATAAATGTAATTACATTCCGCTGTAATTACTTATATTATTATTTATTATAAGAATTTATGGAATGAGGTTTATGATTTCTAATCACTATTAAGTAACACGTCAGCCATTGCACCGGCAGGGTGTTACAGTTAGTGATAGTGTGAAAGAATTGGATTAAATGAGGTGGTAATTTGTGATTGATATGTTTGTAAGTGATGGTATGATGTGTAATGGGCGTCCCCTCTACCCGTGTAAACACCTATTAACACATGATATATTGGGTGCTACTAAATCCCCACCCCTTCATACTGACGTGTGAGGCCCGCCACTTTTTTTTCTCACAAGAGGGGGGGGGGGGGGGGGGGGGGTACATTTACACTCACCTGACATTTTTTATGTTCATAACTGTTATTGACTTTGTACAAATCTTACTACTTTTTAATTTAAAGATAGTACTATTATCATCTATGTGGAGGTCCAAGTGAGAAAAAAAAGTTTTATAAAAGTAGAACGAATAAATTTTATATAGGTAAATTTACAATTTTAATTAATTCATTGTATTCCTCTAAATTAGTAAATTAATTAATCTTGTAACTAATTTTAAAATATACTCTTTCAATATAACCTATTTTTTGGTGAATGACAATTTTCGATATATGGGGATAAATTTCGATATGTGTAGGATATATGTATGGTAAATTTCAATATGTGTTAGATAAATTTTGAAAATGTGTAGGAGAAAATGTTTTTGCCTAATTAATGAAAAGAAAATAATTAATGAAAGAGAAAATATAATTAACAAAATCGCTATGGAGTGGCGATGGAAGTTTAGGAATCAACATTCTCATCTTTGGGTTGAGGTATCAAGGGCGATTTGATTGGATTTGGTGGGCTCAAAAAAGGTATGTTTTTTTTTGTTTGGAGAACTATTAACAGTGGGGATTCTTGTTTCCATAGCCACCTACAACTTCCTTCGGTCTTATGTGCGTTATGTAACCTATGCAATGAATCGGTTGATCATCTATTGATTTCCTGTCAATATGCTCAGCTGGTTTGGACGGCAATCTCGTTATGGGTCAAAATTCCTATTCCGAGATATATGCTCAGTTTGGTGGGATTAATGGAACACATTCAATCACATTGTTCATTACACGATAAAAAGAAGGCGGTTTACATGATTATTGCAGCGACATGTTGGACATTATGGCGTATTAGAAACAACGTAATTTTCAACGGCAAAACAACGAATGTTTCAAGGGCAGTTGGGGACATCAAGGCACTCTCGTTTTTATGGGTAAAATCAAGGGCTGGAAAAAAGGAGTTAAGTTGGAAAGAATGGGGAGAGTTTAGTTGTTTCAAATGAATTTGATGTAATATACTAATGTACTATTTGTTTGGTTTTTTGCTTTCTTGTTGCTGTACCTGAACTATGGCCTTAGCACCTTGCTAAGGTTCTGTGTTCCTTTTCTATTTAATATAACCACCTTTCTTCAAAAAAAAAATTAACAGTGGGATTGCTGTAAAATTAAATTTGGAAAGGAGGGGTATTCATGTGGCAGACTTGATGTGTGGTTTATGTGGTTATGAAAATGAGAGCGTGGAACATCTTTTAGTGTCATGTTCGGTTACTAATGCTGTATGGTGGAACTTGTGGGCGGCCGCCCGGGGGGGGGGGGGGGGGGGGCGAGGAGGACCAACGGCCAGGGCCCGATATTTCGAGGGGCACGTTTTTTTATGAAAAAACCCGATATGTATACGTAAAATATTTTTTTTTAATTGGGTACACCCATACAAACACCAACATAGGCCCCCTTAAACTATTCTTATGGTTTAGATTAGTTATTAATCCCTTTGGTATTAGGTTTAGACCTTTAGTGAGTCCAATACCCAATTTTGTTAAGGCCTAATGGTACATTTTTTCGAGCTCGAACAGGGTACACAAATTCTCAGGGCCGGCCCTGCTTGTGAGTGTGGCTTAAGCTCCCAACTAATGGGCATTTTTATTCAGTGCTGGAGTTACTGGATTGGATTTATAGTTTGAAAGGATCCAATAAATGGAAAAAACTGATATTTGTGATTGTTTTTACGGCATTGTGGATTTTTTGGAAATCAAGAAGCGAGAGGATATTCGAGGCGCATCTGGTGCGGATCGAGCGTATTGTTGACAAGATTAAAGAGGAATCGTTCGTTCATCCGGATAAAGTTCAGATCCCCTTACGCGCGTCTTGTTTGGGAGAGATGATGAAATTTTAATATTCGAGATATAATTATGTAACGTCTTTGTTTGTTTGGAATTTTCATTTTTTCCAGCTGGCCCCTATGTTCTATTTATTTTGGTTTTTAATAAAAAAGGTGAGGTTCGAAAAAAATCACTTAAAAACTATTTATTGTTTACCATTATTTTGTTTCTTCTTTTTATCACTTATTAATTTTCTTCTTAAATAATTCTTCCCCTATCTTCTATATCATTTATATTAAAATTACAGATGTCAATATAGAAGGGCAACAAAAATAAAGCTAAACAAGCTGGTTAGGGTTCTTGACATTTAGTTGGTCGATCCGGTTCCATCCCCAGCACTTGCAATTTTTCTATCGTTTTTTTTTTTTCTTTTATTTTTTTGCAAAGGAAAACATAACTAAAATATTGGTGTATGTGGTGTTGTACAGAGTGTTGATGTAATCGGAATACCGTAATAAACCGAAAGGACATCTATTGAAATTTCTATGTGTAACGAACCGAAACGATATCGATCGAAACGGCACTGCATCAAGCGGAAAAATGTCGTCAGTCATGAAGCGCGGGCTTACTACAATCCTAGTTATTGTTATTATTGTTGTTGTTGATATTATATATCATTAATTTATTGATTTTATGTATAATAGTAAAAATTATTATATATCAGTAATTTGTTGATTTCATGTATACTATTAAATTTATTGATTTTCTATTAACTTTGTAAATTAATTTATTATTATTATAATTTTTATTATTATTATTATTATTATTATTATTATGCACTCATAAAATCATATATAAAAAGTGAATAATATGGCGATAATTGTGATAATAATAAACAAAACAAAAGTATAAAAAATCAATCAATAATCATCACAAACTATTATCCTATATATTAAGAGTAAAATGCACGGATAGTCCCTGTGGTTTTGCAAAGTTTCAGCTATAGTCCCTAGATTTTGGAAATTACACTCATAGTCCCTGTGGTTTGACAGTTTGTTACGCTGATAGTCCCTGGAGTGGATGTGGGTTAGTTTTCTCAGTTAAGTCCATGTGAAATTACAAAATTACCCTTGCTTTTATTATATTCATCAACATCATCATCATTCAACAGATCTGGACAATATGTATCTCTCTTTGATTCATCAACACCACTCTGGTACAAACTCCAGATCTGTGTTGTTTAATTCATGCCCAAAACAATCTGAATCAAAACAACAAATCACTCCGGTACAAACTCCAGATCTGTGTTGCTTTAGGCCACTCCGGTACAAAATTCCAGATCTGTTTATGATCTGTGTTGGGGATGGGTGGTTGATGGTGGAGGCGGGTATGCGCAGATAGTCCCTGTGGTTTTGTAAAATAACACCTATAGTCCCCAACTTTTGGAAATTACACCGGTGCTCCCTGTGGTTTGATAGTTTGTTACTCAGATAGTCCCTATAGTGGATGGAGGTTAGTTTTCTCAGTTAAGTGAGTGTGAAATGACCTTAATGCCCTTACTGTATTAAAAAATATTAAAAATATTAAAAGATAAAGTTAACTTAAGTGGGCCCCACCCCACCCTCACCCCCACCTCATATACCGATCTGTTTCAGTGAAATCAAATGAGTTTCGATCAAGTTTCAATTTGTTTCGGATCGAATTCCGGGCTGTTTCGTGTGATTTCAACGAATTTCTGATCGTTTCGGTGAGAAATTGAATCAGATTTTGTTTGATTTCAGATTGTTTTGATGATTTCAGTGTGTTGTTTCGGACTGTTTTGATTCAGTATCGGTGTGTGAAGAATCAAATTTTGATAGTTTCAAACAGTTCACAATCGATTTCAGCTAGTTTTTAATAAAAGTGACTGAAATTTAGATCGGGGTTGCAGTTTTTCGTACGATGAAGAAGTTTTATTTGCGACGATATTAGGGGTTGTGTATAAGTGACGAAAAGTTTTTTTGAAGTTGCAGTTTCAAAATCTGAACCGTAGTAGAAGCTGTGATTATTTGAAATTGGGGTTGAATTCTTGGCTTGGACATTCATTGATAGAAGAAGAGCTAATGGTTTTAGTTTAAGTGACAGATTGATTTGCGATGAAAAGATAAAACCTGAATAGCATTCTTTTATATGATAGTTGTTGGTTACTGGTTTTAGAAGATATTAGTTTGTGATCGAAGAAGAAAAGAAGCAACCATAGCTGGGGGGTGGGTGGGATTGGGTTGGGTTGGGGTTGTTTTGTTCTTATAGATTGAAGAAGATGAATGGCAAATTTGTCATTTCACATTCACTTAATGGAGAAAACTAACCGTCATCCACTCCAGGGACTATCCGCGTAACAAACTGTCAAACCACAGGGAGCACCGGTGTAATTTCCAAAAGTTGGGGACTATAGGTGTTATTTTGCAAAACCACAGGGACTATCCGTGCATTTCACTCTTTTTGCAAAGGAAAACATAACTAAAATATTGGTGTATGTGGTGTTGTACAGAGTGTTGATGTAATCGGAATACCGTAATAAACCGAAAGGACATCTATTGAAATTTCTATGTGTAACGAACCGAAACGATATCGATCGAAACGGCACTGCATCAAGCGGAAAAAATGTCGTCAGTCATGAAGCGCGGGCTTACTACAATCCTAGTTATTGTTATTATTGTTGTTGTTGATATTATATATCATTAATTTATTGATTTTATGTATAATAGTAAAAATTATTATATATCAGTAATTTGTTGATTTCATGTATACTATTAAATTTATTGATTTTCTATTAACTTTGTAAATTAATTTATTATTATTATTATAATTTTTATTATTATTATTATTATTATTATTATTATTATGCACTCATAAAATCATATATAAAAAGTGAATAATATGGCGATAATTGTGATAATAATAAACAAAACAAAAGTATAAAAAATCAATCAATAATCATCACAAACTATTCAACTAATAATCTAACATGAACTTTATAGTGATTAATTTCTAGTGCACAAAGTCTACATAATCATGAAAATTGAAACATCATCCGTTCATCACAGAGTCTTAAGACATAATAAAATGAAATTAAAAAAGATAGCCTTCAAGTTCACATATTTGTTGAACATTAGAGGCTCAGGCCCTCCAATAATCTTTAAAGTTATTGAGATACTGGTAAAGTTGTAAATTATGTGTTATTTGTTTTTTATTATATCATAAGAATAAGTAAAGTGAAGATAATATGTGTGTGAGATAGAACACTCAAAAGAAGCATGCTAATTTCAAACTTTATTCATTATGGATTACAAACCATTTATTTTAACTTTCAAGTACACCTTTCATTAACCAATCCTTGGGACTCTGATCACAACACCGTCACCACCGGCTTTACTGACCCAAACCCAACCCCTGTTAACACAAAAATCGTGAGTGACAAACCAACCAGGCGGCACTGGTACAGCTTTAATGTTCCGATTCCAGTTTTCAATCACTGCACACGCTTCTTTTTCGGCAACTCCTACCAACTCCGGCCACTCTTTTGTTTCGCTGTATGTCTTGTTATAACTCCTGCACGGTGGATATGGGGCCATGGCTTCAAGCTTCTAGACTTAAAATGACTTGCAAGAAAGATACTTGCATCTCACTTTGTGCATATGTATTTATAGGTGAAATTTAAATGAAATTTTATTTATTGGAATGACATTTATTATCATTGAAGCTTCAATACTTGGGATGGGAAACTACAGAAACAATCAAAGTTGACCTAATTTTTTTAAAAATAGAAATTGACTTCAAATAGTAAAGGTTTAGCTAGCACTTTTTCACCAACATCGTAGGCTTAGAGCATTCTCATCCAATCCATCAAATTATACATACATTTCACTAAAAAACAACTCTTATATCAATATATTTCCACTAAAAACAAATACTTTTTCTCTCTCCTTTTCAATTAAATAATATTATCATCACATGTTTCTCTTTCCTTCACTCACAACCACTTTCAATATATATTAAAGAGTAAACTGCCATTTTGGTCCCTGTGGTTTGGCCAGTTTTGCCACTTTAGTCCAAATCTCAAACTTATTACATCTGGGGCCCTGTGGTTTGCAATTTGTTGCCATTTTAGTCCAAAATCCAAAATGTCTGATTTTTTACTGATTTACTGACCCTTTTTTGTCCTGTTGTGGAGGGGTATTTTGGTCATTTTGGAATTATTATTAACATTTTTAATTAAACAATAAACATTAATCACACACTCAACTCCCTGCCCTATCTCTTCATCTTCTTGAAAATCCTACATCAGAAAGAATCAGCCAACCCTCCTTCTCTCTCGTTCACATTCACAGCCGGACCCTCAACCACCCTCCTTCCACATCGCCGGCAGCAGTCCTCCGACCAGACACCCCCCACCACACGCAACTGATCTCGGGAAGCAAATAGTCCGATGGAGGAAAGAGAGAACGGGAGAGAGATAGAGAGACGGGAGAGAGATAGAGGGGCAGGAGAGGAAGAAAGGGGCGGCGATGACGGTGGCTTACAGCGACGACGCCGTCGTGGCGACGGCGGTGGTGTTCTGACTCCGGCGAGTACAACCGACTCCGGGTTAGCTCACTCGGGTGAACTCAGGTGTGGATTTGTGCTCGGTTCAAGTTGATTTGGGGCGGAGATCTGTGTGTTCTTAGGGTTAGGGTTTTCGAGCGTTTGAGCTTCGATTTGAGAACCAGCAGCGTTTGAGCTTCGATTTTGAGCGTTTGAGCTTCGATTTGAGCACCAGCAGCGTTTGAGCTTCGATTTACCATGTGTTTTCTGGGTTGATGATGATGATGTTCTTGATGATGATGTTCTTGATTTTCTGGATTTTCTGGAATTTCAGGATTTTCTGGGTTTTGATGATGATGATGTTCTTGATGATGATGTTCTACATATTCTGCTGCTGATGATGATTATTTGGGAGAAGAGAGAGAGAAGAGAGAGAGTTAGGGTTTTATTTTGGGATGATGATTATTTATTTGGGGAAGATGACCAAAATTTTAATTAATAAAATGTTAAATGAAAAACAAAATGACCAAAATGCCCCTGCACTACAGGACAAAACAGGAGGTTGCAACAGTCAAAAAACTAGGGTTTTTGGATTTTGGACTAAAATGGCAACAAAATGCAAACCACAGGGCCCTTGATGTAATAAGTTTGAGATTTGGACTAAAGTGGTAAAACTGGCCAAACCACAGGGACCAAAATGGCAGTTTACTCTATATTAAAACAATTATACTGGGTGAACAGTGTCCCCCCAAATATACAGATGAACAGTAACATTTTCTCTCTCTTCCACTCACAACCATTTTTTATACCCTTTATAATATAAAAACTACCCCTCACATATTTTGATGGTTTGGATGAGAATGCTCTTAGTCGAAACTCTTTACCAAATGTGTGGGGTTGGCAAGTGCTTTTCATCAAAATCGTGTGCTTAGCTGACGTGTTTCACCAAAAGCCAGTGGCGGACCCAGGAATTTTTTCCTGGGGGTGCGGAATATTTTCAAAGATTTTAGACCCCTACCTGTATAAAAATATCGGTTTATAGCGGGTCGGGTCGGATCATGTAAGACAAAAGAACATCAAACTAAAATTTATAAATCATCAAAAACACGTCAAACGTCATTACAAATTACAAACGTATTTAAAATTGTGCCCTACATGTTTTTTTTTTAAATATATCTAAAATATCATCTAAAGATACTAAACACACCATAAGTTCATTACATTCTTACTTATTGTTCCTAACACATATAATTTACTCTATAAGTTCATAAACAACACTAAACACTTAAACAAAATAAACAATCATGTTCAACCATAGCCCAAAACTTTCAATTATATTTTTAAACATTCAAGCCCTAATATTAAATGTTGATTACTTGTAACTAATCATTTAAACAAACAAAGCTATAAATAAAACAACAAAATCATGTAACTACAACTCTAGAACAACAAAAAAATATAAAAAGATTAAACCCTTACACATCTATATTTTCTCCTAATCATCACATAAAAGAAAATAAATAAATAAACCATACTAGTTCTATATTGGAATTCTGACGTAATATGGGTCGTTCCAACCGGAATTTTGGGTTTTCCGGTAAAAAAACCACCAGGTCGTGAGTAGTGGCGTCAAGTCGCTGGGATATTTTTGGGGCGGGATTTGGAAATGGAATGGGCGGATGGGTTTGGGTTATTTTATTTAGTTCAAATTTCTTTAGGTTGGGTTTGGGCTTGTGTTAATAAAAACTGATTGCAGATTGGGCTTTTATTGGATTAAATAATTTAGTGAATAAGTGGTTAATAATTAATTTTTTCCTAAGTGGGGCGGTTAAGGGGTGCGGGTGAAAATTTTCAAGCGGTGCGGTCGGGATTTCCGGCAAAAAATAACACTAAAAAATATTTTTTCATGGGGTGCGCCCGCCCACCCTTGGCTTAGGGTGGGTACGCCCCTGCCAAAAGCGTGAGATTAAACAACAGATTTACCAAAATCGTAGGCTTAACCGACGCCTTTTACTAAAAAGTGTTGGCGATGGAGCTAATGTATCAGATTTTGATTAGCCTAAACACTTCTGAAAATTGAAAAAAAAAAAATGTTTATTTTTAGGGGAAAAAAAGTCAAACATTTCTATTTTTATAATTAAGCATTAATACTTGTTAGATATTAGTAATTGCTGCATGTCAAAGTTAGAAACTTAGTATTTGTTACTATTTATATTCGTAGTTTTGACATCAAATGCGATAAAAAGTCAAAGTTTGTTAACATATTTTGTCATAGACGAATTTATTACGAGTTATATTTGGAAAATTTTGATATTTAATATGATAAAATAAAGTAAATTAGTGAAGAAACACCAAGTCTAAACCGTGGGTTTATCTTTGTGGGAATGGTCTCGTCAAGAAGGTTAATCCTTAATCTTTTCCTCGATCAATGGCTGGGATGATAATGAGGGTAAATCTGCAACAAAGAACACCGTGAAGTTCGTTACAAGGAAGAGAGGTAAAGGGTTCTCCTTGTGACAACCATCCGGCGTGAGAATAAGTTTCGTTTAAGAAGAATAAACAAGTGTGTGTTAAGAGTGAGAGAGTAAGAGAGTCGATCCCTAAACCTGTGGCTGAAGGTTACTATTTATAGCCAAAGAGTGTGGAGAAAGAGGATTGTGGGCTGATGGGCCTCTATACAAATGTCATTGCCGAGGAATATCCATTCGGTCCCATCTTATATGACCTTTAGTGTCTGCAGAGATGTCGGCGACGTGGCACAACGTGGTTGGTCGTATGTCATTGTCCAAATGTACTTCCTGTCGGGCCTGTCATCAACTGTTAGTGGAGATTGTGTAGGAGACTCAAATGAAAACTGATTAGTGCCAAGTGTTCGTCCTTTTGTACCTGCAGTCCCCTACACGATCTCTCCTGCATGGGAGGTGTAATTGCAGGGTTTACTTCCGGCTGATTGGCTGCCAGGTGTCGCCGAGTGTACTGCATGTCCTTTGTGTGAGCTATCGAAATGCATACGCGCCAATGCTCCCATGCTGGGCAGCTTTGAATTCTTGGAAGTGTTATTTGTCTTAATCGTGGGTATGGTCGTATGTGCGCATGGCTATGCGAACTATTTGGGACCATACCCCTTCAACTAGATTTAAGGAGTTAAACTATAATGTACCAAGATCATGTGTAATGGCCATTATATGGGAGTGATGGGGATTGATAATGCCCCAACATCACCCTTGTGGGAGTTTTAGGAGCATGAAGGTGGTGGGGCGTTTATGGTATAACGCAAAATGAGTAGAAAAATTGAAAAGTAAGACCGTGGGGTATGGTGGGGCGTGGGTTGGGGGCATGGTGCGACACGTGTAGTATGGGGCACCCAAGACCAAAAGCCAATTTCAAAGGGGTATGGTGGGGCGTGGCTAGTGCTCTTGGCCAATGAGGTTTCACCATGTCATGTGGGTAGCCCCGCCCAACGCCCGGGCTGAATCCCATGCCAATGGGGCCACGCCTAAACCCAAGCCCACCCGGGGTGGTGACTTGGGTGTTTCTCTCCAACCCCCGCCCCAACCCCCGCCCCATACCCCATAGTCTAATAATTGTAAGGGTAGTAAGGGTCGTTAACCATTACATGTTTTTTTTTAAAGAGGCAACCCTACTCAAATATTTACCATACATATAGATAATGCATGGAAGTGGAATTGCTTCTGGCTAGGTGGTGAAAATTACGAGCGTTGTTGGTTAAATTGTTATTTAAGACTTAGGGTGGGGTTCGACTAAAAAGTCTAAATCTCCTAAAAAATTATAAAGTCATAAAATACATCCAAAACCCACAAATAACATAGTGAAGATTACTAAAACACTATATTTAAATAATAGCAGTCCTTAAAAACTCCAAACACACCATCGTAGAACTATAAATATAAAACACAACATGATAATCAGCATTAAACACATAATGTTAATCATTGGATAATCAGAGCCTTATCATCCAAAACACTAAACAAAACCCATGGATATGGTGTTTTAGTAATCTTTATTATATTATTTGTTGATTTTGAGTGTGTTTTGTAGTTGACATTATGGTATTTTATGACTTTTTAGAACTTTAACTTTGTAGCCAACCCCTAGCCTTAAGCTTAATATTGGCCACTTATTTATCATTTGAATTAATAAATTCTAATTTTCTAAGGGTTGTGTTAAATATACCCAAAAGTCAACATTTTTTAACTTTTTTTCCTACAAGTCAACTTTTCAAGTTCTCATAAACATATTTTTGTAATAAAATTCAAGTTCCCATAAACATATTTTTATACTAAAATTGATTTAAACATATTTTTGTACATAAACATTAGTTTTTTATCAATAGCATATGTTATGTTTATGCGAAATGCATGTTTATGCGAAATGCATGTTTTACGAAAAGAAAAATGAATTTTATAGATATTAGTATTGAAAGGTTAGTTAAGTAACTTATTTGGTTAATTGAAATGGTTCTACAGTTTCGAAACAAAAGTCTTAATAGTGTTTTTTTTTTCTATGTTTCGTGATATAAGTAAAATTAATAATTTCATCTTTATATTAAAATAAAAGACTATTTCATAAACTGTTTTCTTATGAGAATTAAACAAATGAATTGAGATTTAAAATATCATTGTATGAAATTCTCGATTCTATAAATATGACCAACTAAATTTTTTTTTTTTTTGGTTTAATAAATTTAATATTTCGAATCATCAGGGCAAATTACATAAGGATAGCGGATAGACGAGCAACAAATTGCGCCGCCATCCCTTTCTGAATAGAAAACCCTATTCTACTAAAAACAAAGTCTCGCCCCTGAGGGGTCGAAAAGTTGCTGTGGACAACACGCTGAACTCTAGACAAGAACCGAACTGCCTCCGGCGCCAAGGAGCCGAACGTGTCAAACGCCAGGGGGACAAAGGCATGCTGATTATCCTCACAAGCTTTCGCGTCCTTTTCCACCTTCTTTGACTCTACTTTCATACCGCTTGCCCCGCCACAAACCCATTTTCCCGGAACCCGGCTAGTGGGGATACACCTGTTAGATCGACACAAGCATGTTTCCCGCCCTCCCAACCAAAAACTAGCACGTCAGCTGGGCGTAGGGTGGATCTCCCCTCCGACGGGTCTGTAAGAAAATTAACCGGTGCCTCTTTCTTCGCCGAGATCCCTGCTCGTCTGAGAATATCCATTAACGCGTCTCGCACAAAGTCATGGCGATACTTAAACCCCGACAACTCTCTACAGTGTAACGCATGCTCCCCGTATTTATCTAGGCATGTTTTACGGCAGACTGGGCAAGTTTCATCATTCGGGAACATGGGGATCATCAAACGGTACTTAAGGATTGACCGGTACTCCACCGCTGACATACGTTGACCCAAACCTTCAATAGGAATAACAGTTAAGAAATCCTGAGCGTGAGGCCTCTGTAGGCATTCAATGACGGCTTTCTGGCGAGGTGACAAATGGAAATCTTCTCCCAAACTTTGTGCGATTCGACAACAAAGGGCATTCGCCAAAGTTTTCTGTGGCTTTTTGGGGGCGGTGTCCTTGTTAAAGAAACCGCCGAGATTAAAGTCAGGTAGAGATTCATGCAAGCGTTCCAAGGCGCTGGCATAATCCGGATCAGTGTTAGCAACCCCACTGTTACGTAAGATGTGGTCCTGCAACTCCCAAGATTGAGACCTGGAAGCAACAAAGGCATAGGCAGCCACATCCCAGGCCGAGAGAAGGCCCAACCCACCAAAGAAAAAACTAATGGGGTTTGAGTGTTTCATGAAACGGTTGTGTTAAATAGATGCCAAAGGCAACTTTTTTTTAACTTTATAATGAACTCTTTCACTTTCGTTAAGGCTGGCAAATCGTATCTTATCGGGTTTAATAGGTTTCTAACGACGCGTGTACCATAAGTATTAAACATGAATACAACTCGTTTAACTACTTTATATCTCATGTTATAACACAGTTTTACGTTTTATGTACAAGAAGAAATGATGGATTCTAACCTGATAATTATATGAGGAAATTACGAAATTGGCCAAGACCAGAATTGATTTACGAAATTGGCCACCTCATTCGTCCTTGGAGCGGCGCATCACGAATTCAAATGTGCGGGATGCGTCTGGAAGTCCACGGGATGCGTCTTTGAAAATAATTCACTGACGATGCGTCTGAAAGTGCACGGGATGCGTCTGAAAGTGCACGGGATGTGTCTTAAAGTGCTGGGATGCGTCTTGAAGTGCCGGGTTGCGTCTTGAAGTGCCGGGATGCGTCCGACGAGTTTTCCGGCGACTTGCAGGTTTTCGACGGAATTTTCCCTTGGAAGATTCTCGTCCCACATCACAAGAGATCTCACTCGCTTAGGCCTTTTTTTTTTGAAAGTTTATATTTTGTTTTTCAACAAATTAAGCACCAGTGGGAAAGAGTAGAAGAAGCAAGCACCAGTCGCTAGTAAGTTTATAAATCAACTTGTAGTAGATCATCTACAACTTGTAGTAAATCAACTTGTGTTGGGCAAGTACTCTCCCCTCTAAACAGTCATAAAAAAATTGGATACATTTGGTTTTTGCATCTCGCCGGAAACCTCGACGGACGCTTAAGAAGCTTGCTCGATGCATCCCGTGCATGATGCCTCGCTCCAAGGACGCATCCCGTGGCCACGTGTCTATTTTTTATTGGGTTTCCCTCCAAAGACGCATCCCGCGCATTTGAATCTGTGATGCGCCGCTCCAAGGACACATGAGATGGCCAATTTCGTAAATCAACTCTGGTCTTGCCCAATTTCGTAATTTACTCTAATTATATTTATTTTTAAAAAGTAAAAAAATCACGTTGTGTACTTTTTTAGTAAACAGGTCTAATCGTGTCTTATACAGATATCTATTGTTAGCCCTGTCTTTTGTGTTTATAATAAAGTGTCTTGATTATCACACCCCTTTTCTAAAATAAAATACTACATATTTTGAAAACAAGCTTTGTCAACAACACATTTTTTTGTAACTTATACTTGATATTTAATAGCATAGAATCGAATTGCTACATGTCAAATATTAATATGTAACTTATACTTAATTTTTTTATATATGTAGTTTGAAGTTAAACTAGTATTTAGCCCATACCCGTTGTAACAAGACTTGCTAAACACATGAAGTAATCAAAACAGATTCCATATTAACTAAAACTATATTTCACATTAACTAAACTGCTTCCAACTTTAATTTAAAAAGAAAAAAGAAAAAAAAAACAAACAGACTGAAGCAGCAATTCACATTCACATTCACAAAAGTAAATAAAATACAACTGATCATGAGGCAACCAAATATTTCGGTATTTAATTAGTTTTCTTCAATGCTAGTATTGTCTCTTTTTAATTCAGAAATTTTTTTGCCAGACACTTTCAACTTGAATCACCTGGTGTATCTAAAAAATCCTTATAGGGGTAATATTTCAAAAAAAGTAACAAAACTGAAAAAAAAAACGTAAAAAAATGTAATTTTTTTTCAAAATTTACCCTACCGCCGGAGCGTCAAAGGGTAGCCTAGATCCGCCACTACAACTTATTAATCATATCTAAAAGACAGCGATCGAGTACCAAGAGCTCCTCCACTTGTTGCTGGAGCCTTAAAAAAGATACATCATTTAGCTCAGTAGCCATTGTAAAAAAACAACAAAGAACGCGTCACAAAAGTTTTGAAAACCTAAAAACTAAAAGCAATTTAAAAAAACAGAAATTTAAAAGCAGAAATATGAAACATCATTTTTAAAAAAGGAATTACAAGCCCACATGGCTAAAATAACTCCAAAGATTAGATTGAATCAAGACCTAGACTTAGGTCAAAATACAAACCCACATCTTTCATGTTTGTGAGCAAATCAAAAACAAATAATGAACATACCTATAACACCCCCGTCCCAAACGTGGAACAAAAGGTTACATCAAATTTTAACAGAAAACCTTAAGTCCAAAATAAAAACTTAAATTACCAGAGTCCGACATAGAAAACAAACTATCCAAACAGTCCAAGTTACAAATTCTAAAACAACCTGAAGAAAATAGGTACTAATTCAGAAGTCTAAAAGTTCATGAAATAAATTAAATAAAGTCTTCAATTCATAGATCCAAATAGGGGTGTTCATGAGCCGATTCGTTCCGAGCGAGGTTCTGTTCGTGCTCGGATTGAATTACAACCGATCCGATCGAATCGAATTTGCAAAACCGAGCACAGAAGTGATGCTCGTGCTCGGATTAAATTTGAATCGAGCGGCTATTTTTCGCTTGGTTTTTCTCAGCACCGAAATTAAAACATGTGTAGCAACAAAAAAAAAACTGAAATCAAGACTATTACAATGTTGCATTCAACAAAAACAAATCCTAACTTCCACAAACAAGAAGTTCTACCGTACCCTTTGAAAAAGAGAGCTCCGGAAGTCATCCAATATACGCCCCAGCACTAAAGGATAATTCGGAAGCCACAATAGTGATCGTGATGCCAAAAATGTCTTTCGCCAATATACGCCCCAGCACTAAAGGCTAATTCGGAAGCCACAATAGTGATCGTGATGCCAAAAATGTCTTTCGCCATCTTACTCAAAACTGGAAACTTGCTACAATGTTGACTCCACCACTTCGACACATCAAATTTTGGATCCATACATTTTAGGCTCGTCTCGTCCAAATTGTAACACCCCAATCGCGTAATATAACAACACGCGGCGGAAATATCGGGGAGTCACGTTACAAATTGCTCACAACTGTTGGTACTAAAATTGTTTCAATATCATTAACATCGTTTTACAAACAAAGAATACATGTAATTGTTCTTTTTAGAATTCTAAGGCTCGTATGCAGTCCTATGCGTTGCATGCTTAAACAGTCGAAAACTTGAAACATATGCGAAAACAGTCAGCATAAAAATGCTGGCGAATACATAGGTTTTATTAGCCAATAAATGGCAAAACATTTGGTATTAATCTAGTTTCGTTATAATGCCTAATGGTGATTCGGGATAATGCCACGAAAGGTAATACAATAAGCACACTTATATATAGGAAGTACCAGCGGCGTATCCACCATGCGCTTATTGTATTATCTAGTTTCGTTATCTAAATCACCAACAATCTACAAAAAAAAAAAAAAAAAAAAAAAAAAACCAACTATCGAGTTGTAAAGTACTTCTTAAAAATCTCACTATGAAGATAGGAAGATCTAAGACTGTACTTCAAATATCCTACATGAATCTAACTATGAAGATAGGTAGATCACTTAAGGATAAAATATTACATTTGCATAATCGGAATAATACACATAAAAGCACTTAGTGAACACACATATGCCATACATTTTGAAAACAGATCGATTACACATATGAATCACCCCAAAACATTTGAAAAACGGTAAAAGAGGGGAACTACGTACTCGCCTGGGGTTGCGTATAGTCCCGGTTCAAAGGGTATAACAAGCTCAAAAGACCAAGAGTTCAAGTGTTGAAGCGGCTCAAAGGGTCCAAGCTAGGAGGATCTTGATTTAAATATCCAGGTATGAAGCATAGAGCTTCAACTTAGGATATAAAATCAGATCAAGTGTGAAATGAATTGAAAGTGGGGTGGGGTATTTATAGGATTTTCAAGACCGTTAAGATCGTTCCTCGTAAACCATGCTTCAATCTGGACCGTCCAAGTGTGCCCATGGTTTTAGAATACCATGGGTACCCCAAAACAAGCCCCTAGTTTCATTAAAACCATGTGCAAATGAGGGGAACAGCTGGAAAAGTTGGAAATTGGATTTTCAACTTTGGTCCCTTCCTAAGACAACTATGGCAGATTGTCAACTTTGGTCCCTGAATGTGCAAAACATGGTTTTTGATGCATTTTTTACACGTTTAAGTGCCGTTAATCCCATTTCAAGGCTCTAAAGTGAAGTTAAAGTATAGGGAACATGAAACATGCTCAAAAATATCTCGGATGTCGGTTCGTTTGGCCGTACGGTTGCGTTGTTCGGTTAATTACGACGAAACACGAACGGACGCGAAAAACGACCCAATCTACGCGACAAATGGAATTTTATCATGCTAAGCACTAAAATAAAATATTTTAATGATTAAATAAATTTTTGGATGTCCGGATATATTCAGAACGTAAGTTATGCGCGAAAATGCAAACTTATGCACTTTTTGACGCTTTTAGTCCCTATTGATCAAATAAGTTTATTTTTGCGCACCAAACACCTCAAAGCCTATTTCTAAGCTATGTAAAGGATATTTAGGGCATGTTTAACTTATGATCAAGTTCCGGAATGTTCGATACTATGTGAATCAGCAGACTTTCGCAGTTTGACGTAAATAGTCCCTGAGTGTGAATAAACTTGCTTTTGACACACCAAAGCTTTTAAAACCTATTTCTAAGTTGTATAAAGGTTATTTAAGGTATGTTAAGCCTATGTCACTGTTCCGGAGTGTTTTCCGCATTAAACTGATTACGTTTACGCATCAGTTCGCGTATAATTTTTCAGAAAGCGATTTAAGGCTTGAAAATGAACTAGAATCAAAACGTGAAATTGTAAAACCAAAATAAACAAATTTTTTAGACCAAAACACATTGTTTCTTTGATAAATGATAGTGTCCTACATTGTGTGTGTTTACGGAGCACAAGTGTCACAGTCTCCCCTACTTCAGGAAATTTCGTCCCGAAATTTATTCGAAGGTGACCGTAGAGTTGAATTGAAACAACCAATGGATAAGCAGATTGCTATATCCCAAAGATGCGGAGCATCATTTGGAAATTTTAGGGAATTCAAAATGTGATTTGGGATATTCAAAGTGTCTCAAGGTATTCAATCCTTTGAAACTTGTGATAGTCGACTAGTGTTCAAAAATCATTTAAGTATGGCACTATGTTATACTAAGCTCCTAGTGTAATTCCTAGCAAACAAAGGGGGTGTACATTCAAGCCCTACACGTACTCGGTTTCTATCGTCCCACGAGGTACATCCAATGCACCATGAGCATCTCATGCATAGGAGACGGGTCAACATACCTATGGCATCAAGATCGTCACCTTTAACACCATAATATACTCCCGGTCGGCTCGATTTGAGTTAATGAATGTACTCGTCGTCTTCCATCGGAAATAACCACACAAATAACACTAAAACACATAATCACATAATGGTCCAAGATAACATAAAATCACCAAATGATCTCAGCGACGTTCTAAAGAATAACACAATAAGAACACTTATATATAGGAAGTACCATCGGCGTATCCACCATGTTCTTATCGCATCATACTTCTCCCGTTACCTTAATCACTCTAGATTTTATGCCATCATACTTAACAAGGGTTACTATGATTCTCATGCGTCGAAACTCATAATTAAGTGTGCACCCATAATTACTCGTTTCGTCACATGGTCCACGTAGCTCCTCTTGTTAAGCAAGGGTTAACAAATAATAAGGTCGAACTATCGTCTAAATCAAATAAACATTGTCATAACATAACATAACATAACATCTGTCAAATAGAATTGCATTTCATACTAGCAATAATAGCACACTACTTATTCTGCATACAACAAATTGGGTAGTAGGTATTTCATTCTAGTATGAATATTTATATATGTTTCATACTTAACCAAGCAGGTAGAATGCAACATATACTAATCATACATTATCATCATAATGTAGACATATCAAGAAAATGTTCTCCAGTCATGTGCTAGGTACGCTAAGTTAAATCAACATACGAAGCAGGTTGAATTTATAATCATGTGTTATACATATTAGATAAACAAATCATGTATATAATGCTATGATCATAAAACAGTATTAACCAGTGTTGTAAAAGTCGCTAGGCGGTCCCTAGTCGGCCGACTGGGGAGTTGGGAGTAATCGGAGTACTCGGAGAGTACTCGGGGAGTACGCGGACATGGTAAATATAAAGAAAATTAATTGTTATATATTATTTATGTGTTAAAATAAGCATAATTCATGTCAACTGGGTATAATTTAAAATAAAACATGTTTAAAGTTCAAATATTCTGAATACAAGTCCGATTAGTCTGAGTACAAGGCCTAGTAGTCCGAGTACAAGGCCGAGTAGTCCGAGTACAAGGCCGAGTAGGCCGATTTTGACCGAGTTTGGCCGATTAAAAGTCAAAAAACCACGTTGACCGCCTAGACCGACTAGGCCGACTAGGCTCCGACTAGGCCGACTAGGCTCCGACTAGGCCGACTAGGCGCCGACTAGGACCGAGTACTCCCGAGGCCGACTAGTTTAAACCGCCTAGGAGGAAGTCGCCAAGGTGGAGGTCCGAGGACCGAGTACTCGCCGAGTACTCGGCCGAGGAATCCGACTTTTGCAACACTGGTATTAACTTGTATCGATCAGGTTACCAAGTTTGTATGAATGCACTAGAGTGCAATCACATTATACTAAATTATGAGATTTAGTTCCTAAAGAACGAAATCCTCAAAATTAGCATGAAATTCGAAATCACACATAGTGCAATCACATTAGAGTTTGAAAACGAAATCCTCAAAATTAGCATGAAATTCGAAATCACACATAGTGCAATCACATTAGAGTTTGAAAACGAAATCCTCAAAATTAGCATGAAATTCGAAATCACACATAGTGCAATCACATTAGAGTTTGAAATTGAAATTTGAATAACAAAGATAAAGATAAACTTCTTGAAATTTATATTGTTATTACAAACATAGTTAAAATATGTACATTGATCTTGAAAATAAACAGGAAATTTAGAGGTTCAAATGATCATAAGCGCTTGATCATTAGCTTGAGCCTCGTTGATGTTGAACACTCGTCCATTAGCATTGGCAAGCTTGGGGCAGTTTCTCTTGAAGTGATTTAAGTCACCACAATTGAAACATGCTCTTGGGCGAGTCTGAGTAGGGGCTACTCGGTTCTGGATACGACAGGTCACCGCTAGATGTCCAAATAAACCACAAATTGTACACTGGCGACAAAGGGAATTTGATGCATGATGATAATTGCAATGATTGCACCGAGGCTGCTTTCCACGATAAAACCCCTTGATGGGTACTGAGTTTAGTGAAGCAGGTGCAGGAATTGCAAAGTTCTTTGAAGCCTTGCGCTACCTAGAACTTTTAGAAGATTCGGCCTTTGATCTTCTCGAATTCTCGTTAACTGATTCAGTGTCTTGTTTCTTGTCTCCTTGTCGAACTAACTTACCTTTTCTAACCTGTGAGTCGGTCAAGATAGCAGCTAATTCATTAGCCTCCCTAAGCGTTGTAGGTTGGCTGCCAGTGACAATGTCTTGGACAGGGTCAGGTAAACCATCGATGTATTTCTCAATGGCCCGATCCAAAGGTGTGACCATAGTGGGGCAAAGTAGGCTTAACTGTTCAAATCGGTCAGTGTAGGCACAGTTTTCCCTACTATCCTGTTTTAAATAATAGAACTCATCTTCAAGAGCCCGAATTTCGCTTCGTGGGAAGAATTCCTTCTTCATAAGATCCTTAAACTCTTCCCACGTCAGTTCCAGTGCTACATCGGCACCTCGGTCTCTCATAATACCATTCCACCAAGTGAGTGCTCTCCTTTGAAAGACACTCGAAGCGAAATCTACATTTCGCTCATTGGGACACTGAACATGGCGGAATGTGCTTTCTATACTTTCAAACCATTGTAGGAGTGTGGTTGCTCCTTCAGACCCAGAAAATTTCAACGGTTTGGCTGAATTGAAGGTCTTGAAATTACACAGGGCGTTGTTGTTGTTATTGTTGTTGTATATCTGATGAACCTGGGTTACTATGTTCGGAAGCACAGTAGCCATCTGCTGAGTGACAAGGGTTGCGATTTCTTCGTTAGTTTGAGGTTGTGTATCTCGTCGAGGAGGCATCTTGAAGGTACGGCTATCGAGAAAACCAAAAGTTAGATTTATCCAATTGTTATGAGTTTATAATATTATTGTTTTGAAACAAGAGTTGTTTAAAAACAAACTTTTGTAATATTTTTGGATGAGAGAATACAAACCTAGTTAATGGTTTGTATCATAAATTCTTTATCTATTAAAAATTTATTACTTTTAAGACAAAATGTTTTTAAATTAAAATTTTAAAATAAAGAAACTTTGTGTTGAAATTTTGAAAATTCTCATCCAAATGGTAAAAATTTGAAATTTTAAAAGACAAAGGTAGTATTTTGAAAATAAAATAGGATTTCTTAGAGTCGTGAAATGAAATGAGGTTCATTTCAACTGTATTGAATCAAACATATCACCGAAGGTAATATGATGAAATGGTATTGGGAAAAGAAGGATGCTTCGATTGTCATGAAGAGCAAACACATTACCAAGGGTAACATGAATGAGTAGGGTTACAAAGGTCGTTTAAATATCATTCGGTAGGGTCAAGATGGATAGGTTTTTATAATGTTTCACGAACACATGCTTTAGCCTATAAGTGGACACTCACCCTAAGAGTTCCCAGGTAAGAGTGACTGGTCCGAAAATGCGGATTTGTACGAACACTCTAGCCTTAGACAAAAAAAACTCGGGGTACAGGCATCCACCATTCCAGATTTCATGTGTTCACATTATTAAAACCCAAGATTTCGATGAAAAACGTTTGAGGAAAAACATCTAAGAAATCTTTTGATACAAATCGTTTGAGATAAAACATGTCGTGAAATATTTTGACAAAAACGTTTGAGAAAACATTTTGAAAATATTTTAATGAAAACGTTTTGAGAAAAAACATTTTGAGGAATACCCTAAGGCATAAAGCCTAAGGGTTTTAGGATAAATCATCTAAGGTTAGATGATTCGTAAATCATGGAGTAGTTGTGGCACGATTAAAGATGGGGATTAGCAAAGAGTTCCTAAGTCTACTCATGTTTGGGTCCTAGGAAGGTTATAGACTAGGTTCAAGGCATGCTAATAACCTAATTCCCTATAACCAGTGCTCTGATACCAATCTGTAACACCCCAATCGCGTAATATAACAACACGCGGCGGAAATATCGGGGAGCCACGTTACAAATTGCTCACAACTACTGGTACTAAAATTGTTTCAATATCATTAACATCGTTTTACAAACAAAGAATACATGTAATTGTTCTTTTTAGAAGTCTAAGGCTCGTATGCAGTCAGTCCTATGCGTTGCATGCTTAAACAGTCGAAAACCTGAAACATATGCAAAAACAGTCAGCATAAAAATGCTGGCGAATACATAGGTTTTATTAGCCAATAAATGGCAAAACATTTGGTATTAATCTTAATTGTGAAAACTCGTGACAAAATAGGTTTGTATATGGCAATATGATATTTACTAAGTCATTTTATGCCTTATATTGAAATCTCGATTAAACCATCGTAAAAACTTGTTAATATGTTATTAGGAATCCAACCAAGGATTTATAATAACTGTTTTGAATTAAATCAAAACTTATATAAGTATTATATAAATCAAATCAATGATCTATGATAATACTTTAAGGGTCAAGTTATTCTACAAATGCTTCTAATTGTAAGAAGTGTAAGAAGGATTTATAGAGTGACAAGTGTCCAATAACCTAAAACTAAACCCACTACATCACCACCAAAAACCTAAACACCCACCACCACCCAAAAACCTAACCCCCCCCCCCCCCCCGAAAAAAAAAAACTATACCTCACCAAAAAAACCCCCAAAAAACCTAAACCCCCCCCCCCCCACACACACACACACCACCTCCACCCCCCAAAAACCTAAAAAAAACTAAACCCCCACCCCCCACACCCTCGGCACAAAAAAAATTTTTTTTTTTTTTTTTTTTTTTTTGGGTGGGTGATGTGGGGGGGGGGGGGGGTTTGTTGGTGATGGATGTTTAAGGGTTTTTTTTTTTTAGTGGGTTTTTTGTGTAGTGAGTTTTTTTTAGGTTATTGGACACTTGTAACTCTATAAATCCTTCTTACACTTCTTACAATTAGGATCCTTTGTATTTGATCCTAATCCATCAAAATAAGTTTCATTTGCAATAACTTTTATGGCGCGTAGTGGCAACGTGTACTAAACTATCAACCACTTTTTAACTAGATTCATAATTATCACGTATATAAAAAAAACTACACAACCCCTTGATCTCTAAATTCTATTTTTACATATTCTTCTTATAGTAAATTGCCATTTTAGTCCCTGATGTTTGAATAAAATTGTCACTTTGGTCCAAATAGTTTTTTTTCTTGCCATTATAGTCCAAATAGTAGAAAACAAAACTATTTGGACTAAAATGGCAAGAAAAAAAACTATTTGGACTAAAGTGGCAATTTTAGTGAAACATCAGGGACTAAAATAACAATTTACTCTTCTTCTTATATTGTTTACATAAAGTTTGTCTAGGATGTATGAGTGAGCAAGGTGTAAGTTTTGTAGTAAAGAGTTTTAACACCAAGAGGATGAAACAAAACTTAGATATATTCGATTGGTCATTGACCAAGGAAGAGTTGATCGAAATTAGCCAAATTTCTAAAGACTCCATTTTGGCATTTTATAGTCCTGACCAAAAAAACAAGTTGTTAAATTGTTTTAGCTCCAATTCATACATTGACTTCATCTAAAGATTTAGACTGTTATTTTAGTAATATATATATTTTTAAATTATAAATCATTAGTTGACCATGTGTGCAGGTAATATGGAATCATTACTCTTTACAAACGACATTATATATTGATCAGTTCTTTTTAGATATTATGGAAAACATGAAAACATACATTTGATTGCATCAGTACAGGCCAGCAGAGAATCCAGATGAAGACGCAGCAACAGTGTTTGACATGATTGTCAGCTTGATCTGGTTTCTCCTTAGGGTGCAATCTAATGATGGTGATGAAGAAGCCAATAAAGGGGAATCGGTTAGGAAAGGAGGTCGATTGATGTTATGAGAGTAATTAGGTTATGTGTCTAACCTTAGAACCTCTACATAAGTCTCCTTATATATGCACCCAAGAGGAAACCCTAATTAGTTAATAAGGGTAATTAGGTCCATCAACAATTACCAACTAATTATTTAATAGGTTGTTATATATATTTTGATCTATTATTATATAAATGATTATAATGGCCATATATAAATAAATATATTATTTATTTATTCTTACATTCTCCCACTTGGCCGAGTAATCATTTATTATGAGCATTAGATAAGCCTGATCAGGAGTTAACGCTCATTTTAGCCTTAAACAAGAACTATAGCAGAGAAATACAACCGTTGAATCATTATGCGACTCAGGACCCCCATTAATCATACTATAGCCTTAATTTAAAACCTAATCGTTATGATCAAAATACGCATAAGCCCTTTGTTTGATTTGTAACTTTATTTGTCTATATGCCATTATGTCGGCTTGACATATTCTTAAAGACATACAAAATCAAACTGATGAGGAAAATTAACTAATACTTAGTCATTCATAATACGATATGGGTTGCGCACGACCATCATTTAATACCCGTCTATGAGCTTTCTTAATAAGACTTATGGGTAATAGCCCTTCAGTTATAGGATCCTTAAGCATATCATAAATGTTTTCGATACAAAACTTAGTTTCCTCAATTCGTTCATAAACGAATAATTAATTACGTATCGAAATTTAATGCAGCACCTCTTGAATTGTTACTGTTCAAGGAATCATGGTAACTGACTTTATCACACTAAGTCTTCAAAACATTAATTATATGGAGTTAATAAACTTATGAGTCCACTGATAAATTTCCAACAATATTTAGTGACTATATTATGTCGTTATAACTTAGGTTGTTGATATCAGTACATTATGACTCCTCCATGAGATAGGTTTTGTCTGCTGACATAAAGATATACCCAAAATTACATTTTTGTCATCTTTGAATATTACAAAGTTAAAGTAATCAACCGGTTTGAGTTCTCACTTCTTCTTTAAATTGTAGCCTCCCGTTTCCTTTAAAGATATTGTAATACTCTATTAGATGCTTCACGTTTATCTAGACATATCTAGTGTGTTGCAATGTGAGTAATATCTAAATGAGAATAGACTTGAACTTACATAAGGCTTCTAATTAATGAAGCGTAAGTAAATAATCTCGTTTATCCTATTATCCTCTAAATGAGAGCATTATTGTTTGTTACATATGTAAGGACCCATTTAATGTTAAACTTATGGAACGGAACTATGTCCCATTGGGTCTATCTCGGCATGTTATGATATCTATCACGTAAGAGATATCTCTGAGATCTATTATATCAAAGTTTGTGTTAACAATGCTTTGACTTATGTAACATATACTTGTCAAAAGAATATCATCTATATAGACAAGTTTATCTTAGTTGCTCCCACTGAGGTAGGTACATTAATCCACTTGATTATTGATGAAAATAATTACGTTAAGATTTCATCACATTATGATGTTTGCATTAACCCATACATGGATTTTATTGGCTTACAAATAAAGTGTTCTTTAACCTTCAGTTTGGAACTTTCAGGTTGTTTTATGAACATGGAAATATGTCAGCTATTTGTTAGGGAAAATTGTTTTTAATGTTCATCTAATGTAGCTTTAAACTGTTATAAGCTACTAGAACAGTGATGATCCTTAAAGAAATCTTTGATAATTTATCTCTTCCTAAGTATAACCTTTGACAATCAATCATGCCTCTTCGCGTCTTAACGCTTATACCATGATTTGGTTTAGTTATGAACACTCTTAGGTAATCAAATCCCAAACTTTATACGAACACATAAAATCAGTTTTACTAGAAAGCATTTTTATTTCATTCAGAGGATTGATTGACACTAATGGCTTAATTTGAAGAGATATGATCATTAAACATTTCCAAAATCCATTTCAACTTCATTAGGGAGGTTATGTAATCATCAAAGTTAGTAGGCTTTTAAACCTAGATGACCTCCTGAGTTGATTATTGGGTTTTATTAGAAGTTTCAGTTTTATGGATTAGCTCTTGGTTAAGTTGCTATCATTTTCAGGACTCTAAGTTTGTAAGAGTTGGTGCAGTATGGTGTACAAGAGGTGTAATCGGAGTTAAATTCGGAGTGAAATTTAATGACACTCTTCCCCTTGCCTCTTGTATTCCTTGCAAGTCATGATAAGGACTTTGACTGCTCCCACTGACCTTAGAAAACTTTAGGAACTCAGCATGCTTAGTGTAACAACTCGTATTAAAAGTCCTATTTATTTTATTAATTTCTCCAATAGGAAACCCTAATTGAGACACCCAAGTGATTCTGCACAAACCATAAAATTTTCAGAACAATCAGAATCAGGATCAGGGCCCCTAAAACTAGGGGGGTAAACCCTAGTTACGATTATCTTAAAATCTCGTTGTCAAAAATCGAAATTACAAAACTGTCAATTCAGCAAGGCTAGTCAAGGACGTGGCCTACGGTGAATTCGTGTCCCTTGCGCACCGTAAGGGATTAGGCTTACGGTGCGCAAGCCTGGTCAAAATTTTACTATAAATAGCAGACATTGGCAATCGAAGTTTGGCACTTGAACGACGTAAATTCTCATTACGTACACTGAGATATCGTAGAAACACTTCTAAAAACACACACGGATCACTAATCGACTCCGCAATACAGGGTAATAACTCGATCGCTGCTACGATTCAATGTCCGATCGATTAAACTATCCAATGGATGTTTAAGTACTGCCCACATTAGGGTTTATGCTTTGTCATTCGTTGTTAATTCAATGGATGTTTAAGTATCGCACTTTGTCATTCGATGTGAAGGTTTAATCTCGTGAGTTATCGTAAATGTTGTATTAAGTTACTAACCGAATTGTGTGCCTATTATTAAATTTAGGTTAAAAAGGCTAATCAGTAGGCTAGGCTCTGCTCAAATTAAATCTGCAATGTGAGTCATTCTGTTTTTATCAAATTACTTTACAAAACCCTATTTATTTCAAAGTTATAGTTACAGGGATTAAGTCTTGTTATCTGAAATTACTGCCAGTATGTGGGGGGATGTGCACATAGCTACTAATTATTTATCACTTGTGGGTGAAAGGACCCAGCAAGTGATATCTCCACAGTCACAAGTCCGATCAAGTGACAACTGGGTCAGTTAATTCAAAAGATAGAGACATTGTAATCGCTTTTAATACTGTAATTTATAACAAACGAGTCGTTTTAGTAAAATGAATGATTCACTCAGTATTTCCCGCTGACAAAACCTTTTTCAAACATGTTTCAGGTGATCTGTTGTGATCAAGTAAAAGTGCCGAGAAGCACAACAAGCTTAAGGAAGTGGCTCAGTATAAAATAAAGAAACATGTTTTGTAAAATAAAAGATTTCTCCGTGAAATCTTATGATTGTAAATTACCGGGTTTTATCCCGAGTTGTGAAATAAAATAATCGGGAAATATTTCAGTTAGAAAGATCCTGAAGAAAACTTCCGCTGTTAAATTAATACCACGGGATTTTCTGTCCTGCGGCTCCTGAAACGGGTCAAACCGGGTCGGGGGCCGTGACAGAAAAAAGTGGTATCAGAGCCACTGATTTAAGCCAATTAAGTATTTAGAAATACTTAATTTTTTTTTCTGATTGCCAATTATATGATTATGTGTTTTATTAATTGAATATTTGTGTACAGTATGGGTAAGCAAAAGTTGTCAAACATCTATCTTAAATTAGATAGGTCATCCAACAAGAAGGGAAGTTCATCCCAAAACAAATCCTCAAATCACTCTGTAATTCCTGATGAAGGAATATTTGTGCGAAAGGCACAATATGAGGAACCACTTTCTCCTAGTAAAAGAAGTCTGATTATTAGGAAAAGTAAAGAGAAAATAAAGAAATTCCGAGAAAAGAAGATTAAACAGGAAACCCAGGAATTAACCAGTAAATCACCTTGGGAGGATAAGTTAGATGAGAAATGGGCAGATCTTTATATGCTAGCTACTGTAGCAGTTAATGCAATTCTTTAAATAATTTTATCAAATCTTAGCACCTTTATTAACTACAGTCCAGAAACTTTATTTCAGTAAATAAATAAATTTACAATAAAACTTAGTTATGTAATTACCCAGTCTGAAATAGTATTTAAAAGAATTTCTATGAAATTTTATTTTTAAACTTAGTAATTGTGTGTATTTTGCATAACAGCATGAGTGACTTGTCTGACGCCCTTCAGAATTTAAATCTCTATCCGGTAAGAATAGAGGTTTCCAGAGATTTCAATAGGTATATACCAGACATAGAAGAACCTATAGAATTCAACGATTTACCTCTCAAGAAACCCAAGTCTAAGAAAATGGAAATTGGGGAAAGCTCTAGGCAAATTGAGGGGTTACCATCTCAGGAAGAGCTAGATTTTATATTGGCAAGCTATAATACTATTAAGCCTGTTAATGAAAATGTTTTTATTCACTCTGTTGAAACACAACTACCAATGAACTTAGAACCAGCTATTCCAAACCCTTCAATCCACTCGCAACCTTTAGGAATAGACGAATGGTTGACTAATGAAATACAGTTCCAAAACAATCCCTATAAGCTTTTTCCTCAGTTCGATCCAAAACCTTTACCAAATCCACCAATGAGTAACGAGAATATGGTTGAACTCCGCCACTTTGGCGAAGAACTAATGGATGCTAGGAATAGGATCCAAGAGATTGGGGGACAGATCTTCTGGAAATACGATGAGAGGGAACACCATTACTAGAATATCTGTGGTTGTGTAATAATAATAGTAAAAATCAGCATGTAAAATAACTACAAATAAAATCTTTGTAAGATACATGGTGTGTATTGATGCATACTATTAAAAAAAATGGAAATCGAGAAATCGATAATTTTGGCTATATGTGCGTATTTGAAATTTATATGATTGTTTGTGTATAATTGTTATTTATCTGATACTAATAAAAATTAAATATATTATCAGATGGAAAACACTAATAATGAACCAGTTAACGATGCTAATCAATCTGAGCAACATCAGGAGGATCAATTTCTAAATAGACAAGACATAGAAAATATTGTTGCTCAGGGGATAGCCAATGCTATTCCAGCAATAGTTGCTGCTGTTAGAAATCCAATTGAACCTCAACATATCATTCCTATCAAACGTATTTCTGAAGATAACTTCAGTAATAGCGTAAATGGAGGCGGTAATAATCATGATAATAATCCACGGCAGGCTCCGCTTCCTAAGAAAATGAAAGCTGCAACGCCTGGTTGCACTTACAAAGAATTTCTTGCTTGCAAACCCACTGAATTTGCAGGCAATGAAGGAGCGACTACGGCACTGCGTTGGTTAGAGAAAACCGAGGCAGTGATTACAATAAGTAAATGTGCCCAGGATGATCAGGTCATGTACGCGTCAAATCTTTTTAAAGAAGGGGCGCTGGAATGGTGGAACACGGTGTTACAAACAAAAGGAAGGATGATGGCGTATGCTATGAATTGGGAAGAATTTAAGGGTCTTGTAGAAAGAAAATTCAGTCCCGAATATGAAAAAGATCAAATGGCAAATAAGTTCTTAAACCATAGAATGATGGGTGTAGATTGTCGCGGTTATACTTCGACATTCTTTGAATATGTTAGAGTGTTACCAACACTGGCTTCGCCAGAACCGGTACTCATTTCTCGCTATATTTGGGGATTGATTGGTGAAATCCGCAATATCCTTAAAGCTGCGAGACCTCGCACTATTGACGATGCAGTGGAATTAGCCAACACCCTAACTGATGAACTGGTGCGCAAAAAGAAATGACAACAGGAAAAAGGAACTGGCTCAGAAAATTACCCAAGGAGTTCGTATGGGTAATAATAACAGCTTCAAGAGAAGAGGAACAGGGCAATCTTCAACTTGGCCGTTCTGTCAAAATTGCAAAAAGAAACATTTTGGAAGATGCAAGGGATATTGCAATTTTTGCAAAACTGTAGGTCATCGTGAAGAAAATTGCAGGAAGAAATCCATAATTTGTTACAATTGTGGAGAAGCAGGACATTTCAAAACAGAATGTCCTAAAGTGGGCAAACCAGCAGACAACAAAGCCAAGACGATCGACGGAGCCACTAAAAAGAATGTCAGAGCATTCCAGCTGACCACGCAAGAAGCAGAACTCATTCCAGATGTGATAGCTGGTACGTTCCTAGTTCACAACGTGTATGCCAAAGTATTATTTGACTCTGGTGCAAACCAAAGTTTTATCAATACTTCATTCTGCCAAGCTCTTAATTTACCCTTAACCAACCTTAGGCAGATTTTTACAGTCGAAACGGCAGACGGAAATTCTGTTAGCATAGATAAAGTTTTGCAAAAAGAAAATACAGAACTCTTAGGTTATAAATTCTTTGCAAACCTATTACCTATGAAATTAGCCGAATTTGATGTTGTGTTAGGAATGGATTGGTTGGTAGCCAACCATGCTCGAATTCTTTGTGATCAGAATTCCATAGAAATTCAAACACCTACTGGAGAAGTAATCATAATTACAGGAGATAAACCACGTAAGATGAAGTTCATATCAGTAATGAAAGTTACTAGTTATGAACGAAAGCAAGGAATAGTATATATGATTTCCGTAATCATTAGTACTAAGGGTAAAGAACTTAAGGAGATTCCTGTAGTCTCGGAATACCCAGATATATTCCCAGAAGAGTTACCAGGGTTACCACCAGATAGGGAGGTAGAATTTAGGATTCATCTAATTCCAGGAACCATACCGATAGCCAAGGCACCTTATCGGTTAGCTCCCACAGAAATGTTAGAACTGAAAAAGCAATTAGATGAATTACTAAGTAAAGGTTTCATACAACCTAGTTCATCCCCGTGGGGAGCACCAATGTTATTTGTTAAGAAAAAGGATGGTTCGATGAGAATGTGTGTTGATTATAGAGAATTGAATAAGGTTACAATTAAGAATCGATACCCATTACCTAGGATTGATGATCTTTTTGATCAACTTCAAGGAGCTAGATATTTTTCTAAGATAGATTTACGTTCCGGATATCATTAATTAAAGGTACAAGAAGAAGACATACCTAAAACTGCTTTCAGAACTAGGTATGGTCATTATGAGTTTACAGTCATGCCCTTTGGGTTAACGAATACACCTGCAGCATTCATGGACATGATGAATAGGATCTGTAAACCGTATTTGGATAAATTTGTAATTGTTTTCATAGACGATATACTTATTTATTCCAAAAGTCATGATGAACATTGCCAGCACTTGCATGCACTCTTAACTTTGTTAAGAAAAGAAAAGTTGTACGCCAAATTCTCGAAGTGTGAATTTTGGCTACAAGAAGTGCAATTTTTAGGACATATGGTGAATCACGAAGGTATTCATGTAGATCCTGCTAAGATAGAGACAATTACCAAATGGAAGGTTTCGCAATCCGCAATGGAAATTAGAAGTTTTATAGGTTTAGCTGGATACTATAGACGGTTTATTAAGGATTTTTCTAAGATAGTTGTACCATTAACTAAGCTAACCTGTAAAGCCATTAAGTTTGAATGGGGACCTAAACAAGAAGAAGCTTTTAGGATTCTAAAACAAAAGTTAACCAATGCTCCAATCCTAGCCTTACCGGAAGGAACCGAAGATTTTGAAGTATATTGTGATCCTTCAAAACTAGGATTTGGATGTGTGCTGATGCAACGCAAGAAGGTAATTGCGTATGCTTCAAGACAATTGAAAATGCACGAAGAAAACTATACGACTCATGATTTAGAATTAGGAGCCGTAATTTTTGCTCTTAAGATTTGGAGACATTATCTGTACGGAAGTAAGTTTACTGTCTATACAGATCATAAAAGTTTAAGATATATATTTGGGAAAAAAGAGTTAAACATGAGGCAAAGGAGATGGATGGAAATCCTAAGTGATTACAACTGTGATATTCAATATCATGAAGGAAAGGCAAATGTAGTTGCAGATACCTTAAGTCGTAAATATCATGAAAATCAAAAGCGAGTTCGTGCTCTCAGATTAAATCTACAGATAGATTTAATAGAACAAATAAAGAATGTCCAGGAAACAGCAATCATGGATGATGCTGAAGGAATGAAAGGAAGATTAAAAGAATTAGAACAAGGAGCTGATGGAATTTGGAAATTCCACAAAAGACGAATATGGGTACCTAAGCAGAGAGAATTAAGAACTAAGATTTTGGAAGAAGCTCATAAATCTAGGTATACCATGCACCCAGGAAACAATAAGATGTACCAAGATTTAAGAAATAATTTCTGGTGGATAGGCATGAAAAAGGATATAGCTAGGTATGTTTCTAAATGTCTTACTTGTTCACAAGTTAAGGCAGAACATCAGAAACCTTCAGGACTACTACAACAACTAGAGATGCCAGTATGAAAATGGGAACTCATAACAATGGATTTTGTTACTAAGTTACCCAAGACCAGAAAAGGTAATGATGCGATTTGGGTAATTGTGGATCGATTAACCAAATCAGCTCACTTTCTACCTATGAAAGAAACCTTTAGCATGGAAAGATTGGCAAAGTTGTATGTAGATGAAGTTGTATCATTACATAGAGTTCCACTCTCCATTGTATCAGATAGAGATAGTCGTTTTACTTCTCATTTCTGGAAAAGTTTCCAAGAAGCTATGGGAACTCGACTAAATCTAAGTACTGCATATCATCCACAAACAGACGGACAAAGTGAAAGGACAATCCAAACTCTAGAAGACATGCTCCGAGCATGTGTGATAGATTTTGGTGGAAACTGGGATGATTACTTACCTTTGATAGAATTCTCCTATAACAATAGTTATCATTCAAGCATTGAAACTGCCCCATTCGAGGCACTATATGGAAGAAAGTGCAGAACTCCAGTTTGTTGGGCAGAAATAGGAGAAAGTCAATTGTCAGGTCCAGAGATTGTGCAAGAGACCACTAATAAGATCACTCAAATCAAGGAAAGATTAAAGACGGCTCAAGATCGCCAGAAGAGTTATGCAGACAATAGACGGAAGCCATTGGAATTCCAAGTTGGAGAAAAAGTAATGTTAAAAGTTTCTCCTTGGAAAGGAGTTGTTAGATTCGGTAAGAAAGGAAAGCTAAGTCCAAGGTACGTAGGACCATTTTCAGTGATCCAACGTATAGGACCAGTTGCTTATCGTTTACAACAACCAGAAGAGTTAGCTGGAGTACATGATGTATTTCATGTATCCAATCTCAAGAAATGTCTATCAGACGAATCTTTGGTAGTACCTCTCCAAGATATAGAGGTAACTGAAAAATTAAAATTTGTAGAGAAACCTCTTCAGATAGAAGACAGAAAAGTGAAATTTCTCAAACACAAACGACTAGTGCTAGTTAAAGTAAAGTGGGATTCAAAGAGAGGAGCTGAATACACTTGGGAGCTGGAATCTGAGATGAAGAAAAAGTATCCCTACTTATTCCAGTAAATCTCGAGGACGAGATTTTTATTAAGGTGGGGAGGATGTAACAACTCGTATTAAAATTCCTATTTATTTTATTAATTTGTCCAATAGGAAACCCTAATTGAGACACCCAAGTGATTCTACACAAACCCTAAAATTTTCAGAACAATCAGAATCAGTATCAGGGCCCCTAAAACTAAGGGGGGGTAAACCCTAGTTACGATTATCTTAAAATCTCGTTGTCAAAAATCAAAATTACAAAACTGTCAATCCAGCAAGGCTAGTCAAGGACGTGGCTAACCTAGGGTGAATTCGTGTCCCTTGCGCACCGTAAGGGATTAGGCTTACGGTGCGCAAGCCTGGTCAAAATTTTACTATAAATAGCAGACATTGGCAATCGAAGTTTGGCACTTGAACGACGTAAATTCTCATTACGTACACTGAGATATCGTAGAAACACTTCTAAAAACACACACGGATCACTAATCGACGCCGCAATACAGGGTAATAACTCGATCGCTGCTACGATTCAATGTCCGATCGATTAAACTATCCAATGGATGTTTAAGTGCTTCCCACATTAGGGTTTATGCTTTGTCATTCGTTGTTAATTCAATGGATGTTTAAGTATCGCACTTTGTCATTCGATGTGAAGGTTTAATCTCGTGAGTTATCGTAAATGCTGTATTAAGTTACAACCCGAATTGTGTGCCTATTATTAAATTTAGGTTAAAAAGGCTAATCAGTAGGCTAGGCTCTGCTCAAATTAAATCTGCAATGTGAGTCATTCTGTTTTTATCAAATTACTTTACAAAACCCTATTTATTTCAAAGTTATAGTTACAGGGATTAAGTCTTGTTATCTGAAATTAATGCCAGTATGTGGGGGGATGTGCACATAGCTACTAATTATTTATCACTTGTGGGTGAAAGGACCCAGCAAGTGATATGTCCACAGTCACAAGTCCGGTCAAGTGACAACTGGGTCAGTTAATTCAAAAGATAGAGACATTGTAATCGCTTTTAAAACTGTAATTTATAACAAACGAGTCGTTTTAGTAAAATGAATGATTCACTCAGTATTTCCCGCTGACAAAACCTTTTTCAAACATGTTTCAGGTGATCTGTTGTGATCAAGTAAAAGTGCCGAGAAGCACTACAAGCTTAAGGAAGTGGCTCAGTATAAAATAAAGAAACATGTTTTGTAAAATAAAAGATTTCTCCGTGAAATCTTATGATTGTAAATTACCGGGTTTTATCCCGAGTTGTGAAATAAAATAATCGGGAAATATTTTAGTTTAAAAAGATCCTGAAGAAAACTTCCGCTGTTAAATTAATACCACGGGATTTTCTGTCCCGCGGCTCCTGAAACGGGTCAAACCGGGTCGGGGGCCGTGACACTTAGGGTCAATATGTAACGACCAACAAATTCTAATAGAGAAACAGGTTAATGACGTTAGTCGTTGTAGTTTCTCTTGTTGAGGAGTATGTTAGTTTAGGTAAGAAATCTAAGTGTGCCCACAATTAAGCAACAATGAAACTTTCGTAAGTGTAGCTTTATATTTTAAGGAGACAAGTTATGATAGAATAGTGTCATAATGGAGCAGTGTCTTGTACAAGAGGTGTAAATTGAAGTAATATAAAGTTTTCACTCCCCCACCTCTTGCAACTATTGCAAGTTATTATTAAGACACTTAATGCTCCCACTGATCTTTAATATCTCTAGAATGCTACAAGAGAAGTTTCAATGAGGTACGTGACGTGGGAACCTATCATATATATGTTAGACTTTATTTGATTTCTTTAATGTCCAGATATCATAAGAAACTTTAGGGAGATATTTAATAGAAATCTTATTAAGTGTATATATGAATAGATTTCTTCTAAGACCGTGGGCCATATGCGACAAAATTTAGATACAAGTTGATAGTCTTTAAATGATAAATGAATTATGTCTGAATATTCCATTTGGAATAAGTTCCACGAATGTCAATGAATGACTTATGATGGACACATACTTATTCCTTAAGCCAAGTCATATTTTAGGGCTTTAACGTCATGATTTAAAATCACTTAGAATGAGATTAGATGAAAATCATCCTCATTAACCATGTCATGATTTCTCATGAATTTCGGTTATAATGGATGAAATTTATAGGTCTCATTTTCCATTTGTCAAATTCTCATTTGCATGATAACAAAAGTTGTGATAGTGTAAGGTATCATCTAGTTCCATCTTAATAATGTTTCTATCCAGATATTGAGAACAAATAAGATGAGAGTTTAAGGTAAGTGTGACTTTATGCTGACTATGCGAACCTCACAACCTTCATAACATAGCCTAAGTAATGATACTGTATTCTGATTAATCTTCAGAATTTGTAAGGTATCGAAAAGCTTTGTTAGAAGACTGCTTATTATGGTTCTTATAGCCTTAACTTTTAATTTTGTCACTAACTCTCATGTTAGTTATTTGTTTAGTTCTGGTAAGGAAACGTATGGGACTAGAGTCAACTAATCATGTCTTAATTGGAATATTAAAATTAGTAGACTTAAATTTCTTTAGTAAGTGACTATCTAATTAATTTATCCAAATGTTCTTTAGAATAATGGATAGTCTCGTTACTTATATCTAGTCTAATGGCATAATTATGCACTGAGATTTTCCTTTGAAGAACCTTAAAGTTGGAATTTTTACTTGTAATTTGTCTATGGACATTTAAACAATCCTCTTTTAAAGTTTTAAGTGGTTGTAAGGTGAGTAACAACTTATTTTCCAGCTTCAAACTTTTATTTCTTTTGTACATATGTTGCTTATCAACACACTCATTATACTTTGATACTTTTGAGTGTTATAGTTGATTTACAAGGCATCAAATTGTACAAGTGAAAATCTTAGTATGTAATGTACTGGAAAAATGTACTTATTTCCATGCGTAAGCCCTTAACTTTATGGGTTATGGTATTGTATATTATTATGTATTCACATATACCACTTAGCTTATAGTTTAGAATTTTAAATGAAGGCATGCATATTAGGAATTCTTGTGATTATTCCATATATAATAGATTAGTCTTAGGAAAGACTTAATCTGTAATAACTTTAGTGACAGCACTTATGTTAGAGAGTTCTTGATTATCATAAGAGACATCATGTTCGATTTATCCTAATCATCATGCTCTACTTTTCTTCTGTAGTGCTTTATCAGAAGAGAGCAATAGGATTATTGTGTCTTAAGAGATAATCAATGATTTAATTTAAGAGCTAATTCTTATAGAAACTTTAAATAAAGCAAAACATTTTAGGTTTAAGAATTAGAGTGGATGAGATATTGATTTATAGATGAAAATTACAGTGAGTAAAATTATGGGTACTAAAAAATAAGGCAGACGAAATGATCATAAAATTAATGAAGGATCATCGATATAAGGATCATTATGTGAAGAGGTTGTGATATGTCTATTACTAACATCAAAATAATAGACTTATTTAAAGTTCTACTTAAACGAAGACAAATCAGCTTTGGCCAGAAGTGTAATCATTTAAGCATGTGTGCAAAGTAATCGTGACAAATCAGCTTTGGCCAGAAATGAGACAATCACTTTAGTTATGCACTTGTTAAGTATGCTAGACATGAATGAATTAAATCAGCTTTGGCCAGAAATTAAGACATTCACGTTTGTAATGCATACTCAACATAGCTTTCGTAATACTTGAACAATAAATATATGCATCAAATCAGCTTTGGCCAGAAGTGATACATCAGAAGCTCATTCAAGTTAAGCTATTTTGGTTTTGTAAAACATTATTTGATCCTGATTAATTAACTAAGTATTTACAAAACCAATCATTTAATTATCACATTAAACAGCCTAAAGTAATGAGGTTGAGATTTCGAGTTAGTCTTAGGTCTCGAGTGAGGTCTCGACTCAGTTATGAGATCTTGAGTGAGATCTCGAGTCCAGTCTCGACTCATCTTGTAACATTATGAGGTCTCGACTCATTAAGGTCTCGAGTCGCAACCTCAGTGTCTCGAGCCGTAATCATGGTCTCGATTACTGTGTTTTATGAGATCTTGAATCCATAATGAGGTCTCGAGTCGCAACCATGGTCTTGAGTTGTGAAGATTAAAGCCCTTAGTCGAAACCTTAATGGTCTCGAGTCGAAACCTTATGGTCTCGAGTCGAAATCGTTGTCTCGAGTCGTAAGAATTTGAGAACACTTATGATTTCGAGTCGAGACCTTGTGGTCTCGAGTCGAGATTTGGTCTCGGGTCGTTAAAAGTGATCTCGAAAACCCTGTTACAGCTGTTGTTGTGAAAACATAACTAAAAATTCGAATTCTTAGGGTTTTTGAGATATGGTTTCCTGTTTTAGTGATGATCTAATTTATCAAAATATTTCGAAAATTTTATCTGATTACCAATTAACAGTTTTCGAAAAAACTTAGATGATAAAATTGGATCAAAACAGGAAAAACACTCAATAATCCTAATTACATTTTAAAACATAAAGGAATTTTCGAATTTTCCTAAGAGCACATGATGAACCCTAAAAAATAAAATAATAATTCTGGAACCCGAAACCTGAAAATTAAGGATTCTAAAACAGATTTCGGATTTGTTGATTTTAACTATTATGATTTCGTGTCAATTATTTAACATTCTTTTCCGAAAACAATGATTTCGGGTCATGACTCGAAACCGGCGGTTATGATTATGAAGTTATTCAAAATTTCTGTTTTCCTGATTTCAATTCCAGAATAATGGATACGAAAACAAAACTGACTAATCAACATTAGCTCTGATACCACATGTTGATCAGTTCTGTTTAGCATAATGGAAAACATGAAAACATACCTTTGATTGCATCAGTACAGGCCAGCAGAGAATCCAGATGGAGACGCAACAACAGTGTTTGACATGATTGTCAGCTTGATCTGGTTCCTCCTTAGGGTGCAATCTAATGATGGTGATGAAGAAACCGATAAAGGGGAATCGGTTAGGAGAGGAGGTCGATTGATGTTATGAGAGTAATTAGGTTATGTGTCTAACCTTAGAACCTCTACATAAGTCTCCTTATATATGCACCCAAGAGGAAACCCTAATTAGTTAATAAGGGTAATTAGGCCCATCAACAATTACCAACTAATTATTTAATAGGTTGTTATATATATTTTGATCTATTATTATATAAATGATTATAATTGCCATATATAAATAAGAGTTAATTACTGTTTTTGTCCCTGTGGTTTGTCAAAAATCACTATTTCAGTCCATTAGTTTAAAAATTGTGATTTCAGTCCCTGTGGTTTCACTTTCGTAACCATTTCAGTCCACCTCCGTTAACCCCATCCATTTATTCTGTTAAGTACACGTGAATCAACCATAATGCCCTTATTAATAAAAAAAAGATATCTAAATGAGTTAATTACTGTTTTTGTCCCTGTGGTTTGTCAAAAATCACTATTTCAGTCCATTAGTTTAAAAATTTTGATTTCAGTCCCTGTGGTTTCACTTTCGTAACCATTTCAGTCTAGTCTCCTAACACTGTCTATTTTCCCGTTAAGTTTTTAATGAAATACCTAAATTACCCTTGTGTTAATTAAATATGGACTTATATGATTTTATTGTTGGATTTATATGATTTTATTGTTGTATGACATATGGACTTAGGGCATGTTTGGCTAAGCTTTTTGTAACAACTTATTGACTTATTGGCTTTTTGGAAAAGTCAGTATGGAGTGACTTATTGACTTATTGGTCTTTTCCCCTCACATACACCCTCATTGCCAACCATTATTTTGGAGCTTATAACTTTTCAAAAAGCCAATAGATCAATAAGTTGTTTCAAAAAGCTTAGCCAAACATACCCTTAAATTGGATTGTAGGGTTCAACCAACCATGGCTTCAGTAGAAGTAGAAGTCTGGCACTATTTTTACATATATGGTTCCAAAATTTTAATTTTGGATTTTAGAATGAGAAAATGTCCAGGTAAGCATTATTTTCAAAGTTATTATGTTAATTGATGCTGCTAGGAAGATATTAATTGGAATGGGGTAATGGGTCACCAGACATTAAGAGGGTGGGGTGGGGTTGTGATGCCGAAGAAGATGACCGGAAACTTTTGCCGGAAATGAGAGCAGGGATGGAGTGGTGTGGGGTAGGGTAGCATGAGGTTGTGTTTTAACAAGTGGGTCCTAGAATACAATATTTTAAATTTCCATGGTTTTTTATTTAATTAACACAAGGGTAATCTAGGTATTTCATTAAAAACTTAACGGTAAAATAGACGGTGTTAGGAGACTGGACTGAAATGGTTACAAAAGTGAAACCACAGGGACTGAAATAGTGATTTTTGACAAACCACAGGGACGAAAACAATAATTAACTCATTTAGATATCTTTTTGTTTTTTATTAATAAGGGCATTATGGTCAATTCACGTGTACTTAAGAGAATAAATGGATGTGGTTAACGAAGGTGGACTGAAATGGTTACGAAAGTGAAACCACAGGGACTGAAATCGCAATTTTTAAACTAATGGACTGAAATAGTGATTTTTAACAAACCACATCGACGAAAATAGTAATTAACTCTATAAATATATTATTTATTTATTCTTACAATATAATGCATTTGAGTTGTGTTTAATCTTAAACGGATAAGTTAATGGGTTCAAACTTAAAAAAAAAAACATTTTGGGTTTATGGCCCTCGTCTTGTGGTAACATGTATATAACATAAAAGTAATTGTGTTGCTCGACCCGCGGTACATAGTTCCGCCCACAGGAACTATGTATGTTTGGATACAATCTCTTAAACTAATAGTTGGATTCGACTTTTTACGGTTCAGCCTTTTATAATAAGGTTCTATATAACTTTTAGCAATGCAACCTATTAAAATAAGAGTTGTATTTAAATTTTCTTAATGCAACCTTTTTAACAAAAGTTGCAAACTTCAACAAAATTTGCAACACTTTAAAAAAAAGGTTGCAAATGCCATATACTTTTGCATTTTTTTATAAAAAAAAAGGGTTGCATTAGTTTTTCTAATGCAACCCTTATATTCAACAAAGTTGCATTAGAGTCAAATGCAACTCACGTGAAAAAGTTTTTTCTAAAAAGTTAGATTAGGCCTATTTTCTAGTAGTGATGGTAGAAGAAAGGTAAGACTGTGTAGTTTATAAGCATCAACATGAAAATTATATTTTCCTACTTTACACCAAGTCTCAAATAAACAGAAAGAACATGTTTAGTCATAATTTCTTTTCTGTATTTTTTAGAAAAAAAAACAACTTTTTTTATTTAATCTAATATAAATGTACCATGTGTCATTCTTTATCATCAATTTGAGAGGTTGATGTTGACCAAATTGTATTTATAATTGTGTATGCAAACGTTCATTATATGATTGGAAACTTTTTTCTTTAAAAGAAAAGAAGAGAAAATGAAATACAGAATAATGAGAAAATGAAATATAGAATATAGAGAAAATGAAATATAGAACTTTCCGATTACGGTACGTGCATATAATGTATATATGTGTGGACGCTCGGGGGGGCAAAAGTGAAGTTGCACTAATTTTAACGTTAATTGACTAATTTCGTGAAAATAACGTTAAAAGATGAGGATGGTGAATCATGCATCATGTGGTACCGTTGATAGCTGAAAGACAAGGGGGTACATGCACTAATCGGTCTTTGTCTCAATTGTTGAGTGTTATGTGTCTTATGTCCAAGGCTTGATGCAAAACTACTATCGAGCCGGGAGTCTCACTGGAAGCAGTCCCTCTATCCCTATGGGTAGAGGTAAAGCTGTCTACATCTTACTCTTTTCAGACCATTTCTTATCTTTGCTATTGGTAGAATTTACTGAGTATGATGATGATGAGAGAAAATGAAATATAGAAATATGTATTACAAAATAAAGGTATGTGTACGTGAAATATCATTATATGGCCTTCTATGTATAGGAATGCAGAAGCATGAATAAACTTTTACAAAACTAGTGCTAGTGTTATAAAACCAATATAACAGAAATTGATGTAAGCGAAAGCAACTATCAGATATAGTATGCTCTAACGAAACGGATGCAACAAGGTGAATCTTGGACCTAAGACTGCGGGGTATGGGGCGGGAGTTTGGGCGTGGGTAGGGGGAAAACGCCCAAGCCACCACCCCGGGTGGGCATGGGTTTCGGCGTGGCCCTTGGGGCATGGGTTTCAAGCCGGGCGTGGGGCGGTCTGGCCAAGCTGACATGGCGGGCTCTAATTGGACAAACCAAAGAAGCCGTTGGCCAACGGCTATCTTAAAAAAAAAAAAAAAAAAAATTCCACTATAAACCTCACAATTTCTTCCATTTTTTTACCACATTCATCTTCAATTCTCCATCTACAAAACGAAAAAATGCATCCTCATAACCGTCCTTTTGACCCGACCCACCCGTATGCACTCCAAGAAAATAATCCTAGCCCACCACCCATTCGTCCAATGCCTCGTCCATTTATGATACACTCTTCTATGCCCCAAGAAGCGAGTTATGCATCGTATCTTGGGAATTGTTTGTTTACTAACTTCCCACACTCCGATGATGCGATACCTACACCGTTTACACAAACGTCCATCAACCTTTCACCAACCTCCATCGACCTTTCACAAAACGAAACCGTCCCCGAAACTCAACCACCCAACGATGGTCCTTCCGCACCCCAACCCATAAAAAAGAGAAGCCATAAGAAAAAAACCGAAGCGGATAAAGCACTTGAAACCATCAAGCGAAAACAACTAAAATGGACCGTTCCTGAAGAACTTGCATTGGCGAGGGGTTGGTTTCAACAATCTCAACATTCAACTTTAGGTATTCTTAAACTTTGTTTTTATTAATGTTTTTTTTATATAACTTTGTAATATATTAAATTTTGTTTTTATAAAAACAGGAAATTCTCAACATCGAACCTATTTGTGGCAAGGGGTTAGTAGAATATTCCATCAAGAATTGGGAAAAGAGGTTTATCATGAAAACGATAGCTTATCCTCGAAGTGGACCGAGATAAGCGGCCAACTTACAAAATATAGTGGTTTTTTAAATAAAGCAAAACAAAACCCAAAAAGTGGTGAAACCGAAGCCGACATTGTGACGAATGCATTGGTTCAATTCAAGACAAATGTGGGGACCGACTTCCGTTTCATGCATTGTTGGGAGATTTGTAAGTTTCATCCAAAGTGGGCGAATATCCCCAGTGGTAGCGAAAGCAACACGTCTTCCAAAAGGTCGAGGGCCTCGTCCCAAACCCAATCTGATGCACGAGATCAAGAGATTGAGGACCTTTTTGATGATTCGCCAAGCCCAAACCGGCCTGAGTATGGAAGAGATGCCACAAAAAGGCGTGCTCAAAAATCAAGATCTGCTACGGCATCACCTTCAGCTGGGAGTTCGCTCTTGCATAGAGGAATATACAGCGACCAGTTGGATGACATTTCATCCAAGATGGATACATTCAACGTCTTCCAACAACAAAGGGCCGAAATTCGGAAGAGCAAAGAAGCTAGAGATGCCGCTAGAGAAGCCCAGAGACAAAGACGGGAGGATTTGAAAATTCTATCCCAGCCGATTGATCACCTAAAGGTTGACGAGTTGGAAATAGTCTTGGAGATGAGAGAAGAGATAAAAAACAAATATAAACGTTAGGAAATTTTTTTATGTAATTTTCTTTAATTAAAAACAAATACAAAGAGCCCAGCCGGGTCAGCCCAGCGAAGCCCACCAAACCCACGCCCCCAACCCCCGCCCCACCATACCCTGTTTAAATGTGGGTCGCCCCATGTCTGCCACCCCAAGCCACGTGTTAACAAATGCCCCAACCCAAGCCCAACCCCCGCCCCACCATACCCCGCAGTCTAAGAATGTCAAATCGGGTAGATGACACTTGTTTAGTCGTCAAAACATCAGCTAGTAATAGCAGTAGATGAAGCATACCAAACATTGAGTGCTCGAGCCAAACATATTTCGTACACTAATGGAAGAAGAATTCATTGCTAAATAAGTAAGTTTAATAGTCGCACCGAATAATCAAGACAGAGATGATAGAGAAATATGTATCCACTAATAATATGATATATTTTTTTTAACGTCAAATTTCTTTTTAACTCTATTGTTTACAGGATTTGAACCTAACATCTCTCCTTTTATAACACAAGTATTTAAAAGTTTTAACTTTGTCAATAGACCACCACCCTAATGGTCTAACGTTATGATATCTAAATACACTTTTCGTAGGGTATGAAAATTAAATATATGATTTAAAGAAATGAAGAATACAACTCAGGATTGATGTGGAAATACAAATGTGCAGTTGAGTGGTTGAAAGTTGGAAGTGTGTAGATGGCGGCTGTCACTTAAATGGGGTGTAAACATCAATCATTTATTTGTACAATTGGGTTTCTCATTTATTCTCGGGTAAATTACATTCCTCGTTTTATTTCGGCTCATTCTATACACATCCCCTCCCATTCCTGATTACACCCCCCTTTGTGAGAGAAAAACTGTCGGTCCCACACAGGCCCCACCTGTAAGTATGTGAGAGGAGGGGGTGAAAAAAGTAAATAGGGGGTTGTAGAAAGTAGCACTAACCCAGTTATTTAACTTTAATAGTTACAGTCATAATCATTTATTTAAAAACTCATTGCATCCCAGGTTCTTTAACACTAACCCAGTTAAAATTTTCAATTAACTCTATTCATGTATATTGCACATGAGGGCAATTTGGTAATTTTACACATTAAAAAGTACATTATAATAAATAAAATAAAAACACTTTAAAACAATTAATTAATTAGTTAATATAATATATATGTATCTGATTAGGTGAGAGGGGTGATTTATGGTTTTGAGCGACAAGTTGTAGGATCTGATTTGGTGTTTCTTTCACAGTTTGCCACCACCCCAATCCTTCACAGTCCACCAGCATCGCATTGTTGTGGTGTGTGACATAGATTGGTGTATGTTGTCCTCAAATCATTTAGGATTTCAGACCCTAATCGACTAATTTTGGATCTGTAAGCTATAATAAGACTAGAATCCTCTCAACCGTAAGGTGCTTTCTCAAGAAAATTTAGGGGTTTAGGTGCTTAAATAAAGCATACTTCGTTTCAGTTGTTTGGATTTATAGCTGTGTGAATATTAATATATTTCTTTATGGTTCTTTTTTATTAATCTCTTTGTTTTTTTTTAATTCATTTGGTAATTTGTGTCCCTCTTTGTGCCTTGATATTCCCACTGGTTCTAAGGGTGAGCGGGGCGTTCTCGGTGACCCCATGCGGGGACCTCCTCCACCGAAGAGGGAGGTGCTGCCATTCAATCGGGGACCAAAATCGGTGGGACTTCACCGAAGAGAGGGGGGAGAGAGGGAGGAGTGGACCAATGAAAAATTTCCTTTTTTTTTTTTTTAATAAAAAACCAAGTCACCTAAGAGGGGGGTGCCGCCATCAATTTAGGGTGTTAGGGGAGTTTAAGAGGGGAGTTGACGTGGCACACGAGGATTGGTTATGCGTAAGAGAGGGGACTCCCCTCTTAAGGGAGTGACCCCCTCACCCTAAAATGGTTTTTGACGAGGGTGTCAGCAACAGAAGTGGTGGTTGGTGAGCATGGATTTTGATGACCAAGCTTGGTCAAACCCCCAGCTTCGGGTTGTTTGGTTATAACTCAACTCGGTCAAACACCCTACTTGGATATGAAAGTTTTTTTTTAACAGCCAAAAAATCAATCCCGAGCACTTTTGGGGCATCCACTGGATAAACGGAGTACTCCGAGAGTAACTCAAGTCATCCACCACCAATTCCGGGGAAAACCCGGTAGTAACCCACCCGCCCGTAGGCGCGACGGTAAAATTACTGGTAAAACACGTTTGGCTCAAGGATCAAATACATGTTTCCTATCACTGTCCACCAGTGTCTGACTCCTTTTACACCAAATAGGAATTGAACTTGAGTCTTCAAAGAAGAACTCAAGTCCCTCTACCACTTGAGCTAGAGGTCCTTGACAAGGGATATGAAAGGTTTATAACAAGGAATGAGACACAGGGGTAAAAAGACTTTATTGTCCTCACATGGTATGCGCATGACCAAGCTTAATTTGTTTAAAACAAACCAAGATAGTGCTAAAAGACCTAAGGTGCAATTAGTTTTTCAAATAAAGGATTATGACTTTAATTATTGAAGTTAAAGGTTATCTATTGCAATCTAATACACAAATAAATGACAAAAAATGTAATTCACCCTTTATTCTATTTTTAGAGTAAACTAATTTACTTAGAGCACCCCCAATAACATAACATGTTTATAGTAGGTACCGTTCAAAAAAAAAAGTTTATAGTAGGTGGTTTTACTAGTTTTTGTCACCTCATTTATTATGAAGGGTGTTTTTCTCATTACTTTTGCAACTTGTATTTCCTCATAAAAAACTTTTATCTTTTTCTCTCTCTATATCAACATATATATTTATAAAAATGGTTATAGAGTGGCAATGATTTTGGATGTTTTTAAAGTTTGTTATTGGATAGGTTTTTGATGTTTTTATAAAATGGTGTTTTTTTTATGTGGCAACTGAGTTGGCACATTTTTAAATGTTTTTAAGGTTTCTTATTATGGATGGTTTTAAAATATTATAAGTACTTCGATCTAGTGGCAGAGCTAGGAGGAAAATTCAGGGGTATCTTATTTTTTTTTTACCTTGGGCCGCCATTGAAAATTCAAGAGTCCGGTGCGGCTAGTTAATATGGGCCCTTATTAATTTTTTTTAACCTAGGCTCGTGACTCGTCCGTGAGAATTCGACAACCTTTAGAAGACCCGGGTGGCTTGTAAAAATGAGCTTTAATATCTATACTATATTAAAATGCATGAGTGATGGTTATTTTAAGATACCCAAAAAATAAGAACTTTTTCTCCCTTTATTTATAGAAAGATCCCTAAAATGAGGGTAGTTTGGTCTTTTAAATACTATTTATTTTTTAGCCCCTAAACTTATTACACTTAAATCCCTAAAGTTTTAACAAAATTATAGATGATTAGTTACAATTCATCCCTCCACAACAAACTTATATTTTTTTTACGTTTTCTTGACATATCTTATAAACTATAATGTTTAAAAAAATCCAAATATAGCATGACGACCTACACATTTTTTTGACGTTTCGGTAGTTGTCTTGTTCAATATCGACACACCGATTAAAAGGTACAAGTTGATAATGCTTTAATGTACAAGTAATTAATACATGTTATCTAATGCGTCTAATCTACATAGATGTACTCCATCTATTCAAACAAAAACAAAAAGAATTAAAAGTACGGTAACATAAAATGAAGATATTATGTGTCACATTTTATTTTATTAAAATGTGTTGCAAATTTATAGGAATTATAAGTTCAACTATATTGTTATGGATAATATTAGTTAGTTTCAAAAGAATTCTTTACCAACTTAACTAGATACATGGTAGATTGTGTTGCATATTTTTAGGAATTATAAGTTAAAAGTAGACTCATATAGATAAGATTAGTTAGCAACTAAAAATCTGAACTTAGTATGATATATTTAATATAACTTTTTTATATTTGTAAAAAACTGAAATTTAACAATTTAAGTTAAAGCTCTAAAATATACTTACGAGTCAAATACTATTTTTTATTTTTATAAAAACGAAAATTTTAAACTTAAAGTGTATTGTATGAGTACTATGTGGATATTTAATAAAAGTTATGAACTTTAAATAATAAAATTATACTTTATAATTTAACCAATAAAATAAAATACTTTACAATTATAACAACTTATCTTTTATTTTTTTGTCTTTAGATTATTAATTTTTATAAAAAAACAATACTTTTTGTCTTTTGATTATTAATTTTTATAAAAAAAACAAAACTTTACATATGTGTAACACTTATAACATATATCCACTACAATAATGTTATCATAATTATTATACTAATAAGAAAACTACCAGAAACGAGTGCCGCAATACAAAGTGTCGCATCCGCCGCATCGCGCGGGCACCCTACTAGTATACAATTATTAGGTAACAAACCTATAACAACTCTCCTAAATTATTTACCGACACCCCTAATATATGTATAACAGCCCAATACGTCTTTAAATACACCCCGTATACGATATTTGACCCTAAATACCTTTACATAATAAAAAATAAAATAAAAACAAAATCCTGGTGTCGCTCGCGGGCCGCGAAGACTCTCTCTTCGGCTTACGCGGGGCGCGACAACTAGGCTAAGCAGCCTCACCCGGAGCTGCCACGTGTTGAGTTCGTGCCGAGTCTATGCGTGCGACCAGTCAAGGCTAGGGCCTAGATACTCTACGTCGCGGGCCGCGAAGGCCTGGCCTTCGGGTTACGCGGGCCGCGAGAAAACTAGAATCAGCTCCTATAAATTGGGAGCATCGGCCTTCATTCTCTGATGTTCAAAACACGAATTCTCTCTCTATTTTCTGTAGTGTATACACTATAATCGGGTATTATACCCCCCTAATTAGCGAAGTTCTGCCTCGTTGTAAGTATTTTAACCCCCGGTTACGTATTAGATACGCTGCCCGATTGATCTAGTGCTTCGTAACGGTTGTCGGGGTTCTGCCCGACGTAGTCGTTGGAGTTCTGTATCGGGGAGAGTATAACTAATGTAAATATTGGGTTATTATACTAACGCGTGTGCATTGTGTAATTAATAGATTATAACCAGGAAAAACACCAGCCTACCCCCTCGGGACGAAGGAACCTCTTCGCTGCCTACCCCCTCGGGGTATTCGGCTGACACCGAAGAAGGGATTTTCGTGTTCAAAGCACAATCTGAAGAGCCATCCCCCCCCCCCCAAAGAAGAGAGGATGGTTCAACAGAGGAGCTCATGAGCGTAGAAAGATGATGAGAAAATTACAGCAGCAAAGGGCCTTAGCAGCGACCAATAGAGAAATTAATATTTAAACCCAGGACATACTCAATAGGAGATTAGCTAATTTTCACATATTAGCTACCACAGCTGCAGACCCTAATCTAGAACAACTCATAGCACCACAGCCACTGCAGTTGTTCCCGACACAATCCATGGAAGTAGAGATTGACCCAACTGACCAGTATTGTAATTTCAATTCTAGTTGTAATTGTAATAGACATAGATGCATAATATCAAAAAGAGTAAAGGTCGCAATGTCGACGATTTTGGATCAATATGTTGTCGTGTGATTTTTCGCATTCAATATTACTTCATGATATTAATACTTGGTAATGGTTTATAATCCATATGGCCGACAATGCAAATCGGGAAAACCAGAATAATGAAAACCAGATAAATAACAGTGCTATTCGACACATAGTTACCCAAGGAATTAGAGATGCTCTGCCATCTATTATTCAACATGTTAGAGAAGCGGATAATAATAACAGTAATAGTGGAAGTAAACGACCGCCTATTGAACCTGATCACAACATAAACAATGGACCAATACTTCAAGTGCCCATTCCAAAAAGAAGAAGAACCATGTCTTATGGTTGTTCTTACAAAGAATTCTGTTCCTGCAAACCAATAGAATTCTCGGGCAATGAAGGAGCCATTGCAGCTCTACGCTGGTTAGAAAAGACTGAGGCAGTCTTAAAAATAAGCAAGTGCGCAGAAGAAGATAAGATCATGTTTGCCTCCAATCTGTTTAAGAACTCAGCTTTAGAATGGTGGAACACTATTCTCCAGTCTAGGGGAAGCGACAGGGTCTATAATATAGAATGGACAGTGGCGGATCTAGGATTCCGACCAAGGGGTAACGTTTTATAAATAAGCCGTAACGAAATCGAAAAAACGTCAATTTTTTCCAAAATTTACACTAATTTTTCCAATTTTTTTTCCGACCAAGGGGTAGCAGACGCCACCCCTTAATAAGCTATAGGTCCGCCCCTGAGAATGGAATGAGTTTAAGAATATGGTGGAAAGGAAATTCTGTCATCCTAATGAAAAGGCGCAGATAGCTAATAAATTCTTAAACCTTAGAATGACTGGAGTAGATAGCAAGGGTTACACTACTACATTCTTTGAATATGCTAGAAAGTGCCAACCCTAGCATCACTAGAACCAGTATTAATCTCTCGTTACATCTGGGGATTAATTGGTGAAATTAGACATGTAGTCAAGGCAGCTAGACTACCAACCATAAAAGAAGCTGTAGAACTAGCAAACACCTTGACTGATGAACTGGTATGTACACAAAAAGAAAACCAGAAGAGGAACCAAGCTCAAAAGCTTACCCAAGAATTTCGCTACGAAAATTCCAATCGTGGGAAAAATGTAGGTTCTACCTCGGCTCCTTACTGCAAATATTGCAAAAGAAAGCATTCGGGAAGATGCTCTATATATTGCAATTTTTGCAAAATATCGGGACACAAGGAAGAAGACTGCAGGAAGAAACCTAACAATAGGATATGCTACAACTATGGAGAACAAGGTCATATCAAGCCGAACTGTCCGAAACTAGCTCCGGCCACAAACAACAAGATTACTAAAAATGCTAGAGCATTTGTTCTGACTGCAGAAGAAGCCAAAATGATCCCGGACGTGATTGTCGGTACGTTTTTAGTTAATGATGTTTTTGCCAAAGTATTATTTAACTCTGGTGTGAACCAAAGTTTTATTAATACTTCATTTTGCGAACTTCTCAACCAACCATTAACTAAACTCCAACAAGAATGTCTAGTAGAAACAGCAAATGGAGAAACCATTAAGATTACTGAAATCTTGCAGGGAGCAAGAATAGAAGTTTTAAACCATAAGTTTATTGCAAATGTTTACCCAATGAATCTGACAGGATTTGACATTGTGTTAGGAATGGATTGGCTAGTAGCCAATAAAGCCAGTATTCTATGTGATCAAAAGTCAATACAAGTAAATTCACCAAAAGGTGAAAAGATCACAATTAAAGGATATAAGCCAACTAGACACACAAAATTCATCTCTGTGATGAAAACTGCAAGCTGTGCAGGAAAAGGGTCCCTAGTGTATATGATTTCCATAATCATTCACACTAAAGGAAAATAATTAAAAAAATATCCCTGTAGTATCTCAATTTTCAGATGTATTTCCAGAAGAACTACCAGGACTACCGCCAGACAGTGAAGTCGAATTCAGAATTCATCTGCTACCAGGAACAGCACCGATTGCCAAAGCACCTTACCGTTTGTCACCTGCAGAAATGCAAGAGTTAAAGAAACAGTTAGACGAACTGTTGGAGAAAGGATTCATACAGCCAAGCTCATCACCGTGGGGAGCACCGATATTGTTCGTCAAAAAGAAAGATGGGTAAATGCGTATGTGCATTGATTACCGTGAATTGAATAAGGTCACGATTAAAAATCGGTACCCATTACCAAGAATCGATAACCTATTCGATCAATTGCAAGGAGCTCGATTCTTTTCTAAGATCGACTTACGTTCAGGATATCATCAATTAAAGGTACAGGAAGAGGACATTCCTAAGACCGCTTTCAGAACAAGGTATGGCCATTATGAATTTACTGTCATGCCATTTGGTTTAACCAATGCCCCAGCCGCATTTATGGACATGATGAACCGAATATGTAAGCCATATTTGGATAAATTCATAATTGTCTTTATAGATGATACCCTAATTTACTCTAAGAGTAAAGAGGAACATGTAGCGCTTCTCCATGCACTTTTAAATTTGCTGAGAAAAGAAAAGCTTTACGCTAAATTTTCAAAATGTGGATTTTGGTTAAAAGAAGTGCAATTTCTTGGACATCTAGTTAACCATGAAGGAATTCATGTGAATTCCACAAAGATTGAGGCAACTACTAAATGGAAAGTCCATGAGTCACCAACAGAGGTTAGAAGTTTTCTAGGATTGGCTGGTTATTATAGAACGTTTATCCGAGATTTTTCTAGAATAGCCATTCCCTTAACTAAGCTAACCTGTAAATCTGTTAAGTTTGAATGGGGATCAAAACAAGAAGAAGCCTTTAGAATTCTTAAGCAAAGATTAACCAACGCACCCATACTAGCGTTACCAGAAGGAACTGAAGACTTTGAAGTCTATTGTGACGCTTCTAAGATAGGTTATGGATGTGTGTTGATGCAACGACAAAAGGTTATAGCATACGCTTCTAGACAACTTAAGAATCATGAAGAAAATTATTCAACCCATGATTTAGAGTTAGGAGCTATAATATTTGCCCTTAAGATTTGGAGACAGTATTTATATGGAAATAAATTTGTCGTCTTCACTGATCTTAAGAGTTTAAGGTGCATTTTTGGGAAAAAAGAGCTAAATATGAGACAAAGACGCTGGATGGAATTTCTTAGGGATTATGATTGTAATATCCAGTATCATGAAGGAAAGGCCAACGTAGTAGCCGATGCTTTAAGTCGAAAGTATCATGAAAAGCCAAAAAGAGTACGTTCTCTTAAATTAAATCTGCAGATAGATTTAAATGAGCAAATTAGAGAAGTACACGAATCAGTAATCAAGGATGATACTGAAAAATTAAAAGGTATGATTAAGGAATTAGAACAAGGAACATATGGAATTTGGAGATTCCATAAGAAAAGAATATGGATACCTAAACTAGGAAACCTACGCTACCGAATATTAGAAGAAGTCCATAAGTCTAAATATACGATATATCCTGAAAGTGATAAAATGTATCAAGACTTAAGAAAGAATTTCTGGATAATAGGAATGAAAAAGGATATAGCAGCTTATGTTGCCAAGTGTCTAACATGTTCACATGTCAAAGCTGAACATCAGAAACCCTCAGGTTTGTTGCAGCAATTGGAAATGCCTATATGGAAATGGGAGTTGATAACAATGGACTTTGTTACCAAATTACCCAAAACACGAAAATGTAATGATACAATCAGGGTGATTGTAGATAGGTTAACTAAATCTACTCATTTCCTACCAATTAAGGAAACATTCGGTATGGAATAGTTAGCCAAGTTATATGTAAATGAAATAGTTTCACTACATGGTATTCCTTTATCAATTGTTTCTAATAGAGATAGCCGTTTTACTTCTCATTTTTTGACAAGTTTCCAAAAAGCAATGGGAACCAAGCTAAATCTAAGCATCGCTTATCATCCACAAACGGATGGACAAAGCGAAAGGACGATTCAGACAATGGAAGATATGCTTAGAGCTTGTGTAATTGATTTCGGAGGAAATTGGGATAATCATTTACCATTAATAGAATTTTCTTACAATAACAGCTATCATACCCGTATCAATGCTGCACCATTCGAAGCACTTTATGGACGAAAGTGTCGAACTCCAGTCTGTTGGGCAGAGATTGGAGAAAAGCAATTGTCTGGACCTGAGATAGTGCAAGAAACCACGGACAAGATTATTCAAGTCAAAGAACGACTAAAAGCATCACGCGACCGACAGAAGAGTTATGCTGATAATAGGCGAAAGCCATTGGAATTTCAGGTAGGAGACAAAGTTTTATTAAAAGTCTCTCCTTGGAAGGGAGTTGTCAGATTCATCAAAAGGGGAAAGCTAAGCCCCAGGTATGTTGGACCTTTTGAGATTATTAGAAAAATAGGACCTGTAGCCTATCACCTACAACTGCCAGAGGAAATGGCAGGAATACATGATGTATTTCATGTATGCAATCTCAAAAAGTGTTTAGCTGATGAATCGTTAGTAATACCTCTTAAGGACATAGAGGTAAATGAAAAGCTTAAGTTTGTAGAAAAGCCTCTACATACTGAAGACAGGAAAGTCAAGAACCTCAAACACAAGAGATTGGTTTTAGTCAAGGTAAAATGGGATTCCAAGAGAGGACCAGAATACACATGGGAGCTTGAATCAGAAATGCAGAGGAAATATCCACACCTATTCCAGTAGACCTCGAGGACGAGTTCTAAAACAAGGTGGGGAGGATATAACAACCCTCCTAAATTATTTACCGACACCCCTAATATATGTATAACATCCTATACGTCTTTAAATACACCTCGTATATGATATTTGGCCCTAAATACCTTTACATAATTAAAAATAAAATAAAAACAAAATCATGGTGTCGCTCGCGGGCCGCGAAGACTCTCTTTTCGGCTTACGCGGGGCGCGACAACTAGGCTACGCAGCCTCACCCGGAGCTGCCACATGTCGAGTTCGTGTCGAGTCTATATGTGTGACCAGTCAAGGCTAGGGCCTACATACTCTACGTCACGGGCCGCGAAGGTCTTGCCTTCGGGTTACGCGGGTCGCGAGAAAACTTGAATCAGCTCCTAAAAATTGGGAGCATCGGCCTTCATTCTCCGATGTTCAAAATACGAATTCTCTCTCTATTTTCTGTAGTGTATACACTATAATCGGGTATTATACCCCCCTAATTAGCGAAGTTATGCCTCGTTGTAAGTATTTTAACCCCCGGTTACGTATTAGATAAGCTGCCCGATTGATCTAGTGCTCCGTAACGGCTGTCGGGGTTCTGCCCGACGTAGTCGTTAGAGTTCTGTCTCGGGGAGGGTATAACTAATGTAAATATTGGGTTATTATACTAACGCGTGTGCATTGTGTAATTAATAGATTATAACCAGGAAAAACACCAGGAAAAGTCTAAACTAGCAATGTGAGTAATCTCCTTTTTGTGAACCTTTTTACAAACTATTTTTACAAAACCATAAATAATTTTATAAATGGTTAGCAGTGATTGAGTCTTGTAATTCTTCAATTACTGCCGGTATGTTAGGGTTTTGTATACAAAATGTGAAACACGTTACCATTGGACAACGAGATAGCCAATGAGTAATATGACCCACCAGTCATGGGTTGACAGTACTGAATGAGTAATTTTGTAGATATAATCATTGTAATCGCTCTCAATACTGTGAAATGATAAAATCTGTTTTGATTAAACTGGGATTCACTCACCAGTATTTTCCACTGACAAATGTTTTTAAAACGCGTTTCAGGTAACAAAATGAGAAAGCCAAATAGAAGCCAGCTGGAGAGCACTGAAGGCATGGAAAAATGTGGCTATAAAAGTTACCTAAATAAAGACGATGTTTTAAATTCAATAAATTAGGGTTTATCCCTATAAACATGTTTGGAATGAAAAACTTGGGGTTTTATCCCAATATGGTTATTAATATAAAATGTGGTATTTTACTCTGATAAAATATTTCCTAACTACGGTCCTGATGAAAATTCCGCTGCAAAATAATGATAAACACCGATACCACCATCTCTGAGTAGGCCGCGGCCGCCCGCCTCCCAAGGCATGGGTCGGGGGTTGCGATAGAAGGTGGTATCAGAGCCTAGCCACTGATTTCAGCCAAAGAGGTGTTCTGCTGACATTGAAATTATTAATTTTGTTAGGAAATAATCAATGAAACTATGTGCATACGTGTAGATTATTATTTTGTGTTATTTGACAATTTGTTAGTTTACAGTATGAGTGATCAAGGACCTTCGGACGCTTACCGTCAACTGTCCAACTCTCATAGGGACGAAGGAACCTCTTCGCAGCCTACCCCCTCGGGGTATTCGGCTGACACCGAAGAAGGGATTTTCGTGTTCAAAGCACAATCTGAAGAGCCATTCCCTCAAAAAAAGAGAGGATGGTTCAGCAGAGGAGCTCATGAGCGTAAAAAAAGGATGAGAAAATTACAGCAGCAAAGGGCCTTAGCAGCGGCCAATAGAGAAATGAATATTCAAACCCAGGACATACTTAATAGGAGATTAGCTAATAAAACCCGTGTATTACACGCGTTGAATAAAAAATGTTAAAAGTTAGTAATAAAATTTAGAAATTATTATATGTTATTTTGAGATAAGATATAATTGAAATTACATATTGATTAAGTATAGATAAGTGTGTTATAAAACTATTTTTAAAGTAAAATTGTTAATCAAATTGAGGTTCACTCTCTAATAAAGTGAGAGAATGAAAACCAATTAATTATAGGATCCAAATATAATTTTATTTTTATACTTTAAAGCATACGTTGATTATCATTTTTTTATTAATGGGTTTTTTATATTCTAAGGCATACGTTGATTATCATTTTTTTTATTAATGGGTGTATCAAATACATACGAGAACGTTATCAATTTTTTTATAAAACATTAAATGTTATTTAGAAGTTTCATAGATAGTATTTTGTTTGTAATAAAAATATTTTTAACAACAAAAAAAACCGAAAATTATATTATTATAATAATAAATTATAACTTCATCTTCTTCATACTCACGCTGCAACTTCAAGTTTACGTCGGAAATTTTATTTCCGTTGACCGGAATTGTTGTCTCATTTCAATTTCACCTACCTAGGGGTATCCTAATATTTGCTTAGGTGTATCCCAATGCATACAAACGAAGATTTAAAAAATAAATTGTATTTCGTCAAGAAAGTTCTGGGGTAGCCCGGGAAACCCCTAGCCGCCACATAGATCCGCCCCTGCTTCGATGATTTTTATTTTAACACTCCTGTTCTGGGTTAACTATGGAACTGTCAACAATACTATCTCAGCAGTTAACAGAGGGAACATCGCCCCCAAGCGTTAAGAGACCGAGTTAATAGGGTTTTGGTTAATGGGTTAACGGAGGAAGATGGTTTGGTGATGGGGCCCATGGATGTTCCAACCAGTCACATCCCACCTTTTTTATTTGTTGTTATTGGATGTTTAGCTAATCAACAACACATTGTTAACGGGTATTTACTTAATGGTCAAGTTATTATTTGGCAGTGATATGGCGGTGATGTGGCAATAGGTTTAGTTAACCCATAACACATAGTCTAAAGGTGAAGGGGCATTTCTTTCATGTAACCTAGTCTCCTTGAATCTTGTACTACGGCATCATTTCACTTTAAACTACCCTAACACCACAAAATCGCTGGTAACATTCCTTTCAACTATCCTAGAACCAAGAGCCCCACATGTTTACTCTATCCACCAATTAAACATATTCCAAATTTTACCTTTCTTCGGGTTCGTAACCCTTGATTCTAACCTGCCCAAGGTATCCTAGGGGGTGGCCGCGGCTTAGCCGCTTAAGGTTGCTAGGCTAGACCCTTTACCAGCCTAGTGCCCCCTCCATCTTAAATTAATTTTTATCTTGTATGATTTGAACCACTCACCTTTTAAATAGAGAGAGACACCTTATGATTAAATCATGTCCTTTATGGACGGAACAGATTCGTTATTTTGTATAGATATGATTTATGGTATCTTAATTATTTTTTTTAATAATATTTTTTAGTGTTGAGTTATCTTACAAAATCTCCTAATCTAGGAATAGTACAAAGACACAATGAATCGTAAAACATAACACGATGTCGAGCAATATAACACAATGCTGAGGAAAAAACACTAAATAAATCGCAAAAAAAAAAACAACACAATGCTGAAAAACACAATGTCAAATAAAAAGACACAATAATCTGAAAAAAAAAATCTAAAATTTACAAGCTAAGAAAGTCAAAAGCAAAAACCTAAAATCTAAGATCTTAGAGTTCGACGAGACAGTTTCAATTATGCTAGAATAAGTTTAATCGGGGTCCATTTGATATCCTTCCTACGACTTTACGAGACATTTTAAAAAACATTTAATTGGTTACAATCTTTTTTTTTTTTGAACGGCCAACAAACTCAATCCCGAGTACTCTCGGTGCACCCACTGGACAAACGGAGTACTCCGAGAGTAACCCGAATTCACCACCAATTCCGGGGGAAACCCGGTAACCCACCCGCCCGTAGGCACGACGGTGAAATTACCGGTAAAACCCGTTTGGCTCAAGGATCCAACCCATGTTTCCCTGGGTCTCCTATCATTGCCCACCAATGCCTCACTCTGCACCAAGTGAGAGTCGAACATGCATCTCTCAAGAGAAATGCAAACCATCCACCACTTGATCTAGAGATCATTGGCTGGTTACAATCTTCTTAGTAACCTTTCCACATTTTTTTGTTAAAGTTATAAATATGTTATTAGATTATTTAAAATTGAAATATTAGTATATTTGGCAAGACAAGTTGAAGGTGAAGCTTTTTTCAACAAAAGAAAACGAGAGCCAAATACTTTTAATTATTTCAACTATCTAGTAATTTTGATATTTTTCAATACTACCTACTTTTTATTACTTAAAATATTTTTTATTATTCTTACTGTCTAACCATATTAAATATTTATCTTTTTATAAATCACTTATAAAAATTATTATTATTATTATTTATTTATTTTTTTAATATTTTAACCAACCTAATTTTAAATTTGGTGTGATTTTTGATAAAAATATAATTTTATTTAAAATTTATTAATTTGTTTCATATTAAATTTCTTTAGTTAATGGTATAGTAATATTTTTAATTAAAATAATAATAAGTATTTATAGTTAAGTAGAAGAGAGATGAGAGGAAACTACTCTTTTCTATGATTTATTTTATTATATAGAATAGAATAAATGTGTAGGGATTAAATACAAATAGATCTTGACATATAAAATGACCTTAGTATGAGGAGTGAAGGAGTGAACTTCTTTTTTTTTTTTTTTTGGAATTTTTTTCCCTATCTATTTAAGCATAATGTTTAGTTGCAAAATATATAAAAAAAGAAGAAGAATTATGTAGTTACTCTAGTAGAGTATCCATGTACAATTATCCTAGAGGAATTATAATTACTATAGTAGTGTTATTTACATAATTTTTTTTAGATTCTGAAACTAAAATACATATTTAATAAGATAAGAAAAAATAATACCTTGTTCATCTCTACCGTTAAGCCAATTTATATTTTAAAACTTACTAGATGGAACCCGCGCGGGCCATCATGATTAACAACTTACACCGTTATGTGAATGTTTAGTTCTAAATAAGCTTTCAATAATTGTGTCTGGTTTTTTTGGCTGCTCGCCTCACCTGTTTTATTGTGCCCAAATGAGATGAGGTGCTCGCCTCTCCTCGCCCGCAAGCAGCTCACCTTGTGTGTGTTCAGTTTTCAAGGCCCCTATGCTGCACCTTGTTTTGCCTAAGTAAGCACAAACAATTGATGCACTTTTGAGTACATCAGTTGCATTAATCATTCGTGTACCATAACATAGCTACTACTAAATAAGCAGTGTACCATAACACAACTACTACTAAATAAGCAGCTATAACTGAAGACATCAGATCAAATAAAAACACTAAATAGCCTACCATCATTTAAGGTACATGGAAAACATGTGATTGAACAGATTCATCATCAAATTCATAGCCTTTAGCAAAAATCAAGACATCATAGAGAACACCTTAGAACCCAAGCTTGGTTCTGCGCTTTGTACCGTACCTGAATTAAAGTAAACATCTTGTTAGCTGTTTTTAAAGATGGTATCTTTCTTTAAAATCAAGACTGTTACAAAACAAAATTTCACCTGATGGTATTGTCGATTGACATACGAATCCAACTAGCAATGGGTTTGTTCTCATTTGCGAGCTTCTTCTTGATCATGAATGTCTAGTGGGGTGGCTGAATTAAAATAAAGACATGAACAAAACATCACTACCTATTTCGTGATCATGTGTTATTAGTAACCCTTTCAAGACTCTGACTATGCCACCTAAAAAAACATAACAGGGTATGATTTAAGGTTCAAGTAATTAATCACAGAGTGGTGTCTTGAGTTTCATCTCATTTTTTACAGCCTCAAACTCGCTAGTTACAGAACCACTACCAAAAAGTCAAAACAAACAATTGTATATGGAGGTAAAAATATAAAAAGTTTATTAGAGTAGCAAGACGATTGGATTGGGCGGGCTGGGAACAGATGAGAATGGGTTCTGGGTTGAAAAAATGTATTGTTATGTGCAGAGTTGAAAATTGCAGGGTCGGTTCGGGTTGACCCATACATAGTTTTCGGTCCATGTTATGACTACAAAAACAATAGTATTGCAATAATACTTTGAAAACAAAGTAAACAAGTCAAAATAAAAAATGGGTACAATTGGCGATTCTATACACCCCCTAAAAAATATGGAAATTATGTTAATTATATAAATTTAAGTGGGAATAGTTGACAATGGCAGAGTTATTAAAGCGAGCGCCCTGGCGCGCCTAGACGCAAAGGGTGTGATTTTCTTGTCAAGAATTTGCTGCATGGATTACCTTCTGTTGAGTTTAGGTTCAAAGAAACTACGGTTCAAACAAGTGGATGTCCCTGTGAGTTCTTGATGATGAACGATTTCAACTTGCGATGTCCCTGTGAGTTCTTGGTGATTAACGATTTGGGGGAAATGGGAAGAATTAGGGTTTGGGGTTCTTTAAATTGGGGGGAAATGCTCAGGGTAAACATTAAATGACACAATTACCCTCACGTGACCTGCACGTGGTCAAATTTAACTGGGAAAACAAACTGGGTTAGTCACAAAGGGTAAAACGTGCTTGATTTTTAAACATAAAGGACAAAACTCATCAATTTTAAACATAAAAGACACCGCCTGTAAAGAGTTATAAAGATAAAAGACAATTCTTGGAATTCACTCTATATAATAATAATTTGTATTAGGAAACTAAACTCTAGAACAATATAGATGTATTTAGGGTGTAGGGAGTGGTTAAACACTTTGAGTGGCAAACCAAAAAACCAACCAATCAGAGAGCGCCATGTCAATCGGTGAAAAGTGTTTAAACTTTGGTGAAAAGCGTTAGCAATGGTTTAGACACTTGGTGAAGTGGTAAACTATTTTTTTAAAAAAAAAGGAAAAAAGTGTGATTGGTTGAGATTGGATTGGACCCCACCCCAAACCCCCCCTCTCTCTCTTCTTCCTCCCCTCACCGATTCGGCATGCCACCACCGATTTGGCAAACTTTGGTGACCAAACAAGAGTTGGCGGTGGTGTTTACCGATCGGTAAAGGGGTTTGCCACCCTTTACCGATCACCACACCGTACACCCTTAAATATTTATTTAACCGACACCTACATTCGGATCCAACATCCCTATCCTACGAACTCCCAAACTCCTACTTCCCCACATCATCATCTCCTACGTGGCTCGCATCCACAACAAAACCGGATAACCGGTTCACCACTTCCGTCGTATCAACAACTCCACCGCTTCCGTCCCCACGATCTTCCACTAATTTCCCCATCAAATTCCACCATCCCCAATCACCACTTTCCACCTAAATCACCCTCTTGATATAAACGATGATGTCTGGAGATGATTTGGAACGTCGGGGAAGACAAAAAGACAGTAACCCAACTGAGAATTATGCTTCTTATTCGCGTACGGAAACTCAGTGGACTTCGTGGTTGATTCCGGTGTTTGTGGTGGTTAATATTGCTGTTTTTGTGGTGGTTATGTACGTCAATGATTGCCCAAAGCATAATCGGATGCGGACTGATGGGAAGTGTGTTGCGAAGTTTCTTGGTCGGTTCTCGTTTCAGCCGTTGAAGGAGAATCCTCTCTTTGGCGCTTCTTCGAACACGTAGTGTGCTGTTATTTGTTTTTGTTTGATTTTGTGTTTTTTGTCTTGGTTTTGGTTTTGGTTTTGGGGTTGTCGGGGTGATGGGTTTGTTGGAGTTGAATTGACTGTCGGTGGTGTGGAATTGGTGCTTTTCGAAATACGAAATCAGCTTGAACCCTAATTTGTTTACGGGCCGAGGAAGAGACACCACTGACATGCTATACAGACACCACTGTACGATGTTGTATCTCGTCTATATGGGGCGTATGAGAGGGTGTTCATATTAACCATAATCCACACGGGCTGTATGATTATCTATGAAGTATGAACTGACATAGAAGTGACTATTGTGTAAGTGAAAAGATCTGTATGGACTTCTATGTGGTCCTGGATATCATACGGCCCGTTTGACATGACAGATAAGCTTATGTACACTTTTGAGGGTGGTGTTTGTATAGCAATAAACATTTTGCTTTTAATTTCGACTTTAAAATCAAAATCTTGTTAACCTCTTTTCTTGATTGACAAAGCTTTGATGAAGCTTTATGTCCATTTGTGACTGAAATTTGGTCTTTAAGTTGCCAAAAAAGTAGCATAAAAATCAGTCCTCTTTTCTTGAATGACAAAGTTGTGATTTATGATGCTTTTTTGAAGCTTTATAACCTTTTTAATTTTGTGTTTTGATGTACAGATTAGAGAAGCTTGGAGCTCTTCAATGGCAGAAAATAGTCCATGGACATCAAGCATGGAGGCTCGTCACCGCTAACTGGTTACATGCCGGTTTGATTCATCTTGTTGCTAATATGCTGAGCCTCGTACTCATCGGGATTCGACTTGAGCAGCAGTTTGGATTTTGTAAGTTCCATTTCCATATCTTTCTATTGGGTTTTCGAATTTAAGTTCCTTTTTATGCAACCGTTGTTAAGATAATGCTTGTTGAACTTGTTAGTACGCGTAGGAGGGATCTATTTATTGTCGGGCTTTGGCGGGAGTGTTCTTTCGGCTTTATTCATTCTACGAAACATCTCTGTTGGTGCCTCCGGGGCTCTGTTCGGGTTGCTCGGGACAATGCTCTCTGAACTTATTACAAACTGGACTATATATTCCAACAAGGTGCGGTATCGTATCGCTACATTTTGCGTGTTAAATATTAGGGGTGTTAATCGGGTCGTGTTCGCGGGTTCAGCCCGACCCGAACCCAAATTTTTTTTACAAACCCAAACACAACCCGAACCCGAAAATCGTGTCATACATATGAACCTGAACACGACCCGAATATTCGCGGGTTGACCCGAACACGACCCATTCAACCCGAAATTATTTAATTTTTTTTCTGCAAATCAATATATTAAAATTAAAATTTACTACACAAAACACAAATGTATATAATACAATTACATATAAATTATAAAATCTTATGTCAATTTCTCTATTTAAGTTATAACTATTGTATAAAATACGTACATATGACATAAAAGATATTGCAAAAAATATAATATAATATAAATGGGTTAAACAGGTCAACGTGCCAACCCGACCGGGTTAACCCAAACCCTACCTGTTTAGCTAAACGGGTTCGTAGATTCAACCTGAAACTGACCCGAACCAATTTAGACTAAACCCAAACCCGCGAATTTCGTGTTAGGTTCGAGCCGTGTTTTCGGGTCGTGTCAGAAATCCACACCCCTATTAAATATGATTACATAAGTTCGTGTATTTAAAAGAAATTAGAGTTAAGTTCTTTTTGAGTCCCTGTGGTTTGTGTAGTTTAACTATTTGAGTCCAAAAATCAAACTTGTCTTGATTTGAGTCCCTGTGGTTTTGTATTTTTAACCATTTGAATCCAAAATGCAAACCTCATCCAAAAACCATTTGGATTCAAATGGTTAAAAATACAAACCACAGGGACTCAAATCAAGAAAAGTTTTTGCATTTTGGATTCAAATGGTTAAAAATACAAACCACAGGGACTCAAATCAAGACAAGTTTGGTTTTTGGACTCAAACAGTTAAACTGCACAAACCACAGGGACTCAAAAAGAACTTAACTCAAGAAATTATCTTTTTTTTGTAGGCTGCAGCACTGTTTACTCTTGTAATCATAGTTGTGGTCAATCTAGCAGTGGGAATTCTGCCGTTTGTCGATAATTTCGCGCACATTGGTGGTTTCGCGACGGGTTTCCTTCTTGGTTTTATTTTATTACCTCGTCCGCAGTTCGGATGGTTGGAAAGACACAATCTTCCAGCTGAAGTTCGTGTCAAATCCAAATACAAAGTCTATCAATATGTGCTCGGTTTGCTTGCGTTAGCGCTCTTGGTTGCAGGGTAAGCGTCAAATCCACTTAAAAACTATTTTTTAATGAATGGGAGTTCATTTTCGCGACATGAAATGCAGGTTTACGGTTGGTTTAGTGATGCTGTTTCATGGAGAAAACGGATACAGACGTTGCCACTGGTGTCGCTACTTGAACTGCATACCGACTTCAAAATGGGAATGCAACAGGACATAGTATTGGTATTTCTCTTTATTTATATGTGTGATAACTTGTGTATATTATTTTAGTTTTCTTCAGAATTTGATCGATTTTTCGAGTTTGGTTTTGTTTATGCTATATTTATTTCGCGTATAAGGATGTACAACTATTTATCTGGCCTATTGATTGTGGTTGCATAGAAGTTTTGAACAAATATATGTACAGTTTCAGACTTCTTGCACAAACTCTGTTCTGCTTGATGCATGCGAATGTGTATATATGTTCTTATTTTTATTTATTAAATTCCGAGTATGCCTTTGCAACGTGCTTAATTTTATCTATGTATAAATTTAAATTACTCAGAACCGATTTGTGAAAAGTAATGGACAAGTTATCGGAGCACAAAAGCACATGTCATCAAAGTTGCCCAATTGTCTAGTTCTTTTTTATATAAAGTTATATCGTTTACCCTTTTCCGTTATTTTAGTAATATAATATAACGTTTTATAATCTGAAACCGTTATTTTAGTAATATAATATAACGTTTTATAATCTGAAATATACCATTGCGTGGTGCTTATTTTTATCTACGATTTGATAACTTTTAATTGCACGGGTTTTACTACTGTTGATTATTTTATTCTTGCCATGATGAACTGAATCGACACCGCCCGAATAACATCGGTACCGGTACCGTATTCGTTTTTTGTTCTTCGATACAGTGTCTTGACGAACTAAGTCCGTTACTTATAATTCTCTATCAATGTAAAACACGTTCCGATATATACCACTTTTGACAAATCTCTTTCAGTTTTTATACCAAGTATCTGTATCATACCACAGTTGTAACGAGCTGAACCATTGTGGGGGTATTCCACTAATTTAACACTCACATTGAATACATCGATAAACTCAGAAGTTATTACAATAAATAAACTAAAGGAAGGAAATTCTAGATTACCATCTATACCGTGTCTTCTATCTTTTTTATTCTTTTTTGAACGGCAAATTTCTTTTAATCGTTGTCATCTGTGGGACTTAATCCCTACCAATGAACCACCACCTCATTGGTATTGTGTCTTCTATCTACTTGAAGTTAGTTCCCTCGAAAGTCTGACTAAACTGCCAATTTCTAGGGGCTACATTCAACGAGGTTGTGGTTCGACCATCGCTTGTACGAACCCGAAAACTAAGTGACTGACCAACTAAAACAACACTAGTCACCCATACTTGACCCCAGTCTCTATTCATTGTATTCCACTTTTTGCACTCATGTCCCTTCACTTCCATGCAAGTAACATCTCCTGCACCCCCAACGTTCCATACTAATACCATTGTGTGATAAGGATTTCCGGTTATTGTAAACCTTATTCCTCCTTTCTTTGCACATGGAACCCTGTTCAAAATAACTTTTATACTTCTTAAAATGTATTGATAAAAATTATATTATGTTAATTGACCATATGTTCTACCTCTCATCGGTATTACATTATTCTTTGTCACCTCAGTTGGGGATAAGCTTTTTTACCCAAATACTTGTACATGTACCCGTACCGATTTTAGGCATTCGTTACATGTATCGGTAGTCAGTTTTATTGATTTCGGTATTCGGTACTTTAGGTATCGGTACGGGTAAAACGGGTACTGGTACCGAATTTTATATAGAAATTTAAAAATTTTATATATTATATTTTATTTCGTATTCTGGTATTTATAGTACTCATATCAAGTCTACCTAGTACCAATTGGTACCAATTTTTTATTGGTACTCGTGACGGTTTAACTATTTAGTACTTGTAAGAGAGCTCAAAAAATAAAAATAAAAACAAAATGGTACCAAACGGGTACCGTACCGAAATACCCGTACCGTACAAATATATTCGGTATAGTATTTGATACCCAATTTTGTTTAAATTCGTACCGGTGTTTTCAGTACCAGTACAAGTACAAGTATGGTATCAATCTCATCCCTAACCTCGGTGTTACAACACCACTCTCTATCGTATTTCGCCATATTTTTTTAAAAACTATGTTATATCTCGTTGTTCATTTTCAAGCTTTTTTAGTATTTTAGTGTATTACATAATATTAATTAAAATAAATGAAACACATCAACGTGTGGAGAAATGGAGATTGGCGTGTTGGGCCTTCATACCCGTTACTCCATTAGGGGCGGAACCAATGAGGGCCAAGAGAGTTCACTGACCCCATCATCAAAATCGTTCAATTTTTATTTAGAAAATCTTATTGTTATTCTTTTAACAAAAAAACAATTCTTTTAACAAAAAAACAAGTCAGGCTCCCTCATTGTAACCGATAGAGTAATTAAAGACTCTTCTAATGAACCCGACTAGAAAGTTCTTGTTTAGCCACTGATTTATTAGTGGCATGGCCAGCCATAGGGGTGGCGTTGCGCTCAACATCTACCTAAGTCCCCAACGGGGTGTGTGAGGGGTTTAACACATGGTCTAAGCATTTCAACTTTGGTACTTCTAAATGTAGCTAATTAAAAACTAGTCCTTATAATGAAAAAAAAATACCTTCTGTACTGGATGGGAGTGATGCCAGCCTTGTACTCAGCTATTTGTAGAAACGATGGTTGAGACAAGTCGAAATGCTCATTTGGCGGGTTACACCACCCACCATTATTGCTTGGTAGATTTAAGTTTGGCGGGCATAAGTTGGTGGCTGTGACGACGAGAGGTGGACTCCCGGGCTTACACCATCGGTTGTTGTTGACACATTTGATTTCGAAACAAGCCCCACATGTTTGGCCGTTGTTGAACAAAGTTTGGCTCAATGCAGTGTTTTGCGCACCATATCCCTTTTGTTTCACATCCTCGCAACCACACGCACCCCCTAAAATTTTGAAAGATAATGTGCACTTGTTAGATATACATTTTTTTCTCTTCTCCATTCTGATAATTTTTTTTGAACGGTAGATCAACTGGATTCCCAGCTTACTCCAAAGGGCCATCATATGTTGTTTAAACCCCTCACCCCAAGTTCGAATCCCTCCCATAGGTGTTCTCCCATATTTACATAATTTGCACTTAGTAGGAATCGAACCTGAGACCTCCCCAGGAGGAAACCACTTAGTGAAAAACCCCCTAACCAACTGGGCTATACCATATTAGCCTCCATTTTGATAACTGAGTGATCAACACAATTTTTGCTCTTATTTTATAATATTTTCCAGAGAAGATTTAATTTCTTTCATCCTGGTGAGTAGCCATGTCCTTAATTTAGAGGCATGAAGATGTTCCAAAATAAAATTTCAAATTAAAATAACATGAAAATGTTGCTATAATAGAGCCACAAATATAGCAATTTAGAAGCTTTTTGTTTATTTTATACACCATAAGCAACTCGATTGAAACTTTCAAAAAAACATATATAATTCTTATGATCATATTGAAAAATGCATATCATTATTAAAGGAATAAATATGAATTTTAAAATCTTCTAAACCAAGTTTTGGACACATATCATTCACAGTGGGGTATCCTCAAATCTATACTTATCTTATATTAACTAAATAAATAAATAATAAATTAATATTAAATCTTATCATACTTTAATAAAATATTATCATAAAATCTAAATTGTTAATTTAATATACTTTTAAAACAAATACATCTTTTTCCTACTTATCTTATATTAAATATATAAATAATAAATTAATATTAAATGTTATCCTAATTTATTAAAAATATATTTTTTTATTAACTGGTATACAAAATTATATTTATTCAACTCGTGTAAAACGCGAGGTTTTTAAAAATATAACTTTTTTATTATTTAATATACAAAGTTACATTTATATAACACGTGTAATACACGAAGTTTTTAAAGATATAGCTTTTTATCATTTGCTATGTAAAATTAGATTTATTCAACACGTGTAATACACGGGGTTTTTAATGATACAATTTTTTTTTTATTTGGTAGATTTTCAACCCGACTATACACAGGTTTTTTAAAGATACGACGTTTTTAGTATTTAATATACAAAATTACATTTGTTTAACATGTGTAATACACATGGTTTTTAAAGATATAACTCTTTTTTAGATCTATTCAACACGTGTAACATACGGGGTTTTTAAGGATGTAGTATTTTTCTTATTTGGTAGATTTATTCAACCCGATTATACACGGGTTTTTTAAAGATACGACGTTTTTAGTATTTAGTATACAAAATTACATTTATTTAATCTGTGTAATACATATGGTTTTTAAAGATATAAATATTTTTTTATTATTTGATATATAAAATTACATTTATTTAACCCGTACAATATACGGGGTTCATAAAGATATAACTTTTTATTATTTAACATATAAAATTACATTTATTCAACCCGTATAATACACGGGGTTCTAACCTAGTAGTTTACTATTTGAACATGTATTTGTTTATTTATATCGATATTCACGTATTTTGTTATAAATATTGGTAAACTTATGATAAAAAAAAAAGGTGTAAGGAGCCGGCCCATGGGATATTTCAACTAGTCTAGAGTAGAGTATAAGAGCCGACCCATGGGCTGGGCAGATTCGGTATACTTTTTTTAACAAAAGCCTATAATATAATAGCCCAATAATATTTGCAACCCAATAGAATTTTTTTTTTACTTTTTTACAATTAGTGTTCTTTTAATTACAAAAAAGAAAAAACTAACCTAATACACAATTACATATTTAGTTTTGGCTCATTCAAACCCTTTTTTTCTCATTTAACCCGACTAAACTTATGTAACCCAGTTAAAAACTTAAAATGTTAAATCTAATTGAATAAAATAATCTTTTGGTAGTGTAGCAAAATGTGAAAGGCCGAAGGGTCGATTGGCGTCTGGCCATCAATATGGCAAGTGGACAAGGAGCGGTCTAAGTCATCTGACAATCAAAGAATCTGCTATGTGCGATGAATAAGACAACAAAGTAACGGAAGATTCATCAGTCATCCTCAACGAGAAATCAGGGTTTGTTTGTTTGTTTTTTAAACCATTGAACTCCTTTTGATTTTTGAACTCCCTTTGAACCCTTTGATGTTATCATATTTCGGCCTTTTAATTAGTAATTGATCGTTATCATCATATTATTGATTTTTTATAAACGTAATTTTATATTTTATATTGTATATTTTAAGAGCTTATTTTTTCTAGTTGCAAAGAGCCTTCGAATTCTCAAGAACGACTAATAAATTCTTCTAAACATTACTACCAGTTATTATATATTACTAAATATCTTTCATTAATTTTGAAGTAGTTCTATTTATTTCATGTTACCTTTTAATTTGGACCGAAAGGAAACGAAATTCATAATTCATAATAACCGTATAAATAAGTTACATGTATACATACGACCCGTATGTTCATATATGGAATTTCATGCATTAGAAAAAAAAATGTGGTTTATTAAATATTATGCGCAAACGTACCCATTCCCTGCGTGCCGTCACTTCCTCCATAGAAAGTGGCATGAGCATTCTTCCATATGGGGTTGGGGTGGTTTAGGTGCTTAGGGTGGTTTTGGTGCTTGGTTCTTGATACAGGATTGATCATGTTTGCATATGCATAGGGATAAATAACAAGGAGAAACCAATGGCCACAAATGATGACATTCAAAGATGATGATGCCATTGGTAAGGAGGGAAACCAAACTAAATTTGTTGGTTTTCGAATAGCATTGATATTGCCTTCACATTTCGTTCTTTATTTGTTTTTTTGTGGTTATTATGTGAACAATAAATAAATAGATGGTTTTAATGGGTGTTGTTAATCTTAAGTATTTGAATAAACTACACACTTTGTTCTTTAGGTATACTAAAAAGTAAAAACTATACATTTTGTTATTTTTACTTTAATAGTTATACTGAATATCCTACATGTGATAACCGTTAATGGATTTTCGTTATTTCATAAATACTTACGTTAAAATTATGTCATATTTATGTAAAATATGTAATTTATATGTAATTTTCACCATATTTCCCCCTTCCTTTCCCTTTTTCTTTCTAGATTTTTACATAATTATCTCACTATAAAACTGTAAGTATTAAATTATAATTAATGTCATTTTTGTTAAATTTGAACTATAAATATTAAGTACATAAACACAGAGTGAAATGAAGCTATCTTTGTTGTAAGTCATTTTAAGTTTAGAAGCGGGAAGCCATGGACCCAAATCCACCGTGCGAGAGTTACGTATAGCGAAGCAAAGCGGCGTGTCAAGAACACAAGTTTAACACACAAACACGCAAATTACTTGTAACACCCCAAAAACGGGTTTGGTTATCAAACCACGTTAATATTAATGAACGGGTAAATACCGTTAATGGTAAAAATTAACCCGGAAAATATTAGAATTTAAATAATTAAACCTAATATTAAATAAAAAGAGACTAAAAGCTTTGAGGAAATAAGGTTCATAAGAGCCCGAGTTAACGGGACTTAAAAATAAAACGAGTTATAACCTCCCCGAACCTACTCAGTGGCGGACCCAGAAATTTTTTCATGGGGGTGCGGAACATTTTTAAAAATTTTAGGCCCCAAGGTATATAAGTAAAAAAATTGGTTCGTATCGGGTCGGTTCGAGTCTGGTCGGGTCATGTAAAATATGATTCAATCGGCTTGCGATCATAAGGATCCGAAGGAAGAGTATCCACATCAACGTATTCGGAAGATGTATCAACTTTCCTCTTGAGAAATCGTGTCATAACGTCCCTACTCATGGTTCCTATCGGCTATCACAAACAAATTGATCTATAAGTTCATGGCTCCATAACATATTACATAATGTATCAAGTATTCAAGACCTAGAAATCAAAATGTAAATCACACTAAAAAACATCTAATCATCATATACACCATTAAAAAAACAAACAACATCAGGTCTGATCGTATATAACCCATCAAAAAAGACAAAATATCATCATCATCGCTAACAAAATATACATATATAACCCACCACAAAATAACATATCGAAGCACACATGTCTCCTGCCATCAAAAATTCACTTCCGGTGGCTACCGGTTCCGTCCCACCCCACCAAAAATCAACCATAAATCATCAAAAAATCAACTAAAAATCATCAAAAATAACAAAGAAACTTACCCGTGTTCGATCGGCGGTGGTATGATGGCTGATTACGGAGGTATGCGGCTGCTGTTGTCGCTGATGTTCTGATCGCTGGCGTGCGTGCAGGGATGATAGAGAGCGAGAGAGAATATGTAAGGGTTTTGGGCTTGTTTATTTTATTTTAGTTTGAAATATTGTTGATTTGTTGGGTTTGTTTATTGGGCTAAGACTTAGTAGTGGGTATTTGGGTTTAGTTATTTAGGTATTAAAAGTTATATAATTTAGGTAGTGTTTAAAAAAAAAAATAAGAGTTCACTAAAAAAAATTTTAAAATATAAATTGATAACACTTTTTACCTAAGGGGTGCAGACGGAAAATTCCAAGGGGTGCGGACGGGATTTTCGACGGAACTTAACACTAACTTTTTTTTTCCCGGGGGTGTGCCCGCCCACCTTGGGCTAGCCTTAAGTCCGCCCCTGAACCCACTAAGTTAACTAGGAATAATTTGTTAGCGATTGTATTATATGTATATTTAGAAATCATGTAATCAGGGATTCACTGTAATTATCGTAGTTATTAGGATATTCAGTTTCCTTTGATAGGTTGTAATCCTGTATTATTTATACCTTGTTTTCAATGAGAATAAGCAATCCTTTGATAACTTTCATGGTATCAGAGCAGTCCAGTTTGAGCCTTCGTCCAGCTACAGCTCAAACTGCGGGGGTCTGTTAGCGATTGTATTATATGTATATTTAGAAATCATGTAATCAGGGATTCACTGTAATTATCGTAGTTATTAGGATATTCAGTTTCCTTTGATAGGTTGTAATCCTGTATTATTTATACCCAAGGTTGGAGAACTCGCTAGTCGGCCGGTGAGGTGGGGACTAGCGACTACTCGGGATTAATCGGATCGGGAATTTTATATGTATATTTTTTTTATTTTTATAAATATGTATATATATACTCACACATCCATATCAATATAATACTTTAAAAGATAAAAGTAGTTCAAAATTCAAACTAAACTTACATATAAGTCATAACATAACTACACGTCTACACCAAAATCATCAGTTCAGTACAGATTTCACAAGAATACAGAACTGATAACAATTAATCGGCATATTATTCATATAATCAGTGGCACCCGTGGAAAATACACAGTCTATACTTCTTTTGTTCGCAATCCTGTTTTAACACTTTGTTTTGTATTATGACATGTGTAGTTTGTGTGATTAATTAATGTTGCATGTTGGATAGATGATTACTGTATTGATTGTGTGGTTGTATTGTGCATGCCTCATAACTAAGGTTCTTCGTCTTACACTCACCTCGACAAAGATAGTCTTTCGTCGACATCAAACTCGACGAAACATACATAGGTCTTTCGTCACCCACAAACTCGACGAAACATATTGTTTGTCGATGGGGTTATTCGCCATAAGGGCTTTCGGCCCATGAAGTTTACGGCCCAACATGTTACGTTTAAAACATAAACTTTTGATATGGTAACAGTCAGTTGAAAACCAAAAACCCTAGACTTCTCTTGACGGCAATCTTTCCTTCTTAACCACTCCTCTTTGTGAAGCTTGTCTCTCGTGATTAAATTACTCGATATCTCGGTTTGTGCCCTCCTGATTGATAGTGTGTTATGTCTGTGATAATTGTTTTGTTAAGATGGTTGATTAGGGTTTCATACTATTAAGTTAGTGATGATAAAAACTGTGATCATGAACGGGTGGTAACGTATTGTGTGATGAATTGGTTATGGCTAGGGAATTTCACGATAGTATTAGAAACTGTTAGTTTATCAGTTTGATTAAATGTTTGTGTAGATGATGATTGGTCAGGGTTTATTATATGAGATTGATTTCGAAATCGGAAATGTTGATCGATGTTATTAGGAGATGGGATTGATCTGTGAAACATGCCAATTACCTATTAACTGCCGATATGAAACTGTGTAATCATAAATGAAAACTAACTGAAGTATATGGTTGATCTGTTTGGTTGGATTATTAGATTTGTTTACTGAAATTGTGGAAACCTCAGAGCTGTCAAGGGTGGTCGACGAAGGATGATCTTTCGTCGACAAGTATCTCGACGAAACATGGGGTTGTTCGTCACACCTCATCTCGACGAACGATGATCTTTCGTCACAAGGGATGTTTCGTCGTGTAAGTCAATGAATTGAACAGTAGGTGTCTGTAATGTTGGTGATGATAGATACTTGTGTGTGTACGCGATCCTTGTTACAAGTCAATGAGATTAAGAAACTCGGTTCGATTAGTTGGTATAACAAACTCCCTGTTATGTTATGTGCTACTCTGTGACATTCACATGAGACGTGAACTTACGTTAGAAAGGTGTAATTGTTACCTGACATACTGTGATCTTGAGAGAGATATAAACTGTGTGAAAGCAATGACTTGTTTAATTGTGAAACTGATAATATTGTTAACCACGGTAGGGTTGGTTGATTAATCGGAATGGGTAACTTGATAAATACCGAGCAAACCAAGGTGAGTTCACTGCCTTTTTCAAGCATGCATCCCGGGGAGGGATATCGGGTAATGTTCCGGGGAGGAATGTCGGGTATTGGGTTTGACTGGAATGTTAAACCTGGGATGTTGGTTATTACACTCATTTCTATCATTAAGTCCCATCATATACCGATTGGTTGCCGGGGAGGCAACGGGGTTATTAGTTAATAGCGCTATTAGGTTTGGCACCCTCACACCGTACCGGGGAGGACGATCATGAACTAATTACCTTAACCACTTGACCAATGTGTGATAGAGCATTGGGGTTTGGGTAAATAATCTGGAGCCATCTACGGTTATCGAGTTAATAACAACATCAATCTCTGAAATGTTTTATACTCATATCTGGTAACTAAAACGTGTTAACAAACTTTGAACTCACCAGCGTCGTCTGACACACTTGTCTGAATGCTTGCAGGTCGTTAGATTTATGGATGGAACTTGCTATATGGGAGTGCTGGAGTGGTCATGGGTCGTAGCTCTTGGATACATGTTTCGTTGGCTTTGAACACTTGTTTTCAAACAGTTGATTAACGTTTTACTTTATGCTTCCGCTGAACGTTTACTTTGGTTTTAACTGATGACTTGGTATTATATTATGAAATGAATGGAATGTTTTATTTAAATATTTGTTATAGTTCGATGTGATTAGTGGCTGGATCCTGGTACGTCACACACCCTGCGGTGTTCCCGCATGTGGTATTTTGGGGGTGTGACAGTTTTGTATCAGAGCCACTGGTTATAGTGAACTAGGTTTTAAAACATTTTTATAAAACCAGACTATAACCGAACAGCTTCGAAAACCGACCATGACACTCAGCTCCAGATCGCAAGGTTCGTATCTCGTTTACTTATTGCATAGTATATCTAGTATACATTCATGTATGATGTTGCATGTGATTGCACACATAGCATTGACAGACTGAATTCATGTGTAATTGCCTAAGTTGTGTGATTGATGGAGTCACAGTGTGATATCCCGTTAGACTCTCGTGGTTTACGTTTTGTGGCGCCTTCTGCTTTGCTACTTAAATTTGAGGAACCTTTTAGCATAAGTTGGGAGGAGCTGAGATAAACATGCAAATCACATTGCTATTATGGGTGCACACATAATAATAATGTGGAGTGCATGTGAGTCCCAGTGAGGCTCAACGAGTGTGAAAGGGGTTCCGCTCTGTTGTTTTATGTGAACTCTGTAGTCTGTAGAAGTCAACGTAAGGTTTGACTCCTACCTTATCTCGACTCTTAATCTTTTCCCTTCTATTATATAGAATCATGAGCGGACGAGGCCATGGGCGTGGTCACATTACGATGACACAGGCCGAGCTGACAAACTTGATTAACACTCGTGTGGCTGAAGCCTTAGTTTTAGGCCGACGAAGGATGATCTTTCGTCGACAAGTATCTCGACGAAACATGGGGTTGTTCATCACACCTCATCTCGACGAAAGATGATCTTTCGTCACAATGGATGTTTCGTCGTGTAAGTCAATGAATAAAACAGTAGGTGTCTGTAATGTTGGTGATGATAGATACTTGTGTGTGTACGCGATCCTTGTTACATGTCAATGAGATTAAGAAACTCGGTTCGATTAGTTGGTATAACAAACTCCCTGTTATGTTATATGCTACTCTGTGACATTCACATGAGATGTGAACTTACGTTAGAAAGGTGTAATTGTTACCTGACATACTGTGATCTTGAGAGAGATATAAACTGTGTGAAAGTAATGACTTGTTTAATTATGAAACTGAAAATATTGTTAACCACGGTAGGGTTGGTTGAATAATTGGAATGGGTAACTTGTTAAATACCGAGCAAACCAAGGTGAGTTCACTGCTTTTTTCAAGCATGCATCCCGGGGAGGGATATCGGGTAACGTTCCGGGGAGGAATGTCGAGTATTGGGTTTGACTGGAATGTTAAACCTGGGATGTTGGTTATTACACTCATTTCTATCATTAAGTCCCATCATATACCGATTGGTTGCCGGGGAGGCAACGGGGTTATTAGTTAATAGTGCTATTAGGTTTGGCACCCTCACACCGTACCGGGGAGGACGGTCGTGAACTAATTACCTTAACCACTTGACCAATGTGTGATAGAGCATTGGGGTTTGGGCAAATAATCTGGAGCCATCTGCGGTAATCGAGTTAATAACAACATCAATCTCTGAAATGTTTTATACTCATATCTGGTAACTAAAACGTGTTAACAAACTTTGAACTCACCAGCGTCGTCTGACACACTTGTCTGAATGCTTGCAGGTCGTTAGATTTATGGATGGAACTTGCTATCTGGGAGTGCTGGAGTGGTCATGGGTCGTAGCTCTTGGATACATGTTTCGTTGGCTTTGAACACTTGTTTTCAAACAGTTGATTAACGTTTTACTTTATGCTTCCGCTGAACGTTTACTTTGGTTTTAACTAATGACTTGGTATTATATTATGAAATGAATGGAATGTTTTATTTAAATATTTTGTTATAGTTCGATGTGATTAGTGGCTGGATCCTGGTACGTCACACACCCTGCGGTGTTCCCGCATGTGGTATTTTGGGGGTGTGACAGTTTGGTATTAGAGCCACTGGTTATAGTGAACTAGGTTTTAAAACGTTTTTCTAAAACCAGACTATAACCGAACAGCTTCGAAAACCGACCATGACACTCAGCTCCAGATCACAAGGTTCGTATCTCGTTTACTTATTGCATAGTATATCTAGTATACATTCATGTATGATGTTGCATGTGATTGCACACATAGCACTGACAGACTGAATTCATGTGTAATTGCCTAAGTTATGTGATTGATGGAGTCACAGTGTGATATCCCGTTAGACTCTCGTGGTTTACGTTTTGTGGCGCCTTCTGCTTTGCTACTTAAATTTGAGGAACCTTTTAGCATAAGTTGGGAGGAGCTGAGATAAACATGCAAATCACATTGCTATTATGGGTGCACACATAATAATAATAATGTGGAGTGCATGTGAGTCCCAGTGAGGCTCAACGAGTGTGAAAGGGGTTCCGCTCTGTTGTTTTATGTGAACTCTGTAGTCTGTAGAAGTCAACGTAAGGTTTGAGTCCTACCTTATCTCGACTCTTAATCTTTTCCCTTCTCTTATATAGAATCATGAGCGGACGAGGCCATGGGCGTGGTCACATTGCGATGACACAGGCCGAGCTGACAAACTTGATTAACACTCGTGTGGCTGAAGCCTTAGCGGCTTATCGGGCTGGTACGATATGTGCCAATTATTCCCTTATCCTTGTGTTGCGTACTCGAATTTTAACCGTGTGATGTACTCTCCTTCGTTTTAGGTCAACCCATATACCAAAACAATCCGCTTGTCTGCACGTTTAAGACTTTCATGGATTGTAAGCCACAGACATTCAGTGGGACTGAAGGGGCTGTGGGGTTACTTCGATGGTTTGAAAAAGCTGAGTCAGTGTTTTCTATGTGTAACTGTCCCGTGGGGGACCGTGTGAAGTATGCCACAGGCACTTTGGAGGATGGTGCCTTAACTTGGTGGAATGCCCAGGTGCAAATGTTGGGCATCGAGATGGCTAATGCAACTACTTGGGATGATTTCAAGGAGTTGATGTTGGAGGAGTACTGTCCTCGTGACGAGATTCAGAAGCTCGAGAACGAGTACTATAATCTGAAGATGGAGGGGTCCGAGATCGTGGCTTTCACGAAACGATCTCACGAGCTAGCTAACATGTGCCCTAACTTTTCTCGACCCCCACCTCGAAGAATTGAACTGTACATCAAGGGCTTAGCGCCATCAGTAAAGAGTTTGGTCACTGTTGGAAATTTGTCCAATGTCTAACAATTACAGCATATAATGTAACAACCCTCAATAAAACCAACACTCTCGAATATTTCTGACGCCCTAATATATTTTAAAATGTCTCTATATGTCTATAAATACACCCCGTATGTGAAAACCGAGCCCAAAATACAGTATAACATTAAAAATAAAATATAAAATCTGATTTTTAAGCTGAGGCGGGCCGCGTAGACCCACCCCAACACTTACGCGGGCGGTATAAAGGTTAGAACCCGATTCCGTCTGATTTCTTAAGTTCAGGCGGGCCGCGTAAACCCCATCTCAATCTTACGCGGGCCGCGTGAGATCAACAACGCAGAGACACCCGAGGCCGACACGTGTCGACATCGTGGCAAGTCTAGGCGATGACCCGGATCACCTAAACCCTACCCGGGCTACGACGCGGGCCGCGTAATCCCCGCTTGTCTTTTACGCGGGCCACGTGAGACTGATGGGTTGGTAAATTTCCAAAGCTTAATGTGTTTAATTATATCAGCTTGTGTGAAATTGAGGTTTAGAATACCCTACTTTGAGATGGTTTGTATTTTGCAGGCCTTGATCGGTTTAAGGTGTATTTTGGAAGCTTTACGAGCTTTGGAACGAAGGTTACAAGGAAATGATGCATTTAGGAGCTTACCAGAGCTTAAATAAGTGCATTTCGGTAGCTAAATGAGAAATGTGAAGCACATGGAAGCATATGGAAGTAATCAAGAGTGGTTTTGAGAAGAAAGGAGAAAACATGGGATGAGAACGCAAGTTACTGCATTCGGGACGCAATAGAGGGCACATGAAAGTGTGGATTTCAGAGCAGGGACACATAATGTGTCCCTGAGGACACATAATGCGTCCCTCATCAGTTACAAAATCGTAAAAATTCTTTTTTTGACTAAGAAAAAGTATCATTCAGGCTGGTCTTGACAGATACGAATTGGGGGTTTTGGCTAGGCGATTTTGGGAGCTCTTTGGGAGATTCTTGAAGATTCAATCCATCCATTATCACATTCCATCACGTCTTGAAGATCAATCATAAACCATGAGTGGCTAATTTCCCCAAGATCATCCCCGGGTGAAAGATTGTGAGTTTCTAGGGTTTGTTTTTTTCATGTTTTGGTTTGATATAAACATTTTGTAATCTTTTGATTGAAATTGTGCGGATTGATTGTTAGTATTGTTTTGAACTCGAAATTGTTAAGATTTTCTTGCATCATTGACATTGAGAGATGATTACTACTATTAGTTTTGATTCGTGCTAGGGTTTGTTCATTGTTCTTGATTTATAAAACATACAATTGTCTTTAATTCATATTGTGAAGGTTTTCTTGCACCATTTGCGTATGTTAGACGATTGTTGATGTCTACGATTAGGTTTCAATTTACAAACTCAAGAAATCATTGGTGCTCATAAAATAGTTAAACCGTTCATGTTGAATAACTCTAGATACTTATTAATCCGAAACCCGGGTGTGATTCGTTCTCTCATATATTATTTTTAACTAATCAATTAAGTCTTACAAACATAATCAACGAACCATTCTCTTAGTTAATAGCAAATTGTCGGTTCAACCCGATATCTTTTCAACTAAACAAACAAACAATTTTAACATGCAAGCTTCATAAAAAGTGACAAACTTCTACAAATCATTCAAAGTCCATTCACAAACCACATACTCTTCGTGGTTCGACCCCTTGCTACCACTAGCTATCGTTAAGGGTAATTAGGGCTTATAAATATTATCTTTGACCGGAGCGCGACACTCCGATCAAATTTTGGCGCCGTTACCGGGGAGCTAGTGCGCTTAGTATTTCGTTGCTTGTTCGATTTTAGTTTAGTTTATTTTCTTTCCTTTTTCTTGTATATTTGTGATTTTACTTTGGGTGGTCGAGCTTGTTTGTGCAGGTACATGTTTTGCAGGTACCATCTTTCAATATGAATTGGGTAGATGATGATCCGTGTGAGTGTTGCGGAAGCGGAGAGCATTATTTAGAAGATTGCTCTGTTTTCCACGAAAAAGTTCAAGCCAACAAGGATCGGGAAGACTACCTCAGCGGATTATATGAGTATAGGAGGGCGGATTATGAAGATTTCAATGGTCCATCCTCATACTATCCATACGATAATCCACCACCACCACATTATCAAGACTATTACTATGAACCCAAATCACCATATTTCTCAAGTTACCGGGAGGATGAGTATGATGATTATTATAATGAATACCCTCAACCGGTATACGAGAAACCACAAGATTCGATGCATTCCAAGCTTGATGCTCTCATGAACATGATGAAAGAATATCACCAGGATATCAAAGATACGAAGAAAGCGAATGAAGTGAGAGATAAAGCCCATGAAGCATTGGTGGTGCAAGTGGGTCAATTAGCGGAGGAATTAGCCCAACTTAAACAAGACCAAGAGGTTTTGGCCAATGGTACAATCGATCTTCCCGAGCAAGAAAATGAATGTTTGAACCGAGCGGAAGACATCACACCGCGAGACGAGTCAGATCCGAAAGATGCCCATGTTCATATCCATCCTTCTCCCATACTTATCACTCCAACCAACAAAGTTGGGGATGCAGGTTCAGGTATAAGGATTCGAAGGGTGGCGTTGCAAGACATAGGCCAATTTAGTAAGAAGCGACCCCAAAGTTGTACAATATGCATGCCGAGCTAAATAAAAAGAGAATGGATCCGGCATGCCAAACACCGAGCGTATGTAGGCAACTCGGTAGGAAAATGTGCACTTCGACCACCATGAGAGGCAAATCAGGTATAATTTTTGTAGAGTTTGTACTATTATTCATTTTTTTTTTATTTTTATTTTTTTTTCTTTTCTTAGTTAAATGAACTTTGTGGGTGTGTTCCCTATATAACCCTCACGAGACCTCTCGTCCTCCCGAGCTATCGGGAGGTTTAAAAGGGCTTGTTGCATAAGCTAAATGCAACCGTGATTCCTACGAAAGTGAGTTAGGTTTGTTGTTATTGTAAATTAATTTTCCACATACATCAAGGTAAACTAACGTATGATTTGGTAATATCTTCATAAAAGTGGTAGAACTAGGTAGCTAATAAATTTTAATGGTTGTGAGAAGCATGCTTCTACACAAGGGTTAAGATTTGTAGGTACATTATGTTCGTGTGACGACCGTTTTGTTGAAAAGATGAAGAGCACACGAGGAACTAGCTCAAAAATCAGGTGTATACGTTTCTTTTTACTTTTGATTTTTAGTTAGCAATTAAGTGGATTGTAAATTGTATTTTATTTTCCGGGGTGAAATTTTGGGGAGGTTAGCCGTGTCACATCCCTTGTGCATTTCAAAAACTATAGTTCTTACACATTGAGGACAATGTTCACCTCAAGTGTGGGGGTGGGGGAGTAGTAAAAGTTTTCGATTTTGACCCGTTCATTTAAACACTACACATTGAGGACAATGTTTACCTCAAGTGTGGGGATGGGGGAAAATTTCAAAATTTTTTTCAAAAATGTCTTTGTTTGAAGCGATCTTAAAAGCACAAGTAACTAAGTCAACGAGAGATGACACAACCCATTTGGTCTTTTGTCATGGTCAAGTTCAAATTAATAGCATGACGGGTATTTAGCGGGTGGTTATTTGGGAGTAATTCGCCTAAGAAACTAGCACATCATGCATGTCACATACCATACCCTTTATATATGTGAGGTTTTGAGCCACTTTTATATCATAGAATTACATATTTATGTTTCTTTGTTTGAGTGGACCATTAGTCATGTATTGTAGAACTTGCATCTTTTGATACGTTTGAGACCATAGACCGAATACAAGCACGAGAATGATTAAGGCATTAGGTGAACCTTTTCCTTTAAAACCAATTATTTATCCTTACCCAAACAAATCCCCTAGTCGCCCACTTTGAGCCTAAACCTTTCGTTTGACAACCCGTTTAGCCCATAACCGTTAAACCTTTTCTTTTAAACCCGTGTGATGGAAATTCGATTTTAGGATTATTTGTTTGTATAGTTGTGGTTTATATTTGCAAAAAAAAAAAATGCAGAAAAATTGTGAAAAAGAAGAAAAAAATTGTTAAGAAAAGCACAAAAATATGAAGTTAGTAGTTGTTGAATAAAATGCTAAAGTTGTTGCCTTGTAGTTGATGTTTATAGTTTAATTTTGTTTAGTTTAGTGGTTTGTAATAAAAATCGAATTTTCATCACCGTAGCCACTTTAAATATCCTATTTCCTACCCTTAGCCTAGCCCCGTTACAGCCCTTACAAAGACCTTTTGACTTGTGTTTAGTATTCGTGTTCGATGGTGGAGAATGATTGAGTTGCAAGCCTATGCGGGTACGTGTTCTAATCGGTTTTGAGTGATTACTTTTTTTAAAAGTGCTAATACATCATGAAAATTAGCCAACTTGTAAACCGAGTGGAGAGAACATTGTGAGGGATGTGCATGAATTGTTGATTTCACGGACGGGTTAATCTTGGATAACCATTTTTACATGATTAATCATTTATTGCTAAATATGTCAAAAATTGTAAAAAATTTGAACCGGGCATGACATTAGACCTTAACTTATGTCTCGAGAATGTGATGTGTGTTTTTCGTTCGACCCACGTGAAAGTGAAAAACAGATTTGCTTGAGGGCAAGCAAAAGACAAGTATGGGGATGTGATCGGTGCATTTTAAGTACACGTTATTGAATATTAATTATGATGTAAATGCACTAATTTTATTATAAAATATATTCGAAGAAAACAATTTAAAACAATTAATTAATTAATTCAAACAAGCAACTCGTTTATATATTAGTTAATCTAATTTGAAAAGCCCATGGCTTTGTAGCCTAGTGGCATCTTGGGGGTGGGATAAGACTTTGGGACCAATAGGTCCTGGGTTCGATTCCCACTAGGGGGGTTTTTCCCATATTTGTTGGGTTTCCTCCTGAATTGGTGTATAGGCAGTATGCCTAGTGGAGATGGATATGATCGGGTGGTTCCGCTGGTGGCACGATGATACTCTAGTGGTCCGTCAGTGATCCAAATTTGCCGTTCAAAAAAAAAATCTAATTTGAAAATTTAATTAATTGGTTGAAATTCGTTGGTCGCACATTACTGGAAACAATTTAGAACTTCAAAAGAACATATAATCTTTTGCTTTCATGAAGTAATTTGATTATCTAATAATTGGGTTGAATTATTAAATAGATTGTTTACCAAACTTGCAGCCCACTAATAGAATTAAAGGCCTATTTATGAAGATGATGTTGGTTGGGCCAAGGGGAGAATAACAAGGAATAAAAGGGACGGTTACGAAAAACGCAGGTGAAGGTAGCCAAGGTGGTTCTTGTCTAGTGGGACGCAAATCAAGAAAATGGATTTTTTTCTTTGGTGTTGACGACTTTGAACGCAATGAACGGCTAGTCTCCTCGGGATCACCCCGGTGTAGATTTTGTAAGAATTCAAGGGTTTCAATATTTTGTTTATGATTTAATTTGTGACTAGTTGTATTTAACCATTTGAAACTTATATCAATTGTCTTGCATTTGTATTGGATTCATGAATTGTCAAATGAGTTATTAAATTTGACTTTGTGAAATGAGTATGTGCAATTATGCCTTGGTATAGGTTAGGATTTACATGTTCTTGGTAACGAAATGTAGTGCGGTCCGTTGTCTATGACGTTGATAGCTCTTGACACCTAAGCCACGTAATACTAAATCCGTTAATAATCAAATGCAACTAAATTAAGTCTAACGTGTAGAAACTCTAGGTCTTGCAGTTGTCGAACCGGGTGTGACCCTTGTTTCTAACTTGTTATTTTTACTCATTCTAATTAGTGGTTTCTAATAATTTTTCTAAACAAACTAAAAATAAAAATTAGCAAGCTTCATAATTACATTGTACATTGTTCGTAAATAGTCTAAGTGTCTAACTAATCGAACGGGTCGTGCGATACTGACCACCTGCTCTTCATGGATTCGATACCCGACTTACCCTAGCTACATAGGTTTAATTGGGTTTTTGACTGATCGGGACGACACAGTCACGTCAGAGACCCAGTTTCAGCAACTATATAAGCAGGCATCGGGTTTCAGTATTCCTCGTTCATTTCTTTCTTTCTTAAGCGAATTTCTGAAGATATAGGCATAATATTCAAGTATTATACCCCCTAATTAGCAAGGTTCTGCCCCGTTGTAAGTATTATAACCCCAGTTTCGTAATAGATACGCTGCCCGATTGATTTAGGGTTCCGTAACAACTGTCGTGGTTCTGCCCGACGTAGTTGTTGGAATGCCGTCTCGGGGATGGTATCATTAATATTTTCAAAGGGTTATGATACTAACCTATGTACATTTGTGTAAATTATAGATTATTCCCAGGAAACCCTTACGAGAAGTCTAAGATAGCAATGTGAGTTTATCCAATTTTTGTTAACCTTTTTGTAATATTTTACAAAACCTTAAATGTTTTACAATGTGATTAAGCGGTGATTGAGTCTTTGTAGTTCTTCAATTACTGTCGGTATGTTGGGGTTTTGTATACAAAATTTACTACTGCGAGTAGTAAGTCGGGACGACAATACGTTACCATTGGACAACGAGTTAGCCAATGTGTAATATGACTCACAAGTCAGGATTGACAGTACTAAATGAGTAATTGTGTAGAAATAAACAATGTGATCGCTCTCAATACTGTTTAATTGATAAAATGTTCCTTGATTAAACTGGGATTCACTCACCAGTATTTCCCACTAACAAATGTTTTTAAAACGCGTTTCAGGTAACACAATGTGACAGCCAATTAGTAAAAAGCCAGCTGGAGAGCACTGAAGGCTTGGGAAAAATGTGGCTATAAAAGTTACCTAAAAAGACGATGTTTTAAGTTCAATAAAATAGGGTTTATCCCTATAAATGTATTGTAATAAGAAACTTGGGTTTTACCTATGTGATTATTAATATTAAATATGGTGGTTTTACTCTGATAAACATTTCCTAACTACGGTCCTGATGTAATTTCCGCTGCCAAATTAATCAACTGATACCACCAAAAATTCTGAGTTCGCGTCCGCCCGTTCCCGGGACAGATAAGGAATCGGGGGTTGCGACAGAAGGTGGTATCAGAGCCTAGCCACTGGTCTAAGCCAAAGAAGTGTTATGCTGACACTTAAAATTTAAACTTTGTGTTAGGAAATAAATTATGGAAATACGTGCATAACTCTATTTATTTGCTATGTGTTATTTGACTATTTGTTAGTTTACAGTATGAGTGATCAAGGACCCTCAGACATGTGTTGTCAGTTGTCTGATTCACCTAGGAGTGAAGGTACCTCCTCACAGCCTGCCCTTTCTGGGTATTCTGCTGATCAGGAAGAAGGGATGTTTGCTTTTAAAGCCCAGTCAGAAGAGCCATTCCCTCATAAGAAACGAGGATGGTTCAGTAAGGAAGCCTTTGCGCGCAGGAAAAGAATGCGAAAGTTGCAACAACAAAGAGTTCTAGCAGCTGCTAAGCGAAAGACAGATGCCGATACACAGGATATGCTTAATAGAAGCCTAGCCAATTTCCATATCCTAGCTACAACTGCTACTGACCCAAGTCTGGAACAACTAGTAGCCCCACAACCACTAATCCCAGACCAACCCATGGAGATAGAAAACCCTGAAAACTAAGTGGAGATGCATGACTTAAACCCAGAGGAAATCCCTAGGGTACAAGCACCAAACCCCCTAGACCCAAATTACGACCCCTGGTGGGACGATAATAGGGACTTTGTGCAACGTTACCCAATACATGAAGACACACCCATACAGAACATAGGAGCTTATCCAGGTATGGACCCTTTAGATCCCTACTACCATGATAACTACATTAGGGAGATCTTAGAAGATCCTTACCGATTTCAGGCACTTTCACCCCCATATCAGGAACCCGCACCCCAGATTCCGAACCCAGTCCTAGAACCTGCACCCCCAATGAGTGCAGAAAACGTGCAAGAACTTAGGACATTTGGTGAGGAAATTTTAGAAAGCAGTGAGAGAATGCGACAGGTGGGAGAACGTCTCGTATGGAAATACGATGAGCGCAATATGGATTTTTGGATAAATCCATATCCATAGATGTGATGGAGGAGACGGTAATAGTAATAATAATATAATATAATAAAATAAAATAAGTGTGTACGGATGCCTATTACTATTAGTATGATTCTATTTATGTTGGTATTGTAATTTTTATTTCAGTACTAGTGTGTAATAGATGCATAATAGTATATGGAAATAGAGTAAAAGTCGCAATGATCGACATTTTTGGCTAGATTGTGTGTCATGTGATTAACTATATTAAATATTATCTTGTGATATTAATATGAGATAAATGTTTAAAATTCAGATGGCCGATGAAGGAAATCAAGGAAATCTGAATATTGATACCCAGAGTAACATTAACGTGGTTAATGAGAATCCAAGCATCAATAACAATGGAAACCAAATGGATAATAGTGATGTTCAACATATAGTGGCACAAGGAATCATAGATGCAATGCCATTTATTATTCAAACTATTCAAGAAGCGAATAATAAAAGTAAGCATAGCAGTAAGCGACCCATCGAACCCGAAAACAGCGTAAACAATGGACCTGTACTTCAAATGTCCATTCCCAAAAGGAGAAGAACCGTGTCTTACGGTTGTTCTTATAAAGAATTCTGGTCTTGTAAACCAATGGAATTCTCGGGCAACGAAGGGGCCATTGCAACCCTACGCTGGATAGAAAAGACTGAGGCAGTCTTAAGAATAAGCAAGTGTGCTGAAGAAGATAAGATATTGTTTGCCTCAAATCTGTTAAAGAATTCAGCACTAGAATGGTGGAACACTATCCTCCAATCAAGAGGAAGTGATAGAACTTACAATATGAAATGGGAAGAATTTAAGGACAAGGTAGAAAGGAAATTATGCCCACCCAATGAAAAGGAACAGATAGCAAACAAATTCCTAAACCTTAGGATGACTGGTGTGGATAGTAAGGAATACACTAAAATATTCTTCGAATATGCTAGAATAGTGCCAACTCTTGCATCACCTGAACCAGTATTAATCTCCCGTTATATCTGGGGATTAATTGGGGAGATAAGACACGTAGTCAAGGCAGCTAGACCCCAAACTATAGAAGAAGCTATAGAACTAGCAAATACCTTGACAGATGAATTAGTCCGTACCCGAGAAAAAGATCAAAGGAGGAATCTAACCCAGAAGCTCACACAAGAATTTCTTTCTGGAAAATTTAATCGTGGGAAAAATATAGGTTCTACCTCTACACCTTACTGTAAGAATTGCAAAAGAAAGCATTCAGGAAGATGCTCCATATACTGTAACTTTTGCAAAATATCGAGACACAAGGAAGAAAACTGCAGAAAGAAAGCTAACAACAGGATATGTTACAACTGCGGAGAACAAGGTCATATCAAGCCTAATTGCCCAAAATTAGCTCCAACTACAAACAACAAGAATACTCAAAATGCTAGAGCATTTGTTCTAACTGCAGATGAAGCCAAATTGATTCCAGATGTCATAACTGGTACGTTTTTAGTTAATGATGTCTTTGCTAAAGTATTATTTGACTCTGGTGCAAACCAAAGTTTTATTAATACATCATTTTGCAAATTTCTAAATCAGTCATTAACTAAACTACCACAAGAATGTCTAGTAGAGACAGCTAATGGAGAAACCGTTAGGATTTCTGAAATCTTGTAGGGAGCAAGAATAGAAATTTTAAATCAGAAGTTTATGGCAAACCTTTATCCCATGAATCTGGTAGGATTCGATGTCGTTTTAGGAATGGATTGGTTAATAGCCAATAAAGCCAGTATTTTATGTGATCAAAAGTCAATTCAAATAAATTCACCAAAAGGTAAAACGATCACAATTAAAGGAGATAAATCATATAGATCCACAAAATTTATCTCTGTGATGAAAACTACAAGTTACATAAGAAAAGGATCATTAGTGTATTTGATTTCCATAATCACTAACACTAAAGGAAACGATTTAAAAGATATTCCAGTAGTATCTCAGTTTTCAGATATATTTCCAGAAGAATTGCCAGGGCAACCTCCAGATAGAGAAGTTGAATTCAGAATCCATTTAATACCCGGAACAGCACCGATTGTCAAAGCACCTTATCGTTCGGCACCTGCAGAAATGCAAGAATTGAAGAAACAATTAGACGAATTGTTAGAGAAAGGATTTATACAGCCAAGTTCGTCACCATGCGGAGCGCCAATACTGTTTGTTAAAAAGAAGGACGGATCAATGCGTATGTGCATTTACTACCGTGAATTAAACAAGGTCACGATTAAGAACCGGTACCCATTACCAAGAATCGATGATTTGTTTAATCAACTGCAAGGAGCTCGATTTTTCTCTAAAATCGATTTAAGGTCAGGATATCATCAATTAAAGGTACAGGAAGAGGATATTCCTAAAACCGAATTCAGAACAAGGTATGGCCATTATGAATTTACTGTCATGCCATTTGGTTTAACCAATGCCCCAGCCGCATTTATGGACATGATGAACCGAATATGTAAGCCATATTTGGATAAATTCATAATCGTTTTTATAGATGATATTCTCATTTACTCTAAGAATAAAGAGGATCATGCAAAGCATTTGCACGCACTTTTAAGTTTATTAAGAAAGGAAAAGCTTTATGCTAAATTTTCAAAGTGCGAATTTTGGTTAGAACAGGTACAGTTTCTTGGACACCTAGTCAATCATGAAGGAATTCATGTGGATCCGGCAAAAATCGAGGCGATTACTAAATGGAAAACCCCTGAATCACCAACCGAGGTTAGAAGTTTCTTAGGATTAGCTGGTTATTATAGAAGATTTATTCAAGATTTTTCTAGAATAGCCATTCCTTTAACTAAACTAACCTGTAAATCTGTTAAGTTTGAATGGGGATTAAAAAAAAGAAGCCTTTAGAATTCTTAAGCATAAATTAACCCATACACCCATACTAGCATTACCAGAAGGAGTTGAAGACTTTGTAGTCTATTGTGACGCTTCCAAATTAGGTTTTGGATGTGTATTAATGCAACAACAAAAGGTTATAGCCTATGCATCTATACAACTTAAGAAACATGAAGAGAATTATTCCACACATGATCTAGAATTAGGAGCTATAATTTTTGCTCTTAAGATTTGGAGACATTACCTTTATGGTAGTAAGTTTACCATATTCACTGATCATAAGAGTTTAAGGTATGTTTTCAAGCAAAAGGAATTGAATATGAGACAAAGACGCTGGATGGAGATGCTTAGTGATTATGATTGTGATATCTAGTATCATGAAGGAAAAGCAAATGTAGTGGCAGATGCTTTAAGCCGAAAGTATCATGAAAAGCCAAAAAGGGTACGTTCTCTTAAATTAAATCTGCAAGTAGATTTAAATGACCAAATAAGAGAAGCACAAGAATCAGTAATCAAGGATGATGCGGAAAAATTGAAAGGTATGATTAAAGAGTTAGAACAAGGAACAGATGGAATTTGGAGATTCCATAAAAAGAGAATATGGATACCTAAATTAGGAAACCTACGTCATCGTATATTAGAAGAAGCCCATAAGTCCAAATATACGATGCACCCAGGAAATGATAAAATGTACCAGGATTTAAGGAAAAATTTCTGGTGGATAGGAATGAAGAAGGACATAGCAGCCTACGTTTCTAAATGTTTAACTTGTTCACAAATCAAAGCTGAACACCAGAAACCCTCAGGATTTCTACAACAATTAGAAATGCCAGTGTGGAAATGGGAATTAATAACAATGGATTTTGTTACTAAATTACCCAAAACTAAGAAAGGAAATGATACAATCTGGGTAATTGTAGATAGGCTAACCAAGTCAGCTCATTTCCTACCAATAAAAGAAACTTTCAGTATGGAACAGTTAGCTAAGTTGTATGTAAATGAAATTGTTTCTTTACATGGCATTCCTTTATCAATTGTTTCTGATAGAGATAGCCGATTTACCTCTCATTTTTGGTCAAGTTTCCAAAAGGCAATGGGAACCAAGTTAAAATTGAGCACAACTTATCATCCTCAAACGGATGGACAAAGTGAAAGAATAATTCAGACAATGGAGGACATGCTTAGAGCTTGTGTAATTGATTTCGGAGGTAATTGGGATGATCACTTACCTTTAATAGAATTTTCTTATAATAACAGTTATCACACAAGTATCAATGCTGCACCATTCGAAGCACTTTATGGACGAAAGTGTCGAACCCCAGTCTGTTGGGCAGAAATTGGAGAAAAGCAACTATCTGAACCTTAGATAGTGCAAGAAACAACCGACAAGATCATTCAAGTCAAGGAACGACTAAAAACAGCACGTGGTCGACAAAAGAGCTATGCCGATAACAGACGCAAGCCATTGGAGTTTCAAGTAGGAGATAAAGTATTGTTGAAAGTCTCTCCTTGGAAAAGAATAGTAAGATTCATCAAACGGGGAAAACTAAGTCCCAGGTATATTGGACCTTTTGAGATTATTAAAAGAATAGGACCTGTAGCCTATCAGCTACAACTACCAGAGGAAATGGCAGGAATACATGATGTATTTCATGTATCTAATCTCAAGAAATGTTTAGCTGATGAATCACTGATAGTACCTCTTAAGGATATAGAGGTAAATGAACAGCTCAAGTTTGTAGAAAGACCTCTACAGATTGAAGACAGGAAAGTCAAGAATCTCAAGCACAAGAGATTAATTCTGATCAAAGTGAAGTGGGACTCCAAAAGAGGACCTGAATATACATGGGAACTTGAATTGGAAATGCAAAGGAAATATCCATACTTGTTCCAGTAGATCTCGAGGACGAGCTCTAAAACAAGGTGGGGAGAATGTAACAACCCTCAATAAAACCAACACTCTCGAATATTTCTGACGCCCTAATATATTTTAAAATATCTCTATATGTCTTTATATACACCGTACTTAGACCCACCCCAACACTCACGCAGTCGGTATGAAGGTTAGAACCTGATTCCGTCTGATTTCTTAAGTTCAGGCGGGCCGCGTAAACCCCATCTCAATCTTACGCGGGCCGCGTGAGATCAACAACGCAGAGACACCAGAGGCCGACACGTGTCGACATCGTGGCAAGTATAGGCGATGACCCGGATCACCTAAACCCTACCCGGGCTACGACGCGGGCCGCGTAAGCCCCGCTTGTCTTTTACGCGGGCCGCGTGAGACCCAGTTTCAGCAACTATATAAGCAGGCATCGGGTTTCAGTATTCCTCGTTCATTTCTTTCTTTCTTAAGCGAATTTCTGAAGATATAGGCATAATATTCAAGTATTATACCCCCTAATTAGCAAGGTTCTGCCCCGTTGTAAGTATTATAACCCCAGTTTCGTAATAGATACGCTGCCCGATTGATTTAGGGTTCCGTAACAACTGTCGTGGTTCTGCCCGACGTAGTTGTTGGAATGCCATCTCGGGGATGGTATCATTAATATTTTCAAAGGGTTATGATACTAACCTATGTACATTTGTGTAAATTATAGATTATTCCCAGGAAACCCTTACGCGAAGTCTAAGATAGCAATGTGAGTTTATCCAATTTTTGTTAACCTTTTTGTAATATTTTACAAAACCTTAAATGTTTTACAATGTGATTAAGCGGTGATTGAGTCTTTGTAGTTCTTCAATTACTGCCGGTATGTTGGGGTTTTGTATACAAAATTTACTACTGCGAGTAGTAAGTCGGGACGACAATACGTTACCATTGGACAACGAGTTAGCCAAAGTGTAATATGACCCACAAGTCAGGATTGACAGTACTGAATGAGTAATTGTGTAGAAATAAACAATGTGATCGCTCTCAATACTGTTTTAATTGATAAAATGTTCCTTGATTAAACTGGGATTCACTCACCAGTATTTCCCACTGACAAATGTTTTTAAAACGCGTTTCAGGTAACACAATGTGACAGCCAATTAGTAAAAAGCCAGCTGGAGAGCACTGAAAGCTTGGGAAAAATGTGGCTATAAAAGTTACCTAAAAAGACGATGTTTTAAGTTCAATAAAATAGGGTTTATCCCTATAAATGTATTGTAATAAGAAACTTGGGTTTTACCTATGTGATTATTAATATTAAATATGGTGGTTTTACTCTGATAAACATTTCCTAACTACGGTCCTGATGTAATTTCCGCTGCCAAGTTAATCAACTGATACCACCAAAAATTCTGAGTTCGCGTCCGCCCGTTCCCGGGACAGATAAGGGATCGGGGATTGCGACTTATAATTAGTCCAATAAATTACCTGTTGGATTGGAGTATGGAAGAACCGAAGAAGAAGGCCGCCGGAGAAGGAAGCAGGACCGCCGGAGAAGGTAGCAGGGCCGCCGGAGAATGAAGCCGCCGCTGTGGATGATGTCGCTGATCAGTTTTGTAAAGATTTTAGGGCTGGAATCCAGTTATGTCGCTGATAACAGTGATTTTAGGGTATAAGGCAAATGAAAATGGGCTAATTTTTTCATTTTGGGCCACTTTTGTAAACATTTTAATTGGGCCGACTAGGCCGACTTGGGCCGACTAGCACCGATTAGCACCGGCTTTGACCGACTAGCGATTTTTTGACTAATTAGTGAAAAATTACTCAGTTGGAGGTCGACTAGCGACTAGTCGCGATTTTTGCAACACTGTTTATACCTTGTTTTCAATGAAAATAAGCAATCCTTTGATAACTTTCGTAATTAACCTAGTTAATTAGAGGAAATATTGCTAGAAATAAGTAGGTTGATGCCTACTTGATAACTAACTGAAATAATGAGTTATAGCTCTTTTATAAATAAAGTTATAAACTAGATGGGCCAAAAGGGGTAGATTAGAAACTTAATTTTTATTAAAATTAAAACACTACACACACACACACTAGGTGTGTGTGTGCGTGTAAACGATCAGGAGAACAATGAACAAGCCAAAACCCTAACTCAAGCTAAATTCACCGAATTAAAGGTCAATTCAAGCTTCAAATCGATGCATGAACACAAATTCATGATCACCCAAGCTATGGGATCACAAGGTATGTCAAATTTTGTGATTTAGTGATGTTTTGAATTTATGATAAACACTCATAATCGAAATTCTTTAGTGAATGTTGAATGTATGAGTGATATTGAAATGAGTACAAGTCTAGAAACGAACCCTAGATGTAAACTTGTTAAATTATTGCCATGAATTAGTGATTCGGTTAGCTAATCACATATGTTCTAAGTGGGTTTTATGACAATATGATAAACACTTGAATTAGAGTGTTAAATGGATGAACATTGATGTTGTGATGCAAGTTCTAGATATAGTTCATGAATACTAGACATAAAGGTTTGATTATTGATGATAAAATTGGTTAAAAAAATGACCATGAGATTAGATGAAAGAGGCATAAGAATCGTGCCTGCAAGGTGTTTGTTAAAATGCCCGAATGAATGTAGATACAAATAAAATCGTGAAAGAAACGCGTAATTGCCTAATTTGATTAATTACGGGTGATATGTGATAATAAGGATTCTAATCGTGATGTTGATTTAAATTAATTACACATATCATATGATTAAAGGTAGTTAACTTTTGGAAAGTTAAACTAACCAATGACGAAGTCGAATAGTAATTTCGACATAGAATTCGTAAGATGGAATAATCGTAAGTGATAATGACTAATCTAACCGTCTTACGAATTATGATGGTAGTTTGACGCTTGACAAGCTAGGTGGAGGCTTGGGAAAGAAGCGGGTCAAACGGATCGAGTGCGAGGAAAAAGAGCATAACCGGATGCAAGGTAAGTAAAGCTTACGCCCCTTTTATTTACAAAAATACTACTTGTGAGTATTGAATATTGAGATATAATAAGTAATTGAAATAAGATGTTCCGGCACGATATAATGCGAGTCGGAAAAAGTGAGAATGGTAAGAAACCATAAATTATGGTAAAAAAAAGGTAAAAACGGTAAACAAGTCATGTGATGACGAACACATGAGGAATTTTGAAGCATTACGTTATGGTGCGAACCGTGACGGGTAAAAGTGGTTAAATAATAATCCGGACACGAGTTGACGGATAGATAAAAAGATTTGAAAAGAGACCACATGGCGTAAGTCTAAATGGGTCAAACAATTTAAGAAACGTCTTTAAGCAATAAGAACTCACGGTGTAAACCGAAATAGATTCAAAAGGGTGAGATGGTATCTAAATACTATCTTATGATGATAACTGGTCATTTAGACTAAATGGGTCAAATGGTGTTGTAAACGCCATTTGACAATAATACTGATGATTGCTTGTTGAGTTTTGTGATCACAGGGGAGTAATATAGGGTTCGCGTTGCTATTGATTGGTAATTAATAGTGAAAGGTGTTAAAACAGGTCAATATGTTGACCCGAGCCAGGTACGCACAATTAAGATTATAGTTATACGCGTGATTTTGGTCAAATATTTAGAGAAAGTCCTTCGTCGTAAAATAAGTGACTAAAGTTGACAAAAAACTCCCTTGATTAATAAACCGGGAAAACGACCTTTAAAGGTTGTTTCAAAACTTGTATTATGATAACGTAAGCCTTAGATAGGCATAAAAGTTGTAGGCATAAGTCTTCATGGGTCAAACGCCTAAAACGAGTCCTTTCCGTAAAACAACTAACCGAAAAGTAATATTCGGGATGATCGGTTTATTGTATTAAATCACCACAAAAATAGTTGTGGTTGAACATAAGTAGACATCTTAATGTAAAAATGTGAAGTGCGAAAAGAGATGAGCGAAATTGATGCTTAAATGCATAAAAACCGTTAAACGGGTCAAAATAAAGCAAGTGGTTAAGATTGGCTAAGTGTTGTAAAATTTCAAAATAAACAGGTGAATGTAAACACGCACACAAACCATGTAATGGAAGTGAAAACGCTAATTTTTGGCAAGCCCGGAATGGGTAAAAATGATAAGCAATGAACATTGTTAATAAACTTGTAGTATGATGCTAAAAAGTAACGGGTAAAATAATTGCATAAAGGATTTATAAGTAGTTTGCTTATAAATCAGATTTTAATGCCACCCGAGGTGATAAACGGATCCGTAATTTAATTACGGTCGCATAGAAACAAGAATCACGTAATTCGGACAAGTAGATCGAAAGTTATGCAAGTTGTAAGTTCTAACAAGTGAGAAGTTTGGAGCTGGGAATCTGCAGCTCAAGATAAGAAACATTCTGTCGAAACTGGGCAGTCGCGCCGCGCGACAACCAAACAATAGCACCCTCGCGGCACGCGACGACTTGAGTTGAATCTGTCGCGGCACGCGACGGGCATAAATGCTGCAAATTTGTTGTTTGTTCAATTTTGGCCTAAAGAACTTGGTTTATACATTATGAAACTATCAAAACTAAAGTTTATGATGGTTTTTAAAATATAGGTACATCTTGGGATGCCGGATGACGATCAAGCTCATCGAAGAACCAAACACGATCAAGATACAAGCTTCCGCACATCGTTTCGTCGAAATTTTTAAAAGATGAACTCAATTACATTATGTTGTAGTATTTTTAAAATTGTAAAAGTTTTTGTAAACCCGTAGTTTCATAAGTATGTGTAGTCATAAATACACACTTAATTGTCGATGTTTATATGGAAATCGTTAAATATTGGTAAGGGTCTTACAAGTTGGTAATCAGAGCTCATGGTTAAAGAATAAAAGGTGTTCGGTTCAAGACTTGATCGCATAATCCGGTAAGTTATATGTATATTAATGTTTTAGCATGTTAAAGTGTCGTAAACAACACATGAGATTATCGTGTAATACACATTACACCAATCAAATCGATAAAAGATCGATATAATCAACGAAATTACGTGTGTTGACACGTATAGTAGAAAAGCCTTGTATTATAATACGGTCATTCATTAATGTCGAAATTACTAACTTTTATAAATGTTTTAGTTGAAGGACACTCGCATCCGAAGATAGCGGGAGTTTAACAAATTGCGGATTTGACGAAGGAACGGTCCAAAGCATGACAAGCAGAGCATGCTCACCAAGGAACTAAATCGCGTAACGATCGCGAACAAGGTTAATGGCATTGATAAGCCTGTTAGGGCAAGCATTACCAGGTGCACGTTTTAAATTTAATCGCACAAATAGTGATATGCAACAAACATGTAAAGAATGACTGTTGTATATGTAGGATAAAACTTGGAAAACCTGAATAGGATACCTATTCAGGATGATGTTTCCAAGAGAAATTAAATAGAAACATGTGTTATTAATGATTGTGAATAACAAAGCAATAACATGATTAGTTCATAGGGAAACTTGGACTGAAGTAATTATCCAAGTGTATATTCTCAACACAGATACTATAGATATGAGTAACTATCACATTAACAAATGTGATTGTAAAATAGTTTAATAAAGAGAAAACATTTTATATGTTCAAGTGCAAAATGAGTAAAACTAATGATTGTTGTTTAGCAATTGAATAAAGTTTATCTGATTGAAATCAGAGATATGAAATAAATAGAGGTGTTACTTACATAGGGCGTGATGTGAAAATTATAAAAAGGTCACGTGTTGATTACTTACTCTGGCCAAGTAAGTAGTGAGCACATGATACCATGAACTTCTTATGGTGGACACATTTACGTCCGATGTAGTAAGAACGGGGTGAATGAGACGAATTAAAAAGGTACCCAAAACGGATCAAACAAGTAAAATGTTTGGTAATAAATGTAAACGCAAGCCGGGTAACGGAAGCGTATTACAATAGAATAACGAGCCCGAAGGAAGGGACAATAATCAAAGTAAATGGAAACATAAACTGATAAATATGAATGTTAAGGCATATGGATAAAGTTTGACTGTCATAGGTGATAAAATTGTAACATCCTAAATTTTGTAGGATCTATAAGTTTTATTAACATGGTGAAATGTGTGTTTTTATAGCAAAATAAAAGGTTTATGTGGAAAATAATAATGTTCCATGAGTATGGTGTTGTTAAAAAAAAGAAACTTTAAGATTTGTATATGAAAAGATATTAAACATTAGGGACTAATTTGAAGCTTTGGAAACTAAATAAAAACACCTGGCATTACTTGGGGAGGCCACGAATTTTGGCAGAGAAAAAAAAAAGAATAGAGTGTGGGAAAAAGGAAAGTGAGATCAAATCTCAAAGGAGAAATCGATAAACTGGTGAATAAATTTTCAAGTTTGAAAGTCATAAACCGATTTCTGGTAGTCTTGATGCTATCATCTTGTTGAAGGAAATTTAAGGTGAGAAAGTTTTAACATATTTCTTCTAGTTCATGGGTTCTAAATGGGTATTGCATAAGATGATCATAAAAACCTGGAATTCCATGTTGTTATGGGTTAATCTTGCTCGCAATAATTGTATAAAATAAGATAAGCACTCTAACCTCATCGATCGAAAGTAATCCATTTGAAATTAATCTGGGGTTTTTAGGTTTTATGGTTGTTCTTGACTTAAAATTCGACTTTTGTAATGTGTGGTAATATATAAGACTTGAATACATTATCTTGGTGCATAAACATGATTACTTATAGCCAATCAATGATTAAGTTAATGTACGAAAGAATTTGAATGTCAAGTGATTAAATTGTAGAACTAGAGATTTATTGCAAGCAAGGTGTTTGATGAAATCCCTTAACTAAGAAATGAAGAAATATTGAATGTTTTGATATACTAAGTCATATTGGATTTAATCAATGAGATAAAATGAATGAGATTGACAAGTTAAACTTGAATTGAGTTAATACATGTATGTACAAATGGTGATTTTATAGTTGATATGTGGGGTTTCTTATGAGCATCTATATTGAAAGGGACTCATATTATACATCCCAATATGATATGTTGACTTGCAAGTTAGCCATGAAGGTTAAAGTTTGGAAGTCGATGGAATGATAGAAGAGTTCAAGGTCTAACAAATCCTACGGGCAAAGGTGAGTGTCGATCACTTCATGTTTAAGGATATAATACAATTAGGAGAAGTGAATCATTATCTTGATTATTTTGTATTATTATGTATAAGTTGAATGGAAATCTTATAGCTACATTGCTTTGACCATATATACGAGTCCTTGATCGAATGGATATAAGTGAAACTACATGTGATTTAATAGGAACTGTGTATATAATTTAGGGAGATGGATAGTTTTATTTGAATATGCCTTTTGATTTATTTCTGTGTTGTGAATAAATGTGATCGCTTGGTGTTTTTTGTTTTTGCAAAGTATAGCTTCTGGCATGTTTTGTACTAGTTGTGAACCTGTATCGCTCAAGTAAGAAAATGCTGAAGATATGTATACACAATGATGGGATAAAGAAGATACACAAGGTAAGTATGCATTTGACCCTCTATGTATTATAAAGTGGTTTGTGAGAAGTAGCATGACGGATGAGATGTGTGTAAATAGAACTTGCTAATATTGTCGAAGGTTGCTAATGTTGTGACTTAAAGTGTCCACATGTTATATGGGGTTTGATCGATTCGTTTTAAAAGAGGGGAAAAAAACGAGTTTGGGTGCTAGGTAGGGCGTAGGGTACGTCTGGTCAGTTTTCTCTAACCCATTTGTCGTGATTAAAAACCATTTTCATGCAAACCTTTTTGCCATGGTTCTTATATGTTATACAACTCACTTACTATGTTGTAATACGCCATGTAATGCTTCAGATGAGTATAATGGATGGCTTCGAACGTGAAGATCAAGTGCTCGAGATGGAATGCGAAGACATATCATGGGATTAATTCCATATTTGTGAAGTTGTCCATGGTCATTTTCTTTATTAAATGAATTATGAATTTAAAATTGTTAGATTATACTATACTAAGATATAGTATCACTGTTATTCAAATGATGAAAACAAGTTTGATAAATGTTATAAATGAAAGGAATTTTCTGGGACCATATTTCTAGTGTAATTAAAGATAATAAGTCCTAACGAATTTTGGGTGTTACAGAAATTCACACAAACAAGTCAAACAAAATGAATGAAAGAATAAAGGAATTGGTTGAATAAAAGCGATGGATTTCGCTAAGACAACCAAATAAATTAAAACAAAGTTTTAATGCATACCGGAACGGTTGCTGTGACGATGACTTCAGTAAAATACCCGATAGATGGGTAGGATTCCGAGAATATGCGTAAACCAAGAGCCAGGATCGCGGACTAGAAAGTCAAAAGACTCGGATTGTGAGTTATGACTAAAGGACGACAAAGTTTCGTAAATAGAAATTTTGATAACTATAGGATGAATGGGTTGAATACAAAATGAAGTTTGACATTCATAAGGGATGAAGTTTCACACGAACAAGTCTAACGAGATAAATAAAGAATAACGCTTGAAAATGTAAGTAAGCGCAAGCCGAACAAATGGAAGCGCAAATATTAATAAACCCATGATATGGGGCATGAGAGAATATAAAAATGGGGAAAAACACAAACCGAGCAAAGGGAGCGTTAAAAATATTCAAATAACAGAACCCGGGTAACGAGTTGTAAAGAAGTATAAGTATGAACCGGGTAACGGTAAGCGTAGAACAAACCGACGCATAAATGACGTAAGAAGCCATAGAGTCGGAAGGATAATCCGAAAGAAAACGAATGTAGCCTTAGACTACGGTCAAGGTCAAATGAATTTCAAAAGCGAAAATAAATGATTCTAAACATAAAAAGGAATACCTTAATGCCATATATATACATACACATATATATATATATATATAGGGTCAGGATTTAGAGAAAACGGTGGAAAGTGTGGGAACGGTGAGAACGCTTATGAATCGTCCGATCAAAACAATCTACGGACTAGATTGGCGCGGTGGCATTTTCGTAAATAACACGAATTCTATTGAGTGGACGCGCTTCATTAAGGGTAAAAAGGTCTTTACACTTCTATACCAAAACGCCAAAGTAATGAATAAAACGCCATTACTGGCCAAAACACATCCCTATATAAACAAAACATTCTCATACATAAGAACACACCTCCCCCAAAACGCCATTACTGGCCAAAAACACATCCCTACTATATAACATTCATCTTAAAAAACGCCGAAAATTCCAAAACATCAAACACACCTACTCAAAAACGCCATATTTTACTATATACCAATCATCTTAGAAAACGCCAAAACTCTCAAATATCAAAAATTTCCAAAAAATGGACGTTTCTTTCAGATACACTATTTCCTCAGTAAAACGCCAAAAATGCCAAAAATGGTTTCTTGTATATTCAATATTGTTCTACGCGAACTTTCAGAGAATGGATTCTTTCCTGAGGTGCTGTGACTCAAATAACATTTTGCTGAATGAGATTGACAAAACTTCAAGAAAAAGATACTAGTGTCAGACTTATGTCAGTTTTTGTGTTTTGTTATTGATGAATATTATAATGGCATGAATAGACGAATGACACTGATGAGTATTTTGAAGATACATATTCAAACAAAAAACTCATGTCATATTGTCTTTCCAAACGGCCACAAAAACACAAGCATGACAAAGCCAAACCACCAGTGAACATGTTTCAAAGAAGAAAGAGACTGATGATAGTGTAGATTTGGAAGATGAATTGTTTCTATTTTCAGTTTTTTAATTTTCCTTTTCTGTTGTTTGTTATGTATTTTTCGACTAAGAATAAAAAAGTTTAATAAAGAGCCAAAAAGTCATAAAGATTGGGAAAAAGCCATAATGCAGTAAAACGCCAAAAACTCCCAACATATAATAAAAGTAATTTGGAGAAGTATTATTAAAAGATAAAAATGAAAAAAAAAACGCCAAAAACTACTTAAAGCCATTAAAAAACGCCAAACTTGGAAGATGGAATGTCTATGACCATAAAAACTCATAAAAAAACTGAACAAAAACAGTAAAAAATATACACAGTAACTGAAAAGACGTCTACTTTATTAATATAATTTATTATAAATAAAAATCTCGCCTAAACTACACGCCAAAAACATCCTATAAGAGAGACGTCTCTGCACAATCAACTGATCACACCACCAAAAATAAACGCCATCTTTCCAAGAAACCATTCACTTTAAAACGCCAAAAAAGATACTTAAAAAAGCCACAGATGCGGAACCTCATTTCTTCTATATTGAGTATTGTTCTGAATGAAGTTTCACTGAATAGATTCTACTCTGAGGTGGGTATCTCTATAAGCTTTTGCTGAATGAGATGGACAAATATTCATGAAAAAGAGAAGTAAAAGACCCTTTTACCCCTTAATGAATACGGCCGTTATGTAGGAAAATAAGGATCTACATAAGGTATTCAAAACAGGTTCAAAACGCCAAAAAGGTTAAAGTAGAAGAGGCTGATGACACTGAAGATTTGGAAGAGAAATTATATTATATTTTTTTTTTCAATTTCTATTGTTTGTTATCTAATTCTCTGATTTTATTATCTAATTCTCTACTAACAAAAAAATTAATATAAAACGCCAAAAACACCAAAACGCCTGATAGTGTGAAAACTGAGAGAACAGGTGCTAGCAAAGCACGATGTTGCTATAAAACGCCAAAAACGCCAAACAAGGTATTACTAGAAAAATCAACACTAATTCACAGATGAAATTGAACGAAACAGTAATTGCTAAACAGTAAAATGAAGAGACGGTAACATTATTTGCAAACATTTATTATATTAAAAGCAACTACATGGAAAACTGAATTTATTTATCTTTTCAAAACGCCATAATTGTCTGTCACATTATAGACATGTATCCTACTTGATATAATAAACATCAAGAAAATTACTGATGTTTTTTACATCAAGAAAGTCTCGGCATAAAAACGCCAAAACATACTTAAAACGCCAAAATATTTAGTATGATCCTGATCTACAAATAATAAAACGCCGCGTATTTATTAAACGCCAACAAAATGGAAACGAGATGTGACACGCGTTTAAAAAAAGAAATATGAAAGGACAAAAAATCCCCTCCGCCCTTCTCTATGTCGCGTGACACGTGTTTGGCCAGGATGCGTTCTCACCATTCTCACACTTTTGAGCGTTTTCTCCTGATCCCGTTTCTCTCTATATATATATATATATACACACATTTGAATAAAGACACGAATAAAAGATGATCTACGGGATCATCATAACCTACAAGATTATAAATAGTGTTAAGGTCCACGGGACCAAAAAGACCCTTGGGTCACAAATAGAAAGAAATGAACTGTTGAGAGTCTCACCTTAAAAAAGGTAAAAAAGGTGAAAATCTAAAGAAATAGATTACGAGGCTAAGTGAAAGAACCTACGGGTCATTTGGGTTAAGCGTGGGAACTAGTTATAATTCCCCGCATTGAATAATAATGGAAAAGAATGAATCCTCGGACATAAATTCCTTGATACAAGCAAATGACGTAAGACAAAGAGAAAACATGGAACTAAAAATTCAGTTTTTAGTCAGAAGCAACATTCTAACAAACAAAAGTAGTATGAAGTGGTTTAGGAAATAGTAAACACACATAAGGCCGGAGATGACAATGTGGTACACCCTGATGACGGGTTAGGAAGTAACGGTGACTAATCAGTCTAGCCGGTAAAACCATTCAAGGTCAAGGTAATGTTATGACCTGTGTAACGCGCTTGTCAATATAGGATTAGCATGAAGTAAACATGTTGACAGACTCAGTGACTGGGTGATCATATGACAAACCGGTCAAATAGAAGACAAGGATAAGAAATACAAGGTGAAAGCCATGGTCCGTGAGGACCTACAGCTAAAAGACACCGAAAGAATGAATGCATAAAACGAAACTAAGATCGTTTGGATTAAACCAATGAACTACGTGAATAAGGTTTCGGGGACGAAACCTCTTTAAGGGGGGTAGACTTGTAACACCCCAAAAACGGGTTTGGTTATCAAACCACGTTAATATTAATGAACGGTTAAATACCGTTAGTAGTAAAAATTAACCCGGAAAATATTAGGATTTAAATAATTAAATCTAATATTAAATAAAAAGAGAATAAAAGCTTTGAGGAAATAAGGTTCATAAGAGCCCGAGTTAACGGGACTTAAAATAAAACGGGTTATAACCTCCCCGAACCCACTAAGTTAACTAGGAATTATTAACCTAGTTAATTAGAGGAATTATTGCTAGAAATAAGTAGGTTGATGCCTACTTGATAACTAACTGAAATAATGAGTTATAGCCCTTTTATAAATAAAATTACAAACGAGAGGGGCCAAAAGGGGTAGATTAGAAACTTAATTTTTATTAAAATTAAAACACTACACACACACACTAGGTGTGTGTGTGCGTGTAAACGATCAGGAGAACAAGGAACAAGCCAAAACCCTAACTCAAGCTAAATTCACCGAATTGAAGGTCAGTTCTAGCTTCAAATCGATGCATGAACACAAATTCATGATCACCCAAGCTATGGGATCACAAGGTATGTCAAATTTTGTGATTTAGTGATGTTTTGAATTTATGATAAACACTCGTAATCGAAATTCTTGAGTGAATGTTGAATGTATGAGTGATATTGAAATGAGTACAAGTCTAGAAACGAACCCTAGATGTAAACTTGTTAAATTATTGCCATGAATTAGTGATTCGGTTAGCTAATCATGTATGTGCTAAGTGGGTTTTATAACAATATGATGAACACTTGAATTAGAGTGTTAAATGGATGAACCACTACTAGAAAATACACATTTCTTGACGCACATTGTGCGTCATAAAACGGTAATTATGACACGCAAAAGCGTGTCGTTGATTGAGGAGTTATAAAATTAACATCACATGCATTTGTGTGTCATGTTTTTATGACACGCATTTAATGACACGCATTCATGACACACATTCATGACACTCATTTTATGACACCTTTTAATGACACACATTCATGACACTCATTTTATGACACATAAGTATGACATTCATTTACGCGTATCATGCTTATAATTGTTTAAATTTTTTATAGAATTATTAATTTGCCTTGGATACATGTATAATAACAAAAACAATAAATCTTTTTCATAAAACAAACACACACACATATATATATACCAAAACAATCCATTATATAATCATTTGTCAAGATACTACAAATATTTTAACGTTCACAAAAAAAAAAAGAATTGTTTATCAATACATCGTCAACACCTAAAATACGATTTGTCACTTAAAAATAGAGGTAACCTCATAAGTCAATCAATCTTCACGAATGCCATCCATATCCGCAGCCGAGTATTCCTTTACTCCTTTCTCATCCTTTCCCAACCTGAGACAACAATTAAATAAAATAAATCTTAAAAATCAGAATTTAATCCTAATATATAAATTTAAGCATTTGTTTGGATATATAAGTACATGTTTCTCTAATATACAGACTAAAATATGACTAAACTTACATTATCATTGTCAAGTATTTCAACTCCTTCGTAAGCTATCTCCTTCATGAACTTCATCACATAGTAGCCGCATTCAGTACCTCCTGGTAGATGTGGACACTACACAATTAAAAATATCAAGAAATGTGAAACCTTTGCGATTTAAGTTTAAACTAAAGGGTTTCAATTTTTACAATATCATTACAACCACAATTTAAATAAGAGATTAAGTGCTTACCCTAGCGTTAATCCAGATGAGTTTAACCCTTATGTTGGCACCACTTCGTGAAGCATACACGACCATTACCCTATAAAAGATCAAAATTATATTAAAGTATATTCCAACTCTTTTATCATCCATTATGATAATTTGTATTACTTACGTATCAATAATTTGCCTCAACTGCTCATTGACACTTGCCGTAAGGAACCAAGATAATAACAAGTAGTTGTTTTCAGGTTTAGTACTGCCAACACCCAATGGTTTCTTCAAAATCCAAAATTCAAAATTCAATCAGAATAAATTAAGATAATAGGTTTTTACGAATACTTATTTAAAAGGAAAATCAAACTAGGGATTGTAGGGCAATAGGATGATGTCATTGCCCTTTCTTTTATACAATCGATCTGCAACCGCTCTACTTGCATCCTCGATGTGTTTGGGTTTGGGTTTGCATTGATCAGCCCGCGAAATTGAAGACGGGTTCATAAAACATATTCCACGATCATGTATTTGCTCTTTCTTAATTTGCTCATACAAGAACCTGCAATTAACATACATAAACCGAATCAATAAAATAATTTTGTTTTACAAACGGTAATTTATACAAGATATAGGCACTTATATTATATAATAAGTGATGACATCACCGGTCAGCTTGGTGAATGTAAAAACCGCTTCAAAATCATCACGATTTTAACCATAACAAAAATATTGTTTGTCCATACATTCTTCGACACCTGAAAGTTAAACTAACCAATGACGAATAAAATCGTGAAAGAAACGTGTAATTGCCTAATTTGATTAATTACGGGTGATATGTGATAATACGGATTCTAATCGTGATGTTGATTGAGATTAATTACACATATCATATGATTAAAGGTAGTTAACTTTTGGAAAGTTAAACTAACCAACGACGAAGTCGAATAGTAGTTTCGACATAGAATTCGTAAGATGGAATAGTCGTAAGTGATAATGACTAATCTAACCATCTTACGAATTATGATGATAGTTTGACGCTTGACAAGCTAGGTGGAGGCTTGGGAAAGAAGCGGGTCAAACAGATCGAGTGCAAGGAAAAAGAGCATAATCGGATGCAAGGTAAGTAAAGCTTACGCCCCTTTGATTTACAAAAATACTACTTGTGAGTATTGAATATTGAGATATAATAAGTAATTGAAATAAGATGTTCCGGCACGATATAATGCAATTCGGAACAAGTGAGAATGGTAAGAAACCATAAATTATGGTAAAAAAGGGTAAAAACGGTAAACAAGTCATGTGATGACGAACAAATGAGGAATTTTGAAGCATTACGTAATGGTGCGAACCGTGACGTGTAAAAGTGGTTAAATAATAATCCGGACACGAGTTGACGGATAGATAAAAAGATTTTAAAAGACACCACATGGCGTAAGTCTAAATGGGTCAAACAATTTAAGAAACGTCTTTAAGCAACAAGAACTCACGGTGTAAACCGGAATAGATTCAAAAGGGTGAGATGGTATCTAAATACTATCTTATGATGATAATTGGTCATTTAGACTAAATGAGTCAAATGGTGTTGTAAATGTCATTTGACAATAATACTGATGATTGCTTGTTGAGTTTTGTGATCACATGGGAGTAATATAGGGTTCACGTTGCTATTATTGGTAATTAATAGTGAAAGGTGTTAAAATGGGTCAATATGTTGACCCGAGCCAGGTACGCACAATTAAGATTATAGTTATATGCGTGATTTTGGTCAAATACTTAGAGAAAGTCCTTCGTCGTAAAATGAGTGACTAAAGTTGATAAAAAACGCCCTTGATTAATAAACTGGGCAAACGACCTTTAAAGGTTGTTTCGAAACTTGTATTATGATAACGTAAGCCTTAGATAGGCATAAAAGTTGTAGGCATAAGTCTTCATGGGCCAAACGCCTAAAACGAGTCCTTTCCGTAAAACAACTAATCGAAAAGTAATATTTGGGATGATCGGTTTACTGTATTAAATCACCACAAAAATAGTTGTGGTTGAACATAAGTAGACATCTTAATGTAAAAATGTGAAGTGTGAAAAGAGATGAGCGAAATTGATGCTTAAATGCATAAAAACCGTTAAATGGGTCAAAACAAAGCAAGTGGTTAAGATTGGCTAAGTGCTGTAATATTTCAAAATAAACAAGTGAATGTAAACATGCACACAAACCATGTAATGGAAGCGAAAACGCTAATTTTTGGCAAGCCCGGAATGGGTAAAAATGATAAGCAATGAACATTGTTAATAAACTTGTAGTATGATTCTAAAAAGTAACTGGTCAAATAGTCGCATAAAGGATTTATAAGTCGTTTGCTTATAAATCAGATTTTTATGCGACCCGAGGTGATAAACGGATCCGTAATTTAATTACGGTCGCATAGAAACAAGAATCACGTAATTCGGACAAGTAGATCGAAAGTTATGCAAGTTGTAAGTTCTAACAAGTGAGAAGTTTGGAGCTGGGAATCTGCAGCTCAAGATAACAAACATTCTGTCGAAACTGGGCCGTCGCGCCGCGCGATGTCACGGCTCCCGCCCCGGTTTGACCCGGTCCAGGAGCCGCGGGACAGGAATCCGTGGTATTTATTAATTGAGTTGACAGCGGAAGATTTTACAGGATCTTTTTAAATCTTGAAATGCCTGATTATTTTATTTCATAATGTGGGATGAACCCCGTAATTTACACTAGAGGAATTTCACAAGGAAATTCTCTGATTTACAAAACATGTTTATTTATTTAGTTGAGCCACTACTTCAAGCTTTGTTAGTGCTCCGTAGCACTTTTCCTTGGTTCACAGTAGTCACCTGAAACATGTTTTGAAAATATTTTATCAGCGGGGAAATACTGGCGAGTCACTCAAATTTAATAAAATGACACATAGTTATAAATTACAACATAAGAGCGATTACAATGGCTTCTATCTTATTTTTATCTGGCGCCGTGTCAGCTCCTGGTGACGATGGTCATACCATTATTGGGTCTTTCCCCAAGTAGTGATGATTATCACTGTTAGGATTTATTAGCCTAACTGTGAGAAATTAGTAATGTGCACAATACCCCACTAGCCAGTGATTCAAGATAACCACGACTTAATCCCTGTAATTATAACTTTTGAAAATAATTGGAGTATTGTAAAATACATTTGATAAAAGAGAATGACTCACATTGCAGATTTAAACGGGCAGAGTTTAGCTTACTGATTAGCCTTGTAACCTAATTTAAATAACAATGCACACGAACTAGGTCAGTAACTAATACAGCATTTACGATAACTCATGAGATTAAAACCCTCACAACGAATGACAAAGTGCAATACTTAAACATCCATCGAATTCACGACGAATGAAAAAGTATAGCCCTAATTTGGGTAGCACTTAAACATCCATTGGATAGTTTTCAATCGATCGGACATTGAATCGTAGCAGCGATCGAGTTAATACCCTGTATCGTAGCAGCGCCTCGGTACCTTAAATTTTGAATTTGAGCAGTGAGAATTCGTTTTTGAGAATTGTTTTCGACACCACTGAACTGCTCGTAGCTCAACCTATTTATAGCTGAAAATTGGGGTTTACGCGGCCCGCGTAAACCCTAGCTTGAACCTTACGCGGCCCGCGTGGCCACCTATTCTACGTGTAGGTTTGCTGGGTCACGAGTAGGGTTGCCAGGTGGATGCCATGTGGCCCGGATGCTTATCCGGTCGAATGTTGGGTTGACGCTGCCCGCGTAAGGGTTCGCCTATCCTTTATGCGGCCCGCGAGAGGACCAAAAATATGATTTTCTTGGTTTTTTATATGGATTAGGGTTTCAGGGGTCCGGGTTTTCACTTACGGGTCGTTTTGGGACATTTTTGAAGGTCCTTACATTCTCCCCACCTTATTTAAAATCTCTTCCTCGAGATTTACTGAAATAAGTGAGGATACTTTCGTTTCATCTCTGATTCCAGTTCCCAAGTGTATTCGGGTCCTCTTTTTGAATCCCATTTGACTTTAACTAGTACTAATCTTTTGTGCTTGAGAAACTTGATCTTTTTGTCTTTTATTTGCAGTGGCTTCTCGACAAACTTTAGCTTTTCATTTACCTCTATGTCTTGAAGAGGCACTACCAGAGATTCATCCGATAGACATTTCTTGAGATTGGATACATGAAATACGTCATGTACTCCAGCTAATTCCTCTGGTAGTTGTAAGCGATAGGCAACTGGTCCTATTCGCTGTATTACTAGGAATGGTCCTACGTACCTTGGACTTAGCTTTCCTTTCTTACCGAACCGAACTACTCCTTTCCAAGGAGAAACTTTCAAGAGTACCTTGTCTCCCACTTGGAATTCTAACGGCTTGCGTCGATTATCGGTATAACTCTTCTGGCGATCTCGAGCCGTCTTTAATCTTTCCTTGATTTGAGTGATCTTGTCGGTGGTCTCTTGCACGATTTCAGGACCTGATAATTGACTTTCTCCTATTTCTGCCCAGCAGACTGGAGTTCTACATTTGCGTCCATATAGTGCTTCGAATGGGGCAGCTTCAATGCTTGAATGATAACTATTATTATAGGAGAATTCAATTAATGGTAGGTGGTCATCCCAATTTCCACCAAAATCTATTACACATGCACTGAGCATGTCCTCCATGGTTTGGATCGTCCTTTCACTTTGTCCGTCTGTCTGAGGATGATATGCAGTACTTAGATTTAATCGGGTTCCCATTGCTTCCTGGAAACTTGTCCAGAAATGGGAAGTGAAACGACTATCTCTATCTGATACAATGGAGAGCGGAACTCCATGTAAGGATACTACTTCATCTACGTACAACTTTGCTAACCTTTCCATGCTAAAGGTTTCCTTCATGGGTAGAAAATGAGCTGATTTGGTTAATCGATCCACAATTACCCAAATCGCATCATTACCCTTTCTGGTTTTGGGTAACTTAGTAACAAAGTCCATGGTTATAAGTTCCCATTTCCATACAGGCATTTCTAATTGTTGAAGTAACCCTGAGGGTTTCTGGTTTTCTGCCTTAACTTGTGAACAAGTAAGACATTTAGAAACATATCTAACTATGTCCTTTTTCATCCCTATCCACCAGAAATTATTCCTTAAATCTTGGTACATCTTATTGTTACCAGGATGCACGGTATACCTAGATTTATGGGCTTCTTCTAAAATCTTAGTTCTTAATTCTCCTTGCTTAGGTACCCAAATTCTTTTCTTATGGAATCTCCAAATTCCATCAATTCCTTGCTCTAATTCTTTTACTCGTCCCTTCATTCCTTCAGCATCATCCTTGATTGTTGTTTCTTGAATATTTTTCAGTTGTTCCATTAAATCTAACTGTAGATTTAATCTAAGAGCACGAACTCTCTTTTGCTTTTCATGATAGTTACGACTTAAGGCATCTGCAACTACGTTCGCCTTTCCTTCGTGATATTGAATATCACAGTCGTAATCACTTAAAATTTCCATCCATCTTCTTTGCCTCATGTTTAATTCTTTTTGCCCAAATATGTACCTTAAGCTCTTATGATCTGTATAGACAGTAAACTTGCTTCCATACATATAGTGTCTCCAAATTTTAAGGGCAAAAATTATGTCTCCTAATTCTAAGTCATGAGTCGTATAATTTTCTTCGTGCTTTTTCAATTGTCTTGAGCCATACGCAATTACCTTTTTGCGTTGCATTAGTACACATCCTAATCCTAGCTTAGAAGCATCACAGTAAACTTCAAAATCCTCTGTTCCTTCTGGCAAGGCTAGAATTGGGGCGTTTGTTAACTTTTGTTTCAAAATCTTAAAAGCTTCTTCTTGTCTAGGTCCCCATTCAAATTTTACTGCTTTACAGGTTAGCTTAGTTAATGGTACAGCTATCTTGAAAAAATCCTTAATGAATCGTCTATAGTATCCAGCTAAACCTAGAAAACTTCTAACTTCCATAGCTGTCTGCGGGACTTTCCATTTGGTAATTGCTTCTATTTTAGCAGGATCTACCTGAATACCTTCGTGATTTACCATGTGTCCTAAAAATTGCACCTCCTGTAGCCAAAATTCACAATTCGAGAATTTGGCATAGAGTTTCTCTTTTCTTAACAAAGTTAAGAGTGCATGTAGGTGCTCACAATGTTCATCCAGGCTTTTGGAATAAATAAGTATATCGTCGATGAAGACAATTACAAATTTATCCAAGTACGGTTTACAGATTCTATTCATCATGTCCATAAATGCTGCTGGAGCATTTGTTAGTCCAAAGGGCATGACTGTAAACTCGTAATGACCATACCTAGTTCTGAAAGCAGTTTTAGGTATGTCTTCTTCTTGTACCTTCAACTGATGGTATCCTGAGCGTAAATCTATCTTAGAAAAGTATCTAGCTCCTTGAAGTTGATCGAAAAGATCATCGATCCTAGGTAATGGATATCGATTCTTAATTGTAACCTTATTCAATTCCCTATAATCGATACACATTCTCATTGACCCATCTTTCTTTTTCACAAACAACACTGGAGCTCCCCACGGGGATGAACTAGGTTGTATGAATCCTTTGCTTAATAATTCATCTAATTGCTTTTTCAATTCTAGCATTTCGGTGGGTGCTAACCGATAAGGTGCCTTAGCTATTGGTGTAGTTCCAGGAATTAGATGAATTCTAAATTCGACTTCCCTATTGGGTGGTAATCCAGGTAGTTCTTTCGAAAAGACATCCGGGTATTCTGATACTATCGGAATTTCTCTAATTTCCTTACCTTTCGTGTTAATGATTACTGAAATCATATACACTACTTCTTGTTTTCTTGAATAACTGGCCAACTTCATTACTGAAATGAATTTCAGTGGCTTTCGTGGCTTATCTCCGGTAATCACCACTAACTCTCCTGTGGGTGTATGAATTTCTATGGAGTTTTTATCACAGAGAATTCGAGCATGGTTGGCTACTAACCAATCCATTCCTAATACTATATCGAATTCGGCTAATTTCATAGGTAACAGGTTTGCAGAGAATTTATGGCCTAAGAGTTCTATTTTTCCTTCTTGCAAAACCTTATCTATGTTAACAGAATTCCCATCTGCCGTTTCGACTGTAAAAATCTGCCTAAGTTTGGTTAAGGGTAAGTTAAGAGCTTGGCAGAATGAAGTATTTATAAAACTTTGGTCTGCACCAGAGTCAAATAATACTTTTGCATAAACGTCGTGAACTAGGAACGTACCAGCTATTACGTCAGGGATTAGTTCTGCTTCCTGAGTAGTCAACTGGAAGGCTCTTGTGTTTCTCTTGGTAGTTCCTTCTGCAGGTTTGGCTTTGTTATCAGCTGGTTTGACCAATTTCGGGCAATCTGGCCTAAAATGTCCAGCTTCCCCACAGTTGTAGCAGATTGTGGATTTCTTTTTCCTGCAATCTTCTTCTTGATGCCCCTGAATTTTGCAGAAATTGGAATACCCTTTGCATCTTCCAAAATGCTTTCTTTTGCAGGCATTGCAAAATGGAATAGTGGAAGATTGCCTGGTTCCCTTTTTCTTGAAATTACTACGGTTACCCATACGGAATCCCTGGGAAATCTTTTGGGCCACTTCCCTCTTTCTATTTTCTTCTCGCGTACGCACTAGTCCGTCCGTTAGGGTGTTAGCTAATTCCACAGCATCGTCAATAGTGCGAGGTCTCGCAGCTTTAACGATATCATGGATTTCGCCAATTAATCCCCAAATATAGCGGGAAATAAGCACCGGCTCTGGCAAAGCCAGGGTTGGTACAACTCTAGCGTACTCGAAGAATGTCGAAGTATACCCTCGACAATCTACATCCACCATCCGGTGGTTCAGAAATTTATTCGTCATTTGTTCTTTCTCATATTCGGGACAGAATTTTCTCTCCACCAGTCGCTTAAATTCTTCCCAACTCATGGCATAGGCCGCATCGCTTCCCTTGGCTTGAAGTACCGTATTCCACCATTCTAGCGCCCCTTCTTTGAAAAGATGTGACGCGTACATGACCTTGTCTTCTTCAGTACATTTACTTATTTTAATCATCGCCTCGGTTTTCTCTAACCAACGCAGTGCAGCAGTCGCCCCTTCATTGCCTGCAAATTCAACCGGTTTACAGGCAAGAAATCCTTGTAAGTGCAACCAGGTGTTGCAGCTTTCATTTTCTTAAGGAGTGGAGCTTGCATTCCATCGTTGTCGTTATTAGTATGGTTGCCACCTCCATTTATACTATTACTAAAATTGTCGCCGTGTGTACGTTTGCTAGGAATAATTTGTTGAGGTTCAATTGGATTTCGGGCAGCAGCAAGAATTGCTGGAATAGCATTGGCTATTCCCTGAGCAACGATATTCTCGATATCTTGCCTATTCAAAAATTGATGTTCATTGTTTTGCTCAGAATGATTAACTTCATTAACGGGTTCATTACCAGCATGTTCCATCTGGTAATTAATTTATATAAGTAAATAGCAGAAAATAATTAATAATCAAACATAACAAAACAATTGCACATAATCACGTTTAACAAGTATAGCCAAAATTGTCGATTTTTTGACGTTCGATATTTTATATATTATAATAGGCATTCGTACACACTTGTTATCTTAAAAAAAATTATTTTTAAGTTATTTCATACGATTATATTTTGATTATTATATTATTATTAAACACATGCTTCCACCATCACATGCTATCCCATCAGCTGTCATTTTCAGTAACGACGTTCCCTCTCGTCGTACTTCCAGGAGATCTGTTCTCCCACCTCTCGGATTCGATTTCCTGCATCCATCAGCTCCTCGCCAAAATGGCGGAGCTCAGCCAGGTTCTCATTGCTCATTGGTGGGTTTGGTGCAGGCTCGGGGTCAAACTGAGGGAGAAAGGTATAAGGGTTGTTTAAAAGATTCTGGAATTGCCAATCGTTGGTCCACCATTCTTCCATTTCTCCTAAAGGTCGGTTATTGACAAGGGGATCTGGGATGGCTGGTTCCAAGTTTACTGGAAGCTGGGTTTCGGCAGGATAAGTGAAAAGGTTTTCATTAACAGGCTTGAGGATATCCCAACTTGCTAGTATGCAATCTAGCTCTTCCTGCAATGGCATTTCCTCGGCTTGCTTGGAGCTTTCTCCAATCTCTATTCCTTTCCCTTTATCCATTGGGTCCTCTGTCTTGGCAACTTTCCGAGTTACTGGTTTCCTTCTGCGCACACGTCTCCAACCCACGATTCTTCTTCTCTTCTTTGACTTTGGTTTCTCCGGAGGTTGGGTTTGAAATTCCATAGGTTCCTCAACATCAGCACAGTAACCGGTAAAGTCTCTGGAAACTTCCACACTAACAGAATAGAGATTGAGATTGAGATTCTGAAGGGCTTCAGATAATTCATTCATGCTGTTTAGCAGATATGAAGAAATACACAAAATTCTAGGTTAAAATTTTGTAAATTGAATAATCCCAGAAAGAAATCTAATATTTGGACAAATAGATTGATTAAAACAAAATATTGCGATTTATATATATATATATATATATATATATATTACAAAATATAATTGAAATTTAAAAACATATTAGGGGATAATTTATTTCAGTCTATCTTTTCTTACTAGGTTGTTTATTTAACGGGCAAAGTTTCTGGCTTATAGATGATATAAGTGCTGGTACTAGTTTGGCAATTCAACTATAGGTTAGCATTTACTGTTGTAGTGGCTAACATATAGAGATCTGCCCATTGTTCGTCTAATTGATCTTCCCATGGTGGGTTATTGCCTATTTTTGGAGTTTCCTTATAACTTATCTCTCCTTTTGGTTGTGACTTCTTTATTTTCTCTTGGATTTTTCTAATAATCCAACTTCTTTTATTAGGGGTAAGTGGTTTCTCAAACTGTGCCTTACGAACAAATATTCCTTCCTCAGTATCTGCTGAGTATTTTGAGGAATTTGATTGAGATGAAGTTCCCTTATCTTTTGGTGAACTATCTAATTGACGATAGATGTCCGAAAGTCTTTGCTTACCCATACTGTAATTAACAAGTAGTCAGTTAATAAAACACGTAATCACAGGATGGCAATCAGTAAAATTAAGTATTTCTAAATACTTAATTGGCTTAAATCAGTGGCTCTGATACCACCTTTTCCTTTATCCATGCCCCCGCCCCGGTTTGACCCGGTCCAGGAGCCGCGGGACAGGAACCCGTGGTATTTATTAATTGAGTTGACAGCAGAAGATTTTACAGGATCTTTTTAAATCTTGAAATGCCCGATTATTTTATTTCATAATGCGGGATGAACCCCGTAATTTACACTAGAGGAATTTCACAAGGAAATTCCCTGATTTACAAAACATGTTTATTTATTTAGTTGAGCCACTACTTCAAGCTTTGTTAGTGCTCCGTAGCACTTTTCCTTGGTTCACAGTAGTCACCTGAAACATGTTTTGAAAATATTTTATCAGCGGGGAAATACTGGCGAGTCACTCAAATTTAATAAAATGACACATAGTTATAAATTACAGCATAAGAGCGATTACAATGGCTTCTATCTTATTTTTATCTGGCGCCGTGTCACCTCCTGGTGACGATGGTCATACCACTATTGGGTCTTTCCCCAAGTAGTGATGATTATCACTGTTAGGATTTATTAGCCTAACTGTGAGAAATTAGTAATGTGCACAATACCCCACTAGCCAGTGATTCAAGATAACCACGACTTAATCCCTGTAATTATAATTTTTGAAAATAATTGGAGTATTGTAAAATACATTTGATAAAAGAGAATGACTCACATTGCAGATTTAAACGGGCAGAGTTTAGCCTACTGATTAGCCTTGTAACCTAATTTAAATAACAATGCACACGAACTAGGTCAGTAACTAATACAGCATTTACGATAACTCATGAGATTAAAACCCTCACAACGAATGACAAAGTGCAATACTTAAACATCCATCGAATTCACGACGAATGACAAAGTATAGCCCTAATTTGGGTAGCACTTAAACATCAATTGGATAGTTTTCAATCGATCGGACATTGAATCGTAACAACGATCGAGTTAATACCCTGTATCGTAGCAGCGCCTCGGTACCTTAAATTTTGAATATGAGCAGTAAGAATTCGTTTTTGAGAATTGTTTTCGACACCACTGAACTGCTCGTAGCTCAACCTATTTATAGCTGAAAATTGGGGTTTACGCAGCCCGCGTAAACCCTAGCTTGAACCTTACGCGGCCCGCGTGGCCACCTAGTCTGCGTGTAGGTTTGCTGGGTCACGAGTAGGGTTGCCAGGTGGATGCCATGTGGCCCGGATGCTTATCCGGTCGAATGTTGGGTTGACGCGGCCCGCGTAAGGGTTCGCCTATCCTTTACGCGGCCCGCGAGAGGACCAAAAATATGATTTTCTTGGTTTTTGATATGGATTAGGGTTTCAGGGGTCCGGGTTTTCACTTACGGGTCGTTTTGGGACATTTTTGAAGGTCCTTACACGCGACAATCAAGCAATAACACCCTCCCGGCACGCGACTATCTCTGCGGCACACGACGACTTGAGTTGAACCCGTCGCGGCACGCGAGGGGCATAAAAGCTGCAAATTTGTTGTTTGTTCAATTTTGGCCTAAAGAACTTGGTTTATACATTATGAAACTATCAAAACTAAAGTTTATGATGGTTTTTAAAATGTAGGTACATCTTGGGATGCCGGATGACGATCTAGCTCATCGAAGAACCGGACACGATCAAGATACAACCTTCCGCACACCGTTTCGTCGAAATTTTTAAAAGATGAACTCAATTACATTATGTTGTATTATTTTTAAGATTGTAAAAGTTTTTGTAAACCCGTATTTTCATAAGTATGTGTAGTCATAAATACACACTTAATTGTCGATGTTTATACGGAAATCGTTAAATAATGGTAATGGTCTTAAATTACTCAAATGATTTTTATTGAAAACCCCAGGTATACAAATTAAAGAGTTTTCGTCGATATCATCGGCTCTTCTTATTTGTATTGTCCATTGGGAGGAATAATTTCCAGGAACATTCGGGGACGATCATCTTATGAACACCAAGAGATGATATACAAACACTAATAGAAGACCTATCTGGTCAACGTGATAAAAAATCCAAGACAAAACCCTAAATTTATTGTACGATTTTGGGAAGATGAAGACAAAAGAAAGCAACGGATGAGAAAAGACGAAAATTGTTATTCTCGTTATCCCAATTACACATCAGGCCTTCTTCACATCTTTATCAGTAGCCGCAACCTTAAGATTTCTAGGTATGATGATTAGCCCTTCATCTTTACACATCAGGCCTTCTTCACACATCAGGCCTTCTTCACACTTTAAATTTAACAAAATAACTAAAAGAAACATTATACTTATAAAATAGCGTGAGTTGCATTTTTTCGTTCTTAATGTTTTAAGGAAATTCTAGGCGGTGTCCTTTAACTAAGAAATTTACAAAGGATGTCCTTTGTGATACCATTTTTAGACATGTTGTATCCTTTTGCTCTAACCCGGTTAGTTTTTAAATTAAATGTAACCATGTCCCTCTCACGTAAGGGCAATATGGTCATTTTGTCTTTGCAATTAAATAAATCAATATAAAAATCTCATACACCCTATTTCTCTCCTCTACAAGAACCAACCATCGTACACCACCATGGATGAACCCCTATGGCCATTACCGACGATCTCCTTTTCCCATGACAATCACCGAAAATTATGGTTAGCATGACAACTCTCACAACCCCGCTAATCTAACCTACATATTTTACCTCCCTGAAACGATCACCCCTAATCACCACCGCCACAACACCATTCTGAATCAAGAAGAGGTGGGCTAATCACCACCAAAACAAAATTTATATGTTTAGATCAAGAAAAGGTGATTGTTCAAGAACAACCTACTACTGACTTTAATGAGGTTGTTTACGTTTGTCCCCAACCCTAACACCCTACTTTTCCAACACGATGATCAAAATTGGGGTTCGTCAAAATTCGTCTTCGTAACATAAGTATTTGTTTTGCTTTATTGAGGGGGGTGTGGTGGTCATGTGGTAGATAAAGCATCAACTTGACGAGTTGCGGTGGTGCTTTTGTAGTTTCAGGTGACGAAGATGGAGAAATTGGCCAGAAAAGGGGTGGCCGGAGAATCGATGGTGATGGATCCCGACCCAAGATTGTTGTTGATCTGGTTTCTTGTGATGGTGTTGGTCTTTTCCGACCCTAGTCTTTTGGGAGGGGGGTGAATAGGTCTTCTTAACTTTATCTTTGATTAAACTCTAACTTTGAGTGGTTTAAACTTGTTTGAAACCCAACAACGATAATAGACAAGAAATGTAAAGAGTTTAGGGTAAGAAAGACAAAACCGATGTATAGATGTTTAAGTAGATGTCAAGGAATCCACTCTATGTTCTCTCTCTGATTTTTCAATCCAGAGGTTTTCCAACAAAAGTCCCTCTTAAAAGGAAGAGATCACTGGTACAACTTCTCACTAATCTAAGGTAGTGATCATCTTCTTTAACACACTATGTTAAGATAGTATGTCTTTACACTTCTGCAAACCTTCATTATGTTAAGATAGTAAATTCCTTCACAACAGTATATCAAGATCGTGTACCTTCTCACAACATTATGTCAAGTTACTTTTTCTCCTCACAAAACTATGTCAAGATAGTGTTTACAACACTCACCAACAAAGGTGAGACCCCTCACAAGTCACAAGTATATCACTCTTACAAGCTAATGATAACCTCACAAATACAAGATTATGAATATTTAAGTTGAAGCACATCTTTTTATTTCTCTTGATCTTTGATCTTCAATGTCTTCTTGATTGAATGTGTAAATGTCAATGGAACTAGAGAGATATTAACTAGATGTGTATTTGTAAATGTTATGAGCAAAAGGGATGAGTGAAAATGGTTGGAGGGGACTTGCATTTAAAGGCAAAACACAAGGAGCATGAAACCGACCACTGACCAATCCAAATTTGATGGATCAACCGTGGATCATTTACATTTGTCTTTTAGCTTGTTTTGAATGCTTGAACGTTGTGCAACGACTATATTCAACATCTAACACCTTTTACACACACATAACTCTGGTACCCAAGTTCTTAAAGCAATCATTTGACATACATCAAGAATAGTGCTTTGATACTTTTTGTTAATAACATAGCAGAATTTTATCGTGTTATGAATTTTATCGTGCTTTGATACTTTTTGTTTAATTATCTATTTAATCCTAAATTGTTTTACTTAATGTATAATGATTTGATCCCTGAATGTTATAGTTGCTTTTGGATTCTTGATCTTTTGAGACTTTGAATCTTCATGTTATGCTTCACACTATGCTTTAATCTCTAACCTTTGCATGTGATAGTCCGTAATAATTTGTTACACGTGTGATTTGTTGCACTTGATGATCCGCGTACATTATAATTGAATCTTCATGTTATGCTTCACATTATGCTTTCATCTCTAACATTTGCATATGATAGTCCTTAATAATTTGTTACACGTGTGTTTGTTGCACTTGATGATTCGTGTACATTATAATTGATATTCCATGCTTGAACATTGTAGACTTGAACCTTCACATTTTATGCTTTGATCCTTGCTCTTAGTAATTCTTGTATGGGATAATCTTTGTGCTTTGTGAATATTTAAGTGTTAAGTTACATGTATGTGGGATATGCACAACCGTAATCAACAACCACTAACACTTGTAACAACATCATGACATTATCAAAACAAAAAATCATTTGGGATATAACATTCCATAATTTTTCTTAATCCGTACTTTCCCAACAACTTAATTAGGTATGGATGTTATCTGACTTGTGTTTTGTGCACTAAAAAAGACAAATAAAACTTTATCTTAAATTACACAAGTTATAATATATGTTATTCATAAAAAAATCATATATAAAAAAGAATAAGTAAAGAATTGTATTTAAAGACGCATTGTTATCTTACGTTTTAGTTTTAATATACATAAGACAATTATGTAATTTGTATTTGGTCTCATTGCTGTTAGGATCAGAACACGAATCACACGAACACTAGAACAATCTGCAGCAAGCACACACACTCACACACTCTAAATCACAAGAACAAGAACACAAGATTTATAGTGGTTCGGTCTAATCCGACCTACATCCACTCTTCACAACTAGTTCTTCTTTGTATTAGGTGCTCAAAAGTTACAGTACATGAATAAGAAGTATATATAGGGGTTACAATTAGGGTTGTTGACTTTAAACTACACTAACAGAGAACACTCCTGCTAGCTGCAGAAGGAGTGTAACACAGATCACCCTTGCTAAATGCAGAAGGAGTGTAACAAAGAACACCCCTACTAGTCAAATCCTCCACAACCCAACAATCTCCCACTTGGAGGCTTTAACAACTTCAAACTGCACTCCATGCAACTTCATATTCATAGGTACCTCTGTAAACATTTCATCTTCACTAGTTGTGGGCGGCCTTCTCATCGGTTAACCTGAAGGCCCATCGAAGCTCCCACTGAGCTTCAACTCATCAGTCACTACTCGTGACTCGTTCTCTGTCCCTATCGGCTCCCACTGACACGAACTGCCCGATCCTGGAACATCCTGAGAACAAACACTCTCCGAATAAAGCAGATAATCAACTGGAGAGACTTTGACAGCTAGAATACTGGTTCTCTTAACCCACTGTCGTCTGGTAACTCTGACTGAAGCACGGCCCGTGCTCCCACTGCCACGAATGCCCCTAACTGGTTTTACTGAACCTTTTCTAGCACGTTCAACCTGAATCTGACCTGTGACTCTGGGTTTGCCATCTGCAAAGCAAACCTTCTTCTGCCCACGAGATTCTGTGAACCGGATCTTGGTCTTCTTCTGAACTGGGAGAACCTCTCCCTCAGGCGGTACACTGACCATGTACAATGAGCCTCTCTTCTTTCTACGTGCAACTACTAAATTTCCTTTAGTTACCTTCCACTGTCCACTACTGAACTTAACCTCGTGACCCTGATCATCTAGCTGCCCGACTGAAATACGCATTTTCTTCAAGCCTGGAATAACTCTCACGTCTCTCAAAGTCCAAGTAGATCCGAATGAAGTAACTAAGTCAAAATCACCCATGCCTGTGACATCTAGGACTTCATCATTTGCAAGTCGTACCTTACCAAAATCCCCAATTTTAAGATTCCATAGTGCTTCACTGCTGTGGGTAGCGTGAAATGAAGCACCCGAATCCATAACCCAGGAATCCACACTGCTCTCCACATTACAGATCAAAACTTCATCATCTGAATGGTCTACTGCAGCATTAACTTCTTTCTTTTCATTTGGACATTGATTCCTGAAATGTCCAACCTCTTTACAGTTCCAACAGGTCACATCATTTCGAGCCCTTGACTGACTCCTCTTTCTGTTCTTGCTGCCACTACATCTGTTATTCTTCCTTCCTCTGCCAACATGCATTAAATCACCCGATGATCCACCTGAATTTCTTCTTCTGCATCTTCGCCCAGAATAAGATCCTGCATCTTCACAAACGTAACACACGAACACGAATCACACGAACACTAGAACAATCTGCAGCAAGCACACACACTCGCACACTCTAAATCACAAGAACAAGAACACAAGATTCATAGTGGTTCGGTCTAATCTGACCTACATCCACTCTCCACAACTAGTTCTTCTTTGTATTAGGTGCTCAAAAGTTACAGTACATGAATAAGAAGTATATATATGGGTTACAATTAGGTTTGTTGACTTTAAACTACACTAACAGAGAACACTCCTGCTAGCTGCAGAAGGAGTGTAACACAGATCACCCCTGCTAGATGCAGAAGGAGTGTAACAAAGAACACCCCTACTAGTCAAATCCTCCACAACCCAACAATTGCTTCTTCCATCGAAACCTATTATACAATTCTCGCAATTTGTATAGAAACTCTCACAAAATAATAACCAACCAAAAAACACCTCTTGTAATTTGTTTATCATATATCGACAGGGTGGATCTAAGGCCAGAACACACAATATAACACCACAGCCCAACTAGAAATGATGTGTTACTTAAAAATAGATAACAAACCTTATTCCATAAATGCGTCATTGGATTTTATCACTCTCGATTATTGGGTATTGGCCGCCGCCACTTCCAACTATCAATTTGACTCCCAGCACTCCCAACTTAACACTTTGTATGTTGTGTCACTCCGGTTGAGTGATTTTTGGCTCCCATTTTGTCTTTTAGAAGCAGTTTCACCTACAGTTATTAGTAATTCACAAAATGTTAGTCAAATATCACTAATAACACAAGTTAAACAGTAAGAAATGTGCACCTGCAAAGTGACACAACACATAAAGTGTTAAGTTGGGAGTGGTGAAAGTCAAAGTGATAGTTGGGAGTGACAGCGGCTAATACCCAATGGTTGAGAGTGATAAAATCCAATAACCCTAAATATTATAATAAGTGTAAAGAGCTTTATCCTAAGTTTAATTACAATTAGGGGTCATTTGTTCATGGATTATAAAGGGATTGTAATTGAAAAACATTTCACCAAGAATATGTTTGATTGATTTTTAATAAAAATGGAATATGGAAAATATTTCTCTAAATTCCACCACTCAAAGGAATTTAACAATGCTTCCTATTTGAGAAGAAATTATAAACTTTCCATTAGAATGTTTTTCAATTACGAAAATATCCTCATATTTCCATTTTAACTACTTTAAATAAAAGAGATGAGGGCAAATTTGTCTTTGTATTTTTTAACCATTACAATTCCATTTATCAATTTATGATGCAACTCGTAAACTTATAAACTCATAAAGTCGTAAACATGTTCAAAACTTGTAAAAGTTGCAAAACTTTTAAAACGGGCATAAAGCATATCATAAAAATATTATTGAACCACTTTTAGCATTCAAAAGTCAAAACATTTATTCGTAAAACATCACTAGAAATGCTGACTGATGTCAACACAACGATATTAGGAGTGAGAGCACATACGAATGCGGTATTCAGGAGGCGACCATTCCAACCCACAAAGTTCCGATTGACCAACCCAGTAGTATTAAGATGTTTATTTCTATCCCTCATCGAAGTGATGAGGGCTCAAGTCTTATTGAAGACATGTGGTGTATATTTTAGGAGTAGGTGTAATTTGTAATTTATAAAAAATACAAGGTTTTGATTGTATTAATATTATTTTTTAATTTAATTTAATATACTTAAATTTTTATCTTTAAATTTCATTTTTTTTACTTTTACAAGTAGTTATATTAAATAAAATAATATATTTCGACAAAATGCACTTTACATCAATATCGCAGGTAAGCGAGCAACAAGCTGCGCCGCTACCCCTTTCTGGATAGCAAACCCTAGCCTATTAAAAACAAACCCCTGCCCCCCTGTTATATTTGAATAATAAGTTAAGAATTCGTGAGTTTTTTGCAGAAATAGGGGGTTTCAACCCCCAAAGAGTGCTTTTAGGTGTGATTCAAATTTATGAGTGAGTTTAGGTACTTTGCCATTCAAATCAGCGAATTTCTTTACATTTTCTGCAGAAACCTGCTAGCATCTTACAACATCCTGACAAACACTGAACCTCGCTGATTGAATCAGCGAATTTAAAAGAACCTTGCTGATTTGATGAACAAAGTTTGAAACCTCGCTGAGTTGATGAACAAACTTGAAGAACCTCGCTGATTTGATGAACAATCTTGAAGAACCTCGTTGATTTCAACCCCAAAGTTGAAGAACCTCGCTTATATTAATGGCAATCTTGAAGAACCTCGCTGATTTCAACCCCAAAGTTGAAGAACCTCGCTTATATTAATGGCAATCTTGAAGAACCTCGTTGAATTGAAGGGCAATCTTCAAAGGCTCCCTGATTTGAACATAGATCTTAATGAAGCTCGCTTTTTTTGTTTGCAATCTTCAATATCTTCGCTCTTTTTAACAGCAAGTTTAAATGGTTAGTTTTTTAGAAGTGGGTCCTTGTGTTTTGCTATAAGAAATAGAGAATGGTATGTTCGAATATTAATAAAAGTATACTTAATTGAAACACCAATTTTAAGTATTGAAACACCTTCTGTTCGAATGAAGACAATCAAATATGATATTTAAATTACCCAGCAACAAATATTAATAAAACTAGACTAAATTGTAAGCATATAACTAACTTTTAAAGAACGGACATAAACAAGAAAACCCCGTTCGTTAATACAAATAATACTGTAATATTTTAGAATTACTTAAATGTTTGTGAAATACCCAGCTAAAGTCTGGGTCCTCACCACTATAAATACCCATGGGATTAGGATGTCAACCCACATCAAGATTGAAGTACCAAAAACAACCTTCTTTTTTCAGCTCATCCTAATAACCACAACAACTTTTCTTTTTTCACTTCATCCTATCAATTTTCCGCCAATTTTCCTTTTGTTAGTTAATGGATTCTTTTCGGCCATACCTCGTTAGACTTTACTGGGGTGGTGTCTTTTCTTTTGTAAACGGGGTTGTTCAATTTGACCAATCCATGCTAACAACCACATTCCTTATGCGACACAAAATGTCATATGAGGAATTGGTCGATTCAATCTGTAATCATGTTCGACTACAGAAAGAATCCGTTGTGGTTTCGATGTTATTAGGGTACACATATCAAGGGACATCTCAGACAACAAAAATTTTCAATGAAGATGGCGTTGAAATGTTGCACTACTTAGCCAGAGTGTTTGAAGGCAACTTCATTGCCGAGATCTACGTTCAATGGGAGGCAGTTAATCCCCTCCGTCATATGAGTTTTACAAACCTTCTCCATGACATAACACAACGTAATGTTGTTGACAACCAGTTATCCGATGATGATGGTGAATGAGATGGGCAAACAACTCAAGAACACCACCTCATGCCGTCTGTTGAGAACCTAGTCGGTCCCGCTTCTCAATTTGTCGTTGGTGACGACAAAAATGACGGCTTTGATGAGTCAGAAGTTTACAGCACAGAAGACAGTTCAGAAAGTGAGGAGGCCCCCCATCAGATGAAGCCTCTTCTGACGATGAGGCCGCAATCAACGATCAAACTGCGTTGACCTTGTCTCAGCCAACGCATTCTAGGCCTATCGTTGCAGGTCCACATGACGACCCCCAAGATGATGAGGAGCTTAGGGATTACATGTGTCCGGATTATGAAGATAACCCAATGGACATATGGAATCCAAAATCAAAATAAAGTCTGGGGATGTTTTTCAAGTCCAAACAGGATGTGGACCTTGCTGTTCGAGAGTGGAACATTCGTCGAGGAAGGGAAATATTCGTGGTGGATAGCAAACCAACTTTATACAAAGTTAAATGCTACACGAGAAACAAAAATTATAAAAACCCTTTCCCTGGTGCTCCTGTTTGTGAATGGCGTGCAACCGCATCAAAACAAAAACTCCAACACCTGTGGCAGATTACCAACTGGGCACCTGCCCATAGTGGTTATTCAACTGTGGTGCGCAACAACAACAGATGCCTTAGATCTAAGGATATCGGTGCAAACATCCTTCCACAAATTCGTACAGACATCGCGTTTAAGGTAAAACACATCAGGACTTTCATAAAGCAAACCATGTCCGTCGATGTTACGTATACAAAGGCGTGGCGGGGTAGAAGAAAGGTAATTAAGAGGATATATAGAACATGGGACAGCAACTTTACGGAGCTCCCGAAGTACGTGTTACGGCTTCAGTCTCGAAACCCTGGTACGGTGGTTAACTGGTTTCATCACCCACATTCGGCTCCAGGACATCCAACATTCAAATATGTTTTTTGGGCCTTCGGTCCCTCTATTAGTGCATTCCGTCTATGCCAGTCTGTAATCTCCGTGGATGGCACACACTTGAAAGGTCCGTACCGCGGCAAGTTGTTGGTTGCGGTAACAAAAAACGCCAACAACTACATAATGCCATTGGCATACGCTCTGGTTGACGAAGAGACTGTCCATAGTTGGTGTTGGTTTTTCCAAAATTTGAATGAACACGTCACCACAAACTGTACTAGTAAAATATGTGTTCTATCAGACCGTCATGCTGGAATAATTTGTCACGCCCCCCGACCCCACCCTGGACGGAATCGGGAGCCATGAGCAGCCAAGTGGTACCGGTGGTTATTTTTGAAAAGTAGTGCAGCGGAAATTTCATCAGAACCGTGAGATAGGAGAAATATCAGAGTTTAGAAAACACCGGATATTTTTTATTTATTAAATAGATGAGATAAAACCATGTTTCAAAAGGTAGCTTTGTCACACCCCCAAAATCCACATGCGGAACACACCGCTTAGGGGCGTGGCTGACCAGGATCCAGCCACCAATTATACTGAGCATTGGTCAATAGTAAAGATGTTCACCAACCACAATAGTTAGTAAACATTATAGTTCGAAGTTTTAAAGGTTTAAGTTCAAATAACAGTTTAAGTAAACAACGGAAGCATAAACCAAACAGTTTCAAAACAAAGTTCATGGTTCAAGTTTATTTAGAACCCAACACATGGGCTAGACGACCACTACACATTCCCAGCTGCAAGCTCCTGAGTCACTGGGTACCTGCAAAGCATGCAGTAGGGTATCAACAAAAATGTTGGCGAGTCCACGAGTTGTCCAGTTTTAATTACCAAAAACTTGTTTCACCAGTTAATTTATCCGTTTATACATGCGATGGGGAGCTACCCCATAGGTAAGCGACTAAACTGTTTTTCCAATACCGAATACTTACTTAACCGTACGTTTCCGTAGTGCCCCGTTTGTCAAAGTTCTATCATCATTGACGGTTTGCCAGAGTTCATTAGTTCACTCCCGTTCCCAGTAACAAGGGTCGGTGTGAGGCTGGTTACACCTAAATAGCGCTATTAACTAATAACCCGTTCGCCAGGCCCCGGCGACTAATCGGTATTAAATGGTAGGGACTTAAGTGATAGAGTTTCGTTTAGTGTTGCTTGTTGCATTCCGTATAAACCGTAATTAACCAAGAGTTCCCAGTAACAAGGGAAGTAAGTAAGTTTGTTCCCAGTAACAAGGGAAGAAAAGTAAGTTTGTATCCCTCACAAGGGGATAGTGTTGTTTTTAGTTCCGTTTCCCCAATCCACCGGGAATGCATGCTTTAAGTTGTGAACTCACCTTGGGTTGCTCGGCAGTTTAGTTTACTTGGTCAAACACGTTGGTCACCACGTCCTAACATGGTTACCAGTATAGGTCAGGTTTGGGTACAAAGAAGTCACGTATATTCTACACGTATCTAACACATAGCATACATATCACATAAAGTTATTGGGCCAGTTCTATCACATGTTCAGTAACACATAATCCATTTAAACAGTAACAAACATGAACAGTTCATACAATTCGGCCCAATAACGTAGACAAGTAGCCTAGACGAGACAAGGTGGTCTCGACTCGAGAACACGCGGTCTCGAGTCGCAACAGGGAGGTCTCGAGTCGTGGGCTTCTGGTCTCGAGTAGTGCAGGTATGAGTCGCAACCTCAGGGATCTCGAGTCCAGTCTCGAGTCGCAATCAGAAGATCTCGAGTCGAGACCTTGATGGTCTCGAGTCCCTGAAGTCTGTTTTGAGTTGCTTGGACATGGTCTCGAGTCGCAACCACTACCGTCTCGAGTTGTAACTTAATGGTCTCGAGTCGAGACCGGAGGTTTCGACTTGCACACCTGATAACCGAAACCTTCTAGAATTTGTCCAATTGTACTATCCAATGGGATTTCATGTTCATGATCCTATGTACTATCCAATGGTAATGCACAAACATGTTTCTTTGTCTACCATTAATCAAAAATGGATCAAACAACAAGTTTTTCAAATATTCAAGGCACCTTCAACTCATATTCATGTTGTTCATCATATGTTCAAGCTATTCATCATGCATATTCATTCAAAATCGAACCCAATAGTATGTTATCCTAGAATCTACGCTTGCAACTTTGGAAGTATTTTCAGCAAACATTTACCATCATTATTACATAAATCGTGATTGCATCATATAACACCCTAGTCATGTATCAAACCTCATTAAACAACCTTAACACATCATTTTTCTATCATACTTTTATCAAACCGTTTACATGTTATCATGAAGGAACATTGTTAATCACTTAAATCAAGTAGGACATACTACTCATATCAACAAGCAAACCTTCATCATAAATCAACAACAACTTATATGTTTTTAACTAAAAGAGACACTAACCGGCTAGACTCAAGGTGTGAGAGTATGAAGAAGTCGATGAATAAGCTTCAAAGCGAGATCCCAAGCTTGAATCGTTGTTCTTGGTTTGAATCCGAGAGCTTGGTTTGCTTATCCTTGATCCGAGATAAGAGGAGAGGGTGGTGTTGCTAGGGTTTGAGTGAGAGAGAGTGTGGATGAAGTGAGAGAGAGTGTGGGAGAATGATGGAAATGTCAAAATGAGAGAAGGTTGGCTTGGGCATGGGTTTTATACCCGTTCTAAGGTCGGTACACCCTAATGGGTTCCGAATGGGCTCAAGTGCACATGGCCCAACCGTTTAATGTTCACTCGAGACCGAGTGGTCTCGAGTCGGGTTCATGGTCTCGGCTTACTATATCTATATATATATATATATATAACTATGTATATCATACTTACACATTGTCAACACATAACTTAGCACGAGGATCACATAGAACATGAAGATAAAACACAACTTTCATTTAATAACATATATACACACAATGTAATTACAAGATATTTGCTCGGGAAAACCTAGAGTGTCAGAGGATCACATAGAACATGAAGATAAAACACAACTTTCATTTAATAACATATATACACACAATGTAATTACAAGATATTTGCTCGGGAAAACCTAGAGTGTCACATTATCCCCAAGTTTTAAGAACTTTCGTCCCGAAAGTTAAGGCAGCCACTGACAAGCTAGTGAGAACGTTTCAACGGGGTGTCACAAGCTTTTATATAGGATAAATTCGAATACATAAAACAACTTTTCTGAATTTAATTTAATTGATAAAATAAGCCACTTCTGTAAGCCTTGTTGGTGCCGCATCCAACTCTAATTCCTGATCTACTGTAATTACCTGAAACGCGTTTTAAAAAGGTTTTGTCAGCAGGAAATACTGGTGAGTTCATTCAGGTTTTATAAAATGACCCTTAGTTATAAATTACAGCATAAGAGCGATTACAATGGCTTTTATCTTATTTTTATCTGGCGCCGTGTCACCTGGTGACGATGGTCATACCACTATTGGGTCTTTCCCCAAGTAGTGACGTTTCTCACTGTTAGGATTTATTAGCCTAACCCGTAAGAAATTAGTAATGTGCACAATACCCCACTAGCCAGTGATTTAAGATAACCACGACTTAATCCCTGTAATTATAACATTTGAAAATGGAGTATTGTAAAATACTTTTGATAAAAAGAGAATGACTCACATTGCAAGTTTATACGGGCAGAGTTTAGCCTACTGATTAGCCTTGTAACCTAATTTAAATAACAATGCACACGAACTAGGTCAGTAACTAATACAACATTTACAATAACTCACGAGATTAAAACCCTCACAACGAATGACAAAGTGCAATACTTAAACATCCATCAAATTTACGACGAATGACAAAGTATAACCCAAGTTTGAGCAGCACTTAAACATTCATCGGATAGTTTAAATCGATCGGACATTGAATCGTAGCAGCGATCGAGTTAATACCCGGTATCGTAGCAGCGCCTCGCTACCTTAAATTCGAATTTTAAGCATTGTGCTTTCGTTTTTGTGAAAAGATTTCGACATCAGATGAATGCTCGTAACCCCTTCTATTTATAGGTGAAATATGGGTCTAACGCGGCCCGCGTGAACCCTAAGCCGATCCTTACGCTGCCCGCGTGGAAGCTTGGATCAGATCGGAGGTTGCTAAGTCATCGGTGGTCGCGACACGTGTGACGACACTTGTCCTTCATGCATATCCGGAGACCTACAAGCTGTCGCGGCCCGCGTGACCTTCTGCCTATTCTTTACGCGGCCCGCTAAAAGACCAAACATCTGATTTTCTTGATTCTTGATATGGATTGGGGTTTCATGGGTCCGGGTTTTCACTTACGGATCGTTTTGGAGCATTTCGTTATGGCAAAAGCGTTACAGTTAGAATATTCAGAACTGTTTTAACGATTTATTACAAAATATGATATTTGAAAATATTTATTAATTATCTAAAATATATAGAAATATAGTTTTATACAAAGCTTGTTAGTTTATTTAAATTAAGAAAATAAATTTAAATATTTAAATACGTTGACACTATTCTACTTAATAAAAATATGTATATACTAATATAAGTGTTAAACCTTTTATATTAATATCATATTAAATTTTTAGAACAGAGTAAAATTCTATGAATTTTATTACTGAATTTGATATTATAAACAATTAAGTGGTGTCATAATATTTGTTGGGAAAAATTATGAACATATTTTATAATTGAACATAATCAAAACCAAAAATCAAAGTTGGTTCAACAAAGACAGACTAATAGCTAAAGACAATAAAATAACTATTAAATAATATAAAGTTTAATATTTTACCTTAGTGTGTACCTAGGAAAATTGATGAAAGTTGTATGGGAATTTGGAATTAGAGGAGACAGAAAGAGAGATGGGAGTAATTTAGCTTCCTTCGGTGAATGTGTATATATAGCTGATGAAAAGGTCACTTGTTGGCCATGAGAAGGACACGTCCACCTTTTCTCATAAATGCTCATATACACGTACTCATGAATTGATAACTATTGATTTTGATTATTTTATTTTTACTTTAAATGTTTAGTTGAGTACACGTAAATGCTAACAAACATTAAGGTTAGGTTTTTAATTATTTTTATTATTATAATTAATTCAGCTACTTCATTTATCTGGCGCGTATAACTTCTATGACGTTTTATAAAAAAAAAATATGTCATTAGAACGAAAATATTCTAATCTACATTTTTGAACAAAGTTTCATTAAAAACATAGTAGGTTTAAATATAATGTATTTTTATAGTTTAATTATTAAACGGTTCCTGGGCCCGTCCAGGTATTTCATATTTCTAACAGTCAACTTACCCGTAATCTACCCGTTTAATAATATAAGTTTTTATATACTTTTATTTTATTAGAAAGGTCACCCATATACGGCCAATTAATTAGTATAATATTTCAACCAACTATATATAAAATAGTTTTTAAAACTTTTTGGGTCGAATAAAAATAAAATTAGTTACTAGTGGTTAATAAATTTTAAACAAACCTAAAATTTTTATATGATAAAAATGGGAATGTTACATAATTAATGCCATGGAGAACCTCGAAGATTGGAAGGAACCGAAGGCGTACCATCGTTATTGTCTTCGACATGTAAGAAGCAATTTCAGTGGAAAGTATAAGAGTAAAAGCCTCAGGAAGCTGTGTTGGATGATTGGGAGCACAAGTCAACCATCGAAGTATCGTTGGGCTGTGAGGGAAATGCGGATGCTAGATCAGGCAGCTTGGGACTATCTGAACAACATCGACAAAACTAAGTGGACTATTGTTCATGACCATAGAAACATGCGTTGGGGCAACCTAACGACGAACATATCCGAGTCTATGAATAACGTCTTACGCGAAGCAAGACTGCTTCCTATAAAAGCGTTAATTCATTATACGTTTGCCAAAGACGTATCCGAGTATGCCAGGCACTCGCACATGGCCCAAACCTGCAACACCCCTCTACCCCCCCCCCCCCCCCCCCGCATTTGGTCCAGGTTTAACAAACTGTATTCGGTGGCAATGCAACATGAAGTGTCCGTGTATGATGTCACAGATGCTCGCTACTCAGTTGTTTCAAGGGACGAAGCGAACGATCATGGTGGTAATGAGTACACCGTTGAATACATTCGTAGGTGGTGCTCATGTGGGAAATGGCAAATGCTCAGATTTCCTTGTTCTCACGCCATTGCTGTTTGCTCATGGAGGGGTGAGGAACCACACTAGGTTACGAATTCAAAATTCCACACTACTACCTATCTGGAACAGTACAGCGGGCATTTTTACACGCTAGCCCCTAAGGAAGAGTAGGAAGAACCGCAGTGGAGAATTCAAGGGGACCCTTCAAGGGTTACAACACACCGTGGTAGGGTTCGTGCAAGAAGAATTCAAAATGAGATGGATGTCAACTACCACGGCGAACCCCAGGTCCGTCGATGCAGCAGATGTGGAGAAACAGGCCACAACAGGAAGACCTGTGGCCGACATTAATTTATTATGTTTTTGTGGTTCGTTTGTGGTTTTTAGTGTTATATGTTCTTGTGATGTCACTTCTAGGCCTATCATTCCAGGGACGTTGATACAGCAGATGTGTATCCTCCTATGTTTTGTGTTTCGTATTTCTGTTTGAATTATGAGTTGGTGTAATTTAACAATTAAGACATTTGTTCCAAAATTCACTAACAAACATTAAACACAACAACACAAATATTATTGAATTGAAAATACATTAGACAGCAGCTAAGGTAGAATATGGAATCAAAAGGATGAATCAGAATCGCTATCGTAATTCTGATACTGCTCCCATGGATCATCACTAACCACTGCGTCATCTGATAACGCGTTTGAGGCTCGATCGCTGTCGGTGTGCTCAGTATGCCTACAGTAGTAGTGCTCTCCATGCCTGCATATGGGTCGGATAAGACCACGTATGGCTGCTCCCCTTTCGACAACTGAGATGTACGGGCTGCTAGGGTTTTGCACAGAAGAGGGGTTTTGTGGTGGTGCCATGAAGGAAGTTTGATTTTGATTTTCCTGACTATGATGATCTGGACGGTGACGATGTTGGTCTACCGTTGAAGGTCCGGGACGGGCACACAGCTGTTCAGTGGAGGGGAGCACACTGTTAGGGTTTGCTTGTCGAGCAATATGGTTACGGTTGGGTTGGGGTTCAAGAAAGTTTCGGTTGGGTTGTGGTACAACAGAGTTACGGTTGGGTTGTGGTTCAACATTTGCAGGGTTTGGCTCCCTTTCATGTATATGCAAATGAAAATGAATGTGGAATTCGTTATCACCATCTGCCATCCGAATGACTTATGAGGTGAGGTGAAGATGTGAAGACATATTGGTGTGAGAGGTGGTATTTATAGAGATGAGAAGTGTAGGGGTAATTATTAGAATACTAGTAAACATAATCTACTGATACAATAAACGAGAATAACCTTCCACTAAAGACAATCCCGATGAGGACATAAAGTGCTGATACAACAAACGACAAAAAACATTCAACTAAACACCAATACAACAAACATCCTGCAACAAAACAAGCAACCCTATTTCCAATGGCAGTCACCTCTAGATGATAATTCTGAGTCTGGCTCTTCTCCAGAATATGGGTTGTGCCAAACACAGGACCAATCTTCTTCTTCTTCCTCATAGTTCCAAGCATCCTTCAGGACTTCTGGGTCGTAATCCTCCTCCGGGTTAGGGTTGAAATCAAACTCTTGGTTGTCATAAATCCAAACTTTTTTTTCAACGGGGATTTCTTCAACCTGTTTCTTTTTGCCAAGAACGTCCATCTGTTTCGCCAGTTGATGATTCACAACAGGACCGGAAGACGAACCTCCTTCCTTGACAGCTTCTGATTTTTCCGATTTCTTTCCTACCTCCAAATCAGGAAGCTTTGGGGGTAGTTCCCATTCCAAACAAGCTTTGATGTCTTCTTCACTCATGCAGTTGTTTTGGAAGTGGGAGAAGGGAGGTAACCGTTTCTTACTATTCCGCTTATCCATTACTAAGAATTGGTATTGCAAAGAAGAGTGATGAGGACCAATGGAGGGCTGCTTTGCAAGGGATTATATAGAGAAAAAAATCCTCTAAGTATTGTAAAAAATGAAGATTAATCCAGTTGTTCGAATTATCTGGAAAAACTGTACAACCTATTAGATAAAATATTATTAAACGTGCACGTATAATGCACTGATCGTCCGTAGCCTCAACTTCAGAAAAAGTAGAATCTAACTCAGAGATAATACGGACAGAACTAACTCGTTTACCGCTGAGTTGATTATTCGCTGGAGTGAACCCAAGCAGGCGTTCACACTTCTCCGCAGCCTCAGAAAATGTAAGGGCGTTATCCGCCCCACATACCGGCACCCCCTCAATTGGCAGGCCCCACAAGACGTTAACGTCCTGTAATGTGACAGTTGTTTCCCCCGCTGGAAGATGAAACGTGTGGGTTTCAGGCCTCCACCGCTCAACCAACGCCGTTATTAAAGTGTGGTCTATATAACGGTACCCACTATCAAGCAACCCACCAAACCCTGCTTCACGTATATAACCTTCCACACGTGGTCCTATAGGATTTTGCCTCACCAACTTCCAAAACGAACGATCAGAACGCTTGATGTTTATGGATGATCGGAATTTTTCCGGGTTATTATAAACCTCTAACGCACGGTGTTTCTTGTGTAAAAACAAAACCTCGTTACTGAGAGGACCAGGATTCAACTGATAACTCATTTTTAACTTTGAGATCTTCTTGTGCGTGCTTAAACTAGGGTGAGGTTTTGTTCTTGATGGTTCGTGTGAAAGTTTCTTAGCTACGGTTTTTAAGTTTGTATCAATAAACCCCATTGTATGTACATATATGTAGCAACAAAGGTATCTTGATTCCATTGATGATCTGATAAACCACCAGATTCTGCAACCTACTATTCTAAATTTTAGGGGTGATTAGATAGCTGTATACCAAATACTATTTCCCTCTGAAGGTATGGTTAAAAGAATGCTGCAACACTGAATTCAAATTGAAGAGACTACTCTCTGCAAAAAATACTGTTTCACTATTTGAAACTTTGTCATTCACACACACCTCTATATTTTAAGTTCTCAATGCCATGTGGGTGATGGAAGGCAAACAAAAATCTGAAAAGCATTAACTGTGCTACACCTTCAAAAAATAATCAGCAAAGCTTTATAACTATGCTTATAAAATCAGGAGAAAAATGCTCGGATAGTCCCTGTGGTTTCGCATTTTTCACCTATAGTCCCCAACTTTCTAAAATTACCTGAATAGTCCCCAAGTTTTCAATTTTTGTTCCCGGATAGTCCCTGTGCCTAACTTTAGTTTATTTTCTCTGTTAAGAGGGTGTGAAATGACAAAAATACCCTTTCCTTAAAAGGCCAAACCATAGGGACTATCCGGGCATCTTCTTCATTTTTATTTATAAAACCCCACCACCACACTTCATCTTCAACCTCCACCCACCATCACCCTCCTCCACCCTCCACCATCACCGCCACAATCACTTTCCATCTCTCGTTCCCCTTTCATCTTCCATACCAGAACAACATCAGTCGCACACCCCCTTTTCTCCTCTCCCCCTCGTTCTTCTGATCCAGCGACCGGAGTGCCTCCGGCCGGCTGCCGGTCATCCTTTTACAGGCAAAACACCCCCCAATGGTTTCGCAATAACCGGATACTTCAATCCTCCGATCCAACACGTCAGATCTTCTTTCAAATTATCTTGTTGATGGATTACAATCTGCTTCGGTATCCCAACCGAAGCAGCCTCAGTTTCACTGTCACAGATGAATTCTTCAATCTGAGAAACAGCTTCAAGCATCGATATCCGGTTATGCAGCCTTGTAATCGCATCCGGATAGTCGATGACAATGGAGCTAGGGTTTCGAACCAGATAATTTGTTAGCTGTTGCTTCCAATCCTCACTTGTTAACTTGTGAATCACGCAATCGAAAGGACCTTGGTTCACTAGTGGCGTGTCGGTATCGATTCGAACGAGATCGATACCGCGTGCTTTCGTGGAATTCAGTAACGAACACTGAATAAAACTCCTCTGTTTCTTCTGTAACAATGCGTAACTGACACTGAACCGCTTCGGTTTCATTGTTTTCATTTCTGCCATTGTTGAACCAGTTTCTCCAATTCCTCTAGAGAAAAAAAGATCATAACAGATTTTGTTTATGGAATCACCATTAATGAGATGACATTGTTATGGAGAATATAGATACAGATATATATATATATACATATATGTATATATAGACAGGTGAGTTTGTAAGCGGAGACCGGCGGCGGCACGGCTGTCGGCTCTGTTCAGATTTGAGCAGAATGTTGTCGCCCTTCACGTGCCAAAAAAACCCATCATGAAATTAGATTCCCTGTTTGTAATGTCAGGGACACCTCAGATTTGAGCAGAGTGACTATGGCGGTGATGGTGGAGGGTGGAGGAGGGTGATGGTGGGTGGAGGTTGAAGATGAAGTGTGGTGGTGGGGTTTTATAAATAAAAACGAAGAAGATGCCCAGATAGTCCCTATGGTTTGGCCTTTCAAGGAAAGGGTATTTTTGTCATTTCACACCCTTTTAACTGAGAAAACTAACTGATGTTAGGCACAGGGACTATCCGGGAACAAAAATTGAAAACTTGGGGAGTATTCAGGTAATTTTAGAAAGTTAAGGACTATAGATGAAAAAGGCGAAACCACAGGGACTATCCGGGCATTTTTCTCTAAAATCAGCGAACCTTGGTAACTTTGCTTATGAAATCAACGAAGCTTGATAACTTTGCTTGTGAAATCAACGAAGCTTGATAACTTTGCCCTTCAATTCAGCGAGTTTCTTCAAGATTGCCCTTCAATTCAGCGAACCTTGAGTAAATTGTTCATCAAATCAGCGAACCTTGAGTAAATCGTTCAGCAAATCAGCGAACCTTGAGTAAATTGTTCATCATTTCAGCGAACCTTGAGTAAATCGTTCAGCAAATCAGCGAACCTTGAGTAAATTGTTCATCAAATCAGCGAGCTTTCAAAGTTTGTTCATAAAATCAGCGAAGTTCTATTTAATTCACTGATTGAATCAGCGAGGTTCAAAGTTTGCAGGGATGTTGTAAGATGCTAGCAGCTTTCTGCAGAAATTGTAAAGAAGTTCGCTCATTTGAATGGCAAAGTACCTAAACTCACTCATAATTTTGAATCATACCTAATATCACTCTTTGGGGGTTGAAACCCCCTATTTCTGCAAAAAAACTCAGAATTCGTTAGCTTTTAGAAGCTTCTAGCTATAAGCTTTTAAGAAAAAACTCATGCTCAATAAAAAGTCTTGTTTGGTTGAAGGAGCTTGAAGCTTTTAGGTTAGGAGCTTGAAGCTTTTGGTTGAACGCTCCTACTAGTAGCGTTTAGAATGAGCTACAAGCTTTTAGGGAAAAATGACTATTTTAACCTCTAAAGATAATGAACTTTTTAATGTACAAACTTTTTAAATTTTTAATTATGTCCATTTTGGTTATTTTATACATTTTATTAAAAGATCCAGCTACTCTGCCAAACACCAAATATATTTTAAAAGCTACAGCTACTAGCTACCAGCTACTTTTACCAAATATACCCAATATAGATCATATTACCTAACTCATTTGTTTTACTAATTAAAATTCTTAATTTGTTATTTGCTTATAATTAATATTTTTAATTGGGGTGTTACACACATTAATGGCTTATAGCTAGAGTCGTTCTCAAGTCAAGCCGAGCCAAGCAATGGCAAGCTTGGGCTCAGCTTGATTTTATACAGAGTTGGCTCGGATTTAAAACTATGCTGAAAATTCGTGCTCGGCTTGGCTTGCTTTCACTCGGTTTTTATAAAAAAAAATATATATATATTACACACAAGTTCACTGTCTACATCTTTCCTGGGAATTTTCAAAACATTTTATATACATATGACTTGTAGTTAATTAATTCTTATAGGATTTTAATCTATTAATCAAATTTAGCAGATTGAAAGTGCTGGGATGTACATATTACCACTTTTTTGGCCCTGTCATAGAGCCGATATGGTGTCCGGATAACATGTCAGTAGTGTTTGTATACCACGGTTCTAGATAAATCTTTCTGGGTTATTGTTTGATTGTCGAATTGGATTCTCGCATGCTCCTGTTTATGAAATAGTATTTTCTTGATTATCATCATAAATGGCCAAGAAATATATGAATAAATTGAATTTATGTTATAAAATCAATTGCATTGAAAAAATTTATGGGTGTATATACAAGTATCTCAATATACCATCTTTCATAATCTATTAAAATTTATTTTTAAACATGAATCTGATTCTGAATTATGGGTCATTAATATTTGCAATTTTTTTACAGTTATATGTAACTATTATTTGCATATCACAATCAGTCATTTGAGAAGCATATTATAATTCATAACTATAATCTTTTGAGCAGCATTCATGAGTGGAAATTTGGACCTCAATGATCATTACTTGAATTATGAGATTGCTGACTTCATGGCGAATGATGACGGTCTCTCTGATGAAGACGCTCTCTTGCAGCAGGTAATCTTGAATCGGCATCATGCTGAATTTATAATAGATTAGAACTTGATAGCATGTATGACATGTGTAATCCATGGGCATTTTGGAAAATTTGTCATAGGCAATGTATGAATCTCTTCAAGAACGTCCCCGAAACAACAATGTGGCTGCGCATGATGATGGAATAAACGATTCGGGTCATCATATTGTGAGTGAAGGTGCACCTACAAGGAGTGGTGATTTTTTGTCACAGTTTGCCTTAGATGAAGCTATGGCTTTATCGTTGCAGCAGTTAGGGGATGAACTTGATGTTCTTTACGTAACAGCACCCAGTAGCTTTGCAAGTGGTTTGTCAAATCTTTATTCTAGTTTTCTTTTGAATCTCAAATTTATAATTTTTCGATCGTCCATTATGCATACGCTGAAAGTAATTTGTAGTTCTTTAAAGTGTAGAAAATTAAAGGAAAATAAAAACTTTGTTATGATGACTTGTCAGGTTGAATTGTTGAACCTAAAAACGACCCATATATTTATTCGTGTCAAAGACATTAACCACAACCTGGAGATGTTTTAAACGTGTTGAAAGGTCGACCTATTTTGATTAAACGGGTTAAACATGTCAACTGACACACAACATGTTTAATTCATAAGGTCAACCTGAACACGACCTGTTTAATTAAACATGTCAGCGGGTTAGATATGACAACCGAAAACTTGATTCTTTTCGTATCTTGTAAGAAATTGCCACCCTTGATTCTAGTCTGTTTTTGAAATAAAAATGTTATGGTTGTGCATACCATGATTGGAAATCTTGCAGCTGCAGGTAGTTCAAGAAGTCCTATAGCAACTCCTCCAAGGGTATTTTTAATTTTATACTTATTTTTATTCCTTTAAAAATAAACTAATCCACCATGTTATTTTTCATTATATACTATGTTCAATGACTAGGCTCAGGCTTCAAGCTCGAATTCAACGCAAGCCCCGGTTGATCCTGATAATATGGAATACGAGGTACATATTAGCTCGAAATTATACCTGGTATCTTATCTGTAAATGAACCGAATAGTCAGTGAACCGTGTAACCTAAGCAGATGGAGTATGACCCAGAAAAGACCCATATATTGTTTTACATTGCTTTAATGGACTGATATATGAATGATATGATCTGACCCATGACCTAACCAAATGGACCATTACGTGACGATTTAGCTAAATGGAGCGTGATGTGACCCGTGACCAAACTAATCTAGTAAATGGATCATGACCCATATTAGATTGTCATGTAACCAATCTTTTGCAGGAATTAGTAGAATTATCCGAATCCGTTGGCGTTGAAAACCGAGGAATATCGGCATCTCGCATTGCAGAGTTACCAACTTCCAAGTACAAGTCTGGTGGATTCTTCTCAAAGTGCAAGAAAAAGGAGAAGTAAGAAGAGATCCTTATATATAATTTTTATCTTTCTTCATAATTTTATTTTATTTAAACAATGGCGCCTTAAAGCAAGAATATTTAACAAGTTTAACACTTTAACTCTTTACCTTGGTTTTAAATGGCATGCTTGAGTCTCGTGGCGCTCAGGATAACGCATCACAGGGCTAGCACAGAGCAAGCGTCGGGTGGGCAACCGCTCTGGGCCCAAATCGAAATAGGGCCCAATTTTTTTTTATATATATATTAAAAAAATCTGTATGTTAGGGCCTGGATTTAAAAAATAGGGCCCAACTGTTTTTGCCAGTCAAATTCAGAAGCCCAACTGTTTTAGTGCGAATAGGGCCCGATTTTTTTTATCTCGCACAGGGCCAAAAAAAAAAGTTTGTGATTTTCGGAGACAGCCCTGACGCATCAAGTACTTGAGGTGGCACCTCATGTACTTCTGAGTCAAACTTAGGGTCTTTAGGAGGTTGATATGTAAAACAACCGAATGGATGACAAAATCATGAAGGGTTCACTAAACAAACTAGAGTGACGCAACTGTAGTCGTAGATAAAGCTTATGTCATTGTACGTTTAACAACGTCTCGTGCCTCAGCTTTTGGGACCTAAACGCCTTGGAGCGCGACTTTTAAAACAAATACTCTACACATAAATTGTAGATAGTAAACATGAATCTAGAAAAAAAAAATATGGAATCACTTTGATGATAAGATTATGATTCATTTCATAACATGTGTGATCTTAGATGTGTGGTATGTCAAATGGATTTTCACTCTGGCGAACAGTTGATCACGTTGCCTTGTTTGCACCGATATCATTCAAAATGCATCAGTGACTGGTTGCTGCTTAAGAAGGTTAGAAATTTTGGCTCTCTTTTGTGTCACTTTTCAAAAATAATCTCTTCAAAACTTGCTGATGTTGTTAATGGCAAAGTTGTAATAAGCTCATCCATGTTGGACTCTAATGGAAATTGTTGTCCCAGAATTGCCCAATCTGTCAAAATGAGGTGGTTTAAGTAAGCCTTAAAGAACTTGAAGCAAAGAGGAAGCTTTTCATGGAAAAGATACATCAAAACTGATTTAATATGCATACATATTATAATGTCTATAGACATAAGTTGTTTATAATAATAGTTGCTATCTTGATTTCTAATGGTAGTTTTTCATTGTTAGGCCCTGATCATGATTTCATTTGAACTTTAAGTGTTTATATTGAAAGATAATTGTCAATCATATGGATGGTCCATGTGCTATAGTCATATTTTGAAATTTCTCCTAAACTAGTGGGATTCCCCGCGTGTAATGGGAATTTGGTCTGTCTAAGTTCGATTCATTTTGTTAATGGTACGATACCGTCAATCCGTAGAGTTTACGGAAAAAAAATAATACAACTTGGTTTGTTAAGGTACATTTACTCGTACATTATAGTTTACGATACAAAAGAAATTTACACCGGTTTCATTACAAAAAGTTGTCTGATGTAACCAAAAAAAATAATGTCGTGTTTACGTCGATCGAAACCATAAGGGAATATGCCACAAAATAGTAATGAAGTTTTAGAAGTGTTCCAATTAGGTCACTGAAAAAATTTACTGTTCCAATTAGATCATTCTACTTTATTTTGATGTTCTAATGCTAGATATTTTACCTGAATAGCAGGTCATAGTCCTACATGCCATTTATTTAACTTTTAAAAAAAAAACATGATGACATGGAATTAAAAAAAGAAATATAATAAATCAAAACCCAAAAGGATCAAATATTACAAATCGTTGAAATTTTATCATTAGTTGTTTATCTTCTTTTATAACTTTTTAGATATCTTGAAAAAAAATCACATTTTTTAATTTTTTTCGCATTTTATTAACTTTTCTACAATTTTTTTAAACCTATTTCACATTTTTTTTTCTAATCCATTTGGCATTTATGTGCCATGTCAACAAATTTTTTAAATAAAAAACCTAAATAAATGCCATGTAGGATGGATAACCTTCTATTTAGGTAAAATATCTAGGATTGAAACATCAAATGAAACTTGAATGACCTAATTGGAACAAAAAAAATTATCAATGACCTAATTAGAACACTGTTGAAACTTGGTTACTATTGTACAAAGTTAACCCAAACCATAAAAACGAATTCCGATACCGGTTCACATAATACCTACACCAGTAGCAATGTTGTTTGGTCAATTCGGTTTCGTAAATCTTTGTTTCAGACACAACTCCGTTTTCAATAGAATTTATACCGGAATGTCGAGAAAAAAATTAAATACAACTTGTTAAAAACTAACCAACGCAAGTTATAAGAGAAAAATCAAATTTGTAAAATATTAAACTGGTTAAAAGCGTATATTACATATGGTACACGGGGTGAATATAAAAAATAATTAAAGTATTACTTCTGAGTTTGTAATTGTAAACATATATAATTTGGTAAATTACATATTTAGTCTAGGTATGGCAAAAAAAAAGGAATATTGGCTTTTAATAATCTCAACTATTCGTTGTTGGCTGTCAACAGTCCCAACTTAAAAAATAACCACCGGCAGTCCCAACTATTAACATATTGGCCTCGAATGGACCCTGACCAACAGAACCCTAACGTCGTTAATCTTCGATCGCTGGAAAACGTTTTTGGTTGGAAAACTCATTTTTGGTCGGGAAACTCAACGTTTTCGTCCCAAACCTCTTTGTAACCTTATTAGAGACCTTTAGAAACCTTTTTCTAGTAAAAGCCCCAATTATTGAAGTCACCGGAAAACTATTTTTTTGCCGAAAAACTATTTTTTTGCCGGAAAACTTGTTTTTGGCTGAAAACTCGACTTTTTGGCCGGAAAACTTAACATCCTCGTCCCAAACCTCTTTGTAACCTTATATCGGACATTTAGAAACCTTTTACCGGACAAAAATGTTTTCCGGCGACCGGAGACTAACGACGTTAGGTTTCTGTTAGTCAGGGTCCATTGGTGGCCAATATGTCAATAGTTGGGACTGCCAGTGGTTATTTTTGAAGTTGGGATTGTTGGCGACCAACGTCGAACAGTTGGGATTATTAAAATCCAATATTACCAAAAAAAATTAACTGGACAAGAAAACACTAGACCCGAAATGTTCAAGACTTGTAATAGGTGTGGGACCACGTACGAGGTTAGTATTAGAAATTTTCGTAGGTTTGAGACGTATATGGGATTAGATGATACATGTCCGATTACCTGAAGTTGTTTACCCGATTTTATGAATATGTAATATAATTGGTAGTAAGTGGAAGTTTTTAGAAACACGAGTTTACCAAAATTATAGAATTGTTAGAAGTTTATTTATATTTAAGATGGACTTTTAGGTAATGGACAACCCAACAACCAACATTTACTCCGAATTTAACTCCGATTACACCTCTTGTACATCATACTGCACCAACTCTTATAAACTTAGAATGAAAATGATAGCAACCTAACCAAGAGCTAATCCATAAAACTGAAACTTCTAATGAACCCAATAATCAACTCAGGAGGTCATCTAAGTTTAAAAGCCTACTAACTTTGATGATTACATAACCTCCCTAATTAAAGTTGAAATGGATTTTGGAAATGTTTACTGATCCTATCTCTTCAAAATAAGCCATTAGTGTCAATTAATCTTCTAAATGAAATAAAACAGTTTTCTAGTAAAACTGATTTTATGTGTTCGTATAACGTTTGGGATTTGATTGAATTACCTAAGAGTGTTCATAACTAAACCAAATCCTAATATAAGCATTAAGACACGAAGAAACTTGATTGATTGACAAAGGTTACACTCAGAAAGAGATGAATTATCAAAGAGTCTTTCTTACCTATCTTACAAAAGATTTCTTTGAGGATCATCACTGTTCTAGTAGCTTATAATAGTTTAAAGCTACATTAGATGAACATTATAAACAATTTTCCATAACAAATGGCTGACACATTTACATGTTCATTAGATAACAACCTAAAGTTTCAAACTGAAGGTTAAAGAACACTTTATTTGTAAGCCAATAATATCCATGTATAGGTTAATGCAAATATCATAATGTGATGAAAAGTTAACGTAATTATTTTCATCAAGAATCAAGTGGATAAATGTACCTACCTCAAAATGAGTGGGAGCAACTAAGATAAAATTGTCTATATAGATGACATTCTTTTGACAAGTATATGTTACATAAGTCAAAGCATTGTTAACACAAACTTTGATATAATAAATCTCAGAGATATCTCTTACGTGATTGATATCATAACATACTGAGATAGACCCAATGGGATATTAGTTCTGTTCCATAAGTTTAACATTAAATGGGTCCTTACGTATGTAACAGACAATAGTGCTTTCCTTTAGAGGATAATAGGATAAATGAGATTATTTATTTACGCTTCATTAATTGGAAGCCTTATGTAAGTTTAAGTCTATACTCGTTTAGATATTACTCACATTGCAACACTAGATATGTCTAGATTAATGTGAAGCATCTAATGGAGTATTACAATATCTTTAAAAGAGACGAGAGGCTACAATTTGAAGAAGAAGTGAGAATTAAAACCGGTTTATTACTCTAACTTTGAGATATTCAAAGATGACAAAATGTAATTTCGGGTATATCTTTATGTCAGCAGACAAAACCTATTTCATGGAGGGGTCATAATGCACTGATATTAACAACCTAAGTTATAACGACATAATATAGTCACTAAATGTTGTTGGAAATTTATCAGTGGACTCATAAGTTTATTAACTCCATATAATTAATGTTTTGAAGACTTAGTGTGATAAAGTCAGTTACCATAACTCCTTGAACAGTAACAGTTCAAGAGGTGCTGCATTAAGTTTCGATACACAATTAATTATTCGTTTATGAACGAATTGAGGAAACTAAGTTTTGTATCGAATACATTCATGATATGCTTAAGGATCCTATAACTGAAGGGCTATTACCCATAAGTCTTATTAAGAGAGCTCAGAGACGGGTATTAATTGATGGCTATGCGCAACTGCATATCGTACTATGAATGACTAAGTATTAGTTAATTTTTCCTCATCAGTTTGATTTTGTATGTCGCTAAGAATATGTCAAGCTAGCATAATGGCATATAGACAAATATAGTTACAAATCAAACAAAGGGCTTATGCGTATTTTGATCATGACGATTAGGTCTTAAATTAAGGCTATAGTATGATTAATGGGGGTCCTGAATCGCATAATGATTCAACGGCTGTATTTTTCTGCTATAGTACTTGTTTAAGGCTAAAATGAGTGTTAACTCCTGATCAGGCTTATCTAATACTCATAGTAAATGATTACTCGGCTAAGTGGGAGAATGTAAGATTAAATATATTATGATTTAATATTTAATCTAGTAGCCATTATAATCATTTACATTATATAGATCAAAATATATAATAACCTATTAAATAATTAGTTGGTAATTGTTGATGGACCATATTACCCTTATTAACTAATTAGGTTTCCTCCTGGGTGCTTATATAAGGAGATTCATGTGGAGGTTAAGGGGTTACTCAGTTACACAATCAGACACTCCCCATAAGATCATAACATCATAATTCGACCTCCATCTCTTACAGCCGATACCCTTTCGGTTTTTCTTAGCCACCATCATTAGATTGCACCCTAAGGAGGAACCAGACCAAGATGACAATCATGTCAAACCTTATTGCTGCGTCTCCATATGGATTCTCTGCTAGCCTGTGCTGATGCAATCAAAGGTATGCTTTAATGTTTTCCTATATGTTTAAACAGAACTGATCCAACATGTGGTATCAGAGCATATGTTGATTAGTCAGTTCTGTTTTCGTATCCATCATTCTGGAATTAAAATCTGGAAAACATATTTTTTTTTTGAAAACCTAATAAAATTCGAAACTTTGTTTCGAGTTATTCCTAAAAATTGTTTTCGGATCTTATGTTATGATGTTTAAATCATTGTTCCGAAATCAAATGTGTTAAGTTACTGTTCCGAAATCATTAAAATCCCAGATTTCGGGTTCCAGAATTATATTTAGTTTTTAGGGTTCATCATGTTCTTAGTTGAAATTCGAATTTTCCTTTATGTTTTGGAATATGATTTGAATTGTTAAATGTTTCCCTAATTTTGATCTAATTTTGTCTATTAAGTTTTTTCGAAATATGTTAATAAGATAAACAGATTATGTTTTTCGAAATTTTATGATAAAAATAGATCAATGTTATAATTGGAAACTCTATCACAATTCTTAATTTTCGAATTTTCAGTTATGTTTCCACATTCACAGCTGTTAACAGGAAGTTTCGAGACCACCAGATTACGACTCGAGACCATCAGTCTCGACTCGAGACAACAAGGTCTCGACTCGAAATCATCAGGCCATTAAACCTTCACAACTCGAGACAGAGGTCTCGACTCGAGACCATTAGATCTCGACTCGAGACCATTAGATCATGAATCGAGACCATTAGATCTCGACTCGAGACCATAAGGTCATAACTCGAGACAAAGGTCTCGACTCGAGACAACAAGGTTGTGACTCGAAACCTCATTATTTTAACCTTGTTGTCTCGAGTCGAGACCTTTGTCTCGAGTTATGACCTTATGGTCTCGAGTCGAGATCTAATGGTCTCGATTCATGATCTAATGGTCTCGAGTCGAGATCTAATGGTCTCGAGTCGAGACCTCTGTCTCGAGTTGTGAAGGTTTAATGGCCTGATGATTTCGAGTCGAGACCTTGTTGTCTCGAGTCGAGACTGATGGTCTCGAGTCGTAATCTGGTGGTCTCGAAACTTCCTGTTAACAGCTGTGAATGTGGAAACATAACTGAAAATTCGAAAATTAAGAATTGTGATAGAGTTTCCAATTATAACATTGATCTATTTTTATCATAAAATTTCGAAAAACATAATCTGTTTATCTTATTAACATATTTCGAAAAAACTTAATAGACAAAATTAGATCAAAATTAGGGAAACATTTAACAATTCAAATCATATTCCAAAACATAAAGGAAAATTCGAATTTCAACTAAGAACATGATGAACCCTAAAAACTAAATATAATTCTGGAACCCGAAATCTGGGATTTTAATGATTTCGGAACAGTAACTTAACACATTTGATTTCGGAACAATGATTTAAACATCATAACATAAGATCCGAAAACAATTTTTAGGAATAACTCGAAACAAAGTTTCGAATTTTATTAGGTTTTCAAAAAAAAAAATATGTTTTCCAGATTTTAATTCCAGAATGATGGATACGAAAACAGAACTGACTAATCAACATATGCTCTGATACCACATGTTGGATCAGTTCTGTTTAAACATATAGGAAAACATTAAAGCATACCTTTGATTGCATCAGCACAGGCTAGCAGAGAATCCATATGGAGACGCAGCAATAAGGTTTGACATGATTGTCATCTTGGTCTGGTTCCTCCTTAGGGTGCAATCTAATGATGGTGGCTAAGAAAAACCGAAAGGGTATCGGCTGTAAGAGATGGAGGTCGAATTATGATGTTATGATCTTATGGGGAGTGTCTGATTGTGTAACTGAGTAACCCCTTAACCTCCACATGAATCTCCTTATATAAGCACCCAGGAGGAAACCTAATTAGTTAATAAGGGTAATATGGTCCATCAACAATTACCAACTAATTATTTAATAGGTTATTATATATTTTGATCTATATAATGTAAATGATTATAATGGCTACTAGATTAAATATTAAATCATAATATATTTAATCTTACATTAATCACAAGAGATTATATATTGGCATGTCCGGTGCCCCCAAACTTGATGGGTATTGAGTAACGGTTCCCCACTTGTATGTGAATATGTGATCATGTATATTGTGTCAATCTTTTGAGTTGGCAGGTTGGTGGGTTGAATTGTTCAATCCAAACAAAGCCCATACATTTTCCAGTGTAAATAACATCCATTCTAACCCGTACACAATTAAAAATCATGCAACTTAAACACGACTTGTCTAACCATTTATTTAATTGATCATATTTTGGGTACGGTTAACTGATTTATTTGATTGAACTAAGCGTGGCAAACGGGTTACAATTTGCAGGTACTAATCAAGTTGTGAACTTGTTAATGGGTTAGTGGGTTGTTACAAATGGGTCATGAGCAGGTTAGCAAGTCGACCTATTTAAAAACCAGGTTGGCATGTCAATCTATTTAATTAAATAGGTTAAACAGTTCAACCCAAACACGGCGTGGTTTAATCAAATAAATCAAGCTCAACATGACTTGTTGATTAAACATGTTAGATATGACAAACTAAATTATCTTCATGACACGTTCCGAGGTAAACTTAAGAGCATATTTTGGGTAATGACCAACCCAACAACCAACATTTATCCACAAGAGATTATAAAGTGGCATGTTGGATACCCGCAAACTCGATGGGTATTAAGTAACAGGTTCCTGACAAGTATGTGACCATATATGGTATCAATCTTTTCGAGTTTGCGGGTTAACGGGTTTTGAGTTGACGAGTTGAATTGTTCAACTCCAACACGACACATATTTATTTGTGTCAAAAAGATACACTCTAACCCGCACACATTATAATTATGTAGCTTAAACACGACTTGTTTAACCTAGATCATGTTTTGGGTATGGTTAACTGATTTATTTGATTGAATTAAACGTGTCAAACATGTTACATATTTGCAAGTGGTAATCAAAGTGTGAAGATGTTAAGGGGTTGGTGGGTAGTTAAAAATGAGTCATAAATAGGTTAGCAGTTCGACATGTTTAAATAAAAACATGTTGACATGTCAATCTGTTTAATTAAATGGGTTAAATAGTTTAACCTGAACACGACCCATTTAATCAAATAGATTAACCCTATCTGTTTAGATATGGCAACCTGAAACTAGATTATCTTCTTGTCGTATGTTTCAGGTGACACCATGAGTGAGGCATTCCTTTAAAATTAAGGAATAATAGATTTTAATAATCTCAACTATTGTCCGTTGGTCGGCAACGGCCTCAACTTTAATAATTCCCACTAGCGGTCCCATCTTTTGACATATTGGCCTTCAATGGACCCTGACTAACAGAACCTTAATGCCGTTAGTCTCCGGTCGCCGGAAAAACGTTTTTGGTCGGAAAAAGGTTCCTAAAGGTCCGATCTATGGTTACAAACAGGTTTGGGATGAAAACTTTGAGTTTTTCGGATAAAAAGTTGAGTTTTCCGGCCAAAACGAAGCTTTCCGGCGAAAAAAAAGTTTTTCCGACGACCTTAATAATTGGGGTTTTTTACTAAAAAAGGTTCCTAAAGGTGCGTAATAAAGTTACGAAGAGGTTTGAGACGAAACGGTTGAGTTTTCCGGTCAAAATGGAGTTTTCCGGTGACCGGAGACTAACGGCGTTAGCGTTCTGTTAGTCAGGGTCCATTGAATGCCTATATGTGGAAAGATGGGACCGTCAGTGGAAATTTTTGAAATTGGGATCGTTGCCAGCCAATGTACAATAGTTGAGATTATTAAAATCCATTATTACTATAATTAAAAATGAGACTAACGTTATCAAAAATCATATCATACACGACCCATTATCATTCCTTCTAACCTTATTTAGGGTCAACCTTTTGAAATCTTGTACCATGTTTTATACCTAAGGGAAGTCAAAAATATGTTTTTGTAGCATGTTTTATACCTAAGGGAAGTCAAAAATACGTTTAAGTTGATGTGAACCTTATTTAGTGTCAACCTTTTGAAATCTTGTAGCATGTTTTATACCTAAGAGATGTCAAAATATTTTTAAGTTGATGGGAAATACAAATACAAATACAAAAATAAAAATAAAATAAAAACCCCAGCCCCCACCCTTTTTTTTCCATTCGTACCATCGAATTGTTTACTTGTTCATGAAAGTGTATCATAAACCATCAACCCAATGTTAGGTAACGCCTTCTACCGGAACCAAGTAGATTACGTTCCAGTTCATGTAACGTTTCAAAGATCGGCTATGTAGGTCATATCTATACACGAAGCGGCTTAACCAAGATCATGTATAGAGCGACTTGACACCGACCGGCTTATAGAGGAGCATCAAGATGACCGTGTGTGCCAAGAAGGCGAGGACCTGGGATGAACTAGCTTACGACAACGTAAGCGGGGTTTTTAAGTTTTCTGTGATTTTTAAATAAAATATAATAAATATTAAAATATCATTTCACATTAACTTAATTATCATATTTAAGATGCGTTGACCATTCCCATTTGGTTTCTTATCCCATGCCTCATCTCTAAATTTAGGGAAATACAAAGAGTTTTTCTTTTTCACTCCATATTAGGATCCCTGTCCCTAAATTTTGAGGGAACGCCGAAGGAGTTCTCTAAATACAGGGACTCCCTAGTTATATTTATTTTATATTTTGGTCAGTGCTTCTAAATGAAAGGACTCACTACCCATATTTATTCTATACTTTGGTAGGTGCTTGTGAATCAAAGAAAGAGAGAAAAAAGAAAGAATTAAAAATAGTATTTAATTTGAACCAATCTTAAGCCAACTGTTTTGCGGTGTGGGCGGCTTAAACTGTGATACCAGCATTGCGAGGCGGAGGGGCTTAAAACCATCGTAAATAGCAACTGAACAATGTCCAAAACCAGGAAAAAACATAAAATAAAAAAAAACATTAATTTCTAACACCATGTGATAGAAGAAGTCAAATTATACCAACACTAGGTTAATGCCCGTGCGATGTGCGGCTTCATCCAAAACCATATTATTTACTTTGAAATATAATATTTTGTACAAACGCATACATTGGAAGAAAAAAACAGAAAACTATTCAAATGCCGGAAAAAACTTCCTTGTAGACTACATTTGTTGCTTTACTCGTTACATTCTCATCTTTGTCTAGTCTAAGATCCCGCGAGTTTCGCGGGTGGCTTAACACAAACATATAATATATACTGGCATTGAAGCCCATGTAGATCATCACTTTTGTTCTAGGCCTTTCCAAACTTAGACTTCACGTCTAAGGGTTGAAACATGTCCCAAACAGACAATACACGACACTAACCGGTACAAACCCAAAACCGAACAGAGTGATCACTTCCCTCTCCAAAAACCTGTTACATACCAGCAAACCTTTGATAGATCAACGAAAGGTCATGGTTTTCATCTTTTGATTGACATCAAGTTTATATAAACTTCAATATGTAAATTCTTATTTAAATTCATATTAGTTCATATAAAACTTTACTTACATATGTGTAAACCCAAACATGTATTTTTAAGAAACAAATTAGAGCAATATTTAATGTATCAATAAACAACACAAATAGTACAATGATTTCTAAATTCAACTCTTATCAGCAAGAAGTAGCTTCATCCAGTCACTTATTCAACACGGATGTAACGTGTATCTTGTATATATTTATTGTAACACCCCGTGTTTTCATGAGTGAAAGTCAAAGTCAAGGTCAAAGTCAACGACCGATTTCGCGCGACTTGACTCGTAGAGATGTTTCTATTTTATTTATATTATGTGGAGTAAATGTCGTACATTACAATAATCGAGACATGCTAACCGTATTTCAATCGACCTACGACTATGAATGATAGGAAGTAACAATGCGATAAAGTTAACCAAGCTATGCTAATCAAATCGACATCGAACCGTAACTCGAACTACGTATCTTACTTGTCCTTTATACGTATGTGTGTGCCTTACGTGTTACCTGTGCATGTTTATTTTATGTTATGTTGTGATAATCAAGAGAACTCAATCGAACCCGAAGTCTAACTCGAATGTAAACGAACCCGAACCCGAATTCCGAATCGAACCATATAAGAAGTAGTTGGGACTGAAAGTAATTTGACTAGGAAACCCTATCGAATCGCTCGCTAACCGAACCGAAGCAACATCGCACCGAACGCACCAAAGCAGGCGGCATCCGCACGGATGGCCAATCCGCACGGATGGCCCATCCGCACTGATGGCCCATCCGCACGGATTGCCAGTCCGCACGGATGACCTATCCGCGCGGATAGCCTACCCGGGTACGTGCCATGCGCACGGCTCACCCTTTCCCTTTTTGGCATCCTATAAATACACGGGTCACTCTCAAACTTTTCCACTTTTGGCAAGTGACGTCCGAACCGCACGCATTCTTCACCTTTTCTCAGATTTCTCTCAATCCAGGTAAGATCTTGCACTAATTCTTGTACATCTTTGATCACTACACCATTCTACACACTTCTATCTTTCAAATCTCCACTTTTAACCATGAAATCATCCGGATTCGAGGTATTCTCGGGTGACGTCATCATGAAGTTCTTATGAACTTCAAGCTTGACCTCATTCCACCAAGAATAACTCAGATCTAAAGGATTTCTACAAGATTTCACAATAACTTCATCTAGATCTAAACTTTTCTAAGGATAAAAGAGTTGAAAGAAATAAACCTAAGTTCTCTCTTTCTTTTTCCCTTAGAATCGGTACGAATCTGATCGGTTCTAGTCTCCACTCGGCAATAGTGATGCACTAGTTCCAGATCTGGAACCCTACCCACTGACAACTGATTTCGGGGTCAACCGGAATGACCGTTCTGGGTCGCCGACAGGCCGAGTTAGGGTGGTTCCTGATCGGTCTAGTCACGCGGGTGAGAATACAATTCCAAGTGGTTGTCACGAAATCAGAACGTCTCGAAACGACAACAGAAACCAAGTGTAGACGAACGGGACAATCAGACCAGTTGTCCGCACGGACAAGCTGTCCGCACGGACAAGCTGTCTGCACGGACTAGCTGTCCGCACGGACTAGCTGTCTGCACGGACAAGCTGTCCGCGCGTACAGACCATACGGACGGGCTGTCACCCGGACAAGCTACCCTTGGGACCCACTTTCCAAACAAGGTTTGAGTATCGACGAATGAGCAATCCGGACGGACGACCTCTGAATGGATTACTCTTCGGATCATGAGATACTAAGGCCTTAAAACAAATTCAAACAGTGTTTATCCGCACGGCCAAGTCGTCCGCACGGATAGGCTATCCGGACAGATGGTCTCTGCCCGCGCGCACAGACTGTCCGCACGGGTCACCGTTGTCCACACGGACTACCGTACGCACGGATTGTCGTCCGCGCGACCGGCTTGAAAGGTAGAAACACTTATGTGTTTTCTAAATGCTACAACGAAAACTTCAAAGCACAAGCCATCATACACAAACACGTCTTTAGGAAGAAACAATCCACTTGAACGCTCATCCACACCAACAACCTGTCCGTATGGATAAGCCATCCGCACGCACAGCCAATCCGCACGGATTACCATCCGCACGGACAGCTCGCACGCACGGATAGCTTATCCGGATGGACCACCATCCGCACGCATCGCCATCCGCACGCATCACCATCCGCACGGATAGTTCATGCGCACGGATGACTCCCTCTCACGGATAGCTGATCCGCACGATCAGCCGTCCTAACCACTCTCACTTGTACTGTATTGCGTATCACTTATCGTTATGTTATCGAATCTACTCAGGCTAACCGAACTCGCTGTAAAGCGCTCCCTTCAATCCACAATCACTGTGAGTATACTCGAACCCTTTTTGCTTTAAGCACTTTTGGGTGTTACATACGTTACGAATATTCAAACTACAACTATCACACTACTCAAGCTATTTTAACGCTAAACCGATAATGCATGTTATACGTGGCTTATGAATGCTTGTTTGTTATGTTTACACATGGAATGCTGTCTACCTGCCTTAGCAACGATAGTACTATAGTTTGGACTCAGCACCCGTTCACACGGGGGTTGTTAAGGATCTTTTACTTGCATGGATTACGGTGGTAATCATGTATTGCGAACTGCCTCGGGCAGTCAACCCGCAGTCATTGGTATCGATGGATCTATGTCGATAACTAACGTGCTTCATTTCACTATGTGTACGTGCTGGTTATGCGTAAACGAATTCGAACTCTATATGCTATTATCAAACTTGTATGCTCACCTTTACATTTTATGTATTGACATTATTTTAACGTATGTGACAGGTGCTTAGGATGCATATGTGGTAGGGAATGGAAGCTAGAATAAAGCTTTAGAGCCCAACAAATAGTTGTCTGTAGATAACTTATTAGGGGTCTCTAGAAGCAGATAAACAATTGCTACTTATTTAAATCTGAGTTGTCGGAACAGAATATTTGTTTTGATGTTGTCTGTAATAACTTGTTTGACTATTTATGATACGGTATGGGACGTATTGTTTTAATTAAATGGTAATGATAGTTGTTATGGAAACTTCTGGACAATCTGTTTCGCTGAGTGCCACGCCCCGATGATTCCGCCATCGGTTGGGGTGTGACAGATTGGTATCAGAGCCATAACTATAGGGAATTAGGCAAGACTCGACCTAGTCTGGGTCGAAGTCTTAGAGACCTAGTCTATAGTTAAGAACCAACAGACCAACTCACGCGTATGCGTAAACTCGTCACTATCACTCACTCTTTTCTATCACTGCACTCGAATTTTCAAGTTGTGAACAGGTAAAGAGGCCGAGAATAGGTGTGAAAACCGCAAACTCTCGACTAAAATTGCCTAATCAGCTTGCGTTTTAGCTACAAACAAGGAGAATCATACCAAATCAGGAGTGAAATCCATATTTTGATGAATAATCTCCTCAATTTTTATCAAAAACGAGGACGGAAGTTGCAAGATAGGGGTGAAACCCTAACCTTGACGACTCGTCCCGCTTTTATACAAAAAAAAAAAAAAAAAAACTCTCACCAAAGTTCGATGGACTCCAACGGTCTAAAGACACAATATAACCAATGGGAATTGCGCCAATGCCCAAGAATCGAGGCAAAGGCATAGTCCTGGAGGTAATTGTGCAGGATCCTTGCGAATAGTCGAGCCACTTTGGTTAGTCGAAGTCTACTAGCCACAGACAATCTACCTTCGATTTATCGATCTTTATGAAAATTTTATGCATTTTCTGTCATTTGTTAACGTTTTGAGGTACTATTGGTTTCAACCCAACACTATTGCTTCTGCTAAAACACAAAACCCACACAACTCATCGCTAGCAAATCAACAATAGGGACAGTCAGAATGCTATGTATGCTCGTAGGTGCTTTTAGTGATTAAGTTATACGTGTTTTCTTGCTGTTATGCTTACGTGTTTAGGAATATTGGGATTATGTGCTCTATGTGTTTATGTGATTTCGTGCAATTCTGTGATTCTGTGACTATGTGCGTTTACATGGTACGTGTTACTGAGCTTTAGTAGTATTAGACGTGTGAGGTGAGATTCGAATACATGTGTTGAGTTCCATGGCGATGTCTATTGCAGACAATGTCGTCTGGATCCCGTCATCCACTCTCTCGCCAGGAAAAGAAAGACAGACGTCTTGCTTCCATCGTCGCGAAAGCTGTAGCAAAGGCAGTGAGCGATGCCTATGAAAATGCCAGCAAATCATCCGAGGAATCGAGGACTGAAGGTCCTAGAGCTGTCACAAGACCTTTCAGTTTCAAACAATTCAAGTCATGTGGGCCGAAAGAATTCACAGGCGAAGGAGGTCCTACTGCACTGTCCCACTGGTTTGACTCAATCGAGGTTACTCTGCGATAAAGTGGTTGCCCTGATGACCTTCGAACTCTGAACGCTACCGACGTCTTTCAGTCCCGTGCTTTGGACTGGTGGACGGCCGAGAGGAACAAGAGAGGGAATGATGCAGCTTACGGTTTGTCATGGGACGAGCTCAAGGAAGTCATGCTATAGGAATTTTGCCCTCCCCACGAGCGTCAAAAGCTCGAAGATGAATTCTGGCACATACATCAGAAGGATGGAGACAATGCTGGCCTTACTGCTCGCTTCAAGCAGCTCAGCATTATCTATCCCGATCAGGTCAAGACCCCAGAAATAACCATCAAGAAGTACATCCGAGCTTTGCCCGACTGCGTTGCTGATTTCGTACAAGCGGCCAAGACTACGACGATCGAGGAAACCTATCTACTGGCAGCTAAAATCAATGACAAGAGGGTTAAGGCTGGGGTGTGGGATAAGACCTCCAAGCATCTGCAACAAGCTACCACTACTGCACCAACTGCTGAGCCTACCTCGTCAAGCAACAAGAGAAAGAACAAGAGAAAGAACAGCTCCACCAACAAGAACTGTGCGATTACTGCTGCACCGATCCAAGCTGTACCTGCCCAACAGCGTCAAGTAGTGGCGCATGTGGCCAATGCACCGCCTGCAAAGCGTGCATATACTGGACCACACCCACTCTGCCCTACTTGCACCTATCATCACCCGACAGCTATTCCATGCCGCTTTTGTGCTCACTGTAACGTCTACGGCCACTTTACTGCCAACTGTCGTATCCGTCAAGCTCCCGCCAATCAAGCTCTACTCGCTGCCCCACAGGGTCAACAAGCTCCTCTAGCACCCGCCGTCAAAGCCAGAGCGTGCTTCACGTGTGGCGACCCGAATCACTTCGCCAACATGTGCCCGAACAAGATGGTGAAACAAGAACCGCAACAGCAGCAACCACAGCAACAACAGCAGCAGCAGCAGCAACAGGCCACACGCGCCAGAACTTTCAATCTCAATGTGCGTCAAGCCCAGGCCGACAACAACGTGGTCAATGGTACGTTCCTTGTGAATGGTATTTATGCTTCATGTTTGTTTGATATTGGAGCCGATAATTGCTTTGTGTCACTCGAATTTGAGAAACTCCTTAGTCGTAAACGTTCCCGACTCTCCTATGCATTCGATGTCGAAGTCGCTAGCGGAAGAACCGTCGCTGTAAACTCTGTTATTCGTGATTGCACTCTCGAGCTCAACAATCACATCTTCTCAATCGATCTCATCCCTATGCAACTGGGAAGCTTTGATGTCATAGTAGGCATGGACTTTCTTCGCAAAAACCATGCCGAAGTTGTGTGCTTCGATAAGATGATTCGTTTTTCGCTCGCAAACGGTGATTCATTGTGTGTTTATGGTGATACTACTTCGAAGGGTCTCAAGCTTATGTCATGCCTCCAAGCTAGCAAGTATCTCCGCAAGGAATACAGGGCTTTCTTGGCTAACGTTGTAGCAGCGGAGAAGGAAAAGAAAGAGAAGAAGGAAGTGAAAGATGTTCCTGTGGTTCGAGAATTTCCTAATGTTTTTCCAGAGGATCTTCCCGGACTACCTCCAAAACGAGATATTGATTTTCGCATTGATCTCATTCCTGGAGCTAATCCTATCGCCAGAGCTCCTTATCGACTCGCGCCGTCCGAAATGCGCGAACTCTCAACCCAACTCCAGGAATTGCTTGAAAAAGGCTTTATTCGCCCGAGCACCTCTCCTTGGGGCGCACCAGTCCTTTTCGTCAAAAAGAAGGACGGGTCGTTCCGGATGTGCATCGACTACCGGGAATTGAATAAGTTGACTATCAAGAACCGTTATCCTCTGCCTCGAATCGACGATTTGTTTGACCAACTACAAGGCGCTACGTGTTTCTCAAAGATCGACCTACGTTCAGGATATCATCAGCTGCGTATACAAGAGGAGGATATACCCAAAACCGCGTTTCGCACTCGTTACGGCCATTACGAATTCGTTGTCATGCCTTTTGGCCTAACAAACGCGCCAGCAGTTTTCATGGATCTGATGAATCGAGTGTGTAAACCATATCTTGACCGTTTCGTCATCGTGTTCATCGACGATGTCTTGATCTATTCCAAGACGAGAGCCGAACACGCGCAACATCTACGTTTGGTTCTCGAGTTACTCCAGGGGAACCAACTCTACGCCAAATTCTCCAAGTGCGAGTTTTGGTTGGGGGAGGTTCAGTTTCTGGGTCACATCGTAAATAGTCAGGGTATCCACGTCGATCCTGCGAAGATTGAAGCTGTTAAGAGCTGGGTTACGCCTAAGAACCCGACTGAAGTCCGCTCCTTTCTCAGGCTAGCGGGCTATTACCGACGATTTATCGAAGGGTTCTCGAAGATTGCTGTACCACTTACCTCTCTTACTCATAAGGACCAGCCTTTTGTCTGGGGAACCAAACAAGAGTCTGCCTTTCGAACCCTCAAACACATGCTTTGCAATGCTCCTGTTCTCACACTACCCGACTGAAACGATAATTTCATTGTCTACTGTGATGCTTCCAACCTTGGTCTCGGTTGTGTCCTAATGCAATGAGACAAGGTCATAGCTTACGCATCTCGTCAGCTCAAAATCCACGAGAAGAACTATACAACCCACGATCTCGAGCTAGGCGCAGTTGTTTTTGCATTAAAGATTTGGCGACACTACCTGTATGGTACGAAGTGTACGATCTTCACCGGTCATAAGAGCCTGCAACACATCTTTAATCAGAGAGAACTAAATATGCGTCAACGCCGATGGGTAGAACTTCTCAACGATTATGACTGTGAGATTCGTTATCACCCAGGCAAAGCAAATGTTGTTGCCGACGCACTTAGCAGACGGAGCTACCTGCTTAGCACTCGTAACGTTCCAGCCCAGCACAACCTCGAAGCTCTCATACGCGACGCCCAGCATGCATGTTTCAACGAACGCACCCTGAAGAAAGAAAGAATCTACCACGATGGAGCCCAGCTTGTGAGCAAATCAAATGGTATATTCCACTTCCTCGACCGAATTTGGATTCCCAAGCGAACCAACTTGCGACAGATTATCATGGATGAAGCCCACAAATCTCGATACTCTATTCATCCCGGTGCTGACAAAATGTACCATGATCTTCGCTATAGGTACTGGTGGCCGGGTATGAAACGGGATATCGCTCTCTACGTCGGAAAATGCCTAACCTGTGCTAGAATCAAGGCTGAACATCAAAGACCCTCTGGCTTGCTCGAACAACCACCAATTCCCATGTGGAAGTGGGAGAGCATAGCTATGGATTTCGTAACCAAGCTTCCAACCACGTCATCAGGTCACGACAGAATTTGGGTTGTTGTTGACCGTTTGACTAAATCAGCGCACTTCCTGCCAATACGAGAAGACTACAAGGTAGAACGATTAGCCCGAATCTACACCAACGAGATCATTTGTCGACATGGGACGCCTCGTGACATCATCTCTGATCGTGACGCTCGGTTTACTTCACGATTGTGGGAAACGTTTCAAACGGCACTCGGTACAACGCTTAATCTAAGTACTGCGTTCCACCCACAAACCGACGGTCAGACTGAAAGAACGATTCGTACTCTTGAAGACATGCTCCGTTCGTGTGTTCTAGACTTCGGTGGTAATTGGGATAGACACCTTCCGTTAGTCGAATTCTCGTATAACAACAGCTACCAGGCTAGCATCCAGATGGCACCTTTCGAGGCCTTATACGGAAGAAGATGTCGATCGCCTATTGTGTGGCACGAGATCGGTCACTCCCAACTAACCGGTTCGGAGCTACTACAAGAAACGACAGACAAAATTTTCCAAATTCGAGATAATCTAGCGAAAGCTCGGGATCGACAGAAAGTTCTCGCCGATAAAAAGCGCAAGCACCGTGAGTATGACGTTGGTGACTACGTACTCCTAAAGGTATCACCTTGGAAGGGTGTAGTCCGATTCGGCAAAAAGGGGAAACTCGCGCCTCGATATGTTGGACCTTTTAAGATTCTGGAAAGAATCGGAAAAGTCGCCTACAGACTCGAATTACCGGAGGAACTTAGCAATGTCCACCCGACTTTCCACGTGTCAAACCTCCGAAAGTGCGTCGCCGACCACGACTTACATGTCCCTCTAGATGATCTACAAGTGAACGAAACATTACACTTCGTGGAAAAGCATGTCGAAATCATGGATCGCCAAACCAAAGAACTCAGGCGCTCACGCATTCCTATTGTGAAAGTCCGATGGGAAGGCAAACGAGGCGCGGAGTTCACTTTGGAACTCGAAGACGACATGAAGGCAAAGTATCCGCAGTTGTTTAATTAAGAAAATTTGTAGACTATTAGATCAAGTGTTTTCGCACAACATATCCAAGTTTTAGCAATTTTATCCGCACAACACAGCCAATCCGCACGGATTACCATCCGCACGGACAGCTCGCACGCACGGATAGCTTATCCGGATGGACCACCATCCGCACGCATCGCCATCCGCATGCATCACCATCCGCACGGATAGTTCATGCGCACGGATGACTCCCTCTCACGGATAGCTGATCCGCACGATCAGCCGTCCTAACCACTCTCACTTGTACTGTATTGCGTATCACTTATCGTTATGTTATCGAATCTACTCAGGCTAACCGAACTCGCTGTAAAGCGCTCCCTTCAATCCACAATCACTGTGAGTATACTCGAACCCTTTTTGCTTTAAGCACTTTTGGGTGTTACATACGTTACGAATATTCAAACTACAACTATCACACTACTCAAGCTATTTTAACGCTAAACCGATAATGCATGTTATACGTGGCTTATGAATGCTTGTTTGTTATGTTTACACATGGAATGCTGTCTACCTGCCTTAGCAACGATAGTACTATAGTTTGGACTCAGCACCCGTTCACACGGGGGTTGTTAAGGATCTTTTACTTGCATGGATTACGGTGGTAATCATGTATTGCGAACTGCCTCGGGCAGTCAACCCGCAGTCATTGGTATCGATGGATCTATGTCGATAACTAACGTGCTTCATTTCACTATGTGTACGTGCTGGTTATGCGTAAACGAATTCGAACTCTATATGCTATTATCAAACTTGTATGCTCACCTTTACATTTTATGTATTGACATTATTTTAACGTATGTGACAGGTGCTTAGGATGCATATGTGGTAGGGAATGGAAGCTAGAATAAAGCTTTAGAGCCCAACAAATAGTTGTCTGTAGATAACTTATTAGGGGTCTCTAGAAGCAGATAAACAATTGCTACTTATTTAAATATGAGTTGTCGGAACAGAATATTTGTTTTGATGTTGTCTGTAATAACTTGTTTGACTATTTATGATATGGTATGGGACGTATTGTTTTAATTAAATGGTAATGATAGTTGTTATTGAAACTTCTAGACAATCTGTTTCGCTCAGTGCCACGCCCCGATGATTCCGCCATCGGTTGGGGTGTGACATTTATAACCAAGTGCTCCTATAATTAAAATAATGAAAACATAATTTAACATAAAATATATATATACCTTATGTGAAAATTTGACTCATCAAAAGCACAACCAAGAGAGTGTGTCACCCACAATAGCCCACTATGTGGAACCTCCCCAAATCTTCGAATTAATGTAATTCTTGAAAAACAAATTAAATTAAATTAAATTAAATTAAACTTAACATTATAGTGTTACAAATCTATACTATATAATAAAAGAAACCAGCTTTAGGACACGTGTCACTCATTGAAGGCGTCTACATTTTAATTTCCTGCATTTTCATACTTATCTTATATCAATTAATTAAATAATAAATAATCAATTAATATTAAATCTTATCTTACTTTGAATGTCGGATATAATCATTCTATTTAATCTAATAATATATTATCTTCAAATTTAAATTATAAGTTAAAGATTTTTTAAATAATAGCACAAAACAATAATTTTAAACTTAAAAAAAAATACGCTCATATAAAAAAATTTAAGTACAAGCAAAATATACAAAATAACTTATTAAACATCAGATCAAACTGTAAAAAACACTAATTAGGAAGAGAAACTTATAATATAATTTTGTTTTAGATTTTCCAAATTGGGGTTCTAATCAATTCGAATTAAACCGAACCAAATTTATGTTTTTTAAACGAATCCAATAGCATATTATTTACTATACAAAATTACATTTGTTTAACCCGTGTAATACATGGTGTTTTTAAAGATATAACTTTTTTTTATTATTTAGTATATATTGAAATAGTTACGAAAGTGAAACCATAGGGACTGAAATCGTAATTTTTAAACTAATTGACTGAATAGTGATTTTTGACAAATCACAGGGACGAAAACAGTAATTAACTCTAATTAATTCAAATAAATAATATTTAAATGAGAAGAAGATTAAACTAAATAATAATTATCTATAAGTTATTAAACTCAATAATAGTTAATAGGAGGATTATCTATAATTAATTAGAAGAGATTAAACATTTTCATACTTATCTTATATCAATTAATTAAATAATAAATAATCGATTAATATTAAATCTTATCTTACTTTGAATGTCAGATATAATCATTCTATTTAATCTAATAATATATTATCTTCAAATTTAAATTATAAATTAAAGATTTTTTAAATAATAGCACAAAACAATAATCTTAAACTTAAAAAAAAATAATACGCTCATATAAAAAATTTTAAGTACAAGCAAAATATACAAAATAACTTATTAGACATTAGATCAAACTTTAAAAACACTAATTAGGAAGAGAAGCTTATAATATAATTCTGCTTTAGATTTTCCAAATTGGGGTTCTAATCAATTCGAATTAAACCGAACCAAATTTATGTTTTTTTAAACGAATCCAATAGCATATTATTTACTATACAAAATTACATTTATTTAACCCGTGTAATACATGGTGTTTTATAAGATATAACTTTTTTTTATTATTTAGTATATATTTGTCCCGCTGGTTTATAAAGATATAACTTTTTTATTATTTAGTTTATAAAATTACATTTATCCAACCCGTGTAATATACAAGGTTACAAAATTACATTTATTTAACACGTGTAATACACAGTGTTTTTAAAAATATAACTTTTTTATTATGTAGTATATATAATTAGATTTATTCAACCCGTACAATACACGGGTTTTATTATTTGGTATATAAAATTACATTTATTCAGTACAATACATGGGGTTCTTAGAGATATAATTTTTTTTATTATTTAATATATAAAATTACATTTGTTCAATCCGTGTAATAAACGAGATTTTTAAAGAATAATTGTTTTAATTTAGTATATAAAATTACATTCATTCAACCCGTGTAATACACGGGGTTCTAACCTAGTTATCATATATTGGAAGGGTATTTTGCTTTGTCCTCTTACGTTAATCTAACTTATAATAAAAGACTACAAATAATGCCACATGGCATTCTCTCCTTCAATTCTCATAATTCTTTTATTTATAAAATTTTTAATTTTAATAAACTATATATTGATATTATTTATTCTTATCATTATCTGTATTTTAATAATATTTTATTAACTTACCAATAATATTATTCTGTAGAGACTAAACATATTATATTTTTAAAGGTTTTTAAAATTCTAATGTTGATGTTAATCAACTATTACGTAATCTTTTTTAGCTTAATAATATTGGCTTAGAAATAAGACTATGAGTATATGTAATATATTAAGGTGTTAGAAATAAGACTATGATTATATGTGATATATTAAGGTGTAAAGAATGTATTTCGTTATGTAGTATATTTTCATAAGTATTACATGTTAGATTTTAGAATGTGTATAATATTAGCTAATTATGTATTATTAATTTTTACTATAGTAAATTAATATTAAGTATAAGGTTAATTCTAATATAACAAATTTAATATTTTATTATTTTGTTTTTTTAATATTAATATTTTGATTCACCGACAAGTATCGGTATATTCTTATTAATAGCTGTTATACGAATTTAGTTGATAATCATTATCTAATATCGGTATATTCAAAAGATAAAGTAATTCTTATATTTTTATCTCTGTATCGTATAGTATAATTTTTTAACCTAAGTATCATGGTGTATCGATTTCTTTTGAGGGAGAGGAGGTTTATTTAGAATTATTTTTTAAGGTGGATAATGGTACTTATATTAATTTACTTATTATTTATTATGGTTGATGTAGTATGAGAAATTATCACATGACATTTTGGTGAAATCCTTTATTATAAGAGAATGCCATGTGACATGAAATGGATTCTTTTAGGAATATTGGATTTTAATAAGGCTGGCAAATCGTGTCTTAACAGGTTTAACAGGTTTCTGACGGCGCGCACAACATAAGTTTCAAACATGATTACGACTCGTTTAACTACTTTCTACCTCATGTTTATAAAACAGTTTTATGTTTTATGTACAAAGATAAATAAATGATAGATCCTAACATTGTAATTTTAATTATTTTAAAAATTAAAAAAGTCAAAGGGTGTATTTTTCAGTCAAACAGGTCTAATCGTGTCTTAACAGGTACCCAATTGCCAGCCCTAGATTTTAATAATCTGAACTATTCGCCGTTGGCCGCCAACAGGCCCAACTTAAAAAATAACAACTGGCAGTCCCAACTATTGACATATTGACCACCAATGGACTCTGGCTAACAGAACCTTAACGTCGTTAGTCTCCAGTCGCGGGAAAACCGTTTTTTGGCCTGAAAAATGTTCCTAAAGGTCCGATTTAAGGTTACAAAGTGGTTTGGCATGAAAACATTGAGTTTTCCGGCCAAAAAGTTGAGTTTTCCGGCCAAAAAGAAGTTTTCCGGCGAAAAAGAAGCTTTCCGGCGACTTCAATAATTGGGGCTTTTACTAGAAAATGGTCCCTAAAGGTCCGTAATAGGGTTATAAAGAGGTTTGGGTCGAAAATGTTGAGTTTTCCGGCCAAAAATGAGTTTTCCGGCGACTGAAGACTAACGTCGTTAGGGTTATTTTAGTCAGGGTCCATTGGTGGCCAATATGTTAATAGTTGGGACTGCCAGTGGTTATTTTTTACGTTAGAACTGTTAGCGGCCAACGACGAATAGTTAGAATTATTAAAATCCAATATTCCATTCTTTTATTAGTATTAGATTAGATTTATATGCTATTATATGTATTAATAATATAAAATATATTAGATATTAAAGTATTAAACTAATAAATTATTATTAGTATTATATTATTCCTAAATTAATATAAAGAATAACACGTGACATTAATATATTATTAATACGGTTTTTATTGGTATTTTACTTTTTACTTAACCCGTGTAACACACGGGGTGAATAACCTAGTATCATAATATCAGCACAAACACAACCCATTCTATTTGGACTCTTACAATGGCATCAGCCCAAACCCAAACCATTCAAGCCCACTAATCATGTAGATCACATATTTATAGGTGTGCAGTATTGATAACTACAAAGGAAAGCAACCTGTGACTAATATATTTTTTTCTAGGGGTAACTTTGCAGAATAGTAACCAAGTTTTAAAAGTGTTCTAATTAGGTCACTCAAGTTTCAAAAGTGTTCTAATCAGGTCACTCAACATTCATTTTTCATTAAAATTAAGGGTTTTTTCATCCATTTCATAAGTAACCATGGTGATGTGGATTTTTGTTTCTTTTTTTGCTTTTATTTGATGCTAACTTGGAGTGATGATGTGAATTGTAACTTGTTTTTTTAATTTTTAATGTAATTAAAGTGTTTTTATTTTTAATAAATATAATTTCATATATTAAAATAATCCGAGCCCAACATCTTATTCTTCATTTTTTTCTTGACACATAGAAAAAAGGACATGACTCGATTTGAATGTTAAGTTATCTAATTGAGACAAAAACGATACGAGTGACCTAATTAGAACACTTTTGAAACATGGTTACTATTCTGTGACATATTCCCTTTTTTTTCTAATATAATGAACGCGAAAACACTACAACTTTTTGTTGTTTAAGCATCAAGAAAGTCCTGCTTACCTGGACTGTCTATCGTGAGGTAGCATCGTTCAGATTGTAGAACTTTTTCCTCAGTGTCGAATTCCATTGCCCGCCACCAAAACTACAAATTGCAGGACCACGACGATAAGTATTTCAATTCTTAATAATAAAAAAAGATTAAGAAATGAGAAAAAGAATAAGATGGTTGGTTGGTTACCCGACACCATAAACGAAATCAAAGCCGGATCGAGGGAGACGGAGAGGATTCATCACAATTAAACTCATTAAAATTGTCACCGTTGTCGTTATATTCACCACCACTAAATTCGACCATCACATCCACCGTCGATTTAAACACTTTAGAGAATACGTAATATATCCCATTTTAAAACACTCAAGTCTGAGATCATATGAAATTACATGTTTCCACAAAAGAATCATACTAAATCAATTAAATCCCCAACAGACTTGTTTCAAGTTCCAATGAATTTTCAATATGTTTCATCCTTTATTTAGCCGTATCTTAACAACTAACAAAGAACATAAAATTTACACATATTACTTAAAGAAATTTGATTCCAAAACACAGTTCAATTGTTGTAATGTAAAAAAAAAAATCAAATGTAATAAAAAAAACACAGCTTAAGCTTTGGTTTTTGATGGGTAACCTAACACCAAGATATAGATCCTATATTAGTAATAAAGATGAGGACAAAAGCTAAATTCACACAATACTAATCTAATATTTCGAAGAAGAATACATGAGATTGCATCATGTATGCATTAAGAATACACATTGGCTGGCTTTTGCCCAATTTCCTTTTTATAGATAACATTTTTATAGTATTCGTCAAAACTGCCACCTCTAAAATAAAAAATAAACGGGCATATGCACCACGGATAACAAAAAAGGTTACCTCCTAGGTCGCCTTACAACACCAACTTTCCAATATAGCCAGCCCTGACCTCACATATTCTCCCGTACTGTAAGAGCAACATTCTCATCTTAGTAGAAAGCTGCAAAAGATTAAAATCATTATACCAGTGTACATATATAGTTCTGAGAAACACCTACTCACCAAACAGTTGCTTTCTACTGCTATAGTAATTCTAAAGAACCACCTAATTGCCCACCAAACATAAAAACAACCACAATGTGCAAAAAATACATATGACCACTCTTAGGAAACGAAGATTCGTGTGAAAATTTAGCATTAATATAGCCGATATGACGTCCTCCCCTATTTCATTAACCTATCTTACAACCCATATCCCCTAAATAAGGGAATCATGTGCAGTTGCATAGGGATGAGCATTTGGTACTGGGTACCGGTCCCGTACTGGTACCAAATTTCCCGTACTGAATTTTTTCGGTACCATTACCGGTACCCACTTTTTAGCATTTTCGATACCGGTACTTTCAGTATCGGTACCAAAATACCGATTTTTACCTTCAAATACTGATACCTACCGAACATGTTCGGTAGCAGTACCCAGTTTTGATGATTTTTCGTACCGGTATTTTCGGTTCGGTACGGTACCGGTACCACGTTCATCCCTACATCTGCATTCTCAACCCATTCTTCTCCATTTAAACTCTTATTTGACATTGACCCAACCCGATCCAACGGTTTTATGTTGCCAAATTTTATTAGTTTAATAGCAAATTCACACTGCGTTTATACTCCTGTTAGCACATAAATGTGTTGAATTTTAAAACCCAAAAGATCCAAATTCATAGTTGCGTTTATACTCATTTTAGCACAAACAAAGTGTTCAGATTTATAAAACCATATTATCCAAATTCACAAATGTGTTTACACTCATTTTAGCACATAAAAGTGTTGAATCATTAGCCCAAATGATCCAAATATCCAGCTGCGTTTATACTTTTTTTTGCAAATAAACATGCTGAATTTTTAAACCCAAATGAGCCAAAATTCACAGTTACGTTTATACTCATTTTAGCACATAAACATGCTGAAATTTTAAACCCAAATGATCCAAATTCATAATTGCGTTTGTATTCATTGAGCACATAAAAATGCTAAACTTTTAAACCCTATTTCGATGAACTTATTAGTAAAAGAATAATAGAAACAATTACATGATGTAAACAAATCGTAGTCTTGTACAAATAGATATTCGCCTGACCTGATACAACCCGATGACCGGCATGTCAATCGCAATAGAATAAAGTTTGGTTCCCAGCAGAAGCTCCAGTGCCCTAAGAAAGTATTAAACCACCAAATAAGATTATCATTCACTATAATAGCAGGATATCCCAATATCAATCATCTTATCTAATTTACTGGCTAATTAAATCAGAAAAGAAAGGCAAATACATCTTGGTAATAAAAACAAAAAATGAGGTAAAGTGTGCAAGTGATACTTAAATGTGTTCATGATAAACTACAATTCAATGAACATATGTGGAGTAAAAATCTGATAGAATAAAACGAAAAATGATTAAAAGGATCATGTGAACCATACATCAACTTCTTACCAATCTCTTGAGCTGCCTCATCCATATTGAGATTGCCTCATAGTGGACTCATACGGCATGTATGTCAAGAAACAACTGATTTACTACAGCTATGATATTGGAAAAGAAAATTAGGATATGGAGTACTTCGTTGAATTAAAATTCACAATGAGCTGCAATGAACAGACAACAAAGGACCTTTAGGATCATATTAGCTACTAAACACGGATATAATAATACAGCCAAAAAAAGAAAACTGGGAAAAAACACAAAAGAATGTTATCAAACAAAGTGAAGTGACTTACACAGTTACACAAATCTCTGGTGATCGGGTCCTACGTATCACATTCTTGGGGGCAGTGAACCACCACCAAACGAAACTTCAAGAAAACTGTGCAACTTAAACCTGCATCGGATTCTTCTATGGGTTGATCCGCATCACGTTCCAAGATCTTCCAATTCTAGAGCCTTATCTGAAAATTTCAAGCATTACAAATCAATGGATGATAATACTGTCCATGTCTCCATGACTCCATCAATAATTCAATGTAGTTATTACAAACCGTAAACAATCAAACAAAAAAAATTCCTTCCATTATATGAAGAACCATATCAAGATTGATGCCAGAACGAATGGCAGCATATCATTCCTCAGTTGTCTCATGGCGGTGGCATTCAATTGTGGACGCTAAGTTTTACACTTTAACTAAGAATGAATGGATACGAATGTCTTGAATTGAATTAAAATCTCATTAAACCTATATAATCCTCAAAATCGTTAACCATAAAGATCAAATCGTAATAATCAATGCATATAAAAAGGAGTATATATGATATCAAAATCCTAAAATAGGCCTGTTATATAACAAAGATAAACAAATTCAAACACTATAAATGAAAAACATAAAACATACCTGTAAATCAGGGAAAGGAAGCGCCGATCAGAAATAGTCACATGAGATTGCAAAGACTATGTTGATTGCGGAGAACAGTAGTTCTAGTTAGGGTTTTGAGAGCCGAACGGAGTTCCAATCAACTCCGAAAAAATATGTATTGTTCAATATATTCTTGCTTTTGGTGTTGATTCACGACAGATGATTAGAATATATGAAGGATTCCGTTGAAACTATACATAACACAAAAATCAAAATCAATAAAACTTATAATCCAGATCGAATTCAAACCCAATTCAAAAATCGAATCGAAACTGTAAAACCTTAGAAGGCGTAGGGAAAGATTGAGAGGAAGATTCAAGTACCACAAAACCACCGCCGTCGCGACTCCTCCACCATCAACATTAGACCACCACTTCCGCCGCTAGACACAACCACTGCCGCTAGACACAACCACTCCATGCTTAGAGGAATCGCATATTAGGGTTGATGACTATACGAATCGCCGGTTAGGATTTGATTTCCTGCAAAAAAAAGCCTCAAATCAAATCTGTAATCGATCATCAAATCGTCAAATTAGAGAGTACCGTAGAGTTAGAGTCTTCAAATACGTTGATTGTTGATCAAAAGTATTGGTTTATCTTTCGTCGCCGTGTTCGCCAGAGAAGAGAAGAGAGAGAGAGAGACTGAATTAGGGTTATGAGAGAATGAGAGAGAGAGAGAGAGTATAGCGTATGTGAGAAGCCTTGTTCAATCCTCAACTATGAGATGTGCCAAGTGTATAATGACATGGCTGATTATTTGGCATCAACCATAGGGTGACATGTGTCCCCCAATGGTTTGCTTTATTATATATATAGAATAGATATAGATATAGATGTATTAGAAAGTCGAGGGGGTAAAAAAAACTAGAGGGACCAAATGTAACCACCAAACACTGTACTAAGTAGCAACCGACTAGAAAAAAAAACCTGAAGGACCAAATGTGAGCACCAAACACCGTCCTAAATAGCAACTTATCTACGACCAAATCCGGCAAAAAGCGTAAAACAAAAACTAACAAAAAATACTAAATTTATTTAACTTTTGTGGCATAATTATATAAAAAAACAAGTTTTATTACAAAAATTAAAAGTCTTATAATTTACTATGCATGAAAAAAAACCTACAAAATACAAAAAAAGCTGCTATTTTTTTTAATATTGTGAATTAATATATATAGATAACTAGGTTAGAACCCCGTGTATTACACGGGTTGAATAAAGATAATTATATATACTAAACAATAAAATAATATATCTATAAAAACCTTGTTTATTATACGGGTTGAATAATAAGAATTTATATCTTTAAAAACTCAGTGTATTGTACGGATTGAATAAATGTAATTTTATATGCCAAATAATAAAAAAAAATACATCTTTAAAAACCTTGTTTATTACATGGGTTGAATAAATGTAATTTTGTATACTAAATAATAAAAAAAGTTATATCTTTAAAAAACCTCGTGGGTTGAATAAATATAATTTTGTATGCAAAACAATAAAAAAAAGTTATATGTTAAAAAAATCTCGTGTATTACACGAGTTGAATAAATCTAATTTTCTATACTAAATGATAAAGATTCTCTCTTAAAAAAATTGACTAATGAAGTGTATGTAAATTCTATAAAGCTAACTTAATTCACAATTTCGAATACAAAATTAGACTCAAATTATATACGTCCCAAATTGATGAACACTATTGACATTTAATATTGTAGTCATTATTATATGATGAAGATATCAAAATATTATATTATCTCTTGTTTAAATTTATATTAAATTCAATTCAATTGTATAATTGAATATAGATATAGATAATATTATCACTTGTTTAAATTTATATTAAATTCAATTGTAAAATTGAATAGGCAAATTGGAAAATAATAATCCCACCATTGTGAAATTGGCCAATAATAATCCCAAGTCAGGAATTAGCCACCAATAATCTCACCTCGTCCATTTTTGGAAAATAATAATCCACAGTCACTAAACGACAAAAGTGCCACGTCAGCATTTGGAGTATTATTTTCCAAAAATGGACGAGGTGGGATTATTGGTGGCTAATTCCTGACTTGGGATTATTATTGGTCAATTTCACAATGGTGGGATTATTATTTTCCAATTTGCCAATTGAATATAGATATAGATAATATTTCAAGTAAATTATCTCCTATACAATTGTATATTTATCTTTTAATTAAAATTAGCAGAAAAAAATAAAAAATAGATGGCTCCAATGAATAACATGTGTCCCTTATTTAGAGATTATTGTATTTATCTAAGAAATTGCGTTTTAATTTGGGTAGTCTTTTTTTGTTTGTTAATGAAATTTGATTTAATATAATATTGTTTGCATGTAATCAATTAGTTCGACAGTGAAATAATTATAACTATGCAATAGTATTTTATATTTTAAGTTTGTTGAGTAATAGAACTATTATATATATATATATATATATATATATATATATATATATAATATTTAGTAGGAGGATTATTTATAATTAATTATTAGAAGAGATTAAACTAAAATAACAATTATTTATAAGAGATGGCCTAATATGATGACAAGTGTCTCTAAAGTGGTTTCTTTTATTATATAGTATAGATATAGATAGGGAAATATATGGAAAAAATGTCGAGTATTTTTAAAGGATCTTTAAATTTTAGCAATAAATGTGTTTTTTTCGTTAAATTATAAGAATAGGAAAAGAAAGCTACTCTCAGTAGGTTCTCACTTATAAGTCTCTATCACTATAATTGAACTAAAATACTGTTATAAACCAGACATTTTATGCCCAATCCATTACTTATGGGCTTTAGGGTTTATAGATATGTTTATCTATATAATGTAATGTTGAATAGAATGAAATAGTGAATTCAGTTTATCTCTATTTCTCTTTGGTTTTTATCACCATTTGTAACTTGCAAATCCTTGTTTGGTTTTTTTTTTTTTTTGAACCAAAATTTCATAAACACCAGATAGTCCTCAAATCAAGGACTAACCAAAAAAAACCACTACAAAAAGTACAATGGGTAATTAACCCAATCATTCCAAACAATCGTTTTGAATCTAGACCTATGTTTCAACCAGATAAACGACAAAGCCTTAACTTGAGCGACTATGTCAATGACTCTAGGGGTACCTCCTTTAAAAACCTTGTTGTTTCTAGCACTCCAAATCGACCAGCAAGTAATCATCATAATACCCTTAACAATTTTCCTTTCTTCTTTATTCTTAAAATTAGAGTATTGCATCCGAAGGAGCTCCTGAACCGAAGAAGAGTACCATCCGGATATCCTACACCAACGCCAAATTTTACCCCAAACGCCAAACACAAACCCACATTGAACCATCAAGTGATCCGCCGTTTCATCATAAGTATCGCACAAAGGGCACTTAGCATCCGGGATGTTTATCTTTCTTCTAATCAGCGCTATACGGGTTGCAATTCGATCCATACCCAATCTCCACACATAAACATTCACTTTTAAAGGAACCCAAGATTCCCACATAATTAACCGATTCTGCACAGTAGCTTCCGAGCCCCTAAGCCAATCCTTGACAGCCGCAACTGTAAAAACCCCACCACCGCTATCATTCCAGACCCATTTATCTTCGTTGTTAGTTAACCGGACCTTAGACAACAGAAAATCCACATCTTGCCTTTCGGAAATGACCTCAACAGTCGTCAGATTATTCGACCAGCCTGCACTAAGGCCCACTGAATCTCCCTGAACCTGCACGCGCTGACAAACAAGAGCATTCTTATTCGACTCCTGCTCAAACAGCCTGGGCCACCTGTCCATAAGCGCATTCGACCCCCACCAAACGTCTTTCCAAAACCGAATGCGATCCCCTTTTCCAAGAATAGATTTAAACTCAGATTTAAACGAATGACCATTAATGGACAAACCCTCCAAAAAGCGACTAATAGTTTTCCAGCAGCCTTGATAAGAATTGTTAACCGGTAAAAAAATCCATTTATTTCTACCCCCATGAATACATTCAATAATCCTCTTCCACATACTATTATTATCATTCTTGAACCTCCAAACCCATTTAGCTAACAAAGCTGTGTTCACTTCATCAATCTTAGAAATACCCAACCCACCATTCTTTTTAGACTTAGTAGCAACTTCCCAAGAAACCCAATGTAGACTCTTACCTTCTTTACAACCGGCCCATAAGAAATGTCTAAAAATCTTTTCAATATTCTCTACCACCACTTTAGGAGCTTTGAACAAAGAAAGATAATAAACCGGAAGGCTAACTAACACCGATTTAATTAAAGTTAATCTCCCACCAATCGATAAAGTCTTCGCCTTCCAAGAGCATAATCTACTACGAATCGTCTCCATGACCGGATCCCAATTGGAGACCCGGTTCATATTGGCTCCAACTTTTATACCCAAGTAGACAAAAGGCGTCTTACCAACTCTACACCCCAATAAATTAGCCATAGCTCCAATCTCCAAATCCTGAACTCCCAATCCGAACAAAACCGATTTATGAATATTAATCCTTAATCCCGAACATAAATGAAATATTCTTAATAGACGATTAATCTTTCCAATATTTTCTTCATTCCAAGTGCCCAAAATAAGAGCATCATCCGCATACAACAAATGGGAAACACTCGGGCCCCCACTCGTAACCTTCACACCTTTAAATTCACCCAAAACACAAGCCTTAGAGATCATGCTAGCAAGCGCCTCCATGACTATAAGGAATAAAAAAGGAGATAAAGGATCGCCTTGCCTGAGCCCCTTTTGACATTGGAACTCAAACGTAGGCGACCCATTAACAAGCACCGCCGACCTAGCCGAATGAAGAATACCCTTAACCCATATACACCATCTCTCCGGAAAACCCATCTGTCTCAACATCGACATAAGAAAATCCCAGTTCACATTATCATAAGCCTTTTCGAAATCAATTTTTAGGAGAAAAACTAGCTTTTTGTTTTTCTTTACCCATCCAATGATTTCATTAAGGATTAATGGACCATTCAGAATAAACCGTTCACCCAAAAAAGCCGATTGAGCTTCAGAAATCACATGACCAATGACTTTCTTAATACGCGCCGCCATCACCTTAGAGATAATTTTACTGATAACACCAATTAAATTGATAGGCCTGTAGTCTTTTAAACCCACTGGTACTTTCGTCTTGGCTATCAAAGTAATAAATGAAGTACTGCATTCTTTGTTGATGTTGCCAGAGTGAAAAAATTCTTCAAAAACTTTAACAAAATCAGCCTCCAACGAACTCCAAAAAAACTTGATGAACCTGAAATTAAACCCGTCTGGGCCCGGAGCTTTATCAGCACCACAATCAAAAGTCGCTTCTTTGATTTCATCTTTAGAAAACGGAGCTATCAACGCCTCAATACTTTCCGTTGGAACCTGTTTCAATTCATCACAAACAAAAATTGGTCGGTTAAAAATATTTTCGGTGAAGTGCTTGCGAAAGAAGCACAACACCTCCTTCTTTATCAAAGAAGGCTTCGAAACCCAACTCCCATTTACTACCAAACCCGGAATAGCATTGGAAGCCTTCCTCCCTTTAATGCACCGGTGAAAAAACTCCGAATTCTCATCCCCTGAAACAGCCCATTTCACCCTAGACTTCTGATGAAGATCCTGGTTTTTAAGCCAGATAAGCTTCTCCATCTCCTTCTTACTCTCCTCCCAAACCCAAATCTCCTCCTCTTTTAAGTCTCTACCCTCCATTTGTTTTTCTAAAACCGCTATATCCTCCTTCAACACACTTAACAGATCCTCTTCTTTTTTTTCCCGTCTTATTCCACCACTCTCTTAAGGCCCCTCTAAGCCTCAAAAATTTCCTATGGAACATAACATCCGCTGGCCCGTCAACCATCCCCTTACTCAAAGTTTCCAAAACCACACTTTCGCAACCATCTCTCTCCAACCAAGAATTGAACCATTTAAACGGTTTTGGACCAAAATTACAATCAATCAAAATCAAAATCAAAGTCAAAGCCAACGGACATGCCATAGGCCATCTATTAAAGAAATCAAGCACCCACACTGTTGTTTAGATAAGGGAAAACCTTATGATAATGGATTATTAATGTCGGCCGGTTACACCAACTCAAGTATCAACGTCGGTTTCGAATTCAAAAGGTTTGCAGATTAGAGAGAACATAACTCCATGTTATTGGTTGGGTCCATCCAACTTTCCGTTTACCAAATTAATTCCTACACTTATCGTTTATAAATTTCTTTTATTGCCATTCAATATAGATTCTATATTAAGCTTGAACTAAAGCATGGGAAAGTTTTTTTTTCCGTTACATGCATGGATTTTACTACAAGGGCAGGAATCACAATTGCCATTCACTACAAGGACATTTGACAAAAAAAAAAAAAAAAAAAAAAACACTAAAGCTATGGCATTCCTTCATCTTCATGAAGACCTAAAGAGGGAAAACCGTACTGTCGAGGACCCTCTCGAGTTATGGAAAAATATTCAAGAAAGATTTGACCACCTGAAGTTGGTCTTACTCTGTAAAACTCGCTACAAGTGGGTTCATTTAAGGCTACGAGATCATAAGACTGTTAGTGAATACAAATCTGCCCTTCTTCGCATCACCTCTGAGCTTAAATTATGTGGTGAACAAATCACCGACAAAGACATGATTGAGCAAACTATCTCAACGTTCCATTTATCCAACATGCTCCTGGCGCAGCAGTACAGGGAACGTAATTTTACAAAATATTCTGAGCTAATATCATGTTTGTTGGTCGCGGAACAAAACAAGCTCATACTACAAAATCATTAAATGCGTGTTATGTGATGATTTTTTTAGACTATATTTTTTTTCTTGGTTTGGATTTTATTTCAACTCTAGTGGTATTTTGAACTATTGTTATGGTTTCATTTAAAACCTAGTGATGTTTGATTTATAGTTGCATGATTTTTTTTTATCATACTCAAACATGCAATTTCTTATACTTAACGTGTTTTATTATTTCCAGAAGAAATATGTATACTAGCTCCTGTAGAGCTATTATTGGTGATGAATGTATGGTAGATAGCGGTCGTACTAATACTATTCTCAAAGATATGAAATTTTTCTCTGAGTTGTCTCCGGCAGAGACACCGATTAGTACTATATCTGGTGTCAGTAACCTTATCGAAGGCTTCGTCAGAGCACACATAACATTATCTTCGGGTACCAAATTAACTATTGATAATGCATTATATTCTAGTAAATCCAGAAGAAATTTACCCAGCTTTAAAGATATTCGAAAAACGGTTACCACCTAAAAACAATATCTGAAAATAATATTGAATATCTTCAAATTACTTCAAACAAAAACGACAAAGAAACAATTGTTGAACAATTAGAAGCCTTATCCTCTGGATTATATTGTACTAATATCAATCCTATCGAATCATACATGGTGAGTAACCAAAAGCTGTTAGATAAAGACACACTCAATATATGGCATGACCGTCTAGGTCACCCTGGTAGCATAATGATGAGACGAATAATAAAAAATGCAACCAGGCACCCTCTCAAAAAAAAAAAAAAAAAAAAAAAACTCAAAAGTTTTGCTACCACAAGACTTATCATGTGCAGCATGCTCTCTGGGCAAACTTATAACTCGGCACTTACAAACTAAATTGATACATAAAACCCCATCATTTTTAGAAAGAATCCAAGGGGATATTTGTGGGCCTATTCATCCTCCGTGTGGACCATTCCACTATTTCTTGGTCTTAATAGACGCATCCTTAAGGTGGTCACATGTGAGCCTTTTAGCTACTCGAAATGCAGCATTTGCCCGACTTTTAGCTCAAATCATACAATTGAGAGCCAATTTCCCAGACAATCAAATTAGAAACATCCGGATGGATACTGCGGGAGAGTTCACATCTCAAGCTTTTAATGACTATTGGGATCAATGTTGAACATTCAGTACCTCATGTTCACACACAAAACGGTTTAGCTGAATCTCTGATTAAACGATTACAAATAATTGCTAGACCACTTTTAATGAGATGTAAACTACCATCTTCTGCATGGGGCCATGCTATTTTTCATGCCGCTGCACTGATTAGATTGAGACCAACTGCTGATCATGAATACTCCCCATTGCAACTGGTCTCCGGACGAGAACCAAGTTTGTCCCACCTTAGAATTTTTGGTTGTGCGGTATATGTACCAATACCGCCACCACAACGCACTACAATGGGACCCCAAAGAAGACTGGGTATCTATATTGGTTTTAACTCCCAGTCCATAATTTAGAACCAATGATGGGAGACATGTTTACAGCACGGTATGCTAACTGTCATTTTGATGAAACAATGTTCCCAGTCTTAGGGGGAGATAAGGACAAAGAAAGACTGGTAACACAAGAAATAACGTGGAATGCATCATCGCTATCAAATCTCGACCCCTGAAGTGGTCAATGTGAATATGAAGTCCAAAAGATCATACATTTGCAAAGAATAGCGAATGAATTACCAGATGCATTCACAGAAACAAATAGAGTGACAAAGTCAAATGTACCAGCATCAAATGCACCTACTCGAATTGAAGTAATCCCAGAAGCAATTACTATACAACGAAAGCGTGGAAGACCAATCGGTTCCAACGACAAAAACCCACGGAAACGAAAAGAGCAAAGTAACGCAGTTGGTGAAAACTCACAAAAGATAATAAGTGAAACCCTGGTAGAGGTAAATGTCCCAGAAGAGACAACTATGAATCCAGAGGAAAATGAAGTTTCAGAAGAAACACCGGTACCGAACGAAAAATGAGATCTCTATTAATTATGTACAAGATAGTACAATGTGGAACCGGAATAAAACATGTGTTGATGTTATATTCGCATATGCTATAGCAACTGATGTAATCAATGAAAATGATTACGTACCAAAAAAACTTTAGAAGAATGCATGCATAGAAATGATTGGCCAAGATGGCAAGAAGCCATAAACGCCGAATTGAATTCGCTCGAAAAGCGACATGTTTTCAGACTTGTAGTCCGAACACCCATAGACGTCAAACCAGTAGGTTATAAATGGGTGTTTGCAATAAAAGAAATGAAAAGAATGAGATTGTACGATATAAGGCTCGACTTGTAGCACAAGGGTTTTTCCCAAATCCCAGGAGTTGATTATGAGGAAACGTATTCCCCTGTAGTGGATGCGATAACCCTTAGGTTCCTAATCGGCCTCACAATCTCTGAAGGACTTCATATGAGACTAATGGATGTCGTCACCGCATACTTATACGGGACACTTGAAAATGACATCTACATGAAAATCCCTAAAGGATTAAAATTGCCTGAAGCATTAAAATCAACACCTCGAGATATGTGTTCTATAAAGCTCCAGAGATCTTTATACGGTCTCAAACAATATGGTCGTATGTGGTACAATCGATTTAGTGAATATCTCGGAAAAGAAGGATACAAGTCTAATGTAATCAGTCCATGTGTTTTTATAAAAAGAACACTCTCAAATTTCACTATAATAGCAGTCTATGTTGATGATATCAACATCATCGGATCTCCTGAAGATATAGAGAAAGCTGCTCAGTTGTTAAAGAAGGAATTTGAAATGAAAGATCTTGGTATGACGAAATTATGTATCGGTCTACAATTTGAGTATCTGTGCAATGGCATATTTGTCCATAAATCAAACTACATCCAGAAGATGTTAGTAAATTTCAATATGGATAAAGCACATCCGTTTAGCGTACCTATGGTTGTCCGACCGCTAGATCCACACAAGGATCCTTATCGCCCTCAAGAAGAAGGCGAAGAAGTACTTTGTCCAGAAGTACCGTACTTAAGCGCGATCGGTGCCCTTATGTATCTCACAAATAACACAAGACCTGACATTGCATTTGCAGTTCATGTACTAGCGAGATACAGTTCGAATCCAACACGTAGACACTGGAATTGTGTAAAACATATATTCCGGTATATTTGCGGGACACAAGACTTAGGTCTTTTCTATCAGAAAGATCAAAAGTCCCAGCTTGTTGGGTATGCTGATGCCGGATATCTACCAGATCCTCATAAAGCAAAATCTCAGACATGTTATGTATTCACATACGGTGGCACAACAATTTCTTGGAAGTCAACTAAGCAAACACTTACAGCAAAATCATCAAACCATGCCGAGTTGATAGCACTATATGATGCTGGTCGAGAATGCGTGTGGTTGAGATCAATGATTAATCACATACAAGAAGCATGCGGATTAGAACAGATCAAGAAGGAGACGACAATTATTTATGAAGACAATGCTACTTGCATAGCTCAGATCAGAGAAGGTTACATCAAGGGTGATCGAACAAAGCACATCTCACCAAAGTTCTTCTCAACATATGACTTGCAGAAAGAAGGGGAAATCGATGTTCACCAGATCAAGCCAAGTGAAAATTTAGGTGACCTGTTCACAAAGTCTTTACAAAGAAGCAGTTTCGAGCAACTATCACACAAGATCGGTCTCTGCAGATTGAAATATGTTCGTTGAATTCAGGGGTGAATTATACACACTGTACTCTTTTTCCCTTAACTAAGTTTTGTCCCAATGGGTTTTTCTTAGTAAGGTTTTTAATGAGGCAGTACAACTGATCCAGTAGTATCAGTTTATTTATTCAGGTCCTGAAGTACCTATTTAACATCATCCTGAAGTATGTTGTTAAACTGTGTATAATTCTAAACGTCTGAGGGGGAGTGTTATAAACCAGACATTTTAGGCCCAACCCATTACTTATGGGCTTTAGGGTTTATAGATATGTTTATCTATATAATGTAATGTTGAATAGAATGAAATAGTGAATTCAGTTTATCTCTATTTCTCTTTGGTTTTTATCAAATACATCTTTTTCTCTATCTTTATTTCTATCATACTCACAAACATTTATTTTATTGTTTTGTTCTCGGTTTTATATACTGACAAAATTAACCCTATAACATTTTGAAAGTTTGATGAACAGTAGATATCTAATATTTTAAATATCGAAATTACAAGTATGCCCTTAGTTATTAAATTTGGGCTAAACCAATTTACGATTTTGTCCCGCTTTTAATTACGATTTTGTCATCAGTTTAAAATTACGCCTTTACCTCCGGTTCAAAAGAAAATTATGTTTTTGCTCTCAGTGAAAAATTACACTTTTGCCATCGGTTCAAAATTACGATTTTGTCCGTTTAAATTTAAACTTTCTCCATTAGTTTTGTTTTCTTCCTCCCATGTAAGTTACGATTTTGTCATCAATTTAAATTTACATTTTTGTCATCGGTTTTGTTTGCTTCCCCAGTGAAATTACTATTTTGTCCCGCTTTAAAATTACGATTTTGCCATCAGTTTAAAATTACGTTTTTACCTCCAGTTCAAAATAAAATTATGCTTTTGCCCCAGTGAAAAATTACAATTTTCCCTTCGGTTCAAATTTACGATTTTACCTCGTTTAAATTCACAGTTTCGCCATTAGTTTTGTTTTCTTCCTCCCAGGTAAATAACGATTTTACCCTCAATTTAAATTTACATTTTTATCATCGGTTTTGTTTGCTTTCCCAGTCAAATTACGATTTTACCCCAGTGTATAACTACAGACACAAGATGGGGGCATAGTGCGAGGCAAGTGCCTGGAACTCCCTTATTGGTCCAAACCAATTTACGATTTTATCACTACTTTAAAATTACAATTTTGCCATTAGTTCAAAATTACGTTTTTACCCCCAGTTCGAAATAAAATTATACTTTTGCCCACAACTGAAATTTACATTTTTGCCATCGGTTCAAAATTACGATTTTCCCTGTTTAAATTTAAAGTTCTGCAATTAGTTTTTTTCTCCTCCTAGCCAAATTACGATTTTGCCCTCAATTTAAATTTACATTTTTGCCATCGTTTTTCTTTGCTTTGCTATTTCTTTTTTTTTCTTTTTTTGCCATTTTTCCGCTTTATGTATATATTATAGTTATTATTGCACAAAACTATTAAGAAAAAATTTCGCAATTCAGTTGATTTGATTGTATGAACATTCAAATATACTGAGTGTCTCGGGTTCGAAGCTCTTCATTTGAAAGAAATTTTTTTATTACTTGCTGCTAAATAAAAGTTTGAGTATCTATCATTCTTAATAATATTTTGCGTGATTTATTCCTTCTTCTTTTTTCACTTTTATGTTGTTTTCTCTGCTTCTAAATTTGTAATTTATATAACCAACCGGTATTTACGGGTAAGACACAGGTAAGTAACGAACCGAACGGATACCATGCTCATCCTATTACAAAACGAAACGAATCGATAATGTTCGAATTCCCCGCCGCGTAGCGCGGCGAATTTCACTAGTTATATTTAAAAATAAGAAGTGAGTCTCAATACTAACTAGAGAACTCGTGTAAGTTCTCTAACCTTTATTTCTATATTAGAGATGTTATACTTCTTTCTATATATTTTTTTAAAAAGTGATTGTATAGAAAACCTGATGTGAAAAGATTGTAATATGTTTGAAGAAAATCAATAATTTATCTTGATACAAGTAAAAATATATAATGCCACAAGGGGTATTGGCAGAATTTTGTCTAGACTTTTTCATTTGTTCGTTGTGAACGGGCTATCATGCATGGATCGGTATTGACCCAAAAGTAAAAAAAAAAGTAAAATAAATAAATAAATAAATAAATGGTAATTTAAAATTTATTTATAAATCAAAATTTACAATTATTGACAAACCAAAATTTTCTGTTCTTGATAAATTAGAACTGATTGATTCCACTTAAATGCATGTGAGTAATCCAATTATGTAAGGTTTTTGTTAGACCATGTGTAGTGGTTTAGCTCATTAATGCTCTTATCATGGGGCGTTTTGCGACACGTGGCAGTCCAGTCAGCATGGGGCATTATTGGGGGTTATTGCAAAAGTGCCATGGTGGTAATAATGCCCAATAACGCCCCTTCCAATCATTAAACAATTATTTTTTTAATTAAAAACTTTAAATACTTCATTAAATTAAAAAAAAAATACAATACTAGAAATAAAAAAAATCCGACTAAATTAAAAAAAAAAAAAAAAACACTAGTTTTCGTCTTCGCTTTCTTCACCCTCGCCAACTTCGTCTTCCTCGTCCTCCGTTTCTTCCTCACCCTCAGGTGGTACATACCGAACCGACCATGCGTGTTGTACCAAATCAACCATTAACTCAGAATGGTACGGTTCGTAACGCAACTCTCGCGCATTCTTCACTCTTTCTTCCATTGACGTCTATGGATGCTCCTCTTGAACGGCTTCTGACACATAATTCTGGCATATCGCCTTTCCTTCGTCTTCTAAAATCATGTTGTGCATGATTATACAAGCGTACATAGCATCCCTCATTTTTTGCTTGCTCCATGCACGACAAGGATTTTTCAAATATTGTCAGCGTTGTTTAAGAACCCCAAAGCATCTCTCAATGTCTTTTCGTGAAGACTCTTGAACCTTTTTAAAGTATGCTCTTTTTTCATCAATAGGATCACTAAACGTCTTCACGAAAATCGAATACCTAGGATAAATTCCGTTGCTCAAATAATATCCATGAGGGTAGTAGTTTCCATTTGCGTAAAACGACGCTTTTGGAGCTTTGCCAGAAATCCACTCCTCTAACAATGGAGATTGTTCAAAAACATTTATATCATTGCATGACCCGACCACGCCAAAGTAAGCCGACCAAACCCAAAGGTCCTGTGAAGCAACCGCCTGAAGAATAACAGTGGGTCCTTTTTGGTCACCCCGTGTGTGTTGGCCTCGCCATGCGGTCGGGCAGTTATCCCAACGCCAATGCATGCAATCTATGCTCCCGATCATACCAGGCAAACCATGCTCCGCCGAATGTACCTCGTAGATCTTTTGAAGGTCGTCCCATGTGGGCGTTCTAAGATAACGCGCACCATACACATCAATAATACCTTTATAAAAAACATACACAAACATAAGCTTCAAAAAAAATTGTAAACATTATAGTAAAGTATAGGAATTGTACCGCGACAAAAATGCTCCAAGGTGTCTCGCGTTGTTTTCTCGCCCATTTTTAGATACTCGTCGTTGATGTCGGTTGTGTTTCCATAAGCAAGGATTCGTATCGCCGGCGTACACTTTTGGATACCGGTAAATCCAAGTGCCCCTCTCGCATCCGCTTTTTGTTTAAAATAATCGTAGTTGTCTTCCAAGTCGTCGACTATGCGTAGAAACAACCGCTTACTCATTCGGAAACGACGCCTAAACATTTGGTTCGAAAATGTCGGCGCCTCATCAAAATAATCTTTCATCAAACGATCGTGTGCTGCGCGTCGGTCTCGTTCAATATAACATCTTTTATTTTTTCTGGTTGGGGGCGACGACAATGCTTCACATATCTCACCGCTAGTTGACAAGCACTCGTAACCGCCTCTTGCTCAACCTCCTCATCGGTGGAATCATCGCCATCAGCAAAAAAAACACTTTATAGTAAAAATTTACCATGGATGAAGAACTAGGGGAATCCATCAAGTTTTTTTTATAAAATGGTAGTGTTTTTGAGAGAGTTTTGGTTAATTTTGAATGAGTTTATATATATAGGGTGGAGATACAATAGGAAGTTTATTTGGCTAGGAAGGATAGGAAGTGATATTGACCATCCATTAAGTTAATCAAGGGCTAAGATTAAATCAGGCAAATTGAAATGAAGAAAAGAGGCGCGTGAGTTTGTTTAAGGGCATTCTAGTCAATCCAAGCCAATAGTTTCTCTCTCCTCCAATTCCCCCCCATTTTTTAAACGTTAATAACTCTTTCATACGACATTATTTTTTTATAAAAATTGCACCAAAAAAACGAGCGTTTTTTTATCTTTAAAACGAGTATACTATTGCTATATTTAAAAAAAAAAAATTTAAAACCCAGTTGCGTAAAACGCAATAGAAAAACCACCAGTTACGTAAAACGCAATGAAAAAAAAAACCTAAAAAATGACATTTTTCTAAAACGCAATGCACCAAAAACACAAATAAATGACTTATTTGTAAAACGCAATGGCCAGAAAACACATAAAAATGTGTTGTGTTTTACCTAAAACGCAATGCACCAAAAACACAAAGAAATGACTTATTTGTAAAACGCAATGGCCAGAATACACTTAAAATGTCTGTTTTCTAAAACGCAATGGACTGAAAACACATAAAAAAGTGTTTTACCTAAAACGCAATGCACCAAAAACACAAAGAAATGTCTTATACGTAAAACGCAATGGCCAGAAAACACTTAAAAATGACTCATTCTAAAACGCAATGGACTGAAAACACCTAAAAAATGTGTTTTACCTAAAACACAATGACTAAAAACACTTAAAAATGTGTTTTTTTCTAAAACGCAATAGCCAGAAACCACATAAAACTCTCTTATTTCTAAAACGCAATGGACACATAAAACTGTCTGTCACTGTGAACTGTCTGAATTGTCTACGAATTACTGTCTTCGAAATGAGCCAATTTATGGAAATTTAATTTTTCTGATGTGTTTTTTGTACAGCAATTTAATCGGAAAAAAAAATTTCCGAGCTGACTCTGCCCCTTGGACCCCGCCAGGGGCTGCCGCCCCTGGGACCCCGCAAAGATCGTAAAACGCAATGACTAAATCAAAAACCCAGATCATGAAAATGAAATTAAAGAATTTCTTACATGGATCGAAGCCGATTTCTTCATCAATTGACGAAATTTGAATGATAGAAACACTTATCAACGCTCGAATCGAACGAATCGAGTGATTATCTCCAAAATCACCGGAAAAAACGAGATTTTTTTATGAAATTAAACTGGGTTTTCTTCAAAAAAAGCTGAAGAACACGTTGATCGGGTTCTGAATCATTGATTTGTGATGAAAATCGCACTATAATGTAGTGATTATTGAGATAGAAAGTGAAGAAATAGTTGAAGATGGTGGGTTTTGAAAATGATGGGTTTTTGAATTTACTGGGTTTTGAAAAAGGAAGAAGAAGGAGTTGGATTGACTAAAATACCCTTTCTCTTTATTTTAAAATTTGTCACATGTCATAATCCTATGGCTTCATATCCTTCCTAGCGAAAATTAACTTCCTATTTGATCTTTACCCTATATATATATATATATATATAGGTAAAAGGTTTAAAAATAAATAAATAAATAAATAGCCGTTGGGGGTTATTGATTGGCCGGTCAAAAGGTTCAAAGCGTTGTTTAAACAACGCGAAACGAATTTAAAAAAAAAACGCTCAAAAACGCCGGGTGTAATGGTGCATGGGCGTTATTTGGCGTTTTTTTTTTTTTTTTGAATTAAAAAAAAAAACGCCCCACTACGGAGGATCTTAAATGGTAAGGGATGTTTATATAATTCTAAAACCAAGAATACGTTAAGAATTATAACAACCACTTAATACATGTGTATTTTTTTCTTTAAGTATGATAAAGAAAATGGTTAGATAACCAATAGTTCTTTATAAAAAATACTTGAGTGTTAGCAAATTAGGAAAACAAAAGCAAAAATACTATATAGCATTATTCTTCAAGTAATTTGATGACTCAATAATTCTTTACAAAAAAAGTTAAAAGGTGGTTTAGTTAACTCGGTATGATTGTCTACATGAACCCTAATCAAGATTTGATTTTAAGAAAGAAAAAATCATGTCAGTTTTTAAGGTCCGTGGATGTCGGGTCAATTTGAGTCTGATGTAGACATTTTTACTCTGCATTTCAACAACTCGAATCCGTGAGCCTCAGATAATGAAAACTGAAAAACGATGTACACAAAATATACATGCCTTCTATAAGACCATGTGTAGTGGTAAATCAAAATAATGCCCCCATCATGGGGCATTATTCGACACGTGTCATCCCAGTCAGCATGGGGTATTATTGCAAAAGTGGTGTAGTGGGGCATTATTTCAATAATGCCCATACAATCATTTCACAATTATTATTTTTTTTAAACTTTAAATACTTCATTAACTTAAAAAAAAATACAATACTAGAAATAAAAAAATTAAAATCCGATTAAATTAAAAAAAAAAACACTAGTTTTCGTCTTCGCTTTCTTCACCCTCGCCAACTTCGTCTTCCTCGTCCTCCGTTTCTTCCTCTCCCTCAGGTGGTACATACCGAACCGACCATGCGTGGTGTACCAAATCAACCATTATCTGGGAATGGTACGGTTCGTAACGCAACTCTCGCGCATTATTCACTCTTTGTAGTAAAAATTTACTCGTTGTAGTAAAAATTTACCATGGATGAAGAACTAGGAGAATCCATCAAGTTTTTTATAAAATGGTTGTGTTTTTTAGAGAGTTTTTGAGATAGTTTTGGTTGAAAATGAATGAGTTATATATATATATATATATATATATATATATATATATATATATATATATATATATATAGGTAAAAGGTTAAAAAAATTAAACAACTAGCCGTTACATACTAGCCGTTGGGGAGTTCTGATTGGTTGGTCAACAATGTGCAAGCGTTTTAAATAAAACGCCGGATCCAATTTTTTTCGAAAAAAACGCCCCAAAACGCCTAGCGTAATGGGGGGGGTTATCAGGCGTTTTTTTTGAATTTTTTTTTAAAACCACGCCCCACTACGGGTGGTCTAATCCCAATATAAATATATTAATATATAATCATGAATATTGAAAGTATGGATCTTAAACGGTTACCCCTAATAGCCTATGTTATCTAAGACGCTTATACATAAAAATAAACTTATGATTGTTACATATTTGTTTTTACAATTAAGTAATGTGTTGTAAAAATACTATATTGTATATTTGTTTTTACAATTAAGTAATGTGTTGTAAAAATACTATATTTAATATAACATTAGATAATATCAGGGTCGTTCCAACCTTTCTGGAGGTCAAGGCGAAATAAAATTTTGGGACCCTTTTTTCTTCTTGATTATTATAGACGATACTCCTTTATCCGTATTTGAAACCAACCAATAATCCAGCAAAACTATAACAGAGAGTGATTTGTTTGTATAAGAATCAAACAAATCTAAAACAATAAGTTTGCACTAATATTGATGGTTAGCATATTAATTTTCTTTTAAGTGGGGGTCCTATTTTTTTGGAGGCCCTAGGCCCAAGGCTGGGTTACTTGTATTATAGGTCCGGCCCTGGATAATATTATGAAATATTAGTCGATAAAACTTTATAGTTTATAGACTCAAGTCATCATATGATGAAAAATAGAAGTCTTGATTCGTATATTATATAAACTAGATTATAGTCCCGTGTCTCATATGTATTACTTTGGTATGAATAGTTTGACTTCTAAGGTCAAATTTTATAGACATTTTGATATAGCTTTGACACTTTCACTATCTCACATGTATTACTTTGGTATGAATTTTAATTTAACCATACATTCATAAATCTTTGGAGAATTCATGTCAATTTTAAAGTTAAAAAACAACTTGTTTGACTTCAAGAATTTGACTTTACTATGCAGATTCTTTTGTTGTCAAATGTGATGGCTCACAACAAATATCTTGATAAGTATTATATTTGATGATGATTCAGAAATCCTAGGGCTTCATCAGTCTAATGATAATTTTAAAAAAGTTTGGCTTGTTTATGTATAAAGTTTTAAAAAATGGTTATTGGATTTTAATAATCCTAAGTTTCATCTGTTGGCCGATAATAATCCAAACTTTAAAAATTCCCTACAATAATCCCAACTTGTAAAAGTTTGGCCGACATTGATTCTTTTCTAACATAGGTACACTTAAATCAATTAAGAAGTCTCTAGGTGTAATTGAATCCATTGAGGAGAACAAATTCTTATATGTTTGAAAAGGATCAATGGCGGCCAAACTTTTACAAGTTGGGATTATTGGAGGGAATTTTTAAAGTTGGGATTATTATCGGCCAACATGTGAAACTTAAGATTATTAAAATCCAATAACCCTTTTAAAAAGCTTGCCCATTGTTTGATAAATGTTAAGTTTATATGTAACAATATAGATTAGGATCAAATACAAAGGACCCTAATTGTAAGAAGGGTACAAAGGCTCTTAAAAAAACACACTATACACACACAAAAAAAAAAAAAAAACTTAAACATCCACCACCACCCAAAAACCTAAACCCCCACCCACCCCTCGCAATTGGGTGGTGGTGGTGGTGGTGGGGGGTGGGTGTTTAGGTTGTGGGTGGTGATGTAGTGGGTTTAATTTTAGGTTATTAGACACTTGTCACTCTATAAATCATTCTTACACTTCTTACAATTAGGAGCCTTTGTAGAATAACTTGACCCGTAACAATATAATATTGTTTTATTTTCAAGTATCCACCCTTTTGGGTTCATCCAATCGTAACAAGAAGCAAGTCGGAAGAACTGCTAGACTAACACTTGGAGTTGTCGCTGGGTTGTTTATTACAACGTCTGTTTTTTTACTTATTGTGGGTAAAGAAGACACCGGAACCTGAAGGTTGGGTTGTGACGGAAAAACCTAACTTTTGTTTAGGCAACCAGGTGATGGTGGTTGGGTTGTGACGGTAACCTGGAGATTGTGGTGGTGTGTGTGTGAGAGAGAGAGGACAGAGAATGAATACATATTTATTTTATTTATATATATCTTTTTTCTTATTTAACACCTATGATGCACGGGGACGCCTGTTTAGACGGAGTACCCGTCCCGAGGACGTTTTGGGGATGGAAACGCCATGGGGACGTTTACCAAACGTTTCCGGTTTATGGGGACTGATCCAAAAACGTTTCTGAGTTGCTGGGGACGATTCCAAAACGTTTCGGGGACATTTCCAGGGGCAAAACTGATTTTTTTTCCAGATTTATTTTGATGGTCAAAGACCTGTAAGTGATGTGCGAAGAAGATTATGAATTTGAGAGAAAATAAAGGGTAATTTTGTAATTGTACAATTCAATATAAGAATCTGAAGAGGGGTCAATGTCTTTCACCGTACACACTTTCTTTTCAAATTCTTTCTTTAATTGCAACTAGTTGTAGGACCCGTGTGAACACACGGGTAGGTTTAATAACGATCGAAATCAAACCCTAAAAAACAGATTATAGTATATCATTTAAATTGTTTGCGTTTAGTTACATATCTTTATAAAACAATCTTTACACTTGAATAAAATGTGGTAAAATACAACGCGCGAGTCAGATCTCGACTGTAAAATTACAATCATAACAACAATTCTTGGTCTATATTCTTGAACCAATGACCATTCTATCTCTTGGAAACGAACTATCATCTATCTGTACTCGTGTGATAAATGGGACCTCGTGGAGTACCCGTATTTTTGGGACCATTCGATCGGACTACTTAAGTTTTTGGGACCAAATTTGTCCACCTAAACGAACTATCATCTATCTGATATATATCAACCCAAATTTGAAATATAGTAATTATATTAATATTAAAAATACAATTTATGTCATAAAAATGTAAGTCAAGGAATCTATTATATATAATAAATGAAAGTTATTTGGGCCACGTGTCAACACCAGAGAGCCCCTAAATACCCTTTTTCCCGCCCAACAGTGCCACTACTCTCTTCTATTTATATCCTCCTTCATTTACTCATTCAGGGCTTCTTGCTTTCTTTCTCTCTCTGCTCTGCTCTGTTCTATTTCTGATCGATGTTTATCCTCTCTCATGTTTAGCCTTCTTCTTCTTCTTCTTCTTCTTCTCATATTCATCTCCTCAACAATGTACGGCAGAGGTTACTTCTATTGGATACATCTTCGTTTGAAACCCTAAATCATGTACCGTCCAGTGGTTGAAGAAGAGAATAATCATGTAAGATCTACTTTTTTATCTAGAAATTTTATTTCGTTTTATCTATTTTGTCATACTGAACATGATGAACCCTTTTCTATCCTCAGAAGAAGAAACAGATCTCCTTATCGTACTCGATGAACGCTTTTGTACAACCTCCTCTTAATCGGTGACTCTGGTATGTTTGGTTTGTTGTATCATGTGATTACGAGCAGATTTATTTTGATATGTTTTGTACTTTGTCTTTCCAGACCTTTTTTGTTGGATTATAGAGTTTGTTGATTAGAAGCAACCTCTGCCGGACGGTTGTTGAGGAGCTGGAAATGGGAAAGGTTATACCAGGTGTGTTGATTCGTGATACCAGTGCAAAAGTTTAGGACATCACCAAGGTAACTTAAATTGGTGTGATTTATTTTTTTGGGTTTTTCTAACGTTTTGATTTACTGTTTATTGGTGCATTGATTCATTTGTAATCCTTTGCAGATCTCCCGTCATCTCAATTTGAGCAATTAAACGTAGTTTTGTTAATCACTATCGGTGTTTTAATTACTAGCAGTGGTTAAAAAGTTTTCCATCAGCTATTTGACTTAACAATAGTTTGCGTTATTTATTCTAAATTCATCAGTTTTTGTAGGTAAACTGAAGTTTCCACCAATAGGCACTGCCCAGCTAAGTTTCCTACATTGACAGTGGTTATAACAAGTTAATATGGCACATCACTGATCTGTCTAACAAGTGTTGGATATAAGGATGGTTGTACATAAAGTTTGATGAACATCATCCACTGTTCAATTATGAAGAACCACTGATCAAGACCAAATTCAAGACAAGCACCGATCAACTAAATGTGAAACACTCTCCAACAACAGTGGTTCTTCATCAACAAAACATCTTCTGTGTTTGTTTATGTTAAAAGTGTTTATTCTATCTTTGTTTATGTTCATAGTGTTTATATGTAACAGAATTTATACTATCACTTCAGTGTTTTGATCTGTACTATTAATTGAACAGTTGTGTCGTCTTTGTACTAATAAAATTCCTATACACTTGGATGAATATTAAGCACCTCATCTTGATTGTTTGAGTATAGTATTCTTGAAATTGGTTCAAACATTTGATTGTTCAAAATATTCCACTGCTGAAATACAACCACTGTTTCTTCAATCTCCATGTTGACCACTGATTGACCAAACATCAGTGTTTTGAAAACTGGTTGGTATCCACTGATCGGAAAAAATCCACCAACTTTATTCTCATCAAAAAATTTAAAGTTAGATTAAAAAAAATTCTTGATGTCAATTTGTTTCAAACAAATCACTATTTTAATGCTGATTTCTTGATCTTTTGACATTTGATTAAAGCAAATTTTGTATTTCAATTTGACGGTTATTATATGTTGATTAAAGTTAAAAGAAAATTTAAAAAAGTCATTATGGCATTTGCTATCAAATCAAGTCAGTAGTTACTGACAATATCAGTAATTTTGAAATTCAAAATATGTAAAATGGTAATTTAAAAGACTTTGTTTATATATAACAGTGTTTTCCGCATCAATGTTTTAAAGACTGTTAGGTTGTTAGATGTCATCACCTCAGTGTTTTATATGAAACCATTTTTATGGTATCAGTGTTTATATGTAACAGGGTTTAGTACTTTTGTTTATATGTAACACTATTTATCACATCAGTTCAGTGGTTTGATCTGTATTATTAATTGAACAGTTGTTTCATCTTTATACTAAAAAAATTCATATACACTTTGATGAATATTAAGCTTCTCATCTTGATTGTTTGGGTATAGTATTCTTGAAATTGGTTCAAACATTTGATTGTTCAAGTATTCCACTGCGGATACACAACCTGTGTTTCTTCAATCTCCATGTTGACCACTGATTGACCGAACATCAGTGTTTCGAAAACTGGTTGGTATCCACTGATTGGAAAAAATAGCCGCTGCTCACTTTTACATTGTTGACAACCAATTACATAAGAGTTCCACCAACATTATTTTCATCATAAAATTTAAAGTTAAATTAAAAAATAAAAATAAATTCTTGATGACTATTTGTTTCAAATCAAATCAGTAATTAATGCTGATTTCTTGAGCTTTGGACATTTGATTAAGCAAATTTTGAATTACAAATTGACGGTTAGTATATGTTGATTAAAGTTAAAATAAAATTTAAAAAAGTCATTATTGCATTTGCTTTCAAATCAAGTCAGTAGTTACTGACAATATCAGTGATTTTGAAATTCAAAATATGCAAAATGGTAATTTAAAAGACTGTGTTTATATGTAACACTATTTATCACTTCAATTTAGTGGTTTGATCTGTATTATTAATTGAACAGTTGTTTCATCTTTATACTAATAAAATTCATATAAACTTTGATGAATATTAAGCTTCTCATCTTGATTGTTTGGGTATAGTATTCTTGAAATTGGTTCAAACAGCTGATGGAACAAGTATTCCACTGCGGATACACAACCTGTGTTTCTTCAATCTCCATGTTGACCACTGATTGACCGAACATCAGTGTTTCGAAAACTGGTTGGTATCTACTGATCGGAAAAAATAGCCACTGCTCACTTTTACATTGTTGACATTCACTGATATTGACCATCAGCGGTTTCCCTAAAAAATAGTCAGTGCTCACGTTTTTATTTTTGATGTTCTTAATTAGTGATACATTGAAATTATCAAATGAAAACTAGAATTACAATCAAATTACCATTTTACCTAATCTTTACATTCCAATTATATAAGAGTTCCACCCACATTATTTTCATGATAAAATTTAAAGTTAAATTAAAAAATAAAAAAAAATTCTTGATGACTATTTGTTTCAAATCAAATCAGTAATTAATGCTGATTTCTTGAGCTTTGGACATTTGATTAACCAAATTTTGAATTTCAAATTGACGGTTATTATATGTTGATTAAAGTTAAAATAAAAATTAAAAAAGTCATTATGGCATTTGCTTTCATATCAAGTCAGTAGTTACTGACAATATCAGTAATTTTGAAACTCAAAATATGCAAAATGGTAAGTTAAATTTTTCGTTCTCTCTCTCTTTTTTTTTTTTTTTTTTTTTTTCCTACAGTGCATATCAGTTCTAATATTTAATTATTTTATTAAAGCAGCATATTACACTACTTTTTTACCTTTGAAATTAAATCTGAAATTTATGACGTCCAATAACAGTGTCAAACCATAACAGTGGTTCAGCATCAACTTTAGTTATTCTATGTTTCTTTTTATTTGTTTATGTTAACAGTGTTTATATGTAACAGTGTTTTCCGCATCAGTGTTTTATAGACTGTTAGGTTGTTAGATGTCATCACCTCAGTGTTTTATATGTAACCATTTTTATGGCATCAGTGGTTATTTGTAACGGTGTTTAGGAACAGTTTTGTATTTCACATCACTTCAGTGGTTTGATCTTTACTATTAATTGAACAGTTGTTTCATCTTTATTTTAATAAAATAAAATTCCTATACACTTGGATGTTAAGAGTGTTTAAGTGTTTATATTTAACAGTGTTTTTCGCATCAGTGTTTATAGTCTGTTAGGTTGTTAGATGTGATCACCTCAGTGTTTTATATGTAACCGGTTTTATGGCATCATTGTTTGTATGTAACAGTGTTTATCACCACAGTGGTTTATATGTAAGCGTATTTATCACATCACTTCAGTGGTTTGATCTGTACTATTAATTGAACAGTTTCATCTTTATACTAATAAATAAGGTAACACAAAATACACTTTGATGATTATTAAGTTCCTCATCTTGATTGTTTGGGTATTGTATTATTGAAAGTGGTTCAAACATTTGATTGTTAATGACTATTTGTTGCAAATCAAATTAGTAATTAATGCTAATTTCTTGAGCTTTGGACATTTGAGTTAAGCAAAATGTGAATTTCAAATTGACGGTTATTGTTTCTTAATTAAATTTAAAATAAAATATAGAAAAGTCATTATGAAAATTGCTTTGAAATCAAGTCAGTAATTTTGAAATATTGAAATTCTTAATATACAAAATGGTAATTTAAAATTGACGTTCTTTCTCTTTTTTTGCCTACTTTGCATATCATTTCTAATATTTTATTACTTTAATAAAGCAGCATATAAAGATATACACTCCCTGCATTTGAAATTATATTTGCCACTGCATTCAGTTAAAATTTTTATTGGATAATCGGTAAGCTTGAATTTCAACCTTGATATTTTTTTTAAGAACATCCATGCTTATTGTATTATCATATTACGTTTAGCAATACTTATATTTTGCTTATTCTTTTTTTTTTATGTACAGTCTTCAAATGGAGGTTGCAAAGGTTAGCATGCTTAACGATCTTAATACATTCTCAAACAACTATTCGATTAGAGTGAAGATTGTTAGAATTTCGAAGAAGATGATGAATGATAACAAAAATGAAATATATCGTCTTGATATGATCTTCATGGATGAGATGGTACCGTATATAGTTGTGTTATAATTTTTTTGGACATATGAATATCCAAATGAATATAACACCTTTTTTATTTAATCGGATGTTTCATATTCTTAGGGAACTATGATACAAGCCAGCTGTTTGCATAAGATGCTAGGAAAATTCAAACACTTTCTTCAGTTGGATGAATGTCTTCTTATCACCAAACCTTCTCTTGCTACTAATAAGTCCTCTGCTAAGTATACCAAGAGAAACGACAAAATATCACTTTATTTCTATACTTCTGTTGAGAAATGCTTTGACTGGTCTGGACCGAAATACCGTTTTAATTTCGTTAACCTCAAGGATGTTGTTAAAAATAAATTTGAAGTTAATACAGTTATTGGTATGTAAATCACTACATGATATATATCTATTGTTTTGTCTTATTGTTTTTTTTATTCTTATCACTTCTTAATGCTGTTTTCTTTTCACAATATATTTTTGTTTATAGATTGGATTGGTTATGTGGATGTATGTTTAAATCTAGAGGATACGTCAAAGAAGGATGGGAGCAAGGGCAAGAGACTTAATCTTAGACTTGAAGACCTTGAGTGCGTTCTTTTTATTAAGTTGTTGCATTTTGACGTTTAAACCATTATAAGGTTGCTTGATGTTATTATGTTTTATGTTAATATTTTAGAGGCCAAAAGTGTCCGGTTACTTTGTGGGATGGTTTTGCTATTGACATGTTTGCTTACATGAATGATAAGAAACGAGAGAAATATGTTGTTATCCTTTGTCATTTTGGTATGGTCAACCTTTACAAAGGTACAATTTTAACTTAATTAGTTTAATTTTTTTATTGTTATAGATTTATCTTTAGATTTACTTATATGTTTTAAATTTGACACTATTTATATTGATCTACATTTGGTTTTAATTTTAAATTCAGGCAAGCGTGGCGTTGCAAACGGCTTTGAGCTAAGCAGACTTTTTATTGACACTGACATTGAAGAGATATCCTCTTTTAGAAAGAGGTATAGTTAGTATGCATATAAACATTGAACAGTATTATTTTGTACCTACATTTATTTTTTACGTTTTAATTTCATCACATGAATCTGTTTAGATATGTAGAGAAAATTTCTGCTTCATCTTCATCAAATGATCATGTTGGTTCAAACGTCATCTCAAGTGTTGAAGATGAGTTTCTTAATAACCCTGATTTCATGCTTATTGGTTTCCTGGGAACCATATCAACGGTGTGTATTTTCTTATAAGTACTCTACATGCTGAGTTTTTTAAAAGTTTTTTCTAAGTGTTATTATTTTTGTTTGATGTTGATAGACAAAGAAGGTTTTGGTTGTTGGCACAATCACAGCTATATGCACTGATAAACTTTGGTATTACAATGGTTGTAACCACTGTAAGTCAGGTGTGGAGGAAAGATTTGTAACCAAAGAAAATCCGGATGGTTTACCTGGTGTTGATCATGAAAAATCGTTGGTGTGTACAAATGATAAATGTGAAGGAGTCGACATCTATTCTATTCCGCGGTTTGATATTACAGTTTTATTTCCTTATACTAAATACTAATATGAACGACACTTTTGTTTTTAGTAATACTAATGTTTTCATTTGTTTTTAACTTTGATAGGTTCAAGATACCTATCAGGGTGCAAGACTCTTCCGGTACTGTGTCTTTGACACTGTTTGATTTTGAAGCTTACAAGATTCTTAAGAAAACTGCCAAAGACTTAGTTTCAATTCAAGATCAGGTAACAAATACATGCATTCAGTTATTTGGCCATGTACTATATATAATTTAAAATTAATTTTTATAAAATTGTATGTTGAAATTATGGAATCATTCTGCTCATTGTAATTATATTAATTTTTATAAAATTATAGGTTGTTAATTCTGGAGAGATACCGAACCCATATCCTGAGATCTTTGACAAATTGATTGGAAAGAGGTATGCTTTCATCATAAGTGTTAAAGACTATAACATTGAGCATCAGGTTGAAAACTATGGTATTTCAATGGCCACTAACAATGATGAGATCCTTGCCGCGCTCTGCGCCAAATTCAATCTTAACCAGGTCTAAATCTTCATTATGTCATTCTTTTAATTTGATATACATATCCTTTTAAAATATATTTATACCATTGTGTGTATTTTATGTTATTATGTTATTATGTATTATGTACTTAAAGCATGAGCAGTCCGAATCGTTGGATGTTCCAGAATCCTGCAGTTTGTCTACTCCTGTTGACCTTATGAAGGTTATATGAGAATTTCCTTATTTGTAGTAAATTTTTTTAAACGTTAGTACTTATTGTCTTTTTATATCAGGATGAGTTGTCATACTGCGGTGAGAATGTTACACCTGCATCCCAAGCACTTGTAGGCACTAAGAATCCGTCTTCTGATGAAACAAAACGTAATATTCGTGAAGTGTTCGATGTGGATGATGCATTAGGTTGCTCCTCGACAAAGCGCCGCATCAGTGATGAACTCTCTCAGGATGAAGATGCTGGTGTTTCGACGCTTTTGATTCCAAAGATTGAGAAATAGTGTCTTCTGTATTTTCAAATACATTTATGTGTTGATTTCATATGTTGTTGCCATGTTGAACTTATGGTTTTCGTTTTGTTGCTTTTGGGTGTTTGGTGGGTTATGTTTTAGACTGATTATGTGGTTTTGAATTCCTAAAAACTTATCTGCTTATTATAATGTATATTGTTAATTAAATATTGAGATGTTCAATAGTTAATATTTATGTTTAAAACTTATGTGTATGAATAGTAGCAACAATTTATAATATATATTGTATATACCCAACTAACAACTTTTTTATCTACAAACATTTCTTATCTTTAAGCAATTTTAATGTTATTATTTTATCTCATAATTTATATAGGATTATCTGTGGATGTGGTTGTTCTTTATTGGTTTTTACTGTCATCCCTGCCTACTAAGATTTAGTAAGTATCCGTCATATGTTACAGTTTGAAAAAAATATTTAATTTGTGCCTGTTTCTCCCATTACTTATTTAAGTAATTTCATTCAATAGGTTTTTTATATACTTCAAATTTTCTCTAAGTCATTCAAAGAATGTTGTTTAGAAAAATCGTAACCAAGTATGAAGCGTAAATTCAAACCCATTTTATTTGGTTTTTTGTTTGCTTTATTGATCCATGTTTTATTTTATTTTTTTTTCTTTGGTTTATTTGGATAACTGAAGAAAATACCGTTTAACTTAAATAGTCATTAAATAAAGATAGTAATATTTTATTTTAAAAATTATATACAAATAAACCATAAACCTAACCGATGAACATCCGATTTACATTCCACAAAGATTACAAAATTTGTTGTTAAGTTTTTTATCAATGTAATACATTATTTGGAATAATTAATTCAATAATATGAAACAATTTTATTTTACTATTCATGAAATGAATTTTAATTACAAAATGATAAAATGCAATATTATAATTTATTGAGGTTATGTTTAATCCTTAGGTATTATATATTGTAATTCAAAATTTAAAAACCACTGTTTTCTTCTATTGTTTTAATGTTCCTGATCTTAATACTCTTTCTTCTTTTGAAAGCTTCTCCTTCTTTCAGAATTAACAATGTCAAAGAATTCACGTTCATTTTCTACAACAGCTAATTCATCTCAACGAAATTTACATAGTAAGTGAAATTATAACTTCTTAACTCATCATTTCTGAAATCAAAATCAGCTTTTAGATTCAAATCATAATTCTACTTGGTTTTTTTGTAGGTCCTCTTATGAGAACTCCTGTTTCAGATATCTCTAACAGATCTCCTCTTTCAGATATCACAAATGGTAATAGCTCTTGAATTTGATTATAAGTATTCTTTTTTCCGTTTTATGTTTCTAAGTGGGCTGATTCTTGTGTTTTGAACATATTATACTTTCTATGTTTTTTAGTTATTTCACCGAATGAAAGGCGTAAGCTTCGAAAATTAATACTTGATAATAAGAAATTAAAGAATGCGTGGTCATCATCAGCTGCTAATTCATCTCAACGAAATTTACGTAGTAAGTGTAATTATAACTTCTTAACTCAGAAGAACCCAAATCAAAATCAGGTTTCAGATTGAAATCATAATTCTACTTGCTTTTTTTGTAGGTCCTCTTACGAGAACTCCTGTTTCAGATATCTCTAACAGATCTCCACTTTCAGATATCACAAATAGTAATACCTCTTGAATTTGATTATAAGTATACTTTTTTCCGTTTTATGTTTCTAAGGTGACTGATTGTTGTGTTTCGTACATATTATACTTTCTCTGTTATTTAGTTACTCCACCTAATGAAAGGCGTAAGCTTCGAAAATTAATACTTGATAATAAGAAATTGTTAAATGCATCGTCATCATCAACGAATGTTTGTAGCATCTTTTCTGAGAATGCAAATATGGTTGAATGTTCTGATTCTACGGATCAACATATGTACTCCATTGCGTGTCGAGCAGTTAGAAATGCTACTGGTTCTTTAATTTCAACTACACCAGGTTTGTATTTTGTTTCTTTATTATTTGTTTTGATAAACACATTACTAAACCACATACCGGTCTTAACATCAATGTTTTAATATTGGATGTTCATATAATGGCATTAACATAGGTACACCAGCAGATAGCAAACGTCGATATTCCATTACTTCTAGCATTATTAGCAGCAACAATCAGCCGATATTGGGTAGTAACTCTACGCTTACACGGCTGTCTTCTGGTAAACGTAACCTTGAGCGCAAGAAGCGTGATAATACTCCTGTACGTATGCTCTCTTTGGATTCCGATCAAGAAAATGTGTTCTTGTGCACTGATGAAGATCCTTATAAAGGGATATCTAAAGGTTTTAATCTATTTTATTCTTTTAGGACATTTGTTGTCTTCTACCTGTAATATAACTCTCAATCATTTGTTAACAGATTATTTGGACCATGGTGACCAAGTGCTTACATGTCAGCTTTGTAGTGCAAAGTTATGGGCATCGGAAGGTGGAAAAGGTCGTTTAACTGTAAATAAGCTATGTTATGGTATGTGTTGTGGGTATGGTAAAGTTCAGCTACCGCCTTTAAAGGATGCACATCCGTCTTATCAAAATTTGTTTTCTTCCTCAAATCCAAAAAGCAACTTCTTCCTAAAGAACATAAGGCGATACAACTCTATGTTCTCTTTTACATCTATGGGTGGAAAGCTTGATTCTAATATCAACAAGGGCAATGCTCCATTTATATATCGTATCAGTGGCCAAAACTATCATTGCATGGGGAGTCTCAAACCTCCAGCTGGAAATGAAGCTAAGTTTTGTCAGCTATACATACATGATACTGAAAATGAAATAACAAACAGACAGGCATTATTCAGGTACGAGTGATTTCTAAGTTCCATTTTTATTCTATTAAAGAACATCTAGAAATTTAACTATTTGTAGTTCAATATTAGTTGTTAAGTACCATCACTTAATCCTTAATCACTGATTCTCTATCCAGAGATTGCTACAACAGCAGTTGTTAACCATCAGTGTTTTAATCACCAGCAGTGCTTAAAAGTTTTTTTCATCAGCTGTTTGACTTAACAGTAGTTTGCGTTATTAATTCTAAATTCATCAGCTGTTGTAGGTAAACTGAAGTTTCCTACAATAAGCTCTGCCCAGTTAAGTTTCATACAATGACATTGATTATAACAATTTAATAAGGTAAAACACTGTTCGATATAATTACCTTTGTACACAAAGTCAAACTAACCCCATCCAATGTTCAAGACCAAACCACTCATGCCTACCAAACCACTGTTTAAGACCAAACCACTGACATGTTACTTTTCTCAACATATTCTAAAAGTTTTGAGCTGTATCAACAGTTGTTTACAACCGTTCTTCCTTAAAAGTTAATTATTAATCACTGATTCTCTATCCACTGCTTATTACAATAGCAGTTGTTAATCTTATGTAGTTCACTATCAGTTGTTAAGTATCATCAGTGTTTTAATTACTATCAGTGCTTACAAGTTTTACATCAGCTGTTTGACTTAGTACTAATCTGTTTTTCTTTAACACTTAATTACTAATAACTGATTCTCTATCCACTGCTTATTAAAATAGTTATGTTATGTTAACGTTTTGTTGTTTTTTTTCTTTTTCTTTTAACAGCAAAAGAACCAAACCTTCATCGCCTGCTGATAAAGAACTTGATGTTGAAATGATAAAGTATTTGAGGGCTTTATTAGATTCACAAAATATGTTGGTTAAGACATATAGGATGGTCAGAAACCATTTTCACCAATCTCCAGATGCCAACCTTAGTCTGCGACTAATTTATAGAAGAGAAAAAGACGGCAGGACATATAACTTACCCACCACATCTGAAGTTGCTGCTTTGGTTGTCGGAGACATAGATAAAGCTATAGACCATCGTGATATTGTTGTCCAGACGCAGTCGGGAATGCTGCAGTGTATTAGCGAATTACACCCATCGTATCTTGCTCTGCAATATCCGTTACTTTTTCCATATGGTGATGATGGTTATAGAGTTGATATTCCTCATAGAGATTTTATGTCCACACAAAAGAAAATAAAACCAAAGTGCACAATGAGAGAATTTTTTTCATATAGGATCCAAGATAGAACTCATGGCTTTTCCTTAATTTTAAATGGGCGAAGGTTGTTACAACAGTTTTTGGTTGATGCGTACACAATGATTGAGAGCGAAAGATTAAAGTACATTCGTAGGCAACAAGCGAACCTTCGCTCTGAAACATTTGAGAATCTTCAAAAGTATAAATCGAAAGGTAAGGAAGTTTTAACAGATACTGGAAAGCCTGTTATACTTCCTTCTTCATTTACTGGTGGTGCAAGATTCATGCAACAAAATTACCTTGATGCAATGGCCTTATGTAAGTGGTATGGGTACCCTGATTTCTTCATAACTATAACATGTAATCCTAAGTGGCCTGAAGTAAAAAGATTTCTAAAAGATTCAACCATCAAAGCCGAAGACAGGCCTGACATATTGTGTCGATTGTTTAAGAGGAAGCTTGATTCGTTAATCAAAGATTTTAAGGATTCCAAGTATTTTGGTGAGATTAACGCTGGTGAGTTATTTTTTTTTCACATCTTATCCTCTGATGTATATTTTTTAATCAAGGTTATTAACTAATAAATTTTGTTTATTTTTCCTTTTTATTTAGTTGTTTATACAGTAGAATTTCAAAAGCGTGGTCTTCCTCATGCACATATATGCTTATTCATGAAGGTCGATCACAAACTTCCAACCATAGATCACATAGATCCATTTATTTCTGCTGAGATTCCCGATAAAAAAGAAGATCCTGAACTTTATTCTCTGGTGACTGATTATATGATTCATGGTCCGTGTGGGAATGCTAATTTGAATTGTCCTTGCATGGTTGATAAAAGATGTTCAAAAAACTTTCCGAAGAAATTCACACCACATACAAGTATTGATTCAAATGGTTTTCCTGTATACAGAAGAAGAGATTCAGGTCATACAGTTATAAAATCTGGTGTTAGATTAGACAACAGAAATGTTGTTCCTTATAACAAAAGGCTTTTGAAAAGATATCAAGCACACATTAATGTTGAATGATGTAATCAAGCCGGTTCAGTGAAATATTTGTTCAAGTACATCAACAAAGGTCCTGATATGGCTACTGCGGTTGTTTCTGGTGATACAAGTTCAACCATCAAAGAAAAGCCAAAAGATGAGATCAAGGAGTATTATGATTGTAGATATATTTCAGCTTGTGAGGCATCCTGGAGAATATTCTCTAATGAGGTTCATTATAGGTATCCTGCTGTTATGAGGCTTCCCTTTCATTTGCCTGGCCAACAGAATGTTGTGTATGGTGCTGATGACGATATTGATAATGTTTTAAGCAAGCCTTCTGTTGCTTCTTCAATATTTATGCAATGGATGAAGTTGAACGAGTCAAATAAAGATGCTAGAAAGCTGACTTATGTTGAGTTTCCTTCCAAATTTGTTTGGATACTTAAAGATAGATGTTGGAAGGTACGTAAGTTGTACCAGTGTGTTGGCCGGATTCATTCTGTATCTCCTGCTTTGGGCGAACCTTATTTTTTGAGGATACTACTGAATAAAGTTAAAGGACCTAGATCATTTGAGGAGATACGTACAGTTAACGGTCAATTATTCCCGACTTTTAGAGATGCTTGCTATGCGATGGGACTTTAGATGATGACAATGAATACGTTGAGGCCATTAAAGAAGCAAGTTTTGAAGGACATGCTGGGTATCTTCGAGCGTTATTTGCTACCATGCTTTTGACAAATACTCTATCTCGGCCAGAATTTGTTTGGGAGAATACTTGGAAATACTTAGCTGATGATATTGTTTATAGACGTCAAAAAGAAACAAATATTTCAGGTTCTGATCTATTTTCTTTTATTTTACATACTACATTTTGATTTTTTATTTAATAATGTTAATTTTTTTATTTGCTAGGTTTAGTGCTTCCTGAACATCAGATTAAGAACCTTACTTTGTTGAAAATTGAAAACTATTTAATTTCCAATGGTTCATCATTACGAAGGTTTGCCACTATGCCGTACCCTGATGACGATTCCTTACGTGATGCTTCTAATCGTCTGATCAATGAAGAGCTGTCACATGACCTAGATGAAGAACAAGCTGAGTTTAACAGGTTGCATCAATCTCTTACAGATGAACAACGAGCGGTTTTTGACGAAATAATGGAAGCAGTTGTAGGGCGTAAAGGAGGCCTTTTTTTTGTCTATGGTTATGGTGGAACTGGAAAAACCTTTTTATGGAATACTTTGGCTTCAGCTGTTCGATGCAGAAATGGAATAGTTTTAAATGTGGCCTCAAGTGGTATTGCTTCGTTATTACTTTCCCGTGGAAGGACAACTCATTCTCGGTTCCATATTCCCATTAATCTAACAGAAGATTCAATGTGCAATATTAAGCCAAATAGTGATATTGCGAGATTATTAAAGGAAACCCAATTAATCATATGGGACGAAGCACCGATGGTACACAAACATGCCTTTGAAGCTTTAGATAGGACCATGACCGACGTATTTTCGGAAGGTAGGAGTATTCGTTCGGATATTCCTTTTGGTGGTAAAGTTATTGTATTTGGTGGTGACTTTAGACAAATACTACCTGTTATTCCTAATGGTACTAGACAAGAAATTGTTAGTGCGTCTTTAAGCTCTTCATACATATGGCCAAAATGCAGACTCTTACGGCTGACTAAAAACATGCGTCTAACTATTGGAGCTGAAAGTTCGAATACGAAGTCTATCAGAGAATTTGCAAAATGGCTTATTGATATTGGTGAAGGAAACGTTGGAGATGATAATGATGGTGACGCCATTATAGAGATACCAGATGATTTACTGATCACCGATATTTGTGACCCAATACAAAGTTTAATTGACTTTGTATATCCTTCAATTATTCAACAATTTAGGATTGCTGGATTTTTTTCTGAGCGAGCAATTCTAGCACCCAAAAATGAGGTAGTTCATGAAATTAATGATCGATTGCTTTCGTTATTTCCTGGTGATGCGAAAGAGTACCTGAGTTCTGATAGTATATGTCAAACCGAACAAATTCTTGATTCTTTTCAAGAAAGCTTATACTCAACAGAAAATTTGAATGCTCTTAAGATTTCTGGCTTGCCTAATCACAGATTAGTTCTTAAAGTTGGTGTTCCTGTGATGCTTCTTCGAAACATTGATCAACAGAAAGGGTTATGTAACGGTACAAGGCTTCAAATTACTTTTCTTGGTAAACGAGTTATAGAAGCTGAGGTTATATCTAGTGGGAACATTGGCACAAGAGTTTATATTCCAAGGATTAATATGATCCCGTCTGACAAAAAAATACCTTTTCAATTTCAACGAAGACAATTTCCGTTATCAGTTTGTTTTGCTATGACAATTAACAAGAGTCAAGGACAATCGTTATCAAAGGTTGGTCTTTATTTGAAAGATCCTGTCTTCACTCATGGTCAGTTGTATGTTGCATTATCAAGGGTCAAGACCAGAGAAGGCGTTAAAATACTAATATTCGATGCTGATGGAAAACCAACAAATAAGACTTCTAATGTTGTTTACAAAGAAGTTTTTACTAGCTTGTAATCATTGTGAGGAATGTTAAAACGCTGTTTGATCAAAGTCAAACTACTTATGTTAAAAGCTAATTATAATAGATAAAACACTATTTGAGCAATGTTAAAACGTTGTTTAACTAAAGTCTGTTTGACCAAAGTCAAACTACTTTTGTTAAAAGCTACTTGATAAAACACTGTTTGACCAAAGCCTGTTTGACCAAAGTCAAACTACTTATGTTAAAAGGTACATATAATAGATAAAGCTAAATTTTCCCTCGGCATTGCTTCTTGAGGTCATGAAACTTACTTATGTTAAAACCTAATTACTATTAATACATGATTCAAAGTATTCAAATTTTATGTTATGTTAATGGTTTTGCTATATGAAAAATTATTTGTCTTTGTTAATTTGAATACCAAATCAATTCAACTAATCATGTACTTTACTCTTGTATGTCAATGTAAATGTAAATAACAAATTTAAAAAGGGGTGTATGTGTAAATATTTTTCATCAGTTGAAAATATGGGAAGAGAAAAACACAACCGTCACTATTTCTTCATCATCATTACACATCAAACATCTATCATCTCTTCTTTCAAAAATCTCTTCTCCCCAGTCATTTTCTAGGGTTTCAATTTTCTTTTCCTCCGTCTTCTACACTTCAATCACCTGAGGTTTGATTATTTTTTCTTCAGCAACTGGTATGTACATTCCTATTGTAATGAACTTTATATTGTTTAATCTATGTTAATTTAAATCCTATCTTGCTACTAATACGATTTTAAATGTTTAGTGCTATACATTCAAGATTCAAGAAGGGTTTACTTATGTGTTTGAATCATTTGTTGAGAACATGTTAAAATAATTATTATTTGCAGAATAATTTTAACTCATACTCTGTTTCTATGATTAATTTCACTATATACTCTGTTAATACAAAAAGTTAATGTTCATTTTCGAAGCCATCTTTTTAATTACAGTCTTTTAACATCTTTACTGATTCAGGTTTTATGATGTATACTACATTTGTTAAGTTTCTTCGTAACCCAGAATCTTTGAAACTGGTATGACATGTTTTTACATACATAATTTATTTGTATTGAGATATATATTTAACAGTTCTTTTATGGTTTATATTTTCTTACACTATTTAAAAATTATATACAGGATGTACCTATATTCTTTGCTAATCAAAAGTGGGGAGATTGTTGGCAAAAAAGTAGGTTGCAAGTATATCATGAGTCTGGTAAAAAATGGGTTCTTAGGGTCAGAACAGAAAATTCAACGCCGAGAATAACTGACGGTTGGGACATTGTTGTTAAAGATCTCAATTTGCCGAGGGATACTTTGTTGGTTTTCAAACCGTTAGGTGATTTTGGACTTGAACTTTCATGTTATGTTAATGGCATGTGTGGGGAATCTTATTTCACCTTTAATCGTTATGCAAGATTTGGTTTTACGGTATGAGTATTGATCTTAACTTCAATTCTTTTGCATCTTTAACGTGTTAACACTTATTCTCATAAGATACATACTTCACGTTTAGTATTCATTATTTTTAATTTTAAGCAGGTAATTGAAGACTGCTTCATTGAACAATTTTTCGTAAACAGTCCACCGACTGGGAAATTTCAAATCTGTTACAAAGGTTCGTACTGGAATGTTGAGGTGTCTAAAGTTGATACCCACTTTGTATTTTCTAGAGGATGGCCGGAAATGTGCAACGATGTTGGGATACTTGAGGATGATTTGCTTGTGTTTAGCAGGATTGATGATTTTGTTTTTGAAGTAGTAGTTTATAGAGATGAGATTGAGATTTGCTTTTTGAAGAAACCTGAATCTGATGATGATAGTGTAGTTGAGATACTGAAGGCTGATTATGTTAAAAATGCATTCAAGGTACGTAAGTATTTAGCATTAGCAATAAAAGTTTTAATTTTTTAGCTTTATATTAATTATTTTATTAATGTTGACCAGGACATCTATGAGGATGAAGAAGTTGTTTCTGTAGGTGAAGGTACAACCGTTACTCAGGTACTTGCTAAATTATTAAAATTATTTATTTTTAATTTAACACATATAAGAATTTAATGTTTTTACAACTATTAGTAATGTTGTTTACTGATGTTATATTTATTTAATAATGTATTATTTACAAGAACTTACCAACCAATGCCGAATGCACGTCCAAGAGACGCATGTCTTCACGATTGAACCAAACCCAAGATGTAAGTTTACCATCTTAAAGATTGTTATATTACTATTGTTATTAAATTTACTCTATGACAACAGGTTAAGAAGAAAGCTAAAGTTACTTCTGAGAGAAAGGAGGTCGTCAAGAATAGGACTAAGGGAAATGCTGCCTTACCTGTCGACACAAGTGATCATACTGGATGTTTTTCGTCTGTTCATAAAGTTAAGGTATCTATACTTGCCAGTTAATTAGTATATGTTATATAAACTGTTTTTTTTTTGTGCATATATTGATCATTCCTTTAATTCACATGTATATGTTTACTTTTTCATCAAGGGGAAGAGAGCTGCCAACGTTCAAAAACAGCTTAACCGTAGAAATAAGATTGCAAAGACTGCAAAAAAACATTCTGGACATCCTCTTGACCCTGAGTTCTTTCATTTTGATCGCAAAGGAGACTATAGGCTGGTATACCATTTTTTATAATAAACTAATGATTTACGTTTATTTGTCTGACTATTATTTTTTTCCACATAATACATGTAGCGTCTTCCTGCTGAAGTTGCGAGACGAGCAGGTCTTTTTCTTGATCTTCATCCTTTGAAAGTTCAAAACATGGTTGGAGTTGTGCAGGTTTATGATGTTAAGTTGGAGTTAAATGAATTGAAGCCACGTTATGCGTTGGAAGGTTGGCGAAAGTTTATGACTGACAATAACTTAAGGTTTGGTGATATGTTGCATTTCACATACGTGTCTTCGCAACAGAAGATAGTATTAAATCAAGTTACATCAGTTTAACAAACACATTTTAAGTCTGTTCTGATATCAGATACTAATTATGAATTTTTTTGATGGTGATGTTGTAGGTTTTTTTCTTAAATTATTAAGTTGATGTTTTTGTTGCTATGTATGGCTAAGATGATAAAACACTGTTATTAGCACTTTATGTTTTATATTTGACCAATTAGATTATGTGTTAAATTATAGTTCTTTAAGTCATTGTTCCATTTTCTTGAATTCTATCTAATTTTTTAAAGAACTTCAATAACAAATAGTGGTTTGAACATCTATTTGCCTTTTGGTCAATAGTTAATGGAAACCTATGTTAGGTTCAACAATGTTTTGAAGAGGAAAACTGTGTTAGAAAACAGTAGATCTTAACAAGTTAAACATCTGTTAAGGCTTAAACAGATGTTTGCCCTTTAACAGATGTTTGGCCTTTTATATCAAATGTCTGGACTTAAACAGTTGTTTGACCTTAAACACATGTTTGAACCTTAAACAGATGTTTTGCCTTAAACAGATGTTCTTCTTCTATATCAGATATCTGGACTTAAACAGATGTTTCGCCATAAACAGATGTTTGGTCTTAAACCAAACATTTGTTTAAGCTCAACATCTGTTTGACTATTTGTCAATATCTTATTGACTTTTGGTTAACATCTGTTTCAAATTTGGTCAACATCTTATTTTGTAAAAGAGGTACAAAAACAAAGATTTTTTCAAAATCTCAAATCCCCCTATAATGTAAGTGCATTGATGTAAAAGTGGAAATGATGTTATTCTTATGGTCCTGTTGTGCTTTTGTTTGTCCTCTAATATGAGTTCATGATATAATGCGGTGATTTCAAGACATTTTTGTTGAATTGAATGAGATGGTTGATGTAATGCGGTCGTATTAATAACAAATAGTAATTAATTAATCTAAATAACTTTCCTGAGCCCGGGAAGCAATCCCGGGTAAAAACCTGGTTATATTATATAAGTATAGTAATAGTTGAAATATAACTAGATAAGAGGCCCGCCGCGTTGCGGCGGGGCATACAAATTGAGCCCATCATAAATGATGTCTTGACAATCCTTTTCAAATCAACCAAGTTTAAACTCTAAACATTGGAGGTTTCAATCCTATACCTCCTTGTTTGACCAAAGCTTAGCATGTTTATCCGCTCTAACCAGTTTCGCAAAGCTAAAGCAAACTAATATTCTTCTATTATGCCCACATTAATGATACAAAACTTGCTATCACATTTATACACATGAATGAAACTACCCGCTCTAGTTCATTAAGCTAACCGAACTTAAAGATTCATCATCGTCACAAATCTTGAACATGTGTAGTCAAACCCGACAAATCTTGACCTGCATATTCCACCCATACCTACACCAACAACTTCTTCCCTTTTTGTACCATATTCAACACCTACTTGTACATGTACCATTTTTTTCTTTCCAATAATTACATTCAATTTTGAAACCAAAAAGTATTCTTTGACTTCAAAAGTCAAAGACATACTTTCTTTTCTTTTTTTTAATGAAAGGGACAGTTGAAAGAGAGAATACCGTCAATTCTTTGAAGAAGTTTCTTCACTTTGTGTTTGCAACCATCACCGTGTAGATGAACTCTAAGAATACAAGTCTGAATTAGGGCAAAAAAGAAACAGAAATATATTAATCAAAAAGTGACATTGTCATTAACACGAAGTTGCCTACAGTGGCCAGAAAAAGAGGTTAAGGTTAACTTGTGTGTACCTCATTGCCAAGTACTTCATCGTGAGTTTTTTTAAAAAGGAGCAAGTCGGAGGTAGTACCACTGGTGGTGACTGTGGCGTTTATCTGTCTTTAATGATGCAATCCAAGTGAACTTCATGTTCTGCATATAGGAAAAAAAAGATTTAAAAAAAGGAAAGGATGAGAGATAGAATACTGGAAAATGAAAGTAATAGGGGGGACAAATATAGTTTCAGCCAAAGAAAATAGTAAAAATGGTTTATTTCTTTTTTAACCTACTGCCTGATGCATGGCCAACATAACAATGAGTCATTCAAAGTCTCAAAAATCTCCCAACTTGTCACTTTATATAATTACTTTATTAGCAACTACCCAATATAAATCAACAGAAGCCCCCCAGCCTCTCAGTTAGGTATATAAATCAGATTTAGCCCCCAAATCAAAAAGTCTATTAAACTGAAGTCAAATGAACAGCAAATGAAAAAGTTAAAACTTAAAATTGACATCAGATAAACCGCATTACCTTCAAATCTAAATAGAAAAACATATATATAAGAAATCAAAAATTTGCAACAAACCATTTGTATGCAAAAAAAAAAAAGAAAAGAAACAATCATATTCATAATCTAAAACTCTAAAACTCTTACCATCAAATGTTCGACTGCAGTAGGTCGTCTCCGCCACCAGCAGTCGCCTTACACGCTGCGAAACACCACCAGAGCCACGTCAATGACAGCTTTATTAAAAAACAACCGTACAACCTAAATCTCAAAAGACGATCATCTTCATTTCCGTTTTGTCACACCCTGAAATTATCAGAGCATTGGCGTGACTGGACTGGTATCTTCATTGCACAACGGAAGCAAAAAGCTAAGACTTTCTAGAAATTGAACGCCCATTAAGTACTCGACTCTTCATGGTTCTCCTATTCCAACCGCGCCTTGTCTTAGAACTGTAACCTGAGAAAGAAACATGCGAAAAATCAACATAAAGTTGAGCGAGTTCATAGTTTGTTTGTAAAAGATTTGAAATAAATCTTTTGAGTTGTGAAAGATTTGAAATAAATCTTTGGAATAACCGGTTTTTGAAATAGTATTGAGAAAACGAATCAAAAGTCATTTTCTTGCCAAGTTATATGGAAACGTTGTGTTTGTAACACGTTATGTTCATAAAAACCATGTATTTGTAATGTTCGTAATACCGTCAATGCCCACCCTGACTTTGACTCCATACCCGCATAATCCTGTGCTTTGAATTTTTTATAAAACATGGTATTTAATTTGTATGAACAAGTAGTTTCGTAAGTATATAAGTCCCTGGTATGTAGCAAATAAGGAAATAAAGAGATCACCAATGGTTTGCAAGGCCATTGATATGTGTGAAGTGCAAGTAGGAAGACTCAAACCTAGCGGATTTGTGCGTCGGGTACATAGTCACCCCGAGGTCCGTTCTGCTGGGCCTGGGGCTGGGCTCGCTACACCCAGATAGATCTACCGCATTGTGCCCCTCGGTCCTACAATGAGGATTAATGATCCCAAGTTGCGCCTACCCACTCACATGATCTGTACGTTCTAACCCTCCTTAAGCTAACCATACCATGTATAAAAATGTCTGTAATCATTGTACATGTATTTTACCCCAGTCTCTAAGACTGATCCTCCCCCAGTCTCTAAGACTGATCCTTTCTCAAAACGCATCATACTTGGTACTCGTTCTCACCAAGAGTGCTTCTTGTATTTACCCGTAGTTTAGAAAACTAGAATTCGTGGGTATGCATATTCCGAAAGATACGTTTGTTTGAAAACCGGTATGTTTAGTATAAACCTTTCGTAATCATTTGAGTTCCTCGAAATCACTTCGTAATATAATTTAGAAATACGAGTTTTGCATTTGTTCAGAACTTTGTGTGTTTTTGCAAAACGTGCATGTCTTTCCACCCCGAAAACATTTACAAAAATGTAAACAGTAAAAAGTGGGGGTTATGAACTCACCTGAATTTCCATGTGCAAAGCTAGCTAATTACGACTCCGTGATGTCGTTTCCAAAATGAGACTCGCTAGCGTGCATTCTACAATATTCCTAACACGGAATATCTAGTAAGTTTCTAAATAAAAGCGGTAACTAGTCTACGTGTCACCGAGCTCTACCGAATCGTTAATCGAACGATTCAACGGTAAGTTGTTAACTTAATGGAAAAGATTAAGTTATACGTGTTAAGTCTCGTTTAATGTCAGTAGCAGTTTAATAAGTCTTGGAAAAGACTTAGTTTCCGAGAGACTTAAAATGAATAAATATTTATATAAAAATATATAAATATATCGTTGTAAGTGTGTTAGCCGTCTCGAGTAGTCATACGTGTATAAAAGAATATTTCCATGAAAATATCATATAACAAACTCGTATCATATATCGCGTTACGTATGAAAGTAATATATAATAACTTGTATTATATATATCACGTCTTGTGTATATTTGCCAAAAATATACGTATACGCCGTTTCGGCGCTTGAAATAAATATAAAAAGTTATATTTATTTTATAAAAGATTTCGCGTATTTGAAATAAATATACAACTATATTTATTTTATACAACAAAGTCGTGTTGTTTGATATACGAAATAAATATATGAGCTATATTTATTTTGTAAAAGTATACGAGTTAACGACGTTCGAAATAAATATAACATTATATTTATTTGTAAAAGCGTTTGGAACTATCAAGGTTTGAAGTATTATAAACTCGAATTCCATTAAGCGTCGTTTTTGAAATATAATACGTGTCGTGTTTAAGGGTTTTTCTCGAAAAACGGGCAGAGTTTCCTCTGTTTTTGGACGCCCCGACAACACAAGTTGTCGCTATTTTTATCAAAAATTCAACACAATTTAATCAAGATTCAACTATATGTAAACTTTGTCAAATATATAACAAATGCAATTTATAATCAGTCGGTTCGAGCTCGTTTGTCACGTAAGTATCAAAACTATAGAGATAACGAAAGAAAACGCGTCGCTAATCTTTACCAAATCTTTCGTGTCGAGACGTTTGACTGAGCTGACCGAGTCAACTGGGTTGACCGAGTTGACTCAGTGAGTTGACCAGATTTGACTGAGTCGGTCCGAATCATGAACCGTGAACCCCTGACTTGTCTTGACCGAGCCTGAACCCGAACCGAAGTCGCTGACCAGATGACCGAGTCTTGACTGTGTTGACCGAGTCAACTGAGTTAACTCGGTTTGACCGGGTGAACCAAACCGGAGCTGAGTTGACCCGCACCCGAAACCGAACCAAGGTCTGAACCAAAAACTGAACCACCTTTCTGTTCCACTGTCGGCACTACCATCACCCTATGAACCCAAACTCGAACTGAATCACCGAGCTTGAAGCCTAAATCGACTCACATACCTGTTGGACCCGAGATCGAACAGAGAAGGCAGCAAAACACCCACCACAGCCACCGACACCAGTGGCGGATCCAGAAATTTTTTTTACTGGGTTCACTTTTTTAGGCTCTTGATTTTCGGTCAACTTGACGTTAGAATTCCGGTCGGGTCGGGTCGGGCTTTATCAGTCACTTTTTTTCTAAAGCCACTTCTTTTCCTATGATGCTTTAGAGCATTCCCGTCCCATTCTATCATCGTCTCTAAAAAAACACATTTCTCTAACTTTGTCACTAAATTAATTTGTAATAAATTTTTATCGAATTAATTCGAGTCAAGACGGGTCCGTGTCAGAATCATATATCTAATGGTTATTTTATTTTGGGTTTGGCAAAATCCATAAACAGATATACAAATTCGAGTCAAGATGGTCCGTGTCCATCTTTAAACCTTTCACTCTTACCAATAAGTGCTTGTGGAAAATCTGTTTTCCACAAACAGATATAATCAATACAAACAAACAGATATAATCAATTAAAATATCAAAAGCTGTATAACAAACAGATTCAATATAAACAAACAGATATAATCAATACAAACAAACAGATATAATCAATTAAAACATCAAAAGCTGTATAACAAACAGATTCAAATATTCAATAAAAACAAACAGATTCAATACCAAACAGATTCAATACAAACAGATATAATCAATTAAAACAAACAGATGTATAACAATTAACAAACAGATATAAAACTAACAGATGGAGCAGCCGGACTGGCGGAGCAGCTGGATGTTGTTTGAACTCTGTGTCGTGTCTGTTCGCTGCTTGTTGTTTGTGTTTGAATTGTGTGCGGCGCTGATATAACCCTAAATGGGTTTTAATGTTTTATAACTTTAAAGAAAAAAAATTAAAAGATAAATAAAAAAAACGGACAAAAAATATGAGGCGACGGGATTCGAACCCGGGTGGGTTAGGAAGAAAAGCGCGATTATAACCAGTGGAACCTTGGCCTTTTATGTTTATGGGTTCCTTTTATAATATACTTATGGGTTCCTTTTCAGCTTCTTATATATATTTACACTAAAAATTAAAAAAGACTGGGTTCCCGGGAACCCGTAGTTTGTATACTAAGTCCGCCCCTGACCGACACCGCCGGCCGCCGCCGCGTGTGGTGGTCGGCACCTTCATTCTTGCTCCGCTCTCTCTCTCTCGTCAGCCTCTCTCTCTCTCCGTCTCGATTCTCTCTCTCTCTTTCCGTTTCTGTCTCCACCGTCGCACCACCGCACCACCACCGAACAGTGGTGGTGGTGGTTCGTTTTGTTAATCGAAAAAGGGGGGCTGGCTTTGTGTGTTGCCGATCTTCACCGAGAAGGGAGAGGGAGAGGGGTAAAAGGGATTTGGGTGTGTATGTATGTGTGGTCTGATATATAACCGAGAGAGAGAGGGATGACATTTGTGTTGTGTGTGGATAAATAATATGCAGACAAGGAAACTTTGAGAGAGTGGGGAGGTGATTTTATAGAGTTTTGGTGAGATCTCGAAGAGATCTTGTTCTAAAATTAGAGACAAAATATTTTGGATAGATCTACTATAGATTTAGTGGATCCTTAAAAGATTTTGAAGAGATGTTATAAGATCTAATTAAGTTATGTACGGGTTTAGGCTTGTGGGTTTTGGGCTTGGGCCCCGGGCCCACAAGCTTACTCCCTGTGTTTAAGCGGCCTGTAATTCCTACGAGACCCGTTAACACATCCCGAACTCCGTTTAACGTCAAAAATTAAAATACCCAAAAATGCGGTCGGTAGTCGTTGTTTGCACGCCTGTTCGTCGATTACGGTAATAATCGCGAAAAGTTGAATCGTTGTCGTCTTTAATCCGTTTTTCGATCCGGTTTTGACTGTAATTACTAAAATTTTATTACGGAGCTAAATATAGCGTAAAATGTTTAATGTTTGTCGGCGTTGTCAGTATCTTGTACGGTATAAATCCGTTGCCGTTTAACGTTTCACAGGCTTCTCTGTAAACCACCGTTTGCGCACTGTAAAGTCAGATAAACGTTCCTGGGCACTCCAAAGGCCTAATTAAGTTAATTTGCTCTGTAAACACTAGTTATTATTGCGTTAATCATCTGCTAATCAAGTAATTAGGTGCCGTAAATCACGGGTTGTCACATTCTCCCCCTGTTACAGAAATTTCGTCCTAGAAATTTAGACTATGTTATCTCCTCAGAATTGTGTTGTTCGCAGGTAAGTCCGAATAATAACAAAGTGAATGACCGCGTAATCGAAACAAGACTTATTCGAGTCATGTGAATTTAATGACATTTCTCAACAATAAGAACCCATCGGTTTACAATAAATGTGTTTCAGCAAATCGATGTCAAAGGAAACAAGACATATAGGTACAGTCACTAATGTGACTAAGTTAACAGGGATCCAACAATGAACAGGAACTTCGACCAATCGAATTCCATATGAACGTTCACAATATGTAAATGAGTTCTAGAAGCAATAACATCCACTAGATGTACTTAGAATCAACAAGCTCAAAAGTAATAGTTTGCATGAAACGCTTGATCGTGATCAGCACAAGCTGCAAGTTATACCGACGCCACAAGGTGTCGCAATGAATGAAACAATTCAATAATATGGGTGATCGAACAAATATCACCTGTGTTTTGCATGAAACGCTCAATCATGATTAGCCCAAGCTACAAGTTTGTACTGACACCACAAGGTGTCGTAGTGATTCAAATGATTCAATAGTAGCGGTGATCAAACAAATTCACCGTGTTTGAAGTCAAATGAAAACGCAATAAAGTGAATCGGAAAGTTTGTTTCAAATGACATCATAGGATTTTCAATTGAAAATGGAACATCAATGAAACAATGTTTTCGATCGAAGGTGAAGAAACAATAAATATCGTAAAATATTCGATCGATGTTGAAAGAACCGTTAGTAGGTACACTGGAATATGCAATGAATTTGTGTACCATTGTCATAACGCACAATTGTGTTAAGACCGCTTAACTATGATAAATCGAAGCGGATTTAAAGCAAATAAATAAATAATTAATTAAATCCGTGCATGAGATGCGTAAACGAGTTTAGCGCAAGCTTCAAACTAATGAAAATCACCATCACATGGTGTCGAAATCAACAGACAATTTTAATGGAGTCGAATGCCAAACAAGTTTATTTCGACTCGGAATAAATGAAACACTTGTCAAAACGAATTTTGGAATATGATGCTCCCAATACATCATATGATGCTCTGAAGTAAATGTGTGTAATGGGCAAGTTCAAACGACTGAACTTGGTTTTAGCGCAATCCGATAATAAATATATGTATTGACAAGAAAACTTTAGGCATGGTTACAACGAAAAACCATGTATGTAACTTGTAAAGAAATGATCGTGATACAATGACCATTAAGAGGAGTAGAGATACGAAAATCTACTCAGTAAGTGTGAAATTTGAAATTTCAATAAAAGAAATTTGAGGACTTTACCTGGGGTTTCGTGTGACGACCAATTGTTAGGTGACATTACCGTGAAATGTCGAACATAGCGTATCCGTCATTAATTAGGTAGGGGGGGGGGAATGCGGAGACAATCGTCTTATCCCTGGCGTGATTCGTTGTAACGCCCCGCGTTTTCATAACTTTCCTAATTTAGAAATCGAGTCTTAAAAATCTATTTTTAGAAGCTTGCCTCTTCCAAAATTATAATCCGTTGTATCATCGAAAATCTTTTATCTTTATTTTTTTTAATTCGTTACAAATATGGTTAATTTTTCATTGTTTAAGTGATTAAATTAATTAAGTTTACAATTTAAAAAGTTACTTGCGTAATAAACTAAGTTAGTCTCGTTGAATTTTAAAGGTAGTAAACTAACCTACTTTGTTTGTTTTATAAAGTTAGTTCCTTCTTTAAAAAAAAAAAAAAAAAAAACCGCTGACCGCGGGACTGAAACCCGGGTCACCCACCTCACACACACACGCACACTAACCAGCTGAGCTGGGTCTTGACATCAAACAGATGCGCCCCTTGAATTCTTTTAAACCCTTGTTCAAGTCAAGCCACTTAGTAAACCTAAGTATATAAATGAACTTATAAGATAACTCCTTCATTTTCTTAACCCTACATAAGACACAAGCAGCCACACCCATCTCTCTCCCTCTCGATGTCGAGCCGACAACCAAGAACAAGGAGGAGCCGGCGCCGTTTGCGGCGGATCTCCGGCCACTCACCCCAGCTCCCTCCTACTGCTCGATCCCCCTCTCTGTTTTCTTTCCGGCAACCGGCTGTAACGACTCGGGCCTGGCTTGGGTTGTTTTGGGTTGGGCTTTGATTTCGCATCAGTTTCAGGCGGTGGTGGTGCTGTTCCGGCGACAAACCGCGGCGGTGTTTTGTTCCGACAGATTTCACGGTTACAACGGAGATGGTTCGGGTTGGTTCGAGTGTTAGGAGTCTCGGCTCAGAGACGGGTGAACCAGTTAAACACAGTTAACTCGGTTCAGTTTTGGGTCTCGACTAGGTTCAGTTTCTATTCGGGTCAGATTCGATGTTCGGTTCCAGTTTGAGTCTCAGTTTCGGTGGTTCGGGTTCGAGTCACCGTCTCTCCGATGGTGATGGAGGTCACGACAATAGCAGTGGTCAGATTCGGGACTCACCAGAGCACAAGCCGGAACAAGTAACACGTGCCGGGGCAGTCGAAGCTCGCCGGAGTCGAGTCAAGTCCACAACGGGAACTGTTCTTCATCGAGTTCGGTATAATGCTTTCACGATTCCTTTTTTTTTTTTCTCTTTGGTATATTTATTCACTTCAACAAAATGCTAAGCCTTTGAAAGACACTAGGCATACAAACTAAAATTGAGTTTAAAAGCTTGTACTTGCCATGCTGGTTCGTCTGTTTGTTTATATATATATATATATATATATATATATATATTTTTGAGTAGATGAAATGAAACAGGGTAGCCAACCTTTATTTGCTTACAGTTGGTCAACTGGTTTACAACCTTTCAATTTTCAATCCTTTTTGACTTTTAAACAATCATTTTAAATGAGTTGTATTTTGAGTATGAACACGGTAAAAAAAAAAATATGATCATATTTGTTTGAGTCAGAGGAGTTTTGGCAAAAGTGGGTACATGTCAAACCGGTTCATAAAAAAAAATGGTCAATTTGTTCGGGTCTTTAAAATTTCAACTGTACCTACCATACATGATCAGTTGAGACTTTATGGCCACTTGACTGATAATAATTCTAGCATGGAACAATGCAAGTTTGAGCATGCTAAGTCTAGTTTAACACTCTTACTATTAATTGGGAGTTTATTCTAAAACCAATTCTCTCTTATAATAAAACCCATTTGATAAACGGTTTTATTTTGATTCGTGTTCTTTTATAACAAAACCTCTAAATTTATATCATAAATAAATTATCAATTTTAATTCTTTTATAACAAGTTTATTAATGAGATAAAATATAATATACGAATTATTAGGAAATTTATAACCTAAATATTAACAAGATCGTTACGTGTTATTTAAATGTCTAGGACAACCATTACGTTTCGTTCTTTGGGGTTTCCCAATCTCTACTCGTGCGTTAATTCCAGGAATTCTCATACGCAACCAATGTGAGTATACTCGTATTTTCCCCTTTTACTTTTACCACTTTTGGGGTGTAACATGTTTGCTTATCAGAAACTTACACATGAACATTTTGCTTAAACACATGAACATTCCTATAACATGCTTGTATACGTGATGGCTTGATACTTTAAACTTGGGTGATTCTTATGTGTTGAACTTATCATTAACTTCGTACGAGCCAAACCGTGACATATGTAGCGCTATAGGATTAACGACCCGCCCGTAAACTTGAGGTTATGTCATGAGCCTGTTGCGTTTCCTTGGTTTGATATGCTAGACACATGCCATATTTATTGTTTATCTTGAATCACATGCTTGCTATGAGGAATTGTTTAAAACTTATCTTTTGCTATGTACGTACCAAACTTGCATACTCGCCTTTGCTTTTGCATTGAATTGTATTTTAAACATGTTACGGGTTGATGATGACGATGCTATGAAAAGAAGTAGCGTTGATGCCTAGATACACATATAGACGTTAGGTTTAATATGTCGTATCAATTTTGCTTATGTTATATGTATTTCTTTTGAACTTGTTGTTACTTGAATTTATGTAATGTTGACAATTTGATGTTATGGAATGAAATGGGAATTATTTAAATATTGTCACAAAGAGTGTTATGATGTCTCGAGCAATCTTCACACTTCGTCTCATCCCGATGTTTCCGCCATTGGTTGGGGTGTGACATTCGTGTCGTTGCAGGATCGCGTGACAAGTTGTCGTTTCCTGATTGTTAGTTCTCCTGCTGACAGGAATCTAGCGTCGTCATTGAATTGCGCCATCGTGTCTTTTCAAAGGCCTCGCCTCGATAGTTGTATGTGTCGTACTTCAACCTCCGTTGATGTATAGCTTAAGTTTCACGTATACCTGTGCACTAGCGTTGTGTGCCGCGTAGAAGGTGATGTACCCCGACATCCGTTGACGTAGAAATTGAGTTCCATGTATTCTTGTGCGCTGGTGTTTCGTTATACGTAGGCTGCCTGCTCGGGAAGTCAAAATATCATAGACAATATGGATAATAATATGTGCCCGAGTTAATATTCGCGGTTCCTACGTGATGACCTTTAATAAACACACACATGCGCGAATAATCAATCATATAATCAAATAAACATGTTAGTCACCAATAAGCAATCAAGTAATTCCCCTAGTCCCACTAGTCTATCTTCCTAGTCTCTCAGACTGAACTTCCTAGTCCCACTAGACTATCCTCCCAGCCTCTCAGACTGAATCTCCTAGTCCCACTAGACTATCCTCCCAGCCTCTCAGACTGAATCTCCTAGTCCCACTAGACTATCCTCCCAGTCTCTCAGACTGAATCTCCTAGTCCCACTAGACTATCCTCCCAGCCTCTCAGACTGAATCTCCTAGTCTCTCAGACTACCTCCCTGTTCTGAAGGTCTTAAATGCATGTTTCCTAAACTCTCAGAGTGTGGTGTACTGTATGTAATTGTTTTGTGTACCGTGTATAAAACATCACAATAGCGTATGTTTGAAAACAAAATTTTGACTGCTTGTTTTTCGGCAACGGTTGGAGACCATATTCGAGTACTAGGCGTTCTGTATGTATTCAACGTCTTAATAGTCTAAGTTCCCAGAGGAAAGTGAGGTTAGAGCCTAGGTATCACAACAGAAACCTAATTCGCTGTAACCTGGCTCTGATACCAATCTGTCACACCCCGAAATTATCAGAGCATTGGCGTGACTGGACGGGTATCTTCATTGCACAGCGGAAGCAAAAAGTTAAGACTTTCTAGAAATTGAACGCCCATTAAGTACTCGACTCTTCATGGTTCTCCTATTCCAACCGCGCCTTGTCTTAGAACTGTAACCTGAGAAAGAAACATGCGAAAAATCAACATAAAGTTGAGCGAGTTCATAGTTTGTTTGTAAAAGAGTTGAAATAAATCTTTTGAGTTGTGAAAGATTTGAAATAAATCTTTGGAATAACCGGTTTTTGAAATAGTATTGAGAAAACGAATCAAAAGTCATTTTCTTGCCAAGTTATATGGAAACGTTGTGTTTGTAACACGTTATGTTCATAAAAACCATGTATTTGTAATGTTCGTAATACCGTCAATGCCCACCCTGACTTTGACTCCATACCCGCATAATCCTGTGCTTTGAATTTTTTATAAAACATGGTATTTAATTTGTATGAACAAGTAGTTTCGTAAGTATATAAGTCCCTGGTATGTAGCAAATAAGGAAATAAAGAGATCACCAATGGTTTGCAAGGCCATTGATATGTGTGAAGTGCAAGTAGGAAGACTCAAACCTAGCGGATTTGTGCGTCGGGTACATAGTCACCCCGAGGTCCGTTCTGCTGGGCCTGGGGCTGGGCTCGCTACACCCAGATAGATCTACCGCATTGTGCCCCTCGGTCCTACAATGAGGATTAATGATCCCAAGTTGCGCCTACCCACTCACATGATCTGTACGTTCTAACCCTCCTTAAGCTAACCATACCATGTATAAAAATGTCTGTAATCATTGTACATGTATTTTACCCCAGTCTCTAAGACTGATCCTCCCCCAGTCTCTAAGACTGATCCTTTCTCAAAACGCATCATACTTGGTACTCGTTCTCACCAAGAGTGCTTCTTGTATTTACCCGTAGTTTAGAAAACTAGAATTCGTGGGTATGCATATTCCGAAAGATACGTTTGTTTGAAAACCGGTATGTTTAGTATAAACCTTTCGTAATCATTTGAGTTCCTCGAAATCACTTCGTAATATAATTTAGAAATACGAGTTTTGCATTTGTTCAGAACTTTGTGTGTTTTTGCAAAACGTGCATGTCTTTCCACCCCGAAAACATTTACAAAAATGTAAACAGTAAAAAGTGGGGGTTATGAACTCACCTGAATTTCCATGTGCAAAGCTAGCTAATTACGACTCCGTGATGTCGTTTCCAAAATGAGACTCGCTAGCGTGCATTCTACAATATTCCTAACACGGAATATCTAGTAAGTTTCTAAATAAAAGCGGTAACTAGTCTACGTGTCACCGAGCTCTACCGAATCGTTAATCGAACGATTCAACGGTAAGTTGTTAACTTAATGGAAAAGATTAAGTTATACGTGTTAAGTCTCGTTTAATGTCAGTAGCAGTTTAATAAGTCTTGGAAAAGACTTAGTTTTCGAGAGACTTAAAATGAATAAATATTTATATAAAAATATATAAATATATCGTTGTAAGTGTGTTAGCCGTCTCGAGTAGTCATACGTGTATAAAAGAATATTTCCATGAAAATATCATATAACAAACTCGTATCATATATCGCGTTACGTATGAAAGTAATATATAATAACTTGTATTATATATATCACGTCTTGTGTATATTTGCCAAAAATATACGTATACGCCGTTTCGGCGCTTGAAATAAATATAAAAAGTTATATTTATTTTATAAAAGATTTCGCGTATTTGAAATAAATATACAACTATATTTATTTTATACAACAAAGTCGTGTTGTTTGATATACGAAATAAATATATGAGCTATATTTATTTTGTAAAAGTATACGAGTTAACGACGTTCGAAATAAATATAACATTATATTTATTTGTAAAAGCGTTTGGAACTATCAAGGTTTGAAGTATTATAAACTCGAATTCCATTAAGCGTCGTTTTTGAAATATAATACGTGTCGTGTTTAAGGGTTTTTCTCGAAAAACGGGCAGAGTTTCCTCTGTTTTTGGACGCCCCGACAACACAAGTTGTCGCTATTTTTATCAAAAATTCAACACAATTTAATCAAGATTCAACTATATGTAAACTTTGTCAAATATATAACAAATGCAATTTATAATCAGTCGGTTCGAGCTCGTTTGTCACGTAAGTATCAAAACTATAGAGATAACGAAAGAAAACGCGTCGCTAATCTTTACCAAATCTTTCGTGTCGAGACGTTTGACTGAGCTGACCGAGTCAACTGGGTTGACCGAGTTGACTCAGTGAGTTGACCAGATTTGACTGAGTCGGTCCGAATCATGAACCGTGAACCCCTGACTTGTCTTGACCGAGCCTGAACCCGAACCGAAGTCGCTGACCAGATGACCGAGTCTTGACTGTGTTGACCGAGTCAACTGAGTTGACTCGGTTTGACCGGGTGAACCAAACCGGAGCTGAGTTGACCCGCACCCGAAACCGAACCAAGGTCTGAACCAAAAACTGAACCACCATTTCTGTTCCACTGTCGGCACTACCATCACCCTGTGAACCCAAACTCGAACTGAATCACCGAGCTTGAAGCCTAAATCGACTCACATACCTGTTGGACCCGAGATCGAACAAAGAAGGCAGCAAAACACCCACCACAGCCACCGACACCGCCGGCCGCCGTCGCGTGTGGTGGTCGGCACCTTCATTCTTGCTCCGCTCTCTCTCTCTCTCGTCAGCCTCTCTCTCTCTCCGTCTCGATTCTCTCTCTCTCTCTCTCCGTTTCTGTCTCCACCGTCGCACCACCGCACCACCACCGAACAGTGGTGGTTCGTTTTGTTAATCGAAAAAGGGGGGGCTGGCTTTGTGTGTTGCCGATCTTCACCGAGAAGGGAGAGGGAGAGGGGTAAAAGGGATTTGGGTGTGTATGTATGTGTGGTCTGATATATAACCGAGAGAGAGAGGGATGACATTTGTGTTGTGTGTGGATAAATAATATGCAGACAAGGAAACTTTGAGAGAGTGGGGAGGTGATTTTATAGAGTTTTGGTGAGATCTAGAAGAGATCTTGTTCTAAAATTAGAGACAATATTTTGGATAGATCTACTATAGATTTAGTGGATCCTTAAAAGATTTTGAAGATATGTTATAAGATCTAATTAAGTTATGTACGGGTTTAGGCTTGTGGGTTTTGGGCTTGGGCCCCGGGCCCACAAGCTTACTCCATGTGTTTAAGCGGCCCGTAATTCCTACGAGACCCGTTAACACATCCTGAACTCCGTTTAACGTCAAAAATTAAAATACCCAAAAATGCGGTCGGTAGTCGTTGTTTGCACGCCTGTTCGTCGATTACGGTAATAATCGCGAAAAGTTGAATCGTTGTCGTCTTTAATCCGTTTTTCGATCCGGTTTTGACTGTAATTACTAAAATTTTATTACGGAGCTAAATATAGCGTAAAATGTTTAAAGTTTGTCGGCGTTGTCAGTATCTTGTACGGTATCAATCCGTTGCCGTTTAACGTTTCACAGGCTTCTCTGTAAACCACCGTTTGCGCACTGTAAAGTCGGATAAACGTTCCTGGGCACTCCAAAGGCCTAATTAAGTTAATTTGCTCTGTAAACACTAGTTATTATTGCGTTAATCATCTGCTAATCAAGTAATTAGGTGCCGTAAATCACGGGTTGTCACACGTTTACCCCTATCGTCACCGTCGTCATCGATACCACCAGCCGCCGGAGTGTGGTCGGATTCTCTCTCTCGATCTCTCCCTCTACCCAGACTTTGTGAGAAGATGGTTTAGGGTTCTCATACGATGAGGATTAATGACGCTTGTCCCCGTGAGCTTATGTATTTTCCACTGCCAAACTATCCAGACAAAACTACTAACAAAACTGGTACAATAGCACAATGTACAACTCTCGTTGCATACAAATGTTGCAAATTATAATATATATAAATAAGTATATTAACTTTTATATGTCTTTTATTTGTGCAGCTAAAAGGTTGTAATGGTTGGGATTTAATAAAATAGTCCTCTAATCAAAAGAAATCTAAGTCATGACAACATTAGGAAGTGCCATGATTCATTATCCCCCAAAACAGTTTGACATGTTCAAAGTTTGAAGTGTCATCTTATGATTTTGACTAAATCATCTAAAAAAATATCAATATATAAAATCCCTAAAAGTTAATCAAACGTAAATTTTTAGTATTTTGTCAAAATTTAATACAACATGTGTATGATAAATTACTAATTCAATACGAATCGTATTGGGTCATATGATGCTAAGATCAACTTGACCCGTATTGATCGCTGAACAGATCTACCCAAATCCTGTTAGACTTGTTTTACAACTAAAAATCATATATTAAAAATGCTCAAGATCGATAAGCTAACTCAGAAGAGATAAATGGTAATCAACCTTCAATTAATCTTTCTAAATCTCCTGAGTCTTTTACTTTCCATTAATTATTTAGGCAATTGCAATTTGTCTAGAACTTTAACCTGTCAAGAAGCAAATTTAATATGTTATATGGTCTTTTTCGGCGATTCGGGAGGTTTTACACTTCTATGCATTTTGGAAAAGTTGTGACTTATGTGGCCAGCTCCACATATTAACAACATCTAAAACAATCATAAATAGCATCAAAGATTAAAAAAAAACATAAGCAACTATCCGATTATAAGATTGTTACGAAGCGTTTAGTGGAAATGCATATAATCAAGAGCCATAATGCAGTTTAAATATGATTTTTGGTATACAAAATAACTATTTTGCCAACTAAATCAGATGTACCTTTTGTTTAAAATGCAACTTATTGAAAATCCAGTCTCTTTAAATTTATGTTTGTTTAACTTTGTTGGCTAAAAAGTATGATATGCTTGCATCTTCAGCCGATTTGTTCAAGTAATAATTGGTGCCAACCAATTTTCTTGCATCAACAAACTTATTTAACAAAAAACAGCTATAACTATGCTACAACAACCAATCAAGGACATACCAAATGAGGCTGCACATTGGTCATCTTCTTTTCATCAAACTCGTACTCCTTAACTGACATTTTGCAGCCTAACAATCGACAACAACCTGAAATTAAATAAAAAGTTGAAACACTTTTTACTCATTTTGACCCATAACCCAACCCGTAAATTTCTTCAATTGTGTATGAGTCCAAACATATTGTTGGTGCACACATCTGTCGTCTTCGTCTTATATCGAGTCTCGGATACGTTGCGGTTCGGATCAAGCATGATGTCATCATTATTAATGATGACATCATACCAATGACATCATATATTACATCATCACATGAAAAGAATATGCAAACATGAATCAGAATGTTTATTTCACTTGAAGACAAAGTCGATTGAAGACAAAATTGCATGTTCGCTTGAATTGTTTAGTGTATGTTCGCTTGTATATGTGTGTTCGCTTGAACATGTGATCGCTGGAACCTGTCATGTGCCTTTCAAGCGAACTAGTATTTAGTATAAATAGGCATGTCATGTATTCATTTGAAGTGAACAGGCAAGAGAGTTAGAACGTGTACCGAAGTGCTGCCGGTATATTTCGTGCATGTAATCGTTGTTAAATCAATACACAAGATGTTTAAAGTGATATTCAAGCTGTTTCAAAGTCAGTTTCTTAGTTTCCGCATCTGAAACTGATAAAATCTCTTCTGAACGACTCGTTTGGGTCACAAACCGATCCTATAAGTGGTATCAGAGCTCAGGAGGAAGAGATCTTGCCAAAACAGCCTGTTTTTGTCACTTTTTCTGATTTCTACACCATTCTTTTCAAAATTTAAAATTTTTCACGGTTAAAATCGGCTCAAACTTTCACATATTGTGCATAATCATGTTTAAATGAATCCTGGAAAGTTTCAGCATTAAAATCGAATTAAAACTGGTAAAAAGTCGTTTGTCCGCTTGAAATTTGTTCGAAATGCTGATGTCATCGTGTGTCTGCTTGAGTTTTCACTCTGAGTCCGCTTGAAAATGACCTTTTGCTTGAACACACCGCTTGAACGATTGTCCGCTTGAAAACACCGCTTGAAAACGTCTCACCGCTTGAAACCGACACACCGCTTGACAAGTGCATCGTGTGTTGTGTGAAAACATTAAACAAGATCATGTGACTTGTGTCAGGATTGCATCGGTTTGATTAAGTGATTCAAAGTTGTGCATGTGAGTTGTGTCAGCAAAAGTTAATCAGATTCATGTGATTGTCATCGAGTAGTGAGGAGGTCCAATTAAAATCATTGCATGTGAGTTTGGGGTGTCGACATATTCTATAAAATCAGATCCACTAACATTAGCGGCCCAATCACTGATTTTGGGTATTGAAGTTGTCGGCAAATAGCTTTTGATAAGATCAGACTTTGCATGTGACTAGATAAGATCAAGATAATATTCGGCCCAATGAAATCAAGTTTGTACTAAAAGTTGTCGGAAGTTTATAGAATCAAAGTTGCATGTGCTATCATCGGTCCAATCAGAAATGAGTTAATTTCAATTGTTGTCAGTCCACTTTAATTGAATGACCTAGCTATTAATTCATTGAAAGTGGATTTTAAGGCCCAATCAGATTTGAATTGTGAATTGAATTGTGATCAAAATTTGATGTCACTGTTGTTGAGGCTTGTTTATTCAAATTGTTGAATAAATTGAGTTTTTAAAACTCTCGGCCCAAGAACTGAATGTGAAAAGAGTTTAAAGTGTTGTAGCCCATGTTATTTCATATCTTTTGCGGCCCAAAGTGTTGATTGGGTTATTGGAATTTGAGATATAATCAATCGAATTCAAGTTTTCGGCCCAAGTTCATTGTTGAGAAAGTCATTCAGGTCGTGTTATTTCATATCCGCACAATCTGTCAATTTTCAGTCCGCACAGTGTGTCAACCTTCAGTCCGCACAGAATATTCGTCAATTCGAGTATCAATCTTATTCTGTTAATTGATAATTTTTTAAACTGATTGTTTGTTTGTCTGTTTCAGGTATTTTTACAAGGTGAACCAGTTCATTTGAAAGCTTGTTTGAGGAAGTCTTCAATATAGAATCATGGATAACGATTTCTACAACGCGTTTGCTACTCCAACTACTCCGGCTGTCATTGCTCAGAATATGAATTTGGAAAACGAGACTGGAACGTTACAAAAGCCCCCGAAACTGATGAGCATAGAAGAGTACTACGGATGGAAAGACAGATTCGAAAACTGGGTTCAAGCTAACCATCTCAGATCTTGGGAGTGCATTCTGAAGAAATATGTATTACCACAGACTGATCTGCAAGTTGATAAAGCAATATTTGAGTTTAGTGATGAAGAACGTAATATGTACAGAGCTGAAAAGATGATGATTAGTCTACTTCAGCACGCTATCAAAGAAGACATTTTTGTGTTATTTCAACATGACAAGACTTCAAAATCAATTTGGGATGCTCTTAGAGTCAAGTTTGAGGGTAGTGAGAATATGATCAAGAGCAAGAAAGCATTGCTCAAGAAAGAATTTGATATGTTTACAAGTTTGCCTGGGGAAGATACAAAGAAGCTAATTGAAAGATATTGCCACTTGGTGCGATCCATGTCGATGCTTAGTATAAAAAAGGATCGTGAAGAATGGGTAGACAAGGTAGCTGACGCTTTACCTCAAAAGGAATGGGGCACATACTTGATGATTCTGAAGAATACTGGGGTTTATGACGGGTTGACGATTTCTCAGTTTATTGAGAAGATAGAAAGTCAAGATCTGGAACAACAAAAGATCGCGAGGATGAACAGTCCAAGTGGTCAACAGGATGTAAAGATGTATTACAAAGGCAGTGTTCCAGAAGTTGAAAGAAGCCCGAAAATACAAACTGCATTTAGTGCTGGAGATTCTACAGAAAAGGTTGATCAAAGTCCTAAAAGTAGCAGTGGTTTCTCTTCATATCCGAGTGTTAATCCAAAAAGCCCAACTTCAAGATTTAGTTCTCAAAGTACGAAAAGTGGAAGTGGTTATGTGATACAATGCAATATTGCCTTGAATCTTCCAGATAGTCAAAGTTTTTCTGAAGAGATTGCGAAAGATCACATGGCTTTACTTGGTTCTGTGCTACTCTCTTATGAAGGTTTGGTTGCAGGACGGATCGGGAATCCTATGCTCACAAAGGAGGATTACGATCAGATAGACGCTGAAGAAATGGAACTAATGGACATCAAATGGTGTCTAGCTAGTGTCCTTAGAAGAGCTGAAAAGTTCAAACTGATTACCGGAAGAAATGACTTTCTTGATGCACATGTCTCTACTTTAGGTTTTGATAAATCTAAAGTTACTTGTTTTCGATGCAGGGAGAAAGGTCATTTCAAGAGAGAATGCAAGAACCGAGAAGCAAGTGATGTGAAGAATCCATTCGGAAAAGATGACTACTACCGGAAAGCCATATATCAACAGGTTGGTCAACAACAACTACAAGAACCACAAGTGGCTCATGTTAGAAAGGTGATAGAGGATTCAAAAAGAGCATGTCTGGGGAATCAAGAGAATTTTAACTGGAATTTTCAAGATGATGAAAAGCTACCTGAAGGGTTTAGCTGGGATATGTTTGTAGATGAAAAAGGAGATTTTAAAGCATTCATTGCTAAGATTGTGAAAGAACCAGATATGTTTACCGCATGGATGAAGTCTATTGGTGAGACTGTAAAGAATGTGGAGAAAGAGTCTGTTGCATCTGAAGAAAGCTCACATAGCTCAGATGAAAGTTCACAAAGTGATGAAAGTTCAGAAAAGGGAGTTGTTTTTGATCAAACACCAATTGATTCTAGTTCTTCGGATGATAATGCTGAAAAGTCTATTGAGTTTGATCAGTCACCAACAGACAGCAGTAGTGATGATGAAGAAGAAAGACATATTAATGTTGCAAAATCTCATCTCTCTCCTGAAAGTTTTCATTTTTATTTTGCAGATCGCTTGGAAAAACTGAAAGAGAAACAAGCTACAAAAGAACAAATGAAACAGAAGTCTGAAAGTGGTGATCAAACAAAGGAAGCTGTTCAGAATGAAGAAGTAAAAAGTATTGCTGAGGAGATTGCTGAACCAGAAAAGATACATGAAGCAGAAAAGGTGGTTGAAGTTGAAAAAATCATAGAAGTTGAAAAGATTGTGGAAGTCATCAAACCTTGCTTGAAGTGTTTGGAATCATGCAAGGAATGTGCAACAAAAGAAGAGAAGCTAGCTGAGTTTGAGAAGATGAAGGAACAGTTATTGTTCAATCTCAACTATGTGAAAGAATCTTATGATGTCTTGAACAAAACAGTAACCGGTCTTCAAAAGACAAATTCTGAAAGAGAACAAGCACTAACGATGATGAATGCTGTGATGATGACAAAACAGAAAGCTATAAACTTCTACATCGAAGAAAGTGCTAAGTGGAAGCAAGAGTTGGAAACTGAAAAGATTGAAAATGAGAGAATCAGACGATTATTACAGAGTTATTCTAGTTCTGATTATCTTATTGGTAGAATTTATCCGACTGTTGCAGGTATGGAAGCTTTTCAAGATGAAAACACAAAGAAGAAGGATATTGGTAAGAAACCGACTGCTAGTTATAACAAGTGTCCGCCTCCAATCTAGGAAGGGTATTCTCCCAGAAAACCAAATGAGGAGCAAGTCGAAAAAGCAGTCAATATAAAGTTAAAATCCGACACAACTGATGAATTACCAGAAAACATTGACGTTACTTTCACATCGTCTGACACTGATCATGAGTCTGAGTTAATCAAAAAGGTGGTCGATCAGGTGTTGGATGCTGATGAGGAGTCTGAGTCAAAATCTGAGTCTGGAGGGTCAAGTTCGTCGGTCAACAGTCCAAAGTCGTCGGTTAAACGGGCATACAGTAAAGAGTTTTTGTTATCAAAACCAAATTTGGATGATGAAACATTTGAAGTAGCATACACTTTAAATGATTCTGACAGATTATATTCTGACAAAGAGTTTCCAATAAGCAGTGTTAGATTTGAAATGATCAAAAAGGTTTTCAAAATGACAGAAATTAAGGTTTCTGAAATAAAAGATTTAAATCTTACTGGAAAACCTAAAAAATACACTTCAAGAGTACAACAACGATTAAACAAGAAAAAAAGTTACAATTCTATTTCTGGTTTTCAAAAGAAACCAAACCATAATGGTAGGTACAAAAAGAAAGGTTTAGGTTTTATTCCACCTAAAAATTACAAAAATGACAAAATTTCTAAACCAAGAACAGAATTTGTTTCAGGTGGAAGTGCTGAGGAGGAACAGAAGAAACCGTTCTGGAGACAATCAAACCAGGAGTTTCTTGCTGAAAAGAAAAGGAATGGAACTGGAGTGTTTCATCCAAAAGAGACTCGAACCTGTTTCAAATGCAATGAAGCTGGTCACATTGCATGGAACTGTACGAAAAATGCTAAAACTAAACAGGGAGTTTCTGAAAAACTGAAAAAAATAGTTGTTGATGTTGAACCACCAACCAAAAAATTCAAAATGTTTGAAAATTCAACTTATGAGGTTGGTGAATGTTCTAAAAAGAATTTTTACAAAAAGAAAGCAAAAGATAACCAAATGTGGGTTGTCAAGAAGAGTGATGTAAAAGTTGGCGATGAATCTGGTTCCACAAAGTCATAAGAGCCACAAGGTGAGGTAAAAGAGGTAAATTCTGTATCTTCAGTGAATGATGATGAATTTCCATCACTGAAATTTGAGAAGATTAAACAGAAAGTTGGTAAGGTTGAGATCTCGGATCAATTTTACTCTGAGAAGAATGAATTTGATATCGAGAAAGTTTTCAATGGAAATGTTAAGAAAATCTTTGGAAAAATGCTTGATGGAAAAGTAAAAGGGGTTAAAGATTTTTACGCAACAAAGAAAGCAACTTTTAACCCAACTAAACAAGAGCTAAAGGAGCTAAAAACACCCAAGGTTGGTCAGACTTGGGTGGAAATTCTTTTCCCTTGAACATCTTACTTTGCCGGAGATCCCAAGTTTGTAATCGTGGATCAGGAATCGGCATCATTCTTGTTAAACTTGTTTTTGTGAAAGTTTTTAAAATTGTTTGAATGTTTATAGATGAAGTGTGACTTGCCAGAGCTTCCAGGTTGGTAAGTGTGAAGCAGGAATCGGCATTTTGATTGGTAAAATGGTTTGTGTAGATGATTTTTTTCCTACATGTGATTAAGTGTTTTGGATTTACTTACAAGTGGTAAGAGGTTGATTCTGACAAAGTGATTACTCAAGGTCATTAGTTTGAACTTGATGTAATCCTCATACAAGTGATTGAATGGACAATATGATGAACCAAACCCCTAACCCTACAAGTGGTAAAATCGATAAAACTTATTTTCCAGAAAAATCATTTTGGTTAAAACAAACTTAAGTGTTTTGAAATCATAATGAGAAAATAGTTTTGTGAAAGGGGGAGTTCTGATTGTTTATGCCAAGTGGATGGCGATTTGATATCGGTTGTCAAGTTTTGTGCAGTCTGTGTTTTCTAATTTCCTAGAATGTGTTTGCATTTTAGGGGGAGTAGAAATTTTCAGAAAATCCAAAAACATTAGAAAATTTGAAAAAGACAAAAACATGATAAAATCAAAAATGAGTTTTGGTGTCAAAGAGGAGGAAATGATAGTACATCAGTAGACAGTCACAGTATGCTAAAGAAATGTATTGTTTAAATAGCGTTAAACGGTCTCACTGATGATATGCCGATAGGTTTTCATATATTTAGTAAACTTTTTCGGGATATAAACTTAAATTCAAACTTGCTTATTTCGTGGGGAACACTACTTGGATATATAGGTAACCCCTGAAATCTCGTTTGAAAGGTCCCTCTTTCTGAGATACTAGGTCTTTATGCTCAGTGATATCTGGGGTATTATCCCGGGACTTCTGCTGAATGGAAATTCTGACCTAGTCCCCAGAGAATACTTTCTGCTTGCTTGAAATATAGCGCCGCCCTCAGCAAATTGATGAAACAATAAAATTGATAGTCATTGCTGTAGTAATTCAAAAGATCCTCTAAAGGGGACACACCAAAAGTCGAAGCCGTCATCTCTCTGCGTATACGGGAGTATCGACCTGAGCTCTCACGGCCCTCGCAATTTAACCCTTTACAGATATCATCTGTGGTATACTCACCTGTAAGACTGAATATTGAGATCTGGATACGGGAGTATATTCAAGAGGTGGGACACATGAATGAGTTTAAGTCGTTAAAACATCTAACTCATATCCTGAATCAGTTGAAATTTGTGTGAAAATTTAAGTGGATCAGTATATCGACAATCTAAGTGAATTGTTTAATTCTTAATGTGTAACTAAGCTCAACGGTACTTGTGACTTGTCAAAAAATGATATGATCTTCTTGCACGAACTCACAAAAATATTGTTTGTAAATATTTCTTTACTGCATTTCTTCATATTAAAAAAATCCAAAAAGATTTTTAGTGTGTTTTAGCATAATTTTTGAAAAATTCAAAAAGATTTTCGATAACTGGTGTTGAAGAGCTAATTTTCAAAATTCCGAGTGCTAGACATGACGAACAGGTTTGGGAAAGTATTTGTTTGAAGTTCTTTGAAATGAAAATGATATTTCTGCAAAATGTTGAATCAGTTTAAAATATGCTCAACAAGTTATCATCAGAAAATTTATTGTGAGGTAGAGGATGTGCAGGTTTTTAAGAGATAGAGATCCAGGTTCCGATACCTGAGGACTTTGTGATTTCAACATGCCAGACTGCGATCCCTGCATATCGAAAGGGGGAGTCTGAAGACATTCGAGTAGAGATTGTTCGCAGGGATTCTGTTGATGCTGAAGAGAAGGAGATAAAGTTTGAGGATGCTTACAATGTGAGATATTTCAGAGAGCGTTTAGACTGATAAAGACTGAAGACGTTGAAGACTCGACACTTAAGACTCATCAACATCTGAGGGGGAGTCTGTTGGTGCACACATCTGTCGTCTTCGTCTTATATCGAGTCTCGGATACGTTGCGGTTCGGATCAAGCATGATGTCATCATTATTAATGATGACATCATACCAATGACATCATATATTACATCATCACATGAAAAGAATATGCAAACATGAATCAGAATGTTTATTTCACTTGAAGACAAAGTCGATTGAAGACAAAATTGCATGTTCGCTTGAATTGTTTAGTGTATGTTCGCTTGTATATGTGTATTCGCTTGAACATGTGATCGCTTGAACTTGTCATGTGCCTTTCAAGCGAACTAGTATTTAGTATAAATAGGCATGTCATGTATTCATTTGAAGTGAACAGGCAAGAGAGTTAGAACGTGTACCGAAGTGTTGCCGGTATATTTCGTGCATGTAATCGTTGTTAAATCAATACACAAGATGTTTAAAGTGATATTCAAGCTGTTTCAAAGGCAGTTTCTTAGTTTCCGCATCTGAAACTGATAAAATCTCTTCTGAACGACTCGTTTGGGTCACAAACCGATCCTACACATATAATTGTTAAATAAATTTTGATCTAATATTAATTTTGACTTTGACCTTAATTAAAGAAAGTAGAAGGAACACACTAACCTTTTCGGCGATTTACATTATTGAGCTTAGTTTAATGTTAAGGATCTGAACATCTAGTGGGTTCTTGCCATCAATTGCTTTACATTCTCCAGAACCTAAAGAATATGAAAATGATACCTCAACTTTTCTTGCAAAAAGAGCACCTTGTATGGACTTAACCGCATTTTTCCTACGGTTAAGTCATTCAAGTGGTCCTCAAGTTTGAAAACACCACCATGAAAGTGTTACATTTTGGGGGAAAACACAAAATCAACTTATGGACTTAACCACATTTTTTTGTGAAAAAGACTTCTCTTTTTAAAAGTATGACAAACTCGTGACTTGTGAGCTTTGTATAATGTAAAATGCATTCACCAGGCTAGGAGAAATGTCACGAGTGACTACACACACAATCACAATGAGAATAGACTCGATATAATCTCAACATAGCTATAATTCATCGGGTTGAAATAAAAGCCATAAACGGTATTTTCTTAAAATTTGGTGTCAGATTTTATTTTTTCATAAAAATAAAAAAAGAAATTGATGCATAAACTGAGGGAGTCATTTCCTGGGGATCTTAGAATGTTGGAGAGGCCTGAATTTTTCTCCTACTATTTCATTTATAAGATAGAAAGAAAATATTAGAATCTTGGTTGCCTTTAAAGTTTGCTTCTGAGCCGCCGCCATCAGAGCAACCAAAAACACGAATCTGGTTGCTGGATTATGAATTATAGTTAGTATAAAAATCATATCAATGAGTTTGATTGAAGTAAATGAGAGAAATTCAGTATTAACTGGACTTGACCCAGCCAAATTGTATCAATACGGTTATTATAATGTTTCCTAATTAGATTTACACACTAATAAAACTCGCTCGATTTGATTATTAATAAATGCGTACTCGGGTTGGTTGTATCCATTCCTTCTGCATTTTTTTCCTATGCCATATATATTTATCTTGTCCCTAGCTAACTTATCCTTTCTGATAACCTTACCTATTTTAACCTTTACTCAACCCGAGCCTCCAAATTTGCCAGGCTTAGATCTATGAGAATCTATTTAATTCAAACACAGAAGGAGATTAGATTCATAATGTTGTATACTCCCACTACATTTAAAAGACTAAAACACAATCAAGACATTCATACCTTCATTAAGTCCATAATTCCAACCATTGGGTTTGGCTCCTTGTCAAGATTCGGCTTAATCTGATAATTATAAACAAAAAATAGGCACATCACATTATTACAACAATTATTTGTGAAGATAGCAAGTCACTATTTGATTGGAAACCGTTTTTCCTTATCCTCCTTGAAGTGCAAACCACAGACTGAATAATAAAATCGACACATTCATAAATATGTAAATACCTCTTCTAACTGAAATTACAGATTTGGTTTTCTAAAGATCTCATAACTACAAATATAAGAAAGGAAAATAAAATAGTGGATACAACCTCTAACATACTTCGCTTACGTGTTCGACTAAAAGATGAACTTGACACACTAACAACCATTATCAGGGAATATTAAGCCTATTTATACTAAGATTATTAGTCCATGATCTATACCAAAAGACCATATTTAAGGTTGATAACACTATAATAGAATCCTATAACTACTTATGCAATTAAGTTTCAATGCACTACTGTGTTAACACGTTAGCCACGTACTTTGAACCATGCATCTTAATGTTGTCCCCAAGCCATCATTAAACTTTAGCACCACAAGCTTATCCTAGAGACTCATGGTTTGAGAAGCATCCGCAATAATAAAAAATCATGGAAAAAAAAATAGATCAAGCATACACTCTTAACATAAAATAACATTTGCAGGCGACAAAATATCAATAACACCGATTGAAGATCAAACTATTACCTTTCGGTACAACTGATAGGGTATCATAGGCACAACAATATTGTCAGTAGGTGTCTGGATCTTACTCCACTCAACATGTTGCGCTTCGTCAATTTTTTACACAAGTTGTATGAAACTCCCGGTACAGCTGATAAAGTATCATAGGGCACAACGATCTTGTCTATGTGTTTGGATCTTACTCCACTCAACATGTTGCGCTTCACCACTTTATTACACTTTCACCTCTTATAATTAGAACCAACCAACATGGACAAAAAACAAATTAAAATAATAGACTATTATAGTAAATATTTACAAATTTGATTACCTTGAGATACATGTTAATGGCACTGATGAGACAGGGAACATTTTCTAATTGCCTGTGATAGTGAACTCTCACTTGTTGAAACAACCATTGATATGTCCCAAATGATGATATGCGACAACTATTGACGAACCCCGTCACCAAAGTCTCCACAATTGCTTACGTCGTAAATCTCATGCATTGCTTTCGATGTTTTATTTGTAGTATGATTAGTTCTTATCCACCTTATACTAATATCTATCGCTAATGATCTTGCTTCTTTTGAACCTGACCTAGCCAACTCACGATGCCAAATGATGCAAAAAAACAAATGATCAACAAACAACATTAAACAAATAAAAAATAAAAAGGGACATTTAGGAGACAATGACAAAAGCAAAGCATTCGGTCACAATCACATAGTGTTTGCAAGCAAACTCAAAGAGACAAATCCCAAAATCCCATGTAAAAAGATTCATTAATTCCCCAAAGACAAATTTAATATCAATTCATGAATACAAAAATTTATTATAACAATAAATGAAAAGTAGGTAATTTCACAAACATGCCTTAGGTTCTGGTTTAGTATTGACGGGTGGTCCATAGGACAACCCTTAATGATGTTAAAAGACGAATTTATCCCTCACTTGATCGAGTAATTATCTTGAATTAGATAACTACAGTTGCTTATGTTTCAGGTATGTTTTGGGAGCTAAAAATGGATAAAACGCTGCTTTGGACGGTTTGGAGAGGAACGGGTCGTGCATGGAATGAAAGAAGAAACAAAACCAAAGAATCAGGGCTCCACCGTAAATTACGGTGGCCACCGTAATTTACGGTGGCCCTGAAACATGCCCAATTCCCACCGTACCACAGGCTTGAATCACCGTAACAGTTTGATCTCCACCGTAATTTACGGTGGAGACCGTAAATTACGGTGGAGGCAACAGACAGATTCGTAACTGCTCATTAAAACGGTTTTTGATGGTGTCTTTTCACATGATCTCATCATTGGACGTTTCTCTGGAGTTCTAGGGCGATTTTTGGCTTTGGCAAGTGTTTGTGAACAATTTCTAACATTTCGGTTTGTCTTTTGATTCATATGAACTTCAATCTTGATGTTATGATGATCCACCAAACAATATCCGGCTAAAATTTCGGTGATCATCTTAGGTGAAGGTTTCTTATGACTTTTGTGTGATCATTCTTTATTTCTAGAATAATAGACTTGGTATGTTTGCTATGTTTATTATGGTGCATGAATTCTTGATTGTAAATTGTTAATTGGTATTGCAATTCTAGTCTAAATCGTACGTTCTTGGTGTCGTTGACAATCGAGATATCACGGGAAGGGTTAGGGTTGGATATTGGTTAATTGATCATCGGATAACAACCTCGCGTTTATATAATCTGAGTACTTCGTTCCCTTTTATCACAACAAACGTTTATGCATGAGTTATGTCTATGTAACTCTTTCTAGTTGGATTCGTGCACAATTGTTATTGGAAACCGGAACCTAAGATGGTCATTTTCTCTTAATCTGTTAAACAACCAATTTTGATTTGCAAGTAGTTAATAATTTAGTTTTCTAAAACAAACAATCCAAATCATTGATCTTTAATTTCTGCAAATTAGGTTAATTGTAGTTTAATTGCAAAACTATAAAATCAACACATTTCCACATACTCCCTGAGTTCGATACCCAGTTACCACTATCTATTAGTTGTTATTTGGATTAAATTTGTGTGTACCACGACAGCACGTCAAATTTTGGCGCCGTTGCCGGGGAGTAGTACGCAACGTGTGTTATCTTGTGTATTAGTTAAAAAAAAATAAAATAAAAATCCCAAAAAGATTTCCTTTGATGTTCGTGATTTGCACTTGGTAGTTGAGTTGTGTTGTGCAGGATGACAGTGCATTACACAGATTTCAGCTTCTCTAAGTGTATATTGTGCGGAGGTCCACGTCATCCGTGTATCGGTTGCCACGAGGCCCATTACAGGAGGGCACATGGAAAACCGGTGTCTTATGTTTCACAGCTTCCACCTCCATCATACGCTGATGATTATGACTTAGAGATGGAGGATGATTATTACTCGGATGGATATGATCGGGACGAGGATGTTTATTATGAGACAAGTATAGATGGTCTATGTTTTTATTGCGGTAGCGATCACACTTATGATTATGATGTGTGCACGGTGTATTCAGAAAAACCAAAGTATTGGAATAAAAAAATTATGGATGCGCACATCTTAAGTCCGTATCAGGGATATCGACAATATCATCCCAAAGAATATTCTAAGGCCGAGGGTGTTTATACTTATCAGACCGAGGAGGAGAAAGAGCTTGCTATATTGGAAGTAACTTTGTCCAGACTCGAGCAGCATTTATCAGTACCTAACCTTTCCGATGAAGATCGAATCAGCTGTTTAGTTTCTAAGTGTCAGAATTTAAAAATGAAGATAGAAATAGAACAACGCCTTTCACCATTACCTGATGATATTAGAGATTATTCTCACATGAAAGAGGAGGTTGTGGAGGATAATACCACACCAATGAGTCCTTTATCTGATGAAGAGTCACTGGTGGATCAGATGGTGTGTGCAGATGATGAGGCAGAACAGTCTGAGGAGATGAATATGTGTACCGAACCTCTTCCCATATCAATCATTCAAAATAACAAGTGTGGGGAAGAGGGTTCGAGGAAGAAGATGAGAAGGGTGAAACTACAAGACATCAGGGTATACATCATGAAGTGGATTAGAGAAACCCACAAGTGCGGTCTGAACATGCCAATTATACTGACAAACTTATGGAGATGGCATGTAAATTTCCGGGCATTTGTTGGAAATGTTTTGGGTAAGTGTGCATTGAGACCACCGTAACGCTTATCAGGTATGGTCTGGCTGAAGACCTTTAAACTTAGCGCTCTCAGGAGGCAGCCCGAGGATGTAGAGTATTGTATTCGTATTTTGTTTTGTTTTGTTTTGGTGATGTGTTTGTGTTTTGGCAGGTTACTACGTTTCAATCCTCGCGGATGCAATGATTCAAGTGTGGGGATGTTTGGCAACATCCCCGCTGAGATATCAAAGAATCCAAGAGATGCTTATGTTCCTGTCCGATCACCGCGGCTGCATCACTACCAACACTGTTGATTTACGGATCAGGTCGTGTTTTGTTCTCATTTTGTGCACCATTGTATATATTCATGTTTATGTTTATGTTCATGGTTGGGTGGATGGGTGGTGTTTTGATATGTTTAGTGATGGGTTGTGAAAGTTGGTGGTGTTTTTAGTAATAAGAATAAAAAAAAAACAAAAAGAAATTTGTGGTTTGAGCGTTGAGCGTTGAGCGTTGAGCTTTTAGTTGGTGTTAAAGATGTTTTGCGACCAAATCCTCCTAAAGCCATACATTGGGGTCAATGTATCCCAAGTGTGGGGATGGGGGGAAATTTTTGAGGTTTTTGAAAAAAAAAATTAAATCAAGCGAAACAATGTGAGAATTTGAACGCCTTGGATTAACCCCAACTGATGCACCGGCAACCCTTGATACCCTTTGTTCTTGGTGAGAGTTGAAGCCATACATGTAAATAAATAATACTTGTCTTTGATGAGAGTGGCAACGGGTGGGGGTGCATTAGAACTTGTGCTTTAATACGGTTTGAGTCCTTACTTGGATATGAATGCGAAAAGGATAAGGACATTTAGGTAGCCACGTCATTAGTGTGTGCGAGTGTGGGATTTGGGGGGTTGGACCTCATTAATTATATATATGAGCATGGTTGCGAGAGGGGCGGGGGTTTGGACATTTAGTTGCCCATTTTGTGCCTAAAAGCCTATCGTTTGTATCCCCTTAGCTAGTTCCTAAAAATTTACCCAACTTGACTCGGTCTTATAGTGTTAGTGGTTGTTTTAGTAGTATGTAGATATATTTAATGTTATGTTGAATGTTTGCTATGTTGAAAAAAAGAGAAAAAGCAATGAAAAATGAAAAAAAGAAATGATGTTTAGTTGTCTTGTATATATTAGTTAAGTTGGTAGTTGTTTGTTTACTTTATTGTGTAATAAAAGCCCGGGTTAAGTTTTCGCTACTTCATATATATTCCATTTCCTACCCGTATACCTAGCCACGTTACAACCTTAAAGCCCCTTTGATTTGCATTCATGTTTGGCACTTATTAGGAGAAGGATCGATTTAGGTACAAGCCTATAGTTGTGCAACCGCCCGTTTGCCTTTTGTGTGTCTAGCTTATAGTGCTAGTGCTTACTTGTTGCCGAGAGGAGAGACATAGCGAGGGGTGCGTTATTTTGGGTGTTAAGAAGGGGTTGGTAAAAGGACTACATGTTTATGCTTGGTTTATGTTGATCGCTTGTTTGAAAATGGTTTTGATGAGTTGCTTGGGACAAGCAACGGTTAAGTGTGGGGATATGACGGGTGGTCCATAGGACAACCCTTAATGATGTTAAAAGACAAATTTATCCCTCACTTGATCGAGTAATTATCTTGAATTAGATAACTACAGTTGCTTATGTTTCAGGTATGTTTCGGGAGCTAAAAATGGATAAAACGCTGCTTTGGACGGTTTGGAGAGGAACGGGTCATGCATGGAATGAAAGAAGAAACAAAACCAAAGAATCAGGGCTCCACCGTAAATTACGGTGGCCACCGTAATTTACGGTGGCCCTGAAACATGCCCAATTCCCACCGTACCACAGGCTTGAATCACTGTAACAGTTTGATGTCCACCGTAATTTACGGTGGAGACCGTAAATTACGGTGGAGGCGACGGACAGATTCGTAACTGCTCATTAAAACAGTTTTTGATGGTGTCTTTTCACATGATCTCATCATTGGACGTTTCTCTGGAGTTCTAGGGCGATTTTTGGCTTTGGCAAGTGTTTGTGAACAATTTCTAACATTTTGGTTTGTCTTTTGATTCATATGAACTTCAATCTTGATGTTATGATGATCCACCAAACAATGTCCTGCTAAACTTTCGGTGATCATCTTAGGTGAAGGTTTCTTATGACTTTTGTGTGATGAATCTTTATTTCTAGAATAATAGACTTGGTATGTTTGCTATGTTTATTATGGTGCATGAATGCTTGATTGTAAATTGTTAATTGGTATTGCAATTCTAGTCTAAATCGTACGTTCTTGGTGTCGTTGACAATCGAGATATCACGGGAAGGGTTAGGGTTGGATATTGGTTAATTGATCATCGGGTAACAACCTCGCGTTTATATAATCCGAGTACTTCGTTCCCTTTTATCACAACAAACGTTTGTGCATGAGTTATGTCTATGTAACTCTTTCTAGTTGGATTCGTGCACAATTGTTATTGGAAACCGGAACCTAAGATGGTCATTTTCTCTTAATCTGTTAAACAACCAATTTTGATTTGCAAGTAGTTAATAATTTAGTTTTCTAAAACAAACAATCCAAATCATTGATCTTTAATTTCTGCAAATTAGGTTAATTGTAGTTTAATTGCAAAACTATAAAATCAACACATTTCCACATACTCCCTGAGTTCGATACCCATTTACCACTATCTATTAGTTGTTATTTGGATTAAATTTGCGTGTACCACGACAGCACGTCAAGTATATGATGGATTCACAAAGGCAGAGCTTAATGAGATGTCACCTTAATCTTGCTTCTGTATAGGAACTTCTTTTTGGAGGTTTGGTTGTCAATGTTCAGACATAAAAAATAATCATGACAAACATAAAAAGATTGTTCATATTCGAATTAGAAGACCGTAAATCAGAATAACACAACATATCAACTACTAATCAACCGAAAACCCTTAAATTGCACATCACATCAAATCGAATAGACCAAAAAACCCTAAATCATACATCAAATTGAATCTGAACCAACATTATAATTTTTTTTATAATTACTATGTTCCTATTAATGTAGAAACAGTCTTTTTTTATAAATACAAAAGACAATTTCAAAAATTGGGTAAATATTAGCTTCTGATGTAAAACTGAAGCTTTTATTTTTGTTTTAGCCATATGTCATTTTTAATCTCAGTGAATTTTTGAATAACTTAAAATTTCCAAATATGGAATAGAAGTGTAAAACCTATATTAACACTCACCGGTAACGATTAAAAGCAAACTGTAGATAGTTCCAGCGGCGTTGAACACTGCTGAGCATACGCAATTCAATAAAATCACCGAGTCTATAAAACAAAAAAACACAAAATTTCAAGGAATTTAAAACACAATCATTACCAAGATTTCAAACCCAATTGATAACCTAGCACGATAAATCAATTTCAAAATAAAATATACACCAGAGATGATAGAAACAATACCCAATTAGGATCGATGAAAGCAAGGTATATGCCATCTTTGACGTGTTAATCGCTAACGTCTTCAAATACGAATAATATTACCTTAGATCTTAATTAGATTTGAACGGTCGAAAACCAAATGGCCTGCAAAATAGAAGATGTTTAGATACGATATTGTGAAGATTGTAGAAATTAGGGTTTGTGAAAACTTGTGAGGGAAGAGAGAACGTTAGAAGACGGGAGGATAGATTAGGCTTCATCTAGTCAGAATTGCTGCTTTCTCGTAATGAATCTCCAGAAAGAAAGATTGATGCATAAATAAATCATACCTTGTTGAGCACAAGAGTCCAGATTAGGGTTTCATTTCTTCAACGATGGGTGTGTGTGATTTGGGGTGGGGATTTAGCCCTAGAGAGGTGGAGGTAGTGGTGGCCGGAATTGGTGGCGGTGGTGGCGTACGGCGGAAGGTTGCGGCTGCTCTGGGTGCCACTTGAAAACTCAGGGGATTTGAGAAGTTGAAGAGAGAGAGAGAGAGAGGTGTGAAGATTGACGGTTTGAATTTTGAAGATGAAGGGTTAGAATATATTTGAGAGAGAGGGGAGGAGGATTAAAGTTATCATTTGAATTTTGAAATTGATTTTGAAATTCCCTCCTTAAAATATCCTATTATATACAATATATACACTACGTCAAAAAAGGCTTACAGCCAAATAAAAAAAGTGTGGCCATATGCCTTTCGCCACACTTTTTTTTCTAGCTCAAGTGTAACCAAAGGTCGAGTCATCATAGGTATCATACGGTCACATTCACTTATGTGTGGCCGTTGCAACTTAAAAGTGTGGCTAAAGGGTACTCAGTTTTCTTGTTAGAATAAAGCATAAGTGTGTCTAAAATGTAGCAATGGCCACATGAATTTAATTTAAGTGTGACTATTCATGTTTTATAGTCACATATATTTACTAAAAAGTTTTGTTTAGCCACATCAATTAAAATTAAGTGTGACAAAAATGGTTGTTGTAATTAAGCATTATGTTCATTAAGTGTGGCTAAAGGGTAGCAACGACCACAATAATTTACTATAATTGTGGCCAGTTCTATTATAAAGTTACATGAATTTGTTGTAAGTGTGGCTAAAAACTTTAACTAGACACACAACATCTTTGTAATTTTATGTGTGGCTATTGTCTAACTTTTGGTCACACATATTTGTTATTCTCATGACGTCCGGTATCATTTCGCCGCACAAACAAAAAACAAAGTGACTATGGTGTTGCCAATGGTTATTTATAGCCACGTGAAATTTTGTAAGTTTAATTGAGACTATTGTTTAACCTTTGGTCACACATAATTTTCTTTTCACGTGACGTTTGGTATCATTTCGTCACACAAACAAAAAACAAAATGACTATGGTGTGGCTAATGGTTATTTATAGCCACACAAAATTTTATAATTGTAAATGTGTCTATTGTGTAACCTTTGGTCACACATAATTTTCTTTTCCCGTGACCATTGGTATTATTTCATGACACAAACAAAAAACAAAGTGACTATGGTGTGGCTAATGGTTATTTATAGCCACACAAAATTTTATAATTGTAAATGTGTCTATTTTATAACCTTTGGTCACACATTTTTATTGTTGTTTTATGTGGCCATTTTCGCTTAGATTTAATTTCAATTTTTTTTTGTAAAATAAAAAATGATGTAAACATGAGAAAATCTAAAAACCAAATGATATTAACAATAATAACCCAAAATCTATACATAAGTTTTCAATTTAAATACTAACTAAAGACATAAACTTCTAATTAAAACTATCTAAAAAAGTTACAAAGAAAAATGACTATACAGATACACTAAGAACTAAGAAAAGTTACTGCTTTTGGACTTGAAAATGCTGCAAATTTGAATCCATGGGCTGGTTGTCACCTTGCTACTGTTGTGGTGTGGAGTAAACGTGTAACTAGCGGCCAATTTTGATGTCGTGTGATCAAATGATATCACTGAAAAAGCATAATTTTCAGTGATTAAACGAGAACATAATTGAAAGTTGAAACTATGGCAAGAAATCAAAACACGGGTTTTACTGATAATAGAAACAACCGATCTGTTATGAGTAAAGTCTCGGTACAGCTTTGTCACTTCCTCAACACTCTGAAACTGCGATGTGAACCTGGAAAAAGAAACCAAATTGGGAATTCCTATGCATAAAGTGAGCAGAAACTAGCAGTTAATACCGGATTCCCAAAATCAGTAGTTAACAGTAAACATACCTTACTAGAAAAGTTAACAAACACCTCAATCTGAACTAAAAAAGGACCATTGTTTAAGGCAGGTTAAATAAATTGTTGGTCCAAGCGCATTTTGGTCACAATTCTCAAATCTAAAAAATAATGTATCTAGTTTCAAATTTAAGTAGATGCTAACTTCTAGTCTACGAAAAATTTAATTGATTAGATTTTAATAACTCATTCAGCCATAGCAGTTTTACTAAGTCTTAGGTTTAGAATGGTTTAAATGTCTAAAGACCTCAGTTTTACAGGTGTGAACTCTCATAAAGTTCCCTCAGAACCATAAATAATCATCAAGGATGCCTTCCTCCCAAACAAGATAACATTAGAAAAGAAATACATGTAAATGCTTCATACCATTACACCATAATTAGTAAATTAAGAAAAATAGAGATTGATACTAAATTGGTTGTTTTATGATTATGCTGAAAGTCCAATGAATGTAATGATTTGGACCTATCACCTTTTTGCTTATAAAAGTTAACTATCTGATTGCAGCAATGTAAGAAGTAGGGGTGTTCTTCGGGTTATTTTTTCGGGTTTCGGGTTTTTTCAGGTCGAGTTGTTCAGGTTTTTGCCTAGGAACAACCGACCCGACAACCGACCCATTTAAAGTTTGGGTTGTTCGGGTATGAGTTATTCAGGTTTGGGTTGTTCGGTTTTCGGGTTTAGATGTAAAATGAAAAAAATCACAAAATATCATCAAACATATCATGTTAAAAAAAATATCATCACAATTCAAAAATCATTTAACAATGTGGTATGATAACATTCAAAAGTCTCAAAACTTAATGTTTCAAATACAAAACACTCCAAATCAAATGGCATCACCATCTATAAAAAATGACAATTAATATTCGGGCTTTTTTTTAGGTTTCGAGATTCGGGTTGTTCGGGTTTGGATTTTTCGGTTATTCTCTAATTCGGGTTCATGTGGCTTCGAATTTGGGTCGGGTTTCGAGTTTCAGGTGAAAAAGGACAGCCCTAGTAGAAAGAAAGTCATTAACGTGTAACTAAAAGAGAAGCAAGGCAAACCTACTAGTCTTGAACGAAGCCATCCTCTGATTCGGTAATTAATTGAAGTCCGTCCATCGCAAAAGCCAAAGAGCTTGTAGTCTTACTGTTACAACCACCATTAAAGACATTCACATGATAGCTTAATCACACGCAAAAGAAGCAATTCTTGAAGTTTGATAATTAAGGAATAAGACTAGAAGGTATGGGGGCCGGCCCGGCGCCGTACCCCCACACCGCCCCTGCCCTCCGTCCCATCCTCTCCGTCACCCACAAGACGATCTCGCCGGGACTGTTTTCTCTATCTCTTTAATCTTTCTATCTCCTCTCTCTCTCTCTAAAATCAAATCAATTTATATTTTTTAATTGTTTTTATAAATAGTGTGGGGCCTCATCTTCCACCCCTCTTGGTCCATCCCCTTTAGGCCCATCCTCACTCCCGGTGACGTGGCGGGTGACGTGGCGTCCCATCCCTATGGGGATGAGCCTCACCATACCTTCTAGCCTAACAAGACTGTATGTTAAAGAGTTAGCTTACCTTTGATCAGACAATGTACCAATGATATGCAACCCATAGTTCATGTTGGATTTTCCTAGAGAATCTAGCTCCACAGTGTATACTTTGTCATCTCTACCACCAGCATAAAAAACATGCTCCCCAATATCCAATTCAACTGCATCATATCACTGAAGAGAACGACAATTAACAAGCACGACAATTAACAAAAAACTTAAAAAAACACACAACTTATAATACACTCATTCATAAACACAAAAACAAAACCACAATTTCATTACTTGAGTGTTGTATTCAGCCCAGTATACATTGATCATTTGATTATGAACATCCTAGATATCACTTATCAGAAACATAAATAATTTTATCTAACTAATTATGATAAATTTGTTTGATAAACACTGTTCGATTCAACTAAATCTGTATAAAACAAAACTCTATTCACTTAACTTTTGTAATCAGCAGATAATCATTTAACTATGAGAAGCTTAAACATCACTTAAAAGAAACTAACCAAAATAACAGATTACAGTGACAAAACATAAGAATGTATCCATATTTTGTGAAACATCAAATTACACTAATACCCTTTTGATCATAACATATTTACTAACCATGCCCTTCGGTTCTGATACCAAACTTCCATATTTTGTTTCTGTCACAAAAACCTTGCCTCTTAGCCAAAGCCAGCTTTTGTTTCTATCACAAAAAACATGAGTAATTATATTATACCATGTCTCCGAACCTTTACCATACAACTTTTACACTAGAACCGTCGACTGATATTTCGATAGCCGTAGCTTCTTCCAGCTGTTGTCACTGTCTTCATCGTCACAGCCGGAGCTTCTTTCGACAACCGGAGCTTCTTCTGGCTTGAGACAACGATCTCTCGCCGACGTTGTTCTCGTTCGGGATATCTCTCTCCTTCTCTACCCACTGATGCTCGATACGGAGATTGAAACAGCCATTAACGAGTGTTGCAGTTCACTAGTTCAGAGACAAGGTACTTTCTAAAATTGTAAAGACCATTCACGAGTTGATGTTATACGAGTCATTTGTCGAGCAAAGTAATGGGTGACAGATATGCTTTACCGAATACAATCTCAGCAATTAGCCAACGGTCAATAACATTTTCTATACTATTTCACTAACAATCAACATTTTTAATACATATTTCACAAGATTAACATATTAAACACCTGAAACTTAAAATAACTTCACAGAAGCCAATTCACACTCTCAAATAGAGATAATCGATCAAATATAAAAAACACAGAGCCAAACCGATTAATATCACAATACTCAACCAAAAACAGTGAAACAAAATTAAACTAGACAAATCTGGGCAGTGTAATGAAAGACATATGCGTTCAAAATTACAATTCTCAGCAACTAGCCAACAATCAATGACATTTTCTATAATATTTCACTACATTAACCTTCAAGCATGTAACATTCAACATGTTTCACCGGATTATGTATCAAACACCTGAACAATAAATTAACTTCAGATACACCAATTCACACTCTCAATATGAAAATGTAGATCCAAAACGCTTAAGAGCACAATACACATATAAGGAAGCTGCCAGATTAAAGTATTAAATACTGGAAACCTAAATTAACTTCGCACATTCTAATTCACACTCTCAAACAGATAAATAATCAAACATGAAAACGCAGATCCAGAATGATTTACAAACACTGTAACCAAATATTTCACTGGATTAACGCATCAAACACTTAAAAACTTACAACAATTTCACAGCAACAAATTCACACTCTCAGACATCAAATACGCAGATCCAAGCTGTTTAACATCATAACATCACAAAACTTCAACAAAACTAAACTAACCAAATCTATCAACATAATAAAAAAAACTATACCAGATCAGAGCATTTAATAAGTCCTTAAAGTCCCGGATCGTTCTTAATATAAACGTCTATTGCTAACACTGATTCTCTCTACATCAAAAATGGCCACCAATCGTCCTCTTGTAACCATCCAATCTCACAAATGAGTCAAATCCGACATGGCCAAACTACACATGAGAGAGAGAGTCAGCCAACTTCACCGGCGGTGATGGTACATTCGTCTCTGATTAGCCGGCCAAGGTACCCAAAAATTCATAAACAACATAAAAACCCTAGAAATTGGTTGGGTCAGAAGGGAAGAAAGGGTGTGGAATGTGTATGATAAGGAAGGTGGGAGTGAGTTACAGAATTTGTGAATTCTTAGAAAGAGGGAAGATTTGATAATTTGAGGGTTTTAGGAAGAGGGAAGAATGTGCGGGGTGAATTGGTTGGGTTTGAAAATCTAATATTTAGGAGGTAATGTGAAAACTAATAAAAGTGTTTGGGATTCCTTCTCAAAAACAACTTATATAAGTCATAATTTATAAGTTAGAAATACTAATTTATCATTTTTAACTTCTTAACGCACAAAAACAATTTAAATAAACTAACCCAAATATTATAAAAACAACTTATTAACTTTTACAAGTCAACAAGTTATAAGTTCTTCCAAAATAAGCTAACCCAGACACACTATAAAGGTTTTGAAACCTAACTGAATCTTTTAAAACCTCATAGCCATTGAATAACGGAAACAACTTATTAACCGAAACCGAAAAAATTAAAAAATTTAAAAAATGGTTAATTAACTAAAAAACCCGGTTATTCATTGAACCGTTTAAAGTGAATAACCGAAGAATATGGTTATTAACCAAATCGCTTAAAGTAAAAACCGGTTAAAGCAAAAATGAGAAAAAACCGCCGGTTCGGATAAACAAACCATTTATGGAAAAAATCATTTTGTGCACCTCTACGATATGGTCCATTAAGACATGTATGACCTAATATTAGTTGTCGTGTTCCATTAAGGCATAATATGATCCATTAACACATGTATGATCTACTGTTTGCCATCGTGGTCCATAAGGCCCAATATGGTCCATTAAAACATGTATGGTCTATTATAGTCCATTGTGATCCATTAAGAACTATATGATCTACTATTGGTCATGGTGATTCATTAAGGTCCAATATGGTCGATTAACACTTGTATGATCTACTGCTGACCATTGTGATCCATTAAGGCCCAATATGCTCCATTAACACTTGTATGATCTACTATTGACCATTGTAATCCATTAAGGCCTAATATGATCTACTAACACTTGTATGATCTACTATTGGCCATTGTGATCCATTAAGGCCCAATATGGTCCACTAACACTTGTATGATCTACTATTGGTCATTGTGATCCATTAAGGCCCAATATGGTCAACTAAGACAAGTATGATCTACTATTATCTGTTGTGATCCATTAAGGCCCAATATGGTCTATTAACACATGTGTGATCCATTAAGGCCAAATATGTCAAGGAAGACATGTATGATGTACTATTGTCAATTATGATCAATTAAAGGTCCAATACGATCAATGAAGACATGTATGATCTATTAAGTTTCATCGTGATCCATAGCCCAATGGGGTGCATTAACACATGTATGATCTACTATCGCCTGTTGTGAGTTGTTAAGGCCTAATATGGTCCATTAAGACATATATGAGCTACTATTATCTGTTGTGATCCATTAAGGCCCAATGTAGTCAATTAAGACATATATGAGATACTATTACCCGTTGTGATCCATTAAGGTCCAATATGATCATCTAATACATATATGATATACTATTGTGCATTGTGATCCATTAAGACATGTATGATCCACTATCATTTAGGCCCAATGTGGGCCATTAAGACATGTGTGATCTACTATTGTCCATTGTGATCCATTAAGGCCCAATATGGTTCATTAACATATCTATGACCACTATTGGCCATTGTGACCCAGTAAAGCCCAATATGTTCTATTAACACATATATGATTAGGGATGAGTCTGGTACCGAACATACCGGTACCGAAAATGTTGATACCGGAAATCATCAAATATGGGTACATGTGTCACACCCCCAAAATCCACATGCGGAGTATCACCGCTTGGAGGCGTGACTAACCAGGATCCAGCCACCAATCATATTGAACAAGCATATAAGTAATTATAAAAATCCAACCAACACAATTGGTGTCCAAACAAAACATAGTTTAAGTTGCAAGCGGAAGCATAATGTCTAAAACCAAAGCATAAATTAATAATGTTTAAGTTTATCATGAACACTCAATGTCCATGCTCCACAACGACTCTTCTCCATGCGAGCTCCTGCTAAACCTATTGACCTGCAAAGCATGTAGTAACGAGTCAACAATAATGTTGAGCGAGTTCACAGTTGGGTGTTCGTTTTAGTTGTTCCAAAAACAGTTTCCTTTAACTGGCGTTCCTGCCGTGGGGGTTACCCCATAGTTGAAAACGTGTGTTGTTTATTCCCGTTTACTCTGGCAATCCAGCCGTGGGGGCTACCCCATGATTAATTATCTGGCTCTCTGGCCGTGGGGGCTACCCCATGTATATACTACTAGACTCGTTACCATATCGACTGCTGACTGTAGTCATGTTTATGTACCCTGAACTGTCAATGTCTATCATCATTGACGTGCCCAGATCCATTAGTTCACACCCGTCCTCTGCGGCACAGTGTGAGGCTTGTCAGACCTAAATAGCGTTATCTAACTAATGACCCTCTCGCCATTGGCCCGGCGATTAAGTCGATATAAAAAGGAGGGACTTCGTGATAGAGTTTTGGTCTAGTAAAAGTTAACTGTCCATGAGGACGAGGAATTATATTCCTGAACCCGTATTGTCCTACCCAAGAAGGACGAGGAATCCATATTCCTTAACCCATTCCCAACCCTTGGGAATCCCATGCTTTGTAGAAAGTGTGAACTCACCTTAGGTTAGCTCGGCAGATAAACGAAAGGTCAATCGAGCTGCTAGAGGTCAACCACGTCCTAACATGGTTACCATACAAGTCAGGTCTAGGTTCAAGAAGTGCACGTATGTTTACACATAAGCTAACAGGTTACGAACACGTAGTGATCATGGCAAACACGTAAATCACTTAAACAGTCAAGTCCATAAAACGCCCAACTTGTGCGACCCAAAAGGTTGGGCTCGCACAAGTTCATTAGCCCATTAATCTTGTGCGATTTCCCTAAATAAAGCCCAATAGAGTAACCCGGCCCAACATACATGTACGGCCCAATAAACAAATCAACATTTAATTTGTGCGATCCATGTAGTCTTGTGCGACCAGCTTTGTTACCCAGCCCAATAATCTACGGCCCATCAGATATACATACGGCCCAATATAATAAACAGATAAACGATCTTGTGCGACTCAAATTACTTGTGCGACTGAGTTGTCCTTGTGCGATCCTGTTAACTTGTGCGACTACAGACTTCTTGTGCGACCGAACCTCTTGTGCGATCAGATCAGATCTTGTATGATCTGATCTTGTGCGGCCAAGAGGCCTTGTGCGATTGGTTTTATTATCCGATTATTATGCTATCTAGTTATATTGTTTCCATATTCAATTTAGTCAACAGTCAAACCGTTATCTATTGATTTTACAAATCAATTCCAATAGTTGCCATACTTGCAATTTAGCAATCACACAATCAACAGTTTTTAATTATCCATTAATCGATTAAAGCAAGGTTTTATTAGTTGAATCATATGAGTTCTAATCCGATCAAGCATGAACAAAGCACGAGTATTAATCCTAATCATTTAGACATATTAACATGCTTCATGATCTCGATCCTTAACATGCATACTAACATAATCAATCCAATAAATCATCCACATATGCTCGTCAACAGCCTATTTATACGAAATCAATTCTAGATCATCATCACATCATATGATTAATAAACCCTATGTCAATCAATATACTTTTCATGTGAGTCGAATAACAACACCAACCATTAACATTCATAATCAACTATATATCATCCGTAAGTCATTGTATGAGAACATCTAAATCACAATAACAATTAACAAGGAAATAACTATGAATCACTAACCGAATTGAAGTGGAACAAGGATGATCCAAACCAAAAGCTTTAGAGATAGGTTGGGTGTGGCTGCCGTCGATTTTGAGAGGAGAGGAGGAGAGTAGGGTTTGTAAACTTTGTGTGATTAGGTAAAGTGTGGGATTAGTACTACACCCTTTGTGTTATTCGAACTAAAGGGGAGTGGGCCGAACCCAAAGTGTGGCCCGAATGGGCTTGTGTAATCGGATTAGAGTTGTGTGGTTCGAATCACACACATTCACATATCACAATATCATAACTTACACTTATAACATTCATTAAACCAATCATGTCAAATAGTCACATAACGTTCAAGCGTGTTACATCAAAATACAATGAATGGTTCTAATTTACGAGTTGTCACAACATGTACCGGTACAAAAAAATGTTCGGTATGGTACTGAACAGTACTCGTACTGCAACGCTATTTGAAAGTAAAATTCGGTAGACTACTGGTACCGTATCGAACTGAAAGTACCAGTTTCTAATCGAGTCCACCTTGGATGGATCAACATGGATCCCATCCTTGTTCACCACATGGCCTAGGAAATGGACTTCACGAAGCCAGAAGTCGCACTTCGAAAACTTTGCATAAAGCTGTTCTGTTCAGAGGAGTTCCAAAATAAGTCGTAAATGCTGCTCGTGTTCCTCCTGACTCTTAGAATAGATCAGGATGTCGTCGATAAAAACTATAACGAACTTATCTAGATAAGGTTTGCACACTCGATTCATCAAGTCCATGAAGACCGCAGGTGCGTTTGTCAGCCCAAAAGGCATGACCAGAAACTCGTAGTGTCCATAACAAGTTCTAAAGGCTGTTTTGGAGACGTCCTCTTCTCGGACTCTCAGCTGGTGATATCCCGATCTTAGATCAATCTTCGAGTAGTAGCTCGACCCTTGCAGCTGGTCAAACAGGTCATCAATACGTGGAAGAGGATAACGATTCTTCACCGTCACTTTGTTGAGTTCTCGATAGTCGATACACATCCTGAAGGTACCGTCTTTCTTCTTTACGAATAGCACTGGAGCTCCCCATGGCAAAGAGCTAGGACTAATAAAACCCTTGTCCAAGAGTTCTTGTAGTTGCGTTGAGAGTTCTTCCAACTCTGATAAAGCTAAACGATACGGTGCACGAGCTATGGGTGCTGCTCCAGGAGCCAGTTCAATCTGAAATTCGACTTGACGATGAGGCGGAAGGCCAGGTAATTCCTCAGGGAAATACCTCAGGATAGTCGCGTACGATCGGAAAATCTTCTATCTTCTTCTCTTTCTTCGAGGTGTCAGTAACAAGAGCCAAAATAGCAGTGTGGCCCTTTCGTAAACACTTCTGGGCCTTAAGGAAAGAGATGATGCTCACAACAGCACCACTCTTGTCGCCACGAATCATGAGAGGTTCATCACCTGAACGAGGAATACGTACAATCTTTTCGTTGCAAAGAATCTCTGCTTGGTGTTGGGATAACCAGTCCATCCCAATGACAACATCGAAACTACCCAGAACGATAGGAAGGAGGTCGATAGAGAAAGTGTGGTCGGCAAGAACAAGTTTACAACCCTTGACTACGTGTGTGACCTCTAAACTCTTACCATTAGCTAACTCTACAGTGTGTTTGGTGTTCAATAGTGTTGGGGTACGCTTAAGCATCTGACTAACTTTTAAGGACACGTAGCTAGTATCGGCACCCGAATCAAATAAGACAGTAACATAAAAATCGTCCAGTAGGAACTTACCCGTCACAACATTGGGATCATTCCTCGCTTCACCTTGGCCAATAACGAACACACGGCCCCTTGCACCATTGACGTTGTTACCCCCATTGTTTCCATTCCCCTGGTTGTTATTATTGTTGTTGTTGTTGTTCTGGTTCTGGTTCTGGTTCAGTTGGGGACAATCTCTCTTGAAGTGGCCTTCAGCTCCACACTGAAAGCACCCTTTGTTGTTTCCTTGCTGCTGCTGCTGCTGGCGTTGATTCTGTGGGGCTTGTTGTTGCTGACGATTCTAGTTTGCGGGGTATAAACTTCTGTAATCCTTCGCGGCGTGGCCTGGCTTGTTGCACCGATGACAGTTACTGTCACACCCTGGCTTTGCGGAAGCGTGGTTTATTTTGGTGTGACTTCTTAATACCATAGCTTAATCATAACAAAGCTATATGATAATAAAACCATGCAAGATCATCCATAGATTTGAGTTTTTAAAACCAAAGTAACATAACATTGTTTTTAAAGTATCGACACATGCAACGGAAATTACAACCTAATGGCATAAAAACATTGTTCAGAATTCATGACCACAAACATAAAGCAGAGGTAGTCTAAGAGCGGTGGCTCGTCCAGGCAAGAGCCACGACCCCTAAACTTGGATGACCTTATTTCTCTTATACAGCGTGAAAACGTATCATACCATGCCAGATCCTTAATTACCTTAAATACATGTAAGTTGGAAAAAAAATCAACAAAAATTGTTGAGCAAGTTCATGTGTAGTGAGTAAGTAAAACATTTGTAAGTATAAAATCCTGGTATGTAGCAAATAAGGAAAAAGAGATCACCAATGGTTTGCAAGGCCATTGATATGTGTGAAGTGCAAGTAGGAAGACTCAAACCTAGCAGATTTATGCGCTGGGTACAAAGTCACCCCGAGGTCCGTTATGCTGGGCCTGGGGCTGGGCTCGCTACACCCAGATAGATCTACCGCTCCTGCCCCTCGGTCCTACTATGAGGATTAATAGTCCCAAGTTTCCGCCTACCCACTCACATGATCTAAATAATAACCCTCCTTACGCTAACCATACCATGTAGGAAATATTCGTAATCATAGTAACATGTATTTCACCCCCGCAGCTTAGAAAACTGAAAACAATTAAGAGAAAAGGGGGACATGAACTCACCGTGGTGCGTCTCTACCAAGTATATCTCCTGATCAAGCAGCTGTGCGACGACCTACACGTACTAAGTCTATTAGACGGACGGCCGTGCCTTAGCTTATGGTTTAAGTTTTTGGGAAATAGTTAGACAACTATTCCGTGTTTATATTTTTGTAAATACTTGGTAATTATTCTCCTTCCCAAGGATGGGGGATTTAATACATGCGTGTTCGTAACATTCGAAATACATTATTAAGTCTCACTTAATATATTTTATTTCTTACCTCAAATGTAATCATTTTCCCCAAAAATATTATATTTTATTTCATACAATTTTCCAAAATAATATTCTTGACAAATACGCGTTCATTGGTATTTTCTGAATTGCGTAAGTTACGGATAAAGATCGGGTGGTAATAATTATACCGTTGTAACTTATTATTTATTGTGAAGGCGTTCGTATTTTTTTTTTTTTTTTTTTTTTGGAATCGTTAACATTTGGTAATATTATTTTTACCCTAAAAATAATATTTGTATAGTTCACAAAATAATCATAAAAATCTCACAAGTGTTGTTATGAGAAATATGTATATATATATCAAATATATATTTATCAAGTTTTATTTTGTGAAAATCCCACCTCCGATGTTTCGTATATAAAGTCGTGGCGAAACTTACGTCTTGAAAACAAGTCAAAAATAGATTTACAACACTTGTAGTGAAAATATCCCCAAGTGTTAGGTTTTTAGAAAAATTTCGCCAGAGTTTCCCCTGTAACTGGAGGTGGCCACGCTTTCAAGCGTATCATTTTCTTTTAAAATTCAAATCAACAATTTTCTCAATCAATAAACAATATTCAAACCATCAAACTAGTCAAAATAGATGTAAATCGCAAAAATGCATGAACTTGTGGTTTATCTAAAATATGAAGTAAACCTCATTACTTTTAGTGGATCTTTTGTATAAAACAATCCGGTTTTGTAAAAGCCTCGTTTCTAACGAAATTCCATCTTTACAACTTCTAGTAAAATTTGACAAAACTAGTTCCTTGTCGAAATTTAGTGTTACACAAGTGTCTACACACTTGTGTGTTTAAAAATTATTCTTGTTCGTGTAAGATCCGGTTTTAGAAAATATGATTTCTTTGACACTTGGTCCTTTGAAAATACCGTTTGTAGATCCGTAGATCTACTAGTTTAAAACACTATTTCGTAAGAAAAATCGATTTTACACAAGTTCAAGTTTCTCGTGTGGTAGAGTTTCATCACTTAACCCTTGTTACACTTAAACAAGCTCTATGTCATGATCCATGATCATGACCAATCCGGGTTAAACGATGATCCGAGCTACCACAACATAGATCGGGCCCAAATAATTACACAATACAAATCCTACATGATTTACACAACAATCAAGCTTTTATCCATCATTTTTAGCATTTTTAGTAGACTTTTACATATCATTTTGCATGTTCATGAATTTTAACCGTCATATATCGTTTTAACCACCTTAAAATAGTTTGAGAGTGTGTTTAAAGCAACTTACTACTAGCTCGAGGCTAGGGAAGATTCTAGCCGAAATGCGTGGATAAAAGCAATGGGGTGAGGTCCTTCGCGTTCCGAATGCACCAAGCTTCCTTGTATGAGATCCTTAACGCTTGTATAAGCTTGGAATGACAAGATCAAGATCGAAAGGTGGCGGTGGGGGTGCTTGTGCCTTCGGCCGAGAGTGAAAGAGAGGGAGAGAGAGGAGTGTTGTGGTGAGAATGTGTGAAGGTTATGTTGTGCTATATGTTGATCTTATAGACAATTTTCATGGTCATTAACCAAGAGATTATGTGTAGCCTAGATATTAGGCATGTTTGATTAAATTAATCAACAAAGTACAATGGGGGGGTCACATAGTGACCGAACTCGGTTGGGGGGGGGGGGGGGGTTATCCGGTTAGAATTCAACTAATAGTTAGGATAAAGTTAAGTTAAGTTGGAGGTTAACTCGGTTACTAGCGTGTTATGCGTTAAAGCGGGTGTTAGGGTATTCAGGGACCCTAACTGGCTCAGAAAAAGATAAACAATGTAAATGGCAATATTTTTATGTTCCGGGTAAAGTCCGGTTGTTCGGTTGGATAGAGATCCGTTAAAGTGCTTAACAAAGCTTTAAAGTGTCGTTATTATACTTTTAGTGACACAACTTATTCCCGACACTTTGGAAAGTGTCTAGTAATATTTTCCTCATGTTTTGGCACTTTATTAGTTAGCTAGATGCTGAATTTTAAATTAAAGTGCTGAATTTTGTACTTAAAGTACATTTTAGGCACATCCGGTCACTGTAATCTCATTCCTAGTGACGCAGTTCTACAACCCTTATATCCCTACACTTACCACTAGTGTAGCAAACTATCTCAGGTTCTTACAGGCCTAAGAGGCAGTACCTGCCTGGTGCTAGTTATGACAGCACGTTTAATAGGTTATCCGTTCATTGTGCTACTGTGCTTTTGGTGCATCAAGGTTGTCACAAAGGTGCTGTAAGCAAAACATGGGGTGTCAGCAAGTAAAGTATGATGCAAGTAAGTACATGTATCAGCATTCAAGTAGCAGTTTATCCACAATTTCAAGTAAGCACAGTAATTAAGCAGTAATTAATTATTAATTAAGTCGTACGGATACCTGGTTTAGTGAGGGTTGTCACAGTTACCCCTGGTGCATGGCCCGCGGTGGTGTAAGTTACAGCGATTGCATTTGGGGTGACTTCCCCTGTACCCTCCTTGACTTTGACTACCAGATGATTGCTGACTAGGGCTCTTGTAGTCGTCAGTCCTTCTCTGCTGAGACTGAGATTGAACAGAAGTTGAACCTTTGCTTGAAGCTCCATCCCATTTACGCTTGTTGTCGCTAGGAGTGTCTGAAGTAGTAGCACTGATGCGCTTTGGTAACCTGTTCTGCTCCACCGCCTGATTCGTGAGACGATGAGCCAATTTGATGATCTGTTGAATGGTGCCTAGATTTGCTGAGGTTACATGAATTTGGATTTCTGGCACTAAGCCCTTGAGATACAATTCGATACGTTTGATGGGAGGGTCTACCATAGTGGGACACAGGATGGCTAACTCGTTCGATCTTTTAGTATACGCTTCAATTTCTGATCCAGTCATCTTCAAGTTGTAAAACTCTACCTCCAGCTTATGAATGTCATCACGGCTACAGTATTCTTCTTTGATTAATTCCTTAAAATCGTTCCATGGGGTGGCGTTAGCAGCAACCAACCCCAACATTTGAACCTGAGCGTTCCACCACGTGAGCGCTACACCCTCGAGAGTACCCGTAGCATACTTCACCCTGCGAGCCTCAGGGCATTCACACATTTCAAAGATGGATTCGAGCTTCTCAAACCAGTGGAGGAGACCGACAGCTCCTTCAGTACCACTGAAGGTACCAGGTCGACAGTCCATAAAGGTCTTGAAAGTGCACACAGGAGGCTGTGCAGGTTGACCTGTCGTGAGAGTAAGAAAGGACAAAGTTTAACACAAAGGCTGGTTCACGAGAGTAGGATCTAAGGATCCTAGAGTAAGTTTCGACTGCATGATATACCTCCTGCTTGTGCAGCTGCAAGTGCCGCAGCAACTTGTTGGTTAATCAGAGCCGTCAACTGGGTTTGAGTCATGTTAACGCGTCCCACCATGATCTTCATATCAAGGGAAACACGAGCGAGAGGGGTTCGCGAAAGTGCGATGACAGAAGAGGGTAAGCACACAGGGTTCAAGCAACAGTGGTTCTACTAACTAAGCATACCATGAGAAAAGTTCTACGTAATCCAGCAAGTAGGCAATATAAACATAAATCATATCACCTAGAATGTCGAGCCTTGCACGTGGAGTGAAGTGTCGTTGTGGATCGTTGAGCACTGTACAGGTTATAGTCTGGTTTTAACAAAAACTTTTTCCCTTATTAAAACCAAGTTCACTATAACCAATGGCTCTGGTACCAATCTGTCACACCCCAAAATCCACATGCGGAGTATCACCGCTTGGAGGCGTGACTGACCAGGATCCAGCCACCAATCATATTGAACAAGCATATAAGTAATTATAAAAATCCAACCAACACAATTGGTGTCCAAACAAAACATAGTTTAAGTTGCAAGCGGAAGCATAATGTCTAAAACCAAAGCATAAATTAATAATGTTTAAGTTTATCATGAACACTCAATGTCCATGCTCCACAACGACTCTTCTCCATGCAAGCTCCTGCTAAACCTATTGACCTGCAAAGCATGTAGTAACGAGTCAACAATAATGTTGAGCGAGTTCACAGTTGGGTGTTCGTTTTAGTTGTTCCAAAAACAGTTTCCTTTAACTGGCGTTCCTGCCGTGGGGGTTACCCCATAGTTGAAAACGTGTGTTGTTTATTCCCGTTTACTCTGGCAATCCAGCCGTGGGGGCTACCCCATGATTAATTATCTGGCTCTCTGGCCGTGGGGGCTACCCCATGTATATACTACTAGACTGGTTACCATATCGACTGCTGACTGTAGTCATGTTTATGTGCCCTGAACTGTCAATGTCTATCATCATTGACGTGCCCAGGTCCATTAGTTCACACCCGTCCTCTGCGGCACGGTGTGAGGCTTGTCAGACCTAAATAGCGCTATCTAACTAATGACCCGCTCGCCATTGGCCCGACGATTAAGTCGATATAAAAAGGAGGGACTTCGTGATAGAGTTTTGGTCTAGTAAAAGTTAACTGTCCATGAGGACGAGGAATTATATTCCTGAACCCGTACTGTCCTACCCAAGAAGGACGAGGAATCCATATTCCTTAACCCATTCCCAACCCCTGGGAATCCCATGCTTTGTAGAAAGTGTGAACTCACCTTAGGTTAGCTCGGCAGATAAACGAAAGGTCAATCGAGCTGCTAGAGGTCAACCACGTCCTAACATGGTTACCATACAAGTCAGGTCTAGGTTTAAGAAGTGCACGTATGTTTACACATAAGCTAACAGGTTACGAACACGTAGTGATCATGGCAAACACGTAAATCACTTAAACAGTCAAGTCTATAAAACGCCCAACTTGTGCGACCCAAAAGGTTGGGCTCGCACAAGTTCATTAGCCCATTAATCTTGTGCGATTTCCCTAAATAAAGCCCAATAGAGTAACCCGGCCCAACATACATGTACGGCCCAATAAACAAATCAACATTTAATTTGTGCGATCCTTATAGTCTTGTGCGACCAGCTTTGTTACCCAGCCCAACAATCTACGGCCCATCAGATATACATACGGCCCAATATAATAAACAGATAAACGATCTTGTGCGACTCAAATTACTTGTGCGACTGAGTTGTCCTTGTGCGATCCTGTTAACTTGTGCGACTACAGACTTCTTGTGCGACCGAACCTCTTGTGCGATCAGATCAGATCAGATCAGATCTTGTATGATCTGATCTTGTGCGGCCAAGAGGCCTTGTGCGATTGGTTTTATTATCCGATTATTATGCTATCTAGTTATATTGTTTCCATATTCAATTTAGTCAACAGTCAAACCGTTATCTATTGATTTTACAAATCAATTCCAATAGTTGCCATACTTGCAATTTAGCAATCACACAATCAACAGTTTTTAATTATCCATTAATCGATTAAAGCAAGGTTTTATCAGTTGAATCATATGAGTTCTAATCCGATCAAGCATGAACAAAGCACGAGTATTAATCCTAATCATTTAGACATATTAACATGTTTCATGATCTCGATCCTTAACATGCATACTAACATAATCAATCCAACAAATCATCCACATATGCTCGTCTAACAGCCTATTTATACGAAATCAATTCTAGATCATCATCACATCATATGATTAACAAACCCTATGTCAATCAATATACTTTTCATGTGAGTCGAATAACAACACCAACCATTAACATTCATAATCAACTAGATATCATCCGTAAGTCATTGTATGAGAACATCTAAATCACAATAACAATTAACAAGGCAATAACTATGAATCACTAACCGAATTGAAGTGGAACAAGGATGATCCAAACCAAAAGCTTTAGAGATAGATTGGGTGTGGCTGCCGTCGATTTTGAGAGGAGAGAAGGAGAGTAGGGTTTGTAAACTTTGTGTGATTAGGTAAAGTGTGGGATTAGTACTACACCCTTTGTGTTATTCGAACTAAAGGGGAGTGGGCCGAACCCAAAGTGTGGCCCGAATGGGCTTGTGTAATCGGATTAGAGTTGTGTGGTTCGAATCACATACATTCACATATCACAATATCATAACTTACACTTATAACATTCATTAAACCAATCATGTCAAATAGTCACATAACGTTCAAGCGTGTTACATCAAAATACAATGAATGGTTCTAATTTACGAGTTGTCACAACATGTACCGATACAAAAAAATGTTCGGTATGGTACTGAACAGTACTCGTACTGCAACGCTATTTGAAAGTAAAATTCGGTAGACTACCGGTACCGTATCGAACTGAAAGTACCAGTACCCAAAACAATTAACTATGAGAAATTCGTTACCATTATTAATATGCATACATTAATATATTATTTAGAAGAAATCAAATATGTTTAAAATGTGTAATATTTAATAATTGTTTGAATTATTAAATATCTGGTAAGAATTTTTTTAACATTAAATAATGTAATTTTTTTTAATAAGAATATTATTTGAGAGGAAAGTTTTGAATCAAATATTTTGGGGGGAAGTTTAAGTTTTAGAATGAAATATTTTGAGGGGAAAGTTTAAGTTTTAGGATGAAATATTTTGGGGGAAAGTTTAAGTTTTAGAATGATATATTTTGGGGGAAAGTTTTAAGATGAAATATTTTAGGTGGAAGCTTAAGTTTTGGAATTAAATATTTTGTGGGGATTTTTTTAAAGATGTAGTAAGTTTAACATTTTGTCACACATTTTTTAATGTCATTTGATAACATTTCGTCACACAAAATAAACAAAATGATGATTGTTTGACGAATGTTAATGTAAAACCACATTAAATTTTGTAATTTTAAGTGTGAATATTGTCTAACATTTGGTTACATAAAATAATATATGTGGCTATATGTATTAGATTTTAGCCACATTATTAAACAAATAATGTGGTCGTAGAACACATTTGGCCACACTTTTCTAATGTGGATGTTTTATCTTAACGTGTGGCTAAAGGTTTTGAATTGTTTTGTGTTTAGTTACGCGAAACAAATACAATAACCGTAGATCAAATTTTGCCACACTTTTTTAGTGTGACTAATAAATGTAGCACTTTTTTCTTAAAGTGTGGCTAAAGGTTTTGAATACACATGTTATTGGTCACAGAAAAATATATAATGTGATCATAGATAACATTTAGCCACACTTTGCCAGTGTAGCAAATATACGTCACAATTTTTTTCTTAAAGTGTGGCTAAAGGTGCCAAATACATGTATTTTCGTCACATGAAAAAAATTATGTGGCCATAGATCACATCTGGCCACACATTTCGATTTATGGCTAATAAATGTCACATTATTTTCTAAAAGTGTGGCTAAAAGGTTCTGCACTGGCATAAATGGTCTCATTAATAATAAAATGTGTGGCTAAAGGTGTTTTAAAATGTTATGAATAATTTTTAGTCACACATTTTTACAAATGTGTGGCAGGGCGGTTTTGCCAAAAGTGTGGCCGTAGCCTCTTTTTCACATAGACTATGTGGCATGCCTAAGAGACTGACACGTAAGCAGATTTACTTCAACTCATAATTTCTTATTATAGATAGTATAGATACTACTAAATACTTAATTATATTTTTTTTAACTAAATCAAATAAAGTAACAAAATGAAAATTAATAAAAAGTTAAAATTCTATTTGAATGAAAGACATAGGTTAATTAATATTAATCAATAAATTATTATTATAATTAAGTATTTAGTAGTATATTAATCAAAAAATTATTATTTAATGGACAAAATAGAATCATATATTAAAACTAAATAAACTAAAATGGACCAAGCAAACTATTTCAAATACATGAAACTTAAAAACCAAATAAAAGTTTGATTTCTTCTTTAAATGTACTTTATATATATATATAAAAAGGTAAATGGTAGAAGTGGGATTCAAACCCAAATTTTCCATCTTAAAATGGTTATTACAACACATCTACGTTGTCTTGTTATCTTTTTCCACATAAAAAATATTAGATTAAGATGTATTGTTTTTGGAGTTTACACTTTACATCAATATATATCTATTTTGGACTTTGTTTAATATATATTTATTTTTTATATTTTTTTCCGTATCCGTATCTTGGATTTTTGAGCTTTGTCGTTTTCCGTCCCGTATTGTCTCCGTATCCCAGTCTCTTACCGGTCCCTGTGCTACATAGATTTGCACAATAGTCCCTTTAATGTTGCAAAGTCAAATATGCCCTCATGTGCAAGTCACATAACCAGATCTAACAAAAAAATCTAGCTAAGTTAGGGCTAAAGTACATAACATGCATGATTTTAAAACGTTAAGTACAAAACTCATCAATTTTAAAGACAACGGACACCACCTGAAATTGAGTATAAAGATAAATGATAAAACTTGTAATTCACTCTGTAATTTAAATTAAAAAATGTTTGAGAGAAAAGAAGATATTGCCATATGACATTAACTGTAATATTTTATTAGAATTTAGATCCATCAAATCTATTCATAAATTATGCAACATCTAGAGCCTACCCACCTAAAGAAGAACAAAGAGTTAATTACTATTTTCGTCCCTGTGGTTTGTCAAAATCACTATTTCAGTCAATTAGTTTAAAAATTGCGATTTCAGTCCATGTGGTTTCACTTTCGTAACCATTCAAGTCCACCTCCGTTAACCCCACCCATTTATTATGTTAAGTACACATGAATTGACCATAATGCCTTTATTAATAAAAAATAAAAAGATATCTAAATGAGTTAATTATTGTTTTCGTCACTGTGGTTTGTTAAAAATCACTATTTCAGTCCCTGTGGTTTCACTTTCGTAACCATTTCAGTCCAGTCTCCTAACACCGTCTATTTTACCGTTATGTTTTTAATGAAATACCTAAATTACCCTTGTGTTAATTAAATAAAAAAAACCATGGAAATTTAAAAGATTGTATTCTATGACCCACTTGTTAAAACACAACCCCACGCTACCCCACCACACTCCATCCCTGCTCTCATTTCCGGTAAAAGTTTCCGGTCATCTTCTTCGGCATCACAACCCCACCCTCTTAATGTCCGGCGACCCATTACCTCACCCCTATTAATATATTCCTAGCAGCATCAATTAACATAATAACTTTGAAAAATAATGCTTACCTGAACATTTTCTTATTCTAAAATCCAAAATTAAAATTTGGAACTATATATGTAAAAATAGTGCCAGATTTCTACTTCTATTGAAGCCATGGTGGGTCGAACCCTACAATACAATTTAAGTCCATATGTCATACAACAATAAAATCATATAAATCCAATAATAAAATCATATAAATCCATATTTAATTAACAAAATGGTAATTTAGGTATTTCATTAAAAAACTTATCGATAAAATAGACGGTGTTAGGAGACGGGACTGAAATGGTTATGAAAGTGAAACCACATGGACTGAAATCGCGATTGTTAAACTAATGGACTGAAATAGTGATTTTTGACAAACCACAGGGACGAAAACAATAATTAACTCATTTAGATATCTTTTTATTTTTTTTATTAATAAGGGCATTATGGTCAATTCACGTGTACTTAACAGAATAAATGGATGAGGTTAACAGAGGTGGACTGGACTGAAATGGTTACTAAAGTGAAACCACAGGGACTGAAATCGCAATTTTTAAACTAATGAACTGAAATGGTGATTTTTGACAAATTACAGGGACGAAAACAGTAATTAACTCAAGAACAAATTTATTAGTACTTTCAAAGTTTCTTTAATGTTGTCACGGTTTAATTTATTTATTTTTACCAAATCCATCACACGAGAATTCATGTATTCTTCACTAACCATAACCAACTATGTGCTCAAAATTTACATTTTTGTTATAACTAGTCTTAACCTCCCGCGTTGCGGCCGAGGGCATAAAACCGTGTTGTCAACGTTGCGGAATGTGGGGCGTGAGGCGTAAAACTATGCTAAGTAGCAACCAACGGCGGCCAGAATCGGAAAAAGCATTAAACTAAATCACGACTTTTAACATCGAGTGACTCACGTGGCTTAAAACATAGACGAAGTTGAATGTATAGCGACATATATTGAAATTTTGATGGGGTAAAAACTATGAGAGACTAAATGTGACCACTAAACACCGTGGTAAGTAACAATCAAATGACGACCAAACCCAAGAAAAAAAAACGTAATAAATATCTAATAACACCAAAATTTTATTAAAAAAAATAAAAATATTAAAGTTTACCGTACAGAAAGAAATAAAAAAAAAGCCATGTTAGAAATTTTTAGTGTAAAGAAAGAAAGAAAAGGAAAAGATAAAACCCAAAAAAAGGCCACTATTCCTCAAAGTGTTAGAAATTAATAGATACTAGTTTTAACCCCCCGCGTTGCGGGGCGGGGAACGTAAAACCGTGTTATCAGCGTTGCAGGGTCGGGAGCGTAAAATCGTGCTAAGTAGCAACCGAACCACGACCAAAACTGAGAAAAAACATAAAACATAAACATGAATTTTTAACACCAATTGACTCATGTGACGCAAAACCAGACATCGTGCTAAATAACAACCGAACAAAAAATAACTAAGGAACCAAATGTGACCACGAAACACTGTGCTAAATAGTGACCGAATTACGACCAAATCCTAAAAAAGGCGTACAACAAAATCTAATAAAAAATTTAAGCTTGTTTAACTTTCTACGGCAAAATTATAAAAATATGAAATAAACTTGTAAAACAAAAATGAAAATAAAACCCTAAAGTTAAACAAAACCACAAAAGACAAAAATATATCACTGTTCATCAATATGTGATGAATTAATATATATATATATATATATAGGGAGAAGATCATGCGAGAACCACCTCTTATTGTGAGAACCGCGAGAACCAATGTGAACACACCAAAAATGCCTAAAAATTGCTAAAAATCACACAAAATTTTTTTTTTTGAATTTTTTAATACTTTTTATAAAAAAATCGCTACTTTTCGAAGCAAAAAAAAAAAAATTAAAAAAAACTTTTTTTTTTTTTTTTTTGCTTTTAAAAGTAGCGATTTTAGCATAAAAAATATTAAAAAATTCAAAAAAAAAAAATTTAGATTTTTTTTTAGATTTTTTAAGGTTTTTTGGGGGTTTAATTTTTAGCATTTTAGCTTGGGGGGGGGGGGGTTTAGGTTTTTGGGGGGTGGGGAGGGGGGTTTAGGTTTTTGAGGGGGGGGGGGGGGGTTAGGTTTTTTTTAGCATTTAGCTTGGGGGGGGGGGGGGTTAGGTTTTTTTTTTTTGGGGGGGGGGGGGGGGTCAGGTTTTTTTTTTTTTGGGGGTGGGGGTTAGGTTTTTTTAGCTATTTTAGGTTGTGTTCACATTGGTTCTCAAGGTTCTCACAATAAGGGTGGTTCTCGCATGAGCCCCTCCCTATATATATATATATAGGATCACGCTAAAATGAGAACCACCTCGAGTTGTAAGAACCGCGAGAACTACACCGTACGGGGCGAGGTGGGCCAATTGTTTTTTCATAAACGTAGATACATGTATAAAAACAACATTTGTAAAAAAAATTCAAAAAAAAAAGTTTTTGAGCACCTCAAGTGTGCATTTACGGGTACCGTAAATTTTCCGGCCAGATTTACGGGTCCCGTAAACACAAACTTGTGGCGCTCAAAACTACACACACGACATTTTTTTTTTGAATTTTTTTTTACAAATGTTGTTTTTATACATGCATCTACGTTTATGAAAAAAAAAATTGGTCCACCGCGCCCCCTACGGTGTAGTTCTCGCGGTTCTTACAACTCGAGGTGGTTCTCATTTTAGCGTTCCCCTATATATATATATATATATATATAGGGAAAGGTTATCATACAAAAACCCTTATCGTACATCATGTACGCGACGGGCGTAACCGTCCGATCAGGCACTAATCACGCATGGGACACAAAATAACGCATGGGATCCTTTTTTTTGACCTAATCACGCATTGGAACATTATTACGCATGTTCATTTTGTCAAACCTTGCTAATAATAACGCATGGAACATAATTACGCAAGTTCTATAGTTTGTCGCGTACGATAACGTAGGATAAGCCTTTTTGTACATTATACTTATTCTATATATATATATATATATATATATATATATATATATATATATATATATATATATATATATATATGAATTATCAATTAGTAAAATTGTTCTTACATAACATGCCCCACAACAATTCATGTATTCCTCACTCATCATAAGCCAACAATGAAAGAGGTTTTTTCCATTTTTCTGTTTCTTAAAAGATACACAATCTTGAGACAAATATAAAAGAAAGCAGACAATTCATAAGTACCTTTTAACATTTAACGTTGTTGTACTTTGTGTCACAAAAAGATTGATGATTAGGGAAATTGTATTAACAAACACCCTCTTCTCCTAATATAAACCGGCAACTCACATCAGATAATTACATCTTATTCTTAATCTTAATTTTAATACATAATATAAAAAAATATTGGATTTAAATAACCTTAACTTTCACCAATTGGCCGATGATACTTTCAACTTTCGATTTGTACAACGCCACTCCCAACTTTCAACTTATTTCCTCTGGCACCCTCAAACTAATTGAACCTAACCCAGTTAGTTTTTTTTGCTGATGTGGCACTTTGGTTAGTGGCATGGCATTTGGCGTGGCCATTTTTGCTGACATGGCATCTGATGTGACATTTAATTAGTGACACAGCATCTGACGTGGCATATGATGTCTGATGTGGCAGTTGTTTGATGATTTGCCATCTGAGTCAGCTAACTGAGTTAGGGTTCAGTTAGTTTGGGGGTGCCAATGGAAAATAAGTTGAATATTGGGAGAGGTGTGATACAAATCGAAAGTTGAAAGTGTTATCAGCCAATTGGTGAAAGTTACGGTTATTTGAATCTAGTGTCCCTATAAAAATTAGCATACTTTTTAACTTCTTAATAAACTAAGGAATATTGGATTTTAATAATCCAAACTATTCGTCGTTGGCCGCCAACAGTCTCAACTTCAAAAATATCCACTGGCAGTCCCAACTATTTACATATTGGCCACCAATAGACCCTGACTAACAGAACCCTGACACCTTTAGCCTTCGGTCGCCGGAAAACCATTTTTGGCCAGAAAAAAAAGTTTCTAAAGGAACGATCTAAGGTTACAAAGAGGTTTGAGACAAAAGATGCTAAATTTTCCGGCGAAAAAATGAGTTTCAGGTGACTTCAATAATTGGGACTTTTACTAGTAAAAGTTTCCTAAAGTTCCATCATAATAAGGTTACAAAGAGGGTTGGGACGAAAATTTTGAGTTTTCCGGCCAAAAACGTTTTTTCGGCGACCGAAGACTAATGCCGTTAGGGTTCTGTTAGTCAGGGTCCATTAGAGGTCAATATGTTAATAAATGAGATTGCCAGTAATTATTTTTTAAGTTGGGACTGTTGACGACCAACATGTGACAACTGGCACTTTTCCATGCATTCCGTACAATAATTAAACAATAATCTGTGCTTTAATGACTGTGCATGATCTTGTTTACAAGACGAATGAGTTTCTGATTTCTGTTATATACATACAATGGCATTTCATGTTGCAAGACTTTTATCATTACTACACGCAGCACAATATAGTACTATTAATGCACAGAGCAGAGTTGGCACATCTATGAGACAAACTAGAGGTACTGACGGGAGTTCAGTACTTAGACAGACATGAGGTTAAGACACAAAATAAGCCCCAGGACCAAGTGTTACATTGGTATAGTGTGTAGGAAAGTAGGGATTACAAAACTGCCTTCCTGGTGATGACATAGGTACCGGAAAGTGCCAGGAACACACTAAAACTGCAGAATTCTGCAGTAAATAAACAAATTCAGCAATTTAACATCTAAATATAATGCAGAATTATGATTTAATGGTCCTGAATACTTTCCTAAGTGACGGAAATCGAAACTGTCATAAAATACAACATAAAGCACATTAAACTGCGCAATTTAGCACTTTAACGAACAGTAACGAAACAAACAACCGGACACTACTCGAAACATCAAATTCTTACTAGAAGCATTGTTTTAGTGTTACAAAGCTAGTTATGGTCACCGAACATCATAACACATCTCATAAACATTAAATACATAAAATACCTAACTAGCACCATTACTTTCCAACTAAATCTAGTAACTAACTATTGAAATGTTACACTTTAAACCCCCCCCCCCATTAGTGGACGGTTAGGATGTGGGCCCCACTTGAGATTTCTTTCAATTATTTTATAAGATCTTGTAAAGAATATACCAAACATAATATTCCATATGCTTTATATGTTGGAGAATGATTTTTATAAAAGACCTTAGGACTTTCCTTCTCTTTCATTCAACACCATAACAAACTTCATTACTCTCCCTCTTCTCTCTCAAGGCTACGGCCCAATACCCCCACACCATCATCAATTTTTCTAGTCCATTCATGAGTGATCCAAGGTGATTCTAAGGTGTCTCGGGTCTATCTAAGAAGGCTACAGACCTCTCTCTATTGCTTTTATCCACCTCATTTGTCATCTTCATCTTCTTAAACATCATCCCTAGCCTTGTGCTAGTAGTAAGACTCTTGTGATCTCATTTTACTTCATATTATGTTTGTTAAAAGATGATATAAGTTGCTAAAAATTAAAGATCATGAAGAAACATAAGCATAAGCATGAACATAAAGTTCTAAAACATGAAGATCAAGTTGTTTTAAGTGTATGTAGTATACTTGAATGTTGATTTCTTGTGTTTATGATGTTGATCATCATAAGAATCTTGCTAGATGATGATTAAAGACATGATCTAGCAAGTGTAAGGATAGATCTTGAGAAATTTGTAATGATCATCCTTTATGTAAATCATGAACTTGAAAATAAGTTTGTTTTAGTGCATGATGATTATTTCTACAAGTTATAAGTCTTGAAAATAAAAGATTACAAGAATAATATTTTCAAGAAACTAAAGTTTACTACAAGATTTAACATGATCATGGTGTTTAAAGGAAGTAAACATGTTTTAAGTGTTAAGTCAAAGCTAGAAACATATTGTTAACAAGAAAAATACAAGAAGAAATATTTTTAGAAAATCTTCATACAAGTTGTGAAGATCTAAATTCTTCAAGAATGATACTTTTAAATAAATAACCACACTTTAAAGGGTGAATAAGCTTACTAAATACTCTAGTGAGTTACTACAAATTTTTACAAAGTTTCAAGTTCATGACATAGTGTAAATTTCATATTTTTGGCACATGGTAAGTGTTGAATGATTTGTGGATTGATTGTGTTGATTTACAAAAGAAAATGATATACCTTGAAGGTATGAAAACCTCCATTTTTAGGGGAAAATATGGCAAAATTTTTCTAAAAATTAAACACTTAGAAAAATATTTCCAAATAAATGTTTACAAGTGTATTTCAAACCATAAATCTTTACATAAACTTTGCCATAATTTTTGTTACAAAAAAATTATAAATGTTGGAGGTTGGTTTTTATAAATAAAAGTGACTAAATATGTATGCAGGAAATATATATTTAGATGTCACCATGTGTGTGATTATTTGTATACTTTGTGTATTAGTTATATTATTTTAGGACTTGAAATAATATAACTCACTAAAACACCAAGAATTACAATCCAAAATACTACCAAAATTCTAAGAAAATGAATATACAAGTTATACACAAAATATTGGTGAAACCGAACTATGGAATATGACTTACAAAATACTCCAGAAATAATATTCATGTGTATATTTTGGTAAATAATATTTTGGACACCAAAGGAAACAAAAATATGATTTTACAATTATTACAAAGTTACATCATATTTTTGACAAGAGGAAAATATATTATTTTGGGTGAATAAAAAAATATATATTTTTCATGGAATTATTAGAAGATGTAATATTTTTTGGAGAAATATATATTTATTAAACAAACATGAAATACAATATTTTTGGGGTGAAAGATGTATTTTCTCAAATAAATATGAAATATATCATTTTTTGAGAAAAACAAGTTTATATATATATATATTCTAAGTTAGACTTGAAAATATATTATTTTTGGAACTTATATGAAAATACAAATATTTTTGCCAAAGGAGAATTATAAATAATATTTCTTAAAGTATATATTTTGGAAATATATATTGGTGAACTTTTATTAGAGATAATAATCCGGAAGAATTAATACAAAATTTAGTATACGAATACTTAACAATTACAAGAAAATACGTATTCTCGTACGTATAAATACACTCCGGAATACGACCCCAATACATGGCAAAAATATACAAGTATGAGAATACGAATACAAATACACCCATCCTTGGGAAGGAGATAAATGTATAAATACTTGAAAGGTATCAAGTTAAATTATAATATTTCAACAATTATTCCAAAATTTAATAAATATAATTTAAGTTAAAATATTTATTATTTTATCAATTAATTATATAACTTGGAATAATATTGAAGACATAAAGATACGTAACTCAAAGACACTAATTAATACTAAGTCAAGGCACGACCCGCTCGTCTAATAGACCGTAGCACGTTGTAGGTAGTCGTGCGCACTAGTAGCAGCGTGAGTTACGTCGGATTGAAGAACGCAAAACTGTGAGTTCATGTCCCCATTTTCTCTTAAATGTTTTCGGATTTATAACTCTCGGGGGTGGAATACATGTTACGGATGTTTAAACGGTATGAATTGACTATGAAATGAACTATTAGATCATGTGAGCATAGATTAAATTTGAAATGCCATTAACTCTTAATTAGGGACGAATGTTAGATCTAACAGGTACGGCCGAATCCCACTCATTGTACTTATGTGACCACTTGAGTGCTTCGGTGTCCCAGTCGAGGTAAATCGACAATGGTCAAGGGTACATAGTCGAGGGAATCGACGAGGGTATAAGTCTACTCATTTTGAGTGCTCCCTATGTCTTCACATGCTTTAATGTCCTTGTAAAATATTAATTTGATATGTTCATAAATGCTTTTCATACTTGCGTTCAAAAGAGTCTCTTAAAAGTTTACAAGCTTTTCAGCACTCAAACAAAACGCATGAACTCGCTCAACTTTTGTTGATATTTTTCTAAAATTACATGTATTTCAGGTAACAAGTTGGATCTTGGGCGCTGGTGTAGTTTCTAGAAGTAAATTCCAAGTAGATGTCATCCACTTTTGTTGATTTGTAACTTAGTCGAAGGTTGTGTTGTTGAAACTTAAATAACTGGTGTTTGTAATACTTCAAACTTAATGAATGGATGAACATCGTTTTGATCATATAGTTGTTTATTATGATTGAATGCAATGGTATTGAACAAGTCACACATCGTACGCTTCCGTAAAAATCAGTGTGTGACACAACAGCAAATAGTTAGGATTATTAAAATCCAGTATTTCATAAATTAAACGCATCTTTATAATTAAACACTACAAAACAAAACACAACAAACTTAATGAAATAATACAGAGCCGATTAATCTTTATGTATGTCATTGTTATAGTTTCTTATATATAATATAATAATAATAATAATAATATAATAAGAGTTAATTGCCCAGATAGTCCCTGTGGTGTGACATTTTTCACCTTTAGTCCTCACCTTTTCAAAATAACATGTATAGTTCCTGTGCTTTAACAAACTATTACTCGAATAGTCCCTGTAATAGATGGGGGTTAAATAATTCAGTTAAGTGGGTGTAAAATTACAAAAATACCCTTATAATTACAAAAGACTAGAAAAACACATAATTTTTATAGTAAAAAAAACTTTAACCTCTCTTCCCTCATCATCAAAGATCTTGTTTCTCTCTCATCTCATAACCCCCCCCCCCCCCCCCCCCAAATTCCTTAGAAATATATACACATATCTTTATGTATGTCATTGTTAAGAGTTTTCTAATAAATTCTTATCAATATAATATAATTAGAAATATATACAGATATCTTTATTTATGTCATTGTTAGAGTTTTCTAATAAATTGTTATCAATATAACTCTAATGAAGATGATGGAAAATGAGAGATTGGGTGAGTGGGACTTATCGGTCACCAAACTGTCACAGAAACACCACACCCACCCTTTCATCAATTGACACGTTTGCACCCAACACTCATGAAACCTTTATCTCAACGAGTCCCCTGAACTAAACCATAAAATGATTGGATCGCATTCATTTCCCAATTTGCCCCTGTCCCCATCATCTTATTACCAATAATACATTTTTGCTATTTTTTAAAACACAAGTCATGAATATCTTGTAATTTAAAAAGTTATAGATGTTCATTCGTTTTATGATTATGTTTTTTCTAGTATAGATTTTGATAACTCACAATCTATGTAAAAAGTAAGGTTATGATAACATATTTAGTGTTACAATATTATTTTAAATATGTATCTTTTATGATAGCAAGTTTGGATAAATCACAAATTTAAGATAATTTACTTCTTATTTTTTTTATAGAGATTAAAGAAATAAAAACAAAGTTGGCTTTAGAAAATAAAAAAAGCGCCATATTATAACGTTAATGGTGAAAAACTAAAAAAAAAAACTTTCTTTTTGCATAATGAAATTAGTGAGCAGCACCGTTAGTAGTTCTTTGATATTATATGCTGAAATTGTGGTGTTTTATGAAATTAGTGATCAGACCATAGTTTGACAATCCTTGTTAGTTTTCGAGTGAATGTGTAGAGTCAAGTGTTGTTCAACCATTGGTGCTTAAGGGAAGAGACTCAAATGTGGAGATCTCTCATCATATATCCCATTTGGCTTGTGAACTTAGGGGCTAACAATAGAATCGCGTTAACTTATATTGGGTGTTTGGTTGGTGACTTGTATTAGGACGCTGGGCGGTTATGAATCATGTTAACTTAACATCCAGGTTGCTTTGGAAATTGATCATGTTTGTGTGAAAAGGTATAAGGTATGGATCCTTCCTTAAGTTGTAATATATTGGGTTATATATTATTTATAAGCATATGCTTTTCTTGTAATACCCTCCAGTTTGTAACATCTAAAACGCTTCCGTGAAGCTTGTAGAAAAGGATCTTATAACCGTTTAATATAACAACTTAAATATTCACCCACATCTCTTTACAAATAAAATAACAAAACAAAAAAGAGCCGAAACCATTAATTAATTTCAATAATAAACTACCCTTTGAAAACGACTTTAATAGTTTTAATCAAACATTATTGGTTCCCTTTTCTCAAGGAACAGTTTTAATCACATGCATCAAACCATAAATTATTGTCTTCAATCTCATTTACCCTTAACAATAATTATATATATATATATATATATATATATATATATATTGGATTTAAATAACCACAAATTTCATCAATTGACCGCTATCACTCATAATTTTTTATTTATATCACATCATTCTCAACTTTTACCTTATTTTTCTCTGACACTCTCAAACTAACTGAACCCTAACCAAGTTAGCTGATGTCGGATGACACATCATAAAAATGCAATGCCACCTGCCACATCATCAAAAATTGTCACGCTAGCTGCCAGATCAACCACCACGTCACTAGAAAGTGCCATGTCAGCCGCCATGTCATATGCCACGTCAGAAAAATGTCATGCCAGCTACCACGTTACCAAACAAAGTGACACATCAGCAATAAAACTAATTGGATTAGGGTTTAGTTAATTTGAGAGTGTCAGAGAAAAATAAGTTGAAAGTTAGAAGTGATGTGGTACAAATTAAAAGTTGAGAGTGATATCAGCCAAGTGTGAAATTTAAGGTTATTTAAATCCAACAATATAATATACCAAAATATAATATAATATTAATAAATTATTCCGATTTTACCCTTGCATAATATTCGACGACACCTCATGTGCAATGCTCTGTATATATACGCCTGTGTTATTAGTAATTTGATCAACTCTTCTGTTCTGTTCGCTGTCCAATCATTTTTTATTCAATGTTTCTCTCTCTTCAACTCTAGAGAGAGAGAAACCTCAAACTCCCCGTCCGCAGTCTTGTCCAAACTAGATTCCTTGTTTTCCGGTGGGAAAACTCCGGCAAGGTTTCGCCGGAGAACAGGTTGATCGGTCACCGGAATCTGGGTTGACTTTTATCGGAGTAGGTGATGCAAATGAGGACCCGAGAAACAACGGAGGCGAATTCGATAGGCGGTGAGAACGAGTGGGAGGTCCGGCCCGGAGGAATGTTGGTCCAGAAACGAGACCCGGATGGGGAAACGAATCGGGTTCCTCCACCGACAATTAGAGTTCGGGTCAAATACGGGTCGGTTTATCATGAGATCAATATTAATTCTACAGCTACATTTGGTAAACATTAACTTTCATAATTTGCAGTTTGATCTAGTTTTATGATTTTTTTAAATGTTTTTTAATGTTTTGTATATCGAATCGATTGATTCAATAGATATTTGCCAAATTGTTAATGTGGGTTCGATTTATGTGTGGGCCCGTTGTGGTCCAAACGGGTTGTAGGAGGCTTGGGACGGGTTATCATGTTTTGTTGTAGGGCCCATTATAGGTTTTATTGGGCCGGGCCCGGGCATATGAATACGGGTTGATTTCTTTGTATGGTCCAAATGGGTTGTAAGAGGCTTGGGACGGGTTATCATGTTTTGTTGTAGGGCCCATTATAGGTTTTATTGGGCCGGGCCCGGGCATATGAATACGGGTTGATTTCTTTGTGTGATCCAAATGGGTTGTAGGAGGCTTGGGACGGGTTATCATGTTTTGCTGTAGGGCCCATTATAGGTAATATTGGGCCGGGCCCGGGTATATGAATACGGGTTGATTTCTTTGTGTGGTCTAAATGGGTTGTAGGAGGCTTGGGACGGGTTATCATGTTTTGTTGTAGGGCCCGTGATAGGTTATATTGGGCTGGGACCGGGCCTGTGTGGCCCAGTTGTCAGACCCAATATAAGATTTTATTTATTAAATCTTTTAATTTTAATAATAAGATTTACCAGGGCACCATCCGCTTTACCAAAAAAAAATCTGATTTGTGTAAATTTACCGGGTTATCATGCCATAGGGGCCAAGACAGGTCTTATTAGGCCGGGCCTCAATGGCCCATTTGTCAGGCCCAATATAAGATTTTCATCCCCGAGGTGAGTTGAGTGTCTAAAATTTTTACCGGGTTATCATGTCGTAGGGCCCAAGATAGGTCTTACTGGGCCGGGCCTGCATGGCCTAGTAGTCAAGCTACTCTATAGGAAAATAGGAAATGAACCAATGTGGGCTAATTGTGTAAACTTTTGTATTCAGCAATTCTTTTTGTTAGTAAAATTTTACTTGAAATGAGTAAATTTTGAGGTTTAGAATGTTGTTTTTTTACAGGGGAGTTGAAGAAGATGTTAACTGGGCCAACAGGATTACACCATGAAGATCAAAAGCTGATGTACAAAGACAAAGTGAGGGACTCAAAATCATATCTTGATGTGGTCGGTGTCAAGGATCGATCGAAAATGGTGGTGGTCGAAGACCCGATTAGCCAAGAGAGAAGAATTCTGGAGATGAGAAAGACCGCGAAAATGGAGAAGGCTGCTAAAGCTATCTCCGATATTAGCTTCGAGGTTGATCGGCTCGCGGGTCAGGTACCATAGATTCCATAGTTTTGGTTGTTTTTTTTAAGGCATATTTGGATTACTGACGGACCACTGAAGGATCATAGTTTTGGTTGTTAGTTAGTTGTTATCATTATGAAGATTTGAGTCATGAAATTGACTTTGGTAAGTGTTGTTAGTGACATATATTAGTTAGGATTTAGTATCATAATTATTAGGAGATATGATTTGATTAGGTTTATCTTTGTTGTATTCTTATATATAGTTGAGTAGGTTAGAAACCCGTAAATTATACGGGTTGAATAAAATATATATAATATATTAAAAAGATTAGAAACCCAAATTCTCAACCAAATAGAGTAGACACGTGACACATAAAGATCCTTATTTATTAAGTAGTATAGATATAGATTAATATATAATATCTCACGGAGTTTTCATTATTCTATAGGTGTCAGCTATTGAATCGGTAATTTCTAAAGGGGGGAAAGTGGCGGAGAAGACCCTGTTGAACGTGATCGAGTTGTTGATGAATCAACTACTCAAACTAGATGGAATTACAGTTGATGGTGATGTAAAATTGCAGCGGAAAATGCAGGTAATTCTGTTAATAATCTTGACTAGAAATTGCAAATTTAGGGATGTAAACGAGCCGAGCCAAGCCGAGCCTGAGTGGGCTTAGGCTCACCTCATTATTTGCTGCGAGCTTTTTGAGCAGCCCTAATCAGATTCATTAAATTTGTAGGTGAAAAGGGTTCAAGGGTATGTTGAAACTTTGGATGCCTTAAAGGTTAAGAACTCAACCTCTAGCAGCAATGGCGGTATGCCGCCTCAATCGAGGCGGACAGTGGTGGCGGATCGTTCCCAACAAGAAGCGGTGAGGGCAACGACAACGACAGAATGGGAGATTTTTGATTCTTTGGCTGCGCCAACATCAACAACAACGACAACAAAAACAACAAGCACCAGCAACACAGTGAATCCCATATTCAATTGGGATTTGATTTAAAACAATTATAAGAGAAATTGTTATGTGTTTAAGTGCGAAAAATGTGTGTATTTTGGATTTTTTTTTTCAGGTTGGTTTGGCTTTTAATATCCATTTTTTTTTGTGATATGTATGTAGAGTTCTTTGTTGCCATTTGGGTATGTTGACGATTATATGATAAGTGCAACAAATATGCACGTTGCAAATGTTCCTTGATGGAAGTCATAAGATTCGAAAAAACTATCTAATAGCTAGGGTAAGATAGCGTCAGGGCCGGCCCTGAGAATTAATGTACCATGTTCGAATTCGAAAAAACATGTCCTTAGATCTTAACGAAATTAGGTCTTGGACTCACTAAAGGTCTAAACCTAATGTCAATGGGCTAATAACAAATCTAAACCATAAAAATAGTTTTTAAGTGGGCCTATGTTTGTGTTTATATGGGTATACCCTATTAATTTATTTATTTTGACATATACATATCGGAGTTTTTTTAAAAATAACGTGTTCTTCGAAATATCGGGCTCTGGCCGGTGGTCCTCCTCGTCCACCATTAGGGTCGGCCATGGGTAGCATATCCATGAGGACAATGTGGTTAGCATTTCTTTGATCATAAATATAAAATCCAATTGTTTTGTTTGATTACGAAAGCAAACTAAATTTAAACCAAGTGCATAGGTTAAAACATATATTAAATATGTAGTAATGAAGATTTAGGATTATAAAACAATATTTAATGTTTGCAACAAAAAAAAAATATTTGAAATCTTCTTTGATGTGGATGAATAATAGCTATAACAAGGAAAATGAAATCAAGAACCATTTTAAAGTTTAGAAAGAATTATATATATTGTTCACGATGGACGATGAATTGTAAATTTATTTTTATAATAATATATAGCATTTTATTATTATTTTATTTAATATATAATAATAGTTTATTATTATATTTACTTTTAATAACATACTTTTAATTTTTTTTCTTTTTTAAAACCATATATTTCCTTTGCTATTTTCTTTAATAATTCTTTTTTTTCTTTTTTTAGAACCTATATTAATTTATCGATTAATTTGATACTTCTTTAAAAATTTACGTTTATAACTTTTTTTTTCTAAAAATGTAAGCACGTAGTTGTGCTTGATTTTTCACTGACATTCCGTTATAAGTTTTGTAAAAAACGAAGTTGTACTCAAAATAAAGTATTTATTTAGTATCATAAAACGATTCGATGATAAACTAAACCACTCTAATGGTTTGGCTTTCTAGACAACATGTTTTATTTTCAAATCATGTTTGTTTTACATTATCATTTGCTCGGTTTCGCCGCAACACGCGACATAAAAAAACTAGTTCTAATTAACTTTTTTTAAAAAATTATTATGTTTTACAACAAATGTAGAATGATATGGATGAAGTGGTTACAAACCTCACTTTGTAATGCCCTTTTCTTTTCTTTTTTTTCCCCAGTCTAGTCTAGTTTCTTGCTAGACGAATTCATCAGTCGTTTAAAAAACGATCATAAAATATTTATAATCAGGAATTCGTTTTGTATTGATTCGGTAACCAATACTCGCTATAGAAATAATAAAGTCATGATATGATCAAAAAGATATCGGACGTTTCTTACATCTATAAAAAACAATAAAAATGAATACCGGTACTGACGTTGTTCGGTTGGTATCGGTCTGGTTTGCTTTGTTATATATACAATAAAAGAACATTGACACATGTTTCACATTGATCAAAAATCATTAAAAAAAAAAGCGAATATCAATACCGATGTTGTTCGAACGGAATTGAAGTGGAACTCATATTGTGAAGGTATCCGTTAGTACCAACACTCGTTATATCTTACAATATAAGAAAGATACTCCACTCCATTACGTATACAACTCTACTTTCAACAAAATATGTAGAAATTAAAAAAATTATATTTACATGTATGGTATAAAAAGATCATTCATCATTACAACTTAATTTAAATTTTTGAACAAATTGGTTTAGAACAAAAAACCACTAAAGCAACATGTACAACAACGAGGTGAATATCCTGAAAACTTTTCCTTTCAAATTCTTAATCAGATAGGAGGGATACGTGACACATAGAGATAATTATTTATTAAGTAATATTTTCCTTCCAAATTCTTAATCAGATAGAAGAGAGACGTGACACATAGAGATAATTATTTATTAAGTAATATATATATATATATATATATATTTATTTATATACATATATATATATATATATAGAGGCCGGTTATCATACAAATCCGCTAATCGTACATTATGTACGCTATAACCACAACCGTCAGATCATCTCATTTAAACCGAGTGTTTATCTATTAAATTATTCAAATTAAAATAATTAAATGAAACCGCCAAGGGTTAAAATCGTCCATTGCGAAATCAAAATCTCTGATAATCAGCAAACAATAACTCACAAATCATACCGTAAACCCAAAATCAACATTGCATTCTCCTTCCCCCAAGTTCCCTACTACTGGCCGTTGCGATTCAAGTAAGATTCACGAGTTTTGAGAAACGAAGCAAAGCAAACAACGACAGACCACAGTCGAAGAAGATGAATCCAGGTATCGATTGACATTTGCGATTTTATAATGATATTTACAGAGACAATGAATGACATCTGCGATTTTGTTTGTTTAGTAAGGTTTTGGTCTGTAACCTATAGTTTTATAAGATTACATATTGTTCATAACTACGATTTTGTTAGGGTTTATGACTTGTATGGTTATTTATTAGGTTTTGTATGATTATGTAGGTTTGTTAATGATTAGCTGATATATGTGCGATATTATATAGGGTTTTGTGAGGGTTTTGTATGACAAATGCGATTTTATATGTTAACTTTTGTTTGTTGAAGTTTTGGTCTTGGTTAGCTTGGGCATGCGAATTGATAAAAACATTCATGCGATTTTATATGATTAGTTAGTTTTGGAGTATGATTAAATTACACATGCGATTTTATAAATTTTTGTTGTCTAAAGCATGCGATTTATATGATTGGCTAGTTTTGGTAATGCTTAACTGATAAATGCGATTTTATAAAGGTTTTTGACTGATAGTATGCGATTTTGTAGAAATAGAATCTGATGATGACTTTGAACCAATATCAACATTGATAAAAGTGAACAAAAATAGAAAAAGAAGGATTGTTGAAGAAAGTTCTGAAGAGGATGACTTTGTTAAGCCACTCCCAAAAAAGAAGGAAGATGAAAGGAAATATAAGATACAAACAAAAAAAACCTTCAAAAAAGGTGGAACCACCTAGAACATAAACTAGAGCTTTCTTCGAATACAACAACGAAACGATACTGTTAAGATGTCAACCTAACTCGTATATGGATACTGTGAAAAATTTTTCAAAAAAACAGATTGATGAGGAGAAAAATATGGGATTTGGAGCTATTCTTGATATGAATATCAACCATATTTCAACACGATTGGCATATTGGCTAGCAAGAAACTTTGACGAGATGTTCGATACACTAAACGTAGGTAGACACCAACTAAAAATTACATCGGACACAGTTTATGAGGTATTTGGAATACCAAAAGGGCCAAAGCAAGTTGAAATAATAGTAGATAAGAGAAAAGTTAAAAAGGTGGAGAAAATTGAAAAGAGTAAAGAACCGGGAAATGCTGTCAGGGATACATTCATCAGCCAATTGGGGGGGGGGGGAACACAAGAATTACCCATGGCTTAATTGCAATTGCAATGGATGATCAAAGAGATGGGGGGAGCCTATTTAAATTAAATTTCCTAGTGTACTGGATGAGGTTCTTTACGGAGATTACAAAGGCAACAACTGCAAATGATAGATGTTTGCTTAGTGTAGAGGCTGTTGAGGAAATACAGAATCTAGATTGGTGCTCATATCTACTTGACACTTTGCGTCGTACACGAGCGGGCTGGAAGAACTATAAAATACAGTTCGTGGGACCTGTTACCTTTCTTACGGTATGCATTACCACATTTGATAACATATTTAAAAGACTATTTTGTTTTGTTATATAATTAAATGATACATGCGATTTTAAAAATAATTTTGTGTGCTCTTGCGATTTATACAGCTTCTATACATGCATGAGTACAACAAGAGGCTTAAACTGTTTGAGAAAGTCGTGGAGATACCAGTTTTTCGTTATATCACATCTTCGGAGATTGATAAAGTCGAAGAGCATATTTCGGATAACGGACCTGTGTGGACATCAAGTGAGAGTGAAAATGAAGAAGATGAGGGTAGTTCAATGGAGGAGTATACACTACGACCACCGGTTGACACCACAATAAGCTACAAAAGAAGGGCTGCACGTGCAGTACAAAACGTAGAAACCGAGGAAGAGCCAAACAATAACTAGAACATTGATGATATGATGGATTTCAGTTTTGAAATCCATGAAATGTCTCAGTTGAACCTTCAGATGGGAGTTGGAACACAAACACAGAAAATGATGGATTATTGCAACACTCCTGTTCAACTTTCACCATCGGTAATCTACGACACAGCCCATGAACGAGATCGAGAGACTTCGAAAATCAACAAAAAGGTAAGCGCAAAAAAATATTAATTTCACTTAATCCATTTATATTCAACATCTGGATTGATAGTATCTTAACTCGAAAAATATTACAGAACCAGCTGCAAAAAATGAAAGCCAATGTCAAAAAATACATTAAAATGGTTCAAGATATTCAAGGGATGAACAACTTAGTTTCAGAAGTAAAAACTAAGTGTTTTTGGGATCCAAATATTATGGAGGACTGTAAGCAGTGGGATGAGACGCTTCGGAATAATCCCATTTGTGTGCCGCCTGATTCGGTTCAAGGGCATGAAACTGCACCATCTTATGTTCATCAACAGCCTGAAAATGCAGCTTCTGAAGTTCATCAAGAAGTTACTACAAACGAAGAAAGTAGACAAAATGAAGAAGCTCAACAAGTTATATCCGATGTTTTGGTACAAATGGCATCAGAAGGTAAAACATGCGATTTCAAATTAACAAATGCGAATTTATGTAAAAAAAATCACCATTTCCTATACACACGCGATACCCGTTTAATGAAGGTTAAATCATTGAGATAACCCGTTTAATCTGTTTTGTTTGTTTTAAGCCTTTGGGAGGTTAATGACTATGTCCTGGATATCCTCGGCTCATTCATTGAAATGGCCATGACTTAAGCACGGGGTGCAGGCATACACCTGTCGGTGCGTATGTAAAATGATATACCTGCTTGTTCGATAATAACTCGCCGTGGGTTATATTATGTGGTGTGTCTATTAATCTATAACCCGGTATTTAACCCGGGCTACTGAACGTATAACAAACATATAATTCTTTTACAAGATTATTTTTAAATAATTATCCCAAGTTATAAAAGGATATTTGTGCCTTGTGCATTTAAATCAATTTTTATAAACACTTTTCAAAAGAGTCGGTTAATTGTATTTACCAGTGTAAACTGACGTATTTTCCAAAAAAGGTTAAGTGCAGATACTAAGCGAAATGGGCTGGAACTCTTAAGTGAATAAATAAAATATCTTGCAAGCTTTTATCACTTTAAATCTGATGAACAATATCTCTTTTGTTTTGATCCGCCTGTGGATCCACTTTACAACCGTTATGTAATAATTTATGTTACTTCATTCGGTTTGTAATATTTTACTTTAGACTTCCGCTATGCATTGAACTGTGATTATTTGTCTATGATGATATCAACTACGTCACGATACTCCCCACCGGGCCCACCGGTAATACGTGGAAATATCGGGGTGTGACAGGTTGGTATCAGAGCCAACATTGAGTGAATTAAACACTAGCCTTTTGTGTTTAATCTCAATGACACAGTTTGCACATTCCTTGACTTTCGAGTCTAGGCAAAGGACTTAAGACTAATCCTAATCTTTTATTTTGTCCTTTATTGTTTTCCTTTGTTGTTTCTTTTGTTTATTTGATAGGTACAAACAAAAATGCCGCCACGATTCAGACGAGGAGGACGAGGCAAGGCGCCATTCACTGCTCCTAACGATCATGAGGCCGGGCCTTCACACCGGCGAACTCCGTCAGCAACTATGAGCACTAGTCCTCAAGAAGACTGGAGGACCTACTTAGAGCCTGCGAGGAGTTCTGTCTCGCTTAGCTCCTCACCTTCCTACCACGATTCTTTCGGGCTCCATCAAGGCAACGAGTCCGACCATTCACGCCATTCCTCCTTTCGGGTTCTCACCACGCCTTTCAGGACCCGACCCCGTTCTTTCAGAGCCGGTTTAATCCGAAAAACGTGAGTGAAGAACCAATGGGTTATAACCCATTGGGACCCGAAGACCATTTTCCTGAAGCTCAGGACATGGATATGGATGATGACCCCGATCCTGCCGAACCACCATCTGGGATGCCCACGCATCCCAAAGAGATTTCAGATGGGTAATCTTTTCATGGATCACCTTATCAGGATCTAGACAGCTATGAAGCAAGGTTTGCCACAAACAACTAGGAGTTTACTCCCCCTTACAACCCACCTCAACAGCAGCAGCAGGATCCCTATGAGGATTCACGTTTTCTGAGGTGGACTCTACGCCAGTCGCACCACCACCACCACATGTGGGTTATGATAACCCAATTCCTTCATACGCCGGTGCAGCGGCGTATAACCCTTTTGAGCAGCCGGCTTATCCTGGCTACATCTACTACAATGATCCTGATGTTGACCCGTATCTCGTAGCGGCAAACTACAATGGTCTTCACCCTGAAGGGCCCTATGCAGCTTCGTACCAATCTGGGTACCAATACCCGCCACCTGCTCAACCTCTGCAGCAATAGCCGCCGCTGATCCCGCCACCGCAACAACAGGAAATTCTTCAGAGGTTGAGCCAGGTGGAACGGGAGATTCAAGAGGAGCGTAAGAGCCACCGGAGATTTCTTAAGGGTCTGGCGAATCTGATTAAGGGGAAGAAGAAGAAGAAGAGGGATTTTTGAAGATTCCTTATTTATTTGTATTGTAATTCCTTTATTTCAATCAAGTCCCTGCGTGGACATTTTCATTTAAGTATTCAGTCCCTGCGAGGACTTGTATTTTCATTTTTAGCCCCTGCGTGGGCAAGTTATTTATGTAAAAGTCTCGTTTTGGGCAACCTATGTACTTCTTTTAAAATTAGGGGAATGTTTTATTTAAATTTCATTGTCATCTTATGTATGAATATAATATATGAAATAAATCAGAAATATCATTCCTTTTTAAATGATCTGCCTTTAAATATTAAATAAGAATCTTAAAAGGTATAACCTAGCCTGTATGTCATTATAGACCTGGCCATGATGGTAAAACCTGTTTAAAAAGATTCAAATTCTTGTTAACATCTAAAAACATGTTAGCACTCCTGGCGGATGTGATACGGTAAAATCACACATGTTATCCTTATATTGGATTCTTCCAGATTCCTTATTTAACATAATGATCTGTAAGTCATGGGTTCAAATCATCAATTAAGATAATTATATATGAGACATCCGTTAGTGGTGCAGTGCCTACGGGCTATAATAATTATCATATAAGACGAAAGACAGTTGTAGTCTACGACTTCCTGTCAATAAAAGGTAATGAACTACGTTCAAACCTTAATGCCTCGATTCTCTGAAATTATGGCTTAAAATTGTCCTTGTGACTAGGCCTTATGTGCCATTAATAATACCCTTAATACTTTATAATTAGGATAAATTATAATCAAAATCCTAAATAAATATGATTAACAAATTAACCAAATATGGTCTATGTTTACCATGATTAATGAATCATTGGAAATGATGATTTCATAATAACCTCTAAATAAAATAATGTCAACTGTTTTGTAGCAATCAAGCTACATGGCTGAATCGGAGGAAGTTAACAGTCACCCGAGAGAGAATAATGATGCTACCAGAGTTAATGTAGCTGGTGGGGAACTGCATGCATTAATAGATAATGCCGTTACTCGAGCTCTCGATAGACAGTTTAATGAATCAAGTGGTACTCGCGCCAGAACTCAGTCCGTACCACATACAAAACCACGCTCTAAGACTCATTCTGAGGCTCATAGTAAACCCCCTTCTAAAGTGAATGAGTCAAAGAAGGACGATGCTCGTCACTCGTCAAATCAGAGAAGTGTTCCGTCTAGACAGGTTATGTTTAATCAAGAGCCCCGTGGTAAGACCTGCTCTTACAAGTATTTTGTCTCCTGCAAGCCAAGAGACTTCACGGGGGAGAAGGGAGCCATAGATTGTATGAATTGGCTCGATGGGATGGACACTGTTGTTGATATTAGTGGTTGTGCAGAGCAAGACATTGTGAAGTTTGTGTCACAATCGTTCAAAGGTGAAGCTCTAGCTTGGTGGAGGTCCCTAATCTAAGCTACTGGGAAGATTCCGTTATACAACTTGACTTGGGAGCAGTTTGTTGCTCTAATCAAAGAAAATTTTTGTCCTCAACATGAAGTTGAGAAGATTGAGACTGACTTCTTGACATTGGTTATGAAGAACTTAGACTGTCAGGCATATCTTACGAGCTTCAACACTATGTCACGATTGGTTCCATACTTGGTCACACCGGAACCGAAATGTATAGCTCGATTTATTGGAGGTTTAGCCCCGGAGATTAAGGCAAGTGTGAAAGAATCAAGACCTACTACCTTTAGGTCAGTTGCTGATTTGTCGTTATCCCTTACTCTTGATGCGGTCAGGCAGAGATCGCTTAGGAATTCTGATGAAGGGAAAAGGAAACGTGAGGATGAGAACTCACGACGTTCTGATAAGAAGTACAAGGGGAACTCTGATCACAAGAAGAGTTCCGGGTTTAAAAAGGATAGTCAGCCATCGAGTGAAAAACCCAAGTGTAAAATCTGCAAGAAGCGTCATCTAGGGAAGTGCAGATTCGAATCAAAATCCCAATCGCAGCCTAGAGCTTGTGGGATTTGCAAATCAAGCGAACATAAAATGTTGGATTGCAAGAAAATAAAGGATGCTACTTGTTACAACTGTAACGAGAAGGGGCACATCAAGTCCAACTGCCCGAAGTATGCGAAGAAGCCTGAGGAGGCTAAAAAGACCAATGCTCGGGTCTTTCAAATGAATGCTCAGGAGGCCATTCAAAACGACAACGTGATAACAGGTACCTTTCTTATCAATGATGTTTATGCAAGGGTATTGTTTGATTCGGGTGCAGATAAGTCATTTGTAGACACTAAATCCTGTAAGTTATTAAATCTGCCTGTTAAAACCCTAAGCATAAAGTATGAAGTAGAATTGGTCGATGATACCATAGAAACTGCTTCAACCATGTTAGATGGATGTTTTATATCCATTAGGAACCACTGTTTTCCGTTGTCTTTGTTTCCTTTGAAACTAGCTGGGTTCGACATAGTGATAGGCATGGACTAGTTATCTCATAACCAAGCTCAGATCGTTTATGACAAGAAGCAAGTGGTTATTAAAACTCCTTATGGTGAGCCGTTAACAATCCAAGGAGATACCCAGTATGGGTTGCCTAAGCAAGTGTCTATGCTTAAGGTGTCAAGGTGTTTAAAGAAGGGTTGTGTCATTTACATGGCACAAATGACTATTGATGAACCAAAGCCCAAGATCGAAGATATCCCCATCATTTCTGAATATCCAGATGTATTCCCTGAAGAACTACCTAGTTTACCTCCAGATAGGCAAGTGGAGTTCAAAATTGACATTATTCCTGGAGCAGCACCAGTTGCAAGAGCACATTATCGGTTGGCACCAACTGAGATGAAAGAGTTAAGAACTCAGTTGGATAATTTATTGGCAAAAGGATTTATTAGACCTAGCTCATCTCCTTGGGGAGCACCGATTCTGTTTGTGAAGAAGAAGGATGGCTCGATGCGTCTATGCATCGATTATCGTGAGCTAAACAAAGTTACAATCAAGAACAGATATCCCTTGCCCAGGATCGACGATCTGTCAGATCAGCTTCAAGGAGCAAGTTACTTCTCCAAGATTGATTTAAGGTCAGGTTACCATCAGCTGAAGGTTAGAGATGAAGATGTGCATAAGACTGCATTCAGAACTCGTTATGGTCATTACGAGTTCCTAGTGATGCCTTTCGGGCTCACTAATGCACCAACAGCGTTCATGGACCTCATGAATCGTGTTTGTAAACCCTATTTAGACAAGTTTGTCATTGTTTTTATTGATGACATACTCATTTACTCAAAGAATCAAGCCGACCATGAAAAGCATCTCCGATGTATCCTTAAACTCCTACAGCAAGAGAAACTCTACGCCAAGTTTTCTAAATGTGAGTTTTGGCTTCGAGAAGTCCAATTTCATGGACACGTGGTGAGTGAGCATGGTATCCAAGTGGATCCCGCTAAGGTCAAAGCCGTTATGAATTGGCAAGAGCCCAAGACTCCTACAGAAATTCGCAGCTTCTTGGGTCTAGCAGGTTACTATAGCTGTTTTATCGAAAACTTTTCAAGGATTGCAGCACCCCTAACTTCATTGACGCGTAAGAATATAAAGTTCGATTGGGGTCCCAAGCAACAAGAATCCTTTGAGATTCTTAAGCAAAAGTTGAGCAATGCTCCGGTTTTGACATTTCCTTAAGGGATTGAAGAGTTTGTGGTATACTGCGATGCATCACATACTGGAAAGGGTTATGTACTTATGCAAAGGGGCAAGGTTATTGCATATGCTTCCCGACAATTAAAGGTGCACGAGAAGAATTACACCACCCACGATTTGGAGTTGGGTGCCGTTGTATTTGCACTGAGGCTATGGAGGCATTATTTATATGGTACCAAGTGTGTTATCTATTCTGATCATAAGAGCCTTCAGCATCTGTTTAACCAGAAGGATCTGAACATGAGACAGCGTCGATGGATGGAGATGCTGAACGATTATGATTGTGAAATCTGATATCATCCAGGCAAGGCGAATGTAGTCGCCGATGCCTTGAGCAGGAAAGAAAGAGTTAAGCCCATTAGAATCAATGCTAAGAGCATTGAATTGAAGAGCAGCTTGAATGAAAGATTGTTAGCCGCTCAAAAGGAAGCTGTGTTAGAAGCTAACTATCCAAATGAAAGGTTGGGCATAACTGCTGAACAGTTATCGTATGGCAAGGATGGAATCCTAAGACTGAAAGGACGAATATGGGTTCCAATTTATGGATGACTCAGGGATGTGATTCTTTAAGAAGGCCATAGTTCCAAGTATTCTGTTCATCATGGTAGTGATAAGATGTACCAGGATTTAAAGGCAAATTATTGGTGGATAGGTTTGAAGAAATCTATAGCCACTTATGTGGCTAAATGTCTGACGTGTGCTCAAGTTAAAGCCGAACACCAGAAGCCGTCAGGTTTGCTGCAACAGCCTGAACTTCCCATCTAGAAGTGGGAAATGGTAACTATGGATTTCATCACTAAGTTTCCGAAAAAAGCGAGGAAATTATACTATTTGGGTTATAGTCGACAGGTTGACTAAGTCAGCCCACTTCTTACCTATTAAGGAAACTCACAGCTCTGACAAGTTAGCTCAGCTGTACGTGGATGAGAATGTATCTCTTCACGGAGTGCCATTGTCTATCATCTCTGATAGGGATATAAGATACACATTGCATTTTTGAAAAAGCTTTCAACAATCTTTAGGCACTCGATTAAATTTCAGCACTGCATATCATCCTCAGACGGATGGTCAGAGCGAACGTACAATTGAAACACTTAAGGATATGCTTCAAGCTTGTGTTATTGATTTAGGTGGAAGTTGGGATGATCATCTTCCGTTGATTGAATTTTCATATAATAATAGTTATCATTCGAGTATTCAAGCTGCACCTTTCGAAGCTTTGTATGGAAGAAAATGCAGAACGCCAGTTTGTTGGGAGGAAGTTGGAGATGTCCAACTATCAGGACCTGATATAGTCCTGGAGACGACAGATTCGAGATCGTCTCAAAGCTGCCAGGGATAGGCAGAAAAGCTACGCAGATAAAAGGCGTAAACCTCTGAAGTTCGAGGTAGGTGACAAAGTGTTACTTAAGGTATCACCCTGGAAAGGGGTAATGCATTTTGGCAAGAAGGGCAAGTTGAGCCCAAGATACATAGGACCATTCGAGATCATCGAATGTGTCAGAACCGTAGCTTACAATTTAAATCTGCCAGAAGAACTCAGTGGAATACATAATGTGTTCCACATCTGCAACCTAAAGAAATGTCTAGCCGATGAGTCGCTAGCAATGTCACACAAGGACGTGCAGATAGATGAAAGCTTAAAGTTTGTTGAAAAACCTTTGTTGATTGAGGATCGACAGGTTAAGAAGCTTCAAAAGAAGCATGTGCCGATTGTGAAGGTTAAATGGGATGCCCGAAGAGGCCTCGAATACACGTGGGTGGTTGAATCCACAATGAAACAGAAGTACCCTCATTTATTTCAGTAAATCTCGAGGTCGAGATTTCTTTTAAGGGGGGTGAGGATGTAACACCTCATAAAATCACGACCAATATAATAAAGACACGAGTCATGGACTTTAAACGTGTAAGGAATTGTTTCCGAGGGACTAAAGTTGTCAAACAATGTAAATATGTTAGTAAAAGGATCCGAAGTGTCAACCTTCCATTCTTATGCCTCTGATTGGCCTCATACGACGTTCGTATTCCTTAATGAATAATTTGTCGAACATTGGAAGTCGTTTGTGCTTAAAATAAGGATCTTACGAAACATAGGGGTTAAAAGCGTTAACATGTTAAAGTTACCTCTGAGTGACCTTTAACGAACCCTAAAACATTGTAAATAATTTAATGTTTGGTCCACAAGAATATTGGGTATTAATTTTGTGGAGTTTTGATGAAAACAAGACTTTTCGGGTGATCGTACGACTAACCGGGAGCTTAACGGAGTTAGTTTATGACCCAAGGTCCTTAAAACACATAGTATGGGTTAAAACTATGTTTAACATTTAAGACCTATTACCTACTGATATTATAAGTAAATTTTTATACTTTAACAGTAAATAAAAGTTTTGAACTCAGATTTCCAAATTTAACCCTTAAAGCATATGTGAAATGACCAAAATGCCCCTACGGTGCATAGTTTGGCCATAAATGATAAATTTCACATATATGAGTTATTTTACTAATATCACTTATTAAAATAAATATTTTTACTGATTATTTTAGACCAGAAACTCAGATTATTATTTAACCTCTTTTATAAACATTAAAATGACCAAAATACCCCTACGGGGCATAAATCGGTTTTAAATTCGTTTTGGGCATAATGGAAGGTATCATACTGATATCACAACATATTTAAACCATATTAACTTGTGGAACCTGTTCATGACTCATTTGGTTACCCGTTACGCATTATACACGTTCGGTACGGTTTATGTAACTAGTTTACATAAATTAACCGAAACGGGTTAAACCTTATCATTTTTACCTCAAAATCCAGAATGTGTTTAGTTTACCCATATTATACAAGTCTTCATACTTGTCGGGTCTAAATCCCATTCTAATCCGGTATTTGCTTAATCTTGCGTTTTGAACCGTATACCTTTCTTTAAAACTAACTGGTCTAAGTTAAGACTTAAAGAAGACCCGTTAGGATTCTAATAGGTTATTAAAAACCTTCGTTCCAGATTAGGAGCCCGGTAAAAGCTATCTGTACTTGCTTGATTGATTTACGGCTGGGAATAAATTTATATTTTTGCTCAGGTAAATACTTTTAACTTATTTTCCCTTATACGGGCTTGGGGTATGGTATTTAAAATACCGCTTGGTCGGGTATTGAATCTTTAATCATATGAAGGTTAAATCATTGAGATAACTCGTTTAATCTATTTTGTTTGTTTTAAGCCTTTGGGGGGGTTAATGACCATCTCCTGAATATCCTTGGCCCATTCATTGAAATGGCCACGACTTAAGCATGGGGTTTAGGCATACACCTGCCGGTGCGTATGTAAAATGATATACCTGCTTGTTCGAGAATAACTCGTCGTGGGTTATTGTAACACCCCGTGTTTTCACAAGTCAAAGTCAAAGTCAAGGTCAAAGTCAACGACCGATTTCGCGCAACTTGACTTGTAGAAATTTCTTTATTTTATTTTTATTATGTGGAGTAAGTGTCGTTAATTGCAATAATCGATGAGTGTTAATCGTATTTCAATTGACCTACGACTGTGAACTATAGGAAGTAACAATGCGATAAAGTTAATCAACTAATAATCAAGCTATGCTAATCGAATCGACATCGAATCGCAACTCGAACTATGTATTTTACTTGTTGTTTATACGTGTGTGTGTGTGCCTTACGTGTTACCTGTGCATGTTTAATTATGTTATGTTGTGTAATCAAGCGAACTCAATCGAAACTCGAAATCTAACTCGAATGCAATCGAACTCGAACTCGAATCATGATCGAACCGTGATAGATAGTGGAAAAGAGATTACGCTAGATACGAAGTAGTTGGGACTGAAAGTAATTTGACTAGGAAACCCTATCGAATCGAACCGCGCGCATTCGTAATCGAAAAATCAAAAATCGTCGCGCGAAACACTCGAAGGATGCGACTGATCGATCAGGCTCCCAGCCGATCGAACAGCCAGCCGAACGGACTGCTGTCCGATCGGACAGGCTGTCCGATCGAGCTGCCTGGCCAATCGGCCAGCTCTTTCCTCTTTTGTCATCCTATAAATACCCCTGTCATTGTCATTCTTTCCACTTTTGGAAACCTCTGTTCGACCAGCACGCTCAACTCACCTTTTCGCAGATTTCTCTCAATTCCGGTAAGTTTTCGTCCTAAATCTTGTACTTTCTTGATCTATACACACTCCTACACCTTTCTATCTTTCAAATCTTAACTTTTAACCGTGAAATCATCAAGAATCAAGTGTTCAAGGATGATGTCACCATGAGTTCTTGAGGAACTTCATGTTTTGGCCTCAATCCACCAAGAATGACTTGGATCTAGCCGATTTCCACATAAACAAACAAGGATCTTTCATAGATCTAAACATAAACACGGTGAAAAGGACTGGAGGATGAATTTTCCAACTTTCTTCCAACTCTTTTCACTCAATAGCTTCGAACCAGTAGAAACGGAGCCTGAGCCGGTTTACAAATCACTTCGGTGGTCGTACGGCTCAAGATCTGGATTCTATCCACGTGGTTAACCGAATTCGGGTTAAACGTTAAACTTCGTTCCGAACAGTCCACCGACCGGATTTGGGTGATTCCTGTCCGACCCAAGGACCCAAGTAAGGACGAGGGATCTATGGTTCTACTCGTTGTCAAAATACCTCAATAGAACGACAAACAAACTGAACAACCAAGTGTTAGACGCAAGGGCTGATCAGGTCAGGATGCTGGCCGATCGGACTGCTGTCCGAACGGACAGATAGCCGATCGGATAGTCAGCCGATCGACTGGCCAGCCGATCGGCTAGCACATGGTCCCACACAATCAATTTGTTTTGAAGAAGAGTATTGAACGAACTGTTGTTCGATCGAACTACTGTCCGATCGGATTACTCTTCGGATCATGAGATACTATGCTTCAATACTTAATCGATTTTCAACATGTTCAATGCACTAGAAGTGCCACCCGATCGAACAGTCGTCCGACCAGGTGACACCCTGTTGTCTGATAGAACAGCAGTTGTGTTATTCGATCGATCAACTATCCAATCCATTGCACCATATTTTACATTTCATTTAAAGTCTTTGACTTGTTGACCTGTCCGATCGAACACCTGTCCGATCCAAAGACTAAACATTGTAATTCATTTTAATGCCTAACCGATCGGGTTGCCGGCCGATCGAACAGCCGTCCGATCGACCGACCTGAAAGGCAAAGGTACTTCAATGTTTTCAAATGCTACAACGAAAACTTCAAAAGTCAAGCCATCATACACAAACACATCCTTCTCAAAGAAAGGAACAATCCACTCGAACATCCATCCGATCGGCCTACCAACCGACCGAACAGCAGACCGCACGGGCTGTCAGCCGAACGGTCAGCCGTCCGATCGAACTACCGCCCGATCGACCAGCTGTCCGACTCTTCCACACTTGTTTTCCCGTTTTACGTTTCACTTATCGTTATGCTATCGAATCTATTCAGGCTAACCGTACTCGCTAAGCGCTCCCTTCAATCCATAAATCACTGTGAGTATACTCGATCCCTTTTTGCTTTAAGCACTTTTGGGTGTTACATACGTTACGAATATTCAAACTACAATTATCACACTACTCAAACTATTTGAACGCTAACCGTTAATGCATGTTATACGTGGCTTATGAATGCTTGTTTGTTATGTTTACACATGGAACGCTGTCTACCTGCCTTAGCAACGATAGTACTATAGTTTGGACTCAGCACCCGTTCACACGGGGGTTGTTAAGGATCTTTTACTTGCATGGATTACGGTGGTAATCATGTATTGCGAACTGCCTCGGGCAGTCAACCCGCAGTCATTGGTATCGATGGATCTATGTCGATAACTAACGTGCTTCATTTCACTATGTGTACGTGCTGGTTATGCGTAAACGAATTCGAACTTTATATGCTATTATCAAACTTGTATGTTCACCTTTACATTATATGTATTGACTTTATTTTAACGTATGTGACAGGTGCTTAGGAAGTTTACATGCTTAGAAAGCTGTGAACTTGAGGCTAGGAAAGGTCTAGGATGCTCTCTGCGCTGTGATTAAATCCAAGCTAGGAAAAGGGGTCCTAGAAACCAATAAATAAACTATTTATGTTTGAATCTGAGTTGTCGGAACAGAATATTTGCCTAGATTTTATCTGTAATAATTTGCTTACTATTTGAGACATGGTATGGGACATGTTAACTTAAATTGAATGGTAATGATAGTTGTTATGGATACTTCTGGACAATCTGTTTCGCTCAGTGCCATGCCCCGATGATTCCGCCATCGGTTGGGGTGTGACAGATTGGTATCAGAGCCATAACTATAGGGAATTAGGCAAGACTCGACCTAGTCCGGGTCGAAGTCTTAGATACCTAGACTATAGTTAAGAACCAGCAGACCGACTTGTGCATAAGCAGTAGAGGCTATGTACGAGCTTACTTCTCACTACTCTCGCTTATTCTACGCTATCACCACACTCGGATTTTCAACTATGAGTGGGCCATCAGGTCGAGAATAGGTGTGAAAACCGCAAACTCTCGACTAAAGTTGCTTAATCAACTCGCATTTTAACTACAAACGAGGAGAATTATGCCAAATCAGGGGTGAAACCCACATTTTGATGAATGATCTCCTCAATTTTATCAAAACAGGAACGAAGTTGTTAAGCCAGGGGTGAAACCCTAACCTTGACGACTTGTTCCGCTTTTATACAAAAACTCTCACCAGAGTCTCGACGGACTCCAACGACCTGAAGCCACGGTATGACCAACGAGATGCGTGCCAAATGCCCAAGAATCGAGGCCAAGGCACAGTCCTGAAGGTTAAGTGTGCGCAACGGGTCCTTGTGAATAGTCGAACCACTTTGGGTAGTCGAAGTCTACTAGCCGCAGACAATCCGCCTCTCGATTTCTATGCATTTCAAAGAAAAATTGTCGATTTTTATGTGTTTTAGGTGCTATTACCCGTTCATGTGCTTATTTTGACACCAAACGATTGCGTAACGACACGTTTGACGTGCGAAATCCGTGAACGTGCGTGACCGAACACACTAGATGTACAATTTACCGTGATTCTTATTGATCAGTTTGACAAGTATACGCTCCAAGAATCACCTTTTGCCACTTTCTCTCTCTCTAGCTTCTTTTTCCAGACCTAGGTTTCTGTTTTCTGACTGCCTCTAGTGACTAAATGCGTATGTGCTTCCTTGCTTCTGTGCTTTATGTGCTTAGGTGTTAAATGATTTTGTGCTCTACATGCTTATGTGATTATGTGAATTCGTGCCTTATGTGTTAAGTAGTTACGCAAATATACGTGTTCCTGAGCTTTAGTAAGTAGTAAACGTGTGAGGTGAGATTCGAATGCAATGTGATGAGTCCTGTGACGATGTCTGTTGCAGACCATGTCGTCTGGATCCCGTCATGCACTTTCTAGTCAAGAAAAGAGAGACAAACGCCTTGCTTCCATCATCGCCAAGAGTGTAGCAAAGGCCGTGAGTGATGTTTTTGAGAATGCCAGCAAATCGTCTGTGGAATCGAGAACCGAAGCTCCCAAAGCTACCGCAAGGCCTTTCAGTTTCAAATAATTCAAGTCATGTGGGCCAAAAGAATTCACTGGCGAAGGAGGTCCCACTGCACTATTCCACTGGTTCGATTCCATTGAGGTTACTCTGCGACAGAGTGGTTGCCTTGATGACCTCCGTACTGTGAATGCTACCGGCGTTTTCCAGTCCCGAGCACTAGACTGGTGGACGGCCGAGAGGAACAAGCGAGGGAACAATGCAGCCTACGGTCTATCGTGGGACGAGCTCAAGGAAGTTATGCTAGAGGAATTCTGCCCTCCTCACGAACATCAAAAGCTAGAAGATGAATTTTGGCACATACAGCAAAAGGATGGTGACAATGCTGGTCTCACTGCTCGTTTCAAACAGCTCAGCATTATCTGTCCCGATTAAGTCAAGACTCCCGACATGACAATCAAGAAGTACATCCGGGCCCTGCCCGACTGCGTTGCTGTTTTCGTGCAAGCGGCCAAGACTACGACGATCGAGGAAACTTATCTGTTGGCCGCTGAAATCAACGACAAACGAGTTAAGGCTGGTGTCTGGGATAAGACTTCGAAGCATCTGCATCAAGCTACCGCTGCCACACCGACTGTTGAACCCACCTCATCGAGCAACAAGAGGAAGAACAAGAGAAAGAACAGCTCCAACAACAAGAACTGTGCGATCACTGCTGCACCGATTCAAGCTGTACCTGCCCAACAGCGTCAAGTAGCAGCGCCTGTGGCCAATGCACCGCCTGCAAAGCGTGCATACACTGGACCACACCCGCTCTGCCCTACTTGCACCTACCATCACCCTGCTGCCATTGCTTTCTGTTTCTGTGCTCATTGCAATGTATACGGCCATTTTACTGCCAACTGCTGTATTCGTCAAGCTCCTGCCAATCAAGCTCTACTCACTGCCCCACAGGGTCAACAAGCTCCTCCGGCACCCGCAGTCAAAGCCAGAGCCTGTTTCGCATGTGACGACCCGAACCATTTCGCCAACATGTACCCAAACAGGGTTGTGAAACAAGAACCTCAACAACAGCAGCCCCAGCAGCAACAACAGCAGCAGCAGCAACAACAGGCCGCACGCGCCAGAACTTTCGACCTCAACGTACGTCAAGCCCAGGCCGACAATAACGTGGTCAATGGTACGTTCCTTGTGAATGGTATTTATGCTTCATGTTTGTTTGATACTGGAGCGGATAATTGCTTTGTTTCGTTCGAATTTGAGAAACTCCTTAGTCGTAAACGCTCCCAACTCTCCTCGGCATTCGATGTTGAAGTCGCTACCGGAAGAACCGTCGCCTTTAATTCCGTTATCCGTGATTATACTCTTGAGCTCAACAATCACATCTTCCCAATCGACCTTATTCCGATGCAACTCGGAAGTTTCGACGTCATAGTAGGCATGGACTTTCTTCCAGAAAACCATGCTGAAGTGGTGTGCTTCGAAAAAATGATTCGATTTTCACTCGCAAATGGTGACTTACTGTGTGTATATGGCGATACTACTTCAAAGGGGCTCAAGCTTATGTCATGCGTGCAAGCCAGTAAATATCTCCGTAAGGAATACAGAGCTTTCTTGGCTAACATTGTAGTAGCGGAGAAGGAAAAGAAAGAGAAGAAGGAAGTGAAAGACGTTCCAGTGGTTCGAGAATTTCCTAATGTTTTTCCAGAGGATCTTCCCGGACTACCGCCAAATCGTGATATCGACTTTCGTATCGACCTCATTCCTGGAGCCAACCCTATCGCCAAAGCTCCTTATCGACTTGCGCCATCCGAGATGCGCGAACTCTCAACCCAACTCCAGGAACTACTTGAGAAAGGCTTCATTCGCTCGAGCACCTCTCCTTGGGGCGCGCCAGTCCTTTTCGTCAAAAAGAAGGACGGGTCGTTCAGGATGTGCATCGACTATCGGGAATTGAATAAGTTAACTATCAAGAACCGTTACCCCCTACCCCGCATCGATGATTTGTTTGATCAGCTACAAGGCGCTACGTGTTTCTCAAAGATCGATCTGCGTTCAGGATACCATCAGCTACGTATTCAAGAGGAGGATATACCCAAAACCGCGTTTCGCACTCGTTACGGCCATTACGAATTCGTTGTCATGCCTTTTGGTTTAACCAACGCACCAGCGGTTTTCATGGATCTGATGAATCGCGTGTGTAAACCATATCTCGACCGTTTCGTCATCGTATTCATCGACGATGTCTTGATCTATTCCAAATCAAAGGCCGAACACGCGCAACATCTACGTTTGGTTCTCGAGTTACTCCAGGGGAACCAACTATATGCCAAGTTCTCCAAGTGCGAATTTTGGTTAGGAGAAGTTCAATTTCTGGGTTACATCGTTAATAGTCAAGGCATTCACGTCGATCCTGCGAAGATTGAAGCTGTCAAGAGCTGGGTTACACCTAAGAATCCGTCTGAAGTCCGTTCTTTTCTCGGGCTAGCGGGCTATTATCGACGATTTATCGAAGGGTTCTCAAAGATCGCTGTACCGCTTACCTCTCTCACGCATAAAGACAAGCCTTTTGTTTGGGGAACTAAACAAGAGACTGCCTTTCAAACCCTTAAACACATGCTTTGCAATGCTCCTGTTCTCACATTGCCCGACGGAAACAATGATTTCATTGTCTACTGTGATGCTTCCAACCTTGGTCTTGGTTGTGTTCTCATGCAACGGGACAAGGTCATAGCTTACGCATCTCGTCAGCTCAAAATCCACGAGAAGAACTATACGCCCCATGATCTCGAGCTAGGCGCAGTTGTTTTTGCGTTAAAGATTTGGCGACACTACCTGTACGGTACTAAGTGTACGATCTTCACCGATCATAGGAGCCTACAGCATATCTTTAATCAGAAGGAACTTAATATGCGTCAACGCCGATGGGTACAACTTCTCAACGATTACGACTGTGAGATTCGTTATCACCCAGGCAAGGCGAATGTTGTTGCCGACGCACTTAGCAGACGGAGCTACCTGCTTAGCACTCGTAATGTTCAAGCCCAACATGATCTCGAAACCCTCATCCGCGACGCTCAACATGCATGTTTTAACTAACGCACCCTGAAGAAAGAAAGAATCTACCACGATGGAGCCCAGCTTGTGAGCAAATCGAATGGGATATTCCACTTTTTAGACCGAATTTGGATTCCCAAGCGAACCAACTTGCGACAAATTCTGATGGACGAAGCCCACAAATCCCGGTATTCCATTCATCCCGGTGCTGACAAAATGTACCAGGATCTTCGTTATAAGTACTGGTGGCCGGGTATGAAAAGGGATATCGCTCTCTACGTCGGAAAATGCCTAACTTGTGCTAGAATCAAGGCCGAACATCAACGACCCTCTGGCTTACTTGAACAACCACCAATTCCCATGTGGAAGTGGGAAAGTATAGCTATGGATTTCATAACCAAGCTACCACACACATCGTCAGGACACGACAGCATTTGGGTTGTAGTCGACCGTTTGACTAAATCAGCTCACTTTCTGCCGATACGAGAAGACTATAAGGTAGAACGATTAGCCTGAATCTACACCGATGAGATCATTTGTAATCATGGGACACCTCGTGACATCATCTCTGATCGTGATGCTCGGTTTACTTCGCGACTGTGGGAAACGTTTCAAACGGCACTCGGTACAACGCTTAATCTAAGTACCGCTTTCCACCCTCAAACCGACGGTCAGACTGAAAGAACGATTCGTACTCTTGAAGACATGCTCCGTTCGTGTGTTTTAGACTTCGGTGGTAATTGGGATAAATACCTGCCGTTAGTCGAATTCTCGTATAACAACAGCTACCATTCTAGCATCCAAATGGCACCATTCGAGGCATTATACGGAAGAAGATGTCGATCGCCTATTGTGTGGCACGAGATCGGTCACTCGCAACTAACCGGTCCAGAGATACTACAAGAAACGACAGACAAAATTTTCCAAATTCGAGACAACCTAGTGAAAGCTCGAGATCGACAGAAAAGTTACGCCAATAAAAAGCGCAAGCCCCGTGAATTTGGCGTTGGTGACTACGTACTCCTAAAGGTATCACCTTGGAAGGGTGTAGTCCGATTCGGCAAGAAAGGGAAACTCGCGCCTCGATATGTTGGACCTTTTAAGATTCTGGAAAGGATCGGAAAAGTCGCCTACAGACTCGAATTACCGGAGGAACTTAGTAACGTCCACCCGACTTTCCACGTGTCAAACCTCCGAAAGTGCATAGCCGACCATGACTTACATGTTTCTCTCGATGATCTGCAAGTGAACGAAACGTTACACTTCGTGGAAAAGCCTGTCGAAATCATGGATCGCCAAACCAAGCAGCTCAGGCGCTCACGCATTCCTATTGTGAAAGTCCGATGGGAAGGCAAACGAGGCGCAGAGTTCACTTGGGAACTCGAAAGCGACATGAAGGCAAAGTACCCGCAGTTATTCGAATAGAAAGTCTAAAAAGAGAGAGTTCTCCAACGCGAGTCACGGTGTTGTAACAGCTTCCAGCTTAATTTCGGGACGAAATTTCCTAAACAAGGGGAGGCTGTAACACCCCATGTTTTCACAAGTCAAAGTCAAAGTCAAGGTCAAAGTCAACGACCGATTTCACGCAACTTGACTTGTAGAAATTTCTTTATTTTATTTTTATTATGTGGAGTAAGTGTCGTTAATTGCAATAATTGATGAGTGTTAATCGTATTTCAATCGACCTACAACTGTGAACTATAGGAAGTAACAATGCGATAAAGTTAATCAACTAATAATCAAGCTATGCTAATCGAATCGACATCGAATCGCAACTCGAACTATGTATTTTACTTGTTGTTTATACGTGTGTGTGTGCCTTACGTGTTACCTGTGCATGTTTAATTATGTTATGTTGTGTAATCAAGCGAACTCAATCGAAACTCGAAATCTAACTCGAATGCAATCGAACTCGAACTCGAATCACGATCGAACCGTGATAGATAGTGGAAAAGAGATTACGCTAGATACGAAGTAGTTGGCACTGAAAGTAATTTGACTAGGAAACCCTATCGAATCGAACCGCGCGCAATCGTAATCGAAAATTCAAAAATCGTCGCGCGAAACACTTGAAGGATGCGACTGATCGATCAGGCTCCCAGCCGATCGAACAGCCAGCCGAAAGGACTGCTGTCCGATCAGACAGGCTGTCCGATCGAGCTGCCTGGCCGATCGGCCAGCTCTTTCCCCTTTTGTCATCCTATAAATACCCCTGTCATTGTCATTCTTTCCACTTTTGGAAACCTCTGTTCGACCAGCACGCTCAACTCACCTTTTCGCAGATTTCTCTCAATTCCGGTAAGTTTTCGTCCTAAATCTTGTACTTTCTTGATCTATACACACTCCTACACCTTTCTATCTTTCAAATCTTAACTTTTAACCATGAAATCATCAAGAATCAAGTGTTCTAGGATGATGTCACCATGAGTTCTTGAGGAACTTCATGTTTTGGCCTCAATCCACCAAGAATGACTTGGATCTAGCCGATTTCCACATAAACAAACAAGGATCTTTCATAGATCTAAACATAAACACGGTGAAAAGGACTGGAGGATGGATTTTCCAACTTTCTTTCAACTCTTTTCACTCAATAACTTCGAACCAGTAGAAACGGAGCCTGAGCCGGTTTACAAATCACTTCGGTGGTCGTACGGCTCAAGATCTTGATTCTATCCACGTGGTTAACCGAATTCGGGTTAAACGTTAAACTTCGTTCCGAACAGTCCACCGACCGGATTTGGGTGATTCCTGTCCGACCCAAGGACCCAAGTAAGGACGAGGGATCTATGGTTCTACTCGTTGTCAAAATACCTCAATAGAACGACAAACAAACAGAACAACCAAGTGTTAGACGCAAGGGCTGATCAGGTCAGGATGCTGGCCGATCGGACTGCTGTCCGAACGGACAGATAGCCGATCGGATAGTCAGCCGATCGACTGGCCAGCCGATCGGCTAGCACATGGTCCCACACAATCAATTTGTTTTGAAGAAGAGTATTGAACGAACTGTTGTTCGATCGAACTACTGTCCGATCGGATTACTCTTCGGATCATGAGATACTATGCTTCAATACTTAATCGATTTTCAACATGTTCAATGCACTAGAAGTGCCACCCGATCGAACAGCCGTCCGACCAGGTGACACCCTGTTGTCCGATCGAACAGCAGTTGTGTTATTCGATCGATCAACTATCCGATCCATTGCACCATACTTTACATTTCATTTAAAGTCTTTGACTTGTTAACCTGTCCGATCGAACATCTGTCACACTACTCAAACTATTTGAACGCTAACCATTAATGCATGTTATACGTGGCTTATGAATGCTTGTTTGTTATGTTTACACATAGAATGCTGTCTACCTGCCTTGGCAACGATAGTACTATAGTTTGGACTCAGCACCCGTTCACACGGGGGTTGTTAAGGATCTTTTACTTGCATGGATTACGGTGGTAATCATGTATTGCGAACTGCCTCGGGCAGTCAACCCGCAGTCATTGGTATCGATGGATCTATGTCGATAACTAACGTGCTTCATTTCACTATGTGTACGTGCTGGTTATGCGTAAACGAATTCGAACTCTATATGCTATTATCAAACTTGTATGCTCACCTTTACATTATATGTATTTACTTTATTTTAACGTATGTGACAGGTGCTTAGAAAGTTTACATGCTTAGAACGCTGTGAACTTGAGGCTAGGAAAGGTCTAGGATGCTCTCTGCGCTGTGATTAAATCCAAGCTAGGAAAAGGGGTCCTAGAAACCAATAAATAAACTATTTATGTTTGAATCTGAGTTGTCGGAACAGAATATTTGCCTAGATTTTATCTGTAATAATTTGCTTACTATTTGAGACATGGTATGGGACATGTTAACTTAAATTGAATGGTAATGATAGTTGTTATGGAAACTTCTGGACAATCTGTTTTGCTCAGTGCCATGCCCCGATGATTCCGCCATCGGTTGGGGTATGACAGTTATATTATGTGGTGTGTCTATTAATCTTTAACCCGGTATTTAACCCGGGCTACTGAACGTATAACAAACATATAATTCTTTTACAAGATTATTTTTAAACAATTATCCCAAGTTATAAAAGGATATTTGTGCCTTGTGCATTTAAATCAATTTTTATAAACACTTTTCAAAAGAGTCGGTTAATTGTATTTACCAGTGTAAACTGACGTATTTTTCAAAAAAAGGTTAAGTGCAGGTACTAAGCGAAATGGGCTGGAACTCCTAAGTGAATAAATAAAAAGTCTTGCAAGCTTTTATCACTTTAAATCTGATGAACAATATCTCTTTTGTTTTGATCCGCCTGTGGATCCACTTTACAACCGTTATGTAATAATTTATGTTACTTCATTCGGTTTGTAATATTTTACTTTAGACTTCCGCTGTGCATTGAACTGTGATTATTTGTCTATGATGATATCAACTACGTCACGATACTCCCCATCGGGCCCACCGGTAATACGTGGAAATATCGGGGTGAGACACTTAAAAAAACAATTGCGATTTCATACATACACTTCACATTTGATTTCGCATGCAATGTCATGTATAACATGCGATTTTGATTCTCTTGTATTGAAATTCAATAATTTGAATCTATAGGGGTACTGCAGCCAGATGATGAAGGATTGACAAATAAAGATGATGAAGGAGTGACAGACACCCTTATTGCAAACATTCAAACTGTCGAAACGGGTGTATACGCTTACAAACCACCTGTCAAAGGTGAAAAACACTTTATATTAGAAAAAAATTAAAAAGAACAAAATATTATATTTCTTAACTTACTCTGCCTGCAGAAAGTGGTGAAAATGAAACTATTATCGAAGAAACAGTGAACTTGACAGAATCTACACAAAAAATTAAAGAAAATGTTCAAGAAAAAGAGCCAGAAGTGGAACCAGTTTCTTTAGGAGAAACTACACAAAAAGACCCTCAACAACCCGATTCGGGTATCGAAGTTCAGAAGGAACCGAAAGTTGAATGCCCTCAGGTGACGGCTGAGGAATTGCAGTCAGTTGAGTTGCTTTTGAGCATGGGACCCAGCCTGGAAGAAAATATGGATAAAAAAAACAAGCTAGGGGGAGAAAAAACTCAAAGGCAAAGCAAGTTCCAAAACAAGTTCTACCAAAGGGGTTAAATGAACTACTTTATAAGACAATAGAAGCAGCCAAAATTCGAGCTGAGAAAAGATGTGCAGAGCTTGGAGACGCATTTTGTTCCCCTTACTGCAACAGAGTGGTAAACATGCACGAAGCACTCTTGAATCAAGAATTGAGTGTGATCCGATATACATTTGCTACATTTGCAAACATAGAGTAAGTAAAACGGTTATATCAACTAACAAACAACTAAATATATACACTCAAAATATTAATTATTTAATTTTTGCCTGGCAGGGATGAACTTTACCGATCAAAAACTGGGGTTAACACTCCTAAAGGTATCTTTGAAAGCTTCTACAGGGGTCAGTACGTAGCATCAAACGGAATAGATGCATTTGTGGATGTTCTAAACCTTGAAGAGAAGAAGAGGGATAGAAAATCATCACCATACAGGCTCTACTTGTTTAGCACAATGATGGTATGATTTTATAAACATATTGGCATTTGAAATTAAAACAGAAAATGAATAATCAGTGATTTCGCATACTGTTTATATTTAAATCGCATATAGAGTATTATATAGTTTTACTATGAAAACAAAAACAACATTTCGCATTGGGTATACATACAATTCTCATGTGAAAATATTCACACCTTATTTGCATGTGCTAATTTTGCATGTTTACATACATTTTAATACCTTACTTAACTTTGATTCTAATTACATAACATACAGCCGAATATCTTTTACAAAGAGGAGAAATACACGGACGACAGACGTCTAAAGATATTTGCCTCAAATTTTGAAGACATCATACTAAAATATGAGGTAAAAAAAACTTGATTCGGTTGACTTGGTGTTTATACCGGTACTTCAAGGTGACCACGTCTATGTCTTGTACTTCCATTTGAAAACCGGCAAAATTGAGCTGATTGACAATTCAGCCGCTGAACAAGAGTTTAAGGATAGATACAAGGGGCTTCCAGACACACTGGTAATACAAGAACTTCTTCATACACATGTTATATTTTATGTAAAAGATACTGACAAAATGTTGCTATGTTACAGAGAAGGGTATTGGTTTTATACCTAAAAAAGGCTTTAAAACCAACACCAGCTATAGAAAAACTTGGAACATCAGAGATAGAAAGAAAAGAGATGGATTGGAGGACGGAGAATAACGGCGTAGACTGTGGAGTGTTTACGATGCGTCACATGGAGACATACAAAGGAGAAAAAACACCATGGGTGACTGGGTTTGTGAAAGAAGATGAAGTAAACAACAGACATAATTCACAACTTCATCTCCTGAGGCACAAATATCTAAGTAAAATCATCATATCCGAACACAATGTGCATCGTGAACAAGTAATTAAAAAGGCAAATGCTTTCGATAAAAAGCCATACAAAGAAAAGTATATGAAAGATTTGGAGACAATAATCCCAAGTAGGTTGAGTGCATTTATTGGAAAGGACTAGTAAACTTGTTTGATGTTGGATTTCTGTTGAATATTTAGACTTGTTAGATAACATTAATGTTTTTAATTTCGCATATATAATGTGTAAAATAGCATGTTTGACATTGAATTGCTTAAAATATGCAAAATGGGGGAATATACACATGCGAAGTCAAAATCCATTCCATAACAAAGCATGCGAATTTATTGAAACATGCAAAACTTGAATGTTTTTATTAAAATAAAGCACTAAAATAAACAAACTTCATTCAAAAGATGAAAGAAACTCCATTTTCATCTTCATCGAGCATCTTAAGATAGTTATTGCATCCACCAACTCTTTCAACTGCTTCTCATCCCTCTCACCCAGATCAACCATGAACATAACAGCAATTTCTTGAAGACTACTCACTTGCATCTGAGATAGCAAGTTCAGAATTTCTTGCCTTCTCTTCTTGTTTTCTGTTACACGAGAAATGTTGATCTCCAACATCTCTTGACATGATCGATCCTCTTGAATTTGTTCCTGAATCCTTTTTCTCAAAGCTTGCTTGATACTTAATTCAGAAGAAGAGGATGTTGGTGGGTCTGCCATTTTTAAAAAGATGTTTGAAATGGTGATAAAAAGATAAACTATATAATAAAAGAAAAAAAAACACTGAGAGATTATTGATATTAATTATTGAAATCAATTATTGAACTGAATTATTTGATTTGAATTATTGAACTGAATAATAAAACAAACTGTGTGAAAATACATATAATTACTTTTAAAGCGTGCGAAATATATAGCTATATATGTTAAATACTTTCTAGTCTGCGAAATGTCCATAATAAACATGCGAAATTAAATATTAAACTTCATTGTGTGTGAAATGTCAAACTTTAAACATGCGAAATTATTCATATGATCCAATCTTAAATACCTGGGATATGTTAAAATCAAAACATGCGATATTTAAAACAACACATGCGATATGATAAACTCAACAAGTAAAACCAGAAACAACTTATCTTCAACCTCGTTACAATCTAATAAAATGAAAATATCTTCAAATAAATTAAAACCCAAAAAAAAAAAATCCTAAATGACGAAATCCAGCATTTTCGGAAATCGCCAATCTGTGTTCGATACAAAAATCAATCAAAAAACCTACAAATCAAATTGATAAGAATAATAATTAGATGGACGGTTATGAAACGAATTCGTAATCTGCTTCCTTGTTGACGGAATTCCCTAATTAGCCTCAAATGTTTGAACAGAATTTCTGATATACCCTTGTCTAATTAAATTGAATCAGGACACGTGTATGGCTGTGGGTATCGCGTACATAATGTACGATAAGGGAATTTGTATCCTACATTTTACCTATATATATATGTGTGTGTGTGTGTATAAACTAGGGATGCAAACGAGCCAAGCGGCTGGCGAGCTGCTCGAGATCGGCTCGAGAAAAAGCTCGAAACGAGCCGATCTTGAGCCTAAAATAAAGTTCTTTTCTATATCATGCCTGAGCTCGAGCCTGACATGCTGGTCGAGCCTTAGTGTATATTAGTTTTTATTAATATTGAATTACATTTATCCTTTATTTAAAGTTGTCTAATAAATGAGCCGAGCTCATTTAAACTTGGTTACGAGCCGAGCCCGGATCTAAAAATAAACTTGTTTAGTAAACGAGCCCGAGCTTCACTTATCGAGATCGTGAACCTAAACGAGTCTATTATTTATATTATTTTTATTAAATATGGTAATTAATAAATAACAAATGAGCCGAGCCCGAGCTTGAGAAATTACCAACGAGCCGAGCTCGAGCTTTGAAAACAAAGCCCAAACCGAGCCAAGATCGAGCTCTCATAAATTAATCGAGCTCCAACCTGGGCTCGGCTTGACTTGTTTACACCCCTAGTGTAAATATATAGATAACTATATATACAAAAAAGTACAAAACAATATAGGTTAAATAGTCGGTTCAGTTGACACTGTCATTTCAAAGCCAGACCTAATCGTTAAACTGCATAACCATGAACCAAACCGTTTGGATATCAAATCTCTCATCTTGCTTCGATTTTGGCAGCTTTATTATTTCAATGGTTTTTTAACAACCCTAATGCTTAAGGTTGAAAATTACGCACGGGCCCAACTCGAGCTTTAGACATGCATAGAACTCGAAATGAGCCGATGTTGAGTTGTTTTAAGTTAAATGACCCCAACTTGAGCTTAGACGAGCTCGTATTCAGCATGATTTTTTTTTTCAGAAGCACTTATATATCATTAAGAAACAAGACATAGTGCTCAAAACCATTCGTTCTAGTATCAGACTAGATCCGCAAGACATAAACAAACCGTTTCAAATAAACTAGAAGTTTTAGTACAATACTTTGGAAGAAGGTGAACTATCCAATGGCAAATTCTTACTAGAACAATAGAGGGTTTCTTCCAAAATAACTAGCCATATGATGATATGAAACTAACCTACAAACAAGTCTTGATTTATGCACTAATACGAATTCAAAATTAGGCCTTAAACCGTCATATCGTCTGCAACAGGTTAGGACTCCAAACGGGCTCCACGAATTGCTCATCCATCATGTGTTGTTCCAAAAATTAATAATCTAAGATCAGTTATTGAACTTAATTCTTCAAGTAGATTCATAATTATGTAGGATATAAATTAGTAATTATTACAACGAAGGTTGGTTCAAAACTAGGAAGATATGCATCGAAAGTTGGCTGGTGATTGACGGATATGTGTTCTTGATAATTTTGATAAAATGAGACCGTATTTGGAGGGTTATGCCCGTTCATATCCTGCGATAAAAAAATGGCAAACGTCAAATCAAGATCAATATTTGAGAAGTTTTATCATGGGAAGATCACCAAAATAATCATCTTGATCGATTATCTTGAGAAAATAACCTTAGCTTTTTACTAAAGTATTATTTGACTTTTTGTTCTTTTAATTAATGCCAACCAGAAGCTTTCACGTGGCACACACTTCCATCACGGGGTAGCAGATTGACTAGGTGGGCCCCTTGCCCAGCAACGCATATGAGTGCAATGCATGGTTCTATTGCGCCAACTACAAAAAGCAGTGGAGAATATGATACAAAATAATGGATTTGGTGCGCCATATGAATATATATATGGCACGGCGATTAAAATTTGTTGCGCCAAATGACACTTTTAATTTATTAAAAGCCAAGGCGTTGTTTTCAAACTCATTGGGCCATGATGATCATTTAGTGATTCCCCCTTTTATCAAGACCAAGATTAACAAGTTACCTGTTTCGAGAGATCACGAGTAACCGTTAGATTATAATCATCAGCAAATGATAAAAGATTAGCCATATCATCTTCACTCAATATCATATCATCTTCTGAAAACCCATTTTTAAGATTCATGTTTGAGCTAGCACCATACAAGGAACCAATTTCAACAGATTCATATTCATTCTGACTAGAATAGTTGCTAATTTCGAAGATATTAGGGTTCTGCACAAAAGGTGGATTGCTAGAATATGGCAGACCACCTGATGAACCCTTTTGAAAATTATTATTATATATTTGTACTTCTGTTGAACAACCACCATAATCATGGAAGAAGCTTGTTTCAAGATTCTGCACAAATCCAGAATTACTAGAAGTCACTGAGTTCACTACACTCGAATTAGTAGTATCATCGACAAAGTTCCTTTGTTTCTCAAGATTAAGATTGTTGGTCATCGCTTGCGTGAAATAACCTACAAAGTTTGATGTGAGTTGGTGTATGAAAACATATAATATATACATTTGTAGGTAAAAGGTACACAAATTAAACATACATGAACAAATTATTTGTATTGTTTACTACCTACATAAACTACATATATATGTATGTAAGAAGCACGCATTTTAAAAATATAAATCATTGATCCAATTTATATATAAGAAGCACACATTTTAAAAATATAAATCATTGATCCAAATGTATGTAAGAACTAAGAAGCACACATTTTAAAAATATAAATCATTGATCCAAAAGTTGTACGATTTAGATTTGTTCTTTTTATATTTGGCATAATTAAGTGTTATGTGATGATCCTACCCTGTATGTATGTATGTATGTATGTATGTATGTTTACCATTTTTTGTAGCGTTGAAATTAGAAGCATCAAGAATAGGAAAATAGGAGCTTGAAGTGTCTAAAATAAGAGGACTAATAGGATGCATTCCACAAGATGGCCGATTCATTTGTTCTTGATTAAGCATCAATGAAGATTGGCTCCAAGAGGCGCCATTAGTCATTGAGCTCTCTAACAAGCTTGGTTTTGAAGCAGTTTGAACACGATTGTTTAAACTTGCATTAGTTATTTTCTTCGATAAGATACGATATTTCTGCAAATGACTGGCTACGTGATCTCTTGTTAAACCGTCCACCTTCATCAGTTCTACGATTTTCTTGGGGACGGCTTCTGGGATTGATAGATAACACATGAAAACTTGTCAAAAAAATGTAATTCTATGTAATGAAATACACGATAGTACGTATTATCGCTAATAAACAACAAATGATCAATTAAGTGATTCATTTAAAATCTTACTATCAATTCCAAGCTTTCCAACGGCTTCCAAGAACTTCTTATGCAAATCTTTTGTCCATCTAACCTTAGTCTTCTTTTCTACACGCCTCCTTGTCGATGAACTCTTGGAACTCGACTTCATTTCTTGATCTTCGCCAAAAGATTTGACATCACCAGGTTTCACCCAGAAAAGGTCATCTTCATCGGGTGACATTGCTATTACATTGTGAGAATTAGTGAGATTAAGGAACACTTGTTAATTACTTTAAGCAGCCTGAGTTATTTTTTATTTTATTTTATTTTATTTTATTTATTCTTTTGGGTGAATCACTTACTAGATTTCATGCATATGTACATAATTAAGTTCAACAACAACATTGGTCTTTTAATCTATGAATGTCTGTCTTTACTTTAGTTAGATGTTTTCTATATTAATCGAATTAACAAGATGAATAAGTCATGCTTATTAAAATTCTACTCATATATATAAACAAAGAAAAAATATATAATAGGACATAAATCTAGTTAACCTTAATTAATTCTTTTATCTAGTTAATCTTAATTAATATGGCAATTTTATTTTCAGAAAAAATTATAACAATAAATAAAGAAAATACAAGCATCGTTTAGCATTCAGTATCAAACCAACAAAATATATATATATATATATATATATATATATATATATATAGGGGATGGTTCAAATAAAAACCACTTTTATTGTGAAAACTCGAAAACTAACTAAAAAAATCCTAAAAAACACACAAAATTTTTTTTTTCAAATTTTTTTTATAAATTTCGCTGGTTTTTATATATGAAAAAAAATTTCAAAAAAAAAAAAAAAAACTTTTTTTTTTGGGTTGTACTGCACATGTGTAGTACACTAATACGAAAAGCCTAAACCACTTAACCCACCCCCACCGACACCCCCCAAAAACCTAAACCCCCCCACCCCCCAAAAACCTAAATTCACCCTCCCACCAAAAGTCTAACCCCCCACCCCCCAAAAACCTAAACCCCCCACCCCCCACCCTCCCGAAAATCTAAAACTTAACCCTAAACATAAACCCGAAAAAAACCTAAACCCCCCACCCCCCAAAAACCTAAACCCCCCCTCCCCCACACCCAAAAACCTAATCCTAATCATAAACCTCCAAAAAAACTAACCCTAAAAGCTAAACTAAATTAAAAAAATTTAATTTTAAGCATGTAATGCAATTGTAGTACATGTTATATTGCACATGTGCACTACTATAATAATAGTATTGAAAACAAGACGACACCATAAATCTTTTTTTATGACATAAAAAATATGCTCGAATATACTTGAATGAAAGATACAAAAATTTGTGATCTTATGGTGCCATTTTTGTTTTAAAATGATAACGTATGGAGAAATGGGAAATGTTTGAAAAGTTACATATTTTATTTCCAATTTTACCCCTCCTTCATTAAAAGTCTCCCCCATTTCTTTTTAGTGGTTTTTAATTAGTTTTCGAGTTTTCACAATAACTAGTGGTTTTCATTTGAACCTTCCCCTATATATATATATATATATATATATATATATATAGATAAAGATCCGTTAGGAACCACCTCTTATTGCGAGAACCGCGAGAACCAATGTGAACGCAACCAAAAATGCCTAAAAATAGCTAAAAATCACACAATTTTTTTTTAATGTTTTTTATAACAAAATCGCTACTTTTCGTAGCCAAAAAAAAAATTTTAAAAAAACTTTTTTTTTTGCTTCTAAAAGTAGCGATTTTAACATAAAAATATTAAAAAAATCAAAAAAAAAAATTTAGATTTTTTTAGGTTTAGTTTTTAGCTTTTTAGCTGGGGGGGGGGGGGGGGGTGTTTAGGTTTTTGGGGGGGTGGGGGAGGGGGGTTTAGGTTTTTGGGGTTGTGGGGGGGGGGGGGGGGGTGGGGGGGTTAGGTTTTTTTTAGGTTTTTTGGGGGGTTTAGTTTTTAGCATTTAGCTTGGGGGGGGGGGGGGGGGTTTAGGTTTTTTTTTTGGGGGGGGGGGGGTGGAGGTTAGGTTTTTTTAGCTATTTTAGGTTGTGTTCACATTGGTTCTCGCGGTTCTCGCAATAAAGGTGGTTCTCGCATGAACCTTACCCTATATATATATATGATTTTCAAAAACTCAATTAGATATTAGTTGGATCTCTCAAAATTTATAAATGTAGTTGCATAGAAACAAAGGTGAATAAATCATCACCTAACAAAGGTGACACAAAATTGTATATTAGTTTTTGTATTCTAAAAACGCGTCTTCGTATTCTAAATCTAAAAACGCGTCTTTATATTCTAAAAATCAGGTAAAGATTCTGTTTTAAGCAACAGATAAAAAAAGAAAATACGCGCATGAAAATTCAAGATACGGGTTAAGTATGATCTAACCGGAGTTAAAATTAACATAGATGGGAAATGTGTTGTCTTTTATTCTAAAAACGCGTTAAACCTAAATATAATCATATCTGAAGACGCTTTTGTTAAATGTAAAAAGTATGATCACTCAAAAGCAACAGAATCACACAAAAACCATATCTTAAGGATCGGGTTTCTACTTTTAACAAACTTTGACTAAGACATATAAAGATTATCATAATTAACTAGCAAGAAAGATTATCATAATTAACTAGCAAGAAACAAGTAAACTTAAAAAGGTGAAAGATAAGAGAAGTGGAAATATTTACCATGAAACTCATCAAAGGCAACAACTCGTTTATTCATTTTGTTTGCATTATACATGCATATGTGTTGAAGGACTCTCTATATCTATATATAGGTGAGGAAGATACACATGCGTATAGGCGTTTATTTAACTTTTCTACGCAAGACATGAATTCGATGAGCATTGACCATATTGGTCAAAGGCATGACTTTTGAAATATGACTTAAGAATTTCACTTTTTGACCAACAATTAACTATTTAATATTTTCAGATTAATTATACATGTTAAAATGTTTAAGAAAACATTAAAACCAGTTAATTATAAAGTTAATACAATGTATTTATTTGTGCTCTATAGGTAGATTATAACAATACAATAATCTTTAATAACAAAAGTCAAATGTTCTATAAAGCTAACAAATCAATCAATTTGTGGGACCAACTTTTGGTCACACAGTCTCTTAAAAGGTAGTCACTTAAAGGTGTAACTTGAAATATGAAGTGAGTTGGCAATGTTTTTTTTTTTTTTAATGTGACTTTCTATGTACTGAACCTATTGGTCACTGGGTTCATGTCGAAGGCATTCCCTCGTCAGCCCCGCACTCTCGGACGCGATGTTCGATCGGGGCCGACCGCCGCGCAAGCTGACTTCCGCCCGGAAACCATACTGCCCCCACACGAGAGACTCGCTGGGGTAACAGCTGGGTAAAACCGGGCTGCCTCAAAACCGCACCATGCCTCGGTAGGATACGATCCATCATTGGGACGTCCCCCTAAGACCACAGCGGGAGTCGAACCAGTGACCTCCCAAAGGAGGAGCCGGCCAACATAACCCAAGTGGGGATACCACTGGGCCACGGGGAAGTGAGTTGGCAATGTTATTAAAGTCAAAGTAAAACTCTATTTCAGATAAACACAATTTTTTATCAAAAAATAAGAGCATGTGTTGCTATAACAAGTCAGGACTTTTTAGTAGCCTCTTAAAAATCATAGTAACATCATTCACATCCAGTTCTCTAAAAATATACATACATTCCATTAAAAAAATAACTCCTATATCGATATATTTCCACTAAAAACAAATACATTTTTCCTCTCATTTTCAATTAAATAATATTTCTATACCTTTATCATTACATTTTTCTCTCTACTTCACTCACAACCAATTTCAATATATATTAAAAAATTATAGTGGGTGAACACTGACCCCCCAAATATACAGATGAACAGTAACATTTTCTTTCTCATCCACTCACAACCACTTTTTATGCTCTTTATATTTTAAAGAGAAAAATGCCCGGATAGTCCCTGTGGTTTCATCTTTTTTCACCTATAGTCCATATCTTTCTAAAACTACTTGAATAGTCCCCAAGGTTTACCGTTTTGTTCTCGGATAGTCCCTGGGTCTAACTTCAGTTACTTTTCTCTGTTAAAATGATGTGAAATGACAAAAATGTCATTTCCTTTAAAAGGCCAAACCACAGGGACTATCCGAGCATCTTCTTCATCTTCTTCAAAACCCTAGCCCGCATTAGTTTTATCTCAGCCGTATACCCTCTAGTTCCCCCTAAATTCCCTGATGTCATCTCAATCCAAACACACACCTCAAAATAATACACTGCCACTCTCTTTCCCTTCTCCCTCACCCCACGATGACCAGCCGGCCACCATTATGGGTGGCGGCGCTAGACGGTGGTGTGGTGGATGGTGTCGAACAACCGTAACAGAGAGAGTGAGAGAGATCTGAGAAGATGAGAGGGGCCGATCACTTCTTCTTTACCGCAACAGAAGCAGCAGCGCCGCCGCTCACGGCGGCGACCATGGATTCTGGCCGGCGACGCACAACTCCCCCCCCCCCCCCGTCTACCACGGTTTCTCCGACAAACCCACCTCTCACACCTTAAGATGATGATGTTGAAAGAGACGTCCGGTAACCAGTTCACGGCGACGGCAGAACCGTCTGCGGCGGAACAACGATGAGTGGCACTGTTATACTCCGGGTAAGCTCGAACACCCTTATCTTTTTCCTTCTGTTTTTTCGCTTTTCCAGTTCATTTTTTTCGCTTCAGGGGAGCCGATCAGGGTGGTGGCAGGCGGGGTGTAGACTCGGTTACTAGGTTGAAGGATGATGGCAGTGGTGATGATGGTGGTTATTTTGTTCAATATTCAGGTTGGGTCTCAACAGAGTTGGTTTGGGTTTTGTTTCGGGCTCGGTCAATAGCCGTCAACGAGGAGTTCGGGTCAAACAAAGTCAAACCAGTCAACGACGGTGGTTCTGCGCGGCGGAGACCGGCGGCGGCACGGTGGAGGGTGGAGGAGGGTGTGGTGTTGGGGTTTTATAAACAAAAATGAAGAAGATGCCCGGATAGTCCCTATGGTTTGGCCTTTTAAGGAAAGGGTATTTTTGTCATTTCACATCATTTTAACAGAGAAAAGTAACTGAAGTTAGACCCAGGGACTATCCGAGAACAAAACGGTAAACCTTGGGGACTATTCAAGTAGTTTTAGAAAGATAGGGACTATAGGTGAAAAAAGGTGAAACCACAGGGACTATCCGGGCATTTTTCTCTATTTTAAAAACCTCACACTCATATTTTGATTCCCAGGATGTGAATGCTCTAAGAGGCTATCTCTAAATCGATCAAAGGTGTAATGCATTTGATTCATTCAAAAGAATCATCTTAATAGTCAATGAAGCTTTTTAAGAGATAAATCTTTTAAAAGCATGTTGACCGATAGAAGACCCAGGAAAACCTGAGTTGGATCCTTGAGCCAAACGGGTTTTACCGGTAATTTCACTGTCGTGCCTACGTACGGGTGGGTTACCGGGTTTTCCCCGGAATTGGTGGTGGACTCGGGTTACTCTCGGAGTACTCCGTTTGTCCAGTGGGTGCCCCGAGAGTGCTCGGGATTGAGTTTGTTAGCCGTTCAAAAAAAATTAATATTTCAAGACTTTAGATATTAACAAAAAAAATGGTAATTCGTTTTAGCAATAAAAATCTTCCATAAATCGCAACCCAACTTCAAATATATTAAAAAAATGGTAATTCGTTTTCGATGCATATCTATAAATACCTTTGGTTTCATTCTTTCCAGGTCAATCATCCAGTGGCGGATTTAGAAAATCCTTATAGGGGTAACGTTTCAATAAAAAGGGGAAATCGAAAAAACATTAATTTTTTTTTCAAAATTTTCATTACCGTTGAAGTGTTACCAGGCGTCAAAGGGCAACGGATGTAACCTCTTCTAGCACTCTAGGTCCGCCCCTGCAAATATCTCTATTTTTATTAAATACGTTAGAGCATGGGCAATAGCCATTTTTTCTCATTTTTACATGCCCACGTGAAGCTTAATCTCTATTTATATTTATTTATTTATTTATTTATTTATATACCCTTAAAATGAAAGGTCGGTGCAGAAGACACAAAAAATTATGTGTGTTGCTCTTTCAAAACTTCTGAGACCTTCTCAATGTTTCTTTTTTTTTTGCATTAAATTCTCAATGCTTTCTTTTTCTGCAACCTTCTCAATACTTTCTTTCAAAATTTCACAATTGTCGTAGACGACCAAGTAGAGCGGCGGTGGTGGTTCAATCATGTTCATCACTAATAATTTAAGAGATTTATGGCGGACAAGGGGGTGGTGAGACGATTCACAACGCCGACAGGTATGTGTTATTAATTTGACATGAATAAGTTTGAAGGCAGATTGAATGATGAATGAATTATTATAAAATACTTAGAAAAACAAATCCACCACCGTTAGTTATTCTATGTTACTAGGTGATGCCCTGCCCGCGTTGCAAGGCGATAGCCGTATAATTCTCAACCAATTAAAAAAAACAGTACTATAATTTTGCTAAAAAGAAAAAGTAAAAAGAGTGTTAGGCAGCTCCTTTACACGATTTTTAGCTGGGGGCAAAGTCATATTTTTATTTTTACTTGGGGGGGAAATCAAATTTTTTTCCCGATGATAAAATCCTAATTTTTAGCTAAGAGAAACCATATTTTTATTTTGCACTGTGGGCAAAAAACGTAATTTTGAATTGAGAGTGATATCGTAATTTTTAACCGAGTGGAAAATCGTAAATTTTAGCTGGGGGCAAAAGCATAATTTTATTTTGAACTGGGGGCAAAGACGTAATTTTAAACTGGGAGCAAAACCGTAATTTTAAAGTAGATATAAAATAATAAACTGGTGTAAAATCGTAATTTTGAGCCGGGGGAAAAACAAAATTTTATTTTTACTGGAGCGAAAACGTAATTTTGGCTGAGGGTAAAGGCGTAATTTTTTTTACCGAGGGCGAAATCGTATTTTCGGTTTAGCTGGGTGTAAAGTCATATTTTTATTTTGAACTGGGGGAAAATCATAATTTTGAACCGATGGTAAAATCGTAATTTTGAGGTAGGGGAAAACCATAATTTTATTTTTAGCTGAGGGTAAAAAAATAATTTTAAACTGAGGGTGAAATCGTAATTTTGAACCGAGAGGAAAATCGTAATTTTGAGATGGGGGCAAAAGCATAATTTTATTTTTAACTGGGGGCTAAGACGTCATTTTAAACTGGGGGCAAAACCGTAATTTTAATGCGGGTATAAAATAATAGGCTGAGGGTAAAATCGTAATTTTTGAACTGAGAGCAAAATTATAATTTTGAGCTGCTGGCAAAAGGGTTATTATATTTTTAAGTTAGGAGAAAAACGTAATTTTAAACTGAGGCAAAAGCGTTATTTTAAAGTGGATATAAAATAATAAATTGATTGCCCCAATGAAGAAGTGTCGGCCGCCCATTTCGACCAATGGCAGAGAAACACTATTCCGTGCCATGGTCTTTGTATATGTGGGAATAATAGGGGAAAAAGCAATTTCAAATCACAAATTAAAAAAAAAGTCTAATAATTGAATCCATTTATAGTTCCGCTATAATATTTGTGATAAATGATTTGTGTGGGCTGATTATGGTTATTTGTGTGTATAAAATCGAAGTAACGGAATCGAAAACGGCTAGAGGAATGAGTATCGTCGACGACCAGTTACCCGACGGATGCTTTCTTCACTAATTGACGATTGATACCCAAACCCATCGACGACCAGTTACCCGACGGATGCTTTCTTCACTAATTGGCGATTGATACCCAAACCCACAACATAATGATTATCATCAACGGATTTAAAACGACTACTGATGATGGTAAGCCCAAGCATTGGTCATCATGATAGAGAGTGCTTTGTGATGGAAAATTTCTCAGTCGTTTGTTGGGTGGGAAAGTTTTGATGGTTTGACGATTTGATCTATATTTAGCAATAAAAATCTATCTTAAATCGCAACCCAACATTAAATATTTCAAGACTTTAGATATTAACAAAAAAAAATGGTAATTCGTTTTAGCAATAAAAATCTTCCATAAATCGCAACCCAACTTCAAATATTTCAAGACTTTAGATATTAAAAAAATGGTAATTCGTTTTCGATGCATATCTATAACTACCATTGGTTTCATTCTTTCCTATGTCAATCATCCAGTGGCAGATCTAGAAAATCCATATAGGGGTAACGTTTCAATAAAAAGGAGTAACGAAATCGAAAAAAACATTAATTTTTTTTTTCAAAATTTACACTATCGTCGAAACGTCAAAAGACAACGGAGGTTACCCCTTCTAACACTATAGGTCCGCCCCTGCAAACATCTCTATTTTTATTAAATAAGTTAGAGCATGGGCGATAGCCATTTTTTCTCATTTTTACATGCCCACGTGAAGCTTAATCTTTATTTTTCTTGAGTAAACTTTCGTTTTGCTCCCTGTGATTTGGTCACTTTAACGGTTTTGCCCAAAACCTTTAAAAATAGTCATTTTACTCCCTGATGTTTTGATTTTGTCTCCAGTTTGCTCCCCGGCTCTAACTCAGTTAAAACGGTCAGCTAAAAGTAGGGGCATTTCAGTAATTTTACTTGTAATCAGTAGGGTATTTTAGTAATTTTACACATAAGCATTTAATTATTTGTTTTAATATTAAAAAATATAAGTCTAATTATTTATTTATTATGTTTGCCTTCCCCAATCCCCTTCTCTCTCGATCTATACATATCTACAGATTTTTTTGAAAGGAGACACATCTACAGATACAGATGAATCCATCTCATCTCCACCCTGCTACCCCCTTTCTCCCCCTCGATGTGCTAACCGACGACGGGTTCCCACCGGCGCCGGTTAACCGGCAACACTCCTCACCCCTCACCTCACCTGCTCTTCTCTCTCGGCGATCGGAGCCGCCATTCCGTCGACTCCTCCGACACCCCCCCCCCCCCTTCTAGTTCCGTCAAACACACACCACCTGCATTCTTGTTCTCTGCAATTGTTCATGGAGAAAACCCTAAATCCACCATTGCAGCTCTTTTTTTTACTCAATTAGAGGACCGACCACCACCATTGGGTGGTGGTGAGCGGCGGCAGACATCAGGGAGCGAACAAGAGAGGGGGGGAGAGAGAAGCGGAGGAGCAGTCCGGCGACTGCCCGTCGCCGACGGTCGGAGTCTCGGTCCGACAGAATTTCCGGTAAAACCCCTTCCTCATTTCCTTCATTTTTGTGTTTCTCTGAAGAGTCTGATGAAAGATGATAATGATAATGATAATGTTTATGGTGGCGGTAATGGTGGCGGCGGCCACGGATTATATTGGGGGCGACGGATTATGGTGGTAGTAAGTGTGTGTGTGTGTGAGAGAGAGAGTTGTTGTCACACCCCCAAAATCCACCTGCGGAGTACTACCGCTTGGAGGCGTGACTGACCAGGATCCAGCCACCAATCATATTGAACAAGCATATAAGTAGTTATAAAAGTTCAACCAATACAATTGGTGTTCAAACAAAACATAGTTCAAGTTGCAAGCGGAAGCATAAGTCTCAAATCAAAACATAAGTTTAATTGTTTCAAAGTTTAACATGGCACACAAACGTCCATGTCCCACAACGATCCTCCTCCATGCAAGCTCCAGCTAAGTACCTATTGACCTGCAAAGCATGTAGTAACGAGTCAACAACAAGTTGAGTGAGTTCACGGTTGGGTGTTCGTTTTAAGTTGTTTCGAAAACAGTTTCCTTTAGCTGGCATCCTGCCGTGGGGGTTACCCCATAGTTGAAAACGTGACTTGTTTATTCCCGGTTACTCTGGCAATCCTGCCGTGGGGGCTACCCCGTGTTCGTTATCTGGCATTTCGGCCGTGGGGGCTACCCCGTGTTAGTTATCTGGCATTTCGGCCGTGGGGGCTACCCCGTGTTAGTTATCTGGCATTTCGGCCGTGGGGGCTACCCCATGTATACACTAGACTCGTTACCATATCGACTGCTGACTGTAGTCGTGTTTATGTGCCCTGAAACTGTCAATGTCTATCAGCATTGACGTGCCCCAGATCCATTAGTTCACGCCCGTCCTCTGCGGCACGGTGTGAGGTTTGTCAGACCTAAATAGCGCTATCTAACTAATGACCCGCTCGCCATTGGCCCGGCGATTAAGTCGATATAAAAATGAGGGACTTCGTGATAGAGTTTTGGTCTAGTACGAGTTATCTGTCCGTGAGGACGAGGAATTACATTCCTGAACCTTTGTTGTCCTACCCAAGGAGGACGAGGAACCCAGTTCCTTAACCCCAATTCCCGACCCCTGGGAATCCCATGCTTTGTAGAGGGTGTGAACTCACCTTGGTTTGCTCGGTAGATACACAGAAAAGTCAAACAAGCAATGTTGTGGTTACTCACGTCCTACCACAGTTGTATCATACCATCAGGTTCGTATTCAAGTAGTGCACGTATGTTTCTAGCATAAAGTACTCAAGAAATGTTCATGGCATACATGTTTAATCATGGCAGATTCACGTTCAACAGTAACATATAAGGTCTGTGCATTGGGCCCAAGAGTCCGGCCCAAGCAATTAAGTCCGAAACAAGGTGAAAGTCCAAACAGCGTGTATCTGTGTATAATCCCGAGTCGCAACTAGGCGTTTGCGACTCGCAACCTGAGTCGCAACTACGGTCTCGGTTCATGCTGTTTTGGTTACGAGTCGCAACTGGACTCGCAACCAGGGTTTCGAGTCAAACGGTTTATGTGCTGATCACTTGTGGTTTCGAGTCGCAACCAGGTGTTTGCGACTCGCAACCGATGTCGCAACTGGGAGATTTCGACTCATCATGCATGGTTTCGAGTCGCAACTAGAGGTCTCGAGTGGACAACTGCTGATTCGGAACAGTGTACTACCCAATGAGAATTTGATTTCAGGAAATGGTTTGTACTATCCACTTAAACCTGTTTATTTGTCTAACAATTACCATTTTGGATCAAACATACCAGAATTCAAATATTCAACCATGTTCATAACATATTCATCATGTTCTTCAAACATTCAAGTAGTTCATATTACTTATTCAAACTTGTTCATCTTATTTCCGGGTTTTTATCCTTAATCACAACATATAATCATGAACAACAATCAAACATTTGAACATATTCATCTAATGGTTTCAAGACATCCAATAACATATCAAAATCAACTCTACACTAATCTAGTTAACATGATACTACACATATGCAAACCGGCTTTTATGGACATCAACACTCAATGGTTTGAATCATACTTAGACATAAAATATTGTGTGTTCATTAAGCAACATATCCGAAATCAAAGTATGTTAACCAAGCATCATCATATACATTATACACATTCGGTTCACAACCATCATCAAGCATACAACCGAAATCTAAACACACATAATGAGAATCACTAACCGGTTGATGATTTTCAAAGGCGAGTATGAAACTTCCGAGTGTGTGTGTGTGTGAGAGCCGATCCGCTAGTCCTAGTGTCACCGGTTTGGATCCGAGATGAGGGGAAACAATGTTGTAGCTTAGGGTTTAATGGTTTCTAGAGAGAGTGGAGTGTGTGTGTGTTGTCCAAGAAAGTGGCAAGGATGGCTAACAATCGGGTTATATACTAGCTCCAAGTGCACCCTAATGGGCTTCGACATAGGCTAAGTGTGTATGTGTGTGCGGCCCAACCGGCCCATAAGTCATTGTTCACTCGAGACCACATGGTCTCGAGTCGGGTTCGTGTTGTCTCGGTTCATATACATACTCGCATCCATACACACAAGCATACATGTAACATAACACATAATCATATAAAGGTTCACTTATCATTCATTAAATCATCAAATTAGTTAGTCACTTAGTGTTCAAGCGTACAACGAAAGGTTCTAAATTTCGAGTTGTCACATCATCCCCAAGTTGAAAGAAATTTCGTCCCGAAATTTGGTAGGCACTCACTGAGGAAGCTAGTTAAGTTGTATGGTTTTCCTGGGGTGTCACATCCACCCCCCACGGTACTGTCAATCCTGACTTGTGGTCGTGCTACTATTCACAATATAGTAACAAGTAATGTATCCCAACATACCGACAGTAATTGTAGAATACATAGACTCAATCACTGTTATCATGATTTAAAACAATTGAGGTTTTGGTAAAACATTTTGACTCACAAAAAGGGTTTACAAAAAGAGAATGTACTCACTTTGCTAACTTAGAAAGTATTACTGCTTCTTGGTGATTTCCTGGTTATAATCTATTAAAATTAAACAATGTACACGTGTTAGTAAGATAACCCAATTTACATTAGCCATACCCCCGAGACAGAACTCCAACTAACTGAGTCAGACAGAGCCTTGACATGCGTTACGGAGCCCTAGATCAATCAGGTAGAGTAACCAATATGTAACCAGGGGTTATAATACTTACAACGAGGCAGAGCTTCGCTTTTTAGGGGTATTATATCGAGCAACACTATTGTTATTATAGGGGCATTTAGAAAGAAAAGAATTGAACGATCGAAACTGAGGCCAGAGGCCATCTTTTATAGGCTGATCGAGGGTTTTCTCGTGCCCCGCGAGAGATACAGGCTTGGCTTTCGCGGCCCACGAGACCACTAGAGTAGGCCCTAGCTTGGGTGAATCAACGGTGTAGGTTTAACACGACAAGGACACGTGGCGCAATGTGGTGCTGCCTGGTGCCACCTTGTCGCACCCCGTGACAGACTCAGAGAGAGGAATGGGTCGCGCCTCGCGAGAACCCTAAATTTTTGTTTTTATTTGATTTTTATAAATATAAAGGTATTTTAGATTTATTTTTCGTATACGGGGTATATTATAAGCATTTTAGGGTATGTTAAGGGTTTTAGGAGGGTTGTTATATCCTTCTCACCTTGTTTTAGATCTCGTCCTCAAGGTCTACTGGAACAGGTGTGGATATTTTCTTTGCATCTCTGACTCAAGCTCCCAAGTGTACTCTGGTCCTCTCTTGGAATCCCATTTCACTTTGACCAGAACTAATCTCTTGTGTTTGAGATTCTTGATCTTCCTATCTTCAATCTGCAGTGGTTTCTCTACAAACTTAAGTTTCTCATTTACCTCTATGTTCTTAAGAGGTACCATTAATGATTCATCTGCTAAACATTTCTTGAGATTACATACATGAAATACATCATGTATTCCTGCCAATTCCTCTGGCAGTTGTAGCTGGTAAGCTACTGGTCATATTCTTCTAATAATCTCAAAAGGTCCAACATACATGGAGCTTAGCTTTCCTCTTTTAACGAATCTGACCACTCCTTTTCATGGAGAAACTTTTAATAATACCTTATATCCTACTTGAAATTCCATCGGTTTTCGTCTGTTATCAGCATAACTCTTTTGACGATCGCGTGTTGTTTTCAGTCTTTCTTTGACTTAAATAATTTTATCCGTTGTTTCTTGTACTATCTCTGGTCCAGACAGTTGTTTTTCTCCAATTTCTGCCCAACAGACTGGAGTTCGGCACTTTCGTCCATAGAGTGCTTCAAATGGTGCGGCATTGATACTGGTATGATAGCTGTTATTATAGGAAAATTCTATTAATGGTAAATGGTCATCCCAATTTCCTCCGAAATCAATTACACAAGCTCTAAGCATATCTTCCATTGTCTGAATTGTCTTTTCGCTTTGTCCGACCGTTGAGGATGATAAGATGTGTTTAGTTTTAACTTGGTTCCCATTGCTTTTTGGAAACTAGTCCAAAAATGAGAAGTAAATGGCTATCTCTATCAGAAACAATAGATAAAGGAATTCCATGTAATGAAACTATTTCATTTACATATAACTTGGCTAATTGTTCCATACTAAAAGTTTTCTTCATAGGTAAGAAATGAGCAGATTTGGTTAATCTGTCTACAATAACCCAGATTGTATTATTACATTTTCGTGTCTTGGGTAATTTAGTAACAAAGTCTATTGTTATCAATTCTCATTTCCATATAGGCATTTCTAGTTGCTGCAATAAACTTGAGGGTTTCTGATGTTCAGCTTTAACCTGTGAACAAGGTAGACACTTAGCAACATAGGTTGTTATATATTTTTTCATTCCTATCCACCAGAAATTCTTTCTTAAGTCTTGATACATTTTATCATTACCAGGATGTATCGTATACTTAGACTTATGGGCTTCTTCTAAAATTTGGTGGCGTAGGTTTCCTTGTTTAAGTATCCAGATTCTTTTCTTATGGAATCTCCAAATTCCATTTGTTCCTTGTTCTAATTCCTTAATCATTCCTTTTAGTTTTTTAGTATCATCCTTGATTACTGTTTCCTATATCTCTCTAATTTGCTCATTTAAATCTATCTGCAGATTTAGCTTGAGAGAACGTATTCGTCTTGGCTTTTCATGATACTTTCGACTTAAAGCATCAGCTACTACATTAGCCTTTCCTGCATGATACTGGATATCACAATCATAATCACTAAGAATCTCCATCCAGCGTTTTTGTCTCATATTTCACTCCTTTTGCCCAAAAACATATCTTAGACTCTTATGATCAGTGAAGACAATAAACTTGCTACCGTAAAGATAGTGTCTCCAAATATTAAGGGCAAAAATTATGGCTCCTAACTCTAAATCATGGGTTATATAATTTTCTTCATGATTCTTAAGTTGTCTAGAGGCATAGGCTATAACCTTTTGACGTTGCATCAACACACATCAATAACCTAACTTAGAAGCGTCACAATAGACTTCTAAGTCTTCAGTTCCTTCTAGTAACGCTAGTATGGGTGCGTTGGTGAACTTTTGCTTCAGAATCCTAAAAGTTTCCTCCTGTCTTGGTCCCCATTCAAACTTAACTGATTTGCAGGTCAATTTGGTTAAGGGAATGGCTATTCTAGAAAAATCTTGAATAAAATGTCTATAATAACCTGCTAGTCCAAGAAAACTTCTCACCTCCGTCGGTGATTCAGGGACTTTCCACTTAGTAATTGTCTCGATTTTTGTGGGATCTACATGAATTCCTGCATGATTAACCAGGTGTCCAAGGAATTGCACTTCCTTTAACCAAAATTCGCATTTTGAAAATTTAGCGTAAAGCTTTTGTTTTCTCAGCAAATTCAAAAGTATAAAGAAATGCTCTGCATGATCTTCTTTACTCTTAGAGTAAATAAGAATATCATCTATAAAGACAATTATGAATTTGTCCAGATATGGTTTACATATTCTGTTCATCATGTCCATAAATGCGGCTAGGGCATTGGTTAAACCAAATGGCATGACTGTAAATTCATAATGACCGTATCTTGTTCTAAAAGCAATTTTAGGAATGTCTTCTCCATGTACTTTCAATTGATGATATCCTGAGCGTAAATCGATCTTAGAAAAGAATCGAGCTCCTTGAAATTGATCGAACAGATCATCGATTCTCGGTAGTGGGTACCGATTTTTTTTGTTGTAACCTTGTTCAATTCCCGGTAATCAATGCACATACGAATTGACCAGTCATTCTTCTTGACAAACAAGATTGGTGCTCACCAGGGTGATGAACTAGGTTGTATGAAACCTTTTTCCAGAAGTTCGTCCAACTGTTTCTTCAGTTCTTGCATCTCTGACGGTGCTAAACGGTAAGGTGCCTTGGCAATTGGTGATGTCCCTAGTATTAGGTGAATAATGAATTCAGCATCTCTATCTGGCGGTAATCCAGGTAACTCTTCTGAAAAGACATCTGAGAATTTAGATACTACGGGAATATCTTTCAATTATTTTCCTTTAGTGTTAATGATTATAGAAATCATATACACTAGTGATTCTTTCCTTGCATAGCTTGTTGTTTTCATCACAGAGATGAATTTTGTGGACCTGGTTGGCTTATCTCCTTTAATTGTGATCTTTTCACCCTTTGGTGAACTTACTTGCACTGACTTTTGATCACATAAAATGCTGGCGTGATTAGCTACCAACCAATCCATTCCTAATACGATATCAAATCCAGCCAAATTTATCGGATAAAGGTTAGCAATAAAATTATGGGGAAATGTGTGGTCCAGAATGCTTCTCAAGTTTCTCAAATAGGGTAGACTTCTCTTAGGATCCCTACCATATATATATATATATATATATAATGAAAGTGTAACGTACAATATGGCTTAACATACGAGCGTACGCGATCTAATTTTCGCATGTTATAAAACCCATGTTGAAACATCGCATGTTAAAAAAATGAAGGCCCCATGTTATAAAAAAGAAGGCCACATGTTGTATTAAAATGGAGGCCGCATCTTGGTAAGAAAACAATCTGCATGTCTTGTAAACCAGTACGTATGAACACATCTGCATGTTATGAGCCCAAATCCGCATGTTGTAAGGGCATCTCGTACGTAGCGTACGTTAAGGCAAATTGTACGTTAACCAACCCTTATATATATAGGATCAAGATTAAGGGAAAACCCTTTCGAGTTGTGAGAACTTAGAGAACTCGCCCTTTCCGTACGAGTTTTGCCCCTATTTTTTTCACACACTTAGATTTAAATGTTAGAAAAGATTGCACTAAAAAATAAAAATAAAAATTCGAAGTGGTGTTTTTCAGCTCATTACGGCAGCTGTAAAAAACCAATAACATAAGCATGACATCCTTTTTACAACATTTATGGCTACCATAAATGAAAAAAAAAACTTTTTTTTTTTTTAAAAAAGTTGATTTTTTAGGATTTTTGGTAATTTGGTTTATATAGATTATGTTTAATTTAACAGTTTAATTAGGTTTATGTAATTTGGTTTATATATTTTATGTTTAATTTAATTAGGTTTATATATTATTACACAAACCTAAATTAAACTATTACACAAATCTAAGGATGGTCGGGGTGGTCATGTGATAGCAAGAGTGATAAGTGATAGCACATCGCCGCAAGTGTGCTGTCACTCATCACTTGTTGCCATCACATGACCACCCCGACCACCCTTAGGTTTGTGTAATAGTTTAATTTAGGTTTGTGTAATATTATAATTGTAATAGTTTAATTAGGTTTGTGTAATTTGGTTTATATATTTTATGTTTAATTTAATTAGGTTTTTATACATTATTACACAAACCTAAATTAAGCTATTACACAAACCTAAGGGTAGTCGGGGAGGTCATGTGATAGCAACAAGTGATGAGTGATAGCACATCGCCGTAAGTGTGCTATCACTCATCACTCGTTACTATCACATGACCACCCCGACCACCCTTAGGTTTGTGGAATAGTTTAATTTAGGTTTGTGTGATATTATAATTGTAATAGTTTAATTAGGTTTATGTAGTTTGGTTTGTATATATTTATGTTTAGTTTAATTAAGTTTATATATTCTATGTTTAGTTTAATTTAGTTTTAAAGTTTTTTATTTAAAGAATAAAAAGTTTCTTTTTAACACAAAACAACCTTTATTCAGATATCAAAGGAATGGGGGCCCACAATCACCCACCAAACCAGTGCGGTGCACCAGACTCCGTCGATTCTGGACGAGCCAGGTCAGCTCTTCCATCGCCATCTTCCGTTCCTCCCTTCGTCCAGATTTTGGACCTCAATTCCGAACATCGCGTTGTGGATGCTCTTAAAGCAACAAACTAACATATGTTAATGTCCATTAATTATCAAGCATCACACCTTGTAATTTAACACCAAAATAACTTGTTATAATAAACTACGGCTTTCTGTAATAACACATGACAAGGCCCGTCAATGTACCAATCATCATATGCATGCATGTAATTTAACACTAAAATGATATGTCATGGCCTAATGTGGCAATGTGTAACCTAACCCACACATTAAAAGGCGTTAAAACTTTGAAAGTGGGGGCATTAGATGGTATGATATGCAAAGGATTTTTGTAGGTGGATCATGGATGCTGAGGTTTGTTTAGACTCTGTAGTCGGGTTGTCATATGATGTGACTACCTGAGTATACATTTGAATTTGAAACTCGGCGGAAAATTCACATATGGAGCCTGAAAAACCTCTACCAAGTTAGAAAACTTGAGCATGAACTTGGCTCATTTACAACTTGAGCTCGCTCTTAGCTCAACGAGCCAATTCAAATCAACGGAGAAGATCAGGCGAACGAGAGACAATTGAAGGAAAACAAACGGGAGTTATGACTTAGGGGTTGTTTGTTTCAACTCTTAATGGACTCTTAATGGTTTAGACATCCTTATTGGTTCAGCACTTAATTGTTCAGACTGTTTGTTTCATGAGTTGATGTCTGAATGGTTAAGCATTATACTTCTGAATGGTTAAGACATCTTATCTGAATTAGTTAGACATTTGTCTCTGAATGATTAAGCATTATACTGGCTCTTAATGGTTCAGACCTACCTCTTACTAGTTCAACACTTAATGGTTTAGACCTCTCACTTTCAGTTAATGGTTTAGACCTCTTTCTTTTTACTAGTTCACCACTTACCCATTCAGAAGTTGCCAAACAGCCGAAACCATACAAGAACTTAAGTTACTGGCCATCCGGCTCAATCTCCGACGATTAACAAGAGCGATCTGGACTATGAACGTTTAAGGAGAGCAAACATTACTGTTTAGTTGTTTGTGTATTTTGATTGTTATTATTTGGTAGTTTATTATTTCTTTGTTTGTTTATATTGATTGTTATTATAGTTATATATTATTTCTCACCTTTTGTATTAATCATCTATATGAGTTATAGTTATGGAGCAAACTGGTAATAAAATAGATACTTCAATAAGGAAAATGACACTTTTTAAACTATTGGAGTAAAAGCGTAACTACATGGAGAAAAACGAAGTTAACTCAATGAAAAATGTTTACGCATTCAATCAACATAATGAAGACCACGACGGTACGGATCCAAAAATACCATCAAGTTTAAACAAAATCAGTTGTTATGCAGAAAATATTTTATGTCATCCAAATATGTATTGGGTTTGATTTATACCATACTCGTTCCAAAACCATGCCAGACTATTAAGAAATGACAAAATCACACTAATTACAAGTATGACAACAATACTCTTCCTCAAATCGAGCAAACTAACTGTTGTTCATCACAACGACCGGACTAGTATTACCTGATGTGATGATTATTAGTAACATTAAAAGTCAGAGGGGTGCAGTAAACATATATTGTTAAATAAGCGATAAAAACATATGCTAATAAAAAGAAATTATAATAACAGAAGTTTAGAAACATGATTTTTTTTTTTAATTACAAACAAGTGGTAAACGGGCAACAAGGTGCGCCGCAACCCCCTTTTGAATTGCAAAACCAATCCTACATGAAATGGATTCTTATTGAAACCAAAAGAAGCATAAACAAAAGCTCCACAGGACAAAAAGCCAAAAGGAAGGTCCGCACTAAGCGGTACAGACACCAACTTCTTAATCTGTAAAAACCAACAGCCCGGAGCTTTCACAAAAAAAAAAAAAAAAAAATCGTGACCAAGAATTCCCAGGGAAAGACCCGAGAACCCATATTGACACAAGTTTTTGATACAAAGAAACTCACTAGCACGCGAGCAAAAAGGCAATAGCGCGTTTGCACTACCTTAACCGACAAACCATGACTTATCATTTGATCCTACTTTGTTTTTTTAAGGAGTGCTGATGTTCTGTATTCACTGTCATCGTGAATGAAACCCCACCAAATATAGGATACAGGAATCGCAATGGCGTGTGAAACAGCATGAGCATCCAAAAAACCCCAAAAGGGTGGGAAGTCATAAATTAGAAAGAATATAATTAAACCTTTTCCGATTGCCACAAACCAAATCTTCGAGCGCGATGGATGGTTAGAAACACTGGCCCAAACTACCCACACGAGTAGTTGTACTACTGCCATGGCAACGCAAACCTTCACATTTAAACCTGAAATAATATTTTAATATTATTAGCTTTTATATGTTCTTAGGTAGTGTTTGGTTTGCACTCAGGAATCACTATGAGTATGGGTTTGATAAAGAGTAAAATGTTATTTTCGTCCCTAAGGTTTGCCCACTTTTGCGACTTCGTCCAAAGGTTTGATTTTCAGGATAAAGTTTGAAATCTTGTCATTTTCATCCAACTAACTACGTTTGTTTATTCTGTATACCTTATGCATTATGAACCTTTACTTTAGTTAAAAATATACTAAAATACCCATCAAGTTAACAGAATAAACAAACGTAGTTAGTTGGGTGGATGAAAATGACAAGATTTCAAACCTTTTGGATCCAGATGAGGAAAAACAAACCTTTGGACAAAAGTCCCAAAAAACTGACCAAACCTCAGGGACGAAAATGGCATTTTACTCGTTTGACAAATATTGGAACAAGTCTTGAGTAGTTATGAAGGATACCCAATTTTATTGGTATCAACTATCAACCTCATTTCTTTAAAGTCACACTAAGAACATTATCAAACCCATACCCTCGAATCTAAACACTCAAACCAAATGCGCGTTATATTCTTTTAAACGAGGAACGGATTTCTCACCATAGTCAAACAGATAGCAGTTTAAATACAAGATATGGGTCGTCACAAAGGCGATCACTGGAGCTGCAACCATCACACGCGCAGCTTCCCTTCGCAAACTGAAAGCTCTCAGTATAGCCACTATAAGAGAATATCCAAGTATCGCTGCAGCAGATGAATAATGTAACCTTTCCGTCATTTCCACATCCCTGAAAATACATGGTCAAAGTGGGTCCTGCTTTCTTTATATTAATGGGGTTGATGAGATGAAGAGGATCACTACTTACCTGCTGTGATAAACCGCACTCCAAAATAAGAAGTTCATCATTAAAGTCCCGTAGATATGCCACAGACCAGTGTATTCATAGTATGTCCGTCTAGTCGAGCTTAACGGCAGCTTGTAGTTCACGAGGATGAAGAACGATACCCATCCGTGAAATTGTACAGCAAGATTAAGCGCAGCGAGTGCCACAGCCACAGGTTCCTGCCAATAAGAACAATCTCATTAAAAAACCAATATTTAATAATAAAAATATTGAGATATATTAACAATTTGTAGCACCTCAATCCCGAAGGCGCGTTGGAGGGGCCATTTTCCATGATACTTAACGGGCGTGGCCCCGGTTTTCTCTCGTTCTTCCTCCCTAACAAGCATACATTGATATCTGCAGCCGCTGAGACAATCCCATTTTTTCCATTTTATGTACAGTGGCTCTTGTAGATACCATGGATCACTAGCAGATTTCCCATCGGATGTCAACTTGCAGTGTTGGAAGCATATATTCCCCACGCATCCGGTCTTCTCGCATTGCTCGACACACGCTCTGTTAAAACAGAATTTTTTTCAATAAAAATGATTAGTGGTTTAAGGGAACCTAAAGCAAATATGTGTCACATCATGAGGGCAGTTTGGAAATCTGAAAAGTGACACTTGACTAACATTTGGGACACACTGTACCTAAGTTGTCTGATTCACATTAACTTTATAATTCACTTTATCCTAAGTTTCATAATCATTGATTTTCATAGTCATAAAAGGTTATAATGATAGGTGTCTGTTTGATGCTTGCATGAATTTATTGTGCACATCAAAGTTGTATGATTGTGGAACCGAAAAACCACAAGCGGCCACAAACAGTAAGACAGATCCACCATATATAGAATCTCATAAATCTTAACTACAACATTTAAAATCTGACCAATTAAATGAAAATCATGACAAAATCATGACTGCAAGGATCTTAACTTCTATATGCTAGATCGCTAGCTACTAATTTTTCGTTTTAAACCAATGCATTCAACTTAATCTTCTCATACTCAAAATACCTAAGCTTAACAGAATCATTTCCTGTCACTATTTCAAAATTCTAAAACTTATGATCTAGGGCTTATTATCACCGTGTAGCCATATCAAACTTTTCAATAACAGAACCACTATTGAACCGTAGTAACTCAAATAGACCACACGATTTCTACAACCGCTAACAATTACAAAAGGTAAATGTATTGATGATTTGATTCAACCTCAGCACTTTCAACTAAAACACACATAATTTTCACTTTTCACCACAAACACAACAAACTTACAATCCACACCAAACTAAGATCAGCCGAGGTTCAAAACCTAGGGTTCCAACTTCCAACTTCCAAACGTTACAAAATCGAAACAATACGAAACCGAAACTCAAACGAACTCATATATCAACCTTACATAAACCTACTATACCTAAAAACACGTAACAATAACAATAATCAGATTAACAAAGTGTAAAACAGAACTCATGAAACTACAAGCAAAAATACATAAAAAATAATCAGATTAACAAGCTGTAAAACAGAAATCATGAAACTACAAGCAAAAATACATAAAAAACAATCAGAATAACAAGCTGTAAAACAGAAATAATGAAACTACAAGCAAAAACACGTAACAATAATCAGATTAACAAACTGTAAAACAGAAATCATGAAACCACAAGCAAAAACACGTAACAATAATCAGATTAACAAGATGTAAAACAGAAAATCAGATCTTAAATTCTTAATCTAACAATTCTACACGAAACTACGAGCTAAAACACGTAAAACTAATCAGAATAACAAGCTGTAAACCAGAAATCAGATATGAATCATATTCTTACATGTAAATCGGATCAGAATCACCGTCACTGGCGAAAACAGCAGCAACAAGCCAGAAAACTGCAACAACAACAAGCACCTGTAAACGACGACGACATAGTGCCATCGGATAGCGTGATGAACAAGAAAGGAAATCAGCACAGTAGAAACTGAATCAATCAATGACGGTGATGATTATCGATTAGCAATCGACAAGCGTATCTGGAGATGCGGAGCGGATCATACGGCACGAAAATCGAGGAGGAGATTGATTGATTTGAGTAGTTGGTGTGATTCGGTTCTTGGTATTATGATTGATGGGGAAAAAAATGAATGTTTGAAAATAAATGAAAAAAAAAATTGGAAAAAAAATGAGAAAAAAGGACGTGTGAAGGATTGAGAATGGTGTGGGTGTGGGGGAGGGGTAGAAGTATCGTGAAGAGTGTTGTGGATGGTTGACACGTGGCGGGATTATCTGTCAGCGCGTGATAAGTTTGTTACGCTCCAATTGCTTTTGTCCCAAGATGAATGAATGGTTCACAGTCTTTTAGACCATGGGGTGTGGGGTCCAATTACTTTTGTCTTAAAGGGATTACCCAAACCACACCCTATAGTCTTAAAAACTGGTACAAACGAGTTGAATCATCCCGTAGAATCAGTTAAAAATTGCCGGTACACTTGGTTAAACTGTCTTAGGGTGGAGGGTATCATTCAAACACTTTAAGGTGTTTGAGTTTTCTCTATCTAATAATCTCATGCCATGTCAACTCTCCCATTCACTCCTCATTTTCTACTTAAACATTAGGAATGATTTAAACACTCGCTCAATTAAAAAAAAATTAATTGGTTCTCTCTCTCCTCCATCTCTTCTTCTTCACCTTCGGTGAATACTCACCGATCACACCCCTTATCTCCTACTCCCCACTCACCGATCCACCACCGGAAATGATTCACCGATCGGCAACCCCACTCCCCGCTTGGACTCCCCGCTATCACTCTGACCCCCTTATAGATGAGCAAATGGTACCGGGTATACTTTCGGTACCGACTTTTGACATTTTTGGTACCATATTTACCGGTTTTTACCCTCAAATACCAATACCGGATTGTACCGTAACCAGATATATTTGGTACCGATACCCACTTTTGAGGATTTTCGGTACCGGTTGGTACCAAGCTCATCCCTAAACTGCCCGATACATCCAGTTAAACCTTTTCTGTGCCTAATCTGGTATGGTATAAAAACTGAATTTTTAAACATTGTGATTAAATAAGGTTAATTTTACAGACATAGTCGACCTTGGACATAGCTTCGAGCAAGGTGGGTTTGCACTTGTCCAGAGATGTTGGTACGGTCATCAAAATGTATGCCCTTCCTGGTGGACACGCATGTTCGATTCCCGCTTTGGGTCATTTTCTAGGACATCTGGGTGAAGGGACGAATCGGGGCTTTAATCCCGGATTTGAACCTGATGGGGAGTGAGAGTTTACAAATTTCATCCGGTTTTCGTGCATCAGAGGGCACGTTCTCACGGTGATCTCCTCGACCTAAAACATAACACCAAATAGAGTAGGTTTACACATGAGATTCTTTCTTGTTAAAAATATATATTATCTTATCGTTTATTTGTAAAGTGTGGTGGGGTACGTTAAAAATGTGGTGGGGCAAGTTAATATATAATGAAAGGATTGATTGATAGGATGTGATAATTGTTTTGTTTTTGTTAAGTGGAAATCAAATATAAATTGATGCGGTCAATATGGTATTTTGTCACGGATTTAGTTATGATTCTATAAGTTTTATGAATGTTATTAAAATTATATGGAGTCAATGAAATCCCAAGCTATCTCTTACTAAAAAATTGATACGGTCAATATGGTATTTTGTCACGGATTTGGTTATGATTCTATAAAGTTTTATGAATGTTATTAAAATTGTACGAAGTCAACGAAATCCTGAGCTATCTCTTATTAAAAAATAACAAGCACGGGTATAGAGAGAAAGTTAAGGGTGCATTTTAGAATCAATGATATGTTAGAAATTCTAAGACCAAACCTAATGCATCGCATTTAGACATTTAGCGATACATTTGAGTGACGTGACTTATAAACAAACAAATGCTGCATTGGAAGTTAATTAAATTTTTAGTGATGTTAGTAACCACGTGCGGAGCATTTAGAAATGATGGCTGGACCATATTAATTAATGCATGTTCTTTTTTCTGTTTTTTGTTACAACAAATGATAATAAACTTAAGACATTTATTTACTTTTATCCTTTGTCACAAGGCCCATAACTAAACTAAGGATGAAGGGTATGGTTCAATTACTTTAGAGTATTTGAGTTATTCTCTAGCCAATAATATTATGTCATGTCAAGTCCCCATTTTGCACTCAATCACTAGGTATGGTTCAAACACATAGAGAGTGGTAAAAAATAAAAAAAAAATGTAATTGGTTGAAAGGGGTTGAGACCCACCATTAAACTCAATCAATCATACTCAAACATTCGGTGAGTATACACCGAAACCCCTCAATCAATCATACTCAATCAACTGGCCGGGATGGTTCACCAATCGTTGAAACCAATCACCGAACCCACTCAATCAACCCATACCGTCCACCCTAACAATCAACGATAAATTCATTATTAATTTTTTTGCTTTTAAAAGAACTAAAATGGTAACAAATTAAAAATAAACGATGATGATAATAATAATAATAATATATTCTAAACCACCATAAATACAATCATATAACTTCATATTTTATCACACATAAAATCCTACTTATCAAAATTCCATACTTATTCATACACTTAAATCATAAACCCGAACCCGAACCAACCTTCATTTACTCAATTGTTAAATGTTGTCACAAGCCGAGCATGAAGAAATTGCTATGATTAGGGTGAAATATAAGAAGTAGTTAGTTGTTGTTGTTTGCAATTTCTGTATTTTGTAGTGTTTCTTGTGACTTTTTCGATTCTAATTTATGCAATGTTTTGTTTTTAGTTATTATTTAAGAGTAGCATGTAAATTTATTATTTTTAATTAATTTATATATCATTTTAATAATACGAAAATAGTAATTCTTCGTCGCTAAAGGTTTCAAATTTTGTATTTAGTAGAATTGGTTTTTCTATTCAAAAGGGGGTGGCGGCGCAACTTGTTGCCCGACTACCTACCATTGCTTTGTAATTGTCTTTTTTCGTGTGGAATGATATTGTAGTAATTACATTAAAAAAAAGATACATATTAAAAAGTATTTGAGTATTAAAAAAATAAATGTAAAAAGTGGTGATGGTGGAAATGTAAGTATTGGTAAGAATGCTTGTAGGATTGGAGAGAAATTGAATGTTTTTTTATGTATTTGTAAAAATCTGATGTGCCTGACTGGACGTATTTATGAGTGCATTTAGCACCTTGCACTGATGATGGTCTAAGAGTAAGTTTAATCGTTGTGTTATTTATTTATCTATAGACTAGGTTATCACCCGGGATTGCTTCCCGGGCTGGAGAAAGTTATTAATATACTTATTATTTATGATTAATACATACTTAAAATGATACAAAATGTATGACAGATTAATGTGTTGGCTATAATTAGAGTTAAAAAGTTGCTCCGCCATCTAAACAATTATCTATCCAAAAGAGTGTATTCTCTCTCGTTCAAACTTCGCTTACCAAATGAAGTCTTTTTTTCAACTTGAGCCAGGTTTTTTTATAGGCTAACATAATATCATTAGAAATCTTGCGAGTAGCAAACACCAATTGTACAGAATCCTCAAAAAAGAAACATATTACAGTACGTGGAGGCAATCCATCAGCCATACTACAATACAAACCCAAAATAAAGCGCCAAGACACGGCCAAAAATATATTACAACTTATTTTGATCTATTTTTTTTACCCAAATGATTGCGACGGCTTTGACTTCCTCAATCACTTTTCACACTCATACTCTATGTAATATGTACCTAGAGAAATAGATAACAAAAAATTTTCAAGGAAATATAACCAAACTGAAATCATACAAAAAGAATGACATATTAAAATCATACAAAAAGAATGACATATTAAACTATTTATGATTGATTAATACTTAATTAAAATCATAGAAAAAGAATAACATATTAAACTCGCCTCCACTTTGTAATGCGTCATTTCGCTCTAGTATATCTCCTTACCTTTAATTGCCATTTCTTTGTAGATCTAAATCAAGAAACAATCCATTACCCGTTTCTTGAATTGGACACTTCAAATTTACATATATTATCGCTAATGGTTAAAACAGGTGAAAACAAAAAATATACATATTATTCAGATCAGAAAAAAAATGGGTTGAATGTCACATAATGCATTTTAATACATAACCAGACCCAACCCGGACGTACCCTTTTAGACAAAAGGACTTTTGATGAACCCAAACGACCCGTCTTTACCTGCATTAAAAAGGACCCATTATGAACAAATAAGAGGGTTGATAAAAGACCAAAGAAATTCATAATACTCAAGACCACTTGAGGAGCAACAGTCGATATACACAGAAATCAAACGCTAGAGAAGCCTATATTGGAATACATGTTCTCTTATGCATTGGAATACATGAATACAAGTATATCTGACCACAGGCACAGTATATCTGACCCGACAAGCTGTTGGGAAATTCGGTACCGGTTCAGAACCGTTACCATTTGCTCATCCCTAGAAACACCACCATCACTGCGGGAAATGGAACTAAATAGAAATCGTTGTTTTTATTAAATAACCATCCATTTATTCAAACACTGAGAACAAAAACTGCTTCTTAGATCCTTAGTAAAGTAATTTAATCATAAATCATAACCACAAAACTTGTTAAAGTTATTAAATAAAAAACAGATCCCAGAAATCACAAAAAAGGTTATTTTTTATATGATGCTTACAGGTTCTTGAGGGTCTTGCAATCACCAATCTCATCTGGAATTTAACCAGATAATCTATTTCCACGTAGATCTCTGCTTAAACATGATCCAAAATCAAATTAAAAAACCTTTTTTTTTTATTTCAGAATAATCTATTTCCACGTAGAACACCTCCAACCCTCCAAGTGCCTAATTAGCATTAACATGAGATAAATATTTAAACAGCAGTTTAACAAAGAGTCCATACAAAGAACATAACAAAAGGAACAATTCATTACAGAAAAACAGAATTACTTGCCCACATGACAACCTCACCAGCATTTTCAATTCTCTCCCTTTCATCACTTCTATTTGTTTTACGATCCTCAGAAAGAGGGATAGCTGTCAATTGAGAGAATATATTGTTCAGTGTTTATGGACATTTATCAAGCTTTTGATACAAAATGCCTCTATTATACCAATAATGAATTACCTTTGCCTGCCTTTGATATTATAGTCCGAGAATCTCCAACGTTAGCGACAAACAAACAATTACCTACCAAGACTGCAGTTGAAGCAGTAGAACCATCATCACTCGAGTTGTCCTTTTAAGACTCCAAAAAATCTGAGTCGGTTCCTTGATAAGTTTCACCTGCAACCCGGTTCCAGGTTAACAAACTACTTATAATATTTTTCTACAGAATAATAGGGAATGGTTTTCATGAATAGGGACTCACTTAGGGCCATTTTAGTGTTTGTCATGAATTGAGGGTGCATCATGAGGTTGTTAAAATGATTTTGCTTCAAATACTCGGCTGCACGTGAACCACCATGGCCTATACAAACATATACATTGTGTATTCAGAACAAATGATGAAAAGTTTCTTTTTTGTTAATAAAAATGTATGTTATATGAACCGAAAAAGAATATAACCGTCAAATATCCCAAATAGGCAGACGGTCTGCCCATCGATCTTGCAAGTTTTGACATCAAAGAAGTCTTCCATGGTTGCCCTTTTTCCTCTGAAACTTGAGAAACCACAACTCAATCTTCCATCTTCAAAACTTGCATTTATTTACACCAACTTCACTAATTTGTCATTCCCACCCATGATCCTATTCAACGCAACCAAAACAGATAAGTCGGTAAAACAAAACAGGATGTACAAATGCCATATTATGAACTAACTCTTAAAGCATCTCCACACACCTATTTACCTAGGCATACACATAAAAGTAAATATGATCAAAGTTACAAACACACCAGCTTTCACGTAATCATTATGGCAAGGTAACTGGGTTAGATTACACAAGTGAATTTGCAAATTTATTTTAAGGTTTTTTTCTTTCTAAATAATGGATTAAAAGTAGAAGATGCACCTCAAACCTACACGTTAAAAGAAATTGAACGATTCAGAAAAAATTTTGCTTGACTAAGCTACAGTAGAATATCAAATTAATAACATGATAACCAGCCAAATGACATAAAAGTCGTACAAAATAGATTAAAAGGAAAACTTTTCATACTAAGAGATTTAAACAATCAAAACATTAGCAATTAATTATTAACTTACAGTTGCAAGTTCAGAGTTGGTAGTCAAGTCTCCATATCTGGCACTCAATGTAAACGTTCACCCAGCAAAAGGGTGGACCAGAAAATTCTAGCCTGAACATAGTTTCATCATTATTAATTAATAAAAGTTTTATACTAAAACAATAAAAAAAATACTATACAAGGAATGCTATAGTAACCTGGTTCTCATGGGAAGCCAAAATGGAGCACCATCAATGTACACTGACACTTGACATAAAGCTTTTTGTCATTGACACCATTACCTATATCCACTGCATATTATAACAAACACATGATATAAAATAAGTTATGGAATTGTTCAGAATTCATTTCCTTGTGCCTAGTAAATAACATGATGGAAGCATATTATGATTATGACTACATCATTTCCCATATTGATCGAAATATGCTCCACGTCCATTAGTTTCAAAATCCTCTCTAAACGAAAATAAAAGCATGAAGGAGTGCTTGAAAACATGTTTCCACCAGATGCATTTGATTGACCAACACATGCTAGAGTACTCTGTCAGAAATGGAGCAGCCTGTACAAAAGCTGATGCTGTTGAAAACGAATTGACTTCGCCAATTATAACTACTATCTATAACTTCGATATTCATTTGTCTTTCATATGTCAAGCATGTTCATTCAAACAACAAATAGCCAACCAAAAGCCTAATGACAGTGGCACGTTAGATTTATGTAACTAAATTTCAAGTTAGAAAAGTGAAGTACTTACCTTTATGTCGGTTTTTTAGATAGAGTTGTTGCCGGAACCAAACTTTTTGGAATAACTGCGATAGTCAATGGTAACCCAATTGTAAAGTGTCACACAATTTCAAAAATGGTAAGATTAGATACCACCTATACAGCTAGTTTGCTTAAACACTTTTGAACTATCTTCAATTAAATCGGCTAACTATGATGCTAACCAGTTTGATTGGCAATCAAATTGGTGGTTAAACCAAATTAAAAAAATAAAACTACATGAAATAATTCTAATAATTCTAATACCAAGACCAGGTTAATCATCCCATTGCCTTTGATTAATTTTTTTATACAAAATATAATAATAATTCTAATACCAAGACCAGGTGGAACCACAGTAAGATTACGATAAGCAAAACCCTAATAGGAACAAAAGCTAAAATCGGAGCTCAAATCTATACTATATATGAACAAAATCGGAGCTCCAAAGAGAATGATGCAGCAATGAAGGTAAATACTTTATCTTAAGTTAAAACAAAGTGTAAATAAATGAATAATAGATAAATACGAAATCGTTTAAAGATAGGGATTACCAGATAAGATTGGAGCTGGGCAACGCAAGACGTTAAAGAGCATCAAATTCATTTTCATATTGATGAAAAATAATCTGAATGAAATGATTGAAAAACATATTAGTCATTATAAGTTTAGAACAAAAGGAAAGAATGATGGCATACATAGTAAAGGGCCTATTAAAATGTCAACCATGTAATAAGTATTCATTCCAATTGAACAATTAGTTCAAAATGTTTGAATAATGAAGCATTAATTCATAAAGGTGCAAGATAACTGGTATCAACAATTTTAATAAACTAACTAAATCTAACAATATAATGCATAAAAAGTCCCAAGTAAACTACAAAATATAAATCAGTTTAAACATAAAATTTAACATATTAAACATAATCAAACGGTGAGCTTTAGGTTTCTAAACATATTAAACAAAAAAAGTGCATGAATATTGAAAACTATTGGTTTATAAAACAGAATACCAATAGTAATCATCAAAACTGAAATCAGTGCTTATTTTGTGGACTACCGGGTACTAAAAAATTATACACCATATAATCAATCCTCAATAGAAACCGAGGATCTATAATTAACAAAAATAAATAATAAATAACAAACTAATTGTGTTGAGATATGATCATTGATTGCAAATAACGGAGAAAGCAAATGGATGAAGCCATGAAAAAAAACCCTAGATACAGTAAGTTAAAAAAGGTAATCAAATTGAACGTGTAGATATAGAAAACATAAAGTTTTGAAGAGAATTTAGGGTTTGTGATGGGATTCTTAAGAATCGAATAGGAAAAGGAAAAGATTAACAATAAAAATCATAGGTGGAATGAAATTAACAACATACCTTCGATTATCAAAGATGAATCGATGAAGAACAGATGAAGCAAAACTGCGATGGTTGGATTTAGGGTTTGGGAGAACTTAGGTTGTGATTTGTCGCTGTGTCGACGGATCGAATTCGTATTATTGATGAGGATTCAAAGAAGAATTTTTGCAATTGATAGTGGGGATTGAAAGAAGGATGGATTGGAAACATGTGGCTGTTAGGGTTTCTTGTGATAATAGATAATATATAGGGTCCGAGTACATGGGTGTTCGGGTTGCTCAAAACGGGATCCGCGTGAAGGAAAAAACCCAGCTCATTTTCCCGCCAAAATGAATTCTGAGAAGCCCTAAGAACACGCCACGCCAGCCCAAATTCTTTCATTTATTATATATAATAGATAGATTGACATTTAAGTATGTTAAGAAATTTTTTTATCATGGTGTTTACAATCGTTTGTCTGAATGAGATGCGAATATTTTTTACTTTTGAATAAATTAAGAGAGAACCCCTTTTGAAATACTAAACATTTGTAAAATATTTATAGAGTAAATTATGTTTTTGGCCCCTGTGGTTATATCTTTTTACTATATTAGCCCAAAATAAGAATTTTTAACATATGTGCCCCCATGGTCTCTATAACTAACTATTTTGGCCCCTAAGTCTAACCAAACCCTTAACTCTGGTTAATTAATTCTCACATGACAGACACATGATGTCTAAAATGGTAATTTCCCCTCCCATTTTAGTGGTTAATTAATTCTCACCTGCACAAGCTCATAAAGTGACGAAATGTTCAACACAAAAAAAGAGTGGTTTTGTAAGGTGCTGAGTAATTGGCAGAGGACAAAAACAATCAAAGCCCTGCAAATGATCTAACTAACAATAATTGATCATCATAAAATGATACCCAGAGATATAAAACCAGCATATATGCACACAAATTGAAAAAGTGAAAAGAAATGACCCTCAAATTCAAAAGCATCTAATCCAAACAGTGGCAGATCTTTTAAAAAATCCGCAATGTGACGAAATGATCTAATCCAAATAGTGGCAGATCTTTCAAAAGCATCTAATTCAAACTTGCTAAACAATAAATTATACTGTATATATCGGTTTGGATCCATTGCGGCGATTATTGTAACACCTCGAAAATTCACGTCCTATAATGTGTTGACACGTGTAATATGTTTAAACGTGTGAAAGAATATTATAAAAGGATTAAAGTTGACAGTCATGAAAAGTATGTGAATATACGAGTTCTAAATGTCAACAGTGAATAAATATATTGTACATTAACCCTACATGATGCTCATACCTTCAAACGAATAAATCATGGATCATACGAAGCTAAATATGAAAGAAAGTGAGAGATTACAAACTACAGGGGCTAAATGTGTCAACATGTTTAAGTTATACCTCTGAGTGACCTTTTGACAAACCCGAAGCTTTGTAACGGTTAATTATGCTCACTAGAATGCACGACATAAATTTCATAAAGTTTTGTTATCATATGAGAAAGTTATGATCAAATTCGTGTGCGAGGGGTTCAAAGCGTCAACGTAGAAGTTTACGACTTTTCGGGTGACAATAACGTTAACCGAGGACTAAACAAAATGGGTATATGTCTTGGAGCCCTTATATGTCAAATAGGAGGGTTCATAATGCAAGAAATGAAGTCGTAGCAAAGTTTTGAAGAGCCAAGGATCAAAACATAAAAATCTAAAGTTTTGATTTGGTGCAGGAGGGCCTCGCGCCACGCGAAGGTCCCTGGGGGGGAGGGGGGGCTACGCGTCGCGCTAAGGGTCATCTTATCCGATTTTCTTGGTTTCTTGTCTGCCATAGCTCTTGTAATTGACTTTTAACCGATTTTCCACATCTTGCTTGACCCCTAAACAACCCCTAGACACTTAGGGACACTTGTGGATGAGTTGTGGTCAGTTGTAGACTTGTGTGTCAATAATCCATGGTGATTAAGGCACTATAAAAGGCCATGAAGTTGCAACTCATTCTTCACACCTTTCTCTTGCATTCCTGATCATTTCTGGAGCTCCAAAGCAGGCTCAAGTCATCTCTAATCGTGCAAAGGACTCTAGTAAGTTTGCTTAACCTTTCTTAGTTAAGTTTTTGCTTAGTTTTAGCTTAAAAGTCAAACCGTCGTAATTAACGGTTGACTTAACGATTAATCGCTATTGGTCCAGTGATTAGTCGAATTGAAAGTAGTTATAAGTTGGTAATTATGTGGGTAATAAACCCCTAAAAATGGTTCCCCCCTGATTCCCACTCTAACTAGGTCTAATGTCGGGTCAAACTTGTTATTAAAAAGTCAACAGGATGCTAAATTTCAAGTTAATACATAATTAGCGATGTAGGACACATACAACCTGTTTGATCATTAATATAACTTAGCAATTAATGTAAGAGCATGTCTAAACATGTTCAACCCGACAATTTACTGTTTAGACCCGGTTCGGAACCGAAAGTCGCAAAGCTTTGACTTTTGCTTTGACTTCAGTTCTGACCCGTTTTGGTATGTTTTAAAAATACCTTAGAGCTTCATTTGGACCAGGTTACATGCTAGTATAACCCTCTGTGATTATACACCATGGTTCATTAGTTAACCAATTAATACGCATGATTCCGTTAATTGCTCATATGTTGACCATTATGCCCTTTTCACCTTAAAACATGATTTGTGAAAATGTAAAAGTGTAGAAACCTTAGTTACTAATATATAAACTTGTATGCAAAGTTTGACATCAGTTTGAGGTATAGATTGAGAGTTATGCTCATTAGCGTAATTAAGAAGCTTTATGTTAATTAAACGGCGTAATTAGCGTATAGCCTATTTAAACTCACTTTTTGATATCAAACTCTTTACCCACTGATGTAATATATTATTTTGGGATTTTTGAAGATTTTTAATTAATTTTAGGCTGAGCATAACTTATAGTCGTAGGCTTAATCCGGTAATTGTCGGTTTTACCCTTACGGGCTATAAAATGAGTTTTACATATCTAATCGACTCCAAACCTTTTGCTACTGATTAGATATGATAAATAAATTATTTTAAGCCTTCTGGAATGATAAAAATATCAACTTTATATATATAACCCGGAAACGGCTTCTAATCGCCTTTTTTAAGCGTTTTAACGCATAGTATGTACTAGAACTATTTTAAACATACCAGGGTTGATACCTACTGATATTTTGGGCAAATTATAATATTTTAACAGTAAGAAAAAGTTGTTTAACTCAGACTTCAGTTTTGAGCTTTACGGCTTATGTGAAATTACCAAAATGCCCATACGGTGCATAGTTTGGTTATAATTGATAAATTTCACATATATACTTTACCCTACTGTTATAACTTAGTAAACTAAGTATTTTTGCTGATTATATCAGACCTGTAACTCAGGTTAATACTAGGGGTGAGCAAGTTTAGGTCCGGACCGAAAATAACCGAGAACCGAACCGAAAATATACCCAACCCGACCCGAACCGAAGTACCTAGGTATTTAGATCGGTTCCAATTTTTCATATAAAATAGGGTCGGGTCGGTTCTCGGTTCTTTTCATGGTGAAACCCGACTTGGACCTATGGACCGGAACCGACCCTATATTTAGGGTAGTGAATCGGTTCTGTATTTTATGTTTGATCGGTTCTCGGGTCGGGTCGGGTAATGGTCGGGTAGGGTCGGGTTTTTCCTTTTGCTCACCCCTAGTTAATACTTAGACTCTTTTATAACCTTGAAAATGACCAAACTACCCTACGAGGCATAGTTTGTGTTTAAATTCGTTTCGGGCATAATAAAAGACATCTTACTGATGTCACAACATATTTGAAGCATCTTAACTTAGGAAACCTGTATATGGCTCTTATGAATACCCGTTACGCTTATTACACGTTCGGTTCGGTTTATGTAACTAGTTTGCATAAATTAGCCGAAACGGGTCAAACCTTATCGGTTTTATCTCAAAATCCAGAATGTGTATGAAATACCCATATTAAGCAAGTCTCCGAACTTATTGGGTCTAAATCACATTCTATTCCGGTCTTCGCCTAATCGTGCGTTTGAACCGTATAATTAACCGGTCTAAGCTTAGGCTTAATTAAAGACCCGTTAGCATTCTAATTGGTTATTTACACCATCATTCCAGACTAGAGCCTTCCGGTAAATTGTACCTACGCTTACTTAAGTGAATACGGCTGAGTTATTATAATTCTTGCTATTTAAGACAGGAGCTAGCTCAGGTAAATACTCTTAACTTATTTTCCCTATTACGGGCTTGGGATACGGTAATATAAATACCGCATGGTCAGGTATGGGATTCAAAGACCAATAAGTCGGGAAATCCAAATAGCCTGTTTTTAATTCGTATTGCTTGACTGAAACATTGGGGATTAATGCGACCGTGTCCTGGATATCCTTGACTCATTAAATGCAATGGCCACGACCTAAGCACGGGGTGTAGGCATACACCTGACAGATGCCATATGTTTATCAATTAATTATACCCAATAAGGGATTCCCAATAAGGGAATAGTGGTGTGTCGGTTAATCTTGAACCGGCATAGAACCGGGCCCCGTATGTAGAGCAAGTTATGTAAAACTGATAACATGAAATATAGTTTGTCCCAAGTATAAAAGATTAATTTTGCCTTGTGCATTTTAATCAAAGTGTCAAAACATCTTCGTGCCTTGAGCACCTAAACCAATTTTCATAGACATTTTCAAATGAGTCGGTTGAGTGTATTTACCAGTGAAAACTGACGTATTTTCAAAAGTCTAAGTGACAGGTACAAGTACGTAATAGGCTGGAAGCTGCTCAGGACGTTAATAAAGAATCTTGCAAGTTCTAGGCGTCTAAAGTCTGTTGAACAATAATTATGTTTTAAGATCCGCCTGTGGATCCTTTACTTTCCGTTGTAATACTTGATACTACTTTATATTCGGATTGTAATATATTAATCTTTTGCTTCCGCTGTGCATTTATATATTGTGATTGTTTGACTATGATGATATCAACTACGTCACGATACTCCCCCACCGGGCCCACCGGTGACACGTGGAAATCGGGGTGTGACAATTATCAACTTAAAATTGAATATAAAATAACAAAACCCCATCAAAATGACAGGCACATGAAAGTGGGAAGTTCGAATGATAGAAGATAACCCACGATGACCATCTTTGAAATGTCTGAAATTAGGGTTTAGAAGAAATCAAGAAGAAGTGACAAAAGAATATCTAGGGTTTTCTTTAGAAAATTATAAAAGGGGAGGGGAAATTACCATTTTAGACATCATGTGCCTGTCATGTGAGAATTAATTAACCAGAGTTAGGGGTTTGGTTAGACTTAGGGGCCAAAATTGTTAGTTATAGAGACCATGAGAGCACATATGTTAAAAATTCTTATTTTGGGCTAATATAGTAAAAGTGATATAACCACAGGGGCTAAAAACGTAATTTACTCATATATATATATATATATATATATATAATTATTAATAAATTAATATCAACACCTAAAGACAAATCAAACAATAAAAATATATATACTAAAAGTCTATAAATTAGAAAAGGATACGAAAAAAACAATAAACAAAACAAACCTCTTAGCATTGGAGTTCGGACGACTGGCCCTAGAAAAAAATAAAGGAAGGCAATAAGAAATAAATAAAAAAACGTTAGGACAAAGTCCAAAAAGTTTAAAATCTGGCTGAATAATTTAAAGGGAGGAGTTATTCCAACCGTATAATTTTGAATTCAGTAGTACAACAAATATATGAGTTGTGCACTTGTGTGAAAAACTTATATAATTTCTATATAACACCTAACGTAGAGGTGCACAAAACCGGGTTTTTGTAATACCCAGGTACGAGTATGACCGGATTTTGAATTTTCAGGTATTGGTCAGAAAATCTATACCCTGTGTACCCAGGTTCATGTTCAGGTTTTCTATACCCGTGTATTAAAATACTCTATTTTCGGGTTCAGGTATGAAAAAAACCCATCCTGGTACTAAAAAACCCGGATAGATATAAACATGAACTTTGTAGTTTTTTTTTTTTTTTTTTTTCAACTTTGTTTTTGGGTTTATAAACGTGAACTTTAATAAGATAAAACTTTAATTTTTCAAGATTACATGTTACTAGGAATTAGAATAATCAAAGTGCATACATTCCTAAAACTCAGTATCAGGTATTTGTAAAACCTGGTGCGGGTATTCCTAAAACCTAGGTACAGGTATTATTAAACCCGGGTATACAAAAAACCCGGATATAAAAAACCCAGGTTCACGTTCGGGTACTTAGCTGAAATACCTTACCCGGACCCAACCTGGATAGAGCCGCGTTCGGGTTTAAAATATCCAATTTTTTTAAATACCCTGTCCGGGTTTTTTTTTTTCGAGTTCGGGTTTTTTGTGCACCTCTAACCTAACATATAAAAACACAGGTTTAATTATTGAACTAAAACTTATAATGGGGTTCTTATTTGGGCTTTCACTTCCAAATGTGGGTTGTTTCCGATCGATTTAAAAGGTTTTAAGCCCAACGTAGTTTATTAAATACTAATATTAAGCCCCCCGCGTTGCAGCGGGGGCGTAAACCGTGTCAAGTAGCATCAATGCTATACTACTGTTAGTGACCACCAACATAAGAAAAACTCATAAAAACAAAATAAATAAAAAGGTAAAAATAACATCGGACGAAAAGCAATCGTAAAATCGTTGAACCATACATGCCTATTGTGGCATGTTAATGCGAAGAAATTAAACTGAAACGTAAAACATAGAAAAAACACATGCACGTTGCGACAAACCTATCAAGCAGGGAATGATAGACACGTTACGACGAGTTTTGTCAAACGGGAAAAAATAGACGAAAAAACGTTGAACCCCACACGCACGTTGCGCCGTGTTAACTTGCAAAATTTAGTACGAAACATAAAATGAATAGTTTGTAAAAGATGAAAAGTATTAAGGATCAAGGTAAAAATAAAAAAATGTTGGGGTTAAATTGTAAAAAATGAAAAACTTTGGGTTAAAAGTAAAAAAATTAAAGGAGTTAAAATGTAAAGGATGATAGTCTTTGGATTAGAAATGAAAAATCATTTTTTTTTTTTGAAAAACTACTCATTCTTGGAGTACAACTCCATAAACACCAAGATGTTGCTTGTTTATAGTTTAAAAATACTATTAGAAAGTTTGACATAATTTTTAGAGTAAACTGCTAAAATCGTCCCTAAGGTTTACCTATAATTGTCAGATCCATCCAAAAATATATATTTCTCAACCGGACCATTGAGGTTTTAAAGTTATTGCCAGATCCATCCACGTATCAAACCTTGTTAATAATAAAAGTTAAATAAGGGGTAGTATTGTCATTTTCTTTAAAGTCTTGTTCGTTTAACCCTGAATTTGCCCAGCAACTTCAAACATTATAATCTCCCTCTTCGCCTTCTTCACGTTTCTCGTATCGCGTCAGAAACGCTTTGAACAATCGATTATTGAATCTCCCGTTCAGTTGATTTATGTGAATCACATAAGAATCTTCCAAAGAAGCTTCAATGTCCAAAACGGGCCTGTAATTCCGTTTTCAATATAACGGACGATTTTGAGAGTTTATTCTTTATAAAATTTTGTAATCTATCGTCACTTTCTTACATAACACATTTTTTTGAACAACTCTTACAGCATATATGTTTATCACTTCTCAACAGAGTAGAACCTCTATAATTTAATACTCGATAAATTAATAATTTGTCCGGTCCCAACTTGGGACCAGTACAAAATTGGACCCCAATCGATAAAATAATAGGATCATAATTTTTTTGAAATCCCAATGTAAATATATTGGTCCCAACGAAACTATAAATTAATAATTACTAAAATATTCCAAAATTCTAGGATTGTCTAGTAAAAAATGAATCTATAGTCACTTGTTTTTTTGTGAACTTCAAATCTATATTGAGTTTATCTTTAAATCTCCCCATTGCACTTAAGAGTTGATGCACTGTATTCTCGTATTGAAACAAAAGTTGTGAAGAGTTTTTAACACATTTGTGTGGGAAATGAGTAGGAAAATATGTAGGAAACGCGTGAGAAAAAGATTACCCACGAGTATAATTCCTACAACCCGCTTCCGTGGGAAATCCGTGGGTAACTTACCCACGGATTTCCCACAGAAATTGACGTGGGAGTAGTAGCAGTTTTCTAGCAGTGTTAGAAGCCATAGTTGATGTGATTTTAAAATTTATCATTAGACATTTATAGTGATCAATCTAGATCTATGTACATTGAACTTGACAAGTTCATTAATGTGTGAATGTACATGAGAATTTTGAAGGTCCTTGTTTTTGTTTTATTCAAATAGGTAAAGTGAACGGACATGAAAATTTTGAAGGTCGATGCATTAACTTAAGAATTGCTCACGAGTATAAGCCAACTTTTTAAATTAATAATTTATTAATTTGTCGACATAATAATATCTCGCTAAATTAATAAAATCGATTCTAACATTATTAATTTATGGAGGTTTTGATGTAGTAAAGTTAATCTCATGCCACATTAATACCAACTATAACCTTGACATGTTGCAATGAAATGGACAACTTGCATTTCAGTCACAAATAGACCGATAATATTTATTTTATTCCAAGACGCACTTATAAACAGCAAATTTGGGTAGTATATTTTGGTCAATTACACAGGATATTGTAGTGTTTGATTTGGATTTTAGTTAATTGTATTTGCTGAAATGTAGTCTACATAAATGAAAAGAGAAAAAACCATATTAGAAACTAGAAGAACTAAATTAATAAAGAAAATAACCAAATACCCCATATTTAATATTAGTTTTTAAGAAGGTTAGAAAAATGGATTGATTTAGCAACGAGTTTGAAATCTCAGTGGTCCAGTTGAGAAAATAAAACTTTTTGGATGGATCTAGCAATTCTAAATAAACCTCAATGATGATTTTAGCAGTTTACTCTAATTTTTAAGAATTTAAAAATATTATTAGAACGTTTGGCATAATTAATATAATATTAGTTCAAAACCTTCGATAATCATATGCAAATTATAATATTATATATTGACTATATTAATATTGGACGGTACAACTTGGTATCATGCAATAATCATATGTAAATTATAATACTATATTTATCTACTATATACATGTGTAATGTTGTACTAAATTATAATATTATATTTATTTATTATATATGTGTGTAACTAGTGAAATTCCCAGCGCTACGCGGCGGGGAATTCGAACGTTATCGATTCGTTTTGTTTTGTAACGGGATAAGCACGATACCCGTTCAGTTCGTTACTTATCGATGTTTTACCCGTAAATACCGGTACCATACTGGTTGGTTATAAAAATTACAAATTTAGAAGCAGAGAAAACAACTTAAAAGTGAAGAAGAAGTAATAAATCACGGAAATATTATTAAGAATAATAGATACTCAAACTTTTATTTATCTATATTTGAATGTTCATACAACCAACAAAATTGTGAAAGTTTTTCTTAACAGTTTCGCGCAATAATAACTATAATACATACATAAAACGGAAAAGGAAAAAAAAGAAAAGAAACAACAAAACAAAGAAAAACGATGGCAAAAATATAAATTTAAATTGAGGGTAAAATCATAATTTAAAGAAAAACAAAACTAATTGCAAAACTGTAAATTTAAACGGGGCAAAATCGTAATTTTGAACTGAGGGCAAAATTGTAATTTTTTTTTCTGGGCAAAAGCATAATTTTATTTTGAACTGTGGGTAAAAACGTAACTTTGAACTGATGGCAAAATCGTAATTTTAAAGCGGGAATAAAATCGCAAATTGGTTGGGCTAATAAGGGAGTTCCAGGCAGTTGCCTCACACTATGCCCCCATCTTGTGTATGTACTTATACACTGGGGGCAAAATCGTAATTTACCAGTGAGAAAGAAAACAAAACTAATGTTAAAACTGTAAATTTAAACGGGGAAAATCGTAAATTTGAACTGAGGGTAAAATTGTAATTTTTCGCTGGGGGCAAGAGCATAATTTTATTTTGAACTGGAGGTAAAAACATATTTTTAAACTGATGGAAAAATCATTATTTTAAAGAGGGGTAAAATCGTAATCTGACTGGGAAAGCAAAGCCGATGAAAAAAATGTAAATTTAAATTTAGGGCAAAATCGTAATTTACCTGAGTGAAAGAAAACAAAACTAATGGCGAAACTGTAAATTTAAATGGGGCAAAGTCGTCATTTTGAACTGAGGGTAAAATTGTAATTTCTCACCGGGGGTAAAAGCATAATCTTATTTGGAAGTGGAGATAAAAGCGCAATTTTAAACTGATGGCAAAATCGTTATTTTAAAGCGGGACAAAATCATAAATTGGTTTGGCCCCAAAAGACAAAAAAGTCAAAAAAAAAAAAATATTAAACCAATGTTCATCCGTTTTCGAAAATGTTATAGAGGTAATATTGGACTAAATAATTTAGCATAGGGTAAAAAATCAGTTTAGGTGTATATACGTGATATTAATTGGAGTCTTTTATTATTATTTAGATTTTGCTTAATCCCCGAATATAATAAAATGTAGAAAGATATTTCCAATTTGTATATATGGACACTTTGGAGATTTGAGGAACACGTCATGAATCAATGTATAAATAAGATAATAGACGATGATTAATAGAAATTAGAGTAAATTACAAGTTTTGTCCTTTATGTTTGTCCCAAATTTCAGGCGCTGTCCTTTACCTTTAAAATTGATGAGTTTTGTCCTTAACGTTTCAAAATCATGCACGTTATGTCTTTTAGACCTAACCCAGTTAGTTTTTTATGTTAAATCAGATCATGTGCTAGGCACATGAGGGTATAATTGTCTTTTCACCCTATTAATTAAAAAACACTTAAAAAAAAAACTAAATACACACTCATCTCTTTCTCTCTCTGATCTTTCTCAATAACCAAACACAAATCTTCCATCTTTCTTCAACCTTCAAACCATGAATCCCCCAAACGATAACCAACAACAACAAATCCACCTTGACATCCACAACCCCTTACAATTCACCATCGTTCTACCCCACTCCGACACCACCACAAACCCTAACCCTAATTCTCCCCCTTCAAACCCTAGCAATGTCAACCACTTACTCTCCCTCGGCATCCCCCGTAAACAACGTCGCGGCAGACCCTCTTCTACTCAGGTATACAATCTCCCCAATTCATTCAACAATTTTGAAAAAAAAAACCCTAACCCTAGATCTAACCAATCTGCACCCTTAGATGTATCCGATGAGATTATAGTAATCAATAAAGAAGCAACTTCAGAAGCGTTAATCGCTTTAACTGCTGGTTTCCCAGCTGATGTTCTTACAGAAGAAGAAATTGATGCAGGGGTTGTTTCAGTTGTTGGTGGGATTGAACAGGTGAATTATATACTAATTCGGAATCATATTATTACTAAATGGCGGGAAAATGTGTTGAATTGGGTTACTAAAGAGATGCTTCTTGATGTTGTGCCTTCACATTTTGTTGAGTTGTTGGATTCTGCCTGTTTTGGTGGTGGCGGCAGGTTATGGAAAGAGAGACAGAGTGTGTGTGGGTATATGTTTAAGAGAGAAATTGCAGGATAGATATGTATGTTTTATTTGTTTTCTAAAAATCATTTATAAATTAGGATGTGAAAAGACAATGCTACCCTCATGTGCAGTGCACATGACATAACTTAACTGGAAATTATAACTGGGTTTGCTTTAAAGGACATAACGTGCAGTATTCTGAAACATTAAGGACAAAACTCATCAATTTTAAAGGTAAAGGACAGCGCCTGAAATTTGGGACAAACATAAAGGACAAAACTTGTAATTTACTCTAGAAATTAATGGACGACTCATAAGTTATTTGGTGTGATTCTTGCTTAAAGGCATGTGCTAATTGCTATGGGCTGTAAAATCATTAAAAAAAGGTTGTGTCAATGGTGCCCGGATAGCCATAATATTTTAATTTTAATTTATTTCCCTAAAATCTATTTAATCCTTTGTTTTATTTCTAGTTGTGCATGTTTTCAAACTAGTTTTATTTATGGGACGCTAAGCTGAATATGTTTCACTTTCAGCACATATACGCTTTTGTTTCGGTTATTTGCACATATTACTCATAACACGATCTCAATAAAAATTACATTGAGTAAACCAATTAAAAAACACCACCATAGTTTTGCTAAAAAAACTAAAACGATGACAAAACTGTAATTTTGAACTGATGGCAAATTTGTAATTTAACAGGACCGATGAGCGAGTGCCAGATAGCTACATGGCACGAATAAAAACTAAATCGAGTCAACCAATTAAAACAAAACACTACCATCATTTTGACCAAAAAAACTAAAATTTTTGCATTTTTAATAACCGATTCGATTCATTAAGGTGCATCAAATTTTTCTTTAAGTTTGGACAGTGTAAAAAAACAAAGGAAAAACAGAGAAAAAGAAAGGTTTTATTAAATCTTGAATACTATATAGTAAGTTTTAATGTTTGAGAGTAATACTTTAGAGTAAACTGCCATTTTGGTCCCTGTGGTTTGGACAGTTTTGCCATTTTAGTTCAAATCTCAAACTTTTTAAATCTGGGTCCCTGTGATTTGCATTTTGTTGTCATTTTAGTCCAAAATCCAAAAAACCCTCTATTTTGACTGTTGAAAACTGATTATTTTGTCCTTTAGTGCAGGGGCATTTTGGTCATTCTGATTTTACTCTTCTAATAAATTAAAACAAAATTAATTATATATTATATAATATATATATATAGAGTAAATATAACCCTCGATCTCTCTCTCTCACTAAAACAACACAGACACACACACACACACACACACACACACACTCTCTCTCTCTCAGTTCTCTCTCTCTCTCTCTACACAGATCCGGTGGTGGACGGACGGCGAAGACCTGTATCTCTCCTCCATCCTTCTTTCTTTTCAGATCTGTAAATAGGGGGTGGTTGACGATGACTGATTATGATGATGATGACTGATGATGATGGACGGTGATTATGATGATGATGTAAGGGGGTGGTTGACGACGGCAGTGGAGGTGGTTATGGTGTGGCTCGGGTTTGGGTTTGGGTTTGCTTTGAGTTTGGTGAAGGTGGTGACGGCGACAACTCCGGTGATAGGGATACATCGTCTGGTAAGTGATAATGTGAGTATTTGGGGATTTTAGGTGTTTTATGAAGTTTCTAGTGAATATTTGGGGATTTTGAGTTTTTGTTTCTAGTGAATATTTGGGGATTTTGGGACGTTACGGTGGTGGTTTGAGGGTTTTTCATGGTGGGTTTTCGGATTTGGTGGTTGCAGGTTGGGTGTTGGTGGCAGGTAGGTGGTGGTGACGGTGGTTGTGGTGGTGGCCGGTGGGTGATGTCAGGGTGGGAGTGGGTGATGGCAGGTTGTGGGATTGAGAGGTGGTGTAGAGAGATGGGGGCGGTGGTGGCAGATGGGGGCGGTGGTGGTGGTGCTATAGAGAGAAGGGGGTAAACGAGGAAGGAGGTGTGGGTGTGACTGTTGGATGGGACGACGCCGGAGTGGCGGTGGTGAGAAGGGGGAGGAGGTGGCGGTGGTGGTGGTGCTATAGAGAGAGAGAAGAGAGAGAGGGGGGAGGTGGCGGGGCGGTGGTGGTGCTATAGAAAGAGAGAATTGATCTGGGTTTTGAGAGAGAAGAGAGAGAGTGCAGCTCAATAAATGAAATTTAAATGAATTTACAACAAATGAAATTTTAAAAATGACCAAAATGCCCCTGCACTAAAGGACAAAATAATCAGTTTTCAACAGTCAAAATAGAGGATTTTTGGATTTTGGACTAAAATGGCAACAAAATGCAAACCACAGGGACCCAGATTTAAAAAGTTTGAGATTTGGACTAAAATGACAAAACTGCCCAAACCACAGGGACCAAAATGACAGTTTACTCAATACTTTATTAAATCTTGATGATTGATGACAATATAGTAAGTTTTAAAGTTTATGGGTAACAGCGTAAATTATTAAACTTCAGGGTTCTTGTTAGACACTTCTAACAAAAAAAAAAAAAAAAACAAACAAACAATGAGGATTGCCTCAATTCTAACAAAAAAAAAAACAAACAAACAATGAGGATTGCCTCAAACATGATTCGATCCTGCGCTAGCGGGTTAAAACCTACCAGCTTTACCACCACACCACTTTCATTACTTGTGATATATTTTGTCTTCGCATATATACATACTATTGCTGTAGTGGGAAACGACAAAAAATTACATAAGTTAAAACTTACAATTTAGAAAACTTAAATTACGAATAATTTGAAATAGAACACTAACATGAATAATATGTTAATACTTCTAAATGTTAAACATTAGCTTGAGCATAGATTTCATTAACGGTTTTCACTTTAGTATAATATTTTCTTTTCTTTTGTGGTTTTTTTTGTGACAAGAACATTAAAATTTAAACATTTTTTTTATAATGGCCACAAAATTTTTATACTTTGAAGTTTAACGACTTTATTTTCTTTTTTTGGTTTGTTTCTTTCGATTATTATACAGAGTGTCATTACCGTAATGAACCAAACCGATAACGATCCAAATTGAATTCCTGCCGAATCACACAGGGGATTTCCGTAATTATTATATATATCAATTGCCATCACCCTACTGCGCCAGTTATGTTTCTGGCTTTTGGGTTTTTACCACTGCAATTTGTTTTCTATGATTTTGCCCGATCAAATACAAATGAGTCTTAACATATAAAATATCCTTAACGTAAGAAGTGAAGGATAATTTATTTTTATTTTTTTGCATTTTTCCCTACTACTCAAGAATGACGTTTAATTGCAAAATGTAAAAAAAATTATGGTTTTACAGTAGCAGAGTAATTCAAAATTACATAATTACTCTACTAGTGTAAAATCACGATTTTTTTTGAATTCTGAGACTAAAATACGTGCTTAATAAGTAGGGAAAAATTCAAAAAGAAAAAAAAAATATCTCCTTCACTTATTACGTTAAGAATATTTTGTATGCTAAGACTCATTTGTACAATAAATTAACCTTACCTTCGTAATAAACTTTATTATAAGAAACCGAATAGTTATTCAGTTATATTTAATGTATCATTTACTTTAATTTTTCTATATTAACGTGTATTAGTATTTTTTAAAAAGATGAATACACAATTGTGGTATCGTAATCTATACAAGTGTTGGTAGCGTACCGGCACCGTGACAAACCGTAACGATTTCAACCTAACAGTATCGATACCAATATTGGTATTACCGAACCGGTAGCGTTATTCGTATTTATAGTTTATGATTGATGTAAAACACGTGTTAGTATCCTTTTGAGCATATCGACTTATCTCTTCCTGTTGCTATAACGAGTGCCGATACCATAAAGAAACCTACCCATACCGACCAAATTCCCGCCGTGTAGCTCGGGATATTCGACAAGTTATTACTTCAAATTATATATTTGTTATTGTTAACTAGGTTTATCACCATAGCCGTGTTGCGGCGAACTTCTTTTGTTATTTAAGCTGTGTTTACATGTGTTTTGAAATCACTACGAGCACGTTGCACACGGAACCACTAACAAGAATAAAAAGAAAATGTAAAAAACAGTAAAAAATAATCGAAAGAAAATCAACCAAAAAAGTTGTATGTTATTGATGTTGTTCGTCTGAAACCCGTGGTCAGAGATGAGCAAATAATACTGGGTACCGGTACCAAATTTCATGAACCGAAGGATCCTAAGTACCAATTCGGTACCGACTTTTGGCGTTCCTGGTACCGGTTTGCTACTGATTTTTACCTTCATATACCGGTACCGTAACCGGTATTTTCGGTATCGGTTGACACCGAGCTCATCCCTACCCCTGAAACTAAAAAAAGAAAAAGTTGTACGATACCGTTGTTGTTTGTACGGCCCCCGTGATCAGGGATGAGCAAATGGTACCGTGTAGCAGTACCGAATTTCCCGAACTAAAAGATTTTCAAACTCAATCCGGTACCGACTTTTAGCGTTTTCTATATTAGGCTGGAGCCGATTTTTAACTTCATGTACCGATAAATGAACCGAACCATACCGGCATTCGATACCAGTATTGGTTGACACCAAGCTTATCAAACTTAGAAAGTAAAGAAAATAATAATTGTTATTATTATATTAAAATAGTAAAGGTATTAAAAATTATATATTGTTATGTTATGAATGTATCCATTATGTGGTGACTATCCACATCTATAACTCCTATCCCTTTAATGCATCCATTATGTAGTGACTATTCACCTCTATAACGTCTATCTCTTTAGTTACTATTGTACTAATGTAAGGGCCTATATATAATGACATTTGTATATGATGTTGAAATCAATCAATAAGAAATCCATCTCCCATTCTCCCATTCTTCTCTATACATTGCTAGTAGGTCGTTGTTTTACAACACGTTATCATCACGTGTTGTTTTTGAAGATGGATGACATTATCATAAGAGTTGCACAATGCGGTGATTGTTGGGAACCCGGTGACTTAATGATCTGCTATTGTTCTACAGAAAAAAAAGGTAACAAAGAATCAATATCTTGCTATTATATATGTCTTCTTATCATATTGTTTGATTTTTGCATACATTCCAATGAGTAACATAGCTTTTTATCGGTTGTTGTTTTCTACTTTTGTTTAAAACTCTGTCAACTATTTTCTAAACCAAAGCCCACTAACAATTGATACGAATCTGTTTTGAAATCAATGCAGAAATTTAGTAAATTAATAAATAGATTTATAAAATTTAAGATTTCCAACTATGATAATGTTCATCTGGGTTTTATATGGATTAACAATTATTTTTGAAAACCAAATAGTTGAGTCGGGTATGTAACCATTCACCTTTGGAGTTGTGTATGTGTGGATTCTTTTTGGTAGCCACTAGACTGAGTACATTTTGATTAACAGTCATGTTATAATTATTTTGTTAATATATTTTGTCATCTGCTACTTATTTCAAGATATGACGTATAAAGGGTGAAAAGTATATTTTGTGTTGAAACAACATATAAACAATGTTATATTTCATGAAAAAAAATTGACCAAGTTTAGTTTCATTTAAAAATTTATTAAATTTTGAACTTATGAATGTTAAATAATCAAATAATTTGGTTATAAAGCATATAGACTTAAATTTATGCCTTTGTGTTCAAATTTGTCGTTGGTTATTAATGAAAACACCCCTCAATATCTCAGTAGACACTACTAGAAAATTGGGCAATTGTGACCACAATTTGCTACCGAAAAAAAATGGTAGAAAATTTAGCCACCGATTTGCCACGGAAATGAAAATTAGTGTATTTATCATGATGTGGTAGCAAAGTGGTTGCAATTTTTGACACCTTTTTATTTTCGGTGGCAATTTGTGGGAGAAATACGCAAAAACATGAAAAATAAAAAGGTATTTGTTAATTGTGACCATATTATCGGTGACAACATAAAAATTCAAATTGGCGGGTTATTTTTTAGTGGATCTGCGCGCTTCAAAAATCAATTAATTAGGGTTCCAACCAAATAACTCCCCTCCCAAAATTTCAATCCCTGCTTCTCTAAGAACTCTGCTTCCATTACGTTTGATCTGATCGAAGAACTAAGCCTTCTGCAGAACCTTTAGAGACTGGGTTATCACTAAACCGTGCCTTTTACCCTAGTTCTTTATCCTTCCACGACAACTCTTCCTTTCCTCCCCCTCTCTATCCTCCCACGGTATTCTGTTGTTGACGATGTCGGCTCCGACACCGGCACCGGCACCAGCACCTCCAGCTCCTTACGCCGGCGGTTCCCTCTAGCGGCTCAGCCGGAGATGATGAGAGCGGCGCACTCACACTTTATTGGTAAGTATTTCCCCCTTCTTCTCCAAATTGATGAGAATGTTGGATTTAGTTGTTTATGGTAGAAATTGATGTGTGGGTTGAAGAGATGGTGTAAGATATTGACTTCCGATTGCCTATCAGATATACAATTGACTTTTAATTCGTCTATGTATTGATTTTCTTTGTATATTAGGTTTTATTACCAGTTGAATATTTGTGTATAAACTGAAAGGGATATTCAAATTCTACTCCTTTTGAAGCCATAGAAACGAATTGATTCATCTACAATAGAATTTTAGCGTGGATGTTATTGTAATATCAATTTACACAATAGTATATCTCTAACATAAAAAGTAAATTATCTGCACAATTTGAAGGGTCTATACCTACTATCTATTGGTGAAAATTGATGTTTGAAGTGCCTAAAATTACCCTTTCTAACCATTAAACATCAATACTTAAGGCAATTAAAGAGCTAGTGTGAATACAGATTACTAGCTTGTTAGATTACTGGACAGTGATGAGATTGCAAGGGCATTGGCTCTGCTGAGTGCATTGGCCTTGTTTAACTTATGCTCGGTTCCATTCTGATGCGGTGCAGAGCCTAAGCGGCCAGTTTAACCGGCTAGTTTAAATCGGTTTTTAAAACCTTGCTTCTGTCCATTAGTTAGGTTCCAATATATTCCATTTGGTAGGTCATGCTAATATTGTACCTTAATAAACTATAATTTAAAAGATCATTATGATATCAAAATGACTATAAAAACAAAAGTAAATTGCTATTTTATAGGTTTACCAAGTCATCACTCGGTTGTTAATTCCTAAATATGAACACTATGAAATAAATATAGTGCCAAGCCCCCTGCCCTTGTCTATATAGGCCTTCATTTGAAACACAATAATTAGCCTCTAAAACCAAATATATTCACGTTAACAATGGACAACAGCAAGTGGTTAGAAGTTGAGTTGAGGTGTTTTTTGTTTAATATTAATTCTGTTTCGTTAAGTGCAGCGGTTCGAACACTTAATGGACACCGGTCCTAGTCACTTGTACGTGCCCTTTGAATTTAATGTGTATTCTTGGGAGGCTGTAATTTGTCATGATCCGGAAAAACAAACCTTTGGACAAAAGCCGCAAAAGTGGCCAAATCTCAGGGACGAAAATGAGATTTTACTCAAAAAAAATTATATATGATAACTAATCTACTTTCTTCTGTTTGTGAAGGAAATTGAACCTTATAAGGTGCAACCAAAATCCAAGACACAAAGAAGGTCCTTTATATCTCTAGATGATGACACAAAGGATATCAAGAATATATATGCAAACAGTAAGTTATTATTTAAGTGACCTTTTATTTGTTTTTTTTAATTTTTATGTTAATGCAATTCACTATTTTTATATAAAGCTGCAGGTGTGACTCCTATGAGTTCTAAGAAAGAAGGATATTCATCTGAGGACTTGTCGGTTGATTCAAACGAAGAGTTCAAATCAGTTAAATATGTTAACGGGGGTAGCTATCTAAACATTATACGTGTTGTTGAGTAGTAATAACTAATAAGTCGGTCATAATGTTTGTTTGCTCATTTTCGCCTTCTCATTTTGCAGTTGCGGTCAGACATTTGATGGAACTGCCAGGTTTTTCTTGTCAAGAATAATAGCAAGTTAAAAGTAGCCTAACACACAGTGTATCAGGTGTAGAAATATAAGATTTTATTCGTCAAGAATAATAGCAAGTTAAAAGACCAACGTATGCTACTAATAAGGTTTTATTCTACCATAGTTATGTGAGGGCTAGTGGTATTGAAAGAAAAACAGAATGTAGCAATGTTTTCAAAACGAGATAGACAATGGTCCAATGGTTGTTCCGGATTTAAAAACCTGACGATGTAAGAAAAAAAATAAAAAATATGAAAATGCCATATGTTTTAGTGTGAATTTTTGATTTAATATAGCTTGGAGGCTGAATTACAATATGAATTAGAAAATAAGATTTTGAAGGAAGAAATGAAATTCCTGTTCAAAGCGGTGTGATCGGACTAGCTAGGTGCCCGGTTTGGTTCAGTTTGATTATTAGCCTTAACCAAAACCAAAACCGAAGTCGTCGGTTAATCTATTTTATTAACCATTCGATTAGTTTGTCGGTTTTGGTTCAGTTCGATTAATAACCAAACCAAACCAAACTTGGGCTATAATTTTTACCTATGTGGTTTATCTACTGATTCTGATGTGGTTAAGAGGTTAGCTAAACCTTTATGCATGATCTGAGATATAACTAATTTCATTCATGTAGTGTTTGAGAGCATGATGCCCAACCATTGACTGTAAAAGAAACTCACAGACAAATTTGAATTTTTAGCCAGGAGTTGGTACTCTTGAATACTGAGCATGTCATTGCTTTTATTATTTCTTATAAAGAATGCATTGTGTTAATGTTAGTTATTCTAAGAGGTTTCATTGTCATGATTCAGAGAAGCCGAGTCAATGTCCAAGAAACGTCTTCGCAGCAATGCAGAGAAGTTTGAGTTCCAGGCTGAAGTATCGCGTCTTATGGACATCATCATCAACTCTCTTTACAGCAAACACAACAACGACAAACAGTATGTCTTCTGGTTTTATTCCATTAGATATAATTGCATTATGTTTGAAGGAGTCCATTTTAGCTTTACTAATTAACCTGCTTCAACTTGTAACTATTTAGGTATGTGTGGGAGTTGAAGGCTGATGGTGCATTTGCAATTTCGGAAGATACATACAATGAGCCACTCGGTCGTGGCTCATTGAATTTAGGCATGGGTTGGATTATGAGAAGAGCAAGGTGGACCATGAGGGTCTAAAACTAAAACTGAAAGGAAGCACGCCATTAAATAGGTCAACGATGGCCATAGGCGCCTTATTTCTCACCAATACTTGACTTCTTTCGTCCGGTTGTGTGAATTTGTACGTTTTTTTTTTATTCTGACTTCTTGATTTTGTTCATTGTTTGTTTTGTATATTGAAAAGTCGAACTTGGTTATCAAAGAGCTCGTTAAGGAAAAGGATGAAGAAAAAGAAAGGTTAAATGGAGTTATTGCGGGCTTGTTGGCAGAAAAAGAAAAAGATAAGGTGGAAAAAGATGTCATGCTCAATAGGATGTCACAAATTGAAGCTATGTTAACCGCTATGGTTCGAAGATAGGCTATAAACACTTGGTTTTGAATGTTTTGATGTTTATCATATTAGGATAATTTCGGTAATTTGATGTTTTAGTTGGCATTTGTACTAGAATGTTTTATAATTTTATTTAATTTTGGGATTTTGTAATTTTATTTGATTATTTTATATAAATTTGTAATATTATAGAAATGTATTATGATGAAAAAAGCATGAAAAATGGAAAATCTGGAAATAGAGAACCGCGATGGTAGCAAATTTTTTAATGAAATGGTAGCAAATATATCATTAAATGGTAGCAAATTTTCAATGAAAACGGTGACTAAATGGAGGCAACATTGGTGGCTAAATGGTATCAAAACGGTGGCAAAAAAAACCGTCACAACTTGGTAGCAAACAAGGCCATCGAGTAGCAAACATGGAGCGCTCACAAATAATTTTGACCGTTTTTGTGGTGGCAAAAATTTGGTAGCAAAGTATAAAAATGGTGGCAATAGGGCAATTGACACGGGTGTTTTTGCTACCGCATTTTCGGTTACAAAATGGTGGCAATAGGGCAATTGCTATCGTTTTGCTACCGAATATGCGGTGTCAAAAGCCATATTTTCTAGTAGTGAGATCGTCTTTGGTATAGCTTCAGTACCATGCTAGTTGTTACTTACTATATTGCCTTGGATATTTACTATTTATTTTAACTAATTTATTTTCGTCAGAGAATGGTCATTAAATCCCTTTTTAGTATGTTTTCTTTTGCTATTATAATTAAAGGATATACATAAATAAGTTTATATTTATAGATATTTGTATCTATAATCTTGGGATCTCTATATTAGTTGGGTTCCTCCTTTACTTGATGATGATTATCACTTTTATATATGAATTATATATACAAATTATATATGTGCGTAATTTGACAATGATATTTAGTACTAAAAAGAAAGGCCCCTGGGAAGTTGAGAGGGATATTTTTTTATGTTTAAAAATAGAGTAATAAATATTACGAAAGAAGCTTCAAGTTCTCACTATTTTTTTATGAATAGCTTGAGTTGTTAATATAGATATTAAAATAGGTTTACATGTGCTATAATTGCTAATTTTGTTTTATTTATCCTAAATTTGTTAATAAATTAAAAATATTTATTTCTTACACTTTTATCTCATCAATAGTTGTCAAAGGAACTAACTAACATTAAACATACTTATTAAAATAACTTACGATTGTGATTGCTTACACTATAAAAAGCATATATGTTTTCTCATAAGTATTGGGAAAATAATATATTTTCTCATAAGTATTGAAAAATAATCTCACTTTTATGGTTTTACTATAATTTATTATATATAGTAACATATTATAACGTCATGTATCATATAACTTGACATTATGTATAAATTATATGTCACAATCTATTATTCATTTATACATATGGTATTGAATAGAATAGAATAATTAAAGTTGTGTATAAGATCACACATTATAAACATGATTGAATAGTGATCAAGATTAATTTATAATATGACATTCGAAGTTTCAAACTCACTAAAGCTTATTGTAAATTTATTGATGCTTGTAAGATTTTGGACTGATAAATCTTAATGATTCGGTCGTATAATTGATGTTATGTGGTGAAAAGATTAGTTATACACGTGGATAAAACAAGTTCCATTGTCAAACCTCAAATATGCTCTTGAAGAAGCAAGATTGTTAAAGAATATGTAAGGTTTGAAATGACCACCATGAAAGTTTTGTGATTCTAATCCATTCATGAAGTGAATGTGATGATCTAATGACCAATGTAAAGGTCGCGATCATGTATATAATAACTAAGAAAATTGTAATGATGTCACCATGATCATTGTTTGGTTATAATCCATTCCTTGAACTGAATGTGATGATATAATAATTGGTGTAAAGTTCGCAATCATGGTAATTGAGAAAATTGTTATGATGCTCATGTAATGAGATCAACCATGTTAATAATGAGATGACTATACAATGATCGTTATAAAGGTCGTAAGATATAAGATTGATAAATTTTATACGACTCATCTAGTTCTCAATTGATGGTAAGCAAAAAGAACATTATTTACAAGGAAAAGTCGATTAAATTCTTTTCATTTGTCACACTTGAGACATATGCTCCTAAAGTAGCAATATCATTATAAGAGTCATGAAAAAACGAAATGATTTTATACTCATGTGACCGGGTAAATAATGAAAAACTATGAAGCTTGTTTTGGTTCTACTCCATTCCCAAAAGTGAATGTGATTGTATATTAATCATTGTATAAGTAATGATGGACCTAATTGAGAAACTTGTAATGATGAGAATCATCATCATCATCATCGTACTCAGTATATCCCACCTATAGCAAAGCTAAGGTAGGGCCTGAGGAGGGTGGGATGTAAACAGCCTTACCTCTACCCCGTAGGAATAGAGAGGCTGCTTCCAATGAGACCCCCGGCTCGATTGTGGTTTTGCATCAAGCCTTGGACATAAGGCACATAACACTCAGCAATTGAGACAAACGCCAATTGGTGCATGTACCCCCTTGTCTTTCGGCTATCAACGCCACCACATGATGCCTGATTAACGATCCCCTCTTTTTAACGTTATTTTCACGAAATTAGTAAAATAACGTTAAAAATTAGTGCACTTTTGCTTTTGCCCCCCCGAGCGCCCACACATATATTACATTATATGAGCAGACCGCAAGCGGGGCTCAATGATGAGAATGACTATAAGAATTGTAATGATGGTCATTTTAATAATGAGATGGACCACCAAAAGTGGCAAACTAAGGAGTGATTGCATAACGAGATGGTTTTAACTTTGAAGTTATAGTATATTCTCTCGTATCATACGTTTTGTATTACATACGAGCAAGTAATACACATACGATCATAAATCAGGAGTTTATGGATCATAATTATTTAATTAATTGGCATGACCGGTTAGACCACACCGAGTCAATAATGATGTGAAACATAATGAAGAACTAGAAGATTCTTCAAGATAATAATTAGCATGTAATGTTTGCTCTCAAGGGAAATTATATATTTGAAAAATAAACGAGGGTGTGTATACCTGAATATTCTGGAAGCGATTAAAGGAGATGCATATCCCAACATGATACCATTTAGTTTTGTTTAAATTGATGCATCATCTAAATGGTTATCAAATCCACAACCTGAAGCTTGTGTGATTGTTGCTTAGCTAATGTGATAGCAAGCATATTAATCCAGATTAGTATATTTATTTGATAATAGTGAATTTGATTCCCAAGTTATTAACGATCATTAGAATAAGTGTTATTGTTGAGATGATCACTAAACGTCTACTATTGGTTACAAATCCAATGATCATGAGAGGAGCAAAAGTTCATTTGGGTACATGTAATTTTATATATAGTACTATCAATTCACATCAAGCCAATAAGTTATAGTTCTCCCCATACAGTTGGTTTTTGGTCAGGAACCAAATATGTCTCATCAACGATTTTGGTTGTGCGACATATATTGAAACTCATCCACCACACCGCACAAAGATGGGAATTCTAAAAAGTTTGAGAATATGTTGGGTATAAATAATCGTCTATGATTAAATACTTAAAGTCATTAGTGAGAAATTCGTTTATGGCTCATTGGTTTTCACTTTAGTGAGTGAATGTTCCCAACATTAGGGGGAGATAACAAGCAGTTGGAAAGTGAAAAGTGAAATGAATTATCATGTCATCTTGATCCTCAGACTATAAACTATGAACTAGAAGTTTAAAGTATAATTCATTTACCAATATTAAAGAATAAATTACCAGACAAGTTCACTGACCTAAATAAAGTGACTAAGTAAGTCACATAATCAACTATTTATGCTCCAGTTATCTTTGTGTCCCAAGAGGAAAACCACATATTTTTGTAATGAGTCTATTGCACGCCTATAGCGTGGTAGACTAGTTGATTCCAACAATAAAATTCCTCGAAAATTGGAGCAAGTAATTAAGATGGTCAAATCGAGGTTATAGTATAAGATCCCCTGAAGGGACAATAGACATGATGGTTCAAGAAGAACCTCAGGTACCTGAAAATAAAGAGATCTTGCCAAGTTGTATCATGTCTAAGATATGTATGGAATCGAAATAAAAATCAACGTCGTTATACTTTTGTATATAATGTAGCGCTTAAAATGATTAAATGATGAGGATCAAGATTTAAGATCTGCCTATGAATGAATATTAAGAAATGATTGACCAAAATATAAAGACGCAAATAAGGAAGAGTTTAGTTCTTTAATGAAATGGAAAGTTTCTAGACCAACAGTCCATACAACTGAAGTTGTAAAATATGTTGGATACAAAAGTGTCTTTTACGCGAATCATGTGAAAATCAAATTAAGTGATATAAGTCAAAATTGGTGGCACAAGAATTTTCACAAATACCTATGATTATGAGAAAACATATTCTTCAGTGGTGGATGCATTGACTTTCCAATATCTTATTAGTGTGGTAATATATAAAAGAGAATTGACACGCGTCTTATGAAAGTTATGTATCACTTGATACTAAGTCATATAAAATAAGTTCTCAAGAATATTATGATAATTATATAAATTCAGATCTGAATACATATACATGTTGTATATGTTATTGAATTGAATATAATTGGAACTCCCCATGAGTATCCTAAAGCATTTGAGTGCTTAAGAGGTTAATTGAAACACCTTATGGATGTAATTATAGTGCACCAATACTCCAATAAACATACATAGAAAATGTGTACCTGGTTATTATGGCATCTCAATCTACACTGTGTACAAACATGGTACAATATGAATTTTGGAGATAAAAGCAAGTGTTCTTGATATTTTTGCATATGATATAGATATCTATGTGTTAAAAGGGAAAGTTTATATAGCAAAACTTCTAAGAGTGAAAGCATATGCATATTTGGATAAGATGGAAAGAATTCCCTCATGGATTGATAATGCTAGAAGCATTAATGAGGTCAAAACCTCAAGAACGTACTATATCAAGTTCATAGAATATGTATGGACTAAAATAGTTAGATCGAGATATTTGCATAAAGAGGGATATAATTTTGATTAAATTAGCCATGTTTTATCGACGTTCTACTTTTAAAAGCTCACTATAATCGCAGTTTACAGTGATGATGTCTAGGCATCATCGAGAGAAATTTTCGAGCTTTAGAGGGAGAATTTTTGAATGACCTTGGCACTGTCTAATTATTACTCGAACTGCAGTTCGCGTGTATATGTAATTATATTTTACCAATCCCCCAAGTACATCTAGAAGATGATGTTTGGATATTTAGTATGGACATAGTTGAACCTTAAAGTATGTTAAAGGTTATTAAGTCATTTGTTATAAGAAATGCCTATTATCATCTCCTATCAAAGTAGAGATTCTCATTCTAGAAGTACCATCGTTAAATGCATAAGTGCATTAATATGTTTTGCTAGCAATGTATGGTTATAATATCTTTCAGTTGAGCTTATTGTCATGATATAACTTGTGTCAAGCGAAGAGACATTAGAATGAGTTCAAATAAACATTTCAGGTATAAACGATATTTGATTATATTTTACTGACCCATCAAAACAAGTTTGGTTAGTCTTGTAGATGCAGGAATGTAACGATTTTCACACAGTCATGAACATATGATAATTTTTGGAAAGAGGCACCTAAAGTCTCGTTAGAAAATTATACAATATTGCTCAACATAAAGAATTGCACATTAAGGGATCAAGCAACAAATCATTCGCTATAAAGGCTTTATTCGACTTTCAAGGAAGATGGACACACGTCACTTAAAGGATACATGTTAAAATGAGGGGGAGACTTATTCAAGTTGCACTCTTTTTTTCTTGACTAAGTTTTATCCCATTGGGTTTTCTTAGTAAAGGTTTTAATGAGGCAACATATCTGATCCAAAAGTATCAGGGGGAGAAAATGTGCGTTGTACTCTTTTTCCCTTAGCTGAGGTTTTGTCCCACTGGGTTTTCCTAGCAAGGTTTTTAACGAGGCAACATCACCAACCGTATTAAAGAATAGTATATCATGTGGATAGTCAAGGGGGAGTATTATGAATGTATCCATTATGTGGTGACTATCCACATCTATAACTCATATCCCTTTAGTGCATCCATTATGTAGTGACTATTCACCTCTATAACTCCTATCTTTTTAGTTACTATTGTACTAATGTAAGGGCCTATATATAATGGCATTTGTATATGATGTTAAAATCAATCAATAAGAAATCCATCTCCCATTCTCCCATTCTTCTCTGTACATTGCTAGTAGGTCGTTGTTTTACAACATGTTATAATATATTAAAAACACTGTTCATTTCATTTGGTTTATTAATATATAGTAATAACTAAAGCAAATGTGTCCCGTTAGTTTATCCCAGTGATCAAATGTAAAATCAACATGCTATATAAATATCTCTGCAATAATTAGAAATAAATTAATTATTATTGATCATAAATTAAAATATAAGTTAAGGATTATATAAAATTTAATTTAAATACTCATTTAGTTACTTATCAATTTAATTTTAATATTCATTTAATTATTTATCTGCTTATAATTTAAATATTTTAATGAAAAAAAAGAAAATAAAGACAAAATCTATGTAATCTTTAAAAATAAAGTTTAAAAATTGACGCAAAGATAAATCAGGATAATGTATAACAATTATTTATATTTACGTATTATTAGATATATCAATAATTAATAATATTAGAGATTAATGTAGTATATTAATCTAGTATTAATTTAATATAAATTTAATTTAAATGCCCATTTAATTATTTGTATGCTTACAATTTAAAAATTTAATAAAAAAAAACAAAGACAAAATCCATATTATATATATATATTAAAGAGAAAGGTCGGTGACTACATGCCACCAACTCTACTCTCATTTTCTTTTGTCTTATATGCTATTAATTTATTTTGTCTTATTCTTGGGAAAGTGATAATATGACAAATTGGTTTACTATATGCTATTAATTGAAGCTTAATTGGGTTTTTAACTCCTTTTTTTCTAATGCAAGACACATGTGTGTTTCTGGTGATTACATGTTTTTTTATTATTTTTTTTCGTTCTCATCCTTATTCAAAACTATTTCATAATCTGATGTACTCAAAAAGGTTTTTGTTGAATACACTTTAATGTAATTTTTGTTTGAAAAAAAGGCGAGTCAACAATATAAAGTTTTTTTTATGTATGTTTTGAGTTGCACTTTGTTTTGTCGTAAATTTTGTTTGGAAACAAGTCGAGTCAAATATAATACATTTTTCATTCAACGGTATGAATTTAGATTGCTCTAAGCTTCAACGTAAATTTAGTTCGAAAACGAGTCGGCGCCACCGCAACACGCGGCGGGTAAAAAACCTAGTAATCATTAAAATATAAAGTTTAAGAAATTGACGCAAAGAAAAATTAGGATAATGTATAACAATCATTTATATTTATATACTATTAAATATATTATATTAGAGATTAATAATGTTAGAGATTAATCTAATACATAGTATTTTAATTTAATATATAAATGAAAAAATGTCACATGGTATTAGATTAAAATAAATGAAATGAGAGAATCGCACATGCCATTAGATATATTTCTTTATTCGTATTAGATTAGATTAGATTATATCACTTCGATATTATTAGGCTAAAGGGTGTGGGGTCATGGTTGACACAAGATTCTTCATGTAGGAACATGAATAGAAGACTACATCACCCCCTTGCCTGATCCACCATGGATCACATGGATTAAACCATGACAACCATTGTCCTAGTTTCCATTTTTCAAAATTTCATTTCCCTTTCTTTAGACAAAAATAAATTAAAATAAATAAGAGGATAGTGGTTTGGGTCATGACCACACCCTTAGGGTAGTGGTTTTAGATGGTGGATGGATTAGAGGTGAGTGATATGGCGCTGACGTGAAGGGTCATGGTGGTCGTAAAGGTCATAGCCACACCCTATAGCCTTAAGGCTAAAAGGTGTGGGGGTCATGATTAGAACATGATTCGCCACGTAGGAACATGAATGGAAGGCTACACCACCCCCTTTTATGATCCACCATGGTTTGCATGGATTAAACCATGGCAACCATGGTCATCCTTTGCATTTTCAAGAAAATGTTTCCTTTTTCTTTAGACAAACATAAATTAAAATAAATAAGGGAATAATGGTTTGGGTCATGACCAAACCCTTAGGGTATTGGTTTTGGATGGTGGATTAGAGGTGTGTGACATGACACTGACGTGTACGGTAATGGTGGTCATGAGGGTCATGACCACACCCTATAGCCTAATAGATTAATAGTGGAGAGTTTAAATGAGAAGAAATTTTTTGTAAGGGTGTCCGGGGCGCTTTGCGGGGAGGGGTGCGGTAAGGCTAGTCCCCGAGCGGGAACACCGTCGCCGACCCCTCGGGGAGTGTAAGCGGGTAGTGGGGAGCGGTGGGTGTTCACCGCACAACTTTTCAAGTTTTGAACGTTGCCCAACGGTCATGAAGGAAAAAATAAAAAAAAATTAATTTTAACGTATAAATAACCAGCTAAATCTAATTTTTTACCACACAAATTCTCAATCTTCTCTAAAATTCTTTCAAATACAACACAAAGCCAAACCGAGCAATGGAGAACCAACCCCGCGAAGCCAAGAAAAAGTCCGTCGGCTCTAACACTAAGGGACGCGGCTCGCAACCGTCTCGTGGTGGTTCGGATATACTACACAACCCCCGTTTCAGATATACTACACAACCCCCGTTTTTTTACCAACAACCTTCACACCCCTCATTTTACAACACCCAACCACAACCCCCTTTCGGCTATTTCCAAAATTTGTTATCAATGGATCCTCAAGCCGCCGCCTTCGACCCGTTTGGTTTTCGTTCCCCACAAGTTCCATTTCCACGAGAAAATGTTGAACGTCCTCTACCTATTTACGAGGACGAGGACGAGGAAGTAGTGCCCGAAACTCAAAATTTGGGCGACTATGAAGATGACACCGGCGACGATGAATATAACGTGAATGAAGACACCGGCAACGAAGAAGATGACGCTCGGGGTAAAAAGGCAAAAATGGAGCGCCAATCTTGGTCAAAATACCAAGAACACAACGGCGAGACAAGCGTCAAGCGACATCGTCCGAGGGCTCGGCCGAGTTGGCGGCGCAATTCAAAGAGTACACCGCCATGAAAGAAGCGAAGCACGCGATTGAATTGGAGGCGATTGAATTGAGGAAGAAAAGAGAGTCGAAGGCTCTCGATCTCATAACAGAACAACGCGAGACGATGAGAAACTACGCGCACGATCGAGATATGAAAACATTCCTCAAGCCGCACGACGATGCTCCGCCGGAAATGTTGCCGTTCATCCTCGCCCGAAAGCGCGAGATCGCTAACAAGTACGGGTGACCGTGCAATTTCTAAAAATTTTAAGTAGTATTGCGATGTAATTTTTATTTTATTAAATGAAATGTAATTTTTTATTTTAAAAGAAATTATGTTTTACTTTTTATAAAAAATATTTTCTTAATTAAAAAAATAGAAAAACAAGTCCCCCAAGAGAGGAGTGCCGCCATCAAATTGATGGTGTGGGGGGAGTTAAGTGGGGAGTTGACGTGGCGCGTGCTGATTGACTGTGGGTAAGAGAGGTCACTCCCCACTTAGATGAGTGCCCCTTACACCCTAAGAAGAATAAAGAAGAATTTTTAACCAATAAGAATGCTTTATTTTGCTTCATTTAATATTTGTATTTAATATTATTGTTATGGTATATTGGTAAACTTAAATAAATCATTAATTACTAGTCTTCCTTTTTAATTAACTATATTAAATTTGTAACTTATTTTCAAAAAAAATATATTTAAAAAATAATAATTTAGAATGTAGGATATGTTACGAGATGTGTATGATAAATTACGAGTTGTGTATAATAAATTTTGATATGTGTAGGATATACTTCAATATGTGTAGAATAAATTTCGAATTGTGTAGGATAAATTTTGATGTGTGTAGGCAAAACTTTTTATTGTGGAGGATGATAGTCTTTATGACTAATTAATTAGTCAAAGATAATAATAAATAAGATGGAAAACAGTATTTGATGTTTTACAATTTACCCTTTATTATTTTTCTTCTCAACTAATTTTTTCTTCTTAAATGAACCTTCCCCTATATTAATATTGGTTATCTATTTATTTCTACTTTAACAAAAAAACAAACTTATCTAAAGAAAATGAAATAACCAAAAAATTATACAATATATATGTTATTAGATTATGAACTAATATCACTTTTCAAAATAAGAAAATATTAATTTGAAATAAAATATACTATTTCTTTTCTATTCAAAAAGAAAATTCTTACTTCTTTTCTTTCTTCTTACATCATTTAAAATCAGTAATATTATACTTTCTTTAATTTTGTATGTATAGTTCTTATTAGAGTTATATTTATTCATATCAAAATTTATATTTATTATGCGTAATACAAAAAATAATATGAAATATAAAAATAATTCATTTTTTTAAAACGTTCTTCGAAAACAATCAACCTCAACAATAATATATTTATTTTTAAAAAATCATTCAAGTTTATATAAATAGAAAACATATTTTTTTAAAAACTCAATCAACTCTATGATCATTTAAACATCTTTAAATTCTTATCATCAAACCCATGTAATAATAAATAGGTCAACCTAGTATGTTTATATGAATTTACATTATATGAACCATATTGATTACATGTGTATTTTTTTTTTTGACATCTTTAATTTGATTAATACTTATATTTTAATGTGAATCTTTCATTTAATTAATACTGATATTTTAATGTGAATTATGTCTTGAGGCATATGAACCAATTTATTTATACAATCATGCCATGGATTAATTTATTCATGACACCATGGACCATGCCTTCTTTCTTTGCTATGGCAGTAAATTTTGAAGGCTAGGTTATGCCTCATTTTAAGTTTAAAACATATCCAAAAAAAAAAAAAAAAATAGATCTCATCATCTCAAAGCATACTAGAATAATTATAGTGTATGATTACTTCGCAGAAAGATATTTATAAATTTTTGAAATTACAGATAGTCATATTTTAATGTGAATTATCTCTTGCACATTGAATATATTTACACAATCATGCCATGTATGGTATCTGGATTGATTTATTCATGACACCATGGGCCATGCCTTCTTTCTTTCTTTGCTATGGCCGTAAATTTTAAAGGCTAGGTTATGGCCTCATTTTAAGTTTAAGACATAATATCATTAAATCATTCGAATTAAAATAGATCTCAAAGGATACTAGAATAATTATAGTGTATGATTACTTTATTTATAAATTTTAGAGATTACAAGATACATATATGTGTATATAGTTATGTGTTGCTAAGATATATATATATATATATATATATATATATATATATATCTGAGTGAAAGTAACTGTTTTGTACTCATGAAAGTCATTTCTGACATTATATAGATATTATAAATATATTTGAAATTTCCTAGCTCGAAAACCCTAAAATCAAGATTATATAATGTTATGAAATTTTATGGATTGTCAAAAGAGCACCTTCATCGCTGACAATGGAGGACTCATTTGGAATTCGGACTGGTGGCTCAATAGAGTGGCTGAGGTGGTTGGGTCGGGTTTGGTGTAGCGGGCAGGTCTGCTTAGAAAGTGATAGGCCCCTTAGAACCGTTTGAGGATTTTTTTTTAAATTCCTAAGGACTATTTTTTTCTAATATAAGATAAATAAAATTTATACTAACCAACCACTATATAAAAACACACACATTTACCTTACATATCTCGCACAAACAAACACTTTCTACCCCCACTTTCAATTTGCCAATTCCACATTCCATTTCAAACACAATGAGCTTGAGCGACGAAGAAACCACGCAACACCCGCCTACACGTAATATTTTTGCAGCGGGTAGCTCTACTGACAAAGAGTCCGCGCAATCTCCGCCTCTACCTCCGGTTCCCGTTTTTACTCAAGATGTCAATGTTCTTAATAAGTTCATGCAACTTGTCATAAAAACTGTTGATGAATTGCAGTCCGAAGACGTCAAACAAATGTACTTGTTCTAGACAAATAATAATAATAATAATAATAATAATAATAATAAAAATAAGGAGAAGCTCCGCAACATGTGTTTGGTGATATACACTCTAGACGTTTTCGGATGAGGCGTCCACTTTTCCTTAGAATCGTAAACGACCTATTTGTAACTTATCCGTACTTTTCACAATGTACGGATGCAACCAATATAACATGTCTTTCTTCTTCAGAGATGCACATCCGCCATACTTCAGCTGGCATACAACACACGAGCTGATATAACTGATGAGTATGTATTGGTCTGTGAAACTACGACCATGGAATGTCTAAGAAAAATTTGCAAGTTTGTTATCAAACTATATACTAAAGAGTGTCTAGGAAAACCTAATGAAATCGACAGCCAACGGTTGTTGGAGGCTTATGAAAGCAATGCTTGGTAGTATTAATTGTATGCATTGGAGATGGAAAAATTGTCTTGTTGCATGGCAAGAGAAGTATAGTCGTGCTGATCACATATGTCCCACTATAATGCTCGAGGCAGTTGCATCACATGACCTTTGGATTTGACATGTTTTTTTGGAGTTTCCGAGTTGAACAATGACATCAATGTCATAAATCCGTCACCGATACCCAGTGACGTCTTAGCGCCACCTTGAAATTTTATAGTGAACATCATGGAATACAACCAAGGACACTATCTTGCAGATTAATTTATCCGAAATTGACCACTCTTGTTAAAAGCTTCTTGTATCCACAAGACGATAAAATTTAAACTAACCAACCACGATACACACATACACACATTTACCTTACATATCTCACACAAACAAAAACTTTCTACCCCCACTTTCAATTTACCAATTCCGCATTCCATTTCAAACACAATGAGCTCGAGTGACGAAGAAACCACGCAATACTCGCCAACACATAATATTTTTGCAGGGGGTAGCTCTAGTGACGAATAGTCAGCACAATCTCCACCTCTACCTCCAGATCCCATTTTTACTCAAGATGTCAATGTTCTTAATAATAAGTTCATGTTACTTATCATAAAAATGGTTGATGAATTGCAGTCAGACTCAGACGACATTGAACAAATGTACTTGTTCTAGACAAAAATAATGTTTGGTGATGTCCACTTTAGATGTTGTTTTCGGATGAGGTGTTCACTTTTCCTTATAATTGTAAACGACCTATTTGTAACTTATCCGTACTTTTCACAATGTACGGACGACATAACGAGTCTTTCTTCTTCAGAGATGCACATTCACCATGCTTTAGCTGGCATACGACATGAGAGCTGATGTAACTAATGGGTATGTACGGGTCTGAGAAACTAAGACTATGGAATGTCTAAGAAAATTTTGCAAGTTTGTTATTGAACTATATACTAAAGAGTATCTGGAAAAACTTAATCAAATCGACATCCAACGGTTTTTGGAGGCTCATGAAAGCCGACACGACTTTCAAGGAATGCTTGGTAGTATTAACTGTATGCATTGGAGATGGAAAAATTACCCTGTTGCATGGCAAGAGCAGTATACTCGTGCCGATCACGGATGTCCCACTTTTATGTTTGAGGCAATTGCATCATGTGACCATTGGATTTGGTATGTTTTTTTGGAGTTTCCAGGTTGAACAATGACATCAATGTTATAAATCAGTGACCGATATTCAGTGACGTCTTAGAAGGCTTTGCGCCACCTTGAAATTTTATAGTGAACATCATGGAATACAACCAAGGACACTATCTTGCAGATGGATTTATCCGAAATTGACCACTCTTGTTAATAGCTTCCTGTATCCATAAGACGATAAAATGAAATTAAAAAAAAAAGACACGAGTCAGCAAGAAATGATATGGAAAGGGCGTTCAGTGTCTTCCAGGCTCGATGGCACATTATACAACGACCAACAAGGATTTAGAGCCCAAGAGTTATAACCAATGTAATGTATGCATTGAGAAACAAAACTCTTTAACTTATAGGATTTTTTTCTAAGTGTGTGTGCGCGCGTGCGTGTGTGTGTATATATATATATGGTAGGGATCCTCAGAGAAAAGCATCATATTTGAGAAACTTGAGAATCATTCTGGACCACACATTTCTCCAAGCCATTTTTTACTTCTAATCACACCTTTTTAAGAGTTTTTTTTTTAATATATACATATATCGACATTGTCAATTTTGAATTATACAAATATGTATATAATCAATTTTTAAACTATACATACGTGTATAGTATGAAACATATATATCCTTAACCTAAGAAGTGTAGGAAACCCGGTCAAACGAACTCCAACTGAGCTCATTCCAGCGGCATTAAAACCGGCTCGCCGAACCCTAAGAAAAAACTCCAAACCCTAAATCTAAAGCTGAACCTTATATCTAAACCCTAAACCCTAAAGATAAACCCTATGCTAAAACCTAAAAACTAACTATAAACCCAAAAAGCTAAACCCGAAACCCTAAACTCTAATTACCAATGCTAAACCCTAAACTTTAAACCATAAATGTCACACCCCAACCAATGGCGGAAACATCGGGATGAGACGAAGTGTGAAGATTGCTAGAGACATCATAACTCTATTTGTGACAATATTTAATAAACCGATTTCATTTCATAATTCATTTGTCAATATTACAAAGAAATCAAATAACATCAAGTTCAAGGGAAATACAATACAACATAATCAAAATTTGATACAACGATTAAACCTAACGTCTATATGTGTATCTAGGCATCAACGCTACTTCATTTCAAAGCATCATCATCCTCAACCTGTAACATGTTTAAAATAAAGTTCAATGCAAAAGCAAAGGCGAGTATACAAGTTTGGTACATACGTATCAAAAGATAAGTTTAAACAATTCCTCATAGCAAGCGTGTGATTCAAGATATACAATAAATTTGGCATGTGTCTCACATATCAAACCCATAATGAAACGGAAGATGCTCATGACATAACCACAAGTTTACAGGCGGGTCGTTAATCCTATAGCGCTACATATGTCACGGTTAGGCTCGTACGAAGTTAATGATAAGTTCAACACATAAGAATCACCCAAGTTCAAAGTATCAAGCAATCACGTATACAAGCATGTTATAGGAATGTTCATGTGTTTAAGCAAAATGTTCATGTGTAAGTTTTTTATAAGTAAACATGTTACACCCCAAAAGTGGTAAAAGTAAAGAGGGGAATACGAGTATACTCACAAGGCTTGCATATGCTTTCGGATTATCCAATTGTTGACGAGTAGAGATTTAGAGTCCGAATGTATAAGGGTTAAAGTTAAAGTATGTTTAGAGTCGAGATTCGGTATTTAAAACAACATAAAAATAAGATATAAGAATAACATGTGAAAATAATCATCTAATACATATGATACTTGTTCTTGACACTATGTACTCCAAGGAGTTTATATGGTTTCATGGAACAAGGTTCCATTAGAATCGTAACAAGTTATCATACTATAGGATGATATAATCTAGTACTTGGACATATGAACACTAATTCATCATCTAAGATTCGATTATTTGGATTATGTGCTTATATATTACATATATTTTATACATATTATTAAGTCCAATATTTCAAGCATGAGGTAGAAGATTAAGATCTTCATTTAGGTACCTCTAAATATCATAGAAATCATGTAGGAGGTAGGAAGATCAAGTCTTCCATTTAGGCACCTCTAGGTGTTCACCACTACACTTGATGTAAAAACAACCAAGGAGGGTCATGAACATACAATAGAGAATGAATAAATACAACTAATCTAAGGAAAACATCAAGTAATGTGTGGATTTACAACTAGGATAGCCCAAGCTAGTCCTATAATCACACAAACATCAAGCATTAGGCTTGTTCATTACTTGTGGGTTAAAACCCAAACAAAACAGAAAGTTTATGAGGTTTTCACCTCTGATTTCGAATGTCTCAGCCCCGTTTTTAAGCCCAACTAACCACACAAGTGGTTTGCGCATAAGGACGTGGGTTTGAGTGAGTTAAACTCAAGTTTGCACAAGTATAAACAATGTCTAGTAAAAATGAATGAAAACAGTGAACTTTGGAGCCATATTGCCGGAGTTCCAGGGACTTATTCTCTGTGAAATACCCATGGAATCGAAGCTAAGGTCGATCCAAGCACATAGGAAAAAGAATGGACCAAATCGGACAAGAAATGAAGAAGTTATGCTCATTTTGGTGAAGCTTGAAGAATCTGCTCGAATCTGTGAATTATGCTACGATTTTGGATGATTTGAGAGTGATTAGAAGTGTTTGTAAAGTGTTTAGAGCTTGGAGGAGACATGGTATTTATAGGGAATGATCAGGGTTTAAGTTGGTTGGGTATTAATGATAGTTAGGTGGTTAAATGAATTAAAAAAAAACAATTTAAAAACAGCCATAATGGCCTGCGTACACATGCCTGTAAACAGCCCAAAAGTTATTTTGTTTTCTTTTTTTTTTTTGAACATTAAATCAAGTTCTTGCAAAGTGTATTAGGTATATAATATACTAATGCCTATTGTTGGTGGTTAATCAATTGAAACAAGCAAATTAATTCAGCCAAAAAGCAGCCGCATGCTGCTGTCTTCGACTCCTTTATTAATTTTTTTTTGTTTTGTTCAACTAGATATGGCATAGAAAGTATTAAATTATGTTATATTAATTTATCATTTACTACCCACTAAATCAAATATGGCATTAAGTAGTTTGGAGATTAATAAAAAGAACAAATAAATCAGTCATGAAGGTTGTCCGGTCGCTGATGTTTGGCAGCCATGTTACTTCTAATTTTTTTTATATAATAAAGTGTATAGTAAAGGAGCATAATATTTCAAACGATGGCCAAAAAAAAATCCAATGGTTGGAAACTGTAAGTGGTCGTAAGGAGCACATTTTTGTTTGATATTTTTTTTTCATAAAATAATGTATAATATAAAATATTAGGATATGATTAAGTAATTTATTAATTATATAGAATATAGTTTATATATATGATGGGAATGTGTAAGTAAAGTACGAGTAAACAATGTATAATTCACCTAAAATGACCAATTTTATTACGATCGAAGTCTTGCATTTACAACGATCCGAAACGAGATACGTCTACAAGAGAGACAAGTTTCCAGAATTAGAATCATGAAACAAGTTTTCTAAATACGTAAAGTCATAAATAGTGAGGCGTTACAATAAATACTAATGCTAAACCTAAACCCTAAATACTAAAGCTAATTTATAAATACTAACGCTAAACCCTAAAGCTAAAACTAAATCCTTCTCCTCAAACATAAATGTATAATACTTATGTTTCAATTTTAAACACGTATATAAATATTTGTATAGTTAAAAGATTGACAATATACACATGTGTATATATAAAAAAACCTAAAAGAAAAAGCTCTAATAATTCCAAAAAGAAGTACATTTTTTTTTGCATTTTTGCTTAGGAAAATGTGTGGTCCAAAATGCTTTTCAAGTTTCAAGTTTCTCAATTAGCCTAATGCTCCTCACACGATCCTAATCATATATATATATACACACACACACACACACACATACATACATATATATATATGTATATATATGTGTGTGTGTGTGTATATATGGCTAAGAGTTGGTTACAAAGTCCAAATTTCCTAAAAAGTGTAAAAAGTCTTAATACACAAAAATGTCTACCATAAAACACACCGAAAACCCACAAATAACAAAATAAAGATTACTATAAAACATCATATATGTGGGTTTTGTTTTGTGGTTTGGATGATAAGGCTCTGATTATCGAAGTGACAAATACTATTGTGTTTTATGTTGATTAGCGTGTTGTGTTTTATATTCATAGTTCTACGATTGTGAGTTTGAAATTTTTATGGACTATTATGGTTTGAATATGGTGTTTTAGTAGTCTTTTCTCTGTTATTTGTGAGTTTTATGTCTAAAATTATAGTGTTTTATAACTTTTTACATTTTTTAGGAAACTTAGACTTTTTAGCCGAACCCCCCCCCCCACACACACACATATATATATATATATATATATATACTTATATAATATATATATATAGGGTTAAGGTAAAATGAAAAATCCTACAAGTTGTGAGAGCTTAGAGAACTCGGCCTTACAAAAGGTTTTTTCAATTTTGTTTTTACCAAAAATCCTAAAAAAATCCACTTTTCAAAAATAATTGTTAATTTACAGAACCTGTAAAAATGCTTACAGTTGGTGTAAATGTTGATTTATGTTGATGTCAACAGCTTTTTACAACAGCGTAAAAAGGCTGAAAATGCCGCTTCAAAAATGTTTTACATATGTTTTTGTAACATTTTAATTTACGTGTGTACAAAAGATTGAGGCAAGACTCGCACGGGAAGTCAGAGTTATCTAAGTTCTCACAACTCAAGGGGGTTTTTGTCGCAACCCCCGCCCCCTATCTGTCCCGGGAACGGGCGGCCGCGAGACCAGTTGTGGTGGTATCATTTTTGTTTATCATTTTGGCAGCGGAAATTTCATCAGGACCATAGTTAGGAAATATTTATCAGAGTAAAATCACCATATTTATATTAATAAACACATGGGTAAAACCCAAGTTTCTTATTACAACATGTTTATAGGGATAAACCCTATTTTATTGAATTTAAAACATCGTCTTTTAGGTAACTTTTATAGCCACATTTTTCCAACCCGTCAGTGCTCTCCAGCTGGCTTTCTTCTAATTGGCTTTTATATTTTGTTACCTGAAACGCGTTTTAAAAACATTTTTCAGTGGGAAATACTGCTGAGTGAATACCGGTTTAATCAAGAAGAATTTTATCCTTTAACAGTATTGAGAGCAATCACATTGTTTATTTCTACACAATTACTCATTCAGTATTGTCAATCCTGACTGGTGGGTCATATTACACATTGGCTAACTCGTTGTCCAATGGTAACGTGTTCCACATTTTGTATACAAAACCCCAACATACCGACAGTAATTGAAGAACTACAAAGACTCAATCACTGCTTAATCACATTGTAAAACATTTAAGGTTTTGTAAAACAATTTACAAAAAGGAGATTACTCACTAAAAGGGTTACACAAAAAGAAGGATTACTCACATTGCTGTCTTAGGTTTTCTATAAGGGTTTCCTGGTGATAATCTATAATTTACACAAATGTACATATGTTAGTAAAATAACCCATTATTTACATTAGTAATACCCTCCCCGAGACGGCATTCCAACGACTACGTCGGGCAGAACCTCGACAGCCGTTACGGAACCCTAGATCAATCGGGCAGCGTATCTAATACATAACCGGGGTTATAATACTTACATCGGGACAGAACTTCGTTAATTAGGGGGGTATTATACCCGAGGATTATGCCTACTATTCAGAAATTGAGAGAAAGAAAAGTGTATGAGCGAGTTTCGACTGAAGGCTGAGGCATGCAATTTATAGGGCTGGTCTTTGTGTTCTTCGCGCCCCGCGTAAACTCAGGCCAAGGCCTTCGTGACCCGCGAGGCTCCCTAGGGTAGGCCCTAGGGTTGCTGACTCGACCCATTGACTTGACACGGCGAGGACACGTGGCGGCACCGGGTGTCGCCAAAATTCCTTGTTGCCGCGGCCCGCGTAGGCAGTAGCCAAAGGCTACGCGCCCCGCGAGGACCCCATTTTTCTTGTTTTTAATTAATTTTTAATGCTAGATCGTATTTTGGGCTCGGTTTTCACATACGGGGTGTATTTTAGGACATATTGGGGTATTTTAAAATATATTAGGGCGTCGAAAAATATTCAGGAGGGTTGTTATATCTTCCCCACCTTGTTTTAGAGCTCGTCCTCGAGGTCTACTGGAACAGGTGTGGGTATTTCTTTTGCATTTCTGATTCAAGCTCCCATGTGTATTCTGGTCCTCTTTTGGAGTACCACTTCACTTTGACTAGAACTAGTCTCTTGTGCTTGAGGTTCTTGACTTTCATGTCTTCAATCTGTAGAGGTTTCTCTACAAACTTTAACTGTTCATTTACCTCTATATCCTTAAGAGGTACTACGAGTGATTCATCAGCTAAACACTTTTTGAGATTTGATACATAAAATATATCATGTATTCCTGCCATTTCCTCTGGCAGTTGTAGCTGATAGGCTACTGGTCCTATTCTTCTAATAATCTCAAAAGGTCCAACAAACCCGAGGCTTAGCTTTCCCCTTTTGATGAATCTTACCACTCCTTTCCAAGGAGAGACTTTTAATAACACCTTATCTCCTACTTGAAATTCCAATGGCTTTCGTCTGTTATCTGCATAACTCTTTTGTCTATCACGTGCTGCTTTTAGTCGTTCCTTAACTTAAATGATTTTGTCTGTTGTTTCTTGTACTATCTCAGGTCCAGATAGTTTCTTTTCTCCAATTTCTGCCCAACAGACTGGCGTTCGGCACTTTTGTCCATAAAGTGCTTCGAATGGTGCAGCATTGATACTTGTGTGATAACTGTTATTATAAGAAAATTCTATCAATGATAAATGATCGTCCCAATTACCTCCGAAATCAATTACACAAGCTCTAAGCATATCTTCCATTCTCTGAATTGTCCTTTCCCTTTGTCCGTCCGTTTGATGATGATAAGCGGTGCTTAGATTCAACGTGGTTCCCATGGCTTTTTGGAAACTTGTCCGAAAATGAGAGGAAAAACGACTATCTCTGTTAGAAACAATTGATAGAGGAATTCCATGTAATGAAACTATTTCATTTACATATAATTTAGCTAACTGTTCCATACTGAAAGTTTCTTTCATTGGTAGGAAATGAGCTGACTTGGTTAGCCTGTCTACAATCACCCAGATTGTATCATTACCTTTTCTTGTTTTGGGTAATTTAGTAACAAAATCCATTGTTATTAATTCTCATTTCCATATAGGCATTTCTAATTGTTGCAATAAACCTGAGGGTTTCTGATGTTCAGCTTTGACTTGTGAGCAAGTTAAACATTTTGCAACATATGCTGCTATATCCTTTTTCATTTCTATCCACCAGAAATTTTTTCTTAAATCTTGATATATCTTATCACTTCCAGGATGCATTGTATACTTAGACTTATGGGCTTCTTCTAATATACGGTGACGTAGATTTCCTAATTTAGGTATCCACATCCTTTTCTTACGGAATCTCCAAATTCCATATGTTCCTTGTTCTAATTCCTTAATCATTCCTTTTAACTTTTCAGTATCATCCTTGATTACTGATTCTTGTGCTTTTCTAATCTGATCATTTAAATATATTTGCAGATTTAACTTAAGAGAACGTACTCATTTTGGCTTTTCATGATACTTTCGACTTAAAGCATCAACTACTACATTTGCCTTTCCTACATGATATTGGATATTACAATCAAAATCACTAAGTATTTCCATCCAACGTCTTTGTCTCATATTCAACTCTTTTTGCCCAAAAACATACCTTAAACTCTTATGGTCTGTGAAAATGGTAAACTTACTACCATATAGGTAATGTCTCCAAATTTTAAGGGAAAAAATTATGGCTCCTGATTCTAGATCATGGCTTGAATAATTCTTTTCATGGTTCTTAAGTTGTCTAGAAGCGTAAGCTACAACCTTTTGACGTTGCATTAACACACATCCATAACCTAACTTAGAAGCATCACAATAGATTACAAAATCTTCAGTTCCTTCTGGTAACGCTAGTATGGGTGTATGGGTTAATCTTTGCTTAAGAATTCTAAAGGATTCTTCTTGTTTTGGTCCCCATTCAAACTTAATGGATTTACAGGTTGATTTAGTTAAGGGAATTGCTATTCTAGAAAAATCTCGAATAAATCTTCTATAATAATCGACCAATCCTAAGATACTTCTAACCTTGGTTGGTGACTCAGGGGTTTTCCACTTGGTTATTGCCTCGATCTTGGTGGGATCTACATGAATTCCTTCATGATTGACTAAATGTCCAAGAAATTGTACCTGTTCTAACCAAAACTCACACTTCGAAAACTTAGCATAAAGCTTTTCTTTTCTCAATAAACTTAGAAGTGCGTGCAGATGCGCTGCATGTTCCTCTTCGCTTTTGGAATAAATAAGAATATCATCTATAAAGACAATTATGAATTTATCCAAATATGGCTTACATATTCGGTTCATCATGTCCATGAATGCAGCTAGGGCATTGGTTAAACCAAATGGAATGATAGTAAATTCATAATGGCCATACCTTGTTCTGAAAGCGGTCTTAGGAATGTCCTCTTCCTGTACTTTTAATTGATGATATCCTGACCTTAAATCGATTTTAGAGAAAAATCGTGCTCCTTGCAATTGATCGAACAGATCATCTATTCTTGGTAATGGATACTGATTCTTAATCGTGACTTTGTTTAATTCACGGTAGTCAATGCACATACGCATTGATCCATCCTTCTTTTTAACGAACAAAATCGGTGCTCCCCATGGCGATGAGCTTGGCTGTATGAATCCTTTCTCCAACAATTCTTCTAACTGTTTCTTCAGTTCTTGCATTTCTGCGGGTGCCAATCGGTAAGGTGCTTTGGCAATTGGTGCAGTTCCTGGTATCAAATGGATTCTGAATTCAACTTCTCTGTCTGGAGGTTGCCCTGGTAGCTCTTCTAGAAATACATCTGAAAACTGGGATACTATTGGAATATCCTTTAATTCTTTTCCTTTAGTGTTAGTGATTATGGAAATCAAATACACTAATGATCCTTTCCTTATATAACTTGCTGTTTTCATCACAGAGATGAATTTTGTGGATTTAGAGAATTTATTTCCTTTAATTGTGATCTTTTCACCCCTTGGTGAATTTACTTGAATTGACTTTTGATCACATAAAATACTGGCTTTATTGGCTATTAACCAATCCATTCATAACACAACATCAAATCCTGCCAGATTCATGGGGTAAAGGTTTGCAATAAATTTCTGATTTAAAATTTCTATTCTTGCTCCCTGCAAGATTTCAGAAATCTTAATAGTTTCCCCATTTGCTGTCTCTACTAGACATTCTTGTGAGAGTTTAGTTAATGATTGATTAAGAAGTTTGAAAAATGAAGTATTAATAAAACTTTGGTTCACACCAGAGTCAAATAATACTTTAGCAAAAACATCATTAACTAAAAACGTACCGGTGATCACATCCGGGATCATCTTTGCTTCTTCTGTAGTTAGAACAAATGCTCTAGCATTTTTAGTATTCTTGGGGTTCGTAGCTGGGGCTAACTTTGGACAGTTAGACTTGATATGACCTTGTTCTCCGCAGTTGTAGCTTATCTTGTTGTTAGGTTTTTTCCTGCAGTCTTCCTCTTTGTGTCCAGATATTTTGCAAAAGTTACAGTATATGGAGCATCTTCATGAATGCTTCCTTTTGCAATACTTATAGTAGGGTGCAGAGGTAGAACCTACATTTCTCCCACGGTTAGAATTTCCAGAACGAAATTCTTGAGTAAGCTTATGGGTTAGGTTCCTCCTTTGATCCTCTTCTTGTGTACGGACTAACTCATATGTCAAGGTGTTGGCTAGTTCTACAGCTTCTTCTATGGTTTGAGGTTTAGCTGCCTTGACTACATGTCTAATCTCCCCAATTAATCACCAGATGTAATGGGAGATTAAAACTGGTTCAGGTGAAACAAGGGTTGGTACTATTCGGGCATATTCGAAGAATAATGTAGTATAACCCTTACTATCTACCCCAATCATCTTAAGGTTTAGGAATTTGTTTGCTATCTGTTCTTTTTCATTAGGAGGACAGAGTTTCCTTTCTACCATGTTTTTAAACTCCTCCCATCCCATATTATAAGTTCTATCACTTCCCCTCGACTGGAGGATAGTGTTCCACCATTCTAGTGCTGAATTCTTAAACAGATTGGAAGCAAACATTATCTTATCCTCTTCCGCACATTTACTTATCCTTAAGACTGCCTCAGTCTTTTCTATCCAGCGTAGAGATGCAATGGCCTCTTCATTGCCCGAGAATTCCATTGGTTTACAAGACCAGAATTCTTTATAAGAACAACCGTAAGACACGGTTCTTCTTCTTTTGGGAATGGGCACTTGAAGTACGGGTCCATTGTTCACGCTATTTTCAGGTTCAGAGGGTCGCTTACTATCATGTTTACTTTTATTTTCAGCTTCCCTAACCGTTTTGATAATATATGGCATCGCATCTATTATCCCTTGTGCCACTATATGTTGCGTGGCACTGTTATCCACTTGGTTTCCGTTATTGTTGTTGTTCGGATTCTCATTATCCAAGTTAATGTTACTCTGGTTATCATTATTCTGGTTTTCCTGGTTTACCTCGTTGTCCATCTGAATTTTAAACATTTATCAATTATTAATATGACAAAACAGTTAATAATTTAGGCAACAACCACACAATACACATATTGGCCAAAAGCGTCGAGCATTGCGACTTTACTCTTTTCTTATATAATATGCTTCTAATACATACCAATACTAGAAATTAAAAAAATTACAATACAAGACTACTATGCATCATTAACCACGAAGTGGTCTATACTACAATATTTATTATTATTATTATTATTATTATTATTATTATTATTATTATTTTTCTTTTTTTTTTCATACAAACATATTATATATTATTATATTATTATTATTATTATTATTATTATTATTATTACCGACTCCACAATCTCCTTTACTGGTCTGGATTCATCCAGTAATCCATATTGCGCTCGTCGTATTTCTAGATGAGTCGCTCTCCTACCTGCCTCATCCTCTCACTACTCTCCAAAATTTCTTCTCCGAAAGTTCGGAGCTCATGCACATTATCTGCACTCATTGGGGGTGCAGGTGCTGGTACTAGGATTCTCCTGAGGGTATGGATTCTCTAAAATTTCCCTAATGTATTCATCGTTATCGTAGTAGGGATCTAGAGGGTCCAGACTTGGATAGGCTGCTAAGTTCGGCATGGGTTCGTCGTTTAGGTGGTGGCGCGACACATAATCCCTATGATCACCGAACCATGGATCATAATCCGGGTCTAAGGGATTAGGGGCTGGTATCCTAGGTATCTCCTCAGGGTTGAAATCATGCATTTTTACTTGATTTTCAGGGTTATCTTCTATCTCCATCGGCTGAGTGGGGAATAAAGGTGGGGTGTTCACATTTGGCCTTCTCTTGCATTGAAGGAATCTCGTTTGATACGTGACAAGACTTGCTGTGGTTTCTGTGCACTGAATTCCATAATTATGTATGCATCCATAATTACGTAAGTCCTTGCACAGTCCGCACAGTTCGTTTCATCGTCGGATCACTTCCTTCAGATAGGCCATTGCTTTCAGGTGAAGACACGAGTACCTAAGATATTCTGTTTCTAGTATATGTATATATTAATTATCACACATAATTGCAAGTAATTTCTAGTCAAAGACAAGCGCTACTCCAGTGCACCCTAAGTTTCGTAGTGTCCTTACTTGACTCTTTGAAAATAGTTTCAGGTAGTGGATGTCGCGGAACGTTTTATGCAATGAAAACTTTTGAAAAATTGTTTTCGTGAGAGGATCCTAAAGATTGTAGTCTAGACTCGAGAAGGAATCCTGGTTCACTACAATCGCAGCTCTGATACCAATCTGTCACACCCCTTTCTAAGGCGGAAGCACGAGATGTGATCTTGAAAGGTTCTCATTGTATACGAATGGTAAACATACTACATGCTCATAGAATAACTCCAAATGCCATTGACATTAAACATTCAAAACATGGTTTAAGATAAGTGTTTACATCACACGACCAGTAATTGTTTTAAAAAGTTTACAACTTTATTTCATCCACAAACAACAAGGTTTTAATTATTATATCCCCACATGAGGTGGGATATAACAACCAATCCCGCAAAAGAGGCATAGGAGTCTTGACACACATGGCTAACAACATAAACAACATCCAAGAGCAAGAGTAAAACCGCGCGCACATCCACTTTAGTTACCTGAAATACATGTGAGTTTTTGGAAAATCGTCAACATAATGTTGGTGTGAATTCATGCAGTTTTTGTATTGAACGTTTGTGTAACAACCCGCACGTTCGTGCGTTGTTACTACTCGCTACACTCGTTACGCCTAGCACCAGAGATTCGGATCATAATGTAACTATATCGCATACATCGCTATTTCGCAGTATATTCACATATTTTATCGCTATAACGCATCACATCACATCGCATACACTAACACTCACGATGTCATTGAGTGAGGACATATTCTACCCTCCTCGATAGCCGTGAGGTGTCACGACGCAAACATTAATGCTAACGATGACTTTTCGCGTGAGTACTACCCCATCGGTCATCGTGAAGATGATGAAAATACGAGCGAGTGGTACCCCGTCAGTCATTGTGGCACAACGCATCGCAAACTCGAAAGCGCACAGTACATTTGAAAGTGTGGATACGTATATACGACCTTCTGTGATTAATTATAATAAATATATATATGAAACTATGTAACCAAACTATCACAACGCTTAACGATCGAAATGAAACGCCGAAACGTTGACCATCGGAACCACTCGACCGAGTGACAGCTCGATCGGACGGTCACCCGATCGGGTTGCCACCCGATCGGACAGTTACCCGATCGGTGACCCACCCGATCCGTGACACTCTATCGCCTCCTCTCCTCTTCACCTATAAATAGTCCTTGTCACATCACTTGAACAGTGATGTGACAGCTCCCACTCGACCAGCACGCTTTGGGGCTCTTTTCTCTCGATTTCTCACTTCAAGTTTTGGCATCATTCCACCATGAATAACTCAGATCTGAAGGATTTCCATAAGATTAAACAAAGTTTTCGCACAAATCTAAACATTTTCATGGTTAAAAGGATTGAAAGATGGTTTTCCAACCTTCTTTCAACTCTTTTACACTCAATGTGTAAGTCCCGTAAACCGGATCTTTCAATGATATCAAACAATCACCAAGTTTGTGCGGAATCCAAACTTGGTGAGATTCAAGAAAAACACAAAAATATGAAATACGAACCGAATACGAAGAACACACCGAATCACTTTCAACACTTGCACACGATTCTATTACTATCAAAGCAAAATCGTCTAGTACAAGTGCTCACAACCAAATCGCCTCCCACTCTCTGTTTCTCTAGAATTTCTGTAACTAGGAGGTTCAAACCCTAAAACAAGTTAAAAACTTGTTTATATACTCAACCAAGCCCACTTCCCTACATGGGCTTCCCTTGGGCCTGCTTGGCCCACATGGCCTAAAGCTTAGCCCAAGTGACCTATAAAGGTCCACATCCTAATGTAAACTAACCCGGTAAGGCCCAGCTCGTAACCATAGCTTGTTGTATTAATTTGATGCGCCAGTCTCACACTTTAGGGCCTAACAATCTCCCCCTAGACTGATGCCATCAAATTGTCTTCATACCATGAATTCAGCAACGTCTTCAACGAAGTCTATGGTTGTCTCTATGCTGCAGATGTTGTGGAAGTTCTTGACTTCTGAACTCTCAGCACTGGGTCTCTTTCTTCAGCTCTTGTGGTTAGCTTCATATCAGGATCTCGATCAGCTTTGCTTGAAATATCTTTGTCAAAAAGAATGTGAGAGGAGGATTCTCAGCAGCTCTTTTCTTCTTCAGTCTTTGTCTTTCAAGCAGGTTCACGGTACTTCTTCAAATGCACTATCACTGTCAGACGACAATTCGTATCCGATTCTTCTGACTCAGGTACATCTTGTTGTTGAGCTGCTTCAGGCTTCTTCAGCAACTAACAACATCTTCTTAGTCTTCATCAACCCCTGTTCTTGATTGAAATCAAGTTCTGCACATTCTCACAAACTCATAAGCAAACATTTCTTATGCAACAGGGAGAGTACCACATGAACATTAGATACATGAAATTTCACAATTTAAATTCTTTTAACTTTTGATGATCAGTCAAATCTTCAAGAACGGTTACATTTTTAATTTTAAGAAAAATAAATAAACACTCTATTTTTGGATTTTTGGTTTTATAGAAAAACAAATAAAAACTCAAAATATAAACAACTACCATAATATACAATTACAATTGCAATGGGATCAAAATTCGTTCTCAGGCAGACTAAGGAACACTTTTCAGTACGAGCCTAATCAAACTGGTCTATGCGATTGCCAATATGTTTGTCCACTTAAACTTTAACGCTCAACTTTCAATTTTTCAACTTCGTGATATGCTTTAGGTAATATTATACTATTATACCCGTGTGTCCCATTCCAAGGCATACCCCCGCGATCAAGGTAAGCACAACGATTCATCGTAGCAGGTGAGTATACTGATGTCATCCTTTAAGATATCCTGACTGAGTCTAGGTCTGCATATAATCTGTTTTATCATGTTTTGATTTCTTAACAATGAACACCCAAATAAATACTAATCAAATCCTGGAAATATAAACAGCACACTCTATCATGCAAGTATCTTCCCTACCACATATTTCACAAGTCCAATCCAGATTTCTGAAATCTTAACTGGGAATAGATTTAGAAGAGAACAGAATAGATCTTAAGAAGAGATGGCATAATATACAGATCAAATGAGTTTTTCTCAGTTTGATATAGGTTTCTTGGGTTTCTTTTGGGCACTTGAGGGCCTCTTTCGGGTGTATAAATGATCTACAGAGCGACAACGTACAGCTAGGTCAGCATGTATCTGGATGCAGCAGAAGCTGTCGTTGCCTAGCACCTCCAGGTCAGCATATATCTGGATGCAGCAGAGGAGGTACACGACTTTTTCAGAGAAGATTTCAGAATCAGATCAAAATTGTGTGTATCGGGACAACATACAGACATTCAAATAGAAATGAGCTAATTCCAAGTGACTTTCTTTCCTGGGGTCATGTACAATTTTAGTTCTAAACAGAAGGACAACCAAGATATCCCCGGATGATTCAACAATATAAAGACCCGAAACCTCAGATATTGGCTATCTATCAACACAAGATTTAAGACCATAAAATCATACACCGTTGGTATGTTACCCACATGGTACATAGTTCGTTATGTTTATATCACTTAGTATCTTTTATCATGTTGAGCGTCAAGCCTATCGACATATCGCAGTAGATCCTAGTCTTTTCAGCTATGGCACCTTACATGTGTTAGTCAAACCCTTTAACACGAACATTTATTTCACTTCCCATATCATGCAATTTTTCTTTCTGGCTTTTTCATTTTTCAAATGTTTTTGTATTTTTCTCATTTTCTCCCCCTAAAACAATACATATTTACAGCAAACTCTTTTTGTATTTTCTGAGTTTTCTCCCCCTAAACTCTATATCGATCTATATGTTCCTCTCCCCCCCCTAAATTTGTGCATAAATCTTGTATTTTTACGCAAATTTACCATTTACTAGAGAAAGGACACAGTATGTACAAAGTTATAAACTAAGAAAAAGAGAAAAATATTTTTGGTTAACCGTTCCGTCATCAGATTGAAGACTAATCAAATTCAAATCAAATTACTGAATTTAAACGGTACCTTTTGCTGATCATTTCTTATTTCTCCAATCTCCTCCAAAGGAAACATATCATCCTTTTAAAAAAAATTTGAACTTTTTGCAACAGTGAAATGTTACCCGTTTTGATCTCTGGAACAACCGCTATCAACATTCCAGAGATTGTCAACAGCTCCTCCTTGGTTGTTCCTGAAAGGTAAGGAGATTAGTAAGACATGGGTACCCAGGCCATCGTGGTCCTGGGATTTCCTGAAGCATCAAAATAAGACACTTCTTTTAAACATAGGTCCCCTTTCGTCTCAAGGATTGGAGATGTTGCTGCTTTGGATTTGGGTTTCCAAATCTGTTTCAGTCTAGCAAACGCGTTTGTTGCCTTCGGTTGAGCAACTTTAGTTGTTTCAGGTTTGTTAGTTTTAGAAAAACATTTTTGTTCCTGAACAGCCTTGCGTTTGTTTTTAGCAGCATTCCAATCCCCATCAGAAGGTTTAACCTTGGAATTCACATTCTTCATTGCCTTAGGTGATGAAACCTTCATTGGCTTGGAATGATAGTTACCCTTTGGTGTAACCCTCTGATTTTGCATATAATATGGTACGTAGGGACGATGTGTGCAGTTCCGAGCAATGTGACCAGCAATGCCGCAATTGAAGCATGTTTGTCTCTTCACGTAGAAGGCATTCTGATCATCTTGTGCAGCTCTTGCAGACCCTGAAGGATGAACTGGTCCTTTCTGTGCTTGGTTTTGTTGCACATTTCTTGCAGACGACAATGAATTTGGATATCTATACTTATCATTTGCAAGGGCCTTCTGTGGTGGAGATTTCTTTTGATTCTTCTTGTTTTGTTTAGACTGCAAGTCTTGTTCAGAAATCTCACCAGTCTTTCCGAAAGCTTTGTTAGCACAGTCAAATGCATATTTCTCACATTTGCCATTAATGACTGGCTTAACGAAAGCATTTTTCACGTCACGGGTCTTTTGAGAACTATTGCTGCCCGTTGAGGACTGTGGAGAGCCTGATCGTCTGTGATGTTTAGGCTTCTTATTTCCGCGTCCTTTACCTGCTCGCTTCGGCTCTTGTTGCTTGATCTGGACCTTTTCATCACTAACAGAAGGTTCAGATTGTTTAGCTTGCGCACTTGGAGCCTTGTTCACGTCAATCTTCTCTTCATCCTTCATGTCATCAGCTTTGACAGAATCGGAGAGTTCTGGTTTGTTAGATGAAATACCAGAAACTTTAGCAGGAACTTCATCTGAAACATTTGACAAATTTTCAGCACAAGACGGTTCTGCACATGACGCCTTTGAGCTGAATCCACTAGAATCAACTGATTCCAATTTCTCAGAATCAGTTGCTTCAGATGATTCACATTTGGAATCAGATGGTTCAACTGGCTCATTCGTTTCATTTGTCGTTTCAGTCTTTGTTTCACAAGCATCAACGTTTTCGCCCAAACCGTCAGGCCTGAAATTAATCACAGAGCGAAAAACCGAGTTAAAAATATCACACGAAGAAATAGAGTCTTGATTAAGTTCATTTATTAAATTTTCATAAGAACCAGACTCTGATGCTTGTTCATCCCTAACTACATTTTCAACTTTTACTTCAACTACTTCATCTGCAGGGGAAGACGAAGCATTAGGATCAAAAGTACCCTCTATATCAAAATTTACCGAAGGACTCGCTCGTTTATCAAAAGGTCTACTGTTGATTGATGACTTATCAGTTTTAGGACCGTAAGCCATCTTGTCCTCATTCATCAATTCCTCCTCAGTCATGGGTAAATATGTGTAGTTGTCATTATATGGAGGAGGAACTTGATTGAAACCCAAACCACGCCCTTTATTTTCCTTGTATGCAAGCTGTTGATCACACAAGTTTTTGACCAATTTGCTGGAAGAATCATACTTTTTAATGTTAAGTTCGTTAATTTGATATCTTTCTCTGATATCTTCCAGTTCTTTGAGCAAAATGCATACCTTCTCCTGTGCCTCTAAGAAATGGGCTGTTTTTACACTTACATCATCCTTAAGTTTGATGATGTCTTTTCGCTGAGCTTCAATTTTATCTTTATAAAGCTTTTCATTCTTTGATAAAGTAAAATTTTTATTTTTTATGTCGTTGTAGTCTTGAATCAACTCAGCGTTGTGTAACCGATATGCCTCATTTCTTTCTCTACACTCAGGAGTGCAAAAGACAGAAAATATCTCTTCACGATCACGAGTAACTTCTTGAGCAAAGGGTTTGTTAAACATAAATGCTGAATTTTGTGTGGATGAGCAAACTGCAGCAGATGTGTTGCCTTGAGTAGACTGTTTGTCAGCATTGTCATATGATTTGATGATTGAGATCAGCTCATCTGGCTTCATTCTGTAAAAATCAAATGCCACTGTATGTCTTCTTCGTTCAAACACCATACCCCAAAACCCTAATTTCCTTTTCAGCCGCCTAGGTGATATGAAGAACGATGATGGTGACCGGAGAGGATGAATATATGAACGATGATTGTTGTCAGCCGGAGTTGTTGATACGGTTGCCGGAGATGGAGTTGGGGAGTGAACAGACGTTGATGGCAGTGAGGACGATGGTCAAATGATGATGATGACCAGAGTTGCAGGTGGTGTTCAGTGATGAATGAAGACGATGAAGAACGATGGTGTTGCAGGTTTCTTGGTGTTGCAGGTTTCCGGCAATGATTATCGAACAAAAAGATGACAGAACGACAGCCGGAGAATGATGGTGCACGATGATGACGATAGCGACTCTAGAACTAGAAGACAACAACTCGAAATCAGACTAAGGAACGTGGTTGCGAGTCGGACGAGTCGAAACGGTGGTTGCGACTCGTAATCGAGGTTGCGAGTCGAAACCAAAACAGGATGAGCCGAAACCAAGGTTGCGAGTCGAAATGACTGTGATTGCGAGTGGAAACTGAATGATGATTGCGAGTCGTAACTAAAACAGGATGAGCCGAAACCAAGGTTGCGAGTCGAAACCTTGTGTCGGAATCAGAATGCAACTCGAAATCAGAGATCGAAATCAGAGATCGGATGACGGTTGCGAGTCGGAACAGTGCGAGTCGGAACAGTGAAAGTGGTGATTGCGACTCGAGACCTGCTGAAGAAAGATGATGACTCGACACCTATTGAGAATGAGTGCGAGTCGGAACAGTGAAGTTGTTGGTTGCGACTCTTGATGAAGATGGTTGCGACTCAAACAGTGAATGAGATAACTCGTGGTTGTTGGACTTCCAAAATTTTGCACGTGTTTTAAAAAATCAAACAATATATTCGATATTTTTGTGATTTTGGCAATTTTTGGAAATCAAGAATGTTTCAAAAACTATCAACTAGAATCTCGAAAATTTTGGGATTTTTCTAAAATAAAGAATTTTTCAAATTTATTGAAGATTGGATAAAATCCTTTAACACAATTTTGAACGGATCAAGGTGCAAAATATGATTAATTTTCAATAAAATTTCGATGAACTTTCCGAAGAACACGAAGAACGCGAAGAACACCAACTCAAAAATATCGAAAATCTTGAATCTTTGATATCACAACGAGCCTAGAAACAAGTTCTAATGGCTCTGATACCACTTGTAAGTCCCGTAAACCGGATCTTTCAATGATATCAAACAATCACCAAGTTTGTGCGGAATCCAAACTTGGTGAGATTCAAGAAAAACACAAAAATATGAAATACGAACCGAATACGAAGAACACACCGAATCACTTTCAACACCTGCACACGATTCTATTACTATCAAAGCAAAATCGTCTAGTACAAGTGCTCACAACCAAATCGCCTCCCACTCTCTGTTTCTCTAGAATTTCTGTAACTAGGAGGCTCAAACCCTAAAACAAGTTAAAAACTTGTTTATATACTCAACCAAGCCCACTTCCCTACATGGGCTTCCCTTGGGCCTGCTTGGCCCACATGGCCTAAAGCTTAGCCCAAGTGACCTATAAAGGTCCACATCCTAATGTAAACTAACCCGGTAAGGCCCAGCTCGTAACCATAGCTTGTTGTATTAATTTGATGCGTCAGTCTCACACTTTAGGGCCTAACACAATGTACTCGAAACCGATAGAATCGGAGCTCGTTCAGACCTTCTACTCCTTCTAGTGACATGTCGGTTCAAGATCTGGTTTTTATCAGAGAGACTATCGATTTCGGGTTAAACATGGACAACCGTCTCGAACAGGTTAACTGGTCGGGCCAGGGTGATTCCTGTCCGAACGGGTCACTTGGGTCAAGATGGGGTCTCTGTTGGTTAGCACGTTATTACCCCGTCTCGATCAACACCGCAAACCTATCAAAACTACCAAGTATCAAGACGATCAGGCCATCGAAACGGACTGCCGTCCGATCGGATTGTCGCCCGATCGGACAGCCGCTCGATCGGTTTGCACTTGGCCCCACACTTAAATTTTATTTCAAACTTTCAAGAGTTTGAACATCGAACGGATTTCCGCCCGATCAGATTGCCATCCGATCGAGCGACCACCCGACCATGTGATGTTTAGAACTTCGACACTTAAACAATTTTCAACATGATTCACTTTCTAACGGATTACCACCCGATCGGATTACCTCCCGATCGAGTGACAATCCTACTTGTCCCCACTTGGTGTCCTACTGATCAGATCGCCGCCCGATCGAACCGCCGTTCGATCGAACGACCTGAAGGGTAGAGATACCTCCCCGTTTTCAAAATGCTAAACGAAAACTTCAAAGGACAAGCCATCATACACAAACACATCATTCACAACGAGTGTCAATCCGACCGAGTGGCCATCCGACCGGGTTGCCACTCGAACGGATTGACATCCGATCGGATTGCCACCCGATCGGATTACCACCCGACACTTTGTTCAATCGCCACCGCTTAACGCACTATTCAATGCTTACGCTATCAATTTGTAATCAGGCAAATCTCAGACGCGCTCTCAATCAATCCAATCAAGTTGTGTTTACTTGCTGAACACGCACGGTGAGTATACCTGAACCCTTTTTGCTTTTTCACTTTTGGGTGTAACATACGTTGCTATCGAATCAAATCATATCAAATGCTTAAACTATTTATCACTTGCGAATGACTTACTTGCATAGTTATACGTGATGCTAGTTATATATGTGCTAGGACTTATACTCGCGACGTCCCACCATGACTAGTATAGTACTATTGCGCCCGACGGGGTCTAGTTTGCCATCGTGTATTCGAGCATCGAGGACTTAGCTGGTAGTATCGGTTTTGTGAGTATATATGTCGTGTATCCCGTTTATGTGTGTAGGAAATTCGCAGCACTTTTAATCTATTATGCTATTACATATCAAACCTGTATACTCGCCAATACTTTTGTATTGACATTATTTTAACGTATGTTGTAGGTTAAACGCAGGCTATCTTAATCAAGCTAGGAAGTCTAGAAACTCAACTAAAATCTAGGTTGTCGGATTTGTATTGTTCGAGAGAACATGAAATCTGTGACGACTTATGTGATTATGATTGTTTATTAGTATGGGATAATGAACGCATTAATGATTGTCGCAAAATAGTTGTTATGGATTCTCCTGAGCAATCTGATTCGCCTAGTGTCGCGCCCCGATGATTCCGCCATCAGTTGGGGTGTGACAGATTGGTATCAGAGCCATAACTATAGGGAATTAGGTAAGACATTCGACCTAGTCCGGGTTGAAGTCTTAGCAATGACCTAGTCTATAGTCTAAGTACCAACAGGCTGACTTCGTGCGAACCCAGTGGGATTTGAACGGGCCTATTTGCTGCTCTCATTCGAACTCGCTAAATCTACATCCTTGTGCGAACATCGCGTACTACAACTTCGCACAAGCAAAGCCTTTCCTAAGGCTTAATACTATTTGCCTTTCCTAAGGCTAACACAATACACATGTTTTACGATACTCGCATTACATCAATGAGTGATCGTGTCGAGATGAGGTGTGAAAACCAGGAACTCTTGATAGGTCGCTCACTCAGCGCATTATTCTAGCACGAGAAACTTCTGTCGAGCCAGGAGTGACATCCATATCTCGACGGAAATCTCCTTTCAATCCAGTGGAACTCTCGAATTTATTTCGATGAGCACAACCACAGTCGGGAACAAAGTTGTTAAGTCAGGGGTGAGACCCATACATTAATAACCCGTTTCACTCCCTGAATGGTTTTCGAAAAGCTCTCACCAAAGACTCGGCTATACCAAATGACTTGAGCCGTGTGATGAATAGAAGGACGAATGCCATGAGCTGCATCCCAGTGGAAGCATAGTCTACTAGGTCAACGCGCGTGCATGAACTCGTAAGGTATAGTTGAATGACTTTGGGTAGTCGACGCCTAAACACCCAGGGCATCCTATCGAATTTTCTAGCCTACAGTTCGCCGGTTTTACGCTTGTTAAACTTATTTACGCTTACGTGTTTACAAATTGAATTTTTATGCTTTAACGATTTCTCGATTTACCGATTTTCGCTCCCCGCTTTATGAATGCACAACCCGCACAACCATCGCAATCTAGAACGAAAACCGAATGATCGCAACAAAGCTAATGTCTAATTTCTCGCCCTCGCTTCCTTTCTTCAACGCGTCCTCGCACATTCTACACCAACATGTATGTGTATAAGTATAAACTACAACTATTTATATATACAAACGAAACACTTGTGTGAGAACTTAGGAATCTTGTGTCTCCTATGTGGCTCCTATGTGAATACGTATTACTATACTACCTGCAACAAGTTTTAAACGCGCTAAAATCGCATCGCAAAAAACTCAAAATCATTATGATCGAATCTCACTCCAAGTCTCTCTCTATCTCTGTCTAGATGCCTTTCAATAAATCTGCTTCGAGAATGTCAGCCAGGAGACGAGCCAAACGAAGGGACGAAAAGATGATTGCTTCACTTGTGGTCAGGGAAGTGGCCAAAGTCATTCCTCAGATTGTCACTCAAGTGTACTCTCTTAGCAACTCTCGAACTTCGGAAGACGTTAAGATAGCAGCGCCGCAATCTACTTTCCTATACAAACACTTCAAAGCCAGTGACCTGATGGTCTTCACGGGTGAAGGAGGTGTCTCTCAGCTACTCCAGTGGTTCGATTCTGTCGAGGTGACCCTTCGTCAGAGTGGGTGCCCCGAGCATTTTCAAACCACTTGCGCAACCGGAGTATTTAAATCGAGTGCACTCGACTGGTGGACCGCCGAACGCAACAAACGTGGGATTCACGCAGCCTATGCTCTCTCCTGGAATGAGTTGAAAGAGCTCATGAAGGAAGAGTACTGCCCTCCCCACGAAGTCCAGAAGTTGGAAAACGAATTTTGGGAGATCAAACAAGTCAAAGGTGACAATACTGGCTACACCGCAAGGTTCAAGCAGCTTAGCACAATCTGCCCAAGTCAAGTCAACACTTCAGAAAAAGCCATAACGAAGTACATTCGCGGCTTGCCTGAATGTGTGGGCGATTTTGTCAAAGCTGCAAAGCCTACTACCAGCGAAGAGACCTACCGCTTATCCGCAGAAATCAACGACAAAAGAGTCTTGGACGGGTTCTTTTCCAAGAATCCTGTCAAACAAGCTTATCAAGCAATCGTCATCAATTCTTCTGACGATTCTACCGACGATTCTTCTGACGATTCTGCTGACGATTCTTCCGACGATTCTGTCAACGATTCTGCAAGTGAGTCCTCAGACGAATCCTCCAAAGAAGACATCTCATCACAAGACATCGACAAACCCAGCCGCAAACGAAAGATCTCAAGCTCGAACTCATCAACAACTGAAACTGCTACAACCAGAACCTCTTCAATCAGTTCCACTACTTCCAAAATGTGCCTACACTGGAACTCATCCTTAGTGTTACACGTGCACCTATCATCATCCAGTCGAAGCTGATTGTCGCTATTGAAACAATTGCGACTGTTACGGTCACTTCACCCGCAACTGCCGCACCGAACCGTGAACTTGAGTACAACAACAGCTCCAGCAAAAGTCTTCAACACCAAGCATCTAGCAAGCGTAGGATAATGTTGTAATGATACGATTTTCGATGTTAATTTCTAAGTATTGAACCTACTCTATTACTCGATGTTGCCACTATGTGTAACGTTAACTCTCGCTTTCGTTTTCGCTTTCACTCTCTAGTTGTCGCACTTAGACTAGCTTCACACACGAACTATATACTATATCACAATATAATGTGTTTTAACCTCACTACACTCTTAGAATAAGGTACGATAAACGTCCAAGGAACGACTAATCACGGGTGCACACGGGATTATTTGGATCAGTGCACGGAGATCGTAGTAAATTCAAATAGTGCCATAACTTTAAAAGCATGGTCAAGCGTGGTGGATACGCCGCTGGTACTTCCTATATATAAGCGTCTTGACCATGTCGACCAAGTGTGACATCTATTCACGAGACACAAGTAGTAGGGGTAAAGCAAGGTGTGCTTTATCGTACTACCTATGTTTCGTGTAGAAAGTGCCATGTGCAGTTGAACGTTATTTAGACCTATACTATTATGGTTATTTTCGACATGCTAAACTAATCCGCAAGGCGTAACATCCAAATCGCATCACCGCGAGACTTTTTTGTAAGTCTGTAAACGCAATGCAATTGCCTCATCGATAGACCTTGGTGAGTCTACCCCGCAGGGCGATCACATCAACGCAAGACTGGTCGTAAGTCTGTCGCAATTAATCGCATCACGCACACTAACGCTCACGATTCCATTGAGTGAGGACCTATTCTACCCTCCTCGATAGTTGTGATGCGTCGCAACGCAACGCATATTCGAAGCAAAACTCGATTAATCGCATCGCTTATCGCTTTTAACGCTTATCGCTATCTGGGTTATGTGGCACACATGATATCGATTCACGAAACGGATCTAGTATGGTCAAAACATGGTGTTTTAGCCATACTAGCAAACTTTTGTGGAAAGATGCCATATGGGGCTTCATGTTGGTTAATTTGTGAAACTGTGGAGACTAATCGAATCGAATTACTCGCTTATCGCTATCGCACGTCGCTTCTCATGCATCGCGTAACGTTTATCGCTTATTCGCGTATCGCTTATTACTTATCGCTCATCACTTGGTACTCATCGCAATCTGTGTTTGTTTTAGTATGTATGACATCGCTTCACGGGACAAAACTAAAATGGTCAAAACATGGTGGATACGCCGCTGGTACTTCCTGTATATAAGTGTTTTAACCACATTAACAAACTTTCGTGGGAAAGTGCCATGTGGGGCTCGATTTTAATTACCTTTTTGTACTGCTAAAACTTATACAATTCTAAAGTTTTACTAAAATTTTTATTAAAACCGTTGGACAAGTGAAATTTCCTCATAACGTGGAGGTAACATCGAATCAGCTTAACTCCATGCCCAAGGGAAGTTTCATAAGTCCATTTTTCCTTAAAACTTTTGCAACAACAAGACAAAATCTTTCTTAAGACGTTGGTTCAACATCGAGTTCAGCTTGAACCCATGTCATAGGAGAGTTTTCTTAACTCCAGTTTTCATTTCCAAATTCTTTTAAAATGTTTAAACCTAAATTTTCTTACAACGTTGGTTAACATACGCAGCTTAACCCTACGACCTTACTAATTCTTCGGGGCTCGAGATACTTTTGAAACACCAACTCGTGGGATACTACTCTTGTCATTACGTCGCCTTTTCGCTATCGCAATTAAGCTCTCTCTTACTCGAGACGCTCACTCTTGACAACTTCCAGTCGACTAACTCACCGTATCGCTACTTATGTGGTACAACCCTCACAAAGTCTACCTGATGGATTAATTTCGGGACGAAATTTCCTAAAGCAGGGGAGACTGTAACAACCCGCACGATCGTGCGTTGTTACTACTCGCTACACTCGTTACGCCTAACACCAGAGATTCGGATCATAATGTAACTATATCGCATACATCACTATTTCGTAGTATATTCGCATATTTCGCATATTTTATCGCTATAACGCATCACATCGCATACACTAACACTCACGATGTCATTGAGTGAGGACCTATTCTACCCTCCTCGATAGCCGTGATGTGTCACGACGCAAACATTAATGCTAACGATGACTTTTCGCGTGAGTACTACCCCATCGGTCATCGTGACGATGATGAAAATACGAGCGAGTGGTACCCTGTCAGTCATTGTGGCACAACGCATCGTAAACTCGAAAGCGCACCGTACATTTGAAAGTGTGGATACGTATATACGACCTTTTGTGATTAATTATAATAAATATATATATGAACTGTGTAACCAAACTATCGCAACGCTTAACGATCGAAACGAAACGCCGAAACGTTGACCATCAAAACCACTCGACCGAGTGACAGCTCGATCGGACGGTCACCCGATCGGACAGTCACCCGATCGGTGACCCACCCGATCCGTGACACTCTATCGCCTCCTCTCCTCTTCACCTATAAATAGCCCTTGTCACATCACTTGAACAGTGATGTGACAGCTCCCACTCGACCAGCACGCTTTGGGGCTCTTTTCTCTCGATTCTTGTAAGTTTTCAACCTAAATCTTGTACTTCTATGATCTACACGCACTCCTCCACCTTTCTCTCTTTTGAATCTCAACGTTTAACTGTGAAATCAACGGATTTGAGGTGTTCTAGGGTAATGTCATCTTGAAGTTCATATGAACTTCAAGTTATGGCATCATTCCACCATGAATAACTCAGATCTGAACGATTTCCATAAGATTAAACAAAGTGTTCGCACAAATCTAAACATTTTCATGGTTAAAAGGATTGAAAGATGGTTTTCCAACCTTCTTCAACTCTTTTACACTCAATGTACTCGAAACCGATAGAATCGGAGCTCGTTCTGAACTTCTACTCCTTCTAGTGACATGTCGGTTCAAGATCTGGTTTCTATCAGAGAGACTACCGATTTCGGGTTAAACATGGACAATCGTCTCGAACAGGTTATGTAAGACCCTAACACATTTTGATCGAAAAGTCGCAGCGGAAATACGTGCCATAATTTTTTTCTTCTTAAAACGTTCCTTTATACTTGAAAATCATTTAAAAATATATTTATGTAAGGAACTACATTGTTTATCTTTCATTAGTATCGCTAATAACATACTAATACAGATTACATGACCACCCACTCCGTACAATCCATGTCTCTGTCACTCGATCTTCAATTACTATCCTTCCATCATGTTGATCCATGATTCTGTACCACCTGCACCCACCACATACATTCGTAACATTAGCATGCATTATATATAAAAACAAGATTCATAATCATGGAGTCTCGTCACGTGCTATCCTCATATACTTTCCATTCCGTTATCTTTCTAATTGAAGCATTTCATCTGGGTGTCTAATCCTTGGTGTGACTTCAATAATGTACCTGCATTATATTTCATTCTCAAGGCACACTATTAGTAACGTAAATATCCAACGTGTTGAAACCATGTATACATACATACATACATGCACCATTCTATATGGGTGATAATTCTTACTTCGTGCATACATACATTCACATGTATATTCATACATACATACCTACCTACCTACATATATATATATATATACATACATGCCTACATACAAGCTCTTACATACTATTTACAATCTCATATGATTATACTAACATATATCCCAATTAAAAAAACATTCATATAAATAAGTCTCATACGTATTGACCTACGTACGTATTCATTTCTAAAAAATGCTTACCTATGGATTCCATTACTAACATGGAGGTAAATCCATACCCATACTTATACGTGCCTTTAGCTTATTTCATTCCCTCTTAAACTTACGTACGCGCTCATCGTATCTCATAAACACTCTACAATGAGTTTGGAATACATTTCGGGACTCTTTAAAGGTCACGGGAAAAGTTACTATAACGGCCCAAATATAAAGCATTCGACCAACATGTTAAGTAAAGAAATCTTGATAAATTTTGACAACTTTTTAACAACATAACATTTTCATAAACAACCTTTCGAAACAACCTTTTTATTTTTATAAATAACCTTTCATAAACAACCTTTCGACAACATAAACCTTTCATAAACAACTTTTCAACAATATAACATTTTCATAAACAACCTTTCGACCCAAAAGTAGACATGTCTCAATTCACTGAAAATAGGCTATTTTGGGATGTCCATTTACTGTACTTACAAGCTTGTAAAAATTACGATCTTTTTATGTGACTTGCCCCTCGGAGGGTTTATCCTTGTGTTAAATTTTTAGAGTCTAACTCTCTACTAAAAATTTATAAAAAATCATTTACTAAGCAGCAATCAGATTCGTCACTTCTGACTGCAGCCCACGGAAAAATTCATTTAAAAATCCTCGATAATCCGATTGACATAATTCCAGTTGGATATTTGCATAACCTCCTGAATCTATCTACAATAAAAATTTGAGATCAAAACCTAATTCCTAAGTTGAGTTATAACATTCGTAATGGGCTGCAAATTCTGTCAGAAAACGCAGCCTGAACCTTCGATACGGAAAAATTTACAAAACGTTCATTTTTCGTCGAAAAAATGCAATTCCAGTTGGGTTTGAAAGGTTTTTCCTGGAAGTTCATCACAAGCTCAACAAACATCAGTTTCTTACAAGATTTGGCCCGGTTACAACCGATTAAATTCGGCTGTAACTTTCTGGACAGATTTAGTTTCATCAAATATTTTCAAATAATCTCACATTCTAACTTCATCTAGACATTTCATCAAACACTTGGAGTGCATACTACCTTCTAAGCATAATGTACAACTAAATCATGCATAATCTTCTAATCTCATACATATTTCATCAAATTCTCCTACTAACTAACATGTATCATTCACACATAAACATCAAACATATTGTCATCACATTTCTTTCAATTTCTCTAACAAGAATCTATCATACATATCAAAATACATCAATATTAAGCAAGAATTGGACATGGGTGATCATTCAAGTCGTCATCATCACCATAACCAACGGGTTTCACCTATAAACATCAAATTAACCCAAACTATGCATAATCCATTTTCCAAATGATGATTCTAACACATACTCATACTCAATTTCATACAAATTCGCGATTTACAACATAAACCACTTCGTGCATAATCACAAATCTAACTTTTAAGACATACCTTGTGATCCCCTTGTGAATGTGATCATTAATCCATGCTCGGTTATGAATTTAAGCTTCATTTAACCTTTCAATTTGATGATTTCTTGATTAGGGTTCTTGAGCTCTCATGGAGCTCCTGGCTCCTTCCAGAACACACGTATGTGTGTGTGTTTGGGTGTGTATTTCATAAATAAATTCAACTTTCATTTTACCCCACTTTAGCCCCTCAAGTTTGCCACTAAATTATACTTGGCACAACTTTCATCCTTTAATTGTTTCTATTATATTCTTAACTAGGTTAAATAGCCTAGTTATTTATTTCTTGATGTACCATATCAGAACATTTGCCGAATATAAACATTCGGGTTTTGGGGTGTTACAAGTCTACCCCCCTTAAATAAGGTTTCGTCCCCGAAACCTTTCTCATTTCCTCTTACACACACATATCTATGTCTGACTTCATTGTTGCATCATAATTATAAGTAACCATCCGATCTCATTTCATAATTATTCATACAATTGACTTCTTCTTAACTAGTCTATACTTTCCATGGCATACTTTCACATAACATTCTCATTTCCTCGACCCGTTAGTAACTGGTCAATATACATATTTATTTAAACTTATAATAATGCTTACATTCATTTGATCCGTTTATAACAAATTTAATACTTCCACCTCATCCTTTAAGATTACATTCTATAGACACATTGTATAACATTTAACTCTTGTTTTGTTATCACAACAAAACTACTATTTCATAGTCACACCTACGTGCTTAACTCCATAGTTAACATCATTCTACATTTCTATAGTTATTTGTACCATACATACCCTTACGTTACCCTCAACTTGCCTCATTTATTCTACATTACTATTCCTCTCATTTCATGCATTACTTAATTTTCATAAGCATACGTATCGTGCAAATTCATTATACGAGAGTTTAACCAATACTCGAAATTTTCAAACAAAACCTTTGAGTTTCACTTCTTAATGACATAGTTTTCTTCTTATGCCGACTATTAGAAATCAAACGTTCCATACTATACCATACCCATTCCATCATTCATTTCGTAGGTCGTTTTCAATCTACCAATTCATGCTTATCCAACATGAGTTAAACCTTTTTACTTACCTCATCTCATATCATCAATCGACGATCCGTAACCCAGATCGATCCGCATTCTTCACGAGTACTAGTCGTACCAAGCTAGATTTCATTCATCTGTGTAATGCGCCTTCGCTCATAAACAATGTCATGGCCCCCGTCCCGGTTTTACCCGGTCCAGGAGCCGCGGGACAAAAACCCGTGGTATTTAATAATTGAGTTGACAACGGAAGATTTAACAGGATCTTTTAAAACTTGAAATGCCCGATTATTTTATTTCATAATTCGGGATAATCTCCGTAATTTACAATAGAGGAATTTCACAAGGAAATTCCCTGATTTACAAAACATGTTTATTTGTTTAACTGAGCCACTACTTCAAGCTTTGTTAGTGCTCCGTAGCACTTTTCCTTGGTTCACAGTAGTCACCTGAAACATGTTTTAAAAATATTTTATCAGCGGAGAAATACTGGCGAGTCACTCAAATTTGATAAAATGACACATAGTTATGAATTACAGCATAAGAGCGATTACAATGGCTTCTATCTTATTTTTATCTGGCGCCGTGTCACCTCCTGGTGACGATGGTCATACCCCTATTGGGTCCTTTCACCCAACTAGTGATGATTATCACTGTTAGGATTTATTAGCCTAACCGTGAGAAATTAGTAATGTGCACAATACCCCACTAGCCAGTGATTAAGATAACCATGACTTAATCCCTGTAATTATAACTTTTGAATATAATTGGAGTATTGTAAAATACTTTTGATAAAAGAGAATGACTCACATTGCAGATTTAAACGGGCAGAGTTTAGCCTACTGATTAGCCTTGTAACCTAATTTAAATAACAATGCACACGAACTAGGTGTGGGCAGCACTTAAACATCCATCAGATAGTTTCAATCGATCGGACATTGAATCGTAGCAGCGATCGAGTTAATACCCTGTATCGTAGCAGCGTCTTGATATCTTAAATTTCGAATTTGAGCAGTGTATCTTCGTTTTTGAGAAAAGTTTTCGACACCACTGAACTGCTCATGACCCAAGCAATTTATAGCTGAAATATGGGGTTTACGCGACCCGCGTAAACCCATACTTAACACTTACGCGGCCCGCGAGGGCCATCTATTCGTAGACTAGGGCTAGCGTGTCACAGGTAGGCCTGCCACGTGGCTTGTTTGCTGCTCCGGAGATTTGGTAAGCTGTCGCGGCCCGCGTAACCTTATCTTAAGGTTTACGCGGCCCGCGTGAAACCATAAAAATTTGTTTTTCTTTATTTTTGTTATGGATTAGGGTTTCAGGGGTCCGGGTTTTCACTTACGGGTCGTTTAGGGACATTTTTGAAGGTCCTTACATTCTCCCTACCTTATTTAAAATCTCGTCCTCGAGATTTACTAAAATAAGTGAGGATACTTTTGCTTCATCTCCGATTCCAGCTCCCAGGTATATTCGGGTCCTCTTTTTGAATCCCATTTGACTTTGACCAGTATCAGTCTTTTGTGTTTGAGAAACTTAATTTTTCTGTCTTCTATTTGCAGTGGCTTCTCAACAAATTTTAACTTTTCATTTACCTCTACATCTTGAAGAGGTACTACCAGAGATTCGTCCGATAGACATTTCTTGAGATTGGATACATGAAACATGTCATGTACTCCAGCTAGTTCCTCTGGTAGTTGTAAGCGATAAGCAACTGGTCCTATTCGCTGTATTACTGGGAATGGTCCTACGTACCTTGGACTTAGCTTTCCTTTCTTACCGAACCAAACTACTCCTTTCCAAGGAGAAACTTTCAAGAGTACTTTGTCTCCCACTTGAAATTCCATTGGTTTACGTCGATTGTCGGCATAGCTCTTTTGGCGATCTCGAGCAGTCTTCAGTCGTTCCTTGATCTGAGTGATCTTGTCGGTAGTTTCTTGTACAATTTCTGGTCCTGATAATTGACTTTCTCCTATTTCTGCCCAACATACTGGAGTTCTACACTTACGTCCGTACAGTGCTTCGAACGGGGCAGCTTCAATGCTTGAATGATAACTATTGTTATAGGAGAATTCAATTAAAGGTAGATGGTCATCCCAATTTCCACCAAAATATATTACACATGCTCTAAGCATGTCTTCCAGGGTTTGGATCGTCCTTTCACTTTGTCTGTCTGTTTGAGGATGGTATACAGTGCTTAAATTTAGTCGGGTTCCCATTGCTTCTTGGAAACTTGTCCAGAAATGGGAAGTGAAACGACTATCCCTATCTGATACAATGGAGAGTGGAACTCCATGTAAAGATACGAATTCATCTACATACAACTTTGCCAATCTTTCCATGCTAAAGGTTTCTTTCATGGGTAGAAAATGAGCTGATTTGGTTAATCGATCCACAATTACCCAAATCGCATCATTACCTTTTCTGGTTTTGGGCAACTTAGTAACAAAGTCCATGGTTATATGTTCCCATTTCCATACAGGCATTTCTAATTGTTGTAGTAAACCTGAAGGTTTCTGGTGTTCTGCCTTAACTTGTGAACAAGTAAGACATTTAGAAACATACCTAGCTATGTCCTTTTTCATTCCTATCCACCAGAAGTTATTTCTTAAATCTTGGTACGTCTTATTGTTTCCCGGGTGCATGGTATATCTAGATTTATGGGCTTCCTCTAAAATCTTATTTCTTAAATTTCCTTGCTTAGGTACCCAAATTCTTATTTCATGGAATCTCCAAATTCCATCACTTCCCTGTTCTAATTCTTTTATTCTTCCTTTCATTCCTTCAGCATCATCCTTGATTGCTGTTTCCTGAATATTTTTCATTTGTTCCATTAAATCTAACTGTAGATTTAATCTAAGAGCCCGAACTCACTTTTGCTTTTCATGATACTTACGACTTAAGGCAACTGCAACTACGTTCGCTTTTCCTTCGTGATATTGAATATCACAGTCGTAGTCACTTAGAATCTCCATCCATCTTCTTTGCCTCATGTTTAATTCTTTTTGCCCAAATATGTATCTTAAGCTCTTATGATCTGTATAGACAGTAAACTTACTTCCATACAAATAGTGTCTCCAAATCTTAAGGGCAAAAATTATGGCTCCTAATCCTAAGTCACGAGTCGTATAGTTTTCTTCGTGCTTTTTCAATTGTCTTGAGGCATACGCAATTACTTTCTTGCGTTGCATTAGCACACATCCTAATCCTAGCTTAGAAGCATTACAGTAGACTTCGAAATCTTCTGTTCCTTCTGGCAAGGCTAGAATTGGGGTGTTCGTTAACTTTTGCTTTAAAACCTTAAAAGTTTCTTCTTGTCTAGGTCCCCATTCAAACTTAACTGCTTTACAGGTTAGCTTAGTTAATGGTACAACTATTTTGGAAAAATCCTTAATGAATCGTCTATAGTATCCGGCTAACCCTATAAAACTTCTAATTTCCATAGCTGATTGCGGAACCTTCCATTTGGTGATCGCTTCTATTTTGGAGGATCGACGTGAATACCTTCGTGATTCACCATGTGACCTAAAAATTGCACCTCCTTTAGCCAAAATTCACACTTCGAGAATTTGGCGTAAAGTCTTTCCTTTCTTAACAAAGTTAAGAGTGCATGCAAGTGCTGACGATGTTCATCCTGGCTTTTAGAATAAATGAGTATATCGTCGACAAAGACAATTACAAATTTATCCAAGTACGGTTTACAGATCCTATTCATCATGTCCATAAATGCTGCAGGAGCATTTGTTAATCCGAAGGGCATGACTGTAAACTCGTAATGACCATACCTAGTTGTGAAAGCAATTTTAGGTATGTCTTCTTCTTGTACCTTCAATTGATGATATCCTGAGCGTAAATCTATCTTAGAAAAGTATCTAGCTCCTTGCAATTGATCAAAAAGATCATCAATCCTAGGTAATGGATATCGATTCTTAATTGTAACCTTATTTAATTCCGTATAATCGATTCACATTCTCATTGACATATCTTTCTTTTTCACAAACAACACTGGAGCTCCCCACGGGGATGAACTCGGTTGTATGAATCCTTTGCTTAATAATTCATCTAACTGCTTTTTCAATTCTAGCATTTCGGTGGGTGCTAACCAATAAGGTGCCTTGGCTATCGGTGTAGTTCCAGGAATTAGACGAATTCTAAATTCTACTTCCCTATTGGGTGGTAATCCCGGTAGTTCTTCTGGAAAGACATCCGGGTATTCTGATACTACTAGAATTTCCTTAAGTTCCTTATCTTTAGTGTTAATGATTACTGAAATCATATACACCACTTCTTGTTTTCTTGAATAACTGGCCAACTTCATTACTGAAATGAATTTCAGTGGCTTTCGTGGCTCATCTCCTGTAATCACCACTAATTCTCCTGTGGGTGTATGAATTTCTATGGAGTTTTTATCACAGAGAATTCGAGCATGGTTGGCTACTAACCAATCCATTCCTAACACTACATCGAATCCAGCCAAATTCATAGGTAACAGGTTTGCAGAAAATTTATGGCCTAAGAGTTCTATTTTCCTTCTTGCAAAACCTTATTTATGTTAACAGAATTCCCATCTGCTGTTTCGACTGTAAAAATCTGCCTAAGGTTGGTTAAGGGTAAGTTAAGAGCTTGGCAGAATGAAGTATTTATAAAACTTTGGTTTGCACCAGAGTCAAATAATACTTTTGCATAAACGTCGTGAACTAGGAATGTACCAGCTATCACGTCAGGGATTAGTTTGGCTTCCTGGGTAGTTAGTTGGAAGGCTCTTGCGTTTTTCTTGGTAGTTCCTTCTGCAGGTTTGGCTTTGTTATCAGCTGGTTTGACCAATTTCGGGCAGTCTGGCCTAAAATGTCCAGCTTCTCCACAGTTGTAGCAGATTGTGGATTTCTTTCTCCTGCAATCTTCTTCTTGATGCCCTGGAATTTTACAGAAATTGCAATACCCTTTGCATATTCCAAAATGCTTTCTTTTACAGGCATTGCAAAATGAAACAGTGGAAGATTACCCAGTTCCCTTTTTCTTGAAATTACTACGGTTACCCATACGAAATCCCTGGGTGATCTTTTGGGCCACTTCCTTTTTCCGGTTTTCTTCTCTTGTGCGTATCAGCCCGTCAGTTAGGGTGTTAGCTAATTCCACAACATCGTCAATAGTGCGAGGTCTCGCAGCTTTAACGATATCACGGATTTCGCTAATCAATCCCCATATATAGCGGGAAATAAGCACCGGCTCTGGCGAAGCCAGGGTAGGTACAACTCTAGCATATTCGAAGAACGTCGAAGTATACCCTCGACAGTCTACATCCACCATTTGGTGGTTTAGGAATTTATTCGCCATTTGTTCCTTCTCATACTCAGGACAAAATTTTCTCTCCACTAGTCGCTTAAATTCTTCCCAACTTATGGCATAGGCTACATCACTTCCCTTGGCTTGAAGTACCGTATTCCACCATTCTAGCGCCCCTTCTTTAAAAAGATGCGATGCGTACATGACCTTGTGTCACACCCCCAAAATCCACACGCGGAGTATCACCGCTTGGAGGCGTGACTGACCAGGATCAAGCCACCAATCATATTGAACAAGCATGTAAGTAAACATAATTCAACCAAACAATATGAAAGGTGTTCAAAAACCAAAGCATAGTTAAGTATTTAGCGGAAGCATAATTTGTAAAACCCATAGCCAGTATTAAGTATGAAATAAAGTAATGTTTAAAGCATGGCACACATCGCCATGTCCCACAACGACCGTTCCTCCCTGTGCAAGCTCCATGGGTACCTAATGACCTGCAAGGCATGTAGCAACGAATCAACAACAAAGTTGAGCGAGTTCACAGATAGTTGTTTGGTTAAAGTATTCATTTCATAAATCGTATATATTCGTTTTGTAAACCATGTATCGCGTTAATCCTTGCTGCCAGTCCAGGCATGCGTGCGATGATTAGTGGGGGCTTCCCATGTGTTACAAGACCACGCGTATCGACTGCTACGAAAATATAAGAGGTGCCCTAAGTCAATGTCTATCAGCATTGACCCTTTGCCCATAGTCCATTAGTACACGCCCGTCCGACTGGCACGGTGTGAGGTTTGTTAAACCTAATAGCGCTATTAACTAATGACCCGCTCGCCCTAGGCCTCGGCGATTAAGTCGATAATTGAGGGACTTCCTTTGATAGAGGTGATGGTCTTAAGATCGTGTACGTAGGCTTTACGTACGTGCCCTTCATTCCGAGGACAGTAGTAAGTATAACTGTACGTAGGTTTTACGTACGTGCCCTTCAACCGAGGACAGTAATAATTTGTTTAATAGTAATAGTTATACGAGTAGTTATTCAAACCCATTCCCAACCCCTGGGAATCCCATGCCTTGGCTAGTGTGAACTCACCTTGGTTTGCTCGGCAGATACACAGAAAGGTTACTCGAGCTAAGTGTGGTCAACCACGTCCTAACATGGTTACCATACGAGTCAGGATTTGGTTTCAAGTAAAGCTCGTATGATTACACACAGTTTAACAGGTTATTAACACGCATTGATCATGGCAAAACACATAACACACGTTAACACCTTAACAGTAACAGTCAAACACTCCTCATGTCTAGCTTGTAAGATCCTAAATATATAACAATCGGCCCAACATGTTGTGCGTTCAGCACGGCCTTGTGCGATCCACAACATGTTGTGCGACTCCGATAAACACCCGGCCCAAAATATCAAGAAGCCCAAAATATCATAAGTGGTTAAATAAGTAACCGGCCCAAACAATATAATCACGGATCCCTTGTGCGATCCGTGAATCCTTGTGCAATTGAAGCTAATCCGGCCCAACAGTTAAGTAACATGACAGCTTGTGCGGTTCATTAATTCTTGTGCGACTGAGATGTCTAGTGCGATTAGTTTTATTATCCGGATATCACGGAAATCAGTTACATAACATTTATCTTGAAATCAATCACAAAGTTTCCATTTATTTGGCCGATCAACAAATTAACCGTTTCACACGTAATTAATATTCGATCAAACAAGCAATCATCATCACTAACAGATATGCGATTCCCCAAGTCTAATACAATTTACAAACCAAACATCATCTCACCATTTAATATGCCTAACATGCATACTGACAATATTATCAAAAGTCTATTTGATTAAATCAATACATGGGAATTTGATATACAAAACATGCTTACTGACACTCACATAATTCATCCATCTACATTTATTATTTGCATGAGATATCAAATCAACTGAAGTAACAGTTGTGGTCGGTTGCTTTTGTGTGAGGTTAAATAGAATTTAAGTCTATTAAATTAATACTAGCCATTTACTACATGATTTGATCAAACAATTTAGTTTACAAGCATCACATGAAAGAGTAGGGATTCGGTCCAATCACAATCCAGAAACAATTACCACAAACCTAATCATCATCATCATTGCACCAAGCATACAATATTCTCATCAAATAATAATACACATATGCAAACATGTAAAGATCGATAAAAATCATGCTCATAAAAATAACAGTACCAACTAACCGATTAGAAGGTATAACGAGGATGATCCGAACCACCAGATCTTCGATTGAGAGAGGGTGTGTTGCCGTCGAGTTTGAGAGGAGAGAGAGAGCTAGGGTTTGTAAACTTTGAGTGATTTGATAAAGTGTGGGATATGTACTAATACCCTATGTGATAATCGAACTAATGGGGATTGGCCGAACCCAAACTTGGGCTATCCTATAGATTCAAGTACAAGTTGTGTAGCCCGAATGGGCTTGTGCGATTGGATTGGACTTGTGCGGTTGGGTTGTGTTGTGTGTTAGAGCTCGTTTATATTCATACATACATTCGTTACACAATAACACATAACAAACATCGAACATTCAATTAATCAACCAAGTTCATACAATCACATTGCGTTCACATACGTTACATCAAAGTAAAAAAATAGGTTCGGAAATACGAGTTGTCACACCTTGTCTTCCTCGGTACATTTACTTATTTTAATCACCGCCTCGGTTTTCTCTAACCAACGCAGTGCAGCAGTCGCCCTTTCGTTGCCTGCAAATTCAACCGGTTTACAGGCAAGAAACTCCTTGTAAGTGCAACCAGGCGTTGCTGCTTTCATTCTCTTAAGGAGTGAGGGTTGCATCCCATCGTTATTGTTATTAGTATGGTTGCCGCCTCCATTTACACTGTTACTGAAATTGTCGCCGTGTGTGCGTTTGCTAGGAATAATTTGTTGAGGTTCAACTGGATTTCGGGCAGCAGCAAGGATTGCTGGAATAGCATTGGCTATTCCTTGAGCAACGATATTCTTGATATCTTGCCTATTCAGAAATTGATCTTCATTGTTTTGCTTAGATTGATTAACTTCATTAACGGGTTCATTACCAGCCTGTTCTATCTGGTAATTAATTTATATAAGTGATTAGCACAAAATAACAACCAAACCTAACAAAATAATTGCACATAATCACGTCAACAAGTATAGCCAAAATTGTCGATTTTTTCGACTTCCATTTTTATATATATTATAATATGCGTCCGTACACACTTGTTATCTTACAAAAGTTTTATTTTTAAGTTATTTCACATAATTATATTTTTACTACTATTATTATTTTATTATTATACAACCACAATCACACCATCACCAACTGCTGGCATCTCAGAAGCGATGTTCCCTCTCGTCGTACTTCCAGGAGATCTGTTCTCGGACCTCCCGGATTCGATTCCCTGCATCCACTAGCTCCTCACCAAAATGGCGGAGTTCAGCCAAGTTCTCATTGCTCATTGGTGGGTTTGGTGCAGGCTCTGGGTCAAACTGAGGGAAAAATATATAAGGGTTATTTAAGAGATTCTGGAACTGCCAGTCATTGGTCCACCATTCTTCCATTTCTCCTAAAGGTCGGGTGTTGACAAGGGGATCTGGGATGGCCGGTTCCAAATTCACTGGGAGTTGGGTTTCAACAGGATAAGTAAAGAGGTTTTCATTGACATGCTTAAGGATATCACAGTCCGCCAGTTTATGATCCAACTCTTCCCACAATGGCATTTCCTGGTCTTGCCGGGAACTTTCTCCGATCTCTATTCCCTTGCCTTTATCCATTGGATCCTCCGTCTTTATAACTTTTCGTGTCGCTGGTTTCTTTCTGCGCACACGCCTCCAGCCTACAATTCTTCTTCTCTTCTTTGGCTTGGGTTTCTCCGGAGGCTGGGCTTGAAATTCCATAGGTTCCTCAACATCGGCACAATAACCGGTAAAGTCTCTGGAAACTTCCACTTTAACAGAATAGAGATTGAGATTCTGAAGAGCTTCAGATAACTCATTCATGCTGTTTAGCAGATATGAAGAAACACACAAAATTCTAGGTTAAAATTGAATTTTTCCTATAATCACAAAAAGGCAATCAGAAAAATTAAATTACAATATCTAATACATTTATACAAACAGATTGATTAAAACAAAATATTGGAAATTATATATATATATATATATATATATATATCTATTACAAATTACAACTGAAACTTAAAATATACTAGGGATTGTGCCTTTATAATTTATTTTAATCTATCTTTTCTTACTAAGTTGTTTATTTAATGGGCAAGTTTCTGGCTTATGGATGATATGAGTGCTAGTACTGGTTTGGCGATTCAATTATAAGTTATCATTTATTGCTGTAGTGGCTAACATGTAGAGATTTGCCCATTGTGCATCTAATTCATCTTCCCATGGTGGGTTATCACCTGTTTCCTGAGTCTCTTTATTAATTATCACTTCTTTTGTTTGTGACTTCTTTATTTTCTCTTGACTTTTTCTAATAATCCAACTTCTTTTCTTAATGGTAAGTGGTTTCTCAAACTGTGCCTTACGAACAAATATTCTTTCCTCAGTATCTGCTGAGTATTTGGAGGAATTTGTTTGGAATGAAGTTCCCTTATCTTTTGGTGAACTATCTAATAGATGAAAGATGTCCGAAAGTCTTTGCTTACCCATACTGTAACTAACAAGTAGTCAGTTAACAAAAACACATAAGCACAGGATGGTAATCAGGAAAATTAAGTATTTCTAAATACTTAATTGGCTTAAATCAGTGGCTCTGATACCACCTTTTTCTGTCACGGCCCCCGTCCCGGTGTTACCCGGTCTAGGAGCCGCAGGACAGAAACCCGTGGTATTTAATAATTGAGTTGACAGCGGAAGATTTAACAGGATCTTTTAAAACTTGAAATGCCCGATTATTTTATTTCATAATTCGGGATAATCCCCATAATTTACAATAGAGGAATTTCACAAGGAAATTCCCTGATTTACAAAACATGTTTATTTGTTTAACTGAGCCACTACTTCAAGCTTTGTTATTGCTCCGTAGCACTTTTCCTTGGTTCACAGTAGTCACCTGAAACATGTTTTAAAAATATTTTATCAGCGGGGAAATACTGGCGAGTCACTCAAATTTGATAAAATGACACATAGTTATGAATTACGGCATAAGAGCAATTACAATGGCTCCTATCTTATTTTTATCTGGCGCCGTGTCACCTCCTGGTGACGATGGTCATACCACGATTGGGTCCTTTCACTCAAGTAGTGATGATTATCACTGTTCGGATTTATTAGCCTAACTGTGAGAAATTAGTAATGTGCACAATACCCCACTAGCCAGTGATTAAGATAACCATGACTTAATCCCTGTAATTATAACTTTTGAATATAATTGGAGTATTGTAAAATACTTTTGATAAAAGAGAATGACTCACATTGCAGATTTAAACGGGCAGAGTTTAGCCTACTGATTAGCCTTGTAACCTAATTTAAATAACAATGCACACAAACTAGGTCAGTAACTAATACAGCATTTACGATAACTCACGAGATTAAAACCCTCACAACGAATGACAAAGTGCAATACTTAAACATCCATCGAATTCACGACGAATAACAAAGTGTGGCCCTAATGTGGGCAGCACTTAAACATCCATCGGATAGTTTCAATCGATCGGACATTGAATCGTAGCAGCGATCGAGTTAATACCCTGTATCGTAGCAGCGTCTTGATATCTTAAATTTCGAATTTGAGCAGTATATCTTCGTTTTTGAGAAAAGTTTTCGACACCACTGAACTGCTCATGACCCAAGCAATTTATAGCTGAAATATGGGGTTTACGCGGCCCGCGTAAACCCATACTTAACACTTACGCGGCCCGCGAGGGCCATCTATTCGTAGACTAGGGCTAGCGTGTCACAGGTAGGCCTGCCACGTGGCCTGTTTGCTGCTCCGGAGATTTGGTAAGCTGTCGCGGCCCGCGTAACCTTATCTTAAGGTTTACGCGGCCCGCGTGAAACCATAAAATTTGTTTTTCTTTATTTTTGTTACGGATTAGGGTTTAAGGGGTCCGGGTTTTCACTTACGGGTCATTTAGGGACATTTTTGAAGGTCCTTACAAACAACCTCCTACCAATTCGATTTGTTTAATCACTCCAAGGGTTCTAGCATTATCATCAACAAATTTAGCAGTTAGCACTTTTCATTCAACATTCAGTCTACAATTTCTTACGTACACGCTATAACATGTCACACATTTAATTTCTCACATGCAATTCTTTCATTATAGTTACTTATTTCGTCTACCTTCGCAGTTTGACCTTTCAAGGCCAAACTAACGTTTCTTAACTATCGTATATGTATTGAGGCACACGCTCGTACCTCTTTCCATTCATGCTTACTTGTAAATACATTCATTACATCCTTTCGGCATTTTGACAAAACTTACCCTTTTCGTTCATACTTAAATCATTGTCCTGGTTGTAGCCCGTTATTCATTATGACTCCTAAGAGTCGATTACTAACACATCTTACACATAACATGTTCAAAACTTCTTTCTTTCGTCAAAATTTGGGTTTGCGTGCCAAACGTTATGCTCACCTATGAGTAATAAACTTAACAAATCAAAACATTAAATATATCGGGTTTAAATGGCGATTACCATTTGACCCACATGACTTATTCGTCTATTTAACCAATCTTGCATACAAACATATTTGTATATATATTTATACATTTATTCACGTATATATAAGTTTAAGACATAACTTGGATAATATTCGCTTTTTTTAAAGAATATTTACTTGCTTAATCTGTAATTACTTACACATTAGAATCTTTTCATTCTTATCATTCATTATTTTTCGAACCCGTCGCGCGGTTTCTAACATGTCATTCATACTTTATTCCTTCTTGATTTCGAATCCTTCTCGCGGATTTTAACATATCATTCATGCTTTCATTCCTTTCATGCTTTGAATCCGTCTCGCGGTTTCTATCATATCATTCATACTTTCATGTCACACCCCAACCAATGGCGGAAACATCGGGATGAGACGAGGTGTGAAGATTGCTAGAGACATCATAACGCTATTTGTGACAATATTTAATAAACCGATTTCATTTCATAATTCATTTGTCAACATTACAAGGAAATCAAATAACATCAAGTTCAAGGGAAATACAATACAACATAATCAAAATTGATACAACGATTAAACCTAAACGTCTATATGTGTATCTAGGCATCAACGCTACTTCGTTTCATAGCATCATCATCCTCAACCTGTAACATGTTTAAAATAAAGTTCAATGCAAAAGCAAATGTGAGTATACAAGTTTGGTACATACGTATCAAAAGATAAGTTTAAACAATTCCATGTGGCAAGCTCTTGATACGAGATAAACTATAAAATTGGCATGTGTCAAACATATCAAACCAATAATGAAACGGAATATGCTCATGACATAACCACAAGTCTACGGGCGGGTCGTTAATCCTATAGCGCTATATATGTCATGGTTTGGCTCGTACGAAGTTAATGATAAGTCTAACACATAATGTCCTCAACCCAAGTTTAAAGTATCAAGTAATCAAATAAGCAAGCGTGTAATAGGAATGTTTATGTATTATGATAAAGTTTGTGTGTAAGTTTATAAATAACATGTTACACCCCAAAAAGTGGTAAACGAAAAAGGGGTTCAAGTATACTCACATAATTGCTAAGTCTTCCGATTATCCAAGTATGACGAGTTGATGAGATAGGAGGACGGAACACCGAGGTCACGCTATAGGGCAAACGATGGTGCATGAGTAAACGGTATTATAACGGAGGATTTGAAGTGGGATTTAAAGTATATCTAGTTAATATAAATGTGTATATATATATATATATATATATATATATATTTATATAGTTAAGTAAAAATCCTAAATTAATTCTATCAAGAGTATTGTTGAAATGTCGCCAAAAATAAAAATAAATATACATTTATATCTATTTTATAAAAATTAATCGAATTTGATATATTTTGATTTATAAAAACTATCGCGTTTCATTTTACGGAATTTCACGAAAAACGGGCAGAGTTTCCTCTGCTTTTGGACGATCCCAACAACACAAGTTGTCGATTTATTTGTCAAAAATCAACAATCAACGAAACATGGAATATTTAAAAGAGTTATATAATGAAAATATGCATTTTAATGCAAGATTCAAGGACACGCGAAATGAACAAGTTCAAGTGTTTCAAGATTAAAATCGTAACTAAAAGCATAAACAATAATAATGAAATTTTGCGTCGTTTAGGATTATACCAAGTCTTTGTGTCGGAACGTCTAACCACTTGACTAAGTTGGCCGAGTCAACTGAGTTGACCGGCTGACTTGGCCGAACCTGTTGACCAGTTCTGACCCGAACATAACTCAAACCAAACTGCGCCGAGACCTCGGTTGACCAGCTTTGACCCGAACACCGAACCGAACTCGACTGTAACGTGACCCGAACCTGCTGAATGACAAGAGAATTACGAGACTTGAAAAGAAGCAAAAGCCAAGGCCCGAACCGAGTCTAACCTGAACCGGAATCGGCTGTGAACACGAACCAAGACAGGATCCGAAACGAATATGAGCTAACCGGACGCGAATCTCCCGAATCGCGGCTGACCCGAGCTTGAATCAACCAGACAAATCAACACCCGTCATCTCCAGACTAAAAATAAGTAAATAAAAAGGAAACAAGGGGGGGGGGGTATTTTACCGTGATTCATCGACAACGCAGGAACACCGCCGCCGCCGACCCAAGCGTCGGCACCTCAAATCGTCATCATTGGTCACGCTGTGGCCGACCAGACCCGAGAACGAGCTGAGAACGAGGTGTGGTGACGTTGTTCAGCCATCCAGATCCACCACCCGAGCTGCCGTGAGCGGCGGTGATAACCGAGGAGGAAGAAAGGGTGTGTGTGGGGTCGGAGGAACGAGAGCCGCCATCGGCAGCGCCACCGCCGCGTCAGAGTTCAGATCGGAGATGGAGGGGTGCTGTCGTGGCGTGTGTGTGTGACCGGGATACCGGCTCCGGCGCCAGCCAGTCATCGAGACGAGGGAATGGGGGAGGGGTGTCGGCTGGTGGTTGAATGTGGGAGAGAAGATGAAGTTCTGGTTTGATTGTAGGAGATGAAGAGGTGAAATCAGGTTTAGAGAGAAGATACAAGTGTCAGCTGAAATGTTTTAAAACAATTAGGGTTTGATACCATTTAATACTATTAATTAAATACACGATTAGTCCCTCCACTTAAGGAGTTAATTAAATGGTCAAATTAACTTGGTTTAAGTTTGATTCCAATTAACTAACTAGGTTATCTAAATAACCTTTAAATTAATTAATTACTTTATTTTATTTTTTTATTTATTTTACAAAACAAAATAATTAATTATTTAAACCCTAAATAAATAACCATTTTTTATGACGGATTAGATTAAAGATGAAGATTTTTCGACGATTATAACGAAACGACTAATACAAGGATACAAAGTTTTCAAAAATAGGAATATGAACAATGGTTTCTAAATATGGAAAGTTATGAAAACGCGGGGCGTTACAGTCTCCCCTCCTTTAGGAAATTTCGTCCCAAAATTTATTCAGAAGGAAGACTTGAAAGGGTTTTGACAAACAGAAGAGGATTGTTTAAAATTGAGGCCTTGAAGTTTGAGACAACAGAGTATAATTGAGGTATGAGGGTGAACGATTGATCTAATAACGATTATGAGTATAAGAATAGCATTCGTATTGTATAGATGAAAGTAGCGGGTTAAGAAAGAAGTTTCGTTGTGGATAATCGGATATAATGCGTTTGTGAGTTGTTTAAAGTTGTATAAGTCCAAATAGGTCTGCAAAACACTGAATTTCTCATGACACGTTTGCGAAAGTTAAGTAACATGGTGAAGGGATGTACCTGTGACGTATCCACCATGTTTTGACCATATTACGTTCGTCTCGTATTCGGTGTCATGTTACATTCCGTTTCTTACCATACGTAGTAGCACACTCTATGGTTCTCATACGTCCATTACTATAATCCCGTGTGCACCCGCGATTATACCAATCGTCGTATGATCCGCATAGCTTGTACTAGTTGCGTAAGAATCAAGGTATACATAAATTTTGAAAATGAGATTGTGTACGTAAAAAAAGTGTAACATATAAGCATGTTCGCATTCCAAATAGTATAAGACCAACGTAAGCGAATCCCTCGGGTTCCGCTCGCGCACATATGCGAATGTATAAATTTTTGAGTAAACAGCATGAGCATAGTATAAGTTTAAATATGAACACGCACGTGAGCATAAACACAAAACACATGTCAGGAGTATGAGTAAAAGTATAAGCATAACGTGAATGAAAAATGAGTATAAATGTGAGTACAAACATGAGTATAAGCATAAACACAAAGCGTATGAGTATGAATACGAGTATAAGTGTGAACATAAGATGTATGAGCATAGTTATGAATGTGAATATAGGTGTAAAACACGAGGGTTTAAGTATGAATAAAATACATGTGTATGAATATAAGTGTAAACAAAGTTGTACAAGTGTAAATGAAAACATAAAATGTATGAACATGAATATGAATGTAAGTACAACGTAAATGTATAATTGTGTGTGTATGTATAAACATGCAACGTATGAATTTTGAATCATGAGTATAACATAAATGTGTAAGTGTGAACATAAGCGACTGTATAAAATGTCTAAGTATGGATGTAGGAAGTAATGATTTTGTTTATAGTATAAATAGAAATACACGAGTTTATGCGCGTAAAGATTAAAAGTTTTGAGTATGAAAGAAAGAGGGGACGAGTGACACACGTGAGATTGCTGTGAGATATTTACTATAACGGGTAAAATGATATGCATACTTAGTTGTTTGCGCAAAACGTGAAGTTAAAATAGATTGAGTTGTCATGGAATATAGAATCTAGTTTGTGAATGTAAGGAGGTATAAAACAGCTATTGGTTACGTGAAACGTACTTCGTAAAGAGAATAGGAATGTTACTACGGTTTTAAAAGAGTTTACATAAGTCGAAACTTGTCGGTCCTTATGAAGTTTCCTTGCCCACGTGTTTGAATTTAATTGACGTATCTTGCGAGGTGTTGAAAAGTTCTTGGGATTAACAAGTTTGCATCGTTTTAAGTAACTTTGTATTAGGAAGTTTTGAAGTTTACAGATTCTTGTGAAAAGGTTAATCCTCAGGAAAAGGATCTTGGTATATAAACTTAGTGTTTTGCTGGAAAAGCGTCTTTTAATAAAAACGTGTTATTGATTTTGAAAGAAGTTTTAGTAAACGACTGAATAATAATTGTAATATTTTGTATGAAAAGCTGGTTTGATTCTCAATTGAAAATTAGCAATCTTTAGTATAGTGATGCGAGATGAGTGTGTTTAGTAATTACGTGAAATATGAAATTTTGTGGGCAATGATTTTATTAGACCAACTAGGTTGATAAGTAGCATTACGTGAAATTTTGAAAGTCGAGTAATAAGCGTTTATGGTATACGTTAAGAATTTTGTGTGTATGAGCTATATGAAAATAGATTTTGGAGTAAGAAATTCTTTCATATAAACAATGCATTTTGAAATAATTACATATTTGTAACGATAAACGATTTAGGCATAGACATGATCGTGTTTACATATTATAGTCTATTAAAAAAAGTATTGGTAACGATCACCTAGGTAAGGGAATCACCCCAAATCCGTTGGTGAGGTCGTTATAAGATGAGAAAAGAAGCGGAGTTAATCGTCAAGGTAAGAAAATCACTCCTATCTCGATGATATGTCGCTGCTCGTTGTTACAAAAGCGTAAATGAAATTACGTGAAATCATGCATGCTAATAATGTATAATCGTATGAAAAGTAATAGTATGATGTATGCGCAAAAGTGACATATCAAAAATGATTCAAAATTGACAAGAGTGAGTTTCATCATAAAAGATCGAAAATAATAAAGCGTAAGCTTGATAAAAAAGAAATTTGGGTGGTTCCTAAACGGAACGTTGACTCACCAAAGTGGTCGAAAGGTCTTTTGAAATTAACAACATGCTTTGGCCTAATAGGTGAAATACTCTCGCCGACGTGTCGGTTAACGGTATTTACCCTTTCGGTTACTACACGTTCCAATTCAATCGAAAATTCGAGACCTGGCGGGATTTGTAAAATCAAGGAGTGGGACTAGTCGACGAGGTGCGGGTTTCACCCCTAACTTGACGACTTCGTACCCTAACTTGACGAATTTAAATTCGGAATTTCCATTAAGATGTGGATTTCACTCCTAACTTAATGTTGAATTTCGTGCAAAAATAGTATCATACGGAATGAGAGTCGTTTACTAAATTGTGGGTTTCACACATATTTTGGTGAACTCGTCTCCTTTGTATAATATTAGTGTTGTCGAACTTAGAATAGTCGAGTAAAATGTATGAGAAAAGTGTATGTTAAGGATTATACGAACAAGTATGAACATGTCAAGAATAGCACATAAAAATGGAATGATGAAACAATTATTAACACATAAAAAGTATGTCAACAACAACACATAAAGGATAGAACAATGAAACAAATATTAACACATAGTAAGACAAGTATATCATGTCAAGTGTTAACACATAAGTGACAAATCATGCTCAAAATGTCAAAAGAGAATACATAAAACAAATAAAGTAGCATGCAAGTAGTTTCAAGCAAAACATAAGATTAAAACTCTAAGACTATAGACTAGGTTAAAGCATTCCTACTTTTCCTAATTCTCTATAGTTATGGCTCTGATACCAATCTGTCACACCCCAACCAATGGCGGAAACATCGGGATGAGACGAAGTGTGAAGATTGCTAGAGACATCATAACGCTATTTGTGACAATATTTAATAAACCGATTTCATTTCATAATTCATTTGTCAACATTACAAGGAAATCAAATAACATCAAGTTCAAGGGAAATACAATACAACATAATCAAAATTGATACAACGATTAAACCTAAACGTCTATATGTGTATATAGGCATCAACGCTACTTCATTTCATAGCATCATCATCCTCAACCTGTAACATGTTTAAAATAAAGTTCAATGCAAAAGCAAAGGCGAGTATACAAGTTTGGTACATACGTTTCAAAAGATAAGTTTAAACAATTCCATGTGGCAAGCTCTTGATACTAGATAAACTATAAAATTGGCATGTGTCAAACATATCAAACCCATAATGAAACGGAATATGCTCATGACATAACCACAAGTCTACGGGCGGGTTGTTAATCCTATAGCGCTATATATGTCATGGTTTGGCTCGTACGAAGTTAATGATAAGTCTAACACATAATGTCCTCAACCCAAGTTTAAAGTATCAAGTAATCAAATAAGCAAGCGTGTAATAGGAATGTTGATGTATTATGATAAAGTTTGTGTGTAAGTTTATAAATAACATGTTACACTCCAAAAAGTGGTAAACGAAAAAGGGGTTCAAGTATACTCACATAATTGCTAAGTCTTCCGATTATCCAAGTATGACGAGTTGATGAGATAGGAGGACGGAACACCGAGGTCACGCTATAGGGCAAACGATGGTGCATGAGTAAACGGGATTATAACGGAGGATTTAAAGTATATCTAGTTAATATAAATGTATATATATATACATATATATTTATATAGTTAAGTAAAAATCCTAAATTAATTCTATCAAGAGTATTGTTGAAATGTCGCCAAAAATAAAAATAAATATACATTTATATCTATTTTATAAAAATTAATCGAATTTGATATATTTTGATTTATAAAAACTAACGCGTTTTTTTACGGAATTTCACGAAAAACGGGCAGAGTTTCCTCTGCTTTTGGACGATCCGAACAACACAAGTTGTCGATTTATTTGTCAAAAATCAACAATCAACGAAACATGGTATATTTAAAAGAGTTATATAATGAAAATATGTATTTTAATGCAAGATTCAAGGACACGCGAAATGAACAAGTTCAAGTGTTTCAAGATTAAAATCGTAACTAAAAGCATAAACAATAATAATGAAATTTTGCGTCGTTTAGGATTATACCAAGTCTTTGTGTCGGAACGTCGAACCACTTGACTAAGTTGGCCGAGTCAACTGAGTTGACCGGCTGACTTGGCCGAACCTGTTGACCAGTTCTGACCCGAACATAACTCAAACCAAACTGCGCCGAGACCTCGGTTGACCAGTTTTGACCCGAACACCGAACGGAACCCGACTGTAACGTGACCCGAACCTCCTGAATGACAAGAGAATTACGAAACTTGAAAAGAAGCAAAAGCCAAGGCCCGAACCGAGTCTAACCTGAACCGGAATCGGCTGTGAACACGAACCAAGACAGGATCCGAAACGAATCTGAGCTAACCGGACGCGAATCTCCCGAATCGCGGCTGACCTGAGCTTGAATCAACCAGACAAATCAACACCCGTCATCTCTAGACTAAAAATAAGTAAATAAAAAGGAAACAAGGGGGGGTATTTTACCGTGATTCATCGACAACGCAAGAACACCCTCGCCGCCGACCCAAGCGTCGGCACCTCAAATCGTCATCATCGGTCACGCTGTGGCCGACCGGACCCAAGAACGAGCTGAGAACGAGGTGTGGTGACGTTGTTCAGCCATCCAGATCCACCGCTCGAGCTGCCGTGAGCGGCGGTGATAACCGAAGAGGAGGAAAGGGTGTGTGTGGGGTCGGAGGAACGAGAGCCGCCATCGGCAGCGCCGCCGCCGCGTCGGAGTTCAGATCGGAGATGGAGGGGTGCTGTCGTGGCGTGTGTGTGTGACCGGGATACCGGCTCCGGCGCCAGCCAGTCATCGAGACGAGGGAATGGGGGAGGGGTGTCGCCTGGTGGTTGAATGTGGGAGAGGAAGATGAAATTCTGGTTTGATTGTAGGAGATGAAGAGGTGAAATCAGGTTTAGAGAGAAGATACAAGCGTCGGATGAAATGTTTTAAAACAATTAGGGTTGGATACCATTTAATACTATTAATTAAATACACGATTAGTCCCTCCACTTAAGGAGTTAATTAAATGGTCAAATTAACTTGGTTTAAGTTTGATTCCAATTAACTAACTAGGTTATCTAAATAACCTTTAAATTAATTAATTACTTTATTTTATTTTTTATTTTTTTATTTATTTTACAAAACAAAATAATTAATTATTTAAACCCTAAATAAATAACCATTTTTTATGACGGATTAGATTAAAGATGAAGATTTTTTGACGATTATAACGAAACGACTAATACAAGGATACAAAGTTTTCAAAAATAGGAATATGAACAATGGTTTCTAAATATGGAAAGTTATGAAAACGCGGGGCGTTACATTTTATTCCTTACATGTTTCGAATCCGTCTCGCGGATTCTAACATATCATTCATACTTTCATTCTTGAAAGTCTTACATTTCTCTTTACCCTCACGTCCACCTATTACCTAATTCTAACGGACATACCTGTAACAATTATCATGGTCTCACGAACGTCATACGCTTCTTGTGTACTGGCCAGGTACACAATCCACATACTAGTTTCGTGTCTTCGTGTATCACCACCTTATGTCTGAAGAATTAAGTTTCGGCACGTGTAACATTTTCAAAACTTCATTACCATTCCATTATTATATTTCATTTAAAATTATCTTTCACTCACTAGATTATACCATTAGATACGCCCACATGTTAAATTTACGTACCTGGGGTAAATTTGTCTTATTACATGCCTTGATGCCGGTCCTAGACCACATTCACGGATCATCCTTTCCCGGCAATCATGCTTACCTTACACGTAACATACTGTTAGTTTTCTTCAAATACATACCTAAGCACATACTTACCTTTACTTACACCCATAGATCTTGACCGAGTCTCGGATTGTACGGGTTTCTTGTCACAAGAGCACACAAGTTTGAGTTCAAGTATTTATCTCCTCATACTTGATTTCCCTCAAACCATGGCTCTGATACCAACTTGTAAGACCCTAACACATTTTGATCGAAAAGTCGCAGTGGAAATACGTGTCATAATTTTTTTTTTTCTTAAAACGTTCCTTTATACTTGAAAATCATTTAAAAATATCTTTATGTAAGGAACTACATTGTTTATCTTTCATTAACGTATCGATAATAACATACTAATACAGATTACATGACCACCCACTCCGTACAATCCATGTCTCTGTCACTCGATCTTCAATCACTATCCTTCCATCATGTTGATCCATGATTCTGTACCACCTGCACCCACCACATACATTCGTAACATTAGCATGCATTATATATAAAAACAAGATTCATAATCATGGAGTCTCGTCACGTGCTATCCTCATATACTTTCCATTCCGTTATCTTTCTAATTGAAGCATTTTATCTGGGTGTCTAATCCTTGGTGAGACTTCAATAATGTACCTACATTACATTTCATTCTCAAGGCACACTATTAGTAACGTAAATACCCAACGTGTTGAAACCATGTATACATACATACATGCACCATTCTATATGGGCGATAATTCTTACTTCGTGCATACATACATTCACATGTATATTCATACATACATACCTACATGCCTACATACAAGCTCTTACATACTATTTACAATCTCATATGATTATACTAACATATATCCCAATTAAAAAAACATTCATATAAATAAGTCTCATACGTATTGACCTACGTACGTATTCATTTCTAAAACATGCTTACCTATGGATTCCATTACTAACATGGAGGTAAATCCATACCCATACTTGTACGTGCCTTTAGCTTATTTCATTCCCTCTTAAACTTACGTACGCGCTCATCGTATCTCATAAACACTCTACAATGAGTTTGGAATACATTTCGGGACTCTTTAAAGGTCACAGGATAAGTTACTATAACGGCCCAAATATAAAGCATTCGACCAACATGTTAAGTAAAGAAATATTGATAAATTTTGACAACTTTTTAACAACATAACATTTTCATAAACAACCTTTCGAAACAACCTTTTTATTTTCATAAACAACCTTTCGACAACATAAACCTTTCATAAACAACTTTTCTACAATATAACATTTTCATAAACAACCTTTCGACCCAAAAGTAGACATGTCTAACTTATTTTAACCCAAGACTTACATGAACATTATAACTATAAAAGTTTTTCATTATCGGAGTTTCGTACTTGGGGTTTATGCACCCGATACTCGGTATGCGTTAAACTCATTCATCTCATTCAATTATACGTAATTGAACTTTGTAGTACAATTTCCATACGTGAAATTGTTTATCCATTTAATCATAACTCACAACCGAGTCTTTTGACTACTAACCCGCGTCTCCATTTCTCAGTTAGCGTACTTATACGCAATTCTACCAATTACCCAATTATAATACCGTAATCATTACTTATGCAACCATTTTGTATAGCAATAAGACCTCATTTTGACCCGTTCGGTCTACTAGCGAAAATCATCGATTTCGTACAACCAAACCTTATTTGACTTCGATTATCATGCTTAAATTAAATAACTAGTACATAGATTTACTTAAACAAATTAAGAAGTGATTCCGGAAATCACTTACCTTATGCATCCGTGTTCGTATCCGCATCCTTGCCTTCTCTTGACCCGTTAGTCTTTCGTGCTTGAGTCCATCTCGACATGATCCCTATACTTTCATGTCATCGAAATCACATTCTTGTTAGCATACACAATTGTACATGTTAACGATCATATCAAATTCATATTCCACATTTCACTTTCATTAGTCAATTTATTCACTAACATGCATGGCTCAATTCACTGAAAATAGGCTGTTTTGGGACGTCCGTTTACTGTACTTAAGAGCATGTAAAAATTACGATCTTTTTATGTGACGTGCCCCTCGGAGGGTTTATCCTTGTGTTAAATTTTTAGAGTCTAACTCTCTACCAAAAACTTATAAAAAATCATTTACTAAGCAGCAATCAGATTCGTCACTTCTGACTGCAGCCCACGGAAAAATTCATTTAAAAATCCTTGATAATCCGATTGACATAATTCCAGTTGGAGATTTGCATAACCTCCTGAATATATCTAAAGTAAAAATTTGAGATCAAAACCCAATTCCTAAGTTGAGTTATAACATTCGTAATGGGCTGCAAATTCTGCCAGAAAACGCAGCCTGAACCTTCGATACGGAAAAATTTACAAAACGTTCATTTTTCGTCGAAAAAATGCAATTCCAGTTGGGTTTGAAAGGTTTTTCCTGGAAGTTCATCACAAGCTCAAAAACATCAGTTTCTTACAAGATTTGGCCCGGTTACAGCCGATTAAATTCGGCTGTAACTTTCTGGACAGATTTAGTTTCATCAAATATTTTCAAATAATCTAACATTCTAACCTCATCTAGACATTTCATCAAACACTTGGAGTGCATACTACCTTCTAAGCATAATGTACAACTAATTCATGCATAATCTTCTAATCTCATACATATTTCATCAAATTCTCCTACTTACCAACATGTATCATTCACACATAAACATAAAACATATTGTCATCACATTTCTTTCTATTTCTCTAACAAGAATCTATCATACATATCAAAATACATCAATATTAAGCAAGAATTGGACATGGGTGATCATTCAAGTCGTCATCATCACCATAACCAACGGGTTTCACCTATAAACATCAAATTAACCCAAACCATGCATAATCCATGTTCCAAATGATGATTCTAACACATACTCATACTCAATTTCATACAAATTCGCGATTTACAACATAAACCACTTCGTGCATAATCACAAATCTAACTTTTAAGACATACCTTGTGATCCCCTTGTGAATGTGATCATTAATCCATGCTCGATTATGAATTTAAGCTTCATTTAACCTTTCAATTTGATGATTTCTTGATTAGGGTTCTTGAGCTCTCATGGAGCTCCTGGCTCCTTCCAGAACACGCGTATGTGTGTGTGTTTGGGTGTGTATCTCATAAATAAATTCAACTTTCATTTTACCCCACTTTAGCCCCTCAAGTTTGCCACTAAATTATACTTGGCACAACTTTCATCCTTTAATTGTTTCTACTATATTCTTAACTAGGTTAAATAGCCTAGTTATTTATTTCTTGATGTACCATATCAGAACATTTGCCGAATATAAACATTCGGGTTTTGGGGTGTTACAGGTTAACTGGCCGGGCCAGGGTGATTCCTGTCCGAACGGGTCACTTGGGTCAAGATGGGGTCTCTGTTGGTTAGCACGTTATCACCCCATCTCGATCAACATCGCAAACCTATCAAAACTACCAAGTATCAAGACGATCAGGCCATCGGAACAGACTACCGTCCGATCGGGCTAACACCCGATCGGATTGCCGCCTGATCGGACAGCCGCTCAATCGGCTTGCACTTGGCCCCACACTTAAATTTTATTTCAAACTTTCAAGAGTTTGAACATCGAACGGATTGCCGCCCGATCGGATTGCCATCCGATCGAGCGACCACCCGACCATGTGATGTTTAGAACTTCGACACTTAAACAATTTTCAACATGATTCACTTTCTAACGGATTACCACCCGATCGGATTACCACCCTGATGTGTGCAAAATGCAACATATAAATTACATCAATTGTGGCATAAAACTAACCCTTTTTAGTACTAATGTTGGAAAAAGTGTGCTTCCTTTTGTATTTTCAGGATTAAATGAGCTCAAATTAACAAAAGAAGCAAAAGGCAGCTAAATCTAACATAAATACAAGAAAAGGAACAAACGTGACATGCCCGACCCCACGACAGCATCTTCCCAAGCAAAACAAGAGAACAGAAGGCTGAACACGCCCCGTGCTCAATGAGCACGGGGGCGTGCCCAAGTGTCAGCATAAAAGACAAAGTTGTAGAAGCTTCCATCGCCCACCACGGGGCCGTGCTCAGCGAACACGGGGCCATGGTCAACTATAAGATTCGCAGAATCCAGGAAAATCTTGATAGTACAGATATACTTCTGCACACGGGGTCGTGCCCAGCGGACACGGGGCCGTGGTCAACTAATACAGACAAGAGCAATTAATGAAGACAGAGAAGGATGTGGACATGGGGCCGTGCCCACTGGACACGGGGCCGTGCCCGAGCTTCTGTTCACCCTATAAACAGGAGTGCTTGGCTCAAGCTCAAACCGTCCCTTGGCACACCACCTCTCTCACACTTCACCCACCACCCACCACCACCATAACACCATCATCCACCACCATCATCCATTGTCCATCATAGAGTGTGTGAGTCGTCTCGGGATCCAAGATTGATCGTAAGAGTTCTTGACAATCAAGGCCATGTTTGCCTAAGTCTCTTACATCACTTGGTGAAGAAAAAGTGTCTAGTGTAATACTTTTTATTTTTAATCTTTTCGCACTTTTTACATTAGTAATACCCTCCCCGAGAAGGCATTCCAACGACTACGTCGGGCAGAACCTCGACAGCCATTACGGAACCCTAGATCAATCGGGCAGCGTATCTAATACATAACCGGGGTTATAATACTTACATCGGGACAGAACTTCGTTAATTAGGGGGGTATTATACCCGAGGATTATGCCTACTACTCAGAAATTGAGAGAAAGAAAAGTGTATGAGCGAGTTTCGACTGAAGGCCGATGCGTGCAATTTATAGGGCTGATCTTTGTGTTCGTCGCGCCCCGCGTAAACTCAGGCCAAGGCCTTCGCGTCCCTCGAGGCTCCCTAGGGTAGGCCCTAGGGTTGCTGACCCAACCCATAGACTTGACACAGCTAGGACACGTGGCGGCACTGGGTGTCGCCCTAATTCCTTGCTGTCGCGGCCCGCGTAGGCAGTAGCCAAAGGCTACGCGCCCCGCGAGGACCCCATTTTTCTTGTTTTTAATTAATTTTTAATGCTAGATCGTATTTTGGGCTCGGTTTTCACATACGGGGTGTATTTTAGGACATGTTGGGGTATTTTAAAATATATTAGGGCGTCGAAAAATATTCAGGAGGGTTGTTATATCCTCCCCACCTTGTTTTAGAGCTCGTCCTCGAGGTCTACTGGAACAGGTGTGGGTATTTCTTTTGCATTTCTGATTCAAGCTCCCATGTGTATTCTGGTCCTCTTTTGGAGTCCCACTTCACTTTGACTAGAACTAGTCTCTTGTGCTTGAGGTTCTTGACTTTCCTGTCTTCAATCTGTAGAGGTTTCTCTACAAACTTTAACTGTTCATTTACCTCTATATCCTTAAGAGGTACTACGAGTGATTCATCAGCTAAACACCTTTTGAGATTAGATACATGAAATATATCATGTATTCCTGCCATTTCCTCTGGCAGATGTAGCTGATAGGCTACTGGTCCTATTCTTCTAATAATCTCAAAAGGTCCAACATACCTGGGGCTTAGCTTTCCCCTTTTGATGAATCTTACCACTCATTTCCAAGGAGAGACTTTTAATAACACCTTATCTCCTACTTGAAATTCCAATGGCTTTCGTCTGTTATCTGCATAACTCTTTTGTCTATCACCTGCTGCTTTCAGTCGTTCCTTGACTTGAATGATTTTGTCTGTTATTTCTTGTACTATCTCAGGTCCAGATAGTTGCTTTTCTCCAATTTCTGCCCAACAGACTGGCGTTCGGCACTTTCGTCCATAAAGTGCTTCGAATGGTGCAGCATTGATACTTGTGTGATAACTGTTATTATAAGAAAATTCTATCAATGATAAATGATCGTCCCAATTACCTCCGAAATCAATTACACAAGCTCTAAGCATATCTTCCATTGTCTGAATTGTCCTTTCGCTTTGTCCGTCCGTTTGAGGATGATAAGCGGTGCTTAGATTCAACGTGGTTCCCATGGCTTTTTGGAAACTTGTCCAAAAATGAGAGGTAAAACGACTATCTCTGACATAAACATTTGATAGAGGAATTCCATGTAATGAAACTATTTCATTTACATATAATTTAGCTAACTGTTCCATACTGAAAGTTTCTTTCATTGGTAGGAAATGAGTTGACTTGGTTAGCCTGTTTACAATCACCCAGATTGTATCATTACCTTTTCTTGTTTTGGGTAATTTAGTAACAAAATCCATTGTTATTAATTCCCATTTCCATATAGGCATTTCTAATTGTTGCAATAAACCTGAGGGTTTCTGATGTTCAGCTTTGACTTGTGAACAAGTTAAACATTTTGCAACATATGCTGCTATATCCTTTTTCATTTCTATCCACCAGAAATTTTTTCTTAAATCTTGATACATCTTATCACTTCCAGGATGCATCGTATACTTCGACTTATGGGCTTCTTCTAATATACGGTGACGTAGGTTTCCTAATTTAGGTATCACATCCTTTTCTTATGGAATCTCCAAATTCCATATGTTCCTTGTTCTAATTCCTTAATCATTCCTTTTAACTTTTCAGTATCATCCTTGATTACTGATTCTTGTGCTTTTCTAATCTGATCATTTAAATCTATTTGCAGATTTAACTTAAGAGAACGTACTCTTTTTGGCTTTTCATGATACTTTCGACTTAAAGCATCAGCTACTACATTTGCCTTTCCTGCATGATATTGGATATTACAATCAAAATCACTAAATATTTCCATCCAACGTCTTTGTCTCATATTCAACTCTTTTTGCCCAAAAACATACCTTAAACTCTTATGGTCGTTGAAAATGGTAAACTTACTACCATATAGGTAATGTCACCAAATTTTAAGGGCAAAAATTATGGCTCCTAATTCTAGATCATGGGTTGAATAATTCTTTTCATGATTCTTAAGTTGTCTAGAGGCGTAAGCTATAACCTTTTGACGTTGCATTAACACACATCCATAACCTAACTTAGAAGCGTCACAATAGATTACAAAATCTTCAGTTCCTTCTGGTAACGCTAGTATGGGTGTATGGGTTAATCTTTGCTTAATAATTCTAAAGGCTTCTTCTTGTTTTGGTCTTCATTCAAACTTAATGGATTTACAGGTTAATATAGTTAAGGGAATGGCTATTCTAGAAAAATCTCGTATGCCATTGGAACCCCAAGGGGTCAGAATATCTCTCTGAATGGCTTCATCCATACTAAGTATGGCCAGGACTTTTTAGGATGACACCCCATTATTTATTCTTAGATTCAAAGGCGTTTTAGATAAGATGGCCCATTGTTCTATTATTTTTTATATACATTTTGGCGCTTGTGTTATCTTGGCGTTTTACAATCGGAAAATTATATTACAACCACAGGGAAAAAATAGAAGCGAAAAAAATAAATTAAAAATCCTAATCGGATCTCTCTTCACAATCTTCAATGTCATCAGTCTCTCTCTTCTTTAATACTACAAGAACTGTCACCAAATATATGGCGTTTTATGTAAAACTTAACAAATCCATCGGTTTGATTATTTTGTCTGCTCGTCTGTTGAAGTGGCTTTTGTGGATGTTTAGGGACATAGATCTATGACGCGTGGGTGGGTTTTTCGCTTTGTTCTTCAACTTGATCTTCATCTTCATCTTTATAATCATCCCACTCTTCAGTGTCATTGATCTCTTCTCCTCATCCAAGCCTTCTTCAAGAACAAAGAACACAAAATGACATATGACTGCCATCAGTATCTTTTTCTTGAAGATTTGTCCATCTAATGCTGTAAAATCTTACTGAGTTACTCCCCTCATCTAACAATCCATTCCGTGAAACTTCACGAAGAACAATACTGAATATCCAAGAAAGCATATTGGCCATCTTTGATTTTTTTTAATTTTTTGGCGTTTTACAGTGAGTGGTATTTAGTAGTATTGGCATTTGTTGTTTTTGGTTTGATCAAATGGAAGTTGCTGAGAGGTATCAATTTATAGGATGTCTTTTGGCGCGTAGGTTAGGCGGTGCGTTATTATAATAAAGTATTCGTCGTTTCAATTACTGTTTGTAATTATTGTTTTTGATAAGCTTTATCTCTGAAGTCTGTAACACGTCCCATCTTTCAAGTTTGACGTTTTAGATTCTGATATAATAAATTTTCCGTCGCTTCAGTTTTACTGTTTTGTAGTTACTGTTTCTAGTTACCTTTTCAAGTTTGGTTTTTATTTTTTTTATTTTGGGTTTTTTTATAATACTTGTCCAACGTAATTTTATTATAGTTTGGGAGTTTTTGGGGCGTTTTATGGCATGATGACGTTTTAACAAGCATTTGGCTGTGTGGCGTTTTTATTATATATGGCGTTGTTATTATATAACAATCAACTCAAAAAGAAAATTAAAAAAAATATAAACAATTGATCTTCCAAATCTTCAATGTCACAGGTCTCTTTCTTCTTTTTTTGAATCATCTTAACTGGCTGTTTCGACTTTCGTATGATTCATTTTTTTTTGAAGTAGCTTTTTTGTCGCCGTTTGGAAGAATAAAGTGTGACATCAGCCTCTTTTTCTTGAAGATTTGTCCATCTCATGCAGCAAAATGTTATTGAGTTACACCCTTCAGCTAACAATCCATTCGGCGAAACTTTCGCGTAGAACAATATTGAATTTCCAAGGAACGATGTTTGATTTTTTAACATTTTGGCGTTTTACCAAGAAAAAGAACGCCACTAAATAAAAGTATCTTAAACCTCTAAATTTTTCATGCTAAAATCAATAATGTTTTGTTGTATGAGATGGACAACATTGTTAATCCTCAGTTAAGAAAGATGTCTGACAATGTTGTCTACCCCATACAGCTAAACTTTATTAAAAACAAACCTCAATAATGTTTTTGTATGTTTTGGCGTTATAAATTGGATGGAAGTTGAGGATAAAGTCAATAAGATCTTACTTAATGAAATGGACAATATCTTCACTTAAGGATTTTGTCCATTACATTGAGCGAAACCTGACCGACAACCAAACTGATTTTCAAATAAATGTTTTGGTTTAGAGGATATTTGATGTTTGGGTTTTTTGGCATTTCTAAGACGAATGATATATATTAAATATGGTGTTTGGGGTTTTGTGTGTTTTAATGGAAGGTCTGAGATATTGTATATATAGGATGTTTTTTGGCGGTTTTTTTAGGTGGGATTTTATTATAATTAAGTTTGGTGTTTTATATCTAATGACGTTTTAGATTAGGATGGTGTGTGCTATTGTAGGTTAAGGCGGTAATTTAATGGCGTTTTATTCATGAGATGGCGTTTTGTGTAGAGACGTCAAAAGACTTTTTTACCCTTAATGAAGCGCACCACAGTAATAAAAGTGATTATTTACGAAAATGCCACCGCGCCAATCTAGTCCGTAGTTTGTTTTGATCAGACGATCCATAAGCGTTCTCACACTTTCCACCGTTTTCTCTAAATCCTGACCCTATATATATATATATTAAATAGAAAAAGAGCAAAATGGTACAATTGTAAAATATTAAATAGTTTTTTTCTCATTTCATTTATCCTCATCCTCCACACTAATTTTTTTTTGCCTACACACATGAAAAGTTATTCTACACATGTCGAAATTTATCACACACAACTCATAATTATATTCTCTAAGTTAATATTATTTTTATGAAAAAATATATATTTTGAAAATAAGTTACAAATTTAATATAGCAAGCTATTAAAAAGGAATTCTACAAATTAATGATCTATGTAAATTTACAAATATATACCTTTACAATAACATTAAATATAAATTTTAAATGAAGCAAAATTAAACATTTTTATTAATTATAACCCCTCATTAATTAGTCAAAAACACTTTATCCTACACATTTCAAAATTTATTCTTATACATATCAAAATTTATCATACATATATATCCTACATATATCGAAATTTATCATACACTTTATCCTATACATATCGAAAATTGTTTATTCGCCATGAATTAAATTGCCTTGAAAGATGATATTTCAAAAATGAGTTACAACTTTAGTTAGTTAGCTAGTTTAAAGGAACACGATAAATTAATTAAAATTGTAAAATTACCTATATGCCCTTACAATAACATTAAATACACATATTAAATGGAGCATTTTTATTGGTTTAAAACTTATTTTTTATATTCTTACAAATTTTTTTTTTTTCTCATTTGAGCCCTCCATTTTTCATTAGTGCACTTTTAGGTTCAGTATCCCTCACTTTTCGTGCTTAAGCGTGCTAGCGTATTTCCGTTCATTTCAGGTGAGTTTCATGTCCTCTTTTTACTATTTTATACTTCGGGGAAAAACATGCTTACATACATTTAAATACGATGGCAGAGAAATAGGTATCTAATTTCTTTGTGTGCATAAGTTACATTATTCCTATTTGTGCACTTAAGTAGAGGCGGATCCAAGAATTTTTCCATGGGGATGCAGAACATTATTTAGGCCCCTAGGTATATAAGTAAAAAAATCGGTTCGTATCGGGTCGGGTCATGTAAAACAAAGAAACATCAAACTAAATTTATATAATCATAAAAACACATCAAACCTTGTTACAAACATAATTAAAACGTCGTCCTACGAGTTTTCATTTTTTTGAACTCTATCCAAAACATAATGTTTCAATTTAATCATCTTCTTTTTAATCCATAAGTGCATCGCTCCATAACATAATGTTTCAATTTTAATTTTCAACTATTCAAGCCCTACAAATCGTGTGTAATCACCCTAAAAATCATCTAAACAACATAATCACCCTAAAAATCATCTAAACAACCATAAACAACGTCAAAACACACGAAATTTCAAACTTATTTAAGAATTTTATTGCCCCTTTTCTCCTATAATATCAACTAAAATCATAATAAAAAACATAAAAACTACCTCAAAACACATAAAAGTTTTGAATTTCAACTTTTCAAACCCTATACTAGAATCATATAATCAATAAGAGATTAAGAGACAATAAACCCATCCTCTAAAGACTAGAACAACCTCAAATTACCTCAAAACACATAAAAGTTTAAACTTTTTTAACCTATCCTATTATTTCATGAGTCTTGAACAAAATCAGATAAACATAAAAATAACAAAAAACAAAACATGTACTTGTTCGTGGCCGAAATTACTCTGTTCGTGGATGGAATTTTGCGGCTGGCAGTGAGGTGAGGCAGAGGGGGGCGGGAGTCGCACAAAGCTGGCAGTAGATTGGGTGTTTTTTTTTGTAAATTGTTTTTTTTTTCTTTGTAAACTGGACTGATTTTGTTTAATTAAAGATGTATTTGGGTTGGGCTAGAATTTTTTAACCTATTGGACTTGATGGAATGAATTCAAGTTTTATTAAAGGGGTTAGTGAGCTAATTTGTTTACATAATTGGGTCGGGTTTCAATCCGTGTTCACATTTTTTTATATTAATTCCTAACATTTTTTTCTAAGGGGTGCGGACGAAAATTTGCAAGAGGTGCGGTCGGAATTTCCAAGGGGTGCGGTCGGGATTTTTCGCGAAAAAATACCACTAATTTTTTTTTCAAGGGGTGCGGCCGCCAACCCACGCTATAGGGTAGGTCCGCCCCTGCATATAAGTGTTTGCTTTTAGCATATTCATATGCTATGAAAACCATGAACGTTGCATACCCGTGTTCATGGTTTGGGGGGGGGGGGGCACGACACAATTATTAAATTTTATATCATAACAAAAACACATCCTAACCCATTCTTCATTGGCAAATTGGAAAATAATAATCCCACCTTTCTGAAATTGGCCAATAATAATCCCAAGTCACGAATTAGCCACCAATAATCCCACCTCGTCCATTTTTTTTGTAAAATACTCCACAGTTAAGTTTAGGCTAACTGAGTTAATAAAATGCTAACGTGGCTAACAAATGTCATCTAACTACCACATGTATCTGCCACATGTTAAGTTATTAATGACATGGATTATTTTAATCCAAAATTGGAATTGGGTAAATAAAAGGGCCATTTAACACTGAACGATAGATCAAAACATTACAGACTTAACCAAAACACATCTCTTATCTCTTCAAAACCCTAAATTCTTATCAAGAAGAAAGCTGCAAACGAACGATCAGGTATGATGAAATTCTTGCTACATTCTTGTTCTTTATGCGATTGAATGTTGATTTAACCCTTCTCTCACTCTTTAAACCAACAGTATGGATGGCAAGGTTATTGTTAAAGCTTGGCACGGTGGTAAGTTGAAAAAAAAGACCTAAATTGCACTATGAAGGTGGTGATACTCATATGTTTGAAGTAGAAGTAGACAAGATGTCTTATTTTGAGCTGATCGATTATGTGATTGAGGGTGGGTCTTACCAAGATAAGAATATTGAACTTTTTTACCTGATGTCTGGAAAGAATTTTGCAGATGGTATTGTGCAGATTACCAATGATGAAGATGTAATGGATATGCTGAAAAAATTGGGGGACAAAGATGCCAGACACATCCTTCATTTGTATGCACAAGGTAAGAAATCTGTAGCCTTCCAAGCCCAAACTGTAGCCTTCAAAGGTTTTACCAAGAGAGCTGCAAACAGGACTTTAACACCTACAAAACAAATTATTGAAACCATACCTGATGCCATACCTGAAACCCAAACTGTAGCCCATACTGTAGCCCAACCTGAAGCCCAAACTGAACCCCAAACTAAAACCCTAACAGTCTTCAAAGGCTTTACAAGAAGTACTGCAAACAGGAACCTAACACCTACCAAACAACTTGTACAGTTGACTAATTCACCAGACAAAAACAGAAGTCCTGTTGGTTTCACGAAGGCAATTCTGTCACACCCCCAAAATACCACAAGCGAGATTCCCCGCGAGGCGTGTGACGTACCAGGATCTAGCCACCAATCACATTGAACTCATCACAATAATTCAGTTAAACTTTTATTTATTAGAATAAAGCATAAAACATTATTTATTAATCAGCGGAAGCATGATACAATAGTCAACTATTTCGTAACTCAAGCGTATAAAGCCATTAAACTTGTCTTGTGATTCCTTGTAACTTGACCCATGACCACTCCAGCATCCCAGACAGCAAGTTCCAACAACATGTACCTAAAGGCCTGTAAGCATGCAGAAAAACGTGTATCAGACAACGCTGGTGAGTTCACTGAGTTGTTAAACCTTTCGTTACCGATTACTGATTTATGTTATGTTATGCTGATAATAACTCGATACCGCAGACGACCCTTTTTACCCTTCTCAAATGCTCTATCAAACATTGGTCATGATTTAAAGTTATTAGTTCACGCCCGTCCTATCCAGGTACGTCGTGAGGGTGCCAAACCTAATAGCGCTATCAACTAATAACCCCGTTGCCCTACAAGCAACTAACCCGGTAGTATGATGGGACTTAGGTGATAGAAGTGAGTGTATTATCCAACATCAACGTTTACTGAAAACCTTTACATATTCCCTGCAAGAATATGCGTTTGTGAAATCCACTTCATATCCCCTACAAGGATGTGGGTATTTGAAAGCCGCCTCATATCCCCTACAAGGATATGTGTCACACCCTGGCTTTGCGGAAGCGTGGGTTTATTTGGTGTGACTTCTTAATACCATATCTTAATCACAACCAAGCTATATGAATTTAAAACCTTGCAGATCATCCATTGATTTAAGTTTTAAAAGTAACACAACATTGTCTTACGGCGTTGACACATGCAATGGAAATTACAGCCTAATAACATAAAAACATTGTTTGAAAGACACAACCACAAACTTAAAATAGACGTAGTTTAAGAACTGTGACTCGTCCAGGTAAAAGCCACAACCCCTAAACTCGGATGATCCCATAACTCTACGCAGCGTGAAAACGTAGCATACCGTGCCAGATCCTTAGTTCCCTGAAATACATGTAAGTTGGAAAAATCAACAAAAATGTTGAGCGAGTTCATGTGTAGTGAGTATGTAAAACCTTTGTAAGTATAAAATCCGTGGTATGTAGCAAATAAGGAAAAAGAGATCGATTAATGTGTAGCTAATACATTAATACGTGACATGGCCTAGGAAGCACTCAAACCTGTAACGCGAATTTCATACCGGTCCTTCCGGCGGAACGACATAGTCACCGCATGCAGCCACACGCTGGCCCATGTGTGGGGCTCGCAACACCCGATAGATCTATCACTCATGCCTCTCGGTCCTTATACAAGGATTAATGGTCTTACGATAATAGCCTATCCAGTCACGTGATCTAGAAGTAAATTCCTTAGCTAATCATACCATGTAAAAGTATTCGTAATCATAGTAACATGTATTTCACCCCCGCAGTTTAAAAACTGAAAACAGTTAAGAGAAAAGGGGGACATGAACTCACAGAAGTGCGTCTCGAAAAGTAACTCCCAGTCAACCTGCTGCGTAACGACCTACACGTACTAACTTCTATTAGACGGACGACCGTGCCTTGGTTTAAGGTTAAATGTCTTTGGGAAATAGTTAGGCAACTATTTCGTAATTACACTTCGTAATTATTTGGTAAATATATTCCTTCCCAAGGATGGGGGTTTTAATACACGTGCGTTCGTATAACTTTGAAATATATTATTAAGTCTCACTTAATAAAATATATTTTATTTCATTTGTCTAAAATACTTTACTTCCAAAATATAAATACTTTTCCCAAAAATATTATATTTTATTCCATATAATTTTCCAAAATAATACTTTTGTCAAAATACGCGTTTAAGAGTATTTTCTGAAAATACGTAAGTTACGGATAAAGATCGGGTGGTAATAATAATACCGTTGTAACTTAATATTCATTGTGAAGGCGTTAGAATTATTTTGGAGTCGTTATTATTCAGTAATATTATTTTTACCCTAAAAATAATATTTACGTAGTTCACAAATAATCATAAAAATTTCACACAAGTGTTGTTATGAAAATATATATGCTAAATATATATTTTAGCAAGTTTTATTTGTGAAAATCCCACCTCCGACACTTGGTAGTTTTGTAATAAAAATCGTGACGAAATTTATTTTGGGAAACAAGTTAAAAATTATGTTCATAACACTTGTGATAAAAAAAAATTTACAAGTGTTAGATTTTTGGAAAAATTTCGCCAGAGTTTCCCCTATAACTGGAGGTGGCCACACTTTCAAGCGTATCATTTTCTTTTATAATTCAAATCAACAATGTTCCCAACATTAACAAACGATATTTCAACATCAACTAGTCCAAAATAGATATAAATCGCATAACACATGAACTTGTGGTTTGTGTAAGATATGTAGTAACTTTCCCCATATTTTAGTAGATCTTTTATAAATAGACTTGGTTTCTTTGAGAACCTTGTTTTTAAAGAAGATACATTTCTACAACTTCTTGTCCAAAATTTATAAAAATAATTCTTTGTTAAAACTTTTTGTTACACAAGTGTCTACACACTTGTGTGTTCACAAAAATCACTTTTGTTAAAGAAGGATCCGGCTTTAAAATTATGATTTCATTTTACACTTGGTCCTTCGAAAATACCACTTGTAGATCCGTAGATCTACTAGTTTAGAACTCCTTTTTAAAAAAAGAATCACTTTTACACAAGTTCATGGTTAAGTAATAGTGTTCTTCATCTAACCACTTTTCACACTTTAATATACACTAGGTCATGTTCCATGAACATGACTTAGTCGGGTAAGATGAACTAACACTAGCATAAAACAACACTAATTAATCATAACAAATCTAGTTTTATAAGTTTTACACCAATATTTACTTATTAACCACCAAGTTCATCACCTTTAGTAGACTTTTAATTTTTTTTTTCATACATGTTCATAAATTTCAACCGACAAAATTCTTATTAACCACTTTAGAATAGATCAAAAAGGCGTTTAGAGTCACTTACTACTAGCTCAAGGCTAGGGAAGAAACTAGTCGAAAAACGGTTGGTTAATAGCAACGTAGTGAGGTCCTTGCGATTCCGTAAACACCGGGTCTCCTCGTATGTGATCCTTCACCGTTGGTTGTATGTAAAATGCCTTGATTGGAATTGAAAAGTGATTGTGGGTATGTATGTATGTTCGGCCGAGAATATTGGGAGGAAGAAAGAAATGAAATTTTGAGTTGGTGTTTGATTTGTGAAAGTGAAAGTCTTATCCACATGTTCATTTATAAGCCATTTTCCACTATAACCATTAGATATTATGTAGGCTTGATACTAGACATGATGGACTAAAATATTCAACAATTGGTGGATGGTGTGTACCTTTGGGAAACCGATCGGACATGGGGTTGGGTATTAAGTTGGATTCCAACTAATGGTTAGTGCTATAGTGGAATTAGTTAGGTGATTATTTTAATTATTAGTGTGTAGTAATTTATAACGGGTGTTAGGGTGTTAGGGTGTTCGGGGACCCTAACTGGCTCAGAAAAAGAGAAACAATGTCAAGCCATTATTTTTATGTCCCGGGTTAAGTCCGGTCGTTTGGTTGGATATTACTCCGTTAAATTGCTAAATAAGTATTTAAAGTGTCGTTAATATTATTTTTAGTGACACAATTTATTCCCGACACTTTGGAAAGTGTCCAGTAATATTTTTCCATGTTTTTGCACTTTACTAGTTAGCTTAAAAGCTGAATTTTTGGTATTAAAGTGCAGAATTTTGTACTTAAAGTACGTTTTAGGCTCATCCGGTCACTATAAATATCACCTAGTGACGCAGTTTTACAATCCTCACCTCCCTACACTCCCTACTAGTGTAGTAAACTATTCCCGGCTCATACTGGCCTTAGAGACAGTAACTGTCTGATGCTGGTTATATCAGCATGTTTAATGGGTTATCCGTTCATTGTGCTACTGTGCTTTTGTGCATCAAGTTTGTCACTAAAGTTCTGTATGTAAATAATAGAGTGACAGTAATAAAGTATGATGCATGAACATGTATATATCAGAATCCAAGTAGCAGTTTAATCACAGTTGTAAGCAAGCACAGTAATTAACCAGTAATTAAATATTAATTAATTCGTACGGATACCTGGTTTGGTGAGGGTTGTCACATTCTCCCCCTGTTAGAAAATTTTCGTCCCGAAATTTTAAGTTCTGCTTCAAGTTGCAGGGTTCTTAGGAAATAAATGGGGGTATTTCTCTTTCATACTATCCTCACGTTCCCACGTGAATTCAGGTCCATGCCTAGCATTCCAACGAACTTTGACGAGTTCGACACTGCTCCTGCGAGTTCTATTAACTTTCCAATCCGTGACCTCAACAGGTTCTTCCGTGAGGTGGAGCGTGTCGTCGATATGAACTTCGTCAGCAGGAATGATCACTGTTTCTTGTGTTGGACTCTTTTTCAAATTTGATACATGGAATGTATCGTGAACACCATTGAGTTCAGCAGGTAGGTCCAACTTGTAGGCTACAAGCCCAATCCTTTGCAGGATTCTGAAAGGGCCAATGTAACGCGGATTCAACTTTCCACGCTTTCCGAAGCGTGCCACACCCTTCCAGGGTGAAACTTTCAATAAAACCATATCTCCAACTTGAAATTTCCAAAGGTTTCCTCTTTGGATCTGCATAGGCTTTCTGCCTGTAGCGAGCCGCCTCGATGCGTTTTCGAATTTGTGCGATCTTGTCTGTAGTCTCTTGGACTATTTCGGGACCAACGAGTTGTCTATCACCCGCATCAGCCCAGCATAAGGGTGATCGACATTTGCGTCCATAAAGAGCTTCAAATGGCGCGGCTCCAAAGCTCGTGTGGTAGCTGTTGTTGTATGAGAATTCGGCCAATGGTAAATGCTTATCCCAGCTACCACCAAGATCCATTACACATGCTCTCAGCATATCCTCCAATGTCTGAATAGTTCTTTCACTTTGCCCATCGGTCAGTGGGTGAAATGCAGTGCTCAGATTTAGTGGTGAGCCAAAAGCTTCTTGGAAGGATTGCCATATCCTTGGCACAAACCTTCCGTCTCTATCAGAGATGATTGAGAGAGGCATTCCATGACGTGCAACAATCTCTCGCATGTATATTTCCGCAAGTTTACTCGTATTGTCTTTCTCTTTGATCGGCAAGAAGTGTGCGGACTTTGTTAGGCGGTCCACTATTACCCAAATAGTGTCATGGCCTCTTGGCGTTCTTGGCAACTTCGTTATGAGGTCCATTGAAATCTGTTCCCATTTCCACTTGGGAATTTCAGGTTGCTGCAGAAGTCCTGAAGGCTTCTGGTATTCAGCTTTAACCTTGGTGCACGTTAAACACTTGCTCACGTAAACAACAACGTCGCCTTTCATTCTAGGCCACCAATAGTAATCCTTAAGGTCCTGGTACATCTTATCCGCTCCTGGATGGATAGAGTACCGTGATTTGTGTGCCTCATCAAAAATAACTTTTCTCAAACCACCAAACAGAGGAACCCAAATTCTTTTCATAAAACATAACGTTCCTTCTTCGTTTGGCACTAATTGCTTCTCCATCCCACGGAGATATTCTTCTTCAAGGTTCCTTTCCTTAAGAGCTTCTTTCTGCGCGGCACGAATGCGCAGGGAAAGATATGTCTGGATAATCATCTCCAAAGCCCTAACCCTTATGGGCTTGATCCTTTCTTTACGACTTAGGGCATCGGCGACCACGTTTGCCTTCCCTGGATGGTACTTTATCTCGCAGTCGTAATCATTCAATAATTCGACCCAACGTCTTTGTCTCATATTCAACTCTTTCTGGTCGAATATGTGTTGTAGGCTCTTGTGATATGTGAAGATTGTACACTTCGTACCATATAGGTAATGTCTCCAGATTTTCAATGCAAATACCACTGCGCCTAGCTCCAAATCATGCGTGGTATAGTTCTTTTCATGAACTTTCAACTGTCGTGACGCGTAAGCTATAACCTTCTAGCGTTGCATCAACACGCAACCCAATCCTTGACGTGAGGCATCACAGTATACCACGAAATCATCAGTCCCTTCTGGTAATGCTAAGATTGGCGCATCACAAAGCTTGTTCTTCAGTAACTAAAACGCTTCTTCCTGTTTGATTCCCCAATCAAACTTCTTATCTTTCTGCGTGAGGAGTGTCAGTGGTTGAGCGATTTTTGAAAAATCCTCAATGAATCTTCGATAATAACCAGCCAAACCTAAGAACTGTCGAATCTCGGTTGGCGTCTTTGGAGTCTCCCAGCTCTTGATCGCCTCGATCTTTGTGGGATCAACATGGATTCCATTTCCATTTACCACATGTCCAAGGAACTGGACTTCACGTAGCCAAAACTCGCACTTTGAGAATTTGGCATATAATTGTTCCTTCTTCAGCAACTCCAAAATAGCCCTTAAATGTTGTTCGTGTTCATTCTTCGTCTTCGAATAAATCAAAATGTCGTCTATGAACACAATCACAAACTTATCCAAGTATGGTTTGCAGACTCGGTTCATTAAGTCCATAAAAACAGCAGGCGCGTTTGTCAACCCAAACGGCATAACTAGGAACTCGTAGTGTCCATAACGGGTTCTGAAGGCTGTCTTCGGGATACTTTCCTCCTGTATCCTAAGTTGATGGTATCCAGATCGAAGATCGATCTTTGAATAAAAGCTTGAACCTTGGAGCTGATCGAATAAGTCATCGATCCTTGGCAGGGGATACCTATTCTTGATAGTCAACTTGTTCAACTCCCGGTAGTCAATGCACATATGAAAACTACCGTCTTTCTTCTTAACAAACAGGACCGGAGCTCCCCAAGGTGAGAAGCTTGGTCTGGTGAATCCTTTGTCTAGCAACTCTTGGAGTTTTGTCGACAATTCCTGCATCTCTGACGGTGCAAGTCTATAAGGTGCCCTAGTTACAGGCGCGGCGCCTGGAACTAAATCTATACGGAACTCCACTTGCCTCTGGGGTGGCAATCCTGGCAAGTCCTCAGGGAAGACTTCAGGATATTCCCTTACGACAGGGATGTCTTCGATTTTCAGCTCAGCAGCTTTCTTATCCACGATGTGTGCCAGGAAGGCAGCACATCCTTTTTGTAAACACTTACGAGCTTTCAGGCAACTGATAATTCTTAAAGGCGTATCCCGCTTCTCCCCATGAACCACGATTGTTTCTCCATCTTCGGTTGGGATACGAACCACTTTTTCGTGACAAACAATCTCAGCCTTGTTGCTTGATAACCAATCCATTCCTACTACCACGTCGAAGCTCCCCAGCTGGACTGGTAGTAGATCCAAAGTAAACTCACGCTCTCCCAACTCGATTACACAACCTCTGACCACTTCATTGGCTTCTACTAACTTTCCATTAGCCAATTCAATTGAGTAGGGAATATCTAATTTATTGGCGGCTAATCCAAGCATATTCTTAAACTCTAACGATACGAAGCTATAGTCGGCACTAGTATCAAATAAAACGGATGCAAAGCGTTGGTTTACAGGGAACGTACCAGTAACAACATTGTGATCCTGGCGCGCTTCCCTCGCTTCGATATTGAAAACCCTTCCACGCGCTTGATTCAATTCTGGGCAGTTCCGCTTATAATGCCCAATATCACCACAGTTAAAACAACCTGGTCTTTGCCCGTTTCCACCTCCATTCCCAGCTTGATTGTTGTTTTGGTTACGATTCACATTACCAACTTGATTCGTATTGTTGCCTCGATTCCCGTTTCCTCCATTGTTCCCCTGTGGGCGATTCCCAATACCACCACGATTATTGTTTCTATTCCCAAATCCTCCTTGGCCTCCCCGGCCAGCACTAGCCCAGCAAGAATCCTTCAAGTGACCAAGTTTTCCACAAGCTTCACATCCTTTTAAACCACATCGGCCTGAGTGGCGACGCTGGCAAGTGTTGCACTTAGGATGTGTACCCATATATCCCTTTCCTTTCCTTCCAGTACCAGTCGTAACTTGGACTGGCGTGCTTGGTTCTCTTTTCCTGCCATCACCACTTGTGCCTTGTTTGAAGTTCGAGAATTTTCTTTTGTTACCCCCGGACGACTCTACGTGAGTCTCCTTCTTCTTTTGCTCAACATCACAAAACTTGTTTAGGTGGATAGCCTCCTCAGTGAGAGCTACGCTTAGATCGATCGCCTCAGTGATTGTTGCCGATTTTGAAGAGGTCACCATACTTATGATCTGTGGAGCTAAACCCCAGATAAAGCGCTCGATTCGCTTGAATTCCGGTGTAACCATGTATGGCACATCGTGGGATAGATCATGGAATCTTGGAACGTACTCCGCAATCTTGGGACCGTCCATCCTTAAATGCCAGAACTCAGTCTCCAACCTTTGTATCTCAGCGCGAGAACAATACTTCCTTCGCATGAGCTCCTTCAGCTCCTTCCCTGTCATCGCATAAGCTGCGGCTTCACCAAGAGTCTGTACTTGTAAGTTTCACCAGGACAGGGCTCCGTCCAGGAATAGCCCAGAAATGTAGGTAACTTGTTGGTCTGGAGCGCACTTGCTCATTCGCAGAACAGACTCCCTCTTTTCGGCCCATCTTACAAAAGCAACAGCACCTCCGGTACCATCAAAGTTTACAGGCTTGCAATCTAGGAATTGCTTGTAAGTGCACCCTGCACATACGTTAGGATATACAAATGGTATTAGCGGTCACGCTATAAATATCCAGATGTATTGTAATACGTCCCAAACGACTTAACATTACCATGCGGTGGATTGTTGTTGCCGTTGTTCGAACTGCTTCCGCTGGGTCCTCCTTGTGAGGCTGCGTACTGCGCTATGGCGGCAGCGATGATTTGTTGAAGTTCTGCCTCGTTGGCAGGCATGCGCGGATCGCGTTTCGGTGGCATCTTCTAAGAGATGTGTTCACGTAGGTCAGGTCATAGTAAGCAAAGTGAACGTATGTATTCAACATTGTCAACACATAACATCTCATGTTATAGAATATAAACAATCAATCAAACATCATAAATGATGAGAATACTGTGATTGCCTTGACAAAAATCGAGACCACAATGTAAGGTTTACAAGTTCATAACTGTATCATACATCATCAGTGACTTAGTAGGGGACGACCCTAGCCAAGTCGTGCAATCGCGGGACGTATTCAGGAATCTCTGGTTCGTCCATTTTCAAATTCCAGAACTCCACCTCAAGCTTCTGAATACCAGCCCTAGAACAGTATTTCTCCTCCTTCATTTCTTTGAGCTCGTCCCAGCTCAGTGCATTAGCAGCATCTTGTACCAAGGGTCTGAACCTGGAGGTTCCATTATGAGAGTGTGCCATCTAGAAATAACCCCGAGATATAGGTAACACTCTGTTGGGGCGAACAGTTACTCATTCTTAGGATGGAGTCAGTCTTTTTTTTGGACCAACGAACAAATGCCACGGTGCCTCCCGTTTCGTCAAAGTTCAAAGGCTTGCAGTTCAGGAACTGCTTATAGGTGCAGCCAGTTGGGGGGGGGGGGGGGTTGTTCCCAGTAGTGCCATCGCTGTGCTTAGAGCGGAGGGCTTCATGTCGTGCAATTGCCTGTGAGATGCGTTCTTGCAGCTCGGCTTCTGTCCTTGGCAACGTACTGGTGTTTGTGTCACGTCTGGGTGACATTCTCTTCTGTCGAAGTGGTATGAAGCGGGTTAGACAACGTTTCAATTGTCTATGAGATATATAGCACCATAAGCCATCATGTAATCACCCAATTTCACACATAAATATACTCAATGTATGAGTGAGGAAATAATTTATGAGCCTTCACATAGGCTTGCCAATTTGGCTTGTTACTTGTAATAGAATGAACCTGAGGCTACATCGCCTTGGTCATTCGTGTTTTAGTTATTTCCTGCTACATTGGTTTTCATTAGCTTGACCCGCAGAGTCCACCAGGATTTCTGTGCACTACAAGTCGTTATTACGTGGGCCCCCATAATAATAAATTGTCTTGCATAGTTACCCCAATTTTCTCTCGTCCAAGCAGATGATCAATCAAGAAGCAACAGCAGGTGCATCAGCATAAACAGGGTCATGCTCCAATGCGGGGTCAGGAGCAACGCCTGGCTCAGGGGCCACAGCCGGCTCCGGATCAACAAACTCCATCTCAAAATCAGCTGGATCAACAGACATAGGGTCGACAGGGGTTACAGGATCCTCCAAGGGCTGGTCTAAGTGTATGAACTCAATGCCATGGTCTGGATCAAAACCAGGTGGAAAAACAGAATCATCCTCAATATCGTGATCAAACTCAAAGCTGTGCGCAGGAGCAGGTGCAGCGGGTGACGCCATGTCAGAGTCGGCGTCGTGCGAGTGGTGCTGCACTCCCTGAGCGTGCGGAGGTACGGGTGCCACAGACTCAAAGGAGTCCGGAGTAGGCGAATGAACGTGAGCCTCTTCCACAGGAGCATCAGCAAGAGTGGGATATCACCGGCAGCAATAGGGCCTCGCCCTCAAGTGGGTCCTCCTCTAATAGATCGACATCGTCGTCAGAGACAACGTCGGGGGGCATATCAACAACGGGATAAGCGGCAAGGGGCACAGGAGCAGGGATCACCTCGAGTGGCAAATCCCCAACAAGATGGCCATCAGCAGGCTCTGCTACGACATCAGGCAGCGCAAGGGCTGAAAGTCGTCATCGTCTGTGCTGGTAGTATCGGAAATGTACACCTCGTGCTCCAATGAAACTATGTCGCCTGATACTATGGCCATGGGATCTGTAGTGTCCGACTCTCCAGTATCTGATGAAGGCATGACGTTTTGTAACACATACACACATACGTACAACAATCAATCATATAATCATATAAACACATTAGTCACCAATAAGCAATCATATAGTTCTCCTAGTCCCACTAGCCTCCCAGACTGAATCTCCTAGTCTCTCAAACTGTTCTTCCTAGTCCCACTAGCCTTCTTCCTCGGCCTTTCAGACTGAGCCTCAGCCTCCCAGACCGAGCCTCAGCCTCCCAGACTGAGCCATAACTAACAAATAAAATGTGCTCAACTTTTGTTTGTAAAAATGTTTTGGATCTGGACTTAAGTGGTATGCAGTGTAAAAATGTTTTCGTGAGAGCCCTAGTGATCATAGTCTAGACTCGAGAAAGAATCCTAGTTCGCTATGATCAGAGCTCTGATACCAAGCTGTCACACCCTGGCTTTGCGGAAGCGTGGGTTTATTTGGTGTGACTTCTTAATACCATATCTTAATCACAACCAAGCTATATGAATTTAAAACCTTGCAGATCATCCATTGATTTAAGTTTTAAAAGTAACACAACATTGTCTTACGGCGTTGACACATGCAACGGAAATTACAGCCTAATAACATAAAAACATTGTTTGAAAGACACAACCACAAACTTAAAATAGACGTAGTTTAAGAACTGTGACTCGTCCAGGTAAAAGCCACAACCCCTAAACTCGGATGATCCCATAACTCTACGCAGCGTGAAAACGTAGCATACCGTGCCAGATCCTTAGTTCCCTGAAATACATGTAAGTTGGAAAAATCAACAAAAATGTTGAGCGAGTTCATGTGTAGTGAGTATGTAAAACCTTTGTAAGTATAAAATCCGTGGTATGTAGCAAATAAGGAAAAAGAGATCGATTAATGTGTAGCTAATACATTAATAAGTGACATGGCCTAGGAAGCACTCAAACCTGTAACGCGAATTTCATACCGGTCCTTCCGGCGGAACGACATAGTCACCGCATGCAGCCACACGCTGGCCCATGTGTGGGGCTCGCAACACCCGATAGATCTATCACTCATGCCTTTCGGTCCTTATACAAGGATTAATGGTCTTACGATAATAGCCTATCCAGTCACGTGATCTAGAAGTAAATTCCTTAGCTAATCATACCATGTAAAAGTATTCGTAATCATAGTAACATGTATTTCACCCCCGCAGTTTAAAAACTGAAAACAGTTAAGAGAAAAGGGGGACATGAACTCACAGAAGTGCGTCTCGAAAAGTAACTCCCAGTCAACCTGCTGCGTAACGACCTACACGTACTAACTTCTATTAGACGGACGACCGTGCCTTGGTTTAAGGTTAAATGTCTTTGGGAAATAGTTAGGCAACTATTTCGTAATTACACTTCGTAATTATTTGGTAAATATATTCCTTCCCAAGGATGGGGGTTTTAATACACGTGCGTTCGTATAACTTTGAAATATATTATTAAGTCTCACTTAATAAAATATATTTTATTTCATTTGTCTAAAATACTTTACTTCCAAAATATAAATACTTTTCCCAAAAATATTATATTTTATTCCATATAATTTTCCAAAATAATACTTTTGTCAAAATACGCGTTTAAGAGTATTTTCTGAAAATACGTAAGTTACGGATAAAGATCGGGTGGTAATAATAATACCGTTGTAACTTAATATTCATTGTGAAGGCGTTAGAATTATTTTGGAGTCGTTATTATTCAGTAATATTATTTTTACCCTAAAAATAATATTTACGTAGTTCACAAATAATCATAAAAATTTCACACAAGTGTTGTTATGAAAATATATATGCTAAATATATATTTTAGCAAGTTTTATTTGTGAAAATCCCACCTCCGACACTTGGTAGTTTTGTAATAAAAATCGTGACGAAATTTATTTTGGGAAACAAGTTAAAAATTATGTTCATAACACTTGTGATAAAAAAAAATTTACAAGTGTTAGATTTTTGGAAAAATTTCGCCAGAGTTTCCCCTATAACTGGAGGTGGCCACACTTTCAAGCGTATCATTTTCTTTTATAATTCAAATCAACAATGTTCCCAACATTAACAAACGATATTTCAACATCAACTAGTCCAAAATAGATATAAATCGCATAACACATGAACTTGTGGTTTGTGTAAGATATGTAGTAACTTTCCCCATATTTTAGTAGATCTTTTATAAATAGACTCGGTTTCTTTGAGAACCTTGTTTTTAAAGAAGATACATTTCTACAACTTCTTGTCCAAAATTTATAAAAATAATTCTTTGTTAAAACTTTTTGTTACACAAGTGTCTACACACTTGTGTGTTCACAAAAATCACTTTTGTTAAAGAAGGATCCGGCTTTAAAATTATGATTTCATTTTACACTTGGTCCTTCGAAAATACCACTTGTAGATCCGTAGATCTACTAGTTTAGAACTCCTTTTTACAAAAAGAATCACTTTTACACAAGTTCATGGTTAAGTAATAGTGTTCTTCATCTAACCACTTTTCACACTTTAATATACACTAGGTCATGTTCCATGAACATGACTTAGTCGGGTAAGATGAACTAACACTAGCATAAAACAACACTAATTAATCATAACAAATCTAGTTTTATAAGTTTTACACCAATATTTACTTATTAACCACCAAGTTCATCACCTTTAGTAGACTTTTAATTTTTTTTTTCATACATGTTTATAAATTTCAACCGACAAAATTCTTATTAACCACTTTAGAATAGATCAAAAAGGCGTTTAGAGTCACTTACTACTAGCTCAAGGCTAGGGAAGAAACTAGTCGAAAAACGGTTGGTTAATAGCAACGTAGTGAGGTCCTTGCGATTCCGTAAACACCGGGTCTCCTCGTATGTGATCCTTCACCGTTGGTTGTATGTAAAATGCCTTGATTGGAATTGAAAAGTGATGGTGGGTATGTATGTATGTTCGGCCGAGAATATTGGGAGGAAGAAAGAAATGAGATTTTGAGTTGGTGTTTGATTTGTGAAAGTGAAAGTCTTATCCACATGTTCATTTATAAGCCATTTTCCACTATAACCATTAGATATTATGTAGGCTTGATACTAGACATGATGGACTAAAATATTCAACAATTGGTGGATGGTGTGTACCTTTGGGAAACCGATCGGACATGGGGTTGGGTATTAAGTTGGATTCCAACTAATGGTTAATGCTATAGTGGAATTAGTTAGGTGATTATTTTAATTATTAGTGTGTAGTAATTTATAACGGGTGTTAGGGTGTTAGGGTGTTCGGGGACCCTAACTGGCTCAGAAAAAGAGAAACAATGTCAAGCCATTATTTTTATGTCCCGGGTTAAGTCCGGTCGTTTGGTTGGATATTACTCCGTTAAATTGCTAAATAAGTATTTAAAGTGTCGTTAATATTATTTTTAGTGACACAATTTATTCCCGACACTTTGGAAAGTGTCCAGTAATATTTTTCCATGTTTTTGCACTTTACTAGTTAGCTTAAAAGCTGAATTTTTGGTATTAAAGTGCAGAATTTTGTACTTAAAGTACGTTTTAGGCTCATCCGGTCACTATAAATATCACCTAGTGACGCAGTTTTACAATCCTCACCTCCCTACACTCCCTACTAGTGTAGTAAACTATTCCCGGCTCATACTGGCCTTAGAGACAGTAACTGTCTGATGCTGGTTATATCAGCATGTTTAATGGGTTATCCGTTCATTGTGCTACTGTGCTTTTGTGCATCAAGTTTGTCACTAAAGTTCTGTATGTAAATAATAGAGTGACAGTAATAAAGTATGATGCATGAACATGTATATATCAGAATCCAAGTAGCAGTTTAATCACAGTTGTAAGCAAGCACAGTAATTAAGCAGTAATTAAATATTAATTAATTCGTACGGATACCTGGTTTGGTGAGGGTTGTCACAATATGGGCTTACGAAAATCCGTTAACAAGTTTTATCAGTTTGATTGTCCCCACCGGACGCATGCTTGTTTTGAGAGAAGTGAACTCACCTTAGATTTGCTCGGTATGTTTTATTACTATGTTTCACAGTGATCAACCATACCCTACCGTGATTACCAAAGACAGTCAGTTTAATATTCACGTATATCATGTATTTCACGCAGTCGGTATTCATCACCAAGTAACAATTATTTCTAATGCACATTGACATCTATCAACATGTGTATCATAATGGTTCACACAAAAACAACATTACATATAACAGGTATTTAGTTCCCATACAAGCCAACATATCCATTTGAATGTTATACAAGTCAAAACAAGCTCCTTATTCTTAACCAGTATTATCATGTACTCAGATAATATGCATAAACATCAATAATTATTAGCATAATCATCACAGTGGGAAGCCGGCGAAGGACCTTCACATCGACGAAGATCCCTATTGTTCGTCAGAGACATGTCGACGAAATTCCCTATTGTTCGTCAGAGACATATCGACGAAAGATTGACATTCTTCGTCGACTAGTGTTGTTCATCGGGGGTTGTTCGTCGTCAAACCCAAGCAGTTTCAACATTTCCCTAAACCCTAATGTTTACAGTTACCCTATCGCCGATCACAATCCAATCGATTTCTAGGTTCATTATGCAAGCACATCATCGTTATTATTATCAACAGTTTACCAATAACATCATCAAACATCATGGATAGTAACATCATAACATTAATGTTCATCACTCTTATGAAGCATTACAGTTAGCATGAAATCATCATTGTAACCCTATCAATTCATCAATTAGATCGACACCAGAATCACGTTTAAGCGATCATCAACCATAAGGTTTCCTAACCTCTAGCAACCTAATCATTCATTCATCTAACTGCACGATGTCATAGCCGAAACCCTAGTTTCACATAAAGTTATCACACAATTATTCTAATCATTAACAACAATGAATACTAATCGATGATATCGGAATGATAAGTCTGATCGAGAAGGAGAGCCTCGAGAACCCAAGGTGGTCGCCACACAGAAAGAGAGAGGTTCTAGGGTTTGTCGTCACGTATGCAGAAAAAGGTTTGATTGTGATAACATGCAACTTAAACAAGCTTACTAATCGTTAGGCCTTTACTGGGCTATGGGCCGAGAGTCTTGACGAAGGACCTTCTTCGTCGTATAGGGTGATGACGAAGGTCCTAAGTTTCGTCGATTATAGCCATGACGACGGACGTATAATTCGTCGGGTTTGATGTCGACGAAGAACTATCTTCGTCGATGGTTTATGACAAGGAATCTTAGTCATGAGACATACACAATACACAATAACAACACAATAATCATTTATCAAGCATGCAACATTAATCAGTTATCAAAACAAAGTTGTGAAACAAGTAATTGCGTAGGGGCAAGACCTTGAGATCTCGGGTTGTCACAAATTCAGTGCAGGCAGTCAACACCTACCAAAGAACCTTCTGGATCTGATGAAGATAAGGAAGGATCTGAATCAGAAAGTGGAGAAGAAGATGCAGACTGGATGCCAGATCAGTTAGATGTTGTTTCTGATGATGATGATGAGGAGTGGAGGGCATCTGTGGCTGCATTAAAGCAAAACAATTTATCGAAAAACAAATTGTTGAAAGGTTATTGAAAGACTTCAAATGTAACAAGGCTGTTCTAGAAACAAAATTTAGTGAAGCTGGCAGCTATGAGGACTCAGATGGAGATATTAATTCACCTGGAGAGAGTGAAGATGATGACATAAGGGGTAAGAAGTACAAGGAAGTTCTTCCAGTTGTAAGTGAAAATACTGACTGGACTAAGTGGGTTTAGGTAGTTGGTACTAGGTTCCCAACCAGGGAAGCAGTGAATGATGCTTTTAGAAATTATGCAATCTTCAATGGTAGGAATCTTAAAGTGTCTGTAAGTGACAAGAATAGGCTGGGAAGGGTTGGTGTTAGATGTGCTAAAACCTGTCCCTTTAAGGTGTATGTGTCTTACCATGTTAAAAAAACATGCTTCCTTGTTAAAAGTGTAGTTAATGAACATAGTTGTCAAAGAAATATGTTGAAGAACAGACAGTTAACTGGACAATTCATAGCTAGTCAGTTCCTACATATTTTCAAGGCTAATCCTCATTGGAAGGCAAGGGAAATCCAGGATGCAGTCAAAGAAAAGTTCAAGGTCATTGTGAGTAATTGGTTGGCTTACAAGGCAAAGACTTATGCCCATCTCAAACTTCATGGTTCAATGAAAGAACATTATGGGAAGCTGGGTGCATACTTAGCAGCATTGAAAGAAGCCAATCCAACATCTACTTTTGAAATTGTCACTGTCCCATCAGAATATTATGGACAGGAACCTGGTACAGAGGTTTTCTTTAGACTGTTTATTTGCTTTGATCCAGTTAAGAAGGGGTTTTTAGCAGGTTGTAGAAGGCTTCTATGTCTAGATGGTTGTTTTATAAAGACATTTCTTGGTGGTATGTTATTGGTGGCAATAGGTAGGGATGTGAATGATCAGATGTATCCAGTTGCTTGGGCAGTTGTGGAAGGTGTAAACAATGACAGTTGGTGGTGGTCCATGAATGAGCTGAAGAAGTGCTTAGAAGTTTCTGATGAAGGGAATGGTTGGACACTAGTATCTGACCAGCAAAAGGTAACTTTTTGTATAGTGTAAATACTTATATAACAAATGTTTGGCTTATAATATGCTGCATTAATTGACTTATTTCAGGGATTATTGAATGCTTTTGCCTCTGTATGGGGCAATTCTGAGCATAGGAATTGTGCTAGGCATATATATGCTAATTGGCACAAAAAATACAAGGGCGATGATCTTAAGGAGTTGTTTTGGAGGGCTGCCAAAGATTATAATATTGCTGACCACAAAAGAGCAATTGAAGAAATGAGGATTGTGGATGAAGAGGCAACTGATGCATTCATTAACCAGAATCCTAAGTGCTTCTGTATGTTCTATCTTAATATTGAGAACAAGACTGATGTTATTGTGAACAATATGGCAGAAACATTCAATGGTTTCATCATACAGTCCAGATCAAAGCATTTAATTCAAATGTTGGAAGACATCAGGTTGGCTGTAATGACCAGGTTAGTTACCAAGTTCAATGAGATGTCAAGTAAAAATGTGGTTGTTTGCCCTAGAGTCCAAAGAAAAAAGCTTGATAAAGACAAGGATAAAGCTTATACTTGTACTGTGTATCCTTTAAGCATAACTTTGTTCCAAGTGAAAAGCTTTGATGATGTTTCTGTGGATATAAGGAACAAAACCTGCACATGCAGGAAATGGGACTTAACAAGCATCCCATATCATCATATGTGCGCAGTTGCAGCCTTTATGCGTAGGGAATCTGAGGAATTTGTTCATAGTTACTTGACCAAAGAGATGTATCTCAAGGCCTATGAGTACACTATCCCACCACTTCCTTCAGAAAAATATTGGCCAACAGTTGAATTACCTTTGGACCCTCCCCCAGTTAAGATTGGTCCAGGCAGACAAAAAAAGAACAGGAAGGAGGATCCATATGAAACCAAGAAAAAATCTGGGAAGTTGAGTAGGCACGGTATACTCATGTCTTGCAAGAATTGTCATGGAAGAGGTCATAAAACATCAAAGTGTGACAAACCTGCAGCTGAAGTTACTGGAGAGAAAAGAAAGAGGGGCAGGCCAAAAAAGTCAGCTGATGGACAAGCTTCACAATCAACAGCAGCACCAAAACTATCTCAGACCACTTCCACTCAACAATCTCAGTGTTCCACTCAACAATCTCAGGGGCAGGCTAGGAGGGGAAGGCCAAAAAAGATTTCCAAAACCACCAACTGATGACTTTTTATCTATCTATGTTTTGTTTTTTGTTAAAACTTGTAGTACCTTTGATGTTTGTTAAACTAGTTATGGGATGAAGTTATGGGCTTCTTTTGGATTTTGTCAAAGTTGTAATCCCAGGAAGACTTAAACTATCTATGGCTTTGTTATGTCCAGTTTATGGCAGTCATGTTTGGTATGGTTTATGTGCAGCTTATGGCTTTGTTTTGCAGCCTTGGTTATGTCCAGTTTATGTCTCGGTTATGTCCAGTTAATTCCTTTGTTTTGCAGCCTTGATTATGTCCGATTTATGTCCTGCTTATGTACAGTTTATGTCCAAACACATTCAACCATGTAACCATTGCAATAAAGGGGGTCAATATAACCAAAATCAGGGGCGGACCTGTAGTGTAAACGGGCGTAGCCCGGGCTACGGCTCAAGTTTTTACCAGTAGTGTAAATTTTTTTTCCGATTTTTATACACAGGACACCCCTGAACAAGTACGAGGACACCCCTAAAAAATTTTGGGATACCCCTGAGTTGAAGGTCTAGTTCCGCCACTGACCAAAATCACAGTCGAAACATGATATATTGAAAAACAACGTATTACATAGTCGATACATGACTAAAGCGTCAATATAACCAAAACAACCTATTACATAGTCGACACATGACTAAAGCGTCAAATATAACCAAAACACCCTATTACATAGTCGATACATGACTAAAGCGGGTCAATATAACCAAAATAACACTGCTGCAATGCAAACAATAACAACAAAACATGCTTTCTTTGATTGCTTTTTCAAACTCTTATTCTCTTCTTCTATCAATGTCTTCTCAAATACCAGTCTTTCATTGTCCATCTCAACGAAACGACAGTAGCATTCACTTGATAACACGGCATCGACTTCTTGTTTCCACATAAAGAATTTGCAATCAGATCCCTAACAAATAAGTGGTTAAGATTTGAGATTCAATATCATTTTTTTTTTGTAAATTAACTTACAGGCCAGAGAGGGTATCCATAAAACTCTTCTCCTTGCCTTGAACTTCGATTTCCAGCCACCCTACGGATTGCAACTAATTCATGGTTACAATAAACTCTTCCATCGGTTCCAAGTCTGAAAATTTTGGGGTTTTTTGAACGAATTGAAGAAGACGATGACGATGAACTCATGTTTTCGTGATTGGGATCGATTGAAAAGGCTTAATTTTGGAGATTGTGGGTTGGTTTATGAATTAGGGTTCATGCTTGGTGAACTCTGATCGAACATGTGGTAAATTCCCCTTTTTATAATCAGTCAACTAAACAATTAAATGATTTAATATAATCCAAGTCATTTAAAAAAAATCCATGTGACAGACATTTATTAGCCACGTTAGCATTTTATCAACTCAGTTAGCCTAAACTTAACTGTGGAGTATTTTACAAAAAAAAATGGATGAGGTGGGATTATTGGTGGCTAATTCGTGACCTGGGATTATTATTGGTCAATTTCAGAAAAGTGGGATTATTATTTTCCAATTTGCCTTCTTCATTTACGGTAAATCGTCACTGCTTCAATCGCCACTAACAACCACTACTTGTTCATCTATGGACAAAACCAATGTAGTTGCTAGTTGAATACTTTCCTACACCCTTATAGGACACATGAGGTTTCCTATGATGTGGTGCAATTGTTTCTTACCTAAAGACACGAAAAAAAAAATATCAACTAAATACCAGCATAATTTATCACAAGCTTAAGCCTAGTTTTAACATGTAGATGATTATCACCGAAATCGTTAGTTGAACCATTTGGGAAGTAACCCCATACGTTTGTGAAATCGAACATGTGACGGTGGTTGAAGACACGACGCCAGAGGTGAAGATCGGTCCCAACGCGTATGACAAAGGGGAGGTTACAACTGTTACATTAAATCTCACTTATTATTATTTTTTATTATAAAATAGGTAAGTTAAAATCTAACAAATATTAGAGGTGATGTGAACAACAACCGAACCGTAACTGAAACCGAACTGAAAATCAACGGAACTAAACCGAAAACCAATTTAACCAAAAAGCGAATAAGCCAAAAATCAGTTATCGTTTTTTTTGTATCATCTGTTAACCGAACCGAATCGAACTTTTCATATTTTCGTATATTTATAGCTTTTATATATCCATTTCGCGTATTTCATGTTTTATACTTCACGTCATGTATTTATACTTACATTTCACGTATATCTAACAAAATTTGAGTTAAATGTCATTTTAGTCCCTGTGGTTTGAGCCATTTTGGCAGTTTAGTCCAAAGGTTTCATTTTTCGCCTGTGGGTCCAACAAGATTTCAATGTTGCCATTTTAGTCCACTGGGTTAATTTCATCAATTATTTCTGTTAACGAGAAGGGCGATTCGGTCATTTATATGGCCGAATTACCTTTCTAGTTAACATAATTACATATAAAATGACCGAATTGCCCTTCTGGTTAACAGAAAAAATGAATGAAGTTAACCAAGTGAACTAAAATGGCAATGATGAAAACTTTTTGAACACACAAGAGAAAAATGAAATCTTTGTACTAAACTGTCAAAATGGCTGAAACCACCACATGGCCTAAAATTACATTTAACTCAACAAAAAATTTTAGCCCAAATTTAGTTTTGGTTATTAACCGAAAACTGACAGAATAACTAAACCGATTAACTGAAAACAGATTAACCTATAGTTCGTTTTCATTTTATTCGAGAATCGTGCACACCAACGGTATTCATGTCATAATCACTATTATTGTTATTGTTATTGTTATTTAGTTTAACAAGCAACTAACAAACATATATATGTATTGAATCAAATCTTCCATCTTCCTTCTACACACCACACAACAACAATGGCAACTCTCCCACTCTTCCTCCCTCTTCAACCCTCACTCAACCACCACCACAGCCGGCAACTTAACAACCACCGCCGGCAACGCACACTTCTATTTCCTACGTTATCATCGCCGGAGCTCCGTCAGCCACATCGCCGTCCAATTCTAACCGTCAACAAACCTAATTTCACAACCGCAGCTTACATAACCGGTCCGGCATCAGATGCAATCGTCGCCTCCGATGATCCGAAGGTAGACGAAGCCGATTCAAGTCCGGAACCGGTGCAGCAGTTTAACGCTATAAGTTTGGGGCTATTGTTGAGGCTTATTTCTCGTCATAAGCTCCGAGTTGCTGCTTCGATTGCTAGTCTTATATGCTGTACCACTTGCACTCTTTCAATGCCTATATTATCCGGTAGTTGTTTGTTAGTTAATTGTTATCGTTTGTTTTCAGTTATCAGTTATTATCTGTGTCCCAACTATAATTCAAATTTAGAATTAGCGAATGTTTATCTGACATCATGAGTTCAGTTTTGGAGGAGTTGAATTGAATTTGTGCTTGATTAGGGTTAGGATATTGGAAAAATGCCCAAAACACAATTTAATTTTATAGTTAAGTATTTTAATGTAGTAAATGCTTCTGGTTGAACTGAAATAAGGAAAATTGTAGGATTTATCGGCTGATGTTAATCCATACCGGCAATTCAACAAGTGGCACTCATAACTTTCACTTTCGTTGCCGAGAGCAATTGTAATCACATAAGCATCATTTACACTTGATTTTCACTCGATTTCGCTTCGGTACGTTTCTCCGTTTCGCTCATAATCCTCCATGTGAGCAAAATCGAGGGGAATTAAGTATACATTTATGATGATTATGCGAGTGGGATTGTGGTTGGTAACGAGGGTGAAGTTCTGAGTGTCGGTTAAATTTTTAGTATGGATTGTTATTGGCGAATGTCATAGTTTGGAGTTTGGGTTATTAAAATCTAATTTTAGTCTTGAAACAATAAGAATCCATTTTTTTGATGATCATGTTTTGTGTACTTGTAGGAAGGTTTTTCGAGGTACTAATAGGTGCAAGAGCTGAGCCTTTATGGCAGCTTCTCAGCAAGGTTGCGGTTTTATATACATTGGAGCCGATTTTTACGGTTATTTTTGTTGTAAATATGAATACGATATGGGAGAAGGTTATGTCGAGTTTAAGAGCTCAGATATTTGGCAGTGTGTTGATTCACAAGGTGATGTTATCTTACTGTATATATTTTACTTGCAATTTAGGCTATCTCAAGTAGTTTATATGTTTCTTGTATGTGTGTGTATACATAGACGGCATTTTCTTTGAAAAAGACTCGCTGCTCATCTAAAAGTGCATCTTTAAACATTGGAGGGTCGCATAAACACTTGTACCTTTTGCTTTAACTGTGATATATAAGGCGGCCTCATAAGTGTCTCTTTTTTCTCCCTCGCGCTATATCTGGTTTGCACTACGTACAAGTGTTTATGCGGTCCTCGTGGTTCTCTACTTAACTTTGGTTGTGTATAGAATGTGCCATGCAGCGGACCTGTAATTGCATTTGAAAAGATATATTTCTTGCCAAGGTTTTAATGCTTTTATCTCATTTCTGCAGGTGGAATTTTTTGACAAATACAAGGTATGAAAGCAAACTTATTTTTGCATTGTGACTACTCATCATAGTTGTCAATAGCAATCGCTACTGTCACTATAGCGAATAGCGTGGCGTATAGGTCCATGCTCGCTATCTGGTCTGTAGCGATAGATAGCGGCCTTTAATTTTTTTTTGTTTTAATATAAATAGCAATTAAATATAGCTATAAATTAGCTGGATTTTAGGTTTTTGTTAAATATACATGTAAAATAGCGTATATACCGGATTACCGGGGTATTTTGATATAACATACATATACTTTTTTTTTTCTAGTGTATGGCTATTTATTAAATAGCGCCTTCTATTTATCGCTATTCGCTATGTAGCGTATAGGTACCTTATCGCTATTCGCCATTAACGACTATGCTACTCGCACTATGGGATACAAGTTCTCTACAGTTTGCTATTTATTTATCATCTTATATAAAGTTTTCAAGCGTACAAAGCCACAAAAATAGACTAAATCATTAACTTTTAAATCACCAAGCAACATACAAAGCCACAACAATTGACTAAATCATTAACTTTTAAATCACCAAGCAACAACAAACCGACTCAATAACTTGTAAGTCATAAAGTTCTAACATTGTTGTATGTTGCATTATTATACTACCATCTCTCTTTTTCTGTTAGCTATCACAATTACTGACGTTTATTCTATACCCCGCGATAGGTTGGTGAGCTCACTGCTTTATTGACATCTGATTTGGGTTCTTTCAAAAACATTGTGAGTGAAAACATTTCAAGGGATCGTGGTTTCAGGGCACTAACCGAGGCAAGCTATTCTACACTATGCAAAAGTGAGCTTATGCTTATTTCTAGCCCTCTTTCTCAATGAGAAGAACGAGACTTCTTATACAAAAAGAAAACAAATTTTATCATCAACTACCACCTGCCTTTACGTGCTATTAGTTGTTTTCTCTATAAATTATAGAAGAAACAGTTCATAACTGCATAAGACCTATTTTAATAAGATCTCCCTCTAACTAAACTTTCATCTTATTTGTAGATTGTTGGGACAATGAGCTTGCTGTTTGTTTTGGCTCCCCAACTTGCACCGATCTTGGGTGTACTTATGCTTGCGGTGTCTAGTTTAGTTGGTAAGTTCTTGGTTCTTATCACTTGCTTCTTTTGTCTAAACCTTCTTTAAACATTTTAATGTCGTTTTGTTCATAATGAACATGTGATGGTATTTCTACATTTGAAGGGAGGTAGAGTTTAATATAGGGTTTTGACTATGTTAAACTTGCTTGTTTTTTAGTTGGCTAGTACGTTAGGCAACAATAATATTTTGGTAATCGTAATAAGAATCAATAGTTTTTCCATAACTAAACTTGGTAAACTTGTCGTTATACCGAAGCAACTCTATAAATAGGGATTATAGAGTTTGTTGTGAAATGAAATTCCACTGAATCAACCATCATGGCCCTTAATTTATATATCGATCATTAGTTGTGTTCTTTACTTATGATCTACATATGATTATTCAGCTGTATACAAGAGATCAACTGTGAAAGTGTTTAAAGCCTATGGGTTGACCCAAGCTTCAATAGCTGATTGTGTAACCGAAACTTTTTCTGCAATCCGTACAGTAAGTTCCTAATATATTTCTGAAACTCATGTTCCTTTATACCTTCTATGACTTGTTAATGATTAAGAACTTCATCTGCAGTTAATGATATTTGTTGCTCCATGCAGGTAAGGTCATTTGGTGGAGAAAAACGTCAAATGTTAACGTTTGGGAACCAGGTTAAATACTTGATGTCCATAGATGTCACGATCATATATATCTGATGTATTTCCAACCACTGGATTTATAGAATTATCGTATTGACCAGGTTCTAGAGTTTCAGAAAAGTGGCATCAAGCTTGGAGTTTATAAATCTATTAATGAATCAATAACTCGAGTTGCAGTGTATGTATCGTTGCTAGCCTTGTATATACTTGGAGGAAACAAAGTCAAGGCGGTAAGTAATAAATATATATAATTAGTGACATTCCCCGCGCTTTGCGGCGTACTTTAGTCGGTATCAATGTGATTCGTTACAGTTTCGATACGATACCGACAATCGATATAGAAAATGAAAGAGATAAAAACTAATACTGATGCAAACAGCAAACCCGACTCCTTTCCCAAAGAATTTTTGTCGGAACATGGAGAAAACCAAAAAAACCAATACATGTATCGATTTTGTTCAGATTTTTGGTTCGTTACGATATATAACAAAAAAGTATATTTGACCCATAAGATTCATCAAAATTAAATGTTAGCGGCTAGATTTTTAATTTACAAAATTTTAGTGGTTAATTTATGAAAAAAAAGAGTTTGCTATTAGTTTAAAAAAGAAACTTTTGTGCTCATTTAAAAAAAGTTAAAAAAAAAAACTTAGAACAACTTAAACTTTAAAAAAGAAAAATAATAAAACATAATTGAAGTTACTATTCATTAACCAACTTAAAGTTTAAAAAGAAAAAATTAAAAAACTATTGAAGTTGCTATTCACAGGAGTTGGTAATTGTATATATGTATAATATAATATAATGTGTCAGATATGATTACAAGCTTTATATTAGTTCAATAATATATTTTTTTTAAAATAAAAGTATAAAACACTCTACGGCAGTACGGGGTTATATGCATTACTGTTTGGCCCAATTCTTTTTAAGCTTTTTTTTCCTAGTTTACTGATTTATTTAAATAATTTGTTTTTCAGGGTGAACTTTCAGTGGGAACGGTTGCTTCTTTTATAGGATACACCTTCACATTGACATTTGCCGTGAGTACTCTTATTTCATTTCATTCCTTTGCTCAAATCATTAAATCATTTCCATCTTATATCATGTCTTTATTAGGTTCAAGGATTGGTTAACACAATAGGGGATCTGCGCGGTGCTTTTGCTGCGACAGAGAGAATTAACTCGATCTTATCCGGGTCAGAAATCGATCAAGCGTTAGCTTATGGTTTGGAAAAAGACATCAAGCAAGGATTAGGAACAAATAATAACTTAAAAATGTTTTTCAACAATGACCCTAATGACAAAAGGCGGTCTCAAAACACGAGGTATATGTCATCTTTAACAGCAGCCAGCAGTGTACGTAGTCTTGCCAGTTCTGGTGATATATGTCTTGAAGGTACTTGATATCAAATATCAAAGATCTTTGAAGATGTTAGTTTAACATTGAAATTAGAGTAAAATGACATTTTTGTCCCTGAGGTTTGGCTAGTTTTACGACTTTCGTCCAAAGGTTTGTTTTTCCGCATCTGGATCCAAAAGGTTTGAAATCTTACCATTTTAATCTGGCTCGTTAACTCCATCCATTTTTCTCCGTTAAGTCAGAGGTATTTCCGTCTTTTTTGTCAACTTAAAGGGCATTTCGGTCTTTTTCACCTTATGTAAAAAGACCGAATACCTCTGAAAAAGACTGAATTGCCCTTTAAGTTAACAAAAAGACCGAATTACCCCTGACTTAACAGAGAAAAATGGATGGAGTTAACGAGCCAGATGAAAATGGCAAGATTTCAAACCTTTTGGATCCAGATGCGTAAAAACAAACCTTTGGACGAAAGTCGCAAAACTGGCCAAACCTCAGGGACGAAAATGACATTTTACTCTTGAAATTATGATTACGCAACTTACTCTTCTGTTGGTTTCAGATGTGCATTTCTCATATCCTTTGAGACCTGATGTAGAGATCCTTAATGGTCTTAATTTGACACTAAAATGTGGAACCGTTACGGCTCTAGTGGGTTCAAGTGGTGCTGGAAAGAGTACCATTGTACAGCTTTTGGCACGGTTTTACGAGGCATGTATAATTGAATTATGTATACTACGATTAATATTTAAGAGTCTAGAGTAATAACTAATAACGAAGTTTCCTATTTTTTTTTCAGCCGACGCAAGGTAGGATAACAGTTGCAGGAGAGGATTTAAGAACATTTGATAAGAGTGAATGGGCCCGTGTCGTCTCCATAGTCAATCAAGTACACTCTTAATATCCGACTATCTAATTCCACACTTAATTTATACTTGAGTAAAATGCCATTATCGTCCCTGAGGTTTGGCCAGTTTTGCGACTTTCGTCCAAAGGTTTGTTTTTTTCGCATCTAGATCCAAAAGGTCTAAAATCTTGACATTTTCATCCGGCTCGTTAACTCCATCCATTTTTCTTTGTTAAGTCAGGGATATTTCCTTCTTTTTTGTTAACTTAGAGGGCAATTCAATCTTTTTCACTTTATGTAAAAAGACCGAATACCCCTGAGAAAGACCGAATTGCTCTTTAAGTTAACAAAAAGACGGAAATACCCCTGACTTAACAAAGAAAAATGGATGGAGTTAACGAGCCCGATGAAAATGGAAAGATCAAACCTTTTGGATCCAGATGCGGAAAAACAAACCTTTGGACGAATGTCACAAAACTGGCCAACCCTCAGGGACAAAATGGCATTTTACTCTTTACACTTTTACATATATCTTCCATCTATTAATGTTCAAACACAAATCTTGCAGGAACCCGTTCTTTTCTCGGTATCCGTGGGAGAAAACATTGCGTATGGGCTCCCGGACGAACACGTATCAAAAGATGATATTATAGCAGCAGCCAAAGCTGCCAATGCTCATGATTTTATAATCTCACTCCCAGAGGTTTGTCCAATTGTCTTTACTCTATATCATCCACCGACACCATTCGAGTAATTATATTTTCCTAATTATTTATTTTTGATTAATGGAAGGGCTATGATACACTTGTTGGTGAAAGAGGTGGCTTACTAAGCGGTGGTCAAAGACAGGTAAAATGTTATATTTATAAATAAATGAGTGTGTGTGAGAAATCGAAATCTACATGTCCTGAGTCTTTACATGAACTTGCAGAGGGTTGCTATTGCGAGGGCCTTGCTAAAAAACGCTCCTATCTTAATACTGGATGAGGTAATTTATTTGAACAATTATTGTATGTATTACGTTGTTGTACAATACGGGTGACCAGTAGTGATGGCAAACGAACCTGAACCCTATGGGCAAGCGCAAAACATTTGGGACTGGCAATGGGACGGTTATACGGGTGTGGGATTGGGTATAGGATTAGTTTAAAAAATTTTCAAAGGTATGGTATTAGGTGATACCCGACCGACAACCCGAAACATACTTACCTGTTTATTCGACTCCTACTCAAACATTTTCTTTTTATTCTTATTTTTCTGTTCTTGGGTAATAGGGTAATATGCTAATCCATTGACTTAGTGGCGAAGCTTGAGATTTCCAACCGGGGGGTTGAATACGTATATACCAAAAAAAAATTATAAAACAGGGGGTCGAAAACGTATATACCTAAAAGATTCTATACGAAAACTACATACCGGACACTACTGAGCGAAAAGTTCGGGGGTCGGGCGCCCCTCCCCGCCCCCACTATGCTACGCCCTTGCATTGACTATTAAGTTTTCATTTGGGTAAAGTACATGGATGGTCCTTGTGGTTGCCAATATTTTGGATTTGGTCCTTATCTTTCCAAAAGTACACGACTGGTCCCTATGGTTTGCACTTTGGTCCCCTACTTTTCTTTAAAGTACTTGTATGGTCCATGTGGTTTGCACATTGTCACGCATTTAGTCCCTAATGTGGACTTGCGGAAACCTTTAGATTTGTTAGTTGGGGACTAAATGTGTTGCAAAGTGCAAACTACAGGGGACCATCCATGTACTTTTGAAAATCTAGGGACCAAATCCAAAATTTTTAGTTAACCACAGGGACCATACATGTACTTTAAACGGTAAGAGATGCATTGGGAATCCTATCAAGTAATCTTTATAAAAATAACGGTATACCCGATGCCCGACCGGTAATGAGTAAGTGGATAGCCGACGGGTATGGGATTACCAATACCCGTCCCATTTCCATCCCTAGGTCTAACCGATGTGACTTTCATGTTGGTTATGATTTCAGGCCACGAGTGCTTTAGATACGGTCAGTGAGCGGTTAGTCCAGGATGCACTCAATCGTTTAATGAATGGAAGAACCACATTGGTGATTGCACACCGGTTAAGCACGGTTCAAAATGCAGACCAAATTGCTCTCTGTTCAGAGGGGAAAATAGCAGAGCTAGGCACTCACGCTGAGTTATTGGCTAAGAAGGGAGATTACGCGTCTCTTGTTTGCACACAAAGGCTTGCATTTGAGTAAGAAACAATATCCTAACTATGATATTGTATATTTAAAGGTGATTTTGTAATTTAGTATAAAAAGGGTATAATGGTCATTTCACATAGACTTTAGCGTGAAAGCAAAATTGATACTTGAATAGCGTGCTTTGAATTTAAAATCAACCAAACATTAAGAAACACAGTTTAGTTCACAGTTCATACACTGGGTTTTCATCTTCTTAGATTGTGTTCATTTGAACATGAAACATAGAATTGAAATTACCGGTACGGGTTGGATAATGAGTCAAAACCAGCTGTTTTATAGTGGTGCAAATCGAAGACAATGCAGTATAGTTTCACTTCGCTATCGCTATATAAATCTTCTAAGAACAGAAGATTATCTAGTTGGATTCAATCAAAATATATTGAAAATAAGTTTCAACTAATTTATAATATGTCATTTATATGAGTAGTTTATATATTTATATTTTTCGATTATGGTGTTTACAAACCCAAAAATGCATAAAAATCCCCTAATATACATACATGCCTTTGACAAATTCAATAGCTGGGAAGACTTTGTGATTGCATTCATGAATGTATTTTCTGAACAAATTCTCTGTAGAAACTTAAGAAACCAAGCCAAGTACCATTTTTAAGACCCCACAAATGAATTTATTCTATATAGTACATTTCTTGTTGCTTTAAATAAAAAAAAGGCTCAATCTATTTAGACACCCAAGTGTCCATTTTGACACTCAACCGCCCTCTATACGACTCGTGTAAAGCTATACGAGTCTCATAGAGACAACCTTAAACAACAATGTTAGTTCTTGGTCTGGTGGCTGGTCGTATACGTCCCAAATGAGTTTTTGTTTCCAAAGTTGGCAAATGTAGGTGTTTAATTATGATTTTTTAAATATTAATTCTATATGTTTTGTATATTATCGTATCGTATTTTTTTTATCATTATGTATCGTATCGTATATTTTTTCAGTATTAACTTTAAACATTTTATATGTATTGTATTGTATCATTACGTTTCGTATTGTGTAGTGTCGTATTGTATTATACATTATAAGTAACCAACCAATTGTTCAAAATATTGTAAATAAACATTACATAAACAAAAAAGTTGAAACTTCAAATTCAACTAGATAACAAAATCAATATACATGTAAAATACAAAAAAAAAAAATTGACCCCTCACCTGCTCCCTACCCTTGGGGATCTTGACCTCTCACCCATGGACGCTAATCATCAGAATACAGTTGGTACAGTGGTATCGTTAGGGGCTCGAGACCAAGATCTTGGGCCCTCTAGATATCCCCTGGATAACCCGTATCAAAAGGTCATCTCTCCTTTATTCTTGGACCTTCAATGTTGGACGCCCGCAAGTGTTTTGTTGTACGATAGGCGGGTTTTTGTCGCTTTTCAGTGGGTTCAACACCGCCTTGATCTTCGAAATCTTACTTTTTTTTTTCACTTGCGGGGGTTGTGACAACATTTGCTATTTTTTCACATGATCCAGTTCTTTTTCCAGATCAAGCTCTTCATTCTTAATTGTTGACGGATTAAGGTCAAGCTTTCTCCAGAATACGTCTATCGAACCGAGCTTAATTTTGCGAACTGTGAACAAAAAGATGATCAAAAGTTTGTAAGCATATTAAAATAGTATGGCAAATCATAAATAGGCTATAAGTATCTTTATTTTCATTGGTTTCCATACGACAGACACACGACAATCCACAACTTATGAATAGCTGGCAACCACATGTTGCATCAAATGTCCACAACAAAGATAGCTTTCGATGTAGCTCATTCTCTATCAGTTCAAGAGTGTAGATGGAAACTTTACCTAGTAGATTGTCAAGCAAAGCTATATGTGTGGTGGTTCATTCGTTTGCTTTGCTGATACTTTCGTCCAAATTTTCTTTATTTGTCTTTACTGTTTTATTACAATATCAAGGACACATTTCACTAGTCTATGCAGACTGCTTTTATGTGAATTAATCAGCATGCTGACTCTCGACTCTATTGGTTCTAGTTTGATGAAAGTTCACTGGTCGATTGGTCCATGCGGATACAAATTTTCTATGTGATTGTATTAATCACTGACCATTCACAGAATAAAAAACATATGAAAATATAATAGAACCACAATGTACATACATACATGCCCATGTATGTGTGTGTGAAGCAAAACTTATGGAGTGTATAAAGTCGTGTGTAACCCCACCCTACCACCACCCAAAAACCTAACCCCCTCCCCCTAGACAAAACTATTTAAAAAAAAATGTGTATTTTTAAGTAGTTTTGGTTGTGTTCAAGCTAGTTCTCGTGGTTTTCACCATATATGGTGGTTCCTAAATGATCCTCACCATATATATATATAAAGGTGAATTATATAGAGAAATCTCACTCTAGTTAAAGAAACTTAAAAACCCATTTATGTGGACATAAAAATGCCACGTGTTACACTTTTTGACAATCAATTTTTTCTGAATCTGTGTACTCTTTTTTTTTTGTCAGAAAAGAGAGGAGAGAGAATGTGTTACATTTTTTTCAGCGTTACATTTTTTTTTGAACTTCACCTGTTACACATTTTTTGAGTTTTGATAGCAGTTTTCTCAAAAATTGTGAACTTCAAGTGTTACAATTTTCAGTTTTTTTTTCTTCAGAATTTACAAAGGTTTTTAGTTTTGCAGTGCACGTAACAATATGTAACAATTTTAGTAAGTTTTTTTTATGTAACACTTACAGACAAACACATGTTTTGTGTCAGACTGTAACAAATTCTGAAAACACATTTTGCAGGCTTTACACTTTCTGAAAAAGTAACATTTTTGTACTTTGATTTAATCTATAGTGTAGATTAAATGGATAGATGTTGGAGATGTTGTTTTCTTAACTCACCAAGGTTTTCATTTTATCCTTTCCACACACACACACACACACACACACACACACACACACACACACACATATATATATATATATATATATATATATATATATATATATATATATATACATACATACATATATATAGGGGATGTTCATTTGAGAAGAAAAATTAATTGATCAAGGGTAAAATTGTAAAACATCAAATACTTTTTTCCATCTTATTTATTATTATATTTCACTAATTAATTAGTCATAAAGACTATCATCCTCCTCAATAAAAATTTTGCCTACACACATCAAAATTTATTCTACACATTTCGAAATTTATCCTACACATATTGAAATGTATCCTATGCATATCGAAATTTATTATACACAACTCGTAATTTATCCTACACATCTCATAACTTATCCTACATTCTATTTTTTTTTTTAAATATACATTTTTTTGAAAATAAGTTACAAATTTAATGTAGTTAATTAAAGAGGAAGGCTACTAATTAATGAACTATTTAAATTTACCAATATACCCTTACAATAATATTAAATACAAATATTAAATGAACCAAAATAAAGCATTCTTATTGGTTAAAAATTCTTTTTACAGAAAATTTCTTCTCATTTGAACTCTCCACTATATATATAACATATAGGGCTCGGTTCAAATGAGAACCACCACGAGTTGTGAGAACCGTGAGAACATTTTCTTCCTGCGCGAGTTGGGCTAAATTGTTTTTGCACAAACATAGATAAAAATATTATAAACACATCTGTAAAAAAAGTAAAAAAAATTTGTCGAGTCGGTAGTTTTGACCGATGCAAGTTTTTTTAAGTGCTGGTGTAAATTTTGTATGAAGATAAATATTTTTTTACGCCTCATGTAAATGTGGGTATGCGACATTTAATTTTTTTTTTTCTGAAACAAGTGATTTTTTAAGACTTTTGAGAAAAAAAATTTCCGGAAAAACCTTTTGGATGGCCTAGTTCTCACTGTTCTCACAACTCAAGGTGGTTCTCACTTTAACCCATCCCTATATATATATATAGTGTGAGTTTCATTGGGGAACACTAAAAAAGTGGGGAACAGTGGGGAACCGACTCAAACGAACTCCGATTGGACTCATTCCAGCGGCGTTGGAACCGTCTCGTCGAACCCTAACTAGGATCTCTTAACCCTAAACCCTAAATCATAACCCCTAAACCTTAAATATATTAGGGTTTAGCTTTTAGGGTTTAGCTTTAGGGTTTAGCCTTAGTGTTTAGCCTTAGGGTTTAGCTTTAGGGTTTAGAGTTTAGCTTTAGGGTTTAGGGCTTAGCTTTAGGGTTTAGCTATAGGGTTTAGCTTTAGGTTTAGCCTTTAGGGTTTATAGTTTAGATTTTATGGTTTAACTTAGGTTTTAGCCTTATTTTTTAGCTTTAGGGTTTAGAGTTTAGGAGTTAGGATTTAGGGTTTAGGGTTAAGAGATCTTACTTAGGGCTCGACGAGCCGGTTCCAACGCCGCTGGAATGAGTCCAATCGGAGTTCGTTTGAGCCGGTTCCCCGCTGTTCCCCATTTTTTTAGTGTTCCCTAATGAACCTTCCCCTATATTTATATAAGGGAGGGTTATCTTGAGAACGCTAAATATTGCGAGAACCGTGAGAACGAATGAAAAAACCAATCAAAACCGAATTTTTTTAATACAAACCTCATTGTAATTAAAATACAACATCAAATAATTCATTTCTCCTCTCAAAATCACTCTTACTAGATTTTCTACACATGTGTAAATGGCAAACTTACACATGTGTAAATTTTCTTTATTTACGAATTCACGAAAATTTAAACGTGTAAAATTAATTTTTAACATGGTATTCGAATAATAATGACAAGTGCAAAAAGAAATTTTGAATTTGGATTGTTTTTGACCAAGTTCTTGTGGTTTTTTCATTCGTTCTCACGGTTCTCGCGATATTTAGCGTTCTCATTTAAACCCTCCCCTATCTATCTATATATATATATATATACGACAAAGATCCGTTAGGAACCACCCCTTATAGCGAGAACCAATGTGAACACAACCAAAAATGCCTAAAAATAGCTAAAAAACACACAAATTTTTTTTTGTTTAATATTTTTTATGTTAAAATCGCTACTTTTAGTAGCAAAAAAAAAAAAAAAATTTTTGCTACTAAAAGTAGCGATTTTAACATAAAAAAAAAAAATTTAGATTTTTTAGGTTTTTTGGGGGTTTAGTTTTTAGCATTTTAGCTTGGGGGGGGGGGGGGGTTAGGTTTTTGGGGGGTGGGGGAGGGGGGTTTATGTTTTTTTTTTTTTGGGGGGGGGGGGGGTGGGGTTAGTTTTTTTTTTAGGTTTTTTTGGGGTTTTAGTTTTTAGCATTTAGCTTGGGGGGGGGGGGGGTTTAGGTTTTTTTTTTTTTTTTTTGGAGGGGGGGGGGGTGGGGGTTAGGTTTTTTTAGCTATTTTAGGTTGTGTTCACATTGGTTCTCGCGGTTCTCGCAATAAGGGTGGTTCTCGCATGAACCTTACCCTATATATATATATGGGTGGGAGTTGGCTACAAAGTCCATTTTTCCTACAAAGTGTACAAAGTCTTAAAACACCATAATGTCAACCATAAAACACACTCAAAACCCACAAATACCATAGTGGAGATTATTGAAACACCATATTTGTGGGTTTTGTGTTGTGTTTTGAATGATAAGGCTTTGATTATCGAATGACTAACATTCATGTGTTTTATGTTGATTATCATGTTGTGTTTTATATTCATAGTTGTACGATGGTATGTTTCAAGTTTTTAAGGAATGTTAGGGTTTGGATGTTATGTTTTAGTGATCTTCACTATGTTATTTGTGGGTTTTGAGTGTGTTTTATGGCTAAAATGATGGTGTTTTAAGACTTTGTACACTTTGTAGGAAAAATGGACTTTGTAGCGGAACCCCACCCATATATATATATATATATATATAGGGTAAGGTTCATGCGAGAACCACCCTTATTGCGAGAACCAATGTGAACAAGTGGCAATTTTGTAAATATCAAATAACTTTTAAAAAAACACGCTTACCTGCTTTACTATATCGGACTTCAAGCCAAAATTAAACTACATTTAATACAAACTTTCATGTCCACTCTCCAAAATTATGAGTACATCCAGGTCTCTCAACGATTATCAACCTGAATCTGTCAACAATTCGTCGATTACAATCGATTTCATCATCGTCTCGAATACATCATCACTTCACCATCATCAGTTCACCATATCGAAGCATTTGGATTGAGATTTTATCTCAGATTTGAGATTTTACCAGCAGTTATTTAATATTTCGTCATATAATCGAGGTTAGTTCCCAAAATTCGTCCAGTGATTATAAGAATAGACGATTCAATGAGTGTGTCCCTAAGACGGTATCGCCGGAATTAATCGCCGTCGAAATCGCCGCCGCCAACGAAATCATTGACGGATTGGTAATATAGATATGGTCATATTAATCGAGACACCGTTTGCAAGTTTATACAATTCGTTTATATTGTTATATGATAGATAATTTGTCGTTTGTACTTTTATATGATAGATTATTTGTCGATTCAAGCTTCGTTTTGTATTGTGTGATATATAGCTATGCACATGTGCATATTTTGACATCATAGGTTTAACAGAATTGGCTATTAAGGTAATTCTTGTGTAATATGTGGTTATGCACATGTGCATAGATTGTAATAATAAGTCAATATGCACATGTGCATAGTGTGCAATAACATGTGAATAAGGTAGTTAATGTTGATGCAGGTGACATTAGATAAGGTATTTAGTTGTATTTTGGTGTGATGTATAGTTATGCACATTTGTATTTAATGTTAGATTATGTTAATAAGGTAGTGTTATGTGATATATAGATATGCACATGTGCATAGCTTGACAAAATATGTTAATATGCACATGTGCATAATTTGCCAAACGAATCTGACACGTCTGAAGGAGGAAGTTAACACGCTTGGGTTTCTTTGGATTAAAAATAGGGCAAAGTGCAACGCTTTAAGTATCTGTTTTTTATCAGTAACACTCGGTAAGGATCTGATTATTACCAGTAGATATATATATTGTTATTTAGGTATCTGTTTTTTATCAGTAATTTTGAAGTAATTCTGATTTCCATCAATGATTTATATGAATGTGATTCAACTCGTTGATCTGTTAACTGTGCTTGTTATGTTATCGCACAGATCTTATACAGTGCCATAGCCGACCTAGTATGTATATGTGAACCAAATAAAGTTAATAATATCATTCATGTGCATAATGAGTTTGAGCAGATTTGTTTAAGATACGTGTATATGATTGTGGGTAATTAGAAAATGCTGGTGTTGTTGTTTTAGGTAATGCACATGTGCATAGTGAACTTGAGAAGTTTTGTGTAAGATACGTGTTTTTGTGTAATTAGGATATGATGGTATTATTGTGATTTTGTGTAATTAGGATATGATGGTGTTATTGTTTCATGTGATTCACATGTGCATAGCAAACATGAGCAGCTTTGTTTAATATACGTGTATATGATTCTGTGTAATTAGATTTTGTTGATGTTGTTGTTTAAATTAATGCATATTTGCATATTGAATTTGAGCACATAACATTAAACTTTACATATTGATTGATTTTAAGCATCATTATAAGAATATGTGATGCACATGTGCATATAGATGCACAAATTCATATCGTTACAGTGATGAAAAAGGTTGTTTAATGCACATACTAATTGAAATTGCATGTTTGATTATATTATGTTTCAATTATTATTGTAGGAAAAAATGGAAAAAAGCGAAGAAAATAACACTTTTGTTGAGATCGAATGACAAAGGAGCAACAAAACTGCCAGATGATAAGGAAGGTGAATACAAAAGTGTTAAGTGAAAAGCCAAAAAAGGTTGGTTATATGCAGTTGGTAATATATGCACATGTGCAGCCAATTGGTTGGTAATATATGCACATGTGCAGCCAATTGTTACTTTCTGTTGAACGTTGTTCTTTGATGTCACGTGCAGTTACGGCAGGATAAAGAAATACAAGGAATATGACAAGTAGACGAATGCACGATGTGATGGATCTTATGTGATGGATGATAAGGGCGACAAGACAGTGGAAAACATTAATGAAAGAAAGTTGGATAGAACGATGTTATATTGAAAATCATGGTTGTTTTTTGTATGATGGTTTATATTTTGGTTATTTTCTTTTAATGATAATTTATATTTGTTTATTGGACGATGACAACTATGTGATCGTTAATTACATAATTTGATGTAATATGGTATAGTATATGTTGGAAATGCACATGTGCATAAAGTAAATTAGTATGAACAGTGGTGATATATGATGTGTTACCGAATGATTATATTCAATTTACAACGTTTTCAAATGTTATATGGTGGTTGATATAGTATATGTTAGAAATACACAAGTGTGTAATATTGTGACGTAAATGATTGTGTTGCCTATGCACATGTGAATATTTATATATTATGATGCATAGTGGTAATTCATGATGGTGTTTGGTATAGGATATGTAGTTTACAATGTTGTATGGTATAATATATGTTGGAAATGCCCAGGCACATATTGATGTGATATAATGTGTGGCATAAATTATGTTGGCAATGCACATGTGCATAACGTAAAGGTAGTAATGTTTAATGGCGTTTGACATAGTATATGGTGGCAATGCACATGTGCATAATGTATACGTTGCAATGTATAATAGGTGGACTGAAAATGGAGTACGTGCACTTAAAACATAATGACATTAGAAACAGTGAATCGTCAAGTTTAGATGCTACGGTTTCAATGTTGAAAATGCACGCGTTGGGTAATGCACATGTGCATGTGTTGAAACAGTGGACATATTGGTAATTTATGTTAAATGGACATGAATAAAACAATGAATATTACACTGTTAAGTAGATAAACAATAAGTATAAACAATGAATGTAAAGAAAAACAAGTGATAATCAATATATAAGTAGTTGCGTGTGGAAAATCCAGTTGTTGTATAATAAGTGTTGTACATCATCACAATGTCCTCCTAGTGATTAAACGTTCTATTTAGAGTAGGGAATTCAGCATCAACATCAGTGCCAACCCCACCCATCTTGACCCGTCTTCACTCTGGTGTTTCTCAGGACGCCATAAGATGCATAAACTCCACCCATGCCTCCCCGGTTGTCGGCTTGTTCTTCCATTTTTTTGTAGTTGTCAGCCACCAAAGACCCTTTGTTTAATGTCATTCTGTACATAATTGGATAGTCATCCATAAGGCACCTGTTCAGAATCCATACATAAACATAATCCATACATCAACGACATGGTATAATTTTCAACATAATGCACATGTGCATATAAGTTAATACAATATCATTTACAATCAACATGCACATGTGCATATACAGTTCTCTCAATCTAAAACAAGCTTTTCAAGCCAACGATTTAGCTCATTAATTTCTATTACATAAAGATAATATAATGTATTATATAGGTAAGATGAAAACCCATCATAGATAATTCCCAATACCAACATCACTGTAATACCTCTCCTTTTGTGACCAGCTCTAAGGTTTTTATTTTTTTAAGTCCTATTTTGAGATTGAAATTGACTTGTAAGATAGCTTATGTTTCAGTTTAATACTTATAACAATAATAGATTTAACAAGCCTTAAAATTGACCAATTAACATATAACTTTAACAAAATACCAACTTAATGCATACTTAAATAACAACTACAAGTAAAAACTAAAGTGAATGTAAACATAATGTCACACCCTGGCTTTGCGGAAGCGTGGTTAATTTGGTGTGACTTCTTAATACCATAGCTTAACCATAACGAAGCTATATGAGATAAAATTATGCAAGATCATCCGTAGATTAAGTTTTAAAACCAGAGTAACATAACATTGTCTTAGAGACTTACAACATCATAACATAAAACATTGTTTGAAAGACAGAAACGTCGACATGAAATAAACGCAGTTTAAGTTTTGTGACTTGTCCAGGAAAGAGTCACATTTCCTAAACTGGGATGACCTTGGAACCTTTATGCAGCGGGAAAACATAACATACCGCGCCAGATCTTTAATTTCCTGAAATACATGTAAGTTGAAAAATCAACAATAATGTTGAGCGAGTTCATGTGTAAGTGAGTAAGTAAACCTTTGTGAGTATAAAAATAGTCTTGGTATGTAGCAAATAAGGGAATTGAGATCACCAATGGTTTGCAAGGCCACTGATATATGTGAAGTGCAAATAGGGAGACTCAAACCTAGCAGATTTCGCCACGACATTAGTATGTGGACAAAGTCACCCCGAGGTCCGTTTCTAGTTTGGCCTGGGGCTGGGCTCGCTACACCCAGATAGATCTACCGCTCCTGTCCCTCGGTCTCGCCATGAGGACTAATGGCCTCATATTGCTCCTACCCACTCACATGATCTAAGTAGTAAACCTCCTTACGCTAACCATACCATGTATAAAGTACTTGTAATCAAAGTAACATGTATTTCACCCCCGCAGTTAAGAAAACTGAAAACAGTTAGAGAAAAGGGGGACATGAACTCACAGTGGTGCGTCTCTACCAAGTATGCCTCCAAATCGAACAGCTGTGTGACGACCTACACGTACTAATTCTATTAGACGGACGGCCGTGCCTTAGCTTTATGGTTTAAGTTTTTGGGAAATAGTTAGGCAACTATTTCGTGTTTACATTCGGTATATACTTGGTAGTCATTTTTCCTTCCCAAGGATGGGGGAATTAATACATGTGCGTTCGTAACATTCGGATTACACTATTAAGTCCCACTTAATATATTTTATTTCTAACTCCCAAAATATAAATATTCTTCTCAAAAATATTATATTTTAATACATGTGATTTTCCCAAAATAATACTTAGTAATATTATTTTTACCCTAAAAATAATATTTACGTTGTTCACAAAATAATCGTAAACACTTATATAAGTGATGTTGTGAAAATATATACTAAATATATTTAGGTATCACGTTTTATTTTGTGAAATCCCACCTCCGGTATTTTATAAATAAAGTCGCGGCGAAATCTATGCTTTGAAAACAAGTCGAAAAGTATTTCTAACACCTATAGTGAAAATATTTCTAAGTGTTAGGTTTTTGGGAAAATTTCGCCAGAGTTTCCTCTGTAACTGGAGGTGGCCACGCTTTCAAGCGTATCATTTTCTTTTATAAACCAAACCAACAATCTTCTTGTTCAATCAAAACAATGTTCAAATCACAACTAGTCAAAATATGTATATAAATCGCATAAATTTCATGAACTCGTGATTTATTCAAACTATGAAGTAAATCCCATTACTTTTAGTGGATCTTTATATAAAACTATCCAATTTTGTAAAAACCTCGTTTTTATGAAAGTTCCATCTTTACAACTTCTCGTCATCCGTTTCAAAAATAGTTATTTTGTCGAAACTTTGTGTTACACAAGTGTTTACACACTTGTGTGTTCTAAAAACCATTCGTGTTAGTGTAAAATCCGTCTTTAAAAGCATGTTTTCTCTTGACACTTGGTCCTTTGAAAATACCACTTGTAGATACGTAGATCTACTAGTTTTAAACACTATTTTACAAGCTAAAACACTTTTACACAAGTTCATGATTCTTGTGTGGTAGAGTTTCATCTTCTAACCCTTGTTACACTTAAACAAGCTTTATGTCATAATCCAAGATCATGACTAAACCGGGTTAAATGATGATCCGAGCTACCACAACATAGATCGGGTCCAAATAATCACATAAATCAAATACTACATGATTTACACAATACATGAGCTATTAACCAACATTTTAGTGTTTTAAGTAGACTTTAAAGCATTATCTAGTAAGATTTCGAGTTTTAACCGTTACACATCGTATTAACCACTTTAGAATAGTTCAAGAAGGTGATTTAAGTAACATACCACTAGCTCGAGGCTAGGGAAGAATCTATGCGAAAAACGCGTGGATAAAAGCAAAGTAGAGAGGTCCTTCGCCTTCCGTTTGCACCAAGACTCCTTATATGCGACCCTTAACACTTGTATGAGCTTGGAATAAGATGAACAAAAATCGAAAGTGGATGTATGCTCAAGGGGGTGTTCGGCCGAAAGCTTATAGGGAGAGAGAGAGAGTTGTTTTGTGGAGGAAAGTGATGAATGATCATGTTGTGTTAATCTTGCATCTTATAGACAATCAAATGAGCATTACCCAATGGACCATGTGTCTAGATGATATTAGGCACTAGAGATTATAAAAATCTACAAAGTACAAGGGGTGTCCCCCTACATGGGGACGGTTTGTAATGGGGGGGGGGGGGGTCTAGTCCGAATCCAACCATTAGTTAGGTATATTAGTTAGGTTAAGTGCTTAACCCGGTTAGTTGTGTGTCGTGTGTTATGATGGGTGTTAGGGTATTCAGGGACCCTAACTGGCTCAGAAAAAGATAAATAATGAAAATGACAATATTTTCATGCTCCGGGTATAGTCCGGTTGTTCGGTTGGATAGTAATCCGTTAAAGTGCTTAAACAAGCTTTAAAGTGTCGTTAATACCATTTTTAGTGACACAACTCATTTCTGACACTTTGGAAAGTGTCTAGTAATATTTTTCTCAAGTTTTGGCACTTTATTAGTTAGCTAAAAGCTGAATTTTTATGTAAAGTGCTGAATTTTTGTACTTAAGGTACGTTTTAGGCACATCCAGTCATTGTAACTTATTCCTAGAGACGCAGTTCTACAACCCTTGTATCCCTACACTCACCACTAGTGTAGCAAAATATTTCTGGCTCATACAGGCCTTAGAGGCAGTGTCTGCCTGATGCTGGCTTTATCAGCATGTTCAATAGGTTATCCGTTATAGTGCTACTGTGCTTTTTGTGCATCATGTTTGTCACTAAGGTTCAGCATGTAAATAATGTAGTGATGATAAGTAAAGTATGATGTAGGTAAGTACATGTATCAGATATCAAATAGCAGTTCATCAGTAATTTCAAACAAGCACAATAATTAAGCAGTAATTAATTATTAATTAAGTCGTACGGATACCTGGTTTAGTGAGGGTTGTCACATTCTCCCCCCGTTAGAAAAATTTCGTCCCGAAATTTTAAGTTCTGCTTGTAGATGCAGGGTTCTTAGGAAATAGGTGGGGGTATTTCTCTTTCATCCGGTCCTCACGTTCCCAGGTGTATTCAGGACCGTGTCTGGCATTCCAACGAACTTTGACGAGCTTGACACTGCTCCGGCGGGTCTTGTTTACTTTCCAATCCGTAACCTCAACCGGTTCTTCAATGAAATGGAGCGTGTCGTCAACATGAATCTCGTCGATGGGAATGGCAATGTCATCTTGAGTTGGACTTTTCTTCAGGTTGGATACATGAAATGTATCGTGAACACCATTCAGTTCAGTAGGTAAATCCAACTTGTATGCTACCAGCCCTATTCTTTCCAAAACTCTGAAAGGACTAATGTAGCACGGATTTAGCTTTCCACGCTTTCCGAAGCGTGCCACCCCTTTCCAGGGTGAAACTTTTAATAAAACCATTTCTCCCACTTGAAATTCCACGTGTTTTCGGTTTGGATCCGCATAGGCCTTCTGTCTGCGGCGAGCTGCTTCGATGCGTTTAAGAATCTGCGCAATCTTGTCTGTCGTCTCTTGGACGATTTCGGGACCAGCGAGCTGCCTATCACCTGCGTCAGCCCAGCATAGGGGTGATCGGCACTTGCGTTCGTAAAGGGCTTCGAATGGCGCGACACCAATACTGGTGTGGTAGCTGTTGTTGTATGAAAATTCGACCAAAGGCAAATGCTTATCCCAGCTACCGCCCAAATCCATAACACACGCTCTCAGCATGTCTTCCAAAGTCTGTATCATTCGCTCGCTCTGCCCGTCGGTTTGCGGATGAAACGCAGTGCTCAGATTCAATTGCGATCCAAAAGCTTCTTGGAAGGATTGCCATATCCTTGACACAAACCTTCCGTCTCTATCAAAGATGATCGAGAGAGGCACTCCATGACGTGCAACGATCTCTCTCATGTAAATTTCAGCCAACTTGCTCGTATTATCCTTCTCTCTGATAGGTAAGAAGTGTGCTGACTTCGTTAATCGATCCACTATTACCCAAATAGTGTCATGGCCTCTTGGCGTTCTTGGCAATTTTGTAACAAAATCCATTGAGATTTGTTCCCATTTCCATTTGGGAATCTCTGGTTGTTGCAGAAGTCCTGAAGGTTTCTGGTATTCGGCTTTAACCTTAGCGCACGTTAGACATTTGCTCACATAAACAGCAACATCGCCTTTCATCCTAGGCCACCAATAATAATCCTTGAGATCTTGGTACATCTTATCCGCTCCTGGATGGATAGAGTACCGCGACTTGTGAGCTTCATCGAAAATAATCCTCCTTAAACCTCCAAACAAAGGAACCCAAATCCTTTTCTCAAAACATAACGTTCCTTCCTCGTTTGGCATCAAAAGCTTCTCCATCCCACGGAGATATTCTTCTTCAAGGTTTCCTTCCTTGAGAGCTTCTTTTTGCGCGGCACGAATGCGCAAGGAAAGATCGGTTCGGATAATCATTTCTAAAGCCCTAACCCTTATGGGCTTGATTCTCTCCTTACGACTTAGGGCATCGGCGACCACATTAGCCTTCCCTGGATGGTACTTTATCTCGCAGTCGTAATCGTTTAGCAACTCAACCCATCGTCTTTGCCTCATATTCAGCTCCTTCTGGTTGAATATGTGTTGTAGGCTCTTGTGATCTGTAAAAATTGTACACTTTGTACCATAAAGGTAGTGTCTCCAGATCTTTAATGCAAATACCACTGCGCCAAGTTCCAAATCATGTGTGGTATAGTTCTTTTCGTGCACTTTCAATTGACGCGATGCGTAAGCAATAACCTTTTGGCGTTGCATCAACACACAACCCAATCCTTGACGTGAGGCGTCACAGTATACCACAAAATCATCTGTACCTTCTGGTAGTGCTAAGATTGGCGCATTGCAGAGCTTATCCTTCAATATCTGGAATGCTTCCTCCTGTTTGATTTCCCAATCAAACTTCTTATCTTTCTGCGTGAGGAGCGTCAATGGTTGAGCGATCTTCGAAAAATCCTCAATGAACCTTCGATAGTAGCCAGCCAAACCCAAGAATTGTCGAATCTCGGTTGGCGTCTTTGGCGTTTCCCAATTCTTGATCGCTTCGATCTTTGTTGGATCCACATGGATTCCGTCTCCATTCACCACATGTCTAAGAAATTGGACTTCACGTAGCCAAAAGTCGCACTTAGAGAATTTGGCATACAGTTGTTCCTTCTTTAGCAACTCCAAAATAGCTCTTAGATGCTGCTCGTGCTCAGCCTTTGTCCTTGAATAAATCAAGATATCGTCGATAAACACAATCACGAACTTGTCCAAGTACGGCTTGCAAACTCTATTCATCAAATCCATAAAGACTGCAGGTGCGTTTGTCAAACCAAACGGCATAACAAGGAACTCGTAGTGTCCATAACGAGTTCTGAAGGCTGTCTTCGGGATACTTTCCTCTTGTATCCTTAACTGATGGTATCCAGATCGAAGATCGATCTTTGAATAAAAACTTGAACCTTGCAGTTGGTCGAACAGATCATCGATTCTTGGCAGAGGATATCTATTCTTGATCGTCAGTTTGTTCAATTCTCTGTAGTCGATGCACATGCGAAAACTACCGTCCTTCTTCTTGACAAACAGGACCGGAGCTCCCCAAGGAGAGAAGCTTGGTCGGATAAATCCCTTGTCTAACAACTCTTGAAGTTGTGTCGACAATTCTTGCATCTCAGACAGAGCAAGTCTATAAGGTGCCTTAGCCACAGGCGCGGCGCCTGGAACTAAGTCGATGTGAAACTCTACTTGTCTCTGAGGTGGCAGTCCAGGTAAGTCTTCCGGGAAGACTTCTGGATACTTCCTTACGACAGGGATGTCTTCGATTCTCGGCTCAGCAGCCTTTTTATCCACAATGTGTGCCAGGAAGGCAACACATCCCTTCTGCAAACACTTTCGCGCTTTCAGGCAGCTGATAATCCTTAACGGCGTATCACGCTTCTCCCCGTGAACCACAATTGTTTCGCCATCTTTGGTTGGGATACGAACGACCTTTTCGTGGCAAACTATCTCAGCCTTGTTGCCTGATAACCAATCCATTCCTACCACCACGTCGAAGCTTCCCAACTGGACTGGTAGTAGATCCAAAGCAAACTTACGCTCTCCCAATTCGATCACACAACCTCTGATAACTTCGTTGGCTTCTACCAACTTCCCATTGGCCAATTCGATTGAGTAGGGAATATCTAACTTATTAGCGGCTAAACCAAGCATATTCTTAAACTCTAATGACACGAAGCTATAATCGGCACCAGTATCAAATAAAACGGATGCATAGCGCTGGTTTACTGGGAACGTACCAGTAACGACATTGGGATCCTGGCGCGCTTCCCTCGCTTCGATTTGGAACACTCTTCCACGGGCTTGGTTCAACTCTGGGCAGTTCTTCTTAAAATGCCCAATATCACCGCAGTTAAAGCATCCAAGTCTTTGCCCGTTTCCACCTCCATTTCCAGCTTGGTTGATGTTTTGGTTCGCATTACCCGCTTGGTTCGCAAAGTTGCCTCGATTCCCGTTTCCTCCATTGTTTCCTTGTGAGCGATTACCACCACGATTATTATTCCTATTCCCAAATCCTCCTTGGCCTCCCCGGCCGGCACTAGCCCAACAAGAATCCTTCAAGTGGTCCGGCTTTCCACATGCTTCGCATACTTTCACACTACAATGGCCAGTATGGTGGCGTTGACAGGTATTACACTTGGGCTGGGTGCCCTGATATCCTTTTCCTTTCTTTCCACTACCAGCTGTAACCTGAGCTGGTGTGCCTGACCCTCCTTTCTTAATCGCCACACTGGCGCCCTGCTTGAAGTTTGAGAACTTCCGTTTGCTACCTCCTGATGACTCGACGTGAGTCTCTTTCTTCTTATGCCCAGCATCATCAAACTTGTTCAGGCGAATAGCCTCCTCTGTGAGAGCCACGCTCAAATCGATCGCTTCAGTAATGGTCGCAGGCTTGGATGAGGTCACCATGCTTATGATTTGAGGAGCTAATCCCCAAATGAAACGTTCAATCCGCTTGAACTCCGGAGTGACCATGTAGGGTACCACATGCGATAAGTCATGGAACCTTTGAGCGTATTCTGCGATCTTCGGACCGTCCATTTTCAAGTGCCAGAACTCGGTTTCCAATCTTTGGATTTCCGCGCGGGAGCAGTACTTTTTGCGCATAAGTTCCTTCAGTTCGGTCCAGGTTAGCGCGTAGGCAGCAGCTTCACCAAGTGTCTGTACTTGCAAATTCCACCAAGAGAGGGCTCCATCCAAGAATAGCCCTGAGATATAGGTGACTTGCTGATCTAGTGCGCATTTGCTCATGCGAAGAACAGATTCAGTTTTCTCGGCCCAACGAACAAAGGCGACAGCACCTCCTGTGCCATCAAAGTTGACCGGTTTGCAGTCTAGAAACTGCTTGTAGGTGCATCCATGAGGTGGATTATTGTTGTTGCCAGTGTTGCCAGAGTTGCTTCCACTAGTCCCTCCTTGAGAGGCGGCGTATTGTGCAATGGCAGCAGCGATAATCTGCTGTAGTTCTGCCTCATTGGTAGGCATGTGTGTCTCACGTCTCGGCGGCATCTTCTAAAAGATGGTTTATGTTGGTCAGGCCATAGTAATAATACATACGCTTTACGATAGTAATAGTACATAACATCTCATGTTTTAATCACATCAATCACACAACATCCCATGTCATAGAATATAAATAATCAAATCAAGCATCAGATATGGTGAGAATACTGCGATTGCCATATATTGAGACCACATAGTAAGCGTACAAGTACATCATAGTGTCATACAGCATCAGTCGACTAAGGGCTACATCGCCCTAGTCCAAAAACTATATCAACTCAGTGTCAATACATCAAATACATGTCAACAAAAGTCAGAATCATAATGTAGTCTCCAAAAATGCTGTGCAGTCAAAAGCATTCGCCGTCTTCTCACCAATGTCTACCTATACGGTACTGAAGAGCTCTACACGGATGGCGGTGGAGGAGGGGGAAAGTGAGTGTAAAGCAAGCGACGCAAATGGAGCCAGTCCTCCTCCATGGCTCTCTGGGTACGCAAGAATGAAGCAACCTGCTGCTCCAGGGCAAAAAGGCGTGCATCATAGTCTGGTGGTAAAGGTCGAGAGGGCTGCAAAGGAGAGTGGGTCTGACCCTGACACTGACACGGCGGCGGCTGAGCTCTCTCAAGCTCCTGAATGCGCTGTGTGTGTGCCTCGTGCTGGGCGACAAAAGACATCAAAACGTCCTCAATAGTATACTCCATGTGGAAAGAATGGTAGGGGTCAGTCGGTGGCATAGCAGAAGATGATGCCCAAAGGAACGGCTCACTGGTGGGATCAAAAGGTGCCACATGAAATGGAGAAACAGGGGGAAAAGTAGCAGATGGTGGTATAGCAGGGATAGATACTGGTACATGTCCAAAAGGGTGAGCCGAAGAACCCTCTCCAGCTCGCGCTGGAGGTGTAAACCGAGGAAATGAAAAAAAGGTATCAATGTGACGGGTATCAGGGATCTGAGGGGGAAAAGGTGGAACCTCGTCATCAGCCGGAATCCACCCACACTGGGCGTGCTCGTCTCGGGGGTCGATCCGTGCCTCAAAAGGCGCACGATCAAACTGGGCTGGCATAGGATCATGGTGAGGTACAACAAGGGGGTCAACTGGTGCATCAGCAAAAAGTGGGGGATCAACATGATCAGCAACAAAGACATGATCGCCCTCCAACAATGGAGCATCTACAGGGTGGTCATCGATAGGTGGGTCAGCAATGACAGGCTCAATAATAGGTGCGTCAGCAAGAACTGGGTCATGCTCAAGTACTGGGTCAGGAGCAGGGTCTAGTGGCTGCTCGGGCTCATCAAAGGCCATCTCAAAATCAAACTCGGGATCGATGGGATCAACTGGGTCGACTGGATCCTCCATAGGCTGATCCATGGGTATAAACTCTATATCCTCATCTGGGTCGAATCCTGGGGGAAAGTCAGGATCGGAATCCTCCACATCATCGTGGTCGAAAGTAAAACTAGGAATAGGGGCAACAGAGGATGCCTGGTCGGGATCTGATCCATGTGAGAAGTGCTGCGCACTCTGGGTGTGTGAAGGTGCGGAGGCCACAGACTCGAAAGAGTCTGGGACCGGAGAGTGAGCAGGGGAGTCACCTGCAATCAACAAAAAATCTCTAGCAGCAAGAAGGGCCTCGCCCTGAACCTCGTCCTCTAAGGGCTCGTCATCAAAAAGATCGACGTCGTCGTCAGCGTCGGCGTTGATGAGTAAATCGAAAGCAGGATATGAAGCAAGCGGTATAGGTGCAGGGATCTCCACTAACGGTAGGTCCCCGGCCAAAGGGCCATCAGCGAGCTCATCAGTACCATCAGGTAAAGCGAAGGGCTGGAAATCATCCTCGTCCGTGCTAGTAACGTCGGAGGTGTGGACCTCATGCTCTGAAGGCTCTAGGTCATCAGAGACTATAGGTCTAGGTCCTGTGGTGTCTGAGTCACCTGTGCCAGAGGTGTCCATAGTGTCTGTAACATAAACACAAATATATACAATCAATCATATAATCAAATAATCACATAAGTCACCAAGTAAGCATCCAAATAATTCTCCTAGTCCCACTAGCCTCCCAGCCTCTCAGACTGCTCTTCCTAGTCCCACTAGCCAATTCTCCTAGTCCCACTAGCCAATTCTCCTAGTCCCACTAGCCAATTCTCCTAGTCCCACTAGCCATCTACCTCGATCTCTCAGACCGAGCCTCGGCCTCTCAGACCGAGCCTCAGCCTTTCTAGACTGAGCCTATAAATAATAAATAAAATGTGCTCAACATTTGTTTATAAAAGTTTTGGGATCTGTACTTAAGTGGTATGCAGTAAAAATGTTTTCGTGAGAGCCCTAGTGATCATAGTCTAGACTCGAGAAAGAATCCTAGTTCGCTATGATCAGAGCTCTGATACCAAGCTGTCACACCCTGGCTTTGCGGAAGCGTGGTTAATTTGGTGTGACTTCTTAATACCATAGCTTAACCATAACGAAGCTATATGAGATAAAATTATGCAAGATCATCCGTAGATTAAGTTTTAAAACCAGAGTAACATAACATTGTCTTAGAGACTTACAACATCATAACATAAAACATTGTTTGAAAGACAGAAACGTCGACATGAAATAAACGCAGTTTAAGTTTTGTGACTTGTCCAGGAAAGAGTCACATTTCCTAAACTGGGATGACCTTGGAACCCTTATGCAGCGGGAAAACATAACATACCGCGCCAGATCTTTAATTTCCTGAAATACATGTAAGTTGAAAAATCAACAATAATGTTGAGCGAGTTCATGTGTAAGTGAGTAAGTAAACCTTTGTGAGTATAAAAATAGTCTTGGTATGTAGCAAATAAGGGAATTGAGATCACCAATGGTTTGCAAGGCCACTGATATATGTGAAGTGCAAATAGGGAGACTCAAACCTAGCAGATTTCGCCACGGCATTAGTATGTGGACAAAGTCACCCCGAGGTCCGTTTCTAGTTTGGCCTGGGGCTGGGCTCGCTACACCCAGATAGATCTACCGCTCCTGTCCCTCGGTCCCGCCATGAGGACTAATGGCCTCATATTGCTCCTACCCACTCACATGATCTAAGTAGTAAACCTCCTTACGCTAACCATACCATGTATAAAGTACTTGTAATCAAAGTAACATGTATTTCACCCCCGCAGTTAAGAAAACTGAAAACAGTTAGAGAAAAGGGGGACATGAACTCACAGTGGTGCGTCTCTACCAAGTATGCCTCCAAATCGAACAGCTGTGTGACGACCTACACGTACTAATTCTATTAGACGGACGGCCGTGCCTTAGCTTTATGGTTTAAGTTTTTGGGAAATAGTTAGGCAACTATTTCGTGTTTACATTCGGTATATACTTGGTAGTCATTTTTCCTTCCCAAGGATGGGGGAATTAATACATGTGCGTTCGTAACATTCGGATTACACTATTAAGTCCCACTTAATTTATTTTATTTCTAACTCCCAAAATATAAATATTCTTCTCAAAAATATTATATTTTAATACATGTGATTTTCCCAAAATAATACTTAGTAATATTATTTTTACCCTAAAAATAATATTTACGTTGTTCACAAAATAATCGTAAACACTTATATAAGTGATGTTGTGAAAATATATACTAAATATATTTAGGTATCACGTTTTATTTTGTGAAATCCCACATCCGGTATTTTATAAATAAAGTCGCGGCGAAATCTATGCTTTGAAAACAAGTCGAAAAGTATTTCTAACACCTATAGTGAAAATATTTCTAAGTGTTAGGTTTTTGGGAAAATTTCGCCAGAGTTTCCTCTGTAACTGGAGGTGGCCACGCTTTCAAGCGTATCATTTTCTTTTATAAACCAAACCAACAATCTTCTTGTTCAATCAAAACAATGTTCAAATCACAACTAGTCAAAATATGTATATAAATCGCATAAATTTCATGAACTCGTGATTTATTCAAACTATGAAGTAAATCCCATTACTTTTAGTGGATCTTTATATAAAACTATCCGATTTTGTAAAAACCTCGTTTTTATGAAAGTTCCATCTTTACAACTTCTCGTCATCCGTTTCAAAAATAGTTATTTTGTCGAAACTTTGTGTTACACAAGTGTTTACACACTTGTGTGTTCTAAAAACCATTCGTGTTAGTGTAAAATCCGTCTTTAAAAGCATGTTTTCTCTTGACACTTGGTCCTTTGAAAATACCACTTGTAGATACGTAGATCTACTAGTTTTAAACACTATTTTACAAGCTAAAACACTTTTACACAAGTTCATGATTCTTGTGTGGTAGAGTTTCATCTTCTAACCCTTGTTACACTTAAACAAGCTTTATGTCATAATCCAAGATCATGACTAAACCGGGTTAAATGATGATCCGAGCTACCACAACATAGATCGGGTCCAAATAATCACATAAATCAAATACTACATGATTTACACAATACATGAGCTATTAACCAACATTTTAGTGTTTTAAGTAGACTTTAAAGCATTATCTAGTAAGATTTCGAGTTTTAACCGTTACACATCGTATTAACCACTTTAGAATAGTTCAAGAAGGTGATTTAAGTAACATACCACTAGCTCGAGGCTAGGGAAGAATCTATGCGAAAAACGCGTGGATAAAAGCAAAGTAGAGAGGTCCTTCGCCTTCCGTTTGCACCAAGACTCCTTATATGCGACCCTTAACACTTGTATGAGCTTGGAATAAGATGAACAAAAATCGAAAGTGGATGTATGCTCAAGGGGGTGTTCGGCCGAAAGCTTATAGGGAGAGAGAGAGAGTTGTTTTGTGGAGGAAAGTGATGAATGATCATGTTGTGTTAATCTTGCATCTTATAGACAATCAAATGAGCATTACCCAATGGACCATGTGTCTAGATGATATTAGGCACTAGAGATTATAAAAATCTACAAAGTACAAGGGGTGTCCCCCTACATGGGGACGGTTTGTAATGGGGGGGGGGTCTAGTCCGAATCCAACCATTAGTTAGGTATATTAGTTAGGTTAAGTGCTTAACCCGGTTAGTTGTGTGTCGTGTGTTATGACGGGTGTTAGGGTATTCAGGGACCCTAACTGGCTCAGAAAAAGATAAATAATGAAAATGACAATATTTTCATGCTCCGGGTATAGTCCGGTTGTTCGGTTGGATAGTAATCCGTTAAAGTGCTTAAACAAGCTTTAAAGTGTCGTTAATACCATTTTTAGTGACACAACTCATTTCTGACACTTTGGAAAGTGTCTAGTAATATTTTTCTCAAGTTTTGGCACTTTATTAGTTAGCTAAAAGCTGAATTTTTATGTAAAGTGCTGAATTTTTGTACTTAAGGTACGTTTTAGGCACATCCAGTCATTGTAACTTATTCCTAGAGACGCAGTTCTATAACCCTTGTATCCCTACACTCACCACTAGTGTAGCAAAATATTTCTGGCTCATACAGGCCTTAGAGGCAGTGTCTGCCTGATGCTGGCTTTATCAGCATGTTCAATAAGTTATCCGTTATAGTGCTACTGTGCTTTTTGTGCATCATGTTTGTCACTAAGGTTCAGCATGTAAATAATGTAGTGACGATAAGTAAAGTATGATGCAGGTAAGTACATGTATCAGATATCAAGTAGCAGTTCATCAGTAATTTCAAACAAGCACAGTAATTAAGCAGTAATTAATTATTAATTAAGTCGTACGGATACCTGGTTTAGTGAGGGTTGTCACACATAAATTACAAACTATACCATCTATTGACAAATTAAAGATTTATATATAAACCTTTTACCTGAGAAGATACCAGTTGGCTAAAAATTCACCATCACTTCTGACCTGCAACTACCACCAAACACCAAACAATAATGCCTAATTTATTTGGGATTCGAATTGAACAAAACCTGTTGGAGTATGCTATATGTAAAATTGAATTACTTACAACAACCATCGTCATGTCATTGCAACTTGTTTCGATTCCAGAACAACCAAATAATCTTTCAAAACGAGATTCGAATAAAGGGCAAATCATAAATTGAAATCATAGCATAAACATCTGAATTGGTTTCGAAAACTAAAACCTTCAGATGCCGTAGGTTCAACTCCAACACGAGATGAGTCAGACGAAACCATGTGTAGCCAAAATCAGTATCCCAACGCCGTAATCAGTATCCCAATCGAATCCCCTGTAAGATCGCCGCCGTGAAACTCACCGCCGTAGATCTCCGTCGCCGATTAAGCAAAATCTCCAGCGAAACCCTAGATTGTGAATGACGATGGTGAACAGGGGCTGAAATAAGAGGAGAGCGTGTTTTTTTATTAAATGTCACTTAATTACAAATTTGCCATGTGTTCACATTGGTTCTCGCGGTTCTCGCAATAAGGGGTGGTTCCTAACGGATCTTTGTCCTATATATATATATATATATATATATATATATGATAAGGATCCTAAGAAAAGTCCACCTTATTTGAGAAACTTGAGATGCATTCTGGACCACACATTTTCCTAAGCTTTTCGTAATATACAAATATGTATAGTTTAAAATCGACTATATACTATATACAAATATGTATATAGTCGATTTTAAACTATAATGTGTTGTCCAGAATGCTTCTCACACGATCCGAACCCTATATATATATAGGGAGAAGATCATGAGAAAACTCATTGTTAATGAGAAAACCAAAAAACTCCATTTAATGTTATATAACATATGTCTAATACATTGAAAAACATGATGAGGACCGCAAGGAAAAGTCTATACGGTCCCGCATGGGCGTTTTTATGTTACACATGTGTAATATATGATATATTACACATGTGTAATAGTGTTTTTTCCCAAAAAAATGTATTTCTCATACAATGCATATATCCAAAATAAAAAATAAAAAGTTTGGAAAAACGCACTATTACATATGTGTAATATAAAAGAACGCCCATGCGGACCGCATGGACTTTTCCTTGCGGTCCTCAACATGGTTTTTTTTAATTCTTGATACATGTATTGCATATGTGTAATACAACTTTAGATGGAGTTTTTTAGTTTTCTTATAAAGATGAGTTTTCTCATGATTCATCCCCTATTTATATATATCTTATGTGCTAAGTGTTGAAACATGATTATATATGTGGGGGTAAGATCAAATAAAAAGTTGATTTTGCCCAAGGAGGATGAGAAGGAATCTTAACCATTCATTTTTCAAATCAATGGTTAAGATGAAAGTGCAGGAGAAATGAGGAGTGCAAGGGTATCTTGGGAAAATCCTATTTATGGACTTTCTCTCTCCACATGCAAGCCACATGCATATTCCACCCTCATTTTTTAAACGTTCATAACTTTTTTATACGACATTATTTTTTCATAAAAATTTCACCATAAAATCGAGCGTCTTTTTATCTTTAATTTGAGTACCATATTGCTATATAAAATATGAAGACTAAAAAACCCACTAAAATGTGTTATATTTCTATGTTGTATAACATTTTTTGTGCTGGATTTTTGTACTATATTTTTGTGCTAAATTTTTTGTGCTGGATTTTTTTTATCTTAAATTTTTTTCTCAATTTTTTGTGATGGATTTTTTTTACTACATTTTTTTGCTTAATTTTTTCGTGCTATATTTTTTTTGTATTAGATTTTTTTGTGCTATATTTTTTTGTACTAGATGTTTTTGTGCTATATTTTTTTGTACTAGATTTTTTGTACTAGATTTTTTTATTGTATTTTTAAAAAACAAAAGGGGTGCCACATGTCATTTTCACTCCTATTTACAATGACAAAAATGCCCTTCATTCCTACTTATTAGGAGTGCCACATGTCATCATCACAATCCTTCTTAGGCTACTTAGGCAAAATTCACTTTTTAGTGGATCCTTCCCCTATATATGTGTTAATATATAAAATACATACGTGAAGACAATTGTTTTAACAAACAGTTTTGTTAAATAAGTAAAATAATATAAGATATGTTATTTTCCAGCAATTGCCTAAGTTTTGAAAAGTATATACTTGGTCGCGTTTGGTTTATGTTGGATGTGGAATGATATTCCAAGGGATAAATATATTGTTTTGGAAAATATATATTTATTAAACGGTTAAGACGTGTATTGCTACAGGTTTTTAAATAGGGTTTCGGGATGGGATCATGGTGTTCGTGGAAGTTATGTGTTTATTATATAATGTGTGATATAATATATATAATGGGAAACTTCAATAATTAATCACCAACGGGTCGTTAAGTTAAACGTTTCAAAGGTTAATATCTCATTCTTTCTAAGCAATTTTGGTGAACAAGTTGCCTGGTAGACATGTCTTTAGACCTTATATATATGCTAGCATTGCACGGGTTACTAGATGAGTTTCACGACCCCTTTTTACTTGTTTTATATTTCGGGGAAGTACATGCTTGGTTAATTAGTATGATAGTTGGGAATGAAATCTATCGAATCAAATTATCAATTATGTGTGCATAAGTTATATCTTGGGTTGTGAGCTCAGGAAGTCCTCGTATTGCTGGTAACTGTAACCATTAGTCTAACGAGATCGTGGAACAGTCAAATAGATCTATTGGGGTTGACACTCTCCACTCTTGGTTGGTCGCTCCAACCCGGTAAAGACAAAAGAGTGCAATTGTATCCTAATTGTTGTCATGGTTTGGTTATAGGCTTATGTGGGCACATACGTCATATTGTTCTTGCAATACAATGATTTGATCATCATGATATTCATAGACTACGCATACGGTTTTTCAAATGTTAAGGTTTCATTTGAGTCATTTAAATACGTGAACTCGCCAACATTATGTTGACATTTTAAGCATGTTTTTCAGGAAAGTGAACGGGGTTTCACGGAGTGTTTGAAGTTCAAGCATTGCATCGAGTCGATACCTCTTTTGTAAGATTTTTCTCGTACTTCCCATCCGTATATGGGATATATTTTTCAAATCCTGGGAATTTAAAGCTTGTTTTTTTGGTTTGTTAAACATTGAACAAGTTGTATGGTTTGTTTAAACTTGAAACATGTTGAATTAAATTGTAACTTTTGGAAACCACTGGTTTCTAATGATGTTTAATTCATAGAAGTGTTTGCGAAATTGGATGCTATGAAAACCTTTTGTGTCACGCGTTGCGTTTATAACTTTGGCGGGGTGTGACTACTAAAAGAAATAAGCGGCCGCTTTCTAGGCGTATGGTGAGTCGCGCCAATGAATCCCCTCAATGAAGCGGTGTAGGATTTTGGTGATAATAAAGCTCTTGGCCCAGATGAATTTAACTTCAAATTTAGTGCTATACTTTCATAGCGTTTTTACTGGAGTCTTTTACTACAATTATTTGTATTTTTACTATGATTTTCAACGTTTTACTATTATTTTCTACAATATTAGTTTCCAACAATTTTTTATTGTAATGAGATTTCTAGTATTTTTAATGTGATTTCCAATAGTTATTTATTAATGCAATTTACTATAAAAAAAGTGTTGGAAACACCTAAAAAAGTGCTAGAAATGGCAGGAGAAACTACAATAACGGAACAGTAATAAACAAAAAGAAAAACACAGTAAAATTTGTAGTAAATAATAGCACAAAAGAGAAGTAAAAATAGGGTAAATATGGAATTTTAAAGCTTTGAGCCAGGGTAAAATAGTGCTTATTTGAGACCTAACAAAAAAGTCACTTTTTCAAAAAATGTACAATTGTCATTAGGTAAAAAAATCATAAAAAATAGTATATATGATACCTTGAATTTGATTTTAGGATCATGTATTTCGAAATTACTTTTCGTGCTTTGAGTTATGATTTGTCTCTATCTTTGAGTTACCTATCTTCGTATGTAGGCAACTTCCCTTCTTTCAAAAATTCGAAGATAGGTGTCATCTATGTGACACCTTCTTCGGTGATAATGTCTTGCACCTCTTTTTCTTCGATTAGCGGAGCTTTAAGTACCTCAACTAGCACCTTCTTTGTGAGGTATGCAATGGTAAGGGAATCTAGTTTGCTTAAAGCGTTGACTTGTTTGTTTTTTGTTCTTGATACATGGTTTAAATAACAGGTCTTGAAGTTATCCATTAGGTCTTTAACTTTTGCTTTGTATTTTATCATGGAAGATTCCGGTGCTAAGTAGTCACCTTTGACTTGATTTGTTACCAGCTTCGAGTCGATGAAAGCATGCAACTCTTCTATTTTCATGCTTCTTGATAGCCTCAGGCCAACTAATAATGCTTCATATTTAACTTCATTGTTGGTACAAGGGAACTCTAACCGAAGGGCATAAGTGTATTCGGTTCTATGGGGGTGAGTGGTTATTAAACCTGCCCCGAAACCTTCTACACTTGAGGCTTCGTCTGTGAAGAGTGTCCATTTACCGGGAATTTCAGTTTGTTTTCCTCCCTTAACTTCAGTTACTTCTTTTTGACTTTTAGGTATCTGAGCTAAGATGTGAGCTAGCATTTGGTCCTTGTAAGCCATTGTTGGGATCGATTTCGTGTTTAGTCGGCCCTAATGCCTATTTGGCTAACCTTCTTGAGTCCTCATGTTTTTCTAGTATAGCCCTTATGGTTGGCCAATAATTAATATTATGGGGTGGGCTTGGAAATACCTGTGTCGTTGCTTGGCCGTATATACGAGTGCAATGACCAGCATCTCCATTGGTGAGTAATTAATTCCTGTAACCTTCAATGCTTCGCTTACGAAGTAAACTGCTATTTGAATTTTGTCACTGATGTGTCTGAAAGAACACATATATTTCAATGCTTAAAACCCCCATATTTGTAGCTGTTTATTGCAAATTCACATAGAATTGGTTAATTGTCTATGTTGTTGTGTTTTGCAGGTCCTAAAGATTAAAAGAAAGATTTTCAAGGTTAAAGACGAGATTAGCTGAAAAGATCGAAGGGGCTAGATAAAGAGCCAAGTACAACCTGTACCAAGTTAGGTGGGTATGACTCGTACTATAAGAAGATAAAAAGGGGAACACCGCCTTAGAATCAAAACCCTAATGGGCGCCATGTGCATACATGTAAATATGGGCCGTACCCGTTAGACGAGGGTACGATTAGCATATAAATAGAACATTACGGCTAGGAAACCATAGAGAGGCAAAATTGGGCAACTGTAGAAGCGAAAAAAGTGCTAATTGGATTGAAGTAACAAGACCGAAGATCAAAGAAGCGTAGAAACAGAAAATCTGACATACATGAGATTGTGCTAGTGATTCTTACTGAGTTAGATACTTTTTATTTTTATTTTCCTTATTTTGTATCATGTACTCAATGAATTCTAGTTGTTTAGCTTTGTTTATGGCTAGCTAACCGCCTTATAGATGGTTAAGTAGGATGAATTCTAGTTTTTGTTAGGTTTCGCTAAGTGATACTGTCACAGCCTGATTTCCCGATGGGCCCGGACTTGAGCTTTATACGTGACGATTGATATAGATATTCACATTTAGCACATCAGAAGTCTTGGGATTATAAAATAATATTACAAAGTACAGGTGTCTGAAAAGTTCAAAATAATTATTGATATTCGCTAATTTACACATATTTTAGTCCCCCGTTTTACCCCTATTTTATGCGTTTTCGGCCGTAAAACCGTCATTCGGATGCTTAATCATCTACACTTTTGTTTACAGGCCTAAAACAGCATACTAGACAAGATGATAGCGAAAACGAGGACTTTCCGGAGAAAACGACGAAGCTGCGAACATTCTGTTAAGAAAACTGACCTGGGCGTATGGAACGGTCGTGCGACCTATTGCACGACCGTGCATCTCCGACAAATGCAAGTCAATCCGGCATTGAACGAACGTGCAACTCGGCGTGCAAGGCATTCAAGGCCATCCCGGTGATGCACGGGCGTTCCAGATCTTGCACCCCGTGCGGATCCGATGATCCAGCCAAACCTCGGAACTGAACGTCCAGTGCGACCAGGCGTGCAACAAGAACTCGGAACTGAACGACCGTGCCATCTGAAGAACGGTCGTGCGAGACCGAAGACCAGTCAAGATCTGTGATGTCATGCAGTATGGTGCACCATGCCTATAATAATTGCTTAAAGTGAACGGTCGTGCCATAAAGTGCACGACCGTGCGAGATCGCAAAAATATAAAAAACCTGCAGAAACATTTTGCTCGAAACTCTGGAATTTTGGAGAGCAATTCAGGCGATTTTCAGGCTCCGGAGGCTTCTGCTTTCACCCGGATTCAAGCCACATTGTCTCGTTTAGCTCGATTACTATCCGGATTCTTAATCTTGTGCTTGTTTATGGTTTGGTTTTCTAATCTTTCCATGATTTTGTTAATCTTTCAAGCACTTAGATTAATGTTTATGTATTATTGTAGCCTTTGGGCAAAAACACAACAATCCCTTGTTTGATTAAAATCATTAGTATGTTAATCTTTGTTTGTAATGACATTTGGAGGTATTTTCTATGTTAATCTTTGATGAATAGTTTGCAACCTTGTTATTGATATTGATTTCTTGATTATAAGTAATTGTGTTGGATGATTAGTATTTGGTTAGTTAAGATAGTTGAAAAATGAAGCTTAATTAATCTTGTATTAGTAAACTTTGAACTTGATTAACTAGTTTAGCTTGGTTTAAATGTGTGCATCATGATACTAGAAATGGTTAGTGATTTAATAAAATGTAATTATTGTTAATCAAGAAAGCTTGCCGTCACGTAAGGACCTAAACGGGTTAAATGGTGTCGTTATGAATTCTTGCCATGATTTGTTAACTTAGTTAGTAGTTTAGTCCAAAATTGATATCTTGGTGAATCTATGTGTAAGATTTGTAAAATGAACTCGGTTGTGATTTAATCTAGTTTATGCTTGTCTCGGTGGTTGCATTGTGTTTATCGGTGTCGCTTTCCTTGATTAAGTGCGGTTAGAAAACTCCTAACGGAAGACTAGCTTATTTTTAAGAGATTTTCATAGACATTTATCAATTGCACGTTAAAGAACAATTTTAGGTGGTTAAAGTGTGTTTATCGTTTTAGCTTTCCGAATGATTGTCATGTTAGGATTCCCGAAAGGGATACTAATTGTCTTAAAATGGAAAATTGATCGAATGCTTCTAGTGCCAAAACCGACTTAGGTGACATGCTTTGGTTGTGTATTAAGCAAGGCTATTTATCTATTTTCTATTATGTTTTATAAGTATTTGTTTATGCTTACTTTAGTTTATTAAAAATCACAAAACTTATGTTTTTACCGGTAGTTTAGTGACAAAGGTCTAGTATTATTTCTCCGCCCATTTCCTTGGATCGATACTTGATTCTTACCGATACTTTACTACATATATGACAGGGTACACTTGCCTCTTTCGTGTGTGTTTTGATGTTAAAGTAATAATCACTTTTATAAATTTAAAACCGATTCGTGTGTAATTTCATTGCAAAATTATGTATATAGACGCACACGTCAAGTTTTTGGCGCCGCTGCCGGGGAAATGGCGAGTTTTAGGAATGACCCGAGTCGTTGTGTTATTGGTGTATATACTTGTTAATATTTGTGAATATTTTCTTGATTATTTATTTGTTTATTTATTTGTTAATATTTCTTGCTTTTAATTCGATTTATTCGTTTTCGTGATTCTTTTGTACACTTGTAAATTTTTGTTCCATTTATTCATTCGATCCGGATTTATTTATTCATTTATTCATTGGGTTTTCGGCACCTTAGAATCATTTTTGTATTAGCCGATTCGATTTATTCTTATTGTGTTGATTTTTATAAATTTTCGGGCCCATTTTCGGATTTTTATAAAATTTTCAGCCCATTTTAAATTATATTCTGTTTCTTTTCAGCTAAAAAAAAAGAAACAGCATTATTATATTAATAAAATATTCATTGTGTCAATTTTTTTCGTTTGCAGGTTAATGTTCTCGACCCCCGCTCCAGAAGTTGTTGAACCATCAGACGAACCCGAGCGTGATCTGAGGAGACGTCTTCGTGCAAGATCTCGTGCGGTTGGGCTGATACTCGCAGCCGGTGAGCAGGAGCAGGTAGTACCCGCTGAAGCCGAGGGCTCAGGGGCAGCAGGAAACGCAACCATGGCAGACAACGACAGACCTTTGAACGAAACAAACCAACCCAGAGGAGAAGGCTTGCTACCGAGCATCACCCGACCGACGGTAGCAGCACCGAGTTTCGAGATAAAATCCAGCATCATTAATATGATACAAAACTCGGTGCAGTTTGATGGGAAGGATCACGAGGATCCGGGTCGGCACATCGCAAAGTTTCTCGAGGTGTGCTCGACTTTCAAGATAAGAGATGTTTCTGAGGACGCGATCCGTTTGCTGCTCTTTCCGTTTTCATTGCGAGACAAAGCCAGTGCTTGGCTTTTGTCACTTCCGGCAGGTGTGACAACCCTCAAAATTTCAGGTACTGTACAAATTAATTAATCTTAATTACGTGCTTAATGAATGTACTTGATTACAACTGACAATTTAAACTGCTCTATGATTCTATATCATATATACCTGCATCATACTTTATACAGTCACTCCATACATTACACACAAACATTAGTGACATACTTGATGCACTCAGCACAGTTAACACACTGAACAGTTGATTCAGAATTTATGCTGACAATACCAGCACTTAGACAGACAATGTTATTATGGCCAGTATGAGCCAGGGATAGGGTACTACACTGGTTTGGAGTGTAGGGAAGCGAGGACCATAAGACTGCGTCATTAGGTGATAGATACAGTGCCGGGAAGTGCCTAAAACACACTTTAAATACAGAATTCTGCATTCTTTTATAAAATTCAGCATTTTATTATACCAGTAGAATACACAAAGATGGCAGAGTGGTCCTGTATACTTTCCTAAGTGCCAGGAATGATTTCGTTACAAAAAGATGCATAAAGGACACTATACGCTACAATTAAACATTTAAGCGGAACGGTACCTAACCGAATAACCGGACATTACCCGGGACACCAAAATATTGTCAGAAATATTATTTTATCATTCTTAATTATTTACGGTCACAAAAATCCCCACGCACTATAGAAACATGGCATACACCCACTATTCTAGAAAATACCCTTAACCTTCTAATTATTTACCTACTAATTACCAAAATGTTACAAATTACCCCCCCCCCCCAACCGAATTTTCAGCCAAATCATTACCATATATTTTGTTGAGATTTGATTTCTTGTAATCTTGATTTTGGTTGGCCAAAGATCTAGGTAATTATCACAATAGGATTAGAGGGCTCATGGTTCCAAGAAATGCTCATCATAACTTTAAAATCCACACTCTAACTCACTCTCTCTCCCCCATTCGGCTCCCCCTAACCGAATTCACCATCACCACCACTTAATCATCTTCATCTTCATCATACACAAATCCATTCAAGCTTCAAGAAGATTCAAGGAAGTTGCAAGATTGAAGGAACTTCAAGGAAGCTTTGACCTAATCTTTTCACCATACTTTTCTCACCATCATCTTCACTAGATTTCTACCCTAGCCTTGTGCTAGTAGTAAGTCTCTACACCTTGTTCCATCTTATTCTTAGTTAAAATGTGATGTATGACGTTATTTGTTCAAATCACTAAACTAAAACACTAAAAGATGAACATGGAACCTTACATAGGATCATACATAAAAAGGTTTGCATGAAGATGTTATAGGGTTGGATTGGGTTTGGTTAATGCATGCATAATGTTTGATCATTAAGTTTTTAATAAATCGTTGTTAGGACACTTGGTAATGTGTTTTTAGAAACATTAAACTAGAAATAAACATGCCGATTGGAATTTCCAGCCAACTTCAACAGGCTGTAACTGGGTCATTTTTAATCGAAAAACTGAATTTCTGGAGTCTAAATTATGTATTTTTGAACAACCGAACAAATGGCACTGGAATCGTAATTTTTCGAGGTCGTTTACTATTTTTAAAGAATTGTTTTAAGACAGCAGCTCAAGCTGCGATTTTTCTGCTGAAAAAGTGTATTGTATTCGGAATCATAACTTGAAACCTGAGTAGAATCATCTCATGGGATTTTTACTATAGATGTTCACTGTTGTTTCCGTGATCCTCCAACTGGAATTTCGTCAATCGGACTTACGATTAATTTTTAGTGAATTTTTCCGTAAACTGCAATCAGAAAGCCACAAATCTGATTGCAGTCGGGTAAAAGAATTTTTATATAATATTGGTAATGAACTGAGCCCCGATATTTTTATACAATAAAATTTGGAAAGTTTATGAGATTCTGTAAAAATTTGAGAATTTTTGGAAATGGTTAACTATTTTATTAAAATGCTCGAAAACAGTCCAGTTTTGTTTAATAAAGCTGAAATGACATAAGTAGTGTATTGCCTGCATGATTGTCGGGTTGGCTACGTGGGAACACTCTACGGGATATATGCAAAAGAAAATGATATGCTTTTAAGCATGGACACCTCTATTTACAAAGGAGGCTATGTCGAAATTTTCCGAAAATCCTAACACTTAGTAAATATTTTTCTTTCTAAGACAAGAGTTACTAGAACGTTGAACGAACAATACCCCAACATGACACATGATTAAGTTAAAATATTAACTATTTTGACAAATATTTATCACGCGAATCAATATAAGTAACGCAACTCTAAACATTAAACTCTAAGCCAAGGCACGGCCCGTTCGTCTAATAGACATTAGTACGTGTAGGTTGTCGTGTAGCAGACATAGTTTGAGATACGGTACAAGACGCACTACAGTGAGTTCATGTCCCCCTTTTCTCTTAACTGTTTTCAGTTTCATACTTCGGGGGTGAAATACATGTTACCATTATTTACAGACATTTACAGACATTTATTTACATGGTATGGTTAGCTTAAGGAGGGTTTTTATTACGCGATCATGTGAGTGGTGGGCATGACACTTAAGGCCATTAATCCTCATTGTAGGACCAAGGGACATGAGTGATAGATCTATTTGGGTGTAGCGAGCCCACACCCATGAGGCCGGGGCGGCCCATAGTGGTGACTATGTCTTCATACCGGAGACAAATTTGCTAGGTTTGAGTCTTCCTGCATCATTTCACACATACTATTGGCTTTGCAACCCAATGGTGATCAGTTTTTCCTTATTGCTACATACCAGGGACTTTTACTTATACAGACATTTTAAAGGCTTTTACATACTCACTTACGCATGAACTCGCTCAACTTTTTGTTGACTTTTCAAATTACATGTATTTCAGGGAATGAGTAGGATCTGGCAAGTGATGCATGTTAGCTGCGTACTAAATAAGGATGTCATCCAGGGTCGTAGGGTTTGGGAAGTGCAACTCATTCCTGGACGGGTTGCATGTCTTAAATCCTCGTTTTGTTGGTAGCTTTTCGTTGAGTCTTATGAACTCATTTTAAACAAGTCATGGTTTGTAATATGTTTTGGGATTGATGTTTTAAAACAATATGTTGCACATTTTCTAAACTATTTTAATGAATGAACATCCCGTATTTTATCATATAGCATTGTTGTGATTGTTGCTATGGTATTAAGAAGTCACACCAATTAAACCCACGCTTCCGCAAAAGCCAGGGTGTGACAGCTTGGTATCTGAGCCTCGATCATAGCGAACTAGGATTCATTCTCGAGTCTAGACTATGATCACTAGGGCTCCCACGAAAACGTTTTCAAACATTTTACATTGCATACACTAAACGTCCAGATCCAGGATACAATACATTTTTACAAACAAAAGGGCACAAATACACTTTTTCAAATTGATATATTTCAGTCTTAGAGACTGAGGGAGGATCAGTCTTAGAGACTGAGGGAGGATCAGTCTTAGTGGCTGAGGGAGGATTTACTCTTAGAGACTGGGAAGTTTGGTCTTAGAGACCAGGGTAGTCTGAGAGACTAGGAAGTTCAGTCTTAGAGATTGGGAGGGATAGTCTGGGAAGACTAGGATGCATACATGATTACATTGCTGTTTGCTTACATGCTTACCTGATTTATGTGCATATGTTGTGGTTGTGTTACAGACACCATGGCATCTTCTGGTAGTGGAGTATCCAACACGAGCGACCCGATGGCCTTTACCTCTGATGACGAGATGGCCACGGACCCGGAAGTTTACACCTCAGACACCACGAGCACCGATGAAGATGACTTTCAGCCTTTTGCCCTACCGAACTTCGGAGACGACGTACCCCTAGCTGATGGCCCTCCAGGAGAGGATCTACCCCTTGTTCCGATCCCTGCCCCTCTCCCATTTGCTGCAGTTCCCTTTGAGGAACAACCTCTCGACGCATTACCCGATGGTGACATCGATCTACTCATCGAGGGTCCCCCGGAGGGAGACCAGGATGGTGGGGCCCCGATGGAGGACGATGTTCCGCTTGCTGATATCCCAGTTGTTGACCCCGTTGTTCCTATGGTTGAGCTTCCTGACATGGAGGTTCATTCCGATTCGTCAGCCTTAGGTTCCCTTGAGTCGGTAGCTTCCTCTGTCCCACCGTTGGGATTCGGTAACTTCCCTCGTAATAATTATGATGAGGAGATGGAGATAGAGGATGAGTTGGCCCCCGTGGAGCAGCCTGCTGCGGCTCCTGCTCTCCCGGATGATCAGGATCCTGTTATGCCTGCTGATCGTCAGCCTGCCCCCGTCATTCCAGAGCCCGTTCTTGCTCTTGACCCTATTCCTGATGATACACCTGTCATTGCACCACCAGCTGCTGAGATCCCAGATGTAGCACCCATGCCTGACCCCATTTTTGATGACCTGGCACCATTTGCTACCCATGTTGACCCGAGATACGCTGACACCCACAATGGGTGGATCGAGGAGGATGACTACCCCCCGTATGTGGTCCTAGTCACTCCCCCTACCGCACCTATTTCTGCATCGCTTGATATTCCATCCTTTCACCCGCACACCACAGATATCCAGCGTATCGATATTCAGATTACCTTCCTACAGGACATTCCTCCACCACGACCTGGGAGGGATCGTCGAGATAGCCCCCCGACCACACACCATTTATGTCCGGAGATAGCCAGTTTATACCACAGGTTCCTTATCCTGGTTTTGTTCCACCCATGTCATCTACTGCACCCTTCATGTCTCAATTTCCCCATACTACTTTACCTTTTACATCTACCCCACACACTACTCATCTAGTTTCAGCTCCGATGGGCGAGCCATTTCTATGGTCATCACCCCATGTTATGCCAGTATCCGACCCTTATCACCCGTTTCACGTCGGATACTCTACAGAGGACGCACTCACGTCACTGCAGTTACAGCAGGATGCCCTGAGACGACATGTCCAGGGGTTGGGGAGAGCTCCGCATCCTCCCTGCCACTGCCAGACCCCGTTTACAGCACCTCACGCTCCTTTTCCATCATCCCATGACTCAGATATTCGCTTCCTTCCTCTTGACCAGCAGGTTGCTTACCTATTGCGTTTCGCCTATGCTCTTGAGGAGGACTTGGTGCACTTGCGCCGATTACTTTTCTCTCGCTTTCCACCTCCCCCGCCGCCATCAGCATAGCTACTTTTGGGTTATTGTAGGTATTGACTACTTTTGACGAGAAGACAGCGATCGAGCCAGACTTTACAGCATTTTTGAAGACCATATTTTTTTTGACATCATGACTCTGGATATTGGATTTTGTCAGTTGTATTTGTTTAGACAGTTCATACAAGGGCATTGTGACCCTTAGTCTCTTTTGGATGTATGTTACATTTGGAAAACTTGTAAACTCTGTATTATGGTCTTGGTGATATGAAATCTCAATCGTAGTATTCTCATTTCTTACTTTGTTAAATTATTTGTTTTATGATTATAACATGAGATGTTATGGGGATGATGAATGTTACTATGTATGCATATTTATTATACTTACTATGACCTGACCAACATGAAACATCTTTTAGAAAATGCCACCAAGACGTGATCCGCGCATGCCCACTAACGAGGCAGAACTACAAGGGATCATCGCGGCCGCTATTGCGCAATATGCCGCTTCTCATGGAGAAACAAGCGGAAACATCTCGAACAACAACAACAATCCGCCCAATGGGTGTACTTTCAAGCAATTCTTAGATTGCAAGCCGCAAAACTTTGATGGCACGGGAGGTGCCGTGGCTTTTACCCGTTGGACTGAAAAGACTGAAACGACAATAAGAATGAGCAAATGTGCGCCGGGACAACAAGTTACATACATCTCTGGGCTTTTTACTGAGGGTGCCCTATCATGGTGGAATCTCCAAGTTCAAACTTTAGGAGAGGCTGCAGCGTACGCCATGACTTGGGTTGAACTGAAAGAGCTGATGCGCAAGAAGTATTGCTCCAGAGCTGAGATCCAGAAATTGGAAATAGAATTTTGGAACTTAAAGATGGAAGGCCCAAAAATCGCAGAGTATGTTCAAAGGTTCCACGATCTGTCCCATGTAGTGCCGTACATGATCATGCCCGAATTCAAGCGCGTGGAACGCTTTATCTGGGGATTGGCACCCCAAATCCTGGTATGGTTACCACATCTAAGCCGGCAACAGTTACGGAAGCAATCGATGTTAGTGTGGCACTTACTGAGGAGGCCGTAAGGTTGGGCAAATTCTCGATTTCCGAACCCAAGAAGAAAGAGACTCATGCGGAGTCGGCTGGTGATAACAAACGAAAGTTTTCCAACTTCAAGCAGAGTACAAGCAATGCGAGCAAGAGGGGCGAGTCAAGCACACCGGCCAGAGCCAAAACCGGTGATGAAAACAGAGGAAAGGGTTACATGGGCACTCTGCCCAAGTGTGGTATTTGCCAGTTCCATCACCCCGGCCCATGCCGATTTAGAAAATGCGAATCCTGCAGGAAGACGGGCCATTTAAAGGAGACATGCTGGGTTGGATTAGGCCAGGGTGGCCAAAGGGGTTTCAATAACAACAACCGTGGTAATGGAAACCGGCCGCAAAGAAATAATGGTAATCGTGGGGATGTCGCGAATCAAGTTGGTAATCGGGGAGCAATCGGGAATCGAGGCAGAAATGGAAATGGGAATGGCCGAGGGCCAGGATGCTTCAATTGTGGGGATGTTGGGCACTTTAAAAGGGAATGCCAAAAACTGAATCAGGCACATGGCAGAATCTTTAACATTGGCGCAAGGGAAGCGCGCCAGGATCCAAACGTTGTCACCGGTACGTTCCCTATAAACCAACGCTTTGCATCTGTTCTTTTTGATACCGGTGCCGATTATAGTTTCGTATCGTTAGAATTTTAAAATCTACTTGGGTTGGCCACTAGTAAGCTAGACGTTCCATACTCGATCGAATTAGCGAATGGGAAACTAATTGAAACGGGAGAAGTCATCAGAGGATGCATGATAGAACTGGGAGGACACGAATTTACGCTAGATCTACTACCAGTCGAGTTGGGAAACTTCGACGTGGTAGTGGGAATGGATTGGTTATCGAGCAACAAGGACGAGATAGTTTGTCACGAAAAGACCATTCGCATCCCCATGACAGATGAGGAGACGATCGTAGTACACGGAGAGAAGCGTGATACGCCACTGAGAATTATTAGCTGTCTGAAGGCTAGAAAGTGTTTACGGAAGGGGTGTGTTGCCTTCTTGGCACACGTTGTGGATAAAGAAGCTGCTGAGCCAAGGATTGAAGACATTCCGGTCGTAAGAGAATATCCTGAAGTCTTTCCAGAAGACTTGCCAGGATTGCCGCCACAGCGACAAGTCGAATTCCACATTGACTTGGTTCCAGGCGCCGCACCTATAGCCAAGGCGCCCTATAGACTTGCACCGTCGGAGATGCAGGAGTTGTCGACACAGCTCCAGGAGCTATTGGATAAAGGATTCATCAGACCAAGCTTCTCACCTTGGGGAGCTCCGGTTCTGTTCGTTAAAAAGAAGGATGGTAGGTTTCGTATGTGTATAGACTACCGCGAGCTTAACAAGTTGACTATCAAGAACCGATATCCTTTGCCGAGAATTGATGACCTATTTGATCAGCTGCAAGGTTCAAGCTTTTATTCAAAGATCGATCTTCGCTCGGGATACCATCAACTAAGGATACAAGAGGAAAGTATCCCGAAGACGGCCTTTAGGACTCGCTATGGACATTACGAGTTCTTGGTTATGCCGTTTGGATTGACAAACGCACCGGCAGTTTTCATGGACCTGGTGAACCGAGTCTGCAAGTCGTACTTGGATAAGTTTGTGATCGTATTTGTTGATGACATTCTAATCTACTTGAAGATGAAGGATGAACACGAACAGCACTTAAGAGCAATTCTAGAGCTACTTAAGAAGGAGAAGTTATACGCTAAGTTCTCAAAGTGTGAATTTTGTCTGCGCGAAGTCCAGTTTCTTGGTTACGTGGTAAATGGAAATGGAATTCATGTTGATCCCACAAAGATCGAGGCAATTAAAGATTGGGATACTCCAAAGACGCCAACCGAGATTCGACAGTTCTTAGGTTTGGCTGGTTATTATCGAAGGTTTATTGAGGATTTCTCTAAAATAGCTCAACCCCTGACCGCACTCACACAGAAAGACAAGAAGTTTGATTGGGGTGACAAACAAGAAGAAGCGTTTCAGTTGCTGAAGAACAAGCTTTGTGACGCACCGATTCTATCTCTACCCGAAGGCACGGAAGACTTCGTGGTATATTGTGATGCCTCACGTCAAGGTTTGGGTTGCGTGTTGATGCAACGCCAGAAAGTTATAGCCTATGCTTCACGCCAACTGAAGATACACGAGAAAAATTACACCACCCATGATCTGGAATTGGGCGCGGTGGTGTTTGCATTAAAGATCTGGCGACATTATTTATACGGCACACGATGTACGATCTTCACTGATCATAAGAGCCTGCAGCACATATTCAATCAGAAGGAGCTTAACATGAGGCAAAGACGCTGGGTTGAACTGTTGAACGACTACGATTGTGAGATCAAGTATCATCCAGGGAAGGCGAATGTGGTCGCCGATGCCCTAAGTCGGAAGGAAAGGATCAAGCCCATAAGGGTTAGGGCTTTGGAAATGATCGTCCAGACGGACCTCTCCTTGCGCATTCGTGCCGCACAGAGAGAAGCTCTCAAAGAAAGGAATATCGAGAATGAATACCTCCGTGGGATGGAGAAGCAATTGGTACCAAACGAGAAAGGAACTTTGTGCTTCATGAAACGGATTTGGGTTCCCCTGTTTGGTGGATTGAGAAAGGTTATTTTTGATGAAGCTCACAAGTCACGGTACTCGATTCATCCAGGAGCGGATAAAATGTACCAAGATCTTAAGGATTTCTATTGGTGGCCAAGGATGAAAGGCGACGTTGCAGTATATGTTAGCAAATGCTTAACGTGCGCCAAGGTAAAGGTCGAATACCAAAAACCTTCAGGACTTCTACAACAACCTGAAATACCTAAATGGAAATAGGAACAAATTTCCATGGACTTCATAACGAAACTGCCAAGGATGCCCAGAGGCCATGATACAATTTGGGTAATAGTAGACCGTCTAACAAAGTCTGCACACTTCCTGCCGATAAAAGAAAAAGACAACACGAGCAAACTGGCGGAAATATACATGCGAGAGATTGTTGCACGTCATGGTGTGCCTCTCTGAATTATCTCTGATAGAGATGGACGCTTCGTGTCAAGGAATTGGCAATCCTTTCAAGAAGCTTTCGGTTCGCAGTTGAACCTGAGCACCGCATTTCACCCACAAACCGATGGCCAAAGTGAAAGAACTATCCAGACATTGGAGGACATGCTGAGAGCATGTGTAATGGATCTAGGTGGTAGCTGGGATAATCATTTACCATTGGTCGAATTTTCGTACAACAACAGCTACCACACAAGTATTGGAGCCGCGCCATTTGAAGCTCTTTACGGACGTAAGTGTCGATCACCACTATGCTGGGCTGATGCAGGTGATAGGCAGCTTGTTGGTCCCGAAATCGTCCAAGAGACGATAGACAAGATTGCACAGATTCGAAAACGCATCGAGGCGGCTCGCGACAGACAAAAAGCCTATGCAGATCCAAACAGGAAGTCCATGGAGTATCAAGTTGGGGATATGGTTTTGTTAAAGGTTTCACCCTGGAAGGGTGTGGAACGCTTTGGGAAGCGTGGGAAGTTGAATCCGCGTTACATTGGCCCTTTCAAAATCCTACAAAGGATTGGGCTTGTAGCATACAAGTTGGACCTGCCTGCTGAACTCAATGGTGTTCATGATACATTCCATGTATCGAACCTGAAAAAGAGTCCAACTCAACACACCGTTGTCATTCCTGCTGACGAAGTTCACATCGACGACACACTCCACTTTGTTGAAGAACCTGTTGAGGTCACTGATTGGAAGATTAACAAAACACGCAGGAGTAGTGTCAAGCTCGTCAAAGTTTGATGGAATGCTAGACATGGGCCAGAATTCACGTGGGAATGTGAGGATCGTATGAAGGCCAAGTACCCACATTTATTCCCTAAGACCCCTGCAACTAGGCGTAGGACCTAAAATTTCGGGACGAAATTTTCTTAACGGGGGGAGAATGTGACAACCCTCAAAATTTCAGGTACTGTACAAATTAATTAATCTTAATTACGTGCTTAATGACTGTACTTGATTACAACTGACAATTTAAACTGCTCTATGATTCTATATCATATATACCTGCATCATACTTTATACAGTCACTCCATACATTACACACAAACATTAGTGATATACTTGATGCACTCAGCACAGTTAACACACTGAACAGTTGATTCAGAATTTATGCTAACAATAACAGCACTTAGACAGACAATGTTATTATGGCCAGTATGAGCCAGGGATAGGGTACTACACTGGTTTGGAGTGTAGGGAAGCGAGGACCATAAGACTGCGTCATTAGGTGATAGATATAGTGCCGGGAAGTGCCTAAAACACACTTTAAATACAGAATTCTGCATTCTTTTATAAAATTCAGCATTTTATTATACCAGTAGAATACACAAAGATGGCAGAGTGGTCCTGTATACTTTCCTAAGTGCCAGGAATGATTTCGTTACAAAAAGATGCATAAAGGACACTATACGCTACAATTAAACATTTAAGCGGAACGGTACCTAACCGAATAACCGGACATTACCCGGGACACCAAAATATTGTCAGAAATATTATTTTATCATTCTTAATTATTTACGGTCACAAAAATCCCCACGCACTATAGAAACATGGCATACACCCACTATTCTAGAAAATACCCTTAACCTTCTAATTATTTACCTACTAATTACCAAAATGTTACAAATTACACCCCCCCCCTAACCGAATTTTCAGCCAAATCATTACCATATATTTTGTTGAGATTTGATTTCTTGTAATCTTGATTTTGGTTGGCCAAAGATCTAGGTAATTATCACAATAGGATTAGAGGGCTCATGGTTCCAAGAAATGCTCATCATAACTTTAAAATCCACACTCTAACTCACTCTCTCTCCCCCATTCGGCTCCCCCTAACCGAATTCACCATCACCACCACTTAATCATCTTCATCTTCATCATACACAAATCCATTCAAGCTTCAAGAAGATTCAAGGAAGTTGCAAGATTGAAGGAACTTTAAGGAAGCTTTGACCTAATCTTTTCACCATACTTTTCTCACCATCATCTTCACTAGATTTCTACCCTAGCCTTGTGCTAGTAGTAAGTCTCTACACCTTGTTCCATCTTATTCTTAGTTAAAATGTGATGTATGACGTTATTTGTTCAAATCACTAAACTAAAACACTAAAAGATGAACATGGAACCTTACATAGGATCATACATAAAAAGGTTTGCATGAAGATGTTATAGGGTTGGATTGGGTTTGGTTAATGCATGCATAATGTTTGATCATTAAGTTTTTAATAAATCGTTGTTAGGACACTTGGTAATGTGTTTTTAGAAACATTAAACTAGAAATAAACATGCTGATTGGAATTTCCAGCCAACTTCAACAGGCTGTAACTGGGTCATTTTTAATCGAAAAACTGAATTTCTGGAGTCTAAATTATGTATTTTTGAACAACCGAACAAATGGCACTGGAATCGTAATTTTTTGAGGTCGTTTACTATTTTTACAGAATTGTTTTAAGACAACAGCTCAAGCTGCGATTTTTCTGCTGAAAAAGTGTGTTGTATTCGGAATCATAACTTGAAACCTGAGTAGAATCAAATCATGGGATTTTTACTGTAGATGGTCACTGTTATTGCCGTGATTCTCCAACTGGAATTTCGTCAATCGGACTTACGATTAATTTTTAGTGAATTTTTCCGTAAACTGCAATCAGAAAGCAACAAATCTGATTGCAGTTGGGTAAAAGAATTTTTATATAATATTGGTAATGAACTGAGCCCCGATATTTTTACACAATAAAATCTGGAATGTTTATGACATTCTGTAAAAATTTGAGAATTTTTGGAAAAGGTTAACTATTTTATTAAAATGCTCGAAAACAGTCCAGTTTTGTTTAATAAAGCTGAAATGACATAAGTAGTGTATTGCATGCATGATTGTCGGGTTGGCTACGTGGGAACACTCTACGGGATATATGTAAAAGAAAATGATATGCTTTTAAGCATGGACACCTCTATTTACAAAGGAGGCTATGTCGAAATTTTCTGAAAATCCTAACACTTAGTAAATATTTTTCTTTCTAAGACAAGAGTTACTAGAACGTTGAACGAACAATACCCCAACATGACACATGATTAAGTTAAAATATTAACTATTTTGACAAATATTTATCACGCGAATCAATATAAGTAACGCAACTCTAAGCATTAAACTCTAAGCCAAGGCACAGCCCGTTCGTCTAATAGACATTAGTACGTGTAGGTTGTCGTGTAGCAGACAGAGTTTGAGATACGGTACAAGACGCACTACAGTGAGTTCATGTCCCCCTTTTCTCTTAACTGCTTTCAGTTTCATACTTCGGGGGTGAAATACATGTTACCATTATTTACAGACATTTATTTACATGGTATGGTTAGCTTAAGGAGGGTTTTTATTACGCGATCATGTGAGTGGTGGGCATGACACTTAAGGCCATTAATCCTCATTGTTGGACCAAGGGACATGAGTGATAGATCTATTTGGGTGTAGCGAGCCCACACCCATGAGGCCGGGGCGGCCCATAGTGGTGACTATGTCTTCATACCGGAGACAAATTTGCTAGGTTTGAGTCTTCCTGCATCATTTCACACATACTATTGGCTTTGCAACCCAATGGTGATCAGTTTTTCCTTATTGCTACATACCAGGGACTTTTACTTATACAGACATTTTAAAGGCTTTTACATACTCACTTACGCATGAACTCGCTCAACTTTTTGTTGACTTTTCAAATTACATGTATTTCAGGGAATGAATAGGATCTGGCAAGTGATGCATGTTAGCTGCGTACTAAATAAGGATGTCATCCAGGGTCGTAGGGTTTGGGAAGTGCAACTCATTCCTGGACGGGTTGCATGCTTAAATCCTCGTTTTGTTGGTAGCTTTTCGTTGAGTCTTATGAACTCATTTTAAACAAGTCATGGTTTGTAATATGTTTTGGAATTGATGTTTTAAAACAATATGTTGCACATTTTCTAAACTATTTTAATGGATGAACATCCCGTATTTTATCATATAGCATTGTTGTGATTGTTGCTATGGTATTAAGAAGTCACACCAATTAAACCCACGCTTCCGCAAAAGCCAGGGTGTGACAGCAGGATCTATCACCACTTGGGCCGAGATGGCAGAACTATTTGTGCAAAAATATTTTCCTCCGGAAAAGACGACTAAATTGAGGAACCGTATCATGACGTTCAAGCAAGACGACGGAGAATCTCTACACGCAGCTTAGGAGAGGTTTAAAGATCTATTAATTGATGTCCCACATCACGGGTTGTCCAAAAGGCAACTGGTACTGACCTTTTATCAGGGACTCAATTATGACTCGTAGGAGCGTTTAGACGTGTATGCAGGAGGCGATCTTGGAACGAAGACACCAACTGAAGCTTACGCGATCATAGAGAAAGCTGCGTTGAAGTCAAGTTCTCGCCACGGTGGAGCGAGGAATAAGACATCATCCACTTCCGGAGTTCATGCTGTGGATACATATACGGCTCTTACTGCACAAATTGGAGCCTTGACAACAAGAATTGATAAGTCTCAGAATGTCTCACGAATTCAATCACCATCATGTGATCAGTGCGGGGTTGCACACGTGCCAGGTACGTGTGAACAGGGTGTTATGCTTACAGGACACGAGGAGGTGAACTACATGGGCAATCAAATCAGGCCCCAAAATAACCCCTATAGCAACACGTACAATCCAGGGTGGAAGAATTACCCAAACTTTGGGTGGAAGTCTGGTTCTGGGAACCAAAACGCACACGGATATGCTCAACATGCTCCCGCGCCACAACAATCTCAAGGTCAATCCTTCGAGCCACAATATCATAATCAAGGCTCAGGAAGCAGTTCCCAGCCACACGCCTCTCAAAGTAACGCAAAGCTAGAGGAAATGATGGCACAACTGCTGAACAACTCCAACAGTGCTAATCAAATTTCTGAGAAAAGATATCAGCAGCATGAGGAGCGATTCTTGGTCAACGAAGGAGAAATGCGGAGTCAAAAGGCTTCCATTCAGACCATCGAGAATCAAGTGGGCCAGTTGGCAAAAATGATGTCGGAGAGACCCTCGGGTGGTCTTCCGGGCAATACCGAGCAGAATCCGAAAGGGCGTGGTAATGGCCCGCACATGTAACAAGTGTGGGGACATGAGTCTTGCTATCGACTCGCCGACAAAAATTTAGCATGAGTCTTGCTATCGACTCGCCGACAAAAATTTAGCATGAGTCTTGCTATCGACTCGCCGACAAAAATTTAGCATGAGTCTTGCTATCGACTCGCCGACAAAAATTTAGCACGAGTCTACGCTACTGACTCGGTGATTAAAATGTAGCAAGAGCGTCTTTGGCGCTAAAAGGGTAAAATAGTCTACTTTTATGTTTTTGTAGTTTTAGCGTAATTTAGGTAAGTTAGGTAGTTTCCGTTAGTTTGTTTAATTTTCATACGTGCCGGGCGAATGTTCTATGCTGCAATATTGTTAAAACAGTTAGCGTGTTGAAAAAATGCCGAAAAACGGCCAAAACAGTTGCTGGAAATGGCTTCTGCAGAAAATTTTGATCTACAGCTGTTGCACGGTCGTTCCACGAGTCGCACGACCGTGCTTTTCCGAGCTGGCTGGCACGGTAAGTCGCACCCCCGGTGCATCTCCGAGAACATGCTGCAGGTTTGAAAAATGTAGGTGACGCACGACCGTGCGAGCTGTCGCACGACCGTGCTAGAGGCAGGGGCAGTTTGGTCTTTTGCACAATATAAAAACCCCCATCTGCTTCTTTTCCCTTCATTCGCGAACCCTAGCCATCTGCAGCCGTTCCAGAGCGATATTGCTTCAAATCGCACGGTTCTTCGCACGATTTCACACCCTACTTCGCACGGTACGTTCCTTCATGTAGATTATCTGTTTTTTCGCTTTCCAGGGTAGATTCATCCGTTTCTTCAAGGCTTTTTAGGGTTCTCTTCATAAACAAATCGAAACCCTAACCCTTGTAAGAACCATTCATATCGTGAACATCCGGTTAAGTTTCTGACCCCTGTTTGTACAAAAAACGTGTTGATTTTGAGAAAATTAGGCTATTCGAAGTTCAGGGGTTTGAAATCTGCAGAACAGGTGTCGCACGGACGTTCCTTGGATGGAACGGTCGTGCACTTCCGGATATTCACGATGATCTGCTTGTTGGTCGGTGTTGCACGGTGGTGCCGATTGTCGCACGCCGTGCAGTTCCGACAGATTTGGGCCATTTCTGTTTGTTCTCAACGACGCACGACCGTGCGTCTCGTCGCACGACCGTGCCACAGGCCCAGATCAGATTCACAGTTTCTTCATAATTGGCTGCTCGGCTGTTTTCGATTAAATTTTTTCCTGTTCCCATCTTTCTAATGATATATCTCATACAAATGGATCACCCTTTCCTTCAGTTCAATCCCGAAGATGAACGAGAGGCTCTTTGCATCCCGAGACGGGACGCCTTATTGGCAAGGCGGGGGTAATTCAGAGTCCCCCGGTGGCTAGATTGGGAAGTTATGGGGGAGCTAAACCAGAGTGACCGACTTGACATCATGCTCACTTTCCCACTTGCCCGTTTAATATCTATCAACCGACCCGTCTACCTTGAGCTGACAATAGAGTTCTTTTCAACATATGCCTATGAGAAGCCGGTTGCTCATCGAAGGCCCAAATTCCGCTACAAGGAGCGGATAACTTTCCGTTTAGGTGGACGATGGCATACTTGGACTGTGGGTCGATTAGGTAGGAAGCTCGGGATCTACACAAGAGAAGACATGGATTCCGAAGTCTTCACAGATCAGTTCACTTTTCCGACTGATGATGCACGGAACCAGTTTTGGGCTGAAAATGCTATAGGTGACCCTTACGACCCAAGAATGTCGAAGGCTTCACGACTGAGAGATCCTTTGGTGCGAGTGATGCATCATGTGTTCAGCCACACAATTTGCGGGCGCTTGGACAGTCTTGGGAATTGTCCAACACCAGATTTGATTTTTCTCTATGCGCTGGTTGAGAGAGTCCATATCAACCTAGCCGCAAGGATGGCGGAATACTTCGTGAAGTGCTCGGGGCGGAAGCCCAACAGTCAAATCCACGGCGGTCAGTACGTGACCAAAATTGCTTATAATCTGGATTTGATGACTGACGAGGTACTTCAGGGTCTCACTCTGATAACCGAGGGTGTTTATGTTGACATTAGGTCACTGAAGGCGATGGGAGTGATTGTTGAGTTGCCTCACGGGGATAGATTGAAGGGGTTAAACAACGAGGTCTGGGACCCGTTGCCTCCAGCTGTGGAGGAACATGAGGATGAGGTGATGCATGATCAGGAGCATCCAGAGCAGCAGCACCAGCACCAGCCACATACATCACCACACTCGCCACAGCACCATGCATTCCACCAGCATCAGGACTGGCCCGAGTTCTATCAGCAGTTCCAGCAGATGCAAGTTAACCAGGATCAGATCAGGGTTAACCAGGAACAGCATGGGGTTTATATTGACCAGATCCGGTCTAGACAGGACGAGATTAGGGCCGCTCAGGATCAGATTCGGGCAAACCAGGATAGTTTGTATCAGGGAGTGAGTGCTGGGTTTTCATATCTGTTTGGGGAGATGCATCATGCATATCCCGACTACTTTCAGCATCCCCCACAGTTCCCACCGTGGAACCCACCTGGTTAAGGAGATGCGGGTCCGTCCTTCACCAGAGACGATGATGGTGATGACGAGTAGGAGTCGGTGGTATTGATTGTTGGTGGTTGTTTTTATTTCAGTACTTTATATTTTGGGTGTTCACTTTGTTTGTTATTTATACACCCTCGGATTGTATTTTGTTTTCAGACAATCTACTTTATGTCTTGTATTTGTTTGGATGTTAGTCTTATATTTATGTACATTATGGTTTATTTTTGTTTATTCTGTTTCTGTTCTGTTTTGGTGCACATGTGACATACTTGCAGGTTTTGGCTATCAAATCTTGGACCGGAGCATGTGGCAGATACAGCTTCGGAAGTCTCGTTGCATCAACACCATCTTGAGGGGAGTACTATTATCCTTTTCTCTATATTTCGGGTCTCGCATTGGGGACAATGCGAAGTTCAAGTGTGGGGAGGGGGTTAACTTTGTTTGTCCTCTCTAAAAAAAATCAGAAAATCAGAAAAATCATTCAAAAATACCTGTATTTTGTATATATTTTAGTAAATAAACCGGTTGGTTGTGTTTTAGAAAGCTTCGGACTTGATAAAAACTCGACAAGCAAAATATTTTTGAAAAAGGAAACCGGAAAGCGTGACAAACAAAGAAAGACTTGCATGATAGTTTTCACACTTTTACCCATTCCTTCCGTTACGTGAGCATATTTGAGCCTTGATATTGTTATATATTTGTTCATTTCGGATATAGGAGTGAGCCGGATGTTATGTGTAATTTAGAACTTGTCACTAGTATGCTTGTTAAGACCATGAACTTGCGGAATTGTGTAGAAGTGATAGAGGCACTTAGATTACCCCTTTGTTGTAAACCTTGTTCTTTGTGTCGTGCTTCCCGTAAACCTTATATTACCCTTTAGGATTAACCATGTCGAGCCTTCCCGTTTACCTTTGTTTACCCACATTATCGCCCACTTAGCCAAATTTAGCCTTTTTATGTTTTAAACCTTTTTAGTGTTAAAACTCGGTCAAAATAATCGTTTAACTAGCGTTTGTTGTAGTTTATTGTTTATTTATCTAGTTTATGTTAAAAAAAAACCAGAAAATAAAACACCCTAAAATAGGGTGAAGTCGACGAAAATCGAGCAATTTTAAATGCTTAAATGTTAAAATATCGTTGATTAGCTCGATTGCGCAATAGTCGCCTTTTTAAGGCATTTGTATGTATAGTTGTATTGTTTGTTGCTAGTTAAACGCTACTACCGAGTTTTAACCATTTTCGCCACTTTAAATATCCATTTCCATACCCTTCGCCCAAACCTAACGTTATAACATGTAAAGACCTCTTGATTTACACTTTTTCGCATGTTAGTTGGTGGAGACGAGATCTTATGACAAGCTTATGATATTACACATTTCATTGACGAGGCGTTGAGTGTTTGCACGTACACATTTTATGTATGTTTCATAAATAAAACCGAGTGTGTGTGAACATTGTGAGTTTTGTGAAGATTAACATGTTGAGTCAATTAAATGTGAAGTCACAACTTTTTGGTTGTCGCTGTATATTTGCATATGCTTGTTGGGTTTGAGTCTTTTGATGTCGTCTTTCGAAAAACCGACTAACCGTTTATAGTTGTTTTCAATAAAATAGTGTGTAAATTATCGTTCTTGTTTGATTCTATCTTTTATTGTATTTTAGTTTAGCTTGCTTGAGGACAAGCAAGGTTCAAGTGTGGGGAGATTTGATATTCGCTAATTTACACATATTTTAGTCCCCCGTTTTACCCCTATTTTATGCGTTTTCGGCCGTAAAACCGTCATTCGGATGCTTAATCATCTACACTTTTGTTTACAGGCCTAAAACAGCATACTAGACAAGATGATAGCGAAAACGAGGACTTTCCGGACAAAACGACGAAGCTGCGAACATTCTGTTAAGAAAACTGACCTGGGCGTATGGAACGGTCGTGCGACCTATTGCACGACCGTGCATCTCCGACAAATGCACGTCAATCCGGCATTGAACGAACGTGCAACTCGGCGTGCAAGGCATTCAAGGCCATCCCGGTGATGCACGGGCGTTCCAGATCTTGCACCCCGTGCGGATCCGATGATCCAGCCAAACCTCATAACTGAACGACCAGTGCGACTAGGGGTGCAACAAGAACTCGAAACTGAACGACCGTGCCATTAGAAGAACGGTCGTGCGAGACCGAAGACCAGTCAAGATCTGTGACGTCATGCAGTATGGTGCACTATACCTACAATAATTGCTTAAAGTGAATGGTCGTGCCATAAAGTGCACGACCGTGCGAGATCGAAAAAATATAAAAAACCTGCAGAAACATTCTGCTCGAAACTCTGGAATTTTGGAAAGCAATTCAGGCGATTTTCAGGCTCCGGAGGCTTCTGCTTTCACCCGGATTCAAGCCACATTGTCTCGTTTAGCTCAATTACTATCCGAATTCTTAATCTTAAGCTTGTTTATGGTTTGGTTTTCTAATCTTTCCATGATTTTGTTAATCTTTCAAGCACTTAGATTAATGTTTATGTATTATTGTAGCCTTTGGGCAAAAACACAACAATCCCTTGTTTGATTACAATCATTAGTACGTTAATCTTTGTTTGTAATGACATTTGGAGGTATTTTCTATGTTAATCTTTGATGATTAGTTTGCAACCTTGTTATTGATATTGATTTCTTGATTATAAGTAATTGTGTTGGATGATTAGTATTTGGTTAGTTAAGATAGTTGAAAATGAAGCTTAATTAATCTTGTATTAGCAAACTTTGAACTTGGTTAACTAGTTTAGCTTGGTTTAAATGTGTGCATCATGATACTAGAAATGGTTAGTGATTTAATAAAATGTAATTATTGTTAATCAAGAAAGCTTGCCGTCACGTAAGGACCTAAACGGGTTAAATGGTGTCGTTATGAATTCTTGCCATGATTTGTTAACTTAGTTAGTAGTTTAGGCCAAAATTGCTATCTTGTTGAATCTATGTGTAAGATTTGTAAAATGAACTCGGTTGTGATTTAATCTAGTTTATGCTTGTCTCGGTGGTTGCATTGTGTTTATCGGTGTCGCTTTCCTTGATTAAGTGCGGTTAGAAAACTCCTAACGGATGACTAGCTTATTTTTAAGAGATTTTCATAGACATTTATCAATTGCACGTTAAAGAACAATTTTAGGTGGTTAAAGTGTGTTTATCATTTTAGCTTTCCGAATGATTGTCATGTTAGGATTCCCGAAAGGGATACTAATTGTCTTAAAATGGAAAATTGACCGAATGCTTCTAGTGCCAAAACCGACTTAGGTGACAAGCTTTGGTTGTGTATTAAGCAAGGCTATTTATCTATTTTCTATTATGTTTTATAAGTATTTGTTTATGCTTACTTTAGTTTATTAAAAATCACAAAACTTATGTTTTTACCGGTAGTTTAGTGACAAAGGTCTAGTATTATTTCTCCGCCCATTTCCTTGGATCGATACTTGGTTCTTACCGATACTTTACTACATATATGACGGGGTACACTTGCCTCTTTTGTGTGTGTTTTGATGTTAAAGTAATAATCACTTTTATAAATTTAAAACCGATTCGTGTGTAATTTCATTGCAAAATTATGTATATATACGCACACGTCAATTATACAGACGGAAAGTGTACTAAAGATCCACAGGCGTATCAGAAATAACAAAAATGAATATATAAAGGCTACTAGGCCTTGCTTAGAGTCGCAAATTCCAATATGCATATACCGAGCAGCTCCAGCCTATTCCGTATTTGCTAATCTGCGCTTAGTCTTTTGAAAATACGTCAGTTTTCGCTGGTAAATACAATTAACCGACACGTTCTGAAAATCTTTTCAAAATCATTTTATAACATAAGGTATATCATTTTTATAATAACTTGGGACAAAGTAATATATCTTGTTACCAGTATTACATGCTTGTCAATACGTATCGGTCCCAGAACTAATCTCCGATACATGATTAACCGACACACCACTTTTTAATAAAAATATAATAGCATTAGCGTCTGTCAGGTGTATGCCTACACCCCGCGCTTAGGTCGTGGCCACTTGCAATTAAGTGAGCTGTGGATATCCAGGACACGGTCGCATTAACTCCCGATGTATAAATATTCAAGCATACGGATTAAAACGGGTTATTTTGATTTTGGACATCATTCATCATTGATCCCATACCCAATCAAGCGGCTAGTGCTGTATCCCAAGCCCGTATAGGGAAAATATGTTAAGAGTATTTACCTGAGCTTATCTTTACAAATCAAAGATATATTAAGCACAACCGTTAATCGAAACAACTAATATAGACGCAATTTATTGGAGGCTCCTAGTCTGGAATGGACGGAACTATGATCCGTTAGAATGTTAACGGGTCTTATTAAAGTCATAAGACTTGAACCGGTTAACTTATAATAAATAGGTACTGTTTGCTAGATTAAGCGGAGACCGGACTCACAAGTACTATGACTCGTATAATACGGGTCAAACAATCATACATTCTGATTAAAAGAAATCTCGTCCTCCAGATTTATTCAAATAGATAGGGGTACTTTTGTCTCATATTTGCTTCAACCTCCCATGTATATTCTGGGCCACGACGGGAATCCCATTTGACTTTCACGATGGATCTGTTTCTTATAGAGCTTTTTAACATGTCGATCCTTGATCGAAATCGGTTTCTCAATGAACCTCTGGTTTTCATCAATTTACACATTGTGGTGCGGCATTACTAGCGACGCATCAGCTAGACATTTCTTTAAATTTGAGATGTGGAACACATCATGGATTCCACTGAGTTCCTTAGGTAGCTTAAGTCTATAAGCTACGAAACCGACATATTTAGTTATTTCGAATGGTCCAATATATCTCGGGCTTAACTTGCCCTTCTTTCCGAACCTCATGATACCTTTCCAAGGTGACACTTTCAATAAAACCTTGTCCCCAATCTAGAACTCAAGAGTTTTCGCCTCTTACCAGCATAACTCATTTGCCTATCACGGGTAGCTTTGAGTCTATCACGGATCTGTACAATATTATCCGTGGTTTCAAGGACTATCTTAGGTCCTGACAGTTGACTTTCTCCAACTTCAGCCCAACAAACGGGTGTTTTGCATTTTCTCCCATACAAGGCTTCAAATGGAGCGGCCTTAATACTCGTATGGTAGCTATTGTTGTAGGAGATTTCTATTAGGGGTAGTTGTTCATCCCAACTACCACCTAGATCAATGACACATGCTCTCAGCATGGCCTCTAACGTTTGAATTGTACGCTCACTCTGACCATCAGTTTGTGGATGGTAAGCCGTACTGAAATTTAAACGCGTACCTAAAGATTGTTGGAAACTTTTCCAGAAATGTGATGTATACCTAGTATCTCTATCAGATACTATGGATACTGGCACTCCATGAAGGCATACAATATTGTCCACGTACAATTTTGCCAATTTTTCCGAACTAAAAGTTTCTTTAATTGGCAAAAAGTGAGTTGACTTAGTCAATCTGTCGACTATTACCCAAATCGTGTCATTGCTTCGTCTAGTCTTAGGTAACTTGGTAATCAAGTCCATAGTTACCATTTCCCATTTCCCATTTCCAAGTGGGTATTTCTAGTTGTTGTAGTAGTCCTGGCGGCTTCTGATGTTCAGCCTTAATTTGCGCACATGTCAGACATTTAGCTACATAGGTGGCTAGGGATTTCTTCATACCCATCCACCAATAATTCTTTTTTAGATCTTGGTACATCTTATCTCCTCGAGGATGTACCGAATACTTGGAAGTATGTGATTCCTGGAGACTCAGATTTCTAAGTCCTCCAAAGATAGGAATCCATATGCGTTTATTGAATCTCAAGATTCCATCATTTCCAGGTATTAACTGATTCACTGCTCCACCTAATCCTTCATTAGAAGTATTTGCTTCTAGTAAGGCTTGCCTTTGAACTTCTAAAAGTTTCTCATTTAAACTGGTTCAAAGTTTCTAATCGGACTTACGATTAATTTTTAGTGAATTTTTCCGTAAACTGCAATCAGAAAGCAACAAATCTGATTGCAGTTGGGTAAAAGAATTTTTATATAATATTGGTAATGAACTGAGCCCCGATATTTTTACACAATAAAATTTGGAATGTTTATGACATTCTGTAAAAATTTGAGAATTTTTGGAAAAGGTTAACTATTTTATTAAAATGCTCGAAAACAGTCCAGTTTTGTTTAATAAAGCTGAAATGACATAAGTAGTGTATTGCATGCATGATTGTCGGGTTGGCTACGTGGGAACACTCTACGGGATATATGTAAAAGAAAATGATATGCTTTTAAGCATGGACACCTCTATTTACAAAGGAGGCTATGTCGAAATTTTCTGAAAATCCTAACACTTAGTAAATATTTTTCTTTCTAAGACAAGAGTTACTAGAACGTTGAACGAACAATACCCCAACAATACCCCGTGTAGACAATCTGCAAAGTTGAAAAACAGGTTTCTGGCTCCGGTTTTCTTATCCCGGGTTAAGTAGCACTTATGTTTAGTGCTCTAAGCCTCGTATGTACCTGTTTTATCAATAACCACTACACCAAACCATAGCAAACATCCTAAATTACCAAGTTCAACATCCACATCACAAAGTTAAAAAGAAAAACAAATGCAAAAAGTAAAAAGTAAAAAGAGTTAAAGGAAAGTAAATTGTTCAACACTTGGCACGCAGGCCGGAAATTGTTCAAGATAAAAGGGGGTTAACCTGTGGGATCACCAACCAACCGCTTCTGCCTCCGCTCCTCCCGCCTAGTCCATGTCCTCGTCCTCATCATCATCTTCTCCACCATGCCCCGCTATGTATTCCCGGATATTCCCAATATCATCTTGGATATCGGATATGTTTCTTTCGATTGTTCCAACCCGGGCATACGTGTTGCTTGCCATGTTGTAGGTGTTCCTGGTGCACATGAGGTTTTCCTACAATAAATCATTTAAACTTTGGAAGTTAGGAAAACCACCTCCTTGTGAGGAGGACTGGCCCAGATCACCGTGGGGCTGGTACTGGTACTGAGGAGGGTGTTGAAACTGTGGAGCGTGAAGGACAAGTGCCGCTTGCGGGTTCCATGCATGCCCCTGCATCCTCTGGAAGCTAACCGTCCCGTCTTCAGCCTCATAAATTAGGTTCATGGAGCGGCAAATGTGTATGTCCACTCTTCCCGACCATGGGCTCCTTTCGAATGACCTAGGTATGTTGGTGAAGTGCTTGAAGAGATGGTATACCCACCCTCCAAAGAAGATAGGGGTTGGTGAAGTAGAAAGCTTGTTCAAATGCATGTTTCGGAGCAGGAGGAACGGAACATCGAGGTGTCTGCGGTTATGGATGCAGTGGAGGACAACCAAATCTCTCAACCCAACAACGCCACCGCTATCATGCCTTTGGCTAAGAGAGTAGCCGAGGAGCCTATGGATGTATCGGTAGAGCGGGTCCCTCAACTTAGTGCTCTTAGTGCTGCTCGGATTGTAGTGCCCTTCACCAATCTCAGCCCACGCGACTTGGCAATCGTTCTCATCTATCTCTCGCATCCCTCCGGTATTCTCCTCGTTACCCGCATCTTCTTCCGAATATAGCCCAACTATCGACCCAAATTGTGCCATTGAAATCGAGTACCTAGTTCCACCACATCGGAATACCACCCCATCACTGTCGAAAGGGTCGCACCTTGAATTGAACGTGAAGGTGCTTTAGAATTCCATAGTGCACTCGTGGACGGAACGAAGTCGAGTGGTTAAGGCTACTCTTAGCGGGCCGGTAACGCGGTTGTTAAACCGGTCAAGTTGGTTCACCATGGCTAACAGATCCATGCATACTTGTCTCAGGTATTCTTCCGGTCTTGTTTGAAGTACTTCATATCTTGCCCTAGCATCGAGCTCATTTGCGTTAAACCTCGTGAATTTCCCGCCATCTGAAAGAATACACCAAAAGTTAGCACGAAACAGTAGAATTTTCGGACAAAACTGCAAACAGCCAGCTGGACACGACCCCATGTTCTGCGGACACGGCCCCGTGTCCAGGCGTCTGTTACTCAAAAACATCATTTTTCGACCGGTTTCGAAAACTTGAAAATTTTTGGTCCAATAGTAGCGGTTTCCCCCGAAAATGAAACCCCAAGTGCCGTTTTTCCCAAAACAACCCGTCTACCCATTTAATTTTATCTTTTTCGGTTCAAAAACAAGGGTTTGGGGTTTTGTGAGAAATCGGGCGAATCTTTAAACAATACAAGTGGATTTACTTCCTATAACACTTATCTAACTAAATGGTAACAGATTTAAGCAAAAATTTGAGGTTCGATCCGGATGTAGTTCAAGAACCCTAGATTTTCCCCAAATTTTTGAAGTTTTAACTACATGCAAATGCTTAATCTAACTACTAATGGTGATAGAATCATACCTTGGTGTTGTTAGAAGTAGAGGAGACGTCGAAAATCTGCGGAAAATCGCCCTGAACCAGAGCGTTTTTGGGGAAACGGGGCGTGTGGAATGGTGTAACTGTTATGAGAAGGGGGATTTATCCCGACAGTTGCGCGGACACGGCCTCGTGCCGAGCAAAAATTTTTTAAGTGCTCGTGTGAGTGCCCTTGTTTTCACAAAACTTGGTTAGAAGACTTACCGATTAAGATGTCATCCCTGTTGGTTTGTAACTTACCAAGTATGATGTTGATGTTTTTATTTTTCGACCGTTTGAAGCGAGATCTCCTCCTCTTCATCCTCAATGAATCCTTGATAGAGTTTCAGCCGTTGGCCATTGACTTTGAATGGAATTCCATTCCGAGATTTAATTTCTACTGCACCGTGTGGGAAAATATGGGTGATGGAGAAAGGTCCTGACCACCGAGACTTTAATTTACCAGGAAACAATCGAAGTCGCGAATTAAACAAAAGAACTTGATCTCCTACTCGAAATTCATTAGGTTTAATATGTTTGTCGTGCAAGTTTTTCATTCTTTCCTTGTAAATTTCGGAGTTTGAGTATGCATAATTCTTAAATTTGTCTAATTCATTTAATTGACAAAATCGATTTTTACCAGCAAATTCTAAATCTAAGTTTACATTTTAATTGCCCAGTAGGCTTTGTGTGCAATTTCTACTGGCAAGTGACAACTTTTTCCATAGACGAGCTTATATGGGGTTGTACCTATTGTTGTTTTATAAGCAGTTCGAAAAGCCCATAAAGCATCATCTAATTTATCTGCCCATTCCTTTTTATTTAACCCTACGGTTTTTTCGAGTATTCGTTTTAAACCTCTATTAGTCACTTCGGCTTGTCCGTTTGTTTGAGGGTGATACGCTGTTGAGACCCGGTGATAGACCCCATATCTTGTTAAGATTTTTTCAAGTTGATGGTTGCAAAAATGGGTACCTCTATCACTTATTAATGCTTTAGGTGTTCCAAAACGAGAGAATAATTTTTTCAGAAATCTTACCACGACTCTTCCATCATTTGTTGGAAGTGCCTTGGCCTCGGCCCATTTAGACAAGTAATCTATTGCCACAAGTATATATTTGTTTCCTTTTGACGGTGGGAAAGGCCCCATAAAGTCGAGTCCCCACACATAAAAAATTTCACAAACGAGAATGCCATTTTGTGGCATTTCATTTTTGGAAGAAATATTACCTGTTCTTTGGCAAGCATCACATGTCTTGACAAGACTTTGGGCGTCTTTGTAAATGGTCGGCCAATAAAATCATGAATCAAATACCTTTCATGCGGTACTAGCGGCACCATGATGTCCTCCGTATGGACCTTCATGACAATGGCAGAGAATTCTTCGTGCTTTGCTACCATGTACGCATCGTCGGATGAGTTGGTCGGCACACATTTTGAAAAGATATGGATCTTCCCAAAAATAATGTTTCACATTAGCAAAGAATTTTTTTCTTTGATGATGTGGCCAACCTTTTGCAACTATACCGCTAGCTAGGTAGTTAGCATAGTCGGCGTACCATGGCTCTTCTTTGTATTCCACCATTTCTAGGGACTCCGTTGGGAATTTTTCGTTGATTTGCTCGTCCGTGGTTGCCTCCAAAGCCGGGTCTTCCAAGCGCGAAAGATGATCTGCCGCGGTATTTTCTGCTCCTCTTTTGTCTTTGATTTCAATATCAAATTCTTGGAGGAGTAAAATCCACCGAATCAAACGTGGTTTTGCGTCCTGCTTTTTGAAGAGATATCGAATGGCTGCATGATCTGTATAGACTATAGTTTTAGAAAGAACAAGATAAGAACGAAATTTATCAAAAGCAAATACCACAGCTAGCAATTCTTTTTCAGTTGTTGTGTAATTTTCTTGTGCATCGTTAAGCGTTTTACACATGATTTCGAAAGGAAATTGGGTGGAAATGCTTTTCTTTTCTTTGTCCTAAGACAACTCCAACTGCAAAGTCACTTGCATCACACATGATTTCGAAAGGAAATTTCCAATCAGGCACTATCATGATAGGTGCATTGACTAATATTTCCTTCAGGGTTAGAAATGCTTGATTGCAATCCTTGTCGATGAAAGGGGCATCTTTTTCAAGTAATTTTGTTAGAGGCCTTGAAATTTTAGAAAAGTCTTTAATAAACCGCCTATAAAATCCGGCATTCCCTAGGAAACTTCCGATAGCTCTAACGGAGGATGGGGGTGGTAGTCGAGAAATGGTGTCTATTTTGGCTCGATCTACCTCCATTCCTTCGCTTGAGATTTTGTGACCAAGTACTATTCCTTCCGTTACCATGAAATGGCATTTTTCCCAGTTAAGGGCGAGGTTAGTTTCCTCACATCGGGATAGCATTCGTTCAAGGTTATCGAGGCATTGGTCGTATGAATCCCCAAAGATAGAAAAGTCGTCCATGAAGACTTCCATCGTCTTTTCTATCATGTCATGGAAGATGGCTACCATGCAACGTTGGAATGTTGCAGGGGCATTACATAGACCAAACGGCATGCGTCGATAAGCAAAAGTTCCATAGGGGCATGTGAAGGTTGTCTTTTCTTGGTCTTCGGGTGCTATCGGGATTTGAAAGTAACCTGAAAAACCATCCAAGAAACAGTAAAATTTATGACCGGATAATCTTTCTAACATTTGATCAATGAAGGGCAAAGGAAAGTGATCTTTCCTTGTTGCTTCATTTAATCATCTATAATCTATACATACTCTCCATCCTGTGACGGTTCTCGTTGGTATTAATTCATTCTTTTCGTTAGTTATTACCGTCATTCCTCCTTTTTTTGGAACTACTTGGACGGGACTCACCCAAGGACTATCGGAGATAGGATAGATAAGTCCGGCGTCAAGTAATTTGATGACTTCGTTTTTAACCACTTCTTGAACATCTGGATTTACTCGACGTTGTGGTTGTATTACCGATTTGTAGTCATCATTCATTAAAATTTTGTGCGTGCACATGGAAGGACTTATTCCTTTAATATCTACAAGCTTCCAAGCGATCGCATTTTTGTGTTTTTTCAAAAGACTAATTAATTTTTCTTTTTCTAAACTATCTAATTTAGACGGAATAATTACAGGTAGTTTACCATCTTTGTCTAGAAAAGCATATTCCAAACCTTTTGGAAGTTCTTTGAGCTCAAGAGGTGGGTCTTTAGGAGACCCCTTATTTGGTTGCTCATTTTGATCAAGAACTTTAAAAGTTTGTTCTATGGCGACCTCTTCTTCAACAAAGTGGTCAATCTTTTCACTTGTATCGGGTGGTTCATCTTCATCTTCGATTAGGGGGTCATTATTGCCGAATGGATATTTCATTAACCACTCAAGATCGACACTCTTTTTAAATGCCCCTAATTGAAGAGGTAGATTGTTGTACTTCCGGTTTTTCAAAGCTTCGTGTGTTTTTACAAATGGTCGTCCCAACACTAGAGGAGCGTCATCGAGGATGACAAAGTCGGTTGGGATTACCATTTGATTTGTTTGAACCAAGATATCCTCAACTATACCGATTGATTTTATTACCTTCCGATTAGATAGAAAAATGTGTATTTGAAGTGGAGAAAAATCACTAATACATAATTTTTCGAAAATGTAGTTGGGCATTATGTTAACACAAAAATCTTTATCAATTGTGACATTACTAATAAACGAATTTTGAAAGAAACTTGGAACCGGTGTAATGTTAATTTCAAATGGGTCTTCTTTTATTAGCGAGGTTTGATCATTAGTTAACTTAACACTTACCATTTTGTCAATTTTAGTGTTAGTGTTCAACTCCTTTAAAAACTTAGCATGAGTGGGAACTAAACAATGATTTTCAAAAGAAGGTGACAAGAGATTAATTTCTTCAAAATTAGACTCTTCTTGAATTTTAACGTTGTCAGACTCACCTTTTTCGTTGTTTAACTCATGTGTTGGTTTTTCACTTATTTGTTCTTCCATTTTTACACTTTCAGTTATCTCTTCTTTATTTAATTCTTCTCTTGCGCGGGACTCCTCTTCCCTTGTGCGAGATTCTTTTATATATCGATCGATAACTCTAAGGTGTTCTAATATCCTATCGGTCACTTCGGTTATAGAAAAAGGATCGGGATTTTCAAAGCTTGAATCCAGTTGTTCGATCCTTTGTTCCTCATAATACCCATATGAAGTAGATGGTTCACACCATTGTTCTTCATTGTAAGCATATGATGGATAAGGGTCGTAATTTTGTTCTTCATAGTACTCATATGAGGTGGGTTGTTCATGCCATGGTTCCTCATAATAAGCATATGAAGGTGGTGGCTCATATCTTGGTTCCTCAAAGTATGAGTAAGGAGGCTCATACCTTGGTTCATCAAAATATGAGTATGAGGGAGGAGGTTCATACCTTTGGTCTTCATAGTAGGTGTATGAAGTAGATGGCTCGTACCTGGGCTCCTCATAGTAGGTGTATGAAGTGGATGGTTGATATAAGTCACAATACTGAACCAAGTGCGGGTCACCACAATTAGTGCAATAATTATTCCTACAATCATCCTCCTCATAGGTGTAGTTGTAACCTCCTGAGTATTGATCCATAAGAATCACTCAGCAGACCACAACCAAGTCTCGAGATCAGAAAACAAAAATAAATCGGAAACATAGGCTGGACACGGCCCCGTGTTCAGTGGACACGGCCCCGTGTACAGAATCTGTATCTGGGCGTTTTAATTAAAGTTACTGATTTCGTTGAGCACGTGGCATGTTCAGTGAGCACGGCCCCATGTTCAAGCTACTGTATCAGGGTGTTTTATGAAAAATATGCAGCACGGCCCCGTGTTCAGTGAGCACGGCCCGTGTTCAACCTACTGTAAATGCAAAACTAAACTAAAATGCAGAAAAATGTGCGCGCGTTTTGAAAAGGTTTTGAAAAACTGATTAGGCCGTCGATTTTAAGTTTTCTTAAAATCCTTGTGTTCCCCGGCAACGGCGCCAAAAACTTGATGCGTGTGAAGTGTGTATATAAGTTTAAGTCAATTTTAAGCCCTTTTACACTTTTTAGCCAAGTTTTAAATTTATAAAACACGATATTTACTAACACTAAACACACATATGGGCAAGTACACCCATCGTGAGCGTAGTATAGTGTTGGTAAGATACCGAGGTCGTCCAAGGACACAAGAGCTTTTAGTATCGGTTTATCCTCAACGTCTAATCAAATCAAAAAGTTAGAAAAAGGTTTTAAACAAGAAAAAGAAAAACTAACTAAAATGCTGAAAATAAAATAAAAGTAAAAACAGATAGACAAGATGAATCACTTGGCTCCGACTCGTGTATAGTGTAACCTTTGATTATTTCCGCACTTTTGCACTTTTTAAGAGATTATCTTAGTTATTGTAGTTGGCCCCCCTTTTGAAGGTGACATTACCCTCAACCCAGTAGTGTGAGTCAGCAAGGATACAATCCTAAAGGGTCGGATTATTGAAAGATAATTAATTAAGTTATTAATGCATATTATGGTAGGCCCCTCTTTTGAAGGTGACGTTACCCTCGGCTAAGTAGTTTGAGTCAGCAAGGATACAGTCCTAAGTAGCCGGGTTAAAGTATTAATAGTAGCTTACATATGAGGGGATCAAAGAGTTTGGACCCCCGCCATCCAATACTGTTAAGTATTGAAGGAGGTCCTACTAAATTTGACCCAGGTCCTTGCAGGATCTATACACTGAACAAGGCAAGACTCTTACCAAACCGTTCCCTTAACCCCCGACCAGGTAGCCAACATACCTCCATATAGACCGTGGAGATATGAATGGTGAAAATCTTTTATTTTATATAGACAGTAAAATAATGCCAAGACACCACGGACAAACGATAAGGAAAAATCACCTTCAACATAAGAAACTAGTTATTAAAGTCATTAATACATAACCAAGTAAAAAGTGCGAAAAGATTAAAAATAAAAAGTATTACACTAGACACTTTGTCTTCACCAAGTGATGTAAGAGACTTAGGCAAACATGGCCTTGATTGTCAAGAACTCTTACGATCAATCTTGGATCCCGAGACGACTCACACACTCTATGATGGACAATGGATGATGGTGGTGGATGATGGTGTTATGGTGGTGGTGGGTGGTGGGTGAAGTGTGAGAGAGGTGGTGTGCCAAGGGATGGTTTGCACTTGAGCCAAACACTCCTATTTATAGGCTGAACAGAAGCTCGGGCATGGCCCCGTGTCCAGTGGGCACGACCCCGTGTCCATCCTCTTCTCTGTCTTCATTAATTGCAGTTTGTCTACATTAGTTGACCACGCCCACGTGTCCGCTGGGCACGCCCCCGTGTGCAGAAGCATATCTGTACTATCAAGATTTGCCTGGATTCTGCGAATCTATTAGTTGACCACGGCCCCGTGTCCGCTGAGCACGGCCCCGTGGTGGGCGATAGAATCTTCTACAGCTTTGTTTTTTCTGCTGGCACTTGGGCACGCCCCCGTGTTCACTGAGCACGGGGCGTGTTCAGCCTTCTGTTTTCTTGTTTTGCTTGGGAAGATGCCGCCGTGGGGTCGGCCATGTCACGTTTGTTCCTTTTCTTGTATTTATGTTAGATTTAGCTGCCTTTTTGCTTCTTTTGTTAATTTGAGCTCATTTAATCCTGAAAATACAAAAGGAAGACAAAAGCATACTTTTTCCAACATTAGTACTAAAAAAGGGTTAGTTTTATGCCACAATTGATGTAATTTATATGTTGCATTTTGCACACATCAACGCCCCAGAAGCACATGTAGAACCGAAGACCATAATGGACGTCTCAGTCCCACCTCCGGTTCAGCAGGAAGAATGAGAAGAGAATAAGGGTAAGTTCATAATTCAATTTTCGTGTAGTAATGAATAGATAGATGCGCAACTGGTTGCATATAAGAGATGGAAGGGAAAAGACCCAGGGGAAGATGAAGAAGAGGAAGAAGAGAACAAAGTGTAGCCAGGACAACAGCCGACGACTGTCTATACATATGATGACGAAGGTAACTACCTCGGTTACATGCTTTCTAGTGGGGAATTAATCCCAACATTTCAAGAATCGGGAAGGTGTTGCCGTATAAAGAATACGAAGATGAGTCAGATGAGGAGATCATTCTAGTCACGAAGACGAAAATGGACGTTGAAGTCCCACCTTCGGTTCCATAGGGTACTATATACGATTTCGGGAGTGACTCTGATGATGAAATAGATGAAGAAGAATGGGCGGCATAGCAGAGGTCATTAGTAAAGAAAGAAGTGAATGAAGAGGAGTTACACTTGGGAGAGTCCTTGGAGTTTATGTTTGATGAAGAGGTAGAAGATAAGGACAAAGAGAATGTGTTATCTGGGGAGGATGAGTTTTTAGAGTTAGAATTAGATGGTTTACTGGTCTATGAAGATGTAGGAGAGTTAGACTTCGAGGGGGATATAACATACTTTGATGCCATACTTGAAGGTGAACCGACAAAGGTGATCATACCTACACCAGACGAAGAAACTAAGTGTGGGAATCATCTTTTGAAAGTGGTGGAAGAGGAAGAACACCATAACCGGCCCGTGGTGTTAGTAATAAGTGAAACTGTAAAATCAACAAATCCCTGAGAGAAGGCGAGGAAAGAGAAAAGAAGGGATCGGAACTGGAAGAGGACCACAAATTTATATACGGAGGAGGGGAATGAGCCGTTCAAGCACGATCAGTCCTCTCTCTACATGTCGCGCATCCGGTTTCTTCCAAGTAAGTTTAAGTTCTGGTGGTCCGACCCGTTTAAAAATTTTCAAATATTTTATTATTACGCCATTAAATTTTTAACTATTTTTGAGGACCGGGTGGAATTAAACGGGTTAGATAGGGTCCAGATCAAAGAAAAACCTCCTAATCAAGTTTAAGTCTGGGGAGGTTTTGTAGAGTTTTGCAATTTTATATATTTGGTGTATTTCCGGTTCGTTTACGGGACGTGTTTTTACTTGTTTATTGAGTCGTTTGTTTTGTACTATGAGTCTAAGTTAGTATTATTTTTGAGTTAGTTTTTGTGTTGAGTCGGTATTATGCTGGTTTTTTCTTGTTTTTCTTAATGAAGGTTTGAATATGTACAACCCGTATGCAAACTCCATTCGGGTGTTTTTCGGAGCTGTTTAGTGAATATCAGGCATTTACCAAGTATACCAGTTAGTGTCAAAGTCGATCGCGACCGAAATTCTATACGATCGAGCCGGATTGGACGAGAGTTTGTGAAGATTACGCGTTATTTTAACCAGCTAAGTCCTTTCCATTTATAGCCTTTGTCTTTCTATTTCTTATTTATTTTTAGTCTTTTAAGTCGGTTTCCATCCTACATCAAGGACAATGTAGAGTTTAAGTGTGGGGATGGGAAATTGTCGTTTGAGTCTGTTTAGGTCTAAGAGTTTGAGTCATAAAATTTGAAAAATACAAAAAAAAATTTAAAAGATTTTAAAATCCAAAAAAATTGAAAAAAAAAACCAGAAAATGTCCCTGTTTTAGAAGTTTGCAAATAAAAACGGAAAATGATTGAAAAATCAGATATATTTGGGTTTCAAACAATAATAATATAAGTTAAATTTTAGAATTCGTGTCTAACTTGGATGTGTGAGTAGGCTCAATCCGGTTTTTAGGTTCCATTGATATTAAAATAACTAAATAGTTAGTCTACTAGTGGGTTCTCATATAGGAAAAGTAGATAGCCAAAACCGCCAATAATAGTATAAGAAACGCAGTTATAAGTTGAAATTGTTAGAATTTTTGATAAAAAAAATATAATAAAATGAGCTAGATTGAAATAAAAACAAGGCCTATGTAATCTCTATTAGGGATGGTGACTCTGATTTAGATTGCCTCTAGGTTTAGTTAAGGAAAAATGCAAAATTACCGATGCTTACGTTGTCGCTCTCGGGGATGGTGATTCTGGTTGAGATAACCTCTGGGTTAGGTATGAAAAGTCTAGTGCTCAAAAGAAAAGAAGAAAAAAAAAGATAAGAAAAAAGTTTGATGATAAATTCTCTTAATTTTGGTATAAAATTGTTAGAAAATAGTCCAGTGACTGTTCCTTCTGTTTCATGAGCTTGAGGATGGATTAGGTGAAACTGCGGTTTTTAGTATGAGACCCTAGGTAGGTTAATTTAACTTTAACTTTAAATTGCATGATAAGGGCTTGGAACCGGATGTGGGTTTAAGTGGACACATATACTTGAAAGTGCGGTTAACACGGGTTTTAAGTTTAATAAGTAATCAATATTTTTGAACCTGAGTATTTTATCTAATTATGATTCCGTTTGCATAAGTCTTTTTTAGGGACGAAAAAAGAGTAAGTGTGGGGATATTTGATGTGTGGTAAAATACACATATTTGTCCCGTGTAAAGTGTATAATTTTTGTATAGTTTTTATTTGTTTTTGTTTTTTAGTATTGTAGCATATTATTTTGTGTTTTGCCGTGCAAATGGAGCGAAAACGAGTAACAAGGAAATAACCAGCCAGTTAAGCAAAGTAGGACGCCAATGACGGAATTAAAAATGCCCTTATTTTCCTTGATTGGGCCGAGACCACTTTCTCTATTTTATAAGAAACCCAATTTAAAAACAAAACCTATATGGAAGTATATGGAGTGCAAGATGACAATTAATATTAGAATTGGGTATGGACTCCAATCTATACATATAATAAAGTAAACCAATTTGAGACACATGGCAATCATTGAGGCTATCTAGAATTTTATTTTCCCGCCTTAAACATAATCCTTTTAGTTTCATTAGTTAATCCTAAATTAAAAAAAAATTAATCCTTAAATCTTGAAAAAAATAAATTAATCCCCACTTAATATTTTTATCCAAATTTTAATTTTCAAATTCAAATTAATAGGTTCACCTATCAAAACCCTAATTTGTATCTAAATATATCTGAGCTCCTATTTAAATTATTTACGATATATACATTTTAAATTCATATATTCTATCAATAAAACTATTATTTAAAAATCAATCTAAAATTTCTAAAATACAACATCCATTAATCTGTTTTAAGTGTTACATATTTTTTATATAAACAAATATTAATCAATACATAAAAAATCTATTTTAAGTATTACATATTTTTATATAAACAAATATTAATCAATACATAAAAAAACAATAAAGGATACATTCAAATTGCTTTTGAACCAGTTAATTTACTATTTAATTAACATTTTAATAAGCACCTTTATTTTACTAAATTCCATATTAAGTGGTTAGTAAACTATCATGTTATAATACAAAAAGAAAACTATTATTTTAATATTAATGCTTGAAAAAAATCGGAGTGTTACAAATTTTAAGAAAGAGACAAACCAAATAGCCAATGAGAGAAAAAAAAAGAGTAAAAAGAGAAAAGTTGAATAGTAGATTTGTGAGGATAACAAAACGTGATAAATTATATAGAGGATAATGTTGTTATACATAAATATTATATTTTTTAGTATAAGTATTAATGTAATGTATGACAAAAAGTAATATTGTTTTATTAATCTCATTATTATCACTGCTATTGTATTATTTATAATTGCTACCATTATTATTATTATTGTACCTTTCTAATATTGATATTTTTGTGTATGAGATTCTAATCAAGTTACCGAAAAAGTCTACGAGCCAGTCTAGGAATGTGCGTAAGCAGTGGCCGTTTTTGCTATCAACACCTAATTATGTTATGTTGCATTGTGACCATATATCCATAGATCTCCACTTCCACTATCTGTCGGTTTTGCAATGACAATTAATATAAGCCATTGTCAGTCACTATCCAAGGTTGGTTTGCTTTTAGCATTACTGGATTCACCCATGATCAATGACATTATTAATAATTAAAAGTAGAGACAGGTAAAACTAATAATTATAGATAGAGATAGTAAAGTTACGAATAAAAGATGTAATGTTGTGTACAAATAAATTTACAGATATTTATGAATTATGTGAATAATTTTTGGATTCAAATTACTTTCGGTAATGTGCGAGTTATAATTGTAAAATTTTATTTCTCATTACATAAATGTAATGTAATACGTAAATACAATAATAAGTATTATATAATATATTTATTTTTGTATTATTTTCAACGACAGTTTGATTACATATTTTTTTGATGAATTTTATAATACTAACATACATCATATTTATATTAACCCATTTATGTCAATTTGGTATTTAAATGTCTCCGTCTTTGATTTTCATTTACAAGAAATATTTATTATAAAGTTTAAATTGTTCAACCCGTGTAACACACGGGGAACTAACCTAGTTAGGAGATAAGACTTGGATGCTGGGAGGAACGGAAGGAAAAAAAAAACAAACAAGCTCAGCTGCGTAAATTACTAAAGAGCCCCTACATGCCCATTATTTACCACACATGCCACCGTTTCTTTTAGTAATTGATGTGGGCTTAGGGCGCTCAACCCAGCCTAGTCTACTCATGCAATCTATTGAAGGAGCCCAATAGTAAAGAATTTTATTATAATTATGACCGTATGAAAAGGCATTGGTATTAATATAATAAATACCTCATCATACTTGGATGCAAAGTTACATTCTGGACGAATTTTAGAGGCTTCTGAGAAAGGAATTAAGGTGGAGAATCATTGTGTTGATGCATGGAATGTCTGTTGACTGCGTCTACAAAAAGTCTGAAGTCAAGATTGGTCAACAGGGGGTCAAAGTGTAAATATTGTGTGAAATAGGGTCTGGTTCGCTTATGTGTCATTGTCTTAAGTCTGGACCGCTCATATGTCAATATCTGGTTCGCTTATTTGTCAAGTGTTCTGGACCGCTTATACGGCATGTCGTATGAGTGGACCAGAAACTCTATAAATAGGTGAGTGGTTCATTAGTGTAAATGGGGGTATGTGTGTGCTTGGGAGCTGAAACTCTGTCAAAATTTCATCAGAAAGCAATATAAAGATAGGAATTGAAAGGATATGCTGTTGTAACTTCATATATGTTGATTCCGCCTTCATATATGAAGATGAGCTACTCTGACTGACTTTTCGGGTCAAAGAACGGTCCAACACATTGAAGTCGAGCGGGGAGCTTGAAGTATGAAGCTTACGGGTTTTACCTTACCGATTTATTTTGTTTTCTAATTTTCTTTAGTTTTAAACCGAGGATCTCAGTTATTAACTTTGTTTTATTGTTCTTAAGACGATGTTGCTTGGCTAAATTTCTTAGACTACCTAGGTTATGAAAAACTTTTGATTAAAGTATGGATTTTTATTAAGATGTTAATGTGTTTTATGGATTTATCTTGAAAAGTAACAAAGTTTGGAATATTGATTTAATGTATATGCTTATTTAATCTTGTTTAAATCTGATCACAAGTTTTACTTGCGTCTTTGTGGATTTCTTCCATGTATGAATGCTAGTTAGGTCACAGACTTTATGTTAGTGACTAGTTTACAGTTAATTGTGCCTGATTTCCGTAGGAACTGTGATTAAGGTTTTTAATAAGGTATAATATTCTACCAATCTTTATATCCGTAAGGTGAGAGTTTGTCGGTCTGTCTTTATTGTTAGATTGCTAGGATTGGGTAATTCGTAAGAAGACCTCCTTAGTTTACCTTTTCAGTATTTGCTTTCCGAGTTAAATCAAAGTCCTTAGTTGCCTTAGACTTTCCACCATGAGGCTGTTAGTCACATTAGGGTACTTTTCTAGATAATTAGATAACTGTAGGGGAGTCTAATAAACTGGCAGTCTTAATAGCCTTTTAGAGTTCCATAGGTGTCTTCCCAAGAAGGGTCGGGGTCCTATTCGGTTTCTCTTAGGGTTTAGCATTTAAAGATCCCAGGTCCATAAAATATTAGCATCCGATAGAACCCATACGATATCAATTGGGATTCCAACCTTGGTAGTTATTCGTCATCACTGATCTAAATCTCGTTTTAAGTCGCATTTTAATTTTATTTACTTTATTTAATTTTAATTTAAATGCAAATTAGGATATTTAGAAAAAAATCCCCTCAAAATATAAAATTAATTTAGTCGTGTCAGTCTGTCAAGTCTATAGAGTATAGTTTACGTAATTAGAGAGTCTCGTGGGTTCGATTCTCGGACTTACGTAAGTTAAACTACATTGACCGGTACACTTACCGGTTGTGTGGTCTAGGTTAGAGAGAGTCTTGGTTTTATAAATTTAAAACTTAGCGTGTCTCATTTAGGGTTTAATTTAGTTAATTTATTTAGACCACTTTAAGCACATCAGACACCTTCCCCGTCGATTGTATCATGGCTTTCCACCATGTCAAAGTATCGCCCTTGAAGGACTGAGATACATACTTAATAACATCTCTATCAGCACAACCGCTGATGTCAACTACATTTTCCATCTCATCTAGCCATTTAATGGCGTCTATAGCTCCTTTCTCCCCCGTGAAGTCGCGAGGTTTGCCAGAGATAAAGTACTTGTAAGAACACCCTTCTTTAGCATATTGGGTTTCTTTCTTAGAAACACGTTTTGGTTCACTCCTCACTCCCGAGGAACAATGTGAACCTTCTGTTTTATGTGTGGAAGATGGGGGGATAGATGAGGGTTTAGAATGTGTTGAACCTGGCCCCTTAAAATTTGCCATAAAATCGGCCATTGCTTTGCCGACTTCAATCGATGGTTATCTCCTTCGCCCTCGTGGTCAACATGCTCCACATTGTCATGTCCGCCATCGGCACCACCGGAATTTCGGCCATTAAATCAATGTTTGGGCTACAGGTCAACAATAATTTATTACCCAGGGTAAATCTTTTAAACGTTACATGGAATGTTAAATGGGAATAGTCATTGAATTTATGTCTTAATGGTTTGATAATATTATTAGTCGTGGTCTCATTCGACCATAGGGACTATAAGGTTTGGATATATCTCCTCCACCTTTCGATCAGTGTGCCCCACATTGACGCAATTGCTAGTAATAATTGCCAATAATTTAGGCTTTGCCGTATGGCTTCAAACCATTAAAAAGATTTTGTTGATTTCAGATAGGTCAAATAAAGTTCGAATTAAATGTCAAGACGACCGCTTGAGTAATTGTGAAAAGAAATTAAAGAAAATCCAAAATTTTCATAAATTAAGAGAAACTACAATACTTGTCCAAATATGGACTTTTGGAAGGAGATCACAATATAATGTCTTGAAAGGACTTTTGGAAATAAAATTACAATAAAAGATAAAAACCAAATTCCTCAGACATCTCTCTTCCCTTTCACAATCTTTGAGAGTTTCTTGAATATCTTACTAGTCCTCCGTTCAATCTTTTCTGCTTGTCGTTGGATTTGTTCTACTCATTCCATTGCTTGATTAATAGCTTCGATTTGTTCTACTCCGGGGTTTGTACTACCTAGGTATTGGTAAAGTATAAGGAAATGGAGGTGGATATAATGCATTTTGAATGACCGCCTATAAATAGGGGTCGTAAGACGGAGCCAAATAGTTATAATCTGTAGAGGCTGCCGTATAAGAAGTATTATATCCGGTTATATCCGGATATGTGGGAATGGGGTTATCATAACCCGTAGGTGGTTTTTGAGGTAATTTAACAATAGGTTCGGGATTGGAGAGTCCACCCATTTGTGGGTCCTCTTGTATAGTTGGGTAGGTTGGGGGTAAAGGTGGAAGTGATCCCGACCATTGCCCAGGACGCACTGACATTCGTGCTCCGGTACGAGGTTTCCTTGGTTGTGGTGGTGGTTGTTGTCGTTTCATTGGTTAATCCTCCTCTTGTGGAAGTGGCGGTGTTTGAGGAGGTGGATATGAAGGTGTTTTATGTTCGGGGCTATTATAAAAAGTGAATTGGTTGAAATATTAATCCCACTCATCAGGACCTTGGTATGGTGAACCCGTACACAATGCCGTGTCACTAGATAGTTCTATAGGATGCAGATTTGTTTAAGATGGTGGCATCTCCGGGTCAGAGTCGTTATCTTGTTGATTTTGACTAGGAGGAGGTGAATTTATGTATTGAGCTAGGTCGAATTAATCATGATGTGAGTGGGAGCGGGAATGGTAAGAATGGTGTAAATGCGAAGAGTGATGTGAGACTGAGTGTCTATGTCGCATCCCCCGACCCTACCCCGCGAGCGGGAGCCGCGAACACGAGCCGGTGGTATCGGTGTTTATAAATTTGGCAGCGGAAGTGAGACATCAGGATCATAGTTATGAAATAATTTTAGAGTTTCAAAACACCAACTTTTATATTAAACAAATGGGATAAAACCCATGTTTCATTTATAATATCTTTATAGGGATAAACCCTAATTGATGAAAACATAAACTTTTTATTTAGGTAACTTTTATAGCCACTTTCTTTAAGCCTTCAGTGCTCCACAGCTGGCTTCTAATAGCTTTCACATCAAGTTACCTGAAACGCGTTTTAAAAATATTTTATCAACAAGAAATATTGGCGAGTACATTCCAGTTTATAAAAATAAGCTTTTATAACTTTACAGTATTAAGAGCGATTACAATGTTTATATCTACTCAATTACTCATTCAGTATTTGTCACGTTGGCAGTTACAATGACCGTGGTCATAGTACTATTGGCTAACTCTTTGTCCAATAGTAACACTTGATTAGTAGTGTATACAAAACTCCACATACCGGCAGTAATTGTAGAATACAAAGACTTAATCACTGTAATTATGTTAGAGTGTTTTCGAGGGTTGTTATATCCTCCCCACCTTGTTTTAAATCTCATCCTCGAGATTTACTGGAACAGGTGTGGATACTTCCTTTCCATTTCGAATTCCAGTTCCTATTTGTAATATGGTCCTCTCTTCGAATCCCATTTTACTTTGACCAGAATTAATCTCTTGTGCTTAAGAATCTTGATCTTTCTACCTTCTATATGAATTGTCTTTTCTACAAACTTAAGCTTTTCGTTTACCTCTATGTCTTGAAGAGGTATCACTAACGATTCGTCAGTTAAGCACTTCTTGAGGTTACATACATAAAATAAATCATGTATTCCTGCCATTTCCTCTGGTAACTGTAATTGATAGGCTACTGGTCCTATTCTTTTGATAATTTCAAAAGATCCAACATACCTTGGGCTTAGCTTTCCTCTTTTACCAAATCTGACAACTCCTTTTCAAGGAGAAACTTTTAATAATACCTTTTCTCCAATCTGAAATTCTAGTGGTTTGTGTCTGTTATCTGCATAACTCTTTTGACGATCTCTTGCTGCTTTCAGACTTTCCTTGACTTGAATGATTTTGTCAGTTGTTTCTTGTACAATTTCAGGACCTGATAGTTGCTTTTCTCCAATTTCTGCCCAACATACCGGTGTTCGGCATTTCCGTCCATAGAGCGCTTCAAATGGTGCAGCTTTGATGCTGGTATGATAGCTTTTGTTGTAGGAAAATTCTATTAAAGGTAAGTGGTAATCCCAATTTCCTCCAAAATCAATTACACAGGCTCTAAGCATGTCTTCCATTGTTTGGATTGTCCTTTCACTTTTTCCGTCCGTTTGAGGATGATAAGTTGTGCTTAGGTTTAATCGGGTTCCCGTTGCTTTTTGGAAACTTGTCCAAAAATGAGAAGTGAAACGACTATCTTTGTCAGACACAATAGATAAAGGAATTCCATGTAATGAAACTATTTCATTTACATACAGCTTAGCTAACTGTTCCATACTGAAAGTTTCTTTCATTGGTAAGAAATGGGCAGATTTGGTTAATCTGTCTACAATCACCTAGATTATATCATTACCTTTTCGTGTCTTGGGTAATTTGGTAACAAAGTCCATTGTTATCAATTCCCATTTCCAAATTGGCATTTCTAACTGATGTAGCAACCCTGAAGGTTTCTGATGTTCAACTTAAACCTGGGAACAGGTTAAACATTTAGCAACATAATTCGCTATATCCTTTTTCATTCCTATCCACCAAAAATTCTTTCTTAAGTCTTGATACATCTTGTCACTTCCGGGATGTATCGTATACTTAGATTTTTGAGCTTCTTCTAAAATTTGATTTCGTAGGTTCCCTTGGATAGGTATCCAAATTCTTTTCTTATGGAATCTCCAAATTCCATATGTTCCTTTTTCTAATTCCTTAATCATTCCTTTCAACCCTTCAGCATCATCCTTGATTGATGTTTCCTGTATCTTTTTCACTTATTCATTTAAATCTTCCTCGGGTTTAGTCTGAGAGCACAAACTCTTTTGGGGTTTTCATGGTATTTCCTACTTAAAGCATCAGCTACTACGTTAGCTTTTCCTGCATGATACTGAATATCACAATCGTAGTCACTAAGAATTTCCATCCAACGTCTTTGCCTCATATTTAATTTCTTTTGCCCAAAAACATATCTTAAGCTCTTATGATATGTGAATACAACGAACTTACTAGCATAGAGATAGTGTCTCGAAATCTTAAGGGAAAAAATTATCGCTCCTAACTCTAGATCATGGGTTGTATAATTCTCTTCATGCTTCTTAAGTTGTCTAGAGGCATAAGCAATTACCTTTTGATGTTGCATCAGCACACATCCATATCCTAACTTAGACGCGTCATAATAGACTATAAAGTCTTTTGTTCCTTCAGGCAACACGAGTATTGGTGCGTTGGTTAACTTTTGCTTCAAAATCCTGAATGCTTCTTCTTGTTTTGGTTCCCATTCAAAATTAACTGATTTGTAAGTCAGTTTTGGTTAATGGAATGGCTATTCTTGAAAAATCTTGAATAAAACGTCTATAATATCTTGCCAGTCCAAGAAAACTTCTTACTTCTGTTGGTGACTCAGGGACCTTTCATTTAGTAATCGCTTCAATCTTTGTGGGATCCACATGAATTCTGATATGTGTAAAATGCAACATATAAATTACATCAAATGAGGCATAAAACTAACCCTTTTTTAGTACTAATGTTGGAAAAAGTGTGCTTTTGTCTTCCTTTTGTATTTTCAGGACCAAATGAGCTTAAATGAACAAAAGGAACAAATATGCAGCAAAAACTAACATAAATACAAAGAAAAGGAATAAACGTGGCATGCCTGACCCCTCGACAGCATCTTCCCAAGCAAAAACAAGAAACAGAAGGCTGACCACTCCCCTGTGCCCAGCGGACACGGGGGCGTGGCCAGATGTCTGCAGAAGATGACCAAGTTGTAGAAGCTTCTACTCCCAGCACGGGGGCGTGCCCAGCTCAATACGGACCGTGGTCAATGCTAAGATTCGCAGAATCTTACAAATCTTGATAGTACAGATACGCTTCTGCACACGACGCCGTGCCCAGCAGACACGGGGGCGTGTGGAGCCTAATGCAGACAATTGCAATTAATGAAAAAAGAGAAAGTTGATGGCCATGGGGCCGTGTTCGGGCTTCTGTGCAGGCTATAAATATGGGTGCTTGGTTCACTTCAAATGCATCCATTGGCAAACCACCTATCTCTCACTTTTCCACCACTCCACCACCACTACAATACCCACATCCACATCCACCACCATCATCCATCATCCTCCTTAGAGTGTGTGTAGTAGTCTCGGGATCCAAGATTGATCGTAAGAGTTCTTGTCAATCAAAGGCCATGTTTGGCTAAGTCTCTTACATCACTTGGTGAAGACAAGCATTTAGTGTAATACTTTGGATTTTTAATCTTTTCGCACTTTTTATTTGGTTTTGTATTAATGACTTTAATAACTAGTTTCTTGTGTTGAAGGTGAAACTTCCTTATCATTTGTTCATGGTGTTTTGGCGTTATTTACGGTCTATATAAAATAAAAGATTTTCACCATTTATATCTCTACGGTCTATATAGAGATATGTTGGCTACCTGGTCGGGGGTTAAGGGAATGGTTTGGTAAGGTTCTTGCCTTGTTCAGTGTATAGATCCTGCAAGGACCTGGGTCAAGCTTACTAGGACCTCCTTCAATACCCACTGGTATTGGATGGCGGGGGTGTGAATGGCATGATCCCCTCATATGTAAACTACTATTAATACATTAACCCGTCTACTTGGGATTGTATCCCTGCTGACTCAAACCACTTAGCCGAGGGTAACGTCGCCTTCAAAAGAGGGGCCTACCACATTACGCATTAATAACTTAATTAATTATCTTCCAATATTCCGACCCTTTGGGATTGTATCCTTGTTGACTCAAACCACTGGGTTGAGAGTAACGTCACCTTCAAAAGAGGGGCCTACTACTATAACTAAGATAATCTCTTAAAAAGTGCAAAAGTGCGGAAATCATCAAAGGTTACATTAAAGGCGAGTCGGATCCAAGTGATTCATCTTGTCTATCTGTTTTTCTTTTATTTTTATTTTTCAGCATTTTTAATTTTATTTTCATGTTTAAAACCTTTTTCTAAACTTTTGATTTGATTAGACGTTGAGGATAAACCGGTACTAAAAGCTCTTGTGTCCTTGGACGACCTCGGTATCTTTCCAACGCTATACTACGCTCACGATGGGTGCACTTGCCCATGTGTGTGTCTAAGTGTTAGTAGAATATCGTGTTTTATAAATTTAAAACTTGACTAATGTGTTAAAAAGGGCTTAAAATATTAATAAAAACATATCACACTCGACACGCATCAATTCCTTCATGATTAACCAGATGTCCAAGGAATTGGACTTCTTGTAACCAGAATTCACATTTTGAGAATTTAGCATACAACTTTTCCTTTCTCAATAATGTCAGAAGTGTATGCAAATGCTCCGCATGTTCCTCTTTACTCTTAGAGTATATTAGAATATTATCTATAAAGACAATTATGAATTTATCTAGGTATGGTTTACATATCTTGTTCATCATGTCCATAAATGCGGCTGGGACATTGGTTAAACCAAATGACATGACTGTAAATTCATAAAGACCATATCTCGTTCTGGAAGCAGTTTTAGGAATGTCCTCATCCTGTACTTTCAATTGATGATATCCTGAGCGTAAGTTGATCTCAGAAAAGAATCGAGCACCTTAAAGTTGATCGAATAGATCATCGATTCTCTGTAGTGGGTACCGATTTTTAATCGTGGCCTTATTCAATTCTCGATAATCAATGCACATACACATCGATCCATCCTTCTTCTTGACAAATATTACCGGTGCTCCCCATGGCGATGAACTAGGCTGTATAAAACCTTTCTCTAGTAATTCATCCAACTGTTTCTTCAATTCCTGCATCTCCGTTGGTGCTAGTCTATAAGGTGCCTTGGCAATCGGTGTCGTTCCTGGTAACAGGTGAATTCTAAATTCAACCTCACGATCTGGCGGTAATCCAGGTAACTCTTCTGGAAAGACATCGGAGAATTTAGATATTACGGGAATATCTTTTAATTCTTTTCCATTAGTGTTAATGATCAATGAAATCATATACACCATTCCTCCTTTCCGTGCGTAACTTGCAGCTTTCATCATAGAGATGAATTTTGTTGATCTTGTTGGCTTGTCTCCCTTAATTGTGATCCTTTCGCCAGTTGGCGTACTTATTTGTACAGACTTTTGATCACACGATATTCGTGCCTGATTGGCTACCAACCAATCCATTCCTAATACGACGTCGAATCCGACTAGATTCATTGGTAAAAGATTAGCGGTAAAGTTATGGTTTAAAATTTATATCCTTGCTCCCTGAAGGATTTCGCTTATTTTGATAGAATCTCCATTTGCCGTTTAGTTAATGGTTGATTGAGAAGTTTGCAGAAAGAAGTATTTATGAAACTTTGGTTTGCACCAAAGTCAAATAATACTTTAGCATTAACATCATTAACTGAAAACGTACCGGCAATCACATCTGGAATCATCTTGGCTTCCTCGGCTGTCAGAACGAATGCTCTGACATTCTTCTTGGGTCCTTTTGTTGCCTTTGCTTTGTTTGTTGCCGCTAGAGCTAGTTCTACTGCTTCTTCTATGGTTTGTGGTCTAGCTGCCTTGACTGCATGTCTAATCTCACTGATTAATCCCCAGATGTACCGGGAGATTAATACTGGTTCTGGTGAGGCTAGTGTTGGTACTATCCTAGCATATTCAAAGAATGTGGTAGTATATTCCCTGCAATCTACCCCAATCATTCTATGGTTTAGAAACTTATTGGCAATCTGTTCCTTTTCATGAGGATGACATAATTTTCTTTCAACTATCTCCTTAAAGTTGTTCAATTCCATACTGTGAACCCTGTCACTTCCTCTTGACTGGAGAATTGTATTCCACCACTCTAAGGCTGCATTCTTAAAGAGATTAGAAGCATACATGATCTTATCCTCATCTGCACACTTACTAATTTTTAAAACTGCTTCTGTCTTTTCTATCCAGTGCAAGGCTGAAATGGCTCTTTCATTGCCTGAGAATTCTATCGGTATGCATGATAAGAATTCTTTATAAGAACAACCATATGATATGGTCCTTCTTCATTTTGGAATTGGAGCTTGGAGAAGTAGTCCGTGATTTCCATTCATGCTGTGACTTGGCTCGTTAGGTGTACGTTTAGTGCCTATTACGGAATTATTTTCTGCCTTTTTATTAATAGTGTCGATAATAAATGGCATTGAATCTATGATTCCTTGAGCTACTATATGTTCAATAGCACTATCCACTTGGTTTCCGTTTTTATTGTTATTTTGGAATTCCTGATTTACCTCGTTTGACATCTAAATTGTAAACATTATCAGGTATTAATATCACAGAATAAATAAACAACAAACACTCAAGCATATTGAACCAAAATCATCGATCATTGCGACTTTTACTCTTTTCATATATATATGCATCTATTACAAGCTATGACTAAAACTTGAACATTTAGTAATTATGCATCAATATATATATAGGTGATATATATATATATAAAATATATTTTAGTGGTTATTATATATATATATTATCAACTTAATAGAAAATACACACACACACACACACATATATATATATAGGGGAAGGTTCAAATAAAAACCACTAGTTATTATGAAAACTCGAAAACTAATTAAAAAAGCCAAAAAAACATACCAATTTTTTTTGCATAACAATCTTCGCTACTTTTAGTATATAAAAAAATTTCAAAAAAAAAAAATTTATTTTTTGTAGTGCACATGTGTAGTACACATACACATGTGTAATACAATTTTTTTTTTAAAAAAAAGTTTTTTTATACACAAAAACCTGCGATTTTTTATAAAAAATTGAAAAAAAAATTGGTGTGTTTTTTAGGCTTTTTTTAGTTAGTTTTCGAGTTTTCACAATAAAAGTGGTTTTCATTTGAACCATCCCCTGTATATATAGTAGGCGTTGACTTTCTAATACTGCATTTCCCTCTCGTCATATTTCTAGACGAGTTCTTCTCTGATTTGGTGAATCCGGTTTCATTCCTCGAACAACTCTTCACCGTAGCGGCGAAGTTCTTCCACATTCTCATGCCTTATGGGCGACATTGGAGCTGGTACGGGTTCAGGGTAAAGTGGTTCTGGTTCTCCGTAGGGATATAGGTTATTCAATATTTCCGGAATTGCCCAGTCATTGGCCTACCACTGATCTAAAGGGTTCGGTGCTGGAATCCTAGGTATCTTATTGGGATCGAATGCTGGGATTGGAAGTGGGTTTTCCTGGTTTTTTTCTAGATTCATGGGTAGGTCAGGATACAAAGGTAGTAATTGTGGTTCTAGCACTGCTACTTGGTTGAGATCGAGTTCTACATCTGCATTTCTAAACATATCAATGTTGGCTAGTTACCTATCCAATTCCTCTTCCCATACAGGTCTAGCTTCTGGATTTTGGGATTTCTCTCAGCTCTATTCGCTGTTGCTTGTTGTTGGGCTTTTCTCATTCGTTTCCTTCTTTCTACTTTGGCTCTACTAAACCACCCTCGTTTCTTAGGGGGAAAAGGTTCTTCGGATTTGCTTTAAAAACAAAGATTCCCTAGGAATCGGCTACGTATCCGGAGGTTGGCTGGGATGCTCCTTCATCCATTGGAGAATGAGGTAGGTGACAATAAGCATCAGAAATACCCTGATCACTCATACTGTAAACTAAGAAAATTGTCAAAATAACATGAAGTAATAATATACATATTTACACAGAATAACACATAAGTTATTAAATAAATTTCCTAACACAATTGGGTAAAATTTAGGTATTTAAAAGAACACCTAAATGGCTTAAACCAGTGGCTCTGATAAGACCTTCTGTCGCATCCCCCGACCCTACCTCGGGAACGGAGCAGTGAACACGAGCCGGTGGTATCAATGTTTATAAATTTGGCAACGGAAATGAGACATCAAAATCGTAGTTAGGAAATAAATTTTAGAGTTTCAAAACACTAACTTTTATATTAAACAAATGGGATAAAGCCCATGTTTCATTTATAATATCTTTATAAGGATAAACCCTAATTGCTGAAAACATAAACTTTTTATTTAGGTAACTTTTATAGCCACTTTCTATAAGCCTTCAGTGCCCCATAGCTGGCTTCTAATATCTTTCACATCAAGTAACCTGAAACGCGTTTTACAAATATTTATCAGCAAGAAATACTGGCGAGTACATTCCAGTTTATAAAAAAATAAGCTTTTATAACTTTACAGTATTAAGAGCGATTACAATGTTTATATCTACTCAATTACTCATTCAGTATTTTTCACGTTGGCAGTTACAATGACCGTGCTCATATTACTATTGGCTAACTTTTTGTCTAAATAGTAACGCTTCATTAGTAGTGTATACAAAACCCCACATACAGGCAGTAATTGTAGAATACAAAGACTTAATCACTGTAATTATACTTGATAAACAATTAGGGTTTTGCAAAGCATTTTAAATTAGTGGATCACAAACTGTGAGAAAAGAAGAATGACTCACATTGTAGACTTATGTTTTTCTATGGGCTTCCTGGTGATATTTCCTGATTATATTCTTGAGTTTCTATTAAAAACATACAATGCACGCATGTTAGTAAAATAACCCAAATCACGTTAGCCATACATCACGAGACAAAACCCCAACGGGCTTAGTCAGGCAGAGTCTTGACATGCGTTGCTGGGTCCTAGATCAATCGGGTAGGGTAACGAATTAGTGATCGGGGGTTAAAATACTTACAACGGGGTAGAGCTTCGTGTTTTATGGGGTATTTTGGCTATAATTTCAGATTATAGAGACTGAGAGAGAAAAAGAAGTTGAACGGTTTGAAATGCTGCATCTCTACTCAATTTATACAAATTTCGGGAGCCTGTCGCACCCTGTGACAGCCCCCATCCCCTCCTTTCTCGGCCCGCGAGGGCACCCTAGCTACGTCTAGGGTTGCTAAGTCAATGGCTAGGTCCAACATGTGGCTGACACGTGTCAGTATGGGTGTCCGACAAGAAACAAGTCGTCATGCCCCGCGACCGGCCCATCCTAATCCTGTCACGCCGCGCGACAGGCATAAAAATCTGATTTTTTTTATTTTTTTTAATTAAAATTAATATTATTCGGGTCTGGTTTTGCACATACGGGGTATGTTAGGGTGTTTTCGAGGGTTGTTATAGTCTAGAGGGTTGTGATGAATGTGACTTACTTGAATGTTGGGGATGTTTCGAGTGATGTGAGTGTGATGGTAGTAGTCGTGATGGTCCTCCCCGCATGGGACCTTTTCCCGTTCCTCTTCGTCTTGGCGGCATAATTTACCTGTTAAATATCAAAATCAATAACTAAATAGATATGAGTGGCCTTAGGTTAATTCCTAGACTCAAAAAAGTCTAAGGAATATGCTATTGTGATATTTGCAGTTAGACACAAAGGGCTAGTGTCTAATTCGCTCAAATGTTGGCTCTGATACCAACCTGTCACACCCTGATTTTCCGGTGGGCCCGGGCTTGGGGTTTATGCGTGACGATTGATATAGATATTCACATTTAACACAACGGAAGTCTTGGGATTATAAAATAATATTACAAAGTACAAGTGTCTGAAAAGTTCAAAATCATTATACAGATGGAAAGTGTACTTAAGATCCACTGGGGGACCAAAAATAACAAAAATGAATATATGAAACCTACTAGGCCTTGCTTAGAGTCGCAAATTCCAATATGCATATACCTAGCAGCTCCAGCCTATTCCGTATTTGCTAACCTGCGCTTAGTCTTTTGAAAATACGTCAGCTTTCACAGGTAAATACAATTAACCGACACGTTCTGAAAATCTTTTCAAAATCATTTTATACCATAAGGTATATCATTTTTATAAATAACTTGGGACACAGTAATATATCTTGTTACCAGTATTACATGCTTATCAATACGTATAGGGCTCGGAACTAATCTTCGATACATGATTAACCGACACACCATTTTTTAATAAAAATATAATAGCATTAGCGTCTGTCAGGTGTATGCCTACACCCCGCGCTTAGGTCGTGGCCACTTGCAATTAAGTGAGCCGTGGATATCCAGGACATGGTCGCATTAACCCACAATGTATAAATATTCAAGCATAACGGATTAAAATGGGTTATTTGGATTTTGGACATCATTCGTCATTGATCCCATACCCGACCAAGCGGCTAGTGCCGTATCCCAAGCCCATATAGGGAAAATAGGTTAAGAGTATTTACTTGTGCTTATCTTTACAAATCAAAGATATATTAAGCACAACCGTTAATCGAAACAACTAATATAGGTGCAATTTACTAGAGGCTCCTATTCTGGATTGGATGGAACTATGATTTGTTAGAATGTTAACGGGTCTTATTTAAGTCATAAGACTTGAACCGGTTAACTTATAATAAATAGGTACGGTTCGCTAGATTAAGCAGAGACCGGATAGAATGTGGTTTGCACCCTCACGAGTACTATGACTCGTATAATACAATTCAAACAATCATACATTCTGATTAGAACTGATTTGGAAAGGTTTTGACCCGATTCGACTAACTTATATAAAGTATGTTATATAAGTCAACCGTACGCGCATAGGCGGCATCGGGTGATCGGATGGGTTTATGGTAAGTCCAATATGTCAAAACATGTTTGTTATGTTACCACATCAGTTTATAACTCAGATAATATGTTCGTCATGTTTTAAAATTAATTTATGCGCCTAGGGCTTTGTATAAAACCCAACAAATGATATAATCAGAAGGTATAACCCCTAGGGGTTATTCCCTACAATAATACGATCATATAACAACTTCATATCAGTATCTAAACTATCTTAGACGGTTCAGAATCGAAAGTTAAAGCAGAAGTCAAATTGTTTGACTTTCGGTTGCGAACCGAGCTTTAAACAGGAAATGACGGGTTGGACATGATCTAACATATCCTAATATGTTATATAAACTGATATAATGTCAAAAACAAATGTTTCGATACTTAGAAGTTCATTTAACGTTAATTACGAAAATCTGTGTTTTTTTACTTTTATTTAATAAAACTTTGACCCGTCATTTAATCAACTTAAGTGATCTTCAGAAGGTTCCCTCACAGGGGATTAACACCTACATTATTATGATCATGTAGCCATGTTCAATTCGAACATTGGCTTGACCAAAATGGTCACAACCGAAAGTCAAAGCAAAAGTCAATTTGCTTGACTTTCGGCTAGAAACTAGCCTATAAATGAAAAAAGACTGAAGAAGAACACTTACAAGTGGTCAAAGGAAAAGATTCAACTCCAGAGAGGAGGCCTCTATAGATCAAAAGCAACTCCAAAGAGAAGTGAGAGTGAAAGTGAGAAGTGCAAGTTTAAATGGTGCATAAACACCCCTATTTATACTTGCACAAAGATCATTAGATGTTGCCACATGTCCACAAGGCTCCCTGATGTTGGACTAGTGTCTAGTGAGGTGGAGGAAGTAGAGAAAGTGTGACAATTTGCGAGCAAGGTGGCAAGAACAGCAGCTGCAGTTGCCAGCTAATTCTGGACTGCCAGCGAACCATATGTGGTCCGCATGAGCTTCTGGCGCCCACAGATTTTAAATGCCACGTGGACCGTATGGACTGAGCCTTGCGGTTCGCATGAGGTGTCCAAAAATAAAAAAAATGAACGCCTTACGGACTGTAAGGCATATGCCTTGCGGTCAGCATTGGACCTTCAGAACCAAAAGTTTGGCATTTTGTCATGTTTGACCCCCCACATCTATACTTCCACATATTTACATATTTGGTCCCTCTCGTCCAATTTACCGGGAATATTTGAGAGTTGATTGGACACGTGTTGCCATATTATTCGCTATTAATTTCCGAGGTGTTACATCCTCACCCCCTTAAAAGATATCTCGTTCTCGAGATTTATTCAAATAAATAGGGGTACTTTTATCTCATATTTGCTTCAAAGCGGGAATCCCATTTGACTTTCACGGTGTGGATCCATTTTTTACGGAACATTTTAACATGTCGATCCTTGATCGAAATCATTTTTTCAATGAACCTCAGGTTTTCATCAATTTGAACATCGTGGTACGGCATTGCTAGCTATGCATCAGCTAGACATTTCTTTAAATTTGAGATGTGGAACACATCATGGATTCCACTGATTTCCTAAGGTAGATTTGAACTTGGTGATATCCCTTGTAAGAATCTAAAACACATTTGAAATGATATAGCAAAAAATATGAAATTTCAATCCTATTTCTGGCAGGGGGTAGATGTCTTTCGGACACACGTTGTTTAAGTCTTTGTAGCCAATGCATATACACTAAGAGTCATAAGTTTCTTTACCAATACTTGGTTTACAATCCATGTACGGTATCACGCTTCCCGTAATATTACCACCGTCACCAACTTTTTTTTACCTCTTGTACAACTACTGCACATCTCTCATGGTGCCATGCTTCTTCTTTTCAGTGCTATTAGTTCTACTAACTTGTAAGTTTTTTAGTGATGGTCCGTTAAGGCTCACGGAACACCTAACATGTCAGATTGTTCGAAAGCGAATACATCCATGTTATATCAAAGTAGTTATTTTAAGTGGTCTCGTATGTTTGTAGATAGAGAAATGTCGATAATAACGGTTTGTATTAGGAACTTGGGATTGAGGACCCACTTTTTAGGTTCAGTACATTTTGCGAGAGTGGCACGAGGTTTCTTTGCTTTAGTCATGGTGCAATGTTTTTCGTTACATACAATTGTTGGTGCATATTTGTGACAACAGCTTAGATTTGGTCTTTGGATATCTTGTATTTAGTAAAACGATAAACAGTTAGCGGGTTTAGCTTTGTAATAGTTAATTAAGAGTGATTGGGCCAAACCAAACCCACATATGGGGGATGGTAGGCGAAATGGGCTTCGCCCATGGCCTAGCCCATATGCAAAGCTTTGTCCTATATAAACAAAGCTTAGCATTAGGGTTTAGGTTAATCATCTAATTAGCATAATCAGTTTTGGAGAGAATTCGTGAAAGACAAAGGCTTGGACGAATTGGAGATCTTGATTGATTGTAATCGTTTGAAGATAATCAATAAAGATCGGGTTTATAGATAATTATGTTTCTACTTGTTTTCTGTGAAATCTGATCTAGGGGATTCCCCACTCTAGGTTAGATCGACGATTCTGTTGCGATCCACACGGATTAGGGGACCTACAATTGGTATCAGAGCATTAGGCTCTTGATTGGCTTGGTTCAGAATCGTTTTCTGCAGAAAATTCAAAGTTTTGGACGTTTTTGGAGGCTGTGTTTGGGTTCTGCTACTGATTTCAGATAGAAAACTTGCTTTTTGGATCATTTCGGACAAGAAACAAGCATTTCAGATCAAGAAACAAGCATTTCGGATCAAGAAACAAGCAGTTCGGATCATTTCGGATTAAAGGCTTGCATTTCGGACCAGTAATCTTGCATTTCGGATCAAAAAGTTGCATTTCGGATCAGAAGAACCATTTCGGATCAGAAGGTGATTGGTTTCGGATCAGACAGTATCATTTCGGACCAGACCATTTTATTTCGGACTAGAAGTTGTTCATTTAGGATAACCATAACCATTTCGGACAAGGGGTGGAATTTTTCTTGGCTTGCGTAAGAAAATTTTCACTGTTTTGGTTTCGGATCAGAAGGTGATTGGTTTCGGATCAGACAGTATCATTTCGGACCAGACCATTTTATTTCGGACTAGAAGTTGTTCATTTCGGATAACCATAACCATTTCGGACAAGGGGTGGAATTTTTCTTGGCTTGCGTAAGAAAATTTTCACTGTTTCGTGTTTAGAAAATCATCCGTAACTCATCTCAGGAAACCGTTTGCACCGTTGAATTCCTTGGATTTTTAGGACAAAAAAAGACCCTGGAAAATCCCGAAAAAGCTTTTCGACATTATATATCACTGGAATCGTAATCTCGAGATGAATCTAACGGTATAATTTGGTAAAAATAGGTTTCGGACAAAATTTGTACGGTTTTACCAGTCTGCTTAAGTTAAAATGTCGAACATGTCTAAATTGAACGAACTCTTGAGGATGGAACACGAGGTTCGCACAACCAACAAACCGCCTAAGATGATGAAGGTGGAAAACTATTTGACATGGAAGGATAGGTTTCAATCCTTCATTGAATATCAGGACACACGCGTGTGGATATGTATTGAAGATGGGTACACAAACCCAACACACGATTTTGAGGGCAGACTAAGGAGAACAACCTATGTGAACATGCAAGAGGCTGATAAAAAGATGTATAAGGCCGAAAAGAGAGCCTTGGCTGCGATAAAAAAGTCCTTACCTAACAGCATCAAGCATACCTTTAAGAAGTACACTACTTCAAAAGACATGTGGGATGCATTAGAGAAAAGATACGAGGGAAATGCAGATGTCAAGAAGAACAAAGTTGATCTACTGAAGAAGCAGTTCGCTGTTTTCAAGTACATGAAACATGAGTCACTTGAAAACATCATCACTCGATACTACCATCTAATGTCGGAAATGGAAAATTATGAAATAGATTGCTATTCTGACGTAGAGAAGAATGACAAGTTGCTCGATGCCTTACCTACTAAATGGGATATCTACACTCTCATGATCAAGGGAGAAGCAGATTATGAGACAAAGGAACTGGAAGAAGTAGTTGGAAAGCTAAGAGCTTATGAGCTTAGTATGAAGAAGAAAGACACTGGATATGATCAGGTTCAAGATCCAGGGATTTACAATGGGCTTACATCTTCTTCATCTCACAACGCTTCTAGCGACTCTACAACTTCGTTTCTATCATGTGAAAATGAGCAGGTCACAGTAAATGAGGATGGTGATGTGTGTTTTGTAGCTGCTTCAGGAAGATCAACAGGAGCCAAAAGAACATCAGCTTCTAAGCAGAGTAGTAGTGTAAAGTCGATGCCTATGAGTGTTAAATCTGCCGAAGAACATCTTGCTCTACTTGCTTTATTTGTTGCCTCTTATGAAAACTACATTCAGGGGAAGATATCTGATCCTGCCACTTTAGATGAAGATTATGATCAGATTGACCCTGATGATCTTGAAGAGATGGATTTGCAATGGAAAATGGCCATGATTTCTAGACGAGTGAAGAGATTTATGAACCAGACAGGAAGGAAGTTTGTAGGAAAGACTGTTGGTTTTGATAAGACCAAAGTGAGATGCTTTAACTGTCAAAGTTATGGGCATTTCGCAAGGGAATGTCAAAAACAAAAACAGGAGACTTCGAGTCAGAGTTCAAACAATAGGAATGCATCAAACAACTCTTACTCGAGAGCGTTGATCTCTACAGCTAGAGAAGGCTCATATGACTGGAGTGTTCACTTGGAAAATGATGACAATGTCACTCAGGCTTTCATGGCAGGAATTGTGCCAGTTGAGAAGTATTGTGAAGCTACAGTTGTGACAACTCGTATTTCAGAACCTAGCTTTGTACTTTGATGTAACGTATGTGGATCCTATGTGATTATGTGAACCTTGATTATTAAAGAAATATTTTGTTTGATATGTGTTGTGTGTAAGGTATGTACGTATGTATTAGGATCGCACAAGCCCAATCGGGCCACACTTATTGTACTCGGACCGAATGGGCAGCCCATGTAAAGGGTTCGGCCCACTCCCTTTTATACGAATACAATCACCCATGTGTGGGGGTTGCTTCTCATTACTTGCAAAATACATAGCACACACAAACCCTATTTTCTCCTTCTCTCCTCTCAAAGCCGACGCCAAACAACATCCCATCCCCATCGCAGCTTTTGATTCGGATCACCCTCATCCATCTCTAACCGGTTAGTGTGTCACGATTTGTGTTTTGTAGATGATGTTATGATTCCATGATTTTTTATAATAGTTAGGGTTATATGTATGATGAGCGATGATGTTTATGTGATGATGTGTATGTGAATCGGAGGTTATAATATTGATCTAAGAACCGAATATGGATGCAAGTAATCGGCTGTGTGTTTGTGTGCTCGGATTTAAAGTGATGATTTAGTATGATGTGTTGTATGATTTTAATCCCATGATCTAATAGTTAATTTGTAGGTTGTTGTTATGTTTTGAATATGATTCGAGTTCATATGAATTGGTGATGATTGCTTGATTTGATAGAATATTAGTTAAGTTTAAAACTGTTAGGATTGATTGTGACAACTAAAGAATGTAACTGATTTCCTTAAATTTAGAGATTTCCATAACTGATCACACAATAGCAATCGTACAAGGGTTCTGGTCGCACAAGAGCTCAATCACACAAGCTAGAATATGCTAGAGTACAACTGATAATACACTATGTACTGTTTAGTTATGCATGATCGCACAAGACTTGTGGATCGCACAAGAAGGTGTCGATCGCACAAGGCTTGGGCCACACACACACATTGTTGGATTCTGTTATGTAGTTGGGCCTCGAAGCCCAAACAGTCCATCGCACAAGTTTCACCGGATCGCACAAGGTAAATGGACCGCACAAGATTAGTTGACTGTTAAATGTTTGGGCCGCACAAGTCTTTGGGTTGCATTATTTTGGGGCCGGGTTATGGCTGATCGCACAACCCATTGTGGATCGCACAAGATGTGCTGATCGCACAATAGGTTGGGCCGGCTATTCATTTTGGGCTTTGTTATTTACTTGTCTGATATTGCTTTACGTGTATGGCGTGTATACCATGTGTTCGTAACTTGCAATCTCTGTGTAAACATACGTGCACTACTTGCACCTAGACCTGACTTGTATGGTAACCATGTTAGGACGTGGTTGACCACTAGGAGCTCAATCGACCTTTACTTATCTGCCGAGCTAACCTAAGGTGAGTTTACACTTTCTACAAAGCATGGGATTCCCAGGGGTTGGGAATGGGTTAAGGAATATGGATTCCTCGTCCTTCTTGGGTAGGACAGTACGGGTTCAGGAATGTAATTCCTCGTCCTTATGGACAGTTAAATTTCACTAGACCAAAACTCTATCACGAAGTCCTTCCTTTTATATCGACTTAATCGCCGGTCCAATGGCGAGCGGGCCATTAGTTAGATAGCGTTATTTAGGTCTGACAAGCCTCACACCGTGCCGCAGAGGACGGGCGTGAACTAATGGATCTGGGCACGTCAATGATGATAGACATTGACGCTAAGGGCACATAAACATGACTAAAGTCAGTGGTCGATATGGTAACGAGTCTAGTAGTATATACATGGGGTAGCCCCCACGGCCAGAGAGCCAGATAATTAAACATGGGGTAGCCCCTACGGCTGGATTGCCAGAGTAAATGGGAATAAACAAAACACGTTTTCAACTATGGGGTAACCCCCACGGCAAGGATGCCAGTTAAAGGAAACTGTTTTTGGAACAACTTAAAACAAACACCCAACTGTGAACTCGCTCAACTTTGTTGTTGACTCATTACTACATGATTTGCAGGTCATTAGGTTATCAGGATCTTGCATGGGGAAGAGTCGTTGTGGAGCATGGACATTGAGTGTTCATGATGAACTTAAACATTATTAACTTATACTTTGGTTTTCAACATTATGCTTTCGCTTGCAACTTAAACTATGTTTTGTTTGGGACACCAATTGTATTGTGTTGGATTTTATGATTACTTACCTGCTTGTTCAATATGATTGGTGGCTTGATCCTGGTCAGTCACGCCTCCAAGCGGTGATACTCCGCAGGTGGATTTTGGGGGTGTGACAGATTGGTATTAGAGCCATTGGTTATAGTGAACTTGGATTTAATAAGGGAAAAAGTTTTGTTAAAACCAGACTATAACCTGTACAGTGCTCAACGGTCCACAACGACGCTTCACTCCACGTGCAAGACTCGACATTCTAGGTGATATGGTTTATGTTTTATTTCCTACTTGCTAGATTAGATAGAACTTTGCTTATGGTATGCTTAGATAAACGTAGCAACGATAGTTTGAAAACACACGTGTGCTTACTCTCTTCTGTCATCGCACTTTCACGAACCTCTCTCACTCATGTTTTCCTTTGATATGAAGATCATGAGTGGACGCGTTAACATGACTCAAGCCCAGTTGAAAGCTCTGATTAACCAACAAGTTGCTGCGGCACTTGCAGCCGCAAAAGCAGGAGGTATACCCTGTAGTCTAAACTCACTCTAGGATCTTTAGGTCCTACTCTCGTAAACCAACACTTGTCCTTAACCTTGTCCCTTCTTACACCCACGACAGGTCAACATGCTCAGCCACCTGTGTGCACCTTCAAAACTTTTATGGACTGCCGACCTACTATTTTCAGCGGCCCTGAAGGAGCCGTAGGCCTCCTCCACTGGTTCGAGAAACTCGAATCTATCTTCGAGATGTGTGAATGCCCTGAGGCTCGCAGGGTGAAATATGCTACTGGTACTCTTGAGGGGATAACGCTCACTTGGTGGAACGCTCAGGTCCAAATGTTGGGGTTAGTTGCTGCTAACGCCACCCCCTGGAACGATTTCAAGGAATTGATCAAGGAATAATACTGTAGCCGTGATGACATTCATAAGCTGGAGGTAGAGTTTTTCAACTTAAAGATGACGGGATCAGAAATCGAAGCATATACGAGAAGATCAAACGAGTTGGCTATTATGTGTCCTACTATGGTAGACCCTCCCATCAAACGTATCGAACTGTATCTCAAGGGTTTAGTGCTAGAGATTCAAAGTCACGTGACCTCAGCAAACCTTGGCACCATTCAACAGATCATCAAGTTGGCTCATCGTCTCACGGATCAGGCGGTGGAGCAGAACAGGTTACCAAAGCGCATTAGTGCTACTACTTCTGATACTCCCAGCGACAACAAGCATAAGTGGGATGGAACTTCTAGCAAAGGTTCAACTTCTGTTCAGTCTCAGTCTCAGCAGAGAAGGACTGACGACTACAAGAGCCCTAGTCAGCAATCAACTGGTAACCAAAGTCAAGGTGGGTACAAGGGAAGTCACCCCAAATGCAATCGCTGTAATCTACACCACAGTGGGCCATGCACCAGGAGTAACTGTCATCGGTGCAACAAGCCAGGCCATGCCGCAAAGGATTGCAGAAGTTTGTACCCCGCAAACCAGAATCGTCAGCAACAACAAGCCCCACAAAATCAACGCCAGCAGCAGCAGCAGCAAGGCATCAACAAAGGGTGCTTTCAGTGTGGAGCTGAAAGCCACTTCAAGAGAGATTGTCCCCAACTGAACCGGAACCAGAACAACAACAACAATAATAACAACCAGGGGAATGGAAACAACGGGGGTAACAACGGCAATGGTGCAAGGGGTCGTGTGTTCGTTATTGGTCAGGGTGAAGCGAGGAACGATCCCAACGTTGTGACGGGTAAGTTTCTACTAGAAGACTTTTATGTTACTGTCTTATTTGATTCGGGTGCCGATACTAGCTACGTGTCCTTAAAAGTTAGTCAAATGCTTAAGCGTACCCCAACACTATTGAACACCAAGCACACTGTAGAACTAGCAAATGGTAAAAGTTTAGAGGTCACCCACGTAGTCAAGGGTTGTAGTCTTGTTCTTGCTGGTCACACCTTCCCTATCGACCTCATTCCTATCGTTTTGGGTAGTTTCGACGTTGTCATTGGGATGGATTGGTTATCCCAACACCAAGCAGAGATTCTTTGCAACGAGAAGATTGTTCGTATTCCCCGTTCAGGGGATGAACCTCTTATGATTCGTGGTGACAAGAGTGGTGCTGTTGTGAGCATCATCTATTTCCTTAAGGCCCAAAAGTGTTTGCGAAAGGGCCACACTGCTGTTTTGGCTCTCGTTACTAACACCTCGAAGAAAGAGAAGAAGATAGAAGATTTTCCGATTGTACGCGACTTTCCTGAGGTATTCCCTGAGGAATTACCTGGTCTTCCACCTCATCGCCAGGTCGAATTTCAACTCGAGCTAGCTCCTGGAGCAGTGCCTATAGCTCGAGCACCTTATCGTTTAGCCCCATCAGAACTAGAAGAGTTGTCTACGCAACTACAAGAACTCTTGGATAAGGGTTTTATTCGTCCTAGCTCTTCGCCCTGAGGAGCTCCAGTCTTGTTTGTGAAGAAGAAGGACGGTACCTTCCGTATGTGTATCGACTATCGCGAGCTCAACAAGGTGACGGTGAAAAATCGTTATCCTCTTCCACGCATTGATGACATATTCGACCAGCTGCAAGGGTCGAGCTTTTACTCGAAGATTGATTTGAGATCGGGATATCACCAGCTGAGAGTCCGAGAAGAGGACGTCTCCAAAACAGCCTTTAGAACTCGCTATGGACACTACGTGTTTTTGGTCATGCCTTTTGGGCTGACAAACGCACCTGCGGTCTTCATGGACCTTATGAATAGAGTGTGCAAGCCTTACCTGGATAAGTTTGTTATAGTTCTCATCGACGACATCCTGATCTATTCTAAGAGTCAGGAGGAACACGAGCAGCATCTACGACTTATTTTGGAACTCCTTCGAACAGAACAACTTTATGCAAAGTTCTCGAAATGCGACTTCTGGCTTCGTGATGTCCATTTCCTAGGCCACGTGGTAAACAAGGATGGGATTCATGTTGATCCATCCAAGGTAGACTCGATTAAGAACTGGCCTGCACCTCGCACACCAACAGAAATTCGCCAATTCTTGGGTTTGGCAGGTTACTACAGGAGGTTCATTAAGGATTTTTCCAAGATTGCACAACCACTCACCTCACTAACTCAGAAAGGCGTTGTTTATCGATGGGGAAATGCATAGGAATCAGCATTTCAGCACTTAAAGGATAGACTTTGTAGCGCACCTATCCTCTCCTTGCCTGAAGGCACAGACGACTTTGTGGTTTACTGCGACGCATCAATTCAGGGTCTTGGTTGTGTGTTGATGCAACGGGATAAAGTGATTGTGTACGCCTCACGCCAACTTGAAGTTCATGAAAGGAACTACACTACACACGATTTAGAGCTGGGAGCTGTTGTTTTTGCACTTAAGATATGGAGACATTACCTGTACGGTACCAAGTGCGCCATTTACACCGATCACAGGAGTCTCGAACATATCTTCAAACAGAAAGAGCTGAACATGCGACAACGTCGATGGGTCGAGCTACTGAATGATTACGAATGCTCGATCAGATACCATCCGGGCAAAGCCAATGTTGTGGCCGACGCCCTCAGTTGAAAGGATACCATACCCAAGCGCGTGCGAGCACTACAACTTACCATCCAATGTAGTCTTCCTGCACAGATACGAGATGCTCAGGCAGAAGCATTGAAACCAGAAAACATCAGGGCTGAAGCCCTACGCGGCTCAAGGCAACGGTTAGAACAAAAGGAAGACGGCGCATACTACGTAACAGGACGCATTTGGGTCCCACTCTATGGCAACCTACGCGAGCTTGTGATGGATGAAGCATATAAGTCTCGTTACTCAGTACATCCTGGTTCAGATAAGATGTACCACGATCTCAGAACTACGTATTGGTGGCCTAGCATGAAAGCTCACATAGCAACTTACGTTAGGAAGTGTTTGACTTGTGCGAGAGTCAAGACTGAATATCAGAAACCATCGGGCCTACTCCAACAACCAGAGATACCACAATGGAAATGGGAACAAATTTCCATGGATTTCGTTACTGGCCTGCCTAGATCTCAGCGCGGAAATGATACTATTTGGGTGATCGTGGATCGACTCACAAAGTCTGCACACTTCTTGGCTATCAAGGAAACAGATAAGTTCTCCACACTAGCAGACGTATATCTTAAGGAAGTTGTCTCGAGGCACGGGGTGCCCACCTCTATTATCTCTGATCGTGATGCATGTTTTACTTCTGAACTGTGGCAAGCAATGCACAAGTCTTTTGGCTCTCGATTAGATATGAGCACAGCATATCACCTGCAAATGGATGGGCAGTCTGAACGCACCATCCAGACCCTTGAAGACATGCTTCGTGCATGTGTTATCGATTTCGGCAACGGCTGGGAGAAACACCTCCCTTTGGTGGAGTTTTTGTATAACAACAGTTACCACACCAGCATTCAGGCCGCTCCATTTGAGGCATTGTATGGGCGTAAATGCCGATCACCTCTTTGTTGGGCAGAAATTGGTGATAGCCAGATCACTGGCCTAGAACTTGTGGTAGATACAAAAGAAAGGATTGCTCAAATACGACAACGAATGGCGGCATCTCATGACCGTCAGAAAAGCTACGCTGATAAGGGCAGGAAACCACTCGAGTTCCAGGTTGGGGATCGAGTGCTACTCAAAGTTTCACCCTGGAAGGGTGTTGTTCGTTTTGGCAAACGAGGCAAACTTAACCCACGATACGTTGGACCATTCGGCATCATAGAGAAAATAGGCAGGGTGGCCGACAAACTAAACTTACCAACAGAACTCAGTGGAGTTCACAACGTTTTCCATGTGTCGAATCTGAAGAAGTGTCAGTCAGATGAGACCCTTATAGTTCCTTTGAAGGAGCTCACTATCGACGATCAGCTGCGATTCGTCGAGGAACCAGTAGAGATTACTGACCGAGATGTGAAGATTCTCAAGCGTACTAGAATACCTCTCGTTCGAGTTCGTTGGAACTCACGTCGTGGCCCAGAGTTCACCTGGGAATCCGAAGATCAGATGAAACAAAAGTTTCCCCAATTGTTCGACAACAGTACAACCACTATTGAGGCTGAAGCTACCGCGGAATTTCGGGACGAAATTCCAAACCAACGGGGGAAGGATGTGACACCCCAGGAAAACCATGCAACTTAACTAGCTTCCTTAGTGAGTGCGTACCAAATTTCGGGACGAAATTTCTTTCAACTTGGGGATAATGTGACAACTCGTATTTCAGAACCTAGCTTTGTACTTTGATGTAACGTATGTGGATCCTATGTGATTATGTGAACCTTGATTATTAATGAAATATTATGTTTGATATGTGTTGTGTGTAAGGTATGTACGTATGTATTAGGATCGCACAAGCCCAATCGGTCCACACTTATTGTACTCGGACCGAATGGGCAGCCCATGTAAAGGGTTCGGCCCACTCCCTTTTATATGAATACAATCACCCATGTGTGGGGGTTGCTTCTCATTACTTGCAAAATACATAACACACACAAACCCTATTTTCTCCTTCTCTCCTCTCGAAGCCGACGCCAAACAACATCCCATCCCCATCGAAGCTTTTGATTCGGATCACCCTCATCCATCTCTAACCGGTTAGTGTGTCACGATTTGTGTTTTGTAGATGATGTTATGATTCCATGATTTGTTATAATAGTTAGGGTTATATGTATGATGAGCGATGATGTTTATGTGAATCGAAGGTTATAATATTGATCTAAGAACCGAATATGGATGCAAGTAATCAGCTGTGTGTTTATGTGCTCGGATTTAAAGTCATGATTAAGTATGATGTGATGTATGATTTTAATCTCATGATCTAATAGTTAATGTGTAGGTTGTTGTTATGTCTTGAATATGATTCGAGTTCATATGAATTGGTGATGATTGCTTGATTTGATCGAATATTAGTTAAGTTTAAAACTGTTAGGATTGATTGTGACAACTAAAGAATGTAACTGATTTCCTTAAATTTAGAGATTTCCATAACGGATCACACAATAGCAATCGCACAAGGGTTCTGGTCGCACAAGAGCTCAATCACACAAGCTAGAATATGCTAGAGTACAACTGATAATACACTATGTACTGTTTAGTTATGCATGATCGCACAAGACTTGTGGATCGCACAAGAAGGTGCCGATCGCACAAGGCTTGGGCCACACACACACATTGTTGGATTCTGTTATGTAGTTGGGCCTCGAAGCCCAAACAGTCCATCGCACAAGTTTCACCGGATCGCACAAGGTAAATGGACCGCACAAGATTAGTTGACTGTTAAATGTTTGGGCCGCACAAGTCTTTGGGTTGCATTATTTTGGGGCCGGGTTATGGCTGATCGCACAACCCATTGTGGATCGCACAAGATGTGCTGATCGCACAATAGGTTGGGCCGGCTATTCATTTTGGGCTTTGTTATTTACTTATCTGATATTGCTTTACGTGTATGGCGTGTATACCATGTGTTCGTAACTTGCAATCTCTGTGTAAACATACGTGCACTACTTGCACCTAGACCTGACTTGTATGGTAACCATGTTAGGACGTGGTTGACCACTAGGAGCTCAATCGACCTTTACTTATCTGCCGAGCTAACCTAAGGTGAGTTCACACTTTCTACAAAGCATGGGATTCCCAGGGGTTGGGAATGGGTTAAGGAATATGGATTCCTCGTCCTTCTTGGGTAGGACAGTACGGGTTCAGGAATGTAATTCCTCGTCCTTATGGACAGTTAAATTTCACTAGACCAAAACTCTATCATGAAGTCCCTCCTTTTATATCGACTTAATCACCGGGCCAATGGCGAGCGGGTCATTAGTTAGATAGCGCTATTTAGGTCTGACAAGCCTCACACCGTGCCGCAGAGGACGAGCGTGAACTAATGGATCTGGGCACGTCAATGATGATAGACATTGACGCTAAGGGCACATAAACATGACTAAAGTCAGTGGTCGATATGGTAACGAGTCTAGTAGTATATACATGGGGTAGCCCTCACGGCCAGAGAGCCAGATAATTAAACATGGGGTAGCCCCCACGGCTGGATTGCCAGAGTAAATGGGAATAAACAAAACACGTTTTCAACTATGGGGTAACCCCCACGACAAGGATGCCAGTTAAAGGAAACTGTTTTTGGAACAACTTAAAATAAACACCCAACTGTGAACTCGCTCAACTTTGTTGTTGACTCGTTACTACATGATTTGCAGATCATTAGGTTATCAGGAGCTTGCATGGGGAAGAGTCGTTGTGGAGCATGGACATTGAGTGTTTATGATGAACTTAAACATTATTAACTTATACTTTGGTTTTTGACATTATGCTTCCGCTTGCAACTTAAACTATGTTTTGTTTGGGACACCAATTGTATTGTGTTGGATTTTATGATTACTTACATGCTTGTTCAATATGATTGGTGGCTTGATCCTGGTCAGTCATGCCTCCAAGCGGTGATACTCCGCAGGTGGATTTTGGGGGTGTGACAACAGTAGATGATGCAAAAGTTGAGAAGAAAAGTGAAGCTGAGGTAGATAAGGCTGATCAGACAACAGATGCTGAAAAAGAAAAGCCAAAGCCTGAGCATGAAAGGGAAGCTGAAGAGAGATATGCAAAATACAAAAGAATGGAAGCTCAACTTGCTACTCTTATGGCTAACTCAGACAAATCAACAGGAGAGGTATGTAACTCTGCTACTTCTATTTGTTTAAAATGTCGAGAATTACAGGGTGAGGTTGACAGGTTGTCAACACAAAACCAAAGTCTGGTAAACGAGATGTCTAACATAAAAGAATCAAACTATTTTGCAAAAAGAAATGAATCGTTGTATTTGAAAAAGATAAAAGGCTATGAAGATGAAATTGAAGTTTTAACTTGCAAACTAAATTAAAAACTTCAAGTCATAGACTTAGCTCATGACATCATGGCTGAGAAAACAAAAGAGATTTCTGAAAAATGCAAAGAGTTGTCAGATGCACAACTCAAAATTGTTGAACTTGAAAAGAAATTAGGTCAATTCAGGGACTCTACTTTTGTTATTAAACATATGATGGATGGGTTGAAGAAAAGTAATGACAGAACCAGTGTGGGCTTCAAAGGCTTTAATGAAGTTCCACCTCCTCTTAGTCATGACTATTCATTCCTACCTGATGAAGATGAGTTTACAGACTTTCTGTCAACATCACCAAGTAGTTTCACATCCAGTCAAGGTGATATGTCTGAAAATAATGATGCTAAGAAGGATAAAAACAGGGAACCAATTTTGAAAAAGAAAAACTCACCTCCTAAACAGAAAAATCAAACTTTTGTTAAAAATGTTAATTTTGTTCAAGGTAGTGACATGAAAAACGAAACCGTTGATATTGAAAATGAATCAAATGTAGAGTTTGCTAAAAAAACATAGAAAATCTTGAAACTAAGCAAACTGAACCAAATCCTTCTAAGGCATCATCTTCAAAACCAGAATCTAGTTCAAAGGCTTCAGTTGAGAAGTCTTCGAAAAAGAGATCGCGCTTCAAGTGTCACACAAAGGGACATGTAGCTAGCTGTTGTCCTAACAAAAAGACTGAAGCACAAGTTAGTGAGAAACAAAGAGGGAAATCACCAGAGAAGAAAGGTGATAATGAGGAGAAAGTCTCAAATTCTCCAAAGAAATCTGCTCCTAAGCAACCAGAGAATGTTGCTGGTGGTGTAGATAAGGCTGAAAAAGGAACTCCACAAGTTCCTCATTTTCAAAGAAATCAACCAAGATTTCAGCCTGAATCTACATCAGGCAGATATGAGAGACCTAGAAGTAGTTCACCAAGAATGTACAATCAAAATTCAAATAATTTCAGAAGTCAAGGTCAATATCAAAATCGATACCAAAATAATGGTGGTCGAACTTTTTATAACAATGGCTTTAGAAATTACAACAATCAAGGTTCGTGGAATCAAAATCAAAATTTCCAAAGGTCACATAGTCCAAACTCATATAGGAACCCTCAGGACCATAGACTTAGTGGAAATCAAACCCCATTTCCATCAACAGGTCTGAGATCCAAGACTTCAGTTAGGAGTTATGGATATTGGATGGATGTTCAAGTAGTTGGTGAATTTGGACGACCCAAGACCATTAAGGCTTGGGTCCCCCAATCTAACTAATCTTTTGGTTGGTGTGTGCAGGAGCTGCTAAGGAGGATTATCAACTTATGGTATGTTGATAGTGGCTGCTCTAGGCACATGACGGGGGATGCAAGGTTGTTTTCTGAATTTGAAGAATATGATGGTGGACATGTAAATTTTGCTGGTGCTAAAGGTGGTAGGATTACTGGACGAGGAAAAGTGATGAATGGGAAGATTACTTTGGACAAAGTGAACTATGTTGAGTAGCTTAAACACAATCTGATGAGCGTGTCACAAGTCTGCGACAAGGGTCACTCGGTCCATTTTACAAAGACTGAGGCATTGGTGTTGAAACATGGTTTGGTTATTCCGGACGATTGGATAGTAATGCGTGCACCAAGGAAAAATGATACTTATGTCATGGACATGGGTGCCAAGGATCCGACTGCAGCGGTGGCATGTTTACTGTCAAAAGCATCTGAAGCTGAATCTATGTTGTGGCACAGACGCATGGCCCATATTCACTACCGCAAAATGAATTATATCATTAAAAATGAGCTAGTGAAAGGGGTTCCAATGCAGAGGTTTCACGTGGAAGATAAATGTCTTCCATGTCAAAAGGGAAAACAACACAAGAAATCTCATAAGTCTAAAACAGTAAATTCCATTAATGCCCCTTATGAATTACTTCACATGGATTTATTCGGTCCAGTGAACGTGAGGAGCATAGGTGGAAAGTACTACTGTCTAGTTGTCACTGATGATTACTCACGTTATTCATGGGTTTTCTTTTTAGGTACAAAAGATGAAACAGCAGAGATGCTGATAGATCTTTTTACGAAATTGGAAAACGTCCATGATGCAAGGATCAAGAGAATAAGGAGTGATAATGGCACGGAGTTCAAGAATCAGATTCTGGATCTCTACTATCTTCGAAAGGGAATAGAACACCAATATTCTGCTCCTTATACTCCTCAACAAAATGGATTCGTTGAGAGGAAAAACAGGATGTTGATTGAAGCCGCTAGGACTATGCTTTCAGATTCAAAACTACCAGTTCTTTTCTGGGGAGAGGCTGTGAATACAGCTTGCTACGTCCTAAACAAAGTTTTAACCGTTAAACATTTTAACAAAACATGTCATGAATTAATGTTTAACGAAAAACCGAACTTAACAGGCTTTGAACCATTTGGATTACCCTGCACCATTGTGCGAAACAAAGATAAACAAAAATTCGGTGAGGTGGCTGACGAAGGCTACTTTCTAGGTTACGTGCCTGGCACACCGAATAAAAAGGGTTTTTAATCTCAAAACTGGTAAAATTGAGGTTGTTTACAATGTGGAAATTACTACATACAAACCTCAACAATCAACGAGCGGTCCAGCTATATTATATGATTATGAAAGTGTCTTTAAATCATTTAATATTCCTGAGTTTTCTGATGTAGATGATTCTCAGCTGATTCAAACAGTGATTAGTGAAGAAGATGAAGGCGAGTTCATGCCTAGATCGAATGTTGATATGACATATGCTCCGGAAACTTCCCAAGGTGCTGCTGATCCTGATTCAAGCGATAGTGACTCTGAACCCAATCAAGGGGAGGAGTTCATTAATCCGTTTGCGGATCAGAATATTCAGGGGGAGGTTGGATCAAACCTGGGTGATAATCTTGAAGTCGAGGCAGTTGCTACTACACGAGCAAATAAAGATCATCCGGTTGATATGATACTTGGAGATCCTACTGCAGGTGTTCAGAAGAGAAGAAGCATAGCTGCTAATTCACGTTTATTTGTTTCGATTGAAAAGACTGTGATTTTGAACGAGTGCTTGTATAGTTGCTTTATTTCCCAAGAGGAGCCGAAGAACATTCATATGGTTGTTAAAGATAATTCATGGGTTGAAGCTATGCAAGAGGAATTGGCCCAGTTTGCGAAGTTGAAGGTTTGGGAGTTAGTGGACCTTCCTAAAGGTGAAAGAGAGATTGGCACTAAGTGGGTATTTAGGTGTAAGAAAGATGAAAGAGGAATTGTCACGCGCAACAAGGCTCGGTTGGTTGTCAAAGGTTTTAATCAGCAAGAAGGGATAGACTACAATGAAGTGTTTGCACCAGTGGAAAGGTTGGAGGCAATTCGTTTGTTTCTAGCTTTCGCTTCCTTCAAGGGCTTTACAGTTTATAAACTAGACGTGAAGAGTGCTTTTCTTTATGGGAAAGTCCAAGAAGTGGTGTATGTCTCACAACCATATGGGTTCGTTGATCCAGACTATCCAGATCGAGTGTACAAACTTGATAAGGCTTTGTATGGACTACATCAAGCTCCCAGGGTGTGGTACGAGACACTGTCTACACATCTGATCAAGAATCGTTTTGAAAGAGGTCAGATTGACAGTACACTGTTCATAAAGAGAAAGAAGGAAGATTTTCTGCTGGTACAGGTATACGTGGATGACATCATCTTTGGGTCATCAGATGAGAACATGTGTAAAGAGTTTGAGAAGGTGATGAAGAGCAAGTTCGAAATGAGCGCTATGGGTGAGCTGTCTTACTTTCTGGGATTATAAGTTGATCAGAAGGAGGATGGGATGTTCATTCATCAAACAAAGTATGTGTATAACATTTTGGCTTGATTCAAAATGGAAGATTGCACTACTTTCAACACACCCATTTGCGAAAATCACAATCTTGGCCCAGATCATGAAAGCACTGAAGATGTTGATCCTACTCAATACAGGGCGATGATTGGTTCTCTAATGTACTTGACTGCTTCAAGACCTGACATCATGTTTGCCGTATGCTTGTGTGCCAGATATCAGGCTAATTCGAAAGAGTCACACATGAAAGCAGTGAAGCGTATTCTTCGTTACTTGAAGGGGAAACCTAAACTTGGGTTGTGGTATCCAGCTGATAGTGATCTGAATTTTGTCGCTTACACTGACTCAGACTTTGGAGGATGCAAATCAAACAGAAAGTCAACAACAGGTGGTTGTCAGTTCTTAGGAGGCAGGATTGTGTCTTGGCAATGCAAGAAGCAATCTTGTGTGTCTACATCTACGTGTGAAGCTGAATATATTGTTGCAGGTAGCTGTTGCTCTCAGGTTCTCTGGATTCAACAGCACATGCGCGATTACGGTTTGGATTTCACTCGTACTCCCATTATGATATATAATAATGCCACTATATCAATCACAAACAATCCCGTAAAGCACAGTAGAACTAAACATATTGACATACGTCATCACTTTATACGGGATTGTGCTAAAAAGAGACTAATTGAATTACACCGAGTCGACACACTAGATAACCTTGCTGATCTTTACACTAAAGCTTTTGATAGAGCTCGCTTTGAACACTTAGTCGAACTCAACGGGATGAGGAATCCTGAATAACTGGTTTTTCATAAGAATTTTTGTAAATTGTTTACTGCTTTCTTAAAAATAAAAAATACAAAAACATTGAAAAAAAATCAAAAACATAAAAAAATTAGAAAATAAAAAAATTGAGTTATCACTGTGTGAAAAGGAAGAAATGATAGTACATCAGCAAGTTAGACTGTCACACTGAAACTGAAATTAAATTGCTTAAGTGTGATAGCAGCTTTATCATATGATGTACCAGTAGGCAAAAGCATGAAATAATCAACTTATCAATGTGATATAAACCTAAATGCACTGAGTATGAGTGGGGAACACATCAGTGGTGTATGGTTCAATGACCTTAAATCTTGCGTTGATAGATTGCCAAAATCTAAGATTTTGGGTCTTTATACTGTTATTTCATCCGGGGATATCAGGGTTGTCCTTCTGCTGCATCCAGATACATGCTGACCTAGGCACAACCAGGATATCTTAAAAGAGCAAAAAAAAATGCCAAATCCCATAAATGAAAAAGCTCTCCTAGAGAGTCATTCAAAATGTGCAAAATGCATAAATCATACCAAAAAAGGTATTTGCCTTAGCCCTCGTTAGATATTTTGGTCTCTTTGTTGTACGGAAGTACTGACCTGATCACCAATTATCTAAACGTTGAAAAACAAAACGGATGAATTCAGTATACTCACCTACTACGATGAATCTTTGTGCATACCTTCATCGCGGGGGTATATCCTGAAGTGGGACACACTAATATATCAGAAATAATATTACCTTAACGTATCATACGGTAATGGTACTTGAAATGTTCATGCGGTTTGCTTAAGTGGACAAACATACTGGTAATCGTTTTGAACTGCTTTTCACGAAAATTACATAAAGAATTAACCAATGGTGTGAAAACAGTTTGATTATGCTGATATGATCTTCTTACCGGTGATTCTCACAAAAATAGAGTGTTTATTGTTTTTGTTATTTACTTGCCTTCAGAAAATACAAAAATACAAAAATAGTGTCTTTTTCTGTTAAAATTCTTAATGTACGGAAAACTGTTATTCTTGGAGGAGTTGTTACCGATAGGGGGAGACAGTGTTAGAAAGTGGGTTCAAAATTTTTAAATCATGTAGGTTATAAGGTGTTTGTTTAAAATTTGTGCGTGTTGGTGCTGAATTGGAAAGTGCTTAATCTGTGATACGTTTTATTTATCTCTTGAATAATAATAATTTGTTTAACTTATGTTGAAAAATTCTTATGGTTTCTCGAGATGTTTGTTTTATAGTATACAGATTGAAGCAGTATGTTGCTGAGAAGTTGTTGTGAAGATGAGAGTTTGCTTGGATGCATGGTAGAACCTCCTTTCTACATTGCAGACAAAGTTGAAGAGTTTGAAGATTGTTATTCAAATGCTGAACTGGAGTTTACTCAAGTGCTAACGTTTTGAAGATTTAGTGATTAGATGTATCAGCTTAGGGGGAGTCTGTTGCTGACAGAAGCTGTTAAAGCTGAGGCTATCCAAAGACCAAAAGACTGTGAGATTCTGAAGACTGAAGTTACCTTTGCGAGCTATTGTCAAGGGGGAATTTGTTGGTGCATATTTGTGACAACAGCTTAGATTTGGTCTTTGGATATCTTGTATTTAGTAAAACGATAAACAGTTAGCGGGTTTAGCTTTGTAATAGTTAATTAAGAGTGATTGGGCGAAACCAAACCCACATATGGGGGATGGTAGGCGAAATGGGCCTTGCCCATGGCCTAGCCCATATGCAAAGCTTTGTCCTATATAAATAAAGCTTAGCATTAGGGTTTAGGTTAATCATCTAATTAGCTTAATCAGTTTTGGAGAGAATTCATGAAAGACAAAGGCTTGGACGAATTGGAGATCTTGATTGATTGTAATCATTTGAAGATAATCAATAAAGATCGGGTTTATAGAGAATTCTGTTTCTACTTGTTTTTTGTGAAATCTGATCTAGGGGATTCCGCACTCTAGGTTAGATCGACGATTCTGTTGCGATCCACATGGATTAGGGGACCTACAACAATAATGACCCATCTAGGTTTGGGAGCTTATGAAATCCTGGCGCTGTAGAAACAACGACGTCTAACTCGCCCAACGAATAAAGTCCCAAGATCATGCTATCTTGTGAATAGGCTGGCATGACTAAAAAAAGTTAGAAGTAGAGTTCATAGATAAGGAGTTTTTTATGGTACTTTCCACAATTAGAAATTTGTATTCGCATTTCTATTTTTAGAAACTTGTATTCGTATCTCATTTCTATTCTTGTAAATCCAATACTTCGATCATAATGGGAAATTCACTTTTATACATATACGTGCTACATTCATACTTATGTTATATACAATTAATCGTTAAATACGTGTTTATACACAAAACCGATACTTATTATACACACATACTATCATTCTTATACGCACGATACACATGTATACACTTTCTATACTGAAAATGCCCCAAATATGACCAATTTACATAAAATAACAAACTTATGCAAGTTCAGGGGCCAAGTTGTCATAAACCAAACTTTGGTTGTCAAAAGAACACGCTAAGTCGCGTGACGGGCAACCACAAGAAGCCCACATGATGCGAGGATGCTCGATTCATAGAAAGTTTATTTCACAAATCCGGATTTCACCTTTCCCACCTCCTTTCTTCCCCAATCACCTTCATTCTTCATGAAAACTCTAAACCTAATCCACCATTATATAAATAAGCCTCCCACACCTCCATTCACTTTTCCAACACTCTAAACTCACTCAAAACACTCATAGATTATTGAAATTACAAGTTGAATCCAGATTATACTCAAGTAAAAAAGTGAGCTTCAAACTCACTTTTCTTTCTTTTCTTCTTGAATTCTTGCTTCAAACTTGTTTGAAACTCCTCTAGGAGTGTTTCCACAAGTTTACCTTGGTAAACTAAGGTCGAACATCACCATTTTGAGGTCTTAACTTTTTGTTTTGATTTAACTTCTACAAATTTTTTCACAAACTTGTTATTTATGTGGTAATATTGCACTTACCTTGCTTCCAACCAAACCTATGGTTTGGGACTTGAGTATGGTTGATTCCCATAAGTTTAGAGGTCCGAACACCTCATAAACTTTCTGTTTTAACAAGGTTCCAAGCAACCTACAAGTGTTGAGACCATCCAAGCTCACAATCTTCAATATGGTGAGACTTGTGTTTTGGTGATGTCTGAACCATGGAAGCCTTGTCTTTCCAACTTTGTTTCCACTACCTCACTTGTTTAACTTGTCATTTAATCTTACATCTAAGTTACCAAGTAAACTTACTAGTGACAAAGCGACCAAACTACACCAAGTCTCCAAACGTTGCCATGATTGGATTGCACTAGTCTAGTTTCAGATCACTTGGTTATTTGGTGACTTAGGTCTTACAATATTTCAAGTAGCTTCCTAGAATCAAAGTAAGCCAACCTCACCTCGTCTCCAACATTTGCCATGTTGGGTATTGAAGATACATATCCGAGGACGGACCTTCCTCGTGAAGGCCGGACCGGATCGTAATTGGATGCATATCTCAAAACCCTCGTCCCCCAGTCGCCTATGGACAGACCATCAATAGGTGCCTCCACCCGGATGAAGTCATCACAGTTGACCAGTATAAATACCCCATCAAGTACAAGCCAAGTACGATTTCCTGAACCTTCGTCCTACTTTCTCTCTCTACTTTCTCTCTCTATCAAATACTTATCCTCACGCCGAAGGGTGGTCGTAGAGGGACCCTCCCATCTCTGCGGCGAGCCTAACGGTTTGTTCTTTTACAGGTTCAGGTCCTCGATCGTCCATAAGACCCAAACTCAGGTTTCAGGCCTCGGCCTTAAACCTTGGATCTTCAATTGGCTCCATCCGATTTCACAGCTCATAGTCCTTCACCTAGTGAATTTCTTGAGCAATAAAAAGACTGATCTATGGCGGCCCCAGGTTCCTTTAATTTGGGATTCGTTGTTGCTAGTTCACAAACTACAACTCTGACAAACGCTACTTCCATGGTTACAGCTCCTTTGAGCTTAGGACCTGGAACAACATTACCATTCATACTGATGCCAACTCCACCGGTGTTGGATTTCGATGCAGAGTTCCTTTCCAAAAGTGCTAAGTCTCTTACGATGATTGAAAGCTCAGCAAGCTAGAGATGAGCAGATTCTCGGTTTACAAACCAGGCTTTTTCACGATGAAACACCGGTAAGGACTATGGTCCTACGGCATTCGCCTCTCCTACTTTCGCCACAATTGTTACTCCGATAGGAGAAACTTATAACAATTATTATATGCAGGGATCTACAGGACCATCTCCAGCAATCATGATACGAACGGATCCCCAAGTGGTTGTAACCAACGACCCGGAACTCACAAAGCTGTATCATCCAGTATCAATGATGGCAAAATCAAAATTCAGTGCTTGCATCATCCATGCTAAGCTTCCTTCGAGGCTCAAAATGCCATCTACAGTGAAAAAATATGATGGTACCACAGATCCGGGTGACGATATGTTCGATTTCGATGGAGCTACACGTGTTGAGCAATGTTTGATGCCAGCCTGGTGTTTCATGTTTGCACAAACCTTAACCGGAGCAGCACGTGTATGGTTTTACGCGTTGAATGAGGGGGAAATCAACGATTTCGAACAACTCCGGAGGTTATTTCTCCAGAACTTTAGTTAGCGGAGGCACTATTCCAAAGAGATTACCGAGGTACACAACATCCGAAGAAGGGATGGAGAGTCTCTCAATAGTTTCATAGAAAGGTTCAATCGAGAGAGTATGCAAATAAGTGGAGTAGTTGATCAACTGAGAGTCTCCGACTTATGTCACAGAGTCCGGAACAATTAGTTGGTAGAAAAACTACATGAAAACCTCCCAAAGACGATGGAAGTATTGATGGAACATGCTCAGGCGTTCGCTCGGGGGAAAAATGCTTGCAGTTCGGTAGATGAAACAGAGCAGAAAATGTCTTCTTGGAAGAAAAACGGAGGATCGGTCTTTGATAAAGCTCCGGTCGGAAATAGGGGATGACACACCCCTATACTAGAAATGACCAATCCCAGCGAGGAAGAAATTCTAACTCAAGGTTCTATAACCTATCGGACCTCTCCAAAACTCCTAGTGAAATCCTCAGTACTGACGGAGCAAGCTACCCCACACCTCCGAAGCTCTGGAATGCAGGTGACAAAAATTCCAAAAAATATTGTTATTATGTAACACCCCGAAAATATTAGAAATTATATAATTGACCATAACAAATATGTTGGTTACAATTAAGGATAAAATAACTAGGAAAAATTTAACCAAGTTAATTATAAAGGAAAACATGGTTAAAATACCCAAAATAAAACTTGAGAATAAGTAGAGGGACCAAAAGTGACAAAGTTGAAAATGTTTTTTTTTTGTTAAATAAAACTTACAAATCCAAAACACACACTTGGTGTGTGTTCTGGTCGAACAAAAACACAGGGGGTGAACAAGTTTCTCCACCACAACCCTAGTTCTTGCAATTCCATCAAATTGCAAAGCGAAATCAGTTCCAAATCAAAATCCAAACTCGAATTAGTGATCACCTTCGCGAAATGATCGTAAGGTATGCTTAATTTTTGGTTATTTGGTTTCATCTTGAGTTCTAGATGAACATATGAAATTCGAATTTGAGCTTGGATGTTTGATGTTGGATGAGATTAGGAAAGAAATCATGTCTAGGAGTAAACCCTAGTCAATAATTTGTTGAATTTGTGTCCATAAGTAACAAATTCATAATCACCCATTTAGGTGTTAAATGGGTTTTGTAGGATGATGAAAAACATTGGAATCTTGATCATAAAACGAGTATTATTGATCTTTATGAAGTGAATTTAGGTGTTACTATGCATGCTAGAAGAAATAAACTTGAAAATGATGTTAATCATGGCTAAATAGTTAGTCATGAACCTGATTGTTATTGGTATAAAATCATGCTCACCAGGTGTTTGATGTAATGCCTAAACGAGAACAACTTGTAAAAATTTAGGGTAAAAACGCATGTTTGAATCGTATGGTGAATTATGCGAAATATGTTATAATAAGAGTTCTAAACAAATCGTTGGTTAAACTCTATAGGCAAGGGAATAGAATCTTCAAGCGAACAAGCCGTAGCGAATATGCGTTTGAAGGGAATGCAGTAAAGGTATGTAACTACGATTTCGTTACGTTATGTTTGTTATGTATTTTGTTAGTAGACTTTGAAATTAGCATAGTATATGAATTCAGATGTTTAGTTAAAGTGACGAGGTTCACTAGATAAATAAACGGGTCAAATATTGGCTAAGATAAGTTTGGTGTGTCGTGAAATGGTGATTTCCATTAGACAACCAAACAGGTCAAATAATGGATAAAATGACAGTGTTGAAGTGATTTGATAATCACTAGTTGAATTGAATTATGAAAGCATAGTCCACTATGCTTGATTATGAATCTTAGTTAGTAAACTTGAATTAGCATAATATGAGAATTTGGTATATCGCCGAACTGACGAAGTTCACTAGACCAAACAAACGGGTTAAAATATTGGTTAGAATAAGTTTGGCATGTCATTGAGGTGATGGTTTTCACTCGACAACCAAAAGAGTTAAAGCGAACGGTTAGAGAACGTTTGGTGTATTATAGAAGTGACGAAGCTCACTCGTTGCCAAACGGGTCAAAATGAATGATTGGTGTATGTTTGGTAAGTCATAGAAGTAACGAAGTTTCACTCGACAGACCAAATGGGCCAAAATAAACGGTTAAAGTATGGTTGGAATAAGCCAAATGGGTTAAAATGAACGGCTAAAATCGTAGGGTGTATCATAGAAAACGGGTTAAAATAATGGTTACAATAAGCTTGGTTTGTCAATGAAGTGAAGGTCCTCGCTCGATAACCAAACAGGTCAAAACTATGTTTTAAAACGGTGATGTTTGAAGCGATTGAAGGTCACACGATTGTGTTGGTGTTAAGAGTGCGTAAGTCATATAATGGATACGCCAAGTTTGATTTAATGAACCCTTGATATTGGGTCAAAAGTTTAGAATTTTAACTTGTAGTAAATGCATAATTTAGCATGCTTGAAACTTTAAAAACAAGCATAGCGTTATAGCGCACGCAAGTTATGGGATGGACGCGAAAAGCCAATAATGATAAGCCCGGGATATGGGTAAATATGTTTAGAAATAACTATTTATGCACAATATGTTGTGCGATGTAAAACTAAACGGGTAAATTATTAGTATAATAAGGGATACTGAGTCATGTGCCTATAAACCGGGTTTCAACCCAAACAAAGAGGATAAGTGAGTTCGTAATTACATTACGGACGTGTAGGAAAAGAATCACCTAAAATGGACTTGTAGAATAAAAGTTATGGTCGTTTGAAGTTGAGTTTTGTAAAAATTGGAGTTGGGAAAATATGCAGGTCCAGGGAGTGGACCTGCTGAAAAAATGTCTTCCCCGCGGCACGCGACGGGGCGTAGTGGATCTGGCGCGACACGCGAGGCCGCTCGCGGCCCGCGAAGGATCTAAAGGAGTCTCTCGCATGGTTCGAGAGACCTAGTTCCGGAAATTTATTTTTGTTTTCATTTGTTTGATATTGGAACTTGAATATAATTGTTTATATGTTGTCAAAACTAACATTTAAGATGGTTTTGACCTTAGGTGAAGTTGGTGATACTCTAGATGGCGATCAAGCAAGATTTCAAGAACTGAACACAACACTTTCGAAGCTTCCACGTTAATATAATTTGTTTTAACTGAATATGGACATGTAACTTTTGATGCCATATTTTGAATGTTTTAAACTTGTTGGGGTGTTAATCATGTATGAACACTCAACTTAACGAATTTTTTTGTAAATTCGTATTTTTCTTAAATTAAAGGTGTATTGAGTAGTAAATTCATATTATATTAAGGCGGGTGTTACAGATTATGACCGGGCAAGGGGCAACAACACTGATGACTGCTGGTCTTTGAAACAATAGATTGAAAAAGTTGTTCGATCTGGAAAATTGTCACATCTGGTGAAAGAAGTTAAGGAAGGAAAGTCTATCACAACTCCGATCGATAATCCAAACAACCAGTCCGGAATTTGCATGATCCGGAAGGTCGACAGTCAAGGCATCAAACGGTCCAACCACCATTTGGCCGCTCGGATGCACCAACCAATTACTTTCCCCCCATAACTCTAGGAGAAATCAAGGACGGACCTATCATTGTGTCTATAGTTATTGCGGGACACAAGGTTCGGCGAATCTATGTAGATAGTGGAAGTGCCTCCGAGATCATGTACCAACAATGTTTTCAGCAGTTGGCTCCGCAAACTAAGGCAAAACTAATCCAGGTATCCATGTCGTTGGTTAGTTTCTCTAGAGAGGTGGTCCAGACCATTGGGAAAATCACTTTACCGATAACCTTGGGTACTGGAAATTTGGCGAGAACAGTAAATCTAACCTTTCTAGTTGTTGGAGCAAGATCTATGCACAATGTCATTTTGGGAAGGCCGGGGATGTGTGCTTTCGGCATTATAAGTTCCACCATTCATGGCTCATTAAAATTCCCCACCGAGGCAGGCATAGCAACCTTACATTCCGAGTCAGCCATGTGTGTTTCCAAAGTTAGACAAAGTGAAGGAAGTAGCTCGCAACCTCCGGAAATACTTACTGAAGAATGGGCCATCCATCCTGACTTTCCGGAACAAAAAATCATCATTGGTGCCCAACTCCCCGAACGGACCAAAAGACGATTATGGAAGCTGTTGTCCAGCTCTCTAGACGTATTCGCTTGGCAAACGTCTGACATGGTCGGAGTTCCTTGGGTTTTGGCCGAACATAAGCTTAAGGTGTTACATGCGGTTAAACCTATAGCCCAAAGAAAAAGTAACATGGCCCCGGCTCGACATAGAGCCATTGCCGAAGATGTGCCAAAACTGCTAAGCGCCGGTATAATCAGGGAAGTGCGATATCAAACATGGGTCTCGAACTCTGTAATGGTCACCAAAAAAGATAACACATGGAGGATGTGTGTTGGTTTCTTTGATCTCAATAATGCATGTCCGAAAGACTGCTACCCACTTTCGGAGATTGATTTGAAAATTGATTCTTTGGCGAGTTTCCATCTTAAATGTTTCCTGGATGCGTATAAGGGGTACCATCAAATACAAATGACTTTGGAAGACGAAGACAAGACAACATTTGTAACGAACGAAGGTCTTTTCTACTACACCAAAATGTCGTTCGGCTTGAAAAATGCCAGAGCAACTTATCAAAGGTTGATCGACAAAGCTTTCAACGGCTAAATCGGTAGGAATCTGGAGATTTATGTGGATGATCTGGTCATTAAAAGTGCGGCCGAAGACAACATGATAGATGACATACTCGAAACCTTCACAAAGCTTCGGAGTATAAATTTGAAACTAAACCCAAAGAAATGCTCCTTCGGTCTTGAAGAAGGAAAATTCTTGGGAGTATGGATAACCCAATCCGGAATTCAAGCACACCTGGACAAAGTGCAAGCCGTGGTCTCCATGCAGCCCCCGAAGACCGTGAAAGAAATTCAGTCTTTAAATGGCAAGTTAGTGGCATTGCACCGTTTCATCTCTAAAGCCACTGATCGTACCATACCTTTCATGAACATCCTAAAAAGGAGTACCGGCAAAGGGCAAATTGAATGGATGGTTGAAGCCGATGCTGCCTTTCAAGAACTAAAAGTTTGTCTAGGGTCCCTACCTACCTTGACCGCTCTGATAACCGGCGAAACAGTCACCGTATACTTGTCCACCTCTCATTTCGCCATCAGTGCGGTACTAGTGGTTCACTGAAATCTGGCTCAGATTCTGGTGTACTACGTGAGTCGCGTCTTAAAAAACTATTAAACCAGGTATCCCATGACTGATATATTGGCACTAGCTCTAGTACATGCCTCAAGAAGGCTCCGAAGGTATTTCCAAGCTTTTAACATAGAGGTGCAAACCAATCTCCAGATCCTTCGGAAGCCAGAAATCTCCGGACGTCTCATGAAATGGGCCATCGAGCTTAGCGCCTTCGACATTACTTATCGAACAAGAGGTTCGGTGAAAGGCCAAGCAGTCATAGATTTCCTAATGGAAGTTCCCACCGGAGAAAGCACCAAGGAGAGACCAGTCCTCCCAAAGGTCTGGAACTTGTATACGGACGGAGCTTCCAGTAAGGAAGGAGCCGGAGCTGGTCTAATTCTGATTGATCCTGAAGGGATAGAATACACCTACGCTTTGCATTTTGATTTTAAGACGTCAAACAATGAATCAGAGTATGAGGCTCTTCTAGCCGGACTCCAAACAGCTGCCAAAGCTGGTGCAAGCTCCGTCTTAGCTCATGTTGACTCTTTATTAGTTGCTAATCAACTCAATGGAGAATATGAGGCAAGGGAAGAGAACATGGTACGGTACCTAAACCAAGTAAACAGCCTGATGGCCACATTCAATGCATGCAAAGTGGTTCATATCCTGAGAAGCAAGAACAAAAAAACCGATGCTTTAAGCAAGTTGGCTTCAGTCTCGTTCTGTCATTTGTCAAAGGAAGTTTTGGTTGAAACTTTGCAAGCTCTGGCCATCAGCTAAGGAGAGGCCGTAATGTTAATTACCATACAACAAGAATCATGGATGACACCGATCGTAGATTATCTAGAAAACGGCAAGCTCCCGGAGGATAAAACCCAGGCGCGAAAGATGAAGGTCAAGGCACCCCAGTACCAAGTTCATGATGAAAAGTTGTACCGAAAAACATTTATAGGTTCGCTCCTAAGATGTCTAACACCGGAAGAGGCCAGCTATGTGATCAGGGAGATCCACTGGGGAATTTGCGGTATTCACTCAGGACCAAGGATGGTAATTGCAAAAGCCATGAATGCCGGATATTTCTGGCTGGGCATGCACCAAAGTGTCGTTAATGAATTACAAGCCTGTGAAGATTGCCAACGCCATTCTCCAATCAGTGTAACACCTCGAAAATTCATGTCCAGTAATATATCAACACGTGTTATGGACTTTAAACGTGTAAAGAACTGATTTAGAAGGACTAAAGTTGACAAACAAGAAAGTATGTGAATAAAAGGGTTCAAAGTGTCAACAATGGATAAATATATCTTTCAATAACCCTACACGATTTTTATACCCTTAAACGAATGAATCATGGATCATACGAAGCTAATTGTGAAAGAAAGTGAGGAATTTCAAACTACAGGGGTTAAATGTGTCAACATGTTTAAAGTATACCTCTGAGTGACCTTTTAGCAAACCCAAAGCTTTGTAATGATTAATTATACTCACGAGAATAAGTGATAAAAATTTCACAAGGTTTCGTTAAAGTATGAGAAAGTTATGACAATATTCGTATACAAGGGGTTAAAAGTGTCAACGTTGGAATTTAAGACTTTTCGGTGACCATATGAATAACCGGGGACTTAACAAATTTGGTTTATGACTTGGGGTCCTTAAAAGTCACGTTAGAGGTCCAAAAATGCAATAAAACAAGTTAAAAACGAGTTTAGAAGGACCAGGGACCAAAATTGCAATATTTGCAAACTTGTTGACCGGAGCCAACATTGACACGGGCCGCGTAAGACCAGGCCCATGTCTTATGCGGGCCGCCTGAGGATGCCAGATGCAGATTCTTTGGACAGGTGCCTGTTTCAGCAAGTATAACCGACTTATGGAGCTTGTTTTCGATTCTATGGGCTTGTTTGATGGTTTAGAAGGACCTAGGGACACTTGGGATGATCAGAAATCATCCCATAGACTATTGTGGCATGATCTTGATGAGTTAAACTCACTATATAAGGACCCAATATTGCAAACATTTTGACACCCACTTACAAACTTTCACAACTCAACTTCTGGAGGTTCCTGGAGCTCAAGGACAATTCCTAGGAGTCTTTAGTCATACTTAGGACTATTGTAAGTGTCCTTAACCTTCTCTAATTCAGTTTTGCTTAGTTAATTAGCTTAAAGTCAAACCGTCGTAATTAAGATTTGACTTCGTCATTAATCTTAATTTGTCCAGTCAAATTCCAAATTGAAAGTACCTATGAGTGGGAAATTATGTGGGCAATAAACCCTTAAAAGGGCACCCTCTGATTCCCACTCTAACTAGGTCAATTGTCGGGTCAAAGTTGATCTCAAAAAGTCAACAGAAAGCTTATTTTCAAATTAATGCATAATTAGCAATGTAGAAGCTATGCAACCTGTTTTGTCATTAATATAACTTGGTAATTAATGTAAGAACATGTCTAAACATGTTCAACTCGACAATTTTCTGTTTAAGCTCGGTTCGGAACCGAAAGTCGCAAAAGTAGACTTTTTGTAGGATCGAGAAACGACCTATATGAGTCGATCAGAAGTGTTCTAGACCAAAACGAGAGGCGGAAACAGACGTTTCGGTTTTGAATCAGCTTGATTTACACTTGAAAGTAGTTTAACTATCTCTTGTGTTGATATGAAAGCTTTACACGGTCTGGAGATACCTCGGCAGAGCTTTGCTACCGGAAATGCAAAAGCTAAAAAATGAAATGACAACATGACCTATTTATAGGGAGACCAGGTCGTCTGAGCTTCATACGAAGTGGACAAACCCCAGTTCGTATGAAGTGACCACTTCGTTTGAACTTCCACTTCGTTTGAACATCCACTTCGTTTGAACATTCATGCGAACTTGACATCATTCTTGTTCAGATCAGCAATGAATTCAAGACTCGATATAAGACGAAGTCGACAGATGTGTGCACCAACAGACTCCCCCTCAGATGTTGACGAGTCTTAAGTGTCGAGTCTTCACAATCTTCAATCTTTATCAGTCTCTGGGCTTCACTCTTTCAATCAGCATCAACAGACTCCCCTTAACAATGTGCTGGCATTCCTTTAGTTCTTCAGCATCATCTGCTTCAGAATCGTAGTCTGACATTCACAGGTTCAAAATCGTTGCCTAGTTCATGCTTTGTCTTAAGAATCCTCAAATATTGAAACCTGGCTTTTCAAACATAAGCTTCTCAGAATCGATCAACCTGGCTCACATCCAGATTTTCCTCAAACCTGCACCATCTCTACCTTAAAGTAAATTTTACAATTTTAAACATCATGTAAACATCAACTCAAACTCTCCCTCAAATCAAACAGAAATTTTTTTTCAATAATAATCCTGATGAACCACTTGTAAAATAGTTTAAAACACATTTGATTAACAACATAAACTTCCCCTCACAACATGGTCATCATGTCTAGCACTTGGAATTTTGAAAATCAGCTCTCCAACACCAGTTGTCGAAAATCTTTTTAGATTTTTCAAAAAATTATGCTAAAACACACTGAAAATCTTTTTAGATTTTGAGATATTAAGAAATTCAGTAAAGAAAAATTTACAGACAAAATTTTTGTGAGTTTGTGTAAGAGGATCATATCAGTTTCTGAGACATATCAACAACACCGTTAAGCTTCATTTCATTTTAAGTTCTAAACAATTCACCTAGATTGTCAGTATATTGGTCCACTTAAGTTCTCACACAAAGTTCAACTGTTTCGAGATACGATATTAATGTCTTAAGCACTTAAACTTAATCGCGTGTCCCACTACTTGAATATACTCCCGTATCCAGATCCCAATATTCAGTCTTACAGGTGAGTATACCACAGATGATATCTGTAAAGGGGTTATATTGCGAGGGCCGTGAGAGCTCAGGTCGATACTTCCGTATACGCAGAGAGATGACGGCTTCGACTTTTGGTGTGTCCCCTATAGAGGATCTTTTCTTCAACAGCAATGACTATCAATTTTATTGTTTCATCAGTTTGCTGAGGGCTGTGCTATTTTTCAAGCAAGCAGAAAGTATTCTCCGGGGACTAGGCCATTGCTTCCGCAAAATCAGAAGTCCCGGGATAATACCCCAGATATCACTGAGCATAAAGACCTAGTATCTCAGAAAGAGGGACCTTTCAAACGAGATTTCAGGGGTTACCTATATATCCAAGAAGTTGTTCCCCACGATATAAGCAAGTTTGAATTTAGGTTTATATCTCGTCACAATCTACTAAATGTGCAAAAACCTACTGGCATATCCGCAGTGAGATTGTTTATCACAATTTAACTTTACATTTCTTTAGCATGTTGTGACAGTCTACTGATGTACTATCATTTCCTCTATTTCACAACAAAACTCATTTTTGATTTTATCATGTTTTTTGTATTTTTCAAATTTTCTAATGTTTTTGGATTTTCTAAACAAACTTACTCCCCCTAAAATGCAAACACATTTCAGGAAATTTGAAAACAAACTGTACAAGAAAAATTAACAACCGATATCAAATCGCTTCAATTCGCCATCCACTAGGCATAAACAATCCGAACTCCCCCTTACACAAAACTATTTTCTCACTATGATTTCAAAACATTTAAGTTTGTTTTAACCAAAATGATTTTTCCGGAAAATAAGTTTTGTTAATTTTATCACTTGGAAATTCGGGGTTTGGTTCATCATATTGTCTTACAAATACCACTTGTAAGTATGGTCAAATCAAGTTCAACCTAATGACCTTGATTAACCATTTGTAAGTGTAAACCTTCATCAACCAACTTGTAGGAATATCACATCTACACAAATTCATTTTACCAACAAAGATGCCGATTCCTGCTTCACACTTACCAACCTGGAAGCTCCGGCAATTCACACTTATCCTGTAAAATTTAACTTTTATAAGAATCAATCACATTATCAATTACTAAGAAAGATGCCGATTCCTGATCCGCGATTACAAACTTGGGATCTCCGGCATAGTCAGATGTTCAAGGGAAAAGAATTTCCACCCAAGGCTGACCAACCTTGGGTGTTTTTAGCTCTTTTAGCTCTTGTTCAGTAGGGTTAAAAGTTGCTTTCTTTGTTGCGTAAAAATCTTTAACCACTTTTACTTTCCCATCAAGCATTTTCCCAAAAATTTTCTTAACATTTCCATTGAATGTTTTCTCGACATCAAACTCTGTTTTATCAAAATAAAATTGATCTGAGATTTCAACTTTACCAACTTTCTGTTTGACCTTCTCAAACTTCAGTGATGGAAATTCATCATCATTCACTGAAGATACATAATTTACCTCTTTTACCTCACCTTGTGGCTCTTCTGGCTTTGTGGAACCAGATTCATTGCCAATTTTTACATCACCTTTCTTAACAACCCACATTTGGTTATCCTTGGCTTTCCTTTTGTAAAAAATTTCCTTCGAACATTCACCAACTTCATAAATCGAATTTTCAAAAATTTTGAAGTTTTCAGTTGGTGGTTCAACATCGACAACCTTCTCTTTGAGTTTTTCAGAAACTCCCTGTTTTGTCTTGATATTCTTCGGACAATTCCATGCAATGTGACCAGCTTCATTGCATTTGAAACAGGTTCGAGTCTCTTTTGGATGAAACACTCCAGTTCCATTCCTTTTCTTCTCAGCAAGAAACTCCTGGTTTGATTGTCTCCAGAAAGGTTTCTTCTGTTCTTCTTCTGCACTTCCACCTAAAACAAATTCTGTTTTTGTTTTAGAATTTTTCTCATTTTTATAATTTTCTGGTGGAATAAAACCTAATCCTTTCTTTTTGTAGCTACCATTATAGTTTGGTTTCTTTTGAAAACCAGAACCAGAATTGTAACCCTTTTTCTTGTTTAATCGTTGTTGAACTCTTGAAGTGTATTTTTTAGGTTTCCCAGTAAGATTTAAATTTTTTATTTCAGAAATCTTAATTTCTGTCATTTTGAAAACCTTTTTGATCATTTCAAATCTAACACTTCTTATTGGAAACTCTTTGTCAGAATATAATTTGTCAGAATCATTTAAAGTATATGCTACTTCAAATGTTTCATCATCCAAATTCGATTTTGATAACAAAAACTCTTTACTGTAAGCCCGTTTAACCGACGACTGTGGACTGTTGACTGACGAACTTGAACCTCCAGACTCAGACTTTGACTCAGACTCCTCATCTGTATCCAACACCTGATCGACCATCTTTTTAATTAACTCAGACTCATGATCAGTGTCAGACGATGTGAAAGTAACGTCAATGTTTTCTGGTAAATCATCAGTTGTATCGGTTTTTAACTTTATATTGACTGCTTTTTCGACTTGCTCCTCATTTGGTTTTCTGGGAGAATAACCTTCCCAGGTCGGAGGCGAACACTTGTTATAGCTAGCAGTCGATTTCTTACCAGTATCCTTCTTCTTTGGCTTTTCATCTTGAAAAACTTCCATACCTACAACAGTCGGATAAATTCTATCAATAAGATAATCAGAACTAGAATAACTCTGCAATAATCGTCTGATTCTCTCATTTTCAATTCTCTCGGTCTCCAACTCTTGCTTCCACTTTGCACTCTCTTCGATGTAGAAGTTGATAGCTTTCTGTTTTGTCATCATTACAGCATTCATCATTGTTAATGCTTGTTCTCTTTCAGAGTTTGTCTTTTGAAGACCAGTTACTGTTTTGTTCAAGACATCATAAGATTCTTTCACATAGTTGAGATTGAACAATAACTGTTCCTTCATCTTCTCAAACTCTGCCAGCTTCTCATCTCTAGCTGCACATTCCTTACAAGGTTCCAAACACTTTGTGCAAGGATTGATGACTTCCACAATCTTTTCTACTTCAATGATCTTTTCAACTTCAACCACTTTCTCATCTTCAGTCACCTTTTCTTCTTTATCAACCTGCTTAGTCTCAACAATCTCCTCAGCAACACTTTTAACTTCATCAATTTGAACAACACTTTCAGCTTTCATTTCTTGTTGTTCTTTTGCAGCTCGTTTTTCTTTCAGCTTCTCCATGCGATCTGCAAAATAAAAATGAAAACTTTCAGGAGATAGATGAGATTTAGCAATGTTAATATGTTTTTCTTCCTCATCATCACTGCTGCTGTCATCAGTTGGTGACTGATCAAACTGTACAGATTTTTCAGAATTATCATCCGATGAACCAGAATCAGATGGTGTTTGATCAAAAACAATTTCTTTTTCTGAATTGTCATCTGAGCTTTGTGAGCTTTCATTTACACTCTGTGAGCTTTCATCTGATGCAACAGACTTTACAGTTTCACCAATAGATTTCATCCATGCAGTAAACATATCAGGTTCTTTCACTATTTTTGCAATGAAAGCTTTAAAATCTCCTTTTTCGTCTACAAACATATCCCAGCTGAAGCCTTCAGGTAGCCTCTCATCATCTTGATCGACTATGCATGCTTTGCTATCAGGAGATATATAATTGTTCCAGTTAAAATCCACCATGCACGCTCTTTTTGAATCCTCGATTCTTCTACCATGAGCCACCTGTGGTTCTTGTTGTTGACCAACTTGCTGGTAAATGGCTTTCCGGTAGTAATCGTCTTTTCCAAACGGATTCTGAGCTCCACTAGCTTCCCTATTCTTGCATTCCCGTTTGAAATGGCCTTTCTCCCTGCATCGAAAACAAATAACTTTAGATTTATCAAAACCTAAAGTAGAAACGTGTGCATCAAGAAAGTCATTTCTCCCGGTAATCAGCTTGAACTTTTCAGCTCTTCTCAGAACACTAGCTAGACACCATTTGATGTCCATTAACTCCATTTCTTCGGCGTCTATCTGATCGTAATCCTCCTTAGTAAGCATAGGATTTCCGATCCGTCCAGCCACTAAACCCTCATAAGAAAGCAATACAGAACCAAGCAGAGCCATGTGATCTTTAGCGGTTTCCTCAAAAAAACTTTGACCTTCAGGAAGATTCAAAGCGATATTGCACTGGATCACATAACCATTTCCTGTCTTTGTGCTCTGAGAATGGAAACTTGATGTAGTCTCTTTCGGATTGACACTCGGAAATGAAGAAAATCCACTACTGCTTTTGGAACTTTGATCAACCTTTTCTGTTGAATCCCCAGCACTGAACGCAGTTTGAAATTTTGGGCTTCTTTCTGCTTCCTGAACACTACCTTTGTAGTACATTTTCACATCCTGTTGAACACTTGGACTGTTCATCCTTGCGATCTTCTGCTGTTCCAGATCTTGACTTTCGATTTTCTCAATAAACTGTGAAATCGTCAACCCATCATAAACACCCGTATTCTTTAGAATCATCAAGTAAGTTCCCCACTCTTTCTGCGGTAAAGCATCCGCTAACTTGTCTACCCACTCATCAGGATCTTTGGTTATACCAATCATCGACATAGATCGCACTAAATGGCAGTAACGTTCAATCAGCTTCTTCGTGTCTTCTCCCGGTAAACTACTGAACAGATCAAACTCTTTCTTGAGCAACGCCTTTTTGCTTTTAATCATGTTCTCACTACCCTCAAACTTAACACGTAGAGCATCCCAGATTGACTTTGAAGTTTTATCATGCTGAAGCAGAATGAAAATGTCTTCTTTGATTGCCTGCTGTAATAGACTAATCATCATCTTTTCAGCACGATACATATCTCGTTCTTGATCACTAAACTCAGAAATTGTTTTCACAACTTACAAATCAGTACGAGGCAAAACATATTTCTTTAGAATACACTCCCATGACCTAAGATGATTTACCTGAACCCAGTTTTCGAATCTGTCTTTCCACCCGTAGTACTCTTCAATACTCATCAGTTTCGGGGGCTTTTGTAATGTTCCGGTCTCGTTTTCCAAATTCATATTCTGAGCAATGGAAGCCGGAGTAGTCGGAGTCGCAAAGGCGTTGTAAAAATCGTTATCCATGATTCGGAACTGAAGAATTTCTCAAACAAGCTTTCAAACGAACTGGTTCACCTCGTAAAACACCTGTATCACCTGGAGACAAACAAACAAAACACAATCAGTTTAAAGACTTATCAATTAACTGAATAAGACTGGTACTCGAATTGGTGAATTTTCTGTGTGAACTGAAGGTTGACACACTGTGTGGACTGCTATGACCCGGATCAAATTCAAACGACCTTTTCCAATGACCTAGCTAAACCACACGACTTGGAACAAATTTGAATTCAAACAGACTGAACCACCTCTTGTGAACTGGGATCAAATTCAAACTGTGTGAAACAATATCAAACTTGTATAAAAATTCAATTCATGTGAACTCAAACTAACTCAAACAATCTTATGAAAGTCGAACACTCTAGTGTTATATTCAATCAAAGCCCATGGAAACTGACATTGTCACATGTAAATTGATGTTATTCAAATGTTGATTGGACCGAATTGTTGTATAGTGGGTTCACACATGCAACTTGTCAACGTCACATTCACATTCACATTTAATATCCGACAATCTTTTTAATCATTTGCATGCAAACTGACACTTATTAAATGCTTATACACATTTCACTATATCACATGCAATCAGATGATTTAATTGGACCTTAAATTCCACTAACATGACAACTGTGAAGTTTACTTCAAACCTGATACAAACACCCACTAAGCCGACAACTGTTTAAATGACCTCACAGAATACAATTTGACCAAACACCCACTAAGTTGTCATCATTTATGTTTCACTCAAAACTGATTGGGCCGTTCAACCTAGTGGGTTGACACACTTAATCGATAATATGTAGTGGGCTGTCAATTTGATATTACTCAATTCCCATTGGATCACTCAAATTGAAACAATTAAACCTCACTAGAACCACGTGATAGTTCAGATAACTAATTAACTTGATTGGACCGATTATATGAAACTGGTTGAATTCAGAAATCCACTTCACCTAGAAAACTCCCTCAAACAAACTGAGATCTTTTTAAACGAACTAAACAACCTCAGACGAACTGTGATTATACAAACGACCTGATCAACTGTTTCAGACGACCTGAACGAAGAACAAACGAACTGAAAATCTTAAACGAACTGAAGTTCAAACAAACTGAACTAAAAGGCTTTCAAACGGACTGACGACTTCAGACGAACTGTGATTCAGACGACCTGAGATTTAAACGATCTAAGGTTCAAACGAGGTAAATTCAGATGGACTTGACTCTTATGCGGACTGGATTTTGAAGCGAAGTGAACTAATAATACCACGCAAACTGATCCTTTTTCATACGAACTGGCCACTCCGTGTGACCTTTCAGACGAACTGGATTCAAAGTCTCAAACGAACTGAACCATTATTCAAACGATCTGATGTTATTTTGCCAAATATGATCACGTTATCGGTTGAATTAGAATCTGATAAGTTCAAGGATTGTTCTACTATGAATTCCGAACACAATGATGTATAATTTGTTCAATATCGTCCACTGAATCGCTGTAGATCTGAGTTTAAAGTTCTGTTCGTACGAGATGTATAATCTTTCAAACGAACTGACCAAATATTCGTAAAAATTGATCAAGTTTTACTTTGTTTTAAGATCTGAAACTTTCACAAATTGATTAAAACACTGTTTCGCACGATATACTCCAAACTCAAGCCATTTTATCCAGTAAAACTCGTTTAATTTTTGAAAAATGTGAAGAATATGAGTAGAAGTCAGATTTTTTTATGAAAAACAAGCTGAATCGGTAGAACTCTTCCTCCTGAGCTCTGATACCACTTGTAGGATCGAGAAACGACCTATATGAGTCGATCAGAAGTGTTCTAGACCAAAACGAGAGGCGGAAACAGACGTTTCGGTTTTGAATCAGCTTGATTTACACTTGAAAGTAGTTTAACTATCTCTTGTGTTGATATGAAAGCTTTACACGGTCTGGAGATACCTCGGCAGAGCTTCACTACCGGAAATGCAAAAGTTACAAATGAAATGACAACATGACCTATTTATAGGGAGACCAGGTCGTCTGAGCTTCATACGAAGTGGACAAACCCCAGTTCGTATGAAGTGACCACTTCGTTTGAACTTCCACTTCGTTTGAACATCCACTTCGTTTGAACATCCACTTCGTTTGAACATTCATGCGAACTTGACATCATTCTTGTTCAGATCAGCAACGAATTCAAGACTCGATATAAGACGAAGTCGACAGATGTGTGCACCAACACTTTTGCTTTGACTTTCAGTTCTGACCCATTAGAGCATAGTTTAGAAATTTCTTAGAGCTTTATTAGGACCAAGTTTCATATAAGTATAACTCTCTGTAATTATACAACTTGGTTCATTAGTTATCCGATTCATATGAATATTTCCGTTAAATGCCTAAATGTTGACTATTATGCCCATATGACCTTAAAACGTGATTTTTGAAAATGTAAAAGAGTAAAAACCTTAGATACTAATTTATAAACTTGTACCTAAAATTTGACATCAGTTTGAGGTCTAGATCAAGAGTTATGCTCATTACCGTAATTAGAAAGTTTTTAGTAATTAAATGGTGTAATTAGCGTATAGCCTATCTAAACCCGATTTTTGATACCAAACTTTTTACCCAGTGATATAAAATAATATTTTGGGATTTTTGGAGATTTTTATTTATTTTTAGGCTAAGCATAACATAGAGTTCTAAGCTTGATCCGGTAGTTGTCGGTTTTGCCCTTTTAGACTATAAAAGGAGTTTTACCAAACCTTTTTATACTGATCCAATATTATAAATAAAGTATTTTAAGACTTTTGGAATAATAAAAATATCAGCTTTTCTTATAAAACCCAAAAAATCGCTTAAAATCGCATTTTACGCGTTTTAAGCACATAGTATGTATTAAAACCATTTTAGATATATAAGACTTGATACCTACTGGTGTTTTAAATAAATTTTTATACTTTAGCAGTAAGAAAAAGTTTTAAACTTAGATTTCCAGATTTGACCTTTAAACCTTAGGTGAAATTACCAAAATGCCCCTTCGGTGCATAGTATGGTTAGAAATTATAAATTTCACATATAGGTTATACCCTACTGATATAAGTTAGTAAATTAAGTATTTTTACTGATTACATCAGACCCGAAACTCAGATTTATATTTAAACTCTTTTATAACCTTTAAAATGACCAAAATACCCCTACGGGGCATAATTTGGGTTTAAATCCGTTTTGGGCATAATAGAAGATATCTTACTGATGTCACAACATATTTAAGGCATATTAACTTATGAAACTTATATATGACTCTTATGGTTACCCGTTACGCACTTTTCGCGTTCGGATCGGCTTTTGTAACTAGTTTGCATAATTTAGCCGAAACGGGTCAAACCATATCGTTTTCATCTCAAAATACAAAATGTGTTTATGTTACCCATATTAAACAAGCATACAAGCTTTTCGGGTCAAAACCACATTCTAAACCGGTCTTCGCTTTATCATGCGTTTGAACCGTGTCTTCCTTTTGAAAACTAACCGGTCTAAGTCTAAGCTTAATTAAAGACCCGTTAGGATTCTAACAGGTTGTTAAAAAAAACCTTCGTTCCAGATTAGGAGCCCAGTAAAAGCTACGTGCACTTGCTGTATTTGATTTATACTTTGCTCAGGTAAATACTCTTAACTTATTTTCCCTATACGGGCTTGGGATACGGTATTATAATAATACCGCTTGGTCGGGTATGTAGTCATTTAAATCGGATTGTGATTAATGTATTTACATAACTCGTTTTATTCTGTATTATTTGGTGTATGGCCTTTGGGGGTTAAATGACCATGTCCCGGATATCCTTGGCATCATTCAAAGAAATGGCCACGACCTAAGCACGGGGTGTAGGCGTACACCTGATAGTTGCATTATGTAAAAACTGGTAATCCACTTAAAGGAATCAACCTTGTGGGCATTATACCTGTGGCGTGTCAGTTAATCTTGTCCGGCCCTACAAACCGGCCCTAATGGACGACAAATAAGTAAAACTGTATACAAGATTATTTTTGAATAATTGTCCCAAGTTATAAAAGATATTTTTGCCTAAGTGCATTCAAATCAATTTTTAAACATTTTTCAAAATGAGTCAGTTAAGTTGTATTTACCTGTGTAAACTGACGTATTTTCTAAAAAGGCTAAGTGCGGGTACTATACGTAATAGGCTGGCTACTCCAGGCATCAATAATCAAGTCTTGCAAGCTCTAGATGTTAAAGTCTGTTGAACAATTTCCTTTTTCTTTCGATCCGCCTGTGGATCTGTTTCAACTATTTTGTGATACTTAATATTACAATTTATTCAGTTGAAATGAATCTATATTTTGCTTCCGTTATGCATTTAAATTTGTGTTGTTTGACTATGATGATATCAACTACGTCACGATACTCCCCACCGGTAATACGTGGAAATATCGGGGTGTGACAGGTTGGTATCAGAGCCAACACTGAGTGAAATAAACACTAGCCTTTTTTGTTTAATCTCAGTTACACAGTTGCACATTCTCGAGTCTAGACAAAGAACATAGGACTAATCCCAATTCGTTCTATTTTGTCCTTATTTGTTTCATTTGTTATTTTCTGTTTAGCCCTGCATGGGCAAGTGATTTCAATTAGAAGTCCCGTTTAGGGCAACCATGTACTTGTTTAAATTTTTGTGGAACAGTTAGATTTAAAATATCATTCCTTTTATAAGATCTACCATTATAATAAAATGGCAAAATCTAAAAAGGGCAAGACCTAGCTCGTGTGTCATCTTAAGACAGGGCCAAGATGGTAGTTCCTCAATTAGATTCAGATCCTTGTTAACATCTCAATTTAGGATTGTTCTGCGTTAAAAAAAAAGAATCTTAAAGGTAAAACCTAGCCTAAATGTCGTTGCAGACATGGCCAAGATGGTAAAACCTATTCAAAAGATTCAAATCCTTGTTAACATCTGAAGACATGTTAACATTGGTGGCAAAAATGTGATTCGATAAAATCGCATAAGTCATCCTTAAATTGGATTACTCCAATTTTCCTTATTAAAATAATCATCCCTCTAAAGATGAAGTGTCTACGGGCTATAATTAACGTCTTCTGAGACTAAAGACAGTGGTAGCCTACAACTCCCTGTCAAGAAAAGGTAACGAACTTTGATTCAAACCTTAATGCCTCGATTCCATAAAATCTGGGCTTATAAATTAAACTTGTCTACGTGACTAGGCCTTTTTGTGCTATTATTAAATTATAATTAGGGATTGTGATAAAGATCCTGAATATGTATATACTTAACAAATTAACCAAAAATAGTTATTAAAGATCATGGTTAATAAATCATCAAGAACGATAGTACTGTATAGACTTCCAAATAAACCTTGTCCTTATTTTCTTTTATGTAGCAATTAAAGCTACATGACTAGGTCAGAAGAGGTAAACAGTCATCCGGTGGAAAACCATGAAAATGCTAAGATACATGTGACCGGTGCGGAGCTGCAAGCATTAATAGATAATGTTGTTGCAAAAGCTATAAAGCGGCAGCATAATGAATCTAGCGGGACTCGAAGTAGGACCCTATCCGCACCGCATTCCAAGCCTAAGACTCATTCAGAGGCTCACAGCAAGCCACCCTCTAAGAAAGGTGAGCCAAAGAAAGATGATGATCGACATTCATCTAATCAACACAGTGCTCCATCCAAGAGGATAGTGTTCGATAATGAACCGCGTACCAAGTCCTGTATTTATAAGTACTTTGTTTCCTGCAAACCCCGGGATTTCACTGGGGAGAAAGGGGCAATTGACTGTATGACTTGGTTAGATGAAATGGACACCGTGGTCGATATCAGCGGTTATGCTGAAAGAGATGTAGTGAAGTATGTATCCCAATCATTCAAAGGAGAGGCACTAGAATGGTGGAAGTCTATCATTCAAGCTGCTGGAAAGATCCCACTATATAATCTGACATGGGATCAGTTTGTTGCTCTCATTAAGGAGAATTACTGCCCTCAACACGAGGTTGAGAGGATTGAATCAGACTTTTTATCATTGGTGATGAAGAATTTAGATTGTCAAGCTTACCTCACCAGTTTCAATACCCTGTCTAGACTGGTTCCGTATCTGGTAACCCCGTAACCCAAAAGGATTGCTAGCTTCATTGGGGGTTTAGCCCCAGAAATCAAAGCCAGTGTTAAGGCTTCAAGACCTGCTACTTTTAGGTCGGCAGCTGATCTATCTTTGTCCCTCACTTTAGATGCGGTTAGGCTAAGATCGCTCAAGAACTCTGAAGAGGGTAAGAGGAAGCGTGAGGATGATACCTCACGAAGATCTAAGAAGAAGCACAAAGGTAATACGGACCACAAGAAGGAGTTTGGGTCCAACAAAGGTAATCAGCAAACAGAGGAAAAGCCAAAGTGCAAGACTTGCCAAAAACGCCACTTTGGAAAATGCAGACTTGAGTCCAAGTCTCAGTCAGAACCAGCTGCATTGTAGGATCGTGTATAGACCCGAAACGAGTCAATCAGAGGCGTTCTACACAATATGAAAGACGGAAACAGACATATTGTGTGAGATTCAGCAAGATATTCACTTTAATAGTTGTTCTGATTAACTTGACAAAGTTTTACAGCGTAACAACACTTCGGCGGCACTTCGGCTCCGGAATCACACATACACAACACATTCAAACGAAATCAGGACAACCCTATATATAGACCACCTAATTCCGTTTGAACATGCTCAAACGGAATCAGTTCATACGGAATTAAGGTTTCAAATGGAATTAACAAGAGTGATTTCGTTTGAAATGACATTTGTCAATTTCAAGCGAAATTAACCTTAAAAACCTATTTTCTCGTTTTTCGTGCTCTAATTAATCTATTCACATACAAGACTCGATACAAGACGAAGTCGACAGACGCATGCACCAACAGACTCCCCCTCGAATGTTGATGAGTCTTAAGTGTCAAGTCTTCAACATCTTCAGTCTTTATCAGTCTTTAACTCTTCCTGAAGTATCTAACACTGTAAAGCATCCTCAATCTTCTTTCTCTTTCTTCCAGAATCACAACCTGGCTCTGTGCTCTTCTTGATCAGGTCTATTGATTCCTTAAATTCATCAGCATCATCAGCTTGCAAGAATTTCAGGTCCAAGATAATAACCTGGCTTTAAATCTACTCAGAATCGAAACTAGGCTCTCTCTCTCATATCTGCAACAATCTCTACCTCACAATAAATTTCACAAATTTACAATTTGACAAATTTATACTCTTGCTTATCAATTGTATACACAAATCAATAAATGATTTTACAATGTTAAACTCTGATGAACCACTTGTATGAAAAACATTTTTCTTTAAAAAACTTTCTTGTTTCAAACAGACTCCCCCTTACAAGTTGTCATCATGTTTAGCACTTGGAATTTTGAAAATCAGCTCTCCAACATCAGTTGTCGAAAATCTTTTTGAATTTTTCAAAATTTATGCTAAAACACACTGAAAATCTTTTTGTATTTTGAATAAAATGAAATGCAGTAAAGGAAATATATACATACAATATTTTTGTGAGTTCGTGTAAGAGAATCATATCAGTTTATGAGACAAATCACCAACACCGTTAAGCTTTAAACATTTTAAATTCTAAACGATTCACTTAGATTGTCAGTATACTGGTCCTCTTAAATTTTCACACAAAGTTCAATCGTTTCGAGATACGAAATTAATGTCTTAAACACTTAAACTTATTCGCATGTCCCACCTCAGAATATACTCCCGTATCCAGATCCCAATATTCAGTCTTACAGGTGAGTATACCACAGATGATATCTGCCAGGGGTTAAAATGCGAGGGCCGTGAGAGCTCAGGTCAGAACTTCCGTTCAGTAGAGAGATGACGGCTTCGACTTTTGGTGTGTCCCCTTTAGAGGATCTTTTGTTTCAACAGCACATGATTAGCATTTTGCAATGTTTCATCATTTTTTGTACTGAGGGAGGTGCTATATTTTAAGCAAGCAGAAAGTATTATACGGGGACTAGGCCATTGCTTCCGCAAAATCAGAAGTCCCGGGATAATACCCCAGATATCACTGAGTATAAAGACCTAGTATCTCAGAAAGAGTGACCTTTCAAACAAGATTTCGGGGGTTACCCATATATCCGAGAGATGTTCCCCACGATATAAGTAAGTTTGAAATTTAGGTTTATATCTCGTCACAATCTGCTAAATGTGCAAAAATCTACTGACACATCATCAGTGAGACCATTTATCACTTTTTAACTTTCCAATTCTTTAGCATGCTGTGAATGTCCACTGATGTACTATCATTTCCTCTTTTTCACAACAAAACTCATTTTTGATTTTTCATGTTTTTGGCTTTTTCAAATGTTTTTGGATTTTCTGAAAATTCTTACTCCCCCTAAAATGCAAAACACATTTAAAGGAAATTTGAAAACAAACTGTACAAGAAAAATTGACAACTGATATCGAATCACTTTAAATCGCCATCCACTTGGCATAAACAATCAGAACTCCCCCTTGCAACAAACTATTTTCCCATTGTGATTTCAAAACACTTAAGTTTGTTTTAATCAAATGGTTTTTCCGGAAAATTAGTTTTGTTGATTTAATAAAATCACATGTAGATTCGGGGTTTTGTCACATTGTTTTTTTTTTTCAACCACTTGAAAAATGTAACAGTTTAAAGATCAATCAATATCATCACTTGTAGAAAATCATATACAACTTAATGTCCCTGATTTACCACTTGTAAGAAACAAAACACTAACCACTTGAAAGACGAAATCACTTTCGTGAATTTCTCAAGAAAGATGCCGATACCTACTTCACACTTACCAACCTGGAAGCTCCGGCAAGTCATACTCTTAACAAACAATTTTTCAAGAATGATGCCGATTCATGCTCCGCGATTATCTACTTGGGAGCTCCGGCAAGTCAATACTTCTTACTTATGAAAAACAGACATCCAAGCTTCACCAAACTTGGATGTTTCCTCCCCAACTTCACCTGGGTAATAAGTTGCTTTCTTTGTTGCATAAAAATCTTTTACCCCTTTGGCCTTACCCTCGACCATTTTCCCAAAAATCTTTTTCACATTTCCATTAAACGCTTTCTCAACATGAAATTCTTTCTTCTCAGAATAGAATTGATTCGAGATATCAACCTTTCCAACCTTTTGTTTAAAGTTTTCAGCCCTTAATGGTGGAAAATTGACATCCTCCACTGGAGGCACTGAATTTTCTTCTTTAACCTCAACATGTGGCTCGTCTGACTTTGTGGAATCAGATTCATTGCCAATTTTCTCATAGAACCTCTTAACAACCCACATTTGGTTGTCATGTTTAGCTCTCTTTTGATAAAAATTTGTCTTTGAACACTCACCAACTTCATATGATGAATTTTCAAAAACTTTAAATTTGTCATTTGGTGGTTCATTTTTCTCCACAAGTTTTTCTTTGAGTTTTTCAGAAACTCCCTGTTTTGTTATTGTTGCTTGAGATCAGTTCCATGCAATATGACCAACTTCATTGCATTTGTAACAGGTTCTTGTCTCCTTTCTTTGAAAAGTTCCATTCTTCATTCTTTCTTGTTTCTTGGCAAGGAATTCTCTGTTTGATTGTTTCCAGAATGAACTTTTTGATTCCTCTTCACAACTTGTCCCTGAAACAAATTTTGTATTTGTTTTAGAAATTTTCTCATTTTTATAATTTTCAGGTGGAATAAAACCCAATCCCTTTCTTTTGAAATTACTGTTATGGTTTGGTTTCTTTTGAAAACCTGAACCAGAACTATAACCTTTTTTCTTGTTTATTCTTTGTTGAACTCTTGAAGTGTAATTTTTAGGTTTTTCAGTAAGATTTAAATCTTTTATTTCAGAAATATTAATTTCTGTCATTTTAAAAACCTTTTTGATCTTTTCAATTTGAACACTTCTTATTGGAAATTCTTATCAGAATATAATTTGTCAGAATCATTCAAAGTATATGCAACTTCAAATGTTTCATCATTCAAATTAGATTTTGATATAAAAAATTCTTTACTATAAACCCGTTTAACCGACATCTTTGAACTGTTGACCGATGAAATCAAACTTCCAGACTCAGATTTTGACTCAGACTCCTCATCTTTATCCAACACCTGATCGACCACCTTTTTTATTAACTCAGACTCATGATCAGTGTCAGACGATGTGAAAGTAACATCAATGTTTTCTGGTAAATTGTCAGTTGTTTCGGACTTTAACTCTATATTGACTGCCTTTTTGACTTGCTCCTCATTTGGTTTTCTGGGAGAATATCCTTCCCAGATCGGAGGCGGACACTTGTTGTAACTAACACTCTGTTTCTTACCAGTATCCTTCTTCTTTGGCTTCTTATCATCTTGAAATACTTCAAAACCTGCAATAGTTGGATAAATTCTATCAATCAAATAATCAGAACTAGAATAACTTTGCAACAATCTTCTAATTCTTTCATTTTCAATCTTCCCAGTCTCCAACTCTTGCTTTAGCTGTGCACACTCCTCAATGTAATGATTGATAGCTTTCTGCTTTGACATCAGTACTGCATTCATCATAGTTAATGCGTCTTCTCTCTCAGAATTCGTCTTTTGAAGATCATTTACTGTTCTATTTAGCACATCATATGACTCTTTCACATAATTGAGATTGAACAGCAATTGTACTTTCATCTTGTCAAATTCTCCTAACTTTTCATCTTTCTCTTCGCACTGCTTGCAAGATTCCAAGCATTTAAGACACGGTTTGATTACTTCAACAATCTTCTCCACTTCGATAATCTTTTCAACTTCGATCACTTTCTCAGCTTCACTTACTTGCTTAGCAACTTTAACTTCTTCACTTTGTTCAAATTTCTCTTCTTGAACAACACTTTCACTTTTCACCTTTTTCTTTTCTTTTGCTGCTTGTTTCTCCTTCAGCTTCTTCAATCTATCTGCAAAATAAAATTCAAAACTTTCAGGAGATAAATGAACTTTTGCAGTATTAATATACATTTCTTCCTCATCATCACTACTGTCATTAGTTAGAGATTGATAAAAAATTATTGTCTTTTCTGAACTATCATCTGAAGAACCAGAATCAGAGGGTGTTTGTTCAAAAACTGTTGTTCTTTCTGAGCTTTCATCTGATGATATAGACTCTCCTTCTTGATTTTTCTCATCACTAGCAAACACTTTCATCCATTCTGTCATCAGATCAGGCTCTTGAACTATTTGTGCAATAAGACCTGCTATTTTTGAATCAGGTGGAATATATTTATCCCAGCTGAAACCTTCTGCAACTTTTTCATCATCTTGATCAATGATACCATAATAAGCTTTCTTGTTAGCATCTTCAATCATTTTAGCATGTGCAGTTTGTGGTTCCTTTTGTTGATAAGGCTGATGAGCAACTTGTTGATATATGGCTTTTCGATAGTAATCATCTTTTCCAAATGGATTCTGTGCTCCACTTGCTTCTCGATTTTTACATTCTCTCTTGAAATGTCCTTTCTCCCTGCATCTAAAACAAGTAACTTTAGAGTAATCAAAACCCAAAGTAGATACATTAGCATCCAGAAAATCATTTCTCCCTGTAATCATCTTGAATTTTTCAGCTCTTCTCAAAACACTCGCTAAACACCATTTGATATCCATCAACTCCAATTCTTCAGCATCGATCTGATCGTAGTCCTCTTTTGTCAGCATGGGATTTCCGATCCTTCCTGCAACTAATCCTTCATATGATTCCAATGCTGTAACAAGTAATGCCATATGACTTTTGACAACTTCTTCAGAAAAATTTTGACCATTCTGAAGATGCAATGCAATGTTGCAATTTAAGACATGACCATTGTTGCTGTTTGAGCTTTGAACTTGATGGCTTGAGCTTGAAGCTTTCGGATTAACACTTGGATATGATGAGAATCCACTGCTGCTACTGTTTGAGTTTTGATTGATTCAGATGAATTATCAACACTGAAAGCAGTTTGGATTTTCGGGCTTGCTTCGACATTTTGAACACTCCCTTTGACGTACATCTTAACATCTTGTTGTGCACTTGGATTGTTCATTCTTGCAATCTTTTGTTGTTCCAGATCTTGACCTTCAATCTTCTCAATGAACTGAGAAATCGCCAACCCATCATATTCTCCAGTGTTCTTTAAAATCATCAAATACGTACCCCACTCTTTCTGAGGTAAAGCATCAGCTAATTTATCAACCCATTCCTCTCGCTCTTTATTTATACTCAACAACGACATTGAACGAACTAGGTGACAATATCTTTCAATCAATTTCTTTGTATCTTCTCTCAGTAAACTAGAAAATAAATCAAATTCTTTCTTTAGCAATGTTTTCTTGCTCCTAATCATCGTTTCACTACCCTCAAACTTAGTTTTGAGCGCATCCCAGATCGATCGTGAAGTATTGTCATGTTGAAGCAATATGAAGATGTCTTCTTTAATAGCTTGCTGTAACAGACTGATCATCATCTTTTCTGCTTTATACATGTCTCGTTCTTTGTCATTTAGTTCAGAAATTGCCTTGATAACTCCCAACTCAGTACGTGGTCTAACATACTTTTTCTCGATACATTCCCAAGATCTCAAGTGAGTTGCCTGAACCCAATTCTCAAAACGATCTTTCCATCCATAATACTCTTCAATGCCCATAAGCTTCGGGGGTTTTTTGCAAAGTTCCAGTTTCATTTTCCATGTTCATGTTCTTAGTAATGTCAGTCGGACTAGTCAAGGATGTAGCAAACGCGTTATAGAACTCTTCTTCCATGATTCGGCAAAATTTTTTAAATTCAGACACTTTCAAACGAAATAGTCCCTCAAATGGAATTGCCCTCTTTAAACAGAATACCCTTTGAAACGGAATCACGGTTGAAACGAAATCACCCTCAAACGGAATTACCTGTTGAAACGAAATAACGATTTGAAGCGGAATCACTGATTTCGTTTGAAACTTTCAAACGGAATTACACACTTAAACGAAATACTCAAGCGAAATTACTTATTTCAAGCGGAATTAAGTGCAGTTTCAAACGGAATTATGCTGACATCATCATATCATACAAACTTTTCAAGCGGAATTACAAATTGATCAGGTTTTAAGCAGAATTCAGGTCTAAACCTCTCAAGGGTTTGTTAAAACACAAATGCACGAATACTGTGAGAATTTCAAGTCATTTTAACCGTGAAAAGTTGTTCAATTTAGAAAAGAAGGTGTAGAAGTTAGAAAAACTGATGAAATTAAGCTGAATATGGTAGAACTCCTCCTCCTGAGCTCTGATACCACTTGTAGGATCGTGTATAGACCCGAAACGAGTCAATCAGAGGCGTTCTACACAATATGAAAGACGGAAACAGACATATTGTGTGAGATTCAGCAAGATATTCACTTTAATAGTTGTTCTGGTTAACTTGACAAAGTTTTACAGCGTAACAACACTTCGGCAGCACTTCGGCTCCGGAATCACACATACACAACACATTCAAACGAAATCAGGACAACCCTATATATAGACCACCTAATTCCGTTTGAACATGCTCAAACGGAATCAGTTCATACGGAATTAAGGTTTCAAACGGAATTAACAAGAGTGATTTCGTTTGAAATGACATTTGTCAATTTCAAGCGAAATTAACCTTAAAACCTATTTTCTCGTTTTCCGTGCTCTAATTAATCTATTCACATACAAGACTCAATACAAGACGAAGTCGACAGACGCATGCACCAACATGCATGTGGGTTATGCAAGTCTAAAGAGCACAAGACTGTGGATTGCAAGAAAATTAAGGATGCCACGTGCTACAACTGCAATGAGAAAGGGCATATCAAGACCAACTGCCCTAAATACGCCAAGATGCCTGATGAGGTCAAGAAGACCAATGCAAGGGTCTTCCGGATGGATGCAAAGGAAGCTGTTCAGGACGACAATGTGATAACAGGTACCTTCCTCGTAAATGATGTTTATGCAAGAGTGCTATTTGATTCAGGAACTGATAAGTTGTTTGTAGATAATAAGTTTTGTAAGTTGCTGAATTTACCTGTTAAAACCTTAAGTGTGAAGTATGAGGTTGAATTAGCCGATGGAACCATAGAAACCGCATCAACCGTGTTAGATGGATGTGTTATATCCATTAGGAACCACTCTTTTTCATTGTCCTTACTTCCTTTGAAGTTATCCGGTTTTGATATAGTTATAGGAATGGACTGGTTATCGCATAACCAAGCCCAAATCGTCTGCAATAAGAAGCAAGTGGTGATCAAGACCCCTTTTGGTGAGCCACTTACCATTCAGGGAGATACCCAGTATGGACTGCCTGAGCAAGTATCTATGCTCAAGGCATCTAGATGTTTGAAGAAGGGTTGTGTCATTTATATGGCACAGGTGACTATTGATGAGCAGAAGCCCAAGGTTGAAGATATTCCCATCATCTTTGAGTACCCTGAAGTTTCCCGGAAGAACTACCTAGTTTACCACCAGATAGGCAAGTAGAATTCAGAATTGACATCATCCCTGGAGCAGCACCAGTCGCAAGAGCGCCTTACAGATTGGCACCAACAGAAATGAAGGAGTTGAGGACCCAATTAGATGATTTGTTAGCCAAAGGTTTTATTAGACCTAGTTCATCTCCATGGGGAGCACCTATCTTGTTTGTGAAAAAGAAGGATGGATCGATGCATTTATGTATCGATTACCGCGAGCTTAACAAGGTCACTATCAAGAATATGTATCCTTTGCCCAGGATCGACGATCTGTTCGATCAGTTACAAGGGGCAAGCTAATTTTCTAAGATTGATTTGAGGTCAGGCTATCATCAACTGAAGGTTAAAGATGAGGATGTACACAAAACTACGTTTAGGACTTGTTATGGCCATTACGAGTTCCTAGTGATGCCTTTTGGGCTCACTAATGCACCAGCAGCGTTCATGGATCTCAGGAATCACGTCTGCAAACCTTACTTGGATAAGTTTGTCATTGTCTTCATCGACGACATTCTCATTTACTCGAAAAGCCAAGCTGACCATGAGAAGCACCTCCGTTGCATTCTGAAACTGCTTCAACAAGAAAAGCTCTATGCCAAATTTTTGAAGTGCGAATTTTGGCTTCGCGAAGTCCAGTTTCTTGGACATGTAGTTAGTGAGCGTGGTATCCAGGTGGATCCCGCTAAGGTTGAAGCTGTTATGAATTGGCAAGAGCCAGAGACGCCTACAGAGATTCGTAGCTTTCTAGGTTTAGCAGGATATTATAGGTGATTTATTGAAAACTTCTCAAGGATTGCTGCACCCCTAACTTCGTTGACGCGTAAGAATATTAAGTTTGACTGGGGTCCTAAGCAGCAGGAATTATTTGACATCCTTAAGCAAAAGTTGAGCAATGCACCTATGTTGACGTTGCCTGATGGAATTGATGAGTTTGTAGTATATTGTGATGCATTACACACCGGTATGGGATGTGTGCTTATGCAGAAAGGCAAAGTTATTGCCTATGCTTCACGTCAGTTAAAGGTGCATGAGAAGAATTACACCACCCATGACTTGGAGTTGGGTGCTGTTGTATTTGCACTAAAACTGTGGAGGCATTATTTGTATGGAACCAAATGTGTGATCTATTCTGATCACAAGAGCCTTCAACACTTGTTTAATCAGAAGGACTTAAACATGAGGCAGCGACGGTGGATGGAAACTTTGAATGATTATGATTGTGAGATAAGATACCATCCTGGCAAGGCGAATGTAGTCGCCGATGCCTTAAGTCGAAAGGAAAGAGTGAAGCCTATAAGAATCAATGCCAAGAGCATTGAGATAAAGAATAGTTTGAATAAAAGGTTGTTAGCTGCGCAGAAGGAAGCTGTATTGGAAGCTAACTATACAGATGAAAAGCTAGGAGTAACTGAAGAACAGTTATCCTATGGCAAGGACGGAATCCTGAGATTAAATGGACGAATTTGGGTTCCAGTTTATGGAGGACTTCGGGATGTTATCCTCCAGGAAGCCCACGGTTCCAAATATTCCGTTCATCCTGGGGCTGATAAGATGTACCAGGATCTGAAGGCAAACTATTGGTGGATAGGCTTGAAGAAGTCTATAGTTGCCTATGTAGCTAAATGTTTGACGTGTGCGCAAGTCAAAGCTGAACATCAAAAGCCGTCAGGTTTGCTACAACAGCCTGAACTTCCCACATGGAAGTGGGAGATGGTGACAATGGATTTCGTCACCAAATTGCCAAAGACAAAGAAAGGAAAGGATACTATATGGGTGATAGTAGATAGACTGACTAAGTCAGCACATTTCCTACCCATTAAGGAGACTTATAGCTCCGACATGTTAGCCCAATTGTACGTAGATAAGATTGTATCTCTGCATGGCGTACCAGTGTCTATTATCTCTGAAAGAGATACTAGATACACATCACATTTTTGGAAAATTTTCCAACAATCTTTAGGCACGCGCTTAAATTTTAGTACAGCTTACCATCCTCAGACAGACGGATAGAGTGAGCGTACAATCCAAACTTTGGAAGACATGCTTCGTGCATGTGTGATTGACTTGGGTGGTAGTTGGGATAACCACCTGCCATTAATCGAGTTCTCCTATAACAATAGCTACCATACAAGCATTCAGGCAGCACCTTTTGAGGCATTATATGGTAGGAAGTGCAGAACGCCTATTTGTTGGGCAGAAGTAGGAGAAGCTCAGTTATCAGGACCTGATATAGTCCTTGAAACGACGGACAAGATTGTCCAGATTCGTGATCGCCTGAAAGTTGCCAGGGATAGGCAGAAGAGTTATGCTGATAAAAGGCGAAAACCTCTAAAGTTTGAAGTTGGTGATAAGGTTCTGCTTAAAGTATCACCCTGGAAGGGAGTGATGCGATTTGGTAAGAAAGGTAAGTTAAGACCAAGGTATATAGGACCATTCGAGATCATAGAATGTGTAGGAACAGTGGCTTATAAGTTAAACTTACCTAAAGAGCTCAGTGGTATTCACAATGTATGCCACATCTGCAATCTAAAGAAATGTCTAGCTGATGAATCGCTAGTTATACCACATACGGATGTGCATATAGATGAGAGCTTGAAATTTGTGGAAAAATCTTTGTCGATTGAGGATCAACAGGTTAAGAAGCTTCGAAGGAAGCATGTGCCAATTGTAAAGGTCAAATGGGATGCCCGCAAAGGTCCCGAGTACACGTGGGAGGTAGAGTCCACAATGAAAGAAAAATACCCTCATTTGTTTCAGTAAATCTCGAGGTCGAGATTTCTTTTAAGGGGGTGAGGATGTAACACCTCGAAAATTCATGTCCAATAATATATCAACACGTGTCATGGACTTTAAACGTGTAAAGAACTGATTTAGAGGGACTAAAGTTGACAAACAAGAAAGTATGTGAATAAAAGGGTTCAAAGTGTCAACAATGGATAAATATATCTTTCAATAACCCTACAGGATGTTTATACCCTTAAACGAATGAATCATGGATCATACGAAGCTAATTGTGAAAGAAAGTGAGGAATTTCAAACTACAGGGGTTAAATGTGTCAACATGTTTAAAGTATACCTCTGAGTGACCTTTTAGCAAACCCAAAGCTTTGTAATGATTAATTATACTCACGAGAATAAGTGATAAAAATTTCACAAGGTTTCGTTAAAGTATGAGAAAGTTATGACAATATTCGTATACGAGGGGTTAAAAGCGTCAACGTTGGAATTTAAGACTTTTCGGTGACCATATGAATAACCGGGGACTTAACAAAGTTGGTTTATGACTTGGGGTCCTTAAAAGTCAAGTTAGAGGTCCAAAAATGCAATAAAACAAGTTAAAAACGAGTTTAGAAGGACCAGGGACCAAAATTGCAATATTTGCAAACTTGTTGACCGGAGCCAACATTAACACGGGCCGCGTAAGACCAGACCCATGTCTTACGCGGGCCGCCTGAGGATGCCAAATGCAGATTCTTTGGACAGGTGCCTGTTTCAGCAAGTATAACCGACTTATGGAGCTTGTTTTCGATTCTATGGGCTTGTTTGATGGTTTAGAAGGACCTAGGGACACTTGGGATGATCAGGAATCATCCCATAGACTATTGTGGCATGATCTTGATGAGTTAAACTCACTATATAAGGACCCAATATTGCAAACATTTTGACACCCACTTACAAACTTTCACAACTCAACTTCTGGAGGCTTCTGGAGCTCAAGGACAATTCCTAGGAGTCTTTAGTCGTACTTAGGACTATTGTAAGTGTCCTTAACCTTCTTTAATTCAGTTTGCTTAGTTAATTAGCTTAAAGTTAAACCGTCGTAATTAAGATTTGACTTCGTCATTAATCTTAATTTGTCCAGTCAAATTCCAAATTGAAAGTACCTATGAGTGGGAAATTATGTGGGCAATAAACCCTTAAAAGGGCACCCTCTGATTCCCACTCTAACTAGGTCAATTGTCGGGTCAAAGTTGATCTCAAAAAGTCAACAGAAAGCTTATTTTCAAATTAATGCATAATTAGCAATGTAGAAGCTATGCAACCTGTTTTGTCATTAATATAACTTGGTAATTAATGTAAGAACATGTCTAAACATGTTCAACTCGACAATTTTCTGTTTAAGCTCGGTTCGGAACCGAAAGTCGCAAAAGTAGACTTTTGCTTTGACTTTCAGTTCTGACCCATTGATGTGTGTAAAATGCAACATATAAATTACATCAAATGAGGCATAAAACTAACCCTTTTTAAGTACTAATATTGGAAATAGAGTGTTTTTGTCTTCCTTTTGTATTTTCAGGATTAAATGAGCTCAAAAACACAAAAGAAGCAAAAAGACAGCTAAATCCAACATAAATACAAGGAAAGGAACATAAGTGGACTGCCCGACCCCTCAACGGCATCTTCCCAAGCAAAATAGAGAAGGCAGAATACTGAACACGCCCCGTGCTCAGCCAGCACGGGGCCGTGCCCAAGAAGCTGCAGAAAAGACAAACCTATAGAAGCTTCTATTGCCCACCACGGGGCCGTGCCCACTGAACACGGGGGCGTGGAGAAAGTACAGCAGGCGCATTAATTGTAATTGCGAATTACAATTAATGAGGAGAGAGAGTGTCAGACAGGCACGGGGCCGTGCCCAGCGGACACGGGGCCGTGCCCAGCTCTCTGTTCAGCCTATAAATATGAGTGCTTGGATTCATTTCAACTCATCCCTTGGCACACCACCTCTCTCACACTTCATCCACCACCCACCACCATCACAACACCATCATCCACCACCATCATCCATTGTCCATCGTAGAGTGTGTGAGTCGTCTCGGGATCCAAGATTGATCGTAAGAGTTCTTGACAATCAAGGCCATGTTTGCCTAAGTCTCTTACATCACTTGGTGAAGACAAAGTGTCTAGTATAATACTTTTTTATTTCTAATCTTTTGCACTTTTTATTTGGTTTTGTATTAATGACTTTAATAACTAGTTACTTATGTTGAAGGTGATCTTTCCTTATCGTTTGTCCGTGGTGTCTTGGCATTATTTTACTGTCTATATAAAATAAAATATTTTCACCATTCATATCTCCACGGTCTATATGGAGGTATGTTGGCTACCTGGTCGGGGGTTAAGGGAACAGTTTGGTAAAGGTCTTGCCATTGTTCAGCGTTTAGAGGTCCTGCAATGGACCTGGGTCAAATTTAGTAGGACCTCCTTCAATGCTTCACGGTATTGGATGGCGGGGGTCCAAACTCTTTGATCCCCTCATAAGTTAACTACTATTAATACTATAACCCGGCTATTTAGGACTGTATCCCTGCTGACTCAGACTACTTAGCCGAGGGTAACGTCACCGCCAAAAGCGGGGCCTACCATAATACTGCATTAATAACTTAATTCATTATCTTCCAATAATCCACCCTTTTAGGATTGTATCCTTGCTGACTCAAACTACTGGGGTGAGGGTAACGTCACCTTCAAAAGAGGGGCCTACTACAATAACTAAGATAATCTCTTAATTATGTGCAAAAGTGCGGAAATAATCAAAGGTTATACTAGATACGAGTCGGAACCAAGTGATTCATCTTGTCTATCTGTTTTTACTTTTATTTTATTTTCAGCATTTTAGTTAGTTTTTATTTTTCTTAGTTAAAACATTTTTCTAAACTTTTTATTTTGATTAGACGTTGAGGATAAACCGGTACTAAAAGCTCTTGTGTCCTTGGACGACCTCGGTATCTTACCAACGCTATACTACGCTCACGATGGGTGCACTTGCCCATATGTGTGTTTTGTGTTAGTAAAATATCGTGTTTTATAAATTTAAAACTTGGCTAAAAATAAGTGTTAAAAAGGGCTTAAAATATACACCTAATAAATATAACACTTTACCGCACATCACCCATTAGAGCATAGTTTAGAAATGTCTTAGAGCTTTATTAGGACCAGGTTGCATATAAGTATAACCCTCTGTGATTATACAACTTGGTTCATTAGTTATCCGATTCATATGCATATTTCCGTTAAATGCCTAAATGTTGACTATTATGCCCATATGACCTTAAAACGTGATTTTTGATAATGTAAAAGAGTAGAAACCTTAGTTACTGATTTATAAACTTGTACCTAAATTTTTTACATCAGTTTGAGGTCTAGATTAAGAGTTATGCTCATTAGCGTAATTAGAAAGCTTTTTAGTAATTAAACGGTGTAATTAGCGTATAGCTATCTAAACCCGATTTTTGATACCAAATTTTTTACCCACTAATATAAAATAATATTTTGGGATTTTTGGAGATTTTTATTTATTTTTAGGCTAAGCATAACATAGAGTTCTAAGCTTGATCCGGTAGTTGTCGGTTTTGCCCTTTTAGACTATAAAAGGAGTTTTACCAATCCTTTTGATACCAAACCTTTTTCTACTGATCCAATATGATAAATAAATTATTTTAAGCCTTCTGGAATAATAAAAATATCAGCTTTTCTTATAAAACCCAAAAAATCGCATTTTACGCGTTTTAAGCACATAGTATGTATTAAAACCATTTTAGATATATAAGACTTGATACCTACTGGTGTTTTAAATAATTTTTTATACTTTAGCAGTAAGCAAAAGTTTTAAACTCAGATTTCCAAATTTGACCTTTAAACCTTAGGTGAAATTACCAAAATGCCCCTTCGGTGCATAGTATGGTTAGAAATGATAAATTTCACATATAGGTTATACCCTACTGATATAACTTAGTAAATTAAGTATTTTTACTGATTACATCAGACCTGAAACTCAGATTTATATTTAAACTCTTTTATAACCTTTAAAATGACCAAAATACCCCTACGGGGCGTAATTTGGGTTTAAATCCGTTTTGGGCATAATAGAAGATATCTTACTGATGTCACAACATAGTTAAGGCATATTAACTTAGGAAACTTGTATATGACTCTTATGGTTACCCGTTACGCACTTTTCGCGTTCGGATCGGCTTATGTAACTAGTTTGCATAATTTAGCCGAAACGGGTCAAACCATATCATTTTCATCTCAAAATCCAAAATGTGTTTATGTTACCCATATTAAACAAGCATACAAGCTTGTCGGGTCAAAACCACATTCTAAACCGGTCTTCGCTTTATCATGTGTTTGAACCGTGTCTTCCTTTTGAAAACTAACCGGTCTAAGTCTAAGCTTAATTAAAGACCCGTTAGGATTCTAACAGGTTGTTAAAAAAAACCTTCGTTCCAGATTAGGAGCCCAGTAAAAGCTATGTGCACTTGCTGTATTTGATTTATACTTTGCTCAGGTAAATACTCTTAACTTATTTTCCCTATACGGGCTTGGGATACGGTATTATAATAATACCGCTTAGTCGGGTATGTAGTCATTTAAATCGGATTGTGATTAATGTATTTACATAACTCGTTTTATTCTGTATTATTTGGTGTATGGCCTTTGGGGGTTAAATGACCACGTCCCGGATATCCTTGGCATCATTCAAAGAAATGGCCACGACCTAAGCACGGGGTGTAGGCGTACACCTGACAGTTGCATTATGTAAAAACTGGTAATCCACTTAAAGGAATCAACCTTGTGGGCATTATACCTGTGGCGTGTCAGTTAATCTTGTCCGGCCCTACAAACCGGCCCTAATGGACGACAAATAAGTAAAACTGTATACAAGATTATTTTTGAATAATTGTCCCAAGTTATAAAATATATTTTTGCCTAAGTGCATTCAAATCAATTTTTAAACATTTTTCAAAATGAGTCAGTTAAGTTGTATTTACCTGTGTAAACTGACGTATTTTCCAAAAAGGCTAAGTGCAAGTACTATACGTAATACGCTGGCTACTCCAGGCATCAATAATCAAGTCTCGCAAGCTCTAGATGTTAAAGTCTGTTGAACAATTTCCTTTTTCTTTCGATCCGCCTGTGGATCTGTTTCAACTATTTTGTGATACTTAATATTACAATTTATTCAGTTGAAATGAATCTATCTTTTGCTTCCGCTGTGCATTTAAATTTGTGTTGTTTGACTATGATGATATCAACTATGTCACGATACTCCCCACCGGGCCCTCCGGTAATACGTGGAAATATCGGGGTGTGACAATCAGCCATCGAGCCAAAAACAACATGGTCCCGGTAACATCCGCTTGGCCCTTCCAGAAGTGGGGTATCGATATAGTCGGACCATTCCCTGTCTCTACAGGAGGTGTAAGATTCTTGCTGGTTGCTATTGATTATTTTACTAAATGGGTCGAGGCAAAACCACTCCGGACCATCACCGGAGATCAAATCCCCTGATTCGTCTAGGAGAATATTGTATGCCGGTATGAGATGCCCCTCTGTATCGTAAGTGACAATGGAAAACAGTTCTCTGAACAGTCGTTCAAGACCTGGTGCGAGAAGATGCACATAGAACATAGTTTTGCCTCCGTAGCCCATCCCCAAGCAAATGGGCAGGTCGAACGATCTAACCGAAGCGTCGTAGAGGGTATCAAGAAACGGTTGGGAAAGAAGGAGTTTTGTGGTCTAATGAACTTCCTCACATTCTCTGGGCACACCGTACAATGCCAAAAACAAGCACGAGAGAAACTCACTTCAGCTTGACCTACGGCTTGGAAGATGTGATTCCGGCCGAAGTAGGCATGCCCACACACCGAATGTTGCAATGCCAAGAAGAGAACAAGCAACAACTCCGTTTGAAACTCAACCTGATCGAAGAAAGAAGAGAAATTACGGCCATCAGAGAGGCCAATTATAAAAAGAGTTGGAAAACATTACAATTCCAAGGTCAAAGAGGTCCTTTTCAACGAAGGAGATTTTGTGATGCGGAGGAACGATGCTAGTTTAGCCGAAGGAACCGGAAAGATGGCCCCAAAATGGGAAGGACCATATGTGGTCAAAACGTCCGGAAAAAACGGGGCATACACCCTAACTAAGGTGGATGGAACCCCCGTTCCCCGTACTTGGAACTGGACACACCTCAAGATATGCTTCATTTGAAGAATCTCCTAAATTTCCGAAGAACTTAAAATAAAGTTTTTTAATATTTCCAATGTACTGCGGATGGTTATGCCCGCATGTCTTTCATTTTTACCGATCTTGTAATAGCCGGGAGGGATATGCCCCAGAATATCTTTAATATTAACAGAACGAGTGAATTCTATTTTATAAAAAGTTGCAGCACATACGTTGTTATTGGCCAATCAAGGGATTCGAACCCTAAAAAATAAAGAGGACTGGCAAACGTTCGTCCTTTATTTTCAAAGTACTAAAATTTATCCTAAGTTAATAAGATGTACTCCGCATGTATATACGAACGTTCTAAACACAATAAAAATGCAATCACCATAAAGCATGGACGCGTGACTTTACACAAACAAATGTTTTGCATCAAAATGATCGGACTAGGAAGATCCGGAGATTACTTAACTATTTAAACTAGGATAATTGTCAATAATTACAATCGGCGAAACAAGAAAAGTCATTACAATACAAACTTAAAGGTGCATACCCCAAAAAAATCGGATATGTCCACCTACAACATTCATCACTATAATCTAAAGGTGCATACCCCAAAGAGCCAGGCATGTCCACCTCAAACTTCATCTGCGGATGTCTCTTTGAAGGATAGAGCTTCCTGGATCCGAGGAAGAGGCTCGTCCACAAGGTTTGGAAGATCGTTTATCAGTGAAAAACTAAGGGTGTCAAAGCAGGCAATAGCAGTGTTCAATTCAGCTTCGGCATTCCGGTTTAGCAGAGGAACTTCGCCATATGAAGTCTTCTTCTTCAAGGCATGAATATAACCCCCGTGAACTCCGGAATTAATGCCGATCGCACTCATGGCATTATTAACCGCAGCAACCGTCTGGGTCATCTCCGGACCATTGTGAATGTGCTTTGCCAACAGCTGAGCACCCTCGGTCATTAGCCAAACCTTCGTCGACCGAAGCTCCTCCACCTTCTTACCCAGATCCGCGTTTTCCAGCTTCAGATCTTCAATCTCAGCTCTATGGTGCTCCTTCATCTCTTCCATTCGTGCCTTCAAATCGGCTTCACCTGTTTTATGTGCATCCCTCTCTATAAAATATGTTAGAAAAATACAAGGTAAAAAACAAGACAAAAAAGGAACAGGACCGAACCTGCAAGCATCCGTTCGTAGGCTGCACGAGCCTGGGTCAAAGACTCCTCCATCTTGGCCAGAACATTCTTGTGCTCCTCATATTTCTCATTCGTCGAAGCTATAAAACCAGCAAGCTCAGACGCCGTTTTATCTCTCTCCTCGGAGGCAGGGGCAGAAGCAGCCGTGGCTTAGGAGGATTGATTCAAAGCTGTTAGGGACTTCACCTTCTCCTTATGAGCAGCCAAATATTGGCTAAGCCAGGCAAGCTTGTTCTCGCTGTCAGGGGTCCTTTACATTTTACGTTTCAAAGAAATGATTTCTTTCTCCAGATTCTCCCTAACCAATTCCGCTTCTACCCATCTCCGGTACAGCTCAACCACATATACATTCGACTGAGCTTGGTTGGCTAGCACTGCCGCCCCCAGATCCTGGCTCTTCATTCTCCGGCTCCGGGAATGATCCACAGGAATGTTTATACCAAACAAAAACATCTTAGCCATAAGATCATCCATCACCGAATCCTTATTTTTTTATCTCCCAGTCCGGCACAAATTTCTCCTCGGCCGTAGCCAGATCCACCTTCATTTCGTCCGAAAACACATCTGCATATCGAAAAAAGGTCATCACTTCGGGTCCGAACCAAGAGGAGGGAAGAGAGGAAGCCTGATCCTCATCATCCTCCAGAAAGCAGTCCGGACCCAAAAAAGAACCCAAGATCGTACCTGAAAAAGTTACCGCCTTTCCTTCACCGATGGTTTTTTCTTCACCCTTACTTGTGACCGCAGAACCCTTCGTCTCCATCATATCCGATTCATCCACTAGCAAAAATCCACCAGAAAAGATGGCTGAATGAGCGATTTGGGCCCTCGCAGCCTCCTCCCTATATAACTTCCCACCCGATAGATGTTCGGTAAGGTCTGTCAGGACGTTGTCAATAGAATATGAAGTGGTTTTCTTTACTTTCTTGACCATCTTTGGTAAGGGTAGGGAAACTGTAGACTTAATCTGAAGGTTCTCAGCCTTCCGCTTACAAACAAGCCCCTTCGGCCCAGAATCAGACGAAACACCTTTACCCTTCACAATCACCAACGAAGACGGGTATAACAACGTTTGGTCCAGCTCACGCACCTCCAGATCACTATCTTCATCCACCGTTAAAGGCTCCACCCTAGTCTGAGTACTTGAGGATCCAATTGTTCCTTTTTTAGACTCCGGACCAGCAGTAGCAGCCGCGGAAGTCTTTGGATCAACTAGAGGCCAAATCTCCTGGGCAGCCGAAGATATCTGCTTCAAAATGGGCTCTTCGTCCACAGTAAGCTCATCATAATCAAAATCCAATGTGGAAAAGCTCGGCACCTTCAACGCATCCCTAAACGACATCTCGTCTCCTGCAAATAAAAAAAAGATAAGAATAAGCAACATGAAGATCACAAGATACCAAAGGGGGGGGGGGGGAATAGGTCGGATTACTTACTTTCACCGCTCTTACGGATCACCTGCCATTCCCTGTCTCCCGGCCCCAAACGTGGCAAACCCGTCCTAAAAGTAACATATGCTCAGGAAGGGGACAGATAGGAGACCGGTTATCAATCAAATCCTGAGCCAATTGGTTAAAAACAAAGTTATCTCCAAGCTCGAAATCCATAGACTGATCTTTGAACCTCCATGCCATATCGGCCGGAAGACAGAGATCGTCCAACCAGAAGAAGTTGTCCTTCCAGTTCTTCAGACTGGATTTCTCGTCTCTGGCCTAGTTGGGGATCCTTTTCGGTGGGTAAAAGTGTACCAATATCCGGCGGTAATGAACTCATAAAAATACCTAAATACGTTCAAATCCGGTTTTTGATTCAAAGACCTACATGATATCTCAAAATGATTGATCCGACTCAGTCCGAATGGGTTCACTTGACAGATATGAACCCGAAAAAACCGGAGGACCTTCATCAGGAATTTTGTAAAAGGGACTCGGTAATTAGAAAACAGACGTGAGTATATAAAGGGAACTTTCCAGGAAGGAAAGGATGTATTGCCTTATCCTTGGCTGGAAGAACCGGATGAAGATCGGTTGGAATATGATATTCCCAGAGGAACTCGTCTAACTGTCTCTGTGACAGGACACTAAAACTTTCGGAAAGGTTGTCCTTTCCGGGAGCCATTATAAAAACAGAAAGGAGATGGCACGCATCTTGTAGAAGAAGATGATTACATAAGAAGATTTGAAGAGGATAACACAAGGGGAAAAGATCAGAGAGGTGAAAAGTAAAAAAAAAATTGCCTTTTATAAAAGAAGTTGAGTCGGTGACAGCTGGCACATCTTATCAGCCATCGCGTCAAGTGACGGTTACCTTTCTCGAGACAGGGAAACGGGACAGTCACCGGTCGGTGACTGACGGTCAAGATTCCTTTATCTCACTAACGCCACGTTAGCACCTCATCGCACCTCTACGTCATCCGTCCGGAATAAAGGAACAAAATTTTACCAAGTCCAGATCTGGACTTGATAAACTGGGGGACTTGAAGATACATATCTGAGGACGGACCTTACTCGTGAAGGCCGGACCGGATCGTAATTGGACGCATATCTCAAAACCCCCGTACCCCAGTCGCCTACGGACGGACCATCGATAGGTGCGTCCAGCCGAAGACGTCATCACAGTTGACCAGTATAAATAACCCATCAACTAGGTATGCGCACGTCTGGGTTGTCCTTATTTGACTACTTGGCAAACTTAGTTAGTTGTAAGGGTATCCGGGGCACCCATCGGGGACCCCTTCGGTGACCACTTTCCCCGATCGGGAACACCGCCGCCATCCAAGCGGGAACCCAAATCGGGGAGGGTGAGCGGTGGGGAGTGACCGAAGAGGGGGAGAGATGGTGGTGGGGCCAGCCGCTATTTCAACCAATGAAAACTTTGTTTTTTTTTTTTTTTTCTTTTTGAATAAAAAAAGCAATTCACCTAAGAGGGGAGTGGCGCCATCAAATTGGGGTGTGAGGGGAGTTTAAGAGGGGAGTTGACGTGGCACACGAGGATTGGATGTGCGTAAGAGAGGGGACTCCCCTCTTAGGGGAGTGCCCCGGACACCCTAATCTCAATTTATTCATGACTAACCGAAATTATTAACTAAGTTGATAATTTTGTGTTTTGGTGAATCACATATCAGTGCCAGTATTAATATTCGTTTTTACTGTTTTCAATTGATATAAAACACATGTTATTTCTACAGGAATGCATGTATCATATCAAATTTATGCAATATCCTAGTAGTATATTACATATGATAACTTCAAGACGACCTTATAAATAGACAAATAACCAAATCTACGTGACACATTTTTGCTTTTCCTCTTTGATCTCAAAAACAATCGACAACCTCAACACACAAAACACGTAGGCCCACCACGTGTCCCAAGTCCAAAACAATCCAAACCGTCGATTGTATCGCAATTGCATACACACTCAGACCATTCAGGGGGTCCCCCTTTTTATTTGGAAACCCCCAACAGGATAAGTGGGTCTCATTCCTCTTATCTAGGGTTTGTTTCTCCCTCCCTCAACTGTTCCATTTCCCCCAATTTCTTCCCAATTTTGCCCTAATTCACTCACTCATATGGCCTCTATTCACCCCACCCGTTCCAACAACAACGATTCCGACGATGACGATGACGTCAGCCAGACCGGAATATTATCCACGTCAGATCCTTTACTCCGCGATCCCTCCGCCTATACAATCACTCCGGTTCACCACTCGCCGCCGGTAACCGAACCGTTCAAACAAGAGCCACCGGAAAACGAAACTCCGTTACCGATTGTTTCAATGACGTCATCTAACCACCAATTGACGGTGGCGGTGCCACGGCGGACGTCAAAGGACCGTCACACGAAGGTTGAAGGACGTGGCCGGAGAATCCGCATGCCGGCGGCGTGTGCTGCTAGAATATTCCAGTTAACGCGTGAATTAGGGCATAAATCTGACGGTGAAACGATCCGGTGGTTGTTGGAGCATGCTGAACCGGCGATTATTGAAGCTACTGGTACCGGAACGGTGCCGGCGATCGCCGTTAATGTCAACGGAACGTTGAAGATTCCGACGACGCCGAGTAACGGTAGTGAAGAACAGGAAGGTGGTGTGAAAAGACGAAAAAGGGCTTGTAATAGTGAGTTTTATGATGTTAATGATGATTCAGCAGGTTCTAATGTTACCAATTATTCCAATTTTGCCCCTGTGGCTCCGATTGCTCCAACGGGTTTGGTACCCGTTTGGACCATGGGTGGTCCGGTCAACGCTGGGGGTGGTTTTTTTGTGATTCCGCAAAGTGGAGCCGTCGGCTCGGCTTCGGCTCAGCCGCAGCTTTGGGCTATTCCAGCCGGCGCAACGACTCTGTTTAATATGGCGGCTCGGCCTATTTCGAGCTTTGTGTCGGCTATGCAGCCGGCTGGTGGGTCTGGAGCCGAGCCGTCGAATAGCGGTGAAGAAAAGGTGGGGACTGTTTCGACGGCTATGGCGCCGAGCTCGAGCTCTGTGACACCGGCGGCTACGGCTACGGCTACGGCTCAGGCTCAGATGCTTAGGGATTTTTCGTTGGAGGTTTATGATAAACGGGAGCTTCAGTTTATGACGGATGATAATCCGTCGAAAACGTCGTCGTAATGATGGATTGTGTTTAAGTTTGATGGTTGAATTGTTAGCTTTTTGTTGTTAGATGTTAGAAATCATATGATGTTTTTCGTTTTTTGGTTTATTTTGTAAATGGATTTGGGGAAGAATATGGTTTTGGTTTAGTGGGATGCCAAAAGGAAGGATTTTTAGAAAGTGCAAGTGCTATTGCATAAAGTATAAGCTAAGGTTTTAACTTTGAAGGCATTTTGTTCTAGAAAGTCATATGGAATGCAATATTTTGATCTTTGTTTTATATGTTGTCAAGTATATTATGTTTATAAACAATAGCATTCACATCCCTTTCATTAAATTCTATTAAATTCTATAAGTGTATTCTTTATTTTATAAAAAATAAATTCTATTAAATTCTTTAAGTGTATTCTTTATTTTATAAAAAAGTAGTTGAGGGGATATTGTTTATGATTTATAAATTTTTAATATATTTTGTTGGTGAAAGAGAAAAAATAATCAAGGTAAAAAAAGTATTATTTAATTGAAATAAGAGAGAAAAAATAGTGTTTTGTTGATCTAATTATAGAGTGGAAATAGTGAAGAAGATGTGAATGCCCTATTAGCCGTTTGTATATCACTAGTTTTTGCCATGCATGCGTTACGAGGCATTACGCCGAATATTTTTTTTATAACATGTATATATGTGTTTATTTGTACATAATACTTATAACACGATTTAAAAAAATTAAATCGAGTCAACCAATTAAAACAAAACACTAACATACTTTTGCTAAAAAAAAACTAAAACGATGGAAAAACTATAATTTTAAAATGGGGGCAAAACTGTAGTTTTTCATAACAAATAAGCGTGTGTCAGGCAGCAGCTGCCTGACGCGAATAAAAATTACACCAAGTAAACCAATTAAAACAAAACACTACCATAGTTTTGTTAAAAAAAACTAAAACGGTGGCATGACTGTAATTTTACATCAGGGGCAAAATCGTAATTTGACATTGGAAAAAAACAAAAAGCAATGACAATATTATAAATTTGTGCTAGGGGCAAAATCGTAATTTGACTTAGAGGCTAAAAAAACAAAACCAATGGTATAAATTTAAACGGGGCAAAATCGTAATTACACAAAGTACACCAATTAAAAAAAACACTACTATAGTTTTGTAAAAAAACACTAAAACAGTGGCATGACTGTAATTATACGTCGGGAACAAAATCGTAATTTGACTTTGAGGAAAAAAAAACAAAACCAATGGTATAAATTTAAACGGGACAAAATTGTAATTTGACTGGACGAATGGGGAAGTGCCAGATAACTGTCTGGCACAATTCTCCTTCATGTAAAATGTATGTATATAAAATTTTGTCAAATTTCATATGCACCTTTTGAAGTATAGCCACTTCCTGAGTTTCAACGAGTCATTTGCGTATATCTTTAACGCCCGTTTTCATCTTTTTATATAGGGGTGAGCAGAAAATCGAAATAACCGAACTGTAACCGATATAACCGAACCGAAACAAAAACTGGCCGGTTTGGTTTTCGGATTTTTAATAACCGAAATTTTCGGTTCGGTTTTCGGAAAACCATTTTCAATAACCGAAAAAAATCGAACTGAACCGATAAGTTACAATTCATATGTTTTTATGTTTAAGTTGTTTAAGTGTTTAACCCAATGCTAGTAGAAACTATTAATTTTATTCTTGAATGTTAGGGTGAGGTTCCTGTAAAAAGGACGTTTTTCGTGAGAAGTGTGAGAAGACATAGAAATTGATATGTAGGCATTATGTTTTGAACTTAGGCATAATATTTTGGGTTGTTTTGGTAAGAAAAACACCAAACATAACAATTTAAAACACAATGCAACGTATTATGGGCGTGAAACTTAAAACACACTACTTAACGTTCTTGGCATGGTGTTTTAAGTTTTCAGCCTAGAATTCATTGCATTGTATCTTAAATTGTTATGTTTGCTGTTTTTCTTGACAAAACAACCCAAAACATTTTGCCTAAGTCCAAAACATGATCTCTACATATGAGCTTTTATGCCTTCTCACACTTCTCACGAAAAGTGTCATTTTTATAGGATCCTAAAACTGTTAAGTGTTTATAATAAAAACATTACATGTTTATTTATAATTGAAATGACTTATTTATAAAAACTTTGAAGGAACATAAAATAGAGTAGAAAGTTAGGTTTATGTAAGCAATGTTATTTAAGAGGTTAACTATAATAACTTAAATGTAAACACATAAGAAAGTTTCTTATATTTAAAATTATACTTTTTATTATGTGAATCTTACATAATTTTGTTTTAAAAACCGAAATAACCAAAAAACCGAACCGAGCCGGCGTAAAAACCGAAACCGAAAAAAACCAAAACCGACCGGTTTAAAAAACCGAAAACCGATATTTCGTTTTCAATTTTACCTAAAAACCGGCACACCCCTATTTGTATGGTTTGATAGTGTTATGGATGATGTAGGATTAGAAAGCAAGGATATGGGTAGATACGAGCATCCATAATAAGGAATTTTTTCTCATTTTTAGAAGCCATGTAGGAGAGAGAGTGGTGAGGTGGAGGAGAGAAGACGTTGATTAGTTTGTGGTGAAAATGAGAAAAAATGAGTTTGGAGAGGGGGAAGGAAGAGAGAGGAGAGAGGAGATAGAGGAAATGTGTTTTTAGACTATGGGGTATGGGGCTTGGGTTGGGGCATGGCCCAAGGGGCGGGAGTTTGAAGCCGGGCGTGGGGCGGGTCTAGCAAGGTGACATGGCGGGCTCTCAATGGCCAAACCAAACTAGCCGTTGGCCAACGGCTATGTTTAATTTTTTTTCACTATAAATATCACACTTCAATTCCTATTTTTACCACATTCAACCACAATAATCATCTTCAATTTCTATAATCATCCATATTCTCATTCTACAAAATGAAAAATGCATCCTCATAATCGTGGTTATGACCCGAACAACCCGTTTGCATTCCAAAAAAATAATTCTAGCCCACCACCCAATCGTCCATTTTTAATACACTCCCATATGCCCGATATGGCTAGTTACGCATCGTATATCGGTGGTCGTGTGTTTACTAACTTCCCACACACCGACGATTCGATACCTAGCCCGTTTACACAAACGCCCATCAACCTTTCACCAACCTCCATCAACCTTTCCCAAATGGAAACCGTCCCCGAAACTCAACCATCCAACGATGGTCCTTCCGCTTCCAAACCCATCAAAAAGAGAAGTCATAAGAAAAAACCGAGGCGGTGAAAACACTTGAAACCGGCAAACGAAAACAACAAAAATGGGTCCCTAATGAAGAACTTGCATTGGCGAGGGATTGGTTTCAACAATCTCAACATCCAACTTTAGGTATTTTTAAATATTTTGTAGCCCTCATTTTAATAATTACGGTTATTTTTTATATAACTTTGTAATATATTAAATTTTGTTTTTATTAAAATAGGAAATTCTCAACATCGAAGCCATTTGTGGGAAGCGATTAGTAAAGCATTCCATGAAAAACTGGTAAGGGAGACTTATCGTGAAAACGGTTGCTTATCCTCGAAGTGGAACGAGATAAGCGGCCAACTTACAAAATTTAGTGGTTTTTTAAATAAAGGAAAACAAAACCCAAAAAGTGGTGAATTGGAAGCCGACTGTGTGACAAATGCATTGATTACATTCAAAACAAATGTGGGGTGCGACTTCCGTTTCATGCATTGTTGGGAGATTTGTAAGTTCCATCCATAGTGGGCGAATATCCCCAGTGGTAGCGAAACAAACACGTCTTCCAAAAGGTCAAGAGCCTCGTCCCAAGCCCAATCTGATGCACGAGATCAAGAGTTTGAGGACCTTTTGGATGATTCGCCAAACCGACCTGAATATGGAAGAGATGCGGCAAAAAGGCGCGCTCAAAAATCAAGATCGGGTACGGCATCGCCTTCAGCTGGGAGTTCGGGCTCGCGTAGGGGAATATACAACGACCAGTTTGATGACATTGCATGCAAGTTAGATACATTCAACGTATTCCAACAACAAAGGGCCAAACTTCGAAAGAGCAAAGATGCTAGAGATGCCCTGAAACAATAACGGGATGATTTGAAATTTCTATCCCAACCCATTGATCACCTAGAGGGTGACGAGTTGCAACTAATCTTGGAGATGAGAGAAGAGATAAAGAACAAATATAAGCGTTAGGAATTTTTTTATGTAATTTTCTTTATTTAAAAATATTAAAAAAATTAAATTTGTTGTTTTAAAAAATATTCAAATATTCAGTTTGGGTCAGCCCAGCGAAGCCCACCCAACCCACGCCCCAAACCCCCGCCCCACCATACCGTCTTCAATGTGGGTCAGACCAGCGAAGACCCCCCAAGCCACGTGTCAACCCATGCCCCAAACCTCCGCCCCACCATACCCCATGGTCTTATGGGTTGTGAGAGGGGCAAGAGAGATAAACTTTGTTATTGGTTGAGCAATGCCAACATGGCAACCCAAAAACATCAAAAGATGGAATGATGGATGGTTATTGGGGATGCTCTAAGCCTTTATTATATAATTAACTTTGTTTTGGGCGAATCTATTTTGTAATTAACTTTGACTTAAATCAGATTTTTGGTATGGTTACATATATAAACATTTAATTAAATGTTAGTTGTTTATTATTTTAAAATAATTGTAATAAAGAAAAAAAGTAAAACGTTGGAAAGTTTTTTTTTTTAACGGTGAACTATATATATAAGGCTATTACACTCTTCAAATTGGAGAGCTCTGTATTGCTCAACTTTGGCCAGACTATGTTGTTTTAAACGAACCCATGCTGGCTTCAAAGTTTGGCTTTTTTGGGCGTTCCCCTGGGCAACCATACCGTCGGCTGCCACCTGATAGTCGTTGTGTCACCACAAGAGCAGAACTCTCTGGCATAACACACGGTTGGACGAAAACCCGATTGGGCTCGGGAATCGAACTGACAACCTCATACAAGGTCTAATCCAAATATTTCATTATATCCACCCAATATGACACAAGTGAAAATTAAACTTGTGTCTCAATTGGAAAACCAAAAAATCCTACCCCACAAATGGGGGATAACGTTGGAAAGATTTGTATTGTAAAAATAGATAAATGTAAAATAAATGCGTGAATTAACTACACAATTAAAACTTTACCTCATAGAAAATGTAAAATAAATGCGTGAAATAACTACACAATTTAAACTTTACCTCATATAAATCAAACATATAAATTGTATTTAAGATTAACGTCTTAGAATTCATTAACCTTTTTTGATTCTAAATTGTCAATGCTTTATAAGCAAGTCTTTTGAGTTTATTACCGCTAAAAGGAGGTTAAAAGTAGAAGACTTTTAATTAATTAAGAAACGATGCTTGTCACGTGCGGTTGGGGGGAGGCACGTGGGTGCCATCTATAACTTTTGAGGCGGCCTGGTGGACCCACAATGCCTATAGGCACGGCTATTTTTGCGGCATTTGTGAGGACCACAAGAGTTTCCAGGTGACACGTGTAGTGCTAGCTGTAAAAGAATGGCTAAGTGGGGTCCAACATGTGTCTCGGTGCTTGATATTTGATGTCTATCTAGTGTGAGCCACGTGGGCCAAAAGAATCACCCTTTAAGATCCAAAATGTTATTTATAAAAGAAAAGAAAAATTACACTCCTTTATCTTTATATTATTTTTCAGCTGGTATCATTTTTAACGAATGTTGACAGATGATGTTCTTTACTAGATATTTTGTTGCAAGTTTAGTCCTTTACACCCAATCCAGTTATAAAGCACTGTTAATTGTTGGGTGTAAAGGATTAAACTTGCAACAAAATACCCGGGTAAAGACTAAACTTACAACAAAATACCTAGCAAAGGACACCGCTTGTCAACAATTAACCGGATTTTTTAACTGGGTTGGGTGTAAAGGACTAAACTTGCAACAAAATACCTAGTAAATGACACCGTCTGTCAACATTCGTTAAAAAGGACACCGTCTGAAAAGTGGTATAAAGATAAAGGGAGTTAATTGCCAAAATCGTCCTTGAGGTTTGGGTAGGTTTGCCATTTTCGTCCAAAATGACACTTTTGTACCAAATTGCCCCAAATGTTTGTAACTTTTTCCCGTTTTCATCCAAACCACTAACTTAGTTTATTTTTTCTGTTAAATTGAGAATATTTGGATGAACCTGGCAAATATAAAACCATAGGGACGATTTTGGCAATTTACTCAAACTCTTTTATTTAGTTAATTTTGTTACATATATAATAAAAAAGAATATACATGCAATTTTTATATGAAAAAAATAATAGCTTTGTCACATAATTTTTATAAATTTTCATCAAACCACTAACTAAGTTAATTTTTCTATTAAGGCGAAGGATGTTTATAAACTAAGACAGAAATTAATTTCTAACTTTTTATATAGATCAGTTTTATAAAAATAAAATCTATTTAAATCTCTAAATTTTATAAAACTAAAATGCTGGTGACCTTATTGAAAAAGGTTAAATAAAAAAATCTTATCATATGTACCAAGTTTGTAATTCATCTTCTACTCTTTTAAATTCGCTCCTAAGGAAAAACAGAAGCCAGTGCCACCCCTATCAAACAACGTATCGTTACCAAACCTTAAAATTACCCACCAAATTGTAATCATAATGCTATAACCCAAAAGTTTATTTACTCAAGCCACTCAGAATAAGTATTAGTTAGTTACCCTCATAATCTTAATTAAATAAATATTTTATTTCTACCAACATATTTCCTAGGTGCTCAACACATTTAAAAAATATGTAATGTTTTACAATTTTTTTTATCTCTACAACTGATAAATACTAAAAGTTGTAATCGATTGTTATGTGTTGCATACCAATGACGTTTTCTCTTTATAAAACTGATTTATATAAAGAAGCTGTAAATTAATTTCTGTCTTAATTTATAAAATTTAAAACATCCTTCACCTTAACAGAAAAAATAAACTGAGTTAGTGATTTGGATGAAAATTTATAAAAATTATGTGACAAAACTATTAATTTTTTCCCTAAAAACTCCATGTATATTCTTTTTTATTATATATGGAGTAAATTACAAAGTTTGTCATTTATGTATGTCATATATTACAAAGTATGTCCTTTATCTTTAATAAGCTCAGAAAACATACTCAATGTTTGTAAACCCTTACAAGTTATGTCCTTTAATCATAACACAATTAGTTTTCATGGTTAAAGTTGACTAAGTCAACCCCACATAAGGGTATTTTAGTCATTTTATCCTAAATATTATAATAAATAATCATAAAACCAATAAATAAAACAATTTTGGAATTATATACCTTCCACCTTCTACCACCGCCCTCATCTGCGACCGCCCTCATCTGCCACCACCTTCCACCACCGCCCTCATCTGCCACCACCTTCCACCACCGCCCTCATCTGCCATCAACCTCCACCATACTTTCAGATAAGTCACTCATCTCATCCACCACCGTTTATCATCAAGCAATCTTAATTCAACAAAAACAATACCTATCAGATCTGAATATGTGCCCAATCTAAATTCAAAACTTCAATAAACAAAACACAGTAAAGCTTTATCAGATTTCAGATTCAAATAAAAACATCATGTTCTTAAATCTTAATCAGTTAATCTCCAAATAAATCAATTATACTATGAATTCATCAACAAACAAACACAGATCTTAAACAAATACACCGACTACAATCAAACAACATCGATTAGCATAAAAATCACAGTAGAACATCATCAAAACAAAACAAAACAAATCATAATCGAAACGAAATACATCGATTGAACTTTCATCAACAAACAAACAAAGATCTTAAACAAATCTACCGATTACAAGCATACGTCATCGATTAGCGTTCTAACTTCAACCATATGTTGTTTAACTACCTACTAGACTTTGTTATCATTATAACTCCAACCACATGTTGTTTAACCCCCAAACGATCATCATATTCCCACACAATTTCCAATCAAATCCCCAATTTACTACTTCTAGGGTTCCTGTTCATCAATTCGATTCACCAGATCACAATTCATAACAATGACCACATCAAGTTATCATCTACATACACCGTTCATAAATTCCAGTTGTTGTTACTCGATTGTTGCCTGTTGGTGTGTCTTCAATCTACAGCACTTGTTTTCCGGTTGCTAGTGTTCGGAACCCTAGGAAGAAGAAAAAGGTTTCGACGGTTGTGAAGACGGTGGCTGTTGCGCCGGCTGGTGGTGCTCGTGGTGGTAGTAGCCGGAGTGGTGAGGAAGATCATGGGTGGTAAATGAAATTGCAGAAGAGAGTGGGGGGGGGGGCGAGAATAATAATTCTGTTTGTTTAATTGTATAATAATATAGTTTTGTATTTTAAGTTTATAATATTAAAGGGTACTTTAGTAATTTCACAAGCATTGGGTTCATTTGGCCATATTTAACACAGAAAAATAACTAAGTTAGGCATAAAGGACATAACGTGAAGAGATTTGCAAACATTGAGTATGTTTTCTGAGCTTATTAAAGATAAAGGACATACTTTGTAATATATGACATACATAAAGGACGAACTTTGTAATTTACTCTTATATATGTAACAAAAATAATTAAATAAAAGAAATTAAAAAGGGTTTGAGTAATTTGCCAACATCGTCCCTGTGGTTTTATATTTGCCAGTTTCATCCATATATCCTCAACTTAACAGAAAAAACAAACTAAGTTAGTGGTTTGGATGAAAATGGCAAAAAGTTACAAACGTTGGGGGCAATTTGGTACAAAAATGTCATTTAGGACGAAAATGGCAAACATGCCCAAACCTCAAGGACGATTTTGGCAATTAACTCAAGATAAAGGACAAAACTTGTAATTTTTCCTAAAAGAAATATAGGGATAATGGGGTGATGACCATTGGTAAAGGTAATGCCTTTAAAATACTTTGTAAGGACGAGGTCTTGGGTTCAAGTCCCACAGACGATAGGAATAAAGAAATTGGTCGTTCAAAAAAAATAAAAAATTAGGTATGGATAGTAACGGGTCATGTTCGGGTATAATATCAGTAATAGTATTTATAACTGCTCCTAAAATCTTATTTTCATACCCCTATATCTATACGACTTGTATAGAGTTATACGGGTCATATAGGAGAATGTTGCACAAAAAAAGTTATCAGAACATGTTTTTTTTGTCTCCATGTATATAAGTCGTATAATATTATATGACCCGTATAGAAAATATACGACCCATTTAGTGCTATTCGACCCAAATCTTATATAATGTTATACGACCCGTTTAAAATGTTATACAACTCAACATTTTCTCCATCTATACGAGCCATATAACATTTATACGATCCGTATAAAATTATACGATTCAATATTTGTCATGTCAAATTATTTTATATGGACCATATAGCCATATACGACCCTGAAACGCCCATATTTCAAAAGGTCAAATGCCAAGACTTAAACAATAAAAATTTACGACCCAATTTAAACTTTTACGCATCATTAAAGCAAACTTGGTTATATATACAAAATCAACCATTTTAAACAACTACAAACCCACCAACGTTTACAAAAGTTTTAAACACATGTTATTGGGTAAAGTTTATCAACACCTAACTAAAAGACAACACAAGTATTTTGACCCGTTTACAACATTAAAGCCCGGAAGCGCATTGCGGGCAATATGGAGTGTGTTCGTTCCGAGCATAGCGTGCCATTTAAAGGATGTCTTTACCTATATCACAACAAGAATCAAAGTTAATTACATGTAATTTCATCATTCTAACTTCTAATAAACATGATTCACATTCATTATCCAACTTCCATTTATTTGACACGTTCACAACGGGTCACTTACATACTATTCTTAAGCATAACATTCTAGTTCGTCGACCCGTTCATAACGGGTTAATTACATGACCAATCTTTAACTTCACATTCTAACTTGTTTGACCCGTTCGCAACAGATCAATTTCATAACCATTCTTTAAAATCACATTCTAGTTTGTTTGACCCGTTCATAACGGATCAATCGTATGCCCATTTCTTTAATACCCCCATTCTAGTTCATTTGACCCGTTCATAACGGGTCAACATATGACCATTCTTTTACATATTCATTCTAATTCGTTTGACTCAATTGTAATGGGTCTATTACATGATCATTCTTTATCGGACTACAATTACTACAATATATAACATTAAGCAATGCTACAAATAAACTTTAATCGTACAAGTAGCGTACCTCGATCTTGTGAGTTTTGAGGCTTCTTATTGCTTGAGCCTTCTTCCTTCACACCTACAATTACCATGTTCACTTCCTTTTAGTTCTCATGAATTCCTTTTACGACTTACAACACATACTTACATTCTAAACATGAACTTCACTAACAATTGTCATTTATTTGCACAATTATCATCTAAAGTATTTCATCTAGCACTTGGTATGCGGCAATCATTATTGTTTAGAATTTACTGTTTTTCATATACTTACATACCGCATCTTCCTATACGTACACAATTTCCCAATTACTCAAATCGTCACAACGAATAATCATTATGAAAATTACTCATCCTTCCTCTTAGTTGACTAGTTAACATCATAGTTATCACTAGAATATCCATTTTATGATCAATGCTTCTAATCATGAAACACACAAACACACAAACATACTAATTTCATTCAAATTAACATTCACAATTGCTTCTAATCATGATTTCTTCAGCAATTAATACTAGGTTACTAACATACCTAAGAAATTTGCTAATTTCATACATCTTTTTCATATCAAAATCAACCAAATGAAAAATTATAACTTACCACTTGTTAAGAAAGCTTAGATGGTCACAAATTAGGGTTCATGCACAAGATTAGCCTTGATCTTCCTTCAAATTTCACTAATTTTAGTTTGTGAGGGTTTTTCTTCTTTTTTTCTTCTGCCCGGGGTCAACACACACTAATGTGTGTGTTTGTGTTTTAATTTTTGTTTTAATAATTTCATTTTCTCACTTGTCCAAGATTAGTCCCTCAATTTTGAGTGTTTATTTTAAAATGGCTATTGTTCACTCTTAGGCTAAAATTTTACATATATTTTAACTAGGTTTATATTTCTAGTTATTTTTAAACACTTATACTTATTTAAAATTTTTGGGGTGTTACAAGTCTACCCCCCTTAAAGGAGGTTTCGTCCCCGAAACCTAAATACATTCCAAATAACGCCGGGTAGTGTTCCCGCATATCGTCCTCCAACTCCCACGTAAGTTCCGATCCCTTTCGGTGTTGCCACTGGACCAAGACTTGTCTAATATTCTTGTTGCAGAGGCGCGTAACTTTAGAATCCTTAATAGCTAATGGCCGTTCAATGTAATTCATTCGTTCATCCACTTCGATGTCGTCGAGTGGTACATGTGCCGTTTCATCCGCGAGACACTTTCGTAGTTGTGATACATGGAAGGTATTGTGAATTTCATCCAATGCTGGCGGTAATTCCAACCGGTATGCCACTTTCCCAATCCGAGCTAAAATATTGAAAGGTCCTATGTAACGAGGACCCGACTTCCATCGTTTACGGAACCGAATTATACCCTTTCATGGTGAAACTTTTAATAACACGTGGTCCCCTACTTGAAAATCAATGGGATGTCTTCTTCGATCTGCATAATCTTTTTGTCGGTCTTGTGTCGCCTTTAATCGGGCCCGTACGAGATCAATCTTCTCGTTAGTCTTGGCTACTACATCCTTGGATGCGATTTCGCTTTGTCCCACCTCCCCCAAACATACGGGAGTTTTACATTTCCTTCCGTACAACATTTCATAGGGTGCCATTTGAATGCTATTGTGATAGCTATTGTTGTACGGAAATTCAAAGAAAAGTAAGTGGTCGCCCCAACTTTCACCAAAATCCATAACGTAAGCTCTTAACATATCTATGAGTGTTTGAATGGTTTGTTCAGATTGCCCATGCGTTTGGGGGTGATAGGCGGTACTGAAATGCAACTTTGTACCCATTTTCTCATGAAACCTTTGCCAAAACCATGATGTGAATCGGGTATCTTGATCCGACACAATGGACACGGGTACCCCATGGCGAGATATGATCTCGTTTACATATATTTCTGATAGCCTTTCCGAGGAGGGGGTTTCTCGAATTGGTAAAAAGTGTGCGCTTTTGGTGAGGCGGTCTACAATCACCCATATGGCATCATGACCTTTCTTTGTTTTGGGAAGTTTGGTTACTAGGTCCATTGTTATATTTTCCCACTTCCACATCAAAATTTTAATGGTTGTAACTTACCATACGGGTTTTGATGTTCCGCCTTTACTTGCGAACAAGTTAGACACTTCGCGACATATTTAACAATATCACGTTTCATTCCGGGCCACCAATAGTTTTTCTTTAAATCCCGGTACATTTTTGTCGCTCCCGGGTGGATGGAATACAAGGACTTATGAGCTTATTCGAGTAGTGCGGCCTTTACTTCACAAAACCATGGTATCCAAATTCGGCCAAATCTGGTTATGAGCCTATTTGAATTATCTTCTAACTTATCCGCGAAACCCTTCGTCCTCTCTTTCTTTGGATCTTCCGCGCTTAAAGATTTAATTTGAGCTTCCTTTATCATTCCAAGGAGATAGGGTGTAACTATCATTCTCATAGCTTTTACTTGTATCGGAGGTGGATAGTTCTTTTGGCTTAAACATTGGCTTTTCCCGGGTGATAGAAGATATCACAGTCATAATCCTTGATCAACTCTAGCCATCTTCGTTGTCTCACATTTAGATCCTTTTGCTCGAAAAAAGTATTTCAGACTTTTGTGGTCTGAATATATCATACTATTCGTTCCATACAGATAATGCCTCCATATTTTTAAGGCGAACACTACCGCCGCTAACTCTAAATTTTGGGTTGGATAATTGCCCTCATGTTGCTTCAATTGTCTAGAGGCATACGCAATGACCCTGCCCCTTGCATCAAAACACATCCAAGTCCTTGGTGTGAGGCATCCGTATATACAACTAAGTCTTCCGTACCATCGGGTAGGGTCAATATCGGGGAACTTGACAGTTTCTCCTTCATTGTCTGGAACGCCTTCTCTTGTTCGATGCCCTATGTAAATTTCTCATTCTTCTGTGTCAATTTAGTCATAGGCATTGCTAGTTTAGAGAAATCCTCGATGAACATCCTATAATAACCGGCTAAGCCTATAAAGCTTCTTTCTTCACTTGAGTTTCTTGGGGGGGTTCCATTTCATCACAGCCTCTACTTTGGTCAGATCCACGAGTATGCATTCCACTGATGTGTGCAAAATGCAACATATAAATTACATCAATTGTGACATAAAACTAACCCTTTTTAGTACTAATGTTGGAAAAAGTGTGCTTTTGTCTTCCTTTTGTATTTTCAGGATTAAATGAGCTCAAATTAACAAAAGAAGCAAAAAGACAACAAAATCTAACATAAATACAAGAAAAGGAACAAACGTGACATGCCCGACCCCATGACAGCATCTTCCCAAGCAAAACAAGAAGACAGAAGACTGAACACTCCCCGTGCTCAGCCAGCACGGGGGCGTGCCCAAGTGTCAGCAGAAAAGACAAAGTGGTAGAAGCTTCCATTGCCCACCACGGGGCCGTGCTCAGCGGGCACGGGGCTGTGGTCAACTATATGATTCGCAGAATCCAGGAAAATCTTCATAGTACAGATATGCTTCTGCACACGGGGTCGTGCTCAGTGGACACGGGGGCGTGGTCAACTAATACAGACAAGCTGCAATAAATGAAGAAAGAGAAGGATGTGGACACGGGGCCGTGCCCGAGCTTCTGTTCAGCCTATAAATAGGAGTGCTTGGCTCAAGCTCAAACCATCCCTTGGCACACCACCTCTCTCACACTTCACCCACCACCCACCACCACCATAACACCATCATCCACCACCATCATCCATTGTCCATCATAGAGTGTGTGAGTCGTCTCGGGATCCAAGATTGATAGTAAGAGTTCTTGACAATCAAGGCCATGTTTGCCTAAGTCTCTTACATCACTTGGTGAAGACAAAGTGTCTAGTGTAATACTTTTTATTTTTAATCTTTTCACACTTTTTACTTGGTTTTGTATTAATGACTTTAATAACTAGTTTCTTATGTTGAAGGTGATTTTTCCTTATCGTTTGTCCGTGGTGTCTTGGCATTATTTTACTGTCTATATAAAATAAAAGATTTTCACCATTCATATCTCCACGGTCTATATGGAGGTATGTTGGCTACCTGGTCGGGGGTTAAGGGAACGGTTTGGTAAAAGTCTTGCCTTGTTTAGTGTATAGATCCTGCAAGGACCTGGGTCAAATTTAGTAGGACCTCCTTCAATACTTAACGGTATTGGATGGCGGGGGTCCAAACTCTTTGATCCCCTCATATGTAAGCTACTATTAATACTATAACCCGGCTATTTAGGACTGTATCCCTGCTGACTCAGACTACTTAGCCGAGGGTAACGTCACCTTCAAAAGAGGGGCCTACCATAATTTGCATTAATAACTTAATTAATTATCTTTCAATAATCCGACCCTTTAGGATTGTATCCTTGCTGACTCAAACTACTGGGTTGAGGGTAACGTCACCTTCAAAAGAGGGGCCTACTACAATAACTAAGATAATCTCTTAAAAAGTGCAAAAGTGCGGAAATAATCAAAGGTTACACTATACACGAGTCGGAACCAAGTGATTCATCTTGTCTATCTGTTTTATTTTTATTTTCAGCATTTTAGTTATTTTTTATTTTTCTAGTTTAAAACCTTTTTCTAACTTTTTGATTTGATTAGACGTTGAGGATAAACCGGTATTAAAAGCTCTTGTGTCCTTGGACGACCTCGGTATCTTACCAACACTATACTACGCTCACGATGGGTGCACTTGCCCATATGTGTGTTTAGTGTTAGTAAATATCGTGTTTTATAAATTTAAAACTTGGCTAAAAAAGTGTAAAAGGGCTTAAAATAAACATTAAAACCATAACACACTTCACGCACATCAAGTTTTTGGCGCCGCTGCCGGGGACACAAGGATTTTAAGAAAGCTTAAAATCGACGGCCTAATCAGTTTTTCAAAACCTTTTTAAAACGCGTGCACATTTTTCTGCATTTTAGTTTAGTTTTGCATTTACAGTAAGTTGAACACGGGCCGTGCTCACTGAACACGGGGCCGTGCTGCATATTTTTCATAAAACACCCAGTAACAGTAGCTTGAACACGGGCCGTGCTCACTGAACACGCCCCGTGCTCAACGAAATCAGTAAATTTAATTAAAACGCCCAGATACAGATTCTGTACACAGGGCCGTGTCCACTGAACACGGGGCCGTGTCCAGCCTCTGTTTTCATTTTTATTCTTGTTTTCTGATCTCGAGACTTGGTTGTGGTCTGCTGAGTAATTCTTATGGATCAGTACTCAGGAGGTTACAACTACACCTATGAGGAGGATGATTATAGGAATAATTATTGGACTTATTGTGGTGACCCGCACTCGGTTCAGTATTGTAACTCATATCAACCATCCACTTCATACACCTACTATGAGGAGCCCAGGTACGAGCCATCGACTTCATACACATCCTATGAAGACCAAAGGTATGAACCTCCTCCCTCATACTCATATTTTGATGAACCAAGGTATGAGCCTTCATACTCATACTTTGAGAAACCAAGATATGAGCCACCACCTTCGTATGCTTATTATGAGGAACCATTGCGTGAACAACCCACCTCATACGAGTATTATGAAGAACAAAATTACGACCCTTATCCATCATATGCTTACAATGAAGAACAATGGTGTGAACCATCTACTTCATATGGGTATTATGGGGAACAAAGGATCGAACAACCGGATTCAAGCTTTGAAAATCCCGATCCTTTTTCTATAACCGAAGTGACCGATAGGATATTAGAACACCTTAGAGTTATCGATCGCTATATAAAAGAATCGCGCGCAAGGGAAGAGGAGTCCCGCGCAAGAGAAGAATTAACTAAAGAAGAGATAACAGAAAGTGTAAAAATGGAAGAACAAATAAGTGAAGAACCGACACATGAGTTAAACAACGAAAAAGGTGAGTCCGACAACGTTAGAATTCAAGAAGAGTCTAATTTTGAAGAAATTAATCTCTTGTCACCTTCTTTGAAAATCATTGTTTAGTTCCCACTCATGCTAAGTTTTTTAAAGAGTTAAACACTAACACAAAAATTGACGAAACAGTAAGTGTTAAGTTAACTAATGATCAAACCTCACTAATAAAAGAAGACCCATTTGAAATTAACATTACACCGGTTCCATGTTTCTTTCAAAATTTGTTTATTAGTAATGTCACAATTGATAAAGATCTTTGTGTTAACATAATGCCTAACTACATTTTCGAAAAATTAAGTATTAGTGATTTTTCTCCACTTCAAATACCCATTTTTCTATCCAATCGGAAAGTAATAAAATCAATCGGTATAGTTGAGGATGTCTTGGTTCAAACAAATCAAATGGTAATCCCGACCGACTTTGTCATCCTCGATGACGCTCCTCTAGTGTTAGGACGACCATTTGTAAAAACTCACGAAGCTTTGAAAAACCGGAAGTACAACAATCTACCTCTCCAATTAGGGGCATTTAAAAGAAGTGTCGATCTTGAGCGGTCAATGAAATATTCATTCGGCAATAATGACCCCCTAATTGAAGATGAAGATGAACCACCCGATACAAGTGAAAAGATTGACCACTTTGTTGAAGAAGAGGTCGCCATAGAACAAACTTTTAAAGTTCTTGATCAAAATGAGCAACCAAATAAGGAGTCTCCTAAAGACCCACCACTTGAGCTCAAAGAACTTCCAAAAGGTTTGGAACATGCTTTTCTAGACAAAGATGGTAAATTACCTGTAATTATTTCATCTAAATTAGATAGTTTAGAAAAAGAAAAGTTAATTAGTCTTTTGAAAAAACACAAAAACGCGATTACTTGGAAGCTTGTAGATATTAAAGGAATAAGTCCTTCCATGTGCACGCACAAAATTTTAATGAATGATGACTACAAATCAGTAATACAACCACAACGTCGAGTAAATCCAAATGTTCAAGAAGTGGTTAAAAACGAAGTCATCAAATTACTTGACGCCGGACTTATCTATCCTATCTCCGATAGTCCTTGGGTGAGTCCCGTCCAAGTAGTTCCAAAGAAAGGAGGCATGACGGTAATAACTAACGAAAAAAATGAATTAATACCCACAAGAACCGTCACAGGATGGAGAGTATGTATAGACAATAGACGATTAAATGAGGCAACAAGGAAAGATCACTTTCCTTTGCCCTTCATTGATCAAATGTTAGAAAGATTATCCGGTCATAAATTTTACTGTTTCTTGGATGGTTTTTCAGGTTACTTTCAAATCCCGATAGCACCCGAAGACCAAGAAAAGACAACTTTCACATGTCCCTATGGAACTTTTGCTTATCGACGCATGCCGTTTGGTCTATGTAATGCCCCCGCAACATTCCAACGTTGCATGGTAGCCATTTTCCATGACATGATAGAAAAGACAATGGAAGTCTTCATGGACGACTTTTCTATCTTTGGGGATTCATACGACAAATGCCTCGATAACCTTGAACGAATGCTATCCCGATGTGAGGAAACTAACCTCGCCCTTAACTGGGAAAAATGACATTTCATGGTAACAGAGGGAATAGTGCTAGGTCACAAAATCTCGAGCGAAGGAATGGAGGTGGATCGAGCCAAGATTGACACCATTTCTAGATTACCACCTCCATCCTCCGTTAGAGCTATCAGAAGTTTTCTAGGGCATGCCGGATTTTATAGGCGGTTTATCAAAGACTTTTCTAAAATTTCTAGGCCTCTAACAAAATTACTTGAAAAAGATGCTCCTTTCATCTTTGACAAGGATTGCAATCAAGCATTTATAACCCTAAAGGAAATGTTAGTCAATGCACCTATCATGATAGCGCCTGATTGGAAATTTCCTTTCGAAATCATGTGTGATGCGAGTGACTTTGCAGTTGGAGCTGTCTTGGGACAAAGAAAAGAAAAGCATTTCCGCCCAATTTATTATGCTAGTAAAACACTTAATGATGCACAAGAAAATTACACAACAACTGAAAAAGAATTACTAGCTGTGGTATTTGCTTTTGATAAATTTCGTTCTTATCTTGTTCTTTCTAAAACTATAGTCAATACAGATCATGCAGCCATTCGATATCTCTTCAAAAAGCAGGACGCAAAACCACGTTTGATTCGGTGGATTCTACTCCTCCAAGAATTTGATATTGAAATCAAAGACAAAAGAGGAGCAGTAAATACCGCAGCAGATCATCTTTCGTGCTTAGAAGACCCAACTTTGGAGGCAACCAGGGACGAACAAATCAACGAAAAATTTCTGACTGAGTCCCTAGATATGGTGGAATACAAAGAAGAACCATGGTTCGCCGACTATGCTAACTACCTAGCTAGCGGCATAGTCGCAAAAGGTTGGCCACATCATCAAAGAAAAAAATTATTTCCTAATGTGAAACACTATTTTTGGGAAGATTCATATCTTTTCAAAATGTGTGCCGACTAACTCATCCGACGATGCGTCCATGGTAGCGAAGCACGAAGAATTCTCCGCCATTGTCATGAAGGTCCATACGGAGGGCATCATGGTGCCGCTAGTACCGCACGAAAGGTATTTGATTCAGGATTTTATTGGCCTACCATTTACAAAGACGCCCAAAGTCTTGTCAAGACATGTGATGCTTGCCAAAGAACATGTAATATTTCTTCCAAAAACGAAATGCCACAAAATGGCATTCTTGTTTGTGAAATTTTTGATGTATGGGGACTCGACTTTATGGGACCTTTCCCACCATCAAATGGAAACAAATATATACTTGTGGCAGTATACTACTTGTCTAAATGGGCCGAGGCACTTCCAACGAATGATGGAAGAGTAGTGGTAAGATTTCTGAAAAAAACTATTTTCTCGTTTCGGCACACCTAAAGCATTAATAAGTGATAGAGGTACCAATTTTTACAACCATCAACTCGAATTTTTTTTAACAAGATATGGGGTCTATCACCGGGTCTCAACAGCATATCACCCTCAAACAAACGGACAAGCCGAAGTGACTAATAGAGGTTTAGAACGAATACTCGAAAAAACCGTAGGGTTAAATAAAAAGGAATGGGCAGATAAATTAGATGATGCTTTATGGGCTTTTCGAACTGCTTATAAAACAACAATAGGCACAACCCCATATAAGCTCGTCTACGGAAAAAGTTGTCACTTACCAGTAGAAATTGCACACAAAGCCTACTGGGCAATTAAAAATGTAAACTTAGATTTAGAATTTGCTGGTAAAAATCGATTTTGTCAATTAAATGAATTAGACGAACTTAGAAATTATGCATACTCAAACTCCGAAATTTATAAACATATTAAACCTAATGAATTTCGAGTAGGAGATCTAGTTTTTTTGTTTAATTCACGACTTCGATTGTTTCCTAGTAAATTAAAGTCTAGGTGGTTAGGACCTTTTTCCATCACTCATATTTTCCCACACGGTGCAGTAGAAATTAAATCTTGGAATGAAATTCCATTCAAAGTCAATGGCCAACGGCTGAAACTCTATCAAGGATTTATTGAGGATGAAGAGGAAGAAATCTCGCTTCAAACGGTCGAAGGATGAAAACATCGACATCATACTTTGTAAGTTATGAACAAACGGGATGACATCTAAATCGGTAAGTCTTCTAACCAAGTTTTGGGAAAACAAGGGCACTCACACGAGCACTAATATATATATATAGGGAGAAGATCATGCGAGAACCACCTCTTATTGTGAGAACCGCGAGAACCAATGTGAACACACAAAAAATGCCTAAAAATAGCTAAAAATCACACAAATTTTTTTTTTTGATTTTTTTAATATTTTTTAGGTTAAAATCGCTACTTTTCGAACCCACAAAAAAAAAAAAATTTTTAAATTTTTTTTTTTTTTTTTTTTTGGCTTCGAAAAGTAGCGATTTTAACCTAAAAAATATTAAAAAAATCAAAAAAAATTTTTTGGATTTTTTTTGGATTTTTTTAGATTTTTTTTAGGTTTTTTGGGGGTTTAGTTTTTAGCATTTTAGCTTGGGGGGGGGGGGGGGTGGGGGAGGGGGGTTTAGGTTTTTTTTTGGGGGGGGGGGGGTGGGGTGGGGGGTTTAGGTTTTTTTTGGGGGGGGGGGGGTGGGGGTTAGGTTTTTTTAGGTTTTTTTTAGGTTTTTTTAGCTATTTTAGGTTGTGTTCACATTGGTTCTCAAGGTTCTCACAATAAGGGTGGTTCTCGCATGAGCCCCTCCCTATATATATATATATTTTTAAAACTTTGCTCGGCACGGGGCCGTGTCCGCTGGACACGGGGCCGTGTCCTCGCTGCAGTCGGGATAAAACTCCTTTTTCATAACAGTTACACCATTCCACACGCCCCGTTTCCCAAAAAACGCTCTGGTTTCAGGCGATTTTCCGCATATTTTCGACGTATCCTCTTGTTCTAACAACATCAAGGTATGATTCTACCACTTTTAGTAATTAGATTAGTTACTTGCATGTAGTTAAAACTCCAAAAATTTGGGAAAAATCTAGGGTTCTTGAAGTTCATCCGGATCGAACCTCAAATTATTGTTTTGATCTGTTAGCATTTAGTTAGATTAGTGTTATGGGAAGTAAATCCACTTGTATTGTTCATAGATTCACCCGATTTCTCATAAAAACCCCAAACCCTTGTTTTTGAACCGAAAAAGATAAAATTGAATGGGTAAACGGGTTATTTTGGGAAAAACGGCACTTGGGGTTTCATTTTCGGGGAAAACCGCACCTATTGGACCAAAAATTTTCAAGTTTTCGAAACTGGGACGAAAAATGGGATTTTGGTGTAACAGACGCCTGGACACGGGGCCGTGTTCGCTGAACACGGGGACGTGTCCAACACCCTGTTTGCAGTTTTGTCCGAAAATTCTAATGTTTCATGCTAATTTTTGGTGTATTCTTTCAGATGGCAATGAAGTTCACAAGGTTTAACGCAAATGAGCTCGATGCTAGGGCTAGATACGAAGTACTTCAAACAAGGCCGGAGGAATACCCAAGGCAAGCATGCACGGATTTGTTAACATTGGTAAACCAACTCGACCGCTTCAACAACCTTGTCACAGGACCACTAAGAGTCGCTTTAACAACTCGACTCCGTTCCGTCCACGAATGCACTTTGGAATTCTATAGCACCTTCACATTCAACTCAAGGTGCGACCCATTCGACAATGCTGGGGTGGCATTCCGATGTGGCGGAACTAGGTATTCGATCTCTATGGCACAATTTGGGTCGATTGTTGGGTTGTATGCGGAAGAAGATGCAGGTAACGAGGAAAATACTGGAGGGATGTGAGAGATAGATGAGAACGATCGCCAAATCGCATGGGCTTAGATTGGTGAAGGGCACGACAATCCGAGCAGCACTAAGAGCACGAAGTTGAGGGATCCGCTCTACCGATACATCCATAGGCTCCTCGGCTACTCTCTTAGTCAAAGACATGATAGCGGCGGCGTCGTTGGGTTAAGAGATTTGGTTGTCCTCCACTGTATCCATAACCGCAGACACCTTGATGTTCCTTTTCTCCTGCTCCGAAACATGCATCTGAACCGCCTTGCTACTGCACCAACCCCTATCTTCTTTGGGGGATGGGTGTACCATCTCTTCAAGCACTTCACCCGCATACCTAGGTCATTCGGAAGGAGCCCATGGTCGGGTAGGGTGGATATACACATTTGCCGCTCAATGAACCTAATCTATGAGGCTGAAGACGGGACGGTTAGCTTCCAAAGGATGCAAGGTCATGCATGGAACCCGCAAGAGGCACTTGTCCTCCACGCTCCACAACATCATCAGTACCAGTACCAGCCCCATGGTGATCCAGGCCAGTCCTCCTCAGGAGGCGGTTTTCCTAACTTCCAAAGTTTACATGATTTGTTGCAGGAAAACCTCATGTGCACCAGGAACACCTACAATATGGCAAGCAACACATACAGCCGGGTTGGGGCGATCGAGAGAAACATATCCGATATCCAAGATGATATTGGAAATATCCGGGAGTACATTGCCGGGCATGGTGGAGATGATAATGATGAGGACGAGGACATGGATTAGGCGGGAGGAGCGGAGGAAGAAGCGGTTGGTTGGTGATTCCCCAGGTTAACCTTTAATCTTGAACAATTTAAGGCCTGCGTGCCGAGTGTTGAACAATTTAGGGGCTGTTTGGCAACATCTGAATCAATAAGTGCTGAATGAATAAGAGGTCTGAATGGGTAAGAGGGTCTGAACCAGTAAGTGCTGAACCAATAAAATGTTGTTTGGTTGTGCATCTGAAGAATATGTAAAATGACATTTTTACCCCTGAACCAATAAAATACTGTTTGTCAAACTTTGGATTCTAAAATGTTTGCAGAGACAATTCTATGTCAATTGTCAAACTTTGGATTCTATTGCACATCTACAAATTATATATTGTCACCTTTCTTCAACCTCCACCTCGACACTTTCAACATTTCAATCATCAACACCAACCCCCCTCCATCGAACAATCGTATTCCGACTATCAGTTGAGTCATGAGGAAAATCTGCAACCTTCTTCGATTTACCGGTGAGTCGACTCGGTCAAACCTCCGGTTGCATGCAGGTTACATCCACCGGAAATCACCCATAACCACTGTATAACCCACCACCACTTCACCGTTCACCTCCGGTCATTTACCGCAAAACCATAACCAACCACTCCAATCGTCACCTTGATCAAACAACACAGTTGACCACCCCCATCCCGTAGTCACCAATCATAAGCACATACACAACTCGAACCTGAGCACGTCACCACAACAGAACCATCTTCTCCAAAAATTAAAAAAAAAATAGGAAAAGAGTAGAAATCAGATCAATTGTTTTTGTCTGAGGAGAGGGAGGAGGAGGGCGGCAGGAGGAGAGGGAGGAGGAAGGCGGCAGGAGGAGGGAGGTGGTGAGGAGAGGGAGGAGGAGGGCGGCGGGAGGCGTTCGATGGTGAGGAGAGGGGTGGGGGCGGAGGTCTGATGAGAGGTGAAAGGCGTTCGGTGGTGAGGAGAGGGGTAGGGTTTCTTTTGGCTGATGAGAGGTGAAAGGGGCCAATTGTCTTTTTTTTTTTTTTTTTTTTTTTTTTTTTTTTTCATTCAGCAAGTTATAAAAGCTGAATGATTCAGCACTGAATCATTAAGAGCTTTGCCATTAAGAGGCACAACCAAACACATACACCTCTGTCCGAATAAGAGGTCCACCTCTTAATGAATCATTAAGAGGGTTGCCAAACAGCCCCTTACTTTCCCTAACTTCTTTTATTTTCTGCATTTATTTTTCTTTTAACTTTGTTGACATGGATGTTGAACTTGGTAAAATTAGGATGTTTGCTATGGTGTGGTATAGTGTTTATTGATTAAGCAGGTACATACGGGGCTTAGAGTACTAAGCATTAGTACTACTAAAGCCGGGATAGGAAAACCGAAGAAAAAAACATGTTTTTCAACCTTGCAGATTGTCCACACGGGGCCGTGTCCAGCCGACACGCCCCCGTGCCCACTCCCCAAACCTGCTGTTTGTTTTAATTCTGCAAACTTTGACAGACACGGGGTCGTGCCCAGCCAACACGCCCCCGTGTCCACCTTCTGTAAGTTTTCGTTACTGGCACCTGAACACGGGGTCGTGTCCAACGAACACGGGGCCGTGTCCAGCGCCCAGTAACACAAAATTCTTGCTCTTTCACACCTTTTTACACATTAAATCAATCTAAAAACTTATTTTTGGGACACATTGAGGACAATGTGTAATTTAAGTGTGGGGGGGATGCTAAAACCTTGAATCTTGCAAGTCCTAAATACAAGCCTTACACAAAAACTCTATTGGAACCGCTAATCACCCCAAATTTTTTCAAACATTTCCATTTTTTTACTTGTCTAGGTTTAATTTGGGAATTTCAAGTTCTAAAAAGGTTATATTTTTACAAATTTACAACCGATAGCGTCGTGATAAAAAGAACGAACATAAGAAAATTATGAAAAGGCATGGCAAACTTAGTTAAAATTTGATTATATATACTTGATCACATAAAAACCCATTCCCACAAAAGTGAGTTTTGAGCCTTTATTGAGCATACAAATACATATCCTTAAATTAAATGCTCATTTTTCGTTTCTTGTGTGAATAGCCGCTTGGTTCTTGCAACTCTAGAACTTGCCACGACGATACATTCCCAGTCCTTACCAACTTAAACCCGAGTAAGTAAATGATGGAGGCATTAGGACTAACCCTTTTTATTTCTACACCATTATTATTTTTTTTACCACCTACCCAAAATCCCCCTAGTTAGCCCCTTTGAGCCTAAACCTTTTCATTTCATAACCCAAACCAAACACCCTTTCACCCACCAAAACCTTTTTCATTTTTAACCCTTTGTTTTAGTAACTAGCTCGGTTTTTCATATGACTTTCTCAAAATATATATATATATATATATATATATTTTGATGATGAAGCAAAAGAAAAAAATAAACAAACAAGTTCATCAAAAATAACTTTGTTTGAATAATAGCTTCATCAAAATAAAAGTTACAAAAATAAAAAGTCTTACGAAAACCGACGCTTGTTACGCTTTTCGCCCTTTCACTAACCACTAACCCAACCACCTACCTTTAACCCAAGCCTAACCCTTCACCCAAAAAGTCCTCTTGATATTTACAAAGGTATATAGTTAAAAAGGAGGATGATTGATTGCTTGGCAAGCTTATGGTAGGAGTAAGTTCCATGCCGCTCTCGAGTGATCCACTAAAATACATTTTCGGCCGAGTGTTGAGTGATCCCCGTGAGGTATGTGAACTTGTATATAAATGGAATTTTAAAGAGGCATGTTATGCCCTAATAAGTAATTTATCTGATGAAAAGTTTTAAATAAATCATGACGAATAGGATTGTAAATAAATAAAAATAAAACTTAATAAAGAATCTTGGAAATCCCGACACTCTATGACAAGCCCAAAAACTTTATCTTCTACCCATTCCATTTGGGAGTGTAAAGCCACATTATAAAGAGTTTTGCTTGAGGACAAGCAAAGATTCAAGTGTGGGGGTATTTGATGTGTGCAAAATGCAACATATAAATTACATCAATTGTGGCATAAAACTAACCTTTTTTTAGTACTAATGTTGGAAAAAGTGTGCTTTTGTCTTCCTTTTGTATTTTCAGGATAAAATGAGCTCAAATTAACAAAAGAAGCAAAAAGACAGCAAAATCTAACATAAATACAAGAAAAGGAAGAAACGTGACATGCCCGACCCCACGACAGCATCTTCCCAAGCAAAACAAGAAGACAGAAGACTGAACACGCCCCGTGCTCAGCCAGCACGGGGGCATGCCCAAGTGTCAGCAGAAAAGACAAAGTGGTAGAAGCTTCCATTGCCCACCACGGGGCCGTGCTCAGCGGGCACGGGGCCGTGGTCAACTATAAGATTCGCAGAATCCAGGCAAATCTTCATAGTACAGATATGCTTCTGCACACGGGGTCGTGCTCAGCGGACACGGGGGCGTGGTCAACTAATACAGACAAGCTGCAATAAATGAAGAAAGAGAAGGATGTGGACACGGGGTCGTGCCCACTGGACACGGGGCCGTGCCCGAGCTTCTGTTCAGCCTATAAATAGGAGTGCTTGGCTCAAGCTCAAACCATCCCTTGGCACACCACCTCTCTCACACTTCACCCACCACCCACCACCACCATAACACCATCATCCACCACCATCATCCATTGTCCATCATAGAGTGTGTGAGTCGTCTCGGGATCCAAGATTGATCGTAAGAGTTCTTGACAATCAAGGCCATGTTTGCCTAAGTCTCTTACATCACTTGGTGAAGACAAAGTGTCTAGTGTAATACTTTTTATTTTTAATCTTTTCACACGTTTTACTTGGTTTTGTATTAATGACTTTAATAACTAGTTTCTTATGTTGAAGGTGATTTTTCCTTATCGTTTGTTCGTGGTGTCTTGGCATTATTTTACTGTCTATATAAAATAAAAGATTTTCACCATTCATATCTCCACGGTCTATATGGAGGTATGTTGGCTACCTGGTCGGGGGTTAAGGGAACGGTTTGGTAAAAGTCTTGCCTTGTTCAGTGTATAGATCCTGCAAGGACCTGGGTCAAATTTAGTAGGACCTCCTTCAATACTTAACGGTATTGGATGGCGGGGGTCCAAACTATTTGATCCCCTCATATGTAAGCTACTATTAATACTATAACCCGGCTATTTAGGACTGTATCCCTGCTGACTCAGACTACTTAGCCGAGGGTAACGTCACCTTCAAAAGAGGGGCCTACCATAATTTGCATTAATAACTTAATGAATTATCTTTCAATAATCCGACCCTTTAGGATTGTATCCTTGCTGACTCAAACTACTGGGTTGAGGGTAACGTCACCTTCAAAAGAGGGGCCTACTACAATAACTAAGATAATCTCTTAAAAAGTGCAAAAGTACGGAAATAATCAAAGGTTACACTATACACAAGTCGGAACCAAGTGATTCATCTTGTCTATCTGTTTTATTTTTATTTTTATTTTTATTTTCAGCATTTTAGTTAGTTTTTATTTTTCTAGTTTAAAACCTTTTTCTAACTTTTTGATTTGATTAGACGTTGAGGATAAACCGGTATTAAAAGCTCTTGTGTCCTTGGACGACCTCGGTATCTTACCAACACTATACTACGCTCACGATGGGTGCACTTGCCCATATGTGTGTTTAGTGTTAGTAAATATGGTGTTTTATAAATTTAAAACTTGGCTAAAAAAGTGTAAAAGGGCTTAAAATAAACATTAAAACCATAACACACTTCACGCACATCACCACATTTATTACGTGACCCAGAAACTGCACTTATCTAAGCCAAAAGGCACATCTGGAAAATTTTGCATAAAGTCTCTCCTTTCGGAGTGTCTCAAGTACTTTACGCAAATGATGTGCATGCTCAGACTCGCTTCGGGAGTACAACAATATGTCATCTATAAACACTATTACGAATTTGTCTAACATGGACCGACATACTCGGTTCATAAGGTCCATAAATGTGGCCGGTGCATTCGTTAACCCATAGGACATCACCAAGAACTTGTAATGTCCGTAACGATTTCTAAATGCGTTCTTTGCCACATCTTCTTCCCGCACCGGTAATTGGTGGTATCCCAAACACAAGTCGATTTTTGAGAACCAACTTGGCCCTTGTAATTGATAAAAAAGATCATCGATTTGGGGCAAGGGATAACTGTTTTTCACCGTTAACTTGTTTAGTTCCCTGTAATCGATGCACATATGCATCGATCCATCCTTCTTTCTTACAAATAGGATGAGTGCACCCATGGTGAAACGCTTGGGCGAATAAAGCCCATGTCGAGTAACTCTTGTAGCCGAGTCATTAATTCCTTCATCTCGGTTGGGGCCAACCTGTACGAATCCTTGGCTACAGGTTTAGCACCTGATGTTAGCTCGATTCTAAACTCTACTTCCCGTTCGGAGGGAGTCCCGGTAAGTCTTCCGGAAACACGTCCGGAAATTCATTAACAATTTTGACATCTTCTATTTTTGGAGTGCCTAGATTGGTGTCTAACACGTAGGATAGAAATGCCTTACTTCCGTTCCGCACATACTTAACTGCTTGAACAGTAGTACAAAGCTTTGACTCGACATTTCTTTCCCCTTGAATGCTCACTTGTTTTCTGCTGGGCGTTAGAACATGAATGACCTTTCTTTCACATTGAATTTTGGCATGATATTGGGATAGCCAATCCATGCCTACTATAACCCTGAATTCCCCCAAAAACCATAGGTACATGTCGCAGCCCCCGCCCCACCCCGGAAGCTGGCGACGCGAGCATGAGCCGGTGGTATCGGTGTTTATTAAATTTATAGCGGAATTAAAACATCAGGATCGTAGTTAGAAAATAATTTCAGAGTTTGCAAAACACCAAACTTTTATATTAAATAAATGGGTTAAAACCCAAATTCATTTATAATATATTATAGGGATAAACCCTAGTTGCTGAAAACATAAACTTCTTCTTTTATTTAGGTAACTTATAGCCGCTTTATTTAAGCCTTCAATGCTCCATAGATGGCTTCTAATAGCTTCACATCAAGTTACCTGAAACGCGTTTTAAAAATATTTTATCAGCAATAAATATTGGCGAGTTCATTCCATTTTATAAAAAGATACATTGTTATAACTTCATAGGATTAAGAGCGATTACTATGGTCATATCACACATTGGCTACCTATGTCCAATTGTGAAGGTTATCAAGTAGTGTATACAAAACCCCATAATATTGGCAGTATTTTGTAGAATACAAAGACTTAATCACTGTAAGTGTAACTGAAAAACATTTAGGGTTTTGTAAAGTAAGTTGATGAAAAGAAGAATGACTCACATTGTAAACTTAGGTTTTTCTATAAGCTTCCTGGAAATATTTTCTGATAATTTCTTTGAGTTCCTATTAAAAATATACAATGCATGTGTGTTAGTATAATAAACCAATTCAACTTTATCGATACATCACGAGACGGAACCCCAACTTAGTTTACAAAGCATAGCCTTTATCAGGCAACGCTTTGGCATCAGTTGCTGGGTTCAAGATCGATCGGACAGGGTATTGAATTAGTCATCAGGGGTTAAAACACTTACAATGGGGCAGAGCTTCGTGATTTTACGGGTATTTTGGCTTTAATTTTCGTGCTAGAAAGTTATAGAGAAAGAGATTTGAACGGATTGAAATGTGAAGACTGAAGCTCAATTTATAGGTGTTTCACCACCCCGTCGCGCCCCGCGATCGCCGAGGGCCTTACCCGTCGTGGGTCGCCACCCCCTTCTAGCAAGGTTAGGCTTGACTGGTCACGACGTAGGTTAGACATGTTATATGGCACGTGGCAACAAGGGTGTTCGACAAGTTTCAGTCCGTCGTGCCCCGCTAAGGGATCCCCCTTCGTCTGTCACGGGCCGCGACAAGCACAAGAATTTTATTTTATTTAATTTTTAATAAAAAGAATGTTACACGAGTTCGGTTTTTCGATTACGGGGTGTTTTAGGGAATTTGTGAGGGTTGTTATATCCTTCCTACCTTGTTTTAAATATCGTCCTTGAGATTCACCGGAATAGGGAAGGGTATTTCCTTTTCATTTCAGATTCTAGCTCCCATGTGTATTCGGGTCCTCTCTTTGAATCCCACTTTACTTTAACCAGAACTAATCTCTTGTGCTTGAGATTCTTAATCTTTCTATCTTCGATCTGAATGGGCTTCTCTACAAACTTAAGCTTTTCATTTACCTCTGTGTCTTGAAGAGGTATTACCAAGGATTCATCCAGTAAACATTTCTTGAGATTACATACATGAAATACATCATGTACTCCTGCCATTTCTTCTGGTAACTGTAGCTAATAAGTTACTGGCCCTATTATTTTGATAATTTCAAAAGATCCAACATACATTGGGCTTAACTTTCCTCTTTTACCAAATCTTATGACTCCTTTCCATGGTGAGACTTTCAATAGTACTTTATCTCCAACTTGAAATTCTAACGGTTTGCATATGTTATCTGCATAACTCTTTTAATGGCCTCGTGCGGTTTTCAGTCTTTCCTTGACTTGAATAATTTTGTTAGTTATTTCTTGTACAATCTCAGGACCTGACAGTTACTTTTCTCCAGTCTCTGCCCAACATACTGGAGTTCGACATTTCTGTCTACTGAGTGCTTCAAATGGTGCAGTATTGATGCTGGTGTGATAGCTATTGTTGTAAGAAAATTATATTAAAGGTAAGTGGTCATCCCAATTTCCTCCAAAGTCTATTACACAAGCTCTAACCATATCTTTCATTGTTTGGATTGTCATTTCAATCTGTCCACCTGTTTGAGGATGATAAGCTGTACTCAAATTTAATCTGGTTCCCATTGCCTTTTGGAAACTTGTCCAGAAATGAGAAGTAAAACGAATGTCTTTGTCAGACACGATAGATAAAGAAATCCCGTGTAATGGAACTATTTCATTTACATATAGCTTAGCTAATTGTTTCATACTGAATGTTTCTTTCATTGGTAAGAAATGAGCAGATTTGATTAATCTGTCCACAATCACCCAGATTGTGTCATTACCTTTTCGTGTTTTGGGTAATTTGGTAACAAAGTCCATTGTTATCAATTCCAATTTTCAAATTGGCATTTCCAATTGCTGAAGTAATCCTGAAGGTTTCTGATGTTCAGCTTTCACCTGTGAACAGGTTAAACATTTAGCAACATAATTTGCTATGTCCTTTTTCAATCCTATCCACCAAAAGTTTTTCCTTAAATCTTGATACATCTTGTCACTTCCAGGATGTATCGTATACTTAGATTTATGTGCTTCTTCTAGAATTCTATTTCGTAGGTTTCCTTGCATAGGTATCCAAATCCTTTTCTTGTGGAATCTCCAAATTCCATCTGCTCCTTTTTCTAATTCTCTAATCATTCCTTTTAAACTTTCAGCATCATCCTTGATTGCGGTTTCTTGTATCTTTTTAATTTGTTCATTTAAATCTAATTGCAGGTTTAATCTGAGAGCACGTACCCTTTTTGGCTTTTCATGGTACTTTCTACTTAAAGCATCTGCTACTACATTAGCTTTTCCTGCATGATACTGGATATCACAATCATAATCACTAAGGATTTCCATCCAACGTCTTTGCCTCATATTTAATTCCTTTTGCCCGAAAACATATCTTAAACTTTTATGATCTGTGAAGATAATGAACTTACTACCATAAAGATAGTGTCTCCAAATCTTAAGGGAAAAAAATATTGCTCCTAACTCTAGATCATGGGTTGTATAATTCTCTTCATGCTTCTTAAGTTGTCTAGAGGCATAAGCAATTACCTTTTGACATTGCATCAACACACATCCAAATCCTAACTTAGATGCATCACAATAGACTTTAAAGTCTTCAATTCTCTTTGGTAAAGCAAGTATTGGTGCGCTCGTTAACCTTTGCTTTAAAACCTTGAATGCTTCCTCTTGTTTTGGTCCCCATTCAAACTTAACTGACTTGCAAGTTAGTTTGGTTAATGGAATGGCTATTCTAGAAAAATCTTGAATAAAACGTCTATAATATCCCGCCAATCCAAGAAATCTTCGTACTTCTGTTGGTGATTCAGGGACTTTCCATTTGGTAATAACTTCAATCTTTGTAGGGTCCACATGAATTCCTTCATGATTCATTAAGTATCCAAGAAATTGCACTTCTTGCAACCAGAATTCACATTTTGAGAATTTAGCATAAAGCTTCTCTTTTCTCAACAACGTTAACAATATGTGTAAATGTTCCGCATGCACTTCCTTATTTTTGGAGTAAATAAGTATATCATCTATAAAAACAATTATGAATTTATCTAGGTATGGTTTACATATCATGTTCATAATGTCCATAAATGCGGCTGGGGCATTGGTTAAACCAAATGACATGACTGTAAAATCATAATGATCGTACCTTGTTCTAAAAGCAGTTTTAGGAATGTCCTCTTCCTGTACTTTCAGTTGATGATATCCTGAGCGTAAGTCGATCTTAGAAAAGAAGCAGGCTCCTTGAAGTTGATCAAATAGATCATCTATTCTCGGTAGTGGGTATCGGTTTTTAATCATAATCTTATTCAATTCTCTGTAATCAATGCACATACGCATCGATCCATCTTTCTTCTTGACAAATAACATTGGTGCTCCTCATGGTGATGAACTAGGTTGTATGAAACCTTTTTCGAGTAAATCGTCTAGCAGTTTCTTTAATTCCTGCATCTCCGTTGGTGCTAGACGACAGGGTGCTTTGGCAATCGGTGCAGTTCCTTGTAACTAGTGAATTCTAAATTCAACCTCGCGATCTGGCGGTAATCACGGTAACTCCTCTGGAAAAACATTTGAGAATTTAGATACTATAGGAATATCTTTTAATTCTTTTTCTTTAGTGTTAATGATTACTGAAATCATATACACTATTTCTCCTTTCCGTGCGTAGCTTGTGCCTTTCATCACAGAGATGAATTTTGTTGACCTTATCGGCTTGTCTCCCTTAATTGTGATCCTTTCGCCATTTGGCGTAAAAATTTCTACAGACTTTTGATCACACAGAATTCGTGCATGATTGGCTACCAACCAATCCATTCCTAATACCACATCGAATCCGACTAGATTCATAGGTAACAGGTTAACAGTAAACTTATGACTTAAAATTTCTATTTTTCTTTCCTGACGGATTTCACTTATTTTGATAGAATTTCCATTTGCCGTCTCCACCAGACAGTCTTGGTGAAGTTTAGTTAATGGTTGATTGAGAAGTTTGCAGAAAGAAGTATTTATAAAACTACTTTAGCATAAACATCATTAACGAAAAACGTACCGGCAATTACATCTGGGATCATCTTAGCTTGTTCGGCTGTCAGTACGAACGCTCTGGCATTCTTCTTGGGTCCTTCTGTTACCTTTGTTTTGTTGTTGGCTGCTGGAGCTAGTTTTGGACTGTTTGGGCGGATGTGACCTGCCTCTCCGTAGTTGTAGCGTATTCTGGCACTAGCTTTCTTCTTACAGTCTTCTTCCTTATGTCCTGGTATCTTGAAGAAGTTGTAGGACACAACACACTTCCCTGAGTGCTTCTTTCTACAGAGTTACAGAAAGATGAAAAAGATGAACCTGTTCCTTTCCCACGATAGGAATTTTATTTTATTTTATTTTTAATAAAAATAACGTTACACGGGTTCGGTTTTTCGATTACGGGGTGTTTTAGGGCATTTTTGAGGGTTGTTATAGTACAAGGTCAATATCGAACTCTTCATCCTCTATAACAATCTTACAAACTCTACACACATCATGCAACAAATAGCTCTTATTATCGGCTATTTCTACTTCTAAGGGTACCAGCATATTTTCAATTACAAAGGAGGAATGGTGACAAGTTCACTCGACACGAGTGATCTACTAGCCCCAATATCTAATAATACATACATAGGCATCGAATTTAACAGGAATATACCTGACGCGACATTCGGAAGGGGCTTAGCTTCTTTGAATGTGATCTTAAACATTCTTTCCCGAACAAACTTATCATTGTTTAATTTGTTTTTTATTTTCCTATGTATTTCCGATGATTCTATAATAATTCTGATGATATTCTACAGGTAATGACCTGGAAAATAAACGATGGATATTAAGCCGGTAGAATGCTCGTGTGACCATGTTAGAAACTCGCGTGAGAGGAGGTGGTTGAGGTCGTTGAGGTGGTGTTGTGCTAGACGCTCCGCCTAGTTTTTGTGAGGCATGCGGTAGTTAGCGAGCATACCCATGAGAGAGGCCACTAGACGACAGATGACTGAAGATAATACCCAGATCCAATATTGAAGGAAGTGGTTTTAACACTTCTTGTGCCGAGCATACCCAGGGTCTTGGTTGGCGGCGTGTAACGTAGAGCTGTGAGCAAATGGAAGAACTAGAAGGTGTGTTTGGTGAGTGGGAGGCGTGATTGACCCTTTGATTGTGGCCTGATCGGGGTGGATGCCTGAGTAATTAGCCATGCACCAAATCCGGACAATGAAGAAAGGTCGTAGGAGGACCTAGCTGAGGTGGGTGATGACATCTAGCCAAGATCTGAGCTTGGGAGTTAATTTATTTGTTATAACATTAGTGTGATGATTGATGCTACCTAGTGATCAATAGTGAGTCCTTTAAGTCAAGTGGACGTGTCTACTAACGTGATTGATTGACAATATTTGATGGTGTTGCTTTTATTTCATAACTACTGTTTTGTAAAGTAATGTAATGCGATTTTTGTGTTTAAATGTGCGTTTATGTGTTAGTTTAAATGTTTTTCGTAGATGATGTGTGCTGTGTAGCTAACTCTGTGTGATAACGAGTGTAGTGAGCCTAAAGGAAGAAGTTTAGAGTAAGCGTGGGTGTGATAAGGACGGGCCTTTCGAGGCAAGATGATAGGGACCTTTATGTGGGCATGCTGATGATGGAATGACTAAGACCACATGTCGATAGGCATGTACTCCAAGTGTACAGTTGTCTCATGTTACATGATGGTATTCATGTATCTAAGTTTGAGGGTAGTTGAGCATAAACATAAGGGTGTGGGGTGTCTTGTTTATACCAGTGGTCTTGTGGGCATGCACGAGTGGTCTTGTGTGATGTTATGTGAGGTTCATGTACTTTAAACTATTTGTAATATGTAGTCGTACTAAACCTGGAAGTGATGTCTTGGCATGATGATTCGTATGACACATGTACGAGCACGACCTATGTGGAACCTTTTACAGGTACAATGAGCATGAGGGTTTAGGGGTCGAGTACGATGAGTATTGCCAATGGCTTAAGTTGTCGGGATGCAGGTACTTGATGGTTACCTGTGACAGATACTTTCGAGTTGGGTATACTTCGATGTGTGGTCTTGCGCAAGACATGTGTGCGTTCGGTTAATGTAGTATACATATTTTAGTCATATGCCCTAGTGTTGAATTATCTAGCAAAAGGATGCAAGTAATTTCCTTACCTATATGTGTATCGAGTAGTGTGTCTTTACGCGGTGTTACACATAGTAGTTAGGCGATGGAACGTGTGGTTCTTGTTTAGGACATAAAGGATTGTGGAGAAAGCATCTTTCATCTTCAGGCATGGTCAGTGATATGACTATGTAGAAGGATTAACAGTGTTGTGGGACTCAACATGATCGCGAGGTGTGATGTAATTCAACATCCTATGCAAGAGACTTTAAAGAGTTTGAGGGGTCAAGGGTTGGTTGATTGAGACGGGACGGCTGATGGTTTGGACAAACATCAAGAGTAGGAAGCTGAGGAAAAAAATGAAAGCGATCGACGGATTTTGTATCCAAGCACAAAGATGAGTATTTCAAAAGTCATAGTGTCTAAGCTGGTAGACATATGGTAGATTATGCACGAGCTGCTAGAGATCATCAATTGTGAAGTCACATTGTCTGCGCGGGTGAACATATGACAAATTATGCATGAGCTCCTATAGACCATTTGCTGTGAGGCCATGGCGTCCCACGTAGATGGACGTATGATCAGTTTCGCATGAGTTTCAAGGAATCATAGAGGTTTGATGAGTGTGGTGTCGGGAAAGAATGCCTGACTTAACAACTTTGGAATATGATAAGTGGTTGCATTGAGCTATTGTGGTATGCGGTGTAAGGGATGCCTTTAGTGAGACGAAGATGTCTACTTGGTAAAGGAGCTTGACCCATGTGAAACAAGGTTGAAATGAATGGTGGTCCAAGCTTCAAAGTTCAAGTGGATGGTGGAGATTACTTCTTTGAACAACAGAGCTAGAAGTTAGGTTGATGTCTATCAACTTCTCACAAGTGAAAGCCGAGCACTAAAATCCGTACAGGAAGTTGCAACCCTAGAGATACCGGTTTAGAAGTGGGAGGATATAGCAATGATCCTTGTTACCAAACTGCCAAGAACTAAAAGGGGGCACGATACGATTTGGGTAGTGGTGGATTGCCTTACAAAAGCACCCACTTCTTGCCTATTTGGGAAGCGTATTCCTTGGAAAGGATGGTAGAAATTTATTTGAATGAGATAATATCACGTCATGATATGGTGTGTCTATGACTATTTTGTCAGATCGGGACACTAGGTTCGCATTATGACAGTGGAAAAAGTTCCAAGAGGGAATGGGTACTAAGCTGCTTATAAGTACCGCATATCACCCTCAAACGGATGGACAAACCGAAAGGACCATTCAAACATTAACAGACATGTTGCGAGCGTGTGTTATCGATTTATGGGAAAATCAGGATGAAAATTTGTCGTTGGTGGAATTCTCTTATAACAATAGCTACCATTTATATATATATATATATATATATGTGTGTGTGTTGTTAAAAAGATGATGAATAGTAGCTTTAAATTTAGAGTAATATATAAATTTTTATTATTTTAATATTATAACACCTTATTATTATATTTACTTTTAACATATTTCTCTTTTTTTATTTTTTTAAACCATATTACCTTTTGTCATTTACTTTTTATTTTTCATATATTTTTTTTTATAAATGATATTACCTTTATCAACTAATTTAATATTTCTTTAATAACTTTTGTTCGATAATTAACAAAAAAACTTAACTACGCAGTTGTGTTTATCCCCCTTCCCCCTCGGAGATTCTAATATAAGTATTGTTAAAAATGAAGTTGTATTCAAACTAGAGTATTTAATTGGTATCATTTTACGGTATGAAGATAACCTAACATATTCTATTGTTTGCCTTTCGAAACAACATACTTCATTTTCAAATAATGTTTGTTTTACATTATAATTTACCGTGTTTCTGTCACAACCCCGACCCCACCCTTGGAGCGGGAGCCATGAACCAGTCAGGTGGTACCGGTGTTTATTAAATATGCAGCGAATTTTTTTCATCAGGATCGTAGTTAGGAAATAATTTCAGAGTTTGTAAAACACCAAACTTTTAATATTAAACAAATGGGCTGAAACCCATATTCCATTCAAATGTTTTTATAGGGATAAACCCTAATTGATAAAATATAAATTTCTTCTTTTATTCAGGTAATCATAGCCACTTTTTTTAAGCCTTCGGTGCATAGCGGACTTCTATTACATTCACAATAAGTTACCTGAAACGCGTTTGAAAACATTTTATCAGCGAAATATACTGGCGAGTTCATTCAATTTTATAAAAAGACACGTTGTTATATTTACAATATCAAAAGCGATTACATTGTTTATATCTACCAAAAACTCAATCAGTATTTGTCACATGGTGGCAGTTCCGATGTGACGGTGGTCATATCCATCATTGGCTAACTTTCGTCCAATAGTGAAGGTTAACAAGTAATGTATACAAAACCCCAAATACTGGCAGTAATTGCAGAATACAAAGACTTAATCACTGTAAGTATAACTGAAAACATTCAGGGTTTAGTAAAGCACTTTGATAAAAAGAAAGAACGACTCACTTTGTAGACTTAGCGTTTTAACTAAAAGCCCCCTGGTATAATTCCTGGTTCCTAAATAAAAATATACAATGCACACATGTGAGTATAATAACCCAACTCAAATTTTATCGATACATCACGAGATCAAAACCCCAACGTAGTTAACAAAGTGTAGCCTTATTCAGGCTACACCTTGATATTCGTTGCTGGGTTTAGGATCGATCAGACAGGGTACCGAATTAGTGATCAGGGGTTAAAACACTTACAACGGGGCAGAGCTTCGTAGAGTTAGGGGTATTAGGTATAATACTTGTGTAGAAACTTTGAGAGAAAGAAAAGAACTGAGCATATTGAAATGTCTCGTGAACGCTTAATTTATAGCTGAAATTTAAGCTCGCCGCGTTGCACGGCCACAATGCCCTATAACCTTCGCGTAGTGTGAAGGCCCTAGCTAGGGCTTTGGTGGCCTTAGTTACCACCATAGACCTTCCACATGTCCCTGTAGAATCTCAGGGGGTCGCGTTATGCGACCAGCATATGCTGACATCGTCGTATAACGCGACGAGGTAAAAATCTGGATTTTTCTCGTTTCTCATGCTGGTTCTCGTTGTTCGTTTGGAGGTTTGGTTTTGGTTCTTTGTGGTGTGTTTTTTTGGGTGTTGTTACATTCTCCCTACCTTGTTTTAAATCTCGTCCTCGAGATTTGGGCTACGATGTCTCCTTTAGGGTTATGTCACGTTTTAGTCCATAAGAATAGTATTAAGGTAAATGACACAGAATCAAGACATGTTTGAGGATATCATACAATAATTGGAAATCAACGGTTCAACTGAATTAGTTCCAGAAATCGATGTCAAATGAACGAGATGAAATGATATAATGTTCAAACCAAAAGATATTTATGATCAATAGATGTCTAACTCGAATGTTTACAAGTTGTGAATGACTTTTAGAATCAATAGAATTCATTGTCAAAGAAAAACTTACATTGGTTGTCAATTAAGGAAGACTCAAATGAATCATTTGTCAACTATTGAATCATGACATGAGGAAAAATCAGTGTGTTGGCATTATTGAATTTCAAGGATACACCAAAATACAATAGAGTTTAGTGTATCATTGTCTTAATACATAATTGCATCAAAACTATTTTTAATGAGGAGTCAAACGAAAAACGTACGTAGTTTTTGTATGATTATGATTAGCCCAAGCTACAAATTTATATCGACGCCGCAAGGTGTCGAAATGATTGAAAATAGTTCAATAATTACGGTGACTAAACAATTTCTCTGTGACAACCCTCAAATTCCATGTATTCCGTACACTTTATTATTGATAATGAAAGTGCTTGACGACTGTGTGGAATTACTTAACTGCTTTCTGATATCTGTGTTATATTTACATGCGCCTGTTAACACACTAGTAATGTACAGAAAAGTCATTAAATAGTCCGTTATAATTTCCCAAGTGTTAGAAATTAAAAGTGTTACAAAAATATATATGTAGGACACTTTACGGATTAATTAAACACTTTAACGGAACAGTATCCAACCGAACAACCGGACTTAACCCGGAGCATAAAAAAAATATTGTCATTTACATTGTTTTTCTTTTCTGAGCCAGTTAGGGTCTCGAATACCCTAACACCCGTTATATATTTCAACACAATATTACACTAAATTTAAATCACCTAACAAATCTAACTAATCACTAAATATGAAGTGGAAATCCAATCATTTTTGCACCCCCTTGAACGAGTTCAGTTCCCTTGGGGGACACCCCACTAATTTTTGAGTATTTTAATCTTCCATGTTTAAAATCAAGGAGACACAATACCTTGTGGTTAATAAAAATGGATGGGTTATAAGAAGAGCTTAAGGGATAACACTTTCACTCACAAATCACTTAAACAAAAAAAAAATTGTTCTTCTCCTCCCTCTCATTACTTACGGCCGAGAGTTGCCACCCACCCACATCCATTTTTTTTCCATTTTGTTCTTGCAATTTTATATACATTCAAGTGTGGAGGATCACACGTAAGGAAGCTCGGTGCACTCGGGAACACAAGGACCTCTTCACATCGCTATTAACCGCCTATTTTTCGTCTAGTTTCTTCCCTAGCCTTGAGCTAGTAGTAAGTGACTCTAAACGCCTTTTTGATCTATTCTAAAGTGGTTAATAAGAACTTTGTCGGTTGAAAATCATGAACACTAGAGTTCAAAACTAAAAGTCTACTAAAAATAATAAACATGGTGGTTAATGAATGAATGTTAGTGTAAAACTTTTGAAACTAGTTTTGTTATGATTCTTGGTTGATTATCTGATGTTTTGCTGGTTAGTAGTGATGTTTAATGTTGTTGTGATTAATAAACTTGCTAACGGAAATCAATCAAACACGAACTAGGAAGTTAAAGAGTGAAAGCAGAATCTGTCCCGGTTTTACAGCCAACTTCAGTTGGCTGTAAATAGGTCATAACTCTACGAAAAACTGATATTTTGAGTCTAAAACGTGTTATTATGAAATACGGTTCTAATGGCACTGGAATCGTAATTTTTGGACTTCGTTTACTATTTTTAAAACGTCATTTTGTAACAGCAGCTAGAGCTGCATTTTTCTGCTGAAAATGGGTGTTTTGTTTTCTGTCATAACTCGGGTTCTGTGTAGAGTTGGATCATAAAACTTGTACTGTAGATGACCACTGATGTATTTGTAATTACCCCACTGAAATTTCTTAAATCGGACTTACGATGAATTTTTAATAAATTGTTCCGTAGACTGTGGTCAGAAATAGATAAATCTGAGACCAGTCCGGAAAATGAATTTTTATAAAATATTGGTAATGAACTGGACCCCGATATTTTTACACAATAAAATTTGGAACGTTTAAGACATCCTGTAAAAATTTGGGAATTTTTGGAATAACTTAACTATTTTATTAAAATGTCCGAAAACAGCCGGTTTTGAATATTAATGCTGAAATGACATAAGCTGTGACTTGCGTGCCTAAATGTCGAGTATGCTTTCTGTGAATGATCTAACATGTTATATGTGTTACGTGCACTATCGTATGTTTGCTTATGAGTGGGGAATGGATGGGAAGTATATATACAGGCATAAACAGTTAAAGTAATGCATACTATGTGATAGATACGTGTAGGAACTTTGTGCTCTATTTGTAAGCCACTAAATGACTAACTGGTAAATCATACTAGGACGTGATTGGCCGACCTTGACTGTTAGCTATATTTGAGAATCTAACCGAGCAAACCGAGGTGAGTTCACACTTTTCTACAAAGCATGGTAATTCCCGGTGGGAATGGGAATGGGTTCAGGAATAGGGATTCCTCATCCTTTTAGACGTGTTCAGGAATGTAAATTCCTCGTCCTGTTGGGACGTATTAGACTTACTGGACTAGAACACTATCAGCGAAGTCCCTCCCTTTTTGTATCGACTTAATCGCCGAGGCTATGGCGAGCGGGTCATTAGTTAATAGCGCTATTAGGTTTAACAAACCGCACACCGTGCCAGTTGGACGAGTGTGTACTAATGGACTATGGCACGTCGGTGGTGATAGAACACCGACGCTAGGGCACAATTGATTTTTGTTAGTAGTCGATATGATAAACGAGCCTGGTAGTTTAAAATACTGGGGTAGGTCCCCACGGCCAAAGTGCCGGGCTGGATAGCCAGGGAAGGTGGACATGGGATGGTTAACAAATAAACGTTTTCGAACTATGGGGTAACCCCCACGGCTGGATAGCCGAATGAGATTAAACTATGTTTTTGGAAACAACTCTAAAATGGACAACCAATCGTGAACTCACTCAACTTTGTTGTTGACTCGTTATTACATGCTTTGCAGGTCATTAGATGCTATGGAGCTTGCATATGGAGGTGGTCGTTGTGGGATGCGAACTGATATGTCCCGTACTTAATGAATAAACTTTATGAACTTATTAAACCTACGTTTTGGATTTTAAACTTATGAACCATGAACTTATGTTTTATGCTTCCGCTGTTAACCTAAAATCGGTTTACTTCCTTTTGGTCACCAATCGTATTGTGTTTGGTTTTATTTACTTAATTATGTTGTTCAATATGATTGGTGGTTCGATCCTGGTCATGTCACGCCTCCAAGTGGTGATACTCCGCATGGTGGATTTTGGGGGTGTGACATTCACCATGTTCGTAATCAACTGAAAGTTTTAATGAAGTAAATTTGAATATTCATTTCAAATAAATCTTATAGGATTTTCATTGGATGATGAAAGAACAAATAAATATCATAGAATTTTCAAAAGAATCATTAGAGGTGCACCGGAATATAATACGAATTTATGTACTCTTATCTTAACACATAATTGTATTAAGACTGTTTATGATAATGAACCAACTGAAAATAAACAAATTCGTATATCAGGTGTGCAAATGAGATTAGATCAAGTTTCAAGTTAATGAAAACGCCACCACAAGGTGTCGTAACCAACAAATGATTCAATGAAAGTGAAGACCAAACAAGTCTACTATGGTTCTGAAATGATGAAGTACTTGACATAATGTATTATTTATAAAATTTTGATTTGAACCAAAGTCAAATAATACCTTAGCATAGATGTCATGGACAAAAACGTACCGGTGATCACATCGGAAATCATTACTGCTTCTTGCGTTGTAAGTATGAATGTAATGCTGATTTGTTTAAATCTTTTAACATTCTGTCTAGCGTTCCTACAGATGCACGAGTGTCCACTCCGAAACAACCGCTTTCATTGGTGATACTGTAGAAGATAAACAGGATGAAGGGAACTCGCGAAATCATACCATAGACCCACCAGGAATGGTCTTTATAGAGCACCCTGTGTCTTAACAAACGTCCAATCAATCCCCTGAAGGTGCATCATCAGGTGGTGTTATCTCTAATGCTTCGGGATCTACACTGTTTCCTGATCCCATTCTTGAAGACTGTACTATTACTACTTCTGTGTTTCACAGTACCGCAGCATCTAATGAGGGGGAAGTCGAGCAACACCAATTTAACTCAAGACGAGACCGTACCTGAAGTTGCCATCCCTACGAGTGTTCAAAGAAATCATCCAATTAAGAACATGATTGGTCCTGTAAAATGCAGAATTTCAAACAAGGAGTCAATCAGGAACCATTAATACTTGCTTATACTCATGCTACATTTCTCAAATAGAACCTAAAACTATTAATGTAGCTTTGCAGGAACCAGGCTGGGTGGATGCTATGCATGGAGAGTTGAACCAGTTTGAGAAGCTCAGAGTATGGAAGCTTGTTGAGTTGCCGAAAGGGAAACACAAACTCGAAACTCGATGGGTGTTCAGAAACAAGCAAGATTCTGCTGGAGTTATTGTAAGAAATAAAGCAGGATTAGTGGTCCAGGAATTCAGACAGATAGAGGGACTGGATTACGATGAAGTTTAGCCCCCATTGCCCGACTTGAGGCCATCCGGATCTTCTTAGCCTACGCGTCCTTCATGGGATTCACTGTGTATCAGATGGACGTCAAGACCGTGTTTTTATATGGAGACGTGAAGGAAGAAATCTTTGTAGAGCAACCACTGGCTTTTGTCCATCTAGATCATCCAGAATATGCCTACAAGCTTGACAAGGCATTGTATGGATTGCACCAAGCACCAAGAGCTTGGTACGCTACTCTGACTGAGCATCTTCTGGCTCATGGATACACTCGTGGCACAATAGATCAGACGATGTTTATCAAGAGAGTGGGCAAGCATCTGATATTGGTTCAAATTTATGTTGATGATATTATCTTCAGATCAACAAGTGAGGATCTATCCAAGGAGCTCGAGAGAGTAATAAAGAAGAAATTTGAAATGAGTGCTCTCGGGGAGAAGACTATGTTCTTGGGTTTACAAGTTCTACAGGATTCTCGAGACATTCTTATTCATCAAGGAAAGTATGTGGACGATGTGCTGGCAAAATTCAAGTTCACTGATGCAAAATCGGTTGAAACACCAATGGCAGAAAGACCATTACTGACTGAAGATGCAGAAGGATCCCCTGTTGATTAACTCCTTTATAGGTCTATGATCGGGTCGCTGATGTATTGTTGGTGCATTTTATGTGAAGTTTGAGGTCTGACTAGTTCACGGCTCCCTCTCAGGGATCCTTCTGCATCAACAATAAATCTCTTCACTCATCTAGAAATAATGGCCATTTGCCATTGTAGATCCATATCCTCTAAGTCATCAGGGTCAATCTGATCATAATCTTCATCTAAAGTATTAGGATCAGATATCTTCCCTTGAATGTAGTTCTCATAAGAAGCAACAAATGAAGCAAGTAGAGCAAGATGTTCTTCTGCAGACTTCATACTCATAGGCATTGACTTTGTACTGCTACTCTGATTAGTAGCTGATGTTCTCTTAGTTCCAGTTGATCCTCCTGAAGCAGCTACGAAACACACATCACCATCCTCATTCACGGTAACCTGCTCATTCTTACATGACAGAAATGCAGTAGCAGAGTCACTAGAAGCGTTGTGAGACGAAGAAGATGTAAGTCCATTGTAAATCCCTGGATCTTGAACCTGATCATATCCAATTTCCTTCTTCTCCATATTAAGCTCATAAGCTCTCAGCTTTCCTACCACTTCTTCCAGTTCCTTTATCTCATAATCTGCTTCTCCCTTTATCATGAGTGTGTAAATATCCCATTTAGCAGGTAAAGTATCAAGCAGCTTGTCATTTTTCTCTATGTCAGAATAGCAATCTATATCGTAATTGTCCATTTCTGACATCAGATGGTAGTATCGAGTGATGATGTCCCCAAGTGACTCATTTTTCATATACTTGAATACAACAAACTGCTTCTTCAAAAGATCAACTTTCTTCTTTTTGACATCAGCATTTCCTTCATATCTTTTCTCTAGTGCATCCCACATTTCTTTTGAAGTAGTGTACTTCTTAAAGGTATGCTTGATGCCATCAGGTAAGGACATCTTGATAGCAGCTAAGGCTCTCTTTTCAGCCTCATACATCTTTTTATCAGCCTCTTGCATGTTTACGTAGGCTGTGACACATTGTCTTCCCTCAAAATCATGTGTTGGGTTTGTGTACCCATCTGCAATACAAAGCCACATGCGTGTGTCCTAATATTTAATGAAAGATTGAAATTTGTCCTTCCATGTCAAGTAATTTTCCACCTTCATCATTTTAGGCAGTTTGTTGGTAGTGCTAACCTCGTGCTCCATTCTCAAAAGCTCATTCAAATTAGACATGTTCGACATGTTAACGTTGCAGACTGGTAAAACCGTACAAATTTTTTTCTAAAACTGTTTTTACCAAATTATACCGTTAGATTCGACTCGAAAAAACAATTCCAATGATATATAATGTAAAGACCTTTCTCGGGATTTTCCAGACTTGTCCCAATTCGTCTCGAAAACAGTTTTTTTTGTCCTAAAAATCCAACGAGTCCAACGGTGCAAACGGTTTACTTAGATCAGCTACGGATAATTTTCTATTCGTAAAAACGTGAATTTTTTGTTACGCTTGCCAAAGAAAATTCCACCCCTGCCTAAGTCAGTCGAGACCACCTATTTCGAGTCGAGACTGCTTGTTTCGAGTCGAGACCTTTGTTTCCAGTCGAGACCACCGGTTTCGAGTCGAAAACATGCAAGTCGAGACCCCAGTCGAGACCACTGTTTCGAGTAAAAAATGCACAAGTCGAGACCTGAGTCGAGACCTCTGGTTTCGAGTGAAAAATGGACAAGTCGAGACTGCTGATTTCGAGTCAAAAACACTGAGTAGCAACCTTGAGTCGAGACCAGCAATCTCCAGTCGAGACCAGCTATTTTCCAATCAAAATCCTAAGAAATTAGCACTTTTTAAACCGCAGAATCTTCTGATTGATAACTTTCCAAACTAAAACTCCTAAATTTCAGCAAACACCTTCCAAACAACACCAAAACAGATCAAACTAATGAATTTGAAGCTGTTCTTCACTGTTCTTGACTGCTCTTCGTAAAAACCAGAATTTTCACCGAAAAACTTCAACCAACAAAAAATCTTGAATCTACAAATCAGTCTTGAACCGTACACCAAGAGCAAAAGCTCTGATACCAATTGTAGGTCCCCTATCCCGTATGGATCGTAACAAAACTGAAAATCTACCAAGGGTGCGGAATCCCCTTGATAAACCAAACAAACAGAAACAAGAACACGAGACAATTACCAACTGATCTTCTATGATTAACCAACGAAAACGTGTACAATCACTTAAGATCTTCTAAGAACTCACAGCCAATTTTTGTGTATTTGAATGCTCTCACAATTGCCTAAAAGTCTAACCCTAAACATGTAGCAAAAGGTTGTTTATATAGCACAACCTATACCATGCGAATTGGGCTCTGGCCCATGTACATAGACATACAAAATCGGGCCTAACATACTAAAACAAACTTGGACTTGATTTGGGCTTTAACAAACTCGAATTCCTTTCAGTCTTCGTATAAGTCTTCGCGGCCCAAACTTGTTTATTCAACGTTGTTACCAAAATAATGGTGGTCGAACTTTTTATAACAATGGCTTTAGAAATTACAACAATCAAGCTTCTTGGAATCAAAACTCAAGGTTTCAAAGGTCAAATAGTCCAAACACATATAGGAACCCTCAGGACTAGAGACCTTATGGAAATCAAACCCCATTTCCATCAACAGGTCCGAGATCCAAGACTCCAGTTAGGAGTGATGGATATTGGTTGGATGTTCCTGTAGTTGGTGAATCTGGACGACCCAAGACCATTAAGGCTTGGGTCCCCCAATCTAACTAATCTTTTGATTGGTGTGTGCAGGAGCTGCTAAGGAGGATTATCAACTTATGGTATGTTGATAGTGGTTGCTCTAGGCACATGACGGGGGATGCGAGGTTGTTTTATGAATTTGAAGAGTATGATGGTGGACATGTAAATTTTGCTGGTGCTAAAGGTGGTAGGATTACCGGACGAGCAAAAGTGACAAATGGGAAGATCACTTTGGACAAAGTGAACTATGTTGAGCAGCTAAAACACGATATGATAAGTGTGTCACAAGTCTGCGACAAGGGTCACTCGGTTCATTTTACCAAGTCTGAAGCATTGGTGTTGAAACCGGGTTTGGTTATTCCAGATGATTGGATAGTGATGCGTGAACCAAGGAAAAATGATACTTATGTCATGGGCATGGGTGCCAAGGATCCGTCTGCTGTGGTGGCGTGTTTACTGTCAAAAGTATCTGAAGCTGAATCAATGTTGTGGCACAGACGCATGGCCCATATTCACTACCGCAAAATGAATTACATTATTAAAAATGAGCTAGTGAAAGGGGTTCCTATGCAGAGGTTTCATGTGGAAGACAAATGTCTTCCATGTCAAAAGGGAAAACAACACAAGAAACCTCACGAGTTATCACTATGTGAAAAAGAAGAAATGATAGTACATCAGCAAATTAGACTGTCACACTGAAAATGAATAAAATTGCTTAAGTGTGATAGTAGCTTCATCATATGATGTACCATTAGGCAAAAAGTATGAAATAATCAACTTACCAATGTGATATAAACCTAAATGCACTGAGTATGAGTGGGGAACACATTAGTGGTGTATGGTTTAATGACCTTAAATCTTACGTTGATAGATTGCCAAAATATGAAGTTTTGGGTCTTTATACTGTTATTTCATCCAGGGATATCAGGGTTATCCTTCTGCTGCATCCAGATACATGCTGACATAGGCACAACCAGGATATCTTAAAAGAGTTAAAAATGCCAAAACCCTGAAAATGAAGAAGCTCTCCTAGAGAGTCATTCAAAAAGTGCAAAATGCATAAATCGTACCAAAAATGGTATTTGTCTTAGCCCTCGTTAGATATTTTGGTCTCATTGCTATACGGAAGTACTGATCTGATCACCAATTATCTAAACGTTGAAAAACAAAACGGATGAATTCAGTATACTCACCTATTACGATTAATCTTTGTGCATACCTTGATCGCGGGAGTACATCCTGAAGTGGGACACGCTAGTATATAAGTAATAATATTACCTTAACATATCATACGGTAATGATACTTGAAATGTTCATGCATTTTGTTTAAGTGGACAAACATACTGGTAATCGTCTTGGACTGCTTTTCATAAAAAAATATATAAAGAATTATCTAATAGTGTGAAAACAGTTTGATTTTGCTGATATGATCTTCTTACCGGTGATTCTCACAAAAATAGAGTGCTTATTGGTTTTAGTATTTATTTTCTTTCAGAAAATATAAAAATAAAAAAAATAGTGTTTTTTTCTGTTAAAATTCTTAATGTACGGAAAACTGTTATTCTTGGAGGAGTTGTTACCGATAGGGGGAGACAGTGTTAGAAAGTGGGTTCAAAATTTTTATATCATGTAGGTTATGGGGTGTTTGATCAAAAATTGTTGCGTGTTGGTGCTAAATTGAAATCGATTAATCTGTGATATAGTTGAACTATCTCTTGAATAATAATAGTTGTTTAACTTTGTTGAAAAATTCTTATGGTTTCTCGAGATGTTTGTTTTATAGTATACAGATTGTAGCAGTGTTTTGCTGAAGAGTTGCTGTGAAGTGATGAGGAGTTTGTTGCTGCTTGGTAGAATCCTCCTTCTACAATGCAGAGTGGAAGCTGTGAAGACATACTTGGATTGCTGAATCACAACTTGGAAGATTTGGTGATTGGATACATCAGCTTAGGGGGAGTCTGTTGCTTACAGTATTTGCGTTGAAGCTGACGATATCCAAAGACCAAAGACTGTGACATTCTGAAGACTAAAGTTACCTTTGCAAGATATTGTCAAGAGAGAGTTTGTTGGTGCATTTTATGTGACAACGACGTTGAATTGGTCTTTGGATATTAAACAAGTTTGGGTCGCGAAGACTTACATGAAGACTAAAAGGAGTTCGAGTTTGTTAAAGTCCAAATCAAATCCAAGTTTGTTTTAGTCTGTTAGGCCCGATTTTGTATGTCTATGTACATGGGCCAGAGCCCAATTCGTATGGTATAGGTTGTGCTATATTAACAACCTTTTGCTACATGTTTAGGGTTAGACTTTTAGGCAATTGTGAGAGCATTCAAATACACAGAAATTGGTTGTGAGTTATTAGAAGATCTTAAGTGATTGTAAACGTTTTCGTTGGTTAATCATAGAAGACCAGTTGGTAATTGTCTCGTGTTCTTGTTTCTGTTTGTTTGGTTTATCAAGGGGATTCCGCACCCTTGGTAGATTGTCAGTTTTGTTACGATCCATACGGGATGTATCTGACTGTGAGCCGTCCAGACATCATGTTTGCTGTCTGCAACTGGGCGCGATATCAGGCTAATCCTAAACTTTCTCATCTTACTGCTGTTAAACAAATCTTTCGGTATCTTAAAGGCAGACCTCGGTTTGGCTTGTGGTATCTGAGGGATTCTATTTTGACCTGTTTGCGTTTTCTGATAGCAATTTTGGAGGCACTGACAGTGAGAGGAAATCCACATCAGTTGGATGTCAATTTTTGGGTGACATGCATGGTTGTAAAAGAAGGTTTCCAAGGACGAGTACTCCCCGAGTAGTCGCTACAAGGCAGGCTGCCTAGGCGACTTTCTTTTACTCCGCCTAATTACTCGGAGTCGGTCAAACGCGGTCAACCTCGGCCAGAATTAGATCAAGTAGGTCAACTCGGGCCTACTTTGACTTAAATAATAATATAACATAATTTCTATGCCTATCATATTAAAGAATGAATATCATTTTCACATATTTTGTTATAAATATTAGTAAATTTGTGTTATTTGACGTATATTTAATCTCCAAAAAGTAATTTCTTTATAATTTAACATGTCCGAGTACTCCCCGAGTACTCTCCGCGTACACCGAGTACTCTCAACTCCCCGGTCGACCGACTAGAAAGCGCCTAGCGACTTTTGCAACCATGGTGACATGCTCATTTCTTGGCAATGCAAGAAACAACAAATGGTGGCGATCTCCACAGCTGAAGCAGAATACGTTGCGACTTCTGTGTCTTGCTCCTAAGTGGTGTGGATGCAACATCAATTGCAGGATTAGGGTTTGACTTATCTTAACACTACCATTTACTGCGATAATGATGCTGCTATTCAAATTGTGAACAATCCTGTTTTCCACTAAAAAACCAAGCACATTGATATTAAAGTTCATTTTATACGAGACTGTTTTGACAGAGGTCTTATTAAACTGGAGCAAATTGACACAGATGCAAATGCTTCCGATTTGTTCACAAAACCTGTCAGCAGCTCAAAATTTCAAGTGCTTGTGAATTTTCTGAAAATGATCCGATACACCGACTGAGCATGTTTTTGTTTTTCTTAGGTAAATTTGTTCATAATGTTTTCTATTCTTAGGTAGTTTTTCTTTATGCACAAATTTAGGGGGAGAAATTTTGAAAAATACAAAAACATTGAAAATTTTTGAAAAAGTACAAAAACATTGAAAATTTGAAAAATACAAAAAGAAGCATTGCATGACATGGGAAATGAAATGAATTTTCACATTGTGGTATAGGGCTGACTCATGTAAACCCAATATCGAAATAGTTTGACACTAGAATGATATGTTAGTAGGCTCTATCCTTAAGGCTGGAAACATTGGTTGTTTCTGTTCAGAACCTAAATTAGTCTGTGACCTCAGGAAAGAACGTCACTTGGAATTAGCTCATTTCTATTTGAATGCTTGTGTGATGTCCCGATACACACAATTTTGGTCTAGTTCTAAAATCTTTTCTGAAAAAGTCATGTATCTCCTTTATTTTGCGTGAGCAAAGACCTGGAGGTGCTAGGCAACGTTAGCTTCTGTTTTGCGTGAGCAAAGACCTAGCTGTACGTCTGTCGCCTTATAGATCAATTTACACCCGAAAGAGGCCCTCAAGTACCCAAAAGAAACCCAAAAACCTATATCAAACTGCTAAAAACTCATTTGATCTTTACATTATATCATCTCTGCTTATGGTCTATTCCGTTCTCTTCTCAATCTAGTCCCGGTCAAGGTTTCAGAAATCTAGAACAGACTTGTGGAAATATGTGGTAGGGAAACTGCTTGCATGATAGAGTGTCCTTATTACAATTCCAGGATTTTATTAGTATTTGTTTGGGTGTTGATTGTTAAGATATCAAAACATGATAAAAATAGTTACAGACAGTTATATGAAAAGGTCTAAGGAGGTGAGTTTAGGTGGACAAATATACTGGCAACCGTTCAGATCACTCAGTAGTAGATTAGTGTTGATAAGTGAAGTCAAGCCTAAAACCTTGTGATTTGATCCCTGAGCAATTACGATATTTCCTAATTTTATTTTGTAAATAATTATGTGATATTATTTATATTTAATGTTTATAGGTTTTAATCTCGTAAAACGTGCTCGGTTGGTTAAGGGTCATGAAAGAAATAAATGAATGTTAAACATGATTTTTGAAAATTAACTAAAATAGAAATTTAAAAAATCATGAAGTCAAATGCTGAGGTGGTCTCAACTCAACAATATGGTCTCGGCCTAATTCACAAGGCCCGGCCCATGTGTGTTGAGGTATAAAGGTTGGTTTCGAGTTGAGACCTCATTTGCACTCAAAACCTCTACACTGTTGTTCTTTATTCTCTCTCATAATCTCCGGCGATTATCTCTGATTCCGACGAGTTACTCTGGTCTCGACTCATAATCAACCACTGTTGAAAGGTATTATGGATCAAATAATGGTTTTTAGTTGAAGATTTGCAGGAATATTTGAAGATCTGATGAAGATTTGAAGATATTCAAGAACCCTAATTATGAATATAATCCGGTCTTCAACAAAATCAAAGGATGATTTTGGATTTTGATCCAAAATTAAGTTGATCAAAACATGTTTGAATGGTTTCGACTCAGGTTGCGAGTGAAGACATAAGGACTCGAGATCTCCCGTTGCGAGTCGCAACCTCACTGGTTTCGACTCAATACATCACTTGGGATCTTGTGGTCTCGACTGGGATTGCGACTCGGAATCTTCTGGTTTCGACTCACAATCTTTTGGTCTCGACTCGAAACCTTGTTGTTTCGACTCGAAACCTTCTGTCTGAATAATTAAAAATTTGTTTTTATTTGTTTTGACTCAAAACCTGAGTTGATGTTTTGTCTCGACTGATAGTCTATGTTTGACCTTGTTGACCAGTATCAGTTTATACAATTGATGTGTAAATTGACTAAGTTAACATGTAATACTTGGTAATAAAATCCTACACTTAACTTATGTATTTTGTGTAGGTCATGGATTTGAAAGTCATCACGGGACACATCAAGCGGGGTATCTAGCACCACCTCCGGAGAAACATAAGAAGATGTATACTTTGTTGATCAAAGGACTAAATAGTTGTCATATCGTTCATGCCTTACGAGAAAATCCTATTGTATATGAAAGTCTTGTTCAAGAGTTTTGGAAGACGACAAGTTTCGACGCTTTAGGAGGAGATGGTAAGGGATCAATTGAAGCGGTGATTCAAAAAAAGAATGTTACTGTAACCAAACATATTATAAGGGAGGTTTTTACAGTTTAACGATCAAGAGACAGATCCCATTGATCTTCCGACTGAAGTTGTTGAAGCTATTCTAGCTCGATTGAGTTATGAAGGAACGTATCCCTCTCTGATGAAGAAGTTTGTGCATCCATACTGGCGTCTGTTGATGCACATGTTTATGATGTGTATGACTGAAAACAGAGGGGGAACAGATCAGCTAAGCATCACACAGTCTGCAGCATTCGTTTGTCTGATAACGAATCAACCATACAACTACTCGAAGTACGTGTTCGAAGGCATGAAAAGGAATGTCATTGGTGTGTGAAAGGATAAGTTTCTTATGTATCCCAGGTTCTTACAGATGATCTTCAACGCTCGTTATTCAGATTTGGAGAGAACTGGCAACACTTTGGATCTAAAATCAATGGGTCCTTCGTGTTTTGGTGCTCTAACTCCTAAGAAGGGCACTAAGAAAAAGTTTGAAGGAAGGATCGCATTGGAAAAGTTTGGTCAGTTTGCTGAAACAAAGGATGTGGTGGTTGAACCAGTGGTCGTACAACCTGAACCTACACCAGTAAATGTTCTAGTTAACGCAGTGATTACTGAAGAACACGTTGCTCAAGTTGCTGTTGACGAAGAGCCTGAGACAGAGATTCTAACTATAAACTCTGACGATGTAGGCATAGAAATAAGCTGTGATGAAGATGATGAAGTTGAGCTTCCTCTTGAAGCTGAAGTTAGTTATGCTGTTTCTACTGTTCAACCTGTGATTTCTGCTGAGAGTTTGGCTCAACTGATAAAGTCAGTGACTGAAAAGATGGGAAATCCTCCTTCCGATCCTTCAGTACAAAATGAAGAGCAAACTATTGAAGACCTAAAGGATCCTGATTCACAACAAGTTAAGCGAAAGAGAAGGGATCCGTGACCTGGAGTGTTTATTAAACAAAGCAAAGATCAACCTGTAACTGCTGATGAAGATAAAGATGGTTTATATGAATTTGATTTTGAGAATGCTAAGGAGTCGACTGAAACTCCATTTGATTTTGAGACGACTGCTACCACTGCTACAGAAACAAGATTTGATTTTGAAGCTGAGACAACAAGAATGGATGTGGATGCGAATCCTACAGAGATTCCTATTACTGCTGCTGTTTCTGCTCCATCTGTAACACCAGTCACCAAGTCAACACCACTTACTACTGCTGCAATTGCAAGTTTATCTGGTATAGTTCATGATGAACCATGCAGTTCATGTGGGAAACGACCTGAAGAACCTTTGAGGATGTCGTTTGTTCATGATTCAAGTGATGATGATGAGTTTATCAGTGTAAGAGAACTGAAGAAGAGAATCGTGGTACTTGAACAAGACTCGATCCACAAAGATGCAAAGATTATTCAACTTGAAGACACAATCGTATAAAAGAATCAACAAATTGATCAGCTGCAAGGAGATGTTGGTTTGTTGTTCAAGATGGTGTATGATCTTCGTGGAAAACTTGAAAAGAAGTTTGGTGATGAGTTTGTTGATCCAACTGACACGGAGAGAAGAAGAAAAGCTGAAGAGGATCGAGCAAGGGCTTTTTCAAAGGATGGCGCTGATAGAGTTGCTGCTATGGATCATTACTTTAAGAGAGTTACTGATAAAGAAGCTGACAAAGCAAAGGCTGCAAGGTTGAAGCAGAAAAGAGAATATGTGATTCTGAAGAATAGAAATCTCAATCCTGCTGATCCAAATGATCAAGTCACTCATCATTTAATGGATGTCGGTGAAAATTATTATGATAAGGTTGGGAACCGCTCAGGCATTATAAGCTGGGGTTTTGATCGCGATCGTCGTAGGTGGTGGATCAAGAGGAAGGTTGGACCCGTTGAATGGTACAAGAACCCAACTCAATTTCAGACATTCACTAAAGTGGATTTGACCATACTTGCGAATTCTCCTTATGTGGATGATAAGCCTGGCGGATGTGGATATTTGTTTTTTGAGAGACTTAGAGAGAGGTTGCCCGTGGATTTCCTTCAATGCATACAACTGAATCCATTGTGACACCTGCTCCAGCTATTAGAGATCCACGTATTGACAAGATGATGAAGATTTTCTCGTGGCCATCGACGGACAAAGAGAAGACAATTCCTTTGGTCAAGAAGATTCCTAACGGTGCACTGAAGACCATGAATTTCTGGGCGTATGATGAAACGTTGGGTCAAGCTGTAATCGTATGTGATGATGATGCGGCCTACCATTTAACTGACCCGATATATTTACTAAATTTGGATTGAGAGAATCTGGAAGTGCTCGTTCAAACTCGTATTAGAGCTACAAAGAAGTATGAAGTCGTTGCTAAGGATTGGACTGCAGCTGTCGCTGGAGTTCTACAAATAAGTAAGAAAGGGTTTCGTGGCTACAAGGATAAGTTGGAAAGAAGTGGAGGCAGTGAAGGCAGTTAAAGACCGAAGAACCTCTATGCTATAAACCTAGGGGGAGATTGTTGGAACCTGAAGGTTTATGCATAGAGGGTTATAATAGTTCAAGGGTTGATTATGGAGTATTTTGTTTTGTTTATGGTTTGGGTAGAAAACTTGTATGTTGGGTCTAGAAGGTTTCGAGTAGGCTTTAGGGATTTTGACCCACTTATGTTTAGTATATAAGTTCACCTCATTCTCCATAATGAGGTTGATCAGTTTGTGAAAGCTTAGAGCCAGCCAAACCCTAGAAGAAGTCTTGTATCAGTCACCGTTTACCGTTGAATGCAAGCTTTTCTGGTTTGTTTTGATTATATATTGTTTCAGTTTTAATATAAGTCTTGAATCATCTTGTGTTTGTTTTCCGCACTCACACAAGATCAAGTTTGATATCATTGAAAGATCCCTACGATACTTACACAAACTTTATCGATACATCACGAGTTCAAAACCCCCAATGTAGTTAACAAAGTGTAGCCTTATTCAGGAAGCACCTTGACATCCATTGCTGGGTTTAGGATCGATCGGACAGGGTACCGAATTAGTGATCAAGGGTTAAAACACTTACAACGGGGCAGAGCTTCGTAGAGTTAGGGGTATTGGGTATAATACTTGTGCAGAAACTTTGAGAGAAAGAAAAAAATTGAGCATATTGAAATGTCTTGTGAACGCTCTACTTATAGATGAAATTTAAGCTCGTCGCGTTGCGCGACCGGAATGCCCTATAACCTTCGCGTAGCGCGAAGGCCCTAGCTAGGTCTTAGGTGGCCTTAGTCACCACCATAGACCTGCCACGTGTCCCTGTTGAATCTTAGGGGGTCGCGTTACGCGACCATCATATGCTGACATCGTCGCGTAGTGCGACGAGGTAAAAATATGGATTTTCCTCGTTTCTCGTGCTGGTTCTCGTTGTACATTTTTAGAGCTTTGGTTATGGTTCTTTGTGGTGTGATTTTTTGGGTGTTGTTATAGTTTCGCCGCAATGCGTGACGTTAAAAAAACCTAGTATATATTAGTGATGTTGGATCATAAATAGTTTTTGCATGCATTTGGTCTAGGTAGCGGTTGTTTTCTGTGATTGATGAAGTTTGTAGGTGGCTTAATCTTTACCAGGCTGCTTTTTTTTCCTAATCTTCAGATTACTGCATATAAACTCGAAAACTATTAATTAAAAGCACAAATTGTGTTGGTGTTGTGGTGGAGGGGTTGTTTGTATGCAAACTGGTGGGCACAAGTTCGACTCCTTTCAAGGCCAACTATGTAGTAAATGTTTCAAAATTATTTGCCTAACACGTGTCAACTTTTCTCTCTTTCCTCTATACACCCCTTAAACTTCCTCAAACTTACCTTCACAGCCGATGCCCGGTGAACAGACATGGAAGCCATGCCTAAATTATCGGTGAAGGACGTCTGACATCTTAAACCTCACCCGTTTTGACATTGCCCACGATTTTAACTATAGTTATCCGTTCCTCTTCTGATCAGAAAATTTTTGTACATTTGTTTGTATTGTGGACATGCTAACATCTAGAAAATGGAGCATTCATTCCATCAGATGGATTTATTTATAATTGTATTGTTCTCATTTACATCCTTCACATTGATACAAATATTATTGTGCATCTAATCAAACTACCACATGTAGTTTCATAGCTGCATCGACAACAAATTACCATGATGGCTATTTAGTAAGAAGAGTATCTATGCATTTTCATGGTTTTGAACTTTTGGGAAAGATAGGATGGATCATTTCATTTCACAAACTAATGAATCCTGGATTTTGTTCTACCAAAGGGTCAACAGAATGGCAACTTCAACACTTATCTCCATTATAATGCACATAGTACTGTTAATATAAACACAAGCCGGTGATTTTTGGGTCATCTTACGTCTTTATATTTTGGTACATGTACAGGTTTCCCGCTCTATCGCTCGCGGGAAAAGTTCCTAGTGATAATATTAAAATGGCCCAATTTGAAATGCTATACAGGAGATAATGTAGGACTCTCGTATGATGTGGAGATGTTAACAACGGGAGCTTGCGCATAAAGATGTGGTAGCTAAGACTAACAAAAATATTGATCTTGTTCGAGCCCGTTTAAAAGCGGCACAAGACCGGCAAAAAGCATATGCAGATCGAAGAATCCATTGAGTTCCAAGTTGGAGACTTTGTGTTATTAAAAGTTTTCCCTTGGAACGACATCATTAGGTCTGAAAGCCATGAAAGTTAAGTCCTCAATATATTGGACCTTTTAAAATCCTTGCTCGGGTCGGGAAACTTGCTTACCGATTAGAGTTACAATCGGCATTTAGTGGAATCCATGATACATTCCATGTGTAACGCCTCGCTTTTTAGAACTTTCCTTATTTAGAAAGTTTGTCTTGTATTCTATTTCCGGAAACTCGTATTCTCTTGTAATCGTATTTCACTTCCAATCATTGTAATCCGAGGCTTTAATCGTAATAAAACTTGATCATTTTATGTGAATTATACTTCGATTATACATACTCGTTTTATATTCAACTTACATACATGTTTGATATACATTTATCTCACGGAAAAAAATACTTGTTTTACTAACAATCAGTCGTAAATATGTGTTTAATACTCTTTATACGCACAATATACATAATCGTACAATCACGATACTTAATCTATGCTTCGATACATAATTTATACTTATTTTTATGTAAATAATTCAAGTTATACCTTAAAACATCAAACATAACAAACCTTGAGGGCTGAAAGTGTAAAAACAAAGAATTGTCCGGGTAAGGGGAGTCGCGACATGCGGAGATACCCCCCTTGCTATGGTGACCCGCGAAGGGTATCAATCCGCACTCAGGTCAATTTGGTTACGGGATAGGTCACTTTTCTCACTCCACTTCCACCTAATTACTTTTAAAACACCATTAAGACCCAAACCTACTCATCCACTATAAATACAAGCTCCCTAACCCTCATTTTCACTTTCCAAACACTTCTAAATCATCAAAACACTCTCAAAACTTCTGGAAATTGAAGAACTAGGCATAATTCTTTCTAGTACAAAAGTGAGTCAAACTCACTTTTCTTCAACTTTTCTTCACCAATTCTTCTTCTACAAATCTTAGCACACCTCTAGGAATGTTTCCATAGGTTTACCATGGTAAACCAAGGTGGAACAACACCATTTTGAGGTCCAAACTTTCTGTTTTGGAAGAATCATTGGTTAACTTTTATAAAACTTAACTTTTCCACTTGAATCTGATACCTAGCTACTTCATAAATCCATCTATGGTTGTAGAACTTGTTAGAGTTTGATTCTTACAAGTTTAGAGGTACAAACAACCTCTAAACTTTCTGTTTATTAAGGTTTAAGATAACCTACAAGTGATGGAAACCATCCAAGTCTACCATAGTTCATATGGCAAGACTTGTGCTTTGGTGAAAGTGTGAACCTTGGAAGCTTGGGATATCCAAACTTGTTCCACACCTCACTTGATGTTTGACTTTGCTATTCCAATTAGCTTTCTAGTCTCAAAGTAACATAACCCCGTCTAGCCTCCAACACTTAGTTAACTCTTTCCATGTTGTGGTGGTTCACCCGGGTTATGTCTTACTTGGCTACTTGATGATGTATTAGTTAGTTGTTATTTCTTTTCATTCATGACCCTCCTAATCATCCTTGTGATGATTTGTGTAGTGGTGAATCATACAAGGAGGTAAATCCTCCATGCTTGACTTACATGACAATCTATGAAACTCATGATGGACTTAGCTTAGGATTATTATTATAACTATATACATATATAGGTACGAGATCAGGAGAAAACGCCATAAAGTGTGAGAACAGTGAGAATGGATCCTGGCCTAACACGTGGCATACGACATAGTGAAGGGCCCAGGGGTTTTTTATCCTTTTATATTCTTTTTTTAAACGCGTCTCACAACACCTCTCCATTTTTTGGCGTTTAACAAATACATGGCGTTTTTATTGTTTTTTTAATATCAGGAGCATGGTAAATATTTTGCCGTTTATGGCATCCCTGAATTGAATAAAATCATTTAGTAATTATAAGTTATTTTCCTCCATGGCGTTTCCCAAATTCATTAGGCGTTTTTCTAGATTTTAACAGTTTGTATAGGTTATCAAGGTAAATTTCTTGGCGTTCATGGCGTTTTTAAATTCATTAGAAATTTAAAAGAGTGCAACTAAGATGAAATCAAACAAAAACTAATAGTCTTCTGTGGATGGTATTACATCTGAGATGTAACCATCGCTTTGTCCATCACTCTCCTCAGACTCATCAACATCATCTTGTTCATTGGCGTATAACGCCATAATCTCGTCTCTTCTTTGTTCCATCCTATACTTGAATGTATTCACAAAGCTGGATCTAGCATTGTTCGAAAGTGCTTAATCACAGTGCTGTCCGATAAGATGTAGTCTATCTGTGTTCAGTACTTTGTCCATTGTCAATGAATAGTCCTTCCCGTGTTGAAAGCTCACCCTCACCGTTCTTGCTTGTTCATCCAGAATCCAACTAGTAACTTTTGGTAGATCAGTATCATCATCATCATCATCATCGTCACATTTTCCAGAAATTTGCAGAGTTTGAAAAGGTCAAATCTTTGATGATTCCATCATCTATGATTGAGTTCCGAAAAATTCTTCTTTTTAGTTTTCTTACTACCGTTCGATTCCTCTCACAATCGTAGGCCATTGGGACCCCAAGGGCTAGAATATCCCTCTGAACTGATTCATCCATACTAAGTATGGCCTTGATTTTTTTGACTTTCACCCTTCTCCTGTCAAAGAACTTTATGACGAAACGTCCCTCTGAGATCTTAAACCTCCATGCAACAACCTGCGCCATTTTTTTTAAATTGTATGGCATTTTAGACAAGGTATGGCGTTTTTAGTGAATGTGTGGAGTGTGAAGCTTTTTTGTTTAGCTTTTGTACTTATATAATGAGCTTTTTTTTGGCGCCAGGTAGATTTTGTTTTTGGCGGTAAATAACATCAGTAATTTTTTTGATGTGTATTTTTTTGTATCAATTATTGTGCCATGTAGGATGCAGGCCTATAATGTGCAGGAAATTATGGCGTTTTGAAAAGATAAATAAATTCAATTTCCCATGTAGTGGCTTTTAATATAATAAATGTTTAGCAATAATGTTTTCGTCTCTTCATTTTACTGTTTTGTTCAGTTTCATCTGTTAAGGCTGTAACAGTTCCCAACTTTTTTAGGGTTTGGTGTTTTGTTTTTTATCGCGTTTAGATAAAGATGACACGTTGTTTTATACATTATTTTAATGGCGTTTAATCAATTAGTGTTGTTTTTAATAACACATTGTTTGGCGTTTTATATAGCAACAACGTGCTTTGTTAGCATCCGTTCTCACAGTTAGTATTAGGCATTTTGGTGTTTGTAGTTTTTGGTGTTTTATAATCAATTTTTTATTAGTAGAGAATTAGATAACAAACAATAGAAAATGAAAAAAAAATTAAAAATGCTAATCTAATTTCTCATCCAAATCTTCACTGTCATCAGCCTCTTCTTCTAGAATTTCTTTTGGCATTTTGAACCTTTTTGAATACCTTAGCTAGATGCCAATTTTCCTACATAACGCCCGTCTTTAGAAGAAGCTTATTTAGTGGCATCCTGTATTTTGGTGTGATATATTCTTGTTTGGTGACATGTTGAAGATCAACGCCTGCTCGAGTGCTATTATAATAATGGAGTCCAAAATAACATTTTTACACTGGTATTGATCCCTTCATGCCATCAATATATACATCAAGAACAAAGCTTACATGATGACATATCAGTGTCATCAGTCACGTTTTTTTGAATATTTGTCCATCTCATTCAGCAAAAGCTTATAGAGATACCCACCTCAGAGAAGAATCCATTCAGTGAAACTTAATGCAGAACAAATCTGGATATAGAAGAAACGAGCTTGGCCATCTGTGGTTTTCTTAGCTATTTTTTAGCGTTTTAAAGTGAGTGGTTTCTAGGAAACACGGCGTTTGTTTTTTGGGTGTGATCAATTTATTGTGCAGAGACGTCTCTCTTATAGGATGTTTTTGGTGCTTAGTTTAGGCGGGATTTTATTATAATAAACGATATTAATAAAGTAACCGTTTTTTCAGTTACTGTGTGTATTTTACTGTTTTGTTCAGATTTTATGAGTTTAGGGTGATAGACGTTCCATCTTCCAAGTTTGGCGTTTTTTAAAGGCGTTACGTAGTTTTCGGCATTTTGTATTTTTAATGTGCTTTAGATAAAGATGGCACTTTGTTCGATTCTCTTTTACCTTGTTTTATACTTTTTTTTGAGTTTTTAATAATAATACTTGTCCAAAGTAATTTTATTATAGTTTGGGAGTTTTGGGCGTTTTATGGCATGATGGTGTTTCACAAGCATTTTGTCTGTGTGGCGTTTTATTATTATTATTATTATTATTATTACTATTTTTTTTGAGAAATAATGTATTTGTTCTTAGCTGAAAAATACATAACTAACAACTGAAAAGAAAATTAAAAAAAAAGAAACAATTCATCTTTCAAATTTTCATTGTCACCAGTCTCTTTCTTCTTTGAAACATTTTCACTGGCGGTTTGACTTTGATATGCTTCATTTTGTTTTTTTGTTGTTGAAGTAGCTTTTTTGTGGCCGTTTGGAAGCACAAAATGACGTGAGTTTTTTGTTTGAAGTTCATCTTTATCTTCAACCCACTCATCAGTGTCATCGGTCTCTTCATGCCATTCAAATATTCATCAAGAACAAAGCACAAAAATGACATAAGTCTGACGTCGGCATCTTTTTCTTGAAGATTTGTCCATCTCATGCAACAAAATGTTATTGAGTTACACCCCTCAGCTAAGAATGCATTATGCGAAACTTCATGTAGAACAATATTGAATATACAAGAAACTATGTTTGCCATTTTTGGCGTTTAACTGAGAAAATAGTGTATCTAAAAGAAACGTCGATTGGAATCTTTGATGTTTGGGGTTTTTGGCGTTTTCTAAGATGATTGGTATATAGTAAAATATGACGTTTTTGAGTTTGGTGTGTTTGATTTTTGGGTTTTTTGGCGTTTCTAATATGATGGTATATAGTAGTAAACATGGGTTTGGGGTTCGGTGTGTTTAATGAAGGTCTGAGATGTTGTTTATATAGGATGTTTTTGGCGCGTAATGGCGTTTTATTCATGAGTTTGGCGTTTTGGGTAGAGAAGTCTAAAGACCCTTTTACCCTTAATGACCGCCCACTTAATAGAATTGGTGTTATTTACAAAAACGCCACCGCGCCAATCTAGTCCATAGATTGTTTTGATCGGACGATCCATAACCGTTCTAACTGTTCTCACACTTTTCACCGTTTTCTCTAAATCCTGACCCTGTATATATATATATGTGTGTGTGTATGAACATAGCCAAACTTATGATGATAATCGGTTTATGATTATTCGTCATGAACTTAGGCTAACTTATCTATGATTCTAAGTCTTTCGTTGTTGATTTTAATGGGCAAACTAGGACCCATGAAATCACATAGAACTTAGTGTCAAAACGAGTACTTAGACTATATATACTTTTATGCATAACATACTTTTGTACTTGAATTCTAAATCCTGAATCTAACCGCTCCATAAACGACGTATGACCTTACCTTCGATTCCTCATTCCCAAACAACTCGTCACTCATGGATAATCGGAAGGCTTTGCAAACTTGTGAGTATACATGACCCCTTTTTTCCTTTTACACTTTTGGGTGCAGTACGTTATACTATTTAAACACACGAAATCATACTTTATGCTTAAATCACAAACACAAACAATCCAATCATACATGCTTAAATATATGATACTTGATTTGTATACTTGGATGATTCTTTTGTGCGGTTTACTTGTCATTAACTTCGTACGAGCCTCCCCTTAACATGTATAGCGTTATAGGAGTAACGCACCATCCATATTCTTGAGGTCATGTTAAGTCTTTTATTCTTCCGGTAATCAGCGGGTTGACTTGTTAAATTGCATGCCATGTTTACATTAATCTCGCTAACTATTTTTGTCATGTGGATTGTTCAAACTCTTATACTTATATGCTAGTACTCAAAACTTGTATACTCATCAATACTTTTGTATTGAACTATACTTTAAAATGTATTGCAGGATTTTTGATGATGAGGATGATGCACGAAATCTAGTAGGATGCCTAGAAACGCACCAAACTTTAATTCATGTTTATTAGATTAATCATTCGATAATTGTTGTAATTTGTTCGTTTCATACTTGTTGTATTTCTATTTTAAACAATGTACTTGATAGTAGCAATGAAATGAAATTATATATTAAATACGTGTCACATTTAGTGTTATGAAGTCTTGAGCAATCTTGTTCATCTCACTTCAATGTTTCCGCCATTGGTTGGGGTGTGACACCACGTATCACAACTTTGAAAGTGTCTTGCGGATGAAACGACCTATGCACCTCTTGTTGATATTGAGATCGATGATAATATGAACTACGTAGAGAAACTGGTAGCATTTTGCAACAAGGCCATTGGACAAGTCTTAGTCCAATGGCAACATCGAAAGGGGTCAGATATTGTCTGGAAATCAGAGGAAGGGATGCGGGAGCACTACCCGTCTTTATTCACTATGTGTCTAGGTTTCGGGGATGAAACCCTCTTTAAGGGGGTAGACTTGAAACATCCCAAAACCTAAAATTTTGTTAATATTTGTGTTTTGTATTCTCATTGCATGAAATAAAATAACTAGGTTTGTTTGATTAGATAAAATGCATTGTTATTATTAACGAATGAAGATTATATCTAAATACCGAACATGAGGGGCTGTAATTTGTAAAAGTTAATTAACTTTGAGCATATAAAGGTGGGGTTGAGAAGGAAAAGGGGTTTCCAGGTTTTATGTGTGTGCGTGTCGACATTTAAGAGAGAGAAAGCGAGTGAGAGTGAGAGGGAGAGTGAGAGAGAGAGAGAGAGAGATAGAGAGAGAGCTCTCAAGATCAATTCTCGGAATTCAGCCAAATAAAAATGAAATTGATGGTATTTCCTTTTCATGTTTGAATTTCAAGCATCTAGTAGCATTAAAACCTAAGGTGAGTTGTAGAATTTCAATTGATGGTGGTTTTGGCTAGAATGTCTTGATTTCATGAAGAATTTTATGAACTCTAGCATTCCTGTATAAGTTCATGTAGAAAGTTTGTTTGTAAATGCTAGATGGACTTTTAGTTACATGTGAAATCCATAGAGCTTGGTAAATTAGATTGATATTTATAAGGGTTGGAAGTGGGTCTTGAAATTGGGTAATTTACACTTGACTAATCATGGTCAAAATGATAATTTAGGTTAAATAAACTGAACTTATGTCATGTTAGTGATTGTTGAAAGAATGATACGTGATTTGTGAAGAAACATGGGTTTGGATGCTGAGATGCGCCAAATGCAACATATAAATTATATCAAATAAGGTATAAAAACAACCCTTTTAGTACTGATGTTGGAAAAAGTGTGTTTCTGTGTATACTTTTGATTTTCAGGATTAAAAGAGCTTTAATTTACAAAAGAAACAAATTAACGGCAAAAACCATCAGGAATACAAAAGAAGGGAAGTTGATACAATATACCAAACCTCCAAACTTCATCCCAAGACTAAAAAAACAAGTCAGAAGACAAGCACGGGCCGTGCCTGCCTGGCATGGGGCAGGCACTTAATTTACTTGATTAGAAAGCACATATGAATGTATTTGATGGTTAGAATGTTTTTGGAATGTATAGCACGGCAAGTGATGAGTTCATTGGTATTAGGTGTGAATTCATCTAGTGTAGGTGTAAAGGTGGAAGGATCAAGCACCCAAGGGAAACAAGAATGCGAGACCGAGGTAAATCCTCTTAGCTTACACTTCTATGTTTAGATTAATTGCAAGTTACTGTATAGTGATTTTAGTCGTAAAGAAAGTGTCGAAGTTCTTGTTTGAAAAGAATGCGGGATTACCCAATAGAACGGGCCAATTTAGGTAAGAACTCGATAATGTATGAAAATGGATGGAAACCATGGGTTTCCATGGTGGATCCTGGGGGTGATCTCCATATCATCTTAGAATGAAGATATATCAAGGTTTTTTTTTTTATGAATTTAGAATGATTAAGGCATAAAAAAACTTGTATGCAAGGATGTCTTATAGATGTGGAAAAATTTCCAATTCTATACTAAAATGAAAATAGTTATGAACCTTGATTAATAAGTTGTTTGTTTCTAACTTGTTGTGGTTTCATTTAGTTAAATCATCATCCTAAAGATGAGGTCAAGGCGATGGACGAATACACACGTGCTCTTTTGGTTTATCCAGTTAGGTCATGTACATATTCCAAACGTAAATGGTTTTAAAACTTTTGTTGGTATGATGTTATTTTTGTTAACTTTTGGGTTGTTTGAACATGGATAAACATGTAAGTAGTAAACCTTCTTATGTTTGGATCTTATGAAGTCGTTTTGGGAAGTGTTCAACCAGGTGTTTATGAAAGGTTTTTTTTTTTTTTTAATTTAGATGTATTTTCGTATGATATTGGTTTAAATATGTTTTTAAAAGAATAGGGTCTTACATGGAATATGTACTTATGATCCATGTTCATTTTTCCAACCGAAAATTCAACCTGTACTTATTACTTAACTCATTGAACTACGTTTTATTAGGTCTCCACTTAAGCATTATGGATCTGCATCTTGATGCTTATGGGAATTGTTATTCACAAACCTTCAACGATGTTACTTAGATGATCCGCGAGGATTTATTATCACAGTTCACCTTTTCGATCTCTATCTTCTTTGGTGAAGAACCCTTGTGCTATTGCGTTTTGTTTTCACGATTTGTAACACTTGCTATTGGTTCAAACTCAGGTAAGATTGTTAGATCATATACATTATATCTTCCTTATTTAACATTTAAAAACTTCCTTTCATATGAAGATGTCTTCATAAGACTTATTTATTCCTTTTAGTAGACCATGGAATTCTTATATATACCATATCTTATATGTCATTAACCCGTTCATGTTCGAGTCTTGTATTCAGATAGTGTGGTTGTATGCCATTCATATATGGTGTCAACTTTATAAGTGACCAATTTGGATAGTATCTCACAAGAACAATTGTTATCTTGATCATTAATCCATGAACAATTCATGGTGAACACTAATTTCATCAATTAGTCAGAAATTGAGATTTTTCATATGATCTAACTATGTGACGCTCATTACTCCGAGCCCAACTCACTTTATTTGATTATTTCAACCAACTTGGGTTGTTATGATTATCCATTTGACTTGCATGAGTTATATATGTAGTATGAGGAAGGGACAATGGATATCACCAAGTATATGCTTCATGCTTGCTATAGATCCAATTCTCTATAACATTAATAATATTCATAATTCAATAGAAGCAATAAAATTGTTCATATGAACTACTCAAAACCATAAGTACCAAATGTTATTCAAATAAATACTTTTTCATATAAAATTAAAATTGTTCTAAACAATTTGATAAAATCATCTCTATGATATAGAAGTCTTCATACGAAATGATCTTTAAGTTTCTGCCCAACTTCCATCTCCTATTTCCTTAATCACTACAAACCAATTTGCATAAATGGTTAGTACCTTTAGAAATGATAAAAAAGGCTATGAAATTTTGCAAGAACACCTCATGCAAATTCTCTCAACACATTCTTTACCTCCAGGAGAGTAGTTGTTGTCCTGGGGATTTCAATTGTCTGACATCTCAGCTTGGAAATTGTCTTCATGGTAATACTTGAAGCAGTTTTGCCGTGTCCTCACCTTTGACAATCTTGTCTTGTTCGTTCCTTAGCCTAGGTCGATCCCTTTGGTAATTCTCGAACACACCATCCATAGTTATACCAATGGCTAAGTGTGCATCCAAAGGAATGCCTTCCTGCATAAGTTCATTTATCCTGACCCCATGATTTAAGCACTACGGGGATTCTCCTTTTCATAGCATGCAATGTGCCCCTCTAGGAATTTTTAAGTATCCTCACTACGGGGATTCGCCTTTGCATAGCACGCAACGTGACCCTGATCTATGAATTTATAAGAATCCTTTAGGTACTATAGATGGAACAATTCTATCAACTTATTGATCATGTCATGGGCTGACCATGACTTTATAGCAGTCCATAATATGAGCAATAGATGCCAACATGATGAGACTACTGTGTAACTCGTATCAACGCGGGATTTAGTCAAACCGACTGGATAAATTTGCTAGCACACTTGGATGATTTCTTAGGTATTTGGTTTTCTAGAATATGCAACTTCTTGTTAACCTTAAGGACTTTCCTCAAGTTATAATATCAAGTGAAGAAGTTAGTTCCATCAAGTTTACTTTCATTATATCAGTAATGGTTAAAAGTGTTTAACCCTAATTATACCCTTATACAATTAGTAACTTGGGTTATGTCTATTTGTTTAAAAGTCACACTCTTTAGTTTATTTTACTCACACCCTTTGATTATATATTATATAATTATACTATATAAATATACAAAAAGCAACATTTGGAATGTCTTTTCTCTAAGAGTCACCACTAAAAACGTTTAATACTTCGCGAATCGTTGCAATGATATGTCGGTTAATATTAAGAGTTTAATTTAACCATTGCAACTCTTGAATTTCAACCACCAACATTTTAATAATAAAGTTATTATATATTATTTACCCTTCCATGCATGTGATAGATTCACAACTTTCAACTTTTCTTTGTTAATTGCAAATAAACCATTATACCCTTATACAATTAGTAACTTGGGTTATGTCTATTTGTTTAAAAGTCACACTCTTTAGTTTATTTTACTCAAACCCTTTGATTATATATTATATAATTATATTATATAAATATACAAAAAGCAACATTTGGAATGTCTTTTCTCTAAGAGTCACCATTAAAAACGTTTAATACTTCGCGAATCGTTGCAATGATATGTCGGTTAATATTAAGAGTTTAATTTAACCATTGCAACTCTTGCTTTTCAACCACCATTATTTTAATAATAAAGGTATTATATATTATTTACCCTTCCATGAATGTGATAGATTCACAACTTTTAACTTTTCTTTGTTAATTGCAAATTAACCATTATACCCTTATACAATTAGTAACTTGGGTTATGTCTATTTGTTTAAAAGTCACACTCTTTAGTTTATTTTACTCACACCCTTTGATTATATATTATATAATTATATTATATAAATATACAAAAAGCAACATTTGGAATGTCTTTTCTCTAAGAGTCACCATTAAAAACGTTTAATACTTCGCGAATCGTTGCAATGATATGTCAGTTAATATTAAGAGTTTAATTTAACCATTGCAACTCTTGCTTTTCAACCACCAACATTTTAATAATAAAGTTATTATATATTATTTACCCTTCCATGCATGTGATAGATTCACAACTTTCAACTTTTCTTTGTTAATTGCAAATTAACCATTATACCCTTATACAATTAGTAACTTGGGTTATGTCTATTTGTTTAAAAGTCACACTCTTTAGTTTATTTTACTCACACCCTTTGATTATATATTATATAATTATATTATATAAATATACAAAAAGCAACATTTGGAATGTCTTTTCTCTAAGAGTCACCATTAAAAACGTTTAATATTTCGCGAATCGTTGCAATGATATGTCAGTTACTATTAAGAGTTTAATTTAACCATTGCAACTCTTGCTTTTCAACCACCAACATTTTAATAATAAAGTTATTATATATTATTTACCCTTCCATGCATGTGATAGATTCACAACTTTCAACTTTTCTTTGTTAATTGCAAATTAACCATTATACCCTTATACAATTAGTAACTTGGGTTATGTCTATTTGTTTAAAAGTCACACTCTTTAGTTTATTTTACTCACACCCTTTGATTATATATTATATAATTATATTATATAAATATACAAAAAGCAACATTTGGAATGTCTTTTCTCTAAGAGTCACCATTAAAAACGTTTAATACTTCGCGAATCGTTGCAATGATATGTCGGTTAATATTAAGAGTTTAATTTAACCATTGCAACTCTTGCTTTTCAACCACCAACATTTTAATAATAAAGTTATTATATATTATTTACCCTTCCATGCATGTGATAGATTCACAACTTTCAACTTTTCTTTGTTAATTGCAAATTAACCATTATACCCTTATACAATTAGTAACTTGGGTTATGTCTATTTGTTTAAAAGTCACACTCTTTAGTTTATTTTACTCACACCCTTTGATTATATATTAAATAATTATATTATATAAATATACAAAAAACAACACTTGGAATGTCTTTTCTCTAAGAGTCACCATTAAAAACGTTTAATACTTCGCGAATCGTTGCAATGATATGTCGGTTACTATTAAGAGTTTAATTTAACCATTGCAACTCTTGCTTTTCAACCACCAACATTTTAATAATAAAGTTATTATATATTATTTACCCTTCCATGCATGTGATAGATTCACAACTTTCAACTTTTCTTTGTTAATTGCAAATTAACCATTATACCCTTATACAATTAGTAACTTGGGTTATGTCTATTTGTTTAAAAGTCACACTCTTTAGTTTATTTTACTCACACCCTTTGATTATATATTATATAATTATATTATATAAATATACAAAAAGCAACATTTGGAATGTCTTTTCTCTAAGAGTCACCATTAAAAACGTTTAATACTTCGCGAATCGTTGCAATGATATGTCGGTTAATATTAAGAGTTTAATTTAACCATTGCAACTCTTGCTTTTCAACCACCAACATTTTAATAATAAAGTTATTATATATTATTTACCCTTCCATGCATGTGATGGATTCACAACTTTCAACTTTTCTTTGTTAATTGCAAATTAATCATTTGAATTTCCTTACACGTGTGATGATTCCTTATTGTATGTATATGTATCAATGATTCAACGGCGAATGTCTTTCTCTAAACCAAGTGAGGTATAATAGCTATTCAACCGTCGATCTTAACCACCATCATACGAATAAATCAATCTTCCACATCGTTCAACTTTTTTATCCGACTTTTGTATCAACAAAATGGTTGATGACGACGCAAATGATTTTGAACATATGAAGCAACCATGGAAATGCAATTGGAAACAATGTTTTAGTATCTTTCAAATTAAAATCTTGAGCAAATGATTTTGAACATATGAAGCAACCATGGAAATGCCATTGGAAACAATGTTTTAGTATCTTTCAAATTAAAATCTTGAGCAAATGATTTTGAATTGGAAACAATGTTTTAGTATCTTTCAAATTAAAATCTTGATCTTATGCTTGATAAATTATTGATCATATACTATAAATTACATTCAAATGATTTTGAACATATGAAGTTGTTGTATAATTGGTATAGAACAAGTAGTTTCAAAGAAATTAACAAACGTGGAACCGAATTGAAATTGCAAAGTTTATGATAAAACCTGGATTAATCTCTGAATCGTATGAGAACTATCAGATAAACCTATTTGCGGGTTACACGCAATGATTTATCGGATTAGACAGAGATCACTTGTTGGAATTGGATTTGATGATTTTGTGATGGAGAATAATCAAGAACTTTTGTAACCGTACGTTCTCTTCTTTTGTTCTGCATATGTGTTCGATCAAAAAATAAAAAGGACAAAATTCTAAAAAACTGACTTTTTATCCGGCCTCCAAATATAAAACCACATAAAAATATAAAGCAACATATCAATGGGCTTTTGATTTGTTTGTTGACTTAAAAATAATAAATGGATTTTGAACTGGACTTTTTCATCCATCACCAGCCAACAAAATCGTTAAAGTTAAATCCATTTTAAATGGATTAAAACAAATTGATTGAATTTAAAGATATGTGATAACAATTTGATGAACTTTCTAACAAAGCTATAAAACCAATCAAAAGTCAACCAATATATATTAAGCCCAAAGAGTAATTTAAATTAAACTAATAAGCAAAACAAGGCCCACAAAACATTTGTGTTAAACGAGCCCGCACTCCTGCGTCACCTAACTCGATTAAACACCGATGTCATTATCTCGATCGACAAGTTAATCTAATACCCTAAAATCCGTTGATAACACTAAAATTAACAATAATCCTCCCCCATTTTAGTGATATCTATGATTAACTTAACCTTTCTCATAGAAACATAAACACATGCATAGTGAAAATGTCCTGAGGATTAAATTTTCACTTAGTATATTACACGTTACAAATATTAGAATAACTGGGTGTCTATATAGATTGAACCCATGTTATCCATTTAAATACATGTAGGTAACATACACACGCGTTTACAAATCCAATTTCCACTTGACACAATGTTTTACTAGCCTCTGTCCTAATCCTTCAAAGAATATATCAAAGCTCAAGTCCAAAGCTTCTTGAAGCGGCTAAACTTCATATTCTTATAGGTAGTTCAATACTCTTGCACCTGCACTACAATTTATCAATGAACTATTAAGAAGTTCAACTTCAACATACTTTATCTTGCAGTCTGAACACATACCTTGGGATGATTTGCTAATGTGTTCCAATATCGTTATGACAAGCTTTCCGCATTGAATTCTGCATCTAACGTTGTATTAGATGGAATTGGGTGTCTTGACATAAGATATTTAAAATGGATTTTAAACCCATCCCTTTAGCTGATTTCTTCACTAGATCTCTTCCTAACCCTTTGGTTAGATGATCAGCTAAATTAAGCTCAGATCTAACAAACTCAACGGATATCACCTCATTCATGATTAGTTCTCTAATCATACTATGTATAACACCTAAGTGTCTAGACTTCCCATTGTACACTTGACTATATGCCTTAGCCAATGTAGCTGCACTATCGCACCTGATAGAGATTGGTGATATCGGTTTCGACCATAATGGAATCTCATAGATTAAATTTCTGAGCCACTCCGCTTCTTTACCAGCTGCACCTAAAGCCACAAACTCAGATTCCATAGTTGAGTCAGTGATGCAAGTTTGTTTCTTTGAAGCCCAGGAGATAGCACCTCCACCAAGTAAGAACACCCATCCACTTGTGGAGGAATGATCTTCCTTATTGTTTATCCAACTTGCATCAGAGTACCCTTCTATAGCAGAAGGAAAACCTGAAAAGCATAAACCAAAGTGCATGGTTCCTTTTAGGTACTTAAGTAGTCTGTTCACTGCTTGCCAGTGTTGAGCACTAGGATTACTAGTAAATCTGCTCAACTTACCTACATCATAAGCTATGTCAGGCCTTGTGCTAATCATAGCATACATCAAGCATCCAATGACCTTAGAATACTTTAATTGTGAAACTGAATCACCAGAATTGGGCATTAACTGGATGCTAGGATCTAGAGGAGTGCTCACAGGAGAACAATTATAATGATTGAATTTCTTCAACACTTTCTCAATGTAAAGAGACTGTGTCATAGTTATACCATTGTTACTCCTTTTAATCCTTATTCCAAGGATCACATCCGCCTTCCCCATATCCTTTATTTCAAAATTCGAAGACAACAATTTCTTTGTCTTATCAACCTGATCTTGGTCAGTGCCAAAGATCAACATATCATCTACATATAGACAAATAATCTCTCCTTTACCAGAAGATTCAAATCTACTGTAGACACACTTATCAGCCTGGTTTAGAAGAAAACCATGAGATAAGATCACCTACCATTTAATGATTTCACGAGTTTACACACCTTGTGCTATTGTCCAGGTAATACAAAGCCCTCAGGTTGTTTCATGTATACCTCTTCATCCAATTCACCATTCAAGAACGCGGTCTTGACATCCATTTGGTGAATTACCAAGTTACGAATAGAAGCAAGGGCTAAAAGAAGCCTTATGGTGGAAATTCTTGCAACAGGAGCATAGGTATCAAAGAAATCTATTCCTTCCTTTTGTCTAAAGCCTTGGATAACCAACCTAGCTTTAAACTTATCTATGCTACCATCAACTTTCATCTTTCTTTTAAAAATCCATTTGCAACCCAAAGGTTTGTAACCAGGAGGCAAATCAGTCAATTCCCATCTATTATTATGCATGATAGAATCCATCTCATCTTGGATGGCTACTTTCTAGAAAGCAACATCCCTAGATGTCATTGCCTGACTGTATGTATTAGGATCCTCCTCAATATTGAAACAATATTGATACTGATGTTCAACCCCATACCTGGTTCCTTCCACCAAATAAAGATGAAAATCAGAGCCAAAAGACTTGGCTTTCCTGACCCTAGTACCTTTCCTGGGTTCAGTACTAGTCGATGGTACATCTTTGGTACCAGCAGAGTTACTATCAAACTCAGTTACAGCTGATGTTTTCAAACTATAAGGCATGTCCTTTAGTCTAGGCACAAAATAAAATCTATCCTCATTGCCAAAATCAGTAGTTCTTGATTCAATCACAGTTGGAACAGAAACATAGTCATTTGGTTCTGTAACATAGAACCTATGAACAGGGGAATGCTCACCATACCCCATAAAGATGCAATCAATGCCTCTTTCACCCGTGTTTCTCATTTTTGGTTTAGTAAGCTTTACAACAGTTCTACAACCTCAAACTCTAAGATGACTTAAGTTTGGTGCCTTTTTGTACCAGAGTTCATGTAGGGTTACTTTAGACTTTTTATTAAGAAATCTATTCAACAAATAACAGGCTGTTAATATAGCCTCACCCCATAATCCTTCACTTAACCCAGAATAGGATAACATGGAATTAACCATTTCTTTCAAAGTCCTATTCTTCCTCTCTGATACACCATTTTGTTGTGGTGTATAGGGAGCAGTGGTTTGATGTATTATACCAGTATATTGAAAGAAAACTGGATCATAATACTCCCCACCTCTATCAGTACGAAGGTTCTTTATCAAACAACTTTGATGTCGCTCTACCTGTTGTTTATAAATTTTGAATTTATCTAGAGCTTTATCTTTTGAATGCAACAAATAGATATAACAAAACCTAGAGGCATCATCAATAAAAGAAACCACATACTTTTTATTTCCAAGTGAGGGTGTAACAATCCTCAATAAAAACTGACACTCTCGAATATTTCTGACACCCTAATATGTCCCAATATGTCTTTAAAAACACCCCGTATGTGAAAACCGAGCCCGAAATATGTTATAACATTTAAAATAAATGAAAAACAAGAAATATGAAGTTGAGGCGGGCCGCGTAGACGCACCCCAGCCCTTACGCGGGCGGTATCAAGGTTAAAACTTGATTTCGTTGGTTTTCTTAAGTTCAGGCGCGTAAGACCCCTGATTAGTTTACGCGGGCCGCGTGAGATCAAGAATTCAGCACTATATAAAGGAGCCATCGGGTTCAACCAGAAATCGTTCAAAATTCATTTCTCAATCTCAAATTCTGATATTAGGCATAATACGCGGGTATTATACCCCCTAATTAGCGAGGTTCTGCTTCGTTGTAAGTATTATAACCCCAGTTTCGTATTAGATACGCTGCCCGATTGATTTAGGGTTCCGTAACAACTGTCGTGGTTCTACCCGACGTAGTTGTTGGAATACCGTCTCGGGGAGGGTATCATTAATATTTTCAAAAGGGTTATTATACTAACCTATGTACATTTGTGTAAATTATAGATTAATCCCAGGAAACCCTTACGTGAAGTCTAAGATAGCAATGTGAGTTTATCCTTTTTTTGTAAACCTTTTTGTGAACTGTTTTACAAAACCTTAATTGTTTTACAATGTGATTAAGCGGTGATTGAGTCTTTTAGTTCTTCAATTATTGCCGGTATGTTGGGGTTTTGTATACAAAATTTACTACACTGTGAGTAGTAAGTCGGGACGACAATACGTTACCATTGGACAACGAGTTAGCCAATGTGTAATATGACCCACCAGTCAGGATTGACAGTATTGAATGAGTAATTGTGTAGAAATAAACAATGTGATCGCTCTCAAAACTATTTTAATTGATAAAATGTTTCTTGATTAAACTGGGATACACTCACCAGTATTTCCCACTGACAAATTTTTTTAAAACGCGTTTCAGGTAATAAAATGTGACAACCAATTAGTAAAAAGCCAGCTGGAAAGCACTGAAGGCTTGGGAAAAATGTGGCTATAAAAGTCACCTAAAAGACGATGTTTTAAATTCAATAAAATAGAGTTTATCCCTGCAAACATGTCGTAATAAGAAACTTGGGTTTTTCCCATATGATTATTAATATCAAATATGATGGTTTTACTCTGATAAACATTTCCTAACTACGGTCCTGATGTAATTTCCGCTGCCAAATTAACCAACTGATACCACCAAAATTCTGAGTTCGCGTCCGCCCGTTCCCGGGACAGATAAGGGATCGGGGGTTGCGACAGAAGGTGGTATCAGAGCCTAGCCACTAGTCTAAGCCAAAGAAGTGTTCTGCTGACACTTAAATTCTAAATTTTGTGTTAGGAAATAATTTATGTGATTATGTGTTTGGTGTTATTTGACTATTTGTTAGTTTACAGTATGAGTGATCAAGGACCCTCAGACATGTGTCGTCAGTTGTCTGATTCACCTAGGAGTGGAAGTACCTCTTCACAGCCTGCCCTTTCTGGGTATTCTGCTGATCAGGAAGAAGGGATGTTTGCCGTTAAAGCTCAGTCCGAAGGGCCATTCCCTTATAAAAAGAGAGGATGGTTCAGTAAGGAAGCATTTGCACGTAGGAAAAGAATGCGAAAGTTGCAACAGCAAAGAGTTTTAGTAGCCGCTAAGGGAAAGACAGATGCCCATACACAGGATATGCTTAATAGAAGCCTAGCCGATTTCCATATCCTAGCTACAACTGCTGCTGACCCAAGTCTGGAACAACTAGTAGCCCCACAGCCCTTACCTTTAATTCCCACTCAACCGATGGAGGTAGAAATGCATGATTTTAACCCTGAGGAGATACCTAGGATACCAGCCCCTAATCCTCTAGATCCAAATTATGATCCATGGTTTGACGATCTTAGGGATTATGTGCCACGCTATCACTTAAACGAAGAAACCTTGCCGAACTTAGCAACATATCCAGGTTTGGACCCTCTAGATCCCTATTTTGACAACGATGAATACATTAGGGAGATTTTGGAGAATCTGTACCCTCAGGAGAATCCAGTACCTCAATACCCAGAGCCAATACCAGTGCCTGCACCCCCAATGAGTGCAGAGAATTTGCAAGAACTCCGAACTTTTGGAGAGGAAATCATAGAAAGTAGCGAGAGGATGAGGTATGTAGGAGAGCAACTCGTATGGAAATACGATGAGCGCCAGATGGATTTCGGGGGAAATCCATATCCATAAAGGAGATGGTGAAGTTGGTAACAATAATATAATAAATAAAATATGTGTAATAATAAATCTATTGTAGTATAGACCACTCTGTGGTTAACGAGGCATATTAGTATTGTAATTTTTAATTTCTGTTTTAGTGTGTATTTGAAGCATACTATAGTAAAAAGAGTAAAGTCGCAATGTACGACGTTTTTGACCAATATGTGTATTATGTGGTTGTTACTTAAACTATTTAATTATTCTATTAATGATTGGTAAATGTTTAAAATTCAGATGGCCGACGAAGGAAATCAAGGAAATCTGAATAATGATAACCAGAGTAACATTAACGTGGTTAATGAGAATCCGAGCATCAATAACAATGGAAACCAAATGGATAATAGTGCCGTTCAACATATAGTGGCACAAGGAATCATAGATGCAATGCCATTTATTATTCAAACGATTCAAGAAGTGAATAATAAAAGTAAGGATTATTAGATTTTATCACTCGCAACTATTAGGTATTGGCCGCTGTCATCCTCAACTATCACTTTGACGCTCATCACCCCCAACTTAATACTTAGTGTGTTCTGTCACCAAATCGTTAACTGATCACTAACTTTTGATCCTATTACTACACTCTTTGGGGTGTCATAGGGATCTTGGGAAGGTTTTAGGGATCTTAGGACACCCCCAAAAGTATAGTAATAGGATCAAAAGTTAGTGATCTGGTGATAGAACACCCTAAGTGTTAAGTTGGAGGTGGCGGGCGTCAAAGTGATAGTTGGGGGTGGCAGCGGCCAATGACCGTTAGTTAAGGGTGATAAAATCCAATAACCCTAAAAGTAAGCATAGCAATAAGCGACCCATCGAACCAGAAAACAGTGTGAACAATTGATCGGTACTTCAAATGCCCATTCCCAAAAGGAGAAGAACCGTATCTTACGGTTGTTCTTATAAAGAATTCTGGTATTGTAAACCAATGGAATTCTCGGACAACGAAGGGGCCATTACAACCCTACGCTGGATAGAGAAAACTGAGACAGTCTTAAGAATAAGCAAGTGTGCTGAAGAAGATAAGATAATGTTTGCTTCTAATCTGTTTAAGAATTCAGCACTAGAATGGTGGAACACTATCCTCCAATCAAGAGGAAGTGATAGAACTTACAATATGGAATGAGAAGAATTTAAGGACAAGGTAGAAAGGAAATTCTGCCCACCCAATGAGAAGGAACAGATAGCAAACAAATTCCTAAACCTTAGGATGACTGGTGTGGATAGTAAGGGATACACTAAATTATTCTTTGAATATGCTCGAATAGTACCCACCCTTGCTTCACCTGAACCAATATTGATCTCCCGTTATATCTGGGGATTAATCGGAGAGATTAGACATGTAGTCAAGGCAGCTAGACCTTAAACCATAGAAGAAGCTGTAGAACTAGCAAATACCTTGACAGACGAATTAGTCTGTACCAGAGATGAGGATCAAAGTAGGAACCTAACCCAGAAGCTCACACAAGAATTTCGTTCAAGAAATTTTAATCATGGGAAAAATATAGGTTTTACCACTACACCTTACTGTAAGAATTGCAAAAGAAAGCATTCAGGAAGATGCTCCATATACTGTAACTTTTGCAAAATATCGGGACACAAGGAAGAAGATTGCAGGAAGAATGCTAATAACATGATATGTTACAACTGCGGAGAACAAGGTCATATCAAGACTAATTGCCCGAAATTAGCTCCAGCTACAAACAACAAGAATACCAAAAATGCTAGAGCATTTGTTCTGACTGCAGATGAAGCCAAGATGATTCCAGATGTCATAGCTGGTACGTTTTGAGTTAATGATGTCTTTGCTAAAGTATTATTTGACTCTGGTGCAAACCAAAGTTTTATTAATACATCATTTTGCAAATTTCTAAATCAGTCATTAACTAAACTACCATAAGAATGTTTAGTAGAGACATCTAATGGAGAAACCGTTAGGATTTATGAAATCTTGCAGGGAGCAAGCATAGAAATTTTAAATCAGAAATTTATTGCAAACCTTTACCCAATGAATCTGGCAGGATTCGATGTCGTTTTAGGAATGGATTGGTTAATAGCCAATAAAGCCAGTATTTTATGTGATCAAAAGTTAATTCAAGTAAATTCACCAAAAGGTGAAAAGATCACAATTAAAGGAGATAAACCATCTAGATCCACAAAATTTATCTCTGTGATGAAAACTGCAAGTTATATAAGAAAAGGTTCTATAGTGTATTTGATTTCCATAATCACTAACACTTAAGGAAAGGATTTAAAAGATATTCCAGTAGTATCTCAGTTTTCAGACGTATTTCCAGAAGAATTGTCAGGGCAACCTCCAGATAGAGAAGTTGAATTCAGAATCCATTTAATACCAGGAACAGCACCGATTGCCAAAGCACCTTACCGTTTGGCACCCGCCGAAATGCAAGAATTAAAGAAACAATTAGACAAATTGTTGGAGAAATGATTTATACAACCAAGTTCATCACCATGGGGAGCGCCGATACTGTTTGTTAAAAAGAAGGACGGATCAATGCGTATGTGCATTGACTACCGTGAATTAAAGAAGGTCACGATTAAGAATCGGTACCCATTACCAAGAATCGATGATCTGTTTGATCAACTACAAGGAGCTCGATTTTTCTCTAAAATCGATTTAAGGTCAGGATATCATCAATTAAAGGTACAGGAAGAGGATATTCCTAAACCCGCATTCAGAACAAGGTATGGCCATTATGAATTTACTGTCATGCCATTTGGTTTAACCAATGCCCAAGCCGCATATATGGACATGATGAACCGAATATGTAAGCCATATTTGGATAAATTCATAATTGTTTTTATAGATGATATTCTCATTTACTCTAAGAATAAAGAGGATCATGCAAAGCATTTGCACGCACTTTTAAGTTTATTAAGAAAGGAAAAGCATTACGCTAAATTTCCCAAGTGCGAATTTTGGTTAGAACATGTACAGTTTCTTGGACACCTAGTCAATCATGAAGGAATTCATGTGGATCCAACAAAAATCGAGGCAATTACCAAATGGAAAACCCCTGAATCACCAACCGAAGTTAGAAGTTTCTTAGGATTGGCCGGTTATTATAGAAGATTTATTCAAGATTTTTCTAGAATAGCCAATCCCTTAACTAAGCTAACCTGTAAATCTGTTAAGTTTGAATGGGGATTAAAACAAGAAGAAGCCTTTAGAATTCTTAAGCATAAATTAACCCATACACCCATACTAGCGTTACCAGAAGGAGCTGAAGACTTTGTAGTCTATTGTGACGCTTCCAAATTAGGTTATGGATGTGTATTAATGCAACGTCAAAAGGTTATAGCTTACGCATCTAGACAACTTAAGAATCATGAAGAGAATTATTCAACACATGATCTAGAATTAGGAGCTATAATTTTTGCTCTTAAGATTTGGAGACATTACCTTTATGGTAGTAAGTTTACCATATTCACTGATCATAAGAGTTTAAGGTATGTTTTCGAACAGAAAGAGTTGAATATGAGACAAAGACGTTGGATGGAGATGCTTAGTGATTATGATTGTGATATCCAGTATCATGAAGGAAATGCAAATGTAGTGGCAGATGCTTTAAGCCGAAAATATCATGAAAAGCCAAAAAGGGTACGTTCTCTTAAATTAAATATACAAGTAGATTTAAATGATCAGATAAGAGGAGCACAAGAATCAGTAATCAAGGATGATGCTGAAAAACTAAAAGGTATGATTAAGGAATTAGAACAAGGAACAGATGGAATTTGGAGATTCCATAAAAAGAGAATGTGGATACCTAAATTAGAAAACCTACGTTATCGCATATTAGAAGAAGCCTATAAGTCTAAATATACGATGCATCCAGGAAATGATAAGATGTATCAAGATTTAAGAAAGAATTTCTGGTGGATAGGAATGAAAAAGGACATAGCAGCCTATGTTTCTAAATGTTTAACCTGTTCTCAAGTCAAAGCTGAACACCAGAAACCCTCAGGATTTCTACAACAATTAGAAATGCCAGTGTGGAAATGGGAATTGATAACAATGGATTTTGTTACCAAATTACCCAAAAAAAAGAAAGGAAATGATACAATCTGGGTGATTGTAGATAGGCTAACCAAGTCAGCTCATTTCCTACCAATGAAGGAAACTTTCAGTATGGAACAGTTAGCTAATTTGTATGTAAATGAAATTGTTTCTTTACATGGAATTCCTTTATCAATTGTTTCTGATAGAGATAGCCGATTTACCTCTCATTTTTTGTCAAGTTTCCAAAAGGCAATGGGAACCAAGTTAAATTTGAGCACAGCTTATCATCCTCATACGGACGGACAAAGCGAAAGAACAATTCAGACAATGGAGGACATGCTTAGAGCTTGTGTATTTGATTTCGGAGGTAATTGGGATGATCACTTACCTTTAATAGAATTTTCTTATAATAATAGTTATCACACAAGTATCAATGCTGCACCATTTGAAGCACTTTATGGACGAAAGTGCCGAACCCCAGTATGTTGGGCAGAAATTGGGGAAAACCAACTATCTGGCCCTGAGATAGTACAAGAAACAACCGACAAGATTATTCAAGTCAAGGAACGATTGAAAGCAACACGTGATCGACAAAAGAGTTATGCTGATAACCGATGCAAGCCATTGGAATTTCAAGCAGGAGATAAAGTATTGTTGAAAGTCTCTCATTGGAAAGGAATAGTAAGATTCATCAAAAGGGAAAGCTAAGTCCCAGGTATATTGGACCTTTTGAGATTATTAGAAAAATAGGACCTGTAGCCTATCAACTACAACTGGCAGAGGAAATGGCAGGAATACATGATGTATTTCATGTATCTAATCTCAAAAAGTGTTTAGCTGATGAATCACTGATAGTACCTCTTAAGGATATAGAGGTAAATGAACAACTCAAGTTTGTAGAAAGGCCTCTACAGATTGAAGACCGGAAAGTCAAGAATCTCAAGCATAAGAGATTAGTTCTGGTCAAAGTAAAATGGAACTCCAAAAGAGGACCTGAGTACACATGGGAACTTGAATCAGAAATGCAAAGGAAATATCCGCACTTGTTCCAGTTGATCTCGAGGACGAGCTCTAAAACAAGGTGGGGAGGATGTAACAATCCTCAAATAAAACCGACACTCTCGAATATTTCCGACACCCTAATATGTCCCAATATGTCTTTAAAAACACCCCGTATGTGAAAACCGAGCCCGAAATATGTTATAACATTTAAAATAAATGAAAAACAAGAAATATTAAGTTGAGGCGGGCCGCGTAGACCCACCCCATCCCTTACGCGGGCGGTATCAAGGTTAAAACCTGATTTCGTTGGTTTTCTTAAGTTCAGGCGGGCCGCGTAAGACCCCTGATTAGTTTACGCGGGCCGCGTGAGATCAAGAATTCAACACTATATAAAGGAGCCATCGGGTTAAACCAGAAATCGTTCAAAATTCATTTCTCAATCTCAAATTCTGATATTAAGCATAATACGCGGGTATTATACCCCCTAATTAGCGAGGTTCTGCTCCGTTATAAGTATTATAACCCCAGTTTCGTATTAGATACGCTGCCCGATTGATTTAGGGTTCCGTAACAACTGTCGTGGTTCTGCCCGACGTAGTTGTTGGAATACCGTCTCGGGGAGGGTATCATTAATATTTTCAAAAGGGTTATTATACTAACCTATGTACATTTGTGTAAATTATAGATTAATCCCAGGAAACCCTTACGCGAAGTCTAAGATAGCAATGTGAGTTTATCCTCTTTTTGTAAACTGTTTTACAAAACCTTAATTGTTTTACAATGTGATTAAGCGGTGATTGAGTCTTTGTAGTTCTTCAATTACTGCCGGTATGTTGGGGTTTTGTATACAAAATTTACTACACTTTGAGTAGTAAGTCGGGACGACAATACGTTACCATTGGACAACTAGTTAGCCAATGTGTAATATGACCCACCAGTCAGGATTGACAGTACTGAATGAGTAATTGTGTAGAAATAAACAATGTGATCGCTCTCAATACTGTTTTAATTGATAAAATGTTTCTTGATTAAACTGGGATTCACTCACCAGTATTTCCCACTGACAAATGTTTTTAAAACGCGTTTCAGGTAACACAATGTGACAGCCAATTAGTAAAAAGCCAGCTGGAGAGCACTGAAGGCTTGGGAAAAATGCGGCTATAAAAGTTACCTAAAAGACGATGTTTTAAATTCAATAAAATAGAGTTTATCCCTACAAACATGTTGTAATAAGAAACTTGGGTTTTTCCCATATGATTATTAATATCAAATATGGTGGTTTTACTCTGATAAACATTTCCTAACTACGGTCCTGATGTAATTTCCGCTGCAAAATTAACCAACTGATACCACCAAAATTCTGAGTTCGCATCCGCCCGTTCCCGGGACAGATAAGGGATCGGGGGTTGCAACAGAGGGCGTACTATGAAAGTCACATAAATCAGAATGAATTAATTCTAATACTTTAGAAATCCGTTTTAACATCTTTAAAAGGTTTCCTAGTAATTTTAGTCAATTTACAAGTATGACATTTACTAGAGTTTTGCATGTCAAAGGCAGGTATTAGGCTCATTTTAGACATATCTTTCATCCTATAATAATTAACATGACCTAATCTAGCATGCCATAAACGTGAATCATTCTCAACATTACTAGAAGATGTAGATGCCATATATACAAATTCAATAGCAGACGGGACATTAATATTAAGCATGAACATGCCATTGCATAAATATCCAAATCCAACAAAGGTTCCATGTTGAGACAAGATAAACTTTTCCAAATCAATGTTCTGTTTATAACCCCAATTGTTTAATACAATTTCAGATAAGTGATTGTTTCGAATCCCCGGTACATACAACACATTATCTAACAAGTGTTTTCCAGACGTGAATACAAGTCTAACTTTTCCAACTCCTTTGATAGGCTCGGTTGCAAATTTCTCAAACCATTTGAGATCCTTGCAAACGTGACTCGTAGCACCCGAGTAAACCTACCATGCAAGCATATCATCTTGTACATAAAAGGATTCAGAAATAAATGATACATAATTCTCAACCGATTTATGTTTATAAGCCATTGGAATTTTTGAGTCTAATAACAAACCCGAAGAACGGGTTTCATTTATTTCATAAATCAATGAGATTTTTCTGACTTGTACACTTCTTATGTTTGTACCATCACAGCTAGTAGGCTGCACCTTTGTATTGAATTTGTTTGATTTAAAAATATTACTTTTTATTTCTTTATTATTCAAATCACAAAATAAATTCTGTTTCTTTAAATCAAATCCAATTTTTGTGTTTTGTAAATAATTACCATGTCCCGAATGACTAATTGAATCAACTACAAAACTCGTAGGTTTTGTCAAACTTAAAGTGAAATCAGTAAGCGTACCTTGTGAAGCATTTGGGTCTTTTGACCCACTTGAACCCGCTATGTTAGCTTTGTTTCCACCCGTAATCTTCACACGACAATCTTTCTTGAAATGACCCGGTTTGCCACATCTCTAACAGCCCCCTTTTGGTTTCTAGTTGGAATCATTATAACCCGGTCAAACTTTCTTTTATCACCTTTACCCTTATTTAACCTCTCATTTTTCTCATAATGTTCAACCATTTTGAATTAGTAGATTTTGAAACTTAAAGTGATCAAATCAAAACAAAGTACAATGCCCTTCTAAATCAACTTGAAAAACCCACTTTCCATTAATTAAACAAAATGATTTTCTATTCACAGAATAATTCTCTAACAAATAGAATTCTTAATCCTTCAAAATTAATCCACCAATTCTTATCCAGTCATAAATGACAACAAATTTCATGATTGAATTAAATATAACTTTCCTACTCATAATCATATAATCACCACTTACATTAAACCATCAATTTATATACAATTGAAATCATACAGTTAGAAAACAATAACTACTATTGAAATCCTTAGTAGTCCATGATCGAATTCCCACACAACTTACTTTTCAAATTCCAACACAGCAAACTCAATTAATATTTTTAAATGAAATAGTAAATGATACTCCAAATTTCAAACAGGTTCATCGTCTTTGCAAATTAGGGTTCCCAGAAAAACTACAGACTAAAAATTCATTGCTAGAAAATCAAAACTTATGAAACTAGAGTTCTAGAATTAAAACTTGTGAAATCAAGATAAATAAACCCAAATTAATCACTAGAACATGTGAATTAGGGTTAATTCACAAACTACAGAACAGAAAAATATTCACTGTACAATATTTTTCAAACTTGAAATCACAACCTGGAACCGAATTGAAATTGCAAAGTTTATGATAAAACCTTGATTAATCTCTGAATCGTATAAGAACTATCAGATAAACCTATTTGCGGGTTACACGCAATGATTTATCAGATTAGACAGAGATCACTTGTTGGAATTGGATTTGATGATTTTTTGATGGAGAATCAAGAACTTTTGTAATCGTACATTCTCTTCTTTTGTTCTGCATATGTGTTCGATCAAAAAATAAAAAAGACAAAAGTCTAAAAAATTGACTTTTTATCCGGCCTCTAAATATAAAACCACGTAAAAATATAAAACAACATATCAATGGGCTTTTGATTTGTTTGTTGACTTAAAAATAATAAATGAATTTTGAACTGGACTTTTTAATCCATCACCAGCCAACACAATCGTTAAAGTCAAATCCATTTTAAATGGATTAAAACAAATTGATTGGATTTAAAGATATTTTTTTTTAAAAGAAAACTTCTATAAAAAACAACCGAACCCGAAAACCGGGATAGCAAAACAACCCCGACTTACATAATTACAAATTTATACCAATCCGACCACCGGATATTTCTAAACTTAGATCTGTTTCTAAACCAAAGGAAGCCTAGGGATCTAATATCGCAAAAAACATCGTCAATCTTGAACCGAACACTATTGAATCTCACGTCATTCCTAGCCTTCCAAACACACCAACATGTGATCAAAATAATACCATGAAGAACCTCTTTTTCCTCATCCCTTTTGCCACAATGAACATGCAGCTCTTGGAGGTCTTGAAAGGAAAAAGCGAAGAAGAGCGGGATACGACTCCATGAACAAACCTTTTTGCCAGAGAACCGAGGAGACAATGCACGAAGTAAACAGGTGATCCACGGTTTCTTCAACGGAGTTACAAAGCGGGCAATAAACATCTTCAATACTTATACCTCTGTTTTTCAAAGCTTCGGCCGTGGGAATTCTTCCCATTTCAGCTTTCCAGGCGAATAGATTGCATTTACTAGGGACCCACGAACAGCACTTCATCACAAACCTGGAGCTGAAATCGAAAGAATTGAGAATGATGGATTTGACCGATCGGACACTAAACTTCCCAGACTTACAGCCAAGCCAGCTCCACGAATCCCTTTTATCCGAAAGCAAGACGTTCTGAATTAAACATGTGAGCCCAGCCAGCTCCTTCACTTCCTCGACACCAATCGGATCATGACGCCAAAGCCAAATACCGTCGCCCCCCACCCAGTCTTTAACACAACAGTCTTTCACTATTTCGAGTCTAAAAAGATTCGGGAACCGCAAATTTAAGGGCTCATCCAGCAACCAGGGGTCGAGCCATAAACAAACTCCTTCCCCATTACCAATAACTCCTTTGAAACAAGAACGGAATAAAACGTTCGGAGCGACGGGTTTATTTATCACAGAGACGATCGCTTTCCACACACCTCCTACCGATTTTTTAACCGGAAGGAAACCCCAGTTAGATAAACCCGAATGAATAGCTGAGATAACTTTAAACCAAAGGTTATCGGCTTCCGCTTTATACCGCCAACCCCATTTAGCTAAAAATGCCGAATTAGAAAACTTTAACTTACAAATTCCCAAATCCCCGACTTTTCGAGGAGAAGCCACCCTATCCCACGCCACCCAATGCGTTTTCCGAACATCGGACGATCCTCCTCACAAAAACTTTTTAATAATTACCTCCAAATCGTGGATAACCTTCACCGGCGCTTTATAGAGCGAGAAGTAGTAATTCGGTAAAGCCTCGAGGACCGATCGAATAAGAGTGACCCTACCACCGAAAGACAATAACTTGGCTTTCCATAAAGAGAGACGGGATTCGATTATGTCATAAACCGGTCTCCAATTCGAAATACGGTTCATATTAGCCCCTACCATAAGCCCAAGGTACTTGAACGGAAGCGAATCGGACTTACAACCCATAAGATCCGCCATCTCTAACACCTCAACATGACTCACACCAACCCCATAAAGACAAGACTTGCCGAAATTAATCCGAAGACCAGAACAAACATGAAAACATCTAAGGATTCTAACAACATTCAAAACATTCTCCTTAGACCATTTTCCAAGAATCATCGCATCGTCGGCATACAGAAGGTGAGAGAGAGTAGGACCGTCATTGGGCAGAACTATGCCACTAAGGGAACCCGTCTCGCACGTCTTGTCGAACATACACAAAGTCAACCAAAATATATTAAGCCCAAAGATTAATTTAACTTAAACTAATAAGCAAAACAAGGCCCACATAACATTTGTGTTAAACGAGCCCACACTCTTGCGTCACCTAACTCGATTAAACACCGATGTCATTATCTCGATCGACAAGTTAATCCAATACCCTAAAATCCTTTGATAACACTAAAATTACCAACAGAAGCAACATGATTCCTGTGCTTTATCTATACTCAAATATATTGCCATGATTCCATAAAATAAAATATATCCCTTAGTAGATAAATGCAACAACACCAATTCTCGGATACATTTTTGAAGATAAAGGTGATTAATGGGGTTGATCTCACGGGCGGTTTTGAGGAGATCAAGGATAATAATAAATTTGTATGATATGATGATTATATTTGATTCATATTTATCGTTTATGTTATTTAGTTTGTTTAAAATTCGTAGTCATAGGTATACGTATGGGCATATAATTTGTTCAAGGTATTATATAAACCCGTCAGTAGCATAGGATTGTGAAGTAACAAGAAAAATGTGTTTTAAATAAAATTAGAATTTCCGCATCTTATATATATGGTGATACTAAAACATTCATAATCAATGTCCCGCCGCAACACGCGGGCCGACGTTAACTCGTAGGAATACAATCACTAATCAATCTCCTTGATGCAATGTTTACCTTCTTCGGAGTTCAGAAGCAAACCCTGAACATGTGTACATATATGAGCTAAGATTTAACTTAATTTGATTAAAACGGAAAATATAATATTTATATTACAACGTTTTTCTAACTTGATGCTATATACGTATCATACCTAAAAGATGTCAGGAAAAAATAACTGTAGTTTGTAATACTGATTGTAATCACAGCTTAGTTTAAGAATTGTTTTCTAAAGAATAAACATTGTAATATGTTATGGTACAACAAATTATACATTGTGTTTATTTGTGCAATAGGTAAATGAAGGTATTATTCATTTATTTGTGATTTTTGAAATAGTTAACTCCTTAACTAATATTAATAAGTTGGTGGTTTATTAACAAAAACAAAACTTTTAAAGACTTGAGTTTAGGAGGGGAAGGTCTTGAGTTTTGAAATAATATATATTAGTTGCTCTATTTAATATTGAGACCATGGGGTGTGGTTTGGGTAGTTCCTTTGGGCACTATCCGTCACGTAGGCGCCATGTCAGCATGAGTGGAGGACCTTCCCCTTGGGGACTACCCAAGGGTGTGGAGGATAGCCCTCCCCAATTTTTTTTGATTTAGTAAATTAATTAAAACAAAGTAAATAAAAATAAAAAGTTACATTTAAATAAAAACCTAAAGTTACATTAAAAAAAACTTAACATTAAAAAAAGGGAATATCCCACATAATAGTAATGAAGTTTTAGAACTGTTCCAATTAGGTCACTGATAAAATTTATTGTTCCAATTAGATCATTCTACTTTATTTTAATGTTCTAATGCTAGAGATTTTACCTGAATAGCAGGTCATAGTTCTACTTGGCACTTATTTAACTTTTTTTTTTAAAACATGATGACATGGAATAAAAAAAAGAAATATAATAAATCAAAACAAAATCAAAACCCAAAAGGATCAAATATTACAAATCGTTGAAATTATATCCTTAGTTGTTTATCTTCATTTATAACTTTTTTAGATATTTTGAAAAAAATTCACATTTTTTAATTTTTTTTTCGCATTTTTTTTAACTTTTCTACAATTAAAAAAAATTAAACCTATTTCGCATTTTTTTCTAATCCATTTGCCATTTATGTGTCATGTCAACAAATTTTTTTAAATAAAAAACCTAAATAAATGCCATGTAGGATGGATGACCTTCTATTTAGGTAAAATATCTAAGATTGAAACATCAAATGAAACTTGAATAACCTAATTGGAACAAAAAAAATTAGGAGTGACCTAATTAGAACACTCTCGAAACTTGGTTACTATTGTACAAAGTTAACCCTTAAAAAAATACAGCACAAATAAATAAAAAAACCTAAAGTTACGTTAAGAAACCTACAATTAAAAAAAATACACAATACGAATCCTACATTAAAAAAAACGTTATAATTATTAAAAAAAAAACTACTTGTTGTTTTCTCCATGATTCCAAATGTGTTCGATCAAGTCTGATTGAAGATTGACATGTGAGAAATCGTTATGTAATTAGAACCTGTTTAAATCTTGTTGTTCTTCGCTAATCGGAACATTATTCTGCTCCACCGCATTCTCGTCATACTCACAAATTGCATGACCTTCGTCTTCGATAATCATGTTATGCAAATTTTTGGGTGTAAAAGCGTGTGCCGAGTTTTCAATAATTTGCCATCTTTGTTGGAGAACACCAAAACATCGTTCAATATCTTTTCTCATCGCTTCTTGAAACTTGGCAAATTTCTTTCTTTTTTCATCTGGCGGATGCCTAGCAGTTTTAACAATTGTAGAGTACTGTGGGTATATTCCATCGGCAAGATAATACCCGCGTCTGTACTCCACTCCCGAAACTGTAAACCTTGTATCGGGACCGGTCCCTTTTAAAACATTGTCAAAAACCTCGGAATTTTGTAGAATGTTGACGTCGTTATTCGAACCAGGAATCTCAAAGAAAGCATGCCAAATCCATAGGTCTTGGGACGCAACAGCTTCTAGAATTATTGTTGGATGTTCTTGATCGCCTCGCGTATACATTCCTCGCCATGCGGTAGGTTAATTTCTCCATGGCCAATGCATGCAATTAATGCTCCCGAGCATTCCTGGTAAACCATGCCTTGCTTTGCGGTGTTGATACAATTGTTGTATCTCATTGGCGCTCGGTTTTCACAAATGTTTTTTGCTGTAGAGCCTCACCACAAATGTGCAAAACTTGTATAGACATTCTCTTGCGGTTCTTTCGGACATCTTTAAGTATTCATCCCAAGCATCGGCTGCTGCCCCATAAGCTAGTTGATGAATCGCCGCAATGCATTTCTGTAAGGTGGTGAAGCCCCTTTTGCCTCTAGCATCGTATCGCAATGTAAAAAACGGGTCATAAGCGGCTAAATCGTCGGCTATACGTAAGACCAGTCGACGACTCATTCGGAAACGACGTCTTAAAATAGTCTCCGAGTACAATGGTTCGTCGGAAAAGTAATCGGCGACTAATCTTTCGTGAGCACCTACACGATGTGGCAAGTAGGGCTGTAAACGAACCGAACAAACACGAACAAGGCCATGTTTGTGTTCGTTCGTTAAGGAACAACCTTGTTCATGAACTGTTCACGAACGCTTACCGAACGAGATTTCTTGTTCGTGTTCGTTCATTAAGGAAACGAACATGTTCGTGAACTGTTCACGAACACTTACCATATGCTAATGAACTCTAACAAATGTTCATGACCATAAATGAACACAACCGACGTTTATGAACACAATATTCATTTTAGAATAAAATCTGCATTTTCATCACAAACATTACGAAGAATCCACAAAAAATAAAGAAACTAAAATTGAAATAGTGAAATGAGGGATGTTGTTAGAGGCATATAAGATAACTAGGGTTTCAAAATTTTAAAAACTAGAAATAACAAAACAAAATACAACATATAAAAACCTTTAACGAACAAACACAAATAAATATTAACAAGCAAACATAAATGAACTCATTACCGAACACTCACGAACACATTACCGAACGTTCACGAACATAAACGAACGAACGCAACCTTTGTTCATGTTCGTTCGTTTAACTTAACGAACAAATTTTTTTGTTCGTGTTCGTTCATTTACTAAACGAACGAACATAAACGAACTTCCCGCCGAATGGTTCACGAACTGTTCGCTGAACGTTCGGTTCGTTTACAGCCCTAGTGGCAAGTAATATATAGTAACACATATATAACTTATAAAAAAAAAAAAAAAACATATTTACTTTTTATACAATAAAAACAGAAATATAATGGGAAAAGAATAATACAACGCTATAAAATATAAAAATAAAAATATAACTAACCTTCTCGGTCTCTGTTGATGGCCGGGTTCCTGTTTCGTGGTTGTGACGAAACTTCCTCCTCCTCCTCTTCCTCCAAAATAAGTTGTGTCGCGTTTACCACCGTGTTTATAAAATATTGTACGACTCCTCTGGTATCCGTCGAACCCGACGAAGATGAAGATAACATTGTCTATTTTAGAGAAGGTTTTTTGTAAAGGGGTTTTTTGAAGATAAATGTTTGGAGAGTGTGGGTAAATCTGTGTATAAAAAGGTTAAATGAATGGGTATTTATAGGTTTTTAAAAAATTATTTATTTTTTAAAATTGTCGTTGTTGAACGGCATTATTTTGTGGGGGTGGCCCACATTCAAGCTCATCTCAAACGTCCAAATTTTGCCGGTTGCGCCACGACGAGGGGGGGGGGTGTGGGACGAGGGCGACTACTCAAAGCCGGGAGACGATCCCTACACCCCTTGGTCTAACGTGACTTTTATAAAGTTAACCTTACTGTTACTGATATTCAAACAAAAGTACTCTGCTATAAATGTATTTTATGGGTACTTAAAAATTTCAAACCTATAACTTTATAACATTTTTTATTGTTATTCGTTTTATAGGTTTACCAATAAAACTAGGGTTTCATTTAAAAATAAAAATATTATATTAGAATTTTTTTTTTCAAAGTTAACTCACACAAAGCCTCTAATCATACTCATATATAAATTTGTCCACTATGAAACTTTAATCCTCAATCTCCGAAAGAGACACATTTTTCATACACGTTGGTACCAGTTAGGTTACAAGCACTTTGGTAAAATTAATAAAAATAGCAATAACAATAATATGGTAGATACATTACCTAGTACATAGGCATGACTTCCTATGTGTCTTTCCTTCTTTGTTTGCCGTATAGACAGAGGGAATACAAGATAATAGATGAATACGGAAATTACCCTACCCAGCTGAATTTGTGGTCTGAAAGTAAAGGGGTCTTTGCATCACCTACCAAATATAATCCTCCATGTCTCTTTTTCTTGTTTTGACTTTCTTCGCTAGATTTACATAAACATCTAGTACTTCTTTGCCCAGATCTTGATCGCAAGTCTCAACTTTTGTGTTCTTCTTGTTTAATCTTGGTAAAGTTCCACAATTTATGCTGGAAATTGTTTTATTTTGTTTCTATATAGAGGATCTTATGTTTCAAGATTATTTTATTTTAGTTGTTTCCATCTCTCTCTCTCCCTCCCTCCCCCCTCTCTCTCTCTCTCTCTCTCTATATATATATATATACACACACTTATATATGTGTGTGTGTTGTGCAGTAAATGGTGAGAGGAAAAGTTGAGCTGAAAAGAATTGAGAACACAACAAGCAGGCAAGTGACCTTCACTAAGAGAAGAAATGGGCTTTTGAAGAAGGCTTATGAGCTTTCAGTTCTTTGTGATGCTGAGGTTGCCATGATAATCTTCTCTCAAAAGGGAAAACTCTATGATTTTTCAAGTTCAAAGTACGTTCCTCTTCTCCCCCCCTCCCTCTCTCTCTCTCTATATATATATATCTCTCTCTCCATATATAAAAACATGTGTTTAATAGTTGAGGTGAATATATGTGCTTATATTTATCTTATTATTGGTAGTATGATGACTATGATCCATGACCATCTTCGTGGAATTTCAGTACTCAAGAGATAAGATAAATTAGGAACAAGTCTAATAATGATTTAAAATAATCTTAATACTACTTGAATATACACATAACAAGTATATCTATATCAAGTACCATTAAGCGAGGCTACAGGCTCCAATTGTAGTACCTTCTAACTTGCATTGTGTGATTTGACTGTGGAGTCTCACTCGATCTAATAAACATGCCACCTACTCTTTTCGTACCTTCTTCTGCAAAAAAGTTAAATTATTATATTATAACATTCTATATACTCTTTAAATATAATCTAAGAGTAAAATGCACGGATAATCCCTGTAGTTTGGTGAAATTTCACCTTTAGTCCCCAATTTTTCAAAATTACACTCTTAGTACCTGTGGTTTGACAAGTTGTTACTCGGATAGTCCCCAAAGCGGATGGATGTTAGTTTTTCTGGTTAAGTGGGTGTGAAATGACAAGGACTATCCTAGTAACAACTTGTCAAACCACAAGGACTATCCGAGTAACCTTCATCCGGTTTGGGGACTATCCGAGTAACAACTAGTCAAACTACAGGGACTAAGAGTGTATTTTTGAAAAGTTAGGGACTAAAGGTGAAATTTCACCAAACCACAGGGACAATCCGTGCATTTTACTCTATCTAATTAGTTTCCTGGGTGATCAGTTAAAAATTTAATTTATCTAAACACGGTTCAATAAATAATAGTCAATTAATTAAGCGAGTTAATTAATAAAACGCAGCGGAAGTAAACGAGTGATCAACAATAAACGAAACCCGACAGGATCCGGTTACATGCAAATAGGAGCACAGAGATAAGGATATGTAACTACTGATGAGAAAGATATACCTCGGTTAATAACTACCCGGTTGAGACACCGAGATTCAACGAACACGTGCTAGTGACACGAACTAACGAAACGCGAGTATAGGCTGGGTAGCGGCAGTGCTGGCTGGCGGTACTTGCGACGGCAAGCAGCGGTGGCGGCGGTGGCCGGCGGTGGCCGGCGGCGGCCGGCGGCGGTGTGGGTGTTATGAGAGTTTTCTTGTGCAAGTTCTTCAACCCTCAAATGCAAGACCACACTTCCATTTAAATAGAATACGGAGATCCATGCATGTGCGAAAAATGGCGGACATGCACATGGAAGCAGGACAAGTGGCGCATCAAGGGTGCATGTGCAACAATTAACGCATCAAGGGTGCATGCTTGACAAGTGGCGCAGCGAGGGTGCATGCGAGACAAGTGGCGACGAGAGTGTACTTGTCTCACCCGGTCCATGTACCCTTCTCTCAGTTAATACCGGCAACAAGTTTATTAATTAAGATAAAGAATTTTATTATTAATAATATAAACCCGCTCATGATCATAAATATAATTGTGATCCATTTAGCATATCGTTCGTAATTACCAGTTAAAGCAGTTAAGTGGATTTTAGTTCGTTGCCCACGGTGTAACTCTTACAGGTCATAACTTGGTCGGCCGCGATAATTAATCGAATCGGTCCATTTTCCAACAGTCTTGCACTTGGACGGTTTTCGGTTAAGTTCTTTAACGCTGACAGCCAGAGGCGCTCTAGCTACACATGGTTGCCTCCAACAAGTTATGACACTTTAAAGTCAATAACCAAAACATCTTGGAACATCCTGTTGCAAGACAATGAGCTTATGGTAACCGTTGTCATCTATTCTTTCCGTGTAAGACATCAATTGAACAATGAGACATGGATCAGATTCAATCTCACATGGCTTTATTCATTATTGTTCTCGTTCAAGAATCAAAGTGGTCCAATCAAACACGCAGTAAGTTTGGGTAAGGCCTTACACTTCACCAGTTTGAATCAACGAGGGCGCCCCGGCGTCTAGCTGTTACATACAATGTAAGAGTACAGAATCCCATCTTAACTATATACAACTCCCACTGAACTTTAGAACTACTATAAATCAATGCCTTTATGACTGGCAGTTACGCGACAGTGGTTGACACTGATCAAAGAACAGTCTTTATTAAACGAAAGTTCTAGTATGTATCTCTTGTCAGAGGATACTAAATGAGTATACCTAAATCAAAGCATCTTATGACTAAGATCTATGAAGATGACTTGATGCGAGTTACATCCAACGTCATTCATAACGAGGTCTGAAAGTTTGGAAGTCAACTCCTTGAGTCCAAAGTCAGAATAGTCTTAATTCAGAGTCGTTCCCACGAATCTAACCGACTACGGATAATTTATAATACAAGATTCATGGATTAAATGTATTTAAATCGAACGCAGTTGTAAGATTCAGAGTTAACATTTAACCAATAAATTAAAAGTGAATTCAAAAGGTACAACTGTTTGAATGTCCGTACATCCAAATACTAAATCAAAACAAATGGCTAGCCAATCTAAGACCGATAGCATTCTTGTATTGGTCATGCTTGTCCTGAGTCATCGGTTTAGTGAACGGGTCTGCTAGGTTTTGATATGTGTCCACTTTGCTTATTATGATGTCTCCTCATTCCAGTATTTCTCGTATATAGTGGAACTTTCTTAGAATGTGCTTGGCCCCGTGATGAGATCTGGGCTCTTTGGCTTGAGCAATGGCTCCTGTGTTATCACAGAACACCTCGATTGGTTTCTGAATACTTAGAACCACATTGGGGTCGGTGATGAACTTCTTTATCCAAGCAGCTTCTTTTGCAGCATCTGATGCAACTATATGATCGAATTCCGTGGTTGAATCTGCCACTACACTCTGTTTGGAGCTTTTCCAACAGACAGCTCCTCCATTGAGACTGAATACAAATCCTGACTATGAGCGAGAATCATCTCGGTCACATTGGAAGCTAGCATCTGTGTAACTCCTTACAGTGAGCTCTTCTTCCACTCCTCCAAACACCAAGAACACATATTTAGTTCTTCTCAAGTACCTCAAAATGTTCTTTACTACAGTCCAATGGGCAATGCCAGGACTTTCCTGAAAACGATTGTTCATGCTTAAAGCATACGAGACATCAGGTCTAGTACATAACATAGCATACATGATAGAACCAATCGCTGAGGCATATGGAACTACTTCCATTTGCTTAATTTCAATGTTCGTTGAAGGAGATTACGATTTGTTTAACATGGTTCCTTTAGTCATAGGAACACCTCTTTTCTTGGAGTTTTCCATCTTAAAGCGCGTCTTCATTTTGTGTATGTACGTGCTTTGACTTATCCCTATAGATCTTGATTCCCAGAATGTAAGTAGCTTTTCCAAGATCTTTCATTGCGAAGCAAGATGCCAAAGAGTGTTTAACTTCGTTAAGCATAGAGATGTTATTTCCAATGATTAATATACCATCCACAAACAAGATGAGGAATGATATGGTGCTCCCACTAGTATTTCTGTAAACACAAGGCTCATCTTCATTCTTGACAAAACCAAACTCTTTGATCTTCTGGCCAAAACAAAGATTCCAGCTACGAGATGCTTGCTTGAGTCCATAAATGGACTTATTTAGTTTGCACACCTTTGTTGGATATTTAGGATCGACAAAACCTTTAGATTGAACCATATAGACATCTTCAGAGAGATGTCCATTAAGAAAAGCGGTTTTGACATCAATTTGCCATATTTCGTAATCATAGTACGCAGCTATGGCAAGTAATATGCTGATTTATTTAATCATAGAAACGGGTGAGAAGGTCTCATCATAGTCAATACCCAGAGTTTGAGTGAAACCCTTCGCAACTAGCCGTGCTTTATAGATGTGTACATTTCTATGCATATTGGTTTTTCTCTTGAAAATCCATTTGCTCCCTAAAAGAACCACAGTGTTAAGCAACCACTTCCAAATTTTCTGTCTCGTTTTCACTATATTGAGATTAACCAAGTCCCAAACTTGATTGTCACGCATAGATTGCATCGTTCATGGCTTCTTGCCATTTCTCATATTCCAGATCTAAGATTTTGCAGATTTGTAGTTAGCAGGTTCGTCATTAGACTCAGTTACTAATAAGACTTAAGGACCATTTAGAGCCATAGGTATCTATCAGGTTCTTTGCGAAGTTTACTACTTCTGCGCACACCTATGTTTATGTCTTATTCATTAGCAACAACTACTTGTTGATCAGATGATCCGACTTCATTAGCGGTTGTTTGTGGTTCTCGAATCTCTTTAAGATCAACCACATTATTTCCAGTTCCTCGATTAAGAAGTTCTTCCTCAAGAAAGTGTCCCTTCCGTTTGATGGAAATAACATTTGCATCAGGATGGTAGAAATAATATCCGCTTCTTTTATAGTATACGACGAAAACAACCTTTTCGCCTCGAGGATCGAGCTTACCATCAGAATCACTTGTGTTATCTGCTTCACATCCCCATACTCTAAGGTATTCTAAATCGGGTTTACGCCCATGCCATATCTCATATGGTGTTTTGTTTACCTTTTTAGTCGGAGCCAAATTGACAATGCGGACAACAGTCATAAGAGCATGACCCCAAAAGGAGTGAGGCAAGTTAGTTGTACACGTCATCGATCGAACCATATTAAGTAAAGTTTGATTTCTCCTTTCACTCACGCCATTAAGTTAGGGAGTGCCAGGTGGAGTGGGTTCTGAAATTATTCTACACTTTTTCAGCTGATTGAGAAACTCAAAGCTGAGGTATTCGCCACCTCAATCAGATCGAAGTGTTTTTATCTTTCTATTATGCTGGTTTTCTACTTCGTTTTGAAACTCTTTGAACTTTTCAAATGTCTCGTGCTTATGCTTCATAAGATAGACACAAGCATATCGACTATAATCGTCGATAAAAGTAAAAAAAGTATTTTTCATGGTTTCTAGTCATGGTTCTGAAAGGGCCACGTATATCAGTGTGAGTGAGTCCTAGCAGACCATTGGCCCATTCACCAATACCGGTGAAGGGGTGCTTTGTGAGTTTGTCAGCTAAGCAAGATTCGCAATCATCAAAGTAGTCATGTCCGGTGGATTCAAGAATCCCCACGGATTGGAGCCATTTTATGTGTGCCTTACTTATGTGGCCAAGTATACAATGCCATAATTATGTTTCATTCATACCAGCTTTGTTATGCTTAGAAAGATGATATATGTTATTACTTGTTTGAACATCAATCTCATTAATACCATTTAGAGATTTAGCCTCAAAATAAAAGATATCATTCAAGTAGGCAGAAATAGAAATACCATTAAAAACGTACTTGAATCCTTGTTCATACAGTGAAGAAACCGAAATAATGTTTTTGGTTAAAGCAGGTGCAAACAAACAGTTATTCAAAGTAACTACAGGGCCAGAAGGACATGAAAAACAAAATCTTCCAGTTACTAGAATTGGAAATCTCTTTCCATCACCTACTATGAGTTCCATGTCGCCTTGTTTCAGTTTCTTCCATTTTCCAGGCTCCTTCAAGACATTAATGATGTAGTAACCACATCCGGTACCAAATACCCATGTGTTGCTGGAGATGGTGAAAAGTTCAATAACATAAATGAGAATACTAGAAGAAGTGCCAATGTTATTGGCCATGTTCGCCTTCAACTTGGCTAGATACTGTGGGCAGTTTCTTTTCCAGTGCCCCATTTGGTTGCATCCAAAGCACTGACGCTCCTCAGGAGGGTGTGGTTTTGCAACATGCTTGTTGTTGGTGGTATTTCTGGCAGCAACAACAACCTTTCTCTTGCCTTTGCTCTTATGATCCCTTTTCTTGTTATTGGGCTTCTTAACACCACCAGACTTAACCATTAGAACTTGGTTGGTTTATATGTGGAATGTTCATCTCGGCCGTTTTAAGCATACCATGTAGTTCAGGACCGTCTTCACCAAAGCATTCATATTATAGTTCATAATGAACTGGTCATATGAGCTAGGGAGAGAGTTCAAGATGAAGTCCGCTACCATTTTATCTTGCAGGGGATAACCAAGTTTGTTCATCTGGTGAATGTATCCTTTCATTTTAAGCACATGATTACTGACACATGATCCTGCTAGCATTTTGCAGCTTATGAATTGTTTCATGGTGTCATATCGCTCATGTCGGGCTTGTTTCTGGAACATGCCTTTCAGTTGCTGGATCATGTCATAAGCATTTTTATCTTCCTTGTTCTTCTGAAGATTGGGAGACATGGTGGCTTGCATAAGACAGGCTACCTCAACGCCATCCTCGTTATGCTTTTGTAGTGCCTTAAGAGCAGCAGTAGTGTTACTTTCATGCTCGGTAAGGACTGGCCCATCTAAGATATATAGCTTTTTCTCCATCTTGAGAACTATTCTCAGATTGGGGTGCTATTCTAGAAAGTTGGTGTATTCAGTTTTTCCTTTTCAAGTATAGACTTGAGAATGAAGGAGTTATTTTCATTAGACATCTCTTATATAAGCAAAGTATCTTAATTAGTATTTTCGATGTATATTTCCTTATTTAATTAATGATCCTTGAACAGCAATTAGAACAAGGAATGAGAATTTGGCTATATCAGTAGTAAAGGCAGCTGTGGCATGCACTTTAGTAAGTGACTAGGCAGACTGACAACGAGTGTCAATTGTGAGAATTGCACAACTCTCGAGTATGAGGCCGCAAAGAAAACTCTTGTCTATGCATGCATTGATACGTTTAGCCTCATCTATGCCGAGTTTTACTTTCAAGACAGTTGGAGCATGTGATGAGAAAAGAAAAAGTAATAGTCGTCCTAAAAGAGGTACTTGTGAAAGGGCGAAGGATAAGCTAGACATCAAGTGCAGTGTTGTGGCTCCAAACACTGATGGTTTGTATTACGTTCCAAGTGTAGCTTGTGATAGGATGACATAGACTATTGATTTTAATAATGGGTTAATTTTAATATTTACCAAATAGGGTTTAAGAGCCAATTTTATTATATATTTTAGTCGTGACATCTTGATGAACCCTTTCATCTCTCATGACACTTAGTTTTAAATAACCTATGAAAACTAAGTTTGTCGGGACTTATTTAACCAATTTTTAAGTTAATAGGTTAATAGTTTTAGAAAATTAAATTTAGTTTAATTTGCAAAACTTAATTGGTTATTGTTTGTTTTAAAAAACAAACTTTGTTTGATAAATTTTTTTAACAAGTTGTAGAAACAATTTAGAACTTGTTTTAATGTGATTGTTTCAATATTTTAAAACTCCTTTTAAAATCATGTTGGTATTTAGGTTGGTTATGTTATAACAACTTATAAGATAAAAAGCAACCAAAATAGCAAGATAAATATATAAATCTATATGGCCAAAAAATTGTTCGATCTTGCAAGAGCCTAATAGCAAGATCAAACGGGTCACGAGGTCACAATAGACAAACAAGCATAAGGATGGACTTGAGTGCATCCAGTCGTCTCGAGCAACTCTCAGTGACTTCATGACTCCTCGGTTTAGCGTCCATGGTTTTTATCTTTAGGTCTTCGTTCATTACAAAACTTACAAAATATAATAAAGGAAAGAACCCTATCTATTATACCTTTGAACCATTAGGGTGACAAAAACCATAATATCAAAAACCGAATAAAGTGAACACCCCAAAATAAGGTCGGGCCAGATTTACATATTCCACAACAATCACAAAACAAACCAGGCAATCTTTTAGTCAAGCAAAACAAATAAAATATTGACCAACACTAAAGTTGCCCTTAAAATTATTTAGATCAGAAACTTTAAAATAATTAAAGTTTGTGTTCTAATTCCGGTTAAAAGACCGGTGCCGACTCGTATGTTGTAACCAAGGTTCAGATACCACTGTTGGGTTTCCAGGGTGATCAGTTAAAAATTTTATTTATCAAAACCCAGTTCAATAAATAATAGTCAATTAATTAAGCGATTTAATCAATCAAACGCAGTGGAAAATAAACGAGTGATCAACAATAAACGAAACCCGACAGGATCTGGTTACATGCAAATACGAGCACAGTGATAAGGATATCTAAGGGGAATTGGCATGTAATAATCCCAACTAGACGTCATTGGCCATTGTCAGTCCCACCTTTGAATATTCCCCATGCCAGTCCCACCTTTTACCTATTTTTCCTCCACCTGTCCCCAGTTAAAAAAACTTAATGGAGTTAAGTTTTTTTCTGAAATACAAACTAACGTATTAAGGCTTTTGATCAGAATGAGGTACGAGTCTATTGTTGTAAAACTTACCCTGAAACGATGCTCCAAACGACTTGATTTTTGTTAATTGGAAGTTTAATCTCCCGAATTGAAGCACCGTTTTCGTCGTTTGGAGCACAATTTCAAGGTAAATTTTACATCATTCGACTCGTATCCTCATTTTGATCAAAAGCACTAAAACGTCAGCTTGTAATTCAGAAAAAAAAACTTAACTCTGTTAAGTTTTTTTTAACTTAACTCCATTAAGTTTTTTAACTGAGTACCGGTGGAGAAAAAATAGGTGAAAGGTGGGATTGGCATGGGGAATATTAAAAGGTGGGACTAGCAATAACCAATGAAGTCTAGTTGGGATTATTACAGGCCAATTCCCCGATATCTAACTACCGATGAGAAAGATATACATCGGTTAATAACTTACCGGTTGAGACACTGAGGTTCAACGAACACGTGCTAGTTACACGAACTAACAAAACGTGAGTATAGGCGGGTAGCAGCAGTGGTGCCTGGCGGTACTAGCGGCGACAGTGGCCAGCGGCGGCGGTGTAGGTGTTATGAGACTTTTCTTGTGCAAGTTCTTCAACCCTCAAATGCAAGACCACACTTTCATTTAAATAGAATATGGAGATCCATGCATGTGTGACAAATGGCGGACATGCACATGAAGTTGGACAAGTGGCGCATTAAGGGTGCATGTGCGACAAGTGGCGCATCAAGGGTGCATTTGCGACAAGTGGCGTAGCGTGGGTGCGTGCGCGACAACTGGCGTAGCGAGGGTGCATGCGCGACAAGTGGCGAGGAGAGTGTACATGTCCCACCGGGTCCATGTACCTGTCTCTTAGTTAATACCCGCAACAAGTTTCTTAATTAAGATAAACAATTATATTATTAATAACTAGTATTAATGATATAAACCCGCTCATGATCATAAATATAATTATGATCCATTTTTCATATTGTTCGTAATTACGAGTTAAACCAGTTAAGTGGATTTTAGTCCGTTGCCCACGCTGTAACTCTTACGGATCATAACTCGGTCGGCCACGTTAATTAATTGGACTGGTCCATTTTTCGACATAATCAACCCAGACTTCGGATTTTAACCAATTCAGATTTCAGAGAACACATAATGGTGAATGAGCTTCTTCATTTTGATTTTCCTCAACTTGACTTACAAATAAAACCGTTTCAAAATCAGTTGGATAGTAATTTTAGGTTTTAATAGATTATTAGTATATTCTATCATGTCCCATTTTCAGCCTCTAAACTGATAAGATTTCATGTCTTCAATTTTTAGGTTTTAATAGATTATTAGTGTATTCAATTAAGTCACTGGGATTTCTTTTTTACGGGTTATTGGATTTTAATAATCCGAAGTTTCATCTGTTGGCCGATAATAATCCCAACTTTAAAAATTCACTCCAATAATCACAACTTGTAAAAGTTTGGCCGCCATTGATCCTTTTCAAACATATAAGAATTTGGTCTCCTCAATAGATTCAATTACACCTAGAGACTCCTTAATTGATTTAAGTGCACCTATGTTAGAAAATGATCAATAGCGGCCAAAGTTTTACAAGTTGGGATTATTGGAGGGAATTTTTAAAGTTGGGATTATTATCGGCCAACAGGTGAAACTTAGGATTATAAAAATCAAATATCCCCTTTTTTACATTTTCTCATGTTAATTTTTACATTTCAATGAGACTAGAATGTTTGAATAATTGCTTATATGTGGTTGGAAAATTCAACTAACACCAAGGGAATGAAACTTATACATGCAATGGAGCAAGATACGTTATATTAGAGACATTTGATGAAGGGTCACAAACTTTAATTTTCAACCTATTGTGACAACTAAAGATATCATGTTACTAAAGGCGTCAAAGACAATAAAAAAACTTAAATCTTTGCACCATGTTCAACATTTTTTAGGGATGACATGGGTGGTACATGGAGAGTCAAAAACTTAAATCATTGCACCATGTTCAACATTTTTAGGGGTGGCATGGGTGGTACATGGAGAGTACTCAAACCATATTTGATTGGGAACAAGTATAAGTCTAGATTGATAAAGAGGATGGAGGAATAAGCTAAAGAGAAATAAAGACAAGAAACAAGTTAAGTAGAAGATAATGCTAAAATATAATATGAAGCATATTGAACATTTTCCTATGCCGTACATGGAATGGTGAGAACATCAAATTCAAAGAGAACGTGAGAGACAAGTTTCCAACTTGAAATGACCCATAACTAGGCATCGTAGAGGTGTGGACGTTGTGTACTCTTAGAGGCTTGTTTTGATATTTTACCAAAATTTAGCAATATGTATCTATATATGTACAAATACTTATCATGGAAGAAATTTAGGGACATTTTAATGTAAATAACAAATTACACGTAATGCTTTATCAAAGTTTAGTTTTATATATTGAACTAATTAAAAAGAAGAAATTAACAACTATAAAACAGACTCCAAACAAACATTCGAACCACAACACATCAAAGAAACGATTCTTCGAAGTTTACTAGGTTTGGTCATTGAATAGTACAATCTATCCGATCTCTCAATAGTTAAAGTTCGTGCTTTAGGTTGTATAAACGAATTTTTGAAAAAAAAAAATAGATTAAGAGCTGATACTGAGCAGAAGCTAACAAAAACAAGAAGAATTCTTCAAGAAAAATAGATTTATTTCTGAATGAATAAAACTATTACAAGAGGCTCCCTTTTATAAGGTTTTGCTAAATTTGGAAGGTTTGTCAAATTTTCGAAATTACAATCAGACAGAAATACATAGAAATTAACACCATAAATATGGGCTTAAATGGTGCTAATTAAAGATTTACGCGTTATTGGGTAAAAAAGGAAGGTACAGAAAATTGATAAAATTAGGGAAAATATTCGTTGACGAAATTGGAGCCTTAAATCATAGGATTTTGGTCTGACAGCTGGGCCAAACCACCTATAGTTGTTTGCCACAAGATCCGGCCCTGGAGTCCTTTTCATCCGCTGGACGTGGGCCACGTAACTACAATCGTAGCCAAAGTTACATATGTTTAATGTTTGGGCCTTTTCTGCCCTGTTATCCCCTATCAAGGTGGTCCATGTAAGAATCAACTAATTCTTGGGCCCGCTCTTCATCAAGGACAATACACAGTGCATTATGTAAGTCCCCTGGATCATGAGGATTGATAATTTGAATCAATACAAAGTGTAGCAATGGATGTGTGAAGTGACATCGAGTTATAAGAACAAGAAGATGAATATAGATGTGTTTATTAATCAATCATCATTGATTACATATCGAAAGAGTACTAACATCTATACATTTAAGCTCAGGTCCAACCCTAAGTGAGCTCCCCGAGGGTTGGTGATCTCACACCTTTCTAAACACAAAAGTGTTCGCACACAATATACTGAACTATAACAAGTCGGCTCCTATTTATAGGTGTAGATCAAGAAGTATGCGCTTCACCCTAAGCGCACACTCTGCATCCCTTTATGAAGTATGCACTTCACCTAAGTTAATGTTTCACTATGAGAAGGGTACACTCTGCATTTCTTTGTGAAATATGCGCTTCACCTAAGTAAACATTTCATCACCTCATGGATGCTCTTCTATGTGGTCGCTTCATCATAAACAATCACTTCTTCTAAGTATGTGTGTCGCCTTATGCCTTATGCGTCTACTTTCAAAGCTAATAACAAGTCACAAATTAGTACCTAACAGTCTCTCCCTTGACTTGTGATTACAAATCTCTTTGATACTAATGATATGTTGTGACATTCTTGGGCCTAATAGTCTCCCCCTTGACTCATATATTCACAAATCAAGAAGCCTTTGATATCCGATCTCTCCCTCAAAAATTTGTGTGTTTTTTAGGTTTTTTGGGGGTTTAATTTTTAACATTTTAGCTTGGGGGGGGGGGGGGGGGAAGGTTTTTTTTAGGTTTTTTGGGGGGTTTTAGTTTTTAGCATTTAGCTTGGGGGGGGGGGGGGGTTAGGTTTTTTTAACTATTTTAGGTTGTGTTCACATTGGTTCTCGCGGTTCTCGCAATAAAGGTGGTTCTCGCGTGAACCTTACCCTATATATATATATATATATATATATATATATAGGATCAAGATCATTTCAGAACCAAAAAAATTTACAGAACCTGCAGAACTCTTTACTGCCACTCATTTTATTTTATTTTTCATTATTTTATCAATCAAGGGTATTAAAGTAAATTTACACATACAAAAGTATCACATTTTTTATATCCGATGTTTACTTTAATTTCAAAAGTTTGCTTTTAAATCAATTCCTGTTTTTTTCTCAAATCTAGATATAAACAAATCAACGCAAACGTAAAGAGTTTTATCAGGGCCGGCTCCGAAAATCACAAAAAAAGTTTTGGCCCTGTTCGAGATAAAAAATTTGGGCCCTATTCGCAAATCTTCATGTAACATAAACTCCATTCAATGGCCGGATAGCTGTTTATATTTAGGAACGGAAGGCATAATTTCTACATATTAACGAAAAACATCCATTCAATCACAATTCACACGAAGTCTAATACATTTAAAGTATAATTAATAAACAACACTTAAAGAAACAGACAATTTAGTCATAAAGGTATGATTTTTTTTAAGAAAAACATAAATAATTATTATTATCATATCTCATGTACTGGCTCCATACACAAACCATCATATTAATCATGTCTCATATAACAGATGACTGCTCTTGATTACTTTTCCTTTTGAGGATAAGAATCAAAGACTGGAAAAACAATTAATGTTTAAAGCAAATATACCAAAATTGAGGAAGAACAGAGAACTTACATGATGGGGATAATCACAAAATTTAGAGCCAAAGAAGAAGCTAGTGCTACAATAGCCAATAGAGTGTCATCTGAGCTCTGACCAATAGAGTGTCATCTGAGCTCTGAAAAGGAACCAACGTAAACTTGAATATAAAATACTAGCATGGAAATAGAACATGGTTCGGAATGTTGACAGTATGTATGCATAGTTGTTAATAGCGAATAGCAGACGATAGCAACAAATTACATATAAACTACGTAGCGATAGCGATGAAATAGCGGGCGCTGTTTTATGACGCAACTAGCAACATAGAGATGATTAACAATTGCATAACCTCAAATCAGGTCAAATTCTTGGCCGAGTAAACTTCCGTTTTGCTCCCTGTGGTTTGGTCACTTTAACGATTTTGCCCCAAACCTTTAAAAATTGCCATTTTCCTCCAATAGTTTGCTATGGTTTTTCCATTTTGCTCCCTGCGGGGAGCAAAATGGAAATACAGACAATTTGGATGGAGTTAGAGGCGGGGAGCAAAATGGAAAAACCATAGCAAACTATTGGAGGAAAATGGCTATTTTTAAAGGTTTGGGGCAAAACCGTTAAAGTGACCAAACCACATGGAGCAAAACGGAAGTTTACTCTTCTTGGCCAAACCTATTCCTGTTGCTTAAAGGATCTTTTTATAAACTTGAAAGACATCTTAAAACATAAAACAGGTTCCTTTACTATCATGGTTGCGACTCGAAACCGTAACTCGGAACCGTGGTTGCGACTCGTAACAGATAACAACAAACAAATACCTCCTGGCTCCTACTGCGAATCTGCGGATGATGATTATTAACTGCGAATCGCGATGATGATGAATCCCTGCCGCGACGTTGTGTACTTTTGTTCGTAATCGTCTGTTCGCAGTTCGATCAGAAATCCCTGCCGGTATACTAGTATTGATTTAATGATTTGGGGCCTTGTACGGTTATAAGATTGGGGGTTTTTTTACAAACTTTGGGCCTGTACAGATTTGGGCTACATATATACAAGGGCGTAGCTTAAGAGGGGCAGGGAGGGGCGCCCGACCCCCCGAACTTTTCGCTCAGTAGCGTTATATATGTAGTTTTCGTATAGAAATTTTTGGGTATATACGTTTTCGACCACCCGGTTCTATAGAAATTTTTGGGTATATACGTTTTGCCCCCCCCCCCCCCCCCCCGGTTTTCATGGTCAAGCTTCGCCACTATGTATAAAGAAAATTTAAAAATTTTTGGGCCCCTAAATGATTTGGGCCCTGTTCTCAAGCCCATGCTGCACATGGGGATAGCCGGCCCTGCAGTTTTATCACACACATTAGCCAAATTTTACATATCCTCCTCAATAATCTATTATTTATTTATCGTGGTTTATCACTATTTTAAAAGTTTGAGTTCAGATCAGTTCCTTTTTTTTACTCATGTTTACATCTAAACAATCCTTTAAAGATATGAAGTTGAGGCTAATTACATTTGCAAAGTTCCGATTTGTTTCATCCAATCCATACGTAATGATTGGCCATAAACAATTTTTTTGGTACTTCATTCATTCTAAATTTTCGAGGTTTGTCATGTGTATACTTTCAATCTTTTGTCACTCATTTAAATCTTTTAAACCTGTTGTAAGATATTGATTTGTTTATATATGTTGATCTTGCCTTATTTGTTTCTTCTTAGCAATGGATCCACACAAGTCAAAGTATGTTATTTTCAAATATAAATATATAATACACATATCTAAACATCTAATTTTACATAAATATCGTATATTACACATTATAAAGTTTCATATGTGTAAACTACTTACGTAATTCACCAAGTTTTATATTTTGGAATATAATACACATATGTAAACATCTAGTGTTACATAAATATCATATCCTACACATGCTAAAGTTATGTAAATGAGTTATTTACATATATGTAAAACATATGAGATGTATATATGTAATGCATTTACATGTATGTAAACGTAAAAAAAACATTATATTTTACATGTTTTTTTTTGTCAAATTACCATGTGTATTTCACATATTTACATATTTATGTATGTGTAATCGTTTTGTTTGCATATATGTGTATTTATTTACATTACATTTACATATATGGTGTATACATGGTAAACATATATAGATAACTCTAGCTTAAACGCGTAGACATTTGTTAAATATATATATAACATGTCTAAAAGTACCAGATTAAACTTCTCCAAGAAACATATTCCCACATTGTATATGGCCCATTGTGATTTGAAATATAACAGTAAAACTAAAGAGTGTTTCAAAGACACGACTTTCATTTTTTTTCTGCTCCATTGTGTTCTTCATCACCGTATTTCTTTGCAAGTAATGAAGTATGTTGTCTATCTTTATCAAAACCTTTATTTTTGTTTTCTAAAATCATCATGTCCATTTCTGTTATATTTACACATAAGTAACTATCTAAAAATCCTAGGAATGGAATTAAAAATCAAAGGCAGTGCATATATGTAATTATTGATTAAAAGACGATCTCATAAAAGTGCAAAATCCTAATTAATTGATGGGAAATTGAAAGTGGACGTGGATAGAGGTTAAAAATGAAATAATGAAACGTGAATATAGATTGATGGAGAAATAGTCGGGATATGTTTGACTGTATTTCAAATTCAGTTGAAGTTTTTCTTTACATTTTTACCCTTAAAGCCTTTAAAATGTCTCTTTAAAGTTCTATTAATTACAATTTTACCCTAACATATTTTCAACCATTGATTAACTGATCAATGGCTTTAAAGAGTTCTTAAGAGTTCTGCGTAAAATGTGAGTTCTGCAAAGAACTCAACCCTATATATATATATATATATATAGGGTAGGGCTGTATAGAAAACCCTATCTATATAAAAAACCCTAGAAAACCCAACCTCCCGACATTTTTTTTTTGAAAAAAATAACACATGTAATATACATGTTTTTAAGAGTTTTGGGCCAAAAAAATCAAAAATCGCCGAAGGGATAATTTAAAAAAAAAAAAATTTCAGCAATTTCTGTCTTTTGTGCCTAACACATGTTAGGCAACCGGACATTGCTGAAATTTGTTTATTTTTTTAAAAAAAATCTCTTCGGCGCTTTTTTGTTTTTTTTTTTTGCCCAAAACACTCTAAAACATGTATATTACATGTGTTATTTTTTTCAAAAAAAAAAATGTCGGGAGGTTGGGTAAAAAATGGGCGGAGATTTGGGTTTCCAGAGTTTTCTAAGAAAATGAGGGTTTTCTATCTAGCATTGCCCTATATATATATATATATATATATATATATATATATATATATATATATATATATCCCTAACTTAACAAGAGATAAATAAGGATACCGAATATTTACAATTCAATCTAGTTATAACACATATATGATATACAACAGGCACCCGCAGTTGGTGTATAAAGACCTTTAGTGAAGATGTCTGCATATTAGTAATCGACCGGTGTGTGAAGGACATGAACTTAACCAATGCGGACTTTTTCACTAACAAAATGAACATACCCAAGATTGACAACAAACGTAACTGATAAACGATCACAGCTTAAGTATCAATACATCGGATAAGAGTTAGTGATGGATTGTGTTCCTGGGAAAAAAAAGGTAAATCCCAAGTTTGTAAGACTTGTGCTAGAGAAAGAACTATCAAAAGGATCTTTCATAGGTGGATCATCTTGTGGGTTATAAGAAATTATCTATTACCGAAAGATCATCGGTAGTTGGAATCATAAGGCAAGGAGGTATGCAGTAGGTTTTCAAGGTGGAAATGGAGGCATAGTCTCGACATTGTGAGTGGGTAGGGGAGAAATACTAGAAGATGAAGATCATGATTGATGAGCTTGTGAATTGACAGAAAAATACTCTTGATGATAAATAAAAAAAAAAAAAAAAAAAAAAAAAAAAGTGACATCAGTTGTCATGTAATATGTGTTGAGACTAGGAGAGTAACATGTGTAATCTTTTTGAAGATGAGAATAACTTAGAAAGACACATTTGAGGGCTTTAGGACTGATAAACTTGTAAGAGTAGCTTTTTGTTATATAGTTCTAGGGCAGGAGGATTGGTGTAGTATGCCTTGGGTTGACATGTAGTCAACAAATGATGTATAAAAAATATTCAAGCAATTATTACTAATTCTCAGAGTACGAACAGGCAAGTCATATTGGGTTTTTGTTTCAAGATATAAAACTTAAAAATACCAAATACCTTCATTCGTTTATTGTTAAGAAAACCAAGTCTAATAGGATCAAGTGGTGGAAGGTTTGCATTTCTATTGAGAGATGTATGTTTAACTCCTACTTGGTGCAGAGTGAGGCACTCGTTGGCAATGATAGGACACCTAGGAAAACCTGGGTTGGATCCTTGAGGCAAATGGGTTTTACTGGTAACTTCACCGTCGTGCCTACGGGCGGGTGAGTTACTGGGTTTTCCCCGGAATTGGTGGTGGACTCGGATTACTCCCGGCGTACTCCGTTTGTCCAGTGGGTGCCCTGAAAATGCTCGGGATTGATTCTATTGGCCGTTTAAAAAAAAAAAGAAAATAGTGAAACCCGAAGTGAAACTCACTCGGATAGGACTCACTCATTAGTGTAAAACAAGAATATATAGAATCGGTCCGTCAATAAACTTGGAGAGAAAACCCCACGAGTGTCTTTTCCTAGTTGACACTAATCAATCAATTGTAGGCTGTAAATGAACCGAACGAATTGTTCGTTTTTCGTTCGTTAAGGTTATAATGTGTTCACGAACGGTTCATGAACAATTATCGAGTGAGATTTTCTGTTCGTGTCCGTTCATTAAGGAGAGGAACGTGTTCACAAACACATATAAAATAGACGAAGATGGCGGTGGCTAGAGATGGATTGTGAGAGGGAGCAGTGCTAGGCCTTGAAGCCCTAATCGTTAAACGAATGTCGACAATATTTTTCGATGTGAATAATGAGAAGGAAGGGAACGGTGCATAAACAAGGTGGAGATAACGTTTCTATTTTATTTGTTTAGGTAATGAGATAAATAAGAATTAAAGAATAAAAAAAAGTTTAAAAAAAAAATAAATGCTAAAATATCTTTAATGAATAACCTAAACAAATGACCATGAAAGAATGTTCACGAACATATTACCGAACGTTTACGACCGCAATTGAACGAACGAGATATATGTTCGTGTTTATTCATTTAACTAACCGAACGAAATTTCTTGTTTATGTTCATTCATTAATTAAACGAACGAACGTAAACGAACTTCCCACCAAACGGTTCATGAACTGTTTGCTGAACATTCGGTTCGTTCCCAGCCCTAATCTAGAATACAAAGCTGACTAACTTGGGGTTAATTTCTTTAATATTACAAAAGAGGGGTACACCACATGGGTTATAGAGATCTAGCAGAACATAAATTATTGTGATAACAAAAGAAATTAAAATGAACCATTCTATGTTTCAGTTCTAAGTCGTAAAACATATATATAGGGTTGAGTTCATTTCAGAACTCTAAATAACTACAGAACTTTCAGAACTCCTAATAAATAATCATTTTATATATAAGTTTTTGTATTTAGGATCTTTTTATCATCTATTATATGTATTTCTTTGATTACATACATGTTAAAAGTAGTTTACATATGTTTAATTGCCAAAATTATATATATGTGTCATAACTAATTACATATATGTAAAAAAACTAGTTTACATATGTGTAATTATAAAATTACATATAAAAAATGATAAAATTACTCTTAACATGTATGTAATCGTAAAAATACACATAATAAATGATAAAATTATCCTAAACAAAAAAATACATAAATAAAAAGATTGTTTATTAGGAGTTCTGCGAGTTCTGTAAATATTTATGGTTCTGAAATGATCCTGGCCCTATATATATATATATATATATATATATATATATATATATAGATAGGGTGAGGTTCTAGAGTGAACACTAATGTATTTGCGAACTGAGTGAATAAATCTTGACCATTGATTTACACACGTGGATGGCTAGGATTTAATCATCAAATCGTAAAATACACTAGTGTATTTCATCATCAAATCATGGCCATTGATCTACACACATTTATGGCTAGGATTAGTTCGCTCAGTTCGCAAACTACACTAGTGTTCACTCTTGAACCTAATCCTATATATATATATATATATATATATATATATAATTGTATAAATGTAATGGTTATCGTTTCAAAAATTCTAAAATAATATATGATCGAATGAGTTAGTTTGATTGTTCATTTACGTTTATAACCTACACATTTGTAGACAAAATAGCTTAAACAAGTGTAGGTAAACGGTATAAAATTAAACATACATGTATAATTTTGTTTAATGTTTTGTAGCTTCATGTACATAAGGTACGCATGTGAATGTAAGAAAATTAATATTAAAGAAAATGTGAATTACCATTGGTAAAAAAAGTGATTTAGAAATGTTCTTTTGTTCATGTAATAATTTAGTGTTTTCTAGGATATAATTACCCATATATATATATAGGGTAAGGATAATGTAAAAAGGGCCTAAAGTGTAAGAAGTGTATTATAACACTATATATAATACTATATAACATCATGTAAATACCGTATAACAATATGTAACACCATATAATACCATATAACACTATGTAACACTATATAACACTATACATCTATCATAGACATGCTATCAGACAACCTACAGTGTTATATTTGTTATATAATGATATATAGTGTTACATAGTGTTATATGGTATTATATGGTGTTACATATTGTTATACGGTGTTTATATGATGTTATATAGTATTATATATAGTGTTATAATACACTTCTCACACTTTCAGCACTTTTACAGGATCCTCTATATATATATATATATATATATAATGGTTGTAAGAATCGCTAGCCGTTAGTCGGCCGTTGGGAACCAACTAGTGATTAATCAGAATTAATCGAATTGAGATTTTTATATGTAATTTTTCAAGTAGAAAGGTTGTGATCCCCCTATGCACATTTTTTAGGTACAAAAAATTAAACACCGAAATTTACAGATTTTGGCTGTCGGAATCGCCTATTCTCTGGCTGACTAGAACCTATTTCCGGCCGACTAGGGCCCAATTAGGGCCGACCAACGATTAATTCACCGATCACCTAAAAATTATTCACAGACCGGCCGACTAGCGACTAATCACCGACTAGTCGCCGATTAATCTCGATTTTTCCAACACTGATATACATTATGTGATATAAAACCTCATTGCTTATGGGCCTAACCCTAATAGGCTAATATATTATAACTTGTATTTGTTTAAATTTATGTGTATCAATTCTTTGCATTCAATCTAGTCCAACACCATTGTGTTGAAGGGATCTGTCAATCTCAATATGTTTCACCATTGGCGGCCCCCATCAATTCCTTTGAGTTTCATTCTTGCAAACGCACTCCCCATGCGGGATATTTAATGCGTTAGCTACAACACTGCACATGTCGATACGCACAACGCCTAGTATCCATCGTTTATGGCTAGGATATGTAAGGTCAGTCTCTTGGGCCAAAGCTTATTTCATGTAGCCTTGATTAAGATCATGTGATTTGAGCTTTCTTTAGCTGTTTTAGTTGTATGTCTAGAAGCTGTCTTCAGGACATCACTTGTGGTCAATGAGCCCGATAAATCATTTAAAAGCATGAAACAATTTGTATTCCAATAAATCATGATCATTTATGATCAAGGTGGGCGATCTTATTTGGGGATTACATGGACGCCACTTCTTTTCTTTTTGTTCTGATGATTTCATGTTGAGGTATGCACCTCATTTGCATGTCTTCATCTTGAAAGATTATCCCGGAGGATCAGGCGTTCAAATCGTGTAAACAGCCTGTTACACCGACCCCCTCCCAGGCTTGTGCATGTGGGAGTTTCATGCACCGGGTTTGCCCTTTAGATGTTTTTTTTTACTCTCAGTAGACAAATTATAGTATATATCCAGAAAAATAATATATGAATAACGACATTTATCTTGTTCACATATCGTATAATTTTACACCAAATACACAAATCATTGCATGAGGGATCTCTGACCTTCGTATTTGTATCACCATTTAGCATGCGGAAGACTATAGAGAGGTATCGTGAACATGTTAAGAAAGATGAAAACTGCATTCCTGAAACTGAAGTAAACACTCAGGTCAAGATTCTAAACATTCTGGTCTCATAACCATCCCTATCATATCAGCATCACCTTTATATATAACCAGATTATCATTTTGCAGAAACTGAGGAAAGAATCTGCCATCATTCAACAAAAACTAGAGCAACTCGAAGCTTCACGACGGTTTGTGTATTAGATTATACATTTCTGCACATCTTCCCATTTTAGAAGCTCTTTTTTTTAATTCACATTTAAATGGTTGATATGGTTAGGAAGTATCTGGGACAAGACTTAGTATCATGTTCACTGGATGAAGTAATCGAGTTAGACAGTAATCTGGAACATGCATTGAGAACCATCAGGGAAAGAAAGGTACATATGTTATGAACGTTAGACTATCTCCAATGGGGAGTCTCCAAGGACTCAAACCTGCCCTTGCACATCAGCTTCCCTGAAGAACTTCCACTAAGGGTTTCTTCTCACAAAGCATCAAGGGCAGCAAGGGTTGTTCTTCAAGATAATCATGCTAAAAACTCGAATTGAGCCGAGCTTTAACCAATTTTAGCCTAAAAGTTTGCTTGTTAAATAAACGAGTCAGAGACGAGCTTCACTTATTAGGCTCGAGCTGGCTGTGAACCTTCTATTATTAAGATAATTTTTATTTAATATATATATAATATACATATTTGTATAATAGTTATTGTTATCTAAAAAGTTATAATAAATAACTAAATAATATGTATTATCTTATGTATAAACTTTTTAGTTATATATATGTTGGGATGATTTATTTTGAAATCTGTAAATATTGCGAGAATCATGAGAACTCAGGAAAAACGCAGATAAACTTTTTTTTTTACAAAACCATTACTGTTATTAATTAAAATACAACCTTAAAAATGGATAAACTCTCCAATTAATTTATTGTTCTTCTCTAAATTACTGTTGGAAATGTTTTTTACATGTGTAAATGATAAAAACTTACATATGTATAATTTTTTTTTATTTAAAAATACATCTAAATTTAAATATGTAAATTGTTTTTTGGAATGATGTTTTTAATAATAATGGTTTTGTATTTTTTTTTTTTTTTTTGACTGGTTTTGTCATGACTTTTCATGGTAAGTTTTCGCAATAATATATAATTCTCAAGATAACTCCCCCTTTTGTATATATTCTCTTATTCGTCTCCTTTTCCTCCTCTCCATGTCACCTTTGATCCCAAGAATTTTTCTCCACGTAGGAGCATTCGGGGTAGTCTTGTATATAATGTATAAGTTTTTGTTGGTTAACCTAATTTCTTGTCTTGATTTCAGGCTCATTTATTTAAAGAACAAACTGAAAAACTGAAAGCAAAGGTTTGCATTGTGCTATCTTTCTAGCAATCATATAGTATCTTGCTTTTACACCCTTTTCATCTTCAGGAAAGATACCTTATGGAAGAAAATGCAAGATTAGTGCAAGAAACTGCAAATTTATGCCAAAAGGTACATTTTTTCCATAAAAAACGGAACCTTAATTCTCTTTAGCCTTTTTTTCTGTACAAAGAATATGGTATAACATTTGTCTTTGAATTATATCAGCGCAATAGAATTTCACCCCAGCGTTATGCGAAGGAGAAAGATGTGATTACAAGCAACCAAAGTAGCCCGTTTTCGGAGGTGGAAACAGATTTGTTTGTTGGCCTGCGCCCCTCTCATAATTATCGAGATTAATAGTTCTATAGTTTTTTTCTGAAATGTATGATTAGTTATCTGACTTGATCTATTCATCAAAAACCCTGCAAATAGCTTGGGATACATAGAATAAAAAGTTAATAAGGACAAAGCTGTAGTTTTATCAGTTTCCTTTGTATGGACTTAGTTACCTCTCCAATTGGTTATGACAACTATGCCAATTGGATGATGCATTAATGTTACACATATGATGATTGTGTTATCCATCGTAATAATATTACAATAAACCCTAACTAATATAGATTATCTAAGATTTATTACATGTGTCATTGTGGAACCAATTTCTAGTGATTTTTTCAAGTGAAACTTACCAATTCTTTGGACAAGTTGTCTGGGCCCGGGCCCGACGCTTGGAGCTCAAGATGTTTTAACAGTAATACTAATTTTGTATAGATATTACTCCTGAGGGTTGAGGTAATTGTTGAGGCAGATCTATATTCTATTTAATTGTTTAAGAGAACAAAATTAGCTTTGAGGCTGCTATGTTAGCAATCGTTTTTAGAACAGTAATTTAAATCTATACCATTTGCCCATAATGGGACTTGTATTGGTTAATTTCATATGGATCAAGCTGGAAGGAGTCGATTTATCTTCATTAATTTGTTTCGAGTCATAAATAGATGAGTTAAGCAACTGGAATTTCGTATTATTAATTACTAGTTTATAACCCCGTGTATTACACGGGTTGAATAAATAAATTTTATATACTAAATAATAAAACAATATATCTTTAAAAACCTTCTTTATTGCACGAGTTGAATAAAGATAATTTTATATATTAAATAATAAAACATTATATCTATAAATAATACATCTTTAAAAAACCTCATTTATTACACGGGTTGAATAAATATAATTTTATATACTAAATAATAAAAAAATTACATCTTTAAAAATATGCGTATTACACGGTTTGAATAAATGTAATTTTCTGTACTAAATAATAAAAAAAATATATATATCCTTAAAAAATCTCGTGTATTGTACGAATTGAATAAATCTATTTTTTTACATCAAATAATAAAATTACCATTTTGGCCGCCGTGGTTATATCACTTTTACCCTTTTAGCCCAAAAAGATTTTTTTAACATCTAAGCCATCAACGTCTTTTTTCTAACCTTTTTGGCCCCTAACGTCTTTTTTTAACCCTTTTAGCCCCTAACATTTAATGGATGAGGTTAGTGTTAGGGACCAAAAGAGTTAGAAAAGAAGACGTTTTAGGCTCAGATGTTAAAAAATTCTTTTTGGGGCTAAAAAGGTAAAAGTTATATAACCAAAGGTTATACCCTTTTAGCCCCAAAAAGATTTTTTTAACATCTAAGCCCTCAACGTCTTTTTTTCTAACATTTTTGGCCTCCAACGTCTTTTTTTTAACCATTTTACCCCCTAACATTTAATTGATGAGGTTAGTGTTAGGGGCCAAAAAAGTTAGAAAAGAAGACGTTGGGGACTCAGATGTTAAAAAAAAAAATTTTGGTCTAAAAATTTAAAAGTGATATAACCACATGGGCCAAAATCGTAATTTTCTCTAAATAATATTATAAATGAGAAGAAGATTAAACTAAATAATAATTATCCATAGGATATTAAACTAAATAATATTTAATAGGAGAGTTATCTATAATTAATTAGAAAAAATTAAATTAAAATAATAATTATCTATAAGAGATGCCCTAATATGATGACAAGTGTCCCCAAAGTGGTTTATTTTATTATAGCCAAATTGAAAAATAATAATCCCATCTTTCTGAAATTAGCCGATAATAATCTCAAGTCAGTTATTAGCCAATAATAATCCGACCTCGTCCAATTTTTTTGTAAAATAGTCTGCCGTTAAAATAAGCTTAACGGAGTTAAGTGTTTTTCCGAATTACAAACCGATGTTTTAGGGCTTTTGATTAAAACGATGATACGAGTCGATTGATGTAAAACTTACCTTGAAATTGTGTTCGAAATGACTTGAATTTTGTTAATTGGAAGTTAAACACCCGAATTGAAGCACCGTTTTCGTGGATTGGGGCAGTATTTCGAGGTAAGTTTTACATTAATTGACTCGTATCCTGGTTCTGATCAAAAGCCCTAAAACATCGGTTGGTAATTCGGAAAAACACTTAACTCCGTTAAGCTATTTTAACGGCGGACTATTTAACAAAAAAATTGGACGAGATCGGATTATTATTGGCTAATAACTGACTTGGGATTATTATCGGCCAATTTTAGAAAGATTGAATTATTATTTTCCTGTTGATGCATATTTTGTGTCTGATGCTTGTCGAATAGATTAGATTGTATTTTATGCTGATTATGTAATAGTTAGTGAAACGGTCAAACAAATGTGTATTGACCCGCTCGTTTGAAGTGTTCAAACGAGAGGGTTATGGGTTTGACCATGTGTGTGTGCAAGTGAAATGGGTGTGACTATAAATACCACCCCTTGTCTTTCATTTGCACTAGAGAGTGTTAGCGAGTGTGGGTGAGCTCATTGTGTGAGTTCACAGTGAGCTTTATGGTTTGGGGGAGAGATCACCACTTGGTCTCTCCCCGGATGTATACTCCTTTGGTATTAGTTCGGTTAGCTAGTAATCGGGCCAATTTGTAATGTTTTACTACCGATTAATACAAAGAAGTGTTTGTTTATCTCTCTAATCTCTCCCGACTTAAACTAATCTCACACGAATCACGGTTTCGGTCCCGAAACACGGTCCTACAATTGGTATCAGAGCCATGGTACCCGATTTAGTAAATCTAACTGTTTGCTAAATCACATGTGCTCTAGATCTGTGATTTTTATGATTTTTGTTCAAGATGTAAAGTTAGGTGAAAATGAGAAAAACCCAGATCTGGACCGAAATCTTCGGGTCTAGATGAAACAGAACATGTACGAGTGTTGGGTTTTATGTTTTACACCTAAATAATCAAGTTTTCATCATCAAATATCACTTTTGAAGTGATTTTCGTCAAATCTGCAAAAGAAACAGTGGCTGTGTTCTTGAAGGTGTGTGGCGGCTGTTGAAAGAAAGCTAGGGTTTCTTCATATCTGCTCCCACGAAACCCCCCCCTGTGGCGAAACCCCACCTCCACAAAACTCCCCTTGTGACGAAACCCCACCCCCACGAAACTTCCCCTGTGACGAAACCCCTTGTTTCGTCAGACATGAAGTTTCGTCGGACATCTTGAAGTTTCGTCGGCCCCATCATTGTTCGACGACTAAAGGTAGTTGCTGATGTTGTATAGCAGTCATGGTGGTGGCCGTACCTGGATAAACGGCGGCTAACTTAAATGATGATTCTGGTTGGAGATGACTGGAGGTAACGGAATTTGTTTCTCCGATCAAAATTTGCCGAGGTGAAGGTGATGACAGCTGTGAAGAGGGTGAAGAGGGTGGAGAGGAGGAGTGTGGCCATTGAATGGGGATGTTGTCGGCTGGATAACAATGGTTGTCGGGTGCACAAAATTTTGTTTTGGTTGTTGTGTATCGAAGAGAGTGGGTACCGATATTGTTCATCGCAGAGAGATGAAGATGAAAGAGGGTTTGCAAAACAAAAAAAAACAATTAAAGGTGGACGATGACCAGGATGATGGCAGGTGTTGTTGGGAATGTAAAAGTGTCTCATAGGGTTTTGTAAGTTTTAGTTGTTTGACTTTTGAGTTTTATTAGCTGGCATCAAATGAAATGGGCCGTGAATTCATAAAGACTAATTTTATTTGGGCCAAAATTGAAAGGTTGTTATTAGAACTTGGTGGGCCAAATGTTTTGGTAAAACAATAGCTATTACATTCAGCTTTGGGCCATGGACTATAGTAGTTCTGATTGGCTATAAGTTCGAACCGGGTCAAGAGTACAAGAATATTTTTCAGCTCAGGTGTTTGCAAAGTTGATTTGAACCACGCCTCTAAATGTCGACCTCAACATTCGTACGGGTTCGGGAGTGTGCGGAATCACTTTAGGATGATGAAAACAGATGATGATTTTTGAAAAATGTGGGGTAGTCATGGTTACCGATGCAAACGTCAAATTTTGGTGACTTGACTACTATGGGCCAAAAACCAAAATGGTATGTTCACTTCCGCACGTCAATGTTTATGATTGTTATCGGTTATTTGCAAATGTTCGAAAGCATTTTGTTTATTGTCATATTCTCGCATTTGAAAACGAACGTATGAACCTGGAATGTCAATATCGGTCCTAACGAGTTCACAAAGTCTTTGGAGGGATACAAGTCGGATCCTACGGGGTACTAGGCGAAATTTCTTTATCAACTAGAATATGCAACGAAGAAATCTTTTTGTTTATTGTCATATTCTCGCATTTGGTAACGAATGAATGAACCTAGAATGTCAATACCGGTCCTAACAAGTTCACAAAGTCTTTGGAGGGAAACAAGTCGGATCCTACGGGGTACTAGGGGACGTTCTTATTCAACTAGAATATGCAAAGAAGAAGTCGTTTTCATGATTTTTCGAACAACCGAGAACATTCAGTGAAGATTGACGACAGTTTCGCTCAGTGGAGGGAATTGGTGAACATTTGAAGATAAATTCTACTCAGTGGAGAGAATTTGTTCTGTAAAATTGAAGACAGTTTCTCTGAAGTGGAGAGAATCTGTTAAGGTTTAGAGATCTTACCAAAGAAATGGGGGGATAAAAATTTTTCATATGTTAAATTTCTTCGGTAAATTTCTAAACGCAATCACAGGTGGTAAAGTTTGTGATTTTCTGGTGATACAAACGGTTCGGCGTGGAATGTTTTGCATAGAAGATTAAAGGGCATTACTTGGTCGATTCCACAAAGACGGTTTACAGAAGACAGTTCACCAGAAATCTCTACCAATGTAGTATGCTTGAATGAAATAAAGGTCTTATGACATATCAAGACTAGATGCAGTTCTTAAAGATTGGAACCCTTATCAAATGCCGGTTGGAGTATTGGAAGATCAGCGGAAGATCGGTCAATTGAGCCTTGTGAGGAAATTGCACAACACCCAACAAGGATACGCGTACTTTGAGGGGGAAATATTATACAAGGAGCGTCAAGATACTACTTACCTGGATCATCGGTCAAGGGGGAATTTGTTAATACAGAGAAGATGAATACTTGACTGAAGATCGATTGCAGTTGCATTTTCAGCATTCGACAGCAACGGACAAGGGGGAATTTGTTGATGCAGATTTTGTGTCCGATGCTTGTCTAATAGATTAGATTGTATTTTATGCTGATTATGTAATAGTTAGTGAAACGGTCAAACAAATGTGTATTGACCCGCTCGTTTGAAGTGGTCAAACGAGAGGGTTATGGGTTTGACCATGTGTGTGTGCAAGTGAAATGGGTGTGACTATAAATACCACCCCTTGTCTTTCATTTGCACTAGAGAGTGTTAGAGAGTGTGGGATAGCTCATTGTGTGAGTTCACAGTGAGCTTTATGGGTTGGGGGAGAGATCACCACTTGGTCTCTCCCCGGATGTATACTCTTTTGGTATTAGTTCGGTTAGCTAGTAATCGGGCCGATTTGTAATGTTTTACTACCGATTAATACAAAGAAGTGTTTGTTTATCTCTCTAATCTCTCCCATCTTGAACTAAGCTCACACGAATCACGGTTTCGGTCCCGAAACACGGTCCTACATTTCCAATTTGCCTTTATTATATAGTACTAGCGGTAAGACCCGTGTGCAAACACGGATCGTTTCTTAGAAAACCATGCATAACTAAAACCAATTATGTATACCTGAATAAATGCAACATAAGTACCAAAAGAATGTCAATGAATGGAGATAGATCTTGAAACAATACTTCGTTCAAATAAATAATACAAACTATTCTGTTTCATACGGTATTTAGAAAATCCAAATCGTGTGAACAACCACAAGAGTATTCTTCCATCTGCATAAGTATTCCTCTAACCATTTACCGCCCGCAGAAACTGAGAAATTTTCACTGTTATATCTTTAACATTTGTATCAGCATCATCTTGACTATCAAACACTACATCTCGACTACCAATCACGACCGTGAATGCATCAGGATCATCTTTCAAAGCCTTTTGTTTGGCACATTCCCTTTGTTTCCTTTCTCGAGCACTATCCATGTCTCTTCTCAGTCTTTTCTAACTATAAAGTCAGTTAAATAAAAGTTATAAGTTACTGTAAAAAAACATAAAAGACAATTTAGACTTGCTTTGTGATTTTGGCCATGGTGACTAATTTGTGGCATCATGACAATACTCTTATATAATAACTAGGTTATAACCCGGAAATTTTCCGGGTAGGAAAATTTAATTTACAACAAATAAAAGTATAAAAATAACATTTTTAACCTCTAAAGTATCCTCTTTCCATTTTCTCCACCATAAATTTTTAATTCGGTTTCATAGACTTTTTCTTGTTGTAAACTTCACATCACTATTATAATATTTCCAGTACACCAGTACTTGCTATTGAATTCAATGTAGTAAGTAGTTCCAAAACATTCAAAAATCTGTATAAATTCATTGTAAATGCAGAGTTAAAACTTAAAAGCATATCTTGTATCTAGCTGCATACTTGTTCATCCAACATAGTTTTTTGACCTAACAACATGCAGCACCTCTGTCTCAGAACAGTTTATGACTTAATCCTAAATTTAAGAATGATACACAATTATCACAATCAACATTAAGGAAATTACAACTCTTTTAACAAAGACTTAAAGTTTTGTGAAATAAGCTTCATTTCAATCTATACACATGCCCATTCTAATTCAAATTATGTATCAAATTAAAAACCTGTTAATAACCATATTAATTAAACATAATGCACAACACTTACATAGGCCTTATAGGTGGTTGTTGAAGAGTAGTTGCAACATGACCCTGCTGCATCACCGGCTATCTGAATAAGGAATATAACTAAAAAGGATTGTAATTGAAAAACAAGCTATCTCAATAAGAAATGTAATTAGAAAATGATAGTAATAACAAGTAAGTAATCCTAATCATCCTATATCATTTATCTATTTAATTATACCTTCACATTATGTTTTATATCCAATTCAAAACACAAAATAATACATTGAAAGAGATTATAAAGCAAGAGAATTCAAGTAATAAAAAGATAGAATTTTGATGTTAATTACCTTAGCATCATCCCTTGTAAGCCGAAGAGAAGAATTAATTAACAAAGAAACCTTCTTAGAGCACTCCATCAATTCTGTCACATTAATGATGAATTAAGTTAATTGAAAAAAGGAATGGACTAAACGGGTGAAACACATTAATGGTTACTTCCAAATTTAAATTAAAATAATGATTGACTTCGAAATTTAAAATCAAACACATTAATGGCAAACTTTCAAATTTCAATTTAAAATAATAATTAACTTCGAAATTGAAAATTTAAAATCAAACACAATAATGGTTTACTTCAAAATTTAAATTTAAAATAATGATTGACTTCAAAATTTAAAATTTAAAATCTGAAAATTAAATCATAAATATCCAATCCCGTAAATCAAGCAAACTTATTATGAAAGTCTAACATTGCCAAGCAAAACCAACCGACATGGTACCAATTTCCAGCCACAGCAAGCATATCTCTGTCCAACATAGTTGCAGCCAAAAACTCCGGACCATCCAAAATAAACACCTAATGAATCAAAATAAAAACATATAAACCTTGAATATTACTCACTTTATGACTACTATCCCCCAAAACAAAACTTTGTCAACAAATTATACTAACTTATGCAATGGTAAATCATAAAAATAACAAATTAATTTAGATGATTAGCTTTGCAAAAAAAAACCCAAATCATGAAAGTTTACCTGAATCGTTAACGAAAAAAATCAGACTCAGATTGGGTTACTCAAGCGGATATTAATCACTGGAATCAGATCTGGTATCAAACATAAGAGCACACATGAGTTTATTAACGGAACAAAATGGTGAGGAGAAGAATATACATCAGTGAATCGAATAGAGATCAATTTTCTATAGGATCCCAGTCAAGATATAGCTAAAGAACGGCGCAAGATATACATTTCCTTCAACTTCCCATAGGATCCCATTCAAGAGTTCCTTGTAGGGGAAGGAGTCTGAAAGAAGCTCATCACCTAAAATTACAAAACACAATTTGAATTCGATATGCAACTCGAGTACAAAAACAATAGTCGAAGACTCGAAGCATCCCTAAAATTACAAATAATATAGTCAAAGCATCTCATAAAAAAAACATCAAGATTTCAAATCATTCAATTAATCAAAGTGATAAAAACCATTGATTTAAGCAACTAATCACAAGAGAAAAAATTCTGAAATTCTTAATTTTAATTTAAAGTAGTATTACTCCTTTTTCTTTGTTTGTGTTCATCATAATGAACTCAAAATCTTTTCTTGATTAATGTTATCAACGGAATAATGATATTAGTAAGAAATTATTCAATCTACTGCATAACAATTAAGAGATAATATTTAATAAAACAGTAAATAAAACCTAAAATCAGCTAAAAAGATATAAAAAAAATTATAGATTCTAACAAAAGATTAAAGCTTCAAACATCAATCACATGACAAATAATAAAAAGATTAAAAACAAATTAATAAAACCTAAAAAAGCTAATAAAAACCATTACACAAAATAAACCTAAAAAACCAATCTTCAGATCTAAAAAACTTCACATCAAATAATAACCTAATGGATTTACAGCCAAATTAAACCTAATCAATAACCAAAACCGCTACGCAATCAAAGAGCTAATAAGCCTAAATTCATAAATACAAAATATATGTGAGATTGCAAGGAAAAGATTACCAGTAATCAAATCTTTATAGACCAACATAATGATGCTTCTGGAAAACGGTGGAAACAAAGAGAGCAAAAAGGATAGCAACTTGCGAAAGAAAGAGAGAGGGTTTGGGAAGTAGCGAATGCAGATGAATCATGTATTCTTATCTTGAAAATAGAAGAATCACTGAGCGAAGTAAAAGAATACAAAAAATTGAAGGAGCCCTATGCAGAATAGAGTAAACACAATCCAAATACCTGTGAGTTCATCAAAGCACTTATTCTGCAATCCAAATAAAAAAACCAGTAAAATAAGTTTGAAATATGTCTTCACATTATGTTTTATATCCAGGTCAAAACACAAAATAATACATTGAAATAAATTATAAAACAAGAGAATTCAAGTAATAAAAAGATAGAATTTTGATGTTAATTACCTTAGCGCCATCCCATGTAAGCCGAAGAGAAGCATTAATTAACAAAGAAACCTTCTTAGAGCACTCCATCAATTCTGTCACATTAAAGATGAATTAAGTTAATTGAAAAAAAGAATGGACTAAACGGGTAAAACACATTAATGGTTTACTTCCAAATTTAAATTAAAATAATGATTGACTTCGAAATTTAAAATCAAACACATTAATGGCAAACTTTCAAATTTAAATTTAAAATAATAAATGACTTCAAAATTGAAAATTTAAAATCAAACACAATAATAGTTTACTTTAAAATTTAAATTTAAATAATGATTGACTTCAAAATTTAAAATTTGAAAATCAAATCACTAAGGAAACATACAAAAAATATAGGATCATATTCCCCAATCAACTTTAACAACGAATGAGAGTTGTTTTTAGGATTCATAACTGCAAAGGAAGTAACCACTGTTTTAAAAAAATATAATGGTAATCTATTTATAGAAACAAAGTCTATTTACAGAAACCGAATCATAATTCCGAATACAAAAATCATCTTTAACAACAGTAATCTGTTTATAGAAACAAAAACAACTTTAAAAATGAAATTAAATGCATCTTTAAAGAATTAACAACTAACTAAATACAAAAATTATAACTAAATGACTCACGATAAATCATCATCAATAATTTTAAGACATTGACATGTGGAAGTTGTTCTCCCCACAATAAGGTTGCAAAATCATACGGTATTTCCTATCAATCAATACAAAAAAAAAACATATAAGTTGCAATAACTTATTATGTGCACAAAACTGAAAACTAAAGAAACATACCAAAAATATAGGATCATAGTCCTCAATCAACTTTAACAACGAAGGAGCGTTGTTTTCAGGATCCATAACTGCAAAGGAAGTAACCACTATTTTAAAAAAATATAACGGTAATCTATTTATAGAAACAAAGTCTATTTACAGAAACCGAATCATAATTTCGAATACAAAAATCATCTTTAACAACACTAATCTATTGATAGAAACAAAAACAACTTTAAAAAGAAATTAAAGACATCTTTAAAGAATTAACAACTAACTAAATACGAAAATTATAGCTAAACTGAATTAACCTTTTTTGGTCGACGAACAATTCGAGTCCGATTGTCACAAAAGATTGAGGGTTTACCACGAGAAAAATAAACCATAAAACATTCAGAACATAGGTTATGAATTTTTGAAAAAAAATACCAAACAGAAAGAATAAAATCAAACCTACACAAACTTAAAAAAGAGAAAACAACTATAACATTTAACTAACCTATGTTGTTTGACGAATGATCGGAGTCCAATTTTATCCAAGATTTAGGGTTCCACATGAAAAACAAAATCAACAAAAATCAGTAACTTTGATAAATGTCGAATAGATGATTAACGTTCATAGACACTACATAAATCGGAGAATGTAGATGATGATAACAAAACCTCTGATCTTGATTTTTTTGCAAAAAAAAAAAAGATAAATGTTCAATCGCTTGATTAAAGATACACAGTAGATAAACAAAAAATTAAAACAACATACCTTCAATTTTTATGATCAGATCTACAAAGTTTAGGACAAAGAAGAAGTTAATAGCATTCAAAGCAATCTTTATAAAATCAAGTTTCTATAGAACTGAATAACATAAATAAAGCAGATTTAGATCGATTGTGTAGATTTACCTTTGATTATATTTGATTCTTGATAAAGAAGGAGACTGATGCACCGCGAGAGGAAGAACAGGGAAGATATAGTGTCGGTAGATGAGATGAACAATAATTAAGATGGAGGCATTTATATGAAATCCGAATAAAGGAGTGGATGATCCAAATCAAACTGATCCAACCCGGAGTTTATTCGGATCCCGTGTCAACTGAATTTATATGTGTATTTAGAAATTTAGAATGGATTCCCTCCCAAACTCACAAAACACCTCAACCACAGGTTGTCACATCATCAAAAATCTCCAAAATCACAAGCCACATGACCTAAATCCATCTCATATATATATATATATATATATATATATATATATATATATATATATATATAGAGAGAGAGAGAGAGAGAGAGATAGAGATAGAGATAGGTTATAACCCATAAATTTTCCGGGTAGGAAAAATTAATTTACAACAAATAAAAGTATAAAAATAACATTTTTAACCTCTAAAGTATCCTCTTTCCGTTTTCTCCACCATAAATTTTTAATTCGGTTTCATAGACTTTTTCTTGTTGTAAACTTCACATCACTATTATAATATTTCCAGTACACCAGTACTTGCTATTGAATTCAATACAGCAAGTAGTTCCAAAACATTCAAAAATCTGTATAATTTCATTTTAAATGCAGAGTTAAAACTTAAAAGCATACCTTGTATCTAGTTGCATACTTGTTCATCCAACATAGTTTTTTGATCTAACAACATGCAGCACCTCTGTCACAGAACAGTTTATGACTTAATCCTAAATTTAAGCATGATACACAATTATCACAATCAACATTAAAGAAATTACAACTCTTTTAACAAAGACTTAAAGTTTTGTGAAATAAGCTTAATTTCAATCTATACACATGCCCATTCTAATTCAAATTATGAATCAAATTAAAAACCTGTTAATAACCATATTAATTAAACACAATGCACAACACTTACATAGGCCTTATAGGTGGTTGTTGAAGAGTAGTTGCAACATGACCCTGCTGCATCACCAACTATCTGAATAAGAAATATAAATAAAAAGGATTGTAATTGCAAAACCAAGCTATCTCAATAAGAAATGTAATTAGAAAATGATAGTAATAACCAGTAAGTAATCCTAATCATCCTTGTTATGGGTCATTTTCTGAACATATATCCTGACTAATATTCTGGCGTTGATTGTTTATTTGTGATCAGGATATTGGTAACATCCTGGTACGATATCCTGGTATTAACTGATTTAACCACGTGCAGATTAGAAGGTGCAAGTCTCCAACGTTCAAGTAGACTTCTTCCCCTCAAGACTCGGGCAAATCAGTTGGCTTATAGACGTTGGACCCGGAAGACCGGGACTGCAACGTTCAAATGGGGAATATCCGCTGAATCCCGGAATAATAGGATGTTTAGTTAGTTTCCTTTTACTATAAATAGATTGATCGGATCAGATTAAGGCACACACTCTTTCGCACACTTTTACTCTCCTGTTGCAAACAATCACTACACACAAACACTTGTACTCGAATTACATTGTAACACCTAGTTGATCTACATCAAATCCTGCACTGTATCCTGATATTTGAAGTAATATAAGAACAAGGCAGCTGCGATTGTCAGCTCCCGAGGTTTTGTGCCGACGATCTAGATTGATCAAGGGCTTTCCTCGTACATCCTGTGTCACCCTTTACATTTTCGCTCATTGTTTGATCAAAGATACAACTCTATATCCAGAGCCGTATCCGGAAACTGTTTTTGCAAATAACTTAACTAGCATATTTTCAACACACATTTCAAGCACACTACCTCACTTAACTAATTTGATCACTAAATTGCTTCGGTAATTTTTGACCAAAACAATTTGGCGCCCACCGTGGGGCAAGTGGTGCTATTTCTACTAAAAGCTTTTGCAAAATCGTTACTTGGTTTTCTATTTTCAAAACTTTTTGTTACACTATTTTCAATGGCCTCGAGATCAAACATGAGCTCTTCCACCGTGTCTGCTACAACCTCTGCAACAATTGGTTCGGTGCTTCCACCACCTCCTCCGAGAATGCAAGCCTCTTCACAGGGAACTGAAAGGCATGTGGCTCGGGATGTTATCCCCGCTCGCAGTATCCAGGGATCTGGTCCTGTTTTGGCTTATAATGAGGAAATTCTAAATATTTTTGGTAGTGTACAGGAACAGACGAGGCAGCAGCAGGAAACTAATCAGATGCTGATGAGAGAGATACAACTCTTGAAATCCGGCCCAAGTAGGCCTGCTGAAGATACTATTACTCCCTTGCAACCCAGGGCTTTGAACTTCAGTTCTGCAGTTTATATTGAGGATAACTGGGGGAATATTGTGCCTAGCCATTCCCAGAATCATACTCCTGAGATACCCTCTTCAGTAAGAGTATCAACTGTGAGAAGCTCAGGATATGCTTCAGGATATGGCCAGAATCCCCAAACTGGTAATGTATCTAATAATAATAAAACACTTGCTACTAATGGTGTTGGATCTTTGCAGGATGCAGGTATGACATCAGCATTTTCCAGAGAGCTTCAAAAACTGAAAAACATGATATCCAGTGTGTCTGGGGTGGTCCAGCCAATTCCAGAAGTGTCCCAGGATTGCCACGGGATATCACGGTTTGCGTATCCCATTTGTGATGCTGAAATCCCAAAAAGATTTCAAACCCCCAACATGAAACTCTATGACGGAACTACGGATCCTGAGGAGAATATTGCCCAGTATAGGGAGAGGATGGAGATCAACCCTATCCCTCCAGATCTAAAAGAAGCATGCCTGTGTAAGGGTTTCGGTTCTACCTTAACAGGATCAGCCTTAAAATGGCTCTTAAACGTTCCTCCTCACTCAATTACTTCATTTGCTCATTTAGTTAATTTATTTAATAGTCAATTTTCTTGCAGCCGAAGTTTTGAAAAACTAACCAGTGACCTTTACAGGATAACTCAAGGACCTCAGGAATCCTTGAGGGATTATGTGAACAAGTTTAGTCGGGAATCCTTGGATATCCCACATCTTGATGTTGCAACAGTTGTGCAAGCCTTCAAGATGGGATTACAAAAAGATTCTCAGTTTTATCAGGATCTTGTAATGAATCCCTGCAGGAATCTGGACAAAGCTCGTAACTGGGCTTTGAGATACATTCGCCTGGAGTACGACAAAAAGATGCAAGAAAGGATGAATTTGTCCACAACTTATGAGTCAACCAACAGGAAATCAGAATCCTCGTATAAGCCATACCGCTCTAAACCGTATGGCAGAAATGATGGCAAAAAAGTGAATGCTGTTGAAGACGAGGATCTTGAGGAGTATCCTGAGTTGTTTGAGTATTGTTTTTCTATTAACATACCTGAACTGATGTATGCTATGCAGGGATTAGGAGACAAAGCAAGATGGCCCCGAAAGAATCAACAAAAGGCTGATTGGAAGGACATGTCCAAATGGTGTGCTTTCCATGAGGATTTCGGACATGTTACTAAGGATTGCATCGCTTTAAGAAAAGAAATAAGCTATCTCTTGAGTAAGGATATCTGAAGGACCTCTTGGGAAGAAAGAAGAATAAGCGTCATGTAACGCATCGCTTTTCGTAACCTTCCTTATTTAGAAAGTCTATAATGTATTGTATTTTCGGAAACTTGTAAGCTCTTGTAATCGTTTTTTTCTTTCGTTTCATATCATTGTAATCCGAGGCTTCGATCCTAATAAAATTTATTATATCATATGAATTACGCTTCGTTTATTACTTGCTTAAACATTTAATCCTGGTATACATTTGATACATAGTGGTACCCTCGTAAACGCATGCATAACTCACAATTAATACACGACTCTAGATATTATTTAAAATCGACCCATATCACGATTTACACCAATTTAATCCGTTTAATTCAACCCCATACAGTGGGTTGCTATGTTTGTGTCACTTAATTTGATAAAAGTCATATTATCTAATTCTTTATTGTATAAAAGATTATTTGATAATGACCTAAAATTTATCAAGATTTGGTTGGACGTATGTGTTTTTAAATTTTAGTCGTTTAAGTGTTTAAAATTATCAATTCAATTAGTTGTGATAAATATTTATACAAAAAATCATTACACTATAGTTTTATATTAATATTAATGGTTGTTTAAGTTGTTTTCTTATCCAACCTCCCATTTGCTTATAATATCATAAGTGCATGACATATACTTTACTAATACTTATCTTTTATGTCAAAAAATAAAATAAAAAAACAATAAGGGCTTGCGGCCGCAAGTCCCTTGTGGTTGTTTGCTTTGTTTTCTTTTATGCTAATTCCAACCATAATATGATAATCGGTAAAGTGGGTTAAATTAGAACAACGTTACATGTTAATACCATGTTGATCAAAACAAAAAAAAAAAATATATATATATAAGAAGACTAAAGATGACAGATCTGTGATCGGACCAAAGCACCCTCTTAACTCCTTTTTTTTATTTGTTTTAACAACCAACAACTTAACATTAAATCCCAAGCCCACTTAACCCACACTTAACCTAACTACTTAAAAGAATTGAAGCCCTAATCCCCTTTCATTTTTGGCAGCCGCACCTCCCATTTTCCCCCCTCCCCCCCCCCCCTCGATTCCTGCTGAAAACACTCAAAAGAAAAAGAAACAAGGAATCGCGTCTTCACCTCCACATATCCAGTCATCTTCTGAGGAGCTATGGTCGGCCACCACCCTAGGGAGAGCGAAGCAGAGAGAGAGAGATAGAGAGAGCGACGACGACAGTGGCGCCGTCGTCTGCTACGTTTCCGTCTACGGTGACGGCGGGACTGGACGGCCCCGGTGACGTTCAAGTCGCGGTTTCGTCTCGGCTCACGTTCAGTTCCGGTCAGTTTCAGTCTGGTCAAACATGGTTAACAGCAGTCTTGGCTCAGTTCAGATTCGCGTTCGAATTCGGTTCGGTATATAAGTTCTCTTATTTCTTTTGTTTCTTATTCGACCTTGTTCCTTTTCGTTTATGTTTCCCGTTGAAATATTACATTTCTTTCATAGTTATAACCTTATAAAAACAATTGAAAGAAAAAAATAAACAGTTCATACAGTTTACGTTTTGGTTTGTTTTGTAATGTAATGAAGAAGATGACATGATGAGAAATTTATAAATAAACTAAGCTTTAAAACAAATACAGTTTCAGTTTCGGCAAATTCTTTTGGCACTTTATTTTTTCCTTTAGTTCATCTCTTTTTTTTTAGAAAAAAAAAATTAAAAATCCTTAATTAACCATTAGCAACCTTCTCATATTCCTTTTCTTTTAACCCTAAAACTTCAAAAGGAAACTATAATATCTAATCTATTTCATCATCATCATCATCGTACTCAGTATATCCCACCTATAGCAAAGCTAAGGTAGGGTCTGAGGAGGGTGGGATGTAGACAGCCTTACCTCTACCCCGTAGGAATAGAGAGGCTGCTTCCAATGAGACCCCCCGGCTCGATTGTGGTTTTGCATCAAGCCTTGGACATAAGGCACCTAACACTCAGCAATTGAGACAAACGCCAATTGGTGCATGTACCCCCTTGTCTTTCGGCTATCAACGCCACCACATGATGCCTGATTAACGATCCCCTCTTTTTAACGTTATTTTCACGAAATTAGTAAAATAACGTTAAAAATTAGTGCACTTTTGCTTTTGCCCCCCCGAGCGCCCACACATATATTACATTATATGAGCAGACCGCAAGCGGGGCGTAATAATATCTAATCTATTTGTAAACGATAAATATTAAGATTAGTTACGTTAACCAATAAATAATAACGAGTTCGTTATGTGTTATTTTACATATCTAGGATAACCATACGTTCGTCCTCTTGGATTTCCCAATCTTACTCATGCGATCACTTACAAGAAATCGCAACGCAACCAATGTGAGCATACTCGATCCCTTTTTACGCTTTATTACCTTTGGGATGCAATACATGTACTTTGAATCAAATGCACAAACATACTAGAATTTTTGTACAAATAATCCTCTTATATATGCTCATACGTGTTATACTTGCAATCATACGTGTTGTACTTGCATTCATACGTGTTTAAATTTATATGTTCATACTTAGTTATTGCCATGAAAAAAATCTGTTTAAAACATTTTTATACTTGTACTCAAACTTGTATGCTCGCCAATACTATCTGTATTGATCTATGCTTTAACATGTATTGCAGGATTTGGATGATGCAAGGAATCTAGTAGGGTTGCCTAGAAACGCGATTAAACTCTAATACTTGTTGTTCTGTATTTTATTTTAAAACATGTTGTAATTTGTTTCCAATCTTTGTATGAGACCAGTAATCAATGAAATGAAACCTAATTACTTGAATGCTTGTTGTATTTTATTTATTTCAAACTTGTGTTATTTCTAGTTCAAGCAATGTAAAAGTAACTATTAAATACTTGTCACAATTAGCGTTATGAAGTCTCTCGCAATCTACACACTTCGTCTCATCCCGATGTTTCCGCCATCGGTTGGGGTGTGACAGATTGGTATCAGAGCCATAACTATAGGGAATTAGGTAGAATTGCCATGTTCGACCTAGTCTATAGTCTAAGTACCAAAACTCGACCATTTCCTGATTCTTGCTTAATATGTAATTCTTCCTATTTGCTTCTACCTCTTCTTTTGTCTAAATATAGGATGTGTCTTTTCTAAAACATTTCACACAATACATACTTGAAGATACTCATATTCCACAATCGAAACGACTCACTAGAATAGGGGTGGTTCCCGCCTTTGGTGACGAATGTCAATCCACCTTACATTTTATTTTGCACGAAATTTCACCATCAAGTCAGGAGTGATATCCGTATCTTGGTGGGAACTTCCATTTCATACTCTAGTGGTTCCTTATTGACGAGTCGAGGTTTTATCTTGTTTCGTTCAATAAACCACATTTTGGGGGAAGAAATTGTCAAGCTAGGATTGATATCCACACCTTGGTGACTGGTTCCACTCTTCGATTTTCAATCTCGCCAAAGTTTCGTATTTTCGATCAAATTAGGGACATGTACTAACTGGAAGGGTAAAATACCGTTAATCGCATGGCGACGAGAGTATTATGCCTATTAGGACAAAGCATGTCTCCCTGATTCGAAAGGACTTGCGATGCACTTTGGAATAGTCAAAGCTTCTAAACCTGAAGCACTCCAATACTTATCAAGCCTCTCTTTTATATTAACTTAACTTTTATGCGAGCAATACTTATCAAGCCTCTCTTTTATATTAACTTAACTTTTATGCGATTTAATACTTGTTACCTAATCATCGTTTTACACAATAAATTAATACACGCCTACTAATACGTTATACTTGATTCGGGATTACTGGACATTCTTTATGTGATAAACTGGTCATTAACTTTGGATGAAGCCACACCTTGACATATGTAGTGCCTGTGAAGCACTATAGGAGTAGCGCACCGCCGCATGGATTGTGGTAATGTCAAGACATTCATTCATACATTACGGATCTTTTCATAGCAACGAAATGATGACATGTGCTGTGATTAGATGACGCTTTATACATTACGGATCTTTTCATAGCAACGAAATGATGACATGTGCTATGATTAGATGACGCTTTATACATTACGGATCTTTTCATGGCAACGAAATGATGACATGTGCCATGATTAGATGGCGCTTGCGTTAAACGTTGGGTTGACATTTTGTCATTAACTTTGATCAAGCCGCACCTTAACATATATAGCGCTTGTGTAGCGCTATAGGAGTAACGCCCACCGCATGGACTTGCGGTCATGTTAAGTCATTCATACATTCATACATACATACATACATACTTGCGGACACGATGGTTTGACCAGTGAGATCACATGCCAGTAATGCGTTAATCTAGTTAACTAAAATATCTCACGTGGACTATTCAAATAATTTAATCATACTCATACATATACTTGCACCTTATAACCTCTCTCATACTTAAACACAATCATGCTTACATACAATCATACTTACATACCTAAACTTTTATACGTTATCATTCATACTCGTAATACATTAATAAACCCTGACCCATACACTACTAGTACAAACTACGCAGATCATGCACAAACCAAAATAATCACGGATGCATACATGATTATATTGGTAGGCGCATGAAAACCATAGTAGGTTCTACTGTGTATCATAACACGGAATGTAACATGACATCGAATAGCGAAACGAACGTAATATGGTATGAACATGGTGGATACGCCGCTGGTACTTCCTATATATAAGTGTTCCTGCCATATTACCAACTTTCGTAAAACCGTGCCATGAGAAATTCGGTGTTTCCCATACCTTATTGAATACAAACTTTGATCACCCACAACCTATTTCTTGGTTATACCCAAACACACTTCGAGAATGCCATCCTTCCTAAGGTCTTCCTCTTGAATAAATTTCGGGACAAATTTCCTAAAGCAGGGGAGACTGTAACGCCTTGCTTTTCGTAACCTTCCTTATTTAGAAAGCCTATAATGTATTGTATTTTCGGAAACTTGTAAGCTCTTGTAATCGTTTTTTTTTTCTTTCGTTTCGTATCATTGTAATCCGAGGCTTCGATCCTAATAAAAATTATTATATCATATGAATTACGCTTCGTTTATTACTTGCTTAAACATTTAATCCTGGTATACATTTGATACATACTGGTACCCTCGTAAACGCATGCATAACTCACAATTAATACGCGACTCTAGAAATTATTTAAAATCGACCCATATCACGATTTACACCAATTTAATCCGTTTAATTCAACCCCATACAGTGGGTTGCTATGTTTGTGTCACTTAATTTGATAAAAGTCATATTATCTAATTCTTTATTGTATAAAAAGATTATTTGATAATGACCTAAAATTTATCAAGATTTGGTTGGACGTATGTGTTTTTAAATTTTAGTCGTTTAAGGTTTTTTTTTATTATGATATTTCAAATGATAAGATAAGTGTTTAAAATTATCAATTCAATTAGCTGTGATAAATATTTATACAAAAAATCATTACACTATAGTTTTATAGTAATATTAATGGTTGTTTAAGTTGTTTTCTTATCCAACCTCCCATTTGCTTATAATATCATAAGTGCATGACAGATACTTTACTAATACTTATCTTTTATGTCAAAAAATAAAATAAAAAAACAATAAGGGCTTGCGGCCGCAAGTCCCTTGTGGTTGTTTGCTTTGTTTTCTTTTATGCTATTTCCAACCATAATATGATATTTGGTAAAGTGGGTTAAATTAGAACAACGTTACATGTTAATACCATGTTGATCAAAACAAAAAAAATATATATATAAGAAGACTAAAGATGACAGATCTGTGATCGGACCAAAGCACCCTCTTAACTACTTTTTTTTATTTGTTTTAACAACCAACACCTTAACATTAAATCCCAAGCCCACTTAACCCACACTTAACCTAACTACTTAAAAGAATTGAAGCCCTAATCCCCTTTCATTTTTGGCAGCCGCACCTCCCATTTTCCCCCCTCCCCCCCTCGATTCCTGCTGAAAACACTCAAAAGAAAAGGAAACAAGGAATCGCGTCTTCACCTCCACATATCCAGTCATCTTCTGAGGAGCTCTGGTCGGCCGCCACCCTAGGGTGGCGGCGCACGGCGTCGTTAGGCAGAGAAGAGAAGTGAGGGAGAGCGAAGCAGAGAGAGAGAGAGAGAGAGAGCGCGATGACGACAGTGGCGCCGTCGTCTGCTGCATTTCCGTCTACGGTGACGGCGGGACTGGACGGCCCCGGTGACGTTTACGTCTCGGCTCCGTCTTGGCTCAGTTCAGTTCGGGTCAGTTTCGGTCTGGTCAAACATGGTCAACAGCAGTCTTGGCTCAGTTCAGATTCGCGTTCGAATTCGGTTCGGTGTATAAGTTCTCTTATTTCTTTTGTTTCTTATTCGACCTTGTTCCTTTTCGTTTATGTTTCCCGTTGAAATATTACATTTCTTTCATAGTTATAACCTTATAAAAACAACTGAAAGAAAAAAAAAAAGCAGTTCATACAGTTTACGTTTTGGTTTGTTTTGTAATGTAATGAAGATGATGACATGATGAGCAATTTATAAATAAACTAAGCTTTAAAACAAATACAGTTTCAGTTTTGGCAAATTCTTTTGGCACTTTATTTATTCATTTAGTTCATCTCTTTTTTTTTAGAAAAAAAAATTTAAAAATCCTTAATTAACCATTAGCAACCTTCTCATATTCCTTTTCTTTTAACCCTAAAACTTCAAAAGGAAACTATAATATCTAATCTATTTGTAAACGATAAATATTAAGATTAGTTATGTTAACCAATAAATAATAACGAGTTCGTTATGTGTTATTTTACATATCTAGGATAACCATACGTTCGTCCTCTTGGATTTCCCAATCTTACTCGTGCGATCACTTACAAGAAATCACAACGCAACCAATGTGAGCATACTCGATCCATTTTTATGCTTTATTACCTTTTGGATGCAATACATGTACTTTGAATCAAATGCACAAACATACTAGAATTTTTGTACAAATAATCCTCTTATATATGCTCATACGTGTTATACTTGCAATCATACGTGTTGTACTTGCATTCATACGTGTTTAAATTTATATGTTCATACTTAGTTATTGCCATGAAAAAAATCTGTTTAAAACATTTTTATACTTGTACTGAAACTTGTATGCTCGACAATACTATCTGTATTGATCTATGCTTTAACATGTATTGCAGGATTTGGATGATGCAAGGAATCTAGTAGGGTTGCCTAGAAACTCGATTAAACTCTAATACTTGTTGTTCTGTATTTTATTTTAAAACATGTTGTAATTTGTTTCCAATCTTTGTATGAGACCAGTAATCAGTGAAATGAAACCTAATTACTTGAATGCTTGTTGTATTTTATTTATTTCAAACTTGTGTTATTTCTAGTTCAAGCAATGTAAAAGTAACTTTTAAATACTTGTCATAATTAGTGTTATGAAGTCTCTTGCAATCTACACACTTCGTCTCATCCCGATGTTTCTGTCATCCGTTGGGGTGTGACACGTTAGGATCCTGAGAAGGATCCTGAACGTGCAACATCACCTCCTGCGGATGCAAAAATAATTAACTTTATTTCAGGTGGATCCGACATCTGCGACACATCATATTTTACGGCAAAAAGACACGCGAAGGAAGCCAAAGAAGAGAGGGGAGATAAGCCAACAAGGATGTCAACCCTCACGACTGACAAAGTCATCACGTTCGATAATGATGACAGGGATACTGTCCAGGATCCCCACCATGATGCTTTAGTAATAACATTATATGTTGCTAACCATTTTGTACGTAGGATATTAGTGGATAATGGCAGCTCAGTCAACATAATTCAGCTGGAAACGTTGAAGAGGATGAATGTATCCCCGATGGACATTACTTCGAAGTCCACTGTGCTCGTTGGTTTCAGTGGAGAAGCTAGGAATACCGTAGGAGAGATAAAGTTGCCCGTGTATATTCAAGGGGTCAACTCAATGCAGCGCTTTTGTGTCATGGACTCTCTATCCTGCTATAATATTATATTAGGTAGGCCTTGAATCCATGATATGAAAGTTGTTCCATCAACCTACCATCAATGTATCAAGATCCCTACTCCTTGGGGAGTTGTCAAGGTGGAAAGTGATCAATAGGAAGCAAAGGAGTGTTATTCTTCTTCAATGAAATCCTCAACAAAACCTAATGCAGCATACCAATTAAAGATGCGAGGCCAGGATATCATGGAGGCTTCAGAACAGGATGTGAAGAAAATTATCCTGGATCAGGATAATCCGGATATCTCGGTGCTCGTGGGAACCAATATCCCTCAGGATATTGAAGATCGATTGACTAATTTTTTGAAATGCAGGATGTCAACATTCGCGTGGAAGCGCGAGGATATGACAGGTATTTCCAAGGATATTATAACACATAAGCTCGGTATTGACAAGTCATTTAAGCCTGTCCAACAAAAGAGAAGGAAGTTTGCTCCGGAGCGAAATATGATTATTCAGGAAGAAGTAGAGAGGTTATTGAAGTCCAAAATGATCAGAAAAGTCAAGTTTCCAAGATGGCTAGCAAATGTAGTAGTGGTGCAGAAGAAGAATGGGAAATGGAGAGTTTGTGTAGATTACACAGACTTGAACAAAGCTTGTCCCGAAGACCCATTTCCTCTTCCTCATATTGACTCAATGGTGGATGCTACTGCCGGCCATGAGATGTTAACATTCATGGATGCATTCTCAGGATTCCAGCAGATCCAAATGGAACCTTCAGACCAGGTGGATACTTCCTTCATGACACCAACATGTATTTATTGCTACAATGGTATGCCCTTTGGTTTGAAAAATAAGGTGCAACATATCAGAGATTGGTAAACATGATGTTTAAAGACAAGCTGGGGGACACTATGGAGGTGTATATCGATGACATGGTAGTAAAATCTAAAAAAGGCGGAGGATCACCTCCAGGATATTAAGGGAGCATTTGATATCCTGGATCAGTATAACATGAAGCTAAATCCTGCTAAGTGCCATTTCGGAGTGGGGGCAGGAAAGTTTCTAGGATATATGGTGACTAAAAGAGGGATAAAAGCAAGCCCAGAACAGATCAAAGCCATCTTGGATATCAAATCACCTTCTAACATGAAAGATGTTCAAAAACTGACGGGACGAGTGGCAGCATTGAATAGATTTATTTCAAGATCCTCAGAAAAATGCAAGGAATTTTATGATATCCTGAAGAAGAACAAGAAGTTTGAATGGGGAGTAAAGCATGAAGCAGCCTTGCAAGATTTGAAGCGGTATCTTTCCACAGCACCTCTATTGATGAAGCCTGAGGATGGTGAACCATTATCCTTGTATCTTGCAGTATCGGGGAATGCAGTAAGTGCTGTCCTAGTAAAGGATCATGAAGGTCAGCAGTATCCTGTTTATTATGTCAGTAAAAGTTTATTACATGCTGAAACTAGGTATTCTCATTTAGAGAAATTAATATTAGCCCTAGTCATGGGGTCAACGAAACTTAGACATTATTTTGAAACACATAGGATTCATGTTAAAACCAACTATCCTGTAAAAAAAACGTGCTTAGGAAACCAGAGATGTCAGGTAGGATGGCTAAGTGGTCAGTGAAATTAAGTGCATATGATCTAGTGTATGAACCAAGAAATGCCATAAAGTCTCAGGCTTTAGTTGACTTTGTGGCTGATTTTAGTAGTGATATTCAAAGTGAAGTAGACCTAGAAGTCCAACAGCTAGGAGAAAGCTTAGAATCCTGGACGTTATATACTGATGGTGCATCTAATGTAAGAGGTGTAGGTTTGGATATACTACTAAAATCACCACAGGGGGACATATTACCCCAGGCTATTAGGTGTGAGTTTCCTGCCACTAATAATGAAGCAGAATATGAAGCTTTAATTGCAGTATTAGAATTGGCTAAAAGCATGAATATCAAGAGTTTACAAGTATTTGTTGATTCCTTGTTAATCACTAACCATTTTAATGGATCCTATGCAGTTAAAGGAGAGAAGTTAATCGAGTATCTCGGAATTCTCAAAAAATTAGCAGGATATTTTGATATTTTTACACTTGAACAGGTACCAAGAGAGGATAATGCTGAAGCTGATGCCTTGGCAAATCTACGATCATCAGTCAGGATACCGGAAGGAACCCAAATACCGATATTACATATCCTATATCCTGCGACGAATCCTCAGGATAAGGAAGTAGTAAGTGTTCAGGATCCTGGTAATGAATATCCTGAGAAGGATCCTAAGTCTTGGATGGCTCCAATCATAAGATATCTTAAAGAAGGACACATCCCAAAGGATGAAAATCCTAAGGCCTTTAGAATGAAGGTATCACGATTCACTATTATAAATAATGTTTTGTATAAGAAATCTCTTGCAGGACCATATCTGAGGTGCTTGGAGGATCCCGAAACCAAAGAAGTGCTTCAGGATATACACGAAGGGGATTGTGGTAACCATACTGGGGGCAGGTCGTTATTCTCAAAGGTATTAAGAACAGGATATTATTGGCCGACGATGAGAAAAGATGCTGCAGAATACGCTCGAAGATGTGATGCATGTCAAAGACACAGTAATATATTACATCTGCCGGCTGAGCCACTTTATCCTATAGCTTCCCCTTGACCATTCATGAAGTGGGAAATGGATATAGTAGGAAAACTGCCAAAGGCTCTAGGAGGAAAGGTCTTCATGTTGGCAATGACTGATTATTTCTCTAAGTGGGTCGAAGCTGAAGCATTTGTTCAAGTTAGAGATCAAGAAGTGGTATCCTTTATAAAAAGGAATATCCTGACTAGGTTTGGAATACCAGCTGAGATAATTTGTGACAATGGATCTCAGTTTATAAGTAAGAGGACTACTGACTTTTGCAAGAGTTGGGGAATCAAAATGATCACATCCACACCGGTACATCCTCAAGCAAATGGACAAGCAGAATCCTCAAACAAGATAATTGTCAACAACCTGAAAAAGAGACTAGGAGCTAAAAAAGGAAGATGGGCAGAAGAACTACCCTTTGTTTTATGGGCTGACAGGACGACGGTGAAAAGTGCAACTGGTCACCACCGTTTTCCTTAGTATTTGGAGCAGAAGCGGTAATCACAACGGAAATGGTGATACCAACAGCAAGATCCAACCTCCGAGATCCTGAGCAGAATCCTGAAGTCCTTTGCCAGGAATTGGATACGGTTGATGAGACAAGAAACGCAGCAAGGCTAAGGATGGCAGCATATCAACAGAGGATATCTAAAGCATATTACAAGAATATAAGAACTAGAAGGTTCCAGGTTGGAGATTGGGTATTGAGAAAGGCTTTTCAGAATACTACTAATCCTACTGATGGAAAGTTGGCTCCGAAATGGGAAGGACCCTATGAGATTGAATCAGAATCCGGAAAAGGAGCATACCGACTCAAGAATATGGAGGGGGATATGCTACCAAGATCCTGGAATGCTATACATCTAAAGCTCTATTTCAAGTGAGTTGGGAATTTAAATTCTGACTCAGGATGGTATGGATTCTATCTCTTTTAATATGTTTTAATATTATTTATCGTTATGAACCCATTACTGACTTAAACATCGGAGGGGTGTTAGCCAGGCTACACCCACCTTAGCTTACAATTGTTTTGCAGTATATGCTTCGGGATATAGCTCCAGGATACACATTCAGGATACTTCAAAAGATTAGAGGATTGGCCCCGTCTCTCACGTTTAAGGGATCCTGATCCCTTCACAGGTTTAAAGGTATTCACCTTTCCCTCGAATTGGGTTTAAACACCCCGCCTGGAGCGCAAGTTATCCAGGAATAGTTCAAGATAGCGGGACCAGTCCATGTAAAAGTGGCTGACAATTTCGTTATTGTTGGCTATATCCTGGATCCTAAAGGTATATGAGGATTGATCACCCTCTCTCACGAAAGGGTATTTTCATACTCTCTAAGGTTTAAAGGTTATCACCTTTCTAAGTCTTGGAGTTTATACACTCCCGCCTGTAGCGCATGAAAATATGGGATTTTCCCCAGGATACTAAGGATTTATCTCCAGTATATTTTTTGGTATTACCCCTATAACACAAGAACTGTCCAAACAGTTGGAACTGAAATTCAAAAATTTTCTAAATGTTCAAAGACTTCATGCACAGGGGACATTCCTTTTGAGGCGATTGTGTAGAGCTCAAAAGATCAAATTTGGACCTAGTGTACTAAGTATCTCAGACTGGGGACATCTTAGTGGAAGAACTTGCAAAAGGATTGAAGTTCGATACTAGGGTTACATCCTATTCCTGGTATGATATTTCATTTGTGAACCTTACTTAAGTCATGTGAACTTTTGAAACTATGTTTGGAAAAGATTTAAATATCCTGATTAAGGATATATTCTCGAAATGTGCTTTCGGAATATGTTTCAGGATATTTGGTTGGAATATTTGGGGTAGAATACCTGGATTTAAAATCAAAATTGTGTTCATGACAAACATCTATTATTGAAACAAGGTTTATAAATTCTAAATAAACTACCTTGTTCCTTTGAAAACTTTATATGAATTGTTTTGAGTTATAAAAACCCTGTTTGTGTCAGGAAATAACTACACTGATTTTGGAAAACTGAAATTTAAACTAAGCAATGCATAAAAAAAACAACAACAATTAAAGGGCAACAACAAGTAAGTCAAAAGGAGGTTATATTTTTAACATGTCAAAAGTTGTGCTTTTGGTTTCACCTCAAACCAAGGCCCATCCACCAAAAGCACGATTAGTTCTTTACCTTATTTACCTAATAGTTGAAGGTTTCGTCTCAAACCGAGACCCATCCGCCTCCAACTGTTATACTGTTCAAAACAGGTTATACTAATTGATGACCAAGGGCTTCATCCTGAAACCCAGGACCGATCCACCTTTGGTCATCATATTGTCTTAATGCATGAAATGTAAATTGTTCAAAGACATGAAAAGTAAATTGTTCGAACAGACCATGACCATCAGACCTAAAAAAGTGGGCTCCGACCTAGGCACATACATCCATCATCGCCCACTTCACTGATCTTAAAGGGCAGAACCCTCTTCCATCATGACTTCATCAGCAAAATCTTCTCCGCCATCTCTTCCAGCATCCTCTCCAGCATTTCCACATACATCCATCCTCGCCCACTTCACTGATCTTAAAGGGCAGCACCCTCTTCCATCATGACTTCATCAGCAAAATCTTCTCCGGCATCTCTTCCAGCATCCTCTCCAGCATTTGTCCCAGCATCACCACCAGCGTCCTTTGAAGCACCAACATCATCTACCTTCTCGGTCACCTTAGCAGGCTCCTCTGCAGCACGCTTTGAAGGGGGCTCCACAGGGTTACAACCAAGATCTTTCAGTTTCATTTCCCAAGCCTTGATATTCCATGAAGGACATTCGAATCCCATAGCCATGGCTTCGTAAGCCATCTTCAGTCTGGCCTGGAGGAGGGAGATGATAACGTAATTCTTGAGGCTTTCCCGGTATGAAGCCATGTCCTGCTCATGTTGAACTTGGGCGGCATCGGACTTGGCTTGAGCCTCATAAGTGACCTTCTGGATGGTAGACTGATGCTCTTGGACCATTGCCTTGTATTTAGCTTCGTAATGCTCCGATTTAGCGGTGGCGACCGCTGCTTGGTCCGCAATGGTGGCTTCGGCCTTTTTCAGCTTACTCTCTAGCATGACGTTCGTGCCACATGCGTCCTCATAGAGAAATACCAGACGTTCGAGGCCTTGCAAAATAAGAGAACAGGTATTAGCCTTAATAAACATTTATAACCAGCATATGGTGCAGGATATAGGTCAAGGATACTAACCTGGTTGAGGAAGCCGGTCATGAATTTGTTGGATTCTATGAACCCATAATTCTCAAATGGGAACACGTGGGGGGTAGCAGGGTAATCTGCTTCCTTCCTCTTTCGGGAGCTGGAGGCCCGGGTCATAGATGCTGGGGGAGCTTTGGAAGCAGTAGCAGTCTTCGAACCAGTAGGCTTTGGTGTGGCAGCTGGCTTCGGATTGGATTCTTGCTTGACAGGTGCGAGGCTAGAGTAACTATCCAACTCGTCGAGTTGGAAGCCTTCAAGGTTGATAACCGGCACTGCATAAAGGAAGATACGTTCAGACTTGTTATACCCTTAAAATATAATCGGTTTGATAAATAAAATTAATTTCTGAAAATATGCTTACCAGACATGTTTGAACTTGATCTTTGACTTGAACTTGTAAGTAGCAGGGTAAAAGTCCTTGCACTTTCCGGAAGCTTGTAGATTTCTTTTATTCTTCCTTCCTATTCGGCACTTGGGGGAGCTAATTCCTTGAAGTTTGCTGCAAAAAATAAACATATCAGGATATCAGTTCAAGATGTAGTCTCGGGATATGATTGGGGATATTCCTAAAACCCTAAATCCTATCAGAAGTCAACCATCTCTTGGGAAGGTCAAAACCCCTGTCAATGGAGTCCCTTTTCACAAAAAAAGAATTTTCTTGTCCATTTATCCTCATTCTTGGTAGCCTTAAGAATGAGGGGATCTTTGGAGATAGAAAATAGAAGGAACCGGCTGGAACCGTGGGATCTTAAGCGATAGGCCATCGGGAGATCTTCAATGCACAAGTCAGGCATATGACGAGCCTTAATCCGCTCCAGGGTTCCACATGAAAAACAAAATCAACAAAAATCAGTAACTTTGATAAATGTCGAATAGATGATTAACGTTCATAGACACTACATAAATCGGAGAATGTAGATGGTGATAACAAAACCTCTGATCTTGATTTTTTTGCAAAAAAAAAAAAAGATAAATGTTCAATCGCTTGATTAAAGATACACAGTAGATAAACAACAAATTAAAACAACATACCTTCAATTTTTATGATCAGATCTACAAAGTTTAGGACAAAGAAGAAGTTAATAGCATTCAAAGCAATCTTTATAAAATCAAGTTTCTATAGAACTGAATAACATAAATAAAGCAGATTTAGATCGATTGTGTAGATTTACCTTTGATTATATTTGATTCTTGATAAAGAAGGAGACTGATGCACTGCGAGAGGAAGAACAGGGAAGATATGGTGTCGGTAGATGAGATGAACAATAATTAAGATGGAGGCATTTATATGAAATCCGAATAAAGGAGTGGATGATCCAAATCAAACTGATCCAACCCGGAGTTTATTCGGATCCCGTGTCAACTGAATTTATATGTGTATTTAGAAATTTAGAATGGATTCCCTCCCAAACTCACAAAACACCTCAACCATAGGTTGTCACATCATCAAAAATCTCCAAAATCACAAGCCACATGGCCCAAACCCATCTCATTTATATATATATATAGAGATAGAGAGAGATAGGTTATAACCCGTAAATTTTCCGGGTAGGAAAATTTAATTTACAACAAATAAAAGTATAAAAATAACATTTTTAACCTCTAAAGTATCCTCTTTCCGTTTTCTCCACCATAAATTTTTAATTCGGTTTCATAGACTTTTTCTTGTTGTAAACTTCACATCACTATTATAATATTTCCAGTACACCAGTACTTGCTATTGAATTCAATACAGTAAGTAGTTCCAAAACATTCAAAAATCTGTATAATTTCATTTTAAATGCAGAGTTAAAACTTAAAAGCATATCTTGTATCTAGCTGCATACTTGTTCATCCAACATAGTTTTTTGATCTAACAACATGCAGCACCTCTGTCTCATAACAGTTTTTGACTTAATCCTAAATTTAAGCATGATACACAATTATCACAATCAACATTAAAGAAATTACAACTCTTTTAACAAAGACTTAAAATTTTGTGAAATAAGCTTAATTTCAATCTATACACATGCCCATTCTAATTCAAATTATGAATCAAATTAAAAACCTGTTAATAACCATATTAATTAAACACAATGCACAACACTTACATAGGCCTTATAGGTGGTTGTTGAAGAGTAGTTGCAACATGACCCTGCTGCATCACCAGCTATCTGAATAAGAAATATAAATAAAAAGGATTGTAATTGCAAAACCAAGCTATCTCAATAAGAAATGTAATTAGAAAATGATAGTAATAACCAGTAAGTAATCCTAATCATCCTTGTTATGGGTCATTTTCTGAACATATATCCTGACTAATATTCTGGCTTTGATTGTTTATTTGTGATCAGGATACCGGATCAGGATATTGGTAACATCCTGGTACGATATCCTGGTAGTAACTGATTTAACCACGTGCAGATTAGAAGGTGCAAGTCTCCAACGTTCAAGTAGACTTCTTCCCCTCAAGACTCGGGCAAATCAGTTGGCTTATAGACGTTGAACCCGGAAGACCAGGACTGCAACGTTCAAATGGGGAATATCCGCTGAATCCCGGAATAATAGGATGTTTAGTTAGTTTCCTTTTACTATAAATAGATTGATCGGATCACATTAAGGCACACACTCTTTCGCACACTTTTACTCTCCTGTTGCAAACAATCACTACACACAAACACTTGTACTCGAATTACATTGTAACACCTAGTTGATCCACATCAAATCCTGCACTGTATCCTGATATTTGAAGTAATAGAAGAACAAGGCAGTTGCGATTGTCAGCTTCCGAGGTTTTGTGCCGACGATCTAGATTGATCAAGGGCTTTCCTCGTACATCCTATGTCACCCTTTACATTTTCGCTCATCGTTTGAACAAAGATACAACTCTATATCCTGAGCCGTATCCTGAAACTGTTTTTGCAAATAACTTAACTAGCATATTTTCAACACACATTTCAAGCACACTACCTCACTTAACTAATTTGATCACTAAATTGCTTCGGTAATTTTTGACCAAAACAATTTGGCGCCCACCGTGGGGCAAGTGGTGCTATTTCTACTAAAAGCTTTTGCAAAATCGTTACATGGTTTTCTATTTTCAAAACTTTTTGTTACACTATTTTCAATGGCCTCGAGATCAAACATGAGCTCTTCCACCATGTCAGCTACAACCTCTGCAACAATTGGTTCGGTGCTTCCACCACCTCCTCCGAGAATGCAAGCCTCTTCACAGGGAACTGAAAGTCATGTGGCTCGGGATGTTATCCCCGCTCATAGTATCCAGGGATCTGGTCCTGTTTTGGCTTCTAATGAGGAAATTCTAAATTTGTTTGGTAGTGTACAGGAACAGATGAGGCAGCAGCAGGAAACTAATCAGATGCTGATGAGAGAGATACAACTCTTGAAATCCGGCCCAAGTAGGCCTGCTGAAGATACTGTTACTCCCTTGCAACCCAGGGCTTTGAACTTCAGTTCTGCAGTTTATATTGAGGATAACTGGGGGAATATTGTGCCTAGCCATTCCCAGAATCATACTCCTGATATACCCTCTTCAGTAAGAGTATCAACTGTGAGAAGCTCAGGATATGGCTAGAATCCCCAAACTGGTAATGTATCTAATAATAATAAAACACTTGCTACTAATGGTGTTGGATCTTTGCAGGATGCAGGTATGACATCAGCATTTTCCAGAGAGCTTCAAAAACTAAAAGGCATGATATCCAGTGTGCCTGGGGTGGTCCAGCCAATTCCAGAAGTGTCCCAGGATAGCCACAGGATATCACGGTTTGCGTATCCCATTTGTGATGCTGAAATCCCAAAAAGATTTCAAACCCCTAACATGAAACTCTATGACGGAACTACGGATCCTGAGGATCATATTGCCCAGTATAGGGAGAGGATGGAGATCAACCCTATCCCTCCAGATCTAAAAGAAGCATGCCTGTGCAAGGGTTTTGGTTCTACCTTAACAGGATCAGCCTTAAAATGGCTCTTAAACATTCCTCCTCACTCAATTACTTCATTTGCTCATTTAGTTAATTTATTTAATAGTCAATTTTCTTGTAGCCGAAGTTTTGAAAAACTAACCAGTGACCTTTACAGGATAACACAAGGACCTCAGGAATCCTTGAGGGATTATGTGAACAAGTTTAGTCAGGAATCCTTGGATATCCCACATCTTGATGTTGCAACAGTTGTGCAAGCCTTCAAGATGGGATTACAAAAAATTCTCAGTTTTATCAGGATCTTGTAATGAATCCCTGCAGGAATCTGGACGAAGCTCGTAACAGGGCTTTGAGATACATTCGCCTGGAGGACGACAAAAAGATGCGTGAAAGGATGAATTTGTCCACAACTTATGAGTCAACCAACAGGAAATTAGAATCCTTGTATAAGACATACCGCTCTAAACCGTATGGCAGAAATGATGGCAAAAAAATGAATGCTGTTGAAGACGAGGATCCTGAGGAGTATCCTGAGTTGTCTGAGTATTGTTTTTCTATTAACATACCTGAACTGATGTATGCTATGCAGGGATTAGGAGACAAAGCAAGATGGCCCCGAAAGAATCAACAAAAGGCTGATTGGAAGGACAAATCCAAATGGTGTGCTTTCCATGAGGATTTCGGATATGTTACTAAGTATTGCATCGCTTTAAGAAAAGAAATAAGTTATCTCTTGAGTAAGGGATATCTGAAGGACCTATTGGGAAGAAAGAAGAATAAGCGTCATGTAACGCATCGCTTTTCGTAACCTTCCTTATTTAGAAAGTCTATAATGTATTGTATTTTCGGAAACTTGTAAGCTCTTGTAATCGTTTTTTTCTTTCGTTTTATATCATTATAATCCGAGGCTTCGATCCTAATAAAATTTAGTATATCATATGAATTACGCTTCGTTTATTACTTGCTTAAACATTTAATCCTGGTATACATTTGATACATACTGGTACCCTCGTAAACGCATGCATAACTCACAATTAATACGCGACTCTAGATATTATTTAAAATCGACCCATATCACGATTTACACCAATTTAATCCGTTTAATTCAACCACATCAGTGGGTTGCTATGTTTGTGTCACTTAATTTGATAAAAGTCATATTATCTAATTCTTTATTGTATAAAATATTATTTGATAATGACCTAAAATTTATCAAGATTTGGTTGGACGTATGTGTTTTTAAATTTTAGTCGTTTAAGGTTTTTTTTATTAGGATATTTCAAATGATAAGATAAGTGTTTAAAATTATCAATTCAATTAGCTGTGATAAATATTTATACAAAAAATCATTACACTATAGTTTTATAGTAATATTAATGGTTGTTTAAGTTGTTTTCTTATCCAACCTCCCATTTGCTTATAATATCATAAGTGCATGACATATACTTTACTAATACTTATCTTTTATGTCAAAAAAAAAAAAAAAAAAAAAAAAAACAATAAAGGCTTGCGGCCGCAAGTCCCTTGTGGTTGTTTGCTTTGTTTTCTTTTATGCTAATTCCAACCATAATATGATAATTGGTAAAGTGGGTTAAATTAGAACAACGTTACATGTTAATACCATGTTGATCAAAACAAAAAAAATATATATATATAAGAAGACTGAAGATGACAGATCTGTGATCGGACCAAAGCACCCTCTTAACTCCTTTTTTTTTTATTTGTTTTAACAACCAACAACTTAACATTAAATCCCAAGCCCACTTAACCCACACTTAACCTAACTACTTAAAAGAATTGAAGCCCTAATCCCCTTTCATTTTTGGCAGCCGCACCTCCCCTTCCCCCCCCCCCCCCCCCCCCCCCCCCCCCCTCAATTCCTGCTGAAAACACTCAAAAGAAAACGAAACAAGGAATCGCGTCTTCACCTCTACATATCCAGTCATCTTCTGAGGAGCTCTGGTCGGCCACCACCCTAGGGTGGCGGCGCACGGCGTCGTTAGGCAGAGAAGAGAAGTGAGGGAGAGCGAAGCAGAGAGAGAGAGAGAGCGACGACGACAGTGGTGCCGTCGTCTGCTGCGTTTCCGTCTACGGCTCACGTCGAAGCAGAGAGAGAGAGCCCCGGTGACGTTCAGGTCGCGGTTCCGTCTCGACACACGTTCAGTTCGGGTCAGTTTCGGTCTAGTCAAACTTGGTCAACAGCAGTCTTGGCTCAGTTCAGATTCGCGTTCGAATTCGGTTCGGTATATAAGTTCTCTTATTTCTTTTGTTTCTTATTCGACCTTGTTCCTTTTCGTTTATGCTTCCCGTTGAAATATTACATTTCTTTCATAGTTATAACCTTATAAAAACAACTGAAAGAAAAGAAAAAAGAAGTTCATACAGTTTACGTTTTGGTTTGTTTTGTAATGTAATGAAGAAGATGACATGATGAGCAATTTATAAATAAACTAAGCTTTAAAACAAATACAGTTTCAGTTTTGGCAAATTCTTTTGGTACTTTATTTATTCATTTAGTTCATCTCTTTTTTTTTTAGAAAAAAAAAATTTAAAAATCCTTAATTAACCATTAGCAACCTTCACATATTCCTTTTCTTTTAACCCTAAAACTTCAAAAGGAAACTATAATATCTAATCTATTTGTAAACGATAAATATTAAGATTAGTTATGTTAACCAATAAATAATAACGAGTTCGTTATGTGTTATTTTACATATCTAGAATAACCATACGTTCGTCCTCTTGGATTTCCCAATCTTACTCGTGCGATCACTTACAAGAAATCGCAACGCAACCAATGTGAGCATACTCGATCCCTTTTTACGCTTTATTACCTTTAGGATGCAATACATGTGCTTTGAATCAAATGCACAAACATACTAGAATTTTTGTACAAATAATCCTCTTATATATGCTCATATGTGTTATACTTGCAATCATACGTGTTATACTTGCATTCATACGTGTTTAAATTTATATGTTCATACTTAGTTATTGCCGTGAAAAAAATCTGTTTAAAACATTTTTATACTTGTACTGAAACTTGTATGCTCGACAATACTATCTGTATTGTTCTATGCTTTAACATGTATTGCAGGATTTGGATGATGCAAGGAATCTAGTAGGGTTACCTAGAAACGCGATTAAACTCTAATACTTGTTGTTCTGTATTTTATTTTAAAACATGTAATTTGTTTCCAATCTTTGTATGAGACCAGTAATCAATGAAATGAAACCTAATTACTTGAATGCTTGTTGTATTTTATTTATTTCAAACTTGTGTTATTTCTAGTTCAAGCAATGTAAAGGTAACTATTAAATACTTGTCACAATTAGTGTTATGAAGTCTCTTGCAATCTACACACTTCGTCTCATCCCGATGTTTCCGCCATCGGTTGGGGTGTGACACGTCAGGATCCTGAGAAGGATCCTGAACGTGCAGCATCACCTCCTGCGGATGCAAAAATAATTAACTTTATTTCAGGTGGATCCGACATCTGTGGCACATCATATTTTGCGGCAAAAAGACACGCGAAGGAAGCCAAAGCAGAGAGGGGAGATAAGCCAACAAGGATGTCAACCCTCACGACTGACAAAGTCATCACGTTCGATAATGATGACAGGGATACTGTCCAGGATCCCCACCATGATGCTTTAGTAATAATATTACATGTTGCTAACCATTTTGTACGCAGGATATTAGTGGATAATGGCAGCTCAGTCAACATAATTCAGCTGGAAACGTTGAAGAGGATGAATGTATCCCCGTTGGACATTACTTCGAAGTCCACTGTGCTCGTTGGTTTCAGTGGAGAAGCTAGGAATACCGTAGGAGAGATAAAGTTGCCCGTGTATATTCAAGGGGTCAACTCAATGCAGCGCTTTTGTGTCATGGACTCTCTATCCTGCTATAATATTATATTAGGTAGGCCTTGGATCCATGATATGAAAGCTGTTCCATCAACCTACCATCAATGTATCAAGATCCCTACTCCTTGGGGAGTTGTCAAGGTGGAAAGTGATCAACAGGAAGCAAAGGAGTGTTATTCTTCTTCAATGAAATCCTCAACAAAACCTAATGCAGCATAGCAATTAAAGATGCGAGGCCAGGATATCATGGAGGCTTTAGAACAGGATGTGAAGAAAATTATCCTGGATCAGGATAATCCGCCTCGTGGGAACCAATATCCCTCAGGATATTGAAGATCGATTGACTAATTTTTTGAAATGCAGGATGTCAACATTCGCGTGGAAGCACGAGGATATGACAGGTATTTCCAAGGATATTATAACACATAAGCTCGGTATTGACAAGTCATTTAAGCCTGTCTAACAAAAGAGAAGGAAGTTTGCTCCGGAGCGAAATATGATTATTTAGGAAGAAGTAGAGAGGTTATTGAAGTCCAAAATGATCAGAAAAGTCAAGTTTCCAAGATGGCTAGCAAATGTAGTAGTGGTGCAGAAGAAGAATGGGAAATGGAGAGTTTGTGTAGATTACACAGACTTGAACAAAGCTTGTCCCGAAGACCCATTTCCTCTTCCTCATATTGACTCAATGGTGGATGCTACTGCCGGCCATGAGATGTTAACATTCATGGATGCATTCTCAGGATTCCAGCAGATCCAAATGGAGCTTTCAGACCAGGTGGATACTGCCTTTATGACACCAACAGGTATTTATTGCTACACTGCTATGCCCTTTGGTTTGAAAAATGCAGGTGCAACATATCAGAGATTGGTAAACATGATGTTCAAAGACAAGCTGGGGGACACTATAGAGGTGTACATCGATGACATGGTAGTAAAATCTAAAAAGGCGGAGGATCACCTCCAGGATATTAACGGAGCATTCGATATCCTGGATCAGTATAACATGAAGCTAAATCCTGCTAAGTGCCATTTCGGAGTGGGGGCAGGAAAGTTTCTAGGATATATGGTGACTAAAAGAGGGATAAAAGCAAGCCCAGAACAGATCAAAGCCATCTTGGATATCAAATCACCTTCTAACATGAAAGATGTTCAAAGACTGACGGGACGAGTGGCAGCATTGAATAGATTTATTTCAAGATCCTCAGAAAAATGCAAGGAATTTTATGATATCCTGAAGAAGAACAAGAAGTTTGAATGGGGAGTAAAGCATGAATCAGCCTTGCAGGATTTGAAGCGGTATCTTTCAACCGCACCTCTATTGATGAAGCCTGAGGATGGTGAACCATTATCCTTGTATCTTGCAGTATCGGGGAATGCAGTAAGTGCTGTCCTTGTAAAGGATCATGAAGGTCAGCAGTATCCTGTTTATTATGTCAGTAAAAGTTTATTACATGCTGAAACTAGGTATTCTCATTTAGAGAAATTAATATTAGCCCTAGTTATGGCGTCAACGAAACTTAGACATTATTTTGAAACACATAGGATTCATGTTAAAACCAACTATCCTGTAAAAAACGTGCTTAGGAAACCAGAGATGTCAGGTAGGATGGCTAAGTGGTCAGTGAAATTAAGTGCATATGATCTAGTGTATGAACCTAGAAATGCCATAAAGTCTTAGGCTTTAGCTGACTTTGTGGCTGATTTTAGTAGTGATATTCAAAGTGAAGTAGACCTAGAAGTCCAACAGCAAGGAGAAAGCTTAGAATCCTGGACGTTATATACTGATGGTGCATCTAATGTAAGAGGTGTAGGTTTAGGTATACTACTAAAATCGCCACAGGGGGACATATTACCCCAGGCTATTAGGTGTGAGTTTCCTGCCACTAATAATGAAGCAGAATATGAAGCTTTAATTGCAGGATTAGAATTGGCTAAAAGCATGAATATCAAGAGTTTACAAGTATTTGTTGATTCCTTGTTAATCACTAACCATTTTAATGGATCATATGCAGTTAAAGGAGAGAAGTTAATCGAGTATCTCGGAATTCTCAAAAAATTAGCAGGATATTTTGATATTTTTACACTTGAACAGGTACCAAGAGAGGATAATGCTGAAGTTGATGCCTTGGCAAATCTAGGATCATCAGTCAGGATACCGGAAGGAACCCGAATACCGATATTACATATCCTATATCCTGCGACGAATCCTTAGGATAAGGAAGTAGTAAGTGTTCAGGATCCTGGTAATGAATATCCTGAGAAGGATCCTAAGTCTTGGATGGCTCCAATCATAAGATATCTTAAAGAAGGACACATCCCAAAGGATGAAAATCCTAAGGCCTTTAGAATGAAGGTATCACGATTCACTATTATAAATAATGTTTTGTATAAGAAATCTCTTGCAGGACCATATCTGAGGTGCTTGGAGGATCCCGAAACCAAAGAAGTGCTTCAGGATATACACGAAGGGGATTGTGGTAACCATACTGGGGGCAGGTCGTTATTCTCAAAGGTATTAAGAACATGATATTATTGGCCGACGATGAGAAAAGATGCTGCAGAATACGCTCGAAGATGTGATGCATGTCAAAGACACAGTAATATATTACATCAGCCGGCTGTAGATCTCTTTGAGCCGTATGGATCTTTCACAGAATTGTCTTTCCTATCAAGAGTGCGGAATCCTCTTGATCAGAATATCACAGAAACAAGTAGAAGAACAGCAATCACTTTCAAACTGGGTTTCTATTGATTATCAATCACTCAAGAATTATAATCAATCAAACCCTAACTACTCTTAATTTCGTCCAAGCCTAATTGCTCTCACGAAATTACTCACAAACTTTGTTTTTGCTGATTAACCTAAACCCTAAAGCCTAACCTTGTTTATATAACACAAGGTTTGCAACTTTAGGCATGGGTTCCTACATGGGCTAGGCCCATTCCCCATCACCCAATCTGGGTTTTGTTTAGCCCAAACTCTATAAACTCACTAATACAAAGCTAAACCCGCTAACTGTTTATCGTTTAACTAATTACAAGATATCCAAAGACCAAATCTAAGCTGTTGTCACAAACATGCACCGACAAACTCCCCCTTGACAATAGCTTCATAAAATAACTTTGTCTTCAGTCATCTTGCAATCTTCATGTAGTCTTGCACTCTCTTTGGTCTTTGGATAGCTTCAGCTTCAATAGCTTCTGTCAGCAACAGACTCCCCCTAAGCTGATGCATCCAATCACCAAATCTTCAAAAACTTTAGCGTTTGAGTAAACTCCAGTTCAGCATATGTACAGCAATCTTCAATCTCTTCAACTTTGTCTGCAATATAGAAAGGAGGTTCTACCATGCATCCAATCAAACTCTCATCTTCACAGCAACTTCTCAGCAACATACCACTTCAATCTGTATACTATAAAACAAACATCTCGAGAAATCATAAGAATTTTTCAACAAAGTTAAATAAATTATTATTATTCAAGAGATAGTTAAACTGTATCACAGATTAAGCATTTCCAACTTATCACCAACACGCAAAACTTTTTAATCACACCCTATAACCCGCATGATTTAAAATTTTGAACTCACTTTCCAACACCGTCTCCCCCTATCAGTAACAATTCCTCCAAGAATAACAGTCTTCCGTACGTTAAGAATTTTAAACAGAAAAAAAACACTATTTTTGTATTTTTATATTTTCTGAAAGCAAGTAAATACAAAAGCAATAAACACTCTATTTTTGTGAGAATCACTTGTAAGAAGATCATATCAACACAATCAAACTGTTTCACACTATTAGACAATTCTTTATTTAATTTTTCGTGAAAAGCAGTCCAAGACGATTACCAGTATGTTTGTCCACTTAAACAAAATGCATGAACATTTCAAGTACCATTACCGTATGATACGTTAAGGTAATTTTAATACTGATATATTAGCGTGTCCCACTTCAGGATATACCCCCGCGATCAAGGTATGCACAAAGATTCATCGTAGTAGGTGAGTATACTGAATTCATCCGTTTTGTTTTTCAACGTTTAGATACTTGGTGAACAGGTCAGTACTTCCGTACAGCAGAGAGACCAAAATATCTAATGAGGGCTAAGACAAATACCATTTTTGGTACGATTTATGCATTTTGCATATTTGAATGACTCTCTTTGAGAGCTTCTTCATTTATGGGTTTTGGCATTTTTAGCTCTTTTAAGATATCCTGGGTGTGTCTAGGTCAGCATATATCTGGATGCAGCAGAAGGACACCCCTGATATCCCCAGATGAAATAACAGTATAAAGACCCAAAACTTCAGATTTTGGCAATCTATCAACGCAAGATTTAAGGTCATTAAACCATACACCACTGATGTGTTCCCCACTCATACACAGTTTATTTAGGTTTATATCACATTGGTAAGTTGATTATTTCATGCTTTTTGCCTACTGGTACATCATATGATGAAGCTGCTATCCCACTTATGCAATTTAATTTCAATTTCAGTGTGACAGTCTAACTTGCCGATGTACTATCATTTCTTCTTTTTCACACGGTGATAACTCATTTTTAATTTTTCTATTTTTTTATGTTTTTGATTTTTCAATGTTTTTGTATTTTTGATTTTAAAGAAAAGCAGTAAACTATTTACAAAATTCTTATGAAAAACCAGTTATTCAGGATTCCTCATCCCGTTGAGTTCAACTAAATGTTCAAAGCGAGCCCTGTCAAATGCTTTAGAATAAAGATCTGCCAGGTTATCTAGTGTGTCGAATCAGCACTTTGAACTTCAATTTAAATCATTTAATATATATATAACAACAATCTCACATCCCCCTTCATGTGCCTAAAGCAGCCACTATCAACATAAGTTGATAATCCTCCTTAGCAGCTCCTGCACACACCAACTTAGAAATTAGTTAGATTGGGGGACCCAAGCCTTAATGGTCTTGGGTCGTCCAAATTCATTAACTACTGGAACATCCATCCAATATCCATTACTCCTAACTGGAGTCTTGGATCTTAGACCTGTTGATGGAATTTGATTTTGATTTCCACTAGGTCTTTGGTCCTGAGGGTTCCTATACGTGTTTGGACTATTTGACCTTTGAAAATTTTGATATCTTGAATTTTGATTCCAAGAAGCATTGTTGTTGTAATTTCTAAAGCCATTGTTATAAAAAGTTCGACCACCATTATTTTGGTATCGATTTTGATATTGACATTGACTTCTGAAATTATTAGCATTATAATTGTTCATTCTTGGTGAACTGCTTCTAGGTCTGTCAAATCTGCCTGGTGGAGATCTAGGCTGAAATCTAGGTTGATTTCTTTGAAAACGAGGAACTTGTGGAGTTCCTTTTTCAGCCTTATCTACACCAACAGCAACACCCTCTGGTTGCTTAGGAGCAGATTTCTTTGGAGAATTTGAGCCTTTCTCCTCACTATCATCTTTCTTCTCTGGTAATTTCCCTCTCTGTTTTTCACTAAGTTGTGCTTCACTCTTTTTGTTAGGACAGCAGCTAGCTACATGTCCCTTTATGTGACACTTGAAGCACGATCTCCTTTTCAAAGACTTCTTAGCTGGAGTCTCTGAGGTAGATCCCTTATCAGATGGTGATGATCCCTTAGATGAGCCTTGTTTAGTTTGCTGGATTTCAGATTTTTCTATGTTCTTATTTTTTGCAAACTCTACATTCGATTCATTTTCAATAACAGCAGTTTCATTTTTCATATCACTACCTTGAACAAAATTAATCTTTTTAACAAAATCTTGATTTTTATTCTTAGGCGGTGAATTTTTCTTTTTCAAATCATCACTCTCAGATCCATCACCTTGACTTGATGTGGATGCGAAACTACTTGGTGCGGATGCCATAAAGTCTGCTAGCTCATCTTCACTAGGCAGGAATGAATAGTCATGACTAAGAGGAGGTGGAACTTCATTAAAGCCCTGGAAGCCCACACTGGTCTTGTCATTACTCTTCTTTAACCCACCCATCATGTGTTTCATTACAAAAGACGAATCTCTGAATTGACTTAATTTCTTTTCAAGTTCAACAATTTTGAGTTGTGCATCTGACAACTCTTTGCATTTTTCAGAAATCTCTTTTGTTTTCTCAGCCATCATGTCATGAGCTAAATCTATTACTTGAAGTTTCTCATTTAACTTGCATGTTAAAGCTTCAATTTCACTTTCATAACCTCTTATCTTCTTCAAGTATGTAGATTCATTTCTTTTAGCAAAAAAATTTGACTCTTTTACGTTTGACATCTCGCTTACCAGACTTTGATTTTGTGTTCTCAACCTGTCAACCTCACCCTGTAGTTCACGACATCTTAAACACACAGAATTAGATTGTACCTTTTCCTCATAAACTTCTGTATTTTCATCAGCAACAACCTGTTCAGCTTCACTCTCCTTCTCTACTCAGCATCCACTTTTGCTTCAGCATTCTCCACTTGAGCTTCAGCATTTTTCACTTCAGATTCAGCATCACTCACAGTAGTTTCAGCCTCATTAACTGGCACTATCTCTGCCGTGAATGCCTGAGTGGCACTCTCATTCCCCTGATATCGCTTTTGTAATGCATCCCACATATCCTTTGAATTAGTGTACTTTGTGAAGGTATGCTTGATGCTATCAAGTAAGGACATCTTTATCGCAGCCAAGGCTCTCTTTTCAGCCTCATACATCTTTTTATCATCCTCTTTCATGTTCACATAGTCTGTTCTACGTGGTCTGCCCTCATAATCGTGTGTTGGGTTTATGTACCCATCTTCAATACAGATCCACATGCGTGCATCCTGAGATTCAATGAAGGATTTGAAGTTGTCCTTCCATGTAAGATAATTCTCCACCTTCATCATCTTAGGTGCGTTCAAATTCGTCATGTTCGACATTTTAACGCAACAGACTGGTAAAACCGTACAAAATATCTCCGAAAACAGTGATTACCAAATTACACCATTAGAATCGTCTCGAAAAGACGAATCCAATGATATCTAATGTCGAAAACCGAATTCGGGATTTTTTTTACCCTAAAAATCCAAGGAATTCAACGGTCCAAACGGTTCTGTCTAACGAGCTACGGATCAATTTCTATTTGCAAAACACTGAAATTTTATCGACGCTTGCCAACTAAAATTCCACCACTTAATTTTTCTAGTAATTTCGCTGGAAAATCATGTTAAATTCGCTGGTCTGTTATTCGTCCAATTTCGCTGATCAAAGTTCAGTTAAATTCGCTCAAATTCGCTGGCAATTTCACTGCTTAATTTCGCAATTACGACGACTTGTAAAGTCGCTGAAAACCGTAATAATTTCGCTGAGGAAAATTATACGGTTACCAAAGTCGCCTTTGGATTTAACTTCGTCGATCACCGAGTAATCAAGTCACAAATTCGCTGGTAAAAATGCTGGATCAGTTAACTTCGCCGGTCTATTAATTTCGCAGATCAGTAAATATGGAAATTCAATCTTCTCGAAAATTTTGATGATTTTCTGGATTCTCCTAACACCTTCTGCAGAATCGAAACAGCAAAATCAGCAACCTTTTCACCCAAATTCGATGAACTTGATGAAGAAACCAAGAACAATCTTCGAATTTCAGCCAAAAACTTTTCCAGAATAAACCAACAAATGTCCTGCAAACCTGCAAATCAGCAAACAAACAAAGCAGAATATCAAAACAGCCAATAAACTTCGAAAATTTTTATCAAAACAGCCAAGAATTACGAAAATTTTTATCAAACAAACAGAAAAATTTCGAAAATTTCGAAAATTTCAAAACCCTAATTTTCAAAAATTCGAAAAACTCCCTGTTTCTGCAGAACACAATTCTGAACCGAGCCTTCAAGAGCCTATTGCTCTGATACCAATTGTAGATCCTTTTGAGCCGTATGGATCTTTCACAGAATTGTCTTTCCAATCAAGAGTGCGGAATCCTCTTGATCAGAATATCACAGAAACAAGTAGTAGAACAGCAATCACTTTCAAACTGGGTTTCTATTGATTATCAATCACTCAAGAATTACAATCAATCAAACCCTAACTACTCTTAATTTCGTCCAAGCCTAATTGCTCTCACGAAATTACTCACAAACTCTGTTTTTGCTGATTAACCTAAACCCTAAAGCCTAACCTTGTTTATATAACACAAGGTTTGCAACTTTAGGCATGGGTTCCTATATGGGCTAGGCCCATTCCCCATCACCCAATGTGGGTTTTGTTTAGCCCAAACTCTATAAACTCACTAATACAAAGCTAAACCCGCTAACTGTTCATCGTTTAACTAATTATAAGATATCCAAAGACCAAATCTAAGCTGTTGTCACAAACATGCACCAACACCGGCTGAGCCACTTTATCCTATAGCTTCCCCTTGGCCATTCATGAAGTGGGAAATGGATATAGTAGGAAAACTGCCAAAGGCTCCTGGAGGAAAGGTCTTCATGTTGGCAATGACTGATTATTTCTCTAAGTGGGTCGAAGCTGAAGCATTTGTTCAAGTTAGAGATCAAGAAGTGGTATCCTTTATAAAAAAGAATATCCTGACTAGGTTTGGAGTACCAGCTGAGATAATTTGTGACAATGGATCTCAGTTTATAAGTAAGAGGACTACTGACTTTTGCAAGAGTTGGGGAATCAAAATGATCACATCCACACCGGTACATCCTCAAGCAAATGGACAAGCAGAATCCTCAAACAAGATAATTGTCAACAACCTGAAAAAGAGACTAGGAGCTAAAAAAGGAAGATGGGCAGAAGAACTACCCTTTGTTTTATGGGCTGACAGGACGACGGTGAAAAGTGCAACTGGTCACCACCGTTTTCCTTAGTATTTGGAGCAGAAGCGGTAATCACAACGGAAATGGTGATACCAACAGCAAGATCCAACCTCCGGGATCCTGAGCAGAATCCTGAAGTCCTTTGCCAGGAATTGGATACGGTTGATGAGACAAGAAACGTAGCAAGGCTAAGGATGGCAGCATATCAACAGAGGATATCTAAAGCATATAACAAGAATATAAGAACTAGAAGGTTCCAGGTTGGAGATTAGGTATTGAGAAAGGCTTTTCAGAATACTACTAATCATGCTGATGGAAAGTTAGCTCCGAAATGGGAAGGACCCTATGAGATTGAATCAGAATCCGGAAAAGGAGCATACCGACTCAAGAATATGGAGGGGGATATGCTACCAAGATCCTGGAATGCTATACATCTAAAGCTCTATTTCAAGTGAGTTGGGAATTTAAATTCTAACTCAGGATGGTATGGATTCTATCTCTTTTAAGATGTTTTAATATTATTTATCGTTATAAACCCATTACTGACTTAAGCATCGGAGGGGTGTTAGCCAGGCTAACACCCACCTTAGCTTACAATTGTTTTGCAGTATATGCTTTGGGATATAGCTCCAGGATACACATTCAGGATACTTCAAAAGATTAGAGGATTGGCCCCCTCTCTCACGTTTAAGGGATCCTGATCCCTTCACAGGTTTAAAGGTATTCACCTTTCCCTCGAATTGGGTTTAAACACCCCGCCTGGAGCGCAAGTTATCCAGGAATAGTTCAAGATAGCGGGACCAGTCCATGTAAAAGTGGCTGACAATTTCGTTATTGTTGGCTATATCCTGGATCCTAAAGGTATATGAGGATTGATCACCCTCTCTCACGAAAGGGTATTTTCATACTCTCTAAGGTTTAAAGGTTATCACCTTTCTAAGTCTTGGAGTTTATACACTCCCGCCTGTAGCGCATGAAAATATGGGATTTTCCCCAGGATACTTATGGGATTTTCCCCAGGATACTAAGGATTTATCTCCAGTATATTTTTTGGTTTTACCCCTGTAACACAAGAACTGTCCAAACAGTTGGAACTGAAATTCAAAAATTTTCTAAATGTTCAAAGTCTTCATGCACAGGGGACATTCCTTCTGAGGCGATTGTGTAGAGCTCAAAAGATCAAATTTGGACCTAGTGTACTAAGTATCTCGGACTGGGGACATCTTAGTGGAAGAACTTGCAAAAGGATTGAAGTTCGATACTAGGGTTACATCCTATTCCTGGTATGATATTTCCTTTGTGAACCTTACTTAAGTTATTTGAACTTTTGAAACTATGTTTGGAAAACATTTAAATATCCTGATTAAGGATATATTCTTGAAATGTGCTTTCGGAATATGTTTCAGGATATTTGGTTGGAATATTTGGGGTACAATACCTGGATTTAAAATCAAAATTGTGTTCGTGACAAACATCTAATATTGAAACAAGGTTTATAAATTCAAAATAAACTACCTTTTTCCCTTGAAAACTTTATATGAATTGTTTTGAGTTATAAAAACCCTGTTTGCGTCAGGAAATAACTACACTGATTTTGGAAAACTGAAATTTAAACTAAGCAATGCATAAAAAAAACAACAACAATTAAAGGGCAACAACAAGTAAGTCAAAAGGAGGTTATATTTTTAACATGTCAAAAGTTGTGCTTTTGGTTTCACCTCAAACCAAGGCCCATCCACCAAAAGCACGATTAGTTCTTTACCTTATTTACCTAACAGTTGAAGGTTTCGTCTCAGACCGAGACCCATCCGCCTCCAACTGTTATACTGTTCAAAATGGGTTATACTAATTGATGACCAAGGGCTTCATCCTGAAACCCAGGACCTATCCACCTTTGGTCATCATATTGTCTTAATGCAGGAAATGTAAATTATTCAAAGACATGAAAAGTAAATTGTTCGAACAGACCATGACCATCAGACCTAAAAAGTGGGCTCCGACCTAGGCACATACATCCATCATCACCCACTTCACTGATCTTAAAGGGCAGCACCCTCTTCCATCATGACTTCATCAACAAAATCTTCTCCGGCATCTCTTCCAGCATCCTCTCCAGCATTTGTCCCAGCATCACCACCAGCATCCTTTGAAGCACCAGCATCATCTACCTTCTCGCTCACCTTAGCAGGCTCCTCTGCAGCAGGCTTTGAAGGGGGCTCCACAGGGTTACCACCAAGATCTTTCAGTTTCATTTCCCAAGCCTTGATATTCCATGAAGGACATTCGAATCCCATAGCCATGGCTTCGTAAGCCATCTTCAGTCTGGCCTGGAGGAGGGAGATGATAACGGAATTCTTGAGGCTTTCCCGATATGAAGCCATGTCCTGCTCATGTTGAACTTGGGCGGCATCGGACTTGTCTTGAGCCTCGTGAGTGACCTTCTGGATGGCAGACTGGTGCTCTTGGACCATTGCCTTGTATTTAGCTTCGTAATGCTCCGATTTAGCGGTGGCGACCGCTGCTTGGTCCGCAATGGTGGCTTCGGCCTTTTTCAGCTTACTCTCTAGCATGACGTTCGTGCCACATGCGTCCTCATAGAGAAATACCAGACGTTCGAGGCCGTGCAAAATAAGAGAACAGGTATTAGCCTTAATAAACATTTATAACCAGCATATGGTGCAGGACATAGGTCAAGGATACTAACCTGGTTGAGGAAGCCGGTCATGAATTTGTTGGATTCTGTGAACCCATAATTCTCAAATGGGAACACGTGGGGGGTAGCAGGGTAATCTGCTTCCTTCCTCTTTCGGGAGCTGGAGGCCCGGGTCCTAGATGATGGGGGAGCTTTGGAAGCAGTAGCAGTCTTCGAACCGGTAGGCTTTGGTGTGGCAGCTGGCTTCTGATTGGATTCTTGCTTGACAGGTGCGAGGCTAGAGTAACTATCCAACTCGTCGAGTTGGAAGCCTTCAAGGTTGATAACCGGCACTGCATAAAGGAAGATACGTTCAGACTTGTTATACCCTTAAAATATAATCGGTTTGATAAATAAAATTAATTTCTGAAAATATGCTTACCAGACATGTTTGAACTTGATCTTTGACTTGAACTTGTAAGTAGCAGGGTAAAAGTCCTTCACTTTCCGGAAGCTTGTAGATTTCTTTTATTCTTTCTTCTGATTCGGCACTTGGGGGAGCTAATTCCTTGAAGTTTGCTGCAAAAAATAAACATATCAGGATATCAGTTCAAGATGTAGTCTCGGGATATGATTGGGGATATTCCTAAAACCCTAAATCCTACCAGAAGTCAACCATCTCTTAGGAAGGTCAAAACCCCTGTCAATGGAGTCCTTTTTCACAAAAAAAAAAGAATTTTCTTGTCCATTTATCCTCATTCTTGGAAGCCTTAAGAATGAGAGGATCTTTGGAGATAGAAAATAGAAGGAACCGGCTGGAATCGTGGGATCTTAAGTGATAGGCCATCGGGAGATCTTCAATGTACAAGTCAGGCATATGACGAGCCTTAATCCGCTCCAGGGTAACTAATACGCGCCAAACAATGGGCATGGTTTGGGCTAAGCTAAGGCCAGTATGCTCGAGGAAACGAGATATGAAGGGTGAAAATGGATACCGAAGCCCTATGGAGAAAGGATAAGCAAAAAAGCATACCCACTCGTCGGAACAAAAATCCGATCGGACCTCTCGGTAGAATGGACGGAAGATTGTCCCGGCGGGAAAGGCACCGGAAGCTCGTAAAGCCGCGATATCGGTATTGTCAAATGAACACACCTCTTTAGAGGGCTCTTTAAGCAGGTTTTGCTTGTGAAAGGGGGGAACGGAATCCGCCGTTTGGGATCTAGTGCGGGTAGCCATGGAGAATCTCGACCAAAGAATAAGTGATTTAAACAAGGAAAACAAGGAAGGGAGATAGAGAAAATACCTGAAGTTTGCTTGAAGATAGAGATGATCATAATGAAAAATCCCTCGGCTAATATAGGCTGGATATAGGGGGTAAAGAGTAAATGTCGCATTGGAAGTTGCACAATGTCTCCTCAATCGTCATTTCGTTTTAATTGCCTCGGTTTACGAGATAAAGTTTTAAAATATATCCGTTGGATTGGTATACCAACAGATATATTTGGGGACAATTGTTATGGGTCATTTTCTGAAGATATATCCTGACTAATATTCTGGCTTTGATTGTTTATTTGTGAACAGGATACCGGATCAGGATATTGGTAACATCCTGGTACGATATCCTGGTAGTAACTGATTTAACCACGTGCAGATTAGAAGGTGCAAGTCTCCAACGTTCAAGTAGACTTCTTCCCCTCAAGACTCGGGCAAATCAGTTAGCTTATAGACGTTGGACCCGGAAGACCAGGACTGCAACGTTCAAATGGGGAATATCCGCTGAATCCCGGAATAATAGGATGTTTAGTTAGTTTCCTTTTACTATAAATAGATTGATCGAATCAGATTAAGGCACACACTCTTTCGCACACTTTTACTCTCCTGTTGCAAACAATCGCTACACACAAACACTTGTACTAGAATTACATTGTAACACCTAGTTGATCCGTATCAAATCCTGCACTGTATCCTGATATTTGAAGTAATAGAAGAACAAGGCAGCTGCGATTATCAGCTCCCGAGGTTTTGTGCCGGCGATCTAGATTGATAAAGGGCTTTCCTCGTACATCCTGTGTCACCCTTTACATTTTTGCTCATTGTTTGATCAAAGATACAGCTCTATATCCTGAGCCGTATCCTGAAACTGTTTTTGCAAATAACTTAACTAGCATATTTTCAACTCACATTTCAAGCACACTACCTCACTTAACTAATTTGATCACTAAATTGCTTCGGTAATTTTTGACCAAAACAATCCTATATCATTTATCTATTTAATTATACTCCAAGTCCGAACACAAAATAATACATTGAAAGAAATTATAAAGCAAGAGAATTCAAGTAATAAAAAGATAGAATTTTGATGTTAATTACCTTAGCGTCATCCCTTGTAAGCCGAAGAGAAGAATTAATTAACAAAGAAACCTTCTTAGAGCACACCATCAATTCTGTCACATTAATGATGAATTAAGTTAATTGAAAAAAGGAATGGACTAAACGGGTGAAACACATTAATGGTTTACTTCCAAATTTAAATTAAAATACTGATTGACTTCGAAATTTAAAATCAAACACATTAATTGCAAACTTTCAAATTTCAATTTAAAATAATAATTGACTTCGAAATTGAAAATTTAAAATCAAACACAATAATGGTTTACTTCAAAATTTAAATTAAAATAATGATTAACTTCAAAATTTAAAATTTAAAATCTGAAAATCAAATCACTAATATCTAATCCCGTAAATCAAGCAAACTTATTATGAAAGTCTAACCATGCCAAGCAAAACCAACTGACATGGTACCAATTTCCAGCCACAGCAAGCATATCTATGTCCAACATAGTTGCAGCCAAAAACTCCGGACCATCCAAAATAAACACCTAATGAATCAAAATAAAAACACATAAGCCTTGAATATTACTCACTTTATGACTACTATCCCCCAAAACAAAACTTTGTCAACAAATTATACTAACTTATGCAATGGTAAACCATAAAAATAAAAAATTAATTTAGATAATTAGCCTTGCAAAAAAAAACCCAAATCATGAAAGTTTACCTGAATCGTTAACAAAAAAAAATCACTCAGATTGGGTTACTCGAGCGGATATTAATCACTGGAATCAGATCTGGTATCAAACATAAGAGCACACATGAGTTGATTAACGGAACAAATTGGTGAGGAGAAGAATATACATCAGTTAATCAAATAGAGATCAATTTCCCATAGGATCCCAGTCAAGATATAGATAAAGAACGGCGCAAGATATACCTTTCCTTCAACTTCCCATAGGATCACATTCAAGAGTTCCTTGTAGGGGAAGGAGTCTGAAAGAAGCTCATCACCTAAAATTACAAAACACAATTTGAATTCGATATGCAACTCGAGTACAAAAACAATAGTCGAAGACTCGAAGCATCCCTAAAATTACAAATAATATAGTCAAAGCATCTCATAAAAAAACATCAAGATTTCAAAGAATTCAATTAATCAACGTGATAAAAACCATTGATTTAAGCAACTAATCACAAGAGAAAAAAATCTGGAATTTTTAATTTTAATTTAAAGTAGTATTACTCCTTTTTCTCTGTTTGTGTTCATCATAATCAACTCAAAATCTTTTCTTTATTAATGTTATCAATGGAATAATGATATTAGTAAGAAATTATTCAATCTACTGCATAACAATTAAGAGATAATAATTAATAAAGCAGTAAATAAAACCTAAAATCAGCTAAAAAGATATAAAAAAATTATAGATTCTAACAAAATATTAAAGCTTCAAACATCACTCACATGACAAATAATAAAAAGATTAAAAACAAATTAATAAAACCTAAAAAAGCTAATAAAAACCATTACACAAAATAAACCTAAAAAACCAATCTTCAGATCTAAAAAACTTCACATCAAACAATAACCTAATGGATTTACAGCCAAATTAAACCTAATCAATAACCAAAAACACTACGCAATCAAAGAGCTAATAAGCCTAAATTCATAAATACAAAATATATGTGAGATTGTATGGAAAAGATTACCAGTAATCAAATCTTGATAGACCAACATAATGATGCTTCTGGAAAACGGTGGAAACAAAGAGAGCAAAAAGGGTAGCAACTTGCGAAAGAAAGAGAGAGGGTTTGGGAAGTAGCGAATGCAGATGAAGCCTGTATTCTTATCTTGAAAATAGAAGAATCACTGAGCGAAGTAAAAGAATACAAAAAATTGAAGGAGCCCTATGCAGAATAGAGTAAACACAAAATCCAAATACCTGTGAGTTCATCAAAGCACTTATTCTGCAATCCAAATAAAAACTGGTAAAATAAGTTTGAAATATGCCTTCACATTATGTTTTATATCCAAGTCAAAACACAAAATAATACATTGAAATAAATTATAAAGCAAGAGAATTCAATTAATAAAAAGATAGAATTTTGATGTTAATTACCTTAGCGCCATCCCTTGTAAGCCGAAGAGAAGAATTAATTAACAAAGAAACCTTCTTAGAGCACTCCATCAATTATGTCACATTAAAGATGAATTAAGTTAATTGAAAAAAAAGAATGGACTAAACGGGTAAAACACATTAATGGTTTACTACCAAATTTAAATTAAAATAATGATTGACTTCGAAATTTAAAATCAAACACATTAATGGCAAACTTTCAAATTTAAATTTAAAATAATAATTGACTTCGAAATTGAAAATTTAAAATCAAACACAATAATGGTTTACTTCAAAATTTAAATTTAAATAATGATTGACTTCAAAATTTAAAATTTGAAAATCAAATCACTAAAGAAACATACCAAAAATATAGGATCATATTCCTCAATCAACTTTAACAACGAATGAGAGTTGTTTTTATGATCCATAACTGCATAGGAAGTAACCACTGTTTAAAAAAAAATATAATGGTAATCTATTTATAGAAACAAAGTCTATTTATAGAAACCGAATCATAATTCCGAATATAAAAATCATCTTTAACAACAGTAATCTGTTTATAGAAACAAAAACAACTTTAAAAATGAAATTAAAGGCATTTTTAAAGAATTAACAACTAACTAAATACAAAAATTATAACTAAATGACTCATGATAAATCATCATCAACAATTTTAAGACATTGACATATGGAAGTTGTTCTCCCCACAATAAGGTTGCAAAATCATATGGTATTTCCTATCAATCGAAACAAAAAAAAACATATAAGTTGCAATAACTTATTGTGTGAACAAAACTGAAAACTAAAAAAACATACCAAAAATATAGGATCATAGTCCTCAATCAACTTTAACAACGAAGGAGCGTTGTTTTCAGGATCCATAACTGCAAAGGAAGTAAACACTGTTTTAAAAAAAAATATAACGGTAATCTATTTATAGAAACAAAGTCTATTTACAGAAACCGAATCATAATTTCGAATACAAAAATCATCTTTAACAACACTAATATATTTATAGCAACAAAAACAACTTTAAAAAGAAATTAAAGGCATCTTTAAAGAATTAACAACTAACTAAATACAAAAATTATAACTAAATACAAAAAATTATAACTCACAAAACAAACCATAAGAACTTCAAAAGATATTCGCATAAAATTTCAAATTAATGCCTAAAGACAAAAATAAAAAAGAAAGACAATACATATCAAAAAACAAACAACACCAACAAAACTGAGCTAACCTGCTTTGGTCGACGAACAATTCGAGTCCGATTGTCACAAAAGATTGAGGGTTTACCATGAGAAAAACAAACCATAAAATATTCAGAACATATGTTATTAATTTAAAAAAAAAAATACCGAACAGAAAGGATAAAATCAAACCTATACAAACTTAAAAAAGAGAAAACAACTATAACATTTAACTAACCTCTGTTGTTTGACGAATGATCGGAGTTCAATTTTATCCAAGATTTAGGGTTCCACATGAAAAACAAAATCAACAAAAATCAGTAACTTTGATAAATGTCGAAGAGATGATTAACGTTCATAGACACTACATAAATCGGAGAATGTAGATGATGATAACAAATCCTCTGATCTTGATTTTGTTTGCAAAACAAAAAAAAAAGATAAATGTTCAATCGCTTGATTAAAGATACACAGTAGATAAACAACAAATTAAAACAACATACCTTCAATTTTTATGATCAGATCTACAAAGTTTAGGACAAAGAAGAAGTTAATAGCATTCGAAGCAATCTTTATAAAATCAAGTTTCTATAGAACTGGATAACATAAATAAATCAGATTTAGGATCGATTGTGTAGATTCACCTTTGATTATATTTGATTCTTGATAAAGAAGGAGACTGATGCACTGCGAGAGGAAGAACAGGGAAGATATGGTGTCGGTAGGTGAGATGAACAATAATTAAGATGGAGGCATTTATATGAAATCCGAATAAAGGAGTGGATGATCCAAATCAAACTGATCTGACTCGGAGTTTATTCGGATCCCGTGTCTACTGAATTTATATGTGTATTTATAAATTTAGAATGGATTCCCTCCCAAACTCACAAAACACCTCAACCATAGGTAGCCACATCATCAAAAAGCTCCAAAATCACATGCCACATGGCCCAAATCCATCTCATATATATATATATATATATATATATATATATATGATTAGTGGGCAACAATTATAAACCTTATATGCTTTAAGGAAGAGGCAACAACAGTCGAACCAAATCATGAAACAACCACTATTCTACAAAAGACTATAATAAAACTAAAACCAATTATGTATACGTGAATAAATGCAACATAAGTACCAAAAGAATGTCAACCAATGGAGATAGATCTTGAAACAATACTTCGTTCAAATTAATAATACAAACTAAAACAGCTTCTAAAGCACATAAACAAAAACATTTTAACAAAAATAATAATGCAAGATGAATGATACAATTATGCCAGAATGGAACTGAAGCTGTAATTACCTGATGATTGTAGTATAGGGTTTGAAAGATGAGACGATATGTCGGCAGAACTGCGAAATCCTAGTAAGGGTTTGAGGAAACGGAATTTGAGCACTAATAAGTAATTGTTAAAATGAAAATCATACCTTTATTGAAGTTGAAACACCCGATTCTTGATTTAGTAAGATGAATGATTCAGTGTGAGCGAAGAAGATGAGATGTCGGTCTTGGCTTCACAACCTTTACCTGGATAGCAAATACATCAAATTAAACACATAAATCGAACACATGAATCTTTTTGAGAGGGAGAGAGTAAAGTATGAGAAACTCAGTTTCGTAGCTTAGTTAAGCCACTTTCGTAGCTGCACTTGATGAGATTCATCAAACGCTTTCGCTTTTCCCAATGCATCTTTGCTCAGAATATACCCTTTCGCTAACATTGTTTTCACCATGACTTGAGCCACCGTCACTGCTTCTCCTGCTATAAACGCATATTGGTTTCCTTGGGCTGATGCCTGCATGAGTAAAGAGAGACATAAAACATATAACGAGTGAAAATCAATTCGAGTCGAAAAGGGTAATCAGTTTTTAGTACATATCAAGTATTTCCGTTTTCTGGAATCCATGAAGAAGCTCTGTTCCAATACTTGGACTCATCATAATCTTGTCCCCATTTTGTTATGCATATAGTCTGGTCCAAAATAGTTGCTCCCTGTAAGGGTTTAAACAGAATAATAGTCAGGCTCGACATCTCAGTTTATGCATATAATCTGCTCCAAAAATGTAAACAACCTAATAAGAATATACTATAGAATTACTATTGTTTTCACTCTTACATCCTGGATCTAAGTGAGAACATTTTTATAGAAAACACTGTTTAACCAAACAGTGGTTTCAAACGTTTTAATCAAACACTGTTTTATAGAAAACATTGTTTTAACCAAACATTTTTATAGAAAACACTGTTTTAACCAAACACTGTTTTATAGAAAACACTGTAGATCGATAACTTCACCCATCATTTCAATTCTTTCTTTTTGTAGTATGTCCAAAGATATATACACTAAATTAAAGGTTTAGTCGGGTCAGATACACAATCCCTAAACAGTAAACACAATAAATCTTTTATCAAATAGTTTAGATAACGTATTGTAGATGTAATGGATAATTTATAATGTAAAACGGAGGTTTGAAACCACTGTTGGTCGAAGTTTATCCGAAGAAGATTATAGTGTTGGAGATTCTGCTATAGAGTTATCGTTAAAACGGTGTTTTTTGTGGAGAAACAGTGGTTGAAACCACTGTTGGGTTGAAAGGTTGGTTTGAAACCACTGTTCGGTTAAAACAGTGTTTTTCTTTTGGAGAAACAGTGGTTAAAAACACACTGTTTTAACTCAACAATGGTTTCAAACCACTGTTTTAACCCAATTGTTTTAACCCAACAGTGGTTTGAAACCACCGTTTTAACCCAACAGTAGTTTCAACCACTGTTTCTCCACAAAAACACTGTTTTTAATGATAACTCTGTAGCAGAATCCCAACACTATATATTCTTCTTCGGGTGGCAGTCTCTTGCTCGATATTCGACCCCAGTCTCTAAAGAATCCATTAAACGGTATCTTTTCGGATAAACTTCGACCAACATTACGTTCCGAATCCCTGAATCTATCAAACCTACCAGAAGAACCGTCAGATACGAGGCCTTTCTTATGAATGTACACGGGTCGTGATCATAAAAATTAGAATGTTGTAGGAGATCTGTTAAGTATGTAGATTCCAAGTTCTCTGACTCGGAAATGGTACATGATGATGATATTTGTTCTGTATCTTCATCGTTTGGGCTATCATAAGTTGTTCCTGACTCCGTTTTCAGCAGATGAAGTTGTTTCCTGAGCTCTGAAAAAATGGAGGGAAAATATTCATTAAAAAGATAATGAAAGAATATGAGCAGCAAATGATAAAGACGAGCAGGCACAGCTTAGTAGTTACCATTTTGTTTGGAACTAACTCTCTCAAAGCTATCAGAACCGGATGATAAATCATCTGTTGGAGAAACTTCCAGCGCTGAAAGTTGACCATGTTGGTTAAACTCAAACTCTTTAGAGCCTTTTGAAGATTCTAACTTCATCATAATCACTAATGTTTTTACTTTGGTTATGAGACAGAGGGAGTGATCTTGAACGTGATGTACTTCTGTGATATTCGTCTCCCCAACCATATCCATCACTGACCTCATACGGGCCCACAAAATATCTAGTTTCGCTATGCGCCCTTGTTTCACCGTTGGAAACAGAAAGCATTTCTTCAAGCGTGCTGCTTTTACCAATCATTCTCGCATCTTTATACCCATTAGTTTTCCACCTGTGTGACATTCTTGTTTTTGCTTCACTGCGATAAAATTCTGATGCTTTATTCTTCCTACATTCATCAGCAGAATGAAGAAACTTTAAATATCAGTAACATATAAATCTCTAACAAACAATAAAAACGATTTATGCTAAAAAAATCAAATATCAGCACCAATTCCTACAGATTCAGTCATCTAGCTATTTCAAAACAATCTATCAACTGTACAATCTATTCACAAAACGTACAAATCAACATTCAACAAACACAAACATAAACGATCTTTATACCTGTTATGGGTGGTTTTCTGCTTATATATCCTGACTAATATTCTGACTATGTTTCTTTTGTTGTGATCAGGATACCGGATCAGGATATTGGTAACATCCTGATGCAGTATCCTGGTGGTAACTGATTAACTCACGTGCAGATTATTGGAACAAGTCTCTAACGTTCAAGTGGACTTCTTCTCCATAAGACTCGGGCAAATCGGTTAGATTATGGACGTTGAAGCCGGAAGACGTGGACTACAACGTTCACATATGGAATATTCGCTGAATCCTGGAATGATAGGATAGTTAGTTAGTTTCTTTTACTATAAAAAGGATTGATCGGATCAGATAAGAACACACACAATCTCTCGTACACTCTTTCTCTCTAGCTGCAAACACTCACAATACACTTACACTTGTATTGAATTCACGTTGTAACACTTAGTCGATCCGCATCATATCCTGCACTGTATCCTGACATTTGAAGTAATAAGAAGAACAAGGCAGCTGCGATTGTCAGCTCCCGAGGTTTTGTGCCGGCGATCTAGATTGATCAAGGGCTTTCCTCGTATATCCCGTGTCACCCTTTACATTTTTGCTCATTGTTTTATCGTAGATACAACTCAATATCCTGACCCGTATCCTGAAAACTGTTTTTGCAAATAACTTAATTAGCATATTTTCAACACACTTTCTTAGCACACTACCTCACTTAACTAATTTGATCACTTAATTGCTTCGGTAATTTTTTACCAAAACAATTTGGCGCTCACCGTGGGGCAAGTGGTGCTATTTCTACTAAAAGCTTTTGCAAAATCGGTACTTGGTTTTCTATTTTCAAAACTTTTTGCTACACTATTTTCAATGGCCTCGAGATCAAACATGAGCTCTTCCACCATGTCTGCTACCACCTCTACAACAATTGGTTCGGTGCTTCCACCATGTCCTCCGAGAACCCAAGCCTCTTCACTGCCTAAGGATGTTATCCCTCTCGCAATATTCAGGGATATGCTCCTGTTTTGGCCTCTAATAAAGAAATTCTAAATTTGTTTGGTAGTGTACAGAAACAGATGAGGCAGCAATAGGAGACCAACCTGATGCTGATGAGAGAGATACAACTCTTGAAATACAGCTCAAGCAGGCCTGCTGAGGATACTGTCACTCCCTTGCAACCCAGAGCTTTGAACTTCAGTTCTGCAGTATATACTGAGGATAACAGGGGGAATATTTTGCCTAGCCATTCTCAGAATCATACTCCTAAGATACCCTCTTCCGTTAGGGTGTCAACTGTGAGAAGCTCAGGATATGCTTCAGGATATGGCCAGAATCCTCAGACTGGTAACGTATCTAATAATAATAATACTCTTGCTACTAATGGTGTTGGATCTTTGCAGGATGCAGGTATGACATCAGCATTTTCTAGGGAGCTTCAGAAATTAAAGGACATGATATCCAGTGTACCTGGAGTGGTCCAGCCAATTCCAGAAGTATCCCAAGACATCCACAGGATATCCCGGTTTGCCTATCCCAAAAAGATTTCAGACCCCCAACATGAAGCTCTATGACGGAACTACGGATCCTGAGGAGCATATTGCTCAGTATAGGGAAAGGATGGAAATCAACCCTATCCCTCCGGATCTCAAGGAAGCATGCCTATGCAAGGGTTTTGGTTCTACCTTAATAGGATCAACCTTTAAATGGCTCTTAAACGTTCCTCCTAACTCAATTACATCATTTGCTCATTTAGTGAATTTATTTAATAGTCAATTTTCTTGCAGTCGAAGTTTTGGGAAACTAACCAGTGATCTTTACAGGATAACCCAAGGACCTCAAGAATCCTTGAGGGATTATGTGAACAAGTTTAGTCGGGAATCCTTAGATATCCCACATCTTGATGTTGCAACAGCTGTGCAGGCTTTCAAGATGGGGTTGCAAAAAGATTCTCAATTTTACCAGGATCTTGTAATGAATCCCTGCAGGAATCTGGATGAAGCTCGAAACAGGGCTTTGAGATATATCCGGCTGGAGGATGACAAAAAGATGCAAGAGAGGATGAATTCATCCACAACCTATGAGTCAACCAACAGGAAATCAGATTCCTCGTATAAACCATATCGCTCTAAGCCATATGGCAGAAATGACAGCAAAAAAGTGAATGCTGTTGAAGACGAGCATCCTGAGGAGTATCCTAAGTTGTCTGAATATTGTTTTCTGTTAATATACCTGAACTGATGTATGCTATGCAGGGTTTAGGAGATAAAGCAAGATGGCCCCGGAAGAATCAACAAAAAGCTGATTGGAAGGATAAGTCCAAATGGTGTGCCTTCCACGAGGATTTCGGACATGTTACTGAGGATTGCATTGCTCTAAGGAAAGAAATAAGCTATCTCTTGAGCAAGGGATATTTGAGGATCTCCTAGGAAGAAAGAAGAATAAGGGCCAGGATACTGAGAAGGATCCTGAACGAGCAGCATCACCTCCTACGGATGCCAAGATAATTAATTTCATTTCAGGAGGATCCGATATTCGCGGACATCATATTCTGCGGCGAGAAGGCACGCGAAGGAAGCCAAGGCAGAGATGGGAGATAAGCCAACCAGGATGCCAACCCTCACAACTGATAAAGTGATCACGTTCGATAACGATGACAGGGATACTGTCCAGGATCCTCATCATGATGCTTTGGTAATAACGTTATATGTTGCTAACCATTTTGTGCGCAGGATACTGGTGGATAATGGCAGCTCCGTCAACATAATTCAGCTGGAAACGTTGAAGAGGATGAATGTATCCCCAATGGATATTACTTCGAAATCCACTGTGCTTGTTGGTTTCAGTGGAGCAGCCAGGAATACCGTAGGGGAGATAAAGTTGCATGTGTATGTTGAAGGGGTCAACTCAATGCAATGCTTTTTTGTCATGGACTCCTTATCCTGCTATAATATTATATTATGTAGGCCTTGGATCCATGATATGAAAGCTGCGCCATCAACCTATCATCAATGCATCAAGATCCCTACCCCTTGGGGAGTAGTCAAGGTCGAAAGTGATCAGCAGGAAGCAAAGGAGTGTTATTCTTCTTCGATGAAATCCTCGACAAAGCCTAGTGCAGCATAGCAATTAAAGATGCGAGGCCAGGATATCATGGAGGCTTCAGAACAGGATGTAAAGAAAATTATCCTGGATCAGGATAATCCGGATATCTCGGTGCTCGTGGGAACCAATATCCCTCAGGATATTGAAAACCAATTGACTAACTTTTTGAAATGCAGGATGTCAACATTCGCGTGGAAACACGAGGATATGACAGGTATTTCCAAGGATATTATAACTCACAAGCTCGGAATTGATAGGTCTTTCAAGCCTGTCCAATAGAAATGAAGGAAGTTTGCTCCAGAACAGAACGCAATCATTCAGGAAGAAGTTAAAAGATTATTAAAGAGCAAGATGATTAGGGAAGTGAAATTTCCCAAATGGTTGGCAAATGTAGTTGTGGTGCAAAAGAAAAACGGGAAATGGAGAGTCTGTGTAGATTACACAGACTTGAACAAAGCTTGTCCCAAAGACCCATTTCCTCTACCTCATATTGATTCAATGGTAGATGCTACTGCTGGGCACGAGATGTTAACCTTCATGGATACCTCCTCAGGATTCCAGTAGATCCAAATGGAACCCTTGGATCAGGAGGATACTGCTTTCATGACACCGACATGTATTTATTGTTATACTGTTATGCCTTTTGGTTTAAAAAATGCAGGTGCAACATACCAAATATTGGTGAACATGATGTTTAAAGACAAGCTGGGGGACACCATGGAGGTGTACATCGATGACATGGTAGTAAAATCTAAAAAGGCTGAGGATCACCTCCAGGATATTAAGGGAGCATTCGATATCCTGGACCAATACAACATGAAACTAAATCCTGCCAAATGACATTTTGGAGTGGGAGCAGGAAAGTTTCTAGGATACATGGTGACGAAAAGCAGGATAGAAGCAAGCCCGGAGCAGATTAAAGCTATCTTGGATGTCAAGTCACCTTCAAATATGAAAGATGTTCAAAGATTAATAGGGCGAGTAGCAGCATTAAACAGATTTATCTCAAGATCCTCGGAAAAATGCAAGGAATTTTATGATATCCTGAAGAAGAATAAGAAATTCGAATGGGGAGAGAAGCATGAAGCAGCCTTGCAGGATTTGAAGCAGTATCTTTCAACCGCACCTCTATTGATGAAGCCTGAGGATGGTGAGCCATTATCCATGTATCTTGCAGTATTAGGGAATGCAGTAAGTGATGTCCTTATAAAGGATCATGAAGGTCAGCAGTATCCTGTCTATTATGTTAGTAAAAGTTTATTAGATGCTGAAGCTAGATATTCTCATTTAGAAAAATTGATATTAGCCCTAGTTATGGCGTCAACAAAACTTAGACATTATTTTGAGACACATAGGATTCATGTGAAAACTAACTATCCTGTTAAAAATGTGCTTAGAAAACCTGAGATGTCAGGCAGGATGGCTAAGTTGTCAGTAAAATTAAGTTCCTATGATTTAATATATGAACCTAGAAATGCCATAAAGTCTCAGGCCCTAGCTGATTTTGTGGCTGATTTCAGTAGTGATATTCAAAATGAAGTAGACCTGGAAGTGCAATAACTAGGAGAAAATATAGAATCTTGGACACTATATACTGATGGTGCATCTAATGTAAAAGGTGTAGGTTTGGGTATACTACTAACATCGCCATAGGGGGACATATTACCCCAGGCTATTAGATGTGAGTTTCCTGCCACCACTAATAATGAAGCAGAATATGAAGCTTTAATTGCAGGATTAGAATTGGCTAAGAGCATGAATATCAAGGGTTTACAAGTATTTGTTGATTCCTTGTTAATTAATAATCATTTTAATGGGACCTATGCAATTAAAGATGAGAAGTTGATCGAGTATCTCGAAATTCTCAAAAAATTAGCAGGATATTTCGATGTTTTTACACTTGAACATGTACCGAGAGAGGATAATGCTGAAGCTGATGCCTTGGCAAATCTAGGATCATCAGTCAGGATACCGGAGGGAACCCAAATACCAATATTACATATTCTGTATCTTGCGACGGATCTTCTCAAAACTCAGGATAAGGAAGTAGTAAGTATTTAGCATCCTGATGATGAGTATCCCGAGGAGGATCCTAAGTCCTGGATGGCTCCAATCATGAAATATCTCAAGAAATGACACATCCCGAAGGACGAAAATCCTAAGGCCTTTAGAATGAAGGTATCATGATTCAATGTCATAAATAATGTTTTGTACAAGAAATCTCTTGCAGGACCATATCTGAGGTGCTTGGAGGATCCCAAAACCAAAAAAGTGCTTCAGGATATACACGAAGGGGATTGTGGTAACCATACTGGGGGCATGTCGTTATTCTCAAAGGTATTAAGAACATGATATTATTGACCGACGATGAGAAAAGATGCTGCAGAATATGCTCGAAGATGTGATGCATGTCAAAGACACAATAATATATTACATCAACCTGCTGCTATCGCTTCCCCTTGGCCATTCATGAAGTGGGGAATGGATATAGTAGGAAAATTTCCAAAGGCTCCAGGAGAAAAAGTCTTCATGCTGGCAATGACTGATTATTTCTCTAAGTGGGTTGAAGCTGAAGCATTTGTTCAAGTTAGAGACCAAGAAGTAGTATCCTTCATTAAAAGGAATATCCTGACTAGATTTGGAGTACCAGCTGAGATAATTTGTGACAATGGTTCTCAATTTATAAGTAAGAGGACTACTGACTTTTGCAAGAGTTGGGGAATTAAAATAATCAAATCTACACCGGTACATCCTCAAGCAAATGGACAAGCAGACTCCTCAAACAAGATAATTGTCAACAATTTGAAGTAAAAACTTGGAGCTAAGAAGAGGAGATGGGCAGAAGAATTACCCTTTGTTTTATGGGCTGATAGAATGACAGTAAAAAGTGCAACTAGCCAAACCCCATTTTCCTTAGTATTTGGAGCAGAAGCGGTGATCCCAACAGAAATGGTGATACCTACGGCAAGATCCAATCTCCGGGATCCTGAGCAGAATCCTGAAGCCCTATGCCAGGAATTGGATACTATTGATGAGACAAGAGATGCGGCAAAGCTAAGGATGGTAGCATATCAACAGAGGATATCCAGAGCATATAACAAAAATATAAGGACTAGAAGGTTTCAGGTTGGAGATTGGGTATTAAGAAAGGCTTTTTAGAATACTACTAATCCTACTGATGGAAAGTTGGCTCCGAAGTGGGAAGGACCCTATGAGATTGAATCAGAATCAGGGAAAGGAGCATACCGACTCAAGAATATGGAGGGGGATATGCTACCAAGATCCTGGAATGCCATACACCTAAAGTTCTATTTCAAGTGAGTTTAGAATTTAATTTCTAACTCAGGATGGTATGAATTCTATCTCTTTTAATATATTTGATATTTTTTATTCTTTTGAACCCAATACTGACTTAAGCATCGGAGGGGTTTTAGCCAGGCTAACACCCACCTTAGTTTACGGTTGTTTTGCAGTATATGCTTCGGAATATAGCTCCAGGATACACACTCAGGATACTTCGAAAGATTAGAGGATTGGCCCCCTCTCTCACGTTTAAGGGATCCTGATACCTTTACAGGTTTAATGGTATTCACCTTTCTCACGAATTGGGTTTAAACACTCCGCCTGGAGCGCAAGTTATCCAGGGATAGTTCAAGATAGCGGGACCAATCCATGTAAAAGTCGCTGACAATTTCCTTATTGTTGGCTATATCCTGGATCCTAAAGGTATATGAGGATTGATCACCCTCTCTCGTGAAAGGGTATTTTCATACTCTCTAAGGATTAAAGGTTTTCACCTTTCTAAGTCTTGGAGTTTATACACTCCCGCCTGTAGCGCATGAAAATTTGGGATTTTCCCCAGAATATTTATGGGTTTATCCCTAGAACACTAAGGATTTATCTCCAGTATATTTTAGGGTTTATCCCCTGTAATACAAGAATTATTCAAACGGTTGCAACTGATGACCAGAAAATTTCTAAGACATAATGCGCAGGGGACATTCCTACTGAGGCAATTGTGTAAAGCTCAAAGGATCAAGCTTGGACCTAGTACACTAAGTATCTCAGACTGGGGACATCTTCGTTGGAAAAAAATGCAAAAGGATTGAAGTCTGAGAATAGGGTTACGCTCTATTCCTGGTATGATCTTTCCTTTATAAATCCTATTTAAATCATTTGAATTTTTGAAACTATGTTTGACAAAAGCTTAAATGTCCTGATTAGGATATATTCTCAGGATATATTCTTAAAATGTATTTTAAGAATGTGTTTTAGGATATTTGGTTGGAATATTTGGGATATGGTACTTGGGTTAAAAACTAAAACTGTATTCTAGTCAAACAGGTGTTATCAAAACAAACTTTGTAAAATAAATGAACTATCCTTTTTTCTTTAAAAACCTCATCTGAATTGTTTGAGTTATAACAACCTTATTTGACGAAAGTCTTAATAAGATATTTGCGAGTATACTTAACAGGATATTTTAAAAAAATAATTGTACCTAGTTTAGAACATTGGAATTCAAATTAAAAAATGCACAACAAGAATTGAAAAAACAACAATGATAGATAAGGTCAAAAGGAGGTCATATTATTAACATAGCAAAAGTTGTGCTTTTGGTTTCATCTCAAACTGAGATCCATCCACCAAAATCACGATTAGTTTCTAACTATATTTACACAACGGTTGAAGGTTTCACCTCAAACCGAGACCCATCCACCTCCAACCGATGTATTGTTCAAAACAAATTATACTAATTGATGACCAAGGGCTTCATCCTGAAACCCAGGACCCATCCACCTTTGGCCATCATATTGTTTTGGTGCAGAAAATGTAAATTGTTCAAAGACAGGAGAAGTAAATTGTTCAAGGATCACAAACCACAACCATCAAACTTAAAAAAGTGGGCTCCGGCCTCAGCATCAACATCCATCATCGCCCACTTCGCTGCTTTAAGGGGCAGCACCCTCTTCCACCATGGCTTCGTCGGCGGCATCCTCTCCGGCATCCTTTCCAGTATCCTCTTTGGCATTCGCCCCAGCATCCTTCAAAGCATCGGCATGATCCATCTTCTCGACTACCATAGCAGGCTCCTCCGCAGCAGACTTCACAGGAGGCCCCATGGGGTAACCACCAAGATCTTTCAGCTTCACCTCCCAAGCCTTGATGTTCCATGAAGGACATTCAAAGCCCAGAGCCATAGCCTCATAGGCCATTTTCAGTCTAGCCTGGAGGAGGGAGATTACAACAGAATTCTTGAGGCTTTCCCGATATGAAGCTATATCCTGCTCGTGTTGAACTTGGGCAGCATCGGACTTGGCTTGGGCCTCATGGGTGATCTTCTGGATGTCAGACTGGTGCTCTTGGATCATTACCTTGTATTTGGCTTCATAGTGCTCCGATTTGGCGCTGGCAATCGCTGCTTGGTCCGCAATGGTGGCTTCAGCCTTTTTCAGCTTACTCTCTAGCATCGTGTTTAAACCACATGCATCTTCATAGAGGAACACTAGGTGTTCAAGACACTGCAAAACAAGGAAACAGGTATTAGCCTTTATTGACATTTGTAATCAGAATATGGTGCAGGATGTAGGTCAAGGATACGAACCTGGTTAAGGAAGCTGGTCATGAATTTGCTGGACTCTATAAACCCATAGTTCTCGAATGGGAACACGTGGGGGGTAGCAGGATAGTCTGCTTCCTTCCTCTTACGGGAGCTGGAGGCCCGAGTCCTCGATGCTGGGGGAGCCTTGGGTGCGGTAGCAGTTTTTGAGCTGGTAGGCTTTGGTGTGACAGCTGGCTTTGGATTGGTTTCTTGCTTACCAGGTGCAAGGCTAGAGTAACTGTCCAACTCGTCAAGCTGGAAGTCTTAGAGGTTGATGACCGGCACTATAAAAAGGGAGAAATGTTTAATTCTTAACACTCATACTCTATAATTAGTCTAGTCATATACTTACCAGGCATTTCTGAACTTGATTTTTGACTTGAGCTTATGAGAGACAGGGAGAAGGTTCTTTCACTGGCGGGAAGTCGATAGATCTCTTTGATCTTGGGCTCCGATTCTGCGCTTGGAGGTGCTAGATCTCTGAAATTTGCTGCACAAGAAATCAGGATGTTAGTCAAGGATATAGTTTTAAGATATATTTGGGGATATTCCTAAAACCCTAAATCCTACCCGAAGTCAACTATCTAACTGGCAGGTCAAAACCCTTGTCGATAGACTCCCTTTTAACGAAAAAGAACTTTCATTGCCACTGATCTTCATTCTTAGTGGCCTTGAGGATTAAGGGGTTCTTGGAGGTGGAGAATAGAAGAAAGCGGCTGTTTCCATGGGATCTCAGTCGATATGCTATGGGGAGATCTTCGACGCATAAATCAGGGAAATGACGAGATTTAATTTGGTTTACCACCATTAAAACTCGCCACACCATTGGCATAGTCTGAGCATAACTGAGGCCGGTAAGTTCGAAAAAACGGGAGATGTAGGGTGGAAAAGGATACCGGAGTCCCAAGGAAAAAGGATAGGCTAAAAAGCACACCCACTCGTTTGATACTGCGTCTGATCGGACCTCCCGATCAAAAGGACGAATGATCACTTCGGCAGGAAAGGCACCAGAATCTTTCAAGGCGGCAATGTCGGCATTGTTGAAGGAACAAATCTCCTTTTCCGGTTCTCAAAGAAGGTTTTGACTTACGAGGGTTGGGGCTGGCTCGTTTGAACGTGATCTTGTTCGTGAGGCCATGAGAGGTTTCAATCAAGAAACAAGATATTCAAGTAAAGAAAAACAGAGAAGAAGAAGAGAGAAGGAAAATATCTGAGGAATTGCTTGAAGTATGATGATCATAATGCAGAATAAGTCGGCTAAATAGAGGCTGGATATAGGGGCAAAGAGTAAATATCGCATTGGAAGTTGCACAGAGTCACATCAATCGGCTTCAACTTAATAGCCTCGATTTAAGAAATAAACTTTAAAATATATCCGTTGGAATTGGTATACCAACTGATATATTTTGGGGACAATTGTTACGGGTGGTTTTCTGCTTATATATCCTGACTAATATTCAGACTATGTTTCTTTTGTTGTGATCAGGATACCGGATCAGGATATTGGTAACATCCTGATGCAGTATCCTGGTGGTAACTAATTAACTCACGTGCAGATTATTGGAACAAGTCTCTAACGTTCAAGTGGACTTCTTCTCCACAAGACTCGGGCAAATCCGTTAGATTATGGACGTTGAAGCCGAAAGACGTGGACTACAACGTTCACATATGGAATATTCGCTGAATCCCGGAATAATAGGATAGTTAGTTAGTTTCTTTTACTATAAAAAGGATTGATCGGATCAGATAAGAACACACACAATCTCTCGTACACTCTTTCTCTCTAGCTGCAAACACTCACAATACACTTACACTTGTATCGAATTCACGTTGTAACACTTAGTCGATCCGCATCATATCCTGCACTGTATCCTGACATTTGAAGTAATAAGAAGAAAAAGGCAGCTGCGATTGTCAGCTCCCGAGGTTTTGTGCCGGCGATCTAGATTGATCAAGGGCTTTCCTCGTATATCCCGTGTCACCCTTTACATTTTTGCTCATTGTTTGATCGTAGATACAGCTCAATATCCTGAGCCGTATCCTGAAAACTGTTTTTGCAAACAACTTAATTAGCATATTTTCAACACACTTTCTTAGCACACTACCTCACTTAACTAATTTGATCACTTAATTGCTTCGGTAATTTTTGACCAAAACAATACCCGTTAGTTTTCCACCTTTGTGACATTCTTGTTTTTTACTTCAATGCGATAAAATTCTGATGTTGTATTCTTCCTACATTCATCAGCAGAATGAAGAAACTTTGAATTATTATTACTTTTACCTGATAAAGATGAAAAAGTTCAGTTTATAAATCATTTACTAGATACAAACAGAGGATAGCTCTTGTTAAGCTTATGGTTTAAAAACACAAATAGCAGCAGCAGCAAAAAAACAAACCGGATTTATGTACTGAACAGCGAGATCAGGAGAACAACCAGCACCGGAAAAACTTTCGCAATCGTATGTACTGAAACTCAATGCCACAATGTCCGCCAACAATGTCGCAACCCTAACGTAACCTCATGATTCACCGATGATAAAACTGAGTGCAGTGACTTCCACAGAAAGTAACATTTGGAAACATATCAGATCATATCCGGCATTGAAATGTAAAAATAGATCGTTTTAAACAACAACCGGTTCTAGTGTGTGTGTGTGTGTATAATTATTTCCTTTCTGCAGTAGCATTTCATTAGATCAAGTACACACCTTTGACACGATTTTTATGGCTTGAAGACCCTTACACACTTTTAGCACACTTTATGTTGGTCAGAGGCCAATTCATGTTTTAACGTCACTGTTTATAAATAAAAAACTACTGTAACATGAATATAATTAAAACAAAAGTAGTAGGAATAAACGTACCTTTGTTTGATGAAGATTCTACTTGATTCCCTCTTTATTACTTTAACACTCAATGTAATCTTCATCAACAATGCTTTTTACGGTACTGGGCACGTTCTGCAAACAGTTTCTCTTCATCAGGTCTGCACAAAGATCGAATCATAACTAATGACAAAAGCAAACTACAGAACAAATAGGAAATTATTGTGTGAAATATCTGAAGGAATAAAATAATGCTTTTTATGGTACCTTGGACGCTGATGGTAAGAACCGGTGTCACAACTCTGTCGTCGAAATGATTCATCACTGTAGAGGTTGAATAGAATGACAGGAATACACAAGAATACACATTAGAGAGATCAAAACCTAATAAATAACAATTTAAAACTGAAATTGGGTAGTGCAAGCAATGAAAAACTCAAATTTTGGATCTTTTTTATGGATCGGAGGATGTAATTACAAATCAAATTAACAGATTTGAAGCAAAAATATTATTAAATCGAAGAAGAGAAGAAGGAATTACAGTGAGCAGATGCCAATCGAGAAGACCCACGAGATCGCCGAAGATTTGATAAATTTTCTGTCTTTTGTTATTGTTTTGGTCAAAAATAAGACTAGGATAATGCAACCAAATCTTCTTTTGTGATGAATGATGCTTGAATAAATGAACAAATGTATGAACAACTTGTAAATGAAATGAACAAGTGACACAAGGATTTATACGAGGAAAAAGCCCTTGATCAATGTATGATCTCCGGCATAAAAACCTCGGGTGATGGAATCTACCGATCACCAACTATAATTAATCAAATGATCGTTACAACTCGGGATGATAACAAGCTTGTTACAAGGATCACTAGTGTGCAAAATGTATGTAATCGACAGTGAGTTGCAGAGAGCTTGCGAGAGTGTGTGTGTTTTCTAATTGTTCTAACTCAAGCTTGTTATCCCCTTTTAAAAATAGAAATAAACTAAATAACTAACATCCCGCAAATGGTGCTAGCTACCCATGACTTCCATAACGGTCATTAAGCTATGAACGTGTAGAATATTGAGAGCATACTCCCCTAGAATATCGGCAAGACTAGGTCCAATACGTATACTCCTGCAAAACAAGTTTAAATATAGTGGAAGCAACCGTTAGTGTAAGGATAACAATGAGGATCCTGGATCCTTAATCCTGCAACGTCTTCTGAGGATCCTTAATTCAAACAGAATTGAGGAACCGTGATCCTGGCTACACTTGAGGATCCGTGATCCTTAGGATTAGAAAATCCATCCCTAATAATTGCCCCCAAAATATAAGGAATAAAATACAACTTAATGAGTCATATTTTTAATCTTATCTGCAACGAACTAAATAACGTAAATATAGCCGTTAGAGTAGGACTAGCCGTTACACATCATGCGTCAGCGAAGTGACAACCTGCAGAATCATCATTATATATAGGTTAGAGATAATGATCAATTTGCATTTAAATTCGAGCGATACTTCCCTTTAAATCCTCATTCAAAGATCGGAACAGGTATCTCTCTTCTCCTTCTCTCTTCGTCTGCTTATTCTGATCTTCTCTTTTCTTATCATCCATGGCGAAAATGGTTCTTCGATCCTCACCAGCCAAGGATCCAAAGAAGGATGATTCCTTGAAAAGCCAAGGCATCATAAAAAATCCTTCGTCTGAGCTATGCCATTTTACCAACCTAGAGATTGATCGGATCCGCCATTGCTTCCCGGCGGATGCTGTTTTTAAACCTTTTGACCCTACTGCCAAAAGTGACTCCGTCTCCGACACTTGGTTGCTTTTTCGGACACTCCCTTCCTGATAGGATTCTCATACCCTTTCCCCGCTTTCACCCAATCCTTCTTTACACTCACCGGCATGTGCTATATTCAAGCCATGCCGATGATGTGGAGGGTACTGTACACCATGGAGAACATCATCGAGCAGCAGGGTATAGAGATAGGAATGTCGGAACTGGCTGAGTTGTATAATCTTGTGAGCCATGGTTCACACCGTTTTTTGTTCAAACATAAGCCTGGTGATCCTCATCCAATCCTTAAGACCACAAAGAATGATATCCACAGGAAAAACAAATTCTTCTTTGTTAAGAGAGATTCTATTCCAAACAGGAAAAATCTCCCCAAAAAGTGGACCACCCATGGTAGGATATAGGATCCTTATAGAAGGATCATAGGGTGATTCCTTTTCGTTTAAGGATAACTGATCCTTTTCTATCTTTTGTGTGCAGCTATCTCAGTTTCTCACCTCATAGAGTCACCTGTAACAAAAGAAAGGATCGCTGCCTTTTGGGATCTTGATCCTACTGTTAGAACATTCCAGGCCAAAACAAAGGATTCACAAGAAGTATCCTCTGGTTCAGTCACCATGTCAAGTAAGTATCCTCATTTATGCATAATTAAATATTTATAGATTAAGGATACTTATCTGTTGTTTGCCACTTGTAGGTGCCTGGAAGTCTACAAAATCAGCCTCTCGCTTCAGCGTCAGTGACCTTGATGCATACGTTCCCTCCAAGTCTACCAAGAGACAAGCTGCTTCTAGTCCCAGCATGTCACACCCTCAAAATCCACATGCGGAGTACCACCGCGAGGCGTGTGACATGACCAGGATCCAGCCACTAATTATTTTGAACCGTTTGGTTATTAATATAAGTAATGGTATAATTAGCATCCAATTAAATTTTTCAAAACATAGTTTAAGTTGCAGCGGAAAGGAAAAGAATACATATCGTAATTTAAAACCACAAGTTTAATAGTTATGAACTTACAAACCACGCACTCCAGCCAATTGCAATGTCCGTCCTAAACTGTATCGAGCAACCTGCAAAGCATGCAGTAGGGTATCAACATAATGTTGGCGAGTTCACGAGTTGTCCAGTTTTAGTTTTTGAAAACGTAAGTTGTTTAGATAAAACATTTATAATCACGTCATGGGGAACTACCCCATATGAAAGCTACTAAACTGGCGTTACCGAAACTGTTGACGAGAAGATTTTGTGCCCCGAGTCAATGTCTATCGTCATTGACCAAGATGCAAGGTATACTAGTTCACGCCCGATCTCCCCCGGTCACGGTGTGAGGTTGTCAAACCTAATAGCGCTATCAACTAATAACCCGTTCGCCCCCGGCGATTAATCGGTACTATAAGCAGGGACTTTACATGATAGAGATTCGTTTAGTTTTGCTAGTTGTGATTTATAAATAATATCCAAACGTATCTCCCCCGGAGATAGTAATTTAAAAGTACCCATTTGCATTTTCCCCCGGAAATATTAATTGAAAGCAATCTTTAAGGATGGCAGTTTGTCAGTGTCCCTCCCTGGGACGCATGCTTTTAGTGTGTGAACTCACCTTGGTTTGCTCGGCAGACAATTTACTTGTGTTAGGTTGGTCAACCATACCCTATTATGGTTTAATAATATTCGTTAGGTTCGTATGCAAGTGGTGTCACGTAAAATCCTACACGTATCTAACACATTGCATACAACATGCATGTCATACAAACATACACGGTATTGGGCCTATTCTAGCATGTAAATAGTTAAACAGTAACGGCTAGACATTAATACCAGCACACAGTCCAGGACATCAGTTAACGCATAGTACATAAGGCCCACCAATGTTATCGGGCCTGTCCTAATCACATAAACAGTTAACCAGTAGCAGCATGTAGTAAAGTTAAGCACACAGTCCAAGCATGTCAATGCACATTGTGGCCCAGTAAATAAGCAAGGAAGCCCAGTCGAAACCGGATAGTCTCGACTCGAGAACAAGAGGTCTCGAGTCGCAACCACGAGTTCCTGAATCAAAACCAGTTGGTTTTCGAGGTGTGTATACATGAGTCGGAACCTCGGGGTCTTGAGTCAGGTCTCGAGTCCCTGATATGCATGCTCTAGTCTCGAGTCGCAATCTCAAATGAAACAGCTGCTAGGTCGAAACCACTGATGGATCCACTGGTCTCGACTCACAAACACTGGGATCTTTCTAGAACCTTATCCATTTGTACGATCCAATCACATTCCTTAAACATGTTTATTCTACCGTACATTTGGCAAAATAGATCAAAGCCACACATTTCAAATATTTTCATAAACAATTCATCATGAAAAGAACATACAGATCAACAGCATCATAATTAACTTCAGAATATTAAAGCATGCGTTACCGAGTTGTACCTTGAGCATATATGAATGTACACATCATAAACACACTATTAACGTTCAAAAACCCAGTTCATAATATCAATCTACACATAGCAATATGAACAAGAGTATTATTGTTATGTTGGACAAGCTTCATACGGAATCATCGTTAGAATTATGGCTACAAGTTTTACACAGATACATCACTCATACTAAAACACCAGCCTAACTCATATGAATATAGATCATAAAATCAGTCATTTATTTTACACATACAACTTCAAGTTTTATATCATCAAGCACATAAACAAAGATGGCGTTCTAACCTGGTTTTAATGCCATAAAGGAATGCGTTAAGAAAAGAGATAAGCGAAGTTCCGAGTCGGAGTCGCGAGCTACCGGAGGTTGAATGGAGAGCACTGGCGTCGCCGGAGATTTAACTGGGGACGAAGGAGTTGAGTATGTTAAGAAGGAGGTGTTATCGGCGTCGCACAATCTGGATGGAGGTGATGATGTTTTGTTTGCAGGTTATTTTAGAGAAGAAAGGATTGTAGTGAGAGGAATTAAGGGGAGGGGGAGAGAGAGAAAGGTAGTGACGGCTGATTGTTTGAGGTATCCAAACTTTTAGGGTTTTTGAGAATTGTACCTTTAAATAGGTGTGCATTAAGGATCGCACATCCCTACAATTGGAATCCAGCTGTCTTATCTGGTGCAAAAGAGGAATGTGCGATTGGGAAGATCAATGGGGCGTGTGGTTACTGTTGTGGCCCAATGTGCTGGGTTGTGTAATCCGATCAGACTTGGGCTCGATCGAATATTAGGCCCACAAGGGGAGTGTACGAGTGGAAGTTTTGTGCGGTCGATATATATATATTTAATAACAACAATAACACACCTCTACACATAATATAAAAACCCATTTTATTATTTAAACAATAATGATAAAGATAATAATGACGACAATAATAATAATAAATAATATAAATGACACTAATAATAGTAAATTAGAATAATAATAAAATACGCTTCTCTCAACAATTGGGGTCGAGAGTACGGGTTGTCACATTCTTCCCATGTTACAGGAATTTCGTCCTCGAAATTTAAGCTAAGACATACGATTCGTTCTAATTATAGACTTGCTGATAACCTAGTGTCATACGTACATACACGTAGTTCACGAAAGTTCACAAAACAAACATGTAAGCCACATAGTGCATAAGGTCACATAGCACGAAAATAGCACGTAACAGTCACGTATCACAAGATCCACAGAGTTTGTACTTATAGAATTTCACAAATTTAATTACAACATCTAAGAAACGTACAGGATGACCCGAACTGTCACATTATCCCCAAGTCTAAGAAATTTCGTCCCGAAATTTAGCATGCAGCCACTGACAAGCTAGTGTGTTTAAACGTTTTCATGGGGTGTCACATCACCCCCTGTTGGTTGGAAATTTCTTCTCGAAATTCAGCTGTAGCCTCAGTGCTGGAAGTAATGTTTGTAAACCACTGGGGATACATGCACATCATCTGGTTTTCCCGTTCCCAGGTAAGCTCTGGGCCACGGCACGAGTTCCAACGAACTCGGTCTATTGGTATTATACCACTTGAGGGTTTTGGTTTCTTGATCCCTGATCTCAACCGGTTCCTCAACGAAGCGCAGTTGGTCGTTGATTGTAAGTTTCTAAAAAGAATAACGAATATTTCATCTGACAGACACTTCTTCAGATTAGGTACCTGAAAGACGTTGTGTACCGCATTCAGGTCTTCAGGCCGCTTTAGTCTGAAAGCATCCTTACCTATCCTCTCGGTAATTTCGAATGGTCCGACGCATCGCGGATTAAGCTTGCCCCGTTTTACCAAAACGTACCACACCCTTCAAGGGTGAACTTTAAGTAGAACCCAATCTCCAACTAAGAGTTCTAGAGGTAGCCTTTCTGACGGTCTGGAGTTGCCGCCATGCGTTGTCTGTTCTGGGCAATCCTACCCGTTGTGTCAAGTGTAAGTTCTGGGCCGGTAATTTGGCTTCCGCCCAACACGGAGGTGACCGGCATTTGCGTCCGTACAATGCCTCAAATGGTGCTACCTGAATGCTAGTGTGGTAGCAGTTGTTGGAAGAGAATTCTACAAAAGGGAAGTGTCGCTCGTATCCAAGGTCGATAACATATGTTCTCAGCAGGCCTTTGAGTGTTTGGATGGTGTGTTTGGCCTGACCATCAGTTTGCGACGATAAGCGGTGCTCATTCCTAACTATGAGCCAAAGGTTTTTGTGCACAGCATATGACGAATCGGGTGCCAAAACGTGGGTTCGATCAAAAGTGATAGAAGTTGGCACTCCGTGCCCAGCATTTGCTTTTATCAAGTAGATGGTTGCAAGTTCAGAAACTTGTCGGTTTCTTTGGTCGCGTGCCGTTACTAGCTGACATCTCAGCAATGCCTTGGATAGGATAGATTAAGATAGAAGCGCCTCATAGATTATCTCCTAATTGCTGGAGTTGCGGATTATTGAGCATCTCTCCAATGCTAGGCGATGCTCTTTCGAGTTTAAACCGTGAGGGGGTGGTTGCGTATACGGTCGAGAAATGTGGGCTTTGCGACATTAAAAGTCATGCATTGAAAACTTAGCGCAAGGTGGTTTGCGTAGTAGAAGTACCAGAGTAAAGTGTAGGAGTTATCCTGCTTCCCACTGGTTTTCGGAGTAGGTTCGGACGTCGGCGAAAGAAACAAGCGTTGAATTTTGATAAGATGGAATAAATTCGAGTGTCGCAACTAGATGTTAATCGTATCGAGTTCGAAGAACAGTGCTTGCGATACCCTTTACCTCCGGGGTATCTTTGGCTCGTTGCTCCAACGAGTAACATTTGTAGAAAGTAATTCGTCCAAACGGAGATTTGTGCATAGTAGAGTAGGATAAAGATCATGGAATCCGTGAAACATAATACGAGTAGCGAGATAACGCAATTGATGTGTTTAACTTGAGACAAACATAAAGGCTTTGGGATCGGCAATAGGGATTTATCTGATGTCGATGAGGTAGTTGGTCGTACGCAAGCTATGGGCGTTTAGAATACAGAATGTTGCTTGCTGTTAAGGGGTGTTACGTCGATGTGGTTAGCGCAAAATAAAGTAGCTAGAGATGGAATGGTCGTCGTGCGGGTCTGTAGGTTTCAGGGTCTACTGAGACGTCTGGCAGGATGTGATTTCTCAGGTCGGTAGAAAATCAAGTTCGAGTGAATGAACGAGTTCGGTGTAGCGATTGCGTCGTTGGGGGGGGGGGGGGTTCGGTGTGAAACCGCGAAAACAGGATTTCGAGAAAGCGCGATTGAAGTAACACGTTGAATTTCAAGGGTTAAAAAGTTTGTTGACTAAAGGTCGAGTTTGTTGAATTCACCAAACTGAAGAGAGAGCTGGTCAAGGTTTCTATACGAAGAAATGTGGACGTCGTGATAAAGAAACGCCGGAAGCGAGGATACTGCCCCTAAGCGATAATTGTTGGTTTGTACGAAAGCTAGCGAAATTATTCATAGAATCTGAAAAGTCATCAAAGAATAAAGACTCTGGCAATTGAAGGATGAGGTAAGTACCTAGATCACTATGCTCGTCGGTGGGTTGACTGGTTTGTGTCTTCGTTGCGTCACGCTTTCAAATACGCTGGTTTGTAAGAAAGATATCACCTTGCTGGGTTTTGGGGCGTGCTAAGGTATAAGGTTGAACTTGAATAAGGATTTACCATGTAACGAGAAATTAGGGGGAATAACGTCGTGGTCGATGGAAAAAGTGATACGATTGCTGGCACTACGGTGAGGAACATACACCACGCATGCTTTTCGTGTTCGAGACGCGCAAACAGAAACCCGAAAAGTGTAGATTTACTAGAACGCTTCAAGAATCCAGGCGGTCGGTCGGATGAGGGAATGAGTCTCACCACTTAAGTCGGGAAAAGAAATACGTAAGTAAAAAGGATGCGAATGACGTCGTCGTTCCTTCTAATATCCCATGATGTAGGGGTGGCTCCTCTTCGTCGATTCGTTCTCGTAGCTTCTCTACGTGCTTCGTAGCAGGCCTTTCCTGTAAGCATGTACATCGTGTGAACGTTTCCCGCGTCGATTCGTCATAGCCCAGTGGTGACGTCTAGAAATATGTGGGCGAGGACTTGGAATAACTGGTTCCGTGCCCTAAGAGTGTCATGGTTTTGAATCAAGGTTAGGAGAATCCACTCCTGCTTAGCGCACCTCAGGTTTGCGTAGTTTTCGTATGATCCACAGTATTGAATACAGCAACATATTTACACACATATGTTGAATATATTCATACACATTTACACATATATGTGTGCACAAGTAAATGCCGATGACTATAATTACTATGTGAGTACCTGAATCTGACGAACCTTGCAATCCGGAGTGTGGTGTCGTTGTGGTTTTCATTAAAGAACGGTTATAATCTGGTCTTTATATAAAACATTTTTCATCTTAAAAATATTTTATATCTTAAACCTAGTTCACTATAACCAATGGCTCTGATACCAATCTGTCACACCCTCAAAATCCACATGCGGAGTACCACCGCGAGGCGTGTGACATGACCAGGATCCAGCCACTAATTATTTTGAACCGTTTGGTTATTAATATAAGTAATGGTATAATTATCGTCCAATTAAATTTTTCAAAACATAGTTTAAGTTGCAGCGGAAAGGAAAAGAATACATATCGTAATTTAAAACCACAAGTTTAATAGTTATGAACTTGCCACGCACTCCAGCCGATTGCAATGTCCGTCCTAAACTGTATCGAGCAACCTGCAAAGCATGCAGTAGGGTATCAACATAATGTTGGCGAGTTCACGAGTTGTCCAGTTTTAGTTTTTGAAAACGTAAGTTGTTTAGATAAAACATTTATAATCACGTCATGGGGAGCTACCCCATATGAAAGCTACTAAACTGGCGTTACCGAAACTGTTGACGAGAAGATTTTGTGCCCCGAGTCAATGTCTATCGTCATTGACCAAGATGCAAGGTATACTAGTTCACGCCCGATCTCCCCCGGTCACGGTGTGAGGTTGTCAAACCTAATAGCGCTATCAACTAATAACCCGTTCGCCCCCGGCGATTAATCGGTACTATAAGCAGGGACTTTACATGATAGAGATTCGTTTAGTTTTGCTAATTGTGATTTATAAATAATATCCAAACGTATCTCCCCCGGAGATAGTAATTTAAAAGTACCCATTTGCATTTTCCCCCGGAAATATTAATTGAAAGCAATCTTTAAGGATGGCAGTTTTTCCGTGTCCCTCCCTGGGTGATGGAAACTACCGATCACCAAGCTTAAATAAATCAATAAATGTTTACAACTTCGGATAGTAACGAGCTAGGTACAAGGATCACTATGGTGAAATGTGTAAAAGTGAGTGGAAATTGTTAAGTGTTTGTCGAGAGCTTCAAGAGTGCAATTGTACGAGAGTGTGTGTAGCTGAAAATGGCTAAGTGTTCTAATTCTAGCTCGTCACCCCTTTTAAAAATAGAAGTTAACTATAATAACAAACTATCCGACTTTTGTGCCAAGCTCCCACGTTCTCCACAACGTCCATTTCCAGTCAAACGTGTGCGAAATACCCGTGGAATATTCCATAGTAACGTTGCCAAGACCAAGTCAAGCTTGTTACACCTGCGAAATAATACGAAATATAAACAAAAAATCGTTAGCATGAGGATCCTTAAGGTGATTCATGATCCTGATCCTGAAGCTCTTCTGAGGATCACTATCTGTCACAGAAGTAAGGATCATTAATTAGGATAACAAGTAAGGATCACTAATTGTTAGAAAATCCTCCCCTAACAATTGCCCCCAAAATATAAGGAGTGATATGTTAAATGAGCGAATTATATTTTCTTGATCTTATCCGCAACTAACTATCGTAAATATAGCCGTTATTGTAGAACTATCCGTTGCAACCATGACGTCACAGAAGTGACAACCCTGCACAATCATGATTATAAATAGGAGATATAGATAGGATCGATTGCGTTTAAAATTTCAGAGATACTCCCTTTATAACTGCATTCCGAAGATAAACAGGTATTCTCTCTTCATCTTCTTCCTTCTTTTGCTCTGTATTCCGTCTCTTCCCATCATTCTATCAAAGAAGTTGCTCCGGAACTCCCCAGCTAAGGATCACCCGAAAAACAGCCCACCGAAAAGCCAGGGGATCATCGAAGATTCCATAAAAGAACGCTGCTGTTTCAACGATGCACAGATTGACAGGATCCGCCACTGCTTTCCGGCGAACACCGAGTTTAGACCTTTTGATCCCAATGCCCTGAGTGATCATATTTCCGACAACTGGGTTGCTTTTCCTGTCACTCCGTTTACCATAGGCTATACATATCCTTTTCCAGCCTTCACCCAATCTTTCTTTTCCCTAACCGGCATCTCTTATATCCAAGCCATGCCGATGATATGGAGGGTTTTGTATACCCTTGAAAGGATCATCGAGCAGGAAGGGATAGACCTAGGAATGTCAGAGCTGGGAGAGCTGTATGATCTTACTACCTTTGGTTCCCATCGTTATTTGTTTAAACGTAAACCTGGTGAGGAACACCCGATCTTCAAAGCTACCAAGAATGATGCTAACTGGAAGCGGCGTTTCTTTTTCGTAAAGAGAAATTCTATTGCTGACGGAAAGGATCTACCCAAGAAATGGGCTACCCATGGTAGGGTGGAGGATCCTGAGAAGGATCACCAGAGAACTTTCTTTTGATATAAGGATCACTTATATACTTTTGCTTTCTTGTTATGCAGCTATCACCGTCTCACACCTCAGACTGTCTCCTGCTGCCAAAGAGAGACTCATCGCTTTCAAGAAACTTGATCCTGAAACAAGAACTTTCAAGACAACCACCCAGGATTCTCAGGAGGTATCCTCAGGCTCTGTCACGATGTCAAGTAAGTATCTTTGTTTAAAAATTAAATAAATAGTGAAATATGAGTGAAATAAAGATACTTATCTTGTTTTGGTTGTGTAGGTGCTGGAAAATCCACCAAGTCTGCTTCAAAGTTCAATGTCACCGATCTCACCACCGTCAGATCCTCCAAAAGAAAGGCTCCTACCAGCCCGACAGCTTCAGTCCCAAAGGCACCCCTCAAAGGAAAGGGAATCAAGAAGAGAAAGGCCTCTGAAGCTGAGGATCTGCAGGGTCTGCCTCTGATCCGCCACCAATTCCTCGAGTACTTCAACGATGTAAGGATCACTATCTCTGCTAGTATATCCTGCTGACATATCCTACTGATATATCCTGCTGATTTGAGGATCACTTGGTCCTGACCTTATCTTTTACCCCCTTTGCAGAAATTCACTGAGATTGAGGATTATGTTGGCCACGTTGAGGATCAGGATAGGAAGATTGCCGACCTCCAGCAGGTTGCATTGCTAAAGGACCTCAAAATTGCTGATCTTCAGAAGGAGCTCCAGGATGCCAAGACTAAGACGGCTAAACTTCTGATTGACCTTGACTATGAAAAGCATGATCTCATAGAAGGTGCAAAGGTCTCTGCTGCCATCACAATGTATCAGACAAAACTAAAGATGGCCCAGGAAGCTCAAGATCCTAACTTCGACAGAAGCAGCTGGGAGATTGAGGACTGGAAAGCAAGGTTGGCTGATCTTGAAGATGATGAAGAGGCTGAGGAGGTTTTGGCAATCGAGGCTGGAGGCAAGGGTGAAGGTGGTGAAGCAAGTGGAGCCGGAGGTGGTGATGCAGGGAAGGTTTAGGCTGCATGATTGGGCGATGATGGAAACTTCTAGACATAGCCGGAGCCCAATTTTTTTAGTTTGATGGTTGTTTTGTTGAACAATTTGACGGTTTGTACTGAACAATAGTTTTTAGGATTAAGGATCATGTATGATCCATTGGACAATAGGCAGGATTGCAAATGGTGGAGGGATCCTCTGTTTGGGGGATGAAGCCATTGTGATCCTGCCGCCTTTATATTCCTGCACTACTTTTGAACCTATTATCATGGACACCCTTTACCTACCCCAGCGGACGGGCCACATATTGCTGGTAGATGCTCGGGGTAGGTAATTTTGACAACCTTTTAAGGGTTAATCTTTTGTTAATAAATAAAACCTTAATCTTTTGTCGCTCATCTTGTATCGTTATCCTTTTTGTCTCTTTAATTCTCAATTGTTTTGATGTACATTTATTGAATAAGCAATTTTGAACAAGTCAGATTAAAAATATTTAGGACTTGATCCATGATCAAATATCCTATAGTTAAAGAATCCCAAAAAGTAACATATTTTAAGGATCACAAGTTTAGTTGTCAAACTTTAAGGGTTATTCAAATAAACAATGAATAGAATTAAAAATAGTTAAGGATCATACCTGAGGATCCAAGTTAGGATCCTAACCATAATAAGGATAACTATAAGATAAACCTTAGAGAGAAGTAAGGATCAGGGATCCCTAGTTGTTTATCTTCAAGGACCTGAAATAGAGCATAACTTGGGACTAAGTCAATATAAGATAAGAGTTAGCAACTGGGGACAAGCCCAAGGATAACTGGGGACAAGCCCAAGGATCGTATGTAAACTGGAGTATGGCCCTAACTGGCGACTATCCAAACTTAGTGACATGAAAATGTCAAAACCTTAGCCAACGCGAAAACGTTAGAAACCTTAGGAACGGATGTATGGTACGTCTACCATTATAAGTAGGATCCTAGGTATAGCCAGTACAATGGAATTATCAGCCCCTAAAGCGAGTACTGGTCCCACTGCCTTGAACTATACCAGGATCATCATGCGCTACAGGCGGAACTGGGGTCAAGCCCAAATAACTGGGGTTAAACCCAAGGAACGGATTGCTTCTGCAGATAACCAATACTTTGCTAAGGATACCTGGACTTTCAAAACTTAAAATCACGTGAGAGGTGGACAAAGGACACATGATCCTTATCCTTATATGAGAAAATAAGGAAATGAAATAGTTCAAGATTAGGACATTACCAAAGTAAGGATCACCGATATTTTAAGGATCCTTCTAGGATACCCCTAACGTAAGGATCATCTGTGCCATGAGGATCCTGCTCACATGAAATATTTCTTCAAGTGGACAGCATTCCAAGCTCTTGGTAGCAAATCACCTTCCATGGTTAGCAATCTATATGCCCCCTTTCCTGCTTCAGCTTCAATCAAATAAGGGCCTTCCCATTTTGGAGCCAATTTTCCATCAGCAGGATTGGTGGTATTCTGAAATGCTTTCCTTAATACCATATCTCCAACTTGAAACTTCCTGATCCTGACATTTTTGTTATAAGCACCAGCCATTCTTTGTTGATAACTGGCCATCCTTATCCTAGCCAGATCCCTGATTTCTTCAATAGTATCCAGGTCTTGAGCCAAATTCTCATCATTTTCCTCAGGATCACGAGTACTTGTTCTAGCAGTTGGAACCACCATTTCTGTTGGGATCACTGATTCTGCCCCAAATACCAAAGAGAATGGCATTTGACCAGTAGCATTCTTAGGGGTTGTCCTATCAGCCCAAAGCACATAAGGTAGTTCTTCTGCCCATTTCCCTTTCTTGGATCCAAGCTTCTTCTTCAAATTGTTGATGATGATCTTGTTGGATGATTCTGCTTGACCATTAGCTTGTGGGTGGACTGGTGTTGATGTTATCATCTTAATCCCCCAGCTGTCACAAAAGTTAGTGGTTCTGCCCCCAATGAATTGGGAACCATTATCACATATAATTTCAGAAGGAATTCCAAATCTAGTTATAATATTTCTTTTAATGAAGGATATAACTTCCTTTTCTCTGACTTGGGCAAAAGCTTCAGCCTCTATCCACTTGGAGAAGTAATCAGTCATAGCTAGCATGAATACTTTTCCACCAGGTGCCTTAGGGAGCTTACCAACTATATCCATACCCCATCTCATAAATGGCCAAGAGGAGGATATCGGATGCAAAAATTCAGCTGGTTGATGAAGGATATTGCTGTGTCTCTGACAAGGATCACATCTCTTAGCATACTCCACAGCATCTCTCTTCATGGTTGGCCAGTAGTATCCTGTCCTCAGGATCCTTGAGAATAATGCCCTGCCCCCAGTGTGGTTTCCACAATCTCCTTCATGGAAGTCTTTTAAAACTTCTTGGATTTCAGGATCCTCAATGCATCTCAAGTATGGTCCTGCAAGAGATCGTCAATACAACATATTATTTAAAATTGTGTATTGAGATACCTTAACTTTGAAAGCCCTAGGGTTTTCTCCTGTAGGAATCTCTCCATGTTGTAAGTATCTCATGATTGGTGAAATCCATGATCTTGATCCTGAACGGGATTGAGTATCCTCACTAGGGATAATTGCAGAATCTTGCCCTATCTCCATGGCCGCATGATCCTCGATGGCCGGGGTCAGGATATGGATAATAGGGATCTTGATATCCTCCGGGATCTTCAAAGATGATCCTAAGTTAGCCAATGCATCAGCTTCTGTATTTTCTTCCCTTGGTACCTGTGTCAAACTAAAGGAAACAAAGGAGAGTGCCAATTCTAGGACTATCTCTAAATATTTGGTTAGCTTTTCACCTTTAACAGCATAGGATCCATTAAAGTGGTTTGTAATTAATAATGAATCTACATGTACCTCAAGATACCTGATCTCCATATGCTTAGCAATTTGCAAACCAGCAATTAAGGCCTCATATTCAGCCTCATTGTTAGTGGTTTGGAACTCACAAGCTATAGAGTGGGGTATTATGTCCCCCTGTGGCGATTTTAGTAGTATTCCAAGCCCTGTGCCTTTGACATTTGAGGATCCATCAGTATAGAGTATCCAAGGATCCTTGGTCTCCTCTAGCTGCTGGACTTCTAACTCAGCATCTTTTTGTAAATCACTACTGAAATCAGCCACAAAGTCAGCTAATGCTTGGGATTTGATGGCTGTCCAAGGCTCATATCTTATATCATAGGCACTAAGCTTCACTGCCCACCTAGCCATCCTTCCTGACATCTCTGGTTTCTGCTTTTGAGGATACTGCAAGATACAAGAATAGCACATCGCCTTTTTCTGGTTTCATCAAGGCCGGGGCTGAGGATAGGTAATCTTTGAGAGCTCTTAAGGCATTTTCATGCTTCTCAGTCCACTCAAATTTCTTGTTCTTCCTTAGGATATCATAGAATTCTTTGCACTTCTCTGAGGACTTGGATATAAATATGTTCAAAGCTGCTATCCTGCCTGTTAGCCTTTGAACATCCTTAGCACTGGCCAGAGATTTGATATTCACTATTGCTTTGATTTGTTCTGGACTGGCTTCAATGCCTCTCTTTGTCACCATATATCCTAAGAATTTACCTGCTTTAACACCAAAGTGACATTTTGAAGGATTAAGCTTCATATTATATTTATCAAGGATATTGAATGCTTCCTCCAAGTCTCTTAGGTGATCCTCAGCTTTTATGGATTTTACCACCATATCTTCTATGTAAACCTCCATAGTTTGTCCAATCTGATCCTTGAACATCACATTCACCAGCCTTTGATATGTTGCACCTGCATTTCTTAGTCCGAACGGCATAGCAATATAACAATATATACCAGTTGGAGTCATGAAGGCTGTATCCTCTTGATCGGATGGTTCCATTTGGATTTGTTGAAATCCAGATAAAGCATCCATAAAAGTTAACAGTTCATGACCCGCAGTTGCATCCACCATGGAGTCAATGTGGGGTAATGGGAAAGGATCCTTGGGACATGCCTTATTTAACTCGGTAAAATCGACACATACCCTCCACTTTCCATTTTTCTTTTGAACAACAACCACATTGGCCAACCATCTTGGATATTTGACCTCTCTAATCATACCTGCCCGGAGCAATTTCTCTACCTCTTCTTGGATAATGGCATTTCTTTCTGGTGCAAACTTTCTTCTCCTTTGATGGATTGGTTTGAAGGACCTATCAATGCCAAGTTTGTGAGTAATTACATCTTTAGATATACCAGTCATGTCTTCGTGTTTCCATGCAAAGGTAGTCTTTCTCCTTTTGAGGAAGGATATGAGGTCTTCCTTCATATCGCCAAGGATCCCTGATCCGATATAGATTTTGGATTCAGGATCATGAGGATCCATGAGAATTTCTACCACATCCTGCTCTCTTGCCTCCAAGACATCCCTTGGAGGATACTTTGATTGCTATTGGTCCCTTGGCTTCGAGGCTGGTTTCATCGATGAAGTATAGCAATTCTTAGCCTCCTGCTGATCACTATCAATCTTGACTATTCCCCAAGGACTAGGGAGCTTCACACATTGATGGTAAGTAGATGGGACTGCCTTCATATCGTGTATCCAGGGCCTGCCAAGGATAACATTACAACAAGATAAACAGTCAATAACACAAAATTTTTGATAAGAGTGTAGGCCTTCGATGTATATTGGGAGCTTAATGTCCCCCAGGGTATTCTTAGTTTCGCCACTAAATCCCACGAGCACGGAGGATCTTGGTATGATATCAGATTCAGGGATACCCATATTCTTTAGAACATCAAGCTGGATAATGTTCACTGAGCTTCCTCCGTCTATAAGGATCCTGCAGACAAAATGGTTAGAAATGAAAAGAGTAATAACTAAACCATCGTGATGAGGATCCTGGATATCAACACGATCATCCTCATCAAAGGTTATGACTTTTCCTTCGGAGACACTTGATGTTCGAACGGGCCTTTCTCCACTATCCATCTTAGTTTCCTTTGCATGCCTTTTAGCTGCTGGGAAGGATGTGCCACAGATGTCTGATCCTCCAGAAATAAAGTTTATTACTTGTGCATCTGCTGGAGGGGCTGGAGCCTTCTCAGGGATCCTTTCAGGATCCTGGGTCCTTGACTTTTTTCTACCCAACAATTCTTTTAGATGCCCCTTGCTCAACAAGTATCCAATTTCCTTTCTTAGTGCAATGCATTCTTCTGTAAGATGCCCAAAATCTTCATGGTATGCACACCACTTTGATTTATCTTTGGTTGCAGCTGGTCTGTCATTTTTTCTGGGCCATCTGGCTTTATCACCTAGATTCTACATCGCAAGGATTAGTTCATTGTTATCAACAGAAAAATAATATTCAGAAATTGGAGGATAATCTTCATCATCCTCTTCCTGATCAACAGCATGCATGTTCTGGTTATCAGATCTGTTATAGGATCTGAACTTGGTGTTCTTGAACGAGGATCCTTACTTATCTTGCTTTGAGGATCCTGCTAACCTCTCCTGGATCCTTTTGTCATCCTCTAGCCGGATGAACCTAAGTGCCCGGGTTCTTACCTCATCTAGGTTCATGCATGGTGTCATAACAAGATCATCATAGAACAATGAATCCCTAAGCAATTCCATTTTGAAGGCCTCAACAGCCGTAGCTATATCCAAGTTGGGAATGTCTAAGGATTCTTTACTGAATTTGGTAATGTAATCTCTTAATGATTCATTATGACCCTGGGTTATCCTATATAGATCACTAGTTAATCGTTCAAATTTTCTACTACAAGAAAACTGATTATTAAATAGGTTAACTAGATTAGCAAATGAGGTAATAGAGTAGGGTGGAAGACTTAGCAGCCATTTGAGAGCTGATCCAGTAAGAGTGGATCCGAATCCCTTGCACAGGCATGCTTCCTTCAACCTTTCTGGGATTGGATTGATCTCCATCCTCTCCCTGTAGTGAGCTATGTGTTCTTCAGGATCCGTCGAACCGTCATACAGCTTCATGGTTGGCACATGGAACCTCTTGGGTATCTCAGCATCACAGATTGGTGGTGCAAAACGAGATATCCTGTGGCTCCCATCTGCAATCTCTGGGATAGGTTTGACCACTCCTGGAACACTTGATATCATATCCTTTAACTTCTGCAACTCTCTGGCCATGGCATGATTGATACCTGGATCCTGCATAAGGCCATGGTTAGTAGTATAAGAATTATTAAAAGTGTTACCTCCCATTGGATTCAAATTAGGAAGAATGGATGTTAATCCATATTGTTGGGGCTCTGGAATGATCGAAGGACCAGTAGAAGCATTGGTCTGCATTGGAATAAAATCTCCCTGATGGACATCTGAATTTCCTGTTTGCAAACTCCTCAAGGATCCTGGCATCTGGAAGGATCCCTGAAACTGGGACGATCCTGGAACAAAGGAGGATCCTTGAACCTGGGATGATCCTGGAACAAAGGAGGATCCTTGAACCTGGGATGATCCTGGAACAAAGGAGGATCCTTGAACCTGGGATGATCCTGGAACAAAGGAGGATCCTTGAACCTGGGATGATCCTGGAACAATGGAGGATCCTTGAACCTGGGATGATCCTGGAACAAAGGAGGATCCCTGAACCTGGAATGATCCTGGAACAAAGGAAGATCCTTGAATCTGTTGCGCTCCTGAGTATCCTCCTGAATTCATGAGGGATCCCATATGCTGAGGATAGGATCCTGCTGGCTGGAAATATGAACCTGATGCCTGGGTCACTGATGTTGTTCCGTAGTGCACTCCTTTTGGTCCACCCACATATTGAACATCTGGAACCACTGATGGCTGAGAAGTAATCACCGGAGTGTCAAAATTCAAAGATCTGGGCATCAGTGGGGAATGATCCTCTGCCGTTTTCTTTTGTTTCTTGAGATCTCCAATTTCTTTGAGAATCCTTTCATTAGTCTTGTCCTGTTGCTGTATATGATCCTTCATCTGCAAAATCAAAGTAAACATGTCACTAGTAGTGGGAGTGTAAGAAGCAGAAGAAGTTGGAGGTTTGGAGAAAATGGGAGTTGGTTTCTTCTCGGCATTTTTTTGAGGTCCAGAAGGTGGTGGAGGCAAAGGTGGAATGCCCTGAGATGAATTGACCGCAGACATTGAAGTAGAGGTATTCTTTAATGATGAAGCCATGTATTTGTATGCAATGAACCGGAATGATCACCAACAGAAAAACTTCTTAGGAATGAAGCACCAATTGCCCCACGGTGGGCGCCAAACTGTTTTGGTCAAAAAATCTGATGAGGATAATGCAACCAAACTCTCTGTTATGGGGTATGATGCTTGAAATGTATAACAATGATAAGGATCACTTCAATGTAAATTGCACAAACGACACAAGGATTTATACGGGAAAAAAGCCCTTGATCAAGAGTTGATCTCCGGCACAAAAAACCCCGGGTGATGGAAACTACCGATCACCAAGCTTAAATAAATCAATAAATGTTTACAACTTCGGATAGTAACGAGCTAGGTACAAGGATCACTATGGTGAAATGTGTAAAAGTGAGTGGAAATTGTTAAGTGTTTGTCGAGAGCTTCAAGAGTGCAATTGTACGAGAGTGTGTGTAGCTGAAAATGGCTAAGTGTTCTAATTCTAGCTCGTCACCCCTTTTAAAAATAGAAGTTAACTATAATAACAAACTATCCGACTTTTGTGCCAAGCTCCCACGTTCTCCACAACGTCCATTTCCAGTCAAACGTGTGCGAAATACCCGTGGAATATTCCATAGTAACGTTGCCAAGACCAAGTCAAGCTTGTTACACCTGCGAAATAATACGAAATATAAACAAACAATCGTTAGCATGAGGATCCTTAAGGTGATCCATGATCCTGATCCTGAAGCTCTTCTGAGGATCACTATCTGTCACAGAAGTAAGGATCATTAATTAGGATAACAAGTAAGGATCACTAATTGTTAGAAAATCCTCCCCTAACAATCATTAACTTCAAAATATTAAAGCATGTGTTACCGAGTTGTACCTTGAGCATATATGAATGTACACATCATAAACACACTATTAACATTCAAAAACCCAGTTCATAATACCAATCTACACATAGCAATATGAACAAGAGTATTATTGTTATGTTGGACAAGCTTCATACGGAATCATCGTTAGAATTATGGCTACAAGTTTTACACAGATACATCACTCATACTAAAACACCAGCCTAACTCATATGAATATAGATCATAAAATCAGTCATTTATTTTACACATACAACTTTAAGTTTTATATCATCAAGCACACAAACAAAGACGGCGTTCTAACCTGGTTTTAATGCCGTAAAGGAATGCGTTAAGAAAAGAGATAAGCGAAGTTCCGAGTCGGAGTCGCGAGCTACCGGAGGTTGAATGGAGAGCACTGGCGTCGCCGGAGATTTAACCGGGGACGAAGGAGTTGAGTATGTTAAGAAGGAGGTGTTATCGGCGTCGCACAATCTGGATGGAGGTGATGATGTTTTGTTTGCAGGTTATTTTAGAGAAGAATGGATTGTAGTGAGAGGAATTAAGGGGAGGGAGAGAGAGAGAAAGGTAGTGACGGCTGATTGTTTGAGGTATCCAAACTTTTAGGGTTTTTGAGAATTGTACCTTTAAATAGGTGTGCATTAAGGATCGCACATCCCTACAATTGGAATCCAGCTGTCTTATCTGGTGCAAAAGAGGAATGTGCGATTGGGAAGATCAATGGGGCGTGTGGTTACTGTTGTGGCCCAATGTGCTGGGTTGTGTAATCCGATCAGACTTGGGCTCGATCGAATATTAGGCCCACAAGGGGAGTGTACGAGTGGAAGTTTTGTGCGGTCGATATATATGTATTTAATAACAACAATAACACACCTCTACACATAATATAAAAACCCATTTTATTATTTAAACAATAATGATAAAGATAATAATGACGACAATAATAATATTAAATAATATAAATGACACTAATAATAGTAAATTAGAATAATAATAAAATACGCTTCTCTCAACAATTGGGGTCGAGAGTACGGGTTGTCACACAGCATCCCAAATCCTAGGGCTATCAGCACCAAGGGTAACGGTGGAAAGAAGAGAAAACTCGCTGACACTCTTGAAGGTCTGCCTCTCCTCCAGCATCAGTTTGAGGAATACGTCTCTGAGGTAAGGATCCTTGATCCTTAAATCTATTATACCTATATTGAGGATAATGGATCCTGATGCGTGTCATTCTTTTGCAGAAATTTGCTGAGATCCATATGCTTGTGGATTCCTATGCTGAAGAGGCTGAGCAAAAGGAGCTGGACTTCCAAAAGTTGTTCTTGGCTAAGGATCAAACCGTCTCTACCCTCGAGAAGGAGCTCAACTTGGCGAAAAAGCAGCTGTTCATGGCCCACATCACTGCTAATCAGGAGAAGGCTGAAATGATGGAGGGTGCTAAGGTTTCTGCCACCATTCCCATGCTCAAGATTAAACTGTAGATGGCAAAGGAAGCCGAGGATCCTAACTTTGACAGGACTGCCAAGGACCAGGAGGGCTAGAAGAAGAGGCTTGAAGAGCTGGATGACGAGCAGGAGACTGAAGAGGTCCTGGCAATCGAGGCTAGTGGCAGCGGGTTGAAGGATCAAGCTGAGGATGCAGCGGCTGGTGGTGATGCAGCGAAGGTGTAGGCTGCAACAATGGGCGATGATGGATTTATCTAGACGCGGCCGGAGCCCATTTTTTTTATGGTTTGGTAGTTTTTTATTGTTGATGTTTTTGAACAATGGTGGGTCTGTAATAACTCTAAAAAATAGGTCTTAGGTTTAAGGATCACTGATCCTTCAGACAATAGGTAGGATAACAAATGGTGGAGGGATCCTCTGTTTGGGGGATGAAGCCATTGTGATCCTGCCGTCTTTTTATTCCTGCACTTATTAGAACTTATTATCATGGACACCCTTTACCTACCCCAGCGGACAGGCCACAGATTGCTGGTAGATGCTTGGGGTAGGTAATTTTGACAACCTTTAGAGGGTTAACCTTTTGCTAAATAAAGAAAAGTTTAATCTTTTGGCTATCTTATGTGTTGTTATATTTGTGAATACTTTACCTTTCAATTGTTATGATGCATTTTGTTTGAATTCATGAGTTAAGAACAAAAGTTTAGTAGATTATGTCAAAAAGTTTAGGATATGATCAAGGATCAAATATCCTATAATCGAAAAATTAAAACAAGTGACGTAATTTAAGGATCATGTATCCTGTTGTCAAAGAATAAGGGTCATGAAAATAAATAAAGAATAAAATTAAGGTGATTAAGGATCATACCTGAGAATCCAAGTTAGGATCCTAAACCTTCAATACTTACAATCAGGATACCCAAAAGACAAACCTTAATAAAAGGTTAGGATCAAGGATCCCTAGTTGTTTAGCTTCAAAAACCTGAAATGGAACATAACTTGGGACTAAGCCAATATAAGAGAAGAGTTAGCAAATGGGGACAAGCCCAACAATCTGCGGACAAGCCCAATAAACTGGGGACAAGCCCAAAAACGGGGGACAAGCCCAAAAAACTGGGGACAAGCCCAAAGGATCTTATGTAAACTGGAGTATGGCCCTCACTGGCGACTATCCAAACTTAGTGACATGAAAATGCCAAAACCTTAGCAAACGTGAAAACGTTAGAAACCTTAGGAATGGATGTATGGTACGTCTACCACTATACGTAGGATCCTGAATATAGCCAGTACAATGAAATTGTCAGCCCCTAAAGCGAGTACTGGTCCCATTGCCTTGAACTGCACCAGGATCATCGTGCGCTACTGGCGAAACTGGGGACAAGCCCAAAAAACTGGGGACTAGCCCAAAAGACTGGGGACAAGCCCATAAAACTTAGGAGACTTCTGTGGATACTTGATCCTTCGCTAAGGATATATCAATCTTCTGCAAAACTTAGAACAGAATGAAAGAAGGATAAAGGATCCAGGATCCTTCTCCATGTATATAAGTTAATTAAAGAAGTGGATAAATTGAGGTTAGATCATTACCAGAATGAGGATCATTTATCCTCTAAGGATCGTTCATGATCATCGGACAGGAAAACGGCTAAGGATCCCAGATCCTTATTACATGAAGTATCTCTTCAGGTGGATAGCATTCCAAGCTCTTGGTAGCAAATCACCTTCCATTGTTAGCAATCGATATGCCCCCTTTCCCGCCTCAGCTTCAATCAGGTAGGGGCCTTCCCACTTTGGTGCCAATTTTCCATCAGCAGGATTTGTGGTATTCTGAAATGCTTTCCTCAATACCATGTCACCAACTTGGAATTTTCTGATCCTGACATTCTTATTATAGGCTCCAGCCATCCTTTGCTGATAATTGGCTATCCTTATCCTTGCCAAATCCCTGAGTTCTTCTATGGTATCCAAATCTTGAGTCAATTTTTCCGCATTTCCCTCAGGATCACGGAAGCTTGTCCTTGCAGTAGGAACCACCATCTCTGTAGGGATCACTGATTCTGCTCCAAACACTAAAGAAAATGGAGTTTGGCCAGTAGCATTCTTGGGGGTTGTTCTATCAGCCCATAGTACATAAGGTAGTTCTTCTGCCCATTTTCCTTTTTTAGATCCAAGCTTCTTCTTCAAGTTGTTGATGATGATCTTGTTGGATGATTCTGCTTGACCATTAGCTTGTGGGTGGACTGGTGTTGATGTTATCATCTTAATCCCCCAGCTGTCATAAAAGTTATAGTTCTATTCCCAATAAATTGGGATCCATTATCACAAATAATTTCAGAAGGAATACCGAATCTAGTAATAATATTTCTTTTAATAAAGGGTATCACTTCTTTTTCTCTGACTTGAGCAAAGGCTTCAGCCTCTATCCACTTGGAGAAGTAATCAGTCATGGCAAGCATGAACACTTTTCCTCCTGATGCTTTGTGAAGTTTACCAACTATATCCATTCCCCATCTCATGAATGGCCAAGAAGAGGATATAGGATGCAGGAGCTCTGCTGGCTGATGAAGGATATTACTATGTCTCTGACAAGCATCACATTTCTTGGCATAATCCACAGCATCTTTCTTCATAGTAGGCCAATCATATCCTGTTCTAAGGATGCTTGAGAACAATGCCCTGCCCGCAGTGTGGTTTCCACAATCTCCTTCATGAAAATCCTTTAGGACTTCTTGAATTTCAGGATCCTCTATGCACCTTAGATATGGACATGCAAGAGATCGTTTATATAACATGTCATTTAATATTGTAAATTGAGATACCTTCATTTTGAAAGCCCTGGGGTTCTCTCATGTAGGAATCTCGCCATGTTGTATATATCTCATTATTGGAAGGATCTATGATCCTGAATGAGATTGTGCATTATCACTGGGAACGACTGCAGAATCCTCTTCTATTTCCATAGCTATATGATCCTCAATAGCAGGAGCCAAAATATGGATGATAGAAATTTTGATATCCTCTGGGATCTTCAATGATGATCCAAGATTAGCTAATGCATCAGCTTCTACATTTTCTTCCCTAGGTACTTGTGATAAACTAAAGGAAACAAAAAAGAGTGCCAATTCCTTGACTATCTCTAGGTATTTGATTAGTCGTTCACCTTCAATAGCATAAGATCCATTAAAGTGATTAGTAATTAGCAATGAATCTACATGTACCTCAAGATACATGATCCTCATATGCTTGGCAATTTGCAAACCAGCTAACAAGTCCTCATATTCAGCCTCATTATGAGTAGTTTGAAACTCACAAGCTATTGAGTGGAGTATTATGTCCCCCTGTGGCGATTTTAGTAGTATTCCAAGTCCTGTTCCTTTGACATTAGAGGCTCCAACAGTGAAGAGCATCCAAGGATCCTTAGTCTCTTCAAGCTGCTGAACTTCCAACTCAGCTTCTCTTTGTAAGTCACTACTAAAATTTGCCACAAAGTCAGCTAAGGCTTGGGATTTAATGGCAGTCCTTGGTTCATATCTTATATCATAAGCACTAAGCTTCACTGCCCATTTAGCCATCCTCTCTGACATTTCAGGTTTCTAGAGAACATTCTTAATTGGGAAGTTAGTCTTAACAATAATGGCATGAGTTTCAAAATAATGTCTTAGTTTAGTAGATGCCATAATCAAAGCAAGGATAAGTTTTTCTAAATGTGAATACATGGATTCAGCATCAAGCAAACTCTTACTTACATAATAGACAGGATGTTGTGTACCTTCGTGATCCTTAACAAGGACTGCACTTTCTGCTTTAGAGGATACCGCTAGATATAAGGATAATATATCCACTTTTTCTGGTTTCATCAAGGCAGGAGCTGAGGATAGGTAATCCTTAAGGGTTTTGAGAGCATTCTCATGCTTTTCACTCCACTCAAATTTCTTGTTCTTTCTCAAAATATCATAGAATTCCTTGCATTTTTCTGATGACTTTGATATGAACCTGTTTAAGGCTGCGATCCTCCCTGGCAACCTTTGCACATCCTTAGCATTGGCAGGAGATTTGATATTCACAATTGCCTTGATTTGCTCTGGACTTGCTTCTATGCCTCTTTTTGTTACCATGTAGCCTAGGAACTTGCCTGCTTTAACACCAAAGTGACACTTTGAAGGATTCAATTTCATATTGAATCTGTTAAGGATATCAAATGCTTCCTCCAGGTCTCTAAGGTGATCCTCAGCTCTCTTGGACTTAACCACCATGTCATCTATATAGACTTCCATAGTGTGTCCTATTTGTTCCTTAAACATCATATTGACTAGCCTTTGATAACTAGCACCTGCATTCCTTAATCCAAATGGCATAGCAATATAACAATAGATACCAGTTCGGGTCATAAAGGCTGTATCCTCTTGGTCAGATGGTTCCATCTGAATTTGTTGAAATCCAGATGAAGCATCCATAAAAGTCAACAACTCATGACCCGCGGTAGCATCCACCATGGAGTCAATGTGGGGTAATGGGACAGGATCCTTGGGACATGCCTTGTTTAAATCAGTAAAATCGACACATACCCTCCACTTTCCATTTTTCTTTTGAACAACAACCACATTGGCTAACCATCTTGGATACTTAACCTCTCTAATCATACCTGCTCGGAGCAGTTTATCTACCTCCTCCTGGATAATAGCATTCCTCTCAGGTGCAAACTTCCTCCTCTTCTGATGTATGGGTTTGAATGACCTGTCAATGCCAAGCTTATGGGTAATTATATCTTCAGAGATACCTGTCATGTCTTCATGCTTCCAGGCGAAGGTAGTTTGTCTCTTCTTGAGGAAGGATACTAGATCCTGCTCAATGTTGCTGAGGATCCCTGATCCTATGAAGACTTTGGACTCAGGATCATGAGTATCCATAAGGATATCTTTCACATCTTGTTCTCTTGCCTCCAGGACATCTCTTGGAGAATGCTTTAATTGCTATTGCTCCCTTGGTCTTGAGGTTGGCTTCATTGATGAGCTATAGCAATTCTTTGCTTCTTGTTGGTCACTCTCAATCTTTATCACCCCCCATGGACTAGGAAGCTTTACACATTGATGATATGTAGATGCAACTGCCTTCATGTCATGTATCCATGGCCTGCCAAGGATAACATTGCAACAGGATAAGCAATCTATAACACAAATTTTTTTATAAGAATGAAGTCCTTCTATGTAGATAGGAAGTTTAATGTCCCCCAATGTATTCTTGGTTTCTCCACTGAATCCCACAAGAACTGAGGATCTTGGGATAATATCCGATTCAGGAATGTTCATTTTCTTGAGGACATCAAGCTGAATGATGTTTACTGAGCTCCCTCCATCTATTAAGATCCTGCGAACAAAAAGGTTAGATTTAAATAAGGTAATAACAAGACCATCATGATGAGGATCCTGAACGTCAACACGATCATTCTCATCAAAAGTTAACTTTTTCCTGTGTAACAGTAGAGGTTCGGATGGGTCTATCCCCATTATCCATCTTGGTTTCCTTGGTATGTCTCTTGGCTGCTGAAAAGGAAGTACCACAAATGTCTGATCCACTGGATATAAAGTTTATAACTTGTGCATCTGCCGGAGGAGCATGAGCTCTTTCTGGAATCTTTTCAGGATCTTGGATCCTTGACTTTTTTTCTTCCCAAAAGCTCCTTCAAGTGCCCTTTGCTTAACAAGTAACCAATCTCTTTTCTCAGTGCAATACATTCTTCAGTGAGATGACCAAAATCATCCTGCCAGTCTTTCTTGGATCCTTTTATCATCCTAGTTTTGGTCAAAAAATCTGATGAGGATAATGCAACCAAACTCTTTGTTACGGGGAATGATGCTTGAAATGTATAACAATCATAAGGATCACTTCAATGTAAATTGCACAAACGACACAAGGATTTATACGGGGAAAAAGCCCTTGATCAAGAGTTGATCTCCGGCACAAAAAACCCCGGGTGATGGAAACTACCGATCACCAAGCTTAAATAAATCAATAAATGTTTACAACTTCGGATAGTAACGAGCTAGGTACAAGGATCACTATGGTGAAATGTGTAAAAGTGAGTGGAAACTGTTAAGTGTTTGTCGAGAGCTTCAAGAGTGCAATTGTACGAGAGTGTGTGTAGCAGAAAATGGCTAAGTGTTCTAATTCTAGCTCGTCGCCCCTTTAAAAATAGAAGTTAACTATGCTAACAAACTATCCGACTTTTGTGCCAAGCTCCCACGTTCTCCACAACGTCCATTTCCAGTCAAACGTGTGCGAAATACCCGTGGAATATTCCATAGTAACGTTGTCAAGACCAAGTCAAGCTTGTTACTCCTGCGAAATAATACTAAATATAAACAAACAATCGTTAGCATGAGGATCCTTAAGGTGATCCATGATCCTGATCCTGAAGCTCTTCTGAGGATCACTATCTGTCACAGAAGTAAGGATCATTAATTAGGATAACAAGTAAGGATCACTAATTGTTAGAAAATCCTCCCCTAACAATTGCCCCCAAAATATAAGGAGTGATATGTTAAATGAGCGAATTATATTTTCTTGATCTTATCCACAACTAACTATCGTAAATATAGCCGTTATTGTAGAACTATCCGTTGCAACCATGACGTCACAGAAGTGACAACCCTGCACAATCATGATTATAAATAGGAGATATAGATAGGATCGATTGCATTTAAAATTTCAGAGATACTCCCTTTATAACTGCATTCCGAAGATAAACAGGTATTCTCTCTTCATCTTCTTCCTTCTTTTGCTCTGTTTTCCGTTTCTTTCCACCATTCTATCAAAGATGTTGCTCCGGAACTCCCCAGCTAAGGATCACCCGAAAAACAGCCCACCGAAAAGCCAGGGGATCATCGAAGATTCCATAAAAGAACGCTGCTGTTTCAACGATGCACAGATTGATAGGATCCGCCACTGCTTTCCGGCGAACACCGAGTTTAGACCTTTTGATCCCAATGCCCTGAGTGATCATATTTCCGATAACTGGGTTGCTTTTCCTGTCACTCCGTTTACCATAGGCTATACATATCCTTTTCCAGCCTTCACCCAATCTTTCTTCTCCCTAACCGGCATCTCTTATATCCAAGCCATGCCGATGATATGGAGGGTTTTGTATACCCTTGAAAGGATCATCGAGCAGGAAGGGATAGACCTAGGAATGTCAGAGCTGGGAGAGTTGTATGATCTTACTACCTTTGGTTCTCGTCGTTATTTGTTTAAACGTAAACCTGGTGAGGAACACCCGATCTTCAAAGCTACCAAAAATGATGCTAACTGGAAGCGGCGTTTCTTTTTCGTAAAGAGAAATTCTATTGCTGACGGAAAGGATCTACCCAAGAAATGGGCTACCCATGGTAGGGTGGAGGATCCTAAGAAGGATCACCAGAGAACTTTCTTTTGATATAAGGATCACTTATATATTTTTGCTTTATTGTTATGCAGCTATCACCGTCTCACACCTCAGACTGTCTCCTGCTGCCAAAGAGAGACTCATCGCTTTCAAGAAACTTGATCCTGAAACAAGAACTTTCAAGACAACCACCCAAGATTCTCAGGAGGTATCCTCAGGCTCTGTCACGATGTCAAGTAAGTATCTTTGTTTAAAAATTAAATAAATAGTGAAATATGAGTGAAATAAAGATACTTATCTTGTTTTGGTCGTGTAGGTGCTGGAAAATCCACCAAGTCTGCTTCAAAGTTCAATGTCACCGATCTCACCACCGTCAGATCCTCCAAAAGAAAGGCTCCTACCAGCCCGACAGCTTCAGTCCCAAAGGCACCCCTCAAAGGAAAGGAAATCAAGAAGAGAAAGGCCTCTGAAGCTGAGGATCTGCAGGGTCTGCCTCTGATCCGCCACCAATTCCTCGAGTACTTCAACGATGTAAGGATCACTATCTCTGCTAGTATATCCTGCTGACATATCCTGCTGATATATCCTGCTGATTTGAGGATCACTTGGTCCTGACCTTATCTTTTACCCCCTTTGCAGAAATTCACTGAGATTGAGGATTATGTTGGCCACGTTGAGGATCAGGATAGGAAGATTGCCGACCTCCAGCAGGTTGCATTGCTAAAGGACCTCAGAATTGCTGATCTTCAGAAGGAGCTCCAGGATGCCAAGACTAAGACGGCTAAACTTCTGATTGACCTTGACTATGAAAAACATGATCTCATAGAAGGTGCAAAGGTCTCTGCTGCCATCACAATGTATCAGACAAAACTACAGATGGCCCAGGAAGCTCAAGATCCTAACTTCGACAGAAGCAGCTGGGAGATTGAGGACTGGAAAGCAAGGTTGGCTGATCTTGAAGATGATGAAGATGCTGAGGAGGTTTTGGCAATCGAGGCTGGAGGCAAGGGTGAAGGTGGTGAAGCAAGTGGAGCCGGAGGTGGTGATGCAGGGAAGGTTTAGGCTGCATGATTGGGCGATGATGGAAACTTCTAGACATAGCCGGAGCCCAATTTTTTTTTTTAGTTTGATGGTTTTTTTGTTGAACAATTTGATGGTTTGTACTGAACAATAGTTTTTAGGATTAAGGATCATGTATGATCCTTTGGACAATAGGCAGGATTGCAAATGGTGGAGGGATCCTCTGTTTGGGGGATGAAGCCATTGTGATCCTGCCGCCTTTATATTCCTGCACTACTTTTGAACCTATTATCATGGACACCCTTTACCTACCCCAGCGGACGGGCCACGTATTGCTGGTAGATGCTCGGGGTAGGTAATTTTGACAACCTTTTAAGGGTTAATCTTTTGTTAATAAATAAAACCTTAATCTTTTGTCGCTTATCTTGTATTGTTATCCTTTTTGTCTCTTTAATTCTCAATTGTTTTGATGTACACTTATTGAATAAGCAATTTTGAACAAGTCAGATTAAAAATATTTAGGACTTGATCCATGATCAAATATCCTGTAGTTAAAGAATCCCAAAAAGTAACATATTTTAAGGATCACAAGTTTAGTTGTCAAACTTTAAGGGTTATTCAAATAAACAATGAATAGAATTAAAAATAGTTAAGGATCATACCTGAGGATCCAAGTTAGGATCCTAACCATAATAAGGATAACTATAAGATAAACCTTAGAGAGAAGTAAGGATCAGGGATCCCTAGTTGTTTATCTTCAAGGACCTGAAATAGAGCATAACTTGGGACTAAGCCAATATAAGATAAGAGTTAGCAACTGGGGACAAACCCAAGGATAACTGGGGACAAGCCCAAGGATAACTGGGGACAAGCCCAAGGATAACTGGGGATAAGCCCAAGGATCGTATGTAAACTGGAGTATGGCCCTAACTGGCGACTATCTAAACTTAGTGACATGAAAATGCCAAAACCTTAGCTAGCGTGAAAACGTTAGAAACTTTAGGAACGGATGTATGGTACGTCTACCATTATACGTAGGATCCTAGGTATAGCCAGTACAATGGAATTATCAGCCCCTAAAGTGAGTACTGGTCCCACTGCCTTGAACTATACCAGGATCATCATGCGCTACAGGCGGAACTGGGGTCAAGCCCAAATAACTGGGGTTAAACCCAAGGAACGGATTGCTTCTGCAGATAACCAATACTTTGCTAAGGATACCTGGACTTTCAAAACTTAAAATCACGTGAGAGGTGGATAAAAGACACATGATCCTTATCCTTATATGAGAAAATAAGGAAATGAAATAGTTCAAGATTAGGACATTACCAAAGTAAGGATCACCGATATTTTAAGGATCCTTCTAGGATACCCCTAACGTAAGGATCATCTGTGCCATGAGGATCCTGCTCACATGAAATATTTCTTCAAGTGGACAGCATTCCAAGCTCTTGGTAGCAAATCACCTTCCATGGTTAGCAATCTATATGCCCCCTTTCCTGCTTCAGCTTCAATCAAATAAGGGCCTTCCCATTTTGGAGCCAATTTTCCATCAGCAGGATTGGTGGTATTCTGAAATGCTTTCCTTAATACCATATCTCCAACTTGAAACTTCCTGATCCTGACATTTTTGTTATAAGCACCAGCCATTCTTTGTTGATAACTGGCCATCCTTATCCTAGCCAGATCCCTGATTTCTTCAATAGTATCCAGGTCTTGAGCCAAATTCTCATCATTTTCCTCAGGATCACGAGTACATGTTCTAGCAGTTGGAACCACCATTTCTGTTAGGATCACTGATTCTGCCCCAAATACCAAAGAGAATGGCGTTTGACCAGTAGCATTCTTAGGGGTTGTCCTATCAGCCCAAAGCACATAAGGTAGTTCTTCTGCCCATTTTCCTTTCTTGGATCCAAGCTTCTTCTTCAAATTGTTGATGATGATCTTGTTGGATGATTCTGCTTGACCATTAGCTTGTGGGTGGACTGGTGTTGATGTTATCATCTTAATCCCCCAGCTGTCACAAAAGTTAGTGGTTCTACCCCCAATGAATTGGGAACCATTATCACATATAATTTCAGAAGGAATTCCAAATCTAGTTATAATATTTCTTTTAATGAAGGATATAACTTCCTTTTCTCTGACTTGGGCAAAAGCTTCAGCCTCTATCCACTTGGAGAAGTAATCAGTCATAGCTAGCATGAATACTTTTCCACCAGGTGCCTTAGGGAGCTTACCAACTATATCCATACCCCATCTCATAAATGGCCAAGAGGAGGATATCGGATGCAAAAATTCAGCTGGTTGATGAAGGATATTGCTATGTCTCTGACAAGGATCACATCTCTTAGCATACTCCATAGCATCTCTCTTCATGGTTGGCCAGTAGTATCCTGTCCTCAGGATCCTTGAGAATAATGCCCTGCCCCCAGTGTGGTTTCCACAATCTCCTTCATGGAAGTCTTTTAAAACTTCTTGGATTTCAGGATCCTCAATGCATCTCAAGTATGGTCCTGCAAGAGATCGTCTATACAACATATTATTTAAAATTTTGAATTGAGATACCTTAACTTTGAAAGCCCTAGGGTTTTCTCCTGTAGGAATCTCTCCATGTTGTAAGTATCTCATGATTGGTGAAATCCATGATCTTGATCCTGAATGGGATTGAGTATCCTCACTAGGGATAATTGCAGAATCTTGCCCTATCTCCATGGCCGCATGATCCTCGATGGCCGGGGTCAGGATATGGATAATAGGGATCTTGATATCCTCCGGGATCTTCAAAGATGATCCTAAGTTAGCCAATGCATCAGCTTCTGTATTTTCTTCCCTTGGTACCTGTGTCAAACTAAAGGAAACAAAGGAGAGTGCCAATTCTTTGACTATCTCTAAATATTTGGTTAGCTTTTCACCTTTAACAGCATAGGATCCATTAAAGTGGTTTGTAATTAATAATGAATCTACATGTACCTCAAGATACCTGATCCCCATATGCTTAGCAATTTGCAAACCAGCAATTAAGGCTTCATATTCAGCCTCATTGTTAGTGGTTTGGAACTCACAAGCTATAGAGTGGGGTATTATGTCCCCCTGTGGTGATTTTAGTAGTATTCCGAGCCCTGTGCCTTTGACATTTGAGGATCCATAAGTATAGAGTATCCAAGGATCCTTGGTCTCCTCTAGCTGCTGGACTTCTAACTCAGCTTCTTTTTGTAAATCACTACTGAAATCAGCCACAAAGTCAGCTAATGCTTGGGATTTGATGGCTGTCCTAGGCTCATATCTTATGTCATAGGCACTAAGCTTCACTGCCCACTTAGCCATCCTTCCTGACATTTCTGGTTTCCTGAGGACATTCTTAATTGGAAAATTAGTTTTAACAACAATAACATGAGTTTCAAAATAATGTCTCAACTTAGTAGATGCCATAATTAATGCAAGAATAAGCTTTTCAAGGTGTGAATACCTGGATTCGGCATCGAGTAAACTTTTACTTACATAATAGACAGGATGTTGTGTACCTTCATGATCCTTAACAAGGACCGCACTTACTGCTTTTGAGGATACTGCAAGATACAAGGATAGCACATCGCCTTTTTCTGGTTTCATCAAGGCCGGAGCTGAGGATAGGTAATCTTTGAGAGCTCTTAAGGCATTTTCATGCTTCTCAGTCCACTCAAATTTCTTGTTCTTCCTTAGGATATCATAGAATTCTTTGCACTTCTCTGAGGACTTGGATATAAATCTGTTCAAAGCTGCTATCCTGCCTGTTAGCCTTTGAACATCCTTAGCACTGGTCGGAGATTTGATATTCACTATTGCTTTGATTTGTTCTGGACTGGCTTCAATGCCTCTCTTTGTCACCATATATCCTAAGAATTTACCTGCTTTAACACCAAAGTGACATTTTGAAGGATTAAGTTTCATGTTATATTTGTCAAGGATATCGAATGCTTCCTCCAAATCCCTTAGGTGATCCTCAGCCTTTATTGATTTTACCACCATATCGTCTATGTAAACCTCCATAGTTTGTCCAATCTGATCCTTGAACATCATATTCACCAGCCTTTGATATGTTGCACCTGCATTTCTTAGTCCGAACGGCATAGCAATATAACAATATATACCAGTTGGAGTCATGAAGGTTGTATCCTCTTGATCGGATGGTTCCATTTGGATTTGTTGAAATCCAGATGAAGCATCCATAAAAGTTAACAGTTCATGACCCGCAGTTGCATCCACCATGGAGTCAATGTGGGGTAATGGGAAAGGATCCTTGGGACATGCCTTATTTAAATCGGTAAAATCGACACATACCCTCCACTTTCCGTTTTTCTTTTGAACAACAACCACATTGGCCAACCATCTTGAATACTTGACCTCTCTAATCATACCTGCCCGGAGCAATTTCTCTACCTCTTCCTGGATAATGGCATTTCTTTCCGGTGCAAACTTCCTTCTCCTTTGATGGATTGGTTTGAAGGACCTATCAATGCCAAGTTTGTGAGTGATTACATCTTTAGATATACCAGTCATGTCTTCGTGTTTCCATGCAAAGGTAGTCTTTCTCCTTTTGAGGAAGGATATGAGGTCTTCCTTCATATCGCCAAGGATCCCTGATCCGATATAGATTTTGGATTCAGGATCATGAGGATCCATGAGGATTTCTGCCACATCCTGCTCTCTTGCCTCCAAGACATCCCTTGGAGGATACTTTGATTGCTATTGCTCCCTTGACTTCGAGGCTGGTTTCATCGATGAAGTATAGCAATTCTTAGCCTCCTGCTGATCACTATCAATCTTGACTATTCCCCAAGGACTAGGGAGCTTCACACATTGATGGTAAGTAGATGGGACTGCCTTCATATCGTGTATCCAGGGCCTGCCAAGGATAACATTACAACAAGATAAACAGTCAATAACATAAATTTTTTTATAAGAGTGTAGGCCTTCGATGTATATTGGGAGCTTAATGTCCCCCAGGGTATTCTTAGTTTCGCCACTAAATCCCACGAGCACGGAGGATCTTGGTATGATTTCAGATTCAGGGATACCCATCTTCTTTAGAACATCAAGCTGGATAATGTTCACTGAGCTTCCTCCGTCTATAAGGATCCTGCAGACAAAATGGTTAGAAATGAAAAGAGTAATAACTAAACCATCGTGATGAGGATCCTGGATATCAACACGATCATCCTCATCAAAGGTTATGACTTTTCCTTCGGAGACACTTGATGTTCGAACGGGTCTTTCTCCACTATCCATCTTAGTGTCCTTTGCATGCCTTTTAGCTGCTGAGAAGGATGTGCCACAAATGTCTGATCCTCCGGAAATAAAGTTTATTACTTGTGCATCTGCTGGAGCGGCTGGAGCCTTCTCAGGGATCCTTTCAGGATCCTGAGTCCTTGACTTTTTTCTACCCAACAATTCTTTTAGATGCCCCTTACTCAACAAGTATCCAATTTCCTTTCTTAGTTCAATGCATTCTTCTGTAAGATGCCCGAAATCTTCATGGTATGCACACCACTTTGATTTATCTTTGGTTGCAGCTGGTCTGTCATTTTTTCTGGGCCATCTGGCTTTATCACCTAGATTCTGCATCGCAAGGATTAGTTCATTGTTATCAACAGAAAAACAATATTCAGAAATTGGAGGATAATCCTCATCATCCTCTTCCTGATCAACAGCATGCACATTCTGGTTATCAGATCTGTTATAGGATTTGAACTTGTTGTTCCTGAATAAGGATCCTTGCTTATCTTGCTTTGAGGATCCTGCTAATCTCTCCTGGATCCTTTTGTCATCCTCTTGCCGGATGAACCTAAGTGCTCGGGTTCTTACCTCATCTAGGTTCCTGCATGGTGTCATAACAAGATCATCATAGAACAATGAATCCCTAAGCAATCCCATTTTGAAGGCCTCAACAGCCGTAGCTATATCCAAGTTGGGAATGTCTAAGGATTCTTTACTGAATTTGGTAATGTAATCTCTTAATGATTCATTATGACCCTGGGTTATCCTATATAGATCACTAGTTAATCGTTCAAATTTTCTACTACAAGAAAACTGATTATTAAATAGGTTAACTAGATTAGCAAATGAGGTAATAGAGTAGGGTGGAAGACTTAGCAGCCATTTGAGAGCTGATCCAGTAAGAGTGGATCCGAATCCCTTGCACAGGCATGCTTCCTTCAACCTTTCTGGGATTGGATTGATCTCCATCCTCTCCCTGTATTGAGCTATGTGTTCTTCAGGATCCGTCGAACCGTCATACAGCTTCATGGTTGGCACATGGAACCTCTTGGGTATCTCAGCATCACAGATTGGTGGTGCAAAATGAGATATCCTGTGGCTCCCATCTGCAATCTCTGGGATAGGTTTGACCACTCCTGGAACACTTGATATCATATCCTTCAACTTTTGCAATTCTCTGGCCATGGCATGATTGATACCTGGATCCTGCATAAAGCCATGGTTAGTAGTATAAGAATTATTAAAAGTGTTACCTCCCATTGGATTTAAATTAGGAAGGATGGATGTTAATCCATATTGTTGGGGCTCAGGAATGATTGAAGGACCAGTAGAAGCAATGGTCTGCATCGGAATAAAATCTCCCTGATGGACATCTGAACTTCCTGTTTGCAAGCTCCTCAAGGATCCTGGCATCTGGAAGGATCCCTGATATTGGTACGATCCTGGAACAAAGGAGGATCCTTGAACCTGGGATGATCCTGGAGCAAAGGAGGATCCTTGAACCTGGGATGATCCTGGAACAAAGGAGGATCCTTGAACCTGGGACGGTCCTGGAACAATGGAGGATCCTTGAACCTGGGATGATCCTGGAACAATGGAGGGTCCTTGAACCTGGGATGATCCTGGAACAAAGGAGGATCCTTGGACCTGGAATGATCCTGGAACAAAGGAAGATCCTTGAATCCGCTGCGCTCCTGAGTATCCTCCTGAATTCATGAGGGATCCCATATGCTGAGGATAGGATCCTGCTGGCTGGAAATATGAACCCGATGCCTGGGTCACTGTTGTTGTTCCGTAGTGCACTCCTTTTGGTCCACCCACATGTTGAACATCTGGAACCACTGATGGCTGAGAAGTAATCACCGGAGTATCGAAATTCAAAGATCTGGGCATCAGTGGGGAATGATCCTCTGCCGTTTTCTTTTGTTTCTTGAGATCTCCAATTTCTTTGAGAATCCTTTCATTAGTCTTGTCCTGTTGCTGTATATGATCCTTCATCTGCAAAATCAAAGTAAACATGTCACTAGTAGTGGGAGTGTAAGAAGCAGAAGAAGTTGGAGGTTTGGAGAAAATGGGAGTTGGTTTCTTCTCGGCATTTTTCTGAGGTCCAGAAGGTGATGGAGGCAAAGGTGGAATGCCCTGAGATGAATTGACCGCAGACATTGCAGTAGAGGTATTCTTCAATGATGAAGCCATGTATTTGTATGCAATGAACCGGAATGATCACCAACAGAAAAACTTCTTAGGAATGAAGCACCAATTGCCCCACGGTGGGCGCCAAACTGTTTTGGTCAAAAAAATCTGATGAGGATAATGCAACCAAACTCTTTGTTACGGGGAATGATGCTTGAAATGTATAACAATGATAAGGATCACTTCAATGTAAATTGCACAAACGACACAAGGATTTATACGGGGAAAAAGCCCTTGATCAAGGGTTGATCTCCGGCACAAAAAACCCCGGGTGATGGAAACTACCGATCACCAAGCTTAAATAAATCAATAAATGTTTACAACTTCGGATAGTAACGAGCTAGGTACAAGGATCACTATGGTGAAATGTGTAAAAGTGAGTGGAAACTGTTAAGTGTTTGTCGAGAGCTTCAAGAGTGCAATTGTACGAGAGTGTGTGTAGCTGAAAATGGCTAAGTGTTCTAATTCTAGCTCGTCACCCCTTTAAAAATAGAAGTTAACTATGCTAACAAACTATCCGACTTTTGTGCCAAGCTCCCACGTTCTCCACAATCGTTAGCATGAGGATCCTTAAGGTGATCCATGATCCTGATCCTGAAGCTCTTCTGAGGATCACTATCTATCACAGAAGTAAGGATCATTAATTAGGATAACAAGTAAGGATCACTAATTGTTAGAAAATCCTCCCCTAACAATCCTCTAGTCGGATGAATCTAAGGGCATGGTTCTTACTTCATCAAGATTCCTGCAAGGGGTCATGACAAGATCATCATAGAATAGTGAATCCCTAAGTAAACCCATTTTAAAGGCTTCCACAACCATAGCAATATCCAAATTAGGAATATCCAAGGATTCTTTACTAAACTTAGTGATGTAATCCCTAAGTGATTCATTTTGACCTTGTGTTACCCTATATAGATCACTAGTTAAACGTTCAAATTTTCTACTACACGAGAATTGGCTATTAAACAGATTAACTAGATTAGCAAATGAAGTAATAGAGTAAGGGGGAGACTTAGCAGCCATTTAAGAGCCGATCCTGTTAATGTGGATCCAAAACCCTTGCATAGACATGCTTCTTTTAACCTCTCAGGGATGGGATTGATCTCCATCCTTTCTCTATATTGAGCTATATGTTCTTCTGGATCCGTCGAACCATCATATAGCTTCATGGTTGGTATTTGAAACCACTTTGGGATTTCTGCATCACAAATGGGTGGTGCAAAGCGAGATATCCTGTGGCTTCCATCTACAATTTCAGGAATGGGCTTAACCACTCCTGGAACGCTGGATATCATATCCTTCAGTTTCTGCAATTCCCTAGCCATAGCTTGATTGATACATGTATCCTGCACAAAGCCATGGTTAGTGTTATAAGAATTATTCAAAGTGTTACCTCCCGAAGGATTCAAGTTTTGAATTCCAGATGTGAATCCATATTGACGGGATTCTGGTATGACTGAAGGACCAGAGGAAACAATGGTCTGCATTGGAATGAAGTCTCCTAGATGGACATCTGAACTTTCGGGTTGCACACTTCTTAAGAATCCTTGATCCTGAAAGATGTTGGATCCTTGATGTGTTGTAACTGGGGGTCTTGGAGGATAATCCATGGATCCGTAAACCTGAGATGAGGATCCTTGAACCTGAAAGGAGGATCCTTGAACCTGAGAGGATCCTTGAACCTGAGAGGAGGATCCTTGAACCTGGGAGGATCCTTGAACCTGAGAGGATCCTTGAACTGTATGCGTCCCCATATATCCTCCTGAGCTAACGAAGGATCCCTGATGCTGGAAAGAGGATCCTAAAGGTTGAAAAGAGGATCCTGAAGGTTGGAAGTGGGACCCTAAAGCCTGACTCATAGTTGTTGATCCATAACACCTTCCCAATGGTCCACTCTGGTACTGGATATCCGGAGCTGCAGATTGCAGGGCGGTTATGTTTTGGTCAAAAATCAAGCAATGATAATGCAACCAAACTTTCTGTTGTGAGGTATGATGCTTGAATTGATGAACAACAATAAGGATCACTCTGAAATGTAATGAACAAGTGACACGAAGATTTATACGAGGAAAAAGCCCTTGATCAATGAATGATCTCCGGCATAAAAAACCTCGCGTGATGGAAACTACCGATCACCAACTCAAATTAAATAAGAAATGTGTTACAACTTCGGATGATAGCGAGCTAATTACAAGGATCACTATAGTGTATTGTGCAAAAAAGTGTGTAATCGCCAAGTGAATTGTCAAGAGCTGGTGAGAGCAGTTGCAAGAGTGTGTGTGTAGCCAAAAATAGCCAAGTGTTTTCTATTTAGCTCGCTACCCCATTTAAAAATGGAAAATATCTAAGCTAACAAACATTCCTCATTTGGTGCAAGTCCTCCACGACTCCCACAACGTCCATTTCTGCCATGCACAAGCGGAATAAATATGGAATATTCTCCAGGAATATCGCCAAGACCAAGTCCAAGCTCTTACTCCTGCAAAACAACATCATATTCAAAGCAAACAATCGTTAGTATAAGGATCCTTAAGATGATCCATGATCCTGATCCTGAAACACTTCTGAGGATCACCAATCCCAACAGTAATTGAGGATAACTGATCATTCAAAATCCTCCCCTAACAATTACCCCCAACATATAAGGAGTAATTATGTAAATAAACGAGTTGTATTTTTGTTCTTATCCGTAGCAAATCAACGGATAACTAGCCGTTAGAGTCGGACTAGCCGTTACGAGCATGACGTCATGGAGGTGACTATCCTGCAAAACCATCATTATAAATTGAAGTTATGGATAGGGATCAATTTGCATTTAAATTCAAGAGAAACTCCCTTTAAATCCACATCCGCAGATCAAGCAGGTATCTCTCTTCCTCTTCTCTCTTTACGTTTTCTTTCTCTGTTCATCTTCTTCTCTACCCTCATGACCAAGATGATGCTCAGATCCTTTCCAGCTAAGGATCACACGAAAGACAGTCCTCTCAAGAGCCAGGGGATCATCAAAGATTCAGCGAAAGAAAGATGTTGCTTCACTGATCCACAAATAGACAGGATCCGACATTGCTTTCCGGCGAACACCAATTTCAAACCATTTGATCCCACCGTTCTAAGTGATTACGTTTCTGAAACTTGGGTAGCTTTCCCTGTCACTCCATTCACAATAGGATATTCATATCCTTTCCCTGAATTCACCCAGTCTTTCTGCTCCCTTACCGGCATCTCCTACATCCAGGCGATGCCAATGATCTGGAGGGTCCTATATACCACTGAAAGGATCATTGAGCAAGAAGGAATTGCTCTGGGAATGTCGGAATTGGTAGAGATGTATGACCTCGTAACATATGGATCCCACCGATATTTACTCAAGCATAAACCCGGTGAAGAACACCCCATCTTCAAAGCCACTAAGAATGATACCAACTGGAAACGGCGATTCTTCTTTGTCAGAAGGGATTCTCTCTCTGATGGAAAGGATCTGCCAAGGAAGTGGAGCACCCATGGTAGGATAGAGGATCCTGAGAAGGATCACCAGATGACCTTGTTTTTGTTTAAGGATCACTAACGTCCTTTTGTTTCTATCTTGCAGCTATTACTGTCGCACACCTCATCACAACACCTGCAACAAAGGAAAGACTTGCCGCTTTCTGGAGGCCTGTTTTGGGTGTGTAGGCGCTGGAAAACCTTCAAGATCTGCCTCCAAATTCAGTGTCACTGATCTCGACACTGTCCGATCCTCAAAGAAAAAGTCTGCTGCTAGCCCCTCCGTCATAATCCCCAAGGCAACCACTTCAAAGGGAAGAGGTGGAAAGAATAGGAAGACCTCTGAATCTGACAACCTAGAAGGCTTGCCTCTGATCCGCCATCAGTTCCTCGAGTACTTTGCTGACGTAAGGATCACTGAATTAGCTTAGTTATCCTATTCACTTGAGGATCATGTGATCTTAACTTTATATTGTCTTCTTTGCAGAAATTTGCCGAAATCGAGGACTATGTTGGGAATGTTGAGGAGCTTGAGGAGAAATACTCTGATCTCCAAAAAGTAGCGGTGCTCAAGGATCACAAGATTGCCTCCCTCGAAAACGACCTCAATGATGGCAAAACTCAGATAGTTGCAGCTCAGATCAATGCTGATTATGAGAAGCACGAGATCATGCAGGATACTAAGGTCTCCGCTGCCATTGCCATGTACAAGACCAAGTTGCAGATGGCCCAAGAAGCTCAGGATCCTACCTTTGACAGGAGCAACTGGGACATGGAGGGCTGGAAGGCTAGGCTGGCTGAGTTGGAGGATGAAGAAGAGGCCGAAGAGGTTCTGGCAATCGAGTCTGGTGGCAGTGGCAAGGATCATGTGAAGGATACTGGAGCTGGAGGAGATGGTGATGCAGCGAAGGTGTAGGCTGCATGAATGGGCGATGAAGGACATTTCTAGACGTAGCCGGAGCCCATTTTTTTAGAATTTGGTAGTTTATTTTGGTTATGGTGTTTTCTGAACAATGCTGGTCTGTACTTAAATAATAGTATCTAGGTTTAAGGATCACTGATCCTTAAGACGATAGGTAGGATAACAAATGGTGGAGGGATCCTCTGTTTGGGGGATGAAGCCATTGTGATCCTGCCGTCTTTTGATTCCTGCACTTTCTAGACCTCTGAACAATGGACACCCTTTGCCAACCCATGTAGACGGGCCACGTTTTGATGGTAGAAACGTGGGTTGGCAATTTTGACAACCTTAAAGGGTTTAATCTTTTGTGAATAAAATAACTTTAACTTTTTGGCTATCTCCCGTGTTACTATCCTTGTTAGTACTTTACTTTTCAATTATTGTGATGTTCATTTTGTTTAAATTTATCAAATAAAGAAATATTTAACAAATATCCTCAAAAAGTTTAGGATATGATCAAGGATCATATATCCTACTGTCAACAAGTTCTGAAAAGTAACATATTTTAAGGATCATAAGTTCAGTTGTCAAAGGGTAAGGGTTACTCAAATGAATAATGAATAAAATCAAAATAGTTAAGGATCATACCTGAGAATCCAAGTTAGGATCCTATCCTTTAACACTTGTAATTAGGATAACCCAAAAGATAAACCTTAGTAGAAAGTAAGGATCAAGGATCCTTGGTCGTTTATCTGCAAAAACCTGAAATAGGATACAACTTGGGACTAAGCCAACATAAGATAAGAGTTAGTAACTGGGGACAAGCTCAACAATTCTGGGGACAAGCCCAATATACTGGGGACAAGCCCAAAGGATAACTGGGGACAAGCCCAAAGGATAACTGGGGACAAGCCCAAAGGATCGTATGTAAACTGGAGTATGGCCCTCACTGGCGACTATCCAAACTTAGTGACATGAAAATGCCAAAACCTTAGCTAACGTGAAAACGTTAGAAACCTTAGGAACAGATGTATGGTACGTCTACCATTCTACGTAGGATCCTGAATATAGCCAGTACAATGAAATTGTCAGCCCCTAAAGCGAGTACTGGTCCCATTTCCATGAACTATACCAGGATCATCGTGCGCTACTGGCGAAACTGGGGACATGCCCAAACTGGGGACTAGCCCAAATAACTGGGGTCAAGCCCAAATAACTGGATACTTCTGTGGATACTCAATCCTTAGTTAAGGATACCTGAACCTTCAAAACTCAGAATTATGTAAAAGGAGGATAAAGGATGCAGGATCCTTACCCTTATATAGGATAATTAAAGAATAAAATAGTTAGAGATCAGAATATTACCAGAAAGAGGATCATCTGTCTTATAAGGATCCTTTAAGGATACTTGTCATGTTAGGATCATGGATCCTTATCACATGAAATATTTCTTCAAATGGACAGCATTCCAAGCTCTTGGTAGCAAATCACCTTCCATTGTTAGCAATCGATATGCCCCCTTTCCTGCCTCAGCTTCAATCAAATAGGGGCCTTCCCATTTTGGTGCCAACTTTCCATCAGCAGGATTGGTAGTATTCTGAAATGCTTTCCTTAATACCATATCACCAACTTGGAATTTCCTGATCCTAACATTTTTGTTGTAGGCTCCAGCCATCCTTTGTTGATAACTAGCTATCCTTATCCTTGCCAAATCCCTGATTTCTTCTATAGTATCCAAGTCTTGAACCAAGTTTTCAGCATTTTCTTCAGGATCACGAATGCTTGTTCTTGCAGTTGGAACCACCATCTCTGTAGGGATCACTGATTCTGCTCCAAATACCAAAGAAAATGGAGTTTGGCCAGTAGCATTCTTGGGACTTGTCCTATCAGCCCAAAGCACATAAGGTAATTCTTCTGCCCATTTTCCTTTTTTGGATCCAAGCTTCTTCTTCAAATTGTTGATGATGATCTTGTTGGATGATTCTGCCTGACCATTAGCTTGTGGGTGGACTGGTGTTGATGTTATCATCTTAATCCCCTAGCTGTCACAAAAGTTAGTGGTTCTATTCCCAATAAATTGGGATCCATTATCACAAACAATTTCAGAAGGGACACCAAATCTAGTAATAATGTTTCTTTTAATAAAGGATATAACTTCCTTTTCTCTGACTTGAGCAAAGGCTTCAGCGTCTATCCACTTAGAGAAGTAATCAGTCATAGCAAGCATGAATACTTTTCCACCAGGTGCCTTAGGAATCTTTCCAACTATGTCCATTCCCCATCTCATGAATGGCCAGGAAGAGGATATAGGGTGCAAGAGCTCTGCTGGTTGGTGAAGGATATTACTATGCCTCTGACAAGGATCACACTTCTTGGCGTACTCCACAGCATCCTTCTTCATAGTGGGCCAATAGTATCTTGTCCTCAGGATCCTTGAGAATAATGCCCTGCCCCCAGTGTGGTTTCCACAATCTCCTTCATGGAAATTCTTTAGGACTTCTTGGATTTCGGGATCCTCAATGCATCTTAGATATGGTCCTGCAAGAGATCGTTTATACAACATATTATTCAATATTGTAAATTGAGATACCTTAATTTTGAAAGCCCTTGGGTTTTCTCCTATAGAAATCTCTCCATGTTTTATGTATCTCATGATTGGGAGGATCCATGATCCTGAATGAGGTTGAGTATCACCACCAGGGATGATTGCAGAATCTTCTCCTATCTCCATAGTTATATGATCCTCAATGGCAGGGGTCAGGATATGGATGATAGGGATCCTTATATCTTCCGGGATCTTCAAGGATGATCCTAGATTAGCTAATGCATCAGCCTCTGCATTCTCTTCCCTTGGTACCTGTGTCAAACTAAAGGAAACAAAAGAGAGTGCCAATTCTTTGACTATCTCCAAATATTTGATTAGCTTTTCACCTTTAACAGCATAGGATCCATTAAAGTGATTAGTGATTAACAATGAATCTACATGTACCTCAAGATACCTGATCCTCATATGCTTAGCAATTTGCAAACCAGCTATCAAGGCTTCATACTCAGCCTCATTGTTGGTAGTTTGAAATTCACAAGCTATGGAGTGGGGTATTATGTCCCCCTGTGGTGATTTTAGTAGTATTCCAAGCCATGTTCCTTTTACATTAGATGCTCCATCAGTGAAGAGTATCCAAGGATCCTTAGTTTCTTCAAGCTGTTGGACTTCTAACTCAGCTTCCTTTTGCAAATCACTACTAAAATCTTCCACAAAGCCAGCTAAGGCCTGGGATTTAATGGCAGTCCTTGGTTCATATCTTATATCATATGCACTTAGCTTCACTGCCCACTTAGCCATCCTTCCTGACATTTCAGGTTTTCTGAGAACATTCTTAATTGGAAAATTAGTCTTAACAATAATGACATGAGTCTCAAAATAATGTCTTAGTTTAGTAGATGCCATAATTAATGCAAGACTAAGTTTTTCTAAGTGTGAATACCTGGATTCAGCATCAAGTAAACTCTTACTTACATAATAAACAGGATGTTGTATACCTTGGTGATCCTTAACAAGGACCGCACTTACTGCTTTTGAGGATACTGCTAAATATAAGGATAATATATCCCCTTTTTCTGGTTTCATCAAGGCCGGGGCTGAGGATAGGTAATCCTTAAGAGCTTTGAAGGCACTTTCATGCTTCTCAGTCCATTTAAATTTCTTGTTTTTCCTCAGGATGTCATAGAATTCCTTACACTTTTCTGAGGATTTGGATATGAACCTGTTCAAGGCTGCGATCCTGCCTGTCAATCTTTGCACATCCTTAGCATTGGCAGGAGATTTGATATTCACAATAGCCTTGATTTGCTCTGGACTTGCTTCAATTCCTCTCTTTGTCACCATATAGCCTAAGAATTTACCTGCCTTAACACTAAAATGACACTTGGAAGGATTAAGTTTCATATTAAATTTATCAAGGATATTGAATGCTTCCTCCAAGTATTTAAGGTGATCCTCAGCTTTCTTGGACTTAACCACCATGTCATCAATATAAACTTCCATAGTGTGTCCAATTTGTTCCTTGAACATCATATTGACTAGCCTTTGATAAGTAGCACATGCATTCCTTAGTCCAAATGGCATAGCAATATAACAATATATACCAGTTGGGGTCATAAAGGCTGTATCCTCTTGATCAGATGGTTCCATCTGAATTTGTTGAAATCCAGATGAAGCATCCATAAAAGTCAACAACTCATGACCCGCAGTAGCATCCACCATGGAGTCAATGTGGGGTAATGGGAAAGGATCCTTGGGACATGCCTTGTTTAAATCAGTAAAATCGACACATACCCTCCACTTTCCATTTTTCTTTTGAACAACAACCACATTGGCTAACCATCTTGGATACTTAACCTCTCTTATCATACCTGCCCGAAGTAGTTTATCTACCTCTTCCTGGATAATAGCATTCCTTTCAGGTGCAAACTTCCTCCTCTTTTGATGTATAGGATTGAATGACCTGTCAATGCCAAGTTTATGAGTAATTATATCCTTAGATATACCTGTCATGTCTTCATGTTTCCAGGCAAAGGTGGATTTCCTCCTCTTAAGGAAGGATACTAGATTCTGCTCGATTTCACTAAGGATCCCTGACCCTATGAAGATCCTAGATTCAGGATCATCAGGATCCATGAGGATTTCTTTCACATCCTGCTCTCTTGCCTCCAAGACATCTCTTGAAGGATACTTTAATTGCTATTGCTCCCTTGGTTTTGAGGCTGGCTTCATTGATGAGGTATAGCAATTCTTAGCTTCTTGTTGATCACTCTCAATTTTCACCACTCCCCAAGGACTTGGAAGCTTTACACATTGATGATAGGTGGATGGAACTGCCTTCATATCATGTATCCATGGCCTGCCAAGGATAACATTGCAACATGATAAGCAATCTATAACACAAAACTTTTGATAAGAATGCAATCCTTCAATATAGATTGGGAGTTTGATGTCCCCCAATGTGTTTTTGGTTTCCCCGTTAAATCCCACAAGTACTGAGGAACTTGGGATAATGTCAGACTCTGGGATATTCATATTCTTGAGGACATCAAGCTGAATGATGTTCACAGAGCTTCCTCCATCTATAAGGATCCTGCGAACAAAGTGGTTAGAAATAAACAATGTAATTACAAGACCATCATGATGAGGATCCTGGACATCAACACGATCATCCTCATCAAAGGTTATGACTTTATCCTGGGTGACAACGAAGGTCCGGACGGGTCTGTCTCCATTATCCATCTTGGTTTCCTTAGCATGTCTTTTTGCTGCTGAAAAGGAGGTACCACAAATGTCTGATCCACCGGATATGAAGTTTATGACTTGTGCATCTGCTGGAGGAGCAGGGGCCCTTTTCGGGATCCTTTCAGGATCCTGGATCCTTGACTTCTTTCGTCCCAAAAGCTCTTTCAAATGCCCCTTGCTCAACAAGTAACCAATTTCCTTTCTCAGTGCAATACACTCTTCAGTGAGATGCCCAAAATCCTCATGATATGCACACCACTTGGATTTATCCTTTGTAGCTAGGGGTGTTCAAAAAACTCGTGGCTCGCAGCTCGCTCGAAACTCGCTCGAAAAAAGCTCGAAGAAAGCTCGGCTCGAAATTGGCTCGGTTGTTAACGAGCCAGCTCGGCTCGGCTCGGTTTGTAAACGAGCCGAGCTCGAGCTTGGTCTGGCTCGGCTCGTGAGCTCGTGAGTTGGCTCGATAAGGTTCACATCCTTCATTTTTTTTGTCCCACATCCCTTAGAAAACAAAAACTAGAGGAGTATTTCCCCTATAAAAGAAGATAAAGAGAATGTACAAAGTGAATTAACTATTTATACTTGCATATTTAGCCATATGGTTAAATTAAATGGCAATTATGGCCCTTAGTCTATGAAAAAATTCATTTTAAGTGCTTTTTAAGTAGTAAATTTTGCGGTTTTTTGTTAGTTCGAGCTAGATCGAGCCGAGCCGAGCTAGCTCGAATTCTAATCGAGTCGAGCTCGAGCCACAAATCTCAGCTCGATTTGAAATTCGAGCTCGAGCCGAGCCAGCTCGAATCGAGTTCGAGCCGAGCTCGAGCTGGGTCTAGCTCGGCTCGCTCGGCTCGTTTACAGCCCTATTTGTAGCAGCTGGTTTATCACTCTTTCTTGGCCACCTAGCTTTCTCACCTAGATTCTGCATTGCAAGGATCAGTTCATTGTTATCAACAGAAAAACAGTATTTAGAAATAGGAAGATAATCCTCATCATCCTCTTCTTGTTCCACTGCATGCACATTCTGGTTATCAGACTTGTTGTAGGACTTGGATTTGTTGTTCCTGGAGTAGGATCCTCGTTTCTCCTGTTTTGAGGATCCTGTCAATCTATCCTGGATCCTTTTGTCATCCTCTAGGCGGATGAACCTAAGGGCCCTGGTTCTTACTTCATCAAGATTCCTGCAAGGGGTCATAACAAGATCATCATAGAACAAGGAATCCCTAAGCAATCCCATTTTAAAGGCTTCTACAGCCGTAGCAATATCCAAGTTAGGAATATCCAAGGATTATTTACTAAACTTAGTGATGTAATCTCTAAGTGATTCATTTTAACCCTGTGTTACCCTATATAGATCACTAGTTAATCGTTCAAATTTTCTACTACAAGAGAATTGACTATTAAACAAGTTAACTAGATTAGCAAATGAAGTAATAGAATAAGGGGGAAGACTTAGCAGCCATTTAAGAATAGATCCTGTGAGTGAGGATCCAAATCCCTTGCATAGACATGCTTCTTTTAACCTTTCAGGAATGGGATTGATCTCCATCCTCTCCCTGTATTGAGCTACATGCTCCTCTGGATCTGTTGAACCATCATACAGTTTCATGGATGGTATCTGGAATCTTTTGGGTATCTCAGCATCACATAAGGGTGGTGCAAAACGAGATATCCTATGGCTACCGTCTGCAATTTCAGGAATGGGTTTAACCACTCCTGGAACACTGGATATCATATCCTTGAGCTTCTGTAACTCCCTGGCCATAGCCTGATTGATACCTGTATCCTGCATTAAGCCATGGTTAGTGTTGTATGAATTATTAAAAGTGTTACCTCCCACAGGATTCGTGTTTGGAATTCCAGATGTGTATCCATATTGACGAGATTCTGGTATGATCGAAGGACCAGATAAAGCAATGGTTTGCATTGGTATGAAGTCTCCTTGATGAACATCCGAGCTCTGAGGCTGCATACTTCTTAAGAATCCTTGATCCTAAAAGACGTTGGATCCTTGAAGTTGAGATGATCCTTGAACCTGAACGGATCCTGAAACCAGAGAAGATCCTGGAACCAGAGAGGATCCTGGGACATGGAAGGATCCTTGGACCTGGGAGGATCCTTGGACCTAGGAGGATCCTTGAACCTGGGAGGATCCTTGAACTGCATGCATTCCCAAATATCCTCCTGAGCTGAAGGATCCTTGATGCTGAATAGAGGATCCCGATGGCTGAAAATAGGATCCCTGAGGCTGGAGGTGAGAGCCAAATGTCTGACTCATAGTTGCTGTTCCATAACGCCTTCCTGGTAGTTCACCCAAGTATTGCACATCTGGAGCTGCTGAGTGCTGGGAAGTTATGACTGGAGTGTCGAAGTTCAGCGACCTTGGCATCAGAGGAGAGTGATCCTCCACTGATCTCTTCTGTTTCTTGATCTCAGCGATCTCCCGGAGGATCCTTTCGTTGGTTTTGTCCTGCTCTTGTGCATGATTCCTCATCTGCAAAATCAGAGCGTAAAGATCATTAGTAGTAGGATTAGTTGAAACAGAAGAAGTTGGTGGTTTTGTGAAAACGGGAGTTTGTCTCTTCGCCGCATTCTCAGCATTCTTCTGGGATCCAGAAGGTGGTGGAGGCAAAGGAGGAACGCCTTGTGAAGAACTGATCGCCGGCATAGAACTTGATGTATTCTTTATCGAGGAAGCCAACTGCTTGGTTGTAATGAACCGAAACGACCACAGAAGTATGAATTTTCTTAGGAATGAATCACCAATTGCCCCACGGTGGGCGCCAAACTGTTTTGGTCAAAAATCAAGCATTGATAATGCAACCAAACTTTCTGTTGTGAGGTATGATGCTTGAATTGATGAACAACAATAAGGATCACTCTGAAATGTAATGAACAAGTGACACGGAGATTTATACGAGGAAAAAGCCCTTGATCAATGAATGATCTCCTGCATAAAAAACCTCGGGTGATGGAAACTACCGATCACCAACTCAAATTAAATAAGAAATGTGTTACAACTTCGGATGATAGCGAGCTAATTACAAGGATCACTATAGTGTATTGTGCAAAAAAGTGTGTAATCGCCAAGTGAATTGTCAAGAGCTGGTGAGAGCAGTTGCAAGAGTGTGGGTGTAGCCAAAAATAGCCAAGTGTTTTCTATTTAGCTCGCTACCCCTTCTAAAAATGGAAAATATCTAAGCTAACAAAGATTCCGCATTTGGTGCAAGTCCTCCACGACTCCCACAACGTCCATTTCTGCCATGCACGTGCGGAATAAATATGGAATATTCTCCAGGAATATCGCCAAGACCAAGTCCAAGCTCTTACTCCTGCAAAACAACATCATATTCAAAGCAAACAATCGTTAGTATAAGGATCCTTAAGATGATCCATGATCCTGATCCTGAAACACTTCTGAGGATCACCAATCCCAACAGTAATTGAGGATCACTGATCATTCAAAATCCTCCCCTAACAGGTTATAGCTGGAGTGTCAAAATCCAGTGATCTAGGCACCAATGGAGAGTGATCCTCCGCTGATCTCTACAATTTCTTGATGTCATCAATCTCTCAAAGGATCCTGTCATTAGTTTTGTCTTGTTGCTGCATGTAATCCCTCATCTGCAAAATCAAAGAATAAAGATCACTGTTAGAAGGACTAGAAGGAACAGCAGAAGTTGGTGGTTTTGAGAAAACGGGGCTTTGTTTCTTCGCAGCATTCTCAGCATTTTTCTGGGATCCAAAAGGTGGTGGAGGCAAAGGTGGAATGCCCTGCGAAGAAGTGACTGCCGGAATAGAGCTTGAAGTGTTCTTCGCTGAAGAAGCCATATGGTTGAAGATAATGAACCGAAATGAACACAATGAACAAAATTTTTCAGAAATGAAGCACCAATTGCCCCACGGTGGGCGCCAAACTGTTTTGGTTAAAAATCAGACTAGGATAATGCAACCAAATCTTCTTTTGTGAGGAATGATGCTTGAATCAATGAACAAATGTATGAACAACTTGTAAATGAAATGAACAAGTGACACAAGGATTTATACGAGGAAAAAGCCCTTGATCAATGTATGATCTCCGGCATAAAAAACCTCGGGTGATGGAAACTACCGATCACCAACTATAATTAATCAAATGATCGTTACAACTCGGGATGATAACAAGCTTGTTACAAGGATCACTAGTGTGCAAAATGTATGTAATCGACAGTGAGTTGCAGAGAGCTTGCGAGAGTGTGTTTGTTTTCTAATTGTTCTAACTCAGGCTTGTTATCCCCTTTTAAAAATAGAAATAAACTAAATAACTAACATCCCGCAAATGGTGCTAGCTACCCACGACTTCCATAACGGTCATTAAGCAATGCACGTGCAGAATATTGAGAGCATATTCCCCAAGAATATCGGCAAGACTAGGTCCAATACGTATACTCCTGCAAAACAAGTTTAAATATAGTGGAAGCAACCGTTAGTGTAAGGATAACAATGAGGATCCTGGATCCTTAATCCTGCAACGTCTTCTGAGGATCCTTAATTCAAACATACTTGAGGATCCGTGATCCTTAGGTTTAGAAAATCCATCCCTAACAGTTATTAGTGTGGAGACGGTGATAAATTTTCCTCCTCTTCTTCACCTTCTTCTTCTTCCTCAATATGTTGGTTGGAACCCTAGCCGTTTATTGCAGAAAGAAGAAGGTGAGTTTTAGAGGGAGAGATAGAGAGTTGAGTTGATAAACACAGAAATCAGATGAATGTTGAAACCCCTGATGAATCGAAACCTGTCAGCAGCAAATGGAAATCGAAACCTGCATTTAGAGAGAGAGAGAGAGAGAGAGTTGAGAGAGAAATGGATTAGAGAGAGTAATTGATTGAAGAAGATGGTATCTTATATAGCTGGAGCCATAATGTTGAATTTTGAATCTGGAGCCATAATTTTGAAACATCAGCGGTTTGAAAGTGGTTTGAATTTTGAATGAACATCAGTGGTTTCAATTATGAAGGGCAGATCTTTGAATTTTGAATGTGGGCTAGACCTTTAAAATTTGAATGTAGGGCAGTGGTTTGTATGTGGGCAGACCTTTGAAAAGGTGAATGTGGGCCACCTTTGAATTTTAAAGTCTTTTAGTATTAGGCATTATGATGTAATAATGACATAAGAAAAGCCTTGTTGGACAGCCTCTCCAGCTGACACATCAGCTTTTCTTATATCATTGAAGTTTCTTAATTTATAGAAAGTATAGATAGAATAGATTTGTTAAATATATTATTAGAACTAAAGGCTGGCGTGAACATCAAATTTTACAATAACATGTAAAGCAAAATGAGTAACTTGTTTTTTCAATCTTAAAGTTCTTAGAATAAAAGAAAACTATTGAAATGCAACATGTGTGTCTCTTTATATTAATACACACATATATGTAGAGGTGTACAAATAAACCGGTTTTAGAACCGAAACCGAAAAAAAAACCGAAACCGTTTTTTTTTTAACCGGTCCGGTTTTATAACCGAACCGCCGGTTGGTGACCGGTTACTATTATTGATCCGAAAAACCGGTTAATAACCGAAACCGGTTTTAAGAAAACCGGTAAAAAAAAACCGGTTTTTTCCAAAAAAACCGGTTAAAAACCGGTCCAAACCGGTTACACCGGTTACTGTTTTGGACTTAAAAAACCGGTTATTAAAAAAACCGGTTTTTGTTTTGAACGAAAAAAACCGGTCCGGTTAATAACCGTAACCGGTTTTCAAAAAAAAACACGATTTGTACTCATGTAGTTTGTTTATTCGGATAATTTACACATGTACAAATGCAATATTTGTGTCTCTTTATATTAATATATACACACACATAAATGTAGTTTGGTTATTTATATAATTTACACATGTGCAAATCATGTGTAAATAGAACTATACATGAGTAGATGCTACTACATAAGCAAAAGAGACCGGAATTTGCAACCGAAAAAAATGGTTACATCATTAGCGACTGAAACCAATGGTCGCAAAATTATCGACCGAAACAATTTTTTTTACAAATTAGCGACAAACACAAAAAAAATCGTTCAAAAAATAACGACCGAAAACAAACTTGTCACAAAAGCAATCGCTAATTTTAAAAAAGCAAAAAAAAAAAAAAATAATAATAATTACGTCAAAGCTCTTATACATAGAGACCATCTAGAGGCTAACATGAATGGTCACTAACCTAGCTACTGATAAATATCTTCTTTAGAAAAAATAATAAAACACAAAATGTAGCAAAACCGGTTGCCAACAATATTATAGAAACAAAAAAGATTAAAAAAGTGATCATTATTGAATCATTCCTTTAATAAATATATTCGACAAAATGCACTTTGCATCAATATCGCAGGTAAGCGAGCAACAAGCTGCGCCGCTACCCCTTTCTGGATAGCAAACCATAGCCTATTAAAAACAAACCCCTGCCCCCTGTTGATGAGCCACTGTTGTGGACAACCTGTTGGACCCTAGTCAGCAAACGGATAGCTTCTGGAGCTAGGGATCCAAAGGTGTCGAAGGCGAAGGAGACAAATGCATGTTGGTTATCAGCACATGCTTTAGCGTGTTTGTCCACCTTTTTAGATTCTGTTTTCTTTACCGCTTGTCCTGCTACAAACCCATTTTCCCTTAACCCAGCTAAGGGAGAGACTCCTGTGAGATCTACACAAGCATGTTTCCCTCCCGCCCAGCCAAAGACGAGCAGGTCCGCTGGTCTCAATGTAGATCTCCCTTCCATGGGGTCTGTAAGAAAATTCACAGGGGTCTCCTTATTGATAATTGAATACAAAAATAATAGTGGCAAATTCGATCCACTTTTTAATGTTAGAAAATAAAATAAACTAGCATTAAGACTCGCCCACGTTGCGGCGCGGGTACATCGTAAACATTGAATGGATTAGTCCAAACGTTATGTGATGCATTAACCATATGAAAACATGTGTTTCGACATATTCAATTGAACTCAACGTAACTTGTATAAGCATTGCGATTGGATCAAAACGTTAAGTAAATCAAATTAATATCGTACAATCATAACGTATTATATTTGACCCAACTCATATATAAAAGATGTAACAGGTATGAAGGAAACTAACACGTGTACTCAAAAGGGATTAATTAGAGCTTTCGAAAAAGGGGAAAAAGAAACCATAATTTGACTCCACTCAATTTGAAACAAATTTATGAAACATACATAAAATAAGCACGAAAACAAATTATATTTGATCTGAATCATTTCCCAAAAAAGTTTAGAACTCGAATTTATACAAAAACGTACATAAAAATATGCACGTAAAAATGGTTTCTTTAAACGAAAACGTATTATATTTGACCTGAGACGTTTCTAAAAAAAAGTTTACGACGAAATTTAGAATAAATCATATTTATACCTAAAAGCAATGTTGTAGAATGCGCTAGGCGCTAGTCGGGCGGTGAGGTACAGCCTATGGATTAATCGGGATTAATCGGAATGGGATTTTTATATGTATTTTTTCAAAATTATATATATATACCCAATAATATAAAAATAATACTTCAAAATTCACATAAATACTTCAAGTTTCTGATAGTATGGTTCGATTTTGATCGATTTTGACCAATTTTGACCACCTAGGACCGCCTAGAACCGACTAGAACAGATTTTGATCGATTTTGACCGACTAATATTGTCCGATTAATCCGATTTTTGACCGCCTAGGACCGATTTTGACCGCCTAGGACCGATTTTGACCATGACCGATTAATTGACCGCCTAGCTCAAAATTAGGCGGTAGATGACCGCCTAGCACCTAGGCGCCGATTAATCGGCCGCCTAGGCCGATTTCTGCAACCATGCCTAAAAGTACATAAAATATGCACGTAAAAAATAGTTTTTAAGTAAATGAAGTATTGGGGTAAACCGAAACAAATTATTAGTAAAAAAATTAATAAGTTAAAAATGTTCATAAAACCGTGCTGTAACGCCATGCGTTTTCATACTTTTCATATTTAGAAACCATTGCTTGAAATTCTATATTTTTTTTTTTTTTTGAAATCTTGTATTCCTTGTAATCGTATTTCGTTGTATCGTTGTAAAATCCGAGACTTTGATCGTAATGAAACAAATCTTTTATACATCATTTATACATGTTTATATATTGATACGTGCACTCGTTTGATACATGGTTCGTAATTCATATAAACGTAAGCTTAACTCGTAAACAATGATCGTGTATTCGTAATCCTTAAATCTTCATACATATAAACTCTTAGTTATTCGATTATAAGATTAAGTTGTATGTTTTTTTTTCACTTGATCATACCAAACTATAAACCATACATACTTGTTACATTGTGTTATACACATCGATGTTATCACACTTTTTGCTAAATTAAAACATGTCATTTATGCATTTTGGACCTTGTTACAAGTTACATACATACTAGACACCATGTAACACTTTATTAAACATTAAATATATACCTTCTAATGTCAAAAATAAATAAATAAATAAAAATTATAGGGCTGTTAACAGCCTTGCATCAGCCCACTTAATTTCCTTGTTTTGAGTTATTCAGCCCACTAAACACTTCTAAAGCCCAACCCAATGAAACCCTAATCCATAACCTATATAACCCAAGCCTCCTCCAAGCATTTTTCACTTTCTAAACACTCTCGATGCACTCTCAAACACTCCAAGCCGTAGTTGATTGCAGAAGTTTGAGCAGATTTATACCACTTCACTAAAGTGAGCATAACTCACTCAATTCTTATCCGATTCACTCGATTATTTTTCCTACTACTTTGTATTGACCTTAGCTACGTTTCCATGGGTTTTCCCTGGAAAACCAGAGCCTGGAATGTTGCCAAAAGGGCTCCAAATTGGACTGATTTTTCTGTTCTTGTTTCGAACTTTGATAAACTTGTTTAAACTTGAGGAAACTCATCTCAAACCTATGTCCTTATGCTTATAACCACTTCTATGGTTAATTAGGCTTAAAAACAAGGATGAGAATTCAACATAAGAGGTATAAACCTCACAAACTTTCTGTTTTGTTCAAAGGTTTTAACCCACAAGTGATGCTCAAGTTCAAGACTTGATGATTGTGTGATTTAGGATTAGCTTGGGCTAACCTACTTGAAAATCCACACATTGCTTGATGTTTTCCCATAGATTAGTTGTTCATATTCTATTGTTTCTTGTAAGTTCATGACCCTCCTTGTTGTTCATAACAACAAGTGTAGTGGTGAACAATAGAGGTACCTAAATGGAAGCTTGTTCTTCCTACCTCATGTATGAATTCCATGATACTTAGAGGTGCCTAAATGAAGACTTTAATCTTCTACCTCATGCTTGACTTATATGATGTAATATACACTATTTAATACTTATGTAACAACCAAATAATCGAACTCTTGGTGATGAACTAATGGACATTCGTCAAGCTAGTAGATTGTATCATCTTAGGCCTTGACAACTTGTCACGATTCTAATGGAACTTTGTTCCATGAAAACATTTAAACTCTTTTAGAGTTTCATAGTGTCAAGAACAAGTGTCATAGGTATTAGATGATTATTTTCATATGTTTATTTTTCATGTTATTTAAACTCCAAATCCCTAGAACCATATGTAAACACCTCTTAAACTCCAAATCGAACACATTCAACTTCCTAGTCTCAACAACTTCGTCATATGGGATAATCGGAAAGCATATGCAACTTTGTGAGTACACTTGACCCATTTTCCTTTTAATACACTTTGGGTGCAATATGTTTTACTTGTTAAAATGCACGATTCACAAACATGATTTTATTCGTTCAATCCTTATACATGCTTTGCTATGCTTAGGTTCATGCTAGAATACATACTACTTGTTAACTCAGCTTAACAATTATAGCGCTATAGGAGTAGCACACCACCCGACAGGGTTTTGTTGAGTCTTTATTCTATAACGGTCTCGTCACTTTTGTGTCGAGGGATGCTAAATACTAGTGGACACTAGAGTTGACATATTGTTATGAATGATAGATTGACCTTGTATACCAATTGCTATGTTGGATTGAAAATACCTTTTATACATATGCCACGAGTCTAAAACTAGTGTACTCGCCAATACCTTTGTATTGAACGATGCTTTTAAAACATGTTGCAGGTTTAGCGATAATGTTGATGATGCATGGAATCTAATAGGATGCTTAGATACACACTTTAAATCTTGTATTTTATTTGTATTTGTATTGTATTTCATTATTCATGTTGTATTTGTTTCAAATCCTTGTAGTTGACTCTTTAGAAATGAAATGAAAATTTATCATTTAAATACTTGTCACAAATAGTGTTATGAAGTCTCTTGCAATCTATTTCGTCTCACTCCTATGTTTCCACCATCGGTTGGGGTGTGACAGATTAGTATCAGAGCCATAACTATAGGGAATTAGGAAAATTGACATGCTTTTACCTAGTCTATAGTTCTAGAGCCTTATTCTTATGTTTTGATTGAACCACTTGCATGATACTTTAATTGCTCCTTATTTATTTTCTTTTGACCTTTTAAACATATATGTCACTCTGTATTAATACTTGCTTTGTTGTTTATTAATACATGTTGTATTGTCCCATTCTTTATGTGCTATTCTTGAAATATCTTTTACGTGTTATTTTTTTGAGATGCTTTATGTGCTTATACTTGTTATTATTATTTTGAACGTACTTCTTTTTACTCGTTTATACTAAATTCGAAACCAATTGTAATACACAAACGAGACGACTTCACCAAAATAGGCGTGAAACCCACAATTTGGTGAAAGACTCTCAATCCACCTATTCTTTTTACACGAAATTCGCCACCAAGTTAGGAGTGAGATCCTCACCTTGATGGAGAATTTCCGCTTTCAAATTCTAGTGGACCCTCGTCAAAGTGTAGAAATTAAATTTTGACCCGACGAGTACCAACCACACTTAGGATACGAAATCGTCAAGTTAGGGGTGAAACCCGCACCTTGTCGACTAGTTCCACTCCTTGAATTTTTCATAAATCCCGCCAAGTCTCGAAATTTCGATTGATTTGGGACATGTAGTAACCGAAAGGGTAAATACCGTTAACCGACTTGTCGGCGAGAGTATTCCACCTAATAGGCCAAATCATGCTCCTCAAATTCGAAAGACTTTTCGACCACTTTGGTTAGTCAAAGTTCCGTTTTGGAACCATCCCAAATTTTAATCAAACATGTGTTTCTGTTATTTATTTTATACGATGCAATCTTTCAAATTCGAATTTACTTTCGATATTTTCTTCTCACACACACATCATATCTTTTTCATACATTTATACCTATGCATGATTTCAAAACATCACTCAATTTTGTTTACATTCTTTATAACACCAAAATGGAGACATATCATTGAGTTAGGAGTGATTTCCTTACCTTGACGATTAACTTCACTCCTTCTTTTCTTAAAACGACCTCACCAACGATTTAGGGGTGATTCCCTTACCTAGGTGATCGTTACCAAAACTTTCCTTCAAAATACTTTATCAAGCAAACACAATCATGTTTCATACCTAAATCATTTATCATTTATCGAAATACCCACTTATATCAATTCCAAAATACATTGTTTTATCAAACGTACTTCTTATCCTACAATTTATTTTCACATAACTCACATACACGAAATTCTTAATCATACCTTAAAATGTTTTATTTCCCGAATTTCAAAACCTTACGAAATGCTACCTATCAATTTAATCGGTCCAATGAATCTCTGGCCCATGAACTTCATATTCAACTTAATCACTAAAACACGCACACGTTATATCATCATACTAGAGACTTCCATTCTTAATCGAAATCAAACCAACCTTTCTCAATTACTTATAAGATCTTATAGATGTCATATGATCATTTTACCAAATACTTTTTTCAACATTAACAAATCATTTGTTAAAACTTTTAACAATCACTAAGTCCTTTTGCTAAATTTCTTTTCTAAGGATCCTCTTTTTCACAAGAACCTCCTAAATTCATAATTTCTTGTTTGATGTAACGAACTTACTTTTTATCGAAAACCTTTTCCTACACCAATTTACAAAACACATGGGCAAGAAGACTTCATGGGGACCGACCATCTTCGGATTACGTAAACTCTTTTAAAACAAAAGTAGCATTTCCATTCATTACAAAATACATTATGCTTAACCAATGAGTACTTTATATCCTCTTACATATACAAACCATATTCTACCCTTCAAATCAAGCTCAATCTAATTTTGATTCGATAAACTCAACGTTTCGTTTAAACAACTATACATGCATATCATCATACACATTTTAGTCGATATCTCGCGATAACATCATTCATATCGTTCGTATTTACATACTCAACCTTTTGAATGCTTTTATACGCTTAAATCCGCTATGTCCCAACGTACACTATATAAGTAAATTTTATTATTCATACCTACACTTATACGCATACGTTTTATGCTTATACTTATACTCATACTACTCGTACGTTTTATGTTTATACTCATACTTACGTGCATATTCATACTTAAACTTATACTTATACTCATACTTTCATTCATACTCATGATTCATACATTCGTACCCGTACGCGAGCGTAATCCGACTGATTCGCTTACGTAGGTCCCATACATACTTAAGCATGGACTTGCTTATATACTATATTCTTATACGTACACATTCTTATTTTTAAATTATGTAAACCCTGATTCATACACAACTAGTACAAGCTATGCGGATCATGTGACGATCAAAATAATCGCGGGTGCACACAGGATTATAGTGATAGGCGTATGAAAACCATAGAGCGTACTACTGCGTATGGTAAGACACGGAACGTAACATGACACCGAATAACGAGACGGACGTAACATGGTCAAAACATGGTGGATACGCCACTGGTACTTCCTATATATAAGTGTTTTCACCATGTTACCAAACTTTCGTAAAACGTGCCATGAGAAATTCAGTGTTTTGCAGACCTTTTGACCTAATACAAACTTTAAACAACTCACAAATGCATTATATCCGATTATCCATGACGAGACTTCATCTTTAACATGCTACTTTCGTCTATCTAATACTTATATCATTCATCTACTTGCATTCATTTAGAGTCAATCGTTCGCCCCATACTCCTATTATTCTCCATTATCCTTTCTTTCATACGAACCCCGTTAACAATCAAGCTTGTTTAAATATTCAAATCCTAACTTATCTCATTACCTTTAAAACCGTATTCATATTCTTTATTCTTGTGTAAATGTACTTAGTATACCTTTAACGCTTTATTCAAAGTACCAAACTTTTTCGTTCCTCTCAATAAATAATTTTTACGAAAGTGTGATTTTCATACTATCCTTAAAACTTCCCCTGTAAACTACCCCACTTTCCAACAAAATACAAACCGTTTGTCAAAATCTTCCTTCTTAATACGTCCCATTTTTAATACATCTCCAATTTAAGTTACCCAAACTTGTTTAGACTCACCTTACCTATGTACGCACCTACACGTTTTCAACTATGTATGGTACCTCAAATTATTTTAGACAACGAACTCCCTTGCAAATTTACCTTGTCGTTCTCCAAAGTTTCGTACTTTTCAAACCGTTTCAAAATTTCCAAGTCTCAATTTTTGCCAAAACTTTTTCAAGTCTTCCTCTTGAATAAATTTCGGGACGAAATTTCCTAAAGGAGGGGAGACTGTAACGCCCTGCGTTTTCATACTTTCCATATTTAGAAACCATTGCTTGATTTTCTATTTTTTTTTGGAAATCTTGTATTCCTTGTAATCGTATTTCGGTGTATCGTTGTAAAATCCGAGACTTTGATCGTAATGAAACGAATCTTTTATACATCGTTTATACATGTATATATATTGATACGTGCACTCGTTTGATACATGGTTCGTAATTCATATAAACGTAAGCTTAACTCGTAAACAATGATCGTGTATTCGTATTCCTTAAATCTTCATACATTTAAACACTTAGTTATTCGATTATAAGATTAAGTTGTATGTTTTTTTTCACTTGATCATACCAAACTATAAACCATACATAATGGTTACATTCCATGTGTTATAACACACCTATGTTATCACACTTTTTGCTAAATTAAAACATGTCATTTATGCATTTTGGACCATGTTACAAGTTACATACATACTAGACACCATGTAACACTTTATTAAAAATCAAATATATGCCTTCTAATGTCAAAAAAAATAAATAAATAAAAATTATAGGGCTGTTAACAGCCTTGCATCAGCCCACTTAATTTCCTTGTTTTGAGTTATTCAGCCCACTAAACACTTCTAAAGCCCAACCCAATGAAACCCTAATCCATCCCCTATATAACCCAAGCCTTCTCCAAGCATTTTTCACTTTCTAAACACTCTCCATTCACTCTCAAACACTCCAAACCGTAGATGATTGCAGAAGTTCGAGCAGATTTATACCACTTCACTAAAGTGAGCATAACTCACTCAATTCTCATCTGATTCACTCGATTATTTTTCCTACTACTTTGTATTGACCTTAGCTACGTTTCCATGGGTTTTCCCTGGAAAACCAGAGCCTGGAATGTTGCTAAAAGGGCTCCAAAGTGGACTGGTTTTTCTGTTCTTGTTTTGAACATGGATAAACTTGTTTAAACTTGAGGAAACTCATCTCAAACCTATGTCCTTATGCTTATAACCACTTATATGGTTAGTTAGGCTTAAAAACAGGGTTGAGACATTCAAAATCAGAGGTATAACCCTCCTTGTTGTTCATAACAACAAGTGTAGTGGTGAACAATAGAGGTACCTAAATGGAAGCTTGTTCTTCCTACCTCATGTACGAATTCCATGATACTTAGAGGTGGTTAAATGAAGACTTTAATCTTCTACCTCATGCTTGACTTATATGATGTAATATACACTATGTAATACTTATGTAACAACCAAATAATCAAACTCTTGGTGATGAACTAATGGACATTCGTCAAGCTAGTAGATTGTATCATCTTAGGCCTTGACAACTTGTCACGATTCTAATGGAACTTTGTTCCATGAAAACATTTAAACTCTTTTAGAGTTTCATAGTGTCAAGAACAAGTGTCATATGTGTTAGATGATTATTTTCATATGTTTATTTTTCATGTTATTTAAACTCTTAATCCCTAGAACCATATGTAAACACCTCTTAAACTCCAAATCGAACACATTCAACTTCCTAGTCTCAACAACTTCGTCACATGGGATAATCGGAAAGCATATGCAACTTTGTGAGTACACTTGACCCATTTTCCTTTTAATACACTTTGGGTGCAACATGTTTTACTTGTTAAAATGCACGATTCACAAACATGCTTTTATTCGTTCAATCCTTATACATGCTTTGCTATGCTTAGGTTCATGCTAGAATACATACTACTTGTTAAGTCAGCTTAACAATTATAGCGCTATAGGAGTAGCACACCACCCGACGGGGTTTTGTTGAGTCTTTATTCTATAACGGTCTCGTTACTTTTGTGTCGAGGGATGCTAAATACTAGTGGACACTAGAGTTGACATATTGTTATGCATGATAGATTGACCTTGTATACCAATTGCTATGTTGGATTGAAAATACCTTTTTATGCATATGTCACGAGTCTAAAACTAGTGTACTCGCCAATACCTTTGTATTGAACTATGCTTTTAAAACATGTTGCAGGTTTAGCGATGATGTTGATGATACGTGGAATCTAATAGGATGCTTAGATACACACTTTAACTTTTGTATTTTATTTGTATTGTATTTCATTATTCATGTTGTATTTGTTTCAAATCCTTGTAGTTGACTCTTTAGAAATGGAATGAAAATTTATCATTTAAATACTTGTCACAAATAGTGTTATAAAGTCTCTTGCAATCTATTTCGTCTCACTCCGATGTTTCCGCCATCAGTTGGGGTGTGACACGTGCCAAGTAGGAATAATGCCACACCAGCATCAACTCTCAACATCGGAAAAACTCGTAAAAATAAAATAGATAAAATGGAAAAAATTACACCGAGCGAAAAGAAGACTTAAAATCGTTGAACCACGCACACCTGTTACAATGCGTTAATGCGAAGAAATTAAACAGAAGCGTAAAATATAGAAAATAATAACTAAGTCGATCTAGGACCCGCTCGTTGCGGTGAACTTGTCAAACGGGCAAAAATGGACATGTTGTGACGTGCCTGTCAAATGTGAAAAAATAGAGCAAAAAAACATTGAACCTCACATGCACGTTACGAAGTGTTAACTCGCAAAATTTAGAACGAAACATAAAACAAAAACTTTGCGAAAGATAAAAAGTATGGGGACCAAAGTTTTAAATAAAAAAGTGTTGGGTTAAATTATATAAGATGTAAAACTTTGGGTTAAAAATAATAAAAAAATAAAAGGGGTTAAAATACAAAATATGAAAATATTTGGTATAAAAGTGAAAAAACAAACTTTTTTTTAAACTCCCCATGCTTAGGAATACAAAATCACAATGCAACAAAATTTTGCTAATTTATAATATGGAAATGAAGGGGGTTAAAAAGATTTAAAAAGTGATCATTGTTGATAATTAAATGGCCATCACCACTTTGGTGGGGTAGTAGAGGCTTTGTGCGTCTTGGAAAGAGACCAAGGTTCAATTCCTGGCGTTGGGTAAAACTTAGTGTGATTTAAGATTAGTGTTATGTAACCTTTGCCTTTCAAAATTTTTTTTTTTGATAATTAAATATAAAAATAATAGTGGCAAATTCGATCCCACTTTTTAATGTTAGAAAATAAAATAAATGAAGTGGGTTAATATTCACACATTCATTTCGTCTATCTCTTTCTATACATACATAGATATATAGAGAGAGAGATAGAGTGAAAAGAGTCTGAAAATAAGATGTAAAGATGTGAGAATAGTAAGAGCCTAAATAAAACTATATATGATCAGAAGACCAGCCTCAAAAAGATAAATAAGTGTAACACCACCAAAAATATTAAATTTATACAAACATGTATATATATAAGTAAGGTCAGGATTTAGGGAAACTGTAACGCCCCAAAATCCGAATGTTTATATTTGCCGTGTGTTCCTATATGACACGTCATGAAATAAATAACTAGGCTATTTAACCTAGTTAAATGTATGGTAAAAAAAATTTATTAAAAGATGGAAGTAGTGCACATTATGTTAAGTGGCAAACATGAGGGGTTAAATGGAACAAGATGGAAGTTGAGTTATTAAAATGAAAGTTCAACACACACAAACACACACTTCGTGTGTGTTCACGAATGTTCAGGAGCTCCAAAGAGCTCTAACCCTAAACTCAACTAAATCACCAAATTGAAGGATGATTCAAGGCTTAAATTCGTGAAGGAACATGGATTAATGATCACCATCACAAGGGAATCATAAGGTATGTCTTAAAAGTTAGATTGGTGATCTTTCACGAAGTGGGTTTTGATGTAAACCGAGAAATTGTATGAAATTGAGAATGGGTGTGTGTTAGAATCATCATATAGAACATGGATTATGCATGGTTTAGGTTAATTTGATGTTTAAGGGTGAAACCCGTTTGTTATGGTGAAGATGATGACATGGGTAAATCATCTATGTCTAAATTCTTGCTTAATATTGATGTATTTTGATTTGTATGATGGATTCTTGTTAGAGGAATTGAAAGAAATGTGATACTAGTATGTTTGATGTTTATGCATGTATGATTCATGTTGATTAGAAGGGAGAAATTGTTGAATTATGTATGAGATTAGAAGGATATGCATGAACTAGTTGTACGTTATGCTTAAAAGGTGGTACGCACACCAATCGTATGATAAAATGTATATATTGTCGTCCGTATAGTCGATTATGATGTTACGGGTATATAATGATAAATCGAAAGTTAAATTAAATGAACCGTTGACTTCTGAAAGTCAACTGGGTATAAGAAGAATGGTTAGACGTGTTGTCATAATTACAAGATTAGAGTAAGTCATACGGTGCGTGTTAGACTTATGTGTGTTTAATGCGATGACATGATGAATTACATGAGTGCAAACGGATATGGGTATGGCTATATGAGTTACGTTTGTTAGGAATGACTAATGATATGACCGTTAACATGTACAATTGAGTATGCTAATAAGAGCGTGATTCCGATGAAATGGAAGCATAGGAATCACGTCGAGATGAGCTCAAGCACGAGGTGTTAACGGGCCAAGAGGATGCAAGAGATCGGATACGAGCACGGACGCATAAGGTAAGTGATTTCGTAATCACTTCTTAGTTGCTTATGTAAAGTTATATGCAACTTAATTAAATATGATAATTGAGGTCAAATAGGAATGAATTGTATGATGTTGATGAAGTATTAAACGGATCTTAGTTTTGATCCAAGCAAGGTATGTGTGATTAAGAATTTTAGCTAAGTAGTAGGATTGGTTACTTATGCAAGGAATTCCTTTGTTGATAAGGATAGAGCGAAATCGACAAAAACGCCCTTGATAGGTATATCGGGCAAACGACCTTAAATGTCTATTGGAAACAAGCGAATCGATTAGAGTAATGTTTTGGTCATGTGTGAAAGCGAAGAGTATGGTTTTGTATGCCATAGACCATTTAAATGTGCAAATACCCATAACGGGTCAAATATTTAGAAAATGATAATAAGCCGAATGCGCGAAAGGTAGGAATTTCCTTAAGTCGGATATGGGGTTCCAAGTCCATTTGATAGAGGGTCAAATTATGATCATGTAGGAAGAAACGGGAGGTTAAACGGGTAAATGGTTCAAAAGTTATGCGCGTTTTAGTGCGTTCGGACGACGAAACGTAGCTGCAGCAAGAAACACCTCTTATCTTAAGAGGAGTGCAAAAGAAACACCTCTTATCTTAAGGGGAGTGCAAAAGAAACACCTCTTAACTCAAGAGGAGTGCAAAAGAAACACCTCTTAACTTAAGAGGAGTGCAAAAGAAACACATCTTAACATAAGAGGAGTTCAACAGAACACCTTTTAACTTATGTGCCTCCCAAACATGATTTTGATCGTTCCTTAGATGTTTATGGGCTATAAATCTAAGTCTAAGTCCCATGTAATTAATGTATGATTAGGTAAGATGTATGTGAGAGCTTGTATGTGTATATATGGGCCTGTACATCTGTAGATGTGTATATATATGGATGTGTGAAGGTACGTCTGAGTGTATGTATGCACGTGAAGATATGGGAAGGTATGTATGCATGTGGATGTCTATGTATGTAAGCATAAAGGTATGTATGAGTATATAAGGGTTCGGTAAGATCTTGAATGCGTGAATGTGAGTATGCATGTATGTAGAAACGTAGGGACGTATGTATATATGTAGATCTGTATGTATGTATGGGTGTATGTAGAGATGAATGAATGTAAGTATGTATGTATGCGTGTATGTAGAGATGAATGAATGTAAGCATGTATGTATGCGTGTATGTAGAGATGAATGAATGTATGTATGTATGTATGTATGTATGTGTGTATGTAAAGATGAATGAATGTAAGTATGTATGTATGCGTGTATGTAGAGATGAATGAATGTAAGTATGTGTGTATGTAAAGATGAATGAATGTAAGTATGTATGTATGTGTGTATGTAAAGATGAATGAATGTAAGTATGTATGTATGCGTGTATGTAAAGATGAATGAATGTAAGTATGTATGTATGCGTGTATGTAGAGATGTATGAATGCATGTACGTATGTAGATGTGTATGTATGCATGTAAGGATGTATGTACGCGTGATTGGATACGTTGAGTAACACGTTATTAATAGTGTACCTTGAGAATGAAAGGTAATGCAGGTACATTATTGAAGCCTCACCAGGACATGGGTACGCAGATGAAATGCTTAAAGTTAGAAAGATAGCGAAATGGGAAGTGTACGAGGTTGAACCTTGTTTATGTATTGTATACTAATGTTATGAATGTATGTGGTGAGTGCAGGTTGTACGAATCACAGGCGGTTATCACGAGGAATAGAGATCGAAGATCGGGTCACAAAGTAGATTGTACGGGGAGATTTGAGTATGTACTTTAGTTAACATGACTTATACCTTATTTTTGTAAAAGATTCATATTAAAACGAACTTTCAAGTAAGTCAAGACATTTGTAATGAAAGAAATTTTTATGGCACAAATTTCCGCTGCGACTTTTTGTCAAATACGTATTAGGGTCTTACAGAAACGGTGAAAAGTGTTAGAACAGTGAGAACGCTTATAGATCGTCCGATCAAAACAATCTATGGACTACATTGGCGCGGTGGCATTTTCGTAAATAACATCAATTTTATTACGTGGACGCGCTTCATTAAGGGTAAAAAAGGTAAAAAAATCCTTTCATACAAAAAATCCATTGAGATATAAAACGCCAAGTAAATACAAAATGCCAATTTTATTACTGCGTAGTTTTTTCTGTGTTTTACTTAAGGTCTTAGCCTACAAAACGCCATAAACGTAAAACGCCTTAATATATAAACGCCAAGCCTTACAGACTTAACAGATAAAGCTGAGCAAAACCGGATAATTGTTAATTGCATTTATTGTTATAATAATATCCTGCTTAAACTACGCGCCAAAATATCCTATAAATAGAAACGTCTCAGCACCTTCCGTTGATCACACCAAAAAAACACAAAACACAATGTTTCTAAAAATACCACTCACTGTAAAACTCCAATAGTTAGAGAAATCAATGATGGCAAACATCATTTCTTGGATACTCAATAATGTTCAGCATGAAGTTTCGCTAAATGGTTTGTTATGTGAGAGTAGTAAGATTTTGCTGCATGAGATGGACAAATTTCAAGAAAAAGAGACTGATAATACCGATATGTCATTTTGTCTTCTTTGTTCTTGAAGAAGGTTTGGATTAGGAGAAGAGACCGATCCCAATGTAAATGCTACTTTGGCCTCGATGATGATAATGAAGATGACGGGCAAATAGCATCCACCCACACGTCGTCGATCTATGTCTCCAACATCCACAACCACACTTCAACACACGAACAAGAAAAAAAACCACGCCAAACCCAAAACGCCATTTACTTGTGACAGTTCTTGTAGTTTCAAAAGAAGAAAGAGACCGATGACAATGAAGATTTAGATCATAAATTGCTTCCATTTGTTTTTTTAAATTTTCTTTTTCTGTTGTTTGTTATGTAATTTTCAGCTAAGAACAAAATATACATTAATTCTCTAAAAAAATAATAAAACGCCAAACGGGCAAATGCTTGTGAAACGCCATCATGCCATAAAACGCCAAAAAAACAAACTATAATAAAATTACTTGGACAAGTGCAAGAGAATACAACAAAGTGTCATCTTTATCTAAACGCCATTGGATGTTACGGCCACAAACAGATGAAACTGAAACAAAACACAATAACTGCAAGCAGTAAAATGAAGCGACGGAAACATAATTACTAACATTTATTACCTATATATTAAAATTACAACACAATGAACAGTAACATCATCAAGGGGATTAGCAAATGGTATATGGTACCGGTGCCGGTATCAAATTTATCAAACTAGGTATATTTTCGGTACTGAATCAGTACTGACTTTTGACATTTTCGGTATTGGTTCGGCACCGTACTAGTACCGACCGGTACCGAACCGTACCGTGTCAGGTATATTCGGTACTGGTACCCACATTTGGGGATTTTCGGTAACGGTATTTTCGGTACCAGTTAGTACCGAGCTCATCAAATCCTGTAGCAACGCAAGCGATTGCACCGTTTAGATTACTTTTCATACACACTGTAAGTAACTGTATTTCGTTTGAATGAAGTTTTATATACAAAACAACTTATTTTGTTTTCTTTTGTCTTTTTCTATAATGAATTAATTGTAGCATGTAAAATTAACTTGGATATTTAGATTATTGATGAGCAAATCATATCAAATCCTGTAATCAAACCGGTATCGTATCTGTGACAACTGGCAAAAATAATGGTAATTCCGTACAACTTAAACACTTGATTTAACATTTAATTTCTCTCTTTAAAATTTAATTATTGCGTGATTAGGTCGTATAAGTTCTAGCAATCATAGGACATGGTTAAAAATGCTAAACAATATTAACACAATCGCCATGTCGCGAGGAAACCACAAACTATGTCCTAATATATTGGCAAAATACTGAAAACACTATTCACCTGAGCACACTATTCATGCTAGCTAGTTCTGAAAACTGTCGGAACGAGCAACGAAGGGCACGGACACACTTGGTAGATGGAATACAAATAAAAATCCCGAATTAGAGGCACTAAATCGTTAAAACACTTCAACTTTCCGGTAAACGAATATGAATGCACTTTGTCCGCTCCGCGCCGAATTATAACCAAAATAAAATGTTCGTGACACTAGAATCTATCATTTTAGTGTCCGTAGAACTTGTAAATAATATTTTATACTCTAAATAGGCTAAAGGATATCAATGGAATATCCAAAACACAAGTTACCGGTGTTTCATCGCAACGTACGTAACTTGTCCGTTTTTATCCGACCGACTAGTAAACAATATTTTTATCACCCTAACGCCTAAATGAATAATCTAGCGAACTAGTGAGCGATATTTTGGTGTCGTAAACGCCTTGAATAGACGCCATAACTTCGACGATAAATTAAAACCATAGTTCCCGGTATTAAACTATAACTTTCGGATATCACCCGATATCGAACCAATGAGTGAGCTCGTGGTATTTTTACCATCCAAAACTTATAACCACTAAACTAGTAAACTAATTTGACTTTGTTTATAACCATAAACTACCTTTAACCCCTAATTACCTAATTACATCTAATGACTAAAATATCTTCTATTTTTACCATAATTATCATATGTTTATAAGTTTTTTTTTAATATATATATAAAACATACCCCCCCCCCCCATTTTGGCTAAGGTGGGACCCACCCCTATAACCTCTTTACTTATGGAGAATGATGAATATCTTGCAAAGTATGGTCATGGAGATTTTTAGGACATGAAGATTTAAAAAAAAGATTATAATCTTCACATTTGCAAGAACTTCAAAACACCAAAAACCTCCTTTGTCTCCCTCATTCTCTCGGCCACATAGAAACCCTAGAAACCCACCTTTTTCAATTCTCAAACACCTTATTTTAACATATAAAATCCCATTTCATGACCATCTAAAAAGTTAGCAAGCTTAAGGGGTCATTAAGGAGTACTTTGGAGCTTTTATCTTCACTTAATCTTCATCTAAACTTTGTGCAAAGTTGTAAGCCACTTTCTTACCATTTTTAAGCTTATTATTATGTCTAGATTACTAAAGTACTTGTTGATCATCTTGAAATCAAAGAAAAATTTCACCTAAAACCCTAAACCAAAACTTAACTTACTAATCATGAAGTGTTATGTGTTTATTATGTGCTTTAGGGTTGTATGAGTTGTTTGATCTTGTTAATCTTGGTTAAAATAGGTTGTTTAGCTTAGGATTTAAGTTGATCATGTTGTATGTTTAGTGTAGTAAACTAGATTAGTGATGATCTTGATGGATTAGTCTTAGAAATGTGATTTAAACACTTAGAAGTTTAAATCAAGAAAGATCATCACCCTTAAATCCATGAGCTTTATATATATATATATATATATATATATATATATATATGTGTGTGTGTGTGTGTGTGTGTGTTTAAACTTGAAAGATTAAGGATTTAATGAACTAAACATGGTGATTAAGAACTAATAAATGTGATATCTAAAAATAACAAGTGATTTAATAAATGGTTATAAAAACCACACTTAAAAAGTCTTGGATTTCAAGACATAAAAGTGTTGGATTTTTAAGAAAATTTATATATATAAGTGCTCATGATTTAAGAAAATAAGTGGTAGAAATTGTTTACTTAATGTTGTAAATTGTTGAGATTAGTAGATTAATGTTGATGGTAAATTGGAAATGATTTTAAACATGTTTTGAATACATGGGAAAAACGCCATAGTTTAGGGAAACTGTGGCGAAATTTTATAAAAATCTAATCGCGATTAAAATGGGATTACGGGGTGATTAGCATGGTTAATCATGATTAGTAACCTTAATTGCGATTAACGACCTTAATCGTGATTAGACGAACCCGAATGACAAGGGTTAAGTATTAACTGTCCAAGAGTTTATTTAAACACTAAAAGGTATTTTTATTAAATAAACATGGGGAAAACTATAAGCATACCAATAAATATAATTTTTGGAGAAAATTATATGTATATATTTCAAATACTTTATTTGATGTACAAAGTGTGTATATTATGTGTATATATTAGCCTTAGGAATACATACCAAAATGTTGAAAATAATACACAAGAACAAAATACAATTACAAATAAGCGAAACCTCACTAACATTTGCAAGCATGACGATAGTCGCGAACCCTCGCGAGCACTCGAAACACACTCGTGTGATACCATAACTCAAGGCGCGAACATCGGACGACGCTTTATGCGTCATCGGCAAAACGGACAACTTCGACACAAAAACTACATATACTAACCGAATGTTACGACAAGTGTAAAAATAAAATATTTTTAGACACCTCATATATATATATATATATCAAAGACAACGAAAGCCGGAAAGTTCAATAATAAAAATAACACTATGTGTGGTTCTAAAAATTTACTAATATGGTTATATCATACTTAGTAAAAATTTGTCACAAATTCAAGAACACAAATATTGGATTAAGTTATATAACTTTGGGCCTTTAAAATTAATTTTGGGCTTAGAATAACATAAATATTGGGCTAAGCCCAATACCTTAAACCCATGGGCAAAGGCCCATTTCCTGAAATACTTATAAAAGCCCACTTACAATACTAATATGGGCTAGGTTTACTAACTTATAGAACTTGGGCTAGGCCCAAATGCCATAAAGTATGGATTAAGCCCAAAATACTAAATTGTGGGCTAAGCCCAAAGTAAAATACATGTATATTTTTTATAAATATATATTATACAAGTACGTATTAAATACGGTATACGTACATGTATAATACGGTATACCTACATGTATAATACAGTATACCTACACGTATAAATACGGTATACCTACATGTATAATACGGTATACCTACGCGTATAATACAGTATACCTACACGTATAAATACGGTGTACGTACAAGTATAAAGCACACAAATACATGTATATATATGGTATATGTATATGTATAAAAGACTCTAGTACATGATGATATACTCACCTACACCTGTTGAGGTGTACTCTCTCACTAAGGTCGTATACATATGACAACCTATTTCGACGTTAAGAATAAATATTTTCAACACTTTTTTCAATTAAAGATATACGCTTATATTTGTGTAACAAATATAAAGTCTCAAATCAAAGTATACCGAAAACAAATGCCAACATATTACTAAAATATACAAGTGTTCCAAGAACGAAATGAAAATAATAAACGTTCAAGATGAACAACGAGTACAAGGTCTAGAAAGGACCGACGTGTCTAATGAATTAGAACCCATGTAGGTTGACTCGTGTTTACGGAACACGTTAATTGAATATCTCTCTCTCAGGAACGCAAAGCTGTGAGTTCATGTCCCCCTTTTCTCTTAATTATTTTCGGATTTATAACTCTCGGGGGTGGATACATGTCTCAATGGTATGGTTTAGCTAGGGAATGAACTGTTAGATCATGTGAGCGAATAGTAATCTCTCTTTAGCGCCATTAATCTTGTATAAGACCAAGGGCAAAAGTGGTAGATCTATCAGGTGTAGCGAGCCCCACTCTTGGGTCCTTGTGTGGCCCATGTAGTGCTTTTGTTGTTCTGACCGGGTGGACCGGAGGAAATTCGCTAGGGTTGAATGCGTCCAATGTCGCCGCACATATTAATGTCCTTGCAAAACATTAATGATCTGTTCATAGACGCTTTACATACCAGTTTGTTATAAAAAGATCTCTCAAATGTTTAAAGGTTTAATTGGAACTCACTCAAAACACATGAACTCGCTCAACTTTTGTTGATGTTTTCAAACTTACATGTATTTCAGGGAACTAATGGGATCTTGGTGCTGGTGTTTACTATGAAGCTTTTGGATTAACAAGTTATCGATGTCATCCTTTTGAAGGGTTTGGTCCATATATCTCATCTTCAATGCGATATAGGATGCAAAGCCTTATGTTTTAAAACTTATGTCGTACTAGTTTGTTGTGAAAACTTAAACTTATGTTGTCTTGTACTTAAACAACTTATGGTGTGTAACTTTTAAATTATGTTAATGGATGAACATCGTATGTTTTTAATCATGTAGTTGTTTACTATTAACGTATGCAATGAAAACTAATCAAGTTCACACCGCGCGCTTCCGCTAATGAACGAGTGTGACAGATTGGTATCAGAGCTTCGATTGTAGTGAACTAGGATTCCTTCTTGAGTCTAGTCTACAATCACTAGGATCCTCTCACGAAAACATTTTGTTTTTGTAAAATGATTTTCATTGCATATGCAAAAAACGCCAAGATCCCCTAACAAAACTCTTTTCAAGAAAACAATGCGAGGACATTAATTGGGGCATAGTCTATATGGGATAGACTTGCCGAACTAGATTGATTCGCACAAAACAACGTGATTATATTTCATATGCTATATTTATTTACATATATATAATAAGTAATGATATTATTTATTGATATATATATATATATATATATATATACATACATGTTGTACGGAATATTTTGCGCAGAATGAAATACCTTCGACTTCACATTCTATTGTTGTTCTTGACTCGCACGATGGGAATATCGACCTCGCGTCTATTGCATAGCTTATGGCGGGTGTAATTACTAAGTGAGACCATAAGCTTGATGTCGTAGAAGATGCTTGTTCATCCCTTGAATGTGAAAGTGCCTGACTACAGCAGTGACGGCGAGGCGGAGGTGGTAACCCTGGGCAACAAATCTATTAGTGGGACAAGGTCCCTGTGGCTTTTACGAATCATGATTGACGACACTCCTGTCCAGAAAAGGAAGATGAAGTACTCATCTTGAAGGTGCCCCTCCAGCTACTATTGTTACAAATTCTCTTTATTTCTACTTCGTCTAACGTTGTGACATTCGCGAGTAATGACAACGGATGTTAGCACGTGGAAACATTAGGGTGACCAGGCAAGGCAATTTATTATTACGGGGGCCCGTGTAATAACAACTTGCAGTTCATGGAAATCCTGGTGGGCTCTGTGGGTCAAACAAATGATCACTATCTATTCGAAATTCCTAAGTTGTTCAAATCTCTATCTAGTAGAACACTAACCAGGATAGTTACTATAACACTCTACAAAGTAGGAAATCTGTCTTTTTACTTCGTGCCTAACACTTCTACCTGTAGTTCGAGTCGTTTGGGACCCGGTAACTAGGCAAGTGAAGATGGTTAACCACTCAGGAAAGATTTTCCTCAACACTTTAGGATTCTTGTGTTTAAATTTGTACAGTACCGACAACACCCTTTCTTATCTATTGTAGTTGCTATGATAGACCCCAACATTTGACATCCGTTTTACCCCAAGGGGGTATCATGGCGCGAGCTGTAGTGTAACCCATTTACCGCACTCTATTTGACATTCATGGAGACCATACCAACCTTATTGGAACTCATGGAGCCCAAGCAAAATCAATGTACGCGTCGCACAGTTCAGTGCGGCAAAGGGGTCCTCCCTACATCGGACAATCGGGGTCCATGAAGTATAGAATACATATTATAAGGACGGAGGCGACCACTCGATTCTTCCCTCCTCAATAGATTGTTGTTCCATTTAGGCACATGGATGACACATGTAAAAAGATTCTTCTCGTCCTTCACCTCACATGCACTGTATCACCCAATACCTATATCACCACCACCAACACCCTTATCAGTACCTCCACACTCTCTATCCCATAGTGCACCCCATCGTTTGGGTAGTGCATTCGTACACTTGAAACCCGCTCTACGGTTTCTATAAGTCATAATTCGGTCTCGATGAAGAAGTTACGTACTCTCGCGGCCTTATTTTTGTGTTTTCACCCCCCCCCCCCCACACACACACGTGGTAGTTGTGCACAACCCCCATCTTTTGGGAAGTATACCCGTTTTTGTAAAACTAAAGACTTTTGAAGAGTCGAAGACTTGAGGAACAATCAAGGAACAAGGTGAAGGAAAGACCTCACCATATTTTGCATAATATTGTATGACTTGCATCGACCGGAGTGAGATGACTCCGAGGAGGTTTTCTTCACAAAACTAATTATAACAAGTTGATATGATATATATATATATATATAAGTCGGTATATCCTTAGCAAGACACTGTTGTAACTCATTTTACCTCCCTACAATGATGTGATGATTATGGTGCGAAGGATTTGCATAAGCGTCATTATGAATTATCTTACCCGTATACTCGTAGTGCGTGACGAATGAGTTTTACTTTCACTCATAAATGACAATATTTATTTTAAAATAAATGTCTAATTTCATCGATATGTTTTATACATATAAAGCTCATGGAACCACGACGAAGGAACGCTGGTCAAGCCCAATCGGAACCTTTACCTGTAACACGAGTTGAGCTCGAAGCTCTAGTGAACTAGCAAGTTGCTAAAGCAATCATCCAATACGAAGCAAGCAGCACTACAAACAGTAGCTGAATGAGAGGAACCATATTAGGAATTGCTCAGGTGATAACTTTTGCCTTAAGTCATGCCGAGGGTGGAGTAACGATGGAGAAATCGAATGAAAGCCCAGTGAAAAACAAGACGCATGTGGAGTCTTCCTCGAATAGCAATAAAAGGAAGTATGCGCATTTCAAGCAAGGCTCTAGATCAAGCAACAAACAAAAGGAAACCGCTATAACTAAGAAACTCAAGGCATTCGTTGCCATGACTAAAACGGGTGGTAAGAACTATCATGCAAAACTACCAAAGTGTGATAAGTGCAAATATCTTCACCACAGTTTTTGCTGGACCATGATGTGTGACAAGTGCCGGAAGATGGGTCATCGCACCGAGAAATGTTGGGTAAGCAAAAAGGATGGCAGAAACGGGAATGACAATAGGAATGGGAAAAGTCAAGGTTGCTACGGATGTGGTGAAAAGGGGCATTATCGGAAGGATTGTCCAAAGGAAAACCAAGCTCGGGGGAGAGCTTTCGTGAAGGGAGCCAAGGACGCAAGCCAAGACCCTAAGGTGGTCATGGGTACGTTCCCTATTAATCAACACTTCGCATCTATTCTTTTTTTATATTGGGGCCGACTTTAGTTTTATAGTTATAGAGATCAAAAATATGCTTGGCTTAGAATCGAGTAAACTAGACGTCACTTATTCTATGAAATTGGCGAACGGAAAATTTTTGAAGCGGGAGAAATTATTAAGGGTTGCACACTTGAGCTTGGAGCGCAAAAATTTTCTATCGATCTTTTACCCGTTGATTTGGGCAGTTTTGACGTAGTTGTCGGGATGGATTGGTTGTCCGACAACCGGGCGGAAGTGGTTTGTCATGAGAAAACCATCCGCATCCCATTGCCAGATGAAGAAATGCTTATAATTCATGGGGAGAAGCGCGAGACACCCCTACGGATCATTAATTGTATGAAGACGCAAAAGTGTCTCCGAAAAGGTTGCATAGCTTTCCTCGCCCACGTAGTTGACAAGGAAACCAAGGAGCCGAAAATAGAAGACACCCCTTTCGTGAAAGGGTTTCCAGAAGTCTTTCCTGAAGACTTGCATGGACTGCCTCCACAGCGACAAGTGGAGTCTTGAATTGATTTGCTGCCAGGAGTGGCACCAGTGGCGAAACCTCCATAACGAATAACTCCGTCCGAGATGCAAGAGTTGTTAGACAAGGGATTTATTAGACCTAGTTTCTCACCTTGGGAAGCTCCGTTATTATTTGTTAAAAAGAAAGACGGTAGCTTTCACATGTGCATCGACTATAGGGAGTTAAATAAGCTGACCATCAAGAACCGATATCCCTTACCAAGAATCAACGACTTGTTCGATCAACTACAAGGTTCCAGCTACTACTCCAAGATCGATCTGAGGTCGGGTTACCATCAGTTGAGAATACAAGAGGAAAGTATCCCCAAAACGGCCTTTAAGACTCGTTATGGACATTACGAGTTTCTTGTTATGTCGTTCGGCTTAACCAACGCACCAGCGGTATTCATGGACCTCATGAACCGCGTGTGTAAGCCGTATTTGGACAAATTCGTGATTGTGTTTATTGATGATATCCTAATATACTCGCGAACTAAGGAGGAACACGAGCAACATTTGCGAGCTATTTTGGAACTCTCGAGAAAGGAACAGCTGTATGCAAAGTTTTCGAAGTGCGAATTTTGGATTCGCGAGGTACAATTCCTAGGTCATGTGGTAAATGAGAAGGGAATTCATGTCGACCAGACAAAGATTGAGGCGATTAAGAATTGGGAAGCGCCTCGGACCCCTACTGAGATACGACAACTTCTTGGATTAGCGGGCTATTATAGACGATTCATAGAGAACTTTTCAAAAGTTGCTCAACCGCTAACATCCTTAACACAAAAAAACAAGAAATTACATTGGGGCAAGAAACAAGAGGCGGCTTTTCAACTGCTAAAGGATAAACTTTGTGACACGCCTATTCTGTCCTTACCCGACGCTACCGATGACTTCATGGTTTATTGTGATGCATCACACTAAGGTCTTGGTTGTGTGTTGATGCAACGGGACAAAGTCATCGCGTACGCGTCTCGTCAATTAAAGGTACATGAGAAAAATTATACCACGCACGATCTGGAGCTAGGTGCGGTGGTATTCGCGTTAAAGATCTGGCGTCACTACGTATATGGTACTCGTTGCACAATCTTTACATATCACAAGAGTTTGCAACACATATTCGATCACAAGGATTTAAATATGCGGAAACGACGATGGGTCGAGTTATTGAACGATTATGATTGTGAGATAAAGTATCATCCGGGCAAAGCGAACGTTGTGGCGGACGCCTTGAGCCGCAAGGAACGTGTAAAACCTCTAAGGGTGCGAGCCTTAGAATTGACCATACAAAATGATCTCACTTCTCGGATTCACGATGCTCAACAAGTGGCGCTTAAACCAGAAAATATACAAGCAGAATCCTTACGAGGAATGGAGGCACATTTTGTGCCAAAGGAGGATGGAACACTGTACTTTATGGGACGAATTTGGGTCCCATCCTTTGGCGAACTACGAACGATTATTTTGGATGAAGCACACAAGTCAAGGTACTCTATACATCTGGGTTCAGATAAGATGTACCAAGATTTAAAAGAATTTTATTGGTGTCCTAAGCTTAAAAGCGACATTGCTACTTATGTTGGGAAATGCCTTACATGCGCCAAGGTTAAGGCAGAATATCAAAAGCCTTCAGGGTTTCTCCAACAACCTGAAATTCCCTTATGGAAATGGGAACAACTCTCAATGGACTTCATTACTAAGTTACCCCGAACCTCGAGAGGCCATGATATGATTTGGGTAATTGTAGATCGACTTACAAAGCCCGCACATTTTCTACCAATCAGTGAGAAGGATAGCACTAAGAAACTGGCCGAAATATATCTCAAGGAGATTGTGGCACGACATGGAGTGCCTGTTTCTATTATATCAGACCGAGATGGTCGATTCGTGTCAAGAATATGGCAATCATTCCAAAAGGCTTTTGGATCACAACTGAATCTTAGTACGACCTTTCGCCCTCAAACGGACGGCCAAAGTGAACGAACGACACAAACTTTGGAGGACATGTTACGTGCTTGTGTGATGGATTTGGGGGAAACTGGGATACTCACTTGCCCTTAGTGGAGTTCTCGTACAATAATAGTTATCACACTAGCATCCAGGTCGCCCCGTTTGAAGCATTATATGGACGAAAGTGTCGGTCCCCGCTATGTTGGGCGGAGAGCGGGGATAAACAATTCATTGGTCCGGATTTGGTCCAGGAAACCACGAAAAAGATCATCCAGATACGAGACCGTATCAAGATGGCTCGTGATAGACAAAAGTGCTACGCCGAGAAACGACGCAAACCATTAGCTTTCAAGGTCGGAGACATGGTATTGCTGAAAGTCTCGCCTTGGAAAGGCGTAGTAAGATTTGGTAAACATGGAAAGTTGAACCCACGTTACATTGGACCTTTCAAAATCCTAGAGAAGATCGGAACTGTTACGTACAAGTTAAAACTACCAGAGGAACTGAGCAGTGTACACGACATGTTCCACGTGTCAAATCTCAAGAAAAGTCCCACTCAAGAAACAGTTGTCATCCCAGCGGACGAGATACACGTCAGCGACAAACTTCAATTTACTGAAGAACCTGTTGAGGTTACGGAGTGGAAGGTCCACAAGACACGGAGGAGTCGTAGGAAGCTAGTTAAAGTTCGTTGGAACTCGCGTCACGGTCCCGAGTATACGTGGGAACGTGAAGATCAAATGAAATCCAAGTACCCTCAACTGTTCCAAAATCCCCTGCAACCAGTAACACGACTTGAATTTCGGGACGAAGTTCTTTCAACGGGGGGAGAATGTGACAACTGTAAAAAATAATGGTAATTCCGTACAACTTAAACACTTGATTTAACGTTTAACTTCTCTCTTTACAATTTAATTATTGCGTGATTAGGTCGTAAAAGTTCTAGCAATCATGGGACATGGTTAAAAATGCTAAACAATATTAACACAATCGCCATGTCGCGAGGAAATCACAAACTATGTCCTAAAATATTGGCAAAATGCTGAAAACACTATTCACCTGAGCACACTATTCATGCCAACTAGTTCTGAAAACTGTCAGAACGAGCAACGAAGGGCACAGACACACTTGGTAGATGGAATACAAATAAAAATCCCAAATTAGGGGCACTAAATCGTTAAAACACTTCAACTTTCCGGTAAACGAGTATGAATGCACTTTGTTTGCTCTGCGCCGAATTATAACCAAAATAAAATGTCCGCGACACTAGAATCTATCATTTTATTGTCCGTAGAACTTGTAAATAATATTTTACACTCTAAATAGGCTAAAGGATATCAATGGAATATCCAAAACACAAGTTACCGGTGTTTCATCGCAACTTACGTAACTTGTCCGTTTTTATCCGACAGACTAGTAAACACTTAACTGCAGACTATTTTACAAAAAAATTGGATGAGGTCAGATTATTATTGGTTAATAACTGACTTGGGATTATTATCGGCCAATTTCAGAAAGATGGTATTATTATTTTCCAATTTGCCTTTAATAAATGGTTGTGAAAACCACACTTAAAAAGTTTGGATTTCAAGACATAAAAGTGTTGGATTTTTAAGAAACTTTATATATATAAGTGCTCATGATTTAAGAAAATAAGTGGTAGAAATTGTTTACTTAATGTTGTAAATTGTTGAGATTAGTAGATTAATGTTGATGGTAAATTGGAAATGATTTTAAACATGTTTTGAATACATGGGAAAAACGCCATAGTTTAGGGAAACAATGGTAAAATTTTATAAAAATCTAATCGCGATTAAAATGGGATTACGGGGTGATTAGCATGGTTAATCGTGATTAGTAACCTTAATTGCGATTAACGGCCTTAATCATGATTAGACGAACCCGAATGACAAGGGTTAAGTATTAACTATCCAAGAGTTTATTTAAACACTAAAAGGTATTTTTATTAAATAAACATGGGGAAAATTATAAGCATACCAATAAATATAATTTTTGGAGAAAATTATATGTATATATTTCAAATACTTTATTTGATGTACAAAGTGTGTATATTATGTGTATATATTAGCCTTAGGAATACATACCAAAATGTTAAAAATAATACACATGAACAAAATACACTTACAAATAACCGAAACCTCACTAACATTCGCAAGCATGACGATAGCCGCGAACCCTCGCGGGCACTCGAAACACACTCGTGTGATACCATAACTCAAGGCGGGAACATCGGACGACGCTTTATGCGTCATCGGTGAAACGGACAACTTCGACACAAAAACTACATATACTAACCGAACGTTACGACAAGTGAAAAAATAAAATATTTTTAGACACTTCATATATATATCAAAGACAACGAAAGCCGGAAAGTTCAATAATAAAAATAACACTATGTGTGGTTCTAAAAATTTACTAATATGGTTATATCATACTTGGTAAAAATTTGTCACAAATTCAAGAACACAAATATTGGATTAAGTTATATAACTTTGGGCCTTTAAAATTAGTTTTGGGCTTAGAATAACATAAATATTGGGCTAAGCCCAATACCTTAAACCCATGGGCAAAGGCCCATTTCCTAAAATACTTATAAAAACCCACTTACAATACTAATATGGGCTAGGTTTACTAATTTATAGAACTTGGGCTAGGCCCAAATGCCATAAAGTATGGATTAAGCCCAAAACACTAAATTGTGGGCTAAGCCCAAAGTAAAATACCTGTATATTTTTTTATAAATATATATTGTACAAGTACGTTATAAATACGGTATACCTAAATGTATAATACGGTATACCTATATGTATAATACAGTATACCTACACGTATAAATACGGTATACCTACACGTATAATACGGTATACCTACGCGTATAATACGGTATACCTACACGTATAAATACGGTGTACGTACAAGTATAAAGCACACAAATACAAGTATACATACGGTATATGTATATGTGTAAAAGACTCTAGTACATGATGATATACTCACCTACACCTGTTGAGGTGTACTCTCTCACTAAGGTCGTATACATACGACAACCTATTTCGACGTTAAGAATAAATATTTTCAACACTTTTATCATTTAAAGATATACACTTATATTTGTGTAACAAATATAAAGTCTCAAATCAAAGTATACCGGAAACAAATGCCAACATATTACTAAAATACACAAGTGTTCCAAGAACAAAATGAAAATAATAAATGTTCAAGATGAACAACGAGTACAAGGTCTAGGAAGGACCGACGTGTCTAATGAGTTAGAACCCGTGTAGGTTGACTCGCGTTTACGGAACACGTTGATTGAATATCTCTCTCTCAGGAACGCAAAGATGTGAGTTCATGTCCCCCTTTTTCTCTTAATTGTTTTCGGATTTAAAACTCTCGGGGGTGGAATACATGTTTCAATGGTATGGTTTAGCTAGGGAATGAACTGTTAGATCATGTGAGCGAATAGTAATCTCTCTTAAGTGCCATTAATCTTGTATAAGACCAAGGGCAAAAGTGGTACATCTATCGGGTGTAGCGAGCCCCACTCTTGGGTCCTTGTGTGGCCCATGTAGTGCTTTTGTTGTTCTGACCGGGTGGACCGGAGGAAATTCGCTAGGGTTGAGTGCTTCCTATGTCGCCGCACATATTAATATCCTTGTAAAACATTAATGATCTGTTCATAGACGCTTTACATACCAGTTTGTTATAAAAGATCTCTCAAATGTTTAAAGGTTTAATTGGAACTCACTCAAAACACATGAACTCGCTGAACTTTTGTTGATGTTTTCAAACTTACATGTACTTCAGGGAACTAATGGGATCTTGGTGATGGTGTTTACTATGAAGCTTTTGGATTAACAAGTTATCGATGTCATCCTTTTGAAGGGTTTGGTCCATATATCTCATCTTCAATGCGATATAGGATGCAAAGCCTTACGTTTTAAAACTTATGTCGTACTAATTTGTTGTGAAAACTTAAACTTATGTTGTCTTGTACTTAAACAACTTATGGTGTGTAACTTTTAAATTATGTTAATGGATGAACATCGTATGTTTTTAATCATGTAGTTGTTTACTATTATCGTATGCAATGAAAACTAATCAAGTTCACACCGCGCGCTTCCACTAATGAACGGGTGTTTCAGTATCGGTACCAAATTTACTATACCAATCATTTTTGGTACCAATTTGGTACCCACCTTTTGGCGTTTTCAGAATCGTTACTTTCGGTTCAACACCGGTCTAGCACCGTACCTGTATTTACTGATTTTTACCTTCAAATACCATACCGTATGGTACCGAACATTTTCGGTGCCGGTACCTAATTTTGATGATTTTCCGGATCGGTACTTTTGGTGCCGTTACCGGTACCAAGCTCATCCATATTATAACGTGTTAGCACTGTAATAACTAAACTGAATACAACCGAATTTCCAACGTTAGGACGTGTGGGTCCTATTATTATATATTAGATTATTTAAAATCGCTTTTTTAGGATGAAGTGACTATCGTTACAACGTCATTTTTATTTATGTTTTGATATTTGGTATCTGCTTGCCGTTGTCGACACGCGTTTTGCAGATATTAGGTCCCCGTCGCAACGCGCGGGCGGAAAATCAATTTGTTATATTAAAAGCCAATACATGGGGAATTGAATTTAATTATCTTTTCAAAACTCCATAATTAGCTGCCACTTTATAGGACTGCATCCAACGTGCGCGGGAAAAAAAGTCATTATAAAAGTAGAACGTGAGAACACAACTTAACACGCCAAACATTGTCTAAGACTAAAACGCCACATATTTTCCAAAACGCTAAAAACTTAAAAAATGGCCAAGGTTATTGCATGGAGGTTTGAAAGGTCGGAGAGACGATTCATCCTAAAGTTCTCTGATAGGATAAGGGTGAAGGTCAGAACAATCAAAGCCATACTTAGTATAGATGAAGGGGTTCAGAGAGATATTCTGGCCCTTGGGGTTCCAATGGCCAACGATTGTGAAAGAACTCGAACAGTAATAAGAACACTGGAGAGAAAATTTCAATCAGAAGAAGATGATGATAATAATGATGATATTGACGATACTCCTCTAACAACAGTTAGCAGTTGGGTCGTGCATGAAGAAGCAGGAACGGTTGAAGTGACGTATCAACATGGGGTGAAATATTCAATGCCGATGGAGGAAATGTTGAAGACAGAGATACTATATCTCCTTGAACAACTCTGTTATTTAGCATCTTTGAACGATGCAAGATCCAAGGTTGCAATGATATTCAAGTATAGGTTGCGGCAAAAAAGAGACGAGATGATGGTGTTATACGCCAATCTAAAATATGATAATGATGAATCTGAAGAAAGTGAGGAACAAAGCGATGGGTACAACTCTGATGTAATCCAATCAACAGAAGACTATTAGTTTATTTTGATTTCGTGTTATTGTAATCTTATAAAATATTAATCAATGGTAATGAATTATTAACAACGCCACGAACGCCAAAAAATGACCTAGGAAACGCCATAACGCCAAAAAAAATCTATGTGTTACAAAAACAATTAATTCAACGAGACAGATAAAAAAATAGTAAAACGCCAAGTAATTAATGAATCCAATTAACGCTAAAATTATCTTAGACGCCAAAAATGAAACAGCATGTGACACACGAAATTGGGAAAAAAGAATATTGAAAAGACAAAAAAGTCCCTCACACCCTGATTATATCCCGCGCCATGTGTTGCATCAGGAAGCGTTCTCACCGTTCTCACACTTTAGGGCGTTTTCTCCTGAACCCGTACCTATATAAGTATATACATGTATAAGTATTATTACATAGTACCAAAAGAAAACAAACCTAATTAGTAACAAGAATTTGATAAATAGAAAATATCAAGTCATAAATTTAAATGGGCAAGAAATAACCTTGGGGAACTATAGTTGCCAATTTTTCAAACTATCAAGTTAATAATGAAAACAACACAAAAAACACACACTAAGTGTGTGTTCTGGTCGACCAAAGCCAGGAAAGAAAAAGGAAAAGCTCCCCAAGACCTAAGTTCAGGATTTCTTCAAATTGAAAGGGGAATCAAGCCTAAAATTAATGCATGCACTGAAATTAGTGATCACCCAAGTTAGGAGATCACAAGGTATGTTAAATTTTGATATTTGGTAATGTTATGAAATTTTGATGAACATTCCTAGTTGCAATTCAAGTATGAATAGTAGATGTTATGGCAAGATTGAAGTGAATACAAGTCTAGGAACAAACCCTAGATGAAAAATTAGTGATTAAATGCCATAATTTAAGTGTTTAAAGAATTAACCATATTAGTGTTAAATGGGTTTCCGATAAATATGATGAACACTTAAATTGTGATAGTGAAATGATAGAAATTGATGTTAAAATGATGAATTCCAGGTGTTAATCACACACACTTGACATAAAGGCTTGAAACGATGCTAATACATGGTCAATGGCCAAATCATGTACTTGATAATTTTAATATAAAATCTCACCCACAAGATGCTCGATATAATGCCTAGGTGATCTTGAACTTGTTGAAAAATATGGATGAATCAAGTAATTGACAAGTTTGGCAATTTACGTGTAATATGTTGTATTATGAGTTCTAAAGGATAAATTGGATTGAACTCTATAGGAAAATTGGGTGAAGCATCAATTGGCTAAGCCAGAATGGACACACGTTTGAAGGAAAAGCTTTAAAGTACACGGCTTATTTGCTTCGTTGTATTTTTCTAGATGATTTTTTGGTTATCGATATACGTTGTATGAGGAATTAATGATTTAAGATACGTTTGGTATATTTATAAAGTGATGGATTTCACTCAAACAACCAAACGGGTCAAAATAAAGAAAATAACTAGTTGGTTCGTTTATAAGTGATGGATTGTCATGTGAACGAACCAATTGATAGAAAGCGTAAACCGAGTAACGAAAACGAGGATTTGTAATTGTTGAATCATAGAATGGGTTAAAACTTAGAGGATATAGATTTCCTTTAAGTAAATAAATGTAAGGCTTATACTTGATTAGAGTTAATCAAGCGGGACAATGATGCATGTGCAAACAGTGTAATGGGAGTTTAAAACGCAAGTTTAGTAAGCCCGAGGAAGGGGTAAAATGGTAAGAAATTAATCCTTGCCATAAGATGTGAATAATGGGGTTTAATGCAAAACGGATCAAATAATTTTGTAAAAGAGTTATAAGCCGAAAGCTTATAAGTTAAGATTTTTTTAGATTAGGATAGTGGATGTTAAGTCCATAATGTAGAGGATCAAATTACGATCGTGTAGGAAGAAACAGGAGGTAAAACGGATAAGCGAGTTGAAAGTTATGGTCGTTTTCGTATTAAGGGCAAAATGGACAACAAAAATGCAGACCAAACCGTAACCTATGGCTGGAGGCCGTAGGCTACAGTACAAGCATTCTGTCTGAACATCTCTTGCGGACCGTAAGCTACGGTACTGTAGCTTACGGTGGGAAGCTGAAAAAAATATTTTTTGTCCTTTTTGAGTTATGTTCGTTATCATACATCTTTTAAACACATTATTTCTAATATTTAAGGTTGTTAAATGTTATTAGGTCAATATTATGATGAACATGGATGGATCAAGCTCATTCAAGAACCGAACACATTTAACGTCGAATTTTCCGCACTTCTTTAGTTGTTTTTGGTCATTCTAAACATTGTTAAATGTTAGAAACACACCTTTGAATACTTTTAAGTTTGAAATAACTATGAATTATGTTTGGCGTTTTGTAATTAGCATTTTTGTATGTAAAATGCAAACTTTTATAAATATTATATGTGTGATTTGTTATGAGTCTTACAAGTTGGTAATCAGAGCCTAAGGTTAAAGATAAAATGTGTTCGGTTCGAGACTTGATCAGGACATCCAGTAAGAATTAATTCTACAATGAATTCCAAATAAAATACTAAAAAAGATAATGATTTAAGGTGCATGGGAGGGGTGTATTGATATACTCAAACCCGAGAAAGTGCATTAAACATAAATAGTTTAGGTAAGTTACAAACTTGGCAAAACTGAAGTAGAAAGATATACAAAGTATAGAAACAAATGAAGATAATAAATTCTCACATAATAATGCGAGAATAATGAGATGAAATGTTTATCAGTTTGATGTAAACGTTTCAGATACAAAGATGTTGGGTGGAAACGGTGATGACACGGTACCTTTAATCACCAAGCAAATAAGAGAAAAGATTTCCGAAGAAGTCGGAAAAGCTCTTGAAACTAGCCTACCGAGATTCATGGAAAGGCTACAAAACACGATACTCACGGTTGTCGATGAGAAGATAAATGAACTGAAGGGGAGCTTAAATCAAGAAAGAGACAAGCATAAAAAGAAGAAATCTTATCCCTATAACAAGTTTATGGCATGTAAACCCCTGATTTATAACGGGGAGGTTGACCCAATCATCTGCCAATGTTGGATAAGCGACATAGAAGGAGTCTTTGAACGGACTCATTGTGACGTAAGCGACTTTGTAGCTTACGGGACTGGTCAACTCAGGGGGCAGGCGAAGGTTTGGTGGGACAACCTTAAGAAAGAACAAGGGGTTGAAACTACGAGAAACATGATATGGGAAGAGTTTAAGGTGCCTTTCCTTAAACATCATAGCCCTAAAGCTGTCATTAACAAGATTAAAGAGGATTTCATCCAATTAAGGCAAAAGGGCGAAACGATTGACAAAATCATGGGAATATTCCTTGATAAGCTGAGGTATTGTGACGAGCTGGTGCAAACAGAAGAGCAAAAGATCTACTATTATTACAATATGTTGGGTGCGGAATACCGGAAGTTTATGACTCCCTCAAAGTATGAAACTCTCACGGAAATTATTAACACCGCTCGGGAACATGAGATAGAGTTAAGACAGCAAGTGGAGAGAGGAGAAAGGAGGGCGTTGGATGCGAATCCAAGCCTCACGAAGAAACCAAGGATGACCGAATCGTCAAAGAAAATGAATGTAAAATGGGGACCACCTAACTGTAAGACATGTGGTCGAGCCCATAGGAGCGAGTGTTATTTCAAAGATAAACCATGTGTTATCAGCGGGAAGACGGGGCATGCGGCTTCAATTTGCCCTGGTAAAGTGTCGGTATGCTATAAATGTTACCAACTGGGTCACAAGAAATCAGAGTGCCCGGATTTGGTAGTAATGAAGAAGGTACCCGACACGAAAACGGAAGCTCCGAGATCAAAGGCAAGGTGCTTCCATATAACTGCGGCTGAGGCCAAGATTGAACCCGATGTGGTTTCAGGTGTATTTACCGTAAATTCTATTCATGTATGCATTTTATTTGATACGGTACGAATAAGTCTTTTGTTTCACATGGATTTATTCAACATCCTTCATTTATATTAACAAAATTACCTATGCCTCTGGAAGTAGAAGTAGGTAATAATAAAAGTTTTATTTTTTTAATATGTTTCGGAATTACAAATTGAAAGTGGAAGGAGAGGATTACTTGGTTGATTTAATACCCATGTCGATGGGAGAATTCCAAGTGGTGATTGGAATGGATTGGTTATCTCAACACCACGCCAAGGTGATATGCTTCTATAAGGAGATACAACTAACATCTCCGAGCGGAATCCGTGTTACTATTTATGGGGAAAAGTGTTGTAACCCCATAGTATGCTCGTTGATGGAAGCCCATAAACTCATTCAACATGGGTGTAAGGCATATTTGAAGATGTATTTCCGGAGGACTTATGTCACGACCCCCGACCCTTTTTGCCTGGTTCGGAAGCCGCGGGACAGAAACCCGTGGTATTGTTATTTAGTTGGCAGCGGAAGTTTTAATAGGACTGTTTGTCAGAAAATAATGTCAGAGTTTTTAAAAGAAAACACCGAATTATTTTATTATCATTTTCGGGACAAACCCCGTATTTTACAAGAAAGGAATTTCACTAGGAAATTCCCTGATTATAGAAAACATGTTTACTTCTATTTACTGAGCCACTTATTCAAGCTGGTGTGCTACTCGGCACTTTCCTTTTCTTCACAGTAAATCACCTGAAACATGTTTTAAAAAGATTTGATCAGCGGAAAATACTGGCTAGTGCATTCCATTTATACAAAAGACACATTGTTATAATATACAGTATTAAGAGCGATTATAATTGCTTCTATCTCATAATTATCTGACCAAGTTGTCACTCGACCGGATCTGTGACTGTGGTCATATCACTATTTAGGTTCGTTCACCCAAAAAGTGATGCTTGACAAGTAATGTATACAAAACCCCACGTGCTGTCAGTAATTTAAGATTACAGAGACTTAATCACTGTGAATATAACTGGAAAACATTTAGGGTTTTGGAAACAATTTTGGTAAAAAGAGAATGACTCACATTACAAATTTAAACTTGTCACGGTTTTCCTACTGGTTAAGCTTGATAACCTAATTAAATAGACAATGCAAATGAAACTAGGTTAGTAAATTAATTCAACATTTATGATAAGTCACGAGATCAAAAACCCTCATGATGAATGACAAAGTATAGCCCTAATGTAGGCAGCACCTAAACATCCATCGAATCGGTTTTAATCGATCGGATATTATATCGTAGCAGTGATCGAGTTATTACCCTGTTATCGTAGCAGCGGTTCGGAACTGTGAATGTGATTTTAAAAGAAATGGAGATTTGATCAACGTAACGAAGTGATTTTTACGTCGTAATATGCAAACTGTTCAAGTCCCAACCCCTGGCATTTATACTGAAATTTAGTTCCTCCAGCGTGTCGCGCCGGCTACCCCGGACCCTGGCGCGTGTCGCGACGGCGACCCGTCTAGGCTAGGGTAGCCTGGTTTCGGGTTTAGCCTAGATGTGTTGTGAAAAATTCAAAATTACGTATCCTTGATCATTTTTAAGAGGATAAAATCAATTAGGGGATCCCCCCTTGAGTTTTAGGGGGGCCTGTTGCTGGTATAGTCCGTTTTTTAAATTTTCGGGTGGCACCGTACTACTTGGGGTTTCAATTAGGGTTTCTAGTGTTCCGTTTTAGGAATGGAAATTTGCGAGGTTGTTACATCCTCCCTACCTTGTTTAAAATCTCGTCCTCAGGATTTACTGGAACAAGTAAGGATAGTTTCGTTTCATTTCCAATTCCAGCTCCCATGTGTATTCAGGTCCTCTCCTTTAATCCCATTTTACTTTGACGAGAACCAATCTCTTGTGTTTGAGTTTCATGACCTTTATGTCTTCTATCTGAAGAGGTTTCTCAACAAACTTTAACTTTTCATTTACCTCTATATCTTGTAAAGGTACTACCAGTGATTCATCAGATAAAAACTTCTTAAGATTAGATACATGAAATATATCATGTACACCAGCTAACTCCTCTGGTAGTTGTAATTGATATGCGACTGGTCCTATTCGTTGGATAATTGTAAATGGTCCTACATACCTTGGACTCAGTTTTCCTTTCTTACAGAATCATACTACCCCTTTCCAAGGAGAAACTTTCAATAGTACTTTGTCTCCAACTTGAAATTCTAACGGCTTGCGTCGATTGTCGGCATAACTCTTTTGGCGATCCCGAGACGTTTTGAGCCTTTCCTTGATTTGAGTTATCTTTTCGGTAGTTTCTTGCACAATCTCGGGACCTGATAATTGACTTTCTCCTATTTCTGCCCAACGTACTGGAGTTCGGCATTTTCATCCATAAAGTGCTTCGAATGGGGCAGCATTGATGCTTGTATGATAACTGTTGTTATTTGAGAATTCTATTAATGGCAAGTGGTCATCCCAATTTCCATCGAAATCTATAACACATGCTCTTAACACGTCTTCCAAAGTTTGGATCGCCTTTCACTTTATCCATCTGTCTAGGGATGGTATGTTGTACTTAAATTTAATCGTGTCCCCATTGCTTATTGGAAACTCGTCCAAAAATGAAAAGTGAAACGACTGTCCCTATCTGACACAATGGAAAGTGGAACTCCGTGTAGTGATACTACCTCATCTACGTATAGCTTAGCTAGTCGTTCCAGGCGAAAGGTTTCCTTCATTGGTAGGAAATGAGCCGATTTGGTTAATCGATCCACAATCACCCAGGTTGCATCGTTACCTTTTCTTGTTTTTGGGTAATTTAGTAACAAAATCCATTGTTATAATTCCCATTTCCATACAGGCATTTCTAGTTGCTGAAGTAAACCTGAAGGTTTCTGGATATGTTGTCAAGAATTCGAAATTACATGTCCTTGATCAGTTTTAAGAGGATAAAATCAATTAGGGGATCCCCCTTTGAGTTTTAGGGGGCCCTGTTGCTGGTTTAGTCCGTTTTTAAAATTTTCGGGTGGCACCGTACTACTTGGGGTTTCAATTAGGGTGGGTTTCTAGTGTTCCGTTTTAGGAATGGAAATTTGTGAGATTGTTACAACTTACCGGGGATACCACTTGAACATGAAGTGGAGTTTGGGATCGAATTAGTCCCTGGTGCAAAGCCGGTAGCCAAGGCGCCGTATAGGCTAGCACCGTTGGAGCTTCAAAAATTAATGTCGCAGTTACAAGATTTACTCGATAAGGGTTTTATTCGACCGAGTGTTTCCCCGTGGGGTGCCCCGGTATTATTCGTAAAGAAGAAAGACGGGAGTATGCGTATGTGTATCGATTACCGGGAGTTAAATAAACTTACGGTAAAAAATCGATTCCCACTTTAGAGAATCGACGACTTCTTTGACCAACTACAAGGTGCGAGTTGGTTTTCGAAAATTGATTTGAGGTCGGGATATCATCAGTTGAGGGTGAAAGAGGAAGACGTACCAAAGAAGGCTTTCTGTACGCGATGCAGGCACTACAAATTCCTCGTAATGTCCTTTGGGTTAACAAATGCACCCACGACATTCATGGACCTCATGAACCGGGTTTGCGTCCCCAATGTTGCACAAGTCGATGATAGTGTTCATCGATGACATTCTTGTATACTCGAAGAACGAGAAGGACCACACTAATCATTTGCAAGAAGTGCTAGAAACACTTAGGCGAGAAAAGCTTTACGCTAAATTCTCGAAATGTGCTTTTTGGCTCCGAGAAGTGCAATTCCTTAGGAACATCATTAGTGCCGATGGAATATTAGTCGATCCATAAAAAATAGAAGCCGTGTCGAATTGGAATCCTCCGAAAAATCCTTCGGAGATTAGAAGCTTTCTAGGACTTGCGGGTTATTATAGGAGATCCATTCAGGATTTCTCCAAGATTGCCTCGCCATTAACTAAACTAACCTGTAAGGATGAAAGGTTTAACTGGAGTGATGATCAATAAAAGGCGTTCCAAACACTCAAAGAAAAGTTGACCCATGCTCCGGTGTTGACTTTACCGGATGGCACAGATGACATGGTAGTATATTCTGATGCATCACATCTTGGCCTTGGGTGTGTACTTATGCAACGGGGCAAGTTGATTGCCTATGCCTCGAGACAGTTAAAGGTTCATGAAAAGAAATACCCTACGCACGACCTCGAATTGGCGGCTATGGTATTTGCCTTAAAGATTTGGAGGCACTATTTGTATGGGGTGAAATGCATAATATTCACCGACCACAAGAGCTTGAAATATTTCTTTGATCAAAAGGAACTAAATATGAGACAAAGACGTTGGCTAGAGACAGTAAAAGAATACGACTGTGAAATACACTATCATCCAGGAAAAGCCAATGTAGTGGCAGATGCGCTAAGTTGAAAAGAAGAATACTCTCCCATTCGAGTGCGGTCAATGCAACTAGTGGTAACCTCGGGTTTACTTTGACGAATCCGAAAGGCACAAATTGAAGCGGTAAAAGAAGAAAACTGGACAAAGGAACGAATAGTAGGTCAACTAAAAGATTTAATAGATGGTGATAACGGGTTGTAGACCCGATTTGGTAGAACATGGGTTCCAAACAAGTGTTGTGTTAAGAACCTTCTTCTGGACAAAGCACATAAATCGCGTTATTCTATTCACCCAGGGGCGACCAAGATGTATCGTGACTTGAAACAAAATTATTGGTGGCTCGGGATGAAAAGATATGTAACCAAGTATGTTGAAAAATTCTTGACTTGTTTACAAGTAAAAGAAGAATATCAAAAGCCTTATGGCAAACTCCAACCGCTAGACATACCGGATTGGAAAAGGGAACATGTCACCATGGACCTATTGATCAAACTACTGAGAATGGCTCGTGGATTCGACACCATTTGGGTAGTTGTGGATAGACTGACAAAGAGCGCTCACTTTATTACTATTCTTGAGACATATACATCTGAGAAGATGTCAGAGGTGTATATAAATGAAATCATAGCGCGCCACGGAGTGCCGGTATCCATAGCATCTGATAGAGATATCTGGTTCACTTCAAATTTTTGGCATGACTTCCAAGAGCAAATGGGTACTAAGTTGTTTATTAGTACGGCATATCACCCTCAAACTAACGGGCAAAGCGAACGAACAATTCAAAATTTAGAAGATATGCTTCGGGCATACATCATTGATTTTGGCGGTAGTTGGGACGCTTACCGACCGTAAGTTGAATTTTTATACAATAATAGTTACCATTCAAGCATTGGTATGACCCCGTATGAGATGCTTTATGGCCGAAAATGCCGAACCCCGGTATGTTGGGGTGAAGTGGGTCCGAGGGAACTCGCTCATAAGGAGGTGTAAATATCACAAACGAGAAGATTGATATTGTTCAAGCTCATCTAAAAGCAGCACAAGACCGGTAAAAGTCTTACGTAGACAAAAGACGAATACCTATCGAATTCCAAGTAGACAATAAAGTAATGCACAAGGTGTCCCCATGGAAGGCGATTATTCGATTTAGGAAGAGAGGAAAGTTGAGCCCACAGTTTATGTAAGACCCAATATAATTCAACGTTAATATATCATTAAAGTGCGCATTTTATATCAAAATGCGACTTAACAAAAACTTTTACATCAAGAGTATCCACTCATGTTTTAAACATTCTTAATACTGAATTTATTTGTTTCCATATTTCACATTATGAAATCAAAACAAGATTTAACGTGGAAGCTTCATTATCATGTGTTCGGTTCTTGTTAGACGCTTGATCTTCATCCGGAAAGCCGACATCATTCACCTGTAATCAAAACCAACTCAAACGTTAGTTTTGATAATTTTATAACATGTTTCATCAAGTTCCTTGAGCCAAATAAACGAAATAAACAAAATCAGCAGGTTTTACCCCTATCGCGTGCAACGATGGGGTTCCCTAAATCCGTCGCGTGCCGCGACTGTGATTCCACTTGGCTGTCGCACAGCGCGACCCCATCATTTCGACCAAAAGTTATTTTATTTGGAGCTGCATTATGCCCAGCTCTACCATCATAAACATGTTATACAAAAACTTGCATAACTTTTTAAATACATGTCTGATTTACGATCCGTTTCTTCCTACGTGATTGTAATTTGAATTCCCATAATGTGGGTTCAGAACCCAACATCTGTATTTATAAAATACTATAATTCAAGCCCTCGGCTTAAAGTTCAATTATCAAACTTTTTGACCCGTTCATGTTTATAACCACAAACTTGTTTCTAAATAATCATAAAGCATACATCAACATATTTAACTTAAAATCTTTAGTTCGGGTTCGTACTTTTATGAATTACGTGGCTAATACCCAAGCTATGTGCATAATTCGTTTTGACCCGTTTAGAGGATTTAAACCTTTAAGTTTAAATTTCGCTCTTTCCCTTCACACATCACGTTTCCTCATTAAAATATCAACTTATATTCCACCACAACTATTTTTGTGGTGGATTTAATATAATGAACCAATTATTCTGAAATCTACTCTTCGGTTAGTCAATTTTACGAAAAATACCCATTTTTTGGGCGTTTGACCCAAAAAGGATTATGCAAATAACTTTTACATTTATCAAAGACTTCCTTAATAATATTACTCAATCCTAAACAACCTTTAAAGGACGTTTTCCTGGTTTATTAATCAAGGGCATTTTGGTCAACTTTAGTCTCTCATTTTACGACGAAGGACTTTCACTAAATATTTGACCAAAATCGCATGTTTAACTATAATCTTATTTATGTGTACCTGGCTCGATTCAACATATATACCCGTTTTATACCAATTAGCCGTTACTTTATAGCGACGCTATTATCCAATTGCTATTCACCCCTATAAACATATGACTTGACAACCAAACATTAGTCGATATTGTCAAATGGTGTTATCACCACCATTTGACCCGTTTGGCCTAAATGACCAAACATTTGTATTTATAAAAACATGGTATTTAATTACCAATTCACACTTCCGACCCATTACGGATTTTACCACAAGATCCTTTTTCATAAATTCCTTTTCTTACATATTTAACCCATTTTGGCTTACGGCATGGGTATCCTTTTAACCTCAGCTTACATTAGTCAATACTTGACTAAATTTCCTTTTTACCCATTTTTCCCATTACTCGTTACACTATAAAGTAACCTTAAATAAAACTCATTAGATCTTAGTCATTTCATGACTAAATTACCGTTTTGCCCCTTTTACCATTAACCATGGTTTTTATCATTTATATTTGTTCCGACCCATATCATTCGCGTCAGAACCCATATTTTGAATATTACCCTTGTCGTATTTATAGCTTGTAAAATAAATAAGTATCCTACAAAAAGGTGTAAGCTTTACTTACCTTGCATCCAAACTACGCTTTTCTTCCATACTTGATTTGTTTGACCCGCTTCCTTCCCAAGCTTCCACCTAGCTTGTTAAAAGTCAAACTATCATTCATCATTCACAAGGTGGTTAGATTAATCATAGTTTAATACGGTTATTCCACCTTACGCTTTTTATATCAAAAATATCATTCATCATATTATAGGTCAGTTTGACTTTTCTTAAAAGTCAACTGCCCATTAGCATATGAAATGCACAATCAAGTTCAACAACTAGTTTAGGCATTCCATTAATTACCCGGTAGGCGTTATTTTTAGGCCACCGTTTCAACTAAAATTCTAACCAAGTTCATTGCATTTTCAACACTTCAACAAGTTCAAGCGATTATCAAAACTAATTTATTCATTCATTTCGCAAGAACTAAGGGTTCTCATCTATAAGTGAAACCCGTTTCATCATATCACTAGCATTCATCCGAACACCTAATATAATCAAGTTCTACATATCAACTAGTAGATAAAATGATTTAATACACCTATTTTCGTGAACATAATTACCAGTTTTATCATAACATACAAAACCCATTTCAAGTCATGTATGAGCATTCACTCGAACTTATAAATTGTTCAAGTATCTCACTTCAACTACCAATTATGATGATTCTAAGCACATGTATATCATCATCTTCACTATATAGTCAAAACCCACTTCCTAGTTTACTTGTTAATCACTCACAAGTAACCTTACATTAAGAACTTCATAATTTCATCATAACTAACGAAATTAAACATACATAAACATTCAATTTCAAGTTTGGATTATAATCCAACAATCTATTTGCAAGTAACCTACTTGAGTCAATTTACAACTTTCACCAATCAAAGTTTAAAGACATACCTCATGATCCCCTTGTGTAAGTGATCATTTATTCTTGTTCATTCATGAAATCAAGCCCCAAATAACCCTTCAATTTGAAGATTCTTGAAGAATTAGGGTTAGCTCCCTTTTTTGTCTCTTGATGTACGATCCACACACACACCATGTGTGTGTTGTGTGTAATTTATTTGTTTTTAAAACTTAAGTTTCCTTTGTTACAACTTTGGTCCCTATAGTTCCAACCTTTTATAAAAAGGTTCACTAGTTCTTGTTTTCTTTATTGTTTTCACTTAATTACACATTACTAACTACGTTAATTATTCCTAGTTAACCTAGTGGGTTTCGGGAGTTATAACCCGTTTTATTTTAAGTCCTGTTAACTCGGGCCTCTTATAAACTTTGTTTTCTCAAAAGCGTTCGTTCACCTTTTATATAATATTAGGTATTTATTTAAATCCTAATATTCACCGGGTTAAATTTTACCACTGACTGTATTTTACCCGTTCATTAATATTAACGTTGTTTAACTATCAAACCCGTTTTCGGGGTGTTACAAGTCTACCTCCCTTAAAGAGGTTTCGTCCCTGAAACCTTATTTTCGTAGTTCATTGGTTTAAACCAAACGAACTTAGTTTCATTTTCAAGGCATTCATTCTTTTTGGTCAATAGTTATCATTTGTATTGACGTGTGCGTCTTTCATGTGTAAGTCCTTACGGACTGTAACTTTCATCTTCTATTTCTTATCTTTGTCGCCTATTTGACCCAGTTGTCATTTGACCATTCGGTCGTATTAGTCCATCAACATGTTTACTCCACGCTAATATTATATTGACAAGAGCTTTGTATAAGTCATAACACTATTTTGACTTTGAATGGTTTTACCGGCTAGACTGATTAGTCACCGTTATTTCATACCCCGACACTTGGGTATACCATATTTCCATCTCCGGCCTTATGTGTGTTTATGATTTCCTAAAGCATCTTATACTACTTATGTTTGTTAAAACGTTGCTTTTGACTAAAAACTGAATTTTTAGTTTAACGTTTTCTCTTTGTCTTACGTCATTTACTCATATCAAGGAATTTATGTCCAAGGATTTATTCCTTTCCGTTATTATTTTACGCGGGGAATTGTAATCAGTTCCCACGCTTTACCCCCAAGTGACCCGTAGGTTCTTTCACTTAGCCTCAAAGGCTATTTCTTTAGGCTTTCACCCCTTGTTATGTTTGGAATCATTTATTTTCGCTTTTGAAATTCATTTGACCTTGACCATAGTCTATGGCAACATTCGTTTTCTTTTTGGAATATTCTTCCGACTCTATGACTTCTTACGTCATTTACGCGTCGGTTTGTTCTCCGCTTACCATTATTCGGTTTACAGCTCTATTTTCTTTCAACCCGTTACACGGGTTCTTTGTCTTAATGATTTTAACGCTCTTGTTAGGCTTATTAATATTATGCGCTCCCATATACACTATCAAGCGTTATACTTTATTTGACCCATTTGACTTGTTCGTGTGAAATTCATCACTTATGACAGTCAAACTTTATTCTTTATTTGACTCGTTTAACATCAAAATAGTTGAACGTAATTATCTAAATTTATGTTTGCAAAGTTTTATCGTCTTTTAGTAATTAACTCATAATCCAAGTCTTTTGACTTTCTAATCCGCATTCCCGTATCTTGGTTTACGCATATATTTAAAATCCTACCCATCTATCGGGTATTTTACCGAAGTCATCATCAAAGCAACCATTCTGGTATGCATTTATACTTCGTTTTGATTTATTTGGTCGTCTTAGTGAAATTCATCGCTTTTATTCAACTAAGTCCTTTACTCTTTATGTGACCATCCTTGACGACCTTATAAATTATGAATGATGATTATCATCAACATCCTTTCTTTACTACGACCAAAGTTAACGACTTTGACCGTCTTTTCGTGTGGGCAATACTTTCGTTTTTATGACCCTGCGGGTCATCTATACTTTGGTCTTACTTGCCCCCTTTTGTCAACCATGGCTCTTTTATCCATAATGACTTATTTTTGTGAATTTCCTTGGGTCATTTATTTATATTTTCATTTACATTAATCTTTGTCCCTTCCCTCGGGCTCGTTATTCTAATGTAATAAGCTTCCGTTACCCGTCTTGCGTTTACATTTATTATCAAACATTTCGCTTATTTGATCCATTTTGGCTACCTTTTTAGTTCGTCCCATTCGCCCCATCCTTACTACATCGGACGTAAATGCGTTCATTATAAGAAGTTCATAATATCATGTGTTCACTACTTACTTGGCCAGAATAAGCGATCAACACATGATACACATGACCTTTTATAATTTTCACCTCACACCCCATGTAAGCAACGCCCCTATTTATTTCCATATCTTTGATTTCATTCTGTAAAACTTTATTTAATTGCTAAACAACAATCATTAGTTTTACTCGTTTTGCACTTGAGCATATAAGATGTTTTCTTTTTATCAAACTATTTTACAATCACATTCGTTAATGTGATCGTTACTCTTCTCAATAGTATTTGTCTTGAGAATACTTACTTGGATGATTACTTCCGTCCAAGTTTCTATATAAACTAATTCTGTTATTGTGTTGTTATTCACAATCGTGAATAACACTTATTTCTACTTATTTTCTCTTGGAAAACATCATCCTGGATAGGTATTTTATTCAGGTTTTCCAAGTTTTTATCTTACATATGCCACAATCAGTCTCTACGTATTTTGTCACACCCTGACTTTTGCGAAAGCATATGATGTGTGACTGGTTTAATATCATTGCATTCAATCGTGATAAACAACTACATATGATCAAAACGATGTTCATCCATTCATAAAATTTGAGTATTACAAACACCGGTTATTTAAGTTTTAAAACACAACCTTCGACTAGGTTACAAACCAACAAAAGTGGATGACATCTAAACTTGAAGTCTACATCTAGTTACGACACCCGCGGCCGAGATCTATCCTATCACCTAAAAAAAAAAGGATAAGGCACGGTATCCCTAACCGCGGGAGCTTTGCTCCCCAGTTTGCAACCCGGCAATGCGCCCTGGCGGTAAATCATCCTCTGAATCAACTCGCTCGGGATCGAACCCAAGACCTCCACGCAATGGAAGGCCACGAGAGACTTAACAAGGAGGCCGGTGGCCACTGGGCCAAGACCCAGTGGTTCTATCCTATCACCTAAAATACATGTAATTTTGGAAAACATCAATAAAAGTTGAGCGAGTTCATGCGTTTTGTGTGAGTACTGTAATCTTGTAAATCTTTGAGAGACTCCTTTGTAAACAGGTATGAAAAGCGTGTATGAACATAATTGTTTTACAAGGACTTTAAGGTATGTGAGGACATAGGGAGCACTCATATTGAGTAGGCATATACCCTTGTCGATTTTCCCTCGACTATGTCGATTTTCCCTCGACTATGTCGATTTACCTTGACTATGTCAATTTCCCTTGACTATGTCAATTTCCCTTGACTGTGTCGATTTCCCTCGACTAGGACACCGAAGCACTCAAGTGATCACATGAGGACCATGAGTGGGGCTCGGCCATACCCGTTAGATCTAACCCTCGTCCCTAATTAAGTATTAATGGCATTTCAATATTAAGTCTATGCTCACACGATCTAGTATTTCGTAGGCAATTCATACCGTTTAAGTATTCGTAACATGTATTCCACCCCCGAGAGTTATAAAACCAAAAAAAGTTAAGAGAAAAGGGGGAGCATGAACTCACTGTTTTGCGTCTTCGATACTCGTAACTCAAATCTCCCTAGAAAACACGACTCCCTACAATGTACTAAGGTCTATTAGACGAGCGGGCCGTGCCTTGCCTTAGTATTCATGTTTTGAGTTACGTTTCTTTTATGTCTCAAATATTATTTCAAGGTTTCGTGACAATACTTCTCAAGTATTTATTTTCGTATTTCCTTCCCAAGGATGGGAGTATCTTATACATGTATATGTATTCGTATTCTCGTATTTGTAGTTTCCAAAATAATATATTTCAGATCTTACTTCAGAAAATATATTTAAACTTGTTTTGTCCCAAAAATAATGTATTTCAAGAAAATATATATTTTTCTCAAAAATCATATATCTTCTAAATATTCTAAGAAAATATATTTTTACTTCCAAAAATAATATATTTTCTCTTTGTCGAAAATATGATATACTTTGTAATAATAACGAAAATCATATTTTCATTTCTTGTGTCCAAAATAATATTTACCAAAAACATATTTATAACTGTATTTTCCGGAATATTTGGTAAGTTACGTTCTTGCGTTCGATTTCACAATATTAAGTGTGTAACTTATGTATTTATTCCTTGTGATTTGGTATTATTTTGGATTGTAAATTCTTGTTATTTTGTTAAGTTACATTATTTTAAATCCTAAAATAATATAACTATTGCACAAAATATACAAATAATCACACAATGTGTCCTTAATGTAAACATATATTCTAAATACATATTTACCCATTTTTCTTTATAAAAACCAACCTCCGATACCTGTATTTTTGCAATAAAATCTATGGCAAAGTTTGTATTGGAAACCATAGTTAAAACTCACTTGTAAATACTTGTTTAGAAAATATTTTTCTAATTGTTTGTATTTTTAGAAAATTTTGCCATAGTTTCCCCTGAAAATGGAGGTGTCCATGCTATTAAAGCATATCATTTTCTTTTCAAAAAAAAATCATCATAAACAATCTACAATCAATCCCTAAACAACTTCACTTACCAAGTGCAAAAACAATGTTATTTGCACTACAACATGAACTTAAACTTTTATTAAAACTTGTAGGAACTTGGTAGTGCGTTTAGTAGGTTTAGTTACCCTTCAAAATATATTTACTTCTTGATAAACTTCATTCTTGAATGTTTTAGGTGTTTACAACTTACTAAACGATTTTTCCAAAAATCATTCTTTTGTATTTTTCTTGTAAACTATGTGTTCTTATGCTTGCTTTATCACCAAAATGGTGTAGGTTTAAGTAAGAACCATGATCTTCTAAAAATCACATTTTGAACTTGGTTCTTTTGGAAAAGTCATTCATAAATCTTAGATCTATTAGATTATCAACTCACTTGATTATTATTTTTCAAGAAATCATTTTGTTTTTCAAGTTCATGTTTACACATGAGGATGATCATCTTGTTTCATCACATAATCATCCTCTCACTTGCTAGATTATGTGTTTAATCACAATCTAGCACGCTCCTTATGATGATCAACATCATAATCTTCAAGAATATAACAAGCAAGTATCATACATATACTAAACAACATTGTTTTATCAATATATCAAGCTTATGTTAGAGGTTTATGATTATATATTTTAATGTTCATCATGTTAAACATTGTTCATCATCTATTAACCATCAAAATATGAAGAATCAAGAGATCATAAGGGCCTTACTACTAGCACAAGGCTAGGGATGAACACTTGATGAAGAAGATGATAAAAGTGATGGATAAAAGCAATTGATGGAGGTCCTTCAACTTTCAAGAGCACCAAGCTTCCTCATGCACCTTCTAACACCTTTGTAGATACATGGGTTGTATGGAAGATTGGATGAAAGTGGTGGTGTGGATGTGCTTGTTCTCGGCCGCAAGTGAGGGGGAGAGGAGGAGAAGGTGAGTTGTGGTGAAGTTGAATGAACTCTAGAGCTCCTTATATCCATTAGTTTATATGACAAGATCTTAAGAAATCTTAGAGAATCCAAGCAAGATCATGGAAGATCAAGATGGATCTTGCAATATCAAGAGAAGATCTAAGGAAATCTTTTAAAGATTGTGGTGGGGTCACAAGACCGTCCACTTATATATGGGGGCGGGGGGGGGGGGGGTCTAAGTGTAAATTCCAACCACTAGTTAAATTAAGGTCCAAATCCAAGTATTAGTTATAAGTGTTAGTTACTTGATATTTTTAGTGGGTGTTAGGGTGTTTGGGGATCATAACTAGCTCATAAATAATAAAACAGTGCTTCTAGTATAATTTTGGTGTTTCAGGTAATGTCCGGTTGTTCTGTTAGTTACCGGTTCGTTAAAGTGTCAAACTATTCCGTTTAGTGTTCTTTACGTACCCCTTTGTGACACTTTTAATTCCCGACACTTAGGAAAGCATTCAGGACCATTTAGTCATATTTTTACGTGAAACTAGCTTGTTAAAAAACTGATTTTTGCTTAATTATGCAGAATTCTGCACTTTGGGTGAGTTTTAGGCACTTCCCGGCATTTAAACTATCACTTAGGAATGCAGTTTTGTGGTCCTTACTTCCCTACACACTATACTAGTGTAATACGTAGTCTCTGGCTCATACTGGGCCTCAAAACACTATCTGTCTATGTACTGAACTTCGTCAGCATTTTAGTTTGCCTGATAATGGTGCCAATTCTGTTCTGTGCATCATTAGAACTATATCATGTTGCATGTAGAAACGATAATCATGAAATGCCATTGTATGTATATAACAGTAATCAGGAATTCATTTGTCTTGTAAACTAGGTCATGCACAGTTATTAAAGCACAGATTACTGTTCAATTAGTGTACGGAATGTACGGAAGAGTGACTGTTGTCACAAACTCCCCCCGTTAAAAGAATTTCATCCCGAAATTCAAGCAATGCCATCGGTCGCAGGGGAGTTGTGAATCAAATATGGTCACTTAGTTTTAAAATTTGTCTTCATGTTCCCATGTAACTCTGGGTCATGATATGAATTCTATCGTACTCAAGTAAATCAATTACGTCTTTTCTGTGTTTTGTGGACTCTTGGTCCGTAACCTTAACAGGTTCTATAGTAAATTGGAGTTTGTCGTTGACGTGAATCTTGTTTGCGGGAACAACAATTATTCCTTGAGTCAGAATCCTCTAAAGACTTGACACATGGAATGTGTCGCGATCACTACTGATCTTTTTCTGGAAGTTTCAACTTGTGAGCAATGGTTCTGATCCCTACACCGGGGTTCCAAACTTCACGTTTTCCAAATCACACCACGCCTTCTCTAGGCGAGGCTCCCATTAAAGCCATACTTCTTATTTCAAATTCCTATGATTTCCGCCGATCATCGGCGCAATCTTTCTGTATTCCGTGGGCTGTCTTGATATGGTCACATATCTGAACGATCTTGCCTCTAATTTTTCCTGAACCAACTCGGGTCAGTAGATTGTTTATCTCCGGTCTCCGTTTAACACAATGGGGATCGACTTATTATGTTCCATCTAAAGCTTCACATGAAGAGATTTAAACAGCGGTGTGATAAATACTGTTGCAGGAAGACTCTACTAAGGGCAAGTGAGTGTTCCAACTTTTCATCAAAGTTTATCACACAAGCACGTAACATGTCCATACAGTCTGCATCGTTCAGTAGCTCAGTCCATCTTCGTTAATATTTAAGTTCTTACGATCAACGGTGTGCTGCAACCTTTGTGGTCAATAAAGGTCGTGCAGCGCTTTCTTACAGGTAATGACGTCAAATTTACGGCACGAAATTACTGTTTCTAGATCAAGGTTTCTTCTCGTGATCCCTTAATCAACGTGACACGTATGCAATGTCGTGGTCTTGTTGCATCGACGCACAATCGAGATTTTGTCGAGAAGCGTCACATAATTGCAACTCGAACTCCTTAGCTCTTGTTTGCAGGGTTGGCATAAATCTCATTCTTATCCACCATGTATCCTAAAGTTCTTTACATCGCGAATTCGAAATCCGCTTTTCGACATCTTAGCACATAACTGTTCTTTCTCTAAGAGTCGCAAGATAAATTGCAGATGTTGCTCACGACCTTCCTTGGTCGTTGGCCATATAGAATGTAGTCAATAAATATAATCATGATCTAGCCAGGTATGGCTTACACATTCGATTCATGAGGTCCATGAATACTGTCGATGCATGTGTTAAAACGGTACGACAAGGAACTCGTAACGCTCGAAGCGAGTCCTAACGGTCGTTTTAGGGATGATTCCTTCTTGTATTCACAGTTGAGGACATCCTGTCCTCAAGTTGATCTTTGAGTGGTAACTGTAACCTGACGATTGGTCTGTTCATGTCATCAATCCTTGGCAAAGGATACCAATCCTTGATATCCAATTCTCTGGAATTTATGCAAAGTGGAGACTGCCGACCTTCTTCTCGTGTCCTTAATTCCCTCTGTCTAGCAGCTCTTGCAGTTATATCGGAGGCTCATGCTTCTCGGACGAAACTAATCGGTAAGGCGTCATTCGGCACTGGTGCCGCTCATAGCACTAGGTTCATCCTAAACTCCTCTTATTGCTGTGGAGGTATTCCTGAAAAGTCTTCAGGAAAGGCTTCTGGAACTTCTTCCGTCACGGGGATGTTCTCAGGCTCTGGCTCCTTGGTCTCCTTATTGGCAACATGAGCTAAAAAGGCTCTGCAGTCTACTCTGAGGCACTTCTGTGTCTCTTCGACCTGTGAGAGATGTTGCAGATCCGCTGCCTTATGGGGTCTAGCACCCTTGCACCTATTGCAGGAAGGTTGTGTACTATAAATGTTTCATCATTCGCAAGAGGGATGCGATTGATTTTCCTTATATCGAACGACTTCAGCTCTATACTTGAATTTCCAATCCATGCTGACTATCATATCATGACTTCCCAAGGCAATGGTAACAGAAAGTTCCGGCCTTCTGAGTCCCCAAAATATAATCCTTAATTGCTTCGTCTGCTTAAACTAGCCTTCTATATGCCCATTTCTAAAGAATACGGGGCGTCTATTCTACTCGAAACTAGGTCAAGCAGTTTCTTAAATTCTAAGTATACAAGGTTAAAGTTGGTGCCAGTATTAATCAAAAATAGATGCATAAGGTTGGTTAATAGGGAACGTACCCGTAACCGCATCTGGATCCTGGCGTGCTTCACGTGCTTCGATCATGAAAACCCTTCCTTGCTTGGTTCTTCCTAGGGCAATCTTTCCTAAAGTGCCCTGCTTCACCACATCTGTAGCAACCTGGTATTCTACCATCATTTCTTCCATCTGGATCCTTCGCCCAACAGGCGTCCTTGCTGTGCCCTTCCTTTCCACACTTCCCGCAGTTGGGCCTCAGACATCGACCTTCATGGTAAAAATTGCATCCCTCGCACCTCGGCTTAGTCCCCAAGTAAACCTTACCACCAGCCTTATTAGTGGCTCCATAAGCTTTCCTGCCATGCGGCGGGTTCACTTCCTTTCTTTTGTTAGCTTTAGAGCTTCCATAGCTAACTTGGGAACCCACCTTTAGGTTTGAAGACTTCCTCTTCTTGTTGCCTGATGACTCCACATGAGTCTCTTTCTTGTTATCCTCAGATTCCGAAAATTTTCCCATGCGCAGAGCTTCTTCAGTAAGAGTGACACTCAAATCGATAGCCTCTGCGATGGTCGAGGGCTTTGAGGTAGTAACCATGCTCCTAATTTGAGGTTCAAGTCCCCAAATGAATCGCTCAATCCTCTTGAATTCCGGCTTGAATAAGTAGGGGACGACCCTAGACAAGTCGTGAAATCGCTGGACGTACTCATAAATCTTCGGCCCGTCCATTTTCAAATTCCAGAACTCCACCTCAAGCTTTTGAATTTCAGCCCTAGAACAGTATTTCTTCTCCATCATTTCCTTGAGCTCGTCCCAGCCCAGTGCATAAGCAGCTTCTACACCAAGGGCCTAAACCTGAAGGTTCCACCAGGAGAGTGCGCCATCCAAAAACGACCCTGAGATAAAGGTAACACTCTGCTGGGGTGAACAGTTACTCATTCTTAGAACAGAGTCAGTCTTTTCTACCCAACGAATAAATGCAACGGCACCTCCTGTGCCATCAAAATTCAATGGCTTGCAGTCCAGGAATTGTTTATAGGTGCAACCAGTTGGAGGGTTATTTCCGGAAGTGACACCGCTGTGTTCGGAGCGGAGGACTTCATGTCGTGCAATTTCCTGTGAGATGCGTTCTTGAAGCTCGGCTTCTGTCCTTGGTAACGTACTGGTGTTGGTGTCACGTCTGGGCGGCATTCTCTTCTGTCAAAAGGTTTGAGGTAAGTTAGACAACATTCCATAAGTGTCTATGAGGTACATTGTACCTTAAGCAATCATGTAATCACCCAATATCACATGCATATATAATCAATGTATGAGCCAGGAAACAATTACTGAGCCTTCACATAAGCTTGGCAACTTGACTTATTGCTTGTAACCAAATGAACTAGAGGTTACATCACCTTGGTCACAAGTTTTCAGTTATTTCCTGCTACATTGGTTTTCTTAGGTCTTTAGCTTTACTGACGTGTATATTTTCCCAGAGATGGGGTTATTGATGTAGGGGTGATAGAGAGTGTAACGTCACTGAATCTTTCCGAATGTTATCCATCTTCACTTGCTTAAATATTGGTTCTCAAACGTCTCGTACACGGGTAGACACAAAGTAGGCAAGACAGGTTTCCTACTTTATAAAGTGCTAAAGCACTGGTCTATGTATTGTTCTACCAGATCAAGGTGTGAACACCTAGAGTTTATTTTTGTGTAGTGATCATTAGCTTGGCCCGCAGAGTCCACCAGGATTTCCATGCACTACAAGTCGTTATTACGTTGGCCCCCATAATAATAAATTGTCTTGCACAATTACCCCAATTTTCCCTCGTCCAAGCAGATGATTAACCAAGGAGGGGACACTACTGTCCTTATACCTCTGACATGGAAAGGACCATTGCGGTGGTCCACGCACTAACACTCGTTATCGTTACGCGCGAATAGGCACGATGATTAAATGAAATTGGAATAAGGAGAATTCCTAGCAGTTGGGGGGGGGGGCACCTTTGAGATGAGTACTTCATCTTCCTTGTCTGGTCAAGTGTGTCGTCAATCTCGTTTCACAAAAGCCGCAGGGATCTCGTCCCGTTGATTAAGAAGTTGTTCAAGGTTACCGCCTCTGCCTCTCCGTCACTACCGTAGTCAGGCACTTTCAAGTTCGAGATGGAAGAGCAGCCATTTCCTACGGAAGCAAGCTCAGAATCTCGTTTGGTAATCACTCTAGCCATGAGCTTTGCAATGAACGCGAGGTCGATAGCTTCATCGTGCGGGTAAGTACAATAATAGGAGTCGGAGTCGAAAGTATCTTATTCACGTCAATAATTATTCCGTACACTTATTCGTACGTATATATATCAATTGACAAGTATGTTACTTAGGATAAGCAGGCAATTTGATGCATCATATCACGTATAACTCTCGTTTATCCTTTGGGGGGTCATTTTGTCTTTGGCAAGTCTAACTCGTGTAGACTATGCCTTAGTTGGCACCTTATTTTGGGGTATTCCCTACTAATGTCCTTGCCTTGTCTCTTCTTTGAAAAGTGTTTGACTCATGGATCTTGACGCTTACGTGAATGCAATGAAAAAAAAACTTTTTGTAAAATGTTTTTGTGAGAGAACTCTAGTGATTGTAGTCTAGACTCGAGAAGGAATCCTAGTTCACTACAACCTGGCTCTGATACCAAACTGTCACACCCTGACTTTTGCGGAAGCGTATGATGTGTGACTGGTTTAATATCATTGCATTCAATCGTAATAAACACCTACATGATCAAAACGATGTTCATCCATTCATAAAATTTGAGTATTACAAACACCGGTTATTTAAGTTTTAAAACACAACCTTCGACTAGGTTACAAACCAACAAAAGTGGATGGCATCTAAACTTGAAGTCTACTTCTAGTTACGACACCCGCGCCCAAGATCCATCCTGTCACCTGAAATACATGTAATTTTGGAAAACATCAACAAAAGTTGAGCGAGTTCATGCGTTTTGTGTGAGTACTGTAATTTTGTAAATCTTTGAGAGACTCCTTTGTAAACAGGCATGAAAATCGTGTATGAACATAATTGTTTTACAAGGACTTTAAGGCATGTGAGGACATAGGGAGCACTCGTAATGAGTAGGCGTATACCCTTGTCGATTTTCCCTCGACTATGTCGATTTCCCTCGACTATGTCAATTTACCTTGACTATGTCAATTTCCCTTGACTATGTTGATTTCCCTCGACTGGGACACCGAAGCACTCAAGTGATCACATGCGGACCATGAGTGGGGCTCGGCCGTACCCGTTAGATCTAACCCTCGTCCCTAATTAAGTATTAATGGCATTTCAATATTAAGTCTATGCTCACATGATCTAGTATTTCGTAGGCAATCCATACCGTTTAAGTATTTGTAACATGTATTCCACCCCCGAGAGTTATAAAACCAAAAAACAGTTAAGAGAAAAGGGGGAGCATGAACTCACTGTTTTGCATCTTCGATACTCGTAACTCAAATCTCCCTAGAAAACACGACTCCCTACAATGTACTAAGGTCTATTAGACGAGCGGGCCGTGCATTGCCTTAGTATTCATGTTTTGAGTTACGTTTCTTTTATGTCTCAAATATTATTCCAAGGTTTCGTGACAATACTTCTCAAGTATTTATTTTCGTATATCCTTCCCAAGGATGGGAGTATCTTATACATGTATATGTATTCGTATTCTCGTATTTGTAGTTTCCAAAATAATATATTTCAGATCTTACTTCAGAAAATATATTTAAACTTGTTTTGTCTCAAAAATAATGTATTTCAAGAAAATATATATTTTTCTCAAAAATCATATATCTTCTAAATATTCTAAGAAAATATATTTTTACTTCCAAAAATAATATATTTTCTCTTTGTCGAAAATATGATATACTTTGTAATAATAACGAAAATCATATTTTCATTTCTTGTGTCCAAAATAATATTTACCAAAAACACATTTATAACTGTATTTTCCGGAATATTTGGTAAGTTACGTTCTTGCGTTCAATTTCACAATATTAAGTGTGTAACTTATGTATTTATTCCTTGTGATTTGGTATTATTTTGGATTGTAAATTCTTGGTATTTTGTTGAGTTACATTATTTTAAATCCTAAAATAATATAACTATTGCACAAAATATACAAATAATCACACAATGTGTCCTTAATGTAAATATATATTCTTGTATTTTTTGTAACAAATACTTGTATTTTTTGTAATAAAATCTATGGCAAAGTTTGTATTGAAAACCATAGTTAAAACTCACTTGTAAATACTTGTTTAGAAAATATTTTTCTAAGTGTTTGTATTTTTAGAAAATTTTGCCATAGTTTCCCCTAAAAATGGAGGTGTCCATGCTATTAAAGCATATCATTTTCTTTTCAAAAAAAAAATCATCATAAACAATCTACAATCAATCCCTAAACAACATCACTTACCAAGTGCAAAAACAATGTTATTTGCACTACAACATGAACTTGAACTTTTATTAAAACTTGTAGGAACTCGGTAGTGTGTTTAGTAGGTTTAGTTACCCTTCAAAATGTATTTACTTCTTGATAAACTTCATTCTTGAAAGTTTTAGGTGTTTACAACTTACTAAATGATTTTTCCAAAAATCATTCTTTTGTATTTTTCTTGTAAACTATGTGTTCTTATGCTTGCTTTATCACCAAAATGATGTAGGTTTAAGTAAGAACCATGATCTTCTAAAAATCACATTTTGAACTTGGTTCTTTTAGAAAAGTCATTCATAAATCTTAGATCTATTAGATTATCAACTCACTTGATTATTATTTTTAAAGAAATCATTTTGTTTTTCAAGTTCATGTTTACACATGAGGATGATCATCTTGTTTCATCACATAATCATCCTCTCACTTGCTAGATTATGTGTTTAATCACAATCTAGCACGCTCCTTATGATGATCAACATCATAATCTTCAAGAATATAGCAAGCAAGTATCATACATATACTAAACAACATTGTTTTATCAATATATCAAGCTTATGTTAGAGGTTTATGATTATATCTTTTAATGTTCATCATGTTTAACATTGTTCATCATCTATTAACCATCAAAATATGAAGAATCAAGAGATCATAAGGGCCTTACTACTAGCACAAGGCTAGGAATGAACACTTGATGAAGAAGATGATAAAAGTGATGGATAAAAGCAATTGATGGTGGTCCTTTAACTTTCAAGAGCACCAAGCTTCCTCATGCACCTTCTAACACCTTTGTATATACATGGGTTGTATGGAAGATTGGATGAAAGTGTTGGTGTGGGTGTGCTTGTTCTCGGCCGCAAGTGAGGGGGAGCGGAGGAGAAGGTGAGTTGTGGTGAAGTTGAATGAACTCTAGAGCTCCTTATATCCATTAGTTTATATGATAAGATCTTAAGAAATCTTAGAGAATCCAAGCAAGATCATGGAAGATCAAGATGGATCTTGCAAGATCAAGATGGATCTTGCAATATCAAGAGAAGATCTAAGGAAATCTTGTAAAGATTGTGGTGGGGTCACATGACCGTCCACTTATATATGGGGGGGGGGCGGGGGGTCTAAGTGTAAATTCCAACCATCTAGTTAAATTAAGGTCCAAATCCAAGTATTAGTTATAAGTGTTAGTTACTTGATATTTTTAGTGCGTGTTAGGGTGTTCGGGGATCATAACTAGCTCAGAAATAATAAAACAGTGCTTCTAGTATAATTTTGGTATTTCGGGTAATGTTCGGTTGTTCGGTTAGTTACCGGTTCGTTAAAGTGTCAAACTATTCCGTTTAGTGTTCTTTATGTACCCCTTTGTGACACTTTTAATTCCCGACACTTAGGAAAGCATTCAGGATCATTTAGTCATATTTTTACATGAAACTAGCTTGTTAAAAAGCCGATTTTTGCTGAATTATGCAGAATTCTGCACTTTGGGTGAGTTTTAGGCACTTCCCGGCATTTAAACTATCACTTAGGAATGCAGTTTTGTGGTCCTTACTTCCCTACACACTATACTAGTGTAATACGTAGTCTCTGACTCATACTGGGCCTCAAAACACTGTCTGTCTATGTACTGAACTTCGTCAGCATTTTAGTTTGCCTGATAATGGTGCCAATTCTATTTTGTGCATCATTAGAACTATATCATGTTGCATGTAGCAACGATAATCATGAAATGTCATTGTATATATATAACAGTAATCAGGAATTCATTTGTCTTGTAAACTAGATCATGCACAGTTATTAAAGCACAGATTACTGTTCAATTAGTGTACGGAATGTACGGAAGAGTGACAGTTGTCACATATTTGTTGCATATTACTATTTGTGCAATTACATTTAAAACGTGCACCTGGTAAATGCTTGCCCTAATGGGATTTCCTTGCCATTAACCTTATTCGCGATCGTTACGTAATTTAGGTCCTTGGTGGGCATGCTCTATTTGTCATACTTCGGATCGTTCCTCCATTATATATGTCACTTGTTAAACTCTCGCCATCTTCAGATGCGAGTGTCCTTCAACTAAAAAGTTTACAAAGATTAGTAACGTCAATATCAATAAATGCCCGTATTATAATACAAGGTTTTCTACTATACGTGTCAACACACGTAATTTCGTTAACTATATCTATCATTTAATTGGGGTAACGTGTATTACACGATAACCCTATGTGTTGTTCACAACACTTTAATCAAGCTAAACCGTTAATATACATATAACTTACCGGATTATGCTGTCAAGTCACGAACCGAACAATTTACTCATTAACCTTGAGCTCTGATTACCAACTTGTAAGACCCATTCTAATTCAACGTTAATATATCATTAAAGTAAGCATTTTATATCAAAATGTGACTTAACAAAAACTTTTACGTCAAGAGTATTTACTCATGTTTTAAACATTCTTAATATGGAATTTAAGTGTTTCCATATTTCACATTATGAAATCAAAACAAGATTTAACGCGGAAGCTTCATTATCATGTGTTCGGTGCTTGTTAGACGCTTGATTTTCATCTGGAAAGCCGACATCATTCACCTGTAATCAAAACCAACTTAAATAATGTTTTGATAATTTTATAACATGTTTCATCAAGTTCCTTGAGGCAAATAAACGAAACAAACAAAATCTGCAGGTTTTACCCCTATCGCGTGCCGTGACTATGATTCCACTTGGCTGTCGTGCAGCGTGAATCCATCATTTCGACCGAAAGTTATTTTATTTGGAGCTGCATTATGCCCAGCTCTACCATCATAAACATGTTATAAAAAAAAACTTACATAACTTTTTAAATACATGTCTGATTTACGATCCGTTTCTTCCTACGTGATTGTAATTTGATTTCCCATAATGTGGATTCATAACCCAACATCTGTATTTATAAAATACTATAATTCAAGCCCTCGGCTTAAAGTTCAATTATCAAACTTTTTGACCCGTTCATGTTTAAAACCACAAACTTGTTTCTAAATAATCATAAAGCATACATTAACATATTTAACTCAAAATCTTTAGTTCGGGTTAGTACTTTTATGAATTACGAGGCTAATACCTAAGCTATGCGCATAATTCATTTTGATTCGTTTAAAGGATTTTTACCTTTAAGTTTAAATTTCGCTCTTTCCTTTCACACATCACGTTTCCTCATTAAAATATCAACTTATATTCCACCACAACTATTTTTGTGGTGGATTTAATATAATGAACCAATTATTCCGAAATCTACTCTTCGGTTAGTCAATTTTACGGAAAAGACCCATTTTTGGGCGTTTAACCCAAAAAGGATTATGCAAATAACTTTTACATTTATCAAAGACTTCCTTGATAATAATACTCATTTCTAAACAACCTTTAAAGGACGTTTGCCCGGTTTATTAATCAAGGGAGTTTTGGTCAACTTTAGTCCCTCATTTTACGACGAAAGAGTTTCACAAAATATTTGACCAAAATCACACGTTTAACTATAATCTTAGAGTAAATTACAAGTTTTGTCCTTTATGTTTACATCAAATTTCAGGCGCTGTCCTTTTGGCCAAAAGTTTACAGGCGGTGTCCTTTACTTTTCAAAATCTTGCACGTTTTGTCCTTTAGGTTAAACTTGGTTAGAAATCTCAGTTAAAAATTTGCACATAAGGATAAAATGGTAATTTACTCTTTTAAATATTTGTGTATTGCTTCCTCTTCACTTCCAACCGAATCTTATTCCAACTTTCTTCCCCTCTTTTTCTATCTGCTTTTCTGTTATTTACCCAACCCAACTGCTGTATAACTCAAACACTTGATCACATTTCAAGAATCAACAAAATTGTCATATTTATCTTCAAAGTTCCAATCTTTCTTCCATAATTCCCCAAAAAACACACACCCATTTGGAAATACTGATAAAAAAGATCAAATACCCATCACACCTAGTTCAGATAAGTTGTTTCAAGATTCAAGAATGGAAAAAGATGCTTTCTTTAACAATGGAACCCACCGTCCCCAGCCACCACCCTCAACCACCACCACTCTTCATCATCTACAAACTTTCCGATCTCAGACCTGCGACAACTACCCCACCGCCGTACACTCCGCCATGGATCTCAGATCTGGTATGTCGTCTCCAATCTTGGCCATATCAAATCCCGAACCATCGCCACCAGTGTAGCAGCCTAGGGGCCGCCGTGAAACCATCACCACCGCCGTAACTGTTGGTCGCCGTGCCTGAGATGCAACTAAGATGATAGTGGTCAACCCAATCTCGGTCAACAAGTACAGATCTGAGGTGTGGGTTGGTGTGGTGGTGGTGTGGGGGCGTTGTTGGCGTTGTGCGGTAGTAGTGCTGGTGTAAGGGTGGTGGTGGCAGGTAGTGGTGCTAGTGAGAGAGTAGAGAGGGAAAGAGTGTGTCACTGAGAAAGAGAGTGTGTTCAGAGATTTATAATTTATTTTTGTTTAGTTTATTAAAATTTAAATTCATTAAAATGGTTTTCTCAAGTAAAAAGACCAAATTACCCTCATGTGCATTGCACATGACATTTTTTAACTGAGATTTCTAACCAAGTTTAGCCTAAAGGACAAAACGTGCAAGATTTTGAAAGGTAAAGGACACCGCCTGTAAACTTTTGGCCAAAAGGACAGCGCCTGAAATTTGATGTAAACATAAAGGACAAAACTTGTAATTTACTCATAATCTTATTTATACGTACCTGGCTCGAGTCAACATATAGACCCGTTTTATACCTCACTTTTATTAGCGGCTATTTTATAGCGACACAATTATCCAATTACTATTCACCCCTATGAACATATGACTTGACAACCAAACATTAGTCGATATTGTCAAATGGTGTTATCACCACCATTTGACCCGTTTGGCCTAAATGACCAAACATTTATATTTATAAAAACATGGTATTTAATTACCAATTCACACTTCCGACCCATTACGGATTTGACCACAAGATCATTTTTCAGAAATTCCTTTTCTTACATATTTAACCCATTTTGGCTTACGCCATGGGTATCCTTTTAACCTCAACTTATATTAGTCAACATTTGACTAAATTTCCTTTTTACCCCTTTTTTCTCATTACTAGTTACACTATAAAGTAACCTTAAAGAAAACTCATTAGATCTTAGTTATTTCATGACTAAATTACCGTATTGCCCATTTTACCATTAACCATGGTTTTTATCATTTATATTTGTTCCGACCCATATCATTCGCGTCGGAACCCATATTTCGAATATTACCCTTGTCGTATTTATAGCTTGTAAAATAAATAAGTATCCTACAATAAGGTGTAAGCTTTACTTACCTTGCATCCAAACTACGCTTTTCTTCCATACTTGATTTGTTTGACCCGCTTCCTTCCCAAGCTTCCACCTAGCTTGTTAAAAGTCAAACTATCATTCATCATTCACAAGGTGGTTAGATTAATCATAGTTTAATACGATTGTTCCACTTTATGCATTTTATATAAAAAATATCATTCATCATATTATAGGTCAGTTTGACTTTTCTTAAAATTCAACTGCCCATTATCATATGAAATGCACAATCAAGTTCAACAACTAGTTTAGGCATTCCATTAATTACCCGGTAGGCGTTATTTTAATGCCACCGTTTCAACTAATATTCTAACCAAGTTCATTGCATTTTCAACACTTCAACTAGTTCAAGAGATTATCAAAACTAATTTATTCATTCATTTCGCAAGAACTAAGGGTTCTCATCTATAAGTGAAACCCGTTTCATCATATCACTAGCATTCATCCGAACACCTAATATAATCTAGTTCTACATATCAACTAGTATTTAACATGATTTCATACACCTATTTTCATGAACATAATTACCAATTTCATCATAACATACAAAACCCATTTCAAGTCATGTATGAGCATTCACTCGAACTTATAAATTGTTCAGGTATCTCACTTCAACTACCAATTATGATGATTCTAAGCACATGTATATCATCATCTTCACTATATAGTTAAAACCTGCTTCCTAATTTACTTGTTAATCACTCACAAGTAACCTTACCTCAAGTACTTCATAATTTCATCATAACTAACGAAATTAAACATACATAAACATTCAATTTCAACTTTGGATCATAATCCAACAATCTATTTGCAAGTAACCTACTTTTCTCAATTTACAACTTTCACAATCAAAGTTTTAAGACATACCTCGTGATCCCCTTGTGTAGGTGATCATTTATTCATGTTCATTCATGAAATCAAGCCCCAAATAACCCTTCAATTTGAAGATTCTTGTTAGGCCCTAAAGTGTGAGACTGACGAATCAAATTAACACAACGGGCTATGGTTACGAACTGGGCCTTACCGGGTTAGTTAATATTAGGTTTTAGACCTTTATAGGTCACTTGGGCCAAGCTTTAGGCCATGTGGGCCAAGCAGGCCCAAGGGGAGTCCATGTGGGGAAGTGGGCTATAGTTAGTATATAAACAAGTTTCTAACTTGTTTTTAGGTTTGAACCTCCATATTCCATAAATTCTAGAGAAACAGAGAGTGGGAGGCGATTTGGTTGTGAGCACTTGTACTAGACGGTTTTGCTTTTCAAGTAATAGAATCATGTGCAAGTGTTGAAAGTGATTCGGTATTGTTCTTCGTGTTTCATATTTTCTCTTTATTCTTGAATCACATCAAGTTTGGATTCTACACAAACTTGGTGTTGTTTAATATCATTGAAAGATCCGTTTTACGGGACTTGCAAGTGGTATCAGAGCTTTATGAACCTGTTTCTAGGCTCGGTGTGATATAAAGGATTCAATATTTTCGTTATTTTTGGGTTTGTGTTCTTCGTGTTCTTCATTGTGTTCATCCAAAAAAAAAATTTTCAAAATCAATATATTTTGGTGTTTTGACTTTTAAAAGGGTTGTTAAAATTAAGATACCTAATCTTTAAAATTTTTGAAAAATCTCTTGATTTAAAAAATTTTCAAATCTTTCGAAGATTAGTTGTCAGTTACTTTGCTGTGTTTTTGGTACTGACAAAGAGATTGTTTATTTTTCAAAAAAGATTTGTTTCCTTTTAAAATTGTTGAAAGATACGAGATCCCAAGTTTTTGGAATATATTTTTAAAAGAAAATTCAAATTTTTAAGGTTTCGAGTAGTGTCTTTTTGAGATCTCGAGTCACCAAACATCAAAGTTCACCCAGTCGCAACCTTCAATCCCATATATTCGTGGTTTCAAGTCAAAAGGTTTTGAGTCACTGTGATTTTGACTCACTGGTCTCTGCTTCATCTTCACTGTTTTCGAGTGCTCTCGACTCATCGTTGATACAGCTCCGAGTCGCAACCACGTTCTCGAGTCTAGGAGGTCTCGACTAAACAGGTTACGGCTAAACTAGTTTCGAGTTCTCGAGTCCTACGTTTTCGAGTTGAAACAAGAGGTTGTCTGCTACAAAGTTTTACAAAGGTCTTGACTCATCGACAGTTTTCAAGTCATTGATCTTCACATCGTTCTGATTTGTCCGACTCGCAACCAACCTTTTCGAGTCCGACGTTTTCGAGTCGAACCATCATCATCATTGAAGATACACATCCGGGGCCGGACATGATCCATTAGGACGGACCGGACGGATGTTCCCAATATGTCCGTTCCCCATAACTCCGTAGACGAACCTCCACTCAAGTGCGTCTGGACGAATGACGTCATCTCAGTTGACCACTATAAATACCCCATCAAGTACAAGGCCAAGTACGATTTTTCTGAACCTTCGTCCTTATTTTCTCTCTCTACTTTCTCTCTCTACCAATACTTATCCTCACGCCGGAGGGTGGTCGCAGAGGGGACCTCCCATCTCTGCGACGAGCCTAACGGTTTTCTGTTTTGCAGGACGATTCTCAAAGCTCTCACATAAGATCCAAACCCTCGATTACAGGCTCCAGCCTAAATTCGATTCTTTGGTTCTTCAATTGGCGCCATCCGATTTCACAGCACATAGTCCTTCTCTTTGGTGAATTTCTTGAGCAACGAACTGATCTATGGCGGCCTCGGGTTCTATGAATTCGGGATCCATAGCTGTTAGTATGCAAACTACAGCATCAACAAGCGTTGTTTCCACAGTTTCAGCTCCTTTGAGCTTGGGACCAGGAACAACTTTGCCGTTCATATTAATACCCACTTCGCAAACATTAGAGTTTGATGCGGAATTCCTTTCCAAAAATGCAAGTCTTCTACGAAGACTAAAAGCCCAACAGGCCAGAGATGAAGAGATCCTCGGTTTACGAACCAGGCTCTTCCATGATGAAACTCCGGTAAGGACTATGGGTCCTGTGATTTTCACCCCTCCTACTTTCTCCACAGTTGTTACTTCGGAAACTTATAATGGATATGTGCAGGGTTCCTCCGGACCATCTCTAGCAATGACAACATGAAACGAAATGGAAATAGTTAATGATCCGGATCTCACCAAACCATATCATCTGGTTTCCATGACTGCTAAGTCCAAATTCAGTGCTCGCATCACACACGCCAAGCTCCCTTCGAAGCTCAAAATGCCAACCACGGTAAAGAAATATGATGGTACCACTGATCCGGACGATCACATGTTTGACTTCGATGGGGCTGCACGTGTAGAACAATGGCCGATGCCGGCATGGTGCTTCATGTTCACACAAACACTAACCGGGGCTGCTCGGGTGTGGTTTGATGCGTTGAACGAAGGTGAGATCAATGATTTTGAAGAATTCCGAAGGCTATTCCTCCAGAACTTTGGCCAACAAAGGCACTACTCCAAGGAAATCACCGAAGTTCACAACATCCGAAGGAGGGACGGGGAATCCTTGGATAGTTTCATCGACCGATTCAATCGAGAAAGTATGCAGATCAGTGGGGTCGTGGACCAATTAAGGATCTCCGGAGTTTGCCAGGGTGTCCGGAATAACCAATTGGTCGAAAAGTTACACGAAAATCTCCCAAAGACAATGGAAGTGCTCATGGAGCGAGCCCGAGCCTTCGCTCGCGGAAAAAATGCATGTAACCCGGCATCGGAATCAGATCAGAAGATGTCCTCCTGGAAGAAGAATGGTGGTTCCGTATTTGATAAAACTCCCTCCGGAAACAGAGGACGATCACATCCTTACCACAGAAATGATCGACCTCAACGCGGGAGGAGTACTGGATCTCGTTTCTATAACTTATCAGACCTCTCCAAAACTCCTAGTGAGATCTTCAGTGCTGAGGGAGTGAATTTTCCAGCACCTCCGAAGCTCCGAAATCCAGGGGACAAGAACTCCAAAAAGTACTGTGACTATCATCATGCACGAGGCCACAACACGGATGATTGTTGGTCCCTAAAGCAGAAGATAGAAAAGGCAGTTCGGTCTGGCAAGTTATCACATCTGGTGAAAGAAGTAAAGGAAGGGAAATCTTCGGGAAATTCGGTAGATAATCCGAATAACCAATCAGCAATCTGCATGATCAAGAGAGTAACCAACCAGGGCATTAAGCGGACCAATCATCACATGGCCGCTTGGATGCAACATCCGATCGCTTTCCCTCCAATTACCCCCGTAGAAATCAAAGATGAACCAATCATAGTATCTGCGATAATAGTAGGGCACAAGGTCCGGAGGATTTATGTTGATAGCGGAAGTGCCACCGAGATCATGTACCAAGTGTTTCCAACAACTAGCCCCGCAAACCAAAGCAAAACTGATACAAGTCTCTATGCTGTTGGTAAGTTTCTCCGGAGAGGTGGTCCAGCCGATTGGGCAAATCACCCTACCAACAACGTTGGGTGCCGGAAGCTTGGTCAGAACCGTCAACTTGATATACCTAGTAGTAGGAGCAAGGTCCGTCCACAACGTCATACTTGGGAGACCAGGGATGTGTGCTTTCGGTATTATTAGCTCTACCATTCATGGGTCATTAAAGTTTCCTACCGAAGCAGGAGTAACAACTTTACACTCCGAATCAACCATGTGCGTAGCTGAAATACGGCAAAGCGGGGGTAATGTGCAACCTCCGACCCTCCATACAGAGGAATGGGCTATTCACCCGCATTTTCCGGAGCAAAAAATTGCCATTGGGGCCCAGCTCCCTAAGCGTACCAAAAAGCGGCTATGGAAACTTCTGTCCAGCTCACTTGATGTATTTGCTTGGCAAACCTCTGACATGGTCGGAGTCCCTCGGTGTTTGGCCGAACACAAGTTGAAAGTGTCACATTCAGCAAAACCAGTCGCTCAAAGAAAAAGAAACATGGCTCCGGCTCGTCACAAAGCCATCTCCGAAGACGTACGAAAACTATTAAGCGCCAGAATTATCAGGGAGGTGCGGTATCAAACATGGGTCTCTAACCCAGTGATGGTAACAAAGAAAGGGAAAACTTGGAGAATGTGCGTTGATTTTTCCGATCTAAACAATGCATGTCCGAAGGATTGCTACCCTCTACCAGAAATCGATTTGAAAATTGACTCTCTTTCCAGCTTTCGCCTTAAATGCTTCTTGGATGCATATAAGGGCTACCACCAGATACAAATGGCTTTGGAGGATGAGGACAAGACGGCGTTCGTAACAAATGAAGGTCTCTTCTGTTATACTAAAATGTCGTTCGGTTTAAAGAATGTCGGAGCTACGTACCAGAGGCTGATGGATAAAGCTTTCAAGGATCAGATCGGAAGGAACTTAGAAATTTACGTAGATGATTTAGTCATCAAGAGCGAAGCTGAAGATAACATGATCGGTGATATACTCGATACTTTCACCCGGCTTCGGAGTATCAACCTCAAGTTAAATCCTAAAAAATGTTCTTTCGGTTTAGAAGAAGGGAAGTTTCTGGGCGTATGGATAACTCAGTCCGGAATCCAGGCACATCTGGACAAGATTCGAGCCGTGATTTCCATGCAACCTCTGAAAACAGTGAAAGAAATCCAATCACCGAATGGTAAGCTAGTGGCTCTTCATCGTTTCATTTCTAGGGCAGCTGATCGGACCATTCCTTTCAAGAATGTATTGAAAAAGCGAATAGGAAAGGGTCAAATAGAATGGACGACGGAGGCTGATTCAGCATTCCAGGAGTTGAAAGTTTGTCTTGGGTCTTTACCCACATTAACCGCTCCAGTCACCGGAGAAACCGTCACTGTATACCTCTCCGCTTCCCATTTCGCCATCAGTGTGGTACTTGTGGTACACCGAAACCAAGCACAAATACCAGTTTACTACGTAAGCCGCATCCTAAAGGATTACGAAACTCGGTACCCGATGATAGAGAAATTGGCACTCGCGTTAGTACATGCATCCGGACGGCTCCGAAGGTATTTTCAGGCTTTCAATATAGAAGTGCAAACAGACCTTTAGATACAGCAGATCCTAAGAAAGCCGGAGGTTTCCGGACATTTAACCAAATGGGCCATTGAACTCAGCGCTTTCGATATTACATACTGAACCAGAGGTCCGATAAAAGGTCAAGTTGTGGCAGATTTTCTTACGGAGGTACCGACTGGAGAAAGCACCAAAGAAAAGTCTCCTCTCCCAAGGGTATGGAACTTGTATACAGACGGAGCCTCCAGTAAAGAAGGATCGGGAGCCGGTTTAATTTTGATAGATCCGGAAGGAATAGAATATACTTATGCCCTGTGTTTTGAGTTTAAAACTTCAAACAATGAAGCAGAGTATAAGGCCCTTCTCGCAGGACTCCAAACCACAGCTAAGGCTGGCGCAACCTCTGTACTGGCTCATGTTGATTCATTACTAGTCGCCAACCAGGTCAGCGGAGAGTACGAAGCACCAGAAGAAAACATGATTCGGTATCTAAGTCAAGTTAACAGTTTAATCTCCTCATTTGACTCTTGCAAGATAGTTCACATACCGCGGAGCAAGAACAAAAAGGCGGATGCTCTAAGCAAGCTTGCGTCCGTAGCATTTTGTCACTTGTCTAAAGAAGTGTTGGTCGAAACTTTGCAAGCCCTGGCCATCCAACATACGGAGTCCGTAATGTCAATCTCTGTACAGGAAAGATCATGGATGACTCCGATCTTAGACTATCTGAAAGACGGCACGCTCCCAGAGGAAAAACATCAAGCTCGGAAACTAAAAGTCAAAGCACTATAGTATCAGATTCACGATGGGAAGCTCTATCGAAAGACCTTTTTAGGTCCACTCCGAAAATGCTTAACCCCAGAGGAGGCCAGCTACGTCATAAGAGAAATCCACTAGGGGATATGCGGCATCCACTCCGGACCGAGGATGGTCGTAGCCAAGCCTATGAACGTCGGATATTTCTGGCCAGTCATGCATCAAAGCACTGTTAATGAATTGCAAGCATGTGAAGACTGTCAGCGGCATGCTCCCATCAGTCACCGAGCTAAAAACAACCTTGTCCCTATAACTTCGGCATGGCCGTTTCAGAAGTGGGGGATTGATCGTCGGTCCTTTTCCTGTTTCCACCGGAGGAGTGAGATTCTTGTTGGTAGCCATCGATTACTTCACAAAATGGATTGAACCAAACCCCTCCGAACTATCACTGGGGATCAAGTACTGAGATTCGTTTGGGAAAACATAGTGTGCAGATACGGAATGCCACTCTGTATAGTCAATGACAATGGGAAGCAGTTCGTAGAAAAACCATTCAAAACCTGGTGCGAAAGAATGCACATTGAACAAAATTTCGCCTCGGTTGCCCATCTCCAGGCCAATGGGCAGGTAGAAAGAGCCAACCGCAGCATTGTGGAAGGCATAAAAAAGTGTTTGGGTAAAGAAGGCGTCTCTTGGGCAGATGAACTTCCGCATGTCCTGTGGGCTCACCGGACGATGCCAAAAACAAGCACAAGGGAAACTCCTTTCAGTTTAACGTACGGTACGGAGGCAGTCATCCCCGCCGAAGTAGGCATACCCACCTCCCGCATACAACAAAATCAAGAAGTGAACGAACAAGAACTCTGCCTGAACCTCGACCTGGCCAAAGAAAGAAGAGAACTTGCGGCTATCTGAGATGCAAAGTACAAGAAAGAGTTGGAAAAGCATTACAACTCAAAAGTAAAAGAGGTCCGGTTCAAGGTTGGAGATTACGTTATGCGAAGCATTGAGGCAAGCCTGGCCGAAGGTACGGGAAAGATGGCTCCGAAGTGGGAAGGCCCCTACCAAATTGAAACTGTTGGAAAAAATGGTGCTTACACACTCAGCAGAATGGATGGTACTCTCGTTCCACGTACTTGGAATGGGGTGGATCTAAAACGATGTTTCCTTTGAAAATTTTAGAGTGTTTCCAAATAAATTTGTAAATGCGAAGGCTACGGCCCGCATCGTTCGTACTTTCCTTGTAATGCGGAGGGTGTTGCCCGCATAACTATTTTATATTTCCATGAACTGCGGAGGGTTTTACCCGCAAATTATTTTAAATGTTTTTACCATGTGTTAACCGGAGAAGTATACTCCAGAGGGATTAAATAGAGTGCTTAAAACTTCTATCATTTACAAAGTTGCAACACATAAGTTATCATCGGCCGAATCAGGGATGCTAACCCTAAAAGACAAGAACGAATTGGCATCGTTCGTACTCTTTCCTTCATTTAAAAATTATCCTAAAAATAAAACAAACCGGGTCCGTACAATAAAAAGAACGTTCTAAAAAAGAAAATGTATGCATAAAAAGCATGGACGCGTGCAAAACAATGTGACTACATCAAAAATAGCCGGATCAATATAACCGGAAATCATGTAAAACCATTTACATACCAAGGGATAATTGTCACATACACAAGAACGGTGAAAACATCATTTACATTCATTCCGAATCAAAATAAGGTGCATATCCCAAGTTGCCGGATATGTCCACCTTCTAAAACAACGGTTAAACAAACTAAAAACTTTCCAAGGTGCATATCCCAAGTTGACGGATATGTCCACCTTACTCTTTCGAAGATTCACCGCTCGTGAAAATGAGGGCATCTTTGATCTTGGAAAGCGGCTCGTTGACAAGCTTCAGAAGATCTTCCACTACCGGAAAGGTAAGAGAATCGAAGAAAGCAACCGCTGCATTCAGCTCCTCTCCAGCGTTTCCGTTCAACAATGGAACTTCAGCATAAGGAGTCTTTTTCTTCATGGCGTGGATATAGCCGTTCTGAAGACCGGAGTTGACACCTACGGCACTCATGGCATTGTTAACGGCAGCAACGGCCGTAGTCATTTCCGGACCCTTATGAATGTTTTTGGCCAAAAGTTTCGCTCCTTCCGATAGCAGCCAAATCTTTGTTGCTTGAAGATCATCAGCCCTGGCCTTCAAAGCAGCATTCTCATTATTGATCTCCTCCATCTCGGCTTCGTGATTCCCTTTCATATCTTCAATTTGAGCTTTCAAGTCAGCCTCCCCTATTTTAAGTGCATCCCGCTCTGAAGAAAATGTTAGAAATAATAAAGCAAAAATAATTAGAACAAATAAGGTACGTACCGGCCATCATATTTGCATAAGCCAGACGAGCATTTGCAAAAGATTCTTCCATCTTCGCCAAGACCGCCTTATGCTCCTCGTCCTTCTTCTTAAAGGATTCAGCAAAACTCTTTAACTCCGCAGATACTCTATCACGATCTTCTGTCGCTGAAGCAGCAGCTGCCTGAGATGATTGATTTTGAGTAGTCAGGGATTTAACCTTTTCCTGCTGGGTTTGAAGATCCTGAGTAAGCTGAGCAATCTTCTTCTCGGTATTCGGAGTCCCCTGAATCTTGCGTTTCAAAGAAAGGATCTCCTTCTCCAAGTTTTCCCTCACTGACTCCGCTTCAATCCACCTCCGATAAAGCTCCATCACAAAAATGTTTGACTGAGCTTGATTGGACAAGACCATGGCGCCCAGATCCTGACTCTTCATTCTCCGACTCCTAGCATGATCCAGTGGAGTACTGATGTTGAAAAGAAGAGTTCTTGCAACAAGCTCATCCATTACTGAATATTTGTTCCGAATATCCCAATCCGGAATGAACTTCTCTTCAGCCGTAGACGGGTCAATCTCCATGTCTTCTGAAAATACATCTGCATATCGAAAAAAAGGACATCAACTCAGGTCCGAACCAAGATGAAGGAAGAGAGGACACTTGGTCTTCCTCATCATCAATAAAACGGTCCGGACCCAAAGACAAGTCCAAATTCGTACCTGAAAAAGTCACCGCCTTCGGTTCTCCGCGAGTCTTTCCATCCCCCTTATCCGTAACCTCTGGATTCTCCACCTCCATACTTTCTACCTCGTTCACAGGAAGGAAGCCACCTGAAAAAGTGGGAGTAGGCGCAGAGCGAGCCAGTGCGGCTTCCTCCCTTGAAAACTTACCACCGGTAAGATGCTCATCCAACTCAACCATCACATCACTACCAGAATGAGAAGTGTCACACCCCGAAATAACAGAGCATTGGCGTGACTGGACTGGTATCTTCATTGCACAGCGGAAGCAAATAAGCTAAGTCTTTTAGAAAATGAACGCCCACTAAGTACTCGACTCCACATGGCTCTCCTATTCCAACCGTGCCTTTACTTCGAAATGCAACCTGAGAAAGAAACATGCGAAAAAGTCAACATAAAGTTGAGCGAGTCCATAGTTTGTTGGTAAAAGATTTGAAATAAATCTTTTGAGTTGTGAAAGATTTGAAATAAATCTTTGGAATAACCGGTTTTTGAAATAGTATTGAGAAAACGAATTTAAAAATCATTTTCTTGCCAAGTTATATGGAAACGTTGTGTTTGTAACACAGAACCATGCATTTGTAAAGTCTTGTATTTGTAATGTTCGTATAACCGTCAATGCCCACCCTGACTTTGACTTCATACCCGCATAATCCTATGCTTTGAATTTTGTATAAAACATGGTATTTGATTTGTATGAACAGGTATTTTTTTGTAAGTATATAATCCCTGGTATGTAGAAACTAAGGAAAAAGAGATCACCAATGGTTTGCAAGGCCATTGATATGTGTGAAGTGCCGTAGGAAGACTCAAACCTAGCGGATTTTGCGTTGGGCACAAAGTCACCCCGAGGTCCGTTCTGTTGGGCCTGGGGCTGGGCTCGCTACACCCAGATAGATCTACCGCTTACGTCCCTCGGTCCTACAATGAGGATTAATGGCCTCCAGTTCCCGCCTACTCACTCACATGATCTGTACGTCCTAACCCTCCTTACGCTAAACATACCATGTGTAAAAATGTCTGTAATCCTTTTGTAATATGTCTATATGTGTGAAAATCCATGGTCTCCCCGACCGTAAATCCCTGGTCTCCCCGACCGTAAATCCCTGGTCTCCCCGACCGTAAATCAATCACATTTCGAAAATAAGCATTTGTTTTGTAAAAACCGGTATGTTTAGTATAAACCTTTCGTAAATCATTTGAGTTCCTCAAAATCCCTTGGTAATATGATTTAGAAATACGAGTTTTGCGTTTGTTCAAAACTTTGTATGTTTTTGCAAAACGTGCATGTCTTTCCACCCCGAAAACATTTACAAAAATGTAAAACAGTAAAAAGTGGGGGTTATGAACTCGCCTGAATATTCCCTGTGCAAAGCTAGCTAATTACGACTTCGATGATGTCGTTTCCAAGACTTGACTTGCTAGCGTGCGTTCTATAATATTCCTAACACGGAATACCTAATAAGTTTCTAAATAAACGCAGTATCTAAACTTCGTGTCATCGAGCTCTACCGAATCGTTAATCGAACGATTCAACGGTAAGTTGTTACTTAATAAAAATGACTAAGTTGAACTTTGTTTAGTTTCGCTTAATGTCGTAAGTAATCAATAAGTCTCGAAAAGACTTGATTCGAGAGATTTAAAAACAAATAAATATTTATATAAAAATATAAATATAAATATGTCGTTGTAATTGCGTTAGCCGTATCGAGAAGTCGTATGTGTATAAAAGAGTATTTATACGAAAATAGTATATGACAAACTCGTATTATACATCGCGTTTGATATTTGAAGTAAATTTGTAAACCATATTTACTTTGTAAGACGAATAAGAGTCGTTGGAACTTTGAAATAAGGAAATAAATTATATTCATCCTCATAAAAGAAGTCGTGTTTTTAATTGTTGAAATAAATATAAAATATATATTTATTTTTATAAAACGTTTTCGTGTTATACGAAAGTTTGAAATAAATGTAAACTACATTTATTTTTATAAAATAGTTGTCGTAAATAATTCCGAATCGTCGCTTTCGTGATGTTGTGAAATGTCGTTGAAAGTAATATATTTTGTTTTATAAAAATCATTTGTAGTCGATCGGTTCTACTTCATTTTACTAATAAAACGTAATTATTTTGCGGATTTTCTCGAAAAACGGGCAGAGTTTCCTCTGTTTTTGGACGCCCCGACAACGCAAGTTGTCTTTATTTATCGAAATTCAATCAACTTCAACCAATATAATCAATATATGAGATTTCGTCAGTTATGTAAAGATGTAAAGCATATTTAAATAGATCGGTTCGAGCTCGATTACGTTAATAATGTAAAAATTATTAAATGACATAAATAATCGTGCCGCTGAAATTCATTACCAGTTCTTGCGTCGAGTCGTTGACTGAGTTGACCGAGTTGACTCGCTGAGTTGACTCAGTTTGACCGAGTCGACCCGAGTTATGAACCGCGAACCTGACCGAACCGGACCCGTTTATTAACTTGCCTCACGAAACCCGAACCGAAGCAGCTTGACCCGAACACTGAGTTGACTCGGTTTGACCGAGTCAAACCGAACCGAGCCGTTTGACTGAGCTGTTGACCCGTTGACTGAACCGAACCTGTTGGACCAAACCCGGGAATAACACTCGAATCAAAGACCATTCTGACCTGACCCGATCTCAACATGAACAAAACGAACACCCTTGGCATCAAATCTTCAAAGAAATGTAGAAGAAATAAGCAGGGGGGGTGTTACCGTGAACCCGAGTCGTGAACCACCACTAAATCTGACCGTGAAACCCGACGGACAGAATCAAGGATCACTGGTCCGAGACAGGGACCACCGTTCCGGGACGCCACCGCCGCTTACCACCACCGCCTTCGACCTCAGTCTTCATCATCAAACATCATCGTCATCACCTTCGTCTAAAACCCTCCGGATAAACATGTTGACCACCGGATTAATGACCCGACCGGCGGTCCGAGTCTCCGACCGCCGGTTCTCTCTCTCTCTCGCCTCTCAGTCTCTCTCTCTGCTGGGTATCGCCGCCGCACCACCACCGGACGGTGGTGGTGGTGTTGTTTGTTTTCCGAATCGAAACAGGGGGTGGGGGCTGGTTGGAGATGAGCACGGGAGCGGTACGTGTTGGAAGAAGGCTCGCCGGAAGACGCCCACCGCCGCCGCCGGCCCCGCCTGAGTTCTGCCGGAGAGTGAGAGAGAGCGTGATGTGAGTGTGTGTGTGTGTGTTGTTGAAATAAATGTAAACTACATTTATTTTTATAAAATAGTTGTCGTAAATAATTCCGAATCGTCGCTTTCGTGATGTTGTGAAATGTCGTTGAAAGTAATATATTTTGTTTTATAAAAATCATTTGTAGTCGATCGGTTATACTTCATTTTACTAATAAAACGTAATTATTTTGCGGATTTTCTCGAAAAACGGGCAGAGTTTCCTCTGTTTTTGGACGCCCCGACAACGCAAGTTGTCGTTATTTATCGAAATTCAATCAACTTCAACCAATATAATCAATATATGAGATTTCGTCAGTTATGTAAAGATGTAAAGCATATTTAAATAGATCGGTTCGAGCTCGATTACGTTAATAATGTAAAAATTATTAAATGACATAAATAATCGTGCCGCTGAAATTCTTTACCAATTCTTGCGTCGAGTCGTTGACTGAGTTGACCGAGTTGACTCAGTTTGACCGAGTCGACCCGAGTTATGAACCGCGAACCTGACCGAACCGGACCCGTTTGTTAACTTGCCTCACGAAACCCGAACCGAAGCAGCTTGACCCGAACACTGAGTTGACTCGGTTTGACTGAGTCAAACCGAACCGAGCCGTTTGACTGAGCTGTTGACCCGTTGACTGAACCGAACCTGTTGGACCAAACCCGGGAATAACACCCGAATCAGAGACCATTCTGACCTGACCCGATCTCAACATGAACAAAACGAACACCCTTGGCATCAAATCTTCAAAGAAATGTAGAAGAAATAAGCAGGGGGGGTGTTACCGTGAACCCGAGTCGTGAACCACCACTAAATCTGACCGTGAAACCCGACGGACAGAATCAAGGATCACTGGTCCGAGACAGGGACCACCGTTCCGGGACGCCACCGCCGCTTACCACCACCGCCTTCGACCTCAGTCTTCATCATCAAACATCATCGTCATCACCTTCGTCTAAAACCCTCCGGATAAACATGTTGACCACCGGATTAATGACCCGACCGGCGGTCCGAGTCTCCGACCGCCTGTTCTCTCTCTCTCTCGCCTCTCAGTCTCTCTCTCTGCTGGGTATCGCCGCCGCACCACCACCGGACGGTGGTGGTGGTGTTGTTTGTTTTCCGAATCGAAACAGGGGGTGGGGGCTGGTTGGAGATGAGCACGGGAGGGGTACGTGTTGGAAGAAGGCTCGCCGGAAGACGCCCACCGCCGCCGCCGGCCCCGCCTGAGTTCTGCCGGAGAGTGAGAGAGAGCGTGATGTGAGTGTGTGTGTGTGTGTTGTTGTTGAATGTCTGCATAATGGGAAACAAAAGACCATAAGGTCTCTTATATACACACAGGTTAGTCTTTGTGGGTTTTGGGCTTGGGCCCAAGGCCCACAAGCCTGATTCACGTCTTTAAGTGGCCCGAACGGACTTACGTATCCGTTAATAAACCCGATCGTCGTCTAAGTTCATAAAATATAATTTTAATATTAAAACGCGAAATTTTAGGGTCGATAATCGATGTTCGCGCGTTCGTTTGTCGATAACGGTAATAATCGCGAGAAATTTACATCGTTGCCGTCTTTTATCCGTTTTTCGATCCGGTTTCGACTAGAGTAGTTAAAATTTAATTACGAAACAAACTATATCTAAATACTTAAGTTTCGAAGGTAACGTGCGTGTCCGATGCTTCCGTTTCGTTACCGGTACGTTTTCTGCAGTCGCGTTTTCTCGTTCTTGTGTGCGTTTTGCGATGTACGGAAGCGAAATAAATTCACAACGTTAATTCATAAATATAAATTATTCGTAGAAAATCCGTATTTGTCGATGTTGTCAGCATTCTGTTCGGTTTCAATCCGTTGCCGTTTAACGTTTCGAAGGTTTCTCTGTAAACCACCGTTCGCGCACTGTAAAGTCGTATGGACGTTCCTAGGCACTCCAAAGGCCTAATTAAGTTTATTTGTGCTGTAAACACTATTTATTATCGCGTTAATCATCTGTTAATCACGTAATTAAGAGCCGTAAATCATGGGTTGTCACAAGAAGAACCTCTTTTGTTTTTCTTCGGCTTCGGCATAGGAAGAGGATCAGACGAACGAATCTGTAAAGGTTCATTCTTCCTCTTGCGGACAAGAGCTTTCTGGTCAACTTCCGGCATGACACCTTTACTCTTCAGAGAAATAGAAGAAGGATGATACTGTAGAGCATCGTCTATACTACGTACCTCCGGATCACTGTCCACATCATCCAGAATGGATTTCCTTTCAGTTTGAGTTCCGGAAGAACCAGCCAAATCTCTTATAGGCGTCAGAACAGAAGAAGTAGCCTCAGCAGCAGATGGTTCGGCCGCGTCCTGAGTAACCAAAGGACGAATCTCTTGGGCTGCATAAGCCACTTGTTTCATAAGAGGAACTTCACCTTCACCTTGATCGTCCAAGTCAAAATCAAGAACGTCAAAACTGGGAACCTTCAGAGCATCCCTCAGAGACATTACGACTCCTGCATTTTCAGAATAAAAAACAAGTTATAAAAATAGGGGAAGAAAAAATGCCGAAGGGGGGGGGTAAAGGGCCGGAACTTACGATCACGCTTTCTGCGAATAACCGGCCAATCCCTATCCCCTTGGCTCCAAGAAAAACAGACTCGACCCAACAAAAGAAAATGCTCTTGAAGGGGACGGATCGGGGACTTGTGTTCAATTAGGGCACGGGCCAGCTCTTGGTCGAAAACGAAGTCTTTGCCCAGATCGAAGGACATCGAGTGATCCTTAAAGCGCCACCTCATATCCTCCGGAAGACAACGATCGTCCAACCAGAAGAAATTATCCTTCCAGTTTTTCAAGCTAGATCATTCGTCCGAGGAGGGGGGAGGGATACCCTTCTGATGCACAAAGGTATACCAGTCTCCGGCAGAAATGAACTCGTAAAAATACCGAAAAACATTCAAATCCGGCCTCCGATCCTGGGCCTTACAAGAGATCTCGGAGTGGTTCACACGACTTAATCCGAACGGAATAACTTGACAGATGTGAACCCTAAAAAACTGAAGAACCCTAATTAAGAAAACCGAAAAAGGGACTCGATAGTTCGCAAAGTTACAAACACGGGTATAAAAGGGAAATTTCCCCTGTCAAAAGGGGTATATGGTTTCATCTTTAGAAGGAAGAATCGGATGGAAATCTAATGGAATCCGGTACTCTCGAACAAACTTATCCAACTGTCGTTTGGTAAGAATGCTCACGCTCTCTGACAGGTTGTCCTTACCCGGAGCCATAATACAAATGCAGAAAAAAGGACGCACCTTGAAGAAGAAAAGATCAAACAAAGACTAGAGGGTAACAGTAGAGAAGAAGATCAAAAAGTAGAAAGGTAAAAATGAAAAAGTGAAAAAGGAATTTATAGAAAAAATGTAAGGCGGTTTGGAGACGGTCAAATCAAACCGTCACTTCAAATAAACACGATTCCCAATTCAGGGTTCGTAACTGTCACATGTGGGTGACTGACGGTCAAGATACTTAAGTCACCCATGCCACGACGGCTCCATTCAGATCGCTCCACGTCATTTGACCAGAACCACTCCTACTAGGGGTGAGCAAAAACCGAACCGAAAACCGAAACCGCACCAAAAACCGTAAAAACCGAAACCGCAAAACCGCAACCGACACAAAAACCGCAAAAACCGAAACCGCAAAAACCGAAACCGCAAAGGTATGGTGCGGTTCGGTTTTAGCTTTAAAAACCGCACCAAAAAACCGAAACCGCACCGCAAAATTTTATATATATATATATATATATATTGTATAATATACTTAAAGATTTAAATATAAAATTCCCTATATATTATATAATCTGTGTTTGTTAAAAAAAAAAAGTACAGACTTGACTTTGTTAAGGTTTTCTTTACATGTGTGAGTTTATATTTCAAATACCTACTAACATATATTTTTTGTTTTTTTTTTTTCTATCTAGGAAACACTAATGGCAAATGATAGTTGGAAACATTGAAAGTTGGAAAGATTGAAAGTTGGAAACAAGAATGAGTTGGAAACAATATTACGTTTTTATTTGGATACGACTATGTGATTAAGCTTTCACCGTTTCACATAGCAACTATTATTCTAGACATGTTTCTAGTACAAACTCTTGTTTTGATTGATGTCCTCTAGCCCATACATATGCTCTTCACATTGCTCTTGCAAAAATTATATTCTAATTACCATCAAGTATTAGATGTATTCCAGTATTAAAACCGAGAGTTTTTTTTAGATGCATTCAAGTATTGCTGAGAGTTTTTTTTTTAGATGTATTCAACTATTAAAACCGAAACCGCACCGAAACCGAACCGCAACCGCAAATAAACCGCAAAAACCGTACCGCAAAAAAACCGCAACATGTGGTTTTAAAAAAATAAAAACCGCACCTCGCGGTATGAGTTGCGGTTTTATGCTAAAACCGCACCAAACCGCACCATGCTCACCCCTAACTCCTACAACGACACGTCACTCGGGCAAAAATAACTCACGCAAAACATTTTGTTAAGTCCCTTACGGAACTTAACAAACTGGGGGACTTGAAGATACACATCCGGGGCCGGACATGATCCATTAGGACGGACCGGACGGACGTTCCCAATATGTCCGTTCCCCATAACTCCGTGGACGAACCTCCACTCAAGTGCGTCTGGACGAATGACGTCATCTCAGTTGACCACTATAAATACCCCATCAAGTACAAGGCCAAGTACGATTTTTCTGAACCTTCGTCCTTATTTTCTCTCTCTACTTTCTCTCTCTACCAATACTTATCCTCACGCCGGAGGGTGGTCGCAGTTGGGCCCTCCCATTTCTGCGACGAGCTTAACGGTTTTCTGTTTTGCAGGACGATTCTCCAAGCTCTCACATAAGATCCAAACCCTCGATTACAGGCTCCGGCCTAAATTCGATTCTTTGGTTCTTCAATCATCATAAGTTAACAGTTTGCGAGTTTTTCGACAAAGGTTCTGAGTCATCAAAACAAGCTTGTTTCGTGTTCCACTGTTAATAACCACCTCCGGTCATCGTTGTCACATTACCACCGTCAACCTCCGACGTTCAATCCAATCACAGTCATCTTCATCTTCATCGTTCTTCATAACATATCATACTTCGTTAATAACCACCTCCGGTCACCGTCACCGTCATCCGCCACCATCGTCATCGACCTGCATCGATCACCTCCGGCGACCACCACCTCTGAACGACCACTGTTATATCTCCAATACTTACACGTCCGATCACGGTCATCGTCATCGTTACCATCGTTCACTTCGTCAAACCCCTTTCGTTTGGTGTCAAGTTCGAGTTCGAGGTTGAATTTACACCTTCGCGTCACAACCGCTATAACAAACCGTCGACCTGCGTTCTACTCCGACAACGGTTCCGAGTCAACTTCCACCAACCTCCGATCACCATTAACCACCGGCAACCACCTCTATCCATCTCATCTTCGGTCATCTTCTTCGATCGGTGCTACTTCTCCAGTCAACTTCCTTTCATCATCCGTTGTTGGCACATTGAGCGGCAGCAAGAATTTGATGTTTGATATTAGGGTTTTTGTTGAAACGAAGAAGAAGAAAGACAATGTCTTTATTTTGATTTAATAATATTAATATTAATATTAATTATAATTATAATAATTATTAATCATTTTGTAATCATTACATAATTATTGATAATATAATAATAATAATAATAATAATAATAATAATAATTGTTTTAATAATAATTGTTTGAATTATTATATTCTAATTAAATAAATAAATAAAAACTATTATATTCTAATTAAAAAAAAAGGTGAATTTGTTTGGTTGTGAAAAGTTTGACAGGTTTTGAGGTGTGGTTCAGAAAGCGGGTTCATTCGATCGCGTGCAAAGTATTTGAGTGAGTGAGTGCACGGGTTCTCGTTTGGTTTGTGTTTTGAGGAGAAGAACAAAAGTATCAACCACCCACAGAAATTATGGCATTTATGTTTAACAAACCCGTGGCTCAAGAAATTACTCGTGAAGAGATACTTTCTATCTTTTGCACTCCTGAATGTAGGGAAAAAGTTGAGGCATATCGATTACACAACGTTGAGCTAATACAAGATTACAAAGATATAAAAAATAAAATTTTACTTTAGTAAAAAATGAAAAGCTTTATAAAGAAAAAATTGAACCTCAAAAGAAAGATATCGCAAAATTGAAAGAGGATCTCAGCGTTACAAGCTGTAACCATAAGTATGATAAAGAGATCATGAATAATTTGATCAAAGAGCTAGAAGAGATCAAGTTAAAATATCAAAAAAATGAGATCAATATTAAAAAATATGATACTTCTAGCAAACTGGTCAAAGATATTTGTGATATTCAATTAGAGTATAAAAACAACAAAGGGTGTGGTTTGGGTTATAATAAAGTGCTTCCACCATTTAACCACAACTACACCTACATGCCTTATACGGTGGAGGAGTCCATAAGAGCTGATACTAGACTTACGGTCCAAAAATTGATGAGACATCTATCAAAAATGAGACCGTTGAAGAACGAACAGATCAGCCAATCACGTTTATTTCTCTATCTGTGAATGATCCTAATGATTCGTCTTCATGTGCAGATGAAGTAACTGAAGTAAAGTTTGGAGATATTCTTGGGGATGAACCAGATTCAAAGTCTGGTTTTTAGAAAACTCAATAAATGAAACAGCTTATGAATCTGTTTTTGGACCAAACGTTTTTAAGTGGATATTTGATTCTTTTTTAGTTGATAATAATTGTGATGTTTCTTGTTCAACAAGAACTGAAGCTGAACAAACAAATGAGAGTGAAAGTGTTGATCAAAACTGTTCTGATCACTCTTCTGAAACTGTTTCTGCAAATGTCCCTGATGATGTATCTTGTGGGACCTCTGAAACACCTTCACCAGATGATCAGGAAACATCCTTGAAAAATGAGGCTACAAGTGAACCAGTTGTGAAAACATCTGAATCATGTGAATCTAAAACTGAATCTTATTTTTTAAAAGAAGAGGTGGTCACAATAAATGAACAATCACAAGAAAAAGTTTATGAAAAGGAAGTTAAAACGGAAACTGAATCGTCTTTTCAAAATAATCCTGATAAACTTGTAAAAGACGAAAAACATCATCTGTTTGATTCTCATGCTTGTGCTAGTTCTGATCAACAGGTACTTAAGAGGTCAGAAAAGGCACATGGAACACAGACAACGCAACTAAAGCAAGCTCATTCATCTAGACCAGTCGGATCAGTTAATGCTGCTAGCTCACCGAATCTCCATACATGGAAACGACAGGCATGTTTCAACTGTGGAATTCCTTGACACATTGCTAGAAATTGTGTTCTTCGTTCAAAAGTGCAACAAAATGCCAATACTCACTCTTGTGCTGATATTTGTGAACCGGTTCACAACACGCAAAAGGAGCCAAAGCGAGCAGGTAAAGGACGCGGAAATAAGAAGCCTAAACATCAAAGGCTTCTTACTAATCTCCTTACTTTTCAGGAACAACTAAGGATGAGCTGTTGACAATCTCTGGAATGTTGATAGCGGTTGTTCCAGATATAAAACGGGTAACATTTCACTGTTGTAAAAAGTTCAAATTTTTTTTACAGATGATATGTTTCCTTTGGAGGAGACAACAGAAGTAAGAAATGATCAGCAAAAGGTACCGTTTAAATTCAGTATTTTGATTTGAATTTCATTAGTCTTCAATCTAATGACGGAACGGTTAAGCAAAAATATTTTTCTCTTTGTTAGTTCATTACTTTGTACATAACGTGTCCTTTCTCTAGTAAATGGTAAATTTGCACAAAAGTTTTATGCACAAATTTGGGGGGGAGAGGGACATATAGATAGATATAGAGTTTAGGGGGAGAAAACTCAGAAAAGAAAAATACAAAAAGAGTTTGTTGTATATATATGCATTGGTTTAGGGGGAGAAAATGAGAAAAATACAAAAACATTTGAAAAATTAAAAAAAACAAAAAGATAAATTGCATGATATGTGAAGTGAAATAAATGTTCGTGTTAAAGGGTTTGACTAACACATGTAAGGTGCCATAGCTGAAAAGACTAGGATCTATTGTGATATGTCGATAGGCTTGACGCTCAAAGTGATAAAAGATACTAAGTGTTATAAACATAACGAACTATGTACCATGTGGGTAACATACCAACCGCGTATGATTTTATGGTCTTAAATCTTGCGTTGATTGATAGCCAACGTCTGAGGTTTCAGGTCTTTATATTGTTGAATCATTCGGGGATATCTTGGTTGTCCTTCTGTTGCATCCAGATTATATGCAGACCTAGACATAGTCAGGATATCTTAAAAGATCCCAAGAGGACAAAAACCTTAAGGATTAAAATCTCAAAATCAGAAAATTCCCAGTGCTCAAAGAGCCAAATTCGTACCAAAATGGTATTTGCCTCGCCCTCGTTGGACATAACCATTGGTCGCTCTGTTGTACGAAAGTACTGACCTGTCACCAATGGTCTAACGTTGTAAATCAAAAAGGATGACATCAGCATACTCACCTGTTACGATGAATCGTTGTGCTTACCTTGATCGCGGGGGTATGCCTTGGAATGGGACACACGGGTATAATAGTATAATATTACCTTAAGCATATCACGAAGTTGAGAAATTGAAAGTTGAGCGTTAAAGTTTAAGTGGACAATCATATTGGCAATCGCATAGACCAGCTTGATTAGGCTCGTACTGAAAAGTGTTCGTTAGTCTGCCTGAGAACGAATTTTGATCCCATTGCAATTGTAATTGTATATTATGGTAGTTGTTTATATTTTGAATTTTTATTTGTTTCTAGTTCTTAAAATTAAAAAGTAAAAAAAATGAAAATTTCAAAAAATTACAAAAATAGTGTCTTGCTTTTCTATAAAAACAAAAATCGTGTTTATTTGTTTTCTTTAACTTAAAAATATAACCGTTCTTGAAGATTTGACTGATCATCAAAAGTTGAAGGAATTTAAATTGTGAAATCCGAGTATAAGTACTTGGATGTACCTAGTGTTCATATGGTACTCTCCCTGTTGCATAAGAAATGTTTGCTAATGAGTTTGTGAGCATGTGCAGAACTTGATTTCAATCAAGAACAGGGGTTGATGAAGATTTAGATGATGTTAGTTGCTGAAGAAGGCTGAAGCAGCACAACAACAAGATGTACCTGAGTCAGAAGAACCAGATACGAAACGTTGTGTGACAGTGAAAGTACATTTGAAGAAGTACCTGTGAATCTGCTTGAAAGACAAAGATTGAAGAAGAAAAGAGCCGCTGAGAATCCTCCTCTCACATTCTTTTTAACAAAGACTTTCAAGCAAAAGCTGATCGTGATCCTGATATGAAGCTAACCAAAAGAGCTGAAGAAAGAGTCCCAGTGCTGAGAGTTCAGAAGTCAAGAACTTCCACAACATCTGCAGCATAGCAACAACCATAGACTTCGTTGAAGGCGTTGCTGAATTCATGTTATGTAGACAATTTGATGGCATCAGTCTAGGGGGAGATTGTTAGGCCCTAAAGTGTGAGACTGACGCATCAAATTAACACAACAGGCTATGGTTACGAACTGGGCCATACCGGGTTAGTTAATATTAGGTTTTAGACCTTTATAGGTCACTTGGGCCAAGCTTTAGGCCATGTGGGGAAGTGGGCTAGAGTTAGTATATAAACAAGTTTCTAACTTGTTTTTAGGTTTGAACCTCCATATTACAGAAATTCTAGAGAAACAGAGAGTGGGAGGCGATTTGGTTGTGAGCACTTGTACTAGACGGTTTTGCTTTTCAAGTAATAGAATCGTGTGCAAGTATTGAAAGGGATTCGGTATTGTTCTTCGTGTTTCATATTTTCTGTTTTTTCTTGAATCACATCAAGTTTGGATTCCGCACAAACTTGGTGTTGTTTGATATCATTGAAAGATCCGTTTTACGGGACTTACAATTCTTGAAGAACTTGGGTTAGCTCCCCTTTTTGTCTCCTGATGTACGATCCACACACACACCATGTGTGTGTTGTGTGTAAATTTTGGGTTTTTAAAACTTAAGTTTCCTTGGTTACAACTTTGGTCCCTATAGTTCCAACCTTTTATAAAAAGGTTCACTAGTTCTTGTTTTCTTTATTATTTTCACTTAATTACACATTACTAAATAGGTTAATTATTCCTAGTTAACTTAGTGGGTTCCAGGAGTTATAACCCGTTTTATTTTAAGTCACGTTAACTCGGGCCTCTTATAAACTTTGTTTTCTCAAAAGCTTTCGTTCACCTTTTATTTAATATTAGGTTTATTTATTTAAATCCTAACATTCATCGGGTTAAATTTTACTACTATCGGTATTTTACCTGTTCATTAATATTAACGTGGTTTGACTATCAAACCCGTTTTCGGGATGTTACAGTTTATCGAGCCATTTGAAATTATTGGTCGAGTGGGTAAGGTGGCTTATCGACTAGAACTTCCAGATTAGTTAAGCGAGATACATAACACTTTCCACGTATCCTTCGCAAATGCTAGGCAGACGAAGTGGCTTATATGCCACTTGATGATATTGAAGTCAATAACAAACTTAACTACATAGCTAAACCAATTGATATTCTTGATCGAAAGGTCAAAGAATTGAGAAACTAGGAAATTGATCAAGTGAATGTCAAATGGGAGCATCGAAAAGGATCGGGCACCACTTAGTAGTCCGAAGAAGAAATGAGACGGATCTACCCTTCACTTTTCGGTACGTATACATGTTTCGAGGACGAAACCCCTTTAAGGGGGTGGTCTTGTAACACCACCAAAAATATTAAATTTATACAAACATGTGTATATATATATATAAGTATATACATGTATAAGTATTATTACATAATCCCAAAAGAAAACAAACCTAATTAGTAACAAGAAATGGGTAAATTGAAAACGTCAAGTCATAAACTAAAATGGGCAAGAAATAACCTTGGGGGACTATAGTTGCCAATTTTTCAAACTATCAAGTTAATAATGAAAACAACAGCAAAACCACACACTAAGTGTCTGTTCTGGTCGACCAAAGCCAGGAAAGAAAAAGGAAAAGCTCCCCAAGACCTAAGTTCATGATTTCTTCAAATTGAAAAGGGAATCAAACATAAAATTAATGCATGTACTGAAATTAGTGATCACTCAAGTTAGGAGATCACAAGTTATGTTAAATTTTGATATTTTGTGATGTTATGAAATTGTGATGAACAATCCTAGTTGCAATTCAAGTATGAATAGTAGATGTTATGGCAAGATTGAAGTGAATACAAGTCTAGGAACAAACCTTAGATGAGAAATTAGTGATTAAATGCAATAATTTAAGTGTTTAAATAATTAACCATATTAGTGTTAAATGGGTTTTCGATAAATATGATGAACACTTAAATTGTGATAGTGAAATGATAGAAATTGATGTTAAAATGTTGAATTCCAGGTGTTAATCACACACACTAGACATAAAGGCTTGAAACGATGCTAATACACGGTTTATAGCCAAATCATTGACTTGATAATTGTAATATAAAATCTCGCCCACAAGATGCTCGATATAATGCCTAAGTGATCTTGGTCTTGTTGAAAAATATGAAAGAATCACGTAATTGACAAGTTTGACAATTTACGTATGATATGTTGTAATATGAGTTCTAAAGGATAAATTGGATTGAACTTTATAGGCAAATTAGGTGAAGCATCAAGTGGCCAAGCCAGAACAGACACACATTTGAAGGAAAAGTTTTAAGGTACGCGGCTTATTTGCTTCGTTGTATTTTGCTAGATGATTTTTGGTTATCGATATACGTTGTATGAGGAATTAACGATTTAAGATACGTTTGGTATGTTTATAAAGTGATAGATTTCACTCAAACAACCAAACGGGACAAAACAAAGAAAATAACTAGTTGGTTCGTTTATAAGTGATGGATTGTCATGTGAACGAACCAATTGATAGAAAGCGTAAACCGCGTAACGGAAACGCGGATTTGTAATTGTTGAATCTTAGAATGGGTTAAAACATAAAGGATATGGATTTCTTTTAAGTAAATAAAAGTAAGGCTTATGCTTGATTAGAGTTAATCAAGCAGGACAATGATGCGTGTGCAAACCGTGTAACGAGAGCTTGAAACACAAGTTTAGTAAGCCCGAGGAAGGGATAAAATGGTAAGAAATTAATCCTTGCCATAAGATGTGAATAATGTGGTTTAATGCAAAACGGGTCAAATAATTTCGTAAAAGAGTCATAAGCCGAAAGCTTATAAGTTAAGAATTTTGTTAATCCAGATAGTGGATGTTGAGTCCCTATTGTAGAGGATCAAATTACGATCGTGTAGGAAGAAACAGGAGGTAAAACAGATTAGCGAGTTGAAAGTTATGGTCATTTTCGTATTAAGGGCAAAATGGACAACAAAAATGCAAACCCAACCGTAACCTACAGCTGGAGGCCGTAGGCTATGGTACAAGCATTCTGTCCGAACATCTCTTACGAACCGTAAGCTACGGTATACGGACCGTAGCTTACGGCAGGAAGCTGAAAAAAATATTTTTGTCCTTTTTTAGTTATGTTTGTTATCATACATCTTTTAAACACATTATATCTAACATTTAAGGTTGTTAAATGTTATTAGGTCAATGTTATGATGAACATGGATGGGATCAAGCTCATTTAAGAACCGAACACATATAACGTCAAAGTTTCCGCATTTGTTTAGTTGTTTTTGGTCATTCTAAACATTGTTAAATGTTAGAAACACACCTTTGAATGCTTTTAAGTCTGAAATAACTATGAATTATGTTTGGCGTTTTGTAATTAGCATTTTTGTATGTAAAATGCAAACTTTTATAAATATTATATGTGTGATTTGTTATGGGTCTTACAATAAGTATGGTTACAAAACCGGTCGAAATATAAATATATTTAGAAAAGTAAATTGCAAAATCGATTGCAACAAGACAAAAAAACTTGTGCCAAAATTTATTGTATAAAGGATAAATCGCTGTAAAAAAATCAATCAAAAATGTTAATTAATTACGGGTAGTTAGGATCAGTTACTGTGTTAATTATGATCAACTACGGGCAATCATGGTCTATTAGTGTAAGTGAGTGCAAATTAGGGCTAGTCTTGGTAAAGTGATAATCGATTAGGATCAATGAAGGACATTCAAGGTTAATTAGTGTCATTCTTTGTTATGGATGATATGTTAGGGTTAATTTTCACACATCATAAATATCAAGCACGAATATGTTCGAAGTTGACTCGAGCAAGTTGGTTGAAATTTGGGACCAAAAGTTGGAATAATGAGTTAAAATTATGAGTTTGGCGAGTTTTGGCGGCACATGGGCATGCGGGTTGCATACATGGGCATGTGGGTCTTGGTGCCCGAGCACATGACTAGCCAAAAAAGCACTAGAATGCTCGTTGGTCCGCTGGCATGGTATAGGGGAACAAACAGAATTAGGTTCAACCTGGGGGCTGGGCTCGTTAAAGGACAGGACCAGCCCAATCGGCTCAGACCAATATTCCGGCCCAACATCACACTTGGGCCTTTTACACGCTTAGGGGTTAGGAGAGAGGCCCAAAGACTTAACACAAGAACCTCTCCTACCTGGTGGACCTCTCCCTTGTTTTCTAGAAACAGACTTGAAGATCTTACCGGACTCCACCACTGAATCCACATCCCCAAAAAGTTCCTGCCACATAAAACCTGGATTCGAAAAAATGGCGGCGCATGATTAAGAACATTCCCTTCCCTATGCAACTATTCACTTCCCTTGCACTGAGCGTTCATCTCCCCTACGGCAGAATCCGACACATCTTCCCCGATGAAATTCACCCTCCTCCAAATCTTCTGGCTCCACATCTGACGTCGGAGTCTCAAATTCTGGTTCCCATGGAGAGGTATCTTCAAAGACCTAAACTTCATAGGATGAGCCTTTCCAGCAAATAGAAACCCGTTCATCAACCCTCTTCCTCGGGGGTCGGACAACATAAGTAATCCCATCTAAGTTATCCACGTGCTCCCAAGAAAATTCCGATATCCAAACAACCCTTCCAAAAAGGCCACCGATCTGGTCAAACAGATGGCTCTCTGTAATTTGCAACGGAACACCAACGATGCGCAGGCCACAAATACGATCACTGGGGAACGACTAACCTGACCAATGATCAATTGTATAAAAAAACAGCTCCCCAATCCCTTGAGTGTTCTTGCAAGAATCGGGTTGCCTCAACATCATCTTTAAAAGCAATAAGAACCCCTAGCCCCCCGATATACGAAATGAAGACCTCCTTGAACCAGGCTTTGTCCACCATCACCCAAGACGAATGAAAAGACTGGATATCTTTGGTGACTGTAATAATCGACCTATCGATGCAATGGTTTGGATACCTAGCACCATCCTCTTCGACAACGAGCGATATCGACATAGCAGAATCCATAGAAGGTCTTGGAGGAATTTCAGTGGCAAAACAACCACTATACGACTTATCTTCCTTAAGTTATGCCTGATGGTTAGCGATATCATATTGGTCATCAAAAACATGGTATTTGGACGGTCCCCCTTCATCAATCCTCATCTTTCCCACATCGAACCGATGGTGAGATCAATCATATTTTGCTAGCACCACCCACAAAGAAGTCTCTCCCAGATCTTTACCGTGTTCATCTGAACAAGAGTTTCTTTTACATCCCCTACATCTTCATACCTAGCAAACCCAAAGATGTCACCCTTGATGTCCTTCTTCTTAGGGATGAAGACATTGTGACTAACCCATGGGGTTGAAATGCTTTCCAGAGCATCAACCGCCCTACTCGCTCCAGTAGTCATGTTGCTGGAAGTCGCCCTCCCAGTAGCGACCCTTCATTCTCTCTTTTGTATTAGAACACTTTTGAGTTAAAAGATTAAAACACCAATTAACACGTCAGCATTTTTTAATTCGATAATTCGAAAAGATCTTAATTTTTATTTGTATTAGAACACTTTTAAAAGTTGAGTGGTTTTCCTTTAAAATAAAAGGCTTTGAGCTTTATGGGATACGTTTACAAAAAAAATGCAAATTGGAAAATAATAATCCCATCTTTCTGAAATTGGCCGATAATAATCCCATGTCAGTTATTAGTCAATAATAATCCGACCTCGTCCAATTTTTTTGTAAAATAGTCTGCCGTTAAAATAAGCTTAACGGAGTTAAGTGTTTTTTTCCGAATTACAAACCGATGTTTTAGGGCTTTTGATCAGAACGAGGATACGAGTCGATTGATGTAAAACTTACCTCGAAATTGTGTTCGAAATGGCTTGAATTTTGTTAATTGGAAGTTAAACAACCGAATTGAAGCACTGCTTTCATGGGTTGGGGGCAGTATTTTGAGGTAAGTTTTACATCAATCGACTCGTATCCTCGTTCTGATCAAAAGCCCTAAAACATCGGTTTGTAATTCGGAAAAAAACTTAACTCCGTTAAGCTATTTTAACGGTGGACTATTTTACAAAAAAATTGGATGAGTTCGGAGTATTATTGGCTAATAACTTACTTGGGATTATTATCGGCCAATTTCAGAAAGATGAGATTATTATTTTCCAATTTGCCAAAAAAAAAAAACCAAAACTAATTAGTATATTTTGATTGATCAATATGCAATAAAAAATTTATTAAAACTAAATAGTATATTTTGATTGATCAATATTACAATAACGTCCCCAACATAACCTGGCTAGCACGATCACATTATTTTTTACCTCAAACAGTCAAAATAGTTAATAGAGTGGGTGGGGGGGGGGGGGTCGGGTCCAGTTAGTAAAATCATTGGAGTTAAGGTGTTGCTCTTTTTGAGGTTAAGGGTTCGAGCTCCGCTGAAGACAGATTTAGTGTAATTTAAGCCGTTAAAAATAAAAGGTTAACACTTAATATAGAAAAAATGATGTTGGGAACTAATACATGCATTCATGTTTTGGAAGTTCATTTTGTTTGAAAATTGAAATCCATGTATCAATACGGAATAGTTAAGAAAGCTTATTGATGATTCGTTAGTTATAATTAAAAAGATGAAACTTCGAACGTTTTTGTTGAAAAACATGTAGTGTACTATTGTATTAAGTCAAGTAGCTAAATGTTGACCTAACAAATTTACTCCATCCAGATTCATAAAAGTTAGAACCCAAAGTCATCGAATATTGCCGCGCGGGGAGGACTTGAATCGGGGAAGAGTTGCCGCATGCGGGGTTAAGGGTGAAGGGGGTGCACCACTCATGAGATGGGGGAAATTTTCACCCACCCAATCATAATGTGTCATGTCAATTCCCCTTTCATACACAATCTTGCCGAAAAACCATAGGGGGTGATTTCACCAAAACCTTAAAAAAAACATGATTAGTTGAAAGATATTGGGCCCTACCACTACCCCCTCTCCCTCATTAACCCCGCATGCGGCAACTCTTCTTCAATTCAAGTCCTCCCCCCCACGGCAATATTTGATGGCGGCGGTGTTTCCCTTGCGGCAAAGGGGTTCACCGCTCCCCTTGCCGCTTCCACCCCGTATACCCTAATGAGGGAGAGTGGGTAGTGGTGGGGCCCAATATCTTTCAACCAATCATGTGTGAAGGGGGTGCACCCCCCATGAGATGGGGGGACGGGGGGATTTCCACCCACCCAATCATAATGTGTCATGTCAATTCACCTCTCATACACCACCCTTGCCCAAAAACACCAAAACCATTTTTTTTTAATATGCATAATTGTTTGAAAGAGAGTGGGGCCCACCATTACCCCCTCTCCATCCTCTTCCCCGCATGCGGTGAGTAGTCACCACTCACCTCTTTCACCGCACGGCAAATTGGTGTTGGCGGCACAATCCCGTCGCGATAAAAACATTCCCCGCACATCACCCCACTTCCACCTCTCTTACCCTTAGAAAAGTAAGATTTATGCTAAAATTGGGTTTACATAATGATCGTTTTTATGGGTTTTTTTTAAGAAAACTTCATTAAAACACACCTCTGACCCAAAAGGGCAAAATGTCAAACAAGACACACCCTTGACTTAAACGGGCAAATGGTAAACAAATTACAACATATACAAAGGATATCTACATCACTCCTCCCATCTAATATATTTACATGAAGATCTATTTTTAGCTCACCCAAAACCCTTCGACTTAATCTCCCCTAAAATATCCTACACACTTGCTTAAAGATTAATTCGTTCATTCCTTTCCAAATACACCAACACGAGATTATCACCAGACATTGGATAATTTTCTTCGTTTTCTTACCCAACTGAGAGAATTTGTGGATGTTCATGATGTCTTTGAAATCGAACGTATAGATAGGCGGAATTTTGCACAAAACACTAAAAACCCAACCAAACCCGTTAGCTATCCAACAAGCAGTAATTAATAAATTAAAAAAATATATAGCATCAGCATAAATACGTGGAAATTTGAGTTTGGGATTGAAGATAGTAATGCAAGTATCTTGTAAGACCATCATCAATGCAAAGTGATAAATGCATTTATAATCGTTCTTAGTCAACTGTCATATCAGATTTCTACAAATACACTAAAAATACATATTTTCTCTCTAATCCTACAAATATCTTTATCAAGAGTTATATCACCATTTATATATTTATTTTTAATAATTAAGTTACTCTATTAATATACATTTTTTTATTTCGGCATTATTTTCGAAAGTTTACAAAATAAAACATTAAACTTCTAAACATGAACATTAATATATACGTATCTTAAATATTGGTATTATTTTTTTTATTATTTTGTCCAATTACTATATTTGAAATGAAAAAGAATGACATGAAAGTCACTAAAGCTTATAGTGTATAACTTTTTTTTTGAACGGCCAACAGAATCAATCCCGAGCATTCTCGGGGCACCAACTGGACCAAACGGAGTACTCCGAGAGTAACCCGGGTCCACCACCAATTCCGGGGAAAACCAAGTGGGAGTTGAACTTGCATCTCTCAAGAGAAATGCAAGTCTTTCACCACTTGATCTAGAGATCATTGGCTTATATTGTATAACTTATTTATGCATATCAAAATAAATTAAAACAAGACAAAAAAAAAAAAATACAAAACAAAACAAAACATAGGGCCCACCATCCTACCAAATGCACCATTCTTTCCAAAGAACATTTCATTCAAATGCAAACCTCTTTAATGCATTCTCCTTAAAAATACTAAATTCACATAAACCAAATGCAAACTAAATGCTTTGCATTGACCATGTTATAAATCCAATGTTTAATTTTCAAATAATGAAGAGTTGAACTTTTGGTTACTATAAGCTGACATCTTTTTTTATTCATTTCAACTACTTTACCCCTAGTAATTTTGGATAAAATTACAAAAAGAAAACGATCATGGGCGAAGCTTTTAAGAGACGGGAGGGGGGGCGACCCCCCGTACTTTTCGCTTTATACTGGAGCGTATGTAATTTTCGTATAGAAATTTTTGAGTATATACATTTTCGACCCTCGGTTTTATAGAAATTTTTAGGTCCGGTGACTTCCGTCCCCCGGTCGGAAATCTCAAGCTTTGCCATTGAAAATGATGACTTCAATTATTACTATTTAAAAAAAGGGTTATGACTGGAATTGACCTGAGCTGCCTCTAATTTTGTTGATGATACGTGTGATTTAATTTACAATATTATTGTGGCTTATAATATATTCAGTTGGCTTTTGAACATTTTATTGACGTAAACTAACAAAAAAATGTCACATTTCATGCATAATTAAAGTTATTAAAGACCTGATCTTAAGCTGTTTAAAATTTAAACAGCTTAGGCTTTAAATATAAGGAAAATAGTTGCGTGTATGTGGGTAGATGTGTGCATGTGTATATCAGTATATATCTATACTACTATATTAAGGAAACTGGGTTTTCTACCCTTTTGGTCATTTTACATTGTATACACATTTTGAAGCAATATGTACAAGAGAACCAAGCTATTTTAGAGGGGGTAAACTTGCTAATTGTCTAAAAATTTAAGACACTTTAGGGGCATTTTAGGGATTTTAGCACCCTCTCTCCCCATCGGTACCAGTTAAACGCCAGGCCACGTTCTTCTTTTCAACTTCCCTACGCCCTAATCAATTCACGCTATTGAATTCATCTTCCTTTATGGATTCCTTTATGGATGATGAATGCTTCGGTTTCAGATGAGACATCAACCGTCGCCCCATTCAATCCAATCGATTTTATATTATAGATCAAGCATATCGGTCGTACAAGATTAACGTGGATGACAATGGTGCTCGGTGGTTGAAGCACGCTTCGCGACGCAGACGGTCGGGACAGACGACGGCGACGAAGAGGTTCTAGGGTTCCTATCGAAGGATCATGGATGTGATTATACCGTTAATTATGTGAACTGTAAGGTTTTTTTTTTTCTAGGGTTCTAATCAAATCTATATTCGATGCAATCAGAGTGACATCGGTAATCATGTTTGTTTGGTTAAGATCTGCCCATTGCCTAACAATGTCCGTTTGGTTGTTAGGGTTTAGATTTCTTTATATGATTCTGGTGTTTTGAAATCAGTTTGTTTTTCTTAAATTTACTTTGTTTTACTGTGAATCCAATACCAGATTGTGTAAATACGACTGAAATGTCTTGGGTGTGAAAAGTGTCGTCTGTAGGGAAACTGCACTCAAAATCTTGTTCTCTGCTGACGGTCAAAATGATCGAGATCAGCCTGTGAGTATCACATACCTACTGTTTGTATGAATTGAAGTCTCATTCTTTGTCCTACTTTATATCTATTTTTTTTTTACTGGATCACAACTGCAGTTGCAAAGGATTGAAGTAATAGCATTGATGAATCTGCTCAATCGTCTCTCGGAATCACTTAAATCAGTCACTGATATGGCTTCATCTGATTTCATGAAATTAAGAGGGCTTCAAATGCGCTCATTGTGGCGTGTGGTGAGTAGGCTTCCCCCTCCCTCCCTCTCTCATACACGCACTTGAACAAAGAACTAAGAGGTGGTGTTCAAAATGCATATATTCCCCTTTTTTCGCCTTATATAAAAAATTCTTTGTGATGTGCTTTTAAGCTATTTCTTTTTTTATTCGTAGAGATTCAAAAATAGCCTGAATTGAACTATTCATAAATGGGGTTGAATATGTGACTTCTAATGGGAGGAGGGTTGGGAAAGAGTGATGAAAAGTTGGATTTTTTTCTATATGATGACAACCAGGTTTTTTTATTGTTTAATAGAAGGACCACGGGAAGTCGTTCCGGTTTCAGGCAGTAATGCAAACCGATGTCGGGAACTCACCGGTATAAATCTTTGCTTTTTAACTAGGGTTTCGTTCATTTATTGTTCGATTTCATATTGCTTTTCACTTCTGTGTTACATTTCATTTTAATTTGATGTTTCACTACTTCATTTATTTATTTATTTCATTGATTTTGTTTATATCATCAGAATTGGACCATGTTTTTTGTAGTCAATTGCAGTGGATTTGTAAGATTGGTTGGATTTAGTAATTGAAAAGTGTAGGTAAGTGAGTTTGGTGTTGCAAAGTTGCATTGAGGAAAAAGGGAGAAGACCTATTAGTGGGATTAAAGTGATAATTAAACATGGGTTGTAATTGTTGGTAAGTATTTATTGTCTTGTGTTATTTTGTCTTCATATTTCTTAATCGAGCTTGTGAATCATGTTAATGCGTCATTTATATTTTTGAACTGCTTCTATTCAACCATGTTCATGGTTTTAAAAAGTCCGTCTGAGACGCATGGCCTAGGCGCAAGGCGACCTCATACGCATGGTCTATCTTTTTTTAACATCCAAACATTGTATAACTAATAGTTGCCGAAACATGTTACGTTTTGAGTTTTTTGTGAGTAAATGTTGATCTTGTTGATGACCGTATTTTCCATAGATGGAGCTTCCCGAATGGGCTGATATAGTGAATTCTACTACCTTTAAGGAACTTGCTCCGTATTCAGAGCTGGTGAGTTGTTTTTTCCATCATTGGGCAGGTTGGATCTGTTTATGTAAATACCCTTATCAATATTGCATCTTTGCTTGCAGCTTCCGTTGCTAGGAAAATCTACTTGAGGGACAGTCTTGGTGTTGATGCCTTCTAGAGAGTCTATGGTAGACGTAAGAGGAACGATAGTGCTCCACCCCATTTCTGCAAAAGCAGTGGTGATAGATTGGTATCATTCACCACATTCTTCAACAATTGGAAACAATAATCATTGTCATGGATCACAAGGGGTGAGCCCATTGCTTTTCAGTAATTTATCTCTTTTTGCTTAAGAATCTGATGGCTTCTCAAATCACAAATTTTTTTTTTTGTTTTCAATACTCATGTAAAAGTGTTAACTTGATATCTTGAAATTTTTTGTTTTGTTGTATTTTAGTGGAAGAATGATCATTCAAATGGCCGTCGAGACCTTGACCAACTTGCCGGGAAAATCGTTGTTGCACCTTGAATAGCTCAATCTTTTTTTTCTGGTCATTATTTTTGATGTTATGTAGTTTAGAGAGGCAGACCTAGCAAGGGTGGTGGGTGGGCGAGCACACCCCTTAAAAAATTGGTTAAACCCCTCATCCGCACCCCTTAAAAATATTTCCGGGGTCCACCACTGGTAGCTTATACTGTTAGCAAGAATGAATAAAATTTTATATTTATATTTTGAATCATCTATGTTTGCTTTTTATAAAAGTCGGAACTGGTAATCTGAGTTGATCTATAATCATGTTTGAACTAATTGTTGTTTTTGTTTAACATTCGGGCTCAGGTTCTTTTTAGTTTAGAGTGATCAACTGATTTTAAAAGTTGTGATAAACTACACTTTTAACCGTTGAACTAACTTAGAATGAACGAAACTCTTTTTCTCATTTCAAATTGAAAATGTAAATTAGTTCCACTCGTTTATATGCGTCTTCTTTTTTAGGAGTTTGTGAATACGTTTGATGTTATATTAGTATACGACGCCGGTGTTTATATTTCGTGTATACATGGGTGTGTGAATGAAAAAGTTGGGGATTTTGGTGAAAATGAATTTTTCAGGTGAGATGGGAGTGAAGAATGATCGTTAGAGTTGGTTGGTGGGCTGCACCTTCAACTGTTGCATCTCACTTTGGAACAAGTGGTGTTACTGTTGCTACAGCCATTGGCATATCACATCTATTAGGTTTCATCTTTCGGTCATAAATAGCGTTATTTTTATTATTATTTTCCTGATTGGATGCACGGATATATCTTATATGTTGTGTTATAATGAAACAATTTAGTAGATTGTGGTTTTGTAGTCAAAGGTGCTCAGGTGGGTACAAAAAGCACCTGAACGGAATAAAACCAACCAGAAAGTTAATTGACATACTTTTGCAGTTGTTATCTTTGAGAGCTACTCCAGAAAGTTAATTCATTAGGTGTTTTATCTACAAATCACATGATAATGATCTTGAGTTTGTTACCGTCTTCGACAATAATTCAATTTGTGTATGATTTGGACCTGGAAAATATCCAATTTGGGCAATCAAAAGTCATGAGTTCACCCAGGTTTGGAGAAATTATACTATTGTGTGAAATATTCAGAAATGGATCTTGATATCATTTAGAATTACTTGAAAATATGTTCAGCGAGTACATGATCGAAAGTAGGAACATATATAGAAACGGAGGCGAGCTTTTATCGTTGGTCGTTAAAAGAAAAAGAGCCTCGGTGATTGTTGTTTTTTATGTCAATTCTTTGTTTATACTCAATTGCTATATTAGTTGTGTTAACAAATTGGTTTTAAAAATAAACTATATTGAACTCGTTGGGTAACGTGCGGCAAAAAATCATAAATACCCGCGGCAACGCGCGGGCCTTCCCACTAGTATGTATGAATGTATATGTACATACATACATGTACGGTTGTTTGCGTATATGTATTTGCGTCTGTGTGTTGTTGTGTTTACTTATGTGTGTATGTATATATGGATGCATACATATACGTGTGTACCTATGTATATTTGTATGTAGTATGTATTTTTATTGATCAAAGTGATATGTGTTAAATAATTAAAAACCATAAAACCAAGCTTGTATCTTTGTTCATGGAGCGGCCAGAACTTTAGTGATGATTCACTAAAGGAAAAATAATAACAAGTGTCATCCATTGTTATATATTCTATAGTATATAATTTAAAACATATTTTTATCATTTGATTCCAAGCCATTTTAGTGGTTGTTACGTGAACCTATATCTGTACAATTTAAAAGTAAAAGTTCATAAAACTTTACTGATTGATTTTATATAGAGTAAATTATGATTTTGGCCCCTGTGGTTATATCACTCTTACCCTTTTAGCCTAAAAAAGAATTTTTTAACATCTTAGCCCCTAACGTCTTTTATTCTAACCCTTTTGGCCCCTAGCACTAACCCTATCCTATTACTTTTAGAGGCCTAAAGGGTTAGAAAAAAAGGCGTTGGAGGCCAAAAGGGTTAGAAAAAAAGATGTTGTGAGCTCAGATGTTAAAAAATTCCTTTTTAAGCTAAAAGGGCAAAAGTGATATAGTCAAAGGGTCAAAATCTTAATTTACTCCTTTATATGTTTGGAAGTGATGGATTGGATTTTGATTTAAAAGTTGAGATAAAAGCAATATCATTGATAGGTAGGTAGAGTAAAGGTGATGGGCTCCATACAAACCTTGGACTATTGAACCAAGAGGACAAAAACAAATTATAACTTCACCTAATTCATGTTAAAAAGCAGCATCTGACTTTTATTTAAACTAATAAACTAATATACGGTCGTTGTTATATATTGTGTGCAACCGTTAGGTGGTTTACAAGTCTTAGGCCATGTGTAGTCATAACGCCCCTTTGTGGGCGTTATGCGACACGTGGCGCGCCACGTGTGCGGGTGGGCGTTATGGGGCGTTATGCATTTTAAGCCTGTAGTCATAAAGCCCCCGCCTAATCATTACTCAATTATTAATTTCTAATTTTTTATAATTATTTTCTAACTTTATAAAATTGAAAATTAAAACCCACTGAAATTCCGGCTTCTTCTCCGGCCAAACCCACTGAAATTCCGGCCTTCTTCTCCGGCCAAAATGCAGGGCCTTCTTCTCCGGCTTGTTTCTTCTCCGGCCTGTCTTCTTCTCCGGCAACCAAGTTCACCGGAAAAAATGGTGATGATGATCTTCTTCTCCCCACCAATCTTTTAACCCCAGAAAATTAAAAAAAAAAAAAAATTCAAACAAAACACACATACCGCCCTTTGCTCCCGCTATAGACATCGCGCCGGAGAAAAATTTTTGGGGCATGGCGCCCTTCGTGGCGGTGTGCAGCGGCGCCATACGGCGCTATGGGGCTGCATACCGCCCCACTACGTATAACCTTATGATCTATGTATACATGCACATGCATAACCTTAATTTGAATAACATGTGATGTATAACGGCTATATCTGATCATTCATGTATTTTATTGTCGTTATTATATTAATATTATTCCTTTTTTTTCATATACATAGTTTTATATTAAAATCATTTGAGTTAATTACTGTTTTCGTCCCTGTGGTTTGTCAAAAATCATTATTTTAGTCCATTAGTTTAAAAATTGAGATTTCACTTTCGTAACCATTTCAGTCCCTGTAGTTTCGCTTTCGTGACCATTTCAATCCATTTATTCTGTAAGTACAGGGACTGAAATGGTTACGAGATGGACTGAAATGGTTACGAAAGTGAAACCACAAGGACTAAAATCGTAATTTTTAAACTAATGAACTTAAATAATGATTTTTGACAAACCACGAGGATGAAAACAGTAATTAACTCAAATCATTTTGATAACATGAGATACCAAATTTAATATTAGGCAAATTTAATTTTTTTCCTCTTAAAAGATAAATGTTTAATTAATAAAATCTTAAGGCATTTTGTTAAGTCAAGAGGTTACTCCACACAGAGAAGTAGATTTTCACGAAAATGTCATCTCACCATCCTTGTCTAGGTGGCCTTACACTCACTTAAAATTTCACTATCATTACTTATGATTTACTGGTCTAAAGGTATTGTATCCACCCAATATAAGGGTGTCCGGGGCGTAACGCGGGGACCATTTCGGTGACCACCTTCCCCGATCGGGAACACCGCCGCCATCACCGCGGGGACCCGATTCGGGGGGTGGTTTCGGCACTTGTTCACCGCTTTGAATTGGGCACGATAATTGAGGAACGGCTCTTTTTTGAACGGTCATAAAAAAAAAAAAAAAATCATTTTTTATACAAATATAAATAACCACACCCACTTATTTACACTCTCATCAAACCACACCACAACTTTACTTATTTTTTATACTCTCAAACCACACCCACTTCACAAATTTTTTATATTCTCAAACCACACCCACTTCTCAAACCGAGCAATGGAGAACCAACCCCGCGAAGCCAAGAAAAAAACTAAGGGACGAGGCAAGCAACCGTCTCGTGGTGGTTCGAGCGGTGCAAGTGCACAATCACAACCCCCTTTCGGATATACTCCACAACCCCCGTTTTTTTTCCAACAACCTTCACACCCCTCCTTTTACAACACCCAAGCAACCAACCTTCAACCCAATTTCGGCTATGGTTTTCAAAATTTGTTATCAATGGATGCTCCTCCTCAATCCCCCGCCTTCGACCCATATGGTTTTCGTTCCCCACAAGTTCCATTGGTCCAAGAAAATGTTGAACGTCCTCTACCTGTTTGGGACGACGAGGACGATGAGGTAGTGCCCGAAACTCAAAATTTGGGCGACGAGGACGATGAATATAATGTGGATGAAGACGCGGGCAACGAAGAAGATGACGCTCGGGATAAAAAGGGAAAAATGACGAGCGAAAAATGGACAAAGGTCCAAGAAGAGGCGTTGGCGAAGGCGTGGGTACATTGCTCTACCAACAAAAAGAAGGGCAATCAACAAAACCGCGATAGTTTTTGGCGTAAGATTTTAAATCATTTTAACGCCACCGTCGGTGGAAGTAACCGGACCGTGCATCAAGTACGGTCTAAATGGGGCCCGATGCACACGAAAATAAACTTTTTCAACGGCCTATACCAACAAGCGGTAAAAATTATATTTTTTAACATTGTATATTTTTTAATTTTCTTTACTAGGTTCATATTTTTTTAACACTTATTATTTTATAATATGTAGGATCGCACACGAGGAAGCGGAGTCAAGGATCTCGACGTGATGAAAGTCGCTTTAACAGAATTTAAAGAGAGATTTCCGAACGGTTTTCAACATGTCGAGGCGTGGGAGGTCCTTCGAAAACACGACAAATGGGCCCAAGTCCCATTGTTGGGTGAGGAAGGGGAAGGTTCGGGACATAAAAGAAAGCCCGTTGAGGTGGACCCTTCCATACCCGATATGAACGAAGACCCCTCGCCACAAAGAGCACAACGGCGAGACAAGCGTCAAGCGACATCGTCCGAGGGAAGCTCGGCCGAGTTGGCGGCACAATTCAAAGAGTACAGCGCCATGAAAGAAAAGAAGCACGCGATTGAATTGGAGGCGGTTGAATTGAGGAAGAAAAGAGAGGCGCAGGCTCTCGAGCTCATATCGGAACAACGCGAGACGATGAAAAACTACAATTACGATCGAGATATGGAAACATTCATCAAGCCGCACGAGGATGCTCCGCCAAATATGTTGACGTTCATCCTCGCCCGAAAACGCGACATCGCTAACAAGTACGGGTGGCCATGCGATTTCTAAAATTATTATTTTCTAGTTTTAATGTAATTTTTATTTTCTAGTTTGAATGTAATTTTAATTTTCTAGTTTGAATTTAATTTTTATTTTTATTTTTATTTTCTACTTTGAAATGTCTTTTGTTAAATTTTATTTAATTTTTATTAATATTTTTTTATAAACATGCATAAACAACAAATAAAAAAAAAAAAAACCAAGTCCCCTAAAGAGGGGAGTGCCGCCATCAAAATGGGGTGTTAGGAGAGTTTAAGAGGGAAGTTGACGTGGCACTAGCTGGTTGGTGGTGTGTAAGAGAGGGGACTCCCCTCTTAGGGGAGTGCCCCTCTCACCCTAAGATTATGGATTCAAATCCTTGCTTTGCAAGGTAAAAATAAAATTAACGTGTTTAAAAAATTTTCATTCAAAAAAAAAGTTCACGCCATTACTATAATATTATAATATCATTTAGTTTTTAAAATTCACTTCCTTTTGTATTATCTATAACCAGCGGCAGTGATGAGGGTGTGTGGGTAGGACTATCGTACAGGCCCCGTGATTTTAAGGGGCACATGTTTTTTTTTAAATCCGGTTATATATGTGTGTGTGCAGTGGCGGATTTTGAAAATCTTCGTAGCAGTAACGTTTTATAAAAAACGGTAATGAAATCGAAAAAACGTCAAATTTTTCCAAAATTTACACTACCGCCCGAGCGCCAAGCGGTAGCGGAGGCTACCCCTTCCCCTAAGGTAGGTCCACCCCTGTGTGTGTGCACGCGCGTGTGTGTGTGTTAATTTTTTTAAATAGTATACCTATTCCAACTCCAAAATAGACCCATTTATAAAACAATTTTTAAGGTTTAAAAGTTAGCTCATTGGTATTAGGTTTAGTAAGTCCAATACCCATTTAATTTTGAAAAAAAAAACAATACGGAAGGGCACATTTTTTCGATCTCGAATAGGGTACATGAATTCTCAAATATGCATCTGTCTATAACAACAAAATAAATATTCAAATTGTCTATTTGGTAAGTTCATGTTTAAAGATCATACCTTGGTCTTGGACCTACGCATCTACGCAATGAGTTCATTAAGATTAAGGAGACCGTCTTGAATGCTTCGATCCGATAAAAAAGCTGATTGTTCCTCTGAAATCAATTTCCTAATAACCCCTTTTAAATAGTTGGCTAGGACTTTAGAGGGAACTTTATTCATGCAGCCATGTCACACCCCTATTTCCACGTGTCACCGGTGGGCCCGGTGGGAAGTATCGTGACGTGGTTGGCAACATAATAGTCAAACAACACAATATTTAATATGCACAGCGGAAGCAATTTAAAAGATATAATACAACCAAATTTAATATTGTAATATCAAATGTCACAATATTCGGAAGTTTATCCACAGACGGATCGGAAACAAAATGGAAACAATAGTTCATCAGACTTTAGGCATCTTAAGCTTGCGAGACTTCTATTGATGCTAAGGATAAATCCCAGCCAATTACGCTTAATACCTGCATTTAATCTTTTTGGGAAAATACGTCAGTTTACACTGGTAAATACAATCAACTGACTCATTTTGGAAAATGATTGAAAATTGATTTGGATGCACGTGGCATAAACATTTTTATTTAACTTGGGAGAATTATTTTAAATATATAATCTTGTGAACGAATTACATGTTCCTTGTGCGTTCAGTAGCCCGGATCGTGTCCGGGTTAAAGATCAATAGACACACCACATTATTCTTTTGTGCACTGACGGGTGTACGCCTACACCCCGCGCTTAAGTCGTGGCCATTTCGTAAAATGATGCCAAGGATATCCGGGACATGGTCATTAACCCCCCAAAGGCTTTAAGTAACAAGACTGTTTAAACGAGCCGATCAAATTATTCAATTAACCACCCAACGATGGAAGATTTGATGCCCGATCAAGCGGTATTCTATATACCGTAACCCAAGCCCGTATAGGGAAAATAAGTTAAAAGTATTTACCTGAGCAAAGTATAAATCACAACAAGCAAACGCAAGTAGCTTTTACTGGTACTCCTAATCTGGAACGAAGGTTTATAATAACCTATTAGAATCCTAACGGGAGTTTAGTTAAGCTTAAGCTTAGACCGGTTAGTTTCAAAGACACGGTTTGTACGCACGATTAAGCGAAGACCGGATAGAATGTGATTTAGACCCGACAAGTTCAGAGACTTGTTTAATATGGGTATTTCATACACATTCTGGATTTTGTGATAAAACCGCTAAGGTTTGACCCGTTTAGGCTAGTTTATGTAAACTAGTTACATAAACCGAACCGAACGCGTAATAAGCGTAACGGGTATTCATATGAGTCATTTACAGGTTTCCTAAGTTAATATGCTTCATATATGTTGTGACATCAGTAAGATGTCTTTTATTATGCCCGAAATGAATTTAATCACAAACTATGCCCCGTAGGGGTAGTTTGGTCATTTTAAAGGTTGTAAAAGAGTTTAAGTGTCAACCTGAGTTACAGGCCTGATGTAATCAGCAAATATACTCAATTTGCTAAGTTATATCAGTAGGTTAAAGTATATACGTGAAATTTATCAATTATAACCAAACTATGCCCCGTAGGGGCATTTTGGTAATTTCACATAAGCCGAAAAACTCAAAACTGAAGTCCGAGTTAAACAACTTTTGCTTACTGTTAAAATATTATAATTTGCCTCAAATATCAGTAGGTATCACCCTTGTATGTTTAAAAATAGTCTTAGTACATACTATGCGCTAAAAACGCTTAATAAGGCGATTAGAAGCCATTTCCGGGTTTGATACATAAAGCTGATATTTTTTTATTATTCCAGAAGGCTTAAAATAATTTATTTGTCATTTAAGATCAGTAGCAAAAGGTTTGGAGTCGTTTAGATAGGTAAAACTCATTTTATGGCCCGTAAGGGCAAAACCGACAATTACCGGATTAAGCCTACGACTATTAGTTATGCTCAGCCTAAAATTAATTAAAAATCTTTAAAAATCCCAAAATAATATATTTCATCAGTGGGTAATAAGTTTGATGTCAAAAAGTAGGCTTAACTAGGCTATACACTAATTACGCCGTTTAATTAACATAAGGCTTTCATTTTACGCTAACGAGCATAACTCTTAACCTACACCTCAAACTGATGTCAAACTTTGCATACAAGTTTATATATCAGTAATTAAAGTTTCTACTCTTTTACATTTCCAAAAATCACATTTTAAGGTGAAAAGGGCATAATGGTCAACATATGGGCAATTAACGGAATCATGCGTATTAATCGGTTAACTAATGAACCATGTTGTATAATCACAGAGGGTTATACTAGCATGTAACCTGGTCCAAATGAAGCTCTTAGGTATTTCTAAAACATACCATAACGGGTCGGAACTGAAAGTCAAAGTAAAAGTCAAACTATGCGACTTTCGGTTCCGAACCGGGTCTAAACAGGAAATAGTCGGGTTGAACATGTTTAGACATGTTCTTACTTTCATTACCAAGTTGTATCAATGATCAAACACGTTATAAGTGTTCTATATTGCTAATTATGCATAAATTGTAATTTAAACATTTTGTTGACTTTTTAATTACAAGTTTGACCCGACATTTGACCTAGTTAGAGTGGGAATCAGGGGAAACCCTTTTGAGGGTTTATTACCCACATAATTACCAACTTATAACTACTTTCACTTCGACTAATCACTGGACTAACAATGATTAATCGTTAAGTCAACCGTTAATTACGACGATTTGACTTTTAAGCTAAAACTAAGCTAAAACTTAATTAAGAAGGGATTAGCAAACTTACTGAAGTCCTAAGCTTGATTAGTGATCACTTGGAAGAAGACTTGAGCTCCAGAAATGATCAGAAAGTGTTTGAGTAATGAATTATCAAGTGTTGCACTTGTGAGCTTTATATAGTGAACCAAGGCACCACAAAGTGTTGACAAATAAGTCTACTACTGACCATAACATTCCCACAGGTGTCCTAGATGTTTAGGGGTTGTTTAGGGGCCAAGGGATGTGAGGAAAATCGTTTAAGATCAGTTCCATGCGTTTAAACAGCAAACAGCAACAATTCTGTCGCTGGCAACATGCTTGCGCACCGTAAGGGTCATGCTTGCGGTGCGCAAGCCTCCCTCAGCAGCCAAAAAGTTGTTGTTCTTTGGTGTTTCGAAAGGGCAACCACTTATCTCGACTTTGGGACATTATTTTGTCAGTTTGGGGCCTTTATTATGGGTCTTTAACAATTACATACCCTACCATTATGTTATGTTTGCTTGTATCCTTTTCAAAAGTGCCGAACAAGAAGGTTTACCGTAGAAATTTCCATACAAACCTATCATGCACTTCGAATTAAATTGTTGTCAACACATTTCTGGATTTAAGATATATTAGATGTTTAAGATATATTTACTTGGGTCTTGGGATTTATAAATGAGGTCGTTCAGAGGTGAAAATTAACATGACGCCACTTTTAAATCCTGCCAAAACATCTTTATTAAATCCGGGTTTACAACGCTTTTTGTCTTACATGACACGTGTCGTTGTATCATTGAACACGAATTTTCGAGGTGTTACAAGCCAATAAGGCTAATGGGTCTGATATCAATCAACATCATGGGATCTTTAGTTTTCAGAATTAATGCCAAAAAAATGAAGAGCAGCCCGAGTTAATCGAGCCATGGTAAGACTCGTTAAATGACTTTATAAAGCCATGTTGCAAGGCATCCCAAAGTCTTTTTAATAATTTGAAATTAAAACCGTTAGGCCCTGAGCCCCGATCACTATCTCCGGTCCTGATAATTGGACATCTCCAACTTCCGCCCAACAAACAGGCGTTCTACACTTTCTACCATATAAGGCCTCGAAAGGCGCAGCCTTTATGCTGGTGTGGTAGCTATTGTTGTAGGAGAACTCAATTAGTGGTAGGTGGTTATCCCAACTACGACCTAAATCAATCACACATGCACGTAGCATGTCTTCCAAAGTTTGAATAGTACGCTCACTCTGACCGTCTGTCTGAGGATGGTAAGCCGTACTAAAATTCAAACGCGTGCCCAAAGATTGTTGGAAGCTTTTCCAAAAATGTGACGTGTATCTAGTATCTCTGTCAGAGATAATAGACACAGGTATGCCATGTAAGGCTACAATCTTATCCACGTATAACTGGGCTAACATGTCGGAGCTATAAGTCTCCTTAATGGGTAAGAAATGTGCTGACTTAGTCAGTCTATCAACTATAACCCATATTGTATCATTTCCTTTCCTTGTCTTAGGTAACTTGGTAATAAAATCCATAGTTACCATTTCCCACTTCCACGTAGGAAGTTCAGGCTGTTGTAGCAAGCCTGACGGCTTTTGATGTTCTGCTTTGACTTGCGCACAAGTCAAGCACTTAGCTACATAGGCAGCTACAGACTTTTTCAAGCCTATCCACCAATAATTTGCCCTTAGATCCTGGTACATCTTATCAGCTCCAGGATGAACGGAATATTTGGAACTATGGGCTTCCGGGAGGATGACATCTCGAAGTCCTCCATGAAATGGAACCCATATTCTTCCATTTAATCTTAGAATTCCGTCCTTGCTAAGAGTTAACTGCTCCTCAGTTACTCCTAGCTTTTCGTTAGGATAGTTAGCTTCCAACACAGCTTCCTTCTGTGCAGCTAACAATCTTTCAGTCAAACTGTTCTTTATTTCCATGCGCTTGGCATTGATTCGGATGGGTTTCACCCTTTCCTTTCGGCTCAAGGCATCAGCGACTACATTCGCCTTGCCAGGATGATATCTGATTTCACAATCATAATCATTTAAAGTCTCCATCCAACGGCGTTGCCTCATGTTTAAATCTTTCTGATTGAACAGATGCTGGAGGCTCTTGTGATAAGAATAGATCACGCACTTAATACCATATAAATAATGCCTCCACAGTTTTAGTGCGAATACAACGGCACCCAACTCCAAGTCATGGGTGGTGTAATTCTTTTCGTGCACCTTTAACTGTCGCGATGCATAGGCAATAACCTTGCCTTTCTACATAAGCACACACCCCATGCTAGTGTGCGATGCATCGCAGTAAACCACAAAATCTTCTATTCCATCTGGCAATGTCAAAACAGGAGCGTTGCTCAACTTCTGCTTTAGGATATCAAAGGACTCTTGTTGTTTAGGGCCCCAAACAAACTTAACCTTCTTCTTAGTTAAGGAGGTTAGGGGTGCAGCAATCCTTGAAAAATTTTCGATGAAACGCCTGTAATATCCTGCCAATCCTAGGAAGCTACGAATCTCTGTAGGCGTTAGGGGTGTTCAGAATTCGTTTCGATTCAAAAAATTCGAAATTCGATTCGAATTCGATTCGATTATCAAGAATTCGTTTCGAGTCGCAAGAATTCGAATTCGAATTCGATTCGATTCGAGTCAAGTTAATCGAATACGAATCGAATACGAATTTACAATTTTAAATTCGATTCGATTCGATTCGAAATTCGAATAAGAATTATACATGTATTTTTATTTTTATATATATAATATATATAATTTAAAATTTAATACATATATAAATTAATTGGGCTATATAAAATTACCCATTTAAGTTATTACTAAGCCCATTACATATGATATGGGCATATGGCCCATGACATGATGAACCATCAACCAAATACCATATCTATTATTCGAATACGAAGCGAATACGAATTGAAGCGAATACGAATTGAAGTTTTTATTCGAATTCGAATCGAATAGTATGTGTCTTATTCGAATTCGAATCGAATTCGAATTCAAGAGAAAAAAAAATTATTCGATTGATTCGATTCGAATAATTCGAAAATTCGATATTCGATTCGATGAACACCCCTAGTAGGCGTCTTTGGCTCTTGCCAGTTCATAACAGCTTCAACTTTAGCGGGATCCACTTGGATACCACGCTCACTGACCACATGTCCAAGAAATTGGACTTCTCGTAGCCAAAATTCACACTTAGAGAATTTGGCATAGAGCTTCTCTTGATGTAGAAGTTTGAGAATACATCGAAGGTGTTTCTCATAGTCAGCTTGATTCTTCGAGTAGATAAGAATGTCTTCGATAAAAACGATGACGAATTTATCTAAGTACGGCTTGCAAACGCGATTCATAAGATCCATGAACGCGGCCGGTGCATTAGTGAGCCCAAAAGGCATCACTAGGAACTCGTAATGACCATAACGAGTTCTAAATGCAGTTTTGTGCACGTCTTCATCTCTAACCTTCAGTTGATGGTAGCCTGGCCTCAAATCAATCTTCGAAAAATAACTTGCTCCTTGCAATTGATCGAACAAATCGTCGATCCTAGGCAAAGGATACCTATTCTTTATCGTGACCTTATTAAGTTCACGATAATCGATGCACAGACGCATCGATCCGTCCTTCTTCTTGACAAACAGGACTGGTGCTCCCCAAGGAGACGAACTAGGTTTTATGAAACCCTTAGCTAGTAATTCGTCTAGCTGTGTCCTCAATTCTTTCATTTCTGTGGGCGCCAACCTATAAGGTGCTCTAGCAACTGGTGCTGCTCCGGGGATGATATCAATTCTGAACTCCACTTGCCTATCTGGTGGCAAACCAGGTAGTTCTTCCGGAAAAACTTCTGGGTATTCAGAAATGACAGGGATGTCTTCTATCTTCGGTTTAGGCTCATCAATAATCACTTGTGCCATGTAGATGACACAACCTTTCTTTAAACATTTTGAAGCCTTGAGCATAGTCACTTGCTCAGGCAGCCCATACTGGGTATCTCCCCGAATGGTAAGTGATTCACCAGACGGAGTCTTTATCACCACTTGTTTCTTGTTACAGACAATTTGGGTCTGGTTATGAGATAACCAGTCCATACCCAAAACTATGTCAAAACCGGCCAACTTAAAGGGAAGTAGAGACAGAAGAAAAGAATGGTTCTTAATGGATATAACACACCCATCTAACACAGTTGAGACGGTTTCTAGTGTGCCATCTGCTAACTCCACCTCATAATTCACATTTAAGGTTTTGACAGGTAATTTCAGCAATTCACAAAACTTATTATCAACGAAAGACTTATCAGCGCCTGAATCAAAAAGTACTCTAGCAAAGACGTCATTTACAAGGAAAGTACCTGTAATAACGTTGTCGTCTAGAACCGCTTCTTTGGCATCCATTCTGAAGACTCTAGCATTTGTCTTCTTGGCCTCTTCAGGCTTCTTGGTGTATTTAGGGCAGTTGGTTTTAATGTGCCCTGTTTCATTGCAACGGTAGCACGTTGCGTCTTTCATCTTCTTGCAATCCAAGGTTTTGTGATCCGTGGACTTGCATATACCACAAGCAAAGGTTTTTGACTGAGTCTGAGAGTTCGACTCGAGTCTGCACTTTCCATAGTGCTGTTTCTTGCAAATTTTGCATTTGGGCTTCTCACCAGAATGACGCCCATCTTTCCTTGACTCCGATCCTTTCTTGTTATCACCGTTCCCACGGTGTTTCTTGTTTGATCTCCGTGAACCATCATCTTCACGTTTTCTCTTCTCAGCCTCCTTATTCCTCAGCGATCTTTGCCTGACCGCATCCAAAGTGAGGGACAAGGATATGTCAGCTACAGATCTAAAAGTAGCTGGCCGAGAAGCCTTCACGCTTGCCTTGATTTCCGGGGCGAAACCACCGATAAAACGAGCTATTCTTTTTGGCTCCGGGGTTACCAGATATGGAACCAACCGGGACATCGTGTTGAAGCTCGTGAGGTAAGCTTGACAGTCAAGGTTTGTCATCACCAATGATAGAAAATCAGATTCTATCTTCTCCACCTCATGCTGAGGGCAGTAATTTTCCCTGATAAGGGCAACAAATTGATCCCATGACATGTTGTACAATGGGATTTTCCCGGTGGCTTGAATCAGTGATCTCCACCATGCTAAAGCTTCACCCTTAAAAGACTGCAACACAAACTTGACTATATCCCTCTCAGCGCATCCGCTGATATCCACAACTGTGTCCATCTCATCCAGCCACGCCATACAATCGATGGCTCCTTTCTCCCCAGTGAAATCCCGAGGTTTGCAGGAAACAAAATATTTATAAGAGCAACCCTTGTCACGGGGTCCCTGGTTTAGTACAACCTGCTGAGATGGAGCACTGTGGTGGTTCGAGGAGTGTCGATCATCATCTTTCTTTGGTTCGTCCTTCTTGGACGGTGGCTTTGAAGGCTGTGTAGATAGGGTCCTACTACGAGTCCCACTATACTCTTCGTACTGCCGTTCCAATGCCTTAGTAACTGCGTCGTCGACCAACGCTTTCAATTCAGCACCCGTTAAATTAATCCGGGCGTTATCAATGTTCTCCACTGGATGACTATTTATCTCGTCTGAGTTAGCCATTTTAATTGAACTGTTACAGAAAACAAGAACAATAGTTTATTTGGGAGTTTATTATGGAATTGCCCCTTAGGGAAATTCATTAACCATGGTAAACAGAGACCGTATTTGGTTAATTTATTAATCATAATTATTTAGGATTTCTATCATAATTTATCCTAATTATAAAACAATAACAGTTTTATTTGTGGCACAAAAAGCCTAGTCACATGGACATTTTAATTTAATCTATGATTTCAGAGAATCAAAACATTAAGGTATACTGGCACAATAGGCCTAGTCACAAGGACATTTATAATTTATAAGCTATGATTTCAGAGAATCAAAGCATGAAGGTTTGAACCTAGTTCATTACCTTTATCTGACAGGGAGTCATCGCTACCACTGTCTTTTGGCTCATATGGAAATGAGCAGGGCCCGTAGGCGCTATATTACCACGTATGGTCAAAATATGATCATCTTAATTGATGATCTAAACCCATGATTCAGAGATCATTAAGTTGGGTTAGGAATCTTAAAAAAAGATCCTTATAATAAGAATGACGTGTGTGATTTTAATGAATCACGTCTGCCAGGAGTGTTAACATGTTCTCAGATGTCAACCGGGATTTGAATCTTTTAAACAGGTATTAGCATCATGGCCAGGTCTTTATAATGACACTTAGGCTAGGTTTCACTCTAAGATTCTTATTCAATATTTAAATAGGCAGATTATTATTAAAAGGAATGATTTTGATTTATTTATTTCATATATAATATTTTATGCATGTAATAGCAAGATGAAATTTATAAACATAACATTCCATTAATTATCAAAGATTACATGCTGCCCTAAACGGGACTTTTCAACAAACATCTTACCCACGCAGGGGTTTAAACAAGTACTTACCCAGGCAGGGGCTTAATAACACACATACCCACGCAGGGGCTTAATAACATAATAGTCCACGCAGGGACTTACACAAAATAACATACCCTCGCAGGGGTTTACAGAAAGATAGACCCACGCAGGGGTCAAAACAAACAAGCACACCCACGCAGGGGTTTATATAGCAAGACTGGCCCACGCAGGGGCTCAACAACAAATGGAAGGATTTAGTGGTCCTTCTTGCTCTTCCCTTTAATTAGGCTCGTTAATCCTTGGAAGAAAGTTTGTCGCTCCCTTCGTTCCCTGTACAACTCTCGCTCTACATGGTCCAACCTTTGCAGAATTTCTTCACGCTCTGGTAGGGAGAACCTTGGTGGTTGCGACTGTTGCCTGATAATAGGTCTTGGAGGTATTTGGTACCCATGTGTTGGGTACCCTACTCCCCATGGATCTCCGTAGGGTCCTTGGGTGTTGTAGTTAGCCGCTACCATGTATGGGTCGGCTTCGGCGTAGTTGTTGTTGGTGTGCACTGGCTGTTCAAACGGGTTATACGCCATGGAACCCGTGTATGCTGGAATTGGATTATCAAAACCCATCGGCGGTGGTTGCGGTGCAACTGGGTGTGAAGGTCCACCCATTTGTGGATCTTCTTGATGTGGCGGGTAGTGGCTGCCACTTGATTGCCGAGGAGAGCTGAAATGGAAATCTCCTCCCCGTGTAGACATACGTGGTCCAGATCTCCTACGCCTCGGCGGTTGCGGAGGTGCCGACTGAACTAGCGGCGGTGGAGGCGGTGGCGTAACTGCCACAAACCGTGACTCCACAGAGGGATCCTGTTGCTGCTGTTAAGGCGGTGAATGGCGGGGAGGTGTATAGTACCATTCGTGCCTGGTAAACATAGCTTGAAAGCTATCTGGACCAACATAGGGTGATCCGTGGAAAGAAGATCCGTCAGATATCGGGTGGTTTGGTGTACCACTGGCAGGTTCGACGGGGTCCGTATCCTCGTCCATATCATCCGCGTGATCGCCAGAGAAATGATCCTCTGGCCCCAATGGGTTAAAACCCCCTGGTTCTGCTATGTAGTTTGCCGGGTTAAACCGGCCCCGAAAAACTGGTGTAGGGTCACCAAAAGAATTATGCGATAAGGATCGCTGCAACGGTATGTAGGAAGGTTGCGGGTTGTTGGGCTCGTACTCCGGCTGTGGCCCATAAGGGTTATGGACAGGAGGTGTTGAACTGTGTGAAACCGACCGTCTAGCCGGTTCAAAGAGGTTCCTCCGGTTTTGCCGGGGATCGTCACTCTCAGTGGTCGAAGGAGCTCGCACATTCGAAGGTCCTGCCTCGTTGTCATTGGGGGCGGTGATTGGCCCCTTTCCGCGTCCTCTTCTCCTGAAGAATCTTGGCGGCATTTTGTTAATCCTGTCAATACAACATGAGATAACGACAAGAATATATATAAAGTAAAGGACAAAACAAAAACCAAACAAGGTAGAATTTGTCCTATGTTATTTGTCTAGACTCGAAAGTTTAGATATGTGCAATTGTGTAACTGAGATTAAACTCAAAAGGATAGTGTTTAATTCACTCAGTGTTGGCTCTGATACCAATCTGTCACACCCCTATTTCCACGTGTCACCGGTGGGGAGTATCGTGACGTGGTTGGCAACATAATAGTCAAACAACACAATATTTAATATGCACAGCGGAAGCAATTTAAAAGATATAATACAACCGAATTTAATATTGTAATATCAAATGTCACAATATTCGGAAGTTTATCCACAGACGGATCGGAAACAAAATGGAAACAATAGTTCATCAGACTTTAGGCATCTTAAGCTTGCGAGACTTCTATTGATGCTAAATAGAAATCCCAGCCAATTACGCTTAGTACCTGCATTTAATCTTTTTGGGAAAATACGTCAGTTTACACTGGTAAATACAATCAACTGACTCATTTTGGAAAATGATTGAAAATTGATTTGGATGCACGTGGCATAAACATTTTTATTTAACTTGGGAGAATTATTTTAAATATATAATCTTGTGAACGAATTACATGTTCCTTGTGCGTTCAGTAGCCCGGATCGTGTCCGGGTTAAAGATCAATAGACACACCACATTATTCTTTTGTGCACTGACGGGTGTACGCCTACACCCCGCGCTTAAGTCATGGCCATTTTGTAAAATGATGCCATGGATATCCGGGACATGGTCATTAACCCCCCAAAGGCTTTAAGTAACAAGACTGTTTAAACGAGCCGATCAAATTATTCAATTAACCACCCAACGATGGAAGATTTGATGCCCGATCAAGCGGTATTCTATATACCGTAACCCAAGCCCGTATAGGGAAAATAAGTTAAAAGTATTTACCTGAGCAAAGTATAAATCACAACAAGAAAACGCAAGTAGCTTTTACTGGTACTCCTAATCTGGAACGAAGGTTTATAATAACCTATTAGAATCCTAACGGGTCTTTAGTTAAGCTTAAGCTTAGACCAGTTAGTTTCAAAGACACGGTTTGTACGCACGATTAAGCGAAGACCGGATAGAATGTGATTTAGACCTGACAAGTTCAGAGACTTGTTTAATATGGGTATTTCATACACATTCTGGATTTTGAGATATAACCGCTAATGTTTGACCCGTTTAGGCTAGTTTATGTAAACTAGTTACATAAACCGAACCGAACGCGTAATAAGCGTAACGGGTATTCATATGAGTCATTTACAGGTTTCCTAAGTTAATATGTTTCATATATGTTGTGACATCAGTAAGATGTCTTTTATTATGCCCGAAATGAATTTAATCACAAACTATGCCCCGTAGGGGTAGTTTGGTCATTTTAAAGGTTGTAAAAGAGTTTAAGTGTCAACCTGAGTTACAGGCCTGATGTAATCAGAAAATATACTTAATTTGCTAAGTTATATCAGTAGGTTAAAGTATATACGTGAAATTTATCAATTATAACCAAACTATGCCCCGTATGGGCATTTTGGTAATTTCACATAAGCCGAAAAGCTCAAAACTGAAGTCCGAGTTAAACAACTTTTGCTTACTGTTAAAATATTATAATTTGCCTCAAATATCAGTAGGTATCACCCTTGTATGTTTAAAAATAGTCTTAGTACATACTATGCGCTAAAAACGCTTAATAAGGCGATTAGAAGCCATTTCCGGGTTTGATACATAAAGCTGATATTTTTTTATTATTACAGAAGGCTTAAAATAATTTATTTGTCATTTAAGATCAGTAGCAAAAGGTTTGGAGTCGTTTAGATAGGTAAAACTCATTTTATGGCCCGTAAGGGCAAAACCGACAATTACCGGATTAAGCCTACGACTATTAGTTATGCTCAGCCTAAAATTAATTAAAAATCTTTAAAAATCCCAAAATAATATATTGCATCAGTGGGTAATAAGTTTGATGTCAAAAAGTAGGCTTAACTAGGCTATACACTAATTACGCCGTTTAATTAACATAAGGCTTTCATTTTACGCTAACGAGCATAACTCTTAACCTACACCTCAAACTGATGTCAAACTTTGCATACAAGTTTATATATCAGTAATTAAAGTTTCTACTCTTTTACATTTCCAAAAATCACATTTTAAGGTGAAAAGGGCATAATGGTCAACATATGGGCAATTAACGGAATCATGCGTATTAATCGGTTAACTAATGAACCATGTTGTATAATCACAGAGGGTTATACTAGCATGTAACCTGGTCCAAATGAAGCTCTTAGGTATTTCTAAAACATACCATAACGGGTCAGAACTGAAAGTTAAAGTAAAAGTCAAACTATGCGACTTTCGGTTCCGAACCGGGTCTAAACAGGAAATTGTCGGGTTGAACATGTTTAGACATGTTCTTACTTTCATTACCAAGTTGTATCAATGATCAAACAGGTTATAAGTGTTCTATATTGCTAATTATGCATAAATTGTAATTTAAACATTTTGTTGACTTTTTAATTACAAGTTTAACCCGACATTTGACCTAGTTAGAGTGGGAATCAGGGGGAACCCTTTTGAGGGTTTATTACCCACATAATTACCAACTTATAACTACTTTCACTTCGACTAATCACTGGACTAACAATGATTAATCGTTAAGTCAACCGTTAATTACGACGGTTTGACTTTTAAGCTAAAACTATGCTAAAACTTAATTAAGAAGGGATTAGCAAACTTACTGAAGTCCTAAGCTTGATTAGTGATCACTTGGAAGAAGACTTGAGCTCCAGAAATGATCAGAAAGTGTTTGAGTAATGAATGATCAAGTGTTGCACTTGTGAGCTTTATATAGTGAACCAAGGCACCACAAAGTGTTGACAAATAAGTCTACTACTGACCATAACATTCCCACAGGTGTCCTAGATGTTTAGGGGTTGTTTAGGGGCCAAGGGATGTGAGGAAAATCGTTTAAGATCAGTTCCATGCGTTTAAACAGCAAACAGCAACAATTCTGTCGCTGGCAACATGCTTGCGCACCGTAAGGGTCATGCTTGCGGTGCGCAAGCCTCCCTCAGCAGCCAAAAAGTTGTTGTTCTTTGGTGTTTCGAAAGGGCAACCACTTATCTCGACTTTGGGACATTATTTTGTAAGTTTGGGGCCTTTATTATGGGTCTTTAACAGTTACATACCCTACCATTATGTTATGTTTGCTTGTATCCTTTTCAAAAGTGCCGAACAAGAAGGTTTACCGTAGAAATTTCCATACAAACCTATCATGCACTTCGAATTAAATTGTTGTCAACACATTTCTGGATTTAAGATATATTAGATGTTTAAGATATATTTACTTGGGTCTTGGGATTTATAAATGAGGTCGTTCAGAGGTGAAAATTAACATGACGCCACTTTTAAATCCTGCCAAAACATCTTTATTAAATCCGGGTTTACAACGCTTTTTGTCTTACATGACACGTGTCGTTGTATCATTGAACACGAATTTTTGAGGTGTTACAAGCCAATAAGGCTAATGGGTCTGATATCAATCAACATCATGGGATCTTTAGTTTTCAGAATTAATGCCAAAAAAATGAAGAGCAGCCTGAGTTAATCGAGCCATGGTAAGACTCGTTAAATGACTTTATAAAGCCATGTTGCAAGGCATCCCAAAGTCTTTTTAATAATTTGAAATTAAAACCGTTAGGCCCTGAGCCCCGATCACTATCACAGTCCTAACTCGCAACCATTGATTTCTTATGGGGCAACAATGTGTTTAGTGCTAATTGTAACAATTTAAGAAACACAAATAATCCGTACTTTAGATATGATTGATATTAAGTTGTTAATCAATGTGCATATACCACATACATGTCTCAATACACTTAATATGTATATATATATATATACACACACACACACACACACACTCACACACATCAAGAAGGTTTACTATGAGTTAGAACTTCAATTGGAATGAAATTAGTTCGGTATTGGTTGTATAACAAGTTAGAATGGATTAGTCAAAGATTGAAGATTAGGATCTACATACATCAATTGATGATTCAAGATTGATGAAGATCAATGGCAATTTACATCAATTGATTAAAGATCAAGGATTAATACAGGTCAAAGATGATGATTCTGAAGCGTAGAAATATCAACATATGAAAACCGACATCACAAAGTGAAGATTAAACCCAAATCGACAATTAAATCACTTTGGAATCAAGAAAGGTATAATAAAATGATTTTCATATAATAACAAACCTAAAAAGTATCATTTTATGTAAGTCTTGATGATTTCCCACATGTATTTTATAAAACATCAAATCAGTTTTATACAAAATTAAGAAATCACTTTTTATAAATAAGTTTTTGAAATATTTTGAATTTGGAAGTTGGTGGATGGTGCTTGCCAAGTTTGGTAAAGATTCTAATTGCATCCATCTTGAAGACACAAAGGTGCTTAAAATAGTTTAAAGACAAACGTTTATAAGGGAAAGCATCTTAACCGTTATAAATCTCAAAAATTAGATGAAATGTGTTAGAATGGGTTTAGTAAAGTAGACGGGACTAGTATGTTACAATACGAAACAACAAAAAAGACAAACCTGACCGTTGATACCATCAATCGCCAGGACCTTAGTTTGCCATTTCTTGTTTTTTTGTATTTCCACCACACTCTCATTCTAACTCGTCCTTTTTGCTCTAAACACTCTATAATATTATTCTAAATCATCTCTCTCTAATTCTTTAATGATTCAAAATCCAAATCAAAAAGAGATTCAAAATAAGGGCAAAATATAATAGTTGTTCCACAACTAAAAGATTATTCATTCTAGTGTTGAGCTTTGTATCAGGAGGTTTATTGTTATTGTTATTGTGAGAAATTGTAAGGGGCATCATTAAGTTTGTTTAGCCATTTAAAAGAGTGGTAACGACTACCACTTGAAATTAGTGAGATGTAGAAGGCGATCACTTCCTTTGAAAGAGTGAGACATTTGTAAAAGCTGATCACTACCTTTTTAGTGAGACCTTGGTGTAACGGTGATCCCTATCTATTTAGGAAGACGGCTATTGGAGAAACTATCGATTGGAGGATCAGGGAAAGGGTGTAGAGGGATTAGTTAACATATCTTAAACCTCTATAAATTGAGTTTGTCATTTCTTCCCTAAACTCCTTAAATACTTGCGTATCTTATTGTTTGTTGTCACACCCTGACTTTTGCGGAAGCGTGTGCGTGTGACTCGATCAGTTTCATTGCATTCAATTATAATAAACAACTATATGACTAAAACATGATGTTCATCCATTCATAAGTTTTAAAAAAAACCACAAACATAAGTTGTTTAAGTTAAATTACAAACCATCCAAACAGTAACAAGTTCCATAAATGACTTTTAAACAAAAGACTTTTAAACCAAGGCTTTGCTTCATATATCTTATCCAAGATAAGATATACAAATCAAACCCTTCAAAATAGGATGACATCTAATCTTGAAATTACTTCTTGAAATCATTCCCAACGCCGTAAGATCCATTTAGTTTTCTGAAATACATGTAAGTTGAAAACATCAACAAAAGTTGAGTAAGTTCATGTGTTTGTATGTGAGCTCGTATAAACTTGTAAACATTTGAGAGTATTCCTTTGATAACTGGTATGTAAAGCGTCTATGAACAGATCATTAATGTTTTGCAAGGACATTAATATGTGTGGTGCGTAGGAAGTGCTCAAACCTAGCGAATTTCCTCCGGTCCATCCGGCGGGAACGACATAGTCACCACATGCGGCCACACAAGGACCCATGAGTGGGGCCCGCTACACCCGATAGATATGCCATTCCTGCCCCTAGGTCTTAACTAGATTAATGGCATTTAAGAGAGATACTACCCATCCACATGATCTAACAGTTCATTCCTTAGCTAAACCATACCATTGAAACATGTATTTCACCCCCGAGAGAGTTATAAATCAGAAAACAGTTATGAGAAAAGGGGACATGAACTCACTAGTTTGCATCAGCTGTCTCATATACTCAGAGTTCCTCTTCACGGGTCGTACTACTACCTACACACGTGCTATGTTTTATTAGACGTTTAGGTCGTGTAACGACTCTTAGCCTTAGTTATTTATTAAGACTTAATTTGGGAATTCTGGTATACTTTGAGTTACACGCTTGGTGTATGTTGTTTATATAATTATATAATTCCAAATTATATAAATATTAGTTAAATAAGGATATTTTAACTTAAATTATTTCCATCCAATTATTTGGAATATTGTTAATAATAATATATTTTTAACTTGTTTTGTTGTATGATTCACACATACATTTTCAAGTATAGGTATACTCGTATGTTATCTTGTATTCTCATACTTGTGTATAATATTTGTATGCGGGTATTTTTCCAAGTGTTGGTAGTGTATTCGAGTATGTACTTTTACGTATAGGAATACGTATTTTCTTGTATTTATTGAGTATTCTTCACTTAATTTATGTAGAATTTTCCGGAATATTATTTTTGTACAATTAAAAATTACCAACTTTATACTCTTAAAATATATATATTTTAAGAGGATTTTTATAGAAAAAATATCTATAAATTTTATTTGGAAAAAATATGTATACTTCCATATATATCTTAAAAATAATATATTTTTAAGATTAAAGTTAGAAAAATATATATTTTTAGTTTTCACCAAAATAATGTATTTTTGAGTTGTTCTTGAAAATATATATTTTCTCCCTCTTCAAAAATAATATATTTTCTACTTTGACAAAATATGATATATTTTATAATAGTTGGTAAAATTCATATTTTACCGTTTCTTCGGTTTCAAAAATACCGTTTACCACATTTGTCAAGATACGAATTTATTTCCGGAATATATATATATATAGAGAGAGAGTTAATTACAAGTTTTGTCCTTTATGTTTACATCAAATTGCAGGCGTTGTCCTTTTGGCCAAAAGTTTACAAGCGTTGTCCTTAACCTTTCAAAATCTTACACGTTTTGTCCTTTAGTCCAAACCTGGTTAGAAATCTCAGTTAAAAACTGTCATGTGCAATGCACATGAGGGTAAAATGGTAATTTCCCTCTCAGCCCTTTCAAACTCAACACTCACTCCATCATCTTCCCCAAATTTCTAGGGTTTCAAACCTTTTAGATCCCTTTAAATTGTTCATTTCTGCAAATTTTCGCTGATTTCTTCCGGTTTGCTAGTTACGAAAGCTATGAAACAAATTGAAAACATATTGTCAAACTTGTAAGCTAGTTATCCAATTTCATTTGGTAAAGTAAGACGAACGTACTCTTTTGAACGAACATACAAGGGGTTAATATATAGGCATACCTTTTTATCTTTCAGCTTCCTCCCCAACTTGAGCTCATCGTGTTTCCGTCTTTTACTCTGCCATAAATCTCACTTTGGTAAGCATGTAAATGAGGAAGTTATATAATTGGTATAATTCAATTTTTCATTTTTCAAAATATCTAAATTTCCACTCACGTTGTAGTGAGTATATTCATAAATAAATGTTCAGCCATTAAATGCAACACTTGACTGTGCAAATAGCTTAATGAAAGTGTTAAAACGATGAAACATTGGATATATCTAAAATGCCAAATGTAAGAACCTACAGAACCAAAATCACTACTATGCCAAAGAAGTCAATTATATATCGCGTTCATTTTGGGACATCCCTTGGGAGAAATTATCACTTATTTTGATATGGAGTAGGGTAAAACATTTAATAGTATTAATACTGAAAACTTGTAAAATAAAAGCGCAAGAAAAATGAGTAACAAGCTTACCATCATCCACCTGCACCTCAGAGCAACATCACGAACAGTTTTATCACGCAATGTAGCAGCAATTTTGATATACTAGTTGAAATCGATGTTAAATTATGTAAAAATAACAGAATTTGGTGTAACCTGATTTGCGAAAGATCTAGGGTTGATCTTCAGGTGATTTACATGCAATTGAATGCGAAAACCGGAAGAAATCAGTGGAAATTTGCAGAAATGAACAATTTAGAGGGATCTAAAAGGTTTGAAACCCTAGAAATTTGGGGAAGATGATGGAGTGAGTGTTGAGTTTGAAAGGGTTGAGAGGGAAATTACCATTTTACCCTCATGTGCATTGCACATGACAGTTTTTAACTGAGATTTCTAACCAGGTTTGGCCTAAAGGACAAAACGTGCAAGATTTTGAAAGGTTAAGGACACCGCCTGTAAACTTTTGGCCAAAAGGACAGCGCCTGCAATTTGATGTAAACATAAAAGACAAAACTTGTAATTTACTCATATATATATATATATGTATATATATATATAGTCCAAATGTCCATTGTCCAATACGTCCAATATTTGGATATAAGATATATATATTTATTTTCTTGTGATTTTGGTAATATTTCATATTACAATTTTTAGTATTTTGGTATGATATATTATTTTCAAGGTTCCTAATTTTTAGTATAACTCATACAAGCAATATACATGTAGCACATAATTTTTGTGACTTCTAAATATATATTTTCCTAAATATATATTTAGTCATTTTTATATTTAAAAATCAGCCTCCAATACTTGTAATTTTTATATTAAAACCATGATAAAAAATCACTTGTTTAAAAATAATTTTCTAAGTTTTGAATTTCTACAAAAATTTTGCCATAGTTTCCTTTGAAAATGGAGGTTTCCATGCTTATTAGCATATCATTTTCTTTTCAAAAATTCATCATCAATAACATTCTACAACTTACCATAAGCCATAAACATGCACTTGTACAAGATGGTATGAACTTGAAGTTTGTAAAATCTTGTAGTATTTTAACATGATGTTTAACATGGTTTAACAATACTAAAAGCATGATTCTTACTTCATAAAACTCATTCTTGCAAATTTTCAATCTTTACAACTTGTAACTCACTTTTACAAAAATTAATCTTCTTGAGTTTTTCATGGTTTCCATACATCAAGTGTTCCATTTAACACTTAAAACATGTTTACTTTCTTTCAAAAACCAAGCCTTGTAAATCATGATGTAACTTTATGTTTCTTGAAACTTTTTATGTTTAAAATCCTTTACTTTTACAACCTACATCTTGTAAGAATCATCATCTTACACAAAATCAAGTTCATATTCAAGTTCATACTTTACATAAAGGATGATCAACATAGATCTTTCAAGATTCATCCTCATACTGGCTAGATCATGTTTTAAATCATCATCTAGCAAGCTTTATGTGGTGATCTACACCATACATGCAAGATATCAACAAACAAGTTCATCACATACACTTAAACAACTTAGATCTTCATGATTTCAAGCTTTATGTTTATGTTCATGTTCTTGTTTTGGTGAGATTCTTTAAATTATCTTGTTACTACTTACTTTAACTACTAAAATCAAGTGTAAAAACAAGATCAAGAGTGTTTACTACTAGCACAAGGGCTAGGGAAGATCAAGATGCAAGATGAAGAAGAAAATAGGTGGGTAAAAGCTCTCCAAGATGGTCCTTCAACTCTCCTTGCTTGCAGCCTTCCTAAGTAGCTTTGATTCACCCTTGAATGTGCTTCAAATGTATAGAAGTGAGCTAGATAATGGAGGTATTGTGAGGGGTGCTTGGGTCATAGCTTTTGAAGGGGAGGAAGAAGTGTGTTGTTAGTTTGAATGGTGATGAAGATAAGAGAATGAGGACTTTTGGTTTTTATAAACTTATCTCCAACATATTATTACATAATGGTTAATGTGTCCAATATCTTCTTAACAAGGCAAATATAATAATCAAGAAATTAGGGGCATGGTGGGGCCCCTTGTAACCGTCCACCATATGGGGGGGGGGGGGTCATGATTAGATTTTAATCACTAGTTACATGTTCTAGTTTCATTCTAAGTGTTAATTTAGGGGTTAAATGTGTTTAAGTGTTTTAAGATGTAATATGATGTTTATTGGTGATAATTAGCTTCATGATGTTAAAACAATGTTTCTAGCTCAATTTTGGTGTTTCGGGCAGTGTCCGGTTGTTCGTTTGGTTACCGGTTCGTTAAAGTGCTAAATTACGCAGTTTAGTGTGCTATGTGATACCCTTTTATGACAGTTTTCATTCCCGACACTTAACAAGTTATTATGGACAATTAAACCTTATTTCTGCATTATATTTTGATGTTAAATTGCTGAATTTTGCTGAATTCTGTAGAATTCTGCAGTTAGAGTGTGTTCCGGGCACTTTTTGGTGTTTAAATCGTCACTCGGAAGACAGTTTTATACCCTTACTTTCCTACATAGGATTCTAGTGTAAACTTTGGTTCCGGAACTCATTCTGTGTCCTATCATGATGTCTGTCTGAGTACTGAACTCCTTTCAGTACTTCTAGTTTGTCTGATAAGTGTGCTAGTTTCGTTCTGTGCACTAATTTAACTGTTTCAAGTTGCATTTAACAATCATATATAACATGCAACATGGAATGTATTTGTAAGCCTTTTGGAAGTAAACAGGAAATCATTCATATCATTAATTCATCATACACAACCATATATCACAAGTTACTGTTCACATTGTACGAAAATACATGGAAAAGTGCCAGTTGTCACATTTGTTGCTTACAACCACATTTTTATGTTTCAATAAGTGATTCATTATTAACTAAACAAGTGTTTAAACAAAGTTTCTTTTTTATTGAAAATCCACCCCCTTCCTTCTATAGTTTTCTACAATTTCCATAAGATGAAAAAGTTAACAAGTGTCTCAGCCTCCAAATTGAACAACTAAGACAAGTCGAGGCATATAGTAGAAGGTCATGACAAATGTGTAACACCCCAAATTTCGTATGACACGTTCTAATATTTTATCCGCAGAAAATTTTATGAAAAGAAATGGTAAACATAATTTTTACCATCATTAAGGTTTTATAAATATTAGTAAACTTAAAAAGCCTTATGTTTGCATGGATGTTTACTAGAGAATTATATAAATAAAAAGAAAGTGTTATGTTCTAAAAAGATGAGGGGGTTAAATGAAAATGTGAGATTAAAACACCTAACTCAAAAAAAAAATGCCCAGTATGTGTGTGTGTGGGTGTATGTTCGATTGAGAGAAGCCAGGGGGAAACTTCTCCTTCATAACCCTAGTTCTTCAATTCCCCACAAAATTGAAGGAGTAAAAGGTTGAGATTTCAATGCATGAGCTAGGAATCATGATCCCCTAAGTGTTATAAGTATCAAGTAAGTCAAATTTAGTGTTTTAATGATAGTTGATGAAGTGTGATATGTGTAATCAGCGAATTTTATATGAAATTGGGTATGAACACGAGATGTAGTAACATATAGGAGTTGTAATCATGCTTGAAATTGTACACAAGGATGATTTGAAGTAAAACCCATATGCATGTTTTAGGATGACTAGAAATCTTGAAACTTTATATGCAAACTAGTATGGTATGTGTGATTGAAAAAAAATATGTTGATAAATAATTGATGCTACAACCATATGTTATTAGTTAGTATGGTAAAATGTGGAATTAGGGATGCTTGTGTTAATCAATGGGTGAACTAGGGAGAAAAGCATGCTTTAAGAACTTGTACTTTATGCTCATTAATTTGTATGCACATAATGTGTTCGATGAAATGCCTAAGTCGGTTAGGTCATGGTTTTACATGAACACTTGGTGAGTTAATGTAACGTGTTTATGGTAATGATGTATGTGATTAATAGATCTCATAAAGAACAATATAAATTGTGAGAAGTAATGAAAGCTAAGTGTATAAAGTTATGACATATAGGCACGAAGAAGGAAGAAGGCGCAAGTCACCCGAAGTCACAAACATCTCAAGATCGCGGTAAGTTCATATGAACTTTATGTATTATACTTGTAGATTTATAAATGATAATATTTAGTACTATGAATTTAGTGTAAATTTCCTTTATGATTCATAATTGAATAGATGCAAAGAGTTTATATGGAGAAATGTCCAAAAGATAATGTTTGAAGTAAATTTGAAATAACTCGCCTAATGGGTTGAAATGATATGTAGAATGAATGTTGGAATGTTTGAGAATTTGACTTGTTCATAACGGGTCAAATAATGTAAGTATAGTGAAAGATATGGTACGTAGCGGTTCATTATAAATGAATCGGAAAGTGGTATGATGAATGTTTCCGAATGAAAGTGATAATGTTAGTAAAGTAATGTGTTATGTTAACGGGTCGAATAATGATACGGAATTAAAGGAGTTCAATTGTTATGTATTACGAACTAACAATGTTTTGTTGTTATGAATGATAGGTAAATCCCATGCTTAATCGCGGCGCGCTCGGACCGAACACACACACCACATCGCCCGTCTCACGCTTCCGATTAATGTTGTCTTTTGTAAAAAGGGTCAAAATAGCTTTTGTTAAGTAAATGTAAGGCTTATGGTTAGGATGTTTGTAACTAGTTTGGTTTTTAACTCTTTTGGGTAGTTGGATAAAGTACTTATGATGGACCTTGTTTGGTCATAACCTTAACATATTTTGAAAAGTGTCGTAGGACCTAATTTAAATTATGTTGTTAAAAACAGGGGGTAAGTTCTTATTACAAACGGGTCATGCCGAAAATTTTGTAAAATTGTATGAACTTTATGTTATTTGTCGAATGTGAAAAGTTGGGCGTTTCAAAATGTGGCTCCATAAATTTGTTAGAGACAAATTAATCACCTTCCACATAATAATAACATTATATAATATAAAGATAACTTTGTAAAAGCTCCACCTGATATTTGTTTTTATCTACTGATGTATTGAATTTTTGTTGTGTTCGATAGTCAATAGTCATATATTCTAAAGTCCTTTATAGACTTTTCGTTAGAGTTTGGTGGTGGATGTGACGCGGAGAAAGGGGGTTAGCAGTTCCATTGCGATTGGCGGTTTCCTTTTTAGAACTGCTTTCGCTAGAAAAAAATTAGGTTATACATGTATGTATATGTAACCTTAGTGAAATTTCAAGCTTTTTGTTCATCTATTATTTTCGTACTTAGTAACCTCTACTTCTTATTAAACATGTATTCGTTATCCTACATGTTAGCTAAATGGTTTTAACATAATGTTATTATTGGAACAATTCTAAGTAACACGTGCCTTAAACCTTCCTCATAACTTAACTAACTTAAATTAGGGATTAAAATCGTCAAAAAGTCTAAAATATGAAGTTGAGGGGCTGAACGTGGCAAAAACAAAAAAAATTTCCACGCCAGAGGTCCTTGCGGACCATATGGAATACCCCTTACGGTCCGCAAGGGGTGTCTGCACAGCCAGAAAATTGTTAGACAACAGTCTTTCACCATATCTTGACACCTATTTCAAGTTCTTGCCACATTTCTTATGCTATTGACAACTCATAGGACACTAATCATCCTCCTGACCCTTCTTGGACACTTGTCCTAACCTCATGACTCCTCATTTGCTATAAATAGCCATCTTAAGTTTATAATTTTTCATTCCAAACTCAAAAAGTCTTGTGTCAGGTTCTTGGTCCTTGCTTTGTGAGCCTCTCTTCTGGTCTTTTGTAGAGTATACTGAAGCAAGTAAGTTCTTTTCTTTTAGTTCTTTCCATAGCAATTAGTTTCGTAGCTTAATTTAGTCTGAGCGCCGAGAATTTCAAATAGTTTGACCAAAGTGTTTGACTTTCAATTTTGGCCACTTTGGTCAATAAAAATTTCAAATCAAACTCACCCAAATGGTCTACATAATGTAAGGAATAAAACCCTAAATTTGTATCTCATGATCATCACGTCTAAATGGGTCAAAACCAAATTTTTGAAAAGTCAAACACAACTTTATATGGTTACCAAGGAATGACCTTTAAGCATATGTAATACGGTAGTTTGACATCAAAACAGTTTGTACAACATAACAAAAATATATTTTAACTTATGCAACCTGCCCAAACTCATTTTCTCGCCCATATTTACGCACATCACTCGTTAAATTAGCTTAAAACATATAAACAAGCCATAATGTGTCAAAACCTTAATGAACCATCCTTATTATTAGGATTTGCGTTTAACCATGAGAACGTACGAAATCATCGTCAACCATCAACGTAAGTACGTAGTCGCCCCTTTCCACTTTTAACTATTTTGGGGTGATTCATATGTGGTTACCATTTTCTAATGTAAACTTATTACGCATGGCTTATGTGAATTATGTGTTCCTTTTGTGTGAAACTTGGTGGTTCGCTAATATCCATGACTAAATACATTCATTAACTTTGGCCAAGCCAAACGTTAGTATTTTATAATGCTATAGGTGTGACGACCCATTCCCACTTCCAGTGAGTTTTGTTAGTTTGTGGAAGTATCCTTTGGGAATGACAGAAACCGAACTATATGTTCTAGGTAAACCCTTTGGGTTTATTCTACCAGTTAACTAAGGTTTGAATGTATCTCCAAACGACCATGCCTTGCTTATGAAAAATGCACAATTTTCCATATAAAGCCATATGATTTATACTTAAACCATCGCCATGTGATTTACTAAACAAACCTATGTTGCTCACTAGCTCTTTGTAGTTGATCCGTATTTTTCAGATATGTTTCAGGTGCTAATTCATGATTCTATCCAAGTTCACTTCGCATAGGAAACGGACTTTAGCCTTGGTTTGCTTTAATTAAAAACAATTACCATGTTTTGAGACAATTATTTTGTTTGTAATGGATAATGCCAATTTGGTTAAACAATAATGTATCACAAACTTTAAATTAGTGCCATGTGCTTTAAACAAGCTACTTTACGTGACGCCCCGACATTTCCGTCGTCGGTTGACGGTTGAGGTGTTATAACATGCGTGCGCGCACACACACCATTTTGAAAAAGAAAGAAGATTTTTCCTGAAAATTGTATAAAGTCACCAGAAGACGCTATGTGTACAAGGGATGTTTGAGAGCAATAAAGAGACACTAATGTTTTGTTTAAAAAACAAAGCGATGGTACCAAGTCGAAAGAAGATATAACATGGTGTTCAACTTTGGGATTAGTTGGTGAGTTTTGATTGGTTTGGGCATTTGACTTTTTTAAATTAATAAAATAAAGATAAAATAATCTATGGATAGGTAGGTGTCGTCACTATTCAATAGCTAAGAACATGGGGTGTGGGGGTCGTCCCCACCCCGTCTCTTCTCGTCGCCCTCGTCTCACACCGCCCCCCTCCCCTTCGTGGCGGCACAAACGGCACCACCAGGCCGTTGGAGACGAGCCAGGTGATTGGGTAGTCCTCTGACTACTCTCTCTCTCCTTTATTATATATTGGTTTTTATTATAAGTTGGGTAGTCCTCCACACCCTTAGGTAGTACCCAAAGAGATGATCATCCACCCAATGTGACGTGACGCCTACGTGGCGAATAGTCCCAAAGGAACTACCCAAACCACACCCCATGGTCACTTTGAGTCAAATTTAATATTACATGTGTTGGTTTGTTGAGTCTAACATCTTTACCTTGAGTACCCTTTCCTCGCTTATATAACTTAAAGGTAAAAATATGTAACCGGATATATTTTTGAAATACACCACTACAACAACATAAAAAGTAAATATATTTCTTTTTTATAGTATACCAACTTCTTTATTTATTTTGGCTTTTAATAAAACACTAAAAATTATAAGCCTTTGGATTTAACCAAGAGAGTCAAAAACAGCAATAAATAGCCAACGTAGTCCAATTCAAAAAATAAAACGGGTACATGGTTCGGATCCCCAGTAAACTGACTAATATATATATTCAACCCTACCACCACCATGATCCACCACATCTCCACCTCGTATTTTTCAAAAAACACAAACTGAACAACAACAACAAGAAGAAGAACCCATCATCCATTATCCATCATCTCATCTCTTTCTCTCTCTAAAACCCTACAAGAGAGAGAAAGACATCAAAGCTGCAAAAGGGTGTTATCATTTCGTCATGTTGTTCAGTTATCATTGTTGATCAATTTCCAATGGGGAGAGAGTGGTTGTTCAAGGTTACCGGTGCCGGAGATGGTGGGAAATCACCATCTGTGGTCACCGGTAAAAAAGAAAAGTACAAGTACACTTGGTCTTCAGGTTGCATGAGTGCAATTTACAATTTGTTTGATGTTCATCACCATCAGTTTCGCTTTCATCATCCGTCGTTTATGTCGTCCGAATCCGGCTTTACGGATTATCAACACTCTTCTAGCTTTTCTCTTCAAGGTGTGTGTTTAAATGGTTTGAATTCTACTTGTTTTTAGGTTTTGAAAAAGATATTAATATTGTTGTTTTTTTTTCTTTTTATTATAGGCATTGAAGCACCAAGAAATAGCTTAGAGTCACCTCAAACCAACTTAAACATACCAGTAAGTTGATTACTATTTTTAGTATATAATTTTTAAATTACCAAATCGCTTTGTGGTGTAAGAAGATGTGTTGTAAAGGTGTTCCTCGTTACAACATTTGATGTTGTAGCATCTGTAAAAAAAATAAAAAAATATTTATGAGTAGAGTTTGTGCGTGTATTGTATTAAAAAAACATTATTTTGATAATATTTTTTTAATTGAAGGTGGCTAAAATTCAGATCAAAACAAACCGGTCAAATTTCGTTGAAGGTTTATCTTCAGAATCGTGCAGCTCTCCTAGCGTTAAAACACCTAATCTCGTTGCAAGACTAATGGGTCTTGATCTACTTCCTGAATATTCTTCCCCGAGAGCGTCCGCCTCATCCGTCACAACAAATGCAAATCATCACACTCGTTCGTTACCCGTAACACCTAGAGTATCAACCACTGGCAGGCGCTCAACGGATAACGATTACCACCATCGACTTTCGCTACAAATCGACAAAGAAAATAACTACAATTGTAATAATGGTCAAAAGTCACTTCTACAATCGGAGACGAAACAAATCATGGTACAAACAAGGGAAAGAAGCAGTCGGCGACTTGGTACTGATATAACAAATAGTACCATGTCGCCGACTGGTATAGGTAAATGTCACAGAAGAGACTCGAATCTCGTTTTGGTTAGACCGAAAAAGGGTCCAGTTACCGAGACTACCGGGAAAGCAAAACGAGATGAATCAAGAGAGTTAACAAGTTCACCAAAGCTTAGATTGTTGGACATTAAAAGTAATCTCAATAAACCGGTTTCAAATTCAAACTCACGGTTGTTGTCAAATGAAGTGGTGAAATCAAAGTGTCAGACAGTAAAGATGCATCAAAAGCCTGTGAAGAAGCTGAAGAACGTAGTGAAAGATGAAAAAATTATGAGAATTGCAAGTGAAAGATACGATTTGAGGTTGAAGAAACTGAGTCAACAAGAAAAGTCAACTGCATTGCCAAAAAAGTGTAGTTCTTTCAAGAAAGAGATGACGTCATCTTGCTCAACAAAAAGATTATCTCAAAAGCAGGTATGACATCTTTTATCTGAAATTATTTTACTTTTATTAATTTTATTTTTTAAATGTTTTTAATTTATATTATTTCATAACTAAAATAAAATATACATATTTTTTGTTTCAAGAATCTATCTCAAAAGCAGGTATGACATATTTTATCTGAAATTATTTCAACCTTTATGAATTTTATTTTTAAATGTTTTTTATTTTATATTATTTCATAACTAAAGTAAAATATACATATTTTTTGTTTCAAGAATCTATCTCAAAAGCAGGTATGACATCTTTTATCTGAAATTATTTCTACCTTTATGAATTTTATTTTTTAAATGTTTTTTATTTTATATTATTTCATAACTAAAGTAAAATATACATATTTTTTGTTTCAAGAATCTATCTCAAAAGCAGGTATGACATCTTTTATCTGAAATTATTTCTACTTTTATGGATTTTATTTTTTAAATGTTTTTTTATAACTAAAATAAAATATACATATTTTTTGTTTCAAGAATCTAGGTGTATATTATTTTATTTTATATTATTCGAATGGCAAGAATCTAGGTGTACGTTTAAAGAAAATCAAGTCGTTCAAAACGATATAAAAATATGATAAATAAAAAAAACAAAAGCAATAAATGATAAGATAATTACTTTTTTTGTTTTTATATCTTTTGGGACAGAAATACTAGTAAATGTAATTTTCTAATTTATGTCACCCAGATTCTTTTTTTTTCATTAGAATGCATTCCAAATCTCAAAATTTACTCATTATGTTGGAAGCGAAAGTGACACTTTTAAATTTTATTTAAACAAAAACATTGAATTAATTAAAAAATATTATCATTTTTTGTATTATACCATCAATCTAAATTTGAAATGTGTTGTGAATAATAATATTATTGGTTTATACAATATATATGTTTAAGGAATATTTGATTTTGCAGGTGTCCTTACTTTGTAATCAGAACTCATCGTACAAATCAAATGACACACACAATCTCAAGGCAGTAGTCACTACTAACACCACAACCAAATGTTCTTCTAACCCTTTGCAACCATCAATCTATCACCAACTAGAAAAACATTGTCACCCCACCGTCGCCGCTGCCACTGCAACAAGCGCAACTGATTGTGAGTGGGATATGGGGAGGAGCATGTGGCGATTGTTGTCGACAGAGTTTACGACGGATTTAGTAGTAGAATTAGAGAGTGAGATTTTGAAGAATTTGGTGCATGAGATTGTGACGGAAATGGTGGGACCCGCAATGTCTGACATGGTGAGGTCACATGTGCGGTTCACGTGATCATTTTGGAGAAAGAAAGAACTTGAAGGCATATATGGAAAGTCAGCTTTATTATGTGGAGAGTGAAGAAGATAGGTTTTCACTAGATGACGATATTCGTAATTATTGTGTTGGTTTTCACTTTTCAATATATAATACGAACATGTTAATAGGCTTGAAAAATGAAAATATAGTTACAAGTTACAACATGTGATGATATTCAAAGCATTGTGATTTTATAAAATAACGTGCTATATAGGTTTAGTTGATAAGGAAAGTTAAAAGAGTTTTAAAAAAGGGAACAAAATACTAAATGTTGTTTGAACCATGTCATGAATCCCCTAATTTGACTTTCAAAATCATTAGCCCTATAAATAAAAATGAATGAATATGAATGGTATATGTTTCATTGTTTGTGTGTTCGTTTGTTTGTTTAATTTTAACTGTAAGAACGATCGAACGAGAAGTCAAGAACAATGGGTTCTTGTTCATGTTCATTCATTAAACATGTTCATTCATTAAACAAATGAATATGTTCATGTATGTTCTTAATATAAATGAATGGTTCACAAATATAAATGGACAAACATATATGAATAGACATAAATGAACAAACTGGGCAAATATCAGTTAAAAGTAAACGCGGACATCAATTTATTATACTAAAAACTAATAAAACTTGGCTTAATCGTAAGGCAATATTTTAATGAATATATAAACGAAGGAACCTAAACAAATGTAAACAAATAAGCATAAATGAACGTAATATGTTCATGTTTGTTTTGTTTAACTAAATGGACAAAAAGTTTTGTTTATGTTTGTCCGTTTATTGAATTAACAAATATAAACAAACTTCTCGCTGAACAATTCACCGAATGTTTTGTTCATTTGCAAACACAACCATCAACGGTGCAAAGTGCCAAACGATCATATAAACACAACAAGTCAATTACCACATTAAAATTTCACAAATCTTTCAAAAACACTCACTTTCTTTCTATCTTTACAAACATCTTGTCAAAGCTTATATGTCCATATAATCACCACATTTACATTTATATTAATATTTAATCCTTTTAGGTTAATATATATTACTTTATTCGTTTAAAAGAAAGCTGAAAATTTTCTATATAACTTTTTATTTAAAAAGTAGCTTTCATATTAAACATATTTTAAAGAGTAAAATGCACGGATAGTCCCTGTGGTTTGGTGAAATTTCACATTTAGTCTTCAATTTTTCAAAGTTACACTTTTAGTCCCGGTAGTTTGACAAGTTGTTACTCGGATAGTCCCCAAAGCGGATGAAAGTTAGTTCTTCTGGTTAAGTGGGTGTGAAATGACAAGGACTATCCGAGTAATAACTTGTCAAACCACAGGGACTATCCAAGTAACAACTTGTCAAACCACAGGGACTATCCGAGTAACCTTCATCCGCTTTAAGGACTATCCGAGTAACAACTTGTCAAACCACAGGGACTAAAAGTGTAATTCTGAAAAGTTGGGGACTAAAGGTGAAATTTCACCAAACCACAGGGACTATCCATGCATTTTACTCTATTTTAAAATAGCATTAATTAATTTAAAATAATGTTTTCAAATGATAATATTACATTTTTTACTATACCGAATTACTAAATTTAAGGTGAAAAGGATGTAGTGTATAGATCATTAAAACATATGATGTACAATTCATTAGTCTCAAATTTAATTAAAATGAAAACAAAGAGTAATTTTTTTTGTGGCCACACCATTACCGTAGTCCGTATATGAACGCCACTACGCATCGACACTTTTGTTATGTTGTTGAATTTTACATAAATTATCTTTTTTTTTTTTGAACGGCAAATTTGGATCACTGACGGACCACTGGAGTATCATCGTGCCACCAGCAGAACCACCCGATCATATCCATCTCCACTAGGCAATAATGCATATACACCAATTCAGGAGGAAACCCAATAAATCTGGGAAAAACCCCCTGTGGGAATCGAACCCATGACCTAATGGTCATAAGCCTTATCCCACCACCAAGATACCACTAGGCTATAATGACATGGGTTTACATAAATCATTGCCTTTTTTGTTTGTGTTTTGGAAAACCATAGAAAAGGCATACCCATTTGAGAGAAAAAAAAAAACTATGTTGACGTCGGCCCCAATTCCTATACATGTTGATGACCCACAATTGCGGGAGTAGAGTGCTAAAGGCTAGAAGAAGGATCACATGTTCGGTTTTAGGATCACTCACAATCACCGTTATACCATTATCAATGATTCCAACAACTACAACACTAGGGGATATTACGCTCGTGGTCCTTCAACATAGTGTAAGGGGGTCCGGAGTGGTGTCGGCAAAAGCATCGGCACGATGTCTAAACCAATGCCCACCTTTTTACCGATTTGGGGAGAAAAATCGGTGAGGGAACACCGATGCGGGGAGAGGGGAGGAGAGGGGAGAGAGAGTGGGGGTGTGTGGTGGGGTCCATGCCATCTCAACCAATTACACTTTTTTCTTTTTTTTAAATAGTTTACCACTTCACCAATTGTCTAACCGTTGCCAACATTTTGAACATAGTTTACCACTTTGACACGTCAGACTCTCATTGGTTGATTTTTTAGTTTGCCACTCTCAAGTGTCTAACCACTCCCGACACCCTAAGTTTATTGCAAGGTAATTATTATTTTCAATAATATATAATTATCATTCACTTTATTAACAAGCTCACAACATAATGATGGTGTTACACAATGAACAGAAATATGTAGATATATATGTGATTAAAAACTTTAATTTTTTTTCTCTAAACAAGCCACTCCAAATTCAATAAAAGAAACATTCAAATTTGTCCAAACAGTAAATTTTAAGAAATTTCTTTATTTTCTGGATTTAACTTCTAAACAAAAGATTAAATACAAATACCTTTATCATACAAAACGTACGAATATGATGAAAATGTAAAAAAAAAATATGGTGGCATTTTCGTAATTATTACTCTACAAAAAATCTTGTAAGGTAATTTTAATCTTGTAGAGTAATTTTGTAAATGTTCTTGTAGGGTAATTTTGATCTTTTAAAGTAATTTTCATCTTGTAGGGTAATTATCAAAATTACTCTACAAGTGATCTTATAGAGTAATTTTGATCTTGTATGGTAATTATCAAAATTACTCTAGAAGTGTATCAAAATTACTCTGCATCAATATTACTTTACAAGTGTATCAAAATTACTCTACAAGTTTATCAAACAAAATACAATTCAAAATTACTATACAAAATCATTTGTAGAGTAATTATGATACTTTACAAAATTATCTTACAAGATCAAAATTACCATAGAAGATCATTTTGTAGAGTAATTATGATACTCTACAAGATCAAATTACCCTATAAAAACATTTTACAAAATTAATCTACAAAATCAAAATTACTCAACAAGATCATTTGTATAGTAATTTTGATAATTAATCTACGAGTAAATAATTACGAAAATGTCACCGTGTTTTTTTGATGTTTTCATGTCTTTCATACGTTTTTTTTATAACAAGACACTTTGTATGTGAACTTAACTCCTAACTTCTAAGGCGCACAACCATTAAACATCTTAATAAAAAACCCAAATTCATATTTGTGTGGTCCACTTAAAGAAATTAATGTTATTGACAAGGGTCCAAAGATCAAGTGTGAGAACTGAAAGATACGTGTGATACCCAACAAGTGATCAGTACAGTAACCAACCCATGCCCTCATCAACTGAGATCCTCTATTAGGTTCCAATCTAGCGCCAATTTTTCAATTCAAAATTATTATCTTCCCACTCAAAAATCAATATCATTATCAAACTTTAAGAACCACATTGGCATTTTGTGGATGGGGGTGGATCAAAACAAACCATATCAGCAGTGGCAGATCCAGAAACTTCTTTTAGTGAGTTCGTTTTGGTAGATTTTCACTATTTTTTTCAAATCATAAAAATTTCTCACTAAGAGTGGGTTCATGTGAACTCACAAAACAGGGCTTCATCCGCCACTGTATATTAGACTTTTGGATAAAAGTATTGGGTTTGTGAAATGTGAAGCGTTTGTTTGGGCTTGAGCGATCGCCAAGGGGAACAAAAAAGGGGCCGGTTTCATTAAACTTTATTTAGGTTCATATTTATTTCTTGTTGACTAAGTAGTTAACCGTAATCTCTAGTCTTATATATACCCATGATATACTTTTATTCTTTGAGCCCCTAATTAATAAAAGATAGACCCTAGTTGCAACTTGTGGACGTTACCAGTACAGGGGAGACATAAAGGGGGCCGTGAGCTAAATGAGGAGTCTGACGATGACGAGGTAGAGGTTGTATATGATGAAACGAATGAGTTTATGACATCGGGTACACATCCTACGTCTTCCAGTACAGGGGCAAGCACCTCTCACATAAAGTTGTCCAATGGATAGGTGGCTTCTGTTTCATGCTAAGGGGCTGCCGGTTGGTAGCAATTTCATTTTTGATGATGGCGGTTGACGTCGTTGTTTGATTTTTTTTCGTTTGTCTACTAGTTAGTCATTATCATGATTGTAGTAGGCTAGATTGAGGTGGTATGTTGGTTTGTTTGCTTTTTGCTTACATATATGGGGCATGTCATGTATATGAACTAGTGGGGAACTCATCCTCACTACTTGTACTTATTTGGCGGTTGTCTATAATAGAATCACCGGGGTAACCCTTTACCCAAAAAAAAAAAAAAAAAAACTTGTGGACGTTACCGTCATCATCATCACACTTAGTAATCTCACCAACAGCAAAACTAACGTAGGGTCTGAGGAGGGTAAGATGTAGACAGCCTTACATCTACCCAATAAGAATAGAGAGACTGCTTTCAGTGAGACCCCACTTCGATAATAGTTTTGCATCAAGCCTTGGACATAAGGCACATAACACTCAACAGTTATTACAAAGACACCTTAACCGAACCACGTTATAGTCTTGTGCTTTTTTGTTTTTCTGCTATTGTGTGTGTTTGCTTCCGTGGGACCGACTCTGATGTGATACGTAACATAAAGTAGTTGCAATTTTGCCAAATGGCAAATATGGTAATAATGTTAGGTGTTTACGCCATAAATCAATTGTTACATCGACTGTAATGTTTGACCTCAAGTACCATTAACGGGTTTTAGCATATTGGTTGTGGATGACAAGAGAACTTCTCCATTAAGTGTGATAAAGCAGTTAGCTCCCGGTGGGCAAGACATATGATATATGTTGGTATCAGCGTTCGGATTTACATGTTTTCTACATATGAATGAGTCAATGAGACGATGCACCCAATCGACATTTTTTTATTTTCTAACAGTATTGATATTGTGACATTTTAGGCAAATCTCACACTGTTTTTGACGCATTGGCTATGAACTGAAAGACCCTATAGTTAAGCGTGGTTGGGTGGGTAATGCAATGTTGGCAAGATGCCTCACAAATCACCCAAAAACACCGCTTCAGTGTACAACTAGAACCTCTAGCGTGAACTTCTGATGCAAATAACATTTGTACATGGCAGAGTTTGATTCAAATAAAAGCGTGTACCGCACGTTTTATTAACATACTTACTCTTCAAATTTCATGTTTCAAGATTACAATCAAGATGTTTGAATTCACATATAAAATTGGATGGACTAAAATTTGATTTGATTGTTATGGGGGTCCTAAATGGTATGGTAATAAATGAAAAAATGTACTTGATTAAAATGTCGAACAAAAATGATGTAAATAAATGAAACTTGCACAGATACATATTGTTGTACTTTATAAAAGTTGAGCTGATTAGACTCCCACCAAAAAATGAGAGTCCAAATAGCAAGATGTGACTGTGGGCCTGTGGGCCCTTTTGAATGATAAGACGAGCATCAGAACCCGGCCCACAAAGGGAATTGTTGTGATTTGTGAATGAACAAAACCTTTGCACTGAAATTATAGCACATGTGGGTCCTAACAATGTGGTTTGAAAATACAATGAGCCGTCTCGCATTTCGCTGTCCGGGGTTCGGATTGTTGACCGCTGTCTTCTCCTTTTCGCCGCTCGCCGCCGCAAGCCTGCTCGACGGTGACGATCTGATCGGATTAGCGTGACGGGTTTTTTCTTCTCCAGTGCTCTGTGAGTATTGTTTCAACCTGTCATTCTAACTTGGTCAGTGAATCTCCCATTCGCGGCTTGGGCCCGGGGCGGTACCGGATCTTTGTCATTCCGGATGTCGAACCAGGTGTTGAAGTTTTTTGTCTCTAATATCCCTGACGGTTGCCGTCCCTGGGATCTTGCGTCCATTCTCAAGGGTTTTGGCGATCTCTCGGGCACTTATATTGCCAGGAAGAGATCTAAGGATGGGTTGAAGTTTGGTTTTGTGAGCTTTAAGGGTGTTAGAGATTGGAAGGAGTTGGAAAAAAATCTCAAGGGTCTCAAGCTTGGGCAGAATACGCTGAAGATAAATCTGGCTAGGTTTGCTAAGGAGAACGGCTTGGTTGTGCCAGATAGGTCAACAGAGAATCTTGTTTCTCAGAACAACAGGGTGGGTCAACAGCAGGCTCGAAAGGTAGATGGGGGGTTTTTGAACTCGATCGGAGGTCACACTAGACCCGGTTGTTCGTATAGCATGGCTGTGAAGGTGAATAATGTCCAGAATCCGGGTGTTGGTGTAATAAGGGTTGACGCCGAGGTGTCGGCTCTGAGTAGCCGTTATGGGAGAGCTATTTTAGTCAGGGTTCGCGATTTCGTTACTCTTGATTCGCTGAAAAAGATTCTTGCGGATGCTGGAGTGTTGGAGGTGAGTCTCCAGTACGTTGGGGGTTTAAACATGCTTCTTGTGTTCGAGAATGATTGCTTGGCTGCTGAGTTTCTGAGTCGGGAAAAGGAATGGAAGGTTTGGTTCTCCCATGCAGATGTGTGGATTGGCCAAGCTTTGGCGTTTGAGAGGGTGGCTTGGTTACGCATTCTCGGGGTTCCGCTGCACTTGTTATGTGACAAGGTTTTATCGGATATCTGCAGTAGGTTTGGGAATGTGGTTAAGATTCCCCAGGTAACGGAGGACGACGGGGATTTGTCTTCGGTGTGTGTAGGGGTTCTAGTGGGAGAGGGTAAGAGGATTTCGGAGGAGGTCATGCTTTACTGGCAAGACAAGAGATATAGGGTATGGCTCTCCGAAGATCTTGGGGATTGGGTGCCCGAATGTCTTGACGAAGACGAGGACTCAGGAAGTTCTGATGATGAAATCTCCGTTCCCGACACAGGTGTAAAGTCATCGGAGTTGAATGGAGAGGTTCCGGGTAGTCAGAAGGAAGGAGATGAAGAGTTGGATGGTTTGGTCGACGGTTCATTGTTGCATGGGGAAGACAAGCAGGTGCATGTGGGTAATTATTGCTCTGGGGCGGTTGCAGGGGTGAGCTCCATGCAAAAAGGAGGTAAGGAAAAGGGTGGGGTTACTACCGAGGTGAATGGGTTCTTGAACAATGATGAGGGTCGGCTGGGTAAGGGTCCCACCGGTGGGGAGCCGGCTAGTGGGGGTGTTCAAAATGGGTTTAAAATTGGGGCTTTTAAGACCAGATCCACTGGGCCTAGGAGGCCCAATAATGCAAACTCTCAGCGTAAAAATCAGGTTAATGTTTCACCTCATTCTGGGCGGAGACCGAGTAAAAGGCAGAGGAGTGAGAATGAGGAAGTTTTTACCTTTCCTCTTCCAGCTCCCAGGAATGAGTCTGCGCAGAGCTCTGGTCCATCTAAGGGACCGGGAAGAACCATGGGGTCTGGGGAGCTGGACTTGAATGTTGGAGCTAGTCAGACAGAGTCGGCGGATACTTTGGTGGAGGATACTCCGACGCCGGCCGTAGGTCCGGTTGGAGCGGACGGTACGGAGGTGATGGCTCGGGCAGAAGAAACCGTGGGTGAAATTGATGCTACAATTGACATTGGGGTTCAGGTGGGAGTGGATTTAAGGAACTGCCATAATTTGATGAGTGATATTTTTGGGTTTCCAGGTAACAATGGTGTAGACCCATGAATTTTCTCTCTTTTAATATTCGCGGTATTGGGGGTGCTGAGAAGCCAAGGTGGTTAAAAAAAGTCAAGTCGGATTTTGGTATACATTTCATGTCTCTGCAGGAAACTAAAAAACAAAGGGTTTCGGTTCTGGACGTCTCGGGGTATTGGGGTAATAAGAGTTTTGGGTTAGAAAGTGTTGAGGCGGAGGGTTTATCGGGTGGTCTTGTATGTATGTGGGACAAATCCATCTTCTCTCAGACTGGTGTTAATAGGAACAGGAATTTCTTACATGTGAGAGGCAAACTCCTTGGCAGTGGTGAGGTGGTTAATGTGCTGAATGTCTACGCTCCTCAAGGAGTGCCGGCTAAGAAATTATTATGGGATTCGATTGCTCAGATTTTAGCTGAATATGATGGGTTTTGGATCGTCTCAGGGGATTTTAACGCTGTTCGTTTTCGTGAGGAAAAGAAGAACTGTGGGTTTAAACAAAGTTGTGCCAACAATTTCAACTCTTTTATTTTTGAATCCGGTCTTTTGGAGTATAATTTGATTGGTAGAAAATTCACGTACAGCAAGGACAACGGGAGGAAAATGAGCAAGTTGGATAGGTTCTTGGTGAACCATAGTTTCTTCAATGCCTGGCCAGAAGCGAGGGTGGAGGCAGTTCCGTGTTTTCTTTCGGATCACTGCCCCATAATTCTTTCTACTGTCTCTTTGAATTATGGAGCAAAACCCTTTCGTGTGTTTGATTCCTGGATTGGCGAACAAGGATTTGAGGATGTTGTTTCTGAAGTTTTGAGTGGGGGGCCGGACGTTAATGGCCCTTCTGATGTGATGTTGATGAGAAAATTGGGTCGTCTCAGGTCCAAGTTAAAAATTTGGAGGGACGAAATGTTAAAAAACAGTTCAGCGGAGGTGGCTTCTGCGATGGCGGACCTCGAGAGAGTTGAGTCCGTTATGGAAGAGAGGGATCTGTCGGAGGAAGAGGAATGGATCCTTGTGGAAAGTAAAAGAGTTTTATTCAGCGAAGAAGAGAGGAAGAGCAAGAATTTAAAGCAGAGATCGAGAGTTAGATGGGCGAAGGATGGGGACGAGAATTCGAAATTTTTCCATGCTATGATTAACTGTAGGAAGGCTTCTAATGCTATTCATGGGTTATTTGTAGAAGGGGAGTGGGTGGAGAAGCCGGCGTTGGTTAAAAAAGAAGTTTTCAGATTCTTCAGAGATAAATTTGTGGAAGCTTATGCTGACCGCCCGCGCTTATCATGCTATAATATCAACAAGGTTCGAGATGAGGATGGTGAGGGGTTGGTGGCTCGGTTCTCTCGTCAGGAAATTAAGGCAGCTGTCTTTGATTGTGGTAGTGATAGAGCCCCGGGCCCGGACGGCATAAATTTTCGATTTCTAAAACAGTTTTGGCATTTGTTGGAGGACGATTTTTTTAACGTTATGGCTGATTTCTATGATTCGGGTGTGATAAATATGGGGTGCGGGTCTTCTTTTATCGCTCTTATCCCAAAAGTGTCAGATCCGATTGGGTTGAAGGATTACAGGCCGATAAGTCTAGTTGGGATCATCAATAAAGTTATCTCGAAAATCTTAGCGAATAGACTCAAAAGGGTGTTACATTATTTGATTTCTTCGTCCCAATCTGCTTTTATAAGGGGAAGGTATATCTTGGACGGGCCGCTCATTGTCAATGAGATTCTTAACTGGTCCAAAAGAGCTAAAAGGAAGGTTTTTTTTCTCAAAATCGACTTCGAAAAAGCATACGACAACGTCAATTGGAACTTTGTGGTTGACGTTTTGGCTCAAATGGGGTTTCCGAACAGGTGGTGCACTTGGATTAAAGGGGTTATCGCTTCTGCTCGAGCTGCTGTCTTGGTTAATGGTGCCCCGACTTTCGAGTTTAAATGCCATAAAGGCATGAGGCAAGGTGATCCTATATCTCCGTTTCTCTTTGTCATTGTCATGGAAGCCTTGTCTTGTATGTTTAGAAAGGCGTGTGAAGCTGGCATTTTAAAAGGAGTGTCTCTTCCGAATGATGGCCCGTCGATCTCGCACCTTTTATTTGCTGACGACGCTATTATCCTTGGGGAATGGAGTAGGGAGAACATTCTTAACGTGGTCAGGATTCTAAGGTGTTTTCATGTGTGCTCGGGCCTTCAAATTAATTTCGGTAAGTCCAGCATTTTTGGTTTAGGGGTGAGTAGGGGGGAAGTTGACGAGATGGCGGGTCTTGTGGGGTGCAAAGTGGACAGCGTTCCGTTCACTTACCTCGGCCTTACTGTCGGGGCTAACATGAACCGTTTTAACAATTGGAGACCGGTTTTGGATATTTTTGAGAGACGGTTGTCTTTGTGGAAAGCGTCTTTACTTTCTTTGGGTGGTAGATATACCTTAATCAGGTCCGTCTTAGAGAGTCTTCCCACGTATTTTTTCTCTATTTATCGGGCCCCGAGAAGAGTGATAGATGGGTTGGAGGGCTTGATTAGAAGATTCCTTTGGGGAGGTAACTCGGAGGGAAAGAAAATGCATTGGGTTGCTTGGGATAGGGTCGCCTCCCCGGTTAATATGGGAGGGTTGGGTCTTCACAAGCTTCAGGAGGCAAATACGGCGCTTCTCTCGAAATGGGGATGGAGATTTAAAAATGAGAAAGATAATTTATGGGTTAAGGTTGTTAGTGCTCTTCATTTGGGTGGGTCGGATTGGGAGTTTTTCCCGGTTAAAAAAGCCTATGGAGGAGTTTGGAGTGGTATTGTGTCGGTTTTGAAGAAGCCTTTTGTGGATAATTTATCGGTTCGGAATTTTTTTAAGGGCTTGGTCGGTAGGGGCGACTCGATCATGTTTTGGTTAGACCCGTGGCTCTTCGATGTTCCGTTGAAGCTTAAATTTCCGTCTCTTTTTCGGTTGGAAGTGGTTAAAACATGTTCGGTTAGTGACAGGATTCAAGGGGAGGGGCTTTGGTTATGGAGGCATGACCCGAACTCCGACTCGGAGAGGTCGGAGTGGCAATCTCTTATCAATGCTCTCGGTTCGGTCTCTTTGTCTGATAAAGCGGACAGCTGGTCTTGGGCCGGGTCCGGCCCGGCTTCGTTTTCGGTGGCGGCAGTTAGGAAAGTCTTGATCTCGACGAAGGACTTTAGTAATAGATACGTTATGGATTGGTGTAAATGGGTCCCGTTAAAGTGCAATATCCTGGCTTGGCGTGCAGAGATGGATAGGATTCCGACTGTCGAGGCGTTAAATAGGAGAGGAGTGTTGGTGACGGACACTTCTTGTTGTTTTTGTCATTCGGGTTTGGATTCGGTGCTTCATGTGTTCACGGCTTGTCCTCTAGCTTTGGGGATATGGGAGAAAATAAGTTTCTGGTGTCGTATCAGGAATTTCTTTGTTTTTTCTGTTCGTGACCTTTTGGAGATTCACACGTTGGGAAGTAGAGGGGAGGCGGAAAGGACGGCCCTCCACGGTATTGTTATTTCGGCTTGTTGGTCTCTTTGGAAAGCGAGAAATGACTTGCGGTTTAAAGGCATAAAGCGTAGCATTGAGGATATTTTCAGTGATGTGAGGGCGGTGAGTTTTTTGTGGTATAAGCATAGGGCTAAAAAGGGCTCTTTCTTGTGGTCTGATTGGTGTAAATTTGTTAATATGTAGTTTTGTTGTTTTGTTTTCCCGTCCCGGTTTTCGGGTTCGGTGTGGTTAATGAAGTTCTCCTTTCAAAAAAAAAAAGTTAAAATGCTCAAAATAGTAGCACATTTGAAATCAAGATTTGATGGTTCATGGTTGGTTTAGCATAAAAATGTACCCTCTAAAAGTTAAAGATTTGTATCCAATTTCACTGAAACAAATGCAATCTCATATTCTCATGTAGTACTAACTACTCAGTCATGGTTTATTCTCTTAACATGTGTATTTTTTTATATAAAAAATACATAGTATTTTACCACGAATCGGTAGTTTCAGTGCTCCATAAATCAATGTCTACAAAGAGTCGTGTGAGTTTCCATGAGTACGGTCATTCAATTCTATGATTCGTTATTATGGGACAAGATGTATTAGGGGTATATAAAATAAAAGACTGGTGGAGATATCCTCCACTAAGACATTGGGTATGGTCAAGTGGAAATGAGCGGAAATCGGGTTTACTCGAAAATACCTGAGACCAGACTGAGAAATATCCAAAACCGAACCGATATCATGTAAACAAGTTGATATTCGGTACCCATATCATGCATATATTGGGTTCGGGTCGGTTCTCGGGTCTGAACCTAGGTTAACTGAATTTTTGACAACTAGACCGAAATTGTGAATTCGCAAAGCAAATTGAATTGAAACTTCAATGGTAATCATTAGGAAGTCTGATTATCTTATGCAGTAGTAGAATTATCATAAGCATACAACACTGGTCTGCTTTCAGTAAAGGTCGGTTCTCAGGTCTGAACCTAAGTTAACCGAATTTTTTACAACTGGACAGAAATTGTGAATTCACAAAGCAAATTGAATAGAAACTTCAACGGTAATTGATGCGGGTTGGTGTGTATATGGAATTAAGTATATTTTAAGCCCTTTTTACACGTTAGTCAAGTTTTAAATTTATAAAACACGATATTTTACTAACACCAAACACACATATGGTCAAATGCACCCATCGTGAGCGTAGTATAGTGTTGGCAAGATACCGAGGTCGTCCAAGGACACAAGAGCTTTTAGTACCGGTTTATCCTCAACGTCTAATCAAATCAAAAGTTTAGAAAAAAGTTTTAAACAAGAAAAATAAAAACTAACTAAAATGCTGAAAAATAAAATAAAAGTAAAAACAGATAGACAAGATGAATCACTTGGCTCCGACTCGTGTTTAGTGTAACCTTTGATTATTTCCGCACTTTTGCACTTTTTAAGAGATTATCTAAGTTATTGTAGTAGGCCCCTCTTTTGAAGGTGACGTTACCCTCAACCCAGTAGTTTGAGTCAGCAAGGATACAATCCTAAAGGGTCGGATTATTGAAAGATAATTAATTAAGTTATTAATGCATATTATGGTAGGCCCCTCTTTTGAAGGTGACGTTACCCTCGGCTAAGTAGTCTGAGTCAGCAGGGATACAGTCCTAAGTAGCCGGGTTAAAATATTAATAGTAGCTTACATATGAGGGGATCAAAGAGTTTGGACCCCCGCCATCCAATACCGGTGGGTATTGAAGGAGGTCCTACTAAATTTGACCCAGGTCCTTGTAGGATCTATACACTGAACAAGGCAAGACTCTTACCAAACCGTTCCCTTAACCTCCGACTAGGTAGCCAACATACCTCCATATAGACCGTGGAGATATGAATGGTGAAAATCTTTTATTTTATATAGACAGTAAAATAATGCCAAGACACCACGGACAAACGATAAGGAAGAATCACCTTCAACATAAGAAACTAGTTATTAAAGTCATTAATACATAACCAAGTAAAAAGTGCGAAAAGATTAAAAATAAAAAGTATTACACTAGACACTTGTCTTCACCAAGTGATGTAAGAGACTTAGGCAAACATGGCCTTTGATTATCAAGAACTCTTACGATCAATCTTGGATCCCGAGACGACTCACACACTCTATGATGGACAATGGATGATGGTGGTGGATGATGGTGTTGTGATGGTGGTGGGTGGTGGGTGAAGTGTGAGAGAGGTGGTGTGCCAAGGGATGATTTGCAAATGAGCCAAGCACCCCTATTTATAGCCTGAACAGCAGCTCGGGCATGGCCCCGTGTCCATTGGGCACGGCCCCGTGTCCATCCTCTTCTCTTCCTTCATTAATTGCAGTTTGTCTGCATTAGTTGACCACGCCCCCGTGTTCGCTGGGCACGCCCCCGTGTGCAGAAGCATATCTGTACTATCAAGATTTCCTCAGATTCTGCGAATCTTAGAGTTGACCACGGCCCCGTGTCCGCTGGGAACGCCCCCGTGGTGGGTGATAGAAGCTTCTATAGCTTTGTCTTTTATGATGGCACTTGGGCACGCCCCCGTGTTCACTGAGCACGGGGCGTGTTCAGTCTTCTGTCTTCTTGATTTTGCTTGGGAAGATGCTGTCGGGGGGTCGGGTATGCCATGTTTGTTCCTTTTCTTGTATTTATGTTAGATTTAGCTGCCTTTTTGCTTCTTTTGTTAATTTGAGCTCATTTAATCCTAAAAATACAAAAGGAAGACAAAAACACACTTTTTCCAACATTAGTACTAAAAAATGGTTAGTTTTGTGCCACAATTGATGTAATTTATATGTTGCATTTTGTGCACATCAGTAATCATTAGGAAGTCTGATTATCTTATGAAATAGTAGAAGTATCACAAGTATACAACACTGGTCTGCTTTCACTAAAAAATCAAGCGAGAACCAGAGCAAGAAAAAAGAAAAGGTCGATAACAATGGTAGAAACAAATAACGAATTAGAAAGCTAGAATTCTTGGAACAAAGAGTTTTTTTTTAACAAATAATGAGAAAGAAAACGAATAAAAAATTCTGATACACAGTTTCAATGCATAATAAATTACGAGTGATCCTTTGAAGGAGGTCTATCCAAGCTTGTTCTTACAGGTAGGGTAAATTACATTTTTCGTCCTTTAGATTTGTTGCGGGTTACAATGGATGCCCTTTAACTTCATTAATTACAGTCACAGTCCTTTAGTTGGAAAACTCATTACACCTTTTATCCTTTACCACTAACTAGGTTATAAATTTAAGTTAAAAATGGTATGTATCTTACACAAGAGGGCAACTTAGTCATTTTATATCTAAAAATATATTAGAAATAAAACAGATAAACACCTCATTCTCTCTCTAAAAAACCATATATTTCTCCCTCTCTAATCCCAAACACCCCTAAATCCCAGATTCTCATCTAATCTTCAACAACTACTCATCCAATCACACATTTCATATCACACATTATTACCATAGCAGAGGAGGATACATATATATATAAAGTATTTGAAATAGGGAGAAATAGTGGAGGAGGAAGGCCTCCGGCCGACCTCCTAAACCCGGTAAACCACTTTGCCGGTGAAGATGATGATGGTGATGTAGGTTGTGGGTGACATCAACGACATCGGTGACAACGGCGACGGTAATCAGCGACATCAGTGACGGTGACGGCTATCGCTAGGGATCCGTTGCAAACTCCATATCTTGATTTGATGCAATTGTATTAACTATACACAAATATTAAGTGAAATTTGAGTAAGTGTATAATTGTTTAGTAAGTTTATCAGTCAAGCTCATTGTTCTTTTGCATTGGTGGTTTTAATTAAAATTTTGGATGTGTTGTTTTCATTGTGGTTTTAATGGAGTACCAACCTTTGGGTTCTGTTTCAATATGTCCACATCACCTTTAATTATGGCCTTTAATCTTTGTGTTTATACTATATGACAGGGTTGCCAATTGTATATTTTGGGATGATGGGTTTAGAGTGTGTAGAGAGTTTATACATAGAAAGGTGTTTTTAGTGACAATAATGTTGGTGGTGGTGGGACAGTAGGTGTTGGTGGTGGAGGTATGTAACACCCCGTAAATTCGTGTCCGGTAATATACTAACACATGTCCATACTCCCAATGTGCCTAATGATGGTCGGGAGGGACTAACTTTGCCAAACATTGAAAGTATGAATATGGAGGGACTAAAGGTGCCAACTTGTTAAATTTATACCACTGAGTGACCCTTTACGGATTACAAGCTTGATGCTATACGATCATGCCCATACTCTCGTATGTGCCAATTATTGGATGAGAGGGACTATTTTTGATGATATATAACAGTATGAAGGTTGAGGGATCAAAAGTGTCAAATAATAATTTTTTTTTGGCTGAAGACCCTTTACGGAACGTAAACGTCGCTGCTGGCAGAATTTTTGTTTGGGCACCAAGTTCACCACTATTTCGAAACTAGGGGCTTCTTTGTTGCAATGCCACGTTTTGAGACACTTGTATTAATCCCCTAGCACCTCCTAACACCTGTGATTATCATGTGCAAGCTCTACAACTATAAATAGATGTGTTGCTGCAACACATTTCCTTGCACCATTCTTAAATTCACTCTTTACTCCCCTATGGAGGTTCCTGACTAGAAAGGAACTTCCCTCTGAGTTATTTTCAGTCTCTTGGACCACTTGTAAGTGCTTCATCCTTTGCATTTTCGTTTTATAGGCTTTTTAAGCCAAAAGTCAAGCAATTTCGATAATTGCTTTGACTTTCGGTTTAGACTATTATGGTCCAGCCATTGTTCGAGTCGACATGGCTATGTGATCGTAATTAGGTAGGTGTTAATATCTCAAAAGGGAACCTCCTGAAAGTCACGTTAACTAGGTCAATTGACGGGTCAAAGTTTTATTGTTTAAAAAGTCAAACGGGTCAGTTTTTGTAAATGTTATAATCTGATCATATGTATGTTATAAATTATATTTTGACACTTAAACAAGTTGGTAATTAATATTAGAAGACGTATGAACATGTTCAGCCCGTCAATTCCAGTTTTAAGATCGGTTTGCAACCGAAAGTTGAGCAGTTAGGCTTCTACTTTGACTTTCGATTCTGACCCGATTTAGCTTAGTTAGCTACTGAATTAAGGTTGCATTATGATCGTAATATAATGTAGCATAACCCTCTGAGGTTATGTTACATGATCATAATCATATTCTGAGTTTATACACGAGTTTATATATTTTGCCAACTTTGACCAAATTGCCCTTTTTGCAATAAACAAGGTTTTAATCAGCAATGAACTTGCAAATTATTTACCTACTGATATGTTAATATAATTAACATATCTTGAGGTTATGAAATGGACCATAAACTGAGTTTTGATTAAAGAGCGTAAATTACGTTATTTAATGATCGAAACGCCCTTTTTGGCGCATAATATGGTTTTAAACCATAACTATCAATCAAAACTTGATACCTACTGATAGGGGTGACTTTGTACAATAGTAACCAAGTTTTAAAGTGTTCCAATCAGGTCACTCAAGTTTCAAAAGTGTTCCAATCAGGTCACTCAACATTCATTTTTCATTAAAATTAAGGGTCTTTTCATCCATTTCATAAGTAACCATGGTGATGTGGATTTTTGTTTCTTTTTTCCCTTTTATTTGATGCTAACTTTGAGTGATGACGTGAATTGTAACTTGTTTTTTTAATTTTTAATGTAATTAAAGTGTTTTTATTTTTAATAAATATAATTTCATATATTAGAGTAATCCGATCCCAACATCTTATTCTTCATTTTTTTCTTGGCATATAGAAAAAAGGACATGACTCGATTTGAACATTAAGGGGGTGTTTGTTTTTGGTGAGAAGTACTTCAGAACCTCTTATGTCTTCCCCACGCAGACCACGCGCAGACGTTTGAGTCTGCAGCTTGTTTGTTTTTCAGAAGAGGTTTCATTAAAAAACCTCTTCCACACCTCTTCCCCAAGCAGACATGTCCTTGTGTCTTCCAACCTCTTCAACACTCTTCTCCCTCATCAAAACACCCATCCAGTCTCAAAACCCTAGCACACCACCTCCACCCCCACCTCCACTCGGACACTACCTCCTCCGCCGCCCACCCCTGATCCGCTACCACCTCCACCTCCTCCGCCGCCCACCCCTGCTCCGCCACCACCTCCACCTCCGACACCACCTCCTCCGCCGCCCACCACCTGCTCCAGCCCTGCTCCACCTCCACTCTGCCACCACCTCCACCTCCGACACCACCTCCACCTCCGATTCAAGCACCATCGGAGCCACCACACCTCCGTCGGAGCCCCCACATCGATCTCCATCTCCTCCTCTGTTCACCTACCAGGTAGATATTTCACCCAATTTGAATCTTTATTGATCTTTTGCAAATGGGTGTTGAAAATTTCTATTTTGGTAGGAATTATGGGGTGTTGTTGATGATTAAAAGCTAATTGAACAAATGGGTCGATGTTGATTGTTATTATTGAACAGTTTTGTTTGATTGGGAAGTGGGTATTCTTGATTAGGGGGTGTTGTTGATGATTAAAAGCATCACGTCGGTGAACTGGTTCTGATGCCCAATTTTGAAGCCTGTGAAGTCAATAGTATGGGGGTTGTTTGGGAGAAGAGAAAGGGAAAAAACAAACACTCTTTTTATTACACCCCGCAGACATTTGGTCCACCTCTTCTCGTGAAGATGTTTGCAGATGTGGTCCGCAGACTGCAGACCTTTTGCATCTGAAAAAACAAACACCACCTAAGTTATTTAATTGGGACAAAAACGATACGAGTGACCTAATTAGAACACTTTTGAAACTTAGTTACTATTCTGTGACATATTCCCCCTAGTGATATTATAACATATTTAAAATGTTTCCACAATAGGTACATGATCATAACTCAGATTTTCAAATAAGTTCTCAAACTATGTATATAATGACCAAAATGCCCATACGATGCATAGTTTGGTAGAAAAATTACAAGTTTTGTCTTTTATCTTAATACCACTTATCAGGCGGTGTCATTTTTAACGAATTTTGACAAGTTTTGCCTTTACAAAGAATTTTGTTGCACATTTTGTCCTTTAGGCTTAACTCAGTTAGATTTTCTTGTTAAATCTTGTCACTCAAGGGTATTTTAGTCTTTTTACCCATTTATTTAATATTATCTAAAAGAATAAAACAAAATATTTTAGGGTTGACTCTTGAAATAAATTGGTAATAAGCAGTGTTGTAGAAATCGCTAGGCGCCAGTCGGGCGGTGGAGTACTGACTAGGGATTAATCAGGATTAATCGGGATTAATCGGATCGGAATTTATATATATAATTTTTAAATTTATATATATACTGTAGGATCGTATTCTGACCCGAACGAGTCTATCAGAGGAGTTTTGGTCAATTACCGGTGCAGAAAACAAGTAATCAACGTAGAAACAGCTAGATCTTCACTTTAAACACACTTTTGATTGATATTACAACGTTTACAGCCAAATCTCACACCGGCAGCACCTCGGTATGGAAAACAAGAACTCCTCCTCCTGAAGCTCTGATACCACTTGTAGGATCGTATACTGACCCGAACGAGTCTATCAGAGGAGTTTTGGTCAATTACAGGTGCGGAAAACAAGTAATCAACGTAGAAACAGATAGATCTTCACTTAAATCACTTTTCTGATTGATATAACAACGTTTACAGTCAAATCTCACACCGGCAGCACCTCGGTATGGATAACAAGAACTCGTTACAAATGATTTCGTACTTGGGGTATATATAGGGTCTGAGATTTCGCTCATATGGACATGATGTTCATAAAAGCGAAATCACTATGTCCATAAAAGCGAAACCAGTGATTTCCCACATAGTGACATGTGATTTCCCACATATGAACATGTGATTTCCCACATATGAACATGTCTATATATGTGAAATCAACTTTCTCGGGAAATCTCGTACAATGTGCCCTAATCTAACATTCTAAGACTAAGACTCGATACAAGACGAAGTCGACAGATGTATGCACTAACATATACGCATAAATTAAAATCAATATAATACTTAAAAATAGTTCAAAATTCAAACAACTAAGTTTAAAACATAGCAAATCAAGTATTTAAACATTCAATACACACGTTAATATCAATATAATACTTAAAAATAGTTCAAAATTTAAACAATGAAGTTTAAAACATAGCAATTTAAGTATTTAAACATTCAAACATTAACATATCAGTCATGGCCTCATGGAATATGTTTTAATGGGTTAAAAACATGTTTTTTTTGGGCCAGGTTGGAACTAAACAACTTGGGCCATGTATTTAATGGTTAAAAACAGTTCTTTGGGCCTGATTTAAACTAAAAAAGAGTGGGCCGACTAGAAACGATTTGGCTGACTTGTGCCGATTTGGGCCGCCTTACACCGACTAGGTCTGACTTGGACCGACTACCGACTAATGGTCCGACTAGCTCAAAATTAATCAGTCAACGCCCGACTAGCGCCTAGGCGCCGATTAATTCCGATTTTTACAACACTGGTAAAAAGACTAAAATACCCTTAGGTGAAAGATTTAACAAGAAAATCTAACTTGGTTAATCCTAAAATTTCTTGTAAATGGCAAAACTTGTCAAAATTCTTAAAAAGGACACCGCCTGATAAGTGTTATTAAGATAAATGACAAAACTTGTAATTTTTCCTAGTTTGGTCTTAAATCATAAAACTCACATATGTTTGATTACTTACTGATATTATAACATAAATAAAGTATTTTACAGAATGATCATGTTCATAATATCAGTTTATACGCAAGTTCTTATAATACGTCGCATAATGACTAAAATGCCCTTATGAGGCATATTTTGATTTTAAAACCTTCATGGGCATATAAGTTGCTAACCTACAACTTATTTAAAATATATTGGCATATAAAACTTGTTCATGACTCATCCGGTTATCCGGTATCGCTTATATGCGTACGATTAAGCTTATGTAACTAGTTTACGTAAGTTTACCAAAATGGAGCAGGAGTGAGCGTATTACCCTGTAGCTTGTATAACCAGTATGATTTCGGTCCGCTACAAGCATGTGATAGCATGGCCATGTTCGCAGATGTGAGTTTGAAACAACCACGGGGGGTTGTGAAGCATGTGGTCATCCAACTCGGCGAGTTTTACTACCCGTTTGATTTTATGGTGGTCGATTATGCACCATCGACCACATACGAGCAGCCGCAGGTAGTTTTGGGCCGCCCATTCCTATATACCGCGAACACCTAAATCGATTGTCAAAACGGAATGGTTACTCTGAGTTACAAGAATCGTAAGTTGTATTTTAATGTGTTTTTAAAAACTATTTCTTACGATCTTGTTAATGATGTTTGTCACATAGTTACTACTAACGAACATGTTCCAAGTGTGACCAAGGACAGGTTAGAGGCAAGTGGACATCGGGTAAAGAAGTCAAGTGTGAGAAGGCCAGTTGGCGAAGGAAAACCACCTAGTGGTGGGTTTGGATGGTGTGATGAAACTGTACTTGACCCCAACCGGAGTGGAGCTATGACCCTTCCTAAAAACTGGATGGATATGTACGGAGAGACATGGGAGGGCAAGCGTGCATCTGAACCACCTTGAACATCAGGTACGGTCTGGCTGAAGACCTTTAAATTTAGCGCTTTCGGGAGGAAGCCCGAGGATGTAGAGTATTGTACTTTGTTTGGTTTCTTTTTGGTGTGGTTGTGTTTTGATAGGTTTTTGATTCAATCATCACAGATGCAATGATTCAAGTGTAGGGATGTTTTGCAACATCCCCGGTGAGATATCAAAGAATCTATGGAATGCGTCTATTCAGCACAACAACCGCATCATTACAGACACATGATCAGGTGCATGTGTTTATCTATCCTGTGTTTTATTTGTTTTCGTGTAGTTGGTGGTGTGAAACTTTGTTTTGTTTTGTTTAGGGAATCTGTTTTCTTTAATTGTGTTAAGAGTTAGCCGCTTTTTGGTTTGTTTGGTTGGTATTCCCGGGCTAGTTTTAAAAGCACTATACATTGGGGACAATGTCGCCCAAGTGTGGGGATGTGGGAGCCTGGGAAGGGATTCGTGGATAAAGCTTGAAGAGATTGAAAAGTGGTTGAAATCGACGAAAACTTGAAAAAAATGGAATTTTTTTAAAAAAAATTCATCGCCTTAAGTAAGCTAATTGGACATGAAAACCTAAGGTTTCAATCACTAATGGGTTCCTTACCGGTAGTAGACTAAATTAGTCCCTTGTCATGGTTGTTCCTTCAAGTTTCATGAGAGTATGTCTGGCATAGGTTTAGAAATTGAGTTGAAAAGAGATGTCTATCTAGGGGTAACATGTTTTAAATTGCATATGCTACATGTCGGTATCCCTTTTTACCCTTTCTTGGTGAGATCTTGAGCCTGTAGAATTGATAGAATGAGTTATATTATGAATTCGTTTGTTGAGGGCAGGCCACATGTTATTTTGTGTTAGAACTTGTGTGATTTGATGTGTGCTGGGATTGTGGATTTGACATGTGTACATAGATGATAAAGGCATTAGGATATCCCGTTACACCCCTTGTGTTTGTGTTATTGTGTTGTCCAACCATTCCCTTAGTAGCCCTGTTGAGCCTAGTTACTTTTCGGTTGTCCACCTGATATGAATTGTGTAAGACCAACCATGAATGACAATGTTATTATTCAAAAAAAAAAAAAAAATAAAGAGAGAGGGAGAAAAATGAGAAAAATAAAAAAATATAGAAAAAAACGAAAAAGAATAAAAATAGAGTTTGTGAATAATGTTTGTTTTGCTTGGGTAGAAACCAACCCAAAAGCATGAGTTGTTGTGTTTGAATAAAGTTGTCACGATTTGGTTGTTTGTTCGTTAGCCACATAAAAATCAAAAGCCAAAAATTTTCCTACCTTAGCCTTAGCCCAAAACCCAAAAGTCCTTTTAATATGTGCCGTGTTACATGATACAGTGGAGGTGTGATTGTCATATAAGCTTATGATTGCAGGATTTCATGTTTGCTTATTCAGTGTTTATATACTAGCACATTATACGCTAGTTCAGATATTACCCGAGAGGAGAGTACATTGTGAGGGGCATGTAGCATGTGATTGAATGGTAAGCATGTTAGTTTTAGATAGACAAGTCTTGAGTTTTAAAGTTACATGATTTACTTGTCAGACTGTCAATCTCGAATGTGTTAGTCTATGGGATGGGTATGACTTGGGAACTTAAAATGTTGAATCGGTTAAGGGATTGAGAGGTTGTTACTATGGTGAGTAGTTCTAAGTTGGTTTGCTTGAGGACAATCAAAGGTAAGTGTGGGAATGTGATGGAGAGGGTGAAACCCGAGTTTTAAAGTGCCTATTTCGTGAGTTATGTATGTGTTTTATGTGTTTACTTTCCTTGAATGAGATAACTACAAGTATTCGTTGTTTTGCAGGTTAAACACGTAATTCGGTGCAGTTATGATGGTTAGAGATGGAGTGAAATGCATTGGAATGGTTATTGCAACTTTCGGTATGGATTCAGAACTTGTTCGGTTGGGAAAGTGACTTGAGAATACGAGAAGCATGAAAGAACAAAGTTCAGGGACTATTCGGTACTTAATTGGAAGTTGTTTTGTGCCTAAATTTGCAAGAAACAAGAGTCTACAAAGTATAGGGACTATTAGGTAATTAATTGAAAGTTAATGATGGTTGAAATATGAAAGAAACAAGAGTTTGTAAAGTTGAGGGGTCTTCTGGTCATTAAACGAAAGTTATATGATGGGTATATGTTAAGAAAATGATGGGAGAAAAGTTGGGGGACTAATCTTGCCATGTGATGAAAGTTGCACAATTGTTGGAGAAAAGCTAAGCCAATCACGTTTTCACCCATGGTAGGGGAACCGTGACCCACGGTTCAGCATGTAAAGAAGGAAAAACAAACAGGGAGTTTGTACTGTGACCCACGGGTCAGACCTTCACCCACGGTGGAGGTAATATTACCAGCTCCGATGTAAATTGTAACCCACGGTTCTGAACCGTGGGTGAAGGCAGGGAAATAGGGGACACAAATAGGGTTTCTTTGGAGGGTTTTAATATAAAATAAACCCTAGTTTTCATCATTCTTCGCTTGGGGGTCGACTAGGGAAGCAAGGAAACACACTTTTTGGCATTCAAGCTCAATCAATCATCCTCATATCTTCACATCTTACCGAATCTATCATGCACGATCCTTGCTCCAAGCTTTTGAAGATCTTACTTGTGAGATGAGTGGCTAAACTCTTTTGGTTTCCTCCGGATGGAGGGTTTTTGTAAGTCATATGATATTATGTGTTTGTGAGTATCGTTTAAACTTGGTGATCTAAGCATTTGATGCTTTTCACCTTTGATTTGATTAATCGATTGTAACTAATTGCACTTTGTTTAACCCTAGTTCTTAATCATTCAATTCCCGAGAGTTCTAGTAACTCGGATATATTTGCTATGGGATTAGGGTTGGTAATTGCAACTGATAATTATTTGATAACCTCCCGTTATGTATTGACCGGAGTACTTAGTCGTTGATTATCACAATTGGTTAATTAGGTTAAACACTTATGTCTATGTAAGTGTTTCGATTAAACACATAATTGAATCTAGCTGCAAAACCTGAAATCTGGAGGAACCATTGTTTCTCTATTGATTTAAATTTCGTTTTTTTAGTTCGTAATTTTAGATAATCAATCAAACCCACAACTGAATTTTATTTTTTTTCGTCTTAGTTAATCAATACTTAATATTATAACACTTTCCACAATCCTCCTCTGGTTCGATATCCGGCTTACCCTATCTATAGAGTTAGTTTTTGCATGTTCTTCATGACAGACATCAATTAGAAGACTTGACACGGGGCCGTGCCCACCAAGCACGGGCCATGCCCAAGACTGGAATCTCTGTAGAAGAAAAGACAACAACAAAGGATAAAATAGGCAACCAACATGGGGCCGTGCTAAGGCAACACGAGGCGTGGTCAATTCTAAGATTCGCAGAATCTGACATAGTACAGCAAGTACATTGGCCACGGGTTGTGCCGTTGACACATGGGGCCGTGTTAGTACAAGACCTGACACTGCAGTTAATGAGGAAGAGAGAGAGAGAGAGAGAGAGAGATGGCCACGGGGCCGTGCCAAGTTGTGACAACTGTCAAAAATCCAGGTATCCGTACAATTAATTAATCTTGATTAGTGCTTAATGACTGTGCTGAAATTTCAATTAACTGCATTCTGATTACTGCCATACACAAACATGTGCATCATACATTGTCAACTGTCATACCACTATTGCCTGAAAGCTATATTGCCTCAAATGATGCATTAAGTACAGTTAGCACAGTTATCTGATAAATCAGGAAAATGCTTATAGAACTCAGCACATAGACAGACAGTGCATTGAGACACAGAATGAGCCAGGAACCAAGTACTACACTAGTATAGTGTGTAGGGAAGTAAGGATCCCAAAACTGCCTTCCTAGTGATAATTTAAGTGCCGGAAAGTGCCTAAAATTCACATAAAGTGCTGAATTCAGCAAAATTCAGCATAAATCAGCATTTAAACACACTAATATTATGCAGAAACATGGTTAAATGGTCCTGAATACTTTCCTAAGTGTCGGGAATCAAAAGTGTGACAAAAGGGTACATAAAGCACACTAAACTGCAAGTTTAGCACCTTAACAAACCAGTATCCAACCGAACAACCGGACACTACCCGAAACATCAAATTTACACTAGAAGCACTGTTTTGACATTTCCAAGCTAGTTATGGTCCCCGAACATCATAACACCTCCTAAAAATATCTAATAATTGAAACACGTAACCGATACTTGAATTTCAACTAGATTGAAACTAAATGGTTAAAACCTAAGCTAGACCCCCCTACCTAGTTCACGGCCATACATGGCCCCCGCTTGATGGATTTTATTTCATTATAAAATTTGGTATGGTCTCCTCTTTATTGACATGTTACACAAGGGATTAATCTAAGAACTTGGTTATAAGTATAAACCTTTGTTCATAACATTCATTATCTCACACACACTAACACACACTTGATCTTCTTCTTCTCCCCTTGGGAGCTCTCGGCCGAACACCCACACTTACACCACCACCTTCATTCATCCATTCTCGTCTAAACCAAGCATATACAAGGGTGTTAAGGATCATACAAGGAAGCTTGGTGGCTTTGGATCTTGAAGGACCTATCTTGCTTGCTTTTATCCACTCACTTTCTACTCTTGAATCATCCCTAGCCTTAAGCTAGTGGTAAGATCCTTATACACTCCATTTTACTTCTATTTTAGTAGGTTAAAAGATGTTACAAGTAACTAATCTTGAAGAACACTAAAGATCATGAGAAGTAAATATGAACATAAGCTTAAAATGTGAAGTAATCTTGATGAATATGAATTGATATGCTTGTTGATCATTGATGGTTTATAGAAATGATGTTGATCATCATATGATCTTGCTAGATCATGATTGAAAACATAATCTAGCAAGATGTGAGAGTAGGAATTATTGTAGGATGATGGATCATCCACACATAAAGCATGAACTTGAAAGAAACATAATGTTTTCTTGTAAAGTAATGATCAAAGTATATTGTTAATCTTGTAGATCTAAATATTTCATGGATTATTCTAAAGAAACCAAGTTAAAATATAAGTTTTGTTAAAACTTGGTTCTTACATAAACAAACACTATTTTTGGTGGTTAAACAAGTGTAGAAACACTTGTGTAACAAGAAAATTTCATAAAGAAACATTTTTATAAAACATGATTACAAGTTGTAAACATCTAAATCCTTCAAGAATGAAGTTTTTAAATAAACAACCACACTTTAAAGGGTAACTAAACTTACTAAACACACTACCAAGTTACTACAAATTTTCATAAACTTTCAAGTTCATGAAGTAGTGAAATATGCATGATTTTGGCAAGATTGGTTAGTAAGGATTATTTGTTGATGATTGTAAATTGATTGTGATGATTTTTACAAAAGAAAATGATATGCTTGAAAGTATGGAAACCTCCATTTTTAGGGGAAACTATGGCAAAATTTTCTAAAAATATAAACACTTAGAAAAATATTTTTAAACAAATATTTACAAGTGTATTTTTAAACCATAAATTGTTACATAAACTTTGCCATAAATTTTGGTTACAAAAATACAAATATTGGAGGTTGGTTTTTATAAATAAAAGTGGCTAAATATATATATATATATATATATATATATATACATTAAAGACACATATGTGTGATTATTTGTATACTTTGTGTATTAGTATATTATTTTAAGACTTGAAATAATATAACTCACAAAATACCAAGAATTTCCATCCAAAATATTGTTGAAACCGAACAAAGGAATATAACTCACAAAATATTCCGGAAATAATATTCATGTGTATATTTTGGTAATTCATATTTTGGACATCAAGGAAATAAAAATATGATTTTTGCAATTACTACAAGAATATATCATATTCTGACAAGAGAAAAATATATTATATTTGGCAAGTATGAAATATATATTTTTCTTGAAATTTTTGGAAGATATATTATTTTTAAGAAAGGTATTTTCTTACACAAACATGAAATACAATACTTTTGGGAGAAATATATATTTTCTCAAATAAATATGAAATATATCATTTTTGGGAAAAATGAGTTTATATATATTTTCCATGTGGACTTGAAAATATATTATTATTTTTGGAACTTACAAGAGAATACAAGTATTTTTGTCAACGAAAAATTATAAATAATTATTCTGAGTAATATTCCTTAATATATATATATATATATATATATATATATATATATATATATATATATATATTGGAAATATATATTGGATCTTTATTAAGGATAATATTCCGGATTAATTAATATGAAATTAAATGTAAGGATACTTAAGGAATACAATAACAATATGTATTCTCGTACGTATTAATACACACCGGAATGCGACCCCAAAACATTGCAAAATGCACATGTATAAGATACCCCCATCATTGGGAAGGAAATACAAGTATAAATACTTGGGAAGTATTATTACAATAATATTGTTCAACAATTATTCCAAAATTTATAAATATAATTTAAGTTAAAATATTAATTATTTTAACAAATAATTATGTAACTTGGAATAATATCGAAGACACAAAAGAAACGTAACTCAAGGGCATTAATACTAAGTCAAGGCACGGCCCGTTCGTCTAATAGACATTAGTACGTTGTAGGTAGTCGTGTTCATCGGAGAAGCTCGAGTTACGATTGTTGAAAACGCAAGATTGTGAGTTTCGTGTTTCCCCCTTTTCTTTAACTGTTTTCAGTTTTATAACTTCGGGGGTGAAGTACATGTTACAACTATTTACAAACATTATTGATTGGTATGGTTAGCTAAGGAAGGGTACACCTAGATCATGTGAGTGGTGGGTATAACGCTTAAGGCCATCAATCCTCGTTGTAGGACCGAGGGACATGAGTGATAGATCTATTTGGGTGTAGCGAGCCCCGCCCATGTTGGACCAGGGTTGGCCCATGGGTAGACTATGTCTTACAGCCGGAGGCCCGGTGCAAAATCTGCTAGTTTTGAGCTTTCCTGCATCACGTCACACATATCAATGGCCTTGCAAACCATTGGTGATATCTTTTTCCTTGTTGCTTTCATACCGGGATTTATAAACTTACATACATACTTACAGTGATTTCAAAGGTTTATTCATACACCCAAACAAACACTCGAACTCGCTCAACTTTTGTTGATGTTTTCAAAATACATGTATTTCAGGGAATTAGTAAGTGGATCTGGCGGGCGTTTGAAGTTTCATGTTGTGTTAGGAATAAAGATGTCATTCATGGTTTTGAGGTTTGGTTTGGGTGTGTTATTCCTGGACGAGACACGTCTTCCAAACCTTGGTTTTATTTAATATCTTTTGATGAGTCCTTGGTGAACTCATAAACAATTCGTATGGTTTGTAAAATTTGAATTTGAAGTCTATGTTTAAACAATGATGTGGTGATGTTTTCAAACTTATTTAATGGATGACAAATCTATGGTTTTATCATATAATCGTTGTTATGATTGAATGCAATGGTATTAAGAAAGTCACACCATAATCACGCTTCCGCAAAAGTCAGGGTGTGACACAAGCGAGCACGGGCCAAGGTGAACGTCTGTCTTCAGCCTTTAAATAGGGGTGCTTGGTTCCATTCCAATCCATTCCTTGGGAAAGCACTTCTCTCTCACTTGCCACCACTCTACCACCATTACAACACCATCATCCACCACCATCATCTATCTTCCATCATTTAGAGTGTGTAGTAGTCTCGGGATCCAAGATCGATTGTAAGTGACTTTGTCAAACAAAGGCCATGCTTGGGTAAACTCTTACATCACTTGGTGAAGACAAATCTTTTATGTATTACTTTTTGATTTTCAATCTTTGGCTCCTTTTTAATTGGGTATGTATTATTGACTTTAATAACTAGTGTTTTATATTGAAGGCGAATTTACCTAACCATTCTTCATATATCGTTGATTCACATATTCGTGTCTTTACCATCTATATAAAGAGCGTTAACTACTTGGAAGGGGGTTAGAAGGGTGGTTGGGTAATTCAATGTCTCGTTCAGCGTATAGATCCTGCGAGAACCTGGTTCAAGCTTAGTACTACTCCATGGATTGGCTAGGAATGACTGGCCTGACTGAGAATAAGTAACCGCTTGAATCCCTTATCTATAAACTACTATTAAAACTTCAAACCAACCCTGCGATGACTGTATCCCTGCTGACTCAGACCAAAGGGTTGGGGGTAATTCTGCCTGGAACGGGGCCTACCAATTTTTGCATTAATAACTTACTTAATTATCTTTCAATAATCCAACCTTGCATGACTGTATCCCTGCTGACTCAGACCAATAGGTTGAGGGTAACGCTGCCTGGAAGGGGGCCTACTACTATAACTTAAAGATAATCTCTTAAAATATCAAGTGCGAAAATCATCAAAAGGATACATAAAAGAGGAGTTGAAACCAAGTGATTCCTTCTTTTCTATTTGTTTTTTTCCTTATATTTTATTTCTACTTTTTAGTTTATCTTTTTATAACTTTAAAAACATTTTCTTCAAAATTTGGTTAGATTAGACGTTAACGATAAACTGGTATTAGAAGCTCTTGTGTCCTTTGACGACCTCGGTATCTTGCCAACACTGTACTATGTCCGTGATGGGTGCACTTGCCCTAACGTGTGTGTAGAGTGATAGTAGAATATCGTGTTTTATAAATTTAAAACTTGAATTTGCAATTAAAAAGAGCTAAAATATATCCAAAAAATGTAACTACTCCCGCGCACGTCAGTCTCTAACATCTGTTTAATCAAAAGGATCTGAACATGAGACAACGCCATTGGATGGAAACGCTAAATGATTACGATTGCGAGAATTGCTATCATCCCGGCAAAGCAAATGTAGTTGTTGATGCGCTTAGTTGCAAGGAAAGGGTTAAGCCGATTAGAATTAACGCCAAGAGTATTGAGCTCAGGAATAGCTTGAATGAAAAGCTATTAGACGCGCAAAAACAAGCCCAGTTGGAGGCTAACCTTCCTAGTGAAGGATTGGGTGGAATTGTTGATCAGTTGGTACCTGGGAAAGATGGAATTCTTAGATTCAATGGTTGAATCTGGGTTCCAATCCTTGGAGGACTTAGAGATCTAATCCTCCAGAAAGGGCATAGTTCTAAATACTCAGTCACCCTGGAGGTGACAAGATGTATCAGGACCTGAAGAAGAACTATTGGTGGATGGGTATGAAGAAATCCATAGCCACCTATGTAGTTAAATGTCTGACGTGTTCCCAAGTTAAAGCTGAACATCAAAAGCCGTCAGGACTTCTACAACAACTAGAAATTCCCACATGGAAGTGGGAAATGGTAACTATAGATTTGATTACCAAGTTATCACGACCAAACGTGGCAATGACACATAGGCTGACTAAGTCAGCACATTTCTTGCCCATAAAGGAGACGTTTAGCTCCGACAAGTTGGCAAAGTTATATGTGGACGAGATTGTGTCCCTACATGGGGTGCCAGTATCTATTGTATCTTATAGGGATACTAGATATACTTCTATTTTCTGGAAAAGCTTCCAGCAATCCTTAGGCACCAGATTGAATTTCAGTACGGCTTACCATCCTCAGACTGATGGACATAATGAGCGTACGATCCAAACTTTGGAAGACAAGCTTAGGGCATGCGTAATCGAATTGGGTGGTAGTTGGGATGACCATCTCACCCGAATTAAATTCTCCTAAAATAATAGTTATCATATGAGCATCAAGGCTGCGGCCTTGTACGAGAGAAAATGTCGAACGCCCGTTTGTTGGGAAGCCCAACTATCAGGACCAAAGATTTTCCTGAGACCACGGATAAGATAATACAAATCCGTGATCGTATCAAATCTGCCAGGTATAGGAATAAAAGTTATGCTGATAAGAGGCGTAAACCTCTTAAGTTCCAAGTAGGGGACAAAGTGTTACTGAAGGTATCACCCTGGAAAGGTGTGATGCGCTTCAGTAAGAAGGGCAAGTTAAGCCCAAGATATATAGGACCATTCGAGATAATCGAATGTGCCAGTTCTGTAGCTTATAAGCTAAACCTGCCGGAGGAGCTTAGTGGAATTCACAATGTGTTCCACATCTGTAATTTAAAGAAATGTCTAGCCGATGAGTCGCTAGAAATGTCACATCAAGATGTGCAGATTGATGAAAACCTGAGGTTTGTTGAGAAACCAATTTCGATCGAGGATCGACAGGTTAAGAAGCTCCGACGGAAGTATACACCTATTGTAAAGGTTAAATGGGATGCCCGTAGAGGCACCGAATGTACATGGGAGGTTGAGTTCACTATGCGACAAAAGTACCCCCGTCTTTTTGAATAAAATCTCGAGGTCGATATTTCTTTTAGGGGGGAGGATGTAACACCTCGTAAATTCGTGTCCGGTAATATACTGACACGTGTACATACTCCCTATTGTGCCTGATGATGGCTGGGAGGTACTAATTTTGCCAAACATTGAAAGTATGAATATGGAGGGACTAAAGGTGTCAACATGTTAATTTTATACTTCTGAGTCCCTTTACGAATCGTAAGCTTGATGCTATACGATCATGCCCATACTCTCATATGTGCCAATTATTGGATGAAAGGGACTATTTTGATGATATGAAATAGTATGAAGGTTGAAGGATCAAAAGTGTCAAATTATAAAATATTTTTGGTTGAAGACCCTTTACGAACTGCAAGCCCTCCGCTTTACGATCCGTAAACGTCGCTGCTGGCAGAATTTTTGTTTGGGCACCAAGTTTACCACCATTTTGAAATTAGGGGCCTCTCTGCTGCAATGCCACGTTTTGGGACACTTGTATTAATCCCCTAGCACCTCCTAACACCTGTGATGATCATGTGCAAGCTCTACAACTATAAATAGATGTGTTGTTGCAACACATTTCATTGCATCATTCTTACATTCACTCTCTACTCTCCTCTAGAGGTTCCTGACTAGAAAGGAACTTCCCTCTGAGTTATTTTCAGTCTCTTGGACCACTTGTAAGTGCTCCATCCTTTGCATTTTCGTTTTATAGGCTTTTTAAGCCAAAAGTCAAGAAATTTCGATAATTGATTTGAATTTCGGTTTAGACTATTATGGTCCAGCCATTGTTCGAGTCGACATGGCTACGTGATCGTAATTAGGTAGGTGTTAATCCCTCAAAAGGGCACCTCCTGAAAATCACGTTAACTAGGTCAATTGATGGGTCAAAGTTTTATTGTTTAAAGAGTCAAACGAGTCAGTTTTCGTAAATGTTATAATCTGATCATATGTATGTTATAAATCATGTTTTGACACTTAAACAAGTTGGTAATTAATATTAGAAGACGTATGAACATGTTCAGCCCGTAAATTCCAGTTTTAAGATCGGTTCGTAACCGAAAGTCGAGCAGTTTGACTTCTGCTTTGACTTTCGATTCTGACCGATTTAGCCTAGTTAGCTACTGAATTAAGATTGCATTATGATCGTAATATAATGTAGCATAACCCTCTGAGGTTATGTTACATGATCATAATCCGATTATGAGTTTATACGCGAGTTTATATATTTTGCCAACTTTGACCAAATTGCCCTTTTTGCAATAAACAAGGTTTTAATCAACAACGAAACTTGCAAATGATTGACATACTGATATGTTAATATAATTAACGTATTTTGAGGTTATGAAACTGATTATAAGCTGAGTTTTGATTTAATGACCGAAACGCCCTTTTGACGCATAGTATGGTTTTAAACCATAAATAATCAAAACTTGATACCTACTAATATTATAAGATATTTAAAATGTTTACACAGTAGGTACATGATCGTAACTCATATTTTTCAAATAAGTTCTCACACTATGTGTATAATAACCAAAATGCCCTTACGATGCATAGTTTAGTCTTAAATCATAAAACTCACATATGTTTGATTACTTACTAAAATTATATCATAAATAAAGTATTTTTATAGAATGATCATTTTCATAATATCAGTTTATACGCAAGTTCTTATAATACGTCACATAATGACTAAAATGTCCTTACGAGGCATATTTTGATTTTAAAACCTTCATGGGCATATAAGTTGCTAACCTACTGATGTTACAAATTATTTAAAATATAATGGCATATAGAACTTGTTCATGACTCATCTGGTTACCCGATATCACTTATTTGCGTATGGTTAAACTTATGTAACTAGTTTACGTAAGTTTACCGAAACGGGTCAAACCTTATCATTTTTACTTCAAATTCCAGAATGTGAATTGTTTACTCATATTATACAAGTATTAGTACTTTTTGGGTTTAAACCACAATCTATCCCGGTCATCGCTTAATCAAGCGTATCGTACCGTTTTCGATAATTTATGTTAACCGGTCCAAGTCTATGACTTGAATAGGACCCGTTGACATTCTAATTGGTTATTTATACCATCATTCTAGACTAGGGCCTTCCGGTAAATTGCACCTACCTTAGTTAATTGATTAACGACTGAGCTATTTATAATTCTTGCATATTAAGTCAAGTTCTAGCCCAGATAAATACTCTTAACCTATTTTCCCTATACGGGCTTGGGATACGGTAAATTATTACCGCTTGGTCAGGTGTGGGATCATATGTCGGATTGTGACTACAAAATCATCATGACCCGTTTTAATTTGTTTTGTCTGATAACTTAAACATTGGGGGTTAACGCGACCGTGTCCTTGATATCCTTGACTCATTTAAGTTGCTAATGGCCACGACCGAGCACGGGGTGTAGGCATACATCTGACAGATGCTAATGCTATTATAAAATGTTTTTCTTACCCACTAGTTGGGGATAACCCCTTTGTGGGTTTAAGTGGCGTGTCGGTTAATCATGTCTCGGTGTTTAGTACTGGGCCCCATATGTATTGACAGGCATGTAAAACTTTATACAAGATCATTTTGAATTGGCCCAAGTTATTTATAAAATCATGTGCCTTGTGCACTAAAATGATTTTGAAAATGTTTTCAAAATGAGTCGGTTGATTGTATTTACCAGTGTAAACTGACGTATTTTCAAAAGACTAAGTTACAGGTGCAAGTATGTAAATAGGCTGGAAGTTGCTCGGTAATGCTAGAAGAGTAATTTGTAACTACTTTGCATAAAGCCTAATAGTCTGATGATCTCCCTTTTGTACATTTTACGATCCGCCTGTGGATCCTTATTATTACAAGCTGTCTGTATATTATTTTGAACATTTGGAATTTTGGCTTGTAATAATATTTTAAACTCCAAGACTTCCGCTGTGCTATCTGTGTTTGTGTCTATGATGATATCAATCTTATGTCATGATACTCCCCACCCGGGCCCACCAGGCGATGTGTTGAAATATCATGGTGTGACAAGGTAGGTGGGAAGAACCCTAATTTGGAATAAGTGTGAAAAAAGGGATTTTATTAGCTGAGGGAATATGTAGTGTTTTTGTCAAAAATCTGATTAAGGATAATGTAACCAAATCTGAAATGTGAGGTAGAGTACTTAGATGATGAACAAAGATGGAAATGAATATAAGGCTGTAAATGCAATTGAACACAGAGATTTATACGAGGAAAAGCCCTTGATCACTAGTAGATCGCCGGCATAAAAACATCGGGTAGTGAAAACTATCACTACCGACTATATTGCCCAATCAAAAGAGATTACAACTTCGGATGTTGATCAAGTGTGGTACAATGATTGCTAACAGTGTTCGTAAGCTTCTGCTTGTTGTGTGTATTTGCGAAAGTGCGAATGTGTCTAACAACAGTTGATCAACCCCTTTAAAATTAAAGATTACAAAAAATACGAAAATCATGCTAGTATACGTTCACTCTCCATGACCGTTGTGCAATAAACACGTGCAACTTCCATAACGAATTATCTCCGAGATTCCAGCTTAGACTCAGTCCACCATGTTGACATCCTGCATATGAACATAAGAAAATATCGAGAACAATTGTTAGAAACTATAAGAAATAAGAAGGATTCTTGATCCTCCGATACCCTGCACTATCCGTTAAGGATAAGTTATTCAAGCGACGTCTCAGAATATGGGATCCATCTTAATAAAATCTAGTCCCTAAAAGGTAGGTAGATGGACGTAAATGCCCTCATGTGATAATCACGTGATCTGACTTAACTTAAGTTTTTAACTTGGTTAGTAGTAAAGGAGGAAAGGTATAATTAGTTTTCCAAATAAAGGATTAGGAATTTAATTATTGAAGTTAAAAGACATCCATTGCAACCCGGTACAAACATAAAGGACGAGAACTGTAATTTACCCTACAGGTTAAAAAAAGGTTGCGCTAATCAAAGATTGTGTTAGTTTAAATAATGGGATCTTATATTGGAATTTGAGATGGAAAAGATCTACTCTAAGTATAATGATCTAATGGGTAAACTCTAACAGGTAGCTCTGAATCAATATGAAGATTGCCAGAAGTATATGAAGGATGTTTTTGGAGTATTTTCAATGGAATTTGTCGGTTCCAAAGGAAAGCGGTTAGAGATAGATTACCAACACTGGCAGGTATCAAAGAAAGAAATGTCAATGTGGACTCGTAGCAGGGTTGTCTCAGAGAATTCTCGAAAGAATTCTCGAAAATTCACAGCCTGGGCGAGTAGAAAAATAGACCCCCTGCCACCTTCTAAACGAAACTAGCATGCAATGCTTGCTCTTACTATGTGTCTTTTCTTATGTTTTATATAATCTCTGGTGTTTTTATTGCAGAAAAATCTAACTATCGATTTTAGAACTATAAAATAGCAAGAAAGGAACTGGTGTTTGACTATATTTTAATCAATAACAATATGAAAATTCCATGCATTTGAAAAATAGAAACAAGTAGTGGGTTACACATGCGCTTCACGGTTAGGACGACCTATTTTATATTTATACATACATACATATATACACACACGGTAGGGATCTCATGAGAACCATGAGAAACCATTGTAAACACAACCAAAATAAACTCACCCCACTACCACCCAAAAACCGAAACACCCCCGTTACCCCCACCCCACCACCACCCCGACCTAAAAAAACCTAAACCCCTCACCCCACCCCACCCCACCCACCCTCAAAACAAAAAAAAAAAAAAAAAAAAAAAAAAAAAATTTTAACCCCACCCCCCAAAAAACATAAACCCCCCACCCACCTCACTCAAACTAAATGCTAAAAACTAAACCCTAAAACTAAATACTAAAAATGTTTTATTTATTTATTTATTTTTTTACAGTTAAAATGCGACTTTAAAAAAATTAAAAAATAGAAATAAAATGTTGCAAATTTTAACGGAAAATAAAAAAAATTGTGTTTTTAAGGATTTTAGGTAGTTTTGCTTGTGTTCACATTGTTTCTCGCAGTAAAGGGGGGTTATTAACGGATCCTTATCTAGTGTAGGGTTGATGCGAGAACCACCCTTATCGCGAGAACCATTAAAACCAATGTGAACACAACCAAAATAAATCCACCCCACCATCACCCAAAAATCTAAACACCCACCCTCACCCCACCACAACTAAAAAACCTAAACACTACCCCCCCCCCCCCCCCCACACACACCACCCCACCCCACCCCCCACACACTCCAAAAAAAAAAAAAAAAAAAAAAAAAAAAAAACCTAACTCCACTTCCAAATGTTAAAAACTATATTTGAAAAATGTGTTTTGAAGGTTTTTAAGGTTTTTAATAGTTCAATTGCGACTTTAAAAAAATAACTAAAAAGTATTTTTTTTAGATTAAAATGTTACGATTTAACGATTTTTTTTTTTAAATTGTGTGTGTTTAAGCTTTTTTAGGTAGTTTTGGTTGTGATCACATTGGTTCTCATGATTCTCGCAATAAAGGGTGGTTCCTAAAGGATCCTTATCTATAGGGTAGGGTTCATGCGAGAACCACCCTTAAATGTTAAATATGTTTTTTTTTTTAATTTTTACAGTTAAATCGTGACTTTAAAACAATAAAAAACAACTAAAATAAAATTTTAGATTAGTATGACAATTAAAAATTAAAAAGAAATAGTTTTTTTTTTCAGAAATGAAAATTAAAAATAATTTTTTTTGTGTTTTTTAAGATTTTTTAGGTAGTTTTGCTTGTGTTTACATTGGTTCTCATTGTTCTCACAATAAATAGTGGCTCCTAACGGATCCTCATCCTACCTATATATATATATATATATTGAGGAAGGTTAACGTACATTACGGCTTAACGTACATCACGTACGACAGGTAATTACGCACGTTCATTTTAAAATCACGCACGTTATAACTCAAAAATTCAAAATCACGCATGTTGAAACACAATAATCACGCATATAGAAAACATTAATCACACATGTTATAGAACAAATCACGCACATTGTCGTACGTGAAGTACGTTAAGCCGTAATGTACGATATACTTTTTCTATATATATATATATATGGGACCGCTAAAATGAAAACCACCTCCAGTTGTAAGAACCGCGAGAACCACTCATAACCAATTAGAAAAAGGGGTAGTTTGATCATTTCCTTTAAATGTCCAATCTATCATCTCTCCTCTTTAAAGTTGCAGACATTTCTCTCATCTCTCATCTCTCCTCTCTCTATTTAGTCTTTATCTTCAAAAACACAAAACATACATCTTCATCTTCAAAACACAAACAAACATCATCCCTGCTCCCTCTCTCTAACGATGACATCCAGGCCCAACCTCACACCTACCACCACATCGCAACCACAGCCCCCCCCCCCCGGTCACACGCCGAAGAACCACCGACCACCACCACCACCGTCTGGTGGTGGTGCGACCACGGAACCGAGAAAGGAGGGTGGCGGCGAGGAGATAAGAGAGAACGATGCTGTACGGCGGCGAGATGAAATAGATCAGAGAGACGGGGAGAAAGAGGAAAGAGAGACCCGAGAGGCAGAGATGAGAGAGACCGGTGGCGAATTCCAGCGACGGCGTCGCCGCCACGGCGACAGTGACGACGGTTGCTTCTGATGACGATGGTCCGACAACGGCAAGTGGTCGCCAGAGTCAGCGACGGCGGTGGTGACTCCGAGCTCCGGTCGCCGTAATTCATTCGGTAAGTAACTAATCTTCTTTGATTTCTGATCAAACAAGTTTATGTTGATTTCCATTTTAGTAATTTTAAAACTTTTAATGCTGCATCGTTTTTGGGTCACGGATTGCGGTTTGCAAACTATCTCTGGAACAAGTTGGTATGATGGATTCTGATCCTTTGGTGATGGAGTTTAAGGATGTTGTTTGGGTTTGTAAAAAGATATCAGCAACTGATTTAATCAGATGTTATGGCGTTCGTGTTGGAGTTCTTTCCTTCTACAAAGATCCCAATTGGATGCAATGCCTCAAACATTACTATTATTAAGGTTGTAAACCAGACCCGGTAACAATTTAAACAATGCGAAAATCTTGTTTATATAGTTATAGATTTTTAGTTATACGCGACCCGAGCTCGAACCGACTGGATTAGAAATTTGTTACGTTTTGACATTTTGACGAAAACTATATATATATTGATAATTGTGATTGGTTTATTGTTTTATTTAAAAAAAATAAATCGACACTTAGTTGTTGGGATTGTCCAAAAACAGAGGAAACTCTGCCTGATTTTCGAAGAATCCGTTATACGAAACATTTATACTTCCAACATCAGTTTTGGGGGTGGCCCGACTGTGTTCGCGGCGGTGGTGTTGGAGGTGGTGGCTGTGTAAAAACTTTTATGTAAAAACTTTTTAATGTAAAACGTAAACTTAAGACGTAAAACGTAAACTTTTTAACGTAAAACATAAAACGTAAAACGTAAACTTTTTAACGTAAAACGTAAAACGTAAATTTTTTAACATAAAACGTAAAACGTAAAGCGTAAACTTTTTAACGTAAAAGGTAAAATGTAAACTTTTTAACGTAAAACGTAAAACGAAAACTTTTATGTAAAAACTTTTTAACGTAAAATGTAAAACTTTTTTATGTAAAAACTTTTTAACGTAAAACGTAAATTTTCTTTTTGTAACCTGTAAAACGTACAACGTAAAACGTAAACTTTAAACGTAAACTTCTATGTAAAACGTAAAACTTTTTTATGTCAATTGTAAAACGTAAACTTTTTTATGTAAATTGTAAAACGTAAAACGTAAAACCTTATTATGTAAAACGTAAAACATTGTGTTATGTAAATTGTAAAACGTAAAACGTCAAAAAAGTTTTCGTAAAAAAAAATTAAAACCGTAAAATAAAGTTTTCATAAAAGAAAAAGTTTAAAACCGTAAAAAAAAGTTTAAAAACGCATGTGTAAGAAAGGGGGCGCAAAAAACGACGCGGAAAAAAACGACGAGTGACAACGGGGCGCAAAAAAATGGCTCTTAAAAACCGGGTGAAATAACGGCGTGCAAATAAGGGGCGTGAACACGGGGTGTAAACCCGGCGCGTAAAAAGGGGGACGTAAAAAACGGCGCGGTATAAAACGGTGTGTAAAACCGAGCATAAAAAACAGCGCGTAAAAACACGGTCGCAAAAACGGCATGAAAAAACAGGGCGTAAAACGAGTCGTAAAAAAACGCACGTAAAAAACGGGGGCGTAAAAAAACGGCATGTAAAACGGGTCGTAAAAACGGCGCGTAAAAACGGGACGTAAAAAACGGGGCAAAAAAACGGCGCGTAAAAAACGTGACGTAAAACACGGCGCGCTAAAAAACGGTGCGTAAAACCGGGAATAAAAAACCGCACGTAAAAACCCGGTCGCAAAAACGGCGTGAAAAAAACGGGGCCTAAAAAACGGCGCGTAAGAACGGGACATAAAAACGGGACGCTAAAACGGCGTGTAAAAAAAGGGACGTAAAAAATGGGGCGTAAAAACGGCTTGTAAAAACGTGACGTAAAAAACGGTGCGGCAAAAAACGGTGCGTAAAACCGGGCATAAAAAACGACTCTTAAAAACCCGGTCGCAAAAACGGCGTGAAAAAACGGAGCGTAAAACGGGTCGTAAAAAAACGCGAGTAAAAAACGTGTCGTAAAAAAGCGCCCGTAAAATTTTTTTATCAAAAAATATGATTTAAAAAATGTTGTTTAATAAAAAAAATATGATTTAGAAAAAAACAATTAATGCAATAGGACAAAAATGTAATAAAAAACAATAAAATTAATAAGACAAAAAAACAAAATTACTTAAATACCCTTTTAGATTAAAATATTAAAAACATAATAAGACAAAAAGAATTTAATATTACTATTAACTACTTTTAATCTCATCCATCCATTTTGAAAATCTAATGGCCAGAAAGTGGTTCTCGCGGTTTTTACAACTGGAGGTGGTTTTTATTTTAGCGGTCCCTTATATATATATATATATAGGGAGGGGCTCATGCGAGAACTCCATTTATTGTGAGAACCATGAAAACCAATGTGAACACAACCTAAAATAGCTAAAAAAACCTAACCCACACCCCCACCCCCCCCCCCCCCCAAAAAAAAAACCTAACCCCCCCCCACCCCAAGCTAAAATGCTAAAAACTATACCCCCAAAAAACCTTAAAAAATCAAAAAAAAATCTAAAAAAATCAAAAAAAAATCTAAATTTTTTTTTTGATTTTTTTAATATTTTTTATGTTAAAATCGCTACTTTTCGAATAAATTTTTTTTTTTTTGCTTCGAAAAGTAGCGATTTTAACATAAAAATATTAAAAAAATCAAAAAAAAAAAATTGTGTGATTTTTAGCTATTTTTAGGCATTTTTGGTTGTGTTCACATTGATTCTCGCGGTTCTCGCAATAAGAGGTGGTTCTCGCATGATCTTCTCCCTATATATATAGTGAGAGAGAGAAGCTAATGCTAAAATGCAAACCACCTCGAGTTGTGCAAACATTGCAAACTCTAGGTTCCGAGTTTTTTTTTTTTGAAAAAAATAGGGCATGTAATATAAATAACTTTAAGCATTTTGAGCCAAGAAAATAAAATAAGTGTCGAGTAATTATTAAAAAAATAAAAACGAACATTTTTTCACCTTTAAAAATATAACGAGTTACATGCAAAATAAATGTAACTTGGTGTTACATTTATTTTGCCTTCAAATTTTATTTTTTAAAAAATATTTACTCGGTGATTTTTTTTTTATTTTCTTGACTCGAAATACTTAAAATTATGTATGTTACATGTCCTATTTTTTTCAAAAAAAAAAGTTTTGGAACCTAGAATTTGCATAATTTGCACAACTCGAGGTGGTTTACAAAATACCCATACCCTATGAACGCACGGACACACACACATATATCAAATGACGTTAGATAACATTAATAGCAGGAATCCGGTCAATATTGGTTTGGTCCATTACATTGTCGATATGAATGTGCTTCGATTACTTGTGCATTACTACTCACAACACAGTTTCGAAAAAAAAATATCGGGACGTAAATAAAAATAGCGCGATGCGACGCTAAACTCGCAATTTTATAAAATACAGTTTCTTAAATGAAATAAGAAGAAAAACAAAATATAATCAACGTTAATTGTAATAAAAAATAAACCTTAAAAAAATTGTAAATCTATGCGGTGGGAATTTAATAAATCAGATATGCATATTAGGGTTTGAGTGTATTGAATGTTTGATGTTCGTATTTGAATTGGTGAATCACCAGATGTTACAGGAATGTATATATACATGACGGCAGATTTGATAACCGCCCACACTTATGATATCTAACTATAATACTAATAATGTTACATATTATTCTAATATCATGAATTATTATATCTAGCTTATAATCCTTCTAATATTCCCTCCCGTAAGCTAGATTGGATTAACATGTAGGAGCTCTTTGATCCGTTTGAAGTCTTTTGGATGCAGCGCCTTGGTAAGAATGTCTGCGATTTCTTCCTTTGTTGAACATAAGCTAACCTCTACATCATCATTCTTTATGAGATCTCGGATGAAATGATACTTAAGTCTAACGTGTTTACTTTTCCCATGATAGACTGGATCTTTGGCCAAGCATATTGTTGATTTGTTGTCACAGTAGATAGTTGGAGGGCAGTCCATATTCATGTGAAGCTCATTTAGTATTCCCTTCAACCAAAGTGCTTGACATCCAGCCATTGATAGAGCTATATATTCTGCTTCGGTTGATGACAACGCAACCGCCTTTTGTTTCTTTGATTGCCATGCGATTGCTCCGGACCCCAAGTTAAAAACATAGCCAGACGTGCTTTTACTATCATCGATATTTCCTGCATAGTCGCTGTCACTAAAGCCTACTAACTTTCCTTTGCTTCCTTTGGAGTAAATTATTCCGTGATTTATCGTTCCTTTTATGTATTTTAAGATCCTTTTCCCGGCTTCCCAATGACTTCTTCTTGGCCTTTCCATGAATCGGCTGACTTTACTAACTGCAAACATGATGTCTGGGCGAGTGTTTGTGAGATACATCAGGCTGCCCACAAGACTTCTGTACATGTTCTGGTTCACTTCTTCTTCTGGATCATCCTTAGTTAGTCGTTGACCATACTCAATAGGAGTTGAAATTGTGTTGCAATTTTCCATCTTAAATCTTTTGAGTAATCCCTTTGCATATCTTTGTTGTGACACCAGAATATTTCCATCTTCATATTTAACTTCCATACCCAGAAAGTAATGTAATGTTCCTAAATTTGTCATTTCGAATTCATGTTTCATCGATGTCTTGAGCTGATTTATCATATCTAACGAATCACTTGCTATGATAAGATCATCTACATAAAGGCATACCACCATCTTTGAATCTTTTGTGTTTTTTATGAACAAAGTGTGTTCATAAACACATTTCCTGAAACCGTTTAATCTAAAAAAAAATCATTTATTCTGCTATACCATGCCCTTGGGGCTTGTTTTAGGCCATATAGAGCCTTCTTGAGATGACATACCTTTCGTTCTTCTCCAGGTTTAATGTATCCTTCTGGTTGTTCAGTGTAAACTTGCTCATTTAGGTTACCATTCAAGAATGCCATTTTTACATCCATTTGATGTAAGTACCAGTTGTTACGAGCGGCTAGAGCTAAGATCAATCTAACAGTGTCAAATCTATTCACCGGTGCAAAAACATCGAGGTAATCAACGCCATATTTTTTATTATCACCCTTTGCTACTAATCGTGCTTTGTACTTGCTCACATTTCCATGTTCATCATACTTTGTTTTGAAAATCCATTTTACACCTATAGGTCTTTGATTATTTGGAGGATCTACTAGTTCCCAGGTTTCGTTTCGATGTATTGATTCCATTTTCCTATCCATTGCTTCCATCCATTTATTTTTTTTGTGTGCCTCTCCGTATGACGTTGGATCTGCATCAGCGTACAAAACGAAGTTTGCTGCATCTTCTGTCACGAGTTGAGCATTATATAACTCCTTTACTTGTTCTTTTGTGAGCTACTGAGTTTCTTCATATATCTCCGAAATGTCTCTAGTCTTCAACACTTCATTTTCTGATGAGGACGATGATGAGTCTTCCTCTCCTTGATTGTTATTCTGAATTCCAGCTTCACCATCATTAACTTGTTCTCCGTGTTGATCATTTAAGTCTGCAGTATCAGTTTGCAGATTTATATCTTGATTATTTCCTTCAGCAGCGGCCATGTCGCTTGTATCAGTTGTATCCTTTCCAAGAACCTCATCGTCTGGATAGTTCAGTTGAATACTTGAGTCTCTTTCATTTCTTTCAGATCCTTCCTAGTCTTGACTCTCATCAAAGTGAACATCTCGACTAATAATGATTTTATTAGTTATTGGATTATGAAGTTTGTATGCCTTACTATGTTCACCGTAACCTATCATTATGGTCTTCTCCGTCTTGTCATCTAATTTGCCTCGATGCTGTTTTGGTATGTGTGCATATGCCACACTTCCAAATATCCTTAGATGTGATACGTCGGGTTTTCTTCCGCTCCATGCTTCTTGAGGAGTCACATGTTGTATTCCTTTAGTTGTGGCTCGATTCAAAAGATATGTGGCACATGCCACTGCTTCTGCCTAGTAAGAGTGAGACATCCGTTTCATCTTCAACATACTTCTGCTAAGTTCCATGAGTGTCCTGTTTTTTCGTTCGGCATCCCCGTTTTGTTGGGGAGTATAACTCGTGGTGAGTTGATGACGGATCCCATTGTCTTTGAGGAAATTTTGAAATTCATGGCTGCAATATTCTCATCCTCTATCAGTACGTAATCCTTTTATCTTATAATCTGTTTGATTTTCTACCAAGCTTTTGAATGTCTTGAAGTAGACTAAGGCATCTGACTTCAATTTTAAGAAGTAAACCCATGTTTTCCTTGACAAATCATCTATGAAGGTGATGAAGTATCTACAACCTCCAATAGAGATTGTTCTCATGGGACCACATATGTCTGAGTGCACGAGTTGCAGGGGCTTACTTGCACGCCACGTGGTTTGTTTCGGAAAAGGTTTCCTGACATGTTTTCCAAACAAGCAGCCTTCATAGACACTTTGTGGAGACTTGGAGTTTATTTTGGGCAATCCTTTCCCTACCTCTTTCGTTCCCATGTCATGAGTGTTTCAAAGTTAATGTGTCCATAACGTCTGTGCCATAAAACCGACGGATCTTGTGTCATCATATTGCACACTCGTGGAGTTACATCATAATTCAGATTTAGAGGGAACATCTTGTTTCCGGTCATCTTAACAGTTCCTATAGGCATTCCTGTCGGATCTTTGATAACACATGCATGATTATGAAAGTTTACTTCATATCCTTTTTGCACGAGTTGTCCTACACTTAAAAGGTATTGTTTTAGACCTTCTACGTAGAAAACGTTGGCTACCTTCTTCTCTACGCGTCTCACTTTGATTGTTACATCACCACTACCTAGGACTTCGAGTCTCTTATTGTCACCGGTCCTTACTTCTCTTCTTTCAGACTCATTTAGGGTAGTAAATAATCTCTTATTTCCGGTCATGTGATTGCTACATCCACAATCTAAATACCAGCAATCCTCTTTTGTAACTTCTTCCATATTGAAAATCATAAATAGTGTTTCATCATTGCCCTCATCGTTTTCATCTTCATGCAATAAAACACTATTGTTCTTATCACTATCATCCTTCTTCTCACAGAAACGTGCTGTATGCCCTAGTCTTTGGCAATTATAGCAACGGATTTGTCCATAAGTTCTTCCTCTTCCCCTACTTCTTCCTCTGCCGGTGTTGTCTGATCTGAAAGATCTTGACCGATCTTGATTTGCATTCTGTACTTGAAATGCGTGTTCCATTGGAACATCATCGTATTGTTTAAGTCTCAATTCATGAGACTGTAATATTCCGAGTAATTCTTCAGTGGTTATAGCGGACAGATCTTTGGATTCTTCTATTGCTACTACCACCGATTCATATTTTCGTGTTAAACTACGAAGAATTTTCTCAATAATTCGTTGTTCGGTGATATTTTCTTCGTTTAAACGTAATTGATTAACTATCACCGTTGTTCTATTAACATATTCTTCTATTGTTTCATTGTCTTTCATTCGTAGTGCATCGAATTCACATCTTAAAGTTTGGAGTTTTACCGTCTTGACTCTGTGTTCCCCTCGGTAAGCCTTATGAAGAATATCCCATGCTTCCTTTGATGTTTTGCTTGTTGCAATTCGTTCAAATACTGTTTCATTGACCGCTTGAAACATAATATGTAGGGCCTTCTTGTCCTTCTTAACTGTTTCTTTGTGATTATTCCGATCACTTTCTGATGCTCCGGCAGCGGGTTCTCTATATCCTTCTTCTACAATTGTCCACAGATCCTGAGATTCTAACAACACCTTCATCTGTATGTGCCAGTGAAAGTAATTTTGTCCCAATAATTTTGGGATTTGAGTTTGAATTCCTCCATTCGTTGTTGTCATTTTGATTGGATAAACTGATGGATTTCGAGGATTTTGATTTATCAAGTTCTGGATCGATGTGGCTCTGATACCACTATAATAAATCAGATATGCCGATTAGGGTTTGAGTGTATTGAATATTTGATGTTCGTATTCGAATTGGTGAATCACCAGAGTTGTTACAGGAATGTATATATACATGACGGCAGATTTGATAACCGCCCACACTTATGATATCTAACTATAATACTAATAATGTTACATATTATTCTAATGTCATGAATTGTTATATCTAGCTTATAATCCTTCTAATAGAATTGGGTCAGTGTTAGGTCAGTTCATTATAGTATCGACACTCGCTATAACAACCGAATAGAAACAAAAAAGTAAATTCGCACGACCAAAAGAATATCGAACCGTGTTTTGTATCAATCGAAAACAATAAAATGAATACCGATGCCGGTACCGACTTTCGGTTGGTGTCGGTCTGGTTTTTTCATTATCTGTACAATATTAGTTGCTGATATAACTGACAAACGAAAATTATTTAAAGTATATAAGTCTGATTGAAACATAAAAAACAGTACCAAAAAAGAAAAAATAAAAGAGAAAAACAAAACTACTGTAGGAAACCCCCCAATCATTTTGATACATATAACTAGTTTTTTCCCGCGCTTCACGGTGGGAGCATCATAGTTTTTCCCAACGCAACAAAACAAATGTTTGACCATTATCAGTTTGGTTTGTCGAAAATATAAGAAAATAAAAAGCAGTCGCACCTTCTGGTTTTTTTTGTTAACAAACGAAATTATTAGAAAATCAAAGGGATTAAAAACGTACTTTAGATATGGTAAAGGAGGTGAAATAATTTAAATATGTTTTATAATCGATACTAGGTTAGAACCCCGTGTATTACACGGTTTGAATAAATGTAATTTTATATATTAAATAATAAAAAGTTATATCTTTATGAAACTCACATATTGTACGGGTTAAATAAATGTAATTTTATATATCAAATAATAAAAAAAATTATATCTTTAAAAACCATATGTATTACATAGAGTAAATAAATGTAATTTTGTATACTAAATACTAAAAATGTCGTATCTTTAAAAACCCGTGTATAATCGGGTTGAATAAATCTACCAAATGATAAAAAAAATTACATCCTTAAAAAATCTGTATATTACACGTGTTGAATAGATTGAAAAAGAGTTATATCTTTAAAAACCATGTGCATTACACAGATTAAACAAATGTAATTTTGTATGTTAAATACTAAAAACATCGTATCTTTAAAAAACTCGTGTATAGTCGAGTTGAAAAATCTACCAAATAATAAAAAAAATTATATCCTTAAAAACCCTGTGTATTACACGTGTTGAATAAATCTAATTTTACATAGCAAATGATAAAAAAAAAGTTATATCTTTAAAAACTGTGTATTACACGGATTATATAAATGTAACTTTGTATAGTAAATAATAAAAGTTACATTTTTAAAAACCCCGCATTTTACACGAGTTGAATAAATATAATTTTGTATACCAAATAATAAAAAAGTTATATTTTTAATAAATTAGGATACCATTTAATATTAATTTATTATTTATATATTTAATATAAGATAAGTAGGAAAGAGAGGTTTTTGTTTTAAAAATATATAAAATTAACAATTTATATTTGAGGATAATATTTTATTAATGTATGATAAGATTTAATATTAATTTATTATTTATTTATTTAATATAAGATAAGTATATATATGAGGATGCCTTCAATGAATGACATGTGTCCAAAAGTTGGTTTTTTTTATTATAGTAGACTAGCGGTAAGACCCGTGTGCAAACACGGGTCGTTTCTTAGAAAACCATGCATAACACATATTGATAGAACATATAGATACATGTATATATATTGTACGAAAATGTGTTATCTATTATAGCTAAAAGACAATATAAGTAAATATAAAAGATAGTTAACAAACTTAATAAAAGATGTCTAACAAACTTAATAAAATTCATCAGTTACATATGATTATTTCCATTCTCTTATTCAAAAAAGAGAGTATCCACCCATTGACAATTTAAATTGTTATAAACATAAGTACATATAAAAGATGTCTAACAAACTTAATAAAATTCGAATACAACTTAACTTTAACAAACATTAACTAAGAACATATGATCACCTGCCTAAACAACACACATCAAACCTCACTCAAGAATTTGTTACGCAACATGTCCTTTGCTACATGTTGTGATCTGGTTAAATATGCTACTGCAAAACAATGTAACAGCTGCTGATCCAACAATTTCCCTATACAACAGTTGATACGAAAACCCTTCTTTATTACTGATTTTTATTTTTCATCAACATCTCCTTGATTTGTCCTTTGAATTGTAGTTCAAATTCCAGGGAGAACATGTCTTCTTCATCATCACTCTCAAGTTGAAGGTCCAACAAATCTTGGAGATCGTATGCATTCAGATTATATGCACTATCCATTTTAATCTCTTTAACACTACCATCTGATCTGATCAAAGTCAATACTTGGGTTTTTTAGCATGACTTCCACTTTACTATTTTTGGATCAGTTGGTTTTCTTGGGCAAAGAATTATTGAAGATGAGTTTGGTAATTGTGGTCTGCTAAATAAATTTGCAATTGATTCAGACAAATCAGATGATGAGAGAAGGTTTTTCGGAGTACTGATTTTTAGAGACAGAGCAGCAGTTGTAGGATAGACTGGATTTTGAAGAACATTTGAATGTTCAGCTCTAACTTCTTCCAGCTTTTTGTAGGTCTCAATTATCTTCAGTTTAGACCATCTGGCAATGGATCTAACTAGAACATAAAGCCACAAGCTCTGCTCTCATTCTTTTAAACTTCAATACCTCATCTAAATCCACTGTTTTGACTTTCTTCCAATTAGGTGGAGTTGGCTTTACCAGAGGATCATTGTTCATTTTTGTGATTCTATCGATATGAGTTTTTCTCTTACGTGTGGAGATGATTTCTGGTGAAGGAGAATGTTTTGGTAGTGAAGATGAATGTTTGAGAAATCTTTATGACGTTGGAGATGGTTGGATTGTGGTTGGTGTAGTGAAAATGATCATGGCAGATGTTTGACAAACTTCTGCTAAAACAACTGGTGTCTCAGCAGCTGTTTAGTAAACATCTGCTGATACTTTTGTGTTCCCAGCATCTATTGACAAAATGGGTGATGATGGTGTGGAAGGTATTTTCTCCTTTTTTTGTGTTGTTTTTTTAGGAGAAGGTTGGGATTTAGATTGAGCAGGGGATACAATTTCTGTAGGATTAGCTTTTGAATCTGGTGGCAACTTTCTCAGTGAATCTTTCTCCCCTTTTTGGCATCATTATCATCATCATCATCATCATCTTTCTCAAAGATTGATGTAGAGGTGGATCCAGTAAGTTTCAACAGATATTCCTAAATGTTCATAATGTCTGCTTGTGTGTCTTTATACCTGGCGTCAACCAAATTTCTGATAAATTCCAAACTGAAATTGCGGTTACTTTCAGCCAAATTCCTCTGAGCTTGAAGGATGGGTTGCATAGAATTCCAAAGCTCATTGGAAATTTCATGTTTGGTAGGTTGACTTTTAAAAAGCTCTATCATCTGCTTAATCAATTCTTTCATTTCAGCAACATCTGTTTCAATGGTAGACACTCTAACCATCAAATCCTTATAAGTTAATTCATCACCTACTTTAATAGGATCATCTGAATTCCCACCTGTAGTGGTTGTATATTTTTTTTATAATAGGAGAAGTCTCCATATCATCAGAAACAGATGCCCCTTTTTCTTCGTTCTGGGGACTTCCCACTGAAGCATAGATTACAGTTGTAACCTCATCAGTGGTTGCCGTCAAGGGAGTCTTAATGATGTAACCACTGTCCAACTGATCACCAATGGGTTCAACAGTTGTAGTGGCTGCTCCACTTGAACTACCACCAAGAGTTTCGTAATACTCAACGGGCATAACCTCCTCAACTGTTTGTAGGATAGGAGATTGAATTGGTCCAGACACAGTCATTTGTTGCGATCTACTCTCAGTAATGTGTGCATTAGAGGAACTATTTTCTTTCGGAAATTCAATTGCTTTAAACAGAAGTAATATTGTTGATGGAACTTGAGTCGAGGGTTGTGGTGTAGAAAGCGTGATTGCCCTGGGAGAGGGACTTTTAAACATATATTCATATAAAAGGTCTAGTTCATGTTGTGGTGTCCCTGTTCTTACAACATGATCCTTTTGTGAGGATACATGAGGAGTTTGGATGGGTTGAGATCTTTCCAAAAACTGTGAGGAAGTAGCAGCAGTGGTTTCAAGTGATATTTGTGTTGTCACTTCATTAACCTCTGGGATCTCATCTTCCAGAGGAACCTTTTTATTTTGTTTGGTTTTGGTGGGTTTTTTGGATGTGACAGCTTTCTTTTTGCGTTTTCCTAGTGTGTGTTTCACAACACCGGTTGTGGTGTCATGATCACCAGCATCAGTTCGATCAACAACAGAAGTTTGAGCAAGTGATGTGGACACATCTAAAACAGGCTCATCCCCCTTTGTTTCCGTTGTTGAAACTTTTGACTCTTTATCCATAAGTTTAGTAAAAGTTTTACTTGTTAGACTATTTATTTGAAAAGCTACACCTTGTTCAAAATCTGTTTGTGACACTTGTTTTCGTAGGTAGTAGCTTAGAAGTCTTGGATACAACAGAAAAGAATTACTACGAACACATTTTTTCAAATTTTTCACATTATTCAACAAATCAGAAAACAGTGCTTGTGATAAATTGTAATCAGACTTTGTTAAAATAGCATAACCCAAATACTGAATGTTCAAAGGTATCTCATTAAATGCGGTGGTCTTGGCTGTGAGACAAGTTAAAAGAGTATGAAACAAAAATTTCATTGGCGGAGGGAAGTTTGGTTTGTAGATAGTAACTTCCTATAATTGTGCATCATATCCTCTTTCAATGAACTCTGTATGAAGTTCAAGTTTTTCAAAGTTGGTCTTACCTCCCAAGTCGTCCAATGCAAATGTAGTGGAAATTGTAAAGGGAGAAATTCGTACCACACTTTCCCCGACCTTAGATGTGATGGCAACTGGATTATTATCTTCACACTCTATTTCAGCATTAAACCAAAATTGTCGGAGTGTTTCTGTATGAACCGGAGCATTAGCAGTAAGAATTGATTTGTATTTTGATGACATTAAAAGGTCAATTATTGAGTGATAGCTGGTATTTTTGCTGGTTTTCTCGAAGATGGGGAGGTAGTTGTGAGGGTTTTTTATGTTCAGAGACATGATCAGAGAAGAAGGTGATTTGGGGATGAAACAGGGTTTAAGTTGGAGGGTTTTTAATATGTTGGAAACTGTTTTTGAGAATTTTGAAATCGAGCCGGCAATAGTAGAACCTCGATTTAGGGATGAAACGGCTTTTTATATAGAGAGAAGAAGTGAATGCTGACGTGGCAGTAGTTACAAATATTTGATGGCTAAGATCTGTCCACGTCAGAACCTCTCTTGCGACAACCGATGACAGTTGTTTGGAAACCTCTGTTGGTCGTTGGGAACAGTGTGAGTCAAACAATCGTTAGATAAACAGAAGTTATGAGAACAGATGATAAATTTCAGCAGTTGTTTTATTTTTAGCTAACATCTGTCCACGTCAGAACCTCTGTTGTCATAATGGATGACAGTCAGCAGTATAGTAAATCAACACTCATTAGGATAAACAGAAATTATGACAACAGACGGTACCCTTTAGCAGTGAATGTATTTTTAGGCAAGCAGAAGTTTCAAAAACAGTTGTTTTCAATCGGTGTAACTCAATAGTCGTAAGTCTAACATCTGCTATTAGCCCAACCACTGTTAGTATCAAATCCTCTGTTAAACATTTTAAGATTGAATATCATCTGTTGTTCGTTAACATCTGTTGACCCATAGCAGACCTTTGCATCTTCAAACATTTATTCATCAGCAGATGCTCTCTTTTGTCAGACTTTAGCTACAACACACCTTTTATAACGGTAAAATATACCGTAAATTCTTCCAAAAACTGTTATTGATAAACAAAATTATATAATAATACTTATAGCAGACCTTATATAATAATACTTATTCATTATTAGCCCAACCACTGTTAGTATCAAATCCTCTGTTAAGCATTTTAAGATTGAATATCATCTGTTGTTCGTTAACATCTGTTGACCCATAGCAGACCTTTATTCATCAGCAGATGCTCTTTTTTTCAGACTTTAGCTACAACACACCTTTTATAACACCAAAATATACGGTAAATTCTTCCAAAAAACTGTTATTGATAAACAAAATTATATAATAAAACTTAGGAATGCTGAAATAATTAAAATGAAGATGCGACAACAAAGATTAATACTATTAAAATATATTCATTTAGTCAACAGTGGTAAATCAACAGTCGTTAGCATACACAGTTGTTTCATCATCAGCAGATGTTCTCTTTTACCAAACTTTAACTACAAAAGACCTTTTAGAACTCCAAATATTGACTCTCTGTAATTTGCAGGAGCATTTGTTTTATCTTTGCACTCATCTGTTCACCATCAAACCAACCCTTGATACTATTAAACCTCTGTTGACTTACCAAACAGATGTTCAGACACAATTCAACATCAACATAATCTGTTGACCATCAAACCAACCCTTGATACTATTAAACCTCTGTTGACTTACCAAACAGATGTTCAGACACAATTCAACATCAACATTATCTGTTCACCATCAAACCAACCCTTGATACTATAAACTTCTGTTGACTTACAAAGCAGATGTTCAGACACAACTCAACATCAACATAATCTAAATCAAACTCAAACACTAAATAAGTAAAACTAAAACGCAACATAGATTCATAAGATTAAAATTTATTCATTTATTCATGACATTAAAAGTCCAATAATTACATAACATACTGAACAACATTAAAGTTCAAATCTAACAATAACAACAAGAATTAAGAAACTTTAGCTTCAACTCCATCGATTGCTGAAACTCTCGATGTAGTCCTTCAGCATCGCCATGAACTCCACGTTTCTATCATCACACTCTATATTACTGACAACACAAAGCTCACGAACGGAAGTTGAAGGCATCCGCATAAGATTTCTGGAAACTTGCTCTCTCGTAAACAGGCCAACTTGCAATCCATCAAAACATCTCTTCAGCTCTTGAAGAGTACTATCTTCATACACCTGTTCCTCGATTTTCCTGACAAAACACTGCTTTAAATCATCTGATTTTACAGAAGTGAATGACGCCATTTGAATAAACCATATTACTCGACTTTCCTGAAAGTATGATATCTTCGTAGGAAAACGTGATGAAAAACAGGTGAAGTGACTATGAGTTTATATACTGAAATATCTAACAGTGAAAACGTGTAGATTTAATATAAACATATTAATGTATAAATCAAAACAGTAGTCTTTTAATGCAAAAACCTTTTCAACCCCCAACTTTTATGGGAAAACTGTAAAATTAAATACCAAGAAACCCAAGGGACAAAATTTCGAAGTTCAAAGAACAAAAGCAGATTATCACAGTTACAATTAACCTCTTCATTTACCATGTAGACGCGTTTTTAAACTCTATAAAAGACCGATGATTACTTTTGATTCAAAACATCAACAAATTGTCCTACAAATCACTTTCTGTCAAAAATTGTTTCAAATCAGAAAAACCAACAAAAAATCTACATGGCAAACTTCAGCTTCTACCACTGGTCAGACACCAGCGATGTTAAAACACAATTCTCGATGTGGTCACTCAAAGAACAAAGAACAGACGAAGAACTAAACAGGAAAGTCGACATAATCAATGACACTAATTACCACAAAACCTGGAACAGCATAGCATTGCTCGATGAAGTCCTCCACTCTCCTCCATCAGAGTTCTAGAAGAATGCAGAAGAGTTTCTGACACAACTTCTAAAACAGGATCAGAAAATCTGAAACATGCTAACTGACCTGAAATTCAAAAGTAGGGATGGCAATCAAACCCGAACCCGCTGGGTAAACCCGAAACCCGACACATTTGGGACGGGTTTGGGGTCGGTTAATCGGGTTTTGGGACGGGTTTGGGAATAGTTTTTATTTTTTTCGCGGGTTTGGGACGGGTTTGGGATTTAGTGATATACCCGTTTACCCGACCCAATTACCCGATAAAGTGTACCCGTTTACCCGATTATATACCCGATATAATTTCTTTTATATTATTAAATATGTATATATATGATACATCCATTTTTTACACATATATGTATTCTATTACGTATATATTGTAGTTATTTGATATATATTTTTATAATGATAATAAAAAATGTAACCGGTTAGTAGTTACCCGATAAATACCCAATGGGTTTTGAGATGAGTATACCCAACGAGTAATCTTTTTAAATTAACGGGTTTACCCGAAACCCACGGGTATACCCGATACCCGATGGGTATTTACCCGCTAGAAACCCGACGGGTTTTGGGACAAGCTTATCTAACCGGGTTTGGGTTTGGGATTACCTAAACCCGTCCCAAACCCGAACCATTGCCATCCCTATTCAAAAGAGAGCATGAAATCACATGGAAAAAGGCCAGAGTCTACGAAATCCTAGCAAGTGTTAACTCTAGCGTGTAATACTTTATAAATATTTCATTAAATTTCTAGTTTTCTATGTAGTAGTTCATTTTAATAATATCAACATGCATCTTAACATATTCTAAAATGTCAGTGTCAATAAAAACTCTGAACATCATCAACAGTTAATCAAAATAAGAAACAAACCTAAAATGCATAGGTCTCCTCTCAACTGTTGTAGCACATCTGACTTTTCATGATATTGCACGAATCTATACTTTCTATAAAAGGAGAAAATCTCACTTACGCAAGAAAACCTAACTTTCGATTTAACGAAAATCGAACAATGAAACTCTCCCATCAAAGAAGGTAGCACATGTAACTTTTCACGATGTTGCAACAATGATACTGCAACATCGATATTGAAAGGTTGATGTGCGATGGGAAGCTTCATTGAAACGACGATGTTGGAAAAATGATACTGGGACGATAACATGTAAACAGAATCAACAAACATTCGAACAAAGTAGTGTAATCGGAGATTAGCGGCTGAATCACGAGAAAGATGCATTTGAGAGAGAGAGAGAGATACGCTCACAGATGTGAGCGAGAGAGATTTGAATGTGGAGCCAGATAGTTATATCTTATTTATAGGTTTAGAATATATGGTTTGAATTTTGAATGTGGAGCCAGAATTTTGAATCTGGACAAATGTTTATTGGGAACAGATGTTTGATTATAAAAAGTTGAGGGCAGATGTTTAGACAAAATTTTAAATGATATTTTATATTAGGCTTTATGATGTAATAATGACATAATAAAGCCTTGTTGGACAACCTCTCCTGCTAACACATCAGCTTTTCTTATGTCATTGGGATTTCTCCTTTTATAGAAAGTACTAGCGGTAAGACCCGTGTGCAAACACGGGTCGTTTCTTAGAAAACCATGCAAATATCAAACATATCACCACCGACAGATTCATAAAAGATATCAACGCCTTTTGGGAATTCCTTCTTAAGAACCTGCTCATTTGTTTGAGGTATCTAAAACTCTGTTTGACTAAAGTCAACCACTGTTTGTAAAGGGTAATCTCTGTTTCGCCAAATCACTGCTTCTTAAGACTCTGTTTGTAACCAAACAGAGGTTTCAAATATATGTTTCTCATACCACTTTTGAAATCCTAACCTCTTGTTTCAAAAACAGAGATTACAAAAGGAAAAACAAACATCTGATTGACCAAAAATGAAGACATTTAACCTTTGTTTTCAAAAACCAAACCTCTGATTCATAAACAGATTTTAGGTTTCAAAAGAGTGTATCATTTGTTTGAGGTATCTAAAACTCTGTTTGACTAAAGTCAACCACTGTTTGTAAAGGGTAATCTCTGTTTCGCCAAATCACTGCTTCTCAAGACTCTGTTTGTAACCAAACGGAGGTTTCAAACATATGTTTCTCATACCACTGTTTGAAATCCTAACATCTGTTTCAAAAACAAAGATTACAAAAGGAAAAACAAGCATCTGAACAGACATTTAAGCATTGTTTTCAAAATCCACACCTCTGATTAATAGACAGTCACTCCATGCTAGATAAGCAATTGACAAAACCACAATGATTCTTATGAGCATATTAATACGTAACGTATACAAACAAACTATACAAATGCTATATTTAATGGCCACGTGTTACGACAATGAAGGTTTAATAACATCAAACATTAACCATGTAAAGCCTATTACAACACAGTGTAAAAAACATAAGTAAACTTGAATTACACAAATGAAAAAATGACTTGCTAAACCTAAGCTTACACACACCTACCAGCTGGTAATTTGATTCGGAAAACATGTTCTTCGCATGTGCATTTATCTACTTTACCACTGCTACCGTCGTGGGCACCATTTCTCCAACCATCCTTCTCAGCCTTTCCAGCAACCCTTCTCCAGTTGACAGTAAATGAGGGTTTGATCCGCTCCACACCCATGAAGCCTTCCAAAATGCATTACCCCCAACACAATATCGTTATTGTTATTACTTGATCCGTGAAACAAAAAAAACATTATTCATCAGATAGAAACACAAAAAAATATTGTTTTCAAAATAAGTATATGTATAATGCATTACCAGTCAAAGTGAAGTCCCTATCATATATAGTACTTGGATCAACATTTGTAACAGCAGCCTTGTCATAAGCCCTTATAAAACAAATAGTTACACTTTTAGTGAAAAAACCATTTAGACTAAAACGTATGACAAATTAAATCCATTAGAAGGTAAAAAAAATAGTTTACCTGGCTGTTTCAACTTCTGTATCAAACAGACCAAGATACACATAATTTTTAATATTAGGTGGTACCAAGAGTAGGCAATTCGAAATAAGGATTACCATCGTAGCTTTCTTAAGTATACGCTCAACAGACCAAGGGAAAATGATTTGGCATAACAGTTATTAGTACACCTCATGGACGCTCTTGTTACTTGCTTTCGACCAATCGATTTCCACTGAAACAAACACCAATTTTCAGATTGCAATCATTGTAAATAAATAAGGGGAAGAAGTTACCAATGTGCATGATTGAAGAGGAACCAAGAACAGGGACACCATCTGCTACTTTCATTTTCCTTAGCCCAGATTTACCCCTTATATGTCTTTTGCCTTAAGTCCTCATCAACTTCTAGCTTCCTGTCAATGATCAGCTTTACATAGTCTGTTGCTATAAACTAAAAGACTTACTGGGCCACCATTATTGTATCCACGCCAGAGTAGCTAAATGTTGGAAAACTTATAAAGAATAAAAAGATAATGAGGTATTTCGATCAAGTTAGTCAAGTGGTATTCCAAGATCTGACTCAACATATAAGTATACAACTGAGGTATTTCGATCAAGTATGCTTATCTTGTAAAGTGGTATTTATTTTTTTTCATAATCAACTGAGGTATTTCATAATAAACTTATAAAGAATAAAAAGATAACGGGTCTTTATTTTTTTCACTCTATAATGAGGTATTTCGATCAAGTTGGTCAAGTGGTATTTCGATCAAGTTGATGAAATTGATAAGGACATTGCTTTTAATCTGAACATATCAGACGAATAATCCTAAATATCTCGATTTCAAGCCCTATACTTTCTATAAGATATGGACATACCTCAACTACAAGTCAGCTGGCTCTTGCATCATTGAACTTCGGAATTTATGTAATATATAGTTTTTGTACATTAATCTTAATATATCAAAGCAAAGTGCATACCTCAACATCAGGATTTGAGAATGGGCTCTCTACTTCTGATACATTCGAGGGGTGAACTTCAGTGCTGACAACATCTAACACATGTGAACCACCTGCAGAATCAGTCATATCTCCCAAAAGATCAGTCAACTCTAGTTGATTTTCTTTCTTATCCTTGACAGACGGAACTTCCTTCTGCATATTACCATAATACCCTTCATGGCCCATGTTACCAACTTCCTGTTTGGTGAAATTGAAGAAATCATCATCCATCAGTGAAATTTCTTTCATCAAACCAGCACCTGTTGTTGGATTCTGCATCAAAGAACTGATACAGATTGAAGAAATCATCATCCATCAATGAAATTATCGGTTTACTTATATATAAGTAAATGGGCTGCCACTGATGATGCATAAAACCTTAAAACTGAATGCTTGACCATGCATTGACCTATGCGTATATTACCTTAACGTAATTGATCTTTCTACTAAACAAGACTCGGATTGCTTGTCTTCATGCATCTGTCAACCTAGTTGTTTATTGTTTAGATTTGAATACTCCAATAGAGGTATAGAACCTTGAATCTGATTCCCATTTGTTCTTAAACTATAACTTAAAATAATCAAAATCAAATCTTGAAACTCAGTCCCAAATCCAATAATTAAAAGATTCTTATCTGAAAATATACGAAAAGTTTATAATTACTTTAAATTCGTTAACTTTATCTAACAATGAAGCTACTCGTAACAAAAACACAAAATTATCTACCGATCTAACAGAAAACCTAGAATAACGCAACATACATGAACACGAAGAACGCACTCGCAGGCCGTTTCGGTTTGTTCGGATCCTTCGCCTCCTTCGCTTTCTTCACCGGCGCTTTCTTCCGCTTCGGAGCCTCTCTCTTCTTCACCGAATGCCTAAAATCACAAATTGTTAACGAATTAATCAAATTTTATTGTTATTTTCAACGAAAATGAATGAAAACTGACCTGCTGTCTGGTTTTTTGGAATGAGGATGATGGAAGTAATTACTGACCTGTTGTCGGAATTCATGGCGGCGGCCGGAGGCTCTGCGGCGTCGGTTGTGGAGGCCTGTGGAAACACGGTTGGATTTGAGAGAGAGAAAGTGAGTAGATACATGAACACTAATAAGTGAGTAGATACACGGTTGGATTTGAAATATGCTGCTACAAAATCATTGGCTGCTACAAAGTTGGCATTCAACATTACTAATAAGTTGCTGTGATACAAATTTTTAGCTACTGCGAATCAAACTATGGAATAAAGGTAAGATCTTTTGGCTACTACAAATCAAAATATAGTTAAGTTTATTGTTAGTTCAGGTTTCAGTTAAAAAAAGGTCGGATTATTCGGCATTTGAGCGACTAAAATAATATTGGGTTGCTACAAATCAATTGGTCGCCACAAACTTGACATTCGACATAACTACTGGCTGCTACAATTCAAATATTTGGCTGGTATAAATCAAATTGTGGACTAAAATTTAAACTTTAATTAATGGACATCCATATACACAAAAAATAAATAAAATTATAACTACCCAATTAAACTCAAATTTGTGTAAAAAAGACTTACCGCTTCATGATCATGATCTCCAGATTCAGATTCGAAGAAAGCTTCGATCAGTCACTATGTAGTTACTATGTTGCAATACACTTACAGCAGGTTGTTCTCGATTGTTGTAGACTTTCATTTCTCACCACCAGCTTTCACAACTTAAAACAACATATCTTACTTGATTTTCTACAGTAACAAATCAAAGCTGGCATATATCCCCAACACTTCCTACAAAATTCTGCTTCAGATCTCAAAACATGATTCAAAAGTGTTAACTTCCTACTTAGAAGTAATACAAAATGATCAAGTTTCAAAGGAAATATTGAATATTTGATACATCTTGTTCTAGACATATATCAAAGCTGGCATATATCCCGTTTTAATTGATCTTGGAACAAAAATCACTCATAATAATAAGCAAACCAGGCATAATAGATCCACAAAGTTCAAATTTTACATGATAATATAGATGTAAAATCAAGAATTACCTACCCTGAAACCATAGTTTCCATCTTTCACTTTTGGTTTACCATCCATTCGGTTAGTGTGAAGTCCTCTAATTTAACAATGGCACTACCACATCATAGCAACTTATTAGTAAAAAGTAATGTTGAATGCCAACTTTGTAGCAGCCAATGATTTTGTAGCAGCAATGAAGTCCTCTTCTTCAGGACTGCATCCAATCCTTGTTAGATTCTCCGGCAAATCCGGCGGCGGAGGACCGGCCGACGTCTCCGACTTACCGATTATGACCGAGAGGAAAAATTAGGGCTTTGGATATGGCTGGAGGGGATCAGAGGTGGAAAGAATGCACGGATGCTTAGATTAATAGATGGTGTGATCTGGATTTGAGAGAGAGTAAGTGAGTTTTAGAGAGAGAGAGAGTTGAGAGTTGATAAAGCAATAAGAAATTATAAGAACCTTTTATACGTATGTGATTTGAATTTTGAATTTGGAGCCAGAATTTTGAATCTGGTCAGAGATTTGAATTTCGAATGATGGGAAGATGTTTGAATTTTGAAGGAATGGCAGAGGTTTGTATTTTGAATGAGTGCAGACCTTTAAAATTTGAATGTAGGGCAGTAGTTTGGATTTTAAATGTGGGTCAGACTTTTGAAATTTGAATGTAGGGCAGTGGTTTGGATTTTAAATTAAGATTTATGACATAATAATAACATAAGAAAAACATTGTTGGACAGCCTCTCTGGCTGACACATCAGCTTTTCTTATATCATTAGGAATTCTTTTTTTTATAGAAACTATAGATAAATAGATAAGGTATTAAGACTTTAGTTACCAAACGTACTTTAGATATGGTATAATCGCTAGTGAATGGTCACATTGCTTGGATATCAAAACCAAAACAACACTTTTTTATTTATTTTCATTTGTATGTTTCAGTTTAGACTGATGTTACAAAATATTGAGATGACTCTACCTCAAAAGGTTAAATAGCACAACATTTTTTTAATTATAAATACGAATTATATCACTCATTGATTGTGAAGTTTTTCATATTTAAAAGGGTGTTAGTGATATTTTACATTTTACATTAATTATTATTTGTGGTAACAAAGTTTTAGGGGCTGTTTGTTTATCTCTTAATGAGACTTTTAATGGTTCAGACCTCTTACTCTCTTACTGGTTCAACACTTAATGGTTCATATTGTTTGTTTCGCAAGTAGATGTTCGGATGGTTCAAACAATTTTACCTCTGAATGGTTAAGTATAATATACCAAGTCTGAATGGTTAAGACCTCTAATCTGATTTGGTCAGACATTTGCTTCTGAATGGTTAAGCATTATACTGGCTCTTAATGGTTTAGACCTCTTACTGGTTCTGCACTTGATGGTTCAGACCTTTTACTGGTTCAACACTTAACCATTCAGAAGTTATCAAAATTTAATATGTTTGGCCCAATTAAATTCACATTCCATGTGATTTAATATGTTTGGCCCAATTAAATGGAGCCCAAGGCCACCGCCAAAACTAGCTAAACAGTCATGAAATAAAAGAAACAAAATAATTAAAAATATGAAGTTACGAAGGATACTGGCAGTGCAGTGCAAGTAAAAAGAAGAGCCCACTGACCACCATCAACACAAAACACTGGCGCAGCTAGCTCACTAATTTATAGGTATCTTGAATTTTTTTATCATACAATCATACAATAATAAAAAAGACAATAATAAATAAAGTAAAACAAATACATAATAGATTTTTCCATTTCCTTTACTTTATCAAAAGTTTCTTTTTTTGACCGCACAAACCACAACATTGTTCAAAAACTTGACAAACTTCAATTTAGAAAAACATCTTTCAATGGTTGCAGTTGCAACCGGTAAAACCAAAGCTAGCTTCACTATCCAATAAACCATAGGACAAGAACCATGTGTTCCGGTTTCCACCATAAGACGAACAAGATCACTTATTCCATTCAAGTTTGCAAATCTATCGTCATCGCTTATAGTGTGACGAAATGTCTCAACATCACCGAAAAGAGTCCCTATTTCTTGTGTAGTAAAATCATCCGGATACATATAGCAAACGCTAGTATCTTCGATGGGTCAAACTTAGAAAACCCATTACAAGGATTTAAACCCGATATTTTTTATCAAACTAGTTGTTACCTGACTAAATCGATTTCCTAATTATTGAATTTGCACATCTAAAACCTCAATAAAAATATCAACTTCAAAGTGATCTCAATATGTAATGACATTCTTTTGGTTTTTTGGATTACCATAACTTTCCGTCATGTCCATCATTCTACTAAAATCAAGTATACTAATGGGTTGGCTTTATCAATTATGTTTGGGCTTATAAAAAGAATTGGATTTTACTAAAATCAAGAATCTATTTTTTGTTAGGGGTATCCTCGTATTTTTTTAGAGTTATCCTTTGTATAAAATCGAAAAAATTAACACTGCGAATACAAGGTCGAGCCGGACAGGGGCGGATTTAGAGGCTATTTACGGGTTCCCAGGAACCCAGTCGATTTGGAAAAAAACGTTTTTTTGTAGTGTAAACCTTGTATGATTTGGAAAAAAACGTTTTTTTTGTAGTGTAAACCTTGTATGATTTGGAAAAAGGAACCCAGTGAAAAAACTGGCTGGATCCGCCACTGGAGCTGGAGCCCATGCTACGGCTGCTAACATGATGGTTTTGCCCCTAAGACAGAACACAATTTTGTTTGAATCTTTACTCAAAATATTTATATACACATATTTTTTTAAATGCCGGAACTTCTGGGAGATTGGGCCGTGGGCAGTTGTCCACCTTAGTCAGGCCTAAAGCCGGCCCTGCCTCAGTGATATGAAAAATTTGTGGTGAAGAAAACAAAAATAGCGACAATCTGTTTACGTCTTGTTATGTGGCCAACACAATTTGACAGTTTATTAGTAGATGGTGTATGCTCCCTAATATTTATGCTTTTTAGGTGAAAGATATCATTTTTATCCATCGTGTTCCAAATATTTACACAAAACAATTTTTGCAAATGAGCCAATTAGCATTCCAAAGATAAAGGAAAAGATTAGATCTTTGGGTTTCTTTAGATTAAAAATATGTCGAGGTCATTGTCTTTAGATTGAAAAACTGTGAAGTAGTTTTGTTGTGTTATTGCCTAGCTTCTTGCTAGGTGACTTTTTAATGAAAGTAGTCGTTCGTATAAGAAATTAAACAAATGTTAAATTATTTTCTTGTTAGTTATGTTACCAACAAAAAATTTAAATTAAAGTAAACTATGGATTTATAATTAGAGTAAATTATAGATTATGTCCTTTGTGATTAGGACTGATAGATTGTACTATAACTTCAATAGATAAACATAGGGCAAAAATGCATGAGGAAACTTGTTCATGCTATTGTTCTTATCTCTTGTTGGAGCATATGGAAACTTTGTAATGATTTCATCTTCTCCGGCAATTGGGTGGACATCACAAGCCTCTTGGCAGAAATCAAATCAACAAGCTTTCTTTGGGTTAAACATAGGGCAAAAATGCATATGTTAGATTGGTTGGATTGGTGTAGCTTCAATTTTTTGTAATCTTCATTCTTTTTGTCTAGCTTCTTGCTAGCTCGTCTTTTTAATAAAATCAGCCGTTCAAAAAAAAAAAAAAACTTCAATAGATAAACTCGGTGTCACCAAAGTCTCGAGGTTGTAAAAATTCACATCATTTACGCAAATTTTAAGTTACTTTCTTTAAAAATTAACCTTTTATGCTTCTTCCAAAAAAAAAAAAATAATAATAATAATAATAATAATAAATAAATAAACAAATACCCACAAAAAATCAATTTTAAGGTTATGTTGGGAACAGTGATGTTTCTGAGGCTATATGGTGTGATCATAACCTTCATGATCATCATTACCCTTCAAGTCAGCGTCATGTCACCTCACTCTCATCCACCATCTAAATCGATACCGTATATGGTGTGGTGATAACCCAAACCACTATCTTTTTTTTATATTTATTTTTGTCTAGCTAAATTAAATAAAATAGTTCATAAAAGTGAAATTTCATTAATTCTGAAAAAAGACGAGGATACATAATTTAAAAAAAAATTACGACATAGATTAAAAACAAAAACTAGAAAATATAAAAACGAACACAACATAATTTAAAGACTCCATTTTGGGCAATTTTCGTCTTCATTTTTGTTCCAACACTTGTTTCTCTTTTTTACGAGAGTGAGTCGATGTTGCTCGCCATTATCTTAAAGTCTTCACGTCCGCCGCTTCTTGCACTTCGTTCTCTTTCAAATAATTGGTTGGCTTGATTCATTCTTGATTTAACATAATTGGATGATTATCATGAAGAATCTTTGTTAGCGATTTGGTACGTGTTATAACAGGTGGTCTGTTAGATATGCGGGTAAAATAAAATTAGGGCCTAAGGTTAACACGATGTTGGAGAATTATGATCTCATGTGGAAATTTAATGTTGTCAATGCTAAGAAGCTAGAGCTATTCACATAAGAAACTTGGGTAATTGATGCCTGGATCTATAATTGCTCAATCGATTTGCAGTGCGTGTTGGATGAACTATGCTCGAATATTATCATTATGATTAAATACTGTTTTGATTATTGGTATCTGTGTAGCAGGTAGTAGAGATAGTTGTTGGACATAACCTTTATGAACACGAACACAACGATAAACTACGAACAATCGAAATACTTGTGTTAAATATGAAAGTATAAGTAATTCTGATTGAATACAAATGAAATAGACAAACCCAATTTATATTAAACGATCAAGTGCGTCTCGAACCATCGTGACGTCTCCTTAATCGACGTGTCCCTTGAAAAGTCTAATGTATTGCCGATAATCTGAATCGATGGGTCTCCAGGGATGTGTTGATTCCCTTGTTATCTAGGTTTTAATCATTCGTATTGTCACACTTGTTTACTAATCTAATTATACTCTTATACAATTATCAACTTGGGTCATACCTTTTCGTTTAAAAGTCATGTCGTTTAGAAAATTATATATTTTATTTTACTTACAAAAAGTAACTTGGAAGAAGGGGTTTTCAATATATATCACACTTCTTCAAAATGTGATAACCCTTCAAACTACTTTTAAATGTATCATACATTTTACAAAAAAGTTACAACTTTTAAATATATCACACCATTTTAAGAAGTCACAACCCTTCAAACTATTTTTATATATATCTCATCCCTTACAAAAGTTAACACCATTCAAACTACTTTTAAATATTCACTCCCCTTACACAAAATATCATAACTTTTAAAAGTATTATACCCCTTCAAAAAGTCATAACTTTTCAGACTACTTTTAAATATATCACATTTTTTTTTACAAAAATCACAACTTTTAAGTATATCACACATTTTCAAAAGTCACAACCCTTCAAACTGCTTTTAACTATATCAAACCCTTACAAAAATTCATAACTTTAAATATATAAAACCCTTTAAAAAATCACAATGTTTAGGGGCTGTTTGGCAACATCTGAATCAATAAGTGCTGAATGAATAAGAGGGCTGAATGGGTAAGAGGCTCTGAACCAGTAAGTGCTGAACCAGTAAAGTGCTGTTTGGTTGCACATCTGAATGACTGTGTAAAATGACATTTTTACCCCTTTTAATTAAAATATCCATTTTATTATTAAATATATATATACATGTTCATCCTAGAAAGCTTAAGGTCTTTCTAGATTCATACTTCAAAATCGATCTCTGTAAAGCAGAGGTATTAAAAGTCAGTTGCCTCACTCAACTCCAACTATCAAATACTTCAAAATCGATCTCTGTAAGCTCAAGGTCTTTCTAGATTAGCATCAATTCATTGTAACCAAATTATATATATACATGTCACCACCACCGTTGCCATTAAGACAACACCCACTGCAACTCCACCGTCACCACCACCACCATCAACACCACTGCAACTCCACCGTCACCACCACCACCACCACTACACCGTCATTCGTTTCTTGAAGCAAAAGAAATCACAGACGAAATCAAACAAGGGTTTATACTCACAAATCCCAAAATCGTTCATTCAGCAACCGTTTCGGAAATCAATCAGCGATGTCAGCTCTTCAATACCTAGATTCTCTTCGTAATACTCACCCAGAACTCTCCGATTGGTACAATACGCTTGCAGATCTGTACCAGAGGAAGTTATGGCATCAACTCACTCTAAAACTCGAACAATTCGTCGCACTCACTGTTTTTCAGGTATTATTCGATAGATTATTTGTATATATATCTTCTTTTGGTTGCTGAATTGAGCCATTAAAGTGCTGTTTGGTGAGGAGAGGGAGGAGGCGGCTGTTCGGTGGTGAGGAGAGGGAGGAGGAGGGCGGCGGGAGGCGTTCGGTGGTGAGGAGAGGGGTGGGGGCGGAGGTCTTGGCTGATGAGAGGTGAAAGGTAGGGTTTCTTGTTTACAGAGAAAGAGAAGGGAAAGGGTAACAAGTCTTTTGTTTTCATTCAGCAACATCTTATATCTGAATGATTCAGACTGATTCATTAAGAGGTTTGCCATTAAGAGGCACAACCAAACACTATCACCTCTGTACGAATAAGAGGTTCACCTCTTAATGAATCATTAAGAGGGTTGCCAAACAGCCCCTTAAAACATATTCACCATGGGTTCAAGTCTCACCAAATCGATTTCCCTCTAATTCTTTCCCCTTTTTTTTTTCTTCTATTGACACATCAAATTGTCCACACCGGTTCCCCTCCGATCCCTTCCCTACCCTTTTCATTTATTTATTCTCTTTTATTAAATTACAAATCTCTTTTATCATTATCAAACGACGACGGACGTGATCGATAAACTTTTTTTTACTTTAATTGAAATAAGAATTGATTAACGAAATTAAACTGGCAATCAAGTTGGAATACGTGTTAAATTGAATACTGTTGGGCCGTTAGTTACGAACTTCTTCTGGGTTGCAATTAATTACATTCATTTGTAAGATTAATTGAGATTGGGGTGTATCTTTAAGAAAGCGTATTAGATTGCTTTTTTTTGGAACAACTGTTGTTTATTCAAATAGATAAAATTGAACAAGAGGCCAGAAAGAGACTTGATGCCGTGTCAAAATATGTGTGTTTCGTAGTAAATTACGTTGGTTTTTAGTGTGTGAAATAAGTTAAATTGTGTCGTATATATATATTTATTGTGCTTTGTTATTTTGTTGTTTAACAGGTGATACGGGTGTAAACAACAGAAAACGAGTTGAATCGAGCTTAAACGGATAAATAAACGAAGAACTGCGAGTTAATAAGATACAGGGACTAGAATTGCAATTAAAGAAAAGCTGCTTAAAAATACTTCATAAAACTTAAGGGACTAAAGTTGCATAGTTGATTAAACTTAATTAATTCGAGTCACTAAAGGACAAAATGCAAAGTATTTGAGAATTTGACGTTGAGTGAACAGAATTTATGTTGACCAAGTTATGAGGGTGTTGACTAGTCATATTTTGATTTAAAGAATTGGGCTTTGGAACATCACTAGACAGCAGGCACGTTCAATATTGGTGATCTACATGAAGGGCCCATTCGTGGGTTTTGTGTTTTATTTCAAACACAACACATGTGTTGATATATAATAAAAATAAACAAAAGAAAGGTGGCTACGAATCAGACAAGGAGTCCACCCATACATATACAACAACTTGGACGCAAAGTATAAAGTGGATATTATTAATTCTCAGCCGTCGAACTCAACTTGGAGGACGAATTGAGCATAACTTTTTCATCATTCTTCTCATCCAATCAAGCATGTTCGATCAATGTAGGATGACAACCGAAGCTGAACGCACAAGCATGAGCGACTAAACTTCTTGTGACTTTCGCCCTGATGAACGTTTACACGGTTTGACATATTTATCTGTTTTCTGATTCTTGTAAACTAGTATAACTTTACTTGTGTTGGTTTCTTGATAAATGTTTATTGTATTTGAATTATTTGTCGTTTTATCAAGCGTATTGGTAACATACTTGCGTTGTTAGCGGGTTGGTAATTTGGTGGGTAGTTGATACAATTAAACGGATTGTTAGGTTGCATGGTAAATATTAAAAACTATCCTTAACAATTAATCAAAACCATTAATTCCAAGGCCATGTCTATGTGGTGTTTTGAATCGATAAACGGATTTTTATGTTAAAACGGGTATTCGGGATTCCGGGTGGAGGTTACTTCTTCTCATCTTGATAACACTTTTCGTGACAAATCGTGTTTTCTTTGCAATCAAATATACAAAACCCTAATTTAGATTATTTAGTTTAAATTAGATTCTTTAACGCTAACCACAAATTCCCCGTGGATACGATATCCTACTTACGCTATCTACGTAGTTTAATTAGGTTTTTGATTGACCCTTACAACAGTCATCAAGACTAGAGACTGGAAATCCTGAGAACAGAAACAAATTATATTATAATATCGCGAATACTAAAATCACGTCATCTCTTCCATTTGACCTTAATTAAAGGGGTTCAATCACATAAAGGATTCTCTTTAATTTCTTCCACTATTTTTTGACTCAAAAGGGCACCTCTTCAAAAATCAATCCATTTCAAGCATTCCAAATTCTCCGTGCGCCTGCAGCAAAGATTAAATCCATAACTTTTTTCTATGCAGCCGAACCCTTAATGTTATGCAAATCATCCATCAAAGCCCAAAACAACATGACTCAGGTACTTACAGAAATTTTTGTCCATACGCAAAGATGCCACCACACTGCTCCAACCATGACGCATGAGACGACAATGTGGTCAACGGTCTCTTCCCCATACCCGCAAATACTGCATCGCATATCCGTTATCGGAACCCCACGAGACGTCAAAGCGGCCTTTGTCACTATATAACCCAAAACCAATTTCCACTTAAAATAACCCACTTTTTGTGGAACTCATTTATTCCATTAATTTCCACGAGACTGTTATTATTATGTTCACAAGGTCGTTTCTTTTTATTAGCCTAACTTTAATTGGGTATATTCTAGCTAACAGTTTAAATTAATTGGTTTCAAGTTAGCAACTGAGAAATTACAAATTACAATGTATTTGCAACTTATGTACCTTAATTGCTTATTAGAATTTTTATTTACCAATTTGTTTGTTAGTTATTTACCCAAATTTGTTTTTTATAATCAAGATCCCCCCCGCAAAGCACGGGCAGACGTCAACTTGTTAAAAACATAAACTAACTATCTACTATTCATATAATAACCCTTGGACTTAAGGATGTGAAGGGATTAGATCTTCATTCAACCCCTAATCACGAACATCCTTGAGTTGTTGTAGGTCTTGAACTTGCTTGACTTGCAATAGCATTGGTTCTTCTTCCAACACGAGATGAGCCTCTTCGTGCTTCTCTTTTTCCTTGTCTTTCCGCTTGCTACACCACATTTGTAACACCTGAACTCGCTACTGTCTCTATTTCTTAATCCATATTTTGTCTACGTCCTCTTCCTCCTCAAAACGAACTTCGTCCACGTCCTCTACCATGGCTTTGATCGCTGTGTCCTTTTCCATGATGCCAATTCCCGGAATGATTGTCAGAACTTGCCATTAATTAGTTATTGTTCTCCTGCTCATTTTGGCTCTTGAGGAGTTCTTCAAATGCTGTAATCCTACCCACTGCTTCTTCAAATGTCATTTTATCCACTTCAGAATATAGCTCTATGGATGTTACAATCGGTAGAAACTTCTTTGGAACAGAGATCAGTAATTTTCTTACTATCTTCTTATCTTTAATGGTGGTATCGAGACAACTTGGCTTTTATGCCACTCAACTTGGTTACGAAACTACTTATTGTTCCGTTCTCATCCATCTTTAAGGCTTCTAATTCGCTTCTCAAAGTTTGCAGCCGCGCTTTCTGAACCATATTGGCTCCAAGATATCAAACTTTGATTGAATCCCAAACTTTCTTTGCGGATTCTATTTCGCAACTTGCATCAGAATATCTCCCGACAACGTTGGAAGGTCATTGCTTTCGTTGTATGCGCTTTCTTTAGAAACAACTGTGTCCTAAAGACTATATGCCTTCAAGATCGTTTCCATCAAAATTGCCCATTGAGTGTAATTCGATTCAGTCAACTTTGGGCATTGAAGGGATATATTTCCTTGCTCGCGTATTGGCGTTGACGTGCCTTCTTTGTCGTCTAATCCTGATATACTTCCTTTTTGATTTGCGTTCTTAGAATTTTTCTTTCCTATCTTCCTTGTTATACTTCAAGATTTTCTTTCTATTCTTCAAACTTTCTTCTTGCTTGCACCACACAGGTTTTGTTTGTCACACAGGTCTTAGTTTGCCACACAGGTCTTCTTTGCCACACAGGTCTTGATTTGCCACACAGGTCTTCTTTGTCACACCCTAACCGATGGCGGAAACATCGGAGTGAGATGAAATAGATTGCTCAAGACTTCATAACGCTAAATTGTGACAAGTATTTAATAATAAATTTCATTTCATTGCTAAAAGAATCAATTACATTGTTTGAAATAGAATACAACAAGTTGAAACAAATGAATTACAATACAACAAGTATTAAAGTTTAAATGCGTTTCTAGGCATCCTACTAAGTTCCGTGCATCATCATCCTCATCATCATCATCATCATCATAATCCTGCAACATGTTTTAAAAGTATAGTTCAATACAAAAAGTATTGGCAAGTATACAAGTTTATGTATTAGCATATAAGTATGAAAATGAACAATCCACATGGCAACCCTAGTTATCAAGATTAACGTATAAACTGGCATGCGATTTACAAGTCAACCCTCTGATTACCGCAAGTATAAAGAAACTTAACATGAACTCTCGTTCACGGGTGGTGCGTTACTACTATAATGCTATACATGTTAAGTGGAAGCTCGTATAAATTTAATGACAAGTTCATCACATAAGAATCACTTAGAAAACACGAATCAAGCATAACATAATAGTAAGCATGTATTGGATTGTTTGTATGTATGATTGCATAAAAGTATGTAAGTTGAGTGTGTTTTTGTATATGTAAACATGTTGCACCTAAAAAGTATAAAACGATAAAAAGGGCGTCGAGTATACTCACAATATTGCAAAGCCTTCCGATTATCCGTATATTGACGAGTTAATGAGAATAGGAGAATGAATGTGTTCGGTATTTGGAGTTTATGGAATGTTTGGATTCGGAATTAAGTATAAAAGTATATGTATGCAAAAGTATATCTCGTCTAGACACTCGTTTGGACACTAAGTTTTTAAAGTGTTTTCATGGGTCCTAACGTGCCCATTAGAATCACAAATGAGGATAAAGAACGAAGATAATATAACTTTTATTCGCGATGTATAATCATGATTCTATTAACATCAAGAATTTGGTTATGTTTATATTTATATGTTTTATAGTATAGTTATAATATTAACCTAAAACTAAGTCCATCATAGATATCATAGATTATCATGTAAGTCAAGCATGGAGGATTAACCTCTTTGTATGATTCACCACTACACAAATCGTCACAAGGATGATTCGGAGGGTCATGAATAACAAGAAATAAAGAACTAACTAATGTATGCTCAAGTGACCAAGTAAATCCTAACCCGGGTGAACCAACACGACACGGAAAGGTAATCCTAAGTGTCGGAGGCTAGGCGGGGCTATGTTACTTTGATACTTGGAAGTCACTTGAGTGTTTATACACAAGTTCACAAGTGAATGAGTGGAACTAGATTGGAAAGCCCAAGTTCCCATGGTTCACACTTCACAAGTCACAAGTTCATCATATGAAAGATGATGAACCATGCTTGCTTTCAACACTTGGATTATGATATGTATAAACTGAAAATAAAGAGTTTTTGAACTCATAACTTGATGGAAATCACCTCAATACAAACCCACAACTATAGACTAAGTTGTGAGCTTGGTGGGTACAAGATTCCACCAAGTTTTAGCAAAGAAACAAAGCACATGAACATTGAACAAAAACAGAAAATTTAGAGGTTTTTGCACCTTTTAAACTCATAAGGATCTATTCCTAATAAGTCTCATAACCTTAGATAGGTTCAAGAACAAGTAGGCACAAGATAACATCAAGAAAACATAGTTTTATGAAAGCATAACAAGTATTCCTCCAAAACAGAAAGTTTACACCTCAAGATGGTGTTGTTCCACCTTGGTTTAGCATGGTAAACCTGTGGAAACATTCCTAGAGGTGTTCCAAGCTTTGTGGAAGAAGAAATGATGAAGAAAAGTTAAATAAAATGAAGCTACAATACCATGAACAAAAATCAGAAAAATACATCTCACTTTGGACCTCAAATATGGTGAGGTTTCACCTTAGTTTGCCATTGTAAACTTGTGAAAACCTTCCTAGAGGTTATCCAAGTGAAATGGAAGAAGAAACAAGCAAGATTGGAGAAGGAAGTGAGCTAGAACTCACTTTGAAAGACTTAGAACTTTCTGCTCAAAATCAGCGAATTTAGAGGATTCTTGAGAGTATTTAGGAGTGTTTGAGAGGTTTGGAAAGTGAAAATGGGGCTTAGAAGTGTTGTATATATAGTGGAGGATTAGGGTTAGTAGTTGGGACTGTAATTAAGTGAGTCAGGTGAGAGTTATGGATCAAAAGGAACCAATCCACAAGCACAAAACAATAATCTGCGGATCATGGGTTTTGGCCACCCGCGATAAGCAGAGCCTTGTCTTTCGCGCCCCGCCCAAGCCTAATTTAGGCAGATTTTGCAATTTGGTCCCTGAACTTGGTTTTCCCTCAATTTAAGCTAAAATTTGGTGTTTTGGCATGTTTTTAAGCGTATAACATGTATATAATATAATTTGAGTATCGAGAGTGTAGTATGTAAGTTTAATTTGAGTATCGAGAGTGTATGTACAAGTATTTGCATGTAATATGCATATAAAAATGACAGTTGTTTGCAAATTAAACACGTGTTTATGAGAATCACGAATATGAAACAAATGTGTATGAACTAAATGTATAAATAAGTATGAACAAAGACGTATAATCCTTATAAAATAATCAATTTCATTATGATCAAAGCCTCATTTTACAACGATTTGAAGCGAAATACGATAACAAGAGATTACAAGTTTCCAAAATTAGAAGTACAAGACGAGCTTTCTAATTAAGGAAAGTTTCAAAAAACGAGACGTTACATTCTTTGTCACACATGTCTTGATTGTCACTCAAGTCTTGATTGCCACATAGGTCTTATCACCCCGAAGGATGTACCATGAAGGTTATGCACCACGAATGTTGTTGTACCACGAAAGTTTTTATACCATGTAGGTTATGTGCCATGAAGGTTTTTGTACCACGAAGGTTTTTCCACCACGGAAGTTATGTACCACAAAGGTTTTTTGTACCACGAAGATTTTTCCGCCATGAAGGTTGTACCACAAAGGTTTACTCGAATTTCAAACTTGCTATTTGAGATTCATTTTGAATAATATTATTTTCTAAAACATACTTTATGTTCTTTTGAAAAATCAGATTTGTTTTGTTAACACTTTTATTTTAAATTCCTAAAAAATGGCAGAATCATGAATTCTCAATGATTTGATTTAATAGAAAATTCGATTCTCCTTGATTTGATTTGAGATTTGAATTTTCAAAACAATTCAAACAAATGAGATGTTTGATTGCAATCAATCAATCTGCAATTCAAGTTTGAAACAAATACAAAAACTTAAAAAATAAATTTGAGCGATCCTGGTTATGATGATTCCAATCAGCTTCTTCTTCTTCTTCTTCTTCTTCTTCTTATTCTTCTCAGATTTAAAACATGTGCACTGATACCATTGTTGGTCGGAACCCTTACGAACACAAACACAACGATAAACTACGGACAATCGAAATACTTGTGTTGAATATGAAAGTATAAGTGATTCTAATTGAATACAAATGAAATAGACAAACAACGAACATGTGCGTCTCGAACCATTGCGTCTTCTCCTTAATCGACATGTCCCTTGAAGAATCTAATGTATTACCACCAATCTGAATCGATGCGTCTCCAAGGATGTGTTAATTCCCTTGTTTTGTAGGTTATAATCTATCGTATTGTCGCTTCCGGTCCTCGCACTTGTTTACTAAACTAACTAAAACATAAACTAACTATCTACTATTTACATAACTACCCTTGGACTTAAGGATGTGAAGAGATTAGATCTTCAATAATTTACTTGTCTAGTTGTTGATGTTGGGAATCCCTTTTAATTCTACCTGCTTGGATCATCAAGTATTTCTTACACTGGTCTGCTAACGAGGCAAAACTCAAGTCACTTGCAACAAGGAATCACTTGCGTGAGTGCACTGAATGCAAGAATTTGGTTGAACTTGCCGAAAGTTGCTACCATATTTCTTGTAGGTATTGTTTTCTCATCTCTTTTATATGGTTTTTTTTATAGGGGTGTGAATTTCTAACACCAACCTAACACGAAATTTGTTGTTTTGGGTTTAGTTTACGTAGGCTTGGCTTTGTGGCAGCTCGAACCCGTGAACATGTTTAGCTAAATAGGTTGTGTTCGTGTCAACCCAAAAGGTTCGCGGGCTGAACGGATTAGCCCATTTAAATACCTTATTTTTTCAAAAAAAGGTTTTTATTAATTTATGTAATAGTAAAGTTAAAAGTTTAAAAATAAGTTGGCATAGTTTAAACATAACCGATTCAAAAAAAATATTAATTTTGAATTTCTTAAAGTGTATATTGTACATAAAACAAATTTTAACTTTTATTGGGTTAAACGGATCGTATATGTATCAATTCGTGAATCTACGTGTCATGTTCGGTTTCATCTGACACGATTCTTGAGTTTATGTATAGTTTTTTGGTTCATGTGGGGTTCAACCAACCAATTTGTAACCCAACCTGCTTAACTCACCCATCGGTTTTCCACAACAAATAAATAATAATTAAAGTTTCAATGCCAAATAACCATGATGACTTACTGACTTAGTTGATTAAATGTGATTTTCGTTGTCATGCCAAGTCTACCGGTTACTATTTAAAAAGTTTTTGTATATATTGTTGTATTATATCATTGATATGTATGATAAAAGATGTTACTAATTTTGTTGAAGTGTCATCAAGCTCTTGCTCATATTGCAGCTGTACGAACTTCCCAACCTAAAAGAGTCGATAATGCTTTAAAAACACTTGTAACTTGTGACTTATTATTTATTGAAAGAAAAAAAATGTTTGTGTGTCTGCTGTCTTTAGCAAAACTGTAGACTTACAGAATCTAATGAGATGTGAGATCCATCCTGTGTAATCAAATACTGATTGGTTGTTTGAATAATATATCTCTCTTTAGCAAAATTGTTTGAATAACATATCTCTCTTAGCAAAATTGTTTGAATAACATATTTCATGGTAGTGATTCCAATTGGTCAAATAATACATCTCTTTGTATTGTTTGGCTGCAACAAAAGTACCACCACCACCACAAATTGCGCTTTTCTTTCAACTATGTACATGTAAGCAACTAATGACGTATGGAATATCCATAAGAAACTAACAATGTGACCAATGTTTGTATCCATGATCATCCCCAATGTTTATGCTCCCAAATTGATATTTGTTAGTGAGCAACTTATTATGTTTGTGTCCAAAACTTTGTGGTGTAGAAAACGTACTCTGAGGCAACGCGCCGGTAGAAATACTATATTTATGTATTTTGGTGTAGAAATTTTTGTTCACATTGGAGTTGGTAATATCATACCATATGACGATATAATTGTATATCATTATTATATGTAAGATATTAAGGATAAAACATGTACACGCCCTTTGTAATAGGTGATAATTTATATATTAAACATATTCATTCAATTTGAATCTGATTAAACCATTGAAATTAGTTTTAAATTAAGGTAACCAATAAAATATTAGTCATAAGCTATTATAATATATGTGGTTGATTTATAAATATAAACTTCTGATATCTATTCATGTAAACACACTTTTACAATGAATATATCAAGAAAGAGAAGTGCCTGTTGCAATGAAGAAACTGTATGAAAAAACTATTTGAACAAAGAATGATCAAAAGCTGATTTTCGTCATGGATCAACCATGCTACCATCCTCGCTATCATCTCGGTGATTTGCGACGGCGGCTGCTGGTTCAAAGCATTTCGCATGGCAACAAATTCTTGTTGGGTGGATCCTAGTTTGAATAGAGATTCAACCACGCCACCATATACTGGGTCCTTTAGCCATACCATGGTCCGATCTACACAAGAAACAACAGCTATTGCCCTTTTGGAGGTAGGGAGATCTCTAAGGATTCTTTCACAAAGCTGGCTGAATACACTATGTGTATGATTTTGAATTTAAGAGGCTGGTGGGGTGGAAAGCACGGTGTAAACACGCACTCTTTGATATATTCAAGGCGCAAAGTCCTCATGGATTTGAATTTTTTTTCTCGCTTTCTCCTCTCGCCTACCTTCAAAATTACAGAGAATTTGAAAACTAAAATTCAAGATCAGATGATAAAAAGAACCAGTTGATCAAAGAAATCATTTATAGAGGAACAAATATGATCATATTGATTATATATGGAAACTGGTCCAGCCTCATAAATTAGATTATAAGTAAACAAATATATCCAAGCCCATCTTTTTATTTTTTTAATAAAACTTGCTAAATCATGAAATCTAACAAACCGAAAAACTGCTATGAAAACGGAATCACTTTTATTCAAAAGATTAATACTCACCAATGTAGAGTTCTTTTGATTTTCGTTTCATATTAATTTCTATAAGGTTAATGTTAGGATCTGAGTTTTTTAGGTTGTGTTGTTTAACAGAAATGGAAGATGAAACAGAGATTAATGTGCATCGGAAATGGAAATAAACTTTAGAACACAATCAAAGAAGAATAGTTTTCAGCAAACATGATTTCATTAGTCGAATGATTGTATCAATTACAAAGATAAACTATGCATGCATGCAACACGAAACTCCCCCTCAGCCTGAGCTCACTGATTTGTTCGTACAAGATGACTTGGTGCAAAAAAGCTAATAGAACAGTACAAGTACTGTTCTATTTATAGTATAATCCAAATCACTGAGCATCTAAGCTGACATCACCTAGATAGTGACATCTAACAAACTAACAAACTCTAAACACTGATGCATGCAAACACTGATTACAATAAACAACTGATTATATAAACACTGATGCAGCTTCCCACTGTTGTAGCCTAAGCACTGATGTTGAGGATCAGTGCTTTCTTCAAAGGGTGATCAGACCTTGAATCAGCAGTGCTTTAATCTTCATCAATACTTGAGAGACAACAGTTGTTAGGGATTCAGTCTTTATATTTCATCAGTTCTTTGACTAACAATTGTTGTGAAGATCAGCACTTAGAGTCATCAGCTGATAGATAACCACTGTCATTGGGGAAAGTCTAGGACAAGCACTGCTTATTGTGATCAACTGTTGAGAACCAGTTTTGGCTTTTCATATCATCTGTTCTTCTTGCTTGATTGCATGGGCCAACAATCCCCCCTAGAACAGATGATGCCAAAACACTTCCTTATTCATGATCTTTATTCTCTCATCAGTTTTTCCCTAACTTGGCCTTTGAATTGCAGCTCAAAATTGAGGGAATCTTCATCATCTTCATCCCTGCAGAGTTGGATTCTCTCATCGGACTTCCACTTTAGTATTTTTGAGTCTAATGGATTTCTTAGGTGAGATTTTATTTGATGCGAGTTTGGTGATGGAGGCCTGCTCATAAATCTTTTGGCAATTTCTTGTAGCATTGATGAGTCAGGATTCTTTTCAATCATTTGCTTGATGGCCACTTTCATGATATCAGCTTCTCTTTGTGCATCTTCCTCATCTATCTGCTTTTGCCTTTTTCTTTGATTTAAGGCAATGGTGGACAAGTCAGATGATGTGAACAACGTTTTTAGAGAGAGGGTCTGCTGCTTTGGCTCATCCGTGGTTTTGCTCTTGTATGCTGGTTTCTTTGGTGCTGTAGGATCTGTCTCTCTTAGTTTTTCCAGCTTTTCATAAACCATATCAGTATACTGCCTGAACCATTTTGAGATGGTCCTTGCTGATCCATACTTAGCTGCAACCAACTCAGCTTTCTTCCTCTTGTATTCTAATGTAAGTTCTGCAATGGTCTTCTTATACTTGTTCCAGTCTGGTGCAGACCTTTTCATCTGAGGATCATTCTTTACTCTTTCAATTCTATTGATTTTTGCTTTGAGAGCTATGAGTGTCCAGTCTTTAAATTGTTCAACTTTGGCAGGATAAAATTTATCTCTCATGATAAGCTCTAAGAGATATTTCCTCAACTTCTTTTGCAGATCAGCATTTGGTGGTAAGTTTAACATCTCTTTGCTTAAGTCTCTTGCATAGTCTTCTAATTTCTTGACTTTACTAAGCCCATGTTGCATTCGACTTGAGATGTTGCTATCACCTTGCCCTTGACCTTCATATTTAGCATGCAATTCAGCTTGCCTGGCTTTGAGCTTCAGATACTCTTCCATATTCTTTGGAGGTCTGAAACCATGAAGGGATGGGAACTTTCTTTTAGCAGGACCATCCACTGTATAGAATTGCCTCATTTCATCTTTTACTGCATGCAATTCCAGAGGATAATTTACTGCCAATGGGATGGATCTTGAAGGGTCATGTCCTTTAAGTGTTTGTGGGTCAACAAGTGGGTTTGATGGTGATGGTGATGGTGGAGGAATGAATGGTTCAGTATTGGTTTGAATGAAAGGTGAAGATGATATAGGAGTAGGTGCACGAATATCATCATCATTCACTTGAAACTTTCTTTTTCTTGTGTAAACCTTTTTAGGAGAAGGGGTTTTTGTTGGAGATTTGGAAATAGGAATGAGTATGGCTTAGGAAGGGAATTGGAAAGTGGTGGATGGTTGACTAACAACTGTTGAAACAACTGGTGTTTCAACCGCTATTGTCATAACAACTGTTGAAGTGTCAACATTTATTGCAGTGTTGGATGGTATTGGTAAGGATGGTTTTGTTTTAAGCTTTTTGGCAGGTTGTTTTTGTGGTGGTGGTGTTGGTTTGGGTATAGCAGTGGATGTTCTTTTAGTACCAGCAGTGGTTTTGGGATCATCAGTGGTTGATTTTGGTGGTGAGGGTGATTTTGGATATGTGGCAAGTGGTGGTTTATTATGTTTATGGGATTTTCTTCTTTCTGAAGTGCCAAGACCCTTTGTTTTGATTTCCCATTCTTTCATTGACTTTTGTTCCTTTCTCCACTCCCTTTCCTTTGTTCATTTTGGTTTTGAACAGTCTTTTTGTTTGCTTCCACTTCATCTGCTAGAATATTTAGGGTTTCATCAACTCTCATTTTCTTTTCTTTGGCAGATGTTTCATCAGTGGTTACAGAAGACTTCTTCTCAGACTCTGGCTTCTTAGTTGGCTTTTTCCTAGGAGTAAGTCTGCCAAACTTTTTCATGTCATGTTTCTCCCCCTTTTTGGCATCATCTTGATCATCATCATCTTTGTAGATAGGTGCAGGGGCAGTGCCAGTCATTTTTATCAAGGCCTCTTTGATGGTTTTGATTTCAGCGTGAGTATTCTTGTACCTTGCATCAACCATGTTTCTAATAAGTGCCATCTGATGGTTGTGTTGAGTTTCTGCAAGTTCCCTTTGAGCTGTAATAATTGGTTGAACAACATTCAAGAGCTCTTGGGAGTATTGTTGTGGAGTGGGTTGACTTTTGGAAGCTTGAACCAGAAATTGAATTGAATCATTCATCTTTGTAACAGTGGTTTCCATGGTTGAGAGCCTCTCCGTCAAATCTTGGTATTTTAAACCATCACCCAAATGAATGGGATCATCTGATTTCCTACCAGTGGTAGTTGTATCAGCAGTTGAATCAGGAGGGGTCTCCAATGGTTCATCCACTGATGCCCCTTTGTCTTGGTACTGGGGACCTCCCTTTGCTGTAGTTACCTTGGAAATCTCACCAATGGTTAACTTGAACACACCAGTGGATACCTTGATAGCATCAACAGTGGTTGCCTTCAAGGGAGTCTGACTTATGAAACTACTGTCCAGATGTAGATCAGTGGATCCAACATATGTAGTAGCTACTCCACTTGAACTACCAACAGGAATTTTATAAAATTCCAGTGGTGTAATCTCCTCAGCTGTTTGTGGGATAACCAATTGAGGGGATTCAGACACAACCATTGTTGAGTTTGTACTCTTTTTAATGTGTGATTGAGAGGGGCTGTGTTGAGTCTGAAGCTCAATGGCATCAAACAGAGGTATGATGGATGGTGGTATTTGAGAAGTGGGGATAGGAGTTGAAAGAGAGTTTGCCTAGGGAGAAGGGCTATTAAGCATATTCTCAAGTGAGGATAATGCTTCATGATGTGGTGTCCCTATGCTTACAACCTGTTCCTTTTGTGAGGAAGTAGGAGGAGTTAAGGCTTTTGGTGGAGATCTTTCCAGCTGTTGTGAGGAAGTAGCAACGGTGGTTATTGGTGACATTTGTGTTGTCACTGGGTTAGCTTCTGGGATCTCATCTTCCAGAAGACCCTTTTTGGTGGGTTTGGTGGGCTTTTTAGATTTTTTCTTGGTCTTTTTGGGAATTGTTGGTGGGGGTTGCATAACAGTGGTTGTGCTGCTGTGGTCACCAAGAGCAGTGGGCTTAGCAGCTGAAGTCTAAGGAGCAGATGTGGACTCATCCAAAGTTTGCTCAGACTCCCTTGTTTGTGTTTTGGAAGGTTTTGACTCAGACAATCTAGTAAAAGTTTCAGCAGACAAGCTGTTTATTTGAAAATGCGCACCTTGTACAAGTACTTGTGCATTTTCTTTTGGTATTTTCTCTTGTAAGTAGTAACTCAAAAACCTTGGAAATAGTAAAAAAGCCTGTGGCTTCTTTTTTTAAGTTTTTCACATTTTTGACCAAATCAGTGAAAATTTCTTGGGAGTAATTGAAATCAGTTTTAGCCATTATAGCATACCCCAAGTATTGTATTTTAGAGGAATTTCATTGAAAGCAGTTGTTTTATTAGAAACACAGGTGAGCAGGGTATGAAACAGGAATTTCATGGGAGGTGGAAATTCTCCCTTTTGCATTGTTGCTTTTGTTAACTGTCCTGCATACCCTCTTTCGATCAAATCAGTTTGATACTCATCCTTAGGGAAAGAATTATTACCTGCTTAATCGTTCATCTGAAAAGTTTCTGAGATGGTCTGTGGTGTTATTGAGACCAGAATTCCACCGACTTCTGAAGAAATTGCCCATGGTTTCTTATCTTGAATTTCAAGTTTGGCATGATTCCAGAAATCTCTTAGGGCATCTGGGTAAATGGGTGCATTGCAGGTCAATAAAGTTTTGTACTTTGAGGTTGAAAGGGTGTTGATGATGGAATGGAAGTCTTTGTTTTTGCTTGTTTTCTCAAGTGTACAAAGATAATTGTGTGGGTGTTTGAGGATGAGAGCCATGGTGATTATTGAGAAATCGTGAATGGAAGAAGAAGATGAATGAGAGATGGAAACCACTTTGAAGGAATTTTTGAATTCGATACGGCAGTGAAAACTCTGTTTGGGGGTTTTATCAGGGTTTTATGAGAGTGAAAAAGTGAATGCTGTCGTGGCAGCGGTTTCGAAGATCGGACAGTTAACATCTGCCCACGTGGCAACCTCTGATGGAAAAGTGGAAGACAGTTGTTTGGGAACCACCGATGGACAATATCAGTGGTTGACAGCAGTGAAAAGTGAGAACAATGTCTAATTTTAACTATCAGTGGTTGAAACACTGATGTTTGGTCAACAGTGGTCAACAAGAAAAATGAAGAAACAGAGGCTATCTTTCAGCAGTGGGTGAATTTTCAAAAATCAGATGTTTGAACCAAACAGTGGTTATGACATACTTTTAAGGATTAATGAAAATTTTCATTTTTAACTATTTTTAAGGATGGATTTTTGATTTTCTAAAAACATTTTAATGCTTTTTATTCATAGAAAAACAAGATGTTGCTTGTTATTCTATGTTAAGCATGCCAATCCTAGAGATCAAGCTTTCAAAGGTGGATGTGTCTAATGCTTTTGTTAGCATATCTGCCAGCTGATCCTTAGTTGGAAAATGATGCAGAGAAATCAAACCTTTTCATAGCAATCCCTCACAAAGTGATGTCTGATGTCAATGTGCTTGGTGGTTGAATGAGAGACTGGATTTTTGATGATATTTTCAGCTGCTTGACTATCCAACATGAGAGGTGTCTTTAAAGCAGTTATACCAAAATCCAGTAGTTGATTTTGAAGCCACAATAGTTGGGCTGTACAGCTTGCAGCAGCAATGTATTCTGCTTCAGCAATGGATGTGGAAACAGCTGCTTGCTTTTTTGCTTTGCCAAGATACTAAGAAATCACCTAGAAATTGGCACCCTCCTGATGTGGACTTCCTGGTTGTGTTGCATCCAGCAAAGTCACTGTCTGAAAAACCTGAAAGCTTAACATTTCCATTAGCTGGGAACCAGATACCAAGCGTGGGAGCACTTTTTATGTATCTGAGTATCCTTTTCACAGCAATGAGGTTAGACTTCCTAGGGGCTGATTGGGATCTTGCACAAACACATGTTGCAAACTGTAACACCCCTAAAATATAAACCTTTTATTTTAAATTCGATGTCGTTAATAAATGAAATGAACTAACTAGGAATAAAAATAACCTAGTTAGATAGAAGTCTTGTGATAATACATTAGTGTGTTAGAAACACCTAAAATAAGAACCAGGCAATAGTTGGGGGACCAAAGTTGTAAAGTTTGAAACTAATATCATTAAAACAAAAATACACACACCAAACACATACTTGAGTGTGTGTCTTGTTCGAACAAAACACATGGGGCGACCAAAGAACCTCCATCAAACCCTAGTTCATGCTAATTGTCCAAATTGAAGACCAAATTATGTTCCAAATCAAAATCCGAGCATAGAATAGTGATCTCCTCAGTAAAGGGGTCATAAGGTATGTAAAATTTCATAGAAAAGTTCCATCTAAATTTTTGGATGACCATAAGAAATTCGAAATTAATGTTGCATGATTTTTGTATGGATGAATTTGAAATGAAATAGTGCCTAGGAATAAACCCTAGTCATTAGATTGTTGAAATTATGCTCAATACTTGTGAATTCCATAATCACCAATGTAGGTGATTAGTGGGTTTTGTAAAAGCATGTAAAACCCTAGGATTATAGATATCATTCTAGTGTATTTTGAACTCTAGGAAGTAAAGTCAGATTTGTAGATGTGAAAATTGGCATGAATTTGTCTAATTGATGTTTAATCTTAGTTAAATGACAAGTTATGAACTTGATTGTAAATTGTGTGAAATCATGCCCTTTAGGAGTTCGTAGAAATGCCTAAAAGAAAGCCTAATGTTGAAAATTTGAATTAAAACGCATACTTGTATTTTTTGGCGAATTATGCGTGGAATGTTAAGAAAAGAGTTCTAAATAATTCGTGCTTGAACTCTGTAGGAAAGGAAACCGGAACGTCGAGCGGACAAGCCGGTGGTGACGCACATTTGAAAGGAGCGCTTTAAAGGTATGTAACCGTGATTTCGTTACATTATGTTATTTGAACATTATAGTCGCTTCAAGTTGTGTTTTGGAATAAGCATTTGTATTAATTGAAGTGACGATGATCACTACTTAATTGAACAAGTCAAGACTAGATTAGGAAACGCTTGGTTGTTGTTGAAATGGTGGATTCCATAAATCAGCAAACGGGTCAAATAAATGTGTGTTTAATTGATACTATGAAAATGTTGAAAGATCTCTTGGCGATTGTAGATCATAAGAGCATAAACCATGGAATTGGTAATGATACGACAAAGATCGTAAGCCCCGGAAGATGGGTAAATACACCTTGTGGTCATAAAAATATTGGTGGTAGAATTGATGCAAAACTATGTGGGTCGAATAAATACAACAGGGATTTATAGACCTTCAGTCCGTAAACTAAAATTTTGATATGATAATCATGATAGATGCGTTGGTAATTTAATTACGGACGCGTAGGAAAAAGAATCACCTAAAACGGACACTTAGATAGAAAGTTATGCAAGTTTGAAGTCGGAATGGTGAAAAACGGAGCTAGGCAGGAAATTCAGGTCTCAAACCTGCACCTGCTAGAAAATGGGTTCCCCCGCGGCAAGCGACAGGGAACATCAAACCCTGCGCGACACGCGAGAGCGCTCGCGGGGCGCGTAAGATTCAAGCGAGTCTGTCGCGTGGCGCAACAGACTAAGTTGCGAAAATTTTTATTTTTTATTTGTTTGATATTAGAACTAGTTTATATGTGTTTTAACATTGTAAAAACTAACATTTGATGTGGTTTTGACATTAGGTGACGTTGGTCTCATTCCAGATGGCGATCAAGCAAGAATCCAAGAACCGAACACTATATTTTGAAGCTTCCGCTCTAATCTAACCTTGTTTTAGACAATATTCGTTTTATAAACACACATCCAAACGTCGAATGTTATAAACTAGTTGGATAGTTAACTAAATTTCTATTTTCGTGTAAGTTAGTTAACGTAACTAAGTTTTGTGCAAGTGATGCATTTATTTTAAATGTGCTCTTTTATATAAAAACTTTAATTTAAATGAGACGGGTGTTACAAGTTGGTAATCAGAGCTCAAGGTTGTTAATAAAGTATGTTCGGTTCAAGCTTGATCTAACATCCGGTAAGAATTAGTTACTTTAGTAGATTTTATTAAATGTAAGGAAAAGAGATGTGAATGGACGTGCACGGGAAGAGCGTGTTAACACACTCAAACCCGGAAAGTGCACTAAATGAGAACGGTTAAAGCAAGTTTTGAACTTGGCTAAACCGAAGTGAATAAAGTATATGTTATAAATGAAATGTTTAACAATTGGTATAAAAATTTCAGTTTCAAGATGACGGAAAAAGGTAACAATGATGCGGTGCCGACAGTCACCGAACAAATGAATGAAGTGATTGCTAAAGAGGTAGGGAAGGCAATCGAGAATAGTCTATCCGGTTTTATAGACAAAATCCAAAGTACGGTGCTTTCATTAGTTGAAGAACGGGTTAAAAGGTTGGAAGATAATGTCAACCTTGTGAAGGAAAAATCCGGAGAATGAAAGAGTTGCTCGTACAAAGAGTTCATGGCGTGTAAACCGCCAATTTACAACGGGGAGGTTGACCCGATAATATGCCAAAGATGGCTAAGTGATGTCGAAGGGGTGTTTGAAAGGACCCACTGTGACGTAAGCGATTTTGTGGCTTACAAAACGGGCCAGTTAAGGGGTCAAGCCAAGGATTGGTGGGATAATAAGAAGAAGGAGATTGGAGCCGAAGCGGCAAGGGCTATGACGTGGGACGAGTTTAAGGCACCATTCCTTAAGCACCACAGTCCCAATGCGGTTATCAACAGAATCAAGGAGGAATTCATCCAGTTAAGGCAAAAGGGTGAATCAATTGATAAGATCACGGGTATTTTCATGGATAAGCTTGGATTCTGTGATGAGTTAGTGACTACCGAAGAGCAGAAGATATGCTACTATTACAATATACTGAGCACTGAATATCGAGGGTTCATGACTCCCTCGAAGTACGAGACCCTCACGGAAATCATTAACACCACCCGGGAGCGGGAAATTGAGTTAAAGAAACAAATAGAGAGGGACGAACGAAGGGTGCAGGATGTGAATCCAAGTCCGACAAAGAAGGAGAGAACAACGGAGTCGGCAAGAAAATCCGATGTGAATGGCGGATCGCCAAGTTGCAAAGTGTGTGGAAAGGGACATAAAGGCGAATGTCGTTTCAAAGACAAACCGTGTCCCATATGTGGAAAGACGGGGCACACGGCTTCGCTATGCCTAGGAAAAGTTTCTGCTTGCTACAAATGTTATCAACCGGGTCATAAGAAATCCGAATGCCCAGAATTGATCAGAAAGAAAGATAACAAAGAATCTCCAGCAGAAACTCAAAAGGTGAAGGCCAGATCCTTCCAACTAACCGCGTCTGAAGCGAAGACAGAACCCGATGTGGTCTTAGGTATATTCGCAATAAACTCAATTCCTGCACGTGTATTATTTGATACAGGTGCGAATAAATCCTTTATTTCACATGGATTTATTCGACATCCTTCATTTGTATTGACAAAATTATCTATGCCCTTAGAAGTTGAAATAGGGGACAATAAGAGTTTTATAGTGTGTGATGTTTGTCAAGATTGTAAATTGAGTATCGATGATGAAGAATACTCAATAGATCTAATCCCGATGTCGATGGGAGAATTCCAAATGTTTGTTGGGATGGATTGGTTATCCCGACACCATGCAAAAGTCGTGTGTTTTCGTAAAGGGATAAAGTTAACATCTCCGAGCGGAAAACAAGTTACTATCTATGGCGAGAAAGGAGGCAACCCTATGATATGCTCGATGTTAAAAGCTCACAAGCTTATGAGGCATGGATGTAGAGCACTTATGATATACGCGAATGTACCAGGGAAAGAAGTACCAAAGATTGGAGACGTACCGATGGTACGTGATTATGGAGACGTGTTCCCGGAAGACTTGCCCGGAATACCGCCCGAACGGGAGGTAGAGTTCGGAATCGAATTAATTCCGGGCGAAACCCGTAGCCAAGGCACCGTACCGACTCGCGCCATCGGAGTTACAAGAATTAATGTCGCAAATTCAAGACTTGCTCGATAAAGGATTTATAAGGCCGAGTGTGTCTCCTTGGGGCGCACCGATATTGTTCGTGAAAAAGAAAGACGGGAGCATGCGAATTTGTATCGATTACCGGGAGTTAAACAAACCCACGGTTAAGAATCGATACCGGTCCCGAGAATAGATGATTTATTCGACCAACTACAAGGTAATTGGTTCTCGAAAATTGACCTTAGATCAGGATACCATCAATTACAGGTCAAGGAAGAAGATGTACCGAAAACGTCCTTTTGTACTTGGTATGGGCACTACGAGTTCCTCGTGATGTCCTTCGGATTGACGAATGCACCCGCGACTTTCATGGATCTCATGAACTGTGTTTGCAAGCCTATGTTGGACAAGTCGGTAATCGTGTTTATCGATGACATTCTAGTATATTCGAAAAATGAGGCGGATCACACACACCATTTACAGGAGGTGTTAGAGACCCTCAGACGGGAAAGACTGTATGCAAAGTTTTCGAAGTGTGCCTTCTGGTTACGAGAGGTACAATTCCTCGATCACATCATTAGTGCCGATGGAATATTAGTAGATCCGTCAAAGACAGTAGCCGTGTCGAAATGGAGCGCTCCAAAGAATCCTTCGGAAATTAGAAGTTTCTTAGGGCTTGCGGGATACTACAGGAGATTCATTCAAGATTTCTACAAGATTGCTTCGCCGCTAACTAAATTAACTAGCAAGGAGGAAAGATTTATATGGGGAGTTGAATAGGAAAAGGCGTTCCAAACACTAAAGGAGAAGTTAACTCACGCTCCGGTGTTAACGTTGCCGGACGGAGTCGACAATATGGTAGTCTACTCGGATGCGTCGAATTCGGGGCTCGTATGTGTTTTGATGCAACGAGGCAAAGTTATAGCTTATGCCTCGAGGCAACTAAAGGTGCACGAAAAGAAATACCCCACGCACGATCTTGAATTGGCGGCGGTGGTATTTGCGCTAAAAATATGGAGATATTACTTATATGGGGTGAAGTGAACTATATTTACCTACCACAAGAGCTTAAAATACTTCTTCGATCAGAAGGAGTTAAACATGAGGCAAAGGCGATGGTTGGAAACGGTAAAGGATTATGACTGCGAGATACACTATCATCCCGGGAAAGCCAATGTTGTGGCGGATGCCTTGAGCATGAAAACATATTATGTTCCAATACGAGTACGGTCGATGCAGCTTGTTGTGACCTTGGGTTTACTTGAACAAATCCGAGGAGCACAAGTCGAGGCGATAAAAGAGGAAAATTGGAAGAGTGAAAGAATCGTTGGCCAGTTGGAAGAGTTAACGGATAATAATAATGGGTTGAAAACCCGGTTTGGCAGAATATGGATTCCTAACTCAAGTGGAGTTAAAAAGCTTCTACTTGATGAAGTACACAAAAGCCGTTACTCCATCCATCCGGGAGCGACCAAGATGTATAATGACTTGAAACAAAATTACTGGTGGCCCGGAATGAAAAGGGATGTGGCTAAGTATGTTGAAAAATGCTTGACATGTTTACAAGTCAAGGCGGAACACCAAAGACCCTATGGCAAGCTTCAGCCATTGGATATTCCAGTTTGGAAATGGGAACATATCACCATGGACCTGTTGACCAAACTACCAAAGACGAACCGAGGATTTGATGCTATATGGGTGGTTGTTGATAGACTGACGAAAAGTGCTCACTTTATTCCTATATGTGAGACTTATACGTCAGAAAAGATGTCGGAGGTGTATACCAATGAGACAGTGGCACGCCACGGAGTACCGGTATCCATCGTGTCTGACTGGGATACCCGGTTTACTTCAAACTTCTGGCGAGATTTCCAAGTCAGATGGGAACAGAACTATTTATCAGCACTGCATACCATCCTCAGACGGATGGGCAGAGTGAAAGAACGATACAGACATTAGAAGACATGCTGAGGGCGTGTATTATCGATTTCGGGGGCAGTTGGGACGTGTATTTACCATTAGCAGAATTCTCTTATAACAACAGTTATCATGCCAGTATCGGCATGGCCCCATATGAGATGCTATATGGTAGAAAATGTAGAACCCCGGTGTGTTAGGGTGAGGTGGGTCCGCATGAACTGGCCCATAAAGATGTAGTTCGAGAAACTAATGAGAAAATTGACATGGTTCAAGATCATTTGAAAGCGGCTCAAGACAGACAGAAGTCTTATGCCGACAAAAGACGAAAACGGATTGAATTTCAGGTGGGCGACAAAGTTATGTTGAAAGTGTCCCCATGGAAGGGAATTATCCGGTTCAGGAAAAGAGGGAAATTAAGTTCGAGGTTTATTGGACCATTTAAAATCATAGAACGGGTTGGCAAGGTAGCATATCGCCTTGAATTACCGGAAGAATTAAGCGAAATCCATGGCATTTTTCACGTGTCACAACTTCAAAAGTGTCTAGCTGAGGAAACGGCTTATATCTACTACGATGACATCAAGGTGGACAATAACCTTAATTATACGGTAAAGCCAATTGAGATTCTAGATCGGAAGGTTAAAGGGTTGCGGAATAAGAAAATTGATTAAGTGAAGATCAAGTGGGAGTATAGAAAGGGTTCGGATACTACATGGGAATCTGAAGAGGAGATGCGACGTCTCTACCCAATATTATTTGGTACGTATTTCAGTTTTGAGGACGAAACTCTTTTAAGGGTGGTGGACTTGTAACACCCCTAAAATATAAACCTTTTATTTTAAATTCGATGTCGTTAATAAATGAAATGAACTAACTAGGAATAAAAATAACCTAGTTAGATAGAAGTCTTGTGATAATACATTAGTGTGTTAGAAACACCTAATATAATAACCAGGCAATAGTTGGGGGACCAAAGTTGTAAAGTTTGAAACTAATATCATTAAAACGAAAATAAACACACCACACACACACTTGAGTGTGTGTCTGGTTCGAACAAAACACAGGGGGCGACCAAAGAACCTCCATCAAACCCTAGTTCATGCTAATTGTCCAAATTGAAGACCAAATTATGTTCCAAATCGAAATCCGAGCATAGAATAGTGATCTCCTCAGTAAAGGGGTCATAAGGTATGTAAAATTTCATAGAAAAGTTGCATCTAAATTTCTGGATGACCATAAGAAATTCGAAAATAATGTTGCATGATTTTTGTATGGATGAATTTGAAATGAAATAGTGCCTAGGAATAAACCCTAGTCATTAGATTGTTGAAATTATGCTCAATACTTGTGAATTCCATAATCACCAATGTAGGTGATTAGTGGGTTTTGTAAAAGCATGTACAACCCTAGGATTATAGATATCATTCTAGTGTATTTTGAACTCTAGGAAGTAAAGTCAGATTTGTAGATGTGAAAATTGGCATGAATTTGTCTAATTGATGTTTAATCTTAGTTAAATGACAAGTTATGAACTTGATTGTAAATTGTGTGAAATCATGCCCTTTAGGTGTTCGTAGAAATGCCTAAAAGAAAGCCTAATGTTGAAAATTTGAATTAAAACGCATACTTGTATATTTTGGCAAATTATGCGTGGAATGTTAAGAAAAGAGTTCTAAATAATTCGTGCTTGAACTCTATAGGAAAGGAAACCGGGACGTCGAGCGGACAAGCCGGTGGTGACGCACGTTTGAAAGGAGCGCTTTAAAGGTATGTAACCGTGATTTTGTTACATTATGTTATTTGAACATTATAGTCGCTTGAAGTTGTTTTTAGAATAAGGATTTGTATTAGTTGAAGTGTTGATGATCACTACTTAACTGAACAAGTCAAGACTAGATTAGGAAACGTTTGGTTATTGTTGAAATGGTGGATTTCATAAATCAGCCAAACGGGTCAAATAAATGTGTGTTTAATTGATACTATGAAAATGTTGAAAGATCTCTTGGCGATTGTAGATCATAAGAGCGTAAACCATGGAATTTTTAATGATACGCCAAAGATCGTAAGCCCCGGAAGATGGGTAAATACGCCTTGTGGTCATAATAATATTGGTGGTAGAATTGATGCAAAACTATGCGGGTCGAATAAACACAATAGGGATTTATAGACCTTCAGTCCGTAAACTAAAATTTTGATATGATAATCATGATAGATGCGTTGGTAATTTAATTACGGACGCGTAGGAAAAAGAATCACCTAAAACAGACACTTAGATAGAAAGTTATGCAAGTTTGAAGTAAGAATGGTGAAAAACGGAGCTGGGCAGGAAATGCAGGTCTCAAACCTGCACCTGCTGAAAAATGGGTTCCCCCGCGGCACGCGAAAGGGAACATCAAACCCTGCGCGACACGCGGGAGCGCTCGCGGGGTGCGTAAGATTCAAGTGAGTCTGTCGCGAGGCGCGACAGACTAAGGTGGTGTTTGTTTTTTGTGAAAAGTACTTCAGAACCTCTTATGTCTGCCCCACGCAGACCACGCGCAGACGTTTGTGTCTGCAGCTTGTTTGTTTTTTAGAAGTGATTTCGTTAAAAAAGCTCTTCCAAACCTCTTTCTCAAGCAGATCTGGCCTCACGTCTTCACACATCTTCCAAACCTCTTCCAGTTCTTTCAACACTCATCTAAAAAAAACCCTACCTTGCTTCTTCTTCTTCACAGCGAGCCCTGCCTCACGTCGCTTCTTCTCCACAGCCTTCGTCACGGCGCTTCTTCTCCACAGCGACCCCATTCTTCCCTTCGATTTCTCCGTCAAATCCGTGGCTCCGGCGACCCCCTCTTGTCTCTGATTACTTCAGGGTAAGATAATACAGTAATCGATTTCTCCGTCAAATCCGTGGCTCCGGTGACCCCCGTTTGTGCATATACTTTCGCTGCAAATTGATTGGCCAACACAGTTTGAGAAATGTCGAATTATGTTTGTTTTTTTAGTGTTATTTTGGCTGATTTAAAACCTGTATGTTACAGGTGTTTGAAGCTCGATTGTTTGAATTGGTCGCCGGTGAGATAGTGTCGGAATTGGTCGCCGGCAGCGAGTAATGGCGATATCGATTTCTCCGTCAACCGGAATGTTGTATCGTTGATTTCGAAGCCGTTTAAGAACTTTAACGTCGCCAATTGCAGGTGAAATTTCTCTCATTGTATTCATATATTTGTGTGTGAAAGTTGATTTAAATGTTGAGGGTCATAATTAGAAACATTAGTTATTGATTGAATGCAGAAATTGTTGCTTGTTGTGATGGTATAATTTTGAAACAATTTGATGTAATGCAGACATTGTTGATTTTTATTTGCTAGTTGGTAACGCATTTATCTATCTTGTTGTTTTTGTCCTCATTTTTCGGTTGAACGAGCTTAAAAACATTTGCTTTAAGTTTTTAACATTTCTTCATAGTTTATAATTCATGTGTGTGTGATGGTATGATGTTATTCTAGCTATTGAACTGATTGTTTGAAACAATTTGATGTTGATACTCCTTGTGACAAAAAAACTTGCTTTACAATGCATGAATTTGAGAGAATTGGATTTGTGTTTGTTTTTAATGAATGGAGATTGCACAGCACGTGTTTGTTTTTTGTGTGATATTTATGTCTTTGTTTTTAATTAATGGAGATTGTGCAGTTGCTTGCTAAATGGTTAATTTGTTGATTAGTAGAGTTTGAATGTTAAAAAACTCTTTTAAGTTAAATAAAATCAGTTTATTTATATTTCAGTTTATTTCACCAGCTTGCAGAAGTTAAAAAACAAACAGTCTTCTTCCTGCAGACTGCAGAGGTTTGGTCCACCTCTTCAGCTGCAGATGTCTGCAGATGTGGTCCGCAGACTGCAGACGTTTTACCTCTGAAAAAACAAACAGCACCTAAGTTTCGAAATTTTTTATTTGTTTGATATTAGAACTAGTTTATATGTGTTTTAACATTGTCAAAACTAACATTTGATGTGGTTTTGACGTTAGGTGACGTTGGTCTCATTCCGGATGGCGATAAAGCAAGTATCCAAGAACCGAACACTATATTTTGAAGCTTCCGCTCTAATCTAACCTTGTTTTAGACAATGTTCGTTTTGTAAACACACATCCAAACGTCGAATGTTTTAAACTAGTTGGATAGTTAACTAAATTTCTATTATCGTGTAAGTTTGTTAACGTAACTAAGTTTTGTGCAAGTGATTCATTTATTTTAAAAATGCGCTCTTTTATATAAAAACTTTAATTTAAATGAGACGGGTGTTACACAAACATGATGTCTGGCCTAGATGCAGTTAGGTACAATAAAGACCCAATCATACTTCTATATAAAGTTTTATTAACCAAATCATCCTTCTCATCAGACATGACTATCTTGGTGGTTGCCATGGGTGTACTACATTGTTTACAATCATTCATCTCAAATTTGGTTAACAGTTCTTTAGCATACTTGCTTTGATGAATGAAAGTGCCATTTTGCAGTTGCTTAACTTAGAGACCAAGAAAGCATTGTAGTTCACCCATTGCACTCATCTCAAACTCAGCTGTCATGAGTCTTCTAAACTCTTCACACATTTTATTACATGTGCTTCCAAAAATGATGTCATCCACATAAATTTGGACAATCATCAAATCTTTTCCTCTCCATTGTAAACACAGTGTTTTGTCAATTTTACCTCTTGTGAAACCAATAGAGATTAGAAAAGTGGAAAAAGTTTCATACCAGACCCTTGGTGCTTGTTTCATGCCATACAAAGCTTTGTTTAGCTTGTAGACATGATTTTGATTAAATGGATCCTCAAAACCAGGAGGTTGACAAACATATACCTCTTCTTGAATCTTACCATAGAGGAATGCACATTTGATATCCATTTGAAACACCTTGATGTTGTGGTTGACAGCAAAGGCTAAGAACAGTCTGACTGCTTCCAATCTAGCTACAGGGGCAAAAGTTTCATCATAGTCAATGCCCTCTTCCTGTCTAAACCTTGAACCACAAGCCTAGCTTTATTCTTGACAACAATGCCCCTTTCATCAGTTTTGTTTTTGAAGACCCACTTTGTGCCAATAGGACTTATACCCTCTGGCAGTGGTACAAATTCCCATACTTCTTGTCTTTTAAACTGTTGGAGCTCCTCTTGCATAGCTTCTACCCAACTGTTGTCTTTTAGTGCCTCTTGGTACTTGACTGGTTGATTGAGTGATAGAATGCCAGTAAAAAGACAAATGTTTTGGGATTGACTTCTTGTGAGAACCCCTTCATTGATGTTGCCAATGATTTGATCTGGTGGATGAGACTTCAGGAAGATTAGATCTCCCTTGTATGGAACAATGGCATTAAAGTGTGAAGGCTGCAGATGGGAATCATCTGAGCTAACATCTGTTGGTGACTTTTATGATCCAACATCTGTTTGAAATGGAGGTGGAGGGATAGGAGGAATGGGTGTGGTACAATGTTGATTTTTATCCATTGTTGGCAGATTTTTATCAACAATGGTTATGGATGATGTGGTGGCAGATGTTAAAGGGATACTTTGATCAACAACTGTTGATGCAGTAGTGGTTGAGCTTTGACAGCTGTTTTGAACATCTGTTGCTTTGGTGGTGGATGTGAATTTGTGTTGTGGAATTACAACTTCATATCCATAGTCTTGTGATGGAGATTGTGGTGTACCAGCAGGGTTAGTCTTGACAGACACATCTTAAAAAGTAAATTTATCAAGATCAAACAATTCAGCAGGGTTAGCTGGGATTTTTAGTGATGAAAGTTCATTGAACTTTACATTCAGATTCTCTTCCACACACCTAGTCCTTGTGTTAAACACTTTGTAGGCCTTGGCAGTGGTTGAGTATCCCAGGTGATAATCACAATCTACTTTGGCTGCAAATTTTGAAATTGAATCTTTTAGGTTTAAGATAAAACATGGGTAGCCAAAGATTTTGAAATATGAGATCAGTGGTTTGATCTTGAACATAGTTTCATAGGCAGTCTTTTGATGCCTGGGGTTGATCAAAACTCTGTTCTGCACATAGCAAGCAGTGTTTACAGTTTCAGCCCAAAAAGTTAAGGGTAAACCTGAATCTGCAAGCATTGTTCTGGCAGCTTCAATTAAAGTTATGTTTTTCCTTTCAACCACCCCATTTTGCTCTGGTGTTCTTGGGATACTGTACTGCCTCATAATCTCTTTTGACACACAGAACACATCCAACTCCTTGTTTCTAAACTCTGTTCCGTTGTCACTCCTAAAGATTTTTACTGGAAAGTCAAATTGCTTTTCAACCTGTTTGACAAAGTCTTGCAAAATTCCTGCAGTCTCATCTTTAGAATGTAAGAAGTAAGTCCATGTAAACCTAGAAAAATCATCTGCAATGACCAAACAATATCTTTTCTTTTTCAAGCTCATGATTTTTTACTGGGCCAAACAAATCTATGTGTAGCATTTGCAAACACTTGGTTGTTTTGGACTCCTCAATGGACTTGTATGAGCTTTTATGGTGTTTACCTTTTAAACAGGAAACACAATGCTCAGAAGAAGTGAACAATTTTTGTGGAAGACCTCTTACAAGGCCTTGTTTTAACAAAGTAGTGATTGTCTTGAGATTTGTGTGCCCCAATCTTCTGTGCCATAATTATGTCTCTTTGTTAGAGGCAGCTGAGAACAAACAGGCATCAATCATAGGACTCTCTTTTGACAAATCAACTACATAAACATTGCCACTCATTTGAGCAACAAGTTAAGTTTTTCCATTGGATTTTATTTCTTCAATCTTTTTGACCATTTCTGGTCCAACAATCTTGCAACTCTCCTTAGTAAAGAATGACCCATAGCCTTGTCACTCATTTATGAGACACTAAGGAGGTTGAACTTTAGATTGTCAATGAGATTAACATTTTCAAACTTGACTTTTCCTAACTGAACTGTTCCAGACCCCAACACCTTTCCCTTAGAATTGTTACCAAAAGATATATCACCCCCTCCATGAGTTTTGAATTCTTTGAGTAGGGCTTTACATCCAGTCATGTGCCTGGAGCCTCTACTATCTACATACCAAAGACTATCTAAGCACGCAGAAGCTCCCTGCACATCAAGTAGACAATTAGTTTAGGAGGGTCTCCAAAGCCAATAAGGATTTGGATGGGGTTACAACAGAGTCAGTATCAAGTCCAGTTACATGGATAGTGGTTAGCTCAGGGGTTTGAACAGTTTTTGAACAATGTCTCTCTAACCACTGCTGTGGACCATTTTCTGCCAGATGTTGAAATCCAAAAGGATGCGTGTTCACTTTTGGTTTAGAAGGCCTTTTGTAGTCCTCATAAACATGTGGGACCCTTTGGTATGGGGGTTGACCTCTTCCTCTTTGGAATTGGTTGGCAAGCGGTGCATCTGTCACCTGAACATCTCTTGGAGCAGAGTTTTTGTTCAGCTGTTTTGTAACAGCTATTTGGGCATACATAAATGGTTGTTGTTTCATGATGGGTTGTTTTGATGAACTCATGGGTGTTTTTGAAGTGTATTCTTTTCTTTTAACCTCAAAAGTTTTGAGGTGCACACACTCATGAGTAAGATGGTTGGTTTTTCCACAGATGGTGCAACTTTTTGCAGGCTCAATTATGCTTGTTTTGTTAACGTCATAGGCTTTTAAGTGAAAACAGTCTTTTGTAGAATGATTTTTCTTTTCACAAAAGTCACAAAACAAGTTTTTAACCTTTTCTCTCTTTTTCCTCTTTTCAACCTCCTTTGCAACAGAGTTTTGAACCACTGTTGGGATGTCTTTGAGAGGAATGACTTTGGCCTTAGGTGCTTTCACACCTTCAACTGTGGAAAAATATATGGGTTTGAAATTCTCAAGGATGTCACACTCATCTGACCAGGTGGGTTTGAATTAATATTTTTCAATCTCTTCAAAGGTTGATGACCCCTCTGTTTTTTCCAAAATGATTTTGTTGCCATTTTTATCAATTATTTTGATTTCTTGACCATCCTTGTTTGTTGGTATTATCTCAACAGACCCAGACTCATTTACAGCAGTGTTTTCAACTTTGTCATTTTTCCTGAAACCTATGCTAAATTTTACATTGCTTTTGATCTGTTTCTCTAACATCAGCTCATAACCTTTGTAGGATTCCACCCATTTTTAATAAGTGATTTGGGTGGATTCCAACTCCTTTTTGCAAGCATGATATTTCTCTAACATGGCTTGAAGTTGGTCCTTGGTTATGCTGTGTTCATGTTTAAGACTGCAGATTTCATTATCTTTTTCAAACAATTTGTTTTTCAGTTCTTTAACAGACTTTTCAAATTGTACTTCATCTTTTAAAATCTTGTTTCTAAGGTTTTCATTCACCTTTTTAACATTAGCAAATGCTATGATGCATTTGTTTGAACATAGGTTTTTCAAGACCTGAGGTGATACCTTAGCTGCAGCCATCATGGCACAGTCATAGACATTCTCACAAGCACTGGTGTCCTTCTCCACTTCATCTTTGTACCAGGGGTCAGCAAGAGGTTCTAACAGTGGTTTGGGTTCCTTTTCTAATAGCTGTTCACCAACAACAACAGTAACCACTGCTTCAGCAATTTCATCCACTGTTTCAGCACTGGATTCTCCCTCTTCATTTTCCAACCCTTCTGGAATTGACTCTAAAGTTGCAAAACAAAATTCATCACAAGGAGCATAATTCTTAGCAAATAGAGAAAAGTTTTCATCAGATAACTCATCAGGCATGCTACTCCAATCAACAAAGCCTTGAGTAAAGAAGCTTTGCTGACTGGCCTCTGCTGGAGCAGATGTTTGTGCAGCATGTTGTGGTGCTGGTTGTTTCACTTGAACATGAGAGACTGGGGCTTGGACATACTGAATTTGTGGGATAAGGGCTTGAACATATTGTACTGGAACAGGTGTTACAGGGTGTGCATAATGAGCAGTGTTTACATGAGCAGCAGGGGTATATTGGGAATAGTGCACAGTGGTTTATGTGTTTTGAGGTCTAGGGCTAGGATGTGTTATGATTGGTCCACTATTTTGGCTTCTACATTCTCTAGCAAAGTGTCCTAGCCTGTTACACTTGTAGCACTTTAGTTTTGATTTATCCAACCCCACTTTTAAGTTCCCATGTAACCCTGGAAATTTTCTTCCTGTTCTCTTATAAAACTTGCTGATTCTTACACTCAGAAGTGCCAGTTGATGCAATATGTCCATTTCCTCCAGATCAGTTGGATCAAAATGCTGGAGATCATTGAGTTCAAAGTATAAGTTGTCAAAATTCTGGTTTTCTCCATTTGCTGTAAAAGCATAGTTGGATGAGTAAGAATCAGAGTTGTTAAAAGCTCCACCAGCAGTTATGTCAATGTAATGATCATAACTCTGATCCTTACTACTACCAAATTCTTCTTGACCCAGAAGCGCTGTGTTACCAAAGGTGTAATCATTAGCAACCTTCCCAGACTCTTGTAACTTCTTTTTCTGGTTCAACTCTCTCTCATAAGTGAGGAGTCGACCATGAAGTTGGGTCAGACTTAACTCTTTGAAACCAACAGAATTTCTGGTTACAAAAGCAATTGTGTCCCATTTGTCAGGTAGTGATCTTAGAAACCTACTATTTAGAGTTGATTTTGCAAATTCAACATTAACAAGTTTAAGTTCACTAATGAGACAACTAAAAGGTTCAAACTGTTTTGTTAGTGATTCTCCTTTAACATGGCAAAACGTTTCATACAGTTGATTCAAAACCTCCCATTTATTTTCTATCACCTCTTCTGTTCCACCGAACTGCTCTTTTAGAGCATCCCACAGCTCTTTTAGAGCATCCCACAGCTCTTTGGCATTGTTACAATGTAACAGTCCAGCATAAATGTCATTTGGAAGAGCTGAGGCTACTATGCTAAAAGCCTTTGCATCTAATTCAATTTTTTGAAAGTCTTGTTCTGAGTAATTTTCAGGGCTTTTAGGCACAAAGCCTTTGGAATCTTCAGTACTAGGCACCATTGGAACGTGTGGTCCAAAGATGACTGACTTCCAGCAGCCGGTGTTTTGCTGAGCTAACACATGGCCCATCCTACGTTGCCAGATATTGTACTCGGATCTGACAAGCATATGTGGCTTGAATAGTGTTCCGGTGTTGTGAGGGTCGTGTGATTGTGATGTCATCTTGGTTGATTTTACAAAAGTTTTCGAATAATCAACTTTGTACGTGATTACTTCTTACTCTGTTTTTTCAACTGATACGAACAATTTAAAGTATCAATAGATATGAGCTGAACTTTTATGTCAAATTGATTGTTAGATCGAATTTGACTGTCCTATGCTCTGATACCAATGGTTAGGATCTGAGTTTCTTTAGATTATGTTGTTTAACAGAAATGGAAGATGAAACAAAGATTAATGTGCAGCGAAAATGGAAATAAACTTTAGAACACAATAAAAGAAGAATAGTTTTCTGCAAACATGATTTAATTAGTCGAATGATTGTATCAATTACAAAGATCAACTATGCATGCATGCAACACTAAACTCCCCCTCAGCCTGAGCTCACTGATTTGTTCGTACAAGATGACTTGGTGCAAAAGAGCTAATAGAACAGTACAGGTACTCTTCTATTTATAGTACAATCCAAACCACTAAGCATCTAAGCTGATGTCACCTAGTTAGTGACATCTAACAAACTAACAAACTCTAAACCCTGATGCATGCAAACACTGATTACAATAAACAACTGATTATATAAACACTGATGTAGCTTCCCACTGTTGTAGCCTAAGCACTGATGTTGAGGATCAGTGCTTTCTTCAAAGGGTGATCAGACCTTGAATCAGCAGTGCTTTAATCTTCATCAGTACTTGAGAGACAACAGTTGTTAGGGATTCAGTCTTTATATTTCATCAGTTCTTTGACTAACACTTTTTGTGAAGATCAGCACTTAGAGTCATCAGCTGATAGATAACCACTGTCATTGGGGAAAGTCTAGGACAAGCACTGCTTATTGTGATCAACTGTTGAGAACCAGTTTTGGCTTTCCATATCATCCGTTCTTCTGGCTTGATTGCATGGGCCAACAGTTAAAGTGTTTATGCAACAAAAAAACCTCGAATCCTGGATTCAGTTATCAATTTACTTAGCTTAAGCTGGTGGATTGATATTGATCCATATAATATTCTATTTTTTTTAACTGTGTGTTTTGTAATTAGGCATTGTTCAATTTATTGCCACCTAATGATTATATATTTGCATTGCTAGTGTTAGGAGGCGATTGGTTGATACACTAATAAAAAAAGGATTAATCGCCATTAGTTGGTAATCAGTTGTCGGACCTAAATTCATAGTTGGTCAAAATCTTTTGAAGTATTAGAAAAATTATACTTGTTAATCCAATCCGATTAATAAAATTGAGAAATTATATATAAAATTTTGTATATATATAAGTATGAAAAATGAAAAATATATTTCCAATCCAATCGATCCCGATTAATCGCTAGTTGGCAGCCCATCGCCCGACTAATGCCTAGTAATCTACAACCATCAGCACATGTAATTTCTTTTGGTATAGTGTTTGATAATTGGTTAGTGCCATATGCTCTAAGATATCTAACATATGTCCTAAATGCAGTTGATTATTAAAGATGTTGCTGGGAATTTTGGTCGGCAAGTGAGTCTCTTGATACTTTATTACTTTATCCTTGCAAGAGTAAAAATGCATTTAAGTATTTAGTTAAGAAGTGGTAATTATCAATTATGCATATCTAAAGCGTTTAGCTGTGTGATTTTTGATTTTGGGCTTGTCATTGTGTTCATTTATATGTGCTCTGATTTTAATTAAACTTAAACTAGCTATACCATTCATACGTGTCATTGAATTTTGCAGGAAAGTGGTGGTATTATAATGTGTGCAAGCTATAATCCCAGTGGGCCTGAATAACCTGAACTTTGATTCATTATTTGAGTAAGTATTTTCTGACATATATTTAAAATAACTGAAACTGTAACAATACTTATCTTCTACTCCATTTGTCATGAAAAATGAAATGTGTGACTCCATAGTTCATATAAACATTCAACTATAGCAAAACTTAATTTAGATCCTTCACTGGTGACAAAAAAGGAATTAATATACCAAAATCAGTAACAAGTCAAAGACAAAGTTTCATGATGTTATTGTGAACTCAAGTAATTTAGATTGAAATTTGCCAGGATGAAATGTCCTTATTTCCTAGCTAAATACACAATATGGAAACTTTTGCAGTTTTCATAAATGAGGATGATATATCATACATGCAATTATATATCTTGCTTAGTTAGTTGCTTGAATCTCAGCAAAGACTCAAAGAAAGAAAAATTGTGCAAGTTGACTATCAAAATGACAAGTTCAACTTGTCTTAGCAATCAGTTGTATAGCTAATCAGTTATCTATAATGAACTAAGATTAAATCAATGCCTAAACTTATCTTAGCAATCAGTTGATCATCAAACAAGTTTCGATTCATAGAAGAAATTTGGTTCTTAAGCTCAGATATGAGATATGAGTGAAGAACTAAGCTATTGTCACACCTTCGCTTGAAGAGGGTTCTAATAGAATATCATAGAAAGAGTGCTCAATATCCAGCAATGCGACTAAAACTATGGAGAGTTAATGATAGGTAGGATGAGAAAAAAAAGCATGGCATTTTGACAATAGAAAGAAAAAACAATAAAGAATCTTTTACGTGGTAGTAACTTTAAAAAAAGGATCCAAAGAGTTTAGGCTTTTGCTAAAAGATGACAAGTAGTTAATTTAGATTTTAGGCAAATAATGTTATACAGAGGTTAACACGATGAGGTATTTGATTGGAATACCTGTCTTCCTTCATGTGAAAATTTGTGAACATATGCAAAAGTTTATGATAAACACTATTTGTTGAACAAAGATTAAAACCAAAAAAGTTCAAACACTTCATATAAAGCGAAATCATGCCAACTTATTTTTCTTATGAAGTTAAACTTAAACAACATAACTCCAAAATACAATAAATTAATGATGTTCACTCGACATCCAAATTTGATAGTTTCTAACTAGCTGGTTGCCTGATACAAAAGCATATCCAACCGCAACTGCTACACCGCTAGTCAACAAATATATATCAAAACTTAATGTGGTGCTCCAGTTCGCGTGTGACTTTCTATGTTAGAAAAGATTAAGGTAAAATTAGTATTATCGAAAGAGAACTGATAGTTTTATAGGTGAAAGACTGAATGTATGCTTGCCATAGTTTCATGTTTTTGATTCTAATATATGTTATGATAGCCAATTGAAAATAATATGGATAATGTATGTTGTATAAAACAAACAGAGCTATGAGTTGTTAGATTTTCAATTGAGTACTCCAATAATATTGCAGATGAGCTTGGAGCTAGTCTGGTATGTTACAAATGTGTAATATCTTACAGTTATATAATATCACATGTTATAAAACTAATTATGGATTGATGTTAATGCAGGATTCGATATGTAATGGAATGCCACTAGAAGATTTTGGGCACAGTCATCCTGATCCTCGTTTAACATAAGATAATGAGATTTATCAAGATTTTTGAACATGAAAACTTATATATCTTTCGGAAAGCATTTAAACTTTCATCTTTATAAGATATACAAAGATTTGGTCAACCTTATGTATAGTGCCAATGGGGTTGTGCTAGCATGGCTGTCTATAATTACATACTGAAACATAAACAAAAAATCTGGAGATCATTTAGTCACCATCTCTAACGTTGTAAAGGGGCATCGGGTCACTTATGGCAGGAACTATTTCTCTAGAAACAATTATGAAGTAATTATTTTTATATACTATCAATTTTACAACACTTCTCTTTTTCATTCTACAATCTGACAAGAGTCTGAACTCTGAAGGGACCAATGAAATGATTAATGACCATAGTGACTTGATCTCTAAAAGCAAAAAAGGCGACACACATACGATGAGTTTTCAGCTCATTGTTTTAATATAAAATTTTGAAGCGTTTGATCCTTAAGGTGGTAAACCTCACTCTTCAACTTGCTAATGACTTCAAATACACGGATCCTGTAAGTTGATATGTGTGCGCATGCGTTCTCTACCTGTTTTTTTTTCAGTTTTAATTCTAATGCACACATCAGCGGAAATTTTTGAAAGATAAGTAGATGGTAATGTAGCTACAAAGTAAGATGTTTGATTTATCTTTCACAGACTGGTCAAAAATCAAATTCCGTTTATCAGTATGCATCAGCTTTATGTTTATACATAGTTTCATTCTCTTATCTAAATTAAAAAAAAAGCGTAATTCCGGTGAAACGGTTAGAATCTACATTGAATGACTTGAACCTGACGTCTCAAAACATGACATGGATGTCCAGGTGGCACTGAAAACCTTTGATAGGTTTGTTCACAATATGGTTATTGATTATGTTGTGTTGTCTTGATTTCATGGGTTCATTTTTTCTGGATCTTTCTTTGAAGTTTGTCTCGTACTTGGTTGTAAAAAGCACGAGGTGCTCCTAGGCGATTCGGTCCCCGAAAGCCAAGCTGTGAGGTGAGAGCTTCACGTTGCTGTAAGTATAACCAAATAAGCTTTATATATAACCAAAAGTTACGTGTGTCTCATCCCTATTATATATTTACCCTTTATTATAAAGTAAACCATTCATAATCTTATAATCCCTTTTGTTGTTTTAACATAATTTTGAGCAATTTGACTTAGATGTAAGTGAGGTGTCGCCTCAAGGCCCTGAGGCTTGTGCGAGGTGCTTTTAAAACACAAGTCTTGTCAGCTTTGTCTATAGCTTGTACTAATTATTCAATCATGATCGGGTGTGTTTCCACTCCGATACAAACCCAAGTGATATCGTGGTAGCATACGCCGAAGACACCAAGTCTTCAATCGACATGTTGGTTCCATATGATATGATGTTTAGAAGTAATATCATATTATCATGTCCCACTTTATATCTGCATAACATTGTGATATATGACCATTCCACCATCATGTTAGTTGCATTTAGTGATGGACCATTAGGTATGCCTTTTGCCCCCATGTAACTCTGTCTTGTACTAGATTGACTTACTTTTGGTGTTTATCTTGTCACTGGTTTGAGATAATGCATGGGACTCGTAGGTTTTCTATTTCTAGTTGAATATGGTCAGTGGAAGTTTCTTTATAGGACTTCTTGACACGCGGTTTACTTGCTTGGTCTATAATGTCTATATTGCATGAACTTTTTGAAAACCATAGAACTGGATTGAACTGCGACCGAACTGGCATGGACCTGTAGGCAATGGTTTGCATCAATTTCTGGTTTTTGGCCTAGTTGGGCTTAAAATGTGTAAGAACAACATGATTGTAACGATTGACCAATTAAAACCCTAAAAATTGGGACGACGTAAAGTATCATATAAGATTCAACCGTACAAATTGGACCGGACTAGACTGGACTTGCTGAACTTGGAAATGTCTCTACATTGTGAAAAATGTATGGAAAGCACAAAACATGACAATCGATCGTGTGTATTACATGATCATATATGTTAGATAATCCTGCAAGTCAAAATTATTGTTATGTTTTGATTGCCCTACTATAACAACTCTCCCAAAATCCCTAAACATGTCCTATACGTCCTAAAATACACCCTGTATACGAAAAACAGGCCTTAAATACTATTATATTTACAAAAATCAAATAAAACAAATTTTAGTGGGTTCTCGCGGGGCGCGACAAAGTCAAGGCAAGACTGTCACGGGCCGCGACAGCTTGACACCAGGCAAACCCTCATGATGCCAAGTGTCCTCATGCGTGTTGAAGCTAGGTCATGACTGGCCAAAGCTAAAGCCTAGCCTACGGCTCTTGTGGGCCGTGAGAGATTAAGAACAGGGAGGCGCGGGGCATGAGCCGCCCCTGATCAGACCCTATAAATAGAGAGTTCGAGCTCAGTTTCAGTCGCTCACAATTTTCTTTCTCTCTCTCTAATATTAAAGCAAAAACTCTCGGGAATAATACATGTGACAACTGTGCTCTGTAAAGGATGTACGATGTAAAACAATATCAATTATAGATAAAACGATGTGTTTTGGTGTTAATATTTGTGTATTTGTGTTTGACGATTTTACAATTTGATTCTAGTTCGATTTCAAGCTTTAAATCGCTTTCTGGAAAGTTATACGCAAACTGATGCGTAAACGTAATCAGTTTAACGCGAAAAACACTCCGGAATAGTGACATAGGCTCAACATACCTTAAATAACCTTTACATAACTTAGAAATAAGTTTTGGATGGTTTGGTGTGTCGAAAACAAGTTTATTCGATCGCAGGGACTATTTGTGTCAAACTGCGAAAGTACGCCGATTCGTATAGTAACAAACATTCTGGAACTTGATTATAAGTTAAACATACCCTAAACATCCTTTACATAGCTTAGAAATAGGCTTTGAGGGGTTCGGTATGCGAAAATAAACTTTTTGATCAAACAGGGACTGAAAGCGTCAAAAAGTGCATAAGTTTGCATTTTCGCACATATCTTACGTTCTGAACATCCCCGGACATCCAAAAATTTTTGTAATCATTAAAATATTTTATTTTAGAGATTGGAATGCAAAAATACCATTCGTCGCTTAATTTGGATCGTTTTCGCGTCCGTTCGAGTTTTCGTCGTAATTAACCGAACAACGCAACCGTACGACCAAACGAACCGACATCCGAGATGTTTTCAAGCATATTTTAAGTTCCCTATACTTTAACTTCATTTTAGAGCCTTGAAATGGGGTTAACGGGGCTTAAACGAGTCGAAAATCAAGTTTTAAGCATGCAGGGACCTGTTTCGCCAAAAACTGAAACTTAGAACTGAGCTCCCCCGAGCCACGCGCCAACCCAGGTGTTACCTAGCGCGCCACGTGACAGGGACCAAAATTCAGCAACTCAGTTTCAGCAACAGGCTTGATTTAAAGGGTTGTTTATGCAAAATTCTCAATACCTGGAGCTGGTTTTGGATCCCCATTGTATTCAATACCATGTTCCACAAGTGTAGGTTCAAGATTTCACCTTCTATACACTTGGAATGATCTTGATGATCCAATCTTCCTATAAAATAGCAATGGGTTCTTCATTCATTCTTCACACTTGATCTCATTTCTGCTCTAAGTTGAAGCTCTCCCTTGTGAAGCTTCATACCTGAGTATTTTAAGATCAAATCTTCCTTGCTTGACCTTTTGTAAGCTTCTTTCATGCTTTTTATGCTTTTTAAGCATGAAAGTCAAACAGTGTTTGACTTTCTACTTTGACCACGAGTTGGTCAACACAAAGTTCGTTTGAACTTTGCAACGTGAGCGTAATCACGATGGTTATAGTCCCTTGTGACTATACCTACTGATTACCACGTCGATTAGTCGAAGTGACGAGTCTAGGTTTCGGTCAAAATACGTGTTTATGCGTATTTCGCATCGAAACTATTTTCGGGTATCAAAACACTTTGTTTTTATATCAAACCAGTTTTCTAACTTAGTTAAACATGTTTCAACATGTTTAACTCGTCACTTTTAGTCTAGTGCTTGTTTAGGGTCGTAAGATAAGCGGTCTTAACAACCGCTTAGACTTTCGAACCCGACCCGTTTGGTCGATCGTTAGGATCCGACCAAGCACATTTAGTGACCATAGTTGTATAGGGAATAACCTTCCGAGGTTATACCTTATGGTCACTTTGTTTGATTAGTTGTATGATAGGTAGTTTATATGCCTTAGGAAAATGACCAAAATGCCCTTTTCATGCATAATTGGTATTTAAGCATATGTAACTTATCTTTTGCCACTTAACCTGATTATACAACATATTTAAACATGTTAGGGCATATAATACTTGTCATAGGACTAGTTAGGCGTCTCGAACGCGCATTCGCGCGAACGACGCGTTAAAGTAGCATCGGCTACTACCTTAATGAGTCGTAACGGGTTGTAAGCACTTAGGATAGGTTCCGATTTAGAATGTAGGCTTTGTTAAACCATATCACACGAGTTCCAATACTCATTTGGTTTACGAGAACTCATTCTACCCGATCTTCCGATTTAGGTGTCGATTTATTAACTTAGCGACTCGATTACTAGGTGCTACTTGAATCCTTTGGTTTACTCGAGCTTTGCTAGTTCATTTAATCGAAGATACTTGCAATTTGATGTGAGTACATAGTTCCCCTATTTTACTGTTTTCAATTGTTTTGGGGTGATTCATATGTGTTAAACGATTTCGATGCTTCTAACGACGATTTCAAAAACGAATACTATTGTTTATATTAAACATAAACGATTTCGATAATGTGAACGAACTTGTTGGACGTATTTACATAACGAATGACATTCATTAGTTTTGGCCAAACCGACTAGTATTAGGTTATGGTACCATAGGATCTGATAAATCCCGTTATCGGACTGCACCCATGGTTATGTATGGGGGTTACGTGGGTAACGACTGAACCTGTTAATTGTTAACTTACCCTTTGGTGGTTTGTTAATACGAGTTGAACGATGGACCAGTTACGAAGGTTTGAATGTTATAAACGAGACGACCAAAAGTAGTTTTCACAATTAAAACGAGAACGATTTGAACGATTGAACTATTGAAACGATTGAACGATTAGAACGATTTGAATGATTTAAACAAGTTAAACGAATTGAACGAACAATTGGTTTTTGGTTAGTGTTTAGATAACGAGACGGGTGTAATGTGATAAAAGCATGGTAGATACGCCGCTGGTACTTCTTATATATAAGTGCTTTTATCATATTATATTCCGTGGCGTTATTTAGTTCACTTGGATGAACGATTTTAAACGATATCACACAACGATGTTTACTAAACGATATAAACCATACGAGTTTTATTACGAGGACGATTTACAATTTGGTTTACTTAAACAAATGTTTTGGGTTAAGATTTATAGCAACGAGGTTTTATAAACTATAATCAACTTGATTTGAGTTGGTTAATCATATTGCAATACTAAACTCTTTTCAAAATAAGGTTTTCAACTATCGACTCCTGTAGTCAAACAAGGTGTTGCAACATGTAAACGAGCCATGAATCTGACACCCACACAAAACCTATGTGCTCGCCGGCATTTCTTTGCTGACTTTATTTTTACATATGTTTCAGGTGGTGTCGAATGATGTTGATTGCGATTAGGAAGCATGCTCACTTAGAACTGGACGAGGCCTTAGTGACTTAATAACGATGATAGACTATGTTTAACTTGTTTGTTCTGTTTCTAAGACAATGTCTAATGTTAATATTTTAATAAAATGAAACTTTTGATTCTATGGTTATGAAACAATAATTCTGCCACTCCACTCCCGACGTTTCCGCCACGGTTTCGTTGTTTTACGCGGTCAGGGTGTGATAATACCCCTAAATGGCGAAGCTCTGTCTCGTTGTAAGTATTATAACCCCCGGTTACCTATTAGTTACGCTGCCTGATTGATCTAGAGCTCCGTAACGCATGTCAAGGCTCTGCCTGACTCAGTCGTTGGAGTTCTGTCTCGAGGGTATAGCTAATGTAAATTGGGTTATCTTACTAACGCGTGTGCATTGTTTAATTTAATAGATTATAACCAGGAAGTCACCAGACAACAATAGTATTATCTAAAATAGCAAAATGAGTACATCTGCATTTTATGAGTCCAAATGTTTTACCAAAACTTCAATTATTTAAATTACATTTAACAGTGATTGAGTATTTATGATTCTACAATTACTGTCGGTATGTTGGGGTTTTGTATACATTACTTGTTACTACATTGTGAGTAGTAGCATGACCACAAGATATGATTGACAATACCATGGGTGGTAATTAGGTAGATATAAACAAATGTATTTGCGGATGCCCTCAATGCTGTAAAGTGATAAAAAATATTTTGATTAAACTAGGATGCACTAGCCAGTATTTATTGCTGATAAAACTTTTTAAAACGCATTTCAGGTAACGAAATGTGAAAGCCAAATAGAAGGCAGCTGGAGAGCACTGAAGGCTTGGAAAAGTGGCTATAAAAGTTACCTAAACAAGAAAGAAGTTTTATTTCAATAAAATAGGGTTTATCCCTTTAAACATATTATAAATGGAAACTTGGGATTTTCACATGTATTTATTATTTTTAAAAGAATGGTGTTTTACTATGATAAACTATTTCCTAACTACAGTCCTGATGTAAATTTCCGCTGCCAAATTAATATACACCGATACCACCAGCTCTGCGAGCTCGTGGCCGCCCGCCTCCCGGGGCAGGGGTCGGGGGTTGCGATAGAATGTGGTATCAGAGCTACAACTACTAATTTAAGCCATAGAAGTGTTTTGCTGACACCAAAATTTTATCAATTATGTTAGGAAATAATCTATGTGATTATATGTATACATGTTTATTATTGTTTTGTGTTATTTGACAATCTGTTAGTTTACAGTATGAGTGAGCAAGGTACGTCTGAGGCCTATCGTCACCTAGATAGTTCTCCTAAAAGTGAAGGAACTTTCTCACAGCCTACTCCTTTGGGGTATTCTGCTGATACAGAAGAGGGAATCTTCATATTTAAGGCGCAATCTGAGGAACCATTCCCTCCTAAAAAGAGAGGATGGTTCAGTCGGGGAGCACATGAGTGGAGAAAGCAAATGAGAAAGTTACAACAAAGAGCATTACTAGCAGCCAATAGGGAAGTGAATGCCCAGACACAAGACATAGTTAATAGACGGTTGGCAAAATTTCATATACTAGCCACCACTGTAGCAGATCCAAACCTAGACCAAATAATTGCACCACAACCATTGCCACTATTCCCAACCCAACCAATGGAGATAAAACTTAACCAAGAAACTAATTACCCATACCAGCATTTGACCCTAACGAGATACCTAGAATCTCAGCACCTAATCCTCTAGCATATGATCAATGGAATGATGATCATAGGGAATATCAGGAACTCTATCCACAAGAAGGACCGATACCAAATCCCATAGCACAGTATACCAACCTTAATCCTTTAGATCCGTATTGGAATGTCGATCAGTATGTCCAGGAGATATTAAACAACCCGTACCCATATGGAGAACCGATACCTCAGTACCCTGACCCAGTACCCGCACCACGACCACCTATGAGTGACGAGAATGTGCTGGAACTCTGCATATATGGTGAGGAATTGATAGAAGGAGGAGAGAGGATAAGACAAATAGAAGAAAAGCTCGTGTGGAAATACGATGAGCGAGAGATGCAATTCTGGATGAACAACCTTTAGTAATAATATATATATATAGGGGAATGCTAAAATGAGAACCACCTCGAGTTGTAAGAACCGTGAGAACTACACCGTAGGGGGCGCGGTGGACCAAATTTTTTTTCATAGACGTAGATGCATGTATAAAAACACCATTTGTAAAAAAAAATTAAAAAAAAAAATGTCGTGTGTGTAGTTTTGAGCGCCACAAGTTTGTGTTTACGGGACCCGTAAATCTGGTCGGAAAATTTACGGGTCCCGTAAACACAAACTTGTGTTGCTCAAAACTACACCCACAACATTTTTTTTTGAATTTTTTTTACAAATGTTGTTTTTATACATGCATTTACGTTTCTGAAAAAAAATTTGGTCTACCAAGGCCCGGATCAAAAAGTTCTCGCGGTTCTTACAACTCGAGGTGGTTCTCATTTTAGCGTGATCCTATATATATATATATATATATATATATGCGTGTAGTTTGAAAAAGAAAATCATCATCAAATCAACTAAAATAGGTAACCTAATATCTATGGATGCATAACTAGCAATGTATTTATATTTCAGTTGTAGATTGTAGTATATATATATATATATAGGATAAGGATCATGTGAGAAGTAGTAGGCTAAATGAGAAACTTGAGAAGCATTCTGGACCACACATTTTCCCTAAGCAAAAAAATACAAAAAAAAGGTGAAAAAATGCAAAAATTATTATTTTTATTTTTTGGAAAAATCGCAGCTTTTTCTTTAAGAATTATTTTTTTTTTAATTTTTTTTTTTTGATTTATACACATGTGTATATTGTTAATCTTTTAACTATACATATATGTATATTGTCAATTATACATATATGTATATACATGTTTAAAATTGAAAAATAAGTATTATTTAGGGTTTAGCATTAGTATTTAGGGTTTAGCATTAGGGTTTAGGGTTTAGCTTTATGGTTTAGGGTTTAGCTTTAGGGTTTAACATTAGGGTTTAGCATTAGGGTTTAGCAATAGTATTTAGGGTTTAGCATTATGGTTTAGCTTTTGGGTTTAGCATTAGGGTTTAGCTTTATCTTTAGGGTTTGTATTAGGGTTTAGCATTAAGGGTTTAGCTTTAGTATTTAGTTTTAGCTTTTGGGTTTAGCATTAGGGTTTAGAATTAGGGTTTAGCTTTAGGGTTTAGCTTTAGGGTTTAGAGTTTAGGGTTTAGAATTAAGGTTTAGCTTTAGTGTTTATGGTTTAAGATTAACAATATACACATTTTTTCAATTTTCAACATGTATATACATATATGTATAATTGACAATATACATATATGTATAGTTAAAAGATTAACAATATACACATGTGTATAAATCCAATTTTTTTTAAAATTTTTTTTAATCCTTAAAGAAAAAGCTGCGATTTTTCAAAAAAAAAAAAAAAAAAATTTTGCATTTTTTTCACCTTTTTTTTTGCATTTTTTGCTTATGGAAAATGTGTGGTCCAGATTGCTTCTCAAGTTTCTCAAATAGGGTGGACTTCTCTTAGGATCCCTACCCTATATATATATATATATATATGAAAAGAGTAAAAGTTGCAATGCTCGACGATTTTGATCAATTTGTTTGCCTGATTGTTTGCATTAAATCTTATCCTGTGATATTAATACCCGATAAATGTTTGTAAATCCAGATGGACAACGAAGTAAATCAGGAAAACTAGAATAATGATAATAATGGAATCCAAATAGATAACAGTGCCATCCAACATATAGTAGCACAAGGAATCATAGATGCTATGCCATATATCATCAAGACTGTTAAAGAAGCAGAAAATAATAAAACTAACAGTGGAAGTAAACGACCACCTACTGAACCTAGTCACAGCGTGAATAATGGACCGTTACTCCAATTACCTATTCCAAAAAGAAGAAGAACCATGTCATATGGTTGTTCTTACAAAGAATTCTGGTCTTGCAAACCGATAGAATTCTCTGGCAATGAAGGTGCCATTGCAGCTTTACGTTGGATAGAATAGACAAAGGCAGTCTTAAAAATAAGCAAATGTGCAGAAGAAGATAAGATTATGTTTGCTTCTTATCTTTTTAAGAATGCAGCCTTAGAATGGTGGAATATTATTCTCCAGTCTAGGGGAAGTGACAAAGTTTATAATATGGAATGGATTGATTTTAAGAACATAGTTGAAAGGAAATTTTGTCCTCCTCATGAAAAAGAACAAATTGCTAATAAGTTCTTAAACCTTATAATGACTGGAATAGACTGCAAGGGTTACACTACCGTATTCTTCGAATATGCTAGAATAGTGCCAACCATAGCCTCACCAGAACCAGTGTTAATCTCCCGTTACGTCTAGGGATTAATTAGTGAAATCAGACACGTAGTCAAGGCAGCTAGGCCACAAACCATAGAAGAAGCCGTAGAACTAGCCAATACCTTGACTGATAAATTAGTACGTACGCAAGAAGAAAATCAGAGAAAGAATCTAGCCCATAAACTTACCCAAGAATTTCGTTTTTGAAATACCTACCGTGGGAAAGGTACAGGTTCTACCTCTGCACCTTACTGTAAGTACTGCAAGAAGAAGCATTTAGGGAGATGCTCAATACACTGCAACTTCTGCAAAAGGTCTGGACATAAGGAAGAAGACTTTAGGAAGAAACCTAGTAATGGGATATGCTTCAATTGTGGAGAAAAAGGGCACATTAAGCCGAACTGTCCAAAACTTGCTTCAGCAACAAATAACAAAACTACCAAGAATGTCCGCGCATTTGTTCTGACAGCTGAAGAAGCCAAGATGATTCCGGATGTGATTGCCAGTACGTTTTTAGTTAATGATATTTTTGCTAAAGTATTATTTGACTCTGGTGCAAACCAAAGTTTTATTAATACTTCGTTCTGTAAACTTCTCAATCAACCATTAACTAAACTTCAACAAGAATGCCTGGTAGAAACAACAAATGGAGAATCCATTAAGATTACTGAAATCTTGCAAGGAGCAAGAATAGAAATTTTAAACCATAATTTATTGCTAACCTTTACCCAATGAATCTGGCCGGATTTGATATCGTATTAGGAATGGATTGGTTAGTAGCCAACCATGCCAGTATTCTATGTGATCAAAAGTAAGTGCAAGTAAGTTCACCAAAAAGGTGAAAAGATCACAATTAAAGGATATAAACCAACTAGATCCACGAAATTCATCTCTGTGATGAAAACAACAAGTTATGCAAGGAAGGGATCACTAGTGTATATGATTTCCATAATCATTAACACTAAAGGAAAAGAACTGAAAGATATTCCCGTAGTATCTAAATTCTCAGATGTTTTTCTAGAAGAATTACCTAGATTACCACCAGATAGAGAGGTTGAATTCAGAATTCACCTACTACCAGAGACAGCACCGATTGCCAAGGCACCTTACCGTTTAGAACCAGCAGAAATGCAGGAACTGAAGAAACAATTGGACGAGCTTTTGGAGAAAGGTTTCATACAGCCTAGTTCATCGACATGGGGAGCACCAATCTTGTTTGTCAAGAAGAAGGACGGATCAATGCGTATGTGCATTGATTACTGAGAATTGAACAAAGTCACGATTAAAAATCGGTACCCACTACCGAGAATCGATGATCTGTTCGATCAACTTCAAGGAGCTTGATTCTTTTCTAAGATCGATTTACGCTCAGGATATCATCAATTGAAAGTACAGGAAGAGGACATTCCTAAGACTGCTTTCAGAACAAGGTATGGTCAATATGAATTTACAGTCATACCATTTGGTTTAACCAATGCCCCAGCCGTATTTATGGACATGATGAACAGAATATGTAAACCATATCTGGATAAATTCATAATCGTCTTTATAGATGATATTCTTATTTACTCTAAGAGTAAAGAGGATCATGCAGAGCATCTGCATACACTTTTAAATTTGCCGAGAAAAGAAAAGCTTTACACTAAATTTTCAAAATGCGAATTTTGGTTACAAGAAGTACAATTCCTAGGACACCTGGTTAATCATGAAGGAATTCATGTGGATCCCACAAAAATCGAAGCGATTACTAAATGGAAAGTCCCTAGATCACCGACGGAGGTGAGAAGTTTTCTCGGACTAGCAGGATATTATAAACGTTTTATTCAAGATTTTTCCAGAATAGCCATTCCTTTAACGAAACAGACTTTCAAATAAGTTAAGTTTGAATGGGGACCAAAACAGGAGGAAGCTTTTAGAATTCTTAAGCATAAGTTGACCAATGCACCCATACTAGCGTTACCAGAAGGAACTGAAGATTTGATAGTCTATTGTGACGCTTCTAAGTTAGGTTATGGATGTGTGTTGATGCAACATCAAAAGGTTATAGCCTATGCCTCTAGACAACTTAAGAATCATGAAGAGAATTATACAACCCGTGATCTAGAGTTAGGAGCCATAATTTTTGCCCTTAAAATTTGGAGACACTACCTGTATGGTAGCAAGTTTACTGTTTTCAATGATCATAAGAGCCTAAGATATGTTTTTGGACAAAAGGAGTTGAATATGAGACAGAGACTCTGGATAGAGATTCTTAGTGATTATGATTGTGTTATCCAGTATCATGCAGGAAAGGCAAATGTAGTAGCTGATGTTTTAAGTCGAAAGTATCATGACAAGCCAAGACATGTACGTTCGCTTAAGTTAAATCTACAGATAGATTCAAATGAGCAAATTAGAGAAATGCAGGAATCAGTAATCAAGGATGATATTAAAAAATTAAAAGGAATGATTAAGGAATTGGAACAAGGAACAGATGGAATTTGGAGATTCCATAAGAAAAGAATCTGGATACCCAAACAAGGAAACCTATGTCACCAAATTTTAGAAGAAGCCCATAAGTCTAAATATACGATACATCCTGGTAATGATAAAATGTATCAAGACTTAAGGAAGAATTTCTGGTGGATAGGAATGAAAAAGGATATAGCAACCTATGTTGCCAAGTGTTTAACCTATTCACAAATTAAAGCTGAACATCAGAAACCCTCAGGTTTATTGCAACAACTAGAAATGCCTATATGGAAATGGGAATTGATAACAATGGATTTTGTCACCAAATTACCCAAGACACGAAAAGGTAATGATTCAATCTGGGTGATTGTAGACAGATTAACCAAGTCTGCTCATTTCTTACCAATGAAGGAAACTTTCAGTACGGAACAATTAGCCAAGTTATATGTAAATGAAATAGTTTCATTACATGGAATTCCTTTATCTATTGTTTCTGATAGAGATACCCGTTTTACATCTCATTTTTAGACTAGTTTCCAAAAAGCAATGGGACTAGTTTCCAAAAAGCGAAAGGACAATTCAGACAATGGAGGATATGCTTAGAGCTTGTGTAATTGATTTCGGAGGAAATTGGGACGATCATTTACCATTAATAGAATTTTCCTACAATAACAGCTATGATACCAGTATCACTTCTACACCATTTGAAGCACTTTATGGACGAAAGTGCCGAACTCCAGTCTGTTGGGCAGAAATTAGAGAAAAACAACTGTCTGGACCAGAGATAGTACAAGAAGCAACAGACAAGATTATTCAAGTCAAGGAAAGACTAAAAGCAGCACGAGATCGTCAGAAGAGTTATGCTGATAACAAGCGAAAACCATTGGAATTTCAAGTAGGAGATAAAGTATTATTAAAAGTTTCTCAATGGAAAGGAGTGGTCAGATTCGTCAAGAGGGGAAAGCTAAGCCCCAGGTATATTGGACATTTTGGGATTATTAGAAGAATAGGACCAGTAGCTTACCAGCTACAACTGCCAGAGGAAATGGCAGGAATACATGATGTATTTCATGTATGTAATCTCAAGAAGTGCTTAGCAGATGAAACACTAGTGGTACCTCTTAAGGACATAGAGGTAAATGAGAAACTTAAGTTTGTAGAGAAACCCCTACAGATTGAAGATAGAAAGAACAAGAATCTCAAACATAAGAGATTAGTTATGGTCAAAGTGAAATGGGATTCCAAGAGAGGACCAGAGTACACTTGGGAGCTCGAGTCGGAGATGTAAAGGAAATATCCACACTTGTTCTAGTAGACCTCGAGGCCGAGATCTAAAACAAGGTGGGGAGGATATAACAACTCTCCCCAAATCCCTAAACATGTCCTATACGTCCTAAAATACACCCCGTACACGAAAAACGAGCCTGAAATACCTTTATAGTTACAAAAATCAAATAAAACAAATTTTAGTGGGTTCTCGCGGGGCGCGACAAAGTCAAGGCAAGACCGTCGCAGGCCGCGACAGCTTGACACCAGGCGAACCCTCGTGATGCCACGTGTCCTCATGTGTGTTAAAGCTAGGTCTGGCCAAAGCTAAAGCCTAGCCTACGGCTCTCGCAGTCCGTGAGAGATTTAGCACAAGGAGTCGCGGGGCGCGAGCTGCCCCTGATCAGACCCTATAAATAGAGAGTTCGAGCTCAGTTTCAGTCGCTCACAATTTTCTTTCTCTCTCTAATATTAAAGCTAAAACTCTCAGGAATAATACCCCTAAAAAGCGAAGCTCTGCCTTGTTGTAAGTATTAGAATCCCCGGTTACGTATTAGTTATGCTGCCTGATTGATCTAGAGCTCCGTAACGCATGTCAAGGCTCTGCCTGACTCAGTCGTTGGAGTTCTGTCTCAGGGGTATAGCTAATGTAAATTGGGTTATCTTACTAACATGTGTGCATTGTTTAATTTAATAGATTATAACCAGGAAGTCACCAGACAGGAGTAGTATTATCTAAAATAGCAAAGTGAGTACATCTGCTTTTTATGAGTCCAAATGTTTTACCAAAACCTCAATTATTTAAATTACATTTAACAGTGATTGAGTATTTGTGATTCTAAAATTATTGTCGGTATGTTGGGGTTTTGTATACATTACTTGTTACTACACTGTGAGTAGTAGCATGACCACAAATCAGGATTGACAATACCGTGGGTGGTAATTAGGTAGATATAAACAAATGTAATTGCGGATGCCCTCAATGCTGTAAAGTGATAAAAAATATTTTGATTAAACTGGGATGCACTTGCCAATATTTCTTGCTGATAAAACTTTTTAAAACGCATTTCAAGTAACAAAATGTGAAAGCCAAATAGAAGCCAGCTGGAGAGCACTGAAGGCTTGGAAAAGTGGCTATAAAAGTTACCTAAACAAGAAAGAAGTTTTATTCCAATAAAATAGGGTTTATCCCTATAAACATATTATAAATGGAAACATGGGATTTTCCCATGTATTGATTATTTATAAAAGAATGGTGTTTTACTCTGATAAACTATTTCCTAACTACGGTCCTGATATAAATTTCCGCTGCCAAATTAATAAACACCGATACCACCAGCTATGCGAGCTCGCGGCCGCCCGCCTCCCGGGGCAGGGGTCGAGGGTTACGAAATCTACTAAGACAGAACTCTGCTTTTGATCTGATTCATGTGACTTCAATTTTCGAAAAAGCCATAACTATTTCATGTTAAAGACTTAAGTTTCAAAAAGTAATCTATAAAATGAAGTATTTCCTTCTACATATCAGTATTATGTAGGAAAATCAGATTTTTTATTGCACTTATGTGGGTAGCTAGTTAACTTTATTGATGCATTTACATAAAATGAAGAATGAACATGACTTGGACTTCAAAAATTTGGTAAATAAAATGAAAGAAAAATTTGATAAGTGTAGTCATAGTGGTAGCGGAAAAATCTTGGGGCCTTGCGGGGTTCATAGGAACACATGCCTGTTCGATGCGGCAACAAAAAAAAAAAAAAACCCTCAGGCCAGACTATCTCCCATCTCTAGAGTGTTTTCTGGGGTTTGAGCCATTTCAAATACCTATATAGCCGTTGAAAATTAATATAAAGTAATCAAATCTAAATTAAATTTTAGAGTAAATTACAAGTTTTGTCCTTTACGTTAACACCATTTTACAGGCGGTGTTTTTTAGCGTAAAAGTTAACGAGTTGTGTCCTTAACGTTTCAAAATCCTGCACGTTATGTCCTTTAGCCCTAACTCAGTCAGATTTTTTGGTTAAATATGGTCATGTGCTTTGCACATGAGGGTATTCTTTTCATTTCATCTTTCCAGGGATTATTAAATAAATAACTTATATAAAGAGGCTAATTATGTTAGTGCATACGTCTGTCAACTTCGTCTTGTATCGAGTCTTGTATTGTATTAGATAGATTAGGGCACGTAAAACGAGAAAAGTGTGTTTGTAGGTAATTTTGCGCGAAATTACACATGGGTAATTTCGTACAAAATTAGATGGTTATTTCGCATGAAATTAAATTTCGTGTGAAACTAATTTCGCTTGAGCAGGTCCGTGCGAAATTAGCTTGCCTATAAATACTAGGTGTGCCAAGTCATTTGTAACTTTCCGGTTTCAGTACCGAACTGCTGCCGAAGTGTCTACTCGCTGTAAATCTTTGTCAAATCAATCAATAGACAGTTTAAAGTGTATATCTAGCTGAATTGAACTTGATACGTTTGTTTTCGCCTCTCGTATTGAGAAAAACTCTTCTGAACGACTCGTTTGGTCGGTAAAACGATCCTACAAGTGGTATCAGAGCTCAGGAGGAAGAGTTCTTATCAATTCAACTGCAAATTCTGATTTCTACACCTTCTTTTTCAAAATTAACAAGTTTTCATGGTTAAAATGACTTGAATTTCACACATTATACGCGCAATAGTGTTTTAACAAACCCTAGAAAGTCTCAGATCTTAAAACGGCTTAAAATCTGATCAATTTTCACAAAAACAGCTCGAGATGATCACATCAGCAGTATTTCGCACGAAATAAGCCTTATTTCGCACCAGATTGTAATTTCGTTTGAGAGTTCCACATGAAATTAGCTATTTCGCTTCTAGTTAGTATTTCGTTTGAGTATTTCACACGAAATTACCTATTTCGTTTGAAAGGGTGTATTTCGCACGAAATCAATGATTTCGCACATGATTGGTATTTCGTGTGAACAGGGTAATTTCGCTCCAAAGGGTATTTTGTGTGAAGTTGATATTTCGCTTGAGTTGATATTTCGTGTGAAGTTGGTTATTTCGTCTGAATTTGATTTCGTTTGAAGGAGTAATTTCGTTTGAAAGTGTCTGATTTGTGAATTCTTGTTACCGAAACATGGAAGAGGAATTTTATAATGCATTTGCTACTACCCCGACTACTCCGGCATCTGTTACTCAGAACATGAACATGGAAAATGAAACGGGCACTATGCAAAAACCGCCTAAGCTCATGAATATCAAGGAGTATAAAGGATGGGAGGAACGATTTGAGAACTGGGTTCAAGCAAATTATTTGGATGCTTGGGAATGTGTTGAAACAAAATATATCAGACCGTTGAATGATGATGAAGAGGAGATTGCTATTAAAGATCTAAGTGTTGATGATAGAAAGAAATACAAAAATGAAAAGATGATGATTAGTTTATTGCATCAAGCTATTAAGGAAGATATATTGGTCTTACTGCAACACAATGGAAGTGCTTATTCTATCTGGAAAGCATTAAAATCAAAGTTTGTCGGTAGTAAAGAGACGATTAAGAACAAAAAATCACTTTTGAAGAAAGAATTCGATTTATTTCGAGGTTTGAGAACTGAGAGCACTAAGCAGATTATCGAAAGATATTGCAATCTGTTAGTCCAAATGAAGAGAGTGAGCATCACAAAAGAAAATGAAGAGTTGATAGAAAAGTTGGCTGATGCTTTGCCACATGAAACTTGGGGCACATATCTTATGATGTTGAGAAATAAGAAAGATTTTGGGAATTTAACACTGGGAAAGTTCATTGAAAAACTTGAAGCTCAAGAAATGGAACAGAGGAAGATCTCAAGAATGAAAGATTTTGATGGAGAACAAGATATTGGGCTGTATTACAAAGGAGGGATCAATGATAAGACCAACATGTCACCAAAGGTTGAAACTGCATTCAATGCTAAAAGTTCATATGAGGGTCATCTAAAGGATCAAACAGCAAAACTGAATTTTCTTCATATCCATCATATGATCCAAACTTTTCAACAACCAAGAATGGAAAGAAGCTACAATGCAACATGGTATTAGATCTTGAAAATGGTCAAAATTACACAGAGGAGGTTGCAAAAGGTCACATGTCTCTGTTGGTGATTGTGTTAGAGTCATATGAGAGTTTAGTAGCAGGTCGGATCGGGAATCCAATGTTAACAAAAGAGGATTACGATCAAATTGATGCTGAGGAGATGGAATTGATGGATATAAAGTGGTGTTTGGCAAGTGTGTTGAGGAGAGCCAAAAAGTTTAAACAAATTACGGGAAGAGATGATTTCCGTGATGCAAATGTTTCTACTTTAGGTTTTGATAAATCTAAAGTTACTTGTTTTCGTTGTAGGAAAAAAGGACACTTCAAGAGAGAGTGCACAAATCGCGAAGCAAGTGGAGCTCAAAATCCGTTCAACAACAATGACTATTATCGGAAAGCAATTTATCATCAAGTTGCTCAACAACAACAAGAACCACAAACTGCACATGCCAGGAAGACAATCGAAGAGTTATCAAAGAGAGCTTGTATGGTGAATCAAGATGATAAAAAGTCAACAAAAGGATTCGATTGGGATAAATATGTTTCAGCTGGTAGTAAAGCATGTCTGATAAATCAAGATGATGAAAAATTACCAGAGGGGTTTAGCTGGAAAATTTTCAGTTGGGATGACTATGATCCTAACAAAACTCCAAATCACAAAGCTTTTGTTGCTCGAGTTACTGAATACAGTGATAATGATGATGATTATTATGCAAGGAAAATGGAAGAGCATTTAAGATTGATGGAGAAGAGTGACAGTGATGATGAAAAAGCTAAAAAGAAAAAGAAGAAAGTTAAAAAACATGTTAGCAGTGATGATGAAGAAGTTCCTCTGATAAGGAAAAAGATAAAAGAAGTTCCAGTTTTTAAAGTTGATGCAGAAGCTGATGCACAAAAGATTCCAGTGATATGTGAAAATTGTGAGGCAGTAAAGAAACAAAACAGTACATTGATTCATAACATGAACAGATTGAAAGAATCGTATGATGTTCTGAACAAGTCAATGAATATGTACAATCAAACAAGCAGTCAACAAGCAACAACAATGAAGGCACTTCAAGGAGCTTTCATGACAAAGCAGAAAGTCGTAAACAATTACATTGAGAAGTGTGCTATGCTTGAACAGAAATTGGAAACTCAGAGGATTGAAACAGAAAGAGTAAATAGATTGTTAAAAAGTTACTCATGTACTTCTTATGTTATTGACAGGATTTATCCAACAGTGGAAGGCATGAAGGCATTTGATGAAGAAATATCTGAAGAAAAGAAGAAGGATACTGAAGTAAATGATTCTGGTAAGAAAAAAAGTTTTAGTTATACAAAGTGTCCGCCTCCGCTTGAAAATGGATATTCTCCACGAAATCCAAATTCAGAAAGAGTAAAAAAGGCAACCAATTTACAGTGGGATTCTGAGTCTTCAGAAATTTGCCAGAAAACATCGATGTCATTTTCACTTCGTCTAACACTGATCATGAGTCCGAATTAATAAAGAAAGTGGTCGATCAGGTGTTGGATAACGATGAAACCGAGGAGTCAAAATCGGAGTCAAACTCAGAGTCAAAGTCTGACAAGTCAAAGTCAACATTCAAAAAGGAGAAACGGGTTTACAATAAAGAGTTTTTGTTATCAAAATCTAATTTGAATGATGAAACATTCAAAGTGGCTTATACTTTGAATGATTCTGACAAATTATATTCTGATGAAGAATTTCCAATAAGAGGTGTCAAAACTGAAATGATCAAAAAGGTTTTCAAACTAACAGAAATTAATATTTCTGAAATAAAAGATGTAAATCTTTCTATAAAACCTAAAAAGTACACCTCAAGAGTTCAACAAAGATTAAACAAGAAAAAGGGTTACAGTTCTAGTCTGGTTTCTAAAAGAAACCACATCATAACGGTAATTTCAAAAGAAAAGGATTAGGGTTTATTCCACCGAAAAATCATAAAAATGAGAAAATTTATAAACCAAAAACTGTATTTGTTTCAGGAACATCATCTGAAGAAGAAAAGAAGCAGTTGTTCAGGAATCAATCAAACAAAGAATTCCTTGCAAAGAAGCAAGAGGAAATAGAGAAAAATGTTGCTCAACAGAAAAAAGAGACAAGAACCTGTTTTCAATGCAAATCAGTTGGTCATATTGCCAGAAATTGTCCAAAGGCAATTCAAACAAAACAGGGAGTTTCTTTTAAATTGAAAGAAAAGATGGTTGAGAATGAACCACCAACTAAACAATTCAAAGTTTTCAAAAATTCGAAGTTTGAGGTTGGTGAGAGTTCAAAAAGGTTTTACAAGAGAAAAGCAAATCTTGACAACCAAAAGTGGGTTGTTAAGAAATCTGATGATAGTTCTAACAATGATTCTGATTTGTCAAAATCAGAGGAGCTATTTTTAGGCGATGAATCTAATTTCATAAAGTCAGAGGAGCCAAGTGTTGAGTTAAAATTGGAAACATCAGTTCCACCAATGGATGGTGCAAATTTTCCACCATTGAGGGCTGAAAATTTTAAGCAAAAAGTTGGTAAAGTTGAGATTTCAAATCAATTTTTCTCTGAAAAGAAAGAATTTGATGTTGAGAAAGCTTTTAACCCCACAGTGAAACATATTTTCGGAAAAAATGGTTGACAAGAAAGTCAAAGGGGTAAAGGAATTTTATGAGAAGAAAACGAAGAAACCAGGTAAAGATGGGTCATCCCAGGTTTGTGACTGGGATGGAACCTATTATGATTGAAAACTAGGACTTGCCGGAGCTCCCAGGTTGGTAAGAGTGGAGCAGGAATCGGAATCTTTCTTGAGAAATTCACAATTGTGATATTTCGACTTACAAGTGGTAAATCAGGGACATTAAATTGTACTTGATTTTCTACAAGTGATATTTGTAGTTTGAGCTTAAAAAATGTTATATTTTTCAAAAGGTTGAAGATGAAAGAACAAGGTGATGAATTGATCCCCATTTCTACAAGTGGTTTTATGAAATCAACAAAACTAATTTTTCGGAAAAACCATTTGATTAAAACAAACTTAAGTGTTTTGAAATCATAATGGGAAAATAGTTTGTTGTCAGGGGAAGTTCTGATTGTTTATGCCAAGTGGATGGCGATTTAAAGCAATTCATAATAGTTGTCACTTTTCTTGTATAGTTTGTTTTCAAATTTCCTTTTAATGATTTTTCATTTTAGGGGGAGTAAGAATTTTTCAGAAAATCCAAAAACATTTGAAAATTTGAAAAAGTCAAAAACATGATAAAATGGAAAAGAGTTTTGTTGTAAAAAGAGGAAATGACAGTACATCAGTGGACTATCACAGCATGCTAAAGAATTGGAAAGTTAAAATGTGATAAACGGTCTCACTGATGATGTGCCAGTAGGTTTTTGCACATTTAGTAGATTGTAACGAGATATAAACTTAAATTTCGAACTTACTTATATCGTGGGGAACATCTCTCGGATATATGGGTAACCCCCGAAATCTTGTTTGAAAGGTCCCTCTTTCTGAGATAATAGGTCTTTATACTCAGTGATATCTGGGGTATTATCCCGGGACTTCTGATTTTGCGGAAGCAATGGCCTAGTCTCCGTATAATACTTTCTGCTTGCTTGAAATATAGCACCCCCCTCAGCATAAAAAATGATGAAACATTGCAAAATGCTAATAATGTGCTGTTGAAGAAAAGATTTTCTAAAGGGAACACACCAAAAGTCGAAGCCGTCATCTCTCTGATTTTGCGGAAGCAATAGCCTGAGCTCTCATGGCCCTCGCATTTAACCCTTTACAGATATCATCTAGGTATACTCACCTGTAAGACTGAATATTGAGATCTGGATACAAGAGTATATTCTGAGGTGGGACACTCGAATAAGTTTAAGTGCTTAAAACATTAATTCGTATCTCGAAACAGTTGAACTTTGTGTGAAAATTTAAGTGGATCAGTATACTGACAATCTAAGTGAATCGTTTAGAATTTAAAATGTTTAAAGCTTAACGGTGTTGGTGTTTGGTCTCATAAACTGATATGATCCTCTTACACAAACTCACAAAAATATTGTTTGTAAATATTTCTTTATTGCATTTCATATTCAAAAGTCCAAAAAGTTTTTAGTGTGTTTTAGCATAAATTTTTTGAAAATAAAAAAAAATTTCGACAGCTGTTGTTGGAAAGCAGATTTTCAAAATTCTGAGTGCTAAACAGGTTTGGGAAAATAGGTTTGAAAAGATGTTGTTTCAAGTGGTTCATCAGATTTTAAAATGTTAAATCATTTAGTTCAATACTTGCAAATGATGGTGTTGTTGTGTCTACAAGTGGTAAGCAGAGAATAAATTTGTAAAATTTTAAATTTGTGAAATTTATTTCTGGGTTAAGAATGTGCAGGTTAGCCAGATTTCGATCCTGAGCAGGATGTGAGCCAGGTCGATCTTGAATCTGTGAAAGCCAGTCTGCGATACCAAGCACAATTTAAGGGGGAGTCTGAAGATAGTAGAGCCAGGTTCAGATCTTGAAAATCACGCAAATTGCAAAAGCTGATGAACTTAAAGAATCAAGAGATCTAATCAAGAGAATTAGAGTGAGATAAGAGCCAGGTAGAGATCCTGGAGATGAAAAGAAGAAAGAGATTGAGGATGCTTTACATTGTCGGATACTTCAGAAAGAGCAGATAGACTGATAAAGACTGAAGATTGAAGACTCGACACCGAAGACTTCATCAACATCCGAGGGGGAGTCTGTTAGTGCATACGTCTGTCAACTTCATCTTGTATCGAGTTTTGTATTGTATTAGATAGATCAGGGCACGCAAAACGAGAAAAGTGTGTTTGTAGGTAATTTCGCACGAAATTACACATGGGTAATTTCGTACGAAATTAGATGGTTATTTCGCACGAAATTAGATTTCGTGTGAAACTAATTTCGCTTGAGCAGGTCCGTGCGAAATTAGCTTGCCTATAAATACTAGGTGTGCCAAGTCATTTGTAACTTTCCGGTTTTAGTACCGAACTGCTACCGAAGTGTCTACTCGCTGTAAATCTTTGTCAAATCAATCAATAGACAGTTTAAAGTGTATATCTAGCTGAATTGAACTTGATACGTTTGTTTCCGCCTCTCGTATTGAGAAAAACTCTTCTGAACGACTCGTTTGGTCGGTAAAACGATCCTACAAATTATATAAAAAATAAAAAAAAGTATAAATAAAAATCCTGCACTCTCTCTACCTCTCTCTCTCTATATATATATATATATATATATATATATCACAGGTTCTCCTCTTTCTCTCTCTAAAAATACTTCACCTCTCTCTCATCCTCTCACATTACCGATTCCGACCTCCGCTAGCAATCTAGTTGAATCCCTCTGGTGGGTGAAGGGTTGTTATGGTAATTCCGGTTTCGATGTGATGTAGTGATTTGGTCGTTTAATTTTCCGCTGGAGAATCCATCCGGTGGGTAATACCGATTCCGACCTCAGCCTTCACTACCTCCGCCGGAGAATCCCTCTATTGGGTAATACGATATCTCCAAAATTTCCTCAATTTCCCAGAAAAACCGCTCATTATTTTTCGGCGACTGCTGCAAATCGGCAACACGCTCGTTAAATGGCTTATTCTCAGATATTTTGATAGCGTTTCAGACCGATTAGACTTGATGTTTGAGGTCAAATGCAATTTTTATATGATTTTGTTTGTTAAAGTTTACTTGAATTGAACTGATAATGTAATCATTGCATGTTAATGTTTGGTAAATGAGCCCCAGGACTAAAATAGGTTTGCAGGGGATGTGGTTTGTGCAGATGGGGTGGTCGTTTTATTCGGGGTTGATTACTGATGGGTGTTTTATGAAGAAAAAAAGTAGGGTGAAGGCTGAGGTGGGTGGTCATGATGAAGTTTATGGGGTTGTGGTGGTGGGTTGAGAGAGATTAGGCGTTGGTGGGTTCAGATCAGAGTGAAAGAGTTATAAAAGACAGAAGAAAGAGTATATATTTATTTTTATTTATTTGGTTTTATACAAATAGCCATTGAATAATAAATCTTTACAAAATAGCCCCTGAGAAGGTGAAATGACAAGAATACCCTCATGTGCAAGGCACATGATCATATTTAACCAAAAATCTGACTGAGTTAGGGCTAAAGGACATAACGTGCAGGATTTTGAAACGTTAACGACACAACTCGTTAACTTTTGCGCTTAAGGACACTGCCTGCAAAATGGTGTTAACGTAAAGGACAAAACTTGTAATTTACTCTAAATTTTAAATTTGTTCATATAAATAAATCATTATTTATGGGTGTTCACATATGGCTTTTAGGACAAACCCTGAGCCACCCGTTTGTAATTGGTTTTTATTATCAAAAACCAAAACTAAACCATTGAAAATTTAAAACTGAACCATTACTAACACTTTTGGTTCCGGTTTAATTTCATGATTTGGGCTTTACTAGTCCCTTATACAAAACACATAAACTAAAATTCTAAAAGTGGTCCAAAATTAGATAAATATCAAATAATCCAAAATTGCATAAGCAAAATGTAGATGATAACAAGTTGTCCAAATAGCTATAAAAAAGTTGGATACATAAAGTGATTTGTCCTAAATCCTAATACATCAAATAAACCTTTCTATTAGATCTTCAATCTCTTTCAACTAATGATTAAACATAGATTTCAAACCAATCCATATAGGGGAAATCTGAAATTTTAACTAGGGTTAGGAGCTTAGTTTGGATGCAACTTCAATTAAACTAATCTTATTGAATTCAGAACGTTTTTTAAGCTTTTGGCGCAGTTAATAACTTAATTAAATTTAATATAATGTATAGTTAAGTACATGTAATATAAATATATTTTAATTCTACGGTGCAGTCAGGTTTTGGGTATAAACCGTAAACCAACCCCTTACTACCGTTTGAAACTTTTGAAACCGACTGATCGAAAGTTTAGAAAATAAACTGACCGCGAAACTAAACTAATGACGGGTTTGGGGATTTCGTAGTTTGAAACTGAATCATGAACACCCTATCATTTTTTACACAAAACTAAAACCATCATTTCCATACTATCAAATTTCACTCTAATCCATCATGGTTCAATTCAAAATTTTACCGTCTTCTAGTTTGTCATCTTCATTGATTGCGAAATCAAGATACCCACCACGCCCTTCGAATATATCTTGTGGAGAACATTGCAAGCATGGACTTAACACATTTAAATAACTAGTACACTTTGATGGTTTTTTTTTATTAATGCAATGTTATCTTATATTTTTACTTGAATAAGTTTTTACTTACTTAAATTGGTTGTTTTAAAAAACAATTATTTTATATTTAATTTAAATTTATATATATTTAATCTTCAATCTTTGGTATTGATCCAGTTTCTAGCGAAATCATAGAGTGAGTCATTCAGTGAAGCGGTGATACATTCAATTAGCTTCTAGCAAAATCCTAGAATTAGAATTGAATGTGGAAATTAAGATCACACTTAGATGTTGAAAAGCATGGTACATAAGATCATAATACTCGTGTTTAGATATGTGATGCGTCTCCTCAACTTATGCATATATTCACATCTGTTTCCTTGCATTATGAACTTTTTTTTAGTACAAAACTGATAAGAATAGGTATGTATTGATGTCTTTCTTGTGATTTGAAGGTTTTGATGTAATATGAAGGATTTGTGACGAGTTAAGAGTTAATTTGAAGAAAATTGGAAGAAAATGAAAATAGTACAGCATGTACTAGGTCATAAGTACGACCCATGCCTTACCAACCGTCTTAATCATTAGAATTGGACCCAATTCGGCCCAATCGACAAGGGTACAACCTCTACTTTTTATGAGTACGGCCCATACCGACTTCGTGAAAATCCTAAATGACCTCTATAAAGCCTTAGTTGTCATTACATACTTTATACACACATACATACACACATACATACTTACATACTAACATACACACATAGATACATACACACACATTTTCACCAAATACACATAAATTTAGATACTTACATACACACATTTACATACTTTATACACACATACATACTTACATACACATATTTACATACTTACATGCACACATACACATACACCTACACACACAAACACACCTACATACACCTACATACAGATACACATACATATACCAACATAAATACATACATTTACCTACATACACATATACACACACACATAACACACACTAACTTGACAAATTAAAAAAGAAATTAAAAGAAAACTAACCAATCTGGAAGAGGTGAAGCCAATTTCATGGTGGTGGTGGTTGAGGTGCTCCGGTGGTGATGGTGGTAGTGGTGAGAAGCTAGTTTACAAAAACACAAATTAAAGAAGAAATTATAAACAAAATTTCTACAAATTAGAGAAGAAATCAACAATACTAACAATACTAACCGATGTGGGGGAAGAGATGGTGGGGTTGAAGAGGATGGAGCGATTTGGGATTTTTTTTTTTTTTGTGAGAGAGAGATGAAGAGTTTTGGGGGAAAATGGGGAATGGGGGGAAGAAATCTCGCTTTTAGCAGTAGGTTCTATATTAGAGTTTTAGCTGCTAAAAGTTAAAATAACCCCAGCCGTTGGATCAAGATAAGAAATGAATGGCTAATGTTTGATCTTGACAACGTGTTCCGGATCGAATCCATTAGCGGCGACAAATGGGTTGTCCCCACTAATGCTCGGTTTTCTTGTAGTGTTGTTCCTAGATTGGTGATATTATTATCAACTCAATTAAAGATGGCTAAATATTAAATTGAAGTTAAGTTATAATAACTGGGACATATGAAGTACATGCTTTTACAAACAAAAATTAATTTCAGGTTCTTTGAAAGATGGCTAAATATTGAAATGAAGTTTTACATTGACTCGATAGAGGGTTAGTGTAGTGTCACGGGCCAAATATTTGAAGGTCGGAATGTTATGGGTTGTGCTTGAACATTTGGGTTACTGGCTAGTCCGGGACTTCATCCGGAACGACCTCAGCGGATAAGAAGGTGTACATGCCTAGTCGTCTCTGTGCGACGAACGCACCACTGGTTGAGAGCTCGTACCGCTCTCCTGATGAGTCTAAGACAAGATGAAACCAATGATCCACACAAAAAAAGTGAGACGGATTAGCTTGTCCTGGAGATTTGGGGACGCCACACGGGGTCGAAAAATAACCCTTGAGAATAGGCCCTCTTTACTGCTACGCATAGAAATTTGGCAGATGGTCAACGTAGACAAAGCATGTGTTTGGCACAAGATAACAAGTTAGCAAATGCATGTGTAAGGTAGTTAGGTACATGATAATAGGTTATAACATTTCTCCTAGGGTCTGGCATTAAATATTAAGAGTATTTCAAACACTTACCTTATATCTGGATGCAGTGGCGGACCTAGGAATTTTTTTATGGAAGTGCGAAATATTCTTAAAGATTTTAGGCCCATAGGTATATAAAAAAAATTCGATTCATATCGGGTCGGTCCGGGTCGGGTCATGTAAAACAAAAGAACATCAAGCTAAAATTTATATAATCATCAAAAACATGTCAAACCAGTGGCGGATCTAGGATTCGCTCCAAGCGGTAACGTTTTATAAATAAGCGGTAACGAAATCGAAAAAACGTCAAATTTTTCCAAAATTTACACTAATTTTACACTACCGCCGGAACGCCAAGCCGTAGCGGACGCCACCCCTTAATATATATTACATCCGCCCCTGTGTCAAACGTCGTTACAAACATATTTAAAATGTCGCCCTACGGGTTTTTATTTTTTGAAATCTATCCAAAACTTTTAGAGCTACTTTTCTAAGCAAGTCTTTCTCTATATAACATATACAACTAATTTTCAACACTAAACACTTAAACAATAATCACCAAACTTCATAATTTTAAACTTTAAAATCAAGTCCTAGTTTTAATTGTTGGATCCTTCTAACGAACCATTTAAACACACTAAACTTTAACTAAAACAACAAAATCAGCCAACTAAATTTCAAAAACAACAAAACAACTAAAATTTCAACCTTTTTTAACAATTTTATTTCTCCTAAAAATCCAAATAAAACAAGAAAACAACAAAATAATCGAACCATACCCTGAAACAGTTATGAAGATATTGTTTTCATGAGTTTGGTGGCAGGAATTGCGGTGGGGTGGGTTGGGTTGAGTTAATATATTTTAGTTCAAATTAGATTAGTAGATTGGGTTGGGCTTGGATTATGGTGTGTTTATTGGGTTAAAGGTTAAGAGAAAGTTAATTAGCTAAGTGGAAAGTTAATTAGGTTGTATTTTTTTTTTAGAAAAAAAAATTAGTGTTTACATTAAAAATTTATAAATTCAAGGGGTGCGGACGAAAATTTTCAAGGGGTGCGGTCGGGATTTTACCAGGAATTTAACATTAAATTTTCTTTTTTCAAGGGGGTGTGTCCGCCCACCTTAATATATATGTGGGTACGCCCCTGTCTGGATGGTTAAACAATATTGATCTTTAAAATTAGGAATGGTAGTCGAACTTGAACCCTGAGTAAACTCGAAAACCAAAACATTTGGAACAAGTTTGTGATCGGATAACTGGGTATGAGATTATTATATATTTATTTTTTCACAGGCTTGGGACGGGTACGATATTTGATGATATACTTGTTTAACTGACCCGATTACCCGATAACATATACCCGTTCCCTAACAATATTAACATGTGGGAAATCCTTGTATTGATTTATAAAGTATTTAATACACAAGTTGTCTTAAGAAGACATTAAACACTTAGAATTTAATATGATTAACTTTAATAGAACAATAATAAGAAAAATACAATAAAAAATTTGAATGTAGTGTGTTGTTAAAATCATCTATATTATAATGATACACAACAATCAATTTGCTGTTGCTAGAAATGATACTCACAGTTCTTATTTATAATTTAATTGTCTATTGCTTCTTGAAAATTAAGTTAAAAAAACCCATAAAAATGTATGGTTCAATTAACCAACCACAAGTGACAACTAATGCATAAAATATTATATCCTCAAGTTGTCGTTTCAGAGAATTGCTAACTCATCGTTGGTTACTAGTGGACAACACACAAATGCGACATTTAAACTCTAAAACATCACGGAAGAGATTGATTACGACAAATTGGATAAGCCTATGGGTGTAAAAGAGCTAATTCACTTGTTTAATTGAGATCGTCATGTTAAAAACTTAAATTAAGCCGAGATTAAATAACCTTAAACCCCAGCCTAAAATAAGCTCGTTTGATAAAAAGACTAAAGCCCGAGAGCTTGAGTAGGCTTGCGAGCCTAAACAAACTGATTAGTTAAGTATTTGTCATTTAATATATTTAATATGTATTTACATAACAGCTAGTTTTTTTACCCGCCGCGCGTTGTGGCGGCGTCATACGCGAAATGATAACGTATAGACTACAATCAACCAGACTTGTTTCCGAACTAAATTTATGTCAAAACGTATGATAGCTTAAATTTATACCCTCGAATCAAAACGTATAACATTTTACCTGATTTGTTTTCAAACAAAGTTTACGTCAAAACGTACATAAAAAATATTTACTAATTGACCAAACTCGTTTTCAAACAAAAATCACGTTAAAGCGTAGAAGAACTCGAATTTATACTGACATATCCATAAAAACAAAAGTGTAAGAAATTAGTTTTAGGGTAAGCTCGAAACTTGAGGGGGAAAAGTGATATTTACAAAGTTATAGATAGTGTAGAGGTAGAATGGGTTACATGTCTAAAGTTTGAAGGTTAAAAAGAAGTTAGAATGTATGGGGGCTTTTTTTTTTTTTTTTTTTTGTCAAATTAGAAAGTAGAAGGCTCATTTTGTCAAGTTAGAAAGTTGGTTTTTGTCAACTTATTTTTTTTTTTGGTTTGGGGGGGGGGGGGGGGGGGGGGTGTTTGTCAATTAAGAAAAATTAGGGTGAATTTTGTCAACTCAGAAAGGTGGATCATCCACCTTTCAATTTAAGATTATATGTAAAACTATGATTAAAATGTGCTATATTAAAACTATAGTATATTATAAATATATATTAAATATTTATTAATTTATAAGAACTAATTAATAACCGATAAGTAAATGAGCTCAAGCTTTTATAGTAAAACTCGAAGAAAACCTTGTATTTGAACTTTCATAAATTAAATGAGCTTCCGTCGGTTTTTCACTCGTAGTGTTATATTTTACCAATGATTTTTGAAAAAAAATTATTTTTATAGTGTAAAATATTGTATTCTTAAGAGCCCGGCCCCCACTGATTTGGATTTTAAGAATCAGACCCCGTCGAGTTTTCGTTCAAACTCCGTCACTAGGCTCAGTTATACCCCTGGATGCCCAACGTTATAATTTATAAAATTATTATGAATTTTAAAGCTAGATTCCTTTCTACCAAGGAAAACATCAGAAAAAGAGACAAAGAATGGTTATCATGACATCAAATTGGCTTTAGCTGACTCGGAATTATTAGCTTAGAGTTGTATATTTATTAACATAACAATCAATAGGATAAATCTTGAGTTAATTAATGAAAAAATAAGATATAAATATATTCTTCTAGCTACGTACACATGTACTTTGTACCGCATTGTTGTGTCTGACGGAGTAATTTCATGACCAATATGACAACGATGTACATTCATCAATTATTTGACACATGTGCACAACTTAAATTCTTGGTCTTACACTCGGATAATGGGCAAGGAATAAACTCCTGCTTGTATGCAACTTTGAAACAAAAATCCAAATAAATAAGCAGAAAAAAGTGTTAAAAGAGACCCTAGCCTCCTGGTACAACCCAAGACATAGTATTTGAACCCCTCGTACTGTAATATGACAATTGTTTGAAGATCGAATCCATTCGTTTGTAGTTAACTTTAGGGAGTGTCTCAGTGATTGGTTAGGTGTGTAAGCGTCCATAGTAATGTTGATCAGTTCTGTTTAAACATAATGGAAAACATGAATAACATACCTGTTACAGCAGACAAGCCAGCAGAGAATCCAGTCAGAGATGCAGCCATTGAGTTCGACATACTTGTCAGGATGATCTGGTTCCTCCTTAGAGTGTAAAGTTATGAGGGTGATGAACCGAAACTAGGGAGAGAATCGGTTAGGAGAGAGAGCCGTGAATGATGTTATGAGGGTTGTGTAAATTATGTAACTGTCTAACCCTTAAACTCTCTAATAACCTCCTTATATATACACCCAAGAGGAAACCGAATTAGTTAATAAGGGTAATATGGTCCATCAACAATTACCAACTAATTATTAATAGGTTATTAATATATTTTGATCTATATAATATAAATGATTATAATGGCTACAAGATTAAATATTATAACATTAATATATTTAATCTCACATTCTCCCACTTAGCCGAGTAATCATTTATCATGAGTATTAGATGAGCCTGGCCAGGAGTTAACACTCATTTTAGCCTTAAACCAAGAACTATAGCAGAGAAATACAGCCGTTGAATCATCATTCGACTCAGGACCCCCATTAGTCATACTATAGCCTCAATTCAAAACCTAATAGTTATGATCAAAATATGCATAAGCCCTTTAGCGTCTGATTTGTATTTATATTTGTCTATATGTCATTACACCGGCAGAACATATGTTAGAGACATACAAAATCAATCTGAGGAAATTTTATTAATTAAAACATAAGCTAGTACAATATGCCATTAAATAAGGTCTTTAGTAAGTCCCATATTCGATACATGTTCTTCGAAAACTTTAGGTGGGAGACCTTTAGTCATCGGATCCGCAAGCATATCTTTAGTACTAATATACTCAATACAAAGATTATTTTCCTTAACTCGTTCACGTACGAACAAATATTTTGTATCGAGATATAAACCAGCTCCAGTCGAACTGTTACTGTTCGAGAAACTAACGGCAGCTGAGTTATCACAGTAAAGCTTCAATGGTCTAGAAATGGAATTAACGATTTTGAGTCCAGTGATCAGATTTCTAAGCAACATTCCATGACAGGTTGCGTTGTAAACAGCAATGTATTCTGCCATCATTGTGGAAGTTGTAGTTAATTGTTGTTTATGACTCTTCCATGAGATAGGTCCGCCTGCTAACATAAAGATGTAGCCCGAAGTGGATTTCTTATCATCTTTGCATTTGGCAAAGTCAGAATCAGAATAACCTACCACTTCTAAGTGATCACTTCTTCTGTAAGTCAGTTTATAGTCTTTCGTCCCTTGCAGATATCTAAGAACCTTCTTTGCTGCTTTCCAGTGATCTAGACCAGGATTAGTCTGATAATGGCCTAGCATTCCAGCAATATAAGCGATATCTGGGCGAGTACAGACTTGAGCATACATCAGGCTCCCGACTACTGACGCGTAAGGTATCTGGCTCATTTGCTCCTTTTCAACCTTTGTTGTCGGACACTGGAATGAACCGAAAACATCTCCCTTAACTACTGGAGCGACTGAGGGTTTGCACTGTTGCATGTTGTAACGTGTAAGGACATGATCTATGTAAGTCTTTTGAGACAAACCTAAGATCCCTTTGTGTCTATCTCGGTGAATTTCGATGCCAATAACGTAAGAAGCATCTCCGAGATCCTTCATGTCGAAGTTATGCGAGAGTAACCGCTTCGACTCATGCAACATGTCTAAACTATTACTTGCCAATAGAATATCATCTACGTAAAGAACAAGTATAGTAAAGTTACTCCCACTCATCTTGAGGTAGGTGCATTGATCCACTTGATTCTTCATAAAACCTTGCCTCTTCATGACTTCATCAAACTTGAGGTACCATTGACGTGATGCTTGTTTTAACCCATAAATGGATTTCTTCAACTTACAGACTAGATGCTCCTGACCTTCAGGTTTAAAGCCTTCAGGTTGTTTCATGTAAACATCTTCGTCTAAGTCTCCGTTAAGGAAAGCAGTTTTGACGTCCATCTGATGCAGCTCTAAATCAAAATGAGCTACTAGGGCTATAACGATCCTTAATGAATCTTTACGAGAGACAGGTGAAAACGTCTCTTGATAATCAATTCCCTCTTTCTGAGTGTAGCCCTTTGCAACCAATCTCGCTTTATAGCGTTCAACGTTCCCATTCGGATCCAGTTTTGTTTTGAACACCCATTTACAACCTACAGGTTTGGCACCATTGGGTAATTCGACTAAATCCCAAACGTCATTTTTCTTCATGGATTCAAGCTCATCAATCATTGCTTTGTTCCATTCAGAAGACTGATCACTGCTAATGGCTTCATTATAAGAGATATGATCATTGAGCTTTCCAGCATCCATTTCAGTCAGGTAGGTAACATAATCATCCCAATTAGTAGGCCTTCTTTGCCTAGATGACCTCCTGAGTTGATTATCGGGTTCAGCGTTGTCTTGGTTTTGAGCGTTTGATGTGCCTTCGTTATGAGGTATAATGGGTTCTGATTGTGGAGATGGAATTTGTGCAGTGGCTTCAGGTGCAGTTGCATGGGGTACAAGAGGAGTAAACGGAGTAATGGTAAGCGACGAGTCTCTCCCCCCCGTGTCTTGTACTTCTTGCAATTATTCGTAAGGGTTGGTACTGCTCCCACTAATCTTGAAATCCTCCAGGAACGCAGCACGCTTGGTTTCAACAATACGGGTGACATGGGAAGGACAATAGAAATGATAACCCTTCGAATGATCAGGATACCCGATAAAGAAGCAGGTAACTATTTTAGGGTCAAGTTTCCTTAGGAAAGGATTATAGAGTTTTGCTTCAGCAATGCAGCCCCATACTTTCATATATTTAAGACTCGGTTTCTTTCCTGTCCAAAGTTCATAAGGAGTTTTAGGGACAGACTTAGAAGGAACTCTATTGAGTATATGAACAACTGCTTTTAACGCTTTAGTCCAGAGGAATAATGGTAAATTAGTGTTGGCTAACATACTGCGCACCATGTTCATAAGGGTACGATTTCTTCGTTCAGCGACACTCTTCTGCTGAGGTGTACCAGGCATGGTGTATTGGTTCACAATCCCCTGGCCCTTACAAAACTCATAAAATGGACCAGGAGCTTGACCCACATCAGTATGTCTTCCAAAATATTCACCGCCTCTATCTGATCTCACAACTTTAATCTGACGATCTAATTGCTTTTCAACTTCAGCTTTATAATCTTTAAAAGTTGTTAGAGATTCAGAATTTTCCTTAATAAGATACAAGTACATGTAACGAGAATAATCATCAATGAAAGTGATAAATGAAGTATGTCCTGTTATGCCAGTGATTTGGTAAGGACCATTAATGTCAGTGTGAATGAGTTCTAATAAATTAGAACTCCTAGTAGCACCTTTCTTATTCGCTGATGTCATTTTGCCTTTAAGACATTTGACACATGTTCCAAAATCAGTGAAATCGAGAGGAGGTAAGACTTCGTCCTTTACGAGACGATTTAATCGTTCTCTTGAGATGTGGCCTAAACGTTGATGCCACAACATAGATGAAGTCTCTAAGTCTCGTTTCTTTTCCATCTTTGTGAGTGATTCATTAATATTATATGACAACAAAGATTTGGAAAAGTTATCATCTAGTTCTAATCTATAGAGACCACCATCCAGAATGCCAGTACCATAAACAACGGAATCATAGAGAATAGAGAGTTTGCGATGACCATGGGAAACAACAAAACCGTCCATGTCCAACTTTGGTCCTGATACAAGGTTCCGAGTTACCTTAAGAACATATAAGGTATCATAAAGTTTAATACATAAACCAGTTTTCAAAAATAATTGTAATGTTCCTATGGCCTTCACTTCTAATTCCCGATCATCCCCAACTTTAAGTGTTCTTTGGTTTCTTCCCAGCTTCCGGATTGAAAGGAATCCCTGAGTAGAGTTAGTTACATGAACCATAGAACCAAAATCAAACCACCAAGAATTAGCAGGAACATTTAAATTAAAGGACTCAAGTATCATGAAAAAATCGTTACCTTTCTTAGCCAGCCACTCCTTGAAGTCAGGGCATTCCTTTTGCTTATGTCCTGTTTTCTTACAGAACTTGCAATAGGGTTTACCTAAGGAGCTCTTAGAGCTGGAAGGTGCACTTGTATTAGGATTTGGCTTTTGGACCTTGGAAGCATCCTTTCTTTGATAATTGTTCTTCCTCTTCTTAGAGCTGGAGGTGGTGAAGTTAGCAACATCAGTAGTGCGATCCATCTTCATACGCTCTTCCTCTTGTAAGCACATAGCGACCGGCTCACTCATCGTCCATTTGTCCTTCTGAGTGTTGTAATTGATCTTGAATGCTTCATAGGACGAAGGAAGCGAAGTGATGATGAAGTGAACAAGAAAACCATCACTGATTTTCATCTCTAGCCCTTTTAGCTTATTGGCCATGTCATGCATCATCATGATGTGTTCGCGAATGCCGCTCCTCCCATCATACTTAGTCGTCACCAGCTTGAGGATAAGAGTGCTAGCGTGTGCTTTTGATGTTCCTTTGAATTGAGCCTCCACAGAAGCCAGGTAGGTTTTAGCATTTTCAGAATCAGGAATAGCTCCTCTAATTGCATTATGAATGGACTGCTTCATGAACATGAGAGACATGCGGTTACACCTAGTCCATTTTTCATGAACTATCTGCTCAGCAGCAGTACTTTGAGTAGTAAGATCCGCTGGCTTATTCTCTCTAAGAGCATAATCGAAGTCTAGCAATCCTAGTGTAAGCATGAGGGCATCCTTCCATTCAGCAAAGTTATCACCAGTCAAAGGTGGAATCCCGCAATTGGGTGCTGATAGTGGAAATAAGATGAGCAAGTTATGATACTAAGAAAGAAGTCCTAATGTGATCTAAGGGCATGTTATACTAAGGCAGGCATAAATAATGACCATTTTAATTATGAAGCTGTGATATTGTCTATTACTAACATCAAAATAATAGACTTAGTAAAATTCTACTTAAACGAAGACAAATCAGCTTTGGCCAGAAGTGTAATCATTTAAGCATGTGTGCAAAGTAATCGTGACAAATCAGCTTTGGCCAGAAATGAGACAATTGCTTTAGTTATGCACTTGTCAAGCATGCTAAACATAAATGAATTAAATCAGCTTTGGCCAGAATTAAGACATTTCACGTTTGTATTGCATACTCAACATAGCTTTTTATAATACTTAAACAATAAATAGATGTATTAAATCAGCTTTGGCCATAAATGATACATCAGAAGCTCATTCAAGTTAAGCTATTTTGGTTTTGTAAAAATTATCTGATTCTGATTAGTTAATGAAGTGTTAACAAAACCAAGTATTTAATAGCAAACCACCTGTTAGCGCGGATCGAACTGAGTTTTGAGATCTCGAGTTAGTTATGAGGTAATGAGATCTCGAGTGAGGTCTCGAGTCAGGTCTCGAGCGCGGATCGAACGGGGTTCGGGGCGGAGCCCCGAGCTGAAATTTAGTTCACATCAAACAACCTAAGGTAATGAGGTCTCGAGTGAGGTCTCGAGTCCGGTCTCGAGTTAGGTCTCGACTGAGTTTTGAGATCTCGAGTTAGTTATGAGGTCTCGAGTCGCAACCACGGTCTCGAGTTTCAGCCTTATGGTCTCGAGTCGCAACTTTATGGTCTCGAGTTATGACCTTATGGTCTCGAGTCGAGACCTTTGTCTCGAGTTGTAAACTTTTGAGCCCTTATGATTTCGAGTCGAGACCTTGTGGTCTCGAGTCGAGATCTGTTGGTCTCGAGTTGTGAAGATTTAAGGACCTGATGATGTCGAGTCGAGACCTTATGGTCTCGAGTCGAGACTGATGGTCTCGAGTCGTAGTCTGATGGTCTCGAATCCACTGTTAACAGCTGTTTATTGTGATAATAACTGAAAACTCGAAATTTTAGGGATTGTGGGATAATGTTTCCTGTTTTATTGCTGATCTAAACTTATCAAAAGATTTCAAAAATATCTGATTATCCTTTAACTGTTTTCGGAAACTTTAATAGATAAAATTAAGATCAAAAGAGTAAAAACACCCACTAATCCAAATCATATTCTAAATTTAAGGAATTTTCGAGTTTTTCCTTAGAACATATGATGAACCCTAGAAAATTAAAACATAATTCTGGGATCCGAAACCTGAATTTTAAGACTTCTAATAACAGATTTCGGATATTAATTTACCCATTATGGTTTCGGGTCAATTTATTTAAACATACTTTTCCGAAACAGTGATTTCGGCAACAAGGGACTCGAAACCAGCCGTGATTTTATAAGACCTTAAAAAAATTCTGTTTTCCAGATTATGATCCCAGAATGTTGGATACGAAAACATAACTGATTTATCAACATATGCTCTGATACCACATGTTGATCAGTTCTATTTAAACATAATGGAAAACATGAATAACATACCTGTTACAGCAGACATGCCAGCAGAGAATCCAGTCAGAGATGCAGCCATTGGTTCCTCCTTAGAGTGTAAAGTTATGATGGTGATGAACCGAAACTAGGGAGAGAATCGGTTAGGATAGAGAGCCGTGAATGATGTTATGAGGGTTGTGTAAATTATGTAACTGTCTAACCCTTAAACCCTCTAATAACCTCCTTATATATACACCCAAGAGGAAACCCAATTAGTTAATAAGGGTAATATGGTCCATCAACAATTACCAACTAATTATTAATAGGTTATTAATATATTTTGATCTATATAATATAAATGATTATAATGGCTACAAGATTAAATATTATAACATTAATATATTTAATCTCACAAGTAATACAAAATTAGTGATCCATAATCATTAACGAGAAGGATTGTTGGATCTCGATGATAGTTGAGGGGGCAGAGACGGTCTTCATTTAACAATTAACCTCGTGAAAACTTGTATAAGAGTGGGTTTGAGCCTTCACACAATTTGCAAGTCCAAGTTATTATATGAAAAGTTCTTAAATGATAACTAAGAAATGTTGGTGTGAGAGTATAATATTTGGTTGCCCATTTCGGAAGTGTGGGCAAAATGCCCATGACTAGCAACAAAGGTGGCTGCGGTCGTAGCTAAACTCATATGTTGGTTGAATTTGCTCGAAGACTATAGAAAGCTAGAGAGCACACATGCTGTAAGTGTCAAGGTGTCATGAAGTCCTAGAAGTTTGTGTCTTTTTGTTGTGTTGGTGAATTGTATGTGTTAATTGCATTTAGTTATATGTTTTATGGCTAATTTTGTATCAAGCATAGAGACTTTGGGTGTGTTTTTTGATTGTAGGTAATATGTTGGATTGTATGTAATAGGCAGGATTGGAATACACGAACAAAATCAAGTCAATCGAAGAAAATAAACAAAAAATCAGTTTCGGTGTTCCAAACTCCAACTTCGATGTTTCTAATGTCGAGGAGGATATTTGGGCATTTTGATTTGGCGTTCCACAAAACATATGGGCGTTCAAGTGCAGAACCAGGATTCCAAACGCCGAGGGTAGATAAATCCACAAATTTCTTAAATTAAACTCATGTATTTAAGGAATAATGTTAAGGTTTTGGAATTTACACGTCTTAGAGGCTAAGGAACAAACCAAGGGCAAATTATGGTGATCTTGGAGTTTCGATTCAATGAAATGATACCTATATTGATTCTTAATTTCCACAAGATGCAAGGAATCAACACCACCATGAGCGGCTAATTCACCAGTGATTATACCCGTTGTAGGGTTTGTGTTAGCAATTTGTATTCAACTTGGTTTGTCAATTTAGGCTTTGTTAAATTCAAGCAATTAAACAAATCATTTAACAATCAAGTTTAATTTTAATCTATAGGTTAAGGTATCTAGTACACAGTTTTTAACTCTATTTTTTACTAGTACTTCGACATCGATTAGTTGCACTCATATTGGTTGCCAGAATCTAAAAAGGAAGACCAACCCAATTGGATAGATCACGCTGAAATTGGATTTTGGATGCCAAGAATATCGACGTGGTGGGCTTACATGACAAGTTCAATGGTGGGTGAGTAATGCCCACATAATTGATCTAGGATGATGAAATACATGTTTTAGTACCAGGAGAATGTGTCATGCCAAATGTAAAAAGATCACATATATTGATTTGTGTTTAACAGCTTGGTAAACGGCTACTCCAAAACATCTTTAGTTAGGGCCTCAACAATTCACTAAGAGAATACCTCAGAATTGTTTTCACTTCTTAGGTCTCACTAGTCAGAAGTTAGGGTGACTCCCTGGATGGGTCAATGGTGTGATGAGATGGGTGACCATAAACATAAGTGTAAAATGTTCAATCTCCCGTAGAGAATTGTAAAAACCACATAAGCATTTATGCGTACTGCTTTAAAAATAAAGTGAGAGAGATAAAAAGTAGATAATATTTTAAATAATAAGTACAAATGTTTATTCAGCAGCTACTGGAGTTCTATATGTAAAACTAGCTTTGAATTGAACGACTATACGTACACATATATATAATAATAACCCATTATAAGTATAAAACATTAGAATCGCAACAAACGTATGTACGTAATGTTGATAAGATGTAGTTAGAGAGAGAGAGAAAGATAGGTAGTTATGCAATACATAACCACCCTGTGTATCATGTTTAACATAACATGTACATGTGTTTATATTTTTCTCACAATTTTCTATTTTAAATTGGTTATCTATTAAATGTCCCTAGGTTGTAAACGAACCAAACACATTAAACGTAGCATTTGTGAACTGTTCGGTGAGAAGTTCATGTACGTTCGTTCGCTTAATAATTGAATGAACAAATGAACATGAATAAGAAATTGCGCTTGATTAATTATATGAAAGAACATTAATAGATGTTGCTTTTGTTCAATTGTATTCGTGAACTTTCGATAATGTGTTCGATTATGTTCGTTCATTTATGTTTGTTTATGCTCGTTCGTTCATGTTTGTTTTTTTATTTTAAGTCGTTCAAGGTTTACTTAAATTTATTTTCTTAATTATTTTAATATGTAGTTTGTTACCTAGTTGTTCAAGGTTTATTTAAATTTATTCTCTTAATTATTTTAATATGTAGTTTGTTACCCATCATTTAAACTTCTTATATATTTCTAATTTTTATTATTTAGTTTGTTACCTTCACATTTATTTTGGGATAACTATGATTATGGTTATTATGTTGATGTATTTTTAGATACTTATGTTAGTGCTTAATTTTATATTTTTGGTGATTATGTCTAATACATGAGATTAAGAGTGTTGATTTTTATTTTATAAATAATTATTTGTTCGTTTGTGTTCATTTATGAACGAAATACGCACAAAATAATTTCCTTGATGAACAAACATGAACACAAACTTTTGTTCGGTTATGTGTTCTGAACCATTCATTTGTCCGATAAAAGCTTACACGTCCGAACATGAACAATGCCTCTTTCAGAACGAAATACGCACAAAATAATTTCCTTAACGTCCGAACATGAACAATGCCTCTTTCAGAATGTTTAGACAAAACACAAACATACACTATACAACCTTTTTTTAACGGCCAACAGAATCAATCCCGAGCACTCTCGGGACACCCACTGGACAAACGGAGTACTCCGAGAGTAACCCGAGTCCACCACCAATTCCAGGGAAAACCCGGTAACCCACCCGCCCATAGGCACGATGGTGAAATTACCAGTAAAACTCGTTTGGCTCAAGGATACAACCCAGGTTTCTCTGGGTCTCCTATCATTGCCCACCAGTGCCTCACTCTGCACCAAGTGAGAGTTGAACCTGCATCTGTTAAGAGAAATGCAAGTCTTCCACAACTTGATCTAGAGATCATTGGCCTACACAACCTTTGATGGCATATAGACAAAAAGCACACACGTCCCTGAGGTTGTTAATTTGATTATGTGGTTCCAACATCTTCCGACAATGTACACATCAAAGAAGTCAACGATCCATCTTAAATGTGAACTCCTAGTGGTTAATTTAGATGTTGGCTGATTGGCTAACACAAAGATCAAGTCTTTATCCACTTATAATACTAACATCAATGACATGATATCACCTAATAGTTATCCCCTATCCCAACTCATCCTGCTCGTAGTGGCACATTAAAATATTGAATGCCATTACCATTGGTAATATTGACTTCATTGTCAACATGGGGTCAAAAGCTTGGTAAACACATATTGATAGATACATTAACTAAAAGTTAATGCCTTACCACTGACTAATGGCTAATGTATGTACTATTTCACTTTCCTATGTTCTTGATGGATACATAGTCACCATCCTAGTATAATAATGGTTGTTGAACTTAGACTTCCTGCCATCACTATTGGCATGATCAAGATTTCTATACTTCGTATCAAAAGTGTTGTTTCAATAAAGATTTCAAGAGAATCATATGTGTGAATAGAGCTAGAATACCATTATTTCAAAGAGGTGTCAAGAGCATCATATATTTTTTTCTTCCACATAACGTATCTTTATTTGGTTTAATATTCTTGACAATGGTCATAAGCCCACATATACACAATACTAGTATAAGTATTTAAGGGGAAAATTAGCTATTAAAAAAAACTATCAAAATATCAAATAATGGTTGCATTAACTAAATCCATAGGAAGTCATATTTAAGTTTATTGATTTAACTAAAACCCTACTAGATATTATTATTAAAAAATTACTCTCTGGGCAATTGGGTTAAAATTTGGGTTGGGCTAAGCGCTCTCTCTATGGACTCCATTGGACTATAGGCTAATCTAAGTTCTAATAAGGTTAAGTTTGTTTATATTAGAGCACTCACATTCACAATAGCTCCACCATATCACCTTCTATTTTTAAAATTTAAAGTAAAGTTTAAAAGCATCCTTTTTCACTCCAATTCAGTACCATTATATCTACACCTTATTTTATTATTTGAAAAGTTGCTAAAGTAGTTTTTTATATATGAAACCTACTATTCATCTTCCATTAAATTATTGTGAGTGTATAAAAACAAGGAATATAATAAAATAAATGTTTGTGAGTACCATAAAGATAAAAATAGTGGATAAGATGTGGGAGGTTTTTTAAAATGAGGGATAAGTTTTGTAAAGTGTGTTTTATAATTAAATTATAGGGTCGGATATGGTGGAGATGTAATGAATGCTCTTAGGGGGAGGGGCAATTAACCCATAAACCCTAAGTCCCGCCAATCCTACCGCAACACGTCACATCAATTAAACCATACACTGCCCTAAGCTACCATCTTTGTTGGCACCACTACCCTAGATGCAATATTCCGTATTTTTGTACTTTCTAATTTCGGAAACTTGTAATTCGTATTTCATTTCCACATTTGTAATCCGAGACTTCAATCATAATGGAAATTCGTGTTTTTTATATACACGTTACATTCATACTTATATTTTATCCAATCAACCAACAAATACACGTTTATACACGAACCCGAGACTTGAAATACTATCAAAACATCAACCATGCATGCATCATACTTATACCATACTCAAATATACCTTGGATAAAATAACCTAAAAACCAAGTTAAAAATGAAAGTTTATGGCATAAAATAACCTAAAAACCAAGCGCAGGGGCCAGAAGTGAACAAAAAACAAAAGTTTGAAAAAATTAGCCGTCGCGCTACGTGAAGGGAGAACCTGTGGATAGTCGCGTGGCGCGAGGATGCTCAATCTGCAGCAGGATTTTCCAACCAATCAAATCTCACCCTTTTCCACCTTTTTTACCTCCAATCATCTTCTAACCTCTTTAAAACATAAACCCTAATTTACCATTATAAAACCAAGCCTCCTCTAACATGTTTTCACTTTCCACAACTCCATATCACTCTCAAACACTCCAAAATCACCAAGAAATTCTCTAAGTTGGGCAGAAAGTTTCAAGTGTTCAAGTGAGCTTTCAACTCACTTCCTTCTTCATTTCTTCTTATTTTCTTGTTCCGCTCCACTTGGACAACCTCAAGGAATGTTTTCACAAGTTTTCGATGGTAAACGAAGTTGGAACATCACCATATTTGAGGTGCAAAGTAGGATATATTTTCTGTTTTTGACAACTTTCAAAACAATGTTCATACTTACTTGTTTCTTAGATTTCTATGCACCAAACCTAGTTGCCAACAAATCCATTGTTAGGAGACTTGAGTTGAGGTATAAAATCAGAAAGTTAAAGGTTCATAACCTCTTTCTTGTTGCCCCAAAGGTCCCAAGTGACCTACAAAAGTGTTAAAATCATCTAAGTCCTCAACCTTTAATGTGGTGAGACTTGTGTTATGGTAAGGTGTGAACAATGGAACTTTTGGCTTCTAACTATGATTCCACCTCCCCAGTCCTCACTTTCATACTTAGTCGGTTTATTATGTCATTCTAAGTCACCAAACAATTTTCAAGAAAACAAAGTGAATAAACTACACAAATTCTTCAAACACTATCCATGTTTGAAATGCACCCGTCTAGCTTACTCACTTGGTTGTCTTGGTGAATTAGGAGATTTTATATGTGACACCCCGCGACAACGTTTAAATACACTAGCTTCTTCAGTGACTCATTGCTAAATTTCGGGACGAAATCTTTTTCAACTTGGGGATGATGTGACAACCTGTAACTTTGATTTAAAAACCCGGTTGGTTCACTTTTATAAGTCAAACCATGCGCTTTTATTATTTGTTGAACTAATTATAATTTTATTTATATCGCGTTGAAACCGAATCAAACTATTTGAACCAAAGTGCACTTATGTCGCTTGTCGATCTAATCCTTTCGCGTAGCTCGAAACTTATGAGGCCCGATTCATAAGTCGATTATTACACATTATAATTAGTTGATTGACTGATTTTATTTTTATAACTAATTGAAAACGCATCCCACAAATAATTGGCCCACACCTAATTCCCCTTGTTGCGTTTCGATTAGCAGCCCAAACACCCTTTTTCTTTTGTTCCTTGTGTTCGGCCCACATCCAACACCCAACCAAACCGCTACCAACCCCATTTCCCTTTGTTAGTTCTCGGCCCAAGCTAGACAAAACCCAAGCCCAACTTCCCTTGTTAAGTTATACGCATGCTTGTATGTATGCGGTTATTGTTATACGTTCACAGAAGCCCCAAAACAAAAACCCTAGTGCTTTCCCTCTTCTCTCGATCGTATGGCAGCAGGCACCCCCACGACCGTCGCTCCTCCTCCTCCTCCTCTCGCCACACACTCTCTCGCTCTAGCTCTCGTAATCTCTCTCACAAGGTTAGTAGTTATGTTTGTGGTGTTTGTTTCGGTTTGAAATTCATGTATACATGGCTGTGTTTTTGTGTGCCTTGATGATCATGCTGATTATTAGTTGTAAATTATAGAGTAGGAGCCATGAAAACCTTGTATGAGTTTGTATTATTGCGTAGATATGCTTAAATGTATGTAAGTTGTCTAGGGTTTTATGTGATTAATGATCTTGAATGGTTTTGGGTAGAATCTTTCTGATTTAATGTCGTAGGTGACATATAGAGATGATAATCTGTAGTAAATAATCGTCATGGGTCGTTGGGTGCACTAGTTTTTAGGTTGGGGAGATCGGGTGACGAAAACAGGAAGCTGTCTAACAGTTACAGCCGACTTTAATCGGCTGTAACTGGGTCATAATATAATGAAAATTGGGTTTTCTTGAGTCTATAACGTGTTATTTTGAAATACGCTTCTAATGGCACTAGAATCACGATTTTTGGATGTCCTTTACTATTTTAAATAAATTATTTCGTTTCAGCAATTAAAGCTGCGTTTTTCTGCAGATTTTACGTGTTATGTTTTAGGTCATAACTTGATGAATACTTAGAGTTAGACCACTCTAACTACTACGAGTAACTAACTAACTAACATTCGTACTTGTTTCCTAGGCTTCAGATGTCTCATTATGGGAATGTGGATTGTCCCTCCAGTGTTCCGGTAAGAGGGTTTAGCATCATTCCCGTAGCGTCGGGTATCAGGGCGAGGGCCTGGTCTTGTGGAGAACCATTCGCGAGGCTTTTTCCTTATGATTAGCTAGGATGATATGCTTTTGTAGCGATTGAATGCTTTCTGGGTCTATCAGCATTAGCCTAGAATCGTATCAGGAGGGGCCATTGCCCTTTCCTCTAGTCTTTCTACCTTCTCTCCCGCATCAAGTACTTCTTTTTATCTTACGTCTTCTTCAGTCTGTGCTTTGGAGTCTTCGTCCCTCAAGCCCGTAGTCTGTCTATGAGAGCGAGTTCTTGTGCTTGCAGTTGTAGAACCATTCGCCTATCGTAAGGGTAAGGGCCATTGCCTTCAGTCGGTAAATAGATCGAGGGGGGGGGTGAGGCTATCATACCAGATGGGCGATCATCTTCTTATGAAGTTATAGTGGGATATCAAGCAGATCTTTATTAAGTAGTGGTTCCAACTCTATCAAATACATGATAGGAGATAGGTCCGGAAATCGAAGAGACAAGCAATCATAGCAGGCACGAAGCACCAGAAATTTATACTGTAGATGGTCTTAAGTGTCCGTGCAAACCTCCAACTGGAATTCCGTCAATCAGATAGTCAAGTATTTTTAAATGAATTTTTTCGTGAGTTGCAGTCAGAAAGTGATGAATCTGATTTTAGCTTAGTAAATGAATTTTTATAAATTTTTGGTAAAGAGTTAAACTCTAAAAAATTAATGCAAGACCAACCCCTCTAAGGGGCACGTCACACAAAAAAATTGTAATTTTTGGAATCTCGTAAGTATGGTAAACGGACACCTCAAAACAACCCATTTTCAGTAAATTGAGTTATGCACGTTTGTAAGTTTATTAAGTGTCGAATCTGATATATTTGGTACTTGTACATTCTTGATGATCGTATAAATGGTGTATCGTGTGTTGTAGTGTATCCTACGAGCATGTCCCTAATACTACTCGGTAACGTAGTTGTGACAATTTGTATGCATGCTAATTGTTAGATGTGTGTAAGATTTGCGTGAATTACATAAACGACCTCTAATGTTATTGGTAACCATAATAGGACGTGGTTAACCATACTAGCTCGCATGACCTAATTTGCCAAGCTAATCTAAGGTGAGTTCACACACTTTACTAAAGCATGCATTCCCGGTGGTTGGGAATGGAACGAACAACATTATCTCCTTGTGTGGGATACGAGTAACGTTATCTCCTTGTGTGGGATACAGGCAGTTATTTTACTGTTTATACTATATGTCTTAAGCAGACTAAACGGAACTCTATCTGAAAGTCCCTACACATTTTATACCAATTAATCGTCGAGGCCAATGGCGAACGGGATAATAGTTAGTAGCGCTATTAGGTCTAACAAACCTCACACAGTGCCGTAGAGGACGGGAGTGAACTATTATGCCTGGGCACTAGTAAATGATGATAGACATTAACGTGGGGCACTAAACATGACTATAGTTAGTTTCGGTATGGCACGAGTTTAGTAGCTTAAAAAGGTGGGGTAACTCCCCATGATATGTTTTATAAAACAGGGTAACTTAACAACTTACGTTTTTGAAACAACACTGATAAACTGTGAACTCGCCAACTTTATGTTGATACGCTACTGCATGCTTGCAGATCTACAGGTACAGCTGCGGACGGACATTGCAAACGGATGGAGTGTGTGTGTGGTTTGGAAAGTGGTACGTTTTGTACATTTGTTTAAATTGTGGTTTCTAACCGTGATAAGTTTTTTCACATTTCCGCTGCAAAAATAAAGTACATTTTTAAAACTTTTAAACGAAATCATCAATTGTATCATTTGGAATAGTTTTACACACTTCATAACGGTTCAAAATAATTAGTGGCTGGATCCTGGGCAGTCGCACGCCTTGTCATGGCCCCCGTCCCGGTTTTACCCGGTCCAGGAGCCACGGGACAGAAACCCGTGGTATTCATTAATTGAGTTGACAGCGGAAGATTTTACAGGATCTTTTAAAACTTGAAATGCTCGATTATTTTATTTCATAATTCGGGATAAACCCCGTAATTTACAATAGAGGAATTTCCTTTACAAAACATGTTTATTTATTTAACTGAGCCACTACTTCAAGCTTGTTAGTGCTCCGTAGCACTTTTCCTTGGTTCACAGTAGTCACCTGAAACATGCTTTGAAAATATTTTATCAGCGGGGAAATACTGGCGAGTCACTCAAGTTTAATAAAACGACACATAGTTATAAATTACAGCATAAAAGCGATTACAATGGCTTCTATCTTATTTTTATCTGGCGCCGTGTCACCTTGTGACGATGGTCATACCACTATTGGGTCTTTTTCCCCAAGTAGTGATGATTATCACTGTTAGGATTTATTAGCCTAACCGTGAGAAATTTAGTAATGTGCACAATACCCCACTAGCCAGTGATTCAAGATAACCATGACTTAATCCCTGTAATTATAACCTTTGAAAATAATGGAGTATTGTAAAATACTTTTGATAAAAAGAGAATGACTCACATTGCAGATTTAAATGGGCAGAGTTTAGCCTATTGATTAGCCTTGTAACCTAATTTAAATAACAATGCACACGAACTAGGTCAGTAACTAATACAGCATTTACGATAACTCACGAGATTAAAACCCTCACAACGAATGACAAAGTGCAATACTTAAACATCCATCGAATTCACGATGAATGACAAAGTATGGCCCTAATGTGGGCAGCACTTAAACATCCATCGAATAGTTTCAATCGATCGGACATTGAATCGTAGTAGCGATCGAGTTAATACCCTGTATCGTAGCAGCGCTTCACTACTGTGAATATGATTTTCGACTTTTGAGCAGTATTCTTCGTTTTTATGAAAAGATTTCGACACCAGATGAAAGCCCCATGCATGGGCTATTTATAGCCTGATTTTGGGTTTTACGCGGCCCGCGTAAACCCATACTCAACTCTTACGCGGCCCGCGTGGCCACCTAGTCTACGTGTAGGTCTGATGGGTCACGAGTAGGGTCGCCATGTCGATGATACGTGGTCCGGATGCTTATCCGGTCAAACTTCACGTTGATGCGGCCCGCGTAAGCTTCCCCTTATGGCTTACGCGGCCCGCCTGGAACCCAAAAACCTTGATTTCTTGATTTTTCATGCACAGTATGTCACACCCCGACCACGTAAAACAACAAAGCGTGGCGGAAATGTCGGGGAGTGTTGTAACAGAATTATCGTTTCATAACCATGGATACAAAAAGTGTTTCGTTTTATTGATAATATTCAGCATTAACATTGTTTTAACACATAACAAACAAGTTTTATATCAACTATCATCGTTTTATGTCACTAAGGCCTCGTCCAGATCCTATGTGACGCATGCATCCTAGAACGTCAATCAAGCAACAACACCTGAAACATATGTAAAAACAAAGTCAGCAAAGAAATGCTGGCGAGTACATAGGTTTTATAAGAGTATCGGAATCATGGCTTGTTTACATATATTGCAATTCCTCGAAAACCTTGTTTTGAAAAGTATATAGTATTGCAACATGATTAACCAACTCAAATCAAGATGGTTATAATTTATAAAATTTCGTAGCCATGATTCTTAACCCCAAAAGCTTTTTGTTTTAGAAAAACCATCTTGTAAAACATCTCGTATAAACTCGTTAATAAAACTCGTATATTATTTCGAAAACATCGTTGTGCGACATCGTTTCAATATCGTTTACCCAAGTGAACTAAATAACGCCACGGTATGTAATATGTTGAAAACACTTATATATAAGAAGTACCAGCGGCGTATCTACCATGTTTTCACCACATTACACCCGTCCCGTTATCTAAACACTAGCCAAAAACCAATCGTTTACCCAAATCGTTTCCAAATCGTTTCCAAATCGTTTCCAAATAGTTTACTCGTTTAAATCATCCTCGTTTTAATTGTGAAAACTTATATATGGTCGTCTCGCTAATAACATCCAAACCTTCGTGACTCGACTACCTCGTTCCTCGCTTCTCGTATTAACAAACCCCCAAAGGGTAAGTTAACTATCATCAGATTCAGTCGTTACCCACAACCCCCACACATAACCATGGGTGCAGTATGATAACGGGATTTGTCAGATCCTATGGTACCATAACCTAATACTGGTCGGTTCGGCCAAAATTAATGAATGTCATTCGTTATGTAACTACAACCAACAAGTTCGTTCACATTATCGAAATCGTTATTAGTTTAGTATAAATTGTTTTAATCGTTTTTGAAATCATCGTTAAAACCTTGAAAACATTATGTACATATGAATCACCCCAAAACATTTGAAAACAGTAAAATAGGGGAACTATGTACTCACATGTAGTGCAAGGTATCCTCAATCAATAGTACTTCAACAAACTCGAGTAAACCAGAGAAATCAAGCAGCACCTAGTAATTGAATTACTAGTCAAACAATAGACGCCTAAATCGGAAGATCGGACAGAATGAGGTCTTGTAAACCAAATGAGTGTTGGAACTCATGTGATATGGTTTAACAAGGCCTACATCCCAAATGAAACCTAACCTAAGTGCTTTCGACCCATCGCGACCCATTAAGGTAGCTTACGCTACTTTAACGTCTTGCGCGCGCAAAGCGCGTTTGAGACGTCTAACTAGTCCTATGACAAGTATTATATGCCAATACATGTTTAATCATGTTGTATAATCAGTTATGTGACAAAATTTTAGGTTACATAAGTTTAATTACTAATTATACATGAAAAGGGTATTTTGGTAATTTACCTAAGGCATATAAACTACCTATCATAAACCTACTTAAACGAAGCGACCATAAGGTATAACCTTGGAAGGTTATTCCCTATACACTATGGTCACCTAATGTGTTTGGTCGGATCCTAATGATCGACCAAACGGTTCGGGTTCGAAAGTATAAGCGATTGTTTAGATTGCTTACCTTTACGACCCTAGACAAGCACAAAACTAAAAGTGACGAGCTAAGCATGTTAAAACATGCTTACCTAAGTTAGAAAACAATTTTGGTATCAAAACAAACGGTTTTGATACATAAGAGTAGTTTGGTTACAAAATATGCAAGAATACGCATTTTGGCCGAAACTACGACTCGTCACTGAGCCTAGATAAGTTGGTAATCAGTAGGTATAGTCACTAGGGACTATAACCATCGTGATTACGCTCACGTTATGAAGTTCAAACGAACTTCACATTGACCATAAACTGGTCAATGCAGAAAGTCAAACGCAGTTTGACTTTAACGCTAAAACGAATGAAAAGAATGAAAGAACACTTACAGAAGGTCCCCTCAAGATTTGATTCCGATTTTCTCTCAGGTAGGAAGCATATACTTCCACTTAGAGAGCATAAATCAGATTTCAAATTGTGGATTTTGAAGTGAAATGGATGGGGTATATATAGTGTTCAGAGAGCCGTTAAGATCGTTTATCGAAAACCGTGCTTCAATCTCATCCCTACACTTGTTTACAACACCATGTGCATCAAAATGGCCCCCCATTCACAGGAAATGCCATGTGCAATTGGGTTTTGAGTGTTTAACAACTGGAAACAGGCTGGAAAGAAGTTTCTGATGAACTAGGACACGCTTATGGACCGTATGGTCCTCACCCTTACGGTCCGTAAGGACCCTGCAGACCAGCAAGTTTCAGTTTTGGCAGTTTTGGTCCCTGTGCGCGTATGGTCGTGTTTTGGCACTTCTAACACCCGTCAAGCCCATTTTTAAGCTTCACAAGGATGTTAAAGCATAGGGAACATGAAACATGCTCAAAATTATCTCGGATGTCGGTTCGTTTGGCCGTACGGTTGCGTTGTTCGGTTAATTACGACGGAAGTCGTAACGGACGCAAAAACGGTCCAAATTGCGCGACGAATGGATTTTTCTTATGCCAAACACTAAAATAAAATTTTTTAGTGCTTACATAAATTTTTGGATGTCCGGATGTATTTAGAATGTAAGGTATGTGCGAAAATGCAAACTTGTGCACTTTTTGACGCTTTTAGTCCCTGAATGACCCAAAAGTTTATTTTAGCACACCGAATCCCTCAAAGCCTATTTCTAAGCTATGTAAAGGATATTTAGGGTATGTTTAACTTATGGTCATGTTCCGGAATGTTCGTTACTATACAAATCGGCATAGTTTCGCAGTTTGACACAAATAGTCCCTTCGATCGAACAAAGTTGATTTCAACACACCCAAACCATTCAAAACTTATTTCTAAGTTATGTGGAGGTTATTCAAGGTATGTTAAGCCTATGTCACTATTCCGGAGTGTTTGTCGCGTTATACTGACTGCGTTTACGCACCAGTTTGCGTATAACCTTCCAGAAAGCGATTTAAAGCTTGAAATTGGAATCGAATCAAATTGTCAAATCACCAAACACAATTACACATATAATAACACCAAAGCACATTGTTTTATTAATAATCATCATTGTTTTACATCGAACATCGATTACAGAACACAGTTGTCACACAGTAGGGTTTCAGGGGTTCGGGTTTTCATTTATGGGTTGTTTTTGGGACATTTTTGAAGGTCCTTACACGCCTCGTGGTAATACTCCGCATGTGGAAATTTTAAGGGTGTGACAGATTGGTATCAGAGCCAGGTTATAGTGAATTAGGTTTAAAATACAAAATATTTTGGTTGAGAAATAAACTATTTTCATATGGAAACCAGACTATAACCGTTCTTCTAGAAGAAACCACAACATCAAACTCTAGATTTGCAAGGTTAGTCAGACTCGGCCGCTTACATGCTAATTGTACTATTTGACCTTTACTTGTGTATGGTATATGTATAGAGATGTATACATATGTATGTTTAGTATCTAACATAGTAACTCATACGTAAACAAAGATTACAAACATGATATATCATAGGAAAGCACGAATTCTCCTAACCTTTATTCGACATCACAACATGCAAAGTATGAGAAACCAGTTGTTCATAACCCTCGTCCACTCCTTTCTCTATCTCATCACAGGACAAGGACGAACCGATGCGATGAACATTTCGGACCCTGCGACGGATCCTAGAAGGAAGTCACGAGAGCGAAATGACGAAGGAGATCCATTCCTATATAACAACTCTCCCAAAACCCTTAAACGTGTCCTATACGTCCTAAAATATACCCCGTATGCGAAAAATAGCCCTAAAATACCTTTATATTAACAAAAATCAAATAAAAACAAAATTTTGGGGCTCTCGCGGGGCGCAACCCAGACCACCCCAGTTGGTCGCGGGCCACGACGGAGTGACACCAGGCGAGCTCTCCGGTTGCCACGTGTCCCTTGCATGTTGAATCTATACCGTTGATTCATCAACCCTATAACCCTAGTCTAGTGCCTCACTGGCCACGAGGGAATTAACAGAAGGCATCGCGGGGCGCGAGCCGCTGTGTTTCTAGCCTATAAATGAAGTGGTCGAGCTCAGTTCACAAATCGTTCAAAATTAATTTTCTCTCTCAATTTCTGAATAGTAGAAATAATACCCTGGCATAATACCCACTAAAAAGCGAAGCTCTACCTCGTTGTAAGTATTATAACCCCCGGTTATGTATTAGTTACTCTACACGATTGATCTAGAGCTCCGTAACGCATGTCAGGGCTCTGCCTGACTCAGTCGTGGAGTTCTGTCTCGGGGGTATAACTAATGTAAATTGGGTTATCTTACTAACACATGTTCATTGTTTATTTTAATAGATTATAAACAGGAAGTTACAAGAAAGCAGTAGGGTTATCTAAAATAACAATGTGAGTCATTCTTTTTTTATAACAAACTGTTTTAACAAAACCTCAATTGTTTTAAATTATAATTAACAGTGATTGAGTCTATGTATTCTATAATTACTGTCGGTATGTTGGGGTTTTGTATACATTTCTTGTTACTAATACTGTGAATAGTAACATGACCGCAAGTTAGGATTGACAGTACCGTGGGTGGTAATTTGGTAGATAGGAACATTGTAATCGCTCTCAATACTGTAAATATATAAAACTTGTTTTGATTAAATTGGGATGCACTAACCAGTATTTCTTGCTGATAAAACTTTTTAAAACGCGTTTCAGGTAACAAAACCTGAAAGCCAAATAGAAGCCATCTGGAGAGCACTGAAGGCTTGGAAAAGTGGTTATAAAAGTTACCTAAATAAGAAAGAAGTTTTATTTCAATAAAATAGGGTTTATCCCTATAAACACATTATAAATGGAAACTTGGGTTTTTTCCCATATATTTATTATTTATAAAAATGTGGTGTTTTACTCTGATAAAATATTTCCTAACTATGGTCCTGATGAAATTTCCGCTGCCAAATTAATAAACATCGATACCACTAAATCTGGATCTCGCGATACCGCTCTCGGGACAAGGGATCGGGGGTTGCGACTGAGAGTGGTATCAGAGCTACAGCCACTGATTTCAGCCACATAAGTGTTCTGGCTAACACCAATATTTTATCAAATATGTTAGGAAATAATCTATGTGATTATGTGTATATATGTATATTATTGTTTTGTGTTATTTGACAATCTGTTAGTTTATAGTATGAGTGAGCAAGGTACGTCTGACGCCTACCGTCATCTAGATAATTCTCCCAAAAGTGAAGGAACCTCGTCACAGCCTACTCCTTTGGGGTATTCTGCTGATACAGAAGAGGGGATTTTCATATTAAAGGCACAATCCGAGGAACCATTCCCTTCAAAAAAGAGAGGATGGTTTAGTAGGTGAGCACACGAGTGGAGAAAGCGAATGAGAGTTACACCAGCAAAGAGCTTTAGCAGCAGCCAATAGGGAAGTAAATGCCCAGACACAAGACATAGTTAATAGACGTTTGGCAAACTTCCATATATTAGCTACCACTGCAGCAGATCCAAACCTTGATCAAATCATTACACCACAACCATTGCCACTATTTCCAACCAACCAATGGAAATATAACCCAACCCAGGAAACCAATTTCCCATACCAGCATTTGACCCTGACGAGATACCTAGAATCCCAGCCCCTAATCCTTTACCGTATGATCCATGGAGAGATGACCATAGGGATTATCAAGAACTCTATCCTCAGGAAGAACCAATACCAAACCCCATAGCACAGTACACCAACCTTAATCCTTTAGATCCATACTGGGATAACGATCAATATGTTCAGGAGATATTAAACAACCCGTACCCATATGGAGAACCTTTACCTTTGTACCCTGACCCAGTACCCGCACCACGACCACCCATGAGTGACGAGAATGTGCAGTAACTCCGCACATATGGTGAGGAGTTGATAGAAGGAGGAGAGAGGATGAGACAGATAGGGGAAAAGCTCGTGTGGAAATACGACGAGCGAGAGATGCAATTCGAGCCCTAATAATAATAGTAATAATAATAATATATATATAAATATACATATATAAATGTGTGTAGTTTAAAAAATATCAAATCAACTAAAATAGGTAACCTAATATATTGATGCCTAACTAGTAGTGTGTTTAAATTCCAGTTATAGGATTGTAATATATATATATATATGTGTGTGTGTGAAAAAGAGTAAAAGTCGCAATGCTCGACGATTTTGATCAATCTGTTTGTTTTATTGTTTGCATTAAATCTTATTCTACGATATTAATACCTGATAAATGTTTGTAATCCATATGGACAACGAAGAAAATCAGGAAAACCAGAATAATGATGATAATGGAAATCAAATAGATAACAGTGCCATCCAACATATAGTAGCACAATAAATTATAGATGCTATGCCATATATTATTAAGTTTGTTAAGGAAGCAGAAAATAATAAAAGTGGAAGTAAACGACCACCTAGTGAACCTAGTCATAGCATGAATAATGGACCGCTACTCCAATTACCAATTCCAAAAAGAAGGAGAACCATGTCATATGGTTGTTCTTACAAAGAATTCTTGTATTGCAAACTAATAGAATTCTCTGGCAATGAAGGAGCCATTGCAGCTTTACGTTGGATAGAAAAGACAGAAGCAGTCTTAAAAATAAGCAAATGTGCAGATGAAGATAAGATTATGTTTGCTTCTAATCTTTTTAAGAATGCAACCTTAGAATGGTGGAATATTATTCTCCCGTCGAGAGGAAGTGATAAAATTTATAATATGGAATGGACTGACTTTAAGAATATAGTCGAAAGGAAATTTTGTCCTCCTCATGAAAAAGAACAAATCGCTAATAAGTACTTAAATCTTAAAATGATTGGAATAGACTGCAAGGGTTACACTACCATATTCTTCGAATATGCTAGGATAGTGCCAACCTTAGCCTCACCAGAACTAGTATTAATCTCCCGTTACATCTGGGGATTAATTAGTGAAATCAGACACGTAGTCAATACAGCTAGACCACAAACCATAGAAGAAACAGTAGAAATAGCCAATACCTTGACCGATGAATTAGTAGGTATGCAAGAAGAAACCCAGAGAAAGAACCTAGCCCAGAAACTTACCCAAGAATTTCGTTATGGAAATAACTATCGTGGGAAAAGTACAGGTTCTACCTCTGCACCTTACTGTAAGTCATGTAAGAAGAAGCATTCAGGAAAATGCTCGACATACTGCAACTTTTGCAAAATGTCTGGACACTAGGAAGAAGACTGCAGGAGGAAACCCAACAATAAGCTATGCTTCAACTGTGGAGAAATGGAACATATCAAGCCAAATTGTCCGAAACTAGCTTCAGCAACAAAAAGCAAAACTACCAAAATTGCCAGAGCATTTGTCCTAACATCTGAAGAAGCCAAGATGATTCCAGATGTGATTGCCGGTACGGTTTTAGTTAATGATATTTTTGCTAAAGTATTATTTGACTCTGGTGCAAACCAAAGTTTTATTAACACTTCGTTTTGCAAAATTCTTGATGAACCATTAACTAAACTTCAACAAGAATGTCTGGTAGAAATAGCAAATGGAGAATCCATTAAGATTACTGAATTCTTGTAGGGAGCAAGAATAGAAATTTTAAATCATAATTTTATTGCTAACCTTTACCCAATGAATCTGGCTGAATTTGATATTGTATTAGGAATGGATTGGTTGGTAGCCAATCATGCCAGTATTCTATGTGATCAAAATTCAGTACAAGTAAGTTCACCAAAGGGTGAAAAGATCACAATTAAAGGAGATAAGCCAACTAGGTCTACAAAATTCATCTCTGATGAAAACAACAAGTTATGCAAGGAAAGGATCACTAGTGTATATGAATTCCATAATCATTAACACTAAAGGAAAAGAATTTAAAGATATTCCCGTATTATCTAAATTCTCAGATGTTTTCCCAGAAGAATTACCTGGATTACCGCCAGATAGAGATGTTGAATTCAGAATTCACCTATTACTAGGGACAACACCAATTGCCAAAGCACCTTACCGTTTAGCACTAGCAGAGATGCAAGAACTAAAGAAACAATTGGGCGAACTTCTAGAGAAAGGTTTCGTACAACCTAGTTCATCGCCATGGGGAGCACCAATCTTGTTTGTTAAGAAGAAGGACAGATCAATGCGTATGTGCATTGATTACAGGGAATTGAACAAGGTTACGATTAAAAATCGGTACCCACAACCGAGAATCGATGATCTGTTCGATCAACTGCAAGGAGCTCGATTCTTTCTAAGATCGATTTACTCTCAGGATATCATCAACTGAAAGTACCAGAAGAGGACATTCCTAAAACTGCTTTCAAAACAAGGTATGGTCATTATGAATTTACAGTCATGCCATTTGGTCTAATCAATGCCCCAGCCGCATTTATGGACATGATGAACAGAATATGTAAACCATATCTGGATAAATTCATAATTGTCTTTATAGATGATATTCTCATTTACTCTAAGAGTAAAGAGGATCATGCAGAGCATTTTTTTATACTTTTAAATTTGCTGAGGAAAGAAAAGCTTTACGCTAAATTTTCAAAATGCGAATTTTGGTTAAAGGAAGTGGAATTCCTTGGACATCTGGTTAATCATGAAGGAATTCATGTGGATCCCACAAAAATCGAGGCGATTACTAAGTGGAAAGTCCCTGAATCACCAATGGAGGTGAGAAGTTTTCTTGGACTAGCAGGTTATTATAGACGTTTTATTCAAGATATCTCTAGAATAGCCATTCCCTTAACAAAATTGACCTGCAGATCAATTAAGTTTGAATGGGGACCAAAACAGGAAGAAGCTTTTAAGATTCTAAAGCAAAGGTTAACCAATGCACCCATACTAGCGTTACCAGAATGAACTGAAGACTTGGTAATCTATTGTGATGCTTCTAAGTTAGGTTATGGATGTGTGTTGATGCAGCGTCAAAAGGTTATAGCTTATGCTTCTAGACAAATTAAGAATCATGAAGAGAATTATACAACCCATGATCTAGAGTTAGGAGCTATAATTTTTTCCCTTAAAATTTGGAGACACTATCTTTATGGTAGTAAGTTTACTGTTTTAACCAATAATAAGAGTTTAAGATATGTTTTTGGGTAAAAGGAGTTAAATATGAGACAGAGATGCTGGATGGAAATTCTTAGTGATTATGATTGTAATATCCAGTATCATGCAGGAAAGGCTAATGTAGTAGCTGATGCTTTAAGTCGAAAGTATCATGAAAAGCCAAAACGAGTACGTTCTCTTGAGTTAAATCTGCAGATAGATTTAAATGAGCAAATTAGAGAAATACAAGAAACAGTAATCAAGGACGATACTGAAAAATTAAAAGGAATGATTAAGGAATTAGAACAAGGAACAGGTGAAATTTGGAGATTCCATAAGAAAAGAATCTGGATACCCAAACAAGGAAACTTACGCCACCGAATTCTAGAAGAAGCCCATAAGTCTAAATATACGATACATCCTCGTAATGATAAAATGTATCAAGACTTAATAAAGAATTTCTGGTGGATAAGAATGAAAAAGGATATAGCAGCCTATGTTGCTAAGTGTCTAACCTGTTCATAGGTTAAAGCTGAACATCAGAAACCCTTAGGTTTTTTACAGCAATCAGAAATGCCTATATGGAAATGGGAATTGATAACCATGGATTTTGTTACTAAATTACCCAAGACACGAAAAGGTAAGGATGCAATCTGGGTGATTGTAGACAGATTAACCAAATCTGCTCATTTCTTACCTATGAAGGAAACTTTCAGTATGGAACAATTAGCTGAGTTATATGTAAATGAAATAGTTTCATTACATTGAATTCCTTTGTCTATTGTTTCTGATAGAGATAGCCGTTTTACTTCTCATTTTTTGGACTAGTTTCCAGAAAGCAATGGGAACCAAGTTAAAACTAAGCACAACTTATCATCCTCAAACAGACGGACAAAGTGAAAGGACAATCCAAACAATGGAGGATATGCTTAGAGTTTGTGTAATTGATTTCGGAGGAAATTGGGACGATCATTTACCACTAATAGAATTTTCCTACAATAACAGCTATCATACCAGTATCAAAGCCGCACCATTTGAAACACTCTATGAACGAAAGTGCCGAACTCCAGTCTGTTGGGCAGAAATTGGAGAAAAACAACTGTCTGGACCAGAGATAGTACAAGAAACAACTGACAAGATTATTCAAGTCAAGGAAAGACTAAAAACAACACGCGATCATTAAAAGAGCTATGCTGATAACATATGAAAACCGTTGGAATTTCAGGTAGGAGATAAGGTATTATTAAATGTTTCTCCATGGAAAGGAGTAGTTAGATTCATCAAAAGAGGAAAGCTAAGCCCTAGGTATGTTGAACCTTTTGAGATTATTAAAAAATAGGACCAGTAGCTTGCCAGCTACAACTGCCAGAGGAAATGGCAGGAATACATGATATATTTCATGTATGTAATCTCAAGAAGTGTTTAGCAGACGAAGCATTAGTGGTACCTCTTAAGGATATAGAGGTAAATGAGAAACTTAAGTTTGTAGAAAAACCACTACAGATTGAAGATAGAAAGATCAAGAATCTCAAGCACAAGAGATTAGTTCTGGTCAAAGTGAAATGGGATTCCAAGAGAGGACCAGAATACACATAGGAGCTCGAAGCTGAGATGCAAAGGAAATATCCACACCTATTCCAGTAGACCTTGAGGACGAGATCTAAAACAAGGTGGAGAGGATATAACAACTCTCCCAAAACCCTTAAACATGTCCTATACGTCCTAAAATATACCTCGTATACGAATAATAGCCCTAAAATATCTTTATATTAACAAAAATCAAATAAAAACAAAATTTTGGGGCTCTCGCGGGGCGCGACCCAGACCACCCCAGCTGGTCGCGGGCCGCGACAGAATGACACCAGGCGAGCTCTCCGGCTGCCACGTGTCCCTTGCGTGTTGAATCTATACCGTCGATTCATTAACCCTACAACCCTAGTCTAGGGCGTCGCGGGCCGCGAGGGAATTAACAGAAGGCATCGCGGGGCGCGAGCCGCCCTGTTTCTAGCCTATAAATGAAGTGGTCGAGCTCAGTTCACAAATCGTTCAAAATTAATTTTCTCTCTCAATTTCTGAAAAGTAGAAATAATACCCGAGCATAATACCCACTAAAAAGCGAAGCTCTGCCTCGTTGTAAGTATTATAACCCCGGGTTACGTATTAGTTACTCTGCCCGATTGATCTAGAACTCCGTAACGCATGTCAAGGCTCTGCCTGACTCAGTCGTTAGAGTTCTGTCTTGGGGGTATAGCTAATGTAATTTGGGTTATCTTACTAACACGTGTGTATTTAATTTAATATATTATAACTAGGAGGTTACCAGAAAGCTGTAGGGTTATCTAAAATAACAATGTGAGTCATTCTGTTTTTATAACAAACTGTTTTAACAAAACCTCAATTGTTTTAAATTATAATTAACAGTGATTGAGTCTCTGTATTCTACAGGTACTGTCGGTAAGTTGGGGTTTTGTATACATTACTTGTTACTAATATTGTGAATAGTAACATGGCCACAAGTCAGGATTGACAGTACCGTGGGTGGTAATTTGGTAGATAGAAACAGTGTAATCGCTCTTAATACTGTAAATATATAAAACTTGTTTTGATTAAATTGGGATGCACTCGCCAGTATTTCTTGCTGATAAAACTTTTTAAAACGCGTTTCAGGTAACAAAATGTGAAAGCCAAATAGAAGCCAGCTGGAGAGCACTGAAGGCTTGGAAAAGTGGCTATAAAAGTTACCTAAATAAGAAAGAAGTTTTATTTCAATAAAATAGGGCTTATCCCTATAAACACATTATAATTGGAAACTTGGGTTTTTCCCATGTATTTATTATTTATAAAAATGTGGTGTTTTACTCTGATAAAATATTTCCTAACTACGGTCCTGATGAAATTTCCGCTGCCAAATTAATAAACACCGATACCACTAAACCTGGATCTCGCAACATCGCTCCCGAGACAAGGGATCGGGGGTTGCGACATCCTATATCACGTGTTATTAGAGGAACAAATGTTAAGGCATTACAACACGACAAACTTGGTCCCCTATACGAAGCAACTATAGACATTAGTGCTCGAAATGAGAAGTGGTTTACAACACACACAAATCCAAGAGTAGGACATGAAGCAATTAACAAGGATTAGAAGGATCGACGACCTCATTCACATCCTTTTTATCCACAGAATTATTTTCCCAACTCGAGTGGTGAAGCTCGTTCTCTCATCCGACTGATGATCTAGATTCTTGACAATTGTCTGGAAGTGTCCTAGTAGGTCTACACTCCTCAGATTCCTGTTTGCATGCCTCGAATACAAGTAGCGTACGTGGTGTATACTTCTCATGGCAGTGCTAACAACCACATCGCATTCCCATCGATCACGAAGCTGTTTCTCCTAATTCCCTGTTACGTGGTTAATTCTTAGTTGAACCTAACCTTATACCTCCGCCTACCTTAACTCAGCAAAGTGATATCGTTCTTATAAGTCCACGGGTTTGAGAATATATGAGGACGAAGACACAGATTAGTAATCTCACAGACGAGCACAATGCTCTAAACGTTTACTTTATTGAACGAACCGTTATCCTATGATAACTTTTCAGGTTATGTAAATCTTATCGCTAGCTTTCGTATGAACCAACGTTTATTGTTTAAGGCGATGCCTTATTTCCATTACTAACTTGGGCAAGTCTATCATTTTCTTTTCGCGATACCACGATGTCCTTACATCTTCATATAGAAACCCCAGTCGATAAACCTCCTGAACCCCGAAATTAGTGACTTGTTGATTCGATCATACTCTTTCAAACATGTTTTCACATTCTCACATTGAAACTCCTCGACGACACAAGCACTACTTCGGACTTATTCGCACGACTTAGATAGTCCATACGAAATTGGTTACTTAGTGGTTGGGGAATCACAAACTCATTTAGAGATCATGAATCAAGGTGAACTACCTTCCTTTCGTACACGACCCCACTCAAAACATCCTGTCAGACATTTCAGTGAACCTTAACCCCTTAAACCCGAACGACGACATTCCTTCTCTAGTTAGTTCTTGTTATGCCAACTATATCGACGTAACACTTCTTATCCGCAAACATCGTTCTTTATCTTAACCTCATACAACTTGCGTACGACCAACTATATCCTCGACATCAGGTAAACCCTTACTACCGATCCTTAAACGTTTACGCATCGATTGCGACTACCCTTTTTGCATGTTTTCACATCTATTCATGATATACTTCTCGAATTCTATAATTCTTATCCCAACGACATTCTGCGTGAACCCTTGCTTGGACGAGTTACCCTCTACGCACGTTACTCGAGGAGTAACGAGCCATAGATACCACATGTATGAAGATATCACAAGCACTGTCCTTAGAACTCGATACGACCAATACAAGTTCCCAGTCACGACATTCAAATTTACCCTACCTTGACATATTTATCACTGGTTTTCTTTGACAACATCCGAATCTACTCCAAGAACCTGTAGGAATCCGAACGACACCTACGCCTTACCCCGGAACTTCTACAACACAAACAACCTTACGTTAAGTTTTCAATGTACGACTTTTAACGTCACAAAGCCCGCTTTTCTTGATCGCATACACAATCCCTCACAGCTTTAACTCGAAAGATGCTCAGGAATTCGCAAGTCCAGTAATTAAAAGATAAGCTATGAGGTGCTTCTATCCTATCATATCCTGTCTGGGGTATTGATGAATTTATTGCTCGCAATGGTACACCCATTCAAGTGCTCGATCGCAAGCTGAATCAGCGCGAGAATAGTCATTGCCTACGTAGCGCGAAAACTCAGGGTTTGCAAGGAAAACTACACTACCCATGATCTGGAACTGGGAGTTGTAGTTCTTGTACTCAAGATATGGAGACACTACTTGTACGGTACCATAATTTACACCGATCACAAGAGTCCCAAGCATATTTACACCAACCATTTCCAGTATTCAACTTGAAGGGGTAAGGTCCCAAAAACTTCATATCAAGTACCTGTGACCATACCACAACCTCATCTCTTAGCCCTCTTTTGGCCTTGCGCGGCCGCGCAACTGGTCCTACAGAAGGAGCTTAGGAGAAAGATATCAGGCGACACTTGCGCGCTGAAAGGAAAATCATGAATCCTTGCGCCTTCCCCCATAAACAAACAAAGGATGAAAATCCTAAGATGAACACTTCCGCCTAATAATACCCAGACTTTGATATTATTTACTACACTGATGACACACGAGAAGGAGTCACACCGGATTATGGCAATAACCTTCTAGAAGGCTCCATCGTGCACCACCAGACGGTTATAACCGTCTGGGACACGTGTCATCATCTCAGGCCTCCCTGAAATCACGATGATGGCATGAAATTGGAGAGAAACTCCCACTTGCCCACTTTCCATGTGGCAATACGCTAGCTGTCGATCAAGATCACGATCCGTGTGATCCCACATTTCAATCAAGGGAATTAACGGAAGGAAAATAACCGCTTAAAATGTTAGCATCTTCCGTTAATATTTCACCAACGAGTTTTCCCGCCCAAACTCCCGGCTATAAATATAAGAGTAATTCAGGTATGAATCTCAAGTTACACACAGTTCGACAATACTTCTTCTCATTCATAAACACATACTTATTCTCACGCCGGAGTCGGGTCACGGAGAAAACCTCCATTTTCCCCGTGACGAGGCTAACAGTGTTCTGTTTTGCAGTGTTCACCGGAGAGGAAGAACTGTCCCATCAAATCAAACGAGAGAGAACCACCCTTTTATGCAGAACATTACCCCTGGATAATCTGATTCTGATCCTTTTATCCAGTGTTTCTTCAGACAACGTCGATGGATCGAACTCTTAAACGATTACGAGTGCGCGATCAAATATCATCCAGGCAAGGCTAATATTGTGGCTGATGCCTCAGTCGAAAGGAAATTAAACCAAAATGTGTTCGTGAGCTGCAACACCCCGTTCATTCGAACATCCCCGAATAGATCCGAAACGCACAAGTTGAAGCTCTGAAAGAAGAAAGCCTTCCAGCTGAGTCAATGTGGGGTATGGAAAAACAACTCGAACTTAAGGAAGACAACATCTACTACTTCATGGAACGTGTATGGGTTCCATCCTATGGAAATCTACGAGAGCTTGTAATGGATGAGGTGCACAAGTCTCGCTACTCGGTACACCCTAGTTCCGACAAGATGTACCATGATCTCAAGACATTGTACTGGTGGCCCCACATGAAAGCTATCACAGCGACCTATGTTAGCAAATGATTGACCTATGCTAGGGTCAAGATCGAATACCAAAAGCCATCAGGATTACCGCAAGAACTGGAGATACCAACGTGGAAATGGGAGCAAATTTCCATGGATTTCGTCCCCAGGTTACCCAAATCACAACAAGGGAACGACACCATCTGGGTGATCTTAGATCGGCTGACTAAATCTGCGCAGTTCCTAATTATCAAGGAAACCGACAAGTTTTCGACACTCGCAGATATCTATTTGAAGGAAGTAGTTGCTAAGCACGGAGTACCAACTATCATCATTTCTGATCGTGACCCGCATTTTGCATCTAAATTGTGGCAAGTGATACACAAATCCTATTAGGATCCGAGTTTGACTCGATTGTGTTGTTTTAATAAGATGGTAATGGAAGATGATAAAACAGAGATATAATCTGCAGCGGAATGAATCTAAAACTTTATAACACATCAAGGAAAGATTAGCTTTCATCATACAATGCTTTCATTAGTCAAAAGATTGAATATTACAATGTTTAGACTTATGCATGCATGAACACTAACTCCCCCTCAGCCTGAGCTTACAAGTTTGTTCGTACAAGATGAGTATGTGTAAAGAGCTGATAGAACAGTACAGGCACTGTCAATTTGTAGTATAACTCAAACCACTGTAGCATCTTTGCTGACGTCACCTAGACAGTGACATCTAACAATCTTAACAACCTATAAACACTAATGCAATTACACACACTGTTACATTAATGAATGATTAATCAAAACACTGATGAGGCAATCTATTGATGATGCTTAAACACTGATGAGGCTGAGCAGTGCTTTCCTCTAAGGTTGATCAGGCCTTTGATTCTAGCAGTTCTTTGACACTAGCAGCACTTTGACACCAGTAGTTGATTGGTCTTCAACAGTCTTTGCAACTAACAGGGCTTTGCTATAACAGTCCTTATAATGCAACAGTATTTAGAGTTCATTAGTTGTTAAGTGCCACTGCCATTGGAGGGAATTAGACTTAAAAAACTGTTATTGTTGATCATCTGTTAAGAACCAGTTTTAGCTTTGTATCATCTGTTCTTCAAGGAAGGATTACATGAGCCAACAATCTCCCCCTAGAACAGATGATGCCAAAACACTTCATTATTTTGATCTTTATTCTCTCATCAACCTTTCCCGGATTTACCCTTTGAACTGGAGCTCAAAATCCAAGTTAATCCCTTTGTAGTTGAAGGTTCAAAAGATCTTGGAGGTCATCTGCATTCAGACCAAGTGCATCCTCCCTTGACAGCTTTTCAACACTACAATCAGACCTGAGCGGTGTCAATACGTGGGTCTGTTTTTCAGAATTCCACTTTAGTATTTTTGGGTCTGATGGGTTTCTTGGGAGAAGTTTTATTTGTGATGAGTTTGGGGATTTTGGTAAGGGTTTCAGCATATTGAGCTTGACATTGCAGAGAAACATCATCCAATCCAAATTGTAATTGATTCTCTATAGCCTCTTTTTTGAATTCAGCTTCCCTCTTTTCATCTTCCTCATCAATTAGTTGTTGTCTTTTTCTTTGGTTCAAGACACTGATGGATACATCTGATGATGTGAACAACTTTTTAGAGGAAAGGTTCTACTAAGGTCCATCAGTGGTTTCATCATCATAAACTGGCTTCCTGGGGAGTGTTGGATCAGTGTTTCTAAGCTCTTCTAACTTTTTGTAAGTTAGATCAACATCCTGCTTAGTCCATCTTCCAATGAATCAAGCAGTGCCATAGTGAGCTGCTACAAGTTCTGCCCCTTTTCTTTTATATCTCAAGGCTTCATCCACATCAACTTCTTGTGTTTGTTCTACTTGGGTGTAGATTTCTTCATTTTAGGATCCTTGTTCATCATTTCAATTCTATTTACCTCTTCTTTGAGATATTCAACAGACCAATCTTTGAAATGAGACCTGAAGGCTTTGTAGGGCTTATCTCTCATGATGATATCAAGATAATCAATCCTCAGCTCCCTTTGAAGACCAGCATTTGGTGGCAGTTCTGACATAGACTTACTCAGGTCTCTAGCAAAGTCTTCTAACTTCCTGACCTTACTAAGCTCATGTGAATAAGTGCCCTGGTAATCCCTGTCATCTTTCCCTTTACTCACCCACTTGGATATTAACTCAGCTTGTTTAGCTTTCATCTTCAATTATTCATCAATGTTATGAGGTTTGCCGAAGCCTTGTAGTGATGGGATAGATCTTTTGGATGGATAATCCTTTTTATAAAATTGAACCATTTCATCCTGAACTGCAAGTAGTTCTAGAGGATACTTAACTGCCAATAGAATGTCTTGTGGGATGGAAACAGTGGGTGGTTGTTTGGTTGGGTTGGTTTGTGGAGGAGATGATGATGGTGGAATATATGGAGCAGATGCTATGGGAATGGGTGCTGGTATTTCCTTTTCTTCTTCATGCACCATGAATTTTCTTTTTCTTGTGTAAACAGATTTTGGAGTAGGAGGAGTTTTAGATGGAGAATGTGCTATGGGTGAAAGGATTGTTTGTGATGGGAATCTTTGTGGTGTTGGTGGTTGTTGATGGTGGAAGGTCAAATTGGGTTGAATCAGTGGTTTGACTAACAACTGTTGAAATAATTGGTGTCTCAACAGCTGTTGTCTTAACATCTGTTGATGCTTTTGGTGCATCAACATTTGTTGCAATGGATGATGGTGGTGCTGATGAGGGATTTGTTTTCTGCTTTTCATGAGGTGGTTTTTGTGGTGAAGGTTTAGGTTTGGATGTGTCAGTGTTTGGCTTTTTGGGATCAGGAGTGGTTTTAGGTTTGGTAATAGTGGTTGGCTTTTGTGGTGGTGGTGGAGGCTTAAGAAATGTGGCAATGAGAGGTTTGTTGTGTTTATAAGATTTTCTTTTCGTTGAAGTTTCAATTTGCTGCACTTTGTTTTCTTTCTTCACCTTTTTCTCTAATTACTGCCACAACACATCTTGTCTACTTTCTTTAGTATTCTTTCTCTTCTGCTTTGCTTTAATCTCCTTATTTGTCTGTTTGTTCAGGGTATCATGAACTCCCTTTTTCTTGCTAGTGTCAGATTTTCTAGAATATTTTGTAGAAGACTTTTTCGCAGGCTCTAGCTTTTGTTTTGGCTGATTCCTTGGTGTAGGTTTGCCAAAGTTTTTCATTGAATCCTTCTCCCCCTCTTTGGCATCATCTTCATCATCCTTTCTAAGATTGATGTAGGGGTAGTGCCAGTTAATTTTGCAAGGGCTTCTTTGATGCCCTTGATATCAGCCTGTGTATCCTTGTATCTTGCTTCAACTATAACTCTGATAAGCTCCATGTGGGAGTTATGTTGAAGTTCAGCCAGTTCCCTTTGAGCTGTAAGAATTGGTTATACTGAGTTCCAAAGCTCTTGGGATAACTGCTGATGAGAAGGTTAACTTTTAGAAGCATCCACCAACTGCTTCATTAGGTCTTTCATATCAGCAACAGTTGTTTCAATGTTGGATAATCTCCGTGTCAAATCCTGATATTTTAATTCATCACCTAACTTAATAGGATCATTTGAATTCCCACCAGAGGTGGTTGTATGTGCTTTTGAAATAGGAGGAGTCCCCAAGTTTTCATTAGCAGATGCCCCTTGTTCTTGGTTCTGGGGACTTCCCTCTACATCAGTGGATACCTTAGAAAGCACACCAGTGGTTAACTTGAACTCACCAGTGGTTACCTTGGTAGACACAGCAGTGGTTGCCTTCAAGGGAGTCTGACTAATGAAATTACTGTCCAAATGTAGATCAATGGATCCAACATTTGTAGTAGATGCTCCACTTGAACTACTAACAAGAATTTCAGGAAATTCAAGTGGTGTAACCTTCTCATCTGTTTGTGGGTTAGCCAATTGAATAAGTTTAGGCACAGCGATTGTTGAAGTTAAACTCTCAGTAATGTGTTGGTGAGAGGGGCAGTTTTGAGTCTGAATTTCAATGGCCTCAAACAATGGTATTATGGTAGGTGGAATAGGAGATGTGGGGAGTGGTGTTGAAAGAGAATTTGCCCCGGGAGAAGGACTTTTAAACATACTCTCAAGTGAGGGTAATGTTTCATATTGTGGGGTCCCTGTGCTTACAACATGTTCCTTTTGGAAGGAATCATGAGGAGGTGTGGTTTCAAGTTGAGATCTTTCCAACTATTGTGAGGAAGTAGCAACAGTGGTTTCTAGTGACATTGGTGTTGTCACAGGGTTAATCTCTGGGATATCATCTTCTAGAGGACCCTTATTTGTGGGTTTGGTGGGCTTTTTAGTTTTTGTTTTGGTCTTTTTGGGTTTAGATGGTGGGGGTTGCACAGCAGTGGTTGTGGTGGTGTGTTCACCATGAGCAATGGGCTCAGCAAGAGAGGTTTGAGGAGCAGATGTGGGCTCATCAAAATTTTGCTCAGACCCCTTTGCTTGTGTTTTGGAAACTTTTGACTCTTTTGCCATTAGGCGACTAAAGGTTTCAGAAGTCAGACTGTTTATTCTGAAAGATGATCCTTGTTCAAAAGCCTTTTGTGTAACTTTCTTTTGTAAATAATAGCTTAAGAACCTTGGGAACAATAGAAAAGCTTAATTTTTCCCATCTTTGATGTTTTTCACATTATTGACCAAATCAGTAAACAATGCTTGGGAGTAGTTAAAATCTGTTTTTGACATAATTGCATACCCCAAGTATTGAATTTTTAAAGGAATTTCATTGAAAGCAGTTGTTTTGTTTGACAAACAAGTGAGCAGGGTATGGAACAAAAATTTCATAGGGGTGGAAATTTTCCTTTCAACATTGTTGCTTTTGTTAATTGTCCATCATACCCTCTTTCGATCAAATCCAATTGATACTCACTTTTTGGAAAAGAAGTTTTACCTGCAAGATCATTCATCTGAAATACCTCTGAAATGGTAGTGGGAGTTATTGCTACCACGACACCTCCTACTTTTGAGGTGATTCCCCATGGCTTTTTATTTTGTTCTTGAACTTTAGCATTTACCCAGAAATCACGTATGGTATCTTGATATATGGGTGCATCACATGTAAGTAAAGTTTTGTAGTTTGAAGATGACAGAGTGTCAATTATTGAGTGGAACTCTTTATTTTTGTCTGTTTTCTCAAACGTACAGAGGTAGTTGTGTGGGTGTTTAAGATAAGAGCCATGATCGGAAGTAGATAATTGCGAATGGTTGAAGAAGAAATGAAGAAGAAGATGATAACCGTTTTGGAGAATTTTGAATTCGATACGGCGATAAAAGCTCTGTTTGGGTTTAATCAGGGTTTTAAAAAGTGAAAAGTGAATGCTGACGTGGCAGTGGTTTCAAAGATTAGACGGTTAACATCTGCCCACGTGGCAACCTCTGATGAAAAAAGGTGGACGACAGTTGTTTGGAAACCACTGTTGGGCAACAACAGTGGTTGGGAACAGTGCATGAAATATCAGTGGTTGATTTTTGTCTATCAGTGGATAGACATCAGTGGTTGAAGCACTGATGTTTACTCAACAGTGGTCAACAAAGAAATAGAGAAACAGAAGTTGTCTTTCAGCAGTAGGTGAATTTTCAACCATCAAAGGTTTAAAACAAGTAGTGGATATGGACAGACTTTTAAGGATTTATGAAAAAATTTCATTTTAACTATTTTTAAGGATGGATTTTTGATTTTCTGAAAACATTTAAATGCTCTTTGTTCAAGGAAAAGAAGGTTTTCACCTTCTAATCCAAGTTAAGCATACCAATTCTTGAGATCAAAATTTCAAACGTAGATGTGTCTAATGCTTTTGTTAGCACATCTGCTAGTTGATCTTTAGTTGGAACATGATGCAGAAAAATCAAACCTTTTTTATAGCAATCTCTCACAAAATGATGTCTAATGTCAATGTGTTTGGTGGTTGAATGGGATACTGGATTTTTGATGATATTTTCCGCTGCTTGACTGTCCAACATGAGAGGAGTCTTTAGAGCAGTTATACTAAAATCCAGTAACTGATTTTGAAGCCACAACAGTTGGGCTGTACAGCTTGCAGCAGCAATGTATTCTACCTCAGCAGTGGATGTGGAAACAATTGCTTGCTTTTTGCTTTGCCAAGACACTAAGCAATTTCCTAGGAATTAACACCCTCCTGATGTAGACTTTCTGGTGGAGTTGCATCCGGCAAAATCACTGTCTGAATAACCAGAAAGCTTGACATTCCCATTAGCAGGATACTAGATACCAAGTGTGGGAGCACCTTTTATGTATCTGAATATTCTTTTTACAGTAATGAGATTAGACTTCCTAGGTGCTGACTGGGATCTAGCACAAACACATGTTGCAAACATGATGTCTAACCTTGATGTAGTTAGGTACAATAAAGACCCAATCATGCTTCTATATAAGGTCTGATCAACCAAGTCATCTTTTTCATCAGACATGACCAGCTTTGTAGTTGGCATGGGTGTACTACATGGTTTGCAATCATTCATCTCAAATTTGTAGGGCTGGCAAATAGTGTCTTAGCAGGTTTAACAGGTATCTGATAACGCGAACAACAAAAATTTTAAACATGAATATGACTCGTTTAACTACTTTATATCCAATGTCTATAAGACAGATCTATATTTTATGCACCTAGAAGGATAAATAATGGATCCTAACTTTCAATTTTTGATTATTTTAAAAAACGTAAAAAATCACATGGTTTACTTTTCTGTTATCGTGTCTTAGCAGGTTACCTACAGGTTACCTATTGCCAGCCCTACAAATTTGTTTAAAAGATCTTTGATGAATGAAAGTACCATTTTGCAATTGCTTAAATTGGAGACCAAGAAAGCATTGGAGTTCACCCATTGCACTCATTTCAAACTCTGCTGTCGTGAGTTGCCTAAACTCTTCACACATAGAATTACATGTACTTCCAAAGATGATGTCATCAACATAAATTTGGATAATCATCAAATCTTTCCTCTCCATTTTAGAAATAGTGTTTTATCAATTTTACCTCTTGTAAATCCTATAGAAATGAGAAAAGTGGAAAGAGTTTCATACCAGGCATTGGTGCTTGTTTCAAGCCATACAAAGCTTTATTGAGCTTGTAGACATGATCATGATAAAAAGGATCTTCAAAACCAGGAGGTTGGCAAACATATACCTCTTCCTGAATTTTGCCATAAAGAAATGCACACTTGATATCCATCTGATACACCTTGATGTTGTGGTTGACAACAAAGGCTAAGAACAATCTGATGGCTTCAAGTCTTGCTACAGAAGCAAATGTCTCATCATAGTCTATGCCTTCTTCTTGTCTATAACCTTGAACCATAAGCCTAGTTTTGTTCATGACAACAATGCCATTTTCATCTGTTTTATTCTTGAAGACCCACTTTGTGCCAATTGGACTTACATCCTTTGGTAGTGGTACGAGTTCCGATACTTGTTGTCTTTTGAACTGTTGGAGCTCTTCATGCATGGCTTCTACCCAACTATTGTCTTTCAGTGCCTCTTGGTACTTGACTAGTTGATGGAGTGATAGAAAGCCTAAAAAATGATAAATGTTTTGGGATTGACTTCTTGTGAGAACCCCTTCATTAATGTTGCTAATCACTTGATCAGGTGGATGAGATCTAAGGAAGATTAGACCCCCCTTGTATGGAACAATGGCATTGAGAGGTGAGGGCTGAAGATGTGAATCATCGGAGCTAACATCTGTCGGTGACTTTGAGGAACCAACATCTGTTTGAAATGGAGGTGGATGAATAGGAAGAATGGGTGCGACACAATGTTGATTTTTATCCACTGTTGATGGATTTTTATCAACAGAGATTGGTGATGATGTGGTGTCAGAGGTTTGAATGCTATTCTGATCAACATCTGTTGATGCAGCAGTGGATGAGCTTTGACAGCTGTTTTGAACATCTGCTGCTCTTGTGGTGGATGTGATTTTGTATTGTGGAATCACAACATCATATCCAAAGTCTTGTGTGACAGATTGTGGGTTACCTGTAGGGTTAGTCTTGACAGACACATCTTCAAATGTAAATTTATCAAGGTCAAACAATTCAGCAGGGTTTGTTGGGATTTTTAATGATGAAAGTTCATTGAACTTCACATTCAAAGTCTCTACCACACACCTAGTCCTTGTATTAAACACTTTATAGGCCTTGGCAGTGGTCGAGTATCCCAGATGGTAACCATAATCTACTTTGGCTGCAAATTTTGAAATTGAATCTTTTAAGTTTAGAATAAAACATGGGTAGCCAAAGATTTTAAAATATGAGATCAGTAGTTTGATTTTGAACTGCGTTTCATAGGCAGTCTTTTGATGTCTGGGGTTGATCAAAACTCTGGTCTGCACATAACAAGCTGTGTTTACAGCCTCTGCCCAAAAGGTTAAGGGTAAACATGAGTCTGTAAGCATGGTTCTAGCAGCTTCAATCAAAGTTCTGTTTTTCCTTTCAACCACCCCATTCTGTTCTTGTGTTCTTGGGATGCTGTACTGCCTTACAATCCATTTTGACACACATAACTCATCCAACTCCTTATTTCTAAACTCTGTTCCACTGTCACTTCTAAAGATTTTTACTGGCAAGTCAAATTGCTTTTCAACCTGCTTAACAAAGTCTTGCAAGAAACATGCAGTCTTATCCTTAAAGTGTAAAAAGTAAGTCTATGTAAACCTAGAAAAATCATCTACAATGACCAAACAATATCTTTTCTTTTTCAAACTCATGATTTTTTCTGAGCCAAACAAATCCATGTGCAGCATTTGCAAACACTTGGTTGTTTTGGACTCTTCAATGGACTTGCATGAGCTTTTATGTTGTTTACCTTTTAGACAGGAAACACAATGCTCAGAACAAGTGAAAAGTTTTTGTGGAAGACCTCTTACAAGGCATTGTTTTGAAAGTGTAGTGATAGTCTTAAGATTTGGGTGCCCAAGTCTCCTGTGCCATAATTCTGTCTCTTTGTTAAAGGCAGCTGAGAACAGACAAGCATCAGCCATTGGGTTATCTTATAACATATTAACTACATACACATTGCCACTCCTTTGAGCAACAAGCTATGTTTTACCCCCGGCTATGATTTCTTCAATCTTTTCACCATTTCTGGCCCAACAATCTTACAGCTATCCTTAGTGAAGAATGACCCATAGCCTTTGTCACTCATTTGTAAAACACTAAGGAGGTTAAGCTTCAGATTGTCAATAAGAGTGACATTCTCAAACTTGAGCTTCCCAACCTGAACAGTCCCTAACCCCAACACCTTTCCTTTTGAATTGTTACCAAAGGATATATCACCCCCTCCATGTTTTTTGAAATCTTTGAGTACAGCTCTACATAATGTCATGTGCCTGGAGCCTCCATTATCTACATACCATAAACTATCTAAGCATGCAGAAGCTCCCTACACATCAAGTAAACAATTAGTTCAGGTGGGTCTCCAAAGACAATAAGGCTTTGGATGGGGTCACATATAGGTCAGCTTCAAGTCCATGAGCATGAACAGTGGTTAGGTCAGGGTTTTGAACAGATTTTTGAGCATTTTTCTATAACCACTGTTGTGGACCATCTTCTGTCAGATGTTGAAAACCAAAAGGATGCCTATTCACTTTGGGCTTAGAGGGCCTTTTGGAGGCTTCATCAGCACATGGGACCTTTTTATATTGTGGTTGACCATATCCTCTTGGGAATTAGTTTAATGGTGGTGCAGCTGTCACTTGTACCTCTCTAGGAGCAGAGGTTTTGTTCAGCTGTTTTGTAACAGATGTTTGGAAAGGCACAAAAGTCTGTTTGTTTTTTTATGGAAGGTTTTTGTGGACTCTCCAGTGTTTTTGAAGTGTACTCTTTTCTTTTAACCTCAAAAGTTTTGAGGTACACACACTCTTGAGTAAGATGGTTGGTTTTTCCACAAATTGTGCACTTAGGTGCAGGCTCAACGATACTTGTTTTGTTGATATCATATGCCTTTAAAAGAAAACAGTCTTTTGTAGCATGGTTTATTTTCTCACAAAAATCACAAAACAAGATTTTAATCTTTTCTCTTCTCTTCCTCTTTTCAACTTCCTTTTCAACAGAGTTTTTAACATCTGTTGGGATGTCTTTCAGAGGAATGACCTTAGCCTTGGGTGCTTTGACACCCTCAATTATGGAAAAATCCATTGGCTTAAAATTTTCAAGGATGTCACATTCATCAGACCAGGTGGGTTTGAATTGATATTTTCTATCTCTTCAAAGGTTGATGACCCTTCTGGTTTTTCTAGAATGATTTTGTTTCCATTTTTATCAGTGACTTTTATCTCTTGACCAACCATGTTTTTGGGGATTACTTCAACTAAGCCAGAATCAATTTCAGGAGTGTTTTCAGTTTTGTCATGTTTTCTAAAGCCAATGCCAAACTTTACATTGCTCTTGATCTGCTTTTCCAACATCAGCTCATAACCTTTACAAGACTCCACCCATTTTTCACAAGTGATTTGGGTGGATTCAAGCTCCTTTTTGCAAACTTGGTATTTTTCTACCATAGTTTGGAGTTGGTCTTTGGTTATGCTGTGTTCATGTTTCAGACAGCTGATTTCATTTTCCTTTTCATACAATTTGTTTTTCAACTCTTTGAAAGTTTTCTCAAATTGTACTTCATCTTTTAAAATCTTGTCTCTAAGGTTTTCATTCACCTCTTTTATGTTTGCAAAAGCAATAATGCATTTATCTGAACATAAGTTTTTCAAGAACTGAGGTGATACCTTAGCAGCAGCCATCATGTCACAGTCACATTCATCCTCACACACTCTAGCATCCCATGGTGTCACACCCTGACTTTTGCGGAAGCGTGTACATGTGACTTGATCAGTTTTCATTGCATTCGATTATAATAAACAACTAATTGATTAAAATGATGTTCATCCATTCATAAAGTTTAAAACATTACAAACACCAGTGATTTAAGTTTCAAGCAACACAACCTCTGATTAGTTACAAACCAACAAAAGTGGATGACATCTAAACTAGAAATTTACATCCTGAAAACAACACCAGCGCCCAAGATCCATCTTGTTTCCTGAAATACATGTAATTTTGAAAACATCAACAAAAGTTGAGCGAGTTCATGCGTTTTGTATGAGTTCCAATAAACTTGTAAACATTTGAGAGATTCCTTTGAAAACAGGTATGGAAAGCATCTATGAACAGTTCAATTAATGTTTTGCAAGGACATTAATATATGTGATGACATAGGGAGTACTCAACCTGAGTAGACGATTACTAGTGTCGAATCACCTCGACTATGTCGAATCACCTCGACTGTGTCAAATCACCTCGACTGTGTTAAATCACCTTGACTGTGTCAAATCACCTTGACCGTTGTCGAATCACCTCGACTGGGACACAACAGCACTCTAAGTGGTCACACAACGACCATGAGTGGGGCTCGGCCGTACCCGTTAGATCTAACCCTTGTCCGTGGTTCTTAAAAGAGTTAATGGCACTTCAGTTTCAGCCCATGCTCACATGATCTAATAGTTCATTTCATAGCCAAATCATACCCATGTTGACATGTATTTCACCCCCGAGAATTATAAATCCGAAAATAGTTAAGAGAAAAAGGGGGACATGAACTCACAAGTTTGCGTCCTGTTGTCACGTATACTTAAAGGTCCTTTTACGAGTCGTACAACTACCTACACACGTGCCACGTTTTATTAGACGTTTAGGTCGTGTAACGACTCTTAGTCTTAGTTGTTTATTAAGACTTATTTTCGAATTCTTGGTATACTTTGAGTTACATCTTTGATGTACATTATATAATTCCAAAGTATATAATTATTAGCTAAAATAATAATATTTTAACTTAAATTATATTTATCCAATTATTTGGAATATTGTTAAAATAATATATTTTAACTTGGTTCATTATGTATTCCTCATATAAATATTTCCCAAGTATGGTTATACTTGTACTTGTGTATTTTGCCAACTATTGGTGGTGTTTTCCGGTGTGTATTTATACGTATGAGAATACGTATTTTCTTGTATTTATTAAGTATCTTATACTTAATTTGTATTTAATTTTCCAGAATATTATTTTTGGACAACTAAAAATCACCAAACTTATATTCTCAATATATATATATATATATATATATATATTTTAAGATAATTTTTATAGAAAAATATCTATATTCTTAATTGGAAAAAATAAGTATACTTCCATATAAATCTCAAAAATATTATATTTTTAAGATTAAACTTAGAATATATATATATATTTTTCTAGTTTTCACTCAAAATAGCATATCTTTCAATTTTTTAAGAAAATATATATTTTTCTCCACTAAAAAATAATATATCTTAAAATTGTTTAAGAAAATATATATTTTTTCTCCACTAAAAAATAATATATCTTCTATTTGATAAAATATGATATATTTTGTAATAGTTATAAAAATCCATATTTTACCGTTTCTTCGGTTTTCAAAATACCGTTTAACACATTTGTCGAAATATTAATTTATTTCCGGAATATATATATTTATAGTCCATATGTCCGTTTGTCCGGTTGTCCAAAATCCGGGCATAAATTATATACTTATTTTCTTGGAATTTTGGTAATATTTTCATATTACAATTTTGGTATATTGGTGAGTCATATTATTTTCAAGCTCCAAAACTAATATAACTAATACAATCAATATACAAGCAGCACACAATTTGTGACATCTAAATATATATTTTCCTAAATATATACTTAGTTTTTATTATCAAAAATCAACCTCCAATATTTGTAATTTTGTAATAAAAAATATGGAAAATTTTTATATGAAAACCATGATCAAAATTTACTTGTAAACACCTGTTTAAAAATATTTTTCTAAGTGTTTAATTTTTACAAAAAAATTGCCATAGTTTCCCCTTAAAAATGGAGGTTTCCATGCTCATAAGCATATCATTTTCTTTTAAAAACTCATCATCAATCATCAACAATTTACACATAACTTACCATAAGCCATAATATGCATTTTAACAACATGTCATGAACTTGAAGTTTAACAAAAATGTGTAGTAATTTCACATGTTGTTTAGTAAGCTTACTTATCTCTAAAAACATGGTTTTTAGTTTATAAATCACATTCTTGTGGATTTTCATTCTTTACAACTTGTGTGATGATTTTTCAAAAATCATTCTTCTTGTATTTTTCTTGTTACATATACTTTACGAGCTTTGTTTTAGCCCCTAAAACATGATTACTTTCTTTAAATACCAACCTTATGTTAAATCTTGTAACAAACTTTAGTTTCTTGAAAATATTATTTTTGAAATCCTTTATTTTCAAGACTTATAACTTGTAGAGATAATCATCATACACTAAAACAAGTTCATCTTCAAGTTCATGTTTAACATAAAGGATGATCATCACAAATTTCACAAGATCCATCCTTATACTTGCTAGATCATGTGTTTAATCATCATCTAGCAAGCTTTTTATGGTGATCTACACCATAAACACAAGAAATCAACAAACAAGTTTCATACATACACTAAAACAACTTGATCTTCATGGTATTAAGCTTTATGTTCAAGATCATCTTCATGTTTTATTGAGTTTATTAAGATTAACAAGTTGCATGACACTTTAACCACTAAAATTAGAAGTAATAACAAGGTTGAAGGGGCTTACTACTAGCTCTAAGGCTAGGAAGAAGCAAGTGTGAAGATGATGAGAAAAGTGATGGATAAAAGCTCCTAGATGAGGTCCTTCCACTTCCAATGCTTCCAAGCTTCTTAGATATGCTTAAGACACCTCTAGATCACCTTAGAATGTATGAGAGTGGAATGAAAATGATGGTTGTATGGAGGGGTGTTTGAGCCGAGAACAAAGGAGGAAGGAAGGAGGTTGTGAAGTGTTGTGGATGGTGAAGAATGATAAGAACTTGGAGTCCTTTGGTTTTTATAAAAATTCACCCAACATAAAGTTATACAATGTGTAATGTGTTTAGGATATTCTTAACAAGTTTAATAAAATAATCAAAAGATTTGGGTATGGTGGGGCCCTCATGTAACCGACCACACAATGGGGGAGGGGGGTATTAGTTGAGTTTCAATGGTATATTAAGCAATCTAGTAAGATTTCAAGTGAAATGTTTAGTGTTTAATGTGTTATAGTGTTTTAAGTAGCAACATGATGTTTAGGGTTCATAACTAGCTTGGAAATGTTAAAACAATGCTCTCGGTGAAATTTTGGTGTTTCGGGTAGTGTTCGATTGTTCGTTTGGTTACCGGTTGGTTAAGGTGCTAAATAGCGCAGTTTAGTGTGCTTTATGTTGTCTTTTATGACAGTTTTGATTCCTGACACTTATCAAAGTATCCTGGACCATTAAACCAAAATTCCGCATTATATTTTGATGTTAAAATGCTGAAAATTGCTGAATTTTGTTATTTTCTGTAGAATTCTACAGTTTTAGTGTGTTTCGGGCACTTTCCGGCACTTAAATCATCACTCGGAAGGCAGTTTTATGATCCCTACTTTCCTACGTACTATTCTAGTGTAACTCTTGGTTCCGGGGCTCATTCTGTGTCTTAACATCATGTATGTCTGAGTACTGAACTCTCGTCAGTACTTATGGTTTGTCTGATAACCGTGCTAACTTTGTTCTGTGCACTAATTGAACCACACTGTGTTGCATGTAATAGTGATAAACAATCTTGCAACATGAAATACATTTGTATGTATATGACAGTAATCAGAAAATCATTCATCTCATTAAATCAATCTTGCACAGTCATTAAAGCACAAATTACTGTTTAATATTGTACGAAACACAAAAAGTGCCAGTTGTCACACATGGATCAGCAAGAGGTTCCAACAGAGGTTCAGTTTCCTTCTTCTCTAACATCTGTTCACCAACAACAACAGTAACCACTGCTTCAGCAACTTCATCCATTTCTCTAGATCTGGACTCCACTTCCTCAGATTCTTGCCCTTCTGGTATTGACTCTAATGCCAAGAAACAAAATTCATTAGGGGAAACATCAGGATTAACAATTAGAGCAAAGTTTTCATCAGGCATACTGCTCCAATCAACAAAGCCCTGAGTAAAGAAACTATGTTGATTGGCCTCTACTAGGGCAGGTGTTTGTGCAGTATGTTGTGGTGTAGGTTGTTGCACTTGAACTTGAGATACAGGGGCTTGAACGTACTGAATATGTGGAACAGTGGTTGAACATATTGTATATGAATAGTGTTTACAGGATGTGAAAAATGGGCAGTGGTTTGCATATGAGGAGCAGGGGTATATTGGGAATAGTGCATAGTGCTTTGAGTGTTTTGAGGTCTTGGACTAGGGTGAGTGATAATTAGTCCACTATTTTGACTCCTACATTCCCTAACAAAATGACCAAGCCTATTACACTTGTAGGACTTGATTTTTGACTTATCCAACCCCACCTTCAAATTCCCATGCAATCCTGGAAACTTTCTACCAGTCCTTTTATAAAACTTGCTGGTTCTTACACTCAACTAGATCAATTGATGCAAAATGTCCATTTCCTCCAGATCAGTGGGATCAAAGTGTTGGAGGTCATTGAGTTCTGATGTGTTCAAATATTAACATATAAATTTCATCAAATGAGGCATAAAACTAACCCTTTTTTAGTACTAATGTTGGGAAAAGTGTGCTTTTGTCTTCCTTTTGTATTTTCAGGATTAAATGAGCTCAAATTAACAAAAGAAGCAAAAAGACATCAAAATCTAACATAAATACAAGAAAATGAACAAAACGTGACATGCCCGACCCCACAACAACATCTTCCCAAGCAAAACAAGAGATCAGGAGACTGAACACGCCCCGTGCTCAGCCAGCACGGGGGCGTGCCCAAGTGTCAGCAGAAAAGACAAAGTGGTAGAAGCTTCTATTGCCCACCACGGGGCCGTGCTCAGCGGACACGGGGCCGTGGTCAACTATAAGATTCGCACAATCCAGGCAAATCTTCATAGTACAAAGATTCTTCTGCACACGGGGTCGTGCTCAGCGGACACGGGGGCGTGGTCAACTAATAAGACAAAGCTGCATTTAATGAAGAAAGAGAAGGATGTGGACACGGGGCCGTGCCCACTGGACACGGGGCCGTGCCCGAGCTTCTGTTCAGCCTATAAATAGAAGTGCTTGGCTCAAGCTCAAACCATCCCTTGGCACACCACCTCTCTCACACTTCACCCACCACCCACCACCACCATAACACCATCATCCACCACCATCATCCATTGTCCGTCGTAGAGTGTGTGATTCGTCTCGGGATCCAAGATTGATCGTAAGAGTTCTTGACAATCAAGGCCATGTTTGCCTAAGTCTCTTACATCACTTGGTGAAGACAAAGTGTCTAGTGTAATACTTTTTATTTCTAATCTTTTGCACTTTTTATTTGGTTTCGTATTAATGACTTTAATAACTAGTTGCTTATGTTGAAGGTGATCTTTCCTTATCGTTTGTCCGTGGTGTCTTGAAATTATTTTACTGTCTATATAAAATAAAAGATTTTCACCATTCATATCTCCACGGTCTATATGGACGTATGTTGGCTACCTGGTCGGGGGTTAAGGGAACGGATTGGTAAAGGTCTTGCCATTGTTCAGCGTTTAGAGCTCCTGCAATGGACCTGGGTCAAATTTAGTAGGACCTCCTTCAATACTTCACGGTATTGGATGGCGGGGGTCCAAACTCTTTGATCCCCTCATAAGTTAACTACTATTAATACTATAACCCGGCTATTTAGGACTGTATCCCTGCTGACTCAGACTACTTAGTCGAGGGTAACGTCACCTTCAAAAGAGGGGCCTACCATAATATTGCATTAATAACTTAATTCATTATCTTCCAATAATCCACCCTTTTAGGATTGTATCCTTGCTGACTCAAACTACTGGGGTGAGGGTAACGTCACCTTCAAAAGAGGGGCCTACTACAATAACTAAGATAATCTCTTAATTATGTGCAAAAGTGCGGAAATAATCAAAGGTTACACTAGATACGAGTCGGAACCAAGTGATTCATCTTGTCTATCTGTTTTTATTTTTATTTTATTTTCAGCATTTTAGTTAGTTTTTATTTTTCTTAGTTTAAAACATTTTTCTAAACTTTTTATTTTGATTAGACGTTGAGGATAAACCGGTACTAAAAGCTCTTGTGTCCTTGGACGACCTCGGTATCTTACCAACGCTATACTACGCTCACGATGGGTGCACTTGCCCATATGTGTGTTTAGTGTTATTAAAATATCGTGTTTTATAAATTTAAAACTTGGCTAAAATAAGTGTTAAAGGGGCTTAAAATATACACCTAATATATATAACACTTCACACGCATCAAGTTTTTGGCGCCGTTGCCGGGGACACAAGGATTTTAAGAAAGTTAGGAATCAACGGCCTAATCGTTTTCCTTATTTTTCATTTTTTTTAGGATTTTTTCTTAGTTTTTCGATTTCTGAAGAGCTCAGCACGGGCCGTGCCTGGTCGGACACGGGCCGTGCCCAGCATCATCACTAGCAGTTTTTATTTTCTGAGTTACAAAGAGCTGAACACGGGGACGTGTCGGTGCAACACGGGGTCGTGTCCAACTCCCAGTAACAGGGATCCAGAAAACAATCACTGTATCTCTGACCACGAGCCGTGTTCACTGAGCACGGGGCCGTGGTGAACATTCTGACCAACGTTCTTTTCTGTTTTTATTGCAGGACTTGGAACCCAGGCGCCACATTTGAACCTCCTACGTAGTGCATGAGCTCCAGTTCTAGTAGAGACATAAAAGAACCCCTAGAAGAACCCGAACGCTTTCTCAGAAAAAGACTCAAAGCTAAAAATCAAGAGAAGGTTTCGGGGGACCCACTTCCAGTGGCGGACCAACGTACCCTCATGGATTACCTACGGCCCACCGTAGGCAATCTCGGCGCCGCTATCAATGCACCGAATGTCGAAGCCAACAACTTCGAACTTCGGCCGCATTTGATACAAATGCTCCAAAACTCCGCAACCTTTCACGGGCTTGCGGACGAGGATCCCCATCTACATATTACTAATTTCTTGGAAATATGTGATACTTTTCGGATCAATGGAGCATCAAACGACGCCATTCGCCTTAGGATGTTTCCATTTTCACTAAAAGACCGAGCTAAGGCTTGGCTTAACACCCTCCCAGTTGGCTCGGTAAACACCTGGGATGAACTAGCCCAAAAGTTTCTATATAAGTATTTCCCTCCTGCTAAAACGGCTAAATTAATGACTGAAATTAATACATACTCACAAGAGGATGGGGAATCCTTATATGAAACTTGGGAAAGGTTCAAGGAGCTTCTAAGAAAGTGTCCTCATCACGGTCTAGCAGTATGGCAACAAGTATCCACTTTCTACAATGGGTTGTTGCCACACACAAGACAAACACTTGATTCAAGCTCCGGGGGACTTTTAGGTAATCGTTACCTAAATGAAATATATAATCAAATTGAGGAAATTGCTCAAACCAATTTTCAATGGCACACTCCCCGAGGTAATAAATCTATTGCCCCGGGCGCCCATAAGGTTGATGAAAGCACCTCTTTACAAGCCCAAATCGAGGCCCTCTCTTCGAAAATCAAAAAGCTAGAAATGACAAAAACGGCCTCAGTTGTGGCTTGTGAAGGGTGTGGTGGGTCACATGAAAATTGGAGTTGTATGAAAGAATTAGATGAACAAACAGAAACGGTAAACTACATTGATAATAGACCTAGGCCGTCGGGTCCTCCAACGGGTACCTACAACCAAGGATGGCGTAACCACCCAAATCTTGGTTGGAGAGATCCCGGCAATAGTAGTAACCAACAAAACCAACGAACTAATTTTCAACAACAACAAAATTTCTCTCAACAACAAGGTGGAAGAAAAAGGCTTGAAGATACCGTATCTCGCCTCATCTCCGACACCGAAAAGAAAAACTCGGATCGATTTCAACAATTGGAATCGAATTTTAGAAATCAACAAGCTAGCATTCAAAACGTTGAAAAACAATTAAATCAACTAGCTCAAAATTTCTCCGAGAGACCACAAGGCGCGTTACCAAGTAATACCGAACCCAACCCAAAGGCGCAAGTACACCTCATCACTTTAAGAAATCGAACCGTGGGTCCTGAAGATGCCCCATTACCGCCAGTTGAAGAAGGTCAACGCCAAAGCACGACTTCACCTACACCTCAACTAGAAAAGGCTTCTTCTCCAAATCAAGAGCCCACCAAGACGCCTCCAATTCCGTACCCCGGTAGGTTAAATCGTCAAAAGACCGATAAGCAATTCGCAAAGTTCGAAAGTTTACTAAAACAATTGCATGTCAATATTCCTTTTATTGAGGTTCTAACCCAAATGCCTAAATATGCAAAATTCATGAGGGATTTCCTCACTCACAAAAGGAAAATTGAATCATTGCAATTAGTTAACTTAGGCGAAGAATGCTCCGCTTTAGTACTCAACAAACTTCCACAAAAGAAAATCGATCCCGGGAGCTTCACAATTCCTTGCTCGATTGGGAAGTCCCCCGTTCGTAATGCATTAGCCGATCTTGGGGCTACCATTAACCTCATGCCCACATCAATGTTCAAACGACTCGGCCTAGGAACAACAAGCCCTACAAAGATGAGCATACAACTCGCCGACAGGTCCGTCAAATTTCCGCAAGGTGTCACTGAAAATCTACCGGTCAAGGTTGACAACTTCGTTTTTCCAACCGACTTTGTCATCCTAGACATGGAAGAAGACACCAATGTCCCTCTCATCCTCGGGAGGCCATTTCTAGCAACCGCCCAAGCGGTGGTGGATATGAATGACAGGACGTTAACATTGAAGTTTGGGGACGAGGAAGTGAAGTTTGAATGTGGAAAGAAGATAGAGGAAGAAGACCCGGTCAACTACATGAAGGTCATAGACTCAAGTTTGGATGACGCTCTCCGACGGTGTAACATGGGATGCAATACATCCCACTTGGGTAACATATGACCAGGCTTTGGGTCTAGCCAAGGACCCTTATAAACGTGGCGCGCCATGGAGGCATTCCACGGAACTATCCTTAGTTTAGTTTAGATTAATTTTCTTGTTTTCTAGTTAGTTTTAATTTTCAGGAATAAAACACACTGGAGATGGCAAAGGATGTAAGGGAAACTTGAGCCAGCACTCCATACAGGAAAACAGAACCGTCCGACAAATTTCTTCATTTACAGTAAGCTCGGCACGGGCCGTGTCCACCCAACACGGCCCCGTGCTGCACTGTCTGCAGAAAAAGACCCAGTTCAGGTAACTGGACACGGGCCGTGTTCACCCAACACGCCCCCGTGTCCAGACTTCTGTTTCTCTTGTTTTAAATTTGTTACTGGCACTTGAACACGGGGCCGTGCCCGGATCACACGGGGCCGTGTTCAGCGCCCAGTAACACAAAATTTTTGCTTTTTCACACCTTTTACACATTCAATCAACCGAAAAACTTATTTTTGGGACACATTGAGGACAATGTGTAATTTAAGTGTCGGGGGGGGGGATGCTAAAACCTTGAATCTTGCAAGTCCTAAATACAAGCCTTACACAAAACTCTATTGGAACCGCTAATCACCCCAATTTTTTTTTTCAAAAATTTTCATTTTTTTTTACTTGTCTAGGTTTAACTCGGGAAATTCAAGTTCTTAAAAAGGTTATATTTTTACGAATTTACAACCGATAGCGTCGTGATAAAAAGAACCAACATAAGAAAATTATGAAAAGGCATGACAAGCTTAGTTAAAATTTAATTATATATACTTGATCACATAAAAAAAAACCCATTCCCACAATAGTGAGTTTTGAGCCTTTATTGAGCATACAATTACATATCGTAGAGTGTGTGAGTCGTCTCGGGATCCAAGATTGATCGTAAGAGTTCTTGACAATCAAGGCCATGTTTGCCTAAGTCTCTTACATCACTTGGTGAAGAGAAAGTGTCTAGTGTAATACTTTTTATTTCTAATCTTTTGCACTTTTTATTTGGTTTCGTATTAATGACTTTAATAACTAGTTGCTTATGTTGAAGGTGATCTTTCCTTATCGTTTGTCCATGGTGTCTTGAAATTATTTTACTGTCTATATAAAATAAAAGATTTTCACCATTCATATCTCCACGGTCTATATGGAGGTATGTTGGCTACCTGGTCGGGGGTTAATGGAACGGTTTGGTAAAGGTCTTACCATTGTTCAGCGTTTAGAGGTCCTGCAATGGACCTGTGTCAAATTTAGTAGGACCTCCTTCAATACTTCACGGTATTGGATGGCGGGGGTCCAAACTCTTTGATCCCCTCATAAGTTAACTACTATTAATACTATAACCCGACTATTTAGGACTGTATCCCTGCTGACTCAGACTACTTAGTCGAGGGTAACGTCACCTTCAAAAGAGGGGCCTACCATAATATTGCATTAATAACTTAATTCATTATCTTCCAATAATTCACCCTTTTAGGATTGTATCCTTGCTGACTCAAACTACTGGGGTGAGGGTAACGTCACCTTCAAAAGAGGGGCCTACTACAATAACTAAGATAATCTCTTAATTATGTGCAAAAGTGCGGAAATAATCAAAGGTTACACTAGATACGAGTCGGAACCAAGTGATTCATCTTGTCTATCTGTTTTTATTTTTATTTTATTTTCAGCATTTTAGTTAGTTTTTATTTTTCTTAGTTTAAAACATTTTTCTAAACTTTTTATTTTGATTAGACATTGAGGATAAACCGATACTAAAAGCTCTTGTGTCCTTGGACGACCTCGGTATCTTACCAACGCTATACTACGCTCACGATGGGTGCACTTGCCCATATGTGTGTTTAGTGTTAGTAAAATATCGTGTTTTATAAATTTAAAACTTGGCTAAAATAAGTGTTAAAGGGGCTTAAAATATACACCTAATATATATAACACTTCACACGCATCAGTTCAAAGGATAAGTTGTCAAAGATATGGTTTTCCCCATTAGCTGTGAAAGCATAATTGGGTGAGTAAGGCTCAGAGTTGAAGGCTCCACATGCAGTTATGTCAATATAATGATCATAACTCTGGTCCTTACTACCACTAGATGACTCTTCTTGACCCAAAAGTGCTGTGTTACCAAAAGTGTAATCATCAGCAACTTTTCTGGATTCCTGCAACTTCTTTTTCTGGTTCAGTCATTTCTCATATGTGAGAAGCCTACTATGAAGTTGGGTTAGAATTAAATCCTTGAACCCCACAAAGTTTCTAGTCACAAAAGCTATAGTGTCCGACTTTTCTGGCAATGATCTAAGAAACCTACTATTTAAAGTGGATATGGCATATTCAACATTAACCAGTTTTATTTCACTAATGACACAGCTAAATCTTTCAAATTGTTGGGTCAATGACTCTCCTTAACATGAATGTTTCGTATTGTTGGTTTAAGACCTCTCTGTTGTTTTCAATAACCTCTTCTGTCCCACCAAATTGCTCTTTCAGTGCATCCCATAGCTCTTTAGCACTGTTACAGTGTAACAGGCCATCATATATCATTGGGTAGTGTTGTGGCCACAATACTAAATGCCTTAGCATCTAACTCAATCTTTTAAAAATCCTGCTCAGAGTAATTTTCAAGGCTTTTAGGTACTTGGACCTTGGGATCTTCTGTGCTTGGCACCATTGGAACATGAGGTCCAAAGATGACAGACTTCCAGCAACCGGTGTTTTGTTGTGCTAACACATGGCCCATCCTATGTTGCTAGATATTATATTCAAATCTGACAAGCATAGGTGGCTTGTAGAGTGTGCCGGTGTTGTGAGGGTCCTGTGATTGTGAAGACATCTTGGTTGTTTTACAGAAGTTTTTGAATAATCAACTATGAACGTCATTACACTTGTACTCTGTTTTTCAACAAATACGAACAACTAAGTATCAATGAAATTGAGCTGATCTTTTATGTTAAATTGATTGTTAAGTCAAATTTGACTAACCTATGCTCTGATACTAATTGTTAGGATCCGAGTTTAACTTGATTGTGTTGTTTTAATAAGATGGTAATTGAAGAATAAAACATAGATATAATTTGCAGCGGAATGAATGTAAAACTTTATAACACAATCAAGGAAGATTAACTTTCATCATACAATGCTTTCATTTGTCAAAAGATTGAATATTACAATGTTTAGACTTATCATGCATGAACACTAACTCCCCCTCAGCCTGAGCTCACAAGTTTGTTCATACAAGATAAGTGTGTGCGAAGAGCTGATAGAACAGTACAGGCACTGTGTATTTATAGTAAAACTCAAACCACTGTGGCATCTTTGCTGACGTCACTTAGACAATGACATCTAACAATCTTAACAACCTATAAACACTGATGCAATTATAGACGCTGTTACATTAATGAATGATTAATCAACACACTGTTGAAGACCAAGCAACTATGGGTGTCAAAATGTTGCTAGTGTCAAAGAACTACTGGAATCAAAGGCCTGATCCACCTTAGAGGAAAGCACTGCTCAGCCTCATCAATTCTATCTGAAAGTCCCTACACATTTTATACTGATTAATCGCCGAGGTCAATGGCGAACGGGATATTAGTTAGTAGCGCTAGTAGGTCTAACAAACCTCACATCGTGCCGCAGAGGACGAGAGTGAACTATTATGCCTGGGCACTAGTCAATGATGATAGACATTGACGTGGGGCACTAAACATGACTACATTTAGTTTCGGTATGACACGAGTTTAGTAGCTTAAAAAGGTGGGGTAGCTCCCCATGACATGTTTTATAAAACAAAGTAACTTAACAACTTACGTTTCTGAAACAATACTGATAAACTGTGAACTCGCCAACTTTATGTTGACACGCTACTGCATGCTTGCAGATCTATAGGTACAGCTGCGGACGGACGTTGCAAATGGATGGAGTGTGTGTGTGGTTTGGAAAATGGTAAGTTTTGTACATTTGTTTAAATTGTGGTTTGTAACCGTGAAAAGTTTATTTTACATTTTCGCTGCAAACATAAAGTACATTTTTAAAACTTTTAAACTAAATCACCAATTGTATCATTTGGAATAGTTTTACACACTTCGTAACGGTTTAAAATAATTAGTGGCTGGATCCTGGGCAGTCGCACGCGTCACGGTAATACTCCGCATGTGGAAATTTCGAGGGTGTGACATTATATTCATGACCAATCGAAATCATCAATTAAAGTGGTAATTTTATGCTTTGGTGAATCCTAATAATGAGTTTAAATGGATGGAATTCATCAAACCTCCATACATGACCGTATATGACTAGCTATACTAACATATATATGTAATATACTTACAAAACTAAACCCTAACTTAAACTAATTCATGGTTGAAAGTTATGAGTTATGGTGTTGATCATCCTAGTTCTTGATTCCTCATTTCGGATTCTAATGGATGATTTTGAACCCATGAAAACACACTACAACGTAGTGTCCGATTGAGTGTTTAGACAAGATGTATTTTCAAATAATATCATAATTTCTTGTAATAATTCTCCATGGATCTAACTCATAATCAAACTCCATTGACTCACATACCTCTGTTTCCTATTGTAGGGTAACTTCGATATTCCAACCATCCCATTTATATCAACTCACGTTTGGAAGCTTTAGCAAACCATGAGGTATACTTAACTCTTCTTACGCTTTAATGCACTTTTGGGTGTAACATGTATAATCTATCAAAATTCACAATGCAAACAATCAAACATATTCAATCACTAAATTCATCAAACATGCTATTTGTTACGCTTAGGTTGTTCTCGCTAGAAAACATTCGTTCACTCTATTTTTCATTTACTTAGTTAGCCCACCTTAACACTTATAGCGCTATAGGAGTAGCACATCGCCCGTTTATTGGGTATTTGTTAAGTATTCTATCAACTTTTACGGTGCCGTTCACTTCGGTCACGATGGTACGTACGCACAATATTCAGTGGACACAAGGGTTTGACCTATAATTATGCATACTAGCTTCAACGTAGTATACATTTTGCCATGTTGGAATTGAGTCTTTTTATGATATGCTATTTTAACCAAACTTGTATGCTCACCGACCATTATGTGTTGACAAATTATTTTAATAAATGTTGCAGGATATTAGCCTTGATGATTTGATGAAATTGGTTAGGGTGAACTAGATACTCACCAAAATTTTCATATTATGTATTTCCTTTATTTTGTTATGTTCAAGGTGCCAAAATTGTTGTATTTTCCTTTTCTAGACTATGTACTTCCATTTAGAATGAAATGAAATATCGCTATTTAACTTGTTGTCACTATTAGCAAGTTATGAAGTCTCGAACAAGCTATTTCGTCCCACCTTGATGTTTCCGTCATCGGTTGGGGTGTGACACTAAACTACCATCACCTTTTTTTATTACACATACACACAAAAACAACGAATGCAAGCAGCAACTACTTAACCCAACCCTTACCCGCCCACCCATAGCAGCCCCACCGGCGACAGTATTTGGGAAAAGTTAGGGGATACCCGCTATCTTACCCACCGGTGCCCCTTCTCCCCTTAATGTTAAAGTTTGTTATTATTATATTTGTGTTTATCTTGTATTTGAAAATTTCAAATTTGGTTTTTCTTAAGGTCGGTTTTTAAATTTCATAAGGGCTGGTTTCAAAGTTTATGAGGGCAATTGCAAAATTTTACGAGGGAACGGTTGGAATTTTCAAGTACCCATAACACCATTTTTTAGGGGGGGGGGGGCGACTGCCCCTTACAACCACTAGTGTGTACACCATTGTCAGTTATATTCTTATATTTACTACATTCATATATTTTAAACAGTGAAGTTACCACCCATTTGCAAGTGTTTAACTATTTTTTTGAAGGCAAATTAAAATACTAGTATGATAATTAAAGCCTTTGGTGAAAGCCTCTACATTAATATCCTTAATTCTTTACACTCCCTCTATTTCAAGTTCATGCTTAAGGATGACCATGGCCAATTATTAGATCATCATCATCTTATTCAGTAAATCCCATCAATAGTAAAGCAAAGCTAGGGTCTGAAGAGGGTAAGATGTAGAAAGCCTTACATCTACCCCGTAGGAATAGAGAGGCTGCTTCCAGTGAGACCCCCAACTCGATAGTAGTTTTGCATCAAGCCTTGGACTTAAGGCACATAACACTCAGCAATCGGGACAAAGACCGATTAGTGCATGTACCCTTTTATCTTTCAGTTATCAATGCTACCACATGATGCATGATTAACCGTCCTCAGCTTTTTATGTTATTTTCACGAAATTAGTAAAATAACGTTAAAATTAGTACACTTTAACTTTTTCCCCCAATTATTAAATGCATTATGGTAATTTCCTTTTCCGTGTCTAATACCTCTTCATATACTTATCAGGGTATCCACTACTCATTACCCATCGGGTTTGGGGATTTCCTGGTAGATATCAGATATACCTATACCCTATGATCTGGTTTTATATTTTACAACTTTAAAAGACTATTAATTATAGTTTTTAGTTTACAAAATATAGTAGTAATGTGTTTGATATTGATGAAAACAAATGGGTACAAGATCAGTTTCCGTCAGTGGCGGAACTAGAAGAAATATCCAGAGGTATCCCAATTTTTTTACTATACATTTATAGAACCGAATTTTTTTACCTACATTACGGGCGTGGCTGATCCTGAAAATTCAAGTGCTCTGGGCAAGCCAAAAAAAGGCCCTTAGGTTTTACCGAATTAAATCTTATAAACTAGTTTTTTTAATGTTATTAGTATTTAGGTTAATGGATTAATATTAAACATTTCACATTTGGGTTAGGTTTTATGAATTAATATTGGCAATAAGTTTTTAGGTTTTAGATTGGGCTAGGTTTATTTTTAATTTTTAGATTGGACTTGCATCACTATTATCATTATCAACATTCAGAGTTGTTTCTGTAATACCCTAATCACGATTTGACCCAAAATGACGCAACGGAAAATGAACCGTAAAATTTCTTTCTTTTAACTACTCTAACATACTTGAATACCGTTTAGGTCAACCCTTTTTAACGTAAATACATCGTTCATCATTTATTTAATGTAACTATGTTAACAAATAATTACAAACAACGTGGCCGTTTTCCCGTACAATCCATGATCTTCAACTCGATCCTCGTTCACTTGTCCAACATGAATATCTAACTAACCTGCGGTCACCATATATAACCAACACGTTAGTACATGGTGACATCATATACAATTTAATACATATACTTAAAAGGCTATACCACATTCTAACTACGTAAGGTATTCCATTGAAATATCCCCTCAGTTTTATTTACTCGAGTCCGACATCAATTCCACAAGAGTCCGAAGTTCCCATACCTGCACTCCATTTCATTCTCAATAGTAAGATGGTTAGGAATACATAATCTCAAACATATTGAAAACCTACATCTTCACATATACGTATACCAGTGATCTACAATCATTAGATTACAACACGCGTATACACTTTCATATATCTAAGTACATTCATGCGTATCCAATTCATATGTGTGTACATACAAGTTCACACTACTTACATACGCTACAGTTCCATATCTACATACATGCATACATAGAAGTCACATTCAATTATTTGTAAGTTAAGCCTTACCTACAAACATATAAACACAAATCAATGCAATTACAAACAAACATAACCGACTAACTTCCAATAAACATGATGAACATTCCAGTAACATGATGAACATTCTAGTAATATGATGAACATTCCATTAACATGATGAGACTATCATCTTAATTTACATTAAGGATAGACGAAGTTTATATGAACTTACCTTGGTACTTACCCTTATCCGTAACTTCTTACATGGTTCTCTATATACAACATACCAAACTTTATTTATAAATAAAAAGTGATTCGGGAAATCTCTTACCCTAAGCGTCCGTTTCGTACTTGCTTCCACGCATCCTTCCCGTTAGCCTTCCATGCTTCCACCCACCTTGACATAATCCTATACTTTCATGTCATTATGGTTACTGCATTATTAGCATACACGCACATTCTAAATTACATTCATTTCACATTCATATTCTATATTGACCTTTACTAGTCAAATACCAACCACACAATGCAAAAGATAACAATCACATCTTTTCATTCCACATAATTCTTTATATTGTCACATATAACATTTATTGATACAACATGTGCCTTGCGATTTCCCTAACATTACATTTGTGGCCAAATGCCTTACCATGCTATTTATGCATAGTTGACTTTTAGAAAGTCAACTGTCCATTATATGAATAATCAACTTAAGCTCATACATTCTCAACATTAATAGATTATACTACGTACATCATACACATTTTATACTCTCATAGCAATACACATATATCTACATGATCATCTAGTTGTATGCACACAAAATATAATCAATTTCTTCCATACTAGTCATATCATGATTTTACAATTAACAACATAGTCCAAGCTTAGTTAACACACATAGCTTCCCAACCTTACTCCTTATTAATATACACACTTTCTACACACTTAACACCAAATCATATTTGATTTCATCTAACCATAAGTAAATCAACACATAATGTGCATCATATTACCCAAGCATCGAGTATAACTTCTAATGCATACTATTTACCAAATCATATAATTAACGAAAAATCATACATGTATTCCATCGGAAATACATTTCTTATGTTCAATTACCACAAAATACATGACATCCTCATATTATACATTTTCATCCATTACTTGCATGCGATCTCATCTAGTAATCTCACCTAAACATTTCATCAAACACTTGGTGTGCATACACCATTTAATGAACAATTTACAACTAATTCATGCATAATCTTCCAAGTTCTTACTTTCAACCACCAACACAACTAAACATCAAACTAACTTCATACCATATTCAACCTAACTTGAAAGAGTTCATCATATTCAACATAATACATCAAGAATTACACAAATATTGAACATGGATGATTCACTGACTTCATCTTCCTCACCACTACAAGTGGGTTTCACCCCAAACATCAAATTAATCAAAATCATACATAACACATGTTCTACATGGCGATTCTAACACATATACATGATTAATTTCATTCAATTTTGTGGATTAAACATAACCCACTTCATACAAGATCACCAAATCATAAATTTCAACTTACCACATGTTCATCTTGCCTAGATGATTAAGAATCTAAGCTTATGCATCCGATTTGGCTCCAATCTCCATCCTAATTTGATCAATTTGGATCATTCTTGAGTTGAAGAATGGTTTCTTCTCTTCTCTCTCTCTGATCGAATACATACACACACACCACACATACTTAGGTGTTTTTTATAAGACTTCCATTCTTTTTGCCAAGTTTGGCCCCTCATGTTTGCCATTGTTTCTTCTCGCCACAAAACTTTAGTCATTACTACTTATCCTACGTATCCTAACTAGGTTACAAGACTTAGTTATTTTATTTCTTTCCAATACCCAAGGAACATACTGACAGAATAAAACTTCTGATTTTTGGGATGTTACAGTTTCATTCAGAATTATATTATCATCACCAAAATTCGAAATAACCTAACAAACTTAAAAATATTGAAGCACAAACTAACCAAGAAATCAAACTATCAAAGCACAAGAAGAAAAGAATACTCACAAATAATCTGTGAATTTTGATCAGTCGATGTTTGTCACACCCCCAAAATCCACCATGCGGAGTATCACCGCTTGGAGGCGTGACATGACCAGGATCGAGCCACCAATCATATTGAACGACACAATTAAGTAAATAAAACCAACCACAATACGATTGGTGACCAAAAGAAAGTAAACCGACTTTAAGTTAACCAAGTTCAAAATTAAACAGCGGAAGCATAAAACGTGAAACCAAAACATAAGTTCATAGTTCATAAGTTTAAAGTCCAAAACGTAGGTTTAATAAGTTCATAAGGATTAAATGGTTAGCACGGGACATAACAACCCATATTCCACAATAACCTTCTCCTCGTGCAAGCTCCAAAAGCATCTAGCGACCTGTAAGGCATGTAACAACGAGTCAACAACAAAGTTGAGTGAGTTCACGGTTGGTTGATTAGTTTTAAGTTGTTTCTGAAAACGTGGTTTGACTTTCGTTGGCTTATTTGCCGTGGGGGTTACCCCTTAGTTGAAAGTATGTTTAACCAGTTCCTTTTATTACCCAATCCATACCCATGATCAGTGGGGGCTTCCCCATGTGAACTACTAGACGGTATGATATCGACTACTAACGAAAGTAAGTTGTGCCCTAAGTCAATGTCTATCAGCATTGACCCTTTGCCATAGTCCATTAGTACACTCCCGTTCGGACGACACAGTGTGAGTTTTGTTAAACCTAATAGCGCTATTAACTAATGACCCGCTCGCCATCGGCCTTGGCGATTAAGTCGATATAAAATGAGGGACTTATGATAGAGTTTTGTCTAGTAAGTTTTAAGGTTGTTGTCCTACCCAAGGAGGACGAACGTACGTAGTTCTACCCAAGGAGAATACGCAGGATTTATGGTGGCATCCTACCCAAGGAGGATGGCTGTACATATCCTACCCAAGGAGGATATGTAGATTCCGTTTTAATTTCTTTAACCCATTCCCAACCACCAGGAAAATCCCATGCCTTAGAAAGTGTGTGAACTCACCTCGGTTTGCTCGGTTAGATTCTCAAATATAGCTAACAGTCAAGGTTGGTCAATCACGTCCTAATATGATTACCAGTTAGTCATTTAATGGTTTTCAAATAGAGCACAAAGTTCCTACACGTATCTATCACATAACATGCATTACTTTAACGGTTTATGCCCATATAAACTTCCCATCTATTACCGTTCATAAGCAAATACACGATATTGTACATAACACATATAACAGGTTAGATCATCCTCAGATAACATACTCGACATTTAGACACGCAAATTACTACTTATGTCGTTTCAGCTTTAATATTTAAAACCGGGCTGTTTTCGGACATTTTAATAAAATAGTTAACTTATTCAAAAAATTCCCAAATTTTTACAGAATGTCTTAAACGATCCAAGTATTATTGTGTAAAAATATCGGGATCCAATTCATCACCAATATTTTATAAAAATTCATTTTCCGGACTGCACTCAGATTTATCTTTTTCTGACTACCGTCCACGGAATAATTTATTTAAAATTTATCGTAAGTCCGATTTACAAAATTCTAGTGAGAGAATTACAAATACATCGGTGGTCATCTACAGTACAAATTTCATGATATAACTCTACACATAATTCAAGCTATGACTGAAAATAGAACGTATATTTTCAGCAGCAAAAATGCAGCTCTAGCTGTTGTTACAAAACGAAACTTTAAAAATAGTAAACGAAGTCCAAAAATTATGATTCCAGTGCCATTAGAACCGTATTTCATAATACATAAATCTAGACTTCAGAAAATACATTTTTCGTTAAGTTACGGTCCTGTTACAGCCAACTGAAGTTGGCTGAAATCACTAAACAGCTTTCTGTTTTCAGTCTTTAACATTCTAAAGCGCGCTTGATTGATTCCATTAACATGTTTAGCGATAAACAACAATACTTACAGCAGATTTTAAGTCCTTCATATCAGCACATAATCATCATACACCAAACAACACAAGAACAACATGATTTAACCATATATCTTCTCTTTATCTACCCTTTATCACTTTATGTTCAAGACTTATTCATGTTCTTTAGAGTTTCTTGACTTTTCATCATTCTATCATCTATTAACCACTAAATACAAGAACAAGATGAAGTTTTAGAACACTTACTACTAGCACAAGGCTAGGGAAGAAACAAGGCGTAAAAGTGGTGGATAAAAGAAAACTAGAGTGGTTCTTGAACTTCCGAGTGCACCACGCTTGTTTGTTGAACCTCTAGTACCTTTGAGAGTATGGAAAATGGCTTGAACAAAGCTTGATGGTGGTGGTATGGTGGTTGATGGTGGCGGTCGTAAGGTGGGGAAGGAGGAGAGAGAGCTTGTGGGTGTTGAGTGTTTGATGAAAGATGATGGAAGACTAGAGTGTATATTTATAAACCAAGTGTTCTTATTATCCAACATGTATTATGTCACTAATCTTCCAACATTAGTGAATAAAATAATCAAAAGGAACAAGTGTGTGTCCCACCCTTGGGACCGTCGAAATAGGGGGGGGGGGTATGGGGTTGGGTTGTAATAGAACTAGTTACCACTTGGTTAGGATCTAAAGGTGTTCAGTTAGTACATTAGTGTGTTATGTGATATAAGGTGTGTTAGGGGTCCCTAACTAGCTCAGAAAAGTATAAACAATGTGTTTGGCAATATTTTTATGTTCCGGGTAAAGTCCGGTTGTTCGGTTTGACACTGTTCCATTAAAGTGCTTAATTAATCCGTAAAGTGTCTTTTATATATACTTTTGTAACACTTTTAATTTCTAACACTTAGGAAAACACAAAGGACTATTTAATGACTTTTCTGTACACTATTAGTATGTTAACAAGTACATGTAAGTATAACACAGTAATCAGATAGCAGTTAAGTAATTCCACACAGTTTTCAAGCACTTTAATTATCATTAATAAATTGTACGGAATACATGAAATTTTGAGGGTTGTCACATTCTCCCCCTGTTAAGAAAATTTCATCCCGAAATTTAGTGCGTGGTTACTGAGGAAGCTAGTTAAGTTGCGTTGGTTTCCTGGTTTTCTCGGGGTGTCACATCATTCCCCCGTTGATTTGGAATTTCGTCCCGAAATTCTGCGGTAGCTTCAGTCTCAGTAGTGGTTGCATTTTTCTTAAACAGCTGGGGATACTTGAGTTTCATTTGGTCTTCTCGTTCCCAGGTATACTCTGGGCCACGACGGGAATCCCAACGAACTCGGACGAGGGGTATTTTGGTACGCTTGAGAATCTTAACATCTCGATCAGTAATCTCTACTGGTTCTTCGACGAATCGCAGCTGGTCGTCGATTGTGATCTCCTTGAGAGGAACTATGAGGGTCTCATCTGACAGACACTTTTTCAGATTCGACACATGGAATACGTTGTGAAATCCGCTGAGTTCTTCAGGTAGATTCAACCTGTAGGTGACTTTGCCAATTTTCTCAATGATTTCAAAGGGTCCAATGTATCGCGGGTTGAGTTTGCCTCGTTTTCCAAATCGAACTACACCTTTCCAAGGTGAGACTTTGAGTAACACTCGATCCCCAACCTGGAACTCGAGTGGTTTTCTTTTCTTATCAGCATAGCTTTTCTGACGGTCACGAGCTGCCGCCATTCGTTGCCGTATCTGGGCAATCTTCTCGGTGGTATCTACCACAAGTTCTGGGCCAGTAATTTGGCTGTCACCAACTTCTGCCCAACAGAGAGGTGATCGGCATTTGCGTCCGTACAATGCCTCGAATGGAGCGGCTTGGATGCTGGTGTGGTAGTTGTTGTTATATGAAAACTCCACTAGCGGGAGGTGTTTTTCCCAGCCATTTCCGAAGTCGATTACACATGCCCTAAGCATGTCTTCAAGGGTCTGGATGGTGCGTTCAGATTGCCCATCCGTTTGTGGGTGATAAGCGGTGCTCATATCTAAACGTGAGCCAAAAGACTTGTGCATGGCTTGCCACAGTTCAGAAGTAAAACGCGCGTCACGATCGGAAATGATGGAGGTTGGCACTCCGTGCCTTGATACTACTTCCTTCAAGTAGATGTCTGCTAGGGTAGAAAACTTATCTGTTTCCTTGATGGCCAGAAAATGTGCAGACTTGGTCAGTCGATCCACGATCACCCAAATGGTATCGTTTCCGCGTTGAGATCTGGGCAGACCAGTAACGAAATCCATGGAAATTTGCTCCCATTTCCATTTAGGTATCTCTGGTTGTTGGAGTAGGCCTGATGGTTTCTGGTATTCAACCTTGACCCTAGCACAAGTCACGCATTTACTGACGTAGGTTGCTATGTGGGCCTTCATGCTAGGCCACCAGTATGTAGTCTTGAGATCATGGTACATTTTATCCGAACCAAGATGTACCGAGTATCGAGACTTGTGTGCTTCATCCATCACAAGCTCGCGTAGATTACCATAGAGTGGAACCCAAATACTCCCTGTTACGTAGTAAGCGCCGTCTTCCTTTTGTTCTAGCCGTTGTCTTGATCCTCGTAAGGACTCAGCCCTGATGTTCTCTGCTTTCAACGCTTCAACCTGGGCGTCTCGTATCTGAGCGGGAAGGTTGGATTGGATGGTAAGCTGTAAAGCACGTACATGCTTAGGTATAGTATCCTTTCGGCTGAGGGCGTCGGCCACAACGTTAGCTTTTCCCGGATGGTACTTGATAGCGCATTCATAATCGTTCAAGAGCTCAACCCATCGGCGTTGACGTATGTTTAACTCCTTTTGCTTGAAGATATGTGATGTGTTCAAATATTAACATATAAATTTCATCAAATGAGGCATAAAACTAACCCTTTTTTAGTACTAATGTTGGAAAAAGTGTGCTTTTGTCTTCCTTTTGTATTTTCAGGATTAAATGAGCTCAAATTAACAAAAGAAGCAAAAATACATCAAAATCTAACATACATACAAGAAAAGGAACAAGACATGGCATGCCCGACCCCACTACAGCATCTTCCCAAGCAAAACAAAAGATCAGAGGCCTGAACACGCCCCGTGCTCAGCCAGCACGGGGGCGTGCCCAAGTGTCAGCAGAAAAGACAAAGTGGTAGAAGCTTCTATTGCCCACCACGGGGCCGTGCTCAGTGGACACGGGGCCGTGGTCAACTATAAGATTCGCACAATCCAGGCAAATCTTCATAGTACAAAGATTCTTCTGCACACGGGGTCGTGCTCAGCGGACACGGGGGCGTGGTCAACTAATAAGACAAAGCTGCATTTAATGAAGAAAGAGAGGATGTGGACACGGGGCCATGCCTACTGGACACGGGGCCGTGCCCGAGCTTCTGTTCAGCCTATAAATAGAAGTGCTTGGCTCAAGCTCAAACCATCCCTTGGCACACCACCTCTCTCACACTTCACCCACCACCCACCACCACCATAACACCATCATCCACCACCATCATCCATTGTCCATCGTAGAGTGTGTGAGTCGTCTCGGGATCCAAGATTGATCGTAAGAGTTCTTGACAATCAAGGCCATGTTTACCTAAGTCTCTTACATCACTTGGAGAAGACAAAGTGTCTAGTGTAATACTTTTTATTTCTTATCTTTTTCACTTTTTATTTGGTTTCGTATTAATGACTTTAATAACTAGTTGCTTATGTTGAAGGTGATCTTTCCTTATCGTTTGTCTGTGGTGTCTTGAAATTATTTTACTGTCTATATAAAATAAAAGATTTTCACCATTCATATCTCCACGGTCTATATGGAGGTATGTTGGCTACCTGGTCGGGGGTTAAGGGAACGATTTGGTAAAGGTCTTGCCATTGTTCAGCGTTTAGAGGTCCTTCAATGGACCTGGGTCAAATTTAGTAGGACCTCCTTCAATACTTCACGGTATTGGATGGCGGGGGTCCAAACTCTTTGATCCCCTCATAAGTTAACTACTATTAATACTATAACCCGGCTATTTAGGACTGTATCCCTGCTGACTCAGACTACTTAGTCGAGGGTAACGTCACCTTCAAAAGAGGGGCCTACCATAATATTACATTAATAACTTAATTCATTATCTTCCAATAATCCACCCTTTTAGGATTGTATCCTTGCTGACTCAAACTACTGGGGTGAGGGTAACGTCACCTTTAAAAGAGGGGCCTACTACAATAACTAAGATAATCTCTTAATTATGTGCAAAAGTGCGGAAATAATCAAAGGTTACACTAGATACGAGTCGGAACCAAGTGATTCATCTTGTCTATCTATTTTTATTTTTATTTTATTTTCAGCATTTTAGTTAGTTTTTATTTTTCTTAGTTTAAAACATTTTTCTAAACTTTTTATTTTGATTAGACGTTGAGGATAAACCGGTACTAAAAGCTCTTGTGTCCTTGGACGACCTCGGTATCTTACCAACGCTATACTACGCTCACGATGGGTGCACTTGCCCATATGTGTGTTTAGTGTTAGTAAAATATCGTGTTTTATAAATTTAAAACTTGGCTAAAATAAGTGTTAAAGGGGCTTAAAATATACACCTAATATATATAACACTTCACACGCATCAAGTTTTTGGCGCCGCTGCCGGGGACACAAGGATTTTAAGAAAGTTAGGAATCAACGGCCTAATCGTTTTTCTTGTTTTTCATTTTTTTAGGATTTTTTTTTTAGATTTTTCAGCTTCTGCAGAACTCAGCACGGGCCGTGCCCGCTGAACACGCCCCGTGCCCAATCATTGGAACTGGCAATCCAGTTTTAAGTCAGACAGTAAGCTGAACACGGGGCCGTGCCCACTCAACACGCCCCCGTGCCCAAGTTTCAGTTACTGAAAACAGAACCGTAAGATCCTGACGGTTGGTAATTTCTGACACAAACATGAGTGATACTGATACTTTTTACTTTCGGCACTCTTATGGTACTATGTGGTGTCAATTATGTGGTGGTAACCATAAAGAATTAGAATGCTTTTTTCTAAATTATAAACCCCACTATATAGACCCATCATTTCCTAGTATCCTTAAGAGGGGCGAAAGTAAAAATAATCCCTATCGCTCCCTCGAATGCGCCCAACCGGATATTCTAGGAGAAATGCTTCTCGACGAATTATTTCAACTAGAAGATCTAATTTTTAATTGGTTAGAAGAACTTAGGGGAGACCTCAAAAATCTTCTCCAAGACGATAACCAAGAAGAAAGGTTGGAACCGAATACAAACAACTTCATTGTTTCCAATGATGCTTCTAACTCTAGTGAGGACTTGAGTGATAGTCGTCCCTGTGTCGATTGTGCCGTGAAGGACTCCCCATCAACTTCGTTTGATGCATACATAGACCTGAGCGATTCGACATACACCTTCTTTAACGAGAGCCCGGAAAAGGGTTGGACTTGTGCACCTACATATAGCATAGGAATCACCCTCACCGACAACCTCTTGCGTTCTCGTCTCAATCTAAAACAATTAAGGTATCTTAGGCACTTTGGGGTTGTTCCATCCAGTAAGGAACCACCCGATCCGGGAAAATTCCTTAAAATTTGAATAAATCCTTAAGACAGCTTCTAGACACGGGGCCGTGTCCAGGTCAGCACGCCCCCATGTCCACCCAAAAGATTCCCTTCTGATTTTGTCAGAATGCGGACAAAAATGTGTCAGGATTCCATCTGCACACGGGGCCGTGTCCAGCCGACACGAGGCCGTGCGCAACGTACTGTCGTTTTCTATAAATGCAGCCAAGAATCCTGTACATTTGAACCATTCCAGGGACAGAGATTTGAGAAATATTCTCACATACCATCCTAGGTATTTTCTAAAAGAAGTTTCTCAACCATCTTCTTGTCCTTTCCTCTTTTATCCACTTTCATCTTCTTCAATTTTCCTCATACTTCCATTAAAGCTTGAACTTTCCATAGTTTCAAGCCTTATTGAGATGTTTGTTAGATTTATGTTCATGGAATCTTGATAAAAATAAGTTCTATAACAATGTTTTAAGTTGTTTAAGTTCAAAAATGCTTCAAAAATCATAAAAACAATTTAAAACCCCAAGATTCCTTGTCCATAAATCCTGCAGACATCTGAACACGGGGCCGTGTTCATTGAACACGGGGCCGTGTCCGAAGTACTGAACCCATAAAATTGAACTCTTTTCGGCATGTTTTCTCAGAATGGCAAGCAGAACAAGCGGAAACTCTTCGTCGCATTCCAGGAACAACCGGCAGGGGAGAAGATCATCTACAGTTGAGGATTCTCTTGTAAACTATGTTTACGCCTTAAGAGAAGCTCTTGATGAAGTAACAAGTGTGGAAGAGGCATTGGTCGACCGCATTAATCATTTGACGGTGGGACTAGAAGGATGTCTCCGGGAGGTCAACCTTTTGCACCAAAGGTTGAACATTCTCGCCTCTCCTCCTTTGGTACCGATTATCACCCAAAGGACATGGAATGTGGTGGCGGAAGTCATCATTCCGGCCGAATGGTACGCCCTACATCCGGAACCACCTCAAGACATACTCCGAGGGGTCCCGGTTGGTGTCGCTCATCCTCCACCGGATGTCGAGGAACATGAAGCCGCCTCCCTTCTCCCAAGGGAAATAGAAGAATGGCTCTAGCAACATCTAAGGAACACCATTCGGCTTGGAGTTCTACAAGACTTTCAAACCGGAAATCTATTTCCGGAATTTTTGGTTCTTATTTTAGAAGTAGGAGTCCTTAGGAAGATTTTTTTCGGATCACTTGACCTATTAGGACCTTTTAACTTTTATTTTCTGCTTTATTTTTAATTTTTAGGACTATTATGTAATTCTCTCTATGATTAATGGATGATGGTTTTAATTAATTTGGTGTTTTGGATGGTGTTGAAATGAATAAAACACACTGGAGATGGCAAAGGATGTAAGGGAAACTTGAGCCAGCACTCCATACAGGAAAACAGAACCGTCCGACAAATTTCTTCATTTACAGTAAGCTCGGCACGGGCCGTGTCCACCCAACACGGCCCCGTGCTGCACTGTCTGCAGAAAAAGACCCAGTTCAGGTAACTGGACACGGGCCGTGTTCACCCAACACGCCCCCGTGTCCAGACTTCTGTTTCTCTTGTTTTAAATTTGTTACTGGCACTTGAACACGGGGCCGTGCCCGGATCACACGGGGCCGTGTTCAGCGCCCAGTAACACAAATTTTTTGCTTTTTCACACCTTTTACACATTCAATCAACCGAAAAACTTATTTTTGGGACACATTGAGGACAATGTGTAATTTAAGTGTGGGGGGGATGCTAAAACCTTGAATCTTGCAAGTCCTAAATACAAGCCTTACACAAAACTCTATTGGAACCGCTAATCACCCCAAATTTTTTTCAAAAATTTTCATTTTTTTTACTTGTCTAGGTTTAACTCGGGAAATTCAAGTTCTTAAAAAGGTTATATTTTTACGAATTTACAACCGATAGCGTCGTGATAAAAAGAACCAACATAAGAAAATTATGAAAAGGCATGACAAGCTTAGTTAAAATTTAATTATATATACTTGATCACATAAAAAAAAACCCATTCCCACAAAAGTGAGTTTTGAGCCTTTATTGAGCATACAATTACATATCATTAGAACTAATTGCTCATTTTTCGTTTCTTGTGTGAATAGCCGCTTGGTTCTTACGACTCTAGAACTTGCCATGACGATACATTCCCGGTCCTTACCAACTTAAACCCGAGTAAGTAAATGATGGAGGCATTAGGACTAACCTTTTTTATTTCTACACCATTATTTTTCTTTTTTTTTACCACCTACCCAAAATCCCCCTAGTTAGCCCCTTTGAGCCTAAACCTTTTCATTTCATAACCCAAACCAAACACCCTTTTTACCCACCAAAACCTTTTTCATTTTTACCCATTTGTTTTAGTAACAAGTTCGGTTCTTCATATGACTTTTCAAAAAAAAAAAAAAAAAAAAAAAAAAAAAAAAAAAAAAAAAAAAAAAACATTAGTGTTGATGATGAAGCAAAAGAAAATAAACAAACTAGTTTATCAAAAATAACTTTGTTTGAATAAATAGCTTCATCAAGAATAAAAGTTACAAAAATAGAAAGTCATACGAAAAACCGACACTTGTTACGCTTTTCGCCCTTTTTCCACTAACCACCAACCCAACCATCTACCTTTAACCCTAGCCTAACCCTTAACCCACAAAGTCCTCTTGATATTTACAAAGGAATATAAGTTAAAAAGGAGGAGGATTGATTGCTTGGCAAGCCTATGGTAGGAGTAAGTTCCATGCCGCTCTCGAGTGATCCACAAAAATACATTTTCGGCCGAGTGTTGAGTGATCCCCGTGAGGTATGTGAACTTGTATATAAATAGAATTTTACTAAGGCCTGTTATGTCCTAATAAGTAATTTATCTTATGAAAAGTTTTTAATAAATCATGACGAATAGGATTGTAAATAAATAAAAATAAAACTAAATAAAGAATCTTGGAAATCCCGACACTCTATGACAAGCCCAAAACCTTCTTTTCTACCCATTCCATTTGGGAGTGTAAATAGCCACATATTAAAAGAGTTTTGCTTGAGGACAAGCAAAGATTCAAGTGTGGGGGTATTTGATGTGTTCAAATATTAACATATAAATTTCATCAAATGAGGCATAAAACTAACCCTTTTTAGTACTAATGTTGGAAAAAGTGTGCTTTTGTCTTCCTTTTGTATTTTCAGGATTAAATGAGCTCAAATTAACAAAAGAAGCAAAAATACATCAAAATCTAACATAAATACAAGAAAAGGAACAAGACATGGCATGCCCGACCCCACTACAGCATCTTCCTAAGCAAAACAAGAGATCAGAGGCCTGAACACGCCCCGTGCTCAGCCAGCACGGGGGCGTGCCCAAGTGTCAGCAGAAAAGACAAAGTGGTAGAAGCTTCTATTGCCCACCACGGGGCCGTGCTCAGCGGACACGGGGCCGTGGTCAACTATAAGATTCGCACAATCCAGGCAAATCTTCATAGTACAAAGATTCTTCTGCACACGGGGTCGTGCTCAGCGGACATGGGGGCGTGGTCAACTAATAAGACAAAGCTGCATTTAATGAAGAAAGAGAGGATGTGGACACGGGGCCGTGCCCAATGGACACGGGGCCGTGCCCGAGCTTCTGTTCAGCCTATAAATAGAAGTGCTTGGCTCAAGCTCAAACCATCCCTTGGCACACCCACCACCACCATAACACCATCATCCACCACCATCATCCATTGTCCATCGTAGAGTGTGTGAGTTGTCTCGGGATCCAAGATTGATCGTAAGAGTTCTTGACAATCAAGGCCATGTTTGCCTAAGTCTCTTACATCACTTGGTGAAGACAAAGTGTCTAGTGTAATACTTTTTATTTCTAATCTTTCGCACTTTTTATTTGGTTTCGTATTAATGACTTTAATAACTAGTTGCTTATGTTGAAGGTGATCTTTCCTTATCGTTTGTCCGTGGTGTCTTGAAATTATTTTACTGTCTATATAAAATAAAAGATTTTCACCATTCATATCTCCACGGTCTATATGGAGGTATGTTGGCTACCTGGTCGGGGGTTAAGGGAACGGTTTGGTAAAGGTCTTGCCATTGTTCAGCGTTTAGAGGTCCTTCAATGGTCCTGGGTCAAATTTAGTAGGACCTCCTTCAATACTTCACGGTATTGGATGGCGGGGGTCCAAACTCTTTGATCCCCTCATAAGTTAACTAGTATTAATACTATAACCCGGCTATTTAGGACTGTATCCCTGCTGACTCAGACTACTTAGTCGAGGGTAACGTCACCTTCAAAAGAGGGGCCTACCATAATATTGCATTAATAACTTAATTCATTATCTTCCAATAATCCACCCTTTTAGGATTGTATCCTTGCTAACTCAAACTACTGGGGTGAGGGTAACGTCACCTTCAAAAGAGGGGCCTACTACAATAACTAAGTTACACTAGATACGAGTCGGAACCAAGTGATTCATCTTGTCTATCTGTTTTTATTTTTATTTTATTTTCAGCATTTTAGTTAGTTTTTATTTTTCTTAGTTTAAAACATTTTTCTAAACTTTTTATTTTGATTAGACGTTGAGGATAAACCGGTACTAAAAGCTCTTGTGTCCTTGGACGACCTCGGTATCTTACCAACGCTATACTACGCTCACGATGGGTGCACTTGCCCATATGTGTGTTTAGTGTTAGTAAAATATCGTGTTTTATAAATTTAAAACTTGGCTAAAATAAGTGTTAAAGGGGCTTAAAATATACACCTAATATATATAACACTTCACACGCATCAATATGCTCGAGACTCCTGTGATCGGTGTAAATGGTTCACTTGGTACCGTACAAGTAATGTCTCCATATCTTTAGCGCAAAAACAACTGCTCCCAATTCAAAGTAGTGCGTAGTGTAGTTCCTTTCGTGAACTTTAAGTTGGCGCGATGCGTAGGCAATGACCTTATCACGTTGCATTAAAACGCAACTAAGTCCTTGGATGGAAGCGTCGCAGTAAACCACAAAATCTTCTGTGCCTTCAAGCAATGAGAGGATAGGCGCGCTACAAAGTCTATCTTTTAAGTGCTGAAATGCGGACTCCTTTGCATCACCCCAACGATAGGTGACACCCTTCTGAGTCAGTGAAGTGAGAGGTTGTGCAATCTTTGAGAAATCCTTGATAAACCTTCTGTAATATCCCGCCAAACCCAAGAATTGGCGGATTTCTGTTGGTGTACGGGGTGGAGGCCAGCTCTTGATCGAGTTGACCTTGGATGGATCCACATGAAGTCCATCCTTGTTTACCACATGGCCTAGAAAGTGGACTTCGCGAAGCCAGAAGTCACGTTTCGAAAACTTGGCATACAACTGCTCTGTTCGAAGAAGTTCCAGCATAAGTCATAGATGCTGCTCGTGTTCCTCCTGACTCTTCGAATAGATCAGGATATCGTCGATGAAAACAATAACGAACTTATCCAGGTAGGGTTTGCACACTCTGTTCATGGGATCCATGAAGACTGCAGGTGCATTCGTTAATCCGAAAGGCATAACCAGAAACTCGTAATGGCCGTAACGAGTTCTGAACGCTGTTTTGGAGACGTCCTCATCTCGGACTCTCAGCTGATGGTATCCCGATCTCAAATCAATCTTAGAGTAATAACTCGACCCTTGCAACTGGTCGAACAAGTCGTCAATACGTGGGAGAGGATAACGATTCTTCACGGTCACCTTGTTAAGTTCGCGATAGTCTATACACATTCTGAAAGTACCGTCTTTCTTCTTCACAAACAAGACTGGAGCTCCCTATGGCGAAGAGCTAGGACGTATGAAACCCTTTTCCAAGAGTTCTTTTAGTTGCGTGGATAGTTCTTCAAGTTCTGACGGAGCTAGTCGATAAGGTGCTCGAGCTATGGGCGCTGCTCCAGGAGCTAGCTCGATTTGAAATTCAACTTGACGATGAGGCGGGAGACCAGGTAATTCCTCAGGAAATACCTCAGGAAAATCGCGCACAATAGGAATGTCTTCTATCTTCCTTTCTTCCGAGGATGTATCAGAGACGAGGGCTAGAATAGCAGCGTGGCCCTTTCGCAAACACTTCTGGGCCTTAAGGAAAGAGATGATGCCCACAACAGCACCACTCTTGTCGCCATGAATCATGAGAGGTTCTTTACCAGAAAGAGGGATACGGACGATTTTCTCCTTGCAAATAATCTCCGCTTGGTGTTGAGATAACCAATCCATCCCAATGACGACGTCAAAACTACCCAGAACGATAGGAATGAGGTCGATAGAAAAGGTCTGATCAGCTAAGATGAGGTTACAACCCTTAACTATGTGTGTGGCTTCAAGACCTTTACCGTTTGCTAGTTCTACCGTGTGTTTGGTGTCTAGAAGTGTTGGAGTACGCTTAAGCATCTGACTAACTTTTAAGGACACATAACTAGTATCGGCACCCGAATCAAATAAAACAGTAACAAAGAAGTCGTCCAGAAGAAACTTACCCATCACAACGTTGGGATCGTTCCTTGCATCACCCTGACCTAGCACGAAAACACGTCCTCTGGTACCATTGCCATTATTGTTACCCTCGTTGTTGCCTCCATTGTTGTTCCCGTTTCCTTGGTTGTTGTTGTTCTGATTCTGGTTCAGCTGAGGACAGTTCCTCTTAAAGTGGTCTTCAGCACCACACTGGAAGCATCCTTTATTGCCTTGCTGTTGCTGCTGCTGGTGGTTCTGTGGAGCTTGTTGTTGTTGTTGTTGGCGATTCAGATTCGCAGGACGCGGGCTCCTGTAATCTTTAGCTTCATGACCCAGCTTGTGACATCTCTGAAAATGACCTTTGTTGCACTGCCCGTTGTGGTGCAAATTACATCGGTTGCACTTAGGGTGATTTCCCTTGTACCCACCCTGACCTTGATTCCCAGAAGACTGCTGACTGGGGCTCCTATACTCGTCTGTCTTTCGCTGCTGGGACTGAGCTGAAGCAGAACCCTTGCCTGAATTCCCATCCCATTTTCGCTTGTTATCATTGGGAGCGTCAGTAGTAGCAGCAGCAATATGCTTGGGCAGTTTTTTTTGTTCCACGGCTTGATCGGTGAGACGATGGGCTAACTTAATGATCTGCTGAATGGTCCCCATGTTAGCTGAAGTCACGTGACTTTGAATCTCTGGTACAAGGCCCTTGAGGTACATCTCAATACGTTTGATGGGAGGGTCCACCATAGTGGGACACAAGATGGCCAGCTCGTTTGACCTCTTAGTATATGCCTCAATCTCAGACCCCGTCATCTTCAGATTGAAAAATTCCACCTCTAGCTTGTGGATGTCGTCCCGACTGCAGTACTCTTCTTTGATCTGTTCTTTGAAACCGTTCCATGGGGTGGCATTAGCAACCGCCAGCCCTAGCAATTGAACCTGTGCCTTCCACCAGGTTAACGCAGCACCTTCAAGCGTTCCAGTAGCATATTTCACCCTACGATCTTCAGGGCATTCACACATCTCGAAAACAAACTCAAGCTTCTCGAACCAGTGTAGGAGGCCTACAGCTCCTTCCGTGCCGCTGAAAGTACTGGGTCGGCAATCCATGAAGGTTTTGAACGTGAACACAGGAGGCTGAGCATGTTGACCTGTTGCGTGAGAATAAAAGATAAGGTTAAGAACGAGGGTTGGTTTGCGAAGGTAGGATATAAACGTCCTAAGGTGAGTGGATATGGCAGGTTATACCTCCTGCTGGGTTAGCTGCGAGTGCCTCAGCAACTCGTTCATTGATCAAAGCCGTCAACTGGGCCTGAGTCAGGTTGATACGTCCTCCGCGTCCGCTCATGATCTTCACAACGAAGCAACGTAAGTGAGAAAAGCGTCGCGAAAGTGCGTAAGTGTGGGATGATAGTAGAGAGTAAGCACACAAGGTACAATTAGCAATTATCACATTAACCAAAGCACAGTGTGAACTATCTAACCGACAATATAACATAAATCATACCACCTATTGTGTCGAGTCTTGCACGTGGAGCGAAGCGTCGTTGTGGATCGTTGAGCATTGTACAGGTTATAGTCTGGTTTTATCAAAAAGCTTTTCCCTTTTTAAAACCAAGTTCACTATAACCAATGGCTCTGATACCAATATGTCACACCCCCAAAATCCACCATGCGGAGTATCACCGCTTGGAGGCGTGACATGACCAGGATCGAGCCACCAATCATATTGAACGACACAATTAAGTAAATAAAACCAACCACAATATGATTGATGACCAAAAGAAAGTAAACCGACATTAAGTTAACCAAGTTCAGATTTAAACAGCGGAAGCATAAAACGTGAAACCAAAACATAAGTTCATAGTTCATAAGTTTAAAGTCCAAAACGTAGGTTTAATAAGTTCATAAGGATTAAATGTTTAGCACGGGACATAACAACCCATATTCCACAACAACCTTCTCCTCGTGCAAGCTCCAAAAGCATCTAGCGACCTGTAAGGCATGTAACAACGAGTCAACAACAAAGTTGAGTGAGTTCACGGTTGGTTGATTAGTTTTAAGTGGTTTCTAAAAATGTGGTTTGACTTTCGTTGGCTTATTTGCCGGTTACCCCTTAGTTGAATGTATGTTTAACCAGTTCCTTTTATTACCCAATCCATACCAATGATCAGTGGGGGCTTCCCCATGTGAACTACTAGATGGTATGATATCGACTACTAAGGAAAGTAAGTTGTGCCCAAAGTCAATGTCTATCAGCATTGACCCTTTGCCATAGTCCATTAGTACACTCCCGTTCGGACGACACGGTGTGAGGTTTGTTAAACCTAATAGCGCTATTAACTAATGACCCGCTCGCCATCGGCCTCGGCGATTAAGTCGATATAGCTAAAAGTCACGGTTGGTCAATCACGTCCTAATATGATTACCAGTTTGTAACACCTCGAAAATTCACGTCCTATAATGTATTGACACGTGTCATAAGTTTGAACGTGTGAAAGAATGTTCTAGAGGGACTAAAGTTGACAAACATGGAAAGTATGTGAATATAAGGGTCCAAGATGTCAACAATGGATAAATGTATCCTTAAATAACCCTACATGATGCTCATACCTTCAAACGAATAAATCATGGATCATACGAAGCTAAATATGAAAGAATGTGTGAGATTACAAACTACAGGGGTTAAATGTGTCAACATGTTTAAGTTATACCTCTGAGTGACCTTTTAGCAAACCCGAAGCTTTGTAACGATTATTATGCTCGCTAGAATGCACGATAAAAATTTCATAAAGTTTCGTTATCGTATGAGAAAGTTATGATCAAATTCGTATGCAAAAGGGTTAAAAGCGTCAACGATGAAGTTTACGACTTTTCGGGTAACAATAAAGTTAACCGAGGACTTAACGAAGGGGGTAAAAGTCTTGAAGCCCTTATAAGTTAAATTGGAGGGTTTAAAATGAAAGAAAACAAAGTCGAAACAACTTCACAAAGGACCAGGGATCAAAACACAAAAATTGAAAAATTGAAAATGGATCAGAAGGGGCATCGCGTCACGCGAGGGCCCCTAGGGGGGCGACGCGTGGCGCGAGGGGCCCTCTGATCCGAAAACTTTGGGCTAATGTTGCTAGGTGTCTGCTATGAGCTTGTAACCGACTTAAATAAGATATTTTCACTACATGGGCGACCCCTAATGATTCCTAGGCACTTAGGGACACTTGTTGGTGATCAAAGATCAGTGGTAGCATGATTTGTCAACAATCTAGTGAGTTTTGAACACTATATAAAGGCCTCTTGTTGCAACCATTTGATCACCCCTTCCTTCTGCATTTCTAGAGCTTCCTGGAGCTTAAGAGCAGACCCAAGTCTTTCCTAATCGTGCATAGGACTTCAGTAAGTATGCTTAACCTTTCTTAGTTGAGTTTTTACTTAGTTTTAGCTTAAAAGTCAAACCGTCGTAATTACCGTTTGACTTAGCGATTAATCATTAATGGTCCAGTGATTAGTCGAATTGAAGGTAGTTATAAGTTGGTAATTATGTGGGCATTAAACCCTTAAAAGGGCACCCTCTGATTCCCACTCTATCTAGACCATTTGTCGGGTCAAAGTTGATTAGAAAAAGTCAACAGAATGCTAACTTTCAAATTAACATGTAATTAGCAATGTAGAAGGCATGTAAACTATTTTATCACTTGTATAACTTGGTAATAAGTATAATAACTGGTCTAAACTTGTTTGATCCGACAATTTTCTGTTTAGACACGGTTCGGAACCGAAAGTCGCAAAACTTTGACTTTTACTTTGACTTCAGTTCTGACCCGATTTAGTATGATTTGGATGTGCCTTAGAGCTTCTGTAGGACCAGGTTACATGCTAGTATAACCCTCTGTGATTATACACCTTGGTTCATTAGTTAACCAATTAATATGCATGATTCCGTTAATTGCGTATATGTTGACCATTATGCCCTTTACACCATAAAACGTGATTTTTAAAAATGTAAAAGAGTAGAAACCTTAGTTACTGAATTATAAACTTGTACCCAAAGTTTGACATCAATTTGAGGTGTAGATTGAGAGTTATGCTCATTAGCGTAATTAGAAAGCTTTTTAGCGATTTAACGGCATAATTAGCATATAGCCTATTTAAACCTACTTTTTGATATCAAACTTGTTACCCAATGATGTAATATATTATTTTGGGATTTTTGAAGATTTTTAATTAATTTTAGGCTGAGCATAACTTAGAGTTATAAGCTTGAGTCGGTAATTGTCGGTTTTGCCCTTTTGGGCTATAAAATGAGTTTTACATATCTTTTTGACCCCAAACCTTTTGCTTCTGATTTTATATGATAAATAAATTATTTTAGACCTTCTGGAATAATAAAAATATCAGCTTTATATATAGAACCCGGAAATGGCTTCTAATCGCCTTTTTAAGCGTTTTTAACTCATAGTATGTAGTAAAACTATTTTAAACATACAAGGGTTGATACCTACTGATATTTTAGGTAAGTTATAATATTTTAACAGTAAGCAAAAGTTGTTTAACTCAGACTTCAGTTTTGAGCTTTTCGGCTTATGTGAAATTACCAAAATGCCCCTACGGTGCATAGTTTGGTTATAATTGATAAATTTCACATATATGCAATACCCTACTGTTATAACTTATCAAATTAAGTATTTTTACTGATCACATCAGACCTGTAACTCAGATTATTATTCAAACTCTTTTATAACCTTATAAATGACTAAAATACCCCTTCGGGGCATAATTTGAGTTTAAACTCATTTCGGGCATAATAAAAGATATCTTACTGATGTCACAACATATTTGAGGCATATTAACTTAGGAAACCTGTATATGGCTCTTACGGTTACCCGTTACGCTTCTTGCGCGTTCGGTTCGGTTTATGTAACTAGTTTGCATAAACTAGCCGAAACGGGTCAAACCTTATCGTTTTTATCTCAAAATCCAGAATGTGTTTAGATTACCCATATAAGAAAGGTCTTCAAACTTGTCGGGTCTAAATCACATTCTATTCCGGTCTTCGCTTAATCACGCGTTCGAACCGTATCATCCCTTAAAACTAATCGGTCTAAGCTTAAGCTTAACTAAACACCGTTAGGATTATAATAGGTTATTATAAACCTTTGTTCCAGAATAGGAGAACCGGTAAAAGCTACCAGCATTTACTAATTGTGAATTATACTTGCAAAGGTAAATACTTTTAACTTATTTTCCCTATACGGGCTTGGGGTACGGTATATAAAATACCGCTTGGTCGGGCATTAAATCTTCCCTCGTATGGTGGTTAATTGATATTCATCGGCCCGTTTAAATTGTTTTGTTTGCTTAAAGCCTTTGGGAGGTTAATGACCATGTCCCGGATATCCTTGGCATCATTTTACGAAATGGCCACGACCTAAGCGCGGGGTGTAGGCGTACACTCGTCAGTGCATAAATAAGTAATGTGGTGTGTCTATTGATCTTTAACCCGGCACGATCCGGGCTACTGAACGCATAAGGAACATGTAATTCTTTTACGAGATTATATATTTAAATAATTATCCCAAGTTATAAAAAGTTTGTGCCACGTGCATTCAAATCAATTTTTACCATTTTTAAAATGAGTCAGTTAAATTGTATTTACCAGTGTAAACTGACGTATTTTCCCAAAAAGGTTAAGTGCAGGTACTAAGCGTACTAGGCTGGCTTTTCTCCTAGCGTCCACAATAAGTCTCGCAAGCTTGGACGTCAAACTGTTGAACAATGTTTCCTATTTATTTTTGATCCATCTGTGGATTAATTTCAACTGTTGTGATACCTGATATTACAATTATTTTCGGTTGAAATATATCTTTCTTTTGCTTCCGCTGTGCATTTAAATATTGTGTTGTTTGCTGTAATGTTGCCAACCACGTCACGATACTCCCCCACCGGGCCCACCGGTCAAACGTGGAAATATCAGGGTGTGACAGGTTGGTATCAGAGCCAACGCTGAGTGAATTAAATACTAGCCTTTTGTGTTTAATCTCAGTTACATAATTGCACATTCCAAAATTTTCGAGTCTAGACAAAGAACATAGGAACAATCCAAATTTGTTTCAATTTATTTTTAACTTTGTCTTTTATTTTATATATTCTTGTTGTTATCTTATGTTATGTTGACATGACTAAATATGCCGCCAAGATTTTTTAGACGAAGAGGACGAGGCAAGGGGCCAATCACCGCCCCCAATGATCACGAAGCCGGGCCTTCGCACAGGCGAGCTCCTTCTGCCACTGCGAGTGCTGATCCTCGAGAGAACTGGAGGACCAATGTGGAGCCCGCTAGACGGTCTGTTTCACATAGTTCAACGCCTCCTTTTCGTAACTCCTATGGGCCACAGTCAGAAAACGAGCCCGACAACCCACAACCTTCGTATATACCTCTTCAGCGATCCCTTTCGCAAAATTCTTTTGGTAACCCCACTCCTGTTTTTAGGGCCGGTTTAACCCGGCGAACTACATACAAGAACCCGTGGGTTTTAACCCATTAGGACCAGAGGATCATTTTTCCGGCGATAACGCCATGGATATGGAGGAGGACACCAACCCTATTGAGCCTGCAACCAGGACCCCCAACCATCCTATCGAGGTCTCGGTTGGCTCATCTTTTCACGGATCACCCTACGGTGGTCCAGACAGTTTCCAGGCAAGGTTCAACCAGCATGAATGGTACTTCACACCTTCTCACCATTCATCTCCCCACCAGCAGCAGCAAGATCCCTCTGGGGATTCACATTTTGTGGCAGTCACGCCACCGCCTCCACCGCCACCAGTTCATCAATCACCTCCAGAACCACCGAGGCGTAGGAGGACAGGCGCGCGAATATCCGCGCGTGGAGGGGATTTTCACTTCAGCACCCCTCATCACTCAAGTGGCAGTCATTATCCGCCACTACATGAAGACCCTCAAATGGGTGGGCCTTCAAACCCAGTTGCACCACAGCCACCACCGATGGGTTTTGATAACCCAATTCCTGCATATACAGGTTCAATGGCGTACAACCCGTTTGAGCAGCCGGCTCACACCAACCATAATTACGCTGAAGCCGACCCATACTTGGTAGTGGCCAATTACAACGCCCTTCACCCGGAAGGACCGTTTGGAGTTCCTTGGGGAGTAGGGTACCCAACCCATGGGTACCAAATACCTGCTAGACCTATAATTCGGCAACAATCGCAGCCGCCACGGTTTTCCCCATCCGAACGGGAAGAAATTCTTCAAAGATTGGACCAAGTCGAGCGAGACTTTCACAGAGATCGCAGGGAGCGACAAAGTTTCTTCCAAGGACTGAGAAGTTTAATAAAAGGGAAGAGCAAGAAGGACCATTGAATCCTTCAATTATTGATTGTATTTTCCTTGTTACAGTTGAGCCCCTGTGTGGGCCTGTCTTGCTGTTTTGACCCCTGCATGGGTATGGTTGTCTTTTGAACCCCTGCGTGGGCCTATCTTTCTGTTAACCCCTACGAGGGTATGTTGTTTGTTTAAGTCCCTGTGTGGACTAATATTTCAGTTTGACCCCTGCGTGGGTAAGTGTTATGTTGAAAGACCCGTTTAGGGCAGTGTGTACTTTTTAATGAATTATTGGAATGTTAAGATTATAAATTTCATTTTTGTCATTATATGCATAAATATATTATACGTGAAATAAATAAATCAAAATCATTCCTTTTATAAATGATCTGCCTATTATATATTGACTAAGAATCTTAAAGGTGTAACCTAGCCTGCATGTCGGTATAAGACTTGGCCAAGATGGTAAGACCTGTTTAAAAGGTTCAGATTCCTGTTAACATCTGAAAACACGATTAACACTCCTGGCAGACGTGATTCGTTAAAATCACACACGTCATTCTTATATAAGGATTCTTCAAAAGATTCTTAACCCAACTTAACGATCTCTGAATCATGGGTTTAAATCATCAATTAAGATGATCATATTTTGACCATACATTGGTAATATAGTGCCTACGGGCCATACTCATTTCCACATGAGCCAAAAGACAGTGGTAGCTATGACTCCCTGTCCGAAAAAGGTAAAGAACTATGTTCAAACCTTAAAGCCTTGATTCTCTGAAATCATAGCTTATAATTTAAAAATGTCTTTGTGACTAGGCCTGTTGTGCCACTAATAAAACTGTTATTGTTTTTATAATTAGGATAAATTATAAAAAAAAATCCTAAATAAATATGATTAACAAATTAACCAAATATGGCTTGTGTTACCATGGTTAATGAATTGCTATAAAAGACAATTCCATAATAAACTCCCAAATAAACTATTGTCATTGTCTTATGTAACAGTTCAAATTAAAATGGCTGACTCGGATGAAATTAATGGTCACCCAAGGGAGAATAATGATAACGCCCGAATTAATATAACGGGTGCTGAACTGAAAGCGTTAGTAGACGACGCTGGTACAAAGGCCTTAGAGCGGCAGTATGAAGAATATAGTGGGACTCGAAGTAGGACCCTATCTACACCGCATTCAAAGCCACCTTCCAAGAAGGACGAACCCAATAAAGAAGATGACGATCGTCACTCTTCAAATCATCAAAGTGATCCATCTCAGAAGATAATGCTGAATCAAGGACCCCGTGATAAGGGTTGCTCCTACAAATACTTTAATGTAAACCTAGGGATTTCACTGGGGAAAAAGGGGCCATAGACTGTATGACATGGCTGGATGAGATGGATACTGTGGTTGATATCAGCGGATGCGCTGACAAGGATGTGGTAAAGTTTGTGTCTCAATCGTTTAAAGGTGAGGCCTTAGCCTGGTGGAGATCGTTGATTCAAGCTACCGGGAAGATCCCAGTGTACAACATGACATGGGAGCAATTTGTTGCCCTCATCAGGGAGAACTACTGTCCACAACATGAGGTAGAAAAGATTGAGTCTGATTTCTTATCCTTGGTTATGAAGAACCTGGATTGCCAAGCTTACCTTACGAGCTTTAATACCTTATCAAGATTGGTTCCGTATCTGGTGACCCCGGAACCCAAAAGAATAGCTCGTTTCATTGGGGGTTTAGCCCCAGAAATTAAGGCAAGCGTGAAGGCCTCTCGGCCAACTACTTTCAGATCGGTAACTGATATATCCTTGTCCCTCACGCTGGACGCGGTCCGACAGAGATCACTGAGGAACACGGATGCCGAGAAAAGGAAACGTGAAGATGACAATTCACGAAGGTCAAACAAGAAGCATTGAGGAAACAATGACCACAAGAAAGGGTCTGAGTCTAAGAAGGATGGGCATCAGTCTGGTGATAAGCCCAAGTGTAAGATCTGCAAGAGACAGCACTTCGGGAAGTGCAGATATGAATCGAACTCGCAGAATCAGTCGAAAACCTTTGCATGTGGAATATGCAAGTCCAAGGAGCACAAGACCTTGGATTGCAAGAAGCTGAAAGACGCAACGTGCTACAGTTGCAACGAAAAGGGGCACATTAAGACCAACTGCCCAAAATATGCAAAGAAAGCCGATGAAGGAAAGAGGACCAATGCTAGAGTCTTCAGGATGGATGCGAAAGAAGCTGTGCAGGACGATAACGTGATCACAGGTACTTTCCTCATAAATGATGTCTATGCAAGAGTACTTTTTGATTCAGGCGCTGATAAATCGTTTGTAGATCATAAGTTTTGCAAATTACTGAATTTACCTGTCAAAACCTTAAGTGTGAATTATGAGGTGGAGTTAGCAGATGGCACCATAGAAACCGTCTCAACTGTGTTAGATGGATGTGTTATATCCATTAAGAACCACTCTTTTCCTTTGCCCCTACTTCCCTTTAAGTTAGCCGGTTTTGAAATAGTTTTGGGTATGGACTGGTTATCTCATAACCAGGCCCAGATTGTCAGCAATAAGAAGCATGTAGTGATCAAGACTCCGTCTGGTGAATCACTTACCATTCGGGGAGATACCCATTATGGACTGCCTGAGCAAGTGACTATGCTCAAGGCCTCCAAGTGTTTAAAGAAGGGTTGTGTCATCTACATGGCACAAGTGACTATCGATGAGCCGAAGCCTAAGATGGAGGATATTCCTGTCATTTCTGAATACCTTGAAGTTTTTCCTGAAGAACTACCTGGTTTACCACCAGATAGGCAAGTGGAATTCAGAATTGACATCATCCCTGGAGCAGCACCAGTTGCTAGAGCACCTTATAGATTGGCACCAACGAAGATGAAGGAATTAAGAACGCAACTAGATGAATTGCTAGCCAAAGGTTTCATTAGACCTAGTTCATCTCCTTGGGGAGCACCAATCTTATTTGTCAAGAAGAAGGATGGATCGATGCGTCTGTGCATCGATTACCGTGAGCTTAATAAGGTCACTATCAAGAATAGGTACCCATTGCCCAGAATCGACGATCTATTCGATCAACTCCAAGGGGCAAGTTATTTCTCTAAGATTGATCTGAGGTCAGGCTATCATCAATTGAAGGTTAAAGATGAAGATGTACATAAGACTGCATTTAGGACTCGTTATGGTCATTACGAGTTCCTAGTGATGCCTTTTGGGCTCACTAATGCACCTGCCGCATTCATGGATCTCATGAATTGCGTCTGCAAACCATACTTGGACAAATTTGTCATCGTCTTCATTGACGACATCCTCATCTACTCGAAGAACCAGGCTGATCATGAGAAGCATCTTCGATGTATTCTATCACTACTTCAGCAGGAGAAGCTCTATGCCAAATTCTCTAAATGTGAATTCTGGCTTCGTGAAGCCCAATTTCTTGGACATGTGGTTAGTGAACGCGGAATCCAAGTGGATCCCGCTAAGGTGGAAGCTGTCATGAATTGGCAAGAGCCAAAGACGCCTACAGAGATTCGTAGCTTCCTGGGATTGGCAGAATATTATAGGCGATTCATCGAAAATTTTTCAAGGTTTGCTGCACCTCTAACTTCCTTGACTAGGAAGAAGGTTAAGTTCGTTTGGGGCCCGAAGAAGCAAGAATCCTTTGATATCCTTAAATAGAAGTTGAGCAACGCTCCTGTATTGACGTTGCCGGATGGAATCGAAGAATTTGTAGTATATTGCGATGCATCTCACACAGGTATGGGATGTGTGCTTATGCAGAAAGGCAAAGTTATTGCCTATGCATCACGTCAGTTAAAGGTGCATGAAAATAATTACACCACCCACGACTTGGAGTTGGGTGCCGTTGTATTTGCACTGAAGCTATGGAGGCACTATTTATATGGTGTCAAGTGTGTGATCTATTCTGATCACAAGAGCCTCCAGCACCTGTTTAACCAGAAGGATTTAAACATGAGGCAGCGCCGATGGATGGAGACGTTGAATGATTATGATTGTGAAATCAGATACCATCCAGGCAAAGCAAACGTGGTTGTTGATGCCTTAAGCAGGAAGGAAAGGGTGAAACCCATAAGAATCAATGCCAAGAGCATTGAAATAAAGAACGATTTGAATGAAAGGTTGTTAGCTGTGGAGAAGGAAGCTATGCTGGAAGCTAACTATCCTAATGAAAAGCTAGGAGTAACTGAAGAACAGTTATCTCAAGGCAAGGACGGAATTTTGAGATTGAATGGACGAATATGGGTTCCAATTTATGGAGGACTTCGAGATGTTATCCTCCAGGAAGCCCATAGTTCTAAATATTCCGTTCATCCTGGAGCAGATAAGATGTACCAGGATCTAAAGGCAAACTATTGGTGGATAGGCTTGAAGAAGTCTGTAGCTGCCTATGTAGCTAAATGATTGACGTGTGCGCAAGTCAAGGCAGAACATCAAAAGCCGTCAGGTTTGCTACAACAACCTGAACTTCCCACATGGAAGTGGGAAATGGTGACAATGGATTTCATCACCAAGTTACCTAAGACAAGGAAAGGCAATGATATGATATGGGTGATCGTAGATAGACTGACTAAGTCAGCACATTTCCTACCCATAAAGGAGACCTATAGCTCCGACATGTTAGCCCAATTATAAGTAGATAAGATTGTAGCTCTACATGGTGTACCTGTAGCTATTATCTCAGACAGAGATACCAGATACACGTCACATTTTTGGGAAAGTTTCCAACAATCTCTGGGCACGCGTTTAAATTTTAGTACGGCTTACCATCCTCAGACAGACGGACAGAGTGAGCGTACAATCCAAACGTTGGAGGACATGCTTCGTGCATGTGTGATCGATTTAGGTGGTAATTGGGATAACCACCTACCATTAATCGAGTTCTCCTACAACAACAGCTACCATACCAGCATCAAGGTTACGCCTTTCGAGGCCCTATATGGTAGAAAGTGCAGAACGCCCGTTTGTTGGGCGGAAGTTGGAGATGTCCAACTATCAGGACCGGAAATAGTCTTTGAAACGACGGACAAGATTGTCCAGATTCATGACCGCCTGAAAGCTTCCAGGGATAGACAGAAAAGCTACGCAGATTTAAAGCGTAAACCTTTTAACTTCGAGGTAGGTGACAAGGTGTTGCTTAAAGTATCACCCTGGAAGGGAGTGATGCGATTTGGTAAGAAAGGCAAGCTAAGCCCGAGATACATAGGACCTTTCGAGGTCATTGAACGTGTCGGATCAGTTGCCTATAAGTTAAACTTACCTGAAGAGCTCAGTGGTATTCATAATGTATTCCACATCTGCAATCTGAAGAAGTGTTTCGCTGATGAATCACTGGTCATACCATATACAGATGTGCACATAGAAGAGAGCTTGAAGTTTGTTGAAAAACCTGTGTCGATCGAGGATCGACAGGTTAAGAAGCTTCGAAGGAAGCATGTGCCTATAGTAAAGGTTAAATGGGATGCCCGTAGAGGTCCCGAGTACACGTGGGAGGTTGAATCCACAATGAAAGAAAAGTACCCTCATTTGTTTCAGTAAATCTCGAGGTCGAGATTTCTTTTAAGGGGGTGAGGATGTAACACCTCGAAAATTCACGTCCTATAATGTATTGACACGTGTCATAATTTTGAACGTGTGAAAGAATGTTCTAGAGGGACTAAAGTTGACAAACATGGAAAGTATGTGAATATAAGGGTCCAAGATGTCAACAATGGATAAATATATCCTTAAATACCCCTACATGATGCTCATACCTTCAAATGAATAAATCATGGATCATACGAAGCTAAATATGAAAGAATGTGTGAGATTACAAACTACAGGGGTTAAATGTGTCAACATGTTTAAGTTATACCTCTGAGTGACCTTTTAGCAAACCCGAAGCTTTGTAACGATTATTATGCTCACTAGAATGCACGATAAAAATTTCATAAAGTTTCGTTATCGTATGAGAAAGTTATGATCAAATTCGTATGCAAAAGGGTTAAAAGCGTCAACGATGAAGTTTACGACTTTTCGGGTAACAATAAAGTTAACCGAGGACTTAACGAAGGGGGTATAAGTCTTGAAGCCCTTATAAGTTAAATTGGAGGGTTCAAAATGCAAGAAAAAAAAGTCGAAACAACTTCACAAAGGACCAGGGATCAAAACACAAAAATTGAAAAATTGAAAATGGATCAGAAGGGGCATCGCGTCACGCGAGGGCCCCTAGGGGGGGCTACGCGTGGTGCGAGGGGCCCTCTGATCTGAAAACTTTGGGCTAATGTTGCTAGGTGTCTTCTATGAGCTTGTAACTGACTTAAATCAAATATTTTCACTACATGGGCGACCCCTAATAATTCCTAGGCACTTAGGGACACTTGTTGGCGATCAAAGATCAGTGGTAGCATGATTTGTCAACAATCTAGTGAGTTTTGAACACTATATAAAGGCCTCTTGTTGCAACCATTTGATCACCCCTTCCTTCTGCATTTCTGGAGCTTCCTGGAGCTTAAAAGCAGACCCAAGTCTTTCCTAATCGTGCATAGGACTTCAGTAAGTATGCTTAACCTTTCTTAGTTGAGTTTTTACTTAGTTTTAGCTTAAAAGTCAAACCGTCGTAATTACCGTTTGACTTAGCGATTAATCATTAATGGTCCAGTGATTAGTCGAATTAAAGGTAGTTATAAGTTGGTAATTATGTGGGCATTAAACCCTTAAAAGGGCACCCTCTGATTCCCACTCTATCTAGACCATTTGTCGGGTCAAAGTTGATTAGAAAAAGTCAACAGAATGCTAACTTTCAAATTAACATGTAATTAGCAATGTAGAAGGCATGTAAACTATTTTATCACTCGTATAACTTGGTAATAAGTATAATAACTGGTCTAAACTTGTTTGATCCGACAATTTTCTGTTTAGACCCGGTTCGGAACCGAAAGTCGCAAAACTTTGACTTTTGCTTTGACTTCAGTTCTGACCCGATTTAGTATGATTTGGATATGCCTTAGAGCTTCCGTAGGACCAGGTTACATGCTAGTATAACCCTCTGTGATTATACACCTTGGTTCATTAGTTAACCAATTCATGATTTCGTTAATTGCCTATATGTTGACCATTATGCCCTTTACACCATAAAACGTGATTTTTAAAAATATAAAAGAGTAGAAACCTTAGTTACTGAATTATAAACTTGTACCCAAAGTTTGACATCAATTTGAGGTGTAGATTGAGAGTTATGCTCATTAGCGTAATTAGAAAGCTTTTTAGCGATTTAACGGCATAATTAGCATATAGCCTATTTAAACCTACTTTTTGATATCAAACTTGTTACCCGCTGATGTAATATATTATTTTGGGATTTTTGAAGATTTTTAATTAATTTTAGGCTGAGCATAACTTAGAGTTATAAGCTTGAGTCGGTAATTGTCGGTTTTGCCCTTTTGGGCTATAAAATGAGTTTTACATATCTTTTTGACCCCAAACCTTTTGCTACTGATTTTATATGATAAATAAATTATTTTAGACCTTCTGGAATAATAAAAATATCAGCTTTATTTATAGAACCCGGAAATGGCTTCTAATCGCCTTTTTAAGCGTTTTTAACGCATAGTATGTACTAAAACTATTTTAAACATACAAGGGTTGATACCTACTGATATTTTAGGTAAGTTATAATATTTTAACAGTAAGCAAAAGTTGTTTAACTCAGACTTCAGTTTTGAGCTTTTCGGCTTATGTGAAATTACCAAAATGCCCCTACGGTGCATAGTTTGGTTATAATTGATAAATTTCACATATATGCAATACCCTATTGTTATAACTTATAAAATTAAGTATTTTTACAGATCACATCAGACCTGTAACTCAGATTATTATTCAAACTCTTTTATAACCTTATAAATGACTAAAATACCCCTTCGGGGCATAATTTGAGTTTAAACTCATTTCGGGCATAATAAAAGATATCTTAGTGATGTCACAACATATTTGAGGCATATTAACTTAGGAAACCTGTATATGGCTCTTACGGTTACCCGTTACGCTTCTTGCGCGTTCGGTTCGGTTTATGTAACTAGTTTGCATAAACTAGCCGAAACGGGTCAAACCTTATCGTTTTTATCTCAAAATCCAGAATGTGTTTAGATTACCCATATAAGACAGGTCTTCAAACTTGTCGGGTCTAAATCACATTCTATTCCGGTCTTCGCTTAATCACGCGTTCGAACCGTATCATCCCTTAAAACTAATCGGTCTAAGCTTAAGCTTAACTAAAGACCGTTAGGATTCTAATAGGTTATTATAAACCTTTGTTCCAGAATAGGAGAACCGGTAAAAGCTACCATCATTTGCTAATTGTGAATTATACTTGCAAAGGTAAATACTTTTAACTTATTTTCCCTATACGGGCTTGGGGTACGGTATATAAAATACCGCTTGGTCGGGCATTAAATCTTCCATCGTATGGTGGTTAATTGATATTGATCGGCCCATTTAAATTGTTTTGTTTGCTTAAAGCCTTTGGGAGGTTAATGACCATGTCCCGGATATCCTTGGCATCATTTTACGAAATGGCCACGACCTAAGCGCGGGGTGTAGGCGTACACTTGTCAGTGCATAAATAAATAATGTGGTGTGTCTATTGATCTTTAACCCGGCACGATCCGGGCTACTGAACGCATAAGGAACATGTAATTTATTAATGCACCGGATCGATGACCAACATCAACATTGCTCTTGATTCAAGACATGAAGAACAAAATATGAACAAGATAGAAATATGTAGAAGATGAATCTCTTTATTAATGAACCAGTCATCACAGATTACACAAACCAAAGGAGTATACATCATCTACAAGCTGGTTTAGATCACAAAGATCTAAACCCTAGCTTTCTCTATCTAACACATAGTCTCCCTCTCTCTAGGATGTGCACACCAGGAGGAACAAGAAGTTAGGAGAGGTGCACAAAGCTTTCTTCAGTGTTACCCTAATCTACCCTATACAACACATATATATAGACTAGGGACTAAACCCGGACAAAACATATTGTCCGGGATACATAACAAATAATTCGGACAACAATGATAATCAACGTATTCCGAGTTTAACATCATAAACTCGGAACCGATAAAACTTCCGAATCCTTGACTTGGCTTTCACCTTGTTGACCTTTGACCAGAACTAATAAAGCACAGTTACCCGGCAGGAACTGCACTTACAGACTCCCCCTTAACTGTTGCTATCAGTTCTGTCTGACACTGATATCTTCAGTCACCGGATACTGCACTTACAGACTCCCCCTTGACTGATGATATCATAGCTGATTTCAACTTTGGCTGAGACTTGATCTTTCTGGCAGAGCACAACAATCTTCAACTCTTCTAATAAAAGACTTGTTGACGATCATTTAAGGCCGCTTTGAGAAACCCGAAGAATCCAACATCAAACACTGTAGATCCTCCCCCTCAAACTACTCCCGAATCAAGTTAACACGAACCGACCTACAACCACATGTAAGAATATCGCTCGATACATTAATCTTCAAACCTAACCGATAGTAGAAAGAAACACTGGATTTCCAATGCCCAACCTTGAACACTTCAAATTCCACAAAGACATGAAGCTCAGTTCGATAAGTTAATAACAAACTGAACTTTGTAAAAGTACATCCACCAACTTGATCAAAAGTCTTCAACCCTTCATGTATGATCTCATCTCCTCATGTATCCTCATGATCAATCTCCTATCTTCACAAATCCGCTAAATCCCCGATGGCTTTCATCTCTGACCTTCCCCTCAAATCAAGAAGCCCCACATTATTTCGAGACCAGAACTAATCTTCTCTACTCTAAACAGCAACTTAATAAGGCTCAATCTTCAACTAGTCGTCAACCGAGAATTCAGCTTCATCACGTCAACACTTGATTAATAACATAAACACACGTGACAAAACTCCATCACACACGAGCCTTTTTACGCACAAGCTTTAGATTTACCAAGAAAATAGGATTTTTTTTTAACTCTGACTAACTTAAAGTTTCAAAAGAAACTCTGAATGTTAAAGCTCAGATTGATGTTTCACAAAGAAACTCTGATGGAAAACATATATAACCTTTTATATTTCACAAAGAAACTCTGAAATGGTAGTCCAGACACAAATGGACAGGTAAACTCGGAATAAATGAATTCTTTAAACTCGGATTCCTTTTAAAAGATAATACTCTGATGAACTTTGAAATGATAAACGCTGATGGAATGTTGAATGTAAACTCTGACTGCCTCTTAAAACAATAAACCTCTGATGATATTTTCTATAAAACTCGGACTTTTTTAAATCAAATGAAAAACCCTGAAGTTTAAAATGAGAAGTAAACTCTGATGTATTATTAAATGAAAAACCCTGAAGTTTTGAAATTGTAAACTCAGAAGGAAGAAACTCTGAATACAAAACTCTGAATAGTGAAACTCGGACCAATTAATGATGGATATAAGAGAAACACGGAATTCTTTTCCTATTAAGAATAAACTCTGAATGAAACTATGAAGTTAAAACCCTGAATTTTTAAACTCTGACCTCTTAAAAAAAGAAAACCCTGATCTCCAAAGCCCTGACCACAAAGTCCTGACCACTTAAAGAAGGAAACCCTGACTTCTTAAAAAGGAAAACCCTGACCTCCAAAGCCCTGACCACAAAGTCCTGATCTCTCAAAGAGGAAATTGCTTCAGGATATCTCACAAGTGTGACTTCACACTAGTTTATCAAAAACCCTGAAGGAAAAACTCTGAAGGAAAACACTGAAGGAAAACCCTGACTTGATGTTGATAGACTAAAGCTCGGATAGGTAAAACACTTACATAAATTCAGACATTGCCTTTTTCAGATCAAAACCCTAGAACTGCAACAAGAAAATCCATCACAACCGACGAACAACTTCATTTTCTTCAAGTTTTATGCAGAATCTTCACGTGTTTAGGATGTTTGGCGGAAACAAACATCAAATCAAGAGCAATGGTGATTCGAAAGGCGGTTAGACCATTCCGAATCGGTAACCATGCTCTGATACCACTGTTAATGCACCGGATCGATGACCAACATCAACATTGCTCTTGATTCAAGACATGAAGAACAAAATATGAACAAGATAGAAATATGTAGAAGATGAATCTCTTTATTAATGAACCAGTCATCACAGATTACACAAACCAAAGGAGTATACATCATCTACAAGCTGGTTTAGATCACAAAGATCTAAACCCTAGCTTTTTCTCACTAACACATAGTCTCTCTCTCTAGGATGTGCACACCAGGAGGAACAAGAAGTTAGGAGAGGTGCACAAAGCTTTCTTCAGTGTTACCCTAATCTACCCTATACAACACATATATATAGACTAGGGACTAAACCCGGACAAAACATATTGTCCGGGATACATAACAAATAATTCGGACAACAATGATAATCAACGTATTCCGAGTTTAACATCATAAACTCGAAACTGATAAAACTTCCGAATCCTTGACTTGCCTTTCACTTTGTTGACCGTAGACCAGAACTGATAAAGCACAGTTACCCTGCAGGAACTGCACTTACAGACTCCCCCTTAACTGTTGCTATCAGTTCTGTCTGACATCGATATCTTCAGTCACCGGATACTGCACTTACAGTGTAGAAGCAGTTGCAAGACCTTTAGGTGACGAACAATGGAATCAGGTGGCTGCTCCATTGAATTTGGACCTAAACGAGTCAGTTCCCAACTGTTGAGGTAAGACACAAAACACACTCAATGGAAGGTATATTTTTAAACTTGAAGTCTATCTGATTTACACACTAGGTGTTCAATCTAATGCTCATTTGATTTGTTTCTTATTCTTTTAAATTAGGTTTGAATATAATTACAGTTTATTCTGAATGATCTTTTGATGCTCAGTCTTTTAATGACTTTCCTAATGAGTAGATGTTAAATCTTGTAAAATTTGAGGTCGATGGTGAAGGTTGGAAACGTAAATTAATTATAAAAAAGACAATAATACTATAGCCTTATAATTATGAATTAAACTATTAAATGACCAAACATTGATTTATTACTATTCACGTTTGAATTGTTATAGTGTAGAATGGCAACTTGCAAAAAAAAAAAAAACCTCTTTTTCATTATAACAGACAAGTGCAAGCATCATTCAGATGATCATCAAACATCTGGTTCCGGTTAGATTAAACAATTGAAACAAAACCAATTAGATATGTGCCTATAATCCTTACTAGATTAGAAAAAAAATTAAGCAGGTACCTCTAATGATTTAAAGCACACTAATTAAATTCAAGTAACTGCGCTTAATTTTTGAACTATAAATTTGTTTATTATCTAATTCTTTTAGAAGAAAACAAAACAATGGTGTTGTTTGTAAAAAGACAATGGTTTCATTCGTAAAAAAACAATGGTGTCGCTCGAATTTTTCCTATTATACGTTATATTTGCTAAAAAAATCCAATGGTGTCAGGCGACACCATTGTTCAAAGTGTGGCTCCGCCACTGCAAAGCTGGAATGATATTACAATTGTGATCACTCCGATCGACTACTCATACTAAATATTGATAAGCGGGATTCTAATATAATGAAAATAAGTGTTGTAGTTATATCAGTTGTACAATACATTGAAATAGAGGGCAAATGGGTAACAAGCTACACCACTAGCTTTTTTTGGATAATAAAACTATGTCTTTTAAAACTTATATGAATAGAACTTGTGATCATAACATTACTATACATGACCCGTTTGATTCGACTAAGTAGTTTCGCAGCCTCAAGCGCAAGGAAACTAAAGTATCAAATGCAAATGTTATAAACATGTATTGGTTGTTAATGAACGCTTTCTCATCACTTTGCATGAAATAACTTTGAAAGCAGATTGACTCACCATGTAACACTGCTCCTCAAGCCACAAGAAGGGAAACCCATGTTAGATCCACACACACACATGTTTCCCTCTTATCCATCTAAAGATCAAAATGTTAGCCGGTCTGAGTGTTAATCTTCCTTCTAACAAGTCGATCAAGAAATTCACAAGTGCTTCTTTCTTAACATAAATCCCGACACGCCTGAATATGTCAAAAAGAACGCCCTAACCAGATTGGGTCGATACTTAAACCCTAAGAGCTCTCTACAAGCACTGCATGCTCTCCAAAGAAGTCCAAACACGTCTTGCGACAAACATGACATATTTCGTCAACCAAGAATAGTGGAATCGTAAAGTGATACTTAAGGATAATACAATATCCCACAGGCTACGTATGTTGACGTAGCCTATCTATAGAATTAAAATTAAACTAACTAATAAATTGGCTTGCTCATATTTTGATCTTCTAATTGATCACCAAATTCAAATTCATAAATCATCTCTTTTTTATTTTATATCTTTCTTCAATTCGAATAGGATTACAATACTAAAGTGATGTGATTGTGTACGTGGGAATTGCGTGGTATACATTGTCCACCAACGATTGGAATATGTAGTAAATGTATGCAGAATGTTGCTGCAAATTAGCAAACGACAAACATCAAGACAAATTCCCAAGTGTTCGTGTCTCTATTTTAACATACTTTCTATTCTTTTTCCCTTTGCTATCCTCCAAATTTTATGTATAAGTTTATTCTTTCATGATTAATAATTAGATGTTCATAGTATTAGTTGTAAATTGTCTACAAATAACCATTTGAAACTTGAGTACTAAAATTTATTATATATTGTAGAAAGTTAGTTTTATACACTAATTAATTAATTTGAACTGAAATCGACAGGATCATACTTAGCTAGAAACCATTTATCTACCAACCATACAATTTTATTATTATTATTATTATTATTACTAGTATTAAACCTCTGCGTTGCAACGGTTGTCGTAAAACTGCGTCAAGTAGTATCAATGCTATACCACTGTCAGCGACCACCAACACAATAAAAGCTTGTAAAAACAAAATAAATAAAACGGAAAAAAATAACGCCACGCAAAAAGCAGCCGTAAAATATTTGAATCACGCACGCTCATTGTAGAGAAATTAAACCGAAACGTAGAACATAGAAAAAATAACTAAGTCAATCCAGGACCCACGCGTTGCGACGAACTTGTCAAACGGAGAAAAATAGATGTGTTGCGACGGGCCAGTCAAACGAGAAAAAATATACGAAAAAATGTTGAACTCCACACGCACGTTGTGATATGTTAACTCACAAAATTTTGAGCGAAACCAAAAACTTAGGAAAGATGAAATGTATGGTGGACCAAAATTGAACATAAAAAAGAGTTGAGGTTAAATTGGAAAAGATGAAAAGTTTTGGGTTAAAAGTAAAAAACAATGAGTCTAAATTGCAAAAGAAAAAAATTTTAGCCTATAAATGAAAAAAAGAAAAAAAACCCTATACATGAGTTACAACACCATAAATTACAAAAAAAAGTTAAAAATTTTATTTTTGTAAAACTTGAATAAACTATTATATATCATATATTAATAGAATAAACTCTAATTAATGGTTAAATACTTATTTATTATCTGCATAATACACGATATTAATTCAATTTATTTTTTATTCTTTGATTAGTTTAATATTTGTTAATGAATTCTTTTCATAATAGCTCAAAAGATATTAATAATTTAGTAGATATTAGATTAAGATATTATTAATATTATTAAAAGATTGAAGGAGAAAACATCATGTGATATTAATTAAAGTTATTTATTAATTTTAGATAAGGAAGAAGACAAGTGATATCTATATATTAGTTATTAATATTAAAAGAAATATATTAAATAAATAAATAAAAATTTTGAGCATGAAGAAGAGAATGACATGTGTCATTATTTGGTTTTGTATTATAAATTTGATTATTATTATTATTATTATTATTATTATTATTATTATTCAGTTTTTAAATTAAAAGAGGGTTTTCTTAGGCACTAGTTAATGTTATATAATCAAAATAACGATAAGAGTAAAACCAAAAACCATTGTGGCAGAAGAATCCATTACGAGGATAGTCTGTCAAAGCTTTCATGGACTCTAGTTACATACTTTGATCTCCCCTAAATGATTCAACTTTGTGGGTCCTTTTTATTTTATTTTTATCTTTGAAATTACTAAAATACCCTCACACTAGCTAGCCTCCATAATTTGTCCTATGAATATAGGTAAAAAAAATAGTAATTCCAAATTAGATGCAATGACACCATATATATTTTGCAAACATGTGACATGGGATATATCTGTGTGACATGGAGATATCATTCTTTAAGTGTGGGATCAACTTAGTCTAGTGGGTTGGTTTGAGAGTAGACGAATTCACAATGTAGCCCCCCTTCCATCCACCCCACCATCGTGCACCTGTCTACTTGTTTTACCTATAAAATTATTATTTTCACACATGTTTTACCATGTCAATCAATTACTTGCAGAATCTTTAAAGCTTTTGCCTTTTACCTTTTACCTTTCTTGCATGAGTATAGATTGTTTATGATCGGTTTTGAGTCTTCTAGTTTAGAAATACTTCGGCTTCGTGATATGATTTGCTTGTACCTATCAATCGATCGGATATGAATTGACTTGTTATCTTCTTGTTTTTTTTTTCTTTAATCAATGGATGTTGACTCGTCTTATAAGACAAATGTAGTGGTGTTGTTTATCGTTTATCCATTTCTAAACAGTGGGTGCAATGCATATATATCAAGATTTCAATTGAGTTACGTAAACTGCGTAAAGAATTAAAGATAACATCGAAATATAAGTAGTTAATGGGGTGGTGGTCCTTTGGTAAAGGCAAATCCTTTAAACACATGCAGGGGCGAGGTATAGTGGGTGCCCGGGGGTGCACCCGCCCACCCCAATGTTTCGGTTAGAAGTGTATAAGTTCCGATTTTTCGTCCGAAAATTTTAAATTATATAGGATCCCCCTCCCCCCCCCCCCCCCCCCCCCTATTATTTTTCCTAAATTGTATATCCTAAATATTTATAAACTTTGTATATAAATGATGGGTAGTTTGGTAAATATACACTTTGTTTTATTTGGAACTATTATTATTTGACCCGAATTGAATAGAATAGCCAACCCGACCCGAAACATAATGATAGGAAAATTTTTACGCCCCCTCGAAACTTTTGGTCAAGCTCCGCCACTGAACACATGTGTTTGAGAGGAAGAGGTCTTAAGTTCAACTCTCACAGATAACAAGGATTAAAAAAAATTGCTGTTAAAAAACATCAATTTCTCGTATAAAACATCATAATAACCCCAAAGTCATAAGACCAAACGGTATGGTGAGGATAGTCCCCAAGGGGATGAGCCGCCACGTAAGTGAGGCCTAAAGGGGATGTACCTAGGGGTGGGGGATGAACCCCTTTATATGTATGTATGTATGTATGTATGTATGTATGTAGAGGTGTGTGTGTGGGAGAGAGGCTTGTCGCCACCAGCTTGTGGAGGACGGAGGAGCCGGAGCAGAGGGGTGGGGAAGACGGGGCGGTGAGCAAGGACGGGCCGGGGGACGAGCCCCATACCCCTCGGTCTAAGTATAAATGGACCAACAAGAAAAAGGTACTTTACTCTTATAAATGCTAATAAAGTAATGATGTTGACAATAAAAAAAGGTTCACACCTTAATTAACTGTTTACTGTCAAGTTTGTGAATTTACATAAAACATCTGAAATAAAATTACTTTTTGTAGTAATAAAGGATTTGATTTTTCTTCCCTACTCCTAGATAATGGTTATGTTTAATAAAAAATAATAATAAATCAGAAAAGAGGGATATGATTAGAGGAGAATGTATATAAAGCTACCAATTTTACTTGTATTATTATTATATTCAATTTTTGGCATTTATATATACAAGTAGAAGACAAAGAACTAGGGTAATGCTACTAGTGATAAGTTCATAAACTTTTCTACATATGGTCCAGAAGAAAATTACAAAATTGGCTAATTTATATGCTATGCTTTATTCCTAGTTTAGCCCCATGAAGATATTTTAATTTTGCACATTGGTTTCCTCCTTCAACCCTAAATAAACAAAAAAGGGAAATATTTTAAAGCATGCACATATAGCTAGATTCATGCATCCACTTAACCCTCTCTTAGACAATCATCTCTTCTTACAGTTTCCATTGTCTTCTTGCTTGAATTGCATGTTAAATAAAGAGAGAGTACAGTAGAATAGTAGATTAGACATCAAGTTCTACTTGTTTTCTGTTGAACCCAGTTTGAGAAAGCTTGGAGGGTGTTCATGTCAGCCCTGTAATGCTTCTGGGTGAACTCAAGAAAGGTAGACCATGTAAAATCTGGATAAACCCTAGGGTTGTTTTCATCCACCAATTCTTCTGGTGGACTCACCACCTTATCTCTCTTTGGACATAGAAAGAAAGCAAGTGACTTTCTAGGACTTTTGTTGTTTACAACAGCTCTATGTAAGCAACTTTTGTATCTTCCATTTGAAAGTGCCTGGAAACAGGTAACCAAATTAGTTTCAAAAGAGCTACAAGAAAGAACAAAATTGCAGTAAAAAGTGGTGGGAGAAAAGCCAAACACCAAATAAAAAACAAAAACAGTGCAACATGGAAAAGGGAAAAAAGAATCCAATTAGGATCCATCAGTGGACTATTAGTAAAAACATTCGTACATAACAAATAAAACCTAATCATGAAGAGATTGATTACCATGAATGTGTCACCTATGTTGACAACAAAAGCATTTGAATCGGGTGCGATGGAACGCCACTCGTTCTCCACAAACACTTCTAGTCCACTGACTTTATCTTGGTGTAGTATTGTCAAAGATGTCGGATCACAATGAGGCCCTGTCCCTAAGGTTAGGTCTGGTTTTTGACATGGTGGGTAGTAGTTTAGTCTCATTATCGAATTATTGTCTTTAAAAAACTCCTTGAAGTGACTTCGACTAACACCAAGACTCATCCCCAGTAACTCCATGATCCCAAGTGAAAGTCTACTCATGGCATTGCAATAATCTTGATAAACTTTCCTGTGGTAATCAAATCATTAAGCCTATGTTAACAAAGTATTGAAAGTAGTTTATCTAATTGCCAAAGAGACATACATATAGTTAGAAACATACCCGAGTTGTACGAATTCCTCGCCCATTTTGCTCTTGAAATATTCCTCAACCATATTGTACGAGTTCTCTTCGGCTGAGAAATGGAAAGAGAGTGTCTCTTTCCAAGGAAGTTTAGAGGAGAACCGTTCGGTGAAGCTGCTTGCATATCCACAACTCTCACCAACTTTTCTTTGAGCTCTTAGTTTTTTCGAAAGTGGAAGCTCAAAAAATAAGTCCATATACCGTTGAGCATCGGATATTAGGCTTGCGTCGACTCCATGGTTGACCACTAGGAAAAAACCATGGTTTTCGCAAGCCTCACCGACGAGACGGGAGGCTTCCTTGACTGAACCTGAGTGTCCAGAAAGGAAGCTTCCTAAGTCTAACGAAGGAACATCAAGTTCCTTAGACTTTTGGGAGTTGGGTTTCTCATGATCAGGCCATATGAACTGTGGGGGCATGTTGGTTTCATGTTGTAGGACCAATGCATTGAAAACTAGTGACGTTTGTTGGTGTTCTATGAGGGAAGGCATGGTTGGTGGATTCTGGATGATGCAATCTATTGCCATTGTATTAGTTATGTTTCTTTGAGTTAATAGAGAGAAGAACTAATGAAGGGTGGAATGAATTTGCTAGGTGCGATAAAAGAAACGCCAATGCCGTTTATATGGATAATTGGTGAAGGTCCCAGTTTGGAATCTTATAGCTCACTCTCTCTCTCTATCTATCTCTACAAAAGTACAAAGTGCAAGATAATGCTCATTTTTTCCAAGAACAAACAAAATAGTTTAAATATATTTCGTTTCAAGTAAATGATTTACTTCTTTTTTTATTATACTATACGGAACGAGGGATGGAAAATGTGGTATTATGTGACATGTGGATGACACGTTAACACCCATCAGAAAAGTGGCGTGATGCAAAAAGGGCGGAGTGGGATGAGGCGTGAAAGGGTGGCGTTATGTGACATGTAGCATATACTTCTTATATCTATTTTATATTTAAGAAAAGGAAAATCAAATAAAAAACCCACCACCCAATCAAAACAACCGAACACATAACCATCTTCTTCACCAAGCCGGTGAAGAATCCAACGCTCATACGTCCACGCCGGATTTCCACACCCACACTGTGTGATCTTAAAGTGGAAATTGTTAACTTCATATTATTGTCAACTGTACATGTATAAACGTGTATTAAAAGCTTAAAGAACATCTAACTGTTAACATTTGGTTTTCTAGCCTTAAGTCCGTAGAATTTCGGAACAACATCTAGCGGATCGTGCATAATAATATCTCGATCCTTAGACTTGCAACTTTGTCTTTAGTAAGATCGTTTACCTGTGATAAATGAATCACTTGATTCGTTATCCTCGTTTCGAAACCGTTTCCTTTTCTTAAAAATGAGAGAAAACTTTAAGATTAGAATCAAACTATTAGACTGATCGAAGTAAAATTTAAACATGGTTAACAATATGTGAAAAAAAGCAAACGTTGGCTTTGGGTTAAAGAAAACGTGGCAAATTTCTAAAGAAATGAATTAAGTTTTTTACTTTTGCAAAGAAGGGCTTCTATTTGGCACTATTACATGCAAGTGGTCGATATTGACAAACTCTGAAACCATGCATATGTTCAGAAGTTCAGTTGTCTCTTGTTATATTCACATGAAACCAATTCCCAATGGAATTTGGCGTTTCTTTGGGAGTTTAATCATTTTTTTACCACCGTAAAAATCTATTTTCCAATACACATATTGGGTGAATAGGGATGGTAGACTGGTATAATAAAATTTGGGAAACCTAACTTTTGAGGGGAAAACCGAATAACAGACATTTGGGGCGGGTATTGGACCACATATGAGGCTAATTATAAGGGTGCACGGGGCACATGCGGTGACCCCATTTGCCGTGCGGGTACACCGCCACCATCCAAAGTTTACCGCGCGGGGAGTGGGAAGTTCGGTGTGTGTTCACCGATTGAGAGAGAGGAGAGAGATGGGTGATTGGTTGTTAATGTGGGTCCACCCTTTTTCCACCAATCATATTTTTTCCTTCTGTTTTTATAAAAAAATAATTGTGTGAGTGGAGTGATGCCAACAAATTGAGGGTGTGAGGGGAGTTAAAAGGGGAGTTGACGTGGCGCGTGCTGATTAGCCGTGCGTAAGAGAGGAGACTCCCCTAAGAGAGGAGTGCCCCTCTCACCCTAAGAGTTTTTAAGACTTTGGGATATGTATGATATTATGTGATATCTGTTCAGTTATGGAAATTAGGGGCGGAACTAGCATTTAACTAGCCGTAGCCAACTTTGTATCGGTAGTGTATATTTTTTTTGTCGGTTTTATAAAGAGGATACCCCTAAACAACTACGATGATATCCCCGACAAAAAAAATGATACTTTACCCCAAAAGAAATAATAAACCTTTGAATGTAAGGCCAATTGTTATGTAAGCCCAAGTCCCAACCCAACTAATATTTTAGCCCAAAACAAATAATAACCTTTTGAATATGGGCAGGGGGGCGAAACAGATTTGTGGAAACCAAATGTCGTACAAGGCACAAGCATCTGAACTCCATAGCATCAGCAGCGACAAAGTGCAGAAACTGATCAAAATTCGACAAAGTGTAACCTGTGTGAGACTGATAAAAAAATCGAACAAGCAGTCAAGCAGAATTGATCATAATTTTGATTTTCGAACAAGTAGAAGCAGCAGTGCAGTCGCAGAACTGATCAAAATTCGAACCAACATTGTGACACCCCGAGAAAACCAGGAAACCAACGCAACTTAACTAGCTTCCTCAGTAACCACGCACTAAATTTCGGGACGAAATTTTCTTAACAGGGAGAGAATGTGACAACCCTCAAAATTCCATGTATTCCGTACAATTTATTAATGATAATTAAAGCGCTTGACGACTGTGTGGAATTACTTAACTGCTCTCTGATTACTGTGTTATACTTACATGTACTTGTTAACATACTAATAGTGTACAGAAAAGTCATTAAATAGTCCTTTGTATTTTCCTAAGTGTTAGAAATTAAAAGTGTTACAAAAGTATATATAAAAGACACTTTACGGATTAATTAAGCACTTTAACGGAACAGTGTCAAACCGAACAACCGGACTTTACCCGGAACATAAAAATATTGCCAAACACATTGTTTATACTTTTCTGAGCTAGTTAGGGACCCCGAACACCCTAACACACCTTATATCACATAACACACTAATGTACTAACTGAACGCCTTTAGATCCTAACCAAGTGGTAACTAGTTCTATTACAACCCAACCCCATACCCCCCCCCCCATTTCGACGGTCCCAAGGGTGGGACACACCCTTGTTCCTTTTGATTATTTTATTCACTAATGTTGGAAGATTAGTGACATAATACATGTTGGATAATAAGAACACTTGGTTTATAAATATACACTCTAGTCTTCCATCATCTTTCATCAACCACTCAACACCCACAAGCTCTTTCTCCTCCTTCCCCACCTTACGGCCGCCACCATCAACCACCATATCACCACCATCAAGCTTTGTTCAAGCCATTTTCCATACTCTCAAAGGTGCTAGATGTTCAACAAACAAGCGTGGTGCACTCGGATGTTCAAGAACCACTCTAGTTTTCTTTTATCCACCACTTTTACGCCTTGTTTCTTCCCTAGCCTTGTGCTAGTAGTAAGTGTTCTAAAACTTCATCTTGTTCTTGTATTTAGTGGTTAATAGATGATAGAATGATGAAAAGTCAAGAAACTCTAAAGAACATGAATAAGTCTTGAACATAAAGTGATAAAGGGTGGATAAAGAGAAGATATATGGTTAAATCATGTTGTTCTTGTGTTGTTTGGTGTATGATGATTATGTGCTGATATGAAGGACTTATAATCTGCTGTAAGTATTGTTGTTTATCGCTAAACATGTTAACAGAATCAATCGAGCACGCTTTAGAATGTTAAAGACTGAAAACAGAAAGCTGTTTAGTGATTTCAGCCAACTTCAGTTGGCTGTAAGAGGACCGTAACTTAACGAAAAATGTATTTTCTGAAGTCTAGATTTATGTATTATGAAATACGGTTCTAATGGCACCAGAATCATAATTTTTGGACTTCGTTTACTATTTTTAAAGTGTCGTTTTGTAACAGCAGCTAGAGCTGCATTTTTGCTGCTGAAAATATGCGTTCTATTTTCAGTCATAGCTTGAATTCCATGTAGAGTTAGATCATGAAATTTGTACTGTAGATGACCACCGATGTATTTGTAATTCTCTCATTGGAATTTCGTAAATCAGACTTACGATAAATTTTAAATAAATTATTCCGTGGACGACAGTCAGAAAAGGATAAATCTGAGTGCAATCCGGAAAATGAATTTTTATAAAATATTGGTGATGAATTGGATCCCGATATTTTTACACAATAATATTTGGATCGTTTAAGACATTCTGTAAAAATTGGGGAATTTTTGGAATAAGTTAACTATTTTATTAAAATGTCCGAAAACAGCCCAGTTTTGAATATTAAAGCTGAAACGACATAAGTAGTAATTTGTGTGTTTAAATATCGAGTATGTTATCTGAGGATGATCTAACATGTTATATGTGTTATGTGCAATATCGTTTGTTTGCTTATGAACGGGAATAGATGGGAAGTTTATATGGGTATAAACCGTTAAAGTAATGCATGTTGTGTGATAGATACGTGTAGGAACTTTGTGCTCTATTTAAAAACCATTAAATGACAAACTGTGTCACACCCCGATATTTCCACGTTTGACCGGTGGGCCCGGTGGGGGAGTATCGTGACGTGGTTGGCAACATTACAGTCAAATAACACAATATTTAAATGCACAGCAGAAGCAAAAGAAAGATATATTTCAACCGAATATAATTGTAATATCAGGTATCACAACAGTTGGAATTAATCCACAGACGGATCAAAAATAAATAGGAAACATTGTTCAACAGTTTGACGTCTAAGCTTGCGAGACTTATTGTGGACGCTAGGAGAAAAGCCAACCTAGTACGCTTAGTACCTGCACTTAACCTTTTTTGGGAAAATAGGTCAGTTTACACTGGTAAATAAAATTTAACTGACTCATTTTAAAAATGGTAAAAATTGATTTAAATGCACGTGGCACAAACTTTTTATAACTTGGGATAATTATTTAAATATATAATCTCGTAAGAGAATTATGTAAGGCCTCCTAATCCAAGATCTCACTCAGCTAATGCAACCAACAGGTGTGCGGAATCCACCTGATGATCAACCACTATAGATGAAACACTAGAATGCAAGGATCTGTGAGAGAAATCAAGAATACACAGAGTATTCTTGATGAGGAAGATGAATGACGTCACACACAGTAGCCGCCAGACAAACACACACACACAATAATTAGGGTTAGAAAGGTGCACAGAATTTCACAAAGAATCGCCCTCTTGTCTATTCCACATAAAGGTATATATACAAGACAAACCCCGGACTCCAAGACATACTAGAAGCCCGTACAACAACCACAAAACCTAAAACCCTGACTTTTGCAAAAACATAAACCCTTGACAAAAGTCTGGACCAAAAACTTGGACAAAATGTCCAAGGATAAACCATGGACTAAGTTTCAAGACATGAACAATAAAGACCCTACAAATTGGAAGGCATGCACTTATCACCCAAAGTGCATTAACAAACTCCCCCTTGATCAGTGCATGGTCTTCATGTGGTCTTGAGATCTTCATCCTTTCTTAGAGTACTCGCTTCCTACCCATACCTTGTTCTTCACACAAAATTGAACTACCTTGATGAACTGATCAGCTAGCTCACGGTCTTCTTTAAAGTATTTCAGAGGCAGGCATCGAAGCTTCTTCAGACGTGCCTCCCTTAGGTTGACAAGCCAAATCGGATCCAGAATTTTTGCAATCTCAACAGTCACTATCTTCTCGATAATCACCGCTTCCCCAGTCTTGAGATGAACGATCCAGATGCACACAGCTTCTCCAAATCTTCCATCTTGTGATGAACGATCCAGACCTGAAACACTTAACACCGGATTAAGAATCTTAACCCCGGAGATACTCGGCCCAAACCTGGATCCCAAAAAATAAATTCCAATACCCCAGAATCAAAAACTAAAATATTAAACAACCATCATTTAATAATTTGTATTTCAAAACACGATCATTCAGAACAAGTTACTTCAAAACTTATACTTTTGGAAAAATATCACAACTAGGAACTAGATTTAGCGAAACACCTTAAAATGACGACGTTTCCCACACACACTTAGATGTATCTTGCACGACCGATTTTTATAAAAAAAAAGACTTATTTTTAAGTTACCTAACCTAGTGTTTAACACCTTATTAAAGAATGTTCACAACCCTTAGAGTATTTTTCAGAATGATAACTCGCACATAGAAACTAGAAAGCAAAATCTTTTTGTTGTTTTTGAATTTTTGACTGAATAAAGAAATTAAACCTACGAACGTATTTACACTAATTATCTTTTTGTGAAATCGGAGCAAAGAGATCATATCGGTTTTTCTGTCAATATCCAACACAAGAACATAGTTTATCAGTTTAAGCTCTTAGAATGATATTAATAGTTCAAGACGTTCAACGGTATTGTGGTCCACTTAAGCTTTAGCACGCTTTCGAACACTGTTTTCGAGATATGCGATTAAGTGTATTAATAACTGATTGTAACTATGTTTACCCACCTCATAATATACTCCCGTATCAAGGTATGCACGAGAGTTCATCTTACTGGTGAGTATACCATTTATCATCTGTTTTGACGTATAAAATGATGTGAGATACTCACTTATTTAGAATTGAAAACAAGCCCTATGTGATAGAATCACTTATTGATGAGGAACTTGATTTTCAGATGCATGAGGGCACAGGAGCAAGTCCGTGAACAGGTTAGTACCATCGTACAGATAAAGAGACGAACTTGACTCCCGCAAAAGAGCTGTGATATATTATCACATATTTTGAGGGACATGTGATTGTTTATCACTTATTGAGGTCGAATGAATCATGTATTATATACACGATTGAATGATATTTACACGTATGTATGGTATCATGGAAGATCTAGACTTGCGTCCCCGTTGTTTTCGGTAAAAGAAACAACCATGATACCCAGATGATAAACAGCATAAAGACCACGTATCTCAGAACCTCGGCAATCTATCAAACGAAATTACGGTACCAAGTCCATATATCCGAGAGATGTACCACACAAGTTACGCAGTTCATTATGTTTATATACCAAAAACAGGTTCTTATTGACGCGTAAAACCTACCGAAGCAACGTATAATGAAGCTGTTACAGTTAACGGTTAATTTTATATATGACCATAGTCCTGCACCAGATACGACTAACCGATGTACTATCATTTCTCTTATATCTCAACACGACTTCATTTTATATTTTTCAAATGTTTTTGTATTTTTCTTAAAAAATTATCCTACAACTAAGTAAAATATTTTTGGAGTTTTTCAATTTTTGGAAAGCGGTAAGAACTGTACAGTAAACATAAAATAAAGTTTCTATGCGAGTTTTGAAAAGCATTTTACTCGGGGTTGATCATGCCAATCATTCGGACCAGATTTTCAAATCTAGCCCGATCGAATGTCTTAGTAAACAGGTCGGCAAGATTATCCAAGGTGTCTACCCAAACCACTTCTATTAAACCCTTCTCAGCACAGTCGCGAATGAAATGATGCCTAACATCTATGTGCTTAGTGCGTGAGTGATTAACTGGATTGTTAGTTATGGAAATGGCAGAGTTGTTATCGACAAGAATAGGAGTTCGAGTAAAATTCAAACCATAGTCCCTCATTTGCTGCTGAATCCACAAGACCTGAGCACAACAGCTTGATGCAGCAATGTACTCGACCTCGCACGTGGATAAAGAAAAGGCAACTTGCTTTTTGCATTGCCAAGAGACAAGACGGTTCCTAAGAAGTTGTGCGCCGCCAGAGGTTGATTTTCTATTCACCGGACACCCTCCGAAGTCTGCGTCAGCATACGCCAGCAAATCCAGACCACCATCAGCTGGATACCACAATCCAAGCTTAGGCGTCCCTTTCAGGTATCTGAAGATACGCTTGACCGCTTTCATGTGAGACTCTTTCGGAGTTGATTGGAACCTGGCACACAAACAAACAGAAAACATAATATCTGGTCGTGAAGCAGTAAGATACATTAGCGAACCTATCATTGCTCGATATAGAGTCGGATCCACTTCAGGATCTTTCTCCTTATCGGGTGAAAGCTTGTGATTTATCGGCAGAGGCGTGTCATAGGGTAAGCTATCTTCCAATCCAAATCTTTTGAGAATCTCATGGACATACTTCGTCTGATGCACGTACGTCCCGGCCTTTTCTTGACTGACTTGAAGACCTAGAAAGAACGATAGCTCGCCCATCGCGCTCATTTCAAATTTTGACTTCATCACAGCCAAGAACTCACGACACAATTCTTCATTTGAAGAACCAAAAATTATGTCGTCAACGTAAATTTGCACGATCAGAAAATCTCCCCCTTTCTTCAATATGAACAATGTAGAGTCGATCGCGCCACGCGAGAACCCGTGCTCCAATAGATGTCTTGATAAAGTCTCGTACCACGCCCGAGGAGCCTGATGGAGACCGTAGAGAGCTTTGTCCAACAGATAGACTTTGTTCTCAGACTCTGGAGCTTCGAAACCCGGTGGTTGGGATACATACACAGTTTCATGCAATTTTCCATAAAGGAACGCGCTTTTCACATCCAACTGATAGACTTTGAAACGCATGTGTGCAGCAAAAGCTAGAAACAAACGAATGGCTTCTAGCCTTGCCACCGGTGCATAAACTTCTGTATAATCAATCCCTTCCTCTTGATCGAAGCCTTGAACAACCAATCGTGCTTTGTTTCTGACGACAACACCCTTATCGTCTTTCTTGCACTTGAAAACCCATTTCGTGTTGATTGCATGTTGGCCCTTTGGAAGATCGACCAAATTCCACACCTTTAACTTGTCGAACTGAGCTAACTCTTCTTACATCGCCTCACACCAAGAATTATTCTTCAGAGCCATCTGATAGTTCTTCGGCTCTATCTGAGAGATAAAACATTCATGTAGGCTAAGATTGTAGATTTCTTCATTCTTGATAGCAGAGAACAGACACTGCATCTCTGAAATACTCCTTCGCGTTTGCACTCCCGCATTTGGATTTCCAATAATATTATCAACAGGATGATGAATATTTGTTCTTGGAACTGGGATAGCTGGAGCTTGAAGATTGTTTCCCAAATTTGATTGAATCTCCCCCTCAGCATTTGCATTACTACTAGAAGCTTGATCATTTCCAGAAGACACATTAACATTTGGATATGCAGAAAAATCAACGTAAAGATCACCACTTGTAGTTTGAGCAGCTGCATTGGGGATCTGGTCAGCAACAACTTCGTTTACGATCGAAGAATCAGCGACTGGAACATTCGGAGACACATTAGTAGGAATACTTGCTCTCCAGCTTGCATCCACTTCATCTTTGTTCACAAGATGTGTGTAGACAACCTCCGAATCTTCTTCTGAAACATCAGGAAGATCAAATGAATCAAATAATTTATCATAATCGTAACCGCTTTTGGGACCGAATTCGGACGGTGGAGGATCGTAACTCTAAGGAGTTATATCAAACACGATCTCCACTGTACGCTTCTTAACGTTATAAACGCGTTTGTTTGGAGTTCCATTGGCATATCCCAAAAAGAACCCAACTTCTCCAACTTCTCCCATTTTAGGAGTATCTTTGGTGCGTTTGATAACACACTTGATCCCAAAAGGTTGAAAACCAGATAAGTTTGGTTTCTTGTTTTCAAGCAATTCATAACACGTTTTATCTTCTCTTTTGACCGTAAGCACATGATTTAACACATAACATGCAGTGTTTACCGCCTCGGCCCAGAAGAAAATTGGCAATTTAGATTCAGAAAGCATAGTTCGGGCCGCCTCAATTAGGGTACGATTCTTCCGTTCTGCAACTCCATTCTGTTGAGGAACATATGGAGCGCTGAACTGATGAACAATTCCCATTTCCCAACATAACTCATCCATGTAATGATTTTTAAACTCAGTGCCGTTGTCACTTCGGGTTTTCTTAATAGGAAGTGAATAATTTTTCTCAAGTTGTTTGAACAAGTCTCTTAAAATACCAGCAGTTTGGTCCTTTGTTTTTAAGAAAAATACCAACGAGTATCGTGAGAAATCGTCAGTGACAACTAGGCAATAAGACATCCCACCAATGCTAGCAACATGGATTGGGCCGAAAAGATCCATGTGAAGCAATTCAAGTGGTTTTTGGATTGAGTTAACAGTTTTCGGTTTGTGAGGCTTTCGTTTGATTTTTCCTTTTTCACATGATTCACATTTTTTGTGCATATTGAAACTACGTAAAGGAACCCCCAACACTAAGTTGTTTTTCACTAAGTGGTTCATTTTTCGCAGATGCACGTGGCCCATTCTCCTATGCCAGAGATACGATTGGTCTTCAGTCGCCTTCGAAAGTAAACATGTCACTGGAGCAGACGAGTTGACCAACGGGCGCATGTCCATGACATATGTGTTATTCACCCTTGGAGCCCTCATTACGATCCGATCTTCAGGAAAAGCAAATCCCGGATGCAAAACAAAGCAAGCTTTATCAGTGAACAACATTGTGTAATTGTTATCACAGATTTGAGAAACCGACATCAGGTTATGCTTCAGTTCTTCAACGTAGTTCACTTTATGCAGCGTAACTTTTTCCATTTGACACCGAACCTTCACCGGTGATGTATCCACCCTTCTCACCGGCAAAGTTAACATAACCACCTCGGATTTGTTTAAAATTGCTCAATAACTCTTTATTTCCTGTCATGTGTCTGGAACAGCCACTATCGATATACCAAATATAGATAGCCCTCTTCAGCTGCTCCTACACTCCCCAACAAGAAAATTTAATTAGAGTGTGGGACCCAAGCCATGATGGTCTTGGGTCGTCCCGATTCGTCAACATAAGAAAACTCTTTGAAATAACCATCATCGCCTCTGTGTCCTCCATTTCCATTTCAGAAATTGTTGGAATGACTCCCCGCAAATCGTGGATTATACGGAGTTGACGATCTGTTGGTATAACCAGAGTTTCCATAACCTCGGCTTCCATAGTTTTGGTAACCGTAATTTTGATTCCTGGGTGGCTCAAAATTCCTACCAAAGCTAGGAACATCATCGTGTCTTGAGAATGATCGTGGATGATTATCCGAATGTTGTCTTTGATTTGAAAATCGCGGGGGTGACGCATTTCGATCATTCACGAATCTGTTCTGTGCATGAGGTCTAACATAGTTGTTGTTCGAACCTCCAGAACGTTGGTTATTCTCAAGTGTTTGGAAAGTAACATGATTTTGTCGTCTGTGAGGGGTTTTCTCACGAGTATCATGTTTTTGAGATGAACTTTCCGATCCTTCACCACAAGTAATAGCAACTGGTTTCTCCCCATGATCCTGATTTTGTTGTGATTTAACATTTGTTTTGACAACCGGTTTTACTTCTTGTTTAATCACTTTGTTTTTCTCAACCTTTTGATTTTTCCCTTTTTTCTTTTCAACATTAACTGTTTCATTTTGTGGTTTTTTAACAAAAGGTTTCTTTTGATCAGGATCAACAAGGGATTTACCCTTGTCATTTGGACAATCTGCTGCTAAGTGTCCTTTCCCACGACACTTATAACATTTGCGAACTTTCGCAGCATTCTTTTGACGTTCCTCATGACTGGTCGAAGATGATGAGGCGTTAGTAGGATTTTTCAAAATTTGGTTGACAAACTGAGAGTTTGAACCTGTTTCGATTTTCTCTTCTTCTTTGATAAAATCTTCCCCTTTAACAAACTCAGTTTTAGGGATATTTTTCAAATTCTTTTTGGGTTTCCCACGTGACTTCGGTTTTGACTTCGCATTTTGAATTTGATTGAAAATTTCCAAAGTTTTATTGCTTATCAAATTCGCAATGTTATCAAGATTTAGCTCATTTTTCTTTGTAACTTCACTCACCTTCGACTGTTCTGAGTCAGAAGTCTCATCAGGCTCAGATTCTGACTCACTTTGCAGTTCAACCGTCAGAGGGGTCTTTGGCACAAAATTTGCCAATTCAAGATCAATGCTTGGCATCGATGTATAATTATGGTTTACCGGTGGAGGCACTTTCTTATAACCGATGCCGAACATTTCTTCCTCAGATTCTTTGAGACGTTGGCCGTTAATACAGAAATTCATCACTTCAGATGAATCCCCGAACTTTTCAATTTTTCGTTGCAAGTCTAAAATCAGATTATCTTTTTCCAAAATGATTTTGTTCTTTTCCAAAACACAATTTTGGTTCATTTCAAGTTCAGATTTTAATTCCTGATTTTTAAGAGTTCCCTGTGCCACAAGTCTCTCAAATTCAGAGATATCATTTTTCAGTGCTTTTATCTTAATTCGGTGTTCTTTATCCGAATTAGACAAAACAGCAATGAGTTCTCTGGATTTTTCTAAATCTGCAATCAGATTTGTGTTGTGAAGTGCATATCTGTCAATCTTGGTGACAAACTCTACACATCTAGCACATCGCTTATCTACAGAAGATGATTTTACCTCAATGCCAGCCATGAATGCACATGCTTCATTTTCTACGGAGTTTTCTTCCAACCTTTTAGCTTCTGCATCCGCAAATTGCTGCATTTTGGCTGTGGAGATGTTGAACTCAAAGCATTCTCTCTTTTCTCCATCTTCTGTTTTGTTAGACTTTTCAATAGACTCTTCATTCAAGTTATCTTCATTCTCAGCAACATTGCCTGAATCCAATTCTTCCCCAAAAACTTCGGCTACAACAGCAAGTTCCTCAATGCTAGACTCTTCGATGATCTCTTCACACACTTCTTCGTCGACAATTTCAGCTATAAAGGCTTGTGACACAATAGCTCCTGAAATGTCTTCCAATGCACAACCCCAGTCGTAAGGCTCAGTCACATTTTGTAGAGGTTGAGCCACCATAGCATTGTTTGTTGAAGGTGCAAGATTTTCAGAACCACTTGGACGAGCACTTGAGTTTGAAGTAGTTGCTGAATTGTTGTGAGGTCTTGAGTTGTTTCCTTGAGAGTTGTTTTCTCTATTCGATCTTTCCATCTTCGGCTTCCGACAATCACGTGCGAAATTCCCGTAGATGCTGCAGTTGTAACATTTCACCTTTGACATGTCGACTCCCATTCGAGTCTTCGTCTGACCTCTTATGAACTTCCTACCCGTTCTCAACAGAAATTTCTTCGCTCTACGGACTAAGAGTGCCATATTGAGTTGTAGATCAAGTTCTTCCATTTCGTCTTGGTCTTTCTGGTCAAAGTCCTCATCGAGACTTGACGGTTCAACTAGCTTTCCAAGACAGAAGTTCTCGTAGGCAGTCATGAAGGACGCCAAAAGGCTCATGTTTTCTTCTATCAACTTTAAGCAGCTTGCATCTAACTTTGGAATGTTCAAGTTTGTTGCTTGAGATTTCTGAGCTCCACTAGAAGAGTACATTCCTTGATTGGAATTTGTTGTTCCACTTGAACTGACATTGTTGCTCATAAAGGCGTGTTCACTTGCAGGAACTTCATTCTCTGAATATAGGGCAACACCAGCTCCTCCATTACTACCCTTATCCGTCGGTTTTGAAGCTTTATATAACTGAGGATCTTGGATCTTCTCAAAATCAGATGCTTGATCTTCCATATTCCAAGCATAACCCTTCAGTTTTTGTATAACTTCTTCCAATGAGAGCTCCTCGTAGAGAACACCTTCTCTAATCAAAGCGGTGTACATATTCCATTCTCTGGGAAGGCAATTTAGAAACTTCTCAACTTTCTCAAATTCAGTGTAGATACCCTCTTGACTTCGATCAAGTTCGCTCAACAGATGATAAAATTGATTTACCGTGTCATCGAATGGCTCATTCTTTAAAGCTTTAAACACAACGAATTGAGTCTTCAATCGTTCAAGACGTCGTTTCTTGTACATTGCATTTCCCTCATAGCGCTCGATCATGCTATCCCACAACTCCTTCGAGTTACTTCTCTTACGGAAAGTATGAAGTATAGATTGCGTCATAGCCATCGTAATCATCGACATTGCTTTCTCTTCACAATCATAGAATTTTCTTTGGTCGTTGGTAAGTGCCAAATAAGTATCAATCGTTAACGTTCTTACTGGTGTAGCTCCACATCCTTTAACAATACACAACCAAATCTTGATGTCTTTTGCTCTTACATACCTTTCGAAACGCTCCTTCCACTCAGGAAAATCAAGCTCGTTTATCAACAAAGGAGGTTTGTCGTTACTCCCTACCTCGGCATTGTGCTTGAGGTTTTGCACCATTGTAGTCAGATTGTTGTTTGCCATTTCGAATGAATTGTTGAAGAAACAGAGAGTGTTTGTGTAAGAAACAGTGAGATAAAACACAAAGTTTACTTAGAAAGAGTTTCTAAGTTCACAAAAACTGGAGACACACAAGTGAAACTTGGAAATACTGAGTGAAAACTCGGAGACAATCAGAGTGGTATAACCCGGATCAAACCTGATATAAAACAAACTCTGACAACACTCTAAACTCTGAATTTAAACTCTGAAAAACCTTTAAAACACTAAACTCTGAATGGACTTTAAAAATAAACTCTGATAAATATAATTTTTTTTTGATAACTCGGACTCACTTAATAAAAAACAAAAACTATACTAAACTAGGACACCTAAAAGTCTCACAAAGAAACTCGGAATTAAACAATCAGAAATAAAAAAAATTCGGACTCCTTAAAAAAACCTCTCAACTACTGACCTAGCTAGAAAACCCTGAATGGATTCCAAAACAAAAACTCGAATCTACTAAACTCTGACTCACTTAAAATAAAAATGAAAAAAAAACTCGGACACTATATATATATAAAGAAACTCGGACCACTCTTTTCTTATATATAATATGCATCTACTACAAACCAGTACTGAAATTAAAAATTACAATACGACTGAAATTGAACTTACACTACTAGTAGGCATCCATAGCTATGATTTAGTTTTTTTTCTAACATACACGCATATTATATATTATTATTATTATTATTATTATTATTATTATTATTATTATTACTACCTTCCCTATCACTTTCACGGATATGGATTCATCCAGAAATCCATATGACGCTCGTCATACATCCAGACGAGTCGCTCTCCTACTTGCCTCATTCTCTCGCTACTTTCTAAAATCTCTTCTCCGAAAGTTCGGAGCTCTTGCACATTTTCTGCACTCATTGGGGGTGCAGGTGCTGGTACTGGATCTGGGTACTGTGGCATGGGTTCTTCCTGAGGATACGGATTCTCTAAGATTTCCCTAATGTATTCATCATTATCGTAGTAGGGATCTAGAGGGTCCAGACCTGGGTAAGCTGCTAGGTTTGGCATGGGTAGGTCTGTTAGGTGGTAGCGTTGCACATAATCCCTATGATCATCAAACCACGGGTCGTAGTCTGGGTCTAAGGGATTGGGTGCTGGTACCCTAGGTATCTCCTCCGGATTGAAATCATGCATTTCTACTTGATTTTCTAGGTTGTTTTCTATTTCCATTGGCTAAGCGGGAAATAGTGGTAACGGTTGGGGTGCTATCAGTTGCTCCAGGTTAGGGTCGGCAGCTGTGGTTGCTAGGATATGGAAGTTGGCGAAACTCCTATTAAGCATGTCTTAGATGTGGGCATATGTCTCTCTTTTAATGGCTGCTAAGGCCCGCTGCTCTTGCAACTTTTTCATTCTCTTCCTACGCTCATGTGCTCCCTTACTGAACCATCCTCTCTTTTTCTGAGGGAATGGCTCTTCAGACTGAGCCTTAAACACGAATATCCCTTCTTCATCATCAGCTGAATACCCTGAGAGGGCAAGCTGTGAAGAGGTGTATTCGCTTCTAGGTGAGCTGGACAATTGACGATATGCGTCGGATGGTCCTTGATCACTCATACTGTAAACTAACAAATAGTCAAATAACACATAACAATAAAATACAGATATGCACGTATTTCCGTAATTTATTTCCTAACACTTTAAATAATATCTTGGTGTCAGCAGAACACTTCTGTGGCTGAATCAGTGGCTTAGCTCTGATACAACCTTCTGTCGCAACCCCTGTCCCCTAACAAACCCGGGAACAGGCGGCCGCGGCCAGTTTGGGTGGTATCTGTATTTTATCTATTTTGGCAGCGGAAATTTCATCAGGACCGTAGTTAGGAAATATTTTATCAGAGTAAAATACCACACTTTCATAATATTAAACACGTGGGAATAATCCCAAGTTTTAAATAAACACATTATCATAGGGATAAACCCTATTTTATTTAAATAAAACATCTCTTTATTTTAGGTAACTTTATAGCCACTTTTCCAAGCCTTCAGTGCTGTCCAGCTGCTTCTATTTGGCTTTCACATTTTGTTACCTGAAACGTGTTTAAAAACATTTTGTCAGTGGGAAATACTGGTGAGTGAATCCCAGTTTAATCAAGTTTAATAAAGACCATTGTACAGTATTGAGGGCGGTCGCGCAATTACATTTGTTTCCATCTATTCAATTACCACCCACGGTAGTGTCAACCCGACTTGTGGTCATGTTACTCCTCGCAAGGTAGTAACAAATTTTGTATACAAAACCCCAAAATACCGACGATAATTGTAGAATACAAATACTCAATCACTGTTTAATATATCATTAATTAAGTGAGGTTTTGTAAAAATAATTTGCAAAAAGGAGATTACTCACATTGCTGTCTTAGGTTTGCTTTAAGGGTTTCCCGGTGATTATCTATAATTTACACAAATGCACACGCGTTAATATAATAACCCAATATTTACATTAGTAATACCCTCCAAGAGACGGCATTCCAACGACTACGTCGGGCAGAACCATGACAGCCGTTACGGAACCCTGGATCAATCGGGCAGCATATCTAATACGTAACCGGGGTTATGATACTTACAACGGGGCAGAACTTCGTAAATTAGGGGGTATTATACCCGAGAATTACTTTTACACTTAAGAAATTCGAGAGAGAAAGAGAGGTGTGAGCGATTTGGGACTAAAGGCCTTCGTTGCAATTTATAGGGCCTGAAATCGAGTTCCTCGCGCCCCGCGTAAGCTTAGGCTAGGGCTTACGCGGCCCGCGACATAGGGTTGTAGGCCCTAGCCTTGAGTTGTCACCGGTATAGCCTCGCCACATGTCGACACGTGGCGGCTTCCTGGTGTCGCCTAGTAGTCTATCGCTCGCGGCCCGCGTAGGAGGTAGCCAAAGGCTACGCGCCCCGCGACAGCCTCATTTTTCTTGTTTTTATTTAATTTTTGTGAAAATAAAGATATTCGGGGCCCGTTTTCACAAACGAGGTGTATTTTAGGACATATAGGGACATTTAAAATATATTAGGATGTTGAAAATATTTTGGAGGGTTGTTATACTATACTTTCGGTACCGGTTCGGTACGGTATCAGTAAAATACCGATTTTTACCTTCGAATGGTACCCAATTTTGACGATTTTCGGTACTGGTATTTCATTTTCGTACCGGTTTGGTACGATACCGGTACCACGCTCATCCCTATGTTCATTTACCTACATGTAGTTCATCCCATGAATATAGTTAACTTTATATGATAGTTTACCTACATGTAGTTCAACCCATGAATATAGTTAACTTTAAGGAAGTGACCCACCATAGTAGTTGTAGCACTTTCTTACACAGTCCATTGACCCTAAAATCAACGATATTATGACAAAAATTTTAAAGTTTTGCTTATAACTAAGCATGTAAATGGGTCGAAGGTCACCCAAAGTGGTCTATGACTTTCAAGTACATAAATATCTTTTATGTTTTTTAACCTCTTGCTGTTTCTCAATTACTAAACCAAATTACGAATAGATTAGGAATTTAGAAAACCTTAACTTTAAAGATCATTAAACTTACCTATAATCTCAATTCAGGTCAAATCATAAATTATGTAACACTATTTCAATTAGATCTAATAAAACCCACCCGTTTTCTTGATTGCACCACTAAAAAATGTAAAACAACAACTATGAAGCGGTACTAAACTAAAAATCACAATAATTTCAAAAGGATAACGAACCTGCAAAGGGGATGTTTTTGAACCTCTCCTGAGCATTAGCATTCTAAAATCAATACTTTACTTTTGGGTTTGTTCTACTAAGAAAGCTATACCTGACCCGTTACAACCCGCAATCACCACTTACTTTGAAGAAATCTCAACGACACTTTTCTTAGCTTCTTTTTTTGTTGCCCCCATCTTGAAACGACCATTGATTTCATCATTTTCTTCCACCTACATCATCGAGAAAAATAATAGTTAAAACAAATAATAACAAATATGCAAATCAAGATCCTCATGTCTAATGATTAGTTTCAAATTAAGTTGAATATGTAACTGAAATTTTGGGATTAAACTTGAATTAATATTCAAAAGCATAAACTTGCAATCAATATTCACGATGCACCCATTCTACACAAGATTATTATGATATACCCATTTTGAGTAAAAGTTTACCTACAGAAGGCAAAGGAACACCAGTAGATGCAAAACCAAACAAATATAAAAAGTAGCTGCAAAACCAGTAGTTGAATATGTGATTGTAAAGAACGTCAATGATGGATTCAAACATCATAATCATACTGCACTATTTGTGGAACCAATGTCTTCATTCTTTTAAATGAGATAGGTACAGTTGGAGGTATGCAAAAGGTTAACTGCACTACTTGTGGAACCAATGTCTTAGCTCTTTTTTTTATTTAAACGTTTATATAAGTCATCATGTGCAAGTCTCTTGAATCTCATACACTCGTTGTATTCTGCGTTGTTTGCCTTCACAAATAGAATAGCTGGCAGGACCTTCATCACAGCAACACTTCAAATTAATAAAAATTTTATTATGTTTTTTTTGTTTATAATTTATATGTATTTTTGTTTTTATAGTTTGTTTAATAGAGGGGTATTTTAGTCTTTTCACCAAAAACTTAACGGTGGGTTGGATGGGGTTAGTGAGGGTGGGTCCAATTGAAACGAAAATGAAACCACTGGTACAGTTTTGGCAATTTTGAAAGTAATGGACTGTAATAGTTATTTTCAGCAAACCACAGGGACAAAAAATTAATTAACTCTAGAATTAATAACTAACAAAATAGATTTGATGGATATTCGACAGGTAAGCTCTCTAATTATGCAAAATTTAACTCTCTCCTCTCTTTAATAAATCGAACTAAAAATTAATCATAATTGTTGTCACAATCCCTATTTGAGAGAGTCCCCACTAAGAATCCTAACCCCTATCAAAATTAGTGATATTAACCTTAATCGATAAAATAAAAACTGATACTTACGACAAGAATCTGGCACCTAACTATCTACCATAAAAATAAAATACTAAGTGGTGTGTTCATGCAGCATACCTAATTCAAATAAGCCGAAACAGCTGCAACACTTAAATTTGCTTTATTTGATACTTCACGAAGCTCTTCACCAAAATATGCACTTACCACTGCATCAAATAAATCACCAACAAATATTAAACTGTTAAATGATACAACTTTGTATTCATACTTACCACGTTAAAAAGTATTTATAGAAATATTAAAAATTTTGTAACAACAAACGAAGAGACGCTTCTGCTTACTAAGGCAGAAACGAATGAGAGAACAGGGCTGATAGCCACCATCTGGGTCGCCATTGCATCCGGGTCGGTGATGGATTCAAACATCATAATCATACTGCACTATTGGTTCCACATGATGAATTACATAAACGTTTAAATGAGAATATATATTATTTAATATTCTCTCGAAGTATTTACAAAGGAAGATTAACTGTTAGTAGCTTGCCTGTTGTCTTTTGAAGGAGTCTTGTTTGCAAGTCTAGCAGTTTGAACAGCAGCATCCGCAGATGAAGCTTTAGGAGTTGCTCTCAGAATCTCACATATTAGTTGTTGGCATTCACTCTGTGATATTACAAACATAAGGTATTAAACATCAGTTAAGTGTAAGATGGAATAGCAAAGAGACACGAACTTACCTTTGGAGAACAAAGATTATTGGGTACGAAGCGATCAAGAGGTACATATATAAGTGAAACCCAAATATCGAACTCACCACCAGCGCCAGAAACCTGCTACTCTAGCTAGTATGTTCTTCTCAACCACACTCTACTCCAGCCGGTACTATTCGAGTCTCTCTTCCTCTATATCTCTTAACCCGGAAACCAGACACCTATCCCTGCACCTCCATACCCGCCACCACCACTCCCATTGTCACTGCCAGTGCCTCGTCTCCACCCCCTCCTCACCCTCACTCTCTTTTTTTTTCTTCTCCTTAGACTAAAAGGGTGAATTCTCCGCTACAAGAAAATCACCTAACAATACCTCTGCATCACATATAATAAACAAAATATTATTCTTAAAACTTAAGTCACGCCTGAGTAAAAAGAACTGATGAATAAATTCATGAAATTACAGCAGATAATTACTTTGGTAAATTATAATCCCTTTGTCCCTAAGACCGCCATAGACATATAACCATACACCAAAAGAAGCAGCAACATGCTGACAACGACGTATATGCTCTAAAAAGGATCTTCTGCTTGGCCCTTGTTACCACGTGGTGCGGTCACTAACCCATGTCTATCTAACCAAATACCAGCAGCAGTGTCCAAAACTGTATATTCACATCGTAAGACATAAATATTATATTATTATCTGTTAGACATAATTAATAGTAAAAAAGTTACCAAATGAAGTATAATTAACCTACAACAGCTAATTCACAGTCTACTGCCCAACTTATGAGACCCCCACCAATACCCTACTAACCGATGGGATCAGTAAAGCGCGGCTCACACTCAAGGGGTTAGAAGTAGAAAAACAGTGGAAGCTGGGTTCGAACCTAAGACCTGTGTTATACGGACTGATAAAAAAATCTTAGACCTAATTTAAGGCTTACCTGGATGTCGGGTTCTGCAACAACAAATTGCTTAAGCATGTGGTTTCCAAAAGCACGGGACATTGCTAGAACACCTCCAACCCTGCAAGTGCATAATTAGCATTAACATGAGATAAATATTTGAACAGCAGTTTAACAAACAGTCCATACAAAGAACATAACAAAAGGCACAATTCATTTACAGAAAACCAGAATTACCTGCCAACATGAGAACCCCACCAGCATTTTCAATTCTCTCCCTTTCATCACTTCTATTTGGTTTATGATCCTCAAAAAGAGGGATAGCTGTCAATTGAGAGAATATATTGTTCATTGTTTATGGACATTTTATCAAGCTTTTGATACAAAATGCCTCTATTATACCAACAATGAATTACCTTTGCATGCCTTTGATATTATAGTTCGAGAATCTCCAACGTTAGCGACAAACAAACGATTACCTACCAAGACTGCAGTTGAAGCAATAGAGCCATCATCACTCGAGTTATCCTTTTCAGACTCCAAGTCGGTTCTTTGATGGTTGCCCTTTTTCCTCTAAAACTTGAGAAACTACAGTTCAATCTTCCATCTCCAGTGCCAATACAAAGCCAAAAAAGTGTTACAATGAAGCATACAATCATATATAAATATTTGATCAAACCCATCTTCAACAAAACAAACTTATCAACCGGAAAAGGAACAGATGATAGATACAGTACAAGTAATTAAGGTTTAAACCACAAAAACCCTAACTTATCAACTGGAATCAGAATATAACAACAAAAGTGTAACAACATTAACGAAGAATTTCACATTATAGATGAAACTATGAAAACCTAATCTTCAAACTATATAGTGAATTATCAAACATCAGAATTAAAGCGACAATTAACATGAAACTTACGAATAAATTAACATAAATCAAGTGAAAGCTGGAAATGGAACAGATGATAGATACAGTCCAAGTAATTAGGGTTTAAACCACAAAAAACCATAACTTATCAACTGGAATCAAAACATAACAGCAAAACCGAAACAACATTAACGGAGAATTCCACATTATAGATGGAATTACGAAATCCTAATCTCCAAACCGTACAGTGAATCATCAAACATCAGAAATAAGTCCACAACTAACATGAAATTAACAGACATATTAACAAAATCCGTAACGTAAAACTCGTTAAATATCAACAAATATACTAACAAACCTCATGTAACACCTGTGTCATTTCAACCATCAAACAAATGCCAAACCAATGAAATATAGTATTTCATACTTGGGATTTGTAAAAATATGTGTATCGTTTACACATATCAATTCTTGTTCGATTTCAAGCTTTAAATCGCTTTCTGGAGGGTTATACGCGCTCTGATGTGTAGATATAACCAGTTTAATCCAACAAACACTCCGGAATAGTGAAATAGGCTTAACATACCTTAAATAACCTTTACATAACTTATATATAAGTTTTGGAAGGTTTGGTGTGGTGAAATCAAGTTTAATCGCTTACAGGGACTAAAGTTGACAAACTGCGAAAGTATGCCAATTTGAACTGTAACAGACATTCCGGAACATGACCATAAGTTAAACATACCATAAATATCCTTTACATAGCTTAGAAATAGGCTTTGAGGGGTTCGGTGTGCTAAAATAAACTTTTGGGTCATTCAGGGACTAAAAGTGTCAAAAAGTGCACAAGTTTGCATTTTCGCGCATAACTTACGTTCTGAATACATCCGGACATCCAAAAATTTATGTAAGCACTAAAATATTTTATTTTAGTGTTCGCCATAAGAAAAATCCATTCGTCGCGTCATTTGGTTCGTTTTTCGCATTCGGGACCAGATTCGATGTATTAGCCGTTGTTTAATTCACAACCACACATTCTAAACTTGCTTAGTCAGCGGATAAGGATGGAATTTTGGCACCATGACTTTGCAACACATGTATGGATGGAATTTAAACACCTAAACACCATGACTTTGCAACACATGTATGGATGGAATTTAAACACCTAAACACCATAACTTTGCAACACATGTACGGATGGGATTAAGGCACGTTTTCCATGAAAGGATCTTAACGGTTCGGGTATTCCTATAAATACCCCATACCCCCCATTGCTAAAATCACTAGAAACTTGATTTGAGAAACTCTAAGTTGAAACATTTGTTTCATACCTGAGATTTTTGAATCGAGTTTAGCATTCGGGGACCCTTCGTAAGTATTCTTTCGTTCTTTTCCTTATTTTACTGCTTTTCGAGTCAGAAAGTCAAACTTTGTTTGACTTTCAGCGTTGACCAGTAATGGTCAATGCGAAGTTCGTTTGAACTTCGCAACGTAAGTGTAATCACGTTGGTCATAGTCCCTTGGGACTATGCCCACTGATTACCACGTTGTCTAGGGTCGTAGGGTAAGCGATCTGATAAATCGCTTATACCTCGAACCCGACCCAGTTTGGTCGATCATTAGGATCCGACCAAACACATTAGGTGACCATAGTAGGTAGGGAATAACCTTCCGAGGTTATACCCTATGGTCACGTCGTTTGAGTAGTTGTATGATAGGTAGTTTATATGCCTTAGGTAAATTACCAGAATACCCTTTTCATGTATAATTGGTAATTAAGCATATGTAACCTAAACCTTTGTCACATAACTGATTATGTAACATGTTTAGGCATATAACACTTGTCATAGGGCTAGTTAGGCGGTCCGAACGCGTTTCACGCGAACGACGCGTTAAAGTAGCATAAGCTACCTAAACGGGTCGTAATGGGTCGTAGACACTTAGGTTAAGTTTCATTTAGTATGTAGGCTTTGTTAAACCAAATGACACGAGTCTCTACACTCGTTTGGTTTACAAACCCTAATGCTACCCAATCTTCCGATTTAGGTCCGGTTTATTAATGTAGTTACCTATATTAGGTGCCGTTTGATATTCCGCGATCTCTAGCATTGCTTGGTGGTTATCCTAGGACTTCTGAGCAATCTCAGGTGAGTACATAGACCCCTCTTTTACTGTTTTCCAAACTGTTTTGGGGTGGAACACATGTGCCTACTTGTTACTTTCATGCTTTCCTGTTTTAACATCATATACTGCTATGTTCGTTAGTACATTATAGTACATGATTTTATGACATTTCATGCTAGGTGTGCCCAATTGTGTGCATTACTTAGTACATCGTTTTACATGACATTTTGACATAGACATTTCGGCATAGACATTTTAACATGATTGACATTTGATCATGCATTTCCCACAAAACATAACTTTGATTTAAACCAAGATTTACTTCAATACTTTGTTTTTGTGCATATGGTTTAGTTGAGACATTTCACTTGCCATACATGACATCTTGACATAGACGTTTGACATGGATATTTGACATAGACATTTTGATATGATTTACATCTTGACATGAACACTTTGACATATTACCCAATACATTTGACAATTGATTTAAACATAGACTTCTTACATTGGTTGGTTTGGTTTGATTAAGTGATTAAGTAACGATGCGTGTGTAATATGATACAAGCATGGTGGATACGCCGCTGGTACTTCCTATATATAAGTGTTTGTATGGTATTACATATCATAGCGTTATTGAATCATTTCAGTTTGAGACATAGAACATTTTATACAAATAACATACTTTTCACAAGACATTGATTTATAAACAACTTATCTTATGCAAACATATTTTACTTGGTTATTCATTTAACCTTACATTTATTTATACTTATCATCTGATCTTATCGATTTTCAAATGATTTACCAAGCAAAGCAAATAACAAGGTTCATGACAAAACATTTTCTCAAACATAAGTCATGAAACCTATTTTCACAAAACCTATGTATCTCACAGGCATTTTTATGCTGACGTACCTATTTTCACATGTGTTTTTCAGGAGCTGTTGCATAAGATGATCAAGATATACTTAGGCAGACTTGGGCTTTAGTGACAATAAAAGATGCAAGACTAGTTAATTATGTTGTATTTCTTTGTTTAATAAGACATTGTAACACTTTTAATCAATAAAACGAAACTTCAATTGCCATGGATTTGAAACAATTAATTCTGTTACAACACTCCCCGACATTTCCGCCACGTTTTGTATGTTCTACGTGGTCGGGGTGTGACAGAAAAGATGGTATCAGAGCTAATGGTTATAGGGAATTAGGTTATTAGTAATGCTTTGACCTAGTCTATAACCTTCTTAGGACCCTAACGCGAGTTTACTTGCGTTTAGTCATAAAACAATACCGTCGCCTATCCTTAGGCGACTACCACAACAAGATCATAAATTTCAAAACCGCTTTGAAAACTAATCATCTGTTCTAGGATGATTGATTACTAGGTTTTGAACCCTCTATTGTAAGGTTTTGAACTCTCTATTATAAGGTTTTGAACCCTTTGAATTTTCAAAATCTCGTCAAGGTTTTGGGTTTTAAATAATGTGAACACGTGCAAACTGGAAGGGTGAATGCCTGTATTCTGGGTTTTCTGTCTAGGCAAGCACTTCGTATACATCTCATCAGACGCGAGACCAGTTGTGCTTACCTGGGAATTCTTGGGATGAGTGTTCACTTATAGGCGAGCATGTCTTCGCGATACATTATATTGACCCATTTACTTTGATTAGTCATTGTCTCATTTGTTTGCCTTTGGTAACAAACAAATGGTCACAATCTTCATACGTTGTCATTTTCTCTCGACTATCTTTCCCTTGTTTCCTCCCATGTCTTCTATTTTCTTCATGGTGCCTCTTCATCGCAACAACAATGTCCGAACCAGGTGCTGCAATTACCCAGCGAATAGGCGTCGTACTCCAGAGGACCGTTGACTTAGCTATCACCATGACTCGCCTCAGGGATGAAGCCGTAAGGGAACTGCTCCTTGGTGCAATCAATGCAACTGTCATCATCCAAACCAAATACCCTGTTTCAAATGTACCCACGGTGGACGATGGAGACATTTGGTTAACATGTGCCGCTTTGCAATCCAGAGCAAAGCTGTTGCAAATCCTGCTGCTGCTCAACCTTCAAACTCTGCTTCATATGTCGCTTGACATATTTGGTGCCTAAACCTCATGAACTTTCTACCTTGTGTATCGAATTAAGCACGCCTAGTGCAAGGTGTCGGAACACCTCTCGTTACACAAATTCCAAAATCCATGTAGGATCTTTCTATCCTCATAATTAGATCCTTGTGGATGGGTATCATTCATCGGAATCCTTAATTGAATTCTTTGTATGATTCAATACGTACATCACAATTCAATAAGGACAAAGCCGAATTCCTTTTAAGATTATCCTATCTTCATAGATAGATTCTTGAAATGATTAAAGTGCCAAATGAAATCCACGAATTGGATTCCTGGTGTACTTTAAGTATCCGCGTCCAAAGATAACAAGTTAATAACCAAGTTAAACAACTATGTGATTATGTGCTTATGTGTTTCCTTTTATGTTTTTGTGTGATCCAAATTCTTGTCATTCAAATCCTCGTAGAATCTTCCATATCTTTGGGTGCTATATTAAATCCTCAACGGGCTTGTACGTAATAGTAAAGACCCTTGGATTATATTGTACCATTCCATAATTAGATCCTGAGTGGTCTAGTTAAACAGATTGATCCAAAAATCTGGTTAGGTATATCAAGTGATGATATAGCTGAAAGGACTCCTTGGAGGTCTAATTAAAAAGATCATGTGTTGACCTGATTAAAAGGACCCTATGGTAGTCTAGTCACACTCATCACAGATTTGATATTTTCTTCCCCTACACATCATGAAATGCACTGTGCGGACTGTGCAAGGAATTACGTAATTATGGACGCGTACATAATTATAGAATTTAGTGCACAGAAACCACAACAAGTTTTGTCATGTATCTAGAGTTATTCTGTTCATTTTTGTTTCTGAAGATGTAAAATGACTATTCTGTTCATTTTTGTTTCTAAAGATGTAAAATGACTCATTCGGTTCATTTTTGTTTCTGAAGATGTAAAATGACTCATTCGGTTCATTTTTGTTTCTGAAGATGTAAAATGACTATTCCGTTCATTTTTGTTTCTGAAGATGTAAAATGACTATTCCGTTCATTTTTGTCTCTGAAGATGTTAAATGACTATTCCGTTCATTTTTGTCTCTGAAGATGTAAAATGACTATTCCGTTCATTTTTGTCTCTGAAGATGTAAAATGACTATTCCGTTCATTTTTGTTTCTGAGGATGTAAAATGACTATTCCGTTCATTTTTGTTTCTGAAGATGTAAAATGACTATTCCGTTCATTTTTGTTTCTGAAGATGTAAAATGACTATTCCGTTCATTTTTGTTTCTGAAGATGTAAAATGACTATTCCGTTCATTTTTGTTTCTGAAGATGTAAAATGACTATTCCGTTCATTTTTGTTTCTGAAGATGTAAAATGACTATTCCGTTCATTTTTGTTTCTGAGGATGTAAAATGACTATTCCGTTCATTTTTGTTTCTGAAGATGTAAAATGACTATTCCGTTCATTTTTGTTTCTGAAGATGTAAAATGACTATTCCGTTCATTTTTGTTTCTAAAGATGTAAAATGACTATTCCGTTCATTTTTGTTTCTGAGGATGTAAAATGACTATTCCGTTCATTTTTGTTTCTGAAGATGTAAAATGACTATTCGGTTCATTTTTGTTTCTGAGGATGTAAAATGACTATTCCGTTCATTTTTGTTTCTGAAGATGTAAAATGACTATTCCGTTCATTTTTGTTTCTGAAGATGTAAAATGACTATTCCGTTCATTTTGTTTCTGAAGATGTAAAATGACTATTCCGTTCATTTTTGTTTCTGAAGATGTAAAATGACTATTCCGTTCATTTTTGTTTTTGAAGATGTAAAATGACTCATTCGGTTCATTTTTGTTTCTGAAGATGTAAAATGACTCATTCGGTTCATTTTTGTTTCTATAGAATGCCTGTTGAAAATAACTCTGTTCATTTTTCATTTCTGAAAAATGTTAGTTAAAGAGAAATTACAGGATTATGTCTAGTTCATTTTTGATGGTTATTTAACACAAAGTCACGAATAAGCTCCTACGAATTAATTTCGGGACGAAATTTCCTAAAGTAGGGGAGACTGTAACACCTGTGTCATTTCAACCATCAAACAAATTCCAAACCAATGAACTATAGTATTTCATACTTGGGATTTCTAAAAATATGTGTATCGTTTACACATATCAATTCTTGTTCGATTTCAAGCTTTAAATCGCTTTCTGGAGGGTTATACGCGCTCTGATGTGTAGATATAACCAGTTTAATCCAACAAACACTCCGGAATAGTGAAATAGGCTTAACATACCTTAAATAACCTTTACATAACTTATATATAAGTTTTGGAAGGTTTGGTGTGGTGAAATCAAGTTTAATCGCTTACAGGGACTAAAGTTGACAAACTGCGAAAGTATGCCAATTTGAACTGTAACAGACATTCCGGAACATGACCATAAGTTAAACATACCATAAATATCCTATACATAGCTTAGAAATAGGCTTTGAGGGGTTCGGTGTGCTAAAATAAACTTTTGGGTCATTCAGGGACTAAAAGTGTCAAAAAGTGCACAAGTTTGCATTTTCGCGCATAACTTACGTTCTGAATACATCCGGACATCCAAAAATTTATGTAAGCACTAAAATATTTTATTTTAGTGTTCGCCATAAGAAAAATCCATTCGTCGCGTCATTTGGTTCGTTTTTCGCATTCGAGACCAGATTCGATGTATTAGCCGTTGTTTAATTCACAACCACACATTCTAAACTTGCTTAGTCAGCGGATAAGGATGGAATTTTGGCACCATGACTTTGAAACACATGTATGGATGGAATTTAAACACCTAAACACCATGACTTTGCAACACATGTATGGATGGAATTTAAACACCTAAACACCATAACTTTGCAACACATGTACGGATGGGATTAAGGCACGTTTTCCATGAAACGATCTTAACGGTTCGGGTATTCCTATAAATACCCCATACCCCCCATTGCTAAAATCACTAGAAACTTGATTTGAGAAACTCTAAGTTGAAACATTTGTTTCATACCTGAGATTTTTGAATCGAGTTTAGCATTCGGGGACCCTTCGTAAGTATTCTTTCGTTCTTTTCCTTATTTTACTGCTTTTCGAGTCAGAAAGTCAAACTTTGTTTGACTTTCAGCGTTGACCAGTAATGGTCAATGCGAAGTTCGTTTGAACTTCGCAACGTGAGTGTAATCACGTTGGTCATAGTCCCTTGGGACTATGCCCACTGATTACCACGTTGTCTAGGGTCGTAGGGTAAGCGATCTGATAAATCGCTTATACCTCGAACCCGACCCAGTTTGGTCGATCATTAGGATCCGACCAAACACATTAGGTGACCATAGTAGGTAGGGAATAACCTTCCGAGGTTATACCCTATGGTCACGTCGTTTGAGTAGTTGTATGATAGGTAGTTTATATGCCTTAGGTAAATTACCAGAATACCCTTTTCATGTATAATTGGTAATTAAGCATATGTAACCTAAACCTTTGTCACATAACTGATTATGTAACATGTTTAGGCATATAACACTTGTCATAGGGCTAGTTAGGCGGTCCGAACGCGTTTCACGCGAACGATGCGTTAAAGTAGCATAAGCTACCTAAACGGGTCGTAATGGGTCGTAGACACTTAGGTTAAGTTTCATTTAGTATGTAGGCTTTGTTAAACCAAATGACACGAGTCTCTACACTCGTTTGGTTTACAAACCCTAATGCTACCCAATCTTCCGATTTAGGTCCGGTTTATTAATGTAGTTACCTATATTAGGTGCCGTTTGATATTCCGCGATCTCTAGCATTGCTTGGTGGTTATCCTAGGACTTCTGAGCAATCTCAGGTGAGTACATAGACCCCTCTTTTACTGTTTTCCAAACTGTTTTGGGGTGGAACACATGTGCCTACTTGTTACTTTCATGCTTTCCTGTTTTAACATCATATACTGCTATGTTCGTTAGTACATTATAGTACATGATTTTATGACATTTCATGCTAGGTGTGCCCAATTGTGTGCATTACTTAGTACATCGTTTTACATGACATTTTGACATAGACATTTCGGCATAGACATTTTAACATGATTGACATTTGATCATGCATTTCCCACAAAACATAACTTTGATTTAAACCAAGATTTACTTCAATACTTTGTTTTTGTGCATATGGTTTAGTTGAGACATTTCACTTGCCATATATGACATCTTGACATAGACGTTTGACATGGATATTTGACATAGACATTTTGATATGATTTACATCTTGACATGAACACTTTGACATATTACCCAATACATTTGACAATTGATTTAAACATAGACTTCTTACATTGGTTGGTTTGGTTTGATTAAGTGATTAAGTAACGATGCGTGTGTAATATGATACAAGCATGGTGGATACGCCGCTGGTACTTCCTATATATAAGTGTTTGTATGGTATTACATATCATAGCGTTATTGAATCATTTCAGTTTGAGACATAGAACATTTTATACAAATAACATACTTTTCACAAGACATTGATTTATAAACAACTTATCTTATGCAAACATATTTTACTTGGTTATTCATTTAACCTTACATTTATTTATACTTATCATCTGATCTTATCGATTTTCAAATGATTTACCAAGCAAAGCAAATAACAAGGTTCATGACAAAACATTTTCTCAAACATAAGTCATGAAACCTATTTTCACAAAACCTATGTATCTCACAGGCATTTTTATGCTGACGTACCTATTTTCACATGTGTTTTTCAGGAGCTGTTGCATAAGATGATCAAGATATACTTAGGCAGACTTGGGCTTTAGTGACAATAAAAGATGCAAGACTAGTTAATTATGTTGTATTTCTTTGTTTAATAAGACATTGTAACACTTTTAATCAATAAAACGAAACTTCAATTGCCATGGATTTGAAACAATTAATTCTGTTACAACACTCCCCGACATTTCCGCCACGTTTTGTATGTTCTACGTGGTCGGGGTGTGACAGAAAAGATGGTATCAGAGCTAATGGTTATAGGGAATTAGGTTATTAGTAATGCTTTGACCTAGTCTATAACCTTCTTAGGACCCTAACGCGAGTTTACTTGCGTTTAGTCATAAAACAATACCGTCGCCTATCCTTAGGCGACTACCACAACAAGATCATAAATTTCAAAACCGCTTTGAAAACTAATCATCTGTTCTAGGATGATTGATTACTAGGTTTTGAACCCTCTATTGTAAGGTTTTGAACTCTCTATTATAAGGTTTTGAACCCTTTGAATTTTCAAAATCTCGTCAAGGTTTTGGGTTTTAAATAATGTGAACACGTGCAAACTGGAAGGGTGAATGCCTGTATTCTGGGTTTTCTGTCTAGGCAAGCACTTCGTATACATCTCATCAGACGCGAGACCAGTTGTGCTTACCTGGGAATTCTTGGGATGAGTGTTCACTTATAGGCGAGCATGTCTTCGCGATACATTATATTGACCCATTTACTTTGATTAGTCATTGTCTCATTTGTTTGCCTTTGGTAACAAACAAATGGTCACAATCTTCATACGTTGTCATTTTCTCTCGACTATCTTTCCCTTGTTTCCTCCCATGTCTTCTATTTTCTTCATGGTGCCTCTTCATCGCAACAACAATGTCCGAACCAGGTGCTGCAATTACCCAGCGAATAGGCGTCGTACTCCAGAGGACCGTTGACTTAGCTATCACCATGACTCGCCTCAGGGATGAAGCCGTAAGGGAACTGCTCCTTGGTGCAATCAATGCAACTGTCATCATCCAAACCAAATACCCTGTTTCAAATGTACCCACGGTGGACGATGGAGACATTTGGTTAACATGTGCCGCTTTGCAATCCAGAGCAAAGCTGTTGCAAATCCTGCTGCTGCTCAACCTTCAAACTCTGCTTCATATGTCGCTTGACATATTTGGCGCCTAAACCTCATGAACTTTCTACCTTGTGTATCAAATTAAGCACGCCTAGTGCAAGGTGTCGGAACACCTCTCGTTACACAAATTCCAAAATCCATGTAGGATCTTTCTATCCTCATAATTAGATCCTTGTGGATGGGTATCATTCATCGGAATCCTTAATTGAATTCTTTGTATGATTCAATACGTACATCACAATTCAATAAGGACAAAGCCGAATTCCTTTTAAGATTATCCTATCTTCATAGATAGATTCTTGAAATGATTAAAGTGCCAAATGAAATCCACGAATTGGATTCCTGGTGTACTTTAAGTATCCGCGTCCAAAGATAACAAGTTAATAACCAAGTTAAACAACTATGTGATTATGTGCTTATGTGTTTCCTTTTATGTTTTTGTGTGATCCAAATTCTTGTCATTCAAATCCTCGTAGAATCTTCCATATCTTTGGGTGCTATATTAAATCCTCAACGGGCTTGTACGTAATAGTAAAGACCCTTGGATTATATTGTACCATTCCATAATTAGATCCTGAGTGGTCTAGTTAAACAGATTGATCCAAAAATCTGGTTAGGTATATCAAGTGATGATATAGCTGAAAGGACTCCTTGGAGGTCTAATTAAAAAGATCATGTGTTGACCTGATTAAAAGGACCCTATGGTAGTCTAGTCACACTCATCACAGATTTGATATTTTCTTCCCCTACACATCATGAAATGCACTGTGCGGACTGTGCAAGGAATTACGTAATTATGGACGCGTACATAATTATAGAATTTAGTGCACAGAAACCACAGCAAGTTTTGTCATGTATCTAGAGTTATTCTGTTCATTTTTGTTTCTGAAGATGTAAAATGACTATTCTGTTCATTTTTGTTTCTAAAGATGTAAAATGACTCATTCGGTTCATTTTTGTTTCTGAAGATGTAAAATGACTCATTCGGTTCATTTTTGTTTCTGAAGATGTAAAATGACTATTCCGTTCATTTTTGTTTCTGAAGATGTAAAATGACTATTCCGTTCATTTTTGTCTCTGAAGATGTAAAATGACTATTCCGTTCATTTTTGTCTCTGAAGATGTAAAATGACTATTCCGTTCATTTTTGTCTCTGAGGATGTAAAATGACTATTCCGTTCATTTTTGTTTCTGAGGATGTAAAATGACTATTCCGTTCATTTTTTGTTTCTGAAGATGTAAAATGACTATTCCGTTCATTTTTGTTTCTGAAGATGTAAAATGACTATTCCGTTATTTTTGTTTCTGAAGATGTAAAATGACTATTCCGTTCATTTTTGTTTCTGAGGATGTAAAATGACTATTCCGTTCATTTTTGTTTCTGAAGATGTAAAATGACTATTCCGTTCATTTTTGTTTCTGAGGATGTAAAATGACTATTCCGTTCATTTTTGTTTCTGAAGATGTAAAATGACTATTCCGTTCATTTTTGTTTCTGAAGATGTAAAATGACTATTCCGTTCATTTTTGTTTCTGAAGATGTAAAATGACTATTCCGTTCATTTTTGTTTCTGAGGATGTAAAATGACTATTCCGTTCATTTTTGTTTCTGAAGATGTAAAATGACTATTCCGTTCATTTTTGTTTCTGAGGATGTAAAATGACTATTCCGTTCATTTTTGTTTCTGAAGATGTAAAATGACTATTCCGTTCATTTTTGTTTCTAAAGATGTAAAATGACTATTCCGTTCATTTTGTTTCTGAAGATGTAAAATGACTATTCCGTTCATTTTTGTTTTTGAAGATGTAAAATGACTCATTCGGTTCATTTTTGTTTCTGAAGATGTAAAATGACTCATTCGGTTCATTTTTGTTTCTATAGAATGCCTGTTGAAAATAACTCTGTTCATTTTTCATTTTTGAAAAATGTTAGTTAAAGAGAAATTACAGGATTATGTCTAGTTCATTTTTGATGGTTATTTAACACAAAGTCACGAATAAGCTCCTACGAATTAATTTCGGGACGAAATTTCCTAAAGTAGGGGAGACTGTAACACCTGTGTCATTTCAACCATCAAACAAATGCCAAACCAATGAACTATAGTATTTCATACTTGGGATTTGTAAAAATATGTGTATCGTTTACACATATCAATTCTTGTTCGATTTCAAGCTTTAAATCGCTTTCTGGAGGGTTATACGCGCTCTGATGTGTAGATATAACCAGTTTAATCCAACAAACACTCCGGAATAGTGAAATAGGCTTAACATACCTTAAATAACCTTTACATAACTTATATATAAGTTTTGGAAGGTTTGGTGTGGTGAAATCAAGTTTAATCGCTTACAGGGACTAAAGTTGACAAACTGCGAAAGTATGCCAATTTGAACTGTAACAGACATTCCGGAACATGACCATAAGTTAAACATACCATAAATATCCTATACATAGCTTAGAAATAGGCTTTGAGGGGTTCGGTGTGCTAAAATAAACTTTTGGGTCATTCAGGGACTAAAAGTGTCAAAAAGTGCACAAGTTTGCATTTTCGCGCATAACTTACGTTCTGAATACATCCGGACATCCAAAAATTTATGTAAGCACTAAAATATTTTATTTTAGTGTTCGCCATAAGAAAAATCCATTCGTCGCGTCATTTGGTTCGTTTTTCGCATTAGAGACCAGATTCGATGTATTAGCCGTTGTTTAATTCACAACCACACATTCTAAACTTGCTTAGTCAGCGGATAAGGATGGAATTTTGGCACCATGACTTTGCAACACATGTATGGATGGAATTTAAACACCTAAACACCATGACTTTGCAACACATGTATGGATGGAATTTAAACACCTAAACACCATAACTTTGCAACACATGTACGGATGGGATTAAGGCACGTTTTCCATGAAACGATCTTAACGGTTCGGGTATTCCTATAAATACCCCATACCCCCCATTGCTAAAATCACTAGAAACTTGATTTGAGAAACTCTAAGTTGAAACATTTGTTTCATACCTGAGATTTTTGAATCGAGTTTAGCATTCGGGGACCCTTCGTAAGTATTCTTTCGTTCTTTTCCTTATTTTACTGCTTTTCGAGTCAGAAAGTCAAACTTTGTTTGACTTTCAGCGTTGACCAGTAATGGTCAATGCGAAGTTCGTTTGAACTTCGCAACGTGAGTGTAATCACGTTGGTCATAGTCCCTTGGGACTATGCCCACTGATTACCACGTTGTCTAGGGTCGTAGGGTAAGCGATCTGATAAATCGCTTATACCTCGAACCCGACCCAGTTTGGTCGATCATTAGGATCCGACCAAACACATTAGGTGACCATAGTAGGTAGGGAATAACCTTCCGAGGTTATACCCTATGGTCACGTCGTTTGAGTAGTTGTATGATAGGTAGTTTATATGCCTTAGGTAAATTACCAGAATACCCTTTTCATGTATAATTGGTAATTAAGCATATGTAACCTAAACCTTTGTCACATAACTGATTATGTAACATGTTTAGGCATATAACACTTGTCATAGGGCTAGTTAGGCGGTCCGAACGCGTTTCACGCGAACGATGCGTTAAAGTAGCATAAGCTACCTAAACGGGTCGTAATGGGTCGTAGACACTTAGGTTAAGTTTCATTTAGTATGTAGGCTTTGTTAAACCAAATGACACGAGTCTCTACACTCGTTTGGTTTACAAACCCTAATGCTACCCAATCTTCCGATTTAGGTCCGGTTTATTAATGTAGTTACCTATATTAGGTGCCGTTTGATATTCCGCGATCTCTAGCATTGCTTGGTGGTTATCCTAGGACTTCTGAGCAATCTCAGGTGAGTACATAGACCCCTCTTTTACTGTTTTCCAAACTGTTTTGGGGTGGAACACATGTGCCTACTTGTTACTTTCATGCTTTCCTGTTTTAACATCATATACTGCTATGTTCGTTAGTACATTATAGTACATGATTTTATGACATTTCATGCTAGGTGTGCCCAATTGTGTGCATTACTTAGTACATCGTTTTACATGACATTTTGACATAGACATTTCGGCATAGACATTTTAACATGATTGACATTTGATCATGCATTTCCCACAAAACATAACTTTGATTTAAACCAAGATTTACTTCAATACTTTGTTTTTGTGCATATGGTTTAGTTGAGACATTTCACTTGCCATACATGACATCTTGACATAGACGTTTGACATGGATATTTGACATAGACATTTTGATATGATTTACATCTTGACATGAACACTTTGACATATTACCCAATACATTTGACAATTGATTTAAACATAGACTTCTTACATTGGTTGGTTTGGTTTGATTAAGTGATTAAGTAACGATGCGTGTGTAATATGATACAAGCATGGTGGATACGCCGCTGGTACTTCCTATATATAAGTGTTTGTATGGTATTACATATCATAGCGTTATTGAATCATTTCAGTTTGAGACATAGAACATTTTATACAAATAACATACTTTTCACAAGACATTGATTTATAAACAACTTATCTTATGCAAACATATTTTACTTGGTTATTCATTTAACCTTACATTTATTTATACTTATCATCTGATCTTATCGATTTTCAAATGATTTACCAAGCAAAGCAAATAACAAGGTTCATGACAAAACATTTTCTCAAACATAAGTCATGAAACCTATTTTCACAAAACCTATGTATCTCACAGGCATTTTTATGCTGACGTACCTATTTTCACATGTGTTTTTCAGGAGCTGTTGCATAAGATGATCAAGATATACTTAGGCAGACTTGGGCTTTAGTGACAATAAAAGATGCAAGACTAGTTAATTATGTTGTATTTCTTTGTTTAATAAGACATTGTAACACTTTTAATCAATAAAACGAAACTTCAATTGCCATGGATTTGAAACAATTAATTCTGTTACAACACTCCCCGACATTTCCGCCACGTTTTGTATGTTCTACGTGGTCGGGGTGTGACACCTCAATTATTGATGAAATTACAAAAACCTAATCTACAAACCGTACAATAAATCATCAAAAATCATGACTAAATCAACAACTAACACGAAACGTTTTCAGATCTGCGTACACAAAAACCATCACCAAATCGTATAGCGAGAAGGAGGTTAAAGTCAGATTTCATACCTGATTAATTGTATTGTCTGGATCGTATATGATTCAATCAAAAGGAAAAACGCTTAGGTTTTTTTTTTTAGAAAAAAGAAGCGATTTGTGGTTAGAAATCGGAAAGAACGATCTAAGATATATCAAATTAACAATCAGGCCACCACCACCCTGTAGTCCTTGCCTTGCACGACCACTGTTGGACAAAACCCTAAATCAACCCATCTCGCTGTCATGGTTCCTCTTCAGGCCACCACCACCATCACCACCTTCCTCTATCAAAGCATCGCCATCGGATGACGTTTGGGAAGCGATTGACCATGAGTACTGATTAAAATGATATATCAATAAAACCCTAAATCTGGAATAGAAGGAAGATTAATCATACCTGGATTAGATGAGAATCGTGGTGAGAAGAAAACACAAAGTTTTAGTTGAATCACACTGAAGATCGAGAGAGAAGGAACCCTAGCCGTCGCAGGTAATCGTATGCCTTCAAAAATCGAGCTTATCTGGCATGTACTTTAGGAGAAAAGTAAAGGGGACGGAGGTTTTGAGCGGGAAAAGCAAAAAAATGAGGCCCTAATCTACTGACACATGGCCCAAATAACTTTCATTTATTTTATATAATAGATAGGGATAAAATTAAATAAAAAGTTTATTTTGTCTAAGTAGGATGAGAAGTAATCTTAACCATTCATTTTTCAAATCAATGGTTAAGATGAAAATGTAGGGAAAAAGAGGAGTGTATGGGTATCTTGGGAAAATCCTATTTATTGACTTTATCTCTCCACATGCAAGCAACATGCATATTTCACCCTCGTTTTTTAGACGTTCATAACTTTTTTATATGACAATATTTTTTATAAAAATTTCACTATAAAATCAAGCGTATTTTTATCTTTAATTTGAGTACCATATTGCTATATAAAATATGACGACTAAACAAACCCATAAAAATGTGTTGTATTTCTATGTTGTATAGCATTTTTTGTGCTAGATTTTGTACTTTATTTTTGTGCTAAATTTTTTTGTCTTAAATTTTTTTTTTCTCAATTTTTTGTGCTGGATTTTGTACTATATTTTTTGTGCTGAATTTTTTCATGCTATATTTTTTGTACTAGATTTTTTGTGCTATATTTTTTTTTGTACTTGTAGGATCGTTTTACCGACCAAGTGAGTCAATCAGAGGCAATACACACTGTTTGAGAGGCGGAATCAAACAAACAGAGCTGAATCAGTACATAATTGAGTAGAAAACAGAGAGTTCACTTTAAAATAGTCTTCTCATTCAAATATCAACTTGTTTACACAGCAGTAATTCGGCAGCACTTCGTGACAGTTCACCTAATTCCGTGCCAAATGAGAAAGACAACACACATATATATAGCCTTCTAATTCCGCATGAAACATGACAAGCCACTTCAAACGGAATTACTTAAAGTAATTCCGTGCGGAATTAGACAGGACACATTACAAGCGAAATTACATTAAAACCCCTTAACTTTACATATTTGACACTAAGACCCCTATAAATTATGACCTAGACTTAAGACGTAGGCTTTAGACATTGTGCACCAACAAACTCCCCCTTGGATATAGCCGGAGTCTTTAGTCTGGTCTTCAGCGCTTTCTTCACAGCGACTTGAAATGTTCTTCTCTCTGCTTAGGCTTTCTCAGCAACTGCTTCCAAAGCTTCTCGTTTTCATCAACTCTCTTCTTTTCTTCAGCAGCCATCCGTTGAACAACAATATGCCGTAGCATGTTATCTCTATTTTCACGTGCTTTACGTTCTTTCTCAGCCTTTAACTTTTCTTCTTCTTCAATCTTTCGCCACTTAGAATTCCGTTCACTTTCAGCATTAATCCCTTTCTAAAAACAAATGGATACAACTTTCTGAAACTGCATAGCTTGTTCTCTATCTTCAGCTTTAAAGAATATCTTGTTCACAAACAAACATTCGATGTCTTTAGCAGAGCAGTTCATCAGCCACAGAGGATCATACACAAAGATTTCTCTAATCTCATTCTCTGCCCTGTAAGTAATCACAGCTTCAGTCGATATACAGCTGTATACCCAACATACAAAACCTTTATAGAACTCTTGTTCCATCTTTGGCACCAGAATGTTTTTCATCACTCTCGGCTTTTTTACATGCAATATCGTCTCTTCATTACCAGTTTCAGGATTAACTCTTCTCACTTTCTTTGGGTAATGTGGCCTCCAGTGCTTGAAGTTTTTCAATGATTCATACTTGATCAATCCCCACATAGGCACATCGTTCTTTCTAATAGGATAGCCCAATGTTCTAACCTTTGACAACTCTTCTACATCCCACCAAGGTAGGGACATAATATTATAATGACGTTCAAAGTATTGCACACCATATTCCCTTCTAATCGCATATGCATTCACTTGTGGCAAGAAACCCCAGCTGATGATGTCACCAAGTGATACATCTCTATCTCTCTTGTAAAACTTCAAAGGACGTTTGAACTTTCTTTCATTACTATTCCTGAACCACTTCTTGCGTTCTTCGCTCTGTGGATCTTTTGTTGTACAATCAAATTTCTTGTCTTTCAAACACTCAGCAACCTTCCTTCTCAACTCATCTGCATTCTCTTGATTGAAGAACTCAAATAGAGTTGGAAAATTTGAAGTGTCTTCATTCACACTTTCTTCATCAGTACAATCTTCAACCTCAACTCGATCATAGTTATCAGCTTCATCAACATACTTGTACTCATATTCAGACTGTTGATTGATATCAAAAGCATTTAACTCTTCTTCGAAGTCAAACCTGAAATCTGGATCATCAATACGCGTCATTTCTTTAATATCAGCCATTGTATACGAATGCCTGAACTCACCTTCCTCTACTTCAGGCTCTAGATGTAGAATCAACTTTTCAACTTTATCAACATTTTGATCATCAACTTGCTCCCCCTCACCTATAGCATCCTCAGCTTCTTCATTCGCATCATCATGCATATAATCATCAACAGTTTGTTCATTTGATGCTTCAGAAATTTTAACACCAGAAGTACCCTGATCGTCATCATCATTTCCATCATTGTCATCATCACTACTACTTGCAGAGATTACATCATCTGCATCATCTTCGTCATCTTCATCATCATCCTCTTCATCATCATCTTCTTCATCATTACCAAGAATATCATCAATTTCAACATCAGCATCGAATATACCAGAAACTGACGAAATTGGCAGAACAGATAATATTGGTTCTACTATAGGTTCAGATACAACCATTGCTTTTTCAGAAACTTCTCCTTCAAGACCTTTACCTTTATTTTTCATCTCAGCTTCTAATTCAGCTTCTTTCTTGGCTCTCATTTCTTCTCGTACAATTTCATCAAATCTCTGTTCCAGAGGCATACCAACCACATTCTCTAATACTTTTCTCATCATATAATTTTCATGTTCATTTCGAGCCTTGATTGCTTCCAACTCTTTATTCTTCAGCTTGAAGTATTCATTTTGTTGATCTTTTCGAGCTTTCTCTTCTAGCAATTCTGCAATTTGAACTTTCATTACATCAATTTCAGCTTCATCAGCTTCAATCTTTTTCAATAAAGAAGAATTCTCAGCTTCAACTGTTTTAACACGTTTTTCAATCTTCTTCTCTCGATCAACCAACTTTTTATTATCAACCAACACTTTTTCTACTTTCTGTTGTAACTTCTTTACCAGCTCATCATTCACGAAACTTAAATCACCAATGTCTTCAAGAGGAATATTTGGAATATTTGGAAAGTTTTTGAAACCAGAAGATCCTGGTGTGGATTGAACTTGTGGTTGCGAAGATGGTGGTGTTTGGAAAATTTGTTGAGAAGTAAGAACAGGTTGTTCTTGAATAAGTGTTTGGTGTGGAGGTGAGAGATGTGGTGGTGATTGATGTAATGGTGATTGATGTGGTGTTGGTTGTTTTGGAGGTGATTGATGTGGTGATTTTGGTGGTGATGGTTCAGATGGTGGTGATGGTGGTGGTGTAGGTAGCTTTGTTTTTGGTGTACGTTTTGGCAGCCTCAAAATCAACTTTTGTCTTGCTCCTTTTGGAGATACAACACTCTTCCTTGCACCTGCTTTCTTCCTACCACCAGAAGGAGGCGTTTGAGATTCTCTCACATGCTCAAGAGATGGAACATACACATCATCATCATCATCCTTCTCCTGTCTCCTCTTTCTTTTTAACTCTTTCTCTTTTGCAATTTCAGCTTGAATTCTTTTAGCACGTTCTGTTTCATCAACTTCAGATTCAGAACTCGAAGAATTCTTATCTTCATCAGCACCAACTCCTTCATCAGCTGCCTTCTCTGTTTCTAATTGGTAATCAATGTTTTTCAACACTTCATCAATGTCAGAATCCTGATTTTCTTCAACATTTGTCACTGGTTCTTCTTCATCTGGTTCATCTACCAGCAAAGTCTCAACATTCTTCTTTTGACGCTTTCGTTTAGGTTGAGATGAAGAACCTTCCTCTTCTTGAACTTTTGGTGTTGATTTTCTGCTCTTTTTCTTTTTCTCCTCTTTTGAGAACCACTCGTTTCGAGACTCTCTGAAAGCTTCAAGAACTTTTAATTCATCAGTATAACCTATGATGGGTGTCGAGTGTTATATATATTAGGTGTATATTTTAAGCCCCTTTAACACTTTTTAGTCAAGTTTTAAATTTATAAAACACAATATTCACTAACACTAGACACTCATATGGGCAAGTGCACCCATCGTGAGCGTAGTATAGTGTTGGTAAGATACCGAGGTCGTCCAAGGACACAAGAGCTTTTAGTACCGGTTTATCCTCAACGTCTAATCAAATCAAAAACTTTAGAAAAATGTTTTAAGCTAAGAAAAATAAAAACTAACTAAAAATGCTGAAAATAAAAATAAAAACAGGTAGACAAGATGAATCACTTGGTTCCGACTCGTATCTAGTGTAACCTTTGATTATTTCTGCACTTTTGCACTTTTTAAGAGATTATCTTAGTTATTGTAGTAGGCCCCTCTTTTGAAGGTGACGTTACCCTCACCCCAGTAGTTTGAGTCAGCAAGGATACAATCCTAAAAGGGTGGATTATTGAAAGATAATTAATTAAGTTATTAATGCAAATTATGGTAGGCCCCTCTTTTGGAGGTGACGTTACCCTCGACTAAGTAGTCTGAGTCAGCAGGGATACAGTCCTAAATAGCCGGGTTATAGTATTAATAGTAGTTAACTTATGAGGGGATCAAAGAGTTTGGACCCCCGCCATCCAATACCGTTAAGTATTGAAGGAGGTCCTACTAAATTTGACCCAGGTCCATTGCAGGACCTCTAAACGCTGAACAATGGCAAGACTCTTACCAAACCGTTCCCTTAACCCCCGACCAGGTAGCCAACATACCTCCATATAGACCGTGGAGATATGAATGGTGAAAATCTTTTATTTTATATAGACAGTAACATAATGCCAAGACACCACGGACAAACGATAAGGAAGAATCACCTTCAACATAAGAAACTAGTTATTAAAGTCATTAATACAAAACCAAGTAAAAAGTGCGAAAAGATTAGAAATAAAAAGTATTACACTAGACACTTGTCTTCACCAAGTGATGTAAGAGACTTAGGCAAACATGGCCTTGATTGTCAAGAACTCTTACGATCAATCTTGGATCCCGAGACGACTCACACACTCTATGATGGACAATGGATGATGGTGGTGGATGATGGTGTTATGGTGGTGGTGGGTGGTGGGTGAAGTGTGAGAGAGGTGGTGTGCCAAGGGATGGTTTGAGCTTGAGCCAAGCACTCCTATTTATAGGCTGAACAGAAGCACGGGCACGGCCTCGTGTCCAGTGGGCACGGCCCCGTGTCCACATCCTTCTCTTTCTTCATTTAATGCAGCTTGTCTTATTAGTTGACCACGCCCCCGTGTCCGCTGAGCACGACCCCGTGTGCAGAAGAATCTTTGTACTATGAAGATTTGCCTGGATTGTGCGAATCTTATAGTTGACCACGGCCCCGTGTCCGCTGAGCACGGCCCCGTGGTGGGCAATAGAAGCTTCTACAACTTTGTCTTTTCTGCTGACACTTGGGCACGCCCCCGTGCTGGCTGAGCACGGGGCGTGTTCAGTCTTCTGTTATCTTGTTTTGCTTGGGAAGATGCTGTCGTGGGGTCGGGCATGTCACGTCTTGTTCCTTTTCTTGTATTTATGTTAGATTTTGATGTCTTTTTGCTTCTTTTGTTAATTTGAGCTCATTTAATCCTGAAAATACAAAAGGAAGACAAAAGCACACTTTTTCCAACATTAGTACTAAAAAAGGGTTAGTTTTATGCCACAATTGATGTAATTTATATGTTGCATTTTGAACACATCAACCTACTTCTTTCATCTCTTTCTCATTCCTCCAGTTCTGATGATTGACTGGATCGGGATCTTGATAGTTCTTGTCTTTAATGAAGCCGAAGAATTTAACTTTAGTCGTTGGCTCTGGATGCTTTGGATGATATCTAGCCAACTGCTTCAAAGACTCATTATCCATGTGATATAATACCAACAAATCATTCTTTTCATCTCTCTCCAACTCTGGATAAGCATGATCTAAAATCATCTGAATAAAACGTGGATACACCCAAGTCTTGTCTTTTGAAGTTGTATTCTCAACCATATAATGAAACACAATCTTCGAAAAATTATACTTCTTGTTAAGCACTAAAGCTGTCACCATGTTCATTTGATAATCTCTCATCACGTCGTAACCTCCTTTCCTGTGACTGAGAGCTAGAACTACAGAATGAATCAGAAACTTGTACAACCTCAGAAAACATGCTTTCAAATAATTTGCTTTGTTTAGATCACCATTGTAGCCCATACTTAACATACACCCCTTTACCATCCTTTGCGAAAACTTCGTTGGAGAGTTTTCATCATCTGGAAAGTCTATCACCTCTCTTACAAGCTGTTCAGTGATAATAATTGGTTTGTCTTTTCCATTCACCTTCACTAATGAATTAATTGTCTTGTTTGCTTCATCATAAGTTGCCTTCTCCCAAAAATACTTAATATGAGACCTGAACACCAAACGTTGGTTCGACAATGCTTTCTGGATTGGCAGTCTCTCCATAAACTCCAGAATTCCAGTAAATCCAGCCATTTTTGGAATTTCTCTGTCATAAACACAACATGTGTTATGCAGCGGATCAAACAACACATTCGAAGTCTGCAAAATCACAACACACAAACAAATCAAACACTTAGAAAAATTTTCAACCTAAACAACTTTCAAACGGAATTACATATCACATGAATACATCTCAAAACGAAATTACATCTTAAACAGAATCTCTGTTCAAACGAAATTGCAGTTTTAAAACGGAATTACATTTAAAGCTGAAATACACATTCACACAGAATTACAAGTTCAAACAAGATCACATTTCAAACGGAATCACTCTTGAAATGAAACATTTCAAGCGGAATTAACAGTTTGAAACGAAATTAATATCAAACAATTTTCATGAATCAGATGAACAAATTGATGAATTGGGTTTGTTCTCTGATGAATTCCGAGTACCATGGTTTGTTTTTTGTTCATTATTATCCACAGAAATACCCTAGATCTAAGTTCAAACAAACAGGTTCACCGACTTCAAACGGAAACATGATATACACATCAAATTGGAACCCTAAAACAGATCTACAACCAATTCCGAGTCCAATGGTATGTTAATCAGTTATTAAAACCCATAAACAAGCCCTAGATCTACGATTTATTATTTGGTCATCGCCGACCAAATGGAATCAGACAAATCCGGGCAAAATTGACAAGATATCCTACCTTTCCCATGATAATAGTTGAACCAGCCAACTAAAATGAAGATTCAGTTAACAAATGGGCAGAATAACGGCTGTAAATTGATGGTTTGGAATTTCGCTTGAAATCGCTTTGAAGGATAGCTTGAAACGGAATCAGGTGATAAATGTGTTCAAACGGAATTACTCCCCTATTTATAGACGGGGTAATTCCGTGTGAAATAACCACATACGAGTTTCAAGCGGAATTACTTCAAACGGAAACCCCGGTTCAAGCGGAATTATATGTTTCAAACGGGATTACCAATTCAAACAAAATTAGATTCAAAATTTTTCAATTTTTTACATTTTTGAGTTTTTACCGACACACCCAGTTAACCAAATCCAAGTTAATGACCCTGGTCAACTGTTTAGCCTGCCAAGTCCAAGTTAATGACCTTGGCTGACCAGATTATGAAGATGCTGATTTTCCGAGACTGAAATTAGTTCAAATTAATGAACTTTTACACATTCAAGCAATTACCAATCATATTCAAACTTCTGCTTACCCAATCCTCGTGATCCAGACATGTTCAGCACATAAGACTTTGATCATCTGATCCCCAACGTCCGATGTCGAAAATAAGATGAAATGAAAATCTTTTTGACTTTTTTAATATGATAAGCAAAATATTGTACACACAATATTGTTGTGAGCGTGTTAGGGGATCATATCAGCTGCCGACAAGACACAAGTACCGTTAAGCTTGATTACATTTTAAGCATTAAACAATTCGCGTTGATTGTCGATATACTGATCCTCTTAAATTTTCACACAATTTTCAACTTGTTCAGGATACGGATTTAGTGTTTTAAGACTTAAACTTTTACATGTGTCCCACCTCAGAATATACTCCCGTATCCAGATCCCAATATTCAGTCTTATAGGTGAGTATACCACAGATGATATCTGTAAGGGGTTAGATGCGAAACCGTGAGAGCTCAGGTCAGAACTTCCGTTCAGTAGAGGGATGACGGTTCGACTTTTGGTGGGTTCCCTTTAGAGAATCTTTTTTACAACAGCACATGATTAGCATTTTGCAATGTTTCATCATTTTTTATGCTGAGGGGAGGCTTTATTTCAAGCATTGCAGAAAGTATTATTCGGGGACTAGGCCATTGCTTCCGCATTATCAGAAGTCCCGGAATAATACCCCAGATATCACTGAGCATAAAGACCTAGTATCTCAGAAAGAGGGACCTTTCAAACAAGATTTCGGGGGTTACCCATATATCCTGGAGATGTTCCCCACGTGCAAGCAAGTCATTATTTATGTTTATATCCCAAACAAATCTACTAAATGTGTAAAAACCTATCGACGCATCATTAGCGAGACTGCTTAACACATATTAAACATTACATTTCTTTAGCGTACTACATCTGTCTAGCTGATGTACTATCATTTCCCCTTTTTACACAAACTCATTTTTACTTTTTCAAATGTTTTTGGATTTTGAAATTTTATCATGTTTTTGTATTTTTCTGCAAACTTTCTCCCCCTAAAAACAAGAACATATTTTTGTGTTTTTGGTTTTTATCGGAAGCAGAAAATAAACTGTACCAAAAACTTGACAACGAAACGCGGATCACATCAGATCGCCGTCCTCCTCGGCTTCACATTCAACCACCCTCCCAGAAAACAAATTTTTCATCCCATTTAATTTCAAAAGATAGTTAAATCTCTTTTTATCAAACGGTTTGGTGTAAAAATCAGCCTTCTGTTCATCGGTGTGAATATGTTCTATCCTAATCAATTTCTTCTCGCGACAATCACGAATGAAATGATGACGGATTTCAATATGTTTTGTTTTGGAATGATGAACCGGGTTTTTCATTATATTAATTGCTGCTTCATTGTCCACGAATATCGGTGTATCCAAGAACTGCAAACCAAAGTCTCGCATCTGCTGTTGGATCCAAAGGATCTGAGAACAACAGCTCGAGGCCGAAACGTATTCAGCCTCGCTAGTAGAGAGCGCTACTAAGGTTTGTTTCTTGCACTGCCAGGTGACAAGTCGAGTTCCAAAGAACTGACACCCAGCAGTGGTGGACTTAGCATTTTGCTTGCAGCTACCAAAGTCCAAATCAGCAAAACCTGTGAGAGAGAAATCGCCAGACTTAGGATACCACAAGCCGATGCTTGGGCATCCTTTCAAATACCGTAAGATGCGTTTTACGATCGTCAGGTGTGACTGGCGTGGGCTTGACTGATAACGGGCACATAAACACGTCGGATACATGATGTCCGGGCGGGAAGCAGTAAGATACATCAAGGATCCAATTATCGACCGATACAACGTCTTTTCCACTTTGTCTCCACTCTCATCTGGACAAATCCCGTGATTCTGAGCTAAGGGGGTTGATGCTGGACTAGATTGAGCCATGCTAAACTTCTCCAGCACATCATTCACATATTTTGTTTGATGAATGAAGATTCCTTCGGGCATTTGTTCAACTTGTAGCCCTAGGAAGAACTTCATCTCCCCCATCGAACTCATCTCAAATTTCTTTTTCATAACTTTCTCAAATTCTTTACACAAGTCGTCATTCGTCGAACCAAAAATGATATCATCGACGTAGATCCGCACGATTAAAAGATGGCCTGCAACTTCCTTTGTAAATAGAGTGCTATCAACTATCCCTCTGGTGAACCCGTTGGTCAGCAGATGTTGGGAAAGCGTCTCATACCAGGCTCTCGGGGCCTGGTGTAGTCCGTAAAGTGCTTTATCCAGAAGATAGACTTTGTTCTTGTGTTGTGGATCAGTGAAACCCGGCGGTTGTCCCACATACACTTCTTCTTTAATTTTTCCATACAGGAATGCAGATTTCACATCAAGCTGGTAGACTTTGAATCCTTTCCAGGACGCAAACGCCAGGAAGATCCTAATAGCCTCAAGTCTAGCAACAGGCGCATAAACCTCATCATAGTCAATGCCTTCTTGCTGACTGAATCCCTGTACTACCAATCGTGCTTTATTTCGAAAAACGACACCTCTATCATCTCTTTTGCACTTGAATACCCACTTTGTCTTTATAAGCTTTTGATTTTCAGGAAGATCAACTAATCTCCAAACACCCAATTTCTCGAACTGCTGCAGCTCTTCTGCATAGCGTTCACCCAGCTGTCTTCGGTCAAAGCTTCCTTATACGTTCTGGGTTCAATCTGCGAGATAAAACATTTAAGTGAGAATTCTTCCTGTAAAGGAGCAACAGATGTATAAAAACAAGTAAGTGCTCTGTTGATTTGATCTCTTATTTTCACTCCACTACGAAGATCTCCAATAATCTGCTATGAAGGATGATAAGACAAAGTTCTCGGCATTGCAGTATCAGGCACATTTACTTCCGATTCCAGGTTCGTTATGTCTTGATCACCGGTGTGATCCACAGCTTCTGTTGTTGCAACATTTGGTTCCTCGTAAAAAATCGGACCGACTTCCAATTCTGAGTCGTCAGAATGATCAAATGTAGGAGCTGGTTCTACTGGGTCTTCATGTGACGTTCCACTTGGACCTGCCTCGTGATCATTTGTACCCCTGGTGGGCTGAGAAACTATCAATGGTCTTGGAACCTGATATTGTGCCATTGTTTGTTGCTGTTGGTATAAGTAAGCAAGTTCCTCTTCACTTGGCTCGATCGGCAATTGGAAAGACTCCCAGAGTTTATCGTAATAGAACAGGAATCTTTGTCCGGGAAGTTGCGGTGGCGCAGTATGTTTCTGACAATCCACATGCAGAACCTGAATTACCTTCCCCAGGCACGGTACAAACACTCTCTTGAGCGGGCTCGCGTAACCTACAAAGAAACCATCATTACTTTTAGCACCAAATTTGCCATCTGGATCTATGAAGGTACAGGGAGATCCAAAAGGTTCTAAAGACTTTAAATTTGGCTTATATCGGTGTAAAAGTTCGAAACACGTTTTCTTATATTTCTTCATAGTGAGCACTCGGTTTAGTGTATAGCATGCTGCAGCAACTGCTTCACTCCAAAAAATATAGGTAATTTGGAATCGGCGAGCATTGTTCGAGCAGTTTCGATCAAGGTGCGATTCTTTCTTTCAGCTATACCGTTCTGCTGTGGAGTGTATGGTGCACTGAATTCATGAAGAATCCCTTTCTCGTTACAGAACTCGAGCATTTGATTATTCTTGAACTCCGTTCCATTATCACTTCGTATTCTCCTGATCGGCAGCTTATACAGCATTTCCATCTTTTTGAATAAGATCTTCAGTGACTCAAACGTTTGATCTTTCCTCTCTAGACACACCACCTAAGAAAATCTGGTGAAGTCATCAGTGACTACCAGGCAGTATAAATATCCACTGATACTTTTCACATTGACCGGTCCAAAGAGATCCATATGGAGTCTCTCGAGCGGTACTCTGATTGAATTCAGCAACTTCTGCGGATGTGACTTCTTTATCTGCTTTCCTTTCTTGCATTCTACACAATCATCATTTAAATGAAAACTTTTAAGATTCACACCTTCAACTAAATCATTGTGTACAAGAAAGTTCATTTGTCTAACATGAATGTGGCCCATCTTTCGATGCCACATTTTCGACTCTTTTTCGGTAGCCTTTGTTTTTGACACAAAACACTGTTTTTTATAATCTATTGTTGTTGCGACACTCATATCAAGAATGTACAGATCATTTTCTCGTGGAGCTTGCAACAACACCATTTCTTCCGGAATTTTGAAACCAGGTTTTAAGACTAAATATTCGTTTTTAGTAAAGTGGACAGTAAATGATTTGTCACAGATCTGCGAAATACTCAGCAGATTGTTTTCAAGTTCAATTATATAGTTCACTTTATCAAACGAAATGACTCCATTCGTTAGATTCCCTTGACCAACAATCCTTCCTCCCTGATTCCCAGCAAATCCCACGTATCCACCATTTAAAGATTTAACGTCATAAAGCAATGCTAGCATTCCGGTCATGTGTCTTTACGCTCCGCTGTCCATTATCCACTTTGAGATGAACGACTTTGGAAGCCCCTGCAAACATCACAGACAATTTATTCAAATAATGAGGCCCATGATTTCTTAATAGTTGAAACACTACCAAACACAAGATCACAATCCACTTCAACTTTCGGAATACTAAAAATGACATTTGGGATCATAGGTTTAGATTTTGGCTTTGACTTTCCCTCTTTGATTGGAGGAAATTCCTCAAGCAACTTATCAAGTTCAAATTTAAGCTTTTCCACATCATCTTTAAAAACCTTTGGTTCCGTTTTCAAAACACTTTCCATCTTTTTCTCTTCAACTGACGATTTTGGTTTTGCAACCCATGATTGATTCTCAAAAACTTTCATTTTTGGATAAATCTTTGAAGCCTTTTGGACTTTCGAAGATTCGCCAACCTCAAAAGTTGATTTTGACTTTTCTTCGGGCTTCAGAGATTCACCTCTTTTCAAAATACGAACCGGTGAAATCATTGGTTTTTTACCCTTGTTATCAGTTGGAGTTTTAGGTCAGAGTTTTTGTAAAACAGGTTTTTCAAAGACTTTCATGCATTGTTTGGCCATATGACCAATCTCATTGCAGCGATAACAAACTCTTTTGTCATATTCGACAAAAGTTGATTTGTACGACTCTTCTTTCAGCTTTTTCGCTGCATTGAAATCATCAATGGCCTTTTGACTGAAAATATACTCTTTTTCAGCATCAACACTTGGACCAACAACGAAAACATCACTCATCGTTTCCTTTGGCTTGACATTCTGCTTAGCCATTTTCTTTTCAAATCCAATTCCTTTGTTTTTAAAATTGTTTCCATTTCTCTTATTGTTACCACCATTTCCCTCCCACTCTTTCTTTCCCGAGTTGTTAGGTTGTGACTTAACAAAAGACTTTTTGGGTTTTGAAAAAAACTCTTTGTTGTTCACCTCAGAAATGTCAATTTCGACCAATTTAAACACCTTTTCAACATTCTCAATTCTAGCATTTTGGAGCGGATACTCAAAATCGGAATAAAGCTTGTCAGTTCCAATCATTGTGTAAACCACAATGATCGGATCATCATTCGTGACTTTGTCTGATTTTGGTATGAATCTGTCTAAGAAGTTACCATCTTCTTTAGACTCAGACATGGAGTTCTCAAAATGAGTTTTCACAATCTCAGACTCCGAGTTATCACTCTCTTCGTCTAACACTTGGTCAACAACGGTCTTGATAACCTGTGACTCATTGTCAGTGTCGGACGGAGAGAATGTAACATCAATACTTTCAGGTAACTCATTCTCAATGGTTTTCAGTTTGAGATTCAAAGCAGCTTCCACCCCATTTGGATACTTTTGAGTATAATGATTCCACATTGGAGGTGGAACACTGTTAAAGACAGGTGTTGCATTTGGTTGTTGTGGGACAATCTGTTCAATTACATATGAAGATGCAACATAACTCATCAACTTCTTATCAATTCTTGCATTCTCAATTTTTGTTAACTCCAATTCTTTTTTCAATGAAGCAATCGTGTCCAAATGAAAGTTGATTTCTTTTTGTTTATCAAAAACTGTTGATTTTAACAATTTTGTGGCTTTATCGTTTTCAAGACTCTCCTTTTGAATCATTTTGATAGATTTAGCCAACTTGTCATACGCTTCTTTTACTTCACTCAGATCAAATTTAACCTCATCAGCGTATTGTTTCAATTCCTGAAACTTTTTGTCTTTTTCAAGACATTCCATGCATGGTTTTGAACAGTTTTTGCACGAAGTTTCAGAGATTGAATCAATATTTTCAACAATCTTTTCCTCTTGCTCAAAATCAACATCCTGTTTACCGACATTATCAGACTCTGACTCAGACACTCCTTCGGTTTTGACCTCCTCACTTTCAGATTTCCCGTCAGACTCCATTTGACCTGACTCTATTTTGACCGACACACTTTCAACTGACTCAGTATCAACAGACTCTGGTTTTACAGATTCTGTGTCTACCTCTTTCAGCTTTGCCATTAAGGCTTTGTCAGCAATCTCTTTTAGTGTTTCTTCAGTCATTTCTTTCGAGACATCAATTATCTCTTCAACAAAATCTTTCTTAACATCATACTGTGGGCAAGATCCTGTTGTTGGCTCACTGAAATAACCTGCAAAAGAATTAAACACATTAGGAGGCATAATTGATTTTAAAGAACTAGCTAAAACCTCCTGTTCGGACTGATAATAGTAGACTTCTGCAGCAATTTCTTCGAGATCAACCGAACTTTCTTCAGATACATCTTCACTATCAACCTCTGTTTCAACAACACTTTCCGGAACCTCGACAATCTCAGCAATCATTGCTCTATCTTCACTGCCCGGGATATACTTGTCCCAACTGAACCCTTCAGCTACCTTCTCATCATCCTGGTTGACAATAAGAGCTTTTTCCGGCTTATTTTCAATTTGAGGTCTTTGAATGACAGGTTGTTGATTTGTCTTGTGATAGATCACCTGTCTGTAGTAATCATTGGTGAAAGGATTCTGATGGTTATTGACCTCTCTATTCGGACTTTCCCTCTTAAAATGACCATTCTCTTTACACCTGAAACAAGTCACTTTGGACTTATCAAAACCAAGCTTTTGATCCGGACCTGACAAACTGTTTCGGCCAGTAATTTCCATAAACCTTTGGGCTCTTGTAACCAAACTAGCCATCCCCCACTTGATATCAATCAATTCTAACTCCTCTGGATCGATTTGGTCGTAATCCTCCTTTGTCATATCTGGATTACCGATCCTCCCAGCTACCAAACTATCATATGACTCAAGAACGGAAGCTAACAGTGCAATGTGTTGCTTTGCAGCTGCTTCCGTAAACTCTTGTCCATTTTTTATCTTTACAGCAATGTTACACTGTATCCCAGAAACATATCCCTGATTGTTCGAGCTTGAAGAGCTTTGTGGAGACATTTGTTCTGATTTCTTGGGATTCGGCTCATAACTTGCAAACGGTGAAGGCTTGTTGTTGCTTGAAGTACTAGACGAAGCACCAAATGTTGAATCTGCACTGAAAGCTGTTTGAATCTTCGGGCTTAGATTCGTTGTTGCCGGAGAACTGCCTTTGTAATATAGTGAAACATCCTGTTGAACATTTGCAGAATTCATCTATTTAATCTTTGTTAATTCTAACTCATGTGCTTCGATCTTATCTATGAACGCACTAAGATTCAAATTAACATAATCTGAATTGTTCTTCATCACCAGCAAATAAGTACCCCATTCATCGTATGGCAATGCATCTGCCAATTTATCGATCCACTCCTCATTAGTCTTGGTTATTTCCAATCTCTTCATCTCCACAACTAGATGGCAGTATCTTTCAATCAATTGTTTTGTAGTTTCACCTTTCATACCAGTGAAGATGTCAAATTGTTTCTTTATCAAAGCCTTTTTGCTTTTGATCATGGACACACTCCCTTGAAACTTTACTTGCAGCGACTGCCAAATAGATTGTGAATTATCCTCATGCTGCAACAACACCAAGATATCCTCTTTAATCGCCTGTTGAAGAATACTCATCATCTTTTTTTCTGCCTTAAAATCTTCTTGTTCAGCTTGTGTCAAACTTCCAATAGACTTCTCAAGACCCAAACCATCTTTAGGAAGAACATATTTCGATTCGATCTTCATCCAGCACTCAAAGTGGTTTGCTTGAACCCATGTCTTAAACCTTCCAGACCAACCCGAATACTCATCGATATTCATCAGTTTAGGTGGTTTCTGCATCGTCCCTAACTCATTCTCCATATTGACGTTTTGTACTATACTGGCTGGGTTTTGTGCTGCTGTCATCCCACCGCCGTCAAAGAAGTTATAAAAATCTTGATTGTCTATTTTAAGAAATCAGTTTACCGAAAAAAATTTCAAATTTTGAAAACAGAACTTTTCAAACGAAATTATGTTCACACGAGATTAGACTTCAAACGAAATTACGTACAGAATGGACTTTCAAACGGAATCAGACCCTTCACATGAAATTAGTTTCAAGCGAGATTACTTTTCACACGAAATTACCACTTCAAACGAAAACATGTGCCATTTTGAAACGATATTAGTATTTCCGTGCGAAATTAGCCAAACTGAATGAATTTTTCAAGCGGAAACAGTAATTCCGTGCGGAATTACTAAAACTTTTTCAAACGAAATTAGACTGTTCATTCAAACGAAATTACTTGTTTGGCCCATTTTTGTCACATTTACTTCGAATTTTGATCTGAAACACTCAAGGGTTTGTTAAAACACTGTTTTATACACAATACTAGAAAATCAGTCCATTTTGTCCGTTCAATTGTCCAGAAGTCCAAAAAAAGTGTATAAAAAGGCACTGATTAATGTGTATTGGCTCATAACTGGCTCTGATACCAATTGTAGGATCGTTTTACCAACCAAGTGAGTCAATCAGAGGCAATACACACTGTTTGAGAGGCGGAATCAAACAAACAGAGATGAATCAGTACAGAATTGAGTAGAAAACAGAGAGTTCACTTTAAAACAGTCTTCTCATTCAAATATCAACTTGTTTACACAGCAGGAATTCGGCAGCACTTCGTGACAGTTCACCTAATTCCGTGCCAAATGAGAAAGACAACACACATATATATAGCCTTCTAATTCCGCATGAAACATGACAAGCCACTTCAAACGGAATTACTTAAAGTAATTCCGTGTAGAATTAGACAGGACACATTACAAGCGAAATTACATTAAAACCCCTTAACTTTACATATTTGACACTAAGACCCCTATACATTATGACCTAGACTTAAGACGTAGGCTTTAGACATTGTGCACCTCCATTTCTTGTGCTATATGTTTTGTACTAGATTTTTTGTGCTAGATTTTTTATACAGAATTTTTTTTGTTGTATCTTTTAGAAAACAAAAGGGGTGACACATGTCATTTTCACACTTCTATTTATAAGGACCAAAATGCTCTTCCTTCCTAGTTATAAGGAGTGCCACATGGCATCATCACAATCATTCTTAGGCTGCTTAGGCAAAATATACTTTTTAGTGGATCCTTCTCCTATATATATAGGGTTAGCACTACAAGAAATAACCCCTATAGGGACAACACAGGTCCTCTCTATAGATTACCCTATATAGACGACATGTCGTTTCTATAGGTTTTCGAGTCTTTTAAGATAGGTTACCTTATAGGGACGACATATATCTCTATAAGGTGAAAATAGTTTTTTTTTTTTTTTTTGCTTCTTTTATTCTCTAGTTTGTTGAATTAGAAACTTAAAAAAAAAAATTTTAACTTGAGTTAATTGCCAAAATCGTCCCTGAGGTTTGGGCAGGTTTGCCATTTTCGTCCAAAAAGACACTTTTGTACCAAATTGCCCCCAACGTTTGTAACTTTTTGTCATTTTCATCCAAACCACTAACTTAGTTTATTTTTTCTGTTAAGTTGATGATATTTGGATTAAACTGGTAAATATAAAACCACTGGGACAATTTTGGCAATTTACTCAAACCCTTTTTAATTTCTTTTATTTAATTATTTTTGTTACATATATAATAAAAAAGAATATACATGGAGTTTTTCGAAAAAAAATTAATAGTTTTGTCACATAATTTTTATAAATTTTCATCCAAATCACTAATTCAGTTTATTTTTTCTGTTAAGGTGAAGGATGTTTTAAATTTTATAAATTAAGACAGAAATTAATTTACAGCTTCTTTATATAAATCAGTTTTATAAATAGAAAACGTCATTGGTGTGCAACACATAACAATCGATTACAACTTTTAGTATTTATCAGTTGTAGAGATAGAAAAAAATTGTAAAACGTTACATATTTTTGTTGAGCACATAGGAAATATATTGGTAGAAATAAAATATTTATCAGTTGTAGAGATATAGAAAAATTGTAAAACGTATGTTGAGCACCTAATACTTATTCTGAGTGGCTTGAGTAAAAAAACTTTTGGTTCATAGCATTATAATTACAATTTGGTGGGTAATTTTTAGGTTTGATAACGATACGTTGTTTGATAGAGGGGGTTGGGGGGGGGGGGGGCACTGGCTTCTGTTTTTCCTTAGGAGCGAATTTAAAAGAGTAGAAGATGAATTACAAACTTGGTACATATCATAAGATTTTTTTATTTGAACTTTTTCAATAAGGTCACCAGCATTTTAGTTTTATAAAATTTAGAGGTTTAAGTAGATTTTATTTTTATAAAACTGATCTATATAAAAAATTAGAAATTAATTTCTGTCTTAGTTTATAAACATCCTTCGCCTTAATAGAAAAATTAAGTTAGTTAGTGGTTGGATGAAAATTTATAAAAATTATCTGACAAAGCTATTGTTTTTTTCATATAAATATTGCATGTATATTCTTTTTTATTATATATGTAACAAAATTAATTAAATAAAATAAATTTAAAAGAGTTTGAGTAAATTGTCAAAATCATCCCTGTGGTTTTATATTTACCAGTTTTATCCAAATATCTTCAACCTAACAGAAAAAATAAACTAAGTTAGTGGTTTGGATGAAAATGGCAAAAAGTTACAAACGTTGGGGGCAATTTGGTACAAAAGTGTCATTTTAGACGAAAATGGCAAAACTGCCCCAATCTCAGGGTCGATTTTGGCAATTAACTCTTTTAACTTATAAAGACAACATGTTGTCTCTATAACTTTAAACATTTTTCTTTTAATTTTATTTTATTAATGATCAATATGTATGAAAATTAAAAAAAAAAACTAAAAAATAAAGTTTAACTTTTAGAGACGAGATGTCGTCTCTAAAAAGTTTGACTAGTCAAAAATAATTTTAATTTAGGGGGCAAAATTTCCTATCATTCCAAATTTGAGTTGGAAAAAAAAAGTCTAACATATAGAGACGATATGCCGTCTCTATAGGGAAAAATAATTTTGTTTTGTTTTTTAGTTTTGATTAATAAATAATTAAAAATAAAAATAGTTATTTGCATATAGATACGACATGTGGTCCCTATAAACCCAATTAAGTTTATTAAGTTATTCTTGTTTTTTAACTAAAAATATATATATTTAAACCTATAGAGACGACTCTAAAATGTTTGAAATAAAAAATTAAAAAATAAATAAACTAACCTATAGAAATGACATATCGTCTCTAAAATGTTGTTGCCTTTCTGAATGAGGTATGGTATTTCACTGTTTCTCGGAAACTGACTTCCATATTTCCTGTTTTTGGTTGTTCCACCTTATACATACATATGTTATAGATAAAGCCTTCCATAAGGTGATCGACAAGTTGATCAAGGCGAATCCGTCATTGATTAATATGGTTGATGCAAAGGGGAATACGGCTTCGTATATTGGAGCCTGTATAGCTAACTATTTAGTTTGATTGTTGGTTTTTTTTTTTGTTTAGACAACTCGATAAATTAAATTTTTATTTTTTTATTTTTAAGGGTCGTCTCTATTGGTGAATATCTTTTTTTTATAAAGAAAAACCTATAGAAAGGATAAGTCGTCTCTATATAGCTTATATGTTTTTATATTTGTTTTTTAAAGAGAATTTATAGAGACGACATGTTGTCTCTATAGGTGAAAATATTTTTTTACTTTTTTTATAAAGAAAAACCTATAGACGCGACAAGTCGTCTCCATAAGGCTTAAATGTTTTTTTTTTTAATTTTTTTAAAGAGAACCTATAGAGACGACACATCGTCTCTATAGGGTTTAAATAAAATTTCTTTTATTTAGTAAATATTAAGTTTAATTTTTAATTTTTTTGTACAAACTTGTAGCGACGACATGTCGTCTCTACAAACTCTTCTATAGCAACGACACCTATAGGGACGACTTTTGTGGGACCTATAGGGACGACTTTTGTGGCCTATAGGGACGAGGCTGTAGAGACAAAATTTATAGAGATGATATGTCGTCTCTATAGGTGAAAAAGGTCTATAGAGACAACATGTCCTCCCTATAAGCTGAAAAATGTCGTCCCTATAAGGTTTTTTTCTTATAGTGTAGGTTCATTAGTGAACAACCCCCTTAATTGTAAACACTAGTGAATTAATCTGAGCCCTTGATTATCAATACACAAATGTAAATCAGTGGCCAGTATTTGATGATAAAAATACACTAGTGTATTTTACTATTTAATAATGTAAATCAATGGTCTGGTTTTGTTTACTCAGTTCACAAATACACTAGTTTTCACTCTAAAACCCCACCATATATATACATATATATACATATATATATATATATATATATATATAGAGGCCGATTATTGTAAAATCCCTTAACGTACGCTGCGTATGCAATTTGGTATCAACATGCGAATTTGGTTTAAAACATGCGACTTTCATCTTTTTATATACATGTGATTTGTATATTTTTTTAACATGCGATTTGTAGTTTTTTTTATGTACATGCAATTTCCATTTTTTCTGTAACATGCAATTTTTTTTTGTAACATAACGTGCGATTTTGCCATCGCATACGAAACATACATTAAGACATATTGTACGATAAACTTTATATATATAACTATAATTTCAGCAATAAAACACACCTAAAACCAACAAATAACAGAGTGAAGATTACTAAAACATCATATTCAAACCCTAATAGTCCATAAAAACTTCAAACACACCATCGTAGAACTATGAATATAAAACACAACGTGCTAATTAACATAAAACAGAATATTGTTTGTGATTATATAATCAGAGACTTATCATCCAAAACACAACACAAAACCCATATATATAAGTTGTTTTAGTTATCTTTATTATGTTATTTTTGGGTTTTTAGTTTGTTTTATGGTTGACATTATAGTATTTTATGACTTCCTACACTTTTTAGAAAATTTAGACTTTGTAGATAACTCCTAGTAAATATATATATATATATATATATATATATACACACACACACACATGCACATATATATAGGGGTTGGTTAACATACAATGTTCCTTAACATACGATATGTAAGCTGGGAAATCACGCATGTTGAAAACCATAGTCACGCATGTTGAACCTATAATCACGCATGTTGGTCATGTTCCTGCATCATCTGTTCTATGGTGTGATTTCGAATCGTCATTTTGATGAAAATTTTCAAAAATCAAAGATGAATTTGAACACAATATTCTATGAAATTGACCGAACTATGGCCAATTTGATCTGAAACGAAAAGAAAATGGAAATGAATTGGATGAAACTGATCAAACCCAGGCTAATTGAAACGAACCCTAATCACGCATGTTATACAACTAATCACGCACGTTATATTTTCCCAGCGTACGCAGCATACGTTAACTAGATTGTACAATACACTTTCTCTCTCTCTATATATATATATAAGGTGGGTGTTATGCACAAAATGCAACAGATAAATTATATCAAACAAGACATAAAATCAACCTTTTTTCTGTACCAACGTTGAAAAAAGTACGTTTCTTTGTATACTTTTGATTTTCATGACTAAATGAACTTAAATGTACAAACAGAACATATTAACGGAAAAAACCAACATAAATACAAGAAAGAAGAGTTGACACACCATGCCTACCCTCCAAGCTACACCCCAAAACCAAAACAACAGACCAGAAGACAAGCACGAGGCCATGCCACCAAGGCATGGGGTCGTGCCTCATTCTAGAGTCCATGCAGAACGAGACAAACAAAGCAGACAATAGACACGGGGCCGTGGTCAACTCTCAGATATACAGAATCTCAAAGGACCCCACAATACTGACCACGGGGCCATGCCTACGGACACACAGGACCGTGTGTGCATACGGACTGATACAGATCAATAAATGAAGATAGAGAAAGAAGGACATGGGGTCGTGCCCCGTGGGCACAGGGCCATGTGAGAAGTCTATTTCCAGTTATAAACGGAGGTGATTGGTTCATTTCCAACTCATCCTTTAGCAAACCACTTCTCTCCCACTTGCCACCATTCCACCACAACTACAACACCATCATCTACCACATTCTATAACGCCTCGCTTTTTGTTACTTTCCTTATTTAGAAAGTTTGTCTCGTATTCTATTTATGGAAACGTGTACTTCCTTGTAATCGTATATCATTTCTAATCTGAGGCTTTGATCGTAATAAAACTTGATCATTTTATATACATTATACTTTGATTATACATACTTGTTTTACATTCAACTTACATACATGTTTGATACACATTCGTCTCTCACGCAAATCCGTACTTGTTTTACAAGCAATAAATCGTAAATACGTGTTTTGATGTTATTTATACATGTAAATAGTTAACATACATTCACAATATTTGATTTATGCTTTCATGGATTTTTTATACCTAAAATATGCCAATTATGCAAATTATAGCTTCTTATACATTAAATATCAAACTTAAGGGGGATGTTATGTAAAATAACAAAAGTTTCCGCGGGCAACTAGCGTCACGGCACGCGGCAAGGCCCCTCTCAACCTTCGCGTGTCGCAAAGGGTAGTGATCCAGCAAAGTTGTTCCTGATCACGGGATTGGCCATTTTCTCACTTAATCTTCCCACCAAATTGCCTTTAAACCTCAATTAACACCCAAACCTACTCACCCACTATAAATACAAGCTCCCTAACCCTCATTTTCACTTTCAAAACACATCTACACCATCAAAACACTCTCTAAATTGCTGGAAATCTAAGTTCAAGGCAGAAACTTTCTAGTGCAAAAGTGAGTTCAAACTCACTTTTCTTCAACTTTTCTTCACCATTTCTTCCTCTACAAAGCTTGGAACACCTCTAGGAATGTTTTCACATGTTTACCATGGTAAACCAAGGTGGAATAACACCAGTTTGAGGTCCAAACTTTCTGTTTTGGATGAATGTATGATAATTTTTTTTTAGCTCAACTTTTCTTCACGAATCTCATGCCTAACATCTTCCTAAACCATTCTATGGTTATGGGACTTGTTAGAGCTTGATTCCTACAAGTTTAGAGGTGCAAATACCATCTAAAATTTCTGTTTTGATAGGGTTTAAGACAACCCACAAGTGTTGAAGTCACTTATGTTTAAAGCAAGTGTGAACCTTGGAAGCTTTGGCTATCCTAACTTGCTCCACACCTCACTTGATGTTTTCTTTTGCTAATCCAAGTAGTTTGCTAGTCTTAAAGTAACATAACCCCGCCTATCCTCCAACACTTAGTTAACTCTTTCCATGTTGGGACGGCTCACCCGGGTTAATCTTACTTGGCTACTTGAAGACATATTAGTTAGTTGTATATTTCCTTATCATTCATGACCATCCGAATCATCCTTGTGATGATTTGTGTATTGGTGAATCATACAATGTGTGACAACTGTCAAAAATCCAGGTATCCGTACAATTAATTAAACATGATTAGTGCTTAATGACTATGCTGAATTTACAATTAATTGCTTTCTGATTACTGCATCATAGTTGCCTGTGCATCACTTATTCCATAATGTCATTTCATTATTGCATGCAAACATATTGGCATAGAGAATGCATTAAGTACAATTACCACAGTGAGCGGATAAATCAGCAAAATGCTGACAGAACACAGCACATAGACAGACAGTGATTTTGAGACCCAGTGTAGGCCAGAAACTAAGTACTGCACTAGTATAGTGTGTAGGAAAGTAAGGATACCAAAACTGCCTTTCTAAGTGATAGTTTAAGTGCCGGAAAGTGCCTAAAACTCACCCAAAGTGCTGAATTCAGCAAAATTCAGCATAAATTAGCATTTAAATAATCAAATTTCATGCAGATATATGCTTAAATGGTCCTGTATGCTTTCCTAAGTGTCGGGAATTAAAAGTGTCACAAAAAGGTACATAAAGAACACTAAACTGTATAATTTAGCACTTTAACGAACCAGTATCTGAACGAACAACCGGACACTACCCGAAACATCAAGATTACACTAGAAGCACTGTTTTAACATTACTAAGCTAGTTATGGTCCTCGAACACCATAACACCTCCTAAAAATATCTACTAACTAAATCATGTAACTAACACTTGATTTGTAACTAGATTGTAACTAACTAGTTACACCCTAATCTACTACCCCCCCCCCCCCACCTATCTCACGGCCAACATGGCCCCCACCAAATGGATTTGTTTTAATATTAAATTGTATTGTGTCTCCTAAATGATGACATATTATCCAAGAGTTAAGTTCTCTAAATAGTTATAAGTAGTATACATGAGGAACTAGAACTCATAACCTTCACACACTAACACACACTTAGCTCTCTCATCCCTCTTGTGAGCTCTCAGCCGAACCCAAACCACATCACCATCACCTTCATTCCTTCATTCTCATACATTCTATATACATACAAGGAAGCTAGAGATCATACAAGGAAGCTTGGTGGCCATGGATCTTGAAGGACCTCTCTTATTTTCTTTTATCCTCTTCATTTCTTCACTTGAATCATCCCTAGCCTTGTGCTAGTGGTAAGAACCTTGATCTATCTATTTCAAATCTATTTTAAGTGGTTAATAATGAATCATGATCAAAAACATCAAGAACACTAAAGAATCATATGAAGTAAACATGAACATAAGCTTGTTTAATGAAGATATCTTGATGAATATGAGTTGTTATGATTGTTGATCATTGATTGTTTGTAGAAATGATGTTGATCATCATAAGGTCTTGCTAGATCATGATTAAAAACATAATCTAGCAAGATGTAGGAATAGGAATTGTTGTAGGATGATGGATCATCCACACTTAAATCGTGAACTTGAAAGAATACTTTGTTTTCTTGAAAAGTAATGAACAAAGTAAGATGTTAAACATATAGATCTAAATATTTATGAATGATTTCTAAAGAAACCAAGTTAAAAATATAAGTTTCATTAAATCTTGGTTCTTGCATAAACAAACGTCATTTTTGGTGGTTAAACAAGTGTAAGAACACTTGTGAAACAAGAGGGTTTCATAAAGAAATGTTTTTAGAAAATATGTTTTGAAGTTGTAAACAACCGACTTCTTTAAAAATAAAGTTTTTAAAGAAGTAAACACATTTTAAAGGGTAACAAGACTTGCTAAGAATACTAGTAAATTACTACAAATTTTTACAAATATTCAAGATCATGAAGTAGTAGGAAATGCATGATTTTGGCAAGAATGGTAAGTAAGGGTTGTTTGTTAATGATTGTAAATTGATTGTGATGATTTTTTACGAAAGAAAATGATATGCTTGAAAGCATGGAAACCTCCATTTTTTTAGGGGAAACTATGGCAAAATTTTCTAAAAATATAAACACTTAGAAAAATATTTTTAAACAAATATTTACAAGTATATTGTAACCCACAAATTGTTACATAAAATTTGCCATAATTTTTGTTACAAAAATACAAATATTGGAGGTTGGTTTTTATGAATAAAAGTGACTAAATATGTATTTAGGAAATATATATTTAGAAAACACATGTGTGTGATTATTTGTATATTTTGTGTATTAGTTATATTATTTTAGGGCTTGAAATATTATAACTAACAAAATACCAAGAAATTACTATCCAAAATATTACCAAAATTCCAAAGAATAAATATACAAGCTACACAAAAATATTGGAGAATCGAACTATGAAATAAGACTTACAAAATATTCCGGAAGATTTATTCACAAAAGAATATTTTGGTAAATAATATTTTGGGACACCAAAGAAGTATATTATATTTTCGACAAGGAAAAATATATTATATTTTTGCAAGTATGAAATATATATTTTCTTGAGATTTTTGGAAGACATAATATTTATAGGAAATATATATATATATTTTCTTACACAAACATAAGATACAATATTTTTGGGAAAATGAGTTTATATATATATATTTTCCAAGTAAACTTGAAAATATATTATTTTCGGAATCTATAAGGGAATACCACTCCAAAACATGGCAAAATATACATGTATAAGATACCCCCATCCTTGGGAAGGAAATACAAGTGAAAATACTTGGGAAGTATTATTACCATAATATTGTTTAACAATTATTCCAAAATTCAATAAATATAATTTAAGTTAAAACATTAATTATTTTAACAAATAATTATGTGACTTGGAATAATATCGAAGACACAAATGAAACGTAACTCAAGAACATTAATACTGAGTCAACGCACGACCCGTTCATCTAATACATATTAGTACGTTGTAGGTAGTCGTGATCACCGAAGAAGCTAGAGTTACGATTGCTGAAGACGCAAGACTATGAGTTCATGTGCCCCTTTTCTTTTAGCTGTTTTCGTTTTACGACTTCGGGGGTGAAGTACATGTTATAAATGATTATGATTTCAAAGGATTTGCAAATGAAATGAACTGCTAGATCATGTGAAAGGGTAGGCGTTAGCTTGAGACCATTAATCCTTTAGAAGGACCGAGGGGCATGAGTGATAGATCTATTTGGGTGTTGCGAGCCCCACCCATGAGTCCGCGAGTTGGCTCATGTGGTGACTATGTCGTTCCAGGCGAGAGGCCCGGTGCGAAATACGCAAAGGATTGAGCCTTCCTACACCGGTTCACACATGTTAATGTATTAGCTACATATTAATGGATCTGTTCATGTTCACATTTAAACTTTCAATGATTTCAAAGGTTTATTCACAAACACGCACATGAACTCGCACAACTTTTGTTGATGTTTTCAAAATACATGTATTTCAGGAAATTTGTAGTGGATCTAGCGGGCGTTGGATGTTCAAGCTGCGTAAGAATAAAAGATGTCATCCATGGTCTTAGGGTTTGAACAGTGTGTCTTATTCCTGGACGAGACACGTATTCCGAATCCTGGTTTACTTAATGTCATTGGTCGAGTCTTTGTGAACTTTCAAACAAGTTGCATGGTTGTACTCGTATTTGAATTTTTATGTTTTAAGACAATGTTGTCATGTTTTTTAACTAAATTTATGGATGAACATCTATGGTTTTAATCATATAGTGTTGTTATGATTGAATGCAATGGTATTAAGAAAGTCACACCATAATCACGCTTCCGCAATATTCAAGGTGTGACACAATGAGGTTAATCCTCCATACTTGACTTACATGACAATCTATGATACTCTTGATATATACTTACATAGCTGAACTCATGATGAAAATCGGATTATGATTAGTTGTCATGAACCTAGGCTACTTTATCTATGATTCTAAGTCTCTCGTTTTTTATTCTAATGGGCAAACTAGGACCCATGAAATCACATACAACTTAGTGTAGAAACGAGTACTTACACTAGATATACTTTTATGCATACATACTTTTTATACTTTAAATTCCAATCCGAATCCTCCGTTAACATTCTGAATACTCACACACCTTCGTTTACCCCATGTAGGGTAACCTCGGTGTTTCCATCCTCCAACTCTCCAACTCTTCACGGGATTAACAAAGGAAGCTTTGCAAAACCGTGAGTACACTCGAACGCCCTTTTTACGTTTTACACTTTTGGGATCAATATGTTTACATTATTCAAATACATGCAATCACACTTATACTTTATACAAACACAAACAAAACATCATACATGCTTAAATACGTGATACTTGATTTGTATTCTTGGGTTATTCTTATGTGATTCGCTTGTCATTAACTTCGTACGGGCCTCCCCTTAACATGTATAGCACTATAGGAGTAACGCACCGCCCGTAGTCTTGTGGTCATGTTAAGTCTTATTTATGTGGTAATCAGAGGATTGACTTGTTAAATTGCATGCCATGATACATTATTCTAGTTAACTATTTTTACCATGTGGATTCATTTAAACCGTTTTTATATACATATGCTATTATTAAACTTGTGTACTCGCCAATACCTTGTGTGCTGAACTACACTTTAAAACATGTTGCAGGTTGATGGTGTTGACATTGATGAAATCTAGTAGGGAAGACTTAGAAATGCATTTAGAAATACTAGATTTTGTTATCGTATTATTGTTGAACTTTGTTGTACTTTGAATTTCCAATGTTGTAGTTTAATTTCTTTTGATGTACTTGACAATTATTATCTATGAATGAAATCGGTTTTGAATTAAATATTGTCACTATAGTGTTATGAAATCTCGACTAATCTCGTTCGTCTCACTCCGATGTTTCCGCCATCGGTTGGGGTGTGAGATATTCCTCCATTATCCACCTTTAGAGTGTGTGTAGTAGTCTCAGGATCCAAGATTGATTGTAAGAGTTCTTGTGAAACAAAGGCCATGCTTGGCTAATCTCTTACATCACTTTGTGAAGATAAATCTTTTATGTATTACTTTTGATTTCCAAGCTTTGGCTATTTTTTATTTGGGTATGTATTAATAACTTTAGGAAATAGTTTTTTTTATATTGAAGGTGAACTTTACTCTTATCATTTCTTCATGTTTTGTTGATTCACTCATTGGTGTCTTTACGGTCTATATAAAGCACGTTAACTGCCTGGAAGGGGGTTTGGGTAAAGTTCTTGCCTCGTTCAGTGTATAGATCATGCGAGGACTTGATTCAAGCTTATTAGGACTTCTCTTAAGGCAGATAGCATCAACTCGAGGGAAGTAAGAATGGCTTGAATCCCTTGTAAATAACCTACTATTAAAACTTTAACCCGACTTTGTGGGACTGTAATCCTGCTGACTCGGACCAATAATGGTGAGGGTAGCATTGCCTCCAAAAGAGGGACATGCCACAATAACTAAGATAATCACTTAAAAGCCCAAGATGTGGAAATCATCAAAGGATACGTAAAAGAGGAGTCGGAACCAAGTGATTCTATCTTGTTTATTGTTTCTATTAATATTTTATCTTCTTTTCATTTTTATTTACTAACATCATTTTTTTGAAATTTTGGTTAGATTGGACGTTGACGATATTCCGGTATTAAAAATTGTTATGTCCTTGGACGACCTCGGTATCTTACCATCACTATACTACGCCAACGATGGGTGCACTCGCCCTATCATGTTGTAGAGACTGGTTGTATTTTATCGTGTTTTATAAATTTAAAGCTTGATAAATGAGTAAAAAAGTGCTAAAGAAATACAAAAAATTATACCACGCTCGCACCACGTCATGTTTGTGGCGCCGTTGCTTAGGACACAAGGATTTTAAGAAAGTTTAAAATAGACGGCCTAATCATTTTCTCTTCTTTGTTTTTCTTCCTAGGTTTTTTCTTCCTTTTCTGCATTTCTTTACTTTTTGCAGGTTCATCTAGGGCCGTGCCTAATCAAACATGGGGTTGTGCCTCAGCATAAAACTCTGTTTTCTGCCAGACAGAAGCTGCAGCACGGGGTCGTGTAACACCCACACGGGGCCATGTTTTTCTCCAGTTTCAAGAAAAATAATCGATTGATCCCGATGGTTAAAACCTCGTCTAATAAATATGGATGTTAATGATTATTTTTACCCCCGCCACTCTTATGGTGAATGGTGCCAATTATGTGATGGAGTCCATCAAGATTTAGAATGTTCGATTCTAAATTTTTGACCCCCAGTACATAATAACCCATCATTTTCCTGTGACAGTCACCTTAAGATGGGCGGGAATAAAAACAATAACTACCATCCACCTGAATGTCATCAACCCTCTTTCCTAGAAGACATAACTTCGGATGATCTATGTCAAATAGAAAAGAGAATTCTCCAAAAACTCAAAAAAATAGAATCCATGATGAATGCGATATTCAACAAAGGATAAGCAAGAAGGAAAAGAATCGAAAAACAATTTGATGGAACCACATTCAGGAAAAGACAATACCAAGGCCATCACATGTGCCTCAACCCCTTGTGAAAACGAAGGCAATAGTCGTCCCTATATCGACCACGCAATGAAGGACATCTCGCCGACTTGTCAATCTCACACCGATGTCCCTATAGACAAGAGCGAGTTGACTCACACTTTCTTTAAAGATAGCCCGATAAAGGAAAATAAAGGTTTGTTCCACCCATCTAATTATAGCTTAGGTTTCTTCCTTTCCGACAACCTCTTGCGTTTTCGTATTTCTCACAAGAACATAAGGTACATTCAGCACTTCGGTGTTGTTCCAACCAGTAAGGAATCTCCTGATATTAACTCATAAAATAAGATTCCTTAGAAATCAGACAAAACTTCATAATCCTGGATGAACACGGGGCCGTGCTCCTTCTACTCTCTGTCCCATGAGGCGTGTTAGACTAGACACGAGGTCGTACCTACCGTTCTAGTTACACATGGGTTCGTGCCTCCCTTGGCATGGGTCGTGCTCACTAACACACAACATTCCCTGTCTCGTTACAGAAGGCACGGGGCCGTGCCTCCCAGACACGGAGTTGTGCTTACGTACTGTCACTTTCTATAAAGTCAGCCATGAGCAGAATGTTTGGACTCCCCCCAAAAACAAAGATCCTTTTTTCACACATACCCGAAAAGGTTTGTTCTTAAATGGTTTCCTTAATCCTTCTTGTCTTTGCGACTTTTGTTCATGTTCTTCTTTTCCAACCTCCAACAAACTCCATTAGAACTTGAATCTTCAAGTTTCAAAGCTTCAATTGTTGGAGTAAATACATGATTTTCAACCCAAAATATCAAACTAATGTTTTACAACACAGTTTTAAGTTATTCACGATCAGAAATGTCAAAAACCAAAAGGTTTAACTTAAAATAAGATCTCATGGGTTAAAATCATAACAATTGAAGAAACACGGGGTCGTGCCTACTAGGCATGGGGCCGTGTGACCTCCCTGCATGTTCAACTTTAAATGGTTTGTCTTTTTTTACTTAGCATGTCGAGCCAACAAAGTGGAACTTCATCAACCAACTCCCGCAACAGTAGGAGAGGAAGGAGACTTTCACTTGAGGCGACTCTTGTTCACTATGTTTGCGCACTACGGGAATCAATCGATGAAATGACCTCGGTGGAGGAAGTCCTTATTGACCGAGTGAACTACCTTACGTTGGCCCTTGAGAGTAGCTTCGGGGAAATCAACCTTTTGCACCAAAGGTTGAATATTCTAGTAGTCCCCCCTATGGATCTGATTTTCCCTCAAAAAGATTGGAACCTAGCCCCAGAGGTCATAAACCCGACCGGGTGGGATAAAGTCCTAGTGGAATCTTCCATTGACGCCTTCCATGAGGTTCTAGTAATCGCCGCCCCCACCCCCAAGAGAACATCAATGATGAGCCCTTCATCTTCCTCCCAAGGGAGATTGAAGAAATGCTCAATGACAAATAAGGGATCACCCCCAAACATAGTTCTAAGCTCGTATCACCCGAAAATTAGTTTCGGGTTTTTGTTGTTCTTTCATTGTGCAATTTAGGGAGAGCTATTGTAGTTTAAATCTTTTATCTTATGGGTATCTACTAGGAACTATCTTTTAGGATTTAACTTTAGTTTGTAATTTTCATTTTTCCTAGTTTGTAATCAGTTGGTGGAAAAATTTTAATGGAATGTCATTAGAAATTTGGTGTTTAAACTTGTAGAATGGTTTGGCAAGATGAAATAACGAAAGATGGTGTAAGACCCATAATTAAATCATATAAATAATGTTTATAAAAGTTTGAATTTTATATAAAACAAAATGCTTATTCCAAAACACCAAACATAATTTGAAAATATCTAAGACTTTATAAGTATTCAAAAGAACATTTCTATCATATAACAATGTTTAGATTAACCAAAACAACTAAACAAGTGCAGAAGCTTCGACTTTGTTGTGTTCGGTTCTTGCACACGCTTGATCCCATCAGTATTCATCATAGCATTGATCTAATAACATTTAACAACCTTAAATGTTAGATATAATGTGTTGGAATGAGGTTTGGTAACATGTATAACTCAAAATAAAAGAAAACAATTTTTTTTAAACCCCGCCGTAAGCTACGGTACATACACCGTAGCTTACCATGCATAGAAGTTACCCGGGGCAGAATGGCTACAGCGTAGCCTACGGGCTCCAGCCATAGGTTACAGCCTGGTCTGCAAGTTTATTTTCCTGTTTTACCCTAAATACGAAAACGACCATAACTTTTAACCCGTTTATCCGTTTAACCTCTTGTTTCTTCCTACATGATCGTAATTTGATCCTTTATCATTTGGACTCGAAATTCACCATCCGGATTAACAAAATTCTTAACTTATAAGCTTTCAGCTTAATATTTATTTACAAATTATTTGACCCATTTATGTTTTTAACAAACAAACTCTTTTGAGTATATTTAATCCACATGAACATCATAGTTATGAATGTTTCCTAATACTCGGGGTACTATCCACAGGATATATGCATCTGTTATCCGGTATGTGTTTTAATTATTCGACCCGTTCAACCACAATTAGTTGAACTTTATTAGCACAATTTCCATATGCGAAATTGTTTATCTTTTAGTCGTAACTCACAATCTGAGTCTTTTGACTTTTAGTCCACATTCCCATTTCTCGGTTTACGCATATATTTGAAATACTACCCATTATCCGGGTATTATACCTAAGTCATTATTTATGCAACCATTCCGGTATGCATTAAGACTGCATTTTGACCCATTTGGTTAACCTAGCGAAATCCATCGCTTTTATACAACCAAACCTTTATCTTTCTATCATTTTAACTCGTTTGCATGTTTTAGTGAAGTCCATCAGTTTCAAGCAAACAAACTTTTCATAGATATGTTATTTTGACCTGTTTGAATGTTTTAGTGAAATCTATCACTTTCAAACATTCAAACTTAATACCAATTTCTTATTTTTACCCATTTGAATGTTTTAGTGAAATCCATCATTGTCAAACATTCCAACTTATCGTTAGTTCATTATTTTAATCTCCCGATTTGTTCATACGAAATACATCGTATATGTACAAACTAAATTTTACAACTATTTTATAATAATCAATCGTATATTAATACAAATCAAATAAAGAAATTCTGCGAAACATAAAGCTACGTACCTTAAAGCTTTCCCATGAGTCAAGTATCACTTCCAGATTGATTTCCCGACTTATCCTTCAAGTCGCCTATAGCATACAACCTGATTGTTTATTCAGTTGCCTTAATAAGGATTATTATCGCCAAATTCATCAAGAATCATTTCATATGACTCTTTTCATGTTTATATTATGCTACCATAGAAAAAACACTCTCACTTAGGCAATTCATCGAACACCTTGCAAGCATGGATGTTATGTTATTTCTAATTATCACTAGTAAACATCATTTATCCATATTTTTATTTCATCAAGTCATTGTGTCCACTTATGACCTAATTAACATCAAATTTTTGGTTTATCATATCTCATGAGCATAAATTAATCACTAAAACTTATGCATTCCAACCTTTTTCACATAACCCATTTAACATGGCATGGCTTATCAATCAAACATTCACATCTTAGTAATTGATCAAAAATTTCCATCAAGGTGTTGTTCCTATTCATACATATATCACAAATTTAGCTATGACACTTATAGTTCATACTTGATCATAATTTGTGATGTTCATCAAGTTTCATAACATCATCAAACATCAAAGTTTAATATACCTTATGATCTCCTTGCTTGGGTGATCACAAAATTCAGTTTATGCACATGATTTACACACTTTGAGCCCTCTAATTTGATGAATAATCGCTTTTTAGGGTTTGGCGAACTTTTCCCCTTTTCTTTCCCTGTTTTAATCGACCAGAGACACCTATGTGTGTGTGTTTGGTGTTTATTTTATTTTAAGTAAATTTAGTTTAAATGTTGACAAGTTTGGTCCCCAAGTTTATCCCTTGCTCTTATACATACAACTTGATGTTTTTAGGCGACTTAATTCTTGTCACTAACTAGGTTATTTTCTTTAGCAAATATGTTATAATATATGCACATGTATACGTATATATATATATATATATATATATATATATATATATACATGTATATAAATACATGTCTATATAATTGATATATTTTAGGGGTGTTACAAGTCCACCCCAAGGAAGGGTAGAGTCGTCTCATTTCTTCTTCAGACTCCCAATTGGTGTCCGATCCATTCCGAAGCTCCCATTTGACCTTCACTTGGTTATTTCCTTATTCCTTAAGCCTTTGACCTTTCGGTCAAGAATTGCTATAGGCTTTACCATATAATTTAGTTTATCGTCTACTTCAATGTCGTCGTAACGAACGTAGGCCATTTCATCGACCAAACACTTTCGGAGATGTGAAACATGGGACGTGTTATCTATACCGCTTATTCTTCTGGTAATTCCAAACGGTATGCAACTTTGATAACTTTGTCAATTATTTTGAAAGGTCCAATAAACCTCGGACTCAACTTTCCTCTCTTTCTAAATCGGATTATCCCTTTTAATGGAGATACTTTAAGCATTACTTTATCACCAATTTGAAAATCAATAGGCCTCCACCTTCGATCCGTATAAGACTTTTGTCGATCTTGTGCCGTTTTTAAATGAGCCCGGACCACATCGATTTTCTCGTTAGTAACTCTAACTACATCCTTGTGGGCAAGTTCGCGAGGACCCACTTCACCCCAACACACTGGAGTTCGGCATTTCCTACCATAAAGCATTTCATACGGGGCCATTCCAATGCTTGAATGGTAGCTGTGGTTGTAAGAAAATTTGACCAACGGTAGGTAAACATCCCAACTACCGCCAAATTCGATAATACATGCCCGGAGCATATCTTCTAGTATTTGAATTGTTCGCTTTCTTTGTCCGTCAGTTTGTGGGTGATATGCGGTGCTAATAAATAGCTTGGTACCCATTTGTTCTTGGAAGTCACGGCAGAAGGTTGAAGTGAAACGAGTATCTCTATCAGACACTATGGATACTGGCACCCCGTGGCGCGCTATGATCTCGTTTGTATACACCTCCGACATCTTTTCAAAGGTATAAGTATCATGAATGGGAATAAAATGAGCGCTCTTTGTCAATCTGTCCACGACTACCCAAATGGCATCGAATCCACGAGCCGTCTTTGGTAGTTTGGTTTATAGGTCCATGGTAACATGTTCCCATTTCCAAACTAGTGTGTCTAGCGGTTGTAGCTTGCCATATGGATTTTGATGCTCCGTCTTTACTTGTAGAGAAGTTAGACATTTTTCAAAATACTTTGTTACATCTCTTTTCATCCCGGGCCACCAATAATTTTGTTTCAAGTCTCGATACATCTTGGTTGCCCCCGGGTGAATCGAATATCGTGATTTGTGTGCTTCATAAAGTAGGAGATCCTTAACACCACACGGGTTTGGAACCCATATTCTACCGAATCGGGTCTTCAACCTGTTATCACCATCGATTAAATTTTTTTAATTTGTGTATTATTCGTTCTTTTTTCCAGTTCTCTTCTTTTGCCGCTTCAATTTGAGCCTCTCGGATTCTTTCCAGTAAACCCGAGGTTACTACCAGTTGCATCGATTGCACTCGAATGGGATTATATACTTCTTTTCGGCTTAGCGCATCTGCGACTACGTTTGCTTTTCCCAGATGATAATGTATTTCACAATCATAATCCTTTACCGTTTCTAGCCAGCGTCTTTGCCTCATATTTAACTCCTTTTGGTCAAAGAAGTATTTAAGGATTTTATGGTCGGTGAAAATAGTACATTTCACTCCATACAAGTAATGCCTCCAGATCTTTAAGGCGAAAACCACTTCCGCCAACTCAAGGTCACGAGTCGGGTATTTCTTTTCGTGAACTTTTAATTGTCTTGAGGCATATGCAATCACCTTTCCCCATTTCCTTGAGTACTTGAAAGGCATTCTCTTGATCACTTCCCCAAATAAATTTCTCATCCTTGCGGGTCAACTTAGTCAAAGGCGACGCGATTTTGGAGAAATCTTGGATAAATCTCCTATAGTAACCCGCAATTCCTAAGAAACCTGTAACCTCCGATGGATTCTTTGGAGGTTTCCATTTCGATACCGTTTCTATTTTGGATGGGTCTACTAACACCCCTTCGGCACTTATGACATACCCAAGAAATTGTACCTTGCATAGCCAAAGGGCACATTTCGAGAACTTTGCGTAAAGTTTTTCCCGCCTAAGCATTCCCAATACTTCAAGAAAATGACTCACATGATCCGCCTTGCTTTTTGAATACACGAGAACATCGTCGATGAATACTATCACCGACTTATCTAACGTTGGCTTGCAAACTCGGTTCATAAGATCCATGAAAGTCGCGAGTGCATTTGTTAACCTGAAAGACATTACAAGAAATTTGTAATGTCTGTAACGCGTACATAACGCCGTTTTTGGTATATCTTCTTCTTTCACCTTCAACTGGTGATAGCCCAACCTTAAATCGATCTTTGAAAACCAGCTTGCGCCTTGTAACTGATAGAAAAGATCATCGATTCTCGGAAGTGGGTATCGATTCTTTACCGTAAGTTTGTTTAACTACCGGTAATCGATACACCTTCGCATGCTTCCATTCTTCTTCTTTACAAATAATATCGGCGCTCCCCAAGGAGAGACACTAGGTCAGATAAACCCCTTGTCGAGCAAATCTTGTAGTTGTGATAGTAATTCTTGAAGTACCGATGGTGCTAACCTGTACGGTGTCTTGGCCACCGGTTTCGCACCCAAAAATAATTCAATCAAAAATTCCACTTCATGCTCGGGTGGTATCCCTGGTAAGTCTTTCGAAAATATATCTTGAAACTCCCGTACAACAGGTACGTCCTCAATCTTTGGCGACTATTTTTCCGAATCACGTACGTAAGTCAAATACGCCTTACACCCGTGTTGAATGAGTTTACGGGCTTCTATCATCGAGCACACAATGGGGTTGCAACTCTTTTCCCCATAAATAATAACATGCCTTCGGCTCGAAGATGTTAATTATATCTCCTTACCGAAGCATACTACTTTAACGTGGTGTCGAGATAACCAATCCACTCCGATTACCACTTGGAATTCTCCCATCGACATGGGTACCAAATCAACCAAGTATTCTTCATCATCAATACTTAATTTGCAATCCCAGCACATGTCACAAACAATAGAACTTTTATTATTACCTATTTCTACTTCTAGAGGCATAGGCAATTTTGTTAATGTAAATATAGGGTGTTGAATAAATCTATGTGAAACAAAAGATCTATTTGCACCCGTATCAAATAAAATGCGTGCAGGAATTGAATTTATGGTAAATGTACCTGAAACCACATCGGGTTCAACCTTGGCCTCAGCCGCGGTTATGTGGAAGGATCTCGCCTTTTATTTTGGGACTTCAGTATTTGTGTCAGTCGTTTCCTTTTTCCAACCAACTTTGGGCATTCAGATTTCTTGTATCCTAGTTTATAACACTTGTAGCATACCGTTTCCTTGCCGGGGTAATTTAAAGCCCCCTGTCCCACTTTTCCGCACGTAGCGCACGGTTTGTTCTTGAAATAACATTCGCCCCGATGGGCCTTTCCACATATTCCGCAACTAGGCGATCCATCTTTCACGCTTCCCTTCTTTGGAAACTCTTTCCCTTTTTGTTTTTGTGTAGGGCTTGGATTTGCATCCAACGCCCTTCTTTCACCCCCTTTTAATCTGTTTCTTGAGTTTGATCTCCCTTTCTCGTGCGACATTTACAATCTACGTGAGATGTTCGTATTTCTAGGGAGTCATAAACTCCCAGTATTCTACACTCAACATGTTATAATAATAATAATAAATCTTTTGTTCTTTCGTCTGCACCAACTCGTTACAGAACCTCAGCTTGTCGAGGAACACCCCCGTGATCTTGTCAATCGATTCGCCTTTTTGTCTTAGTTGGATAAATTCTTCCTTGATTTTGTTGATCACGGATTTTGGGCTATGATGTTTAAGGAGTGGTACCTTAAACTCCTCCCAAGTCATAGTTCTTGTGGTCTCGATTCCTTGTTCTTTCTTAAGATTGTCCCACTAATCTTTCGCTTGACCCCTCAGTTGACAGGTTCCGTAAGCTACGAAATCGGTTGCATCACAGTGAGTTCTTTTAAAGTCTCCTTCTATATCACTTATCCATCGTTGACAAATTATTGGATCCACTTCACTGTTGTAATTGGGGGTTTACATGCCATGAACTTGTTGTAAGGGCATGCCTTCCCTTTAGCCTTGTCTTTATCTTGTACCAGGCCTCCCTCCAATTCGTTTATCTTTTCTTCTACCACTGATAGAATTGTGGTTTGTGGTCTATCCAAAAACTGAGGTAGACTAGCCTCCAAAGCTTTTCCGACTTCCTCGGAAATCTTTTCTTGCATCTCCTCAGTCATGAGGGATACCGTATTATCACCAGTTCCGGTAGACATCTCTTTTAACTGAAATGTCCACAACAATTTGGTAAATAACTTATTGATGATTTCCATATCACTATATGGAATTTATATTCATCATGATGTATTACATGTGATGTATCATTCTTTTTCGGTTTGATCAAGTATATAAGTTGCTTCAACTGTTTATACTTGGTGTATTTCCCGGGTTCGAGTGTGTTAATACACTCCTCCCATACACTTTAAATCGTTTTCTTCTCTAATTCTTTCATTTGAAACTTATTTATAACTAATTCTTACTGGATGTCTTGATCCTTGAACCGAACACATTTCGTCTTTATCCTTAGGCTCTGATTGCCAACTTGTAAGACCCATACTTAAATCATATAAATAATGTTTATAAAAGTTTGCATTTTATATAAAACAAAATGCTAATTCTAAACACCAAACATAATTTGAAAATATCTTAGACTTCATAAGTATTCAAAAGAATTTCTATCACATAACTAGGGGTGTTCATGAGCCGATCTGATCCAAACGAGAGTCTGCTCGTGCTCGGATTGAATTACAACCGATCTGATCCGATCAGATCAAATTTGCAAAACCGAGCATAAAAGTGATGCTCGTGCTCGAATTAAATTTGAATCGAGCGGATCGTTTTCGCTCGGTTTTATAAGAAGACATTCTACAAAAATAAAAGAAAAAAAACAACATTCTTAAATTTTTATCACCAATTTAGAGTACACTGTACAAAAACTGTAAAAAAAAGCCATCTTTTAACTAGAGTCATCAAAAGAACATCCTTCATTACAACATGTATAACCTGTGTACACTGTACACAACTGTATAACCCGTACATAGGTTATCAAAACACAAAATCGACCCATATAATAATAATTTCCTTCAAGATTATTCAGAATCATATACTAGATTGGAAAGTATGTGAAGCAAAACTCTTTATTTCAAAACATAAATTCGATCCATATAAGAAAACTGACCTTTACTTGAAGATTCAAATTGGGGATGAAGATATAGGGGAGTCGCTGGAGGTAGGACAATCGCCGGAGCTAGGTAAGTTGTCGGAGCTAGGGCAGTGAGTGCAACTGAGCGTGACTGCGTGAGTGTGTGCAATTGAGCGTCTGAGCGTGAGTGTGTGACTACACTGTGTGCGGCTTGGGACAATGGGGAAGGGGAATTAGGAATTAGATTTAGGGTAAGGAATGAGCTAAGTATGATTGGGCATTGTATTTTTATGGGCTACTTATGCTTATATTAATTATATATATACTAATTATTTAATAAAAATAATTCGAGCGAAACCAAGAGATCGACGAGCGAGCGGACCTTTGCTCATGCTTGGCTCGTTTTCAAATCGAACTGAGCCAAGCGGCTAATTTACAAACTGAGCGTGAATTAGGGGTGTACTAAAAACCGAATTAATCGAACCATAACTGAATTAACTGAAAACCCGATCCAAATAAAAAACTGGTGGGTCGGTTAATGTTTATTTTTGAAAACCGAAAGTAGCGGGTCGATTATGGTTATCATTTTTTCCATACCCACTATAACCGAACCGAACCGACATGTAATAAATATTTGTAGGATTCAGGACTTTTCATCATATTTTTAATATTTGACGTTTTTTACTCAAGATTTTTAGTACTTATGGGTTTTTCATATCATTTTGTGGTTTTGGTTGAATATTTATTTGAATTTATGAAATGTATCATATCACTTTATTTGAATATTCGATAATAATTGGTATTAATATTATAGATTATATGTATTTTTTAATACTATGTAATATACTAATATATATAAATATGCAACAACAATTTATTCCATGTTAAAAAAATTAAGCTATTTTTAGCTAAGCTAAATACACGCTTAACGACCCATAACCGACCCGCTATAACCATTAAAACCGAATAACCATAACCACCATAACTGATCAGTTATGGTTATGGTTATCCAATAACCGACATCATGGTTATGGTTATGGTTTTTGGTCAAAACCGACTCAAACCGACCCATGCACACCCCTAGCGTGAATCGAACAAACATTTTTCGGGCATTTTTCGAGCGATCGTCGAGAAGTTTGGACAACCCTGCACATAACAATGTTTAGATTAACAAAAACAACTAAAGAAGTGCGAAAGCTTCGACTTTATTGTGTTCGGTTCTTGCACGCGCTTGATCCCATCTGTATTCATCATAACATTGACCTAATAACATTTAACAACCTTAAATGTTAGATACAATGTGTTGGAATGAGGTTTGGTAACATGTATAACTCAAAATAAAAGAAAACAAATTTTTTAAACCCTGCCGTAAGCCCATGCATCGTAGCTTACGGTGTATAGAAGTCACTCGGGGCAGAATGGCTACACCGTAGCCTACGGCCTCCAGCCGTAGGTTTCGGCCTGGTCTGCAAGTTTATTTTCCTGTTTGCCCTTAATACGAAAACGACCATAACTTTTTACCCGTTTATTCGTTTAACCTCCCGTTTCTTCTTACATGATCGTAATCTGATCCTTTATCATTTGGACTCGAAATCCACCATCCGGATTAAAAAAATTCTTACCTAAAAAGCTTTCAGCTTAATACTTACTTACGAATTATTTGACCCGTTTATGTTTTTAACAAACAAACTCTTTTGATTACATTTAATCCACATGAACATCATAGCTATGAATATTTCCCAATACTCGGGGTACTATCCACGGGATTTATGCATCCGTTATCCGGTACGTTTTAATTATTCGACTCCTTCAACCACAAGTAGTTGGACTTTATTAGCACAATTTCCATATGAGAAATTGTTCATCTTTTAGTCGTAACTCACAATCCGAGTCTTTTGACTTTTAGTCTGCATTCTCGTTTCTCGGTTTACGCACATATTCGAAATCCTAACCATATCTGGGTATTATACTGAAGTCATTATTTATGCAACCATTTCGGTATGCGTTAAGACTTCATTTTGACCCGTTTGGTTAACCTAGCGAAATCCATCGCTTTTATACAACCAAACCTCTATATTTCTATCATTTTAACCCGTTTGCATGTTTTACTGAAGTCCATCACGTTCAAGCAAACAAAATTTTCATAGATTCGTTATTTTGACCTGTTTAAATGTTTTAGTGGAATTCATCACTTTCAAACATTCAAACTTAATACAAATTTCTTATGTTGACCTGTTTGAAAGTTCTAGTGAAATCCATCACTTTCAAACATTCGAACTTATCGTTAGTTTGTTATTTTAATCTCCTGGTTCGTTCATACGAAATACATTGTATATGTTCAAACCAAATTTTACAACTATTTTATAATAATCGATCGTATGTTAATACAAATCAAATAAAGAAATTCTACAAAGCATAAAGCTACGTACCTTAAACCTTTCCCTTGAGTCGAGTATCGCTTCCAGATTGATTTCTCGAATTATCCTTCGAGTCGCCTATAGCATACAACTCGATTGTTTATTAAATTGCCATAATATGGATTATTATATCCAAATTCATCAAGAATCATTTCATATAACTCTTTTCATGTTTATATTATGCTACCATAGGAAAAAAAACTCTCACTTAGGCAATTCATCGAACACCTTGCAAGCATGGATTTTATGTTATTTCTGATTATCACTAGTTAACATCATTTATCCATATTTTTATTTCATCAAGTCATTATGTCCACTTATGACCTAATTAACATCAAATTTTGGTTTATCATATCTCATGAGCATAACTTAATCACTAAAATTATGCATTCCAACCTTTTTCACATAACCCATTTAACATAACATGGCTTATCAATCAAACATTCAAACCTTAGTAATTGATCAGAAATTTCCATCAGGGTGTTGTTCCAAATCATACATATATCACAAATTCAGCTATGACATCAACAAATTTGTGATGTTCATCAAGTTTCATAACATCATCAAACATCAAAGTTTAACATACCTTATGATCTCCTTGCTTGGATGATCACAAAATTCAGTTTCTGCACAAGATTTACACACTTTGAGCCCTCTAATTTGATGAATAATCGCTTTTTAGGGTTTGGGGAACTTTTCCCCTTTTCTTTCCCTGTTTTGATCGACCAGGCACACCTATGTATGTGTGTTTGGTGTTTATTTTTATTTTAAGTAAATTTAGTTTAAATGTTGACAAGTTTGGTCCCCCAAGTTTATCCCTTGCTCTTATACATACAACTTGATGTTTTTAGGTGACTTAATTCTTGTCACTAACTAGGTTATCTTCTTTAGCAAATAAGTAATAATATATGCACATGTATACGTATATATGTATATATACACATACATGTATATATATACATGTATAGCTATATAATTGATATATTTTTGGGGTGTTACAGATGGGATCCCCATGCACGTAAACATAAGTCCTCTGCCTCGAAAACTTCATTACAGTAAGTTCAGCATAGGGCCGGGTGAGGTGAGCACGTCCCCGTGCCTCCTCACTACTGAAACAAAATTAGCCATTGGACCTTTCACATGGGTTGTACGTCCTAGGCACGGGCCCGTGCCTACCTGCTATTAGTTTTTTCAAAATTTAAAGTTATTAGCACTTTGACACGGGGTCATGCCCCCTAGCACGCCCCCATGCCCAATGCCCAGTTCTTGAAAAAAAAAATTGTTGTTTTAACTCACCTTTACACATTTAATCCATTTTTGGACACTTTGAGAACAATGTGTAATTTAAGTGTGTGTGTGGGGGGGGGGGGGGGTTGAATCTTTTGTCCTAAACAAGCCTTACACAAAACTCAACTTGGAATGGCTAAACACCCCAAATCTTTTCCAAAAAATTTTTTAATTTTCTTTGTCATGTCTTGGTTTAAGTTAGAAAACCAAGCACTAAAAATTTTATTTTTACTAATTTATAACTGATAGCACCGTGATAAAAAGAACCATATAAGATAAATTTATAAAGGGCATGACCATCTTTTTTTAAATTTGATTGTATATACACTTTCACACTTTTTTTAATCATTTTCCCACAAATAGTGAGTTTTGAGCCTTGAACTAGCATACAATACTATATTTTTACTAAATGCTCACTTTTCATTTCTTGTGTGATAGCCCGTATGGCTCTCAAGAATCTAGAACTATATCAACCTCACAAAATTTCCGTTAACCATTCCTAAAAGGCACACTAAGAAACCCTAATTGGAACCCCCAAGTAGTACGGTGCGACTCGAAACGGAAAACCGGACGAAACTAGCAACAAGCCCCCCTAACACTCAAGGGGGGATCCCCTAATTCTTATGTGACTCGCGAAACGAATTCTGGACATGTAGGATTCAAACTCGGCACATTTCCAGGTTATACTCGACACAAGGCTAGTGATGTGTGCGAGTGTGTATATAAGTTTAAGTATATTTTAAGCCCTTTTTACACGTTAGTCAAGTTTTAAATTTATAAAACACGATATTTTACTAACACCAAACACACATATTGGCAAGTGCACCCATCGTGAGCGTAGTATAGTGTTGGCAAGATACCGAGGTCGTCCAAGGACATAAGAGCTTTTAGTACCGGTTTATCCTCAACGTCTAATCAAATCAAAAGTTAGAAAAATGTTTTTAAACTAGAAAAATAAAAACTAACTAAAATGCTGAAAAATAAAATAAAAACAGATAGACAAGATGAATCACGTGGCTCCGACTCGTGTTTAATGTAACCTTTGATTATTTCCGCACTTTTGCACTTTTTAAGAGATTATCTTAGTTATTGTAGTAGGCCCCTCTTTTGAAGGTGACGTTACCCTCAACCCAGTAGTTTGAGTCAGCAAGGATACAATCCTAAAGGGTCGGATTATTGAAAGATAATTAATTAAGTTATTAATGCATATTATGGTAGGCCCCTCTTTTGAAGGTGACGTTACCCTCGGCTTAGTAGTCTGAGTCAGCAGGGATACAGTCCTAAGTAGCCGGGTTAAAGAATTAATAGTAGCTTACATATGAGGGGATCAAAGAGTTTGGACCCCCGCCATTCAATACCGGTGGGTATTGAAGGAGGTCCTACTAAATTTGACCCAGGTCCTTGCAGGATCTATACATTGAACAAGGCAAGACTCTTACCAAACCGTTCCCTTAACCCCCGACCAGGTAGCCAACATATCTCCATATAGATCGTGGAGATATGAATGGTGAAAATCTTTTATTTTATATAGACAGTAAAATAATGCCAAGACACCACGGAAAAACGATAAGGAAGAATCACCTTCAACATAAGAAACTAGTTATTAAAGTCATTAATACATAACCAAATAAAAAGTGCGAAAAGATTAAAAATAAAAAGTATTACACTAGACACTTGTCTTCACCAAGTGATGTAAGAGACTTAGGAAAACATGGCCTTTGATTGTCAAGAACTCTTACGATCAATCTTGGATCCCGAGATGACTCACACACTCTATGATGGACAATGGATGATGGTGGTGGATGATGGTGTTGTGATGGTGGTGGTGGGTGGTGGGTGAAGTGTGAGAGAGGTGGTGTGCCAAGGGATGGTTTGCAAATGGGCCAAGAACCCCTATTTATAGGTTGAACAGAGACTCGGGCACGGCCTCGTGTCCATTGGGCCCGGCCCCGTGTCCACCTTCCTTCTCTTTCTTCATTAAATGCACTTTGTGTGCATTAGTTGACCACGCCCCCGTGTCCACTGGGCACGCCCCCGTGTCCGCCGGGCACGCCCCCGTGTGCAGAGGCGTATCTTTACTATCAAGATTTCCCTAGATTCTGCGAATCTCAGAGTTGACCATGGCCCCGTGTCCGCTGAGCACGACCTCGTGGTGGCTGATAGAAGCTTCTACAGGTTTGTCTTTTCTGCTGACACTTGGGCACGCCCCCGTGCTCACTGAGCACGGGGCGTGTTCAGCCTTCTGTTCTCTTGTTTTTGCTTGGGAAGATGCTGTTGGGGGGTCGGGCATGCCACGTTTGTTCCTTTTCTTGTATTTATGTTAGATTTAGCTGCCTTTTTGCTTCTTTTGTTCATTTGAGCTCATTTAATCCTGAAAATACAAAAGGAAGACAAAAACACACTTTTTCCAACATTAGTACTAAAAAGGGTTAGTTTTATGTCACAATTGATGTAATTTATATGTTGCATTTTGTGCACATCAAATACCCCCACACTTGAATCTTTGCTTGTCCTCAAGCAAAACTCTTTATAATGTGGCTTTACACTCCCAAATGGAATGGGTAGAAGAGAAGGTTTTTGGGCTTGTCATAGAGTGTCGGGATTTCCAAGATTCTTTATTAAGTTTTATTTTTATTTATTTACAATCCTATTTGTCATGATTTATTTAAAACATTACATAAGATAAATTACTTATTAGGGCATAACATGCCTTTTTAAAATTCCATTTATATACAAGTTCACATACCTCACGGGGGATCACTCAACACTCGGCCGAAGATGTATTTTAGTGGATCACTCGAGAGCGGCATGGAACTTACTCCTACCATAGGCTTGCCAAACAATCAATCCTCCTCCTTTTTAACTATATACCTTTGTAAATATCAAGAGGACTTTTGGGTGAATGGTTAGGCTTGGGTTAAAGGTAGGTGGTTTGGTTAGTGGTTAGTAAAAGGGCGAAAGGTGTAAAAAGCGTCGGTTTTCGTAGGACTTTTTATTTTTCAAATTTTTATTTTGATGAAGCCATTATTCAAACAAAGTTATTTTTGATAAACTTGTTTGTTTTATTTCTCTTTTGCTTCATCATCATTCATTTTTTTTTTTGAAAGTCATAAGAAAAACCGAGCTTGTTACTAAAACAAAGGGTAAAAAAAAAGTTTTGGTGGGTAAAAGGGTTTTTGTTTTGGGTTAAGAAATGAAAAGGTTTAGGCTCAAAGGGGTTAACTAGGGGGATTTTGGGTGGGTGGTAAAAAAGAAGAAAAATAATGGTGTAGAAATAAAAAAAAAGGGTTAGTCCTAATGCCTCCGTCATTTACTTACTCGGGTTTAAGTTGGTAAGGACCGGGAATGTATCGTCGTGGCAAGTTCTAGAGTCGTAAGAACCAAGCGGCTATTCACACAAGAAACGAAAAATGAGCAATTAGTTTAAAGATATGTATTTGTATGCTCAATAAAGGCTCAAAACTCACTTTTTGTGGGAATGGGTTTTTATGTGATCAAGTATATATAATCAAATTTTAAATAAACTTGTCATGCATTTTCATAATTTTCTTATGTTGGTTCTTTTTATCACGGCGCTATCGGTTGTAAATTTTTAAAAATATAACCTTTTTAGAATTTGAAATTTCCAAGTTAAACCTAAACAAGTAAAAAAAAAAATTGAAAAAAAATTGGGGTGATTAGCGGTTCCAATAGAGTTTTGTGTAAGGCTTGTGATTAGGACTTGCAAGATTCAAGGTTTTAGCATCCCCCCCCCCTCCCCACACTTAAATTACACATTGTCCTCAATGTGTCCCAAAAATAAGTTTTTAGGTTGATTGAATGTGTAAAAAGGTGTGAAAAAACAAAATTTTATGTTACTGGGCGTCTGGACACGGCCTCGTGTTCAGATCGCCAGTAACAAAAGTTTGTAAAAATAAACAGAAGCCTGGGCACTGGGGCGTGTTCACTGAGCACGCCCCATTTCCAGTTACCTGAACTGGGCATTTTCTGCAGATTGTGCAGCATGGGGCCGTGTTGGGCGGGCACGGCCCGTGCTGAACTTGCTGTAATGAAGAAAAAATTGTCGGGTGGCCCTGTTTTTGTGCATGGGGTGCTGGTTCAAGTTTCTCTTGTTATCCTTCACCATCCCGAGTGTGTTTTATCCATTACAACATCATCCAAACACCAGAATTAGATAAAACCATCATTCATTAAATCATAGAGAGAATTACATAATAGTCCTAGAAAATTAAAACAAAGGAGGAAAATAAAAGTTAAAGGTCTTAAACTAGATGGGTCAAGTGATACATAAAATCATCTTAAGGAGTTCTACTATTACAATAAGAACCAAAATTCCGGAAATAGTTTTCCGGTATCTAAAAGCTTTGTAGAACTCCGAGCCGAGGAGTGTTAAAGCCATTCTTCTATCTCTCTTGGGAGCAAGAAGGCGGCTTCATTCTCCTCAACATCTTGTGGAGGAGTAGCAACACCAACCGGAACCCCTTGTAGTATGTCTCGAGGGGGTTCCGAATGTATGGCGTACCATTCGGCTGGAATGATGACTTCCGGTATCACATTCCATGCCCTTTGGGTGATGATTGGTACCAAAGGAGGAGAGGCGAGAATGTTCAACCTTTGGTACAAAAGGTTGACCTCTCGAAGATATCCCTCTAGTCCCACCGTCAAATGATTAATACGGTCGACCAATGCTTCTTCTACCCCTGTCATCTCATCAATGGCCTCTCTTAAGGCATAAACGTAGTTTACAAGAGAATCTTCATCCGTTGACGATCTTCTCCCTTGTCGGTTGTTTCTGAAGTGCGATGAAGATGTTCCGCTAGTTCTGCTCGCCATTCTGAGAAAACATACCGAAAAGAGTTCAATTTTATGGGAGCAGTACTTCGGACACGGCCCCGTGTTCATTGAACACGGCCTCGTGTTCAGATGTCTGCAGATTTTTGGAACAAGGAATCATGGAGTTTTAAATTGTTTTCATGATGTTTAAAACATTTTTTAAGCGGGAACACCTTAAAACATTGTTGTAGAACTTATTTTTAACAAGATTCCATGAATAAAAATCTAACAAACATCTCAATAAAGCTTGAAATTATGGAGATTTCAAGCTTTAATGGAAGCACAAAGGAAAAATTGAAGAAGATGAAAGTGGATAAAAGAGGAAAGGACAAGAAGGTTGTTGAGAAACTTCTTTTAGAAAATACCTAGGATGGTATGTGAGAAGATTCCCTAAATCTCTGTCCCTGGAATGGTTTAAATGTGCAGGATTCTTGGCTGCATTTATAGAAAACGACAGCACGCTGCACACGGCACCGTGTCGGCTGGACACGGCCCCGTGTGCAGGCAAGAACCTGACACATTTTGTCCGTAATCTGACACGTAATCAGGCGGGAATCTTTTGGTGGACACGGGGGCGTGTTGACCTAGACACGGCCCCGTGTCTAGAGGATGTCTATAAAGTTTCGTCTATTTCTAAGGAACTTTTCCGGATCGGGTGGTTCCTTACTGGATGGAACAACCCCAAAGTGCCTAAGATACCTTAATTGCTCTAGATTAAGACGAGAACGCAAGAGGTTATCGGTGAGGGTGATTCCTATGCTAAATGTAGGTGGACAAGTCCAACCCTTTCCCGGGCTCTCGTTAAAGAAGGTGTGTGCCAAATCGCTCAGGTCTATGTATGCACCGAACGAAGTCGATGGAGAGTCCTTCACGGCACAATCGATACAGGGACGACTATCGCTCAAGTCCTCGCTAGAGTTAGAGGTAACATCGGGAACAACGAAGTTGTTTGAATGCGATCCCAACAATTCTTCTTGGTTATCGTCTTGAGATAAATTATTGAAATCTATCCTAAGTTCTTTTAACCAATTAAGAATTAGATCTTCCATTTGAAATAGTTCATCAAGAAGCATTTCTCCTAGAATATCAGGTTGAGAGCATTCGAGGGAGAGATAGGGATTATTTTTACTTTCGCCTCTCTTAAGGCTACAAGAAAACAATGGGTCTATATAGTGGGGTTTATAATTTAGAAAATAACATTCTAATTCTTTATGGGAGCCACCACATATTTGACACCATGTACCATAAGAGTGCCGAATGTAAAAAATATCAGTATCTCTCATGTTTGTGTCAGAAATTACCAACCGTCGGGATCTTACGGTTCTGTTTTCAGTAACTGAATCTTGGGCACGGGGCGTGTTGAGTGGGCACTGTCCCATGTTCAGCTTACTGTCTGACTTAAAACAGGATTGCCAGTTCCAATGATTGGGCACGGGGCGTGTACAGCAGGCACGGCTCGTGCTGAGTTCTGCAGAAGCTGAAAAATTAAGAAAAATCCTAAAAAAATTAGAAAAATTAGTAAAAACGATTAGGCCGTTGATTCCTAACTTTCTTAAAATCCTTGTGTCCCCGACAGCGGCACCAAAAACTTGATGTGTGCGAGTGTGTATATAAGTTTAAGTATATTTTAAGCCCTTTTTACACGTTAGTCAAGTTTTAAATTTATAAAACACGATATTTTACTAACATCAAACACACATATGGGCAAGTGCACCCATCGTGAGAGTAGTATAGTGTTGGCAAGATACCGAGGTTGTCCAAGGACACAAGAGCTTTTAGTACCGGTTTATCCTCAACGTCTAATCAAATCAAAAGTTAGAAAAATGTTTTTAAACTAGAAAAATAAAAACTAACTAAAATGCTGAAAAATAAAATAAAAACAGATAGACAAGATGAATCACTTGGCTCCGACTCGTGTTTAATGTAACCTTTGATTATTTCCGCACTTTTGCACTTTTTAAGAGATTATCTTAGTTATTGCAGTATGCCCCTCTTTTGAAGGTGACATTACCCTCAACCCAGTAGTTTGAGTCAGCAAGGATACAATCCTAAAGGGTCGGATTATTGAAAGATAATTAATTAAGTTATTAATGCATGTTATGGTAGGCCCCTCTTTTGAAAGTGACATTACCCTCGGCTAAGTAGTCTGAGTCAGCAGGGATACAGTCCTAAGTAGCCGGGTTAAAGTATTAATAGTAGCTTACATATGAGGGGATCAAAGAGTTTGGACCCCCGCCATCCAATACCGGTGGGTATTGAAGGAGGTCCTACTAAATTTGACCCAGGTCCTTGCAGGATCTATACACTAAACAAGGCAAGACTCTTACCAAACCGTTCCCTTAACCCCCGACCAGGTAGCCAACATATCTCCATATAGACCGTGGAGATATGAATGGTGAAAATCTTTTATTTTATATAGACAGTAAAATAATGCTAAGAAACCACAGACAAACGATAAGGAAGAATCACCTTCAACATAAGAAACTAGTTATTAAAGTCATTAATACATAACCAAATAAAAAGTGCGAAAAGATTAAAAATAAAAAGTATTACACTAGACACTTGTCTTCACCAAGTGATGTAAGAGACTTAGGCAAACATGGCCTTTGATTGTCAAGAACTCATACGATCAATCTTGGATCCCGAGACGACTCACACACTCTATGATGGACAATGGATGATGGTGGTGGATGATGGTGTTGTGATGGTGGTGGGTGGTGGGTGAAGTGTGAGAGAGGTGGTGTCCCAAGGGATGGTTTGCAAATGAGCCAAGCACCCCTATTTATAGGCTGAACAAAGACTCGGGCACGGCCCCGTGTCCACCTTCCTTCTCTTTCTTCATTAATTGCAGTTTGTCTGCATTAGTTGACCACGCCCCCGTGTCCGCTGGGCACGCCCCCGTGTGCAGAAGCGTATCTGTACTATCAAGATTTCCCTAGATTCTGCGAATCTTAGAGTTGACCACGACCCCGTGTCCGCTGAGCACGACCCTGTGGTGGCTGATAGAAGCTTCTACAGCTTTGTCTTTTCTGCTGACACTTGGGCACGCCCCCGTGCTCACTGAGCACGGGGCGTGTTCAGCCTTCTGTTCTCTTGTTTTTGCTTGGGAAGATGCTGTCGGGGGGTCGGGCATGCCACGTTTGTTTTCCTTTTCTTGCATTCATGTTAGATTTAGCTGCCTTTTTGCTTCTTTAGTTCATTTGAGCTCATTTAATCCTGAAAATACAAAAGGAAGACAAAAACACACTTTTTCCAACATTAGTACTAAAAAGGGTTAGTTTTATGCCACAATTGATGTAATTTATATGTTGCATTTTGTGCATATCAGCTAGCCTAGGCTAGATGGCCTAGCCCCGCGACACGCGCCAGGGACGGCTGAGCCGTGCGTGACACGTGGGCCAGTTCAAAACTGGCTATAAAGCCAGGGGTCTGGGACTTGATCAGATTTCACATTACGACGTAAAATTTTCGCTCATTTCGTTGATCTTTCTCTGTTTCTTTCAAATTACAATCGAAAACTCAAAGTTCTGTAGTGATATCAGGGTAATAACTTGATCACTGCTACGGTACTCTATCCGATCGATTAAAACCGATCCGATGGATGTTTAAGTGCTGCCGATACTCGGCTATACTTTGTCATTCGTCGTGAGGGTTTCGATCTCACGATTATCGTAAATGTTGTATTAAGTTACTAACCTAATTCGTTTGCATTGTATATTTAATTAGGTTTACCAGCTTAACCAGTAGGCAAGCTTTGACAGTTTAAACCTGCAATGTGTGTCATTCTATTTTATCAACTTGCTTTCAAAACCCTACTTGTTTTCAAAGTTGTAATTACAGTTATTAAGTCTTTGTAATCTACAATTACTTCCGGTATGTGGGGTTTTGTATACACTACTTGATAAACTTCACCATTGGACAACGGGTTAGCCAATGTGTGATATGACTATAGTCACAGATCCGGTCGAGTGACAAATACCGATTTGGGGTAATTGGTTGATATAAAGATTGTAATAGCTCTTAATACTGTATATTATAACAATGTGTCTTTTGTACAAATTGAATGCACTCGCCAGTATTTTCGCTGATCAAATTGTTTTAAAACATGTTTCAGGTAATTTTCTGTGAATAAAGGAAAAGTGTTGCGAAGCACTTCAGCTTAAATAAAGTGGTTCCGTAAATTAGAAATAAAACATGTTTTCTGTAATTTAAGGATTTCCCTAATGAAATTCCTTTTCTGTAAACACGGGGTTTACCCCACCGTTATTAGATAAAATAATTCGGTGTTTTTCAAAACTCTGATGTTATTCTTCCTAACACCCAGTCCAAATGAAATTTCCTCTGCAATTTAATAAACATCAGTACCACGGGTTTTCTGTCTCGCGGCGCCTGAACCGGGGTATGGGTCGGGGCCATGACAGAAAAGGTGGTATCAGAGCCACTGGTTTAAGCTAATTAAGTATTTTGAAAATACATAATTTAATAGTCAGGGATTTGATGCTTCTGTGAAATTTATTTGTAATAACTAATATTTAATTTTGGAATTTTGTGTTTCATTATTTGTGACTAACAGTATGAATGAGTTATCGGAGGCTCTTCAAAACTTCTCCATAAATCCTACGAATATGGAGACCACTGAAAATCAGGCGGGGTACCAAGCCGAGCCAGATGAACCAATTGTATTCCAAGCCCAGGAGAAACCAAAGCCAAAGAAAAGAAGGAGAAATCTGGACTGGAAAAGGGGAAGAAAGAAGAAACCTGCAGCCCAAAAGGTCAAGAAAACAGTGGAACCAAAAGGAAAAGAGGTTTTGGGAGAAAGCTCCAATCAGGACCCAGCATTCCCACCATGGGAAGAATCAGACAGAAAGCTAGCAAACTGCGATTTGTTTGGTCCAGTTGATGAAAACCTCGTGAATACTCCCGTCCAAGCTGAACTACCTATAAACCTTGAACCCGCCATTCATACTCCTGTCGTTAACCTACAGCCACTTCCTGATCAAATTGACGAGTGGTGGATGAATGATTGGCAATTCCAAAATCTGATGAACAATCCCAACCCATACACCCACAATTTGAACATGCTCCTGCCACCTTTCCACCTATGAACCCAGAAAATGTTGCTGAGTTGCGCCATTACGTCGAAGAGTTGGTGGACATGGGAAACAGAATCTAAACAGTGGGTGAAAGTCTCGTCTAGAAATAAGACGAGTGAGAGTTCCACTTCTGAGGCGGGCTAACAATAGCATAGGTGTTTGTATAATATTAATATGTTGAATATATATATATATATATATGGGGGGGATCATGAGAAAACTACATCTAAATGAGAAAATTAGAAAACTAACTAAAAAAGCCTAAAAAAAAGCTAAAAATATACCAAAAATTTTTTTTTACAAATTTTTATAAAAAAATCGCTATTTTTATATATATAAAAAAAAATTTTCAAAAAAAAATTTGTGTACTGCACATGTGCATTATATGTGTACTACACACATGCATTATATCCGTATTAGTGCACATGTGCAATACAACAAAATATTTTTTTTTTTAATTTTTTTCCATGCATAAAAACTAGCGATTTTTTTCTAAAAAAATTGTAAAAAAAAAAGTTGTGTATGTTTTTAGGCTTTTTTTAGTTAGTTTTTTGGTTTTCTTATTTAAACTAGTTTTCTCATGATTCGTCCCCATATATATATATATCACCTACTAAATAAATAAAATATCTGTAAATATGTGGTTGTGTACGGATGCATCTATATATATATATATATATATAAATCTAAACGTCGCAATGATCGACAATTTTGGGTATACGTGTTAACTTAGTTTATATTATGATTACAATGTTTGTTTATTTGCTATCTATTTTGTGATATTAATCCATGTAATATGTCTGTAATTCAGATGTCAAACGAAGTTAATCAATCGGGTCAGAACAACCAGGAAAATTCGCTAAATAGAGAAGATATAGAAAATATAGTTGCTCAGGGCATAGCCAATGATATCCCAGCAATCATAGCAGATGTTAAAAACCCGGTCGAACCTTCCAAAGATGACAATAGCAAATGCACCCCTGATGATAATTTCAGTTATAGCGTAAATGGAGGCAATGATAATATTATCAAAGCCCCATTACCTAATAAGATGAAAGTAATAACAACGGGTTGTACTTATAAGGAGTTTCTAGCCTGCAAACCAACTGAATTTGCGGGCAGTGAAGGAGCTCCTACTACCCTACGATGGCTAGAAAAGACAGAAGTTGTTATCAAAATAAGTAAGTGTTCAGAGGAAGACAAAGTAATGTATGCTTCCAATCTCTTCAAGGAGGAGGCATTAGAATGGTGGAACACTGTCCTACAAGCTAAAGGAAGCAACATGGCTTATGCTATGAGTTGGGAAGGATTTAGGGAAATAATTGAAAAGAAGTTCTGTCCTTCCTATGAAAAAGAACAAATGGCAAATCAGTTCTTGAACCATAGAATGGTGGATATTAAGTGTCGTGAGTATACGTCAAAATTCTTCGAGTATGCAAGAATAGTACCGACTCTGGCTTCGCCAGAACCTGTACTTATTTCTCGCTATATTTGGGGATTGATTAGCAAAATCCGCTATATAGTCAAGGCTGCTAGACCTCGGACTATCGACGACACTGTCGAATTGGCCAATACCTTGACTGACGGATTAGTTCGTACGAGGGATGAGAATAGGAAGAAGGATTTGGCTCAAAAGATTACCCAAGGTTTCTACTCGGGTAATAATAATAATAATAATAATAATAATAACAAGAAGAAGGGAGTCGGGCAGTCTTCTGCTCTGCCTTTTTGTAGAACCTGTAAAAGGAAGCATTTTGGAAAATGTAAGGAGTACTGCAATTTTAGCAAAATACCGGGGCACCGAGAGGAAGATTGTAGGAAGAAATCTACGATATGCTTCAATTGCGGGGAGGCAGGGCATTTTAAGCCAAATTTCCCTAAATTCGCCAAGACACCTGACAACAAAGCTAAAGCGGCCGGCGGAACTAACAAGAAGAACGTAAGGGCATTTCAACTAACAACGCAAGAGGCAGCTATGATTTCCAATGTAATCGCCGGTACGTTCTTTATCCATGACGTTTATGCAAAAGTATTATTTGGCTCTGGTGTAAACCAAAGTTTTATAAATACTACATTTTGCTAAGTTCTTAATCATCCTTTATCCAAACTTAGTCAAGCTTGTAAGGTAGAAACGGCCGAAGGAAACCCTATTGCTATACGTGAAGTACTTTAAGAAGGAAAAATAACACTGTTAGGACATAAGTTCTCTGCAAACCTTCTACCTATGAATTTAGAAGGATTCGACATAGTATTAGGAATGGATTGGTTAGTAGCTAACCATGCACGAATTCTATGTGATCAGAATTCTGTAGAGGTTTGTGCACTGATAGGAGAGATGATCCTAATCAAAGGAAATAAGCCGAGAAAGCCAATGAAATTCATCTCAGTTGAAAGCCGCTAGTTACGTACGGAAGCAAGGTGTAGTGTATATGATTTCAATAACCATTAACACTAAAGGCAAGGAACTTAAGGAAATTCTGGTAGTATCATAATACCCTGATATATTTCCAGAAGATCTACCTGGATTACCACCAGATAGGGAAGTAGAATTTAGAATTCATCTAGTACCGGGAACTGCTCCAATTGCTAAGGCACCTTATTATTTAGCACCAACGGAGATGTTAGAACTGAAAAAGCAATTAGATGAATTGTTAGGAAAAGGATTTATACAACCAAGTTCATCCCCTTGGAGAGCACCTGTGGTGTTCGTGAAAAAGAAAGATGGGTCAATGTGAATGTGTATCGATTATAGAGAATAAAATACGGTTACCATTAAGAATCGATAGCCACTACCTAGAATTGATGATCTCTTTGATCAACTTCAGGGAGCTAGGTATTTCTCTAAGATAGATTTGCGCTCTGGATACTATCAACTGAAAGTACAGGAATAGGACATTCCTAAGACTGCTTTCAGAACTATGTATGGTCACTACGAGTTTACAGTCATGCCATTCGGATTAACAAATGCTCCTGCAATATTTATGGACATGATGAATAGGATATGTAAACCGTATTTGGATAAATTTGTAATTGTCTTTATTGACGATATACTTATTTATTACAAAAGCAAGGATGAGCACTGTGAGCACTTGCATGTACTCTTAACCCTGTTAAGGAAAGAAAAGCTTTATGCTAAATTTTCTAAGTGTGAATTTTGGTTACAAGAAGTGCAATTCCTAGGACACATGGTCAATCATGAAGGAATTCACGTAGATCCTTCAAAGATAGAAGCTATCACAAACTGGAAAGTCCATAAGTCAGCTACAGAAGTCTGAAGTTTTCTATGTCTAGCTGGATACTATAGACGGTTTATCCAAGAATTCTCCAAGATAGTTGTCCATTTACTAAGTTAACATGTAAAATGGTTAAGTTTGAATGGGGACCTAAGCAAGAAGAAGCCTTCAGAATCTTAAAGCAAAGATTAACAAATACACCAATTCTTGCATTACCAGAAGGAACATAAGATTTTGTAGTTTACTGTGACGCTTCTAAGATAGGATTGGGATGCCTATTGATACAACGTAAGAAAGTGATCGCTTATGCATCAAGGTAATTGAAAAAGCACGAGGAAAATTACACAACTCATGACCTAGAATTAGGAGCAATAATTGTTGCCCTTAAAATTTGGAGACATTATCTGTATGCTAGTAAGTTTACCATTTTTATAGATCATAAGAGTTTGAAATATATTTTTGGGCAAAAAGAATTTAACATGAGGCAAAGAAGGTGGATGGAAATCTTAAGTGATTACGACTGTGATATTCAATATCACGACGGAAAAGTAAATGTAGTAGCAGATGCCTTAAGGCGTAAGTATCATAAGAAGCAAAGACGAGTACGTGCTGTTAGGTTAAATCTGCAGTTAGATTTAATGGAACAACTAAAGAATATCTAGGAAACAGCAATTAAGGATGATGCTGAAGGAATGAAAGGAAGAATAAAGGAATTAGAACAAGAAACTGATGGAATTTGGAGATTCTATAAGACAAGAATTTGGGTACCTATACAAGGAAATCTACGAGATAGAATATTAGAGGAAGCCCATAGATCTAGGTATATGATGCATCCTGGTAGCAACAAGATGTATCAAGATTTGATGAATAGTTTTTGGTGGATAGGAATGAAAAAGGATATAACTAGTTACGTTTCTAAGTGTTTAACTTGTTCACAAGTTAAAGCGGAATATCAGAAACCTTTAGGATTACTTCAACAGTTAGAAATGCCTGTATGGAAATGGGAATTAATAACAATGGGTTTTGTTACTAAGTTACCCAAAACCAAAAAAGGTAACGATGCAATTTGGGTGATTGTGGATCGATTAACCAAATCAGCTCATTTCATACCAATGAAGGAAACCTTTAGCATGGAACAGCTAGCTAAGCTATATGTGGATGAAGTAGTATCATTACATGGAGTTCCACTCTGTATTGCATCTGATAGAGATAGTCGTTTCACTTCACATTTTTGGAAAAGTTTCCAACAAGCCATGGGGACGCAACTAAACTTAAGTACAGCATACCACCCCCAAACAGATGGACAAAGTGAAAGGACAATTCAAACTTTAGAAGACATGCTGAGGGCGTGTGTTATAGATTTTGGTGGAAATTGGGACGAAAATTTTCCATTAATAGAATTCTCCTATAACAACAATTATCACACAAGCATTAATGCTGCTCCATTCGAAGCACTTTATGGAAGAAAGTGCCGGACGCCAGTATGCTGGGCAGAAATAGGAGAAAGTCAATTATCAGGTCCCGCGATTGTGCAAGAAACCACCGACAAGATAACTCAAATCAAATAAAGGTTAAAAACCGCACAAGATCACCAAAAGAGTTATGTCGACCATCGACGAAAGCCGTTAGAATTTCAAGTTGGAGACAAAGTGCTATTGAAAGTTTCTCCTTGGAAAGGAGTAGTCCGATTCGGTAAGAAAGGAAAGTTAAGTCCAAGGTATGTCGGACCTTTTAAAGTTATCCAACGAATAGGACCAGTCGTTTATCAGTTACAACTACCCGAAGAATTAGCCGGCGTACATGATGTATTTCATGTATGTAATCTTAAGAAATGTTCATCTGATGAATCACTGGTAGTACCTCTTCAGGACATAGAGGTAAATGAAAAGTTAAAATTTGTTGAACGACCTCTGCAAATAGAAGATAGAAAGGTCAAAAACCTCAAACACAAGAGATTAATCTCGGTCAAGTAAAATGGGATTAAAAAAGAGGACCAAAATACACATGGGAACTGGAATCAGAAATGAAACGAAAGTATCCTTACCGGTTTCAGTAAATATCGAGGACGAGATTTTAAACAAGGTGGGGAGGATGTAACAACCTCACAAAATTTCCGTTACCCATTCCTAAAAGGCACACTAAGAAACCCTAATTGGAACCCCCAAGTAGTACGGTGCGACTCGAAACGGAAAAACAGACGAAACTAGCAACAGGGCCCCCCAACACTCAAGGGGGAGATCCCCTAATTCTTCTGCGACTCGTGAAACGAATTCTGGACATGTAGCATTCAAACTCGACACATTTCCAGGCTATACTCGACACAAGGCTAGCCTAGGCTAGATGGCCTAGCCCCGCGACACTCGCCAGGGATGGCTAAGCCGTGCACGACACGCGGGCCAGTTCAAAACAGGCTATAAAGCCAGGGGTCTGGGACTTGATCAGATTTCACATTACGATGTAAAATTTTGCTCATTTCGTTGATCGTTTCTCTGTTTCTTTCAAATTACAATCGAAACCTCGAAGCTCAGCAGCGATATAAGGGTAATAACTCGATCACTGCTACGGTACTATATCCGATCGATTAAAACCGATCCGATGGATGTTTAAGTGCTGCCGATACTCGGCTATACTTTGTCATTCGTCGTGAGGGTTTCGATCTCGCGATTATCGTAAATGTTGTATTAAGTTACTAACCTAATTCGTTTGCATTGTATATTTAATTAGGTTTACCAGCTTAACCAGTAGGCAAGCTTTGACAGTTTAAACCTGCAATGTGAGTCATTCTATTTTATCAACTTGCTTTCAAAACCCTACTTGTTTTCAAAGTTGTAATTACAGTGATTAAGTCTTTGTAATCTACAATTACTGCCGGTATGTGGGGTTTTGTATACACAACTTGATAAACTTCACCATTGGACAACGGGTTAGCCAATGTGTGATATGACTATAGTCACAGATCCGGTCGAGTGACAAATACCGATTTGGGGTAATTGATTGATATAAACATTGTAATAGCTCTTAATACTGTATATTATAACAATGTGTCTTTTGTATAAATTGAATGCACTCGCCAGTATTTTCGCTGATCAAATTGTTTTAAAACATATTTCAGGTAATTTATTGTGAAGAAAGGAAAAGTGCCGCGAAGCGCTTCAGCTTAAACAAAGTGGCTCAGTAAATTAGAAATAAAACATGCTTTCTGTAATTTAAGGATTTCCCTAGTGAAATTCCTTTTTCTGTAAATACGGGGTTTACCCCATCGTTATTAAATAAAATAATTCGGTGTTTTTCAAAACTCTGATATTATTCTTCCTAACACCCGGTCCAAATGAAATTTTTGTTGCAATTTAATAAACACCAGTACCACGGGTTTTCTGTCTCGTGGCGCCTGAACCGTGGTACGGGTCAGGGTTGTGACAAGAACTTGCCAAGATAATGCATTCCCGGTCCTTACCGACTAATCCAAGTAAATAAATGGTTGAGGCATTAGGACTATAACCCTTTTATTTAAACCTTATTTTTTTTTATCTCCCCACCAAAACCAAAATACCCTAATTAACCCCTTTGAGCATAAACCTTTCGTTTCAAAACTTGCAAAATTACAACTTTGCAACAATCACATATAATCCTTTTTACTTTTACACCCTTTTATTTTAGTAAAAATTCGGTTCTTTTGAAAAATGAAAAAATGTGACCTAGTTATCTTGTGTATATTCTAATATATATATATATATATAGACACACATACACACACACTTAGTTGTTTGAAATAATTCAGCAAGTCTCAAATTTCTTGCTTAAAAGTTAATAGATTGTATTGTTTGTATCAACGTCACAAACAAATAAAATTTTCAAAAGAAAACTGACATTTTTACGCCTTTCATCACTTCCCAAACAAAAATCCATGCCCCTAGCCAAAACCTACCATTTAAAAGTCCTCTTGATATTTACAAAGGTTATGTAAAAAAGGAGGAGGTTTGATTGCATGTCAAGTCTATGGTAGGAGTAAGTTACACACCGGGACCAAGTGTTTCGCTTATACATCTTCGGCCGAGTGTTGAGTGACCACTTGTGAGGTGTATGAAATTGTATATAGCTTAATGGAATTTTAAGAGGCATGTTATGCCTAACAATATATTTTTCTTGAAAAGTGTTCTAAATAAATCATGTCGAATGGGATTGTAAATAAACAAAAAACAAGAATAAAAGAATTTGGATACCCGACACTCTAAATGCGACATATTAATGCAGCACATAAATTATATCAAACAAGGCATAAAATAAACCCTTAATATGTACAAACTTTGAAAAAAAGTACGTTTCTTTGTATACTTTTGATTTTCAGAACTAAATGAAGTTAAATGTACAAAAGGAACAAATTAACATCGAAAACCAACATAAATACAAGAAAGAAGAGTTGACACACCATGCATACCCTCCAAGTACACCCCAAGACCAAAACAACAGACCAGAAGACAAGCACGGGGCCGTGCCACCAAGAGTTGTAAGTTAAAATGTTGTGTTTCATGAGTTCATATAGGATTGTATGCCTGTAAAGAGAACCAGAAATGTGTTATAGATGTTGGGTGTGTTTATATTATGTTTTTCAGGCACTGATGTGTTTTATGTGTAAGGGTGCTATTGTGAAAACTGATATGACACAACATGAAGAAACTCGAAATAGATAAAACACAATATCAACAAATAATTAGTGTGTTTGTATTTCGGACTTCGAATGAAGGATAAGATGATTGTGTCATGAAGGAGTGAAATTGATATAACACAATGTGAAGAAACTGGAAACTGATAAAACACAATGTGGAGAAACTAGAAACTTATTAAACACGTCAAGAAATAATTAATGTGTTGGTGTTTCAAACTTTGGATGAAGGATCGGATAAATGTGAATGAAGGATACTATTTTTATTGTGAAACTAATACAACCAAATGTGAAGAAACCAGATGTTGATAAAAACAACGTCAAGAATAGGTTAATGTGTTTTACGTTTGCGTACTTTTAATGAAAGATGGGATGAGTGTGAGATGAAGAATGTTATTAATGTGGTTTACATAACTGAATCAATCATGGTTTTTAGAATAAAGAGTTTCCATAAAAATCTCAGTCAGTGAATTATAATTATCTCTACCATAAATAACTTATTAGTCAATTACAATTATACTCTTTTATTTAAGGGAAATTGGTCTGTAATAATCCCACCTAGACCTTATTGGCCATTAATAATCCCACCTCAGAATATTCCCCCCCACCAGTCCCACCTTTCACCTATTTTTCCTACAATGGTCCCCCGTTAAAAAAACTTAACGGAGTTAAGCTTTTTTCCAGATTACAAACAAATTTTTTAGGGCTTTTGATTAGAACGACAATACGAGTCCATTGATGTAAAACTTGCTTCGAAACGGTGCTCCAAACGATGAAAACGACGCTTCAATTCGGGTGTTTAAATTTCCAATTAACCAAAATCAAGTCACTTGGAGCACCATTTGGAAGTAAGTTTTACATCAATGGACTCATATCATCGTCCTGATCGAAAGCCCTAAAAAATTTGTTTGTAATTTGGAAAAAAGCTTAACTACGTTAATTTTTTTTAACGGGGGACCATTGTAGAAAAAATAGGTGAAAGGTGGGACTGTTGGGGGGAATATTCTGAGGTGGGATTATTAATGGCCAATAAGGTCTAGGTGGAATTATTAGAGGCCAATTCCCCTTTATTTAAATACCAGAGATGACACATGTCATCACCAAAACACTTCCTACACTTTGTAGGAAAAATCCACTTTGTAGCCAACTCACAACCTATATATATAGAAACGGGATCAGGAGAAAACGCTCAAAAGTGTGAGAACGGTGAGAACGCATCCTGGCCAAACACGTGTCACGCGGCATAGAGAAGGGCGGGGGAGCTTTTTTGTCCTTTTATCTTCTGCTTTTCCAGTTCCGCTTTTAATATTGTTTTATTTTTGGGGTTTAAGATTTTTTGCGTTAACTAAATCCAATAATTAATGGCGTTTAATGGTTTCATTGTATTAACATTTTGGCGTTTATGGCGTTTATTCAAATCCTATGCCATTGGAACCCCGGGGGGGTCAGGAAATCTATCTGAATGGCGTTTTTCAAGGTGTTTTAAACAAGATGGCTCATTATTCTATTATTTTTTATATACATTTTGGCGTTTTACAATTGTAAGAATATATTACAACCACAGGGAAAAAAAAGAAGCGAAGAAAATAAAGTAAAATTCCTAGTCGGATCTCTCTTCACAATCTTCACTTTCATCGGTCTCTCTCTTCTTTAATAGTACAAGAACTGTCACCAAATATATGGCGTTTTATGTACAACTTAACAAACCCATCGGTTTGATTATTTTGCCTGCTCGTCTGTTGAAGTGGCTTTTTGTAGATGTTTGGGGACATAGATCTATGACGTGTGGGTGGGTTTTTCACTTTTTCTTCATCTTTATAATCATCCCACTCTTCAGTGTCATTGATCTCTTCTCCTCATCCAAGCCTTCTTCAAGAACAAAGAATACAAAATGACATAAGACTGTCATCAGTATATTTTTCTTGAATTTTTATCCATCTCATACAGCAAAATCTTACTGAGTTACCTCCCTCTGCTAACAAATTATTCAGTGAAACTTGACCAAGAACAATACTGAATATCCAAGAAAGCATATTAGCCATCTTTAATTTTTTATTTTTTTGGCGTTTTACAGTGAGTGGTATTTGGTAGTATTGGCGTTTGTTTTTTTGGTTTGATCAAATGGAAGTTGTTGAGACGTTTCATTTTATAGGTTGTCTTTTTGGCGCCTAAGGTATGCGGTGCATTATTATAATAAAGTATTCGTCGTTTCATTTACTGTTTGTAATTATTGTTTTTTATAAGATTTATCTCTGAAGTCTGTAACACATCCCATCTTTCAAGTTTGGCGTTTTAGATCCTAATATAATAAATTTTCCATCTCTTCAGTTTTGCTGATTTTTAGTTACTGTTTCTAGTTACATTTTTCAAGTTTGGTTTTTATTTATTTTATTTTATTTTATTTTTTGGGTTTTTTATAATTCTTGTCCAAAGTAATTTTATTATGGTTTGGTAGTTTTGGGGGCGTTTTATGGCATGTTGGCGTTTTGACAAGCATTTGGCTTTGTGGCGTTTTTATTAGATATGACGTTGTTATTATATAACAATCAACTGAAAAAGAAAATTAAAAAAATATATATATTGATCTTCCAAATTTCACTGTCACCAGTCTCTTTCTTCTTTTGAAGCATCTTCACTGGCTGTTTCGACTTTCGTATGACTTTTTTTTTATTTTTTTTTAAGTAGTTTTTTTGTCGCCGTCTGGAAGCGAAAGTCTGAAATCAGCCTCTTTTTCTATAATATTTGTTCATCTCATGCAGCAAAATGTTATTGAGTTTATACCCTTTCAGCCAACAATCCTTGAATTTCCATTGAACGATGTTTTATTTTTTAATTTTGGCGTTTTACCGATAAAAAGAACGTCACTAAATAAAAGCATCTTAACCTTCAAATTTTTGATCATGCTAAAATCAATAATGTTTTGCTGTATGAGATGGACAATATTGTAAATCCTCGGTTAAGAAAGATAACTGACAATGTTGTCCACCACATACAGCTAAACTTTATTGACAACAAACCTCAATAAAGTTGATGTATGTTTTGGCGTTATAAATTGGAAGGACGTTGATGATAAAGTCAATAAGATTTTACTTAATGAAATGGACAATATCCTCACTTAAGGATTTTTGCCCATTACGTTGAGTGAAACCTTACAGACAACCAAACTGAATTTCAAATAAACTTTTTGGTTTAGAAGATATTTAATGTTTGGGTTTTTTGGCGTTTCTAAGACGAATGCTATATATTAAATATGGCGTTTGGGTTTTGTGTGTGTTTTTAATTAAAGGTCTGAGATGTTGTATATATAGTATTTTTTTGGCGGTTTTTTTAGGCGGAATTTTATTATAATTAAGTTTGGCGTTTTATATCTAATGGCGTTTTAGTTAGAATGGTGTTTGCTATATGTTTTGGCATTTTATTTCATGAGATGACGTTTTGTGTGAAGTAGTCAAAAGACTTTTTTACCCTTAATGAAGCGCGTCCACGTAATAAAATTGATATTATTTACGAAAACGCCACCGCGTCAATCTAGTCCATAGATTGTTTTGATCAGACGATTCATAAGCATTCTCACCGTTCTCACACTTTCCACCGTTTTCTCTAGATCCTGACCCTATATATATATATGGTCAGGTCTATTTGTGAACAACCCATTTGATAATGAACTGTGTGAACTAATCCTAGCCCTTGATTAGCAATACACAAGTGTAAATCAATGGACATGATTTGATGATGAAAATACACTAGTGTATTTTATAATTTAATAATGTAAATCAATGGTCAGGATTTGTTAACTTAGTTCACAAATACACTAGTGTTTACTCTAGAACATCACCCTATATATATATATATGTGTGTGTGTGTGTGCGCGCGCGCGCGCACGTACGCGCGTGCGTGTGTGAATATTCATAATTTATTAGTACAATTATTATTATTATTATAACAATAAATAAAAAAAATTACAGTGGCAAAATGACTTATTCTCCTCAGGCATTGTTTCCAGTGATCTATTTCTTTGTTAGATTGCTCATAAACTTGTACTTTAATTAAAAAATAGTAAAATACCCTTCAAGTTAACATAATAATCAAACTGAGTTAGTTGGTGGATGAAAATAACAAGATTTCAAACCCTTTGAATCCAGATGCGAAAAAACAAACCTTTGTACAAAAGTCACATAGAGAGAGAGAGAGAGAGAGAGAGAGAGAGAGAGAAGCAACGATGATGTACCTTATGCATCATAAACTTGTACTGTAGTTAACAAATAATACTAAAATACCTTTCAAGTTAACATATTAAACAAACAAAGTTAGTTTGGTGGATGAAAATGACAAGATTTCAAACCTTTTGAATCCAAATATGAAAAAACAAAGCTTTGGACGAAAGTCGCAAAAGTAACAAAACCTCATGAACGAAATTGGTAATCTTACAAGCGACTATTAATGCAAAGACTATTACATTTTAGCTAAAACAACAGCCCTATAAAACAATTGTTGTCTATAGCCAATAGTTGATCCTTCAACAACAATTCTTCATATCAACATTTGTCTTTATCTTTAATAGTTGATTTGATCTAGTAGTTCTTATATGAATCATTTCATTTGGAAGACAAGTTTTTTCACACGTGATTTGAATAGGGTCCTAATAAAGCCACACCCTAAAATCTTAATTTCACATCCTGTGTACAGGCTGTATAACGTTAAACAGCCCGTATATAATAATCTGACATGACAAATTGTCGGAGCCTTTGAATATTTATTCTTTGTGAAAAAACATATGTTTTTAACATGGTGTTTAGTTTTGGATGATAAGTTCTTTTCAGAGTTCAATAATAATAATAATAATAATTAAATAAAAAAAAATCTGAGCTACATAAAAAAGACTTAGAAAATTAGATTCTTGTATAAATAAGATTGTATATTTATGGTCATTTTTATAATATAGAACATGCATAATCTTGCTACTATTGAATTATGGTAACTTGAACTTTTTCCGTTTGATAAAGACATGGTATAGGGTGTGTCATGTTCCGCTCCCTTTCCTCAACCATGTTTACACAAGGATTATATATTTAAAATATTATATTTAATACATATTTAGATAATTCATGTTACGGTAAAATAATTATATTATATTAAAGAAAATTGGGATGGGAAGCAATAGCAGCCCACCACACGTTGACGTGAGGACCAAAGAAGAAAACTTGTCACTTCCCTATTAACTAGCTTCCAAAAGAACTGCTTCACGTGTCATGCTTTGTGGTTTTTTTTTTTTTTTTTCATATCTCTTCTCCCTGTCGATTTATAAAACAATTTTCTTGGAATATATCCGTCGATTTATAAAACAATTTTTTTCATACCATTTGCTGAGTGATAAAAGGGATTTTGCCTATGGTAAAAAATACCAAAGTTTTATTTGCCTCTTGTAAAAAACACCCAAGTTTTATTTCAGGCATCAACTAGTTACTAGATTATGATTAATTAATGTAATTTAGGAAATAACATTTGTTGTGTTCTCTCTCTCTCTCTCTCTCTCTCCATATATATATATATAGGGAGAGATTTTTCGATAATAAAATAAGCAGTTTAAGTTTTTTTTTCTCTAAGTCATGGAATTATATCCTTTAGTGTATAAAAAACGGATTTTATATTCATAAAATCATATATGTATTTATAAAATTCTATTGTATTCGTTGTGATTTATAGTAATAAATAAGACTAGAAAATATAAAGAATGAAAATGGATAAACAATAATCTAAAACTTTCATTTTCTTCGTATCGTTGTCACAAAATGATAAACCAAAAAAGTAGGAAACATTCTCCAAAATTCTTTGGATAGATAAAGATAATCCATATATATAAATATTCATTTGAGAATAAAATTTAATTAAAAAGTAAAAGAACAAAAGGTATAATAGTAAAATATTAAATAGTTTTTCACTTATTTCATTTATTATCATATTTGACCAATTAGTTAATTATTAAGAGGGCTGTTCTATTTACACCCCCTCTCTTTACTAATTACACCCCCCTTTACAAATATATCACATCCATCAATAACTTTTATTTTATTTTTAGTGTTTTTTGTCTTTTAGTTGTCTTTTTTTTTAATTATTACTTATTTATTGTTTGTTTATTAGTTATTATTATAACTAAATAGTAAAAGAAGTATGCACTTTTTATTTATTATTATTATTATTATTAGTAATAGTAGTAGTAGTAATGATATATATTATTTATTAGTACTCTTTAATTGTTATAATTTATCAAATTATACTTATAGTTGTAACAAAAACTATATAAAAATAAGTACTTTTTTTACAAAACTAATATCATTTAATAATTTACATACCGATCTTTAATCTATAACAGCAAATGTAGCAGGTTGTGTTATCCAAGAATTATACATGTTTTGACGTGATTCACATATATTCTCTCAGCTAGCTGCATCATTTTCTCTCATTAATTTCCATAGGTTGTTTGTGCTGGCAATTGTATACTCTCCTTGCAATTCTACCATTATAAAATGGTTACCATTCACGTGTGCAATTGTAATTATTTTTTTCTTGGAACTCGTGAGTGCCTCTCCAAAGCGAAAAACAAGTAGAACTATTTCTTTTTTCTTGAGATAAAAAATGAACGATCACATTAAACTTGTTCGCAATCAAGAATCCTGCCTCTGACATAATCATCCAGTGTTTTTCAGGTGCAACCCCCGATCCTGACCAAGCCAAGGACGTGAACACATCTTCGAATGAGCCTAAGAAAGCCTTAGTGTACTTATTTCTAAACTCGAGTAGCTCTTCCATTAATGATCTCCGGATAAATAACCATTCATCTTCACCGTACCCGAGAGCAGAAGCTGTCGTACGAAACCCACAATTTCCATCACCTAATACGTTATGTTTGCGTGTAACATACGCATGGAAGATTTTTGGAATTAGATGAATATATTTGTGTATCATTTGTGATGCTTGATCTTGGTTCAACCCCATGAAGTCATAGTCCGGCGTACTTGTAGCGTTGGCGAAAGAACTTTGTCCCACAATATCTTGGTTCAACCCCATGAAATCATATCCCGGTGTGTTTAAAAGGTTGGCAAAAAAACATTGTCCGTCAGTATCTTAGGTCATGAACGGACTTTGTTCACCAGGAACTTGGTAGTTTACAAATGGACTAGCGTAGTAACCCGTATTATCATCATAGTCCTTGAATGAACTATGTCTCCAAGGCTCTTGAGTATAATCATGCTCTTGGAAGTCCACAAATGAACTATGTCTGGCAGGTTCTTGAGTGTAATCTTGCTCTTGATAGTTCGTAAATGAACTGTGCCTTGCAGGCTCTTGAGTGTAATCATGATCTTGGGAGTTCCCAAATGGACTGTGCCTTGGAGGCTTTTGGGAGTAGCTTCGTTGAAGGGGAGGTTTAGCAATTACAGGGTTCAGTTTTTTTTTTGTTTGGATTTTGTAGTTGGTCGTCCACGAGTATTTTTTTTAACATCAGGTTCTTCAACAAAAGGTATACTTGGATTGGTTATTTCTTTTAACTTTTGTAGTAAACTTTTCTTTGAATAGCTTCCTCGAGTATTGCCCAAATAAGCTGAAGTTAGAGTGAATTTTCTTTGAATGGAATTTGAATAGCTTTGAATGAAATTTCTCTGTTAAAAAGAAAATAGACTAACAATCACATGGCAAATGAAAAGAAAACAAAGTAACAATAACATGGAATGACAAGTAACAGAGAATATTATAATTTTCTTTGAATAATTTTCTCAAATAAAAGAGAATATCATAATTTTCTTTGAATAGCTTTCTCCGTGATTGAAATTTCTATGTTCAAAAAAAAAAAAAAAAACTAACTAACAATAAAAAGACAAATGACAAGTAGTCAAATAAACAGAAATTCCACAAAAACTAGGTACCGGTACCGGTATCGAAATATACGGGGGGTATAGTTAAAAAAAAAACTAACTAACAATAAAAAAATAAATATTTTTTATTCAAAAAAATATTTTTAAAATAATAATAATAATTACGATAATAATAATAATAAATGATTACTACTAGTAAATAATAATAATAATTAAAAAGACAACAAAAAGACAAAAAAACAATTAAATGTTGATTTGTGATGTAATGATGTGATATTTTTATAGGAGGGGGTATAGTTAGTAATTAGGGGGGTGTATTTAGTAGCACAGTAATTAAGAATATCATCCTCCACACAAATTTTTTTTGCCAACACAAATCAAAAGTTATCTTACACATTTCAAAATTTATCCTAAACATGTTTAAATTTATCATACACAGCTCTTAATTTATCCTATACACCTCGTAATTTATCATACACTCTAAATTATTTTATGTTACTTTTTTGAAAAAAAATATATATTTTGAAGATGAGTTACAAATTTTAATATAGTTAGCTATTAAAGAGGAATGCTATAAATTAATGATCTATATAGTTTTACCAAAGTACCCTTATAGTAACATTAAATACATATATTAAATGAAGTAAAATGAAATATTATTATTGGTTAAAATTTCTTATGTTTTCTTCTTACAAAAAAATTCTTCTCATTTGAACTCTCTACTATATATATGTAGGAAAATGATCCATTAGGAACCACCCTTTATTGCGAGAACCGCGAGAACCAATGTGAATACAACCAAAAATACCTAAAAATAGCTAAAAAACACACAATTTTTTTTTAAAAATATTTTTCTCAAAAAATCGCTACTTTTAGTAGCCAAAAAAATATTTTTTTTAAAAGTAGCGATTTTTTGATAAAAATATTAAAAAAAAAATTTAAAAGTTTTTTTGATTTTTTTAGTTTTTTTGGGGGTTTAGTTTTTAGCATTTTAGCTTGGGGGGAATTAGGTTTTTTTAGCTGTTTTTTGTTGTATTCACATTGGTTCTCGCGGTTGTCGCCATAAAAGTGGTCCTCGCATGAAACAATGTGAACACAACCAAAAATAGCTAAAAAAACCTAACCCCCCTCCCCCCCCCCCCCCCCCCAAAAAAAAAAAAAAAAAACATAGGAGAAGGATCCGTTAGTAACCACCCTTTATTGCGAGAACCAATGTAAACACAACAAAAAAATACCTAAAAATAGCTAAAAAAACACAAAAAATTTTTTTTTAATATTTTTTCTCAAAAAAATCGCAACTTTTAGTAGCCAAAAAAATATTTAAAAAAAAAAAATAAACTTTTATTTTTGCTACTAAAAGTAGCGATTTTTTTGATAAAAAAAATGAACCCATGTGAACACAACCAAAAATAGCTAAAAAAACCTACACCCCCCCCACCCCCCAAAGCTAAACGCAAATAACTACACCCCTCAAACAAACCTAAAAAAAAACTTAAACCCCCCTCCCCCACCACCCAAAAACCTAATCCCCCCCCCCCCCCCCCACAAGCTAAAATGCTAAAAACTAAACTCTCAAAAAACCTAAAAAAACACACAATTTTTTTTAATATTTTTTTACATTAAAATCGCTACTTTTAGTTGCCAATTTTTTTTAAAATTAATTTTTTTTTCTTTTTGGCTACTAAAAGTAGCGATTTTTTATAAAAAATATTTTGTGTGTTTTTTAGCTATTTTTAGGTATTTTTATTTGTTTTCACATTGGTTCTCGCGGTTCTCGCAATAAAAGGTGGTTCCTAACGGATCCTTCTCCTATATATATATACTAGTGGAAATGCCCGCGCGTTGCGGCGGGTGTCCGGACTAATATCATATTCAATTATTACGTCTATTACGAGCCACCATTCATGAATTTATATAAGTTTCACATAATTTCAATTGTGTACCTCAACAATGGCATCCAAAGAAGATAAAAAAACTTAAAATTTACAGATCCATTTTCATCGTAATATTCTAAATCTCTACTAAATGAATTCAGTGACTAAAAATATAAATAATTGCCTTTGAAACGCAAACATGTGTAACTTAACTAAAACATGTGTATTGAGCAACTTAACTAAATAATTGAACATCAAGAAAGACTTTTATTTGCTAACCTTTTAGGCTCACTTAACTACTTTTTGAACCCATTGGCTTCAGGTTACCACCACTGGAATTTTTTAATTGAGGGGAGAGATCTGATATTCAAATAAATATAACAAAACAACAAACATATTCATTACTTAAAATTTTATGCGAGCTACACAAAAGTTGTAAAAAAAAGGATCTTTATACGAAAAAGGGATGACAGTGTAAAAGTTTAATGTTTGTAGCTTGACAAGCATATATTAGATAATACACAAAATAAGAATCGTAAACGTTTAAGCAACTTGTTTTGGCACACATGCACTTATCGTTTTTTTTTTTCAAAAATCAAAGCTTTTAGTATGAACACAAATATCTAATTATTACAATAGTGGGGTGCCCGCGTGATGCAGGTGAGGCGACACTTTCTATTATGGTACTCATTTTTATAGTTTTCTTAATCGTATGATATTTTTACAAAAGTTTATTATTATTTTTTTCTTGAAAGATTTTAGGTTAGTAGCAATCAGTGTAGTGGTCATAAGTGTTATCATTATAGTATTTTCAAATTACCTGTTAAGAACTCTTAGTTGGTAATTGACTGTTAATTAATATTATTGTTATTATTATTTCTGGAATAAGTAGTCCATCTGATAAGCATGACCTATGATGTAAAGCATGTACATTTCACTCTTCCAGACATCTGTTTGTTTCAATTAATTGTCAATCCAAACGCTCATAAGCGATAAACATAGTGAAATAAAAAAAAATCAACAGGATACTTATGGGTTGTTATCGCCCAGACTTTCAAATCATGTTAGAGCTCTTAATCGTAGAGCTTTCCCCATCAAAAACGTCTGAGTGGCTCAGGTATTTAGCCCTATGAGACGGAACAAATGGGCTTCGGTTACGCCTGGAGAATGCAAACTGTGGTCAGGCTGCTTTCTCTGTCCCCCAATCCGAATCAAATGAAGAAAGGTCGCTGGTAAATGGAGCCATACTCGGTTTTTATGTTTTATTGCCTTTGTTGGATTTGTACTATTTCTTAGCTTCCAAGTATCCACTTCAATAATCTTGTCACTTTTATTGTCACAATTACTTGTCGAAGATGTATCTTCCATCCAGTTCTACAACCATTTTGGGCTGTTACGATGTTGTTCTTGGCCAAAAGAATATTTAAATTTTGACCTAGAGATATATCGCTATGTTATTCACAATTTACTTAAAAAGAATAAATCTTGAATATATGTTACAAAATCAAAGGTTGTGAAATAACATTTTACTCACAGGATGGCGGTTGGATCGGGAGGACTTGTTGCTTGAATGTGTGGACGACGACACGTAAGCCCGGTTGGAAACACACACTATAGCACTAATTCTATGATGTTTATTCCAACTAACTAATACAATTACAATGCTCGGAATTGAAAAACATCAACTTGAAAAAACGCTATTGTTACGCCTATTTATATTTAGTAAACAAAGGAAACAACATCATAAACAAAGCCCTGTTCTATTTCTTTTCTGTAACAACCTTAACGTTCACTTCCATCATGCGTCAACTTCCATGAAACTCAGTCAACAACTTACTAAGCCTTCACTCACCAACTATCTCTTAAACCCGTTTGGCCCATTTATATCCAACCCAGTTTAGATCCAGCTCGTGAACCATCCGACCGGATCAAGATGAATCCAAATATTCTGACAATTGTTCCTAATGGCAATGTCATGGAGCCGGACAGAATGTCAACAAAACTGTACTCAGCTTCAACTAACACCACTCTCTTTTTTAGGTTTGTCTACATATACTTTTTTCGAGATTTTAGCTTCCTTTGCCATGGAGTGTGCCATAATTGTGGAACCAATAAAAAAACTATATGTGTATGAAGCTAGTATTTTGAGGTGAAAGTATGCAAATATATATGTGTATGATGTAAGATTGGTATTGCTATTGGTATTTAAACTGATTGTGAGGTAACCAAAAGGTCGGTATTCAATAGTAATTTAATTGTCAAGTAACTTTGGAAGTGGGGTGTGTGATACATTTAAGACCTTTCGGTTTCCACCAACTAAAGGACTTTTCATGTTTTTTTAATAGTAAAGAACTCTTCATGTGAACTTCTGTGGTTATGATTTTTTTGAAATTATATTATAAAAAACTCATTGTAAAAAGAGATACATGCAATACTCAACGACAATAAATTAACAGAAATATACATAAAGACTTCTAGTTATAATTTGTTAAATAATGCACTCAAAACGTATTTCCTAATTTGTTAAATAATGCACTCAAAACGTATTTCCTCGTGGACAAGGCTTCTAGCCACTCATTACCTAATTAATTGTGATTAATTTTTTAACTAATTATTTTTTTCCAGGCTTCTAGTCATTCATTACTTAATTAAGTGTGATTAAATTTTATGTAATTATTTTTTTTCAAGGCTTCAAGTCATTCATTACCTAATTAATTGTGGTTTAATTTTTATCTAATCATCTTATTTTAATATTCATGTAGAAATACTATTTTGCCCCTTTACTAACTTCATTAGCTTGTTGTACAATATGTATATAATGTTGTAATTACTTAACTTTTACATGAACCCTTGTGAAATGCTTTATAATATAGTATAGATAGATATATATAGGGTCAGGATTTAGGTAAAACGGTGAAAAGTGTGAGAACAGTGAGAACGTTTATAGATTGTCAGATCAAAACAATCTATGGACTAGATTGGCGCGGTGGTGTTTTCGTAAATAACATCAATTTTATTACCTGGACGCGCTTCATTAAGGGTAAAAAGGTGTTTAGACTTCTCTACACAAAACGCCAAACTCATGAATAAAACACCATTAAATTCCCGCCTAAAACTACAAAGCACACATCATCGTAATCTAAATGCCATAAAATATAAAACGCCAAACTTTGTTTTTAAACGATAAAGCTGAAAAAACAGTAACTGAAACAACGGAAATTAATTACTAGCATTTATTATAATAAAATCCCGCCTAAAATATGCGCAAAAAACATCCTATATAAATAACTTCTCAGACCTTCCATTAAACACACCAAACCCAAAACGCCATATTTTACTATATACCATTCATCTTAGAAACGCCAAAAAACCCAAACATCAAAGATTCCAATCGACGTTTTTTAGAGATACATTATTTTTCTCAGTAAACTTTCACTCAATGTGATGGACAAAATCCTTATGTGAGGATATTGTCCATCTCATTGAGTTTATCCTCAATATAAACGCCAAAACATACAACAACCACAAAATTGCAAAACGTCATTTCTTGGAGATTCAGTTTTGTTCTCAATAAAGTTTCGCTAAATGGAGTGGACAACATTGTTAGCATCTTTCTTAACTAAGGATTAACAATGTTGTCCAACTCATTCAGCAAAACATTATTGAGTTTAGTATGACCAAAATTAGAGGTTTAAGATACTTTTATTTAGTGGCGTTGTTATTTTTTTTGGCATTTGGTTTGCGTGTCCGATCTTATATTATTTGTTATGTAACTTCCAAGTAACATGTTATGAACAATAAGTAGAAACAAAATGGAAAAAATGCTATATAAGAGATATAAAACGCCAAATTTCAATCTGTGTGTGTTCTGTAACAATGAAAAATACGAAAACGCCAAACTACTCTTCACTTGCTCTCGAAGACCGTGTCGATTTTATTTTAATTACGGCATTTTTGCATGTCGATGCGTAGTGTCCATAGCCTTTGCGATTCTGACACTGTCTTTCTTTGGCCCCGGGTTTCGACTTTGATTTCGTTTTCTCGATTACTATCTCCTGTTTAGATTTCAGGCGCTTCCGAGATCCAGAAACTTTGGACTTATACCCAACAGGGACTCTTATCGTATTCTTGTCGTTTTTATATTGACCGATTATCTCCGCAAATCTATCCCTGGTACTAGCAGGAGGAGCAACAATCTGCATATCTTGAACCTTCTTCATATAAGATTAAACATGATCATTGTATAAGGATAGCTCCTCTTTATTACCAGATAAACGGTTCAAAGTATACTCCGTTGAAAAAATAATCTCTCGCATCATTCTTTGCACATCGGGATTAAGCTCGATCATATATTCACGACTAATTGAGTATTCGAAAGAGCAGTTTGGGGAAGCCTCTTTACGCCATCTATTTGTAACACCCGTTCTTATAAATCAAAGTTTAACGTATATTTTACGAAAACAATCATGTAATTAAGATTATATATACATCAGAAATATGGCTTATTAAAAACCTTTTATAATTTAAAAGTTTAGAACATAATGTAATTAAGTTCGTCATTTAAAAGTAACAACGAAACGTCGTGCGGAAGCTTATTTCTTGATCGTGTTCGGTTCTTCATTGTGCTTGATCGTCCTCCGGTGCTAAAATTTTACCTGAAACTCATAAAACATGAGTTGGATTAGTCATACGTCACTTAGAACGTATTTAAACGGGTTCGCAATGCATTAAAGGTTAAAATAAACGATTTTCGCGAAACTGACACACGCTCGCGTAGCGCCACGACCCGTCGCGCTACGCCACGGCTTGTTTTCGACAGAATGTTGTTTGCTGGTGCTGCAGATTCCCAGCATAACCCGATTTCACGGAAAGGAGCATAACTCTCTCGTTTTTAGTCCGTTTTACCCGATTCTTTTTCCTACGCGTCCGTAATTTAATTCTCCATCTAATGGAGTTAAAATCCAACATCCGACATAATAAAATTTCAGAATTTTAAGTCTCCGGCTTATTACTCAAAATCCACATTTTGACCCGTTTGTATTCAAGACCTCCAAACTTGTTTCTAGTTAATCATAAATCATAAACCAAGGTATTTAACTCAAATTATCTATCTTGGATTCATATGCATTTAAGCATCAAATCCGTTCTTCTCTTCTCACGCCTCGCATTTCCAAATTTAAGTACCTACCTTTTCCCCCACAACTATTTTGCGGTGGATTTAACTTAAGAAAAACCCAAAATCCCAATTTACCCTTCGTTTAGTTAGTTTACGCTAATGACCCCTTTTGGGCATTTAACGCACAAAAGATTTTTGCCTAAGACTCATTTACGTGTCTAAGGGCTACAAAATCACAACACAAGTTCCTAAACAACCTCTAAGGGTCGTTTACCCGGTTTATCTATTAAGGGCTTGTTGGTCAATTTTAGTTCCTCATTTTACGACAAAGGACTTTCGCTATAATTTGACCAAAATATCACTTCTACTAAAACTCTAAATATGCGTACCTGGCTCGGGTCATAGCATCGACCCGTATACATACTTTTTGCTTTAAATTTTCTAGTTAAAGCAATGCAAACACATATTATTTCCTGTTATCACAAAAACTCAACAAGTAGTCGTCAGTTATTATTGTCAAATGGTATTTGCACACTATTTGACCCGTTAGTCGACATGACCATTTGTCAACGTATGATGGTAGATTAATACCATCAAGCCCCTTGAACCTATCCCGGTTCTTATTACTTAAAAACAATATTTCTAAATTGTTCGACCCATTATAACTCTTACCAAATGGTGTCTTCATTTTGATCACTTTTTATTTTAACTATTAATTTTGACCCATTTGGTTGTCGAGTGAATTCCATCACTTCAATGACATACCAAACACAACCATTTTCGTTATATCAACATTACACACATTTAAACTAAGCTTGTCTACATAAATGTAACGAGACGACAAGTCGCGTACCTTTAAAGCATTCCCTTCAAGCGTGTGTCCGCTCCGGCTTATCCGCTTGGAGACTCGATTCCTTTGTCTATAGAGTTCAATCAACGGTTCGTTTAGCACTCTATTCATGTCATATAACGCATAATTCACAACATCATTCAAATATGCGTTTTGTTCTGAATTTTCAACATTTCTTTTCTCTTAGGCATTATATCAAACACCTAATGAGCATGATTTCATATAATCCACAATCAAGTTATTGACTAACTATTTAGCCAAGATTTAAGCATCATGTCACATGTTCATGTCAAATTTTTATATCAAAAATTCTGGATTTTCTTCATGGAGCTCAAATACACTAGGTTAACAAAGATAATCCTAGTGTTTAGCATAGTTCTACAAAACCCACTTGACACATGAGTGTATGATCATGAATTCACAATCATGAACATCAATTCAACAAATAAATGACTAGGGTTTACTCCTATACATAGTTTCATCCCTAATTTCATCCAAATAGCGAACATGCAAGCTCAGATTCGAATCTCACAAGTTCATCTAAAATTTAAGATGGAACCACATAGTAAAATTTTGCATACCTCATGATCCCTTCACTGAGGTGGTCACTAATCTATGCTTGGATTTCGCTTCGGGCTTGATTTTCCCCTTCAATTTGATGAATTTCTTGAAGTTTAGGGTTGAGTTTTGAGAGCTCCTTGTGGCTCTGATGAAATCGCAGACATCAACACACGTATGTGTGTTTTGTGTTTTAATTTTTTATTTAATTAAACTTCATTACATTTGCCCATGTTTAGTCCCTCAACTTTACACAAGTTATTTAAAGGGTATTTTAACCATATTTGTTCTATTATGTCAAGACACTAACTAACTAGGTTAATATTCCTAGTTACTTAGTGGGTCTCGGGCGTTATAACCCGTTATATTTTAAGTCCCGTTAACTCGGGCTCTTATAAAATCAATTCCTTAAAACTTTGATTCGCTTGTATTTAATATTAGGATTTCTTAATTAAATCCAAATATTTACCGGGTTATTTTTACTACTAACGGTACTTTACCCGTCTTTTAGTATTAACGGAGTTTGATTACCAAACCCGTTTTCGGGGTGTTACAAGTCTACCCCCCTTAGAGAGGTTTCGTCCTCGAAACCTTTTCTTACATAATTCATTGAGTTTAAACTCAATGTATTTGATCCGATAAATCTTTTAAACATTACTTATACTTTTAACCGATTGTTAGTATTACTAGATAAGTATGGTAACATCTTTTTGGTCACTAATTGTCTACGCATCTCATACGACATAGTGCAACTTGAAATAACGTAATCTCGTTATTTCCACTAGTTTAGTTAACTTAGCGATATCCATCGCTTTCATATACTATCGAATTCTTTATGAATCCGTCACTTTGACCCGTTTAAAGGTCTTTAGTGAAATCTTTCACTTTTAGCAACAAATTCTTTTGTTTTCAAATTTATTTATTCGGTTCAGTTATACCGAATCTACTGCTTACAAGCAAACCAAATTTCTTGATTTAAATCGCTGACCTTAACCGGTCTCACTAACTGGACTTATTAGTCCAGTTACTTTTACCGCTCGCTTGGTTATAATGTGATTCTACCTCACATTGCATTTCTTGACCGTGATCGTGTCACATCATGTTTAATTCATATCAACCTTTCATTTTCGAAAACATCACTTTTCAAATATATCGTCTTGCGCCTATTAGTGTCAAGACTTGTATCCTTCATGCTTACTATTTAAATTCCTATCAGAATTTATATTTGTAAAAATGTTATTTCTTACTAAAACTAAGGTTTTTAGTTTTAGGATCTTCTCTTTAACTTTTGTCAATTATCCATACCAGGATATTGACAGTCCATAATTTATTCTTTTACAGTCTTAGTTTTATGCGGGTTTCTCAACCGATTCCCTCGCTTTATCTAATTAACCCATAGGTTTTTATCATTTAGCCTTATGGGCTATTTTGATTAGACTTTCACCTCTTTAGGGCGAAGTCCTTATAACTTCTTTCTAATCATGACCCGTGGGTCGTTTTAGTCTCGTAGACCTTTCATTTGTTTATAACCCTAAAGGTTATGTTGATCCCGTAGATCACTCCTTACTCGTGTCATTCTTAAAATACATGTTTGGTGTCAAGGCACCCTGTTTTTGTTCGAAGAATCATTTGGTTTCAAGCTTAGGTTCCGTTAACCTTAATTGTAGTTTCGTGGCTACAATTTGTTTTCTTTCAGACAATTTTCCGATTTTATGACTTCTCAAGTCATTTATGCGTCAGTTCTTCTTATGCTTACTGTTATTTGATTTGCATATATTCTTATTTGGTTATGTCCCATTACCGGGCTCATTACTCTTTTGCTTTTAACGTTACCATTATCCCGCTTGCGTTTACTCATGCCGTCCGGCATGATATTATATTCGACCCGTTCAACTTAAAAATAGTTGAACATAATTTATTCAAAATTTCTAATTACATTATCTTGTCGTCTTTTAGTTATGACTCAAAACCCGAGTCTTTTAACCTTCCATCCGAGTTCCCGTTTTTCGGTCTACGCATGTGTTAAATTTTTACCCATCAACCGGGTGTTTTACCGAAGTCGTTATTATTGCAACCCTCCCGGTATGCATTAAGACCTTGCTTCATTTTTTATATTCCGACTTTATCCTTGAGTTTGACGTTTTACAAAAACGGCCCGTTAAGAGGCATATTTGCATTTCCCGGGTTCGAGTGCAAGTACACTCCCTCCCAAAGCATATCCTAATCATTTTACATGTTTGCATTCTCCGGGTTCGAGTGTAAGTACACCCCCTCCCAGGGCGTACCTTAATCGTTTTACATGTTTGCATTCTCTGGGTTCGAGTATAAGTACACCCCCTCCCAGTGCATATCTTAATCATTTTACATGTTTGCATTCTCTGGGTTCGAGTGTAAGTACACCCCCTCCCAGTGCATATCTTAATCGTTTTACATGTTTGCATTCTCTGTGTTCGAGTGTAAGTACACCCCCTCCCAGTGTATATCTTAATCGTTTTACATGTTTACATTCTCCGGGTTCGAGTGTAAGTACACCCCCTCCCAATGCGTACCTTAATCATTTTACATGTTTCTTTGTCCATTCTCTTGGGCTCATTATCCTTATATAATACGCTTCCGTCACTCGGCTGTGCGTTTACATTATGATCAGATATTTTGCTTATCTGATTCATTGGGGTACTTTTTAATTTGTCCCACTCACCCCGTCCTTACTACATCGGGTGTAAGCGTGTCCATCATAAAAAGTTCATGGTATCCTGTGTTCACTACCTACTTGGCCAGAGTAGGCGATCAACACATGACATACATGACCCTTTTATAACTTTCACATCACACCCCATGTAAGTAACACCTCTATTTATTTCTCTTGGAAACAATATCCTAGATAGGTATTCTATTCATGTTTTTTTTTCCAAGTTTTCAATCTACATATGCAACTATCAGTTTCTACGTATTTGTTGCATATTTCTATTCATGCAATAATTTAAACGTGCACCTGGTAAATGCTTGCCCTAACAGGCTTTCTTGCCATTACTTATTTGCGATTGTTACGCGATTTAGGTCCTTGATGAGTATGCTCTTCTTGTCATATCTCGGATCGTTCCATCATCATATCCACAATTCGTTCAACTCTCGTCATCTTCAAACGCGAGTGTCCTTCAATTAAAACATTCACAAGAGTTAGTAATGTCAACTTCACTAATCGCCCGTATTATAATACAAGGCTTTTTCTACTATACGCGTCAACGCGCGTATTTTCGTCAACCATATTAATCATTTTAATTGGGGTAACGTGTATCACACGATAGCCCTATGTGTTGTTTACAACACTTTAACATGCTAAGCTATTAACATACATGTACTTACGGATTTGCGATCAAGCCTCGAACCGAACACTTTATTCTTTAACCTTGAGCTCTGATTACCAACTTGTAACACCCGTTCTTATAAATCAAAGTTTATGGTATATTTTACGAAAACAATCATGTAATTAAGATTACATATACATCAGAAATACGGCTTATTAAAAACCTTTTACAATTTAAAAGTTTAGAACATAATGTAATTAAGTTCGTCATTTAAAAGTAACAACGAAACGTCGTGCGGAAGCTTATTGCTTGATCGTGTTCGGTTCTTCATTGTGCTTGATCGTCCTCCGGTGCTAAAATTTTACCTGAAACTCATAAAACATGAGTTGGATTAGTCATACGTAACTTAGAACGTATTTAAACGGGTTCGCAATGCATTAAAGGTTAAAATAAACGATTTTCACGAAACTGACACACGCTCGCATAGCGCCACGACCCGTCGCGGTACGCCACGGCTTGTTTTCGACAGAATGTTGTTTGCTGGTGCTGCAGATTCCCAGCATAACCCGATTTCACAGAAACGAGCATAACTCTCTCGTTTTTAGTCCGTTTTACCCGATTCTTTTTCCTACGCGTCCGTAATTTAATTCTCCATCTAATGGAGTTAAAATCCAACATCCGACATAATAAAATTTCAGACTTTTAAGTCTCCGGCTTATTACTCAAAATCCACATTTTGACCCGTTTGTATTCAAGACCTCCAAACTTGTTTCTAGTTAATCATAAATCATAAACCAAGGTATTTAACTCAAATTATCTATCTTGGATTCATATGTTTTGTGAATTACACGGCAAACACCCAAGTTACGCGCGTAATTCATTTTGACCCGATTGGAGATTTTTATGCATTTAAGCATCAAATCCATTCTTCTCTTCTCACGCCTCGCATTTCCAAATTTAAGTACCTACCTTTTCCCCCACAACTATTTTGAGGTGGATTTAACTTAAGAAAAACCCGAAATCCCAATTTACCCTTCGTTTAGTTAGTTTACGCTAATGACCCCTTTTGGGCATTTAACGCACAAAAGATTTTTGCCTAAGACTCATTTACGTGTCTAAGGGCTACATAATCACAACACAAGTTCCTAAACAATCTCTAAGGGTCGTTTACCCGGTTTATCTATTAAGGGCTTGTTGGTCAATTTTAGTCCCTCATTTTACGACAAAGGACTTTCGCTATAATTTGACCAAAATATCACTTCTACTAAAACTCTAAATATGCGTACCTGGCTCGGGTCATAGCATCGACCCGTATACATACTTTTTGCTTTAAATTTTCTAGTTAAAGCAATGCAAACACATATTATTTCCTGTTATCACAAAAACTCAACAAGTAGTCGTCAGTTATTATTGTCAAATGGTATTTGCACACTATTTGACCCGTTAGTCGACATGACCATTTGTCAACGTATGATGGTAGATTAATACCATCATGCCCCTTGAACCTATCCCGGTTCGCGCCATGGTTCTTATTACTTAAAAACAATATTTCTAAATTGTTCGACCCATTATAACTCTTACCAAATGGTGTCTTCATTTTGATCACTTTTTATTTTAACTATTAATTTTGACCCATTTGGTTGTCGAGTGAATTCCATCACTTCAATGACATACCAAACACAACCATTTTCGTTATATCAACATTACACACATTTAAACTAAGCTTGTCTACATAAATGTAACGAGACGACAAGTCGCGTACCTTTAAAGCATTCCCTTCAAGCGTGTGTCCGCTCCGGCTTATCCGCTTGGAGACTCGATTCCTTTGTCTATAGAGTTCAATCAACGGTTCGTTTAGCACTCTATTCATGTCATATAACGCATAATTCACAACATCATTCAAATATGCGTTTTGTTCTGAATTTTCAACATTTCTTTTCTCTTAGGCATTATATCAAACACCTAATGAGCATGATTTCATATAATCCACAATCAAGTTATTGACTAACTATTTAGCCAAGATTTAAGCATCATGTCACATGTTCATGTCAAATTTTTATATCAAAAATTCTGGATTTTCTTCATGGAGCTCAAATACACTAGGTTAACAAAGATAATCCTAGTGTTTAGCATAGTTCTACAAAACCCACTTGACACATGAGTGTATGATCATGAATTCACAATCATGAACATCAATTCAACAAATAAATGACTAGGGTTTACTCCTATACATAGTTTCATCCCTAATTTCATCCAAATAGCGAACATGCAAGCTCAGATTCGAATCTCACAAGTTCATCTAAAATTTAAGATGGAACCACATAGTAAAATTTTGCATACCTCATGATCCCTTCACTGAGGTGGTCACTAATCTATGCTTGGATTTCGATTTGGGCTTGATTTTCCCCTTCAATTTGATGAATTTCTTGAAGTTTAGGGTTGAGTTTTGAGAGCTCCTTGTGGCTCTGATGAAATCACAGACATCAACACACGTATGTGTGTTTTGTGTTTTAATTTTTGATTTAATTAAACTTCATTACATTTGCCCATGTTTAGTCCCTCAACTTTACACAAGTTATTTAAAGGGTATTTTAACCATATTTGTTCTATTATGTCAAGACACTAACTAACTAGGTTAATATTCCTAGTTACTTAGTGGGTCCCGGGAGTTATAACCCGTTATATTTTAAGTCCCGTTAACTCGGGCTCTTATAAAATCAATTCCTTAAAACTTTGATTCGCTTGTATTTAATATTAGGATTTCTTAATTAAATCCAAATATTTACCGGGTTATTTTTACTACTAGCGGTACTTTACCCGTCTTTTAGTATTAACGGAGTTTGATTACCAAACCCTTACACTATTCAAAATGTTTTTTTTTGGAAATTCCCTAATGTCCAAACTTCTCAAAACATTGAATATATGTCTACATAGCAAACTAAACTGCTCAAAACGCCTGCATGAGCAACTGCAAGTCCAATCAGACTTACGGTACATTACTTGAAAAAACGCCAAAAACAATATCTCTATAATGCCTTACAGATAAAGTTTGTATAAAAAAAACACAACAACAAGATAAAAAAATAAATTAAATGTTATAATAGAATATGATAAACGCCATATATAGATAACGCCATATAAAAAAAATGCCATTGTTTACATCAAATAAGGATGTACAAGGCTGCTGGAAATCATTTATGTAAAACTTAACAAACCCATCGGGATGATCTTCGTAACGTTGATTTATGCAATCCGCAATTCCGATTAGCTCAGCTTGAACGTCACAAAAAATATTTTTCGTGTATATGTCAGCAGCTTGGCCCTCCAACACTTGGTAATTACTCTTCAACTGGGGGTGTTTGTATCGAGATCCATGATCATTTTTCCGGTGCGTGTGACATTGTTCTTCTATTGCAGTTTCGTAATGAGTCATTAACTCAACCAGGGTAGCTTTTGAATTGCACACTTGACCAAAAAAATGATTCTCACTCATCGACCTCGATGTCGTTCGCATAAGGCCCGACAGCTCTTCCATTGTATAGTATGCAGGGATCCAAGATTCCCTGAGTGCAAAAATATCAGATAGCCAGTCATTATCTGCTAAATTGAACTCTCCGATAACCACTTACCATTCTGATTCAAACTCTTCAGGTGTGAGAATATCCCTCCACACAATACCATAAATACGTTCTTTGAAATTGGTGGAATTGCATAGCCTAAAACCAACCTATGTATAACACGAAAACGCTATGAAAAAAAAACATATATACTACACACAGACAAAATTACATGAAAAACAGTAACGAGGTACAGAACGCCATATATCTTAAAACGCCAAACATAAAAATAAGAAAATCAACCTTCAAAGAAAGTTTATGCATCACATGCCACATGCATAACCGATGCCTCACGTCAACAAATACAGCAGAAATAGCCTTCGTCATTGCTGGATCTTGGTCAGTGACAATAACTTTTGGTTGAGAACCAACAGATTTTAGAAAAACTCTCAACAACCAAATATACGTATCAGCAGTTTCTGACGCCAATAATGCAGCACCAAATGTAACATTGCAGTGGTGATTGTCTATACCAGTGAACGGTACAAACACCAAAGCGCGTATCTGCATATGAAAACGCTATGAGAAATGAAACAATAATAAAAACGCCATTGCATGTAAACTCAGAAAATGCCAATGCATGTAACCAGTGAAAACACCAAAAGAACATAAAAAATTGAATTATAAAATATTACTTGTTGGAATGATACGTGGCATCAAACAAAATCACATCACCAACACGTGGTAATTACATTTGGCTTGATCATCACACCAAAAAAGTCCCTTTAAACGATTGTCTTCATCTGTGAAGTAATCGTACGAGAAATTAGGCTGGGACTGTTTTTTATTCATCCAAATGTCTCAAAACCATCTCAGCATCGTATTCCCCTATAAACAAGTTAATTTGCCTCTTGTAGTTCTTAAATTCAACTTTACTTTCACCCACGTCTTCAAAACCGCCAAAACAAGTCTTCATAACATTAAACGCCTTAACTAGACCCAAATTCAACTTAGACATGTTGTGTATAACATGATTCTGGAGCTGAGTGAGGTGTTGTTCAGTTGGAAGAAAATTCTTATCAGGACGCTGTTTTGGTCAAAAATTACCGAAGCAATTTAGTGATCAAATTAGTTTTGTGAGGTAGTGTGCTAGTTGTGTTTTTAGAAAATATGTTGATTCAATTGTTTGTAAAAACAGTGTTCAGGATATAGCTCAGGATATCAATCTATATCAACAATCAAACAATGAGCAAAAATGTAAAGGTTGGCATGAGATGTACGAGGAAAGCCCTTGATCAATCTAGATCGCCGGCACAAAACCTCGGGAGCTGACAATCGCAGCTGCCTTGATCTTCTTATTAGTTCAAAAGTCAGGATACAGTGCAGGATAATGCCCATATCGTTGCTAAGTGTTACAATGCTTGCTAGAAGTGTGTGAATTGCGTGAGAGAGAGAGAGAGGGAGAGTGTAAGTGTTCGAAAGCAGTGAATGTGATGTGTCCTACGAGATCTGGTTATCCACATATTTATAGTTACAAAGAATAAACTAATTTTCCTAAAACGACGGGATGGCTTGGAATATTCCCTTGTTAACGTTGTGGACCAGGTTTTAGGGCTTCAACGTTCCTCTTCTAACCGTCTGGACCGAGTCTTCAGGGGAACAAGTCTTGGTGAACGTTATGAACATGCACTCGAAACCTACAAACATTTTGTTAGTAATCACCAGGATACAGCATCAGGATGTTACCAATATCCTGATCCAGCATCCTGGCTGTGAACAGTTATTATGTAATCAAGATATAACTCAAGATATTATGCAGGATATGGGCTAGGAATTTCATCCATAATAATTGTCCCCAAAAAATGTTACCGTTGAGGATCCTGGGTCTAACTGTTACATTTTTTACGAATACCAAGGTAATTAAGTGATAGGAGTTGATGTGACAACTTGTAACCGCCCTGGCTATAAACATTCATCACGTCCCTATAACTTCTCATCTCCACCGCCATTTATCTCCACCAAGAAATCACAAGGTAAAATACTTCTCTCCCTTCTCACTTCTTTTCTTCACATTATTCCGGCGAAGATATGGCAAGACAAACGAGGTCGAGCTCCGGCGATTCTGTTCCCACATTTTTTTCCTCAGAATATCCTTCAAGACCCGGAGAAGGAAATATGCTCCTTCGACAGCGCTCACCTATCGGCCCTCAAAACCTCCGGTATCTTTCCGGAGGGGACAAAGTTCCGACCATTCGATTGAGAGATCCGGTTAGACATGGCGTCTATTGAGTGGCTCTATTTTAATTCCTTTCCGTTTACCTTGGGCCTTCGATTCCCTTGTCCCGATTTCATCACTGAGTTTTTTCACATTACAAAAATTCGTTTCAGTCAAACCATGCCAATGCTTTGGCGAGTGTTGCTCGTCCTTGATCGAATCAAGAATGCCCACATCCCCGAGCTCTCCGTTCATGACCTTCCGTTAGCATACTGGCTTAGATGCCATGGGTCTTGCAGATTCTTGTTTTATTCTACCTCTAGTGACCCTCTGATACTCAGAGCCACCAGGAACGAGGAGGAATGGAAATCCAAATTCTTCTATGTGAAAAGAAGTTCGAACCCTGGTGGAGCGAATTATCTGGTGAAGTGGTTGAGAAAGGGTATGATTTAGGGTTTTAGGATGATCCTGTGTTATATCCTATCCTGTATCCTGAACTGATCTTTTTTTTATGCAGTTGACTTTAGGAAACTAGCACCTCCTCTTGCTGACTCAGAAAAAAGAATCCAAGCCATCAGACTTCTTCCTGAGATTGAAAGAAGCTTCATTCCATACCCAACATCCTCGAGTCAACATTCCAGTTCAAACATGTCTGGTAAGGATCTTGTTTAATATCCTGCATACATTTTGTTATTTGAAGTTGTAATATAGAAGGGTTTTAAAGTTACTCCCCGTATGCAGATGCCAACAAAGTTCCAATCCTCCTGGACCTTGATGAACTTGACAACTATCCTACTCCTACTAATCTCAAGAAGGAGACCCCTGCTGCTACAAGCTCCAAACAAGCCGAAGTCCCTAAGCCTAACCCAAGAACTCGTGCTTCCATGTCCAAGAAGAGAAAGGGTTCAGAGACTACCACTCCAGCTTCTAAAGGGTTCTCCTATCAAGAGCTCAGCTTCACCGAGTCCCTGGAGCCTATGACTTCTTTCCTTAACAAGGTAATATCCTAGTGCTAGATCCTGCGCATATATCCTGACTGAATATCCTGGTTAGTAAATTTTAACCCATACCTGTATTTTGATTCGCAGGGTCTCCAGCATCTGCTACACCTCTACACTGATGCTTGCGAGACAGCGAAGCTCCAAGAGGTCAAGATCAAGCAATTTGAGACCACCATAGCTGACCAGGGTACAATTGCTGAAGCCAAGACCCAGCACTATGAGGATAAGCTGAAGAAGGTCACTCAGGATGCCGAAGTGAAGCTGGCAGCCCCCCATGTTGAGCATGAACAGGCTATGGACTCCTTCCGAGAGGGGATAAAAAACTCCACCGTCGTCTCCCTGCTACAAGCTCGAATCAAGATGGCTTACGAAGCCAAGGAGACAGGTCTTGAGTGTCCATCCTGGCCGGTTAACTCCTAGGTGGCGAAACTCAAGGAACTCGGAGGCCATCCTGTGCCATATCCTGCTAAGGCTGGGGCTGGAGAGACTTCTAAGGCAGCTGAGGTGGTGGACAAGGCTGGAGAAAAGAAGGATGCTGGTGAGGAGGCGAAGAAGGATGGTGGTGATGCCGCTGTGTGAGGGCATTCAAGTGGGCAATGATGGATATTATTGCTTAGGCAAGAGCCCACTTTTTTAAATTCGAATAGTCAGTAACTCCAAACAATTTACTTTTCCTGCACTTAGATACAATATGATGGCCAAAGGTGGAGGGATCCTGAGTTTCAGGATGAAGCCCTTGGTCATCAATCTTTAGTATGCTTTTTTTGAACAATCAACAGTTGAAGGTGGAGGGATCCTGGGTTTCAGGACGAAGCCTTCAACTGTTTAAGTAAATATGGTTTAGAACTAGTTGCACTGTTGGTGGATGGGTCTCATTTTGAGATGAAGCCAACAGTGCAACCTTTTGCATGTGAATAATAAACTAACCCTTCTAGCCTTATCCACTGTTATTTATTACGTTGCATGTGTTTGATTTGAAAGTAGTTTTCTCCTTTATTTATTTCAAATATCCTGAGAAAATATTTTGAGAAAATATCCTGAGAAAGTATTCTGAAAGAATATCCTGATTAGGATACTGTTATTAAACTTTAGTATTTAACCAGAAATGTTCTTTTAAAGCTTTGTAATACATAACTCCAAAAACTTAGGTTATTTAGATAAGGTTTCAAAAGATGAAAATGAGAGATCATACCAAAGATTCTTAGAAAATTGATTCCAATTTCCCACCTTTAAACCTTCTGTAAAATTCCCTCATGGATGTCCCCTATGCACATTTAAGAAATTGAGTTCATCCTTCGAATTGTTTACAATGTTTCAAGATGGATGTCCCCTGTGTACATCATATTTGAATACTTAGGAACTTCTTGATCTATACAAGAATATATGTAAACATAATCATATTTTGTTTGGAACCTGTCCATAGACTTTAGTTTTTCTGGGGATAAACCCTTAATATCCTGGGGATAAACCCTTGTTTTCATGCACTACAGGTGGAAGTGTATAAACTCCAAGACTTAGAAAGGCGAAAACCTTTAAACCTTAGAAAGTATGAAAATACCCTTTCGTGAGAGCGGGTGATCAATCCTCATATACCTTAAGGATCCAGGATATAGCCAATAATAACGAAATTGTCAGCCACTCTTACATGAACCGGTCACGCTATCTTGAACTATCCCTGAATAACTTGCGCTCCAGGCGGGGTGTTTAAACCCAATTCGAGAGAAAGGTGAATACATTTAAACCTTTGAAGGGATGAGGATCCCTTAAACGTGAGAGGGGGGACCAATCCTCTAATCTTTTGATTCATCTTGAGCATATATCCTGGAGTAACATCCTGAAGCATATCCTACAAAACACATTCAAACTAAGGTGGGTGTTAGCTTGGCTAACACCCCTCCGATGCTTAAGTTAGTATTGGGTTCAAAATAATAAATAAATTCAAACCTATTTAAAAGGGATAGAATTCATACCATCCTGAGTTAGAAATTAATTTCTAAATTCACTTGAAATAAAGCTTAAGGTGTATGGCATTCTAGGATCTTGGTAACATATCCCATTCTATATTCTTGAGTAGGTATGCTCCTTTCCCAGATTCTGATTCAACTTCATAAGGTCCTTCCCACTTTGGGGCAAGCTTCCCGTCAGTAGGATTAGTAGTATTATGAAAAGCCTTTCTTAACACCCAGTCTCCAACTTGAAATCTTCTAGTCCTTAGATTCTTGTTGTATGCTCTGGATATCCTCTGTTGATATGCTGCCATCCTTAGCTTTGCTGCATCTCTTGTCTCATCAACAGTATCCAATTCTTGGCACTAGGCTTCAAGATTTGCCTCAGGATCCCATAGGCTTGATCTTACTGTAGGTATCACCATCTCTGTCAGGATCACAGCATCTGCCACAAATACTAAAGAAAATTGTAACACCCCGTGTTTTCGGAAGTCAAAGTCAAAGTCAAGGTCAAAGTCAAAGACCGATTGTACGAATTTGACTTATAGTAATTTCCTTATTTAAATTGTATTATGTGGAGTAAGTGTTGTTAAATGCTAAAATCGATGCGTGTTAATCGCTATCTAATCGACTTACGACTGTGAATTATAGGAAGTAACAATGCGATAAAGTTAACTAATCGTTAATCAAGCTATGCTACTCGACATCGAATCGTGATACGAACCGCAACTCGACTTAATTTGGTTGTTATATGTGTGTGTGTCTTATGTGTTACTTGTGCGTGTTATATATATATATATGTTGTGGAAATCAATCGAACTCAATCGAAACTCGAAGCATAATCGAACTCGAATCCGAATCGAAAATCGAACTGTGATAACTAGTAGTTGGGACTAAAAGTAATTTGACTAGGAAACCCTATCGTGACAAGCCGATCGCAATCGAAATCGAAACATCAAAAATCGTCACGTCAAACAATCGAACCAAGTGCCATCCGGCCAGATAGCCATCCGACCGGATAGCCACTGCGCTACAAAACAGGAGTCATCCGACCAGGATGTTATCCGACCGGATCGTCATCCGGGCGGTACGCCATCCGATCGGATAACCCTTTCCTCTTTTGGAATCCTATAAATACCCCTGTCATTGTCATACTTTCCATTTTTGGAACTCTCTGTCCGAACCATTCGTGCTCCTCACCTTTTCTTTGATTTCTCTCAATCCAGGTAAGATCTCACCTTAAATCTTGTACGTTCTTGATCTACACGCACTCCTACACCTTTCTATCTTTTAAATCTTAACTTTTAACCGTGAAATCACTAGATTTCGGGTGTTCTAGGGTGACGTCATCATGTGTTCTTCAAGAACTTCATGTTTTGACTTCAATCCACCAAGAACAACCGAGATCTAACCGATTTCCACGCAAACACACAAAGATCTTGTAAAGATCTCGACACAAAAATGGTGAAAAAGGATTGAAAGATGGTTTTTAACTTTCTTTCAACTCTTTTACACTCAAAACACTCAAAACCGGTAGAATCGGGTTCTGATCTAGTCTCGTGCTCACATTTAGTGTTGTACTGGTTCAGATCTGAATTCTGCCCACGAGACCACCGATTTCGGGTCAAACGAAACAACCGTCTAGAGCCGGTAACTGACCGAGCTAGGGTGATTCCTGGTCGGATTAGCTACCTGGGTCGAAACGGAGTCTTGTTGGTTGACACGTTGTCAAAGTGTCTCGACATAATGACAAACCACCAAAACGACCAAGTGTAGGACGAACGGAACAACCATAATGGATTGCTATCCGACCGGATTACAATCCGATCGGATAGGTCATCCTCACGGATTGCCATCCGAACGGATCACACTTGGGTCCCACTTTTAAACAAACTTAGCTGAAGTTTGAGTATCGAACGGATTGCAATCCAATCGGACGACCATCTGACTGGATTACTCTTCGGATCATGAGATACTAAGACTTCAAAGACTTAAACAATTTTCAACATGTTCAATGACAAGGTTGCCATCCGATCGGATTGCCATCCAATCGAATGACGCTTCTGTTGTGAACTTGCCTTCAGTAAGGAACCTCATCACTAAGTCGTCGTCCGACCGGACCACTGTCCGACCGGATGACCATCCGAACGGATTGTCATCCGCACGACCAGTCATCCGATCGACCGACTTGATAGATAGAGATACTTCAATGTTTTCAAAATACAACAACGAAAACTTCAAAAGTCAAACCATCGTACACAAACACATCCTTCTTATAGAAAGAAACAATCCACTCGAATCGTCATCCGACCGGACAAGCTGTCCGACCGAATGACCACCTGAACGGATTGTTATCCGCACGAATAACCATCCGATCGAACCACCATCCGACCCTTTTTACACTTAGTGACGATCACTTATCGTTATGCTATCAAATCTATTCAGGCTAACCTTAATCGCTAAGCGCTCCCTTGAATCCATTAATCGCTGTGAGTATACTCGATCCCTTTTTGCTTTAAGCACTTTTAGGTGTTACATACGTTACAACTATTCAAATCACATCAAACACACTACTCAATACTATTTGAACGCTAACCGTTAATGCATGTTATACGTGGCTTATGAATGCTTGTTTGTTATGTTTACACATGGAATGTTGTCTACCTGCCTTAGCAATGATAGTACTATAGTTTGGACTCAGCACCCGTTCACACGGGGGTTGTTAAGGATCTTTACTTGCATGGATTACGGTGGTAATCATGTATTGCGAACTGCCTCGGGCAGTCAACCCGCAGTCATTGGTATCGATGGATCTATGTCGATAACTAACGTGCTTCATTTCACTATGTGTACGTGCTGGTTATGCGTTAACGAATTCGAACTCTATAAGCTATTATCAAACTTGTATGCTCACCTTTACATTTTATGTATTGACATTATTTTAACGTATGTGACAGGTGCTTAGGACGCGCACTTGGTAGGAATTTGAAGCTAGAATAAAGCTTTAGAGCCCAACAAATAGTTATCTGTAGTGGTCAAATTAAGGGTCTCTAGAAGCAGATAAACAATTGCTGTCTAATTAAATCTGAGTTGTCGGAACAGAATATTTGCCTGGATTTTTGTCTGTAATAATTATTTTGCTGTTTGAGATACGGTATGGGACGTATTATTTGAATTGAATAGTATTGATAATTGTTATGGAAACTTCTGGACAATCTGTTTCGCTCAGTGCCATGCCCCGATGATTCCGCCATCGGTTGGGGTGTGACAAAAATGGGGTCTAACCAGTTGCACTCTTTATTGTCGTCCTATCAGCCCATAGGACAAATGGTAGTTCCTCTTCCCATCTTCCTTTTTTAGCACCTAATCTCTTCTTTAAGTTGTTGAAAATTATCTTGTTTGAGGATTCTGCTTGTCCATTTGCTTGAGGATGTACTGGAGTTGATGTGATCATCTTGATCCCCTAACTTTTGCAAAAATCATTGGTTCTCTTGCTGATGAACTGAGAGCCATTATCACAAATTATCTCAGCATGTATCCCAAATCTGGTCAGGGTATTCCTTTTTATGAAGGATACCACTTCTTGATCCCTGACTTGAACAAAGGCCTCAGCTTCAACCCACTTGGAAAAATAATCTGTCATTGTCAGCATAAAAACCTTTCCTCCTGGAGCTTTTGGGAGTTTCCCCACTATATCCATCCCCCATTTCATAAATGGCCAAGGGGACGCAATATGATATAATGGCTCAGCAGGCTGATGCAATATATTGTTGTGCCTCTGACATGCATCACATCTTCGAGCATATTCCGCAGCATCTTTTCTCATAGTCGGCCAATAGTAACCCGTTCTTAATACTTTCAAGAACAATGACCTGCCCCCAGTATGGTTGCCACAGTCTCCTTCGTGAATATCCTGAAGTACTTCCCTGGTTTCAGGATTCTCCAAGCATCTTAGGTATAGACCTGCAAGAGACTTCTTATATAAAACATTATTTATAATAGTAAAACGAGATACCTTCATCCTGAAAGCCTTAGGATTTTCATTCTTTGGGATGTATCCTTCCATGAGATATTTCATGATTGGGGTCGTCCAGGATTTAGGATCCTCCTCAGGATACTCATCACCAGGACCCTAGATAGTGGCTACTTCTTTATCCTGAGACTTAGAGAGTTCCATGGCAGGATATAGAATATGCAGTATTGGTATTTGAGTTCCTTCCGGTATTCTGACTGTAGATCCCAAGTTTGCCAAAGCATCTGCCTCAGCATTATCCTCTCTTGGTACCTATTTAAGTGTAAAAACTTCGAAATCCTGCTAATTTTTTGACAATTTCAAGATATTCGATTAATCTTTAACCTTTGATTGCATAGGATCCATTGAAATGATTAGTAATTAACAAGGAATCAACATATACTTGCAAATTTCTAATATTCATATTCCTGGCCAATTCTAATCCTACAATCAGAGCTTTATATTCTGCTTCATTATTAGCGGCAGGAAATTCACACCTAATAGCCTGGGGTAATATGTCCCCCTGTGGCGATTTTAGTAGTATACCTAATCCTACACCTCTTACATTAGATGCACCATCAGTATATAATGTCCAGGATTCTAAGGTCTCACCTAGTTGTTGTACTTCTAAGTCTACTTCATTTTGAATGTCACTACTGAAATTAGCCACAAAGTCTGCTAAAGCTTGAGACTTTATAGCATTTCTAGGTTCATATACTAGATCATATGCACTCAATTTTACGGACCACTTAGCCATCCTTCCTGACATTTCAGGTGTCCTAAGTACATTTTTAACAGGATAATTAGTTTTAACATGAAGTTTATGTGTCTCAAAATAATGTCTAAGCTTAGTTGATGCCATGACCAGAGCTAATATCAATTTTTCTAAGTGTGAATATATAATTTCAGCATCTAATATACTCTTACTAACATAATAGACAGGATACTGCTGACCTTCATGATCCTTTACCAGAACAGCACTTACAGCATTCCCTGACACTACAAGATACAGGGATAATGGTTCACCATGCTCTCGCTTCATCAACAATAGTGCAGTTGAAAGATATTGCTTTAATTCTTGTAGGGCCACTTCATGCTTTTCTCCCCATTTGAATTTTTTATTCTTCTTCAGGATATCGTAGAATTCCTTGCATTTCTCTGAGGATCTTGATATAAACCTGTTCAAAGCTGTTACTCGTCCTGTTAACCTTTGCACATCTTTCATGTTAGATGGTGACTTGATATCCAGGATAGCTTTGATCTATTCCGGGCTTGCTTCTATCCCCCTTTTAGTCACCATATATTCTTAAAACTTTCCTGCCCCCACTCCAAAATGGCACTTAGCAGGATTCAGCTTCATGTTATATTGTTCCAGGATATCAAATGCACCTTCAATATCCTAGAGATGATCCTCAGCCTTCTTGGATTTTACCAACATATCATCAATGTACACCTCCATGGTGTCTCCCAGTTTGTCTTTAAACATCATATTTACCAATCTTTGGTACGTTGCACCTGCATTCTTCAAACCAAAAGGCATGGCAGTATAACAATAAATACCTGTGGGCGTCATGAAGGCAGTATCCTCCTGATCTGAGGGTTCCATTTGGATCTGCTGGAATCCTGAGGATGCATCCATAAAGGTTAGCATTTCATGACTAGCCGTTGCATCCACCATCAAGTCTATATGAGGCAAAGGAAATGGGTCTTTTGGACATGATTTGTTCAAGTCTGTGTAGCCTATACAAACTCTCCATTTCTCATTCTTCTTTTGAACCACAACCACGTTTGCTAGCCACTTGGGGAATTTGACTTCTCTTATCATCTTGGATTTCAATAACCTTTCAACCTCTTCATGTATGATTGCATTCCTTTCAGGAGCAAACTTCCTCCTTTTTTGTTAAATGGGCTTGAAAGACCTGTTAATCCCAAGTTTATAAGTTATAATATCCTTAGAGATACCTGTCATATCCTCATGTTTCCATGCAAACATGGACATCCTGCATTTTAAAAAGTTAGTTAACTGATTTTCAATATCCTGAGGGATATTGGCTCCTACGAGCACAGAGATATCTGGATTATCCTTATCCAGGATAATTTTCTTAACATCTTGCACTTAGGCTTCCACGACATCCTGGGCTCGTATCTTTAATTGCTATCCAGCCTTGGACTTTGTTGAAGCCTTCATTGAGGAGGAATAACACTCTTTTGCCTCCTGTTGATCGCTTTCCACTTTGACAACCCCCCAAGGGGTAGGGATCTTGATACATTGATGGTAGGTTGATGGGACAGCCTATCATGGATCCATGGTCTACCCAATATAATATTGTAGCAGGATAATGAGTCCATGACACAGAAACGTTGCATTGAATTCACTCCCTCAACATATACTGGCAACTTTATTTCTCCCACAGTATTCTTGGCCTCTCCACTGAACCCTACAAGTATAGTAGACTTTGAAGTGATTTCCATATGGGGAATGTTCATTCTTTTTAATGTTTCCAGTTGAATAATGTTGACAGAGCTGCCGTTATCCACCAGTATCCCGCGCACAAAATGATTAGCAATATATAAAGTAATTACCAAACCATCATGGTGGCGATCCTGGACACTATCCCGGTCATCACTATCAAATGTTATCACTTTGTCAGTTGTGAGGGTTGTCATCCTGGTCGGCTTGTCTCCTCGTTCTGCCTTAGCCTCCTTTGCATGTCTTTTTGCTGTAGAGTAGGAGGTTCCACAAATGTCGGATCCTCCTGAGATAAAGTTAATTATCTTGGCATCTGCAGGAGTTGATGCTGCTCGTTCAGAATCCTTCTCAATATCCTGACCCTTATTCTTTTTCCTGCCCAAAAGATCCTTCAGGTATCCTTTGCTCAGCAGGTAGCTTATTTCCTTCCTCAGGGCTATGCAGTCTTCCATGATATGTGTCACACCCCGAAATAATCAGAGCTGGCATGACTGGACCGGTATCTTCATTGCACAGCGGAATCAAATAAGCTAAGACTTCTAGAAAAAGAATGGCCACTAAGTACTCGAGTCTCCAATGGTTCTCCTATTCCAACCGTTCCATAGTTTTGAAAAAAGTAACCTGAGAAAGAAACATGCGAAAAATCAACATAAAGTTGAGCGAGTTCATAGTTTGTTTGTAAAAGATTTGAAATAAATCTTTTTGAATAACCGGTTTTTGAAGTATTGTTAAGAAAACGAATTTAAAATCATTTTTTTGTCATGTTATATGGAAACTCTGTATTTGTAACGCATTATGTTTTGGTCAAAAATCAAGCAACGACAATGCAACCAAACTTTCTGTTGTGAGGTATGATGCTTGAATTGGTGAACAATAATAAGGATCACTATGAAATGTAATGAACAAGAGACACGAAGATTTATACGAGGAAAAAGCCCTTGATCAATGAATGATCTCCGGCATAAAAAACCTCGGGTGCTGGAAACTACCGATCACCAACTCAAATTAAACAAGAAATCTATTACAACTTCGGATGATAGCGAGCTAGATACAAGGATCACTACAGTGTATTGTGTAAAAAAGTGTGTAATCGCCAAGTGAGTTAACGAGAGCTGGTGAGAGCAGTTGTACGAGTGTGTGTGTAGCCAAAAATAGCTAAGTGTTTTCTAATTAGCTCGCTACCCCTTTAAAAATGGAAAATATCTACTCTAACTAACATTCCGCAAATGGTGCTAGTCCTCCACGACTCCATAACGTCCTCTTTTGGCCAAGCACGTGCGGAATAAACATAGAATATGCTCCAGGAATATCGCCAAGACCAAGTCCCAATTGATACTCCTGCAAAACAATTTCGAATTCAAAGTAGACAACCGTTAGTACAAGGATCCTTATGATGATCCATGATCCTGATCCTGCAACACTTCTGAGGATCACTACTTCAGACAGAATTGAGGATCACTAAACCCAACAGTAAATGAGGATCACTGATCATTTAGAAATCCACCCCTAACAATTGCCCCCAAAATATAAGGAGTAATTATGTAAATAAATGAGTTATATTTTGTTCTTATCCATAACAAATTAATGGATAACTAGCCGTTGGAGTCGGACTAACCGTTACGAGTATGACGTCACTGAGGTGACTATCCTGCAAAATCATCATTATAAATAGGAGTTAGAGATAGGGATCAATTCGCATTTAAATTCAAGAGAAACTCCCTTTAAATTCATATCCGCAGATCAATCAGGTATCTCTCTTCCTCTTCTTCCTTTACGTTTTCTTTCTCTGCTCCTTCTCTCTTCACCTTCTTCAAGATGATGTTAAGATCCTCCCCTGCTAAGGATCACAAGAAGGACAGTCCTCTTAAGAGCCAGGGGATCATCAAAGATTCAGCGAATGAAAGGTGCTGCTTCACTGATCCGCAAATAGACAGAATCCGGCATTGCTTTCCGGCGAACACCTATTTCAAACCGTTTGATCCTACTGTTCTAACTGATTACGTTTCTGAAACTTGGGTAGCCTTCCCGGTCACACCGTTCACAATAGGATACACATATCCTTTCCCTGAATTCACCCAGTCTTTCTTTTCTCTTACCGGCATCTCCTATATTCAAGCTATGCCAATGATCTGGAGGGTCTTATATACCCTCGAAAGGATCATTGAGCAAGAAGAAATTACTCTAGGAATGTCGGAGTTGGCAGAGATGTATGATCTCACCACATTTGGATCCCACCGATATCTATTCAAGCGTAAACCCGGTGAAGAGCATCCCATCTTCAAAGCCACTAAGAATGATACAAACTGGAAACGGCGATTCTTCTTTGTCAGAAGGGATTCTATCCCGGATGGAAAGAATCTGCCAAGGAAGTGGAGCACCCATGGTAGGATATAGGATCCTGAGGAGGATCACATGATAATCTTGTTTCTGCTAAGGATCACTAACATCCTTTTGTTTCTATTTTGCAGCTATTACTGTTTCACACCTTATTACAACACCTGCAATGAAGGAAAGGCTTGCTGCTTTCCGGAGGCTTGATCCTACAATAAGATCATTTCAAGCAAATACTCAGGATTCTCAAGAAGTATCCTCAGGTTCTGTTACGATGTCAAGTAAGTATCCCATTTTGTTCATAACTAAATGTTTAAATTAAAATGAAATAAGGATACTTATCTGTTTTGGATGTGTAGGTGCTGGAAAATCATCGAAGTCTGCTACCCATTTCAGTGTCACTAACCTCGATGTTGTTCGATCCTCAAAGAAGAAGCCTGCTGCTAGTCCATCCGTCACAATCCCCAAGGCAACCACTTCTAAGGGAAGGGGTGGAAAGAAAAGGAAGACTGCTGATACCCTAGAAGGTCTGCCTCTGATCCAGCATCAGTTCGAGAAATACGTTGCTGAGGTAAGAATAACCGATCCTTAAATGTGGTTCTTATACATGATCCTTCCATACTGAGGGTAAGGGATCCTGAATCGTATCCCTTCTTTTGCAGAAATTTGCTGAAATCCAAGATTACGTAGGGAGCATTGAAGAGGTTGAGCAAAAGTGTGTGGACCTCCAAAAGATCATGCTGGCCAAGGATAAGAAGATTGCCTCCCTCGAAAATGATGTCAATCTGGTGAAGAGGGAACTTGTCCTGGCTCATATCACTGCTGATCAGGAGAAGGCTGAAATCACAAATGATTCTAAAGTCTCCGCTGCCATTGCTATGTACAAAACCAAGTTGCAGATGGCCCAAGAAGCTAAGTATCCTAACTTTGACAAGAGCAACTGGGACATAGAGGGCTGGACAGCTAGGTTAGCTGAGCTGGACAACGAAGAAGAGGCTGGTGAAGTCCTAGCAATCGAGGCTGGCAGCAGTGGGGTTAAGGATCATGCGGGTGATGCCGGAGCTGGAGGAGCTGGTGAAGGTGATGGTGATGCAACAAAGGTGTAGGCTGCTGAAATGGCCGATGATGGATATTTCTAGACGTGGCCGGAGCCCATTTTTTTATAGTTTGGTAATGGTTTTTGTTTTAATGATGTTTTTCTGAACAATGCTGGTCTGTAATAACTTAGACAATAGTTTCTAGGGTTGGGGATCATGGATCCTTGGACAATAGGTAGGATAATGGGTGGTGGATGGATCCTCTGTTTGGGGGATGAAGCCACTCGTTATCCTTCCGTCTTTATTTCCTGCACTCTTAAGACCCGTTAACAATGGACACCCTTTGCCAACCCATGTGGACGGGCCACGTTTTACTGGTAGAAACGTGGGTTGGCAATTTTGACAACCTTGAAGGGTTTAACGTTTTGTGAATAAATAAAATCTTAACTTTTTGGCTATTTCCCGTGTTGTTATCCTTGTGAATACTTTAGTTTTCAATTGTTGTGATATATATTTTGTCTGAATTTATTAAGTAAAGAGGAAAAAATTTAATAAATATCCTCAAAAAGTTTAGGATATGATCAAGGATCACATATCCTATAGTCGACAAGTTCTGAAAAGTAGTGTAGTTTAAGGATCATAAGTTCAGTTGTCAAAGGATAAGGGTCACTCATGTAAATAAGAAATAAAATCAAAGTAATTAAGGATCATACCTGAGAATCCAAGTTAGGATCCTAACCTTTAACACTTATAATCAGGATAACCAAAAGACAAACCTTAGTAGAAGGTAAGGATCAAGGATCCTTGGTCATTTAGCTTCAAAAACCTGAAATAGGATACCACTTGGGACTAAGCCAATATAAGATAAAAGTTAGTAACTGGGGACAAGCCCAATATACTGGGGACAAGCCCAAAGGATAACTGGGGACAAGTCCAAAGGATAACTGGGGACAAGTCCAAATAACTGGGGACAAGCCCAAAGGATAACTGGGGACAAGCCCAAAGGATCGTGTGTAAACTGGAGTATGGCCCTCACTGGCGACTATCCAAACTTAGTGACATGAAAATGCCAAAACCTTAGCTAACGTGAAAACGTTAGAAACCTTAGGAACGGATGTATGGTACGTCTACCATTATACGTAGGATCCTGAATACAGCCAGTACAATGAAATTGTCAGCCCCTAAAGCGAGTACTGGTCCCATTGCCATGAACTGTACCAGGATCATCGTGCGCTACTGGCGAAACTGGGGACAGGCCCAAACTGGGGTCAAGCCCAAATAACTGGGGTCAAGCCCAAATAACTGGATACTTCTGTGGATACTCAATCCTTTGTTAAGGATACCTAAACCTTCAAAACTCAGAATCAAGTGAAAGGAGGATAAAGGATGCAGGATCCTTATCCTTATATAAGATAATTAAAGAATGAAATAGTTTGAGATTAGAATATTACCAAAATGAGGATCATCTGTCCTGTAAGGATCCTTCAAGGATACTCGTTAGTTAAGGATCATGGATCCTTGTTGTTAGGGGAGGATTTTCCAATGATCAGTGATCCTCAATTACTGTTGGGCTTGGTGATCCTCACTTCTGTTTGAATTAGTGATCCTCAGAAGTATTGCAGGATCAGGATCATGGATCATCGTAAGGATCCTTATACTAACGATTGTCTGCTTTGAATATGATGTTGTTTTGCAGGAGTACGAGCTTGGACTTGGTCTTGGCGATATTCCTGGAGCATATTCCATATTTATTCCGCACGTGCATGGCTGAAATGGACGTTATGAAGGTCGTGGAGGACTTGCACCAAATGCGAAATGTTTGTTAGCTTAGATATTTTCCATTTTTAAAAGGGATAGCGAGCTAAATAGAAAACACTTGGCTATTTTTAGCTTAACACACACACTCGCAACTGCTCTCACCAGCTCTTGACAATTCACTTGGCGATTACACACTTTTTTGCACATTACACTATAGTGATCCTTGTAATTAGCTCGCTATCATCCGAAGTTGTAACACATTTCTTGTTTAATCTGAGTTGGTGATCGGTAGTTTCCATCACCCGAGGTTTTTTATGCCAGAGATCATTCATTGATCAAGGGCTTTTTCCTCGTATAAATCTTTGTATCACTTATTCATTTCATTTCTGAGTGATCCTTAGTGTTGTTCATTGATTCAAGCATCATACCTCACAACAGAAAGTTTGGTTGCATTATCATTGCTTGATTTTTGACCAAAACAGTTTGGCGCCCACCGTGGGGCAATTGGTGCTTCATTCCTAAGAAGATTCATACTTTTGTGGTCATTTCGGTTCATTACAACCAAGCAGATGGCTTCCTCAACAAAGAATACATCAAGTTCTATGCCGGCAATTAGTTCTTCATAAGGCGTTCCACCTTTGCCTCCACCACCTTCTGGATCCCAGAAGAATGCTGAGAATGCCGCGAAGAGACAAACCCCCATTTTCACAAAACCACCAACTTCTTCTGTTTCCTCTAATCCTACTACTAATGACCTTTTTACTCTGATTTTGCAGATGAGAGATCGCATGCAAGAGCAGGACAAAACCAATGAAAGGATCCTCCAGGAGATTGGTGATATCAAGAAACAGAAGAAATCAGTGGAGGATCACTCTCCTCTGATGCCAAGGTCCTTGAATTTTGACACTCCGGTTGTAACTACCTTACAATTGGCAGATCCGGGTATCCAGTATCAAAGTGGTCCATCAGAAAGGCGTTATGGAACAGCAACTATGAGTCAGGCATTTGGCTCTCACTTCCAGCCTCAAGGATCCTCCTCTCAACCATCGGGATCCTCTTTTCAGCATCAAGGATACTTCACGTCAGGAGGATATTTGGGAATGCATGCAGTTCAAGGATCCTCCCAGGGTCAAGGATCCTCCCAGGTTCAAGGATCCTCTACGGCTCCAGGATCCTCCCAGGTCCAAGGATCCTCCGTGGCACAAGGATCCTTCCAGCTTCAAGGATCCTCTATGCCCCAAGGATCCTTTCAGGTTCAAGGATCATCTCAGCTTCAAGGATCCAACATCTTTCAGGATCAGGGATTCTTAAGAAGTATGCAACCCCCGAGCACCGATGTTCATCAAGGAGACTTCATACCAATGCAGACCATTGCTTCATCTGGTCCTTCGATCATACCAGAATCCCGTCAATATGGATTCACATCCGCAATTCCAAACATGAATCCTCCGGGAGGTAACACTTTTAATAAATCATATAACACTAACCATGGCTCAATGCAGGATACAGGTATCAATCAGGCTATGGCTAGGGAATTACAGAAACTTAAGGATATGATATCCAGTGTACCAGGAGTGGTTAAACCCATTCCTGAAATTGCAGATGGTAGCCATAGGATATCTCGTTTTGCACCACCCTTATGTGATGCTGAGATACCCAAAAGGTTCCAGATACCATCTATGAAGGTGTATGATGGTTCAACAGATCCAGAAGAGCATGTAGCTCAGTATAGGGAGAGGATGGAGATCAATCCAATTCCTGAGAGGTTAAAGGAAGCATGTCTATGCAAGGGATTTTGATCCACACTCACAGGATCTGCTCTTAAATGGCTGCTAAGTCTTCCCCCTTACTCTATTACTTCATTTGCTAATCTAGTTAATTTGTTTAATAGTCAATTCTCTTGTAGTAGAAAATTTGAACGATTAACTAGTGATCTATATAGGGTAATACAAGGTCAAAATGAATCACTTAGAGATTATATCACTAAGTTTAGTAAAGAATCCTTAGATATTCCTAATTTGGATATTGCTACGGCTGTAGAAGCCTTTAAAATGGGATTGCTTAGGGATTCATTATTCTATGATGATCTTGTTATGACACCTTGCAGGAATCTTGATGAAGTAAGAACCAGGGCCCTAGGTTCATCCGCCTAGAGGATGACAAAAGGATCTAGGATAGATTGACAGGATCCTCAAAACAGGAGAAACAAGGATCCTACTTCAGGAACAACAAATCAAAGTCCTACAACAGATCTGATAACCAGAACGTGCATGCAGTGGAACAAGAAGAGGATGATGAGGATTATCCTCCTATTTCTGAATACTGTTTTTCTGTTGATAACAATGAACTAATCCTTGCAATGCAGAATCTAGGTGAGAAAGCTAGGAGGCCGAGAAAAAGTGATAAACCAGCTGCTACAAAGGATAAGTCCAAGTGGTGTGCATATCATGAGGATTTCGGGCATCTCACTGAAGAGTGTATTGCACTAAGAAAGGAAATTGGTTACTTGTTGAGCAAGGGGCATTTGAAGGAACTTTTGGGACGGAAGAAGTCAAGGATCCAGGATCCTGAAAGGATCCCGGAAAGGGCTCCTACTCCTCCAGCAGATGCACAAGTTATAAGCTTTATATCCGGTGGATCAGACATTTGTGGTACTTCCTTCTCAGCAGCCAAGAGACATGCTAAGGAAACCAAGATGGATAATGGGGATAGACCCATCCGGACCTCCACCGTCACCAAGGATAAGATCATAACTTTTGATGAGGATGATCGTGTTGATGTCCAGGATCCTCATCATGATGGTCTTGTAATTACATTGTTTATTTCTAACCACTTTGTTCGCAGGATCCTAATCGATGGAGGAAGCTCTGTGAACATCATTCAGCTTGATCTCCTCAAGAAAATGAATATCCCAGAGTCTGATATTGTCCCAAGATCCTCAGTCCTTGTGGGATTTAGTGGGGAAACCAAAAACACATTGGGGGACATCAACCTCCCTATTTATATTGAAGGACTCCATTCTTATAAGAAATTTTGTGTTATAGATTGCTTATCTTGTTGTAATGTTATCCTTGGCAGGCCATGGATACATGATATGAAGGCAGTCCCATCCACCTATCATCAGTGTGTAAAGCTTCCAAGTCCATGGGGAGTGGTGAAAATTGAGAGTGATCAACAAGAGGCTAAGAACTGTTATACATCATCAATGAAGCCAGCCTCAAGACCAAGGGAGCAATAGCAATTAAAGTATCCTTCAAGAGATGTCTTGGAGGCAAGAGAACAGGATTTGAAAGAAATCCTCATGGATCCTGATGATCCTGAATCCAAGATCTTCATAGGATCAGGGATCCTTAGCGACATTGAACATGAGCTAGTATCCTTCCTTAAAAGAAGGAAAACTACCTTTTCCTTGAAACATGAGGATATGACAGGTATATCTAAAGATATAATTACTCATAAACTTGGTATTGACAGGTCATTCAAGCCAATTCATCAAAAGAGGAGGAAGTTTGCACCTGAAAGGAATGCTATTATCCAGGAAGAGGTAGACAAACTACTTCGGGCATGTATGATAAGAGAGGTTAAGTATCCAAGATGGTTAGCCAATGTGGTTGTTGTTCAAAAGAAAAATGGGAAGTGGAGGGTATGTGTCGATTTTATTGATTTAAACAAGGCATGTCCCAAGGATCCTTTCCCATTACCCCACATTGACTCCATGGTGGATGCTACCACGGGTAATGAGTTGTTGAATTTTATGGATGCTTCATCTGGATTTCAACAAATTCAGATGGAACCATCTGATCAAGAGGATACAGCCTTTATGACCCCAACTGGTATATATTGTTATATTGCTATGCCATTTGGACTAAGGAATGCAGGTGCTACTTATCAAAGGCTAGTCAATATGATGTTCAAGGAACAAATTGGACACACTATGGAAGTCTATATTGATGACATGGTGGTTAAGTCCAAGAAAGCTGAGGATCACCTTAGAGACTTGGAGGAAGCATTCAATATCCTTGATAAATTTAATATGAAACTAAATCCTTCCAAGTGTCATTTTGGTGTTAAAGCAGGGAAATTCCTTGGCTATATGGTGACAAAGAGGGGCATTGAAGCAAGTCCAGAGCAAATTAAGGCTATTGTGAATATCAAATCTCATGCCAATGCTAAGGATGTGCAAAGATTGACAGGTAGGATCACAGCCTTTAACAGATTCATATCCAAATCCTCAGAAAAGTGCAAGGAATTCTATGACATCCTAAGGAAGAACAAGAAATTTGAATGGACTGAGAAGCATGAAAGTGCCCTCAAAGCTCTTAAGGATTATCTATCCTCAGCCTCGGCCCTGATGAAACCAGAAAAAGGGGATATATTATCCTTATACTTAGCAGTATCCTCAAAAGCAGTAAGTGCGGTCCTTGTTAAGGATCACCAAGGTACACAACATCCTGTTTATTATGTAAGTAAGAGTTTACTTGATGCTGAATCCAGGTATTCACACTTAGAGAAACTTATCCTTGCATTAAAAATGGCATCTACTAAATTAAGACATTACTTTGAGACTCATGCCATTATTGTCAAGACTAATTTTCCAATTAAGAATGTTCTCAGGAAACCTGAAATGTCAGGAAGGATGGCTAAGTGGGCAGTGAAGCTTAGTGAATATGATATAAGATATGAACCAAGGACTGCCATCAAATCCCAAGCCTTAGCTGACTTTGTGGCAGATTTTAGTAGTGATTTGCAAAAGGAGGCTGAGTTAGAAGTCCAACAGCTTGAAGAAACTAAGGATCCTTGGATACTATTCACTGATGGAGCCTCCAATGTAAAAGGAACAGGGCTGGGAATACTACTAAAATCGCCACAGGGGGACATAATACCCCACTCTATAGCTTGTGAATTTCAAACTACCAACAATGAGGCTGAGTATGAAGCCTTGATAGCTGGTTTGCAAATTGCTAAGCATATGATGATCAGGTATCTTGAGGTACATATAGATTCATTATTAATCACTAATCACTTTAATGGATCCTATGCTGTTAAAGGTGAAAAGCTAATCAAATAATTAAAGATAGTCAAAGAATTGGCACTCTCTTTTGTTTCCTTTAGTTTGACACAGGTACCAAGGGAAGAGAATGCAGAGGCTGATGCATTAGCCAATCTAGGATCATCCTTGAAGATCCCGGAGGATATAAGGATCCCTATTATCCATATCCTGACCCCTGCTATCGAGGATCATGTAGCTATGGAAATAGGAGAAGATTCTGCAATCATCCCTAGTGATGATACTCAATCTCATTCAGGTTCATGGATCCTCCCAATCATGAGATACATACAACATGGAAAGATTCCTACAGGAGAAAACCCTAGGGCTTTCAAAATTAAGGTATCTCAATTTACAATATTGAATAATATGTTGTATAAACGATCTCTTGCAGGACCATATCTAAGATGCATTGAGGATCCTGAAATCCAAGAAGTCCTAAAGGATTTCCATGAAGGAGATTGTGGAAACCACACTGGGGGCAGGGCATTATTCTCAAGGATCCTGAGGACAGGATACTATTGGCCTACTATGAAGTTGGATGCTGTGGAGTATGCCAAGAAGTGTGATCCTTGTTAGAGACACAGTAATATCCTTCACCAACCAGCAAAACTTTTGCATCCTATATCCTCTTCTTGGCCATTTATGAGATGGGGAATGGATATAGTGGGTAAGCTTCCTAAGGCACCTGGTGGAAAAGTGTTCATGCTTGCTATGAGTGATTACTTCTCCAAGTGGATAGAGGCTGAAGCCTTTGCTCAAGTCAGGGAAAAGGAAGTTAGATCCTTTATTAAAAGAAACATTATTACTAGATTTGGTATCCCTTCTGAAATTGTTTGTGATAATGGATCCCAATTTATTGGGAATATAACTACTAACTTTTGTGACAGCTGGGGGATTAAGATGATAACTTCAACACAAGTCCACCCACAAGCTAATGGTCAGGCAGAATCATCCAACAAGATCATCATCAACAATTTGAAGAAGAAGCTTGGATCCAAGAAAGGAAAATGGGCAGAAGAACTACCTTATGTGCTTTGGGCCGATAGGATAACTCCCAAGAATGCTACTGGCCAAACTCCATTTTCTTTGGTATTTGGGGCAGAATCAGTGATCCCTACAGAGATGGTGGTTCCAACTGCAAGAACAAGCATTCGTGATCCTGAAGAAAATGCTGAAAACTTGGTTCAAGACTTGGATACTATAGAAGAAATCAGAGATTTGGCAAGGATAAGGATGGCTAGTTATCAGCAAAGGATGGCTGGAGACTACAACAAAAATGTCAGGATCAGGAAATTCCAAGTTGGTGATATGGTATTAAGGAAAGCATTTCAGAATACCACCAATCCTGCTGATGGAAAGTTGGCACCAAAATGGGAAGGCCCTTATTTGATTGAAGCTGAAGCAGGAAAGGGGGCATATCGATTGCTAACAATGGAAGGTGATTTGCTGCCAAGAGCTTGGAATGCTGTCCATTTGAAGAAATACTTCATGTGATAAGGATCCATGATCCTAGCATGACAAGTATCCTTGAAGGATCCTTACAAGACAGACGATTCTCATTTTGGTAATGATCTAATCCCAAACTATTTCATTTTTTAATTATCCTATATAAGAGTAAGGATCCTGTATCCTTTATCCTCCTTTCACTTGATTCTGAGTTTTGAAGGTTCAGGTATCCTTAACAAAGGACTGATTATCCACAGAAGTATCCAGTTATTTGGGCTTGACCCCAGTTATTTGGGCTTGACCCCATTTATTTGGGCTTGACCCCAGTTATTTGGGCTTGACCCCAGTTTAGGCTTGTCCCCAGTTTCGCTAGTAGTGCACGATGATCCTAGTATAGTTCATGGTAATGGGACCAGTACTCGCTTTAGGGGCTGACAATTTCATTGTACTGGCTATATTCAGGATCCTACGTATAATGGTAGACGCACCATACATCCGTTCCTAAGGTTTCTAACGTTTTCACGTTAGCTAAGGTTTTGGCATTTTCATGTCACTAAGTTTGGATAGTCGCCAGTGAGGGCCATACTGCAGTTTACACACGATCCTTTGGGCTTGTCCCCAGTTATCCTTTGGGCTTGTCCCCAATTATCCTTTGGGCTTGTCCCCAGTTATCCTTTGGGCTTGTCCCCAGTATATTGGGCTTGTCCCCAGAATTGTTGGGCTTGTCCCCAGTTACTAACTCTTATCTTATATTGGCTTAGTCCCAAGTTGTATCCTATTTCAGGTTTTTGGAGACAAACGACCAAGGATCCTTGATCCTTACCTTCTACTAAGGTTTGTCTTTTGGTTATCCTGATTATAAGTGTTAAAGGTTAGGATCCTAACTTGGATTCTCAGGTATGATCCTTAACTATTTTGATTTTATTCATTATTCATTTGAGTGACCCTTACCCTTTGACAACTGAACTTATGATCCTTAAAATATACTACTTTTCAGAACTTGTCGACGATAGGATATGCGATCCTTGATCATATCCTAAACTTTTTGAGGATATTTATTAAGTTTTTTCTTTACTTGATAAGTTTAGACAAAATGTATATCACAACAATTGAAAAGTTAAGTACCCACAAGGATAGCAACACGGGAGATAGCCAAAAAGTTAGAGTTATTTTATTCACAAAACATTAAACCCTTTAAGGTTGTCAAAATTGCCAACCCACGTTTCTACCAGCAAAACGTGGCCCGTCCACATGGGTTGGCAAAGGGTGTCCATTGTTTACGGGTCTTTGTAGTGCAGGAAATAAAAGACGGAAGGATAACGAGTGGCTTCATCCCCCAAACAGAGGATCCATCCACCACCCATTATCCTGCCTATTGTTCAAGGATCCATGATCCTTCACCCTAGAAACTATTGTCTAAAGTTATTACAACCCATCATTGTTCAACAAAAAACATCATAACCAAACAACCAAACTTAAAAAAAAATGGGCTCCGGCTATGTCTAGAAGTGTCCATCATCGCCCATTCATGCAGCTTACACCTTCGCTGCATCACCTTCACCAGCTCCACATGCTTCTCCACCCTGATCCTTGCCACTGCCACCAGCCTCGATCGTCAGAACCTTATCAGCCTCTTCTTCGTCCCCCAACTCAGACAGCCTAGCCTTCCAGCCCTCCATGTCCCAGTTGCTCCTGTCAAAATTAGGATCTAGAGCTTCTTGGGCCATCTGCAACTTGGTTTTGTACATGGCAATGGCAGCGGAGACTTTGGCATCCTCTGTGATCTCGTGCTTCTCATAGTCAGCATTGATCTGAGCTGCAACCGCCTAAGTTTTGGCATCATTGAGGTCCTTTTCAAGGGAGGCAATCTTGTGATCCTTGAGCACCGCCACTTTTTGGAGGTCAGAGTATTTCTCCTCAATCTCTTCGACGTTCCCAACATAGTCCTCGATTTCAGCAAATTTCTGCAAAGAAGACAATGCAAAGCTCAGGATCACGTGATCCTCAAGTGGGCAGGATGATTAAGCTAAGTCAGTGATCCTTACCTCAGCAAAGTACTCAAGGAACTGATGGCGGATCAGAGGCAAGCCTTCTAGATTGTCAGCTTCAGAGGTCTTCCTTTTCTTTCCACCTCTTCCCTTTGAAGTGGTTGCCTTGGGGATCGTGACAGCTGGGCTGGCAGCAAGCTTCTTCTTTGAGGATCGGACAGTGTCAAGGTCAGTGACACTGAATTTGGAGGCAGATCTTGAATATTTTCCAGCACCTACACATCCAAAACAGATAAGTATCCTTATCCTATTTCTATTTAACTATTTATTTAAACATTTAATTATGCAAAAAACGGGATACTTACTCGACATAGTGACAGAACCTGAGGATACTTCTTGAGAATCCTGGGTATTTGTTTTAAATGATCTTCTTGCAGGATCAAGTCTCCGGAAAGCGGCAAGCCTTTCTTGTGTTGCAGGTGTGGTGATGAGGTGTGCGGCAGTAATAGCTGCAAAATAGAAACAAAAGGACGTTAGTGATCCTTAAACAGAAACAAGCTTATTCGGTGATCCTTCTAAGGATCCTCTATCCTACCATGGGTGGTCCACTTCCTTGGCAGATCCTTTCCATCAGGGATAGAATCCCTTCTGACAAAGAAGAATCGCCGTTTCCAGTTGGTGTCATTCTTAGTGGCTTTGAAGATGGGGTGCTCTTCACCAGGTTTATGTTTGAGTAGATACCGATGAGATCCATGGCTTACGAGGTCATACATCTCTGCCAACTCCGACATTCCCAGATCAATGCCTTCTTGCTCAATGATCCTTTCAAGGGTATATAAGACCCTCCAGATCATTAGCATCGCTTGAATGTAGGAGATGCCGGTGAGAGAGAAGAAAGACTGGGTGAATTCAGGGAAAGGATATGAGTATCCTATTATAAATGGTGTGACTGGAAAGGCTACCCAAGTTTTAGAAATATAATCACTTAGAACGGTGGGATCAAATGGTTTGAAATCGGTGTTTGCCGGAAAACAATGGCGGATTCTGTCTATCTGTGGATCAGTGAAGCAGCATCGTTCTTTTGCATAATCTTTTATGATCCCTTGGCTTTTCAAGGGGCTGTCCTTCTTGTGATCCTTAGCCGGTGAGGATCTTAGCATCATCTCGATTATGACGGTGGCGAAGAAGAAGAAACAGAGTGAGAAGATGAAGAGAGAAAGGAAAGAGAAATACCTGATCAAGTCTTCAAATGAGGATTTAAAGAGGAAACGCACGAATTTAAATGCTCTCTAACCCTTATCTCTAACTTCAATTTATAATGATGATCTTGCAGGGTAGTCACTTCAGTGACGTCAGGATGGTAACGTCTAGTCCGACTACAACGGCTAGTTATCCGTTGATTCGTTGCGGATAAGAACAGAAAATATAACTCGTTATTTACATTTTTACTCCTTATATTTTGGGGGAAATTGTTAGGGGAGGATTTTCCAATGATCAGTGATCCTCAATTACTGTTGGGCTTAGTGATCCTCACTTCTGTTTGAATTAGTGATCCTCAGAAGTATTCCAGGATCAGGATCATGGATCATCGTAAGGATCCTTATACTAACGATTGTCTGCTTTGAATATGATGTTGTTTTGCAGGAGTACGAGCTTGGACTTGGTCTTGGCGATATTCCTGGAGCATATTCCATATTTATTCCGCACGTGCATGGCTGAAATGGACGTTATGGAGGTCGTGGAGGACTTGCACCAAATGCGGAATGTTTGTTAGCTTAGATATTTTCCATTTTTAAAAGGGATAGCGAGCTAAATAGAAAACACTTGGCTATTTTTAGCTTAACACACACACTCGCAACTGCTCTCACCAGCTCTTGACAATTCACTTGGCGATTACACACTTTTTTGCACATTACACTATAGTGATCCTTGTAATTAGCTCGCTATCATCCGAAGTTGTAACACATTTCTTGTTTAATCTGAGTTGGTGATCGGTAGTTTCCATCACCCGAGGTTTTTTATGCCGGAGATCATTTATTGATCAAGGGCTTTTTCCTCGTATAAATCTTTGTATCACTTATTCATTTCATTTCTGAGAGATCCTTAGTGTTGTTCATTGATTCAAGCATCATACCTCACAACAGAAAGTTTGGTTGCATTATCATTGCTTGAGTTTTGACCAAAACACTAGTTACATGAAGTATCTCTTCAAGTGGACAGCATTCCAAGCTCTTGGTAGCAAATCACCTTCCATTGTTAGTAATCGATATGCCCCCTTTCCTGCCTCAGCTTCGATCAAGTAAGGGCCTTCCCACTTTGGTGCCAACTTTCCATCAGCAGGATTGGTGGTATTCTGAAATGCTTTCCTTAACACCATATCACCAACTTGGAATTTCCTGACCCTGACATTTTTGTTGTAAGCTCCAGCCATCCTTTGTTGATAACTGGCCATCCTTATCCTTGCCAAATCCCTGAGTTCTTCTATAGTATCCAAATCTTGAACCAAGTTTTCAGCATTTTCTTTAGGATCACGAATGCTTGTTCTTGCAGTAGGAACCACCATCTCTGTAGGGATCACTGATTCTGCCCCAAATACCAAAGAAAATGGAGTTTGGCCAGTGGCATTCTTGGGAGTTGTCCTATCAGCCCATAGTAAATACGGTAGTTCTTCTGCCCACTTTCCTTTCTTGGATCCAAGCTTCTTCTTCAAATTGTTGATGATGATCTCTTTGGATGATTCTGCCTGACCATTAGCTTGTGGGTGGACTGGTGTTGATGTTATCATCTTAATCCCCCAGCTGTCACAAAAGTTAGTAGTTCTATTCCCAATAAATTGGGATCCATAACGATTTCAGAAGGGATACCAAATCTAGTAATAATGTTTCTTTTAATAAAGGATATCACTTCCTTTTCTCTGACTTGAGCAAAGGCTTCAGCCTCTATCCACTTGGAGAAGTAATCACTTATAGCAAGCATGAATACTTTTCCACCAGGTGCCTTAGGAAGCTTATCAACTATATCCATTCCCCATCTCATAAATGGCCAAGAAGAGGATATAGGATGCAAAAGTTCTGCTGGTTGGTGAAGGATATTACTGTGTCTCTGACAAGGATCACATTTCTTGGCATATTCCACAGCATCCTTCTTCATAGTAGGCCAATAGTATCCTGTCCTCAGGATCCTTGAGAATAATGCTCTGCCCCCAGTGTGGTTTCCACAATCTCCTTCATGGAAATCCTTCAGGACTTCTTGAATTTCAGGATCCTCAATGCATCTTAGATATGGTCCTGCAAGAGATCGTTTATACAACATATTGTTTAATATTGTAAATTGAGATACCTTAATTTTGAAAGCCCTGGGGTTTTCTCCTGTAGGAATCTCTCCATGTTGTATGTATCTCATGAATGGAAGGATCCATGATCCTGAACGAGATTGAGTATCATCACCAGGGATGATTGCAGAATCCTCTCCTATCTCCATGGCTACATGATCCTCGATAGCAGGGGTCAGGATGTGGATAATAGGGATCCTGATATCCTCCGGGATCTTCAAGGATGATCCTAGATTGGCTAATGCATCAGCCTCTGCATTCTCTTCCCTTGGTACCTGTGTCAAACTAAAGGAAACAAAAGAGAGTGCCAATTCTTTGACTATCTCTAAATATTTGATTAGTCTTTCACCTTTAACAACATAGGATCCATTAAAGTGATCAGTAATTAACAATGAATCTACATGTACCTCAAGATACCTGATCCTCATATGCTAGGCAATTTGCAAACCAGCTATCAAGGCTTCATACTCAGCCTCATTGTTAGTAGTTTGAAACTCACAAGCTATGGAGTGGGGTATTATGTCCCCCTGTGGCGATTTTAGTAGTATTCCAAGCCCTGTTCCTTTGACATTAGAAGCACCATCAGTGAAGAGTATCCAAGGATCCTTAGTTTCTTCCAGCTGTTGGACTTCTAACTCAGCTTCCTTTTGCAAGTCACTACTAAAATCTGCCACAAAGTCAGCTAAGGCTTGGGATTTGATGGCAGTCCTTGGTTCATATCTTATATCATAAGCACTAAGCTTCACTTCCCACTTAGCCATCCTTCCTGACATTTCAGGTTTCCTGAGAACATTCTTAATTGGAATTTAGTCTTAACAATAATGGCATGAGTCTCAAAATATTGTCTTAATTTAGTAGATGCCATAATTAATGCAAGGATAAGTTTCTCTAAGTGTGAATACCTGGATTCAGCATCAAGTAAACTCTTACTTACATAATAAACAGGATGTTGTGTACCTTGGTGATCCTTAACAAGGACCGCACTTACTGCTTTTGAGGATACTGCTAGGTATAAAGATAATATATCCCCCTTTTCTGGTTTCATCAAGGCGGGGGCTGAGGATAGGTAATCCTTAAGAGCTTTAAGGGCACTTTTATGCTTCTCAGTCCATTCAAATTTCTTGTTCTTCCTCAGGATGTCATAGAATTCCTTGCACTTTTCTGAGGATTTGGATATGAACCTGTTCAAGGCTGCGATCCTGCCTGTCAATCTTTGCACATCCTTGGCATTGGCAGGAGATTTGATATTCACAATAGCCTTAATCTGCTCTGGACTTGCTTCAATGCCCCTCTTTGTCACCATATAGCCTAAGAATTTACCTGCTTTAATACCAAAATGACACTTGGAAGGATTCAGTTTCATATTAAATTTATCAAGGATATTGAATGCTTCCTCCAAGTCTTTAAGGTGATCCTCAGCTTTCTTGGACTTAACCACCATGTCATCTATATAGACTTCCATAGTGTGTCCAATTTGTTCCTTGAACATCATATTGACTAGCCTTTGATAAGTAGCACCTGCATTCCTTAGTCCAAATGGCATAGCAATATAACAATATATACCAGTTGGGGTCATAAAGGCTGTATCCTCTTGATCAGATGGTTCCATCTGAATTTGTTGAAATCCAGATGAAGCATCCATAAAAGTCAACAACTCATGACCCACGGTAGCATCCACCATGGAGTCAATGTGGGGTAATGGGAAATGATCCTTGGGACATGCCTTGTTTAAATCAGTAAAATTGACACATACCCTCCACTTTCCATTTTTCTTTTGAACAACAACCACATTGGCTAACCACCTTGGATACTTAACCTCTCTTATCATACCTGCCCGAAGTAGTTTATCTACCTCTTCCTGGATAATAGCATTCCTTTCAGGTGCAAACTTCCTCCTCTTCTGATGTATAGGCTTGAATAACCTGTCAATGCCAAGTTTATGAGTAATTATATCCTTAGATATACCTGTCATGTCTTCATGCTTCCAGGCAAAGGTAGTTCTCCTTCTTTTAAGGAAGGATACTAGATCTTGTTCAATTTCGCTAAGGATCCCTGATCCTATGAAGATCCTGGATTCAGGATCATGAGGATCCATGAGGATTTCTTTTACATCCTGCTCTCTTGCCTCCAAGACATCTCTTGAAGGATACTTTAATTGCTATTGCTCCCTTGGTCTTGAGGCTGGCTTCATTGATGAGGTATAGCAATTCTTAGCTTCTTGTTGATCACTCTCAATTTTCACCACTCCCCATGGACTAGGAAGCTTCACGCACTGATGATAAGTAGATGGGACTGCCTTCATGTCATGTATCCATGGCCTGCCAAGGATAACATTACAACAAGATAAGCAATCTATAACACAAAACTTCTGATAAGAATGGAGTCCTTCAATATAGATAAGGAGTTTGATGTCCCCCAATGTGTTCTTGGATTCCCCACTGAATCCCACAAGGACTGAGGATCTTGGGACAATATCAGACTCCGGAATATTCATTTTCTTGAGGACATCAAGCTGAATGATGTTCACAGAGCTTCCTCCATCGATTAGGATCCTGCGAACAAAGTGGTTAGATATAAATAAGGTAATAACAAGACCATCATGATGAGGATCCTGGACATCAACACGATCATCCTCATCAAAGGTTATGACTTTATCTTGGGTAACAATGGACGTCCGGATGGGTCTGTCTCCATTATCCATCTTGGTTTCCTTGGCATGTCTTTTGGCTGCTGAAAAGCACGTACCACAAATGTCTGATCCACCGGATATGAAGTTTATAACTTGTGCATCTGCTGGAGGAGCAGGAGCCCTTTCCGGGATCCTTTCAGGATCCTGGATCCTTGACTTCTTTCATCCCAAAAGCTCCTTCAAGTGTCCTTTGCTTAACAAGTAACCAATTTCCTTTCTAAGTGCAATACACTCTTCAGTGAGATGCCCGAAATCCTCATGATATGCACACCACTTGGATTTATCCTTTGTAGCAGCTGGTTTATCACTTTTTCTCGGCCACCTAGCTTTCTCACCTAGATTCTGCATTGCAAGAATTAGTTCATTGTTATCAACAGAGAAACAATATTCAGAAATGGGAGGATAATCCTCATCATCCTCTTCCTGTTCCACTGCATGCACGTTCTGGTTATCAGATTTGTTGTAGGACTTTGATTTGTTGTTCCTAAAGTAGGATCCTTGCTTTTCCTGTTTTGAGGATCCTGTCAGTCTTTCCTGGTTCCTTTTATCATCCTCTAGACGGATGAACCTAAGGGCCCTGGTTCTTACTTCATCAAGATTCCTGCATGGGGTCATAACAAGATCATCATAGAACAGTGAATCCCTAAGCAAACCCATTTTAAAGGCTTCTACAGCCGTAGCTATATGCAGATTAGGGATATCTAAGGATTCTTTACTAAATTTAGTGATGTAATCTCTAAGTGATTCATTTTGACCTTGTGTTACCCTATATAGATCACTAGTTAATCGTTCAAATTTTCTACTACAAGAGAATTGACTATTAAACAAATTAACTAGATTAGCAAATGAAGTAATAGAGTAAGGGGGAAGAGTTAGCAGCCATTTAAGAGCAGATCATGTAAGTGTGGATCCAAAACCCTTGCATAGATATGCTTCTTTTAACCTCTCAGGAATTGGATTGATCTCCATCCTCTCCCTGTATTGAGCTACATGTTCCTCTGGATCCGTTGAACCATCATATAGCTTCATAGTTGGTATTTGGAACCTCTTGGGTATCTCAGCATCACAAATAGGTGGTGCAAAGAGAGATATCCTATGGATACCATCTGCAATTTCAGGAATGGGTTTAACTATTCCTGGTACGCTGGATATCATATCCTTAAGCTTCTGTAACTCCCTGGCCATAGCCTGATTGATACCTGTATCCTGCATAGAGCCATGATTAGTGTTATATGAATTATTAAAAGTGTTACCTCCCAGAGGATTCGTGTTTGGAATTCCAGATGTGAATCCATATTGACGGGACTCTGGTATGATTGAAGGACCAGAAGAGGCAATGGTCTGCATTGGAATGAAGTCTCCTTGATGAACATCCGAGCTTGGAGGCTGCATACTTCTTAAGAATCCTTGATCCTGAAAGATGTTAGATCCTTAAGGCTGAGAGGATCCTTGGACCTGGGAGGATCCTTGGACCTGGGAGGATCCTTGGACCTGAGAGGATCCTTGGACCTGGAAGGATCCTTGGACCTGGGAGGATCCTTGGACTGTGTGCATTCCCAAATATTCTCCTGAGCTGACGAAGGATCCCTGATGCTGAAAAGAGGATCCCGATGGATGAAAATAGGATCCCTGAGGCTGGGAGTGAGAGCCAAATGCTTGACTCATAGTTGCTGTTCCATAACGCCTTTCTGATGGACCACTTTGATACTGGATGCCCGGAACTGCCGATTGTAGGGTAGTTACAACTGGAGTGTCAAAATTCAATGACCTTGGTATCAGAGGAGAGTGATCCTCCACTGATTTCTTCTGTTTCTTGATCTCAGCGATCTCCTGGAGGATCCTTTCATTGGTTTTGTCCTGCTCTTGTGCGTGATCCCTCATCTGCAAAATCAGAGTAAAAAGATCATTAGTAGTAGGATTAGAGGAAATAGAAGAAGCTGGTGGTTTTGGGAAAATGGGGGTTTGTCTCCTCGCAGCATTTTCAGCATTCTTCTGGGATCCAGAAGGTGGTGGAGGCAAAGGTGGAACGCCTTGTGAAGAACTGATTGCCGGCATTGAACTTGAAGTGTTCTTCACTGAGGAAGCCATCCGCTTGGTTGTAATGAACCGAAATGACCACAAAAATATGAATCTTCTTAGGAATGAAGCACCAATTGCCCCACGGTGGGCGCCAAACTGTTTTGGTCAAAAATCAAGCAAAGATAATGCAACCAAACTTTCTGTTGTGAGGTGTGATGCTTGAATCAATGAACAATATTAAGGATCACTCAGAAATGTGATGAACAAGTGACACAATGATTTATACGAGGAAAAAGCCCTTGATCAAGAGTTGATCTCCGGCATAAAAAACCTCGGGTGATGGAAACTACCGATCACCAATTCAGATTAAACAGAAAATGTATTACAACTTTGGATGATAGCGAGCTTGTTACAAGGATCACTAGAGTGTAATGTGCAAAAAAAGTGTGTAATCGCCAAGCAAACTGTCGAGAGCAGATGAGAGCAGTTACGAGTGTGTGTGTTAAGCTAAAAATAGCCAAGTGTTCTAATTTAGCTCACTATCCCCTTATAAATTTGGAAAATATCTAAGCTAACTAACTATCCGCATTTCATGCAAGTCTTCCACGACCTCCATAACGTTCATATTAGTCAAGCACGTGCGGAATAAAAAGAGAATATGCTCCAGGAATATCGCCAAGACCGAGTCCAAGCACGTACTCCTGCAAAACAATATCATATTCAAAGCAGACAATTGTTAGTGTAAGGATCACTACGATGATCCTGGATCCTGATCCTATAATACTCTCTAAGGATCACTAACTCAAACAGAATTGAGGATCCTAAGCCCGACAGTAATTGAGGATCACTGATCTTTGGAAAATCCTCCCCTAACACTAAGGATCATGGATCCTTAAGTACTGCCAGGATCACGGATCCTTAATTCTGTTTGAATTCAGGATCCTCGGAATGTGTTGCAGGACCAGGATTCAGGATCCTCATTGTTATCCTTACACTAACGGTTTTCTACCTTGTATGTGAGCTTGTTTTGCAGGAGTATGTGCATGGATTTGGTCTTGCTGATATTCGTGGAGCATATTCCCTCAATATTCCGCACGTGCTTGGCCCTTGTGAACGTTATGGAGATCGTGGGAAACTTGCACAATTAGCGGACAATTAGTTAGTTTAGTTATTTCTAATTTTAAATAGGGGATAACAAGCTTGAGTTAGAACACTTAGCTAATTTAGCAAAAACACACACTCTCGAACAGCTCTCGACAGTTCACTTGGCGATTTCATACATTTTAACACTTTCACACACTAGTGATCCTTGTAACAAGCTTGTTATCATCCCGATTTGTAACCATTTTTCTGTTTAATCTTAGTTGGTGATCGGTAGTTTCCATCACCCGAGGCTTTTTATGCCGGAGATCAACTCTTGATCAAGGGCTTTTTCCTCGTATAAATCCTTGTGTCACCTCTTTATTTGATTTGCAAGTTGTTCATACAATTGTTCATAGATTCAAGCATCACACCTCACAACAAAAGATTTGGTTGCATTATCCTTGCTTGATTTTTGACCAAAACAGTTTGGCGCCCACCGTGGGGCAATTGGTGCTTCATTCCTAAGAAGTTTTTGTTTTTGTGATCACTTCGGTTCGTTACAACCAAGCAGATGGCTTCTTCAGCAAAGAACACTTCAAGTTCAATGCCGGCAATCAGTTCTTCACAGGACGTTCCACCTTTGCCTCCACCACCTTCTGGATCCTAGAAGAATGCTGAAAATGCTGCAAAGAGACAAAGCCCCATTTTTCCAAAACCACCAACTTCTTCTGTTTCCTCTAATCCTACTACTAGTGATCTTTTTACTTTGATTTTGTAGATGAGGGATCACATACAAGAGCAGGAGAAAACCAATGAAAGGATCCTCCGGGAAATTGGTGACATCAAGAAACAGAAGAGATCGGGGGAGGATCACTCTCCTCTGATACCAAGGTCACTGGACTTCGACACTCCAGCCATAACTACCCAGCAATCTGCATCCTTAGATATCCAGTACCAGACTGAACCATTGGGAAGGCGTTATGGAACAACAACTATGAGTCAGGCTTTTGGGTCTCACTTTCAGCCTTCAGGATCCTCTTTCCAGCATCCGGGATCCTTCATCAGCTCAGGAGGATATATGAGGATCCTCACAGGTTCAAGGATCCTCTCAGGTCCAAGGATCCACTCAGGTCCAAGGATCCTCACAAGTTCAAGGATCCTCCTTCCAGGTTCAAGGATCCAACATCTTTCAGGATCAAGGATTCTTAAGAAGTGTACAACCCCCAACCACAGAAGTTCATCAAGGAGACTTCATTCCAATGCAGACCATTGCCTCTTCTGGTCCTTCAATCATACCAGAATCCCGTCAATATGGATTCACATCTGCAATTCCAAACTCGAATCCTCTGGGAGGTAACACTTTCAATCATTCTTATAACACTAACCGTGGCTCTATGCAGGATACAGGTATCAATCCAGCTATGGCTAAGGAATTACAGAAGCTGAAGGATGTGATATCCAGCGTTCCAGGAGTGGTTAAGCCCATCCCTGAAATTGCAGATGGGAGCCATAGGATATCTCGTTTTGCACCACCTATTTGTGACACTGAGATACCCAAAAGGTTCTAGATACCAACTATGAAACTATATGATGGTTCAACGGATCCAGAAGAACATGTAGCTCAATATAGAGAAAGGATGGAGATCAATCCAATTCCTGAGAGGTTAAAAGAAGCATGTCTATGCAAGGGTTTTGTATCCACACTCACAGGATCAGCTCTTAAATGGCTGCTAAGTCTTCCCCCTTACTCTATTACTTCATTTGCTAATCTAGTTAACCTGTTTAATAGCCAATTCTCATGTAGCAGAAAATTTGAACGATTAACTAGTGATCTATATAGAGTAACACAAGGTCAAAATGAATCACTTAGAGATTACATTACTAAGTTTAGTAAAGAATCCTTAGATATCCCTAACCTGGATATAGCTACGGCTGTGGAAGCCTTTAAAATGGGTTTGCTTAGGGATTCATTATTCTATGATGATCTTGTTATGACCCCATGCAGGAATCTTGATGAAGTGAGAACCAGGGCCCTTAGATTCATCCGATTAGAGGATGATAAAAGGATCCAGGAGAGATTGGCAGGATCCTCGAAACAAGAAAAGCAAGGATCCTACTTCAAGAATAACAAGTTCAAGTCCTACAACAAGTCTGATAACCAGAATGTGCATGCAGTAGAACAAGAAGAGGATGATGAGGATTATCCTCCAATTTCCGAGTACTGTTTTTCTGTTGATAACAATGAACTAATTCTTGCAATGCAGAATCTAGGTGAGAAAGCAAGATGGCCAAGGAAAAGTGATAAACCAGCCACAACAAAGGACAAGTCCAAGTGGTGTGCATATCATGAGGATTTCGGACATCTCACTGAAGAGTGTATTGCACTTAGAAAATAAATTGGTTACTTGTTAAGCAAGGGGCACTTGAAGGAGCTTTTGGGAAGAAAGAAGTCAAGGACCCAGGATCCTGAGAGGATCCCAGAAAGAGCTCCTGCTCCTCCAGCAGATGCACAAGTTATAAACTTTATATCCGGTGGATCAGACATTTGTGGTACTTCCTTTTCAGCAGCCAAAAGACATGCCAAGGAGACCAAGATGGATAATGGAGATAGACCCATTCGGACCTCTACTGTTACACAGGAAAAAGTCATAACTTTTAATAAGGATGATCGTGTAGATGTGCAGGATCCTCATCATGATGGTCTTGTTATTACGTTGTTTATATCTAACCACTTTGTTCGCAGGATCCTGATAGATGGGGGAAGCTCAGTAAACATCATTCAGCTTGATGTCCTCAAGAAGATGAACATCCCTGAATCGGATATTGTACCAAGATCCTCAGTACTTGTGGGATTCAGTGGAGAAACCAAGAACACATTGGGGGACATCAAACTCCCCATCTATATTGAAGGACTTCATTCTTATAAAAAATTTTGTGTTATAGATTGCTTATCCTGTTGCAATGTTATCCTTGGCAGGCCATGGATACATGATATGAAGGCAGTCCCATCTACCTATCATCAATGTGTAAAGCTTCCTAGCCCATGGGGGGTGGTGAAAATTGAGAGTGATCAACAAGAAGCTAAGAATTGCTACACGTCGTCAATGAAGCCAGCCTCAAGACCAAGGGAGCAATAGCAATTAAAGCATCCTCCAAGAGATGTCTTGGAAGCAAGAGAACAGGATGTGAAAGAAATCCTTATGGATCCTCATGATCCTGAATCCATAGTCTTCATAGGATCAGGGATCCTCAACAACATTAAATAGGATCTAGTATCCTTCCTCAAAAGGAGGAAAACTACCTTTGCCTGGAAGCATGAGGACATGACAGGTATATATCTAAAGATATAATTACTCATAAACTTGGTATTGACAGGTCATTCAAGCCAATTCATCAAAAGAGGAGGAAGTTTGCACCTGAGAGGAATGTTATTATCCAGGAAGAAGTAGATAAACTACTCCGGGGAGGTATGATAAGAGAGGTTAAGTATCCAAGGTGGTTAGCCAATGTGGTTTTTGTTCAGAAGAAAAATTGAAAGTGGAGGGTATGTGTCGATTTTACTGATTTAAACAAGGCATGTCCCAAGGATCCTTTCCCATTACCCCACATTGACTCCATGGTGGATGCTACCGCGGGTCATGAGTTGTTGACTTTTATGGATGCTTCATCTGGATTTCAACAGATTCAGATGGAACCATCTGATCAAGAGGATACAACTTTTGTGACCCCAACTGATATATATTGTTATATTGCTATGCCATTTGGAGTAAGAAATGCAGGTGCTACTTATCAAAGGCTAGTCAATATGATGTTCAAGGAACAAATTGGACACACTATGGAAGTCTATATAGATGACATGGTGGTTAAGTCCAAGAAAGCTGAGGATCACCTTAGAGACTTGGAGGAAGCATTCAATATCCTTGATAAATTTAATATGAAACTAAATCCTTCCAAGTGTCACTTTGGTGTTAAAGCAGGTAAATTCCTAGGCTATATGATGACAAAAAGAGGCATTGAAGCAAGTCCAGAGCAAATTAAGGCTATTGTGAATATCAAATCTCCTGCCAATGCCAAGGATGTGCAAAGGTTAACAGGGAGGATCGCAGCCTTGAACAGGTTCATATCCAAGTCATCAGAAAAGTGCAAGGAATTCTATGACATTTTGATAAAGAACAAGAAATTTGAATGGACTGAAAAGCATGAAAATGCTCTCAAAGCCCTTAAGGATTACCTATCCTCAGCTCCTGCCTTAATGAAACCAGAAAAAGGGGATATATTATCCTTATACCTGGCGGTATCCTCTAAAGCAGTAAGTGCAGTACTTGTTAAGGATCACCAAGGTACACAACATCCTGTCTATTATGTAAGTAAGAGTTTGCTTGATGCTGAATCCAAGTATTCACATTTAGAAAAACTTATCCTTGCTTTGATTATGGCATCTACTAAATTAAGACATTATTTTGAAACTCATGCCATTATTGTCAAGACTAATTTTCCAATTAAGAATGTTCTCAGGAAACCTGAAATGTCAGGAAGGATGGCCAAATGGGCAGTGAAGCTTAGTGCTTATGATATAAGATATGAACCTAGAACTGCCATTAAATCCCAAGCCTTAGCTGACTTTGTGGCATATTTCAGTAGTGACTTGCAAAAGGAAGCCGAGTTAGAAGTCCAACAGCTTGAAGAAACTAAGGATCCTTGGATACTCTTCACTGATGGAGCCTCTAATGTCAAAGGAACAGGACTTGGAATACTACTAAAATCGCCACATGGGGACATAATACCCCACTCCATAGCTTGTGAGTTTCAAACTACTAATAATGAGGCTGAATATGAGGCCCTGATAGCTGGTTTGCAAATTGCCAAGCATATGAGGATCAGGTATCTTGAGGTACATGTAGATTCATTGTTAATTACTAATCACTTTAATGGATCCTATGCTGTTAAAGGCGAAAAACTAATCAAATATTTAGAGATAGTCAAAGAATTGGCACTCTCTTTTGTTTCCTTTAGTTTGACACAGGTACCTAGGGAAGAAAATGCAGAAGCTGATGCATTGGCCAATCTAGGATCATCCTTGAAGATTCTAGAGGATATCAGGATCCCTATTATCCACATCCTGACTCCCGCTATTGAGGATCATGTAGCTATGGAGATGGGAGAAGATTCTGCAATCATCCCTAGTGATGATACACAATCTCATTCAGGATCATGGATCCTTCCAATCATGAGATATATCCAACATGGAGAGATTCCTTCAGACGAAAACCCGGCTTTCAAAATTAAGGTATCTCACTATACAATATTGAATAACATGTTATATAAACGATCTATTGCAGGACCATATCTAAGATGCATTGAGGATCCTGAAATCCAAGAAGTCCTAAAGGATTTTCATGAAGGAGATTGTGGAAACCACACTGGGGGCATGGCATTATTCTCAAGGATCCTAAGGACAGGATACTATTTGCCTACTATGAAGAACGATGCTGTGGATTATGCCAGAAAATGTGATCCTTGTCAGAGACATAGTAATATCCTTCACCAACCAGCAGAGCTCTTACATCCTATATCCTCTTCTTGGCCATTTATGAGATGGGGAATGGATATAGTTGGTAAACTTCCTAAGGCACCTGGTGGAAAAGTATTCATGCTTGCTATGACTGATTACTTCTCTAAGTGGACAGAGGCTGAAGCCTTTGCTCAAGTCAGAGAAAAGGAAGTGATATCCTTTATTAAAAGAAACATTATTACTAGATTTGGTATCCCTTCTGAAATTGTTTGTGATAATGGATCCTAATTTATTGGGAGTAGAACTACTAACTTTTGTGACAGCTGGGGGATTAAGATGATAACATCAACACCAGTCCACCCACAAGCTAATGGTCAGGCAGAATCATCCAACAAGATTATCATCAACAATTTGAAGAAGAAGCTTGGATCCAAGAAAGGAAAATGGGCAGAAGAACTACCTTATGTATTATGGGCTGATAGGACAACTCCCAAGAATGCTACTGGTCAAACTCCATTTTCTTTGGTATTTGGAGCAGAATCAGTGATCCCTACAGAAATGGTGGTTCCTACTGCAAGAACAAGCATCCGTGATCCTGAAGAGAATGCTGAAAACTTGGTTCAAGACTTGGATACTATAGAAGAACTCAGGGATTTAGCAAGGATAAGGATGGCTAGTTATCAACTAAGGATGGCTGGAGCCTAAAATAAGAATGTCAGGATCAGGAAGTTCCAAGTTAGTGATATGGTATTAAGGAAAGCATTTTAGAATACCACAAATCCTGCTGATGGAAAATTGGCACCAAAGTGAGAAGGCCCCTACCTGATTGAAGCTGAGGCTGGAAATGGGGCATATTGTCACACCCCGAAATTCCACGTGTCAACCAGTGGGCCCGATGGGGAGTAACGTGACGTAGTTGATATCATCATAGTCAAACCACACAATATATAAATGCACCGCGGAAGCAAAAGATAATTATATTACAATCCGAATATAAAGTAATATCCAGTATTACAACAGAAAGTAAAAGATCCACAGGCGGATAAAAAACAAATAGATAATATCGTTCAACAGACTTTAACATCTAAAGCATGCGAGACTTGATTATTGATGCCTGGAGTAGCCAGCAAATTACGTATAGTACCTGCATTTAGCCTTTTTGGAAAATACGTCAGTTTACATTGGTAAATACATTCAACTGACTCATTTTAAAAAGGGTTTTATAAAACTGATTTGAATGCACGTGGCACAAACTCTTTATAACTTGGGATAATTATTTAAATATATAATCTTGTGAACGAATTACATGTTCCTTATGCGTTCAGTAGCCCGGACGTACCGGGTTAAAGATCAATAGACACACCACAGGTATAATGGCCACAAGGCTGATTCCTTAAGGTGGGATACCAGTTTTTACATATGCAGCTGTCAGGTGTACACCTACACCCCGTGCTTAGGTCGTGGCCATTTCATGAATGATGCCAAGGATATCCGGGACATGGTCATTAACCCCCCAAAGGCTTCAAGTAAACAAAACTGTTTAAACAGGCCGATTAAATTATTCAATTAACCACCAAACGATGGAAGATTTAACGCCCGACCAAGCGGTATTTTATATACCGTAACCCAAGCCCGTATAGGGAAAATAAGTTAAAAGTATTTACCTGAGCAATGTAATAATCACAATAAGCAAATGCAAGTAGCTTTTACTGGTCCTCCTAATCTGGAACAGAGGTTTATAATAACCTATTAGAATCCTAACGGGTCTTTAGTTAAGCTTAAGCTTAGACCGGTTAGTTTCAAAGATATGGTTCGTACGCACGATTTAGCGAAGACCGGATAGAATTTGATTTAGACCCGATAAGTTCGGAGACTTGCTTAATATGGGTATTTCATACACATTCTGGATTTTGAGATAAAACCGATAAGGTTTGACCCTTTTAGGCTAATTTATGTAAACTAGTTACATAAACCGAACCGAACGCGTAATGAGCGTAACGGGTATTCATGAGAGCTATATACAGTTTTCCTAAGTTAATATGCTTCAAATATGTTGTGACATCAGTAAGATGTCTTTTATTATGCCCGAAACGAATTTAAACACAAACTATGCCCCGTAGGGGTAGTTTGGTCATTTAAAAGGTTATAAAAGAGTTTAAGTGTTTGCCTGAGTTACAGGTCTGATGTAATCAGCAAACATACTCAATTTCATAAGTTATAACAGTAGGGTAAAGTATATATGTGAAATTTATCAATTATAACCAAACTATGCACTGTAGGGGCATTTTGGTAATTTCACATAAGCCGAAAAGCTCAAAACTGAAGTCTGAGTTTAACAACTTTTGCTTACTGTTAAAATATCATAATTTACCTAAAATATCAGTAGGTATCAACCCTTGTATGTTTAAAATAGTTCTAGTACATACTATGCGTTAAAAACGCTTAAAAAGGCGATTAGAAGCCATTTCCGGGTTCTATACATAAAGCTGATATTTTTAACTTTCCAAAAGTCTTAAAATAATTTATTTATCATTTGTAATCAGTAGCAAAAGGTTTGGAGTCAATTAGATATGTAAAACTCATTTTATAGCCCGTAAGGGCAAAACCGACAATTACCGGATTGAGGCTACGACTATAAGTTATGCTCAGCCTAAAATTAATTAAAAATCTTCAAAAATCCCAAAATAATATATTACATCAGTGGGTAAAATATTTGATATCAAAATGTGAGTTTACATAGGCTATACGCTAATTATGTCGTTTAATTAACATAAAGCTTTCAATTTGCGCTAATGAGCATAACTCTCTACCTACACCTCAAACTGATGTCAAACTTTGCATACAAGTTTATATATCAGTAACTAAGGTTTCTACACTTTTACATTTTCAAAAATCACGTTTTAAGGTGAAAAGGGCATAATGGTCAACATATGAGCAATTAACGGAATCATGCGTATTAATTGGTTAACTAATGAACCATGGTGTATAATCACAGAGGGTTATACTAGCATGTAACCTGGTCCAAATGAAGCTCTAAGGTATTTCTAAAACATACCAAAACGGGTCAGAACTGAAGTCAAAGCAAAAGTCAAAGTTTTGCGACTTTCGGTTCCGAACCGGGTCTAAACAGTAAATTGTCGGGTTGAACATGTTTAGACATGTTCTTACACTAATTACCAAGTTATATTAATGATCAAACAGGTTGTATGTGTTCTACATTGCTAATCATGCATAAATTAGAAATTAAGTATCCTGTTGACTTTTTATTAACAAGTTTGACCCGACATTTGACCTAGTTAGAGTGGGAATCAGGGGGAACCCTTTTAAGGGTTTATTACCCACATAATTACCAACTTATAACTACTTTAAATTCGACTAATCACTGGACCATTAGTGATTAACCTTGAAGTCAACCGTTAATTACGACGGTTTGACTTTTAAGCTAAAACTAAGCAAAAACTTAACTAAGAAAGGTCAAGCAAACTTACCAAGGTCCTAAGCTTGATTAGTGATCACTTGAGCCTGCTTTGGAGCTCTAGAACTGATCAGAATGCTGAAGGAAGGTGTGAAGAACTTGTTGCAACATTGGCCCTTTATATAGTGCTCAAATCTTCATGGATTGTTGACACACAACACTACCATTGGTTCCTGATCACTAACAAGTGTCCCTAAATGTCTAGGAGCCATTTAGGGGTCGTCCAAGATGAGGAAAATCGAGTTAAAGGCGGTTACAAGCTTAAACAGGCTGCTCCCAGTTGTTTCTGCATCTGATGGTCTGACGCGGCCCACGTAAGGTTTTGTTAACCTTTACGCGGCCCGCCTAAGCCCCGTTTTCAGGTTTTCACATTTTTAAGTTGTGGCATCTTGTCTCTTGGCCTCTCGAAGGGTCAACCAAGCTTATTTCTTGCAATTTGACCCCCTCATATTTATTTACAAGGGCTTCAAGTCCTATACCTTCTTTGTTAAGTCCTTGGCCACTTTGTTATTGCCCGAAAAGTCATAATTTTCAATGTTGACGCTTTAACCCCTTGTATACGAATTTGATCATAACTTTCTCATACGATAACGAAACTTTATGAAATTTTTATCACACATTCTAGTGAGCATAATTAATCATTACAAGCTTCGGGTTTGCTAAAAGGTCACTCAGAGGTATAACTTAAACATGTTGACACATTTAACCCCTGTAGTTTGTAATCTCTCACTTTCTTTCACAATTAGCTTCGCATGATCCTTGATTTATTTGTGTAAGGGTATGAGCATCATGTAGGGTTACTGTAAATTGTATCTATCCCTTGTTGACATTTTGGACCCTTATATTCACATACTTTCCATATTTGTCAACTTTAGTCCCTCTAGAGTATACTTTGACACGTTCAAGCTTATGACACGTGTCAATACATTATAGGACGTAAATTTTCGAGGTGTTACATCCTCACCCTCTTAAAAGAAATCTCGACCTCGAGATTTGTTAAAATAAAGGAAGTATTTTCTGCCTTAGCTTAATCTTCCCCAGTACCTTTAAGCCTCTAAGGCACTCCAATTGACCTTTATAATAGGTACATGTATCTTTTTGGAGCTTCTAATCCTGTCGATCCTTAATCGACACAGGTTGCTCATCACTACATAAATCCGCATATCATTATGTGACAGTGCTTCTTGACTTATTGGCGAAACATCTCCTTCAGCCACTAGTGTGCAATGTATTGCGAGCTCCGCCAAGCTCCTTAAATAGGTTTTTAGCTTATAAGCTACTTGATCTTGATACATTCGATTTCCTTCGAATGGTTCTATATATTCAGAGCTTAACTAGCCTGAAAATTTAACAAATTGGCACACCCTTCCTGGGTGATATCCTTTGTTGAACTTTATTCTTTAACAATAATTTAGGAGGGTTTGCTACTATTATTAATTCTTGATTTTCTGCCGAATACTGGCAACTTACGGATGTTTTAATATCTCATCTATACAAGGTCCCCAATGGAGCCACCTTGATACATTTGAGCCTCTAAGGCACTCCAATTGACCTTTATAATAGGTACATGTATCTTTTTGGAGCTTCTAATCCTGTCGATCCTTAATCGACACAGGTTGCTCATCACTACATAAATCCGCATATCATTATGTGACAGTGCTTCTTGACTTATTGGCGAAACATCTCCTTCAGCCACTAGTGTGCAATGTATTGCGAGCTCCGCCAAGCTCCTTAAATAGGTTTTTAGCTTATAAGCTACTTGATCTTGATACATTCGATTTCCTTCGAATGGTTCTATATATTCAGAGCTTAACTAGCCTGAAAATTTAACAAATTGGCACACCCTTCCTGGGTGATATCCTTTGTTGAACTTTATTCTTTAACAATAATTTAGGAGGGTTTGCTACTATTATTAATTCTTGATTTTCTGCCGAATACTGGCAACTTACGGATGTTTTAATATCTCATCTATACAAGGTCCCCAATGGAGCCACCTTGATACTTATATAGCAACTATTATGGAAAAGCTTATCTTAAGGTGAGATGGTTATTCCAACCATTGCTCAAAACAAATCTTAAGGAGTAGCTAATCCTTACAGTTGGTCAAACAAATCGATGATCCTGGGCAGCTGCTGGCGATTCTCAATTGTTGCCTAATTAGGGTTGCGGTAATTAATACATAAGCAATATGAACCGTCTTTCTTATTTAATAACATAAAACCCTCAGAATATTGAGTCAGACTATATGAGCCTATGTCTTAAAACCTACTTAATCAGGGTTTCGATTATTCCATAATCAACATGGAGTTTTCACAATACTCCAGCCCACAGCGGGATGTTAATCTTAACTCTACCTGCCTCTCAGGAGGTAAGCAGGGAAAACTTATGAGAAGATACTTAGGTATAAGGAGATTACAGAGATTTTCCAAATCTCAGACTCCAATTCATCCATCAAGGCTTGTGTCAAATAAGTGACACCTGTATGTTACAATTCCACGAATTTCCTTAACCGGAAACATTTACTTGTACAATTCCATCCTGGATATCTTCTTTGAATACCATTAGTTGACTTTAGTACCATATGACCATCGGGGTATCTTTGTGGTTCCATGCATTAAACCTCCATACTGATCAGGCATGGAAGCAATCTATGGGACATATTAAGATACACAAATCCTCACACGGTGCTTTTATCATACCATCTGGTATTCACAATCGATAGAGATTAAAGAGATATCTATCATGTACACTGTCGTACTTCCTTTTAGAAAAAGGATACTTCTAAAATTCTACGACTGAAGGTTTCTGATAAGAACAAGTGCCTGAAGGTTCTACCTTACACTTAACATCTGGGGTTCTTACAGGGAAAAACTTCTAAAAGTTTGCTGAGTTTATGGTCTTATGAGAGACTTAATAGCACCAGAACCCACATGTAATTTCTAGCAATAAAATCACAAACAAGGATTTATCTGGTGACATTCCTAATGTGAGCTGCCTCTAATCATTCATTAGGAGGGTTAAACGCCTCCATTCTTAATCCTTCTAAACTTAGCTGTAAAATCTTAGATAACTTTAGGGTAGTCTCAGGTTTGACTGATTATTTCTTAATCTATAGAACGTGAGTAGCTGAGATTGATCCATAATGGATTTATAATAAGCAGGCCTTGAAACCTTAATGTACCCTCTTACTTCTGATGCTAACTCCCAACAATTATTGCATTAAGCTTAGGTCTTGGGTAAATGGAATAGAGCGTTGTCTCAGCCAAAAATTTGCGTTATAATGTGAAAAGCCTAAAACTTTTATGGTGAGAGTCAGAAAATTCTTATTCCGTCTTTTCCCTTTTCGCGAAACGGATACTAGGTTTTTCTAATAAGGTCCTTAAAACTTGGGCCATCCCACAATGTATAAGGTAATCTTTCTTGAGGATTTCATTAATGTCCTCACTAATTTAGGGTATTGCCATCGAATGACTGTGATGTATACCTTACCATGTCCCTCTCCAGCATAACCGCTGATCTACTCAATGGCTTCTATCTCGTCTAACAATTTCTTGCAATCGATGGCCCCATTTTTATTATTGCAGTCTCTTGACTTCCAAGAGACGAAGTACTTTTAAGTACATCCTAAAAAGAATGGGGCTCCTTGCCATACATGATTCTGCTGGGTTTATTCTTCGCATTTGGAGCATGAATAAAGCCCTTTATCATGAGCAGCGACATGTGTTTTAAAGCGTTCATCATTCGGCTTCTCGAACCTTTTCATGACTTTTCTCTTAGCCTTTCTAACAGCTGCGTTAATTACCGTTTTTAGAGATTAACTCTGTTAACATGGAGGTTCACATTGGATGCAATATTAACATTTGTCGCATCCTCAGCGTTGCGACTGTTGTTTGTCTTATCTGAGTTTCCATGCTTGAATCTTTGGTATCAAATACCATATTCAATAAGTGCTTAGGCAATCCATACCCAGTGTCTCCTTGAATGGTCAAAGGCTCACCATAAGGAGTTTTGGTAACTACATACTTCTTATTACACCCACAATATGGGCTTGGTCTCACGACGAACAGTCCATTCCTATTACTATATCGAGTCCTTTTATTAATGAAAGCAAGGATAACTGAAAGAATGGTTCCTAATGGATATAAAACATCCAGCAAAAATTGTTGAAGCAGTCTCTGAGGTACTATCGGTCAATTTTACTTTATACTTAACGCTTAGAGTTTTAACAGGCAGATTTAATGATTTACAAAATCTATTGTCTGTGGAAGACTTATCTGAACCTAAATCAAATAATACTCTAACATGGGCGTTATTGATATAGAAAGTACCTGTTGTGACCTTGTCATCCTGAATAGCCTCTTGAGTATCCATTTGAGAGTTTTCGGTTTTGGTCTTCTTAGCCTCGCCAGACTTCTTGGTTTTATTAGGGCAGTTAGTTTTGATGTGCCCTATTTCATTTCAACCATGGCAGGTTGCGTCCTCCATCTTCTTGCAGTCCAAGGTCTTATGCCCCTTGGACTTGCAGATTCCGCAAGGTGAACGCTGAGATTCAAATCTGCATTTCCCGGGGTGGTATTTCCTACAGATTTTGCATTTGGTCTTTTCACCTGACCGCTGGTTGTTCTTCAGGTCCTTGCATTCATGAGTCTTGTGATCCATCTCCTTACAGATGACACATCCCCTGGTCTGATCATAGAAACATTTTCCAAAGTGCTTCTTCCCGCAGGTTCCACATTCGGGTTTTGCCTTCTTTGGCTTGGACTGGTTATAGCTCGAACCGGTCCTACCCTTTTTGTAACCTTTATTCGGGGTATTATCGTACTTTCGCTTATGATCCCTTAACGCTCGGTTCACGGCCTTGTTTACAGCTGTATCTAACATAGCCTGTAACTCGGCGCCCGTTAAATTCAGTCTTGCATCATCATTCTGATTAACTGGATGATTGTGAGCTTCAGAGGAGTCAACCATGGTGAAGCTTTGAAGGCTACAAACCAATTAGTAATAATTGATTTAATTATATGGTGAATTGTCGAATTTGTTGATTAAATAGTTATGGTGTAAATAAACAATATAGGCCAAAAGATAGTATTTAAGTTGTTTGATTATGTTCTGCCTAGGTTTTCAAGTAAACCACCCTTGGCGTGTAAACAGAATATAATCCTTCATATTTATTAGACAGGGGACATAAATCACGACTGTCAATGTCGCACTGACATTTTATATAGCACAAGAGCTTGTTCCCAAGGACTCTTGATGTCACAGGGCCTTGTCACTAGGGAAAAATCTAAAACATAATCGATGATTCCTTTGGATCGGAAAATTTCATAGTTCATTGTCTTGACAAGAATTTATGAAATAAAACTATCTTTTTCATGTATTCATCTTTACCCGTAGGTATACACCTCGAATGGATGTTTTGATGCGTACATCATGTTCGACGTTTATTAGCCATGATTCCTATTGATCATTTACGCTAAATAAGGGATTTGGAAAAATCCTAATATAAGGATGACAAGTGTGATTTTTATCGCATCACTGTTGTCGGGAGTGTTAACACATTTTCAGATGTTAACAAGGATCTGAATCTCTTTTTAAACAGGTTTTACCATCTTAGCTAGGTCTTCAATGACATTCAAGCTAGGTCAAACCTTTTAAGATTCTCTTTTAATATTTATATTGGCAGGAAAGGAATGATATTTATTTTATTCAGGATTTTTATTATAAATCCTAATTTATAAGTTAGTAATAGCACAAATGGCCTAGTCGCGTAGACAAGTTTAATTCATAAGCCATGATTTCAGAGAATCGAGGCATTAAGGTTTTAATAATAGCACAAATGGCCTAGTTGCGTAGACAAGTTTAATTTATAAGCCATGATTTCAGAGAATCGAGGCATTATAATTTATCCTAGTTATAAAACATTAAGGATATTAAGGTGGCGCAAAGGCCTAGTCACAAGGACAGTTTTAAATTTACAAGCCATGATTTCAGAGAATCAAAGCATGAAGGTATTCTGGCACAACAGGCCTAGTCACAAGGACATTTATAAATTATAAGCTATGATTTCAGAGAATCAAAGCATGAAGGTTTGAACCTAGTTCATTACCTTTATCTGACAGGGAGTCATAGCTACCACTGTCTTTTGGCTCATATGGAAATGAGCAGGGCCCGTAGGCGCTATATTACCACGTATGGTCAAAATATGATCATCTCAAGTGATGATCTAAACCCATGATTCAGAGATCATTAAATTGGGTTAGGAATCTTTTGAAGAATTCAATAATAAGAATGACGTGTGTGATTTTAATGAATCACGTCTGCCAGGAGTGCTAACACGTTGTTAGGTGTTAACGAGGATTTGAATCTCTTGAATAGGTCCTACCATCTTGGCCTCGTCATATAGGCTAGGGTTACCTTTAGGATTCCTTTTTTAATAATAAATGCAGAACAATCCTAACTCAGGATGTTAATAAGGATCTGAACCTAAATTGAGGAACTGCCATCTTGGCCGGGTCTTAATAATGACACAAGGCTAGGTCTCGTCCCTTTTTAGATTTTGCCATTTTATTATAATGGTAGATCTTATAAAAGGAAATATTATTTTTCATTTATTTCATATTTCCTGATTAGGATGAATATTTAGTCATTCCACTATAAAATTTAAAAATTTCAAGGTTGCCCTAAGCGGGACTTGAAAGGAATAATGTTGTCCTCGAAGGGACGAAAAGATAAATATCGTTATAAAGACTTTTAAGGAAACGATCTTCAGCAAAAGGAGTTTCTTCTTCGTTTTATTTCCGAATGCTTTCTCCTTGTTGCACGTTTCATCCTAGCCGCTGTACGAAGGTCAGCAATTCAAGGCTCCGGGTGTGGAGAATTCCTATTACGGCTTCTTCGCTTGGCGACGTATCCAATATATAAAAATTGGAAGCAAAATTTCTAGATGAGGACTGAGAATATTCCTTTGTTAAGTCTAGACTCAGAAGGTCAAGGAATGTGCTAATGTGTCATTGAGATTAAACACAAAAAGCCAGTGTTTAATTCACTCAATGTTGGCTCTGATACCAACCTGTCACACCCCGAAATTCCACATGTCAATTGGTGGGCCCGGTGGGGAGTAACGTGACGTAGTTGATATCATCATAGTCAAACCACACAATATATAAATGCACAGCGGAAGCAAAAGATAATTATATTACAATCCGAATATAAAGTAATATCCAGTATTACAACGGAAAGTAAAAGATCCACAGGCGGATCAAAAACAAATAGATAATATCGTTCAACAGACTTTAACATCTAAAGCTTCGAGACTTGATTATTGATGCCTGGAGCAGCCAGCCAATTACGTATAGTACCTGCATTTAGCCTTTTTGGAAAATACGTCAGTTTACACTGGTAATTACATTCAACTGACTCATTTTAAAAAGGGTTTTATAAAACTAATTTGAATGCACGTGGCACAAACTCTTTATAACTTGGGATAATTATTTAAATATATAATCTTGTGAACGAATTACATGTTCCTTATGCATTCAGTAGCCCGGACGTACCGGGTTAAAGATCAATAGACACACCACAGGTATAATGGCCACAAGGCTGACTCCTTAAGGTGGGATACCAGTTTTTACATATGCAGCTGTCAGGTGTACACCTACACCCCGTGCTTAGGTCGTGGCCATTTCATGAATGATGCCAAGGATATCCGGGACATGGTCATTAACCCCCCAAAGGCTTTAAGTAAACAAAATTGTTTAAACGGGCTGATTAAATTATTCAATTAACCACCAAACGATGGAAGATTTAATGCCCGACCAAGCGGTATTTTATATACCGTAACCCAAGCCCGTATAGGGAAAATAAGTTAAAAGTATTTACCTGAGCAATGTAATAATCACAATAAGCAAATGCAAGTAGCTTTTACTGGTCCTCCTAATCTGGAACGGAGGTTTATAATAACCTATTAGAATCCTAACGGGTCTTTAGTTAAGCTTAAGCTTAGACCGGTTAGTTTCAAAGATATGGTTCGTACGCACGATTTAGCGAAGACCGGATAGAATGTGATTTAGACCCGATAAGTTCGGAGACTTGCTTAATATGGGTATTTCATACACATTCTGGATTTTGAGATAAAACCGATAAGGTTTGACCCGTTTAGGCTAATTTATGTAAACTAGTTACATAAACCGAACCGAACGCGTAATGAGCGTAACGGGTATTCATGAGAGCTATATACAGGTTTCCTAAGTTAATATGCTTCAAATATGTTGTGACATCAGTAAGATGTCTTTTATTATGCCCGAAACGAATTTAAACACAAACTATGCCCCGTAGGGGTAGTTTGGTCATTTAAAAGGTTATAAAAGAGTTTAAGTGTTTGCCTGAGTTACAGGTCTGATGTAATCAGCAAAAATACTCAATTTAATAAGTTATAACAGTAGGGTAAAGTATATATGTGAAATTTATCAATTATAACCAAACTATGCACCGTAGGGGCATTTTGGTAATTTCACATAAGCCGAAAAGCTCAAAACTGAAGTCTGAGTTTAACAACTTTTGCTTACTGTTAAAATATCATAATTTACCTAAAATATCAGTAGGTATCAACCCTTGTATGTTTAAAATAGTTATAGTACATACTATGCGTTAAAAACGCTTAGAAAGGCGATTAGAAGCCATTTCCGGGTTCTATACATAAAGCTGATATTTTTATCTTTTCAGAAGGCTTAAAATAATTTATTTATCATTTGTAATCAGTAGCAAAAGGTTTGGAGTCAATTAGATATGTAAAATTCATTTTATAGCCCGTAAGGGCAAAACCGACAATTACCGGATTGAGGCTACGACTATAAGTTATGCTCAGCCTAAAATTAATTAAAAATCTTCAAAAATCCCAAAATAATATATTACATCAGTGGGTAAAAGATTTGATATCAAAATGTGAGTTTAAATAGGCTATACGCTAATTATGTCGTTTAATTAACATAAAGCTTTCAATTTGCGCTAATGAGCATAACTCTCTATCTACACCTCAAACTGATGTCAAACTTTGCATACAAGTTTATATATCGGTAACTAAGGTTTCTAAACTTTTACATTTTCAAAAATCACGTTTTAAGGTGAAAAGGGCATAATGGTCAACATATGAGCAATTAACGGAATCATGCGTATTAATTTGTTAACTAATGAACCATGGTGTATAATCACAGAGGGTTATACTAGCATGTAACCTGGTCCAAATGAAGCTCTAAGGTATTTCTAAAACATACCAAAACGGGTCAGAACTGAAGTCAAAGCAAAAGTCAAAGTTTTGCGACTTTCGGTTCCGAACCGGGTCTAAACAGTAAATTGTCGGGTTGAACATGTTTAGACATGTTCTTACACTAATTACCAAGTTATATTAATGATCAAACAGGTTGTATGTGTTCTACATTGCTAATCATGCATAAATTAGAAATTAAGTATCCTGTTGACTTTTTATTAACAAGTTTGACCCGACATTTGACCTAGTTAGAGTAGGAATCAGGGGGAACCCTTTTAAGGGTTTATTACCCACATAATTACAAACTTATAACTAATTTCAATTCGACTAATCATTGGACCATTAGTGATTAACCTTGAAGTCAACCGTTAATTATGACGGTTTGACTTTTAAGCTAAAACTAAGCAAAAACTTAACTAAGTAAGGTCAAGCAAACTTACCAAGGTCCTAAGCTTGATTAGTGATCACTTGAGCCTGCTTTGGAGCTCCAGAACTGATCAGAATGCTGAAGGAAGGTGTGAAGAACTTGTTGCAACATTGGCCCTTTATATAGTGCTCAAATCTTCATGGATTGTTGACACACAACACTACCATTGGTTCCTGATCACTAACAAGTGTCCCTAAATGTCTAGGAGCCATTTAGGGGTCGTCCAAGATGAGGAAAATCGAGTTAAAGGTGGTTACAAGCTTAAACAGGCTGCTGCCAGTTGTTTCTGCCTCTGATGGTCTGACGCAGCCCGCGTAAGGTTTTGTTAACCTTTACGCGGCCCGCCTAAGCCCCGTTTTCAGGTTTTCGCATTTTTAAGTTGTGGCATCTTGTCTCTTGGCCTCTCGAAGGGTCAACCAAGCTTATTTCTTGCAATTTAACCCCCTCATATTTATTTACAAGGGCTTCAAGTCCTATACCTTCTTTGTTAAGTCCTTGGCCACTTTGTTATTGTCCGAAAAGTCATAATTTTCAACGTTGATGCTTTAACCCCTTGTATACGAATTTGATCATAACTTTCTCATACGATAACGAAACTTTATGAAATTTTTATCACACATTCTAGTGAGCATAATTAATCATTACAAAGCTTTGGGTTTGCTAAAAGGTCACTCAGAGGTATAACTTAAACATGTTGACACATTTAACCCCTGTAGTTTGTAATCTCTCACTTTCTTTCACAATTAGCTTCGCATGATCCATGATTTATTCGTGTAAGGGTATGAGCATCATGTAGGGTTACTGTAAATTGTATCTATCCCTTGTTAACATTTTGGACTCTTATATTCACATACTTTCCATGTTTGTCAACTTTAGTCCCTCTAGAGTATACTTTCACACGTTCAAGCTTATGACACGTGTCAATACATTATAGGACGTAAATTTTCGAGGTGTTACACATATCGATTGTTAACAATGGAAGGTGATTTGCTACCAAGAGCTTGGAATGCTGTCCACTTGAAGAAATACTTCATGTGATAAGGATTTGTGATCCTTAGCAATATTCATGATCCACATCCTTGAAGGATCCTTAGAGGATGGATGATCCTCATTTTGGTAATGATCTAATCTCAAACTATTTCATTCTTTAATTATCCTATATACAAGGAGAAGGATCCTGGATCCTTTATCCTCCTTTCACTTGATTCTGAGTTTTGAAGAAGGTTCATGTATCCTTAACGAAGGATTGAGTATCCACAGAAGTCTCCAGTTATTTGGGCTTGACCCCAGTTATTTGGGCTTGACCCCAGTTTTTTGGGCCTGTCCCCAGTATCGCCAGCAGTGCACGATGATCCTGGTACAGTTCATGGCAATGGGACCAGTACCCGGTTTAGGGGCTGACAATTTCATTGTACTGAATGTATCTGGGATCCTACATATAATGGTAGACATACCATACATCCGTTCCTAAGGTTTCTAACATTTTCACGTTAGCTAAGGTTTTGGCATTTTCATGTCACTAAGTTTGGATCGTCGCCAGTGAGGGCCATACTCCAGTTTACACAAGATCCTTTGGGATTGTCCCCAGTTTTCTGGGCTTGTCCCCAGTATATTGGGCTTGTCTCCAGAATTGTTGGGCTTGTCCCCAGTTACTAACTCTTCTCTTATATTAGCTTAGTCCCAAGTTATGTTCCATTTCAGGTTTTTGAAGTGAAACAGCTAAGGATCCTTGATCCTTAGCTTTTACTAAGGTTTGTCTTTTGGTTATCCTAATTGTAAATGTTAAAGGTTTAGGATCCTAACTTGGATTCTCAGGTATAATCCTTAATTACTTTAATTTTATTCATTATTTATGTAAGTGACCCTTATCCTTTGACAACAGGTGTCACACCCTGATATTTCCACGTATTACTGGTGGGCCCGGTGGGGAGTATCGTGACGTGGTTTGTAACATTACAGTCAAACAACACAATATTTTATATGCACAGCGGAAGCAAAAGATAAATATATTTCAACCAAATATAATTGTAATATCAAGTATCACAAACAGTTGAAAATAATCCACAGGTGGATCAAAATGAAATGGGAAACATTGTTCAACAGTTTTGACATCCAAGCTTGCCTAGTTCGCGTAGTACCTGCACTTAACCTTTTTGGGAAAATACGTCAGTTTACACTGGTAAATACAATTAACCGACTCATTTTGAAAAGGTTTAAAATTGACTTGAATGCACGTGGCACGAACTTTTTATAACTTGGGATAATTATTTGAATATAATCTTGTAAAAGAATTACATGTTCCTTATGCGTTCAGTAGCCCGATCCGTAGACCGGGTTAAAGATCAATAGACACACCACATTATTTATTTATGCACTGACGGGTGTACGCCTACACCCCGTGCTCAGGTCGTGGCCATCTCGTAAGATGATGCCAAGGATATCCGGGACATGGTCAGTAACCCCCCCCCCAAAGGATTTAAGCAAACAAAACATTTCAAAACGGAGCATATCAATGATTTAACCTCTATTCGATTAAAGATTCAATGCCCGACCAAGCGGTATTTTATATACCATACCCCAAGCCCGTATAGGGAAAATAAGTTAAAAGTATTTACCTTTGCAAGTATCAATCACAAATAGCAAGAGCGTGTAGCTTTTACCGGGTCTCCTATTCTGGAACGAAGGTTTATAATAACCTATTAAAATCCTAACGGGTCTTTAATTAAGCCTAAACTTAGACCGGTTAGTTTTAAGGAAAGATACGGTTCGAACGCGTGATTAAGTGAAGACTGGAATAGAATGTGGTTTAGACCCGACAAGTTTGAAGACTTGTATAATATGGGTAAACTAACACATTCTGGATTTTGAGATAAAAATGATAAGGTTCGACCCGTTTCGGCTAATTTATGCAAACTAGTTACATAAACCGAACCGAACGTGCAAGAGGCGTAACGGGTAACCATGAGAGTCATTTACAGGTTTCCTAACTTAATATGCCTTAAATGGGTTGTGATATCAGTAGGATACCTTCCATTATGCCCAAAACGAGTTTATCCTTAATTTAATCCCCGTAGGGGTATTTTGGTCATTTTATAGATTATAAAAGAGATTAAATGAAATTCTGAGATTCGGGTCTGAATAAATTAGTAAAACAACTTAACTTAATAGGTTATATCAGTTGGTGATAAGTCTTATATGACAAAATGGTTTTAAACCCATACAAGGTGTTTAATACGCGTAAAAAGCCATTTTAAGCGATTTTCGGGTTATACAGGAAATCTGAGTTTTCTAATCAGGTTATAAAGTTCAAAATTCTTCATTTATTATTTAAAATCAGTAGCAATTGTATTGGTGTCAAAATATTATGTAGAACTCATTTTATAACCAAAAAGGGTATAATCAGTATTTACCGAATCAACGCCATAACCTTAGGTTATGAGCAGGTTAAAAATAATTAAAAATCTTCAAAAATCCCAAAATATTATATTACATCAGTGGGTAAAAGGTTTGGTATCAAGAATTGGGTTTAGATAGGCTTTATGCTAATGACGTCGTTTAATTACTATAAAGCGTTCTAATTACGTCATTGAGCATAACTCCTAATCTAGACCTCAAACTAATGTGAAATTTTAGGGACAAGTTTATAATTTAGTAGCAAAGATTATTGTCCTTTCACATTTCCAAAATTCTCGTTTTATGGTCAAAAGGGCATTATGGTCAACATTAAGCAATTAACTGAAATGTGTAAACGAATGGGGCAACCAACGAACCAATCACAGAGGGTTATACCAACATGTAACCTGGTCCTTAGGAAGCCCTAAGGCATTTCTAAACCCATCTAAATCGGGTCAAAACTGAAGTCAAAGCAAAAGTCAAAGTTTTGCGACTTTCGGTTCCGAACCGGGTCTAAACAGAAAATTGCCAGTTCAAACAAGCTTAGACCAATTCTTTTACTTATTACCAAGTTATATGAGTGTTAAAATAGGTTACATGCCTTCTACATTTCTAATTACGTATTAATTTGCAAATTAAGTTTCTGTTGACTTTTTAATGCCAACTTTGATCCGACAAAAGATCTAGTTAGGGAGGGAATCAGAGGGTGCCATTTTAAGGGTTTATTGCCCACATAATTACCAACTTATAACTACCTTCAATTCGATTAATCACTGGACCATTAATGATTAATCTCTAAGTCAAACTTTAATTTTGACGGTTTGACTTTTAAGCTAATAACTAAGTAAAACTCAATTAAGGAAGGTCAAGGGTACTTACCAAGGTCTAATGCACGACCAAAGATGCTTAGAGAAGGCCCTTGAGCTCCAGAGATGATCAGAAGATGAGTTGTGGGTGAATGATCAAGGTTGCAACCAATGGGGCTTTATATAGTGCTTTTAATTGCACATGATCATGCCACACAAGTCTAGCATTGTTCCCAGATCATTTACAAGTGCCCCTAAGCCTAAAAATCAGTAGGTGTCGCGCATGGAAGTGGAAAATATCTATTTAAGTCAGTTACAATGGACATAGCAGACACTAGCCAAAGTTTTCGGCATCAGAAGGCCCCTCGCGTCACGCGTAGGTCCCCTAGGGGTCCTTCGCGTCGCGCGACGCCCCCTCTGATTCAAATCTATTTTTAGATTTTGCTGTTTTGGTCCCTGGCCCATAAAAAGTTGTTTCGACAATTATTTCTTGCATTATGAGCCCTCTAAATTGATTTCCAAGGACTCCAAGTTATAACCAATCCTTGTGAAGCCCTTGTTTAACCTTGTTATCACCCGAAAAGTCATAAACTTTATCGTTGACGCTTTTAACCCCTCGTGTGCGAATTTTATCATAACTTTCTCATACGATAATGAAACTTGGTGAAACTTTTATCGTGCATTCTAGTGAGCATAATTAATCGTTACAAAGCTTCGGGTTTGCTAAAAGGTCACTCATAGGTATAACTTAAACATGTTGACACATTTGACCTCTGTAGTTTGTATTCTCTCACTTTCTTTCACAGTTAGCTTCGTATGATCCATGATTCATTCATTTAAGGGTATAAACATCATGTGGGGTTATTGTAAAGTATATATATCCATTGTTGACCATTTGAACCCTTACATTCACATACTTTCCCTGTTTGTCAACTTTAGTCCTTCTAGAACATTCTTTCACACGTTCAAAACTTATGACACGTGTCAACACATTATAGGACGTGAATTTTCGAGGTGTCACATCCTCACCCCCTTAAAAGAAATCTCGACCTCGAGATTTACTGAAATAAATGAGGGTACTTTTCTTTCATTGTGGATTCTACCTCCCACGTGTACTCGGGACCTCTACGGGCATCCCATTTAACCTTTACGATCGGTACATGTTTCCTTCGAAGCTTCTTAACCTGTCGATCCTCAATCGACACATGTTTTTCAACAAACTTCAAGCTCTCTTCTATGTGCACATCTGTATGTGGTATGACTAGTGATTCATCAGTGAAACACTTCTTCAGATTGCAGATGTGGAATACATTGTGAATACCACTGAGCTCTTCAGGTAATTTTAACTTATAAGCAACTGATCCGACACATTCGATGACCTCGAACGGTCCTATGTATCTCGGGCTTAACTTACCTTTCTTACCGAATCGCATTACTCCCTTCCAGGGTGATACTTTAAGAAACACTTTATCACCTATCTCGAATTTCAGAGGTTTACGCTTTAAATCTGTGTAGCTTTTCTGCCTATCCCTGGTAGCTTTCAGGCGATCACGAATCTGGACAATCTTGTCCGTCGTTTCAAAGACTATTCAGGTCCTGTCAATTGGACATCTCTAACTTCCGCCCAACAGACGGGAGTTCTGCACTTTCTACCGTACAAGGCCTCGAAAGGCGCAGCCTTGATGCTCGTATGATAGCTATTGTTATACGAGAACTCGATTAATGGCAGGTGGTTATCCCAACTACCACCTAAGTCAATCACACATGCACGAAGCATGTCTTCCAAAGTTTGAATTGTACGCTCACTCTGGCCGTCCGTCTGAGGATGGTAAGCCGTACTAAAATTTAAGCGCGTGCCCAAAGATTGTTGGAAACTTTTCCAAAAATGAGATGTGTATCTAGTATCCCTGTCAGAGATAATAGATACTGGTACGCCATGTAGAGATACAATCTTATCCACGTACAATTGGGCTAACATGTCGGAGCTATAGGTCTCCTTAATGGGTAGGAAATGTGCTGACTTAGTCAGTCTATCTACTATCACCCATATAATATCATTTCCTTTCCTTGTCTTCGGCAACTTGGTGATGAAATCCATTGTCACCATTTCCCACTTCCATGTGGGAAGTTCAGGCTGTTGTAGCAAACCTGACGGCTTTTGATGTTCTGCTTTGACTTGCGCACATGTCAAACATTTGGCTACATAGGTAGCTATAGACTTCTTCAAGCCTATCCACCAAAAGTTTACTTTCAAATCCTGGTACATCTTGTCAGCTCCAGGATGAACGGAGTATTTAGAACTGTGGGCTTCCTGGAGAGTAACATCTCGAAGTCCTCCATAAACTGGAACCCATATTCGTCCATTTAATCTCAGGATTCCGTCCTTGCCATAGGATAACTGCTCCTCAGTTACCCCTAGATTTTCATTAGGATTGTTAGCTTCCAGCACAGCTTCCTTCTGTGCAGCTAACAACCTTTCATTCAAACCATTCTTTACCTCAATGTTCTTGGCATTGATTCGGATGGGTTTCACCCTTTCCTTTTGACTCAAGGCATCAGCGACTACATTCGCCTTGCCAGGATGGTATCTTATCTCACAAACATAATCATTCAAAGTTTCCATCCAACGTCGCTGCCTCATGTTCAAATCCTTTTGGTTAAACAGGTGCTGGAGGCTCTTGTGATCAGAATAAATCACACACTTGATACCATATAAATAGTGCCTCCATAGCTTCAGTGCAAATACAACGGCACCCAACTCTAAGTCATAGGTGGTGTAATTCTTTTCATGCACCTTTAGCTGACATGAAGCATAGGCAATAACCTTGCCTTTCTGCATAAGCACACACCCCATGCCAGTGTGTGATGCATCGCAGTAAACCACGAATTCTTCGGTACCTTCAGGCAATGTCAGTACAGGAGCGTTGCTCAACTTCTGCTTCAAAATATCGAAAGATTCTTGCTGCTTGGGTCCCCAGTTGAACTTAATATCCTTCCTAGTCAAGGAAGTTAGGGGTGCAGCAATCCTTGAAATTTTTTCAATAAAGCGCCTGTAGTATCCTGCCAATCCCAAGAAACTGCGAATTTCTGTGGGCGTTTTCGGCTCTTGCCAATTCATGACAGCTTCAACCTTAGCAGGATCTACTTGGATTCCGCGTTCGCTAACCACATGTCCAAGAAATTGGACTTCACGAAGCCAGAATTCACATTTAGAGAATTTGGCATAGAGCTTCTCCTGCTGAAGTAGTGAAAGAATACATCGAAGATGTTTCTCATGGTCGGCCTGATTCTTTGAATAAATCAGAATGTAGTCAATGAAGACGATAAAAAATTTGTCCAAGTATGGTTTGCAGACATGGTTCATGAGATCCATGAATGCCGCTGGTGCATTAGTGAGCCCAAAAGGCATCACTAGGAATTCGTAATGACCATAACGAGTCCTAAATGCAGTCTTGTGTACGTCTTCATCTCTAACCTTCAGTTGGTGATAGCCTGACCTTAAGTCAATCTTAGAGAAGTAACTTGCCCCTTGAAGTTGATCGAACAGATCGTCAATCCTGGGCAACGGGTACCTATTCTTGATAGTGACCTTATTAAGCTCACGGTAATCGATGCACAGACGCATCGATCCATCCTTCTTCTTGACAAATAAGATTGGTGCTCCCCAAGGAGACAAACTAGGTCTATTGAAACCCTTGGCTAGCAATTCATCTAGTTGTGTTCTCAATTCCTTCATCTCAGTTGGTGCCAACCTATAAGGCGCCCTTGCTACTGGTGCTGCTCCAGGGATGATGTCAATTCTGAACTCTACTTGCCTATCTGGTAGTAAACCAGGTAGTTCTTCAGGAAAAACTTCAGGGTATTCAGAAATAACAGGGATATCCTTAATCTTAGGCTTCGGCTCATCAATAGTCACTTGTGCCATGTAGATGACACAACCCTTCTTTAAACACCTAGAGGCCTTAAGCATAGTCACTTGCTCAGGCAGTCTATACTGGGTATCTCCCTGAATGGTAAGTGATTCACCAGACGGAGTCTTGATCACCACTTGCTTCTTATTGCAGACAATCTGGGCCTGGTTATGAGATAACCAGTCCATACCCAAAACTATGTCGAAACCGGCTAACTTCAAAGGTAGCAGGGACAAAGGAAAATAGTGGTTCTTAATGGATATGAAACATCCATCTAATATGGTTGAGGCGGTTTCTAAGGTGCCATCTGCTAACTCCACCTCATATTTCACACTTAAGGTTTTAACAGGTAAATTCAGCAATTTGCAAAACTTATTATCTACAAATGATTTATCAGCTCCTGAATCAAATAGCACTCTTGCATAAACATCATTTATGAGGAAGATACCTGTGATCACATTGTCGTCCTGCACAGCTTCCTTTGCATCCATCCTGAAGACCCTAGCATTGGTCTTCTTTCCTTCATCAGCTTTCTTTGCATATTTTGGGCAATTTGTCTTAATGTGCCCTTTTTCGTTGCAACTATAGCACGTTGCGTCCTTCATTTTCTTGCACTCTAGGGTCTTATGCTTCGAAGATTTGCAAATCCCACAAGGACTCGGCTGAGATTGGGATTTTGGGTCAAGTCTGCACCTCCCAAAGTGGTGCTTCTTACAAATCTTACACTTGGGCTTATCTCCAGATTGATGCCCATCCTTCTTAGAACCAGACCCCTTCTTGTGGTCATTGTTTCCCCGGTGCTTCTTGTCTGACCTTCGTGAATAGTCATCATCATGCTTCCTTTTCTCGGCATCCGTGTTCCTCAGCGATCTCTGTCTGACCGCGTCCAGTGTGAGGGACAAAGATATATCAGCTACAGATCTGAACGTAGCTGGCCGAGAGGCTTTTACACTTGCCTTTATCTCTGGGGCTAAACCCCCAATGAAATGAGCTATTCTTTTGGGTTCCGGGGTCACCAGAGAAGGAACCAACCTTGACATTGTATTAAAGCTCATAAGGTAAGCTTGGCAATCCAGATTTTTCATTACCAATGATAGAAAATCTGACTCAATCTTTTCAACCTCATGCTGAGGACAGTAGTTCTCTCTGATGAGGGTAATAAATTATTCCCATGTCATATTGTACAGTGGAATCTTCCTAGTAGCTTAAATCAACGATCTCCACCAGGCTAAGGCCTCACCTTTGAACGATTGAGACAAAAACTTTACCACAACCTTATCAGCGCACCCGCTGACATCAACTACGGTGCCCATCTCATCCAACCATGTCATGCAGTCTATAGCCCCTTTTTCCCCAGTGAAATCCCTGGGTTTGTAGGAAACAAAATACTTGTAGGAGCAACCCTTATCACGGGGTCCTTGATTCAGCACGATCCTTTAAGATGGGACACTTTGCTGATTTGAAGAGTGACGATCGTCATCGTCTTTCTTTGGTTCTTCCTTCTTGGAGGGTGGCTTGCTGTGACCCTCAGAATGAGTCTTAGGCTTGGAATGGGGTACTGATTGGGCTCTGCTTCGAGTACCGCTTGACTCACTATACTGCCTATCCAAGGCTTTTGTAACCGCATTGTCAATTAATGCTTGGAGCTCAGCACCAGTCACATTGAACCTGGTGGCATCATTATTCTCCATTGGCCGACTGTTGATTTCATCCGAGTCCGCCATGTATCTTGAACTGTTACATAAGATATCGACAATAATTTATTTGTGAGTTTATTTTGGAATTGTCTTTTATGGCAATTCATTAACCATGGTAAACATAGACCATATTTGGTTAATTTGTTACTCACATTTATTTAGGATTTTACTATAACCTATCCTAATTATAAAACAATAACAGTATTATTAGCACAAAAGGGCTAGTCACAGGGACATTTTAAATTATAAGCCATGATTTCAGAGAATCAAGGCATGAAGGTTTGATCATAGTTCTTGACCTTTTTCTGACAGGGAGTCATAGACTTCTACTGTCTGTTGTCTTATATGACAATGAGTATGACCCGTAGGCACTACATCACCAATGGATGTTTAATATATGATCATCTTAATTGATGGTTTAAACCCATGATTTATAGATCATTAGGTTGGGTTAGGAAATCTCTTGAAGAATCCTATTATAAGAATGACGTGTGTGATTTTAACGAATCACGTCTGGCAGGAGCGTTAACATGTTTTCAGATGTTAACAGGGATTTGAATCTTTTTAACAGATCTTACCATCTTGGCCAAGTCTTATAATGACATGCAGGCTAGGTTATACCTTTAAGATTCTTATTTAATATTTAATTGGCAGATTATTTTTAAAAGGAATGATTTTGATTCATTTATTTCACATACTTATGCATAAAATGACAAAAATGAAATTTATAAACTTAACATTCCATTAACATTAAAAGAGTACACATTGCCCTAAACGGGACTTTTAATAGACAAATTACCCACGTAGAGGCCAAACTGAAATACAAGTCCACGCAGGGACCAATTACTTAAATAGATGTCCACGCAGGGACTAAAAAGACAAGTCCACGCAGGGACTAAATACAATTATAAATGTCCACGCAGGGACTTGATTGAAATAGGAATTACAATAATACATAGAGGGATTTAATGATCCCTCTTCTTCTTCCCCTTTAACAAGCTCGCTAGGCCCTTGAGGAATCCCCTGTTGTTCCTGCGTTCTTCTTGGAATTCATGTTCCACCCGACTTAGTCTTTGGAGGATTTCCTCCTGTTCCGGTGGGGAAAATTGTGGTGGCTGCGACTGCTGTCGAATCGGTGGTCGAGCAGGTACTTGATACCCATGAGCTGGATATCCTACTCCCCAAGGAGCTCCATATGGTCCTTCGGGATGAAGGGCGTTACAGTTGGCCGCTAGTAGCTACGGGTCGACTTCAGCATAGTTATAATGAGTGTGAGCCGGCTGCTCAAACGGATTGTACGCCGTTGAACCGGCGTATGCAGGAATCGGGTTATCAAAACCCAATGGTGGCGGCTGTGGTGCAACTGGTGCAGAATTCACCTCAGGAATTGGGTTTGAGGGCCCACCCATTTGTGGGTCTTCATGCAGTGGCGGGTAGTGACTGCCACTAGAGTGTCGAGGGGTGCTAAAGTGGAAATCCCCTCCTCGCGCGGATATTCTTGTGCCTGTTCTCCTACGCCTTGGTGGTTCTGGAGGTGCTTGATAAACTTGCGGTGGTGGAGGCGGTGGCGTGACTGCCACGAAACGTGGATCTTCAGAGGGATCCTGCTGCTGCTGCTGGTGAGGCGATGAATGGTGAGAAGGTGTGAAGTACCATTCATGCTGGTTAAACCTCGCTTAGTAACTGTCTGGACCACCGCCACCGTAGGGTGATCCGTGGAATGAAGATCCATCAGAGATCTCGATGGGATGGTTGGGGATACCGCTTGCAGGTTCGACGGGATCCGTGTCCTCGTCCATGTCCATTGCATTATCTCCTGAGAAGTGGTCCTCTGGTCCCAATGGGTTAAAACCCACTGGTTCTTGAATATAGTTTGCCGGGTTAAACCGGCCCTGAAAGACAGGAGTGGGGTCGCCAAAAGAGTGGTGCGAAAGGGATCGCTGGAGAGGTATATATGAAGGTTGTGGGTTATCGGGCTCGTTTTCTGAATGCGGCCCAAATGAATGGCGGTACGGAGGCGTTGAGCTGTGCGAGACAGACCATCTAGCGGGCTCCAAATGGTTCCTCTAGTTTCCCTGAGGATCGGCACTCATAGTGGTAGAAGGAGTTCGCCGGTGAGAAGGCCCGGCTTCGTGATCGTTGGTGGCGGTGATTGGCCCCTTGCCTCTTCCTCCTCTTCTGAATCTTGGCGGCATTGTTAAACCTGTCAATATAAACAAAGATAACAACAAGAATATATATAAAATAAAAGACAAAATAAAACAAAACAGAATTTGTCCTATGTTATTTGTCTAGACTCGAAAATTTAGGAATGTGCAATTGTGTCATTGAGATTAAACACAAAAGACTAGTGTTTAATTCACTCAATGTTGGCTCTGATACCAACCTGCCACACCCTGATATTTCCACGTATTACCGGTGGGCCCGGTGGGGAGTATCGTGACGTGGTTGGTAACATTACAGTCAAACAACACAATATTTAATATGCACAGCGGAAGCAAAAGATAGATATATTTCAACCGAATATAATTGTAATATCAAGTATCACAAACAGTTGAAAATAATCCACAGGTGGATCAAAATGAAATGGGAAACATTGTTCAACAGTTTTGACATCCAAGCTTGCAAGACTTATTGTGGACGCTAGGAGAAAGCCAGCCTAGTTCGCGTAGAACCTGCACTTAACCTTTTTGGGAAAATACGTCAGTTTACACTGGTAAATACAATTAACCGACTCATTTTGAAAAGGTTTAAAATTGACTTGAATGCACGTGGCACAAACTTTTTATAACTTGGGATAAATATCTGAATATAATCTTGTAAAAGAATTACATGTTCCTTATGCGTTCAGTAGCCCGATCCGTAGACCGGGTTAAAGATCAATAGACACACCACATTATTTATTTATGCACTGACGGGTGTACGCCTACACCCCGTGCTCAGGTCGTGGCCATCTCGTAAGATGATGCCAAGGATATCTGGAACATGGTCATTAACCCCCCAAAGGCTTTAAGCAAACAAAACATTTCAAAACGGAGCATATCAATGATTTAACCTCTATTCGATTAAAGATTCAATGCCCGACCAAGCGGTATTTTATATACCATACCCCAAGCCCGTATAGGGAAAATAAGTTAAAAGTATTTACCTTTGCAAGTATCAATCACAAATAGCAAGTGCGTGTAGCTTTTACCGGGTCTCCTATTCTGGAACGAAGGTTTATAATAACCTATTAGAATCCTAACGGGTCTTTAATTAAGCCTAAACTTAGACCGGTTAGTTTTAAGGAAAGATATGGTTCGAACGCGTGATTAAGCGAAGACCGGAATAGAATGTGGTTTAGACCCGACAAGTTTGAAGACTTGTATAATATGGGTAAACTATCACATTCTGGATTTTGAGATAAAAATGATAAGGTTAAACCCGTTTCGGCTAGTTTATGCAAACTAGTTACATAAACCGAACCGAACGCGCAAGAGGCGTAACGGGTAACCATGAGAGTCATTTACAGGTTTCCTAAGTTAATATGCCTTAAATGGGTTGTGATATCAGTAGGATACCTTCCATTATGCCCAAAACGAGTTTATCCTTAATTTAAGCCCCGTAGGGGTATTTTGGTCATTTTAAAGATTATAAAAGAGATTAAATGAAATTCTGAGATTCGGGTCTGAATAAATCAGTAAAACAACTTAACTTAATAGGTTATATCAGTTGGTGATAAGTCTTATATGACAAAATGGTTTTAAACCCACACTAGGTGTTTAATACGCGTAAAAAGCCATTTTAAGCGATTTCCGGGTTATACAGGAAATCTGAGTTTTCTAATTAGGTTATAAAGTTCAAAATACTTCATTTATTATTTAAAATCAGTAGCAATTGGATTGGTGTCAAAATATTATGTAGAACTCATTTTATAACCAAAAAGGGTATAATCGGTATTTACCGAATCAACACCATAACCTTAGGTTATGAGCAGGTTAAAAATAATTAAAAATCTTCAAAAATCCAAAAATATTATATTACATCAGTGGGTAAAAGGTTTGGTGTCAAGAATTGGGTTTAGATAGGCTTTATGCTAATGACGTCGTTTAATTACTAAAAAGCGTTCTAATTACGTCATTGAGCATAACTCCTAATCTAGACCTCAAACTAATGTGAAATTTTAGGGACAAATTTATAATTTAGTAGCAAAGATTATTGTCCTTTCACATTTCCAAAATTCTCGTTTTATGGTCAAAAGGGCATTATGGTCAACATTAAGCAATTAACGGAAATGTGTAAACGAATGGGGCAACCAACGAACCAATCACAGAGGGTTATACCAACATGTAACCTGGTCCTAAGGAAGCCCTAAGGCATTTCTAAACCCATCTAAATTGGGTCAGAACTGAAGTCAAAGCAAAAGTCAAAGTTTTGCGACTTTCGGTTCCGAACCGGGTCTAAACAGAAAATTGTCGGATCAAACAAGCTTAGACCAATTCTTATACTTATTACCAAGTTATATGAGTGATAAAATAGGTTACATGCCTTCTACATTGCTAATTACGTGTTAATTTGCAAATTAAGTTTCTGTTGACTTTTTAATACCAACTTTGACCCCGACAAAAGATCTAGTTAGGGTGCCCTTTTAAGGGTTTATTGCCCACATAATTTCCAACTTATAACTACCTTCAATTCGATTAATCACTGGACCATTAATGATTAATCGCTAAGTCAAACTTTAATTTTGACGGTTTGACTTTTAAGCTAATAACTAAGTAAAACTCAATTAAGGAAGGTCAAGGGTACTTACCAAGGTCTAATGCACGATGCTTAGAGAAGGCCCTTGAGCTCCAGAGATGATCAGAAGATGAGTTGTGGGTGAATGATCAAGGTTGCAACCAATGGGGCTTTATATAGTGCTTTTAATTGCACATGATCATGCCACACAAGTCTAGCATTGTTCCCAGATCATTTACAAGTGCCCCTAAGCCTAAAAATCAGTAGGGGTCGCGCATGGAAGTGGAAAATATCTATTTAAGTCGGTTACAATGGACATAGCTGACACTAGCCAAATTTTTCGGCATCAGAAGGCCCCTCGCATCACGCGTAGGTCCCCTAGGGGTCCTTCGCGTCGCGCGACGCCCCCTCTGATTCAAATCTATTTTTAGATTTTGCTGTTTTGGTCCCTGGCCCATAAAAAGTTGTTTCGACAATTATTTCTTGCATTATGAGCCCTCTAAATTGATTTCCAAGGACTCCAAGTTATAACCAATCCTTGTGAAGCCCTTGTTTAACCTTGTTATCACCCGAAAAGTCATAAACTTTATCGTTGACGCTTTTAACCCATCGTGTGCGAATTTTATCATAACTTTCTCATACGATAAGGAAACTTGGTGAAACTTTTATCGTGCATTCTAGTGAGCATAATTAATCGTTACAAAGCTTCGGGTTTGCTAAAAGGTCACTCATAGGTATAACTTAAACATGTTGACACATTTGACCTCTGTAGTTTGTATTCTCTCACTTTCTTTCACAGTTAGCTTCGTATGATCCATGATTCATTCGTTTAAGGGTATAAACATCATGTGGGGTTATTGTAAAGTATATATATCCATTGTTGACCATTTGAACCCTTACATTCACATACTTTCCCTGTTTGTCAACTTTAGTCCTTCTAGAACATTCTTTCACACGTTCAAAACTTATGACACGTGTCAACACATTATAGGACGTGAATTTTCGAGGTGTCACAACAGGATTTATGATCCTTAAACTATACTAATTTTTTGAATTTATCGATTATAGGATATTTGATCCTTGATCATATCCTAAAAATTTTTGACATGATTTATTAAACCTTTATTCTTTACTTATGGATTCAAAGAAAGTATATAAAAACAGTTGAACAAATGAAGAATTCACAAGAATAACAACACAAGAAATAGCCAAAAGATTAAAGTTTTATTTATTCACAAAATGTTAAACCCTTAAAGGTTGTCAAAATTGCCAACCCAAGCTTCTACCAGCAAACCGTGGCCCGTCCACTTGGGTTGGCAAAGGGTGTCCATTGTTAACAGGTCTTAAAAGTGCAAGAAATAAAAGTTGGCAGGATAACAAGTGGTTTCATCCCCCAAACAGAGGATTCCTCCACCACCTTTTATCCTACCTATTGTTCAAAGGATCCATGATCCTCAACCCTAATAGCTATTGTTTAGTTATTACAGACCATCATTGTTTGAAATAAAAACATCATAACCAAAAAAAACACTACCAAATCCTAAAAAATGGGCTCCGACCGCGTCTAGAAATGTCCATCATCGCCCATTTCTGCAGCTCACACCTTGGCTGCATCACCACCAGCATCATCACCACCAGCTTGATCCTTTCCGCTGCCACTTGCCTCAATCGCCAAGACCTCGGTAGCTTCCTCCTCATCATCTAGCTCAGCCAACCTTGCCTTCCAGCCCTCCTTGTCCCAAGTGGTCCTGTCGAAGTCAGGATCCTCAGCCTCCTGAGCCATTTGCAGCTTGATCTTGTACATGGTGATGGCAGCAGAGACTTTAGCATCCTCCAGCAGATCACGCTTCTCATGATTGGCATTTATCTGGGCCAGGACCACCTGCTTCTTTGCCTGTTTGAGATCTTTTTTGAGGGAGGAAATAGTTTGATCCTTGGCCAAGAAGATCTTTTGGAACTCCAGATGCTTCTGCTCCACCTCTTCAACGTATGCATCAAAGAGCATTTTGACCTCGGCGTATTTCTGCAAAAAGACAAGGTAAAGTTCAGGATCCGTGATCCTCAAGTGGGCAGGATACTCAAGTAGAATCAGTGATCCTTACATCAGCAAAGTATTCTTGGAACTGGTGGCGGATAAGAGACAAGCCTTCAAGATTGTCAGCTTTAGTGGCCTTCCTTTTCTTTCCCCCCTTGGAGGTGACAGGCTTGGGGACTAGAGTACTTGGGCTAGCAGCAGTTTTCCTCTTCCCGGAACGGGGAGCTACAGTGCTGAGATCACTGACGCTGAAGCAGGTGGCCGACCTTGAGGATTTTCCAGCACCTATCAATCCAAAACAACAGATAAGTATTCTTGTTTTATTTACATTTCAACATTTAATCATATACAAAATCGGATACTTACTTGACATTGTGACAGAGCCTGAGGATACTTCTTGTGAATCCTTGGTGTTTGCTTGAAATGATCTTGCTGCAGGATCAAGATTCCAGAAAGCGCTGATCCTCTCTTTCGTTGTGGGCGATGGAATGATATGGGAAACAGAGATAGCTGCAAAATAGATACAGAAGGGGTCAGTTATCCTCACAAGAACTGGGTTATCCTATGATCCTTCTATAAGGATCCTCTATCCTACCATGAGTGGTCCACTTTAAAGGGAGATCCTTCCCATCCGGGAAAGAATCCCTCCTAACGAAGAAAAAACGCTTCTTCCAGTTGGTGTCATTTTTGGTGGTCTTGAGGATTGGGTGTTCTTCACCGGGTTTGTGTTTGAATAAAAAGCGGCGTGAACCATGGCTCACAAGGTTGTACAATTCCGCAAGTTCCGACAACCCCAATTCTATATCCTCCTGCTCAATGATTCTCTCAAGGGTATATAAAACTCTCCACATCATAGGCATTGCCTGAACATAGGATATGCCGGTAAGGGAGAAGAAAGAGTGGGTAAAAGCAAGGAAAGGATAGGAGTATCCTATCAGAAATGGGGTGGCCGGAAAAGCAACCCAAGTTGCAGAAACGAAATCACTCAAGGCGGTAGGGTCAAAAGGTTTAAAGACAGAGTCTGCCGGAAAGCAATGACGAATCCTGTCGATATCAGGATCAGTGAAGCAGCAACGTTCCTTCGGAGAATCTTGGATGATCCCTTGGCTTTTCAAAGGACTATCTTTCTGGTGATCCTTGGCAGGGGATGATCGTAACTTCATCGTGATTCAAGGGTTTCGAAGAAGAACAGGGTAAGAAGGTGAAGAGAGAAATGAGAAAGAGAAGTACCTGCTTGATCTTCAAATGAGGATTTAAAGGGAGTATTACTCGAATTTAAATGCACATTAGTCCTTATCTCTAACATATATATATAATGATGATTCTGTAGGAATGTCGCTTCAATGACGTATGATCGGTAACGGCTAGTTAGATTGTAACGGCTATATATCCGTTAGTTAGTTGCAGATAAGATCAAAAAATATAACTCGCTAATTTACACTTTACTCCATATATTTTGGGGGCAATTGTTAGGGGAGGATTTTCCAATCCTAAGGATCATGGATCCTCAAGTACTGCCAGGATCACGGATCCTTAATTCTGTTTGAATTAAGGATCCTCGGAATGTGTTGCAGGACTAGGATTCAGGATCCTCATTGATATCCTTACACTAACGGTTGTCTACCTTGTATGTGAGCTTGTTTTGCAGGAGTATATGCATGGATTTGGTCGTGCCGATATTCGTGGAGCATATTCCCTCAATATTCCGCACGTGCTTGGCCCATGTGAACGTTATGGAGATCGTGGGAGACTTTCACAATTAGCGGACAGTTAGTTAGTTTAGTTATTTCTAATTTTAAATAGGGGATAACAAGCTTGAGTTAGAACACTTGGCTAATTTAGCAAAAACACACACTCTCGAACAGCTCTCGACAGTTCACTTGGCGATTTCATACATTTTAACACTTTCGCAGACTAGTGATCCTTGTTATCATCCCGAGTTGTAACCATTTTTCTGTTTAATCTTAGTTGGTGATCGGTAGTTTCCATCACCCGAGGTTTTTTATGCCGGAGATCAACTCTTGATCAAGGGCTTTTTCCTCGTATAAATCTTTGTGTCGCCTCTTTATTTGATTTGCAAGTTGTTCATACAATTGTTCATAGATTCAAGCATCACACCTCACAACAAAAGATTTAGTTGCATTATCCTTGCTTGATTTTTGACCAAAACAGTAAGGAATACGAGATCGCCAATCGTTCGCGAGGCCACTAACATATGTAACGACATAGGAAGCCACCAAACCTAGGCATTTTTGTCGAGTTCGACAGAGACACAAAAGCACTCATTGGTAGAAGTAGGCCAAGAGTGGGGTTGCCTGAAACCCATTAGATCTAACCCTTCTGTTACGCAGTCTAAATGTATACGTTGACTAATGGTGCTTTTGGTACCCTATTCGTCACGTGATCTATGTATCATTCCTTAGTTTGATGTACCTCTTTGTACTTGTATTTTTCCGTAGTTTAAAAAAACTAGAATTCATGTGTATGTACATTTCGAGAAATACTCTAGCTTGAAAAACCAGTATAGAACATAAGCTTTTCGTAAACCATTTATGTCAGTTAAAACTTGTTTGTAAGATGGTTTAGAAATATGTAATTCATGTTTATTGAAAACCTTGTATGCTTTGAAAAATGTGCATGTCTTTCCACCCCGAAAACATTTAGAAAAATTGTAAAACTATAAAAAGGTGGGGTTATGAACTCACCTGGATTTCCATGTGCAAAGCTAGCTAAATACGACTTCGTGATGTCGTTTCCAAGATGAGACTTGCTAGCGTTCATTCTACAATATTCCTAACACAGAATATTTTATAAGTTTCTAACCAAAAGCGGTAACTAAACTACGTGTCACCGATTTGACGATAAATTGTTAACTTAACGAAAATGACTAAGTTATATTCGTTAAGTTTCATCTATTGTCGATACGATTAATAAGTCTTGGAATACTTAGTTCTCGAAAGATGTTAAAATATATAAATATTTATATAAAAATATATAAATATATTGTTATAATTGCGTTAGACGTCCCGAGGAATCGTACGTGTATGTAACGAATAATATGCAACGAACTCGTATTATATGTGTCGTTTAGGCATTTGAAATAAATGTAAAAGTTATATTCACTTTATAAAAGAATCGTCGACTTCTCGTGTTTGAAAATAAATATATAACTATATTTATTTTTATAAGAGAATCGATTTGTTTGTGTCGGAAATAAATATGTAATGATATTTATTTATAAAAAGGATTCGAGTTTAACGTTTGAGATATATATAATAATTATATTTATTTTGTAAAATAGTTTGCGTCATCGTCGTTTTTCTAAATTTTAAAGTGCCGTTGAAGTAATATACACATTTATATTGGTTCTTATAAAAGTCGCTTGGTATCGATAGTTGTCGCTTGTCAATAAAACATGTTTTGTTTTTTTGGATTTTCTCGAAAAACGGGCAGAGTTTCCTCTGTTTTTGGACGCCCCCGACAACGCAAGTCGTCGTTATTTTCAAAACTCAATCAATTTACTCAACAATATTCTTGTATCATCAATTTATATAGACAAGTTAGTCAAGAATTTAACTAATAATTCATCGATTTTTGTTCGGTTCGAGAGCTCGTTAGTCACTTGAGGCTAAAACTAGAAATATATAACGTGAATATTAAATGCGCCGCTAATCTTTCCCAAATCTTCGTGTCGAAAAGTTGCGTCAGCCAAGTCAACCGGGTTGACCGAGTTGACTCGCTGAGTTGACCAGGCTTGACCGAGTTGACTCGGTCCGACCGAGTCGACCCGAGCTGCTTCATAATCTGAACTGAACCGGCCGACTCGAACCAAGCTGTTGACCTGAACCGCTGACCCGAACACTGAGTTAACGGCTGTTGACCGAGCCAGAAACAAAACACCTGCGTCTGACCCTGAGCGGACTGAGACCGAAAGAAAAACAAATAAGTAACCGAACCACCTCCCCAGCCGTGGTTTGTCGGTGTGGCTCCAGCGGCGAGCGCCGCCGTCGGCCGCCACCACCACTTCATCATTACCATCATGTTCATCGGAAACAAGAACATCACTCACCGATAATACTCGGATCTGAAGTGATCTTGCAGAAAAAGAAAGAACAAGAACGCGTGTACTTACCAGAAAAACTCGTCGGAATAAAATGCCACTTTCGGATTTCAACCGGTCGCCCTTGTCGCCTGAAAATCTGTCACCGTTACTCCATTTTCTCTGATTTCTCTCTCTTCTCGGTCTCTCTCTCTCTTTATCTCGTCTCTCTCTCTCAGTTCTCGTTGTCGGAACCATACATCGCCGCCGCAGTCATCGAGGGGGGGGATTTGTCGGATCGCCTTGGAGTCACCACCACCGCCGCCTCCGTTTAACCGGTCCTGGCAGCCGGTTCCTCCGGTGGCTGGATTTTAGCGAGAGGGAGAGGAGAGTAATTATGTTTGTCTGGGTTTGTTTGAAATCGAGAGGGAGAAGGAAGGGAATAAGGGTCTGATGTTATGTCTACACATTAGTTGTGTGTGTATGTTTGAGAAAGATGAGTTTATAGTTTGAGATGGGTTTTATATGAGTGGGTATAGGTTTTATATGGATCTTGTTAAGATCTTGTAGAGATATTTGGTTTCAACTTTTGAGACAACAAGATCTTGTAGAGATTTTGTAGATCTTGTAGATATTTTGTAGATCTTGATAAGATTTTCAAGTAAACCAAAAATTGTTTGCTTCCTCTTCATCACTTCATATGTAGTAATTTTTATTCACATACTTTAGATATACGTGTATTATATATTTAAATGTATATAAAGTCTCAATTGGGTGGGTGGTATTACTTAATGTGTATATTTTTAAAATACACACACTGGTAATATATTTGTATGTAATAATGCTCGGTTTTGTTTAAGCAAGTGCAATATGTATATACGGACTTTGCTAAACTTTAGCGTGACCTAATAAAATTATGTCTGCTACGTATATGTGCAATATAATAATGTAGAATGATTGTACGGATTAACCTGAAAATTTACCGGTTGTCACAATATGTCCAAAATCCTCATGGAAGGCACACCATTTGGATGTATCCTTCCAATCGGCCTTTTGTTGGTTCTTCCTCAGCCACCTCGCTTTGTCTCCAAAACCCTGCATAGCATACATTAGTTCGGGTATATTAACAGAAACACAATATTCTGACAATTCAGGATACTCCTCAGGATCCTCATCTTCAACAACATTCACTTTCTTGCTGTCATTCCTGCCATATGTCTTAGAGCGATATGGTTTGTATGAGGATTCTAACTTCCTGTTGGTTGATTCATATATTGAGGAGGAATTCATCCTCTCTTGCATTTTCTTATCGTCTTCCAGTCTGATATATCTCAAAGCCCTGTTTTGAACTTCATCAAGGTTCCTGCAAGGATTCATTATAAGATCCTGATAAAATTGGGAATCCTTTTGTAATCCCATTTTGAATGCCTGTACAGCTGTGGTAACATCCATGTGTGGGATATCCAAGGACTCCCTGCTAAACTTGTTCACATAATCCCTTAAGGATTCTTGAGGACCCTGAGTTATTATGTAGAGATCACTGGTTAATTTCTCAAAACTTCTACTGCAAGAAAATTGACTATTAAATAAGTTAACTAAATGAGAAAACGATGTAATTGAATGAGGTGGGATGTTTAAGAGCCATTTGAAGGCTGATCCTGTCAAAGTAGAGCCAAAACCCTTGCAGAGGCATGCTTCCTTGATGTTCGGAGGAATAGGGTTAATCTCCATCCTTTCCCTATACTGAGCAATATGCTCTTCAGGATTCGTGGTCCCGTCATAGAGCTTCATGTTGGGAGTTTGAAATCTTTTTGGAATTTCAGCATTTCAAATAGGATGTGCAAACTGGGATATCCTGTGGCTATCCTGGGATACTTCTGGAATCAGCTGGACTACCCCAGGTACACTGGATATCATATCCTTCAACTTCTAAAGCTCCCTAGAGAGTGCCGAGGTCACACCTGTATCCTGCAAAGATCCAAAACTATTAGTAGCAGGAGTATTAACATTATTAGACACGTTACCAGCCTGAGGATTCTGGCCATATCCTGGAGCGTATCCTGAGCCTCTACAGTTGATACCCTGACCGATTAAGGTATTTCAGGATTATGACTCTGGGAATGGCTTGGTACAATATTGTCCCGGTTATCCTCAGTATATACTGCCGAGCTGAAGTTCAATGCTCTGGGCTGCAAGGGAGTGACAGTATCCTCAGCAGACCTGTTTGAGTTAGATTTCAAGAGTTGTTTCTCTCTTATCAGCATTTGGTTGGTCTCCTACTGTTGCTTCATCTGATCCTGTATATTACCAACAAAGTTAGAATTTCATCATTAGAAGCCAGAATAGGAGTTCTCCCTGAGGCAGCAGATCCATGGATATTCTGAGTAGGAACAATATCTCGAGATGTGTGAGTTTCAACGCTCCTCGGAGGAGCTTAAGGCTGTGAGGAAGCTTGCGTCCTTGGAGGTGGTGGAAGCACCAAACCAATTGTTGCAGATGTGACAACCTGTGTCCGAGGTTAGTTACGTTTATTCTTTGCAATTTTTGTTTCGTTATGTTTCACTGCTTGTTACCGTCCTACATCATATTAAACTGAATTTAATATGTCTACACAAACCTATAAGTGTATTGTTTGAAGATGTCACTTGTGTGCACGCATTAATAACCCGTTTGACGTGACCGACCAGGTTATTTCCTTATCATGAGTAGTAGCTATGTTTTAGTACTAATCATTAGTTATTATAACAATAATAACTTGTTGTGCAAGTGGGCATTTAGGAATAGTTGAGGGTTGTTTTTGTAAGTTTAAGATTAAAAAAAACTATATTAAATCCTAACTACCCTCCCATGCGTCGTCTCCTTTATACCAAACCCTAATGTCAACCCTACAACGCGCCTGTATTACCTGCCGAACACCCCCTTTCCCTTTCTGCTCTACGCAACCCTCATTGACGCCGTAACGGCCACCGTAAATCATCTCCACAGTCGGTACGTTCCGATATTTCAACAGTTGATAATTAAGAGCTTGTGTCGCGGTTTCGTTTTGATCTAGACTTCTCATTGATTGTTCTTGTAGTGCTCGAACTGGTTGACTATTGTTCTTGTAGTTCCGGTTATATGTGTTTATATGTTAAAATTTAGTGCTCAAACTTGTGTATATATGCTCGATATCGGCACGGCTGTAGTATCGGATCCTGTTAACTTTTTCATGATGAAACGTGTTAAATGGTTAAGGTTTGCGTGATCCCGGTATCGGTATAAACCTGATTCAAGATGCTTTATGTCTTAGAATGTTGATTAAATTATAACATAACTAAAAAGTGGCCGATGTTAGGCTGCTTGTTATGATTCAGCCAAACTGATTGAAGGCATTTAGAACTTGTTTGTAGTGTGCAAGCGAGAATATGGATAACTGTGAATTCATGTGCATGTGATTGGATTATAATTAAGCATTAATGATCTTGGGGAAATAAGTATGATAATAAACTGATTGGTTAGAGGGAAATCGTTTACGATGTTAGTCTAGGATCTGAGATGATACGTGTACTAGAATGATTGTTGAATGATCGGTTAGTGATATTATGGTTCATGTTAAGTCCATTGGTTGTATTTGATTATGTGTTATTTGTTAATATCTTTTATGTGCATCGCAAAGAAACATAATTAAACTTGTCGAATATATTTAGATCAGATGGAATTGGTTAGGATTCTTGGGGTCTAAATGATGGTTTATTGCATGGTTACGGGTATTAACGATGAGGTTAATGACTAATAATTATAATATATGAACATGGGTTAGGGAAGTATGTTTGGTAACAACAAGAATCAACCAGTAATGCAAAGGGTTTTCGTGACATTGTTTAGGTGCTAGTTTTGGCATGATAACAGGATGTTAGGTTTATAATTAATCTTGTAATGGGTTGGGCCTTAGGGGTAACCGGGTTGCTTATGTTAATAAATAAAACAGGGGATCCACCTAAGACCTTTTGGGCCGCGGTTGTTTAGGCAAAGGTGAAACAGCCGTATGGGCTGGACCTCTATGGGCTACCCACACACATACACTCGTTAGATGATATGTTGCTTTGGGCCGCACCCCTTGGGTTTAAGTAAACGACTCACACAATTAATCAAAATCGCACATTGGGCCTCGTGATTATATGTAAGCAATGTATGAATACGTAAGTTAAGTTTTGGGCCGTAAATATGGGGCCGAGCACATTATGGATACGTGTATTAGTTGTGTGTGCATGGTTGCGTGATGTGTCTAACTGATGAGTAATAGGTGAACTAAAGGTGCATCGCATATGTTTTATGGTAATTCTCTTGTGTGATGATGTGATCAACTTGGATGCAAACTGATTGTTGTATATATGCACATCATAGGCTTTGATTGACTAAGTGTGATCAAGTAACTAGTCTTACCGAGCAAATCGAAGGTGAGTTCACTACTCTTGAGCATGCGTCCCGGTGGTTGGGACAGTCAGTGGGTATCCCGGGGAGGGATAAGTCTTTTGGGTAAAAACAGGAATGTTGGATAATACTCTCACCCTATCACTCTTAAGTCCCATCTTTTTGTTACCGGAGAGGTAACGGGGTATTAGTTGGTAACACTACTTAGGTTTGGCACCCTCACCCCGTACCGGAGAGGATGGGTGTGAACTAATGACCTAGTCATGACCAATGCTTTGATAGGAGCATTGGGGAAAGGGCAAAATAAATCAGGAGCCGTCTTGTATCCGAGGTATTATCAACATTGTAATCAATGAACTGAACTAAACATTTGGTAACTAACGTTTTCGTAAAACTATGAACTCACCAGCGTTGTCTGATACATGTGTGTGCATGCTCGCAGGTTATAGATTATGTGGATCATGGAACTTGCTGTCTGGGATGCTGGAGTGGTCATGGGTTGTAAAGCATGGGATCGCGAGACGAGTCTAATGGGTTTTGTTCATACGGTTTATGTAACATTTAACAACTGATTTATGCTTCCGCTGAATACGATGAGTTATGTTTTATGTAATGCAATACTTTACCTTAATAAATGAAAGTTTTTATTTACAACATGTTTGAGTTCAATGTGATTGGTGGCTATACTGAGCAATATGCTCTTCAGGATTCGTGGTCCCGTCATAGAGCTTCATGTTGGGAGTTTGAAATCTTTTTGGAATTTCAGCATCACAAATAGGATGTGCAAACTGGGATATCCTGTGGCTATCCTGGGATACTTCTGGAATCGGCTGGACTACCCCAGGTACACTGGATATCATATCCTTCAACTTCTGAAGCTCCCTAGAGAGTGCCGAGGTCACACCTGTATCCTGCAAAGATCCAAAACTATTAGTAGCAGGAGTATTAACATTATTAGACACGTTACCAACCTGAGGATTCTGGCCATATCCTGGAGCGTATCCTGAGCCTCTACAGTTGATACCCTGACCGATTAAGGTATTTCAGGAGTATGACTCTAGGAATGGCTTGGTACAATATTGTCCCGGTTATCCTCAGCATATACTGCCGAGCTGAAGTTCAATGCTCTGGGCTGCAAGGGAGTGACAGTATCCGCAGCAGGCCTGTTTGAGTTAGATTTCAAGAGTTGTATCTCTCTTATCAGCATTTGGTTGGTCTCCTACTGTTGCTTCATCTGATCCTGTATATTACCAACAAAGTTAGAATTTCATCATTAGAAGCCAGAATAGGAGTTCTCCCTGAGGCAGCAGATCCATGGATATTCTGAGTAGGAACAATATCTCGAGATGTGTGAGTTTCAACGCTCCTCGGAGGAGCTTAAGGCTGTGAGGAAGCTTGCGTCCTTGGAGGTGGTGGAAGCACCAAACCAATTGTTGCAGATGTGACAACCCGTGTGTCCGAGGTTAGTTACGTTTATTCTTCGCAATTTTTGTTTCGTTATGTTTCACTGCTTGTTACCGTCCTACATCATATTAAACTGAATTTAATATGTCTACACAAACCTATAAGTGTATTGTTTGAAGATGTCACTTGTGTGCACGAATTAATAACCCGCTTGACGTGACCGACCAGGTTATTTCCTTATCATGAGTGGTAGCTATGTTTTAGTACTAATCATTAGTTATTTTAAAAATAATAACTTGTTGTGCAAGTGGGCATATAGGAATAGTTGAGGGTTGTTTTTGTAAGTTTAAGATTTAAAAAGAAACTATATTAAATCCTAACTACCCTCCCATGCGTCGTCTCCCTTATACCAAACCCTAATGTCAACCCTACAACTCGCCTGTATTACCTGCCGAACACCTCCTTGCCCTTTCCGCTCGACGCAACCCTCATTGACGCCGTAACGGCCACCGTAAATCATCTCCACTGTCGGTACGTTCCGATATTTCAATAGTTGATAATTAAGAGCTTGTGTCGTGGTTTCGTTTCGATCTAGACTTCTCATTGATTGTTCTTGTAGTGCTCGAACTGGTTGATTATTGTTCTTGTAGTTCCGGTTATATGTGTTTATATGTTAAAATTTAGTGCTTAAACTTGTGTATATATGCTCGATATCGGCACGGCTGTAGTATCCGATCATGTTAACTTTTGCATGATGAAATGTGTTAAATGGTTAAGGTTTGCGTGATCCCGGTATCGGTATAAACCTGATTCAAGATGCTTTATTTCTTAGAATGTTGTGTAAATTATAACACAACTAAAAAGAGGCCGATGTTAGGCTGCTTGTTATGATTCAGTCAAACTGATAGAAGGAATTTAGAACTTGTTTGTAGTGTGCAAGCGAGAATATAGATAACTGTGAATTCATGTGCATGTCATTGGATTATAATTAAGCATTAATGATCTTGGGGAATAAGTATGATAATAAACTGATTGGTTAGAGGGAAATCGTTTACGAGGTTAGTCTAGGATCTGAGATGATACGTGTACTAGAATAATTGTTGAATGATCGGTTAGTGATATTATGGTTCATGTTAAGTCCATTGGTTGTATTTCATTATGTGTTATGTGTTAATATCTTTTATGTGCATCGCAGAGAAACATAATTAAACTTGTCAAATATAGTTAGATCGGATGGAATTGGTTAGGATTCTTGGGGTCTAAATGATGGTTTATTGCATGGTTACGGGTATTAACGATGAGGTTAATGACTAATAATTATAATATATGAACATAGGTTAGGGATGTATGTTTGGTAACAACAAGAATCAACCAGTAATGCAAAGGGTTTTCGTGACATTGTTTAGGTGCTAGTTTTGGCATGATAACAGGATGTTAGGTTTATAATTAATCTTGTAATGGGTTGGGCCTTAGGGGTAACCGGGCTGCTTATGTTAATAAATAAAACAGGGGATCCACCTAAGACCTTTTGGGCCCCGGTTATTTAGGCAAAGGTGAAACAGCCGTATGGGCTGGACCTCTATGGGCTACCCACACACATACACTCGTTAGATGATATGTTGCTTTTGGCTGCACCCCTCGGGTTTAAGTAAACGAGTCACACAATTAATCGAAATCGCACACTGGGCCTCGTGAGTATATGTAAGTAATGTATGAATACGTATGTTAAGTTTTGGGCTGTAAATATGGGGCCGAGCACATTATGGATACGTGTATTAATTGTGTGTGCATGGTTGCGTGATGTGTCTAACTGATGAGTAGTAGGTGAACTAAAGGTGCATCGCATATGTTTTATGGTAATTCTCTTGTGTGATAACGTGTTCAACTTGGATGCAAACTGATTATTGTATATATGCTCATCATAGGCTTTGATTGACTAAGTGTGATCAAGTAACTAGTCTTACCGAGCAAATCAAAGGTGAGTTCACTACTCTTGAGCATGCGTCCCGGTGGTTGGGACAGTCAGTGGGTATCCCGGGGAGGGATAAGTCTTTTGGGTAAAAACAGGAATGTTGGATAATACTCTCACCCTATCACTCTTAAGTCCCATCTTTTTGTTACCGGAGAGGTAACGGGGTATTAGTTGGTAGCACTACTTAGGTTTGGCACCCTCACCCCATACCGGAGAGGACGGGTGTGAACTAATGACCTAGTCATGACCAATGCTTTGATAGGATCATTGGGGAAAGGGCAAAATAAATCAGGAGCCATCTTGTATCCGAGGTATTATCAACATTGTAATCAATGAACTGAACTGAACTAAACATTTGGTAACTAACGTTTTCGTAAAACTATGAACTCACCAGCATTGTCTGATACACTTATGTGTATGCTCGCATGTTATAGATTATGTGGATCGTGGAACTTACTATCTGGGATGCTGGAGTGGTCATGGGTCGTAAAGCATGGGATCGCGAGACGAGTCTAATGGTTTTTGTTCATACGGTTTATGTAACATTTAACAACTGATTTATGCTTCCGCTGAATACGATGAGTTATGTTTTATGTAATGCAATACTTTACCTTAATAAATGAAAGTTTTTATTTAAAACATGTTTGAGTTCAATGTGATTGGTGGCTAGATCCTGGTACGTCACACGCCTCGCGGGGGTTCTCGCATGTGGTATTTTGGGGGTGTGACAGCAGAGATTGTAGCAGACATGGTAGAAGAGCTCATGTTTGATTTTGAGGCCATTGAAAATAGTGTAGCAAAAAGTTTCGAAAAAAGAAGACCAAGTAAAGATTTTAGCAAGGTTTTTAATATGAATAGCACCACTTGCCCTACGGTGGGCGCCAAATTGTTTTGGTCAAAAATTACCGAAGCAATTTAGTGATCAAATTAGTTTTGTGAGGTAGTGTGCTAGCTGTGTTTGTAGAAAATATGTTGATTCAGTTGTTTGTAAAAACAGTGTTCAGGATATCAAGCTATATCAACAATCAAACAATGAGCAAAAATGTAAAGGTTGACACAAGATGTACGAGGAAAGCCCTTGATCAATCTAGATCACCGGCACAAAACCTCGGGAGCTGACAATCACAGCTGCCTTGATCTTATTATTAATTCAAAAGTCAGGATATAGTGCAGGATAATGCCCAGATCGTTGCTAAGTGTTACAATGCTTGCTAGAAGTGTGTGAATTGCGAGAGAGAGTGTAAGTGTTCGAGAGTAGTGAATGTGATGTGTCCTACGAGATCTGGTTATCCACATATTTATAGTTACAAAGAATAAATTAATTTTCCTAAAACGGCGGGATGCCTTGGAATATTCCCTTGTTAACGTTGTGGACCAGGTTTTGCGGCTTCAACGTTCCTCTTCTAACCGTCTGGACTGAGTCTTCAGGGGAAAAAGTCTTGGTGAACGTTATGAACATGCACTCGAAACCTGCAAATAATTTGTTAGTAATCATCAGGATACAGCATCAGGATGTTACCAATATCCTGATCCTTCATCCTGGTTGTGAACAGTTGTTATGTAATCAAGATATTATGCAGGATATGGGCTAGGAATTTCACCCATAACAGACGTTCAACAAGTTCATGGTTGTGCTCCACAACAAAATTATAAACCTTCCATGATCCAACCTCAAAAATCACACATAACCGTGCCACAATCAGGCCTCTTTAAAAAGTTGGATCGTACTAACCGTTCCTTTTGATTGGGGTCCAACTTATCAACCTTCTTGTCCTTATATACCCCAGCTCTTATACACATGTAATACTTAATATGTCTTACACCTTTGGCGTTTATCTTTTTAGTCCCTTTCCTGACTGAAAAACCACAAGCCTTGGCATACGTAACATACATTGAATAACAATCATTGATGCTTGTGAATATGATGTCCATTCTTGGATTTATTTCTTCACTAACATCAGGAATGATAAATGATAAACCAGTTTTAGGGCAAAACCTTTCATTCGAGGAAACACCTTCATCTGATAAAAACACAGTGAGAAACAAATTTCAGAAAAATGCCGTTAAAAATAGAAGTTATATCCTAATAACATTATTGATGAAAATGCCATAAATTGAATAATAAACAAGACATAATAAACACATAATTTGAAAATGCCATAATAAAAATGCCATCATACGCACACCATAACTTTATTGATTAACAAATATGATGAGTTAACAATATTAATGCAACATGATAATCAAAACGCCATGACATTAATAATTAAAAACAGTTAACAACATGAATAATTAACAAATATAACATGATGTTTACAAATACTACTAAATAATATTCAAAACTTATCAGGTGTAAAACGCCAATGATCGTAAAAGCATAAGAAAAATACTAGATCCTAAACGACAATTAAAATTAATAATGAAAACTCCAATTATTAGTTCTTAGTAATTGTTTAACTACTAATGAAAACGCGAATAAATTGGATAGATGAACAACGCCATTGAAAAGCATAAAACACATAATGCTAATTAAAAAACAATGTAACAAGCATAAAAGAACAAAACGCCATATCTGTTGTATTTGTATTGCATGATTTGCTGGAACAAAAATATGAAATGTCAACAAATATTACTTTGTAGAACAGAATCCAGGTTAGACGCCATATATCTGAGAAAGCTTGGAAAGGAGGTAATAGCTAATACGAAATCTTTTGAGTTTTAATTTGAAACGGATTTATAACGCGAAAAAGGAGGGAACGTACAAAAGGACAATCGTACCCGTGCATATCATTTAGCGCCCCATGCCACGTGTTGGGCCAGGATCCGTTCTCACACTTTAGGGCGTTTTCTCCTGATCCCGTGCCTATATATATATATATTAACGGGATCAGGAGAAAACGACTAAAAGTGTGAAAACGGTCAGAACGGATCCTGAACGAACACGTAGCACACGATATAATTAAGGCGGAGGGGTTTTTTGTCCTTTTTTCTTCTTTTCCAATGCGTTTCTCACAACACCGTTGTAATTTTGGCGTGTAGGATTTTTTTGGCGTCCAGTTAGAAACAATAACTACCTAGCATTTTATTGTTTTTTTTAGATCTGCCTCGATAAATTAATCAATTCTGTGTTACATAGTAAATATTTTGGCGTTTATTGTGTTCCCAAATTCATTAAAATCAATTAATAATTCAAACATCTTGGCGTTCATGGCGTTTTAGTCATTTTGAATGGCGTTGGCTCATTAGTTTGGCGTTTTGAATCGTTTTGAATGGCGTTGGCTCATTATTTTGGCGTTCTAGTTGTTTTGAATGGCGTTGGCTCATTAGTTTGGCGTTTTGAATCGTTTTGAATGATGTTGGCTCATTAGTTTGGCGTTCTAGTTGTTTTGAATGGCGTTGACTCATTAGTTTGGCGTTTTGAATTAGAGCAGTAAAAAGACCTTTTTACCCTTAATGAAGTTTGTTCCAAGTAATAAAGTTGATTTTATTTACCAAAACGCCACCGCGCCAATCTAGTCCATAGATTGTTTTGATCCAACGGATGGGGGGCGTTCTCACTGTTTTCACACTTTTAGACGTTTTTCCTAAATCCTGCCCCTATATATATATATATATATATATATATATATATATATGTATATGTATATATATGTATGTGTGTGTATGTGTGTGTGTGTGTGATGAGGATCATTACAAAACACTAATTATCGCGAGAACAAAAAGAACAACTCTAAATCACTAAAATTTGGGATTTTAGGTTTATATTTTTTAAATTTTATGTTTCTTACATTTATATGTGTATTATATATACATAAAAGGACCATATACTTTTACCTATACATAGCCTATATACATGTAGGTAATCTAACACAAACATAACCTACATATATGTAGGTTATATAAAAACTGAAAATTTCCATATTTTATTTTGAGTTCTAGTGTGAGAAATAATAAATCTTACATTTGTAACATTTACTTTTAATATTTAGGTTTTTAGGATTAAAAAAATGGATGATTCATTTTGTGCTGCGTGTTCTCGCAATATTTAGTGTTATGCATAGAATATATATATATATATATATATATATATATATATGGTAAGTGTAAAAAGGGGTGGTTTTGTGAGAAGTGTAAGAAATGTTTAAACTTTTAGATCTTGTAGTTAATGGTTGAGATAAAAAAGAACTTAAAATGTAATTAAGTTTTTTTTTACTAATAGACTAGATTAGGAGTAATAGTGTCTTTTTATATTGTTTTGTTTAAATAAAGAAATTGTCATCAACTTTAATGCACAAGCAAGTTCCACCCATCTTTTTTTGAACGACAATAATTTTTTATACGTAACGTTTTTTTTTTTAAATTACACCATAATAATGAGCTTTTTATCTTTAATATGGGTACCATATTGCTATATTTATATTGAAAAAAAACGTATAACATGATATGAAGCCTACTGGAATGCGGGTTTAAAACACCATACGAAGAACATATACCGGAATGCAGATTTAAAACACCATACGAAGAATATATACTGGAATGCAGGTGTAAAACACCATATGAAGAACAACTACTAGAATGCAGGTGTAAAACACCATGAATGCAGGTGTAAAACACCATAAGAAGAACATACGAAGAACACATACTGGAATGCAAGTGTAAAACACCATGAATGCAGGTTTAAAACACTATACGAAGAAGATCTATTGGAATTGCATGTGTGAAACACCATACATAATGTGCAATGCGATCAATCCAGATGTTAAAACACCATGACTATATTACTATTCAAATCGTGGTGTTTTTAGAATCTGAATGGTGTTTTACACATTCAAAATAAACAAAATCATTCCATATGTAAAAACACTATGTGTACACCCCAAAAATGTAACACCCGAAAATTTTTGTCCAATTATGCGACGACACGTGTCCAATCCTCCAACTAATTCCGATTATGGGAGAGTGTACAACCTAAGTTGGTCTAAATTCATGGAACTGATCCGCAAGACCTACTGCCCACCTCACGAGGTGGAGAAAGTTGAATCGACTTTCTGAAACTGACTATGAAAGACCTCGATTGTCGAGCTTATGTATCAGATTACAACTCTTTATCAAGACTCGTTCCTTATCTAATTACTCATGAGTCTAAGCGCATTGCACGATTTATTAGAGGACTCGCTCTAGAAACTAAGGGGATGGTTAAATCCTCCAAACCTACAACATTCAGATCTGTTTTAGATCTAGCCTTATCTCTCACTGAAGATGAAATAAGAGTAAAAGCGGCTAAGGCCAAGAGTGATAATAAGCGGAAGCACGATGACACCCCTAGTAGGGATTTTAAAAGGGGTAAGACTGGTTTGGGTTATCACCTATCCAAACCAAATGAGGCAAAACCCGAGTGTAAAACCTGTGGGAAGCGACATTTTGGAAGATGTCTTCATGAGCAACCCAAAGGTTATGGCATCTGTAAGCAGATGGACCACAAATCCAATGAATGTAAAGATTTGAAGAATGCCGCCTGCTATGGATGTGGCAAGAAAGGGCATATAAAGACCCATTGCCCGAAGTGGGCAACTAATGGAAAGAATAAGGCCACTGATGCCAAGAAAGGCAATGCCTGAGTCTTTCAGTTGACTACGAGAGAAGCAGTTAAAGATACAAATATAATTACGGGTACATTTCTCGTAAATGATATATTTTCTGGTGTCTTATTTGATTATAGAGCTGATAAAAGATTCGTTGACTATAAATTTAGTAAATTTATAAAACTGCCCTTAAGTGCCTTAGATATTACTTATAAGGTCGAATGGCCGATATAGTATAGAAATAGCTTCCACGAATCTTGATGGATGTGTTATATCCATCAAGAACCAATCTATCCTTGTTAACCTTTTACATACGAGTCTTGCGGGATATGATATAGTTTTAGGCATGGATTGGTTAGCTCATTACCAAGCTCCCATTGCCTATGATAAGAAACTTATCGAAATTAAATCCCCATCTAGTGATATACTCACTATTCGTGGAGATCAACACTATGGATTGTCCGAGGAAGCATCTCTGCTTAAGGTATCCAAGTGCTTGAAAAGAGGATGTGTCATTTACATGGCGCAAGTAACTATTGACGAACCAAAGCCGAAGGTTGAAGATATTACAATCATCTCGGAATACCATGATATTTTCCCGAATATTTACCCGGTCTGCGCCCGGATAGGCAGTCGAATTCAAAATCGACATTTTGCCAGAATCGGCTCCTATAGCCAGGGCTCTATATCATTTGGCATCCATTGAGATGAAGAAGCTTAAGGCACAACTTGAATAACTTTTGGTAAATAGGCATGAAAGGTCCATAACCACTTATGTAGCATATACCTAACATGTTCGCAAGTTAAAGCTGAACATCAGAGATCGTCTGGTCTGCAACAATAACTAGAAATTCCCACTTAGAAATGGGAAATGCTAACGATGGATCTGATTACCAATTTACCTAAGACCAATCATGGAAATGACACGATATGGGTCATAGTCGACAGACTAAGTAAGTCAGCGCATTTCTTGCCAATTAAGGAAAATTTATAATTCGACAAGCTAGCTAAGTTGTATGTTGACAATATTGTGTCTCTTCACAGAGTACCGTTGTCTATGGTATCAAATAGAGATAGTAGATACACTTTTAATTTCTGGAAAAGTTTCTAGTAAGCGCTAGTACACAGTTAAACTTTAGTATGGCTTACCATCCCAAGACTGATGGGCAGAGTGAGCGTACAATCCAAACTCTGGAAGACATGCTACGCGCATGCACAATTAACTTAGGTGGTAGTTGAGATGAATATCTACCCCTGATTGAATTCTCCTATTATAACAACTATCACACTAGTATAAAAGCCGCACCTTTTGAGGCTCTATATAAGAGAAAGTGTAGAACGCCCGTCTGTTGGGCTAAAGTTGGTGAAAACCAACTCTCTAGACCTAAGATTGTCCTTGAAACAACTGATAAAATCGTACAAACCTGAGATAGTCTCAAGGTTGCCCGTTATAGGTAGAAGAGCTATGATGATAAAAGGCAGAAGCCTCTCAAATTCCAAATCAGAGATAATATATGCTTAGAGTCTTGCTTTGGAAAGACGTAATGAGGGCAAGCTGAGCCCTAGATATATTGGCCCATTCGAGATAACATAATGTGTCAGTTCAGTAGCTTATAGACTTAAGCAACCAGAAGAGCTGAGTGGAATCAATGATGTATTCTATATCTCTAATCTGAAAATGTGCTTAGCTGATAAAGCCCTTGTCATGTCTCATCATGACTTTCAAATTGACGAGAGCTTAAGGTTTATTGAAAAACCGTTATCCATTGAGGATCGTGAAATTAAAAAGCTCTGTAAGAAAAAGGTTTCCTTCGTCAAAGAAATATGGGATTCCCGTTGTGGCCTAGAATACACTTGGGTGGTTTAATCCTAAATGAGATGGAAATACACGTATTTGTTGAATAAATATCGAGGATGAGATTTCGTTTAAGGGGGTGAGGATTTAACACCCGAAAATTTTCGTCTAATTATGCAACGACACGTGTCTAATCCAGCAACTAATCCTGATTATGTGGAGGGAGGAACCTCCAAATATCCCCGACTATGTGGAAGGAGGAAGGACCTACACCGTACATTCACTGAAATGTGTCCCACATCTCTGACTGATCCCGACTCAGGGAAGGAGAGGGACTATTATTGTGCATTAGCTAAAACATGTCCTGAATTCTCCGAATAATTCCAACTATGTGGAAAGAGATGGACAAAATTGCCTAAATGGGAATTTATCAAAGTCCAAGGACTAAAAATATAAAAATCTCAAAATATTGTTCCTGGAGGTCCCTTACGGACCGCAACGCTTAGCCCTTATGGTCCGCAAGGGTGTTTAAATATTTTGTGCGCCTGAGGTCCTTACGGACAGTAAGGCATCACTCTGACAGTCCGTAAGGGGTACGCTGACAGCAGAAATTAGTTGGCAGTAGCCTTGTTGTTGTGTTGTGACACCTAAACACTTTGTTGCCACACTTAACCACATGGTGACACATAACCTGCCACTAATCAACTCCTTAGAACATTAGTGACCCTTGTCATGATTTCCTCATGATAAGATTAGTATAAATAGGCTATGTTAGTTCATAATTCTTCACACCTCTCATTCTTTCACTCTCACACTTCTTATGGAGTTTCTTCTACTTAAAGGCCTCTTATTCTGAGTTCTTAAAGTTTTCTTCAACACTAGTAAGTGCTCTCCCTAGTTTATTTCTTTTTAGAGGCTAGTTAATAGCCGAAAGTCGAGCAAATTGACTTTTGCTTTGACTTTTGGTTATGACCATTTCGGTCAAGCCAAATTTCGAATCGACCTTGGCTACGTGATTGTAATAATGAAGATGTTAATCCCTTGTGATAACACCCTCTGATGATTACGTTAAGTAAGCGAAATGACGAGTCGAATTTATATTAAATAAAAAGGTCAAAAACGTAAACTTTGTAAATTACGCTAAATAAGTTTCTAACTATCAAAACCTTAAATTTTGACATCATATCAGCTTATAAAACATATTAGAAAATGTTTAATCATGTCCAACTCGTCATTTCTTATTTTAGAGCATATTCCGTAGTCGAAAGTCAAACAGTTGACTTTTGTTTTGACTTTCGATTCTGACCCGTTTGGTCAAGTTTAGGACCCGATTAGGATTTGTTATATAACCATAATATTGTAAGGAATAACCCTCTGAGGTTATACTTTCTGGTCATGTCGTTTGATGGGTTTATTGACGAGCCAATATTATATACTTTTATAAATGTCAAAAATGCCCTTGGGGCGTAAAAATGTTTTTTAAACTAAGGAGGCATATAATTTGACCTCAAGGCTGATTATATAACATTATTAAAAATATTATGACATAACGGACTCGTCATAACCCTATTCGACTACCCAATACCGCCTATGCGCATATGACTAGTTTAAGTAATATAAAATATAAAAACTAGTCGAAACGGGTCAAATGATTTCAAAATCATTCCAAATCAGAATGCTTGGTTAAATAACCTTTATCCAATGATTCATTGCACTCAGATAAGTGTAAACCACATTCTATCTGGTCTACACTTAATCTATCGAAACCAAATCTATTCTTAAGTAACGGGTCATGTCAAAGGAACTAACCTATGACCTGTATACATTCTAACAGATAACTAATTCTGTTGATTCCGGACTATAGAACCCCCAGATAATCGGACTTGGGTCAATAATACTTAGACTTGCGGCTTTTGCTAAATTAAAACTGTTATCGGTTGGAAGCTAGCAATAGGTAAATACTCTTAACTTATGTTGTTTTTAAACTTGGAGTATGGCGAATACACCACTAGGAGCGGGTATTGTATAAATGAGTCATGTGATTGCTTATATATATAAGAACTCGGTTTAATCTGTTTTACTTGATAACTGAAACAATTGGGGGTTATTGGTGCCGTGTCTGGGCGTCCCGACTCATGAACTATTATGGCCATACGGAATAACGTGCAGGGGTAGGCATACCGACTGTAAGAAACATTTATTCAACTTTGGTGTGTACCCTTAATCATTATAACACTGAAAATGACCGGCTCTGATCCCTGGTTCCCATTGTATGACAAGTATGTAAATCTAGTGACAAGATAAAATCCTAAGAAATATTAAATGATTACCTACGGGGTTTCTCTATGTATAAAACTCTTTTTTGAAAAACTATTTTCAAAACGAGTCAGTTAATTATATTTACCAGCGAAAGCTGACGTATTTTCAAAAGATTGAACAACAGGTACCGAACCTTATAATAGGCTGGGAATCCGGGTCGGCTAGAATAAAGGCTATGGAATTTGCAACTCCTCAGCTTAGGGCCTATGATGTCTAATGGTCTTTTTATTTCGATCCCTCTTGTGGGCTTGTACTCGAACGCTTGTACAACTTTTATATATATTCAAGTTATTATTGAATTAAATATTTTTACTCAAATACTTCCGTTGCATTATAACTTGTGATACTGTTATCCAATCATCATGACTCATCCAGGCCCACCGGAAATCAGGGTGCGACAAAAAACAGGCTTGGTAATTAAACCAAATTATCCGGGGAAGAGCGGGTAAAATACCGATGTGGAAAAAATATATATACCCGATAAACATTTGGATTTAATTAAATAAATCTAATTTTAAATAAAAAGTGAACAGATAATTTTTAGTAATTAAATGTTTATAAATGGCCCGGATTACCGGGTCATAAAGTCAGGCAGACTGTAAACCTCCACGAAACTTGGTAATCTAACTAAGGATGTTTAACCTAGTTAACTACATATTATGTTGATAAAAGAGGGGATGGTGTCTTAAACATAATAAAATCGAACCTTAGGGACTAACTGGGGTTAAGTACAAAGATGAGGTATTAAAGAATGAAAACACAAACACACATGAGTGTGTCGTGGTTTAGAGAAAAGAAAGGTGAGAAGAACCCTAAAGCCTTCATACACCAATTCTAGCAGATTGGAGGATGAATTGAGGCTAAACCTTATGCATAGACCTTGATTATTGATCATCTATGCTTGATGATCACAAGGTATGTCACAGTTTTACACTTTGAAAGAGGTTCCATGAAAAAGAACTTGAATGTGGTATTCTTGAGATGGGTTTAGATGATATGATTTGATAGTGTAGTAATGTTCATAATCACCATGTTTGCTTGTATGAGTGAAATACATGAATAATTTAGAGAATTCGTTAAGTGTTCATACATGATATGAAATGGGTTTTGTGTGACATGATGAAATTTATGTATTATTGATGTTAAAAGGTGCTTGAAATCATCATGTTTACTAGTTTGTATGGAAGAATCTTGAATTTTAGTTATAATTGATGAACTAAGCCAAAAGGTAGGAATATGAGCATGCAATAGTTGTACTTTGTGCATTATATGTGGCATGCATGCCAAGTGTTTGATGAAATGCCTAGATGACTAGAATAGGCAAACTTTTATGCAAGAAAAGGTTGAATGTGTGCGTGGAAAGTGATAATGATATCATTATTAGTAAACTAACATGAGACAATGTGTCTTAGATGGAAATACGGTTTGATTATATGATTTGGTGCAAGCATACATTAACAACTTATATTTTATACTTGAATGATGTGTCTATAATGTGTTTGTTTAAATAAGGTTTCATGGGATTTGGTATATTAAAAGTACCTAAGATACATACAAATGAATTATGCTAGTATTATGTGCACATGTTCATACATAAGGATAGTTTGACTTTTAAAGTCAAACTGACCAAAAACTAATGTCTTGATGAATTGATATGTAAAAATCCATGAGATAGTGTGGTCATTCTATATGACGACTAACCTAATAAATCTCGTGGATATCGTGCTAAGTTTGATCTCGTCAAGCTAGGTGGAAGCTTGGGAAGGAATGGGTCAAACGGGTCAAGTGCGCGAGGAAGCTCGAATGGACGCAAGGTAAGTAAAACTTACATTTCCTATAATAGAATCACTAAGTAAGAAATATGAAGTAGACGGAAATAAACATGACTTATTAAAGTCGAGAGCCATGGTGAAGGCCAAACGGGTAAGATTATGTTATATCACATTTTGGTGATTGAATAAAGAATTTTAGAATTTGGACCCTAAGGTGTGCACCGAAATGGGTCAAGCGAGTAAAAAGGCAAGCAAATCATATGTTAATGATTAAACTAACGATTGTAAAAGAGAAGACCTGGTGACGTAAGTCATAATGGGTCAAATAAGTGATATCGCAAGTAAATCACATGTTAGTGATTTAAATGATATAAGGACTTGTGTAGTTGTTTAAAAAATAAACCAATAATGGTTAAAAGACAAAACGGGTCATACGAGTCAATATGTTTGTATGCAATATGCAAATATGTTTGTATGCAATATGTAAATATGTAAATATGTTATAATGGGTCTTACAAGCATAGTATTTAACGCGAGTATTGTTAAGCGTTATACTTACAGGTAAGCTTATTATATATGGGCAAGTCTTGCCATAACTAGTGAAAAGAACTAGCAAGTTATTGAAAACGGGCCATGGCTTTAAACCGTGCCAGGAAGGTAAACTGGGTTAGATTCTCGGTGAGGGCTTATGATCCGACTAGATTCGGTCGAGTCAAGGGTGGGCATTAGATCACTTTAAGTGAGGTAGGTCTAGTATCTTTGGTATAACGGCTATTAGAGCCACAGATATGTCCACAATGTAAATATTTGACTAAAACGTCCCCGAATGATAAATCGGGAAAATTACCCCTAAGGGTAGATAAAAAAAATAATGAATCTCATATTTGGGTTAGTCTTTTGCTAACATAAAAATGGGAGGCGTAGACTTTTTAGTTAATGTCTCTTAATGGGTCATTTTTTGTAAAATGTCAAACTGGAGGATAAATTCATAATATAACTGTTTTCCTATAATAACCCATCACAAGTGACATTGTGGTGATAGATAAATGAAAGTCTTTGTGTGAAAATAGAGGATACGAAAAGAATTCTGACGATTTAAGAATAACTGCTTAAACCTCATAACGGGTTGAATAAACATATGCGCGAACCGGGTAACGGGTGCGCGAAACATAAAAATTGAAAATCCGGGTTATGGATTATGGTTTAAATATGTTAAGGTATGAATCCCAAGCGATTAAAACGATGAATTGATTTTGATGAGATTTGGATGTAATTTGGTTGAAAAGAAAACATGTTCAGCTGACACGGCTGGTTGGAAACCTAACCCGACCAGGGGAGGTTTCTGAAAAGAAACACCTTCAGTTGATCCGGCCGGTGGAAACCTGACCAGGTCGGGTAACGGGGCTGAAAAATATATATATTTTTTAATGTTTTCGTTCAAATGTTTCGATTAATACGCGTTTGACGTTTTAACTTAAACACTAATTGTTTTTAGTGTTTATGATAGGCTTTTGCAAAGGCGGGAACCGGACAGACGACCAAGCACGCGAAGAACCGAACACTATCAAACTGCTAACTCGTTGGAGAGGATTATGAAAAGGTTGAAGCATGATCATGCACAACAAAGTTTTCAACTTTAAAACTTTAATGTTTTTAGACTGTGATTAAGTGTAATAGTCTGTTATGTCAGGTCGTCTGGGTTATCAGTTAACCCAAACGTATAAGTTCTATGTTAAAAACAAATCTGGGACCAATCATCCGTGTTTATTATTATTGTAGAAATCGAGTTAGAGTGTTACATTATGACTGTATTGGATTCAAGCTGTGGTTTTTTTGGAATTCATATGGTGATTTATACCATCGAATTAACAAAAATATTTTATAGATTAAACAAGGGGAATTGGACTGCAATAATCCCAACTAGACGTCATTGGTCATTGCCAGTCCCACCTTTGAATATTCCTCATGCCAGTCCCACCTTTCACTTATTTTTCCTCCACTGATCCTTAGTTAAATAAAACTTAACGGAGTTAAGTTTTTTTTCTGAATTACAAGCTGACGTTTTAGCGCTTTTGATAAGAACGAGAATATGAGTCGAATGACGTAAAACTTACCTTGAAATTGTGCTCCAAATGAAGAAAACGGTGCTTCAATTCGAGTGTTTAAACTTCCAATTAACAAAAATCAAGCCGTTTGGAGCACCGTTTCATGGTAAGTTTTACATCAATAGACTCGTATCCTCTTTCTGATCCAAAGCCCTAATACGTCAGTTTGTAATTCAGAAAAAAACTTAACTCCGTTAAGTTTTTTTAACTGAGGACTGGTGGAGGAAAATGGGTGAAAGGTGGGACTGACATGGGGAATATTCAAAGGTGCGACTGGTAGTTGTCGCAACCCCTGACCCCTACCCCGGAAGCGGGCGTCGCGAGACACAGAGCCGGTGGTATCGGTGTTTATTAATTTGGCAGCGGAATTTAAACATCAAGACCGTAGTTAGGAAATATTTTATCAGAGTTTAAACACCAAACTTTTATAATTAATAAATGGGCTAAAACCCAAGTTCATTGATAATACATTTGTTGGGATAAAACCCTAATTATTGAAAACATAAACTCCTTTTTATTTAGGTAACTTTTATAGCCACTTCTTTAAGCCTTCAGTGCTCTCCAGCTGGCTTCTATTAGCTTCACATTAAGTTACCTGAAACGCGTTTTAAAAAGGTTTTATCAGAAAGAAATACTGGCGAGTGCATCCCAGTTTAATCAAAATAAGCTTTTATAACTTTAAAGTATTAAGAATTATAATGACTATATCTATCCAACTATTCAATACAGCATTGCTACTGGGCAACCTTTGTCCCCCATGCTTGCGGTCATGCTACTATTCACAATAGTAACGAGTTTCAAGTAATGTATACAAAACCCCACATACTGATGATAATTGTAGAATTACAGAAAATTAATCACTGTACGTATTTTAGGGTTTTGTAAAATATTTGAAAAAATGATTTAAAAAGGGTTTACAAAAAGAGAATGTACTCACTTTGCTGAGTTAGATGATACTATAGCTTCCTGATGATTCTCCTGGTTAATATCTATTAAAAATTAAACAATGCACACGTGTTAGTCAGATAACCCATGTCACATTAGCCATACTACCGAGACAGAACTCCAACGAACTGAGTCAGGCAGAGCCTTGACATGCGTTATAGAGCCCTCGATCAATCGGGTAGGGTAACAAATACGTGATCGGGGTTATAATACTTACAACGAGGAAGAGCTTCGCTTTTTAGTGGTATTATACCGAGCACTACTTTGCTATTATAGGGACAGAGGAAATGAAAAGAATTGAACGGTGAGAACTGAGGCCAGAGGCCTCCTTTTATAGGTTGGTCGAAGGGCGGCTCACACCCCGCGAGTCCCACCACTGTCTCTTTCGTGGCCCGCGAGAGAGGTAGCCAAGGATCTAGCTTGAGTGATTCACACCGTAGATCTAACACGAGGGGGTAACACGTGGCGGCTTAGAATGTAGCCTGGTATAAATTGATCACGCCCCGCGACTCGCTCGACCAACTATGTCGCGGCCCGTGAGTGATGGTTATTATTTTTTTTATTTGATTTTTATAAATATATATGTTAATTAGGGCCGTTTCTCATATACGGTGTATATTTTAGGATATTTTAAGGGTTTTAGGAGGGTTGTTATATCCTCCCCACCTTGTTTTAGATCTCGTCCTCGAGGTCTATTGGAACAGGTGTGGATATTTCCGTTGCGTTTCCGATTCGAGCTCCCAAGTGTATTCTGGCCCTCTCTTAGAATCCCATTTCACTTTGACCAGAACTAGTCTCTTGTGTTTGAGATTCTTGATCTTTCGGTCTTCAATTTGTAGGGGTTTCTCTACGAACTTAAGTTTCTCATTTACCTCTATGTCCTTAAGAGGTATCACTAATGATTTGTCTGTTAAGCATTTCTTGAGATTACATACATGAAACACATCATGTATTCCTGCCATTTCCTCTGGCAGTTGTAGTTGCTCAGCTACTAGTCCTATTCTTTTGATAATCTCGAAAGGTCCAATATACCTGGGGTTTAGCTTTCCTTTTTTAACGAATCTGACTGCTCAATTCCATGGAGAAACTTTTAATAATACCTTATCTCCAACTTGAAATTCTAAGGGTTTTCGTCGTTTATCAGCATAACTCTTTTGATGATCTCGGGCTGCTTTTAGTCTTTCCTTGACTTGATAATCTTGTCTGTTGTTTCTTGTACTATCTCTGGTCCAAATAGTTTCTTTTCTCCAATTTCTTCCCAACAGACTGGAGTTCGACACTTTCGTCCATAAAGTGCTTCAAACGGTGCAGCGTTGATACTGGTTTGATAGCTGTTATTATAGAAAAATTCTATTAATGGTAAATGATCGTCCCAATTTCTTCCAAAATCAATTACACAGGCTTTAAGCATATCTTCCATTGTCTGAATTGTCCTTTCACTTTGTCCGTCCGTTTGAGGATGATAAGCGGTGCTTAGGTTAACCTGGTTCCCATTGCTTTTTGGAAACTTGTCCAAAAATGAGAAGTAAAACGGCTATCTCTATCAGAAACAATGGATAAATGAATTCCATGTAATGAAACTATTTCATTTACATATAACTTGGCTAATTGTTCCATACTGAGAGTTTCCTTCATTGGTAAGAAATGAGCAGATTTGGTTAATTTGTCTACAATCACACAGATTGTATTATTACCTTTTCGGTCTTGGTTAATTTAGTAACAAAGTCCATTGTTATCAATTCTCATTTCCAAATTGACATTTCTAATTGCTGTAATAATCCTGAAGGTTTCTGATGCTCAGCTTTAACATGTGAACAAGTTAGACACTTGGAAACATAGGTTGCTATATCCTTTTTCATTCCTATCCACCAGAAATTTTTCCTTAAATCTTGATGCATCTTATCATTACCAGGATGTATCATATACTTAGACTTATGGGCTTCTTCTAAAATTCGGTGGCGTAGGATTCCTTGTTTGGGTATCCAGATCCTTTTCTTATGAAATCTCCAAATTCCATCTGTTACTTGTTCTAATTCTTTAATAATTCCTTTTAATCCTTCAGTATCATCCTTGAATACTATTTCCTGTATCTCTCTAATTTGCTCATTTAAATCTATCTGTAGATTTAATCTGAGAGAACGTACTCGTTTTGGCTTTTCATGATACTTTCGACTTAAAGGACCATAGTTGTAAAAAAGGAACTTGATTTCTTTTTAAAAGAAAATTAGACACAACACACACATATGTGTGTATGTGTGTGCGACGTGAAGAGCAGGAGAGAAAGGGGAGAGAACAAAACCCTAACAACATAAAATCAGTCAAATTGGAAAGGAATTTGAGGGCTAAACGAATGCATGAACTAAGCACTATGATCCCCTAAGTGTTCCTAACATCAAGTAAGTTAAATTATGTGTTTTAATGATAGTTGATGAAGTGGGTTTTAGTCAATCCGTGAAATCTTATGAAATTGAACATGTATATATGTTAGATTCACCATATAGAAGATGTCTTATGCTTGAATTTGAATGTATTGAAAATTTGAGGAGAAACCCACTTGTTCAAGTAGCATGGTAATCTTGAAGTTGTATAAGTTGAGTAATTTTGATGAATGAATGATTATGTACTTATGTATTGTTAGCTAATCATGTTGTAGGAAGTATGAATCATGTGAAATTGGTTGAATGATTGAGTTTTTGTGGTTTACTAATGGGTTACACATAAAACTCATGCACATGATGCTTAAAATGTTGTACGCCCATCAAGCGTTTGACAAAATGCCTCAATGATAAACCATGTAGTTTTGAATAGATTGGGAAGTGATGTGATGGACAAGGTTAACATAATATACATATATTGTGAAACATGGTATGAGTAGGAATGATGCGTGAATGTAATTGTTATGTAAATAAACGGCGCAATCTAAAATGAGATTGGATTATATATAGGATTAAGGTTAGAAGGTAAACTTTGTATGCAAGAATTTATGTGTATGTACTAGCTAATTAACGTGTCATGTACGCTAGTAATGAAGCATGATGATACATATCCTATATGTGCACTAATAAACTAACGAAAGTCAAATATCGTATGACTTGATAGCCGAACGAATGAATGTATGTAAGCTAACCGTGTTACGAATGTGGTGACATGTACGGATAGGAGTCATGTCAACAAGAGCATAAACGAGGAAGTGCCACGGGTCGAACGTAAACACGGAAGCTATGTGCAAATTCGGACGCACGAAGTAAGTAATTTCCATAATCACTTCTTAGTTTGCTTAAGTAGTGTAGCGCTCTAATTAATTAAGTATGATGTTTAAGGTCAAATATGGATTTAGTTGTATGAGATCGGAGAATTTCGCTAAGTAGACCAAACGGGTCAATAATGAGGCCTTATGATTATATTGAAATGTTGCATAAGAAATGGCTACGGTAGTATAACCGGTTAATGGGTAAAATTATGCATAGGAACGCAATCCGGGAATCGGAGATGCGGTTTAATAGTCAATAGACTCAGACGCGAGTTTAGTTTAATAGATATATAATTACACAAATAGAGGTTTTAGTAACAATGTATGATTCGTAGATTTAAATGAAATGAATGAGTTTAACGAATACTGGGTATCGGGGGTGTAAACCTCATGTACGGAACTTTGGATAATGTAATACTATTATAGTTATAATGTTCATGCAAGTTCTGGGTTAACACAAATGAGTTGTTTGATGAAAACTTGAACGGGTCGAATAATCTGTAATTGAATATTTAGCCGTAGACTCATAAGTTAAGAATTTTCTTAATCCGGATGTTAGATTTCAAGTTCACATGATCGAATACTAAATGATGGTCATGTAGGAAGAAACGGGAGGTTAAACGGGTAAACGGTTGAAAAGTTACGCGAATTTTAGCATTAACGTACGACGAAACAAAGCTGCAGAAAAACCAAGTTTAGAGGGGCCGTCGCCGATGCCCTCTCTGTTCTCCGTTTTTGCTGACACCTTATTCCACTGCCTACGGGTTGTTTTTCCGACGCGAAGAACTAAGCGGCGTCGCCGACGCCTCATAGGGCCGTCGCCGACGCCCTTCCCATCTTCCAAATGCTGAAATTTCGTTATTTAAGTTGTTCGGTGTACCGTAAGCTTCTGTACACTAACCGTGATCTACGGCGGGCTTCTCAAACTTGATTTTTATTGTTCCCTTGATGTTCATGGGTTATAAAACCAAGTCTAAGCCCCATGTAAGTAGTGTATGAGTATGATAAGTAAATGCTAATAAGTAAGAAAGAATTGTATGTAAGTAGTATGCAAGAACTTGTACGTAATCATGTAGGTAGGTTTGAATGTATGTAGGTGTGTATGTATGTATGTAGGTATATATGTATGAAGGTATGTATGAATGTATGCACGTATGTAGGGATGTAGGAATCTATGTATGTATGTAGAGGTGTATGCAAGTATGCAAGTTTATATGTATGCATGATTCTAATACGTCTGGGAATTAATGTTACTAATAGTATGCCTTGAGATTGGAATGTAATGCAGGAACGAGAACGTCGGATTCTTGTGGGATAGAAGCCGAACTCGGAACAAGAGAATTCGAGAGTATAGTCGATTGAATCTAAGTTTATACTGTCCAATATTGTACCATTTGTAATGATATGAGAATAATGTTGTATGATTTTGTCAATGACTAACGGTTAAGTTGTATGTGATGTCCACAGGTACTACACGGATTTCTTCTACCATTAACGAAGATAAGCGGGCATAGGTCGAGTCAAAGAGCAAGGATTGTACGGGAAAGAAAGGTCACATAGTTTGTTTTTAATAGGTCATGAAGCCTTGATATAATGTAACATTGTGAATCCTTTCTAATGAATGAATTAAAATTTGTAATTGGGTCTTCATGTAGTTAGTATGACTTTTTAAGAACGAAATTTTTGGGCTCATATTTTCCGCTGTGTCGTATTTAAGTTTTTACATGTTGGTCATACAGGGAATTGTTCATAATACGAATGGGTCATGCCCGAATTTTGTTAAATAATAGTATAATAATATTACTTTTCGGATTAGGAAATGTGGGCGTTATAAGTTGGTATCAGAGCCCTGGTTTGAGTGAAATCAAGTATGAGGAGGTAAATACTTGAACTCAAACCTGTGTGCTCTTGTGACAAGGAACCCGTACAATCCGAGACTCGATCAAGATTTAAGGGTAGAAGCAAAGGTAAGTATGTGCTTAAGTATGTATTTGAAGAAAACTAACAGTATGTTATGTGTAAGGTAAGTATAATTGCTTGGAAGGGATGATCCGTGAATGCGGTCTAGGACCGGCGTCAAGGCATGTAATAAGACAAGTTGGCCCCAGGTACATAAATTGAACATGTGGGCGCATGTAATGGTATAATCTAGCAAGTGAAATAAAACTTTAAATGAAATATAATAATGAAATGGTAATGAAGCTTTGAAAATGTTTCACGTGCTGAAACTTAATTCTTCAGACATAAGGTGGCGATTACACGAAGACACGAAGCTAGTATGTGGATTTTGTACCTGGCCAGTACACAAGAAACATATGACATTCGTGAGACCATGGTAATTGTTACAGGTATGTCCGTTAGAATTAGGTAGTAGGTAGACGTGAGGGTGAAGAGAAATGTAAGACTTTCAGGAATGAAAGTACGAAAGATATGTTAGAATTCGCGAGACGAATTCGAAGCATGGAAGGAATGAAAGTATGAAAGATATGTTAGAATTCGCGAGACGAATTCGAAGCATGGAAGGAATGAAAGTACGAAAGATATGTTAGAATTCGTGAGACGAATTCGAAGCTTGGAAGGAATGAAAGTACGAATGATATGTTGGAATCCGCGAGACAGATTCGAACATGAAAAGAATGAAAGATATGAATGATATGTTAGAAACCGCAAGACGGATTCAAAACATAAAAAGGAAATAGATAAAGCAAGGTATGGAAAACGAGTTAATGGATTAGACTCACATTAGGTATGTATAAAGGATATGCATTTGATAGGAGTTGATAGCTCGACTAGAAAAGGATGTGTCAGAATTGGGAAATTGGTAAATATAGATTCGGAATGTAATTACAATTGGACTTCTGAAAAGTCAAACGAAGTTAAGTTAATAATTATTAAGCAAGTAATAGTAAAGTAGCATAAAGTATTTGATTCATTAAGTAAGTATAACCGATGAAGGCTATTGTAGTAGCAAGAAACCTTAGTTAAAAGGAATAAGCTTTGAATAAGTTACATGTGAGGTATGTTGATAATCGACCCATGAGAGCCAAATGAATGATGGGCTAGAATACGGATGAATGACTTACGTAATTTACAAGGAAAGAAAGTCTTTAACAAGAAAAGGTAAGATAATGTCTTGTAAGTATGTTTGACTTGGAAGGAGCATAAACGCGTACTTCAGTACATATACGGTAGGTAGAAGTGCTAGTTCGACTTTGAAAGAGTAAAAATTGCAAAAGGTTGGCGAAATAATTAACAAAATGAAAGGATTGTGTGTAAGAAATGGTATGTGTGATGTAGCATACATGTAAGAAATTTATGAAAGAATGGTAGGTGTTTAAACACCGAATAGAATAAATATTTGAAAGGAAAGTATTAATGACAAGTACCGACAAAAAATACAAATTTTGATGCTGGGCTTGTTGGCCATGTTCATCTGAACAAGACATTATTGAAAGGATGCGCATAGGCGGATGCTCAACAAATTAATGGAAGCAATCAATGTAGGTATTGCATGAACTCATGAAGAAACAGGCCGATTCAGGCCACAAACCGCTGGGATACGCAACTAAATCAAGGTTAGTAAGATGTTTAGCTTGTGATTATGAGTAAGTATTGATATAATTAAATGTTTATAGTATGCTTATGATGATATGTTGACCCCTCGTATGAACATGAAGATAATTAGAAGTAACATTAGTAATGGGATGTTGAGGATGACTCAAGGTGAACAAAATGAAAGATTGTATATGATGTATGAGTAGAATGAAATAAATCAATTTATTTCGATTAGTAAATGTATGAATGTAATATGCTTAAATAGGAAGTTAGAAACAAGTCGTAGACTTAGGTTTGTATGAGTAATACTTGTATACAATTGGAATAAATACGATGAATGAAACGCTAGTGATGATATGTGCTAAGAGCTAGCATTATAAAGTAAAAGACACTAATAAGAGCTTTGGATCAGACCCTGACCCTTGTGTGATTATGAAAGTAAATTACTAATTTAAGAAGATAGGGACAAGGCGTACGATTATATTTATTCATGAATAAGACTTTTGCAAAGATCCCGAATGTATTCATGTTGTATTGAGCATCGTGAATGGATAGATGAAAAAGTAAGAGTAGTAATGGTCTACTAAGAATGAGAAAGGTTTCGGGGACGAAACCTTCTTTAAGGGGGGTAGACTTGTAACACCCCAAATTTCATATGCTATAATATGTAATGCCCCAAAACTCGAATTGTTTAATTCGCTAATATGTGTCCATATTCTATCGTATGAAATACAATAATTAGACTAATTGACCTAGTTAAAATATTTAGCCCAAAACAAATAAAGAATGAATGATGGGGCAAGAAAGATAAATGGCAAACTTAAAGGACCATAGTTGAAAAAAAGGAACTTGATTTCTTTAAAAAAAAAATTAGACACAACACACACATATGTGTGTGTGTGTGTGTGCGACGTGAAGAGCAGGAGAGAAAGGGGGGAGAACAAAACCCTAACAACATAAAATCAGTCAAATTGGAAAGGAATTTGAGGGCTAAACGAATGCATGAACTAAGCACTATGATCCCCTAAGTGTTCCTAACATCAAGTAAGTTAAATTATGTGTTTTAATGATAGTTGATGAAGTGGGTTTTAGTTAATCCATGAAATCTTATGAAATTGAATATGTATATATGTTAGATTCACCATATAGAAGATGTCTTATGCTTGAATTTGAATGTATTGAAGATTTGAGGAGAAACCCACTTGTTCTAGTAGCATGGTAATCTTGTAGTTGTATAAGTTGAGTAATTTTGATGAATGAATGATTATGTACTTATGTATTGTTAGCTAATCATGTTGTAGGAAGTATGAATCATGTGAAATTGGTTGAATGATTGAGCTTTTGTGGTTTACTAATGGGTTACGCATAAAACTCATGCACATGATGCTTAAAATGTTGTACGCCCATCAAGCGTTTGACAAAATGCCTCAATGATAAACCATGTAGTTTTGAATAGATTGGGAAATGATGTGATGCACAAGGATAACATAATATACATATATTGTGAAACATGGTATGAGTAGGAATGATGCGTGAATGTAATTGTTATGTAAATAAACGGCGTAATCTAAAATGAGATTGGATTATATATAGGATTAAGGTTAGAAGGTAAACTTTGTATGCAAGAATTTATGTGTATGTACTAGCTAATTAACGTGTCATGTACGCTAATAATGAAGCATGATGATACATATCCGATATGTGCACTAATAAACTAACGAAAGTCAAATATCGTATGACTTGATAGCCGAACGAATGAATGTATGTAAGCTAACCGTGTTACGAATGTGGAGACACGTACGGATAGGAGTCATGTCAACAAGAGCACAAACGAGGAAGTGCCACGGGTCGAAGGTAAACATGGAAGCTATGTGCAAATTCGGACGCACGAGGTAAGTGATTTCCATAATCACTTCTTAGTTTTCTTAAGTAGTGTAGCGCTCTAATTAATTAAGTATGATGTTTAAGGTCAAATATGGATTTAGTTGTATGAGATCGGAGAATTTCGCTAAGTAGACCAAACGGGCCAATAATGAGGCCTTATGATTATATTGAAATGTTGCATAAGAAATGGCTACGGTAGTATAACCGGTTAATGGGTAAAATTACACATAGGAACGCAATCCAGGAATCGGAGATGCGGTTTAATAGTCAATAGACTCAGACGCGAGTTTGGTTTAATAGATATATAATTACACAAATGGAGGTTTTAGTAACAATGTATGATTCGTAGATTTAAATGAAATGAATGAGTTTAACGAATACTGGGTATCGGGGGTGTAAACCCCATGTATGGAACTTCGGATAATGTAAAACTATTATAGTTATAATGTTCATGCAAGTTCTGGGTTAAGACAAATGAGTTGTTTGATGAAAACAAGAACGGGTCGAATAATCCGTAATTGAATATTTAGCCGCAGACTCATAAGTTAATAAATTTTCTTAATTCGGATGTTAGATTTCAAGTTCACATGATAGAATACTAAATGATGGTCATGTAGGAAGAAACGGGAGGTTAAACGGGTAAACGGTTGAAAAGTTACGAGAATTTTAACATTAAAGTAAGACGAAACAAAGCTGCTGAAAAACCAATTTAGAGGGGCCGTCGCCACGCCCTGATGGGCCGTCACCGACACCCTCTCTGTTCTCCGTTTTTGCTGACGCCTTATTCCACTGCCTACGGGTTGTTTTTCCGACGCGAAGAACTAAGCGGCGTCGCCGACGCCTCATAGGGCCGTCGCCGACGCCCTTCCCATCTTCCAAATGCTGAAATTTCGTTATTTAAGTTGTTCGGTGTACCGTAAGCTTCGGTACACTAACCATGATCTACGGCGGGCTTCCCAAACTTGATTTTTATTGTTCCCTTGATGTTCATGGGTTATAAAACCAAGTCTAAGCCCCATGTAAGTAGTGTATGAGTATGATAAGTAAATGCTAATAAGTAAGAAAGAATTGTATGTAAGTAGTATGCAAGAACTTGTACGTAATCATGTAGGTAGGTTTGAATGTATGTAGGTGTGTATGTATGTAGGTATATATGTATGAAGGTATGTATGAATGTATGCACGTATGTAGGGATGTAGGAATGTATGTATGTATGTATGTAGAGGTGTATGCAAGTACGCAAGTTTATATGTATGCATGATTCTAATACGTCTGGGAATTAAAGTTACTATTAGTATGCCTTGAGATTGGAATGTAATGCAGGAACGAGAACGTCGGATTCTTGTGGGATAGAAGCCGAACTCGGAACAAGAGAATTCGAGAGTATAGTCGATTGAATCTAAGTTTATACTGTCAAATATCGTACCATTTGTAATGATATGAGAATAATGTTGTATGATTTTGTCAATGACTAACGGTTAAGTTGTATGTGATGTCCACAGGTACTACACGGATTTCTTCTACCATTAACGAAGATAAGCGGGCATAGATCGAGTCATAGAGCAAGGATTGTATGGGAAAGAAAGGTCACATAGTTTGTTTTAAATAGGTCATGAAGCCTTGATATAATGTAACATTGTGAATCCTTTCTAATGAATGAATTAAAATTTGTAATTGGGTCTTCATGTAGTTAGTATGACTTTTTAAGAACCAAATTTTTGGGCTAATATTTTCCGCTGTGTCGTATTTAAGGTTTTACATGTTGGTCATACAGGGAATTGTTCATAATACGAACGGGTCACGCCCGAATTTTGTTAAGTAATAGTATAATAATATTACTTTTCGGATTAGGAAATGTGGGCGTTATAAAGAGGAATAAGCTATAACCTTTTGACGTTGCATCAACACACATCCATAACCTAACTTAGAAGCGTCATATTAGACTATCAAGTCTTCAGTTCCTTCTGGTAACACGAGTATGGGTGCGTTGGTTAACCTTTTCTTTAAAATCTTAAAGGCTTCTTCCTGTTTTGGTCCCCATTCGAACTTAATTGATTTGCAGGTCAATTTGGTTAAGGGAATGGCTATTTTAGAAAAATCTTGAATAAAACGTCTATAATAACCTGCCAGTCCAAGAAAACTTCTTACTTCCGTTGGTGATTCAGGGACTTTCCACTTAGTAATCACCTCAATTTTTGTGGGATCTACATGAATTCCTTCATGATTAACCAGGTGTCCAAAGAATTGCACTTCTTGTAACCAGAATTCGCATTTTTGATAATTTAGCGTAAAGCTTTTCTTTTCTCAATAAATTTAGAAGTATAAACAACTGCTTTGCATGATCCTATTTACTCTTAGAGTAAATACGAATATCATCTATAAAGACAATTATGAATTTATCCAGGTATGGTTTACATATCCTGTTCATCGTGTCCATAAATGCAGATGGGGCATTGGTTAAACCAAATGGCATGACTGTAAATTTATAATGACCGTACCTTGTTCTGAAAGCAGTTTTAGGAATGTCATCTTCCTGTACTTTCAATTGATGATATCCTGAGCGTAAATCGATCTTTGAAAAGAATCGAGCTGGTTGAAGTTGATCGAACAGATCATCGATTCTCGGTAACGTGTATCGATTTTAATCGTAATCTTGTTCAATTCCCGATAAGCAATGCACATACGCATTGATCCGTCCTTTTTCTTAACAAACAAGACTAGTCCTCCGCATGGAGATGAACTAGGTTGTATGAAACCTTTCTCTAGAAGTTCGTCCAACTGTTTCTTCAGCTCCTGCATCTCCGTCGGTGCTAATCGATATGGTGCTTTGGCAATCGGTGCCGTTCCTGGTATTAGGTAAATCCTAAATTCAACCTCTCTATATGGTGGTAATCCAGGTAATTCTTCTGGAAAGACGTCTGAGAATTTAGATACTACAGGAATATCTTTTAATTCTTTTCTTTTAGTGTTAATGATTATGGAAATCATATACATTATTGCTCATTTCCTTACGTAGCTTGCAGCTTTCATCACAGAGATGAATTTTGTTGATCTGGTTGGCTTGCCTCATTTAATTGTGATCTTTTCACCCTTTGGTGTACTTACTTGCACTTCTTTTTAATCACATAAAATACTGACAGGATTGGCTACCAACCAATCCATTCCTAAGACGATATCAAATCCAGCTAGATTCATCGGGTAAAGGTTAACAATAAAATTTTGGTTGAGAATTTTAATCCTTTCTCCCTGTAGGATTTCACTTATCTTAATGGAATCTCCATTTGCCGTCTCCACCAGACAATCTTGTTGAAGTTTAGTTAATGGTTAATTGAGAAGTTTGCAGAAAGAAGTATTGATAAAACTTTGGTTTGCACCAGAGTCAAATAATACTTTAACAAAAATATCATTAACTAAAAACGTACCGGCAATCACATCCGGAATCATCTTGGCTTCTTCAGCTGTAAGAACAAATGCTCTGGCATTCTTCTTAGGTCCTTCATTTGCCGTAGCTTTGTTGGTTGTTGCAAGAGCTAGTTTCGGACAGTTCGGTTTGATATGATCAGCTTCTCCGCAATTGAAGCATAGCCTATTACTAGCTTTCGATCGACATTCTTCTTCCTTATGCCCGGGTTTCTTGCAAAAATTACAATACCTTGCACATTTTCCAAAATGCTTCTTTTTACAAGACTTGCGGTAAAGTGCAGAGGAAGAACCTGTATCTTTCCCACGGCTGGAATTACCGTAGCGAAATTCGTGGGTAAGCCTTTGAGCTAGGTTCCTTCTCTGGTTTTCTTCTTGTCTGCGTACCAATTCATAAGTCAAGGTATTGGCTAGTTCTACTGCTTCTTCTATGGTTTGTGGTCTAGCTGCCTTGACTATATGTCTGATCTCACAAATTAATCCCCAGATATAACGGGAGATTAATATTGGTTCTGGTGAGGCTAAGGTTGGTACTGTTCTAGCATATTCAAAGAATATGGTAGTGTAACCTTTGCAGTCTATTCCAGTTATTTTAAGATTTAAGAACTTATTGGTAATTTGTTCCTTTTCATGAGGAGGACATAATTTTCTTTCGACTATATCCTTAAAGTCGGTCCATTCCATATTATAAACTCTATCACTTCCTCTAGACTGGAGAATGGTATTACACCGCCCTTGGGCTGCATTCTTAAAAAGATTAGAAGCAAACAAAATCTTATCTTCATCCGCACATTTACTTATTTTTAAGACTGCTTCTGTCTTTTCTATCCAGCGTAAGGCTGCAATGGCTCTTTCATTGCCAAAGAATTCTATTGGTTTGCAAGACCAGAATTCTTTATAAGAAGAACCATATGAAACGGTTCTTCTTCTTTTTGGAATATGTACTTGGATCAGTGGTCCATTATTTTCGTTCACACTGTGACTTGGTTCAGTGGGTGGACGTTTACTTCCAATTACAGATTTATTATTTTATGCTTCTTTAATAGTCTTGATAATATATGGCATAGCATCTATAATTCTTTGTGCTACTGTATGTTGGATGGCACTGTTATCTACTTGGTTTCCGTTATTATCATTATTCTGGTTTTCCTGATTTACTTCGTTGTCCATCTGGATTGTAAACATTTATCAGGTATCAATATCACAGAATAAACAATCACACAAACAGATTGATCAAAATCATCGAACATTGCGACTTTACTCTTTTTATATATCTATGCATCGACTACATATTACAACTGAAAAATAAATACACTAGTAGTTATGCATCGATAAGTATTAGGTTAACTATTTTAGTTGATTTTTTATAACATTACACACATACACACATACACACACACACACACATATATATATATACACATATTATACCAGGTGTCGTTTGCCCAATACTGCATCTCCCGCTCGTCATATTTCCACACGAGCTTTTCTCATATCTGTCGTATCCTATTTCCTTCTTCCACTATCTCTTTGCCATATGTGTGAAGTTCCTACACATTCTCTTCACTCATGGGTGGTAGTGGTGCTGGTACTGGGTCAGGGTATCGAGGTACGGGTTCTCCGTATGGATATGGGTTGCTTAACGCACTCCGAATATACATGTCATCGTTCTAGAATGGATCTAAAGGATTTAGGTCAGTATACTGTGCTATGGGGTTTGGTATGGGTACTGGTTCATCATGAGGATATAGTTCCTGATATACCCTATTGTCATCCTCCCATGGATCATACTCTAAAGGAATTGGTGCTGGGATTCTAGGTATCTCGTTGAGATCAAATGCTGGTATGGGGAATGGGTTCTACTGGTTAGGTTCTAACTCCATTGGTTGATTGGGGAATAATGGCAACGGTTGTGGTTTAGCTATTTGGTTCAGATTTGGATCTGTTGCGGTGGTTGCTAACATATGAAAATCTGCTAACTGTCTATCAAGTTCTTCCCACAATGGCTTATTAACTGCTTCCTGGGTTTGGGCATTCACTTCCCTATTCGCTTTGGCTAATGCTCTCTGTTGTTGTAATTTCTTCATTCTCTTCCTCCTCTCATGCGCTCCCCTACTAAACCATCCTCTCTTTATCGAAGGGAATGGTTCCTCGGATTGTGACTTAAAGATGAAAATTCCTTCCTCGGTATCAGCAGAATACCCCGACGGAGTAGGCTGAGATGAGGTTCCTTCACTCTTTGGGGAACTAGCTAATTGACGGTAAGCGTCAGATGTACCTTGCTCACTCATACTGTAAACTAACAAATTGTTAGATAACACAAAATAATAATATACATATTTACACATAGTCACATAGATTATTTCCTAATACAATTGGTAAAAATTTAGGTAGAACACCTAAATGGCTTAAACCAGTGGCTGTAGCTCTGATACCACCTCCTGTCGCAACCCCCGACCCCTACCCTGGGAGCGGGCGCCGCGAGACACAGAGCCGGTGGTATCGGTGTTTATTAATTTGGCAGCGGAATTTAAACATCAGGACCGTAGTTAGGAAATATTTTTATCAGAGTTTAAGCACCAAACTTTTATAATTAATAAATGGGATAAAACCCAAGTTCATTGATAATACATTTGTAGGGATAAAACCCTAATTATTGAAAACATAAACTCCTTTTTATTTAGGTAACTTGCCACTTCTTTAAGCCTTCAGTGCTCTCCAGCTGGCTTCTATTAGCTTCACATTAAGTTACTTGAAACGCTTTTAAAAAGGTTTTATCAGCAAGAAATACTGGCGAGTGCATCCCAGTTTAATAAAAACAAGCTTTTATAACTTTACAGTATTAAGATTTATAATGCTTATGTCTATCCAGTTATTCAATACAGCATTGCTACTGGGCAACCTTTGTCCCCCGTGCTTGCGGTCATGCTACTATTCACAATAGTAACGAGTTTCAAGTAATGTATACAAAACCCCACATACTGATGATAATTGAAGAATCACATAAACTTAATCACTGTAAGTATTTTAGGGTTTTGTAAAATATTTGAAACAATGATTTAAAAAGGTTTACAAAAAGAGAATGTACTCACTTTGATGACTTAGATAATACTATAGCTTCCTGATGATTCTCCTGGTTAATATCTATTAAAAATTAAACAATGCACACATGTTAGTAAGATAACCCATTTCACATTAGCCATACTACCGAGACAGAACTACAACGAACTGAGTCAGGCAGAGCCTTGACTTGTGTTACGGAGCCCTAGATCAATCGGGTAGGGTAACAAATACGTGATCGGTGTTATAATACTTACAACGAGGCAGATCTTCGCTTTTTAGGGGTATTATACCGAGCACTACTTTGCTATTATAGGGACACAGGAAATGAAAAGAATTGAACGGTGAGAACTAAGGCCAGAGGCCTCCTTTTATAGGTTGGTCGAAGGGCGGCTCGTGCCCCGCGAGTCCCACTTCTGTCTCCTTCATGGCCCGTGAGAGAGGTAGACTAGGATCTAAGTTGGGTGATTCACACCGTAGATCTAACACGAGGGGGTAACACGTGGCGGCTTAGAATGTCGCCTGTTGTAACTTGATCGCGCCCCGCGACTCCCTCGGCCAACTATGTCGCGGCCCGCGAGCGATGGTTATTATTTGTTTTTATTTGATTTTTATAAATATAAATGTTAATTAGGACCGTTTCTCATATACAGGGTATATTTTAGGATATTTTTAGGGTTTTAGGAGGGTTGTTATAGTAATGGCCAATGACGTCTAGTTGAGATTTTTACATGCCAGTTCCCCATTAAACATACTTGATTCCTATATGTCCGTATTAAGATTACGGATCTAACCATATAAATTTCACTTAACGAAACCCGGATTATGAACGAATGGCCCACAAAATCCTTGTTTCGATTATTCGACCCGTTAACTATGTGTACAAATTGTTCACCAGTTTATTCTTTGGCATTCTAATCTTATTTACCCATTCCTCGGGCTTGAAATTCTTGGCGTATCTGTACCATTACATGGCTTAACGCTCGTATTCGAATTTCATGCTTGTTTTCTATAAATTCAAGCATTGCCACTTTATGTAATTCTTGCAACTAGTTTCTACCATTCGACCCAATAACACAGATTCATAACCTTAACTTAGTATAACCATTCATTACTAAAATTGCTATCTAGCACCAGCGCAATATGAGGCTTTCAAATCTTTACGCGCAAGAATCGATATAAGGACATAGTTTTGACTCGTTTGGTTGACGAGTGAAAATCCTCACTTTAATGTCAAGCCAAACTATTTCTAACCAATATTTTGACCCGTTTGAATGTCGAGTGGGCTTCGCCACTTAAATGACACTTCAAACGTATATACTACATTATGACACCATTAACAAGCTAAAACCAAACGTTTATACGTAATGTAACGGGACCATAGTCACGTACCTTAGAGCAATCATTTCAAACGCGTATCACCACTAGCTTGTCCACTTGACGTCCCCGTTTCCTTTCCTATAGAGTTCAACCATAGTTGTTTAGAACTCTCTTATAGCATATAACGCATAATTTTCCACATTAGTCAAATATGCATTTTTGTCGGGTTTTAACATTTATCTTCTCTTAGGCATTACATCAAACACCTAATGAGCATGATTTCATACAAATAAAAATCAAGTTCTTAACTAACTATTTAGCCAAGATTTAAGCATCCTTTCACAAATTCATGTAAATTTTCATATCAACGAATCAAAATTCACTCCATAGAGCTCAAATACACTAAGTTAACAATGTTAATCCTAGTGTTTAACATAATTCTACAAAACCCACTTAACACATGAGTGTAGGATCATGAACTCGCAATTATAAGCATCAATTCAACAAGTAAATGGCTAGGGTTTAGTCCTAGACATAATTTCATTCTTAATTTCATCCAAACAATGATCATGCAAGCTCAAATTCGAATTTCATAAGTTCATCTAAAATTTAAGATGGAACCAAATAGTGAAATTTCACATACCTTATGATCCCTTCGCCGAGGTGATCACTAATCTATATTCAGATTTCGATTTGGACTTGATTTGAGCCTTCAATTTGTGAGTTTTGTAAGAGTTAGGGCTTGAAGGGGAAATCCCTGGTGGCCCCTTGCTCCGATCGAACCAGACACACACTCAAGTGTGTGTTTGGTGTGTTATTTTGTTATTAAACATTCAAGTTTCAAGTTTGACAAGTTTGGTCCCTCTACAATACACAAGTTATTTAAAGGGTATTTAACCATATTTGTTCTATTATGTCAAGACACAAACTAACTAGGTTATTCATTCCTAGTTATTTTATCTTGACTATTACCGATATTTAGTTTAAAATATGATATCTATATTTTCGGGGTGTTACAATATCACTAACCATTATTGCTAATCAGTATCTGTCACACCCTAAAAAATCCACCCGCGGGGTTTTACCGTGATGCGCGTAACAAACCAGGATCTTAGACACCAGCCATACAGAACGACCTCTATATGAGAAAATACCTTTTAAACCAAACAACCAAAATAAGTTAATGAAAATGCGGTAGCGTAATTAAACGTAAAATAATGTGTGTGCCAAAACAAACGCCCAAACCAACGTAAATAATGTAATAATGCATCATCAAGAAAAATGTTTTGACATCCATGTTGTGCACCTAAACTGTGAGTACCTTAGCGACCAAAGAAAAACATGCAAGAACAAGTGTCAATAATTATGATGACTGAGTTCAAAGGTTTTTAATTTACAATTATAAAGTGAGTTGTTTCTCAAAGGTTCCCATTGTTTCAACCTGAATAGTAAAGTTGTAGTGTTTTGTAGTTACTTGTTATATTGTAGGTAGCTAACCTTTGTTACATCATGAAAGAGTTCGAAACCGAAGCTGACTGTTGTTGGCTCTGTTTTCCAGGTCTATCATTGACCATGGCAATAAGTTAGGCCAATTCTATACACGTTGACCATCACCGGTCTAGATAGCGCGACTAGCTCGAGTGGGGCTTGTCGGGCCCAGTAGTACTAGTCAAAATTCCTCCACTGTCCACCCAATACTAACAGTCCTAGGTTTACGAGGACTTTGTGTGATAACTGCTACTTTGTGACCATAATGATTTAACAAAAACTCTACCAATTAAAGACGTTAAATTTCCATATCGTTAAAGCATTACATTACCGTAATGTGTACATGTTTTTCTCCCCCTGTGTTTTATATATATTTAAAGAGTAGGGGCCGTGAACTCAGCTTAGTTTTGCTCGGTAAGACTTAAGTGTTTTATGAGCTGAAGTGGTCAACCACGTCCTATTATGGTAACCATAGGTTCATTAGTGTGTGTTCATACAAAACACATAAGTTCTACGCGTAACTATCACATAGCAAGTAAACAAGTTGACACATAGTCGTTCAATCGTGTGGTTCTGTGCACGTGTTCATCGCATAACATGCAACCCATTAAACTAAACTCATTCGGGTTTTAAAAAACCATTCCTACCTTGAAACAACATGCAACACACTTAGAAATGTTCACGTAAACTTTCAGCTCTTTCAATCATATGTCCGTTTTTGGGTTGTTTTGAGGACTTTATTTAAAATAGCAAACGGATCATAAAAATTCCAAATAAATTACAAGGCATGTCTTTTGGTCCATTAATACTTTTGGATTTTTCTCATGACCTAAACACTTACAGAAAATTCACTTATCATCTTTTACACGTAGGTCTGATTCATAATATTCTGATGATAGTTTACGGAAAAATTCATTTAAAAATCCTCGTTAACTCTTTTAATGAAATTTAAGCGGGAGATTTTCACTAACACTTAGGACCGTCTAGAGTAAAATTCTTATGTAATAACGCAATTCCTATATTGAGTTATGACATTCGTAATAAGTTATAAATTCTGACAGAAAACGCAGCTTGTACCTTTGTTACAGAAAAAATCATTTAAAACATCAAATCACGTCTAAACATTATAAAACCAGCGCGGTTAGAAGCGTATTTCAAAGAGGTTCGTTGTAGACTCAAGAAAATCTCAATTTTTTTATGTTATGATCAAGTTAAAGCCGTTGCAAGACGGCTGTAAAATTCTAACAGCTTTTGTTTTCGAATTAACTTTACAAAACGAGTTTTAATGATTTCTTTATCATGTTTTGCGATCATACAACCTATCGACACCCTCTATTGCAGATTATACAAGTTACCTATCCAATTAACCAACAAAACTCATCAAGATTTGTCAAACAATCATCAAGAACATAAACCCTAGTGCACTTATGTGATCATCAAGAATCCTTATGTAAATGTTAAAATACATATCTCTAGCAAAACCCTAACACGTGTCATCATGTTATCATGAATCAACTAATCAAACCAAATCAAAACTTCAAGTTTCACACATGTATACGAAATATAAACAACAAATAGATGATTACTAGGAGCAAGCAAAGGTCTAGAGATGAAGAAGATGATGATCCGATGTATGTGCGTGTGCTAGAGAGAGAGACGACGAGAGAGAGAGAGAGGGAGAGTACGTGAATGGGAGATAGGGGCAACCTAGGGTTTAGGGATTGGTTATATTTTTTAAAACAAAACTATAGTAAATGCACAAAAGGAGACCCAAGTTTTTGTAAGACCCGTCTCATAAAATTTAGATTTTTATATTAAATAACACATTTTTAAACAAAAAAGCATCATTTCAAAAACTTAGTTATGATAATAAACTTTCATAATTATTGTATTCTAGTTAACTTCCCAACTAGTTTAAAACATTCAAAACGATAAGTTAAGTGTTTACAAGATTAACATCATCTAAAACAAATTATATTAACGTGGAAGCTTCAAAAGTGTTGTGTTCGGTTCTTGAAATCTTGCTTGATCGCCATCCGGAGTCACACCAACTTTACCTAAGGTCAAAACCATCCTAAATGTTAGTTTGACAACATATAAGCAAGTATAACCAAGTTCCAATATCAAACAAATGAAAATAAAATAAAATTCTGGAAATAGGTCTCTCGCGCCACGCGAGAGACACCCTTTAAACGTTCGCGGGCCGCGAGCGTCCCCGTGTGTCGCACCAGGTTCAGTGCTCCCCGTTGCGTGCCGCGGGGGAGTCAGTTTTCCAGCAGGTCCACTCCCTGGACCTGCATATTCGCCCAGCTCCAATTTTTCCAAAAATTCCAACTTTGAATGGCCATAATTTTTGTTCTACAAGTCCGTTTTTCACGATTTTTGTTTGTAATAAAAATACGCATCAATTTATCCTATTTTCCGCATATGAAACCTGAATTATAAAGGAATAGTTTATAAATTCTTGTTTCATTTATTCGACCCATTTGTTTTATACCTTACAATACATGTTACTCATTCATTTTTACTTCTTAGTGTACATACCCATTTCCCCGGGCTTGTGAACTTCGACGTATCATTACCATTCCATGGTATTACGCATTCATAGCTCCCAGTTATAGAGTGACATTCACGTCACTTTAATATTACCAATTTACCCTTGTTTTGACCCGTTTGGTCATCTAATGGAAACCACCATTTTTATCATCATACTAACTTATTCCAACAAACATTTTGACCCATTGCCATGTCTAATGAACTTCGTCATTTCGACATTATACCAATTTCAATATTAGACTAATACAAATTAACTAACTATATTCAATATACAACATAATGTAACGGAACCAAGTTACGTACCTTCAAAGTGTTCCTTTCAAACGCCTATCGCCACCGGCTTGTCCGCTTGACGTCCCGGTTTCCTTTCCTATAGAGTTCAACCATAAACGTTTAGAACTCTATTTATAACTCATTACGCAATATTCGTCGTATTAATCAAACATGTGTTTTTGTCCGATTTTCAACGTTTATCATTCATTTAGGCATTTTAACGAACACCTGACGGGTATAATTTTACATATTTAAAATCAAGTTCATAACTTGTTATTTTTGCCAAACATAAACATACATTTCAATTCCATTGTGTCAAGCATGCATACTATTCTCGGATTCATCTTATAGAAATCAAGTGACACCACTTTTGATAGTCATAATTCTTATGTTCATCCTACTTTTACAAAACCCATTTAACCTATAAATGGATCATGAACTTCATAATTTAAACACTAATTCAACAAGTTATTGACTAGGATTTACTCCTAGACATGTTTTCCTTACTAATTTCATCTAAACATCCATTAATCAAGCTCAGATTTTGATTTCACAAATCATCAAGAATTTGAGTCAAAACCAAATTGCAAATTTTGCCATACCTTATGATCACTTCACTGAGATGATCACTAATTTATGCTTGGATATCAATTTGGGGCTGATTTGGTCTTTCAATTTGATCAGTTTTGAGCTAGTTAGGGTTTGAAGTAGAGAGCCCCTGGCTTCTCTGGAGAATTCGACCAGAACACACAATTAGAGTGTGTGTGTTTTGGTGTTGAATGTTTTATTTAATTAAAACTTGTTTCAAAATTGTCATCTTGGTCCCTATACTTTACCAAGTTGTATGGAGTGTTATTTTCACCAATTTCTTTATTACTACAAGACAACTAACCAACTAGGTTATTTATTCCTAGTTAGTTTATTTGTTTATCACCAACATTAAATTTTTAAATATAAGAATTTGTATTTTCGGGGTGTTACAAGTCCACCCTCCTTAAAGGGGTTTCGTCCTCGAAACCGAAATACGTACCAAATAATATAGGGTAGAGTCGTCTCATCTCCTCTTCGGATTCCCATGTAGTATCTGAACCCTTCCTATGCTCCCACTTGACCTTCACTTGGTTGATTTCCTTGTTTCGTAAGCTTTTTACCATTCGATCCAGAACTTCTATCGGCTTCACCGCATAATTAAGACTATTATCCACTTCAATGTCATCGTAGTGAATATAAGTCGTTTCTTCGGCTAAGCACTTTCGGTGATGTGATACGTGGAATGTGCTATGGATTCCACTCAATTCTTCAGGTAATTCGAGGCGGTATGCGATCTTACCAACTCGTTCTATGATTTTAAACGGCCCAATAAACCTCGGGCTTAACTTTCCTCTTTTTCTGCACCGAATAACCCCCTTCCATGGAGATACTTTAAGCATAACTTTATCACCAACCTAAAATTTGATGGGTCTTCTTCTCTTATCAGCATACGACTTTTGCCTATCTTGAGCCACTTTCAAATGAGCCCGAACCATATCAATTTTCTTATTAGTGGCTCGAACAATATCCTTATGGGCGACTTCACGTGGTCCCACTTCACACCAACACACCGAGGTTCGGCACTTTCTACCATAGAGCATCACATACGGTGCCATATCAATACTTGCGTGATAGCTGTTGTTATATGAGAATTCGACCAATGGTAGATAAATATCCCAACTACCTCCAAAATTGATAATACACGCCCGTAGCATATCTTCCAATGTGTGTATTCTTCTTTCACTTTGTCCATCTGTTTGAGGATGGTATGCAGTACTAACGATCAATTTCGTTCCCATTTGCTCTTGGAAATCACGCCAAAAGTGTGAACTAAACCGGGTATCCCTATCGGACATGATGGATACCGATACTCCGTGGCGTGCCACTATCTCATTGGTGTACACTTTTGACATCTTTTCTGAAGTATAGGTCTCACGTATCGGGATGAAGTGTGCACTTTTCTTCAGTCTATCTACCACTACCCAGATAGCATCAAATCCGCGGTTCATTCTTGGTAGTTTGGTCAACAGGTCCATTGTGATATGTTCCCATTTCCAAACTGGTATTTCCAACGGTTGAAGTTTACCGTATGGCTTTTGGTGCTCCGCTTTGACTTGTAGACACGTCAAGCATTTCTCCACATATTTCACTACGTCTCTTTTCATTCCAGGCCACCAATAATTTTGCTTTAAGTCGTTAGACATCTTGGTCGCCCCCGGATGAATAGAATAGCGGGATTTGTGGGCTTCGTCTAGTAAAAGCATCTTAACCCCACATGAATTTGGAACCCATATTCTTCCAAAACGAGTCTTCAACCCGTTGTTACCATCCACCAATTCCTTCAATTGACCAACTATTCTTTCTTTCTTCCAATTCTCTTCTTTTATTGCTTCAACTTGGGCTCCTCGGATTCATTCAAGTAATCCCGATGTCACTATAAGTTGCATCGATCATACTCGTATAGGAGCATAGTCTGCCTTCCGGCTCAACGCATCTGCCACCACAATGGCTTTTCTAGGATGGTAATGCATTTCTCAATCATAATCCTTCACCGTCTCCAACCACCGCCTCTGTCTCATATTCAACTCCTTCTGATCGAAGAAGTATTTTAGACTTTTGTGGTCGGTAAATATGGTGCACTTCACCCCGTATAAATAGTGCCTCCATATTTTTAGCGCAAATACCACTACCGCCAATTCCAGATTGTGCGTAGGGTATTTCTTTTCATGTATCTTTAGTTGCCTCGAAGCATAAGCTATAACTTTACCCCGTTGCATTAGAACGCACCCAAGCCCCGAATGTGACGCATCCGAGTAAACCATCATATCATTGACTCCGTCCGGTAATGTTAATACCGGCGCGTGAGTTAACTTCTCCTTGAGCGTTTGGAGCGCTTTTTCTTGTTCAACGCCCCATATAAACTTCTCCTCCTTGCGAGTTAACTTGGTCAACGGCGTAGCATTCTTGGAGAAATCTTGTATGAATCTCCTATAATATCCCACAAGCCCCAAAAAGCTTCTGATTTCTGAAGGTTTCTTCGGTGGGTTCCATTTTGCCATGGCTTCTATTTTTTACGGATCTACTAACACTCTGTCCGCACTAATGATGTGCCCGAGAAATTGCACCTCTTGTAACTAGAAGGCGCATTTCGAGAACTTTTCATAGAGCTTTTCTCGTCTAAGCGTATCCAATACTTCGCGTAGATGATACGCGTGATCAGCTTCATTCTTCGAATAAACCAAGATGTCGTCGATGAACACTATCACCGACTTGTCTAGCATAGGTTTGCAACCCTGGTTCATGAGATGCATGAAAGCCGTTGGTGCATTTGTCAACCCGAAGGACATCATGATGAACTCGTAATGCCCGTACCGTGTACGAAAGGCTGTCTTCGGTACATCTTCTTCTTTGACCTTTAATTGATGATACCCCGATCTAAGGTCAATTTTAGAGAACCAACTCGCGCCTTGTAGCTGGTCAAATAAATCATCAATTCTTGGGAGCGGGTATCGATTTTTCACCATGAGTTTATTTAACTCCTGGTAATCGATACACATCCGCATACTCTCGTCCTTCTTCTTCACAAATAGTACCGGTGCACCCCACGGAGACACACCCGGCCTAATAAAGCCCTTGTCAAGTAAGTCTTGAATCTGAGACATCAACTCTTGTAGCTCCGATGGCGCAAGCCAATATGGCACCTTAGCTACGAGTTTTGCACCCGGAACTAATTCAATTCCGAATTCTACTTCCCGTTCTGGCGGTATTCCCGGTAAGTCTTCTGGAAACACGTCTTCATATTCGCGTACCACCGGTATGTCTCCAACCTTCGGCGATTCTTTCTCTGGTTCACTCGCATATATCATAAATGCTCTACATTCACGCCTCATAAGCTTGTGAGCTTTTAACATCGAACAAATCACGGGACTACCCCCTTTTTCGCCATAAATGGTAACGTGATTTCCTCTCGGAGATGTTAGTTTTATCTCTTTACGAAAGCACACAACCTTCGCGTGGTGTCAGGATAACCAATCCATCCCGACAACTACTTGAAATTCTCCCATTGACATTGGGATCAAGTCAATTGAGTATTCTTCGCCATCGATACTCAATTTGCAGTTTTGGCATACATCACACACAATAAAGCTTTTATTGTCGCTTATTTCTACTTCTAAAGGCGTTGGTAGCTTGGTTAATAAAAATGAAGGATGTCGAATAAAGCCATGTGAAATAAAGGATTTATTCGCACCCGTATCAAATAATACTCGTGCGGGAATCGAGTTTACAACAAATATAACTGAGACCACATCGGCTTCTGTCATCGCTTCAGCGGCGGTTAAATGGAAAGATCTGGACCTTGCCTTTTGTGTCTCTATCTACACATCCTTCTCATTCTTTTTCCTGACCAAATCCGGGCATTCAGACTTCTTGTGACCCGGTTGATAACATTTGTAACAAACCGAAACTTTCCCCGGGCATAGCGAAGCCGTATACCCTGTCTTTCCACATATGGGACATGGTTTATCTTTAAAGCGACATTCGCCTTTATTCCCCTTTCCGCATACCTTGCAACTCAGAGATCCGCCCTTCACATCCGTCTTTTTTACTAATTCGGTTGTTCGTGCCTTCTTTGTAGGGCTCGGGTTAACATCTACCGCCCTTCGTTCACCCCGCTCAATCTGCTTTTTCAGCTCAATCTCTCGTTCCCGAGCAGTATTTATGATCTCGGTGAGAGTCTCGTACTTTGAGGGAGTCATGAACTCCTGATATTCGGCACTCAACATGTTGTAATAATAATATATCTTCTGCTCTTCATTCGTCTCAAGCTCGTCACAGAATTTTAATTTATCGAGAAAGATGCCCGTGATCTTGTCTATCGATTCACCCTTTTGCCTCATTTGGATGAATTCTTCTTTAATCTTGTTAATAACTGCCTTGGGACTGTGATGTTTAAGGAATGGAGCCTTAAACTCCTCCCACGTCATGGCCTTAGCCGTTTCACTTCCAATATCTTTCTTCTTGTTATCCCACCAGTCTTTCGCCTGACCTCTCAGTTGACTCGTGCCATAAGCTACGAAATCATTCACATCACAGTGGGTCCTTTCAAACACCCCTTCCATGTCACTTAACCATCTTTGACATATTATCAGATCGTCCTCTCAGTTATAGATTGGCGGTTTACACGCCATGAACTTGTTATAGGAACAAGCCTTTCTTTCTCCCAACTTTTCCTTTGTTTGGTTGGCATTATCTTCCAACCTTTTGAACCTTTCTTCAACCACCGTAAGCACTATATTTTAAATCTTGTCTATAAACCTGGATAGACTATTCTCTATTGCCTTTCCAACCTCTTCCGCAATCACCTCTTTTATTTGCTCGGTGACTATCGGCACCGCATCATTATTACATTTATCCGTCATCTTGAATCTGAAATGTTTCCATTAATGGTTAAACATTTCATTTTATATTATTTGCATCTTTCGCTTTGGTTTAGCCAAGTTCACAACTTGCTTAAACCATTCTTGTTTGGTGCACTTTCCGGGTTTGACTGTATTGCGCACTCTTCCCGTGCTCATCAAATCAAATTCCCTTTTCTTACATTTTAATAAAATCTACTAAAGTAACTAATTCTTACCAGATGTTTGATCAAGCTTGAACCGAACACACTCTGTTAACAACCTTGAGCTCTGGTTACCAACTTGTAAGACCTGTCTCATAAAATTTAGATTTTTATATTAAATAACACATTTTTAAACAAAAATGCATCATTTCAAAAACTTAGTTATGATAATAAACTTTCATAATTATTGTATTCTAGTTAACTTCCCAACTAGTTTAAAACATTCAAAATGATAAGTTAAGTGTTTACAAGATTAACATCATCTAAAACAAATTATATTAACGTGGAAGCTTCAAAAGTTTGTGTTCGGTTCTTGAAATCTTGCTTGATCGCCATCCGGAGTAACACCAACTTTACCTAAGGTCAAAACCATCCTAAATGTTAGTTTTGACAACATATAAGCAAGTATAACCAAGTTCTAATATCAAACAAATGAAAATAAAATAAAATTCTGGAAATAGGTCTCTCGCGCCACGCGAGAGACACCCTTTAATCGTTCGCGGGCCGCGAGCGGCCCCGCGTGTCGCGCCAGGTTCAGTGCTCCCCATCATGTGCCGCGGGGGAGTCGATTTTTCTAGCAGGTCCACTCCCTGGACCTACATATTCGTCCAGCTCCAATTTTTCCAAAAATTCCAACTTTGAATGGCCATAACTTTTGTTCTACAAGTCCGTTTTTCACGATTCTTTTTCCTACGCGTTTGTAATAAAAATAGGCATCAATTTATCCTATTTTCCGCATATGAAACCTGAATTATAAATGAATAGTTTATAAATTCTTGTTTCATTTATTCGACCCATTTGTTTTATACCTTACAATACATGTTAATCATTCATTTTTACTTCTTAGTGTACATACCCATTTCCCCGGGCTTGTGAACTTCGGCGTATCATTACCATTCCATGGTTTTACACATTCATAGCTCCCAGTTATAGAGTGACGTTCACGTCACTTTAATATTACCAATTTACCCTTGTTTTGACCCGTTTGGTCATCTAATGGAAACCTCCATTTTTATCATCATACTAACTTATTCCAACAAACATTTTGACCCATTGCCATGTCTAATGAACTTCGTCATTTCGATGTTATACCAATTTCAATATTAGACTAATTCAAATTAACTAACTATATTCAATATACAACATAATGTAACGGAACCAAGTTACGTACCTTCAAAGCGTTCCTTTCAAACGCGTATCTCCACCGTCTTGTCCGCTTGACGTCCCGGTTTCCTTGCCTATAGAGTTCAACCATAAACGTTTAGAACTCTCTTTATAACTCATTACGCAATATTCGTCGTATTAATCAAACGTGTGTTTTTGTCCGATTTTCAACGTTTATCATTCATTTAAGCATTTTAACGAACACCTATCGGGTATAATTTTACAAATTTAAAATCAAGTTCATAACTTGTTATTTTTGCCAAACATAAACATACATTTCAATTCCATTGTGTCAAGCATGCATACTATTCACATGTTCCTCTTATAGAAATCAAGTAATACCACTTTTGATAGTCATAATTCATGTGTTCATCCTATTTTTACAAAACCCATTTAACCTATAAATGGATTATTATGAACTTCATAATTTAAACACTAATTCAACAAGTTATTGACTAGGGTTTACTCCTAGACATGTTTTCATTACTAATTTCATCTAAACATCCATTAATCAAGCTCAGATTTCGATTTCACAAATCATAAAGAATTTGAGTCGAAACCAAATTGCAAATTTTGACATACCTTATGATCACTTCACTGAGATGATCACTAATTTATGCTTGGATATCGATTTGGGGCTGATTTGGTCTTTCAATTTGATCAATTTTGAGCTAGTTAGGGTTTGAAGTAGAGAGCCCCTGGCTTCTCTGGAGAATTCGGCCAGAACACACACTTAGAGTGTGTGTTTTGGTGTTGAATGTTTTATTTAATTAAAATTTGTTTCAAAATTGTCACCTTTGGTCCCTATACTTTACCAAGTTGCATAGAGTGTTATTTTAACCAATTTTCTTTATTACTACAAGACAACTAACCAACTAGGTTATTTATTCCTAGTTAGTTTATTTGTTTATCACCAACATTAAATTTTTAAATATAAGAATTTGTATTTTCGGGGTGTTACAGTTTTCTAAATCAAAACTTGGGTAGAAAGTTATCAACATAACTTTTGTATAAAGACTCGCAAGTCCCTCTATTTGAAAAGTTAATCAGCTTAACTTCGTGTGTTAAAACTTGTACATGTAACCGAGTAATACTTAACGAAAAGGGTTAACGGCGTTAACCTGAAAGTATGGAATGTCACAGTATCAGTAATCATTATTCACATGGATCCATCGGCTGACTAGGTTCCCACGACCATGGGTTGTAGCCTAGTATCACCACCACATTTAGATTCGTTCGTTGGTGGGCTTGAGTTTCGCATTTGCCGCTTTATTCTGTTTACCACATTTATCATGATTACCGCAGTTTCACATCATCATGTTGGTTGTTTGGTTGTGTTTGATTTAATTATTAGTATTATTTATGTTTATCATTTAATTACCGTTAAATCGCATGTTAACATTTTTAAACAAATAAAAAACAGTTTTATTTAAATAATAAATTTACTCACCAACTTATGTTGACCCAAAAATATTTTTACACATGATACAAGTGAACAAGTTTGAAGAGTTGATGATGACATGTAGGGATGATTCCTTAGAGAATAAAGCGGATTATTTTATGTCGTGTTTTTGCTTTGATGGATTATTTGAATTTTATTTGTTTTGTGACAATTGTTTAATTTGATCACTAATAATACTTAACTTTTAAATATCTTGTCATAAGTTGTGAACAATTATCATGCCTCGGTCATCTAATTCGTTGCGGGTCGGGGTGTGACACCTTTAATTAATTCAATAAATTACATATAGTCCTTGATGTTATAACGGGTGTTTTTGTCATTTCATAAAAAAACTAACAAAAAAACTAATATTAGTTAGTTCTAGTACCCTAGTTTGTTAAAACATTGTAAGTTAATATCTCCTATTGTTACTTTAAACTATTATTACCTTATGTTGTTAATTTGCATTAATCACAGGGACTACCGATATAATTAACTCTTTTTTTTTGTAAAATCATTTTGAAGAAAATGATGGAAAATGGATTTGTGTTATAAACCAGACATTTTAGGCCCAACCCATTACTTATGGGCTTTAGGGTTTATAGTTATATTTATCTATATATTGTAATGTTGAATAGAATGAAGATGTGAATTCAGTTTATCTCTATTTCTCTTTGGTTTTTAACACGTTATCAGCACGACACTCTTCACCAGGAACATCCATCGATCTTCATCAGGAATTTTCAACACCATGAATTCATTAACACCACTTTTGGATTAAAATAACTTTCCATTCATCAGAATCCGGGTACGCCATCAAAATCTCCACACTATATTCAAAATGCTTTCATGTTATCAGTATAGGTTTTGTGTATCCAATAATGAATCACAAATTTTTGAATCTACATAGAGTGGTATAAAGAAAAAAAAAACTTCTACGATGGATGCAAACAACATTTTTTTTTTGTTCAAGTATTTTCAAATTGGATTTTTAATTTGATTCTTTGGATCACAAGACATAGGTTTTCTTGTTTGGACTTTAGAACAGCATAGGATTTCCCTTGTAATTTGTACTTACTGAAACACATATTAGAATCAAAACCAAATTCAAAGTATCGAATGGAAAATCAAAGAACAGTTTTTTTTCTAAAAATATGGCGGTCACTGGCGCCACAAGCAACCGAACAAAACACACAAATAGGGGTTTAGATCTTACCCGAAAACTTTTCCCCGGCGAATATACCCACCGGTGGCTGAAACTATCGGTGGCGGCAGCAAGTTCTTCAAAAGTGAAATTCCGCCAAGGCGGTTTCACAACCGTCCAATCCCCACCGTTAACAGCCGCCGTCGTCCTCATCTCCGCCACTATCGGTTGTAGTTACTCAACTGCCGTACAACAAACCTCGCCACAGTCACAGCGTATCGGATAGAAGAGTCTACAGTTCACCACAGATAGCGGTTACTACCTGCGGTTGTATCGGTAGTAGTTCATCAAACTCTAAGAAACCGAATTTTAACGAAAACCGTAATGGAGATGCCGATTTGAGACCAAGCGGTGGAGGCGGTAGGCCATCGTCGGTGTCGCCGTCGCCATCACTGTCGTGGTGGCGTGGTCGTCAAATCGTCTGTAACTGCCTCTAATGGCGGAGTATGGAAGCAACGGTCAAAACCTTTAGTATCATTGAAGTAACTGATAATTCTGGAAAGATATCTTCTACAGCTAATTTCACACTTTCTTTAGCTATAAATTGAACGACTAAAGCTATAAAAATTGAAAATTTATGACTATGGAAAGTTGTTGTGCTTAACAGCTCTCTTCCATTTTATAATATTAAATAGAAATTATTTTGATATAATATTGACAATTTTCATCAATATTGACAATTTCCATTTAACAGTTGTCTTCCATCGAAAGAAAAAAAATAGGAAACCCAAAATTGATATTTTTTTGGTAACTGGTCTTTTGAGAATTATGGAAAATAAATTTCTAATTTCATTGGAGTCTTGTTTAATATACATTAGAGTTTAATATATTAACATTAAAAGTTTAATATATTTTATTATATTCAAATATTTAATTAAATCATCAAAAGACAATTTCTATTTACAATACGAAATTATACAAGAGTTTCTAAATCCCTACTCTATTATTAAAACGGTGTAAAGTATAGAACCTGAAGTTCTCCTATAATATATATTTTATATTGCGACTCGATTTTAAAGCCTTGATTCTTTCATTTATAGATAAAATGTCGAATTTATCAAATCTTGAATTCACTGCACTTGAAATCTCAGGCAACAACTACCCCTCGTGGGGTTTTGATGCTAAAACCCATCTGGAAGCAATGAGTCTGGGGGAGACAATCATTGATGGGAATAAAACGTCCCTTATAGAAAAAAACTAAAGCTATGGCATTCCTTCGCTTTCATCTTCATGAAGACCTAAAGAGGGAAAACCGTACTATCGAGGACCCTCTCGAGTTATGGAAAAACATTCAAGAAAGATTTGACCACCTAAAGTTGGTCTTACTCTCTAAAACTCGCTACAAGTGGGTTCATTTAATGCTATGAGATCATAAGACTGTTAGTGAGTACAACTCTGCCCTTCTTCACATCACCTCTGAGCTTAAATTATGTGGTGAACAAATCACCGACAAAGACATGATTGAGCAAACTATCTCAACGTTTCATTTATCCAACATGCTCCTGGCGCAGCAGTACAGGGAACGTAATCTTACAAAATATTCCGAGCTAATATCATGTTTGTTGGTCGTGGAACAAAACAACAAGCTCATACTACAAAATCATTAAATGCGTGTTATGTGATAAATTTTTTTAGACTATGTTTTTTTTTCTTTGTTTGGATTTTATTTCAACTCTAGTGGTATTTTATGTTTTGAACTATTGTTATGGTTTCATTTAAAACCTAGTGATGTTTGATTTATAGTTTCATGATGTTTTTATCATACTCAAACATGCAATTTCTTATACTTAACGTGTTTTATTACTTCCAAAAGAAATATGTATATCAGCTCCAGTAGAGCTATTATTGGTGATGAATGTCTGGTAGATAGTGGTAGTACTAACACTGTTCTCAAAGATATGAAATTTTTCTCTAAGTTGTCTCTGGCAAAAACACCGATTAGTACTATATCTGGTGTCAATAACCTTATCTAAGGCTCCAGCAGAGCACACATAACATTATCTTCGGGTACCCAATTAACTATTGATAATGCATTATATTCTAGTAAATCCAGAAGAAATTTACTCAGCTTTAAAGATATTCAAAAAAATTGTTACCACCTAAAAACAACATCTGAAAATAATATTGAATATCTTCAAATCACTTCAAACAAAAATGGCAAAGAAACAATTGTTGAACAATTAGAAGCCTTATCCTCTGGATTATATTGTACTAATATCAATCCTATCGAATCATACATGGTGAGTAACCAAAAGTTGTTGGATAAAGACACATTCAATATATGGCATGACCGTCTAGGTCACCCTGGTAGCATAATGATGAGACGAATAATCAAAAGTGCCCCCGGGCACCCTCTCAAAAACTTAAAAGTTCTGCTACCACATGACTTATCATGTGCAACATGCTCTCTGTGCAAACTTATAACTCGGCCCTCACAAACTAAATTGATACATGAAACCCCATCATTTTTAGAAAGAATCCAAGGGGATATTTGTGGGCCTATTCACCCTCCATGTAGACCATTCTGCTATTTCTTGGTCTTAATTGACGCATCCTTAAGGTGGTCACATGTGAGTCTTTTAGCTACTCGAAATGTAGCATTTGCCTGACTTCTAGCTCAAATCATACAACTGAGAGCTGATTTCCAGGACAATCAAATTAGAAACATCCGGATGGATAATGCGGGAGAGTTCACATCTCAAGCTTTTAATGACTATTGTATGTCAATTAGGATCAATGTTGAACATTTAGTACCTCATGTTCACACACAAAACGGTTTAGCTGAATCTCTGATTAAACGATTATAAATAATCGCTAGACCACTCTTAATGAGATGTAAACTACCATCTTCTGCATGGGGTTATGCTATTTTGCATGCCACTGCACTGATTAGATTGACACCAACTGCTGATCACGAATACTCCCCATTGCAACTGGTCTCCGGATGAGAACCAAGTTTGTCCCACCTTAGATTTTTTTTGTTGTGCGGTATATGTACCAATACCGCCACCACGACGTACTACAATGGGACCCCAAAGAAGACTGGGTATCTATATTGGTTTTAACTCCCCGTCCATAATTAAATATTTAGAACCAATGACGGGAGACATGTTTACAGCACGGTATGCTGACTGTCATTTTGATGAAACAATGTTCCCAGTCTTAGGGGGAGATGAGAACAAAGAAAGACTGGTAACACAAAAAATAACGTGGAATGCATCATCGCTATCAAATCTCGACCCCCGAAGTGGTCAATGTGAATATGAAGTCCAAAAGATCATACATTTGCAAAGAATAGCGAATGAATTACCAGATGCATTCACAGACACGAATAGAGTGACAAAGTCACATGTACCAGCATCAAATGCACCTGCTCGAATTGAAGTAATCCCAGAAGCGATTACTATACAACGAAAGCGTGGGAGACCAATCAGTTTCAAAGACAAAAACCCACGGAAATGAAAAGAGCAAAGTAACGCAGTTTGTGAAAACTCACAAAAGATTATAAGTGAAACCCCGGTAGAGGTAAATGTCCCAGAAAAGACAACTATGAATCCAGAGGAAAATGAAGTTTCAGAAGAAACACTGGTACTTAACAAAAATAAGATCTCTATTAATTATGAACAAGATAGTACAATGTGGAACCGGAATAAAACACGTGTTGATGATATATTCGCATATGCTATAGCAACGGATGTAATCAATGAAAATGATTACGTACCAAAAACTTTCGAAGAGTGCATGCACAGAAATGATTGGCCAAGATGGCGAAGAAGTACTTGGTCCGGAAGTACCGTACTTAAGCGCGATCGGTGCCCTTATGTATCTCGCAAATAACACAAGACCTGACATTGCATTTGCAGTTCATGTACTAGCGAGATACAGTTCGAATCCAACACGTAGACACTGGAATGGTGTGAAACATATATTCTGATATATTTGCGGGACACAAGACTTAGGTCTATTCTATCAAAAGGATCAAAAGTCCCAACTTGTTAGGTATGCTGATGTCGGATATCTATTAGATCCTCACAAAGCAAAATCTGAGACAGGTTACGTATTCACATACAGTGGCACAACAGTTTCTTGGAAGTCAACTAAGCAAACACTTACAGCAACATCATCAAATCATGCCGAATTAATAGCACTATATGATGCTGGTCGAGAATGTGTGTGATTGAGATCAATGATTAATCACATACAAGAAGCATACGGATTAGAACAGATCAAGAAGGAGCCGACAATTATTTATGAAGACAATGCTGCTTGCATAGCTCAGATCAGAGAAGGTTACATCAAGGGTGATCGAACAAAGCACATCTCACCAAAGTTCTTCTCAACATATGACTTGCAGAAAGAAGGGGAAATTGATGTTCGCCAGATCAAGTTAAGTGAAAATTTAGCTGACCTGTTCACAAAATCTTTACCAAGAAGCAGTTTCGAGCAACTATCACACAAGATCGGTCTCCGCAGGTTGAAAGACGTTCGTTGAATTCAGGGGGAGAATTATACACACTGTACTCTTTTTCCCTTAACTAAGTTTTGTCCCAAAGGGTTTTCTTAGTAAGGTTTTTAATGAGGTAGTACAACTGATCTAGTAGTATCAGTTTATTTATTCAGGTCCTGAAGTACCTATTTAACATCATCCAGAAGTATGTTGTTAAACTGTGTATAATTCTAAATGTCTGAGGGGGAGTATTATAAACCAGACATTTTAGGCCCAACCCATTACTTATGGGCTTTAGAGTTTATAGATATGTTTATCTATATATTGTAATGTTGAATAGAATGAAGATGTGCATTTCGTTTATCTCTATTTCTCTTTGGTTTTTAACAATTTGCAAGTTTTCGATGAAGAAGATGATATTTTTTTAAGTTTTTACACAATCAACTACTTAAGTTAATTTTTTTTACTTTTTTAAATTTTACATAATCAGCGCCTTCAGTATAGAAATTATGTATTTAATAAAAATGTTGTTTTTTAAGTCATTATATTTTATATTTAGTTTAAAAAATCAAGTGATAGAAATTTGTTTCGTTTTATGTATTTAATTGGTTTAGTTTTATATGTATTTAATTGGCTTAGAAATTTGTTTAGTTTTATATTTATCCTTTTTTTTGTTTTTATTTGACATTCATATTTCATTTAATATATTTAATTGGACTTTCTTATGTAAATTTATGTGTTTTTAAAAAATGATGGTTTTTAGTTTATTTTACTATATATTATATATAAAAAAAAGAAAAAATATTAGTAATGAAATGTGATTAGTGTTACAAGAGTTTTAGTAATGATGTAAATATAATACAATAAGGTGTCAAATAGTGATTGGTTTTTCACGGTGTAATGGTGTGATAGCATCATGGATGTCCCAAGTGCCTTTGTTGATACATGGACAATTATTCTAACTAGTATTTTGACATGCCGCGCGTTGCGGTGACGTTGAACCTTAAAGTCACTCGAATGTATATATATCGTCAAATATTTGACCCGACTCGTTTTCGAACAAAAGTTACGTTAAAACGTAGACCAACTGAAAAAACACATAAAAATAAGCATGAAGACGTATTATATTTGTTCTAATTCATTACCGGCGAAAACTCACGTCGAAATGTAAACAACTTGATTTACACCGAAACGAAGCACGTAAGAAAATAGTGTTTTTTAAGTTAGAAATTGGTATCGGGCGTTGTGGCAGCGTCAAAATGTAAACTAACTCGAATTTATACCCCCTAGTGAAAACGTATTATATTTGACCCAACAAACTCCGAACAAAATTTACGTCAAAACACAGAACAACTGAAAACATGTTTAAAAATAAGCACAAAAATGTCTTATTTGACCTAACTCGTTTTCGAGAAAAAATTACGCTGAAATGTAAACTGATGTATTGCAAAATACATTTATTTATCATGTACAGTTTGTTTAGTTTTCGTATCATTTTAATTAGTTTTATTTAGAATAGTCGTACCCTTGATTCATTTGCGTTTTACAGGTCTTGGTTGCAAGTATCAGCTGAAAAGAGAGGAAACAAGTTAAAATACGCTAAGACCAAGTGTCGGGAAGTGAACGAGAGCTCGACAGTTGAAACAGAACGGAAAAATCAAGTGTTGATACCTGTCGCACTACGCGACAGGTTTTGGAGGAGGGGCCGCGTGTCGCGAGGGGTCTACATTGACCCGGGTTGACTAGATGCTTGGCGCGACGCGAAGAAAATGATCTACACCCTTTGCGTGCCATGAAGGGTTTAATATACGCGGCAGTGTTTGTTTTTTATGAGGATTCTTCTTTAAACCTTATATATAAACATCCTTAAATCCTCATTAAAACCCTATTCAGGAATTTGCAACCCTTGGAGCATAAACTCAGCTCGTTTTGAAGCGTTTTTGGAGCATTCGAAGCATCGGTTGAAGATAGGAAGCATAAGGAAGCACTCGGGTCATTTGTTTTAGCAACCGGTTCTTTTGTTTTTGTTGTGATTAAAATATAGCATATAAATTATGTCAAATACAACGTAAAAACAACCCTTTTTAGTACTAATGTTGGAAAAAGCTCGTGTTTTAGTTCCTTTTATATTTTCAGGGATAAAAGAGCTTAAATTTGAAAAAGAAGCAAAAAGACAGCAAAATCCAACATAAATGTAAAGAAGAAGGAATTTCCGAAGCTCGCCAAGCCCCAATTCACATTCAAACCTCAAAATAACAAGAACAGAAGGCTGACACGGGGCTGTGTCCACCAGACACGGGCCGTATCCGAAGATGGATACTGGGCAGAAGAAAAAGAAAACTGCAGAAGACAAAAATAGCAGCCAACACGGGGTCGTGCTAAGCCAACACGTGGCATGGTCAACTCAAAGATTTGAAGAATCTGCGATAGTACAGTAAGTACTTTGGCCACGGGTCGTGCCGTTGACACATGGGACCTTGTTAGTACAACATCTGACAAGCAGTTAATGAGGAAGAGAGAGAGAGAGAGATGGGCACGGGCCGTGCTGAAGCTTCTGAAGTCAGCTATAAATAGAAGTGCTTTATTCCACTTCAACTCATCCCTTGGCAAACCACTTCTCTCTCACTTGCCACCACTCCACCACCATCATCCATTTTTCTATCTTTAGAGTGTGTGTGTAGTCTCGGGATCCAAGATTAATCGTAAGAATCTTTGTCAAACAAAGGCCATGCTTGGCTAAATTCTTACATCACTTGGTGAAGACATATCTTTTATGTATTTATTTTATAATTTCCAAATTTTGGCTACTTTTTAATTGGGTATGTATTAATGACTTTAATAATTAGTTTTTGTTTTATATTGAAGGCGAATTTATTCAACCATTCTTCATATGTTCGTTTACTCAACATGTTCATGTCTTTACGGTCTAAATAAAGCATGTTAATTTACCCGAAAGGGAGATTAGAATGGTGGTTTGGGTAATTCTATGTCTCGTTCAGTGTATAGATCTTGCGAGAACCTGAGTCAAGCCTAGTAACACCTCACGAGTCGGAGCGGGCATTACCCACGACGGGAGAGGTGCAAAAAGCTTGAATCTCTTATTCTTAAACTACTATTAAAACTTTAAACCAACCTCATAAGGACTGTATCCCTATTGACTCAGACCAACAGGTTGATGGTGATCGCCACCTCGTAAGGGGGGTCCACCACATTTTGCATTAATAACTTACTTAATTATCTTTCAATATTCCGACTTAGTGGGATTGTATACTTGCTGACTCAAACCACTAGGTTGAGGGTAACGTCGCCTCCAAAAGAGGGGCCTATTACTATAACTAAGATATTCTCTTAAAATGCCCAAAGTGCGAAAATCATCAAAAGGGTACATGAAAGATAAGTTGGATCCAAGTGATTCTTTCTTGTCTATCATTTTTCTTTTATTTTTATTTTCTGTTTTTTCTTTTATTAGTTTAAAAATCTTTTCTCAAAAGTTAGTTCGATTAGACGTTGACGATAAGCCGGTACTAAAAGCTCTTGTGTCCTTGGACGACCTCGGTATCTTGCCATCACTATACTACGTCCGCGATGGGTGCACTTGCCCTAGCGTGTGTGTAGAGTGACAGTAGAATATCGTGTTTTGTAGATTTAAAACTTGAAAACGGCGAGTAAAAAGAGCTAAAAATAAAACTAAAAATACACTCACACCGACACACGTCAGTTTTCAACATTCTTATTTTAATCATGTTTCTCTGCTTTGAATATACTTGTTCTTTGTGTTTAATTTTAATTATGCTTGACTAAGAACCTTTAACTGCCTAGACTTGGATGAGGGATTTATAAGTTTTAATTTTTATTATGTTTAATTAGTTATTTATGGATCATTTGTAAAACTAGTTGGTTTGTTATTTCGGTTTAATATGTTTGCATGCTTTAAATTGTTTTATTAGCTTTTGATGCAATGTATGAATTTTGGTGATTGTCTATATCACAGAATAAATTAATACTAGGTTATAAGTTTTGGTGAGTGTCTATATCACGAAATAAATTTATAATATTTAGTGTTAATCGCGCGATACACCTTAGAAGTAATAATTGGTAATTTAATAATTTTTAGTGTTCTACTAATTTCAATAATTGCGAGGTGCGAAATTGTTGTTAGGACTTCGTCATTAAATTGCTAGGTAGGATATCTGTGAGGAGTCTAAACTAGTTTCTCTAGTGACCCGCGGAGATTTACTGAAGACCCGTCGCGCTACGCGACGAGTGTGTTTTTCTGCTGAGTTGTTTCCGAGCCAGGTTTAATCAATTTCTTGCTTCCGTTTTGTATACAGTACATGTTTACTTGTATTTTGGGTCGTTTATTCTGTACTGTGAGTCTAATTAGTAGTTTTGAGTCGGTCTTTTGTGTCGAGTCGGTACTGCTTTGGTTTTTGCTTATTTTTGTTTATGCAGGTTTGAATCGTACCACCCATACACAATCTCCATTCGGGTGATTTTTGAGTCGCCTATCAGATTTCAATGCATTTACCAAGCATACTAGTCAGTGTCAAAGACGATCTGAATGAAATGCTATACGATCGACCTGGATTGGACGAGAGTTTTGGAGCTTACGCGTAATAAAACCAGCTAAGTCCTTTCCAATTTTGCCCTTAGTTCTTTTATTTCTTATTTATTTTAGTCTTTCGAGTATGTTTGCATCTACATTGAGAGCAATGTATAGTTTAAGTATGGGGATGGGAAACTATCGTTTAGTGTCTAGTTAGTAGAGTCTTGAGTCATAAAATTTGAAAAATACAAAAAAAATTAAAAAATAGAAAAATCCAAAAAAAAATTGAAAAATAGAAAAATGTCCATGTTTTAAGTTTTGCAAATAAAAATGGAAAATGATAGTAGAGTCGGGCATATTTGGGTTTCAAATAATAATAATATGAGAATAAAGTTAAACTCGTGTCTAGCTTGGGATATGTAAGTAGGCTCGACCCAATTTTTAGGTTCCTTTGATACTAAAAATACCTTAATTGTTAGTCTGCTAGTGGGTTCTCATCTAGGAAAAGTAGGAAGCCGAAACCGCAAAAAAAATAGTGTAAGAAATGCCGTTATAAGCTAAAATTGGTAAAAAAAAAATTATCAAAAGAAAAAAATAATATAATAAATGAGCTAGATTGAAAAAACGATGCCTATGTAATCTTCGTTGGGGATGGTGACTCTGACTTAGATTGCCTCTAGGTTAAGTTAAAAAAAATTGAAAAATTACCGACGCTCACGTTGTCGCTCTCGGGGACGGTGACTCTGGTTGAGACAGCCTCTGGGTTAGGTAATGCAAAGTCTAGTGCTCAAAAAGAAGAAAGAGAAATAATAAGAAAAAGACAGATGATAAATTCTCTTAATTTTGATATAAAACGGTTAGGAAAGAATCCAGTGATTCGTTCCTTTTGTTTCATGAGCTTGAGGCAGGATTAGGTGAAATTGCGGTTTTTAGTGTGAGACCCTAGGTAGATTGATCGAACTTAAATATAAACTACGTGATAAGGGCTTGGAACCGGGTTTGGGTATAAGTGGATAAATATATTTGCAATCGCAGTTAATACGAGTTTTAATGTTTATAAAGTAATTTAAATTTTGAACCTGGATTTTTGCTTGACTATGATTCTATTTTCATAAGACTATTTCGAGGACGAAAAAAGAGTAAGTGTGGGATATTTGATGTATTGCAAAATACATCTATTTATCATGTACAATTTGTTTAGTTTACGTATCGTTTTAATTAGTTTTATTTAGAATAGTCGTACTTTTGATTCATTTGCGTTTTACAGGCCTTGGTTGCAAGTATCAGCTGAAAAGAGAGGAAACAAGTTAAAATATGCTAAGACCAAGTGTCGGGAAGTGAACGAGAGCTCGACAGTTGAAACAAAACGAAAATATCTAAGTGTTGATACCTGTCGCGCTGAGCGACAGGTTTTGGAGGAGGGGCCGCGTGTCGCGAGGGGTCTACGTTGACACGGGTTGACTGGATGCTTGGCGCAACGCGAAGAAAATGATCCACACCCTTCGCGTGTCGCGAAGGGTTTAATTATACACGGCAGTGTTTGTTTTGGATGAGGATTCCTCTTTAAACCTTATATATAAACATCCTTAATACTCATTAAAACCCTATTCACGAATTTGCAACCCTTGGAACATATACTCAGTTGGATTTGAAGCGTTTTGGAGCATTCGAAGCATCGGTTGAAGATAGGAAGCATAAGGAAGCACTCGGGTCGTTTGTTTTAGCAACCGATTCTTTTGTTTTCAACTTTCTTATTTTAATCATGTTTCTCTGCTTTGAAGATACTTGTTCTTTGTGTTTAATTTCTATTATGCTTGGCTAAGAACCTTTAACTGTCTAGACTTGGATGATGGATTTATAAGTTTTGATTTTTATTATGATTAATTGGTTATTTATGGATCGTTTGTAAAAGTAGTCGTTTTGTTATTTCGATTTAATGTGTTTGCGTGCTTTAAATTGTTTTACTAGCTTTTGTTGCTTCGTATGAATTTTGGTGACTGTCTATATTACAGAATAAATTCATACTAGGTTATGAGTTTTGGTAAGTGTCTATATCACGGAATAAATTTATAATCTTTAGGGTTAATCGCGCGATACAGCTTAGAAGTAATAATTGGTAGTTTAATAATTTTTAGTGTTCTACTAATTTCAATAGTTGTGAGGTACGATATTGTTGTCAAGTTTTCGTCATTAAATTGCTAGGTAGGATATTTGTGAGGAGTCTGAACTAGTTTCCTTAGTTATAGTTGTCTTACAAGTTAAACTGAAATTCAAAACTTATCCTAGGTTTTTATCCCGTGAGGGAGTTAATCGAATTAGGGTACTTTTAGAAACCTATATAACCTGTGAAGGAGTCTAGTAACTGATAATCAAAACAGCCTATTTAGAGTTCCGTAAGTGTCTCCTTGAGAAGGGCCGAGGGTCTTGTTCGGTATCTTGATAGGTTTAGAATATTAAGATCTCGGTTCCATAATAATTAATAAACATAATAATAAGTCACTACTATAATAAATCAGGAATCCAGTCTAGGCAATCGTTTCCATCATCTGAGTTAAAATCCAAGTTAATTCGTGCTAGTTAATTTAGTTAATTAATTTAATTTGCAAATTTTAGGATACTTAGAACCCCCCCCCCCCCCCATATAAAAATGGTTAGTTTCGTGTCCGTGTCAGTTTAGGTCTAGATAGAGTCTAGTTAACGTAATTAGAGAGTCTCGTGCGTTCGATACTCGGACTTACTTTAGCTATACTGCATTGATCGGTACACTTGCCGGTTGTGTGGTTTAGGTTTAGATCGAGTCTAATTTTATAAATTTAAGACTTAGAGTGTCTACATTAGGTTAATTTAGTTTATATTTATTTGACCACTTTTAGCACATCATAAACCAACTTGGATACATACCGCAATGTAATTAAAAATAAGCACATAAAAAAGTAATGTTTTTTAAGTTTTAGAATGGTACCGTGCATTGCGGCGACATCGAAAGAAAAAGTAACTTAAATTTATACCGCCTATTGAAAATGTATTATATTTGATACGACTCGTTTTTTAACAATATTTATGTCAACTGATATTGTACCTAAATATAAGTACGAAAACATACATATATCATATTTAACCCACGTACATAAATAACAAGTAAAACTCGAACGGATTAAAATGAAATTTTACAAAGTTTTTAAATAGTTTGAGAAGTGTAACCGGGAATACTGAAAATTTTAAGGCTTTGATACACAAAGAGATTAAAACACAATAAAAGACAAAAAAAAAAAAAAAAGGAAAACACTGTAGCTAGATTTGATTATAGATTATATATTAGTTATAATATGATTATAGTGTATGATAGATTTGTAATTATTAAATTTTTGTACTTATTAAATAAATTTATTGTAAAATAGAAGACAAAATAAGTGAAATTGTCGATTTGTGATACGAAAATTCAAAAGAAAAAAAAAGAACAAGACAGAAAAGAGGTTCTAGAGAAAGTCATGTGGTGAGTATCTATTGACAGGCGGTGGCAAAATGCGATTGGTTGATAAAGAGTGGGTTCAAGTACATGTTGGAGCACTATCATGAGGGATCGTCATTTTGTACCCATCTTTTACTTCCAATTACTAAATAGATTTTTTTTGGAAGGTGACTTTCAATGTACAGGACCTAGGTCACCGGGTTCATGTCGAAGACATTCCCCCGTCAGTCCCGCTCTTCCGGACGCGATGTTCGATCGGGCCCCGGCCGTTGCGCAAGCTGACTTCCGCCCGGAAACCATACTGCCCCCACACGAGAGACTCGCTGGGGTAACAGCTGGGTAAAACCGGGTTGCCCTCAAGACCGCACCATGGCTCGGTAGGATACGATTCATCATTGGGACGTCCCACCCCCCGTATGCCGCAACCGGGAGTCGAACCGGCGACCTCCAAGGAGGAAGCCGGCCCAACCTTAACCAACAAGGGGATAACCGGTTGAGCTAGGAGGCGGGATATAATACTAAAAAAGAGTTAAATAAACTAATAAAAATATAGGTGTTGGTTATATACAAGTGTCCTTTTTCATAAGAAGTGTACGTCATAATCCATGTATGATACGTCTCTTTTCAATTTAAGAAGGAAGAAAATTTTCATAGTTTTCTTAATTTTAAATATTTTATTTTATGGGTCAAGTTATTCTACAAAGGCTTCTAATTGTAAGAAGTGTAAGAAGGATTTATAGAGTGACAAGTGTCCAATTACCTAAAACTAAACCCACTACATTACCACCAAAAACCTAAACACCCACCCCCCACCCCCCCCCCCCCCGGCAAAAAAAACAAAAAAAAAAAACTATACCTCACCAAAAACACCCCCAAAAAACCTAACCCCCCCCACCCCACCTCCCAAAAACCTAAAAAAACATAACCCCCCCCCCCCCAAAAAAAAAAAAAATATAAAAAAAACTAAACACCCACCCCCACCCCCACCCAAAAACCTAAACCCCCACCCCCTCGGCAAAAAAAAAAAAATTTTTTTTTTTTTTTTGGGGGGGGGGGGGGTGGGGGGGGGTTTGGTGGTGGTGGATGTTTAAGGTTTTTTTTTTTTTTTTTTTTTAGTGGGTTTTTTTAGGTAATTGGACACTTGTCACTCTATAAATCCTTCTTACACTTCTTACAATTAGGATCCTTTGTATTTGATCCTAATCCTTTATTTTATAATCAAGAAAGTTACATAATTATGTAACGTTACATAATTGTGTACCAATCAACATTATGTATTATATGTGCAAGCAGTAACAAATGCTTAATGTGACCAGGCATATATAATCACGTACCATTTGTAATAAGTGTAATGTCATGTGATTATGTATCAGTATATGCTTATAGTTTTTTATTGTATAATGTTTGTTTACTAAAGTTCATGCTTATCACGTGATTATGCATTCAATATAATGAGAACTTAATATTTTTATACTATTACGTGATTATGTCTGTAATATGTTACATGATTATAGATGTAGTGTTATATTGAGCACTTGTTACTGCTTTGCACACATGGTACGTGATTATTACATAAAAAAATACAAGTTATATAAACTGAAAGAAAAAAAAAAGAAATGAAAGAACATGAAACTCCACAACTATTAGGGTCAATAGCCTTGCGGGTTCTTGGGTACAGCGGCATCCCCAATGTCGCCCCTACCCACATTCTTTCAATTTCACTCTACCGGTATGTAACAACCCTCAAAAAGGTCCCACAACAATTCGTAATCGGAACCCTAAACGCGTACGACGAAAACCAACACGAAAAACGATAAAATCAAGTTTTGATTATCGTCGCGCTACGCGACGAGGTTTGTAAAGGATGATCGCGTGACACGACGCTTCTTTTTTCGCCTGGAGACACGTGTTGCCATGTGGCAGCTACGTGGAAAGCCTACGTGGTGACAAAGCACACCTAAGCCCTATTTCACCCCGCCGCGTAACGCGACAGGGATTGGAAAAGCGGGTCGCATGACGCGACGACCCTTAATTTCGCCTATATAATTAGCAGATGCTGGACATTTCAAATTGTTCAATTTCAATCTCTTTCTCTCGCTCTCTCTCGTTCTCTCATCTTAGATCCCGAAACCTCAAACCTCGAAACTCTGCTCCGTAGAAAGTGTGTTAACCCTGATCACTGGTACGATACCCTGTCCGATTGATCTGAAACCAAATCAACGGATGTTTAAGTGCTGCCTGAATAAGTCTATACTTTATTCACTTACGTTATGGTTCCGATCTCGTGACCATCGTTAGGTTTGATTTAGTTTTACAATAATACGTATTCTACTCTGTTAAACAAATGTTTAACTATCAGAAAACTCCGAACTATAAACTTACAATCAAAGTAGATGCTTAATTACAGAAGATTCATAACTATAAAAGTACACACTTACCTATCAGAAGGCTTAGAATTAGGGAGGCCTTTTAAATCAAGAACTATAGACCTACAAGGTGAGTCATTATCTTTTTATCAAAATGCTTTCAAAACCCTAAATGTTTTCTAGTGTATTTACAGTGATTAAGTCTTTGTATTCTGAAATTACAGCCGATATGCGAGGTTTTGTATACATTACTTGATAAGCTTTACTATTGGACAAAGCCAATATTAATATAATAATATGACCATAGTCACCGAAACGGGCGAGTGACAAGTACTGTGGATAATTGAAAGATATAAATAAATGTAAAAACTCTTAATGCTGTAATTACAATACTGTGTCTTTTTATACAAATGAATTTCCTTCTGATAAAATGTTTTTAAACATGTTTCAGGTGATTATAGTAGATCTGAATAAGAGTTCTGATACGACACAAAAAAAAGGCTTAAAGAAGAGACTTATTTTTATCAATTAAAATTAAATTAAATTAAATTAAGAAATGTTGTTTTATGTATTCGGGTTTATCCCATATTAAAGCTACCTTTGTAAAACATGAGTTTATTCCTATCTGTTTAATAAATAAAATCCGGTGTTTCTATGCTCTGATATTTTTCCTAACTCACGGTCCTGATGAAAATTTCGGCTGCAATATTTTCGAAAAAACCACCGGTACCACTTGACTGTTCACGGCTCCCATCCAGGGTGTGATCGGGGGTTGTGACACGGTACTACTCCCCGATATGGGTAGGTGTGTGTTTGTGGCCGTTGAGCCTGAAAGGCGATGCAGGGGGCGGTTAGCTCCGGAACATCGGCGCCAATGGATGTGGGATTCGATGGGTTTAAATCAAAGAGATGAAGTGTAGACCGATGGCTGATTGTTGAGAGGGTGTTTCGACGGGTTACGCCTCGTCCACCGTTAGTCGGTGCACTTAGACTGGTTTTAACAAAAAAAAAAAAAAAAATTAAACCAAACCTACAACTACTAAAAACGGCAAAAATTAGTAGCCCGTGGTTGGTTGGATCTCTCAAAACTGTTGTGTTTGAAGGTATGGTTAGTCAGTGTACGTTTTATTATAATGATAAAGTTGGTTTTTGACTATTTATAAAAACTGAAAAAAGATAAATATGTTATATAAAAAAAAGTAAACACATGGCCGGTTTGCTCTACAAAACAAATTTCAGGTTGCTGATCAAGAAACAAACCCCTTAATCCAACTTTCTCTCTATCCAGGTTGCTGATAAAGAAACAAATCGCTAAATCAAACTTTCTAATTAAACCGTAACAGTCTCAATCGATTAAAATCGACTTATTCGAGTTTGTAACAACACTAACAGGAACAAGGTGTATTGATTGTTTTTCTAAATATGAAATATAAAGATGGTGAAATCGGGCAGACATGTTCTAAGACTACATGGTGTGGTAGGAGGTGAAAAAGACATGGAGCAACACATGACAGACGGAGCATGAAGGGTAAAAACCCTAAAATCATGGGGTGGGGGACAATGTGAATGAGGCGTTTTTTTTTTTTCTTTTTATTTATTGTAATTTAAAACAATAAAAAAACCACCAATCAAAGCCAAGTGGCACATACCCTTAAACACCATGGAGGAGGTGATATAGAAAGCGTGAAGAGGCTTCCACTCACCTCTCAACTTTCCACAACGTGTGGTCTAAATCTTGAAACTGGGATGTGTTTTGGGGATTGACAAGACAAGAATAATTAATTTGAGAAGAAGGTGGTAGAAAACCATGAGGTGGATGATTAGTGACATGTCACATGTGAAGAAGCCGGGGAAATCCAAGACAAATCCAAAGTGTGTCGTTTTATCTTCATGTTATTAAAAAAGAAACATGTAAATTTTCATCAAGAATTGTCCTTTATCTTTATACTAATTTTCAGGCGCTGTCTTTTATGTTTAAAATTAACGAGTTTTGTCCTTTATGTTTCCATATCATACACGTTTTGTCCTTTAGGCCTAACCCAGTTAGTTTTTTCAGTTAAATTTGGTCATGTGCTTTGCACATGAGGGCATTTTTGTCAATTCAAAGGTTGCAGAAGCTTTGAGCTGTAAATCTGCCGTTGAACTTACATTTGAATTGACAAAAATGCCCATTTGTGCAAAGCACATGTCCAAATTTAACTGAAAAAACTAACTGAGTTAGACCTAAAGGACAAAACGTGTATGATATAAAAACATAAAGGACAAAACTCGTCAATTTTGAACATAAAGGACAGCGCCTGAAAATAGGTATAAAGATAAAGGACAATCCTTGAAATTCACTAATAAGTTTAAAAACAACTCTTTCACTTTGCTTTTATTTGAATAAATTTATTTTATATTAAAAAGTTATAACATTTATCATTGGTTGTTTTTAAAGCATACGATATTTTTCAGGTACAAATACCTTAATTTAGTTTAGTCATATTAGTTTTATGGTAACATAATTTTGAAAGTTAAAAGTAATAACACATATGTTTATAGACTTACATGTTGGTGCTCAGAGTTTAAAGTAACAATTTAGAATATTAACTTTTAATTTTGCAACATTCTAAAGTATTAAAGGTAAAATAGTTAAAAACTAACTGAGAACTAAGATTAATTTCATCATTTCATATCATAGTACCCAACCTTGTTACATGACCTTATTGCATACTACCTCTTATCATTTGAAACATAAATTTTCTTTTTCTTTTATAATTTAAGTACACTTTTCTTAATTATTTAACTAATTAACTTTTGTAATGGTAAGTTCGGCTAGATTTCACACAAAGAAACGTACATAGATAAAAAAATACGCCGTGAGTTCGTCATGGTTTTATATAACAAACGTAGATAAAAATATACGTCAATCACACTTTGGTCCCTAACCTATAACTAACTAATATAATTTAGTTAACTATTTGCTTAATATAAATACAATATTAAATAACAGTGATAATAAAAATCCCATTTTATTTATTTATGTTGAATCATGTTTACAACGGGTCGGGTTTTTATAAAACCCGTTTTTGGCGGATGTTACAAAAGGGACAATTTGTATACAAAATGGGTGAGAACGTATATCATTTAACAAAGGGTAAATTACATTTTCCATCCTTTATATTTGTATTGGATTGCAATGGATGTCCTTTAACTTCAATAATTACAGTTAGAATCCTTTATTTGTAAAACCCATTACACTCTACATCCTTGAACTCTAACCTGGTTATAATTTTCAGTTAAGTATGGCATGTGCCTTGCACATGAGGGTAAATTGGTAATTTTAAACAGAAATCCATCTCTCTAAACCTACCATCCAAAACCCATTACATTCTACAGCCACCACTGCCACCCTTTTCTCTCTCCAAACCAACCATCCAAAACCACCTCCATTCCCACTCCCACTGACACTGACACTGCCACCACCGCCACTAGAACCGTAATCCGACAACTGCGCCCCCTGATGTGCTACCACACCTCTGGCACCTTACCATCTACCACCTAAATACACATCTTTCTCTCTTAAACCTCCGGATCTGAATACACTTGCCGGACCGCCACCACCATCATCACATCTGTTCATTGTTGTTATGGCTTAGAAACGAGAGAAAGTGGAGAAAACGCTCGAAGTTCTGGAAATCCTAACCTTGTGTACGTTCGCTGCCGACGATGACAGTTTTTGGAGGAAGATTCAAGTAAGGTGAAGAAACGAGTGATAAATTGGTGCTCGGGTTGCTGGAGAAAGGACAAATTTATGGGATTCAGGATTTTTTAAAGTTAGAACAAATCATCGCTTGTTAATTTCGTGAATCTGAAGAGGAGTTTGTTTTTTTATGTCAGTGTTGTGATTTTTATTGTTTTAGGTTATTCTGGTTCTAATGTTGTGTTGTGATTTTTTATTATTTTGTCTAAAGTTCATGGAGGTGATGAATAAAGTAGATTTCTGATTGATTATTTTTCCCAAATTGTGTTATGAACATTAGTTTTATGTGTATAAATAGTTTAATGAAGGCCCCTGTTATTATTTGTATGAAATGTGATCTGCATTTTTTGATATAAATTCTTGAAATTTCTATCCAATTTGAGCTGAATAGGGGTGGTGGTGGAAGTGGTTTAGATGGTAGGTTTAGAGAGAGAAAGTGGTTATTAGTGGTGGTGGGGTTGGTTGGAGAGAGAGAGAGAGAGAGCCAAGATAGAGATAGAGAGATGGGTTTATGTTTAAAATTACCAATCTACCCTCACGTGCAAGGCACATGCCATACTTAATAGAAAATTATAACTAGGTTAGGGCCAAAGGACGTATAGTGTAATATGTTTTACAAATAAAGGATTGTGACTGTAATTATTGAAGTTAAAGGTTATCCATTGCAACCCTAATGCTAAACCCAAAAGCTAAAGCCTAATGCTAAACCCTAAATACTATTGCTAAACCCTAATACTAAACCCTAATGTTAAACCCTAAAACTAAACCCTAAACCATAAAGCTAAACTCTAAACCCTAATGCTAAACCCTAAATACTAATGCTAAACCCTAAATAACACTTATTTTTCAATTTTAAAGATGTATATACATATATGTATAGTTAAAAGATTAACAATATACACATGTGTATAAATCCAAAAAAAAAATTAAAAAAAAAATTAATTCTTAAAGAAAAAGCAGCGATTTTTCCAAAAAAAAAAAAAAAAAAAAAAAAAATTTGCATTTTTTTCACCTTTTTTTTTTTTTTGCATTTTTTGCTTAGGGAAAATGTGTGGTCCAGATTGCTTCTCAAGTTTCTCAAATAGGGTGGACTTCTCTTAGGATCCCTACCCTATATATATATATATATATATAGGATTAGGTTCAAACGTGAACAAAATCCCAAGAGTGAACTGCGTGAACTGATCTGGGCCCTTGATTTTTATGATCTTGAGAATAAAGTGAGTGGCATGATGGTAATTATTTGGTTAATTTTTTTCATTTAATTAATTATAAAAAGGGTATATGTGTAATTTCAATCTTAAATTGATTGCATAAATCTCTCACAAATCAAGTAATCAATTATCCTCTTAAATTGATTGCATAAATCTCTCACAAATCAAATCAAGGATTAGGAAAGATGTAACTTAATTCAATTATTAAAGTAATTATTTCTTTAAATGCGATGTACACATGTGTATTCTGATTTTGCCCTCTTTTTAATGCGATGTACACATGTGTATATCGTCTGTTTGTGTGATATCTCAGAAATTTTTTTGTATTAAATGTTGATGTACACCTGCGAATTACTGTACACATACGTACGATGCTGAGTACACATGTGTACTGTTCTATTTATATCCAAGTACACATGTGTATACCGTTGAAATATGAAGGTTACGTGGATCTTAAAAATCAAAATTTGAATTCTAGTGATGAAATCTGAAATAAAAATTAAAATTGAAATCTGGTGATTTGTTGTTTGTTTTGATAATTATCTTATTAATAAATAAACATAATGTGGATAATGAATTTAAATTAGGAAAGATGTAACTTAATTTAATTATTAAAATAATGATTTAAATCTAATTTTTTATATAATTACAATCCTACCCTTAACAACTAAAAAGGAAATCAAGGGTCCATATCTGTTCACGCAGTTCACTCTTAGGAGGTTGTTCACGCTGGAACCCTACCCTATATATATATATATAGTAGGAGTTCTGCGGAAAATGTGTTTTTCCTAGAAAGTCTAGGAAGCGATCTGGGCCATCCGATTGGTGTTTTTAATGGCTTAGATCAAATGGATGGCATTTTCGTAATATATGAGTTATATAATTAGAGACTTTTAATATAGTGAGGGTATTTTGGTAATTGGAAGTGTTTTAAATCAGTCAAGAAACTACCATATCAATAACCAATCCCTAAAATCATGGGATTTCCCCTCTTTCTCTCTCTCTCTCTCTCTCCCTAACCGCAACCAAAGAAGAACCAGCCATATTTCCTGCAAATATTCTTCCCCGATTGGTCATATATCGGTTCCTTCGAGGTATAAGCCGATCATGACGTCATCAGGCACGCCTTCTGTTTGACAGTTGATCAGTGTTGTTGATGTTGCTGACGGTTGTCGTTCAAACAGTAGTCGGAATCGTTGGTCGGCCGGTGATGTTTCCCTATCGGTTGTTGTTTTTCATACTTGTTTCAATTTTTTTTTATCAATCATTGAATCGGGTTCTTATTTTTAGTCAATGGACCTCAATGCTTGACATCTTAGAGTGGGCTCTAGATGTAATTGGGGTTACCTACAGACGTCTTGATGGCAGTACCTACAGATGTAATTGTGTTTTAAAATGACATCTGAATATGTTGATGATGGCAGTGTGTTTTAAGGTTTATGTGTTTTACCATTTTAACGTTGATGATGACAGTGTGTTGAAGACGAAGACACTGGGTTGTCTTGAAGACGAAGACACTGACAGTGTGTCCAGCAATCTGCTTGTTGTTAAAACACAATGTCAAGAAATATGCTTGCTGTTAAAACACAGTGTCAAGAATCCTCCAGCAATCTGCTTGCTGTTAAAACACAGTGTCAAGAATCCTCCAGCAATCTGCTTGCTGTTAAAACACAGCGTCAAGAAATCTGCTTGCTGTTAAAACACAGTGTCAAGGAAATCTGCTTGCTGTTAAAACACAATGTCAAGAAATCTGCTTGCTTTTAAAACACTGTGTCAAGAATCCTCCATCAATATGCTTGCTGTTAAAACACAGTGTCAAGAATCCTCCAGCAATCTGCTTGCTGTAAAAACACAGTGTCAAGAAATCTGCTTGCTGTTAAAACACAGCGTTAAGAAATATGCTTGCTGTTAAAACACATTGTCAAGAAACACAGCGTCTTGTATGATTTAAATTGAAACTGTCAATTTGATTTAAATGGAATATTTAGTTTCCATAATTTTCTGGTTAGTTAGTTATCCTAATAAAATAATCCATAATTAAAATAATATTCAAATTACACAATTGCCCTTTTAGTTAAAATCCTTCAATGCCACATGTCGCGTTCTTATTGCTTCCTAGACTTTCTAGGAAAAACACACTTTCCGCAGGAACCCTACTCTATATATATATATATATATATATATATATATATATATATAGGGTGAGGTTCTTGTAAAAAGGACCTTTTTCGTGACAAGTGTGAGAAGGCATAGAAATTCATGTGTAGGCATCATATTTTGAACTTAGGAATGATGTTTTGGGTTGTTTTGGTAAGAAAAACACCATACATAACAATTTAAAACACAATGCAACGTATTATGAGTGTGAAATTTAAAACACACTACATAACACTTAAAACACTCTACTTAATGTTCTTGGCATGGTGTTTTAAGTTTTAAGCCTAGAATTCATTGAATTTTGTTTTAAATTGTTATGTTCGGTGTTTTTCTTGCCAAAACAGCCCAAAACATTGTGCCCAAGTCCAAAATATGATGTCTACATATGAATTTTTATGCCTTCTCACACTTCTCACGAAAAATGTCCTTTTTACAGGATCCTAAAACTATATATATATATATATATATATATTTGGCATTCATAATGGGTACGAACGGGCGTAGCCTATTTGAGTCACCGTGTCTCACACGGTATAAGTGGGCCTAGTCCATAAGCGTCTCCGTGCCGCTCACCTGCGTAAGTTCGGTATGCGTTATATATATAGTCTTCAAATATATATAACTTTTAAGTTTAGTGAACCTTGTTCACATGTACATGTATGCTCAGTTTGTTTGGGTATATTTGTTTCACAAACATATACGTATATATTTTCAAGATATAATAGTTAAAAATATTTATATGTAACATCGTATTTACGTTAATGTACATGTACGGTATTCTTTGTGAGTGTACACTTCAACAAGTGTATTTGAGTATATCACTATGTACTTGCGCATTTTATACGTATGCGTATACCGTATTTATACTTGTACTTATATATTTCATCATTGGTATTTATTTCGTATTTATACATACACGTATACCGTATTTATACTTGTACAATTCTTGTATTTTTGCATTTCCACCAAGTGCATTTTGTACGTATTTTATACGTATTTGTATACTTGTATACCCATATATTTACACTTAGTAAATTTTTACTTTATACTTTCCGGAATTTTGTAGTCTTGAAAATATATTGTTCAAAGTCTAAAAATATATTATTTTATAGTATCGTCGTAGTAACCGATTATATATATTATCGTGCTGAGAGTGTCCGAATGTCGTAGATACAATGTACACGCTTCTTGTCGTGACGCTAAGGCGATCGTTGTCGATGACGACGTATTATGTCCATTATAGTGCTTTATTATATTCCGTGTCGGTTTAGATATATATTTTATTTCATCAATACATATAGTTATATAATGGTTCGACCGTTGTCCGATTGTCTGTTGTCAGCGTCTCGTTTAAGGGTATAATAGAAGTATGTTTCATGTGTGTGAATTTGTATAATAAATCTATAATAACTCTCCTAAAAACCCTTAAAATACTCCTATAGGTCTTAAATATACCCCGTATACGAAAAAACAAGCATAAAATAGCTTTATATTTACAAAAATCAAATAAAACAAATATTTATGGCCGCTCGTGGGGCGCAACACAGTCAAGCTAAGACTGTCGCGGGCCGCGACGAGGTGGCACCAGGCGGCACCACATTGCGTCACATGTCCCCCTCGTGTTAGATACCAAGCTAGAGCCTACCCTAATGGTCTCACGGGCCGCGAAGGCATAGCCTTGTAACTTTCGTGGGGCGCGAGAGAACCATGATCTTACCTATAAAAGGAGGCCGATGCCTCAGTCTTCAGTCGTTCAATTCTTTTTCTTTCTCTGTCCCTATAATAGCAATAGTTTTGCTCGATATAATACCCCCTAAAAAGCGAAGCTCTACCTCATTGTAAGTATTATAACCCCCGGTTACATATTAGTGAATGCCTTCGAAAAAGAGAGGATGGTTCAGTAGGGGAGCCCGCGAGAGGAGAAATGGGATGAAAAAGTTAGAACAACAGAGAGCGTTAGCGAAAGCCAATAGGGAAATGAATGCCCAAACTCAGGAGGCAGTTAATAGACAGTTGGCAAACTTGATCAGATAGTTGCACCACAACCATTGCCATTATTTCCAACCCAACCAATGGAAATAGAAGCTAACCAAGGAAACCACTTTCCCATATCAGCCTTTGACCCTAACGAGATACCTAGAATCCTAGCACCTAATCCTCTAGCGTATGATCCATGGGAAGATGACCATAGGGAATATCAGGAACTCTATCCTCAGGAAGAACCAATACCAAATCCCATAGCACAGTATACCGACCTTAATCCATTAGATCCATATTGGAATGACGACCAGTGTATTCAGAGTGTGTTAAACAACCCATACCCATATGGAGAACCGATACCTCAATACCCTGACCCAGTACCCGCACCACGACCACCCATGAGTGAAGAGAATGTGCAGGAACTCTGAACATATGGTGACGAATTAGTGGAAGAAGGAGAGAGAATACGACAGATAGGAGAAAAACTCGTGTGGAAATATGACGAGCGAGAAATGCAGTTCTAGATGAATAACCCCTAATAATATATATATATATATATATATAGGGAGAGGATCATGAGAAAACTACATTTAAATGAGAAAACTAGAAAAGTAACTAAAACAGCTAAAAAACATACCAATTTTTTTTACAATTTTTTATAAAAAATCGCTATTTTTTATATATAAAAAAATTTCAAAAAAACAAATGTTGTACTGTACATGTGCATTATATGTGCACTACACATGTGCATTATATCTGTATTAGTGCACATGTGCAGTACAACAAAAATTTTTTTAAAAATCTTTTTCCATACATAAAAAATAGCGATTTTTTATAAAAAAATTGTAAAAAAAATTGATATGTTTTTTAGGCTTTTGTTGTTAGTTTTTTGGTTTTCTCATTTAAACTAGTTTTCTCATGATCCATCCATTATATATATATATATATATATAGGGAGAAGATCATGCGAGAACCACCTCTTATTGCGAGAACCGCGAGAACCAATGTGAACACAACAAAAAATGCCTAAAAATAGCTAAAAATCACACAAATTTTTTTTTAATATTTTTTATATAAAAATCGCTACTTTTCGAAGTCAAAAAAAAAATAAATTTTTTTTTGGCCACTAAAAGTAGCGATTTGAGCATAAAAAATATTAAAAAAAATTAGATTTTTTTTTATTTTTTTAAGATTTTTTTAGGTTTTTTGGGGGTTTAGTTTTTAGCATTTTAGCTTGGGGGGGGGGGGGGGTGGGGGAGGGGGGTTTAGGTTTGGGGGGGGGGGGGTTAGGTTTTTCTTAGGTTTTTTTGGGGGTTTTAGTTTTTAGCATTTAGCTTGGGGGGGGGGGGGGGTTGGGGGGTTTAGGTTTTTTTTGGGGGGGGGGGGGTGGGGGTTAGGTTTTTTTTAGCTATTTTAGGTTGTATTCACATTGGTTCTCGCGGTTCTCGCAATAAGGGTGGTTCTCGCATGAACTCCTCCCTATATATATATATATATATATATATATATATATATATATATATATATATATATATATATATATATATATATATATATAAATGTGTGTAGTTTGAAAAAAAAATCAACTAAAATAGATAACCTAATATATATGAATGCATAACTATTAGTGTGTTTAAATTTCAGTTGTAGGTTGTAATAAATATATATATATATATATATATATATATATATGAAAAGAGTAAAAGTCGCAATGTTCGACGATTTTGATCAATTTGTTTGTATGATTATTTGTATTAAAGCTTGTTCTGTAATATTAATACCTGATAAATGTTTATAATCCAGATGGACAACGAAGTAAATCAGAAAAACCAGAATAATGATAATAATGGAAATCAAGTAGATAAAAGTGCCATTCAACATATAGTAGCACAAGGAATTATGGACGCTATGCCATATATTATCAAGACTGTTAAGGAAGCAGAAAATAATAAAACTATAAGTGGAAGTAAACGACAACCTACTGAACTCAGTCACAGCGTGAATAATGGACCGCTACTCCAATTACCTATTCCAAAAAGAAGGAGAACCATGTCATATGGTTGTTCTTACAAAGAATTTTGGTCTTGCAAACCAATAGAATTCTCTAGTAATGAAGGAGCCATTGCAGCTCTACGTTGGATAGAAAAGACAGAGGCAGTCTTAAAAATAAGCAAATGTGCAGATGAAGATAAGATTTTGTTTGCTTCTAATCTTTTTAAGAATGCAGCTCTAGAGTGGTGGAATACCATTCTCCAGTCTAGAGGAAGTGATAAAATTTATAATATGGAATGGACTGACTTTAAAGACATAGTTGAAAGGAAATTTTGTCCTCCTCATGAAAAAGAACAAATCGCTATTAATTTCTTAAATCTTAAAATGACTGGAATAGACTACAATGGTTACACTACCATATTCTTCAAATATGCTAGAATAGTGCCAACCCTAGCCTCACCAGGACCAGTATTAATCTCCAGTTACATATGGGGATTAATCAGTGAAATCAGACATGTAGTCAAGGCAGCTAGACCACAAACAATAGAAGAAGCGATAGAATTAGCCGATACCTTGACTGATGAATTGGTGCGTAACCAAAGAAGAAAATTAGAGAAAGAACCTAGCCCAAAGACTTACCCAAGAATTCCGTTATGGAAATACCTACCGTGGGAAAACTGTAGGTTCTACTTCTGCACCTTAATGTAAGTACTGCAAAAAGAACCATTCAGGAAGATGTTCAATATACTGCAACTTCTGCAAAATGTCTGGACACAAGGAAGAAGACTACAGGAAGAAACCCTGCAATAAGCTATGCTTCAACTGTGGCGAAACTGGGCATATCAAACCGAACTGTCCGAAACTAGCTCTAGCAACAAACAACAAAACTACTAAGAATGCCCGAGCATTTGTTCTGACAGCTGAAGAAGCCAAGATGATTCCGGATGTGATTGCCGTTACGTTTTTAGTTAATGATATTTTTGCTAAAGTATTATTTAACTCTGGTGCAAACCAAAGTTTTATTAATACTTCATTCTGCAAACTTCTCAATCAACCATTAACTAAACTTCAATAAGAATGTCTGGTAGAAACGGAAAATGGAGAATCCATTAAAATTACTGAAATCTTGCAGGGAGCAAGAATAGAAATTTTAAACCATAATTTTATTGCTAACATTGACCCAATGAATCTGGCTGGATTTGATATCGTATTAGGAATGGATTGGTTGGTAGCCAATCATGCCAGTATTCTATGTGATCAAAAGTCAGTGCAAGTAAGTTCCCAAAGGGTGAAAATATCATAATTAAAGGAGATAAGCCATCCAGATCCACAAAATTCATCTCTATGATGAAAACAACAAGCTATGCAAGGAAAGGATCACTAGTGTATACGATTTCTATAATCATTAACACTAAAGGAAAAGAATTGAAAGATATTCTCGTAGTATCTAAATTCTCAGATGTTTTTTCAGAAGAGTTACCTGGATTACCGCCAGATAGGGAGGTTGAATTCAGAATTCACCTAATACCAAGAACCGCACCAATTGCCAAGACACCTTACCGTTTAGCACCAGTAGAGATGCAAGAACTGAAGGAACAGTTGGACGAACTCCTGGAGAAAGGTTTCATACAGCCTAGTTCATCACCATGGGGAGCACTAATCTTGTTTGTCAAGAAGAAGGATGGATCAATGCGTATGTTCATTGATTACCGGGAATTGAACACGGTTACGATTAAAAATCGGTACCCACTACCGAGAATCGATGATCTGTTTGATCAACTTCAAGGAGCTCGATTCTTTTCTAAGATCGATTTACGCTCAGGATATCATCAACTGAAAGTACCGGAAGAGGACATTACTAATACTGCTTTTAGAATAAGGTACAGTCCTTATGAATTTACAGTCATGCCCTTTGGTTTAACCAATGCCCCAGCCGCATTTATGGATATGATGAACAGAATATGTAAACCATATCTGGACAAATTCATAATTTTCTTTATAGATGATATTCTAATTTACTCTAAGAGTAAAGAAGATCATGCAGAGCATTTATTTATACTTCTGAATTTGCTGAGAAAAGAAAAGCTTTACGCTAAATTTTCAAAATGCGAATTTTGGTTAAAGGAAGTGCAATTCCTTGGACACCTGGTTAATCATGAAGAAATTCATGTAGATCCCACAAAAATCGAGGCGATTACTAAATGGAAAGTCCCTGAATCACCGACGGAGGTGAGAAGTTTTCTTGGACTAGCAGGTTATTATAGACGTTTTATTCAGGATTTTTCTAGAATAGCCATTCCCTTAATGAAATTGACCTGCAAATCAGTTAAGTTTGAATGGGACCAAGACAAGAGGAAGCTTTTAGAATTCTGAAGCAAAAGTTAACCAATGCACCCATACTAGCATTACCAGAAGGAACTGAAGACTTGATAGTCTATTGTGATGCTTCTAAGTTAGGTTATGGATGTGTGTTGATGCAACGCCAAAAGGTTATAGCCTATGCCTCTAGACAACTTAAGAATCATGAAGAGAATTATACAACCCATGATTTAGAGTTAGGAGCCATAATTTTTGCCTTTAAGATTTGGAAACACGATCTTTATGGTAACAAGTTTATTGTTTTTACCGATCATAAGAGTCTAAGATATGTTTTTAGGCAAAAGGAGTTAAATATGAGACAGAGACGCTGGATGGAGATTCTTAGTGATTATGGTTGTGATATCCAATATCATGCAGGAAAGGCTAATGTAGTACCTGACGCTTTAAGTCAAAAATATCATGAAAAGGCAAGACGAGTACGTGTAAAACCCTTACTATTAATTAACAGTTTTCGTATAGTTTACGAAAATAAACATGTAATTATGATTTACATATACATTGAAAAATATGGGTAAATTAAAACTTTTACAATTTTAAAATAATACTACATAATGTAATTGAGTTCATCGTTTTAAAATAACGACGAAACAATGCGCGGAAGCTTCTTTTTCATGTGTTCGGTTCTTGTACGCCGCTTGATCTTCATCCGGGTATTCCTGATGTTCACCTAAAATCAAAACCAACTCAAAAGTTAGTTTTGGTAGTTAAATAACAAGTTTAAACAAGTCTGAAATTTAGAATGAACGGAATATTTTTTTTTGCCAGCTCTGAAGTCTATCGCGGCCCGCGACAGACTTGACCTCGGCCATCGCGGGGCGCCACAACCCGTGGTGGGGCGCGACAACATACGTCTTGTTCGCCGCGGGGTGCGACGACCACATTTCGACAGAAAGTTCATTTCTGTTACTGCATTTGCCCAGCTATATTTTCAAAGAATATTTCCAACTTGAAAGTTGCATAACTTTTGATTTAGAGGTCCGTTTTGCGTGATTCTTTTTCCTACCGTTTTAACTAATCTTTTAACCCGGTTCATTGTATTTCCAACACTTCAACTAGTTCAAGCGATTATCAAAGCTAACTTATTTATTCATTTAACAAGAACTAAGGGTTCTCCTCTATTAGTGAGACCCGTTTCATCATACCACTAGCATTCATTCGAACACCTTATCTAATTGAGTTCTTCATATAAGCTAGTGTATAACACAATTACATACATCTATTTACATGGATGAAATTACCGATTTGATCATAACATATAAAAAACCCGTTTCAATTCTTGTATGAACATACACTCAACTTATAATTTGTTCAAGTACCTTTCTTCTACTATCCAATATGATGATTCTAACATGATTATATCACCAATTTCATCATATTAGTAAGAACCCACTTATCTAAATGTGGTAATTCATCTAGGCATTTAAATCATGGCCACATATGTATAATTCACACTTAGGGTTTTGTTCATAAGCAAGTAAACATCACAATTTAGCAATAACCTCTATGATTCACACCTAATTCGCAGATTATGATGTTTCTTCATATTTCACAACTTCACAAATCATCGAAATTCTACATACCTTATGATCCCCAAGCTTAGGTGATCACGAATTTGTGTTCATGCATTTGATTTGGGCTAGATTTGACCTTCAATTGGTTGATTTTGGGTGAACTAGGGTTTGAGCTCTTGTTTTTGCTCCTGATGTTCGATCCACACACACACACACTATGTGTGTGTTGTGTGTAAAATTTTTGTTTATAAAACACAAGTTTCTTTTGTTACAACTTTGGTCCCTTTTGTTCCAACATTTTATAAATGGTTCACTAGTTCTTATTTTTCTTTCTAGTTTTTACTTAATTACTCGTTACTAACTAGGTTAATTATTCCTAGTTAGTTTAATGGGTTTCGGGAGTAATAACCCGTTTATTTTTTTAAGTCCCGTTAGCTCGGGCTCTTACTAACTTTATTTCCTCAAAAGCATTTATTCCCTTTTATTTAATATTAGGTTTATTTATTTAAATCCTAACATTTACCGGGTTACTTTTTACCACTAACGGTATTTTACCCGTTCATTAATATTAACGTGGTTTGATTATCAAACCCGTTTTCGGGGTGTTACAAGTCTACCCCCCTTAAAGAGGTTTCATCCCCGAAACCTTTCTTACGTAGTTTATTGGTTTAAACCAAACGAACTTAGTTTCGTTTTTAAGGCATTCCTTTTTTATTTCTTTTTGGTCTATAGTTATCATTTGTATTGACGTGTACGTCTTCCATGTGAAAGGCCTCATGGGCCGTAACTTTTATCATGTATTTATTGTCTTTTTCGTCTATTTAACCGAGTTGTCATTTGATCACCCGGTCACTAAGTCTGTCAACATGTTTACTTCACGCTAATCTTATATTGATGACCACTTTACATAGTTCATAACTTTTCTTTGACTTCGAATGGATTTACCAGCTAGACGGATTAGTCGCCGTTACTTTATACCCCGTCACTTGGGTGTACCACACTGCCATCCTCGGCCTTATGTGAATTCCTGATCTGATACTACTTATGTTTTGTTAAATCGTTGCTTTTGACTAAAACTGAATTTTAGTTTAACATTTTTTTCTCTTTAACTTATGTCAATTACTCTCATCAGGGAATTGACGACTAAAGGTTTATTCCTTTCCGTTAGTATTATTACGCGGGGAATCATCACTAGTTCTCACGCTTAACCCAAATGACCCGTAGGTTCTTTCACTTAGCCTCGTAGGCTATTTATTTAGATTTTCACCTTTTTACCTTTTTAAGGTGAGACCCTGACAATTCGTTTCTTTCTATTTGTGACCCAAAGGTATTTTTGGTCCCGTAGACCTTAATATTACTTATAATCCCAAAGGTTATGATGATCCCGTAGATCATCTTTTATTTGAGTCTTTATTCAATTGTATATATATTTATATATGTATATGGTGTCAAGGCATCCCTTTTTATGTTATGAATCGTTCATCTTTGCTTTTGAAGTTCATTCGACCTTGATCATAGTCCAAGGCTACATTCTTTTTCTTTCGCATTATCCTTCCGACTCTATGACTTTTTACGTCATTTATGCGTCGGTTTGTTCTCCATTTATTGTTATCCGGTTTATTCCTATATTTATTTACAACCCATTACCCGGGTTCTTTTATCTTAATATTTCGTGCTTTTATTTATTTATTTATTCGGTTCGCGCTTACTTACATTAGCAAACGTTATTCTTCATTTAACTCGTTTAACTTGTTCATGTGAAATTTCATTACTTGTGAATGTCAAATTTCATTCTTTATTCTACCCGTTCAACTTTGAAACATTTGAACGAAATTTTCAAAATTTATGTTTGCAAAATTTTGTTGTCTTTTAGTCATAACTCTCAATCCGGGTCTTTTGACTTTCTAATCCGCGTTCCCGTTCTTGGTTTACGCATATACTCAAAATCCCACCCATCTATCGGGTATTTTACCGAAGTCATCATCAAAGCAACCATTCCGGTATGCATTTAGACTTTGTTTTAATTCGTTTGGTCGTCTTAGCGAATTCCATCGTTTTTATTCTACCAAGTCCTTTGTTCTTTATTCAATCCGTTTGACTTGTCCGTGTGAATTTTATCACCTATGACAGTCAAACTTTATCCCCACGCCTTAGCATTCTTATTACTTGGTTTGTATTTTCATTTACTTTAATTCTTGTCCTTTCCCTTGGGCTCGTTATTTTAATGTAATATGCTTCCGTTACCCGGCTTGCTTTTTCATTTATTATCAAATGTTTTACTTATTTGATCAATTTTGGGTACCTTTTTAATTCGTCCCATTCACCCCGTCCTTACTACATCAGACGTGAATGTGTCCATCATAAGAAGTTCATGGTATCATGTGTTCACTACTTACTTGGCCAGAGTAAGCGATCAGCACATGGTACACATGACCTTTTTATAATTTTCACATTACACCCCATGTAAGTAACACCTTTATTCTTTCTATATCTTTGATTCCATTCAGTAAAACTTTATTTAATTGCTAAACAACTGTTGGGATTAAACCCTACAAAGGAACAGTTGATTAAAGCCAAAACTGGATCAGAGCAGTGGATCCAGAATAAGCAGATGTTTGTATTCCACTCTTTCCCCTTGGAAGTGACCCTAACAACTGATGACTTCTGTCTACTGTCCATATACAACAATTGCTGTTCATTCAACATCTGATGAAGATTCTAAAGACTGTTGTAGGCAAGCACTGATGCTCAATCTACTGTCATGTTTCAAGTACTGCCGATGAAGACAAAGCACTGCTAGGAGTATAACAGTGGAATGGGAAGCAGTAGTTTAGTCTATCTTTTGTTTTTATTGTAATCAGTAGTTTGTATTAGCAGTAGTTGTATTAAATCAGTGGTTACAGGTTGTTAGGAGGTCAAATGTCACTTTCATGGTGATGTCAGCAAATATGCCACAGTGGTTTGCTCGTGCCTATAAATAGAACAATACCCTGTACTGTTCTATTAGCTCTTTCATCACTTGTCATCCTGTACGAACAAACACTTGTGAGCTCAGGCTGAGGGGGAGTTTGTGATACATGCATGCAATTGTATTGAAGATTGAAATACATTTAATCATTCGGTTCAATGATAAACATGTGTGTTGAAAGCATTTCTCTTGTTTGATTGTGTGTAAAAGTTTGTTTCCATTTACATTCTGTAGGTCCCATGAGCCGTGCGGATCGTAACAGAATCGTCGATCTAACCTAGAGTGCGGAATCCCCTAGATCAGATTTCACAGAAAACGAGTAGAAACAGAATCAAGAACACGATACACTTTTAATCCGGTCTTCTATTGATTATCCAACACGAAGTTTACAATCAATTCAAGACCCACAAGAAATCTCTCAGCCACTCTCTGTAGATTTCTCTAACTCTCTCTCAATTCCTCCAAATGTCTAACAAGTTTCTAACCTAAACCCTTATGCCAAGCCTTGTTTATATAGGACAAGGTTTGCACATGGGCTTTGGTCTGGGCTAGGCCATTCTCCAAGCCCATTACAACAAATAACTCCCTAACCAATAATGCTAAGCCCAATACAAAATATCCAAAGACTAAATAAACAAACTATTAAGCTGTTGTCACAAAACATGCACCAACAAACTCCCCCTTGACAATTGCTTCATAGTGTAACTTTGTCTTCAAACATCTTGCAGTCTTTTGGTCTTTGGATAGAGTCAGCTACACAGTTTCTGACATCAACAAACTCCCCCTTAGCTGATGCTTCCAATCTCCAAAACTTTCCTTCGTTGTAGATCAGCGAACTAGCAATCTTTGGTTAAGCAAGTATCTTCAAAACTTCCATATCTCTTTCTCTTTCTGCAATGTAGTAGAAGGATCCTACCATGCATCTTCACACATTCTTCACTTCACTCTCAATCTGCACTTTACTTGTATTCTGCACTTCATTTTGATAACTGCATCAATCTGCTTAGAAACACAAGCAAGTATCTCGAAAAAGCATTAGTCTTTTTCACATTTAAAGATAAACCAATATTTTATCTTAATTTGCAAAAACAACTACCTGTCAGTTCAAAATGGGAGATCTTTTAAAAAGAAATCTTTTTGGTATTTTCGATATTTTTCAACACAAACTGAACTAACTAAAGTAAACTTAAAAATATTTACAATACTTCTTTTTGTGAGTATCATGTGCAAGAAGATCATATCAACAAAATCAAACTGTTTCACACTTGTAATTAATTCTTTATGTAATTTTTCGTGAAAAGCAGTTCAAAACGATTACCAGTATGTTTGTCCACCTAAACAAAATACATGAACATTTCAAGTACCATTACCATATGATACGTTAAGGTAAATATTAATTCTGATATATTAGCGTGTCCCACTTCAGGATATACCCCCGCGATCAAGGTATGCACAAAGATTCATCGTAGTAGGTGAGTATACTGAATTCATCCGTTTTGTTTTTCAACGTTTAGATACTTGGTGAACAGGTCAGTACTTCCGTACAGCAGAGAGACCAAAATATCTAACGAGGGCTAAGGCAAATACCATTTTTGGTACGATTTGTGCATTTTGCACATTTTGAATGACTCTTTATGAGAGCTTCTTCATTTTCAGGGTTTTGGCATTTTTAGCTCTTTTAAGATATCCTGGGTGTGTCTAGGTCAGCATGTATCTGGATGCAGCAGAAGGACACCCCTGATATCCCCAGATGAAATAACAGTATAAAGACCCAAAACTTCAGATTTTGGCAATCTATCAACGCAAGATTTAAGGTCATTAAACCATACACCACTGATGTGTTCCCCACTCATACTCAGTGCATTTATGTGTATATCACATTGGTAAGTTGATTATTTCATGCTTTTGCCTACTGGTATACCACTGATGTGTTCCCCACTTATTCAGTTTGAGTGTGACAGTCTAACTTGCTGATGTACTATCATTTCTTCTTTTTCACACAGTGAAAACTCATTTTTGATTTTCTATTTTTTATGTTTTTGATTTTTAAAAATTTATAACTTACTCCCCCTAAACACACGCACTATCTAAACTCTTTTTGGCTTAGAGGAATTTTTTTCCGCTGCAATTTACTTATTCATCTTCTTAAATCTCAAATGAAAACACAATCATAAGAAACTCAGATCCTAACAATTGGTATAAGAGCTCGGACAGTCAAATTTGATCTAACAATCATTTTGACATAAATAGTTCAGCTCATAATCGTTGATACTTTCAAATTGTTCGTTTCGTTGAAAAACAGAGTAAGGGTTAATTACAATCAAAGTTAGTTAACCAGTGCCTGTAAAACAACCAGGATGACGTCACAATCACAAGATGTTAACAATATCATCGGTTCACTCTTCAAACCACCCATGCTAAAACGAAATGAGTACAATATCTGGCAGAGAAGGATGGGTCACATTCCTTGCTTAACAAAATACCGGATGTTGGAAGTCGGTTATCTTTGGACCACATGTTCCACTGGTGCCGAGTGTTGAGGATCCAAAGAAGTTCGAACCTAAGTAAATTGAGAATTATACTGAACAGGATTTTCAGTAAATCGAACTGGATGCCAAGGCATTTAGCATAGTTGCATCTGCACTCCCCAATGAAATTTATGCTGGGCTGTTACACTGTAACAGTGCCAAGGAATTGTGGGATGCACTTAAGGAACAATTTGGGGGAACTGAAGAAGTAATTGAAAACAACAGGGAAATTTTGAACCAACAGTATGAAACCTTTTGTCACATCAAGGGTGAAACATTAACACAACAGTTTGAGCGATTTAGTTGTCTCATTAGTGAACTTAAACTTGTTAATACTGAATTTCCAAAGTCAACCGTTAATAGCAGGTTTTTAAGGTCACTTCCTGAAAAATAGGACAAAATTGCTTTTGTAACTAGAAATTCTGTTGAGTTTAAAGATCTGACCCTGACCCAACTTCATGGTAGACTCCTGACCTATTAAAGGGAGTTAAACCAGAAAAAGAAGTTGCAAGAGTCTGGCAAAGTTGCAGATGACTACTCATTTGGCAACACAACTCTTTTGGGTCAGGAAGAGTCTGGCAGCAGTAAGGATCAAAGTTATGATCATTTTATTGACATAACTGCTGGTGGAAACTTCAACTCTGATCCTCACACATCCAATTTTGCTTTCACAGCAAATGGAGAAAGCCAGAACTCTGATAATCTGTGTTTTGAACTTAATGATTTACAACATTTTGATCCAACTGACTTAGAAGAAATGGACATTTTGCACCAACTTGCACTGCTAAGTGTTAGAACCATCAAGTTTTACAAAAGGACAGGGAGAAAATTTCCAGGGTTACATGGGAATCTAAAAGTGGGGCTGGATAAATCAAAGATTAAGTGCTATAAGTGCAATAGGTTAGGTCATTTTGCTAGGGAATCCAGGAGTCAAACCACTGGTCCAATCATTACACATCCTAGCTCAAACCCTAGACCACAAAATAACCAAAATACTATACACTATGCCCAATATGCCCCTGCTGCTCATGTAAACACTGCTCACTATGCACATCCTACAACCCCTGTTCCTGTGCATTATGTTCAAACCACGGTCCCTCAGATACAGTATGTCCAAGCCCCTGCTCCTCAGGTTCAGGTGCAACAAGCTGCACTTCAACAAACTGCACTAGCAGTGGTTTAACCAGACCAACAAAGCTTCTTTACCCAAGGGCTTGTTGACTGGAGCAGTTTACCTGAAGAGTTAGGAGATGAAAATTTTGCACTCTATGCTCAAAGTAATGTTTCTGGTAATGATATTTGTTTTGTAGCATTAGAGGCCATACAAGAAGGGCTGGAAGCTGAAGAAGGACATGCAGTTGATGAAACAGTGGACAAAATTGCTGAAGCAGTGGTTACAGTTGTTGCTGATGAAATACTGTTCGGAGAAAGTTCAAAACCCCTGTTGGAACCACTGTCTGACCCTTGGTCCAAAGAAGAAGAAGAAGAGAAGAAAGAAGGTGAAAAGAATAGATGAATCAAGAAGAAAGTGATCATACAAGTGATTGTGCCATGATGGCTGCAACCAAGGTATCATATCAGGTTCTTAAAAATCTGTGTTCAGACAAATGCATCATAGTATTTGCTAACATTAAAAAGGTGAATGAAAACCTTAGGGATAGGTTGTTAACTTCTGAAATTCAATTTGAAAAGTCATTAAAAGAACTGAAAAACAAATTGAATGAAAAAGAAAGTGAAATCTGCAGCATCAAACAAGAGCATAGCATAACCAAGGACCAACTCCAGACCATGATAGAAAAATATCATGTCTGCAAAAAGGAGTTGGAATCCACCCAGATCACTTGTGAAAAATGGGTGGAATCTTGCAAAGGTTATGAGGTCATGCTTGAGAAACAGATCAAAAGCAATGTAAAATTTGGTGTAGGTTTTAGAAAACATGACCAAGTTGAAAACAATGCTGCAAATGAATCTGGTTTTGTTGAAATTATTCCCATAAACAAGGATGGCCAAGAGGTTAAAATAACTGACAAACTTGGTAACAAGATCACTCTGGAAAGATCTGTGGAGTCCTCAACTTTTGAGGAAATTGAGAAATACCAATTTAAACCCACATGGTCTGATGAGTGTGACATCCTTGAAAACTTCAAGCCCATGGACTTCACAACCACTGATGGTGTAAAGCTCCCAAAGCAAAGGTTATTCCACTTAAGGACATCCCAACAGTGGTTCAAAACTCTGTTGCAAAGGAGTCTGAAAAGAGGAAGAAAAGAGAAAAGATTAAAAACTTGTTTTGTGATTTTTGTGAAAAGAAAAATCACTTGACCAAAGATTGTTTTCACTTAAAAGCTTATGATCTTAACAAAACAAGTACCATTGTGCCTTCACAGAGCTGCACCATCTGTGGTATATCAAACCATCCTACTCAAAAGTGTGTCTACTTGAAATCTTTTGAGGTCAACAAGGAAGAGTACATGTCAAAAACACCAATGAGTTCATCAAACCCATCTATCAAGTTCACCAAGAATCAACCACTGTTTATGCCAGTCCAAACAGCTCTTACCAAACAGCTGAACCAAACCTCTGTTAAAAGAGATGTCCAGGTGACTGATGCACCCCTTGCTAACCAATACCGAAGAGGTAAAGGTCAACCACCATACCCAAGGGTCCCACATGTTTATGAAGCCTACAAAAGGCCTTCTAAACCAAGAGTGAACAGGCATCCCTTTGGGTATCAACAGCTGATAGGGCAAGACCCCCAACAATGGTTAGAGAAAAACAGTTCCAAAACTGTCCAAACCCCTGAGCTAACCACTGTCCATCCACCTGAACTTAAAACAGACATTGTTGAGACCCCATCCAAAGCCTTATTGGCTTTGGAGACCCTAATGAACTAACCTTTTACTTGATATGCAGGGAGCTTCTGCATGCTTAGATAGTCTTTGGTATGTAGATAGTGGAGGCTCCAGGCACATGACTGGATGTAGAGCCCTACTCAAAGATTTCAAAACTCATGGAGGGGGTGATATATCCTTTGGCAATAATAGTAAAGGGAAGGTGATGGGGTCTGGTACAGTTCAGTCTGGTAATGTTAAGTTTGAAAATGTCTATCTGATAGACGATCTAAAATTCAACCTCCTAAGTGTCTCACAAATGAGTGATAAGGGCTATGGCTCATTCTTTACTAAGGAGTGTTGTAGGATTGTTGGACAAGAAATGGTTGAATAGATTGAAGAAATAATAAAAAATGGAAAAACTCAACTTGTTGCTCAAAGGAGTGGCAATGTTTATGTAGTTGATATGTCAAAAGAGAGCCCCAGGACTGATGTCTGTCTGTTCTCAGCTGCATCTAACAAAGAGACAGAATTATGGCATAGAAGATTGGGGCACACAAATCTCAAGACAATCACTGCTTTGTCAAAATAGGGGTCAGTAAGAGGTTTACCTCAAAAATTGTTCACCTGTCCTAAGCATTGTGTTTCCTACTTAAAAGGAAAACAACATAAAAGCTCCTTTAAGTCCATTGAAGAGTCCAAAACAAACAAGTGTTTGCTAATGCTTCACATGGATTTGTTTGGCCCAGTTAAAGTCTTGAGTCTTAGAAAGAAAAGATATTGTTTGGTTATTGTAGATGACTTTTCTAGGTTCACATGGACTTATTTCTTACATTCCAAAGATGAGACTGCAGGCATTTTGCAAGACTTTGTTACACAGGTTGAAAAGCAATTTGACTTGCCAGTAAAAGTCTTCAGGAGTGACAATGGCATAGAGTTCAGAAATAAGGAGTTGGATGAGTTCTGTGTGTCAAATGGAATAGTAAGGCAGTACAACATTCCAAGAACACCAGAGCAAAATGGGGTTGTTGAAAGGAAGAATAGGACTTTGATTGAGGCTGCCAGAACCATGCTTGCTGATTCAGGTTTGCCATTAACTTTCTGGGCAGAGGCAGTAAACACTGCTTGCTATGTCCAGAACAGAGTTTTAATCAAACCTAGACATCAAAAGACTGCTTATGAACTTCTGTATAAAATAAAACCACTGATCTCATATTTCAAAGTTTTTGGCTGCCCATGCTTCATTTTAAACTTAAAAGATTCTATTTCAAAGTTTGTAGCTAAAATTGATTGTGTTTATCATTTGGGATGCTCAACCACTGCTAAGGCCTACAAAGTGTTTAACACAAGGACCAAAATAGTGGAAGAGACTTTGAATGTGAAGTTCAATGAACTTTCATCAATGAAAATCCCTGCAAACCCTGCAAAATTGTTTGAACTTGATAAATTTACCTTTGAAAATGTTTCTGTCTAGACTAACAGTGCAGGTCCATCAGAAAATCCCCCATCAGATTATGGATATGAAATCATCATTCCACAACAAAAGTCTGCATCAAATGGAAGAGCAGCAGATGTTCAAAACACCTGTCAAAGCTCAACCACCACTACCTCAACAGTTGTTGACCAAAGTAGCCCATTAACACCTGCTTCCACATCATCAAGCACTGTTGATAAAAATCCCAAAACAGTGGATAAAAATCAACCTGCTTTCACACCAGTTCCTCCTATTCCTCCACCTCCATTTTAAGCCACTGCTGGATCATCAAAGTCACCAGCAGTGGTTAGCTCAGATGATTCACATCTGCAACCCTCACCATTAAATGCCACTGTTCCATACAAAGGAGGGTTAATCTTCTTGAAGTCTCATCTACATGACCAAATCATTGGCAACATCAGTGAAGGGGTGCTCACAAGAAGCCAATCTCAAAACATCTGTCTTTTTGCTGGTTTCCTATCTCTCCATCAGCCAGTCAAGTACCAAGAGGCACTAAAAGACAACAGCTGGGTGGAAGCCATGCAAGAGGAGCTCCAACAGTTTAAAAGACAACAAGTATGGGAGCTTGTACTGTGACAACCCTCACCAAACCAGGTATCCGTACGAATTAATTAATATTTAAGTAATGCTTAATTACAGTGCTTGCTTACAACTGTGGTTAAACTGCTTCTTGATTTCTGATACATACATACTCATTCATCACACATTATACTGTCACTCTATTACTTACACACAAACATCAGTGGCAACCTTGATGCACAAAAGCACAGTGAGCACACTATACGGATAACCCAGTAAACATGCTGACATTGCCAGCACTAGACAGACATTGTCTCTGAGGCCAGTATGAGCCGGGAATAGATTACTACACCAGTAGGGAGTGTAGGGAGGTGAGGATTGTAAAATTGCGTCACTAGGTGATAGTTATAGTGACCGGATGTGCCTAAAACATGCTCTAAGTACAAAATTCTGCACTTTAAAACAAAAATTCAGCATTTAATCTAACTAGTAAAGTGCAAAAACATGGGAAAGTAGTGCTAGACACTTTCCAAAGTGTCGGGAATTCATTGTGTCACTAAAAATAATATTAAAGACACTTAAAAGCTTATTTAGCACTTTAACGGATTAATATCCAACCGAACAACCGGACTTTACCCGGAACATAAAAATATTGTCAATAACATTGTCCATCCTTTTCTGAGCCTGTTAGGGTCCCCAAATACCCGTTATATTATACTACACACTAACAACCTAATTAATATCCTAACTAAACTAACTAAGAACTAACTAAAGACTTGGAATCAAACCATATGCCCCCCTTCCTCCATACGGTTACATAGGTGAATCACCCATTGATTTTTCTTGATTATTATATTAAATAATGTGTGGTACTAAGGAAACATAAGGCACAATGGGTATTAGTTGTTGGAGGATTATATAATTACCCTTAAGACCATCATTCTCATTCATTCAACACCCATCAACTAGCTCACTTCCCTTCCTCCATAACCACCATTCGGCTGCCATCATACCACCACCATATCATCACCTTCAAGTCCATTTCAAACATTCTAATTACTTCCAAAGGTGTAAGAGATCATACAAGAGAGCTCGGTGTGTTCGGAAGCTCAAGGACCTGTCTCGTTTTCTTTTAACCACCACATTTCTTCACTCGAACTCTCCTAGCTTTGTGCTAATGGTAAGTCTCTTAGATCCATTCATTTTACATGCTATGAAGGTGGTTAAAGTATGATTCATGGTGTTAAACTTGGGAACTCTAAAGATCATAACTTAAAGCATGAACATAAAAGCTTTATACAAAGGTCATGAGATGAAAGCTAATAATACATAATAAATCTGGATTAAATGACCAAAAATCTGCTGTAAATGACTTAGGGTCTGATGTTAATCGTATTAGAATGAATGGTAATCGTATGTGTACTTTTTAATGGCACTTATACTATAAACAGCTTGCTGATTTGCATTTTCAGCCGACCTTAACTGGCTGTAAACAGGTCATAACTAAACGAAAAACTGATTTTCTTGAGTCTACAACGTGTCATTATGAAATACGGTTCTAATGGCACCGGAATCATAATTTTTGGACTTCGTTTACTATTTTTAAAGTGCCATTATGTAACAGCAGCTAAAGCTGCATTTTTACAGCAGTAAATGAGAGTCATATTTTTAGTCATAACTTGATTTCTGTGTAGAGTCAGATCATAAAATTTATACTGTAGATGGACACCGATGTATTTGTAACTCTCTCACTGGAATTTCGTAAATTGGACTCTCGATGAATTTTAAATAAATTATTCCGTGGACTGTGGTCAGAAAAAGATAAATCTGATTTCGGTCCGGAAAATGATTTTCTATAAAATATTGGTGATGATTTGGACCCCTATATTTTTACACAATAATTTTTGGTTCGTATAAGACAATCTATAAAAATTTGGGAATTTTTGGAATAAGATAACTATTTTATTAAAATACCCGAAAACGGCCCAGTTTTGTATATTAAAACTGAAACGATATAAGTAGTGTTTTGCATGTCTAAATGTCGGGTTGGTTAATTGAGAACTGATTGAATGATTTTACAAAAGAAAATGATACGCTAGTAAGCGTGGACGCCTCCGTTTACAGAGGAAACTCTGGCGAAATTTTTCCAGAAAATATAACACTTAGAAATGGTTTTGGTGACAAGTGTTATAAATATACTTTTAACTTGTTTTCCAAAATATAAATTTCGCCATGATTTTTATTACAAAATGACCAAGTATCGGAGGTGGATTTTTGTAAAGGAAACTTGTTAAATATATATTGAGAATATATGTTTCATAATAAAACGCTTGTGTGCTTACGTGACTATTTTGTGAACTAAAGATATATTATTTTTAGGGTAAAAATAATATTACTTGATATATCATGAAAATACGACTCCAAAACGATACCAACGCCCTCACAAATAAATATTTAAGTTACGTCGATATTGTTTTTACAACGCAAACTCTAAAACGTAACGCGCGTGTTTTCGGAAAATACTCTTAAGGGTGTATTTTGGCAAAGTATTATTTTGGGAAATTGTATGAAGTAAAATATAATATTTTTGGGAAAAATATGTATATTTTGGAATCAGAACATTTTAGTCAAGTGAGACTTAAAAATATATTTTTCGGAATTATAACGTATACATATATTTTGGTAAAATATTGTGTTGGGAACTGTAGAAACAGAAATATGTTATTGTTGGGAATATATTAACATATTTTTATTTGAAACAATAACATCGAAATACGACGCCATTACTTGGCAGGATATACAGGTACATATGTTATTTTAAGAATACGAGTATACAAGTATAGATTACCCCCATCCTTGGGAAGGAAATACAAAGCTAACATGCTTGAGAAATATTAATACAGAATCACTGCATAAACAATTATTTCCAAAACTAAAAACAATTATTATAACTTGGAATAATACCAGAATCGTAACTCAAGAACATACATACTAAGACAAGGCACTACCCGTTCGTCTAATAGACGTTAGACCATTGTAGGTAGTCGTGTTTGCCGCGGAGATTTGGGTTACACATACTGAAGACGCAATACAGTTAGTTCATGTCCCCCTTTTCTCTTAACTGTTTTCAGTTTTTACACTTCGGGGGTGAAATACATGTTACATTTACTACAAACGTTTTATACACGGTATGATTAGCTAAGGAATTTACTGCTAGATCACGTGAATGGATAGGCTATTATCGTAAGACCATTAATCCTTGTATAAGGACCGAGAGGCATGAGTGATAGATCTATCGGGTGTTGCGAGCCCCACACATGGGCCAGCGTGTGGCTGCATGTGGTGACTATGTCGTTCCGCCGGAAGGACCGGTGTGAAATACGCGTTACAGGTTTGAGTGCTTCCTAGACCATGTCACTTATTAATGTATTAGCTACACATTAATTGATCTCTTTTTCCTTAATTGCTACATACCAGGGTTTTTCATACATACAGACATATTTACAAAGGTTTATACATACTCACTTACACATGAACTCGCTCAACTTTATGTTGATTTTTCAAACTACATGTATTTCAGGGAACTAATGGATCTGGCACGGTATGCACGTATTTTCAAGCTGCGTTTGAATAAAGAAGTCATTCAGGGTTTAGAAGGTGTAACCCCTTCCTGGACGGGTTGCATATCTCTAAGCCTAGTATTGTTTAAAGTCTTTTGCTAAGTCTTTATGAACTCAATTAAATCAAGTTGAGGTTTGTAACTTATTTTGAGATTGCTGAAAATGGGATTTTTCTAAACTTTATTAATGGATGAATATCTCATGTTTTTATCATATATCATTGTTATGATTGTTGCTATGGTATTAAGAAGTCACACCAAATAAACCCACGCTTCCGCAAAGCCAGGTTGTGACAGCTTGGTATCAGAGTCTCGATCATAGCGAACTAGGATTCTTTCTCGAGTCTAGACTATGATCATCAGGGCTCTCACGAAAATGTTTTCAAACACTTTTACATTGCATACACTATACGTCCAGATCCAGGGAACAAACCTTTTTACAAATAAAAAGGCACAAATACACATTTCCAAATTTAAATTATAATTCAGTCTGAGAGACTAAGGGAGTAGTCTGAGAGACTAGAAAGTTTAGTCTGAGAGGCTGGTAGGTTAGTCTAGTGGGACTAGAAAGTTCAGTCTGAGAGGCTGGGAGGTTAGTCTAGTGGGACTAGAAAGTTCAGTCTGAGAGGCTGGGAGGTTAGTCTAGAGGGACTAGGAGGTTCAGTTTGAGAGGCTGGGAGGTTAGTCTAGTAAGACTAGAAGGATCAGTCTGAGAGGCTGGAAGGATAGTCTGAGAGACTAGGAGGATCAGTCTGAGAGGCTGGAAGGATAGTCTGAGAGACTAGGAGGATCAGTCTGAGAGGCTGGAAGGATAGTCTGAGAGACTAGGAGGATCAGTCTGAGAGGCTGGAAGGATAGTCTGAGGGACTAGGAGGTTCAGTCTGAGAGGCTGGGAGGATAGTCTGAGAGACTTGGAGGTTCAGTCTGAGAGGCTGGGAGGATAGTCTGGGGAAGACTAGGATGATTACTTGCTTACATAAATTGAGATTTACGTGCTTATTTGATTTAAGGTTGATGTACGTGCATATGTGGTAGTTGTTCACATACACTAATTGTTAGTAATTACTCTGAATATACATGCTACGCACCGGCACACATGTCACTCTAATTAGAGAACGAGTTATCAGACATTGATAACCCTACGACCACCGCCACAGATAATGAGACTACATCCGCGCCAGAGACGATTACGTCAGATACTGAGAGTGATCCTGATATGCTAATGGCGAGGACGACTTCTAACAGTCCGTGCTACCAGACTTTGGTGATACTTCATCTCTGCTGATCGTTTCTCTGACAAGAATCTTTCTGTCACTCTTGTTTCAATCCATGACCACTCTATCACTGGTCATCCCGATGATGGACACACCATGGCTCCGATCCTCGATGATGCGCCTCCTGCGGACATTCTACTAAAGGTTGGCTACTCGACAAACAATTTATGACGACGTTGACATGCTTATCGATGGTCCTACTGCTGACACCTATGACGATAGAATATTTGACGAGAACACTGTTACTAATTTCACTTCTTAATACCCTTGTTAACAAGCTACCCTCTGATTCTAGCATGCATTCAGACTCCTTTGAGTCTGTGATACCTGCAACCTTACAAACAGCTGGATTACAGCTTTCTGCTACTGCCGCAGACAACAATGACATGACTGCTACGCTATCACCTGCTCGAGGCACCACACCGTTAGATGCCCAGAGCCTGCTCTTGAGCTAGTTTCTACACCTTTTGGGTCAGCTTGATGTTGCGCCTGCTGAACCTACACCTTTACGTGATCACGATCCTGTTTCTTTTTGGTCTGCCAGACATTGCACCCCATATATCTACCTGCATCGGGCAATCTCCTCATTTGTTGAGACGTCTGTTTTTGCACCCGCAGCCACTAACGTAGCTCCTCTTCCCTTATGAAGACCGACGTCCATTACGCCAACGAGCCTGTCGCTTCCTTTCAAAACATACCCGCACCCCAGGAAGGTACTCCAGGTCAGCACACCACGAGACGATCCGCTTTGCTACAGCAGCATCTTCTACGACCTCGCAGGCCGCACCGTTTGCTACCTTCACCTCAACACCGCTGGACGAGTCATTTCGATGGTTCCTATAATACACTATATTTATTTTTAGACCCTTACCGTCCCTCACATTATGGAGGCCACACCCGAGATGAATTGCCCCTGTAACATCGACAACAGTTTGAGGATATGAGTCGCAGAATGCTGAAGCTTGAGCTGACACCACATTGGGTAACTTCAAAAGCAAACATTACATAACAGAAAACATGATTTAAGTGTCTACATCACAAGACAGCATATTGTCTGAAAAGTTTATATAAAACACCACGTCCTCCACCCTGTCTATTGCCAGCATACTTTGATTCGCCACATACATCAAGGTTCCATTTGAACTCTCACCTGCTGCTATTACACCTCTCCCAGGTTTTTAAGGCTCGTTTTTCTTTACTGTCAAGCAGCAGGTCAATCAATTACTTCGACACATATACAAGCTCGCGAAGGAGTTCACGCATGGTGAACGGTTTACTTTTCTTTTCTCCTCCACCACAATCATCGGGATAGTGGGCGTTCGGTTTTATGCGGAATGCATTACCTTGGGGTAAAGACGCTACTAATGAGCCGAGAATTATGGAGACTTTTAAAGACCACTTTTGACCTCGAGATTTTTGTGCACTAATTGACTTATCGGACAAGGGTAGGGTGACCCTGTGTCCTTATTTGATGTGATACATTGTGTAGACAATGTAATTGCGGTCGGGAAATAATGAAAGCCCGATCAACATATTTCCCATTAAACATGTAACAATACTTTGTGGTCAATAACTAGTAAAAGCTCAGTCGCCATATTCTCACTAAGCACGTTGTTGGTCCATATGTTTGTGCAATAATTGCAATGCTATGTGCTAGTTGTTATGTTCCCATTAAATACACTGACGCGTGCAAGTTGTGCTATAATGATGATTACTTATATGCATATGTGTATGCACCAACTAGGTCTTATTCGCTAAGTGGATGCTTATGTGCTTACGTCCTTAATAAAGACCTGACCTATCTAATCTTCTTCTTAGAAGATGCCGCCACGAAGGAACACCGATACCAACAACCCCCTGCCAACGACAGAGGCGGAATTTCAAGAACGCCTCTTACAGGTCATCGCGCAGTACGAGGCCCTTCGCTCTGAGCGCAGCGGAGGTACCTCGGGAAATAACCCATCCAACGGCTGCACCTACAAGCAGATCTTAGGCTGCTAGCCCCTACATTTCGACGGCACTGGGGGTGCCGTAGCCTTCGTGCGCTGGGTTGAGAAGATGGACACCGTATTGCGTGCGAGCAAATGCGCCCCAGAGCACCAGGTCACGTACATTTCCGGACTGTTCCAAGATGGGGCTCTGTCATGGTGGAAACTCCAGGTTCAGACAATGGGCGAGGCTGCTGCGTATGCTTTATCATGGGACGAGCTGAAAGAGCTAATGCATAAAAAGTACTGTTCGAGAATAGAAAGCCAGAAGGTGGAAACTGAGTTCTGGAACTTGAAGATGGAAGGTCCAAAAATAGCTGAGTATGTGGAGAAGTTCCAAGTTCTGTCGCGTATTGTTCCATACATGGTAGATCCAGAGTTTAAGAAGATTAAGCGTTTCATTTGGGGATTGGCACCTCGAATCATGAGCATGGTGGTGACATCAAAGCCTGCAACGATCGCTGAGGCCATCAATCTAAGTGTGGCCTTGACTGAAGAGGCAATAAGGATGAACAAATTTTCAACCTCTGAGGAGAAGAAGGAGACTCATGTAGAGTCATCTGGGGACAACAAGAGAAAGTTGGCAAATTTCAAACAGGGTACCCAGTCGAGTAGCAACAACAAGGCAAAAAGAGAAAAGAGTACATGGGTAAGCTACCTAAATGCGACAGGTGCCGACGTCATCATACCGGGCGATGTAAAAATTGGAAGTGTGACAACTGTGGCAAAGTGGGACACAACAGGGAAACGTGTTGGCGTGAGACGAAGCGTGGAAAGAAAGGAAAGGGGAAAGATAAGGGATATTATACCTGCGGGGATATGAGGCACTATAGGAAAGATTGCCCAAGGGAGATTAAGCAAAATCATGGGAAAGATGTCTAACACCGGAGCCAGGGAAGCACGCCAGGAATCCAAGCATGGATATCGGTACGTCCCATACTACTCAATGTTATGCATCTGTATTGCCAAATATTGTTGCAAATTTTACGATTCGCACCTCTAGAGTTCGAGAGTATAATTGGTTTAAGCAGCGAGTAAGTAGATATTCCAGTACCCATTAGAACTAGCTTAGGGGAAGCTAGTGGAAGCCAACACAGTAGCTGGAATCGGCAAGATAGAACCCGGGAAGCGTAAGATTACACTTGATCTACTGCCAGTGAATTGGGAGACTTCAACAAGGTAGTTGGAGGGATTGGTTGACAAATGATCAATAGGAGATTGATATCCGCACCATGATGGCGAACGAAGAAGTGATCTTGACTCATGAAGCGGGATACGCCTCTGCAAATTACAAATCGCTTGAAGGCACAAAGGATGTTGCGTAAAGAATGTGTTGTTTTCTTGGCTCATGTCGGGGACAAGGGAGCCGAAGAACTAAAGCCCGAAGATACCCCCGTGATCAGAGGATATCCTGAAGTCTTCCTCGAAGACTTGCCGGAATCGTCTCCTCAACGATTAGTCGAATCTCGCATCAATTTAATTCCAGGCACCACACCTGTAGTCGATGCACCATAGCGACTTACATTTTCGGAGATACAAGGATTGACAGTGTAGTTTCAGTAGTAAATAGAGAAGGAAGATAACAGACCAAAATTCCCTTTTGGGTAACCTCAGTTCCGCTCATCAAGAAAAAGGACGATGACTTTCAAATGATCGGAAGTCGGACGAGCTAGCCAACCAGGGTCGGTGGCTCTTGCTAAGGATTGACGAATTACTTATTTGACTAACTGTAAGGGTCCGACTACCATTACACGATGGATCGACGATCGAGTGTCATTGGCGGTAAATTCAGTAAGAAGGTATACCGAGGAAAAATTGTGGGACAACGACTTGTTCTTAGACGTACACAAAAATAGTGCTTCCTACACAATGCACAAACCAGTCTACATGGGATACGAAATCTGGAGGATTTAGAAAACATATATTTAGGACCTTTGTGAACCCAGGTCCAAACTCGTATGGGTTTTTATTTAGGAACCATATCTGTCAACTCAATCAACCATCATTAACCTGGCGCTTATGCCAGTTCCGTTGACCAAACAGAGAGTACTTGGATTTCTTTTACTTCTGGCAAGTAGATGTTTGCATCTCTACTCCCCTTAATGGTAGTTGCATCACAATAATTTTCTCGCTGAGAGCGAACACACATTTGCTTCGATAGCTGGTCATTTCTTCACTTTAGCAGATACTCGTTGTTCCTTTTCTAGGAAACTTACCTGACATACATGCATCATGCTACGCATGTGATTTCGTTTTGAATAAACACTTCATTGGAATTTACATATTATTTTGCTAAACCTAATTACTAATTCCTGATTCGAGTGACCTACATTATTGTTATTGTTGGCTCTTTTGTTACCAAGCCAACGCACTTTCTTGAAACCTCTTTCTTTAAAGTTACAGTCATGGTTTATTTTTGCTACCATGCCGAGAATTCCTTTGTTGGTACATACGTTTATTGTCGGGTTACGTTGTAACCAAGTTTAATTGCTTGAACTTATCCAGTTCACAGGTTTAATTTGAAACGCTATATGATGTATTGGGAGCATCATATTCAACTATTTTTGCAGAGATTCTTTCATTTCGAGTCGTTGTAGATTTGTTTGGTCTACGACTCCACTAAAACGTTTGATTTATTTTGATACCTTGCGGTGATATTTTCACAAAATTGAAGCTTGCGCTAATTTGGTTACTCACTTCGTACACGGATTCAATTCCCTATTTAGTTGTTAACAATCCATTTTGGATCTTCACGATCAAAGCGGTCTCAACACAATTGTGTGTTAAGGCAATGGTACATATATTCATTTCATAAGCACAATGTACCTCCTAGCGATTCTTTTGTTGTCAATCAAATGCCTTGCGATACTTATTACTTTTCATCTTCGATTGGAAACAGTGGTCCTTTGATGTTCCGTATTTAATTGGAAACTTTATAACATGGTATAAATCAAATCTTCAGATTGCCTCAGTACACTTTCATTTGATTTCAAACGCGGTGAACTTGTTCAGTCACCACTATTATTGGGTAATACCATTACGACACCTTGTGGTGTCATCATAAACTTGTAGCTTGTGCTAATCATGGTAACCGTTTTACACGAGACCACACATACTTTTGTTTGATTTATCATTTAAACATTTCTGATGCAACTACGAATCAAGACAATGATACACCAGATTCGCTTGTATTCCATTCAGTGTATCTTCAACATTCAAAAATGTCAACACACTAAACCTTACCAGACATTTATTCAGGAGTTGACAGATCATTTTACTATTACGTTGAGTTGCTGCTTTTGAGTTCATATAGCGGGTGCTATGGTTTGTGAAAACTCGTTTGCATATTGCAATCGATCGTTTAAAAATCTTATTAGTCAAAACTCCACTTTTGTGGAACCCCTGCTAGCTGGATTACACTAGACTATACGTCAAATGCGTCTTGTACCTTTGACATCCAATGCTAGAAGCACACACCTTTCAACCCTAGGATTCAGGTTGTTATATATTCTTGGACTCACCTAATGTGAGTAATGTTTGTTTCGATTTGATGATTATCTACTTCGATATTATTCATATACATAGGTGTGTGACTTGACCATAAGGAGTAAGGTAGTACAAATTTCGAGGATGAAATTTCTTTAACGGGGGGAGAATGTGACAACCCTCACCAAACCAGGTATCCGTATGAATTAATTAATATTTAAGTAATGCTTAATTACAGTGCTTGCTTACAACTGTGGTTAAACTGCTTCTTGATTTCTGATACATACATACTCATGCATCACACATTATACTGTCACTCTATTACTTACACACAAACATCAGTGACAAGCTTGATGCACAAAAGCACAGTGAGTACACTATACGGATAACCCAGTAAACATGCTGACATTGCCAGCACTAGACAGACATTGTCTCTGAGGCCAGTATGAGCCGGGAATAGATTACTACACCAGTAGGGAGTGTAGGGAGGTGAGGATTGTAAAACTGCGTCACTAGGTGATAGTTATAGTGACCGGATGTGCCTAAAACATGCTCTAAGTACAAAATTCTGCACTTTAAAACAAAAATTCAGCATTTAATCTAACTAGTAAAGTGCAAAAACATGGGAAAGTAGTGCTAGACACTTTCCAAAGTGTCGGGAATTCATTGTGTCACTAAAAATAATATTAAAGACACTTAAAAGCTTATTTAGCACTTTAACGGATTAATATCCAACCGAACAACCGGACTTTACCCGGAACATAAAAATATTGTCAATGACATTGTCCATCCTTTTCTGAGCCAGTTAGGGTCCCCAAATACCCTAACACCCGTTATATTATACTACACACTAACAACCTAATTAATATCCTAACTAAACTAACTAAGAACTAACTAGAGACTTGGAATCAAACCATATACCCCCCCCCCCCTTCCTCCATACGGTTACATGGGTGAATCACCCATTGATTTTTCTTGATTATTATATTAAATAATGTGTGGTACTAAGGAAACATAAGGCACAATGGGTATTAGTTGTTGGAGGATTCTATAATTACCCTTAAGACCATCATTCTCATTCATTCAACACCCATCAACTAGCTCACTTCCCTTCCTCCATAACCACCATTCGGCTGCCATCATACCACCACCATATCATCACCTTCAAGTCCATTTCAAACATTCTAATTACTTCCAAAGGTGTAAGAGATCATACAAGAGAGCTCGGTGTGTTCGGAAGCTCAAGGACCTGTCTCGTTTTCTTTTAACCACCACATTTCTTCACTCGAACTCTCCTAGCTTTGTGCTAATGGTAAGTCTCTTAGATCCATTCATTTTACATGCTATGAAGGTGGTTAAAGTATGATTCATGGTGTTAAACTTGGGAACTCTAAAGATCATAACTTAAAGCATGAACATAAAAGCTTTATACAAAGGTCATGAGATGAAAGCTGATAATACATGATAAATCTGGATTAAATGAACAAAAATATGCTGTAAATGACTTAGGGTCTGATGTTAATCGTATTAGAATGAATGGTAATCGTATGTGTACTTTTTAATGGCACTTATACTATAAACAGCTTGCTGATTTGCATTTTCAGCCGACCTTAACTGGCTGTTAACAGGTCATAAAGAAACGAAAAACTGATTTTCTTGAGTCTACAACGTGTCATTATGAAATACGGTTCTAATGGCACCAGAATCATAATTTTTGGACTTCGTTTACTATTTTTAAAGTGCCATTATGTAACAGCAGCTAAAGCTGCATTTTTACAGCAGTAAATGAGAGTCATATTTTTAGTCATAACTTGATTTCTGTGTAGAGTCAGATCATAAAATTTATACTGTAGATGAACACCGATGTGTTTGTAACTCTCTCACTGGAATTTCGTAAATCAGACTCTCGATTAATTTAAATAAATTATTCCGCGGACTGTGGTCAGAAAAAGATAAATCTGATTTCGGTCCGGAAAATGATTTTCTATAAAATATTGGTGATGATTTGGACACCGATATTTTTACAAAATAATTTCTGGTTCGTATAAGACATTCTATAAAAATTTGGGAATTTTTGGAATAAGATAACTATTTTATTAAAATACCCGAAAACGGCCCAGTTTTGTATATTAAAACTGAAACGATATAAGTAGTGTTTTGCATGTCTAAATGTCGGGTTGGTTAATTGAGAACTGATTGAATGATTTTACAAAAGAAAATGATACGCTAGTAAGCGTGGACGCCTCCGTTTACAGAGGAAACTCTGGCGAAATTTTTCCAGAAAATATAACACTTAGAAATGGTTTTGGTGACAAGTGTTATAAATATACTTTTAACTTGTTTTCCAAAATATAAATTTCGCCATGATTTTTATTACAAAATGACCAAGTATCGGAGGTGGATTTTTGTAAAGGAAACTTGTTAAATATATATTGAGAATATATGTTTCATAATAAAACGCTTGTGTGCTTACGTGACTATTTTGTGAACTAAAGATATATTATTTTTAGGGTAAAAATAATATTACTTGATATATCATGAAAATACGACTCCAAAACGATACCAACGCCCTCACAAATAAATATTTAAGTTACGTCGATATTGTTTTTACAACGCAAACTCTAAAACGTAACGCGCGTGTTTTCGGAAAATACTCTTAAGGGTGTATTTTGGCAAAGTATTATTTTGGGAAATTGTATGAAGTAAAATATAATATTTTTGGGAAAAATATGTATATTTTGGAATCAGAACATTTTAGTCAAGTGAGACTTAAAAATATATTTTTCGGAATTATAACGTATACATATATTTTGGTAAAATATTGTGTTGGAAACTGTAGAAACAGAAATATGTTATTGTTGGGAATATATTAACATATTTTTATTTGAAACAATAACATCGAAATACGTCGCCATTACTTGGCAGGATATACAGGTACATATGTTATTTTAAGAATACGAGTATACAAGTATAGATTACCCCCATCCTTGGGAAGGAAATACAAAGCTAACATGCTTGAGAAATATTAATACAGAATCACTGCATAAACAATTATTTCCAAAACTAAAAAAAATTATTATAACTTGGAATAATACCAGAATCGTAACTCAAGAACATACATACTAAGACAAGGCACTACCCGTTCGTCTAATAGACGTTAGACCATTGTAGGTAGTCATGTTTGCCGCGGAGATTTGGGTTACACATACTGAAGACGCAATACAGTTAGTTCATGTCCCCCTTTTCTCTTAACTGTTTTCAGTTTTTACACTTCGGGGGTGAAATACATGTTACATTTACTACAAACGTTTTATACACGGTATGAGTAGCTAAGGAATTTACTGCTAGATCACGTGAATGGATAGGCTATTATCGTAAGACCATTAATCCTTGTATAAGGACCGAGAGGCATGAGTGATAGATCTATCGGGTGTTGCGAGCCCCACACATGGGCCAGCGTGTGGCTGCATGTGGTGACTATGTCGTTCCGCCGGAAGGACCGGTATGAAATACGCGTTACAGGTTTGAGTTCTTCCTAGACCATGTCACTTATTAATGTATTAGCTACACATTAATTGATCTCTTTTTCCTTAATTGCTACATACCAGGGATTTTCATACATACAGACATATTTACAAAGGTTTATACATACTCACTTACACATGAACTCGCTCAACTTTTTGTTGATTTTTCAAACTACATGTATTTCAGGGAACTAATGGATCTGGCACGGTATGCACGTATTTTCAAGCTGCGTTTGAATAAAGAAGTCATTCAGGGTTTAGAAGGTGTGACCCCTTCCTGGACGGGTTACATATCTCTAAGCCTAGTATTGTTTAAAGTCTTTTGCTAAGTCTTTATGAACTCAATTAAATCAAGTTGAGGTTTGTAACTTATTTTGAGATTGCTGAAAATGGGATTTTTCTAAACTTTATTAATGGATGAATATCTCATGTTTTTATCATATAGCATTGTTATGATTGTTGCTATGGTATTAAGAAGTCACACCAAATAAACTCACGCTTCCGCAAAGCCAGGGTGTGACATGTACCACTGCCAGAGGGTATGAGTCCTATTGGCACAAAGTGGGTCTTCAAAAACAAAACTGATGAAAGGGGTATTGTTGTCAAGAATAAAGCAAGGCTAGTGGTTCAAGGTTTTAGACAGGAAGAGGGCTTTGACTATGATGAAACTTTTGCCCTTGTAGCAAGATTGGAAGCTATCAGACTGTTCTTGGCCTTTGCTGTCAACCACAACATAAAGGTGTATCAAATGGATATCAAATGTGCATTCCTCTATGGTAAAATTCAAGAAGAGGTATATGTTTGTCAACCTCCAGGTTTTGAGGATCCATTTAATTCAAATCATGTCTACAAGCTAAACAAAGCTTTGTATGGCTTGAAACAAGCACCTAGAGCCTGGTATGAAACTCTTTCCACCTTTCTTCTTTCCATTGGTTTAACAAGAGGTAAAACCGACAAAACACTGTTTTTAAAATGGAGAGGGAAAGACTTGATGATTGTCCAAATTTATGTGGATGACATCATTTTTGGAAGCACATGTTCTAAAATGTGTCAAGAGTTCAGACAACTCATGACAGCTGACTTTGAGATGAATGCAATGGATGAACTCCAGTGCTTTCTTGGTCTCCACGTAAGGCAACTGCAAAATGGAACATTCATCCATCAAGGAGAATATGCCAAAGAACTTTTAAAGAAATTTGAGATGGATGATTGTAAACCATGTAGTACACCCATAGCAACCAATAAATTAGTCATGTCTGATGAAAAGGATGATTTGGTTGATCAAACTCTTTATAGAAGCATGATTGGGTCTTTATTGTACCTAACTGCATCTAGGCCAGACATCATGTTTGCAACATGTGTTTGTGAAAGATCCCAGTCAGCCCCCAGAAAGTCAAACCTTATTGCTGTAAAAAGGATATTTAGATACCTAAAAGGTGCTCCCACACTTGTTATCTGGTATCTAGCTGATGGAAATATCAAGCTTTCAGGTTTCTCAGATAGTTACTTTGCTGGATGTGACAAAACAAGGAAGTCCACATTAGGAGGGTGCCAATTCCTAGGCAATTGCTTAGTGTCATGGCAAAGCAAAAAGCAAGCAGCTGTTTCAACATCCACTGCTGAGGCAGATTATATAGCTACTGCATGCTGTACAGCCCAACTGCGTTGGCTTCAAAATCAATTGCTGGATTTTGGTATCACTGCCTTAAAGACACCTCTCATGTTAGACAGTCAGGCATTAGAAAATATCATCAAAAATCCAGTCTCCCATTTAACCACCAAGCACATTGATATCAGACATCACTTTGTGAGGGATTGCTATGAAAAAGGTTTGATTTCTCTGCATCATGTTCCAACTAAGGATCAGCTGGCAGATGTGCTAACAAAAGCATTAGATACATCTACCTTTGAAAGCTTGATCTCTAGGATTGGCATGCTAAACATGGAATAACAAGCAAAATCTTGTTTTTCTATGAATAAAAGCATTAAAATGTTTTCAGAAAATAAAAACTCCATCCTTAAAATAGCTAAAAATGAAAATTTTCATTAATCCTTAAAAGTCTGACATAACCACTGTTTTTACTAAACATCTGTTTTTGGTTCAAACATCTGTTCTACTAAATGCTGTCCACTGCTGAAAGTCAACATCTATTCTCTCATTTCTTTGGTAATCATTGTTGTTCACAATCAGTGTTTTCAACCACTGATAGGCTATCCACTGATAGTTAAAAATCAGCCACTGTTCTCTTTATAACCGTTGTAAATACTGATACTTGGTCCATCAGTGGTTTCTTAAACAACTGTCTTCCATTACTCATCAGATGTTGGCACGTGGATAGTACATAGCGGTCAGATCTTTTGGAACCGCTGCCACGTCAGCATTCACTTTTTCCTTTATAAAACCCTGATAAAACCCCCAAACAGGGGTTTTCACTGTCGAATCGAATTCAAAATTCCTTTCTCAAAGCAGTTACCATCCATTTCTTTCAGATCATTCACAGTCTTCTTCATCTCGCAATCACACAAATCACTCACCATCTTCATCCTCTCACATATTCACTCAAAATGGCCACGGATCTTCCATTTAAAGCTCCTCACAATTACTTGGGTCTACTTGTAAAACCAACTCACACCACCACTTTCGACTCCGTCATTGACGCTCTTTCGTCATCAAAGTATAAAACTTTGTTGACCTATGATGCTCCAGTTTACCAGAAAACCCAGCAAGAGTTTTGGAAAAATGCTAAGCTTGATTCTATTGATAAAAAGCCAGTAGCCATTACTTCTTCAATAAAGGGAATTTCTGTCACAATAACACCTCAAACCATTTCGGAGGTATTTGAACTCGATGATCTTCAAGGTAAAACTTCTTTCCCTAAAATCGAGTATCAAACATATTTTATTGAGAGGGGGTATGCTGAGGAATGAAAAAAAAAAACTTTACAAAAGGGCAGTTTTCCTCCTGCTCCAAGGTTTTTATTTCATACCCTTTTAATGTGTGTGTCCAACAAAACCACTACTTTCAATGAAATTCCATTGAAGATCCAATACCTGGGTTATGCTATCATGAATGAGGAAAATTTTAACTACTCCTAGGAGATCTTCAATGATTTGGTAAAAAATGTTAATAAGAAAACCTTTTTACTATTTCCAAGGTTCCTAAGTTACTATTTTAATAAAAAAATTTCAAAGGATAATGCTCATGCACTTATCCAAGGAGAACCTTGTTAAATAAACAGCCTAACTCCTGAAACATTTACAAGGCTATAAAAATTACCAAAACACAAGCAGAGGTTCCTGAGCAGACTTTAGCAGCAACCACTGCTCCTCAGGTATCTGCTGCAGAGCCCACTGCTCCAGATGATCATAGCAGCCAACCCACTGCTGTGAAACCCCCACCTAAAACCACCAAAAGACCAAAACAGAAAAAATCTCAAAAACCCCCCCAAACCTAGAAAAAGGCAACTCTGGAAGATGAGATCCCAGAGCAACTGCCAGTGACAACACAAAAGTCACCAGAAACCACTGCTGCTACTTCCTCACAGCAGATGGTAGAAAGATCTCAACCTGAGCCTCAAACTCCTCTTGCTTCTTCTCAAAAAGAACATGTTGTAAGAACAGGGACACCAAATTATGATGCTCTGGAATCACTTGCTTCCATCATCCACAGCCCACTGCCCGGGGCAAATTCTCTTTCCACACCCACAATCACTGCCATAATTCCACCATCAATAATGCCATTGTTGGATGCACTTGATATAGCTCAGACAGAAATCAGTTCCTCTCAACCACCTATCACTGAGAGTATGCCACAACAAGTGACTGAGCCTGAGCTCCCTATCATTGCTAACCCACCAACAACTGAGGAGGTTACACCCCTTGAGTTACATGTAACTCTTGGTGGTAGTTCAAGTGAAGCAGCTACTACAAGTGTTGAACCCATTGGTTTACACTTGGACAGTAGTTTCATCCCTAAGACTTCCTTGAAGGCAATTTCTTCTATGGGGACCAGAGTGTTTCCAGTATTTACTGGTTCACTTAAAATGGTTACCTCTTTTGGAGAAAGAAGTCCCTAGTACCAAGAAAAAGGGGCATCAGGGGATGACTTTTGGGAATCTTTCCCTAAGTCAACCACTGATACAACCACCACTGGTGGGAAATCAGATGATCCCATTAACTTGGGTGATGGTTTAATGTACAGAGAATTGACGGAGAGGGTTGATAAGCTTGACACATCTGTTGCAGAGATCAAAACTATGCTGCAACAGGTGTTACATGCACAAAAGGCACCACCCACTGCTGCTCCAACTCAAACATCTATTCCATCATCTGCTCCCACTGCCAATGAGATTTGGAGTCTATTTCAACCTCTGCTTCACCAACAAAGAGCATATGCTGATCAGCAACATGAAATACAAGTTCAAAAGATTAGAAATATAATAGAAGCTAGGTTCATGGATACACAAGCAGACATAAAGGCAATCAAGGCCCACTTGCGGAAAACCACTGGTTCTGCTCCTCCTCCTATAATTTTTGTTGATAATCCTCCACCAGTTGATGCCAAAAAGGGGGAGAAAATGAAGCAGCTAAAGAAAAAGGGATATGAAGATGGTCTGTACATTGCACCAGATAAATCTAGTATGCTTGCAGACATCCCTAAACCAGATGGTTCCAAAAAGGTTGATGTAACCTTAAATGCCCTTGCTGATGAAAAGGAAAGGTTGAAAAGGGATATGGAGGCAAAGGGTAAATCAAGGTTTGAAGAGGAGAAGAAAGTTTTTATGGCAATGGAAGATCAGGGTGTTTCTGAGCCCAAGGATGAAGAAAGTCCTAAGCCTAAAAGAAAACAGGCCACTAGAAAAGTGAGGCAACCAAATCCACACCTTCCAGACTCACTAAAGACACTCCCAAACCTCCTAAAAACTCCCCACATCAAACCTCCAAACCAACACTTGTTAAAACCCCTGTTGTATCAACTGTTGTTGGTACTTCAGTGGTTTCAGCAGATGTTAACCCTACAACCACCACTTCAACACACACATCAACCACGACCATCACCACTAAATCCACTGATCTACCACAAATCACATCACCACCAAAAACATCCTCACTAACACCAACACCACCTGCCAAAAAGCAGAAGACATCAGGTGACACATTATCTGTTGTAATGGCAACAGTAGTTGAAACACCAGTTGTTTCAACAGTTGTTAGCCAATCCCCTGCCACTCAAATCACCACAACTCAACCCACCAAAACACCACCAACCTCTCCTAAACCAAAAAGGAGAAGGATAATCTTGAAAGATGATGATTCTCCACCACCTCCAACTTCTTCACAACCACTGACCCTTGTTACTATTCCTAACCCTGTCCCACTCTCTTCAGTACAAGCTTTCAATCCAAACACTGCCATTGATCCTGCAGGAGTCCAATTTCTATTAGATCTTCCAGCAGTTAGAGAAGAGATAAAATCTTTCTACTCTGAAGATGACCCTGCTAAAAGGAATCTACCATCTCTTCAGGGATATCCCAGACCAAATAACATAGAAGAATATTTGAAGTTAAAAGGTCAACAAGCTGAGGATATCTCTAAAAGAAATACACAGGGAAAATCAGACAAAGAGATTCAAAGACACTATCAATACTTGCTCACTCAAGTCAGAACCTTGGAGCAGTTTGCAAAAGATCTGTGTCGGAAATTATCAGAAAGAGATGATGAAAGCCTGAGAAAAGATTACCTTGATCACATCATGGCATTCAAGAATTACAAGGCAGATAAAGCTCAATACAAAGAATGGACTATATCTGAGCTTAAAGAGGAGTTAGAAAGAGTGCAACAAATGAACAAAGACAAAGTCAAACACACTCCTCCTGTTTGGTCAAAGTACAAGAAGAATGTACCTGAAAGAACTTTAAGGCTGAAGAGAATGAAGGAAGAGCTGATAACAGCTGATTTTGGGTCAAGGAATCAAGTGACAAGATGGTCAGAGGATAAAGTGATGGTATCTTACAAAAATCTGGAAGAACTAAGAAAAAAATCCTAATGTTCCACAAAAGCCTGTTTACCCTGAAGTAGTGGTTCCAGCTAAACCACAAAAGCTACAAATCAGGAGACCCACTGCTCCACCTGCTGCCATCCTTTATCAAATAAGGAAACAAAAGCAGATGGATGCAGAAACAACAGAGGATCTAGCAGCAGGGGATGACATTATAAAAATGGTTCTCAAGCAAATGATAGTTGAAAATCCTGAACTTGCAAAAACTCAAAGTACTGCTCAACCAGTTATCACCAGGCCACAATCTCCAAACTCATCATCAATAAAACCTCTCCCAAGAAATCCAATGGATTCAAAAATACTAAAGTGGAAATCTGACAAATAGACCCACGTATTGACTCTGATCAAATCCAGTGGTGAAGTGAAGAAAATGTCAATGGAACAAGCATTGGGCCTGGGTGTGGAAGATCTGCAAGATCTCCTTGATCTTACACTGTGCAGGGATGAGGATGATACATATTCTTTGAATTACAATTCAAAGGGCAAGTCAGGGAACTGTTGATGAGGCAATAAAGATCTAGAATAATGAAGAGTTTTAGCATCATCTATTCCAGGGGAAGATTGTTGGGATTGAACCCTACAAAGGAACAGTTGATTAAAGCCAAAACTGGATCAGAGCAGTGGATCCAGAATAAGCAGATGTTTGTATTCCACTATTTCCCCTTGGAAGTGGCCCTAACAACTGATGACTTCTATCTACTGTCCATATACAACAACTGATGTTCATTCAACATCTGATGAAGATTCTAAAGACTGTTGTAGGCAAGCACTGATGCTTAATCTACTTTCATGTTTCAAGTACTGCTGATGAAGACAAAGCACTGCTAGGAGTATAACAATGGAATGGGAAGCAGTAGTTTAGTCCATCTTTTGTTTGTATTGTAATCAGTAGTTTGTATTAGCAGTAGTTGTATTAGATCAGTGGTTACAGGTTGTTAGGAGGTTAGATGACACTTTCATGGTGACGTCAGCAAAGATGCCACAGTGGTTTTCTCGTGCCTATAAATAGAACAGTACCCTGTACTGTTCTATTAGCTCTTTCATCACTTGTCATCCAGTACGAACAAACACTTGTGAGCTCAGGCTGAGGGGGAGTTTGTGATAAATGCATGCAATTGTATTGAAGATTGAAATAAATTTAATCATTCAGTTCAATGATAAACATGTGTGTTGAAAGCATTTCTCTTGTTTGATTGTGTGTGTAAGTTTGTTTCCATTTACATTCCGCTGCAATTTACTTATTCGTCTTCTTAAATCTAAAACGAAAACACAATCATAAGAAACTCAGATCCTAACAACAACAATCATTAGTTTTACTCGTTTTGCACTTGAACCTATAAAAAGTTTTTCTTTTATATCAAACTATTATATAATCACATTTGTAAGTGTGATCGTTACTCTTCTCAATAGTATCCGTATTGAGAATAGACACTTGGATAGTTACTTCCGTTCAAGTTTCAACATAAACTAGTTTCATTATTGTTTTGTTATTCATCATTGTGAATAACAATTATTTCTACTTAATTTCTCTTGGAAACTTCATCCTGAATAGATATCCTATTCAGGTTTTCCAAGTTTTATCCTATATATGCAACCGTCATTCTCTACGTGTTTGTTGCATATTACTATTTGTGCGATTAATTTAAAATGTGCACCTGGTAATGCTTGCCCTAACGGGCTTTCCATGTCGTTAACCTTGTTCGCGATCATTACGCGATTTAGGTCATGATGAGTATGCTCTGCTCGTCATACTTCAGACCGTTCCTCCGTCCTGTCCGTAATTCGTTCAACTCTCGTCATCTTCAGATGCGAGTGTCCTTCAATTATAATATTCACACAATTAGTAATGTCGACATCAATAATTGCCCGTATTACAATTCGAGGCTTTCTGCTACATGTGTCAACGCACGTGATTTCGTTAACAATACCAATCATTTTAATTGGGGCAGCGTGTATCACACGACGACACTATGTGTTGTTTACAACACTCTAACATGCTAAACCATTAATATAAATATACTTACTAGATTTGCGATCAAGTCTCGAACCGAACACACTTTATTCTTTAACCATGAGCTCTGATTACCAACTTGTAAGACCCTTACTATTAATTAACAGTTTTCGTATAGTTTACGAAAATAAACATGTAATTATGATTTACATATACGTTGAAAAATAAGGCTAAATTAAAACTTTTACAATTTTAAAATAAGACTACATAATGTAATTGAGTTCGTCGTTTTAAAATAACGACGAAACAATGCGCGGAAGCTTCTATTTCATGTGTTCGGTTTTTGTACACCGCTTGATCTTCATCCGGGTATTCCTGATGTTCACCTAAAATCAAAACCAACTCAAAAGTTAGTTTAGGTAGTTAAATAACAAGTTTAAACAAGTCTGAAATTTAGAATGAACGGAATATTTTTTTTTTGCCAGCTCTGAAGTCTGTCGCGGCCCGCGACAGACTTGACCTCGGCCTTCGCGGGGCGCCACAGCCCGTGGCAGGGCGCGACAACATACGTCTTCTTTTTCGCGGGGCGCGACGGCCACATTTCGATAGAAAGTTCATTTCTGTTGCTGCATTTGCCCAGCTATATTTTCAAAGAATATTTCCAACTTGAAAGTTGCATAACTTTTGATTTAGAGGTCCATTTTGCGTGATTCTTTTTCCTACCATTTTAACTAATCTTTTAACCCGGTTCATTGTATTTCCAACACTTCAACTAGTTCAAGCGATTATCAAAGCTAACTTTTTTATTCATTTCACAAGAACTAAGGGTTCTCCTCTATTAGTGAGACCCGTTTCATCATAGCACTAGCATTCATTCGAACACCTTATCTAATCAAGTTCTTCATATAAGCTAGTGTATAACACAATTACATACATCTATTTACATGGATGAAACTACCGATTTCAACATAACATATAAAAACCCGTTTCAATTCTTGTATGAACATACACTCAACGTATAATTTGTTCAAGTACCTTTCTTCTACTATCCAATATGATGATTCTAACATGATTATATCATAAATTTCATCATATTAGTGAAAACCCACTTATCTAAATGTGGTAATTCATCTAGGCATTCAAATCATGGCCACATATGTATAATTCACACTTAGGGTTTTGTTCCTAAGCAAGTACACATCACAATTTAGCCATAACCTCTATGATTCACACCTAATTCGCAGATTATGATGTTTCTTCATATTTCACAACTTCACAAATCATCGAAATTCTACATACCTTATGATCCCCAAGCTTATGTGATCACGAATTTATGTTCATGCATTTGATTTGGGCAAGATTTGGCCTTCAATTTGTTGATTTTGGGTGAACTAGGGTTTGAGCTCTTGTTCTTGCTCATCCACACACACATACACACTATGTGTGTTTTGTGTGTAAAATTTTTGTTTATAAAACACAAGTTTGTTTTGTTACAATTTTGGTCTCTTTTGTTCCAACCTTTTATAAAAGGTTCACTAGTTCTTATTTTTCTTTCTAGTTTTTACTTAATTACTCGTTACTAACTAGGTTAATTATCCTAGTTAGTTTAATGGGTTTCGAGAGTAATAACCCGTTTTATTTTTTTAAGTCCCGTTAGCTCGGGCTCTTACGAACTTTATTTCCTCAAAAGCATTTATTCCCTTTTATTTAATATTAGGTTTATCCATTTAAATCCTAACATTTACCGGGTTACTTTTTACCACTAACGTTATTTTACCCATTCATTAATATCAACGTGGTTTGACTATCAAACACGTTTTCGGGGTGTTACAAGTCTACCCCCCCTTAAAGAGGTTTCGTCCCCGAAACCTTTCTTATGTAGTTTATTGGTTTAAACCAAACGAACTTAGTTTCGTTTTTAAGGCATTCCTTTTTTTTTCTTTTTGGTCTATAGTTATCATTTGTATTGACGTGTACGTCTTCCATGTACAAGGCCTCATGGGCCGTAACTTTTATCATGTATTTCTTGTCTTTTTCGTCTATTTAACCGAGTTGTCATTTGATCACCCGGTCACCAAGCTTGTCAACATGTTTACTTCACGCTAATCTTATATTGATGAGCGCTTTACATAGTTCATAACTTTTCTTTGACTTCGAATGGTTTTACCAGCTAGACGGATTAGTCGTCATTACTTTATACCCCGTCACTCGGGTGTACCACACTGCCATCCTCGGCCTTATGTGAATTCCTGATCTCATGCTACTTATGTTTTGTTAAATCGTTGCTTTTGACTAAAACTGAATTTTAGTTTAACATTTTTTTTCTCTTTAACTTATGTCAATTATTCTCATCAGGGAATTGACGACTAAAGGTTTATTCCTTTCCGTTAGTATTATTACACGGGGAATCATCACTCGTTCTCACGCTTAACCCAAATGACCCATAGGTTCTTTCACTTAGCCTCGTAGGCTATTTATTTAGATTTTCACCTTTTTACCTTTTTAAGACGAGACCCTGACAATTCGTTTCTTTCTATTTGTGACCCAAAGGTCTTTTTGGTCTCATAGACCTTAACATTACTTATAATCCCATAGGTTATGATGATCCCATAGATCATCTTTTATTCGAGTCTTTATTCAATTGTATATATATTTATATATGTATATGGCATAAAGGCATCCCTTTTTATGTTTGGAATCGTTCATCTTTGCTTTTAAAGTTCATTCGACCTTGATCATTGTCCAAGGCTACATTCTTTTTCTTTCGCATTATCCTTCCGACTCTATGACTTTTACCTCATTTATGCGTCGGTTTGTTCTCCACTTATTGTTATCCGCTTTATTCCTATATTTATTTACAACCCATTACCCGTGTTCTTTTATCTTAATATTTCGCGCTTTTATTTATTTATTCGGTTCGCGCTTACTTACATTAGCAAACGTTATTCTTTATTTAACTTGTTTAACTTGTTCATGTGAAATTTCATTACTTGTGAATGTCAAACTTCATTCTTTATTCTACCCGTTCAACTTTGAAACAGTTAAACGAAAATTTCAAAATTTATGTTTGCAAAATTTTGTTGTCTTTTAGTCATAACTCTCAATCCGGGTCTTTTGACTTTCTAATCCGCGTTCCCGTCTATTGGTTTACGCATATACTCAAAATCCCACCCATCTATCGGGTATTTTACCGAAGTCATCATCAAAGCAACCATTTTGGTATGCATTTAGACTTTGTTTTAATTTGTTTGGTCGTCTTAGCGAATTCCATCGTTTTTATTCGACCAAGTCCTTTGTTCTTTATTTAATCCGTTTGACTTGTCCATGTGAATTTCATCACTTATGACTGTCAAACTTTATCCCCACGCCTTAGCATTCTTATTACTCGGTTTGTATTTTCATTTACTTTAATTCTTGTCCCTTCCCTCAGGCTCGTTATTTTAGTGTAATATGCTTCCGTTACCCGGCTTGCGTTTTCATTTATTATCAAATGTTTTACTTATTTGATCCGTTTTGGGTACCTTTTTAATTCGTCCCATTCACCCCGTCCTTACTACGTCAGACGTGAGTGTGTCCATCATAAGAAGTTCATGGTATCATGTGTTCACTACTTACTTGGCTAGATTAAGCGATCAACACATGGTACACATGACCTTTTTATAATTTTCACATTACACCCCATGTAAGTAACATCTTTATTCTTTCTATATCTTTGATTCCATTCAGTAAAACTTTATTTAATTGCTAAACAACAATCATTAGTTTTAATCATTTTGCACTTGAACGTATAAAAAGTTTTTATTTTCTATCAAACTATTATATAATCACATTTGTTAGTGTGGTCGTTACTCTTCTCAATAGTATCCGTATTGAGAATATACACTTGGATAGTTACTTCCGTCCAAGTTTCCACATAAACTGGTTTCGTTATTGTTTTGTAATTCATCATCGTGAATAACACTTATTTCTATTTAATTGCTCTTGGAAACTTCATCCTGAATAGATATCCTATTCAGGTTTTCCAAGTTTTATCCTATATATGCAACCGTCATTCTCTACGTGTTTGTTGCATATTACTATTTGTATGATTAATTTAAAACGTGCACCTGGTAATGCTTTCCCTAACGGGCTTTCCATGCCGTTAACCTTGTTCGCGATCATTACGCGATTTAGGTCCTTGATGAGTATGCTCTGCTCATCATACTTCGGACCGTTCCTCCGTCATGTCCGCAATTCGTTCAACTCTCGTCATCTTCAGATGTGAGTGTCCTTCAGTTAAAATATTCACACAATTAGTAATGTCGACATCAATAATGGCCCGTATTACAATACGAGGCTTTCTACTACATGTGTCAATGCACGTGATTTCGTTAACTATACCAATCATTTTAATTGGGGTACCGTGTATCACACGATGACACTATGTGTTGTTTACAACACTCTAACATGCTAAACCATTAATATAAATATACTTACCGGATTTGCGATCAAGTCTCGAACCTAACACACTTTATTCTTTAACCATGAGCTCTGATTACCAACTTGTAAGACCCTTACTATTAATTAACAGTTTTCGTATAGTTTACGAAAATAAACATGTAATTATGATTTACATATACGTTGAAAAATACGGGTATATTAAAACTTTTACAATTTTAAAATAATACTACATAATGTAATTGAATTCATCGTCAAAACCTTGTCGAACAACTTTAGAAAAATCTATAAAAATTACCAAACATACTTTATGTTGTAATTCTATTCTAAGATTTGTAAGATTTACTTATATTTGTCAACACGTGACTAATTTACTATTTTACTTTTTTTACAACCATCATGGTTTTCATCACTTTTACTTGTTCCGACTCATATTATTCACGTCGGAACATCAAAATTCAATTACGGATTTTTCTCTATTCATTTTCAATTCACATACTAAGTATTCTATAAAATAGAAAAGGGTGTACGCAGTTACTTACTTCTCATCCAAATTACGCTTTTCTTCTCATAATTGTTTCGTTTGACCCGCTTTCTCCCCAAGTTTCCACCTAGCTTGTTAAGCGCCAAACTATCATTTATCATTCACAAGGTGGTTAAATTAATCATAATTCAATACGATTATTCCACCTTACGCATTTCATATCAAAATTATCATTCATCGTATTGTAGGCCAGTTTGACTTTTTAAAAGTCAAATGCCCATTAGTATATAAAATGCACATTCAAGTTCATTAACTAGTTTAGGCATTCACAATTTACCCGCTAGGCGTTCTTTTTAAGCTACCGTTTTAACTAATCTTTAAACCCGTTTCATTGTATTTCCAACACTTCAACTAGTTCAAGCGATTATCAAAGCTAACTTATTTATTCATTTCACAAGAACTAAGGGTTCTCCTCTATTAGTGAGACCCGTTTCATCATACCACTAGCATTCATTCGAACACCTTATCTAATCAAGTTCTTCATATAAGCTAGTGTATAACATAATTACATACATCTATTTACATGGATGAAATTACCGATTTCATCATAACATATAAAAACCCATTTCAATTCTTGTATGAACATACACTCAACGTATAATTTGTTCAAGTACCTTTCTTCTACTATCCAATATGATGATTCTAACATGATTATATCATAAATTTCATCATATTAGTAAAAACCCACTTATCTAAATGTGGTAATTCATCTAGGCATTCAAATCATGGCCACATATGTATAATTCACACTTAGGGTTTTGTTCCTAAGCAAGTACACATCACAATTTAGCCATAACCTCTATGATTCACACCTAATTCACAGATTATGATGTTTCTTCATATTTGACAACTTCACAAATTATCGAAATTCTACATACCTTATGATCCCCAAGCTTAGGTGATCACGAATTTGTGTTCATGCATTTGATTTGGGCTAGATTTGACCTTCAATTTGTTGATTTTGGGTGAACTAGGGTTTGAGCTCTTGTTCTTGCTCCTGATGTTCGATCCACACACACACACTATGTGTGTGTTGCGTGAAAAAAAATTTGTTTATAAAACACAAGTTTCTTTTGTTACAACTTTGGTCCCTTTTGTTCCAACCTTTTATAAAAAGGTTCACTAGTTCTTATTTTTCTTTCTCGTTTTTACATAATTACTGGTTAATGGGTTTCGGGAGTAATAACCCGTTTTATTTTTTTAAGACCCGTTAGCTCGGGCTCTAACGAACTTTATTTCAACAAAAGCATTTATGCCTTTTTATTTAATATTAGGTTTATTTATTTACATCCTAACATTTATCGGGTTATTTTTTTTACCACTAATGGTATTTTACCCATTCGTTAATATTAACACGGTTTGACTATCAAACCCGTTTTCGGGGTGTTACAGTACGTTGTCTCAAGTTAAATCTACAGATAGATTTAAATGAGCAAATTCGAGAGATACAGGAAACAGTAATCAAAGACGATACTGAAAAATTAAAAGGAATGATTAAGGAATTAGAACAATGAATAGATGGAATTTGGAGATTCCATAAGAAAAGAATCTGGATACCTAAACAAGGAAACCTACGCCACCGAATTTTAGAAGAAGCCCATAAGTCTAAGTATACGATACATCCTGGTAATGATAAAATGTATTAAGACGTAAGAAAGAATTTCTGGTGGATAGGAATGAAAAAGGATATAGCAACCTATGTTGCTAAGTGTCTAACCTGTTCATAGGTTAAAGCTGAACATCAGAAACCCTCAGGTTTATTGCAGCAACTAGAAATGCCTATATAGAAATAGGAATTGATAACAATGGACTTTGTTACTAAATTACCCAAGACACGAAAAGTTAATGATGTAATCTGGGTGATTGTAGACATATTAACCAAATCTGCCCATTTATTATCTATGAAGGAAACTTTCAGTATGGAACAATTAGCCAAGTTATATGTAAATGAAATAGTTTCATTACATGGAATTCCTTTATCTACTGTTTCTGATAGAGATAGCCGTTTTACTTCTCATTTTTGGACTAGTTTCCAGAAAGCAATGGGAACCAAGTTAAAACTAAGCACAACTTATCATCCTCAAATGGACGGACAAAGCGAAAGGACAATTCAGACAATGAAGGATATGCTTAGAGCTTGTGTAATTGATTTCAAAGGAAATTGGGACAATCATTTACAATTAATAGAATTTTCCTATAATAACAGCTATCACACAAGTATCAATGCTGCACCATTTGAAGCACTTTATGGACGAAAGTGCCGAACTCCCGTCTGTTGGGCAGAAATTGGAGAAAAGCAACTGTCTAGACCAGAAATAGTACAGGAAACAACGGACAAGATTTATTCAAGTCAACGAAAGATTAAAAGCAGCACGGGATCGTCAAAAGAGTTATGCTGATAACAGAAGAAACCGTTGGAATTTCAAATAGGAGATAAGGTGTTATTAAAAGTTTCTTTATGGGAAGGAGTGGTCAGATTCATTAAAAGGGGAAAGCTAAGCCCCAAGTATGTTGGACCTTTTGAGATTATTAGAAGAATAGGACCAGTAGCTTACCAACTACAAATGCCAGAGGAAATGGCAGGAATACATGATGTATTTCATATTTCATACATGAAATACATCATGTATTCCTGCCATTTCCTCTGGCAGTTGTAGCTGGTAAGCTACTTATCCTATTCTTCTAATAATCTCAAAAGGTCCAACATACCTGGGGCTTAACTTTCCACTTTTGATGAATCTAACTATTCCTTTCCATGGCAAAACTTTTAATAATACTTTATCTCCTACTTGAAACTCCAACGGTTTTCGCCTGTTATCAGTATAACTCTTTTGTCGATCGCGTGCTGCTTTTAGTCTTTCCTTGACTTGAATAATCTTGTCCGTTGTTTCTTGCACTATCTCGGGTCCAGATAATTGCTTTTCTCAAATTTCTGCCCAACAGACTGGAGTTCGGAACTTTCGTCCATAAAGTGCTTTGAATGGTGCTGCATTGATACTGGTATGATATCTGTTATTATACGAAAATTCTATTAATGGTAAATGATCATCCCAATTTCCTCCGAAATCAATTACACAAGCTCTAAGCATATCTTCCATTGTCTGAATTATCCTTTCAGTTTCTCCATCCGTTTGAGGATGATAAGCTGTGCTTAGATTTAACTCGGTTCCCATTGCTTTTTGGAAACTGGTCCAAAAATGAGAAGTAAAACGGCTATCTCTATCAGACACAATAGATAAAGGAATTCCATGTAATGAAACTATTTCATTTACATACAACTTAGCTAATTGTTCCATGCTGAAAGTTTCCTTCATCGGTAAGAAATGAGCAGACTTGCTTATTCTGTCTACAATCACCCAGATTGTATCATTTCATTTTCTTGTCTTGGGTAGTTTGGTAAGAAAATCCATTGTTATCAATTCCCATTTCCATACAGGCATTTCCAATTGCTGTAATAAACCTGAGGGTTTCTGATGTTCAGCTTTAACTTGTGAACAGGTTAAACACTTAGCAACGTAGGCTGCTATATCCATTTTCATTCCTATCCACCAAAAATTCTTTCTTAAGTCTTGATACATTTTATCATTTCCAGGATGCATCGTATACTTAGACTTATGGGCTTCTTCTAATATTCGGTGGCGTAGGTTTCCTTGTTTAGGTATCCAAATTCTTTTCTTATGGAACCTCCAAATTCCATCTGTTCCTTGTTCTAATTCTTTATTCATTCCTTTTAATTTTTCAGTATCGTCCTTGATTACTGATTATTGTACTTATCTAACTTGCTCATTTAAATCTATCTGCAGATTTAATTTGAGAGAACGTACTTTTCTTGGCTTATCATGATACTTTCGACTTAAAGCATCAGCTACTACATTAGCTTTTCATGCATGATCCTGGATACTACAATCGTAATCATTAAGAATTTCCATCCAGCGTCTCTGTCTCATATTCAACTCTTTTTGCCCAATAATGTACCTTAAACTCTTATGATCTGTGAAGACTACAAATTTATTTCCATATAAATAGTGTCTCCAAATCTTAAGGGAAAAAATTATAGCTCCTAATTCTAAATCATGGGTTGTATAATTCTCTTCATGATTCTTAAGTTGTCTATAGGCATAGGCTATAACCTTTTGACGTTGCATCAACACACATCCATAACCTAATTTGGAAGCGTCACAATAGAATACAAAGTCTTCAGTTCCTTCTGGTAACGCTAGTATTCTAAAGGCTTATTCCTGTTTTGGTCCCCATTCAAACTTAATTGATTTACAGGTCAATTTTGTTAAAGGAATGGCTATTCTAGATAATCTCGGATAAACCGTCTATAATAACCTGACAGTCCAAGAAAACTTCTCATCTCTATTGGTGATTCAGGGACTTTCCATTTAGTAATTGCCTCAATTTTTGTGGGATCCACATGAATTCCTTCATGATTGACTAGATGTCCAAGGAACTGTACTTCTTGTAACCAGAATTCACATTTTGAAAATTTAGCATAAAGCTTTTCTTTTCTCTGTAAATTCAGAAGTGTATGCAGATGAGCTGCATGTTCTTCTTTACTCTTAGAGTAAATAAGAATATCATCTATAAAGACAATTATGAATTTATCCAAATATGGTTTACATATTATGTTCATCTTGTCCATAAATGCGGTTGGGGCATTGGTTAAACCAAATGGAATGACTGTAAATTCATAATGATCATACCTTATTCAGAAGGCAGTCTTAGGAATGTCCTCTTCCTGTACCTTCAATTGATGATATCCTGAGCGTAAATTGATCTTAGAAAAGAATCGAGCTCCTTGCAGTTGATCAAACAGATCGTCGATTCTCGGTAATGGGTACCGATTTTTAATCGTAACCTTGTTCAATTCTTGGTAATCAATGCACATACGCATTGATCCGTCCTTCTTCTTGACAAACAAGATTGGTGCTCCCCAATGTGATGAACTTGGCTGTATGAATCCTTTCTCCAAAAGTTCGTCCAATTGTTTCTCCAGTTACTGCATTTCGGCTGGCGCCAAAAGGTAAGGTGCCTTGGCAATCGGTGCTATCCCTGATAGTAGATGAATTCTGAATTCGACTTCCCTATCCGGTGGTAGTCCGGGTAGCTCTTTAGGAAAAATATCTAAGAATTGAGATACTACGGGAATATCTTTCAATTATTTTCCTTTTTGTTAACGATTATGGAAATCATATATACTAGTGACCCTTTTCTTGCATAACTTGATGTTTTCATCACAGAGATGAATTTCGTAGATCTAGTTGGCTTATCTCCTTTAATTGTGATCTTTTCACCTTTTGGTGAATTTACTTGTATTGACTTTTGATCACATAAAATACTAGCTTTATTAGTTACCAACCAATCCATTCCTAATACAACATCAAATCCAGCTAGGTTTATTGGGTAAAGGTTAGCAATAAAATTATGGTTTAGAATTTCTATTCTTGCTCCCTGCAAGATTTTAGTGATCCTAACGGATTCTCCATTTGTCGTTTCTACTAGGCATTCTTGCTGGAGTTTAGTTAATGGTTGATTGAGAAGTTTGCAAAATGAAGTATTAATAAAACTTTGGTTCGCACCAGAGTCAAATAATAATTTAGCAAAAACATCATTAACTAAAATCGTACCGGCAATCACATCCGGAATCATTTTGGCTTCTTCTGCTGTCAGAAAAAATGCTCTAGCATTCTTAGTATTCTTGTTGTTCATGGCTGGAGCTAGTTTCAGACAGTTCGGCTTGATATGTCTCTTTTCTCCACAATTGAAGCATACCCCGTTGCTGGGTTTCTTCTGGCAGTATGTGGAACATTTTCCTGAATGTTTCTTCTTGCAAGACTTGCAGTAAGGTGCCGAAGTAGAACCTATACTTTTCCCATGATAGTTATTTCCATAACGAAATTCTTGGGTATGTTTCTAGACTAGGTTCTTTCTCTGAGTCTCTTCTTTTGTATGTACTAATTCATCAGTCAAGGTATTCGCTGGTTCTACAGCTTCTTCTATGGTTTGTGGTCTAGCTGCCTTGACTACATGTCTAATCTCACTGATTAATCCCCAAATGTAACGGGAGATTAATACTGGTTCTGGTGAGGCTAAGGTTGGCACTATTCTAGCATATTCGAAGAATACGGTAGTGTAACCTTTGCAGTCTATTCCAGTCATCCTAAGGTTTAAGAACTTATTAGCAATTTCTTCTTTTTCATTGGGAGGACAAAATTTTCTTTCTACCATGTTATTAAACTCAGTCCATTCCGTATTATAGACTCTGTCACTTCCCCTAGACTAGAGAATAGTATTCCACCATTCTAAGGCTACATTCTTAAAAGGATTGGAAGCAAAAATGATTTTGTCTTCCTCTGCACATTTGCTTATTTTTAAGACAGCCTCTGTCTTTTCTAACCAGCATAGAGCTGCAATGGCTCCTTCATTGCCAGAGAATTCTTTTGGTTTGCAAGACTAGAATTCTTTGTAAGAACAACCATAAGACATGGTTCTTCTTCTTTTTGGAATAGGCAATTGAAGTAACGGTCCATTGTTTACGCTATGACTGGGTTCAGTAGGTGGTCGTTTACTTCCACTCTTACTTTTATTTTCTGCTTCTTTAACAGTTTGGAGGATATATGGCATAGCATCTATAATCCCTTGTGTCACTATGTGTTGGATGTCACTGTTATCTATTTGGTTTCCGTTATTATCATTATTCTGGTTTTCCTGATTCACTTCGTTGTCCATCTGGATTTACAAATAATTATTAGGTATCAATATCACAAAATACTATTTAATACAAACATCCAAGCAAACAAATTGATCAAATTACAACTATAACTATAACTAGAATTTAAAACGTACTACCAGTTATGCATCAGTAGGTATCAGTTATCTATTTTAGTTTTTTTTTTCAACTACACACGTTTATATATATATATATATATATATATATATATATATACACTATTACGGGTTAAACTGCATTTCCCGCTGGTCCTATTTCCAAACGAGCTTCTCTCCTATCCCTTTTATCTTCTCTCCTTCATCTATTAACTCCTCACCGTACAGGCGGAGTTCCTAAACGTTTTCATCACTCATGGGTGGTCGTTGTGCGGGTACTGGGTCAGGATACATAGGTAAAGGTTCTCCATATGGGTATGAGTTTTCTAGTATTTCTCGAACATACTGATCAGCATCCCAATATGGATCTAGAGGGTCAAGGTTTGGGTATGGTGCTACAGGTTTTGGCATAAGCTCTTCCTGTGGGTAGAGTTCTCGATAATCCCTATGGTCATCATTCCATGGGTCATATGCTAAGGGATTGGGTGCTGGAACTCTAGGTATCTCATCAGGGTTAAAAGCTGGTATGGGAACTTGTTCCTCTTGGTTGGATTCTATTTCCATTGGCTGAGTGGGAAATAGTGGTAATGGTTGTGGTGCAATGATTTGTTCTTGGTTTGGGTCTGCGGCTGTGGTAGGTAATATGTGAAAGTTGGCCAATTTCCTATTGATTATGTCTTGGGTTTGGGTGTTCATCTCCCTATTTGTTGCTGCTAAAGCTCTTTGCTGACGTAACTTTTTCATTCTCTTCCTACGCTCATGTGCTCCCCGACTGAACAATCCTCTCTTTTTGGTAGGGAATGGTTCTTCGGATTGTGCCTTAAATATGAAAATCCCCTCTTCTGTGCCAGCTGAATACCCCGAAGTAGTAGGCTGAGAAGAAGTTCCTTCATTTCTAGGAGAATTAGACAGTTGACGATAAGCGTCTGACGGACCTTGATCACTCATACTGTGAATTATCAAATTGTCAAATAACACAAAATAATAATATACATATATGCACATAGTCACATAGATTATTTCAGTTACTGCTTCGCACATTCGGTGGTATCGGTGTTTATTTAATTTGGCAGCGGAATTTACATCAGGACCGTAGTTAGGAAATATTTATCAGAGTAAAACAACTCATTTTATAAATAATAAACATATGGGTAAAACCCAAGTTTCCAGTCATAACATGTTTATAGGGATAAACCCTATTTTATTCAAATAAAACTGCTTCTTTATTTAGGTAACTTCTCTCCAGCTGGCTTCTATTTGGCTTTCACATTTTGTTACCTGAAATTCGTTTTAAAAACATTTTTCAGCGGGAAATACTGGTGAGTGAATCCCAGTTTAATCAAAACAAGTTTATCATTTTACAGTATCGAGGGCAATCCAACAATTACATTTGTTAACATCTATTCAATTACCACCCACGGCACTGTCAATCCTAACTTGTGGAAATGTTACTTGATGTGCGTGAGTGTTATTAGTCTTTAATGTATATGTTAAGCCCTTTTTAACACTTTTTAGCCAAGTTTTAAATTTATAAAGCACGATATTTTACTAACACCAAACACACATATGGGCAAGTGCACCCATCGTGAGCGTAGTATAGTGTTGGCAAGATACCGAGGTCGTCCAAGGACACAAGAGCTTTTAGTACCGGTTTATCCTCAACGTCTAATCAAATCAAAAGTTTAGAAAAAGGTTTTTTTAAATAAGAAAAATAAAACTAACTAAAATGCTGAAAAATAAAATAAAAATAAAACAGATAGACAAGATGAATCACTTGGCTCCGACTCGTGTTTAGTGTAACCTTTGATTATTTCCGCACTTTTGCACTTTTTAAGAGATTATCTTAGTTATTGTAGTAGGCCCCTCTTTTGAAGGTGACGTTACCCTCAACCCAGTAGTTTGAGTCAGCAAGGATACAATCCTAAAGGGTCGGATTATTGAAAGATAATTAATTAAGTTATTAATGCATATTATGGTAGGCCCCTCTTTTGAAGGTGACGTTACCCTCGGCTAAGTAGTCTGAGTCAGCAGGGATACAGTCCTAAGTAGCCGGGTTAAAGTATTAATAGTAGCTTACATATGAGGGGATCAAAGAGTTTGGACCCCCGCCATCCAATGCCAGTGGGTATTGAAGGAGGTCCTACTAAATTTGACCCAGGTCCTTGCAGGATCTATACACTGAACAAGGCAAGACTCTTACCATACTGTTCCCTTAACCCCCGACCAGGTAGCCAACATATCTCCATATAGACCGTGGAGATATGAATGGTGAAAATCTTTTATTTTATATAGACAGTAAAATAATGCCAAGACACCACGGACAAACGATAAGGAAGAATCACCTTCAACATAAGAAACTAGTTATTAAAGTCATTAATACATAACCAAGTAGAAAGTGCGAAAAGATTAAAAACAAAAAGTATTACTCTAAACACTTGTCTTCACCAAGTGATGTAAGAGACTTGGGCAAACATGGCCTTTGATTGTCAAGAACTCTTATGATCAATCTTGGATCCCGAGATGACTCACACACTCTACGATAGACAATGGATGATGGTGGTGGATGATGGTGTTGTGATGGTGGTGGGTGGTGGGTGAAGTGTGAGAGAGGTGGTGTGCCAAGGGATGGTTTGCAAATGAGCCAAGCACCCCTATTTATAGCCTGAACAGCAGCTCTGGCACGGCCCCGTGTCCATTGGGAACGGCCCCGTGTCCATCCTTCTTCTTTGTCTTCATTAATTGCAATTTGTCTACATTAGTTGACCACGCCCCCGTGTCCGCTGGGCACGGCCCCGTGTGCAGAAGCGTATCTGTACTATCAAGATTTCCCCAGATTCTGCGAATCTTAGAGTTGACCACGACCCCGTGTCCGCTGAGCACGACCCCGTGGTGGCTGATAGAAGCTTCTACAGCTTTGTCTTTTCTGCTGACACTTGGGCACGCCCCGTGCTCATTGAGCACGAGGCGTGTTCAGCCTTCTGTTCTCTTGTTTTGCTTGGGAAGATGTTGTCGGGGAGGCTGGGCATGCCACGTTTGTTCCTTTTCTTGTATTTATGTTAGATTTAGCTGCCTTTTTGCTTCTTTTGTTCATTTGAGCTCATTTAATCCTGAAAATTCAAAAGGAAGACAAAAACACACTTTTTCCAACATTAGTACTAAAAAATGGTTAGTTTTATGCCACAATTGATGTAATTTATATGTTGCATTTTGTGCACATCAAATACCCCCACACTTGAATCTTTGCTTGTCCTCAAGCAAAACTCTTTATAATGTGGCTTTACACTCCTAAATGGAATGGGTAGAAGAGAAGGTTTTTGGGCTTGTCGTAGAGTGTCGGGATTTCCAAGATTCTTTATTAAGTTTTTATTTTTATTTATTTACATTCTTATTCGTCATGATTTATTTAAAACATTACATAAGATAAATTACGTATTAGGGCATAACATGTATTTTTTAAAATTTCACTTATACACAAGTTCACATACCTCACGGGGGATCACTCAACACTCGGCCGAAGATGTATTTTAGTGAATCACTCGAGAGCGGCATGGAACTTACTCCTACCATAGGCTTGCCAAGCAATCAATCCTCCTCCTTTTTAACTATATACCTTTGTAAATATCAAGATGACTTTTGGGGTGAAGGGTTAGGCTTGGGTTAAAGGTTGGTGGTTGGGTTAGTGGTTAGTAAAAAGGGCGAAAGGCGTAAAAAGCGTCGGTTTTCGTAAGACTTTTTATTTTTGAAATTTTTGTTTTGATGAAGCCATTATTCAAACAAAGTTATTTTTGATAAACTTGTTTGTTTATTTTTCTTTTGCTTCATCATCAAAAATATATATATATATTTTTTTGAAAGTCATAAGAAAAACCGAGCTTGTTACTAAAACAAAGGGTTTAAAAATAAAAAGTTTTTGGTGGGTGAAAGGGTGTTTGTTTTGGGTTATGAAATGAAAAGGTTTAGACTCAAAGGGGTTGACTAGGGGGATTTTGGGTAGGTGGTAAAAAAATAATGGTGTAGAAATAAAAAAAGGTTAGTCCTAATGCCTCCGTCATTTACTTACTCGGGTTTAAGTTGGTAACGACCGGGAATGTATCGTCGTGGCAAGTTCTAGAGTCGTAAGAACCAAGCGGCTATTCACACAAGAAACGAAAAATGAGCATTTAATTTAAATATATATATTTGTATGCTCAATAAAGGCTCAAAACTCACTTTTTTTGGGAATGAGTTTTTATGTGATCAAGTATATATAATCAAAAACCGAGCTTCTTATGTTGGTTCTTTTTTATCACGACGCTATCAGTTGTAAATTTGTAAAAATGTAACCTTTTTAGAACTTGAAATTCCCAAATTAAACCTAGACAAGTAAAAAAAATGAAAAAATTTTGAAAAAATTTGGGGTGATAAGCGGTTCCAACAAAGTTTTATGTAAGGATTGTATTTAGGACTTGCAAGATTCAAGGTTTTAGCATCCCCCCCAGACTTAAATTACACATTGTCCTCAATGTGTCCCAAAAATAAGTTTTTAGGTTGATTGAATGTGTAAAAAGGTGTGAAAAAACAAAATTTTATGTTACTGGGCGTCTGGACACGGCCCCGTGGTGTCCGGGCACGGCCCCGTGTTCAGATCGCCAGTAACAGAAACTATCAAAAAGAAACAGAAGCCTGGGCACGGGGGCGTGTTCAGTGAGCACGCCCCGTGTCCAGTTACCTGAACTGGGCATTTCCTGCAGATTGTGCAGCACGGGGCCGTGTTGGGCGGGCACGACCCGTGCTGAACTTGCTATAATGAAGAAAAATTTATCGGGTGGCCCTGTTTTCATGCATGGGGTGCTGGTTCACGTTTCCCTTGGTATCCTTTACCATCCCGAGTGCGTGTTATCCATTACAACATCATCCAAACACCAAATTAGCTAAATCCATCATTCATTAAATCATAGAGAGAATTACATAATATTCCTAATAAGTTAAAATAAAGTAGGGAAAAGGTCCTAAACTAGATAGGTCAAGTGAAATTCCGGAAATAGTTTTTCGGTATCTAAAAGCTTTGTAGAAGTCCGAGCCGAGGGATTTTAAAGCCATTCTTCTATCTCTCTTGGGAGGAAGAAGGCGGCTTCATTCTCCTCAACATCTTGTGGAGGAGGAGCGACACCAACCGGAACTCCTTGTAGTATGTCTCGAGGGGGTTCCGAATGTATGGCGTACCATTATGCTGGAATGATGACTTTCGGTATCACATTCCATGCCCTTTGGGTGATGATTGGTACCAAATGAGGAGATGTGAGAATGTTTAACCTTTGGTGCAAAAGGTTGACCTCTCGAAGACATCCCTCTAGTCCCACCGTCAAATGATTAATACGGTCGACCAATGCTTCTTCTACCCCCGTTATCTCATCAATGGCTTCTCTTAAGGCGTAAACGTAGTTTACAAGAGAATCTTCAGTCGTTGATGATCTTCTCCCTTGTCGGTTGTTTCTGGAGTGCGATGAAGATGCTCCGCTAGTTCTGCTCGCCATTCTAAGAAACCATACCGAAAAGAGTTCAATTTTTAGTGGAGCAGTACTTCGGACACGGCCCCGTGTTCAATGAACACGGCCCCGTGTTCAGATGTCTGCAGATTTTTGGAACAAGGAATCATGGAGTTTTAAATTGTTTTCGTGATTTTTAAAACCTTTTTAAGCAGAAACAACTTAAAACATTGTTGTAGAACTTATTTTTAACAGGATTCCATGAATAAAAATCTAGCAAACATCTCAATAAAGCTTGAAACTATGGAGGTTTCAAGCTCTAATGGAAGTAAAAAAAAATTGAAGAAGATGAAAGTGGATAAAAGAGGAAAGGACAAGAAGGTGGTTGAGAAACTTCTTTTAGAAAATACCTAGGATGGTATGTGAGAAGATTCCCCAAATCTCTATCCCTGGAATGGTTCAAATGTGCAGGATTCTTGGCTGCATTTATAGAAAACGACATCACGCTACACACGGCCCCGTGTCGGCTGGACACGGCCCCGTGTGCAGGCAAGATCCTGACATATTTTGTCCGTATTCTGACATGAAATCAGACGGGAATCTTTTGGTGGACACGGGGGCGTGTTGACCTGGACACGGCCCCGTGTCTAGAGGATGTCTATGAAGTTTCGTCTATTTCTAAGGAACTTATCCGGATCGGGCGGTTGCTTACTGGATGGAACAACCCCAAAGTGCCTAAGATACCTTAATTGTTCTAGATTAAGACGAGAACGCAAGAGGTTGTCGGTGAGGGTGATTCCTATGCTAAATGTAGGTGGACAAGTCCAACCCTTTTCCAGGCTCTCGTTAAAGAAGGTGTATGCCGAATCGGTCAGGTCTATGTATGCACCGAACGAAGTCGATGGAGAGTCCTTCACGGCACAATCGACACAGGGACGCCTATCGCTCAAGTCCTCGCTAGAGTTAGAGGTAACATCGGGAACAACGAAGTTGTTTTTATTTGAATGCGATCCCAACAATTCTTATTGGTTATCGTCTTGAGATAAATTATTGAAATCTATCCTAAGTTCTTTTAACCAATTAAGAATTAGATCTTCCATTTGAAATAGTTCATCAAGAAGCATTTCTCCTAGAAGATCCGGTTGAGAGCATTCGAGGGAGAGATATGGATTATTTTTACTTTCGCCCCTCTTAAGGCTACATGAAAACAATGGGTCTATATAGTGGGGCTTATAATTTAGAAAATAACATTCTAATTCTTTATGAGGGCCACCACATATTTGACACCACGTACCATAAGAGTGCCGAAAGTAAAAAATATCAGTATCTCTCATGTTTGTGTCAGAAATTACCAACCGTCGGGATCTTACGGTTCTGTTTTCAGTAACTGAATCTTGGGCACGGGGCGTGTTGAGTGGGCACGGCCCCGTGTTCAGCTTACTGTCTGACTTAAAACAGGATTGCCAGTTCCAAGGATTGGGCACGGGGCGTGTTCAGCGGGCACGACCCGTGCTGAGTTCTGCAGAAGCTGAAAAACTAAGAAAATCCAAAAAAAAAAAAAAAACAGAAAAATAAGAAAAAATGATTAGGCCGCTGATTCCTAACTTTCTTAAAATCCTTGTGTCCCCGACAACGGCGCCAAAAACTTGATGTGCGTGAGTGTTATTAGTTTTTAATGTATATGTTAAGCCCTTTTTAACACTTTTTAGCCAAGTTTTAAATTTATAAAACACAATATTTTACTAACACCAAACACCCATAATGAGCGTAGTATAGTGTTGGCAAGATACCGAGGTCGTCCAAGGACAAAAGAGCTTTTAGTACCGGTTTATCCTCAACGTCTAATCAAATCAAAAGTTTAGAAAAAGGTTTTTTAAATAAGAAAAATAAAACTAACTAAAATGCTGAAAAATAAAATAAAAATAAAACAGATAGACAAGATGAATCACTTGGCTCCGACTCGTGTTTAGGGTAACCTTTGATTATTTCCACACTTTTGCACTTTTTAAGAGATTATCTTAGTTATTGTAGTAGGCCCCTCTTTTGAAGGTGACGTTACCCTCAACCCAGTAGCTTGAGTCAGCAAGGATACAGTCCTAAGTAGCCGGGTTAAAGTATTAATAGTAGCTTACATATGAGGGGATCAAAGAGTTTGGACCCCCCGCCATCCAATACCAGTGGGTATTGAAGGAGGTCCTACTAAATTTGACCCAGGTCCTTGCAGGATTTATACACTGAATAAGACAAGACTCTTACCAAACCGTTCCCTTAACCCCCTGACCAGGTAGCCAACATATCTCCATATAGACCGTGGAGATATGAATGGTGAAAATCTTTTATTTTATATAGACAGTAAAATAATGCCAAGACAGCACGGACAAACGATAAGGAAGAATCACCTTCAACATAAGAAACTAGTTATTAAAGTCATTAATACATAACCAAGTAAAATGTGCGAAAAGATTAAAAATAAAAAGTATTACACTAGACACTTGTCTTCATCAAGTGATATAAGAGACTTAGGCAAACATGGCCTTTGATTGTCAAGAACTCTTACGATCAATCTTGGATCCTGAGATGACTCACACACTCTACGATGGACAATGGATGATGGTGGTGGATGATGGTGTTGTGATGGTGGTGGGTGAAGTGTAAGAGAGGTGGTGTGCCAAGGGATGGTTTGCAAATGAGCCAAGCACCCCTATTTATAGCCTGAACAGCAGCTCGGGCAAGGCCCCGTGTCCATTGGGCATGACCCTGTGTCCATCCTTCTTCTCTGTCTTCATTAATTGCAGTTTGTCTGCATTAGTTGACCACGCCCCCGTGTCCGCTGGGCACGGCCCCGTGTGTAGAAGCGTATCAGTACTATCAAGATTTCCCCAGATTTTGTGAATCTTAGAGTTGACCACGGCCCCGTGTCCGCTGAGCACGACCCCGTGGTGGCTGATAGAAGCTTCTACAGCTTTATCTTTTCTGCTGACACTTGGGCACGCCCCCGTGCTCATTGAGCACGGGGCGTGTTCAGCCTTCCGTTCTCTTGGTTTGCTTGGGAAGATGTTGTCGGGGAGGCTGGGCATGCCACGTTTGTTCCTTTTCTTGTATTTATGTTAGATTTAGCTGCGTTTTTTCCTTCTTTTGTTCATTTGAGCTCATTTAATCCTGAAAATACAAAAGGAAGACAAAAACAAAATTTTTTCCAACATTAGTACTAAAAAGGGGTTAGTTTTATGTCACAATTGATATAATTTATATGTTGCATTTTGTGCAGATCATTACTACTCACAGTGTAGTAGCTCATTTTGTATACAAAACCCCAACATACCGACGATAATTGTAGAATTACAAATACTCAATCACTGCTAAATTTAATTCACAACAATTGAGGTTTTGTAAAAACAGTTATAAAAAGAATTTACAAAAAGAGGGTAAACTCACAAAAAGGTTTACACAAAAAGAAGGATTACTCACATTACTAATTTAGGTATTTCCTTGTGACTTCTTGGTTATAATCTATTAATTTAAATAATGCACACGCGTTAGTATAATAACCCAATATTTACATTAGCTATACCCCCTCCCGAGACAGAACTCCAACGACGAAGTCAAGCTGAGCATCGACATGCGTTACGGAGTACTAAATCAATCGGGCAGAGTATCTAATACGTAACCGGGGTTATAATACTTACATCGAGGAAAAGCTTCGCTATTTTATTGGCTATAATGCCCGAGTATTACTTCTACTATAAAGAAATTGAGAGAGATATCGAATTTTGAAAGACGAAAATTGAATGCCGATCACCTCTATTTATAGTGCTGATCAGGGAGTCCCTGGCGGCCCGCGACAGACACACAAGGGTGTGTCGCGCCCCGCGAGCTAGGTATAATAGGGCGTAGCTTGGCTGAGTCAAGGATCTAGCCATGTCGAGTCACAAGCCACGTGTCGGAACCGGGTTGAGCCTGGTAGTACTCGGTCGCGCCACGTGACAGAGTTAGTCTAGGGGGTCGCGGCCCGCGAGCGCCCTATAGACTTTGTTTTCATTTAATTTTTGTAAAATTAAAGGTATTTCGGGTCGTTTCTCCTATACGGGGTGTATTTTGGGACGTGTGGAGGTGTTATAAGTATTTTGGGAGAGTTGTTATAAGTGCTTAGCAGACGAATCATTAGTAATATCTCTTAAGGACATAGAGGTAAATGAGAAACTTAAGTTTGTAGAAAAACCACTGCATATTGAAGATAGAAAGATCAAGAATCTCAAACACAAGAGATTAGTTCTGGTCAAAGTGAAATGGGATTCCAAAAGAGGACCAGAGTACATTTGGGAGCTCGAATAAAAAATGCGAAAAAAATACCCACACCTGTTCCCGTAGACCTCGAGGACGAGATCTAAAACAACGTGGGGAGGATCTAACAACTCTCCTAAAAACCCTTAAAATACTCCTATACGTCTTAAAATATACCCCGTATACGAAAAACAAGCATAAAATACCTTTATATTTACAAAAATCAAATAAAACAAATATTTACGGCCGCTCGCGGGGCCCGACACAGTCAACCTGAGACTGTCGCGGGCCACGACGAGGTGGGACCAAGCGGTACCACATTGCGCCACGTGTCCCCCTCGTGTTATATCTACGATGTGAGACGACCAAGCTAGGGCCTACCCTAGTGGTCTCGCGGGCCGCGAAGACCTAGCCTTGTAACTCTCGCGGGGCGCGAGAGAACGATGATCAGACCTATAAAAGGAGGCCGATGCCTCAGTCTTAAGTCTTTTAATTCTTTTTCTTTCTCTGTCCCTATAATAGCAATAGTGTTGCTCGATATAATACCACTAAAAAGCGAAGCTCTGCCTCGTTGTAAGTATTATAACCCCCGGTTACGTATTAGTTACTCTACCCGATTGATCTAGGACTCCGTAACGCATGTCAAGGCTCTGCCTGACTCAGTCGTTGGAGTTCTATCTCGGGGGTATGGCTAATGTAAATTGGGTTATCTTACTAACACGTGTGCATTGTTTAATTCTAATAGATTATAACCAGGAAGTCACAAGAAAGCAGCAGTATTATCTAAAACAGGATAGTGAGTCATTCTCTTTTTCTACCACACTGTTTTACCAAAACCTCAAAATATTTTAATTTATGATAACACTGATTGAGTCTATGTATTCTACAATTACTGTTGGTATGTTAGGGTTTTGTATACATTACTTGTTACTATATTGTGAATAGTAGCATGACCACAAGTCCGGATTGACAGTACCGTGGGTGGTAATTGGGTAGATATAAACATTGTAATCGCCCTCAATACTGTAAAATGATAAAAGCTTGTTTTGATTAAATTGGGATGCACTCGCCAGTATTTCTTGCTGATAAAATGTTTTTAAAACACGTTTCAGGTAACTTAATGTAAAGCTAATAGAAGCCACCGGTAGCGCACTGAAGGCTTGGAAAAGTGGCTATAAAAGTTACCTAAATAAGAAAGAAGTTTTACTTCAATAAATTAGGGTTTATCCCTATAAACTTATTATATTGGAAACTTGGGTTTTTCCCATATATTTATTATTTATAAAAGTGTGGTGTTTTAACTCTGATAAATTATTTTCTAACTACGGTTCTGATGTTTAATTTCTGCTGCCAAATTAATAAACACGATACCACCGGCTCTGTGTGCTGCTCGCGGCCGCCCGCCCCTCGGAGCAAGAGGTCGGGGGTTGCGACAAAATCCCCAAGTGTGTATATATATATATATATATATGAGATGGATAATGAAAAAACTAGTTTAAATGAGAAAACTAAAAAACTAACTAAAAAAGCCTAAAAAACATACCAACTTTTTTTTACAGTTTTTTATTAAAAAGTCGCTATTTTTTATATATGAAAAAAAATTCAATTTTTTTTTTGTACTGCACATGTGCACTAATACGGAAAGCCTAAACCACTTAACCCACCCCTCACCGACACCCCCCAAAAACCTAAACCCCCCCACCCCCACCTCCCAAAAACCTAAATTCACCCTCCCACCAAAAGCCTACCCCCCCCCCCCCTAAAAAAAAAAACTAAACCCCCCACCCCCTCCCGAAAACCTAAAACTAAACCCTAAACATAAACCCGAAAGAAACCTAAACCCCCCACCCCCACCCCCCAAAAACCTAACCCCCCCCCCCCACTCAAAAACCTAATCCTAATCCTCCAAAAGGACTAACCTTAAAAGCTAAACTAGGCTCAAAAAACTAATTTTAAGCATGTAATGCACATATGTAGTACACATATAATGCACATGTGCAGTACATGTTTTTTTTTTGTTTGAAAATTTTTATATATTAAAAATAAAGATTTTTTTTATAAAGAAATTGTAAAAAAAAATTGGTGTGTTTTTTTTTTGATTGTTTTAGGCTTTTTACTTAGTTTTCTAATTTTCTCATTTATATATAGTTTTCTTATGATTCTCTCCATATATATATTTATACACAGAGTCAAGATTTAGAGAAAACGGTGAAAAGTGTGAGACCGGAGAGAACGGTTATGGATCGTTAGATCAAAACAATCTATGGACTAGATGACGCGGTGGCGTTTTCGTAAATAACATCACTTTTATTAGTGTGGCGCGCTTCATTAAGGGTAAAAAAGTCTTTTGACTTCTCTACACAAAACGCCAAACTCATGAATAAAACGCCATTAAAAATCCCGCCTTAACCCACATAGCACACATCATCCTAGTCTAAACGCCATTAGATATAAAACGCCAAACTTTGTTTTTAACCGATAAAGCTGAACAAACAGTAACTGAAATGACGGAACTTAATTAGTAGCATTTATTATAATAAAAATCGCGCCTAAAATACACGCCAAAAACTTTCTATATAAACAACCTCTCAGACATACTAATAACCACACCAAACCCTAAACGCCATATTTTCCTATAAAACCACAAAACTGAAAAACCGTCATTTCATGGAGATTCAGTTTTTTTTCTCAATAAAGTTTAGCTTGAACGAGATGGACAACATTGTTAGACATCTTTCTTGACTGCGGATTACCAATGTTATCCATCTCGTTTAGCAAAACATTATTGAGTATAGCATGACCAAAATTAGAGGTTTATGGTAGTTTTATTTAGTTGCGTTGTTTTTTTTTTGCCGTTTGATTTGCTTGTCCGATCTTATATTGTTTGTTATGTAACTTCGAAGTAACATGTTATGAACAAATAGGTAGAAAAAAAAAAGATGGAAAAAAGTGATGTATAAAGAATGATGTAAAACACCAAACTGAGATCGGTGTGTGTTCTGTAAGAATGAAAAATACAAAACGCCAAACTACTCTTCACTGGCTCTCGAAGACCTTGTCAATCTTCTTTTAAATACGGCCTGTTTGCATGCCGATGCGTAGTGTCCATAGCCTTTGCAGTTCTGACACTGTCTTTCTTTGGCCCCGGGTTTTGACTTTGATTTCTTTTTCTCGATTGTTATCTCCTGTTTAGATTTCAGGCGCTTCCGAGAACCAGAACCTTTGGATTTATACCTAACAGTGACTCTTATAGGATTCTTGTCGGTTTTATATTGACCGGTTATCTCGGCAAATCTATCCCTAGTACTAGCGAGAGGAGCAACAATCTGCATATCTTGAACCTTCTTCATATAAGATTGAACATGATCCTTATATAAGGATAGCTTTTCTTTATTACCAGATAAATGGTTCAAAGTATATTCCATTGAAAAAATGATATCTTGCATCATACTTTGCACATCGGGATCAAGCTCGGTCATGTCACGCCCCAACCGATGGCGGAAACATCGGGGCGCGGCACTGAGCGAAACAGATTGTCCAGAAGAATCCATAACAACTATTAATTATAATATATTAAAGGTTCGTGTCCCATATCACAAACATATATAATAAAAACAATCATTACAGACATTGTTCTCAAAGACAAATATCCATTCCGACAACTCAGATTTTTATTAGTTTGTTTCTAGACTCCACCCTAGCTTGATTCCAGCAAATAACAAGCAAGCATCCTAAACACATGTCACATACGTTAAAATAGAGGTCAATACACATAGTGTAAAGGTGAGCATGCAAGTTTAATAGTATAATAGATAGCGAAAGCGAGTTACACATAACCAGCATGTAACATGTATAATGTGAAGCAAGTAGGTTATCGACAATGAAATATGCACAGACGTGACTGCGAGTTGTAGAGTGCGCAACACATATCACCACTGTGACACGTGAAGAAATACCATAGCAAACCCCGTCCACGACAGGTGCTGAGTCCACACTATGTACTATCGTTGCTAAGGTGTCAGGCAACAATCACTGTGTAAACATAACTGTTATGGGTGGTTTTCTAAAAATATAACCTGAATTATATTCTGGTTTTATTACTTTCGATTGTGATTAGGATACCAGATCAGGATATTGGTAACATCCTGATGTACTATCCTGGTAATGACTAATTATTCACGTGCAGATTAGCGAGGCTGGCCTATAACGTTCGAATGGACTGCTTCTCCTGAAGACTCGGACTAAGCTGTTGAGAAGAGAACGTTGAAGCCGCAAAGAAAGAGTCTCCAACGTTCAAAGGGGAATATTCGAAGCATCCCCCATTTTTAGGATAGTTTGTTAATTCTTTTACTATATAAAGGAATGATCGAATCGATAGGGAGACACAATTTTTCACGCACACTTTTACTCTTTACCAGCTGCAATCACTTACCAACACTTACACTTACACTCGAATCTCATTGTAACACTTAGTTGATCCGCATGATATCCTGCACTGTATCCTGAAGTTTGAAGTAATAAGAAAAACAAGGCAGCTGCGATTGTCAACTCCCGAGGTTTTGTGCCAGCGATCTAGATTGATCAAGGGCTTTCCTCGTACATCTCTTGTCACTCTTTACTTATTAGCTCATTGTTTGATTGTTAACATAGCTCGATATCCTGTGCTATATCCTGAAAACTGTTTTTGCAAACAACATACTCGGAATATTTTCAACACACATTGTTAGCACACTACCTCACTTAACTAATTTGATCACTAAATTGCTTTGGTAATTTTTGACCAAAACAATTTGGCGCCCACCGTGGGGCAAGTGGTGCTATTTCTACTAGAAGCTTTCTTAAAATCGTTACTTGGTTTTCTATTTTCAAAGCTTTTTGCACAACTATTTTCAATGGCGTCAAAATCAAACATGAGCTCTTCCACCATGTCTGCTACAACCTCTGCAACAATTGGTTCGGTGTTTCCACAACCTCCAAGGACGCAAGCTTCTTCACAGCCTCAAGCTCCTCCAAGAAGGACCGAAACTCACGTGGCTCGGGATATTATTCCCACTCAGAATGTTCAAGGATCCGCTGCTTTAGGGAGAACCCCTATTATGGCTTCTAATGATGAAATTGTAACTTTGTTTGGTAGTATACAAGATCAGATGAAGCAGCAGCAGGAAACCAACCAAATGCTGATAAGAGAGATACGACTCTTGAAATCCAGCTCAAGTAGGCCTGCTGAGGATACTGTCACTCCCTTGCAGCCCAGAGCATTGAACTTCAGTTCGGCAGTATACACCAAGGATAACAGGGGCAATATTGTACCTAGTCATTCCCAGAGTCATACTCCTGAGATACCCTCATCGGTCAGGGTATCAACTGTGAGGAGCTCAGGATATGCTCCAGGATATGGCCAGAGCCCTCAGGCTGGTAACATGTCTAATAATGCTAATACTCTTGCTACTAACGGTGTTAGATCTTTGCAGGATGCAGGTGTGACATCGGCACTCTCTAGGGAGCTTCAGAAGTTGAAGGATATGATATCCAGTGTACCAGGGGTTGTTCAACCCATTCCGGAAGAATCCCAGGATAGTCACAGGATATCCCGGTTTGCATATCCTATATGTGATGCTGAAATCCCGAAAAGATTTCAAACCCCTATCATGAAGCTATATGACGGAACCACGGATCCTGAAGAGAATATTGCTCAGTATAGGGAAAGGACGGAGATTAACCCTATCCCTCCGGATCTCAAGGAAGCATGACTCTGCAAGGGTTTTGGTTCTACTCTAATAGGATCAGCCTTAAAATGGTTCCTAAACGTTCCACCTCAATCAATTACATCATTTGCTCACTTAGTCAATTTATTTAATAGTCAATTTTCTTGCAGTCGAAGTTTTGAAAAACTAACTAGTGATCTCTACAGGATAACTCAAGGTCCTCAAGAATTCCTAAGGGATTATGTGAACAAATTCAGCAGGGAATCCTTGGACATCCCACACCTTGATGTTGCTACAGAAGTCCAAGCATTCAAGATGGGACTACAAAAGGATTCCAAGATTTATCAGGATCTTGTAACACCCCAAATTTCGTACGACATATTATAACGTTTTTAATCGCAGTAATTGATGAAAAGAAATGGTAAACATAGATTTTTACCATTATTAAAGTTTTATAAACTTTAGCAAACTTAAAATTTTTATGCATGTATGAGGTTTTATCTAGTTAGTCTCTAGTGAAGGGAAAAGTGGCATGTTATGATAAGATGAGGGGCTGAAAATGAAAAATTATGTAATTAAAACACTTAATAAAAAAAATGTCCAGTGTTAGAGTGGGTGTGGGTGTGCGATCGCAGGAGAGACCAGGGGAAACTCTTTCCCTCAAAACCCTAACATCCTAAATTCAGTCAAATTGAAAGTGAAATATGTCGTTAATCCAATGCATGAGTTAGGAATGTTCATCCCCTAAGTGAATTTCATATCAAGTAAGTTTAATTTCATGTTTTTATGAAATCTTATGAAATGGGCTATGTGAAATTTATGATTTTTGTATGAAATCGAACATAAATGTTAGATGCTAAGATCAAATATAGGCTATATTATGTACCATTTTGATTGTATTGGTAGTTTGGGGTAAAACTCACTTGAAATTTGTAAGATGGTGAAATTTAGTAAAGCTATGGATGAATTGGATGATGTTGAAATTAAACTCATGTTATAGAAGGTGTTTAGATAAGTAATTTGATATGAATCATATGGAGTATTGTTATGATATTGATTGTACATATTTAAGTTAACCCATTGATAATATTAGGATGAATGTGTTATAAATACTTGTACATCCTGCTTATTAAAATGTACGCACGCCATGTGTTCGATGAAATGTCTAAATTAATGAAATTATGATTATGGTGTGAATGCATATGGTTCATAAACATCATATTGTATGACAAAGAATATGAGAATAATGAAATTTTCGAAAGCTACTTATATGAAGTTGTGATGTATAGGAACAAAGAAGGAAGGAGGAGCAAGTCATTCTATAGCGCAAGAAACACAAGATCGCGGTAAGTTCATATGAACTTAATTTCCATTTATCTAGTTCTATGGATAATAGTTAGTAAATAAATTTTAGTGTTGAGTGGTATGTTTGTTTATGATAAAAGTTTTGATATGATGCTAGAAAAACGGTTAAGCAGCAAAATAGTATCGGATGTATATTAACCACGTAAGTGGTACAAGAATCATTTGGAAAGTAGAATGTGGAATGGTTTAGTAATGACTTGTTGTAAACGGGTCAAAAAATGATAAAGTTATGTAAAGTATGTATGATAAAGTTTTCCGTTGTAAACGGGAATGATTTAGACTTGTATGATGAATAGCTATGTTGTTCGAGTATGGACCCATTATTAAAGGGTCGAATGGATGTATGTATGATTGTTTGTGACGTTGGAATGAAAGAAAGTTAACGGAAATAATGTTAAACGGGAAGAGTGTTTCACACAAGGAATGACAACTAATGGATTAAATTTGCTAATGGGTCGAATAAAAGTATGCAATGAATGTTATGGATTTTTTTTGTTTGGTATTATGATCTAACGAATGTTTGATGTTGTGTATGATAGGTAAATCTCATGCTTGATTGCGGCGTGCTCGAACCGAACACACACTATATTGCCCACTTATGCGCTTCCGGTTCAAGTCATATTTTGAAATGGGTGAAAATCATTTTTGTGTAGCAAATGTTAAACTAGTATCTAGGTTGATCGTAGTGGTTTGAAGTTTAAACTTTATTTTGGGATAGTTTGGATAGAATGTTTTGGTGAAATGTGTTTGGTTTTAATTTTAGCATCTTTTTAAAAGTGTCGTAGAATGTATTTTGAATGATTTTGTTAAAAAGCAGGAAATCGTCTACTTTACGAATGGGTTATGCCAAAATTTTGTAAAATTGTACGATGTTTATTTCTTTTGTCGAATGTTTAAAAAAATGGGCATCACAAGTTGGTATCAGAGCCGAGGTTTGAGGGATTCAAGTATTAGAGTTAAGATGCTTGAACTCAAAGCGAAAGCTCGTATGAAGGTGTGTTCGATCCGAAGTGCTATGCAAGTAAGTAAATTGTAAATCTGATTATGCTTGTAGTTAGAAATAAAAAGGAGATCTATAAGTTATTCGCTTTAAACCGAGTTTTAAGGCGAACGACCATGCTAAACGGGTCCACAATTAAATTACGGACCCGTAGGAAAAGGAATTACGTAAAATGGATTAGTGGAACAAAAGATATGAAGTTTTAAAGATTGAATGTTGGAAAAAATTTGGAGCTGGGCATCTGCAGCTGTGAAAGAACGAAACCTTCTGTTAAAAAGGGTCCTCGCGTCGCGCGACCATTACCTGGTCATACCGTCGCGTAGCGCGACCGTGGTCGCGGCCCGCGACCAGATGGAGGCCAAGACCTCGCAGCCCGCGGGCCCCTCAAGTGCTTGCAATTTTTTTTAAATTGTTTGTTTGAAATTCGGGACTTGTTTAGAACGGTTTTCAAAGCCTCGTAATCAACGTTTAAGGGAAATTTTGATATTAAGAAATGATGAAGGAAAGTTTGTATATATATACGAACGGATGAAAAGGTAAATCGTTGCGATCAAAGAGTTTGATCTACACGATACGACATGATCGTCAGAGACGATAATGTATAAAGTATGCATTGTAAATTGAATGTAATATGCTAACATGAGCTTAAATGTGATGAAGAGATGTATTAAAAGAAAATCTAATGAATGAAATAAATAAATGTTTTATGTAGATGGCGGATAATGTAAATGTGAATGATGATGTAGCGGCACGACAAGAAGCAATAAATGAAAGAATTGTGGAAGAAGTAGGAAGGGCAATTGAGGCTAGTATTCCTCGGCTAGCTCAAGAAGTTGAGGGTCAAGTGTTGGGGATAGTTAACACATTAGTGACGTCCAAGGTTGAAGAATTGAAGGAAATGATCAACGAACTACGAACGAAGAAAGGCACTCGGAGGTGCACGTATAAGGAATTTATGGCATGTAACCCCTTGCCATATAAAGGGGAAATTGACCCAATAGCATGTCGAAGATGGATTTCAAGTACCGGGGTAGTGTTTGTAAGAAGTAGATTTGAAGTAGAGGATCAAGTAATGTTTGCTACGAGTCTTCTCCAACTTTGAGCAAAGGATTGGTGGGATGCGTATGTGACACCCCAGGAAAACCAGGAAAACCATGCAACTTAACTAGCTTCCTCAGTGAGTACGTGCTAAATTTAGGGATGAAATTTCTTTCAACTTGGGGATAATGTGACAACTCGTATTTCAAACCTCTCTTTGTACTTTAATGTAACCGATGTGAACGTTATGTGATTATGTGAACTTTGATGATTAATTGAATGTTATGTTGTTATGTTACGTGATTATGTGTAATGCATGTATGTATGTAATATGATCACACAAAACGAGCCTGATCGCACAACACTTGGCTGATCGCACAAGCCCATTCGGGCCACACTCTTTGTATCCGAACCAAGGGCAGATCATGTATGGGGTCGGCTCACTCCTCTTATACGCATACAAACACTCTTGTGGGAGTTTGTTTGTCATTATTTGCAAATCACACAACACACACAAAACCCTACTTGCTCCCTTTCTCTTCTCTCGAAGCCGACGGCAAACATTCTTTCTCTCGAAGCTTTCTTGTTCGGATCATCCTTGCCTTACCTTCTAACCGGTTAGTGTTTCGTTATTATTGTGTTGTTAGATAGTGTTGTGATCTATATGTTATACATGGTGATTTAGGGATGATGTGTGTTTGATTGTAGTGTAAATCGATGAGGTTTAAAGTTCATGAACAATCGGTTCACGTGTGTAGTATAATTTAGATCATTGTAGGATTGATAACCGTATGATGTTAAAGAACCGAATGTATGATTATCGGTTGTGATGTGTTCGTATTCGGATGATAGGTTGTGATAGACTTGTTAGGATGCATGCTAGAAATCAATAACATGAGCCGTGTTAATGGATGTAAATGAGTATGATTATTGATTATGTTTTGAATCTCATTAGGGTTCATAGGGATTCGATGATAAAACTCCTGTTTGATCGATCATTACATGTTTGGAAATTGTTAATGTTGAATTGATTGAAAGGATGAGAAATAGGAAACTGTTAGGATGACTGTGTAACCGATTGCATGATTCTAGGGATTTGATAACCAATCGCACAAGACCCACCCTTGATCGCACAAGGACGGGTCGCATAAGAACTGACTTGATCGTACAAGGGGCTCATCGCACAAGTGTGATCGCACAAGTTGGGTACGAACACATAAAGCACAGGGTACTGTTTAGTTATGCATGATCGCACAAGACAGTGCCGATCGCATAAGGCTTAGGCCACACACAGGTGTTTTAAACCTTATTATGTTATTGGGCCTTAAAGCCCAAATCTCAGTCGCAAAAGATATATTGTAATCGTACAAGGACATACCAAACGCACAAGATTATTAGGATCGCACAAGTTGTTTGTTCGTTTATTAGTTGGGCCGTATAGATTTGGGTTACATGTTTTGGGCCGGGAACTATTGGGCTTCATTTATTAAATCGCACAAGACTATTGGGCTAATGAACTTGTGCGAGCCCAACCATCTGAGTCGCACAAGTTGGGCATTATGTGGACTTGACTGTTTAGCTGATTTACGTGTTTGCCATGATCATTGTGTGTTGTAACCTGATAGTTTATGTGTAAAACCTATGTGCACTACTTGAACCTAGACCTGACTTGTATGGTAACCATGTTAGGACGTGGTTGACCCCATAGAGCTCGAGTGACCATTTTGTTTATCTGCCGAGCAAACCAAGGTGAGTTCACACTTTCTACAAGGCATGGGATTCCCGGTGGTCAGGGAATGGGTAAAGAGAATAAATAGAACCTGCATATTCTCCTTGGGTAGAATATGTACCTCCACTCCTCCATAGGAAGGACGACAACATTGAACCTGCGTAATCTCCTAGGGTAGATTACGTACCTCCACTCCTCCATAGGAAGGACGACAACATTAACTTACCAGACAAAACTCTATCATGAAGTCCCTCATTTTTATATCGACTTAATCGTCGGGCCAATGGCGAGCGGGTCATTAGTTAATAGCGCTATTAGGGTTGACAAGCCTCACACCGTGCCGTTCGGACGGGCGTGTACTAATGGATCTGGGCACTTAGTCAATGATGATAGACATTGACGTGGGGCATAACTATTGTTCGTCAGTTGTCGATATGGTAACAGTCTAGTGGTTTACATGGGGAAGCCCCCACTAATTATGGATATGGTTTGGGAAACAAGGATACTGGTTAACTCGTGGTTTACGAAATAACTTATGGTTTTCAAAACAAACTTGTGAAACTAAACTACCAACTGTGAACTCACTCAACTTTGTTGTTGATTTGTTGTTACATGCCTTGCAGGTCGTTAGATGCTTATGGAGCTTACACGAGGAGGCGTGGTCGTTGTGGGACATGGACAGCTATGTTCCATGTCAAACATTTGAAACATTTAAACTTATGCTTTGGTTTTAAACATTATGCTTCCGCTTGCAACTAAAACTATGTTTTGATTTGGACACCAATTATATTGTGTTGGATTTTATATTTACTTACATGTTTGTTCAATATGGTTGGTGGCTTGATCCTGGTCAGTCACGCCTCCAAGCGTTGATACACCGCAGGTGGATTTTGGGGGTTTCACAGATTGGTATCAGAGCCATTGGTTATAGTGAACTTGGTTTTAAAAAGGGAAAAGCTTTTTGATAAAACCAGACTATAACCTGTACAGTGCTCAACGATCCACAACGACGCTTCGCTCCACGTGCAAGACTCAACGCAGTAGGTGATATGGTTTGTGATTGTATTACCTGCCTGATAGTTTAAGTAGTGCATTGATCATGGTATGCTTAGTTAGTATAACAACTGTTGCTTGAACCCTGTGTGCTTACTCTCTTCTGTCACTCCACATTTACGCACTTTCCCGACACTTTTCTTACTTGTGTTTCCTTCGATGTGAAGATCATGAGTGGACGTCTGAATTTGACCCAAGCCCAGCTGACAGCTCTTATCAATGAACGAGTTGCTGAGACACTCGCAGCAGCCCCTGCAGGAGGTATAACCTGCCATTTCGACCCATCCTTGGATGTTTAGATCCTACCCTTGTGAACCAACTCTCGTGCTTAATCTTGTCTTTTCTTTCTCGCGCAACAGGTCAGCATGCTCAACCACCTGTATGCTCGTTCAAAACCTTCATGGATTGTCGACCCAGTACCTTCAACGGCACAGAAGGAGTAGTAGGCCTTCTCCACTGGTCAGAGAGGCTCGAGTCTGTTTTCAAAATGTGCAAATGCCCTGAAGCTCGAAGGGTGAAATTTGCCACTGGAACACTTGAAGGTATCGCACTGACTTGGTGGAAAGCGCAAGTTCAAATGCTAGGGTTGGCAGCTGCTAACGCCACCCCATGGAACGACTTCAAGGAGCTAATTAAAGAGGAGTACTGCAATCGTGATGACATCCACAAGCTAGAGGTGGAGTTTTTCAATTTGAAGATGTTGGGGTCCGAAATCGAAGCCTACATGAAGAGATCAAACGAGCTGGCTATCTTGTGTCCTACTATGGTGGACCCTCCCATCAAACGTATCGAGCTGTACCTCAAGGGTTTAGTGCCAGAAATTCAGAGCCATGTGACTTCAGCCAAACTTGGAACCATTCAGCAAGTTATACGACTAGTTCATTGATATTCGCTAATTTACACATATTTTAGTCCCCCATTTTATCCCCATTTTATGCGTTTTCGGCCGTAAAACCGTCATTCGGATACTTAATTATGTATACTTTTGTTTACAGGCCTAAAACAGCATACCAGACAAGATGATAGTGAAAACGAGGACTTTCCGGATGAAACGACAAAGCTGCGAACATTCTGTTGGAATTCTGACATGGGCGAATGGAACGGTCGTGCGGTCAGAGGAACGACCGTGCATATCCGACATAACAAGACCAGCCAGGCAATGAACGACAGTGCGACTCAGCGTGCAAGCATATCCCGGTAATGCACGGGCGTGCGTCTGATTGCACCCCGTGCGGATTCGATGATCAGCCAAAGCCCGGCAATGCACCACCAGTGCAGCAGTCCGTGCAACAAGAACCCGGAAACGCACGATCGTGCGATCTGAAGAACGGTCGTGCAAGACCGAAGACCGGTCAAGATCTGATGACGTCATGCAGTATGGTGCACCATACCTCCAATAATTCATAAAGTGAACGGTCGTGCGACAGGATGCATGACCGTGCGAGATCGAAATTATATAAAAACTTGCAGATACATTCTGCTCGTAACTCTGGACATTTTGGAAGCGATTCTGGCGATTTTCAGGCTCCGGAGGCTTCTGCTTTCACCCGGATTCAAGCCACATTGTGCCGATTAGCTTCGTTATCTTCCAGATTCTTAATCTTATGCTTGTTTATGGTTTGGTTTTCTAATCTTTCCATGATTTTGTTAATCTTTCAAGCATTTAGATTAATGTTTATGTATTATTGTAGCCTTTGGGCAAAAACACAACAATCCCTTGCTTGATTATAATCATTAGTATGTTAATCTTTGTTTGTAATGACATTTGGAAGTATTTTCTATGTTAATCTTTGATGATTAATTTGCAACCTTGTTATTGATATTGATTTCTTGATTATAAGTAATTGTGTTGGATGATTGGTATTTAGTTAGTTAAGATAGTTGAAAAATGAAGCTTAATTAATCTTGTATTAGTAAACTTTAAACTTGGTTAACTAGTTTAGCTTGGTTAAATTGTGTGCACCATGATACTAGAAATGGTTAGTGGTTTAATAAAATGTAATTATTGTTAATCAAGAAAGTTTGCCGTCACGTAAGGACCTTAACGGGTTAAATGGTGTCGTTATAAATTCTTGCCATGATTTGTTAGCTTAGTTAGTAGTTTAGGCCAAAATTGCTATCTTGGTGAATTTATGTGCAAGATTTGTAAAATGAACTCGGTTGTGATTTAATCTAGTTTATGCTTGTCTCGGTGGTTGCATTGTGTTTATCGGTGTCGCTTTCCTTGTTTAAGTGAGGTTAGAAAACTCCCAACGGATGACTAACTTATTTTTAAGAGATTTTCATAGACATTTATCAATTGCACGTTAAAGAACAATTTTAGGTGGTTAAAGTGTGTTTATCGTTTTAGCTTTCCGAATGATTGTCATGTTAGGATTCCCGAAAGGGATACTAATTGTCTTAAAATGGAAAATTGACCGAATGCTTCTAGTGCCAAAACCGACTTATTTGACATACTTTGGTTGTGTATTAAGCAAAGCTTTTTATCTATTTTCTACTATGTTTTATAAGTATTTGTTTATGCTTACTTTAGTTTATTAAAAATCAAACAACTTATGTTTTTACCGGTAGTTTAGTAACAAAGGTCAGTATTATTTCTCCGCCCATTTCCTTGGATCGATACTTGGTTCTTACCGATACTTTACTACATATATGACGGGGTACACTTGCCTCTTTCGTGTGTGTTTTGATGTAAAAGTAATAATCACTTTTATAAATTTAAAACCAAATCGTGTATAATTTCATTATAAAAATATGTGTAGTCGCGCACACGTCAAGTTTTTGGCGCCGTTTCCGGGGACTTGGCGAGCTTTAGGAACGTCCCGAGTCATTGGTTTATCGGTGTATATACTTGTTAATATTTGTGTATACTTTCTTGATTATTTATTTGTTTATTTATTTGTTAATATTTCTTGCTTTTAATTCGATTTATTCGTTTTAGTGAATATTTTGTACTCTTGTAAATTTTTGTTCCATTTATTTATTTAATCCGGATTTATTATTTATTTATTCTTTGAGTTTTTGGCTCCTAAAAATCATTTTTTATACTAGCCGATTCAATTATTTTTATTGTGTTGATTTTTATAAAATTTCGGGCCCATTTTTGGATTTTTATAAAATTTTCAGCACATTTTAAATAATATCCTGTTTCTTTTCAGCAAAATAATAATAATAATAATAATAATATAATAGCATTATTATATTAATAAAATATTCATTGTGTCAATTTTTCGTTTGCAGGTTGATGTTCTCGACCCCCGCTCCAGAAGTTGTTGAACCGTCAGACGAGCCTGAACGCGATCTGAGGAGACGTCTTCGCGCGAGATCTCGTGCGGTTGGGCTACTGCTCGCAGGAGGCGAGCCGGAGCCGGTAGTACCCGCTGAAGCCAAGGGCTCAGGGGCAGCAGGAGACAGAACCATGGCGGACGATGAGCGACCTTTGAATGAGACGAATCAGCCCAGAAGGGCAGGCCTGGAACCTAGTATCATACGACCTACTATAGATGCACCTGTTTTAGAAATTAAATCTAGTATTATTAATATGGTGCAGAATTCGGTGTAGTTTGACGGGCATGAGCATGAGGATCCAGGACGACATATAGCGGCTTTTCTCGAAGTTTGTTCCACATTCAAGATCAGAGATGTTTTGGAGGATGCAATTCGGTTGAGATTGTTTCCTTTCTCGTTGCGTGACAAATCTAGCGCTTGGCTTATGTCACTTCCAGCCGGGTCCATCAGGACCAGGAATCAGTTGGCGGAGCAGTTTATGCAGAAATATTTTCCACCTGAGAAAACAAACAAGCTACAGAACCGGATTGTTTCCTTTCGCCAGGACGAGGGAGAGTCGTTGCACGCGGCCTGGGAAAGATTTAAAGATTTGTTGATAGATGTTCCACATCATGGCTTCTCCTAGAGACAGCTGGTCTTGACGTTCTATCAGGGGCTCAGTTACCACACGCAGGAGCGATTAGACGTAAACGCAGGAGGCGATCTAGGAACTAAGACGCCGACTGAAGCGTATGATATCATAGAAAAAGCTGCGTTGAAATCCAGCTCGCGTCAGGAAAGAGATAGAGGCCGGGCAACATCATCATCATCATCTCGCGCATGAGTACACGCGGTGGACGACTACACGGCCATTACTGCACAAATCTCGGCTCTTGCAGCAAAATTCGATAAGTCCCAGATGATCGCACAAGCTGGTTCGAGATTTGACCAGTATGGAGTGTCACATGAGCCTGGTGCGTGCTTTCAGGGAGTCGTATATGAGGGCCACGAAGAAGTTGATTTCGTGAGTAATCAGGTGAGGCCGCAGAACAACCCGTACAACAACACATATAATCCCGGATGGAGAAATCACCCAAATTTTGGGTGGCGAGCGAATACAGGTAATCAAAACCCATTGGGGTTCACTCAGCGCGCTCCAGCGCCGCAGCAGGGTCAGGGTCAGCAGTTCCAGCAATACAACCAACCTTACCAACAGCGTCCATATTCGTATCAAAATCAGGGCACTGGGAGTAGTTCCCAGCAGCAGGCCCCTCAGTCTAGTTCCAAGCTGGAGGATATGATGGCTCAGCTTCTTATTAGCTCCTCGAGTGCGAATCAGTTGGCTGAAAAACGCTACCAACAGAGCGAGGATCATTTTCTTTCCCACGAGGGAGAAATGAGGAGTCACAAAGCCTCGATTCAAAATATCGAGAATCAGGTTGGTAAGCTGGCACAGTTGATGTCTAAAAGGACCCTAGGTGGTCTTCCGGGCAATACAAAACCAAACCCGGGCGGGCACAGGGATGTGAATGCTGTCATGACTAGGAGTGGAAAGACTACCGGAATCGTCATATCGGACTCATCACCGATCACTGAAGCGGTCCCGACTGACACACCGGACGAGGTGCAAGCCAGGCTACGCCCTGCAAGTACAGCACAAGTCCAGGAGCCGGTCAAAGATTACACTCCACCAGTACCTTATCCAGGCAAGCTGAAGAAGCAGAAGAACGAAGAATAATACGGTAAGTTCCTTGAGTTGTTAAAGCAACTACACATTCATATACCGTTTGTTGAAGCCTTGGCCCAGATGCCAAAGTATGCGAAATTCCTTAAGGATATCCTCTCGAATAAACAGAAGCTCGAGGATATATCATGTGTGGTGATAAATGAAACTTGTTTTGTTTTTCTACAAAACCGTCTGCCCATGAAAATGGGAGATCCGGGTAGTTTTACGCTCCCGTGTTTGATTGGAAACATGTCTGTTAGCCATGCATTGGCTGACTTGGGAGCAAGTATCAACCTTATGCCATATAAGGTTTTTACTAAACTGGATCTGGGTGAGCCGTCACCTACTAGAATGAGCATTCGGTTGGCAGACCGTTCAATCAAGTATCCGCGTCGATTTGTGGATAACATGCTTGTAAAAATCTATAAATTTGTTTTCCCCGTGGATTTTGTTATTCTTGACATGGACGAAGATTCAAGAGTGCCTTTAATACTTGGACGCCTTTTCCTCAATACAGCGAGGACGATTGTTGATGTGGCAGCTGGCCAAATCACGCTCTGAGTGAATGATGAGCACGTGACATTCGATATCAAAAGATCGATGCAGCATTCGCAAAGTCACGATGACATGCTTTATTATGTCGACATTGTCGATGCATGTGTGAGCTCTCATTTTCAAGGCACTGTTGATGAGATTGATTCGGACACACGTCTGTCGTGTGGGGACCTGATTGGCATTACATAGGAGGGCCACGTTTCGAGCAGCCAGTCTATCAGATTGGTGACGATGGTTCCCAGAGTCCGGAGAGATTTCTTGAAATTGTCCATGTAGAAGAAGAGAAAGCAAAACCGTCGGTTGAAGATCCGCCATCTTTGGAGTTGAAAGAACTCCCACCACATCTCGAGAACGCATTTCTGGACGAGGAGCGTCCCTTACCGGTCATAATTTCGGCATCATTGGAAAAAGATGAGAAAAATCAGCTTCTCGAGGTTCTGAGACTTCATAAGAGAGCTATTGCGTGGAAAATCATGGATATCAAGGGCATCAATCCTTCTTTTTGTACTCACAAGATTCTGATGGAAGATGAGTACAAACTGTGTGCACAGCATCAGAGGCGTTTAAATCTGAATATGCAAGACGTGGTGAAAAAGAAGTGATTAAGTTGTTAGATGCCGGGATGATTTATCCTATATCCGACTCTGTGTGGGTGAGTCCAGTGCTGGTTGTACCTAAGAAAGGTGGTATGACTGTAGTTTCAAATGATAGGAATGAGCTAATTCCTACCCGTACCGTCACTGGGTGGCGAGTTTGCATTGATTACCGCAAACTCAACGATGCTACTCGTAAGGATCACTTCCCGCTTCCATTCATCGACCAGATGTTGGAACGTCTGTCGGGGAAGTTGTATTACTGTTTCTTGGACGGGTTCTCTAGGTACTTCCAAATTCCTATCGCTCCTGAGGATCAGGAGAAGACTACTTTTTCCTGCCCCTTCGGCACATTCGCCTATCGGCGGATGCCTTTTGGGTTGTGTAATGCACCAGCGACCTTCCAGAGATGCATGGTTGCTATTTTCCATGACATGATCGAGGATTCTATAGAGGTTTTCATGGATGACTTTTTGGTATTTGGGGATTCCTTGGATCATTGTTTGGAAAATTTGAAAAAGATGTTGAAAAGGTGCGAGGAGACGAATCTGGTCCTGAACTGGGAAAAGTGCCACTTCATGGTCAAGGAGGGCATAGTTCTGGGCATAAGATTTCTCGTGCGGGTATGGAAGTCGATCCAGTCAAAGTTGACGTTATTTCACGACTTCCGCCTCCCACCTCTGTGAGAGCGATACGGAGCTTTCTTGGTCATGCAGGGTTCTACAGGTGATTCATAAAGGACTTTTCAAAAATCTCTAGGCCCATGACCCGTTTGTTGGAGAAAGACGCTCCGTTCATATTTGGAGATGATTGCTTGAGGGTTTTTGACCTTCTAAAGCAAAAGTTGATTGAGGCCCCTATTTTAGTTGCACCTGACTGCAGTCTGCCATTTGAAATTATGTGCGACGCGAGCGATTACGCTATAGGGGCCGTTTTAGGACAGAAGAAAGAAAAGCACTTTCACCTGATCTATTATGCGAGCAAGACTCTTCACGACGCTCAGGAGCACTACACCAGGACTGAAAAAGAGCTCTTGGCAGTTGTTTTCGCATTTGACAAATTTAGATCGTATTTGGTGCTTTCAAAAACCGTTGTATATACTGATCACGTAGTCATCAGATACCTCTTCTGCAAACATGACGCAAAACTGCGTCTCATCAGATGGATCTTGTCGCTGCAAGAGTTTGATATTGAAATTCAAGATAAAAAGGGTGCATTGAATGTAGCGGCTGACCATCTATCTCGGTTAGAGCATGGAGACATCGAGGATGCGCGTTGGGATTCAATCAATGACAATTTCCCAAACGAGTCTTTGATGGGTGTTGAGATATGCGATGAGTCACCTTGGTTCGCCGACCTTGCGAACTACCTTGCTTGCGGGATTCTGATAAAAGGGTTGACTCACCAACAAAAGAGGAAATTCTTTTCGGATGTCAAGCACTACATTTGGGATGACCCTTTCTTATTTAAGGTGGGTGCTGATCAGGTGATCAGAAGATGTGTATCAGGGAAGGAGGCGACCAATATTCTGCGCCATTGTCACGAGGGACCTACTGGAGGCCACAATGGAGCCAATTTCACCGCAAAGAAGGTGTTGGATTCCGGGTTTTATTGGCCGACTATTTTTCATGACGCGTAGAGTTGGGTAAAAGCGTGCGATGCCTGTCAGAGGGCGACGAATACATCGGCACGCGACGAAATGCCCCAGAACTGGATACAAGTTTGTAAAGTCTTTGACATTTGGGGGATAGACTTCATGGGACCGTTTCCCCCCTCACGAGGTAACAAGTACATCCTGGTCGCAGTTGACTATGTATCAAAGTGGGCGGAGCCACAGGCCTTACCCACAAATGACGCCAGGGTGGTCGTGAGATTCTTGAAAAGTTTGTTCGCCCGATTTGGCGCTCCGAAAGTGCTTATTAGTGACAGAGGGACTCATTTCTGTAATACAAAGCTTGAAAAGGCTTTGTCCCATTACGGTGTGCATCACCGTTTGTCCATGCCTTATCATCCGCAGACGAGCGGGCAGGTGGAAGTTACTAACCGAGGGCTAAAGCGCATCCTTGAGCGGTCTGTTGATGAGGCATTGTGGGCATTCCGTACAGCTTACAAGACCCCTATGGGGACTACTCCCTTTAGCTTGGTATACGGAAAATCATGCCATTTACCGGTAGAGTTGGAGCATAAAGCTATGTGGGCTTTAAAAACCGCGAATCTGGACTTGAAAACCGGAGGTGAAGCCCGGTTTCTCCAGATTCATGAATTGGAGGAACTGCGACAACAAGCTTATGAGAGCTCCGTCCTCTTCAAAGAGCGCACGAAGAAATTTCACGACAAACGCTTGAAGGACCACAAAGAATTCCAGGCAGGTGATCTTGTTCTTCTTTACAATTCACGACTGCGCTTATTTCTAGGGAAGCTTCATTCACATTGGACAGGACCATACACAATTAAGGAGGTATTTCCGTATGGTACTGTTGCAATAGAGAACGCAGATGACGTTACATTCAAAGTAAATGGACATCGGTTGAAGTTGTACGTTGCCGGGCTGATAGAGTCGGGGGTGGAGGTCATCGAGCTTCAAACCCCGCACACATCATAAGTGTGGGGAGGAGAGAGTCTACGCTACTGACTCGCGGACTAAAAATGTAGCAAGAGAGTCTTTGACTCTTTAGGGGTAATATCGTCTTTTTATGTGTTTTTATAGTTTTAGCGTAATTTAGATGCGTTTATTAGTTCCCGTTAGTTTGTACAATTTTTAGACGTACCAGGCGAAGGTTCTATGTTGCGATATTGATTAAACAGTTTGCGTGTTGAAAAAATGGCGAAAAACAGCCAAAACAGTTGCTGGAAAAAAGCTTCTGCAGAAAAAACTGATCTGCAGCTGTTGCACGACCGTGTCGTCTGTCGCACGACCGTGCGTTTGCGGGGTGGCCGGCACGACGAGTCGCACCCTCGGTGCATTTCCGAGAACAGCTTGTAGGTTTGAAAAATGTCGGTGACGCACGACCGTGCGAGCTGTCGCACGCCCGTGCGATAGGCAGGGGCAATTTTGTCATTTGCACAGTATAAAAACCCCCCATCTGCTGCCATCTCCCTCATTCGCGAACCCTAACTGCAGACGGCCGTTCCAGAGCGATTTTGCCTCAAATCGCACGGTTTCTTCGCACGGTTTCACACACTTCTTCGCACGGTACGTTCCTTCTGGTAGATTTTCTGTTTCTTCGGTTTCTAGGTTAGATTCTTCCGATTCTTCAAGGTTTTTAGGGTCCCCTTCATAAATACAAGCGAAACCCTAACACTTGCAAGATTCATTCGTATCGTGAACACCCGGTTGATTCTCTGCCCCCTGTTTACATAAAAAACTTGTTGATTTTTGAAAAATCAGACTGTTCAGAGTCGGGGTTAGAAATCTGCAGATAAACGAGTTGCACAGACGTTCCTCGTATGGAACGGTCGTGCCTTGCCGGCTGTTCACGATGGATTTCAGGTTGGTCCGGTGATGCACGGTGGTGCGATTGACTGCACGCCGTGCAGATGCGACAAATTCCGGCCAACTTTGCTCGTTCTCGGTGACGCACGACCGTGCGTCTCGTCGCAAGTCCGTGCGACAGGCCCAAATCAGCATAACAGAATCTTCATAACTACGTGTTCTGCTGTTTTTGCGTGAAATTTTTCCTGTTCCCGCTATTCTAACGATATTCCTCTTACAGATGGATCATCCTTTCTTGCAATTTAACTCCGATGATGAGAGAGAAGCTCTTTGTATCCCAAGACGTGGCGCCTTATGGAGAAGGCGAGGGCAATTCGGCGTCCCCCGGAGGCTGGATTGGGATGTTATGAGGGATCTCAATCAGCGTGAGCGACTTGAACACATGCTCACTATTCCACTTTCGCGTCTTATCGATATCAACCGCCCCATCTATCTTGAACTAACGATAGAGTTCTTCTCCACATATGCCTACGAAAAACCAATTGCTCATAGAAGGCCAAAATTCCGCTACAAGGAGCGGATAACTTTCAGGTTGGGTGGACAATGGCACACTTGGTCCGTCGGTCGATTGGGTAGGAGGCTTGGAATTTACACAAGAGAAGACATGGATTCCGAATTCTTCACGGAGCAGTTTACCTTTCCAACTAATGCAGCACGGGCCTTGTTTTGGGCTGAAAATGCAATTGGTGACCCTTACGACCCGAGAATGTCTAAAGCTTCACGATAGAGAGACCCTTTGGTTCGAGTGATGCATCATGTATTCAGCCACACCATTTGCGGCCGCATGGACAGTTTAGGGAACTATCCAACACCGGATTTGATTTTTCTGTACGCGCTGGTTGACGGAGTACACATCAACCTAGCCGCAAGGATGGCTGAATATTTTGTGAAGTGCTCAGGGAGGACACCCAACAGTCAGATTCACGGCGGTCAATATGTGACCGAAATTGCCTACAACTTAGGCTTGATGACTGATGAGGTACTTGCGAGTCTCACTCTGGTGACCGAAGGGGTATATGTTGATATTCGGTCATTGAAAGCCATGGGGTTGATTATTGAGTTGGATCGCGGGGATAGATTGAGGGGTCTAAACAACGAGGTCTGGGACCCGTTGCCCCCAGCTGAGGAGAAACACGAGGATGAGGAGATGCATGATCAGCAGCACGAGCAGCACCAGCCACAGACACCACCACATTCACCGCAGCATCACGCATACCACTAGAACCTGGATTGGCCTGAGTTTTACCAGCAGTTCCAACAAATGCGAGTTACGCAGGAGCAGCATGGGATTTATATTGACCAGATTAAGACTAGTCAGGACCAGATCAGGACTAGTCAGGACCAGATCAGGGCTACTCAGGATCAGATCAGGACGAACCAGGACAGCTTGTACCAGGGGGTGAGTGCTGGGTTCTCATACCAGTTCGGGGAGATGCATCGTGCCTATCCCGACTACTTTCAGCATCCTCCGCAGTTCCCACCCTGGAACCCACCTGGTTATGGAGATGCGGGCCCGTCCTTCACGAGAGATGATGCTGGTGACGACGAGTAGGAGACGGTGGAGTTGATCATTTGTGGTTTTATTATTTCCGTACTTTGTTTATTTCGGGTGTTTATTTTGGTTGGTATGTCAGACACCCTCGGTTATGTACTCTTTATTTTCAGACACTTTACTTTGTTTGTCATGTCTTTGTTTGGATTTTTAGTACGTCTATTTATGTATATTATGGTTTATTTGTGTTTATTTTATTTATGTTCTGTTTTGTTGTACCTTGTGACGTACATACAGATTTTGGCTATCAAGTCTTTGACCGGAGCACATGACAGATACAACTAGGAAGTCTCGTTTCATCAGAAATCATCTTGAGGGGAGTACTATTATCCTTTTTTCTCTATATTTCGGGTTTCGCATTGGGGACAATGCGAAGTTCAAGTGTGGGGAGGGGGTTAACTTTGTTAACTTTGTTTGTCCTCTATATAAAAAAAATCAGAAAAATCATTCAAAAATATCCGTATTCTGTATATATTTTAGTAAATAAACCGGTTAGTTGTGTTTTAGAAAGCTTCGGACTTGATAAAAACTCGACAAGCAAAATAAATTTTGAAAAGAAAACCGGAAAGCGTGACAAACAAAGAAAGACTTGCATGATAGTTTTCACACTTTTACCCATTCCTTCCATTACGTGAGCATATTTGAGCCTTGATATTGTTATATATTTGTTCATTTCGGAGTAGGAGTGAGCCGGATGTCATGTGTAATTTAGAACTTGTCACTAGTATGCTTGTTAAGACCATAAACTTGCGGAATTGTGTAGAAGTGATAGAGGCACTTAGATTACCTCTTTGTTGTTAACCTTGTTCCTTGTGTTGTGTTTGCCATAAACCTTACATTACCCTTTAGGATTAACCACGTCGAGCCTTCCCGTTCACCTTTGTTTACCCAACATAATCACCCACTTAGCCAAATTTAGCCTTTTTATGTTTTAAACCTTTTAGTGTTGAAACTCGGTCAAAATAATCGTTTAACTAGCGCTTGTTATGGTTTATTATTCATTGTATAAATCCATTAGTATATTAAAAAAACAGAAAGTAAAACACCCTAAAATAGGGTGAAGTCGACAAAAATCGAGCTATTTTGAATGCTAAGTTGTTTAAATCTTGTTGATGAGTTCGATGTTACAAAAGTCGCCATTTTTAAGACATTTGTATGTATAGTTTTGTTGTATTGCGCTTGTTAAACGTAACTACCGAGTTTTAACCATTTCGCCACTTTATATATCCATTTCCATACCCTTCGCCCAAGCCTAACGTTACTCCCCGTAAAGTCCTCTTGATTTACACTTTTTCGCATGTTAGTTGGTGGAGACGAGATCTTATGACAAGCTTATGATATTACACATTTCATTGACGAGGCATTGAGTGTTTGCACATACACATTTTATGTATGTTTCATAAATAAAACCGAGTGTGTGTGAACATTATGAATTGTGTGAAGATTAACATGTTAAGTCAATTGAAAGTGAGTCACGGCTTTTTGGTTATCACCATATATTTGCATATGCTTGTTTGGGTTTGATTCATTTGATGCTGTCTTTCGAAAAACCGGCTAACCGTTTGTAGTTTTTTCAATAAAATAGTGTGTAAATTTTCGTTCTTGTTTGATTCTATCTTTTATTACATTTTAGTTTAGCTTGCTTGAGGACAAGCAAGGTTCAAGTGTGGGGAGATTTGATATTCGCTAATTTACACATATTTTAGTCCCCCATTTTATCTCCATTTTATGCGTTTTCGGCCGTAAAACCGTCATTCGGATACTTAATTATGTATAATTTTGTTTACAGGCCTAAAACAGCATACCAGACAAGATGATAGTGAAAACGAGGACTTTCCGGACGAAACGACAAAGTTGCGAACATTCTGTTGGAATTCTGACCTGGGCGAATGGAACGGTCGTGCGGTCTGAGGAACGACCGTGCATATCCGACATAACAAGACCAGCCCGGCAATGAACGACAGTGCGACTCAGCGTGGAAGCATATCCTGGTAATGCACGGGCGTGCGTCTGATTGCACCCCGTGCGGATTCGATGATTAGCCAAAGCCCGGCAATACACCACCAGTGCAGCAGTCCGTGCAACAAGAACCCGGAAACGCACCCGATCGTGCGATCTGAAGAACGGTCATGCAAGACCGAAGACCGGTCAAGATCTGATGACGTCATGCAGTATGGTGCACCATACCTCCAATAATTCATAAAGTGAACGGTCGTGCGACAGGATGCACGACCGTGCGAGATCGAAATTATATAAAAACTTGCAGAAACATTCTGCTCGTAACTCTGGACATTTTGGAAGCGATTCTGGCGATTTTCAGGCTCCGGAGGCTTTTGCTTTCACCCGGATTCAAGCCACATTGTGCCGATTAGCTTCGTTATCTTCCAGATTCTTAATCTTATGCTTGTTTATGGTTTGGTTTTCTAATCTTTCCATGATTTTGTTAATCTTTCAAGCATTTAGATTAATGTTTATGTATTATTGTAGCCTTTGGGCAAAAACACAACAATCCCTTGCTTGATTATAATCATTAGTATGTTAATCTTTGTTTGTAATGACATTTGGAAGTATTTTCTATGTTAATCTTTGATGATTAATTTGCAACCTTGTTATTGATATTGATTTCTTGATTATAAGTAATTGTGTTGGATGATTGGTATTTGGTTAGTTAAGATAGTTGAAAAATGAAGCTTAATTAATCTTGTATTAGTAAACTTTAAACTTGGTTAACTAGTTTAGCTTGGTTAAATTGTGTGCACCATGATACTAGAAATGGTTAGTGGTTTAATAAAATGTAATTATTGTTAATCAAGAAAGTTTGCCATCATGTAAGGACCTTAATGGGTTAAATGGTGTCGTTATAAATTCTTGCCATGATTTGTTAGCTTAGTTAGTAGTTTAGGCCAAAATTTATATCTTGGTGAATTTATGTGCAAGATTTGTAAACTGAACTCGGTTGTGATTTAATCTAGTTTATGCTTGTCTCGGTGGTTGCATTGTGTTTATCGGTGTCGCTTTCCTTGTTTAAGTGAGGTTAGAAAACTCCTAACGGATGACTAACTTATTTTTAAGAGATTTTCATAGACATTTATCAATTGCACGTTAAAGAACAATTTTAGGTGGTTAAAGTGTGTTTATCGTTTTAGCTTTCCAAATGATTGTCATGTTAGGATTCCCGAAAGGGATACTAATTGTCTTAAAATGGAAAATTGACCGAATGCTTCTAGTTCCAAAACCGACTTAGTTGACATACTTTGGTTGTGTATTAAGCAAGGCTTTTTATCTATTTTCTACTCTGTTTTATAAGTATTTGTTTATTCTTACTTTAGTTTATTAAAAATCAAACAACTTATGTTTTTACCGGTAGTTTAGTGACAAAGGTCTAGTATTATTTCTCCGCCCATTTCCTTGGATCGATACTTGGTTCTTACCGATACTTTACTACATATATGACGGGGTACACTTGCCTCTTTCGTGTGTGTTTTGATGTAAAAGTAATAATGACTTTTATAAATTTAAAACCAAATCGTGTGTAATTTCATTGTAAAAATATGTGTAGTCGCGCACATGTCATTCATCGTCTCACTGACCAGGCAGTGGAACAAAACAGGCTACCCAAGCGTATTAGTGCTACAGCTACTTCGGATGCCCCTAGTGACAACAAGCGGAAATGGGATGGAACCTCGAGCAAAGGTTCTACTTCTGTTCAGTCCTAGTTCCAGCAGCAAAAGACTGGCGACTTCAAGAGTCCTGGTCAGCAATTCTCAAGCAGTCAAAATCAAAGTCAAAGTGGGTATAAGGGAAATCACCCTAAGTGCAATCGATGTAACCTGCACCACAGTGGGTAGTGCAACAAAGGTCTCTGCCATCGATGTAACAAGTTTGGTCACGCAGCGAAGGAGTGCAGGAGCCCATTCCCTGCAAATTAGAATCGTCAGCAACAACAACAAGCTCCTCAGAACCAGCAACAGCAGGGCAATAAAGGATGCTTTCAGTGTGGTGCTGAAGGCCACTTCAAGAGGAACTGTCCCCAGCTGAACCAGAATCAGAACAACAACAATCAAGGGAATGGAAACAATGGGGGTAATAATGAAGGCAATGGTGCTAGGGGACGTGTTTTCAAGATTGGTCAGGGTAAAGTGAGGAACGATCCCAACGTTGTTACGGGTAAGTTCCTACTGGATGATTTCTATGTTTCTGTATTATTTGATTCGGGTGCCGATACCAGTTATGTGTCTTTAAAAGTTAGTCAAATGCTTAAGCGCACACCAACACTTATGAACGCCAAGCACATAGTAGAGTTAGCAAATGGTAAAAGTCTCGAGGCCACACACATAGTTAAGGGTTGTAGTCTCGTTTTAGCTGGTCAGACTTTCTCCATCGATCTTATCCCCATCATTCTTGGTAGTTTCGACATCATCATTGGTATGGATTGGTTATCTCAACATCGAGCAGAGATTCTTTGCAAGGAGAAGATCGTCCGCATCCCTCGTTCTGGTGAAGAACCTTTGGTGATTCATGGCGACAAGAGTGGTGCTGTGGTGGGCATCATTTCTTTCCTTAAGGCCCAGAAGTGTTTGCGAAAGGGCCACACTGCTATTTTAGCCCTCGTTACAGATACCTCAAAGAAAGAGAAGAAGATAGTAGATATTCCGATCGTACGTGACTTTCCTGAAGTGTTTCCATAGGAATTACCAGGTCTACCGCCCCACCGTCAGGTTGAATTCCAAATCGAGCTAACACCTGGAGCAGCGCCCATAGCTCGAGCACCTTATCGTTTAGCCCCATCAGAACTAGAAGAGCTGTCTACGCAACTACAAGAACTCTTGGACAAAGGTTTCATTCATCCCAGCTCTTCGCCCTGGGGAGCTCCAGTATTGTTTGTGAAGAAGAAGGATGGTACCTTCTGTATGTGTATTGACTATCGCGAACTAAACAAGGTGACTGTGAAGAATCGCTACCCTCTTCCACGCATTGATGACCTGTTCGACCAGCTGCAAGGGTCGAGCTATTACTCAAAGATTGATATGAGATCGGGATATCACCAGCTGAGAGTCCGAGATGAGGACGTCTCCAAAACAGCATTTAGAACTCCTTATGGGCAGTACGAATTTTTGGTCATGCCTTTCGGGCTGACAAACACACTTGCGGTCTTCATGGATCTTATGAACAGAGTGTGCAAACCTTACTTGGACAAGTTCGTTATTGTTTTCATCGACGACATCCTGATCTACTCTAAGAGTTAGGAAGAGCATGAGCAACATCTGCGACTTATTTTAGAACTTCTTCGAGCGGAGCAGCTTTATGCCAAGTTTTCGATATGTGACTTTTAGCTTCGTGAAGTCCTTTTCCTAGGCCACGTGGTAAACAAGGATGGGATTCATGTTGATCCATCCAAGGTAGACTCGATCAAGAACTGGCCTGCACCTCGTACACCAACAGAAATCCGTTAATTCTTGGGTTTGGCGGGTTACTACAGAAGGTTCATCAAAGATTTTTCCAAGATCGCGCAACCTCTCACTTCTCTAACTTAGAAGGGTGTCACCTATCGTTGGGGTGATGCACATGAATCTGCATTTCAGCACTTAAAGGATAGACTTTGTAGCGCACCTATCCTCTCATTACCTGAAGGCATAGACAATTTTGTGGTTTATTGCGACGCATCCATCCAAGGACTTGGTTGCGTGTTGATGCAACGTGACAAGGTCATTGCTTATGCATCACGCCAACTTAAAGTTCATGAGAGGAACTACACCACACACAATTTGGAGCTGGGAGCTGTTGTTTTCGCACTTAAGATATGGAGACATTACCTGTACGGTACCAAGTGCAACATTTACACCGATCACAGGAGTCTCGAGCATATCTTCAAGCAAAAGGAGTTAAACATGCGACAACGTCGATGGGTCGAGCTCTTGAATGATTACGAATGCACGATCAAGTACCATCCGGGCAAATCCAATGTTGTGGCCGACGCCCTCAGTCGAAAGGATACTACACCTAAGCGAGTGTGCGCGTTACAACTTACCATCCAATCTAGTCTTCCTACCCAAATACGAGATGCTCAGGTTGAAGCACTGAAAGCAGAGAACATCATGGCAGAGTCCCTACGAGGATCAAGGAAACGTTTAGAACAAAGGGAAGACGGCGCATACTACGTAACAGGGCGCATTTGGGTCCCACTTTATGGAAACTTACGCGAGCTTTTAATGGATGAAGCACATAAGTATCGTTACTCAGTACATCCTGGTTCGGATAAGATGTACCATGACTTAAAGTCCACGTATTGGTGGCCAAGCATGAAAGCCCACATAGCAACTTACGTCAACAAATGTTTGACTTGTGCGAGAGTCAAGATTGAATATCAGAAACCCTCAGGCCTACTCCAACAACCAGAGATCCCGAAATGGAAATGGGAGTAGATTTCCATGGATTTCATTACTGGCCTGCCTAGATCGCAACGCGGAAATGACACTATTTGGGTGATAGTGGATCGATTGACTAAGTCTGCACACTTTTTGGCTATCAAAGAAACAGACAAGTTCTCTACGTTAGCAGACGTTTACTTAAAGGAAGTAGTATCAAGGCACGGAGTGCCAACCTCCATTATTTCGGATCGCGATGCACGTTTTACTTCGGAACTGTGGCTAGCAATGCACAAGTCCTTTGGCTCACGTTTAGACAGAAGCACCGCTTATCATCCACAAACGGGTGGGCAGTCTGAACGCACCATCCAAACCCTTGAAGACATGCTTCGAGCATGTGTAATCGATTTTGGCAATGGTTGGGAAAAGCACCTCCCTTTGGTGCAGTTTTCGTATAATAACAGCTACCACACCAGTATCCAGGTCGCTCCGTTTGAGGCACTGTACGGACGTAAATGCCGATCACCCCTTTATTGGGCAGAAGTAGGTGACAGCCAAATCACAGGCCCAGAACTTGTGGTAGACACAACTGAGAAGATTTCTCAGATACGATAATGAATGGCGGCTGCTCGCGACCGTCAGAAAAGCTACGCTTATAAGCGCAGGAAGCCACTCGAGTTCCAGGTTGGGGATCGAGTGCTACTCAAAGTCTCACCTTGGAAAGGTGTAGTACGTTTTGGTAAACGAGGCAAACCTAACCCACGATACGTTGGACCTTTCGAAATCATAGAGAAAATAGGCAAAGTGGCCTACAAACTAAACCTACCAGCAGAACTCAGTGGAGTTCACAACGTATTTCACATATCAAATCTGAAGAAGTGCCTGTCAGATGAGACCCTCATAGTTCCTTTGAGGGAGCTCATAATCGACGATCAGTTGCGATTCGTTGAGGAACCAATTGAGATTACTGACCGAGATGTGAAGATTCTCAAGCGTACTAGAATTCCTCTTGTTCGAGTTCGTTGGAACTCCTGTCGTGGCCCAGAGTTTACCTGGGAACGAGAAGACCAAATGAAACACAAGTATCCCCAGTTGTTCAAGAACAACGAAACCACTGCTGAGACTGAAGCTACTGCGGAATTTCAGGACGAAATTCCAAACCAACGGGGGAAGGATGTGACACCCCAGGAAAACCATGCAACTAAACTAGCTTCCTCAGTGAGTACGTGCTAAATTTCGGGACGAAATTTCTTTCAACTTGGGTATTATGTGACAACTCGTATTTCAAACCTCTCTTTGTACTTTAATGTAACCGATGTGAACGTTATGTGATTATGTGAACTTTGATGATTAATTGAATGTTATGTTGTTATGTTACGTGATTATGTGTAATGCATGTATGTATGTAATATGATCACACAAAATGAGCCTGATCGCACAACACTTGGCCGATCGCACAAGCCCATTCGGGCCACACTCTTTGTATCCGAACCAAGGGCAGCCCATGTATGGGGTCGGCCCACTCCTCTTATACGCATACAAACACTCTTGTGGGAGTTTGTTTGTCATTATTTGCAAATCACACAACACACACAAAACCCTACTCGCTCCCTTTCTCTTCTCTCGAAGCCGACGGCAAACATTCTTTTCTCGAAGCTTTCTTGTTCGAATCATCCTTTCCTTACCTCCTAACCGATTAGTGTTTCGTTATTATTATGTTGTTAGATAGTGTTGTGATCTATATGTTATACATGGTGATTTAGGGATGATGTGTGTTTGATTGTAGTGTAAATCGATGAGGTTTAAAGTTCATGAACAATCGGTTCACGTGTGTAGTATAATTTAGATCATTGTAGGATTGATAACCGTATGATGTTAAAGAACCGAATGTATGATTATCGGTTGTGATGTGTTCGTATTCGGATGATCGGTTGTGATAGACTTGTTAGGATGCATGCTAGAAATAAATAACATGAGCCGTGTTAATGGATGTAAATGAGTATGATTGTTGATTATGTTTTGAATCTCATTAGGGTTCATAGGGATTCGATGATAAAACCCCTGTTTGATCGATCATTACATGTTTGGAAATTGTTAATGTTAAATTGATTGAAAGGATGAGAAATAGGAAACTGTTAGGATGACTGTGTAACCGATTGCATGATTCTAGGGATTTGATAACCAATCGCACAAGACCCACCCTTGATCGCACAAGGACGGGTCGCACAAGACCCACCCTTGATCGCACAAGGACGGGTCGCACAAGTGTGATCGCACAAGTTGGGTACGAACACATAAAGCACAGGGTACTGTTTAGTTATGCATGATCGCACAAGACCTTGTGGATCGCACAAGACCTTGTGGATCGCACAAGACATTGCCGATTGCACAAGGCTTGGGCCACACACAGCTGTTTTAAACCTTATTATGTTATTGGGCCTTAAAACCCAAATCTCAGTCGCACAAGATATATTGTAATCGTACAAGGACATACCAAACGCACAAGATTATTAGGATCGTACAAGTTGTTTCTTCGTTTATTAGTTGGGCCGTATAGATTTGGGTTGCATGTTTTGGGCCGGGAACTATTGGGCTTCATTTATTGAATCGCACAAGACTATTGGGCTAATGAACTTGTGCGAGCCCAACCATCTGAGTCGCACAAGTTTGGCCTTATGTGGACTTGACTGTTTAGGTGATTTACGTGTTTTCCATGATCATTGTGTGTTATAACCTGATAGTTTATGTGTAAAACCTATGTGCACTACTTGAACCTAGACCTGACTTGTATGGTAACCATGTTAGGACGTGGTTGACCCCATAGAGCTCGAGTGACCATTTTGTTTATCTGTCGAGCAAACCAAGGTGAGTTCACACTTTCTACAAGGCATGGGATTCCCGGTGGTCAGGGAATGGGTAAAGAGAATAAATAGAACCTGCATATTCTCCTTGGGTAGAATATGTACCTCCGCTCCTCCATAGGAAGGACGACAAGATTGAACCTGCGTAATCTCCTTGGGTAGATTACGTACCTCCGCTCCTCCATAGGAAGGACGACAATATTAACTTACTAGACAAAACTCTATCATGAAGTCCCACATTTTTATATCGACTTAATCGCCGGGCCAATGGCGAGCGGGTCATTAGTTAATAGCGCTATTAGGGTTGACAAGCCTCACACCGTGCCGTTCGGACGGGCGTGTACTAATGGATCTGGGCACTTAGTCAATGATGATAGACATTGACGTAGGGCACAACTATTGTTCGTCAGATGTTGATATGGTAACGGTCTAGTGGTTTACATGGGGAAGCCCCCACTAATTATGGATATGGTTTGGGAAACAAGGATACTGGTTAACTCGTGGTTTACGAAACAACTTATGGTTTTCAAAACAAACTTGTGAAACTAAACTACCAACTGTGAACTCGCTCAACTTTGTTGTTGATTTGTTATTACATGCCTTGCAGGTCGTTAGATGCTTATGGAGCTTATGGAGCTTAATCGCTCAACTTTAAACATTATGCTTCCGCTTGCAACTAAAACTATGTTTTGATTTGGACATCAATTATATTGTGTTGGATTTTATATTTACTTACATGTTTGTTCAATATGGTTGGTGGCTTGATCCTGGTCAGTCACGCCTCCAAGCGGTGATACTCCGCAGGTGGATTTTGGGGGTGTGACAGCGTATTCAAAGGAATTAGGGGATGATAAAGTACAAATGTTAACGTGGCAGGATTTTAAGGAACCATTTCTAAAATATCATTGCCCACAATCAGCGATTAATTAGATTCAAGAAGACTTCTTACGTCTTCGACAAAAGGACGAGACGATAGATGAGATAACGAATACGTTCCTTGACAAGCTGAAGTTTTGTGGGGAGATAGTGGGGACTGAGAGGAAGAAGATTTTACGTTACCATGATATGTTAAAGGTTGAATATCGTGAATTCATAAATCCCTCCAAGTGTGAGACGCTAGATGAATTAATTAACTGGGCAAGAGATATGGAGATTGAACTAAAGAGGCAGGTCGAACGGGGAGAGAAAAGGGTGGCGGAAAAGTCTTCGGATCAAACTAGGAAAGGGAAAACAAGTAGTGGAATCCCGACTTGCAAGACATGTGGGAAACACCACTCGGGTGAGTGCTTACTCGGAAAGAAAGGATGCTACAAATGTGGGCAAGAGGGACACCCGTACTACAAGTATCCCAATAATCTAAAGACGTGTTACAATTGTTATCAGACGGGGCATATTAAAGCGGAATGTCCAAAAAATCCAACAATCAACGAAGTAGGAAGGAAAGAAAGAGGAGCCATCTAAGGCTTGTGGAAGGATGTTTCAGTTAACTGCGGATGAAGCTAAAACTAGCCTGGATGTGGTTTCAGGTATATTCTTAGTTAATTCTATACCTATGAATGTTTTATTTGATTCTGGGGCTAGTAGATCGTTTATTTCGAATGAATTATTAGTTCATCCATCGTTTAAGTTTGAAAAGATGTTAGTACCCTTAGAAGTGGAAGTTGCTGATAGTAAAAGCTATTTAATGCATAATATCTGTAGAAACTGTAAGATCTTAATCGAAGATGAGGAATTTGATATAGATCTTGTCCCGATGCGCATGGGGGAATTTAAAGTAGTTATAGGAATGGATTGGTTAGCCCAAAATCGTGCAGAAATACAATGTGAAAAGAAAGTCATTCATGTAGTGACCTCGGGGGGAGGGGGGAAACGGGTAAGTGTTCAAGGAGATAGGGTCGTCAAGTCGAAAATGTGTTCAATAATTAAAGCCATCAAACATGTAAAGAAGGGGGTAGGGCGTATCTATCGTACGTGATTGACACCAATCGAGGTGTTCCAAAGCTTGAAGATGTGAATGTAGCAAGTGAATATCCGGATGTGTTTCCGGAAGATTTACCGGGGCTTCCACCTGAGCGGGAAGTGGAATTTAAAATAGAGCTTAGCCCAGGTGCCAAGCCGGTAGCTAAAGCCCCTTATCGGTTGGCCCCGACCGAAATGAAAGAATTGATGACGCAACTCCAAGAGTTACTCGATAAAGGTTTTATTCGACCAAGTGTTTCGCCATGGGGAGCACCCGTATTATTCGTGAAGAAAAAAGATGGTTCGATGCGAATGTGCATCGACTATCGGGAGTTGAATAAGTTAACGGTGAAGAATCGTTACCCCCTGCCCCGAATTGATGACCTATTTGACCAGCTTCAAGGGGAAAATTGGTTTTCAAAGATCGATCTACGATCGGGTTATCACCAACTACGTGTACGAGAAGAAGATGTACCGAAGACTGCGTTTCGAACGCGGTACGGACATTATGAGTTTTTAGTGATGTCCTTTTATGGATCTAATGAATCGAGTGTGCCGGCCTATGCTTGATAAGTATGTAATCGTTTTCATTGATGATATACTAGTATACTCCCGAAGCGAAGCGAAGCAGAACATGCTTCACACTTACGTGATGTATTAGAAATGCTTCGCAAGGAAAAGTTATATGCAAAGTTCTCGAAGTGTGCCTTTTGGCTTAGAGAGGTACAATTTTTGGGCCATGTAATCGACGCAGACGGTGTTCATGTGGACCCTACCAAAGTAGATGCAGTGATGAATTGGGTACCCCCGAAGAGTCCAAGCGAAATAAGAAGTTTTCTGGGCTTGGCTGGGTATTACAGAAGATTTATCCAGGATTTCTCCAAGATAGCCTCGCCCTTGACGAAGTTAACAAAGAAGAGTGAAAAGTTTATATGGGGCGAAGAACAAGAAAAAGCGTTTCAGACTTTGAAGGAAAAGCTCTCAAATTCTCCGGTGTTAACATTACCGGATGGAATGGATGACTTGGTAGTGTATACTGACGCCTCCCGCCAAGGTTTAGGTTGCGTGTTAATGCAAAAGGGTAAAGTCATTAATTATGCTTCAAGGTAACTCAAGCAGCATGAAAACAATTACCCAACTCATGACCTAGAATTGGCGGCGGTCGTATTCGCCTTGAATATATGGAGACACTACCTATACGGGGTGAAATGTACAATTTACTCGGATCATAAAAGCCTCAAATATTTTTTCGAGCAGAAAGATCTTAATATGAGGCAACGGAGATGGTTGGAACTCATTAAGGATTACGATTGTGACATTCATTACCATCCCAGGAAGGCTAATGTAGTGGCGGATGCTCTAAGCCGAAAAGAGTACTCGCCTCCCATTCGGGTAAAATCAATGAGGATGGTAGTTACTTCTAAATTCCTTGAAGAAATACGGGAAGCTCAAATTAAATCCTTGAATGCTGATGACTCAAATAAGGAAAGAACAAAAGGATTTATTCACGAATTAGGAGAGAATGCGAATGGTATGAAAACGAGGTATGACCGAATCTGGATACCTCAAGAATGTGAGGTGAAAGAATTACTGTTGAATGAGGCTCACAAGTCTCGATATTCGGTTCATCCGGGAGCTACAAAGATGTATCGAGACTTGAGGATGAATTATTGGTGGCCGGGAATGAAAAGAGACATTGTCAAGTATGTTGCTAAGTGTTTGACATGTTCTCAAGTGAAGGCCGAGCACCAAAGACCGTATGGAAAGTTGCAGCCGTTGGAGATACCGATGTGGAAGTGGGAACATGTAACGATGGATTTGGTGACTTAGCTTCCTAAGACAAGGAAGGGGCATGATGCTATTTGGGTAGTCGTTGACCGACTAACCAAAAGTGCACATTTCTTACCCATTCGGGAGACATATAATTCGGAAAAGATGGCGGAAGTTTACACAAATGAGATTATATCTCGACATGGGGTTCCGGTGTCTATAGTTTCCGACAGGGATACCCGGTTCACATCTCATTACTGGAGGAAGTTTCATGAAGAATTGGGGACCCAGTTACATATAAGCACCGCCTACCATCCACAAACTGATGGTCAGTCGGAATGAACTATCCAAACTTTAGTGGATATGCTAAGGGCGTGTGTTATGGATTTTGGGGGAAGCTGGGATGATTATCTACCTCAGGTAGAGTTTTCATATAACAATAGTTATCATAACAGCATAAAAATGGCCCCCTACGAAATGCTTTATGGAAAAAAATGTAGAACCCCGGTTTGTTGGGGGGAAGTGGGACAGCGCGAACTCGCACCAAAGGATGTAGTAGCCAAAATGAATGAAAAGATTGCTATGGTTAGATCAAGGATAAAGGCGGCGCAAGATAGATAAAAGTCTTATGCGGATCGGCGAAGGCGACCAATAGAGTTTCTAGTGGGAAATTATGTGTTGCTAAAAGTCTCTCCATGGAAAGGATAATTCGTTTTCGTAAACATGGAAAGTTAGGTCCCCGATACATCGGACCATTCAAAATACTCGCTCGGGTCGGGGCGGTGGCTTACCAGTTAGAATTACCACTCGCATTGGATGGGATTCATAACACTTTTCATGCGTCGCAACTGCGGAAGTGCCTCGCGGATGAGATGGCATACGTGCCTTTGGATGATATTGAAGTAGATGAGAAATTAAATTATGTTGAAAGGCCCGTCGCAATAAAAGATTTTAAAGTGAAGCAACTCCGTAACAAATCCGTTCGACAAGTGTTGGTTCAATGGTAACACCGGAAGGGATCGGACCTCGCGTGGGAAGCGGATGATGATATGCGAAAGCACTACCCAGAGTTATTTGGTACGTATTTTGGTTTCGGGGACGAAACCTTCTTTAAGGGGGGTAGACTTGTAACATCCCAAATTTCATATGACATAATATAACGTTTTTAAGCGCAGTAATTGACGAAAAGAAATGGTAAACATAGATTTTTACCATTATTAAAGTTTTATAAACTTTAGCAAACTTAAAAATTTTATGCATGTATGAGGTTTTATCTAGTTAGTTTGTAGTAAAGGGAAAATAGGCATGTTATGATAAGATGAGGGGCCGAAAATGAAAAATTGTGTAATTAAAACACTTAATAAAAAAATGTCCAGTGTTAGAGTGGGTGTGGGTGTGCGATCGCAGGAGAGACTAGGGGAAACTCTTTCCCTCAAAACCCTAATATCCTAAATTCAGTCAAATTGAAAGTGAAATCAGTGGTTAATCCAATGCATGGGTTAGAAATGTTCATCCCCTAAGTGAATTTCATATCAAGTAAGTTTAATTTCATGTTTTTATGAAATCTTATGAAATGGGCTATGTGAAATTTATGATTTTTGTATGAAATCGAACCTAAATGTTAGATGCTAAGATCAAATAGAGGCTATATTATGTGCCATTTTGATTGTATTGGTAGTTTGGGGTAAAACCCAATTAAAATTTTTAAGTTGGTGAAATTTAGTAAAGCTATGGATGAATTGGATGATGTTGAAATTAAACTCATGTTAAAGAAGGTGTTTAGATAGGTAATTTGATATGAATCATATGGAGTATAGTTATCATATGGATTGTACATGTTTAAGTTAACCCATTGATGATATTAGGATGAATGTGTTATAAATACTTGTACATCACGCTTATTAGAATGTACGGACGCCATGTGTTCGATGAAATGTCTAAATTAATGAAATTGTGATTTTGTATGAAAATTTGCTAAGTTGGTGAAATATGATTATGGTGTGAATGCATATGGTTCATAAACATCATATTGTACAACAAAGAATATGAGAATAATGAAATTTTCGAAAGCTAAGTATATGAAGTTGTGATGTATAGGAACAAAGAAGGAAGGAGGAGCAAGTCATTCTATAGCGCAAGAAACGCAAGATCACGGTAAGCTCATATGAACTTAATTTTCCTTTATCTAGTTCTACGGATGATAGTTAGTAAATAAATTTTAGTGCTGAGTGGTATGTTTGTTTATGATAAAAGTTTTGATATGATGCTAGAAAAACGGTTAAGTAGCAAAATAGTATCGGATGTTTATTAACCACGTAAGTGGTACAAGAATCTTTTGGAAAGTAGAATGTGGAATGGTTTAGTAATGACTTGTTGTAAACGGGTCAAAAAATGATAAAGTTATGTAAAGTATGTATGATAAAGTTTTCCGTTGTAAACGGGAATGATTTAGACTTGTATGATGAATAGCTATGTTGTTTGAGTATGGACCCATTATTAATGGGTCGAATGGATGTATGTATGATTGTTTGTGATGTTAGAATGTAAGGAAGTTAACGGAAATAATGTTTAACGGGAAGAGTGTTTCACACAAGGAATGATAACTAATGGATAAAATTTGCTAATGGGTCGAATAAAAGTATGTAATGAATGTTATGGATTTTTTTGTTTGGTATTATGAACTAACGAATGTTTGATGTTGTGTATGATAGGTAAATCTCATGCTTGATTGCGCCGCGCTCGAACCGAACACACACTATATTGCCCATTTATGCGCTTCCGGTTCAAGTCATCTTTTGAAATGGGTTAAAATCATTTTTGTGTAGTAAATGTTAAACTAGTATCTAGGATGATCGTAGTGGTTTTAAGTTTAAACTTTATTTTGGGATAGTTTGGATAGAATGTTTTGGTGAAATGTGTATGGTTTTAATTTTAGCATCTTTTGAAAGTGTCGTAGAATGTATTTTGAATGATTTTGTTAAAAAGCAGGAAATCGTCTACTTTACAAATGGGTCATGTCAAAATTTTGTAAAATTGTACGATGTTTCTTTCTTTTGTTGAATGTTTAAAAAAAATGGGCATCACAGATCTTGTAATGAATCCCTGCAGGAACCTTGATGAAGCTCGGAACAGGGGTCTGAGATATATCAGACTAGAAGATGACAAGAAGATGCAAGAGAGGATGAATTCATCCTCAACCTATGAATCAATGATGTGTGGTAAATATACATATTTGTCTCGTGTAAAATGTATAATTATTGTATAGTTTTCATTTGTTTTTATTTAGTTTTAGTATTATATTATATTATTTTGTATTTTGGCAGATCCTGGTGCAAATGAAGTGAACATGAGTAATAATCAAATAACCAGCCACTTGGGCAGAGTGAGGTGCTAGGGACCGAATTGAAATTGCTGCTGTTTTTCTGTGATTGGGTCGAGCCCACTTATCTCTATAGTATAAGACATAAATGCTGCATATGAAACATATGGGTTGCCATATGTACTAAAGCCCAGCGATGAATGGATCATGCACATTCATGAATTTAGTGGACTAGAGCATATAAGAAAAAGAAATCAGTTGGTTGATTTCGAAGGTGGGCCGCAAAAGAAAAAACAGCTCAACGACTTTTGTGATTTTTATGGATTGTTTTTTTTTTAGAATATATTTACACATTAATAACTCAACCCTATTGGAACATCTACTACTTCTAATAAAGCAAAACAAACTTATGCCACATGGCATTTGCTTAAACCATTACTTGCCATGTGTCACTCTAAAACCATTCCCTCAAAGACTTCAATTCTTTTTCATCCGCTCTTTTGCTCACACTCAGTTTGTTCGAGATTGATACAATCCGGACTTTCCATAAATTTGATATCAGTTTCCTTTCAATCTTGATTCCAGTCACAAATTCTAATTTAAGCCAATTTCACCATCATTCTCTTCCGTTTGTTTTCTTCAAACCCTAGAATTTATTATTCTTTGTTGAGGCTTGAAGATCTGGCATATGGAATTCTCTCAGCCATGTAGATTTGTGTATTTCCTCTTCAATCGGATCAAAGTATGTTTTTTTTATGATTCGTCTTTCATATTGTTTAATCTTGATTTATCATTCAAAAACCCTAATACTAAGTGAGCCGATTCTTATATATCTTCGATTGATCTTATATTCAGATTCAGGTCCCATCTATCGCTGATTTCTTTTACAAACACTAAATCTATACTAGGCGATTCTCTCACGTGGTTATCAAAAACCCTAAATTGGAACCAGTCGGATCTGATACAGGTAATTGTTTTTACGTATAGTGGAAGTTATGCGAAGGCTATGAAAGTGGTAATAGAGTTTGAATCAGGGCTGGAGAATAAGATTCAAAAGAAATTGATTTTGTCATTTGATTATTCTATTCTTGATATCAACTTATTAGTCGAGAGTTTAGTGTAACCTGTGTTCTGTTTGTTGATATTCTATCTTAATAGTAGGTGATTTCATAAGTAGAAATTGATGGTATATATGAATATAGAAAGAGATGTATACTGCTAATGTTGTATCTATGTGTGCATTATTTTCTTTTACATTGTGTGCTTTTAGTTAAACATATTGATTATACTTGATTTGACACCTTGAATACTTGCGTTATACTGCTATCCTGTCCCTGATCTAGGCTATTATTGAGGTGTTTGTGAAATTTTTGACACGTCTGTTTGATTAATGCGACTTTAATAGTGTTATTAAAATGCACTTCTGGTACTCTAATCGTTGCGTTGATTAGCCTGAGCTATTATTGGTAGATCACTGGCGGGTGATGCTTTAACCCGTATCAAATACATAGTGTTCAAATGAGGCTGTGATGATAGAACACAATCAAACTTAAAATCGCTGCACCGTGGATGACTGTTTTGATTCTTTTATGTCTTCAAGGTATCACTGTAAGGTTTTCTTTCCCTCTCTAATACTTGCATCATAATATCATATTATTCGTGTTGTATCTATTGTGTGCATTATTTTTTTTTGCTGTGTTTTTTTGTTAAACAACTGGATTATACCATGATTGACAACATTCAGTGTGAACAAGGCTAGAGGTGTACAAAAAAACCGCTTTTAGAACTGAAACCAGAAAAAAACCGAAACCGGTTTTTTTATAACCGGTTTTAGAACCGAATCGAACCGGCAGTTGTAGACCCGTTAGGGATCTTAATCTTCGAAACCGGTTATAAAAAACCAGTTTAAACCGGTAAAAACACGGTTTTTTTTTTTGCATAAACCGGTTAAAAACTGACTTTAACCGGTTGGACCGGTTATTGTTTTGAGTAAAAAAACCGGTTAGTAACCGAAGCCGGTAATAAAAAAAAACCGTTTTTTCATTTTGATGAAAAAAAAAACGATTTGTACACCTCTCAACAAGGCTGTTGTTGTGGTGTTTGTGTGATTTTAAAAATCTACTCTTGGTACTCTTAACTGCTGGGCTGAATTGCTTCAGCTACTGTTGTTATTCTACTGTTCTTTGATGATTGAACGCGATCAACATTTTTGTATTGTATTCATCGAGTTTGTTCATTTTCTGACAAGTAATCAGTGTTCCTAAGCTTTTTTTGCAAATTTGTTCCCCTAACCAATCCAACCCATATAGGGTTTTTCATTGTTTTTGAAAATTTAAGAGAAAAATTCCCCGATTATGGAACCCGTGTTCTGGACCTCTTGATGCTTCTTGATATCGATTTATTTTTCAGTTAGCATTTATTTCCTTTGATTTAGTCATTAGATTCCGATTTGTTGGTAATGTGTATTTAATAAGTTGAGACTGATGGATCGGGTTTAAGGGATGAGATAGGCTGTTCATGGATGTTTGATGATTGAACGCCATCAAACTTAAAATACATATTAAGTTGAGACTAATGTTGATTCAATTGATGTTTGATGATTGAACGCCATCAAACTTAAATTGAGGAGTTTTTTTTTACAGAAGTAGTGCCAATATGAGAAAATATTTGACAACTAATGCCACTCCTAAAAGTATTTCACAATTACTGCCATAGCCATTCAAAATGGCGAATTTATATGAGATGTAGGTTTGTGGCAGGATTAATCAGAATGTGTAAGACCTCAATCATTTGTAAAGCTACCATAGCCATTTGTAATGGCGATTTTTTTGAAATCCTGCACAAAAAACCATTTGTAATGGCGAATTCTGCACTTGAACCAACATAAGCCATTCCGAACAACGTGTGGGAGTTGTGCACTCCAGAAATCCATTTCATCATCTTCATCCCTATCAGTAGGTTCGTATTCTCTTAAGCCTTCAGGGTATACAAAGTTGTTTACGTTACCTTGTGGATGTTCTGGTAAGTTCATCTTAACTTGCATGATTTTTTTCGAGTAGAATGGTTTATTTGGATATGATTGAGGCTATATTTGTTGTTTCATAAACTGGTTAGGGTGAACATGTGATTTTATATTTTTGAGTATATAATTTTATAATCAAAAGGGAAATGCAATGTAGGTAATTGGTTGGTGATTTACTCTTTAGTTTTTATTATTTTGTGTTTTGATTTAGAGAGAATCTGGATCTTTTAATTTTCAATTCGTTTTGATATTTAGGGTTTCTTTTAGTTTGTGTTTTGTTTAAACGACCAATTTGATAAATTTTGAGGTTAATTAACATTTTTTGGAGCATAATCATTTAAGCCTAAAACTGTGCTGACATTTTTAATTGGGTTTGTTCACGGGTCACGGTTCGCGGGTTCTCAAATGGGTTTATGCGATACGAAAAATGGAGCTTCATGGGTTCTTGGGTCATGGTTTTCGGGTATAGCAACAAAAAACAGAAAACATAGTTGTTGTTTGTTTGTTTTGAATGGCATGTACTTTGGTTTTTGATATCAAGAGAAGACAATCACATGCATATTTTTTATTTATTGCTATTGGATTGGGCTGCACTAGATACCATATTTGCAAATCAAGAAATTAGGCCATTGGCATTTTCCTTATTTTACTATGCAGTCTACTTTTCATATTAATCTTATCCTCTTATGCTCACAAGTGTTTTACATTTGTTTTTGTAAACACACCAGGTATGTGTGTATTGTCAGACTGGTTTAAAGGCATCCAGCTGTTTGGGGACACTGCCAAAGTCACATTCATGGCATGTTTTCTTTCGCTAGGTAAGTTTGATGTTACTTTAACATTGAAGTTTTTTTTATTTTGTTGATTTTAAATTGGTGCATATGTCACCTTTTTATTAAATACATAATCTTTAGTAAAAATATAATATGATATATGTGGTGTTGATCTTTGTAAAGTTGTACTTAGAAAACTAGAGAAATTAATGCCACAAAGTTCCCAGTTAAGCTATGCAAGGGGTTATCAAAAAAGCACAATCAAATAATAGTGTTTCATCTTTTTTAACTTTAATCTATTGTTTTTTACCTTTGATCCAATGTTGGTAATTGTATCCTCCAAGTCCTTTTATATGGTATATTTCTCAAGTATGGTACTATGGTCTATGATATGCCTTGATCTAGATGTTCTTGGTTTCATGTGAACACAATGATAATATGATTGATTGTTCTTGGTGGATATAATATATGGGACCATGCTAGGCCAGCAGGGTCCTAGGTTAGATAGGGTGTAGCCAAGTGGACTGTGGGTCCATCAGACCTGTTTGTAGAAGGTGTATAACATCATAACTATAGTTTATACATACACTCATCCAACTTACCTTGGGTTTTTTTCATTTATCCCTTTGAATGTCATATTTCTAGCAAAGATGCATTTTTATTTTTGTGATTTAGATTTAAGTAGGCTCTCTATGTGTACTCATTTATCTTTCAATGAATAGATCAAATTTAGGAAGATATATTTGGAGAATCTTCACCTAGAGCATGTGAAACTGTAAGTTATATATAGTTTCTGGAATTCCTTTTCATTAGCTCAGCAATGTTTCAATTAATGATTTTTATTTCTTTGAAATGCACAGAATAAGAGATCAAATGACATGACCTCTAATGATATATTTGGACAATCATCGGCTGGAGTGCGAAAATCAATTTACTTTGTTTTGGGTCATTAGATTCACTTTAGTTCGTTAGGCGATGATGATGTTATAATTATGGCATGGTAAATGTGATGGCTTGAAACAGGCAACCAATTAAATTTGCGACTTGTGGAAAGGATTCAAATCTATGTACCCCGCTGATGGCGCCACAACATCACACTGCTATAGGCGCAAAAACTATTTTGCTTTAACCCGCGTCTTCATCTTACCCGTATTGATGACATTCCTTATTTTCCCCCCTTTTCTTTCATTATTCTCACAAGAAACTCTAATCAGTGCCTCACAATTTTTCAATCGATCGCAAGGTACGCAACTCTTGATTCAAAACAATCATTGGTATCATACATCGCAATTACCAGACCATGATCATTAGTTTATATAGTTGATTTGGGCTTTAGGGTTTCATTGCTTCCTCTTTTTTCTGTTTGTTTCAGATGGTTAACATTCTTGGACAGGGTACTATCTTAGGTAATTGATTCTACTATCAGTTATCAAACTCATGTGTATAGATTTTTGGTTTTTTTTGGTTCTTTATTCCTATAAATTAATATGTCTGACCTAGGGCTTTTTAGATTGGATCTTTGAATCAGTTATAACTCTATTTTTTAAATAGATAATTTGGTGACTGAAGTTAGCGATGCTTTGGTAGAGTTAATGTTGTTTTGTTGGTTTTAAATTGATTATCGGGCCTTCTAGAATTAAAAGTAGATAATTTGGTGATTGAAGTTATTGATGGTTGGTTGATTTAACTTTTTTTGGTTGTTGTTGATTTTTTTGTTGCAGATGCACTTCCATAATCGAATCCCTCTTTTGATGGTATGCAATTACGACGTCTTCCTCAAGTTCTACGTACGTATTTGATGAAAATGAAATGAAATTGACGGTTTTTGACATGACGAAAGGATCGAGTTTTGAAGCATCTTCAGGGTAAGAGTAAGACTCTATCCCAAGTTGTCAACTCCACCATCACTTTCTAGATCTTCCATTTCATTGGTTTCAGTTGATCAGATACTCCCTCCTAAGTAAGCAATTGAATGCTTCATATTCGATTTTCTGCGCCTAATATTGCTTAATTACATCAGTCAGTAAGATGTGAATTCTATAAAGGTAATCGTCTGATATTCCTATTATTTATATTGCATGATAGAAATAACGCAAGTGCTGTGTTTTTTGGCTCCTTAGATCTGTTCAGCAAGAAGTGTGCAATACATTGCAGTTGCGTAGATCTTTTTTGCCATCATATTTTCTATTTGGTTGATATCATATGGTGATTTTGATTTTGATTTTTATGATCATATATGTTTTGAAATATATGGTTGATGCTTTTTTTTTAATTAGGTTGTCGGCCAAACCTACACTGTTATCGGTACACTGGATCCCCGCTGTAACGCACGACTTAGAGACCAGCTAGCTTATATTAAAAACAAGATGAAAGAACCAGTTGAGTTTTAGTGTTTTTGAGAATGGCAACATCACTTCCATCGTTTTTACACGTGTGGTCCTTCAACAAAAAGACCCTTGACACGTACTGTTTCGCCGACCAGGTTAAGCCTCATCCCTCTTACCCAAAAACTTTCATCGGTTATTATCTTTTTACGAAATCGGTAGAGGTCGTCTTCTCCTGCTAAGTTGTACTCTTGCTTCTCCTTATTACACACTTTGTATGCATACGTAGATGTGCAACAAAGTAAGCGAGAGACAGATAAAGGCTGGAGCCAGAACAGGAGTGACATCAGTGCCAGCAGTGATGAGTTATTCGCCGGCTATGGTTTCGTGACATTTGGCCATCGGAAAGGGATACATCGTTCTTGGTTAATGACAGTGTCGGTGGTAATCGATAGCTGCGGCAGTAGTACAAGTAAGCTTCACTATATTTTCTAGCTTTTCAATAACTCAATCTCTTTTTACCTGTTTGTTTAGTCCATTCCGCATGTGAATCCATATCCTTTATAAAGTAACTAAGAATTATGTATTTTGGTGTAATTTAATGGGACTTGCTATAAATGGCTCACTGTGGTTTTAACATCATCTAATGTGGAGATTGGAGAAAGCGCTAAGTATGTGGTGATTGATTACCTGTTATATGTTTTTGTGATTGTGACAATTTGGATAAGATGTGGACTGCAAAAAAGTGAATATAACTTAGTTTCTTCTTTTATTAGATCTGGAAGTGATGATTCTTATTCATGACATTATCATCATTATGCTTGACAACTCAAGTTGTAATTATGAATGAAATATAATATAGGTTTTACTATTATCTATAGTACCAACTTTAGTGCCATTGTTGCTTATAAAAGGCATCTCAACCGTTTGTTTAATTTGTGTAGATAAATCCAAGGCTTAAATGAGGCACGAGAATATGTATTTGGTATAAATTGCTTGCGTGACGATGCCAGAACTGCAAGCTCCGATATGTGTATGGGAGCATATATAGAGGTGTGATTGGTTTATTCATGGTCCGAGTGCTTCATCATTGAGTTATGTGTTTACATTATTGATGTTTTATATTTGAGTCCTAATGGTGCCTGTTAATTGTTGATTATTTTTTGATTTTATTATTTTTAGGATTAGGATGTTTTAGTAAAGTCACAAAGCACGTGTGAAGAAATTATTAAGTATGTTAATGGTAAGACTTTTTGAAGTTGATCCAATTGTAAGTTACTCAAGTCTTTAACATGATTATTGTGCATTATTTCACTTTCTTTTTGGCTTCTTAATCTTGAAACTATTAATGACTTGGAAGCCTACAGATAAAACATCAAATGTGGTGTATAAAGAAGTCTTTAATGACTTGTGATTTTTGTGTTACTTCCTTTTTTCAATTCATTGTAGTTTACTAATTTCATTAGTACTTGAACGTTTATTTCTTTCCAATGATCATTTCAACAACTTTAAGTTATATATTTGTGTGTTAGTCCACCCGCGAAACTCACAGGATCTTAGACTAATATTTATCGAATTATCAAAATATGTATGGTCAGTTGGCAAAATGCCACCTTTTCATGTAGATTTGTAGTAAGTGCAAATTCTGGTAAGAAGCAATCATTAGAAGAGATGCTGGTGGCCAAATTGCACATTCTGCAGGAGTTTCATTGAGCTTGCCTTATACAAGGTGTGTTGTTTTGGCCAAATTTAACTTACATAATAAGTTTTTCTTATAGAATTTCAATATATATTCATATCAATTCCAATTTTCTAAAACTATTGTTTTGACCTTTATAGTCAAAGTGAGACAGGTAAAGGAGCACGTATTAAATATATAACTTCATTCACCTCAGCGAGTTGTGAATACAAGATTGTCCATGTATTGAGTCATATTTACAAGATTGTCCATGTATTGAGTCATATCCTAACCTTGGGCTATAGAATCTCACTTTGTTAAAATATGTTTATCATAGGCCGTCAACTTTGGATGATTCCTTTCATCATGTACAATCTTACTTGGTATATGGTTTGATTCGAACCTTGGGCTATAGAACCCGTAATCCATTATTTCAACATCTGTCATCTTACTTGGTATATGGTTTGATTCGAAACTCAACAAACTTTAGATGCCTTACCTTATTTTAAGTTAATTTTTTAAAGTTAGATTGAATCTAACTTCATTTGATACATTGCGTACCCGCGGGTAGAGAGATGGATTTCCTTACTTGAACGTTATTTCTTTCATAGGATTATTTCAACAATTTTAAGTTATATATTTATGTGTTAAGCCACCCGCGAAACTCGCGGGGTCTTAGGCTAGTGATTCAATATATATACTCGGCAGAAGGCATTAGACGGAAACAAGCATACGCAAGACACAGACGGCAGACTCTAGGGACGCACGAATAGAGAAAAATCGAAGAGAAAAAAAAGAATTAGGTCGCGGGTTCAAGTCATGATCAAGATTCAAGTCCGGTTTGCAATTTATTAGTATTCAATTTTGTTAAGACTGTGTGTTTTCAAACTTGATACTATGTTTTGTTTATCATATGAGACTTGTGTCTTTTTCTTATCTATGATTCTTGGCTAAACTTTTTATACTACCTAGGTCTAGATGAACTATGACTTAATGTTTTGATTATTTGGTTTTGACTAGTGATTAAATTGAGATGATTTTCATATTCCTGTTTTGTGATTGTTTATGAATTGGTGTTCTTGTCTTGGTTGTGATTGGTTGTTTGGTTAGGTGATCTTGTTAGTCTGGTCTGGAACTATTTAGATCATTCTAGGTTCACTAATCCATTATGTTTTCGGTCTAGAGCTTGAGATTAGAGATAATTCAAGTTTAACTAAATTAATTAAAATCAACTGAGTATAGTATCTATCCTTTTCTGGCAACTCTAGGGACGAGTCAGGATTGCTAGGTTATTAGCTAGGCGTTGTTTGGTAGTTTGGGTGACCGATAGCTCGGATCTGGCTACTTATTCGCATTTAGGGTTTCCTAGGTTTTCAATTATTTAACAGGTTTAGCTTCATGACCGGAGGATTTTAGCACCATTGTTGTTTTTAATCTGATAGTCATGGGATTCGGTATCGATAGCTCGAGTTGTTTCCAATTTAGCACTTCATCACTTTGTTCCATCTTCTATTTTGGTTGATCATCCTTAGCGGGAGGTTTTCTGGGTAGATTCGGAGCTTTAGCCATTGGTCAGGACTAGAGGTCATACGTTGGTTATAGGGGTTTGAAGCCTGGGTAGTTCTTTCTCATCATTGTCTGCTTCCCGTCACTTCACCATCTTGTTTGCTTGTTTTGTTATTTGGTTTACTTGCTTTAGTAGAATTAGAAAAAAAAATCCCAAAAATATAAATTAAACCAATTAAGTAATTAGTTGAGTCGGAGTCTAGTTTAGCGTCGCTAGTGTCTCATGGGTTCGATACTCGGACTTCATTAGGCTTTACTACGTACGATATGTACACTTGCCTGTTAGGGGTCTAGCATTTAGAGAGTCTTAGTTTATAAATTTAAAACTAGGGTGTCTAGGTTAGGTTTAGTTTTTATTAGACCATATTCAGCACATCAATCAACCAACAGGAAGTCAGAATCCTCATACAAACCATATCGCTCTAAGCCATATGGAAGGAATCACAGTAAGAAAGTGAATGCTGTTGAGGATGAGGATCCTAAGGAGTATCCTGAATTGTCAGAATATTGTTTTTCTGTTAATATACCCGAACTGATGTATGCTATGCAGGGTTTGGGAGATAAAGCAAGGTGGCCCAGGAAAAACCAGCAAAAAGCCGATTGGAAGGATAAATCTAAATGGTGTGCTTTCCTTGAGGATTTTGGACATGTCACGGAAGATTGCATAGCCCTGAGGAAGGAAATAAGCTATCTGCTAAGCAAAGGACATCTAAAGGATCTTCTGGGCAGAAAGAAGAATAAGGGTCAGGATATTGAGCATGATCCTGAACGAGCAGCATCACCTCCTGCGGATGCCAAGATAATCAATTTTATCTCAGGAGGATCAGACATTTGTGGAACCTCTTATTCTGCAGCAAAAAGACATGCAAAGGAGGCTAAGGTAGAACGAGGAGACAAGCCGGCCAGGATGACAACCCTCACAACTGAAAAATGATAACGTTTGGTAGTGATGACAGGGATAGTGTCCAGGATCCCCATCATGATGGTTTGCTAATAACTTTATATATTGTTAATCATTTTGTGCACAGGATACTGGTGGATAATGGTAGCTCCGTCAACATTATTCAACTGGAAACACTGAAAAGGATGAATATTTCCCCGATGGAGATCACTTCAAAATCCACTGTGCTTGTTGGGTTCAGTGGGGAGGCCAAGAATACTGTGGGGGAAATAAAGCTGCCAGTATATGTTGAAGGAGTAAACTCAATGCATTGTTTCTGTGTCATGGACTCCTTATCCTGCTACAATATCATATTGGGCAGGCCATGTTTCCATGATATGCAAGTTGTGCCATCAACCTATCATCAGTGTATCAAGATCCCTACCCCTTGGGGGGTTATCAAGTTGGAAAGTGATCAACAAGAGGCAAAGGAATGTTATTCTTCCTCAATGAAATCCTCAACCAAACCCAAAGCAGGATAACAATTAAAGATACGAGCCCAGGATATTGCAGAGGCTTCAGAGCAGGATGTTAAGAAAATTATCCTGGATCAGGATAATCCGGATATCTCGGTGCTCGTAGGAACCAATATCCCTCAGGATATTGAAAATTAATTAACTAACTTTTTGAAATGCAGGATGTCAACATTCGCATGGAAGCATGAGGATATGACAGGTATTTCCAAGGATATTATTACTCACAAGCTTGGAATTGACAGGTCTTTTAAGCCTATTCAGCAAAAGAAAAGGAAGTTTGCTCCTGAGCGAAACGCAATAATTCAAGAAGAGGTTGAAAGATTATTGAAGTCCAAGATGATTAGGGAAGTGAAATTTCCCAAGTGGCTAGCAAATGTAGTCGTGGTTCAAAAGAAGAATGGGAAATGGAGAGTTTGTGTAGATTACATAGACTTGAAAAAAGCATGTCCTAAAGACCCATTCTCTCTGCCTCATATAGAATCGATGGTGGATGCCACTGCCAGTCATGAAATGTTAACCTTCATGGATGCATCTTCAGGATTCCAGTAGATACAAATGGAACCTTCGGACCAGGAGGATACTGCTTTCATGACACCAACATGTATTCATTGTTATACTGCTATTCCTTTTGGTCTGAAAAATGCAGGTGCAACATAACCGAGATTGGTGAACATGATGTTTAAAGACAAACTGGGGGACACCATGGAGGTATACATTGATGATATGGTGGTAAAATCCAAGAAGGCTGAGGATCATCTGCGGGATATTGAAGGGGCATTTGATATCCTGGACCAGTACAATATGAAGCTAAATCCTACCAAGTGCCATTTTGGAGTGGGGGCAGGAAAGTTTTTAGGATACATGGTGACTAAAAGGGGGATAGAAGAAAGCCCGGAACAGATTAAAGCTATCCTGGATATCAAATCACCTTCCAACATGAAAGATGTACAAAGATTAACAGGGCGAGTAGCAGCATTAAACAAGTTTATATCAAGATCCTCAGAGAAATGCAAGGAATTCTACGATATCCTGAAAAAGAATAAGAAATTTGAATGGGGTGAGAAGCATGAAGCAACCTTGCAGGAACTGAAGCAATATCTTTCAACTTCACCTCTATTGTTGAAGATGATGGTGAACCATTATCCCTGTATCTTGCAGTATCAGGGAATGCAGTAAGTGTTGTTCTGGTAAAGGATCATGAAGGTCAGCAGTATCTTGTCTATTATGTTAGTAAAAGTTTGCTACATGCTGAAACTAGATATTCACACTTAGAAAAATTGATATTAGCCCTAATTATGGCATCAACTAAGCTTAGACATTATTTTGAGATACATAGGATTCATGTTAAAACTAATTATCCTGTTAAAAATGTGTGTAGGAAACCTGAAATGTCGGGTAGAATGGCTAAGTGGTCAGTAAAGCTAAGTGCCTATGATCTAGTATATGAACCTAGGAATACTATAAAGTCTTAGGCTCTAGCAGACTTTGTGGCTGATTTCAGTAGTGATATTCAAAATGAAGTAGACCTAGAAGTACAACAACTAGGAGAAACCTTAGAATCCTTGACATTATATACTGATGATGCATTTAATGTGAGAGGTGTAGGATTGGGTATACTACTAAAATCGCCACAGGGGGACATATTACCCCAGTCTATTAGATGTGAATTTCCTGCCACTAACAATGAAGCAGAATATGAAGCTTTGATTGCAGGATTAGAGTTGGCCAGGAGTATGAATATTAAAAGTTTGCAAGTATATGTTGACTCCTTGTTAATTACTAACCATTTTAATGGATCCTATGCAGTCAAAGGAGAAACGTTAATCGAGTATCTTGAAATTCTCAAAAAATTAGCAGGATATTTCGATGTTTTTACACTTGAACATGTACCAAGAGAGGATAATGCTGAAGCAGATGCCCTGGCAAACTTAGGATCATCAGTCAAAATACCGAAAGGAACTCAAATACCAATATTACATATCCTATATCCTGCAGTGGATCTCTTCAAATCTCAGGATAACGAGATAGCAAATATACAGGATCCTGATGATGAGTATCCTGAGGAGGATCCTGAGTCCTGGACGGCCCCAATTATGAAATATCTCAAAGAAGGACACATCCCAAAGGATGAGAATCCTAAGGCTTTCAGAATGAAGGTGTCTCGATTCACTATTATAAATAACGTTTTGTATAAGAAGTCTCTTGCAGGACCATACCTAAGGTGCTTGGAGGATCCTGAAACTAAGGAAGTACTTCAAGATATACATGAAGGAGATTGTGGCAACCATACTGGGGGCAGATCGTTATTCTCAAAGGTGCTAAGAACATGATACTATTGGCCGACGATGAGGAAAGATGCTGCATAATATGCTCGAAGATGTGATGCGTGTCAAAGGCACATCAATATACTGCATCAACCTGCTAAGCCACTATATCCTATTGTTTCCTCTTGGCCATTCATGAAATGGGGTATGGACATAGTGGGAAAGCTGCCAAAAGCTCCAGGAGGAAAAGTTTTTATGTTGGCGATGACAGATTATTTCTCCAAGTGGGTTGAAGCTGAGGCATTTGTCCAAGTTAGAGATCAAGAAGTAGTATCCTTCATAAAGAGGAATATCCTGACTAGGTTTGGGATACCAGCTGAGATAATCTGTGATAAAGGCTCTCAGTTTATCAGTAAAAGGACTACTGATTTTTGCAAAAGTTGGGGAATCAAGATGATTACATCCACTCCGGTACATCCTCAAGCGAATGGACAAGCAGAATCCTCAAACAAGATAATAGTCAACAATTTGAAGAAAAGATTAGGAGTTAAGAAAGGAAGATGGGCAGAAGAGTTACCCTTTGTCTTATGGGCTGATAGAACAACAGTAAAAAGTGCAACTGGGCAAACCCCATTTTCCTTGGTGTTTGGAGCAGAAGCGGTGATCCCGACAGAGATGGCAATACCTACAGCAAGATCAAGCCTCCGGGATCCTGAGACGAATCCTGAAGCTTTATGTCAAGAGTTGGATATTGTTGATGAAACAAGGGATGCAGCAAAGCTAAGGATTGCAGCATATCAACAAAGGATATCCAAATCATATAACAAGAATTTGAGGACTAGAGGATTTCAAGTTGGAGATTGGGTGTTGAGAAAAGCTTTCCAGAATACACCAACCCTGGCGATGGAAAATTGTCTCTAAAATGGGAAGCACCCTACAAAATTGAATCAGAATCTGGGAAAGGAGCATACCGACTCAAGAATATGGAGGGGGATATGTTGCCAAGATCCTGGAATGCTATACACCTTAAAGCCTATTTCAAGTGAGTTTAGAATCTAATTTCTAACTCAGGATGGTATGAATTCTATCTCTTTTAGATATGTTTATTTTATTTATTCTTTTGAACCCAATACTAACTTAAGCATCGGAGGGGTGTTAGCCAAGCTAACACCCACCTTAGTTTAAAGGTGTTTTGCAGAATATGCTTCGGGATATAGCTCCAGGATATATACTCAGGATCGAAAGATTAGAGGATTGGCCCCCTCTCTCACGTTTAAGGGATCTTGATCCCTTCAAAGGTTTAAAGGTATTCACCTTTCTCTCGAATTGGGTTTAAACACCTCGCCTGGAGCGCAAGTTATCCAAGAATAGTTCAAGATAGCGTGGCCAATTCATGTAAAAGTGGCTGACAATTTCGTTATTATTGGCTATGTCTTGGATCCTTAAGGTATATGAGGATTGATCACCCTCTCTCACGAAAGGGTATTTTCATACTCTCTAAGGTTTAAAGGTTTCCACCTTTCTAAGTGATTGGAGTTTATACACTCCCGCCTGTAGCGCACGAAAATTTGGGATTATCCCCAGTATACTTAGGGTTTATTCCCAGAATATTGAGGATCTATCTCCAGGATATTTAGAGTTTATCCCCTGTAATACTAAAATTGTATACAAGTATAACATCAGTTGTGATCGGATTGATGCACAAAAATTCCTAAGTGTTTAAAAACAACATGCACAGGGGACATTTCTCTCAAGGCATTGTGAAAAGGATCAAATTTGGACTTGGTTTACTAAGTCTCCCAGACTGGGGACTTCTTCGATGGAAAGATTGTAAGAGGATTGAAGTTTAAGGGTTAAGATATATTCTGTTTCTGGTATGATCTCTCCTTTTTGTTCTTTAGAAACCTTGTTTTTGAAACCATGTTTGACGAAAGTCTTGATAGAATATATATGAGTATCCTGACCAGGATATGTTCTCGGGATATTTGGTCATAATATTTGAAATATTATACTTAGATTAAAAATTGAAACTACGTTGAAATCCAACAACACATAACAAGATTTGCAAAGTAAAATTTAACAACAATGGATAAGGCCAAAAAAGGGTTAGGTTATTATTAGCAGAGCAAACGATTGTGCTTTTGGTTTCATCTCAAACCGAGATCTATCCACCAAAAACACAATTAGTCTTAACCATATTTACTTAACAATTGAAGGCTTCGTCTTGAAACTCAAGATCCCTCCCCCTTCAATTGTTAAACTGTTCAAAATAAAGCATACTAATGATTGATGACCAAGGGCTTCGTCCTGAAACTCAGGATCCCTCCACCTTTGGCCATCAAATTGTTCTAAGTGCAGAAAATAAAAATTGTTCAAAAGACAGGAAAAGTAAATTGTTTGTTAAACCACAACCATCAAAGATTAAAAAGTGGGCTCCGGCCTAGGCATGAATATCCATCACTGCCCACTTCGCTGCTTTCAAGGAGCAGCACCCTCTTCAACCACGGCTTCCACAGCGTCCTCACCGGCATCCACACCAACATCACCACCAGCATCCTTCCCAGCATCAGCATCAGCATCGACCACCTTAGCAGGTTCCTCAACCGCAGACTTCACAGGATGCTACACGGGATTGCCACCGAGATCCCTCAACTTTGCCTCCCCAAGCTTCAACATTCCATGAAGGGCATTCAAGGCCCATGGCCTTGGCCACATAGGCCATTTTCAACCTAGCTTGGAGGAGAGAGATGACGACGGAGCCCTTAAGGCCTTCCCGGTAAGAAGCCATGTCCTGTTCGTGCTGAACCTGAGCTGCATCATATTTGGCATGGGCTTCTTGGGTAACCTTCTTGAGGGCAGCCTGATGTTCCTGGATCATCGCCTTATATTTGTCCTCGTAATGCTGTGACTTGGCGGCGGCGATTGCTGCTTGGTATGCGACAGTAGTCTCTGCCTTCTTCAACTTAGCCTCCAACATCTTGTTCAGACCGCATGAATCCTCATAAAGGAACACTAATCGCTCAAGACCCAGCAATCAGATGAACAGGTACAAGTATATGTACTTAGAATATATAATCAGCATATATATGCAGGATATAAGATAAGGAAACCTATCTGGTTGAGAAAGCCGGTCATGAATTTGCTGGATTCTGAAAACCCATGATTCTCGAACGGAAAGACATTGGAGGCAACAGGGGAATCTGGTTCCTTCCTTTTGCGAGAGCTCAAAGCACGCGGCTTCGCAACAGGATAAGGCTTGGGTACGGCTGCTGCTTTGGAGCTGGTTGCAGGTTTGGAAGCAGTAGAAGGTTTGCTGGGTTCTTTCTTCACTTGGACAGGGCCAGAATAGTTGTCCAACTCTTCTAGCTCGAAGGCTTCTGGAATCTTGACTGGTGCTGCATAACAGGGAAGGATCTAAATCTCTACTCATATTTTATATTTTACTAATTAAATATATGGAAAATTATATGATCCTTACCAGACATGTCAGATGAAGAATATTGACTTGAACTTGGAAGATGCAATGAGAAGGTTCTATCACTATCAAGTGGCTAATAGACCCTGTTAATTCTCTCTTAGGATTTTTCAGTGGGAGGAGCCAACTCTTTGAAGTTTGCTGCATAAAAACACAAGGATGTTAGTGCAGGATACATCATCAGGATATGTTTGGGGATATTTTAAAACCCTAAATCCTACCGGAAGTCAACCATTTCACCAGAAGGCTATCACCTTCGGCAATGGAGTCCCATTTAACAAAGAAAAATTTACGTGGCCACCCATCCTCGGTTCTTGTGGCTTTAAGGATGAAAGGATTGCTGGAGGTTGAAAAAAGCAAAAAACGGCTGTTGCCGTGAGATCGGAGATGGTAAGCAATCAGAATATCTTCAATACAAAGGTCAAGGACATGAAAAGTTTTGATATGGTTAAGCACGATGAGTACTCTCCAGACCATGGGCATTGTTTGGGCAAAACAGAGGCCGGTGGTTCGAAAAAATTGCATGATAAATTCTGGAAAGGGATATCGAAGGCCAAGAGAGAATGGGTATGCTGAAAAGCAGATCCACCTTTCAGATGATACGTTTGATCGGATGCTCCGATCAAACGGACGGATCACCGCCCTGTCGGAAAAAGCGCCGGAAACCCTCAGTGCGGCGATGTTGGCGTTGTCGAAAGAGCATACCTCCCTCTCGGGGTATTTGAGCATGTTCTGGTTAGTGAACGATGAGGTGGATTCGCCAGAATGTGATCGGGTTCTGGTGGAATCGAAGAACTTAAGCAGATAAAGTTTTGAAAGGAAAGGGAAGAGGAAATACCTGAGAATTCTGAGGAGGACGGATGATTATCAACAAGAAAGAGAGAAGATATAGGGGAGAAATAGAAAGCCATCGAGTATAAAGCGCGTTGGAAGTTGCATGCTGTCACTTTAGCGTCTCTTCGTTTTAATTACCTCGAGATATGTGACAAGTTTTAAAATATATCTGTTGGAATTTAGTATCCCAGCAGATATATTTTGGGGACAATTGTTATGGGTGGTTTTCTGAACTTATATGCTGAATTATATTCTAGTTTTATTACTTTCAATTGTGATCAGGATACCGGATCAGGATATTGGTAACATCCAGATGTAGTATCCTGGTAATGACTAATTATTCACGTGCAGATTAGAGAGGCTTGCCTATAACGTTCGAATGGACTGATTCTCCTGAAGACTCGGACTAAGCTGTTGAGAAGAGAACGTTGAAGCCGCAAAGAAGGGGTCTCCAACGTTCAAAGGGGAATATTTGAAGCATCCCCCATTTTTAGGATAGTTTGTTAATTCTTTTACTATATAAAGGAATGATCGGATCGATAGGGAGACACAATTTTTCACGCACACTTTTACTCTTTACCAACTGCAATCACTTACCAACACTTACACTTACACACGAATCTCATTGTAACACTTAGTTTATCTGCATCATATCCTGCACTGTATCCTGAAGTTTGAAGTAAAAAGAAAAACATGGCAGCTGCGATTATCAGCTCCCAAAGTTTTGTGCCGACGGTCTAGATTGATCAAGGGCTTTCCTCGTACATCTCGTGCCACTCTTTACTTATTAGCTCATTGTTTGATTGTTAACATAGCTCGATATCCTGAGCTATATCCAGAAAACTGTTTTTGCAAACAACATACTCGGAATATTTTCAACACACATTGTTAGCACACTACCTCACTTAACTAATTTGATCACTAAATTGCTTCGGTAATTTTTGACCAAGACAATAACATACAAGCATTCATCGAGTAACACGTATAACATGCGAGAGCGGTTAGCGTATAAAAAGTGTTTGTGTTGTGTGATCGATGTGATTTAGTATAAGTAACTTATGTAACACCCAAAAGTACTTAAAGCAAAAAGGGATCGAGGATACTCACAGAGATGGTAGCGGCTAAACAAGATCTGTGGTTGGATTGAAGGGAGCGCTAGAGTAAGCCTAATTACAGGACGATAGCATAAGCAATGGGCGGTGCGTAAAACGGTGCAATTGTCAGAGTGACGAAGGGTCATCCGGTCGGATGACAATCTGAACGGATGGTCATTCGATTGGATGACAATCCGTTCGGATGGTCATCCGGTCGGATGGCCATTCGGTCGGATTGTCCTTCGTTTGGGATAGATGTGTTTGTGTATGATGGCTTTGAAGTTTTCGTTGTAGCATTTTAAAATCAGAGAAGTATCTCTACCTTTCAGGTCGTCCGGTCAAACGGTCGTTCGATCGGGTAGCGATCCGTCCAGCGAGGCATTTCTCAGTAGATACTAATGTGTTGGAGACCATATGTCATCTGATCGGATTGTCGTTCGATCGGATGGCAATCCGATCGGACGGCAATCCGTTTGGTGACTTGGTCATTTTGAAATTTATTAAGTTTGAAAGTTTGCGGTTTGATCGAGACGGTATGGTAACGATTTGAACAACATGAACTTCATCAAGCCTAAGTTATCCGATCGGATGGGAATCACCCCAATCTGACCAGTCAACTGTTCGTTGATGGTTGTTCATGTTCAACCCTGAATCGGTTGTCTCTTTGGTAGAAATCAGATCTCAGACCGACACTTTACTAGGAACGAGTGAAGGCCTGAATGAGTCTTGATTCTATCGGTTTTGAATGCGTTGAGTGTAAAAGAGTTGAAAGAATGTTATGAAAACATCTTTCAATCTTTCACTTTTTGAAAATGTTTAGATTTGTGCAAAATTAGTGTTGAATCATGTTGAAGTCCTTTAGGTCTGAGTTGTTCTTGGTGGAATGAGGCCAAAACTTGAAGTTCATAAGAACTCTATGATGACATCATCTTAGAACACCTCAAATCAGTGGATTTCATGGTGAAAAGTTAAGATTCAAAGGTGAAGATGATGAAGAAGTGTGTATAGATCAAAGATGTACAAGATTTGAGGTAGAAACTTACAAGAATCGCAAGAAATCGAAGAAGAAAGGTCTGAGAAGCTGAAGAGTCACACCAGAGCTGTCACATCATTGATTGTGGTGTGACAGGTGCTATATATAGGATTCCAAAAGAGGAAAGGTGCGCACAAGTGACGGATCGGATGTCAACCCGATCGGATGGCAACCCGATCGGATGGCCATCCGATCGGATGGTCATCCGTTCGGATGACCATTCGATCGACTGGTTGACGTGACTTGGTTTCCGTGTTTTGGTTTTGTGCGTTGAGCGTTGTGATGTGATGCGAGTAAGTGATGCGATAGTGTTACCCATTAACCACACAAATATTCTAACTAACAGTCATAAACCTAAACATACCCATTCTTTGTTGTGTTGCGATGAGATTGCGTTGTGATAGGGTTGCGATTGCATTTTCAAATAGTCACCACAAACATAATTAAACATGCACAAATAACACATAAAAACACGCACACGTAAAACAGCATCCAGAACACATAATTCGAGTTGCGATGCGGTAGCGATGAGATAGCGATAAGTCAATAAGTGATAAACTGCGATTATTCCATAATAACTCCACATAATACAACTAAGTTAACATAATTTCAAATATCGATCAACGATTTGGAAAGTACAAGTGATGGTTAAACAAGGAATGAAAGATTCAAAACTAGCAATCTTTTCTTCCTTTGACAGTGACTTTGACTTGTACTTTGACATCCAAAATCGGGTTGTTACAGCCTCCCCTACTTTAGGAAATTTCATCCCGAAATTTTAAGCAGTGGGCGTATCGAAGAGTTGTGGATACTTAGCCTTCATGTCACTTTCGAGTTCCCAAGTGAACTCGGCGCCGCGTTTGCCTTCCCAGCGAACCTTCACGATGGGAATGCGTGAGCGTTGAAGTGTCTTGGTTTCTCGGTCCATGATCTCGTCAGGCTTTTCCACGAAGTGTAATGTTTTGTCCACTTGTAGATCCTCAACTGGTACTTGTAAATCTTTCTCGGCTAGACAGTTTCTGAAGTTCGAGACGTGGAAAGTCGGGTGAACGTTACTAAGTTCTTCCGGTAGTTCGAGTCTGTATGCCACTTTGCCAATTCTTTCCAGAATTTTAATGGGTCCAACATATTGAGGCGCGAGCTTTCCTTTCTTGCCGAATCTGATCACCCCCTTCCAAGGTGATACCCTTAGGAGTACGTGATCACCAACGTCAAATTCAAGGGGCTTGCGGCGTCTATCGGCGTAACCTTTCTGATGACTCCGAGCTTTCAGCAGATTGTCTCGGATTTGGAGGATCTTGTCAGCCGTTTCTTGCAACAACTCGGGACTGGTAATTTGCGCGTCCCCGATCTCGTGCCACACAATAGGCGATCGACATTTTCTTCTGTATAATGCCTCAAATGGTGCCATTTGGATGCTAGAGTGATAACTGTTATTGTACAAGAATTTGACTAAAGGTAAGTGCGCGTCCGAATTACCACCGAAATCTATGACACACGAGCGAAGCATGTCTTCAAGGGTACCGATCGTTCGCTCAATTTGAGCGTCAGTTTGGGGATGGAAAGTAGTACTTAGATTGAGAGTAGTACCATGAGCAGATTGAAACGTTTCCCAAAGTCGTGAGGTAAACCGACCATCGCGGTCAGAGATGACGTCACGAGGTGTCCCGTGTCGACATATAATTTCGTCGGTGTAAATCTGGGCTAATCATTCTACCTTAAAGTCTTCTCGTATCGGCAGAAAATGAACAGATTTAGTAAGACGGTCAACGACAACCCAGATGCTGTCGTGACCTGATGGCGTGCGCGGAAGTTTCGTTATAAAGTCCATAGCTATACTCTCCCACGTCTACATAAGGATCTCGGGTTGCATGAGTAAGCCAGAGGAGAGTTGATGCTCAGCCTTGACTTTTGAGCAAGTCAGGCATTTCGAAACGTAGATAGTGATATCCTTCTTCATGCCCAGCCACCAGTACTTGTAGCGAAGGTCCTGGTACATCTTGTCTGCACCGGGATGAATAGAATATCGGGACTTGTGGGCTTCGTCGAGCAGAAGCTGTCGTAAGTTGGTGCGTTTGGGAATCCAAATTCGGTCCAGATAATGGAATATACCATTCGATTTATTCATCAACTGTCTGCCGTTGTTGATAATCCTTTCCTTCTTCAAAGTGCGTTCGGTAAAACAAGCATGTTGAGTAACACGGATGAGAGCCTCGAGATTGTGCTGGGCTTGAGTATTACGGATGTTGTGCAGATAGCTTCGTCGACTGAGAGCATCGGCAACAACGTTTGCTTTGCCAGGGTGGTAACGAATCTCGCAGTCGTAATCGTTAAGAAGTTCAACCCAGCGGCGTTGGCGCATATTTAGTTCCTTTTGATGAAAGATGTGTTGTAGGCTCTTGTGGTCGGTGAAGACCGTACACTTGGTACCATACAGGTAGTGTCGCCAAATCTTCAACGCAAAAACAACTGCACCAAGCTTGGGATCGTGGGTTGTATAATTGTTCTCGTGGATCTTGAGCTGTCGAGAAGCATACGTGATAACCTTGTCTCGTTGCATGAGAACACAACCGAGACCAAGGTTTGAGGCATCGCAATAGACTACAAAGTCGTCATTCCCGTCAGGTAACGCGAGCACAGGAGCGTTGCAAAGCATAAGTTTGAGGGTTTGAAAGGCTTCCTCTTGTTCAGTTCCCCAAACAAAAGGTTTGTCTCTTTGCGTGAAAAACGCTAAAAACAATATCTCTATAACGCCAAAAAACAATATCTCTATAACGCCATGCAGAGAATGTTTGTCTAAAAAAAATAAAACATAACTGGATATGATAAAACACCATTCACAGAAAACGCCATATAAAAAACAAAACGCTATTGTTTACCACAAATAAGGATGTACAAGGCTGCTGGAAATCATTTATGTAAAACTTAACAAACCCACCGGACTGATCTTCGTAACGTTGATTTATGCAATCCGCAATTCCAATTAGCTCAGCTTGAACGTCACAAAAATATTTTTTTGTGTATATGTCAGCAGCTTGGTGTAACGCCTCGCTTTTCGCAACGTTCCGTTTTTTTTTTGAAAGGTCATCTTGTTATTTTATTTTCGGAAACTCGTTCCTTTGTAATCGTATTTTGTTTAAAGCCATTGTAAATCCGAGACATTGATCGTAATAAAATGATTCTTTCATATGAATTATACACCGTTTATACATTGTTTATACATGTCTATACATTGATACATATTTTCGTTTATACATTCAAGTCATACAACTATATGTTTGTTTCATTTCATATTCGCATCATGAACATGCTTACATACAAACGACAAATCAAAAATGTGTAATTTAAATGTCTTTGCAACCATATACTTGGTTTATCATTACAATACACCATGCCTTGCAAAACAAAATCCATATTTAATTACTTGTTTAAACACATTAGATTTCATACTCCTTTTTGCATCATAACATGATTACCACACCCTTATATATCTTATGACACCTTAAGTTATGATTAATACCTTAAATTGTACCTAATATGTGTCTTGTATGTTAATTAAATAACAAAATATATATATATAAATATAAAGGCTCTAACAGCCCCCATGCGATCATACACCCCTATGGCAACATTTATTGTTTTCTTTGTTACAACATAGATTAGAAACTGTATTTATTAGGATATGTTTGATAAATAAATTCCATAACTATCCTTTTCATTAAATGTAGCATTTAGTGGATGAAAGGTTATAATTAAAATAAGCAAACAAACTTCCTCCACTATTCCGATTGGAAGTCCACAGCCCCATTCATTTTACATTTAATTGCTTTTATTTGAATGATAAAACCACCTAACCATTAATATTACTTTTGATTTAAATGGATAGTCAATTGATTAATTAATATAACATAATAATACCTTATATAACTTAAGTTTGTCACAACAAAACAAAAGAAAAAAAAATATACAAACCAAATGGCTGTTAACAGCCATTATCGGCCCAAGTCTCAAAACAACATTTAGATCCTTTTTTTTAAATGTTAAAAACTCCATTACTTACTCCTTTTGACCTTTGATCATATTAAATAAACAATGCTTATCCTAAATACCTAATGTGCACTACAACTATGAATATTAGATTGTCAAAAAAAAAAATTAACGTAGGCTGGAACTTTCACAGCTTTCAACTCTCTTTTTTTTAAGTTTAATATCCAACTAACCTTATTTAATGCCAACTACTTAAACCCTAATCATTCCCCTATAAATACCACACTAATCCATGTACTAAAGACTTTACAAACTCCTCTAAGTCACTCTCAAACACCCTCAAACAGCTGCAGATTCAGAGTTTGGACAGATTCGATACAAGTTCTTCAAACAAGCATAACTTCTTCGTTTCTTGTCCGTTTTAGCTCATTCTTTTTCCTATGTTCTTAGATTTTCCTTAGCTTCGATTCCATGCGTGATTCACAATAAATAAGTCCCTGGAACTCCGGCAAAAAGGCTCCAAAGTTCACTGTTCGTTTTGTTTTGAATCAAACTTTGTTTATACTTGTTTAAACTTGAGTCTAACTCACTCAAACCCACGTCCTTATACTTATAACCACTTCTATGGTTAGTTAAGCTTAAAAATGGGGCTGAGACATACGAAATCAGAGGTTAAACCTCACATATATTCAGTTTTGTTTAGGGTTTTTAACCCACAAGTGATGTTCAAGCTTCAAGCTTGATGAAGGTGTGATTATGGACTAACTTGGGTTGTCCAACATAAAATCCCCACATTACTTGATGATTTCTCATAGTGTAGTTGTTTGTATTCTTGTATTGTTCATAGTTCATGACCCTCCTTGTATGTTTTTACATCAAGTGTAGTGGTGAACCATAAGAGGTACCTAAATGGAAGCTTGTTCTTCCTACCTCCTACATGACTTCCATGATACTAGAGGTGCCTAAATGAATATTTAATCTTCTACCTCATGCTTGACTATTGGACATAATAATACATATAATACCTATAATTAGATACTATTTAACATTCAAACCCTTGATGGTGAACTTGTGTTCATTCGTCATAGTGTTAGAATAACATCACCTAAGACATAAGACTTGTTACGATTCTAATGAGTATACTACTCATGAAAACATTAACCCTTGAGGTTTCATAGTGTCAAAAACAAGTACTTGTGTTAAAGGGTGATTATTTTCATATATTATTACATGTTATTTTAAACTCCGAATCTCGACTCTAATCATGCTTGAACTTTAACCCTTATACATTCGACCTCCGAATTTCGTTACTCATCAACAATTGGATAATCGGAAAGCATATGCGAATTTTCTGAGTACACTTGACCCATTTTCCTTTTAATACACTTTGGGTGCAACATGTTTTACTTGTTAAAAATGCACGATTCACAAACATGCTTTATTCAATCAATCCTTATACATGCTTTGTTATGCTTAAGTTCATGCTAGAATTCATACTACTTGTTAACCCGCCTTAACAATTATAGCGCTTTAGGAGTAGCACACCACCCGACGGGGTTTTGTTAAGTTATATTCTTTACGGTCTCGATATTGTTATATCGAGGGATGCTATTATTCATACTTTATGGTCTCGATGTTGCTACATCGAGGGATGCTATTATACTAGTGGACACTTGGGTTTGACTTTTAGTTATGCATGATAGTTTGACCTTGTATACCAAAATGCTATGTTGGATTGAAAATACTTTTTATACATATGGCACGAGTCTAAAACTTGTGTACTCGCCAATACCTTTGTATTGAACTACACTTTTAAAATATGTTGCAGGTTTGGCAATGATGTTGATGATGCATGGAATCTAGTAGGATGCTTAGATACACACTTTAAAATTTGTATTCATATTGTATTGTATTTCATTATTCATGTTGTTGTATTTTGCTTCAAATCCTTGTAATTGATTCTTTAGAAATGGAATGAAATTATTATTTAAATATTTGTCACAATTATTAGTGTTATGATGTCTTGAGCAATCTCTTTCGTCTCACTCCGATGTTTCCGCCATCGGTTGGGGTGTGACACTTGGCCTTCCAACACTTGCTAATTACTCTTCAAGTCGTTTATATCGAGATTCATGATCATTTTTTCGGTGCGTGTGATGCTGTCCTTTTATTGCAGTTTCGTAATGAGTCATGAACTCAACATGAGTAGCTTTTAAATTGCACACTTGACCAAAAAAATGATTCTCACTCTCCGACCTCGATGTCGTTTGCATAAGGCCCGACATCTCTTCCATTCTATAGTATGCAGGGATCCAAGATTCCCTGAGTGCAAAAATATCAGATAGCCAGTCTTTATATGCTAAATTGAACTCTCTGATAACCACTTCCCATTCTGATTCAAACTCTTCAGGTGTGAGAATATCCGTCCATACAACACCACAAATGCGTTCTTTTAAATTGGTGGAATTGCATAGCCTAACACCAACCTATGTATAACATGAAAACGCCATGCATAAAAAACATACATATTACACAAAGACAAAACTTAATTAAAAAAATAGTAAGAAGGTACAGAACGCCATGTTTTTTAAAACGCAGTGTATCCTAAAATGCCAAAGGTAAAAATAAGCATATCAACCTTCAGAGAAAGTTTATGCATCACATGCCACATGCATAATCGATGCCTCGTGTCAACAAATACAGCAGAAATAGCCTTCTTCATTGCTGGATCTAGGTTAGTGACAACAACTTTTGGTTGAGAACCAGCAACTTTTAGAAAAACTCTCAACAACCAAATATACGTATCAGCAGTTTCCGACGCCAATAATGCAACACCAAATGTAACATTGCAATGATGATTGTCTATACCAGTGAACGGTACAAACACCATAGCGTATCTGCATATAAAAAAGTCATGAGAACTGAAACAATAATAAAACGCCATTGCATGTAAACTCATAAAACGCCATTGCATGTAAACTCATAACAACGCCGTTGCATGTAAACTCATAAAATGTAAAAAAAGAACAAAAGAAGTTGAATTATAAAATATTACTTGTTGGAACGATACGTGGCGTCAAACGAAATCACATCACCAAACACGTGGTAATTACGTTTGTCTTGATCGTCACACCAAAAAAATCACTTCAAACGATTGTCTTCGTCTGTGAAGTAATCGTACGAGAAATTAGGCTGGGAATGTTTTTTTCGTCCAAATGTCTCACAACCATATCGGCGTTGTATTCCCCTATAAACAAGTTAATTTGCCTCTTGTAGTTCTTAAATTCAACTTTACTTGCACCCACGTCTTCAAAACCGCCAAAACAAGTCTTCATAACATTAAACGGCTTGACTGGACCCAAATTCAACTTAGAAATGCTGTGTATAACATGCTTCTGGAGCTGAGTAAGGTGTCATTCAGTTGGAAGAAAATGCTTATCGGGACGTTGAACAAGATCATGGTTGTGCTCCTTGACAAACTTATAGACCTTCCATGATCCAGTCTCAAATATTACACATAACAGTGCACCACAATCAGTCCTCTTTGAAAAGTTGGATCGCACTAAACGCCTCTTTTGATTGGGGTCCAACGTATCAACCTTCTTGTCCTTATATACCCCAGCTCTCGTACACAAGTAATACTTAATATGTAATACACCTTTGGAGTTTGTCTTTGTAGTCCCTTTTCCTGACTGAAAACCCACAAGCCTTGGCATACTTAACATACATTGAATAACAATCATCGAGGCTTGTGAATACCATGTCCATTGTAGGCTTTATTTCTTCACTAACGTAAGGAATGATAAATGGTAATCCAGTTTTGGGGCAAAACCTTTGACTCGAGGAAGCAACTTCGTCTGAGAAAACACAGTGAGGAACAGAAAAATAAGAAAAACGCCATTAAAATAGAAAATGTCTCATAATAACATTATAGATTAAAACGCCATTAATTGAATAATAAACAAGACATAATAAACACATAATTTGAAAACGCCATGATGAAAATGCCAAAATACGAACACCATAACTTTATTGATTAACAAAAATAATGAACCAACAATACTAATGCGACGTGATAATGAAAACGCCATGAGTTGAATAATTAAAAACAGTTAACAATATAAACAATTAACAAAAATATAACATCATAATGAAAACGCCATAATTAACAAAACTGATGTTTACACAAATTAACAAATATTAATAACTGATGTTTACAAATACTACTAAATAATATTAAAAACTAATCAGGTGTAAAACACCAACGATCGTAAAAACATAAGAAATATACTAGATCCCAAACGAAAATTAAAATTAATATTAAAAACTCCAATTATCAATTCTTACTAATTGTTTAACTACCAATTAAAACGCGATTAAATTGGATACATGAACAACGCCATTGAAATCATACAACACATTATGAAAATATTAAGTTGAAAAAAAACAATGAAACAAGCATAAAAGAACAAAACGCCATATCTGTTGAATAATTTGCTGGAAAAAAATAGGAAACGTCATCGAATTTTACTTTGTCGAACAGAATCCACGTTAGACGCCATAGATCTGAGAAAGCTTGCAAAGGAGGTAACAGCTAACAAGAAATCTTTAGAGTTTTAATTTGAAACAGATTTATTGTCACACCCCTTTCTGCGGCGGAAGCACGAGGTGTGATCATGAAAGGTTCTCATTGCATACGAAGAGTAAACATACTACATGCTCAAAAATAACTTCAACACTTACATTACTGAAAACATAAGTCAAGTGTTTACAACACGAGATGGCATAATGTCTTAAAAGTTACAACTTTATTTAACGATAAACAAAGCGACATCCATGAGCATGAGTAAGACCACGCGCACATCCATCCTAGTTACCTGAAATACATGTGATTTTTGGAAAAACGTCAACATAATGTTGGTGTGAATTCATGCAGTTTTTGTATTTCACGTTTGTATACTTTGTATGAAAACATAGTTTGTGTATAAATCAAGTTTTCATATATAAATTCAGTTTCATGAGTACACCACGTACTCATGTATAATTCAATTTCTTCTTGAGTACCCCACGTACTCAAGTATAATTCCCATTTTCTTGAGTACCCCACGTACTTCAAGTATAATTCAATCTCTTCTTGAGTACCCCACGTACATAAGTATTCATCAATTTTTAGTATGGTATGACTTTTATGTAAATAAAGTATTCCTGTAAGTATCAGGATTGTTAATGGGTTGCAAAGCCATTAACATGTGACACGACATAGGAAGTCACCAAACCTAAGGCATTTAATTGGTATATTCTGAGACACAAAAGCACTACTCGGTTCTCGCCCTCACCAAGAGTGTGGCTGCCAGGCACCCGTTAGATCTAACATTTTGTTCTGCGGTCTAAGTATATTGTTGATTAATGGTGCTTCTGTACCCTATTCGTGACACTATTTCTCATAACGCATCCTACTTGGTTCTCATCCTCACCAAGCGCGTTTCTTGTTATCATTTCTCATAATGCATCCTACTTGGTTCTCGTCCTCACCAAGTGTGTTTCTTATTATCATTTCTCATAACGCATCCTACTTGGTTCTCGTCCTCACCAAGTGCGTTTCTTATTATTCTATTATTTCGTCACACTTGGTTCTCGTTCTCACCAAGTGTACTTCTTGTATTTTTATATTTCGTCACACTTGGTTCTCGTTCTCACCAAGTGTACTTCTTGTATGCTTATATTTCATCACACTTGGTTCTCGTTCTCACCAAGTGTGCTTCTTATATTTATATCATACCAATTATAAATATTGTACATTTGTACATGTATTTCACCCCCGAAGTTATAAAAACTGAAAACAGTTAAAGAGAAAAGGGGGAGCATGAACTCACCACTTTGCGTTCCTGTGCGTCGTAAACTTCACCGGATTTGCTTAATTAACGTCGTAACCTATACGCGTTTTCTTAACGTTAGTCACTAGACTTGCGTCGCACAAGTACAGTCACTCTCTTTTGTGCATGTATTCTTGTGTTAAAAATATTTTATATTTTTAACTAAGTATCTTACTTATATTATTTTCTCTAAAATTAATATAAGTATATCGTGTTTTGCACTTTGCACCCGAATTATGTATCTTGTATGTTGTATGTGTATTTTTATGTTTATACTCCTCATGAGTATTTAGTGTATTTTTAAGTCTTAATACACTAGCACGTATAACACATACTATATACACTTAGCACAAAAGTTGGTGATCAAATAGTATATATTTTTCTCTCAAAAATATACATACTTATATCCATTTTTATTCTTGAAGAAATCCTTATTTCTTATCACCAAAAATTAGGGAAACCTTGGTAATACTCTTAAATACATTTTTAGGGAATAAGTTTCTCAAAAACTTATATTTTCTAAGTGTCAAAATTTATAAAAATTTTGACAGAGTTTCCCCTAAAAATGGAGGTTTCCCATGTTTTCAAAACATGTGTTTATTTTCTTTTAAATTGTCAACAATCATCAACAACAATTATCACAATAATCATCAACAATAACCACTAATTTCTCCATTTCATGAACTTGAATATTTACAAAAACGTGTAGTAACTTACTAGCACATTTAGTAAGTCTTTCCTTCTCTAAAAATAAAATCATTATCTCGAAAACTTTATTTTTAAAGAATATGAAGTTTTACAACTTCTAGCCATGATTTACCAAACATATTTCTTGTTAAATTTTTCTTGTGACACAAGTGTTTACACACTTGTTTATTCACTAAAATGCTTTTAGTGTATGTAAGATTCGGGTTTAAAACAAGGCTTGTATATTTTACTTGGTTCTTCCGAAAAACCACTTGTAGATCTTTAGATCTACTAATTTAGAGTCTTATTTTACAAGAAAATTTATATTTACACAAGTTCATGTTTCATGGATGGAAAGTTTCATCATCTTCCATAACTTTAACACTAACATACTACTAGTTCATGTTCTTGAACATAACCTAGTATGGTTAGATGATGATCTATCCCACTTCTAGTGACAAACAACATTAAATAATCACAACTAGACAAGATTCACATGATTTACACAACTAGTTTCTCTTTATCCAACTTATTCATCATATGATCAAGACTTTGTGTTATGTTCTTGTGTGTTCTTGCTTTTTAACCAATAAATCATCTATTAACCACCAAAAATAAGAACAAGATGGAGTTTTTAAGCACTTACTACTAGCACAAGGCTAGGGAAGTTCAAGAGGACAAATGATGTGGATAAAAGCAAATGGTGAAGGTCCTTCAAGATCCGCTTGCACCGAGCTTCGTTAGTGACCTTCTTACACCACCAAAACACCTTGGATTGCTAGGAAGTGGATTGAAAAAGATGGAAGTGTGTGTGTGTGTTGGTGCCGTGAGGTTAGAGGGAGAGATGAGAGAGTTTTTTTTTTTTTTTTTTTTTTTTGTTGAATGAAGAAGATGAAGTGAAGTCTAGTGGTTTTTAAAGAAATCCTCCAACATCTCCTTAACCACTAGGTCTTATGTCTTCAATTGTACATAGCATATCAAATAAACAATTGAAAGAAATCATGGGGTGTCCCCCCACTCTCACACAATCGGTTATGGGGGAGGGTGGTCCTAGTTCCATTTCAACTTCCAAGTTACTATCCTAGTTAGCTTTCAAGTATAATAAATCTAGTGTTAAGAGTGTTATTTAATGTATAGTGTGTTAGGGTATTCGGGGACCCTAACTAGCTTAGAAAAATAAAAATAATGCTTCTAGCATTATTTTGGTGTTCCGGGTAATATCCGGTTGTTCGGTTAGATACCGATTCGTTAAAGTGCTAAATTACACTTTTTAGTGTCTTTTAAGTACCCTACTTGTACCCTTTCAATTCCCAACACTTAGGGAAATATTCTGGATGATAAAACGACGTTTCTGCATAATATTCATATGTTTAAATGCTGATTTATTGCTGAATTATATAAATTCTGCACTTAAAGTGCGTTTCGGGTGCTTTTTAGTGCTTATTTTTGCTTTCGTATTGCATATATATTAAACCCTTGTATGTACTCTTGGGTTTTAATGCATTCTTGTTGTCGGACCTACACCTAGGCTCCAATTTTATTGTCTGACTGCTTTCTGCAGTTCTGTTGACACAGTGTGTCTTACCGGTGAGTTTACTATTATTTTTGACGCAACGCTCTCGTTTATGCATAAAGCAATATTTTGTAGTATACAACGTGCATGAATTCACTTGTTTAATCATGTGTTCAGACATTGCTGACAATTAAGCACATGATTGCAGTCATTAAATAATAATTAAAGTGTACGGAAATTACCGGTTTGGGGCCAGTTGTCACAGTCTCCCCCCGTTAAAAAAATTTCGTCCCGAAATTCAGGCTGAACTAACTCTCGCTGGAGTCTTCTTGAATAGGTGGGGATACTTTTCCTTGAACTGGTCTTCACGTTCCCATGTGTACTCGGGTCCGTGCTTAGAGCTCCAACGTACTTTGACAAGTTTTACGCTGCTCCTCCTGGTCTTGTTGACTTTCCAGTCGGTAACCTCAACGGGTTGTTCTGTAAATCGGAGGGCTTCATCAATATGCACTTCATCCATCGGGATGATCACGCTTTCTTGTGTTGGACTCTTCTTCAGGTTGGATACATGAAACGTATCATGTACTCCATTAAGTTCTTCCGGTAACTCCAACTTGTATGCCACGGTACCAATTCTATTCAATATTCTGAATGGTCCGATATATCGTGGATTCAGCTTTCCACGCTTTCCAAATCTGACTACGCCCTTCCAAGGTGAGACTTTTAACAACACTTTGTCTCCCACCTTGAATTCTACTGATTTTCTTTTCGGATCGGCGTAGCTCTTTTGTCGATCTCGAGCCGCCTTAATGCGCTCTCGGATCTGCGCAATCTTGTCGGTTGTCTCTTGTACAAGTTCAGGACCAACCATACGTTTATCTCCAGCGTCTGCCCAACATAAGGGCGATCGGCATTTGCGGCCATACAGAGCTTCGAACGGTGCGGCTTTTATGCTCGTATGATAACTGTTATTGTAGGAAAACTCAACTAGAGGTAGATGAGTATCCCAGCTGCCGCCCAGATCCATGACACATGCGCGAAGCATATCTTCTAACGTTTGTATAGTCTGTTCGCTCTGGCCGTCTGTTTGCGGATGGAATGCCGTGCTCAGATCTAACTGAGATCCAAAGGCTTCCTGAAATGATTGCCAGATTCTTGAGACAAAGCGTCCATCTCTGTCTGAAATGATTGAGATTGGCACTCCATGACGTGCCACAATTTCTCTTAAGTATATTTCAGCAAGCTTTCCAGTGCTGTCTTTTTCTCGGATCGGTAGGAAGTGCGCAGACTTCGTTAATCGATCAACTGTTACCCATATCATATCGTGCCCTCTCGGGGTCCTGGGTAATTTCGTTATGAAGTCCATCGAGATTTGTTCCCACTTCTACACGGGAATCTCTGGTTGTTGTAATAGGCCGGACGGTTTCTGATATTCTGCCTTAACCTTGGCACAGGTTAGGCATTTTCCAACATAAACAGCAACATCGCTTTTAAGTCTCGGCCACCAGTAGCATTCCTTTAAGTCTTGATACATTTTGTCCGATCCTGGATGGATCGAATATCTCGATTTGTGGGCTTCATTAAGGATGACTTCCCGTATGCCACCATAGAGTGGAACCCAAATACGCTTCTTGAAGTATAAGGCTCCCTCTTCGTTTGGCACCATGTATTTCAGCATACCCCGTAGGTATTCAGCTTTACGGTTCTCTTCTTTAAGAGCTTCTTGTTGTGCATCACGAATGCGTGCAGTGAGGTTCGTTCGAATCGTCATTTCCAATGCTTGAACCCTTAGGGTCTTAACCCTTTCTTTTCGGCTCAACACGTCCGCTACAACGTTTGCCTTTCCAGGATGGTACTTGATCTCACAGTCGTAATCATTTAGCAGCTCGACCCATCGCCGCTGGCGCATATTCAATTCCTTCTGATCAAATATGTGTTGTAAGTTTTTGTGATCTGTGAAAATTGTACATCGAGTACCATATAAATAATGTCGCCAGATCTTCAAGGCGAATACCACTGCGCCCAGCTCCAGGTCGTGAGTGGTATAGTTTCTTTCATGAACTTTCAATTGTCTTGAAGCGTAAGCGATGACTTTTTGGCGTTGCATGAGCACGCAACCCAGGCCTTGTCGTGAAGCATCGCAATATACCACGAAGTCTTCAGTGCCTTCGGGTAATGATAGTATCGGTGCATCGCATAGCTTGTCTTTAAGTAACTGGAAGGCTTCTTCTTGTTTGTGACCCCAGTCGTATTTCCTGTCTTTCTGTGTAAGGGTCGTTAGCGGTTGAGCTATCTTTGAGAAATTCTCAATGAATCGCCGATAATAGCCCGCTAAGCCCAAAAATTATCGAACTTCAGTTGGGGTCTTGGGAGCTTCCCAGTTCTTTATTGCTTCTATCTTGGACGGGTCTACATGAATGCCCTTCTCATTCACAACGTGACCAAGAAATTGTACTTCGCGAATCCAGAATTCGCATTTCGAGAACTTTGCATAAAGTTTCTCTTTCTTCAGTAGTTCCAGAATAGTTCTGAGATGTTGTTCGTGCTCTTCTTTCGTTCGCGAGTAAATCAGGATATCATCGATAAATACAATCACGAATTTATCGAGATATGGTTTGCATACGCGGTTCATCAGATCCATAAAGACCGCTGGTGCATTCGTCAGCCCAAACGGCATCACAAGAAATTCGTAGTGCCCGTATCGCGTTCTGAATGCAGTCTTTGGCACGCTTTCTTCTTGGATTCTCAGCTGATGGTATCCAGATCGAAGGTCGATCTTGGAATAGTAGCTTGATCCTTGCAGTTGATCAAATAAGTCATCAATCCTCGGTAGTGGATACCGATTCTTGATTGTGAGCTTGTTCAGTTCTCTGTAATCGATACACATCCGCAGTGTTCCATCCTTCTTCTTCACGAACAATACTGGAGCTCCCCAGGGTGAGAAGCTTGGCCTTATGAATCCTTAATCCAACAACTCCTGGAGCTGTGTAGATAATTCCTGCATTTCGGATGGCGCAAGTCGATAGGGAGCCCTGGCCACAGGAGCGGCTCCTGGAACCAAGTCTATACGGAATTCGACTTGTCGTTGCGGAGGTAATCCTGGCAGATCTTCAGGGAACACATCAGGAAATTCCTTCACTACAGGAATGTCTTCAAGTTTTGGCTCCACAGCCTTCTTGTCTATAACGTGTGCTAGGAAGGCGACACACCCTTTCCTCAAGCACTTCTGTGCCTTCATACAGCTGATGATTCGAAGAGGCGCGTCTCGTTTTTCTCCATGCACGATGAGAGTTTCACCATTCGCTAAAGGGATGCGAATGATTTTCTCATGACAAATAACTTCAGCTTTGTTCTTGGATAACCAGTCCATTCCGACTACTACATCGAAGCTACCCAATTGAATAGGTAAGAGGTCGATGCTAAAATTTCGTTCGCCAAGTTCCAGTGTGCAGCCTCTAACAACTTCGCTCGATTCAACAAGTTTACCATTGGCTAGTTCTATGGAATAAGGAATTTCTAATCTACTAGATTCTATTCCAAGTATGCGTTTAAATTCCACAGACATGAAGCTATAATTGGCGCCAGTGTCAAATAATATGGATGCAAAGTGATTGTTAATGAGAAACGTACCGGTGACCACGTTAGGGTCCTCGCGTGCGTTCTTTGCTCCAATCACAAATGCTCTAGCCTGAGCATTGTTTCTCTCTGGGCAGTTCTTCATGAAATGATCATTGCTTCCACACTTGAAGCATCCTTGGTTCTGCCCTTTCCCGTTACCATTCTTGTTACCAGCACCGTTTCCATTTCGGTTCTTTCCTTTTCCCCAACAGTCTTCTGTTTGATGACCCAATTTACCACATTTGTCGCACCTTGGAATGCGACAGGCTCCATCATGATGATACTTACATTTTTGGCATCTAGGCATGGAGCCTTGGTATGCTTTGGTTGCATGGTTTTTCGCCTCCTGAGACGGGTTAGCGTCACGCTTCTTGTTGTTGAAACCCTTATTGTTACGAGTTGCTTGGTTCAGGTTTGCATGTTTTCTTTTCTTGTCGCCGGACGACTCAGCATGCGTCTCGGTCTTCTCTGTTGGGTTCAGTGATAACTTCTTCATACGAACACAATCTTCTGTCAGGCTGACAGCCAGAGTTACAGCCTCAGTGATTGTTTGTGGTTTGGCCGACGTTACCATGCCACGAAACTCTGGGGCCAGTCCCCAAATGTAGCGTTCAACGCGCTTGAATTCGGGAGTCACCATGTAGGGAAGTACTCTTGACAGATCGTGGAATCTTCGAGTATAACCATTAATGTCAGCACCTTCCATGGTCAAGTGCCAGAACTCCGTTTCCAGCCTTTGGAGTTCAGCGCGAGAGCAATACTTCTCTCTCATTCTTTCCTTCAGTTCCTCCCAAGTTAAGCCATAAGCGGCATCATCACCCAAAGTTTGGGCTTGTAGGTTCCACCAAGTCAGAGCTTCATCGACAAACAACCCAGTAGCAAAGGTGACTTGTTGATCCGCGGTACACTTGGTCATGCGGATAGTAGCTTCAGTCTTCTCCGTCCAGCGCACAAATGCTACTGCACCTCCTGTGCCATCATAGTTCATCGGCTTGCAGTCGAGGAACTGCTTGAAAGTGCAGCCTTGAGCTGCATTGCCTCCAGACGAATCTCCATTCCCATTACGCCTAGCGTTGCTTGGTCCTCCACTGTCTTGAGTTCGGTTCGCCTCGTACTGGGCGATAGCAGCGGAGATCCTTTCCTCCAGCAGAGCGTTCAGCTCTTCAGCAGTTCTTGGCAGTGGGGGAGGTGGAGGTTGATCATCATTGCGAGCATTCACAGCTTTCCTGGGTGCCATGTTCTAACAGAACATAACACAACAGGGTTAGACATTTGTTTGATATCGTCACACTAGACAGTAGTATCATATATATTCACAGGTATATATACCACATAAGTGACATCAAACAATTATTACTCTAGCAGAGTACTTAGTAGGCTTGCACTGAGGGAATCTATACGTGACAAGACTTGCTGTGATTTCTGTGCACTGAATTCCATAATTATGTATGCATCCATAATTACGTAACTCCTTGCACAGTCCGCATAGTTCGTTTCATCCTCGTATCTCTTCCTTCAGATGGGCCATCGCTTTCAGGTAAAGTCACGTATACTTGTGACATTCTACTTCTAGTATATGCTAATTATCACACATAATTGCAATTAATTCTCAATCACAAACGAGTGCTACTCTCGTGCACCCTAAGTCTCGTAGTGTCTTTTCTAGACTCATGTAGACAGTTTCAGGCAGTGGATGTCGCGGGACGTTTTATGCAATGAAAACTCTTTGAAAATTGTTTTCGAGAAAGGATCCTAGAGATTTTAGACTAGACTCGAGAAGGAATCCTGGTTCACTACAATCGCAGCTCTGATACCAATCTGTCACACCCCTTTCTACAGCGGAAGCACGAGGTGTGATCATGAAAGGTTCTCATTGCATACGAAGAGTAAACATACTACATGCTCAAAAATAACTTCAACACTTACATTACTGAAAACATAAGTCAAGTATTTACAACACGAGATGGCATAATGTCTTAAAAGTTACAACTTTATTTAACGATAAACAAAGCGACATCCATGAGCATAAGTAAGACCACGCGCACATCCATCCTAGTTACCTGAAATACATGTGATTTTTGGAAAAACGTCAACATAATGTTGGTGTGAATTCATGCAGTTTTTGTATTTCACGTTTGTATACTTTGTATGAAAACATAGTTTGTGTATAAATCAAGTTTTCATATATAAATTCAGTTTCATGAGTACACCACGTACTCATGTATAATTCAATTTCTTCTTGAGTACCCCACGTACTCAAGTATAATTCCCATTTTCTTGAGTACCCCACGTACTTCAAGTATAATTCAATCTCTTCTTGAGTACCGCACGTACTCAAGTATTCATCAATTTTTAGTATGGTATGACTTTTATGTAAATAAAGTATTCCTGTAAGTATCAGGATTGTTAATGGGTTGCAAAGCCATTAACATGTGACACGACATAGGAAGTCACCAAACCTAAGGCATTTAATTGGTATATTCTGAGACACAAAAGCACTACTCGGTTCTCGCCCTCACCGAGAGTGTGGCTGCCAGGCACCCGTTAGATCTAACCTTTTGTTCTGCGGTCTAAGTATATTGTTGATTAATGGTGCTTCTGTACCCTATTCGTGACACTATTTCTCATAACGCATCCTACTTGGTTCTCGTCCTCACCAAGCGCGTTTCTTGTTATCATTTCTCATAACGCATCCTACTTGGTTCTCGTCCTCACCAAGTGTGTTTCTTATTATCATTTCTCATAACGCATCCTACTTGGTTCTCGTCCTCACCAAGTGCGTTTCTTATTATTCTATTATTTCGTCACACTTGGTTCTCGTTCTCACCAAGTGTACTTCTTGTATTTTTATATTTCGTCACACTTGGTTCTCGTTCTCACCAAGTGTACTTCTTGTATGCTTATATTTCATCACACTTGGTTCTCGTTCTCACCAAGTGTGCTTCTTATATTTATATCATACCAATTATAAATATTGTACATTTGTACATGTATTTCACCCCCGAAGTTATAAAAACTGAAAACAGTTAAAGAGAAAAGGGGGAGCATGAACTCACCACTTTGCGTTCCTGTGCATCGTAAACTTCACCGGATTTGCTTAATTAACGTCGTAACCTATACGCGTTTTCTTAACGTTAGTCACTAGACTTGCGTCGCACAAGTACAGTCACTCTCTTTTGTGCATGTATTCTTGTGTTAAAAATATTTTATATTTTTAACTAAGTATCTTACTTATATTATTTTCTCTAAAATTAATATAAGTATATCGTGTTTTGCACTTTGCACCCGAATTATGTATCTTGTATGTTGTATGTGTATTTTTATGTTTATACTCCTCATGAGTATTTAGTTTATTTTTAAGTCTTAATACACTAGCACGTATAACACATACTATATACACTTAGCACAAAAGTTGGTGATCAAATAGTATATATTTTTCTCTCAAAAATATACATACTTATATCCATTTTTATTCTTGAAGAAATCCTTATTTCTTATCACCAAAAATTAGGGAAACCTTGGTAATACTCTTAAATACATTTTTAGGGAATAAGTTTCTCAAAAACTTATATTTTCTAAGTGTCAAAATTTATAAAAATTTTGACAGAGTTTCCCCTAAAAATGGAGGTTTCCCATGTTTTCAAAACATGTGTTTATTTTCTTTTAAATTGTCAACAATCATCAACAACAATTATCACAATAATCATCAACAATAACCACTAATTTCTCCATTTCATGAACTTGAATATTTACAAAAACGTGTAGTAACTTACTAGCACATTTAGTAAGTCTTTCCTTCTCTAAAAATAAAATCATTATCTCGAAAACTTTATTTTTAAAGAATATGAAGTTTTACAACTTCTAGCCATGATTTACCAAACATATTTCTTGTTAAATTTTTCTTGTGACACAAGTGTTTACACACTTGTTTATTCACTAAAATGCTTTTAGTGTATGTAAGATTCGGGTTTAAAACAAGGCTTGTATATTTTACTTGGTTCTTCCGAAAAACCACTTGTAGATCTTTAGATCTACTAATTTAGAGTCTTATTTTACAAGAAAATTTATATTTACACAAGTTCATGTTTCATGGATGGAAAGTTTCATCATCTTCCATAACTTTAACACTAACATACTACTAGTTCATGTTCTTGAACATAACCTAGTATGGTTAGATGATGATCTATCCCACTTCTAGTGACAAACAACATTAAATAATCACAACTAGACAAGATTCACATGATTTACACAACTAGTTTCTCTTTATCCAACTTATTCATCATATGATCAAGACTTTGTGTTATGTTCTTGTGTGTTCTTGCTTTTTAACCAATAAATCATCTATTAACCACCAAAAATAAGAACAAGATGGAGTTTTTAAGCACTTACTACTAGCACAAGGCTAGGGAAGTTCAAGAGGACAAATGATGTGGATAAAAGCAAATGGTGAAGGTCCTTCAAGATCCGCTTGCACCGAGCTTCGTTAGTGACCTTCTTACACCACCAAAACACCTTGGATTGCTAGGAAGTGGATTGAAAAAGATGGAAGTGTGTGTGTGTGTTGGTGCCGTGAGGTTAGAGGGAGAGATGAGAGAGTTTTTTTTTTTTTTTTTTTTTTTTTTGTTGAATGAAGAAGATGAAGTGAAGTCTAGTGGTTTTTAAAGAAATCCTCCAACATCTCCTTAACCACTAGGTCTTATGTCTTCAATTGTACATAGCATATCAAATAAACAATTGAAAGAAATCATGGGGTGTCCCCCCACTCTCACACAATCGGTTATGGGGGAGGGTGGTCCTAGTTCCATTTCAACTTCCAAGTTACTATCCTAGTTAGCTTTCAAGTATAATAAATCTAGTGTTAAGAGTGTTATTTAATGTATAGTGTGTTAGGGTATTCGGGGACCCTAACTAGCTTAGAAAAATAAAAATAATGCTTCTAGCATTATTTTGGTGTTCCGGGTAATATCCGGTTGTTCGGTTAGATACCGATTCGTTAAAGTGCTAAATTACACTTTTTAGTGTCTTTTAAGTACCCTACTTGTACCCTTTCAATTCCCAACACTTAGGGAAATATTCTGGATGATAAAACGACGTTTCTGCATAATATTCATATGTTTAAATGCTGATTTATTGCTGAATTATATAAATTCTGCACTTAAAGTGCGTTTCGGGTGCTTTTTAGTGCTTATTTTTGCTTTCGTATTGCATATATATTAAACCCTTGTATGTACTCTTGGGTTTTAATGCATTCTTGTTGTCGGACCTACACCTAGGCTCCAATTTTATTGTCTGACTGCTTTCTGCAGTTCTGTTGACACAGTGTGTCTTACCGGTGAGTTTACTATTATTTTTGACGCAACGCTCTCGTTTATGCATAAAGCAATATTTTGTAGTATACAACGTGCATGAATTCACTTGTTTAATCATGTGTTCAGACATTGCTGACAATTAAGCACATGATTGCAGTCATTAAATAATAATTAAAGTGTACGGAAATTACCGGTTTGGTGCCAGTTGTCACATTTATAACGCGAATAAGGAGGGAACGTATAAAAGGACAATCGTACCCCTGCATATCAATTAGCGCCCCCTGCCACGTGTTGAGCCAGGATCTGTTCTCACACTTTTCACCATTCTCTCCTGATCCCGCACCTATATATATATATATATATATATATATATATATATATATATGGTAGGGTTCTAGAGTGAACAACCTCCCAAGAGTGAACTGTGTGAACTGATCTCGACCCTTGATTTCCTTTTTAGTTGTTAAGGGTAGGATTGTATTTATATAAAAAAAATTAGATTTAAATCATTGTTTTGGTCAAAAATTACCAAAGCAATTAAGTGATCAAATTAGTTTGTGAGGTAGTGTGCTAGTAATGTTTGCAAAAAATATGTGGGTTGATTATTTATGAAAACAGTTTCAGGATATGGCCCCAAGATATAAAGCTATACCAATAATCAAACAATGACCTGTAAAAGTAAAAAATGGACACTGGATATACGAGGAAAGCCCTTGATCAATCTAGATCTCCGGCATAAAACCTCGGGAGCTGACAATCGTCGGCTGCCTTGTTCTTCTTATTGCTTGAATAACCAGGATACAGTGCAGGATAATGCTTAGATCTCTACTAAGTATTACAATGATTGCAAGTGATGAGTGTTTATGTGTGATTGCAAGAGAAATGTGTACGAGCTCGAGAACTAGAAGTGAAATGAAATGACCTATGATCTGGCTATCCGTTTATATAGTTACAATAACAAACAACTTCTCCTACAAACTAGGGATACTTCGGAATATTCCCTTTTGAACGTTGGAGACCTATTCCTCCGGCTTCAACATCTATTTCCCAACTAAATTGAGCGAGTCTCTAGGAGAAAGGATCGTTGTGAACGTTGTGATCCTGCAAGCAAACTATTAGTAACTACCAGGATACTGCCTCAGGATGTTACCAATATCCTGTTCCGGTATCCTGATCGTAATCAGCTATTATAAAATCAAGATATAGTGTCAGGATACGGGCTTAGAATTTCACCCATAACAATCATTATTTTAATAATTGAATTAAGTTACATCTTTCTTATTTTATTATCCATAATATCTTTCCTATTTTAAATTCATTATCCACAATATCTTTTATTTCAATTTTATTTTTTTAGATTTCACCACCAGAATTCAGATTGTGATTTTTAAGATCCATGTAACCTTCATATTTCAACGGTATACACATGTGTACTTGGATATGAATAGAACAGTACGCATGTGTACTCAGCATCGTACATATGTGTAATTAGCTACATAATACATACATAGAAACAAAACCTGTAAAACTGTTTTATATATAACAAGTTCAAGTTCCATAATGTTTGCCAAACCAAGCAAAAAACACATACAATTACAAGTTCCAGTTTCGTGAAAACAATAAACGCAACATAATCGGAAAAACAAAAAACATAGTCATTTACAACTATTCGCCACGTTGTTTGCTGAATCATCCTTATCGACCAAGCAAACGAACATACGTGAATCCTCCTTATCAACCTCATATGTGAATCATCCTTATCGATCTTCCATCTCCACTTTTCTCGTTAACACCATCTCCTATAATAGCACAAAAAAAACTCAGCAATTAGTACTTTGCATAGTTCACAAGTGTACATCAACAACTTTACACATTCAATACACAAAAAATTATGAGATATCACAAAAACAGACGCTATACACATGTGTACATCGCATTAAAATCAGAGCAAAATCAGAATACACATGTGTACATCGCATTAAAAACAGAGCAAAATCAGAATACACATGTGTACATCGCGTTAAAAACATAGCAAAATCAATAAGTTAAACAAAAAAACTGAGATATTACAAAAAACAAACGCTATACACATGTGTACATCGCATTAAAAACATAACAAAATCAGAATACACATGTGTACATTGCTTAAAAACAGAGCAAAATCAAAAAAAATGAACTCCAAAAAACGCTAAACAACTTAACAATAATAACAATCTTCAGAATCACATAACAAACTTCAGAACCTCAATCAAACAATAATAATTTTCAACATCAAAACATATTATAATTTCTAGTTTTGTAATAAAACTCAGTGGTAAATGCAATCTTTCAACAAGTTTCAAAACCGTCTAAAAATACTGATTTGTTTTCATTAACGGCCAACAAACAATATTTTATAAATAACAAGGCACAAGGCTAACAACAAATTAGCCAAAGCCAAGTACATCACCAAAGCCAAAACTGATTTGTATTTACATCAGTTTATAGTACTTTGAGACATATGATAGTTAAACAGTACCATAGATAATCTAGGGGTTTGAAATAGTTACCTTAAAGAATCAAAAAGCAAACCAACGGTAGAAGCAAATCAAAGTCTAAGATCCTCCAACAGCGCAGATTGATTTCTTTAAGGTTCGAATGAGGCAGATCGAACGAGATTTATGCAGATCGGACGAGATTTATGCTGTGTCGTTGGACGGGATTTATGCAGATAGGAGGTATGAATCAATCGTTGTTTCGCTGGACGGGATTTATGCAGACCGGAGGGATTTATACTATTTCGCCGGACATGATTTATGCAGATCAGATGGGATTTATGTTGTTTCGTCGGACGGGATTTATGCAACAGGATATGGTTATTGATCAAAGGTATGAATCAATCGGTGGTGGTTTGGGTGTGTAGGGGTGCGGCCAAATATCGGGGTGATGAAGGTGGCCAGCATTGCTCCGGTTGCTGGAGCCAGAGAAGAGAACGAGGGATAGAACAGGGGTTTCAGCTGGGAGTTTTTGGGGTAGGGTTTTGACAAAATAAGAAGATAAGGTTATATGTTGATTACTTGATTTGTGAGAGAGAACAAGATTTATGTAATCAATTTAAGATGGAAATTACACATATACCCTTTTTGTATTTAATTAAATGGAAAAAATAACCACATAATTACCATCATGCCAGTCATTTAAATCTCAAGATCATAAAAATCAAGGGCCCAGATAAGTTCACAAAGTTCACTGTGGAGAAGTTGTTCACATTTGAACCTAATCCGATATATATATACATGAAGGTTCATGTCATTTTTCATAAATTTAAGTTGTTGTGGGTGAAATTTTTGACCCATATCATGAAGGCGTATCTTGATATTATATGTTTGATGCTGCGACCAGGATACTGAACCAGGATATTGGTAACATCCTGCGAGGGTATCCTACTCGCTACTAACATTGTTCTTTGGCTGCAAGGTACCAACGGATATGAGGACTTGGTCTCCCTGAAGACTCGCTCAAGGAAGTTAGAAGACGAACGTTGGGGCTGGAGAAGAAGTCTACAACGGTCACAGAGAGAATATTCGCGGCATCCCGAGAATGTAGGATAGTTAGTTACTTTCGGTTACTATATATAGGGGGCTGGATCAGCAGTAAGACACATCTAATCTTGCACACTTTCACTCACTAATTGCAGCTACGATCACAAACAGTCACAACACTCACATTACACAGTTATTGTAACACTTAGAGCTGATTCAAGCATTATCCCGAAGTTGTATCCTGCATTTGCAATCAATAAGAAGAACAAGGCAGTCGACGATTGTCAGTTCCCGAGGTTTTATACATGAGATCTAGATTGATCAAGGGCTTTCCTCGTACATCCCGTGTCCACTTTTAATTTTACTGCTCATTGTTTAATTATTGATATAGCTTAATATCCTGAAGCTATATCCTAAAACCGTTTTCATACACAATCAACTTAACATATTTTTTGCAAACACAATAGCACACTACCTCATAAACTAATTTGATCACTTAATTTCTTTGGTAATTTTTGACCAAAACAATTTGGCACCCAAAGTGGGGCAAGTGGTGCTATGTCTACTCAAAGATTTGTTAAAATCATTACTTGGCTTTTATTTTCAATACTTTTTACACAGCTATTTTCAATGGCTTCAAAATTAAACATGAGCTCTTCCTCTATGCCTGCTACAACCTCTGCTACAACTAGTTCGGTGCTTCCTCCACCTCGACACGTTCAAGCTCCTCCACAATTTCAAGCTCCTCCAAGGAGAATCGAAAGCCAAATATCCCAAGACATTCCTCCTGCTCAGAATATCTACAGATCTGGTGTTCCAAGGAGAACTCCTGTTATGGCTTCTAATGATCAAATTTTGACTTTGTTTGGTAATATACAGGATCAGATGAAGCAACAGCAAGAAACTAACCAGATAATAATGAAAGAAATACAACTCTTGAAGTCTAACTCCAAGAGACCTGTTAAGGATATTGTCACCCCTTTGCAGCCCAGGACACTAAACTTTAGTTCAGCAGTATATACTGATGATAATTAGGGCAATATCATACCGAGCCGTTCCCAGAGCAATGCTCCTGAGATACCCTCAACAGCCAGGATATCGGCTGTGAGGGGCCCAGGATATGCTCCAGGATATAGCCAGAATCATCAAGCTGGTAACTTGTCTAATAATAATACTCTTACTACTAATAATCTTGGATCTTCGCAGGATGCAGGTGTAACATCGACACTGTCCAGAGAACTCTAGAAGCTGAAGGACATGATATCAAGTGTGCCTGGGGTAGTGCAGCCTATACCGAAAGTATCCCAGGATAGTCACATGAAATCTCGGTTTGCTTATCCTATCTGTGATGTTGAAATCCCGAAAAGATTCCAAACTCCCAACATGAAGCTCTATGATGGACAACGGATCCTGAAGAGCATATTGCCCAGTATAGGGAGAGGATGGAGATAAATCCTATCCCTCCGGATCTTAAAGAAGCATGCTTGTGCAAGGGCTTCGGTTCCACCTTAACAGGATCAGCCTTGAAGTGGCTCTTAAATGTTCCACCTCATTCAATTACTTCATTTGCTCATTTAGTTAATCTGTTTAACAGTCAGTTTTCTTGTAGTAGAAGCTTTGAAAAACTTACAAGTGACCTCTACAGGAAAACACAAGTACCTCATGAATCCCTAAGGGATCATGTGAATAAATTCAGCAGGGATTCCTTAGATATCCCACACCTTGATGTCGCTACAGCAGTGCAAGAATTCAAGATGGGACTACAAAACGATCCCAGTTTTATTATATCTTGTGATGAATCCTTGCAGGAACTTGGACAAAGCTCGAAACAGAGCTTTGAGATAGATCAGGCTTGAAGATGACAAAAAATGCAAGAGAGAATGAATGCATCCTCAACATATGAGTCAACAAACAGGAAATCAAAATCTTCATATAAACCATACCGCTCTAGGCCGTATAGCAAGAATGACAGCAAGAAAGTAAATGATGTCGAGGATGAGGATGCAGAAGAATATCCTGAGTTATCAGAATATTGTTTTTCAGTTAATATTCCTGAACTAATGCATGCCATGCCGGGTTTAGGAGATAAAGCAAGATGGCAAAGGAAGAATCAACAAAAGGCTGATTGGAAGGATAAGTCCAAATGGTGTGCCTTCCATGAAGACTTTGGGCACCGCATAGCCCTGAGAAAGGAGATAAGTTACTTGCTGAGCAAAGGCTATTTGAAAGATCTTATTGGAAGGAAGAAGAATAAGGGTTAGGATACTGACAAGGATCCTGAACGAGCAGCATCACCCCTACCAGATGCCAAGATAATCAATTTCATATCTGGAGGATCTGATATATGCAGAACCTCTTATTCTGCAGCTAAGAGGCATGCCAAGGAAGCTAAGGCAGAAACAAACCAACAAGGATGACAACACTTACAAATGACAAAGTGATAACATTCGATAGTGACGACCGGGATAACATCCAGGATCCCTACCATGATGGTTTGGTAATCACTTTATATATTGCTAACCATTTTGTACGCAGGATATTGGTAGATAATGGCAGCTCGGTCAACATCATCCAATTGGAAACCTTGAAGAGGATGAACATCCAAGAAATGGAGATTACCTCGAAGTCCACTGTGCTTGTAGGGTTCAGTGGAGAAGCAAAGAACATTGTTGGAGAGATAAAGTTGCCCGTATATGTTGAAGGAGTGAATTCGATGTAATCGTTTTGTGTCATGGATTCATTATCCTGCTATAATATTATACTAGGCATGCCATGGATTCATGATATGAAAGTTGTACCTTCCACCTATCATCAGTGTGTCAAGATTCCTACTCCTTGGGGGTAGTCAAAGTGGAAAGTGACCAACAGGAGGCGAAGGAATGCTACTCTTTTTCAATGAAAACCTCAACAAAATCCCGGGCAGGATAGCAATTAAGGATACAAGCCCAGGATATAGTGATATTCAAGATGAAGTTGACCTAGAAGTGCAACAACTAGGTGAGAGTTCAGAATTCTGGATATTGTATACTGATGGTGCATCCAACATAAGAGGTGTAGGATTAGGGATACTACTAAAATCACTACAGGGGGATATATTACCCCAGGCTATTAAATGTGAATTTCCTGCTAGAAATAATGAAGCTGAGTATGAAGCTCTGATAGCAGGATTAGAATTGGCTAAAAGTATGAATATTAGATGTTTACAAGTGTATGTTGATTCCCTGTTGATTACTAACCATTTCAAGGGATCTTATGCAGTCAAAGGTGAAAAGTTAGTCGAATATCTTGAGATTGTTAAAAAATTAGCAGGATATTTCAAAAATTTTACACTTAAACAGGTACCAAGAGAAGAAAACGCTGAAGCAGACGCTTTAACAAACTTAGGATCTTCTGTCAGGATACCGGAAGGAACTCAGATACCAATACTGCATATCCTGTATCCTGCGATGGAACATCTTAAACCTCAGGATAATGAAGTAGCAAGTATCCAGGATCCTGGCGATGGATATCCTGAGAAGAAACCTGAATCCTGGATCCTGGATGGCTCCAATTGTGAAGTATCTTAAAGAAGGAGATATCCCAAAGGATGAAAATCCTAAAGCTTTCAGGATGAAGGTATCTCGTTTTACTATTATAAATAATATTTTATATAAGAAATCTCTTACAGGTCCATACCTAAGGAGCTTGGAGGATCCTGAGACCAAGGAGGTACTTTAGGATATACATGAAGGAGACTGTGGCAACCATACTGGGAGCAGAGCTTTGTTCTCGAAGGTGTTGAGAATAGGATATTACTGGCCAACCATGAGAAAGGATGCTGCAGAGTATGCTCGAAAGTGTGATGCATGTCAGAGGCACAACAATATACTACATTAGCCTGCTGAGCCATTATACCCTATCGTATCCCCTTGGCCATTTATGAAGTGGGGTATGGATATAGTGGGGAAACTCCCAAAGCTCCAGGAGGAAAGGTTTTCATGTTGGCAATGACAGATTATTTCTCTAAGTAGGTTGAAGCAGAAGCCTTTGTCCAGGTTAGGGATCAAGAAGTGGTATCCTTCATATAGAGGAATATCCTGACAAGATTTAGGACACCGGCTGAGATAATTTGTGATAATGGATCCCAATTCATCAGCAAAAGAACTACAGATTTTTGTAAGAGTTGGGGTATCAAGATGATTACGTTGACCCCAGTGCATCCTCAAGCAAATGGACACGCAGAATCCTCAAACAAGATAATCGTCTACAACTTAAAAAAGAGGTTAGGTGCCAAAAAAGGAAAATGGGTAGAGGAACTACCATTTGTCCTATGGGCTGATAGAACAACTGTGAAGAATGCTACTGGGTAAACCCCATTCTCTATGGTGTTTGGGGCAGAAGTAGTGATCCAGACAGAAATGGTGATACCTACAGCTAGATCTAGCCTACAGGATCCTTAATCAAATCCTCGTGTCTTATGTCAAGAGCTAGATACTGTTGATGAAACGAGAGATGCAGCAAAGTTAAGGATGGCAGCATATCAGCAGAGGATAGCCAAGTCATATAACAAGAATTTAAGGACTAGGAGATTTCATGTTGGAGATTGGGTGTTAAGGAAATCTTTTCAAAACACAACCAATCCTGCTGATGGGAAGCTTGCCCTAAAATGGGAAGGACCTTATGAAATTGAATCAGAATCTAGAAAGGAAGCATACCAACTCAAGACCATGGAGGGGGATATGTTGCCAGGATCTTGGAATGCTATACACCTTAAAGCTTACTTCAAGTGAGTTTAAAATTTAGTTTCTAACTCAGGAGGGTATGAATTCTATCTCTTTTAAATATGTTTAATTTAATTTATTATTCTTTGAAACCCAATACTGACTTAAGCATTGGAGGGGTGTTAGCCAAGCTATCACCCACCTTAGTTCAAAGGTGTTTTGTGGGATACGCTTTAGGATGTTACTCCAGGATACATACTCAAGATGGATCAAAGGATTAGAGGATTGGCCCCCTCTCTCACGTTTAAGGGATTCATATCCATTCAATGGTTTAAAGGTATTCACCTTTCTCCCAAATTGGGTTTAAACACCCCGCCTGGAGCGCAAGTTATCCAGGAATAGTTCAAGATAGCGGGACCAGTTCATGTAACAGTGGCTGACAATTTCATTATTATTGGCTATATCCTGGATCCTTAAGGTATATGAGGATTGATCACCCTCTCTCACGAAAGGGTATTTTCATACTCTCTAAGGTTTAAAGGTTTTCACCTTTCTAAGTCTTGAAGTTTATACACTCCTGCCTGTAGCACACGAATTATGGGTTTATCCCTAGTTAATTAAGGGTTTATCCCCAGTAAAGCACAGGATTTTGCATAAGCTGAACTACGATTGTGTTCTTACACATTCCCTTGCTGATGGGATATTGCGAAGTTTAATTGCTAAGTAAAGAAATACATAAAGTTGGCTATATGCTGATGCAACACCTTACACAGGGGACAGGTATGCTGGAACTTGATCCTAAATCCCACGAGAGACGGTACAAATGGTTCTAAGAATCTCTGCTATGAATTCTCATTTAAATTTTATTTTTTCAAGATTCAAGTGCCTTATCTAAGTAAATGGAGTTTAATATCTTCGAAAGTTTACATCTTTTATATTCCTAAAAGTTGATTTTTCAAGATATAAAAAGAAAGTGTTATTTTATTGTTAATATCCTGATTAGGATACTTGATTAAAATACTTACAAACATAACAGAATATACACAATACAGAGATAAGGTCAAAAGATAAGTTTATTAACAGTTCAAAAGGTTACATCCTTGGTTTCATCTCAAACCGAGACCCATCCACCAAGAATGTAACAAGTTCAAAAAGCAAATTAACATTAATGACCGAAGGCTTCGTCCTGAAACTCAAGATCCCTCCACCTCCGGCCATCATATTGTACTACTATTTAAAGTGCAGGAAAGTAAATTGTTTAGCATGCAGGAAAATTAAATTGTTTAGGGGTTACAGACCAATCAAATTTAATAGGTGGGCTCTGGCCTAGGCATAAACATCCATCATCGCCCACTTCACTGCTGTCAAGCAGCAGCACATTCACCACCTTCATCAACCACAGCTTCACCATTACCGCCAGCATCCGCTCCAGCATCAGCCCCAGGATCCTTGCCAGCTTCGCCGCCTGCACTTGCAGCCACTTCAGCCGCTTTGGAGGGCTCTCCAACCTCAGTCTTGGCAGGATACTCCACAGGATTGTCACCAAGATTCTTTAATTTCACCTCCCAGGCTTCGATGGTCCAGGTTGGGCATTCAAAGCCTGCAACTTTGACTTCATATGACATCTTCAACCTGGCCTGGAGGAGGGAAATCATAACGGAACTCTTGAGGCCCTCCCTATAGGAGATCATATCTTGCTCATGTTGGGCCTGAGCAGCATCGAGTTTTGCCTGAGCCTCCTGGGTAGCCTTCTTCACAACAGCCTGGGCCTCCTGGGTCATCACCTTGAATTTATCTTCATAATGTTGTGACCTGGCGGCAGCGATCTTTCCCTGGTCCGCGATGGTGACTTCAGCCTTCTTTAGCTTGGCCTCTAGCATCTTGTTGACCACGCAAGCTTCCTCTTAAAGATTCGTTAGGCACTCAAGGCCCTATAATCCAAAATACAGGTATCAACATATGAAATCTAATCAGGATACCAATTCAGCATATATGTGCAGGATGTAGGATAAGGATATTTAGCTGGTTGAGAAAGGAAGTCATGAAGCCACTGGACTCAAGGAACTTATGGCTCTCGTAAGAAAAAGCTTCAGCAAATGTAGCAGGAGAGTCAGTCTCCTTCCTCTTACGGGAACTGGAGGCACGAAGCTTGCTGGCCGAGGAAGGTTTAGGGATGAAAGCAAGCTTGGAACTGGCAGGCTTGGATGCAGTGGCAGGCTTGGAGCTTGGCTCTTTCTTTACAACGATAGGACCAGAATAACTGTCCAGTTCATCAAGCTCAAAGACCTCAGGGATCTTGGTTGGTTCTACACAAAGGGAAGAATTCTGAACTTTTGAATATCATAATATCATAGTTGAATTAAACATATGCAGGAATATATAGAACAGATGTCCTTACCAGACATGTTGGAGCTAGATTTTTGGCTTGAACTTGTGGAAATCAGGGAAAAGCTTCTTTCACTCTGCGGTAACCGGTAGATAGCCTTGATCCTTTCTCCCGATTATGCGCTTGGAGGGGCTAATTCTTTGAAGTTTGCTGCACAAAAAATAAAAATGTTAGTTCAGGATGTATTTGGGGATATTCCTAAAACCCTAAATCCTACCAGCGGTCAACCACTTCACTGAAGGTCTACACCCTTGTCAATGGAGTCCCTTCTAACAAGAAAGAACTTTCGTTTCCACTCATCCTCATTTTTGGTCGCTTTGAGGATGAGAGGGTTGTTAGAGGTGGAGAAAAGTAAAAACCGACTAGAGCTATGAGATCGTAGGCGATAGACGATGGGTAGATCCTCAACACAAAGATCAGGAACATGGTGGGTCTTAATCCGGTCTAATACCACCAGCACCCGCCAAACCATGGGCATGGTCTGGGCAAAACTAAGACTGGTAAGATGAAAAAATCGCATGATGAACTCGTATAAAGGATACCGAAGCCCTATGGAAAAGGGGTAAGCCAGAAAACAAACCCATTCCTTGGAAGACACGTCTGACCGGAGGCTCCGATCAAACGGCCGGATAATCGTTCTGTCGGGGAAGGCACCAGAGGTTCTCAAAGCGGCAATGTCAGCATTATCAAAGTAACAAACTTCTTTCTCAGGTTACTTAAGAAGATTTTGTTCTACAAACATCGGAATGGAGTCGCCGGTGTGTGATCGGGTTCGAGTAGCCATGGAGGAATCGAGAACAGAACAAAGAAAACAAAAGAAAAGAAGGAAGGAAGGGAAGAGATGATACCTGAATCTTCTATGGAATGTGATAATTAACAAGGAGAAAGGAGAAGATATAGGGGAGAATAGATAGCAGTGAGTAAAAATCGCTTGGGAAGTTGCACCTTGTTACATCAGCAGTCACATCCCATTAAGTGCATCGATCAACGCAAAGAAAAATATACCCGTTTGGATTTCGGGATCTCAACAGTTATATTTTTGGGGACAATTTTTATGGGTGAAATTTCTGACCCATATCCTGAAGGCGTATCATGATATTATATGTTTGATGCTACGACCAGGATACTGAACCAGGATATTGGTAACATCCTGTGAGGGTATCCTACTCGCTACTAACATTGTTCTTTGGCTGCAAGGTACCAACGGATATGAGGACTTTGTCTCCCTGAAGACTCGCTCACGGAAGTTAGAAGACGAATATTGGGGCTGGAGAAGAAGTCTACAACGGTCACAGAGGGAATATTCGTGACATCCCTAGAATTTAGGATAGTTAGTTACTTTCAGTTACTATATATAGGGGGCTGGATCAGCACTAAGACACATCTAATCTTGCACACTTTTACTCACTAATTGCAGCTACGATCGCAAACACTCACAAAACTCACATTACACAGTTATTGTAACACTTAGAGCTGATTCAAGCATTATCCCGAAGTTGTATCATGCATTTGCAATCAATAAGAAGAACAAGGCAGCTGACGATTGTCAGCTCCAGAGGTTTTATTCTAGAGATCTAGATTGATCAAGAGCTTTCCTCGTACATCCCGTGTCCACTTTAAATTTTACTGCTCATTGTTTGATTATTGATATAACTTAATATCCTAAAGCTATATCCTGGAATTGTTTTCATACACAACCAACTTAACATATTTTTTGCAAACACCAATAGCACACTACCTCACAAACTAATTTGATCACTTAATTGCTTCGGTAATTTTTGACTAAAACATAAGTATTTACAAATTTTCATGTATGAGGTATTTTTGTATATGGTTAGCATGCTCCTAACTCTAGTACATACACATGTATTTATACACATACACACATGATGGTGATCAAATATATACATATATTTTTATCCCTAAATATATATATATATAATAAATAATATCTATTTTAACTTATAAAATAAATATAAGTGTTTATTAAAAACCCTTATAGTTTAGGATTTAAACCTTTTAATTAAAAGTTTCTTAATCATGATTAAGGTTGCTAATCATGTTTAACCTTGTTAATCACCTCGTTAATCACACTTTAATCGCGATTAAGATTTTAGAAAATTTCGCCATAGTTTCCCCTAAACTCTGGTGTTTTCCATGTTTTAAAAACGTATTTTAACCATGTTAAGAGCCCCTTAACCACAATCAAGTTTCAATCCACCAACTTTACTGGTATAATTTTCATATAAACACCCTCACATTCCATGAACTTATATATATATATATATATATATATATATATATATATATATATTTAACCACGCTTGTTAAAAATAATGACACTTTTATATCTTTCTAACAAGATCATTTAAGTCTTCATATTTATCATGCTTTATAACTTGATCTTTCACTTAAAAAACTTTGTTTAACACACTTTTAAGATCATTTTAGTGTAAATCATAGTTTTTAATCTTTATAAAAGTAATATATATGTTAAAAATGATCTTTAAGTTGTAGTAAAGTTTATGGATCGTAAGGTTGATGATCTTGTTTAGATTTAAACATCAAGATGTTTAAATCATCATTTTTAATCAAGTTCATACAAGATCATCAAACTAAGCATCCTACTTTAATCAATATCATCAAATTTATACAAACTAGTTAACATTAAACAACATCATCAACACAAAATACATCATATTAATAGACTTTTTATGTTAGGATTAGTGTTTTAACTTTGATTTATGTTATGTTCAAGATGATCATTATGTACACTATGTTCTACATAATAAAAATAACTTGAATATGGTGAGTAATGTTCTTATAACTTTGCACAAGTTAAAGAAGCACCAAGACGAAGATATGAAGCTCCAAGTGTTTCTCCAGGCTTGATTCTTCCTTAAATCTTCTTGAAATGGTTTAAATGTGCTTGAATTAGGGTGTAAATTTGAGGAAAATGGTGGGTTTAGGAGGGATGTTTGTGGCCGATTTCTAGAAGGAGAAGAAGGGTGGTTTTTGGTTTTTGTTAAGTGTTGAAATGGAGGAGATGATGAAGATATGTTATGTTATAATGTGCAATCTTTTTTTCAAGTCAAAGGAATCTTCTCATACCATACATTTTCATCATATATGAAAGTCGTGACGTAATACCAGGACCGATATGTTAGTTCGCTCGTTGGCTCGAAATTGATTAATATATGAAAGTCATGTCGTAATGCCGGGACCGATGGTTTCGATATACCATTGATGCTTCGGAGTTTATTTAAGGTGTTTAATACCCTTTACTAGTTCTACGGACATTGCAAAAGTTGAGATTTTGTGTTGCGGACAAACATTGTGGTAATTTTTAGCGCAAATTGGACAATTTATAAGTATAAGTGTTACCGGAAAATTAAAGTGTTTTTGTGTTTTGTGTGTCCCTAATTAGGGATTTTGTTCATGTATCAATTACCATATGCTTTCATGCCATTCATTGATCGTTCGAACAGTTTTCGAAACTTGCTGGCATGAATAGTGTGTTCTGTGAATAGTGTTTTTCAACATTTAGCCAAGATATTTGGACATAGTTTGTTGTTTTCTCGCGATGCGATGAATGTAACGATATTATTTGAAATGTTTAACCATGTCTTATGATTACTAGACTTTATGTGACCTAATCATGCATCAATTAAGTCATGAACGAACGCAATTTAAACGTATAATTAATTGTTAAGTTCTACGGAATTACCATTATTTTTGTCGGTTTTCACAATTAGAACAAAACCGGCCTATTCTTCTTCTTAGTCTCTCTCTCCCTCCATTCAACCCCAAATCAAGAACACCCTCGCTCCTTTACTTTCCTCTACCGCTGTCCCGTCACCGTTACTCCTACCACCGTGATAGATACCACCTTGAGCTCCCCCACTATGAATTACACCACCATGAGGTGCTACCGCCACCCCTGTCCCGCCACCATGACCTCCACCGCCTTCCGGCCACCGTGAGGTGTCTCCACCATAGAGAGTTACCATCAAGAAACGGTTGAAGGAACCGGTGAAAGAAATGTTTGGTTTGTAAAAAAATGAAGTTTTCTCTTATATTCTTTTTTAATTCATCAAGGTTTTCGTGTGTAATGCTGTAATTCAAAATTCCACTTTAAATTATTGAAATTATTGCATATACAAAACATCCATTAATGTAACTCAACGTCTTGTTCATGATAACTGCTACAAGCTATGTGGCAAGATATTGGAGCAACTGAAAAGCTAATTCAAATGGGATAAAACTGAAAAGCTAATTCAGTCCTAGAATCTCGCTAGATTTTTATCTTAGACGGGTAGGGATCTAGGATTGAGCTGTAAATCATGGCTGTAAATCGGGGTGTAATTAGGCTATAGGGTGTGAGGTGCATGGTTGGGTCATTAATCGCCACGTAGGATCATTAATGGATTGCTACACCATCCCATTGTCTCATCCACCATGATTCCCATGGATTAAACCATGGCAACCATGAGCCTACTTTCCTTATTCAATATTTTCTTTCCTTTTCACAAAAATGAATTAAAGTAATATAATAGTGGTTTAAGTCATGACCACACCCGATAGTGGCTTTAGATGATGGATTAGAAGTAGGTGACATGGCGCTGATGTGGAGGGTCATGACCATACCCTATAGCCTTAGTTGAGGTTAGAGAAATTGTTTCGTTCTTTATAGAGAAGCCGTTATCGTGACTACGAATCTAAGGTTGCTGGAATCTTGGTTGTTAACCGCCGTCGGTATTCCTTATAATTTCACAATGACGAAGATGAACAATGTTTCGTTTAAGTGGCATATTTTTAAAAACTATATAGGTTTTCACCCATTTTGTACACAAATGTAGGGGTGTTCAGAATTCGATTCGGATTCGAAAAATTCGAAATTCGATTCGAATTCGATTAAAAAGGTTCGAATTCGAGTTGATTCATATTCGAATCCAGTAATCAAATTAGAATTAAATACGAATTTATGATTTTCAATTCGATTCGAAATTCGAGTTCAATTTATACACACACACACACAAAAACATATATACACACACATATAACTTCTAAACTTGGCCAAAGTATGAACTACCTCCATAAGTGATAAGTTTATTATTCATAACATTACCAAACTTACTTATAAATAGCCCACACTATTTATGTCTAAATTTTTACCTAACTTAAATCGCTACCAGTAACCAACCTATCTTCTAAATTTTGGTGTTTTGACATATTGATAGTTAATTAGCTTTGCAGATATAATTGTTTGTAGTAGTTTTAAAAATTAAAAGTAAAACAATTTATTGTTTAGGGTGAACATCCCTACTGACAAATGTTCCCTTTAATTAATTCAATAAAATACATAAATAGTCCTTGATATTATAAAGAGTGTATTTTTCATTTCATAAAAAAACTAACATTTGTTAGTTTTGGTACCCCAGCTTCTTACTAAATTAAAAGTTAATACCTTTCCAATAAACCATTTACCTTTATTAGTTCTTTTTAATAAATTTGTATTACGTTATAATTTAAACAAGTTTAATTATATATATATATAGTGTGAGGTTCATTAGGGAACACTAAAAAAGTGGGGAACAGTGGGGAACCGACTCAAACGAACTCCGATTGGACTCATTCCAGCGGCGTTGGAAGCGGTTTGTCGAACCCTAACTAGGATCTCTTAACCCTAAATCATAACCCCTAAACCCTAAATATATTAGGGTTTAGCTTTAGGGTTTATGGTTTAGCTTTAGGGGTTATGGATTAGTTTTAGGGTTTAGATTTTTGGGTTTAGCTTTAGGTTTAGCCTTTAGGGTTTAGCTTTTAGGGTTTATAGTTTAGATTTTACGGTTTACCTTAGGTTTTAGCGTTATTTTTTAGCTTTAGGGTTTAGAGTTTAGGAGTTAGGATTTAGGGTTTAGGGTTTAGGGTTAAGAGATCCTAGTTAGGATTCGACGAGCCGGTTCCAACGCCCCTGGAATGAGTCCAATCGGAGTTCGTTTGAGTCGGTTCCCCACTGTTCCCCACTTTTTTAGTGTTCCCCAATGAACCTTCCCCTATATATATATATATATATATAGTCAGGATTTAGAGAGAATGGTGAAAAGTGTGAGAACGGTGAGAACGATTTTGGTGGTAACATGTGGCAATGACGCTAAATTACACCAAGGGGTAATATTGTCAAAAAAACATACTCACATGAACTGGGTGTTTAAATAAAACGCCATAAAAACACCGAATTCAGAAAAATGCCATGAAAATACCCAGTTAAAAACGCCATAAAACACTCAGTTCAGAAAAATGCCATGAAAATACCTAGTTAAAACGCCATAAAAACACCTAGTTCAGAAAAACGCCATGAAAATACATACTCTAAAACGCCAAAAAACACCCAGTTCAGAAAAACTCCATAAAACCCAGTTAATTTTTTTTCGAAAAATATAGCAATAGTATACTCCTTGGAAAGATAAAAAATGCTGAGTTTTATGGTGTAATTTTTTTTTGAAAAATAATCACGTATAAAAAAGTTATTGTCGTTTAAATATAATGAGGAAAATGGCATGTGATTAGCATGTGCACCTTTGTTTGGATCTTCCTATTTTACCCCTCCTGTTAGTTCCAAGACCCCTATTATTTACAAAAATATCACCACATCAATCTCAGCCACAAACCACTAAGATCTTGTGGATGAGAATCGTTCTCACCGTTCTCACACTTTGAGGCGTTCTCTCCTGATCCTGTTCCAAGACCCCTATTATATATATATATATATATATATATATATATATGCAAGTGTGAATATATAAAATTGTATTACTTTTGTTGTAAAATCGTAACTTTTGAGTGTTATTACGAAAATTTAAATATAAAAACTTTTTTTTTTAGCAAATAACGTGTTCTAAGTCGATTAGTTAAACTATTACGATGTGTTGTGTTCAGGATGGTGTATTAGACATGATTTCCAAGTTCATGTGGTATTCGAGTTTGACTTGCCAACCTATAAAAATCATCAATTTTTACCTAGTATATAAATAAGCAAACAAGTTGCGCACGTGTCACCGTTATGTGAGCCCAGAAATCTTTTTCTTACTTCTCCTATTTCACTGCCTTTTATTTTATGTTATAATTTTATATAAGTTAATTAAAAAAACAGTAATAAACATAATATATTGATAAATTATAACTATTTCTTTTTCATTTTCAATATTATTCGTGTATTACTTTAAAATATCACTTATACCTAATTGCAATCAAATATCATCTCAAAATATCATTTTGAATATTTATTAATAAATATTAATTTTTTCCCTCCGTTTAGGAGTGTAAATTTCTGACATGAACCAAACACGGAATTCATGGGTTTACGTTTAGTCTAAACGAGATCGGGTAAGTTTCAGGTTGAACCCATGAACCCTTTAGCTAAATGGGTTGGGTTTGTGTCGAACCTGGATGGTTGGCGGGCTGATCCATTTATGTTATACATTAATTTTTTTTCAAAATGTTTTTATGCCATATTGGTTGGGTATTTTATGCAATATAATTATATTAAAAGAGAACTTGACATAAAATTTTATAAATAAAATATAAATATCTTATATGCATTTGTGTTTTTTGATGTAAAAATAATAATAATAATAATAATAATAATAAAAATAATAATAATAATAATAAATTTTTTTTGGGTTAAACGGTTTTTGTTTAGGTTAACCTGTGAATATTCATGTTGTGTTTGGGTTCATGTATCTGATACGATTATCAGGTTCAGATAGTTTTCGGGTTCTTATAAAATTTTCGTGTTTAGCTCAGGTTAGACTAACCAACCTGCAAACACGACTCGTTTATCCTGTCATTTTACCTTAGAGTTGGGTCTCATACTTGTGCCTACATCCTTGTAGTAACATCTTCGAAAGTTTATTGATCATGCATTTCCTAATGTTGTGATGAGATGGGATTAGAGGTGCACAAATCGGGTATTTTTAATAACCGATTCCGGTTATAGGACCGGTTTCGGTTCTCGTTTTAAGAGTTGGAACCACTTATTGCTATAACTAGTTCGGTTCCGGTTTCAGTTATTTGACCAAAAAACCATAACCTATGTGTCCGGTTCAGGGTAAGGTTCGGTTCCGGTTCTTAAGAAACCAGGTATTGAAATACCCTATTTTCGGGTTTTTATACCCTATTTCCGATTTTTTTTAGTTCTATATTTTCTTATTTTTTAATACTCTATTGCGTTTTTATTACTCCACTAGGTTAGAACCCCGTGTAATACACGAGTTGAATAAATGTAATTTTATATACCAAATAATAAAAAATATATCTTTAAAAACCTCGTTTATTACACGGGTTGAATAAATGTAATTTTATATACCAAATAATAAAACAATATGTCTTTAAAAATATTGTTTATTACATAGGTTGAATAAATGTAATTTTATATATTAAATAATAAAAAAATTATATCTTTATGAACCCCATGTATTGTATGGGTTAAGTAAATTTAATTTTATATATTAAATAATGAAAAAAGTTACAATTTTAAGAACCTTATGTATTGTATGAATTGAGCACATGTAATTTTATATACCAATCAATAAAAAGTTATATCTTTATAAACCCTGTGTATTATAACTCTTTACATTATAATAGTTTATAATGTAATTTTAAACTGACAAAATGACCAAACCATAGGGACTAAAATGACATTTAACTCTTTACATTATATTAGTTTATATTTAGTGTAGTTTTTTGTTAATTTCAACATAAATAATTTTGAAATCTAATAAATATTTCAAAAAATTATATTATTTTCTATACGGATTGTTTAAATTTATATTAAATTTTATTTTATAATTATCTTTTAATTAATATTAATTATAATTAAGTAGGAGATAGAGATGAGAAAACTAAAAAATAGATGGCTCCAATGAATGACATGTGTCATTCCATTGGTTTCTTTTATTATATAGTACTAGCGGTAAGACCCGTGTCCAAACACGGGTGGTTTCTTAGAAAACCATGCATAACAAATATAATTGATGAATATGGTTATATTTATAGACTTATAAATAGATAAGTCGGTCAGTAAATACTTAAAGCTTAGAGTATAAAAAATACAAAAATATACAATTTATTAATCTTTTGTAAACGAAATAACACTTGCATTCAAGCATGTTCCTTCTCCAAAAATCAATATTTTAAATCAACAGCCGTTTCAATCCCCTTCAACCTCCACAAAACACTATTTTAACCCAACAGTGGTTTTAAATCACCGTTTTAACCCAACAGCGGTTTCAACCACAGTTTTCTCCACAACACTCTACTTTAACCCAACAGTGGTTTCAAACATCTGTTTTGCATCCATCTGTTGACCAAAGTCAACAGATGTATCAACCATTGTTTTATTTTCAAACATCTGTTTACAACAATAGAGATTTCATTATTTAAACAGACCTTTGCCAATATTACAAGCTTTTAAACTCTCAAACCTAAATATTCATTGAATTAATTTAAATAAAAAACATGGTTAATAATTTTAACACAACTAATTATATAAAATATGATAGTGTCAAACAGAGGTAACTATATAATAAACAAACCTCAAAATAGCAAACAGCATTCAGTAAAATACAGCATAATAATTTCTAATCAATGGGCGAAACAGTAGTCTCGATAAATAAAGCTCCTTTCGGACCATTGTAGTTGTCTACATGTTGGAGATACTTCAAAACTTCATTGCTCAGATCAACTTCAACCATATCCCCCCAAATGCTTGTTATCAGCCACTTCTTGTTTTCAATTATATTAGTCCTTCGGCGCATATCTACATAATCAACTACACAAGGATTATTGAAAGCAAACACCTTGATCTAGCCTTCTTCTTCATATCTGAGCAAATCAGCAGTTAGCTCAGCAGACTTTCCAATAACAATCAAATGCAGCCTCTTTGCGATGGTCAAAAAATGCCCTTGGCAAGGATTGACTACGATACTCTCTGGAAAACGAAGCATTCTGAAAGTCTCAAAAAGAACATCGAAAGCAACGATGTTCCTCTCACCTAATGGATACCAATAATTTGAAACCATGAAATATATGGTTTTATCAGCATAAATTCCTGGAGACCATGAATAACTGCTTGAACCATAATTATTTACGCTACCGAAATTTATTGTTCTCCATGACTCACGACGTCGAGAGTAAACACGAGCAGTAGCCACATTACGGTAACATCTGATGTTCAACACCTTCAGATCATTGGATTGATCAAGATAAATTCCTCCTGTATCAGAGTTTTGATCATGAATATAATTTAAGTAGTCGCCAGACAAAACCTTATAGCGCCTGGTAGTTGGATTCCAAGGGATCAGCTCACAGCAAATCCCTTCATTGCAAACTAACAACAATCCATTAAATGACGATAGAATACGTAAGAAGGTAGGGTGGACATTGTTAGGAAAACTTAAGGTTTTGCTTGCAACGACATCCAAATTATCAGCTACTATGTTGTCAACAACAATTGGCGTGCCTTTAAAGGAAAGTAGTTTCTTTTGTAGTGAATCTCCACTCCGGAGAGCATGCATCATCTCAAATGCATGACTTGACAGTTCCCTATAAAAATTCTTGGAAAGACATTTCAAACGACCAATATCTTCTGCAGAGAGCCTTGTGAAAATTTCGTCAACAATCACTTGAAACCCAATGTTTTCCATTTTGCAGTGAACAAATGCGTGTTTGAAAGCCAAAGAAATTGTAATGTTATTGATAGACAAAAAAATTGAAGATGATTGAGTAGATGGATGAAAGCGGTAATGATGAAAGCCTCTGCCCAATGTATTTTATATATACCAATGAAGGCGGTTATGACTAAATACATCGTCAGCCTAACTTACTGTTAAAGAATATGATGCGACGATGATTAGGCTTTTAATGCAAAACATTTCAAAAGTGCGTTTCCATGGGAAAAGTATAAAGTTAAACACGTTATCATAATTACAATTAATCTCTTCATTTACCTTAAGACGCATTTACTATAAGACAGAAGTGAGTGAGTGACATGCATTAATTGCAAATTACATTTCCCCAGGCATTTTGAATTTGAAATTACCGGGAATTTGAAAACATCTGCTAAGTTATACATTTAAAGGATAGATATGGGAAGAGGTTTTGAGGTGAGGCAGACTTTTAGATAGATTTTAAAATGATTTTATATATTAGGCTTTATGATGCAGTAATGACATAAGAAAAGCATTGTTGGACAGCCTCTCTGGCTGCCACATCAGCTTTTCTTATGCTTCTTTTAACACAAAAAAAAAAGAACAGATGTTGCGAACCTCTGTTATGCAACAACAGATGTTGCCAACAGTAGCAAGTCAAACAGCCGTTAGATTAGCAGAAGATCACTACTAAACAGATGTTCTCTTTGGGCAGAATTTACCTTTGACAAAGATTTAAACTAACAGATGCATGAGTATTTGCAATTGAGATGAGGAAATTCTTCAAAAAGCTCTGTTAGGCAAGAACAGATGTTGGCAACAGTAGCAAGTCAAACAACCGTTAGATTAGTAGAGGATCACTACTAAACAGGTGTTCTCTTTGGGCAGACTTCACCTTTGACACAGATTTAAAGTAACAGATGTTGAGTATTTGCAATTAAGAGGAGGAAATTCTTCAGAAAACTGTTGACTTACCAAATCATTAAAAAATAATAGAATTTCAAAACTCTGGCATAAAAAACAATAAAAAAAATCTTCATTTAAAGACCAACAGTACTCTACATCCTAAACACATACTTCTGCCACTTCAGCGCACACGGATGTTGAGAAGCACTGTTAGGCAACAACAGATGTTGGCAACAGTAGCAAGTCAAACAGCCATTAGATTAGCAGATGATGATTTCGAGCAAATGTTCTCTTTTGGCAAACTTTAACTTTGACAGATCTATACAATAACAGAAATTGATTCAACATCAATATAATCTAAATCAAACTCAGAGACAATTTCACATCTACATCAATACCGATCTGCAATAATCAGATGATATTAAAAATTACATAATAACACTTATGCACCTTAAAATTAGTAAAAATAAAATGCTCCACAAACATTAATAGGATTAAAATTTAATTATGAGGATTAAAATATCAACAATTACATCGATTACTGAAGAACGAAACTTTAAAATCTAACAACACCACCAAGAAATTTAGGAATCTAACAGCAAAAATTTAGTGCTTTTAGCTTCAACTCCATTGAGTACTGAACTTCTCAATGTATATCTTTGATAATCTCCATGAACTCCACGGAAGTATTGAAGGCATCACCATCAGGTTTCTGGAAACCTGGTCTCTCGTGAACAGACCAAGATGCAGTACATCAAAATACTTCTTCAGCTGTTGAAGAGTAGCCATATCCTCATATACTTAATCCTTAGCTTGCTTGATAAAGAGCTTCTTTAAATCATCGGAGCCTGCAGAAGTGTATACATTCTATACATCAAAATTCCAAACTTTATGCTTCTTTTAATACAAAAAAAGGCAGGGAAGAACAAACTGAATCTACTTATATATCTTATTAAATAAAATCTTATCTTACAGCAGTAGCAGATCCTTTCTTGCGTTTAGTTGGAACCACTGTGGGTTCTACATCATCACAATCTGCCCAAGTCAATTATAATCATCATTTAGTCATAAGCAAAGATTATTTTAAACGTACATTTAATAATCTTTCCTTTGTGTTTAATTTGATTCCATCAACATCCATATTAACATATTCTAAAACCATTATGACTCCATAAATACTTCTGCCACTGGTCGCCCGAAGAAAACAGAGCTGGAATATATCAACAGTTTAAAATCCACAAACCTAAAATAACCCGCAGATGATTGTATGAATTTCAAACAACTGTGATTAGACTGAAATATAAAGCGATAATTAGAGTAGATCACTTCAAAATTAAAAATTCAAGATTTCAAAATTAGAGTAGCAAAAAAACATACTTTAAATGATGTTAGAACAATGATGCTGGAAACAACTGTAGAGCAATCATCATCATCATCTGCTCAGATCATTTCACAATCATCATTTAGTCATAACTTAGATAAAAAACAATTATTAAAAATCAAAAACCAAAACGAACATAATTATATATATGACATTACCATCATCAAGGAAAACCACATATCCGCAAAATTTGTTCTGAAAGTGGGTCAGAGAGAGCTTCCGTTTTCTCTTATCATTTATGAATAAATGTCGAGTATTGAGAAGAAGGGATTTGAGGGAGACATACATTGGAAGTCTGGTTTGAAAATACAAAAGCAGAGAACTTAGCAGAGTGTAAATATGAAGAGTGAAATGAGAAAAAAAAACCTTTTATATAAGAAGATGATTGACAGAAGTGAGTGAGTGACATGCATTAATTGCAAATTACATATCCCCATGCATTTTGAATTTGAAATTACCGGCAATTTCCAAACATCTGCTAAGGTATACGTTTGCCAACGGAAACATCTGCTAAGTTATACGCTGGCTTCAAAGGAAAGATATGGCCAGAGGTTTTGGGATGAGGCAGACGTTTAGACAGATTTTAAAATGATTTTATATATTACGCTTTATGATGGAGTAATGACATAAGAAAAGCATTGTTGGACAGCCTCTCTAGCTGACACATCAGCTTTTCTTATGTCATTAGGATTTCTCCTTTTATAGAAAGTATAGATAGATATAGATACTTAAGATGGTATAACATTGAATACTTAACAATTTTAAATAAGTACTCAAGGCATTTAACATGTTTCTTTGTAGTTCATTTACTTCATTTGTAAGCAATAAAAAATTTACAACTTGAAGTGACATTTTTTTTTACAAACAAGATGAAATTACAAATTACAAATCTACAAATAGGAAAACTGTTACACCCATATTTAAAAACGTGCTATTATAAATATGGTTTCATCATATTATGTAATTTTATATACTAATTAATAAAAAAGTTATATCTTGTTATATCTTTATAAACCCTGTGTATCATAAAATATTTGGACTAAACTGATAAAATGGTCAAACCACAGGGACTAAAATGACATTAAACTCTTTACATTATATTAGTTTATATTTAGTATAGTCTTTTGTTAATTTCAAGATAAATAATTTTGAAATCTAACAAATTTCAAAAAACTATATTATCTTCTATACAATCTAATAAATTTCAAAAAAATATATTATCTTCTATACGAATTGTTTAAATTTATATTAAATTTTATTTTATAATTATCTTTTAATTAATATTAATTATAATTAAGTAGAAGATAGAGATGAGAAAACTAAAAAATAGATGGCTCCAATGAATGACATGTGTCCCTCCATTGGTTTCTTTTATTATATAGTATAGATTTTCTAGAATTTTATTATTATTGTTATTATTATTATTATTATTATTATTATTATTATTATTAAATATGCATTGTTTAATGTAAGAAAATTAAAATAAATGCACTAACATAAATTTAGAAGAAAGATGTTAGAATCATGTATCGTGTATAGACAGGTATAATTGATTCCGGTTCTTGTTCGGTTTCGGGTATTAATTGGATATGATCGGTTCTGGTTTCGGTTCCAGGTATTAAGATCTAAATGTATACCCTATCTATACCCTACAGGTAGGATCGTTTCCGGTTTTGGGTATAGAATACCGGGGTATTAAAAAAAGCAGTTCTGGGTTTTTTTTGCTGGGTCCGGTTCCGAATACGGTTTTTTTTTTTTGCACCTCTAGATGAGATTGAACTAATTATTGTCGCCGAGAAGTCCAATGTGTGCTAAACTAGTTTTTGCCACGCCCGCGTTGCGGGGCAATAAGTCGAATATTTCTCTAGCATAACATGTATGTCTGTATTTCGGTTACTTATACATACTACTCATAACACGATCTAAAAAAAATTACATCGAGTCAACCAATTAAAACAAAAACACTACCATACTTTTACTAAAAAATAAATAAATTAAAACGATGGAAAGACTGTAATTTTAAACTGGGAGCAAAATTGTAATTTTTCAGGACAAATGAGCATGTACCAGGCATGCATGGACGAATAAAAATTACACCTATGTCCGCCCGCGTTACGGGGCGTTAAATTGAATATTTCTTAGTTTCATAACATGTATGCATCTATTTAGTTTACTTGTACATACTACTTGTAACACGATCTAAAAAAATACATCGAGACAACCAATTAAACCAAAACACTACCATAGTTTTGCTAAAAAAATTAAAACGATGACATGTCTTTAATTTTGAGCTGGGTTAAAATGCTAATTTTCCGGGACCAATGAGCGAGTGTTAGACAACTGCTTGACACAATAAAAGTTACGTTGAGTCAACCAAGCAAAATAAAACACTACAATAGTTTTGTAAAAAAAAGGTAAAATGATGGCAAGATGACAATTTTTAACTGGGGGAGAAATCGTAATTTTTGAAATAAGAACAAAATCGTAACTTTGAACAGAGGGCAAAGTCGTAATTATATTTTGAACTGGGGGCGAAATCATAATTTTGAGCTAGGGGAAAAACATAATTTTATTTTGACCTGTGTGCAAAAACATAATTTTGAGCTAGGAGCAAAAACATATTTTAATTTTAAACTCGGGTAAAAACATAATTTTAAACGGAGGGCGAAACCGTAATTTTAAACTGGGAATAGAATAAAAAATGGATTTTTGAACTGAGGGCAAAATCGTAATTTTGAGGTAGGGGCAAAATTATAATTTTATTTTGAACAATGGGCAAAAACATAATTTTAAACGAAGGACGAAACCGTAATTTTAAACTGAGAATAAAATTAAATTAAAAATAAGTTGGTCCAATAGGGAAGTGCCAGGCAATCTGCTTGGCACTATTCCCTCAACTCTTTTTTGTACTGCGCACTATTCTCTCAATTCCTTTTTGTATATGATTGCTTGACACTATTCTCTCAACTCCTTTTTATATTGCGCACTATTCCCTCAACTCTTTTTTTTTTTTTTTTTTTTTTTTTTTTTTTTTTTTTTTTTTTTTTTTTTGTATATGTAAGATAATATCAGATGGTTTGATGGCCCAACAACCCAACATTATCCCATTGCTCCTATTTTGTAATCGTTTTCTTTTAGGGTGCTACTTTCTACACACACCTATTTACTTTTTTCACCCCCCTCCTCTCACATACTTACAGGTGGGACCTGCGTGGGACCGACAGTTTTCCTCTCACAAGAGGGGGTGTAATCAGGAAGTTGGGGGGTGTGTATAGAATGAGCCTTCTTTTATTGCTCCTCATAAATTGCTAGGATGCCCATTAGCCGATATACTAACGTTGTTAAAGAGGGGTAGGGTTATTTTAAAGCCTAGAAAGACTAATATTATAGACTTTCATTAAGGTCTTTCACTTTTTTTAATCGTGAATAACTTTCTATACATTATTATTTTTAAAATAATATTATACTATAAAACAGAAAAAAATTATCTTTAATTTTAGAGTTAACTTTCGTTTTGCTCCCTGTAGTTTGGTTATATTTTAACGGTTTTGCTCCAATAGTTTAAAAATAGCCATTTTCCTCTCTGATCTTTCGAGTTTGTCGCCAGTTTGCTCCCTGACTTTAATTCAGTTAAAACGTTCAATTAAAAGTAGGGGTATTTCAGTAGTTTGCTCCCTGACTCTAACTCAATTAAAATGTTTAGTTAAAAATCATGGTAGTTGCTGGTGGTTGTGGATGCTTGTGGATGGTGGTGGCCGGTAGAAATAGTGGTTGGAAAGATGTGTGATCAGAAAAGAATTACTTATATACATGTAAATAAACAAGTTATAGGTTTATTTTGGTGAAAATACTTATATGCCCTTGTTTTATCTATAAAACTACCAAAATACCCTTCTAGTAAATGGATTTTTTGGATGGAGTTAGAGGCGGGGAGCAAAATGACGATAAGTTAGAAAAATCACAGAGGAAAATGACTATTTTTAAACTATTGGGGCAAAACCGTTAAAATGATCAAATCACAGGGAGCAAAATGAAAGTTAACTCTTAATTTTATTATAATACTAGGATATAACCCCGTGTATAACACGGGTTGAATAAATGAATTTTATATACTAAATAATAAAGCAATATATCTTTAAAAATCTCCTTTATTGCACGAGTTAAATAAATTTATTTTATATATTAAATATTAAAAAGTTATATCTATAAGAACCATATTGTACAGGGTGAATAAATGTAATTTTATATACCAAATAATAAAAAAAGTTATATCTTTAAAACCACGTGTATTACACGGGTTGAATAAATGTAATATTGTTTACCAAATAATAAAAAAAATCATATCTTTAAAAACACTTGTGTATTACATGGCTTGAATAAATATGATTTTATATACCAAATAATAAGAAAATTATATTTAAAAAAACTAATAGATATACTCGGTAGGCGATAGATATGGTGATTGCGCGGATGATTATTGAAAAAGAAGATACAGTGGTTAAACATGTTATTCAAGAAGTAAATAAGCAGCCATTTGAGTGATAAAATATAAATTATATTTAAAAACCCCATAATAAATCTAATTTTATATATAAAGTAATATTAATATTATAAATGAAAAAGTGTAAACTCCCTTGCCTTCTCATTCATGTTTACAATGTATAAATAGAGTACAGAGGATTTCCTATCATTGTGGAGATATACACATAACAAATATAACAGATTTGTTTGTTGAGATTTCCTAAATTACACAAATGTCTATTATGTCTATTACACCCCCGCAGTCGAAGCGAGAGGAGGTTGAATGCTTAGACTGGACCGGAAATCGTCAAATAAAAATTTAGGCAAGCCTTTCGTGAAGATGTCAGCTACTTGAAAACGCGTAGGGATGTGAAGAACTCGAACTGAACCATGTTGAACCATGTCACGAACAAAATGAATATCCAGTTCAATGTGTTTGGTACGTTGATGCTGAACGGAATTGCCCGACAAGTAAATCGCACTAATATTGTCGCAGTATACAAGACTGGCTGTGGTTAGAGGCTTGTGCAGTTCCAACAAAAGATTACGAAGCCAACATATTTCAGCAACGGCATTAGCAACGGCCCGATATTCGGCTTCAGCACTAGAACGAGAGATAACAGATTATCGTTTGGACGACCATGATATAATGTTCGGACCTAAGTAGACGCAATAACACGATGTGGAACACCGCGTATCCGGAAACCCCGCCCAGTATGCATCTGTGTACGCCCGTAAGGAGAAATCTTCAGAGGCACCGATAGTGAGCCCATAAGATGATGTGCCTTGAAGATATCGGATGATACGTTTAAGAGCATTCCAGTGGTCCACTTTGGGTGCATGCATGTACATGCAAACCTGTTGAACCGCGTAGCAAATATCAGGTCTCGTGAACGTTAAGTATTGAAGGGCTCCCGCATGACTTCACTACAATGTCGGATCCTCGAAATCAGCGCCTGAGTGTGAACCAAGCTTGGGTTTTGTATCGACTGGTGTGGCCGCAGTTTTGCAAGAAGACATGCCAGCCCGATCAATTATCTCCTTCGTGTAGACCTGTTGTGAGAGGAACAGCTTGGCACCTTGGCAATGGATGTGAATACCCAGAAAATGACTTAGCGGCCCGAGGTCTTTCATTGCAAACTCGGCGGCAAGTTGAGACATAAGATGCACACGGAGAGAATCTGTCGATGTCGTGAGGATGATGTCATCAACGTAGATAAGTAGATAGGCCGTAGATCCGTTGTGACGATAAGTGAAAAGAGAATTATCACATTTACTCTGTTGAAACCCCAATGAGAGAACGAAATCTGTAAAGCGTTGGTACCATGCATGAGGAGCCTGTTTCAAACTGTAGAGTGATTTCTTTAGTAAGCACACATGATCAGGATATTGTTGATGACGAAAGCCCATAGGTTGATACATATACACAGTCTCGTTGAGATTGACTTGGAGGATTGCGTTAATAACATCCAGTTGATGAATCGGCCAAGATTGTGATAAGGCCAGTGATAAAACAGTACGTATAGTAGTGGGTTTCACAACAGGACTAAATGTTTCACCACAGTCAACCCCAATCTGTTGATTGCTTCCATCACAGACAAGACGAGCCTTGTATCGCTCCAATGTACCATCCGACCGAAATTTGTGGCGAAAAAGCCACATGCTACGTAACACGTGCATATGAGGTTGTCTCGGAACCAAAACCCAGGTCTTATTCTTAATAAGAGCATTAAATTCGGTGTTCATGGCGTTATGCCATTCCGTGCTAGACAAGGCGTCCTTTGGGTTTTTAGGAATAGGGGTGATGGTGGAAGAGTTAAGGTTAAAAATATGTTTTGACTTAACAATTCCATCCATAGAACGAGTACGGATGGTGCGAGTGGGGTGGGTGGGGGGGAGGCGGATGTGGAGGAGAGGTGGCAGTGGACTCAGGGGACGTGTCTGAGGTGTGGGATGAGGTTGAGCTAGATGGTGAATTAGGTAGTGGGCTGGTAGACGTTGAGGGTGAGCCGAGATGGGAGGTTGGTAATGGGCTGGTAGAGTTGGGGGGTGGGCTGAGGGGAGGTTAGGCCGAGAGGGGAGATGGTTGTAGTGGGCTTGGGGAGTTGGAGGGTGGTGTAGTGTATGATGGGCCAGAAGTGTGGATCGAGTGAGTTGGAGGAGATGTAGGGGGTTGGCTTGGGGCTACAGTGGAATATCGAGGAGTAGTGGGGGCGGTATTCGAATGAGTGCCGAAATTATGTAGGTGGAGTGGGTGAATAGGAACAGTGAGGAAATCATAAGTTTGTGAAGAAGGGGTGGGGTGATTGGCAAAGGGGAAGACTGTTTCATCAAAGATAACATGTCAGTTGATAAGGATTTTACGTGTGGTAAGGTCAAGACATTTATAGCCCCTATGATTAGTAGGGTATCCAAGAAAGACGCATGGCATAGACCGGTATTGAAGTTTATGAATATTGGTGTGAGGAATGAGGGGATAGCATAGGCAACCAAAAACCCGAAGGTGCGAGTACGATGGTATGCGTTGATATAATTTTTGGGTAGGCGAAATGTTGTGAAGAATTTTGCTAGGTAAAATGTTGTGAAGGTAAGTTGCAACCTCTAAGGCATGATGCCAATATGTGTTTGGTAAGGAGGAATGGGCTAAAAGGGTGCGAATAATGTTATTTATGGACCGGATTTTCCTTTCGGCTTTTCCATTTTGGGACGAGGTATATGGGCAGGAGAAACGAAAGTGCATGCCATTTAATTTGCAAAATTGTTGGAGTGTATTGTTATTGTATTCCTTGTCGTTATCACATTGAAATTGTTTGAGTTTACGTTCAAATTGGGTGTGAATCATGTTGTAAAAAGTGGTGAAGGTGGAGAAAACTTGAGATTTGTTTGTGAGAGGGTAAGTCCATAGAAAGTTAGAGAAATTGTCAAGAAAAAGTATGTAATAACGGTGACCCCCCCCCCCCCGTACTAAGGATTGGGGAGGTCCAAAGGTCACTGTGAACAATATCAAAAGGCATGGTCGTAACATTGTTAGAATCAAGAAAAGGCAGTTTAATATGTTTACCAAACACACAAGATTGGCAAATATTGTTTTTCAAAGAACCACAATTGATAAAACTAGAATGTTTAAGAGAATGCAATAAAGAAGATCCCGGATGACCGAGACGTTGATGCCTTGTGTCTTGAGAAATTGCAGTGAGGGCAGTGGGTGAGGTGATCTTGGTAACTTGGGATGGATCAAAAGTGTAGAGATATCCTGAGCTATTGCATCGTAGGATAGGAGTCCGAGTCTTGAGATCCTTCACCAAAAAACCATACGGGTCAAATTCAATAGATAATTGATTATCGGTAGTAAAACGATGAACGGGAAGTAAATTTTTAATTAAAGATGGGGCGTAAAGAACTTGGTTCAATTTGAATGGTGGGAGGGGAGGGGGTAAGGTAAGGTCGCCTTGTCCATACACGGGCATGGTTTGACCATTTCCCACAATGATATTTCGATTAATGCTATTATTAAAAACAGACGAGAGTTGAGAGTTAGAAGTCATATGACCTGTGGCACCCATATCCATAATCCAAGAGGGGTCGTGGAGTGACATTGCATACATAGCTTGATTTAGATCAGTGGGTGTATGAGTGGCCGCGAATGATTGAGTCGGGCGAGGTCCGAGGATACCCGCAGCGGGGTTGTTTGATTTGTTCATTGTGGGATATGGGCAGGGGTTAAATTGTTCCATGCGGGCCATTGTGGCTGTTGGTTTGTACTATTTGGTGGGCCGGCCCATGTAGGGAAATAAGGCCAAGGGTAATAGCAACCAATTTGAGGATTGCCAGATGAAGGAATATTGCCGCCACCACCGAAGGGGTATTGGAGCCGCCCCTGCCCCTACTTGCACCGTTCCGGCCTCGACCACGGTCTCGTCCGCGGCCGCTCCCCCGATCAGAAGTGTCTACCCGCGAGTCTGCCCTGTCCCGGTTGTCTCTCTGTTGCGGTTCGATGGTGGCATTAAGTGCCGTACCAGCCGACTGAGCTGCGTGTCGGACCTGACTAAGTTTTCTTGATTCGGCCATACACAGTCGTGAGTGGGTGTCGTAGAAGTCTGGAAGGGGCTTCATCTGCTGTATAACGGATGCAGTGTTCTCATATTATTCGGTCAGGCCGGATAAAAGTTGCAGTACAAGTTGTTCATCCGTAACAAGAGAGCCCATATTGGTCAACTGATCGAAAATCACCTTAAGAGCTTGACAATAGGCAGACATATTTGGAAATTGGTCCAGGTGAGTGTTGGCGAACTTGTTATTGAGGTCGATTGTGCGGGTGGCCTTATTGTCTTGGAAGATGTTGGCGATGATAGTCCATGCCTCGTAAGCTGTGGTGTCGGGTTTAAGTATAGTGTGTAGCAAGTCGGTTGAGATAGTGCTGTAAATCCATTGTAAAACAATGGAATCGAGACGCTCCCATGTCTCGGTAGTGGTATCCTTTTCTTTTTACTTGTCTTTACTCATGTTAGAGGAGGACGCGGTTTCCGTAGCCGATTTCGGTTGAAGGTGATTAAATACTAGATGTGCCTTACATTGGATCTTGAACATCTCTGACCAGGTTGTATCGTGACCAGTTTCGATGTCCAATGTGACGGGTATGAGGTTCTTGATTGAGGTGACAGTGATTGCAGGGTGTGGGGAAGAAGAGGAAGAAGACATGATGAGAGAAGGGGAGATCAGCGTAGGGAGAGGTGGGAAGAAGAATAGGATCGGCTAGGGTAAGGATGATACCATGAAAGAGTGTAAACTCCCTTGTCTTCTCATTCATGTTTACAATGTATAAATAGTGTACAGAGGATCTCCTATCATTGTGGAGATATACACATAACAAATATAACAGATTTGTTTGTTGAGATTTCCTAAATTACACAAATGTCTATTATTTCTATTAATAAATGAGAAGTATATGATGACACATGGCCTAATATGATGACAAGTGTCCCATAAATGGTTTCTTTTATTATATAGTACTAGCGGTAATACCCGTGTGCAAACATGGGTCATTTCTTAGAAAACCATGCAAATATCAAACATATCACCACCGACATATTCATAAACAATATCAACGCCTTTTTGGAATTCCTTCTTAAGAACCTGCTCATTTGTTTGAGGTATCTAAAAGTCTGTTTGACTAAAGTCAACCACTGTTTGTAAAGGGTAACCTCTGTTTCGCCAAATCACTGTTTCTTAAGACTCTGTTTATAACCAAACAGAGGTTTCAAACATATGTTTGTCATACCACTGTTTGAAATCCTAACCTCTGTTTCAAAAACAGAGATTACAAAAGGAAAAACAAACATCTGATTGACCAAAAGTGAATAGACATTTAACCTTTGTTTTCAAAACCAAACCTCTGATTAATAAACAGATTTTAGGTTTCAAAAGAGTGTATCATTTGTTTGAAGTATCTAAAACTCTGTTTGACTAAAGTCAACCACTGTGTGCAAACACGGGTCGTTTCTTAGAAAACCATGCATAACACATATTGATAGAACATATACATATGTGTATAGAAATTGTACCAAAATGTGTTATCTATTATAGCTAAAAGACAACTATAGACATGCATCATCAGTTAATATATAAGATACATATGAGTATTTCCATTGTGCTATCCACAAAAAAAAAAAGTAGCACCCACCCATTGACAATGAAACCTGTTTATAGACATAACTACATATAGAACATGTTTAAGAAGCAAAATTAGTACCACCAACGAACCAAATGTACAACCACAAACAATTATGACATGAAACTAAGAGGACTTTATCTTTGTCACCCTATGCACAACTTTTTTTAACTTCAGCAATTGAGTAGACTTTTGAAAGTCTAACGAAAGTTCATCACCAAAAGCAATATTGCATGATGTCAGATAAGAAGACCATCCAATAACAGCGTGGTTGAATCCAGTATTGGTTTTTTGAGATGTTGTAAACAGTTCCTGGACTTCACATTTGAGATTCTGGATCTTGATAGGCTTAGGATTATCAGTATGCAGATCCAACGCAGAAGATACATCTGATGGCAGATGCTAAAAAACAGAAAATTGAATAGTGAATTTTATAAAATGTTGATATATAACTGAAATTGTTGAAATAACGAGAAAAAGCAACGACTGCAAAAGCTTACAAGTCTGTCTTTAGCATGTGTGGTGAAGTGTAAGACTGATTTTGAAGTGGATGATACTAAACGAACCTTTTGAACTTTTCACGGTCTATCAACAGCTTCATTATCCTCTACAATTGTCTTGCCACGAAGTTTGTGCATCTTTTCAACCTAAGTAAATTAATTTAGAATATAACAACTCTAAATTCTTGAAATTTTTATAACTTTCTTTATCAACACAAACTATCTTCTCAACTCAACTTTGAAGTTTAAGACTCAATCATACAGAAGAATATCAATATATTGAGACAATAATAAAATAGACAGTATAAAACTAATAAACACTTACATTAGATACAACACTTGAAGAGGCAGAAATGTCACGAACAGGAAAATCTTTAGATTGTAGTTGAGGATTGTTAACATCATCAGCTATTTTTACAGAATGATCTTCAGGCTACAACAAAATTTAAAAAAACCTTCGTATACTTATTATACAATAAAATATATGCGTAGAAAATTATAAATTTACAGCATTTTTAACATCTGACTCATCAACCAGACGCGCAATCTTTGAATCAAACAGCCCATCATTAGCAAACTATATTTATAAGAAGAATCATATATAAGAAACCATATTTTAAATCATAATAAAATATAAATATTACATGTGTATATATACATTAAAAATATCCTCAAAACTCGTAAACTGCTTAGAATTACCAACCGAAGCTCCAGTATCCTCATCATCCAAAGCAACTTCCCCGGAATCCAGAAGCTGTTTGTGTTTAGCCTATAAAATGAGATTTCAAAAGTTATTAGCATAATATAATAAAAGTTACTTATCACCGTCATGTTATCAAACGATGTATTTTATCATCAAAATTTTATACCGCAGCCAATAAATCAAACCCATCATCTCCATAAACTGAATCATCCAAAACAACTACATCAGCTTTCTTGAAGGAAACCTCAGTTCCAGTCTCATAATGGAAAATGGAAAGCTCAAACGTTTTAGATGCAATCATGGTGAAAACCAACCAAGATTCAACTGGTATGGGAACTTCTTCAATCAATTTTGACCATCCATCAGTAAATCCGCATCCATCAGTCCATCCTTTCATCATCACATTCCAAAACCTTTCGCCAACATAGATAGTTGTCATCCCATACTCGTAATTTTTACCATAGAATTGTTTCCAAAATTTGTCAGCAATTAGCTATAGAAGAAGCAAAGGAATATTTAGTGCAGACTTACAAATTTGATATGAACTAATGAGGAACAGAAGTTACAACGGATTAGTCAACAAAAGTTAAAATGAGAATTACTCAACAGGGTTAGTCAACAGTAGTTACAGTATTTACACACAACCTAAGCACTGTGTGGCTATCAACTATTACATACATCTGTTGCTATCCAACAGAGGTTTCGTAACAACTGTCATCCATTATGTTCAGCAGAGGTTGTAACATGGACAGATCTTAAATATCAGATCTTAGTCAACCGAGGTTAAAAGACTTAGTCAACAGATGTTAAAAAGATTAGTCAACAGATGTTAATATTATAAGGAAACAGACGTTAAAAGGGCAAACAAATGTTAGCAAGTTGCTGAGCTAACAAAAAATGTTTATAGTAAGTAACAAAATAATATATCGTTACTTACAGTAATGCCAACTTCAGGTATAATATTTGCTTAAATGTAAGAGTTCTCGTAGACATTTTCTTTAAAACATGAGACAACGAATGACAAACGTCCAATAGTTTTCACCAATACAACATCTTTCATTTTCAAACAACAATCTCTAACAAACTTTGTCCATCCATCCGTAAATATACAATCATCATCTCTCTTCCTTACTCGTACTAACCATGATTTGTCACCATTAAGTAACTCTACAATTCGCCCATACGGGACATCCTTGCCCCACAACAGAGTCTGAAAATCAAGTGGTATATTCTGCAACAGTAGTTAACAAACATCTTACATCAAAAATTAACGTAGAATCCTAATAGTAGCAAGAAAGTTAAAAAAACATACCAAAAATATAAAATCATCTTCATTAAGGAATTGTAAAAAGGATGGTGTTTGATTGGATAGACTCATATCTGCAATAAACAATTTAAACTTACAAGTTATAAAGATGAACAACATCCAACAAAAGTCATAGATAAACAACAATATAAAATAGACATCACTAACATCTCTTAAACTAAATCAGCACTTAAAAGACAAAAGTACCAAATATTAACCGGACTATTTGTATAATCACACACTTAAGGTATTATAAAAACAAAGCACAAAACGAAAATCATCATCTCTTACAACAGTTAAGCAAATGAGCATCAACCAAAAATTATATGGTTGATTTATCAATCGTAATGTAGAAGATAACATCACGAAGATGCATGCACAAATTGTGACAGAGAATGCTATCAGTAACTTCATTTAAGTTAATGCAGTACTTAATCGATAAAAATACACCGTATTACAGCAACTATTATTTGCTTCAAGAAAGCATATGAAACGCCGTCAGTGACAAACACATACTCATAACATCAAATAATGATTAATCTAACATATATAATATAAACAATAAATTCAAAGAAACAATACTTGATTTTATAGCGTGTAATCTATATTATTCAATAGTACCTTGCCGATTTTGATAAGAAAGTTATTTGAGAAAACTTCCGAATATGTTTTCTGGAGCTTATATTCAATAATGGAGATGAAAAGTATATTAAATGGAGTTAATACAGATGTTACATTTACACTGGTTGGTTGAAATTAAGTTTTGTAAAATTTATACCTTACCCCCTTTTACATTGAAACAGGGCAATTTTTCCACAGCAATAACCACTGCTTGACTATAAATTTAAAATATTAAATACGAAAAACTTATCTATTAATTTAATAATTTTATATTTATATAATTAAAAATAGTTTTAAATCCCGATATTAAAGATTATTATAAGTTAAATAAATAAACAATTACAAGTTAATAGATAAATATCTTATTTCAACAATCCCAATACAATCTCACCTCTTCTTCTCCGGCGAAAAAACTCTACAGTTTCTTCTTCTTCTTCAGACTTGACAATCAGAAGTTTAAAGTTTTAGAACAAGTATTTTTTTTGTTCTCTTGTGTATTTTACAGGTATGCTTTGACATGTTCCCTTCAGTTTCCTTATTTCAAATTATATAAACATCAAAATCATAATCTACTGATATTAAAATAGATAAACTTAGATGAACTTGTTTTCTTTATTTTATAATAAGATTTATATCAACCTATTTAGTTACATTTTGATTCATTCCATCTAAATAACAATCTGAAATATTATTGTTTCATAAATATTTGGTTGTAAATTTTACGAGTGGTTTTAGAATTATTGTATGAACTGCCATGTAGTGTTGATACATTTGTTCTATCAATATTAATTTTGATAAAATATTCGGCAATCAGTTTATAGTACTCATATGTCTGATTTGTAAGTGAATATAGCCTTGCCTACTGAAAAAACTGAAGTTTGAAGTTGACACAAACATGGATATTTGAAAACTTTATTGCCATATAATATTTTTTTATTATGCAAGAATAAAAATTTGATCTTACACAGTGTTAGATTCATATTGTTGGTTGTAGGGACCATATTGAAGTACACAACATATAAGTTTGGTCCTATAGAGTGTTGGATATTTTTTTATACATTAAATAGAATGCTTTTCAAATACAATTGATTTAATGTTTTAGTATTTAACTGTTATTGTATTTTTTACTTTCAGATGGAGTTTATGATAATTATCAACGTCTCTGAATTGGCAAACCTAAATGAGGGATTGGTAAGCTATATTCTTAGAACAAATTAGCTCAAATCACAATTGTATGCTAAAAACTGTATTTATAAAATTAAAGATATATTAAATGTTGTGTATCTTATATACATAGGTACTTCCAAGGATAATGAGTAACCAATTACCAAGAAAGTGTAAAGTAATAAAGTTGGTTGATTATACGGGTTTTAAGTATAAGATTGCAGTACAGAGCATCGGTCATAAAAGTAAGAGGATAAACGGGCCAAAATGGACTCGGTTTGTTGAAACTTATAGAAATAACAACATAGACAAGTTGTGTTTAAAAAAATTGAAGGAAGCAAAATTTGAGATAAATGTTTTGAACAATGAGGGATTGGAGATTAGAAACGATGGCTCGAACAAAGATTATGTTCATGGTTGCTTGATACAGGCTGAAGAAGAAACATACTGCAAGCAGGTTAAAAATTGCTACCTTATTTTTATATATTGCCAGTGTATCTTTTGGACTGTTAGAAAAACTTCTAATAAATATTTTGTATCCTATATAAAATCTAATATGACATTTCTGAAATGTATGAAAATTAAAGCATTTACCACACGATTTGCTGAAGCTGTTGTCGCAGAGGAGATTAAAAATTGATAACATGGTTGCAAAAGTACATGGACCAAAGCAGAGTAGTAAAGTTGATGTGCATTATGTTTTCTCTTCTGAAAACAAAAAGGGATTAGCTGCTGGTTTTATGGGACCAGGATGGACAACTTTTTGCTTCGAAAATGACATTGAGGAAAGCTGCCAACTGCTGTTTCAATGGATGGGAAGTACTCCTGATAACAACTTTAACTTCACTGTGAAGGTTTTTAACAAAGACGGGATTGGACTTCACGGGGAGACAAAACATCACTGCAGCCGTACCAATCACCAACACCGCAAAAACCGTCCACGTTATAAAAAACAGTTTGAATACCATGTTTTAGAGACACACAGCTTGATGGTTGATTTTACTTATAATCTTGGATCTATCTGTTATTACTTAAAGGATATGTTGTTTTAAATGAATAACTAAAGAAAAATTTTTCCTTTTACAGGCAATACCGAGGAACTTTATTCGAGAACACCAGCTAAATGATTACCATAGAGTTGTGCTGTCATTTGGACATGTGAAGTTTTTGGTACAGCTGGTTGTTAGGAGAGATCCTAGAAGACCTGACGACAACAACCATCTAGTGATGCATACAAACTGGCAGCGTATCATGAATGAAACGGGAATATTTGTGGGGAAAAAGCTGAGGTTTGAGATAGTCGAAGAAAAAAGTGTAAGAGGAGATAAAATACACTTTGAAGTTTGCTGACATGATCTTTGAACACCTTTTCAGCCTTTAATAATTTATGTTTTAGTTGACATGTTTGATGGACAAATTTCTTCTTTGGAAACTAACTTAAGAATGAAGTTATGTAATCTTAGTATATACTTTCAAAACTTTGTGGTTTTATCTTTTTATATTTTTCAGCTAAACATTACTATATTTTGCATCTAAACATTACTATTTTCCATTACATTTCCCGGTCACTCAACAAAAAGAAATATAAGACTCAAAATTAGTAAAATAGTATACAACTTGTAATTACAAATAACAGTGTTTTAAAAACTGCTCCTACCAAAGTGACAAACTCAACATCTGTTTCGGTAAACTTTGCAAACCAAAACGTCTGTTGAAGACAACCACTGTTGAAAGAAAAGTCTGTTACTTAAACCAAACAACCTCAGCTCATGAGCCAAATAAACTCTGCTGATGAACCAATAGGTCTGTTAAAACAAAGACTGCTGAAGCAAAGGTATGCTAAAGAGAACCTCTGCTGTTGAAGCAAAATGTATGATGAACCTAAGTTCTGCTGTGTACCAATAGATATTATACAATTCAATAGAAGATCTATAATATAAGATCTTTAACAAATGATGATTAACAGCTCATAAGGTCTGCTGAAGCACGCTATAACAGTGCTTAGCCTTTAACAGATCTTTAACAGTGCTTAGGGGTTAACAGATGTTAGCACGCTATAACAGTACTTAGCCTCTAACAGATGTTAATGTATCTCAGACCCCAACAGTTTTCAAACTAACCAATTGATTAAATTTTCATTCATCAATCTAACAATAATATACAACCCTACTACTTATCCAGTCCATCAATATCACCAAAAATGTATATAATGTATAATAACAATATTATATTATATAACAAACAAAAGGTTCACTTTACTTGATATTCAAACCATAGACATTACATACCATATTCATCATCGTAGCCCTTACAAACCAAACTTTTAACCACAGTTTGTTAAAACAACAGTTAACATACATAAATAAAAACCACAAGGATTCTTAAAAAATAAGTGGTTTCTACTTATCTCTCATAAGAATTGTTTTTTTTCATAAGCATCTAATTGTTAAGCTTAGTCAGCTTCTTCCGGGTTCTTCTCACATTAGTGGATAGCTCACCAACGTTGACAACATCAGCATCTTGAGCTATCCGCTTTCCATTAGGACTTGATCCAGAATCCTTTTCAACTTCAACGGCTGAAGAGTCGGCCGTAGCAGAGACATCATCCTTGCAACAGATCACAAAACAACTATTGATCTCATTTAATAAAATAACGAACTCTTTTTAAACATACTTTAAAAATAAATACTCACCCTTGAAGTTCGTTCAGCAAACACCTGGGAAGATTCTGAAAGGTTAACATCTTTAACGTCAGCTACCTCTTGAGTAACCTAAAGGATCATAATATATGATATCATATAAAAAAGTGCAGAATCCAGTGTTTAAAACTCAAAAGAAAAATAAATAGATTGAAAGAGTAATTTTATATGCTACCTCATCAGTGTTTTCATCACCATTACCATCTCCACCAACTAACTCAGCAATTATTACTGGATCATCACATGTTTTTTGCACAGTATAAACACGATAGTCATTTTTAAGATTGAACTCTGAAACATCAATCTTAAAAGCAGCCTTCTTATCAACCAATCGAAATATCTCATGAGGGAATCCAGTATCATTGGCCTTAACCTGCCTCTCTCTTATGTCACTCGCCGCTAATCCAAGAAGCTTCTGAACATCTCTATCAAACATAACAAAAGAAACACTACCACTCTCATCCTGCACCCGCACTTGCACCTTGAACCTGAAATATACACAACTAACTAAGTAAACTGCAAAACTATATTCAATTATCAATCTTAGAATGTTACTTATATAAATATAACACTAAATAATCATCATTGCTTACTTTGTGGTGATCGATGTACATTCACTATGACATTTGGGACAAACCAAAGAAGTCGCAGGAAATCGAACAATATCATCTGAATCATTTTCAACATTCTGCAAGTATTCACTTTTACCCATCACCTTCTTGAAACACTTACGACAGGTAGCATAAAACCAACCATACTCTTCTTGCACAATCTTAATTGTCGCAACCACAACACAAGACATTTCCTGTAAAAACACAAGACACTTCCTATAAAAACATGCAGGTGACAAACCAAACAAATAACCAAACTATATAAAAAGATGTGAAACCTTTTCTATCTCACTAATCTCACCAACATGTTTCTTCACACCATCAGTTACAAATTTTTTATGCAATGGAAAAACACTCTGAGACGATAGTATTGTTTGAGAAGTAGAACCACTCCCTTGTCCAAACTTCAGTATAAGCCTTTTGAATACCACAAATGATTAGAATTAGTATACAAATAACACGAAACCAAGTATTTGACTTGAACATCTATATACAAGAGAAATTACATTTACAAATTACCTCCTCCTTAGCTCATTAACTTCATCAATTTCTTCATTCAGAAAAATTCGTGTTGCAAACTTATCACTTTGAACAGTATAGTTATGATTTGCAGAAAGTAACAAAAATACCTTTCCATTCCTTACACTTTCCATGCTGTATAACAACCATCACATGCTCATGAAGTGGGATTTTAGAAATGAAGTCCTTAATCTGCATAGCATAATCATTCCACACAGTACACCACAAAACCTTACCCCTACATGAAAAGAATATTCATATCAAAACAACATTGAATGAATAAAAACAGAAAATCAAAGAAAATTATGACATTTATTAAAGTAGCAAATGAGCCATAAATTAACTACCATATTCACTAAGAATAAACTATAGACCTCATTTATTACCATGATTCAGCATTACATACAAACACTATAGATCTCATTTATTACCATTACCATGATCCAACATTAAATACCAACATTCTTCATCTTATTTATTAACATCATTAAATACAAACAATGATCAGTACATGACTGCACATGTAAACAACAACTTACTCCAAGTCTTCAATATCAAAATTCATCTTCTTAGTCTGCTTTAGAGGTCGATCAAAGATTTCAAGATCTCCACAAGAAATCACAGATCCAGCAACATCTATATGATCACATTATACAAGAATATAAGTAAAACCCTCTAATATTATACAAGCAAGACATGATTACAAAAATATACACTACCAACACTCAAGGCGTTTAACGCCTCTCCTTGAAGAATATCTTCATAAGCTCTGAAGTTGAAACCATACTCAACACCTTGCCAATCTCTCACAGGAGTAACAATTGTGCATCTATAAAAGTTGATTTTATAAGGCTGTACCACTACTATATATAAATCTTTATTCTCACCAACACCAAATTTGGACAGAATCACAACACCATCTTCTTGAAGCTGACCATCAAAAACAGGTATCAGGTGAGTCTTAATACCTGCTTGAATCTTAGCACCCTGAAGAACATTTAAAGAAAGTATCTTCTTAGCATACACCACTACATTCTCTAATAAAACGGAAAAGCAGAGATACAAATTACCTTTTCATCAATGAAGATGAGATCCATCTTGTAACCCTGATTCCATTTTCGAATAATTCTCGCTTTCATGTTCCACATATCTTTCCCAGGATTCAAATCGTTAACAAAACTAAGATTGTTACTGTCAACTGATATTGACATGCTTCTAATTCGGAATTCGGATTGTGATTAAATTTAAAATTCGAAAATCAGAGAACATGAAAGCGTGATGAAATATGAAGAGGGAAATGAGAAGAAAAGCCTTATATAAGAAGGATGATTGACAGGAGTTTCTGAGTGACATGCATTAATTGCTAATTACTTATTCCCATGCATATTTGAATTTGAATTTCCCGGTAATTAGCGTTAAACATCTGCTGATCTAAAAGCATTACGGAAGATAACAACAACTGCTGCTGCTAAGTATACGTTTGCCAAAGAAACCAGCTACTACTTTCTTGTAGATGGGCAATGGTTTGCCCTTTGGAATGTGGGCCAGACCTTTAACATTTGAATACACAAGGCAGTGGTTTGACAGAACATTAAATGTATTTTAAAGTAATTTATATATTAGGCTTTATGATGTAATAATGACATAAGAAAAACATTGTTGGAGAGCCTCTCCTGCTGACACATCAGCTTTTCATATGTCTTTGAGATTTCTCTTTTTATAGAAAGTATAGATAGATTGTTGTATTAAAATTAAAAACCAAGCATAAAACACTATATGTAAATGTAATTTGACACCCATGTATAAAACAATATGGGTAATTTTATCACTTAAGGGTAAACTATCATGTGCAAATTGACGCTAAGATATAACACACCACTTGTATATTAGCATCTATGTGTAAACACCATGCGTGAATTGACACACATGTAAAGTAGCAAGTGTCAATTAGCGCCCATATGTAAAATACCATATAAAATCCGTTCAGGAAACTTTACAAAAAAATGGGTTTTATAGTATAGCAACAATATGCACTCACATTAAAGATAATAGGTTGGTTTTTATTTTAAAAATATATAATTATGTATAAAAAAGTTATTTGGGTGACAACTCTATCAGGGGATAGAGGAGGGGAGGGGGGGGGGGGGATGGGGCGCCCGACCACCCAAACTTTTCGTTCAGTAGTGTCCGGTATGTAGTTTTCGTATAGAATTTTAGGTATATACGTTTTTGACCCCCGGTTTTATAATTTTTTTGGGTATATACGTTTTCGGCCCCTGGTCAGAAATCTCAAGCTTCGCCACTGAACTCTATATCATTATATCTCTTTGTTATATTTGATCAATGGTAACCAAACCAATTTGGATTAAAGAAATTCCTATTTGATGAAAAAAAACGTGTTCAAAGCTTGTTTTAAGTACATTAATATACATAAAGTCTTTTAATTTGCTTTGTTTCAAACAAATTACTATTCTAATTTGATATAATTTGACATATTTTAGGCATGGGATGGATGGTTAGTTGTTATATCTGCTTGTGATGTTGTGTAGAATGATCGACGTGCGTGAGTAGCCGCTTTCGTTCATGAATGAGAGTTAGGGAATTGTTCCTAAGCACATTTGAACCGGAGGGCATTTGTGGACTTGATTGGCACATGACAGTTTTGCAATATTACCAGCTAAATCTTTTCCATTGTAGTTTGTATTTTTTTTATTTTTGTATCCGTTCTTTATTTTTCTTTTTGAGTCGTGTTTCCATTCCTGAATTAGGGACAACGCAAATTTTAAGTGGGGGATGGGACATTTGAGTCTTAGTGTTGGTTAGTGTTAGTTGAGTCTTGAATAAGAAAAAATAGAAAATATCAAAAATCCCAAAAAAATTGAAAATGCTCCTGAAATTGAAGTTTGCAGTATTAAAAATATGGAAAATGATAGGTAAAGTCAGGTGTTCAGTTTTCAAATATTATATGTATTAGAAGATAAATGGTAAAAAACGTGTCTGACTTGGAATTTGTGGGTAGGCCCGGCTGGTAGAAAGGTTTCCTTTGAGCTAATACACTTAATTAAAATTAGGATACCTTGTGGGTTCTCATCTAGGAGAAATGGAGAAAAACTGAAACCGCCAATAATAGTATAAGAAATGTCGTTATAAGTTAAAACCGAAAGATTTTTTTATTAAAAGAAAAAAATGTGATCCATTAATTAATGAGCAAGATCTGTATGATGAGGCCTATTGAATTTCCCTCGGGGAAGATGACTCTGATAGAAAATCTCTCTAGGTTAAGTTAGAAAAAATGAAAAATACTGAAGCTTATGTTGTTTCCCTTGGGGATGGTGACTCTGATTGAAACAACCTCTGAGTTAGGTATTAAAGAATATGTCTAGTGCTCATTGTATTTCCACCAGGAAAAAAAGAAAGAAAAAAAATTGATGTTAAATTCTTTTAGTTTTTGCATAAGACAGTTAGAAAGAGTCCAATGATTCTTCTTTTTGTTTCTTAAGCTTGAGGTGAGATTAGGATGAACAGTGGCTTCCGTAGTGTGAGACCATATATTGACTGAACCACTTGAAATAATATACATGATAAGGGGGCCTGGAAACTAGTGTTTGAGTTTAAATGGACAAATATACCAGCAATCGTGGTTAACACGTCAGTAGATTTTAAAATGAAGTAACCTAATCTTTGAAACCAGATGTAAACCCGTTTATGATTCGATATCATATTTCTTTTTTAAGGACGAAATGGCAAGTGTGGGGATATTTGATGTATTGCAAAATACATCTGTTTCCAATGTACAGTTTTTATAATTTTCGATTTGTTTTGTGCAATTTATATGGGTTTTCACATGATACTTAGTCTTTTGTGTTTCGTAGGTCTCCGGAGGAAAAAGAAGTGAAAACAAGAAAAAATGAAGAAAACTGAGCTTCCGAATGCATCGCAAGTGATCTAGAAAACAAAAAAATGGTGAATATACTCCCTGTCGCATTGCGCGACAGGGTTTGGAAGATCTCCTCATGTGACGCGAGGGGGAAAAAGCACATCACGTGTTTTATTCATTGTCGCGCTATGATGTATAAGCATTTATACATCTTTAAAACATCAAATATGCCCCGTTTATGCGAGAACTCTTTATATTTTCATTGATTTTGGTACTCATTTGAGTTATTTGTGAAAATACAGGTCCAGGCTTCGGTCCGGTGTTGAAACGGAGGCTTTTGCAGCAAAATGGAGCAAAAACGGAACATTCCAGCCAACTACCATATATGGCACGACCGTGCCAAACACTCGCACAACCATGCCAGGCCAGCCATCATCGGCACACTCGTCAGCACTATCAGTCATCAGCGCCAACCTGGAAAATCAACGAGTCGCACGACCGAGCCATCCCCAAGCACGATCGTGCCTGATTCAAGTCAATCTCTGATCAGCTCATTTCCGAGATCGCAGTAGTCAACGTCGGTAATTCATCGATACGCACGGTCGTGCCACCTTTTGGCATGGTCGTGCCACCTCAGGAAATTTAGAGTGGGATCTTTCCAGGAATGGTAGCAAACAAGATCGACAGATGGAAAGCTAGTCTGACACATGCCACACAAGACCGTGCCAAATGGTGGCATGGTCGTGCCAAACACCCAGGAGCTTAAATACGGGTCTCAAGCTCATTTGCAAGGAGGTTGGACCATTTTGGTGAGTTTCTATCAAAAATCTAGGCTTGGAAGCTTGTTGGAGCCAAGGAGGAGCTTTGAAGAAGACTTAATCATTTGAAGATTCACTCATTTACCATTTAATCTATCTTTAAACTTGGTTAGCTTACTTATTACATTATGAACAATTTAAGCTCTCTTGTAGTTGATCTAGTAGTTATGAGCCTTATGGGCTAAACATTCGTGTTGCTTAAACTTTGTTGAAGCTAATGAATATGTGATAACATGGAAGGAGATGTGATGATTGTTCTTGTTAATCTTCATAGTGATGTTTAGTCTTGTTCTTGGAGTTCATGTACATGTTTAAAGTTGTTTTTCTTGAATGTTTGATCACAAGTATATACATGATGTGTTAGAAAGCCCATGTAAAGATTATGATTGTTGAATCTTGTTAACTTGTTAGATTGATTCATAGCAAGAAACTATGAATGGTAATTGCTAACATGATTTGAATGATGATTTGAACATGTGTATGAATTCTTGCATTTAGATTTGGAAAGATCAAAAGAATGTTAATATGAATTCTATAGTTTGTGTTTGTGTTAGTATAATGATTTAGGCCAAGATTTTTATCTAGCATGACCATGCTTGTGGTTCATATCAAGAACATGATGAAGATATTACTTACTTGAAAGTAAGTTAAGGTGATTAGTATGTTGTTTATAGTGGTCTTCCCTAAATTGTAGAGTTAGGAGTTTTGACAAACAAATAAATCATGATTAAAGATTAACATCAACTTAGCAAGTGAACTTAAAAATAATAATTTTTAGGAGATTAGAATGTTATTTCATTTTAGTTTTCCTAAGGATCAATAAACTAAGAAGTCTTGATTAGGGACTTAGTTAGATTTGGATCTTGCATCATCACTAGTTATTCCCCTTTGTTGTCACATGTTTGTTAGTGGATACTTAGTTTAGGCAACCTCCTTTAGATATTTTTCTTCTTTAGATTAGCTAGTACTTTGTTTTTCGCATGATAAACTTGAAACAAAACCAACCCTTTGATTAAAAAGGCTTTGAAGTAGCAAAACTTTAGTATCGAGACACCGCGTCCACGGATTGATATTTGTTTCTTACCAATAAACTATATTACAACCCGACGGGTACACTTGCCCTTTTGTGTGTGTAGTTTAGTTCTTAGGTGAAAATCATTTTTAAAACTAAATTTGTGTGAAGAAAAATTCATTTAAAAAATAGATTTAAATGTCATTTTAGTCCCTGTGGTTGGAGCCATTTTACCAATTTAATCCAAAGGTTTCATTTTTGCATGTGGGTCCAAAAAGGTTTCACCGTTGCCATTTTAGTCCACTGGGTTAACTTCATCCATTATTTATGTTAACGATAAGGGCAATTTGGTCATTTTATATGGTCGAATTGCCCTTCTAGTTCACAGAATTACATATAAAATGACCGAATTGCCATTCTCGTTAACATAAATAATGGATGAAGTTAACCTAGTGGACTAAAATGGCAATAGTGAAACCTTTTTGGACCCACAGATGAAAAATGAAACATTTGGACTAAACTGGCAAAATGTCTCAAACCACAGGGACTAAAATGACAGTTAACTCTAAAAAGTATATATAATTCACGCACATCACGCTACGCGACATAGATACCATGTGCCCGTCGCGTGACACGACGAGCCTAATTTCGTGAAAAGTTGTTTTGGACTTAGGGTTGTGATATAAAAACCTAAAAACAAACTTTAAACATCATTCTACGAAGTTGGGACAACACTAGAGCTGCAAATAGGCCATTCTGAAGAGCAAGAGGCTTAGAGTTCAAGGTTCGAAGTGTTTAGATCAAGATTTCTCGGGTGTTCAACATTCAATTTCACGTTTATTTTGTTTTCCACCATGTTGGCTGAACTTGTTATGATAATTGTTTATGTTTCAATGATGATTATAGGCTAAAAACTTTGTAACTACCTAGGTTTTGAGATGTCTATTCGTTGAATATTGGTTTTTAAACGATTTTGGTAATAAATTGATGATTTCGTGCTTTAGTAAATTATCTTGTTCATGAATCAGATGTGTATGCATGCTTAATACTACTTTAGACTTCCTTAGTGTTCCACTTGCATTTTTGTAATGGTCTTTCACGTATGAATGCTAGTTAGGTCGCTACTGTGTGTTTGCGATTAATGGATACTTAGTTTAGGCAACCTCCTTTGTTGTCACGTGTTTGTTAGTGGATACTTAGTTTAGGCAACCTCCTTTAGATATTTGTGAGTGCATAATGTCTACCACTTCCGTCAATCACGTATCGTAGCTTAAACAGATGAAACAAGACTGGTATTGAACCAATGAAAGCATAAAGTTCATGTGTAATGTGATAGCTTCGTACGAAGTAGGGAGCTTCATACGAAGGGAGCCATACACAGCTTCGTACGAAGCCAGTACTCCTATATATGTGTGTGTAGGGTCTTGGTCATTGGTAACTTTGCTTACTTAGAGGGGAAACTCTGTCAGTTTGATTTCGTGGTTTTGCATCTGTCAAATATCAATAGAAATTAACAGTTAATTACTTCTTTGTATCTGATCCACACGCGTATTTTGGATTCCACACAAGATACGTGTTCATACGCATTCATCGGTGAAGGAATCGATCCTCGGAGTGAATCCACAAGTGGTATCAGAGCGGGTGATTGTATCACCAGAGCTGAATTCATCTTTTTCTACACACATCTTCTTCTACTCATCTTCTACTCATTCTTTTTGAACTTAAAATTTAGATCTATGAAGTTTCCACGGTTAAAATTGGATAAAATTTGAATATGTTGTGTGAAAACCAGTTTTAGTCAATCCTTCAAAGTTTCAGATCAAAACTCGAAAAAAATCTCATCAAAATCTAATTAAAACTTGAAAAACATAACTTGGTTCATTGCAGCTTAGCTTCATACGAAGGCACATTGTAGCTTTGTACGAACCCACTAGTTGTGATTTCTCAGATTCTAGCTTCGTATGAACCTAGAGTTGTTGCTTCGTACGAAAACAAGATTTTAAGAACAAACATGTTTTATTACTGCTTCGTACGAACCCAAAAATTCCACCTTCATACGAACCGGGATTGTGTGTTGTTTGTTATTCAAGTTTGACCAAGTGTGTGTTTGATTGTTCACAGGAAACATGGTTGAAGAATTCTACAACACGTTTTACAATTCGTTCACGTCAGAAACAACAACTAAAGCAACACCCATGAGAAAAAACTGTTTTAAATGCTATTTCCGAAAGTTTGAAATATGATAGTGTGTACGGAAATCATCAACGACCACCGAAACTAATGAATATAGAAGATTATTATTGGTGGAGTACTCGATTTGAAAACTGGGTGAAAGCTTATGCTTATGAGAGTTGGATTATGTTAACTTTTGGATATGAAAAGCCAGTAAACGATAAAAATGAATTACTTACAATTAAACAATTCTTAGAAATCGATAAAAATAATCATTCTAATGAACGAAAAATGGTAACATTATTGCAACAATCTGTTAGAGAGGATATCTTATTTTTACTTCAACATATCCAAGTCGATGTGGGAAGCATTGAATCTGAAAGCTAAAGGCAGCAAAGACATCAAGAAAAATAAAATCTCTCTACTAAAAAAGGAATTTAATTTGTTCGGATGCATGAAGGGCGAAACTGTTAGACAAATGATAGAAAGATTTTGTCATTTGAAAATCGAGATGGAAAGATTTGGAATCCACAAAGACAGAGAAGAGATTATTGATAAATTGGTTGAGGCATTACCACATGTTGATGATTGGAAAACCTGTGTGATTGTTTTGAAAAATGATGCCAAGTTTGATGAAATTACTTTGGATGGGTTGATTGAAAAAATTGAAGGACATGATCTAGAGTTACAAAACAAAATGTCCCGTTTGAGTTATCAGCAAAATGTTTATTTGTACTATCGAAGAAGTATTCTACTAAAAAATCAGTCACCAAAGATTGGTACAGCCTTTAGCACCGACAATGCTAGTTATTCTTCAAAGAACAAATCTCAGAGCTATGATTCTGGATATCATTCATCGTCTTCATCGACTAAATCCAATCCGAATCAAAACTGGAAAGACTCTCCGAATCTGAATACTGATTTTGCTAGACAGTATATGAGTTTCTTGGCTTCTGTTCTGGAGTCTTATGAAGGTTTAATTGTAGGAAAGATCGGCAATCCAAATATGACAAAGGAGGATTACGATCAAGTAGACCCGGAAGAGATGGAGCTTATGGATATCAGGTGGGGAATGGCTAGCATAATCAGGAGGGCTCAACGTTTCATGGAGATAACTGGAAGAAAATGTCTTGAAGGTCCTGATATGAAGTTAGGATTTGATAAAGCAAAATTCACTTATTTCAAATGCAAACAGAAGGGACACTTCAAAAGAGAGTGTACTAACTGTCAAGCCGATGATAGTGTAAATCCTTTTCACGAGATTACTACAAGAAAACCATCTATCATCACAACAACGAGCAACCATCAAAAACAAATCAAAAGCAGATTGATGAAGGTTTTTCAAAAGAAATAAAAACAAGTTATGGTAACGATTCATGATGGACCCAGGACATTTCATGAGGATGGAGGATTTAACTGGGGAAAATACATAAAGGAAGACAAAAGGGCGTTGGTTGCTGAGTTTAAACAGAGCCGAGAGGAACAACATGCACGAATGTATTTGAGTGACGTGTATAAGGCTTTCAAGGAAGCAAAGTGGGCAAATAGATGGAGTCAAGAGAAAGAATGTTTTGTTGATCCTCAAGGAAACCCAACAGTTGATCCTGAAAAGGTAGATTTTGAACCACTTGTTGCTGCTATTCCAACTGTGGGAGTTTGGTGTAAAGGGCTCGAAGAAATTCTGAACTACAGGCAAAAGGTAGATGAAGGAATAAAGAAAGTGATTTATGCAAGTCTAGAGAAGAAGAAAAAGACGGTAGAGGAAATTGGTGATGAAAGTCAGAACATGGTAAAAAAGGTGAAGAAAAAAGAAGTAGCTGATGAAAAGCTGGAGAAGCTGATTGGTGAAGCTGTTGCTGAAGAACAACAAGGGAAGGAAGAAGATCAGAAGCAGACGACAAAAGAAGCCGAGGTGACAAAATCTGAGGTAATAATTCAAACTAATTCTTCTGTATCATCAAATAAAATTGATCATAAAATTGATGAACAGTGCAAGAAATTCATGGAACCATGCAGGGCTTGTACTGAAAGGATAAAATTTGAGATCCAGAGATATTGAATTTACTAAAATAGAACATATTTCAAAGAAAAATGTAATGAAATGCTTGAAAATGAGAGATTTTGGAAAGAAAAAGAAAAACAGCTGAAACAGAAATGTGAGAGTCTTAAATGTGAGAGTCTTGAATAAGAAAACAAAGTTTTAAAACAAAAGTGTTCAGCTGATTGCAATGAATGTGTTCAAAAAGATAAAACTATTCAAGAGTTGCAAAAAGAATATGATGGAATGAAATTGTCATATCACACGGTAAAAGAAGCTTATGAAACTTTGAAAAGTAAAGTCAAAAGTCCGGATGATAGATTGTCAGCATGTCAGAAAACAACTAAATTTCTTGAAGCCAGATATGAAGGAAAACAAATGGTTTTAAATCAATATATTGATGATGTTGCTAAACTTAAACAAGAACTGGCTGAAAAAGAAAAATTGGTTAATAAACTTCAAATTTATCATGCTTCTTCAAACATTCTGGAACGCATTTTCAACATCAAACCAGATGGTAAAGAGTCTGAAAAGAACAAAAAGGGAATTGGGTTAGAATACCATCAGGTTCCACCACCGTTGGAGAATAATTACACATTCTATGATGGCCAAAAGGTGGAAAAAGCAATAAACATGGTTGACCAATTACCTGACAACATCGATGTGACTTACACCAAATATGATGATCTTGGTGATTCAGAGGTGGTGATAAGGGTGTTGAAAGTGTTCTGACAGATGAGTCTACCAAAACAGATAAGTCTGAATCACATGACGAAAATGAGGGAAGTTTTCATGAAAGTTTTCTTAAGAAATCAAAATCTGAGAAAAATTCGAATGATGATCCGATAGGATTGACATATACCATGATTGGATCGGACAAATTATTCTCAGATATTGAAGTTCCGATTCAGAATGTGATTTCGGAAAAGATTGATAAAGTCTTCAAATTGGTAGAAATTGAAAAATAAAAAATTGCTAAATTTGCTGAGAAGAGTAAGAAAACTTTTTATAACAAACCTTGTTACAAAAAGGAAAACATGAAGGCTGGATTGGGTTATAAAAAGAAACAAAATCAAAAGAAACGTTTTGAAAAACAAAATTATCAGAAAAAGACGAACTTTGTTCACGGAACAAGTTTGGAAGAAGAGAAGGAACTCCAATTTTGACGAAAGTCTAATGAAGAGTTCTATGCTCAGAAAAAGCAACAACAACAGGCCAAAGATGTTTCAAAAATGACATGTTTTAAATGTAACCAAACTAGACATGTTGGTCGTAAATGTCCAAATCTAAAGCCTGTTGATGTTAGATAAACAAAACAACAAAATGAAATTGTTAAACAGAAGTCAACCAAGTTTGAATCACAACAAACTTGGAAACCGAAATCTATGACACCCAAAGTTGTGCCTAAACAGATTCGGAAATAAAAGATTGATCTTTCAAAGTCAAAACAAACTTGGAAACCAAAAGCATCCAAGATTGAACAAAAACAAGTCTGGAAACCTAAAGTTGATTTGTTAAAAAGAAATGTTCAAAATGATTCAAGATTCTATCAAATGAATGTTTCAAAAGGACAAGTTTGGGCGGCAAAGAAAAAAACGACTTTTGTGAGTAATAATCAGAATGAAAATGAATTTGTGAAAAATGATAATTTTTTTTGAAATTGAACAATTCTCATTTTGTAACAATACCCAATATCAAATAGGCATGCGTTGCACTGTTCAAGTAATTGAATGTGCAGGTGCTCCAGATGATAGCTTAGTGTCAATACGAGGAGGGAAGCAGCCTGACACAAGAGGAGGCAGTCCCCTGCAAGTGAAAACAGGGAGTTTGTTTGTTTTTCTATATAAATAAACCATAAATCAAAAACCCTAAAAATAGAAAAATTTAAAAACCAAAAATATGTTTTTATCCTGTCAAAAATTGAAAAATGAAAAAAAAATATGTTTGTTTTTAAATTTGCTAGAAATCAAAAATTTCAAAAAGATGTTTTGATTGAATATGCCGAAACCCTCACGGCTGAATAAACATGATTATTTCACAAGTGATTAAATGGTTTTATATTTGTTAAAAATCAATGTGTTGTAAATCATGGGGGTACTTTATGCAAGACAGAGCATGTCTACGTAGAAAATGGATGGCGAGATGAAGATATCTGCATCGGGTTGTCAAATTTTCTTTAAATGTTTTGAATTTTAGGGGGAGTAAGAATTTTTGAAAATACAAAAACATTTGAAAATTTAAAAAAGCCAAAAACAATGGAAAAATCAAAAGAGTTTTATGTAAAAAGAGGAAATGATAGTACATCAGTAAGACAATTACAGTACGCTAAAGAAATGTAAAGTCAAATGTGATAAACGGTCTCACTGATGATGTGCCAGTAGGTTGTTAAACACTTAGTAGATTGATAAACGGTTTCACTGATGATGTGCCAGTAGGTTGTTAAACACTTAGTAGATTTATTTCGAGATATAAACCTAAATATCAATAACTTTCTTATCCATAGGGAACATCTCTCAAATATATGGATAACCTCTGAAATCTCATTTGAGAGGTTGCCTGATTCTGAGATACTAGGTCTTTATATTGTTTGATATCTGGGGTATTATACCTGGTCTTCTGATTTTGCGTCAGCAATGGCCTAGACCTCGTATAATACTTTGTGCGCTTAAAGCTTACCCTCTGCATAAAAATTGAGAAAATATCAAAAGGTATAAATCAAGTGCAGTTGTAAAGAAGATCCCTAAGTGGGACACACCTCAAAGTCAAGCCTTCATCTCTTTGACTGAACGGTAGTTCATACCTGAGCTCTCAACGTCTCGCACTAACCCATAGAACATATATCAATATAGTATATTCACCTGTAAGACTGGATCTAGGGAATCTTGATACGGGAGTATAATCTGAGGTGGGACACGCGAATAAGTTAAGTACTTAACACATTAAATTTCGTATCTCGAATAAGTTGAACTTTGTGTGAGAATTTAAGTGGATTAGTATACTGAAAATCTAAGTGAATCGTTTAGAACTTAAAGTGTTTATAGCTCAACGGTGCTAATGATTTATCATAAACTGATACGATCCTCTGACACAACTCAAACAAAATATTTTCTGTAAATATTTCTTTACTGCTTTATATTAAAAAAAATCACAAAAAATATTTTTGGAGTGTTTTAGCATAAATTTTAAAAATTCAAAAAGATTTTGTTTCTGTTTTATTTTTGACAACCGATATCTGAATGCTGAGTTTCAAAATCTAAGTAAGCTGAACATGTTTCTAAAAATAAAAAAGTTCATTAATTTGAAACTTGAAGTTTTTAAATGAAAAATCAAAATCAGTTTGTGAAAATCTTCAAGGTCATTAATTTGGACTTGAATGATTATCTGTGAGGATTTTGGATGCTTAACTATCAAATTTACAGAGTTATATTTGAGCAATAGAGTTAGGTTCTCGATCCGAGAATATTTTGGGCTAGGTAACTGATTTTGGAAAAAACAAAAATCTTTCACTGTTAAATATATGTATTTTTTCAGATAATGAGCCATATCTCTGTGAACAAACGCCGTCCTGTGCAGTTACATATTTGAAATGCTCCAGCTTATCCATGTTAAATGTTTAGAGCTAGGTTTTCGATCCTGAACTTAAATTGTCAAATATCTTACAAATAGTTTGAGATTTGTAGAGATTAATCTAGATTACGATCCCGGTAGCTGAGGCTAAGGGGGAGTCTGAAGATGAGCTCGAAGCAAGGGGGAGTATGCATTCAAAGAGATAGATAACTATCCTGGAGGAGCTTGTAATCAAAAAGCCAGGTGTCGATCCTAGTAGCTGAAAGCACGAAAGCTTAAAGCAAGGGGGAGCCTGAAGAAAGAGTTAAATGAAAGGGGGAGCAGCTGACGCTGTAAGCAGCTCTATGGGAAGTCTGTTAGAGTAAAAGGAAGAGTCTGTGGTGCTGAGAATGTCAACACTTATGGAAGACTCAGAAAGAGACAGAAAGCTACGAGATTGACTGCAGTAATATCCAAGGGGGAGTCTGTGAGTGCATAATGTCTATCACCCCCGTCAATCACATATTGTAGTTTAAACAGATGAAACAAGACTGGTATTGAACAGATGAAAACATAAAGTTCATGTGTAATGTGATAGCTTTGTACGATACACAGCTTCGTATGAAGCCAGTACTCCTACATATATGTGTGTAGGGTCTTGATCATTGGTAACTTTGCTGACTTAGAGGGGAAACTCTGTCAGTTTGATTTCATGGTTTTGTATCTGTGAAATATCAATAGAAATCAACAGTTAATTACTTCTTGGTGTCTGATCCACATGAGTATTTTGGATTCCGCACAAGATACGTGTTCATACGCATTCATCGGTGAAAGAATAGATCCTTGGAGCGAATCCACAATATTGTTCTTCTTTAGATAAGTTAACAGTTTGTTTTTCGCATGATAAATTAGAAACAAAACCAAACCGTTGATTGAAAAGGCTTTAAAGTAGCAAAAGTTTAGTATCCAGACACCGCGTCCACGGGTTAATATCTGGTTCTTACCAATAAACTATATTATCACCCGACGGATACACTTGCCCGTTTGTGTGTGTAGTTTAGTTCTTAGGTGAAAATCATTTTTAAAACTAAATTTGTGTGAAGAAAAATTAATGTAAAAAATATATATAATTCGTGCCCATCAAGGTTTTGGCGTCGTTGCCGGGGACGCGGGTTTTTTTAGAACGGTTCGAGTTACTTATTTAGCCTTTGTTAAAAGTTAATAAAGTTTTTGTCTACTTGTTTTATTTGCCTTTGCATGATTATTTAAAAAAATGACTATTTGCTAGTTGTTATATATATATATATATATATATATATGGGAGAGGATCATGAGAAAACTAGATATAAATGAGAAAACCAAAAAACTAACAAAAAAAGCACTAAAAAGGAGGGGGGGACTTTTAATGAAGGAGGGGTAAAATTGGAAAAAAAAATATATAACTTTTCAAACATATCCTATTTCTCCATACGTTATCATTTTAAAACAAAAATGGCACCATAAGATCACAAATTTTTGTATCTTTCATTCAAGTATATTCGAGCATATTTTTTATGACATAAAAAAAGATTTATGGTGTCGTCTTGTTTTCAATACTATTATTATAGTAGTGCGCATGTGCAATATAACATGTACTACAATTGCATTACATGCTTAAAATTAGCTTTTTGAGTCTAGTTTAGCTTTTAGGGTTAGTATTTTTGGAGGTTTAGGATTAGGATTAGGTTTTTGGGTGTGGGGGGGGGGGGGGGAGGGGGTTTAGGTTTTTGGGGGGTCGGGGGGGGGGGGGGAGGGGGTTTAGGTTTTTGGGGGGTCGGGGTGGGGGGGGGGTTTAGGTTTTTTTCGGGTTTACAATTGCATTACATGCTTAAAATTAGCTTTTTGAGTCTAGTTTAGCTTTTAGGGTTAGTTTTTTTAGAGGTTTAGGATTAGGATTAGGTTTTTGGGTGTGGGGGGGAGGGGGGGTTTAGGATTTTGGGGGGTGGGGGGGGGGTTAGGTTTTTTTCGGGCTTATGTTTAGGGTTTAGTTTTAGGTTTTCGGGAGGGTGGGGGGTGGGGGGGGGGGTTAGGCTTTTGGTGGGAGGGTGAATTTAGGTTTTTGGGGGGTGGGGGTGGGGGGTTTAGGTTTTTGGGGGGTGTCGGTGGGGGGTGAGTTAAGTGGTTTAAGCTTTATGTATTAGTGTACATGTGCAGTACAACAACAAAAAATTTTTTTTTTTTTTTTTTTTTGAAAATTTTTTTCTAGGCATAAAAACTAGCGATTTTTTTATTAAAAATTGTAAAAAAAAATAAAAAAATTTGTTATGTTTTTAGGTTTTTTTAGGCGTTTTTGGTTAGTTTTTTGGTTTTCTCATTTAAACTAGTTTTCTCATGATCCATCCCCATATATATATATATATATATAGGATAAAGATCCGTTAGGAACCACCCTTTATTGCGAGAACCAATGTGAACACAACCAAAAATGCCTAAAAATAGCTAAAAAACACACAATTTTTTTTTTATATTTTTTATAAAAAAATCTCTACTTTTAGTAGCAATAAAAAAAAATTAAATTTAAGAAAATTTTTTTTTTGGTTACTAAAAGTAGCGATTTTAACATAAAAAATATTAAAGATTTTTTTTTTGATTTTTTTAGTTTTTAGCATTTTAGCTTGGGGGGGGGGGGTTGGGGGAGGGGGGTTAGGTTTTTTTTAGGTTTTTTGAGTGTTTTAGTTTTTAGCATTTAGCTTGGGGGGTGGGGGGTTAGGTTTTTTTTTTTTTTTTGGGGGGGGGGGGGTGTGGGGGGGGGGGGTTAGGTTTTTTTAGGTTTTTTTAGCTATTTTAGGTTGTGTTCACATTGGTTCTCGCGGTTCTCGCAATAAAGGTGGTTCTCGCATGAACCTTACCATATATATATATATATATATATATATATATATATAGTGCATTATGCTCCTCCTAATTCCCTACAGCTCGTGCATGTTTTCAACTCCCGTTGCTGAAATCGTTTAGCCTTCATTGGAGCCGGAGCGCAATCTTCATCGGAGACTGCGGGAGTAATCCCGCGTAGTAGCCACGACGATCGAGGTAGACGTGGCGGGAGGCGACACATTCTACGAGGTTCAGGTAGATATGGCGGATGAAGAGGAGACGAGAATCTTAAATGAACTAGTAAAACCATCACTTGAGGGTTTACATGCGAGCATCAATGCACCAATGATCAATAATAACAGTTTCGAGATCAAATCTGGTACCATATCGATGTTGTAGAATGCGGTGCAGTTTTATGGCAAGGATCACGAGGATCCTAGTGTCCACATCACGGGTTTTTTGGAGGTTTGTGCCACGTTCACGATTCGTGATGCATCATCGAATGTTATACGCCTTCGGCTCTTCCCGTTTTCTTTACGTGATGGAGCCAAAGACTGGATTCTCTCACTTCTAGCTGGATCTATCACTACATGGAATCAATTAGCTGAGAAGTTCCTCCAGAAATATTTCTCTCCAGAGAAAACAGTTAGGTTGAGAAACAAGATTCTCAACTTTCTTCAGGACGAGGATGAGCCCCTCTACGAGGCATGGAAGCGGTTTAAAGAGCTCATGAGAAAGGTCCCACATCACGGGTTGCCCAAGTGGCAACAATGTTAGATCTTCTACCACGGTTTAGATGGTCCGAGGCAGATGATGGTTGATACGTATTCGGGTGGAGATATTGGCAAGAAGAATGCCAATGAGGCATTTGAGATTATGGAGAAATGCGCCATGAAGAATTCGACACAGCAGCCAACGAGGGGGAAGAGTTCTCGACATGGAGTTCATCACGTGGACGACTTTACTACCATGACAGCACGTATGGATGCCTTATCTTAGAATTTTGATCGGGTGATGGAGGTTCACTCGAGTGGTTCTTCGAGTGGGGGATCGTATCATGTAGGCGTTTTTTCGACGGGAGAGTTGTTACACGAGCACGTTAATTTTATGGGAAACCAATATCATCCTCAGCATAATCCCTACAGCAAAACTTATAATCCAGGGTGGAAGAATCACCCAAATTTTAGTTGGAAGCCTGACGCTTCTAGCCAGCATCCACCCGAATTTGCTCAACGTCCCATAGTTCCTGGAGCATATGGTCCACCTCGGCATCAACAAATATCTTCCACTAGCGAACCTAGTGTGCAAGATATGTTTAGTTAACTCTTAGCTGGTCAAAACGCTCAAAAGGTCGACAATGAGAAGCGTTTTAGAGATTATAACGGTCGTTTCACGAGGCACGAGAGTGAGTTGAGAAGCCAAAATGCTTCCATGCAGGCCATTGAGAGCCAAGTTGGCCAGATTGCCAAGATGTTGTCTGAGAGACAATAGGGGGCCTTCCAAGCAATAAAAAGCCTAATCCAAATGCTACCGTGAAGGCCATCACGTTGAGAAGCGACAAGACCGCTAAGCCCATCACTTCGGCTGCTCCAACAAAGCCGATTGATGATGCGATTACTGAAGAGATTGAGACTGAGTCTCCAGGTGAGGTGCAACTGAGGCGAGGCCCAGCAAGTACAGCACGACCCAAGGAGCCAGTGAGAGAGTATGTCCCTCTCGTTCCATACCCGGGGAGGTTAAAGAAGCAGCAAATGGAAGAACACTATAGTAAATTCCACGAGCTTTTTAAGAAACGTCATATAAACTTACCATTTGGCGAGTCACTTGCTCAAATGCCAAAGTATGTCAAGTTTCTGAAAGATATTTTATCTAACAAAAAGAAACTTGAGGAGCTTTCACATCTGACCTTGAATGAGTGTTTAGCGGTTCTTCAGAACAAACTACCGAAGAAGATGAATGACCCTGGGAGTTTCACTATCCCATGTTTGATTGGTATTTTGTCGGTCATCAATGCATTGGCTGATCTTGGAGCTAGCATAAACCTCATGTCATATGCAGTTTTTTCTAAACAAGACTTGGGAGAGCCCAAGCCGACTCGTATGAGCATTCAGCTACCGACAGTTTAGTGAAGTACCCTCGAGGCATAGTTGAAAATATGCTGGTGAAAATCGACATGTTTATCTTTCCTGTCGATTTCGTGATCTTAGACATGGATGAGGAGAAAATTGTCCCGCTTATCTTAGGACGCCCATTCCTAGCCACTACGAGAGCCTTGATTGATGTCTGCACCGACAGACTTACTCTTAGGGTTGCTGATGAGGAGGTGACCTTTGATATTGGGAGATCCATGCAGCATCCACAGAGTCAGGTTGATACACTCTACTTCATTGAGACTATCGATACATATGTGAGTGACCATCTTCTTGACAAATTTGAGGAGGATGTTGTGGACACGCAACTACTTGGAGGGGAGACTTTTGGTTCACCTGGTGTGGACTGACTAGTCGAGGAGATGTCCTGTCTGATAGGTCACGCGTCTCCCCCGTGTCCCGAGGTTTTTGAGGTTGTGGATCGTGATGCTGAACCTAAAGCACACCCTTCTGTTGAGGATCCACCTTCGGTTGAGCTTAAGGAGCTTCCAGATCATTTAGAGTATCCTTTCTTGGATGGTGAGACTTATTTGCCCGTTATCATTTCTGCTAGATTATCAAGAGAGGAGAAGGATAGATTGCTTGAGGTCTTGAAGCAACGTAAAAAGGCGATCACTTGGAAGAACATGGATATAAAAGGGATTAATCCACCCTTTTATACCCATAAGATCATGATGGAATAGGACTTTAAACATGTAGTATAGCATCAGAGGTGCTTGAATCCTAACATGCAGGAGGTTGTGAAGAAAGATGTCATCAAACTACTAGATGCACGTTTGATATATCCGATCTCTGATTCACCGATATATCCGATCTCTGATTCACCGCGGGTTAGCCCTGTATAGGTAGTCCTGAAGAAAGGAGGCATGACAGTGGTGACTAATGAGAAAAACGAGTTGATTCCTACTCGCAATGTCACCGAATGGAGAGTTTGCATTGACTACCGCAAACTCAGTGATGCCACAAGAAAGGTTCATTTCCCACTCCCTTTCATTGATCATATGTTGGAGAGGATTTCGAGTAGGATGTTCTACTGCTTCCTTGATGGTTTTTTAGGCTACTTTCAGATTCCCATCTCTCATGAGGATCAGGAGAAGACGACATTCACATGTCCCTATGGCACATTCGCCTACCAGCGGATGCCCTTTGGACTGTGTAATGCCCTGGCCACATTTCAGAGATGTATGGTGCCATTTTTCATGACATGATCGGGGACTCCATGGAGGTGTTCATGGATGATTTTTCTGTGTTTCGGAGTTTCTTCGATCAGTGTCTCGGGAATCTGAAAAGGATGTTGGCTAGGTGTGTAGAAGGCAACCTTGTGTTGAACTGGGAGAAATGCCACTTCATGGTGAAGGAGGACATTGTGCTTGGGCACAAGATTTCACAGGCAGGGTCGAGGTTGACCGAGACAAAGTTGAGACTATTTCTAAGCTTCCGCCTCCCACATCAGTGAAATCTATCAGGAGTTTTCTAGGTCATGCATGTTTTTACAGACGATTCATAAAGGACTTTTCAAAATCACCCGTCCCATGACTCAGCTCCTCAAGAAGGATGCCTAATTCGTTTTCTCTGATAATCGCCTTTGAGCATTTGAGTTATTGAAGGAGAAGTTAGTGAATGACCTGATCATGGTAGCTACCAAATGGGAATTCCCATTTGAGTTGATGTGTGATGCGAGAGATTTCACAGTCGGGGCCGTCTTGGATCAAAGGAGAGATAAGCACTTTCACCCGATTTACTATGCAAGTAAGACCTTGAACGATGCTCAGGAGCACTATACCACGACAGAGAAAGAGCTCCTAGCTGTGGTCTTTGCCTTCGATAAGTTTCAGTCTTATCTCTTCCTTTCCAAGACCAATGTGTACACGTATCATACAGCCCTTCGGTATCTTTTTAGCAAGTAGGATGCTAAAACGAGATTGATACGTTGGATTCTTTTGCTGCAGGAGTGTGATATTAAAATCCGTGATAAGAAAGGGGCTGGAAATCTGGCAGGCGATCATTTGTCTCGAATTGAGTATTCCGAGGAAAAGGAAATTAGTGGGCCTAAGATCAATGACAATTTCCCCCACGAGTTCCTTATGAGGATCGAGACTAATGATGATTACCCATGGTTTGCTGACATTGCAAATTACTTAGATAGTGGCATCCTGATCAAGGGGTTGACCCATCAGAAAAAGCGAAAGTTCTTTACAGATGTCAAGTATTACTTTTGGGATGACCCTTACTTGTTTAGGGCAGGAGGGGATCAGATGATCCAGCGATTCGTGCATGGTGACGAGGCGAGAGATATTTTATGCCACTGTCATGAGGGACCCACGGGAGGCCACCATGGAACGAATAACACGGTGAAGAAAGTGTTCGACTCGGGTCTTTTGGCCGACTATCTTTCGTGATGCCCACGAGTGGGTGAGGTCGTGTGATGCTTGCAAGAGAGCAAACAACATTTCAGCACGCAATGAGATGCCACAAAATGGCATTCAAGTTTGTGAGGTCTTTCACGTTTAAGGGTTATACTTCATTGGTCCTTTCCTAACCTCCTTTGTTAACCGCTACGTTCTAGTCGCAGTTGATTATGTGTTGAAGTGGGCGGAAGCACGGGCTTTACCCACTAATGATGCTAGGGTAGTGGTGAGGTATTTGAAGAAGTTGTTTGCTCACTTTGGTGCCCCAAAGGCATTGATTAGTGACCGTGGGACGCATTTTTGTAATGCACAGTTTGAGAAAGCATTATCCCGATATGGTGTGCAACACCGATTCTCTACACCATATCATCCACTGACGAGTGGATAGGTTGAGGTCACTAATCGGGGCATCAAGTGGATTTTGGAGAAAATGGTTAACTCTAGCCGTAAGGATTGTTCCGAGAAGTTGGATGATGCACTGTGGGCTATTCGGACATCCTACAAGACTCCTATAGGCACCACACTGTTTAAACTGGTATATGGGAAGTCTTGTCATTTACCTGTAGAACTCAAGCGCAAAGCATATTGGGCTTTGAAGACAGTTAATCTTCATATGGCTGCTTCGGGTGAAAATAGGCTTGTGCAGATTCACGAGATTGAGGAGCATAGGAATGATGCGTATGAAAGCTCTAAGTTGTACAAGGAACGTACTAAGATGCTTCATGATGCCCGCTTAAAGAACAAGAACGAATTCCGAGTGGGTGATCGTGTGTTGTTATACAACTCACGTCTTAAGTTCTTTCCTAATAACCTAAAGTCTCAGTGGTCAGGTCCTTACATTGTATGAGTAGTGTTTCCTTACGAGACCGTGGAGATAGGCCATGAGGATGGTCGGTTGTTTAAAGTTAACGGGCATAGGCTAAAGGCTTATGTTGGAGGATCCGTTGACCAAAGTGAGGAGGTTGTCACCCTCCACCCCAGGAACAAATGAATTCTGGGTGGTGAGTCTAGCAGAAGACTCGTAAATAAACTTAGCCCGTTTTTGTATATATTTTTCGGTTGTTTATTTCTTATTCAGGTTTTGGTTCATTCTGGTTCGCGCGGGATGTTAGAGCCTGTCACCGGCGTTCAGGTATGTTAGTTCGGTTCTTCTTCTTGGTAGGAGATGCTTCGTGAATGCCCCGGGTTCAAGGAGTTTTTACTTTATTTTTATCTTCATCTTTATTCTTATTTTTACTTTTCTCATTCTTCACCTTTAATTTTCTAATTTAAATTTTAAATTTTATATTTAGTTGTTTTTGGTAAAATTTTAAAATTTTAGTAATTAAGTTAGAGTTAAAAAAACGAAAATTCAGCACTATCAACAAAAAAAAATATCTGGCACTACCAGACCTGCTAGTGTCAGCCCTTTGCAAAAATAATAATAGATCCACCCACCAATAACTCAACCACTTCTCTTTAATAATCTTCTTCCTCACTTGAACCCATTTAAAACACTAACGAATCATCTGCATCTCCTTGCTTCCTCCAAGAAATTCTTGGTTTCTTTCCTCCCAATAAGCATTCTAGGTACGAATCCTTCTACTTCTTTGTTAGTTTTTGTGTTTTAGGGTGATGTTTTTCATAGTTAGTTTCATTTTAGTTTTTGGGGCTTGGTTTAAAACACTCGATTCAAGCCCCATTTTCGTGTTTTTGTGTTGTTATGACCCACATATGACCGATTTGCAACACCCTAAGCGAAATTGTGAAAACATTGGGGTTTCTGGGTGCATTTTGAGGCCTGTAGTGATGCTGGGTTCCGTCACGCACGACTGTGCCAAACCTTGGCATGATCCTGCCATTCATAAATTGTGTCGGGTCTTCACAATTTTGCCTAGAAATTCATCACTCACGAGGGTGCCATATGATGGCATGATCGTGCTCTTCATAAAAATTCCCAGATCTTCAAAACGGCACCCAGAAATCGGTCAGGCACGAGGGTGCCAGAGGGTGGCACGATCGTGCGGCTGGGAGAAAAAACCCAGAACTTCATAATTTCCAGAAAACTTCATAAAACCTGTTGAAAATCAAGGCACGCACGACCATGCCATATGGTGGCACGATCATGCCAACTGGTCTAGAATCCTGTTTTTTGTTTGTTTTTGGCTGCTGATTAATTCTTGCTCATTCTTGCAAATGAACCATCCGTATTTGCAGTCCAGCAACAACGCTAGGGAAGGGCATTGTATCGCAAAGGTGGAATAATTATGGGTAAGACGACACCTAATTAAGCCCATGCGGAAGTTACTGGGCAAAATTATGAAGATCCGACACCTTTGTGGACCTGCCTTTTCGATATCGCAGAAAGCCAATAGGTGGAACTAGTGATTGAATTCTTTGCATCTTTTCGATTTACCTTCCCTTGTGCAGAAGAATATGACAAAAGGCATGATGTAAGCTTCCGACTGGGACGCAAATGGCACCATCAATCTATTAGTCGGTTCTGTCAGGTCTTGGGGTTATATGAAGATTATGAGATCGACTAAAATTTTTTTCATGGTAGTCTACAGGACTGGGAACCACATGCGGACAAAGCCGCTTTTTGGGATGAAATCACAGTTCCATGTCGGGAATGGGACCCGCGGAAGGCCAAAGCAACATAGATTCTTGACCCACTACACCACATCGTCAAGAGGGCGATTTTCCACATCATTGGAGGTCATGTAACACCTCGTAAAATCGTGTCCAATAATGTATTGACACGTGTCCCTATTCCTTATTGTGCCTAATGTTGGCTTGGAGGGACTATTTTTGCCAAATGATGAAACTATAAATGTAGAGGGACTAAAAGTGTCAACATGCTGAAACTATGCCTCTGAGTGATCTTATACGGTGTTCGTACTCTCATATGAGCCACTTGTTGGACGAGAGGGACTGTTTATGAATTTGTTTGAAAGTTTGTTATTTGGAGGACTAAAGGCTTTAACATGTTAATTTATACCTCTGAGTGACCCTTTAACGAACCGGGAACTTTTGATGTTCGGTCATACTCTCGGGTGTGCCAAACTTTGGCCATGAGGGGTTAATTATGCCAAGTTTTTAAGATATATTAAAGTTTAGGGGTTGAGGGGCCATAAGTGACATGGTACAATATTACCTGGTTGGACGCCGCGAATCGCGGGAGGTGGTGCTGAGGCTGTCGGGTGTCGCGGGAGCAGTCACAGTAACGAATTTTGCCTTGGTGGCCACACAATGCTGCCAAAACCACTCCAATCGAAACCATGGGCTGCATGCTTGTTCAATACATGTACATGGACACTTGTATGCATCCCCTAACCCTTCATAACACCTGTATGCATCACACAACACCTCCAAATCCTATAAATAGGTGCCTTGGTCATTCACTAGAACTTGCACCTTCTTCATTTCACTTCCTCTCATCTCCTGGAGATTCCCAGCTAAAGGGAGCTTCCATTTGAGTTATTTTTCATCAGTAGATCACTTGTAAGTGTTCCCTTCTTTCCTATTTTCGTTTATAGGCATTTTTAAAGCCAAAAGTCAAACATTTTCGGTAAACGCTTTGACTTTCAGTTTAGACCTTAATGGTCCCACCATTGTTCGAGGCGAACATGGCCAAGTTATCGTAATTAGGTAGTTGTTATTCCCTCAAAACGGCACCTCCTGAAAATCACGTTTGCTTGGTCAATTGACAGCTCAAAGTTATTGTTTTAAAAAGTCAAACTGGACTGTTTTTGAAATTATTGTAATTTGAGTTTATAGGTGTTCTAAATTATGTTTTAACACTTAAACAACTTGGTAATAATTATTAGAACATGTGTAAACATGTTCGGCTCGTCAATTCCAGCCTTAAGGTCGGCTCGCAACCGAAAGTCGCAAAGTTTGACCTCTTATTTGACTTTCGATTCTGACCCAAATTAGATTATATGGCTACTGATTTAAGGTTCCATTATTATCATAATTTAATGTAGCATAACCCACTGAGGTTATATTACATGATCATAATAGTAATCTGAGTTTTATGCAAGTTCCGTTATTATGCCAAACTTTGACTAAATTGCCCTTTTTCGCAAATAATAAGGTTTTAATCACTAATGAACTTGCAAATGACTTATGTACTGATATGTTAAAGTAATTAACATATTTTGATGTTATTAAACTGGTCATAAACTGAGTTTTCATATAATGTTGTAAATTGTGTTTTAAAGTGACCAAAATGCCCTTTCGTCACATAGAACGGTTTTAAACATAATTTCAAATATCAAACTTATTACCTACTAATATAATATCATAATTAGAATATTTTGGGATATCAAATCATTTTAAAACCTGAGTTTATGTACAAGTTCTTGTATTATGTCCTTAAATGACGAAAATTCCCTTTTGGCACTTAATATGATTTTTAATCATAAATGTGATACAAAACTAATTACCTACTGTTATGATATTATAAGTAAAATATATTGACACTAAGAATCTGTTGATAACATTAGTTTTGATAAAAGATCGCAAACATCGTCATTTAACGACTTAAACGCCCTTTTGGCGCATAGTATTGTTTTAAACCATATTTATCAATCAAGATTTGTTACCTGCTGATTTTATAACTTGTCTAAAATGTTTTTACAATAGGTACATGTTTATAACTCAGATTCCAAAATAAGTTCTCAAATTATATGTGAAATGACCAAAATGCCCATACGGTGCATAGTTTGGTCTTAAACTATAAAACACACATATGTTTGATATCCTACTAATATTATATCCCAAACAAAGTATTTTTCCAGAATGATTATGTTTATAACATCAGTTTATACGGAAGTTCCTTTTATACGTTGCTAAATGACTAAAACGCCCTTATGAGGCATAGTTTGACTTTAAAACCTTAACGAGCATATAAGTTGATATCCTACTGATATTACAACTTATTTAAAGTATATTGGCATATAGAACTTGTTCATGACTCATCCAGTTACCCGTTATCGCTTATACGCGTACGGTTAGGCTTATGTAACTAGTTTACATAAGTTTACCGAAACGGGTTTAACCTTATCATTTTTATCTCAATTTCCAGAATGTTATTTGTTTACCCATATTATGCAAGTCTTAGTACTTGTTGGGTTTAAACTACATTCTATTCCGGTCATCGCTTAATCAAGCGCATCGTACTGTTTTTGATATTTAAGCTAGCTGGTCTAAGTCTACGACTTGAATAAGACCCGTTAGCATTCTAATTGGTTATTTATACCATCATTCCAGACTATAGACTTTTAGTAAATTGCTACCTACACTTGTCAATTGATTAAACGACTGAGTTATTTATAAACCTTGCATTTATAAGACAAGTATTAGTTCAGGTAAATACTCTTAAACTATTTTCCCTATATGGGCTTGGGATACAGTAAATTATTACCGCTTGGTCGGGTATGGGATCATATGCCGGATTGTGGCTACAAAATCTTCATAACCCGTTTTAATATGTTTTGTCTGATTACTTAAACATTGGGGGTTAACGCGACCGTATCCTAGATATCCATGGCTCATTTAAGTTACTAATCGCCACGACTGAGCACGAGGTTTAGGCATGCACCCGTCATATGCTAATGTTTTTTATAAAAAAATTTCTTACCTGTTGATCAGGGGATACCCCTTGGTGGGTTTAAGTGGTGTGTCGGTTAATCATGTCTCAGTGTTTAGTATTGGGCCACATATGTATTGACAAGCATGTAAAACTATATACAAGATCATTTTGAATTGTACCAAGTTATTTATAAATTATGTGCCTTGTGCACTTAAATTAATTTTGAAAATGTTTTCAAGATGTGTCGGTTGATTGTATTTACCAGTGAAAACTGACGTATTTTCAAAAGACTAAGTTAAAGGTACAAATACGTAAATAGGCTGGAAGCTGCTCAATAATGCTAGAAGAGGAATTTGCAACTTCTTTGCATAAGCCTATTAGTCTGTTGATCTCCCTTTTGTACATTTTATGAGCCGCCTGTGGATCTTTATTATTACGAGCTCTCTGTATTATTATTTTGAACTTTGGACATTTGTTTTGTAATAATATTCTAACTTCAAGACTTCCGCTGTGCTATCTGTGAATAATTGACTATGACGATACCAATCTTACGTCACGATACTCCCCACCCGGGCCCACCGGGATATGTGTGGAATTTCGGGGTGTGACAGGTTGGTATCAGGGCCAACGTTTGAGTGAATTAATGTCACACCCCCAAAATACCACACACGGAAAACCCCCGTGAGGCGTGTGACATACTAGGATCTTATCCATCAATCACATTGAACTCATAGGTATATGTAAATAAAACTTTCATTGATTAATAGTAAGTGTTACAACGTTACAATATTTCACAGTTTACAGCGGAAGCAAAATTCATTCTTTAAGAGTTTATAACCACATGTAAAAGCCATTTGTGTTGTGATATGTTTCCATGTATCTTGACCCATGACCACTCCAGCCTCCCAGACAGTAAGTTCCAGTCAATAAGCACCTAAAGACCTGCAAGGCATGTAACAACGAATCAACAACAAAGTTGAGCGAGTTCACAGTTGGGTGTTCGTTTAAGTTGTTTACGAAAACATAGTTTGTCTTTAGTTGGCTTGCTTGTCGTGGGGTTTACCCCATAGTTGAAAATATAATTAACCAGTTTACCCTGTTTCCCAAACATATCCATAGTTGGTGGGGGCTTCCCATGTGAATTACCAGGTTACCTTGTTTCCCAAACCTTTTTACGATATTTAGTGGGGGCTTCCCATGTTGTATATTACTAGTCTAGTTGTATCTATAGGTGTCCTTCCCAATCCGAGGACAGTGATAAGTATGAGATTACGTAGGTTTTACGTAAGTGCCCTTCCCAATCCGAGGACAGAGGTACGTATGAGAATACGTAGGTTTTTGCGCAGGCGTCCTTCCCAATCCGAGGACAGTAGTACGTAGGTTTTACGTAGGTTTTAACACTGGTGTCCTTCCCAATCCGAGGACAATGGTACATAGGTTTTACGTAGGTTTTAGCACAGGCGTCCTTCCCAATCCGAGGACTTTGGTAAGTAGTCTAGTAGTGATGAAAGTACGAGTAGTCATTCAATCCCATTCCCAAACCACCGGGAATCCCATGCCTTGGAAAGAGTGTGAACTCACCTTGGTTTGCTCGGTATGCTAAATTATGTGCTCACAAATAATCAATCAAGGCCTATAGTATGCACGTATACATAATTAGTTTACGTTCGGAAAGACTCGCATGCAAATCTCATACCAGATAGAGTGCTTGGTAATTAACATCATGTGTCACGCAAACAGTTAATCAAATTCATACAAATTCATGTTCCACATAATTGAGTTCTGGTCTATTCTAACATAGGATCTCAATTAACAAGCTAAACAGAGTTTAACATACTTAACAAGGTTAACAAACTAACAGGATTAACATATTTAACAGGCATAATAAACTAATAGTGTTGATTAACGGACAGAGTTAAAAACTAATGGAGTTATATACTTAACAAAGTTGCATACATGATTTAACAGAGTTGATAAAGTTAACAGAGTTAATAAACTTAACTCAGTTGATAGACTAACTGGGTTTACACTCTTAACATGCATAATAGAGTTAACATACCTAACAGAGTTAACGCATCAACAGGGTTAACATACTAACAGAGTTACAAACTTAACAGGGTTGATAACTTAACAGAGTTAATAACTAACAGGTTTAATAAACTAATAGGTACTGTGCCAGCTCACATGTGGCGAAATCACATGCTTGGTGAAAATCCCTATCTGGCGAAATCCCTCATGCGACGAAAACACTGGGGACGAAAACACCTGTTTTCATCGGCTTCATGTGTGACGAAAACACCTAGTGTTTTCGTCTGGTGCTATGTTTTTGTTGGCTCCTGTGTTTTCGTCGACTACTACAGCATCATCAACAGTTACGAATCAATCATCAGCATAAACATACAACCAGATCAATTCATAATAATTACTTAATTACTATACAATCATGATTATTATTCAACCATCATTCAATCATCAGTAGGTTGTTGCAATCAACAAGTATTCGTCATATCCTTTAACATATAACCCTAATCTGCAAGACATCTATTATCATACCATCAACATCAATTCAAACATAAACAATATGCAAAAACACAACCGATCATACATCAGATTATAAGGATTCCTATCATATCCAATCTATCCAAACCACAAACAAGAATCACATACAGTTAATTCACGACGCCAACAAATAATCAAGTGCTTTAAATCAATTAATCATACGTGGTCGATCACTAACCTATGCAGGAGAGGCAGTTAGTCGATCGATGTGCAAGGCTCGAATGCCCAAGGCTGCCGTCGGGTTCAAAGGGTAGAGAGAGAAGGCAGGTAAGAAGTGATTAGGGTTTGACGATTAAAACCTTCGCGCAAAAGTGTGGAACAAAACATTAAACCGATCGTTACTGGGCCAAAGGCCCACTTGATTTCGTTGGCCTCATAGTGGACGAAAACACCTTAGTGTTTTCACCAAGGTGTGTGTGACGAAAACACTCCATGCTTTCACCATGAGTGTTTTCGTGGGTGGGGATTTCGTTGGGTTAGTGTAGTCAAGTGATTTCACTTTTATTAATTAAACATATAATTAATACCAACCATATATCAACATACACCAAATATAATGCACACCTAATATACTTATAAGAACAACACTCTGAGAACAAGTATTAAGTCTAGCAGAGACCTTGAAAACTCGGGTTGTCACATTATCCCCAACTTGAAAGAAATTTCGTCCCGAAATTTAGCACGTGGTTACTGAGGATGCTAGTTGTGTTGTGTTGTGTTGTTTCCTGGTTTTCCCTGGGGTGTCACATCATTCCCCCGTTGGTTTGGAATTTCGTCCCGAAATTCCGCAGTAGCTTCAACCTCAGTAGTGGTTTCATTGTTTTCAAATAATGGGGATATGTGAGTTTCATTTGGTTATCTCCTTCCCAGATAACCTCTGGGTCACGACGGGAGTTCCAACGAACTCGAGCAATAGGTATTCTGGTGTGATTGAGAACCATAACGTCTCGATCTGTGATCTCTACAGGTTCCTTGACGAATCGCAACTGATTGTCGATAGTGAGCTCCTTCAAAGGAACTATAAGGGTCTCATCTGACAGACACTTCTTCAGATTTGACACGTGGAATGAGTTGTGAACTCCACTGGGTTCTGCGGGTAGGTTTAGTTTGTAGGCCATTTAGCCTACTTTCTCAATGATTTGAAAGGTTCCACATATCGTGGTTTGAGTTTCGTATCGTATATCAAAACGAGTACACCTTCCCAAGGTGAGACTTTAGATGGTACTCGATCCCCAACTTGGAACTCGAGTGGTTTCTTTAAGCCTAACAGCGTAGCTTTTCTGGCAGTCACGAACTGCCGTCATTCGTTTTCGTATCTGAGCAATCTCCTCTGCCGTGTGTATGACGAGTTCTGGGCCGGTGATTTGCCCGTTTCCGACTTCTTCCCAACAAAGAGTTGATTGGCACCTTTGCCCGTACAATGCCTCGAACGGAGCAGCCTGAATGCTGGGGTGATAACTGTTGTTATTCGAAAGCTCCACTAAAAGGGGAGGTGTTTTCTCCGACCACCGCCAAAGTCGATTTCGTGTGCTCGAAGCATGCCTTCAAAAGTTTAGATGGTGCGTTCAGCCTGCCCATCCGTCTGTGGATGATATACCGTGCTCATATCTAAGCGCGAGCCAAAGGATTTGTGCACCGTTTGCCACAAATCAGATGCAAATCGTGGGTTGCGATTAGAGGTAATGAAGGTTGGCACCCCGTGCCTAGCAACCGCTTCCTTTAGATAGATGACTGTAAGTTTAGGAACTTATCCGTTCCTTTGATGGCTAGAAGGTGTGCTGGTTGCGCAAGACAATTAAGGAGTATCCAGGTGATGTTGTTTCCGTTTCGAGTTGTCAGTAGACTAGTGACCAAATCCATGGCAATCTGTTTTTATTTCCATGTGAGTGTTGTTGGTTGCTGGTGCTACACCTTGACTTTTCACAAGTCGATCCATCATTCACATACTTAACTAGATGAGCCTTCATGCCCGATTACCAGCACAAGGTTTATAAATCCTAATGCCTCTCATCAAAACCCAGACGGCTAGAATGTCGAAACTGGAGTGCTTGCTCAACGTGAGTTCCCTACAGTTTCCGTGTAATGAGACCCATATTCGTATCATGAAGTAGCGAGTATCGTCCGACTGGTCAAAGGTTGCTTCTCCATGCCCCGCATGGGTTCAACTTGAAGATTCCTCTTCCTTCAGTTCTCCAGTTTGAACAGAGCGAGTTTGATACTGGTAAGTTAGAGTTGATAGCGAGCTGCAGAGCTCGGGTACGTTCAGGTTTCGCAATCGTGTTTATCCAGAAGTTCCATCCAGTGATGTCATTGTATGCTTTAGCTCCTTCAAACATCGGTACATGGGAGACCCTTTTGATCGGTCTAAATAACGCATCTGGTACCGTCCAAGTGGTGCCTCCATCCAAAAATCCCAAAGCCATGGTTTTCAGCGCTAGTCAAGTGTGTCACGTAGTTCCTCTTTATGACTCTTTCACGTATGTCATCACTTTCTCGTGTTACGTCGTTGTGCAGCTGGGACGCTGATTTGGACCATAAGGATATACCACTGAATCTCCCGCATCCTCAGGTAAAAACAATGCTCAGTGCATTGCAGAGTTGGGATTCGAAAGATGAAAAGACGTCCTCCTGTATTGTCTTTCACGAACACAGCACCCTGCTGTGCTAGAGAGATCTAAGCTGCGCGACCTCCGCAAATCCTGCGATTTATCTGCGATAGAATCAAGCGAGATAAAGAAATTGTTGTATCCATGAAGGACTCTTTGATGTCGATCAGTTTCCAAACAAGACGGATCTTAGCGAGATCCACGTGCATTCCCACTTCGCTGATTATATATTCAAAAGGTACACCATGAACCCAGAAAATTACATTTAACCATACTTTGAGCGGAGTGAACTCTCCCTCAAGAGTTCTAAAATAAGATACAAATGCCACCCATGGCGTTCCATTCCCCTGGTCAGGATTCAGAATGTTGTTAACAATGCGGTCGATTCATGAGATCCCTGAAGCTGCTGGTGTGTTGATCAGCTCAATGATCATGGTGCATAACATTGAAATGGCTGCATAAAATTCGACATGCTGTTCTAAGATCATTCTCCCATTGGACTACCATCTGACAATAGCTCATTCACTAGCGAATCCTCGAATGGAAGTTTGTTCCTCGCAACTGGTCGACGGGTTGTCAATACGTAGTCGAGGCAAACGGTCCCTGACTGTCACCGTGTTGAGTTCTCGATAATCAGTACGCATACGAAAAGGCTTCTCTTCATGGGTATAGCGTGGGCTCCTTACAGCAAAAACTAGATCCGATGAAACTCAAGTCCAATAATTCCTGAAGTTGATTAGTCAGTTCCTGCAACCTTCCTGGTGTAAGACAATAAGATTTACTAGTAACAAGGGCTACCTCTGACATGATACCGATATGATATTCCACCTGACGATGGGAGGGTAAACCTGACAGTTCTTCTGGTAGTACTTAGGGAGAATCACGAGCAATTGGTGGATCCTCGATCCTCCTTTCCTTAGCCTTGACATCAGAAACGAGTGCTATCATTGCGGGGTAATCCTTCCATAAACGCTCCTAGATTTTCTTGCTGAAATGACGCTAACCGCTGTACCACTCTGGCACGTTAGAACAGATAACAATCCTCCATGAGGGATACGCAGAATTGTCCCCTCACAGGGTACATCTATCAAGAATAACAGAAGAAAGGTCGATGCCGAACACTTATCCCACAAGGTCATGTTTGCATCCTAACGATCATATGAGGTTTCCATTGTCTAGCCATCGACCGATTCCACAACAGGTTCAAACTCGTAAGAGCATCTGGGTCAAACGGAACAGAGTCGAAGCGGGTTGCTACTCATACTAGCTACCATGTCGTGAAAGTCCTGACGTCGCCCATGCCAATTCCAAATGTCCTTCCCAGAGCATCATTTCTGGTGTTGCTGTCTTCATTACTAGGATTTCAAATACTATCATTGTTCCTTTGGCCGTTGTCCTCTTATCTTGACCACGGCCAATCCGTGTTGTGGGCACCTTTATTTCCTTACTGTAGGTTAAGGTTACTAATACCTTGTCGTTGTGACCACTGCTCCCAATGTCGTTACTCGAAATGAAGCCCTACAACTCTTCACCATCATTGTCCACCTTTTCATGTTCTGAGCCACGTCCTAAAGCGCTACTCATGGCGCTGGCAGTTACGCATACCCCACTAAAGTCAATTATCATCACTTATGCCTCGGTCGATTTGTAAAAGTTGACTCCCATGGGTCGCTGACAAAAGTTAAGGATTTGATTGGAGCTAATTCGCTGGTATTCGTTGCCGGTAACCAGGGTCGTCAAGTACTAAGGTTAGTAAAGTGCTACGCTCATCCTCCTGTCCATCGATGTTGCAAGTGGTTCGAGTAATACACAGTATGTTGCGGGAGTGTTGCAGAAGTGATCACACTTCAGAATCTGAGGCATCAATACGTTAAGTTCCAGCAAATGAAGAAAGGTGAGAAAGATATCAATCAATCATTCGACGCTGCGACATCCAACACATGGACATTCGTATATGCACCTAACATTCTACACGGTTCGCTGAGCTCAGAGGGGCGCTCAGGTAACACTCGATAGCATCGAGTTTCGAAAGGATCCAGTGATAAATGAAATGTTCGTGTTTGGGTTTTGTTGATACATATTTTGTGGATACGGCTCGGCTCGGTTCGACTCGGCTACGAAGTGAAGGCCGTAGTCAAGACAACCTCCTGTCTTGACTCGGTATGCTAGTTATTTCGTAATGTTCATGTACATGTAACTGCGTGTGTGCAGTATACATGTTAGTATTGTTTAGATGTTGTCTGTTTTCTTGTTTGGCCCAATATTGAAGAAGCCCAAGTGACATACATGTGATGAAGTCCCTGAAGCCCAACATTGAAGTCAAGGCCCAAGCCCAACAAAGTGACGAAATCACTTGAGATGAAAACACTGTTTAGGTGAAATCCCTTTAGTGGTGAAAACCCTTTTTGGTGAAAACCAAATGAGTCGAAATCAAGGGATTTCGTCTGGACCTTGATTTCGTCCATGTATTTTCGTGGGCCACCTGATTTCGTCGACATGTGTACTATATAAACACAGACACAGAACAGAAACATTGAGGAAGTTTGAATAGATTTCGGAGAGAACACACACACAACAAAGAGTTTATAGGTTTATGTTGTAAACATTGCATTGTAACCGTTTCAGAGTATTAATACATTGCGTGTTAATCATTGATTCTTTGTGTCTTGCGTGTTCGTAACTTGGTTTAACTTACCCGTTTGGATTTCGCACTTTCGGGTTTGTCGGAAAACAGGGAATAGAGGTTACTCGATCCTCCGGGTGGACCTACAATTGGTATCAGAGCATTGGCTCGATTCCTTGTTAAAACCAAGTTTGTTTATCTTGTGTTTTGAAAGATTTTCATGCATTTTCAGAAATTGTTCTTTAAGATTTGAGCTTTGAATATCAATTTTTCTGGAAAATCTAGTGTCAAAGTCTTGAAAATCTTGTATTTTGCCGGTAGTTCATACAAAACCTTGTTAAATCTTTGTTATACATGTTGTATTAAGGTTTTTTATTGAAGTTTCTTGCAAAATTGGTGTTCGAAAATTTATCGGTGACCTGAAAACTCATCAAGTTCATAATATATTCAAGTTGTTCTTGTTTATGTTCTTGATAATATCTGATTTTGATTCTATATTGTTGAATTGTTAAAGTGTTTATGATTAAAGTAATTTAAGTTGACATTTGTGTACACAAACCATCATGAGTATTCGGTGAGAAAGCTGATAAGATAAGGTAGTGCTTGACTTATTTGCCAAAGTAGTTTGAGTGTGTCAGTAGTTTTGGTGAAGATAAGATTTTGTTTTGGATTATATCTGGCAACCAGCAGCAATTGTCAACGAAATCAGGTTGTAAAAACAACTGGACGAAATCAGTTTGTAAAAACAGATCTGGACGAAATCCCTATGCAAATAACTTGTACGAAATCTCTTTAACATCAGCTCAACGAAAACACATCCTTGTGCAAATAACTTGTTACGAAATCAACTCATCATTCCCAGCTCAACGAAAACACCCATTTCTTTAAACACCTGGACGAAATCACCATAGTCTTGTCAAGCTGGACGAAATTAAACAACTGGACGAAATCTCTCATCCAGCCGAAATCACTCCTCACTCCAGCCAGCCGAAATCACTCTTCACTCCAGCCGAAATCACCCATCTCCACTTCTCAGCCGAAATCACCCATCTCCACTTCTCAGCCGAAATCACCTACCTCCTGGACGAAAACCCAACCCCCACGAAATCACCATTCTCGTCCCATAACCTTCACGAAATCACACCCAAATCACTTGTCAACGAAATCACTTGTGTTTGTCACCATCCTGGATGAAAACCCTTTGAATAAAATCAACTGTTTTCGTCACATATAACATTGACGAAATCACATTTGGATTTCGTCAAACATTCTTATACCTGTGATTTTAAACAGAGGACTTGCAAAAGGTATCTAACTTTGTGTTTTCAAGTTTTTAAGCAGGTACAATTGTTCTAACATCAATCATGAGCTGCACAAGTCCTTGGGATTGGAGTACGGATCCACAATCAGCTCAAAAACAGATGTCGATGGCCGAATATTTAGCGAGTACCATACCTAAACAACAACAAACTATTAGTTCAAGTCAATGGGCAATGGTGTCGAATCAAAATTAGAGCATTCAAAATCTTTTGCTTAGTGAGAATGAGACGGGTAGCAACAATCGCCCGCCAAAGTTAAATTACATGAACGAGTATCCATCATGGAAGGGTCGTTTCCATAATTACGTTCAAGGGCAAAACACAGAATTATGGACGTGTTTCACCTCTGCATTTAGTGAAGCTCTTGAAGAAGCAGGATCAAATGCGACAACTTTCAATAATATGCAAGAAGCCGACAAAAAGGCATATGATCTGGAGAAGAAGGCGTATGCTATTCTCACTCAAGCACTTCACAGAGATATCTTTCATCAATTCTCATATTGTAAGACCACGAAAGGTTTATGGGATGCATTGGTAGCGAGAGGAGAAGGAAATGCAGCTACTAGAAAGACACGCCATGATCTATTGAAGAAAGAGTTTGAATCATTTTAGTTCTTAGAGAATGAAACTCTAAATGATATGACTTCTCGTTTTTATCATTTGATTAGTGAAATGAGTTCTTATAGTGTTGCTGCAACTCATCCGGAAATGGTTGCACGATTTGCTGATGCTCTACCTCCTAAGTGGAGTCCATTCCTTGAGCTTCTAAAGCATACGAGCGCTCTGGATGCAGCCAATGCCAGTCTTTATGAATTCATTCAGAAGTTGGAGCACAAGAATGAAGAGGAAATTCGGAAAGCTAAAAGGATTGCAACTGCACCTCCTCAAAACACAGAAATGTATTTGCCTGGTTTTGGTCCTTCAGCTAGTTCTAGTTCTTTTCAGCAACCGAAGCTTCAAACGGCGTTTGTGTCAAATACAAACTCATCTCCGTTTCCACAGTTAAATCAAGCCCAACCACAACAACAACAAGCACATTATACCAACAATCCTTTACCCCAAAACACCAACACTGTCAGAGTTGATACTTCCAATCTTTCAAAAGTCAGTGTAGAAGTTGCAAAGGAACATTTGGAACTTCTCAACATACTGTGGATTGGTAGCAGGTCAAATTGGAAACATCAATATGACCAATGAAGATTATCAGCAGATAGACCGTGATGAAATGGAGTTAATGGATATCAAGTGGGCGTTTGCAAGTGCTGTTAGAAGGGCAAAGGATTTCATGACTCGAACTGGAAGAACTTCGTTGGAAGGCAAAGATGATACGAAGTACGGGTTTGATAAAGATACGGTTACATGTTTCAATTGTGGCGAAAAGGGTCACTTTAAACGTGAGTGCACCCGACCAAGCAAGCAAGGCAATCAGAATCCGTTCAGAAAGCAGACGAGTACTTCTAATGCAAATCAAGACAATCGTGAACGAAGGATAGTAGCGGTGAACAACAGTCAGAACTAGAACCAGAACCAGTCTGGACCTTCAAACACCAATCGAGCATTGACTGTTCAAGCTGATGAAGGATGTGATTGGTCCGTACAGTTGGGAGGAGGAAGTGCATGTTATGCAAAGATCATCAATCACATCAAGCACGTTCACAAGGAAGAATTTTCTGAATGTGACGACAGCTCGGGTTATAGCGGGAGTTCAGATGAAGAAAGCTCGAATGCGGGAGATTATCATTCTGAAGATGGATCTTTTTCTTATCAGACTGCCTTTATGGCAAATGTCTCGGCCTCGACAAGTCAGGTAAATTCTGATCCTCCTACTCCTAGTGTTTGTAATGCTTGTGCAGAATTGAAAGAGGAATCTGAAAAGGTTCATAGTCATAATCAAAATTTAGTGATTGAGCTGTCTTAGTGCAAAGAGGGAAACATGGCTTTAGCTCGAAACGAAAAGGATTTTAAATCTGTAATTGAAACTTTAAAGAAAAGTGTTTCCGAATTAACAAAAACTGTTTTCAACAAACAAATTGGTATTAATAACTACATTAATATCATTGAGGAAACAAAGAAAGAGCTAGCCGTTACCAAATGCGAGCATGATGCGATCAAGCTCAAATTGGATAGTTATTCTAACTCCCGATATGTGCTTGATCACATCATAGACGTTCAAAAGCTGAAAGGGAACGTGAAAGGCGTTGGGTATAAGTCGTGTCCACCCCCTTTGAGACACAACTATACCAGAATGCCCGATGAAGAGGATATGCCTTGTTTTGAACCCAGTGTGCCTCTTGATTATGAGGAAGTTACTACTGGCCTAGGGTTCAAATCGGACAGTTCTTCAAGTACATCATCTGAGCAAACAGAAACTTCAACATCTACGAAACAAAGTCCTCCAATCATTGAGGACTATGAGTCGTCTGATGATGAATCAGAATCAGATGTGAATGACCAGGATGAATCACTTGACAAGATGAAAGGAGTAGAAATTCCAATTGAGAATCATATTCTTTGTGATCCTCCTACTCCTGCTGTTCAACCAGTTGTCAAACAAGTGATAGATCCTGTCAAGAATGACAAGAAATCTGTGTCTACCGTTAAGAGTAATAACGTGTTGTACACTTTAGTTGGTGATGATAAAATTTATTCAAACACAACTTTTCCAATTAAAAATGTCAATCAATCTTTGATTGATAAAGTGTTTGAAGATACTACCAGTAAGTTTTTGGAAAAGGGGATCCCGAGAGTTTCCGTAACTCAGTGTGATCCGATTCCAAAAGCTGAAGTTAGAAGAAAATTTGGAAATCAAAAATCACCAACGAAGCAACAACCTATCGCTTTTAAGGGTAAACAACAACAACGAGCTCAAAAGCCTAAGGTGACACAACCAAAGGCTGAAACAAAAGGAGCTCGTTACAAGAAGAAATGCAAAGACGTTAAGTTTGTGGCCTCCAAGGGTACTGATAAAATTGAGACTTTTGAAAACAAATCAAACACCGATTTTATCCAACAAGTCAAGATTTTAAAACGTAACGCTCAAAACAATTACACCCAACACACAAACGGGTGTGATAAAGGAACAAGTACCTCTGGGTCTACAGGTTCAACACGTGAAAGTCGAACCGGTTCTCCTAAGTTTGTTGAAAGGAGAACTTGTTTCAAATGTGGGAAGTTTGGGCACATCATTAAAGACTGCACAAACTCGCCCAAACCAAATTTTGTTGAAAGAGCCCCCTCTGAACAAGGTCACTCACAACGTCGTCCTGTTTCTCCAAAACATGATAAACGCACTGTTAAAGAACAAGAAACAAAACAACGACGTCAAAATGTCATAGAAATTGAAAAGGCGTTAAAACCGGAGGTTGTCCAAACAAAATCTGTTAAGTTAGAAATTAAAAATGAAAAACAAAAACAGATTTGGAAACCAAAATCGGTAACTGTTTCAGGGGAAGCTCAATCCATTCCGAATCAACAGGAAATCGAAGTCACAATCCTCGATATGAAGGACGATCCAAGTCTGTTAAGGCTTGGGTCCCCCTCTCCAACTAATCTCTGAGTGAGTGTACAGGATGTTCCAGGAGGAACTTTCAATAGTCATAGGATTATTGATAGTGGAATGTTCATGCACAAGATCGGCGACAAAAGAAATTGTTGGCCTTTGATGGAGAGAAAAAGAAAAGAAGACAGAATTGTCTGTCGAAAGAAATTGAAAACCTTCGACAAAATGAAAATCATTCAAAAGTTTGATTGTTCAAGGCTTTGATCGGGTCCCCAGGATAGATTCAATCAAAATGAACGCACCTGCAGCACGTCTGATGTTCAAACTCAACAAGATGAACGTGCAGTGTACATTTCTTCGCGGTGTGATTGAAGAAAATGTGTTTGTTGAACAAACCAACCGGGTGTGCGGATGGCTTGGCATGGATTGAACAACCGCACACTACTTCTCAAGAGAAAGACAAAGACCTTCACTGGTGCAATGTGGAAGACCAGTCGGACCCAAAGGTTTATGATCTTGTTGATGTGAAGAGTTTTCTCAGTAGCTACAAAATCGACTTTGAAATCCACACCGGGTGGATATCCAGCTTAGGAGAGCACTCAGATTCCTTGCAATGCATGAAACAGTTGCAGGATACGGTTTTAAATTTCATATCTCTCCTATACTTGTCGATATTTTAGCTGCTTTATGAATAATTCTCATCTCGTACAACACTCTTTGACCTGACACGTTGATCTCAAATATCACCTCACACGTGATTGTTTCAATATGAAACTCGTCAATGTTGTCATGGTCCGCACCGCTTACCGACGTGCCAACTCATTTTTCCAAAATTCGATAAATCAATTCTGATTAAAATTAATTTTTGGTAAACGACATTGAGGTAAAACATGAGTTAACCGACATCGGGAAATCCTTTTTGTAAATACCTTTGTGTTTTTAAAATTTCTCTTAGTTTGTTGATTTTAGGGGGAGTAAATCCAAATTTGAAAAATTCAAAAACAGTGAAAAATTTCAAAACGCAAAAACGATAGAAAAACAAAAATGAGTTTTCTGGCGAGAAAAAGAGAAAATGATAGTACATCAGTGGTCTGTCTAAACCTCTTTAAACTGAAATGCAAAATGAAAAACGATAAGCAGCTCTATATAAGATGTATCGGTAGGCTCACAATCATGTTAAAGTGTGCAGGGTGATATAAACCTTAATCGACTGAAGACCAGGTGGGAACCGCACATTGGCATATGGTCTTAGTACCGAAATTTCTTTTGAGAGATTGCCGAGGTTCTGATATATTCGGTCTTTATGCTGTCTTATCATCTGGGTATCATGGTTGTATCAAACCGAAAAATAACGTAGACGAAGTCTAGATCATCCATGATACTATACATACGTGTACATATTGCATTCGACCTCAATAAGTGATCAACAATCACATGTCCAATCAAAATAAGTGATAATATATCACAGATTCTTTGTGGGAGTCAAGTTCGTCTCTTTGCTGTACGAAAGTACTGACCTGTTCACGGACTTGCTCCTGTGCCCTTATGCATCGAAAATCAAGTTCCTCATCAATAAGTGATTCTATCACATAGGGCTTGTTTTCAATCAAAATAAGTGAGTTTCTCACATTTTCATATACGGTCAAACAGATGATAATCAGTATACTCACCGGTAAGATGAACTCTCGTGCATACCTTGATACGGGAATGTGTCGTGTGTGGATGAACACCGGTCAGTAAGTATAAATCATACCTCAACATATCCCCTCGCCATGATTACATCTGATAAGTTGAGCTTAAGTGGACAACAATACCGATAATTGTTATAGGATGCTTATCTAATTGTTAACTATAAGAACAAAAAGAGCGTTTTGACATGACCGTACACTAATATGATTCTCTTACCCTCGAAACTCGCAAAAAGAATGTCTGTAAATATTTGTTTACTGCTTTCGTTTCTGCATCTTTGTATAGATTTATTTATTGATTTCCGTCTTTACATTTGAAAAATGAAAAATTCCAAAAAGATTTTAGGTGTGTTTTAATCTAAACTTTTTAAAATCCAAAAAGATTTTGCTTCTAGTTTATTTTTGATTGACCGATGTTGGAACCCGAGTCTATCCTACCCAAAATCCTGATTGTAAGCCGGAAAACAATTGCACCTTCATAAACTGTTGAAGTTAACAAGTTTTGAAAGTTAAAAGGTTAAAATTGATCAATTTTCTAAACTTTCAAACTGTTGTCGGTCGGTGTTTAAATGAGATTTGATCTCATATGTGTCTTTTGTTTAATTTGTCTAAATTCCAAGCGGTTGTTCTCATTACATGTTTAGCTTTCTTGTATGTGCAGATGCGACATCAGAGTCAGCTAAAGACGAAGAGAACGTGCAGATGACAAGCCGTAAAGTGAAGACACGACGTTGATGCAATCAGAAGATCAAGATGATCGGGTTGCAGTTGATCACTCATCAACACCACAAGGATCTAAAGTTTTGAAGTTCAAAAGATTCACGAGTATCGTTCAAGGGGGAGTTTGTTGATACACTCTCTGATTGTTTCACGTGAAGACTTTGAAGATCCTTTCCGAGAATGAATGCACCATCAAGAGATGGAGAACAAGATTACGAACCTCGCGAGCAGCATCCAAGGGGGAGTTTGTTGATACATATTTGTGGATACGGCTCGGCTCGGTTTGACTCGGCTACGAAGTGAAGGCCGTAGTCAAGACAACCTCCTGTCTTGACTCGGTATGCTAGTTATTTCGTAATGTTCATGTACATGTAACTGCGTGTGTGCAGTATACATATTAGTATTGTTTAGATGTTGTCTGTTTTCTTGTTTGGCCCAATATTGAAGAAGCCCAAGTGACATACATGTGATGAAGTCCCTGAAGCCCAACATTGAAGTCAAGGCCCAAGCCCAACAAAGTGACGAAATCACTTGAGATGAAAACACTGTTTAGGTGAAATCCCTTTAGTGGTGAAAACCCTTTTTGGTGAAAACCAAATGAGACGAAATCAAGGGATTTCATCTGGACCTTGATTTTGTCCATGTGTTTTCGTGGGCCACCTGATTTCGTCGACATGTGTACTATATAAACACAGACACAGAATAGAAACACTGAGGAAGTCTGAATAGATTTCGGAGAGAACACACACACAACAGAGAGTTTATAGGTTTATCTTGTAAACATTGCATTGTAACCGTTTCAGAGCATTAATACATTGCGTGTTAATCATTGAATCTTTGTGTCTTGCGTGTTCGTAACTTGGTTTAACTTACCCGTTTGGATTCCGCACTTTTGGGTTTGTCGGAAAACAGGGAATAGAGGTTACTCGATCCTCCAGGTGGACCTACAGGTTTGAGTAGGGGACAATTACTGCTATGGCCCCTATATGTTTGTTATGTTTCTGATCGATCAATTGGCGGAACGGAACCCCTTTTCCACTTGTTAAGCCTCACCAGGACTCACATGCACCCCACATTATTATTATGTGTGCACCCATAAAAAATTATGTGATTTGCATGCTCATCTCAGCTCATCTTAACTCATGTCAAATGGTTCCCCAAACTCGAGTAGCAATCAGAGGATATCACGAAGCGTAGGTCATGAAGGTTTAGGGATTTACCACCCTATCAGTCACATAACACATGCAAGTGTACATGAATTCATATCGTTGTGCTAAACGTGCAATCACATGCAAAATCGTATGTTGGTGTTCACTAGTTATGTAGTACAATGAGTATATGAGAGACGAACCTTGCAATCTGGAGCTGAGTGTCATGGTCGTATTCACGTCTTTAGAACTGTTCGGTTATAGTTTGGTTTTACAAAAACATTTTCCCCTTTTTAAAACCAAGTTCACTATAACCAATGGCTCTGATACCAATCTGTCACACCCCCAAAATACCACACGCGGAAAACCCCCGCGAGGCGTGTGACATACCAGGATCTTAGCCATCAATCACATTGAACTCATAGGTATATGTAAATAAAACTTTCATTGATTAATAGTAAGTGTTACAACGTTACAATATTTCACAGTTTACAACGGAAGCATAATTCATTCTTTAAGAGTTTATAACCACATGTAAAAGGCATTTGTGTTGTGATATGTTTCCATGTATCTTGACCCATGACCACTCCAGCTTCCCAGACAGCAAGTTCCAGTCAATAAGCACCTAAAGACCTGCAAGGCATGTAACAACGAATCAACAACAAAGTTGAGCGAGTTCACAGTTGGGTGTTCGTTTAAGTTGTTTACGAAAACATAGTTTGTCTTTAGTTGGCTTGCTTGTCGTAGGGTTTACCCCATAGTTGAAAATATAATTAACCAGTTTACCCTGTTTCCCAAACATATCCATAGTTGGTGGGGGCTTCCCATGTGAATTACCAGGTTACCCTGTTTCCCAAACCTTTTTAGGATATTTAGTGGGGGCTTCCCATGTTGTATATTACTAGTCTAGTTGTATCTATAGGTGTCCTTCCCAATCCGAGGACAGTGATAAGTATGAGATTACGTAGGTTTTACGTAAGTGCCTTTCCCAATCCGAGGACAAAGGTACGTATGAGAATACGTAGGTTTTTGCGCAGGCGTCCTTCCCAATCCGAGGACAGTAGTACGTAGGTTTTACGTAGGTTTTAACACTGGTGTCCTTCCCAATCTGAGGACAATGGTACGTAGGTTTTACGTAGGTTTTAGCACAGGCGTCCTTCCCAATCCGAGGACGGTGGTAAGTAGTCTAGTAGTGATGAAAGTACAAGTAGTCATTCAATCCCATTCCCAACCCACCGGGAATCCCATGCCTTGGAAAGAGTGTGAACTCACCTCGGTTTGCTCGGTATGCTAAATTATATGCTCACAAATAATCAGTCAAGGCCTGTAGTTTGCACGTATACATAATTAGTTTACGTTCGGAAAGACTCGCATGCAAATCTCATACCACATAGAGTGCTTGGTAATTAACATCATGTGTCACGCAAACAGTTAATCAAATTCATACAAATTCATGTTCCACATAATTGAGTTCTGGTCTATTCTAACATAGGTTCTCAATTAACAAGCTTAACAGATTTTAACATACTTAGCAAGGTTAACAAACTAACAGGATTAACATATTTAACAGGCATAATAAACTAATAGTGTTGATTAACGGACAGAGTTAACAACTAATGGAGTTATATACTTAACAGAGTTGCATACATGATTTCACAGAGTTGATAAAGTTAACAGAGTTAATAAACTTAACTCAGTTGATAGACTAACTGGGTTTACACTCTTAACATGCATAACAGAGTTAACATACCTAACAGAGTTAACGCATCAACAGGGTTAACATACTAACAGAGTTACAAACTTAACAGGGTTGATAACTTAACAGAGTTAATAACTAACAGGTTTAATAAACTAACAAGTAATGCGCCAGATCACATGTGACGAAATCACATGCTTGGCGAAAATCCCTATCTGGCGAAATCCCTCATGCGACGAAAACACCGGGGACGAAAACACCTGTTTTCGTCGGCTTCATATGTGACGAAAACACCTAGTGTTTTCGTCTGGTGCTATGTTTTCGTTGGCTCCTGTGTTTTCGTCGAATACTACAGCATCATCAACAGTTACGAATCAATCATCAGCATAAACATACAACCAGATCAATTCATAATAATTACTTAATTACTATACAATCATGATTATTATTCAACCATCATTCAATCATCAGTAGGTTGTTGCGATCAACAAGTATTCATCATATCCTTTAACATATAACCCTAATCTGCTAGACATCTATTATCATACCATCAACATCAATTCAAACATAGACAATATGCAAAAACACAACCGATCATACATCAGATTATAAGGATTCCTATCATATCCAATCTATCCAAACCACAAACAAGAATCACATACAGTTAATTCATGACGCCAACCAATAATCAAGTGCTTTAAATCAATTAATCATATGTGGTCGATCACTAACCTAAGCAGGAGAGGCAGTTAGTCGATCGATGTGCAAGGCTCGAATACCCAAGGCTGCCGTCGGGTTCAAAGGGTAGAGAGAGAAGGAAGGTAAGAAGTGATTAGGGTTTGACGATTAAAACCTTCGCGCAAAAGTGTGGAACAAAACATTAAACCGATCGTTACTGGGCCAAAGGCCCACTTGATTTCGTTGGCCTCATAATGGACGAAAACACCTTAGTGTTTTCGCCAAGGTGTGTGTGACGAAAACACTCCATGCTTTCACCATGAGTGTTTTCGTGGGTGGGGATTTCGTTGGGTTAGTGTAGTCATGTGATTTCACTTTTATTAATTAACATAAAATTAATACCAAACATATATCAACATACACCAAATATAATGCACACCAAATATACTTATAAGAACAACACTCCGAGAACAAGTATTAAGTCAAGCAGAGACCTTGAAAACTCGGGTTGTCACAATTAAGCACTAGCCTTTTGTGTATAATCTCAAATGACACAGTAGCATATTCCATAGACTTTCAGAGTCTAGGCAAATGACCTAGGATTAATCCTCATCTTTATTAAGTTTATACATATTGTTTTCTTTGATTTTTGCAGGTTTCTTATTTGATAATGCCGCCAAGTCATCGAGGAAGGGGAAGAGGCAAAGGTCCTATGCGAGGAGGACCTTCAAGTCAAGCAGGACCTTCACATTACTTACCATCTCCTTCATTTAATTCGGATCCCTTTCAGGACTAGGGGAATTCGTATTCGTTCGCGAGACATTCGGTGGATTCAACACCTTCATATCACCACTCGTATCACTCGCAGCAGTCTCATTCTCACCATTCTTCTCATCACTCTCATTCACATTCTTTTAATGGGTCTTTTGACCCAAATCAGTATATCAACACCCCTCCAGCTGCACAAAATCAGTTGGAGTAGAATGTGAACCAGGACATGGATGTGGACAATGATCTGGATCCAGAAATGCCGCCATCGGGGTCGCCAGCTCACCCCATCGAGATCTCTAGTGGTTCCGCTTCTTATGCGGGGTCACCGTACCAAGGTCCTAATGAATGGGACCAATACTGGGGCAATTTAACTTTCTTACACGCCCTTTTACCATTCACCTTCACCGCCTCCGCCACCTCCACTAGAGGATCTGCAAATGGAGCCAGTGGAGCACCCACAACCACGACCAGTTGTGGAGCAACCATAGTCACTTCCTGAACCGCCAAGGAAAAGGCATAATGCGCTCATGTCTATGCGCATGGGACCGCGGACAAGTCTGCTACCACCACTGCCACCTACCTACCTACCCGCTTATCCCTGAGGATCCACAAATGGGTGGACCCTCCAACACGACACCTGTGGTTGACACAACGCCTGCGACGTTTACTCAGCCACCACCACCAGTGGGTTTTGATAACCCAATTCCTTCGTATCCAGCTACGTCTCAGTACAACCCCTTTGTACCCTCTCTGCCAGTAGATCTTAACTACCAGGCGCCTTCGTACGACCCATACATACAAGCAGCTGTACACAACGCCCTTTATCCATCTCCTTTCCCACCTGCATACCCACCTACTGGTTATCCAAGTTATGGATACCAGTATCCAGCTGTGCCTCAGCGACAGCCACAGTCATAGCCACCACAACAACTTGAGGCCATTAACAAGGCCTTAGATAGGGTGGAAAACGTTCAGCGTCGGGCTGAAAAGAGTGGGAGGAAGACTAGCAAGTTCCTCAAGAAGCTCACTAAATTAATCAAGGGAAAGAAAGACAAATGAAGGCTTTCTTATTTATCTTGTATTGTATTTATTTATTTCCAAAAGTCCCTGCGTGGACATGTTATTTCATTTTAGTCCCTATGTGGACATGTTTATCTTTTAGTCCCTACATGGACAAGTTAGTTAATGTATTTCAAAGTCCTGTTTAAGGCACTATTGTAATTTCCTAATGATTAATGGAAAAATTTTGGAATTTTATTGTTATATATATGTATTCATTACATCCTTAGTTCAAGCGATCGTCTCGATTTTTAATTCGAACTTTATCGATCCGCTAAATAATTCCAAAAGATGTTCTTAATGGTTTACCCCCGCCAAGTGGCAAGTTGTCACACCCCAACCGATGGTGGAAACATCGGGATGAGATGAAAACGAGATTGCAAGAGACTTCATAACACTATGTGACAATAATAATTAAATTCCCATTTCATTTCAAAACTAGATTGTCATATAAGAGTCAAATAAAGTAAACAATGTTGTCTCAAAAATAAACATAACATCAAAATTGATAAAATTAATCTAGGTGTGTATCTAAGTCCACCTAAATCTTGTTTCCTCTTGAATCATCATCTCAACAATTCAACCTGCAACATGTATTAAATAGAGTTCAATGCAAAAGCAAAGGCGAGTATGCAAATTTCGTTATATAGTATAATATAGCATAACATAGTTTATGTGCTCATATCCAACATGAATCATAATTAGCAAGTTTACTAGCATGCCGAAACGGTGTACTTATATGTTCAAACCCAAGATTCCAATGCGTTAAAATAGCCTATCCCAAATAGAATAAAGGGGGGTTAACATGTTTAACTTAACAACACCCCAAGAATCGTGGGCGGTGCATTAATCCTATAGCGTTATAATTGTTAAGGTAGGCTAGCAAAGTTAATGTAGCATATATCGATGCAAATAGTTTACATTAGCATAACAAGTTTGAACAAGCATCATATAGTTTCATGTTAAGCATGGATAGAGTTTAAAATAGTTTCATGTGTAGTGTAAGTTTGTATCATATACATGTTGCACCTAAAAGTGATAAAAGGGAAAACGGGATCGAGTATACTCACGGTTTTTGCAAGCTTTCCTACTTGAAATCCCGTAAGTGACGTTGGTGGATGGATTAATTTTGGAGCATCTTGTCCTTCTACACAAAGGAACATAGATGTATGAGTTTTGGGAAGTAACGGAAGATTAGAGATTCAGAATTTAAATAACATGAACAAAGCCATATGAAAATAATCATCCACCACATCTGATGTTTGGATGATATACTTACTAACTTGACAATGTCCACTTGTTCATCATCAAGAGTTTGGTTTTGTTGAATATATTACATAGGTTATATGAGTATCACTATATCATACATGTCAAGCATGAGGTAGAAGATTAAAATGTTAATTTAGGCACCTCTAAGTATCATGGAAGTCATACATGAGGTAGGAAGAACAAAGCTTTCATTTAGGTACCTCTATTGTTCACCACTACACTTGTTGTTATAAACAACAAGGAGGGTCATGAACTTACAAGGAACAATGAAATACAACAACTAATCTATGAGAAAACATCAAGAAGTGAGTGGACTTTTAGGAAAGATAGCCCAAGCTAGTCTAATCAATCACACATTCATCAAGCTTTAAGCTTGAACACTTCTTGTGGGTAAAACCCTAACTAAAACAGAATGTTTATGAGGTTTTAACCTCTGATTTAACATTTCTCAGCCTTGTTTTTAAGCCCAACTAACCATTCAATTGATTATAAGCATTAGGACATAGGTTTGAGATGTAACACCCGTGTCACTCCAACCATCAGACAAATGCCAAACCAATGAAATATAGTATTTCATACTTGGGATTTGTAAAAATATGTGTATCGTTTACACATATCAATTCTTGTTCGATTTCAAGCTTTAAATCGCTTTCTGGAGGGTTATACGCGCTCTGATGTGTAGATATAACCAGTTTAATCCAACGAACACTCCGGAATAGTGAAATAGGCTTAACATACCTTAAATAACCTATACATAACTTAGATGTAAGTTTTGGAAGGTTTGGTGTGGTGAAATCAAAGTTTAATCGCTTACAGGGACTAAAGTTGTCAAACTGCGAAAGTATGCCAATTTGAACTGTAACAGACATTCCGGAACATGACCATAAGTTAAACACACCTTAAATATCCTTTATATAGCTTAGAAATAGGCTTTGAGGGGTTCGGTGTGCTAAAATAAACTTTTGGGTCATTCAGGGACTAAAAGTGTCAAAAAGTGCACAAGTTTGCATTTTCGCGCATAACTTACGTTCTGAATATATCCGGACACCCAAAAATTTATGTAAGCATGACTACATTATATTTTAGTGTTCGCCATAAGAAAAATCCATTCGTTACGTCATTTGGATCGTTTTTCGCGCTTATGCGCATTCCGTCGTAATTAAGCGAACATCGCGTTCGTACGACCAAACGAACCATCACCCGGCATATTTTTGAACATGTTTCATGTCCACAATGTTTAGGCAACATTTTAGGGCCTTAAAGTTGGCTTTACGGGCCTTAGAAGTGTCGGAAATGGCCTTAAACACGTGCAGGGACTGAAACTGTCATTTTTCAAACATATGTGCAGATCAGAAGGGCCATGCGGCCCGCATTGTCTTTGGCTGATCCTGAAGCGGGCCGCTTCCCACTATCAGACCAGATTAACTGCATTTAACAGCTGGTTGCAGCTGTTTAGCACCTCCAATCCCTCTTCCACATGTCAAATCCTTATGGTTAGTGGCAATTTAGGCACCATAACATCCCGACAAGTGTACGCCTTGGATCATGGCACGTTTTCCATGAAACGATCTTAACGGTTCTCCGAATACTATAAATACCCCACCCCCCCATTACTACAAATGCACTAGAATTCTGATTTTAGAAACTCTAAGTTGAAACCATTGTTTCATACCTGAGATTCTTGAATCGGGATTAGCATTCGGGGACCCTGGGTAAGTATTCTTTCGTTCTTTTCCTTATTTTACTGCTTTTCGAGTCAGAAAGTCAAACTTTGTTTGACTTTCAACGTTGACCAGTAATGGTCAATGCGAAGTTCGTTTGAACTTCGCAACGTGATTGTAATCACGATGGTCATAGTCCCTTGGGACTATGCCTACTGATTACCACGTTGTCTAGGGTCGTAGGGTAAGCGATCTAATAAATCGCTTATACCTTCGAACCCGACCCAGTTTGGTCGATCATTAGGATCCGACCAAATACATTAGGTGACCATAGTAGGTAGGGAATAACCTTCCGAGGTTATACCCTATGGTCACATCGTTTAAGTAGTTGTATGATAGGTAGTTTATATGCCTTAGGTAAATTACCAGAATACCCTTTTCATGTATAATTGGTAATTAAGCATATGTAACCTAAACCTTTGTCACATAACTGATTATGTAACATGATTAGGCATATAACACTTGTCATAGGGCTAGTTAGGCGGTCCAAACGCGTTTCACGCGAACGACGCGTTAAAGTAACATAAGCTACCTAAACGGGTCGTAATGGGTCGATAAGACTTAGGTTAAGTTTCATTTAGTATGAAGGCTTTGTTAAACCATATCACATGAGTTCCTACACTCATTTGGTTTACAAACCCTCATGCTACCCAGTCTTCCGATTTAGGTCCGGTTTATTAATGTAGTTACCTATATTAGGTGCCGTTTGATATTCCGCGATCTCTAGCATTGCTTGGTGGTTATCCTAGGACTTCTGAGCAATCTCAAGTGAGTACATAGACCCCTCTTTTACTGTTTTCCAAACTGTTTTGGGGTGGAACACATGTGCCTACTTGTTACTTTCATGCTTTCCTGTTTTCACATCATATACTGTTATGTTCATTAGTACACTATTAGTACATTGATTTACATGACTTTTCTGCTTTGTATGTTAACTTAGCATACTTAGTACATCGTTTTACATTACATTTCTGTTGCATATGTTTACTCAGCATATGGACACATTATCTCAGTTCACATGCTATGTATGTCTGTTGTTGCATACTTAGTACATATATTTCAGTTCACATGCTATGTATGTTTGTTGTTGCATACTTAGTACATATATTTCAGTTCACATGCTATGTATGTTTGTTGTTGCATACTTAGTACAGATATTTCAGTTTACATGCTATGTATGTATGTTGTTGCATACTTAGTACACTTATTATTCATTACATGCTTACATTTTGGCTATTGGTTTAAACATAGACATTGTACATTGTTTGGTTTGGTTTGATTAAGTGATTAAGTAACAATGCGTGTGTAATATGATACAAGCATGGTGGATACGCCGCTGGTACTTCCTATATATAAGTGTTTGTATGGTATTACATATTGTAGCGTTATCTGAATCATTTCAGGTTGAGACATAGAACATTTTATACAAATAGCATATTTTTCACAAGACATTGATTTACAAACAACTTATCTAATACAAACTCATTTTACATGGTTATTCATTTAACCATACATTATACATTATTTATACATATCATCTGATCTTATCGATTTTCAAATGATTTACAAAACAAAGCAAATAACAAGGTTCATGACTAAACATTTTCTCAAACATAAGTCATGAAACCTATTTTCACAAAACCTATGTATCTCACCGGCATTTTTATGCTGACGTACCATATTTTCACATGTGTTTTTCAGGAACTGTTGCATAAGATGATCAAGATACACATAGGCAGACTTGGGCTTTAGTGACAATAAAAGATGCAAGACTAGTTAATTATGTTGTATTTTCCTTGTTTGTTAAGACATTGTAACACTTTTAATCAATAAAACGAAACTTCAATTGCCATGGATTTGAAACATTAATTCTGTTACAACACTCCCCGACGTTTCCGCCACGTTTTGTATGTTCCACGTGGTCGGGGTGTGACAGAAAAGATGGTATCAGAGCCAATGGTTATAGGGAATTAGGTTATTAGTAATTAGTAATGCTTTGACCTAGTCTATAACCTTCTTAGGACCCTAACGCGAGTTTACTTGCGTTTAGTCATAAAACAATACTGTCGCCTATCCTTAGGCGACAACCACAACAAGAACATAAATTTCAAAACCGCTTTGAAAACTAATCATCTGTTCTAGGATGATTGATTACTAGGTTTTGAACCCTCTATTGTAAGGTTTTGAACTCTCAGTTATAAGGTTTTGAATCCCTTTGAATTTTCAAAATCTCATCAAGGTTTTGGGTTTTAAATAATGTGAACACGTGCAAACTGGAAGGGTGAATGCCTGTATTCTGGGTTTTCTGTCTAGGCAAGCACTTCGTATACATCTCATCAGACGCGAGACCAGTTGTGCTTACCTGGGAATTCTTGGGATGAGTGTTCACTTATAGGCGAGCATGTCTTCGCGATACATTATATTGACCCATTTACTTTGATTAGTCACTGTCTCATTTGTTTGCCTTTGGTAACAAACAAATGGTCACAATCTACATGCCTTGTCATTTTCTTTTGACTATCTTTCGCTTGTTTCCTCCCATGTCTTCCATTTTCTACATGGTGCCTCTACGTTGCAACAACAATGTCCGAACCAGGTGCTACAACTGCCCAACAAATAGGCGTCGTACTCCAGAAGACCGTTGATTTAGCTATTACCATGACTCGTCTCAAGGATGAAGCCGTATAAGCGAACTGCTCCTTGGAGAAATCAATGCAACCTTCATCATTCAAATCAAATACCCTGTTTCAAATGTACCCACGGTGGACGATGGAGACATTTGGTTAACATGTGCCACTTTGCAATCCAGAGCAAAGCTGTTGCAAATCCTGCTGCTGCTCAACCTTCAAACTCTGCTTCATATGTCGCTTGACATATCTGGCGCCTCAACCTCATGAACTTTCTACCTTGTGTATCGACGTAAGCACGCCTAGTGCAAGGTGTCGGAACACTCTCGTTACACAAACTCCAAAAATCCATGTAGGATCTTTCTATCCTCATAATTAGATCCTTGTGGATGTGTATCATTCATCAGAGTCCTTAATTGAATTCTTTGTATGATTCAATACGTACATCACAATTCAATAAGGACAAAGCCGAATTCCTTTTAAGATTATCCTATCTTCATAGATAGATTCTTGAAATGATTAAAGTGCCAAATGAAATCCACGAATTGGATTCCTGGTGTGCTTTAAGTATCCGCGTCCAAAGATAACAAATTAATAAACAAGTCAAACAACTATGTGATTATGTGCTTATGTGTTTCTTTTTATGTTTTTGTATAATCCAAGTTTTGTCATCCAAATCCTCATAGAATCTTCCATATCTTCGTATAAGGGATTCATAGTAGGATATCCAAAGGTACTATATTAAATCCTCAATGGGCTTCTACGTTGTAGTTAAGTCCCTTGGATTTTATTGTACTATTCTATAATTAGACCCCTTGAGTGGTCTAGTTAAACAGATTGATCCAAAAATCTGGTTAAGTATATCAAATGATGATATAGCTGAAAGGACTCCTTGGAGGTCTAATTAAAAAGATCATGTGTTGATCTGATTAAAAGGACCCTATGGTAGTCTAGTCACACTCATCACAGGTTTGATATTTTCTTCCCCTACACATCATGAAATGCACTGTGCGGACTGTGCAAGGAATTACGTAATTATGGACGCGTACATAATTATGGAAATTCAGTGCACAGAGACCACAGCGAATTTTGTCATGTATTCCGTTCATTTTTGTTTCTGAAGATGTAAAATGACTCATTCGGTTCATTTTTGTTTCTGAAGATGTAAAATGACTATTCCGTTCATTTTTGTTTCTGAAGATGTAAAATGACTCATTCGGTTCATTTTTGTTTCTGAAGATGTAAAATGACTATTCCGTTCATTTTTGTTTCTGAAGATGTAAAATGACTCATTCGGTTCATTTTTGTTTCTGAAGATGTAAAATGACTATTCCGTTCATTTTTGTTTCTGAAGATGTAAAATGACTCATTCGGTTCATTTTTGTTTCTGAAGATGTAAAATGACTATTCCGTTCATTTTTGTTTCTGAAGATGTAAAATGACTATTCCGTTCATTTTTGTTTCTGAAGATGTAAAATGACTCATTCGGTTCATTTTTGTTTCTGAAGATGTAAAATGACTATTCCGTTCATTTTTGTTTCTGAAGATGTAAAATGACTCATTCGGTTCATTTTTGTTTCTGAAGATGTAAAATGACTATTCCATTCATTTTTGTTTCTAAAGATGTAAAATGACTCATTCGGTTCATTTTTGTTTCTGAAGATGTAAAATGACTCATTCGGTTCCTTTTTGTTTCTGAAGATGTAAAATGACTCATTCGGTTCATTTTTGTTTCTGAAGATGTAAAATGACTATTCCGTTCATTTTTGTTTCTAAAGATGTAAAATGACTCATTCGGTTCATTTTTGTTTCTGAAGATGTAAAATGACTCATTCGGTTCATTTTTGTTTCTGAAGATGTAAAATGACTCATTCGGTTCATTTTTGTTTCTGAAGATGTAAAATGACTATTCCGTTCATTTTTGTTTCTAAAGAATGCCTGTTGAAAATAACTCCGTTCATTTTTCAATTCTGAAGAATGTCCGTTAAAGAGAAATAACAGGATTATGCCTTTCATATCTCTGGTGGTTATTTGACACAAAGCCACAGTTAGACTCCTACGAATTAATTTCGGGACGAAATTTCCTAAAGTAGGGGAGACTGTAACACCCGTGTCACTCCAACCATCAGACAAATTCCAAACCAATGAAATATAGTATTTCATACTTGGGATTTGTAAAAATATGTGTATCGTTTACACATATCAATTCTTGTTCGATTTCAAGCTTTAAATCGCTTTCTGGAGGGTTATACGCGCTCTGATGTGTAGATATAACCAGTTTAATCCAACGAACACTCCGGAATAGTGAAATAGGCTTAACATACCTTAAATAACCTATACATAACTTAGATGTAAGTTTTGGAAGGTTTGGTGTGGTGAAATCAAAGTTTAATCGCTTACAGGGACTAAAGTTGTCAAACTGCGAAAGTATGCCAATTTGAACTGTAACAGACATTCCGGAACATGACCATAAGTTAAACACACCTTAAATATCCTTTATATAGCTTAGAAATAGGCTTTGAGGGGTTCGGTGTGCTAAAATAAACTTTTGGGTCATTCAGGGACTAAAAGTGTCAAAAAGTGCACAAGTTTGCATTTTCGCGCATAACTTACGTTCTGAATATATCCGGACACCCAAAAATTTATGTAAGCATGACTACATTATATTTTAGTGTTCGCCATAAGAAAAATCCATTCGTTACGTCATTTGGATCGTTTTTCGCGCTTATGCGCATTCCGTCGTAATTAAGCGAACATCGCGTTCGTACGACCAAACGAACCATCACCCGGCATATTTTTGAACATGTTTCATGTCCACAATGTTTAGGCAACATTTTAGGGCCTTAAAGTTGGCTTTACGGGCCTTAGAAGTGTCGGAAATGGCCTTAAACACGTGCAGGGACTGAAACTGTCATTTTTCAAACATATGTGCAGATCAGAAGGGCCATGCGGCCCGCATTGTCTTTGGCTGATCCTGAAGCGGGCCGCTTCCCACTATCAGACCAGATTAACTGCATTTAACAGCTGGTTGCAGCTGTTTAGCACCTCCAATCCCTCTTCCACATGTCAAATCCTTATGGTTAGTGGCAATTTAGGCACCATAACATCCCGACAAGTGTACGCCTTGGATCGTGGCACGTTTTCCATGAAACGATCTTAACGGTTCTCCGAATACTATAAATACCCCACCCCCCCATTACTACAAATGCACTAGAATTCTGATTTTAGAAACTCTAAGTTGAAACCATTGTTTCATACCTGAGATTCTTGAATCGGGATTAGCATTCGGGGACCCTGGGTAAGTATTCTTTCGTTCTTTTCCTTATTTTACTGCTTTTCGAGTCAGAAAGTCAAACTTTGTTTGACTTTCAACGTTGACCAGTAATGGTCAATGCGAAGTTCGTTTGAACTTCGCAACGTGATTGTAATCACGATGGTCATAGTCCCTTGGGACTATGCCTACTGATTACCACGTTGTCTAGGGTCGTAGGGTAAGCGATCTAATAAATCGCTTATACCTTCGAACCCGACCCAGTTTGGTCGATCATTAGGATCCGACCAAATACATTAGGTGACCATAGTAGGTAGGGAATAACCTTCCGAGGTTATACCCTATGGTCACATCGTTTAAGTAGTTGTATGATAGGTAGTTTATATGCCTTAGGTAAATTACCAGAATACCCTTTTCATGTATAATTGGTAATTAAGCATATGTAACCTAAACCTTTGTCACATAACTGATTATGTAACATGATTAGGCATATAACACTTGTCATAGGGCTAGTTAGGCGGTCCAAACGCGTTTCACGCGAACGACGCGTTAAAGTAACATAAGCTACCTAAACGGGTCGTAATGGGTCGATAAGACTTAGGTTAAGTTTCATTTAGTATGAAGGCTTTGTTAAACCATATCACATGAGTTCCTACACTCATTTGGTTTACAAACCCTCATGCTACCCAGTCTTCCGATTTAGGTCCGGTTTATTAATGTAGTTACCTATATTAGGTGCCGTTTGATATTCCGCGATCTCTAGCATTGCTTGGTGGTTATCCTAGGACTTCTGAGCAATCTCAAGTGAGTACATAGACCCCTCTTTTACTGTTTTCCAAACTGTTTTGGGGTGGAACACATGTGCCTACTTGTTACTTTCATGCTTTCCTGTTTTCACATCATATACTGTTATGTTCATTAGTACACTATTAGTACATTGATTTACATGACTTTTCTGCTTTGTATGTTAACTTAGCATACTTAGTACATCGTTTTACATTACATTTCTGTTGCATATGTTTACTCAGCATATGGACACATTATCTCAGTTCACATGCTATGTATGTCTGTTGTTGCATACTTAGTACATATATTTCAGTTCACATGCTATGTATGTTTGTTGTTGCATACTTAGTACATATATTTCAGTTCACATGCTATGTATGTTTGTTGTTGCATACTTAGTACAGATATTTCAGTTTACATGCTATGTATGTATGTTGTTGCATACTTAGTACACTTATTATTCATTACATGCTTACATTTTGGCTATTGGTTTAAACATAGACATTGTACATTGTTTGGTTTGGTTTGATTAAGTGATTAAGTAACAATGCGTGTGTAATATGATACAAGCATGGTGGATACGCCGCTGGTACTTCCTATATATAAGTGTTTGTATGGTATTACATATTGTAGCGTTATCTGAATCATTTCAGGTTGAGACATAGAACATTTTATACAAATAACATATTTTTCACAAGACATTGATTTACAAACAACTTATCTAATACAAACTCATTTTACATGGTTATTCATTTAACCATACATTATACATTATTTATACATATCATCTGATCTTATCGATTTTCAAATGATTTACAAAACAAAGCAAATAACAAGGTTCATGACTAAACATTTTCTCAAACATAAGTCATGAAACCTATTTTCACAAAACCTATGTATCTCACCGGCATTTTTATGCTGACGTACCATATTTTCACATGTGTTTTTCAGGAACTGTTGCATAAGATGATCAAGATACACATAGGCAGACTTGGGCTTTAGTGACAATAAAAGATGCAAGACTAGTTAATTATGTTGTATTTTCCTTGTTTGTTAAGACATTGTAACACTTTTAATCAATAAAACGAAACTTCAATTGCCATGGATTTGAAACATTAATTCTGTTACAACACTCCCCGACGTTTCCGCCACGTTTTGTATGTTCCACGTGGTCGGGGTGTGACATGAGATGAGATAGACTCAAGTTTATTAAGATTAAACAAGTTTAGATGAAAATAGAAACAAACAGTCCACTTTGGAGCCTTTTTAGTGACATTCCAGAGCTTGGTTTTCCATGGAAAACCTCTGGAAATGTTCCTAAGGTTATTCCAAGCAAGTGGGAAAAAGAATAGAGTGAATCGAACAATAAATGAGAAAGTTATGCGTACTTTTGTAAGAGATGATGAATCTGCTCGAACTTGTGTTTTGCAGCTGATTTGGGGAGGATTTGAGAGTGTTTTAGATGATTAGAAAAGTGTAAATGGCTTGGAAGAGGTTTGGTATTTATAGGGAATGATTAGGTTAGTTTGTAGTTGGATAATAAATGCTAAGGGTGAGTTTAAAATCAAAACAAACATGAAAATGGCGCTAAAAAACGAGCTGAGAAAGGGCTGAATCGCGGCTGTTGGTTTGGTCTGAGCGAGTGTTTAAATGAAATGGGAGCCGGGTTCTAAACGATGTGAAGAACCAGCTCAGCTGGTTGGGCGCACGTTTGTTAAGACTATCGACCCGGGTTCGAGTCCCATTGTCTTTAGTTTTTGAGTATTTATCTTCTTTTCCTTTTTTTCATAACCTCCTACTTTCAATAATTTACACAGCAGTCCTTGGACTTAAATAACTTATATTATGTTATTTTAAAAAAGGAAACTACCTTTATAATTTAAACTAACTAAGTTAGTTTACTAACTTTAAAATCTAACGAGACTAATTAGATCATTAAAAAAATAACTTTTTTTCTTTTTTTTTAAATAGTAATATTAATTAATTAATTAAAATATGATAGATAAATAATCATATTTATGAACGAATTTAAATTAGGATAAAAATCCTTAAACGATTATTCGTTTCACGAAGCTTCCGAATCTCATTATTTTAAGAGTTTTAACTAGTTTAACGAGTATCAAGTGTCGATAAATAAAGAATCAAGAATCCTTGAATAATATTTCGTTCAAACGAGAATTTGATTAACAGTTGCACATACGACTAACTATGAATATACAAACACGATAAAAAAATAGCTTCCTTTTCATTATGATCAATAGTCTCGCGTTACAAATGAAACGAAAGTAGATTACAAAGAGAGTACAAGTGTCCAAATATGGAAAGTACAACACGTCTTGCTAAAATAAGAAAGTGCGAAAATGCGGAGTGTCAGACAAGTTCACATTAATTGGCAATTTTTGGTAGGTAAGGATGACTTGCCATTCTATCATGATAGTTAAGGAAGATTATCCCTTCTATCCAGAGGTGGTGAACTATGTTCAAGCTTTCAAAACTTTATGGTCAATGCGACCATGGTTTTATTATTTAACCATTAAGACAATTATTCTACGTTAACATTCAAGTAATGTCAATACTCCTGGCAGTGTAACTTGAGGAACCACACTAGCCGTCAAGGTATTTGGAATACGTCCAAGCCTTATAGCCTATATGATCGAATTAGATCATGACTAATACCCATAATACGATGATCATATTATTAACATCCCTAGTGATGAAGTGCCTACGGGCTATACTCTATTGTCCATTTGAGACATTGACAGTTGTAATCTTTACGATTCCCTGTCTAAGGTGGTGGGCTACGCCCAAGCCCCATAGTCTATATGATCAATGTGATCATGACTAATATCATCAGTGCGATGATTAATTATTTTAACATCCTAAACGATGTCAATTAATTTGCCTACGAGCCATATTATATTGTCACTACGACAACGACAGATGTGGCAGTATGATCCACTTTCTAATAGGTAATGGACTTTGTCCAAACCTTAGAATGCCATTAATGGTCCATTTATGGCCTAGCCTAAGCATATTTGATTTATTTTCAAACAACATTCATTAGAAATGTTATAACTAAATATCCTTTATGGTTTAATGATACCGTGGATTGTTAAGTCATCAAATGCGATGATTAACTATTATATTGCAATTGAGAAATTTATTTATTTTGGTGTTTAGTACCAAGCTTCGAATATGGCAAACTCAGATGAAGAGAACAGCAGCCGCAACACCAATGATGCTGCGAATGTAAATGATGCTGCTAATGTAAATCATAATGTCAATGGTGCTGATCTCCAGGCAATGATCAACGCAGCAGTCGGCAAGGCCGTGAATACTATCATGGAGAACTTTAAAGAGTTAAGTGTTACTCGCTCAAAGTCCCTATCCAAACCACATTCATCAGCTCACAAGGAGAGCTCTGTTCACTCTTCGACTGCAAAGAGTGAACCAAAGAAGCAAGTGATTGAAGATAAACCCTGTTCTTCTGCGAACGGTTCCACGTATAAATACTTCATCTCTTGCAAGCCCAAAGAATTTAACGATGAAAAGGGGGCGATCAATGCCATGAGATGGCTCGATTAAATTGAGACAGTAGTTGATATCAACGGTCGTGCTGATCGTGATATTGTGAAGTTTGTGTCACAATCTTTCAAGGGTGATGCCCTTACATGGTGAAAAGGTATGATCCAATCCACGGAGAAGATTCCCCTTTACAACCTTGAGTGGTCCAAGTCCGTGGACTTGATTAAAAAGACATACTATCCACAACTTGAAGTGGAGAAAGTAGAGTCAGATTTTCTGACTCTCACAATGAAGAACATGGATTGTCGGAAGTACGTGACCAACTTCAATTCTCTTTCAAGGTTAGTACCTTATCTCATCACTCCTAAGCCCAAACGCATTGCATGTTTCATAGGTGGTTTGGCACCTGAAATCATGGGCATGATGAAGGCTTCGAAGCCTACTTCTTATAGATCTGTAGTGGATCTATCTCTGTCACTCACCTTGGATGTGGTGAGAAGCAAATCGGTCAGGTCTGAGACCGATGATAAAAGGAAGAGGGAGGAGGACACCTCCCAGAAGACGAAGAAGAAAGGAAAATTTGGGTTCAAGAAGAAGAACCAGCAGGGGTCTAGTGACAAGCCTATCTGCCAAACCTGCTATCAAAGACACGAGGGATAGTGTCAACTGGATCAGCAGGATAGACCCTGTGGCATTTGCAAAAGGAAAGGGCATAAGACCCTAGATTGCAAGGACCTTAAGGATGTCGTTTGCTACGACTGTAATGAAAAGGGGCACATAAAGACTAACTGCCCTAAGAATGCCAAGGGTAACACCTCAAATCCTGGATAGGCTAAGAAAGGAAATCCCCGGGCCTTCCAGATGAATGCCAGGGAGGCTGTGAATGATGACAACGTCATAACGGGTACGTTCTTGATCAATGATATTTTTGCTAGAGTTCTATTTGATTTGGGTGCTGATAAATCGTTTGTAGATTTTAATTTTAGCAAACTTTTAAATTTACCGATAAGAACTCTAGATATTATATATGAGGTAGAACTTGCTAAATGAAACATAGAAACCGCATCTTCTATTCTTGATGGATGTTCTATATCCATTAAGAATCACTCTATTCCTTTATCTCTTCTTCCAATGAAATTGGCGGGGTTCGATGTAGTTTTAGGCATGGATTGGTTATCGCATAACCAAGCCCACATTGCCAGTGATAAGAAAATCATTGAAGTTAAAAACCCTTCTGGTGAGATGATCACCATTCAAGGAGATATACACCATGGATTGCCTGATCAGGTGTCGATACTCAAGGCATCCAAGTGCCTAAAGAGAGGATGTGTCATTTACATGGCACAGGTGACAGTAGATGAACCAAAGCCCAAGATTGAAGAAATATATGTCATCTCTGATTATCCTGATGTCTTCCCTGAAGAACTACCTGGTTTGCCTCCTGAGAGGCAAGTGGAGTTTAGGATCGACATCCTACCTGGGGCTGCACCTGTTGCAAGAGCTCCTTATCGTTTAGCACCGACATAAATGAAAGAACTGAGAACCCAACTGGATGAGGTTTTGGAGAAAGGTTTCATTCAGCATAGCTCATCGCCTTGGGGAGCTCCAATATTGTTTGTGAAGAAGAAAAACGGTTCAATGCATATGTGCATTGATTACCGTGAACTGAACAAGGTAACGATCAAGAATCGTTATCCATTGCCCAGGATCGACGATCTATTCGACCAAATTCAAGGGGCAAGCTTCTTCTCAAAGATCGACTTGAGATCGGGATATCATCAGCTGAAGGTTAGAAGTGAAGATGTTCCGAAGACGGCCTTCAGAACAAGGGCACTATGAGTTTCTAGTGATGCATTTCGGGCTCATTAATGCACCTGCAACGTTCATGGATCTCATGAACAGAGTCTGCAAGCCGTATCTAGATAAGTGTGCTATTTTCTTCATAGACGACATACTTATCTATTCTCGTAATCACTCCGATCACAAGAAACATCTTCGGTGCATCCTTGAACTTTTATAGCAGGAGAAGCTTTATGCTAAATTCTCCAAATGTGAGTTATGGCTTCGTAAAGTCCAATTTCTTGGACATGTGGTTAGTGAGCGTGGTATCCAGGTGGATCTCGCAAAGATTGAGGCTATTATGAACTGGGGAGTACCTAAGACACCCTCTGAAATCCGTAGTTTCTTAGGATTGGCCAGTTATTATAGGAGGTTCATTGAGAACTTTTCAAGGATAGCCATGCCTTTAACTACTTTGACCCATAAGAATGTTAAGTTCAATTGGGGTCCGAAACAACAAGAATTCTTTGAGATTTTGAAGCAAAAGTTAAGCAATGCTCCCGTGCTAACCAATGCTCCCATGTTTCGCACACCGGCATGGGCTGTGTGCTAATGCAAAGAGGCAACGTGATTGCCTATGTATCATGACAACTAAAGGTGCATGAAAGGAATTACACCACCCATGAATTGGAACTGGGTGCCGTTGTATTTGCACTAAAGCTGTGGTGCCATTATTTATATGGAACAAAGTGTATTATCTACACTAATCACAAGAGTCTACAGCATTTGTTCAATCAAAAGGACTTGAACATTAGACAACTTCGTTGGATGGAAACATTGAATGATTATGATTGCGAGATTCGCTATCATCCTAACAAAGCAAATGTAGTTGCTGATGCGCTTAGTCGCAAGGAAAGGGTTAAACCTATACGGATTAACGCCAAGAGAATTGAGCTCAGAAACAGCTTAAATGAGAAGCTGTTGGACGTGCAGAAACAAGCCCTATCAGAGGCAAACCTTCCTAGTGAAGGATTAGGTGGAACTGTTGATCAGTTGTCACCTGGGAATGATGGAATTCTTAGATTCAATGGTTGAATCTGGGTTCCTATCTTTGGAGGACTTAGAGATCTAATCCTCCGGGAAGTGCATAGTTCCAAATATTTCGTTCACCCTGGAGGTGACAAGATGTGAAGAAGAAATACTGGTGGATGGGTATGAAGAAATCCATAGCCACCTATGTAGCTAAGTTGTTGGTGCATACGTCTGTCAACTTCGTCTTGTATCGAGTCTAATATTAGAATTGTTAGATCAGGGCGCGTTATACGAGAAAATAGGATAGTTTGGATGGTGTTTAAGCTAATTTCGCTTGAATGATGTTATTTCGCTTGAAATGACATTTGACAGTTTCAAGCGAAATCAAACATATTGATTTCTCTTGAACTGACACCTGGACACTTTCAAGCGAAATCTCGTGTCTATAAATACCTTCCGAGCGAAATCATTTGTAATGGTTCTCATTTCGGTACCGAAGTGCTGCCGACGCGTCGTTTGATCTGTAAAGCTATGATATTAATAAAACAAGAAGATTTATAGTGAAACAAGCTGTTTTCCACGTCTGTTCCTTAGTTTCCACCTCTGAAACAGACTAGAGCTCTTCTGAACGACTCATTTGGGTCACAACACGATCCTACAAGTGGTATCAGAGCTCAGGAAGAAGAGTTCTTGCCAAAACAGCCTTATTTTCTAACTTCTACACCTTCTTTTTGAAATTGAACTAGTTTTCACGGTCAAAAAGTCTTGAATTTCACTTATTAAGTGCGTAACAGTGTTTTAACTAATCCTTGAGAGTTTTGGATCTAAAATCAGCCTAAAACTTGATCAAATTCTTAATTTCGCTTGAAAACAGATCGAATATGATGATGTAAGCAGCATTTCAAGTGAAATAAGCAGGTTGATTCCGCTTGAAATTGTGTTTCCGCTTGAAAATTAGACCTGATTCCGCTTGAAAACACCTGTTTCTGCTTCAGGGGTGATTTCGCTTGAGTCGTTTCAAGCGAAATAAGGTTATTTCGCTTCTAGGTGTGATTTCGCTTGAGTTGATTCAAGCGAAACTAGTTGTTTTCACTTCAGGGTGTTATTCCGCTTCAAGATATTTTGCTTGAGGGTGTGATTTCGCTTCAAAGGGTTGATTCTGTATGAAACTTGTATTTTTGTAAAAAAAATTTCCGAAACATGGACGAGGATTTCTACAATGCATTTGCTACACCGATTGCACTTGTTACTGCTGCTGAAACCGTGTATAATAAGAATGAGACAGGAACTTATCAGAAACCGCCAAAGCTCATGTACATTGAAGATTTTCAAGGATGGAAAAATCGATTCGAGAACTGGGTGCAAGCTTACAAATTTGATGCATGGTGTTCATTGTTGAAAGATTATGAGAAACCAAAGAATGAACGTGGGATTGAAAAAGCTATTGTTGACTATTCAGAGGGTGACAAGTTGAAATTTACAAGTGAGAAAATGATGATTAGTATTCTTCAACAAGCGATAAAAGAAGATATCTTTGTTTTGCTTCAACATAATGGTACAGCTAGATCAATTTGGGAAGCATTGATTCAGAAATTCAGAGGAAGTGCAGATATGATCAAAAACAAAAAGGCATTATTGAAAAAATCGTTTGATATGTTTTCAGCTTTTGATCATGAAACAACTAAGCAGACTATTGATAGATACTGTCATCTGGGGTTGGAAATGGGAAGATTGGATATTAAGAAAGAGGATGATGAGTGGGTCGATAAACTAGCTGAAGCGTTACCACAGCATAAGTGGGGAACTTATTTGATGATTGTGAAACTCATGAGGAAGTCTGAGAGTATGAATTTGGCACAATTTATTCAAAAGATTGAAGAGCAGGAGTTGGATATTCAGAAAACTGCAATTATGACGAATCCAAATGCTCAACAAGATGTCAGTTTGTATTACAGAGGGAACAAGGTTGAGGCTACCCCCAACCCTAGTCCAAAGATTCAAACTGGTTTTAGTGCTGACAGTTCATCTGGAACAAAGGGTAGTAATGTGACACAGAGTGGTGGATCTTCATCTTCATATTCAAGCTTTGATCAAAACATTAAAACATCAAGTCCTCAACAACAGAATTCAACAAATCTTCAATGCAATGTCACTTTAAACATTCAAAATGGTCAAAATTTGTCTCCAGAAATAGCCAAGCAACACATGGCATCTCTCGTTGCTATGTTGGAATCATATGAAAGTTTGATTGCTGGCAAAATTGGAAATCCAATGCTTACAAAAGAAGATTATGACCAAATTGATGCAGAAGAACTTGAATTGATGGATGTGAAATGGTGTATGGCTAGTGCTGTTAGACGTGCAGAAAAATTTCAACAAATCACAGGAAGAGATGAGTTTCGGGGATTGGCTAATTCTCCATTAGGATTTGACAAGTCAAAAGTAACATGTTTTCGTTGCAAAGGAAAGGGACACTTTAAACGAGAGTGTAAAAACCAAAAAGCAACCGAGAATCAAGAAAAGAACAATTATTATCAGAAATCAATTTTCCATCAGATTGTTCAACAACCGCAAACTGCACCTGCTCGTGCTATTGAAGATGGAAAGAAGAAAGCTTTACTTATTCATCAAGATGATGAAAAAGTTGCAGAGGGATTTAGTTGGGACAAATACATACCTGGTTCAGCTCTTGTTGCTAGAATTCTGGGTGAAGATGAAGCTGGTCAGAAAAGAATATCGATTTTTCCAGATCTAGGAAGTGATATTGATACTGATGATGAAGAAGAACATCTTAATAAAGCTAGAAAAGGCTTAGATCCTGACAGTTTTAATTTCTTCTTTGCAGATAAAATGGAGATGCTGAATCAGAAGAAGATTGCCAGATTGAGGAGAGAGCTGGAAGCAGTAAAAATTCTCGCTGATGAAAAGGAAAAAACAGAAGCTGGAGAAGCTAGTGTTGAACCAAGAACTGAGAAAGTGATTGAAAAAATAGTCGAATTTTAGAAAATTGTTGAAGTAGAAAAAATTGTTGAAATAAAGAAAATCGTCGAAATAGAAAAAAATGTTGAAGTTGAGAAACTCGTTGAAGTTGAAAAGACTGTCGAGGTTGAAAAGATAGTTGAAAAAATGATTGAAGTTGAAAAACCATGTTTGAAATGTTTAGAGTCTTGTACACAATGTAAGGAGAAAGATAAGAAGATTGCTGATTTGGAAAAGATTAAGGAAGATTTATTGTCCGATGTGAAGTATGTGAAGGAGTCATATGATGTTCTGAATAGAACAGTTGATAGTCTGAAAAAGACGAATTCAGAGATTGAAAATGCAATGACAAAAATGAGCGCAACATTAATGACAAAGCAAAGCGTCATCAATGAGTATATCGAAGACTGTGCTAAACTAAAACAGGAGTTAGAACTTGAAAAGATTGAGAGTGAAAGGATTAAACGATTACTGTTGAGTTACACTACTTGTGATTATTTGATTGATCATGTGTATCCTACTGTTGCAGGTCTTAAGGCATTCAAGAAGGAAAAGACTGAAGATATTTATACTGGTAAGAAACAAAGTGTCAAGTATAACAGATGTCCGCCCCCGATCCATGAAAGTTATTCTCCCAGGAATCCTAATGAGGAGCGTCTAAAAAAGGCAGTCAATATCAAGTTAAAGTCTGAAATCATTGATGAATTGCCAGACAATATTGATGTTACATTCACAGCGTCTGACACTGATCATGAGTCTGAGTTAGTAAAGAAAGTTTTCGATCAGGTGTTAGATACGGATGAAGAGTCAAAGTCGGAGTCTAAGTCAGATAGTTCGAGTTCGTCTGAGAAGAGTCCGAGTTCACCGGTTAAAAGAGTTTACAATAAAGAATTCTTGTTATCAAAATCTAATTTGAATGACGGACCAATCAAAGTAGCATATACTTTGAATGATTCAGACAAATTATATTATGATGAGGAATTTCCAATAAGAAGTGTCAAAACTGAAATGATCAAACAGGTTTTCAAATTAATAGAAATTAATATTTCTGAAATAAAAGATTTAAATCTTCATGAAAAACCTAAAAAGTACACTTCAAGAGTTCAACAAAGATTGAACAAGAAAAAGGGTTACGGTTCTGGTTATGGTTTTCAAAAGAAACCAAACCATATCAGTAACTTCAAAAAGAAAGGTTTGGGCTTTAATTCTTTAGAAAATTATAAAAATGAGAAAAATTATAAACCAAAAAACAAAATTTGTTTCAGGAGGAAGTTCTGAAGATGAGCAGAAGAAACCATTCTGGAAACAATCAAATCAAGAATTTCTTGCTGAAGTAAAGAGGAATGTGAAGAAGTTTGCTCCGAGAGTTGATAGAAGAACCTGTTTCAAGTGTCAACAAGCTGGACACATTGCTTGGAACTGCCAAGAGTCCACTTATTCAAAACAGGGAGTTTCTTCTAACTCTGAAATGAAAAGGAAATGTGTTGATAAATCGACTTTGGAAGTTAATGAAACTTCAAAACGGTTTCACAAAAGAAGTGTCGATTTAAACAAACAAAGATGGGTTGTAAAATCTAAAAGTAGTTCTGACAATGAATCTGATTCCATAAAATCAGAGGAGTCATCTGTTGAGAAAAAGAATGAGAATTCCGTTCCAGAGGTGAACGATGAAAATTTTCCAAAACTGTCAAAGGAAAATTTGAAGTTGAAAGTGGGTAAAACTGAGATTTCAAGTCAATTCTTTACTAGTAACAAAGAATTTGATGCTGAAAAGGCGTTAAATGGCAAAGTTAAACATATTTTCTGGAAGATGGTTGATGGGAAGGTTAAAAGTGCTAAAGATTTTTATAAATCAAAATGCTGGTGGGATAGATGTGTTCCAACATCACCCAAGGCTGGTCAGGCTTGGGTGACAGCATTTTCACCATAAAATCCTGACTTGCCGGAGCTCCCAAGTTGGTAATAGTGGAGCATGAATCAGCATCATTCAAATATTTTTGAAAATAAAAAATTGGTACAAGTGTGACTTGCCGGAGCTCCCAGGTTGGTATGCGTGGAGCAGGAATCGGCATCATTCTTGAAATGTTTGGTTGGTAAATCTACAGGTGATATCTTTATATTGTTATATTTTGATTTGCAAGTGGTTTTGTTAATAAGTGAACCTACAAGAGGTCGAAGAAAGGTTTTCACTTTCAAGTGGTAAATCAGGGATATTAAATTGTACTTAATTTTCTACAAGTGGTTTAAAAAAATGGGTTTCATTTCATTGTAAAGAAGAAAGAAACAAAGTGATGATCTCTCACCCCTATCTTACAAGTGATAAAATCAACGAAACTTATTTTCCGGAAAAACCATTTGATTAAAACAAACTTAAGTGTTTTGAAATCACAATGGGAAAATAGTTTGTTGAAAGGGGGAGTTCTGATTGTTTATGTCAAGAGGATGGCGAAATGAAGTAATTCGATATCAGTTGTCACTTTATTGTACAGTTTTTTTTTTCAATTTTCCTAAAATGTTTTTGCATTTTAGGGGGAGTAAAAATTTTTCTAGAAAATCCAAAAAACATTTGAAAATTTGAAAAAGTAAAAAACATGATAAAATCAAAAATTGAGTTTTGTTGTCAAAAAGAGGAAATGATAGTACATCAGTGGACGATCACAACATGCTAAAGAATTGGAAAGTTAAAAAAGTGATAAACGGTCTCACTGATGATGTGCCAGTAGGTTTTTGCACATTTAGTAGATTGTGACGAGATATAAACCTAAATTTCAAACTTGTTTATATCGTGGGTAACATCTCTCGGATATATGGGTAACCCCCGAAATCTTGTTTGAAGGATCCCTCTTTCTGAGATACTAGGTCTTTATGCTTAGTGATATCTGGGGTATTATCCCGGGACTTCTGATAATGCGGAAGCAATGGCCTAGTCCCCGGAGAATACTTTACGCTTGCTTGAAATATAGCCTCCCCTCAGCATAAAAAATGATAAAACATTGCAAAATGCAAATCATGTGCTGTTGTAAAAAAGATCCTCTAAAGGGGACCCACCTAAAGTTGAACCGTCATCTCTCTGCTGAATGGAAGTTCTGACCTGAGCTCTCACGGTTTCGCAATTAACCCCTTACAGATATCATCTAGGTATATTCACCTGTAAGACTGAATATTGGGATCTGGATACGGGAGTATATTCTGAGGTGGGACACGCGATTAAGTTTAAGTGCTTGAGACATTAATCTCGTATCTCGAAACAGTTGAACTTTTTGTGAGAATTTAAGTGGATCAGTATACTGACAATCTAAGTGAATTGTTTAGAACTTAAAATGTTTAAAGCTTAACGGTGTTGGTGATTTGTCTCAGAAACTGATATGATCCTCTTACACAAACTCACAAAAAAATATTGTATGTAAATATTTCTTTACTGTATTTCATTCCATTACAAAATCCAAAAAGATTTTCGGAGTGTTTTAGTATAAATTTTGAAAAATCAAAAAAGATTTTAGACAACTGATGTTGGAAAGCTGATTTTCAAAATTACGAGTGCTAAACATAACGAACAGGTTTGGGAAGTTTGTTTGAAGATTGTTTGAAATGAAAATGTTATACATGCAAGTGGTTCATCAGAAACTATAATTGATAAATCATTATTGATTGATATTTGAAAATGATGTGATTTATGTGTATCCAAGTGGTTAGCAAGGTTTCTAGATTTGTTATATCTTATCTTTTATGAAACTTATGTTTTGGGTAGAGAATATGCAGGTGAGTCAGGTTGCGATGCTTGAACCTGAAAATAGCCAGGCTACGATCCCAGCACAAGTTGAGGGGGAGTCTGAATGACAAAGAGTCAGATTCTGATCCTGAGATTGCTGATGCTGATGAACTTAAGGAATCAAGAGAGCTGAAGAAATTGGAAAGAGGCAAGAGCCAGGCCAAGATACTGGAAGCCCGAAGACAGATAAAGACTGAAGACGCTGAAGACTCGACACTTAAGACTCGTCAACATCCGAGGGGGAGTCTGTTGGTGTATACGTCTGTCGACTTCGTCTTGTATCGAGTCTAATATTAGAATTGTTAGATCAGGGCGCATTATACGAGAAAATGGGATAGTTTGGATGGTGTTTAAGCTAATTTCGCTTGAATGATGTTATTTCGCTTGAAATGACATTTGACAGTTTCAAGCGAAATCAAACATATTGATTTCGCTTGAACTGACACCTGGACACTTTCAAGCGAAATCTCGTGTCTATAAATACCTTCCGAGCGAAATCATTTGTAATGGTTCTCATTCCGGTACCGAAGTGCCGCCGACGCGTCGTTTGCTCTGTAAAGCTGTGATATTAATAAAACAAGAAGATTTATAGTGAAACAAGTTGTTTTCCACGTCTGTTCCTTAGTTTCCGCCTCTGAAACAGACTAGAGCTCTTCTGAACGACTCATTTGGGTCACAACACGATCCTACATAAGTGTTTGACGTGTTTGCAGGTTCAAGCCGAACATCAAAAGCCATCAAGACTACTACAACAGCTTGAAATTCCCACATGGAAGTGAGAGATGGTAATTATGGACTTGATTACCAAGTTACCTAAGACCAAGGGTGATAATGAAATGATATGCATCATTGTTGATAGGCTCATTAAGTCATCACATTTCTTGGCCATAAAGGAGACGTATAGCTCCGATAAGTTGGCTAAATTGTACGTGGATGAGATTGTGTCCCTACATGGTGTGCCGGTATCTATTGTATCCGATAACGATACAAGATACACTTCTCATTTCTAGAAAAGTTTCCAGCAATCTTTAGGCACCAGATTGAACTTCAGTATGGCTTACCATCCCCAGACAGATGGACAAATTGAGCGTACGATCCAGACTTTGGAAGACATGCTTAGGGCATGCGTGATCGACATGGGTGGTAGCTGGGATGACCATATCCCCCTAACAGAATTCTCCAATAACAATAGTTATCATACGAACATCAAGGTTGCTCCTTTTGAGGCCTTGTATGGGAGAAAGTGTCGAACGCCCGTTCATTGGGCAGAGGTTAGGGAGGCCCAACTATCAGGACCGGAGATTGTCCTGGAGATGATGAATAAGATCATACAAATCCGTGATCAACTCAAAGCTGCTAGGGATCAGCAGAAGAGCTACGCTAATAAGAGGTGCAAACCTCTTAAGTTCCAAGTAGGGAACAAGGTTCTACTGAAAGTATCACCCTCGAAAGGTGTGATGCATTTCAGTAAGAAGGGCAAGTTGACCATTTGAGATAATCAAATGTGTCGGGTGAGTAGCTTATAAGATAAACTTACCTGAGGAGCTTAGTGGAATCCACAATGTGTTCCACATCTGCAATTTAAAGAAATCTCTAGCCGATGAGTCGCTAGCAATGTCACATAAAGATGTGGAAATTGATAAGAACCTGCGGTTTGTTGAGAAACCGGTTTCGATCGAGGATCGACAGGTTAAGAAGCTCCAATGGAAGTACATACCTATTGTAAAGGTTAAATGGGATGCCCGTAGAGGCCCCGAGTATACATGGGAGGTCGAGTCCACTATGCGACAGAAATAACCACATCTTTTAATAAATTGTCTGTTAGTGCACTACATCTGTCGACTTCGTCTTGTATCGAGTCTTAGTTTTAGATTGTTAGATCAGGGCACGTTTTACGAGAAAATAGGATAGCATATAGGTTTCACCTGATAGGTCCGCTTATGTGTCACCTGGTAGGTCCGCTTATGTGTCAGGTCCGCTTATGTGTCAGGTCCGCTTATGTGTCAGGTCCGCTTATTTGTCAGGTTCGCTTATTCGGACATGTCCCTTGAAGGGAACCTCATCACCTATAAATAGGTGCACATAAGCGAACCATAGGACCAGACCTTGTAACTCGTACCGAAGTGCTGCTGATGTGAGATTTGGATGTAAACACTGTTAAATCAATCAGAAAAGTGATTTAAGAGAATATCTAGCTATTTCTACGTCAGGTACTTGTTTTCCGCACCTGTATCTGATTAAAACTCAACTGAATGACTCGTTCGGGTCAAAACACGATCCTACAAGTGGTATCAGAGCTTCAGGAGGAGGAGTTCTATAGAGATTTGCTGGATTTCATCTAAAAGTCTTACTTCTACACCTTCTTTCTTCATCAGAATGAGATTTTACGGTCGAAATCCGCTCAAAATTTCACAGATTGTAGATAATTGATCATAGATAAACCCTTGAAAATTTGACACTGAAATTCACACTAAAAATGGTCCATATTAACCTCCGATCAAGGTCCGCTTTTATGAACAAGGTGTAGTTCCGCTTTTGTGAACATTCAGGTTCGCTTTTTCGGACACTTTTTGAGAAGATCCGCTCCAAAGGTTCGCTTATTAGACACCTGCTTCGTTCATTTGACATCATGGTTCGCTTTTATGTCAATTCAACACCTAGGTCCGCTTTTGTGACCATCTAAGACACCTAGATTCGCTTTTATGTCAACCCAACATTTGGTTCCGCTTTTGTGACTCCGATAACCATAGTTCCGCTTTTGTGACCTCTATAACCATAGTTTCGCTTTTGTGTCAACCTAAGACACCTAGTTTTCGCTCCAAAGGCCTGTCAATTGGTTTCAGTAGTTCACGTGATACTTGTTTTTAATCTGATAAATTGTCAGCGGCTCATGTGAAAAGAATCAAAGGCACCAACAGAATTATAATTCCAAAGGTGCATGTGTTGTTGTCGGCTTCAATAAAAAAGGATCTTGTTGTTATGTGAGCACCGACCCACTTGTCTTGATCGGTCCAATCAATAAGTCTTGAAATTTGGTAAAAGCATATATGTGCATGTGATTCCAAGATAGAGGTGTCTGCTACTTTCATTTGAGGTCCAATGAAAATTGAGGGTTGATCTAGATTGTCGGTTCATTAAAGTCATATAAAATATCCGATCAAGTGTTGTTGATAAAAGTATATGTCGGCCACTATTGTAATTGCATGAGAAATTTTTTTTAAGTCCAGTCCACTTGAACTTTGAACCAGTTTGTTTGGAAGTCGGACAAGTTGTTTGGAAGTCCAAGTCGTGTTTTGTGAACCAGGTCGCTTGAATTCAGTTTAGATTGCTTGGAACTGTACCAGTTCATACGGTTTGGAGTTCACAATTGTCAAAAGTTCATCCGGTCGTTCGAAAGTCCATCAGTTCGCACGTAGTGAGTCTGGTTGTTTGAAATTGATCCGAGTCATAGCAGTTCTCACGGTTTGCCAATTTAAACCTCAGTTCGCACAGAATATTCATCAGTTCGAATGATTCAGTTTGCACAGAGTATCAGTTTGATTCAGTTGTTTTGATAAGTCTTTAAACTGATTGTGTTTTTTGTTTGTTTGTGTACGTCAGGTGATTTACGAGGTGAACCAGTTCATTTGAAAGCTTGTTTAAGAAATTCTTCGTTACCAAAACATGGATTCTGAATTCTACAACACTTTTGCTTCAACTCCAACTAATCCATCCGACATTGCTAAGAACATGAACATGGAGAATGAAACCGGAACAATGCAAAAACCCCCGAAACTTATGGGAATTGAAGATTATCATGGATGGAAGAAACGGTTTGAGAATTGGGTTCAGGCGAATCATCTAAAAGCTTGGGAGAGCATCGAAACTGAATATGAGAGGCCAAAGAATTCAGCGGGAGTTGATAAAATAATTTCAGAGTTCACGGAGCAAGAAAGAGAGAGTTACAAAGGAGAAAAGATGATGATCAATTCGTTACAACAAGCTGTTAAAGAAGATATATTTGTGTTGCTTCAACATGATGAAAACGCTTATTCTATTTGGGAAGCTCTTAAAACGAAATTCGAAGGAAGTACTGAGATGCTTCAAAGTAAAGCAGCATTGCTGAAAAAGGAGTTTGAACTATTTGCGTGCATGACTGGTGAAACAACAAAGAGTCTTATTGAAAGATATTGTCATCTTGTACGCACCATGTCACAGTTGAAGATTACAAAAGCTCCAGCAGAATGGGTTGAAAAGCTTGCTGACGCATTACCACAAAAGGAATGGGGTACATATCTGATGATATTAAAGAATTCCGGACAGTTTAAAAGGTTATCGATTGCACAGTTTATAGAGAAGTTGGAGGCACAGGATCTGGAGCAGCAGAAAATTGCTAGAATGAATAGTTCTACTCATCAACAAGATATTAAATTGTACTATAAAGGAAATGTTCAAACTGCTAAAGCCAGTCCAAAGATACAAACTGCATTTAGTGCTGGAAATCAGTCTACACCAAGCAGTCAAGGATCAGTCAACACTAGTGGGTTCTCAACGGTAAATCCTCCAAGTGTTCAAAGTGCATCTGCTGGAAATGGGCATTCGATTCAGTGTAATGTAGCTTTACATCTTCAAAATGGTCAAAATTATTCTGAAGAAGTTGTAAAGCATCATATGGGATTATTGGTCACTGCATTAGAGTCTTATGAAGGGTTGATTGCCGGAAGAATTGGCAATCCAATGCTCACAAAAGAAGATTATGATCAGATTGATGCAGAGGAGCTGGAACTAATGGATATTAAATGGGCATTGGCGAGCGTTTTGATAGAGCAAAAAAGTTTAGATTGATTACAGGAAGAAATGAATTCTTGGATGCAAACCTTTCTAATCTAGGATTTGATAAATCTAAAGTTGTCTGTTTTCGTTGCAGGGAGAAAGGCCACTGTAAAAGAGAATGCAAGAATCAGGAGCCGAGAGGAGCAAAGGAGTCGTCTGGGAAAGATGATTATTATAGGAAATCCATTTATCAACAAATCACTCATCTACCACATCAACAAAAAGAAGCTCAAACGGCACAGGGAAGAATGATCTAAGATGCAAACAAGAAGGCTTACTATGGCATCATGGATCAAGGTGACGAGAAAGTGGCTGATGGTTTTAGCTGGGACAAATATATTCCAGCTGATCCCAATGTTAAAGCTTTTATTGCTCAGATTGTGCAAAAGCCAGAGTTGCTGAAGGAGTGGATGGATGTGATGTCAGATAATGAGGAGAGTCAAGATGGAAAATCTGTTTCCTCTGAAAACAGTTCAACAGATAACAGTGATGATGAAGAAGTTGAACAGATAAACATTGGAAAATCTCATTTATCTTCTGACAGTTTTGAATTTTATTTTGCAGATAAATTGAAGAAAATCAAAGAGAGAAAAGTTGCAAAAGAATTGAAAAAAGTCAAAGTGATTGAGAAAATAGTGGAAGTTGAAAAGATAGTTGAAGTCGAGAAGATCGTTGAAATCACAAAACCTTGTTTTACTTGTTTAGAGTCATGTAAAAAATGTATAGAAAAAAGATGAGAGGTTTAGTGAGTTAGAAAAGTTGAAAGAAAAGTTGTTGTTTGATGTAAAAAATTTGAAACAGTCATATGATGTATTGAACAGAACTGTGAATAGTCTGGAAAAGACTAACTCTGAAAGAGAGAAAGCTTTGAAGATGTTGAATGCAACCATGATGACAAAGCAGAAAGAGATCAACTTGTACATAGAAGAATGTGCAAAGTGGAAGAAAGAGTTGGATAGTAAAGCAACTGAGAATGAAAGAATCAGAAGATTGCTGCAAAGTTACAAAGGTTGTGATTATATAATTGATAGAATTTATCCAACAGTTGAAGGATTTGAAGCATTTCAAGGTGAAGAAACAAAGCCAAAGAAGAAAAAGGATACTGGTAAGAAACAGGGTGTCTGTTATAATAAGTGTCCGCCTCCGATTTGGGAAGGGTATTCGTCTAGAAAACCAAATGAGGAGCAATTAAAAAAGGCAGTCAATATAAAGTTGGAGTCTGAGATAACCGATGTTTTACCGGATAGTATTGACGTCACGTTCACAGCGTCCGACACAGATCATGAGTCAGAACTGATAAAACGAGTGGTCGATCAGGTGTTGGATAAGGATGAGGAGTCAGAGTCAAAGTCCGAGTCAAAAAGTCCGTGTCAGTCTGTTGGGAGTTCGAGTTTGTCCGAAAGGAGTTCAAGATCGTCGGGAAAACGGGTTTATAGTAAAGAGTTTTTATTGTCAAAATCTAATTTGAATGATGAAACATTTGAAGTTGTGTATACTTTGAATGATTCTGACAAATTATATTTTGATAAAGAGTTTCCAATAAGAAGTGTTCGTTTTGACATGATCAAAAAGGTTTTCAAAATGGCAGAAATTAATATTTCTGAAATAAAAGATTTAAATCTTACTGGAAAACCTAAAAATTACACTTCAAGAGTTCAACAACGTTTGAACAAGAAAAAGGGTTACAATTCTGGTTCTAGTTTTCAAAAGAAACCAAACCACAATCGTAGCTACAAAAAGAAAGGACTTGGTTTTATTCCACCTGAAAACTATAAAAATGAAAAATATGTTCGAGATTTTAAATCAAAAATGACATATGTTGCAGGAACTAGTCATGAAGAAGAAGCAAAGAGCTCATTCTGGAAACAGTCAAACAAGGAGTTTCTTGCTGAAAAGATGAAGAATGGAGCTTTTCAAAGGAAAGAGACAAGAACCTGTTACAGATGCAATGAAGTTGGTCAGATTGCATGGAACTGTCCCAAAGCAACCAATACAAAACAGGGAGTCTCAGAAAAACTCAAAGAAGTAGTTGTTGATAATACGGAACCACCAACTGAACGATTTAAAGTGTTTAAAAATTCTACATATGAAGTTGGTGAGTGTTCCAAAAGATTTTACAAGAAACGGGGAAATCTTGACAACCAAACTTGGGTTGTTAAGAAATCAGAGGTAAAATCTGGCGATGAATCTGATTCCACAAAGTCAGAGGAGCCACAATTTGATGAGAGTGTTGAAAAATCAGTTCTTTCAATGGATAATGAGAACTTTCCACCAATGAGGGCTGAGAATTTTAAATCAATGGTTGGAAAGTCTGAAATCTCAAATCAGAGTTATTCTGAGAAGGATAACTTTGATGTTGAGAAAGCGTTTAATGGGAAAGTTAAGAAGATTTTCGGAAAAATGATTGATGGAAAGGTGAAATGGGTAAAGGAGTTTTATGCTAAAAAGAAAGCAACTTACACTCCAACTGCTTCTGAATTGAAAACACCCAAGGCTGGTCAGGCTTGGGTGGACATTTTCTTTGCTTGAAACACCTGACTTGCCGGAGATCCCAAGTTTGTAATCGCGGATCAGGAATCAGCATCTTTCTTAAAAATTGATTGTTTAAATGAATCTTAAAGTTTGTTAAATTTTACAGATTGTGAATTGCCGGAGCTTCCAGGTTAGTAAGTGTGAAGCAGGAATCGGCATCTTGATTGGTAAAATGGTTTGTATAGATGTTTTATTCCTACATGTGTTTTAAATGTTGGATACTCTTACAAGTGGTAAGAGGTTGATTCTGACAAAGTGATTACTCAAGGTCATTAGTTTGAACTTGATGTAATCCTGATACAAGAGATTGAATGGACAAAATGATGAACCATACCCCTACTTTACAAGTGGTAAAATTAACAAAACTTATTTTCCGGACAAATCATTTTGGTTAAAACAAACTTAAGTGTTTTGAAATCATAATGAGAAAATAGTTTTGTGATAGGGGTGTTCTGATTGTTTAAGCCAAGTGGATGGCGATTTGAAGCGATTCGATATCGGTTGTCAAGTTTGTTATACAGTTTATTTTTTAAATTTCTGTTAATGTGTTTGCATTTTAGGGGGAGTAGAAATTTCTGAAAATCCAAAAACATTAAAAATTTGAAAAAGGCAAAAACATGATAAAATGAAAAATGAGTTTTGGTGTCAAAGAAGAGGAAATGATAGTACATCAGTAGACAGTCACAGTATGCTAAAGAAATGTAATGTTTAAATAGCGTTAAACAGTCTCACTGATGATATGCCGATAGGTTTTTACACATTTAGTAAACTTTTTCGGGATATAAACTTAAATTCAAACTTGCTTATTTCGTGGGGAACACTACTTGGATATATAGGTAACCCCTGAAATCTCGTTTGAAAGGTCCCTCTTTCTGAGATACTAGGTCTTTATGCTCAGTGATATCTGGGGTATTATCCCGGGACTTCTGCTGAAAGGAATTTCTGACCTAGTCCCCGCATAATACTTTCCGCATGCTTGAAATATAGCGCAGCCCTCAGCAAATTGATGAAACAATAAAATTGATAGTCATTGCTGTTGTAATACAAAAGATCCTCTAAAGGGGACCCACCAAAAGTCGAAGCCGTCATCTCTCTGCGTATCGAAAGATCGACCTGAGCTCTCACGGCCCTCGCAATTTAACCCCTTACAGATATCATCTGTGGTATACTCACCTGTAAGACTGGATACGGGAGTATATTCAAGAGGTGGGACACATGAATGAGTTTAAGTTTTTAAAACACCTAACTCATATCCTGAATCAGTTGAAATTTGTGTGAGAATTTAAGTGGATCAGTATATCGGCAATCTAAGTGAATTGTTTAATTCTTAATGTGTAACTAAGCTCAACGGTACTAGTGATTTGTCATGAACTGATATGATCCTCTTACACGAACTCACAAAAATATTGTTTGTAAATATTTCGTTACTGCATTAATTTTTTTAATCTAAAAAGATTTTTAGTGTGTTTTAGCATAAATTTTGTAAAAATTCAAAAAGATTTTCGACAACTGGTGTTGAAAAGCTGATTTTCAAAATTCTGAGTGCTAAACATGATGAGTATGATTTGAGGGGGAGTTAGTTTTAAAACTGATTATTGTTAATCAAATCTTAAAAGTGGTTCATCAGATTGAATTGAAAGATTATTTTGTTTGGGTTATTGGAGAAGAGTCTGAGTTAGTGCAAGTTTATATGTTTAAAACGTGTAAATTGTAAAATTTATTGTGAGGTAGAGTTTGTGCAGGTTTAAAGTTTGAGCTAAGTGATGATCCTGAAAAGTCAAAATTGTTAAAGTCAGACATTGATCCTAAAGCTGATGATGCTGATGATCTGAAGAAATGCCAGCATATCGCAAAGGGGAGTCTAAAGATCTGCAAGAAAAGATTGAGAAAGAGAAGCCCAAAGACTGATCAAGACTGAAGATGTGAAGACGTGATATTGTCAAAGACTCAACACTACGACTCGTCAACATCTGAGGGGGAGTCTGTTAGTGCACTACATCTGTCGACTTCGTCTTGTATCGAGTCTTAGTTTTAGATTGTTAGATCAGGGCACGTTTTACGAGAAAATAGGATAGCATATAGGCTTCACCTGATAGGTCCGCTTATGTGTCACCTGGTAGGTCCGCTTATGTGTCAGGTCTGCTTATGTGTCAGGTCCGCTTATGTGTCAGGTCCGCTTATGTGTCAGGTCCGCTTATTTGTCAGGTTCGCTTATTCGGACATGTCCCTTGAAGGGAACCTCATCACCTATAAATAGGTGCACATAAGCGAACCATAGGACCAGACCTTGTAACTCATACCGAAGTGCTGCCGGTGTGAGATTTGGATGTAAACACTATTAAATCAACCAGAAAAGTGATTTAAGAGAATATCTAGCTATTTCTACCTCAGGTACTTGTTTTCCGCACCTGTATCTGATTAAAACTCCTCTGAACGACTCGTTCGGGTCAAAACACGATCCTACAATGTCAAGGTCGAGATTTCTTTTAAGGGGGTGAGGATGTAACACCTCGTAAATTCGTGTCCAATAATGGATTAACACGTGTCCCTATTCCTTATTGTGCCTAGTGTTGGCTAGGGGGACTATTTTTGCCAAATGATGAAACTATGAATGTGGAGGGACTAAAAGTGTCAACATGCTGAAACTATGCCTCAGAGTGACCTTATACGGTGTCCGTACTCTCATATGAGCCACTTGTTGGATGAGAGGGAACGTTTGTAAATTTGTTTGAAATTTTGTTATTTGGAGGACTAAAGGCATCAACATGTTAATTTATACCTCTAAGTGACCCTTTAACGAACCGGGAACTTTTGATGTTCGGTCATACTCTCGGGTGTGCCAAACTTTGGTCATGAGGGGTTAATTGTGCCAAGTTTGAAAGATATATTAAAGTTTGGGGGTTAAGGTGCCATAAGTGAAAAGTTACAAGATTACCTGGTTGGACGACGCACGTAGCGGGAGGTGGTGCCGAGGCTGTCGTGTGTCGCTAGAGCAGTCACTGTAATGAATTTTGCCTTGGTAGCCACACAATGCTGCCAAAGCCACTCCAATCGAAACCATGCGCTGCATGCTTGTTCAATACACGTACATGGACACTTGTATGCATCCCCTAGCCCTTCATAACACCTGTATGCATCACACAACACCTCCAAATCCTATAAATAGGTGTCTTGGTCATTCACTTGAACTTGCACTTTCTTCATTTCACTTCCTCTCATCTCCTGGAGATTCCCAGCAAAAGGGAGCTTCCATTTGAGTTATTTTTCATCAGTGGATGACTAGTAAGTGTTCCCTTCTTTCCTATTTTCGTTTATAGGCTTTTTAAAGAAAAAAGTCAAATGTTTTAGATAAACGCTTTGACTTTCGGTTTAGACCTTAATGGTCCCACCATTGTTCGAGGCGAACATGGCTACGTGATCGTAATTAGGTAGATGTTAATCCTTCAAAAGGGAACCTCCTGAAAATCACGTTTGCTTGGTCAATTGTTGGATCAAAGTTATTGCTTTAAAAAGTCAAACTGGACAGTTTTTGAAATTATTGTAATATGTGTTTATAGGTGTTCTAAACGATGTTTTAACACTTAAATAACTTGGTCATAATTATTAGAACATGTGTAAACATGTTCGGCTCGTCAATTCCAGCCTTAAGGTCGGTTTGCAACCGAAAGTCGCAAAGTTTGACTTCTTCTTTGACTTTCGATTCTGACCCAAATTAGATTAGTTTGCTACTGATTTAAGGTTCCATTATGATCGTAATTTAATGTAGCATAACCCTCTGAGGTTATATTACATGATCATAATAGTAATCTGAGTTTTATGCAAGTTCCGTTATTATGCCATACTTTGACTAAATTGCCTTTTTTGCATGTAATAAGGTTTTAATCACTAATGAACTTGCAAATGACTTATGTACTAATATTTTAAAGTAATTAACATATTTTAATGTTATTAAACTGGTCATAAACTGAGTTTTCATATAATGTCGTAAATTATGTTTTAAAGTGACCAAAATGCCTTTCGGCACATAGAACGGTTTTAAACATAATTTCACATATCAAACTAATTACCTACTGATATAATATCGTTATTATAATATTTTGGGATATCAAATCAGTTTATAACCTGAGTTTATGTATAAGTTCTTGTATTATGTCCTTAAATGACAAAAAAATGCTCTTTTGGCACTTATATGATTTTTAATCATAAATGTGAAACAAAACTAATTACCTATTGTTATGATATTATAAATAAAATATTATGACACACTAGAATATGTTTATAACATCAGTTTTAATAAAAGATCGCAAACATCGTCATTTAACGACTTAAACGACCTTTTGGCACATAGTATGGTTTTAAACCATACTTATCAATCAAGATTTGTTACTTGCTGATTTTATAACTTATTCAAAATGTTTTTACATTAGGTACATGTTTATAACTCATATTCCCAATTAAGTTCTCAAACTATGTGTGAGATGACCAAAATGTCCATACGGTGCATAGTTTGGTCTTAAACTATAAAACACGCATATGTTTGATATCCTACTTATATTTTATGACAAATAAAGTATTTTTCCAGAATGATTATGTTTATAACATCAGTTTATACGCAAGTTCCTTTTATACGTTGCTAAATGACTAAAACACCCTTATGAGGCATAGTTTGACTTTAAAACCCTAAAGGGCATATAAGTTGATATCCTACTGATATTACAACTTATTTAAATTGTATTGGCATATAGAACTTGTTCATGACTCATCCGGTTACCCATTATCGCTTATACGCGTACGGTTAGGCTTATGTAACTAGTTTACATAAGTTTACCGAAACGGGTTTAACCTTATTATTTTTATCTCAATTTCCAGAATGTTATTTGTTTACCCATATTATGCAAGTCTTAGTACTTTTTGGGTTTAAACTACATTCTATTCTTGTCATAGCTTAATCAAGCGTATCGTACCGTTTTTGATATTTAAGCTAGCCGGTCTAAGTCTACGACTTGAATAAGACCCGTTAACATTCTAGTTGGTTATTTATACCATCATTCAAGACTAGAGCCTTTCAGTAAATTGCTACCTACACATGCCAATTGATTAAACAGCTGAGTTATTTGTAAACATTGCATTTATAAGACAAGTATTAGTTCAGGTAAATACTCTTAACCTATTTTCCCTATACGGGCTTGGGATATGGTAAATTATTACCGCTTGGTCAGGTATGGGATTATATGTTGTATTGTGGCTACAAAATCTTCATAACCTATTTTGATATGTTTTGTCTGATAACTTAAACATTGGGGGTAAACGCGATCGTGTCGTGGATATCCATGATTCATTTAAGTTACTAATTGCCACGACTAAGCACGGGGTGTAGGCATACACCCGTCAGATGCTAATGCTTTATATAAAATATTTTTTTACCGTTTGATCAGGGGATACCCCTTTGCGGGTTTAATTGGTGTATCGGTTAATCATGTCTCGGTGTTTAGTACTGGGCCCCATATGTATTGACAAGCATGTAAAACTATATACAAGATCATTTTGAATTGTCCCAAGTTATTTGTAAATTATGTGCCTTGTGCACTTAAATCAATTTTGAAAATGTTTTCAAAATGTGTCGGTTGATTATATTTACCAGTGAAAACTGACGTATTTTCAAAAGACTAAGTTACAGGTACGAATACGTAAATAGGTTGGAAGCTACAGGGTAATGCTAGAAAAGGAATTTGTAACTCCTTTGCATAAGCCTATTAGTCTGTTGACCTCCCTTTTGTACATTTTATGATCCGCCTGTGGATCTTTATTATTACAAGCCGTGTGTATTATTATTTTGAACTTTGGACATTTAGTTTGTAATAATAATTTAACTCCAAGACTTCCGCTGTGCTATCTGTGAATAACTGACTATGACGATACCAATCTTACGTCACGATACTCCCTACCCGGGCCCACCGGGATATGTGTGGAATTTCGGGGTTTAGCAGGTCCGGGTGACAGTACCGGCAACATCACCACCCGACACCTCTTTAATCTTTACTGCATCATTTCTTGTTCGAACTGTAACATGGCAGTTAGCGTAGCCGAGTCACTTCTTCGGGATAGTGGTTCGATGCCTGCATAAAAAATCTGTGGAGGTGCATTCGTCACCAAACTCGCCAAGTATTACTAGGTTCGGTTAATCTAACCGAGGCTTGTGATTTTGGTATGCTCGAATTGGCGCAACTTAACTCCATGCATATGATTCGTAAGGTGAACGAAATCCCAAAGCTTATAGACAAGTTGGGCAGGATTTGGGACCCGCTTCCCAAAGCGGAGGGTGATGATGATGCTTGAGAAGGTGATGGTGACGGTGAAGGGTGGTGACGTACAGATGCAGGATATCCTAGTTCACGGCCATGATGCTGACACTGGGGGGCAGCAGCTCACATGCAGATTGGTGACTTGGGCCACGGTTTTCGGAGCCCAAACTGGGAGAACGTGTATGGTGGGCATGGCTGTGGTGGTTAAGAGCAGGGTGCTTATAGTCCTTAAGAGCCATCAGCAATTGATCTCTGAAGGTGGATGGATGGACTTGCCCTGGATCAACAGGGAGTGAGGCGTGACGTGGATCTGATTCGTGCCGAAGAGCACAGGCAGGGGAACTTCTTGGAGGACATGTATGAGCAAAGCCGATGAAGCTTCGACTAGCTTTTTAGTTCACAACAACATATTGCGAACTCGCTCACGGCACCTTACTCGCAGTCATGTCCGCAGTTCGCACGCTGATCCAGGTTTGGTCGTCGGGACGACGCCGGTCCTTCTGGATCTGGCGACAGGTTTTAGTCCCGTTCTCTATCTCATATTTTTATTATTTTGTGTTTGAGGGGTGTGCCATTTTCCTTTCTCCGTACATCCCTCCGTTGTAGAACTTTAATTTCTTTTGCTTAATTTTAGTGGGCTAAATAAATAAATAAAGGCAGGGTAAATTGGTTTGGGTAACTTCCTGTGCATTTGATCATGTTTGCTAGTGTGAAGTGTTTGGCTTGATGAGATATTGGTTTGATGGATGGCACGGTAGTTCATTGCAAATGCTCCTTATTATTTCGTTTTGCTCCATTCTCGCCTTTATATTTCAGGGGAGTTTTCGTGTTCCCGCTTCCTACGCTTTTATTATATGTGCATTTTGCTTATATAATTGTTTTTGTTGTAGATGTACATTTAAGTGTGGGGAGGTGGCTAAGCGCATGAGCTTTATTGTCCAAAAAAATCTTAATAATAATAATAAAGCAAAGCTATCTTGAACAAATTTTTGTGGCATACTAATCAAATCAACAAAAGGTTTTAAATAAGCCCTAAATTTTTTGATAAATAAATAAGGGTAAAAGCAAAAAGGGTTTCGCTTGTGTGAGGATTACCATCAAGTAACATGTTTTTTGTATAAATTTGAGCATGAGAAATCGAGCGATTGACCTACTTGTTTGCCTTGCATATTTACCCAATACGCCCGTTTCTGTGAGTTATTTTTGAGCCTTATAGCTTTAGAATTATTTTTGCTCATGTTTTTGCGGGCAAAGATTGAGTGAGCCGGATGACTTTTGTGATTTAGAACTTGTGTTAGGTATACATTTCAAGGCCACAAAGCAAACGTATAGCATGAAAATGATTGAGGCATTAGGAAACCTTTTATTTTTAGCCATTTATATTTATTCCCACACCTGAATCATACCCGTAGTAAACCAATTTGAGCCTTTCCCCTTTATTTCTTTTATATCACTAAATATTAACCACTTAGACAAATTAGCCTTTCATATTTTAACCCATTTTTTGGTTGGAGGCCCGGTTCGGTTAGTGATTAGCTTGTAGATTTTTGTTGAGTATCTTAGTTTATTAGTGCAACCTCATGATTAAGAGTTTTTATCTAAGTAGACGCACTTAGTTCTCTCTAAATCATGTGTGAAAGAAAAACGAATAAATATAGTTTGAAAAGGCCTTATCAATTGGCTTCGTTAGAGCAATTTTGGGAGTTGAAAAGCTAAACTTGTCGGTTAGCTCTCGATTAGATATTATTAAGTTGTATAGTTCTATTTTCTTATGTTTCAAGTTAGTTAAACTGTCGGGTTACAACCGTTTTAGCCACTTTCAAAATCCATTTCCACACCCTTAACCCTAGCCAAGTTACAACCCAAACAAGACCTCATGATTTATGTTATATTTTTGAAGAGCGATTAGATTTGATCCTTCCACAAGCTTATGATATCACGTAATCATCATCTTGGCATCGAGTGTTCTAAACATACTCCATGAATCGTAGGTGCATCTATATTTACCCGAGTGTGTGTGAACATTGCGAGGTTGTAAGGTGAACTTATAGGGATTTCTAAGATGGACCATTGCTCATAAACGTATTTTGCATACTTTTTGGTTTTTCCTTCATGTCGAGTAGTCCTTGATTGTTATAGCCAGAATTATTTATTTGTGCTTATAAAATGCTAGTTGAGATGATTGCCACTGAGAGAGTTTTTGTTCGTTTTGGTTTGCTTGAGGACAAGCAAAGTTCAAGTGTGGGGATGTTTGATGTATAATAATTAATACATCTTTAAAACGTCAAATATGCCCCGTTTATGCGAGAACTCTTTGTATTTTCATTGATTTTGGTACTCATTTGAGTTGTTTGTGAAAATACAGGTCCGGGCTTCGGCTCGGTGTTGAAACGGAGTCTTTTGCAGCAAAATGGAGCAAAAACAAAACATTCCAGCAAACTGCCAGATATGGCACGGCCATGCCAAACACTCGCACGACCGTGCCAGGCCAACCATCATTGGCACACTCATCGGCACTATCAGTCATCAGTGCCAACCTGAAAAATCAATGACTCACATGACCGTGCCATCCCCAAGCACGATCGTGCCTGATTCAAGTCAATCTCTAATTAGCTCATTTCCGAGATCGTAATAGTCAATGTCAGTAATTCATTGATACACACAGTCATGCCACCTTTTGGCATGGTCGTGCCACCTCGGGAAACTTAGAGCAGGATCTTTCCAGGAATGGTAGCAAATAAGATCGACAGACGAAAAGCTAATCTGACACATGCCACGCAAGATTGTGCCAATTGGTGGCATGGTCGTGCCAAACACCCAGCAGCTTAAATACGGGTCTCAAGCTCATTTGCAAGGGGGTTAGAGCATTTTGGTGAAGTTTTCTATCAAAAATCTGGGCTTGGAAGCTTGTTGGAGCTAAGGAGGAGCTTTGAAGAAGACTTAATCATTTGAAGATTCACTCATTTACTATTTAATCTTGTCTTTAAACTTAGTTAGCTTACATATTACATTATGAAAAATTTAAGCTCTCTTGTAGTTGATCTAGTAGTTATGAGCCTTATGGGCTAAACATTCGTGTTTCTTAAACTTTTTTGAAGCTAATGAATATGTGATAACATGGAAGGATATGTGATGATTGTTCTTGTTAATCTTGATAGTGATGTTTAGTCTTGTTCTTGGAGTTCATGTACATGTTTAAATTTGTTGTTCTTGAATGTTTGATCACAAGTATATACATGATGTGTTGGAAAGCCTATGTAAAGTTGATGATTGTTGAATCTTATTAACTTGTTAGTTTGATTTATAGCATGAAACGAGGAATGGTAATTGCTAACATGATTTGAATGATGATTTGAACATGTGTATGAATTCTTGCATTTAGATTTGGAAAGATCAAAAGAATGTTAATATGAATTCTATAGTTTATGTTTGTGTAAGTATGATGATTTAGGCCAAGATTGCTATTAGCATGACCGTGCTTGTGGTTCATATCAAGAACATGATGAAGATATTACTTACTTGAAGTTAGGGTGATTAGTATGTTTTTTCATAGTGGTTTTCCCTAATTTGTAAAGTTAGGAGTTTTGACAAACAAATAACTCATGATTAAAGATTTGTAACACCCGTGTCACTCCAACCATCAGACAAATGCCAAACCAATGAAATATAGTATTTCATACTTGGGATTTGTAAAAATATGTGTATCGTTTACACATATCAATTCTTGTTTGATTTCAAGCTTTAAATCGCTTTCTGGAGGGTTATACGCGCTCTGATGTGTAGATATAACCAGTTTAATCCAACGAACACTCCGGAATAGTGAAATAGGCTTAACATACCTTAAATAACCTTTACATAACTTATATATAAGTTTTGGAAGGTTTGCTGTGGTGAAATCAAAGTTTTTCGTCTACAGGGACTAAAGTTGACAAACTACGAAAGTATGCCAATTTGAACTGTAACAGACATTCCGGAACATGACCATAAGTTAAACATACCATAAATATCCTTTACATAGCTTAGAAATAGGCTTTGAGGTGTTCGGTATGCTAAAATAAACTTTTGTGTCATTCAGGGACTAAAAGTGTCAAAAAGTGCACAAGTTTGCATTTTTACGCATAACTTACGTTCTGAATACATCCGGACATCCAAAAATTTATGTAAGCATGACTATATTATGCTTTAGTGTTTGGATTGCCAAAAATCCATTCGTCGCGTCATATGGATCGTTTTTCGCGCTTATGCGCATTCCGTCGTAATTAAGCGAACATCGCGTTCGTACGACCAAACGAACTGACATCCGACATATTTTTGAGCATGTTTCATGTCCACAATGTTTAGGCAACATTTTAGGGCCTTAAAGTTGGCTTTACGGGCCTTAGAAGTGTCGGAAATGGCCTTAAACACGTGCAGGGACTGAAACTGTCATTTTTCAAACATATGTGCAGATCAGAAGGGCCATGCGGCCCGCATTGTATTTGGCTGATCCTGAAGCGGGCCGCTTCCCACTATCAGACCAGATTAAGTGTATTTAACAGCTGTTTGCAGCTGTTTTGCACTCCCTAACCCCTTGCCAAGTGTTGATTCCTTATGGTGGTGAGCATTTTGAGGCACCATAACATTTGGACAAGTGTACGGCCTTGATCGTTTCCCCTTTTCCAAGAAATGATCTTAACGGTTACCCGAATACTATAAATACCCCAACACCCCAATGCAAAACTTACAAGAATTCTGATTTTGAGAGCTCTAAGTTGAAACCATTGTTTCATACCTGAGTTCTTGAAGTCGGGATTAGCATTCGGGGACCCTGGGTTAGTATTCTTTCGTTCTTTTCCTTATTTTACTGCTTTTTGAGTCAGAAAGTCAAACTTTGTTTGACTTTCAGCGTTGACCAGTAATGGTCAATGCGAAGTTCGTTTGAACTTCGCAACGTGAGTGTAATCACGTTGGTCATAGTCCCTTGGGACTATGCCCACTGATTACCACGTTGTCTAGGGTCGTAGGGTAGGCGATCTGATAAATCGCCTATACCTTCGAACCCGACCCAGTTTGGTCGATCATTAGGATCCGACCAAATACATTAGGTGACCCTAGTATAGGGCATAACCTTCCGAGGTTATACCCTATGGTCACATCGTTTAAGTAGTTGTATGATAGGTAGTTTATATGCCTTAGGTAAATTACCAGAATACCCTTTTCATGTATAAATTGGTAATTAAGCATATGTAACCTAAACTTTTGTCACATAACTGATTATGTAATATGTTTAGGCATATAACACTTGTCATAGGACTAGTTAGGCGATCCGAACGCGTTTCACGCGAACGACGCGTTAAAGTAGCATAAGCTACCTAAACGGGTCGTAATGGGTCGATAAGACTTAGGTTAAGTTTCATTTAGTATGTAGGCTTTGTTAAACCATATCACATGAGTTCCTACACTCATTTGGTTTACAAACCCTCATGCTACCCAGTCTTCCGATTTAGGTCCGGTTTATTAATGTAGTTACCTATATTAGGTGCCGTTTGATATTCCGCGATCTCTAGCATTGCTTGGTGGTTATCCTAGGACTTCTGAGCAATCTCAAGTGAGTACATAGACCCCTCTTTTACTGTTTTCCAAACTGTTTTGGGGTGGAACACATGTGCCTACTTGTTACTTTCATGCTTTCCTGTTTTCACATCATATACTGTTATGTTCATTAGTACACTATTAGTACATTGATTTACATGACTTTTCTGCTTTGTATGTTAACTTAGCATACTTAGTACATCGTTTTACATTACATTTCTGTTGCATATGTTTACTCAGCATATGGACACATTATCTCAGTTCACATGCTATGTATGTCTGTTGTTGCATACTTAGTACAGATATTTCAGTTCACATGCTATGTATGTCTGTTGTTGCATACTTAGTACATATATTTCAGTTCACATGCTATGTATGTTTGTTGTTGCATACTTAGTACATATATTTCAGTTCACATGCTATGTATGTTTGTTGTTGCATACTTAGTACAGATATTTCAGTTTACATGCTATGTATGTATGTTGTTGCATACTTAGTACACTTATTATTCATTACATGCTTACATTTTGGCAATTGGTTTAAACATAGACATTGTACATTGTTGGTTTGGTTTGAGTAAGTGATTAAGTAACGAGGCGTGTGTAATATGATACAAGCATGGTGGATACGCCGCTGGTACTTCCTATATATAAGTGTTTGTATTGTATTACATATTGTAGCGTTATTTGAATCATTTCAGGTTGAGACATAGAACATTTTATACAAATAACATATTTTTCACAAGACATTGATTTACAAACAACTTATCTAATACAAACTCATTTTACATGGTTATTCATTTAACCATACATTATACAGTATTTATACATATCATCTGATCTTATCGATTTTCAAATGATTTACAAAACAAAGCAAACAAAAAGGTTCATGACTAAACATTTTCTTAAAACAGAAGTCATGAATCTTATTTTCACAAAACCTATGTATCTCACCGGCATTTTTATGCTGACGTACCATATTTTCACATGTGTTTTTCAGGAACTGTTGCATAAGATGATCAAGATACACATAGGCAGACTTGGGCTTTAGTGACAATAAAAGATGCAAGACTAGTTAATTATGTTGTATTTTCCTTGTTTGTTAAGACATTGTAACACTTTTAATCAATAAAACGAAACTTCAATTGCCATGGATTTGAAACATTAATTCTGTTACAACACTCCCCGACGTTTCCGCCACGTTTTGTATGTTCCACGTGGTCGGGGTGTGACAGAAAAGATGGTATCAGAGCCAATGGTTATAGGGAATTAGGTTATTAGTAATGCTTTGACCTAGTCTATAACTTTCTAGGACCCTAACGCGAGTTTACTTGCGTTTAGTCATAAAACAATACTGTCGCCTATCCTTAGGCGACAACCACAACAAGAACATAAATTTCAAAACCGCTTTGAAAACTAATCATCTGTTCTAGGATGATTGATTACTAGGTTTTGAACCCTCTATTGTAAGGTTTTGAACTCTCAGTTATAAGGTTTTGAATCCCTTTGAATTTTCAAAATCTCATCAAGGTTTTGGGTTTTAAATAAATGTGAACACGTGCAAACTGGAAGGGTGAATGCCTGTATTCTGGGTTTTCTGTCTAGGCAAGCACTTCGTATACATCTCATCAGACGCGAGACCAGTTGTGCTTACCTGGGAATTCTTGGGATGAGTGTTCACTTATAGGCGAGCATGTCTTCGCGATACATTATATTGACCCATTTACTTTGATTAGTCACTGTCTCATTTGTTTGCCTTAGGTAACAAACAAATGGTCACAATCTACATGCCTTGTCATTTTCTTTTGACTATCTTTCGCTTGTTTCCTCCCATGTCTTCCATTTTCTACATGGTGCCTCTACGTTGCAACAACAATGTCCGAACCAGGTGCTACAACTGCCCAACAAATAGGCGTCGTACTCCAGAAGACCGTTGATTTAGCTATTACCATGACTCGTCTCAAGGATGAAGCCGTATAAGCGAACTGCTCCTTGGAGAAATCAATGCAACCTTCATCATTCAAATCAAATACCCTGTTGCAAATGTACCCACGGTGGACGATGGGGACGTTTGGTTAACATGTGCCGCTTTGCAATCCAGAGCAAAGCTGTTGCAAATCCTGCTGCTGCTCAACCTTCAAACTCTGCTTCATATGTCGCTTGACATATCTGGCGCCTCAACCTCATGAACTTTCTACCTTGTGTATCGACGTAAGCACGCCTGGTGCAAGGTGTCGGAACACTCTCGTTACACAAACTCCAAAAATCCATGTAGGATCTTTCTATCCTCATAATTAGATCCTTGTGGATGTGTATCATTCATCGGAGTCCTTAATTGAATTCTTTGTATGATTCAATACGTACATCACAATTCAATAAGGACAAAGCCGAATTCCTTTTAAGATTATCCTATCTTCATAGATAGATTCTTGAAATGATTAAAGTGCCAAATGAAATCCACGAATTGGATTCCTGGTGTGCTTTAAGTATCCGCGTCCAAAGATATCAAGTTAATAAACAAGTCAAACAACTATGTGATTATGTGCTTATGTGTTTCCTTTTATGTTTTTGTGTGATCCAAGTTTTGTCATCCAAATCCTCATAGAATCTTCCATATCTTCGTATAAGGGATTCATAGTAGGATATCCAAAGGTACTATATTAAATCCTTAATGGGCTTCTACGTTGTAGTTAAGTCCCTTGGATTTTATTGTACTATTCTATAACTAGACCCCTTGAGTGGTCTAGTTAAACAGATTGATCCAAAAATCTGGTTAAGTATATCAAATGATGATATAGCTGAAAGGACTCCTTGGAGGTCTAATTAAAAAGATCATGTGTTGATCTGATTAAAAGGACCCTATGGTAGTCTAGTCACACTCATCACAGGTTTGATATTTTCTTCCCCTACACATCATGAAATGCACTGTGCGGACTGTGCAAGGAATTACGTAATTATGGACGCGTACATAATTATGGAAATTCAGTGCACAGAGACCACAGCGAATTTTGTCATGTATTCCGTTCATTTTTGTTTCTGAAGATGTAAAATGACTCATTCGGTTCATTTTTGTTTCTGAAGATGTAAAATGACTATTCGGTTCATTTTTGTTTCTGAAGATGTAAAATGACTCATTCGGTTCATTTTTGTTTCTGAAGATGTAAAATGACTATTCCGTTCATTTTTGTTTCTGAAGATGTAAAATGACTCATTCGGTTCATTTTTGTTTCTGAAGATGTAAAATGACTATTCCGTTCATTTTTGTTTCTGAAGATGTAAAATGACTCATTCGGTTCATTTTTGTTTCTGAAGATGTAAAATGACTATTCCATTCATTTTTGTTTCTGAAGATGTAAAATGACTCATTCGGTTCATTTTTGTTTCTGAAGATGTAAAATGACTCATTCGGTTCATTTTTGTTTCTGAAGATGTAAAATGACTCATTCAGTTCATTTTTGTTTCTGAAGATGTAAAATGACTATTCCATTCATTTTTGTTTCTGAAGATGTAAAATGACTCATTCGGTTCATTTTTGTTTCTGAAGATGTAAAATGACTCATTCGGTTCATTTTTGTTTCTGAAGATGTAAAATGACTCATTCGGTTCATTTTTGTTTCTGAAGATGTAAAATGACTATTCCGTTCATTTTTGTTTCTAAAGAATGCCTGTTGAAAACAACTCCGTTCATTTTTCAATTCTGAAGAATGTCCGTTAAAGAGAAATAACAGGATTATGCCTTTCATATCTCTGGTGGTTATTTGACACAAAGCCACAGTTAGACTCCTACGAATTAATTTCGGGATGAAATTTCCTAAAGTAGGGGAGACTGTAACACCCGTGTCACTCCAACCATCAGACAAATGCCAAACCAATGAAATATAGTATTTCATACTTGGGATTTGTAAAAATATGTGTATCGTTTACACATATCAATTCTTGTTTGATTTCAAGCTTTAAATCGCTTTCTGGAGGGTTTTACGCGCTCTGATGTGTAGATATAACCAGTTTAATCCAACGAACACTCCGGAATAGTGAAATAGGCTTAACATACCTTAAATAACCTTTACATAACTTATATATAAGTTTTGGAAGGTTTGCTGTGGTGAAATCAAAGTTTTTCGTCTACAGGGACTAAAGTTGACAAACTGCGAAAGTATGCCAATTTGAACTGTAACAGACATTCCGGAACATGACCATAAGTTAAACATACCATAAATATCCTTTACATAGCTTAGAAATAGGCTTTGAGGTGTTCGGTATGCTAAAATAAACTTTTGTGTCATTCAGGGACTAAAAGTGTCAAAAAGTGCACAAGTTTGCATTTTTACGCATAACTTACGTTCTGAATACATCCGGACATCCAAAAATTTATGTAAGCATGACTATATTATGCTTTAGTGTTTGGATTGCCAAAAATCCATTCGTCGCGTCATATGGATCGTTTTTCGCGCTTATGCGCATTCCGTCGTAATTAAGCGAACATCGCGTTCGTACGACCAAACGAACTGACATCCGACATATTTTTGAGCATGTTTCATGTCCACAATGTTTAGGCAACATTTTAGGGCCTTAAAGTTGGCTTTACGGGCCTTAGAAGTGTCGGAAATGGCCTTAAACACGTGCAGGGACTGAAACTGTCATTTTTCAAACATATGTGCAGATCAGAAGGGCCATGCGGCCCGCATTGTATTTGGCTGATCCTGAAGCGGGCCGCTTCCCACTATCAGACCAGATTAAGTGTATTTAACAGCTGTTTGCAGCTGTTTTGCACTCCCTAACCCCTTGCCAAGTGTTGATTCCTTATGGTGGTGAGCATTTTGAGGCACCATAACATTTGGACAAGTGTACGGCCTTGATCGTTTCCCCTTTTCCAAGAAATGATCTTAACGGTTACCCGAATACTATAAATACCCCAACACCCCAATGCAAAACTTACAAGAATTCTGATTTTGAGAGCTCTAAGTTGAAACCATTGTTTCATACCTGAGTTCTTGAAGTCGGGATTAGCATTCGGGGACCCTGGGTTAGTATTCTTTCGTTCTTTTCCTTATTTTACTGCTTTTTGAGTCAGAAAGTCAAACTTTGTTTGACTTTCAGCGTTGACCAGTAATGGTCAATGCGAAGTTCGTTTGAACTTCGCAACGTGAGTGTAATCACGTTGGTCATAGTCCCTTGGGACTATGCCCACTGATTACCACGTTGTCTAGGGTCGTAGGGTAGGCGATCTGATAAATCGCCTATACCTTCGAACCCGACCCAGTTTGGTCGATCATTAGGATCCGACCAAATACATTAGGTGACCCTAGTATAGGGCATAACCTTCCGAGGTTATACCCTATGGTCACATCGTTTAAGTAGTTGTATGATAGGTAGTTTATATGCCTTAGGTAAATTACCAGAATACCCTTTTCATGTATAAATTGGTAATTAAGCATATGTAACCTAAACTTTTGTCACATAACTGATTATGTAATATGTTTAGGCATATAACACTTGTCATAGGACTAGTTAGGCGATCCGAACGCGTTTCACGCGAACGACGCGTTAAAGTAGCATAAGCTACCTAAACGGGTCGTAATGGGTCGATAAGACTTAGGTTAAGTTTCATTTAGTATGTAGGCTTTGTTAAACCATATCACATGAGTTCCTACACTCATTTGGTTTACAAACCCTCATGCTACCCAGTCTTCCGATTTAGGTCCGGTTTATTAATGTAGTTACCTATATTAGGTGCCGTTTGATATTCCGCGATCTCTAGCATTGCTTGGTGGTTATCCTAGGACTTCTGAGCAATCTCAAGTGAGTACATAGACCCCTCTTTTACTGTTTTCCAAACTGTTTTGGGGTGGAACACATGTGCCTACTTGTTACTTTCATGCTTTCCTGTTTTCACATCATATACTGTTATGTTCATTAGTACACTATTAGTACATTGATTTACATGACTTTTCTGCTTTGTATGTTAACTTAGCATACTTAGTACATCGTTTTACATTACATTTCTGTTGCATATGTTTACTCAGCATATGGACACATTATCTCAGTTCACATGCTATGTATGTCTGTTGTTGCATACTTAGTACAGATATTTCAGTTCACATGCTATGTATGTCTGTTGTTGCATACTTAGTACATATATTTCAGTTCACATGCTATGTATGTTTGTTGTTGCATACTTAGTACATATATTTCAGTTCACATGCTATGTATGTTTGTTGTTGCATACTTAGTACAGATATTTCAGTTTACATGCTATGTATGTATGTTGTTGCATACTTAGTACACTTATTATTCATTACATGCTTACATTTTGGCAATTGGTTTAAACATAGACATTGTACATTGTTGGTTTGGTTTGAGTAAGTGATTAAGTAACGAGGCGTGTGTAATATGATACAAGCATGGTGGATACGCCGCTGGTACTTCCTATATATAAGTGTTTGTATTGTATTACATATTGTAGCGTTATTTGAATCATTTCAGGTTGAGACATAGAACATTTTATACAAATAACATATTTTTCACAAGACATTGATTTACAAACAACTTATCTAATACAAACTCATTTTACATGGTTATTCATTTAACCATACATTATACATTATTTATACATATCATCTGATCTTATCGATTTTCAAATGATTTACAAAACAAAGCAAACAAAAAGGTTCATGACTAAACATTTTCTTAAAACAGAAGTCATGAATCTTATTTTCACAAAACCTATGTATCTCACCGGCATTTTTATGCTGACGTACCATATTTTCACATGTGTTTTTCAGGAACTGTTGCATAAGATGATCAAGATACACATAGGCAGACTTGGGCTTTAGTGACAATAAAAGATGCAAGACTAGTTAATTATGTTGTATTTTCCTTGTTTGTTAAGACATTGTAACACTTTTAATCAATAAAACGAAACTTCAATTGCCATGGATTTGAAACATTAATTCTGTTACAACACTCCCCGACGTTTCCGCCACGTTTTGTATGTTCCACGTGGTCGGGGTGTGACAAGATTAACATCAACTTAGCAAGTGAACATAAAAAGAATAATTTTTAGGTGATTAGAATGTTATTTCATTTTAGTTTTCCTAAGGATTAATAAACTAGGAAGCCTTAATTGGGGACTTAGTTAGATTTGGATCTTACATCGTCACTAGTTCTTCCCCTTTGTTATCACATGTTTGTTAATGGATACTTAGTTTAGGCAACCTCCTTTAGATATTGTTCTTCTTTAGATTTAGTTAGTAGTTTGTTTTTCACATGATAAATTAGAAACAAAACCAACCCGTTAATTGAAAAGGCTTTAAAGTAGCAAAAGTTTAGTATCGAGACACCGCATCCATGGATTGATATTCGGTTCTTACCGATAAACTATATTACCACCCGATGGGTACACTTGCCCTTTTGTGTGTGTAGTTTAGTTCTTAGGTGAAAATCATTTTTAAAACTAAATTTGTGTGAAGAAAAATTCATTTAAATATATATATATATATATATATATATATATAATTCACACATATCACGCTACGTGACAGAGAAACCATGTGCCCGTCGCATGGGCACGGGCCTAATTTCATGAAAAGTTGTTTTGGACTTAGGGTTGTGATATAAAAACCTAAAAAAGAACTTTAAACATCATTCTACGAACTTAGGACAACCTAGAGCTGCAAATAGGCAATTCTGAATAGCAAGAGGGTTAGAGTTCAAGCTTGAAAGCACTTAGATCAAGATTTCTCAGGTGTTCAACATTCAATTTCACGTTTATTTTGTTTTCCACCATGTTGGCTGAACTTGTTATGACTATTGTTTATTTTTCAACGATGATTATAGGCTAAAAACTTTGTAACTACCTAGGTTTTGAGATATCTATTCATTGAATATTGGTTTTTAAACGATTCTGGTAATAAATTGATGGTTTAATGCTTTAGTAAATTATCTTGTTCGTGAATTCAAATGTGTATGCATGCTTAATACTACTTTAGACTTCTTCAGTGTTCCACTTGCGTTTTTATAATGTCCTGTCATGTATGAATGCTAGTTAGGTCGCCTGCTGTATGTTTGCGATTAGTTTATGGTTAATTGTCGACGATTTCTGTAGGAATTGTAATTGAGGATTTAGAGGTTTGAAGTGTTTTGCCTAGTCTAATAGCCATGAGGTGAGGATTAGTTAGGTTTGTCTTTGTGATTAGATGGTTTAGGTTTTGATTGCATGTAAGAGGGTCTTCCTTTATTGTCTTTATGGAGTCTAGAGTATTACTTAGTGTCTCGTTTAAGATTAATTTAGTTAATATTCGTTAAACTACTTTTAGCACATCAATTAGCATTGCCTAAATTAAGTTCCTTGATCTCAATGTAATAACCCTGGGATGTATATCCACTTATGTCCGTTCATGTATTTGTAATTCTTCACAGGTTGTGAGAGGCAGAGTAATAATAAATCTTGGTTGCAGACCCTATTCTTATGTTACACATAGAACCACATAAATTGTTGTGTGCTAGTGTTTGACTTTTATGTTGCTTGTTTTTATGTGTGTGCAACCCAAATATCTAACAAGTAGTATCAGAGCCTTGGCTTGATTAAAAATAGGAAAACATAATCAGATGAAGTAGCTTGCAATCTTAGGTTTTGAGGTTGGTAGTCCTTAACCAACAATAATCCATTAATCTCCATTTGAAAAGGGTCAGTGATTGTTCATTTTAGGGTTCCACATATAGCAAAATCGTAGCCCCTTGTTTTTTCGATTGCTGGTTCAAGCCATTGTTGAAAAGGTCAACTCTAGACAGTCTAGCCGTCGATCGAGAATACTACCACTAAGCAAAACCCTAGTCAATTACAACACAACCGAGTGTTGTAGCCGAGAAATGCCAACTTTCACCGAGATCAATTTTCGACCAGCCTAGGTCGTCTTTGAGATTAGAGTGCCGAAGGTTCAGAAGTTTGGTCAAAATTTTTACCAAGGGTCAAAGCTACGTACCGAAGACATAACCAATTATTGGGTTTTGTAGTCGAGATCAATTCAAATTCCAAGAATTAGGGTGTTAGTTTCTATCGTTTTCAGTTTTTCTTTTCAGTTTGTCTTCTAATTACCAGATCTATTGTAGTTATAAAGGTTGAATCTTTGATAGTGTTTGGTTAAACAACCATTAAGTTCAGGTCTAAGCTGTTGTTCTGCCTATTCAGGTTTTCATTAGTGTTTTTTTATGTAACTGTTACAATGGAAGCAGACATGAAAATTTGATGGTACGGATTATGGCCGGTGGAAAACACATATTGAAGCGCTATTGTGTTAGAAGGTTCTTAATGTGATTTTTCTAGGGTTAGACTAGAGAAAATAAATCCAGTACAATGCGATTTTAATAATAGTGCAATGAACAATTTGAATTTGATATTGTCCATAATAATGTCAGTAGCATCAGATTTGAGGTTGAAGTTTAAGCCCGTTTATTGTCATCATGATTGCCTGATAGTTGGTCTGGAACAATTACAACAGTTACTAGTTCAGCAAGAACCCACGAGTTTATTTTTGAAGGGATTTAGGACTTGATTCTAGGAAAAGACATTAGATGCGAAAGTTCGAGGAAAAAATTTTGTGAATTCTTGAATGTAGGCAGGGGTAGAAAGACTAACATGGGCATTGTGAGCAGAATAAGGAGTCAGTCTAAGACTCAGAATGGTGTGACATGTTGTGTCACACCCCAACCGATGGCGAAAACATCGGAGTGAGACGAAAACTAGATTGCAAAAGACTTCATAACGCTGTTTGTGTCAAGTATTTAATAATTACTTTTTTTACATTGATTGAACGAGAATATAACAAATTTGAATAACGACAAGTGTAAAAGAACTAAGATTCCATTTCATTAATAACGGTTTAATACAAGGTTTGGAAATAAAATACAACATGTTTGAAAATAAAATACGGTACAACAAGTATTAAAGTTTAAATGTGTTTCTAGGCAATCCTACTAGATTCCTTGCTTCATCAAAATCCTGCAACATGTATTAAAAGCATAGATCAATACAAAAGTACTAGCGAGCATACAAGTTTGAATATAAGTATAAGTATAGAAGTTTTCTCAATCCGACGTGGCAATTTATATTCGAGTTGAATCTAGCATATTAGAATAACCTAGGCATAACAAATAGTGTGAATATACAAGTCGAAACTAACATGCATAAATAACCTAACATAACAAATAACATGAGTATACAAGTTGAAACTAACATGCATAAAAAACTTAAGCATACCAAATACGTGTTCAATGGATTGAGTGTTTGATTATATTCGATTGTGTAAAGTGGATTTTGTAGTTGATACATGTTGCACCAAAAAATGCGTTAAAGCGTAAAAATGGTCGAGTATGCTCACATTGGTTGCGTATAAGAATTCCTTGAAATAACGCACGAGTAAAGATGGAGAAAATCTAAGAGAACGAACAAAAGGGTTACCCTATATTTTGGAATAACACATAACGATCTCGTTAAAATTTTTAGATTAGCTAGGATTCCTAATCTTTGCGGTTTATAAGTTAATTATTTATATATCATAATTTTTCTAAATAATTTATTACAGAAAAATGCCCGGATAGTCCATGTGGTTTCACCTTTTTTCACCTATAGTCCCTATCTTTCTAAAACTACTTGAATAGTCCCCAAGTTTTCAAGTTTTGTTCTCGGATAGTCCCTGGGTCTAACTTCAGTTACTTTTCTCTGTTATAATGATGTGAAATGACAAAAATACCCTTTCCTTAAAAGGCCAAACCATAGGGACTATCCGGGCATCTTCTTCATTTTTATTTATAAAACCCCACCACCACACTTCATCTTCAACCTCCACCCACCATCACCCTCCACCATCACCGCCACCGCCACAATCAGATTTGAGCAGAGGGAAGCCTATATTCCACCTCCACCTTCTCTTATTTCTCTCTCTCCATCACCACCTGCCATGAGTGATATCCAAATACCAAACTCTAATCCAAATACACAGCTGATCAAGATCACCATATCATCCAGCAAACATTCAAATCTTAATCACCTTCAACCATTTACACTTTCTCTACTATTTTGAACACTAATCAACAATACTTCTTTTACAAATCAGTCGAATTATCAACCTGCTATACACTCGTCGCAAATTAAACAGTTTAACATCAAATCTGATCACCTCAGATCCAGATCTGTTATTATACTTTTTTCGTTTTCACTATTGAACAAACAAAGCTCAGATCCACTTCTTCTTCAATCTTTCTACAATTGACAACACCACACACTACCATCAATTGCAGCTTTCGAATTCAAAACTATTTAAAACTTTAATCTCAGACCTTGAATGATTCAGATCTGTGATATGATCCAGATCTTTGATACGACGAAAGCATAAGCAATTCTGATTCGTTTTAATCCATCACCCACCTTCGATTAGACTAAACCAAGAAGAAGAAGCATAAGCAATTCTGATTCGTTTTAATCAATCAAGATCCACTGGTGACGATGCGGTTATCAAAGAATCTCTGAAACATCATCTTCACGGAAAACATCATCATCAAATCTCTGGTCATCACCTCCGTTCACCGTCACCGTTCCATCACCACCACCGAACAACCACATCGATCTCCGATCATCTTCACCGTTCTGTTTGTTTGAAAGAAAAGGGTTATTAAAGGGGGTGTGCGGCGATGGTGGGTCGATCGTCATGGGCTGACAACATTTGGAGGATAAATTAGCACACACCACTGTACCACACACCACTGCTCCGCCGCTGTGCCACCACCATCGTCATCACGTATCAATCACCCACCATACCTCCACTCGAACCACCTCCCTGCCGTCGCGACCAGGTGGCCGGAGACCACCCGTCTCGATCTCGCCTCTCTCTCCCTCGGTTCTCTCTCTCTCTCTCGGTCGAATCTCACTTTCTCTCTTGGTTATGCAGGTTATGTGTGTGTATATTGTGAGATAAAACTAATTGGGGCTAGGGTTTTGAAGAAGATGAAGAAGATGCCCGGATAGTCCCTGTGGTTTGGCCTTTTAAGGAAAGGGTATTTTTGTCATTTCACATCATTTTAACAGAGAAAACAAACTGAAGTTAGACCCAGGGACTATCCGAGAACAAAACGTGAAAACTTGGGGACTATTCAAGTAGTTTTAGAAAGATAGGGACTATAGGTGAAAAAATGTGAAACCACAGGGGCTATCCGGGCATTTTTCTCAATTTATTATTTATTTAGGTTTAGGATTTTAATTTAGATAGAAAAAGAATATAAAAAAATGTTAACTGTTAATGTAAAATGTTAAGGATTAAAATGATCTGCATATATTTACAACTTCACCTTGTTGTTAACATTATATAAATATTGTTGACGAACTACGATGAATAGTAACTTTATTTTTATAATAATATATAGTTTTTTGTTTTGCTTTTATATAATTTAGAGAAAAATGCCCGGATAGTCCCTGTGGTTTCACCTTTTTTCACCTATAGTCCCTATCTTTCTAAAACTACTTGAATAGTCCCCAAGTTTTCACGTTTTGTTCTCGGATAGTCCCTGGGTCTAACTTCAGTTTGTTTTCTCTGTTAAAATGACGTGAAATGACAAAAATACCCTTTCCATAAAAGGCCAAACCACAGGGACTATCGGGGCATCTTCTTCATCTTCTTCAAAACCCTAGCCCCCATTAGTTTTATCTCACAATATATACACACATAACCTGCATAACCAAGAGAGAAAGTGAGATTCGACCGAGAGAGAGAACCGAGGGAGAGAGAGGCGAGATCGAGACGGGTGGTCTCCGGCCACCTGGTCGCGACGGCAGGGAGGTGGTTCGAGTGGAGGTATGGTGGGTGATTGACACGTGATGACGATGGTGGTGGCACAGCGGCGGAGCAGTGGTGTGTGGTACAGTGGTGTGTGCTAATTTATCCTCCGAATGTTGTCAGCCCATGACGATCGACCCACCATCGCCGCACACCCCCTTTAATAACCCTTTTCCTTCAAACAAACAGAACGGTGAAGATGATCGGAGATCGATGTGGTTGTTCGGTGGTGGTGATGGAACGGTGACGGTGAACGGAGGTGATGACCAGAGATTTGATGATGATGTTTGCCGTGAAGATGATGTTTCAGAGATTCTTTCATAACCGCATCGTCACCAGTGGATCTTGATTGATTAAAACGAATCAGAATTGCTTATGCTTCTTCTTCTTGGTTTAGTCTAATCGAAGGTGGGTGATGGATTAAAACGAATCAGAATTGCTTATGCTTTCGTCGTATCAAAGATCTGGATCATATCACAGATCTGAATCATTCAAGGTCTGAGATTAAAGTTTTGAATAGTTTTGAATTCGAAAGCTGCAATTGATGGTAGTGTGTGGTGTTGTCAATTGTAGAAAGATTGAAGAAGAATTGGATCTGAGCTTTGTTTGTTCGATAGTGAAAACGAAAAAAGTATAATAACAGATCTGGATCTGAGGTGATCAGATTTGATGTTAAACTGTTTAATTGGCGACGAGTGTATAGCAGGTTGTTAATTCGACTGATTTGTAAAAGAAGTATTGTTGATTAGTGTTCAAAATAGTAGAGAAAGTGTAAATGGTTGAAGGTGATTAAGATTTGAATGTTTGCTGGATGATATGGTGATCTTGATCAGCTGTGTATTTGGATTAGAGTTTGGTATTTGGATATCACTCATGGCAGGTGGTGATGGAGAGAGAGAAATAAGAGAATGTGGAGGTGGAATATAGGCATCCCTCTGCTCAAATCTGATTGTGGCGGTGGCGGTGATGGTGGAGGGTGATGGTGGGTGGAGGTTGAAGATGAAGTGTGGTGGTGGGGTTTTATAAATAAAAATGAAGAAGATGCCCGGATAGTCCCTATGGTTTGGCCTTTTAAGGAAAGGGTATTTTTGTCATTTCACATCATTTTAACAGAGAAAAGTAACTGAAGTTAGACCCAGGGACTATCCGAGAACAAAACTTGAAAACTTGGGGACTATTCAAGTAGTTTTAGAAAGATAGGGACTATAGGTGAAAAAAGGTGAAACAACAGGGACTATCCGGACATTTTTCTCTTTAATTTATTATAAATTTTTATTATTATATTTACTTTTAATAACATATTTTTAATTTTTTCCCTTTTTTAAAATCATATATTTCATATACCATTTTTTAATAATTCTTTTTTTAGAACATATTTTAATTTATCAATTAATTTGATATTTTTTTAATAATTTACGTTTATAACTTTTTTTCTAAAAACTTAAGTACGAAGTTATGCTTGATTCTTCCCCGACATTCTATTATAAGTTTTGTTAAAAACAAAGTTGTACTCTAAATAAAGTATTTATTTGGTATCATAAAACGATACGATGATAAACTAAACCGTTCTAATGGTTTGACTTTCTAAACAACATGTTTTATTTTCAAATCACGTTTGTTTTACATTGTCATTTGCTCGGTTTCGCCGCAACGCGTGACCTGAAAAAACTAGTTAAATATAACAGCACATTGCTTTATTAATATGCAAAACAAAAACCAACTCCATGAAACACAATTTATGTTGAACTTAAATTTTTGGTAGCACCAAGTTTGAGACTTAGAATCTTTGAACAAAATAAATTTTGTTTTTGGTCAATTCAACAAACACATCAAAACCGGTTAAGATTTCAAGTCCTACAATAAATATAGGTGTGTTTACCTATTAAAATGATAATCTTTGAAAAAAGGCAAAAATCAAACAAAGTGATCATTTAAAACAAATAAAAAAATAACATAGTCAAATGAAATTATAATAGCATTCACCAAAATAAGTTTTCTTTAGAAATTCTTAACAAGAAAAACATTTACAAATATGAAAAAAAAGATAGCAACAGATTCAACTTCTTATCATGTTTCTTTTGTTGTTAGATACAAACACAACTGCCGTCTTAAAATTACATATCTGTCCATCCAGTTGTCTTTACAATGTATTTTATTATAAATATATATATATGAGTTAATTTATGTTTCTGTGACTTAATGGTAGTTGTTGGTATAACAATAATGCTACCGTCAGAAGTTTAACGAGAGGATAAATAGAAACGAAAAAAAAAGTATACCAAACATATTCTCGAACCTGAACCGAAACAAGACGGAACCGAACTTGAATCTAGACCGAGATTGAACATAACCCGAACCAAACAAACACCGAACCACCTGAAACCACCAACCGGGCCTGAACCCAAAATTTAATCAAAACAAACTCGAACTAAAACTGACCTGTTCTACTGCTAGTCGAAACCAAGTCCGATCGAAACTTGAACCAAGCTGGAACGAGGCGGCCACCACTGCCGTCGCTGCCGTCCGTGCGGCCACCTTCGCCGCCGCCGCCGCGATTCTCTCTCTCTCCGCCACGTCTCTCTCTCTCTCTCTCCTCTTATGCGACCTCGCCGCCATACGCCACCACTAAGGTGGTGGCCAACCATTTAAATCGGGCAGATATGGGGCATGTGGGGGCTTGAGTGATGAGTTTAAAGGTAAAGAGAAGGTGAGGGGGGTGTTGTGGTGCCTGTCGGAGGAATAAGGAGGCGGCTGGTGGCCAACCAAGGCTTCTCTATCACTGAAGATGGAGAGGAAACGGGAGCATGTGTGTGTGTGACATGAACAAGGGAGGAAGGTTGTGGGATGAGGGTGGGGAGGTAGATGGAGAGGTTATGGTGGTGTGTGGGTGTGGCCGGAGACAAACAGCCAGAATCCGGTGACCGAAAATGCAGAGAGAAGGCAGGGGGTTGGGGAATAGGGTTTTTTTTTGTGAGATATGAGGGAATAACAAGATTATATAGATAGGTTAAGTGTGAGTTGAGCCTGAATCCCGTTAGTGTATTCAGTCTCTGGCGTGGCCCAAATACGTTTCTACGGTCCGTCTTTGCACCCGAACTTCATAAAATGGCGTAATATTTTATTTAAAGTTTAATTTACGTAAAATGTATGTTGGAAGTCGATTTTGACGCGTACGTTCGTCAATTGCGTTAAAAATGCTTCGGTTGTCGTTACTAGTTAGTTTTTTTCGATCCGATTTCGACTGTGATTCCAAAAATAGAAAAACGAACACGTATTTTCTAAAAACATGGAAATACGGAAATACGAGGCATTACAGTCTCCCCTACTTTAGGAAATTTCGTTCTGAAATTTATTCAAGAGGAAGACCTTGGGAAAAGATGGTATTTTTGAAGTATGTTTGGGTACAACCGAAAAATAGATTGTGAGTGATCAAAGTTTGTATTCGATAAGCTCTAAGGAAACACCGAATTTCTCATGGCACATTTTTACGAAAGTTTGGTAATATGGTACGTTCCACTTATAACAGTTACTAGGAAGTACCAGCAGCGTATCCACCATGTTCATATCATGTTACGTCCGTTTCGCGACTCAGTGTCATGTTACGTTCCGTGTGGTGATACACAGTAGAACCTACTATGGTTTTCATGCATCTACCAATATAATCCCATATGCATCTGCGATTATTTTGGTATGTGCATGATCTGCATAGTTTGTACTAGTAGTGTACGGGTCAGGGTACATTATCGTATTACGAGTATGAATGTGTGCATGTGATAATGTATAAAGATTTAAGTATGTAAGCATGATTGTGTCAAAGTATGTGAATGAATTCCAAGTAAGACCACCAAGTAGTGAGAATGTATAAGTTAGAGTAGGAGTATGAGTAAAATAATTGAACAATCCACAAGACATACTTAGTCTAACAAGATTAAGGCATTACTGGCATGTGAATAAACAGGTCAATTCATCGTGTACCGCAAAATGTCTTAACATGACCTCAAGAATACGGGTGGGCGCTACTCCTATAGTACTACACAAGCACTATACATGTTAAGTTGTGGCCTGATCAAAGTTAATGACTAATTGTCAATCCATCGTGTACCACAAAATGTCTTAACGTGACCTCAAGAATACGGGTGGGCGCTCCTCCTATAACGCTACACAAGAACCATACATGTTAAGTTGTGGCTTTGACCAAAGTTAATGATAAGTTTACCACATAAGAATGTCCCAGTAATCCCGAATCAAGTATAACTATTAGTATGTATGTATTGGATGGTTGAATGATAAATCGATTCTGGTATAACATTGGTTTTGAAATGAATGAGATAACAAGTATTAAATCACATAGAAATTGAGATATCATAAAAGAGAGGTTTGATAAAATATTGGAACGTTTCGGGTTTAGAAACTTCGACTATTCCAAAGTAACTCGTAAGTCCTTTCGAATCAGGAAGACATGCTTTGGCCTGATAGGTAAAATACTCTCGTCGACAGGTGATTAACGGTATTTTACCCTTCCGGTTAATACATGTCCCTAATTTGATCAAAAAATACGAAACTTGGGCGAGATTGAAAATCGAAGAATGAAACCAGTCATCAAGGTGTGGATATCAATCCTAGCTTGATAATTTCGTCCCCAAAATGTGGTTTATTGAACGAAACAAGATATAATCTCGAGTCATCAACAGGGATCCACTAGAATATGAAGTGGAAATTCCCATCAAGATATGGATGTCACACCTGACTTGATGGTAAATTTCATGCAAAATAACATGACAGATGGATTGAAATTCGGCACCAAAGGCGGGAATCACCCCTATTTTGATGAGTCATTTTGATTGCGGAATATGAGTGTCTTCAGGAATGTATTGTGTAAAATGTCTTACAAAAGACACATTGTATATTTAGACAAAGGAGAGGTAGAAGCAAATAGGAAGAATTACATATTAAGCAAGAATCAGGAATGGTCGAGTTTTGGTACTTAGACTATAGACTAGGTCGAACATGGCAATTCTACCTAATTCCCTATAGTTATGGATCTGATGCCAATCTGTCACACCCCAACCGATGGCGGAAATTGTCACGGCCCCCGTCCCGGTTTTACCCGGTCCAGGTGCCGCGGGACAGAAACCCGTGGTAATTAATATGTTGGTAGCGGAAATTTTAACAGGATCATTTAAAACTTGAAAACACCCAATTTATTCTATTTCACAAATTGGGGATTTTACCCATAATTAACAATAAAGGCGATTTCACTGGGAAATCCCAGTTTTTACAAAAAACATGTTTCTTTATTTTACTGAGCCACTTCTTCAAGCTTGCAGTGCTACATGGCACTTTTTCCTGGATCACAGCAGATCACCTTAAACATGTGTTAAAAAGGTTTTATCAGTAGGGAAATACTGGCGAGTCATTCAAGTTGAACAAAACGACATATTGTTATAATATACAGTATTAAGGGTGATTACATTGTTTATGTCAACCAATTACCCAACGGTATTTGTCACTCGACCTGTTTCTGTGACTATGGTCATATCACCCATCGGCTAACTCGTTGTCCAATGGTGACGGTTATCAAGTAATGTATACAAAACCCCACATACCGGCTGTAATTGAAGACTACAAAGACTTAATCCTTGTAATTATAACTTTGGAAATAAATAGGGTTTTGGAAATAATTTGATAAAAAGAGAATGACTCACATTGCAGATTTAGACGGGCAGCGTTTAGCCTACTGATTTTAGCCTGATTAACCTAATTCAAATAACAATGCACACGAAACTAGGTTAGTAACTTAATACAACTTTTACGACAACTCACGAGATCGAAACCCTCACGACGAATGACAAAGTATAGCCCAATTAAGGGCAGCACTTAAACATCCATCGGACTGGTCTCCATCGATCGAACATTAAATCATAGCAGTGATCGAGTTATTACCCTGTTGTCGCGACAGCGTTTCATGCTGTGTGTGTGTTTTTGGAGTAAACAGACTATATCTCAACGTACAAAATGAGTTTTTACGTCGAACCAACACCCAAATTCAAGTGCCAAACTCCTCTATATATACTGAAAAAATGTCTCCCTCGCGTGGCGCGAGGGCCTGTCGCGTGGCGCGAGGGGACCCCTCCTAGCATAGGGTAGCCACGTCTGTAACTAGCTTAGGTGAGTCGAAGGTTTGTTAAAATTCGATTTCTATCGTAAACTGTTTAGATAATATCAATTAGGGAACACCCCCCCCCCCCTGAGTTTTAGGGTCCCTGATCCTAATTCTGATTGTTCTGAAAATTTTAGGGGTCACGCAGTATTACTTGGGGGTCTCAATTAGGGTTTCCTATTGGACAAAATAAAATAAGAAAGATTAATTATGGTGAGAGTTGTTACATCCTCCCCACCTTAATTAAAATCTCGTCCTCGAGATTTACCGGAATAAGTGAGGATATTTCCGCTTCATTTCTGATTCCAGCTCCCAAGTGTATTCACGTCCTCTCTTTGAATCCCACTTGACTTTGACCAGCACTAGTCGTTTGTGCTTGAGAAATTTGACCTTTCTGTCTTCTATTTGTAGTGGCTTCTCAATAAATTTTAACTTTTCATTTACCTCTACATCTACATCTTGAAGAGGTACTACCAGGGATTCGTCACATAGACATTTCTTGAGATTGGATACATGAAACACGTCATGTACTCCAGCTAGCTCTTCTAGTAGTTGTAGGCGATAGGCGACTGGTCCTATTCGCTGAATTACTGGGAATGGTCCTACGTACCTTGGACTTAGCTTTCCCTTCTTCCTGAACCGCACTACTCCTTTCCAAGGAGAAACTTTCAAGAGTACCTTATCTCCGACTTGAAATTCCAGTGGCTTGCGTCGATTGTCTGCATAACTCTTCTGGCGATCTCAAGCCGTTTTCAATCTTTCCTTAATTTAAGTGATCTTGTCGGTGGTTTCGTGTACGATTTCAGGACCTGATAATTGACTTTCTCCTATTTTTGCCCAACAAACTGGAGTTCTGCACTTTCGTCCATATAGTGCTTCGAATGGGGCAGCTTCAATGCTTGCATGACAACTATTGTTATAGGAGAATTCAATTAAGGGTAGGTGGTCATCCCAGTTTCCACCAAAATCTATCACACATACCCTGAGCATGTCTTCCAGGGTTTGGATCGTCCTTTCACTTTGTCCATCTGTTTGGGGATGATAAGTTGTACTTAAATTTAATCGCGTCCCCATGGATTCTTGGAAACTTGTCCAAAAATGTGAAGTGAAATGACTATCCTTATCTGATACAATGGAGAGTGGGACTCCATGTAAGGATACTACCTCGTCTACGTATAACTTGGCTAACCTTTCCATGTTAAAGGTTTCCTTCATGGGTAGAAAATGAGCTGATTTGGTTAATCGATCCACAATTACCCAAATAGCATCATTACCTTTTCTGGTTTTGGGCAAGTTAGTAACAAAATCCATAGTTATTAGTTCCCATTTCCAAACAGGCATTTCTAATTGTTGAAGTAACCCTGAAGGTTTCTGGTGTTCTGCCTTAACTTGTGAACAAGTTAGACACTTAGATACATATCTAGCTATGTCCTTTTTCATTCCTATCCACCAGAAATTATTCCTTAAATCTTGGTACATCTTATTATTACCAGGGTGCATGGTATACCTAGATTTATGGGCTTCCTCTAAAATCTTATTTCTTAATTCTCCTTGCTTAGGTACCCAAATTCTCTTTTTATGGAATCTCCAAATTCCATCAGCTCCTTGCTCTAATTCCTTTATCCTTCCTTTCATTCCTTCAGCATCATCCTTGATAGCTACTTCTTGAATGTTTTTTAGTTGTTCCATTAAATCTACTTGAAGATTTAATCTAAGAGCACGAATACGCTTCTGTTTTTCATGATATTTACGACTTAAGGCATCTGGGACAACATTTGCTTTTCCTTCGTGATATTGAATATCACAGTCATAGTCACTTAGAATTTCCATCCATCTTCTTTGCCTCATATTCAATTCTTTTTGCCCAAATATGTACTTTAAACTCTTATGATCTGTATAAACAGTAAACTTACTTCCATACAGATAGTATCTCCAAATCTTAAGGGCAAAAAATTATCGACCCTAATTCTAAGTCATGTGTCGTATAATTTTCCTCGTGCTTCTTCAATTGCCTTGAGGCATACGCAATTACCTTTTTGCGTTGCATTAGCACACATCCTAATCCTAGCTTAGAAGCATCACAGTATACTTCAAAGTCTTCTGTCCCTTCTGGTAAGGCAAGAATTGGGGTGTTGGTTAGCCTTTGTTTTAAAATCCTAAAAGCCTCTTCTTGCTTAGGTCCCCATTCAAACTTAACTGTTTTACAAGTTAGCTTCGTTAATGGCACAGCTATCTTAGAGAAGTCTTTAATGAAGCGCCTATAGTACCCAACTAATCCTAGAAAACTTCTAACTTCTGTAGCTGATTGCGGGACCTTCCATTTAGTGATAGCTTCTATCTTAGTAGGATCTACGTGAATACCTTCATGATTCACCATGTGACCTAAAAATTGCATTTCTTGTAGCCAAAATTCACACTTCGAAAATTTTGCGTAAAGTTTTTCCTTTCTTAACAGAGTTAAGAGTGCATGTAAATGTTTACAATGCTCGTCCTGACTTTTGGAATAAATAAGTATATCGTCAATGAAGACAATTACGAATTTATCCAAGTACGGTTTACAGATCCTATTCATCATGTCCATAAATGCTACAGGAGCATTTGTTAATCCAAATGGCATGACTGTAAACTCGTAGTGACCATACCTAGTTCTGAAAGCAGTTTTAGGTATGTCTTCTTCTTGTACCTTCAATTGATGATATCCGGAGCGTAAATCTATCTTAGAAAAATATCTAGCCCCCTGAAGTTGATCGAAAAGATCATCAATCCTAGGCAATGGGTATCGATTCTTAATTGTAATCTTATTCAATTCCCAATAATCGATACACATTCGCATCGAACCATCCTTCTTCTTTACAAACAACACTGGTGCTCCCCAAGGGGATGAACTAGGTTGTATAAATCCTTTGCTTAGTAACTCATCTAATTGCTTTTTCAGTTCTAACATTTCGGTGGGTGCTAACCGATAATGTGCCTTTGCTACGGGTGTAGTTCCAGGAATCAAATGAATTCTAAACTCTCCCTCCCTATCTGGTGGTAATCCTGGTAGTTCTTCTAGGAAAACATCCGAGTATTCAGATACTACCAGAATTTCCTTATGTTCTTTACCCTTAGTGCTAATGATTACGGAAATCATATACACTATTCCTTGCTTTCGTTCATAACTAGCTGCTTTCATTACCGAAATGAATTTCATTGGTTTACGCGGCTTATCCCCTGTAATCATAATCACTTCTCCTGTGGGTGCACGAATTTCTATGGAATTCTTATCACAGAGGATTCGAGCATGGTTGGCTACTAACCAATCCATTCCTAATACGACATCGAATCCAGCTAAATTCATGGGTAATAGGTTTGCAGAAAATTTATGACCTGAAAGTTCTATAATTTCTTTTTGCAAAACCATATCTATGTTAACAGAGTTCCCGTCTGCCGTTTCTACTGTATAAATTTGCCTAAGTTTCATTAAAGGTTGCTTAAGAGCTTGGCAAAATGAAGTATTTATAAAACTTTGGTTTGCACCAGAGTCGAATAATACTTTGGCATAAACGTCATGAACTAAGTACGTACCAGCTATTACGTCAGGAATCAGTTCGGCTTCCTGCGTGGTCAGTTGGAAGGCTCTTACATTCTTCTTGTTAGTTCCTTCAGCAGGTTTGGCTTTGTTATCTGCTAGTTTGACCAATTTAGGGCATTCTGATCTAAAATGCCCAGCTTCTCCACAGTTGAAGCAGATCTTTGTTTTCTTTCTGCAATCTTCTTCACGATGTCCTACAGTTTTGCAGAAGTTGCAGGTTTCATTACATTTTCCAAAATGTTTCTTTCTACAGTTTCTATAGAACGGCGGAGTGGAAGATGATCCAGTTCCCTTTCTCTTGAAATTGCTATTATTACCCATACGAAATCCTTGGGTAAATTTCTGAGCCAATTCCTTCTTCCTATTTTCTTCTCGCATACGCACCAGTCCGTCAGTCAAAGTGTTGGCTAATTCCACAACATCGTCAATAGTGCGAGGTCTCGCAGCTTTGACAATATCACGGATTTCGCCAATCAAACCCCAAATATAGCGGGAAATAAGTACCGGTTCTAGCGAAGCCAGGGTTGGTACAACTCTAGCATATTCGAAGAATGTCGAAGTATACCCTCGACAGTCTACATCCACCATCCAGTGGTTCAGGAACTTATTTGCCATTTGTTCCTTTTCATATTCGGGACATAATTTTCTTTCCACCAGACTTTTCAATTCTCCCCAATTCATGGCATAGGCCACATTGCTTCCCTTGGCTTGTAGTACCGTATTCCACCATTCTAGCGCCCATTCTTTAAAAAGATGTGAAGCGTACATGACCTTATCTTCCTCGGCACATTTACTTATTTTAATCACTGCCTCGGTTTTCTCCAACCAACGCAGTGCAGCAGTCGCCCCTTCATTGCCTGCAAATTCAACAAGTTTACAGGCAAGAAATTCCTTGTAAGTGCAACCAGGCGTTGCAGCTTCCATTCTCTTAAGAATTGGGGCTTGCACTACATCATTATCATTATTATTAATGTTGCCGCCTCCACTTACGCTATTACTAAAGTTGTCTTTATGAGTATGTTTGCTAGGAATAATTGGTTGAGGCTCAACTGGATTTCGGGCAGCGGCAATGATTGCTGGAATAGCATTGGCTATTCCCTGAGCAATGATATTCTCTATATCTTGTCTATTCCGGAATTGCTCTTCATGGTTTTGCGCGGATTGGTTACCCTCGTTAACTTGTTCAATACCAGCGTGTTCCATCTGGTAATTAATATATATAAGTTATTAGCATAAAATAAATAATGACTAAATGCAAAACAATCGCACAAAAATCACGTCACACATATAGCCAAAATTGTTGATTTTTCGACTTCCATATTTTATATATTACTATGCGTCCGTACACACCCGTTATATTACAAGAGTTTTATTTTTAAGATATTTTACAGGATTATATTTTTATTATTATTATTATTTTGTTATTATACAACCACAACCACACAGTCACACCATCCCCGTCAGCTGGCATCTCAGAAACGACGTTCCCTCTCATCGTATTTCCATGATATCCTCTCTCCCACATCTTGGATTCTATTCCCGGCGTCCACCAGCTCCTCGCCATATTGGCGAAGTTCAGCCAAGTTCTAGGTACTCATTGGTGGGTGTAGTGGAGGCTCAGGGTCAAATTGGGGGGGAAAGGTATTAGGGTTATTTAGGAGATTCTGAAACTGCCAGTCAGTGGTCCACCATTCTTCCAGCTCTTCTGGTAGAGGTCGGGGGTTAACAAGGGGATCTAGAATAGCAGGTTCCAGATTAACTGGAAGTTGGGCTTCAGCTGGGTAGTTGAAGAGATTTTCATCGGCAGGTCCGATGAGGTCACTAAGTGCCAGTTTACGATCCAGCTCTTCCCAAGATGGCATTTCCTGGTCTTGCCTGGAACTCTCTCCGATCTCTATTCCCTTGCCTTTATCCATCGGATCCTCAGTATTTATAACTTTCCGTGTCGCTGGCTTCTTCCTACGCACACGCCTCCAGCCCACGAATCTTCTTCTCTTCTTCGGCTTCGGTTTCTCCTGAGGTTGAGCTTGGAATACCATTGGCTCTTCAGTGTCAGCCTGGTAGCCAGTGAAGGTACTGGTGGTATCCATATCTGTGCTATGGATAGAAAAGTTTTGAAGGGCTTCTGATAGTTCATTCATGCTGTTAGCATATATGAAGAAACACACAAAATTTTAAGTTAAAATTTTGTAAATTGAATTTTCACATAATCACAGAACAGCAATCAGAGAAATTAAGTATTTCTAAATACTTAATTAGCTTAAATCAGTGGCTCTAATACCACCTTTTTCTGTCACGGCCCCCGTCCCGGTTTTACCCGGTCCAGGTGCCGCGGGACAGAAACCCGTGGTAATTAATATGTTGGCAGCGGAAATTTTAACAGGATCGTTTAAAACTTGAAAACACCCAATTTATTCTATTTCACAAATTGGGGATTTTACCCATAATTTACAATAAAGGTGATTTCACTAGGAAATCCCAGTTTTTACAAAAACATGTTTCTTTATTTTACTGAGCCACTTCTTCAAGCTTGCAGTGCTACATGGCACTTTTTCCTGGATCACAGCAGATCACCTTAAACATATGTTAAAAAGGTTTTATCAGCAGGGAAATACTGTTGAGTCATTCAAGTTGAACAAAACGACATATTGTTATAATATACAGTATTAAGGGTGATTACATTGTTTATGTCAACCAATTACCCAACGGTATTTGTCACTCGACCTGTTTCTGTGACTATGGTCATATCACCCATTGGCTAACTCGTTGTCCAATGGTGACGGTTATCAAGTAATGTATACAAAACCCCATATACCGGCTGTAATTGAAGACTACAAAGACTTAATCCCTGTAATTATAACTTTGGAAATAAATAGGGTTTTGGAAATAATTTGATAAAAAGAGAATGACTCACGTTGCAGATTTAGACGGGCAGCGTTTAGCCTTCTGATTTTAGTCTGATTAACCTAATTCAAATAACAATGCACACGAAACTAGGTTAGTAACTTAATACAACTTTACGACAACTCACGAGATCGAAACCCTCACGACGAATGACAAAGTATAGCCCAATTAAGGGCAGCACTTAAACATCCATCGGACTGGTCTCCATCGATCGGACATTAAATCGTAGCAGTGATCGAGTTATTACCCTGTTGATCGGCAGCGTTTCGTGCTGTGTGTGTGTTTTTGGAGTAAACAGACTATATCTCAACGTACAAAATGAGTTTTTACGTCGAACCAACGCCAAAATTCAAGTTCCAAACTCCTCTATATATACTAAAAAATGTCTCCCTTGCGTGGCGCGAGGGCCTGTCGCGTGGCGCGAGGGACCCCTCCTAGCATAGGGTAGCCACGTCTGTAACTAGCTTAGGTGAGTCGACGGTTCATTAAAATTCGATTTCTATCGTAAACTGTTTAGATAATATTAATTAGGGAAGACCCCCCTGAGTTTTAGGGGCCCTGATCCTAATTCTGATTGTTCTGAAAATTTTAGGGGTCACGCAGTATTACTTGGGGGTCTCAATTAGGGTTTCCTATTGGACAAAATAAAATAAGAAAGAATAATTATGGTGAGAGTAGTTACAGAAATATCGGAGTGAGACGAAAACTAGATTGCAAGTGACTTCATAATGCTATTTGTGTCGAGTATTTAATAATTACTTTTTTTTACATTGATTGAACGAGAATATAACTAATTTGAATAACGTCAAGTGTAAAAGAACTAAAATTCCATTTCATTAATAAAGGTTTAATACAAGGTTTGGAAATAAAATACAACATGAGTGAAAATAAAATACGGTGCAACAAGTATTAAAGTTTAAATGCGTTTCTAGGCAATCCTACTAGATTCCTTGCATCATCAAAATCCTGCAACATGTATTAAAAGCATAGATCAATACAAAAGTACTGGCGAGCATACAAGTTTAAATATAAGTATAAGTATAAAAGTTTTCTCAATCCGACGTGGCAATTTATATTCGAGTTGAATCTAGCATATTAGAATAACCTAAGCATAACAAATAGTGTGGTTATACAAGTAGAAACTAACATGCATAAATAACCTAACATAACAAATAGCATGAGTATACAAGTTGAAACTAACATGCATAAACAACCTAAGCATAACAAATACGTGTTCGATGGATTGAGTGTTTGATTATATTCGATTGTGTAAAGTGGATTTTGTAGTTGATACATGTTGCACCAAAAAAATTGTTAAAGCGTAAAAAGGGTCGAGTACGCTCACATTGGTTGCGTATAAGAATTCCTTGAAATAGAGCACGAGTAAAGATGGAGAAAATCCAAGAGAACGAACGAAACGGTTACCCTATATTTTGGAATAACACATAACGATCTCGTTAAAATATGTAGATTAAATAGGATTTCTAATATTTACGGTTTATAAGTTAATTATTTATATATCATAATTTTTCTAAATAATCTATTATTTATTTAGGTTTAGGATTTTAGTTTAGATAGAAAAAGAATATAAAAAAATGTTAAATGTTAATGTAAAATGTTAAGGATTGAAATGATCTACATATATTTACAGCTTCACCTTGTTGTTAACATTAAATATAACAGCATATTGCTTTATTAATATGCAAAACAAAAACCAACTCCATGAACACAATTTATGTAGAACTTAAATTTTTGGTAGCACCAAGTTTGAGACTTAGAATCTTTGAACAAAATGAACTTTTGTTTTTGGTCAATTCAACAAAAACATCAAAACCGGTTAAGATTTCAAGTCCTACAATAAATATGATAATATTTGAAAAAAGGCAAAAATCAAACAAACTGATCATTTAAAACAAATAAAAAAATAACATAGCCAAATGAAATTATACTAGCATTCACCAAAAGAAGTTTTCTTTAGACATTCTTAACAAGAAAAACATTTACAAATATGAAAAAAAAGATAGCAACAGATTCAACTTCTTATCATGTTTCTTTTGTTGTTAAATACAAACACAACTGCCATCTTAAAATTGCCTATCTGTCCATCCAGTTGTCTTTACAATGTATTTTATTATAAATATATATACGAGTTAATTTCTGTTTCTGTGACTTAATGGTAGTTGTTGGTATAACAATAATGCTACCGTCAGAAGTTTAACGAGGGGATAAATAGAAACGAAAAAAAAGTATACCGAACGTATTCTCGAACCTGAACCGAACAAGACGGAACCGAACTTTAATATGGTACGAGATTGAACATAACCCGAACCAAACAAACACCGAACCACCTGAAACCACCAACCGGACCTAAACCCAAAACTTAATCAAAACAAACTCGAACTAAAACTAACATGTTTCGATGCTAGTCGAAACCGAGTCCGATCGAAACTTGAACCAAGCTGGAACGAGGCGGCCACCACTACCGTCGCTGCCGTCCGTGCGGCCACCGTCGTCGCTGCCGCCGCGACTCTCTCTCTCTCTCCGCCACGTCTCTCTCTCTCCCCTTCTGCGACCTCGCCATCATATGCCACCACTAAGGTTGTGGCCGACCATTTAAATCGGGCAGAGATGGGGCATGTGGGGGCATGAGTGATGACTTTAAAGGTGAAGAGAAGGTGAGGGGGTGTTGTGGTGCCTGTCGGAGGAACAAGGAGGCGGCCGGTGGCCGACCAAGGCTTCTCCATCACCGAAGATGGAGAGGAGACGGGGAGCATGTGTGTGTGTGACATGAACAAGGGAGGAAGGTTGTGGGATGAGGGGTGAGGAGGTAGAAGGAGAGGTTGTGGTGGTGTGTGGGTGTGGCCGGAGACGAACAGCCAGAATCCGGTGACCGAAATTGCAGAGAGAAGGCAGGGGGTTGGGGGCTATGGTTTTTTTTTTGTGTGAGATATGAGGGAATAAGAGCATTCACATCCAAGGCATCATATTGTGAGTGTGGGGTTTTTAAAATGTAAAGAGTATAAAAAGTGGCTGTGAGTGTAGGAGAGAGAAAATATTACTGTTCATCTGTATATTTGGGGGGACACTGTTCACCCACTATAATTTTTTAATATATATTGAAAGTGGGTGTGAGTGAAGGAGAGAGAAAAATGTAATATATATTGAAAAGGAGAGATAAAAAGTATTTGTTTTTAGTGGAAATATATTGATATATGAGTTGTTTTTTAGTGGAATGTATGTATATTTTTAGTGGATTGGATGTGAATGCTCTAAGAAGAGTATATAGTTAGGTTAAGTGTGAGTTGGGCCTAAAGCCCGTTGGTGTGTTCAGTCTCTTGCGTGGCCCAAATACGTTTCTACGGTCCGTATTCGCACCTGAACTTCATAAAATATATTTTATTTAAAGTTGAATTTACGTAAAATGTATGTTGGAAGTCGATTTTGACTCGTGCGTTCGTCAATTGTGTTAAAAACACTTCGGTTGTCGTTTCTAGTCAGTTTTTTTTCGATCTGATTTCGACTGTGATTCCAAAAATAGAAAAACGAACATGTATTTTCTAAAAACAAGGAAATACGAAAATACGAGGCGTTACATGTTGGAACTATAAACATGTGGGACATTTCAAATATCAATGTCCAAATGAGAAAAGGGAAGTTAACACTAAAAAAGAATATGCAAAGGATATTGCTCTGAATTGTAGCTTGAAGAGTAGTATGGATTCTTGGGTTATGAATTTCGGTGCTTTGTTTCATGATACCCATGACGTGAAACAACGTGAATCTAAAAACAGGTATTTTGGGAAGGTATGACCGTATTACAGGCGAATGATAATATTCTAGAGGTTACAGGCATGGGTGATTTTGAATTGGTAACGTTAGTCGGTTCTACGTTGACTTTGAGAGATGTCAATGTTATTCTAAGGCTAAAGAAGATGTTAATATCAATGTAGCAGTTGGATGATTGGGGGCATGAGGTTAAGTTCAGGAATTAGCAGTGGAAGGTGGTCAAAGGGAACATCGTGTTGGCTCGTGGTAAGAAGAGGGGTTTGTTGTATATTGTAACACCCCGAAAATTCCGTCCAATTATGTGACGACACATGTCCAATTCTTCAACTAATTCTGTCTACGTGGAGGGAGAAACCTCCAACTAATCCCGACTATGTGGATGGAGGAAGGACCAACTTTGAACGTTATCTAAAACGTGTCTTTGAATCTCTAACTAATCCTGAATCTGGGAAGGAGAAAGAGATTATAATTAAGCGTTAGCTAAAACGCATCCCGGATCTCTGACTGATCTCAAATACGAGGTAGGATAGGGACTAAAAGTGCCAAATGGCCAAAGATATAAAGTCCAAGGAATAAACATGCAAAATTCCCAAAAATTAAATTATGATGGTCGCATACGGATCACAAAGCCTTCCGGCTTATGGTCCGTAAGCCTATTCAAAAATCAGCGCCTTTAAGGTCCTTACAGACCGCAAGGCCTTAACCCTTACGGTTCGTAAGGGACTACCAGTGACAGTTTTTGCTTGGGGACCAAGGTCTTCTGCCACAATGACACCTATCTCGCATTTTGGCCACCTTTGCTCAGTCCATGCCACCTCAATAACACCTGGGATGATCCTAGAATGATCATGGATACTTGTCTTGATCTTGTTCTTCATCCTCAAGTATAAAAGGGCATGATTTCTTCTTATTTACTTGCTCATTCTCACTTCTTCTACTCTATCACTTGCTTGGAGCATTCCTCTAGACAAGAGGACTCCCACTTAGTGATTTTCAGCTCAAACACTGCCAAGTAAGTGTTTACGTTAGTGCTTTTTGTATTTTATTTAGTTAATTTGAAGATAAAGTGAAACAGTTGACTTTCTGTTTGACTTTAGCTTCTGACCATTTTGGTCAAAGTAAAGTTCGGCCCGAACTTTACTACGTGATTGTAATAATGTTAGTATGATCCCTCTCCGATCATACCTTCGGACAATCACGTTTACTAGTCGAATTGTAAGTTGAGCATTTTCCGTAAAACTTGAATTTTACGACTAAAATGTATAAATGGTTTCTATAACTTAAAACTCAGTTTTTTTTATCATTTATACAAGTTTTATAACTAATATAAACTGATCATAACATGCTCAACTTGTTCAATTCAGTTTAGGGTCTTATTCTATGTCAAAAGTCAAGTAGTTTGACTTTTGCTTTGACTTTTGATTCTGACCCGTTTGGTCAACGTTTAGGCATGTTTTAAAGTTGTTTTAGGATGATGCTATTGTTAAGTATAATTCTCTGGAGTTATGCTACATGGTCAGTCCGTTTGATAGGTTTATTGACAAGTCTTGAAATTATATTAAAAAATGACCACAATGCCCTTATGTGGTCAAATAAGCTAATCAATTGATTTTAAACCAAACTAAACTATAATCTGACTTTACAACAATTTATACATTAAATAAAAATATGTTTTACTACTTGGACTTGTCATAGAACCATTCGACCTTCCGAACCCGTTTTTATGCGCGTAACTAGTTATGCGAACCTAGTTCACATAAACTAGGTGTAACGGGTCAAAACCATTTTAAATTATTCCAAATCTAAATGTTGGTTTAAATTACCTTTATCCAATCAGTCCTTACACTCAGATAGGTATAAATCACATCCTAAGCAATCTATGCTTAATCTAGCGGTTAATCTTATTCTTACGTAACGGGTCGTGTCAAAGGAACAAACCTATGACCAATATACATTCTAATAGATAGCTAAATCTGTTCACTTTGGACTATAGAACCCCCCAGATAATCAGGCTTGAGTTTAATACTTTTTCTTTACGGCTTTTACTATATTTGAAAACCGGTAACGGTTGGAAGCTAAAAGGTAAATACTCTTAACTTATTTTGTTTTTAAACTTTGGGTATGGCGAATAAGCCACTTGGAGCGGGTATTACATAAATGGGTCGCCTATGATAACCCATAAATGTAAGAACCTGGTTTAATCCGTTATATTTGATAACTAAAACAATTGGGGTTATTGGTACCGTGTCTGGGCATCCCGACTCATGAACTATTATGGCCATACAGAATAATATGTCGGGGTAGGCATACCGACTATAAGACACGTTATTCAACTTTTGTGTGTACCTTAATCATTATAGCACTGAAAATGACCGGGTTTGATTTATGGTTCCCATTGTATGACAAATATGTAAATCTGGTGACAAGATAAAATCCCAAGAAATATTAAATGATTACCTACAGGTTTTCTCTATGTATAAAAACATTTTTGAAAAACTGTTTTCAAAATGAGTCACTTAATTGTATTTTCCAGCTTTCGCAGACGTATTTTCAAAAGACTAAACCGCAGGTACCAAACCTTGACTATTAGGCTGGGAATCCGGGTCTGCTATGATAAAAGCATTGGAATTTGCAACTCCTAGCTTAAGGTCTATGATGTCTAAGCTTCTTTTACTTCGATCCGCTTGTGTAGGTGCAATATGTCTGTAGCTTTCATCTGTATCGAGTCTATATTTTGTCCTGTATATGTTGATGTATAGTTTTGATTGTATGTTATATTATAACTGGGAGAAACGGAATGAAATTGTATGTTGTAAGGTCCATCCGATCGGATAACTCATCCGGACGGATGCCCATCCGATCGGATGGCCATCCGGGTGGTTCTCCCAGCTCAGCTTCGCCTATAAATAGAGACCTAGGGGTTCATTTGTTGTAGTTGCTTGTTCAGTCTCTGAGGCGAAGCTCTGTCCAGCTCTCATCGGAACATTGTATTTTCAGAATCTTTGAATGAGAATAGAAGCTATGAACGTTGATTTCGTTGTTGATTCATCTTTGACACTGTATATAGATTCCGCACTTGTACAGTGATCGATCCGACCTGAGTTCTTCAATCAAGAACCGACCCTCCACAAGTGGTATCAGAGCACACGGAGGTCGGATTCGGAGAGGATTACAGCGTTTTCACGAAGATTTTGACCGATTACAGCTGATTACAGCCAATCTCACCGGAGGTTTTACCTGATTCTTCATCTATTCTTCTATTTTTATCTGTGTTCTACATTTCTTAGCCTTAAACTGAGAAAAATCTAAAATTGACAAAGAATTCACGGATAAAATTGACTGAATTGGACATATATTGATAGCAATCTGTTATAGATCATTCCTACAAATTTTCACGGCAAAATTCGAACTAAAACACATCGAAATTGATCAAAAACCATGAAGATTGAACTGAACGTTGCTGACGTCACTCGTTCGATCAGATAGTTATCCGATTGGATTGTCTTTGTTACTGGTTCATACTTACCTGCTGAAGCCATACTCATCCGATCGGATTGTCATCCGACCGGATCAATATTTTATTGTTTGAAAAGCTAAAGTTCAATCAACGAATGACCATCCGATCGGATTGCCATACGACCGGACGGCCATTCATCACTTGACACACTTGTTACTATTTCATATTGGTCATCCATCTTGACAGTCATTCGGATGAACGACATCCGATCAACTGTTTGTGTTTGTGTTTTGAAATTTGAACAAGTTTGATTTTTTTTTCAGGTACGTTAATCATGGGTGATGAGTTCATGAATTCGTTTGGGGATATCTTTGCCTAAAAAACTTGAGATACATCTTCCAATACAAATCCCAAAACTGCTACTAAGGCGATATCTGATTCGCTAAGTGTCGACAACGCGTATGGCACTTATAACAAACTCCAAAACTTATGGCGATAGAGGATTACAATCACTGGGCAAAGCGGTTTGATGGATGGTTGAGAGCATTCGCTTATGACAGTTGGAAATGTCTCAAGAATGGATACACTTCTTCAAGAGCAGACTATGAGAATCTAGAAGATAATGAGTAACAAGAGTTTATAGCAGAACAAAAAGCCGTTGCCTTGATACACCAGTCTGTCAGAGACGATATCATCTCACTGATCGATTACAACAATTCAAAAGATTTGTGGGAGAAACTTGAAAAGAAATGTACTGGCGGGGAAGAGATAGTGAAAAACAAAAAATCTTTGTTAAAAAAGGAGTTCGATTTATTTACGTGTATGAAAAATGAAAATGTGCGCCAAATGATCGAAAGATTTTGTCATTTAAAGGCAGAATTAGCAAGATTCGGAATCAAGAAAGATGAGGAAGAGTTAGTGGATAAGATGTTTGAGGCGTTGCCAAATGAACAAGATTGGCCATACTTTGGTTTAGTGCTCAAGAACACAAAGTCGATGGCAGAAATGATATTGAACTGGTTGATTGAACGACTTGAAGGGCACGAGTTGGAAATCAAGAAGATGAATAAAGTAAGCAACGCACAGTATTAACAAAATGTTGATCTATATTTTAGAGGCAGCATGATTCCTAAAGTCACATCACCGAAAACTGCTTTTAGTTCCGAAAGCTCAAACTCTGTTACTCAAGAGAAGTCTAACAGTGTTTCTTTATTAAGCAGCCATGGATATCATGGTACTGGCTCTAGTGCACCAATGTCATCTGCATCAAACAATCAGCAATCTCAAAGTGTTTCAAACTCCAATGTACTCCAATGCAACATAGCCGTCAATCTGAACAATGCACAAAACTTTAATGAAGAAATGGCTAAGCTGCAAATGGTGTTTCTCGCATCAATTCTGGAATCTTATGAGAGCCTAGTCGCCGGGAAAATTGGCAACACCAATCTTACCAAAGAAGATTATGATCAAATAGATCCGGAAGAGATGGAACTTATCGACATTCGCTGGTGTATGGCTTGCGTTATTCGCCGAGCTCAGAGAATCATGGAGATTACAGGGCGAAACTCGATTGGAGGACATTCTATAAAGTTATGTTTCGACAAGTCGAAGGTGACTTGTTTTAAATGCAAGCAAAAGGGTCACTTCAAAAGTGAATGCCGGAATTATGCTGCTGACGAGACTGCAAATCCATTTCATGACGATTACTATAGAAAGGCAGTGTAACACCTCGTAAAATCGTGTCCAGTGGTGTGGTGACACGTGTAATGAACCCTAATAAAGTCAAACGTTGACTATGAGGGACTAATTTCGTCAAAATCGAAAACCTTGATTATAGAAGGACTGAAAGTGTCAACATGCCTAAACTAGGCCCCTGAGTGACCTTATACGGTTGCCGTATTCTCAAATGAGCCACTTGTTGGACAAGAGGAGCCGTTTGCGTATTTATGTGAAAGTTTGCGCGTCAAAGGGGTTAAAAGTGTCAACATGTTAATTCTTACCTCTGAGTGACCTTTTAACAAACCGAGAGCTTCATTATGCTTCATCATATTCTCGGGAATGCCTAATATTGGCTAGGCAAGGCTTTTATGCCAATATGTGAAGTTTCGCGCAAGTTTGTAACTTAGAGGGGTTAAAAGCATCAACATGTTTAATTACACCTCTGAATGACCTTTTAACGAACCCGAAACATCTTGATGCACTTCCATACTCTCGAGAATGCTTAACATGAGCTACATAAGGCTTTGATGCTATTCAATGACGATATGCGTCACTTTACGCATTTAAGGGACCAAAAGCGTCAACATTGGATAATACACCTTTGAGCGACCTTTTAAGCGAATTGGAGCATTGTAATAATTGGGCATACATTTGGGAATGCCTCGTATGGGCCATGGAAGGCTTTAATATCGATAAATGAAATTATACGCAACTTTATGCGTTAAAAGCACTAAATGCGTTAATATGTGAAATTACGCCTTTAAGAGGCCGTTCGAATGAACCGAGAGCTTCGCAATGCTCAGTCAAACTCCCGGGTGTGCCGAAGATTGGCCACGAACACCTTGCACACCTTACAATGAGGAAACATGCAAGATTAAAAGTTATGGGCCTAAAATGTCAAGTTTGAAAGTTTATATGCAACGAACAGGTTCAGGGACTGATCTGGTAAAAACCTTATATATGCTGGGCTGTATTGGGCCTGATATCGGGCCATGAGGCCATTGGGTAGCCTGGTTCGTGGGCTAACAGCAACATGCTATGCTGTTTTGATAAGAATAGAAAGCACAGGGACCATAATCGCTAGTCTGCCAAACTTATTCGCTGGGCCTGACATTCAAGCGGGCCGCGTGGGCCTGGGCCACCTGGTTTCGCGGGACGCGTAACAGACAGCAGCAACAACATATTTTTATTTTCAATTTGTTGGTTTCCTGGAGCCCAATCCAAATCTCTAAACCAATCCTAGTCGAGTCCTTGGGCTTCAAGTCGTTAGTAACAACTGTTTAACACATGTAATCATCAGATTCAGCCCTATAACACTTGTCAAAGATCCAACTCTCAATCAAAACCTATAAATAGGAAGCATGTTTATTCACTTCTTGACACCATATCATTCATTCTCTATAACTCTCAAATCTGGAGCTTCCTAAGCTGAAGTGGAACTTAAATTTTGTAGAAAAGTTAGCATGGACCTTTTGTAAGTACCTTAGCCCTCTCATTAGTTCAGTGTTATGCTTTAAGAACCGAAAAGTCAAGTATCGTATATGAACTTTGACTTTCGAATTAAACTCTCATGGTCCAGCCACTAACCAAATTAAAAGTGGGTATAAGACCATAGTTAGGTAGGTGATTAACCCCTGAAAGGGCACCTCCTAATTCCTTCGTGTCACACCCCGACCACGTAAAACAACAAAACGTGGCGGAAACGTCGGGGAGTGTTGTAACAGAATCATTGTCTCATAACACATGGAAATTTGAATATTGTTTTATTGAATAAAAGAGTTACAATGTCTTGACAATCAAAGAAACATAACATAAATAACTAGTCTTGCATCTTTTATTGTCGCTAAGGCCCAAGTCCGCCTAAGTGTATCTGGATAAACCCTAAGCATCATATCCTGAAACACATGTGAAAATAAGTACGTCAGCATAAAAATGTCTGTGAGATACATAGGTTTTGTGAAAATAGAATTCATGACTTATGTTTAAGAAAATGTTTAGTCATGAACCTTGTAATTTGCTTTGTCTTGTAAATCATTTGAAAAGTGATAAATAAACCAAATGATATATATGTATAGAAGAATAATACATGGTTAAGTAAATAACCAAGTAAAATGAGTTTATATCAGATAAGTTGTTTGTAAAACAATGTATTGTGAAAAGTATGTTATTTGTATAAAATGTTATATGTCTAAATTGAAATGATTCAAATAACGCTACGATATGCAATACCATACAAGCACTTATATATAGGAAGTACCAGCGGCGTATCCACCATGTTTGTATCATATTACACACGCCTCGTTACTTAAATCACTTACTCAAACCAAACCACCAAAGTAAAATGTTTATGTATAATCAAATGTCAAAATGTTTGTGTGAAAACCATGTCAAATGTCTATGTCTAATGTAAATCGTGAATTATGTATATCAATGTCAAAATGTTCATGTGAAAACCATGTCAAATGTCTATGTCTAATGTAAATCATGAATTGTGTATATCAATGTCAAAATGTTTATGTCTAATGCAAATCATGTAATGTGTATCCAAAATATCATGTATGGTAAGTGAAATATATCAACTAAACCATATGTAAAATGCACAAAAACAAGTTATTGAAGTAAAACATGGTTTAAATCAAAGTTATGTTTTGTGGAACAAATGCATGCTATACTGATATAAACATCTATGCGGTATTGTGAAAATGCATACATCCAAGCCTTGTGACTGTAGAATAAACCCTAGCACAAAGTCTAAGGTCCACCTAGAAATGTATTCGGATTCGGTCATTCCTTCCACCCAAACAAACCTAGGGTTCAGGAATGGGAGTTGTCAAGTCCTATGGTACCATTACTTACTACCGAGTGGCGTAGCTAATGTTAATGAACGTATACAAGTCCCGTTTATACAAACCAAATGTTATACCAAATGTAAACGTGTTATATGAAAACAATGTACTAAGTATGCTAAGTTAACATACAAAGCCAAAAAGTCATGTAAATCAATGTGCTAGCATGCTCAGTCAACATATATAGCAGAAATGTAAAGTAAAACAATGTACTAAGTATGCTCAGTCAACATACATAGCAAAACAATGTAATGTAAATCATGTACTATAAGTGTACTAATGAACATAACAAGCAATGATATGAAAACATGGAAAGCACGAAAGTAACAAGTAGGCACATGTGTTTCACCCTAAAATAGTTTGAAAACAGTAAAAGAGGGGGCTATGTACTCACTTGAGATTTCTTAGTAGTCCTTGAGTAACAACCAAACAATGCTAGAGATCACGGATATCAAACGACACCTAATATAGGTAACTATGTTAATAAACCGAACCTATATCGGAGGGTCGGATAGAATGAGGGTTCGTAAACCAAACGAGTATGGAAACTCATGTAGTATGGTTCAACAAAGCCTACATACTAAATGAAACCTAACCTAAGTGCTTACGACCCATTACGGCCCGTTTAGGTAGCTTATGCTACTTTAACGCGTCGTTTGCGTAAAGCGCGTTCGGAATGCCTAACTAGTCCTATGATAAGTAAAATATGCCTTAACATGTCTAATATTGTTACCAAATCAGTTTAGATACCAAAAGTTATGTTATAAATGCTTAAAATGAATTTTTGCGTAAAAAGGGTATTTTGGTAATTTACCAAAGGCATATATACTACTTATCATACAACTACCCAAACGATGTGACCATATGGTATAACCTCGGAAGGTTATTCCCTATACAACTATGGTCACCTAATGTGTTTGGTCAGATCCTAATGATCGACCAAACGGGTCGGGTTCGAAAGTATAAGCGATTGTTTAGATCGCTTACCTTACGACCCTATATAAGCACTAAACTAAGAGTGACGAGCTAAGCATGTTAAAACATGCTTACCTAAGTTTAGAAAACAGGTTTGGTATCAAAACAAATGGTTTTGATACCTAAGAGTAGTTTGGTTACAAAATACGCAATAACACGCATTTTGGCCGAAACTACGACTCGTCACTGAGCCTAGATAACGTGGTAATCAGTAGGTATAGTCACTAGGGACTATAACCATCGTGATTACGCTCACGTTATGAAGTTCAAACGAACTTCGCATTGACCATAAACTGGTCAACGCAGAAAGTCAAACAAAGTTTGACTTTTAACGCTAAGAGTATAAAAAGAACGAAGGAACACTTACAAAGGGTCCCCGAAAGCTAATCTTGATCCAAGTAGCTCAGGTATGAAGCAATGGCTTCAACTTAGAACTTTTAGATCAGATTTTGTGGGTTTAGCAAATGAATAGGGTTGGGTATTTATAGTAAATGGACAACCGTTAGGATTGTTTCTCGTAATCCGGGCTTTAATCTCACCCCTACACTTGTTGGAATTCCCATGGAACACCAAAATGGCCCCTCATTAACATAAAGAGGCAAGTGCAATTGGGTTTGGAGGGTGTGACAGCTGGAAACAGGCTGTTTAGAAGTTTCTAAGCAACTGGGAGGTCCTTACGGACCGTAAGGGTGACGGCTTACGGTCCGTAAGCCATCATCTTTGCTGAAATGACAGATTTGGTCCCTGCAGCTCCAAACTTGGTTTTCGATGCATTTTTGACACGTTTAAGCCCCGTTAACCTCATTTCAAAGCTCTAAAATGAAGTTAAAGTATAGGGAACTTAAAATGTGCTAAAAAATATCTCGTATGTCGGTTCGTTTGGCCGTACGGTTGCGTTGTTCGGTTAATTACGACGGAAGTCGTAACGAACGCAAAAACGGTCCAAAATGCGCGACGAATGGAATTTTGACAAGCCAAACACTAAAGCATAATATTTTAGTGCTTACATAATTTTTTGGATGTCCGGAAGCATTCAGAACGTAAGTTATGCGCGAAAATGCAAACTTGTGCACTTTTTGACGCTTTTAGTCCCTGAATGACCCAAAAGTTTATTTTAGCTCACCGAACCCCTCAAAGCCTATTTCTAAGCTATGTAAAGGATATTTATGGTATGTTTAACTCATGGTCATGTTCTGGAAAGTCTGTTACAGTTCAAATCGGCATACTTTCGCAGTTTGTCGAATTTAGTCCCTGTAAGCGATTTAACTTGATTTTGCCATACCAAAGCCTTCAAAACTTATTTTGAAGTTATGTAAAGGTTATTTAAGGTATGTGAAGCCTATTTCACTATCCCGGAGTGTTCATTGCTTTAAAATGGTTATATTTACGCATCAGTGCGCGTATAACCTTCCAGAAAGCGATTTAGAGCCCGAAATCGAACAAGAATTGATATGTGCAAATGATACACATATTTGTACAAATTCCAAGTATGAAATACAATATTTCATTGGTTTGGTATTTGTTTGATGGTCGCAGTGACCCAGGTGTCACAGTCTCCCCTACTTTAGGAAATTTCGTCCCGAAATTTATTCAGAGGAAACTTGTGAGAGCTTGAAACATGAAGTTGAAAATATCAAACAACACTGGTTAGAGTCCTGAACTTCTAGTAACTTTACAATAACATCATGCTTGTAATGTGAGAGGGACACTTATATACAAGTATATGAAGCGTCATTGGTGCGTCCACCGTACCTCTATTACATTGTTCACTTTTCGTTATGGTTGTCACTATCGGTTCTTACACATAATAAGTCTTACCGAGGTTTCCGTGCACTGAACTTTGCATTATGTATGCATCCATAATTACGTAATTCCTTTCATAGTCACGTAGTGCGTCTTATAATGTGTAGGGGAAGAAGCAATGAACGAGCTTGTGATGATTGTGACTTGACCACCATAGGGTCCTTTTAATTAAATCAATAAATGATTTAAATAGACTACCAAGAAGTCTGTTTAGCTACATCAGCGCGTGTCATTTTTAACCAGATTCTGATTTAATCTTTTTTACTAGACCACTAGGAGGGTCTCTTATGAATCATGGAGTGGTACTATATAATCCAAGGGTCTTAACTTAACACGTAGAAGCCCAATAAGGATTTAGGGTAGTACCTTTTTGAATATCCTTCTACGAGTCCCTCATATGAAGATACGAAAGGTTCTACGAGGATTTGGATAACGAATATCCAGAGTATACAAAACACAAAAATGCATAAAAGAAAACACAAAATGCATAAACACATAATCACATAATTGTTTAACTTGATTTTAGATTTGTTATCATTTTGTTAATTTGTTATGCTAACTGTGCACATGTATTCAAAGCACACCAGGTATCCAATCAGTGGATTTTGATTGGTGCTTTAAATATTTCTAAGAATCTAACTATAAAGATAGAAAGATCTTTTAAAGGGAAAATTCGATTTCGATTATAAGGAACCGAAATGTTCGAATTAAGGTGCACAAGGAATCCAATTAAGGACTCTGATTTGAATGATAATCATCCACAAGGGTCTAATTGTGAAGGTAAAAAAGATCCCATATTGATTTTAGAAGTTGAAGATGTTTTGAAACCTTGCACTGGATGTGCTTAAGTCAAAACATGAAGTAAAAATGCTTATGAGGTTGAGATGCTAGATATGCCAAGACGACATATGAAGCGGAATTTGAAAGTTAAGTCAATGTATGAGGAAAAATATTTTTGAAAACTATGCATGGGGTTCTTAAAAAAAATGTGTTCAATGTTTCTGAAACCTTATGTATAATACTTTTGAAATCATAAAGTAGGTGTACTAGGTAGGTATATTTATAAAATGTTTTAAAATCATGAGTTGAATTTTGAAAGTATGTATAAGGTTTTTGGAAAACATGAATGATGCTTTGGAAGTTACGCACTTGATATAAGTAATTATACGGTATTAATAACATTTTGAAATCATGAAGGTTGTTTTGAAAACTTATCTTATGCACGTTGAAAATCAGAACGTAATGGGTATGAGATTTGAAAATATCCTTAGTTATCTAACCAAGGATTTCAAAGGCACAGATGTGCAGAAGCATGATTACTCATAATGTCACTTTATTTTCTGTACTTCGTATCTTAGAATGAAACGAGTACTTAGAATTTTCTATGGGAATCATGAGCAAACGCAAGAATGGGAAAATTCACAAGAGTAGTTTGTAAGGAATATAGTTCCTTGATGTAGGTATCATAGGAAAAGTCATACACACATGTAACTACACTCGTATATCAGAATTGTGAACAATAATTTATTTATAAACAAAACAGATTGTTTCACATTACAAGAAAACAGAAGAATAAAAGCATAAGACAGCAACATCTTCTAGTCAGCCAGCTGCTCATCCATGGGTTGGATTTGCATTAGCAAGCTTTGGGCAATCCCTTAGGAAATGGCCCATCTCGCCACAGTTGTAGCAGGACCCTGGTGAGAAACGAGCTTGAGCAGGATTGTCGCCAGCTTGCTTTGGAGCAACTGCAGCTCGGCAAACTCTTGCTGTATGACCTTTAAGTCCACAAATTTGGCATTTGCGGCACTTCACACTAGCGTGATGATGAAGGCTACATTGGTTGCACAAGGGTGCAGTTCCGTTGTATGGCTTCCTAGCAGGAGGTTGAGCAGTAGCAAGGTTTATAACAGCTTTGTTTTGGATAGCAAAGCGGCATATGTTAACCAAATGTCCCCGCCGTCCACAGTAGGTACATTTGAAGAAGGGAATGAGGTTTGAATGATGATGGTTGCATCGTTTGCACCATGGGGCAGTTCCAAAGTACGGCTTCCTAGCTGGTGGCGCTGCCATTTGGCTAGGTCCCGCTTGATTAGGTGTAACTGCTGCGGGTTTCTTTGAAGCCTTACGCTTCCTTGATTTTGGTGCAGGCTTGACTTCTACTTCCTTTGGTGACTCTTGAGTGGCTTCATTGTTGAGACGAGACATGGCAATGCCTAAATCCACCGTCTTCAGAATCACTTCGCCTATTTGCTGAGCAAATTTGGCAGTCTGCTCGGGTATCTGTGCATTGTTGCGATGAAGAGACATTCTGGAGGAAAAGAAAGATATAGGAGGAAACAAATGAAATGAAAACGCATAGAAATTGCGATCATTTGTTTGTTAGCTAAGGCAAACAAATGAGACGGTGACTAATCAAAGTAAACAGGTCATATTAATGTATTCCTGAAGACATGCTTTCCTATAAGTGAACACTCACCCCAAGAGTTCCCAGGTAAGAGTGACTGGTCCGATTCTGCGGATTTGTACGAACACTCAAGCCTTAGACAGAAAACTCAGAGTACAGGTATTCACCCTTCCAGTTTGCACGTGTTCACATTAAAAGACCCAAACTTTGACGAGATTTTGCAAACTTTGAAGGTTCAAAACCTTACAATAAATCATCCTAGAACAGATGATTGATTTTCAAAGCGGTTTTGAAATTTGTGTTCTAGTTGTGGTTGTCGCCTAAGGACAGGTGACGGTATTATTTTATGACTAAACGCAAGTAAACTCGCGTTAGGGTCCTAGGAAGGTTATAGAATAGGTCAAAGCATTACTAATAACCTAATTCCCTATAACCATGAGCTCTGATACCAACTTTTCTGTCACACCCCGACCACGTAAAACAACAAAACGTGGCGGAAATGTCGGGGAGTGTTGTAACAGAATCATTGTTTAATAACACATGGAAATTTGAATATTGTTTTATTGAATAAAAGAGTTACAATGTCTTGACAATCAAAGAAACATAACATAAATAACTAGTCTTGCATCTTTTAATGTCGCTAAGGCCCAAGTCCGCCTAAGTGTATCTTGATAAACCCTAAGCATCATATCCTGAAACACATGTGAAAATAGGTACGTCAGCATAAAAATGCCTGTGAGAAACATAGGTTTTGTGAAAACAGAATTCATGACTTATGTTTAAGAAAATGTTTAGTCATGAACCTTGTAATTTTCTTTGTCTTGTAAATCATTTGAAAAGTGATAAATAAACCAAATGATATATATGTATAGAAGAATAATACATGGTTAAGTAAATAACCAAGTAAAATGAGTTTATATCGGATAAGTTGTTTGTAAAACAATGTATTGTGAAAAGTATGTTATTTGTATAAAATGTTATATGTCTAAATTGAAATGATTCAAATAACGCTACGATATGTAATACCATACAAGCACTTATATATAGGAAGTACCAGCGGCGTATCCACCATGCTTGTATCATATTACACACGCCTCGTTACTTAAATCACTTACTCAAACCAAACCACCAAAGTAAAATGTTTATGTATAATCAAATGTCAAAATGTTTGTGTGAAAACCATGTCAAATGTCTATGTCTAATGTAAATCGTGAATTGTGTATATCAATGTCAAAATGTTCATGTGAAAACCATGTCAAATGTCTATGTCTAATGTAAATCATGAATTGTGTATATCAATGTCAAAATGTTTATGTCTAATGCAAATCATGTAATGTGTATCCAAAATATCATGTATGGTAAGTGAAATATATCAACTAAACCATATGTAAAATGCACAAAAACAAGGTATTGAAGTAAAACATGGTTTAAATCAAAGTTATGTTTTGTGGAACAAATGCATGCTATACTGATATAAACATCTATGCGGTATTGTGAAAATGCATACATCCAAGCCTTGTGACTGTAGAATAAACCCTAGCACAAAGTCTAAGGTCCACCTAGAAATGTATTCGGATTCGGTCATTCCTTCCACCCAAACAAACCTAGGGTTCAGGAATGGGAGTTGTCAAGTCCTATGGTACCATTACTTACTACCGAGTGGCGTAGCAAATGTTAATGAACGTATATAAGTCCCGTTTGTACAAACCAAATGTTATACCAAATGTAAACGTGTTATATGAAAACAATGTACTAAGTATGCTAAGTTAACATACAAAGCAAAAAAGTCATGTAAATCAATGTGTTAGCATGCTCAGTCAACATACATAGCAGAAATGTAAAGTAAAACAATGTACTAAGTATGCTCAGTCAACATACATAGCAAAACAATGTAATGTAAATCATGTACTATAAGTGTACTAATGAACATAACAAGCAATGATATGAAAACATGGAAAGCACGAAAGTAACAAGTAGGCACATGTGTTTCACCCCCAAAATAGTTTGAAAACAGTAAAAGTGGGGGCTATGTACTCACTTGAGATTGCTTAGTAGTCCTTGAGTAACAACTAAACAATGCTAGAGATCACGGATATCAAACGGCACCTAATATAGGTAACTATGTTAATAAACCGGACCTATATCGGAGGATCGGATAGAATGAGGGTTCGTAAACCAAACGAGTATGGAAACTCATGTAGTATGGTTCAACAAAGCCTACATACTAAATGAAACCTAACCTAAGTGCTTACGACCCATTACGGCCCGTTTAGGTAGCTTATGCTACTTTAACGCGTCGTTTGCGTAAAGCGCGTTCGGAATGCCTAACTAGTCATATGATAAGTAAAATATGCCTTAACATGTCTAATATTGTTACCAAATCAGTTTAGATACCAAAAGTTATGTTATATATGCTTAAAATGATTTTTTGCGAAAAAAGGGTATTTTGGTAATTTACCTAAGGCATATATACTACTAATCATACAACTACTCAAACGATGTGACCATAAGGTATAACCTCGGAAGGTTATTCCCTATACAACTATGGTCACTTAATGTGTTTGGTCGGATCCTAATGATTGACCAAACGGGTCGGGTTCGAAAGTATAAGCGATTGTTTAGATCGCTTACCTTACGACCCTATATAAGCACTAAACTAAGAGTGACGAGCTAAGCATGTTAAAACATGCTTAACTAAGTTTAGAAAACAGGTTTGGTATCAAAACAAACGGTTTTGATACCTAAGAGTAGTTTGGTTACAAAATACGCAATAACACGCATTTCGGCCGAAACTACGACTCGTCACTGAGCTTAGATAACGTGGTAATCAGTAGGTATAGTCACTAAGGACTATAACAATCGTGATTACGCTTACGTTATGAAGTTCAAACGAACTTCACATTGACCATAAACTGGTCAACGCTGAAAGTCAAACAAAGTTTGACTTTTAACGCTAAGAGTATAAAAAGAACGAAGGAACACTTACAAAGGGTCCCCGAAAGCTAATCTTGATCCAAGTAGCTCATGATGAAGCAATGGCTTCAACTTAGAGCTTTTAGATCATATTTTGTGGGTTTAGCAAATGAATGGGGTTGGGTATTTATAGTAAATGGACAACCGTTAGGATCGTTTCTCGTAATCTGGGCTTTAATCTCACCCCTACACTTGTTGGAATTCCCATGGAGCTCCAAAATGGCCCCTCATTAACATGAAGAGGCAAGTGCAATTGGGTTTGGAGGGTGTGACAGCTGGAAACAGGCTGTTTAGAAGTTTCTGAGCAACTGGGAGGTCCTTACGGACCGTAAGGGTGATGGCTTACGGTCCGTAAGCCATCATCTTTGCTGAAATGACAGATTTGGTCCCTGCAGCTCGAAACTTGGTTTTCGATGCATTTTTGACACGTTTAAGCCCCGTTAACCTCATTTCAAAGCTCTAAAATGAAGTTAAAGTATAGGGAAGTTAAAATTTGCTCAAAAATATCTCGGATGTCGATTCGTTTGGCCGTACGGTTGCGTTGTTCGGTTAATTACGACGGAAGTCGTAATGAACGCAAAAACGGTCCAAAATGCGCGACGAATGGAATTTTGGCAAGCCAAACACTAAACATAATATTTTAGTGCTTACATAATTTTTTGGATGTCCGGATGTATTCAGAACGTAAGTTATGCGCGAAAATGCAAACTAGTGCACTTTTTGACGCTTTTAGTCCCTGAATGACCCAAAAGTTTATTTTAGCACACCGAACCCCTCAAAGCCTATTTCTAAGCTATGTAAAGGATATTTATGGTATGTTTAACTCATGGTCATGTTCCGGAATGTCTGTTACAGTTCAAATCGGCATACTTTCGCAGTTTGTCGAATTTAGTCCCTGTAAGCGATTTAACTTGATTTTGCCATACCAAAGCCTTCAAAACTTATTTCTATGTTATGTAAAGGTTATTTAAGGTATGTGAAGCCTATTTCACTATTCCGGAGTGTTCGATGCATTAAACTGGTTATATTTACGCATCAGTGCGCGTATAACCTTCCAGAAAGCGATTTAGAGCCCGAAATCGAACAAGAAATGATATGTGCAAATGATACACATATTTGTACAAATCCCAAGCATAAAATACAATATTTCATTGGTTTGGTATTTTTTTGAAGGTCACAGTGACCCAGGTGTCACACTTCGTTTGCTCAGTTAATTGTCGGGTCAAACCGTTTAGGTAAAAAGTCAAACTTGGCAGATTTACAAATAATGATTAAAACCTTTGATGCAGAGGTTCTAAATTATATTTTAGCATTCTAATGACTTAGTAATTAATATTAGAACATGTTTAATCTGTCCTAACCCGGCAATTATCGGTTTAAGGTCAGTTTATAACCGAAAGTCGCAAAAGCTTGACTTTTGCTTTGACTTTCAGTTCTGACCCGTTCAAGCTTAATTCTCCCATGTTTTAAGCTTCCATTAGGACCATATTATTCAGTAGTATAACCCTCTGGAGTTATATTGCATGGTTCCTTGTGGTTTGAATTATATGCACTTGTTTGTTAATATGCTAATAAATGTCGTAAATACCCTTTTGACATACAAATGAGATTTTTAGAAATGTGAGAGGACAAAAACCTTTGCTACTGATATTTAGACTTGTCCCGAAAATTTGACATCAGTTCTTGGTCCCAAATAGGAGTTATGCTCGATATCGTAATTAGAAGCTTTTTATTAGTTAATTTGCGATATCTTGCATAATGCATGTTTAAACTTGGATTTTGAACCAAAACTCAATAACTATGGTTAAGATATTATTTTTAGGGAATTTTAAGATTTTTTGGTCAGATTATTATCTGTTTAAAACATAGAGTTCTTATATAATTCGGTTAATGACGATAATACCCTTTTTAAGCATAAAATGAGATTAACAAATGATTTGAATGCCAAACCTTTTTCTACTGATTTCATACATTAAATAAATTATTTTGGGCATTCGAAACTGATCAAAACCACAGATTCGCATAAAACACCTTGATTATCGTCAATAAGCGAGTTTTACGCTAAATAGGTGCATAGTATGGTTTAAAACCATATTTAACATCTAAAACTTGTTACCTACTGAAATTTTAAACAAATTAAAATATTATTACAGTAGGTATAAGTTATGAACTCAGCTTTCCAAAAATGCCCTTAAAAGCCTATGTGAAATAACCAAAATGCCCTTTCGGGACATAGTTTGGTCATAAATAGTAAATTTCACATATGTGTAATATCTTACTGATGTAATGAGATAAATTAAATATTTTTACTGATTAGAAAGGACCAGAACTTCAATTTGTTATAAAATCTCTTTTATAAGTATTAAAATTACCAAAATGCCCTTACGGGACTTAAAATGGTTTTAAATATTTTGGGCATATATGTTAACATCCTATTGATGTATTAACATATTATAAGAATAATAACATATGGGACTTGTAGATGGTTCATTTGGTTGCCCATTACGCATTTATGCGTTCGGATCGGTTTATGTAACTAGTTTACGTAAGTTTACCGAAACGGGTTTAACCTTATCGTTTTTTATCTCAAAATCCAGAATGTGTTTAGTTTACCCATATTATACAAGTATCCAAACTTGTCGGGTCTAAATCACATTCTATTCCGGTCAACGCTTAATCCAGCGTATCGTACCGCTTTAGATACTTTAAGCTAGTCGGTCTAAGTCTACGACTTAAATAAGACCATTAGCATTCTGAATTGGTTATATATTACCATCACTCCAGACTAGAGTCACCCGGTAAAAGCTACCTGCATTTAGATAGATTGGATACGACTGAGTTATTATGCTGTGAATCAAGTATTAGCTCAGGTAAATACTTTTAACTTATTTTCCCTTATACAGGCTTGGGATATGGTATTATAATAATACCACTTGGTCGGGTATGAAATCATTTAATCGGATTGTGATTAATAAATTTGCATAACCCGTTTTAATATGTCTTGTTTGATAACGTAAACATTGGGGGTTAATCTGACCGTGTCCTGGATATCCTCGGCTCATTAAAGTTAAAAATGGCCACGACCTATGCACGGGGTGTAGGCATACACCCGACAGATGCAAATGCTAAAATATAAATAACCCACATGTTGGGGATAACTCATTCATGGGTTTTGTAAGTGGTGAGTCGGTTAATCATGACCGGCTTCCAAACCGGCCCCATATGTATGACAAACATGTGAAACAGTATACAAGATTTTATTAAAGATTGTCCCAAGTTATAAAGGGTTTGTGCCTTGTGCACTTAAATCAATTTTCATAAACTCTTTTCAAATGAGTCGGTTAATTGTATTTACCAGTGAAAACTGACGTATTTTCCAAAGACTAAGTGGCAGGTACTACTCGTAATTGGCTGGGAGTTGCTCGGTGTCGAAAAAGAGGATCTTGCAAATCCTTAAAGATGCCATAAAGTCTGCTAAGCTTCATTTTATATATTCTGTAATGATCCTCCTGTGGATTTGATATTACAGACTCGTCTATAAGAAATACTTTGATATTTTCAGACATTGAGTTTGTAATAATATTTTATATTCCAAGACTTCCGCTGTGCTATTCTGTGTGTGATTAACCATGATGATATCAACTACGTCACGATACTCCCCACCGGGCCCACCGGTGATATGTGGAAATATCGGGGTGTGACAGGTTGGTATCAGAGCCAACATTGAGTGAATTAAACACTAGTCTTTTGTGTTTAATCTCAATGACACAATAGCATATTCCTTAGACCTTTTGAGTCTAGACATAACATAGGAATGCTCTCATCCCTATTAAGTAAACATTGTTTTCGATTTTATGTATTTTTAATAAGTCGCCAAGTAAGGAAGCCGTTGATAGAGATTCTCCTCATCCGAAGCCAAGGAATGCCAAGCTTCACCATATGGCTAAAATAAGCATGCGACCGGCTTGGAGGGAGACCTTTATGGATTCATTCCCAAAACCAAACCCATATGAATTGGAATCAGACTTCAGAGTCCATACCGAAGGTCCCTAAGGCTCAAATTTTAAAATATGCGCCAGTGGAGTCCATACCAGGTGGTCCCTGAGGCTTCCGTATTGAAAATAATACTAGTGGATCCTAATGATCCCTAATTCATGCCTTCGAATTTTGAAATTCCAGATTTGGATTGTATCAGTCAAACTCAATTCGTGATCCATATCATTCCTTAACCATGGAATTCTTAAATTCTACTTCTATAACGGATCTTGATTGGAATACTTACTTTATTCACTGAGGTCTTCAGTGTCCCTACTATATATGGTAAACAAAGAAGAGAGACAGTCGAAATGGAGCAAGGAAGGCGTTAGAGAATCCCTCTTCCATTATATTCATTATCCTTTAAGTCCTTAAACGGACCTATCTCTTCTATATAGTCCCTGTGTGGACATATCTTTCAAATTAAGACCCTGTATGGGAATTTGCCATTTAGTCCCTTCGTGGACATTATATTTCAGTATAGTCCCTTCAAGGACATTATAATTCAATAAAGTCCCCCGGTGGGCATGCTATTTCAAATTAGTCCTTTCATGGACGTGTGATTTCATTATAAATCTCTTTGTGGATACACTATTTTAAAATAGTCCTTTCGTGGACCTAATATCTTAATATAGTCCTCTCATGGACACTATATTCCATCAAAGTCCCTTTATGGACATATTATTCCATCGAAATCCCGCATAGACATAGTATTTTATTATAGTCCTTTAAGGACGTATTGTTTCATTAATAAGTCCTAATGAGGACGTGTCTTTCGACATAAAGTCCCTACGAGGACAATTGTTTATTAATGTTCCTTCATGGACGTGTTATATCATAAAAGTCCCAATGCGGACATATTTTATAATTCCTTTACGAACTATTAATTCCTTTTAGTCCCTGCATGGACTAGAGTTATTTAAAGTCCCTGTGAGGACATCTGTACAGCAAAGCCCTTTTGTGCGCACGCTGTACCAATATAGTCCTTTTATGGACATGTTATTTCATCAATATCCCTTTGGGGATACGTTATTTCAAAATAGTCCCTTTGAGGACATTGATATTTCATTATAACCCTTATATAGACTTATAATGTTTCATAGTCCTTATACGGACTTATATTTTCCTCTTAGTCCTCTGTGGACAAATATATTACTAGAAGTCCTGATTAAGGCACTATTGTAAATTCCTAATAATCTAGGAAAGTTTTGAAAATTTTATGTAGGTATTCATTTCATCCTTTATCCAACAATAGTTCTGAATTTTACTCGAACTTTATCGATCAGCTGAAAAATTTCAAAAGATCCTCTTAATGGTATAACCTAGCCTATATGTCTATGAACATGGCTATGATGGTAAAACCCTCTTAAGATAATTAATCTTTGTTAACATCTGAGAACATGTTAACATTCCTGGCTGTGTGACTTGAGAAACCACACTAGCTTCCAAAAGTACTTGGACTTTTTCCAAGCCACTTTCATAGCCTATATGATCAATACGAATCACGGCTATCAAACAACGGTATGAAGTATACATCAAAACATCCAATTAAGATGTATGCCTACGGGCGAAGGTGTATTCATGACAATGATAGTTTTATTTTATAAACTTCTTGTCAAAAGGCGATGAACTATGTTCGACCCTTAAAGATCATTGATCCAAGAGATCATTGATTATGTTTTAATTGTCCTTGTGACAAGGCCTTTTGTGCCATCTAACTGTCCTTTGAAGCAAGCCTTGTGCTATATGAGGACATCTCTATGACATTGACATTGTGATCTTTATGATCCCCTGTCCAAGGTAATGAGCTGTGCTCAAGCCTAATAGTCTACATGATCAATGCGATCATGACTAAAAATCATCAGTACGATGATTAAATCTGACATCCTTAATGATGTTTGGCCTAAGGGCTATATTATATTGTCTATCTGAGACCAGGCAAATGTAATCTTTTGTGATTCTTTGCCCAAGGGGGTGAGCCATGCTCAAATCCCATAGTCTGCATGATCATTGCGATCCTGACTAGTATCATCAATATGATGATCATAATATTAACATCCCTTGTGATGAAATGCCTACGGGCTGTACTTTACTCTATTGTCGATAAGACAAAGTTAGTGGTGGTCTTTAAGATCCCCTGTACAAAGTGGTGGGTTATACCCAACCCCAACAGTCTATATGATCAGTATGATCATGACTAATATCATCAAATGCAATGATGATATATGAACATCCAGTAGTGATGTCAATTGGGTTACCTTTGTGCCAAATAAGTCGTCTTTAGAGACAATGACAGTTGTAGTTTATGACTCCCTGTCCAAAGGTGAAGAACTATGTTTAAACCTGGAAGCCTCTAATCCAAAAAGATTGAGACTTATAAACTAACGTCCTTGATGACAAAACAATGAGTTATATTTTAAAGTCATTCATGACAAGCTAATGTGCTATAGTTTGTCATTCGTGACAAGTTAACATATTAAGTGTTAACATTCTTAGTCACAGGCCTTTTTGTGCCAGCATTAATAAATGTCCTCCGTGACAGGCCTTGGTGCCATATCTTATAACGTCATTGTGACAAGGCCACTTTGAGCCATATCTAAATGTCCTTTGCGACAAGGCCTTCATGCCATATAACCATTTGTGTCCTTCATGACTAGGCTTTATGCCATACATATTTTTACGTCCTTCGCGATAGGCATTTATGCCCTATATGTATATAATTATAATAAAAGTCATATAAGGCTAGCCTTCGAGCTATTCATAATCGTCTTTGTGACAAAGACAGTCGTGACGTTATGATCCCCTGTCAGGCAGGTATTGGACTCACTCCAAACCTTAAATGCCACTGATGGTCCTTTTGTGACCGAGACTAAATGTAATGGATATACATTCAAATAACATTTATTAGGAATGTTTGGAAAATAATAGCCCATACGGTTTAAGGATGCCGTGGCTGATCTATGTCAGGTCATCAGGATGATGACTAACAATTGCTTAACGTGATGGTTAATACCAAGTTTCGAGTATGGCAAACTCGAATGAGGTGGATAGCAGTCGCAATACTATTAAGACTACAAAAGCTAACAATGCTACGAACGTAAACCTCAATATTAATGGAGTTAGTCTCCAAGCTGTGATGGACGCAGCAGTTTGAAAGACCATGGAAAAGGTCATGAAACAATTCAAAGAGCCGAATGCTTCTCGCTCTAAATTTCATTCAAAACCTCAATAAATTGCTCATGTAAAGAGCTTTGTTCACATTTCGATTGTGAAGGATGAACCAAGGGAGGCGGATAACTCCCAGAAATCTAGAAAAAAAAAGAGCAATTACGGGCTTAATAAGAACCAACATAAGTTCAGTAAGAAGCCTGTATGTAAGAATTGCTATAAAAGATACTGGGGACAGTGCCGAATGAATCAAAGACCAAAGCAGTGTCACATCTGCAAAGGAACTTGTCATCAGTCCCATGAATGTAGGGACATGTGGAATAACAGTATGTTACGACTGTGGTGAGTAAGGCCACATCAGAATTAGATGCCATAAAGCTGCCAAAGAAGGTGCAGCTAGGCCTTGAAAAGCTAAGGAAGGAAATGACTGAACTCGCCTGATAAATGCCAAAAGGCAGTACATGATGTCATCAAGTACATTCCTTATCATGTACCAATGATAATCTCTACTAAGTGTCCTGTTTTAATACAGGCAATAATAAGTCTTTCATAGACCATAAGCTTAGCAAAACCTTGATGATATTCATAAGAACTCCAGATTCTTAGTCAGGTAGAACTTACCAATGAAACCTGAGAGACCGATTCTCCTATTATCGGCAATGAATCCTTCTGAAAAATCTAAGAGTACTCTTTCTTTGAATAGAGTACGACCACATATGTTATTTTAATTATTTTCCCCATTGATTTTATCAACTGCGAGTGCCAACTATGATTGACAAAAGCGCCATATGAAGATTTGCGTATCCCAGTGCGTCCCATAGATTATGTCCATGCCTGATCAGTATGGAAGCTTAATGCATGGGGCCACTAAGATATTCCAATGGTCATATTGTACTAAAGTCAGCTAGTGGTGTTCAATGAAGATATCCATAATAAAAATGCCTAAGTAGGCGTCTCTACTTAAGGCATCCGTGCACTCGTAAAACAGATATGTTATTTGCATGACACAATCGTCGGTAAGTGGACCAAGGTCGAAGATTGAAGCTACCTCTATCATATTTGGATAACTTGATTTCTTCTCAGTTGAACTACCTAGAGAGGCAAGATGAAATTAGGATTTACACCCTATTAAGAGCTGTATCTGTTACAAAAGCTCTATATCGGTCAGCATCAAAGGAAATGGAAGAACTGAGGGCTAACCAGATGAGTTTATGAGAAAAGGTTTGTACAGCCTAGCTCATTTTCTTAGGAGCTCTGACTATTATTGTTGATAAAGGAAAGCACGATGCAATACGCTTATGCATTTATTACTGCAACCTAACTAGGTAACGATTAAGAATCGTTATTAGCTGCCCAGGATCGTCGACTTGTTCAACTAACCATGAGGATAGTTAATTCCTTAAGATTGATTCGGGTAGTAGTTGGAATAACTATCTCACCCTGAATAAGTTCTTCTATAACCGATAGCATTATATAAGCATCAAGGTTGCTCCTCTGGAGACCTTGTTTGGGAGAAACAGTCAACACCCAATTGTTGTGCAGGAAATTGGGAAAGTCCAATTCTCAGGATCTAAGTTTTGTTTTAAAGACGATGGATGGGATATTATGAATCCGTAATCGTCTGAAAACTGCCAGTAATCGGCAGAAGAGCAATGTGAAAAAGAGGCGCAAATCTCTTGATGTTCCAAATGGGGAACAAGACTCTATCGAAAATATCAATATGAAAAAGTACAATACGTTTCGGTGTAAAGGATAGGTTAAGCCTTGGATATATAAATCATTCGAGATTGTCGAATGTGATGGCAGTATAGCTCATAAGCTAAACTTGCCTAAGGAGCTCGGGGAAATTCACGATGTGTTCCACATTTCTAACTTAAAGAAATGCCTAGCTGATAAATTGCTAGTAATGTCTTGTAAAGACGTATAGATTGATGAAAGCCTGAGGTTTATTGAAAGGCCTATATCGATCAAGGATCGACAGGTTAAGAAACTCCAAAAAGGAGCATGTACCTATTGAATAGGTCAACTGTTATACCCGTAAAGGTCCCTAAAGTACTATGGAAATTAAGCCCATTACACGACAGAAAGTACTTCCATCTTTTTGAGCAAATCTCAGGGTCGAGATTTCTTTTAATGGGGTGAGGATGTAACACCTCGTAAAATCGTGTCCAATGGTGTGGTGACACGTGTAATGAACCCTAATAAAGTCAAACGTTGACTATGAGGGACTAATTTCATCAAAATCGAAAAACTTGATTATAGAAGGACTGAAAGTGTCAACATGCCTAAACTAGGCCCCTGAGTGACCTTATACGGTTGCCGTATTCTCAAATGAGCCACTTGTTGGACAAGAGGAGCCGTTTGCGTATTTATGTGAAAGTTTGCGCGTCAAATGGGTTAAAAGTGTCAACATGTTAATTCTTACCTCTGAGTGACCTTTTAACAAACCGAGAGCTTCATTATGCTTCATCATATTCTCGGGAATGCCTAATATTGGCTAGGCAAGGCTTTTATGCCAATATGTGAAGTTTCGCGCAAGTTTGTAACTTAGAGGGGTTAAAAGCGTCAACATGTTTAATTACACCTCGGAATGACCTTTTAACGAACCCGAAACATCTTGATGCACTTCCATACTCTCGAGAATGCTTAACATGAGCTACATAAGGCTTTGATGCTATTCAATGACGATATGCGTAAGTTTACGCATTTAAGGGACCAAAAGCGTCAACATTGGATAATAGACCTTTGAGCGACCTTTTAAGCGAATTGGAGCATTGTAATAATTGGGCATACATTCAGGAATGCCTCGTATGGGCCATGGAAGGCTTTAATATCGATAATTGAAATTATACGCAACTTTATGCGTTAAAAGCACTAAATGCGTTAATATGTGAAATTACGCCTTTAAGAGGCCGTTCGAATGAACCGAGAGCTTCGCAATGCTCAGTCAAACTCCCGGGTGCGCCGAAGATTGGCCACGAACACCTTGCACACCTTACAATGAGGAAACATGCAAGATTAAAAGTTATGGGCCTAAAATGTCAAGTTTGAAAGTTTATATGCAACGAAAAGGTTCAGGGACTGATCTGGTAAAAACCTGATATATGCTGGGCTGTATTGGGCCTGATATCAGGCCATGAGGCCATTGGGCAGCCTGGTTCGTAGGCTAACAGCAACATGCTATGCTGTTTTGATAAGAATAGAAAGCACAAGGACCATAATCGCTAGTCTGCCAAACTTATTCGCTGGGCCTGACATCCAGGCGGGCCGCGTGGGCCTGGGCCACCTGGTTACGCGGGCCGCGTAACAGACAGCAGCAGCAACAGATTTTTATTTTCTATTTGTTGGTTTCTTGGAGCCCAATCCAAATCTCTAAACCAATCCTAGTCGAGTCCTTGGGCTTCAAGTCGTTAGTAACAGCTGTTTAACACATGTAATCATCAGATTCAGCCCTATAACACTTGTCAAAGATCCAACTCTCAATCAAAAACTATAAATAGGAAGCATGTTTATTCACTTCTTGACACCATATCATTCATTCTCTATAACTCTCAAATCTGGAGCTTCCTAAGCTGAAGTGGTACTTAAATTTTGTAGAAAAGTTAGCATGGACCTTTTGTAAGTACCTTAGCCCTCTCATTAGTTCAGTTTTATGCTTTAAGAACCGAAAAGTCAAGTATCGTATATGAACTTTGACTTTCGAATTAAACTCTCATGGTCCAGCCACTAACCAAATTAAAAGTGGGTATAAGACCATAGTTACGTAGGTGATTAACCCCTGAAAGGGCACCTCCTAATTCCTTCGTTTGCTCAGTTAATTGTCGGGTCAAACCGTTTAGGTAAAAAGTCAAACTTGGCAGATTTACAAATAATGATTAAAACCTTTGATGCAGAGGTTCTAAATTATATTTTAGCATTCTAATGGCTTAGTAATTAATATTAGAACATGTTTAATCTGTCCTAACCCGGCAATTATCGGTCTAAGGTTAGTTTATAACCGAAAGTAGCAAAAGCTTGACTTTTGCTTTGACTTTCAGTTCTGACCCGTTCAAGCTTAATTCTCCCATGTTTTAAGCTTCCATTAGGACCATATTATTCAGTAGTATAACCCTCTGGAGTTATATTGCATGGTTCCTTGTGGTTTGAATTATATGCTCTTGTTTGTTAATATGCTTATAAATGCCGTAAATACCCTTTTGACATACAAATGAGATTTTTAGAAATGTGAGAGGACAAAAACCTTTGCTACTGATATTTAGACTTGTCCCGAAAATTTGACATCAGTTCTTGGTCCCAAATAGGAGTTATGCTCGATATCGTAATTAGAAGCTTTTTATTAGTTAATTTGCGATATTTTGCATAATGCATGTTTAAACTTGGATTTCGAACCAAAACTCATTACCTACTGTTAAGATATTATTTTTAGGGAATTTTAAGATTTTTTGGTCAGATTATTATCTGTTTAAAACATAGAGTTCTTATATAATTCGGTTAATGACGATAATACCCTTTTTAAGCATAAAATGAGATTAACAAATGATTTGAATGCCAAACCTTTTTCTACTGATTTCATACATTAAATAAATTATTTTGGGCATTCAAAACTGATCAAAACCTCAGATTCGCATAAAACACCTTGATTATCGTCAATAAGCGAGTTTTACGCTAAATAGGTGCATAGTATGGTTTAAAACCATATTTAACATTTAAAAATTGTTACCTACTAAAATTTAAAAAAAAATTAAATATTATTACAGTAGGTATAAGTTATGAACTCAGGTTTCCAAAAATGCCCTTAAAAGCCTATGTGAAATAACCAAAATGCCCTTTCGGGATATAGTTTGGTCATAAATAGTAAATTTCACGCATGTGTAATATCTTACTGATGTAATGAGATAAATTAAATATTTTACTGATTAGAAAGGACCAGAACTTCAGTTTGTTATAAAATCTCTTTTATAAGTATTAAAATTACCAAAATGCGCTTACGGGACTTAAAATGGTTTTAAATATTTTAGGCATATATGTTAACATCCTACTGATGTATTAACATATTATAAGCATAATAACATATGGGACTTGTATATGGTTCATTTGGTTGCCCGTTACGCATTTATGCATTCGGATCGGTTTATGTAACTAGTTTACGTAAGTTTACCGAAACGGGTTTAACCTTATCGTTTTTATCTCAAAATCCAGAATGTGTTTAGTTTACCCATATTATACAAGTATCCAAACTTGTCGGGTCTAAATCACATTCTATTCCGGTCAACGCTTAATCCAGCGTATCGTACCGCTTTAGATACTTTAAGCTAGTCGGTCTAAGTCTACAACTTAAATAAGACCATTAGCATTCTGAATTGGTTATATATTACCATCACTCCAGACTAGAGCCACCCGGTAAAAGCTACCTGCATTTAGATAGATTGGATACGACTAAGTTATTATGCTGTGAATCAAGTATTAGCTCAGGTAAATAATTTTAACTTATTTTCCCTTATACGGGCTTGGGATATGGTATTATAATAATACCACTTGGTCGGGTATGAAATCATTTAATTGGATTGTGATTAATAAATTTGCATAACCCGTTTTAATATGTCTTGTTTGATAACATAAACATTGGGGGTTAATCTGACCGTGTCCTGGATATCCTCGGCTCATTAAAGTTAAAAATGGCCACGACCTATGCACGGGGTGTAGGCATACACCTGACAGATGCAAATGCTAAAATATAAATAACCCACATTTTGTGGATAACTCATTCATGGGTTTGGTAAGTGGTGAGTCGGTTAATCATGACCGGCTTCCAAACCGGCCCCATATGTGTGACAAACATGTGAAACAGTATACAAGATTTTATTAAAGATTGTCCCAAGTTATAAATGGTTTGTGCCTTGTGCACTTAAATCAATTTTCATAAACTCTTTTCAAATGAGTCGGTTAATTGTATTTACCAGTGAAAACTGACGTATTTTCCAAAGACTAAGTGGCAGGTACTACTCGTAATTGGCTGGGAGTTGCTCGGTGTCGAAAAAGAGGATCTTGCAAATCCTTAAAGATTCCCTAAAGTCTGCTAAGCTTCATTTTATACATTCTGTAATGATCCTCCTGTGGATTTGATATTACAGACTCGTCTATAAGAAATACTTTGATATTTTCAGACATTGAGTTTGTAATAATATTTTATATTCCAAGACTTCCGCTGTGCTATTCTGTGTGTGATTGACCATGATGATATCAACTACGTCACGATACTCCCCACCGGGCCTACCGGTGATATGTGGAAATATCGAGGTGTGACAGGCAGTCTATCATCGAAATCGTGAGGAGCCACCGAAAATGATGCAGATTGAAGACAATACGAAAGAAAAGTCAAGAGCTTTGGCGGTGATCCAAGGCGATGATGGGTTTGACTGGAGTGAATTTCTTCCTGAAGAGGATGCTGTCAGTTATGCATTTATGGCACATATTGAACCACCAACACCACCTTCAACATATAACCGAGAAAGAAGTCTGGCATCAATAAAGAAGATAAAGATCTAACTAGCCTACAAAGAGGCTAAAAAGGCGAAAAGATGGGATCCAGATCGAGAGTGTTACTTGGATCCAAAGGGAAACATCTATATTGATCCACCAACCATTGATTTCAAGGCTCTTGTTAAATCAATCCCGCTAGTAGAAGAACAAATCAAGATAGATGCAGCAAACAGAGTAGAGGGAGAAAGACTGAAACAGGAGAGACATGCGAGATATCTAAAGTCCTTGGAGCCAAAGAAAGTGGACGAAGGGATTATCGACGTTGAGAAAGAAATGACAGCCGAAAACTTGTCCAAAATGGCAGACCAAGTCTTGCTGGTGAAGGCAATTGAGGTAGATTCCAAGTCTGCTTCTAAGTCTGAGTCGTCAGAAAAGGTTAGTTCGAGTGGTTCAGATAATGAACCAGGTAAGGCTGAAAATGATAAAACTGAAAGTGTTTGCAGAGGTTGCATGCGAGACTGCAAATTCTATAACACACGCGAATATCTCTCAAGAAAGAGAATCAAGGAGCTAACAGATAAAATTGGTATAATAGACAGAGAAGTAATTGGTCAAGATAAACTGATAAAAGGTTCAACTGAAAGAATCAAAGAATTAACTGAAAAAATTGAAACTGATAAAAATGATGTTGAATGATATCTAAAGGAAAATGAAAAATTGATGCTCGAAAACAGAAAAATTTCTGAAATTTTTGACAAACTAAAAAGAGTAGTTAAAGATTCAGATGAACGCAACTCAAAAACTCATAAAGAAAACACTCATTTATCAGGAGTTCTTCAAGCAAAAGAAAAACTGATAAACCAGCAACTGGATGAGATTGTGAATCTCAAGCTTCAATTTCAAGAAGCTAAAATTGAGAATGAGAGAATCAATCTGAAGCTGAACAGCTATTCGTCAGCCAGCTTTGTTCTTCAACATATAGTTCCGAAACCAATTGGGAAGAACAAAGCCGGTGAAGATGTTTATTCAGATGGAACCGAGGTGGGATATCATAAGGTTCCACCACCCATGTTCAATAATTTCACAAAGAAACAATCTGGGTTGGTTAATGAATCTGAATCAAGTGATAAAACTGATGTTGAAAAACTACCAGAAAACATTGATGTCACATTTAATTCACAAACCGATGAAGATAGCATTGAATCTGAGGTTGTGAAGAATGTTGTTGAAAAAGTGTTAAAATCTGACAGTGGTTCCACAGCTGAGGATGATGAATGTTTCTTAAACAATTACATCCTAAAACCAAAATCCTAGAATAACTTAAATGATGAGCCGACTCTTGTTATGTACAAGATGGATGGTTCAGATAAGTTGTACTCGGACCATGAGTTTCCGATAAAAACGTGAATGTGGATAAACTGAAAAAGGTTTTCAAACTTGTTGAGATTGATGTTTCTGAGATCGAAGGTTTGACGAGTTCTAAGAGGATTTTGAATTTTCAACGTGATAAATCTTACTACAACAAACCAAGTGTGACACCACGTTTTCATAAAAACAATCAAAACAGAGGGTTTGGTGGACATCAGAGTGGTAAGAATTACCAGAAAAAGAACTTTCAAAAACAAAGATTTGTTGAAAAGAAAACATTTGTGATGAGTTCAAGCTCATTGTCCGAACAATAGTCGGAAATTTTCTCAAAAATAAATGAAGAATTCTTTGCTAAAAAGGGCTCACAAATGCAGACTGATGGTCAAAATCGGGTCGTCAATACTCGAACGTGCTTCAGATGCAATCAACTGGTCACATTGCATGAAAATGTACCAACCAGAAACCTAAGTCTGTGATTGTTGAGAACCCAAAGAAGTCTAATGATCTCAAAGGCAAGGCGTCCATGTTTGTTGAAAAGAAAATTTCAAAATCTGAAAACGTTAAAGCCAAATCTAAACCTGTTAAGCAACCGATAAAGAAAAATGGTGAATTTTACAAATGGTCTGCTTCTCCACAGCAAACATGGATGCCGAAATCACAAGCCAAGACATCGAATGAAGCAAAACCAAAGGTTCAGTCAAAACAAACGTCTTCAACCAAACCGGTTAAGATGAATGTACATTTGGATTTGTATAAGAAGCTTGAGAAACAAACTTCGACCCCACCAGGAAAGAAGTATGTTCCAAAGAAGGTTCAACCATCTGGTCAACCTAAAAAGGATGAATTCTTTCTATACAAAGAGGTTGAGGTTGGAACCGAGAAAAGTTTGGAACTGAACGACAAAAACTTCCCACCACTTTACACAATGAAAACACACATTAACGAAAAGCTACTCGAGTTAAATGAGGCTTGGGTTGCTTCAACTTCTAACTAAATTGTATGTGAAACATGTAGGAGCTCCCAAGATCTATTTCAAAGTGGATTATGGATAGCGGAGCATCTCGGCACATGACAGGGCGGAAGACCCTACTGTATGACGTTAGAGGCTTTAATGGTGGTTATGTTGGTTCCGCCGGAAACCAAGGTGGTAGAATTATCGGGGAGGGCACGTTATCCAACGGTGTCGTTACATTCGAACGAGTCAACTACATACTAGAACTGGAGAACAATTTGCTCAGCATTTCTCAAATTTGTGACAGGATGTACACAACGCATTTTACCGACGAGGAGTGAATGATTCTGAAGCCGGAGTTTGTCATCCCCGAGGAGTGGATCATTATGCGAGCGCCGAGGGTTAATGATCTATACATGCTAGACATGAGTGTTGCTACAACTACTACAGGTCATCCTCAGTGTTTCGTATCGAAAGCTACCGAAAAGGAGTCAGTGCTGTGGCATCGGAAAATGGGCCACATCCACCTGTGAAAGATGAATCACCTGGTTCATAACGATCTTATGAAAGGTGTGAATCTAAAGAGTTTCCATCTGGAGGGAGAATGTATTAGCTGTCTGAAAGGAAAGCAACACAAGAAATCTTATCCCAGAAAAATGGAGAACTCAATCTCGAAGCCACTTGAAAGACTTCTCACGGATCTCTTTGGTCCTGTGAACGTGAAGAGCATTACTGAAGACTTATACTGTCTAGTGGTTACTGATGACTACTTGAGATTTTCGTGGGTGATGTTCTTGAAGTCCAAAGATGAAACATTCGAGAGTTTGCTGAAATTATTCAGAAAGATTGAGAACTTGTACCAGTCCCGCATTTGTCGATTACGAAGTGATAATGGTACCGAGTTTAAAAACAACAAGATGGAAGAATTTTGTAATAGAAGAGGTATATTGCAAGAGTTCAGTGCTCCGTACACTCCATAGTAGAATGGAGTTGCAGAAAGAAAAAATCGGATGCTGATAGAGACGGCACGAACGATGTTGGCAGATGCAAAGCTACCTATCAACTTTTGGGGAGAAGCCGTATCTGCCGCTTGCTATACTCTCAACAGGGTTCTAACTGTGAAGAAGCATAACAAAACGTGTTTCGAGCTCCTCAACAAACGCAAGCTTAACTTGGAATATCTAGAACCGTTCGGGTCTCCCTGCACAGTTCTAGATCCTGATGGAAAGTTTGGTGCAAAGAGTTTGGAAGGAATCTTCGTGGGCTATTCCAGTCCACTTAGACGGGTGTTCATTCCAAGTCTCGGGATGATCATTGAAGCTCAGCATGTGGAATGTCATGGTTACACTATGCCTCCACAGAAACCCGCAGACTCATGGCGATTCGATTATGATTCATTATGGGATTCATTCGATTTACCAGAAGAGCCAGAGTACTTTGATCAAACAGACATATTTCAGGAATATGAAGCTTCCGAGAGTAGATTTCCAGGAAAGTCTTCAAATCGTCAACAAATTTCCAATGATCATGAAGCTGGTCCCAGTCACAGTGGTCAAAGTGATGATTTGCAGCAAACTCACACTTCAGAACAAGAGCCTGCTCCAGAAAATCAGACGGCAATTGATGATGCTTCAAAGTCTGATTCGGATAGCCCGACCTTTGATCGAGGTGATTCAGAATCTAAGGAGGAGCAGACCCAATCTTCAGACCAGACAGTTCAAGTTGATGAACAAGTTACGGATCAGAATGTCACGAATTTGGAAAGCGAGGTGAACGTTCCCGGTGAAGTTATGCCGAGGACTTTGTCTTATCACCACGAGGAGTTGATAATTGGGGAATTGCAATCAGGAGTTCGAACGAGAAGTCAAATAGACCATGGGCTTACATGTTTTTACTCAAAAGTTGCTCCATTACAAACTGATTTCTCACTCAGTTGCTTTATTTCGCAGATTGAACCATGAACATATAAAGAAGCACTTACGGAAGAATCATGGGTTAATGCGATGCAGGAGGAGCTCGGTCAATTTGAAAAACTCGGAGTTTGGAAGCTTGTCGATCTACTTGATGGGCACAGAAAGAAAAACACCAAGTGGGTGTTCAAATGCAAGAGAGAAGATCGAGGAGTGATAGTGCGAAATAAAGCTCGCCTTATTATTCAGGGCTTTAGTCAGCAAGAAGGGATAGGCTTCTGTAGGATCTAATCGCGACCTGAATGAGTCGTTCAGAAGAGTTCTTGTCTATACGAAAGGTGAAAACAGACGAATAGAGTATGAAATAGCTTGAATGTCACACCCTCAAATAACCACTTAGGGAGTGTCCCTGTTAGGCGTGTGACCACTAGTAATGAGCCACTAACTACATTAAATCCATAAGTTTAAAATAGAGTTTCATCATTTAATAGTAATAAAATCCAAACATAAGTAATTCAAAAATCATCAAGTTCAGCGGAAGCGTTAACGTAACATAATGTAAATACTTTCCAAACAACCATAGTAAATAAATGTTTGATAAATAAACCCATCAATGCAACCATGACCACTCACGCCCTCCAGCCAGCAAGTTCCTGTTCCCAAGTACCTAACGACCTGCGAGCATGTAACAAGTGTATCAGACAAAGCTGGCGAGTTCACAGTTTTAGAAAACGTTTGTTACCAGTTGTATGTAAAACAGTCCACTGACAAATGCAAGTAATATTGTTAATATCTCAATTCCGAACAAGACGGCTCCTGATGTACATGACTGCCCTTTCCCACGTACTCCTATCCAGTACTGGGCCCGACTGGGTCATTAGTTCACATCCGTCCTCTCTAGGAGCGGTGTGAGGGTGCCAAACCTAAGTAGCGCTACCAACTAATACCCGTTACCCTCCAGGTAACAACATAAGGGAGTTACAAGAATGATAGGTGAGAATATTAACCAATATACCCGTTTTTACCCAAAAGACTTATCCCTCCACGGGATACCCACTGACTGTCCCCAACCACTGGGACGCATGCTCGAATGTAGTGAACTCACCTTTGGTTTGCTCGGTAAGATTATAGTATGTGTTCGTAGTTTGATCAATCCAACCCTAGTATGGTTTCAGTATCAGTCAGTTACTTACCCAAATAGATCATATATTTTTATTATGCAAGTATGAACAACTTAGCACGTATTATCACACAAGTTATAGCAAATGTTCAAGTTATATACATCTTCACAACACCAACGCGTTTACCGTACCGTCACACATTAGTAGCTCAATCACCATTTACATACACATAGCCGACCAATGATTCCCATGCAGCCCAATGACCATTAACCCATGCATAAAGCCAACCGTATAGCCCAATACTTTGTTAATCAAACCAACTATGTGTTAAGCCCAAATCACTTTGTTTACTAGTCTGACATGTATATGCAGCCCACAATTAATATGTAAGCCCCAATGATTAAGAACTATTGCTTGCATCATTACTTATTAACCAGTCTATTACAAATTACCACACCCTATTCATAACTAAGCTCCTGTTTGTATGACCCATTATAATTTCCGGCCCAAGTTCTGCGTAATCACTACATTGACCCAATTAGTTGTTTGCTAAACCATTGGGTTTATACCACTAAATCAAGATTTGTAACTCTTTCTTTCCAACACGGCAGCCCATATATCCTACTCGTATTACCCGGCCCGCACCAGTGTGGCCCAATCCCAATTACAACAAACTATACCAATTTGCTTAACATATTGAGTTGTTACATAACTGTTTATTTGTATGGCACTATGTGACATCCTAATTTATAATCAAGCATCACCCATCTACTTGTATCACGCAACTTATCCAGCAACCAAGAAATGATAACTATGTGTGCTTCTTTCTAGTAATTCATGAATATACAATCTTAACTCATTGATATTGAACTCGAGCCATAGTATCAGATTCAACACTATATATATACATTCCGAAATATTACATGTGGTATATTAATCACTAATTATCGAAGAAGTCACATATAACACACCGACTAATTATGATTATAAATCCATCATCGGAAACCTTATCATCATTTAATATATTAATCAATAAATCATCGCTAGTGGGTCTGCACATACAACCATACATTACGAATTCATCTTCTTGGGCATTAAAATTATTGATTCTAGTTCATACAAATCCATGATTACTCCTACAAGACCTTAACAAGTTGGACACATATTAGGCTAGGCAATCACATGTCTACTGACACTTTACATGCAAACATAAGCAATATGGCCGACAATCATGAAGTGATCATTATCTATACTGGCTACACTCCCAAGACATGTCACATGCACTAATGTTATAGAACATTGGCCAACATAAACAAAGTATTTATTGATATTACTAACCAATAAGTGTAACAGTTAAGCAAAGATACGAGATTGGAACACTAACCCGACGAACGACACAATATAATCGGTTAACACGCAAGAAAGGGAAAATCGTGGGGTGTTCCTGTTGTTTCCGCTGACTTCCAGGAGTGTTTAGGGTTTGAGATAATAATTGCGTAATATGAATAATATGCAGATGATAAGTGTGCTCGTACCGCCTTATAACTCTAGTTGGGCTTATTTTGATGTGGGCTTGCAGTCCGGGCCAAGGGGTAACACGACTCACATGTGGCCTTGACATTAAAAGGAATACGGGTGGGTGAACATGATTACCTACAAAAGGCCGGCCCAACCTTCCAGTTTGTTTGGGCTTCCTCAAAACACGCATTAACAGGCCAAGGGGTGTTGGTTCGGGCCGAGTACAAACAGGGGGGGTTGCAAGTGCAAGAGGGTGTGCGACCCTAATAAGTTGTGTAACTAAGTGTGTGAAGCACCAGCATCTAATAATTCATAATGTTATAATAAGACCAATCACCTCATATACATCATAACATATACACGACATACAACTTATAACGTTGTGTAATACATAGACTTATAATCATTCTCATTTACCTAAACACTTGATATCCCATAAACGTACCTCACCTCAACTCACCATGCATGCAAGAAAACCAGTTCCATAAAGGACTTACTAAATTACGGGTTGTCACAATCGGAATACGACCATTGCGCCCCTACGTGAACTCCAGTCTACGTCTTGAGTTCCAACGAACTCTCACAATCGGAATACGACTATGTTAATCGAACCTTAACTTCCTGGTCCATGTGTTTGACAAATTTCTCCAGTGAAGGTATCGCATGTGTTTCATCATACGTCAGTTAAGCTTACCACGCTTCCCAAGCATCCCACACCCTCCCAGGGTGAGACTTTCTACTCGATACGATCGCCTACAGCGATCTTCTAGCGTTTCCCAAGTTTATCAGCTTTCCTGACGGTCACGCGTTGCCATCAATCGACTCCCGATCCAAACAACCTTCCCACGAGGTTTGAGTACTAGTCCTGGACCAGTAATTAAGTTGTCCACCATCTCAATCTAACAAGAAGGTTGACATTATTGTCTAGGTAATGTCCCAACAGAGCTGTCTGGTTACCAAGATGATAACTGCCGCAGTAATACTCAACCATAGGTAAAAGTCCTTCCAATTTGCACCAAAGCCAGTCACACACATGCTCGCAGCATGTCTTCGAGTGCTAGGAGAGCTCGTTTTCTCTGATCGTTTGCCCAACGGCAATAAGCAATGCCCTGGTCCTGACGTGAGCCAAGGGTGTTGTGTATTGCCTGACATAAATCATACGTAGATCAATTTCAGAGGTAATAGGGGTTGGCACCTCGTACCTAAAAGTCGCCTCTCTCAGAGGAATATTCACAAAATTGTGAAGACTCGTCAGTTCATCGACTGCAAGAAAGTGTGCTAGTAACGTGAGTCCATCAACGATCACCCATGTGATTAAGTTTTCGTGTCGAGTTGTAAGTAGACTAGTGACAAATTCCATGGCAGTCTGTTTCATCTCCATATGTGTGTTTCTGGTTGCTAAAATCCCACCTTGACTTTCCACAAGTCAAACATCGTTCCCATGTGTTGCTATGTGGGCCTTCAGAGCCGGTCATCCATACTGGGTCCTTAGGTTTTAACACATCCTATCAAAACTCAGATGAATAGAATATCGAGGCCCGTGTGTTTCGCCTGCACCAGTTCCCTAAAGTTGCTGTATAGTGAAGTCCAAATTTCGTTCCACGAAGTAGCAAATATTGTCTAGCCTGTGAAAGGATGCTTCCCCATGCCCCGCATGGGTCACTCTTGAGAACTCTCTTCCTTCAGTTCTTCAGTTTGAACGAGGCGAGTCTGATCAGGTATGTTAGAGTCGATAGCGAGCTGCAAAGCTCGTGCACGTCCAGGTTTCACGGTCGTATTCATTCAAAAGTTCCATCCAGTGTTACCATCACATGTTTAGCTCTATTGAAACATGGTACACGGGAGGCCCTTGTGATCGGTATAAGTGGTGCATTCGGTACCGTCCAAGTAATGCCTCCAATTTAAATCCAAGGACTATGGCTTCCATCGCAGGTCGTGGCTCGTGTAGTTCTTCCTGTAAGTCCACCACGTGGGCCATCTCCTCCTCATGTTGCATCTATGTGTAACTGGGACTCTGATTCGAACCATCATGATATACCTCCAGATCATTGGTACCCTCGAATAGGAGTGATGCTCTGTGCGTTGCAGGGTTGGGTTTCAAAAGCTGAAAAGACATTCCCCTGTTTCATTTCCCATGAATTCACAGCTCCCCGCTGTGCTACGGAGGTTGAAGTTGCGCCATCTTTGAAAATCCCATGATGAATCTGCGATAGCATCTAGGGAGACCAAGAAATTGCTGCATCCTCGAAGGGATCTCTGGTGTTGATCAGTTTCTAACCAAAATGGGTCTTAGCGAGATCCACGTGTATTCCCACTTCGTTGATTATATGACCAAAACGGTATCCCTCGCATCCAGAAGTTACATTTTTCAAGACTTCGCGTGGTGTGGCTCCTCCTTCAAGAGCTCTCAAATAAGATACAAAGCTGCCCATGATGTTCCATTCTCCTGGAAATGATTCAACATGTCGTCAATAAGCAGGGTTGATTCATGTGATCCATACAGCTACTGGTGTGATGATTAGCTCGAAAGTCTTGGAATACAACGTCGAAATGGCCGCACTGCGCTTGGTATGCCGTTGCAGGCACATTCTCCCCTTAGACTACCTTCTGACAATAGCTTGTTTGTTATTCAACCCTCGAATGGAAGCTCGACCCCCGCAACTGGTCGTCAGGTTGGCAATATATGGCCGTGGCAAACGGTTCTCAACTGTCACCTTATTGAGTTCTTGAAAATTAGTACACATACGAAAAGGCTTATCTTCACGGATATAACCAGGGCTCCCCAAAGCGAAAAGCTAGGTCCAACAAAACTCTTGTCTAACAGTTCCTGCAGTTGATTAGACAGCTCTTGCAACCCTCCTGGTGCAAGACGGTAAGAGTGTGTGTAGTCAGAGCTGCCTCTGGCGCGAGATCAGACTGAGATTTCGCCTAACAGTTGTGGAAGTAAACCCGAAAGTTCCTTGGGCAGCACACCGAAAGGAATCATGAATGATTGGTGGATCCTCGATCCTATGTTTCCTTAGCCCTAACATCAGCAACGGTTGCTAGTATAGCGGAGTAATTCCTCCGTAGACACTTCTGGCCTTCATAGCTGAAATGGCGCTAACCTTTGCACCACTCTGACGCTTTAGAACAAATAACGATTCTCCACACAAAATTTTTCTCCTCACAAGGTATGTCTGCGTGATTTCTGAATAACCAATCCACACTAACTACTCCATTGTAACCATCAGGGGTAGTTGAAGGAAGGTCGATGTCAAACACCTGTCCCCCAAGGTCGAGTTTGCATCCCAGCAAACATATAAGGCTTCAATTGACTTGCGTCAGCCGACTCCACAACAGGTTCGGTTTCAAGAAGCATCAGGGTTAAACAGAACAGAGATGAAGCGAATAGCTAACCATCCAAGCTATCGTGTTGCTATTACGCCTGGTATAGCCTATGCCAATACTAAATGTCCTTCCATGAGCTTCATTTCCAGTGTTGTTTTCATCACGAGAATTTCCAGTACTGCCGTCGTTCCCTTGGTTATCGTCACCTTGACTTAACACTGTCAATCCTTGCCGAGGTCACCTTCGTTTCCATAATGTAAGCTACGATCACGAGTACCTTGATGTTGCCGCGACTGTTGCCTCTAACATTGTTTCCTGTAACGGTGTCCTGCGTCCTTTCACCAATAAGGTCCATCTTTTCACATTCCGTGCCACGTCCTAAGGCACTACTCATTGTGCTGGCAGTCACACATTCCATACTACAGTCGATTGTCATCGCCGATGTCCCGATTGATTCGTAAGAGTTGACTCTCATAAGTCGCTTGGGACTCGATTGAAGTCAAATTGCTGATGTTCGCTTCCAGTAATCAAGGTCGTTCTAATACTAAGGTTGGTGAGACTCTACGCTCATCCTCTTGTTCATCGTTCTTGCAAGTTAACTAAGTAATGTACGGTAGGTTTCCAGAGTGTTGCAGATGTGATCACACTTCGGGGTCTAAGACGTTAGTACATTGAGTTCCAACAACAAAGAGGAGTGAGGGGGTATAGACCAATCATTGACACTGCAACATCCACTCAGGGACGTTCGTACAAGCACCTAGCGTTCTACACAGTTCGCTGGGCATTCAGATGGGTGTTCAGGCAACACTCGATAGCATCGAGATTCGAAAGGTTTCAGAGGGAAGTAAGAAGATCACATTCAAGTAGGAGACAATCACTGCTATAACTCCTATAGACTGTTGTGTTTCACATCAACCAAATAACAGAACGGAACCCCTTTTTTTTCACTTGTTAAGCCTCACTGGGACTCGCATGCATCCCACATTATTATTATGTGTGCACCCACAATAATATTGCGATTTGCATGCTCGTCTCAGTTCCTCCTAACTCATGTCAAATGGTTCCTCAAACTCGAATGCCAAACAGAGGTTTTCAAGATGATAAGGTCTCAGAAATCCAAGAACTATGATAGACAACCAACACATCATAAGGTAACCAGGCAATTCATGTAACCATGCTAAAGTGACGAGTGTGTGTTCGTATGTTACATCATAAACAAATGTGTACTAGTCATGTAATGTATGCAACAGGTGAAAGAGACGAACCTTGCAGTCTGGAGCTGAGTGTCATGGTCGTATGGTCGTATTCACGTATTCAGAACTGTTCAGTTATAGTCTGGTTTTATAAAAACATTTTTAAAACCAAGTTCACTATAACCAGTGGCTCTGATACCAAACTGTCACACCCTCAAATAACCACTTAGGGAGTGTCCCTGTTAGGCGTGTGACCACTAGTAATGAGCCACCAATTACATTGAATCCATAAGTTTAAAATAGAGTTTCATCATTTAATAGTAATAAAATCCAAACATAAGTAATTCAAAAATCATCAAGTTCAGCGGAAGCGTTAACGTAACATAATGTAAATACTTTCCAAACAACCATAGTAAATAAATGTTTGATAAATAAACCCATCAATGCAACCATGACCACTCACGCCCTCCAGCCAGCAAGTTCCTGTTCCCAAGTACCTAACGACCTGCGAGCATGTAACAAGTGTATCAGACAAAGCTGGCGAGTTCACAGTTTTAGAAAACGTTTGTTACCAGTTGTATGTAAAACAGTCCACTGACAAATGCAAGTAATATTGTTAATATCTCAATTCCGAACAAGACGGCTCCTGATGTACATGACTGCCCTTTCCCACGTACTCCTATCCAGTACTAGGCCCGACTGGGTCATTAGTTCACATCCGTCCTCTCTAGGAGCGGTGTGAGGGTGCCAAACCTAAGTAGCGCTACCAACTAATACCCGTTACCCTCCAGGTAACAACATAAGGGACTTACAAGAATGATAGGTGAGAATATTAACCAATATACCCGTTTTTACCCAAAAGACTTATCCCTCCACGGGATACCCACTGACTGTCCCCAACCACTGGGACGCATGCTCGAATGTAGTGAACTCACCTTTGGTTTGCTCGGTAAGATTATAGTATGTGTTCGTAGTTTGATCAATCCAACCCTAGTATGGTTTCAGTATCAGTCAGTTACTTACCCAAATAGATCATATATTTTTACTATGCAAGTATGAACAACTTAGCACGTATTATCACACAAGTTATAGCGAATGTTCAAGTTATATACATCTTCACAACACCAACCCGTTTACCGTACTGTCACACATTAGTAGCTCAATCACCATTTACATACACATAGCCGACCAATGATTCCCATGCAGCCCAATGACCATTAACCCATGCATAAAGCCAACCGTATAGCCCAATACTTTGTTAATCAAACCAACTATGTGTTAAGCCCAAATCACTTTGTTTACTAGTCTGACATGTATATGCAGCCCACAGTTAATATGTAAGCCCCAATGATTAAGAACTATTGCTTGCATAATTACTTATTAACCAGTCTATTACAAATTACCACACCCTATTCATAACTAAGCTCCTGTTTGTATGACCCATTATAATTTCCGGCCCAAGTTCTGCGTAATCACTACATTGACCCAATTAGTTGTTTGCTAAACCATTGGGTTTATACCACTAAATCAAGATTTGTAACTCTTTCTTTCCAACACGGCAGCCCATATATCCTACTCGTATTACCCGGCCCGCACCAGTGTGGCCCAATCCCAATTACAACAAACTATACCAATTTGCTTAACATATTGAGTTGTTACATAACTGTTTATTTGTATGGCACTATGTGACATCCTAATTTATAATCAGGCATCACCCATCTACTTGTATCACGCAACTTATCTAGCTACCAAGAAACGATTACTATGTGTGCTTCTTTCTAGTAATTCTTGAATATACAATCTTAACTCATTGATATTGAACTCGAGCCATAGTATCAGATTCAACACTATAGATATACATTCCGAAATATTACATGTGGTATATTAATCACTAATTATCCAAGAAGTCACATATAACACACCGACTAATTATGATTATAAATCCATCATCGGAACCCTTATCATCATTTAATATATTAATCAATAAATCATCGCTAGTGGGTCTGCACATACAACTATACATTACGAATTCATCTTCTTGGGCAATAAAATTATTGATTCTAGTTCATACAAATCCATGATTACTCCTACAAGACCTTAACAAGTTGGACACATATTAGGCTAGGCAATCACATGTCTACTGACACTTTACATGCAAACATAAGCAATATGGCCGACAATCATGAAGTGATCATTATCTATAGTGGCTACACTCCCAAGACATGTCACATGCACTAATGTTATAGAACATTGGCCAACATAAACAAAGTATTTATTGATATTACTAACCAATAAGTGTAACAGTTAAGCAAAGATACGAGATTGGAACACTAACCCGACGAACGACACAATATAATCGGTTAACACGCAAGAAAGGGAAAATCATGGGGTGTTCCTGTTGTTTCCGCTGACTTCCAGGAGTGTTTAGGGTTTGAGATAATAATTGCGTAATATGAATAATATGCAGATGATAAGTGTGCTCGTACCGCTTTATAACTCTAGTTGGGCTTATTTTGATGTGGGCTTGCAGTCCGGGCCAAGGGGTAACACGACTCACATGTGGCCTTGACATTAAAAGGAATACGGGTGGGTGAACATGATTACCTCCAAAAGGTCGGCCCAACCTTCCAGTTCGTTTGGGCTTCCTCAAATCACGCATTAACAGGCCAAGGGGTGTTGGTTCGGGCCGAGTACAAACAGGGGGGGTTGCAAGTGCAAGAGGGTGTGCGACCCTAATAAGTTGTGTAACTAAGTGTGTGAAGCACCAGCATCTAATAATTCATAATGTTATAATAAGACCAATCACCTCATATACATCATAACACATACACGACATACAACTTATAACGTTGTGTAATACATAGACTTATAATCATTCTCATTTACCTAAACACTTGATATCCCATAAACGTACCTCACCTCAACTCACCATGCATGCAAGAAAACCAGTTCCATAAAGGACTTACTAAATTACGGGTTGTCACATTGAGTATCACTTTAAACGTCTTGTATATTGATTTGACAACGATTACATGCAGTAGACAGACCGGCAGCACTTCGGTACACAAATCAGATTTCGTTACAAATGACAAACTAGACACCCCTATATATAGTCTCTTAATTCCATATGAAACTCAACAATATATCTCAAACGAAATTACCAGAAGATAAGTCCGTACGGAATAATGCAACCCATTTCATGCGATATTACAGTTCTGTCTTATATGTAAATTCTATTTCATGTGATGATGTCATATAATGATGTCATCTTTATGATGTCATCATTGAATATGATGACATCATGCTTGATCAGATCCGCAACGCAACCAAGACTCGATATAAGACGAAGTCGACAGATGAATGCACCAACAGACTCCCCCTCAGATGTTGACGAGTCTTAAGTGTCGAGTCTTCAACGTCTTCAGTCTTTATCAGTCTAACTTTCTTCAACTAATCTCCTCCTTGGATGATGTAACTTTCTTTTGTATTTTTCAGGATCAGCAACTAGCTCTAGCATCTTCCGACTTTCTTTCTCTAACAGACTCCCCCTCAACTTGTACTGGGATCGTAGTCTGGCTCACATTTTCCTCAGGTATTTACAGGTTCAGGTATCGTAACCTGACTCACCTGCATATTCTCTACCCAAAACATAAGTTTCATAAAAGATAAGATATAACAAATTTAGAAACTTTGCTAAACACTTGAAGACACAACCCTGAATACATCATTTTTAAGTATCGAACAAAAAGATTTATCATGTAAGTCACTGATGAACCACTTGAATGAATATCATTTTCATTTCAAACATCTTTAAAACAACCTTTCCCAAACCTGTTCGTCACGTTTAGCACTCGGAATTTTGAAAATCAGCTTTTCAACATCAGTTGTCGAAAATCTTTTTGGATTTTTCAAAAAATTTATGCTAAAACACACTGAAAATCTTTTTGGATTTTTAATACCAAAAATGAAATGCAGTAAAGAAATATTTACATACAATATTTTTGTGAGTTTGTGTAAGAGGATCATATCAGTTATTGAGATAAATCACCAACACCGTTAAGCTTTAAACATTTTAAGTTCTAAACGATTCACTTAGATTGTCAGTATACTGATCCACTTAAATTTTCACACAAAGTTCAACTGTTTCGAGATACGAGATTAATGTCTTAGATACTTAAACTCAATCGCGTGTCCCACCTCATAATATACTCCCGTATCCAGATCCCAATATTCAGTCTTACAGGTGAGTATACCTAGATGATATCTGTAAGGGGTTAAATTGCGATACCATGAGAGCTCAGGTCAGAACTTCCGTTCAGCAGAGAGATGACGGCTCGACTTTTGGTGGGCCCCCTTTAGAGGATCTTTTTTACAACAACATTGATTAGCAATTTTATTGTCTCATCAGAAGTCCCGGGATAATACCCCAGATATCACTAAGCATAAAGACCTAGTATCTCAGAAAGAGGGGTCCTTCAAACAAGATTTCGGGGGTTACCCATATATCCGAGAGATGTTACCCACAAATTAAGCAAGTTTGAATTTAGGTTTATATCTCGACACAATCTACTAAATGTTCAAAAACCTACTGGCATATCATCAGTGAGACCGTTTATCACATTTTAACTTTCCATTTCTTTAGCATGCCGTGATAGTCCACTGATGTACTATCATTTCCTCTTTTATACAACAAAACTCATTTTTGATTTTATCATGTTTTTGACGTTTTCAAATTTTCAAATGTTTTTGGATTTTCTGAAATTTTTACTCCCCCTAAAATGCAAACACATTTTAGGAAATTTGAAAACAAATTATACAATAAATTGACAACTGACATCAAATTACTTCACTTCGCCATCCTCTTGGCATAAACAATCAGAACTCCCCCTCACAACAAACTATTTTCCCATAGTGATTTCAAAACACTTAAGTTTGTTTTAATCAAATGGTTTTTCCGGAAAATAAGTTTCGTTGATTTTATAAAATAACTTGTAGGTTAGGGGATCAATTCATCACATTGTTCTCCAAAATACCACTTATAAGTATGGTCCAATCAAGTTCAATTTAATGACCTTGATTAACCATTTGAAGATGAAAACCTTCTTCAACCACTTTCAGGTTCACTTTTCAACCAACATCACTTGTAAAAATATAACAATTCAAATATACCACCTGCGAATTTACCAACCAAACCTTTTCAAGAATGATGCCGATTCCTGCTCCACGCTTACCAACCTGGGAGCTCCGGCAAGTCAGGAATTTATGGTGAAAATGCTGTCACCCAAGCCTGACCAGCCTTGGGTGATTTTGGTGGCAAACATCTGTCCCACCAACATTTTGATTTGTAAAATTCTTGAGCATCCTTCACTTTCCTGTCAACCATCTTTCCAAAAATATGTTTCCATTAAACACCTTTTCAGCATCAAATTCTTTCTTATCAGCAAAGAATTGACCTGATATCTCAAATCTACCTTTTGATTTTAGATTATCTTTCGACAATGGCAGAAAATTTTCCTCGTTCAACTCAGGAACGGAATTATCAACCTTTTTCTCAACACATGACTCCTCTGATTTTATGGAATCAGATTCATTGTCAGAACTTCTTTCAGATTTTACAACCCATTTTTGTTTGTTTAAATCAACTCTTCTTTGGTAAAAACGTTTTGAACTTTCACCTTCTTCGGAAGTTGAATTTTCAAACACTTTCGATTTCTCAGTTGATTGTTTCTTCTCAAAGACAAGTTTTTCTTTCAGTTTTGAGTTAGAAGTAACTCCCTGTTTTGTGTTGTTGAACTGTTGGCAATTCCAAGCAATATGTCCAACTTTTTGGCATTTAAAACAAGTTCTTCTGTCAACTCTTTGAGCAAATTTCTTCACATTCTTCTTTACTTCAGCAAGAAACTCTTGATTTGATTGTTTCCAGAATGGTTTCTTCTGCTCATCTTCAGAACTTCCTCCTGAAACAAATTTTGTTTTTGGTTAATAATTTTTCTCGTTTTTATAATTTTCTGAAGAACTGAAACCTAAACCTTGCTTTTTGAAATTACCGTTGTGGTTTGGTTTCTTTCGATAACCTGAACCATAACAGTAACCCTTTTTCTTATTCAATCTCTGTTGAACTCTTGAAGTGTACTTTTTAGGTTTTTCATGAAGATTTAAATCTTTTATTTCAGAAATATTAATTTCTGTTAATTTGAAAACCTGTTTGATCATTTCAGTTTTGACACTTCTTATTGGAAATTCCTCATCAGAATACAATTTGTCTGAATCATTCAAAGTATATGCTACTTTGATTGGTCCGTCATTCAAATTAGATTTTGATAACAGGAATTCTTTATTGTAAACCCTTTTAACCGGTGAACTCGGACTCTTTTCTGACGAACTCGAACTTTTAGATTTAGACTCCGGTTTTGACTCTTCATCCATATCCAATACCTGATCGACAACTTTCTTTAATAACTCATACTCATGATCAGTGTCAGACGCTGTGAATCTGACATCAATATTGTCTGGTAATTCATCAATGATTTCAGACTTTAACTTGATGTTGACTGCCTTTTTTAGACGCTCCTCGTTAGGATTCCTGGGAGAATAACTTTCATGGATCGGGGGTGGACATCTGTTATACTTGACACTTTGTTTCTTACCAGTATTAGTATCTTCAGTCTTTTTCTCCATGAATGCCTCGAGACCTGCAACAGTAGGATAAACACGATCAATCAAATAATCACATGTTGTATAGCTCAACAACAATCGTTTAATCCTTTCACTCTCAATCTTCTCAAGTTCCACTTCCTGTTTCAGCTTAGCACAGTCTTCAATATACTCATTGATGACGCTCTGCTTTGTCATTAATGTTGCGCTCATTTTTTTCATTGCATTTTCAATCTCTGAATTCGTTCTTCTCAGACTATCAACCGTTTTGTTGAGCACATCATACGACTCCTTCACATATTTCACATCAGACAGTAAATCTTCTTTTATCTTCTCAAGTTCAACAATCTTCTTATCTTTCTCCTCACAAACTTGGCAAGATTCTAAACATTTCAAACATAGTTTTTCAACTTCAACCACCTTTTCAACTATCTTTTCAACTTCAACAACGTTCTCAACTTCGACCAGTTTTTCAACTTCGACTACTTTTTCAACCTCAACAATATTCTCCACCACTTTCTCCACTTCAACGATTTTCTCTACTACTTTCTCAGTTGCTGGTTCAACATTCGCTTCTCCAGCTTCTGTCTTTGTCTTTTCATCAGCTAGCCTTCTTGTTGCTTCCAGCTCTTTCTTCAATCTAGCAATCTTCTTCTGATTCAGCATCTCCATTTTATCTGCAAAAAGCAAATTAAAACTAGTATGATCTATGCTTTTTCTAGCTTTGTTGAGATGTTCTTCCTCATCATCAGTATCCACATCACTTCCAAGATCTGGAAAAATCGGGATTCTTTTCTGATTAGTCTCATCTTCACCCTGAATTCTAGCAACAAAGCCTGAACCAGTTGGAATGTATTTATCCCAGCTAAATCCTTCAGCAACAAATTCACCATCTTGATCAATTATACCAAAATAAGCTTTTCTATTTGCATCTTCGAGCATTTTCCTTTTGTCATCCACAATTGGCCGAGCATGTGCAGTTTGGGTTCCTTTTGTTGAGTAATCTGATGAAAAATTGATTTCTGATAATAATTGTTCTTTTCTTGATTCCCTGTTGCTTCTTGATTTTTACAATCCCGTTTGAAGTGTCCCTTTCCTTTGCAACGGAAACATGTAACTTTTGACTTATCAAATCCTAACGGAGAAGTAGCCATTCCACGAAACTCATCTCTACCAGTGATTTGTTGAAACTCTTCTGCCCTCCTCCAAGCACTAGCCAAACACCACTTCACATCCATCAACTCAAGTTCCTCTGCATCAATTTGGTCATAATCTTCTTTTGTAAGCATCGGATTTCCAATCTTGCCAGCAATCAAACTCTCATAATATTCCAACATAGCAACGAGTGATGCCATGTGTTGCTTGGCTATTTCTGGAGACAAATTCTGACCATTTTGAATATTCAAAGTAACGTTGCATTGAAGATTTGTTGAATTCTGTTGTTGAGGACTTGATGTTGTATGATTCGGATCAAAGCTTGAAAATGAAGACGAAGATCCACCATTCTGTGTCACATTACTACCTTTTGTTCCTGATGAACTATCAGCACTAAAACTAGTTTGGATCTTTGGGCTAGGACTGGGGGTAGCCTCAAACTTGTTCCCTCGATAATACAAACTGACATCTTGTTTGGCATTTGGATTTGTCATTATTGCAGTTTTCTGAATATCCAGCTCCTGCTCTTCAATCTTTTGAATAAACTGTGCCAGATTCATACTTTCAGACTTTCTTGTGTGTTTTAAAATCATTAAATAAGTTCCCCACTTATGTTGTGGTAATGCTTCAGCTAGTTTATTGACCCACTCATCATCCTCTTTCTCAATGTTAAATCTTTTCATTTCCAATACTAGATGACAATATCTATCAATGGTCTGCTTTGTTTTTTCATGGTCGAAAGCCGAAAACATATCAAATGATTTCTTCAATAAAGCCTTTTTGTTTTTAATCATATATGCGCTTCCTTTGAATTTCTGAATCAATGCTTCCCAAATTGACTTAGCTGTATTATCATGTTGAAGCAAAACAAATATATCTTCTTTAATTGCTTGTTGAAGAATACTTATCATCATTTTCTCACTTGTAAATTTCAATTTGTCACCCTTAGAATAATCACAAATAGCTTTTTCAATCCCATGTTCATTCTTTGGTTTCTCATAATCTTTCAACAATGAACACCATGCATCAAATTTATAAGCTTGCACCCAATTCTCGAATCGATTCTTCCATCCTTTAAAATCTTCAATGTACATAAGTTTTGGCGGTTTCTGGTGAGTTCCTGTTTCATTCTCACTGTACATTGTTTCAGCAGCAGTAACAGGTGCAATCGGTGTAGCAAATGCATTGTAGAAATTCTCTTCCATGTTTCAAAGTCAAAATTTCACACACACAAACTTTCTTGTTTCAAAAAATGCTGGTCTCAAATGAGCTGGATCACCTCGTAAAATACATGCAAACAAACAAACAAACAAACGATCAATTTAAACGAACTGAATACGTAAAAGTGTGTGTTGATGAAATCAATCTAAGACTCGTGTCGAAGATTTGCGGACCCGTATCAATATAGTTCGAGTGAAAACACTGAATGAATGAACACATCTTTACTCAAACAATCACGTAAATTCTGATAGTGGATTCTGAACCAACTGATTTCTAATTGGACCTCTTTAATTCTAATTACATTGGCCGATGATATGGACAAAAAGAATCACATGTGCAGATCAATTAATCTTGGGCCGACAACAATAACACTAATGAAACCCTATTGGACCGAGTTTCTCAACAGAGGACAAACACTTTTGAATGTCTGATTGGGCCGTTCAATTAAAGGCCTGATATATTCTTATAATCACGTGATGATTTTTCAAAGCAAATTCAAATGATTGGACCTCACAATTTTAGTGGACGACAACAATGCATGGACCGATGATTTTTATTAATAAATGGGCTGAGTAGATTGAATCAATTCACGTGATGTACCCAACAATTTTAATTCAAAGCTCGATTCTATTGGACATCTTTTATCACATTCAACCCTTATCTCGTTTAATACATCTCACATGCAGCACTAAACCAACTGATATCTATTAAATGCTTATGCAGACCTGGACCGACAACAACTTAATCAACTACACATAGTTCGATGAAATGATTCACGCGAAATTATGTATTACACACGAGATTACCAAACGGAATTATGTATTTCACACGGAATTAGCAAAACACATTAATTCCGCACGAGATTAAAAACCTTTCAAACAGAATTAATTTTTTTTTTCAAACGGAAATATGTGTTTTCATGCGGAATTAATTTTTTTTTTAAACGGAATTAGCTTATTTCGTGCGGAATTAAGTTGACATCATGCGATTTCGAACACAAAATCTCAGATGCCTCTCAAACGGCTAGGAATTCGGATCTGAAACTTGGTAGGGTTGTATTATAGGTGTTTTCGCACAACATATAAAAAACTCATCCGATTTGGATCATAGAAACTCTTTCAATCTTGAAAAGAAAGTGTAGAAGTCAGAAATTGTGATGAAAACAGGCTGTTTTGGTATGAACTCTTCGTCCTGAGCTCTGATACCACTTGTAGGATCGAATCGCGACCTGAATGAGTCGTTCAGAAGAGTTCTTGTCTATAGGAAAGGTGGAAACAGACGAATAGACTATGAAACAACTTGAATATCACTTTAAACGTCTTGTATATTGATTTGACAACGATTACATGCAGTAGACAGACCGGCAGCACTTCGGTACACAAATCAGATTTCGTTACAAATGACAAACTAGACACCCCTACATATAGTCTCTTAATTCCGTATGAAACTCAACAATATATCTCAAACGAAATTACAAGAAGATAATTCCGTACGGAATTATGCAACCCATTTCATGCGATATTACAGTTCTGTCTTATATGTGAATTCTATTTCATGTGATGATGTCATATAATGATGTCATCTTTATGATGTCATCATTGAATATGATGACATCATGCTTGATCAGATCCGCAACGCAACCAAGACTCGATATAAGACGAAGTCGACAGATGAATGCGCCAACAGCTTCACTGAAGTTTACGCTCCTGTTTCCAAACTCGAAACCATCAAAATCTTTCTTGCGTTCGCTTCATGGAAAGGGTTTAAAGTCTACCAGTTAGATGTCAAGTCGGCATTCCTATATGGCAAGGTGAAAGAGGAGGTCTATGTCGGTCAGCCACCGGGCTTCACCGATCCGATTCACAAAGATAAAGTCTACCTCTTGGACAAAGTTCTATATGGATTGCACCAGGCCTTGAGAGCCTTGTATGAGACGCTCTCTCAAGACTTGCTTTCCAATGGCTTTATTTGAGGAAAGGTGGATGCCACTCTTTTCACAAAGGAGGACGCTGGACATCTGCTGATTGTTCAAATATATGTTGACGACATAATCTTCGGGTCCACGAACGAGGAACTCTACAAAGAATTCGAACAAGTGATGAAGCAGAAGTTCAAGATGTCGTCGATGGGTGAGGTGAAGTTTTTCCTTGGGCTTCAACTCGATCAAATTCCAGAGGGAACCTTCATACATCGAACGAAATATGTCTACGACGTTCTGGAGAAATCTGGGATGTCCGAGACTGCTCCAATGGCCACCCCGTTAGCAACTAATCACGGTATCAACCATGATCTCACTGGAGAGAAGGTCGATGAGATGCTATACCGTTCGATGATTGGTTCGCTGATGTATCTCACAGCATCTCGTCACGACATAATATACCGGACATGCCTCGCGGCCCGTTATCAGTCGAGTCCTAGAGTTTCACACATGTCTATCGTCAAAAGGATTCTACGCTACCTGAAAGGAACCCCAAGCCTGGGGTTGTGGTATCCCAAAGATGGTGATTTCAAACTTGAAGGATACTCAGACTCAGATTTCGGATGATGCAAGCTTAATTCAAAGTCAACAACTGCAGGATGCCAATTCTACGGACCACGCTTGGTCACTTGGCAGTGTAAGAAGCAGACAATCATTGCTCTATCAAAGTGTGAAGTAGAATACGTCTCAGCCAGCAGCTGCTGCTCGCAAATTCTGTGGATCCAACAACAAATGCGAGGTTACGGTTTGCAATTTCTTACTTCTTCTATTTTTGTTGACAATGAGGCAGTAATCAACATAACAAAAATCCCGGTACATCACGCTAAAACTAAACACATTGAAATTCGACATCACTTCATCCGTGATTGCTACGAGAAGAAGTTGATTCGAATTGAAAAGATCCACACCGACGAAAAAAGGCAGATTTACAGACTAAACCATTTGATAAGTCACGCTTTCAATACTTATTAAAACTGAATGGTATGAAACTTTTGTTGTCAGGGGGAGCTATAGTTGGCGTTGATGAAAAACCTACAGCAGAGGACGTCAAGAAGCAATCTGCTATGGTTTGTCGCATTTTTAGTTGTTTTGGTATTTAGGGGGAGATAGTGTCTTTAAGAAAATACAAAAAACAATAGAAAATTTTCAAAATGTAAAAAACAATAGAAAAACCCAAAAAGGGCTTGTGTAAAAAGAGGAAATGATAGTACATCAGCTAGACTGTCTAGGTACGCTAAAGAATTGGAAAGTTTAAAACCGTTAAACGGTCTCACTGATGATGTGTCGATAGGTTTTTACACATTTAGTAGACCTTTTTGGGATGTAAAAGTATAAATCATATCTTACTTATTTCGTAGGGAACATCTCTCGGATATATAGGTAACCCCTGAAATCTTGTTTGAAAGATTACCTGTTTCTGACATACTAGGTCTATAAACTTAGTGATATATGGGGTATTATACCTGGACTTCTGATTTTGCAGAAGCAATAGCCTAGTCCTCATATAATACTCTGCACGCTTTAACACTTAAAGCCTCCCCACAGCATAAAAATTGATAAACATTGAAAAATGTGAATCAAGTGTTGTTGAAGAAAAGATCCCTAAGTGGGACACACTTCAAGACAAGCCATCATCTCTTTGTCTGAACGGAAGTTCTAACCTGAGCTCTCATGGTCTTGCACTCCCCTATTACATATATCATTATGGTATGTTCACCTATAAGACTGAATATGGGGATCTGGATACGAGAGTATATTCTGAGGTGGGACACACGAATAAGTTAAGCTCTTAATTCACCTAATCTGTATCCTGAGTAAAGTTGAAATCTGTGTGAGAATTTAAGAGGATCAGTATATCAACAATCTAGGTGAACAGTTTAAACTTAGTGAGAAATATAAGCTCAACGGTGCCTGTGACACGTCGGTAGCTGATATGATCCTTTAACACGTTCAAAAAAATATGTTTGTAAATAGTTTACTGTATTTAGATTTATTCTCAAAAAGATTTTAGTGTGTTTTAGCATAACCTTTCTTAAAAATCCAAAAAGATTTATTTTCTGCTTTAGTTTTCGACAAACCATGGAGGAAAGCTGATCTTCGGAATCTCAGAAGCGAAGCAGAAAGTTTTTGGCTGAACAACTGGGTTGGGAGCTAATAAAAATGTTTGAAATTTTCAAAAGTCAAACAAGTTCATTAATTTGACACTTGAACATTTTCAGAAAAAGTTGAAAAAGATTGAACAAAATGTCAGTTGGTTCGTATCGGGTCAACCAAGGTCATTAACTTAGACTTGGAAGGGAAAATTGAGTAACCAAGGTCATTAACTTGGACTAGGGTACTTTAGTGGATGTCTAAAAACTGATCAAAATTGATAAAATTTGAAAATTTGAAAATTTGAAAAAGATAAAATTTGAAATGATGGGATGGATCGAACGACCATCCGATCGGATGACCATCCGAGTGGTGACATGGCTATATAAGGTAGTTAACATTCAGTCAATGTCATTCGTTTGAACTGTCCTCCGTCACACACTCACTTTTTCTCTGAACTGTGCGTGAGTATTGATCACATTCTTGCCATTCGAAACATATAGGATTGTTGGTGTACTCATCATTCACAATGGGAAAGGTAAGTTTCTCTAATCTCACCGTTAAATTTCTTGAATTTGATGTTTATTTGAGCCGTCGGTTCGGACGGAGGGTATATCCTTAGATCTAGTCTTGTTTAGACAATGCTTGCATGAATTGAACTTAGAATTTTGTTTATCGGCCTTAGATTCATAGATTTACCGGTTCAATTTCAACAAAAACATAATAGATTTGAATCTAGGATCTATTATGAGTATCGGTAGCCGAAGGGGTTTCTCTTCAATTAAACCCAATCTAGGAAGTTTTGATAGAAATTAAACATAGGGTTTTGATCATCGGCAAATTCTTTAAGAGAAAATGTGTTCAATTTTGAAAAATGTTGAAAAATTTGATCTTGACATGTTGGATATTCAAACTGTTCTTGAATTTTTGATCGAATGTCAATCCGATCGGATGGCCATCCGATCCATTACACTTATTGTTTGAATAATTCCAAGTGTTTGAACTGATTGAGTGTTGTTGTTTGTTCAAAAGATCATCAAAATTGAATATCTATTCATCATACTGATCGAATGACCATTCGATCGGATGACCATCCGATCCAAATAAACATGTTTTTATCATTCTTTGAACTCAACTGTTTCAATCGAATGATCATCTGATCGGATGATCATCCGATCGGATGGTCATCCGATCGGACGGATGACCATCCGATCGGATGACCATCTGATTGGATGACTATCCAATCCACAACACTTGTCTTTAAAATTGTGAGCTTAAATGTATAAAGCTCATCCGATCGGATTACCATCCGGTTGGATGGCCATCCGTCACTTCTGTACTGCAAGAGTATAAGAGTGAAAACGTGTTAGAAAGATTTTCAAAATTTTGAAAGTTTTCACTTTGTACTTTTTGTCTTAAAATGTGTGCATACTCTAATGATGATATTTTTGCAGGCAAGAGCATCTGACTTTCATCCTAGTCACAATATCTACTGCATTCTCGATGAGAATTATCCAAATATGGAGCCGTTCAAAGAGATAGTACCATTTTTTAAGTAAAGCAGAATATGTAAAGCATTAACTAAAAAGCATAAATGTTATGAATCTCACGTTCGGACATTCTGGAGTTCAGTAAGCTATGAAGAGAAAGAAAAGACGATCTATTCGGCTGTTAGGATGAAAGATGACAAAAAGAAAGATATTGATTTGGAAGTTAAGTTTACAGTGGATGATGTGAGGAGGGTTTTAGATTTGAAAGATAACAATAATGATCCAATCATTATTCCAGAAAGATTAAGAAAAGGCTTTTGGTTTCGAATGGGATATGCAGGGCACGTAAATGATAAAGGATATATCAAGTCAAAATTCTGCAGGCCATATAAGTTCATGGTGTACTGTGTTGTACATGCTTTGTCACACAGGAAAGGAGCTTACGATGAAACATCTGATTATATCATGAACATCATAGCATGATTGGTGCTAAACAGACCTTATAACATCTCTCAAGTGATCTTTAATCACATGGTTGACAACATTAAAGCCAGGAAGTACATTATGTACCCTAGGTTCATCTAAATGTTGTTAGATGATCAAGTTCCTAATCTTCCAAAAGATCCAAAAGATGAGCTGAAGTTGCACCATATGAATAGTGAAACTTTGAAGAGGTTGGATAAATATAAAGGATTGAAACCTGAACAAGAGCCAAGGTATAAAGGAAAGTTTGGAAAGATTAAGAAGGCGAACTATGTGGCGCCTGAAGGTGATCGATGGAGGCATGAAGATAGCAATTCTGAAGATGAAAAAGATAGATTGAAAGACATGGTTGAAAAGAAACTAAGATTTTGGTATGAAAAGGGTGGTAAGAAGAGAAAGAGGACACCTAAGATATCACCTAAACTATCTACACCGAAAATTGTTACTAAGGGTAAAGTTGGAAAGCAGGAATCACAAAAGAGGTTGGTAGATCATTCTTATGAATATAATACTAATAGTATTAATCTTTGTATTGCATAACCAACAAAGAAGAAGTCACCACCAAGGTTGATTGATGAACCTGTGATTCCTCCGACAGGCTTGATACAAGAAGGTGTTGATCTCTTGAATGTGTCGCTTGAAGATTACTTGAAGCGTTCAGCTGCTGCAAAAGCTCAAGGTTCTAATGTTGAAAAGGAAGCAGAAAAGACAGCAGAAAACATTGAAGCTAAAGGTGTGAAAGATAAAGAAGTTGAAGGAGTTGTGCACACGGATTCCAGTGCTACTGAAAGTGATGAATTTGATCCTACAAAGATTGCTCCAACTTCCTATATCAGTGGCAAGTAAAAGTTCAAAGGTACTCCAAAGAAGAAGAAAGGATCAGATGAGGAAGATGCAACTTATGTGCCAACACCAAAGGAGAAAAAGAAAGTCTAGAAAAAGCGTAAAGCACGTCCTTTGGGAGCTGTTTCAAGGAGTGTTAAAGATAAGAAAGACTCTACAGCAGTTCTAGAGGTTCCAATTGTTGAAAAGAGTGTTGAAGTTCCTGAAGTTCAAGGCGTTAAAATTACTGAAGTAGAAAAAGTTCCTGAGAATATTGAAGTTGAAAAGAATGTCGAAGAGGTGGAAGTGGAGTTTATGGGAGAAAGACAATCTACACCTCCACCAACACCAAAGAATCCAACAATTCGTATTAAAGATGATCGTGAGAAAACTCCAGAGCTTGAAACAGAGAAAGTTGAAGATCCTTCATCTGCAAAGAAAGCCACTACTTCAAGTTCGAGTCATGGATTTCCGAAGGTTGTGGGTGAATATCCAGAAGATCTTCCATCAGGTGATTTTGATGTATTCAATCATGGAAAGATAAATGTGTTAACAAAGAAGGTCAGCGTGTTGGAAAAGGCAAAGCCCAAAGCTGAAGCAGAGCGTGAAGAGTTGAAAGAAAAGCTAGAAGCTGCTAAAGCTGAAAATGTTACATTGAATAAAGGATTTTGAAGAGCATGCAGAAGTTATTGATCAACTGTCAGAAGATCTTGAAGAACACGCTAAAGTGATTGATCGAATCACAGAAGAGTTTGATGAAGTAAATGCTAGGTATGAAAATGTTAATGAAGCCAACAAGACGCTACATCAAATGTTGGGAGAGCTGCATGAATCTACTTCAAAAGAGAATGAGGTGTTGAGAAAGGAAGTAGAGGCATTACGAGCTGATAAAGTCTAAAAAGATGAGCAGCTGAATATGTTATACACTGTCATTGAACATAAGCTTGGATTCAATGTTTAAGCTGTGTTTGATGAAATAGAAATTCAAAAGGTTGAAGCAAGAAGAGTTGAAAGAGGGAAGCATTTGGCTGAAGAGGCTAAGCAAAAAAAAGAAAGGTTTGGTGATTGACAAAGAGGATATTCTTGGATCCTGAAGACAACCTAATCCAGTTCAAGCTAATCCTGAAGATTCAAATGTAAATAAAGATAAAAAGGATGATGAAGAAAAAGAAGATGAAGAGGACGAAGAGTTGAAAGATATTTACAAAGACATAGACGACTATGATGGTGATGATGATAATGTTGGTAATGATGATGATGATAAAGATCAAGGGGGGACAGGGTTGATGATTGTGAAGCACTCTGGTCAGCATACTCTTGATGATTTCTTGAATGATGAATTGAATGAACAGCAAGAGGATCAACACAACGAAGCTTCTTCTTCTTCTAAAAAACATGCTGGTGATCAGGTATACCTCACTCTTCCTAAAGTCATTTACTTACATACATCATTTGAGGGGGGGGGGGGGTTAGAGGAGAATAGATCGAGAGAATCTATGTTAGAGGAGTTGGGCTTGGAAGATGGAAAGTTTAAGTTCGATATTGAATATGAAATTCCTTCAACATCTGAAAGAGAATATTCTTTCAAGTTTGTAAATGAAGCTTATAATTTTAAGGATGTGATCATTGAAGAGGGCTCTGATGTTTCTGATGAAGACACACCTTTTCATTATTCTGGTGTCGATGATACATTTCCTACGTTCAATGAATTATTTCAATCTTACAACGAAGATGAGGTGAGAAGAAAGATAGCAGAGAGGATCACTACTGAAGGGGTTCCTGAAACTGTATCAAAAGAGAATCTTTTAGAGGAATGAAAACGATGGTTTAAAGTGATGCCGAAGGAAAGGAATTACAAGATTTCGCTACAATACTTCACATATGATCCAGATAAATCTCTGGGTGATATTCTTTGGTGGGGCTATCATGAAGATCTTAAAGTGTATGCAATCAGAAGAGAGCATGGAGTGCAATATTTTGAATTCCTTTCTGACATTAAGACACTTCCGTGGTGGGATGTGGAAGAGCTTGTGCAAACAAAGAATATCAAACAGTTCTATTATGGTTTGGATGTTAAAAGGCATGATTGAAAGTTGTGGAACTACATAAAGCTGCAAGCTAAGGAGAAATTCCCATACTGGAAGCCACACTTTCCTGAACAAGTTGTCAAAGTTGATCCTATCACAGGCGAATAAGACATTACCTTGAAGCTCAAACCTCCTAGATGTCTAAAGAACATGCCACTTCGTGCTATGGAACAAGACTTCCATGAAGATTTCAAAGGTTGGTTATATAATCAAAGCATAGCGGAAGTAGTGATTTCTTTATTCGACAAGAAGACAGGTGAAACAAGACGCATCAACGTGCTAGATCCGATGTGGCTTGTTAATTGCTCAGAGAAAGACATTGATTGCCTGTTCTTCAATAAGATTGTATATATTGAGCTTGACAAAGTGCAAGCACAACAATATCAGAAGATGGTGAATTTGTGCTTCGCAAAAGACATTAACTATGGAAGATATTGGCAGACGAAGTTCAAAGATCTAGAATTGGAAGAATATCTAAAGAACGAGAGAAGAATTGAAAGGTTTAAGAAGATCATAGAAAGAGCTGCTATTTTGGGTCGAAAAAAGTTTGAGAGACCACCTCCAACAGATCAAACTCCTATTGAATCACAAGAGAACGAAATTCCAAGGTGGGAAAGATCTAAAGATGGAGATCCGGAGTATAGAAAATGGTGGAATGAAACTGGAAGGACTTTGAGGCACAAAATGTTAGAAGAAAGGAGAGAAAAGAGAAGGCAGAAGGCCATAGCAAGCAGACGCAGCAGGAAGACGCAGTGAAGACTATACAGGAAGGAAGACTGCAGCTACATCCATGGGGGAGTCTGTAGGTGCAATATATCTGTAGCTTCCGTCTATATCGAGTCTATATTTTGTCCTGTATGTGTCTATGTATAGTTTTGATTGCATGTTATATTATAACTAGGAGAAACGGAATGAAATTGTATATTGTAAGATCCATCCGATCGGATGATTCATCCGGACGGATGCCCATCCGATCGGATGGCCATCCGGGTGGTTCTCCCAGCTCAGCTTCGCCTATAAATAGAGACCTAGGGGTTCATTTGTTGTAGTTGCTTGTTCAGTCTCTGAGGCGAAGCTCTGTCCAGCTCTCATCGGAACATTGTATTTTCAGAATCTTTGAATGAGAATAGAAGCTTTGAATGTTGATTTCGTTGTTGATTCATCTTTGACACTGTATATGGATTCCGCACTTGTACAGTGATTGATCCGACCTGAGTTCTTCAATAGAGAACCGACCCTCCATAGCTTGTGGGCTGTTTTATGAACACTCGGATAATCGTTGTATATTTGAATATTAAACATTTTAATGTTATGATTATATTTTTACTCTTAATACTCTCGTTGCATTATTATTAATTAATTTGTGATAAACTGCTACCCAACCGTCACCACTAAACCCGTCCGGGCCCACCAGAAATCGGGGTTTGACATTTATGGTTGGGATACTACCAGAACGAGTGAATCCAATTCCAATGAAAAACAAAGTTCTATTCACAAAATCTCATGGATAGAAGACGGTTTGCTTTGCATTGTGAGAACCCAAAGCCAAAGTGAAGATTCAGGATGAACGAGATTAGAAGGTTAAACTAGTCAAAGGCTATCATGACAGTGGGAGCACAATTCGTGTTTTAGTTACAGCTTCACTATGACAGTGTGTTAAGAAAACCAATATTCCGGTTGAAAAAAAAATTCTAGTGGATTACTTACTTATGATGGAGAGTGTTTATTCTTAGATAACTCAGAGTCTGGTAGTGCGATGATTATGTTACAATGGGACCTGGCATAGACAAAGAACAAGTCAGGGGTAGATATAGCCATGATATATGTGTTGGAACTTAGGAGGGATTTAATGGCCTTTGGGTTAACTGATGAGGAGGCTACCACAACCAGGAGTTGAGGCAATTACGAAAGGCACGAGGTTCACAACTGATGAAAATTTGAAGAATTCAAGACTCCAAGTGAGTGAGTGTTGGGTTTGTGAAGGCTTCGACCTATGAAGAATTCAAGACTCCAAGTGAGTGATAGTTGGGTTTGTGAAGGCTTCGACCTAGGAGAAGCCAAACCTAGGGTAGTCGGCCCTAAATTGGGTGGTATTTTTTGCTGGCTTTCATATACTAGTTAACTTGTTTAGGAAGAAATAGAGGAATTAGGCAAGTTGTCTAATTTATGTTTTCCAAAATTAAGGTTGCTTAAATTAGCTTTCTGGTTCTCAAAGTCAGAAACCCTGGATGAATTTATATTTATATTCGTTCGTATACTTATAATTCCTCACGATTGTGAAAGACAGAACAATAATATATTATGATTGGAACCCATGGACGTAGGTTAAACATCATTATCAAACCACGTAAAGATGGAGGAAATGGTCAATCACTGGTGAGTGTTTAAGTTATTTTCTAGCCAATAATATCATGTCATGTCAAGTCCCCACTCCACTCCCCATTTTGCACTCAATCACTGGCAATGGTCAAACACATGAAGAGTGGTAAAGAATTTAAAAAAATATATGATTGGTTAAAAGGGGTTGGGGCCCACCATTCACCCTCTCTCTCCAACCTTTCTCTTCTTCACCAAATCGGTGAGTAGTCACCGCCCACACCACCCCTCTCCTACTCCCTCATCGCCACTCAATCACTAACAATGGTTCCCCAATCGATAAACCCCCTCCCCGCTCCACTTATCGAGACCACTCCATCCACCCTAAATCCTTGTGTGCTCGTGTTTTACTTTTATGCTCATAGGTTGTGATGATGGAGGTAGCCCAAGACTAAATAAAACGACTTAAACACATGAACGCTTAAAAGGTTAAAAGGTTCAAGGGTTAAAAACCCGGGAGCTAGGATAAAGCAGCACGTGTACAGTAATCAGTCATATCTCCGATTACTTCAACAACTCTCCTAGCCGCAAAAGTAAGACGAATGCACAGAGTGTAGTCTTTTACCCGTAGGTCAAAATGCTTCAACCCCCAAAAGGGTAAGTCCCCCACTGCAAGCATGTTTCACTAGTCAATGGTTTCCTCTTTGAGTGATAACCTTCCCTATATATATGACACTTCATTTAGTGCTAGAGACATTCTGATTAGCTCTGATTCCATTGGGTTTGCACTCGAGTACTTGTTCCATGCAAGTCACTCTTCCTCACATTCAACACACACATTTCTATTGCTCTCACATCCAAAGCTGGACACACTTCAACGGAGGATCTCTAGCAAGCAACAAAATCTAACTAGTGGACCTCTCTCCATGTCTTGAAAACGTGTGGGGACCCCACAACCTGCGTTAGGCAAAACTGAACCCTCCAACCATTTTGCCTAACCAGCCTAGCTACTACCATTGGTCTACTATTTGTTGCATCAACAAGTTGGTGCCCACCGTGGGGCAACGCCACTAATTTTCTTCAAAAGACCTAGTAGTATAGCTCCATTCTCTCAAAATTACCATGTCGGAAAGTGAATCGTCGGGAGAGGTAAATTAGGTCCCGAATACCTCTACCCCAAGCACTAGCCAAGCTCATGTGGCTATACCAACGTCCTTCTCGATACCGGGGAGCACTCCTACTGGAGCAACCTACCTCGAGTTTCTCACTTTCCAGACACCAACTCCGTCTAGATCAGGGGTTCCATCCCCTATTGTCGGTGTCTCTAACACCCCCTTACTTGTTAACCTTACTCCTGAAGGGGTCGCCAACAATTTCCTAGACTTGAGGTCTCTCCTCAACCAATATGTGAGTTGGGAAAGAGACAAGGGAGTGAGGATTCGTCTGGATTATGACGAACCAGAACCATCACTATCTCCTGGACCTCCCATTCCTCCTTTTGCAAATTCATGACCTGCTGTGTCCAGGGATGAGGCTGGTCCCAGCAATCCTCCTCCACATCCTAACCCATACCTTTACACGAGGCCAAATCCGACAACATTTCCTCTCTTTTCTTCCCAACTAGCTACAACCGGTGCTCCACTGGGGCACGAGCTGACTTTGGACCAGCTTCTACAATCTCAAGTATCAAGCCTTCCACCCCCAGCAACTGCTACATGAGAACAAGCTTTGTATGTGCTTCCCATGGCATGAAGTGCCGTTATGAGCACCCCTTTAGAGGTAAACTGCCCAGTTGCACCCGAAAGCCTTCAAGGATTCAACCTTATGCCTTAGATGATGGCTCAGATGATGGCAAGCTTCCCATGGCAGCACTTCATTAATCAAGTGCTGGCCACTCAAGGGAACAACAACAACAACATGGGTTCAAGGGTGGAAGATGATTTGGCCAAACCTTACAAACCCAGTAATCTTTCATGCTTCTCGAAGCAAATAGCCGATTATGATTTTCAAACGAAGATCAAGATGCCATCCCATATCAAGACATATGACGGAATTGAGGATCCAGAAGATCACCTTCAGATCTTCACTGGTGCCGCTAGAATTGAGAAATGGTCAAATGCTGAATGCTGCCTCATGTTTATGCAAATCCTCGTTGGGTCAGCCCGGATATGGTTCAACGATTTACCAGCCAGAAGCGTTCGGAGCTTCGATGATCTGAGTAAAGGGTTTCTAGCCAAATTCTCATAATAAAGACGGTACGTCAAAGATGCTACAGTAATCTTTCAGATAAAACAGAGGGATGATGAAAGCCTTCGAGAGTTCATAGAAAGGTACAAGAAAGAAGGTCTCACATATGTAGGGGCAGACGAAAAGATGAGAGTGGCCGGTTTTATGAACGCCATTACATCCAAATATCTCACAAGAGATTTCAACAAATCCATGCCTAAGACCTTGGAAGAAGCTCTCGAAAGGGCCGAAGGGGAAGCTTGTGAGAATCTCTGTAGCTAGAATCTCTTGAAGTTCATGGATTTGTTGAAATATCTCACTGTTGCCTCTACAGCCTCCTCTCATCTGATGTGGGGAAATATCTCACTGTTGTCGTTGCCTCTACAGCCTCCTCTCCTCTACAGCCTCCTCTCCTCTGTAGCTATAATCTATTGAAGTTCATGGATTCTAGCTACAGGGGTGTGAACTTCAAGAGTTCATGCCTAAGACCTTGGAAGAAGCTCTCGAAAGGTCGGAAGAAGCTCTCGAAAAGGCCCTTCTCTTCACAAGAGATTTCAACAAATCCATGCCTAAGGCAACAAGGCATGAACTTCACACCCCTTACCAAAATCCCTCAAGAGATTTTAGCTATAGAGGAAGTGAAACAAAGCTTCCGACCTCCCAGACCTCTCCCTAAAAGCAAAAGAAATGAAAATTCCACCCAATTTTGTGAATTTCATGAAGAGAAGGGCCACCATACTAATGATTGCTTTCAGCTCAAGAAGAGGATTGAAGAGGCCGTCAAGTCAGGGGAACTTGCCCACTTAGTAAATGGAGTAAGGGACAAGATGGCCGAGTCAAAGGGCAAAGAAGTTAACATGGTGGATTTTGATGGTAAGGTTCCCAACAAACGACCGCGGTTGGAAGCTTGGGAGCTTCAGTGTGTCTGCTTCCCTCCAACGAAAAAACCCACTTTTCGACCCCCTTGTGGTTGAAGGAACTATGGGAACACTAAGGACAAGCAAAGCATACATAGACACTGGTGCAGCCACCGAAATCATGTTTGAAAAGTTCAACCGTTTGAGCAATGAGGAACGTTCGAAGCTTCAACCCTACGGAACCTCCATAAAAGGTATTGCTGATATACCCCTCAAGCCTTTAGGGCAACTAACCCTTGATGTCCGGTTCAGCGAAGGATAGATGGAGAGAGTACAACCCCTCACTTTTGTGGTCATCAATATACCTTCAAACTATGATGTCATCATAGGAAGGCAGGGACAGTGTGCATTCTACATGGCTGTTTCCGTTGGCCATGGCACAGTCAGGTTTCCTACCGAGAGAGGGATTGCAACCCTTCAACCTACTCAAGAGGCTTACATGGTTGAAGGAGAAAGTTCCAAAAGTGAAGAAGATAAGCAAAGGCTGATCATCAACCCCAAGTATCCTGAACAAAGAATAAGGGTTAATCCAAGCCTTTCGCAAGAAACTCTCTCGTATCTTGAAAAGCAGCTAGTAAAATATAGTGATGTCTTTGCTTGGTGCCCGGAAGAGATGACCGGTATCCCTCGAAGCATTGCTGAACATGAGCTGAGAATACCACCCGAAGTCAAGCCTGTTGTCCAGAAGAAACGAAGCCTAGCACCCGAAAGAAGCTTGGCAACCTGCCAAGAGGTTGAAAAGCTTGTCTCAACAGGAATTCTCCGAGAAGTAAAGTACCAGTCCTGGGTTGCAAACCCAGTCATGGTCCGAAAGCCCGATAATTCCTGGAGAATTTGCATCGAATTTAAGGACTTGAACAAGGCTTGTCCTAAAGATTGTTACCCGTTGCCAGAAATTTATCTCAAGGTTGACTCCCTCACTGGTTACCCTTTCAAGTGTTTTCTCGACGCTTACAAGGGTTACCATCAAATTCTCAAGAAAGAAGAAGATGAAGAAAAAACTGCCTTTCACACGGACAATGGAATCTTTTGCTACCAAAAGATGCCTTTTGGCCTCAAAAACGCGGGTGCAACCTACCAACGCCTAGTTGACAAGGCTTTTGCTAGTCAAATTGGCAGAAACATGGAAGCATATGTCGATGATTTGGTAATCAAAAGTAAAACGGAATACTAAATGCTTGATGACATCCAAGAAACCTTCAAGAACCTAAGGAAGGTCAACATGAAACTCAACCCCGAAAAATGTTCTTTGGGTTTGAAGAAGGAAAGTTTCTAGGGCACATTGTAGGAAAACAAAGTATAAAGGCCAATCCAAACAAGGTGAAAGCTGTCCTTGAAACCAAGCCACCACGAAGCAAAAAGGAGGTAGAAAGCTTAAATGGGAAGCTTGCAGCCCTGAAGCGTTTTACCTCAAAATTGACTGAAAGATCTTTGCCTTTCTTCAAAACGCTCAAGGGGTGCTCTGACAAGAAGGACTTCAAGTGGACTGATGAGGCTGAGGAAGCCTTCAACCCGATGAAGCGACACCTAGCTTCACTTCTAGACATTGCAGCACCAGAAATGGGAGAATTGATCTCTGTATACCTTTCAGTTGCTGAAGAATCAATAATTTCGGTCCTCACCATTGAACGAGACAAAGTTCAGGTACCCATTTATTTCTTCAGCAAAACTCTAAAACTGGCAGAAATCAAGTATCCTCCTCTGGAAAAACTTGCTCTAGTCCTAGTCCAAACGGCTAGAAGGCTTCGAAGGTATTTCCAAGCACACCCTATGCAAGTGGTCACCGACCAACCCATAAAGAGTGTGCTTGAAAAACCGGAAAATTCAGGGCGATTAGCCAAATGGGCTGTGGAACTAGGTGAACACAACATCACCTACATTCCAATAAAAGCCATCAAAGCCCAAGTCTTGGCTGATTTCATTGTAGAAGTCCCAAAGCAAACAATCACTGAAGTAAACACAGCTGCCACTGAACCCTCGGACCTTGAAGCCTGGAAGCTTTTTTACTGATGGGGCTTCAAGCGTTGAAGGGTCAGGAGCTGGGCTCATTCTGATTAACCCGGAAGGGTTAGAATTCACATATGCTCTTCGATTTGATTTTCAGACCACCAACAACGAAGCTGAATACGAAGCGTTGATAGCCGGCTTAAGGTTGGCTAAGGAAATGAAGGTTCAGAAGCTTGAAGTCTTCACAGACTCGTTGTTGGTGTCAAGCCAAGTGAACGACAGTTATGTTGCAAATGAGCCTAATATGAAGAGGTACAAAGAAAAATCCAAAGAGCTGATGAACACATTCCAAACATGTACCATCAAGCAAATTCCCAGGTCTCAAAATAAGAAAGCTGATGCCTTGAGTAAACTCGCTTCTCTCACCTTTGCCCACCTCACTAAAAAGGTATTGGTAGAAGTGTTGAAAACTCCATCAATTGAAGAATTGGTAGTTCAAGACGTAATCACCGAAGAAGGCCCCAATTGAATGACTCCAATTAAAAAAATCCTTAAAAACGGTGAGTTACCTGCTGACCAAACAGAGGCTGAAAGGGTTAAGATCAAATCTAGACAGTACGTGTTGCAAGGTGAAATCCTCTACAAAAAGGGTTACCTTGCACCCTTGCTGAGATGTGTTGGTCCCGAACAAAGCCAATATTTGGTCAAAGAGGTTCATGAAGGGATATGCGGAGCCTATTTTGGAGCAAGAACGGTGGTTGCTAAACTAATGAACCTAGGGTATTTTTGGCCCTCCATGCACCGAGAGACCGCTGAACAACTGAGAAAATGTGATTCTTGCCAAATTCATGCACCGGTCCCAAAAAGCCCCAAGCATGACCTTGTCCCAATATCTTCAGCCTGGCCATTTTATAAGTGGGGAATGGACATCTTCGGCCCATTCCCACCAGCCAAAGGTGAAGTAAAGTTCTTATTAGTTGCCATAGACGACTTCACCAAGTGGCCGGAGGTTAAACCACTTGCAAAAATTACGGGCAAACAGGTCATTGACTTCATTTGGGAAAGCATCATTTGTCGCTATGGATTGCCGGGAGTGCTTGTCACCGATAATGGAAAGCAATTCGCTGAAAAGCCTTTCAGCGTTTGGTGCAAAGAATTCAGAATAGCTCAGGTTTTCAGCTCAGTGGCATATCCACAATCAAACGGTCAAGTTGAAAGGATGAAACGAAGCATAGTTGAAGGAATCAAAGCCAGATTGGGAGGGCACAAAAGCAATTGGCTTAAAGAATTGCCAAGTGTTCTATGGGCTATAAGAACAACCGAAAAAACAAGCCACAAAAGAACACATTACAGCTTGGTTTCGGGTCTAAAGCCGTGATTCCAGCTGAAGTAGGAGTTGTAACCCAAAGAATGGTCAACATGGACCCCGAAGCAAACAAAAAAGAGACCATGTTGAACTTACAACTCCTAGAGGAAGCACGAGACAAAGCTGCAATTCAAGAAGCCAAATACAAACAAATGATGGAAGCCTACTACAACAAAAGAGTTAAGCATGAACGCTTCAAGCCAGGAGACCTGGTGCTCAGAAACAATGAGGCTAGTAAAAAAGAGAACCAAGGAAAGCTTGGCCCAAAATGGGAAGGGCCATATATAATCCTTGAGGCACATAAGGGTGGATCCTATAAGCTAGCCGACACAGAAGGTAAAAAGCTTCCAAGACATTGGAATGGAAAGACCCTTAAAAGGTTCCATGTCTGATCAAGAAAGATCGGTTTGTATTTCACAAGTTGTACTTCAAGAGTTGTCCTATGATCACTCTTTGTAAAACAATATCTCTTGAAAGAATGATGATGTTTTGTCAAATTTGTCTTTCTATCCTAAAAATCAGGTTGAGAACCTAGCAAAAAACTCCATAGCAAGGGCCATGTAAGGGGATGAACTCCCAGGCCACATCGCTCAATAGGTTCAAGGGTTGAGTGAACCTATATAAGGGGTGAGTTCCTAAATCAATACAACTCCATGAGACTTACAATAAAAAAACAAAGTTGTCTCATAGACGGGTCCGAACAGCCTACATCAAATGTTCCTTAAGCCTTAGAAAAATTATCAAAAACAGGCTTACGAAATGAAATCAAACTAAGGAAAGTAATGAATAGGATAGGTGCTATGTCTTCTTGTTAAAAATACCAAGGCTAAGTGACTGCAGCACTGAACCCTTTAAGGTATAAAAAAGATAAAGACAACACAAATCAAACAAAGACAATAACACAAGGATAAAAATAATTCAAGGGGTAAGGCAACAACACAAGTAAAAAGGTTGCACACAACCCAAAATACAAACCAAGGCATCAAGTCACAAAAATAAAGTAGTAACCGAAAGCCTTGAAGGCTTTAAGCTACAAACATTCAACAAACAGCCAGAAGCCTTGAAGGCTTGAAGCCAACCAAGCTGCCTTGCTAAAACAGGCACAAGCACAAAATAAAAACACAAGGAAAGTAGTAGGAACTTAGTAACATAAGAAAAGAAGCCCTGAAAGGCTTCCAAACATCCAAGCAAGTTAAAACAAACCTTAACGGTTTGTAAACCTAAGAATTGTTCAAACGGCCACCAACGCCAACCACAACCACAAAACAGGAACCTTAAGGGTTCCTGAAAAACCTAATATTGTTTAAGTTAACATACAAACCATTAAATTGTTTTTGAGGTGCTAAGAAAGCTACGGATGTTTTTCAAGCATCAACAGGAGGCTTAGAAGCCCCAGAGCCATTCCCTTTAGCCTTCTTGGCCTTCTTAGACTTCTTAGCCTTCGAACCACCATCATCACCAACTGCTAAGCCTTCGAGGCTTGGATACTTTGAAGCATCAGGTTCTCCCGAAAGGGTCTCTTCTCTATCCCCTGAATGAGAACGCTTCCTCGTAAGGGAACCAAGCACTTCGGCACAAACTTTTTCATTGAGACCATCCGGCTTCAGCACCTACAAAAAAGAAAGAGGTTTGCCAAAACAAGATGCAACCTGACTTACATAAGGGTAAGTCAACCTCTCCATTTGCTGAACGGAACTTTTGAATATATCAGAAGCTTCAGGACGATACAAGGGAGACTTCTCCAAAGGCTGACCAGATTCATGAAGTTTGTAACCAGCAATAAGGCCTTGATATTTCCCCAAATTTAGCAGCTTGGTGTAGACTTCTCCAAGAGCAGAATTAAATTCCTTGGAGTGAAGAAGATAGGTAATAACTTGATGGAAACCTTACCCAATGAGCCACTGGTTGTCACCAGTAGCTTGAGCAACCAAAGCTTTCAAACCATCCTTCTCTTCTTCGAAAGCCCTTTGTTGAACATCCAAAGCTTCCCTGTCAGCCTTTAGCTTCAATCGATCAGCTTCAAAACCCTTTTTGAGATCGTTCATCTCAATTTCATGTCTCCTTGTCAACTCCCCAACCATTTTAACCCAAGCTTCTTCTTTCTTGGAGAACCCTTCAACCTCCTTCTTCATGGCAGCTATAGAGGCCTTCATCTTGTCTTTCTTCTTGGAAGCTTCCTCATATTCCTACACACCCTTGGCGAAACGGGTACCACCTTCGGCCAACAGGGCCTGAAGGTTACAGTAGCTTGGCATCAATCTTGAAATAAAGTGATCAGCTTCCATTTCAAAGATGGCATTCCGAACATCAGGAGGAGCAAAATGGGCCAACACCTCAGCACAAACAGCCGGATCCTTGAAGCTATCTCCGACTTTCACCCCCCAGTTGGGAACATACACTTCTTCAGCCTCTAGACCCTCGAAGCTCTCAACACTTTTAACAGACGAACCCTGGATGGTAGGGGTGCTACCTTTCTTAACCAACTTCTTCTTCTTGCCGGAAACAACCAACTCTTTTTCCTTACCCTTTGACATATCAACCTCAACAGCCTGTTCTGCCGATACTTCAATATCATCACTAACATCAACGGCCTCTGAGCCAGAGGGTTGATCAGCACCTTTCAAGTAACGTTTTGAACGACGAATAGAAACCCTGGAACCCGGAGCCTTTATGAAACCTTTAACATTGGGTACACTCACATAGCCGGAACCCTCGAACCTATGCTCGGATCCCCTAACCACTGCATCTTCACCCGGGGTAGCCGCAGCATCCACAAATGCAACATCAGAAGTATCATCACTTTTGATAAAATCAAGTGCAGACATGCCTGCAAAATAAAGAAAAAAAAATACATAAGCAAGAAAAAATAAGAGCACAACAGCACATCAAGAAAAATGCCTACCCTGCCCATATCTCATAAGCACCGGATCTCGATCACGTTTGTCCCATAACTTACTGAGACCCAACAACATCAGTAAATGCACAGGAAAGGGATGAAGCCTTGAAGGGCATTCCCTGAGAGTTTCAAGAAAACGAGTGTTTATCTCAGAGGCAGAGGGTTCAGGCTCATTCAAAACGGCATCCGGGTGCCTCCAAACAAGTTTGAAAGGAACAGTTTCCTCGGACACCCAGAAAAACCGGTCCTTCCAGACACCAAGATTAGAAACCATAGATGAAATTAAGCAGGTGCCAACCGCATTTATCTCGAATGTAAACCAGTCACCATTCTTGGCCAGTCGAAAAAACGACGGAACGATAAAAGGGTTGGATCATACCCTGAAGCCCGACACAAAACTTCAAAATGTAAAGGGTGAATCTGGCCGAAGGATACACGGTAATATTCCAAGATATTCAAAACAAAGTTTGAAAATGGGTGACGAAGGTTAGAAAACTCAAAATGACGACAATAGAGAGCAATGGAACAAGGGTGACATTTATCAATCGAAACGACACAAGTCGGTGCAACCGGTTTAAACTTCTTCCCAATCCCCCATTCCATACAAAACAACTCGACTTCCTCTTGAGTTAATCGAGAAAATGACTTTGCTAAATCCTTACGAGCACCCATGATACAAGAAAATAACCACAAAGAAGAAGGTAATCGGAACTAACCTGGGCGAAATAAAGGTAGATATGGAAGGAACTTGAGAGATAATAGAAAAAGATTGTTGATTACCTTGAGGAATAAATGAAAAATAAAAACCAAAAGAAGTTATGATTACTTGGCAGTTAATTAAACTGCCTTCTGCAAAACCGTCATCAGTCACATCAAACGTCTTGTCAAAATTCAAATTTCAAAAAGAAAAACTTAACTGTAATGAACCCTTCAAGCCTCCAAGCCTTGAAGCCTTTAAGCAATACAAATAAATGTGTAAAAGTTAGAAGTCTTTGAGCTTATTTCCCAAAAACCTCTGACTTGGGGGGCTGATGACGGGGGTAGCCCAAGACTAAATAAAATGACTTAAACACATGAATGCTTAAAAGGTTAAAAGGTTTAAGGGTTAAAAACCCGGGAGCTAGGATAAAGCAGCACGTGTACAGTAATCAATCATATCTCTGATTACTTCAACAACTCTCCTAGCCGCAAAAGTAAGACGAATGCACAGAGTGTAGACTTTTACCAGCAGGTCAAAACGCTTCAACCCCCAAAAGGGTAAGTCCCCCACTGCAAGCATGTTTCACTAGTCAATGGTTTCCTCTTTGAGTGATAACCTTCCCTATATATATGACACTTCATTTAGTGCTAAAGACATTCCGATCAGATCTGATTCCATTGGGATCTCTGGTCTTTTCTCTCGAGTACTTGTTCCATGCAAGTCACTCTTCCTCACATTCAACACACACATTTCTATTGCTCTCACATCCAAAGCTGGACACACTTCAGCGGAGGATCTCGAGCAAGCAACAAAATCTAACTAGTGAACATCTCTCCACGTCTTGCAAACGTGGGGGGACCCCACGACCTGCGTTAGGCAAAACTGAACCCTCCAACCATTTTGCCTAACCAGCCTAGCTATTACCATTGGTCTACTATTTGTTGCATCAACAGGTTGTGTGTGTGCGCAACCCGATTCCCTAACACAACGACTATTATTATATTATGGTTGACTTAGAAAATAATTGCATCGTTCTTATTGGTACGTACCAAACGTAAGAATTTTTTTATTGACATTTGACAATTTTTTATATCTAGAAGAACGTGCATTTTAAATTTATTCCCTTTTATAATTGTGTATTTAAATAAATGTTAAAAGACCATGATTAACACGAGTTTTAGTGTAGAAAGGAGTTTTAAAAAGGCTTATTATAAAGACCATGATTAACACGAGTTTTAGTATGATTAACACGAGTTTGAATCTTTTGAAGATTTTAGCATCATTAATTAAGAACAAACAGATTTACTTTTATACCAAAGAGAAATTATAATAAATAAAAAAAAGTTAGGAGGTACAGAGTACACGTTTATTTGAGTATATTATAATTACAAGTACTTGGAAACCTTGGTAAGATCCTGGGCTGCGCCCAGTGGGTCCAAGGGATAAAGCCCTTGGCTGGGGTGACACTGAAGATTTGCACGAACTCGAAAAATGATCTTCATAGTTACTGGAAATAAGTAGCAAGCAGTTATTGCTAGGTAACAACGTGATGATTGAAGATCGGTAACAATTGCTACTACTCTGTAGCTAACTATACATAGGTATCAACTTCATATAATAGTAGCAACTTTGTACAACAGTACTAAACTGTACAAACTTGTGCAGCAGTAAAAAATTTAAACATCAGTAGCGACTAAAGCATTGGCAATATAATAGGAGCACTAATAACATCTGCTAAGGTCGGTATTGACTATGTCACTACTAATGTGTTATATGCTACCGAGGTTACTGTAAAGCCACTATTTAACTGATTCTTTTGTAAAGATTTGTAACGTTTCATTAAAACGTTGTACTAATTTCCCCAAGTAAATAGAATCAATTTGGTCGAATTTATGTGATTTTCATATCAGATTTCATACTGGTTCTTGATCTTTCTGAGATTTATTCGATTGTATATTCGTATGAACCAACGAAATAATTCAATCTATAAGTTTTGACACAATATTTAAGTTATTGCTAACTACAAAATGTACGGAATCTAAGTACTGTTAGCAGGATACATAAGCATATTAGTTACAACAACAACAACCATACCCAGTAAGTCCCACAAATAGCAGAGCTACATATAGGGTCTGGGGAGGGTGGGATGTAGACAGGCCTTGCCTCTATCCCTAGGGATAGAGAGGATGCTTCCAGAGAGACCCTCGGCTCGACAACGAACAGCAAACCAACACAACAAGTCAAAGAATATAGAAAGAATACAGAAATAAGAAGTCGCCCATTAGCAAGAATGTGATCAGAGTGGCACAATATAATGTAAATCATGTATCATAGCATACAACATCATTTGGGCATAAACACAATGTAAATCATGTATAATAGCATACAACATCATTTGGTCATAAACACAATAAGGCAAACACTGGAAGGTCCCTTAAAGAATAAGAAAAACCTACGTCCCTGAAAATCCACCTAAGACCTTACTACAATATCCTCTAGAAGTCCTTAACCCTAATCCTATGCCTCCACATAAGCATATTAGTTATATAAACTATAATACAAAATAATTTTATAAATACATAATAAACATTTGTTATATCAGGGTCATGATATAATAGGAAGTTTAATTGGGTAGCAAGGCTAGAAGGTAATCTTGACAATCTATTTATTAATCAATGGATAAGATTAAATGAGTGAAAATGAAGAAAAAAGGAGGCGTGAGGGTTTGTCAAGGGGCATTGTAGTCAATCCAAGACAATAGTTTATCTCTCCTCCATTTCCCCCTCATTTTTTAAACGTTAATAAATCTTTCATATGACATTATTTCTTTTATAAAAATTGCACAAAAAAGACGAGCATGTTTTTATCTTTAAAACGAGTATACTATTGCTATATTTTCGAAAAAAAAATTTCGAAAACCCAGTTGCGTTTTACGCAACTGACAAAAATAGTAAAAAAATGATTTTTTTTCTAAACGCAATTGCCAAAAGACACAAAGAAATGTTTTTTTTTCTAAAACGCAATGGCCTAAAAACAAAAAAGAAAGTGTTCTTTTTAAAACGCAATGGACTGAAAACACATAAAAATGTGTTTTACCTAAAACGCAATGGACTAAAAACACTTCAAAATGTGTTTTTCTAAGATGCAATGGACCAAAATACACATAAAAATGTCTTTTTTTTTTCTAAAACACAATGGTCTAAAATACAAAAGAAAGTGTTCTTTCAAAAACGCAATGGACTAAAAACACATAAAAATGTGTTTTACCTAAAACATAATAGACTAAACACACTCCAAAATGTGTTTTTCTAAAATGCAATAGATCAAAACACACATAAAAATGTCTTTTTTTCTGAAACGCAATGGTCTAAAAACACAAAAGAAAATGTTATTTCAAAAACTAAAAGGACTAAAAACACATAAAAATGTGTTTTACCTAAAACGCATTGGGCCAAAAAACACATAAAAATGTGTTTTCATAAAACGCAATATATAAAAACGCAAAAGAAAGAAAGTGTTTTTTTCTAAAATGCAATGGACTAAAAACACATAAAATTTTATGTGTTTTACCTAAAACGCAATGGACTAAAACACAATAAAATGTGTTATTTCAAAAACGCAATGGACTGAAAATACAAAAAAATTGTTTTTTATACTTTTGTAAAACGCAATAACTCAATTCAAAAACCCAGATCGTAAAAATGCAATTCGAAATTTTCTTACATAGATCGAAGCCGATTTCTTCAACGACTGATGAAATTCGAATGCTGGAAACCCTTATCAGCGATCGAATGGAACGAATCGAGTGATTCGCTTCAAAATCACGGGAAAAATTAGATATTATATGAAATAAAACTGGGTTTCTTCAAAAATGTTGAAGAACACGTTGATTGGGTGTTTGAATCATTGATTGGTGACGAAAATCGCACTATAATGTAGAGATTATTAAGATAGAAAGTGAAGAAAATGTTGAAGATAGTGGGTTTGAAAATGGTTGGTTTTGAAGTTACATAAAGAAGGGAGAAGATTGTTTAAAATTGACTAAAATACCATTTCTTTTTATTTTGAATTTTGCCACATGTCATAATCCTATTGCTTCTTATCCTGCTAGTCAATGTAAACTTCTTATTTGATCATCTCCCTGTTATATCATATATAATTATATAAAAACAACGATAAAGATAATAAAAAAAGGTAACTCAATAATAAAGAGACGATCCCCACTTCTTTAGACAAAACTTGAATGGAGCCGAACTTTAGGGTATACAGAGTGGGGGCGGTAAACCCATTCGGTACAGACCCCCCTCCATTACCAACATGTTTACCGAAAATGCTTTACCGAAAAGGGGGAGAAAATCGGTGAACCTTCACCGAATCGGGGAGAGGGAGGGAAGGGGATAGAGAGAGAGAGAGAGGGGGTGTGTGGTGGGGTCAATGTCTTCTCAACCAATTACACATTTTTTCTTTTTTTTTAAATAGTTTATCTATTCGAAAGTGTCTAACCACCGCCAACGTTTTTGAGCAATATGTAAAAAAAAATAGGTAAATTAGTGATGTGGCACTATTTGATTGGGTGATTTGAGAGTTTACCTATTCAAAATGTCTAACCACTCCCTTAGCTCAAGTTTAGAACCCTATTTAATAAGTTGATGAAACTCTTGTTTGACATTTGGGAACCGGAAATATGGAGACCGCTAACAAATTTTGTAATATAAATTCGTTCCCCCATGTATTTGATATGATAATTAAAAAGAATTGAACGGCTAAAATTGACTATAAAGAATAAACAAACAAATAAATAATAAAAGTACTTATTGATAAAAACCAAAGAGAATTAGGGATAAAACTGAATTCTTCATTATTCAACATTACAATATATAGATGGACATAGCTATAAACCCTAAAGCCCATAAGTAATGGGTTGGGCCTAAAATGTCTGGTTTATAACACTCCCCCTCAGACATTTAGAATTATACACAGTTTAATAACGTACTTCAGGATGATGTTAAATAGGTACTTCAGGACCTGAATAAATAAACTGATACTACTGGATCAGCTATGCTGCCTCATTAAAAATCTTACTAAGAAAACCCAGTGGGACAAAACTTAGTTAAGTGAAAAAGAGTACAGCGTGTATAATTCTCCCCCTGAATTCAACAAACATCTTTCAATCTACGAAGACCGATCTTGTGTGATAGTTGCTCGAAACTGCTTCTAGGTAAAGATTTCGTGAACAGGTCAGCTAGATTTTCACTTGACTTAATCTGTCGAACATCAATTTCCACTTCCTTTTGCAAGTCATATGTTGAGAAGAACTTTGGTGAGATGTGCTTTGTTCGATCACCCTTGATATAACCTTCTCTGATCTGAGCTATGCAATCAGCATTGTCTTCATAAATAATTGTCGGCTCCTTCTTGATCTGTTCTAATCCGCATGCTTCTTGTATGTGATTAATCATTGATCTCAACCACACGCATTCTCGACCAGCATCATATAGTGCGATCAATTCGGCATGGTTTGATGATGTTGCTGTAAGTGTTTGCTTAGTTGACTTCCAAGAAATTGTTGTGCCACCGTATGTGAATACGTAACCTATCTGAGACTTTGCTTTGTGAGGATCTGATAGATATCCAGCATCAGCATACCCAACAAGCTGGGACTTTTGATCTCTCTCATAGAAAAGACCTAAGTCTTGTGTCCCGCAAATATACCAGAATATATGTTTTATGCCATTCCAGTGTCTACGTGTTGGATTCGAACTGTATCTCGCTAGTACATGTACTTCAAATGCAATGTCAGGTCTTGTGTTATTTGCGAGATACATAAGGGCACTGATCGCGCTTAAGTATGGTACTTCTGGACCAAGTACTTCTTTGCCTTCTTCTTGAGGGCGATAAGGATCCTTGTGTGGATCTAGCGGTCGGACAACCATAGGTACGCTAAACGGATGTGCTTTATCCATATTGAAACGTACTAACATTTTCTGGATGTACTTTGATTGATGGACAAATGTGTCATTGCACAGACACTCAAATTGTAGTCTGATGCATAATTTCGTCATACCAAGATCTTTCATTTCAAATTCCTTCTTTAACGACTGAGCAGCTTTCTCTATCTCTCCAGGAGATCCGATGATGTTGATATCATCAACATAGACAGCTATTATAGTGAAATTTGAAAGTGTTCTTTTTATAAAAACACATGAACTGATTACATCAGACTTGTATCCTTCTTTTTCGAGATATTCACTAAGTCGATTGTACCACATACGACCAGATTGTTTGAGACCATATAAAGATCTCTAGAGCTTTATAGAACACATATCTCGAGGTGTTGATTTTAATGCTTCGGGCAATTTTAATCCTTTAGGGATTTTCATGTAGATGTCATTTTCAAGTGTCCCGTATAAGTATGCGGTGACGACATCCATTAGTCTCATATGAAGTCCTTCAGAGATTGTGAGGCCGATTAGGAACCTAAGGGTTATCGCATCCACTACAGGGGAATACGTTTCCTCATAATCAACTCCTGGGATTTAGGAAAACCCTTGTGCTACAAGTCGAACCTTATATTGTACAATCTCATTCTTTTCATTTCTCTTTATTGCAAACACCCATTTATAACCTACTCGTTTGACGTGTATGGGCGTTCGGACTACAGGTCCGAAAACATGTCGCTTTTCGAGCGAATTTAATTCGGCATTTATAGCTTCTTGCCATCTTGGCCAATCATTTCTGTGCATGCACTCTTCTAAAGTTTTTGGTACGTAATCATTTTCATTGATTACACTCGTTGCTATAGCATATGCGAATATATCATCAACACGTGTTTTATTCCGGTTCCACATTGTACAATCTTATACATAATTAATAGAGATCTCATTTTCATTCGGTACCGGTGTTTCTTCTGAAACTTCATTTTCCTCTGGATCCATAGTTGTCTCTTCTGGGACATTTACCTCTACTGGGGTTTCACTTATAATCTTTTGTGAATTTTCACCAACTGCGTTACTTTGCTCTTTTCGTTTCCGTGGGTTTTTATCTTTGGAATCGATTGGTCTCCCACGCTTTTGTTGTATAGTAATCGCTTATGGGATTACTTCAATTCGAGCAGGTGCATTTGATGCTGGTACATGTGACTTTGTCACTTTATTCGTGTCTGTGAATGCGTCTGGTAATTCATTCGCTATTCTTTGCAAATGTATGATCTTTTGGACTTCATATTCACATTGACCACTTCGGGGGTCGAGATTTGATAGCGATGATGCATTCCATGTTATTTCTTGTGTTACCAGTCTTTCTTTGTCCTTATCTCCCCCTAAGACTGGGAACATTGTTTCATCAAAATGACAGTCAGCATACCGTGCTGTAAACATGTCTCCCATCATTGGTTCTAAATATTTAATTATGGACGGGGAGTTAAAACCAATATAGATACCTAATCTTCTTTGGGTCCCATTGTAGTATGTTGTGGGGGCGGTATTGGTACATATACCGCACAACCAAAAATTCTAAGGTGGGACAAACTTGGTTCTCGTCCGGAGACCAGTTGCAATGGGGAGTATTCGTGATCAGTAGTTGGTCTCAATCTAATCAGTGCAGCGGCATGAAAAATAGCATGACCCCATACAGAAGATGGTGATTTACATCTCATTAAGAGTGGTCTAGCGATTATTTGTAATCGTTTAATCAGAGATTCAGCTAAACCGTTTTGTGTGTGAACATGAGGTACTGAATGTTCAACATTGATCCCAATTGACATACAATAGTCATTAAAAGCTTGAGATGTGAAATCTCCCGCATTATCCATCCGGATGTTTTTAATTTGATTATCGAGGAAATTGGCTCTCAATTGTATGATTTGAGCTAAAAGTCGGGCAAATGCTACATTTCGAGTAGCTAAAAGGCTCACATGTGACCACCTTGAGGATGCGTCTATTAAGACCAAGAAATAGCGGAATGGTCCACACGGAGGATGAATAGGCCCACAAATATCCCTTTGGATTCTTTCTAAAAATGATGGGATTTCATGTACCAATTTAGTTTGTGAGGGCCGAGTTATAAGTTTGCCCAGAGAGCATGCTGCACATGATAAGTCTTGTGGTAGCAAAACTTTTAAGTTTTTGAGAGGGTGCCCGGTTTCACTTTTGATTATTCGTCTCATCATTATGCTACCAGGGTGACCTAGACGGTCATGCCATATATTGAATGTGTCTTTATCTAACAGCTTTTGGTTACTCACCATGTATGATTCGATAGGATTGATATTAGTACAATATAATCCAGAGGATAAGGCTTCTAATTGTTCAACAATTGATTCTTTGCCATTTTTGTTTGAAGTAATTTGAAGATATTCGATATTATGTTAAGATATTGTTTTTAGGTGGTAACCGTTTTTTCGAATATCTTTAAAGCTAAGTAAATTTCTTCTGGATTTACTTGAATATAATGCATTATCAATAGTTAGTTGGGTACCCGAAGATAATATATATTTGTGCTCTGCCGGAGCCTTCGATAAGGTTACTGACACCAGATATAGTACTAATCGGTGTCTCTGCCGGAGACAACTCAGAGAAAAATTTCATATATTTGAGAATAGTGTTAATACTACCGCTATCTATCAGACATTCATCACCAATAATAGCTCTACTGGAGCTAGTATACATATTTCTTCAGGAAATAAAAATAAATAAAAGTTAATGCAAAGAAGTAAAATGAAACATTGCAAGAGTTTCAAACCAAGCCAAATACAAAGGTCACAGTATGAAAAGTAAAATATAAGGTACATAATCCTCAATCAGATTAGTTTCAGTATTCTTTCCTTTTTTTTTTCTTTCATTATGTGTTGAGATGCCTCAATGATGTGTTTAAGGGTGCGACATGTGCGGGACCAATGATTTGACATTCCACATTTAAAACAAATGTTGCTTTGGTTCCCGCTACTTTTCCCTTTTGAAGGTCGCCCCGTATTATGTCGACTCGATTCACCACCGCTATTTTTTTTTAGTGTTCTGGGACTCTCGATGCCATGTATATCCCCGTCCTCAACCACGACCACGACCTCTGCTGGGGTCGTGGCCTCTACCTCTACCTCGTCCGCTTTGATAATTTGCCACATTCGCTTTAGGGAATGGGCTTGCACCGGCGGGTCGCGATTGATGGTTTTGTAGTAGGAGCTTGTTGTTTTGCTCTGCGACCAGAAGACATGATATCAATTCAGAATATTTAGTAAATTTACGTTCCTGGTATTGCTGCGACAGGAGCATGTTTGAGGCATGGAACATTGAGAAAGTTTTTTCAAGCATGTCTTCATCGGTTAATTTTTTTTCACCACATAATTTTAATTCGGAGGTAATGTGGAACAAGGAAAATTATATTCACTGACAGTCTTAAAATCATGTAGTCGTAAATGAAGCCATTCATAGCGGGCTTTGGGGAGTAAGACCAACTTCTAGTGGTCAAAACGTTCTTTGATGTTTGTCCATAATTCAAGGGGATGCTCAACAGTTAGATATTCCTGCTTCAGATCTTCGTGAAGATGATGGCGGAGGAATATCATAGCTTTTGCTTTATCTTGAGGTGAAGTTTGATTACAATCAATAATTGTCTCCCCCAAATGCCGTCAAATTGATTTTAGCATCAAGAGTCCACGGGAGGTAGTTGTTACCCGAGATGTCAAGTGCGGTAAATTCAAGTTTTGATAAGTACGACATATTATCTACAAAGGAAAGAAAAACAAGCCTTCCAATGAAATGTATATTGTATGAGAAATTCGGGTTCTCTTTTGCTAGAACTGCAGGTTCTAAACTTTAAGCATGTTTATAAAATAGAGAAGGAAAAACAAACTCATTTATTAATTTTGTATCCTGTAAAAGTGTTTGGAGGGTTCAAATAAGCGGGTCCTTTTAAGCATATTGCTTGGTATCGAGCCCCACACGCATTAAGTTTTGTTATAAAATATTTGTTCAAGTCGGTACTCACTTGAGTGGAATCATTATTCAAATACATTGTATATAATCGTCATCTTTTCTTTTATACTTTTATAGGGATGACAAGGATTATGATTAATAATAACCAAACAAAACAAATCACTTTGAAACCAAAAGCTGTCTGGATGTGATAGATTATTTGATGAGAATTTCTTGCCAATGATGTTATGATGACAAAATAAATCCCCCAATATTCACGTGAAGCCTGATGGTGTGATGATGATGTATCATGTGATTTTTTTTTCAATCTCCTATGTTTACCAATGTCCACCAAGCCGCTGCCCCCCAAAGACGTGATCTCTTTTGTTTTCTCCCAAGTCCCTCACAATTATAATCCTGGAGAATGTGATTGATGTGTTGACTATTGTTGTTTCCTCCTTGTCTGCCGCCGCTAAGGGTGTAGATGATTATTAGGGAATCTATTTCTTTTTTTTTAATTTTTTAACCTTGAATAACAATTCATTGATGAATCCGTACAACTGTAAGCTACAGTTTGGAACTTCAGTAACAGATCGAAGCTTCTGTTTGTTTTTTTTTTTCATGATGTTCGAGGCGGCAGTGACCGCCGGATTGTATGAATGTATATATATATATATATATTCTAATAACTACTCTTTAAATATACGAATTTGTGTATCTTCCTGTTGAATATGCATATGTATATACTACTGTGAAAAAGGAAGATAATATATGAACATTGAAAAAATATCTGACACATAGTGTAGAGATAATGATGTGTACCGATATGTGAGAAATTGAAAATGGTGAGTCTAACGTGTCTGATGGCCTGTAAATCCCAGTGGAGAATCAAAGTGCTGATAACGTGATAAAAACCAAAGAGAATTTGGGATAAAACTGAATTCTTCATTATTCAACATTACAATATATAGATGGACATAGCTATAAACCCTAAAGCCCATAAGTAATGGGTTGGGCCTAAAATGTCTGGTTTATAACACTTATCTTTTTATTTTAACTTTTGAACAGCTAATATTTTTTCCTTAAATACGTACATCTTTTAAGGATTGAACCTTGGTCTCGGCTATAGCCTAAGTGGCAATAAAAGTACTTATATCTAATGATGTCCTTACGGTGAGTGATAAGTGTTGTTCCAGACTAAGATGTCGGAAATTTGGTAGCATGCGCCAACAGATATATGTGAAGGTCAAGGAGGTTATGATTTTATGTATAATAATAATGATGCCCTGATACTTCATGACTTTCAAAACACATTTTTGTTTAAAAAGTAGTATTTTTCATATATAATGTACGTTTATGTTCATTTCCAAACCATTTCACATTATAGCCGTAAAATATGTGTGAAACATTGGTTAGATATTTACTCAGAATTGAAGCTTTGGATCACGACTCTCAGGTTAAACCAAGCAAAACTGTTTTGTAAATCAAATGTATCTCTTATGGTTTCACGTTGAAACAACAGTTATTTTGTACATGTTTTGGATGAACTAGAGTTGTGTATAACTTTAATAAGTATGAAGGTCTTCATGTGACGTGTATGATAAAAAATCTGAAAATGATAAATTATATTGAAATGTTTGGGTGTTACACAAAACCTCTAATGATCTGTAGTCGTTTAACCACCAACGTGAGTTTCTTCGATAAAGAGCAAGTGTCATGATCTCTAAGTTTTGATCCTAAAATGTGATTATTTTTTGGTCTAACAATTGGTATCAGAGTTGTTAGGCTCATACCCGGGGGTAAGATAGTGGGAATCGATTCATCACAACTACATATGATCGTGCGTGAAAAGCAAGACAACAAGAAGATGAGGTCCAATTTGTTTGCAACCTTAAATCGCCTTCAGGAGAACATGAATTGTGAAGCAAGTGGTCGACTTGATTCGCATTGAACAGGGAGCAACACAAAATTTAAAGGTGGCAACTGAGATTATGGGTGTTCACGATTCGGTTTGATACCGTAAAATTGGCTAAACCGATCATCGGTTTGTTCCATAGTCGGATGATCTTCTTAACTTTCGGTTAGTCGATTTCAAAAAATTTAAATCGTAGAGAACGGTGTGTTGAGCAGTTTTGTTTTAAACATAATAAAAAACATGTAAATAATACCTGATACAGCAAACAGGCCAACGGAGAATCCAGCCAGAGACGCAGCCATTGTGTTCGACATAGTTGTCAGGATGACCTGGTTCCTCTTTAGGATGCATGTTCTTGATGGTAGTACCGAGTTCTTTAGGGTTGAAGAACTCGTAGTAATGGAGAGAGAGAAGGAGGCGTTTTTAGTGTTGATGTTATGATTGCCTAACCATAATCCCTCTCTAGTAATCTCCTTATATACACTTAAGAGGAAACCCAATTAGTTAATAAGAGTAATATGGCCCATGAACAATTACCAACTAATTTATTATAGATTTTAATATATTTTGATCAGTATCATATAAATGATAATGATGGCTACTAGATTAAATACATATAAATAAATATTTAATCTTACATTCTCTCAATTAGCCGAATAATCATTTATCATGAGCATTAGATAAGTCTGATCAGAAGTTAACACTCATTTTAGCTTTAAACCAAGAACCATAGTAGAGAAGTACAGCCGTTGAATCATTATACAACTCAGGACCCCCATTAGTCATACTACAGCCTCAATTTAAAACCTAATAGTTATGATCAAAATATTCAAGTAAGCCCTTTAACGTTTGATTTGTATTTATATTTGTCTATATGTCATTATACCGGCAGAACATATGTTAGAGACATACAAAATCAAACTGATGAGGAAAATTAATAATTAATCATTCATAGTACGATATGCAGTTGCACATAGTCATCAATAAACCCATCATTATTACAAGCGCTTACATAATAGTTATGGGTGATAGACTTTTAGTTATAGGATCCTTAAGCATATCAATAATGCATTTGATACACAGATTTAGTTTCCTCAATTCGTTCATAAACGAATAATTAATTTCGTATCGAAATTTAATGCAACACCTCTCGAACTGTTACTGTTCAAGGAGACATGGTAGCTGACTTTTTCACAACAAGTCTTCAATATATAATTTATATGGAGTTAATAAACTTATGAGTCCACTAATAAATTTTCAACAACATATCATGTCATTATAACTTAGGTTGTTATTATCAGTTTATTATGACTCCTCCACGAGATAGGTTTTGTCTGCTGACACAAGGATATACCTGAAATTACATTTTGTCATCTTTGAATATTACAAAGTTAAAGTAATCAACTGATTTGAATTCTCACTTCTTCTTTAAATTATAGCCACTCGTTTCTTTTAAACATATTGTAATACTCTATTAGATGCTTCACATTAATCTAGACATATCTAGTGTGTTGCAATGTGAGTAATATCTAAACGAGTATAGACTTGAACTTACATAAGAGTTCTAGTTAATGAAGCGTAAGGAAATAATCTCATTTATCCTATTATCCTCTAAACGAGTGCAGTATTGTTTGTTACATATGTAAGGACCCATTTAAGGCTAAACTTATGGAACGAAACTAATGTCCCATTGGGTTTAGCTCAGTATGTTATGATATCTATCACGTAAGAGATATCTCTAAGATCTATTATATCAAAGTTTGTATTATCAATGCTTTGACTTATGTAATATATACTTGTCAAAAGAATATCATCTATATAGAGACAAGTTTATTTTAGTTGCTCCCACTCATCTTAAGGTTGGTACATTAATCCACTTGGTTCTTGATGAAAACAACTAGATTAAGATTTCATCACATTTGATGTTTGCATTAACCCGTACATGGATTTTATTAACTTATAAACAAAGTGTTCTTAACCTTTAGTTTAGAACTTTCAGGTTATTTTCTAATGAACATGTAAATATGTAAGTCAGTTGTTAGGGAAAGTTGTTTTTAGTGTTCATCTAATGTAGCTTTAAATTGTTATAAGCTACTAGAACAGTGATGATCCTCAAATAAATCTTTTGTAAGATAGGTAAGAAAGATTCTTTGATAAATTATCTCTTCCTGAGTATATCCTTTGATAATCAATCATGCTTCTTAGTGTCTTAGGGGCTGTTTGACAACTTCTGAATGGTTAAGTGTTGAACCAGTAAGAGGTCTGAACCAGTAAGTGCTGAACCAGTAAGAGGTCTAAACCATTAACAATCGGTATAATGCTTAAACGTTCAGAGGCAATTGTTTGACCAATTCAGATTAGAGGTTTTAACCATTCAGATGCAAACGTCTGAACCATTCAGAACTTTACTCGCGAAACAAACAGTCTGAACTACTAAGTGTTGAACCAGTAAGAGGTCTGAACCATTAAAAGCTTCATTAAGAGGTAAACAAACAACCCCTTAACATTTATATTAGGATTTGGTTTGGTTATGAACACTCTTGGGTAATTCAATCAAATCCCAAACGTTATTCGAATACATAAAATCAGTTTTACTAGAAAACAGTTTTATTCCATATAGAAGATTGATTGACGCTAATGGCTTATAACAAAAGTTGTGAAAGTGTAAGGTATCATGTAGTTTCATCTTATTAGTGTTTCTATCCAAATATTGAGAACAAATAATATGAAAGTTTAAGGCAAGTGTGACTTTATGTTGGCTACGCAAACCATAAAACCTGCTTAAGTATTGATACTATATTCTGATTAATCTTCAGAATATGTAAGGTATCGAAAAACGTTGTTAGAAGACTGCTTATTATGGTTCTTATTGCCTTAACATTTAATTTTGTCACTAACTCTCATGTTAGTTATTTGTTGAATTCTAGTAAGGAAACGTATAGAACTAGAGTCAACTTATCATGTGTTAATTGGAATATTAAGATTAGCAGACTTAAATATCATTAGTAGGCGACTACCTAATTAATTCATCCAACTGTTCCTTTGAATCATGGGTAGTCTTGTTGCTTATATCTTGTCTAATGACATAATTATGCAGTGAGATTCTCCTTTAAAGAATCTTAACGTTGGAATTCTATACTTGTATTTTCACAATGGACCTCAGAACTATCCTCTTTTAAGGTTTTAGTGGTTGTAATGTGAAATACATCCTATTTTCCAGTTTCAAACATTTATTTCTTTGTACATATGTTGCTTATCAACACACTCTATTTCCTTTGGTACTTTTGAGTGCTATAGTTGATTTTTAAGGCATCAAATTGTACAAATGAAAATTTTAGTATGTAATGTACTGGAAAAAATGTATTTATTTCCATGTGTAAGCCCTTTATTTTATGGGTCATGGTATTGTACATTATGATGTATTTACAGATGCCACTTAACCTTATAGTTTAGAATTTGAAATCATTCAAGTATGTGTGCAAAGTAATTGTGACAAATTAGCTTTGGCCAGAAATGATACAATACCTTAGTTATGCACTAGTTAAGTATGCTAGACATGAATAAATTAAATTAGCTTTGGCCAGAAATAAGACATTCACGTGTGTAATGCATAATTAACATAGCTTTTATAATACTTAAACAATAAATAGATGTATCAAATCACCTTTGGGCAGAAGTGATACATCAGAAGCTCATTCAAGTTAAACTATTTGGTTTTGTGAAAAATTATCTGATTCTGATTAATTTAGTATTTACAAACCCAATTATTTAGTAGCAAACCACATGTTAGCACGGATCGAACTCCGTGGTGAGTTTGCAGGGGGTGCAGGGGAACAGCGTGACCCCGCACGAAGTTCGGGGCGGAGCCCCGACCAAAATTTTAGTTCACATTAACAACCTAATAAAATAATGGGATTTCGGATTAAATCTTGACATTTCAAGAACATTTGTGATTTCGAATAAGTTAGATCTCGGATTCATCCGAAATGTATGATGGGTTCGAATTGATTTCGGATTTATCCGAGATGTGTAAGCTCGAATTAACTTTGGATCTATCCGAGATGTGTTAGTTCGAATTGATCTCGGATCTATCCAAGATGCGTTAATCCGAATTTATCTCGGATTTATCCGAGATGCGTAAGCTCGAATTGATTTCGGATCTATCCGAGATAGTAAGTTCGAATTGATCTCGGCTTTGTCCGAGACGTGTTCTCCAAGATTCGAAATCCCTTAATTTCGGGAGTTAATAATGATAAGGTTGAAATTCGAATTTTCAGGGATTATGGACATTACGTTTCCTGTTTTAATGTGTTTAGGTTTATCTAAATATTTCGAAAATAATATCCATTAATAATAATAACAGATTTCAAAAATTTTTAATGGATAAACTAGATCAAAACAGAAAAACATCCAATAATCCTTAATTCATTCCAAATTATATGAACTTATTCGAAGTTCCTTATGAACATAAAGAACCCTAAAACATAAATATGAATTCATGAATCCGAAATCTGAATATTTTTACATATTAATGCAGATTTCTGAACAATGGTTTACCCATTAGAATTTTGAAACAGTAATTTATGAAGGAACATAAGATCCGAAACTTAAATATTATCCAAAATTCAAAATTCCAGATTCGAAACAGTATCTCGGATAAGGTTTAGTTTCGAATTTTTATTAAGGTTTTCAAAATTCTGTTTCCCATATTCTTATTCTAGATTTATGGATACAAAACGGAATTGATTTATCAATATATGCTCAGATACCACATGTTGATCAGTTTTGTTTTAAACATAATGGAAAATATGTAAATAATACCTGATACAGCAAACATGCTAACGGAGAATCCAGTCAGAGACACAGCCAAGTATGTATGTTCCTCAGGTCCTAAGGTATTACTCAGTTCTGTTCGACATAGTTGTCAGGATTATCTGGTTATTCTTTAGGATGTATATTCTTGATGGTAGTACCGAGTTCTTTAGGGTTGAAGAACTCGTAGTAATGGAGGGAGAGAAGGAGGCGATTTTAGTGTTAATGTTATGATTGTCTAACTCTAATCCCTCTCTAGTAATCTCCTTATACACACCCAAGGGGAAACCCAATTAGTTAATAAGAGTAATATAACCCATCAACAATTACCAACTAATTTACTATAGGTTTTAATATATTTTGATCCATATTATATAAGTGATAATGATGGCTACTAGATTAAATACATATAAATAAGACTAAATTACAAAACTCGTCCTTTATATATGTATGTTATTGCAAATCATGTCCTTTGTCTTCAATAATTACATTAATCATACCTAATGTTTACAAATCCTAACATATTATATCCTTTACCCCAAACCCAATTAATTTTCTCAGTTAATTGTAGTCACGTGGGACCCATGTGAGGGCATTAATGTCTTTTAACCTACCCATCTCTTTTCCCTATTTAAAACCCCAAGTAACCCTCATCTGCTACACATCATAACCACTTTGTTCTAACAAAAACATGAAGAAAGCAGACAAAAACATGATCGCAAGGAGCGCCGTGAACGCGATATGCTTCCAGAAATAACGAATTAACATGAGTCGGACAGGATTATTTGAGTTCTCGTGAGGTTTAGGCCAATTCTCCTGAAAAAGCTTTGACATTTTCTCCGCCCTATGCTCAGGTGAAAGCGTCGGTATGTCCTCTAGTTCAAAGGGGTTTTATACCCTTTCTTCAACAGAGCAATGTCTATGAAATTAATTACCCAAAATACCCTTAAAGACAGTGGATGAGTAACAGCTTTAAATCTCTTTTCATGTATGATTAAAACCATAATTACAAAGAAAGATAAAGCTTGAAACAACCAACAGATTCCATCTATCAGCTTCCATTGCTTCTCGGTTTCTCTGTGAACGCTATCACCGACGCTACCGTATAACAAACTGTTAACACAACTGTAACAATAACAGACAACTTAAACAGATAACCGGTAGTGACACCACTTCTTTTGGCAATAAGAGGTTCCTCAACGGTGGTTGCACCATTGTTGCGAGAACGGAATCACGGAATCTGGAAGAAAGCTTCTGAATAGAAAACGCAAGTAGGATAAGCAAGAATATGACATCAATGGCGGATAAAAGTGCCCGTTGTGGGCATGGAGAGAGGAAGATGAAGGTCAGCCATTGAAGCACGAGTGAAGCTCCAGACACATTTTCTACAACAACTGATCTTGAAGAAAACGAAACAGAATTCGTTTTTCCGATTTAGATTGAGTTCGTGGAAAACTATGAATTTTTATTAAGAGCTCCACCAATCTCCATCCCTACAAGACAAATATATATATATACACACACAGTTACAACGAGAAAACCAAAAGATTCCAACAAATTAGGGTTATTTGAGGTTTTAAATGGGGAAAAGATGGGTAGGTTAAAAGACATTAATGCCCTCATGTGGGCTCCATGTGACTACAATTAACTGAGAAAATTAACTGGGTTTGTGGTCAAGGATATAACATGTTAGGATTTGTAAACATTAAGTATGATTAATGTAATTATTAAAGACAACTGACATGATTTGCAATAACATATATACATAAAGGATGAATTTTGTAATTTACTCTATAAATAAATATTTAATCTTACATGGTGCCGAAAACCGGACAATAAGATTTGCTTACATTTTTTAAAGATTTCAAGTAAATGATTTTATTCAAGTAAATTAGTTAATTCTTATTTATATTTGCACTTTAGTCCAATCTCATGGGAACCCTCGTGTGTGATTTGTAAATTCTAATCTTAAGTAGGTGTTAAAAGGCTAAAAGAGATGATTATGAGTTGTAATGATGGGTATAAGAGGTAAACAAAACATAAAATAAGTGTAGTCACCGTTGGGTTAAAGAGGCTAAAAGAGATGAATACTAGTTGTAATGATGGGTATAAGAGGTAAACAAAACAAAACATAAAATAAGTGTAGTCACCGTTGGGTTATGCATCTTTTGACATTTTTTATATCTAAGTTTATGTATTTTTGGACAACTTTGTTTATTTTGTTTTATGTTTTTTATATAAGGGCCCAATTAAGCTCAACCCATGAAAAAAAATGCAATCAAACCGTTGGTAACAGTTTGGTTTCGGTTCTCCAAAGTGAAAAACTATTACTAACTGTTTGACTTACGAAATGACCAAAAACCATCAAAACCGGATTTCAAAACCCCTAGCTGAGATATTCAAAGGAAAAAAATAAATATGAAATAGAAGCAAGCACATAAGGCAGCCAAGTTCATTTTTTTTAAATCCATGATTAAGAAGCAAGTCCGTGTTTAGCAAATTAGTAAGAACCTGATTAGCAAGACACTCAAAATCAATATGATCGAAGGTTAAAAGTAAGTCTATCAAAAACTGATTAGCAAGTCGGCCAGGATGCTAAAAACATGATTATCAAGTCGGTCACTGATACGTGGTCGAAAACCGGTGTTCGTTTATGTTTAAGTTTATGTTTTTACATGACTTTTAGTTTCGAATAACCTACTTTTGATTAGAGTTGTGTTTTGCAGGTCTAACGGAGTTTAAGGAGCTATTCGGGACGCAAAACGGATCAACCAGGAGGAAGAAATGGAAAAAACAGAAAACCAAGGTTAGAGGGGTCGTCGCCGACGCCCATTTGGGCCCTAGGCGACGCCCCGTGGTTAACCCCGTCGACCAAAACAAGCATAGACAGCTAAATAGAGCGTCCCAGAAAACCAACATATCTACAAGGCATCGATGACGCCTCATCAGGCCGTCGGCGACGGCCTTCCGTTTACTATTACGCAAATTTTGATTTCATCTCACTTGGGGACGAGTTATATCACCACTTTTGACAAATTTTCAGGAGTTACACTCCATTTGGAGTTTTGAATCATATCTTGGAGCCTAGAATTCATAATAATCCATCCGCAATCCTTCCAATCATCCAATCATCAACATCTCCATCCTACAACCCTAATCACTATTCACCCTTCCATCCATTCATCACCATCAATCATTCCAAACCCTAATCACCATTTCCCCAACTTCAAAGCTTCAAGATGATGATGTTCAAGCTCTCAACATCCGGTAATCGCATTCATCCTTCCATGAGCGGCTATATTCTTGTGGGTTTCACCCCAGTGTAGACTTTTGTAAGGTTTAAGGTTTATTATTTGTTTGATACTTGGTTTGTGACAATTTGAATGGCATTTGAAACATTGGATAATTGTCTTACGTTTGTATTGAATTTGCAAATTTTCGAACGAGTTATGAAATTTGATTTTGTGAATTGAATATGCGTATTTATGCCTTGTCTTGTGTTAGGATTGAATTGTCCGAGGTAACGAAGTGCATTGTGGTCCGTCTTTAACGTCGATAGCAATTGGCACCTAAGCCTTGTGATTATAAAACCATTAATGACCTAATTCATCTAAACCAAGTTAAAACATTTAGTAACCCTAAGCTTTGCAATTGTTGAACTGGGTGTGAACCTAGTTTTCATATATTGTTTAAACCAATCATTAAGTTTTTGTTTCATTGTTCAAAGTTATTCATAGTTAATAATCAAAACCTAATTGTCAGGCCATTCCGACACACTTTCAAATAAACCTATTGACAAATCTTTTAGCAAGCTTCATAATAAAAGTGACAACATCTAAAATCAGTCACATCCATTCGCAAACCACAAACTCTTCGTGGTTCGACCCCTTACTACCACTAACGCATTGTTAAGGGCAATTCGGGATTATAAACACTATGTTTGACCGGAGCGCGACACTCTGATCAAATTTTGGCGCCGTTGTCGGGGAGTTCGTGCGCTTTGTGTTTGGATATAGTTGATTTCGTGATTATCTGTTTAAGGTGTTTCTTTTTGCTACTTTCTCTATTTCCTTGTTATGCGGGTGTGTTACGTGTGCAGGTTACAGGTAGTGCATGCATACAAGGAATTCCGAGAGGACTTCACTGTTAATATTCGAACCGGAGATCGAGAGCGTAGTTAGAAGGAACTTAGCCAACTGGTTGGAGGCAACTCTTGCTTCCGACCCACTCAACACCCATCCACCATCTTCATCGTCCATTGAACCTAGTTCAATGGAGCCTCAAAATTCAAACCACCCTAACAATCAAAACCAATTCCAATACCGAGGCAACCTTCGCTCCAGTGCAAACATTCAACAAGATCAACCGATCGTTGGTAACAATTTAAGACCACCAACACCACCCTTCCAAAACCGAGGCCACAACAACAACCAACGTACACCCACACCTCCACATCAAAACCTCAATACACAAAACCCATTACCACCGAATATCAACAACCGAAATGTTAACGCCAACAGTGGAGTTAACCAAAATTGTGGCAATCCCAAGAATGAAGACCCATTCTTCAACCTAGATGATTTGAGGAATGCCATCCCCGATGATGAACCATTTAGTGTTCCCGGTTATCAATCGTCGGAACATGTGAGTATTCACTCGGAATACTCGGACAAGGGGGTAAACTATGATGAAATAGTGGATGATGATGTATGGGGGATGTGAATGTGGATAACATCTACAATGCGCGGGGGTTTGAGAATGAGGATTTTGGATACCAAAACGCCAATTACATGGGAACGAGTTTTATGGTTATGGATACGGCCGAAATGACGGGAATGGAAACAACCGCCACCAACGAAACAACAATTAAAGGAATTGGGATGATGGTTATTACAACAACAATAATAATGCTAACAGAAACTGGATTCCCTAATTCGTGGGTGGTGGTAATCAAGGTGGCGATAGATGGGGTGATAGAAGAGGAAACCGAAGACCGGTGGATCAAGAGGTTAATGGTCCACGTCGTCGTCCGCAACAAGCTCCGAGGGGTGTGAATGATTGTTTTAGACCGGTGGTCACCGAAAATGACTCACCAATTGTTCCTACACCCCGAGGAGTGAGGTCTTTTGAATGCAAGGCCAACTACATCAACATCCTACCCCACTTCAACGGTAGGACACACGACGAGCCGTAAACTCACTTGGCAGAATTTTTCGCTATTGGTAGTATGATAGGGGGCGTGATTTTGAGATAGAGGAAGTGAAATTGAGGTTTTTCCAGTTTTTACTAAAAGACAACGCAAAGCAAAGCAAAGCAATGGTTCCTCACAATTCCTGCGAATAACATTCGTACGTGGGCCGAAATGTAACAAGTTTGTCTCGATGAGTATTATTCTATAGCAAAAACCGATGATGCAAGGGATGAAATTCGGTCGTTTCGACAACTGTCGGGAAAGTTGCTACATGAAGCTCTTACTCGGTTTAAGGAACTATTTCGGAAGTGTCCTCACCATCAAATTCCAAGGTGGGAGTTATTGAAGTGTTTCGTGAGGGGATTGGATGCCGATGAGCATAAGTACTTGCTATCAACAAGTAATGGCACTTTGTTAAACAACCATGAGGAAGATGATTGGGATTGTTTGAAGAGGATGAGTAAGAATTCAAAGGCAGTGGCTATGGCGGACCGTGCAAAAAAAGCATCCAACCTCACGGTCTTTGCCCGATCGCGATGCTAGTTCTAAAGATCAGATTGAAACGTTAGAGCGGGAGTTGGCCCGTATGAAGAAGAAAGAAGTGGATGCGGTACAATATGCCGTATGTGACGAACACGGTGATATCGGTCACCAGACCGAGTATTACCAAGAAAACATGACTCGATCCACCGCGGATGTGAATAAAGTGTATGAAGATCAGAAGCATTATGATATGAACTCGAACACTTACCACCCCGGGTTGAGGAACCATCCTAACTTTAGGTATGGTAATGCCTCCAACCAAATAAACCCGAATTTCCAATCAGGGAATCAAGGTGGGTATTCGTACCGAAACCGATAAGGCGGTAACCAAGGGGGTTACCAAAGAGGTTACAACCAAGGTGGTAATGGTAAGGGTAACGGGTCGGTGAATAATCAAGGCGATAGTGACGATTTGGGTTCCAAGATAGATGCGCTATTAAATGTGGTGAAGGAATCTAGTAGCGACATCAAGGAAATGAAGAGAATGAAGAGATGAGGGACAAGTCGTACGAAGCGTTGGCAAAGTAAGTGGGTCAACTTGCGAAAGAAATGGCCCAAATGAGAGGAAGTAAAGGAAGACTCCCAACTGACACTACGGTGAACCCGAAGCATCAAAGTTCAAGCACGAGCAATGTGAGGAATGTGCACATTAGCGCGGTAAGTCTTCTTTCAAATGATGAGGTTTGTAGTAGTATTGAGAATACTCCACCATCCCAACTTGTTAATGGTGTAGTGGAGGATTGTAATGATGAAAGCGAACATGAGCAAGAAACAATTTCACAACCTAAAATTGAAAAAGATAACTCAAAAAATGCTTTTTATGAAAATTGTTTAAATGAATTGCATGTTAGGGCCAATGACATAGGTGTGGAGTTTAATACCATCCCATATCCGTTGGCTCTCTTAAAACCAATTAAGGCATCAACATTGGAAAAACAAACCCCACCAAAGGATGAGAGGTGGGAAAACTTTAAACAAGCAAAAATCAATTTACCATTGCTTGATGCCATAATAAAGGTTTCTGCTCATGTTGAATGTTTGAAAGAGTTAAGCATCGAAAAACAACACAATAAACTACCTGAACTGGTTGATTTGATCTCTCATGTTAGTGTCGTTTTAAGAGGGCACTCCTAGATCTTGAGCTTGTGTGAGCATCTTGCCCGGGAGTCTGTATGACTAATATGATTTTGGTCCGTTGAAAAAGATTGACACCCCCGTGGTGTTGGCCGATCAGACTCCCACACATCCAAGGGGGATGGTGGAAAATGTGATTGTGAAGGTGGACGATTGCTACTACCCAGTTGACTTTTTGGTAGTAGACTATGTTGGGTGTGTTGAGGACACACAACCGATAGTCATATTGGGTAGACCGTTCCTTGCAACAGCTAATGCCATAATAGATTGTGCAACGTGAATGATGAGCATGAATTTTGGGGACCGGGAATTAATTTTAAATGTTTTTCCCAAATTTACTAGCCTGCTCGGTGAGGATAAGTGTCCTAAGAAGGACATGAATCCAAACAAAAAGGTATGTGCTATGGTTGGTAGGTTTCGAGAATCAAAGAAGAAACCGGTCAAGAAAAAGAAGGCGAAGAAGTCGCCTCAAGAAAAGAGGGAAGAAAATGAGCTGAGAAAGTTTGGCCCATTTAGGAACAGATGATATGAATCACCGATGGGAGATTTGGATGATTTTGTGGGCGACAAGCACACCATTCGACCACCATAAGGTGGTAAGTTAATTGTTTCTGTATACTTTTTATAGTTCTTTTTAGTTAATCTTCGTAGTCTAGTTTGTCTTATTGTACATTTCCATTTCGTACTTTGTTTGGTTTAATTAGTTAAATGAACTTTGTGGGTATGTTCCCTATATAACCCTCACGAAACCTACTCGTCCTCCCGAGCTATCGGGAGGTTTAAAAGGGCTTGTTGCTTACGCTAAATGCAACAGTGATTCCTACGAAAGTGAGTTAGGCTTATTGTTGTTGTTGTAAATTAATTTTTATTCCACAAGAATTCCAATTAAAGTAACGAATGACTTGGTAAATATTTTGTAAAAATGATAGAACAAGTAACTAACAAAAATTGATAAGGATTTAGATTTGTAGGTACATAATGTTCGCGAGACAACCATTTTTATCGAAGATTGAAGACCACACGAACAATAAGAAACAACCAGGTGCATTCGTTTCCTTTTCTTTGATTTTTAATTAGTTAATAAGTGGATTGTAAATTGTATAGTATCGACAGGGGTGAAATATTTGGGAGTTTGGTCGTGTCACATCCCTTGTGCGTTTTAAAGGCTCCATTCTTGCACATTGAGGATAATGTTTACCTCAAGTGTGGGGATGGGGAGAAAAAGTTTGCGTTTTTTACCCCTTTCATTTAAACACTACACATTAAGGACAATGTTGACCTCAAGTATGGTGATGGGGGAAATTTTCAATTTTTTTTTCAAAAAAAATGTCTTTGTTTGAAGCAATCTAAAAAGCACAAGTAACTAAGTCAATGATGGATGACACAACCCATTTGGTCTTTTGTCATGGTCAAGTTCAAATGATTAAACATGAAGGGTATTTAGTGGGTGGTTATTTGGGAATAATCCGCCTAAGAAACAAGTACATTATGCATATCACATACCATACCCTTTATACATGAGGTTTTGAGCCACTTTTACATCATAGATATACATATATATGTTCTTTGTTTGAGTGGACCATTAGTCGTGTATTGTAGAACTTGCAACTTTTGATACGTTTGAGACCATATACCGAATACAAGCACAAGAGTGATTAAGGCATTAGGTAAAACTTTTCCCTTTACACCATTTGTATATCCTTACCCAAATAAATCCCCTAGTCGCCCACTTTGAGCCTAAACCTTTCATTTGACCAACCAATTTAGCCCACAACCGATAAACCTTTTCTTTTTAAACCCGTGTGATGAAAATTCGATTGTAGGTTTATGTGTTTGTATAGTTGTGATTTATATTTGTGAAAAAAAAAATCAAAAATACAGAAAACGTTGTGAAAAAGAAAAGAAAATCGATGAGAAAAATACAAAAAATATGTGTTTCTAGTTTGTGGAATAAAAGGAGAAAGTTGTCGCCTCCTCGCTTGATGTTATAGTTAGTTATGTTTAGAGTAGTCGTTTTGTAATAAAAATCGAATTTCCATCACCTTAGCCACTTTAAAAACATCCTATTCCATACCCTTAGCCTAGCCCCGTTACAACCCTTCAAAGACCTTTTGACTTGTGCTTAGTATTTTTGCTCGGTGGTGGAGAATGATTGAGTTGCAAGCATATGCGGGTACGTGTTTTGATCGGTTTGAGTGATTACTTAAAAAGTGCTAATTCATTATCTATTACCCAAATTATAAACCGAGTGGAGAGAACATTGTGAGGGATATGAATGGTTTGTTAGTTTCAAGGGGGGGTAAATCTTAGGTAACCATTTCTTATGTGATTATTCACTTTACTGCTAAATGTTTTAAAATTTGTAAAAATCTTGAACGGGTATGACATTAGACCTTAACTTTAGTCTCGAGAATGGGATGTGTGTTTCTCGTTCGACCCACGTGAAAGTGAAAAATAGATTTGCTTGAGGGCAAACAAGCGTGGGGATGTGATACGTGGTCGAAAACCAGTGTTCGTTTATGTTTAAGTTGATGTTTTACGTGACTTTTAGTTTTGAATAACCTACTTTTGATTAGAGTTGTGTTTTGCAGGTCTAACGGAGTTTAAGGAGCAATTCGGGAGCTAAATGGAGCACCGGGACGTAAAACGGATCAACCGGGAGCAAAAAATGGAAAAAATAAACAGAAACCCAATGTTAGAGGGGTTGTCGCCGACTCCCATTTGGGCCGTAGGCGACGCCCCATGGTTAACCCCGTCGACCAAAACATGCATAGACAGCTAAATAGAGCGTCGCAGAAAACCAACATATCTACAAGGCATCGCCGACGCCTCATCAGGCCGTCGGCGACCGCCTTCCGTTTACTGTTACGCGAATTTTGATTTCATCTCACTTGGGGACGAGTTATATCGCCGCTTTTGACCAATTTTCGGGAGTTACACTCCATTCAGAGTTTTGAATAATATCTTGGAGCCTAGAACTCAAACCAATCCATCCCCAATCCTTCCAATCATTAACCGAATTCGTCATCATATCCATCCTACAACCCTAATCACCGTTCACCCTTCCATCCATTCATTACCATCAACCATTTCAAACCCTAATCACCATTTCCACAACTTCAAAGCTTCAAGATGATGATGTTCAAGCTCTTAACATCCAGTGATCGCATTCATCCTTCCATGAGCGGCTAGATTCTTGTAGGTTTCACCCCGGTGTAGACTTTTGTAAGGTTAGGGTTTATTATTTGTTTGATACTTGCTTTGTGACAATTTGAATTGCATTTGAAACATTGGATAATTGTCTTACGTTTGTATTGAATTTGCAAATTGTCGAATGAGTTCTGAAATTTGATTTTGTGAAATGAATGTGCGTATTTATGCCCTGTCTTGTGTTAGGATTTAATTGTCCGAGGTAACGAAGTGCATTGTGGTCCATCTTAAACGTCGATAGAAATTGGCACCTAAGCCTTGTGATTATAAAACCATTAATGAACTAATTCATCTAAACCAAGTTAAAACATTTTGTAACCCTAAGCTTTACAATTGTTGAACCGGGTGTGAACCTAGTTTTCATATATTATTTTAAACCAATCATTAAGTTTTTGTTTCATTATTCAAAGTTATTCGTAGTTAATAATCAAAACCAAATTGTCGAGCCATTCCGACACACTTTCAAATAAACACATTGACAAATCTTTTAGCAAGCTTCATAATAAAAGTGACAACATCTAAAATCAATTACATCCATTCGCAAACTCTTCGTGGTTCGACCCCTTACTATCACTAACGCATTGCTAAGGGTAATTCAGGATTATAAATATTATCTTCAAGACATTGTCAGATGATGTTCTAATGCAAGTTGCACAATACGTAATTTCAAACGACGCCTGGGATTTAGTTAAAACTAGTCTTAAGCCCCCCCTGCATTGCGGTGCGGGGGGCATAAAACCATGGTACCAACGTTGCAGGGCGAAGGGTTGTAAAACCATGCTAAGTAGCAATCGAATAAAGCCAAAACCCAGTAAAGTGAGAATTAAAAACATAAAGTTTTAACACAAAGTCAAGGGGGTAAAAAAATCTGAGGTACCAAATGTAACCACCAAACACCGTGCTAAGTAACAACGAATAAAAAAAGCCCTGATGGAACAAACATGACCACCAAACATTTTGCTAAGTATAAGTAGCAACCGAAAGACAACTAAATCCGGAGAAAAGCGTAAAACAAAAACTATTAAAAAAACTAAACTCGTTACACTTTTGTGACAGAATTATAAAAAAAAAAAAAACAAAAGTTTTATTACAAAAATAAAAAATCTTAAAATTTACCATGTAAAAAAACACACAAAAAAACAAAATCACAAAAGACAAAAATAATTTACTATTCCTCCTTATGTTAAGAATTAGTATATATAAATAATAATAGGCAAATTGGATTTAAATAATCCCAACTTTCTCAATTTGACTGATAATAATCCAAACTCAGTTATTTATTTGCTGATAATAATCTGAACTGGTCCACTTTTGGCTGATAATATTCCGTCGTTAAAAATAGCTTAACGGAGTTAAGTTTTTTTTTCCGAATTACAAACCGATGTTTTAGGGATTTTAATCAGAACAAGGATACGAGTCGATTTATGTAAAACTTACCTCGAAACGGTGCTCCAAATGGCTTGATTTTTGTTAATTAGAAATTTAAACACCCGAATTGAAGCACTCTTTTCGTCGTTTTGGACAATATTTCGAGGTAAATTTTACATCAATCAACTCGTATCCTCGTTCTAATCAAAAGCCCTAAAACATCGGTTTGTAATTCGGAGAAAAACTTAACTCTGTTAAGCTATTTTTAACGTAGACTATTATCGGCCAAAAGTGGACCAGTTCGGATTATCATCGCTAAATAATTGAGTTGGAATTCATATCGGCCAAATTGAGAAAGTTATATCTGTGGCTTAGAAAGTATGTCATCAAACTTTGAGAGTCGGGCTAGAATTTTTGAAGATGAGGGTTATGAATGTGCTTGTAGGTAAATTAAGCAACGCAAGAGAAAAGCATATATAGAACGTCACACCCTCAATTTCCATTAGTAGGGTTTTACCGCGAGTCGCGTGACAAACCAGAATCTAAGACACCAATCATATAGATTGACCTCAATATAAATAAAAATATGTTTTCAAACTATTAAGTATAACGCAGAAGCGTAAGGAAAAATGCAAAGTAAACTGTGCAAAACATACGCCCAAAACAAATTCACAAAAGTCTATAAAAATGAAACCATGCAAATTATGAAAATAGTTTCGACACTCCACGTTGTGCATCCTATCAATGAGTAATACCTTAGGACCCGAGGAAGACATGCAAGAAAAAGTGTCAACACAAAGGCGTTGAGTGAGTTCACAGGTTTTGTTACAAAACCAATAGTTTCTGAGTTGTCAATTAATAGCAGTAATGTTATATCTATAGGTAGCTGGCCTAAGTGTTATATCATTAAGTGTTTGTAAGTCCAGAGATCTTTATTAAATACCGCTAACGCAATCAAAAGTAAAGGAAACAATTGAAGGTGAACACAAGACACAAGAAGAATGATCGTATATTATGATTGCATACAAGCTTAAAGCTTGTCTGGTACAAAATCGTACTAAAGCAAATCGCACATGACCAACAACCCTAATGCTTAACCCTAATAATGAACTAAACATAACAGTATATAGGGTCCACATATAAATCAGCCCACATGGCCTAACCCAAGTCCACTAGAAAACTAAGTCCAATAACCTATAAGTGTGTTTGATAAAGACAAGCGTAAACCTACTCAAATTTATGGCCTTACAATATCCCCCTAGGTTTATGCTGTCTTTATCATGCCTCTGTGGGAAGATACTTCATTTCTTCATTCTCAAACTCGAGTCTTTTGTTCTTCTTGAACATCATCAGCTTTTGCTTGAACATCTTGATTAAAATAATGCGAGAGGAGGATTCTCTACAACTCTTTTCTTCTTCAATCTTTCTCTTTCAAACAGATTCACTGGTACTTCTTCAAATGTGTGACAACTGTCAAATTTGCATGCATCCGTACATTTAATTAATATTGATTTATGCTTAATGAATGTGCTTAATTACAACTGATGACTTAAACTGCTTTCTAATTTCTGTATCATACATACATGTGCATCACATTTCATACTGTCACACCATTTATCACATACAAGCTCTAGTGACATAAACGATGCACAAAGCACAGTTAGCACCGTTAGCGGATAATTCAGAAATATACTGACAGTACCAGTACATAGACAGACAATATATTGAGGCCCAGTATGAGCCAGAGACAAGGTACCACACTAGTATGGAGTGTAGGGAAGTAAGGACCATAAAACTGCTTCTCTAGGTGATAGTTTAAGTGCCGGAAAGTGCCTAAAACACACTCAAAGTGCAGAATTCTGCATTAATTACCAAAATTCAGCATTTTAACATGCTAGTAATGTGAAAAAATATGGCAAAATGGTCCTGTATGCTTTCCTAAGTGTCGGGAATTGAAAGTGTCACAAAAAGTTACATAAAAGACACTATACGGTATAACTTAGCACTTTAACGGGACGGTATCTAACCGAACAACCGGACATTACCCGGAACACTAAAATATTGCTAGAAGCATTGTTTTATTTTTCTGAGCTAGTATTGGTTCTCGAACACTTAAACACCCTACATAATACATGATACATGTGACACCCCAGGAAAACCAGGAAACCAGGCAACACAACTAGCTTCCTCAGTAACCACGTACTAAATTTCGAGATGAAATTTCTTTCAAGTTGGGGATGATGTGACAACTCGAGTTTTTAAGGTCTTTCCTCTACACGTTAATTGTTTGGTTATTGTGTTTGCACGACTTGTTGCCTTGTATTTTGCATGTTTGTTATATACCGAGATGTTGTTGAGATCTTGTGTTACTATTGTTACTATTTATTATACAAATTATGTGCTTAAAGTGTCTAGTTAAATAAACTTATGAACTGACTGAGAGTTGAGAACTATCTCGACGAAACCAAGGGGTTGCATCATATCCACCTCGACGAAACATCCAGAGTTTCACCACAACTCTACTCAACGAAACCTGAGGGTTTCGTCATGACCCTCACGACGAAACATGGGGGTTTCGCCGGCCCAAGTTTCTCCAAAGCCCAGTAAGGGCCCAAGACTTTATAACTTACGTATATAAGGGTGTAGGTTACGTGAGTTGGTATTGGGAAACCCTAGCTCTCTCTCCCTCTCTGTTAACCGACGGCAATCATCACCATCATCCTTGGAAACTTGCAAGTCCTTCGTTCTAGTTCCTATACATCTCGGTTTGTTTATTGCTAATGTTTATCTGTTCATGAATGCATGACTCGTATGTTGATTGTTAATAGATCGCTGTAGACTAGAGTTTAATGATAGAAGATAGTGATGAATGTTTGTGATCACAACGATTTGCTTATGTTTATTGATTCATTGGGATGATGTTTGTGTTGACATGATATGTTATATGTGGCGTTTGTGTTAAGTGAATCTGATCATAGGATACACACACGTCGTAACCTAGATTGTATATAGTTATCTCGTGATCTAGGGTTCATGCTAGATGTTGATTGTTGTGATATTATTGGAATGATGTTAAATAGCAATTAATGATCATTGTATTTAGGAAATAAAATAACTGTATGATCGATGACGATGGTGAAACGGCTGTAGACAATTAGGGTTTCAGTGTGTGTGTTCATATGTAACTGCTTGATATGTGACGAAATTTCTCCTCCGACGAAACCCATATATGTCGACGAAACACTTATGTCGACGAAACCTGGGGGTTTCGCCGAGAGAGAAACACGACGAAACCTGGGGGTTTGGCCGAAGGGAAATCACGACGAAACAGGGATGTTTCGTCAAGTAGGTAAACTGTACAGTAACTCGGTTAAGTCTGTTAATGATTAACTGCGTTAGTATAAACTGAAAAAAACAATTATATGTTGATATGAATCTATTATGTGAAGTATGATTTGCATGGACATGAATTACTAATATGTGCTTTTTGATGAACCTATTTATACGTGAACTACCTGAATGTAAACTGATTGTGTACATGCATATATTAGGCTTTGACTGATTTATTGGAAACAAGTAGTTAATCAAACCGAGCAAACTGAGATGAGTTCACACACTTTCTAAGGCATGGGATTCCCGGTGGTTGGGAATGGGTTAATGAATTAAAACGGAACCTACATATCCTCCTTGGGTAGGATATGTACGACCATCCTCCATGGGTAGGATGCCAATATTAATCCTGCGTATTCTCCTTGGGTAGAATGCGTACGTTCGTCCTCCTTGGGTAGGACAAAAACCTTAAACTTACTAGACAAAACTCTATCATTAAGTCCCTCATTTTATATCGACTTAATCGCCAAGGCCGATGGCGAGCGGGTCATTAGTTAATAGCGCTATTAGGTATGATAAACCTCACACCGTGCCGGTCGGACGGGCGTGTACTAATGGATCATGGAAAACTGTCAATGATGATAGACATTGACGTAGGGCACAACTATTGTTCGTCAGTTGTCGATATGGTAACGGTCTAGTGGTTCACATGGGGAAGCCCCTACTGATTATGGATATGGTTTGGGAAATAAAGGAACTGGTTAACTCGTGGTTTACGAAACAACTTGTGGTTTTCAAAACAAACTGGTACAACTAAACAACCAACTGTGAACTCGCTCAACTTTGTTGTTGACTCGTTGTTACATGCCTTGCAGGTCGTTAGATGCTTATGGAGCTTGCACGAGGAGGAGGTCATTGTGGGTTAGGGACTGTTATGTCCCGTACTTAACATTTGAACTTTAAACTATGTTTTGGTTATTTAAACATTACTATGCTTTCGCTGATTGCTTAAACATGTTTGGTTTCTTTTAAACACCAATTATATTGGGTTTGGTTTTATTTACTTAATTGCATAGTTCAATATGATTGGTGGCTGGATCCTGGTCAGTCACGCCTCCAAGCGGTGATACTCCGCATGTGGATTTTGGGGGTGTGACAGATTGGTATCAGAGCCATTGGTTATAGTGAACTTGGTTTTAAAAAGGGAAAAGTTTTTTGACAAAACCAGGCTATAACCTGTACAGTGCTCAACGATACACAACGACGCTTCGCTCCACGTGCAAGACTCAACATTTTAGGTGACATGGTTTATGTTATATTACCTACCTGTTAGTTACATAGTACATTGTTCATGATATGCTTAGATGAATGTAGCAACTATTGTTTGAAACGCATAGGTAGGTGCTTACTCTCTTCTGTCATCGCACCTTCGCGACACCTTTCTCACTCATGTTTCCTTTGACATGAAGATCGTGAGTGGACGTATCAACCTAACTCAAGCCCAGCTGACGGCTTTAATCGATGAACAAGTTACTACAGTACTCGCAGCAGCTCAGGCAGGAGGTATAACCTGCCATAGCAAATTACTCTAGGATCTTTAGATCCTACACTCGTAAACCAACACTTGTGCTTAACCTTGTCTCTTCTTACTCACACGACATGTCAACATGCTCAGCCTCCTGTTTGTACTTTCAAAACTTTCATGAACTGCCGACCTACTACTTTCAACGGCACTGAGGGAGCTGTAGGCCTCCTCCACTGATTTGAGAAGCTCGAGTCTGTTTTCTAGATATGTGAATGCCCTGAGGCTCGTAGGGTGAAGTATGCTACTGGTACTCTTGAAGGTGTAGTGCTCACGTGGTGGAATGCGCAGGTCCAGATACTGGGGTTGGTTACTGCTAATGCCACCCCATGGAACAATTTCAAGGAATTGATCAAGGAAGAGTACTGTAATCGTGATGACATCCACAAGCTGGAAGTAGAGTTCTTCAACTTAAAGATGACGGGGTCGGAAATTGAAGCGTATACGAAAAGATCGAACGAGCTGGCTATCTTGTGTCCTACTATGGTGGATCCTCCTATTAAGTGTATCGAGTTGTACCTTAAAGGTTTAGTGCCAGAGATCCAGAGTCATGTGACTGCAGCAAACCTCGCCACTATACAGCAGGTTATTCGTTTGGCTCATCGTCTCACTGATCAGGCAGTCGGGCAGAACAGGCTGCCCAAGCGTATTGGTACTACCACTGCCACTACTACTTCTGATGCCCCCAACGATAATAAGCGCAAATGGGATGGAGTCTCAAGCAAGGGTTCAACATCAGCTCAGTCTCAATCTCAGCAGCGAAAGACTGATGACTACCAGAGTCCTGGTCAGCAATCTTCTGGTAGTCAAGGGCAGGGTGGATATAGGGGAAACCACCCCAAGTGCAACCGCTACAACAAGCATCATAGTGATCAGTGCAACAAGGGTCGTTGTCTGAGGTGTAACAAGTTTGGTCATGAAGCAAAGGATTGCAGGGGCGCACGACCAGCAAGTCAGAATCGTCAACAACAGCCACCAGCTCCACAGAATCAGCAGCAGCAACAGCAGGGTAATAAAGGATGCTATCAGTGTGGGGCTGAAGGTCACTTCAAGAGGAACTGCCCCCAGTTGAACCAAAATCAGAACAACAACAATAATCAGGGGAACGGGAACAATAACGGGGGTAACAATGATGGCAATGGTGCCAGGGGATGCGTTTTCATGCTGGGTCAGGGTGACGCGAGGAACGATCCCAACGTAGTGATGGTTTCGACATCGTTATTGGGATGGATTGGTTATCTCAACATCGAGCAGAGATCCTTTGCAAGGAGAAGATCATCCGCATTCCTCGTTCTGGTGAAGAACCTTTAGTAGTTCATGGCGACAAGAGTGGTGCCATGGTGGGCATCATTTCTTTCCTTAAGGCCAAGAAGTGTTTGCGAATGGGCCACACTGCTATTTTGGCCCTCGTCACTGACACCTCAAGGAAAGAGAAGAAGATAGAAGATATCCCGATCTTACGTGACTTTCCTGAGGTGTTCCCTGAGGAATTACCTGGTCTGCCGCCTCATCGCCAGGTCAAATTTCAAATCGAGCTAGCTCCTGGAGCAGCGCCCATAGCTCGAGCACCTTATCGTTTAGCTCCATCAGAATTTGAAGAACTGTCCTCGCAACTGCAAGAGCTCTTGGACAAGGGTTTTATTCGTCCTCGCTCTTCGCCTTGGGGAGCCCTAGTATTATTTGTGAACAAGAAAGACGGTACCTTCAGAATGTGTATTGACTACCGTGAACTCAACAAGGTGACTGTGAAGAATCGTTACCCTCTACCACGCATTGATGACTTATTTGACCAGTTGCAAGGGTCGAGTTTCTACTCCAAGATTGACCTAAGGTCAGGCTATCATCAACTGAGAGTCCGAGACGAGGATATCTCTAAGACAGCATTCAGGACTCGGTATGGGCATTACGAGTTTCTGGTTATGCCATTTGGATTGACGAATGCACCTGCGGTCTTCATGGATCTTATGTATAGTGTGTGCAAGCCTTACCTGGATAAGTTTATCATAGTTTTCATCGACGACATCCTGATCTATTCGAAGAGTCAGGAGGAACACGAGCATCACCTTAGACTTATTTTGGAACTCCTTCGAACAGAGCAGCTGTATGCCAAATTTTCGAAATGTGACTTCTGGCTTCGCGAAGTCCACTTCCTAGGCCACGTGGTAAACAAGGATGGGATTTATGTTGATCCATACAAGGTAGACTCGATCAAGAACTGGCCTGCACCCCATACGCCAACCGAAATCCGCCAATTCTTGGGTTTGGCAGGCTATTACAGAAGGTTCATCAAGGATTTCTCCAAGATTGCACAACCTCTCACTTCACTAACTCAGAAAGGTGTCACCTATCGTTGGGGTGATGCACAGGAATCTGCATTTCAGCACTTGAAGGACAGGCTTTGTAGCGCACCTATTCTCGCACTACCAGAAGGTACAGATGATTTTGTGGTTTTTTTTTTTGCGACGCTTCCATCCAAGGACTTGGTTGCGTGTTGATGCAACGTGACAAGGTCATTGCTTACGCTTTACGCCAACTTAAAGTTCATGAAAGGAACTACACTACACACGACTTGGAGTTAGGAGCAGGGGTTTTTGCTCTTAAGATATGGAGACATTACCTGTACGGTACCAAGTGCACCATTTACACCGATCACAGGAGTCTCGAGCATATCTTCAAGCAAAAGGAGTTAAACATGAGACAACGTCGATGGGTCGAACTCTTGAATGATTACGAATGCGTGATCAAGTACCATCCGGGCAAGGCCAATGTTGTGGCCGATGCCCTCAGTCGAAAGGATACTACACCAAAACGCGTGCGAGCGTTACAACTTACCATCCAATCTAGTCTCCCTACTCAGATACGAGATGCTCAGGTTGAAGCATTGAGAGCAGAGAACATCAGGGCGGAGTCCCTACAAGGATCAAGGAAATGGTTAGAACAAAAGGAAGACGGCGCCTATTACGTAACAGGGCGTATTTGGGTCCCACATTAAGGAAACTTACGCGAGCTTGTGATGGATGAAGCCCATAAGTGTCGTTACTCAGTACATCCTGGTTCGGATAAGATGTACCACGACTTAAAGACTACATACCGGTGGCCTAGCATGAAAGCCAACATAGCAACTTACGTCAGTAAATGTTTGACTTGTGCGAGAGTCAAGATTGAATATCAGAAACCATCAGGCCTACTCCAACAACCAAAGATCCTGACATGGAAATGGGAGCAAATTTCCATGGATTTCGTTACTGGCCTGCCTAGATCTCAACGCGGGAATGACACTATTTGGGTGATCGTGGATTGACTCACAAAGTCTGCACACTTCTTGGCTATCAAGGAAACGGATAAGTTCTCCACTCTAGCAGACGTTTATCTTAAGGAAGTTGTTTCGAGGCACGGAGTGCCAACCTCTATTATTTCCGATCATGACGCGCGTTTCACCTCTGAACTGTGGCAGGCAATGCACAGGTCTTTTGGCTCTCGTTTAGACATGAGCACAGCATATCACCCGCAAACGGATGGGCAGTCTGAACGCACCATCCAAACCCTTGAAGACATGCTTCGAGCATGTGTAATCGATTTTGGCAATGGTTGGGAAAAGCACCTTCCTTTGGTGGAGTTTTCATACAATAACAGCTACCACACCAGCATCCAGGCCGCTCCGTTTAAGGCATTGTATGGATGTAAATGCCGATCACCTCTTTGTTGGGCAGAAATAGGTGACAACCAAATCACAGGCCCAGAACTTGTGGTAGACGCAACTGAAAAGATTGCTCAGATACGACAACGGATGGCGGCAGCTCGTGACCGTCAGAAAAGCTACGCTGATAAGCGCATGAAACCACTCGAGTTCCAGGTTGGGGATCGAGTGCTGCTCAATGTCTCACCTTGGAAGGGTGTTGTTCATTTAGCAAACGAGGCAAACTCAATCCGCGTTATGTCGGACCTTTTGAAATCACTGAGCGAATTGGCAAAGTCACTTACAAGTTGAATCTACATGAAGAACTCAGTGGAGTTCACAACGTTTTCCACGTGTCAAATCTGAAGAAATGTATGTCAGATGAGACCCTCATAGTTCCTTTGAAGGAGCTCACTATCGACGATCAGTTGCGATTCGTCGAGGAACCTGTAGAGATCACAAACCGAGATATTAAAATTCTCAAGCGCACCAGAATACCTCTTGTTCGAGTTCGTTGGAACTCCCGTCGTGGCCCAGAGTACACCTGGGAAGGAGAAGACCAAATGAAACTCAAGTATCCCCAGTTGTTCGAGAACTGTGCAACCACTACTGAGGCTGAAGCTACTACAGAATTTTGGGATGAAATTCCAAACCAACGGGGGGATGATGTGACACCCCGGGAAAACCAGGAAACCACGCAACACAACTAGCTTCCTCAGTAACCACGTGCTAAATTTTGGGATGAAATTTCTTTCAAGTTGGGGATGATGTGACAACTCGAGTTTTCAAGGTCTTTCCTCTACACGTTAATTGTTTGGTTATTGTGTTTGCACGACTTGTTGCCTTGTATTTTTCATGTTTGTTATATACCGAGATGTTGTTTAGATCTTGTGTTACTATTGTTACTATTTATTATACAAATTATGTGCTTAAAGTGTCTAGTTATATAAACTTATGAACAGACTGAGAGTTGAGAACTATCTCGACGAAACCAAGGGGTTGCGTCATATCCACCTCGACGAAACATCCAGAGTTTCGCCACAACTCTACTCAACGAAACCAGAGGGTTTCGTCATGACCCTCACGACGAAACATGGGGGTTTCACCGGCCCAAGTTTCTCCGAAGCCCAGTAAGGGCCCAAGACTTTATAACTTACGTATATAAGGGTGTAGGTTACGTGAGTTGGTATTGGGAAACCCTAGCTCTATCTCCCTCTCTGTTAACCGACGGCAATCATCACCATCATCCTTGGAAACTTGCAAGTCCTTCGTTCTAGTTCCTATACATCTCGGTTAGTTTATTGCTAATGTTTATCTGTTCATGAATGCATGACTCGTATGTTGATTGTTAATAGATCGCTGTAGACTAGGGTTTAATGATAGAAGATAGTGATGAATGTTTGTGATCACAACGATTTGCTTATGTTTATTGATTCATTGGGATGATATTTGTGTTGACATAATATGTTTTATGTGGCGTTTGTGTTAAGTGAATCTGATCATCGGATACACACACATCGTAAACTAGATAGTATATAGTTATCTCGTGATCTAGGGTTCATGCTAGATGTTGATTGTTGTGATATTATTGGAATGATGTTAAATAGCAATTGATGATCATTGTATTTAGGAAATAAAAATAACTGTATGATCGATGACGATGGTGAAACGGCTGTAGACAATTAGGGTTTAAGTGTGTGTGTTCATATGTAACTGCTTGATATGTGACGAAATCTCTCCTCTGACGAAACCCATACATGTTGACGAAACACTTATGTCGACGAAACCTGGGGGTTTCGCCGAGAGAGAAACACGACGAAACCTGGGGGTTTCGCCGAAGGGAAATCACGATGAAATAGGGATGTTTCATCAAGTAGGTAAACTGTACAGTAACTCGGTTAAGTCTGTTAATGATTAACTGCGTTAGTATAAACTGAAAAAAAAAACAGTTATATGTTGATATGAATCTATTATGTGAAGTATGATTTGCATGGACATGAATTACTAATATGTGCTTTTTGATGAACCTATTTATACGTGAACTTCGTGAATGTAAACTGATTGTGTACATGCATATATTAGGCTTTGACTGATTTATTGGAAACAAGTAGTTAATCAAACCAAGCAAACCGAGGTGAGTTCACACACTTTCTAAGGCATGGGATTCCCGGTGGTTGGGAATGGGTTAAAGAATTAAAACGGAACCTACATATCCTCCTTGGGTAGGATATGTACGGCCATCCTCCATGGGTAGGATGCCAATATTAATCCTGTGTATTCTCCTTGGGTAGAATACGTACGTTCGTCCTCCTTAGGTAGGACAACAACCTTAAACTTACTAGACAAAAGTCTATCATTAAGTCCCTCATTTTATATCGACTTAATCGCCGAGGCTGATGGCGAGCGGGTCATTAATTAATAGCGCTATTAGGTTTGACAAACCTCACACCATGCCGGTCGGACGCGCGTGTACTAATGGATCATGGCAAACTGTCAATGATGATAGACATTGACGTAGGGCACAACTATTGTTCGTCAGTTGTCGATATGGTAACGGTCTAGTGGTTCACATGGGGAAGCCCCCACTTATTATGGATAGGTTTGGGAAATAATGGAACTGGTTAACTCGTGGTTTACGAAACAACTTGTGGTTTTCAAAACAAACTGGTACAACTAAACAACCAACTGTGAACTCGCTCAACTTTGTTGTTGACTCGTTGTTACATGCCTTGCAAGTCGTTAGATGCTTATGGAGCTTGCACGAGGAGGAGGTCGTTGTGGGATAGGGACTGTTATGTACCGTACTTAACATTTGAACTTTAAACTATGTTTTGGTTATTTAAACATTACTATGCTTCCGCTGATTGCTTAAACGTGTTTGGTTTCTTTTAAACACCAATTATATTGGGTTTGGTTTTATTTACTTAATTGCATAGTTCAATATGATTGGTGGCTGGATCCTGGTCGGTCACGCCTCCAAGCGGTGATACTCCGCATGTGGATTTTGGGGGTGTGACAATACACATTAAACACAAGACTTACACTTAACACCTTCCACTAATTAACCTTTACCATTTAAACTTTACAATTTACCCCCCCCCCCCCTATATAACCTACGGCTCACATAGGTGGCCCCACCCAAGATTTGTTTAAATCTTCTTCAAATCTTTCCATAATCCCTTCTTGGATTTGTTGAAGATGTGTTATGTACTTCTTGGACATGAAAACCAATGGACAATAGATTAGTGGGTAATATATACTAGAACATCATCAACACATTCCATTTTCATCACAACAACACTCCCTCCTCCCCCTTACAAAGCTAGGGCCGAACACCCCTCTTTGCACACTCACCATTTTCGATTTTTGTTCATTCATTCCAAGTGTATCTCAAGGTGTATCAAGGTGATTTAGAAGGTTTGGTGAGCTCGGATCTTGAAGGACCTCTCTTGTGTGCTTTTATCCACCACATTTTTAACCTTGTTCTTCCCTAGCTTTAAGCTAGTTGTAAGATCCTTTTTTCACTCTTGTTACTTCATGTTTTTAATGGTTAAAAGATATATCATGTTGATTTATACAAGAACATTAAAGAACATAAACTTAAAGCTTGAACATAAAGGTTACATAAGATGAAAAATTGATGAAACATGATGTAATATTGTTAGAATGATGTTGTTGATGATTGCTTGATGATTTCTTGGTAATATGATGATTGATCATCATATGGAACTTGTTAGATTATGATTAAAAACATGATTTAACAAGTTAGGAGATGATTATGGGATTACATGAAATAATCATCTTCTTGATTAAACATGAACTTGAAAGTAAAATGATTTTCTTGAAAAATAATAAACAAAGTGGGTTAATAATCTTGTAGATCCAAGACTTGTGAATGATTTTCCTAAAGGAAACAAGTTAAAAATGTGATTTTTGAAAGATCATGATTTTCACTAAACTTACACTATTTTAGTAAGAAAATAAGTGTAGAAATACTTTTAAAACAAAAAGATCCAATAAATACTCATTTTTGCAAAATGAGTTTACAAGTTGTAAACACTTAAATTCCTTAAGAATGGGATTTTTAAGGAAATAAACACACTTTAGAGGGTAACAAAGGCTACTAAATACTTTACAAAGTTACTACACATTTTTGTGAAGAATCAAGTTCATGTTACTTTGTAGAATATAGAGTTTTTGCACTTGGTAAGTGTGATATGGTTAGTGATTTTTTGTTAATTGTTTGAATGATTTTCGAAAAGAAAATGATATGCTAAATAGCATAGACACCTCCATTTACAAAGGAAACTTTGGCGAAATTTTCTAAAATTCCAACACTTTGAAAATATTTTCTAAACAAGTGTTTACAAGTATATTTATAACCTTGTTTTTCAAATATAAACTTTGCCATAATCTTTGTTACAAAATACAAGTATCAGAGGTTGGTTTTTGTAAATAAAAATGGATAAGTATATATTTAGAATATATATTTTATATTAAGACACTTGTGTGAATATTTGTTTACTTGGTGGAATAGTTATATTATTTTAGGGTAAAATAATATATCTTAACAAATACCATGAAATTACAACTCCAAAATAATACCAAAAATCGCAAGGAATAAATATTAAGTTACACACTCGATATTGTGAAACCGAACAATAAAACGTAACTTATAAAATATTCCGGAAAATATTTCTACGAGTATATATTTTTGGTAAATATTGTTTTGGATACAAGAAGTTAAAATATATTATTTTTGGGAAAAATATATATATTTTGGAATACATTATTTTTGACAAATAAGTTATATATTTTCTAAGTGGGACTTAAAAATATATTATTTCGGAACTACAATATACATGTATAAATACCCCCATCCTTGGGAAGGGAAATACGGAGTTGAATACTTTAGAAGTATTAATACGAAATATTGTTTAAACAATTATTCCAAAACTAAATATAATTTAAGGTTAAAATAATTATTATTTTAACAAATAATTATAACTTGGAATAATATTGGGAACATAAGAAGCGTAACTCAAAGATATAAATACAGAAGCAAGGCACGGCCCGTTCGTCTAATAGACGTTAGAACATTGTAGGTAGTCGTGTTTGCTGAGGAGATTTGAGTTACAAGTACCGAAGACGCAATACTGTGAGTTCATGCCCCCTTTTCTTTTAACTGTTTTCAGTTTTATACTTTGGGGGTGAAATACATGTTACGATTATATACAAACGTTTTATACATGGTATGGTTAGCTTAAGGAGGGTTACTACTTAGATCATGTGAGTGGTGGGTATAGCACTTAAGGCCATTAATCCTCGTCGTAGGACCGAGGGACATGAGTGATAGATCTATTCGGGTGTAGCGAGCCCCACCCCTGAGTCCGCTGAGTGGACCATGAGGTGACTATGTCTTATTGACGAAATCTGCTAGGTTTGAGTCTTCCTGCATCACTTCACACATTCCATTGGCTTTGCAACCCAGTGGTGATCTCTTTTTCCTTATTGCTACATACCAGGGACTTACATACATACTTACAACGTTTCAAAGGTTTATACATACACACAAACGAACACATGAACTCGCTCAACTTTTGTTGATGTTTTTGAAACTACATGTATTTCAGGGAAATTGTAAAGTGGATATGGCGGGCGTTGGAAGTTTTTATGTTGCGTTAAGAATAAAGATGTCATCCATGGTCTTGAGTTTGGTTAGTGTGTCTTATTCCTGGACGAGACACGTCTACCAAACTGTAACACCCCAAATTCGCGTATGACCTAAAAGTATAATGTGTGTTGATGATTTAATAAGTAAAATGGAAAATATATATAATTATGTCAAAAACATAAAAGTTAGTAAAAGAAAGATGGTTAAGTTAAAAGGTAAATGACTAAAGTGAATAGGGATTAAAAGATGAGGAACTAGATATGTAAATATTGTATTAAAACATGACAAAAAAAAAATAAACCAGACTTAGTCTGGTGTGTGCGATCATGAGAAGCCAGGGGGAACTCCTTCCCTCTCAAAACCCTAAATCACAAAATTCATCAATTGAAAGCCAGATTATTGAAGAATCGAATGCATGAGCTAAGAATCCTGATTATCTAAGTGTTCTTGATCTCAAGTAAGTGAAATTTCGTGATTTGATGATGTTTGATTATGTGTGTTTAGTGTAATTCGTGAATGTAATACAAAATTCAGTATGATTAATGGTTGCTATGATGGTCTAGACATCAATAGATGCTAAATTTCGAATATGAGCATGATTAGGGCAAAACCCACTTGCATGTCAAGTAATGTTTAGCAATTGTGAAGTTTTATATACTAATTTGATTGTTGATTGATGAAATTGTTATGAATAATTGATTTGGAACCAATTGTTCATAGTCAAAATAGTAAATTATGGATTAGGGTAATGATTATTATTATGAAAGATTATGATTAACCATTGATGAGATAGGATGGACATGTTATAACTACTTGTACATCATGCCTTGTAGATAGTATGCACACCATGTGTTTGATGAAATGTCTAAATGAATTTAGATATGATTTTGTATGAAAAATCGCTAAATTGATGAGATGTAATCATGGTGGGAATGTATGTAAATTATAAATATCGTATTTGATAATAAAGAATGTGAAAGTAATGGGAGCTAAGTGAATAAAGTTATGATGTTCAGGAAATAAGAAGGAAGAAGAAGCAAGTCACTCCAAGGCACAAGGAGCTCAGGATCACGGTAAGCTCATACGAACTTAATTCTCTTTTATGTTGTTCTACGGATGGAGTTTAGTTATTAAACCTAAATGTTGAGTTGTGATTTGTTATTGGTTCAAACGTCGATATGTTATATGTCAGAAAACGGAAAAGCGACATAATAGTGTCGGATGTATAATGACCACTCAACTGGGATAAAATTGTATGGAAAGTAGGATTATGAGATGGTTAAGTAATGACTTGTTGTAAACGGGTCAAAATGATATGTTATGCTAGGCATGTATGATAAGGGTTACCCGTTGTAAATGGGTAAATTAGGACAAGCACGACGATTATTGTTGATGTTTGAAAATGGGTTCATTACGAATGGGTCGAATGATATGGATATATGAATGTATCGAGATGTTGGAATGAAAGAAAGTTAATGGAAAGGATGTTTAATGAAAAGAATGTTGTAAATAAGATTTGTCAATGATTGGTAAATTGTTAATGGGTTGATTAAAAGTATGCAAGGTGAGTTATGGTTTTATTTGAGCATTGTGAATTAACTAATGTTTAATGTTGGGCATGATAGGTAAATCTCATGTTTGAAGTCGGGGAGCTCGGACGAACACACTAAATTGCCCTTTTTGCGCTTATGGAGTATGTTATCTTTTACTTATGGGTCGAAAATCATTTTGTTAATGTAAATGTTAACCGTATGTCTAGAATAGTAGTAAGTGTTTTCAGAACGTTTGAATCCTTTTGGTTGATTTTGAATCATAATGTAAAAACAGGGAAACGTTTATGTTACAAATGGGTCATGCCCAATTTTTGTTAAAAATCTTGTATGTTTGATCGTTAAAGAAAGTGGATGCCACAAGTTGGTATCAGAGCCGAGGTTTGAGGGATTCAAGTATTTGGGTCAAATGCTTGAACTCAAACTAGAAGCTCGTATAAACTGTGTTCATTCCGAAGCGCTACGCAAGTAAGTAAATTGTAAAATTCATTATGTTGTAGTTAGAAATAGAATGGGATTTATAGGTTATTTGTTCTTAAACCGAGTCGCACTGCTAACGAGTATGCTAAACGGGTCTGCAATTAAATTACGGATGCGTAGGAAAAAGAATCGGGCAAAACGGACTTGTAGAACTTGAGATATGATGTTTTTAAAACTTATGTTGAGAAATTTTTAGAGCTGGGCATCAACAGCAGCAAACAACAAACATTCTGTCAAAATTCGCTGCTCGCGTCGCGCCACCCCCGTTACCCAAGTTCGTCACGTAGCGCGACGTTGCTGGCGTCGCGCGACGGAAGGGCAAGCAGACCCTCGCGCCACACGAGCACCCATATGCTTCCGAATTTTTTTTTGTTTTGATGAGTTTGTGTACGGGACTTGTTCCAATTGATTTTAAAGGCCTTGTGAACAATATTTAAAGCAAATACGATAATCAAATGATGAAAGAAAGGTACATGTGAATGATGAGAAAGAAATTTGTTATGATTAAAGGATTCGGTCAGTATGATATGATACAATCGTCAATGACGATAAAGCATGAAGTATGAATGATGAATGGAATGTGTCATGATAAAATGATGTTAAAACATGATGATGGGAAATATGAAATGAAGTCTAATGAATGTTTTATGTAGATGGTTGATACGGTGAATGTAAATGATGACGATGAAGCACGTCGAAATGAAATGAGAACAATGATTTTGGAAGAAGTTGAGAAAGCAATTGAAGCTAGTGTTTCCCGACTAGCTCAAGAGGTGGAAGGTCAAGTATTGGGAGTAGTCGATACTCTAGTAACGACCAATGTGGAAGAACTAAAGGAGATGATTAGTGAACAACAAACAAAGAAAAGTGCTCGAAGGTGGACGTACAAGGAATTCATGGCATGTAACTCTTTGCCGTACAAAGGGGAAATTGACCCGATAGCTTGTCAAAGATGGATTTCAAGCACCGAGGCAATGTTTGTAAGAAGTAGATGTGAAGTGGAGGATCAAGTAATGTTTGCAACGGGTCTCCTACAACTCCAAGCAAAGGATTGGTGGGACGCACATTCGAAGGAATTGGGGGATGACAAAGTACAAACGTTAACATGGCAAGAGTTCAAGGAGCCATTTCTGAAATATCATAGCCCACAATCCGCACTTGATAAGATTCAAGAAGACTTCTTACGTCTTCGACAAAAGGATGAAACGATTGATGAAATAACGAATAAGTTCCTCGAGAAGGTGAAATTTTGTGGGGAGATAGCGGGAACTGAGAGGTTGAAGATCATACGTTATCATGCTATGTTAAAGGCTGAATATCGGGAGTTCGTAAACCCCTCCAAGTGTGCAAAATTGAATGAATTAATCGACTGGGCAAAAGATAGGGAGATCGAGTTAAGAAGGCAGGTTGAACGGGGATAGAAAAGGGTGGCTGAGAAGCTTACCAACACAAACCCATCGAAAAAGGCAAAATATCAAGACCAAAATAGGAAATGGAAGACAAGTAGTGGGATTCCGACTTGCAAGAGATGCGGGAAACACCACTCGGGTGAATGTTTGCTTGGAAAGAAAGGGTGCTACAAGTGTGGACAAAAGGGACATCCGTACTACATATGTCCCGACAATCAGAAAACGTGTTATAATTGTCATCAAGTGGGGCACATGAAATCTGAATGTCCAAAGCTCCAACAAACGCCTAGGAAAGAAGGAAAGAAATTGGAGCCGTCAAGGGCTCATGGAAGGATGTTTCAGATAACGTCTGAAGAAGCAAAGTCTCACCCGGAAGTAGTTTCAGTTATATTCTTAGTAAATTCAATACCTGTAAATTATTTATTTGATTCCGGGGCTAGTAGGTCATTTGTTTCGAATGAACTTTTATGTAATCCTTCCTTTAAGCTTGAAAGATGTTAGTACCTTTAGAAGTGGAAGTAGCGGATAGTAAAAGTTACCTATTGCATAATGTATGTAGAAACTGTAAGATCTTGATTGAAGATGAGGAATTTAGCATAAACCTTGTTCCAATGTGTATGGGGGAATTTAAAGTAGTTGTGGGAATGGATTGGCTGGCCCAAAATCATGCTGAAATACAATGTGAAAAGAAAGTCATTCAAGTAGTAACCTCGGAGGGAAAACGGGTAAGTATTCAAGGGGATAGGGTCGATGAGTCGAAATTTTGTTCTATTATTGAAGCCGTCAAGTATGTAAAGAATGGGGGAAAAGCGTATCTGTCTTACGTGATCGATACCAATCAAGTTGTACCGAAGCTGGAAAATGTAAAAGTAGTGAATGAATATCCGGATGTATTTCTGGAGGATTTACCGGGGCTTCCGCCCGAACGTGAAGTGGAGTTTAAGATAGAGCTTACCCCGGGAGCCGCACCGGTAGCTAAAGCTCCTTATCGGTTGGCCCCGACCGAAATGAAAGAATTGATGACCCAACTTCAAGAACTGCTTGATAAAGATTTTATTCGACCAAGTGTTTCGCCATGGGGAGCACCCGTATTATTCGTAAGGAAGAAGGATGGCTCAATGCGAATGTGCATCGACTATCGGGAGTTGAACAAGTTAACGGTGAAAAATCGTTACCCCTTACCCAGAATTGACGATTTGTTCGACCAACTTCAAGGGGCGAGCTGGTTTTCAAAGATTGATTTGCGATCAGGATATCACCAACTGCGGGTACGAGAAGAGGATGTGCCGAAAACTGCATTTCGAATGCGGTATGGACAATACGAGTTCTTAGTGATGTCCTTCGGCTTAACAAATGCGCCAGCTGCATTTATGGATATAATGAATCGGGTGTGCCGGCCTATGCTTGATAAGTATGTAATCGTTTTTATTGATGATATACTAGGGTACTCCCGAAGTGAAGCAGAGCATGCTTCACACTTACGTGATGTGCTGGAGACGCTCCGCAAGGAAAGGTTATATCCAAAGTTCTCAAAATGCGCCTTTTGGCTTAGAAAAGTACAATTTTTGGGTCATGTAATCAATGCGGACGGCGTTCATGTGGACCCGTCCAAAGTAAAGGCAATAATGAATTGGGTACCCCCGAAGAATCCAAACGAGATAAGAAGCTTTTTGGGCTTGGCTGGTTATTACAGGAGATTTATTCAGGATTTCTCCAAAATAGCCTCGCCTATGACAAAGTTAACGAAGAAAAGTGAGAAGTTTTTATGGGGCGAAGAACAAGAAAAAGCGTTTCAGGCACTGAAAGAAAAACTCTCAAGTTCTCCTGTATTGACATTACCGGATGGAACGGATGATTTGGTGGTATATACTGATGCCTCCCATCAGGGTCTTGGGTGTGTACTAATGCAAAGGGGTAAAGTCGTTGCCTATGCTTCAAGGCAACTCAAGCAACACGAAAATAATTACCCAACCCACCATCTTGAGTTGGCGGCGGTCGTGTTTGCCTTGATGATATGGAGACATTACCTATACGGGGTGAAGTGTACAATCTTCTCGGATCACAAGAGCCTCAAATATTTTTTTGAACAAAAAGATCTTAATATGAGGCAACGAAGATGGTTGGAGCTTATCAAGGATTACGATTGTGATATCCACTATCACCCCGGGAAGGCTAACGTAGTGGCGGATGCACTAAGTCGAAAGGAGTACCCGCCCCCTATTCGGGTAAGATCAATGAAAATGGTAGTCACTTCCTAACTCCTTGAAGAAATACGAGAGGCTCAAATTAAGTCCTTGGATGCCAAGGACTCAAAGAAAGAAAGGACGAAAGGATTTATCCACGAGTTGATTGAGAATGTGAATGGCATGAAAACAAGGTATGGTCGAATCTGGATACCTCGGGAATGTGATGTGAAAGAATTACTTTTGAATGAGGCACACAAGTCTCGATACTCCGTCCATCCAGGAGTTACAAAAATGTATCGAGACTTGAGGATGAATTATTGGTGGCCGGGAATGAAAAGAGATATTGTCAAGTATGTGGCTAAGTGTTTGACATGTTCCCAAGTAAAGGCCGAACACCAAAGACCGTATGGGAAATTGCAGCCGTTGGAGATACCGGTGTGGAAGTGGGAGCATGTAACGATGGATTTGGTGACTAAGCTTCCCAAGACAAGAAAAGGGCACGATGCAATACGGGTGGTCGTTGATCGACTGACCAAAAGTGCACATTTCTTACCCATTCGGGAAACTTATAATTCAGATAAGATTATATCCCGACATGGGGTTCCGGTGTCAATAGTATCCGACCGGGACACCTGGTTCACATCCCATTACTGGAGGAAGTTTCATGAAGAATTGGGAACCCGGTTACATATTAGCATCGCCTACCATCCTCAAACCGATGGTCAATCGGAACGAACTATACAAACATTAGTTGATATGTTGAGGGCGCGTGTCATGGATTTTGGGGGAAGCTGGGATGATCATCTACCCTTGGTAGAATTTTCATATAACAATAGTTATCATAACAGCATAAAAATGGCCCCCTATGAAATGCTCTATGGAAGGAAATGTAGAACCCCGGTTTGCTGGGGGAAGTTGGTCAGCGCGAACTCGCGTCAAAGAATCTAGTAGCCGAAATGAATGAAAAGATTGATATGGTTAGATCGAGAATTAAGGCGGCGCAAGATAGACAAAAGTCTTATGCAGATCGACTAAGGCGACCAATTGAGTTTCAAGTAGGAGATCATGTGTTACTAAAAGTCTCTCCATGGAAAGGGATAATTCGTTTTCGTAAACGCGGGAAGCTAGGTCCTCGATACATTGGACCATTCAAGATACTCGCTCGGGTCGGGGCGGTGGCGTATCAGTTAGAATTACCACCCGCGTTGGATGGGATTCATAACACCTTTCATGTGTCGCAATTACGAAAGTGCCTCGCGGATGAGTCCGCATACGTACCTTTGGATGATATTGAAGTGGATGAGAAATTAAATTATGTTGAAAAGCCCGTCGCAATAAAGGATTTTAAAGAAAAGCAACTCCGCAATAAATCTGTTCGGCAAGTGTTGGTCCAATGGCAACACCGAAAAGGATCGAATCTTACATGGGAAGCGGAGGATGAAATGCGAGAACATTACCTAGAATTATTCAGTACGTATTCAGGTTTCGGGGACGAAACCTTATTTAAGGGGGGTAGACTTGTAACACCCCAAATTCTCGTATGACCTAAAAGTATAATGTGTGTTGATGATTTAATAAGTAAAATGGAAAATATATATAATTATGTCAAAAAAATAAAAGTTAGTAAAAGAAAGATGGTTAAGTTAAAAGGTAAATGACTAAAGTGAATAGGGATTAAAAGATGAGGGACTAGATATGTAAATATTGTATTAAAACATGACAAAAAAATAAATTATTTTTGGGAAATATTTCTACGAGTATATATTTTTGGTAAATATTGTTTTGGATACAAAAAGTGAAAATATATTATTTTTGGGAAAAATATATATATTTTGTAATACATTATTTTTGACAAATAAGTTATATATTTTCTAAGTGGGACTTAAAAATATATTATTTCGGAACTACAATATACATGTATAAATACCCCCATCCTTGGGAAGGGAAATACGGAGTTGAATACTTTAGAAGTATTAATACGAAATATTGTTTAAACAATTATTCCAAAAATAAATATAATTTAAGGTTAAAATAATTATTATTTTAACAAATAATTATAACTTGGAATAATATTGGGAACATAAGAAGCGTAACTCAAAGATATAAATACAGAAGCAAGGCACGGCCCGTTCGTCTAATAGACGTTAGAACATTGTAGGTAGTCGTGTTTGCTGAGGAGATTTGAGTTACAAGTACCGAAGACGCAATATTGTGAGTTCATGCCCCCCCCCCCTTTTCTTTTAACTGTTTTCAGTTTTATACTTCGGGGTGAAATACATGTTACGATTATATACAAACGTTTTATACATGGTATGGTTAGCTTAAGAAGGGTTACTACTTAGATCATGTGAGTGGTGGGTATAGCACTTAAGGCCATTAATCCTCGTCGTAGGACCGAGGGACATGAGTGATAGATCTATTCGGGTGTAGCGAGCCCCACCCCTGAGTCCGCTGAGTGGACCATGAGGTGACTATGTCTTATTGACGAAATCTGCTAGGTTTGAGTCTTCTTGCATCACTTCACACATACCATTGGCTTTGCAACCCAGTGGTGATCTCTTTTTCCTTATTGCTACATACCAGGGACTTACATACATACTTACAACGTTTCAAAGGTTTATACATACACACAAACGAACACATTAACCATTGATGAGATAGGATGGACATGCTATAACTACTTGTACATCATGCCTTGTAGATAGTATGCACACCATGTGTTTGATGAAATGTCTAAATGAATTTAGATACGATTTTGTATGAAAATTCGCTAAATTGATGAGATGTAATCATGGTGGGAATTATGTAAATTATAAATATCGTATTTGATAATAAAGAATGTGAAAGTAATGGGAGCTAAGTGAATAAAGTTATGATGTTCATGAAATAAGAAGGAAGAAGGAGCAAGTCACTCCAAGGCACAAGGAGCTCAGGATCAAGGTAAGCTCATACGAACTTAATTCTCTTTTATGTTGTTCTACGGATGGAGTTTAGTTATTAAACCTAAATGTTGAGTTGTGAGTTGTTATTGGTTCAAATGTCGATATGTTATATGTCAGAAAATGGATAAGCGACATAATAGTGTCGGATGTATAATGACCACTCAAGTGGGATAAAATTGTATGGAAAGTAGGATTAGGAGATGGTTAAGTAACAACTTGTTGTAAACGGGTCAAAGTGATATGTTATGCTAGGTATGTATGATAAGGGTTACCCGTTGTAAATGGGTAAATTAGGACAAGCACGACGATTATTGTTGACGTTTGAAAATGGGTTCATTACGAATGGGTCGAATGATATGGATGTATGAATGTATCGAGATGTTGGAATGAAAGAAAGTTAATGGAAAGGATGTTTAATGAAAAGAATGTTGTAAATAAGATTTGTCAATGATTGGTAAATTGTTAATGGGTTGATTAAAAGTATGTAAGGTGAGTTATGGTTTTGTTTGAGCATTATGAATTAATTAATGTTTAATGTTGTTCATGATAGGTAAATCTCATGTTTGAAGTCGACGAGCTCGGACGAACACACTAAATTGCCCTTTTTGTGCTTCCGGACTATGTTATCTTTTACTTATGGGTCGAAAATCATTTTGTTAATTTAAATGTTAACCGTATGTTTAGAATAGTAGTAAGTGTTATCAGAACGTTTGAATCCTTTGGGTTGATTTTGAATCATAATGTAAAAACAGGGAAACGTTTATGTTACGAATGGGTCATGCCTAATTTTTGTTAGAAATCTTGTATGTTTGATCGTTAAAGAAAGTGGATGCCACACAAACCTTGGTGTTATTCAATATCTTTTGACGAGTCCTTAATGAACTCATAAGCAATTTGTACGATTTGTAAAACTTGAATTTGAAGTTTACATTTTAAAAACGATGTTGTTATGTTTTAAACTTATTTAATGGATGACAACCCTATGGTTTTATCATATAGTTGATGTTATGATTGAATGCAATGATATTAAGAAAGTCACACCATAATCACGCTTCCGCAAAAGTCAGGGTGTGACAGCTTGGTATCAGAGCTTTGATCGTAGCGAACTAGGATTCTTTCTCGAGTCTAGACTACGATCATTAGGGCTCTCACGAAAACGTTTTACAACATCTTTTCATTGCATACACAAAACGTCCAGATCCAGTGAACAAACATTTTTACAAACAAAAAGGGCACAGATACACATTCAAAATTTATGTTTATAATTCAGTCTTAGAGACTGAGGGAGGTCAGTCTTAGAGACTGAGGGAGGTCAATCTTAGAGACTGGGGAAATTTAGTCTTAGAGACTGGGAAAGTTTGGTCTTAGAGACCAGGGATTTAGTCTTAGAGACTGGGAAAGTTTGGTCTTAGAGACCAGGGATTTAGTCTTAGAGACTGGGAAAGTTTGGTCTTAGAGACCAGGGAGTTAGTCTTAGAGGCTGGGAAAGTTTGGTCTTAGAGACCAGGGAGTTCAGTCTTAGAGACTAGTGATGCGTGTGAAGTGTGTATATAAGTTTAAGTATATTTTAATCCCTTTTACACTTTTTTAGCCAAGTTTTAAATTTATAAAACACGATATTTACTAACACTAAACACACATATGGGCAAGTGCACCCATCGTGAGCGTAGTATAATGTTGGAAAGATACCGAGGTCGTCCAAGGACACAAGAGCTTTTAATACCGGTTTATCCTCAACGTCTAATCAAATCAAAAGTTTAGAAAAATGTTTTAAACTAAGAAAATAAAAAATATCTAAAATGCTGAAAAATAAAAATAAAAGTAAAAACAGATAGACAAGATGAATCACTTGGCTCCGACTCGTGTTTAGTGTAACCATTGATTATTTCCGCACTTTTGCACTATTTAAGAGATTATCTTAGTTATTGTAGTAGGCCCCTCTTTTGAAGGTGACGTTACCCTCAACCCAGTAGTTTGAGTCAGTAGGGATACAATCCTAAAGGGTCGGATTATTGAAAGATAATTAATTAAGTTATTAATGCATATTGTGGTAGGCCCCTCTTTTGAAGGCGACGTTACCCTCGGCTAAGTAGTCTGAGTCAGCAGGGATACAGTCCTAAGTAGCCGGGTTAAAGTTTTAATAGTAGTTTAACTTATGAGGGGATCAAAGAGTTTGGACCCCCGCTATCCAATACTGTTAAGTATTGAAGGAGGTCCTACTAAATTTGACCCAGGTCCTTTGCAGGATCTATACACTGAACAATGGCAAGACTCTTACCAAACCGTTCCCTTAACCCCCGACCAGGTAGCCAACATACCTCCATATAGACCGTGGAGATATGAATGGTGAAAATCTTTTATTTTATATAGACAGTAAAATAATGCCAAGACACCATGGACAAACGATAAGGAAAAATCACCTTCAACATAAGAAACTAGTTATTAAAGTCATTAATACATAACCAATTAAAAAGTGCGAAAAGATTAAAAATAAAAAGTATTACACTAGACACTTTGTCTTCACCAAGTGATGTAAGAGACTTAGGCAAACATGGCCTTGATTGTCAAGAACTCTTACGATCAATCTTGGATCCCGAGACGACTCACACACTCTATGATGGACAATGGATGATGGTGGTGGATGATGGTGTTATGGTGGTGGTGGGTGGTGGGTGAAGTGTGAGAGAGGTGGTGTGCCAAGGGATGGTTTGAGCTTGAACCAAGCACTCCTATTTATAGGCTGAACAGAAGCTCGGGCACGGCCCCGTGTCCACATCCTTCTCTGTCTTCATTAATTGCTCTTGTCTTTATTAGTTGACCACGGCCCCGTGTCCGCTGGGCACGACCCCGTGTGCAGAAGCATATCTGTACTATCAAGATTTGCCTGGATTCTGTGAATCTTATAGTTGACCACGGCCCCGTGTCCGCTGAGCACGGCCCCGTGGTGGGCGATGGAAGCTTCTACAACTTTGTCTTTTATGCTGACACTTGGACACGCCCCCGTGCTCACTGAGCATGGGGGGTGTTCAGCCTTCTGCTCTCTTGTTTTGCTTGGGAAGATTCTTTCGGGGAGGTCGGGCATGCCACATTTATTCCTTTTCTTGTATTTATGTTAGATTTAGCTGCCTTTTTGCTTCTTTTGTTAATTTGAGCTCATTTAATCCTGAAAATACAAAAGGAAGACAAAAACACACTTTTTCCAACATTAGTACTAAAAAATGGTTAGTTTTATGCCACAATTGATGTAATTTATATGTTGCATTTTGCACACATCAACTAGGGAGTTCAGCCTTAGAGACTGGGAGAGTTCAGTCTTAGAGACTAGGGGAGTTCAGTCTTAGAGACTGGGGGAGTTCAGTCTTAGAGACTAGGGGAGTTCAGTCTTAGAGACTGGGGAGTTTCAGTCTTAGAGACTGGGGAGGTTTAGTCTTAGAGACTGGGGAAGTTTAGTCTGAGAGACTGGGTATTTTAGTCTGAGAGACTGGGTATTTTAGTCTGAGAGACTGGGAAATTCAGTTTGGGAAGCTGGGAGTTTAGTCTGAGATACTAGGAAGGGTAGAAAGTTTCATGAAGAATAATGTGAATACATGACTGCATGGTAAATTACATTTGTTGCATACGCTAATTGTTAGTGATTACTGTGGATATACATGCAATGACTATTATGTACCGACACACATGTCACTTTGATTAGAAAGCGATTTTTCAGACGTGATGACCCTATGGCCACCACCACAATTAATGAGAATTGCACCTGCGTCGAGGATGGTTACGCCAGACACTGAGAGTGACCCTGACATGCTGACCAAGGGCGAGGACGACTTGCAACCATCCGCGCTACCAGATTTTGGCGATGATTTACCCTAGCTGATGACTTCTCCGACAAGAATCCTCCTGTCACTCTTGTTTCAGTCCATGACCACTTCATCACTGGTCATCCTGATGGTGAACACACCCTGGCTCCGATCCTCGACAATGCGCCTCCTGTGGACATTCCTTCCGAAGGTAGGCTACTCAACGAATAATTGATGATGACATTGGCATGTTATTGATGGTCCTTCTTATAACACCTATGATGATGGAAAGACTCCTTTGAGTCTGTGACATCTGCAGCCTTACAGACGGCCGGATTACAGCTTTCTACTACAGACTCAGACGACGACGCCGCTATGACTGCTGCACTATTCACCTGCCCGAGGCACCACACCTTTACACGACCCAGAGCCTGCTCCTGAGCCAGCTCCTGTTTCTTTTGGGTCAGCCTGATGTTGTACCTGCTGATCATGCACCTTTACTTGATCATGACCATGTTTCTTTTGATTTACCAGACAATGCATCCCTTATACCCGACCCAGTACCTGCACCTAATGATCTTCCTATCAGTTGAGACGTTTGTTCCTGCACCTTCACCCACTGATGTTGCTCTTGTGAAGACCGACGTCCATTGCGCCAACATACCTATCGCTTTCTTTCAAGACATACCCGCACCCCGGGAAGGTACTCCAGGTCAGCACCCGCGTAACGATCCCTTTTGCTACAGCAGCATTTTCTACGACCTCACAGGCCGCACCGTTTGCTACATTCACTTCTACATCGCTGGACGAGCCATTTCGATGGTTCCTATAATACACTATGCTAATTTTAGACCCTTACCATCCCTTACATTATGGGGGCTACACACGGAATGAGTGCTCCTGTAACATCAGCTACAGTATGAGGATATAAGTCGCAGAGTTTTTGGAGCTAGAGCTGACACCACGACCTCCACCCTGTCTATTGCCAGTATACTTTGATCCTCCACAATTATCAAATACTTCTTTTGCACTCTCAACTGCTGCTATTACGCTTTTCCCAGGTTTTTAATGCTCGTTTCTTCACTATCGAGCGGCAGATCAGACTACGTAAAGACACTAATGATAAGCCGGGATTTTGGAGACTTTTGAAGACCACATCTGACTACGTAACCTTGATACATTAATATACTTATTAGACAAGGGTAGGGTGACCCTGTGTTCCTTTGATGTGATACGTTTTGTAAGACAATGCAATTGTGGTCGGAGAATAATGAGAGCCCAATCATCATTACATACGCGAAAATACTTTGTGGCCAATGACCAGCGAAAGCTCAGTCGCTATGTCCTCGCTAAGCACGTTGTTGATCTATATGTGTGTGCTATAATTATAATGCTACGTGCTTGCTTGCTATGCTCTCATTAAACATAATTATCAAATTACTTGGTTATGCTATTATTATGCTATTGATTGATTGGTTGGTATAATAACCTATTATGTGTATGTACAAAAGACCTCTAAACAACTATATGCACCCCCGAATAATAAGACCTGACCTAACCGATCTTCTTCTCAGAAGAAGATGTCGATACAAGGGAACGTCGATACCAACAACCCTCTGCCGACAATAGCAAAGTCAGAATTGCAAGGGCGGATCTCGCAGGCCATCGCACAGCTCGAGGCCCTTCGCCCCAAGCGCAGCGGAGGTACCTCAGGAAATAACCCACCCAACGACTGCAACTACAAGCAGTTCTTGAACCACAAACCTCGAGAATTCGATGGCACTGGGGGTGCCTGAGCTTTTGTGCGTTGGGTGGAGAAGACGGATTATGTTTTGCGACTAAATAAATGCGCCCCAGAACATCAGGTCGCGTACATAGTGGGGCTGTTTGTAGATGGGGCTCTGTCATGGTGGAACCATCAGGTTCAGACAATGGGCGAGACTACTGCGTATGCTTTGACGTGGGACGAACGGAAGGAACTAATGCGCAAAAGATATTGCTCTAGGGCAGAAGTCCAGAAGTTGGAAACTGAATTGTGGAACTTGAAAATGGAAGGTCCAAAGATAGCCGACTATGTGCAGAGATTTGGTGAATTATCACAAGTTGCTTCGCGTTTAGTGGAACCAGAATCGAGGAAGATCGAACGTTTCATTGGGGGACTGGCCCCTCAGATCCTAAGCCTGGTAACAACATCTCAGCCTTCAACAATCATCGAAGCAATCGACATGAGCGTGGCGCTCACTGAAGAAGCGATTAGACAAGGAAATTTTTCCACTCCGGAAGAGAAAAATGAGACTCCCGTAGAGTCATCTGGGGATAACAAGAGAAAGCTCGTAAATTTCAAGAAGGTTACTCGGGTGAGTAACGAGAAGAAGGCCAAAAAGGGAAAAGACTACATGGCTATCCAACCTAAGTGCGACAATTGTCTACGTTATCATGTCGGGCGATGTAAATATGGAAAATGTGATAACTGTGGTAAGAGGGGGCATCCTAAGGAGACTTGTAGGCAAGACACTGAACGTAGAAATGGAGGCCAATATGGCAGCGAGAATCACGTAGAAAACAACGACAACGACAAAGGCAGGACGAGTGACAAACAAAAACGTGCTCAAGGGTGTCTTAACTGTGGGAGCAAGAAGCATTTCAGAAAATACTGCCCTAAGAAGAATCAGGCACAAGGATAAAAGCTCAGTAGCAGAGCTAGGGGAGCACACCAGGAATCCAAGCGTGGATATCGGTACGTCCCATATTACTCAACGTTATGCATCCGTACTGCTAGATACTGTTGCAAATTTTAGCTTCGCATCTCTAGAGTTTGAGAGTATACTTGGTTTAGTGGCAAGTAAGTTAGATAATCCACACTCGAAATAACTAGCTAATGGGAAGCTAGTAGAAGCCAACGAAGTAAATGGGAAACGGCAAGATAGAACCCGGAGAGCGTGAGTTTACGCTTGATCTACTGCCAGTTGAATTGGGAAGCTTTGACAAGGTAGTTGGATGGATTGGTTGTCAAGTGATCAAGAGGAGATTGATATCCGCATCCCGATGCCGAACGAAGAAACAATCTCGACTCATGAAGCAGGGTACGCCTTTACAAACTACAAATTGCTTGAAGGCACGAAAATTGTTTGCGAATAAGATGTGTTGTTTTCTTGGCTCATGTCGTGGACAAGGGAGTCGAAGGACCAAAACATAAAGATATTCCTGTGATAAGGGAATACCCTGAAGTCTCCCCCAAAGACTTGCCAGAATTACCTCCTCAACGACAAGTCGAATTTCGCATCGATTTGATTCCAGGCGCCGCGTCTGTAGTTAATGCACCCTAGCGGCTTACACCTTCGGAAATGCAAGGATTGACAGTGTAGTTTCAGTAGTGGATAGAGAAGGAAGATAACAGACCAACTTTTCCGTTTTGGGTAACCCCAGTTTTGCTCGTCAAGAGAAAGGACGATAGCTTCCGTGCGAACATCAAACTACCAGGAGCCGAACAAGCTAACCAACAAGAGTCGGTGCCTCCTGCTAAGGATTAACGAATTAATTAACTAACTGTGAGGATCCAACTACTATTTCCCGACTGATCGATGATCGAGTGTCGTTAGCTGCAAATTCAGAAAGAAAGTATACCGGGGAAATTATGGGACAATAACTTGTTTTAACGTACACAAGAATGGTGTTTCCTACACGATGCACAGAACAATTCTACACCGAATACGAAACTCTGAGAATCTAGGAAACATGTATTTAGGGTCTTTGGGAACCCAGGTCCAACTCGCAAAGGTTGTTACTTAGGAACCACATCTGTTAACTCAAGCAAACACCATTAACCTGACATATATGCCAGTTCCGTTGAACAAACAGAAAGTACTTGAATTTCTTTTACTTCTAGCGGGTAGATCTTTGCATCTCTACTCCCCTTAATGGTAGTTGCATCGCGTTAATTTTCTTTGCTGAGAGCGAACACACATTTGCTTCGAATACTTGGTCATCTCTTCATTTTAGCAGATACTCATTGTTTCATTACCTGGGGACTTATATGTTATGCATGCACCATTTGCTACACATGTGGTCTCATTTCAAACACTTCATTTAAGTTCAAATATTATGACACTAAATCTAATTACTGATTTGTGATTCGAATGACCTACATTATTGTGACTATTGACTCTTTTGCTATCAAGTCAACACACTTTCTTGAGACTTCATTTACTTCAAGTTACATTCATGGTTTATCTTTGTGACCATGCTGAGATTCCTTTGTTGATACATACGTTTATTGCCAGGTTACGCTGGAACCAAGTTCAATTGCTTGAACTTATCCATTTTGCATATTCAGTTTAAGACTTCATATGATGTATTGAGAGCATCATATTCAAATATTTTGCAAAGATTCTTTCGTTTCGAGTCGGGGTAAGCTTGGTTGGTCTACGACTCCACTAAATCATTGTTTGTTTCGATACCTCAGGGTGATACCTTCACAAAATTGAAGCTTGCGCTAATTTGGTTACTCACTTCATACACGGATTTAATAGTCTATTTATTTAAAAATCCATTTGATATTCACAATTAAAGCAGACTCAACACATTTGTGTATTAAGACAACGGTACATAGATTCATTTCATACCACGGTGTACCTCCGAATGATTCTTTCGTTATAAATTGAATACCCTGCAGTACTTATTGCTTTCTCACCTTCGATCAAAAACAGTGGCTCTTTGATGTTCCATATTCAACTGAAAACTCTATGACATTGTGTAAATCAAATCTTCAGGCTTGTTTCGGTACATGTTCATTTGATTTCCAACACGGTGAACTTGTTCAGTCACCACTATACTTGAATTACGTCATTACAACACCTTGTGGTGTCATTACAAACTTGTAACTTGTGCTAATTAGGGTCAACCGTTTCACACAAAACTGCATATACTTTCGTTTGACTGTCATTTAAACATTTCTGATGCAACTACGAATCAAGACAATGATACACCAGATTCGCTTGTATTTCATTCGGTGTACTTTTGAAATTTAAGAATGTCAACACACTAAACCTTACCATTCATTTATTCGGGAGTTGACAGATCATTTTACTATTACATTTGAGTTGTTGATTTTGAATTCATATAGCGGATGCTATGGTTTGTGAAAAATCGTTTGCACATTGTGACTGATTGTTTGAGAATCCTATTGGTCAAAACTCCTCTTTTGTGGAACCCCTGTTAACTGGATTACACTAGACTATACGTCAATACGTCTTGTACCTTTGACATCAAATGCTAAGAGCACATACCTTTTAACCATAGGATTCGGGTTGTTATATATTCTTGGATTCACCTGATGTGAGTAAGGTTTGATTCGGTTTGGTGATTATCTACCTCAGTATTATTCATATACATACACGCATGATGTAACCATAAGGAGTTAAGGTAGTACAAATTTCGAGGACGAAGTTTTCTTAACAGGGGGAGAATGTGACAACTGTTAAATTTGCATCCATCCGTACGTTTAATTAATATTGATTTATGCTTAATGACTGTGCTTAATTACAACTGATGACTTAAACTACTTTCTGATTTCTGTATCATACATACATATGCATCACATTTCATACTGTCACACCATTTATCACATACAAGCTCTAGTGACATAAACGATGCACAAAGCACAGTTAGCACCGTTAGCGGATAATTCATAAATATACTGACAGTACCAGTACATAGACAGACAATATATTGAGGCCTAGTATGAGCCAGAGATAAGGTACCACACTAGTATGGAGTGTAGGGAAGTAAGGACCATAAAACTGCGTGCCTAGGTGATAGTTTAAGTGCCGGAAATTGCCTAAAACCCACTCTAAGTGCAGAATTCTGCATTAATTACCAAAATTCAGCATTTTAACATGCTAGTAATGTGCAAAAATATGGCAAAATGGTCATGTATGCTTTCCTAAGTGTCGGGAATTGAAAGTGTCATAAAAAGTTACATAAAAGACACTATACGGTATAACTTACCACTTTAACGGGACGGTATCTAACCGAACAACCGGACATTACCCGGAACACTAAAATATTGCTAGAAGCATTGTTTTTATTTTTCTGAGCTAGTATTGGTTCCCGAACACTTATACACCCTACATAATACATGATACACATTAAACACAAGACTTACACTTATCACCTTCCACTAATTAACCTTTACCATTTAAACTTTACAATTTAACCCCCCCCCCCCCCCATATAACCTACGGCTCACATAGGTGGCCCCACCCAAGATTTGTTTAAATCTTCTTTAAATCTTTCCATAATCCCTTCTTGGATTTGTTGAAGATGTGTTATGTACTTCTTGGACATGAAAACCAATGGACAATAGATTAGTGGGTAATATATACTAGAACATCATCAACACATTCCATTTTCATCACAACAACACTCCCTCCTCCCCCTTTCAAAGCTACGGCCGAACACCCCTCTTTGCACACTCACCATTTTCGATTTTTGTTCATTCATTCCAAGTGTGTCTCAAGGTGTATCAAGGTGATTTAGAAGGTTTTGTGAGCTCGGATCTTGAAGGACCTCTCTTGTGTGCTTTTATCCACCACATTTTCAACCTTGTTCTTCCCTAGCTTTAAGCTAGTTGTAAGATCCTTTTTTTCACTCTTGTTACTTCATGTTTTTAATGGTTAAAACATATATCATGTTGATTTATACAAGAACAATAAAGAACATAAACTTAAAGCTTGAACATAAAGGTTACATAAGATGAAAAATTGATGAAACATGATGTAATATTGTTAGAATGAGGTTGTTGATGATTGCTTGATGATTTCTTGGTAATATGATGATTGATCATCATATGAAACTTGTTAGATTATGATTAAAAACATGATTTAACAAGTTAGGAGATGATTATGGGATTACATGAAATAATCATCTTCTTGATTAAACATGAACTTGAAAGTAAAATGATTTTCTTGAAAAATAATAAACAAAGTGGGTTAATAATCATGTAGATCCAAGATTTGTGAATGATTTTCCTAAAGGAAACAAGTTAAAAATGTGATTTTTGAAAGATCATGATTTTCACTAAACTTACACTATTTTAGTAACAAAATAAGTGTAGAAATACTTTTAAAACAAAAAGATCCAATAAATACACATTTTTGCGAAATGAGTTTACAAGTTTAAACACTTAAATTCCTTGTGAATGGGATTTTTAAGGAAATAAACACACTTTAGAGGGTAACAAAGGCTACTAAATACTTTACCAAGTTACTACACATTTTTGTGAAGAATCAAGTTCATGTTACTTTGTAGAATATATAGTTTTTGCACTTGGTAAGTGTGATATGGTTAGTGATTTGTTGTTAATAGTTTGAATGATTTTCGAAAAGAAAATGATATGCTAAATAGCATGGACACCTCCATTTACAAAGGAAACTATGGCGAAATTTTCTAAAATTCCAACACTTAGAAAATATTTTCTAAACAAGTGTTTACAAGTATATTTATAACCTTGTTTTTCAAATATAAACTTTGCCATAGTCTTTGTTACAAAATACAAGTATCGGAGGTTGGTTTTTGTAAATAAAAATGGATAAATATATATTTAGAATATATATTTTATATTAAGACACTTGTGTGAATATTTGTTTACTTGGTAGAATAGTTATATTATTTTAGGGTAAAATAATATATCTTAACAAATACCATGAAATTACAACTCCAAAATAATATCAAAAATCGCAAGGAATAAACATTAAGTTACACACTCGATATTGTGAAACCGAACAATAAAACGTAACTTATAAAATATTCCGGAAAATATTTCTACGAGTATATATTTTTGGTAAATATTGTTTTGGATACAAGAAGTGAAAATATATTATTTTTGGGAAAAATATATATATTTTGGAATACATTATTTTTTACAAATAAGTTATATATTTTCTAAGTGGGACTTAAAAATATATTATTTCGGAACTACAATATACATGTATAAATACCCCCATCCTTGGGAAGGGAAATACGGAGTTGAATACTTTAGAAGTATTAATACGAAATATTGTTTAAACAATTATTCCAAAACTAAATATAATTTAAGGTTAAAATAATTATTATTTTAACAAATAATTATAACTTGGAATAATATTGGGAACATAAGAAGCGTAACTCAAAGATATAAATACAGAAGCAAGGCACGGCCCGTTCGTCTAATAGACGTTAGAACATTGTAGGTAGTCGTGTTTGCTGAGGAGATTTGAGTTACAAGTACCGAAGACGCAATACTGTGAGTTCATGCCCCCTTATCTTTTAACTGTTTTCAGTTTTATACTTTGGGGGTGAAATACATGTTACGATTATATACAAACGTTTTATACATGGTATGGTTAGCTTAAGGAGGGTTACTACTTAGATCATGTGAGTGGTGGGTATAGCACTTAAGGCCATTAATCCTCGTCGTAGGACCGAGGGACATGAGTGATAGATCTATTCGGGTGTAGCGAGCCCCACCCCTGAGTCCGCTGAGTGGACCATGAGGTGACTATGTCTTATTGACAAAATCTGCTAGGTTTGAGTCTTCCTGCATCACTTCACACATACCATTGGCTTTGCAACCCAGTGGTGATCTCTTTTTCCTTATTGCTACATACCAGGGACTTACATACATACTTACAATGTTTCAAAGGTTTATATATACACACAAACGAACACATGAACTCGCTCAACTTTTGTTGATGTTTTTCAAACTATATGTATTTCAGGGAAATTGTAAAGTGGATCTGGCGGGCGTTGGAAGTTTCTATGCTGCGTTAAGAATAAAGATGTCATCCATGGTCTTGAGTTTGGTTAGTGTGTCTTATTCCTGGACGAGACACGTCTACCAAACCTTGGTGTTATTCAATATCTTTTGACGAGTCCTTAATGAACTCATAAGCCATTTGTACGATTTGTAAAACTTGAATTTGAAGTTTACGTTTTAAAAACGATGTTGTTATGTTTTAAACTTATTTAATGGATGACAAACCTATGGTTTTATCATATAGTTGATGTTATGATTGAATGCAATGATATTAAGAAAGTCACACCATAATCACGCTTCCGCAAAATTCAGGGTGTGACAAAATGTACCATCACAGTCAAACGATAACTCGTATCCGGTTCTTCGGACTCAGGTACATCTTGTTGTTGTAATGCTTCATGCTTTGTCAGCAACTAACAGCATCTCATTCTTCATCAACCCCTGTTTCTTGATTAGAATAAAGTTCTGCACATTCTCATAAATTCATTAGCAAACATTTCTATGCAACAAAAGAGAGTACCACATGAACGTTTAGTACATCCAAGTACTTTGTACTAGGATTTCACAATTCAAATTTCTTTAAGCTTTTGATGATCAATCAAATCTTCAAGAGCGGTTAAATTTTAAATAAAACAACTAAAACATTCTATTTTTGGATTTTTGATTTTATGAAAAACAAGACACTATTTTTGGATTTTTGAATGTTTTTTTAATTTTTAAATAGATGAGAACATAAACAGGAACAAAGAAACTAACTTAAATAGTTACAGTATATAATTTACAGTTGCAATGGGATCAAAATCGTTTTCAGGTAGTCCAAGAAACATTTTTCGGTGTAAACTTATTCAAACTGGTCTAAGCGATTGACAATATGTTTATCCACTTAAACTTTAACGCTCAGCTTTCATTTTTCAACTTCGTGATATGATTAAGGTAATATTATACTATAATAACCGTGTGTCCCATACCATGACATACCCCCGAGATCAAGGTAAGCACAACAATTCATCGTAGCAGGTGAATATACTGAGATCATCCTTTTGATTTACAACGTCGGACTATTGGTGAATAGGTCAGTACTTTCGTACAGCAGAGTGACCAATATTTGTGTCCAACGAGGGTTAGGCAAATACCTTTTTGGTAAAAATTTAGCTATTTAGCTCAATGGAATTCCCTTAATTTGAGTTTATCTTCCTTTAAGGTTTTTGGACTCTTTTTGGCTCTTTTAAGATATCCTGACTATGCCTAGGTCTGCATATAGTCTGGATGCAGCAGAATGATAGCCATGATATCCCCGGATGACTCAACAGCATAAAGACTCGAAACCTCAGACGTCGGCTATCTATCAACACAAGATTTAAGATCATAAAATCATATGCCGATGGTATGTTACCTACATGGTACACAGTTCGTTATGTTTATATCACTTGGTATCTTTTATCTTTTGAACGTCAAGCCTATCAACATATCACAGTAGATCCTAGTCTTTTCAGCTATAGCACCTTACATGTATCAGTCAAGCCCTTTAGTACAAACATTTATTTCATTTCCCATGTATGCATAAATAAACCCCTAAATTTGTGCATCACACTTTATGCTCAAATTTACCTAATAAAGAAAATGTATGTACAAAATATAAACGAAAGAAAATGAAAATATTTTTGTTGTTTTTTCTTAACTGTTCTGTCATCAGATTGAAGACTAATCGATATCAAAATAAGAGCACGAAATTTAAATTGTACCTTTTCGCTCATATTATCTTACCTCCCTTATCTCCTCCAACGGAAACATATCAACTGTAAGAAATAGAACTTTTTGCAACAGTGAGATGTTACCCGTTATATCTCTAGAACAGCCGCTATCAACATTCCAAGGATTATCAACAGCTCCTCCTTAGTAAGACATTGGTACCCAGGTCATCGTGGTCCTAGGATTTCCTGAAGCATCAACATAAGATACTTCCCGTAAGCACATGTCCCCTTTTTGTTTCAAGGATTGGTGTTGTATCTACTTTATGTTTTTCTTTCCAAATTTGTTTAGGCTTTTCTAATTTCTTAGGTGCCTTTGGCAAAACAGTTTGCTTTTCAACCTTGTCATTTTTCAACACTTGTTTAAGTTTCAAAGCTTGTTTTTTTTAGCTTTCGCAGCATTCCAATCCCCATCAGTTGGTTTAACCTTGGGATGATTGTTCATCATTGCCTTAGGCTTTTCAACCTTCATTGGCTTAGAATAAGATCTATCCCTTAGTGTAACCATCTCATTCTGTGTATAATATGAGACGTAAGGACGATGTGTGCAATTCTGTGCAATGTGGTCGGGTATGCCACAGTTGTAGCATGTTTGCTTCTTTACATAAGGAGCATATCCCGATCCATTCGACCCAACCGATGATGAATTTGAGTTATAAGATCTGTTGGATGATTTGGTTGAAGATTTTTTCAAACTTTCTGCCCTGCTTCATATATCCTTGACTACGACAGTTAGTACATTCATTGTTTTTATCTTTAAAAACAGTGTTAGATTTTGCAATTTCATTTGGAACTGTTGGTTTTGGAGACACGTATTTATTTGAAGGGCCTCTTAAAGCTGGCTCAGAAACAGCCTTTTTCACATATGGACGAGCATGAACATACAACTTGGATGTTTTCAAACAACCATCGACAATTTTTTGGTGAACATAATCATCCCCCTCAACCCAATCCTCTACTTTTACCTCATCTTCACATGAAGTAGAAGCATTAGTATCGTTCACACATTTAAACTCGAGGACTATTGGCCTCACCACACTTGTTGTTTCAATTTAAGATGTTGTGGGCTCAGTCAATGTTTCACAGCTTGATTCAGCTGAACCACTTGAGTTACATTCTTTTGTAGTGGCTCTGTTGAATCCTCTGTTGTTGATTTAGCTGCTCTAGAAGACTCACAGCTGGATTCACTAGATTCAGTTGATTCCAATTTCTCAGAATCAATTGCTTTAGGTGATTCACATTTGGAGTTAGATGGTGCATCTGGCTCAGTCGGTTCATTCGCCAATTCTTTATTTGAAAACTGACTTTCATGTTAGTTTCCAAAAACCCTTTGTTCATTAGGATTTAAAACTTGAAAAGGTTTATCAACCTCTGCATTTTTCTCAAAACTCAATGTCTCTGTTTGCTTAGAGACATTCTATGATTTAACAAAAATAGGTGTAGGTGCTGGTTCGGTTTTCTTTGTTTCATTCCTTTTAGGCTTTGAAATTTTAATTTGTGTGGTGTTGACTAGCTCAACTTTCAAACCCTTAATCCCACCATAAACTATGTCAGGAATGTCAGCAATCTCCTCATCAGTCATAGGAATAGTGGTGTAAGAATGATGGTGTGGTGGAGGAATACTCACATATCCTAGACCTTTATTCCTAGTTTCTTTCTTACTAAACTGTAACTGCTTATTTATCATTTTTTCAACCTTTTCACTCGAAACATCGAATTTTCGAAAATTGAAGTTTGCATTTTCAAAAGATGATTTTAACGAATCAAGTTCAGCAGTTAATTTTTTTGGAAAGTCTTTAAAATAGAGATGCATACATTTCTCTTCACTCAAATCCCATTTTAATTTTCGAATATCACATTTTTCTACCTCCACCATATCCTTGTATCCATCAAATTTCTTTTTGATCTGATATAAATCAGATTTGGATAATTGAAGTTGCATGACTAACGAATTAGCTTGTTCCTTGTACCCACTTACATTTTCCCGACAAGCATTAGTGCAAAAGCAATTATCTACACATACCTCAGCTGGAGTGGGAGCGAAGTCTTGAATCTGAGCCATGAAAGATTGATTCTGAGTCCTGGCACAACAACCTGATTCTGAATTCGGTGATAAATCAGCAGATTTGATGACTGAGCTCAATACATCGGACAATAGAGCAACAGGAGTGGATGAGCAAACTGCAGCAGATGTGTTGCCTTGAGCCTTCTGCTTGCCAGTCTTATCATATGATTTGATGAGTGAGATTAGCTCATCCGGCCTCATTTTGTAACAGTTGGTTGTCACCAACATCTGATTAACATTTTTAAACCAGGTACTCTTTGGCTGATCTGGAATACCTTTTAAAGCATCTAGAAGCTTCTTGTTGCCCCAAAAATTAGACACCACAATTTCTGCATTCTTCATTTCAGAGAGCAGTTCAGCAAACCGGCCAATTAGTGCTTCTACAGATTCACTAGGAATGTAACTGAAACCTTCAAATTTCTGCTTAAGCACATCATTTTGAGAGGAAATTTCAAAGTTTCTAAACCGTGGTCCCCCAAAAATTTCTATTTTACCATAACCGTACCTTCAAAAACGTTCAAAAATTGTCTCAAAACTGTCTCTACCAAATTAGTATGCAGTCGGTCAGCTAAGATTTTTTGCAGATCAAATTCTGTACTTAAATACGTTTAATACCGAATATGTCAGCTGATTAAAGTTCCACCTTTGCGCACACTCGCACAATATATTTGGGCCGCACACACTGAAATCGTACACTACAACTTGGGCCGCACACCACCATTTGTCACACAAACTTGGGCCGCACACAGTTTTATTTGGACCGTACACTTGTATATTTGGGCCGCACACCTCAATATCCAAACTGTACACCTGTTAGTTGGGTTGTACACCAGACAACTTAGGTCGTACACACAAGTTTGGGCAGTACACCTGGTAATTGCGTCACACACAGGTTTTGGAGTCTAGGCCGCACACTAATTTACCTTGATTCCTTGAATAAACCCGGAAGACTTCACCTTGTCAAAGTCAGACACTTTAAACCAGTCCTCAAATTCGGAATACACTAAGTGATCAAATTCGGAACAGTTAAGTTCGGACAACTGATTAAATCTGGAATAAGTCAAGTCCTAAATACTGCTCAAACTCAGAACTCTCCCTAAATTCAGATAACTGACTAAAACCAGAAAAGATTAAATTCGGAATCCAAATCCGGACACTCCTTAAATTCGGAATATCAAGTCGCACACTATATTTTGGTAAAAATAATTTACCAAATCCCGATTATTAAGGAACAATTCAAAAATCAAATCTTTTGATATCTTTGCAACCAATAGGCCGAAAATCTTGAAACACAAATGCCAATTTCGAAAAACATATCAAAATATAGATTTTTTAAACTTCAAACTATTCTTGATCTTCAAACGCATTCGTCGATAAACATATGGTCTTTTGTATCAAAATTTTGAACGTACACTTAGAAATGACCTTTTCGCTGAATCTTCTTATGCTTTCTTCTTGTTCTTCGAGTGATATCTTGCAACCGGGCCTTCAAGTAGACTTCTTAGGCTCTGACACCAACTATAAGTCTAGAGATCTTCAGTAAATACCACTAACATAATCAAAAGTGCGGAAAACAATTGAAAGTGAACACAAGAAACAAGAAGAATGATCGTATATTATGATTGCACACAAGCTTGAAGCTTGTCTGGTACAAAATCATTCTAAAGCCAATCGCACACGACCAACAACCCTAATGTTTAACCCTAGTAATGAACTAAACATAACATTATATAGGGTCCACATATAAATCAGCCCACATGGCCTACCGCAAGTCCGCTAGAAAACTAAGTCCAATAACCTATATGTATGTTTGATAAAGATAAGCGTAAACCTACTCAAATTTATGGCCTTATAGTGTTCGTAACCGAAGCTGACTATGCTATGCGTTGTTGCCTTGTTACCATGTCTATCATTGATGTAACATCTGTGCTTGAAATCATTGTGAACAGTTAAATTATCAATAAAACAATGTTATTTGATCCCAATGTTTGTTTGTTTATGTTTGACATTTTTTATGTTTTGACTTTTGTTCAATTTCAAACTCTATATCGCTTTCTGGAGAGTTATACGCAAACTGGTGCGTAAACGAAATCAGTTTAACGCGACAAACACTCCAGAACATCAATATATGCTTAACATACCTTAAATAACCTTTACATAACTTAGAAATAAGTTTTGAAGGCTTTGGTATGGCAAAATCAAGTTAATTCGCCTACAGGGACTAAATTTGACAAACTGCGAAAGTATGATGATTCGTACTAGAACAGACATTCCGGAACATGACCATAAGTTAAAAATACCATAAATATCCTTTACATAGCTTATAAATAGGCTTTGAGTGGTTCGGTGTGCTAAAATAAACTTTTGGGTCATTCAGGGACTAAAAGCGTCAAAAAGTGCACAAGTTTGCACTTTCGCGCATAACTTACGTTCTGAATACATCCGGACATCCAAAAATTTATGTAAGCACTAAAATATTTTATTTTAGTGTTTTGCATGAGAAAAATCCATTCGTCGCGCAATTTGGATCGTTTTTCGCACTTATGCGCATTCCGTCGTAATTAAGCGAACATCGCGATTGTACGGCCAAACGAACCGACATCCTAGATATTTTTTAGCACATTTTAAGTTCCCTATACTTTAACTTCATTTTAGAGCTTTGAAATGGGGTTAACGGGCCTTAAACGTGTCGGAAATGGCTTTATTGCATAACAGGGACCAAAACTACCATTTTGCCAAAGTTGATGGCTTACGGACCGTAAGCCATCACCCTTACAGTCCGTAAGCATGTCTCAGACAGCAGAATGTTTTTAACAGCTTGATCCAGCTGTTACCCACTTGTGCACATGGTTTTGGGCAGTACCATGGGCTCAAATGGTTTTGTAAAACCAGGGTCTTGAGGTGTAGGGTGGAGATCAAAGCACGGTATTCGAGGAACGATCCTAACGGTGGTCCAAATCCTATAAATACCCCTTTGATTCACAACTCAAAACCCACTTATTTTCTGAAAACTTCTCTAAGTTGAGGTGTAAAAGCGCTTCATACCTGAGAAATATTTGGAAATCAAAGCTTTCGGGGACCCTTTGTAAGTGTTCCTCCATTCTTTTATTCTTTTAGCGTTAAAAGTCAAACTTTGTTTGACTTTCTGCATTGACCAGTTTATGGTCAATGCGAAGTTCGTTTGAACTTCATAACGTGAGTGTAATCACGATAGTTATAGTCCCTAGTGACTATACCTACTGATTACCACATTATCTCGGCTCAGAGACGAGTCGTAGTTCGGCCAAAATGCGTGTTATTGCGTATTTTGTAACCAAACTACTCTTAGGTATCAAAACCATTTGTTTTGATACCAACCCTGCTTTCTAAACTTAGTTAAGCATCTTTTAACATGCTTAGCTCGTCACTTTTAGTTTAGTGCTTATATAGGGTCGTAAGGTAAGCGATCTAAACAATCGCTTATACTTTCGAACCCGACCCGTTTGGTCGATCTTTAGGATCCGACCAAACACATTAGGTGACCATAGTTGTATAGGGAATAACCTTCCGAGGTTATACCTTATGGTCACGACGTTTAGTTAGTTGTATGATAGGTAGTTTATATGCCTTAGGTAAATTACCAAAATACCCCTTTGACGCCAAAATTCATTTTAAACATATGTAACATAACTTTTGGTATCTAAACTAATTTGGTAACAATATTAGTCATGTTAAGGCATATTTTACTTATCATAGGGCTAGTTAGGCGTTCTGAACGCGTTTTACGTTAACGACGCGTTAAAGTAGCATAAGCTACCTAAACGGGTCGTAATGGGTCGTAAGCACTTAGGTTAGGTTTCATTTTAGTACGTAGGATTTGTTAAACCATATTACACGAGTCTCCATACTCGTTTGGTTTACGAACCCTCATTCTATCCAATCCTCCGATTTTAGGTCCGGTATATTAACATAGTTACCTATATTAGGTGTCGTTTGATATCCGTGATCTCTAGCATTGTTTGATTGTTACTCAAGGACTACTAAGCAATCTCAAGTGAGTACATAGACCCCTCTTTTACTGTTTTTAAACTGTTTTGGGGTGAAACACATGTGCCTACTTGTTACTTTCATGCTTTCCTGTTTTCACATTATATGCTTGTTATGTTCATTAGTACGTTTATAGTACATGATTTACATTACATTGTTTTGCTATGTATGTCCATTATGTGCATACTTAGTACATCGTTTTACATTACATTTTATGCTATGTATGTCCATTGTGTGCATACTTAGTACATTGTTTTAAATTACATTTTATGCTATGTATGTCCATTGTGTGCATACTTAGTACATTTGTTATTCATCACATGCTTACATTTTGGTATGACATTTGGTTTGTTCAAATGGGACAATATACATTCATTAACAATGATCACGCCATTCGTTAGTAGGTACTGGTACCATAGGAATTGACAACTCCCGTTCCTGACATCCTAGGTATGTTTGGATGGAAGGAATGACCGAATTCGATAAACATAACACAGATAAACCTTTAATTTGTTTAAAGGTCTATCACCACAGTCACAAGGCTTGAATGTATGCATTATAACAATACCGCATAGATGTTTGTATCAGTATAGCATGCATTTGTTCCACAAAACATAACTTTGATTTAAACTATGTTTATTTCGATACCCTGTTTTTTGTGCATTTTACCTATGGTTTAGTTGATGTATTTCACTTGCCATACATGATATTTATGGATACACAATTCATGATTTATATTAAACATAAACATTTTGACATTGATATACACATTTGGTGATTTACATTAGACATAGACATTTTGATATGGTTTACACAATAACACTGGAGAATTGATTTATACATGAACAATTTACAATGGTGGTTGGTTTGGGTAAGTGATTTGAGCAACGAGGCGTGTGTAATATGATACAAGTATGGTGGATACGTTGCTGGTACTTCCTATATATAAGTTCTTGTATAATATTACATATCGTAGCGTTATTTAAATCATTTCAGTATAGACATATTACATTTTACACAAATAACATATTTTCACAAGACATTGTTTTACAAAACGGTTTATCTTATACAACTCATTTTACTGGGTTATTTCATTAACCTTACGCCATTCTTTTATATAGTCTGATTTCTTATCGAGTTTTCATACGATTTATAAAAGAAAATACGTAACAAGATTTATGACTAATTTTTATTAAACCTATCTTTTAAAACCCAACTCATAAATCCTATTTTCACTAAACCTATGTATCTCACAGGCATTTTTATGCTGACGTACCTATTTTCACATTTGTTTTCAGGAGCAGTCGCTTAGGATGATGATCGTGACACTAGGGCAGACCTGTGCCTTAGAGACTTAAAATAAAGATAGAACTAGTTTAATCATGTTCTGAACTCTTTATTTCCTGTTTTGAGACAATGTAACACTCTTGTTTGATAAATAAAATGTAACTTTAATTGCCATGGTTGTGGAACAATAATTCTGTTACAACACTCCCCGACGTTTCCGCCACGATTTGATATTCTACGTGGTCGGGGTGTGACAGAAAAGTTGGTATCAGAGCCAATGGTTATAGGGAATTAGGTTATTAGTAATGCTTTGACCTAGACTATAACTTTCTAGGACCCCAACACAAGTTATCTTATGTTTAGATTTTTAAACATGCACTTCACCTATCCTTAGGTGATAACCACAACGAGAACATCAAGTTTGAATCCGCTTTGAAAATTAATCATCTGTTCTTGGATGATTGATTACTAGGTTTTGAACCCTCTATTGTAAGGTTTTGAACCCCTTTGGATTTTCAAAATCTCGTCAAGGTTTTGGGTTTTAAATAATGTGAACACGTGCAAACTGGAAGGGTGAATGCCTGTACCCTGGGTTTTCTATCTAAGGCTAGAGTATTCGTACAAATCCACATAATCGGACCAGTCACTCTTACCTGGGAACTCTTGGGGTGAGTGTTCACTTATAGGCGAGCATGTCTTCGCGATACATTATTTTTGACCCATTTACTTTGATTAGTCACTGTGTGTCGTTTGTTTGCTTTGTGATGCGGACGAATGACCACCATCTTTGCTTTTGTTGATTTTGTTTCATCTCATCCTTTTCATTCAATCATCTCACTCGTTTCCTTCCATGTTTCCTCTTTTAGAATGCCTCCTCGACGCGATAATCAGATATCGACTGCCGAACTGGCAGAAATTATCGTGCAGCAAATGGCTGCTACTTTCCCAAATCTTTTTGCTCAATGGAACCAAGCCAACAACAACAATCATGCTCCATGCAATTTCAAGAGTTTCAATTCGGCTAAGCCACTCAAGTTTAGTGGTACTGAAGGAGCAACTGGGCTCCTACAATGGTTCGAGAGCACTGAGAGTACGTTTCGTCATGTTCAGTGTCCTGATAATCGCAAGGTCGAGTTTGCTTCCAGTGTGTTTCAGAAAAGGGCTCTTACATGGTGGAACGGGGTTATGAGAGACCGTGGTGCTGAGGTTGCTTTAGCACAGACTTGGGCTGAACTTAGAGCTCTTATGATGAGGGAGTTTTGTCCTCTTCATGAACAGCGAGCTTTGGAGAAAGAGTTTGATGACTTGAAACAAGACAGTGGCGAGCACAGGGCGTATACTGATAGGTATGAGGAGTTGAGTCTGCTTTGCCCAACAATGGTTACCCCACTCGACAAGGCTATCGAAAGGTACATCGATGGTCTACCTGACTCAGTACAAGACATCATTACTGGTAGTAACCCTACCACACTCCGTCAGGCGATCGAGTTAGCAGCGACATTGACTGAGTCACAGGTTCGAAAGGGAAAGCTGCACAAAAAGGGTGACAAGGGTAAGAAGCAGGCGTCTGACAAAGAAGATAGCAAGAAAGGTCAAAACAAGAAGGGAAAGGATTATGGTTCCTCAAGGGGGTCTAGGAAGCGAAAGGCTTCCCAAAATTTTGCTGTCACTGCCCAAGTTAACCAGGCAGCTCCCAACCAACCCGCACAGCCCCCAGCGAAGAAGCGTTATGCAGGAAATGCACCTTTGTGCAATAGATGCAACAGTCACCATCAGCCGCAACTTTCGTGCCGTTTCTGTACTAACTGTGGGAAGTCAGGTCATCTTGCTGATGTTTGTCGTTTTGCTCAGAATCAGGCAGTGCAGAACCCGGCTCAACGAGTTGCTCAGCAACAAGGTCAAGCTGCACCACCACACTACCCGCCAGGTTCTTGTTACAACTGTGGGGATCTGACCCACTACCGTAATCAGTGTCCAAGATTGGTGAATGCTAATCCAAATCAGAATCAGGATCAGGCTCGAGGTCGAGTCTTCAACATGAATGCACAAGAGGCACAAGCAGACAATGAAGTGGTGAACGGTACGTTCTTTATTAATAATCAGCCTGCATCTGTTCTTTTTTATTTGGGTGCCGATAAGAGTTTTGCGTCATTATCTTTTGAGCCATTTCTTCGCATGTCTAGAACGAAACTAGGAAAACCCTTGACAGTAGAAGTTGCTAGTGGTGAACCCATTGTTCTTGATTTTGTTCTTCGCAACTGCCAGTTGAACCTTAATGACCATCTTTTTCCTATTAACCTCACGCCTATGCAACTTGGAAGCTTCGACGTTATTGTGGGTATGGATTGGTTAGCCAAGCATCGCGCAGAGGTAGTTTGTTTTAAGAAGATTGTTCGTGTCCCGCTTTCGACAGGTGAGATCCTACAGGTTCGTGGTGAGAAACCTGCCGGTGGTCTCAAACTCATGTCTTGTTTTAAAGCTCGGAAGTATCTGCGAAAGAACTATGTGGCCTTTTTGGCACATGTTGTAGCAGATAAGGGCAAAGGTAAGTCTATTCAAGATATCCCTGTCGTTCGGGATTATCCTAAAGTATTCCCTGAAGAGTTACCTGGTCTACCCCCAGCATGCCAAGTCGAGTTCCGTATTGATCTCGTACCTGGTGCAAATCCCATTGCCAGATCTCCATATCGTCTTGCACCGTCTGAGATGCAAGAGTTGGCTAAGCAGCTTCAGGAGCTCTCGGACAAAGTTTTTATCCGTCCTAGCTTTTCACCTTGGGGTGCTCCCGTTCTTTTTGTCAAGAAGAAGGATGGATCTTTTAGGATGTGTATCGATTATCGTGAGCTTAACAAGCTTGCCATCAAGAATCGATATCCCCTACCTCGCATCGATGATCTCTTTGATCAGTTGCAGGGCGCTTTTTTATTTTTCAAAGATTGATCTGTGATCTGGATATCATCAACTTCGTGTGCATGAAGAAGACATTCCCAAGACAGCGTTCCGCACTCGTTATGGGCATTATGAGTTCACATTCATGCCATTCGGTTTGACTAATGATCCTGCTGTTTTCATGGACTTAATGAATAGGGTCTGCAAGCCTTATTTGGATCAGTTCGTCATTGTTTTTATTGATGACATCTTGATTTATTCTAAGACGCGAGCTGATCATGAGCAACATCTTCGTCTTACTCTGGAGCTCCTAAAGAAAGAGCAACTTTTCGCCAAATTCTCCAAGTGTGAATTCTGGCTTAAAGAAGTTCAATTTTTAGGACATATTGTCAATGAACAAGGTATTCATGTAGATCCCTCCAAGATCAGTGCGATCAAGGATTGGGATACGCCTACTACTCCTACTGAAGTTCGTTCTTTTCTTGGTCTTGCGGGCTATTATCGCCGCTTCATTGAAAACTTCTCGAAGATTGCAGTTCCTCTAACTGCTCTACCTCAGAAGAACAAACCCTTTGATTGGGGATTCAAGCAAGAGGAAGCGTTTCTGACTTTAAAACAAAAACTTTGCGACGCGCCTGTTCTGACTTTGCGTGAGGGCAATGATGATTTCGTCGTTTATTGCGATGCATCTAAATTGGGTCTTGGCTGTGTTCTGATGCAAAGGAACAAAGTCATAGCATATGCATCGAGGCAGTTGAAGATACATGAGAAGAACTACACCACCCATGATCTTGAGTTGGGTGCAGTTGTCTTCGCTCTTAAGATCTGGAGACACTATTTGTACGGTACAAAATGTGTGGTTTTCACGGACCACAAAAGTCTTCAACATATCTTCAATCAGAAAGAACTCAATATGAGGCAACGACGTTGGGTTGAGCTTCTAAACGACTATGACTGCGAAATTCGCTACCATCCTGGTAAGGCGAATGTTGTAGCAGATGCATTGAGTCGTAAGGAATGTACTAAGCTTCATTGTGTCCGTGTTCAATCTGATATTCAAGCTCGATCCGATATCCAAGCATGTATTTCTCAGGCTCAACAATCTTGTGTATCACAAGGTTTGATGGATAAGGAATTTCCCTATCACATAACCCCTGATCTGGAACTGAAGGACAATGGATCGTATTACTTCATGGACCGTTTGTGGGTCCCAAGCCAAGATAACCTTCGCACCTTGCTTATGGATGAAGCCCATAAGTCTCGTTATTCTGTTCATCCTGGTTCAGATAAGATGTATAAGGATCTTCGTATTCAGTATTAGTGGCCTGGTATGAAGAAAGACATTGCCTTATATGTATCAAAATGCCTTACTTGTCTTAAGGTTAAGGCTGAACATCAGCGTCCTTCTGGTTTATTGGTGCAACCAGAGATCCCAGTTTGGAAATGGGAAAACATTACTATGGATCTCATTACCAAACTTTCGCGCACAAAGAAAGGTCATGATGCCATCTGGGTAGTTGTTGATCGTCTTACTAAGTCAGCACATTTCTTGCCAATTCGTGAGGATTTTTCTGCTGACAAACTTGCTAAAATCTATGTGGATGAAATTGTAGCTCGACACGGTGTTCCTTTGAACATCATTTCTAACAGAGATGCTCGTTTCACTTCTCATTTTTGGAGAACCATGCAATCTGCTATGGGGACCCAACTTAATCTGAGCACAGCTTATCATCCGCAAACGGATGGTCAATCTGAAAGAACAATCCAGACTCTGGAGGATATGCTTAGAGCTTGTGTAATCGACTTTGGTGGTAGTTGGGATTCACATCTTCCGTTGATTGAATTCTCCTACAACAACAGTTATCACTCTAGCATCAACATGGCTCCTTTCGAGGCTCTCTATGGTCGAAAATGTCGTTCACCAGTCTGCTGGAATGAGATCGGTGAGGCTCAGCTTACTGGACCTGCCCTCATTTTAGAGACAACTGATAAGGTTAAGAAAGTTCGTGATAACCTTCAGGCAGCTAAATGTCGTCAAAAGAGTTACGCGGACCCAAACCGCAAGCCCATGGAATTTCAAGTCGGTGATCGCGTATTACTTAAGGTCTCACCTTGGAAGGGTGTGATCAGATTTGGAAAGAAAGGAAAACTTGCACCTAGATACGTTGGACCATTCAAGATCGTCGAAAGAATCGGTAAGGTAGCCTACAGACTTGAGTTACCTCCTGAACTTGGAAATGTTCATCCAACCTTTCACGTGTCCAATCTCAAGAAGTGTTTAGCTGATGAGAACCTCCACATACCACTTGACGAAATTCGTGTTGATAAAACACTGAAATTTGTTGAGAAGCCAGTGGAAATCATGGAACGTGAAGTCAAGTGGCTCAAACGCAAGCGCATTCCATTGGTCAAAGTTCGCTGGGAATCTAAACGTGGACCTGAGTTTACTTGGGAACGCGAGGATCAAATGAAGGCGAAGTATCCGCATCTATTCCCATGAGTTTCCTCTAAATAAATTTTGGGATGAAATTTCCACAAGTAGGGGAGACTGTAACATCTGTGCTTGTAATCATTGTGAAAAGTTCAATTATCAATAAAACAATGTTATTTGATCCCAATGTTTGTTTGTTTATGTTTGACATTTTTTATGTTTTGACTTTTGTTCAATTTCAAACTCTATATCGCTTTCTGGAGAGTTATACGCAAACTGGTGCGTAAACGAAATCAGTTTAATGCGAAAAACACTCCGGAACATCAATATATGCTTAACATACCTTAAATAACCTTTACATAACTTAGAAATAAGTTTTGAAGGCTTTGGTATGGCAAAATCAAGTTAATTCGCCTACAGGGACTAAATTTGACAAACTGCGAAAGTATGATGATTCGTACTAGAACAGACATTCCGGAACATGACCATAAGTTAAACATACCATAAATATCCTTTACATAGCTTAGAAATAGGCTTTGATGGGTTCGGTGTGCTAAAATAAACTTTTGGGTCATTCAGGGACTAAAAGCGTCAAAAAGTGCACAAGTTTGCACTTTCGCGCATAACTTACGTTCTGAATACATACGGACATCCAAAAATTTATGTAAGCACTAAAATATTTTATTTTAGTGTTTGGCATGAGAAAAATCCATTCGTCGCGCAATTTGGATCGTTTTCCGCACTTATGCGCATTCCGTCGTAATTAAGCGAACATCGCGATTGTACGGCCAAACGAACCGACATCCTAGATATTTTTTAGCACATTTTAAGTTCCCTATACTTTAACTTCATTTTAGAGCTTTGAAATGGGGTTAACGGGCCTTAAACGTGTCGGAAATGGCTTTATTGCATAACAGGGACCAAAACTGCCATTTTGCCAAAGTTGATGGCTTACGGACCGTAAGCCATCACCCTTACGGTCCGTAAGCATGTCTTAGATAGCAGAATGTTGTTAACAGCTTGATCCAGCTGTTACCCACTTGTGCACATGGTTTTGGGCAATACCATGGGCTCAAATGGTTTTGTAAAACCAGGGTCTTGAGGTGTAGGGTGGAGATCAAAGCACGGTATTCGAGGAACGATCCTAACGGTGCTCCAAATCCTATAAATACCCCTTTGATTCACAACTCAAAACCCACTTAATTTCTGAAAACTTCTCTAAGTTGAGGTGTAAAAGCGCTTCATACCTGAGAAAAATTTGGAAATCAAAGCTTTCGGGGACCCTTTGTAAGTGTTCCTCCATTCTTTTATTCTTTTAGCGTTAAAAGTCAAACTTTGTTTGACTTTCTGCATTGACCAGTTTATGGTCAATGCGAAGTTCGTTTGAACTTCATAACGTGAGTGTAATCACGATAGTTATAGTCCCTAGTGACTATACCTAGTGATTACCACGTTATCTAGGCTCAGTGACGAGTCGTAGTTTCGGCCAAAATGCGTGTTATTGCGTATTTTGTAACCAAACTACTCTTAGGTATCAAAACCGTTTGTTTTGATACCAAACCTGTTTTCTAAACTTAGTTAAGCATGTTTTAACATGCTTAGCTCGTCACTTTTAGTTTAGTGCTTATATAGGGTCGTAAGGTAAGCGATCTAAACAATCGCTTATACTTTCGAACCCGACCCGTTTGGTCGATCTTTAGGATCCGACCAAACACATTAGGTGACCATAGTTGTATAGGGAATAATCTTCCGAGGTTATACCTTATGGTCACGACGTTTAATTAGTTGTATGATAGGTAGTTTATATGCCTTAGGTAAATTACCAAAATACCCCTTTGACGCCAAAATTCATTTTAAACATATGTAACATAACTTTTGGTATCTAAACTGATTTGGTAACAATATTAGTCATGTTAAGGCATATTTTACTTATCATAGGGCTAGTTAGGCGTTCTGAACGCGTTTTACGCGAACGACGCGTTAAAGTAGCATAAACTACCTAAACGGGTCGTAATGGGTCGAAAGCACTTAGGTTAGGTTTCATTTTAGTATGTAGGCTTTGTTAAACCATATTACATGAGTCTCCATACTCGTTTGGTTTACGAACCCTCATTCTATCCAATCCTCCGATTTTAGGTCCGGTATATTAACATAGTTACCTATATTAGGTGTCGTTTGATATCCGTGATCTCTAGCATTGTTTGATTGTTACTCAAGGACTACTAAGCAATCTCAAGTGAGTACATAGACCCCTCTTTTACTGTTTTCAAACTGTTTTGGGGTGAAACACATGTGCCTACTTGTTACTTTCATGCTTTCCTGTTTTCACATTATATACTTGTTATGTTCATTAGTACGTTTATAGTACATGATTTACATTACATTGTTTTGCTATGTATGTCCATTGTGTGCATACTTAGTACATCGTTTTACATTACATTTTATGCTATGTATGTCCATTGTGTGCATACTTAGTACATTGTTTTACATTACATTTTATGCTATGTATGTCCATTGTGTGCATACTTAGTACATTTGTTATTCATCACATGCTTACATTTTGGTATGACATTTGGTTTGTTCAAATGGGACAATATACATTCATTAACATTGATCACGCCATTCGTTAGTAGGTAGTGGTACCATAGGAATTGACAACTACCGTTCCTGACATCCTAGGTATGTTTGGATGGAAGGAATGACCGAATTCGATAAACATAACACAGATAAACCTTTAATTTGTTTAAAGGTCTATCACCACAGTCACAAGGCTTGAATGTATGCATTATAACAATACCGCATAGATGTTTGTATCAGTATAGCATGCATTTGTTCCACAAAACATAACTTTGATTTAAACTATGTTTATTTCGATACCCTGTTTTTGTGCATTTTACCTATGGTTTAGTTGATGTATTTCACTTGCCATACATGATATTTATGGATACACAATTCATGATTTATATTAAACATAAACATTTTGACATTGATATACACATTTGGTGATTTACATTAGACATAGACATTTTGATATGGTTTACACAATAACACTAGACAATTGATTTATACATGAACAATTTACAATGGTGGTTGGTTTGGGTAAGTGATTTGAGCAACGAGGCGTGTGTAATATGATACAAGTATGGTGGATACGCTGCTGGTACTTCCTATATATAAGTGCTTGTATAATATTACATATCGTAGCGTTATTTAAATCATTTCAGTATAGTCATATTACATTTTACACAAATAACATATTTTCACAAGACATTGTTTTACAAAATGGTTTATTTTATACAACTCATTTTACTGGGTTATTTCATTAACCTTACGCCATTCTTTTATATAGTCTGATTTCTTATCGAGTTTTCATACGATTTATAAAAGAAAATACTTAACAAGATTTATGACTAATTTTTATTAAACCTATCTTTTAAAACCCAAGTCATAAATCCTATTTTCACTAAACCTATGTATCTCACAGGCATTTTTATGCTGACGTACCTATTTTCACATGTGTTTTCAGGAGCAGTCGCTTAGGATGATGATCGTGACACTAGGGCGGACCTGTGTCTTAGAGACTTAAAATAAAGATAGAACTAGTTTAATCATGTTCCGAACTCTTTATTTCCTGTTTTGAGACAATGTAACACTCTTGTTTGATAAATAAAATGTAACTTTAATTGCCATGGTTGTGGAACAATAATTCTGTTACAACACTCCCCGACGTTTCCACCACAATTTGATGATCTACGTGGTCGGGGTGTGACAATTGACTATAGTGGAGTGTTAGGAAAATTTTACACCCGTTCGACCGTTACAGGTCACGTTAGCGCGACTAACCCAGGTGAGGCTTGTCATACCCATTAGTATTACTAAAAACTCTCTCGCTATCCAATACCAACAGTCCGAGATGTAAGGACTTAACTTGTGATATGGGGCACTATCATGACCATAACTGATATAACAAAACTATAAGTTAACATTACTTTACCGTAATCTGATGCATTCTTTCTCCCCCTGTGTTTAAGTAATTTAAAAAAGTATAGGGGCTGTGAACTCATCTTAGAATGCTCAGCAAATAGTTAAGTAACTACGGGTAGTTATGAGTCAATCACGTCCTGTTATGTTTACCATTTTATGGTTAGTTAAGTTACTAGGAAATCATAGTGCGGTTTCACATAGTCATTCATAATATATACATGAACACACATTATTAGGTTCATGTTTTACACATAATTTACCACGCATCTCATCATGTAACATAATTGACACTTATTTACATTTCAAGTATTCATGGCCATGCATACGCTTTCACTCATTCACACGTTCATGTGGTTATGTGCAAGTGTACATTTTCTGTTAACATATCACATAACATGTTCAATGAAATTTGTCTAGGTTTGACATTCCAAGGACACCTTACATAACCAAATAGACACACTCTCGAATGTTAACACAAAGTTTCAGCAGTTTCAGCTCAACGCCAATTTTTTAGCCGGGTTGTGAATTTTATTTACAATACTAGACGGTGCAGAAAAAATATGAATATTCTATGAGACATGCTAAATAGTCCATATGGGTTTCTGTAGTTTTCTTGAGTCCTCAATGTTTATATAAAATTCATGAAAATTCCTACACCACGTAAAGGTTAAAAACGTCGTTTTCTGGTGACAGTTTACCAATTAATTTATAGAAAAATCTACGTTGATCCGATTGACAAAATTCTAGTTGGATTGTCTCATAACTCCTATAGTTATCTAGTGTAAAGATTTCATGTCCTAACTCTAAATATTGACCAAGTTATAGCCCTCATCATGAACCCCATTATCTGATAAAAAACTTAGCTTTGACCTTTGGTTTCGTGTTAAACTTTTAAATTACCAAAACCCATTATAAAAATGTAAAACCAGTTGGGTTTGAAAGTAAATTCTTTGAACTTGACTTCGACTAAAACATACCTTAATTTCATTAAGGTTTGGCTAAGATATGGCTTTCACAAGTCGACACAAGGTTGCTGATCAGAACCTGAAAATCTAGTTTTCTTCACAAAACGTGTACAAAGTCACTATTAACATGTTTTAAACTATCCTAGCATGCATGAATCATTGTAGAATCAAAACCAACATATGCATTCATAAAAACACATAATCATATACACATATGGTTCTACATCTAAGCATACATATACTCAGTTTTCATGAAATCATATATACACAATTCACATAACAAACATACATCCAAGCATACGATTTCTCAACCAACCTACATCCGACTTCACTCACATAAACATGTATACATACGAGACAGTTCACATATATAACAATACACATCAAGTAGCAATAGTTTTACCGAAGATTAGGGTTTACCGAGAAATAGAGATCGCAAGAGAGAGGAGAGCCGAGAGAGTGTGTGTGTCGTCGAGAGAGAGGAGAGCCGAGAGTGAGGTGGGGGCGGGTTAGGGTTTGGGAATTATAAAACTTGTTTTGTTTTTCCGTTTGTTATTTTTACATTTAGGTCCCCCCATGTTTCTAAACTTGAAACTTGGGTAGAAAGTTAATAATTTTAACTTTAAGTGCATGTACGAAACTAGTCCTTCTAGTTTATATTGGTTTTGTGTGTTATAACCTACACGTGAAATACAAATGCATGTTTGAGTGTTCTAGAAATCACAAAGATTTAACTGAGAAAAGTTAACGGTGTAAACCTAGACGTGTGGGATGTAACATAGAAGCCTTCAATCAAAGCTCAAAGACTAGGGAATTGTATGAAACTTACTTCATTTAGTTCCAAGGATCCACATCATCTTGAACGTGATTAGCTCTGTCCTTATCCTACCACTTGGTGCACTCGTGTGCAAAGTAACCAAGTTTGCTACATCCATAACATCTTAACTCACATATGTCTTTGATACCTTAGCCCGAACCTCTTCCACGTCATTTTTTCCTCTGTCAAAAACTTTTCCTTGACCCCTAGCTACCACGATTTTGATTGCCATCACCTCGTCACTTTCCATAATGTTAACTCTCACAATCATCACCCTTTGACTGTTTGTACTTGCAATTAAAAGCATTCCTTGATTATTTTTCCACTGCTTCATCAAGCCCTTTGAGTTGTTCTTCATGTACATTTTTAACGCCTCTAATTCGCTGGTTAGAGTTTGTAGACAAGCTTTTTGAACACAATCAACTTCTAGATGACATATCTTAAACGAAATCACATACATCTTTCATATTCATGTAGTGTGTAACCTGTAGTAGGATGTCTTTAGGCAGGGTTTGGAAGAACACTGATATCGTTGTAAAGACTTTTTTTTCTCTCTTATACTAGTTGCTGAATCAATAACTAAATGTCTAAATGTGCCACCCATTGCCTTTTCTTTATTGGTCTTAGCCTGATTACAAACGATTGTGATAAGGCCTTTTCTTACCGTCGATCTTGTTATTGCCTGCTATCTCAAACAATCTCCCTTTTGATCGCCACCCAATCACTCTTTTCATCACTTGAGCGCTTGATGATACCATCAACCCTTTGAACCCACAGTATGAGCCTACCGTTCAGATACCAATTGTAGGCCCAGCTCCTTCCTTCGACCGCATAACACAAATAGTAATATACCAACAAAGAATCAACATAAGATATTGAACAAACAAGATGCTCGACTCTTATAAAACCAATTGGATATTTGAAAGCACAAAAACTACCTAGCAAACAAACTTATTAAACCTAGACAAAACCTTGCCTTACTAAAACTCATACTCCTAACTTTAAGTAATTCAAAGACTTAAAACTTTCGAAACATTCAAACCAATAATTTTAAACATTCATACTAACAAATACTAATTGAGTACACTCTTCTATAAATTACCCCTTCAACTTTCATTTTCTTTCAAAACAATTCTTTTCATGATTAAAATAACGTAGGATCAATCAGTATATGAAGGCAAAACGGTTTTTGATAATTTGAGAAATTTATTGTTTGGACCAATACCATTTTTTCACTTTTATAAAAGAAATAATCAAAAGCAATTAGAGAAGTTTAATACAAATAGTTGTTTCAAATATGAATAAAGTTCATACAATATGTGAAATCCCGAATACGCCCCTCAAACCCTAAGAGCTATTCTTCGGCCTATTTACTGCAGTCCTACAAAACCCATGCAGGCCTTTCTGTTTTCTTGCGGTTGGCCCCATAATGCGACCTGGTATACTTCTGTTTTCATGAGTGCATGTCTTGTGTTATGTATGCAGAATGTGCTGTCAAAATAACACCAACCCTTTTTTTTATTTCCATTTTATTTTTAGTAATCACCGGCGGCGGCTGACATTGATGACTGCAACTGAAGCAGGTGGTGATAACAGTCCGCCGCCGTGGGCCGCTGCTCTGGGTTCTGATCCAAACACCTGTTCTGCAACTCCCTCAGTGCCTTTGGCAACCCCACTAACCCACAAGTTTTCAACATCTGTCCTACACCCCATACGTCCACTTTCACCCCATGCATTCCCCGCCCTTTCAGCTCCGGCGCGTGCCTTCCTCCAACCGAGAAAGGTGTCGGGGTCGGGACTGTTCCGGACCCCGACCCCACCCCTATTTCTTGCTGGGGTGGATATATTTGCGGCGCACTAGCCGCTTCGTCAAACCCGATGATAAACCACTCGTTTTCTCTATCGTTTCTTCGCATCACTTTGTCCCAACCCAAATCGCGGTGCATGAATGATAAGTCGTGTAGCGCGACTAACGCTTTTGTTACATGTTTTAGTGCCTCGACTAATTGCTCGAAATTTGAGAGCTTTAACCGGCATCCTCTCGGCTTGAAGCTCAAACTCAAGTCTCGTTCGGATGATAGACAAATGTATTCAGAATGTGGGATCCGATGATCGAGAAAATCGTAGATTTCTTTGACATTAACCCATTTTCTCTTGCTTGAGTAAACTCTAGTCGTGTAATTAGGTGTGAACTCAATAATGCTATTACCCGTATCGATTCTTTCGAAATCGCTGTATATAAATGCTTTGTTGATCTGTTGAACGTTAGCACAACGATCCGCCAACAGCGACAACAAACCAGCGATCCTCCAACATGGAACCATGGCTTTGATCCGATCTCCGGGTGTTGATAAGTCAACAGTGTGGAGATCGGTTCTGATAAGCCGATCATGCGTTCTACTAAGCGCGCAAAAGGTGACGATATACCCAACTGCATAATACCCTAAAATGTAAGGAAGATCCAAGTAACTCCATAGTAACTTTTGTACCAATAGTGAAGATGGATCAAGATTATTATCTTCTCGTAATCTATCCGTTTCTTCGCCTCTCCACAAACAAAAGTTCCGCACGAATCCGGTTACATTAGGCCATTGATCTTGTGTCGCATTGTTAGAATGTAAATGAGAGGGTTTTCTAATGAACACCATATCAAGATTGCTGAATTTCGATATAACCCGATTGATGCAGTCATCCCATAGGCCGATAAACGATTCTCTTGTAGTGGTGGTGAGAGTCGGGTTCGATCGGGTGATTGGACTTAAGAGCTCGAATGCAATGGATCGACAGTCTAATGGTTCGGAAGAGGTGGTAAAGAGAAGTTCTTTTCCTTGAGGAAGATCTCGATAAAGATCTTTACGAAGCGGGAATCGTAACTCTTCGGATGGCGGTTCTTGCAAGTACCATGGAAGGTCAATCAAGCTTGGCAGAGATGGCGGTGGAACACGAAGACAACCCAAGTAATACTCCGTCGGATCTTGAAACTCCCAAGGTGGCAAAGCTGTAATAATAGACAAAGGACAACGTGCAATTATGATCACATTTCATATATTCTTTATATTTGTAACAATGTTGTTCCCAACTACCACTAAAGAACATTTATACAAAAATTAAACCCAACTCAATAACATAAATCAGTAGACATTCTGGTTAATTATTGACTTACATGATCTCATTGATGGCTCTAGAGGTGCTTGAGATCTTTCAGTAACCAAACCTGCGGAAGAAAAACAAAAATGATGTTGAGAAAAATTAATAAAATTTGCATGATTTCCTAAGATGCCCGCTTACGGTGTGCACATATATAGTATAGATATGTCTGGGCGCTCGGGGGCAAAAGTGAAATGTTACTAACTTTAACGTTATTTTACTAATTTCGTGAAAATAACATTAAAAGTGCCGGATGGTTAATCATGCATCATGTGGTGACGTTGATAGCTAAAAGACATGGGGTACATGCACCAATCAATCTCTGTCCAGATTGTTTGAGTGTTATGTGTCTTAGGTCCAAGGCTTGATACAAAACTACAATTGAGCCGGGGGTCTCACTAGAAGCAACCTCTCTATTCCTATGGGGTAAAGGTAAGGTTGTCTACATCTACCCTCCTCAGACCCTACCTTAGCTTTGCTATTGGTGGGATTTACTGAGTATGATGATGATGATGATGATGCATGATTTCCTAAGAAAATTTCTGACAAAAAAAAGTGTCGGAAATTCATAGACGTTTCCGACGGAACAAAAACGCCATTGAAAACCCTAATTTAGCGATCAAATACCGTCGACTTAAATTTTCGAAGTTAATTTTCTGTCGAAAATGCCTAAGAAATGGACCAATTTTATATAGCAAGTGTTTTAAATTCTAGTGAATACATAGACAGTTTTGTTACCAATATTGGAAGGATGAGTTGACTTTCTTCTGCCAAATACTTTAACTTGTTGACCAGGAAGAAATCTATCAACAGAGAAACCTCTAAGAGGGGAATTGGCATCTTCAAACACCTCCAAAGTACAAGCAACCATTGCATCATCCAAGAAAGTGAGTTCATCTGCATTTAAGAAGCTGGTACCTTGAACCTTTACTCTACCTCTATGATGTTCACCATCTTCGGCCCATAAGCTCACAAGCTCTTCCCATACCATTCTTACTTTACCAATCCTTCTTGGTTCCTTTAATGTTGATGTGGATGAACCTTCATAGTGACCCCCACCTCCCACCTCCATTGTTGAACCCTCTATCCCTAATAAGTTTCCTCTAACACCATGAAGATACCCACCCATCATCATATGCCTCCCACCCCTCCCCCCTACAAAAAAGATCACATTCTTGTTAAATCTTTTTTGAGGAGTTTTCAAGATTAATACATGTATGGATGTAAGTCAACACCTTATCCTATTTGGTTATATAATTAAAAAATAATATGCAAATCCAACTTTTTAGCAAAAAAGAATACATATGTTTATTAAATCATCATTAAAGGGTTTTCAAGATTACTACATTTTTATTAAATCTCTATTGAAGGATTTTCAGATAACTTGTTTTTTAAATAATATACAAAAACCTACAAAAAGCCACATTTTTATTGAATTTTTGTTTCAGGATTTTCAAGATTACTTATTATTCAAAAACAATATACAAAAATTTAAAATTTGTTGCTCGTCTACCTGCTATCCTTATGTCATTTGCTATGGTGATGGGAATGAAAAATTTAAAATTTGTTCAAATATATATACAAAACCCTACAACTTTAGGCTATATATAACACATAAAATGATGATAAAACTCAGTACCAGAAGATGAGAAAGGAACATCATCATCAAGAAACGAAGGAGGAAAAGATTTGTGATCAACAATGGCTAACCGAGAATCTTGATCACCACTTCCGGCACCGGAGGTCAAAAGAAACGGCGACATTCCTCTAGAAAGACTGTTTTGTGGTGTCCTAATCCGAGACCCCATAAACTGTGTCAACTCTTCAAACACTTCTTCATCAAAAGAAGCAGGCAATCTATGCAACTTTCGTTCATAAGGTGAAAGTCTAAAATAACTCTTACCTATTTGCTCTCGCTCACCACCTCTTTCCCACTCATAAACTTTCCTAAACTCACCCAACATGTTGTCCCATTTTGTCCCGGCTGTTTTAGCATCCCTATTCACCCCATTTCGTTGCAAAAACTCAGCAACTTCTTTATCCTTTTCTGCTCTAGTTTTCCCTCTTCCTTGAAGAGGAGTAGGTGCAACATTCGTTTCAATAGTTATCGGGTTTTCAGGTGCATTATCCGACCCGGATACCCCACCACCACCTTGGTATTGGACCCTCCAAGCTTTAGCTAGCCATAACATCTCGTTTGGCTTCCAAACTGGACTCACATACTTCCCTTTCCTCAACTGGTGTTGTGAATACTGTTGTTGGTCTCCTTCTGACTTGCTTGTTTCTTGACCGGAGACTGAGGGTCTTGGAGATTGTGATGGGGATGAGGCTGTGTCCGATGATGAAGCAGCTGCATGAGCCGGTGGTTGTGGCGGTGGGTTCGGTGACGGAGATAGTGTTTTCTCGGTGGTGGTAATGTTTATAGGAAGCTGTTTTTGTGAGGGTGATGGTAAGAGTTTCCATTGGCCGGTGGTGCTAGTGTATCTTGGTCTTTTGGGGTTGAGTGGCTCCGGTGGGATGTAGTGGGAAGACGGTGGTTGCGGTGGTGGTGGCGGTGGTGGAGAGATAAACGTTGGAGGTGGGATGAGTGCCGGTGATTCTTCTAGGGTTTCTTGAACTGGATTATTATCTTTAGGGGATGGTGTGGAATGTTGTGGTTTCTTGGACTTGTCTCCACCACCCTTGTTGTCACTCATTTTAGTTAGTGAAAAAGATTGCAACTTTGTTAAAGATTTCTTGAAAAGAAACTAAACAAGATTGAACAAGGGATCAACATTAGATGATGGGGTGTTGTTGTGTTATGTTTGTTGGTTTCTTGAAATTTGAGATGGTTTTATGTGTAGGGTATAAAAAGGTGCCAAAGTTTGAAGAAAGAGAGGAAAATAAAAGCTGAACAATGAAAGCAAAAGCTAGCTAGAGGGAAGAAAACAATAAATAAATTAATAAAAATTATTAATAAAGTCATAAATAATTAATTAGAAAAAGTCGAGAGAGATTGTGGAACCTGCTGTGATAAAGACCTCTCAGTTTAACACCTCACACGATGTTAACAACTTTATTTAGCAGAAAAGAGAGGGAGAAAAAGGAGTGAAAGTAATGATTGTTTGCATTCAGAAACCCTACTTCTCACAACATATCTTTACATATATATCAACTATCCTTCAAAACTTTATGCTCACTCAACTATCATAACTTCAAGCATGACAGATTGCTCACAGTATATGTATTAAAAATTGTTTCTTTATTTGTCTTTATATGGTTCTTCATTTTTTAAACTATTCTAGTCTTTTGAAACCATCAAATCTTGTTTCTTGAACTTTTTGGGTCAGTCAGTAGAGGAGGGAGTGTAGATGTTAATTTTCTTTTGTTAAAATTTAGATGAATACATAAAAAATTGTGATTAATGAGTGGCCATTGGCTGGTTGGTTGGTTGATGTGTGTGTGTTTGTGTTTGGAGATCAGATTGGAGATGATTGTGACTGGTCGAGTCAATGGGTTTTGCAGCAAAACTCTCTCGCGGTTCTTTGTTGTTTTTTTTCTGTCCTCCAACCATGACTTTTCTCTTTCACATATTATCGACATAGCCTGCATTAGGCCATCCGTAGTCATAAAGCCCCTTGTGGGGCGTTATGCGACACGTGTCGTGCCACGTCACACGGGGGCTTTATGGGGCTTTATATCACTAGAGCCCGTAGTCATAAAGCCCCTACCCATCATTACCTATTTATTAATTTTCGTTTTTATTAATTAATTAAAAAAATACATGCTTTTTTTTTATTGGTCCAAAGTTTGAAAACCTTTCACATACCGCCCCACCCACCGCGCGATATCCATACCGCCTCCCCCAAATTTGAAGTTGATGGCGCCGCTTGTTTTGGTGTTCCGGCGCTATGCCGGCGCGATGAGGGCATACCGCCCCTCACATGCCGCCCACTACACATGCCCTTAGACTGGAAGGTATGGAGGAGGCAAGTCCTCCAAGGATGAGCCGCCACGTCACCGCCACGTAGGAGTGGCTTGGAGGGGATGGACCTAGGGGGTGGGGGATGAACCCCTTTGTGTATATATATGTATGTATGTATAGGTATATGTGAGAGAAGGAAGGAGAAGGAGGCCCGGCGAGTTCGGCTATGGGCTGCTGGTGAGGCCGGGACGGAAGGGAGGGGGGAGGCGTGGGGGACCGGCGCTGGTCCTAGCCGGGCCTCAGCCGGCCCCATACCTTCTAGTCTTAGGGCATGCACGCAAGGTTTCTTGTGAGTCACAAGATATAATAATAAGGCTTGGGGTGTGGTATAAAGGCTATAGGGACTTTATCAAACCAAATCGGTGTCATGTCATATAGTGGCTTTAAAACCCCTCTCTTTAACTTTTATGTAATGGTTTAAAGCCTCATATTAAACAAAATAAAAAAAATAAAGAGCAAAAGATTTGATTGGTTGAAAAAAATGGCCCCACCTGTACCCCCTTAGCACTCGTTATTGCAATGGAGCCCTCTCCATGGCGCCCTCCCTTTGACGCCCAAGGGGTGGCTATGGGGTGCTAAAGGGCGCTAAAATTGTTGAGTTGACCAGGGGCGCCATACTACATCCCTAGCCTACTGGTGTATATGGTGGAATTTGGTGTTGTGGAATTTGGTGTTCTTCCTTTAAATCATCCATCAAATTTTATTTAGTATGGGTATCAAATGAGGTGGCTTTTATTATATATTATGGTTCATATTAGTTTATTCCCACATAAAATGATCTAGATTAATTTGCTCCCCTACAAAGTTCATAGATGGTAAGAAGAAACATTTCAAGATCTAAAGGTTTCAAATTTTGCATCGTGTAATGAAAAGTAAGTTAGTTTACCATTCGAATAAAACATACAAAATTTAGTCCCAGTTAAAGAATAGTTAATTTGGATAATAAAGAATGAGAATAGTAAGTAATGAGGAATTGAGATCTAGGATGTTATGTTTATCATTCTAGGAACCAAGAATCAAAACAGGGGGAAGCCGTGTATCAAACTAAAGTCAGGTTTCCGAACAATAGTTTTAGTATGTCGTTGTGACGTGCCTTGCCGGTGTGCCTCTATCGCGCTCCTTGCAGAATTTCAGGATCAGTAGCATTGACGGATATGGATTTGTTTTTTAAAGTCAATAAAATTGTGAATTTTTTGGAAGAATTTATGACATACAAGTCAAGGACCAATATCAAAGCTAGTATTTTATTATTGTTATTGTTTTTTATTTTTGTTATTGTATTTCGGGTCTTAGCATCCAATTTTTTACCACTCTGACTGTAAGGGGAATACTAAAACACATCTGTGTAATACTAGGTTAAAATCACGTATATTATACAAGTTAAATAAATAAATATTATAATAAACAAATAGTTTTAAGAAATATAATATCATTAATTTGTTGCTTAAAATTATTATGAGTTTGATAAATAAATAAGTAGATTATTATGTTGTTACTAATATTAAGGTGAGTGATACGTAACATTCTTTGGAAGTAATATATTACAAATGTTGAATATCAAAGAAAGAAAAATATGAATTATAAAGTTTTTTAATTAATTATTATACGTGTATTACAAACCCGTGTATTACACGGGTTGACATTATTTGAAACCGTGAATTAGTTAATTATTAAAAAGGGTAAATTTCTTTAATTAATTTTTAGAAAAACTAACATTTTTTTAATTGTAATATATGACGAACCCATTACATTGTATTACAATTAATAACATATTCAATTAAGTATATCCATTGTTCATTGTGTTATATTGATATGTTAAAATTTTTGGGTAAATATTATAAATATGTAAATTAACTTTAGCGTTTTACTTAATTAATTATTTGGAATAATTATTAATTAATTTTATTATAATGGATAAAGATAAGTGATATTTATGTATTATGTAATTGTTAAAAAAAAATTTAAAAAATATAAATATTTTTTTTAGAATTAAATCTTTTATTAGAATTTAGAAGATTAGATTTTGATATATAGATATTGATAGATATAAATATAGATAAACCTAAATATAAATAGATATTAATGTTTTATTTAGATAACGATATAATAATTAACTTAACTAATAATAATTATCCATAATTAAGTAGAAGATAAACACTTTAATTAAAAATTATGTAGAAGATAAAGGCGGGAAAATTAAAAAATGAATAGCTCCAATAAATTACACGTGTCCCTTCTTGGTTATTAAATCTATACATTTAATAAAGTAGATTAATGAAGGTACACGTGTCATTCATTGGAGCTATTCATTTTTTATGGTTATTAAATCTAAACATATTATAAATTAAATTAATAATGAATGGATACGTGTCATTCATTTGAGCTATTCATTTTTTATGGTTATTAAATCTATTCATATAATAAAGTAAATTAATGAAGGGACACGTGTCATTCAAAATATCCCGTTGGGTTTTATGGTAATTGAAACAAAATTATGTTATATTATTTTTTTAATAAACCAAAATTCAGAATACCCCGTTGGGTTTTATGGTAATATTTAATATAACTTATTAAATAGTTAAATACATCCGATATTTTTTTGAACGGTAAATTTGAATCACTAACATACCACTGTAATATTATCGTGCCACTAGTGGAACCACTCAATCATATTTATCTCCACTAGGCAATAATGTCTATACACCAATTCAGGGGGAAACCCAATAAATATGTGAAAAAACCCTCTTTTGGAAATCGAACCCACAACTTTATGGTCACTAAGTTTTATCACACCTTCAAGATGCAAATGCAAAAATGTCATGTGCAAATACATCAAATAAATTGTTGGTCCATGCAGTTAAGCCCAGGAGAACAGATGATAAAGAAAGCCAAAACTGGTTCTCAACAGTTGGTCATCATAAGCAGTGCTTGTACTAGATTCTCCCCTTGACAGTGGTTATCTATCATATGATGAACTCCAAGCACTGATCATCTCAACAAATGTAAAGCCAAAGAACTAATGAAGAATAAAGACTAAAGCTCTATCTACTGATGTCTCTCAAGTACTGTTGAAGACCAAAGCACTGCCCATTCAAGGATTGATCACCCTTTGAAGAAAGCACTGATCCTCAACATCAGTGCTTAGGCTACAACAGTGGAAAGCTGAATCAGTGTTTATGTATAATCAGTGTCTATGTAATCAGTGTTTATATGTAACAGTGTTTAGAGTTTGTTAGGAGGTTAGATGTCACTTTCATGGTGACGTCAGCAAAGATGCTCAGTGGTTTCGTTTGTACGACAAATAGCTCATTCTCACCAAGTTATCTTGTACGAACAAATCACTGAGCTTAGGCTGAGGGGAGTCTAGTTGCATGCATGCACAGTTGAATTTTGTAATATATACAATCTTTTGACTGAATGAAATCATGTTTGCTCAAAGTTATTCTTCTTTGATTGTGTTTTAAATTTTATTTCCATTTTCGCTGCACATTAAATCTCTGTTTCATCTTTCATTTCTAATTAAACAACACAATCTAAGAAACTCAGATCCTAACAATTGATATCAGAGCATAGGACAGTCAAATTCGATCTAACAATCAATTTGACATAAAAGTTCAGCTCAAATTTATTGATACTCAAAATTGTTTGTATCAGTTGAAAAAACAGAGTAAAAGGTAATCACGTACAAAGTCAATTATTCTGAAAACTTTTGTAAAATCAACCAAGATGGCATCATAATCACACGACCCTCACAACACTGGGACTCTATTCAAGCCACCTATGCTTTTCAGATTGGAGTACAACATCTGGCAACGTAGGATGGGTCATGTCCTAACACATAAAAATACCGGCTGCTGGAAGACAGTCATCTATGGACCACATGTTCCACAGGTGCCTAGTACTGAAGATCCCAAAGGCTTTGTGTCTAAAAGCCCTGAAAACTACTCAGAACAAGATTTTCAAAAAATTGAATTAGATGCAAAGGCTTTTAGCATAGTAGCCTCAGCTCTTCCAAATGACATTTATGCTGGACTGTTACACTGTAACAGCGCCAAAGAGTTGTGGAATGCTTTAAAAGAGCAGTTCAGTGGAACAGAATATGTGATAGAAAATAACAGGGAGGTTTTGAATCAGCAGTATGAAACAATTTGCCATGTGAAAGGAGAATCACTAACATAACAGTTTGAACGTTTTAGTTGTCTCGTTAATGAACTGAAACTTGTTAATGTTGAATTTGCTAAATCAACTCTAAATAGTAGGTTTCTAAGGTCACTACCTGAAAAATGAGACACAATTGCTTTTGTAACCAGAAATTCTGTTGGATTCAAAGAGTTAAGTCTGACTCAACTTCATGGTCGACTCCTCACTTATGAGAGAGAGTTGAACCAGAAAAAGAAGTTACACTAGTATGCCTGATGAATTAACTAATGAAAACTTTGCTCTATTTGCTAAGAATAATGCTCCGGTTGATGAATTTTGTTTTGTAGCATTAGAGTCAATTCCTGAAGGGCTGGAAACTGAAGAAGGGGAACCCAGTGCTGAAACAGTGGATGAGATTGCTGAAGCAGTGGTTACTGCTGTTGTTGAGGAACAACTGATGGAAAAGGAAACCAAACCACTGTTAGAACCTCTTGCTGACCCATGGTTTAAGGAAGAAGAGAAAGAGAAGGAGAACAATTGTGCTTGTGAGAATGTTTGTGATTGTGCCATGATGGCTGCAGCTAAGGTATCACCTCAGGTCTTGAAAAACCTATGTTCAGACAAATGCATCATAGCATTTGCTAATGTTAAAGAGGTGAATGAAAACCTTAAAGACAAGATTTTAAAAGATGAAATATAATTTGAAAAGTCTGTTAGAGCATTCACATCCAGCTCCCTGAAAATATACATACATTCCACTAAAAAACAACTCTTATATCAATATATTTCCACTAAAAACAAATACTTTTTTCTCTATCATTTTCAATTAAATAATATTTTTATACCTTTATCATCACATTTTTCTCTCTCTCCTCCACTCACAACCACTTTCAATATATATTAAAAAATTATAGTGGGTGAACAGTGTCCCCCCAAATATACAGATGAACAGTAACATTTTCTCTCCCCTCCACTCACAACCACTTTTTATACTCTTTATATTTTAAAAACCCCACACACAGATTTTGATTCCCAGGATGTGAATGCTCTTAAAGAACTGAAAAACAAACTATTTGAAAAGGAAAGTGAAATCTGCAGTCTTAAACATGAACACAGCATAACCAAGGATCAACTTCAAGCCATGATAAAGAAATATCATGCTTGTAAAAAGGAGTTGGAATCCACCCAAATCACTTGTGAAAAATGGGTGGAATCCTGCAAAGGTTATGAGGTGATGCTAGAGAAACAGATCAAAAGCAATGTAAAATTTGGCATAGGTTTCAGGAAAAATGACCAAGTTGAAAACTCTGCTGTAAATGAGTATGGGTTAGTTGAAATTATACCAACAAACAAGGATGGTCAAGAAATCAAAATAACTGATAAAAATGGTAACAAAATCATTTTGGAAAAACCAGAGGGGTCATCAACCTTTGAGAAGATTGAAAAATATCAATTCAAATCCACCTGGTCAGATGAGTGTGACGTCCTTGAGAATTTCAAATCAATGGATTTTTCCACAGTTAAGGGTGTGAAAGCACCCAAGGCCAAAGTGATTCCTCTTAAATACATCCCAACAGTGGTTCAAAACTCTGTTGCAAAGGAAGTTGAAAAGAGGAAGAAGAGAGAAAAAAATAAAAATTTGTTTTGTGATTTATGTGAAAAGAAAACCATTCCACAAAGTACTGTTTTCATCTTAAAGCATATGATATTAACAAAACAAGCATAATTGAGCCTTAAAACAGTTGTACCATCTGTGGAAAAACCAACCATCTCACTCATGAGTGTGTGTACCTCAAAACTTTTGAGGTTAAAAGAAAAGAGTACACTTCAAAAACACCCATGAGTTCATTAAAACAACCTGTCATAAACAACAACCATTTGTGTCTGTCCAAACAGCTGTTACAAAACAGCTGAACAAAAACTCTGATCCAAGAGATATTCAAGTGACAGATGCACCACCTACCAACCAATTCTAAAGAGGAAAAGGTCAACCACCATACAAAAGGGTCCCACATGTTTATGAGGCCTACAAAAGGCCTTCTAAACCAAAAGTGAACATGCATCCTTATGGGTTTCAACATCTGAACAATGGTTAGAAAAACAATGTTCAAAAACTGTCCAAACCCCTGAGCTAACCACTGTCCATGTTCCTAGACTTGACACTGACATTGTTGTAACCCCATCCAAAGCCTTATTGGCTTTGGAGACCCTCCTGAACTAATTGTTTACTTGATGTGCAGGGAGCTTCTGCATGCTTAGATAGTCTTTGGTATGTAGATAGTGGAGGCTCCAGGCACATGACTGGATGTAGAGCCCTACTCAAAGAATTCAAAACTCATGGAGGGGGTGATATATCTTTTGGTAACAATTCTAAGGGTAAGGTTTTGGGGTCTGGAACAGTTCAGTCTGGAAAAGTCAAGTTTGAAAATGTTAATCTCATTGACAATCTCAAATTCAACCTCCTTAGTGTCTCATAAATGAGTGATAAAGGCTATGGGTCATTCTTTACTAAGGAGAGTTGCAAGATTGAAGAAATAATAGCCAATGGAAAAACCCAACTTGTTGCTCAAAGAAGTGGCAATGTTTATGTAGTTGATTTGTCAAAAGAGAGCCCTATGACAGATGCCTGTCTATTCTCATATGCCTCTAACAAAGAGACAGAATTATGGCACATAAGATTGGGGCACAAAAGACAATCACTGCTTTGTCAAAACAAGGCCTTGTAAGAGGTCTTCCACGAAAATTGTTCACTTATCCTGAGCATTGTGTTTCCTGTTTAAAAGGCAAACAACATAAAAGCTCATTTAAGTCCATTGAAGAGTCCAAAACAACCAAGTGTTTGCAAATGCTGCACATGGACTTGTTTGGCCCAGTAAAAATCATGAGCTTGAAAAAGAAAAGATATTGTTTGGTAATAGTAGATGATTTCTCTAGGTTTACATGGACTTACTTCTTACATTCTAAAGATGAGACTGTAGGCATTTTGCAAGACTTTGTCAAACAGGTCGAAAAGCAATTTGATCTGCCAGTAAAAGTCTTTAGAGCTGACAATGGCACAGAGTTCAGGAATAGGGAGTTGGATGAGTTTTGTGTGTCAAAAAGGATTGTAAGGCAGTACAGCATCCCAAGAACACCAGAGCAAAATGGGGTGGTTGAAAGGAAAAACAGAACATTAATTGAAGCTGCTAGAACAATGCTTGCAGATTCAGGTTTACCTTTAACTTTTGGGCCTGAAGCTGTAAACACTGCTTGCTATGTGCAGAACGGAGTTTTCATCAACCCCAGGCATCAAAAGACTGCCTATGAAATTCTATACAAAATCAAACCACTGATCTCATACTTCAAAATCTTTGGCTGCCCATGTTTTATCTTAAATCTAAAAGACTCAATTTCAAAATTTGCAGCTAAAGTAGATTGTGGTTATCACCATTGAATGTTATGTTCAATGAACTTTCATCTTTGAAAATCCCAGCAAACCCTGCTGAATTGTTTGATCTAGATATATTCACTTTTGAAGATGTGTCTATCAAGACTAACCATGCAGGTACACCACAATCTCCACCACAAGACAATGGATATGAAGTTGTGATTCCACAACAAAAATTCACATCCACCGTTCAAAATAGCTGTCAAAGCTCAACCACTGCTGCATCAACAGTTTTTGACCAAAGTAGCTCTTCAACCTCAGCCACCATATCTTCAACCATTGTTGATAAAAATCTGCCAACAGTGAATAAAAATCAACATTGTGCCACACCCATTCCTCATATCCTTCCACTTCCATTTCAAACAGATGTTGGATCATCAAAGTCACCAACAAATGTTAGCTCAGATGATCCACATCTGCAGCCTTCCCCATTTAATGCCATTGTTCCATACAAGGGAGATTTAATCTTCCTGAAGTCCCATCCAGCAGATCAAATCATTGGCAACATCAATGAAACGGTTCTCACCAGAAGTCAATCCCAAAACATTTGTCTTTTTGCTGGCTTTCTATCACTCTATCAACCAATCAAGTACCAAGAGGCACTGAAAGACAACAGTTGGCTAGAAGCTATGCAAGAAGAGCTCCAACAGTTTAAAAGACAACAAGTATGGGAACTTGTACCACTGCCAGAGGGTGTGAGTCCTATTGGCACAAAGTTGGTCTTCAAAAATAAAACTTATGAAAGGGGCATTGTTATCAAGAATAAAGCTAGGCTTGTGGTTCAAGGCTTTAGACAGGAAGAGGGCATTGATTATGATGAAACTTTTGACCCTGTAGCAAGATTGGAAGCTATCAGACTGTTCTTAGCTTTTGCTGTCAACCACAACATAAAGGTGTTTCAAATGGATATCAAATGTGCATTCCTCTATGGTAAGATTCAAGAAGAGGTATATGTTTGTCAACCTCCTGGCTTTGAAGATCCATTTAATCCAAATCATGTATACAAACTAAACAAAGCTTTGTATGGCCTGAAACAAGCACCAAGGGCCTGGTATGAAACTCTTTCCACTTTTCTAATCTCTATTGTTTTCACAAAAGGTAAAATTGATAAAACATTGTTTTTAAAATGGAGAGGAAAAGATCTGATGATTGTCCAAATTTATGTGGATAACATCATTTTTGGAAGCACATGTAATAAAATGTGTGAAGAGTTCAGAAAACTCATGACAGCTGAGTTTGAGATGAGTGCAATGGGTGAACTTCAGTGCTTTCTTGGTCTCCAAGTTAAGCAACTGCAAAATGGTACTTTCATTCATCAAAGAAAGTATGCAAAAGAAATGTTAAGCAAATTTGAGATGAATGATTGCAAACCATGTAGTACACCCATGGCAACCACCAAGATAGTCATGTCTGATGAGAAGGATGATTCAGTTGATCCAACTCTTTATTGAAGCATGATTGGGTCTTTATTGTACCTACCTGCATCTAGGCCAGACATCATGTTTGCAACATGTGTTTGTGCAAGATCACAATCAGTCCCTAGAAAGTCTAATCTTATTGCTGTAAAAAGGATATTCAGATACATAAAAGGTGCTCCCACACTTGGTATCTGGTATCCAGCTGATGGAAATATCAAGCTTTCAGGTTTCTCAGACAGTGACTTTGCCAGATGTAACACAACAAGGAAGTCCACCTCAGGAGGGTGTCAATTCCTAGGCAATTTCTTAGTGTCTTGGCAAAGCAAAAAGCAAGCAGTTGTTTCCACATCCACTGCTGAAGCAGAATACATTGCTGCTGCAAGCTGTACAGCCCAACTGTTGTGGCATCAAAATCAACTGCTAGATTTTGGTATAAGTGCTTTAAAGACACCCCTCATGTTGGATAGTCAAGCAGCTGAAAATATCATCAAAAATCCAGTTTCACACTCAACCACCAAGCACATTGACATCAGACATCACTTTGTGAGGGATTGCTATGAAAAAGGTTTGATTTCTCTGCATGATGTTCCAACTAAGGATCAACTGGCAGATGTGCTAACAAAAGCATTAGACACATCCACCTTTGAAAGCTTGATCTCTAGGATTGGCATGCTTAACATGGACTAACAAGCAAAATCTTGTTTTTCTATGAATAAAAAGCATTAAAATGTTTTTAGAAAATCAAAAATCCATCCTTAAAAATAGTTAAAAATGAAATTTCTCATTAATCCTTAAAAGTCTGTTAAAACCACTGTTTGTTTCAAACATCTGATTGTTGAAAAGTATCCACTGCTGAAAGACAACCTCTGTTTCTTCATTTCTCTTGTTAACCACTGATGACCAAACATCAGTGTTTTAATCACTGATGGTTATCCACTGATAGTTAAAATCAGCCATTGTTCTCATTTTCACTGCTGTCAACCACTGATATTGTCCATTAGTGGTTCCCCATACAATTGTCTTCCACTTTTCATCAGAGGTTGTCACGTGCACAGTTCTTAGCCGTCCGATCTTTATAACCGCTGCCATGCCAGCATTCACTTTTCCACTCTCATAAAACCCTGATTAAAACCCCAAACAGAGTTTTCACTGCCGTATCGAATTCAAAATTCCTTCAAAAGCGGTTTCCATCTTTCATTCATCTTCTTCCTCCATTCGCGAATTTCTCAAAATCACCATGGCTCTCGCTCTCAAAAACCCACACAACTACCTTTGTACACTTGAGAAAACAAGTAAAAACAAAGATTTCCACTCAATCATTGATGCTTTTTCATCCTCAAAGTATAAAACTTTATTGACCTGCAACCCCTATGTGATTTCTGGAAAAATGCTAAACTGGAAGTTCAAGAAAAAAAGCCTTGGGCTATTACATGTAAAGTAGGTGAAATTCTGGTTTCTATCACACAACAATCCATATCAGAGATTTTTGAGATGAACGATCTCCCTGGTAAAAATTATTTCTCAAAGGATGAGTATTAAACAGATTTGATCGAAAGAGGGTATGCAGGACAACTAACAAAAGCTACAACGCAAAAGGGAGAGTTTCCACCTCCCATGAATTTCCTGTTTCATACCCTATTCACCTGTGTTTCAAATAAAACAACAGCTTTTAATGAAATTCCTTTGAAGATACTATACTTGGGATATGCTATAATGGCATAAACTAATTTCAATTATTCCCAAGAAATCTTCAATGATTTAGTCAAAAATGTCAATAATATCAAAGAAAAGAAGAAACCCTTCTTATTGTTTCCAAGGTTTTTGAGCTTTTACTTACAGTAGAAAGTACCAAAAGACAGTGCACAAGTGCTTGTCCAATGTGCTTCTTTTCAAATAAATAGTATTTCTGCTGAAACTTTTACAAGTTTGTCAGAGTCAAAACCTTCCAAAACACAAACAGAGGAGTCTGAACCAACTTTGGATGAGTCCACATCCGCTCCTCAGACTTCTGCTGTTGTGCCCACTGCTCATGGTGACCAATGCAGCACAACCACTGTTGTGCAACCCCACCAACAATTCCCAAAAAGACTAAAAAGAAATTTAAAAATCCTACCAAACCCTCTAAAAAGGACCTTCTAGAAGATGAGATCCCATAAGTGAATCCATTGACAACACAAATGTCACCAATAACCACTGTTGCTACTTCCTCATAACAGTTGGAAAGATCTCCACCAAAAGCCTTAACTCCTTCTGCTTCCTCACAAAAGGAACAGGTTGTAAGCACAGGGACACCTCAATATGAAGTACTACCCTCACTTGAGAGTATGCTTACAAGTCCTTCTCCGAGGCTAATTCTGTTTCCTCTTTCCACACATATCCCCACTTCACAAATTCCACCATCCATTATACCATTGTTTGATGCCATTGAGCTTTAGACACAAAACAACCCCTCTCACCAACCCATTACTGAGAGTACAGCCACAACAATGGCTGTGTCTAAATCCCCTCAATTGGTGATCCCATAAACAGATTAGGAGGTTACACCACTGGAATTCTATGAATTTCTTGTTGGTAGTTCAAGTGGAGCAGCTACTACAGGTGTTGGATCTACTGATCTACATCTGGACAGTAGTTACATAAGTCAGACTCCCTTGAAGGCAACCACTGCTGATGCTATCAAGGTATCCACTGGTGTGATTTCCAAGGTAACTACAGCAGAGGGAGGTCCCTAGTACCAAGACAAAGGGGCATCAGTAGATGAACCATTGGAGAATCCTCCTGGTTCAACTGCTGATACAACTACCACGGGTAGGAAATCAGATGATCTCATTCACTTGGGTGATGGTTTAAAATACCAAGATTTGACGGGGAGGCTCTCTACTATGGAAACAATTGTTACAAAAATGAATGCATCCATTGAGTTTCTAGTTGAAGCTTCCAAAAGTCAACCCACTCCACAACAATATTCCCAAGAGCTATGGAATGCAGTTCAGCCAATCATTACAGCTCAAAGGGAAATTGCAGAAACTCAGCACAACCATCAGATGGAACTTCTCAGAAATATGGTTGATGCAAGATACAAGGATACCCAGGCTGACATCAAAGCTTTCAAAGAGGCCTTGGTTAACATTAATGTGCTGCCCCTGCATCTATCTACAAAGATGATGATGATCAAGATGATGCCAAAAAGGGGGAGAAACATGACATGAAAAAGTTTGGCAGACATACTCCTAGGCAAAAGCCAACCAATAAGCCAGAGCCTGAGAAGAAGTCTTCAGCAGCCACTGGTGAAACATCTGACAAAGAAAAGAAAAGGGAGTTGATGAAACCCTAAATATTCTAGCAGATGAATTGGTTGCAGACAAAAGACTGTTCAAAATAAAAAAGAAACCAAGGAAATGGAGTGGAAGAAGGAATAAAAGGCAATGAAGGATTGGGAAATAAAAACAAAGGGTCTTGGCACTTCTAAAAGAAGGAAATCCCATAAACACAATAAACCACCACTTGCCACATATCCTAAATCACCCTCATCACCAAAAACAACCACTGCTGGTCTCAAAACCACTGCTGGTTCCAAAAGAACAACTACTGATACACCCAAACCAACACCACCACCACAAAAATAGCCTACCAAAAATCTAAAAACAAAACCTTCATCACCAATACCATCCACTACTGCAACAAATGTTGACACTTCAACAGTTGTTATGACAACAGCGGTTGAGACACCAGTTGTTTCAACAGTTGTTAGTCAACCAATCACCACCTTCCAATTCCCTTCCCAATCCATACTCATTCCTATTTCCCAATCTCCAACAAAAAACCCTTCTCCCAAAAAGGTTTACACCAGAAAAAGAAAGTTCCAAGTGAATGATGATGACATACCTGCACCTACTCCTATATCATTTGAACCTTTCATTCAAACCAACCCTGAACCATTCATTCCTCCACCATTTCCATCATCAAACCCACGCACTGACCCACAAGCACTTGAAGGCCATGATCCTTCAAGAGCCATTCCATTAGCAGCGGATTATCCTCTGGAGTTGCATGTAGTAAAAGGAGAAATGAGGCAATTCTATACAATGAATGATCCTGCAAAGAGAAAGTTCTCATCCCTTCATGGCTTTAGACCCCCAAAGAATATAGATGAGTATTTGAAACTTAAAGGTAGACAAGCTGAGTTGCAAGCCAAGTATAAAGGTAAAGGGCAAGGTGATAGTAACATCTCAAGTCGAATGCAGCATGGGCTTAGTAAAGTCAAGAAATTGGAAGACTATGCAAGAGACTTAAGCAAGGAGATGTCAAACTTACCACCAAATGCTGATCTGTAAAAGGAGATTAGGAAAAATCTCTTAGAGCTTATCATGAGAGACAAATTCTATCCTGCCAAAGTTGAACATTTTAAAGATATGCCACTCATTGGACTCAAAGCTGAAGCAAATAAAATTGAAAAGGTAAGGAATGATCCCAATATGAAAAAGTCTGCACCAGATTGGAATAAGTAAGAAAAGACTATTGCAGAACTTACCCTGGAATACAAAAGAAAGAAGGCTGAGTTGGTTGCAGCCAAGTATGGTTCAGCAAAGACCATATCAAAGTGGTCTAGGCAGTACACTAACATGGTATATGAGAAGCTGGAAAAACTAAGAGAGACAGATCCTACAGCTCAAAAAAAAACCAGCATACAAGAACAAAAAGGCTGATGAGCCACAGCAGCAGACCCTTTTCTCTAAAAACTTTGTTCACATCATCTAACACTTCCATCATTGCCTTAAATCAAAGAAAAAGGAAAAAAGCAGATTGATGAAGAAGATGCATAGAGAGAAGCTGACATCATTAAAGTGGCCATCAAGCAGATGATTGAATAGAATCCTGACTCAGCAAAGTTACAAGAAATTGCCAAAAGATTCATGAGTAGGCCTCCATCTCCAAACTCTCATCAAATAAAGTCCATCCCCAGAAATCCATTGAACTAAAAAATACTAAAGTGGAAGTCTGATAAAAAGGCTCATGTATTGACTCTGGTCAAGTCCAATGAAAAAGATGAACACATTTCAAGGGATGATGCATTAGGTCTGGATACAGCTGATCTCCTAGATCTTTTAGACCTTCAACTTTGCACGGATGAGGATGATGAAGATTCCCTTAATTTTGAACTGCAATTCAAGCGCCAAGTGAGGGAAAAGCTGATGAGAGAATAAAGACCAAAAATAATGAAGTGTTTTGGCATCATCTATTCTAGGGGGAGATTGTTGGCCCATGCAGTTAAGCCTAGAAGAACAGATGATAAAGAAAGCCAAAACTGATTCTCAACAGTTAGTCATCATAAGCAGCGCTTGTACTAGATTCTCCCCTTGACAGTGGTTATCTATCATCTGATGAACTCCAAGCACTGATCATCTCAACAACTGTAAAGCCAAAGAACTGATGAAGAATAAAGACTGAAGCTCTATCTACTGATGTCTCTCAAGTACTGTTGAAGACCAAAGCACTGCCCATTCAAGGACTGATCACCCTTTGAAGAAAGCACTGATCCTTAACATCAGTGCTTAGGCTACAACAGTGGAAAGCTGAATCAGTGTTTATGTATAATCAGTGTCTATGTAATCAACGTTTATATGTAACAGGGTTTAGAGTTTTTTAGGAGGTTAGATGTCACTTTCATGGTGACGTCAGCAAAGATGCTTAGTGGTTTCGTTTGTACTATAAATAGAACGGTACCTGTACCGTTCTATCAGCTCATTCTCACCAAGTCATCTTGTACGAACAAATCATTGAGCTCAGGCCGAGGGGGAGTCTAGTTGCATGCATGCACAGTTGAATTTTGTAATAGATACAATTTTTTGACTGAATGAAATCATGTTTGCTCAAAGCTATTCTTCTTTGATTGTGTGTTAAAGTTTATTTCCATTTCCGCTGCACATTAAATCTCTGTTTCATCTTTCATTTCTAATTAAACAACACAATCTAAGAAACTCAGATCCTAACATAAATAAACTTGCAACCTGGTGCTTCATCCTAAACCTCGCATCATTCAAAGTTTAAACCACCCAAATCAATTATCATGGGGACATGGGTTCGAACCCGCTTCTTTTGCCAATGATCTCTAGATCAAGTGGGGGAGGGCTTGCATTTCTCTTGAAAGATGCAGGTTCAACTCCCACTTGGTGTAGAGTGAGGCACTGGTAGGCAATGATTGGAGACCCAGGAAAACCTAGGTTGGATGCTTGAGCCAAACAGGTTTTACCAATAATTTCACTGTCGTGCTTACGGGCGGGTGGGTTACCGGGTTTTCCCCGAAATTGGTGGTGGACTCGGATTACTCTCGAAGTACTTTGTTTGTCCAGTAGATGCCCCGAGAGTGCTCGAAATTAATTCTGTTGGCCGTTCAAAAAAAACATATATACCCTATTTAAGAAATTAAGTAAATTATTTGCAAACCCTCTCTTTAAACTAAAGTAGTTATACACATCTTTTAAATCCCCAACATATATACATAAACTTACATACAAACTATGAGACACACAAATCAACCAATATACATATTTTCACTCCCATGTTATAACAACCAAAATGTGTTCCAAACAAATTCAGGAAGAAATATGGAGAACATCAAGTACAGTTGGGGTATTGGCTCGGTAGTCACGATGCTTATTGTTTCAACCTCTCGGGATGGAACCAGTAGCATCGCCATCGATTCGGAAAACTAATGCATTTAATTTTCAGATAAATAAAGCATATGTTTTATCAATATATCGAAACCTTACAATGAAAGGAAAAAAACATCTAAAATAAATGTTTAATTTTCGTCTCTCAAATAATAATAATAATAATCGATAAAAAGCTATTAGAAGATAAAGTCGGTGAACGCAACACATTATTGATTGTTAAGTTAATATTATTGGTTATTTGGATAATGACTTTCATAATCAACATCCCGCCCCAACATGTGGGGTATCGTCAATTCATGTAGGTGTGTATATGTATTTAGGTAAAGTTTAGGCGCACCCATAATGTGATGTGTTTTGCTTGTTCGTTCGAATGTGTCATCTCAGCGAACTTTTATTCTTATCCGGCCACATTGTGGCACACCTCGAGTTCATCTCAGGTTAGGAACTGTAGACCTCCAACGAACTTCTTTTAGTAGGCCCTTCCATTATTCTTCGCTGGTTTCATCGACGATGATGATTTTGCTTTCTTCGTGAGAAATTTCTCGAATTCTTGTTGGGAATGATTTTTAGATGTGTTGATATTTTTTTAGTTACTTGATGATCACATTTTTGTATTGAGTTTATGTAATATATATATATATATATATATATATATATATATATATATATAGGGTCGGGATTTGGAGAAAACGGTAGAAAGTGTGAGAACGGTGAGAACGCTTATGGATCGTCCGATTAAAACAATCTATGGACTAGATTGGCGCGGTGACGTTTTCGTAAATAACTTCAATTTTATTACGTGGATGCGACTAATTAAGGGTAAAAGCGTCTTTACACCTCTATACCAAAACGTCATACTGATGAATAAAACGCCATTACGGACCAAATCACATCGTTATATAAACAAAAAACATCCAAGACATAAAAACACACCCCCCAAGAACCTAAAACGCCATATTTTCAACTATATACCATTCAACTTACAAACGCCAAGATCCCCAAAACATCAAACACAACTACTCAAAAACGCCATATTTTCTACTATATACCATTCATCTTAGAAAACGCCAAAACACTCAAACATCAAAAGATTCCAAAAGATCGACGGTTCTTTTAGATACACTATTTCCTCAGTAAAACGCCAAAAATGCCAAATATCGTTTCTTGTATATTCAAAATATTGTTCTACGCATGAAAAGACAAATGACACTAATGAGTTGTTTGAAGATACATATTCAAAAAAAAAAACCTCATGTCATTTTGTCTTTTCAAACGGCCACAAAAACACAAGCATGGCTAAGCCAAACCACCAGCGAACATGATTCAATGAAGAAAGAGACTGATGACAGTGAAGATTTGGAAGATGAATTGTTTTTATTTTTATTTTTTTAATTTTCTTTTTCTGTTGTTTGCTATGTATTTTTCAACTTAGAATAAAAAAAATGCATTATCTTAATAAAACGCCAAAACAGTCATAATGCATATGAAAACGCCTTGAACTGAGTAAAAACGCCAAAAACTCCCAAACTATAATGAAAGTAATTTGCAAAAGTATTAATTAATAAAAGCTAAAAATGGAAAAAAAAAAAAAAACACCAAAAACTACTTAAACCCATTCAAAAACGCCAAACCTGGGAGATGGAAAGTCTATGACCCTAAAAACTCATAAAAAGCTGAACATAAAAAACAGTAAAAATACACAGTAAACTGAAAAGACGGCTACTTTATTAATATCATTTATTATAAATAAAAATCCGCCTAAACGACGCGCCAAAAACATCCTATAAAGAGAGACTTCTCTGCACAAACAACTTATCACAAAACTAGAAACAAACATCATATTCCCTATAAACCATTTACTTTAAAAACGCTAAAAAATAATACTTAAAAAAGCCACAGATGCAGAACCTCGATTCTGCTATATTGAGTATTGATCTGAGTGTGGTTTCACTGAATGGATTCTTCTGTGAGTTAGGTATCTCTATAATCTTTTGCTGAATGAGATGGACAAATATTCAAGATAAAGAGACTGATGACACTGATATGACATCATGTCACTTTGTTCTTGATGGATATATGGATGGCATGAAGGGATCAATACATTAGAGCAGACGTTGGTCTTCAACATGTCATCAAACAAGTATATTACCACCCATCATAAAGGATGCCACAAAAAATAAGCATCTTCTAAAGACGGTCGTTATGTAGGAAAATAAGGATCTACATAAGGCATTCAAAAACAGGTTCAAAACGCCAAAAAGGTTAAAGTAGAAGAGGCTGATGACAGTGAAGATTTGAATGAAAAATTAGATTATAATTTTTAATTTTTTTTTTTCATTTTCTATTGTTTTGTTATGTAATTCTTTCTTGTTTATCATCTAATTCTCTGCTATTTTAAAAAATTGAGTATAAAACGCCAAAAACTACAAACAACAAAACGCCTAATAGTTTGCTATATAAAACGCCAAAAATGCAAACAAAGAATTACTGGAAAAATCAACACTAATTGACAGATGAAAATTGAAAAGAAACAGTAAAATAAATAGACGGTATCATTTATTGCCAAAATATTATAGTTATATTAATGCCACTACATGGAAAATTAAAATTTATTTATCTTTTCAAAAGGCCATAATTGCCTGTCACATTATAGGCCTGTATCCTAAATGGCAAAACACTTGATATAATAAAATCAAGAAAATTACTGATGTTTTTTACATTAAAAGCCTGCATCCGGATCTAAAAAACAATAAAAACGCCAAAACAATACTTAAAACGCCAAAATATTTAATATAATTCTTATCTAAAAACAATAAAAACGCCGCGTATTTATTAAACGCCAAAAAAATAAAAAGACGAAGGGACACGCGTTAATAAAAAAGAAATATGAAAGGTCAAAAAAGCCACTCCGCCTTTCTCTAAGCGGCGTGACACGTGTTAGGCCAGGAAGCGTTCTCACCGTTCTCACACTTTTGAGTGTTTTCTCCTGATCCCGTTTCTATCTATCTATCTATATATATATATAGGGATGGGTAAAATATGAACCACCTTTAGATGCGAGAACCGTAGGAACCATTATCTACTCTAGATCTCTCATGTATGAGTGGTTGAGATTGAATTGTTTAAGTTTGATTTGTCTTGTAGTGATTTTATTGATTAAAAATGAATAAATAGTACGAAAATGGTATTCAGGAAAATTTGACTTGGTTACTATTCATGTCAACTTGTCAAACTGACAATTAAATGTCATAGACTACATCACTCTTCATGTCAACATTAAATATGTTTATCTATTAAAAAATAATTAATAATAACATATGATTTTTATACAATAAAAAATTACACTACATGTATAAAAAATTTTACAAACGTTTAGAGGAGCTCGGCCGGCGATCAGGGGCGTACAAAACATTTTTTATCATGTGTAATAAAAAAACATTTGTTTACATTCGACACCGTGCGCAAATTTTTTTTACATTCGACTACGTACGAGAAATAAATTTTCAAACGTATGTAAAAACTAAACATTTACGCGTGCCATTTTTACATATGTTTGAAAAATAGAATTAGGCGTGATGTTTAGTGGAGCTCGGACTCAGGGGCGTAAAAAAACATTTTTTTTCATTCGACATCGTGCGCTAAATTTTTTTACATTCGACAACTTACGTAAAAACCTTTTCAAACGTACGTAAAAACTATTTTACGTCTTCCGTTTTCACATACGTTTGAAAATTAGATTTACATGTGACGTTTAAAGGAGCTCGGGTCGGCGATCAGGGGAGTAAAAAAACTTTTTTACGCACGTCGTCAAAACATTTATTTATTTATTTTTTACATTGTGGTGTTCTCATACTCAGTTCATGTAAATGTTTAAGCACGTTGTCAAAACTTTTATTACACACGTTTTCGAATGGTTTTTTAAGTTGTAGTTCAAAGTCATCAAACATTAACGAATAAAATAGGTTCTCAACAAAAATATAAGACAAATATAGTTTGCATTTTATAGAGAACATTATGTCAGAATTAGGGAAAATAGAACAAAAATAAATAGATATCATTTTTGATAATTTTGTATTTTCTAATAAACATATAAGATAAATATAGCTTGCATTTTATAAAGAACATTATGTTTAAGGAAAATAGAGCAAAGAGAAATGGATATCATATTAGATACTTTTGTATTTTGGTGTTACAATTTAGAACCTAAGATAATTTTTTCAAATTTTAAATATAAAAGTATAAAAGAGATGAAAAGAGAGAGATAATAATTATGTGATGTGTTGAGATAAGAGAGAGATGATGTGACTTTGAGAGAAAAAGAATAAAATACTCTTTTGAGTTAAATTGATTATAGGTGATGTGTTAAAATTTTATTGGATAGAAGAAGTTCTCATGGTTCTCGCAATTGGTAGTGGTTCCTCCTTGAACTGAATCATATATATATATATATATATATATATATATGGTTGGGTTCAAATGTGAAGCTCCTCCTTAGTTGTTAACAAAATGAACAAATTCTAACCACTCATCTTGTTTTTAGTTTTTCATTTTCATTTACTTATTAAGAAGGGTAATTAAGTCAACTTGACAACCACTAATTTTAGTAAGAGTAAATTCTGTTTTGGCCCACGTGGTTTAACCAGTTTATACATTTCAGCCTAAAAAAGAATCTTATATCAGACCCTGAGGTTGCATTTTATAACGTTTTTTTGCCCCTGACACTAACTTTGTTATTTTTTTGCAGTTAAGTGTTAGGGTAATTAGGTCATTATATACTTTAGGGGTTTTTTTTTTATAATTACAAAGTTCTTTTAATATTTAAGAGATTATTAATACAATTACTCAGGTTTTTTTTTTTTTTTGGAATTGGCCTGTAATAATCCCACCTAGACATTATTGGGCATTAATAATCTCACCTCAGAATATTTCCCCCCACCAGTCCCACCTTTCACCTATTCCTCCTACAATGATCCCTCGTTAAAAAATTTAACGGGGTTACGTTTTTTTCCAAATTACAAACATATTTTTAGGGTTTTATATCAGAACGATGATACGAGTCTATTGATGTAAAACTTACCTCGATATGGTGCTCCAAGTGACTTGATTTTGGTTAATTGGAAATTTAAACACCCGAATTGAAGCGCCATTTTCATCGTTTGGAGCACCGCTTCGATGCAGGTTTTACATCAATGGACTTGTATCGTTGTTCTAATCAAAAGCCCTAAAAAAATTGTTTGTAATTTCGAAAAAATGTTAACTCCGTTAAGTTTTTTTAACGGGGGACCATTGTAGGAAAAATAGGTGAAAGGTGGGACTGGTGGGGGGAATATTCTGAGGTGGGATTATTAATGGCCAATAAGGTCTAGGTGGGATTATTACAGGCCAATTTCCCGGTTTTTTATTATTTCGTTATTTTCACGATTATTATTTAACAAAATACGTTTTAAATATACAAATAAATATGTATTTTCATTACCGTTTATTTTTATAAAAGTCGTTCTAAAAAATAATTTGTTATTTTACATTTTGTTTAAACCATCTATCGTTTTTAAAATTATTCCTTTTTAACCATTTGTTTTTTAAAATTGTTATTTTTAAAGTCGTTCGTATTTTGAAGATTTTAAACACTTCGTTTTAAATCATTTGTTTTTAAACACTTATAAACTCCTCACGTTTTAGGTCGTTTATTATTTAAATTTATTAAACGACGTGTATAAAAAAAAGAAATGTAAGATTTAAAAAAAAAAGAAACATTCTAATATAAAGTTTGCAAAAGATCGTTCATTTTTCAAACATTTTTTAGAATGGTTTATTTCTTTTTCAAATCTTCCATTTCTTTGGATCGTTTGTTTATTCAAAATTCGTTATTTTTTTCACCTTTCGTTTATTAAATTCGTGTATTTTTTAGTTGCTTACACTTGTTAACTTATTTTTTAAGGTTTTTTTTTTATAAAAATCATTTTTTTAATCTTTGTTTTTTAAACCACTAGTTTGTTTAAAATCGATCATTTTTAGATTTCTTTGATTTTTGAAATCGTTCATTTTCTGAATTTATTTTTCCTTAACGGCTATAAGTAAATTGAATACAAAGTTTCAAAAAATGTACGATATCAAAAACGGTTCTAAAGAGAACAATTTAAAAAGAAACGTTTTTAAAAATTAATGACTAAAAAATGAATTGTTTAAAAAAGTTTAAAAATGATTTTAAAAAGAACAGTATAAAATGAATCGTTTAAGAAAAACATTAAAAGACTAACAACTTTAAAAAGAACGATTTTAATAAACAAGCGGTTTAAGAATGAATAATTTTAAAAACGACAGACGGTTTAAAAAAGGTCAAAAAAGAAATGATTTTAAAAACGACTTTTATAAAAAAAAAACAAATGCTTAAAACATATTTTGTTAAATAATAATCATGAAATAACAAAATAATAAAAAAAAACTTGAGTAATTGCATTAATAATCACTTAAATATAAAAAGAACTTTATAATT